>OU744271.1:5406467-15406467 GCA_916610215.1 Omphaloscelis lunosa | reverse complement strand
GGGACAAGATGCTCGGCGAACTAGAGCCCAACCATCTGGCATTTTGGGAACTTCAGAGGAAACTCAGATCCCCTCAATCTTCCTCCATGCCCCCCCTGACCCGTCCCGACAAGACCATAGCCTTCGAGGACGTTGAAAAGGCAGAATGCCTGGCCGACACCCTCGAGGCCCAATGCTCACCCAGCTCCCTGCCAGTAGACCAAGCTCGCCTCCTAAAGGTCGACGCTGAAGTCGAACGTAGAGCCTCTCTCCCTCCTGTCGATGACCCTGATTGTCCACTGCCTCCCGTCGCTCCAGACGAGGTCCATGACATTATCAAAGGTCTTAAAGCTCGTAAAGCTCCCGGTTCAGATGGACTCACCAATAGGGTGATCCAATTATTCCCTGCCCACCTGATAATGCTTTTGACTACCATCTTCAATGGTGCCTTAAGCAACAACTTCTTTCCCCAGTCGTGGAAAGAAGCCACAGTCATAGGTATCAGAAAGCCCGGTAAACCCAGTACCGAGCCCTCTAGCTACCGTCCCATCAGTTTGCTCAAGGTTCTCGGAAAAATCTATGAGAGGCTTATTTACAAGCGTCTCAGAGACTTCGCCGAGACCAAGGGCCTCATCCCCAATGAACAGTTCGGCTTTCGAACTGAGCACTCTAGCGTGCATCAGGCCCACCGCATCATTGAGTTCATAAGCGATGGTTTCCAACGCGGCTCTTTGACGGGTGCAGTTTTCTTCGACATTGCGAAAGCATTCGATAAAGTCTGGCACAACGGCTTATTATACAAGCTGTACCAACTCGGCGTGCCGGATCGTCTCGTGCTCATCTTACGGGACTATCTATCAAATCGCGTATTCCGCTATCGCATTGAAGGAGCACTTTCCTCTCCCCGCCCCATTCGTGCAGGAGTCCCTCAGGGCTCCGTGCTAGCTCCCCTCATGTTCACGCTATTCACTAGCGATATTCCAAACCCAGGTAGAAGGACGCATTTCGCTCTGTTCGCAGACGATACGGCCATCTACTTTAGGTCTAGATACCCCGACAATATCGCCCACACTCTCCAAGGCGCAGTCAATCGACTCGCTGCCTGGTTTCGAAAGTGGCGCATAGAAGTCAATCCCGAAAAAAGCCAAGCGGTTCTCTTCTCGAAACCGCGCACAAGGCTTAGAGACCCCCTCCCCCGACCTCTCACTATGTTCGGTAAGCAGATCCCTTGGGAGAAGCGAGCCAAATACCTAGGTGTTTTCCTCGACCACCATCTCACTTTCGCTGAGCATATAAAGAAGGTTCGTTCGCGAGCCGCTTTCGCTCTCGGTAGGCTCCATTCCGTCCTAAACGCACGCAGCAAGATGTCACTTAAGTGCAAATTGCGAATCTACACAGCGTGTATTCGTCCCATCATGACTTATGCGGGTGCCGTCTTTGCTCATGCAAAACCCCATCATATCCATAGGTTGCAAACGCTCCAAAACCGATTCCTCCGCAGGGCCACAGGCTCCCCCTGGTATGTTAGGAACGAGAGTCTCCATCTCGACCTTAAAATTCCCACGATCCACCAATTTCTAAAACGCCTTGCAAAGCGTTACTTCGATTCCGCGGTCAAACATCGCAACCCTCTGGTTGTCGAGGCCGCCAGTTATGTCCCAAGTAGGATTAGCCGTACCCGCCGACCTAGGCACATTCTCACCGACCCTGATAACCCCATAACCCTCCTCCAGGAGAGCAATAGGGCCACTAGTACTATACACAGACACAGACGCCTCCCGTCATTCCGACCTCGCCGTCGAGGTCCTTTGCGATCGCGACCGCGCCCCCGAGTAAATGATACTCCTCCCCGACCCTTGCTCGATAACGAGGTGCCAGCAGTGGTTTCAGCTGTGCACGTAGCTTTAAATTCCCCGATTAATAATAATGATCAAAACTTTGATCCAGCCCGTCCCGTCTTTGATGTCCTCCCTCCGGTGACGCCCTAAGCCGAGGCTCGTACCCCACAGGGGGTGCCCTTAGCGAGCGTTCACCTAGCTTTTTAGCTTAGTTTTGTATGCCCCTGGCTGGAGGCTTTGAGTGTAGCAGCTTAAGGCAACCACAGGATTGACCGGTTAAGTAGTCATGACCTCAGAGGTCAGCTACGAGATGCCCTACAGAAAAAATATATTTTCACAGCCTCGGGTTTTAAAAAAAAAAACCCAAGGCTGTGAAAATAGAGAAAACGAATTTTCCCAGATACGAGACCTAGCTAGATCGATGTTTCGGTCTCGTAAACCTCTTTATTGCAACTTTCATCGAAATCGTTAGAGCCGTTTTGATTACAAATATATATATATATACAAAGATTGCTCAATTAATAGTATAGGATATGTTTGGGAAATATTTTTTATTTCTGTATCTTCATATATTTTCTGAGTTGACATTCGAAATTTCAATAATATTTTGATTATTATATTTTATGCTGTTTGTAATATTTCTAGATTAGATTTAGCTGCAGTCCGCCAGGTTTCTGTTAGGCATTTATATCCAACTAGCTTTTGCTGCAGCTTCGCCCGCGTGGATGTTGGAAAATATCCCACGGAAACGTACTACCGGGATTAATAGGAAGCGAAGCGATGATCTCAATAGCCGAGGAAAGCGCTGCGCCGCGCTCCGCTTGTTACGCATAATTTTGAATCTATGATATCTTTTAAATCATTCATTTTAATGATTATCATATCAGGCATATTTCAATCTAAATTTAATGCCCTTAAATAACATTTTATTGGATAAGGATAAATATGATACCGGTCAAAATGGCTTCGGAAATAACAATGAAACTTTTATCAAATTCTGAAAGATAAAAATGGTTATTGTGGGTCATCCTTAGAAGATAAACATATGCCGTCTCGGACTTTTTTGTTAAACTTTTTAAGATGTACAATCCTGCAGAACATACATTTTATTTATCTCTCATGGTTAACGTGGCGAAAGCCAATAAAGTCGGCATGATTTTTTCCGACATCTTCAACAATAATCGTCATATTTCAGCCAATTTACACAAAACTAAAACCTTCCTCATGAATTATTCCGTCCAGTGGTCTAGTGAAAGCCGCTTAAAAATCTATTCGGTATTTTTTGAGATTATCGCGTTCAGACAGACAGACGCGGCGGGGGACTTTGTTTTACACTATAATGTAAGGAAGGTGGGTACAACAATATTTGACAATGCAGATAATAAACAAATTTATAAATAATACAAATCAAAAAGCAGCAGTTGTTTATTGTAGATTTGGTAAATTTAAAATTACAAAATGGATGTTTATTAGCAAGTTCGGCAGTAAAAACGAAGCAGTAAACTAAATAAAAATAAGTCATAAAAAATGGTTGCCATCACAACGACCAAGTCAAATAATTGATTTCAGATAGGCACTTTTAAGGCACTTGTGAACATCAATTTACAAAAAAATATATACATATAAACCATTGATGGGTTTTTATATATCAATGATATAAACTCTTTGGCAAAAAAAAACGGGCACTTTGATTTTTTTCTCTACTTCAATGAAAAAGAACAAGAAATAGGTTTTATTAATTTGACGAAGTTGTGTTATTTGAAGCATCCTGGCATGAATCTTTACGTTCCAAATTTAAAATTTGAAATTAATAAAAGAAAAATAATGATTATTGTGGATTATTCTAAAAATTGCTTTACTAATGGCGCGAATTGCTGAAACGATTTTTAACTGATTACGATGTTTTAAAACTTTTTGGATATTTTCTGCAAATTAAACAATTTAATCTTTCTTTTTACATTAAATACCACTTTTTGATATGAGTGATAAAGCGATAAGGGCCGGTAAAATTATAGCCCTACTTGAAGAAGGTTGTTCGCAAACTTACGTGTCTCAGCGGCTAAATGTGAGTCGTTCAACTGTCCAGAGGACTTGGCAACGATATCAAGAGACCGGTTCGGTCAAAAGATGACCCGGTTCGGGAAGAAAACGATGCACAGAACCAAGAGATGACCGCTTTTTGGTGAGTCAGGCGTTGCGGAATCGTAAGGCGTCAAGTGTGGACCTGAAGAAGAGCCTTGAAGAAGTAAGAGGAGTAGAAGATGGCTTGTGGACGGTCAGGAGGAGGCTTTTTGCTGCCAATATCAGGAGTTACTGCCCAGCTCGGGGCCCTAAATTACTCCGTGAGCACCGTGTTGCTCGACTTCAGTTTGCTCGGAACTGTGCTTCATGGACTCTGGAGGACTGGAATATTGTTTTCTGATGAAGCTAGAATCTCTTTGTGTGGAGAGGACCGACGCCGGCGAGTGCTGTAAAGACCACGGGAACGCTATGCGGAAGTGTGTTTCGAAGAAATCACTCCTTATGGCGGAGGCTCCGTTATGTTTTGGGCAGCAATTAATTCGACGGAGCGTACAGAGTTAGTTTTCATAGAAAATGGAACATTAAATGCACACCGGTACATAATGGAAGTCCTAATTCCATATGCACAACCCACATTGACTGCACTTGGGGAAGATTTCATTTTTATGGACGACAATGCTCGCCCGCACCGTTCTGGCGACGTGGAAGCGTACATGCAAGAAGTTGGGATCCGTCGTTCAGATTGGCCAGCTCGAAGTCGTGACCTCAATCCAATTGAGCATGTCTGGGATGTTCTAAAGAGACGGGTAAGATCAGTGCAACCTGCTCCACAAAACATCAGGGAGCTAAAAAGAGTCATTGCAGAAGAGTGGGAACGTATTCCTCAAAACGTTATTAAAAACATCGTGGAAAGCATGCCCAGAAGGATTCAAGCTGTGATTTTGGCAAGAGGAGGTCACACTCGTTATTAGGTTTTTACATTTGTAACTTTATTTAATTTAAAAAAGTAAAAAAAAATCTTGTCTTTATTGCCGACCACTTCTTATTGTTTGGGCATGTACATCGGTTTTAAAGAATCCATCGTTTTTTTTCTTTTAATTTCCCCAATTCACTTCACGCGCATTCATTTACACGATTATAAGTATACATAGACTACGTCAAAGAAATAAATTTCATTTAATTAACTCAAATCGACCTTAGAACGTATATTTCCTTAGGTGCCCGTTTTTTTTTTGCAAAAGAGTGTATATAATTGATTCTAGTCGCCCTTTCCAAAAGGTAGTTTTCGTATGGAGAAGAATAGGCTAGAAACTCCACCGTTACTCTTTCAAAATGTTTTACAATTTTTTATACTTTATACATATAATTATTGTGAAAACGATGCACCTAGAATAAGATTACTATACCACAATAGTAAAAATAATTAAAAAACTAAAATGTATCATGTAGGTACCGACACTGGCACCCATACCCTCCTAACTAAACTTAATTACACCAGAATACCTTTGAAAATGGAATAGCAATGCTAATTCAGAAATACGACGCTCCTGGAACGAATAATACGTACAGGTTGATTTTAATTTCTTGAAGCTACCAACCAATGTAACGAGTATAAATGAAAATATGCCATGATCTTGCAGTGAGACAATTTATAATCAGCCAAAAATGTTCCCACTGCTGGGACACACACAGGCCTCCTCTCTATGTGAGGGAGCGGTCCGTAACCCACCGCGCGGGCACAGTGCGGTTTAGTGGATGTCACATGTGTTTGATTTTTTTGTTCTATTATCCTGTCGATTTCTTCACGATGTTTTTCTTTACCATTTTGAGACCAGTGGCACAATGCAGTGATATTATTGTTACTCTTCACAAGGCCTAAAAAAAAAATAAACAAATAACGACTCCACTATTGTTCTAACTAGATTACATCAGTAACTCGAAATGACTCATCGTTTTAGGGGTCTTGGCTCCTTAAATCTAAACATTAGATCTAGGATGAAACGTGTCTACATTTTTGGCTAAATACGGGAAAAAGAAAGATGTAATTTTTAACTTAGATCTCTAGATTTCTTGGAAAGGCTGCAGAATATTTCTGTAATCTGTCTAGCCTTTATTCAAAGTGTTTTGGGGTTGCCAACTACATCCCTTTTCCCAACTAAATTGGGGTCGACTTCCAGTCCAAATAGATGGAGCTGAGTACCAGTTTTTAAGATGAAGCATTTGCCTAACCCAGCATTACGGTAGATTGCTCCATGAAAAAAAGTTCAGCCATCGTCTGATGTAGCAATCTACCGTTTGCTGACCTACATAGCCCAGTTATTGATCAGGTAGTGGCTTATTCTTAAATATCTGCTACAGAAGTCACTTGCTAGTCAAAAATCAATGTAGTTTTTTTAAAATTATTTATGTAATATTATTTAACTAAGTAAGGGTGCATATAGACTGCAGATTATCGGTGTCGACTGACATACATATATATTTTGAGACATAATAATATGATCATTATCATTTGCCTGCCTTTTCCCAACTATGTTGTGGTCGGCTTCCAGCACGCGTACTATGACAACCATAGAAATGGATTTTCTACAGGTTTTGTCGGCGGAAGAATAGACAAAATGAAAAGAAATTACCGATTGACAATGACATGAAATTGTGATTGGTTATCTTTCATTTTGTCTATTCTTCCATCGACAAAACCCGTTTCTATTGTGGTCGTGTTAATCGTGCAGTCTACCCGTATGCAGCTGAATACCCAAAAAAAATTCATGGAGCATCTGATACCGATCCAGAAATCGAGCCCAGGACCTCATGCTCAACTGCACTAGATCATTGATGCACTAGATCATTGAGGTGTCTGACTGACTGGATTGATGTCGGTGCACCTTAAACATTCGATATCCCACGGCAACAATAGGTATTCTGTGAAATAAAACATTAAACAAAAAATTTGTCTATGGTTTGAAACCGCATTCAGCAATCGTGGTGACTAGTGCTCTTTCCTTCTGAAGTGAGAGAAAAGGTATTTTCTTCATAAAGGACAGGTATTTTTTTTAAATCGTTTTTTCATCTTCTTTACATCATCAGTCTCCAAGCCCTATCCCAATTAATTTGGTGTCATTTCGGTAGTTACTTCCTTTCTATTATCTTTCACACAGTCCATGCTTCGTTTCTTTAGTCTTCCTGTACTCTTGTAGCCATCCACATTCATACTATTCATACTCAAAACTTTCCTTGTATTTTCCTCGTTTCTTTATTAATCGATTTATTAATTTTCTTAATTTTATTTATCTTCATTAAGTCACTTTAGATTGAAAAAAAATCCAACTAAAAATAATAAGTATTAGAAGCGCACCAGCATCAGGAACAGGATCCAAGCTACCATTGGTCAGGGCTCACTAAGTGTTCCGTATCCAGGAGTACTGCTTTCTGAATCAAGCCTTTGACCCAGCCGAGCAAAGAGCGTCTCTTGAGGTTTTGGTCGAGGCTCTCCGCTATCGCTATTAGGCCCTTGATCGTAACGACTATCGGTAGAATTATTGCATTTTTGTTTCGCTTCTTAGTAGTAGTAGAAAGTTTTAGAAGGACAAAACGTGAAGTACTCTTTATAACCTTATCCACTTTAAAAAAAAAAAAAAAAGATTAATCATTTAATATATTCCTAACACGAATCGGGCGAAAAGCCCATAATTCTCAGTAGGGTAAAAACCTACAGACCCCGATAAAACAATAAAAGAAATCCCGTAAATTTTACTAAAATAAGTAATTTTCGTATGCGGCGCACGCGCAGGCCGCCGCGAATTTTTTGCGCCGACACTTCTAACAGTACTGTCAACTGTTAACTTAATTTATCACCCTCACGATATCTGGATTAAGGCTTTTACGGTAAAAAATGAGCATTTGAATTTTTAAGTATAAAAAATTCGTGAAAAAATTGTTTTTTCTGCAAAAATGTTTTTCACGGAGTGAGTATTTTTAAAACGACAAGGTTTTAGTGATTCCCCGATTAAGGTTGCCGTAAAAGATGTAGCAGGTATAAGCAGCAGGGATTTCCATATACTAATAATAACAAACTGAGATCACCTATTTAAATGATATATTTTTCTATGTGGGGCTAAAGTTTTCATTTAAACAACAGCATTTACTATAATTCGTTGAAGTGGTTAATATGTAACCCGTGCTCAGCATTACCACCTATGAGATGTATAACGATTGTACCCACTTACATTAGTTAGTTACCTATACATATGTAAATGACTGCCTCAAAAGTTTAGTGGTTGTAAGCACAGCCATCAAGTGTGTAAATCCGGGTTTGATTCCCAGTCCACACACGTGCTACCGGTCTATCGCATTTTCTCGGAAAAGTCTATCACTCAAGGCCGTCTTTTTACTCTTTACAATAGTTTAGTTAATCCTAATAACAATTTAATAAAAAAAAAAGAATCTGTCTTTAAAAAAAACTCACTGGTAAGGATCCATCACGTTTTAGTCAGAAAACAACCAAAATGTACCGTATGAAGTCCTCAAAAAAGGACCTTGATGACCTAAAATATCGTGGGATTATTGATATCAAAATACCATCTAGATTACGTGCAGGCCTCTATAGAATGTAATCGATGGTCGATGGTTTATGCTCAACCGTTTGGCGATGTTTTTTGTCAGCTTGTACATTGTGTTTTCATGTCACATATCTCTGAGACTGCCAAAGCCAAGATCAACTAGGTAGGGTTGGCAGATTTTTTTTATGTTTGTTCAGTGATTTTATTTTATTTGTTTGCCGAGTACTATTTGTTTTTTTACTTGGTTTAGCAGTAAAATTAAATGAACGAAAGGTGAAATTGAAAAGACTAAGAAGAAAAGAAGTTAATAAAATCAAATAAACTCAACAGGAGTTTCTTTGATTTAACTCCTTTTTTTCCTTCATCGACATCACAAGAGTGTAGGGATAATAGTAAAAAGTATCCAGGGTTCAAGTTTCAGGACAAAATAGTTTTCTGTGACTATCTAATGATTAAAAAAAAAATATGTTTCTAAGTGAGACCGCGAAAAGCGATCAGGCCGCCCATTGTATATTTTGTAGTGTTTGATTTATTTTTTGTTATGTATTTTTTGTGGTGTACAATAAAGTACATAAATAGATAAATAAACAAATAAGTGACTTTTTATATCAGTCAATAATATACGTAAATTGGTGAAATATGTGCTTCTAAGGTCTCACCTAAAAGTATTCTCAAACTTATCCAGGTTATGGCCTATACAGAAGAAAAAAAAAATTAAGTTTCTTTAACTTAAATAACAATTTCAATAAAATTGTTTTAAAAAAGATTAGTACATCCTGTTTTGAAATATGCAACCACAGAAATAATCTTGCTGTTCACAGTTTACAAAACAAATTAAAAAAAAAATGTTATTTCTGAAATAAATACTATGAAATATAAACTTATCCTTGCTGTCGATATAATTGTGCATGCGTAAATGTCCATCCCGACTTCACTATTGGCTGTTTTTTTTTTCTCAAAATTTCTCCCATATTGTTTTGCTGACCCTACAAAATGATTGCGAATTCCTCAGCTAAGGTACACTTCAGACATTTATAAAAGACATCCACATCACCTGCATTGTCTATAGAGGCGTATTCTTGATACAATCCGGGTGTCCAACTAGTACCTAAGTAGAATTACTAGCATTTACAAGAACTTACGAAGTGACAATAGTATAGTGTTTTTTCAGTGTCTGTGAAAGTAATAAAAAAAATATTTTGAATATAAAATCGTAAGTAGCTACTGATCTTAGTTTTTTCTGAATATAAAAACGTAATGATGATGCGCATTGCCCCTCCGGGTATTTCGTAAAATATATTCAATTAATTGTGCCTCATTACTCAGGCTTGACAGAAAGAAAAACATGTCTTTAACTAACCACGTAGGAAATACAAAAGAGGATATGGACTAAAATCTTAAGTTTTTGCTATAATCGGTAATCAAACCTGTGGCATGTTGTGCCGTAGCGCTTAGCCAGTACGCCTGTAATCATATTGTAAGGTTGCAACCTGCTAGCTACATAGTAAATATTGAGTTACTTGCTGAAAATCACCATATTTCAGAAAACCCCATCTGGAGGGTGGGGTCATCCTTCATACTGATGGGGGTTCATTGATCACCTAAATAAGTAAATCAGTGATCTGAAATCGCCAACAAGCAGTGATCAAGCGTGGTGAATGTGGTGATCAGTTCTCGTTTCTTCTTACTTCTTCTTCAAATGAGAAGAGGCCTATTTCTTTTAATGGGACAATTTACTGGTTGAAATATTTTTTGAAATCCTATACCATTAAATGAGCAATATTTGTATGCATATATACAAAACACATAGGAACAGGTACATTTTGTAATCACGTTTTCGAAAACGGCTCTAACGATTTCGATAAAAGTTGTAATATAGGGGTTTACGGCTTTTAACCGACTTCAAAAAAAAGGAGGAGGTTCTCATGTCGTCGAAATATTTTATTTTTATTTTTTATGTATGTTCCCCGATTATTCGAAGACGGCTTTGAAAAAATCTTTTTTTTTGTTTGAAAGCGTATACTTCCAAGTTGGTCCCATTGTCATTTGGTTACGATCTGATGATGGAATCTTGGAGAAATCGAGGGAACTCTTCAAATATTATAGGCACACCTGTAGTGATTTGGGTATATTTATAGTAACTCGTGCATTTGCTCTCGAAAAGCACCATTTGGTAAAGTGAAACTGATGAATTACAAACCAATACACTAAAAAGTGAAAAAAAAAATACCAAAAATACAACCGACTTCCAAACTAAGCCGGTGGCAAAACAATTTAAATACTGATTGATCCAAAGACACCGACTTCCGAAATTAAAGTTATTTTTCACTTTGTAGTTTGGAAGTCGGTTGTATTTTTGGTAATTTTTTTTTCAAATAGACTTTGTTTCCAAGTTCAACCAATGACTTTTTGTTCATAAATAAATTGCATTAAAAATATTCATTAAACCTTTTGAACGTGTTACGGATCACATCCGTCTAAGATTTAGCCGCGGTAATACTTAACTGTCAATGTTCTCAAAAGGCTTTTCAGTAGGAATATTTTGAAAATGTTGACGATGAGACTGTTCGGTTGCGAAAGTGCGCACAATCATAGTTTTTAATTAACTATAGTTTGTCTAATAAACTATGTTGTCCAGTCCAAGCACTTGTCTTCATGTTTTAATTCTCACGTAACGGCCATCAAATACATCCAACGTTCAATTTGAATACTTCATGCGACCGAATTGACCTTTCTTTTTGTTAATGTTCGTCGGGTCGTTGAGCTCTATTAACATTGAGTTGAGCTATGTACAATGACTGGCACATACGTGACAACTGTCAGAAACTCAGGACAGGGGTCTAGACAAGTGGCAATCGCTTTCAAAGCATTTCGTATTTTTAGAATGAGTTTTAGCGGGATGGACATAAGCTTTTTGGTAGCTTATATCTGTCCCATACAGTTTTGGCTTTTCCATCATCGTTATCGCTGATAGAATGTCACTTTGTCTAGGCCGTAGATATTTAAATAAATATACTTTTAATATAAAATCTCTTAGGCAACTAACTGTTTTTTTCTGAATGACCGACTCCTTTGACAATTCAAAAGTGCCTGTAAATGATTTAATTCATATAAATGGTTTGAGTTTGTGGCCTGTAGGTCTACTTATATCAGTGCCTACGGTTCTTTCAAAAACTCAATACAGAAAAATGACGATTCATCCGTTATGTGAGAATGAGCTGTAAACGAGGCTTGACAGCACGACAACTTTGCAGTAAAAAATGTTACTTTCATTTTTTTCTTTTACAGCAAAACCAATATGACGTCATTGCGGGCTAGACATCTGCTGATACTGCTACTGGCGACGTTTGTGAAGGGTGATCGTGTGAGGAATAAAGAGACTGCTGACAGTTCCATCATTAAAGCTTTGAGGGTATGCAAAGTTTCAAGAAGTGTGATGACTCGACGACATAAAAACTGTTTTGTTGATTTTAGCGGACGTAAGCGAGCCTGAAGAGTGGAGCTTCTGGATTGGATTTTGACCTGAATTCTCCGAGTTCTAAAGAGTTATTGCAGTTTTATTTGAAGATATTCTCACTAGCAAGCAGGTCATAGTCTGGAGTTGTGCTCGGTTTTTAGCGAAATCAATTGCCATCTCCCGCCTCTTGTGTAACATGGTGATGTGTGCGATGTGAAATGAGGGTGTACTATAAACCTCAGGCTAACTAGAAAAAATAATAAAATTTTGTGTTTTCAGGAAGTATCAAATCAAACGAATGCAGACACATTAAATCTACCAGCAAACGCTTCGTCTATCCGAGAGAATATTACCGATACTTTCAGGTAAGTCCCTTAATAAAGTGGTTTTAGTACGATCTCCTTGTGTTGGGTATCGTGTTACCCAAAAACTGGGTTGCAGAGGTCAGATAGGCCTTCGTTGCAAGTTCGATGGCAATCCAACCGTTTTCAAGATAGTCATTGTAAAAGCCTATCAAGCTAGCTAATAATGTAATCCTGTGTATTTTCTTGTAAACACAATAATTTCACAAGTATTATTAATTAATATCCTTCGAATAAACTATTGTCCATGACTTCCCATAACCAGGATAAAAGCAAATAAATAGTTGTTGGGTTAAGTTAGAAATATAATCAGAACGCCGCTCCGACAGTGTTAGCTGAGCTATCTGCTCCGACAGTGGGTGTTCTTAAGAGGACAAAAACACCCACTGTCGGAGCAGATAGCTAATCTTCGAACCCCATAGAACACTTTTTTTTATAAAACTTTCGCCACATACATCCTAAAATGAACTTATCAGTGTCGTTTCCAAACTAGATGTTTATTTACTTATCCGTTCAAAATAGGAAACGCATAAGTGATATCCCTAGTATTGCAGATGATCGGAGCGACGAATAATTTCGTACCATCAGGAGATAATGCAAACTCTTAATTAAACTGACACTCATTTAGAACTGCTAACCCTAGCCTACTTTGTGTCCACAGCTGTGAAAACCGTACTTACGGCTACTACGCAGACGTGGACAATGATTGTCAAGTGTTCCATGTCTGCTTACCCTCGCAAACGCCTTCAGGTCGCAATGTTACCTACCGCTGGAGCTTCATCTGCCCCAACGAGACTGTATTCAATCAGGTACGATATCATTGATTCAGTAGCTAATGTGGTGATTGATTCAAAAGCTAATTGGTTGATTGATTTAAAATTGAATTAAATTGGATTGAAAAATGATCGGTAGTAAAAGTAAATATTTCGATAAGGAGACTTTTTAATTACATAAATGTTGTCACCACCGATTCTAATAGAAGATGCCTATGTCCTTTCAAGATCTAGTCATTATAATTACTGAATGGTTTTTCGTGCCATAAGTCACAAGCGATTTCTTGTCTCTCGCAAACATTAAAAATGTTGACACTAACTGATATATAGAACTATATTGATTGATTCACTAATCCGAATTATTGATTGAATTTCAGGAAGTCCTAACGTGTACAAGAATAGCAGATTCAATCGACTGCAAAGATTCACCTAACTTCTACCACTTAAACCTGGAAATAGGTAAAGAATCGAACAAAACTGAAGAAGTTAAAGATAAAAAAGATAACCGAAAGATACAGAAAAGAAAGCAAGAGAAGAGAAAAGAGAACATTGTAATGAAAAACGCGGTGAGAGACAATGTGAAGGATGAGTTGAATGGTCATTTAGAACCTATTGAGTTGACTAAGAGGGGAGAAAATAGCCCAGTTCTGATTGAAGCAGTCATAGAGAGTATAGACTCTGAAATAGAAGATGTAGAACAGGAACAAAAAAGAGAAGAAGAGATGGACAGAATAGTTATGGAGAGGAATATGAGAAACGAGAGGCAAATGAGACGAGGCATGTTTAGGTTTAAGGGAGATGTTTAGTGATTGATTCGATGAATTTGCTGATTGATTTATGTTTTGAGATTGTATTCTTATTCTGTTTGGTTTTTGGTCTATCGATAATTTAATAAAAACCAATTTGTCACAGACTTGAGTTATATAGTTACTTTAAAAGAATATGTGTAAAATATATTTTGATAGACCAAAAATCTACAAATTTAAAAGAATCTAAAATTAAGATTTTCTGCCTTATCCCTAAGTTTCGCAGTGGCCAACCAAGTATATTCTAATAAGCTAATTTTAAGTTCTTGTAAATAGAGACTTGAATTTTGAATAAATGAAAATGTTCATTTGTAAAACTTGATTTTTTCTTTCATTTTGTATAAATTAACCATGAACCTGTTTAAAAAGAAATCTATCTGAAGAGTTGTTTGTTTGTTTGAACGTGCTAATTTCTGGTACTCCCAGTCGGCTTTGTAAAATTCACGCAATGGTCCGTTGGCTCCGAGCAAAACGAAAAAAGTTTGAAAGAACGCTAAGCGAAAATGAAGTAACGGGGCACAGGTAGGGATACAGCGGATCATTTTATGTTATGTTACAAGAAATTTCACGAGGACGAAGTCGCGGGCTAAAACTAGTTATCTATAATATACTATTAAACGAGCAATATTTGTATGTATATATATTTGTTTGTATACATACATATCTCACGTTCTCGAAATCGGTTCTTAACGATTTCGATGAAAGTTGCAATATAGAGGCTTACGGGAGCGAAAAATTGATCTAGCTAGGTCTCATATTGGAAAAATTTGTTTCCTCCGTATTTTCACCCAAGTAGAGCTCGGTTGCCCAAAGTTTAGAGCAAGATAATTATTCTATTCTATTTTTCTCTATGGCAATGGTGCTAATGTCAACAATTCTGCCAATGTCAGATGTGTTATGAGAAAACGTGCAAAGGGAAACAAAAAAAAATTTTTTTTTGAAGAATCTACTATCTTTTTGAGAGAACAAGATAATTAATAATGACAACATTATTGACATTTGAATAATGATCATGGCAGCATGGAATTAGTAAGTAGCTACTATCATGGCAGTATGGAATTAGTAGGTACTATCCTATACTATTAAATGACTATTCTCTTTTTTTTTACAAGAGCAGCGCTCGGTCGCCCAGGTACTATTTAAAAAAGGAGAAACTGACTGACTGAAATAACAACGCAGAGCCGAAACTACTGGGACTAGGAACGTGAAATTTTGCACACAACTTCCTTTTATAATTTAGGGGGGCACAAAGAAGGGGTTTTTGAAAATTCCGCCTTTAAGGGGGAAAAGGAAGATTTCTTTTTTATGAAAAATCTTATTCCTTGAGTATTAAACTTGAATCTTGACACAAAAATGGCTTGCATAAATTCAAGACAGTATTTCAATCATTAGACGTTGTGCACAATTTCTGAGCAGTAACCTAACAAAAAGTACTAGGCTTGCATGAATTCACGATAGTAATCAATCATTATGTTATGCTACTAATAGGATTTGGATGAGGCAGACAGATAGTTTATAATCTGGATTAACACATAGGATACTTTTTATCCCAGTAGTACGTTTCTATGGAATAATTTCCGATTTCCACGCTGCTTAAGCCGCGGGAAAAATCTAGTTTATATTAATGCGATATGCATAAAGAATACTTTCAATTCTGTATACAGGGACACCAGCGACGCGGACGAATACTTCGACGCCTAATTGTCCTTTTGTTTTTTGAATTTATTTATGCAGATAGTTAGTTTTATTAATTTAGTACCTAATGTAAATAGTTAGTTATGTTAAAAACTGTAAAGTTATATTACATGCAGTAACCGATATAAATAGATAAGCGATGTCAAGTATTAGAAGCATGGAGTCAAGGCGTTTCCTTTTGACGCAAAGTGTCATGTAACAAATCTCTTTTTTTATTATGTTGGTTCCTACCAAGAGCTTGGTGCTAGGCAGGAGCTAGGCAGATCCTTTCATAAACGAAGTATAAGAGGTAAAACATAGTTTTCATGGATACAAATACGAAGGTTAAATAAAACTCAGTTCAATAGTTTACTCATGGAAACGTAACAAACAGACAAACATACTTTCTTTTCATTTATATTACTTAGTACCAAGGGTGTTAGCTGACAGATGTTGGTTAAAGATGAAATATAAATTTTATTGTTTATTCTGTAAATAGGATATCAGAATCACTTTTAAACGAAATATTAAGAAAAAGAAAAATAAGCTAGATGGAGTCGATATTTCTTATCTGACTACACCTGAGAAGAAGTGGCGATAGTCTCTTTTAAACTCCAGCTATAATCTTGGTGAAATAGTATATTGAGACGGATTTGAGTGGACCTGTCCATTCAATGCAAGCTATTGTCGCTAATGGTGTAGCTCAACTCAGAACTTAAGGAGCTCAACGACTCGACGAACAATACCAAAGAATCGGGTAGGCCGCAGAAAGTACTCAAACTGCCAGACGGTCATTAAAAATAACTTAGAAAGAAAAAATTGCCCTCATAGTCCTCACATTCACCATAAATGTGATTCACTTACCTTCGCGTATCAGGCGTATTGCCGGTTTATTAACTTCCAACTACAAATATATATGAGAAATTAAGTGATTGAAATGACCTATGTTAGCTATTATTAAGATTTCTTTCGTATAACTGTGACCACACAATTTGAGGCAAAATAATTTAATAACGGTAATCTGTGATGTGGTAATGTTGAAAAATGTATTGCAATCATTTTTTTTTAATATTGTCTATTCTATTTTATGATACAGGTTTATTTTTATTTGATGAATGGTATTCGAGTCTGGATTTTTGCCCAGTTGATGGCAATATGCTCGCCCCCTAGATACTACATGCGACTTGAACATAGCTGACGAATAAGACGTGTGTTATGTTGTTATTTTGGATTGAAAAGAAGAGGTAGGTTTTTCAGCTTCATCTCTGGGACTTCGACACACCTGCGATGTCTTTGGTACGATAAATTTTATTAGGCGGCGGTGACAAAAAATTCGAAGGCATGTGACATTCACCAACCCGCACTATACCTGCGACCTACGGTCCACCCTCTCTAACAGGGAAGAGGCATGTATCTCAACAGTGGGAACATTATAGGCTGATTATGCTATAGGTGATGACCACTTACCATCAGATAAACTGCCTGCTTCTTTACCATTCAATTACGACCCAAAAGAAATCGAAAATAAATTATTAGATTCATGCGTTGGTTTACGAGGCATGTAAAACCCAGTTCACATAAGCGTCTTTGTTTGATTACCTATAAGTTCCAATAGACCGTTTTACAGCACACGATGAAAATCACTCGTTCATATCAAGCTTTAATCTGAATTCGGTTGATAAGAAAATCTTATTATTTCAATTCTACTTAGCTGACAATGTTTTAATGAAAAAAGGTCACATTTGTGAAGTTGAGCCAGATAATTTAATTTTAAAGCTCGTGCCGACTTGTGTAATATTACTAACAATAACGATTATTCGATGCATACATGATATATTACCAGAAAAGTCCTTTTTTTTGGGTGGGAAATTATCAAATAACTTCTCCCACTCTGGGCGGAACGGGAGGGCGTGTCAGACTCTTACTGTCTAAAACCCACCCGTGTTCGTTCGGTTGCCTTGTTGCCGGGGGCCACGATCTCCCTTTCGGTTAACTTCGCACCCCCGGCAGGCAACGGCCCTAACGGACCCTGATTTATTTCTTAATCAGCAGACTAAGGTAGACGGTGAAAATCAAAACCTTTATAAGTTCAACCATATGAAATCGATTAAAAATCGAACCAATAGCACAAATACACACGAACTAAAATTATCAACGATTAGCATTTACAGAAATTGAATAAGCGTAACTTCTCAATTAAAATATTGTAATTAATAGTTGACATTCTGCAGTAGATCTCAGTTCCTTACGATTGCTTACCGCCATAAATCCGAATGAATTAAAAATCAACATGGCCGCGAGCAAGCTATGTGTCATTGGAAAAACTAATTATTTCTTATCATATACTCAATTAACATTTCTACGGTTGATTTCAATCAAATAACTGGCTTTTTAATCCTGAATTAGTATCGAGTAGAAATTACCTAGATTTAAAACAACAAAAAAAAAATGTTATGAAAAAATGCTGGTGGTATTCTTAATTTTATTTACGAAAGTTCTGGCTGATAGTGAAGAAAATAACTATGTTGATCTCTTACCAGATGAAGAGAAACAACAGTTTTTAGAGAAGGTAGCAAGGAGAATACTTAAAGATGTTGAAAGTCAGGAGAACGATACGGAGGCTCAGAGTGGAGATCTGTCGGATGAACAGTTGAAACAACATACTGAATATGTCAAAGCAGTTTTAAAAGAAGAACAAGAAAATGTAAGAAGAAGAAAAGGCGACAATGTTAAAGATGAAGATGGAAAATCAGCTTCTGATGAAAAAGAAACTTTAGGTGTAAAACCTTTGGGAAGTGAAAAATTGTCTTTACCTGATTTGACTCTACGGGAAGAAAGAAGGGACACTACTTCCGATGAAAGCACCAAAAATAACATTACTATTGAAATGATTACTGATAGTGCACCTATTATAAAAAGATCAGTACATGATGATGATGATAATGCCAATAATAGTTATGAGAGCGACGAATCGACTTCTGAAACATTGTACAGAGTAACAAAAACTAACGTCACGTCTGAAGAATTGAATAAAGTAGAAGCAATTAATGAAAAAGTCGAAAACGGTAACGTTGTAATTGAAGCACAAGACTTATCTGCGAAAGGTTCGAAAGTAAATGGCTCTACAACCGCAGGAGATAAGTATGATGAATCGGAATTAGTGGATAGTAACCAAAGCGTGTCTAGTGGAAACGGTGCACATAACGTATCAGTAAAAGGTATAAATGAACCATTGTCACGTAGATCAAGCAGCAATGACAGCATATTAGCAGAAAATACAACAGATGGTAGTACTACGACTTCTACAGTAGTAGATGTAAAATCTGCTAAAATTAAGTCTGAAGAGTATAATAATGTTTCGGGTGCTAATGAAGAGTTGACGACTAAAACATATCCTTTTAAGAGTAGTTCTATAAAGGACACTACCACTGATAGTACTACTACTGATAGTCGACTATCAATAACAACAATGAGGACAAACAAAGATAAAGATTCTGAGCCATTACAGAAATCTACAAATTACACTTCAAACAATACTGAAAACGAGGTTGGGACAACAAGAAAGAGTAATCGCACATTCACTAATGAAGAAACGACAATATCCGTTCCACCAACAACAGAGTTGGTCCCAGAAACAACAGAATTGGTTCCAATAACAACAGAAATAGTCCCAAAAACAACGACTGACACTGAGATTATGACGACAGAAGCTGCGACAGAATACACTACTGTTCTTGTGACTACTGAAAACACTACCGGAAGTATTCCTATCGTTACGACAAAAGATACAAAGATGGTAGTTGAGGATTTTACATCAGCGCCAACAATAAAAACCAGTGTCCAATCTACAACATTTAAACCTCGAAAAACTACGAAAAAAACGAAAAAGCAAAAGCCGGATTTCAAACAACGTGCATTATCAGAAGAATTAACAACTGTGGATCTAGGATCTGATAGAGAGTCTATAGAAGCAACAACAAAGAAAATAATTAAGCATAAAGTAATTGTACATAAAGCACATAAATATATCGTAGGCCCGATGGCGAAGAAAATTGCAGAAGCAGAAAAAGATGACAATCAGAATAAAAACTTCATTCAGTTAGAAAAAAAATATTACGACAATAATTATAAAGTTAAAGTAGGAAAGCAGTACCATGTTTTTGAAATCCGTAAGTAATTACCATTTTAAACGATAAACTTTGCTTTATTTTACAACTTTGGGTAAACTTTATCTTAGGTAGAATATCAATACACATTTTATCAGTTCTTTTAAGGTTCCACTAGTCGACGGCTCGAACTCATTGGTGGCGTGGCTAATACGCATGCTATTTAGTACATATATTATATATATATTTTTGAAGTGAAAACTTCTTTAGCGGCGTTGTGCACTTTTTTTGTAATGGGTAAAAAATGTTAAACTCGCGTCAGGACACGTGACCTGATCGAAAATTCGTAAGACGGTTAAAAAGACATCAACGCGTTGATTACCGCGGTGCCGATTTTTTTTTCATGTTTTCACTTTTGTCGGCACTCCCGGAGTGCCACTGTTTTTTTATTTAGTATTTAGTTATCTAGTTTTATTTATTTATTGAAATAGACGATGATTTATTACGAAAACGAGCGCGTAAAATTTCATGAACATGAATTTCTTTAGGCGTATAGATAATATGGAAAAACTACTGGATGTATCTACTCAAAATAAAATTATTTAAACTTTTAAATAAATTTACGATCCTTGTATAGTTTCTATTTTACCATATTATTACTACATAAGTTATTTATTTACACCGAAAGATTAGATAAAATTAGTATTAAAATAATTATGGAAGTTTCGAAGCTCATAACTTCCATACAGGGCTAGAAAATGAAAAGACAGTTAATTTTGAAAGTATACCGTTAAACAGACGAGTAATCACCATACGTTTGTATGGAAGAATGGCCGACTAGCGTACGATTAAGCTCCATGTTATGAGGAGCCACCCTATTGCTTATTACACAGGCTGAAAATGTAGACTCCAGCCTACTTTTTTTCTCGTTAGGTAATACCCATAACATAACCTTGTAGTAGCGCTTGCGACCACTAGGCTGTCGAGTCATTTATGGGCAGTGAGCCACAGCAAGTAAAAAAAAACAAACCAGTCATTATTAAATATAAATCTATTTACAGCCGCTGATAAATCACCATTCATCAAAGATGAAGAACCAATTGCAGACCAGCCATACTACGTCCCTATATACAACTATTCACCAAACAACGCTTACTTCAATCCAAAAAATCGTCTAGGACCTAACGCTGGAGATTCCAGTGCAGAAAATAATGTCGTCTTTAATGATGGTGATGAAAACCAATTCGACAAAACAGAAACACTAAATGTTAAAATGGAGTACGATAAAACGATCGATAGTAAAAGAAAGAAATTTGGCAGCAAACAGAAACTATCTCATAATATACACAAACAACCAATAACAATCAACGAACCTAGACCAAGCAAAATAAAACCTGAAGATTATTTAGACTCCGATTATTATTTCGGAAGAATTAGAAAGGAATTGGCGAGAAGAGTCAATAAGGAGGATTTGGAAAAAATCCGTAACTCCGATGAGACTGATCACTCGGCTCGTAGTATTCAAGAAGGAAGTTTAAAAGACCGTGTTAGAGCAGTCAGGAATATACTTTTTCATCAAAAATCTTTTGGACTACTAGAAAAAGATAAGTATGGTGAGAGCGTTGTATATGATCTAAGAATGAGCCGCCAACAAAGCGAAGCTAAACATGGTCTACGCAAGGATCAAGATAGGGTTTTTAAAAAAACAAATAATGATAATGATAAAGAAAATAATATATCTTTTGACAACTATTTCGGTAGAGAGAAACCAACAATTATAAATCAAGATGGAATAAACAATATTCATTTCCAAAAGGTGGGTTATTTGAAAAACGAGAACGATACGAAAGAATTATACGTAATGGATGACTTCTTCAAAGCAAATTTAGAGAAATATATCAAGGAGAACGGTTTTACCCCAGCGCCACAGCTTCCATATCAAGTTACGAGTACTACAAATTTAGGTCAGATGAGAAACCATATGGTGAAAAATAATAACGTAAATAGCAACAGTGAAGAAATCACAAACACAGCCCAAAAACATAACGATATTTCTGTAATTACAAATGAAAACAGTATTACAGAAAAAGCACTAGATGTTAAATTAAATCTCAGTCGGAATGACGTTATTAAAGTCAGCGTTTATCTACAAGTATTGAAGGATATGGTAACTCTGGATAATAAAGCTTTGGTACAATATGACTGGTTAGGTAGCACAGTCGATATACAGGCGGCATTGCAAAAGTTGTTTGAGTTAACGTAAGTAAATATTTAAAAGTCTCTTAATCTTTCTACATATCGACGAACCGTAATAAAGCATACAACGACGGTATTTCTTCATTCAGCGGTATCAATGCCCTTACTAGATTATTAAATTAGGACAAAAAAAGGTGGTATATTGAGAAAGACTACTGTAAGTTCAACCGTCCACTGCTACGCATGATGTACACGGTGTGGTGTGTCACGTTAGCTGCGCGGTTTATTTGTTTGCGTATTTGTGTACAGCGTGGCAGTGGGTTGCCGTAAAAGATACCTACCACCCAAATTTTCATACAAAGAGACGTAACGTATACATTGCTTCACTTTGCGAAAATGTGCGTAGCTTAGCCGTGGGCCGCTGTACAGCGCTGCCTTAATTCAGTTACCGTCGTTCCCCGGACGACCTTTTTCACGAAGAGTAAACTACACATAATTTAGATTGCACTGTTGCATCAATTGTTTTCCTCTTTTTCAAAGATAAGCTATTAATACACATTTCAGTGCCCTAATAGCAAACGAAGAAGATGTCCACCCAGCAGACATGGAAATCTTAAAATACGTACTCTTCCTACACAAACTAGCTACCGAGATTATTGAAGCAAACGATTTTGGAGCTCAATTGAGGAACAAGCTAGGTATTCCTAAGAACATGAAAAAGAAGCTTAAATCTCGCCTGCAGAAGGATAAAGGGCTCATAAATAGGATCTGGATGTATTTAAGAAAAGAAGTTCCGCAGGTCAATGAATATGAGGCTTTGAAACATTTGAATACATTTTTGATCGGTATTGAAGATGGTCTGTATGATGCAAGTATCAAATATGTTTATAATACTGATAATTATGAATGCCAACATCATATAATATCAGGAATTAGTTTTGAGTATGGTTGTGAATGGCTATTAGTTCAGGAAGACCAAAGACACGATAGATGGACTGTGTAAAAAAATATATGGCTAAAAGGGGGGCGACTACTCAAATATCGACAAAACCGGCCAAGTGTGTGTCGGACCTCGTACAATGAAGGGTTCCGCAGTTGGGATAAATTTATCCCAAAAAAAACTTAACATTGTAGTTGAAAAACATGTTTCGATATAAATTGACATAAGGGGAGGAGGGTGATGATGATGATGATGATAGGCCAATTATTGACAAAGAATAAAGTAAAGGCCTCTGCTCACACAGTGCAGGAACGAGCATTGATCTCTACGCTTGCTCGCTGCATGTTGCTACTGGCCATTAAGTCTGGTCTGGTTTCCGCACTAAGTTTTGTTCAGAGGCGTTTCATTATGACGCTGCAAGTCATATTATTTTGGACCAGTATTTTTTAACGAAACCCAGTGTTTAAAAACTTAGTCCGTAGATCTTCTTCTTTCACTTTGACACCAGGTTAGTCACTAACCACACGAAAAGAAGAAGAGTTCGTAGATTTAGACTAAGTTATAATAGATCTAATTTTTTTACAGTTACACGACGCAATTAAAAACATTGCGAAAATAACAAAATATAAGAACCAACATTGGTACCAGAACCTGAAAGATTTATACATAAACACAGACGAGAAGCATGTCCTAGAGCTACTGCTGCATATGACATCTTTAAGACTGTTTACTTTGATAGAAGAAAGCGCTAAGAACGGTCTAGAAGATGACTATATTCAATATATGAAGAAGAATAGGAAGCACTCGAAGAGAACTTTGGAAGAGATGATGGTTATAATGGACATTTTGGAAGAATATAATAAATTTGTAGAATAGAATATTGTTTTTGTAACCTTTTTCTATGTAAAATACTGGTATTCAGCTGCATCCGGTTAGAGTGGAAGCGAACCCCCATGAAGTTGAGAAAAGGCTAGGCAGCTATTGATTGAGCGTTCGTACTGTAATATCTGAGCATCTATGTATACATTAATATTTTAAATTAAAATCACTTTACGTGTCATTCTGAGTGACCGGTTTGTTCTTCTAAACTAAGCAACGGATTTTTATATGGTTTTTATCATCATTTAGAGAATTTATTCCTGAAGGTTTATGTTTATAAACGTCATTGATAGTAAACTTACATATTATAATTAAGTCATCCATTTTTTCAGTCTCGGTGACGTCCGGGTGACGGCTGGTGGACAAACACACTAACTATCAAAGGAAACATCAAAAATGGGGCTTAGTCCCATCTCTGCGGCACCTTCCCATCTCGGCACTCATGAATTTATTTATCAAGCCCACGAAAAATTCCCTTCTCGCCACCCTGTCATAAATCATTGTTACGATCATTGTCACAGTCATCAAAAAATGGATACACAGTCCCTACCTACGTAGTAAGTAAATCAAAAATAAATATTTAGTATAGGCGGCGTTTTCAAAATTAATTTAATTTTGTTGTAATTGACCATGAAACTTATTGGTAAAATAAAATAAAATACAGTTCTAAATGTAAACATAAACAAAAATGTTGACTAAATCCTTACATATTATAAAACAAAGTCCCCCGCCGTGTCTGTCTGTCTGAACGCGATAAACTCAAAAACTACTGAACGGATTTTCAAACGGTTTTCACCAATGGACGGAGTGATTCATGCGAAAGATTTTGAAATTCATAAACCACTCAATCACTCATAAAAAACTATCTGTATATCTCCTTATCCAAATGCCGTTAACTGACTACCACGATACACTTTTCATTAGAATTATAATAAGCATTCACTAAGTACGAAGCATTATACAGCCGTAATGTTTTTATAACAATTTTTTGCCGGTGTCGGCGTCTGCGTCTCTTTACTTGTCTCAACGATGCCTAGAATACCACAGACACTAAAGTCATAGACAAGTAATTGAAGTTACGTCGGGTGCAGACACGCGGACTACTTCTATTTAATTTTTTAAAGTATTTCACACATCTATTTTTTATTTTATTTAATATTTATTTCTGTATCTATCTATCCGTGATATCACTGCGGGCCCTATCAGAATACCAGCGCTGCGACATTTTTTTTTTAAATGTCGCAGCATATGCTGAGATAGGAGCCTTTTGGCCTCATACAGGACTTTCTGTTATTTTTTTATTTTTTATTAATGTTTTAATAAGTGTGTTTTAGTTTAATTTGTGATTTCCTGTGCAAGTCGCAATAAATACTTTTTCTTTCTTTAAAGATTTTAGTGTATAATTTATTAAGGTTTTGTGTAAATTGGCTGAAATTTGACGATTATTGTTGAAGATGTCGGAAAAATCATGCGACTGGGAGCTTTATTGGCTTGCGCCGCGGAAATCGTAACAGCTACATCAAATTTATGTTCTACAGTACTGTTCATCTTAAATATTTCAACAAAAAATTTCAGGATGGCATATACATATTTATCTTCTAAGGCTGACCCACAGTAACCAAAATATCTTACAGAATTTGATGAAAATTTCATTGTTATTTCCAAAGCTTTTTTGACCGGTATTATATTAATCCTTATCCAATAAAATATGTTATTTAAATTGGGCATTTAATTTAGATTAAAATATGCCTTGACATCATATCATTTAAATGAACAGTTTAAAGATTTCACAGTTTCAAAATTACGCGTAACTACATAATTATGGTTGACGGTAACGCGGGCGCAACGGTATTAGTCAATGACATTTCCTCGGCTATAGGTATATAATCCCGGTAGTACGTTCCCGTGGGATATTTTTCGACATCCACGCGGGCGAAGCCATGGGCAAAAGTTGTAATAAAATGGCAAACAGTTTTTTTTTAAATGAAAACTTCCTTATGCGCGTTAGGCATTTTTGAGATGGGACACAATTGAACTCGCGGCACCGTTACCGACACCACATTTTTTGTAAACGCGATTGTGCTCTTTATTTATATAACGTTACGGATCAATGTTCTATGCAAGTATTTTTCTTCCATCAATGCGATCTTGTTCAAGTTTTGACTTCTGTCGGCACTCCCGGAGTGCCACTGTTTTTTTTTTTAAATATGGTAAGTGGTTCTATTGCTTTAAAAACTAAATTTAATTCCTGTCTTAATTTGTTTCCCATACAAAAGTGCAAGTGTATCCGTGTGGTGCCGGACTTAAAGAATAGCACTACCCCCTATTTCTTCCCATGGGTGTCGTAAAAGGCGACTAATGGACTTATTAGAGAATGGGCAGCAGCGCTCTCTATGCATTTTTAACATCATACTGCGATCGCCAACCCGCCTGCCAAGCGTGGCGATTATGGCATAAGCGCGTCCAAAAAAAAAAATTACAAACACTAAAAAGAAAAGGCCCCTAGAGCCCGGAGCCAGGCTCCGGTAATGGTCAAGGGATGGTGGTGGGATTCTTCGCACACCTTGCCTCACGGTGGCGTGAGGCAAGGTGTACGAAGAATCCCAAGAATCTTATCAAGGTGTAGGAAGAGATCAGGCTACCACAATCACCGGAAACTGGATCTGGCAACATACAACACCCGTACACTCTGGACCGACGAAAAGTTTATCGAACTCGAGGAAAAATTGAGCAGGTTAGGATGGGGTATACTAGAGTTATCTAAAGTCTGAACAGAAGGGGAGGACTCGATAATCATCAAATCCGGGAACGCCCGGACCTCATCACACCCCGACGATGAGGTAGAGACCATGTATGAGGATATTCCCGGAGCCATGCATGGCTCTAAAACTCACTTCACCGTTGTCATACGGGACTTCAACGCGAAACTGAGCAAACGAGACGATGATGAGCTCCGAGTGGGGCAATTTGGAGTTGGTCGTCGGAACCATCGGGGTCACCTACTGGCCAGTTTTATGGAGAAAGAAGGCCTCTTTATGATGAATTCCTTCTTCAGAAAACGTGAGCACAGAGAATGGACCTGGCGGCACCCTGACGGTGTAACAAAAAATGAGAATAACCTCATTATGTCGACGAAGAAGCAAGTATTCAATGATGTCTCTGTGATCAACGTGGTGAAAACCGGAAGTGATCACCGCAGGGTAAGAGGCACATTGAACTTAAATATCAAGCTGGAAAAATCTCGACTGATGAAGTCTACGCTTCGCCCAGCACTGATCCAGGTCCAAAACCTCGAGAGCTTTCAGCTCGAGTTTCTGAATCGTTTCGAGTGCGTGGGGAGCTCCGTGGACGATTAGAACGATGGGTTCGTGAAAACTGTCCATACGGTTGGATCCAAGATCTTTAAGACCCGTCGTACAAATCAAAACAAGAAGCTCTCTGATGCTACTTTACAGCTCAAGGAGGAGAGGCGCGAGATGATCCTGCAGTCTTCAGACGATGCGCTCAAATACCGGTGGCTCAGTAGACAGATCTCTAAGGTTTTTGCAAGACATTTGTCTATTGGGCAGAGCCAGCTTGCAAAACTGAAGTCCGATGATGGCAGAATCGTATCCGCAAAACCTAAACTAGTGAGAGAAATCGAGAGTTTCAATGGACAGTTATACACGTCTACCAGTAATCGAATCTGGAAAATGACCCAAGAGCTAGATTGACCCTACACTATACCGAATACATGCCGGAAGTCTGCTTGTACGAGATTAGGATGTCTCTGAAGCAGCTTAAAAACAACAAGGCGCCAGGTGATGACGGATTTACGGCCGAACTCTTGAAGACCGGTGAAAATCCCGTTCTTAAGGCCCTCCAGAAGCTTTTCGATTCCGTTATACTCGAGGGTCAAACGCCACAGTCATGAAACAGAGGTGTGGTGGTACTCTTCTTTAAAAAGGACGACAATGCCCTGCTTAAGAACTATAGGCCTATCTTCTGAGGCATGTCTATAAGCTGTCAAGAATCATCGTGAACCGTCTCGCACGCAGGTTTGACGACTTCCAGCCTCCCAAACAAGCCGGATTCCATAATGGCTTTAGCACCGTCGACCACATACATACGCTGCGGCAGGTTATACAGACGATCGAAGAGTGTAACACACTTCTCTGCTTACCGTTTGTGGCACCCCTTCGTTTCGATCGAGAAATGGGCCGTACTGCAGTCTCTTCAACTATGCCAGATCGACTATCGGTACATCAAGATGCTAAATTGTCTGTACGCAAACGCCACTATGCCAGTCCAACTCCAGGACCAGACCTCGAAATCTATCCTTCTGCAGCGAGGTGTGAGACAGGGACACGTTATCTCTTCTAAACTGTTCACCACTGCACTGGAGGTCTTCAAGGTTCTGGATTGGAAAGGCTGGGCATCAACATCAATGGCGAGTATATCACTAACATTCGGTTTGCCCACGATATAGTTATCATGGCTGCAGTTGACATTAGGCTATTGTAACTTACATAAGGTACAAACCAACCCACTACAAAGTGAAAAATAACTTTGATTTCTGAAGTCGGTGTCAAAAATACTAAAATACTGATCCCAAGACAGCGACTTCCGAAATTAAAGTTATTTTTGACTTCGTAGTTTGGAAGTCTGTTGTATTTTTTGTGAAAAAAACTTTTATAATATATAATAGAAATAAATTCCAAATTAAGAATGGCATCTCTATGCATCAAAATAATTATAACGAGAGGGCGCTAGTTTCTTGCGGCCGAGCCATTTTATTTTGTAACTGATAGTTTCACTTCGTGCGCGTAGTAAAAGACCAATTAGAATTTGTTTTAAAATACCAAATTACTTGAATTCTGTAATTACTATACTTTACAGTGCAGCTTATCGCGTTGATGGTAAATTATACTCAAATGTATGTTTCACGAGTGACTCGAGGGTGAAATTACAAGAATATTATTTTTTGTAGGTAAGGGACACGTTTATTTTGTTCAGTTTTGTGACCATTGTGTTATTATTTTAATGTCACGTTACACTTAGGGTTTGGGGGTTTTGTTTTTGTTGTTGGCACTTAACGATTTCATCGATCACTTAACAGATTAACGCCTACTGAAGGGCAAAGACGTTACCGAGAGCCTTTAAAATAAAATGATCCACAAAAATAGAAGGAAGTTATAAGAATAAAATTAGATTAGATGTGACTCTGCTCTTACTCTTCATGTGTGTTACTTTTGTATCACGATAACACAAAATAACCACAAAAAATACATTAATTTTGAAAACGACCCACTGAATGACACGCTTGATTACGCGTTCACTGAAAATTATTGTTCAGTCTTAAAATCACAAATCATTCTGGTTCAGTAGATTTTGAGAAAGTCAATACAGAACGGCCTCTTTTGAATTAGGTTAGTAATAATATAGGATTTTTCACAACAAACTTTATTGAAAAACAATTATTATACTTATTTTATAGCTATACTAAAATCACATCGGTAATTATTATTTTGGTATACAAAACTTTTACATACTAAAATATTTTATCGAAACTTTTGAGGTAACAATCATAATTTAGAAATAAGCAGTACCTAAGTACCTACACTACTTTCAGTTACTCGATTGCATTACTTTATAGTCTCAAAAAGAAAATGTAAGGAATTCATAAGCTGCAATCAATGTAAATACTCATGCTTACGTACTTATATTAATTGATTTTGGACACTGTTACAGAAAAATATATCGCACCAAAAATAATTTTAGTAACATTTTAATTTCGCTGTATTATCACGGCAGTATTTACTACATTCCAAGGTACATCCTTGGAATGTAGTAAATACTGCCGTGATAATACAAATACATACAGGACTGTCTACATTCTTTCTTATCAAACTTAGCTTGATCAGCAAAACCAAATCTTTTAAAAACTTAGAACACAAAATGAATCAAAAGTGAAAATGAATTTATTAGTGAACCGGCCCAACGTTGTTGGATTTATTAGTGAACCGGCTCAACGTTGTTGGATTTATTAGTGAACCGACTCAACGTTGTTGGATTTATTAATGGACCGGCCCAACGTTGTTGGATTTATAAGTGAACCGGTCCAACGTTATTGGATTTATTAGTGAACCGGCCCAACGTTGTTGTATTTATTAGTGAACCGGCCCAACGTTGTTGTATTTATTAGTGAACCGGCCCAACGTTGTTGGATTTATTAGTAAACTGGTCCAACGTTGTTGGATTTCGGTACTTTCGGTTCTTCTTTCACTCGCCTACCCGACAGAATGATTTAAAAATGAAATGAAAGGAGCAGATTAAAGTTACTTATCATAAGCATAAAATCAGCCTACAATGTTCCCACTGCTGGGACACAGCTGGGCCTCCTCCCTGTGAGAGGGAGTGGACCCAGTGCGGGTTGGCGGATGTCATATATCTTCGAATGTTTGGTTCTAGGACATGCCGGTTTCGTCACTAGTTTTCCTTCACCGTTTGATGAACATTGATTCCTATGTCATTTTGTCGGTGTCGTGTGAACGTGCAGTGATACAAAAATGAACGACGCGTCTGATATCAGCGTTATGAAAAAACATTACCATTGGTCTTTCTCTACATTTTCATTATGTTTTATGGCTCGGATTAAGATTTTCAAGACCAACTAAATAAGGCATAAAATACCATATTTTCTGGAATTCTAACCAGATGATTCTGAAAATATCAGTATTTTAGGACCCAGTCGCTCCATGTAAAATACTGGTATTCAGCTTCATCCGGTTAGATTGGAAGCTGACCCCGGCACAGTTGGGAAAAGGCTGGGCTTTTTATTGGTCCTTATTTTTAGCCTCTTCTGTGCAAAATTTACATCGAGTTTCATATTTTAATTTATCAATATATTAATTTAACTTAATTACTTAATAATTGGAATGATTATTATCTTGTTAACTGAAATGGGAATAAAAGAAAACCTTTTATGTGATTCTTCTTGTTTTTGTAGAGGCCAAAAGTAATTCACAATTTTAATAACTTAATTAATACATGTTTCGTGAATTCTCAATCGTGAACACGGTTTTTTGTCAGATTCGGCTAGTCAATTTCTTAAACACCAAAATATTATTTCCTCTCCCTTTCAAAAGTTTTCTTTTATCCCCAAATTAGCAGCAGTGTAACATATTCAACTATGTATGTAGCGCGCATTCACTCGGCAACCAATAATTTTACTCAGGCTACACATCAGGCTGAATCTTCCACATTTATCATCTACCATTCTTTGTTATCTGCTAGTAAAAGATAGTAATAGTTTTGTCAATATCGAGGCAAAATGGGCCATTCTACCATCGGCGGTTGCAGACTGCAGCTTTGCCTCTGGCAACGGGCCGCTTATGTATTTGAGCACTAAATCTTCATCTCTGTTACTCATACCTGCGTAACAGTCTATTTCTAAAGCTCCATGTATCATAACAGTTTATCAGTTGCCTAGTGAGCACAACGGTACAAGTAACTAGAACTAATCACGCCTCAGTTTCGAGGTCCGCTTCGATCTCCTCAGGAGTTCGCAGGTCTATGGCGAACCTTTTCTTCGTAGGTGCTTCATCGTACTCTGGAAAGAAGACATCTATTTTATTATTAAAAGTACTAAAAGGAATGGGAGAAATTGTGGGGGGGGGGGGGGGCACCTTGACCGAGACAAAGATACACAACACCGCCTTGATTTCTTTTAGAGATATCTCTATAACGAGATAAACAATGATCGCATAAGCATAGTGCCTATAGAAGTATCAGAAGAGCATTTTATATCTCTCTGGACATAATAATGAAGAGTTCACTATCATAGATCATTGAAGCAGCCTGGAACCGACGAGCGCTTAACTTACATTAAGAAAAAGTTATTGTTCATGACAAAAAATCATGCATTTGTTTTTATAAGTAGGCACGGTTCACAAAATAAGGTCTTAAAAGTATTAAATATGAGATTATTGATAAAACAAGAGAAACTTTTTAGGGTCCCGTAATAAACAAGGAACCCTTATAGTTTCGCCATGTCCGTCTGTCTGTCTGTCTGTCTGTCTACGGCTCAGAAACTGTTAGTACTAGAAACCTGTAATTTGGCATGAGTATACATATTAATTACGCCGGTAAAGTGGTAACATAAAATCATAAAAAAAAGTTTTTTACTGTTCTTCCCTTACACGTAAAGTGTGCATGTTTTTTTTTTCTTGTCTAGCCCATAGTGTGGGGTACTGTTGGGGAGGTCGTTCAAAAATATTGTGAGTCTGTTAAAACCATTTTTGGATTCAGGGATCCGTTTGCGAAATATTAAGCTTTAAAGTGCAAATTTTTATTAGACCAAAGCTAAATGGTTGGTTCTGCATATGTGTAAAAATTTACAGCAGTAGTACAATAACGAACTTAAAAGGAAAACTATGACAGCTAAGTAGGCTCTACCAGTTAACGAGTAATAATCGAACAACTTAAATTTTGCAGTTGAAAAAGCACGTATGAGAGAACATGTTTTTCAACTACATTGTTAAGTTTGTTCTTGGAATAAATTTATCCCGTCTACGGAATCCTTCATTGTGCGTAGTCTGAAACGCACTTGGCCAGTTTTTCAAAAGACAGACGATTCGGTAACCTATAGCGCCACAATAGCACCACAATAGCACCTCAGTAGCACCACAATAGTTTCAAACTTTATTCAAGAGAGTAAGCCAATAGTTTATTGAGAAAAATAAAAAGTTACGACATAATGTCGTTACTTCCTGTTAAAAACTTTTACAAAGAATAGAAATGTGACAACACATTTAGAAGAAAAAATTGAGAAGCACAATTCAGAAGAGCAAACAGTAACCCAGTAACCCTGGACAGCTGATTTACTTGGAACTGGTTCCATTAGGAGAAGAATCACCCTGTCACCTTCCTCTGTAGGATGTGCCAGGGTGAAGGCCAGCTTTCACCTGTGAAGTATCATACTGCGATTACTAGGCGGAGTGGTAACCGTTATCGTAGGAAAAGTGCTTACTGGGGATGGTATGCCATCTCAGAATATCATACTGCAATCATCTTTTTAGTTTTTGAAGTTAATTTACATGCCTTGATGGCATTACTCCTACTTATTTACGACCAATTGGTCAGAGATTGAATCGGAATACCATGAGAGACTCGTTTCCCAGTACTGGGAGATTTAAAAAAAAAACATTTATCTGCTTAATTAGATGTTTTTCTTCGTCAATTCTTTACTAATATTAAAATTCATAGTTAAATTGTGAAAGTTCAAATACGTTTATCCTACTATTACATAATATATCAATATTATAATTGCGAAAGTTTGTATGTTTGTGTGTTTGAATGTGTTACTCAATCACGCAAAAACTGCTGAACGGATTTGGATGAAATTTGACACACACTCGTTTATAACCTGTACCCTAATTGCGTAATACATAGTGTATTCACAATCTGTTTCGATTTGAAACAGATTGCTAATCCATTGCTTCATAAGTTAGAAAAAAAATACGGTGGGGGCACTGTGGGAGTGCCGACAGAAGTGAATACTTGTATAGAACATTGGTCCGTAACCTTATCTAAATAAAGAGCACAATAGCGTTTACAAAAAAAAATACTGCCGAAACCTTTAAATTAAAAATACTTGCATAAAACATTGATTCGTAACTTAATATAATTAAAGAGCACAATCGCGTTTACAAAAATGAGGTGTCGTCATGGTGTCCCGAAATCATTGGTTTAGTCCCATCTCAAAAACGCCCAACGCTCCTAAAGAAGTTTTCACTTCAAAAATCTGCTCAACAACGTAAATAACGCAATGAATGTTGTTGAACTGTCAAAATGAAACAAATTAGTCGATAATTGTATACGAACTTAGGTTACGTAATTAGGGTACTGGATTAATACATAGAATACGTTTTATCCCGGTAATACATTACCGTGGGATCATTTCTATGTTAATGACGAAACAGATGTGGATGAAATTACACAAATGGACCACATCCTGAATAGCACATAGAAACTTCTTAACAGGGGAGTTATATTAAGTAGTTAGTTCCCTAAGGTGTAGGGTAAAGCCAATACTTGTAAATAATAAATTAATATAATTAGACAAACTAACCTGCGCTGGCCTGCATTGCTTTAACTCTTCTAGAATAATCCTGGAAAGCAGCAGCTAAGCTGTATGTTAGTCGTCTCGCAGCATTTCTGAAACATTACAATAGCATAGCTGTAAACCGGGAGTCTGCAAGACAAGTCTCTTATGAATTTTGGTTTTATTGTGAAGTTTACTTCTAGACAAGTGACAAGGAACTCGTATTATAACAGCCGCACGAATCGATCCATCAAGTTAAGATACGCTTTTCGAGGTTGGTCCGTGGATGGGTGACCATCTTTACATACCGAGACTCCTCCGTGCCTCGGAAAGCACGTTAAGCCGTTGGTCCCGGCTGTCATTCGTGGATCTTTAACAGTCGTTACGGGTCGTCGGAAGCCAGAAAGTCTGACAACCAGTTTTACCAAGGGCTATAGGGCTATCGTATTACCCAGTTACTGGGTTATGGAGGTCACATAGGCAGTCGCTCCATGTAAAATACTGGTATTCAGCTGTATCCGGTTAGATTGGAAGCCGACCCCAACATAGTTGGGAAAGGGTTAGGCAGAGTGACTGACTTCTAGACAAGTGTGCACCATCGTCGAGCACATCCTGGCTTACCATCAGGTGAGATAGTAGTCAAACATGATCAAGTTTCTGATCAGGGCATCTGCTGGCAAATCTCATATTAGCAGTTGTAATAAGCTGACGGGACACAGGCTTCCTCTCTGTGAGAAGGAGTGGACCGTAATGCACCACGCGCCCACAGTGCGGTTTAGTGGAGGTCACATGTTTTCGTATTTTTTTGTTCTAGAACTAGTCGTTTTGTTGTTTTACCATTTAGGGAGCAGGGGTGATTAAATAAATTACACAAAGTAAACATGACTGGTTTGGAAGACACGACCTAAGACATCTAAGTCTCAAATAATAAAATAAATACTTGACGAGAACCTCGTGAAAGCCGAGAAAGACAAACAAATCAAGTATCTTGACTTAGCTCGCGAGGTTGTCGACATGTGGGATGTGGACTCAGCGATCATTGTGCCGATAGTCGTATCAGCCAATGGCTAAATTGCCAAGAGTCTCGACCAACACCTAAGGAAGCTCTCGTTAGGTAGCTGGATCAAGGGCTTGATTCAGAAGGCAGTACTCCTGGACACGGCTCGCGTTGTCCGGAGGTTCCTCTCTCTGGAGCCCTGATCGCCGGTAGCTTGGACCCTGTTCCTAATACCGGTGGGCTACTATTTTTTATATTTTTAAATGTTTTTATATTTTCTATATTCTAATATTTAAACAATATAATTTATAAGTATTTTAATGAAATAATAAAATAAATACCTAAATAATATCAATCAATCAGAAATATATTAATATATAGAAGTAATATATTATAGTACCTACAAGCCAATCATAATAAGTTGAAATGAGATTTGACAACAGATAAAATTCCCAGGCTTTCAGTACCGAGAATTACTCAAACGTAAATCAATCAACTATAGTCTTGTAATCTTATTTCTTATCGAACCCAGTTTTGACTCAACAAACATATTTTTCGCAATTTTTGTTTTATTTATCAACAAATGCGTTGACCCGAATCTTCTAAAAGATATTGAATCTGAAGTATTTGATGTGGGAAATGACGAAATGTTAGTAGATAGATAGTTTGACATTTTGTACTATTTGGACATTATATCTCGACATTTTTCTGTCTGGGAGTTAAGCAATAGGTGATGTTAGTCAACTAAATTAAAATAATAAATTGTATTTCTTTTTTCTTAATGTCTCTCGGCAAACTTCATCTTTCGTTAGTCGTCGGATTTCTGTCAGTTGCCCTTTGCAATTGTTGCAGTCCGGACGCTCTCAATCGACTTGGAAGTATAGAGAGATGTTTATATGTTTTTAACTTAATGTAATTTATTTTAAAAATGAGTGAAAAGCTGCTGAAGTCGCAGGCACGATAGATAGGAAAATAGTTTTACAACTCTATATATTTTACACGGAAATCAAAACAAAACATTCAGACTCCAGACTGCTACTGAGATTTTCTCATATAAAAACTTTTTAAAAAAAATAACCGGCCACGAGCATGTCGAACCACGCACAATGATGGGGTTCCGTAGTAGAGATGAACTTATCCCAAAGACAAACTTAACATTGTAGTTGAAAAACATGTTCTCCCATACAATCTAACTGCAAGTGTAAGTTTGTACACACAATATTGGGGGGTGTCATTGTAAGACCATAGACTTCTTATAGGTTTGCCTGTAATCTATAAGTATAAAATCATCTCCCTTTTATTTGATATGTCACACGGTACAGTTTGCAAAACTTTTTTTTTCAAATGTCTTGTTAGAAAAGTGACCCCCATGATCAAAATTCATTTATTTACGTAACACGTCCGTGTTTGGGTCACAGAAATACATATTATGTGTACTAAATTTCAACTTAATCGGTCCATTAGATTCGAAACAAATTTGACAGATGGACAGACAGACACACGAGTGATCCTATAAGGGTTCCATTTTTTGCTTCTGAGGTACGGAACCCTAAAAATAAATAAAACATACAGACGAACATAGAACCTCTTCCGTTTTGGAAGTCGATGAAAAAAACCTAAAAATATAGCCTCACCAGGTGTTCGGACCCAGGACCGTACGCTCAGTAGTCACAACGGTGACGACGATACAAATTTTTTATAATTTTGTGCAGTCGCCGCCGCTCCGCTCGGTCATTCCTCCTCGCCGCTGGTTCGTTCCCGCCCCACTCAGAATAATCATCTGCATAGCTATTTTCCAACTATGTTGGGGTCGGCTTCAGTCTAACCGGATGAGGCAGAACATCAGTATTTCACATGGAGTGGCTGTCTATCTCACCCCCAAAACCCAGTTACTGGGTAACAATATACCCCATAGTAAGACTGGTTGTCAACAGTCATCATTAAAGTAAATAAATAAAATAAAAGAGATCCTTACCTGGACTCACAAACAAATCCATGACATTCAAAAGGGTTCAACCCCTTAACATCAGCATTGTCTTTGACTATTATCATGGAGAAGACCCTCGTGTAGACCAGGTCCTGAACTCCATAGGAAATAGACTCAATGTTGAAGAACACAGTCATGTGCTCAAATTCGTCAGTTTTTGTACCATGGTCTAAAGTTTCTAGGTGAACACCGTCTAGTGCGATTTTTAGTTTCACTATTGGTAGGATTTGGCCTGGAAAAGATAAAGAAAAAATATATTAAAGAATGGAATGAGAATTGGCGTCGACGAACCTCTAAAGTCCAGTAGGAGGTAGGAGTGTGAAGAAGTCTAGTTTGACAAACAATGTTTTCTTCCTAGGCATTTGGAACAAGTACTGACATTTCTAAAGGCACATATTATACAAAGCACACCGGGTTTTGAACCTATTAAGGCTCCCGCAGACAGGCGCTACGAGTCTCTAATAGAACAATTTCTATGAAAACATTATGAGGATTGTTCTACCAGAATTGTTACTTCAAGAAATGATTTTTCTATCTTCAGATAACTTTTATCCAAGGTTTAAAAATTGTGATTTAACATCTTTTAAACAGAAAACTTTACAAAAAAAAACCGACTTCTAACAAAAAAAGAGAAGAAGTCGGTTGCTTTTTTTTTTTGTTAAATGTTTATATTTTTCGCCTGGTACCAGGTATCTGTTATTGTAAGTAAATAACAGTGACAGGAACTTATCATAACACCATTATATCATCCATATAGATTAAGTGGGAAAAATACGTATTATTGAAGCTAACTCAAAAAGTACCCAAGCAAAGTTAATACAATTTACATGGCACCATCTCTGAAGTATGACCGCCAAACAAAAAAGAATCATCAAAATTGATTTATAATTGGCGATAAAAGCAGATAAAAGATATCTGACTATTGAAAAATCGACGCTTAATTAGTTTAATCGGCCTTTTGGGCCACTGCAACTCCAGTATTTGCTTAAGTTCAACAATACAAGTCACTAGTATAAAACGTTGGTGGTGGTAGGACACATACCTGGAGGTAGCGCCTTCGCAGCAGCCACCATCAGGTCGACAGGCTTCCTCGTGTGTTTGATACCCCATAGTCCTCGGGCGTCGCTCTGGCCTAAGTATTTAACCTGGAATCAAGAAGAATGTTTATATTTTAGTAACTGATGGAACTGCTACTCTCTCTCTGCTCCTGCTTCGCACGGTTTCTTTTGACACAACGTGGAGGCTTCTTTATTACATGTAAGTTAAGTTCCTTTGTACCTAGGCAACCGAGCTCTGCTCTGGTGAAAATAGGGAATGCTCAATTAATAGTATAGGAACGTTCATAATACTAATTCCATGCTGCCATGATAGTAGGTGCTTACTTATTCCATGCTGCCATGTGATTATTCTAAGGTAGCCTGTTTTATCTTGTTCTAAACTTGTTTAAAACCTTATCTTGTTCTAAACTTTGGGCGAGCGAGCACTTATCGGCTGAAAATACGGAGAAAATGAATTTTCCCAGATAAGAAACCTAGCTAGATAGATTTTTCGCCCCCAAAAACCCCTAGATTGCAAACATTGAAATCCTTAGGGCCGTTTTCAAGGACGTGATTACAAATATATATAATAAAATATATATATATATATACAAATATTGCTCATTTAATTGTATTATACACATGCAAACCTTTCGAAATAAATTCTCTAAATGATATCCGTTGGCAAGTGTAGAAATCAACCTTTATAAGTAGGGGACGTACAAGTTTAGTTCTTGTCTTCAGAATTCGATATATCTCTACCTTCCCCAGTCAGGGAAGTATGAGAAGCTTCACACAAAAGAGAATTTTTCACGTCCTTGACATGCCCTACGTATTGCCCCGTCACCAAGAGAATAAGTTGAAATGTGTCATGTGACCCCCTTGAAACCGTAGTGAAACACAAAAATGCTGCTTTGCAGTTCATAAGTATGCTGGTGTGTAAGGAAACGTTGCAGTTTAAAAGAATTAGATGTCGTTTCAACATTTTTGAAGAGTATGCTTAAAGGTTTTGGTCATGTTGAGAGGATGAATGAAAGACGACTAACAAAAGGATTTTTCAAAGCAGAAGTGAGTGGAAATTCCGGGAGGAGACACCTTAGAAGAACATATTCTAGTGACCTTATTGGTCAAGCCAGGTGCGTAGTACTCGCAACCGGCGTGCGTGTATGACTAGATGTATGAACGTAAACGAGGCAAAAGGAGTATGTAAGGATCGTAGCAGGAGGCGTTCTGTAGTTTCTGCCTACCCCTACAGAAAGAGTTTATGTATGTAATTATGGTGGTTGCACTTTCCCAGACGAGCACTTTCACGAAGAGCTCTATTGCACTAATTTATAAAGCACAAGCTGCCCGGCCCGGCTTCGCACGGGTAGCACTAAGAACTTATTTACGGCGCACCTAACTACCTACCCTACCTACCCTACCTACCCTACCTATCCTACCTACCCTACCTACCCTACCTACCCTACCCTACCAACCCTACCTACCCTACCTACCCTACCTACCCTACCTACCCTACCCTACCTAAAACCTCACGGAGCCCGAGACCTTTCCAACGAATGCAAAACCGTGGAAATCGGTTCGTGTGTTCTGGAGTAATAGCGTCAGGAAGGAAAACCCGACATATTTTTATATAGTAGATTGTAATATTGATAAAGTATTAGCTATCTTTCTTATCTTTTCTTCAAGTTTCCGCCAATCTGAAGAAGCACTTAAGCTATCGTTTTTCAATAGTATTGTCATGTCCTTTCTTAATTAATCTAAGGCAACACTGACTCATAGACGGAAAGCATCGTGAAGAAATCTGAAGATAAATAGTTGAAAACGCAGTGAGCAAGCGTGTTGATCAATGTTCGTTTCTTCTTTGTTTGAGAAGAGGCCTTCGTCCTGCAGTGGGACAATTACAAGCTGATAATATGTTATTCTACCAATAACTTGTTTGGACTTAACGAAAGAAACAGCTTGGGCAACAGGAGAACGGTTAGTTTTAGGCCCTAAAGTACCTTTGGCTGATGAACTATTAGCAATCGTTACACGATGTAGGAAGGTCTAAAATAGAAAGAAATTTTGAAATCGTGATTGATTTCTTAATTAATATCAAACGAAAGTGAAAATGTCACCATATTTGAGCACGTTACTCAAGCTTGCCATAGCATAGTCAATTAAATTGTCTCCACATATAATTTATACGCATCCTATTCTAAGAACTCTTCTGATTCAGAGAAGGAACCATTGATGACCACGCTAGCTCACGGCATGTCAGTGAATTAAAGACCCTTAGGTGCTGGTGCTTGGTTGAAAATAATTTGAGAAAGGAACTAAGTTTGTAGCTATGTTTTCAAAAGAAGACCTTGTGCTCTAAAAGCAGATCTTTGAATGGGATCACTACTACAACGACATACAATAATAACAAAAGTATCAACATCACCACACTATACACTATCTAAAGCACCAAATCAGTTACATTGCGCTATAAATCGTCTCAATTAGAGCGGGCGCCATATTGTTGCCGGCGGATGTGACGTCACAATATGTAGTATGTAGCTTATGCATAATGATTAGCGGTAAATTAGTCTGTATATACTTAGGTAGGTGTGTTACGGTATGTGAACTTAGGATGGGTTTACCCAACTGTGTTGTAGGTTCCAGTCGGGCTAGATTTTTAACCATCATCTGCCTAACCTTTTTCCAACTGTGTTGGGGTGGGAATCCAGTCTTACCGTATGCAGCTCAAATCCATATATTACATGGAGTGAATGCCAAGCTGACCACTACAGTCCACTTACTAACGAACACGATACCCTTTTGTGAGACTGGAAACACAGACCATGTTATGATACCTAGTTTAAATGACGTTGCTCAGTTGCTCGCATGTCTACAATACAAAATGCAATTGGTGTCAATAGATATGACCCTAGGATCACAACTGTCTCCTCTAATTAGATATAGTTAGCTCAAGTTTCGTTGTGTGGGTTCGATTCCCGGAGCGGGAAAAGTGTTATTTGGTTTCTCTATTAAGAATTACTTAGTAACAGCCCGGAGTTTGCAAGTTGGCGGTGTGATACTCCATGCCTCGGTGCGCACGTTAAGCTGTTGGTCCTGCGCCTGATCTCTCTCCGGTCGTGTCGGATTCTGGTCGGTCGGTTTGTCGGTCGTGTCCCATTAGACAATGAGAGTACCTATGCACTCTATAGTGCACCTGTGTCTGCGCACACACGCCTGACATTATTAAAGGAATATCTGATACGTTTTTCACGCAACCCTAGTGGATGTTGAATTGAGATATTATTTCACATTTGTCTCTGGGCTGACAATTTATCTGTGAGTTCTCTGGTATTGCACGGGCTCTCTTTTCTTCTCATATAACTTATATGGGATCTCTTGCTCTAGCTTCTAACCTGATCTTATAGATGTTTTTTTTTTTCTTGCAAGATTTTCCGAGAAATGTAAAAGGTAACTTACTTGAAATGACATAGGCAGATCATCAGCGGTGACGGGCCCTTCTTTTTTTTCTTCGTTTTCAGACATTTTTGTTTCTTTTACATTACTTTTTCAGTCTTGAATATTATTAAGATCTTCAAAATCTTGTATTTTCATATCATTCTTATCTGTAAAGAAAGAAAAGATGATTAAAATTTACTTTTTTTTTTCAGGCATTTTGATTGCATACGCAGTGAGCATGCGTGCTGATCAATGCTCTTTCTTAATTTGCATGTATTGTGGTCTTTGCTTTAAAGAGGGACAGTAAGGCTTATTATTATTACAGTTTTAGTGTTTAGTAAGACGGAATATGTTGCAACACTTTTTCTGTACTGAAACCACACTGATAAGCATAACCTTGAGAATATGAGTGAAATGTATGTGTAACTCATAAAATATTTATGTAGTTATGATACGTATATCTTTACTTCTTCCGTGTAAGTGATCACCATGATTCTACATTATTTTAAAAGTATAAATGGGTTTCTGGCTAGGTTATAACTGCCGCACGGGTCGATCGATCAGGTTAAGCTGCGGTTGCCGCGGTTGGTCCATGGATAAGTGCTCATCTATATACCAAAACCCCTCTGTGCCTCGGAAAGCACGTTAAGCCGATGTCATTCATGGATCTCTAACTGTCGTTACGGGTAGTTAGAAGCCCGAAAGTCTACCAACTAGTCGTATCAAGGGGTATTGTGTAAGTAACTAGTAACTGGGTTGTGGAGGTCAGATAAGCAGTCCCGCCATGTAATATACTGGAATTCAGCTGCATCCGGTGAGATTGGAAGCCGATCACAACATAGTTGGGAAAAGGCAATTATATGATGAAGATGAACATCATCATACTCCCAATTTATTTGAGGTCGGCGCAGCATAAGTCGTCTTCTTCCATACTTCTCTAACAGCTGTCCTCTCAGGGTTCATTCCCTTTCCAGACACATAGGTATTCTTCCACACAAAATTTTCACCGTTTCTTAAGTGTTTTACTTTTCTTATTCAGCAGTAATACTTAATGTTAAATCTAGGGAAATTAAACGTTTATCAAATTGACTCAACATAAATTGTCCGTATATTCAAATAAGAACTGTCATTTTATAACAGTTGAATAAAATTCACGGCAAATTGTCCCTGATGAGAATCTCCATTCTAAATCTCTACAAGAAGCCAGCTTGAATATACGAACTAATTAACAACCAAACTTGCGTATACAGTGTCTTAATTTACACCTGCCGTTTATTTTGTAACGGTCAAAACATCTGCTCCCCTAATTTTGAACCCTCTGCTCTAAACAGGTGCGTACACGCAAAAAGGTGGGACTATTTGTTTTCAAGGGTTTTTAAGACTCCATCATTTTGTTTTGAGGATGAAAGTCCTAAAAGATCGTCACCCATCCACGTACCGACCGCGGCAAGAGTAGCTTAACCTGATCGATCAACCCGTGCGGCTGTTATTACTTAGCCGCGAGTCCCTAAAAATCTAGAGCTACAAAAGTTTTCTTTTTTAAATTCCTTTCCCGTTTTAGCTCCAGCCTTGAAAGTTAGAGCAAGCGTGGTGATCAATGCTCGTTCCTACTCTGCGTGAGAAGAGGCTTGCTAGACACTTAATACAAAAAGTAATCATCATTTACGTTTAATTATGAGCGTTTCAGTAAATAATACACACTTGTGTAAACCGTATTGTTAGCTATGAGTACTAACTGCACTGTTTAATGTAACCTTGGATGAGCAGATACTACGTTTTCACAATAATTGTATTAAATACATCATTGTTGGTGCGTATTCAGGCGATCGTGGCAGACTTCTTTCTCAAAACCATTCATTATAACGGCAATGAACTTTAATTAATGAATTTAGCTAGTGATCGCAAGCGCCACTAGTTCCAATCCCCAAGACGGTTATAATTATAAGGTTTCCATTAAGAATTTCTCAGTAACAGCCCAGAATCCGTATTTTTACCACGTTTGATGGCTACTACTTAAAAGCAACATGCAACATAGTTGGATAAAAGTATTAAGAGTAATAAGAGTTGAAATTATTCAAATGTACCTACTTTTATTTAATACTCATCTAATATCAAGAGCGTAAAATGCGACTCTCGAACCGGATATGAAAGCGTGGCATAAAATAAAATAATAAAAATAGATTGAATGCGGTCACCCATCCGAAACTTATGTGTAGCCAACATGCCAAGGTTACTCTGAACTGTAGGTACTTACATTGTTTGGAACCTGGCACAATATTGTAGCTGCAGAAAAACTCAAACGCAGAAAATATAACTATAATCCCACTGCTGGGACAAAGGCCTCCTCACTATGAGCGGGCCGTGGGCGGTAATCCACGAATCAGGCACAGTGCGGGTTTGGTGGATAACGGTCACAATATTATGTCTTCGAATTTTTGGTTCTATGACATTACATGGATGTCACATGCTTTGCGATAAATCGATGATAAGAAATAGGATTGCAATTTGGGCCATATTGGTATTGAAAACAGAAATCTGTAAGTCTGTTGCACTGCAGAATAAAACCTCGTCTCATACAGAGACAAGCGAGAAATAATCACCACGCTTTTAACTATTCTTCATTGTGTGGTTGGAGACTAAACTGGTGTCAGAGTTTTAGAGCCGCCCATGGGCCTCTGAATTGGCTTCACATGCCGTCGAGAAATATCTTTCAGGCACGGTTTCCTCACGATGTTTTCCTTCATCGTTTTTGAAGCAAGTGATAAAATCTGATGTGTTAATAGCGGTAATGTGTGTTTGTACACACGGCTACACAAATATTTCCAGTATAAGCTGACCTCGCATTATACGGGAATCCTATACAATGCCAGATCAGCATAAACTGGAAATGTATAGCTTGTTGTGTAGCCTTGTGTACTTTTGAATCCAGGTTTCCCTATGAAATATTTCATCAAAATCAATATTATCTTAGATTAACTTTGGAAAGTCTAGAAGTCTAGTAACAAAATATTTACATTATGCAAAGTATATTTTGCGTCATCGCCTGACATTTTAGCTATTTCGCCAACCTTGTGGACGATCGATTGCCGCTATCGCATCATAAATATTTATAATCTTTAATTAATTATGATTGTGTTGGCTACTTTATGTGAAGGTATGTTACCAAATATAAAATCATAAAAGTGATAGGATTCTTTATAGAATTTAAATTAGTTTAAATAAATCGAAAACCCCTCCATGCCTCGAAAAGCACGTTAAGCCGTTGGTCAATCCGGCTGTCATTTGTAGATCTTAAACAGTCGTTACGGGTCATCAGAAGCCCGAAAGTCTGACAACCAGTCTTACCAAGGGGTATCGTGTTACCCAGTAACTGGGTTGTGGAGGTCAGATAGGCAGTCGCTCCATGTAAAATACTGGTATTCAGCCGGATCTGGTTAGACTGGAAGCGGAGCCCGATATAGTTGGGAAAATGCTAGGCAAGGATGATGATGATATAGATCGAAAAATGTTGTAGATAGATCAACTCAACCTATCGCCTGGCCAAGATTATGTCTGGACTTTAAAAGAGACTGTGACCTCTGAGTTTGTTTCGGCCTTTCTTCTCAGAGTAGTCAGATAGGAAACGCCGAACTCAACTAGCTTATTTTTATTTTTTTTAACATGACGTGTAAAAGTGATTCCGATATCCTATTTACAGAATAAACAATTTCATTTCATTTCATTTCGCAGTCCACTGCTGGACTTGACTGGATGTGGAAGGCGAAGGACAGAGTGTTGTGGCTTGTGGCGCAGCCTGGGCTCTCCAGCCATAACACTCGGACCTCAGCCTCCCGCATCCAGTCTGTAGATGATACCTAGGTTTAATTATATTATGAAAGTTATATCCTATAAGATCGTCTGACAATCTCGTCGGTCTTGATGTTATATAACTGCGACAGCGTCCGTCCTGGGTTCAATCCCCAGGTCAGGTAATCTCTTCCTGTCGGGGTTGCGGGAAGTTCCGAAAGGGATACCGTGGCCCCTGGCAATATAGGCAACTGAAGGAACACGGGTGGATTTTAGTCAGTAAGAGTCTGACACGCCCTCCCGCTCCGCCCAGAGCGGGAGAAGTTATTTGATAATTTCAAACAAAAAAAAAAAAAAATTGGTCAGGTAATTTCTTTATGAATTTTTCAACAGCAGGTCGATAGTTGAACATGGGTATGGTTTAGGGCAATTAATATAGGCTAACTTGTTCACTCCATATTACAAGGAAATTATCCGGTGAAATGTGGCCCATCACAATAATGTTACCACTATTGGGACCACATTAAATTACTGTGAATGGGTAAAACTATGGCCTCCTATTTTGAAAGGGAGTGGGCCGTAATCTATCACCGGGTCCAGTGGATTGGTTACTAGCTATACCTAATTGGCCAAATAAATTAATAATTAATAGGAAAAGAAATGGCAGGTAACTATTATCTTTTAATTGAGCAAAAATGACGATGAATGTTAACATATAAACCTGCGCAATTTGTTTTATCAATATTGTAATAATTAAATATTAAGTATTTAGTGTAAAGATAATAATTTATTGTGTTCGTGTGGTTCAATGTTATTTCTCGGAAATTGCTTGATAGGTATCATTTGTTAATCGTATCGTATAGATGGACAATGGGTCGTGGGATACCGTTAAAGAAACAATCTCCCTTGAGTGTTCAAAAGGAATGAGGAATGCCTTGACTGGAATAAGATAATCATTCCTGCTATTAAGGAAAACATCGTCAGGAAACCGGCCTAGAGCTGAATATTCAAATATGTGACATCCACCAACCAATTCATGGTGAATGGACCCACAGACCACTCCCTCTCGCAGGTATTTAGAGAGTGAGGGAAGAGAGAGTGCACAAACTTGTGCACTTTAATATCTCACTCTGTACTTAGTACTGTGTACTTACACTAAGGTTTTTAAGACCAAAAATCAGAAGAATAAAGTGAAAATGGTCGGTGCACATGATGAGAGGGAATAACAAATGGAGATGGATGAATATCCAACGAAACGGCCAAAGAAAGAGAGGTAAACCACAGAAGTTGGGATGATGACATGAGACAGGTTGCTGGAACAATATTGGGTAGAATGGCGAGAGAGAGACAGGAAAGGGAAGGTTGGAGGAGGCCTTTACCGACTGGTAAACAGACACAACATATATATATGTAAACAAACGCTAAATACGAAACCGGAATTTGCATAAAAGATTTGATATTCAAAAAATATATTGCTAATGTGCGTTGAGATTGGCCGCCGCGCCGTAGCCAAGTATGTCTGGAACATATCATTACTTTTATATGTTTCCATATCTCGTCAGTTAGTACCTTATTTCATTCAAAATGTCTAACAGGCCTCTGCGAGTTGGCTTCGGCTCCACGTACGCCTTAAGGTCTCTGCACACAGCCGGCGTGACGTGGCGGGGCGCGGCGTGGCGGGGCGCGGCGTGGCGGGGCGGCGACGCTGCGCTGGCGCGGCGGCATCGGTCACACTGCGGGCGCGATCACGTCCCGTCCCGCCGCGCCCATTCCCGACCGTATCGCGACGCTATTCATTCATCAAAAAGATGTTGAGCGATTCAGACGTGGAAACGCTCTTGCTCTTATTTGCACTCTTGTTTTTATACTGCCTATGGCCCAAATCGTACAAACATACGTGAGCACGAACACATTCGACTAATTTTTCGACATCCATTTTTGTAAAACGATACAAAATCACATTCACGCTCCGTACCGTCCGACGCGACGTGCTCACGCCCCGCCGGCAGTGTGACTACTACATACGTAAACCAAACAACACAAAGCGTCGGCGTCCTGAGGGCGCTGCGCTCGCGTCCCGCCGCGCCTGTCCCCGCCGCTTCTGACTTGTATCCCCGCTCGGCGCGGCGGCGGCGTGGCGCGACGGTTACCGTCGCGTCAAGCGGGACGGCTCTGTGTGGCGTCGTCTGTAATATCTAGTACATTACAACTGCTCAGTGTCGCGTCGCCGTCCCGTCCCGCCGCGCCGCGCCCGCTGTGTGCAGAGACCTTTACAAAGGCCCGGGACATTAGGGCCCCGAGAAATGTTAAAGACGAAATAATAATTTATGCATGTACATGTATATTGACCTAATTATAAGGTTTTCGATAGCTTATGTCAATTTAATACGTTTTTGACTTTTCCATCATAATATCGCTGATTTTCACTTTGTCTAGGTCCAATGGTTTTAAAATAAAACCACGAAGTATGGTATAAAATCTATGTTATTCTCATCAAGTACATTGGGCAATGTCATTCTATTCCTATCCTCGACTGATAACATTATCAAAACTGATAACAGATAAGATTGCAAAACTCGGTAAAATTGTTTTATTAACTTTGTTAATATTTTAGCATGACTTTTGAACATATTTTCTACAAGTTCCTTAACTCATGAGCACAACACATACATTCATCACATAATACATAGAGGTCGACTTGGACCAAACGAGCGAATGCTTATTCTGTCCAAACTTTTCCGTTATTCTTTTGTCTAAACGGTGTGAGAGTATTCTTTCGTTGGTCTATCCATACCTACAGAAATGTTAGGGATGTCAGGAAAGGATTTGCTCTTACCCTTGCTCTGGTTCTATCTTCGTTTGGTCCAAACCCACCTTAACTAACTCATTCATCACACAGCCACACCACACATGTATACAATACACTACACACGTTTAAATTTAATGCATCTAACTGTATTATAATACTAGCTTCTGTCCGCAGCTTCACCCGCGTGGATGTCGGGAAATATCCCTCGGGATCGTACTACCGGCAGTACCGGGATTACATACCTAATAGTCCAGGAAAAGGTTATTGACTCCTACCGCTAATAATATTTTGTCACGCGTAATTTTGAATCTGTGATATCTTTTAAACCATTCATTTAAATGAAACGATGTCAAGGCATATTTTAATCTAAATTGAATGCTCAATTTAAGTAACATTGTTTATTGGATAAGGATTCATATAATACCGGTCAAAATAGCTTTGTTAATAACAATGAAATTTTTATCAAATTCTGAAAGATAAAACTGGTTATTGTGGATCATCCTTAGAAGATAGACATATGCCATCCCGGACTTTTTGTTGAACTTTTTAAGATGAACAATACTATACAACATTATGTAACTTTTACGATTAATAAAGTTCCAATAAAGTTCAAGTATTAATAAAGTCAGCATGATTTTTTCCGACATCTTAAACAAAAAACGTCAAATTTCACAGCTAATTTACATAAAACCTTTAATGAATTATACACTAAAACCTTTCGCATGAATCACTCCGTCCATTGGTGAAAACCGTTTGAAAATTCGTTCGGTAGTTTTTGAGTTTATCGCTTTTAGACAGACGCGACGGAAGACTTTGTTTTATAATATGTAAGGATATTTAGTTGAATTTATTTTTATTGTATTGGAATCAACATTCGATTATTGTCACTTCACAAATATCACCGACCGATGTTACTTAAGTGCCTATATATAGTACCTACTATGTATTAGAGTTGTAAGACGAAGGAGACTAGTCTCTACGACACAGGGAAGCCCAGATTGAAGACTAGTGCTATTTGAATTTGTACTGCTTTCTTGAACCATAAAGTTTTTTTTTTTATATTCAAATATATATTATTATTTTTTTACACAACGAGCGGGAACGATTATTATTGATCACCAATCTTGCTCACTGCGTGTTGGCAATTATAGCCAACTTTCATCACGATATTTTCTTTCAAAGTCAACCAATGATGTCTAAGATTAACTTCTGCCATAAGTACTTCTTCTTTGCACTGCTGACAGAAGTTGGGCAGTAACTGACTGTCGTGGTATAGATATGTGATGCGCATGAACATGGCGTAAGTTACAAAAGTAGAGGAAGACTAAAGAAAAGATGGATGGTTTGCGTGGAAGATGATATACAGGGTTATTGATTATACGTCGGCTATTCGTTAAGGGGATTGGCTTTGAATTGACATTGGCATAGGGGATATTTCATCAGGGGTAATTTGGTTGCAAATGACCTCTCCTACATCACCTTAATGGTTTCCCGACGAGTGCCGAACCCTGCATCTGGCTGGAAAACAGGTAGCTTCTGAAATGTCAGCTGATAGAGAAGTACCGGAGAAGAAGACATACAGTCAAATACATGAGATAATGGCAGGAGGAAGATGACATTAGTCATCGCCATGTTTAAACCAGCGATTTCCAGATATTCATATTGTCACTGTGATTATTTTGATCGTAAATTGATGTTTATAAACATGATGTAATAGCAAATAATATAATTCTAATAGTAAACCTATAGGTAGGTATTGAGTCACGGCATCAAGGATTGTATGCAATGATTATGTCATACTGATTATACTGACAAAATACAAACATCACTACTATGTTTCTCAAAGGGGTCAGCAGGGGTTTATAGAACACCTTAATTATGTTGGAGTCGGCTGTCGAAGTATCTGACCTCAAAGCAGTTACGTGACACCACGATACTCTTTGGTGAGACTTGTACTGGACTGGTACAGGCCACACTCACACTGCTACATTCCATGTAAAAAGGAGAGAGACTATTGTCGAAAACACCACTTAAACCTAGAGTCCAGGATACTACTAAAATTTTCCTACTGGGAAACCTCAAGAACAGTTCCATAACCAGAGTGTATGAGTAAGGGGTAAGAGTTAGAATGACGGTGACTAACTATCAGCTGTACTGGACTCTGTGCTCTCCAGAGTAGCGCTGTCAACGACAGAAAAAGAGGCATCTTGTTGTATTTGCAATCTGAAGAATCACGTTCCTAAATAAATACTATGGAAATAGCAAAATGAAAAACTAAGTAAACGTTGTACAATGGTCGCTATTCAAACTTCAAGTAACGAGTACAGAATTTAAGCTTCGAATATCTTTTTATCGACATTACAAATGACATTTAAAATCTAACAAAAAGTATCTTAGCAAGTAGGTTTTACAACATATCTATCTGATGGTAATTAATACTTTAGATTGACCAAGGCGTATCCGTGGAGTATCGATAAAATAGTCTGTTATTAGTAGCTAGGTACCGACTTATAAAAGTGTTTTTCCAGTGAGTCACAAAATTGTATATACCTACTTAATGTTTTCCACTAGTTGACATGAACTTCGTTTGCAAGCCAACATTCTTCTCCTCTCATATTATTGAACATCTGCATGAGCTATAATGAGAGATTTAGCTCATGTGTTTAAAACTATATTATGCAGTCATCCCACCCTATGACAAGTACCAGGGCAATTAATTGTATAACAAATTGCACTCTATGCCAATTTGCCGTGTTCTAACTATTTCATACAACTGTCAAATAATGACAGCTGTTGTGATTTGAATTTAAGTTCTATAAAATATTTAAATTCGTAGTCAATTTGTTAAACTACACACATCAAAAGTTTCTAGAGATCAAGTACCTACGTTTTAGAGTATCAATTGAGGATTATCATTTTATTTTTTTTGGACCGTTATTGATTCTTTTTAGTGTATTTCACTATTTGAATAAAGAATTTTCTTAAAATTTGATTAGAAATAGAAAATCAACTGTCAATATTAGGATTCCTATAGGTGTAACAGCGTTTTTACAAAACTATTACTTACCTACAATTTCTGCATCGGAACTGAGAAAAATTGCATCGATATGGAGCGACGACATCATTTGACACAAGAAGAGATGATGAGAGCCGTCGGAATTCCCGATAACTATTTAGATATTAGGGGTCGATCCCTAAATGTGACATGGGCCTAGTTTTCATAAAAGGTAAAATGTGGCTGTAGATACCACCTCTAACTACCTACCTCTTACACGGCCAATTCTAGCGTGATGTTATTTTAAGTTTGTATTGTATTCAAAGATTATATTAATGACATTTTAAGTATTAGACACGTTATTCTAAGTGTATAAGTTTGTTGTTTTCTATGACTCATCTTCTTTAATAAATAGGTTCGTCCTATATGCAGATTATGTTTTTGACAACTCTAATAAATTATACCTAAACCGATTATTAACTTTAGTAGATACAGAGATAATTAAAATGCTATTAATATAGGTAGGTAAACTGCGTTAATTTTCCTCTTAAACAATGTTAAATAATAGGTATCTACGGTGACAAAATTATCACAAGACATTGATTGCTACAAAAACAATGATAAATCTAATTGAAAATTTGTTATCACGACATTGGAGGATTAAACTTTATCTAGAGTTCGTCACACGAAAAAAAAAACAACAACAACTTACTTACTTGCAAGAAAAATCACAAACACACGGAGTTTTCAAGAAAAAATCATACAAAAATATCACAATTTTCCCAAAAACTTTTGGCACTTCACAGCAACACTGTTTTTGAAAAAGAAAATAATAAACACAAAATGGCCGCTGCGCGCGACGACCAACTCGCGAATGAATAACTAATTCAGTTTTCAAAATCGGAACGCGATGTGACCAATTTGTCTTGACCTGTGAACTTCTATGCGTTTCATCTTTGTACTTCCAATTTTAAACGAATCTGAGGGACGGGGTAGGTCGAATTACATTGGATTTGATGCATGTCCCTACCAGATCGTAAAAGCAATTGAGGTGTTAAAAAATATGCTTTACTACAATGACATAACGTTGTTTTTAGGTTTATTAGACGGCAAATACTAATTGGTAGATTACTCATATGGTAAGGTAAAGTAGTGATAAGATATACAGTGTGATACTAAAATCATTTTCGATATTAAAAATCCATTATGTGATTTCGATCAGAAAATTTAAATATAAATAAAATGACATTGCGTGCACAGTTGTAATTTTTTGGGAAATTGTATGGATGGCCATTGCTCCACGCAAAATTTTACTGACAACTTAGGAGTAATTATAGTTTTGTAATTATTCATTTTTAAAAATAAATAAAACAAGTCTACCTCTGTGGTTTAGATAGACATATTTTGATTGATTAGGTAAATAATAACTATTTGTAGATCTATTACAATTAACATAGATAGGAATTGGGTCATTAAACACACTAAGGTGGCAATTAAAATAATTAAATTGCGCAGTTTTGATTAGATAATGTTCTTAGATAAGGCAAAAAGAGAGGGACAGCCATTTATCTCCAGGTCTGACAGACGATTTTTCCAAGTAATCCAATTTATTTTCTTCAAAGGAAATGCTCTAAATTCCAATCTAAATTGGATCCCAGGGGACAAACGGTAATACGTGCGACCTTATTACAAATGTCTGGGGAGAAAATGCTGACATTTTCACTTAGATTATTGACCTATTTTGAGTATGGGGCAGTTGCAACCAGATTTTGTTGTTAAAAATGTTTTTTTTTTGGATTAGTTATCATAATGGAAAGTATGATGACTATGGCCCATTTTTATCATCACCATTGTCATAAATGACCCATTTTTATCATCACCATTGTCATTTTAGTGCTTCAGCTGAGTTTTGAATACTAGAAGTAAAATTATTTAAGATAAAAAAATGTGCCGCGACAAAACTGATTGTGATTAATACTAATCTGCTTTTGTCCCACAAAACAAAAGACTGCTTACACAAAATGAACGACCATTGATCACCGCGCTTGCTCAAATGCTCACATATCAATAATGTAAGTAAGTTTGAATAAAATACAACTCACTGTATAATCACATTCGTATACACCTGTTGAGCTCATTGTGCGTGTGTGAGGGAGTGTTTGTCTGTGTGTGTGTGAGTACGTGTGTAACATACGGATATTGTGTGCGGGAGGTGATGCGTGGTGATGGCCGATAAGTGGCTCTGGTTAGTGAGCAATTTGTGGTTATTTTCATATGATATTATTGCCATGTCTAGTAAATCTAGTCGGGTTAATGTAGTAAGAAAGAGGAGTCAGGTTTTCTTTCAATCATTTTGTACATGATTTTAACCTTAGATTAATCTGATCTTTTTTATAATAATAAATAGGTAGACAGTTCTTTTAATAAAAATATCAAAAAGTTTGTATTTGGGCATTCAGGCTTGTAATTTACAGACCAGACCTTTATGCAAAACTTTAATTTTTGTATAATAATATACTATATGTAGCTATTAGAAAAATAAGTCTCTCATTCAAATCTTAATAATTATGAAACCATTATTTTGGATGTATATTATTAAAATTGAATTAGCCCATTATTCTCTAGTCCCAAATGCCACAGAAGCCTACTTCCCAAATTCCCACAACCGACTCTTAGTTGCGTGAGGTGAATACTTAAAATGAAAACAATTTGAAATGAGAATTAAACCGTTGTAGACTGGTAGTACTACGGATGTCCCTCAGACGATATTTAATGATACCAACAACATAAACATAACATCACGCCTTGTTTCCCCGAAGGGTTGGGCAGAGGTGTCCCTGTAGCAGGCACACCCACATTTCGCCAGTTATGTTTAAGTCCCATGTAATAGGGGGCGAGCCTATTGCCATCAACCGGGCACAAATCCAGACTCCGAGCAGCTACTGAGAAATTTCAGATAGAAGATCCCAATAACATTTTGCTCGACCCGGGAATCGAACCCAGGACCTCATACTTAGCAGTAGCGCTTACGACCACTAGACCAACGAAGCAGTCCAATAAATAATGAAACCATTAAACCACCGGTAATGATACCATTTGCATAATATTATCCTAGACCTGCTGAGGACCCACCATGAGGTTTTAGTCCGTAGGATTCTAAATAAGTACTCTTCTACTTTCGCAGATGTTGAGGTGAAATCATCACGGATACCCCCGTTTTTGTCAGGTATACGGTTTTGATGAAGTCACGTTATTATTATTTGGAAATACTCGACTCATTTTGGACTTAAATCATCATTTTCTTTTTAAAACTACTTAATATTGTTTCCTTATTTTTATGAATCTAAGGTCTTTAATACACACGCAAATTACGTAAAATACGTACTGGACTTGGAGTTACGGACGCCAGCCTGATATACCATAAAGTCTAAAATAAGCCACAAATACTAACAAGAAACAAGTTTTAAGCGTGCTGTTGTATTTCATAAAGACAAAAACCATCAAAATATTCTCCACTCCATCACTTTATTTCCAACAGCCCAAGTAGAGCAGCCTTTCCCCCATACTACCCACACCGGTAGACGCTCCACGCATGGCATACCACACACTTGTGATGTACTCGCACGGTTCACGACACACTATGGTTCAGTGGGTAGTGGCCGTCTGACACGGGTTCGATGCCCGCCTGTTTAACTTTAGAGGGTTCTTGATGAAAATGTTACAACTTCTCAGAACTTTTTACCCGACTGCGCGAGAGTAAGATAAGATTAGGTATGTTTTTCACGCGCATCCATCTATCCATGTATCTTTGTATGTGGGATTCTTTATATCCTCGACGAAGCACATCTTAACGGTTGCATGAGTTTTAGTCTATCGACTCGCTAGGTCCTGCGATGATTAAAGGCCAGCTTTTATTTGAATAAAATCAAAATGGCGGATTTTAGACGTCGTTTTGAAAAAAAACAACAAACCGAACTAAAATATCTACCACAAGCTGCATCAGACTTCAGAAACCGTAGACGGGTGACGTAGTTATGAAAGTGAACACTATGGTACTGATTCACTTTGCGTCTTGCACAAGTTCGATGCCCGGCTGCTCTTATAGATGTGACGACAGGGTGGATTTGTAAATGTCGCTCGTTTCTCAAAGAGGGTGAACTATAGGGGTTGTGTCTTAACAACTTTGTTACGGTTCAGTGATTAGGAAGCTCGATGCGGGTTCGATGCCTCGCTGAATATGTTACCTAAGTTTTTAATAATATAAGTACAATTATAATAATAAGTTAGGATAACAGTTAAGTTTAATTTACTTTCTTTAAATAGGTAACTTAAAAAACCCTTTTAAAATACTTTTTTTAATCTATGTTATGTCGGTAAATAAGTACACTATCGCATAACGTAAAAAAATAATGTGTAATGATATACGGAAGATGCATAAATAAATAAATAAATTGTCCAAGGAAAGTAGTTAGTATCTAGACGACATATTATAATTTATTGACATTTTTATTTTTTTATTCGATACTTTTAATGTGTTAATTAATTCAATGTTTATTAAATTTAATTGAATTTTAATGTTTTTATGTCATTTAATATATTGTTATGATAATTGAATGAAATAACAATTAATAAAGTTTTTAAGTATCTATTAATTTTGAATTGTTAAAATTTAGTTTCATTTGTTAATATTAATGTTTTGTTGCATTTATTATGTACTAATTAATTTGAAATTATAATCAGAATATTTGTGCGCCGTTGACGGCAAGGCATAGCGTTCATTTTATTATTTTTAATATCTGTACATTTTTGTTTACCTATGTTCTACAAATAAATATATTTGAATTTGAATTAAGTTTATAGACTGGTTATCAGGAAACCTGAACTCGGGTATCTAATGGTCTGACATCACCAACACGCAGTGAGCAAGCGTGTGGTGATCCTGCTCGTTTCTTCTCTGTATGAGAAGATGGCTGTGCACTCTAGTGACACAGTTAGAGGCAGATAGTAAAAATGTTAATATTATCTGTTAGCAAAACCCTGTAATGGAAATAAACTTGAAATGTCAGTCTTTTTCCTCTTGTGCTAATAAGGTCAATCCTAATGAGACATTCTTTGATAAGGTTACAATCTGTGCGTCTGATGATTCTGAGACCCATCGACAGAAATTACGAACTTACATAGAAACGTTAATTCCCTATTTAAACCTTTTAGGGGATGAATTTTCCATAATCTTCCTTTGGTGCTCACCTTTGGTATATTATACGGAACTTTTGTGCAAAATTTCATGCTTTTAGACGCAGCCGTTCAGGCTGTGAGTTATCTGTCAGTGAACAGTTTTTAAATAGATCATAATAGTATAGTTATATTATAGTAAGTACCGCGTCCATTAAAATGCACTTTTGAATGTAAAAATTTAAAAGAAAATATAATTAATTCAAGGCGCCCCTTCCAAAAGGCAGTTTCGTATTGAGAAGAATGACCGTGAAACTCCATAGTTACTCTTTTAAAATGTTTTACAACATTTTGTATACATTCATCGTAATTATATTATCTGATGACGATGCATCTAGAATAAAATTACTGTAATCAGTAGGATAGCTGGCATAGGATCGCTTTGTATTATGATAAATAAAATGCCATTATTTTTTATTATTTGTTTTCTTGTATGTCATTGCTACCGGCCGAAGAGCATGAGGTCTTAAGATCGATTCCCGGTTTAAATTAACAGGGCATCCAGTCTCCTGATGGCTAGTGGTAACCCCGTCCAATAGTTCCTTAGCCACTTTTTTGGTCACTGTTTACAGGAGAGATTTATCCACGAATTATTCACACAAACAATAATAGCAATATTTATCATTGTAGGTACTCTGTCGGAAAACAAGACTATGTCGTGATGTAATCGATTTGTCTTCGCTGTTATAATTGGTGGCTGGAAATCCGGAGAGGGGTGATAGGTGCCATGTTTTGTGTGAAATACTGATACAGTGTGGCTTAATTATATTGAAGTCAATTCAAAAGCAACGGTTTACAAATAGAGAAATATTTTTAGCCTCACTTACTATTAATTGTATGTCAAGCAACCTGTAGTGTGTGCAGCTTCGCTACCACCTTGCTGACGGGCTAATATTTTTACCACAGCATGAGTATCCTCACACAGCTAATTTGTACCAATTAGAGAGTAGAAGTATAACAATGCTTTCTTTTATACTATCGATCAAAATTGAAAATGGACGGAGAATTAATGAAACAAGCGCCTGATATAATTCTATTAGCTTACTCGTAGATCTGTAACTCAGCTATTTCTTACATTGTGTCAAGTTTGCTAAGTTTTGATTACCATACTTAGTACTGAATAGGTAAACTTGATAGGAAATGCGAGTTATTACAGCTGTAATAACTACACTTTACGTTATACTGCTTAATATCAGGGGTGAGGGTGACATTAATTTGGTAATTTCAATCACTCATAAAAAGGAAGAAAATTTACAAAACTTTGAAAAAGTACAAAGTGTCTACAGGAACAATCAGCATGTTAATTGATTAAGTCGTAGTTAGCACTGATATAATTATGGTGACCTATACAATTAAAGATTCTAGGGAAATAAGAGAGACACCTTAAGGAAAATTGGAGCGCGAAATCGTCAAGCACGGTGATCAAAGCCCGTTCATCCATAATCTAAAGTGCCATAATTTTTTTGTCCTAATCGTCATTAATGTCCGAATGATAACTTCCCCGAACTGAATGTCACATAATAAATATAACATGCCTAAAAATCGAAATCTAGGGATTTCGATTTAAGGCATGTTATACATTTATTAAGGCTTTTAAGGCAATAGAATACGCCCTAAATTTTTGTTTGTCATAAATATTATACAAAAGACTTAAAACCGTTTTCAATAAAATATATAAGTTCTAAATTCAAGTTATTTTTTATTACTTACAATTGTTTATTATTTTACAAAATCCAACTGATACAATACATAAACAGTAAAGATGCAAAAGCACCATGGCATTTGTAACGGATCCGGCGCTGCATATATTATCGCTCAATAAAACAGTTAATTGTGAACATGTGGTTTTTATTTCCCTGTAAGAGGCATGCAAACAAGCATACACCATGCAGGCAAGCTAACTTGCAGTATGCAAGCGAGCATGCAACATGCAGCAAGCATATTTTTTGTCACGGTTCCGGCGCTGCGGGGCTCCGTCGGTCCCACGCGAGCTTATCGTCGCAGACGGTTTAATGCTCACCACCGCAGCTTCGTCTTACTGGCCGGCTTAGCCTGCCAGCCTCAGCCCTGGCAGCGAGTGTTACAACCACCTGCTCTTCAACTCCGCAGTCGCATCGCCCCTCACGCCTACGCGATTTACCCTACCGTAGACAAGACTGCGTGGAGTCGGATTTACAGCGATTCGTTTCTGTCACTAAATTTTTAATAAATGTTTTAGGACTAACAATTTTATTAAAAACGAAAATTCGGAATAGTACACATTATATAATACAATACTTAGGACATACGACTTTATTTCATGCAAAATTAGGAGATTCAATTATTATAGTACTCGATATTATGGCAGAATAGTTTTAGAAGTAAAGATAATTATGTCAAACAAAATTTCGAATTTTTGAACATTATGGTTACTGAAGTTCATAGCAAACGTGTTATGGATAATGATTTTCGGACAAACAATTTTAGGTGAAGGAAGGGAGTACCAAAAAAAATACCAGGCGGTCCTGAATCTACAATACTTAATAATAAGCTGCACTAATAGGTACTAAAATTGCGTGATAAACTATGTAACATTCGCATCATGCACATACATGTCAAATTGACACCTTTGAAAGCGCCAAATCAACCGATTAGCAACACTTTTCCTGTAGAAAAAATAGCTTTGATAACATTCGTTGGAAATTGTTAACAGCTAACTTTCACGATATGAACAGTTGATATTTTTTATCACTAATGATACTATTTTTTTCCCGTGTTATCGTTTATGTATATTGTAATGCAAAACACGAACAGTTTAACGTCTTATCACGCCATATACGGTAGGGGTGGACGATTAGCGGTGGACTTTATTAAATTACTTTTCTCTTCGACAGTTTTTCGGTTAGTTTAGGTTATGAAATTTCAGTCAAACCGGAAGGAACCTTTTATTATGGCAGATCAGTCGTTCTCTCAGTGTTATCCCCAGTAAGTAGGCATGGGGTCGTCATGTTCTCGCTGTGTTTTATATTTGAACGTGTTACAAGTTTTCAGATCTTGTTCTGACCAGTTACCGATATATTATAAGGTTTCGGCATTGCATAGCACCAAATTAGGTTGTGGAATATTTTTAATTTGATTTTGTTAGCGCACCTGAATGGTGCGTTTCGAGGAATACTTTTGGTGCGCTTTGAGGAATACCTCCGGTAGAGAGATGTTAGTCTGTGTAACGAAACATATCCACGGTCAGCTGATCAAGTAAAAGAGAAAACATTTAGTGGGACCTATACAACATGTATCGGAAATGTGTGGTGATTTTTGAGGGTGTGTTAGAGACCATCAAACTAAGCCACTATCTCCATGACACCAACATCGTTATCGCGAATATAAATTTTTAAATTGTAAGTAAATTGTTCTTGTTTTCATGTTTTTTGCAAAAAAATATATTATACAGGTACAAAGAGAAACTAAAAATATGTATAATAAAGTTGATTATTAGTCATATTTTATATAATTGAACTAGACGTTTGCTAACATATTTTTTTTTTCTATTATATCGCTAATATCGCTATATAAATACAAAGCATTTTTACTGACTGTATCTTATATCTTTGAACTTGTTTTTGTATTAGTTTAAACAATGGTATCCTTGTAAGTTGTTGGTATTAGAGCGGAATAAATCGAAAAAAATATCAGCTATCCCCATACATTTTGGTCGAGTAGGTATTGAAGTTTTGATTTTATTTTTAAAGACATTGGTGACAAGCACTTCTAACTAGTATTTTTGTGCTCCCTCCCACATACCAGTAACAAGGCAAAAAAAACAGTAGACAATCACGAGAACGGAGTGCCCGTTGCATGCTAGCAGTCGTAGAAAATACTTATTGAAATTAATTGATTATGCTTCGTTTTTACACTGTTTTTATTTTCCGATAACCCACGTAGTGATTATTAAGGCTCCTACAAACAGGCGCGACACGCAACGCGACACAAAAGTACGTCGCGTCGGTGTCTTTGTGTCGCGCCTATTTATTTATTTATTTATTTATTTTATTTAAGTTTTCATGCACAACATAACAGAATGTATTTCCAAGGCGTTGTACAGAACAATATACAAACTAAAAATTACACACATACCTACGTAAGTAGGTTATGTAAAATTACAAAAAAAAACAAAATAAAACATGAAACACGAGAAATAACTTAATTAACAAACAATATAGACACTCGTATTATATAAACAAACAAACTGCAATCAAGAGGAAGAAAAAATTACATAAAAAAAAAAAAAAAAAAAAAAAAAAAATTATCTTTCATCCATCCTCTCACAAAAACTTAAACATTCACGACACACATCGATCCATCTCCCAGCAAACAAGTCACATTCCGGTGTTGATGTCAGAAGAGCATTGAGCATAGTAAGGGCCCGAACGAGGGGCGAGTTAGCTCGCGACACCGTGCGTGCTGATGGTACGGCTAGTAGCCGGTGACTTCGCGGCCTGAGTTGATGTTTGGGCAGAACAGGAACAAAAAGCCTTACTAACTGCTCCACTAGTTCCTGACAATCGGACTCACCCCGCATAATACGGCAGGCAGTGATAAGCAGGAAGCACTTACGCCTTACCTCGAGAGAATTAAAATTTAGTACGCCGTTTGTAGGAGCCTTTATTGTCATTGGACGCGTGACGCGGTATTTAGGGGTCATTGAGAATTTAGATTAGGTGTTAATAAGGTTGAACTATTTTAAATAAAAGCGATAAACAGGGTGAAAGATCGAACGGAACCGAACGGCCCTGGAGGGATATCGTCCACAATTTTTACATTTCATTTAAAATAAACTATAATTTCTTTTAAAAGAAGGCAATAGGTATAGGTACTTCAATTGTGACAGTCAAACTTGCTTTTCAAAGTCAAAGCATTTATTTTAATAAAAACATTTATGCGCACTTTTGAATTGTCAAGGAGTCGATCAGTGAGAAATAAGAAGCTATTTGTCCATTCCAAAGCGTAGTAGGTACCTATGGATAAGAACGGGCAAGAAACTCCACGGACACTCTTTTAAATTGATATATTTTTACAAAATACTAGTAACATCATTATTTTGAATTTATGTTTATATGTGAGAAAAGTGTTTAAAAAGTAGTGCACGTTACACGTGAAAATCATCCAGAGTACAGCAAATAAAAAATAATAAGCCATGGCAGCTAAGAGATGACCAGTCGCAACTGATGGCGCCCGTTCACGAACATGACGAATGGATCAAAACCATTGAGCTCAACCATTTTGAAGGGAGCTAAATGATCCTACACACGCGCCACTATCAGCGAAACATTTGAGTGAGCATGATATACTCAAAGCCACTACATTCAAGCCAATGAAAGCCATATTACCAGGTAAATGGTAACTCTTTAGTAATACATTGTGCTCACACCTATGCTATGCAATAAATATTAATATAAATATAATTAATATAAAGGAGATTGAGTATACAATGCAAAGATGGTCTTACAATCTTCAGCAGCTCCAACAGTATTTTCAAATGTTAATCAATTAGTTGTGGTTGTGGGGCAGGACCAGCTTTAAAAATAATACTTTGCTCCACAGATCTAAATTTCGGCACCAACCGATAGAGCTAATAATACTTCCAAATATCTCTGCAAAACATTACAATATGTCTTAAATTGAAAAAAAATCATGGAATTCAACTGAATATCAATATTGAGTTTTTTTCTGCAGTAATTTTAGGATGCCTTTTCGCGTATTGAATTTAAAAGTTATTGTTTTGTTTTGAAAGTTATTGCTAGATTTCATGACGGCTGCATAACATAATAGTATTATGGATTCTATAAAAAAAATCTGGATTACCTTTACTTCTACACATGAAGGAAATTCTACATAAATACTCTAAAAATGCATTCCCATGATAAATTATAATTTACTTATCCACATGATTATGTTACTCGGTTTACTAAATGCAATTAAAAATAATCATAATTAATTAGGTTGTATTGTTCTAGCTTTAACTAAAACTTAATTAAAATAGGTAGGTATTAAGGAAAGTTCCGTACACAGTCTAATAGTCAAGTCGCTGAAGAAAGGAACATGAAAAATACTAGAAAAGTAAGAATATTTTTAGAAGTTGATCATCATCTGCTTAGCTTTTTCTCAACTATGTTGGGGTCAGCTTCCAGTCTAACCGGATGCAGCTGAATACCAGTATTTTACATGGAGCGACTGCCTGTCTGACCGCCACAACCTAGTTGCTAGGGAACACGACACCTCTTGATAAGACTGGTTATCAGACTTTTGGGCTTCTTTTTAGAAGTTTAAAGTCACAAAAATACAATATATGTAGGTTAACATAAAACGGCCATTAAAAACGGAAAAAGTTACTAAATTGACTACAGAATATTTCTTTCACGTGAGGCAATTTTAAGACTTTTCGTTTCCAGAAGTAGTACTCGGTGGAGGAGTGGAGACCGCGTGCCGAAAGATGCAGCGTTGGAACTTTGGAAGGCATCCCGTATGTGGACCAATAACCTTGTGAAGGCCGCAGGAATCAGTTGGATGCGAGAAGCGTATGTATCGACATACGCTTCTTCGTGGCGACGCTTGGGAGAGGCCTATATCCAGCAGTGGACGTCTTTCGGCTGAAATGATGATGATGATGATGGTGCGTATCATATTCGGGTTAACTTATCTTTTTTCTATGCACTTGTTTCTGGGGCGTTCCCTTTGTAACCAAATCCACTTAAATAAGCCAATGATGAGTAAGAACACTATACCCAACTCATCATTCTCCCAAATAACCAGAGCAGATTGTCACAATAATGACCATTACACTTGATTATAGGGCGATACTAAACAAAAGTGGTTATTAGTGGGTCAGCAGTGAGCAGAGTGAGGCAAGAGCGCGGGAAACTGTCGATGTGCGTACGTATTGCGACTCTTAAGTGTGACGGTACGTTAAGATGGCGTCGAGAGGTTTTGATACATTTATTATTATTTTTGTTTTATTCAAAGACAATTTTTTGGTCCACAGTAGGTGTTAATAGTAGTATTTATCTGATAAATATCAAAATTTGACGTTAAAAGATTTCTTTATCCGGCCGAAATGAAATGATATTCAATCTTCAAAAACACACGACAATGTTTTGGTTGCAGATAATATAGGTATATACAGGTGTATACATTGAGTTTTTTTTTTATCAACACGTTTTTGTAGGAATTTTAACTATTTATTTTTGTTATTGCAAGGAATTGCCTTCATTAACAGTTAAAAAGGGTAATGACTTGAAAAAATATGATTATGAAAGCTTGACGCATAATATTTCAACTTGGGAACGATTTAAGTGTTTTCAAGCACATATTTTTCTACTTCAAATTTTACAATGAAAAACATCATTTACAGTAGAGTACTGCTTTTTGCATTTGATTCAATGAAGCCAAAATTATATATTTTTTTAATAAGTGTTGTAATTACTCACTTTTTCTAAATAATAAAATGGTAGCTGTAAGTACCATTACGATTTTATAATGAGTGAAATTAAAATCTATAAAAAAAAAAACAATTACTTCCGTTTAGCCTTATACCATTTCATTTGGGATCGGCTTTCCTAGCCTCTTTCGTCAAAAGTGTGTTTAGCTTGTTAATCGGGGTATCTACTCGTAAAACCTACATAACATCACACCTGTTTCCCCGAAAGGTTAGGCAAAAGTGTATATAATAGTACACCCACATTTCGCCAGGTATGTCTAAGTCCCATGTAATAAAAAATATAATAAGGTATTATAATAATCTATACAGATATATATAAAAATGAATCCCTATTTCCTTTGGTCACGGCATCACGCTAAAACGGCTCAACGGATCTCAACAAAATTTGGCATATGGGTAGACCACAGCTTGGAGAAGGACATAGAATACTTTTTATCCCGATAATCTTACGGGATCGAAACTTATACGGGTGAAACCGCGGGGCGAAGTTAATATTTTTTACCTTAAAAATATCAAGTATCAAGTCTTCGTCAGCCACTCGACTATAGTTTGTTTTGCAAACAAATTGTTATGGGAACGATGATAAAAGCTGCGCTTGCGCTCTTCTCGCAGTGACCTTGTACCTGCGACAACACGCTACGCAATTGAGTATAAGCAGAGTAAGAGGTCATAATGAAAATGATCCATTATGTAGGTATGTTAATTGAATTTGAGTTTTAAGCGGTATTATTTTGGTGGAAAAGATTATTCACTTTCGTAATTTATACATTTTCATCAAAGAAAAAATAAGCAGTTTCGGTGAAAGTTTCTCTCTCAGTGAAAACTCCGACACTAGTCCCGGAGTGCCGGAGTTCTCAAGGCTACAGACAGTCTGAGAATAGCCAGATGCAAGATTACCGTCTTCGGGTACAAACCCTTGACTTTCTTTCGGTGAGGAGGATATCTCGAGTAAGATTCTATTGTTTTTGCATTTTTTTTAAAAATCTGTTCTTTTGCATCAACCAAAAATCATAAAATATGAACCATTATAGGAGGTAAAATGATGTGTTTATTTTTTTATTTCCCATTTTGTGTAACTAACCCCACATTTCTCGACAACATGTATGAAGCAATGCTTACATACCTACTACTATCATCTCAAGGCCAAAAGCGCGATTTTCGCGCTTCACATAATAACATTTCGGGCGCATCGCGCGACATTCTCCGGTCAAACTGGGCATTGTCCTTAAAAGTGAACGTCTAACTACCTAAAGTAAGACATTCACCACAATTACTGACATTTAGATAACTTTGCTTTAAATACTGAGTCAAATACTAGGTCCATGAGTAGTAGCGTCCTCCTAATACAAATATACCGCGATCAAAAAAGAATGAAAATAGCTTTATTTGCGGTAAACATGACGCAAAGATAGTACATAAACACAAAAAAGAATAATTTGGGACAAAATATGCGTCACATCTACGCAAAACGGCCATCACTCAGCATAATGCTGTGACCCCATGCAAGATAGGGCCACAGCGCTGTTTTTAGCGACAGTCTGCGTTGACGTGATGACGACACTTAAATAAATCCCTAATAAAATAATACCTAATAAAATAAATTTACTTTCGGCACACCCTCTACAGCCCCGCCACCTGCTGACTGGCTAAATTGGCTAATATTATACTGGTGTTCAACTCCACGTAAAATAGGTTCTGGTATTTAGATGCATCCGGTTAGACTGGAAGCTGACCCCGACATCGTTGGGAAAAGGCTGGGCAGGTGATGATGAACTACTTACAAAAAATAAAAATAAAACGAATATCAGCTATAAAGATTTTGATGGACAATCAGGCTGTTTTGATTCACTTACACAAAACTTTAATTTTTTACCTCATAGGGGTTGGCAAAAACTATAGAACATTGCCTTCTGCTGATTCTATGCATTTAAATTTTTTGATATATGAAAAAAAAATTGAATTAAGTTTATCAATAAAAATAATAGTTCTTGTTACAGTGAAATAATTATATACTAACTGTTCGTGCCCGGCGTCGCCCGGGTGTATTTCCGACTTTTCCGTTGGATTTTCCACAATTTTCTTTCATGCATCAATATCTTTATTGTAGATCATAAGTACGTACATAAACGTTGTGTTTAAACAATTACGAAAACTTACAAAAGAAAACTGACCGTCTTGTATAACGATAACTTTTTTTGCAACATTTTGATTAAACAAAGCATATTTCTGCTCCAGATTAATCTCAGTCTACCTGTGGAAACTACATGAAAATTCATTCAGGGGTTCCGGAGATGTGTGCGAACAAACATACAGACAGACAGACAGACACCGGATTCTACTGTTCTATTATATGTATAGAAGATTTTAGTGTAATCCCCGAAGAACTGGGCGTAATATACATAAGTACACAACCTACACCCACATTTCGCCATTTAATAGGAGGCAAGCTTATTGCCATCAACCGGGAAAAAATCCAGACTCCGAGCTGCTACTGAGAAATTCCAGATGGAAAAACCCAATAACACTTTGCCCGACCCGGTAATCGAACGCAGGACCTCTTGCTCACAAGTAGTGCTCGTGACCACTAGAAAAAATAAATGTAAGCAAGTGGGTTATCGTGTATTGAGGTAATATCGAATGCTTCACTGTTCTAATCGTGTTTACGTAAACCATGTCGAGGTGTTCATGAATATTGACGACTACAGTTTACTGCTAAACCAAGTGCTTCTTTATTTATTCGGCATAAACTTGTCTTATAATGTTTGTGTTTTTTCTTCGCGTCATTTTTTACCGCAAATTAACCAGTTTTCTTTCGTTCTATATGTTAGGCATATAGAACGAAAGAAAACCGGTTAATTTTGATATGACACGCGAATCGAACCTGGAACTCTCCACTTGAAATGTTTATGAAAGCGCTGGTTTGTAGAGATTAAGGTTTTGAACTTCATACATCTCCAGATTTAGTCAGGATTTGCCTACAATTTCAAAATCGGTCGACAATTGACGAAAATATCGATGGACATATATAGAAAAAATTACAAAAAAAAAAACAGCCGAATTCCAAAAAAAAAAAGAACACTGTGAAAATAACTTTTATTTCGGAAGTCGGTGTCTTTGGTTTAGAATTGTCGTTTTTTGCCACCGACTTCCGAAATTAAAGGATTTTTTTACTTTGTAGTGTAAAAAATTTACTGCTTAATTTATTTATTTAATTACCCGTTTAAATATTTGCTTTGGCTCAATTTTATTTAGTTTACTGCTCAGTTTTTCCTGCCGAATTGTTATTATATTATCGTTTATTCTTATTTAAAAAACATGGATTTTATCATTTTTAATTTACCGATATTACCATAAACAAGTGCCGCTTTAAATTAGCGCTTTATCAAAATATTAGCTTTTGTAATAAAATAAAAATAATTCCTTTTTTTACAATTAATAGGCATTTTGGGCAGCACTTGGCTTTCTGTCCTTTAAAAACGGGAAAATGAGTTAGTTTAAATAATTATGTAGGTATGTATGTAAGTACCTACCTAGTACTATTATTTCTTGAAGACTTCATTGTTAGCAAATAACAAATGACTGTTATGGTAACCAATATTTCGTGATGTTCAAATGGTCATAAAGACCATTAAGAGCTATCAATACAAATTGTTGCTAAAGGTCAAAGCGTTATAATTATATGGTTGAACTTAAAAAATAGATGATATCGTTATTGTGGGAATCTTCTGTCCTAATAATAGTTTTTAACCGACTTTAAACGAGGATGTTCTCATTTCGATTGTATTTTGGAATGTTGGCATAGTGATTACAAGTGTGGCTGTGATAAGCGTGGGATTCTGGGTTCGAAACCCGGGTGCTATTGGGTCATTTTGTCCGAAAGTTCTCAGTAAAAGAAAGAAGAGAAGAGGAGAGTAAAAGCCCTTCTTGAAGTTCTCAGTAAAAGATCTCAGTAATTGCCATGGCACACAAGAGTGATAGCTTAGTGGTGTGACCGTCGGACTGCCAGGTCATAAGGTCTCGAGTTCGTACCCAAGGCACGCACCTCTGACTTTTCGGATTCAAGTGTGTATTTTATAATCCTCACTTGCTTCAAAAACGGTGAAGGAACACAACGTGAGGAAATGGCATGCCAGAGAGATATTTCTCGACGGCATGTGAGGCCAAGTCAGGGGACCATGGGCAACTTAATAAATTGGACACCAGATTTATTTCGAGTCTGGCCTGCTAGCATACCCTTAATTGCGTAGATACGTCAAACTCTAATTTCTATAAGGAGGCCCTCCTTATAGAAATTAGAGTTTGATGTATTACATATCCCTGCTCTAGACAGTGTATTTCTACATGGTTATAAGGAAGGTCTATAAATCTTTGAAGACATCATAATAGGCCTTATTTCATAAAACCAACTAAAATTACAACAAAAAACAACCGAAAAATAACACCCATACACACATATACATATATATTTTTTAATATAAATAACTGAAATGCGTCATATTGGACATAAACTGTCAAAATTTTCTCATTTTCACGACTGGTGCTGTATAGAATAACAAAAAACTATGAAAGACGAGAAAGAGAGAACTAAGAAGATATGCTAATCCTGCGCTGTATGACCTACAAGGTATGTGCTCCATCGCAAAAAGTTAACATTCTTCATAAATTAATTATGATTAGCAACAAGTTATTACGCATTCCCATATAAGTGTGGTAACTAAGACCATAGACAATTTAATAATGTTTTTACAGAGTTGCACAGACCGCGGTGACCGGCTGGCGTGGGAAATGTGAAATAATAGTGTGGATACGAGTTAACTACACAGTCTAAACTCATATTATTCGTTTTTTTTTTAGTTTTACTGGTATTAAATTTATACATCTGCTGGAAAGAAGTTAGACTGGAAGCCAATCCCATTATAGCTGAGAAAAGGAACAAGCTAGGCAGATGATGAGTTTTAGTTATTTTTTCTTTTTATGACAAATAACTTACTGGATGTGTGTGCAAGATGCACCCCAGCTTACCTATCTAATCCTTCGGACAATACATATGTTATGTTATAAATAACACTTGATAACTTATGATAAAATTTTACAACCAAATGACGTATTTTTGCTAACTCACAGCGTAATATGTTACATTATGAGAAAGTGATGTTGCAAGTGCGAATGACCGGTTCATAGTTTTGGACATTAAGACGTAATATTTGATAAATATTATGTCAGTTATATTTTTTTTAGCTTGGGAAGTCACATTTGGCAGTTGGAACGTGTTCCTCGTAAAACTCGGTTAGAAAAAAATAGAGTATTGTACGATTCTAACTGATTTTAGTTCAGCATTCATAATTATGTACTTAACGGTGTTTTTAGAGCGAAATCACTCAATTATTTTTATATAGAAATGACCATTAAAAATAAGTGCAATAAATAAGCACTTAATTGTTCTGTATGATATATTTTATTCAAAATATTTTTTCAAACAAGGGATTTCAAACATGTCCTAAAAAGAAATATTCTCAATATGAAAGATTATCTGCGTGGTACCACTGCCATTACTTAAATTGTTGCTCTGCGTTAATTTTATTAAGGTATTCCAACAATTTTATCGATACAGCCTCTAATTTTTTAACGACATCACTGATTTTTTTATTATTATGACGTGTAAAATTGATTCCGATATCCTATTTACAGAATAAACAATTTTATTTCATTTCATTTCGATCAAAATAATCTGAAAAGGGAACCCGCTGTTAATAAAATTGGCATGTTTTAAGGGTTTTAATTTATTTAGATATCTTATTAAAATAATTTATTTTAAATTAATGTAAAAACATTCCAGTCATCGCAGAGCCACATACATTGTCACCCACAGGAGCGTCTTATCCACACAAATCGAACGCTGTATATAAAACAGTGCGGCGCTGGCGCTCACATTTCAGTGCAGTTCAGTGATCACAGCAGTGTACAGTGGTAGTGTTGATTGGGTATGTAGTGCACACGTTTATGTTTATGCTAAATAGTTGTAGAGGTACATAGAGGTGCCTGTAATTCAGGTAGGTAATAGGTAGATATAATGAAACACAAACACTCCTTGCAATCGGGTAAAAAAGCAAAAAAAAATCACTCCGTGACATAGGATTTTTTTTTTTAACTTTAAGTACTTAGTTTTAAGAAGTTAAAAAAGTACATATGTAGGATGAAAACTAAAAAGCATTTTCACGGTTTTCAGTAAGCACCCTGATATGAAAGTGTGAGAGAAAAATAGTTGATCTCAATTTTTAAGAAATCGAAACTGAATTTCAGGGTTTTCGCCATTTAAACCGAGAATCGAACACAATGGATTGGCTTTGAACTATTGTTAATGTCGCCCTGCTGGGCCTTTGACTCCTTCAAAATCTAAATCTGAAATAGTGTCCAATACTAGAAATGTTTTTTAAAGTAAGGGCAGCACAAATGTGAGCTATTGTTTTAGTGAGCACTAGTGTTATTACTTTATTGAATAATTGCAAACTCTGAAAACGCAACATTTTTATTAATTCAGGAGTTACATAGCAAAATCTGGAAATCGTTTAAAAAACTCATCATCTGCCTAGCCTTTTGGCTACCAACTATGTTTGGGTCAGCTTCCAGTCTAACCGGATGCAGCTGAATACCAGTATTTTACATGGAGCGACTGCCTATCTGACCTCCACAACCTAGTTACTAGATAACACGATACCTCTTGGTAAGACTGGTTGTCAGACTTTTGGGCTTCTGACTACCCGTAACGACTGTCAAAGATTTACAAATTACAGCCGGGACCAACGGCTTAACGTGCTTTCCGAGGCACACAGGGGTCTTGGTATGCAAAGATGGTCACTCATCCACGGACCAACCGTGGCAAGCGTAGCTTAACCTGATCCATCAATCCGTACGGCTTTTATTACTTAGCCACAAGCCCCTCGTTCAAAAAAATTCAAATTCAAAATATTTCACATAAACCTACATGGGCACTTATGAAACGTCAGAAACTAGGTGCACGGTTCCAATTGGTCGTTTCCTATGGAGAAGAGCCGGCAAGAAACTCCACGGTTAATCTTTTAAAAATAATTGGCTTTTACAATTCTTTCAAATAACTGTGTGAGTAGGTATGGGAGGACAGTGTAGGTCTTTCAATAAGTACCAGGTACTTATTAAGCGTCCATTAAGCCTACAGCGTTTTCACATTCACAAAATAGAAATGAATCTATACAAAAGATAAATAAATTTATAAAAATAAAAACCTATTTTAATTAAACGCAATTACAGGATTGCTATTACAACTGTAATAAATCTGAATAATTATCATGTGCACAAAAGCCACTAATAAAGAATTGAAATTAAATCGCAGGTTTATAATGTCAAATAATACGATGAATATGTCAAGGACGAATCTAAAAAAAGTAAAATTGAAATGGTAATTTAGGAGCAGTTAATAAACTCTTACATAATAATGCCGTTATCTCTGATACCAGAGAAGCCGCATGTGCAGAAGGAATTATTGCCAAACTTCCTTGTCTTCAACGTAGTCTTTAATTTTATAATATGCTTTCTTGCGTTCGTAAAAAAACTAAAATTCGTAACGAATCGTTTAAAAACTCAGAGATAATTATATCAGGATCAGCTAATTATAATGCAAAGCCTAAAACAGACTAAAATGCTATCTCTATAAATATAAATCGATTGCCATACGTATGAAAGATCATCACTAGAGAATGGCTCGACCTGTGCAATGTGCATGTTTTTTTTTTTAATTCGTAATTGTCTTGACAAGGATTTCATGAAAGAAAATTTAGGAAAATCCACCGGAAATGTCAGAAATACACCCGGGCGACGCCGGGCACGAACAGCCAGTCTATGATAAATAATTAATTCCACTTCGTGTGAGAAGCCAGTGAAATTCGTTTTAATCGGAAAATTCAGTTTGTAAATTAATTGTGATAAAATATAAATAAATTTAAAATATTAATTTCATAATTATATAAATTATGAAATTAATAACATGAAATTACATAAAATTATAGGGCGACTTTTTCGTTGGCGTCAGTCCCATGGTTCCCGCGGGCGAGTGACTGTCGCCCCGCCAGGCAGTCCCGCCATCCGCATACTTGTACGAAAAAGTCACCTTTTATTACAAACTCACTAAATTTCGTATTATAATTTTGGCTTATAGAAAGCATCACAATTCAGTTGCCAAAATTAACATGATGTTATTATTTCACTATCTTTCTTTATTTTGGGAAAGGAAAACTTTCGTTAGCGGCCTTGAAACAATAGCAAGTAATTATACAGAATACCATCTCTCACTTAACTACAAAAATGTAGCCAGAATTATTTTCTTATAGTCCAAGTGGGTACCTACACTACCTACATACAACGGTTTTTAGGGTTCTGTACCCAAAGGGGTCCAACGGGATCCTATTCGCTGCCTGTCCGTCTGTCACAGGGTTGTATCTTTTGAATCGTAATAGGTAGACACTTGTGATTTTCACAGAGTGTGTAATATTATGGCCGCGATAACAATAATTGTAAAAACAAAATAACTTAACAATTAAAGGGGGCTATACAAGAGACGTGTTTTTTTCGTTATTTTATATTGTACGGTGGGACGGAAGCCTTCGTACGGGAGTTCGATTCGCACTTGGCCGCTTTTTTAATATCAGTCAAAATATCCACTTTGAGTGATGCCCTTAAAGACTGGATAATCTATTTACCATCAAATGCACCCACGGTTTTCAATCATCTGGCATACATAATCAGCTGCCAGTTCAAACTGACAACTTTCCGGCAATATTTCAAATATCATCCTTCAATGAATCTCCAAGAATACTTCACTCCACACGGAGCTAGCTAAACAGTGCTATGACAAATCAAAACATTATGTCTCTTAACTTTCATTTTTGCAGTAGGCAATTGTGCAGAATAACCATGACTTTGACTATAAACGTAGATGGACAAATATTATGCACACACGGTTCACCGTTGATTGTCATCATGGTTAGGCGCACTGGCGGACTAAGAAAGGGGTGGCATGGGGCGGTCCGGCCCCTGGTTTTGGTGAGCCCCCTAATCCTGCGAAGTACTTTTTAATCAAATTACATTTTCTTATTCTTCAGACTTTTTTCATGCACCCTATTCTTGCTTTTCTATGATCCCTACCCCATGTAATGATAAGTGATGATAGGGGGGGGGGGGGTTATAAAAATTTTGACAACTCAGATTAAAATGACTCACTTTTAAAAACCTAGAGTAATAAATTCGAGATGTGAGTGGAATCGCCGGGACCCCACATTCTAGAAGACTAAAAGACATATTATAGTAAATTATCCCACTTTGCCCCACCAAGCTACCCCACTGTTGGGGCAATGACCTTATTGGTGATGTTCTTCAGAAAGGTCAGGTGCGTAGTACTCGCAACCGTCGTGCGTGTATGACCAGATTTATGAACGTAAACGAAGCAAAAGGAGTGGGATCGTAATGGATCAGACAGAAGAAGGCGTGAGTTTATGTATGTATGTATAAATCCGAAATCCGTTGTACTGCTAGGACAAGTTTGTCACATGACATCCGCGGGATAAAAAACCATAGACCTTAAAACTGCACTAGTAACGTACTACTCGTACGCCTACGCATGGCTCAAATACGGTGTCATCTTATGGGGCAACAGCACTGACGCGCCCACGCTATTTACCCTAAAAAAAAAAACTAAGAAACTAAACATAGTAAATAGTGAAGTCAAATGGGGCTTACAGCCCCATTTTCAGGAACTAAAGATGTTATCCCTACCCTGTCTCTATATTTTTGAAATTTGTAGGTTCGTGCGTAAGTATCCAGAATTATTTTCAAAAAGATAGGACATACAAACGAAAATTATTTTAAGACATAAAAATAGACTAAACTTACCAAAATCGTGACTAAAAATGCACTCCAACAGTACCTTTGTCATGTCCATAAAAATTATAATAAATAAGTTACCCGAAATAATAAAGAATTTAAATAAATATAATATCTTTATCAATAAATTTAAACTTTTCCTTGTAAGCAAATCCTACTATAGTATAAGCGAATACTTAAATGAAAATGTATAGGTAATTTAATAACTATCCTTTTGTATCTACAAATACTCACTATTAAAGATACGCCTGCCTACTCATAATACGAAAAAAATATAATTAAAATAAAATAATGAAACGTTCAATAAATAACTTACCTTAGGGATAATAAATATTAATTACGTAATAAATAAAAATAATAATAAGTAAATAAAAAAATAATGAATAATTTAAAAAATAAATGGTTATTATAATGTTAATAACTGGCGAAATGTGGGTGTGCCTGCTACAGGGACACCTCTGCCCAACCCTTCGGGGAAACAAGGCGTGATGTTATGTTATGTTATGTTATAATGTTAATAAATAAATAAATGTATATAATTTATAAAACAATAATTAAAATTCTAAAATGGAATTCTTTGTCACAATAAACGACCAGTGCTCTTCCTCCTCTCTCCTACTTGACCTATGCTGTGCCCGACAGGGTCCATAATTATGACTAATATAATTACTTCACTACCAACTGTATACATTATGGTACGCAATAAAAAATTTGAGATTTGAGACATAGATGTCTCAGTACAGCAATCGACTACATTTTAGTGATTGTGTTCATGGTCATTTAAAGTGCATAAAAAGAATAAGTGTAGGAGACGATCTGTAGCACAGCATCCAACAAATCAGTTCCTATACGAAACGTGTCGTAATTTACATTATCTTGAATCCAGATTATAAAGATGGCTAGATCTAGACCTTGACGCCAACCTCACCACCTTGGGGAGCAGTCAACCGTGAACAATAGAAATAACCTTAGGATATATCATAAGGTTAGTTCTCTTTGTATAGTTCTCGTCTTTGCAATAGTGGGTCCTTCTAGAATCTCAGAATCAATTCTATTTTCATATACATTTTGACGTTCAAAATCATAGATCATATACATCTATAATCAAAACACTCTTTAAATGGCCTACTTGAAAGACTTCAGTTTAACGTTTAACTAATAGTAGAAATACCTGTTGATAGTCTTTTATTTTCTCACTTCCTTACACCGTAGAACTTCGGTAGAGCTGTTTAGTACACCCACATTTCGATAAGGGTAAAAGTACCGTATAATAGGGGCCGAGCCAATTTCCATTAACCGGATACAAATGTTAACTTCGGACTGCTACTGACAAATTCCTAGCGGAAAATGTGTCTATATAAGAAAAAAAATTTATTGAGACTCGTACAGGAAATCACAAATTAAACTAAAACACACTAATTAAAAAAATAATAACAAATTAAAATAATAACAGAAAGTCCTGTAGGCGGCCAAAAGGCTCCTATCTCAGTATATGCTGTGATATTTTGTTTGATCCGAGTAACCAATCAACTACGTTCAGCAGTCGTACTAGAGCGGTGGTGGTCCAGTGAAAATGGCCGCGGAGTTGTAGATCGTAGGTTATCGTCGAACCCAAGCAGGGACTTCACTTTTTATAAATTATTTCGTCACCACTGCTCTCAAAACCCTGAAAGAAAATATCGTGAGAAACCGGCATGTCCTAGAACTAAACGTTTGAAGACATATGACATCTAAAAACCTGCTCAGTGCCCGTGTAGTGGACAACGGTCCATTCTCTTTCACAAAAAGGAGGCCTGTATGTGGGAACATTGTAGGCAATTTTTTATGTATTTGTTTATGCTATTTGACCTAGTTTAGGCATGATAAGCCTATCCTCTTGACACAATCCCTTAAAGTCGCCATACACGACACCCACAAACGAGATGTAGCCTAGTTATTTCCAACAAAGAAATCTACGTTAATACTAACTTGGTAAATCCATTCATTTAATCAATAAAGCTATTAAGCAATTGACAAATTAGTCGACAAAAACGTCACTTACAAACAAGCACACTTTTTTCAATCACTTTTTAAATAATGTCAATTTACTTATTATACTGTTCAAACATGCGAGCCACAGCTGAATAGATATCGAACCAAGTCGTACATGAAATGAGTCGGAAGTAGAAAGTTCAGGAACAAAGTATCATCACGCTATTGTTGTTAGGAACCTGAAATGTAGATGCATGATAAGTTTGTAATACGTAGTTTCGTTGAAGGGGATGTCATGTCATGGAGAGCCTGTAGATACCAGCTTCATAATATATGCATCATAACTCGGCTAACTTATTAAGTAGTTAATGAACTTTGTTACTGCACTTAGTGTAATTAGCCTGTAATGTTCCCACTGCTGGCCCACTCTCTCACAGAGAGGGAGTGGGCCAGCATGCGGGCGCAGTGCGGTTTGATGGATGTCAGAAGTCTTCGAATTTTTGACTCTAGGATATGGAACTGCTATCTGCTATTACAAGTAAAAAACCTTTATCTAAGAGAACGTTAGCATTATTACTGTTTATAGGGTAAATTTGATTCATATTCTTTTCAATGGACCAGCGAGGTAATTTCGTAAAACAACTAAAATGCCAATCGATCGCAATTCCTTTCATTTTGACATCCATTGCTTCATAAGTCTGAAAAATTGTTCTGCCTATTCGTAAATTAAGCAATGACAGAACTGTGGCTGCACTGTCAAAATGATAGGCATTGCGCAGAGTAGCTACCGCCGTATCAGTTGTATCAATGATACGGGGCCCCCAGGTGTATAAGCAAAAATTCGTACAATATTATCCAAACCCTCAAATATTTTTTAAATAATATTCATGAGGAGCCCGTAATGAATACCTAATGAAAACTATCGTAATTTATCGTACTAAGACTTCAAGCCAAAGGCACGGTCCAACTCCCCAGCTCTTACATTAATTGAGTAAAATCACACAAAAAATCTACAAGTCTGGATGCTCCAATTTTCGAGCTCACTTCATCAACTCTTACATTCTCTTAGTTAAATGACAATGACTAGAAAGGAGATGGAAACAATTACATACAATCTTGGGCCTGAATGTAACAAGATAAAAATAGTATTAATAAATAGATCTAAATTTATCAGTCCCCTCGCTATCCATAGTTTCAACAACATCCAATCCAAATTAAGGCGGCGGTAAAATCCAAAATAACAATACCAAGTCAAACGTGTGACCTATCTTCGGTGTCCAGTGTGACAATAAGGGTCGTATTAGGTAGGCAGGGTCAGAATTCGTAAAAGACAAAGCAGTGGTCGTAGAAAATGAAAAATAAAAGAAAAAGCCTTTATAGCTGGCTTCGTTCCCTCTTGCATTATCTTAGTAAAATTCCAATGAAGTCTTCAACAATCCCGGTTCAGAATGCTTCTATTTTTGAGCTCGCTTCACTCGCTCTTCAATGAAAACTTAACGTAACTGAGTCAGTTTTCTAGCTCGCCTTGCTGGCTCTTGGAATTTCTTAATAAGGTCACAATGACAGCTTTTAAGCTCTCGAATCAGAAGACTATTAAAAAAATATGTATAGAAATAAAAATACCCTCCTTTTGAACTTCGTTACAAACAGATAAAAAAGGCTCCCAAAATATTTTGATATAGGGCCCCTGTCATGTCATGTGTGCTAGGCAATTATCCCGCAGGTCAACATTCTATTATTGTCTGCTATTCTTCTAATAATAGTATCAAGAATTATATAACAGACGCATCAAATACTATGACCTGATATCTGAGAGTTAACTGCCCGTGTCGCTATTAACTCACTTTTAACAGTTTTAACCATAGAATTACATAAAATGCTAATAATTAGAAATTATGCTTTCAATGTACATGTATAATTGTATAATTATGAACTAAGGTGTGAGTATGGCAATTTAATTTTTAATTTCACTGAGTTCTTTTACGTTGATTTTAGGGCTGATAAAAATAGCGGAAGGTAAGTATTACGTTTTCGGGCAGTCAGAAGCCTGAATGTCTGAGATATTGTATGTTCCAAATGTAAAATGACAGTGGTAGTAACATTAACTTGCTTTTGCCCGCGGCTTCTCTCGCGTGGAGGTCAGGAATTATCCCACGTAATACCGGGATTAAAAATATCCTGTGTTAATCCAGGTTATAAACTATCTGAGTGCCAAATTTCATCCAATTCGGTTTAGCCGTTTTTGCTCCAAACCGGAACATATATCCAGATAAACGGACAGAAATTCTGAAAACTATATTTTCGGTATCAGACTAGTTCCCCCACCTCGTAACAATTTTTTTTTTTTTTAAATATTTAATTTACTGGTTTGAATTCGTTACTATTTTATTATATGTATAGAAGTTAGATACAACTTCTTATCTGTGTCATTACGTATATATCGTGGTATTTCTTCATCCCGAGACACCCATGCGCACAGGCGCATACGCAGGAAACCGGGGCCTACCTGAGAGATATATCTCGACGGCATGTGAAGCCAAGTCAGAGGCCCATGGGTGGTATAAAAACTCTGACACCAGGTTAGTCACTAACCACACGAATAGAAGAAGACCATACGCATATAAAAGTCTTTATTCCGTATTAGTGACCGGTAATACGGTAATAGCCTGGGCGACTCGCTTAAGTACTAATCTTTAAAAATGTATAGTGTACAGTAAGCGTTCAAAAGTGGATAGGCACGTTAAGAGTCGTTTTGCTGTGAACACGCGGTATAGTCCTTTTTTTTTTTTTTTTCTGTAGGGCATCTCGTAGCTGACCTCTGAGGTCATGACTACTTAACCGGTCAATCCTGTGGTTGCCTTAAGCTGCTACACTCAAAGCCTCCAGCCAGGGGCATACAAAACTAAGCTAAAAAGCTAGGTGAACGCTCGCTAAGGGCACCCCCTGTGGGGTACGAGCCTCGGCTTAGGGCGTCACCGGAGGGAGGACATCAAAGATGGGACGGGCTGGATCAAGGTTTTGATCATTATTATTAATCGGGGAATTTAAAGCTACGTGCACAGCCGAAACCACTGCTGGCACCTCGTTATCGAGCAAGGGTCGGGGAGGAGTATCATTTACTCGGGGGCGCGGACGCGATCGCAAAGGACCTCGACGGCGAGGTCGGAATGACGGGAGGCGTCTGTGTTTGTGTAGAGTGCTAGTGGCCCTATTGCTCTCCTGGAGGAGGGTTATGGGGTCATCTGGGTCGGTGAGAATGTGCCTAGGACGGCGGGTACGGCTAATCCTACTTGGGACATAACTGGCGGCCTCGACAACCAGAGGGTTGCGATGTTTGACCGCGGAATCGAAGTAACGCTTTGCAAGGCGTTTTAGAAATTGGTGGATCGTGGGAATTCTAAGGTCGAGATGGAGACTCTCGTTCCTAACATACCAGGGGGAGCCTGTGGCCCTACGGAGGAATCGGTTTTGGAGCGTTTGCAACCTATGGATATGATGGGGTTTTGCATGAGCAAAGACGGCACCCGCATAAGTCATGATGGGACGAATACACGCTGTGTAGATTCGCAATTTGCACTTGAGTGACATCTTGCTGCGTGCGTTTAGGACGGAATGGAGCCTACCGAGAGCGAAAGCGGCTCGCGAACGAACCTTCTTTATATGCTCAGCGAAAGTGAGATGGTGGTCGAGGAAAACACCTAGGTATTTGGCTCGCTTCTCCCAAGGGATCTGCTTACCGAACATAGTGAGAGGTCGGGGGAGGGGGTCTCTAAGCCTTGTGCGCGGTTTCGAGAAGAGAACCGCTTGGCTTTTTTCGGGATTGACTTCTATGCGCCACTTTCGAAACCAGGCAGCGAGTCGATTGACTGCGCCTTGGAGAGTGTGGGCGATATTGTCGGGGTATCTAGACCTAAAGTAGATGGCCGTATCGTCTGCGAACAGAGCGAAATGCGTCCTTCTACCTGGGTTTGGAATATCGCTAGTGAATAGCGTGAACATGAGGGGAGCTAGCACGGAGCCCTGAGGGACTCCTGCACGAATGGGGCGGGGAGAGGAAAGTGCTCCTTCAATGCGATAGCGGAATACGCGATTCGATAGATAGTCCCGTAAGATGAGTACGAGACGATCCGGCACGCCGAGTTGGTACAGCTTGTATAATAAGCCGTTGTGCCAGACTTTATCGAATGCTTTCGCAATGTCGAAGAAAACTGCACCCGTCAAAGAGCCGCGTTGGAAACCATCGCTTATGAACTCAATGATGCGGTGGGCCTGATGCACGCTAGAGTGCTCAGTTCGAAAGCCGAACTGTTCGTTGGGGATGAGGCCCTTGGTCTCGGCGAAGTCTCTGAGACGCTTGTAAATAAGCCTCTCATAGATTTTTCCGAGAACCTTGAGCAAACTGATGGGACGGTAGCTAGAGGGCTCGGTACTGGGTTTACCGGGCTTTCTGATACCTATGACTGTGGCTTCTTTCCACGACTGGGGAAAGAAGTTGTTGCTTAAGGCACCATTGAAGATGGTAGTCAAAAGCATTATCAGGTGGGCAGGGAATAATTGGATCACCCTATTGGTGAGTCCATCTGAACCGGGAGCTTTACGAGCTTTAAGACCTTTGATAATGTCATGCACTTCGTCTGGAGCGACGGGAGGCAGTGGACAATCAGGGTCATCGACAGGAGGGAGAGAGGCTCTACGTTCGACTTCAGCGTCGACCTTTAGGAGGTGAGCTTGGTCTACTGGCAGGGAGCTGGGTGAGCATTGGGCCTCGAGGGTGTCGGCCAGGCATTCTGCCTTTTCAACGTCCTCGAAGGCTATGGTCTTGTCGGGACGGGTCAGGGGGGGCATGGAGGAAGATTGAGGGGATCTGAGTTTCCTCTGAAGTTCCCAAAATGCCAGATGGTTGGGCTCTAGTTCGCCGAGCATCTTGTCCCAGCCCGCGTCACGCAGCTCCTGTATGCGTGTCTTTACAGATCTCTGTAAATAGCGCATATGGGCTTTGTTTGCGGGGCAGGGGAAGCTGCTGTAGGCACGGACGGCCGCGTTCTTCTCAGTCAGCAATGCACGCACATCGTCCGGCAAGCTCCAGTGACGGTCGTCCGTCACTGGAACCTCCCTTGAACATTCGTTCAGGACGGTTTGTACGTGATTAGTGAGTGAGTCGATCGCGGACGTCGTGTCTGCGATAGAGTTGAAAAGGTCGGGAATAGAGTCTAACTGAGGGGACGTGTTGGATTTCAGCTGAGTGCTTACTTTCTTCCAGTCCGTGATCCTCTTAGTGATAGGAGGAGAGTTTGGGTCGCGGAGACCTATGCGGGGGTCTAATCTCATGACTACCGGACGGTGATCAGAGTCGAGCTCGTTAATAGTTTCTATGGAGTCTAGTCTTAGGTTGACGTTCTTAAGGAGCGCCACATCTAAGATATCAGGGGCATGATTTACGTTAACCGGAAAGTGGGTGGGAGTCATTGGAGCGATGACGTCAAAGGTCAGAGAGTGGGAGAGGTCGAACAAGTGTCGGCCTCTTGTGGTAGTTACCGAACTATTCCAGGAGGGATGTTTGGCATTGAAATCGCCCGCTAAAATGAGCGAGTTACTCATAGTGAGTAGAATCGAGAGGTCGTCAGAGAGGAGTTGGAAATTCTCCGAAGTATTAGCGGGGGGGAGATAGACCGACACGAGAGTGATCGGCTGGTGGCCTGACATGCCGAGGCGGCAGGCCGAAACTTCTAATCGTGAGAGGGGAGGAGGGTCAATTGGGATGCAGTGAAGCTGCTTTTTGTAGTAAATCAGAGTACCTCCTCTATGGCAACGTGACCTATCGTTGCGAACTATCCGGTAGTTAGCTATTGATGGGTTACGGTTGCAAGGTTTTAGGAAAGTCTCTTGGACTAAGAGAACGTCTATTTGATGATCGCGGAGGAAAGCCGCAATCTCTTCGCGTTGATTTTTAATGCCGTTTGCATTGAAATAACCTATTATTAGGGATCGCGGTTTGAACCTAGCTAAGACCGTGTTATCCATAATGGGGTTTAGTAGCGAGGGAGGTTAGGGCTTGCGTAATGTCCGGATACGCGTTGTAGATGGCCTGGATCTGGAGGAGATTGCCATGGGCCGCAAGGATTTCGTTGGCCATTGTCTTTGCGCGAGGGGAGACGAAGGCCAAGAAGGTTGACGTAATTACGTTGAACGAGTCAACGGAGACGTTGGGGGTAGCCACGGGAGTGGATTGAGAAGGACGCGTAGCTTTAAGAGCGGACGTGGGTTTCGCGGGGGGCGCGGCGGGCGCCGGAGGCGCAGAGGGCGCAGGGGGCGCAGAGGGCGCAGGGGGCGCGGGTGGCGCGGCGGCGCGAATACGGGGATCCATAAGGCGGGGGAGGGGAGCGGGGGGAGGGGGAGGGAAGTTACTGAATTGAGAGGGCACCATGGCAGGGAAAGACTGCTGGTGATGGAGATAACTCCACGGACTAGGCCTCTGAGGGCTTAGTCGTTGGGGCAAATGGGATGAGGGAATCCTATAAGAGGAGGGAGCTTCCCTTTGCTGGCGGGCGTCGAAACGCTTGGCCAGTTTGGGAGAAGAGGCCTTAGGGGCTTTGGGGCAACCGCGGTAGTTGGCCGGGTGGCCTTGTTTGCCGCATAGGACGCAGCTGGGAAGGTCGGTACAAAGGGAACGATCCTTTGGACGGGGGCAGTCGGAAGTGCCGTGCTCACCTAGGCACTTGACGCATCTAGGTGTAGCATGGCAGTTCCTCTGCGAGTGACCATATAACTGGCAGCGGTGGCATTGGCCGACAATGCCACTCTTGTGGGGTTTTTCAATTTCGAACCCTGTGAGCTTGCACAGGGAACGAATTTGAAAGATCGGGTGATGGCCCTCTACGGGCGGGCAGATGACGAGGACCATGTCGTATGACTCTCCGCCTCTAGAGCGGTGCATGCGATGGACCTCATCTACGGGGACTTTCTGTGACTGAAGGTCCTCTAGAATGTCGGATGGGGGGATTTCGCGAGGGATACGCTTGATCACTACGCGGATCTGTTTTTCCTCTGGGAGTGAGTAGGTGTGGTATGACACACCTCTCATTCTCAGAAGACGGGTTAGGTCCCTATAGTCGCGCGACGTGGGGACATTGACTTTAATACCCTGCTGGGTATTTCGGGCGCTGGAGAAATTTATTTTGTGGTCGACACACCATTTGGATATGTCGGTCCACTTTCCCTTGTCCTGGATGAACAAGGGAGGCGGGAGAGGGATCTTTTTAGCGTTAGCGTTAGGCGCGGGGGTATCCTTCGCGGAGGATGACGCAATCGGACGAACGGTGGAGGGGGAAGCTACTGTAGCGCAGCTAGCGGATGACGTAATCGGACGAGGGGTGGAGGGGGAAGCTACTATAGCGCAAGTCGCGGGGGTAGCGGGAGAGATTTTTGAGGACGGTACCAGTGGTGCGGGCGACGAGGGAGCAAAGTCTAAGTCCTCAAGGGCAACGACCTTGCTGGCCTGGGACGAGCTTTGCTTCTTGTTCTTCCTCTTCTTGCCCTTTCCTTGGACGGTTGTAAAACCATCGTCGGATTGGGAGGAGGATGAGGAAGAAGAAGAAGCGGCGGACTCCGCTTCGTCGTCGTCCGAACCATAAGGGTACGGGGTGGTGGGCCGCTTTGAGGAAGCGGCGCTGATGGGGGCGTCAGTGTCCATGGACTCTGACGGACTAAGGGGTCTAGATGGCTCAGTAGCCGGGGGGGATTCTAGAGCATCGCTAAAGCTAGCGATGCTATTGTCAGAGGGACATGACTGGGACTCTGACTCAGCTTGGAGCCTGGCGAACCGAGCTCCTTACTTTGTCTTCAGGGCGGGCTCTTCTTCGAGTACACCCTGGAAGAACTTGATAAAGAGCGCTAGGCACTTTACCGGGTCCTTCATAATGACGGGGGAAGAGAGACTTTACGCGTGAATTTTTCCCTAACTAACTTCCTACTATCCTAACTCCCCGGTGGGTATGCCGGGGATGTGTAATCCCTCCCTGTCGGGTGTAGACAGGGAGGATGTGTGCCTATGGGTGAGCCCTAAGCTTGCTTTTGCCCGTTGCCTATCTTATTGTGCAACGGGGTCCTATCCAGTCTAGTGTGAAGGGTATCGATATACCCGACCACGCTAGGTGAGTCGCTGTGGAGGCAAAACTGTCACCAGTGCCGACTAGGAGACCCCCCAAGGCCGAACACTGGGACCCGGCCAATTGACTGCCTAACCCTGAAGGGGATCGGCGGGTGTGATTGGGTCAACACCCCCTCGGTTTCGTTGGCACCGTAAGGTATCCACCGAGGACCACGAAACTGTGGTTTTGCCCGGAAGGGGCCAAAATTGCCTCGACGAACGTTTTGAACGACAATCTTAAAGAAAGTCGATATTAATTGTGTCTTGAAAAAGACCCCAATTAATAGACGTGATGGTAGTCGGGTGACTACGGAGACGACTCGGGAACCACCAAGGAACGCTTGAGCCGGAAAATCGGGAACTCTTGTACACAGCAGCGCAGCGCAACACGACCGTCCGCCACCGGTGCCGGGCGCAGAGTGTGTTCTGGGTATAGTCCGTATATCTGTATGTGTAAATAACACGGCACAAACACCACAGAGAACGCTTTACACACTGTCGTCACGTACTCGCGAAACAAAAATATATCTCCGTCGCTTTTGTTAGACACGATAACACACACGCATCATGCGCGTGACATTGGCCAGTTTATGTCATTGCTAAAATTCAAATTAATCTTGTGTGTGCAGATAGCAGAAGGCTTTAAAGAGTTGGTCTGAGATTCGAGCTGGCTTAGGTTCTGATCTCGTAAAGAACAGCGCGGTTTTTTTCTTTTCGAAATTGATTATTTTTGTTTTCAAAAATAATATTTTTTTAATATTGCTGCCTTTTTTATTAATTTTGATATTGCAATAAAGGGTTTAGAATAAAAGATATGTGATAACAAAATTAAACAATATTTATTAGATATAGATCTCAAGAAACTTAGAAGCAATTTGTATTATTTTGACATATTTAAATTATGAAATGTTTTAAATTTTAAATGGATTTTTTCGCCATAAATATTAAGCTTTGATCATGGTCGAAGTAATTAAGCAATAAATAAGAATATTAGACTACTCAAAATGTAAAAAAAAACTACTTACAAAATAGGTGATTTTAAGGTTAAATATTGGCAGTTTGTTTACATTAATTATTTTACATTTTATTTGGCTTTAATAAATATTGGTTGGTATTGAGGTTATAGCTTAAGTATTCATTTTCTTTACGAAAAGAAGATTGAAACTAAACCACAGATTTTAATTCTAAAATAATAATATTACTAAAATAATCTTAAACATTTTCGGTCAATTTGCAAGAAATACGACAAACACCATATTTCAATATGGTTTTTGTCGTATTTCTTACATACTTAAAAAAATCGTTACCACAAATTCATGCAATAACGAATGTGTTGTTTATTAAGTTAGAACGGTAAATATTTTAAGGTTAAAATATAGCAGTGTCCCTCTTGAAGTCTTAATATTATCGTGCGAAACTTAAACGTTCTTGTTTATGCCTTTCTGTCAAAAATGGTTTCCTAGCTGGTCTTCAGTGATGCAAGCCTTCAGAGTGGACGGGGAACGGTTCATAATACCGTGTTTAATAATTCAGCAAAATATCCCGTTGATATGCAACCATTTATTTCATATTTATTCACCATTTGACGTCGCTGCTTCTCGATAACAAGCATCTTCCTAATATCTCTTAACCTTCACAGTATTTCTCTAGAACAAAGAATAACATCGTATTTATTACACATACTAATTATTTATCATTCACTAATCGAATTAAACCTCATAATAAATTTAAAAACTTTAAAGGCATCTTCTGTCTCAACAATACCTCTGTTCGATCAACAATACCTTTGATTAACATTTATGTTTAGTCAAATATGAAATATATAAATGATAACACTCACACTTAGTCTGGTTTCATACGATATTTGTGTAAATTACATTCACTTTTACGCAGCGCAACAATATTTGATCTCCGTTCAATATTTATATTTGACTGCATTTTGAAAATAATAACCACAACACCGCTTTTACTTGTCACCAACAATAACCACGAACCAACAAAGTTCTATTAAATTAATACTCGTAACGAACGGCATCTGTCTACCCCACAGAAATCGAAATAATTTACTTAGTTTTCTGAGGTCTACCTGCTAAACTTTAATATTTATGTGAACAAGACGTATGAACCAAAAAAGAAATGATTATTGAACTAGTCTTTATTTAAAAAATAACAAAAACTACGAATTAAAAAATGACGAGCTAACCGCACGTGAGATTCGAACCCTCTCGGCTCGCCATAATCGCATATACCAAAGCAGGTTATCCACTGAGCTAGCATGCTATATACAGTATTGCTCGAAATTATGAACTAGTATGAGTTGCAGACAAAGTAAGTATGTGTGTGTGTAACAACTTATAGAAGAAGGTCGTAAGTCAAACCGCAGCGTCAGTCTATTGGTTTGTGAGTTTGCCTATGGACTTTTGGTCGATACTGTACCTCGTATGCCACACTAAGGTTGAATGTCAATTGCACACCATAAAACGACCAGCAGTGCTAGTCTGCAAAAATCTGACCGAACTCAGATGAAGTTAGCCGGAAGCGAGCTGTCAGTAGTGATAATCCCTAGCATCAAGCAGTGGCGTGACCTCTGAGTTTGTTTCGGCCTTTCATCTCAGAGTAGTCAGGTAGGAAAAGCCGAACTCAACTAGTTTATTTTTAATATTTTTTTAATATGACGTGTAAAAGTGATTCCGATATCCTATTTACAGAATAAACAATTTCATTTCATTTCACTTCAAGCTCACTTTTCTCGGTGTCATTTTTACAGAATAGATCGGCAGGTCTATTTATTTATGTGACAGACACTTTCAACCTCAGTGAAATTTCAATTTGCAGCACCCTGACTACGTAATACACGGTCAATCACAATCTGTTATTATTTTGACAGTTCAATAACATACATTGCGTTATTTATTTATTTATCATAAACGCACCAACAGTACAGTCACTTACAATTCAAATGAAATAACAACTAAAAATCGAACTTCGTCGAACACTTCCGATGTTTGGCTCCCAGACTGGAGCGGGCCGAGGCAGCGTTGAAGCGGCTCCTGCCCAATCTAGGGGGTCCAAACGCCTCCTGCCGGAGGCTCTACGCGGGGGTCGTGGGGTCCTGCGGTTCCTGTTCCGGATAAGGCGGGAGGAAACGCCCGGGTGTCACAATTGTGTCTGGGCGTCGGTCGATTCCCGGCCACCATAGGCGCGGGCTTGCGGACGGTGAGCAATGGGCAGCTCGCCGTCCGATAAAGACCAGGCCTGGGTCGACGGCGCGTTGTTTTCCACGCGCGTCTCAAAGAGATGTCAGCACAACTGACGGGGTCCGATAGGACCGATACCTGCCGGGGTCGCGGGGTCGGGGTCAGTTGTGCCGTCATAATAGAAGACATCGATTACGATGTCTTCTATTATGACGGTACATGAAAATTAAAATGGTTCAATTTAAATGTGAATGAACTAATACTCCTCTGACTACCCCTTTAGAAGATACAGGCGTTATGTTATGTTCCGAATCAATCGTGTCATCTTCCCTCCATACTGTGCGGGTATATTGATTTATACACAAATTTATATAAACGCAAACCCAAACAAAACTAAATAAAAAACACAAACAACAAAAACAAAGAAAACATAAACATCAACAAAGCAAGCAAAAACAGCAAAGCATAAACTCACACCTTCTTCCCACGGGGGTAGGCAGAAGCTACAGAACGCCACCTGCTACGATCCTTACATACACCTTTTGCTTCGTTTATGTTCAGTTAAATTTTCATATTACAATATGTTTTCCTATCATGCATCTAGCCCACTGTGCCAATTCCATACAATATTTCTACAATCCTTTCTAATGATGAGAACAAACAAATGAAAGATGAAAGGGCTCCTCTCGGCCACTTATCGGATTCATTATGATGTCGCAACATCCTGTGAAACATGGCAGGTACTGTACTTTATCTAGATTGTAGATCCAAAGCAAGAATGTTTTTATCATTCTCCGAATGTTATTCCGCAAATTCCTTCGCGCAGGACAAACGAACTGACACGGATTTGTTTTATAGTTTTATATTTCTAACCGATTTCTAAAAAGGAGGAGGTTCCATGTTCGTACAGTATGTTTTTTTTTATGTGTGGCTACCGATTTTGCCGTCACATTGACGGCAAAATCGGTATTATTAACCGATAGTAGTATTGCGAACCGATTTTGAAAATTATTTTTTTGTTTGAAAGGGTATGCTCTCGAGGTGATCCCATATGCTTGGATAGTTTTTGAGTTAGCTTCAATAATAAGTATTTTTTCCACTTAGTTTGTGGATGATATGATAAGTTCTTTTCACTGTTATATACATAGCAGGTAGCAACTTTTTACAAAAACAAAACAACCGATGTCTAAAAAAACAGTACAAAGTGAAAAATAACTTTAATTTCGGAAGTCGGTGTCTTTGGTTTAGAATTTTCATTTTTTATCACCGACTTCGCATCTTCGGATTTCCAAAAAATACATAACTTTCGATCATTTTAAAAAGTCATTCTCTGGCACAAAACATCACGACCTTATTCCGAAGAGGTAGGCGGGGGTGGACAGTAATTCTACATTTTGCCGTTTACGTTCAAGTCATATGTAACAGGGGCGAGCCTATTACCCATAAAACGGGACCCCGGGGACTCCTGAAGACGAGAATCGGGGATATCTCATACCTTACACGCACAACTTGGGAGTGACACAGACAACTTTGGATGGGGACAGCAGGGATACTACTTCAAACTGATTTGCAATTGAGCATCCAACAGCTGTACTAAAGTATTATCACTTGATCTCTAATGAACGCTTACTTAAAGACTACATATTTAGGGAAGAAACAGCCAGTTGCAGAAAAGAACTTTAACTTTTAAAGCTGTTTTAAATACTAATCTTCCAAAAACTATTGTTTTAACTTGTTGCAGAAAGAAACATTAGGCTCGATTTTAATGGTTCTTTGACGAAATTAATTAAATCATTAGCTTTAATTATCCATTACGTAATGACGTATTAATGTTTGTTTCTGTAACTGGGTGAAAGACATTTAAATAATATGGAGCAACCCACAAAATGAAATACACTCTTTCTCACGACCTGTAACGATAGTTTACCAAAATTCAAGGGCTTCCATCTCTACCGATGCCGAAACAAATGAACTAAACCACACAATTTCGTGCTCTTCGTCATTAACTATTAACTCATTGTGAGTAGCATCATGCGAAAACTTTTGGAACCCAATTACAAAACCGAATTGTTTACGTTCTAACAAGATGGTTGCAATATTTTAGACCTGTGAGAATATTTTGAAATGTTAAACATTGTAATTTTATCTCGGCAGACATCTTTTTTATTGTGGGGTGGGCTGTGGGTGATTTGTTACGTATATTTGTTGCTGTTATAAACTCGTAACCAAGAGGATGGCAAGTTTTTGTAACATCTGTGAAGGTAAAACTATCAAGTATTAAGAAGATATTATCTTTGTTAATAAATTCATTTGGAGAAGTAGGTACTACTTACCTTCATACCTAAATATTTCCTGGAATGTATTTCGGTTTGATTTGAATGGAGTCAAATCTCATGAATTTTGAAACATTACTTAGGTGAAATGAGCTGTCATTCCACGTGTCCTGATGCTAGGAATTGACACTATTGACAGGTCACTTCAAGCGTACTTCACCTAAGTTTTCCGTGTGAGATATTTAAAGAATAGATCAGCAGGTGTGTTTTGATGAGATAACTTCTCAGCAGGAGGTGGCCTGTCGGAAAATGTTATTGATTTTATCAAAAGGTTGATCTCTATTACACAGAAAGAAGTTTTCTTGTGCCAAATAAACGCAATCTAGCAATCGATGACATTAGCCGTACTTAATTACTGGATATCTACTAACTTACTTTAGTAAAGTTTGGTAAATGCACAATTTAGTAGTTAAACAACTACTTACATTAATACATACGCCATGGTTTATTTTATTTTTAAGCAAATAAATCCTAAATAATATTGTAGATGCGAAAAATACATAGTAGTATAGCCATAAGTACTATGTTTTTTTTTTTTTTTCAAAACTTTAGGTCCAGTAGTTTCGGAGATAAGGGTGGGGGAATGGTCATTTTTCATCGGATTTCTTAAATATGTTTAAAAGTATTTATTTTAAAATCATATAAAATATTGTTAAGTTCCTCGCAGTACCATGTGACATATCAAATGAAAGAACTTGTCTTTCATTTGATATGTCACATGGTACTGTTAGCAAAACTTTTTTTTAATCTTCTAGTTTGCCCTCCAAAAGTGACCCCTATATTCAAAATTCATTTATTCACGTTACACGTTCGTACTTGGGTCTCAGAAATACGTATGAGTACCAAATTTTAACTTAATCAGTCCTTTAGATTCGGAGCAAATTGGCTGTGACAGACGGACAGACAGACACACGAGTGATCCTATAAGGGCTCTGTTTTTTCCTTTGAGGTACGGAACCCTAAAAACAACTGATTTCCAAAAAACACTACAAAGTGGAAAAATAACTTAAATTTCAGAAGTCGGTGGCAAATAACGAAAATACACAAAGACAACCGGCTTCCAAAATAAGTTTTTTTTTTCATTTTGTACTGTTTTATTGGAAATCTGATTTTTTTTTTCTAAAATGGTTTTCATTTCTCGCTTTTTAGTGGGTCAGTTTGTAATATGTAAGTTACAAGTTGGTCAGTTTGTAATAAAATATCTAAGTTACAATAGCTTAATCTCAACTACTCATCACCTTTAACAAAATATTGTTTTCCCGACGTAGGGACGTCAATCGTTGAGTTCTCCTGGTACTTCACCATCAGCTCCACTTCTCATTAGGCGTTGTGACGAGCATAAACTTGCTTGGCAACTATATTAAAGTAATCGAATCGCAACCCGTGAAACACTTATTATCTAGTAGTTCCTTTGGCCATCTGTGGTCTTCATCATCAGTTCCACTTCACCAAATGATGCTTTCCGAGAGAAACTTTACGAGTTACTAGAAAAAATACTCAAATCGCTATTATAATATTTGAAGATACCCTCGATTTCTCCAGGATTCCATCATCAGATGACAACAGAACCATCTCGGAAGTATTATACCCTTTCAAACAAAAAAAAAAGAGTTTTTCAAATCTGTATAAATCAAATCAGTATATATGACGGAGTTACACCCGAAAATAACATTTTTTTTAAATATCCGAATTGATAACCTCCTCCTTTTAGAAGTCAGTTAAAAACCAAAACTGTTGTCGCATTTAACTTTTACCTAAAATAATAATTTTCCTCAATAATAAAATCACGGAAAACCTTCCGTAAAGTGGTACAAATCGGCATCACAAATCTATACTTAGAACCTAATTAATATCTCACAGGGTTGACACACAATGTTGTTACATGATCCACATTCGCCAACTTGTGGTCGCGGGTTCCTTTCCTGAATTGCGCAATCGTTGCTAATATAATAGTATTGTTTCTCATGTAATGGGGTAGGCAGTAGGCAGAGTTGCTATTTATTTTTTAATGTAAATATCTTTTTCTATAATAATGTTGCTATAATGAGAGAAATGGATACAAAAACTTTAAGGGTCATTAGTGTGATTGCTAGATAAAACAATTCCTATCTAAGAAATATTTGAAAGTAGTAGAGCCTATTGTGAGGGGCTCGTGGCTAAGTAACAACCACACGGGGAATTAACGATTACCGAGGTTGGTCCGTGGATGGCTGACCATCTATTTCACACCGAGACTTCTCCTTGTCTTGGAAAGCACGTTAAGCCATTGGTTACGGGTAGTCAGAAGCCCGAAAGTCTGACAATTAGCCTTACCAACTAGTGTTACCTAGTAACTAGGTTGTGGAGGTCCGATAGTCAGTCGCTCAATATAAAATACTGGTATTTAACTGCATCCGGTTATACAGGCAGTAGACTACAACATAGTTCGAAAAAAAGATAGGCATCTGATGAGAGCTCGTTGTGAAACTGCTCATCCTGGAAGTTTTAGGTATTGAAAGCGTTGCTGTGTTCCGCAGTGCAGGGTAGGTTACACTTAGTAAGGAGAGAGGCTTACGAGTATATTTTACAAGCGTTTTAGTTACTGTTCGGCGCGCGCCTGAAACCAGTGAACAGTTGATGACAGTCACACGGTATTATTAGTTGGGTGGTAACATTATTTTTGTGAAGAAGTATTTAAGTTTACATTTTTAAATATTTGTGAACTTCAAGACGGCTGAAAACCGAAATAAGATTAAGAAGGCTACTAGCGAGATTTACAAGAAACCTGAAACAGATAGTAGACAGACGAAGACAATAGAAACAGCAACGTGTAACACAGCATAGCAGTGACATAGAAAAGAGTCGAAAAAGTAGTTAACCCCGGCAAAAAATACACCGTTGAAGCTGGAAACAAGCTGGACATGAACCAATATGGCGGCGATGTCGTTAAAAGAAAAATCCATAGATAAATATCACCCGTCTGTCCACTATTCCATTGCCTACACAAGGATGCATACCCAGTACGGCTCGCAAATCCTTCCATATCCTAATGGCACGTTCTTTCTTACCATTACCGCGCCCCCCGGTCTACTCCCTGATGTGCAATGGCCTCTGTAACCCCATGAAGCATGAGGCTCCAGCGGCTAGTGCAAATCTTGGGGTTCATTCGATTTATCGAGTCAGGTTAAGCCACGCAGGGGCCGGTGCATTTCATTCATTCATAGATGTCTTTGTGAGAATTAAACATAACTGCCAAAATGTAGGTGTACTATAGGTATCCGTCTCCCTGGCCCTTCGTGGGTTACAGGCGTAATGTTATGTTATATCCTTGTTCATTATTCTTGTGTTGTATTAATCAAAGACCAGTTTATAGATAGGATTTAATAACAAATATTTTCACACACTTTTTGACAATTATAACTACAAACGAGAATTACGACTGACACTTGCAAAGTCAATTATAAAGTCGGAACAATACGTCCAACAAATCAGAGTAACGAACAAAAACCCGTATGTATGTGGAAGTTAGAAAAACCGTATTGTAATGATATTTAGTTGTTGTGTGCGTGGGAAAGTGTGTGGCGCTTAGCTGTGGATGGTGGCAGGTAGGAAATGAAGGTGGTGGGGTTGATTCCTGGGTTAGGTAAGGGAATTGGTAAAGTGTAAGTTATTTATGAGAATTTGAGAGATTGGTTTTGTTTTGTGGTTTGGGTGTTTGTGAAAACCGAATGCTAAGCAAAGTTTGTAAAAGTAATGTCAAACTTCTTGATCAACTGGTTTACATTTTTGAACCACACATTTGTACCTACAGTGAGACTTTTAAATGCCCATATGCCCACCTACTAACATTTAAAGTTACCTTAGACATCGCTAAAAATAAGTGTCACAATGGTGGCGAAAAACTTCATTAAAAAACACGCAGTGAGCAAGCAGGAAGTTCCTTCTCTGTGAGAAAATGTCTTTGCCATCCAGTGGGGCAAATTACAACTTAATTTATTATTTGCCAACATTCAGTGCTACATGCAAACAGCCATAATGTTACCACAGCATGACTTCTTCCCATCAAATCCTATGCCTTCTTAAACTTAAATGCAAGAGGAATTTACTATTCATTTAAAACTAAAATGTTAATTAAGTTACGTAATTAAATTATCTCCCGACACGAATACAATTAATATTGTGTAAATTTAATTTTATGGAGTAGTCGTCCTTACTTTTGAGACACAAACCTTTCTTTTAAACCTCCTTGTGAAACAGTAAGTAATTCAGGCTCATGAGAGGTTTGCGGTACCTCAGTACCCTAATTGCGTAATACATTATCAATCACAATTTATTTCGAGTGCTAATCCCCCCTTATAGATTGCTAATGTATTGCGTCATAAGTTGGAAAAAAAATTGCTCAACGACGTAAATAACACAATGAATGTTGTTGATCTATCAAAATGAAACAAATTAGTCATAATCGTTTACGAAAATAAGTTATCCAATTAGGGTACTGGTATTGCAGAGGTCTTTAGGCAGCGGTACACCACCAGGTGGACCATGGGCTTATTAGTCATAATATAATGACTTATAAAAAACCTATGCATCTAGGTAGGGACTTCTTTACTAGGGAATTCCTGTGTTTGGCTGCTGATCACAATCAATTTTCTTTTGAAACTGGCGTGGTTAAAGAAGTGAAGTTGAAAAGTTTAATTGTTATTCGAATGGTATATAAAAAAACATATGCTCTATAAAAAACCGGCCAAGCGCGAGTCGGACTCGCACACGAAGGGTTCTGTACCACCGTACAATATTTCGCAAATACTATCCTTTATTTTTAACTTTATTTAATTTTTATTGTTTGTTGTTATAGCGGCAATTGATAAACAAACTGAAATACAAAAACTGAAAATTTCAACTGTCTACTTATTACAGTTCATGAGATAAAGCCCGCTGATAGACAGACATACATACAGACGAACGGACAGCGGAGGCTTAGTAATAGGGTTTTGTTTGCCACCCTTCGGGATGGAACCCTAAAAAATAAATATGTATATATATTTACTGAAATTTCGCAATTAGGTATCTACTAGATATATGCACTTGACCGGTTTTACAACACTGCTGACCCCATAATCATTAAAAATTGTATCATCAAATAAAAACAAAAGTGTGTCACCGTGTAGGTCAGTGATTAACCTTGTTGGGCAATCATATTGTTTAATAACAAGATAACGATCGCTCCCACATTGTTACTTGAACAGCCTTTTCAAGCATTATGTGCTTATCTATACATAATTGTTATCCCTTTTTGGATCGAAATGGTAATAAATACATATAAAATCATGCTTAGACTGGGAATCAGCACTTTATGAAGGTCAAAAGTGACGCCCACCCTTCAAAACTTCAGCCTGTAACTCTGCCTACCAGCTCTCATACAGAGCATTGATACATACATAAACTTGGTCACCACTTACATAAATGTAGATAATTTATATATCGCCATGCGTAACTTTAACACACCCCAGAAACCACAGCCTAAATTTGAGACTTGTGGACCAGCCACCTAGATCTATGCCGGCTAGGCATACCGACTTCAATACTATAGCGTTCAATATATAGTACATTCAATACCAATATACTATTATATCGATGTGAATTATAAGAAAAACGGCGACAATGTACGTAGTTACAAAGCAGTCGAAGAAAGGAAAATATTTGATTACAATTGTAATTACCTCGCCATTAGACATTGTCAGCAGTTGTTATGCAAAATAACTTACTAGTGTGTAAGTTTGTTGTCGGGCTGTGAAACTAACTAGGTATGCAAAAAAGCAGATACCTGAAATTGGTCTGGAACAGCGCCAGTACATGGTAAACCTCTTCTCATACTAAGAAGGAACGAGTTTTGATCACCACACATGCGCACTGTAGGTTAAGAATTTGAAGTGTCAAACTCTACTTTAGCATTACCGCGAAATTCTGAAATATTTATTTGCAAAACAACGCAAGTAATTTAATTTGCGCGACTACGTTGAATGTATATAACCCTCATGTAATGCTGAAGCAGAGTTTACAAGTTCTAAATTCAGAAATCGGTGTATCGAAAAGGTTTGCGTCCGGTTTATGGAAACTAGCTATTTTAATTCTATTAATAACAAATCTTAAAATCCGAAAATGATATTAAGAAAAACCCAATTCACTGCATGATCCGTAGGTCGAACCTAGAACCCCATGCTAAGTAGGTCGCATTTATAACTACTAGGACTAACGAGGCAGACCAATAATAATGAATATAAATGATATTTAATGATACTGCCTTGTTGGTCTAGTGGTCACAAAGCGCTATCGCTGAGTATGAGGTCCTGGGTTCGATTCCCGGTCAGGCAACGTGTTATTGGGTTTTTCCATCTAGAATTTGCCAGTACCAGCCCGGAGTCTGGATTTGTGTCCGGTTGATGGCAATAGGCTCGCCCCCTATTACATGGGACTTAAACATAACTAGCGAAATGTGGGTGTACTATAGGGGCACCTCTGCATAACCCTTCGGGGATTACAGGCGTGATGTTTTGTTATGTTATATATAAACGATATTTTTCTATTGTTTCAGGTTAGAGCAGAACCCAAATATTTAGAGTATCGCAGCGAAAATGACACAACAAAAACGACTGTGTGGAATCAGTCTGGGTTCCGTTGGAGTTCTAACAGTATTGTGTTATTTGATTGACCAGTCATTAGCAGTGAGTAATTTACAATTATTATAAAAATTTTCTAACATATAACGAAAATCAACAAAAAAAATTGCTAAGAAATTGTCAAAACTGCTGTGGCCGTTGGGGTCGACGTATTCTTGAGTGGAGAAGAGAACGCGAAAGAGCAAACGTAAGGACGCCCTCAGGCTAGGTGGAGCGACGATCTTCGCAGGGTGGCTGGTAGCAGCTGAATCAGAGTTGCCGACAATCGAGCTCAATGTCGTGCAATTGGAGAGCCCTATGTCTAGCAGTGGACTGCTGTGCGTTGATGGTGATGAAACTGCTGTGATTGGTTGACTCAATTATTATCAACAGCCAATTGCATCACCGGTATTGCGTTTAAATTTGACGCGTCGAACATTTCCCTTCTAGAAACCGGGTGCAAGACGCGGGCAAAAGCTAGTGGTGCCATTGAACTATTCTAAATAATTGAATGACCTACTTTAAGATCCACGCTTAGTAACTAGGTACACTAAAGGTAACATTTAGCAGCTAGATAATCTAACAATTATCAGATTAGGTACAATTCCGTAGCCGACTGAGGCAGCAGCAGCAAGCGACGTGTCCTCCCGACAATAAACTATTAATGAAATTAAACTTAAATAAAAATATTAAAATTCATAAAAAAAATAGGCTTTTCCATCAGGAATTTTTCAGTAGCAGCCCGAAGTTTAGGTATGTGCTCGTTTAATAGCAGTAGGCTCGCCCCCTATTACATGGCACTTGAACATATCTGGCGAAATGTGGGTGTACTATGTTACATCTCTGCCTAACCCTTCGGGAAAACAAGATGTGATGTTATGTAAAAAAAAACAGTGGCACTCCGGGAGTGCCGACAGAAGTGAAAACTTGAAAAAAAATCGGCACCGCGGTAATCAACGCGTTGATGTCTTTTTAACCGTCTTACGAATTTTCGATCAGGTCACGTGTCCTGACGCGAGTTTAACATTTTTTAACCATTACAAAAAAAGTGCACAACGCCGCTAAAGAAGTTTTCACTTCAAAGTTGCACACGTTTCTCTCCTGCTTAGTCTTTCAGGAGTAATTATTATTATTAGTGTGATAAGTTTTTATTAATCCTTTTATATATAGTACCTGGGGGACCGAGCTCTGCTCTGGTGAAAATAGAGAATGAATGAATGAATGAATGAATATTTATTTGTTAAACACAGGTATATACATTTGGTCTTCATTAAAAATTCAGTTGACTCTCTATGTTTTGCCAGTGGCGTACAAATTTATAGCTTAGTAAGTACAATTAAGATTAAAAATAAATTCAGAATAATTATAAATTTAAGTATTTACAAATTCACAGTGCTTATTTTATATTAATTAAAATTAAATTCAATAAAAAATATCACAGAAAACAAAAAAAAATTACACATTCATTAATTAGTCAAATTATATTAATATTATTGTCATTAAGAAATTCATCTACAGTGTAATAACATTTATGGATTAGGAACATTGATAATTTCTTCTTGAAGCTCGTAATCTTTAGTTGCTTCAAGGAGTCAGGTAACTTGTTATATATTCTGGGTGCTATTCCCAGTAAGCTTTTGCGCATCAAAGCTGTCTTACATTTCCTGGCACATAAAACGTTTTGATATTGTTTGTTCTCAGATTGCACATTGCTCGAATGCATCGTTTTTGTGCTCTAAATATCATAAGTTTCTTAGTTGAGTTTCCCTAGAATATGATTCCATAGCGTATGACAGATGCTACGAGACCATGATATGCAGCTAGTACGGTTTCACAGTTACCGACTTTTGACAATTTGAAAAGAGCATAAGCTGATTTGCTTATCTTTTTACATACGTTATCTGTTTGATCTTTCCACGTGAGTTTGTTGTCTATCATTAAGCCTAAAACCTTTGTACTGTTTACTTCTTCTACAGAGATTGTCCTATGGTTGATATTTAGTTTTTTAGGTGCAATTTTTTGATAAAATTGCATAAATTTTGTCTTCTGCAGATTAATTATTAAATTATTTTCATTTAACCATGTGATTATGTCATTGAGTGTATTATTAATGTCCTCTTCGTACGTAGCCATATCTTTACATTTTATTATGGCCGTACTATCGTCCGCAAAAAGGATCATAGGATGACGCACTGCTTTTGGTATATCATTTATATATGTTAAAAACAATGGGGGACCTAAAACGCTCCCTTGTAGGACTCCGTATTTTATAAATCTCGGTTCTGACAAATGCTTTACCTCCATTTTTGTCCTTGGGCATATGCAAGATATTTCAGTACGCTGCTGTCTGTTTTTCAAATAAGATTCGAGTAATTTAAGTACGTTACCTCTGATTCCATAATCATTTAATTCGTTAATTAGTCTGTCATGGTCAACGTAGTCAAATGCCTTTGTCATATCTGTATAAATTGCACATATTGGTGTTTTATCATTCATATTATCTAAAACAGTATTAATTAAGTCATAGATTGCCATATTAATGGTCGTATCCTTTCTAAACCCTGTTTGTTCCTTACATAATATATTGTTTTTATTCAAATACCTTTGAAAATATGGGAATTAACGCTACAGGTCTATAATTTTTCATATTGTCTTTGTTATCCTTGAATGTTAATTTAATAGTATAGGATAGTACCTACTAATTCCATACTGCCATGATAGTAGGTACTTACTAATTCCATGCTGCCATGATCATTATTCTAATGTCAATAATTTCATGTCATTATTCATTATCTTCTTCTACACTTTGGGCGACTGAGCACTGCTCTGGTGAAAATACGGAGAAAACTCATTTTCCCAGATATGATACCTAGCTAGATCGATTTTTCACCCCCGTAAACCCTTATATTACAACTTTCATCGAAATCGTTAGAGCCATTTTCGAGAACGTGAGTAGAAATCTGTATGCCAACAAATAAATATATATACAAATATTGCTCGTTTAATAGTATAGGATGTAGACTTTGTCTAATGAAAAGTTTTTAGCTTAACTGTTTTTAAGTATACAGAGTGTTAGGCAGACGGTTGAACATACGAAAATGGCGGATCCGTGAGGCCGTCTGCTACGTGTTTAGGCCCAATAACAAGATCCCGGCCACTCGGATCTTTTAAAATTATATTCGAAATTCGTGTTGCTCAAACTTCAAACGTCAATAATTCATTTAAAAATAATAAAACCGATACATTTTACTTTAATTTTTTATTTGGAATAATTATAGAATCTAACAAGTAAAAAAAAATCGCAAATGCGTGAAAAAGGCCCAGGCAGTTAAAATTTATGAATTATTCTAGTTGTTTTAAAAGGAATTGTAGGTACATATTGCATACTGTCAGAACGGGCATGGACCGAAGATATTTACTTTGAATTAGAACTGCTCTAGCACTCTTAGTTTCTTTTATAACGCAGTTCAAAGTCGGATTTTCGGTATTTATTTTTAATTTGCAATCATCTGCGTCAAATACGAGTTTTATGAGATTTTAAAGTTATTCTAGATGAAAATAAAATAAAAAATTTGCCAGTTTTATTATTTTTAAATTAAATAATTGCCGTTTGAAGTTTGAGCAACGACGAATTACGATTTTTTTTTTAATCATTTAAAATATCCGTGTGTGGGTCATTGGGCTTAAACACCTAGCAGACGGCCCCACGGATCCGCCATTTCCGTATGTTCAACCGTCTGCCAAACACTCTGTATAACTGATTTTAATTGTGTATAAACTTGATTTTCCTTCCCATACTTTCAGTATTGCTAGTTCTATAACTATACTGAATTGCCTCCATTCGTGTCAGTACTTAATAAATGATGAATGAATTCGACGAACAAAAAATCCTAAGTGTTCACTATTCATGAATGCCTATAAATGGGTTTATTAAACACGATAATAAAAGCTAAGCATTCGATAACACCTCAATACACGTTAACCTGCTTCCCTGGATTTAAGTTTATTTTAGAGTTCCGTGGTGAAATGTTGTAAATCTAATTCTTTTCGTTAGTGACCTGTCATAATTCTGATTTTGCCTACCAACGGTTTGTCACAGAAATTATTTCATATTCTGTTAATTTCACTAGATTTTTTCTAAAATTTAAAAGGATAGAAAAATAAGCATTTAAGTACATATTTGTAAAAATGTATTTGCTAAAAACTTAATATTCATGTAAAACTTATAAACAAATTAATAAAAAATTTGACGGAAATAATCTTATGAAAATATTAAGTTTTGAATTTCAGAAGTGTTATTGATTTATCAACAATTTTTATAGTTTCCAATAAAATTTTATGAAATGACCTGAAAACTATATTTTTTACGTTAACCATAACAAAATTCATAGCACTTACGGCACCCATCCCACATGCTTGCTCTGTTATTTTAATTATTTCCATGCTGAAATGTAACAACAAAACTGTTACGACATAAGTTTTTACCTTCTACCCAAAACCATGTGGAAATGAAGAACATGATTAAATAGCATGTTACACGACAGTACGCGACACAACGCGACAAAAAGTCGTGGCGTGTGTAAGAATCACGCGACACTTCGTTTGTTATTAATTCAAAGCTTTGGCTAACTAAGAAGGTATAATTAGATAGTAATTATTGTATCTATTATTGTTTAATTAACTTGCGATTAGGTAGAGTATCTACTAGGGAAATCAGATTAGCGGTTTTTTATTTGATGCACATGTCGCATTTGATTGTGAGTGGTCATTTTTAATTCAAGTTTTTCGTGAAAGGCGAGTAAGGGATATTGTCAAGGTGAGATGGCAGCACAGTCCTCATGTCTCATCGTCATCTGCCTAGCCTTTTCCCAACTATGATAGAGATGACCCACACTCCGCGATTACTTAACTGTAAGCTTACAGTGAAGTAATCGCGGAGTGGGGCGCGTCTTCGTGGATGCACTATCTGTAACGTGCTTTCCGAGGCACGGAGGGGTCCCGGTATGTAGTGGATGATCCACTGACCGACCTCGGCAAGCGTTGCTAAACCTTGAAGATCGAACCATGCGGCTGTTAATATTTAGCCACGAGCTCCCAGTCTTTTCCTGTCTATTAATAAACATAATATTATGTAGGTAGGTAGATACTATTAAATTCGACTGATTTACTGTTTGTTCACAAAATTCTGGTTCGGATCCTGTATTGAGTAACCCTGTCTCGCTCTTGTCCTGTTTTGTTTTATCTTTAATATTGTCTTCATAGCTTTCGGAGTCTCTCTAGTAGTAGGCAGACATATTGGACAACAATTGAACCTCCAAATAAAATGGCTTCATAATGAATGTGATTTTTTAAAGTGAAAACTTCTTTAGGCGCGTTGGGTATTTTTGAGATGGGACTAAACCATTGATTTCGCGACACCTCGATGACACCAGCTTTTGACCATTAAAAAGACATCAACGTGTTGATTACCGCAGTGCGTGGAGTAAAAAACATCAACGCGTTGATTACCGCGGTGCCGATTTTTGAAGTGAAAATTTCTTTAGCGGCGTTGTGCACTTTTTTTGTAATGGGTAAAAAATGTTAAACTCGCGTCAGGACACGTGACCTGATCGAAAATTCGTAAGACGGTTTAAAAGACATCAACGCGTTGATTACCGCGGTGCCGTTTTTTTTCAAGTTTTCACTTCTGTCGGCACTCTGTGCCACTGTTTTTTTTTATCTTTAATATTATCTTCATGGCTTTCGAAGTCTCTCTAGTAGTAGGCAGACATACAATTGAACCTCCAAATAAAATGGCTTCATAATGAATGTGATTTTTTGAAGTGAAAACTTCTTTAGGCGCGTTGGGTATTTTTGAGATAGGACTAAACCATTGATTTCGCGACACCGTGATAACACCAGCTTTTGACCATTAAAAAGACATCAACGTATTGATTACGGCAGTGCGTGGAGTATAAAACATCAACGCGTTGATTACCGCGGTGCCGATTTTTGAAGTGAAAACTTCTTTAGCGGCGTTAGCACTTTTTTTGTAATGGGTAAAAAATGTTAATCTCGCGTCAGGACACGTGACCTGATCGAAAATTCGTAAGATGGTTTAAAAGACATCAACGCGTTGATTACCGCGGTGCCGATTTTTTTTCATGTTTTCGCCTCTGTCGGCACTCCCGGAGTGACACTGTTTTTTTTTTGCCTTGGTCTTCCCTCTGATTGTAGTTACCTACCATAAAGCTGTGTATATTTCGCTGGTAGCGTGACCATGGTTTTGCCACCATGGTGTCCTAGTGAGATATATTCATAACTCCAGCATTTTTTGTTCTTAAAATTGCATAAGCGTGTAAACATTTCCAAACATTTCTCCACCACTTCCACTCACATTCGTGTGTATATTGTAATTAGAGTAACGTCTGTATCGCTTCGCGTTACACTTTCTTTCCTTATTCTTTGTTAATTCAAGCGGTGTATATGCTTGAATTAATTAGTTGGTCTAGTTAGCACTTGCAATACAAATATTATGATGAATACGATGATTTCTTTTGAAAATCACTGAACACAAGACTAAAATCACCCTTGTTATCTTTTTCTTGCGACTTCGTACGTGTGCCGGTCAAGTATACCATAAAACATTCTATGGCAAGCAACTAAGGGGGCCCATTCTCTCAGCTACCCCGACCAGTTAGCTTGCCTGCCTGACGGGGGATGCTCAACACACACACTCATGTATATCACTACAGTATATTTGATTTTGTGAGCTTTTTTATATTATCCTATCTTATATTATTTATTCTGATACCTAATTTATTAAAACGGACACACACTGCCCTGTTTATTATTCTAGCGTATGGCACTCGTGGGTTGCAGCTGAAAATCAGGGTCAGTTTTTGTTGTCATCTGACATTATGATGAGCTGAGTTCCTTTTGGCATTATAATCATTGTTTTCTGTTTTTTTATAGTGTATAAGGTGTATTTTCTCTACTGTAATGCCAATAAATCCATGTTTCTTTCTTTCTAAAAATTTTCGAGGTCGCTTCGCTCGCTTCTGCCATACACAGAAATGCTGAAGAATTAACAGAAACTATAATCTGTTAATTCTTCAGCATTTCTGTGTATGTCGATAATCTTAAAGCAACTCCTATTCTGTTTTAAAAGTCAAAAGAAATCTAACATTTCCGAGTCGGAGTGCAAAATATATTGAACTATTAGTTACTCTTAATTCTTTAACATTATTGCATAACTCGACAATGTAATAGGAGTTCCTATTACTGTACCTATAAATATTCAAAAGGGCCACAAATGCCAAGTGCCTAGGGCCCCTGAGTCTCATAGTCCGGGCCTACACTCGGCACTAGTGTAGCTTTCTATCAGTGAAAGAATTTTTGTAATCTAATCAGTACATACTTCCAGGTATTGCCTATTACAAACAAACAAACAATGTTTCCTCTTAGTAATATAAGTTTGGTTAGTGAATTTAATTTCTTTATCTTTCCAGTCGCTAGACGGCTACATACCTGGACAAGACTACCCGGTATATACAGAGGTACCTAAAGGTTTGTCATTTACATGCGATGACAAAATACCCGGCTACTACGCCGACCCTGAAACTATGTGCCAAGTAAGTACAGTTCCTTATCTCGTGTCGACACGAGTTGACTGACTATAATTTGTATCATGGTAAAAAGATTTGTCAGTTGCAAGACATCATAAATGATTATATATTACGTTATTGTTTCAATAATTTTAATATATAGAGCCTAATCAAAATGTTAATGCAATGTATTTTGTAGCTTTATGTTTGCTATAAAGTAATTCGAAGGATCTTTTTATTTGTTTTTCTTTTTTTTTTCATACGTTAGAGAATCTATTTCAAGATCACTTTGATCTTGAAATAGATTCTCTTATTTTTCTTTTGGGGTTAATGCAATAGTTCTTTTTAGAATAAGGTTGCCATGGTTATAGCAGCGATACTCACCATGTGAGTACGGTGTTGTCCAGGACATGACCCACACTTGCTGGAATGTCCGAAGTGTCCATACACCTACACCTTTGAGGATGTAATGAACGCCATTGACGTTGCTATTTGAAGTAGATTAAGAGATGTCTTATCAATTAATCTGTCTTAAATAAATAAAGCCTCAAGAAGTTGTTGGGTATTTACGCCTACTTAAATAATCATAGCATCATGTCTCTTTCTTACAGGTTTGGCACTGGTGTGTCCCTAGTATCGGACGCAACTTGATGTATTCCTTCGTTTGCGGAGCTGGCACCGTCTTCAACCAGAGGACCAGGGTCTGTGACTGGTTCTTCAAGGTAAAACAATTCTTCACTGTTTTATGCTACAAAATAATGCTTGTGGTGATGGCTGAACATGACCAAAAAAAATGAAATAATGAAAAGTTATAATTATGTTCATCACCGTGGGAATATATTGCATGTTTTGTTCTCGAACATAATTATCAATATTAACTAAGTCTAGTTTCAAGGCGTCAACGCGCGATCGCCTGCGTCTAGGGACATTTTCGCTCGCTGACGTGCGTTAACGCATGTGATCAGTTGTTAGGTAAATATCAGGATGTCGAGACGTCAAAATTTTGCCATCTGAACATACCCTAATTAGTCCTATAAAGTTGTGGATATGAATTCAGCAACTGTTCGAGGAGCTTATATCACTAGATCCCTCGACTAAGACATAATGTAATTCTTGTTCCTTAATAGATATACTGGCAGAGATTACTTTAGTAATAAGCATCACCTTTGTACGTGTTTTTCTTTTTAAACGACTTCAAAAAATAGGAGGAGGTTCCCAGTTCGTCGAAATATTTTTCTTTTCTTTTGTGTATGTTCCCCGATTACTCGAAAGCGGCTGAAACGATTTGTTTTTTTTTTATGGTATTATTGATAAATCCATGGGGTCATGGAGAAATCGAGGGAACTCTTCAAATATTATATATATAATATTTGAAGAGTTCCCTATACAATTATATATATTATATAGGGACACCTATAGCGATTTGGGTATTTTTTATAGTAACTCGTGCATTTGCTCTCGAAAAGCACCATTTGGTAAAGTGGAACGGATGAATTACAAACCAACTCACTAAAAAGTGAAAAAAATATATTTACCAAAAATACAACCGGGTTCCAAACTACAAAATGAAAAATAACTTTAATTTCGGAAGTTGGCGGCAAAAAACTTAAATACTGAACCAAAGACACCGACTTCCGTAATTAAAGTTATTTTTCACTTTGTTCACTATTTCACAGTTATTTTTCACTAGTTTGGAAGTCGGTTGTATTATTGGTAAAAATATTTTCTTTTGTCTCGTCTGTTTATATATACGTATGTGTGTACATAAATGATTAAATAAATAAATAGATAATTATAATAACGATGTGCTATCTCTTTTCAGGTGGATTGTCCGAACGCTCCATCGTACTACGGGATCAATGAAGACCTATACAAGGATGAGGCCGGCAACTTCATTAACGGAAAAAAGTAGATCTTATCATTATAGAGATGTACCGACTGTTTAGTGACAATCGACATAATTAGTCGACTAATGACGATTTTGTGACATTTTTAGGGAATTGTTTTAGTTACACTAAAGGCACGATAGGCCGATCTGTTTTTAGGCCCACGTGGACCACAAACCACTAAATGCATTTACCGGTAAACGAACTTACAACGTCTCTTTAATTCTGACAATTATTTTAAGATGACAGGGACAGATACATACATAAACTCACACCTTCTTTCCATAGGCAGTTGTCCCACCCCCGGCGATTAACGAGTAGTGGGTAGAGCTACCAACTGAAAAAGAGTTGGAGGGAAGCGAGCAGCGAGTGTGTAGTTCTGATAGTTTTGTCGCTGGGCTATCAGCGAGTGTCCGAGTACGAAAGGCACCATTCGCTCGGGGCGAAATTACCGCTGTTTGATCTCTAGCAGTTGTCCCACCGCCGGCGAGGAAGCGACTAACTATTGGTTATTTCCTCGCTGAAGAAACGTACAATAGATATACGACAAACTAGTGGAGCGAGTCCTCGCCGACGGTGTGAACAGTCAGCGGTCAACTATTAATATATGCATCTCTTTTGTACAGGGAGACAACTGCCATAGGGGTAGGCAAAAACTATAGATTTTTAAAATACGTTTAGCATTAAATCTATTTAGTGATTTGTGGTGCAAGTGGGTCTTAGATCGGCTGAGTCTCGTCGAAATGTGAACTGCACAGCTCCAAACTATAGGTTCTATATAGCAGCAACAAGAAACTAAATTTATAACATCATCTTAACTTTTTAACTTAACACACGCTGCATTGTATTAGCTAAGGTTTTAAGTCAATAGTTTGTGAGATATGAAATACGGTTACAACTGCAGAAATGTCTTTGTTCTTCATAGTTTCTTTGAGAATTACTATAAAATACAAACTTATTTTTGTTGTCGATAAAATCAATGTTAAGCATGCGTTAATATTAATGTCGACTACGAATCTTTCACTGTGCGTGGTGCGACATGCACTTGGCCTGTTATGTTTTTATTCTCAATTCACTAACATCATGAACACATGATATTGAATTAATAGATTCGACTAATTTCTACGTGGATTGTGTTACGATAATCGGCACATCTCTAACGGTTAGGTTACTAAACTATAAAATATAGAGATTATTCTCAATTTGAAGTACAATTAATTTAAGTGCAAAACGTCATAAGTACAATAATGATAGTATTTTTTATATTTTTTTACAAATTTATTTATTAGGGAATTTTTAATTGGAGTTTCTTAATATTGCTAATCAGTTCATCAACTCTTTTAACCAACATCAAGAAAATATTGTGATCGATTTGAAATTAGAAATGTGATACATTTTTTTTACTTTATTTTAGTCATAATTAAATTGAACTTTCTTTAAGATAGTTAGGTAAGTACTTAGTTACCAATTCGCAACAGAAGTTACCACAGTTTTATAAAATATTAAATGAAAATGAACCATTACTAAATGCTTAGAAAAGTAAAAATAAACTAATTTCACGTTAAATTAAAAAGTATTTTGTCAACACACCCAGCTACTTTCTTTGCCTTTTAATTAAACTTTCAATAACTTAGAATAATACACTGTAATGCAGACTGTCGAATTGTCGATGCTGTCCGACATTTTTACGATCGACAAAAAATACCTATTATTTTTAACGATTTTTATTTCCGTTTTACTGACAAAATTGAGCAAGTTTATGGCCACCATAATGGTTATCATGTACCTATAGTTAATTAAAAATTATGCTTCCAGGGGTAATTCATACAACAATTTGTACGACAGACGACGATTCTCAGCCCGACGCAAACGACATGAGTACGCGATGGGACAATCAGGCAAGACTGACAGTTCCGACATTCAAAATAGGAGTGACAAACTTGAAGTGACAGACACGACACCTTCAGGAAAAACTGACAGTCAAGACATACAAGCTAGGAGCGACAGAGTTGAAGTAGGGAGTAGAAGAAAACGAGCAAGATATTTTAAAAGTCATAAGATACATGCTAGTGACAAACCCGAAGTGACAAAATCAAGCTAGAGTAACTGCCGATATTGACTGACGATTTGTAGAGAGATGTCCTAAGCCCTAAGCTTTAAAACCATGGTTTTGACTCTGATTTCTGAAAGCCTATTCAATTTAATTCGTTGTCAGATCTCATTTCAAGTTGTTATTTTGGTGATATAAGGTTTGACAGCTAAACTGAAGGAAGACTTGATCAAGCTATCAGAGGACATAATTAAATATGACTGTCAATATTGGAAGAATAAGGCATTAAAAAAAAGAATGACAACTAATTGTTTCGGACTGGGGACAAAATAGAACTGAAAATTACCGAGACGAAATTGACTGACAAAATATTATCAATGATATTAAAATGAAAAGTTTAGTTACGAAGAAAAGAAAAAAACGAAAACTGACTGACAGATTTCAGTCATTTTGTACTGGAAGCGATGAAATAAAGATTTGACAGGATATTTCTCATGCTTTACGGAATATTTTGACAATGACTGACATTACAATTCTACCACATAATTAAGGACTTGGGAACATTTTATGGATTTTTATGTATTTAAAGTGTTTTTTTAGTAACTTCAACTAAAAGTTTCAGAAGTTTTGGTAAAAAATCTACCAATTATTTTTACTTTTCAATTAAAAAAAAAAACTAATACTTACCTTTGAAATGTTATTCTGGCCAGTTACATTAATAAGCAACCTTTAAATATAAATTGAATATTCACGTCTGTGTACCGACTTAAAGACAAACCTAATATTATTTTTCTATAAAATAATGCCTACATAAGTACCTAAACTAAAAAAATATATATTGGTTATTAAAATAAAAAGTGGCAGTTAATTTAAAAATCATAAAATGTTTTTTGCCATAAAAATCATTATTAATTCTAAACTTAGTACTTTTTAATGTAAATATAAATATTGTAACTATATTTTTGTACCTAATTATAAATTAATTAATGTATGTGATTTTTTTTCACTTAAGTTCCCCTTTCCTCGTTTTCCAAATTAATCCGATATTTAAATTAAGCAAATCTCTCTTCCTGCTCGCTCACTCACTGCTGAAAATAGAGAACCCGTTTCAATTTACAACGGTCTGTCTCCACCTGTTACGACCTGCAGTGGCCTGGAGGAGTGCGGTGCTGATAGGGTCCTCCAGTTGCTCGGATATTTGATCCGACCACCGTTTAGGGCTTCGGCCTCTAGGTCGTTTGCCTTCTATCTTTCCTGTCACCATTAGACGTTCCATATTGTTGGTACCTCTGCAGTAAACAAATCGGGCAGTAAGCAAATCTAAGATTGTTCCTCTTAATTTTTATCAACCTATCACAACTGCTTACATTACATAAGACAGCAACTTAGCTGATCAGAGACATGATAAAACTGTAGGTGAGTTAAGTTAGGTAGTATTATATTATCTGTGGTTAGGTGTTGCGCCTAATAGGAATTTATAAATAAAATATATAAAGTAATATTTTCTTTAATTCAACACTTCCTTTTAAAGCATGATTACGTAACACCTAACACCAAAGTTACGATACTGGGAAACTCTAGCGATTCGTAACCAGGTTTTGCAAAGTTATGATTACTGTGCTCTCGGTATATTGTATCCCATGAAAAACATAATGTAAAATAATGCAATTCTCGCAAAGCAGTTCGTCTACCGCAAACCATTGCGCGTTGTGAGTTCTCCATTGTAATAGATATGCAGGTTCTAAAATTGTAATTTAAACTAATTTTATTTTACCTCGATGGTCCTAGTTTATCATTTATAACTTCCAATTACAGTTTTATATAGCTTTATGTAAACGGGCACGCCCTTTATTACGTTTAGTTTTTAGTTTTTGGTTGGTATATTGGCGTGTGCTAACATATGGCCAATAATTTATCATTTAAATTATGTTTTGTGCTGCATAATGTATTTTTTTTTTTTGCATACCATTGTATAGATTTTATTTTTCTAACTTGAACAGACAGCTGTGCTGCTGGGGAGTTTGTTGCGCCACGTCTTCTTCCCAGCTAAAGCACTAGGAAATGGTGAAGGGTGGGCGTTTTGGGGGACTGTCATTTATGTAATTTTGACGTTCGAAATGTGCAGATTTTCAGCCTAGTTTGAATAAATGATTTTTTAATTTTGAATTTTAATATTATAAAGAGAAAAGATTTGATTTTTTGTATGTCTGCAAGTTTGTTTCTTACGCTTTCACGGTAAAACGGCTGAACGGATTTAGATGAAATTTTGCACATGGGTAAGTTACTTTTGAGCTGGGTTAGGGAACTTTTTATCTCGATAATCCTACGGGATCGAGACTTATGCTGATTTTTGTATGTTTATTTTTAATGAATAAACTCAAAAACTACTGGACTGATTTTAAAAATTATTTTCACCAATAGAATGCTAGGTATATTATAAATTTATCACTGAATTTATAAAGGTATCACGTCCACAAAGTTGCCGGCGGAAGCTATAATACTATAAATGCGTATATAACCCGGTCTCTTAGTCTGTCTGTCTGTTACCTTTTCATGCCTGAACCGATTGTTATAAAATTTTACAGATCGGGACCTGGAAAAAGACATAGGCTACTTTTTATTATGATAAAAATACAAAATACACCCGGACGAAGTCCCGGAGACACAGCTAGTTCTTGTATACTTCGCGCTGAAACGAGAGAACTCACTTAAAATACAGATGTGACATTTCAATAACGATACAACTAGTATCTTCAAGTCTAGCCTTGACAGGATATGCAGAGAGCGGCGCGAAGCTCTTAAATATTAATGTTGCATTCTAGACACACACACACACACACGTGCTCACACAGGTACAGTTATGTTGCATTGTGTTTATGTGTGGGCAACGTTGTTAGGGTGTGGTTACAGTGCGGAGAACTTGGATACCACTTTAGGTTACAAGGCCTTAAGAGTATGCTAGAATGATTTTCTTAAATCTAGATTTAAATGTGACCGACTTCATACTAAAATTGACAACATTAACTTCACGCCTGTAATCGACGAAGGGTTTGGCAGCGATGTACGTATAGTACAGGGTACATTTCGCCAGTTATGTTTAAGTCCCAAGTAATAGGGGTCGAGCCTATTGCCATCAACCGGGCACAAATGCAGACTCCGAGCTGCTACTGAGAAGTTCCTGTTGGAAAACCCATAACTCTTTTCCCGTCCTGGTAATTGAACCCAGGACCTCGTGCTCAACAGTAGCGCTTGAGACCACTTGACCAACGAAGCGGTTTAGAAAAATCTGAAGATACTAGTCTATTATAGATGGCTCTATTTTATTTTTTATTGTGCTCATCATGCGGGGAGGTCACAAAAGTGCCTATTTTAGCATAAGTATGAGACTGTTAAGTTACCTTCCTAATTCAGTAATATTATAATTCTAAAACTGGTCATCTTCGATGGTGAGCCATGGAACGGAATATTCTTGATATTAATCTTGTGGACCGGGTCAGGAATACAACAACACGTCTATCACTAAAATAACTGATGTCACTTGGAAAGCTGCCACACTTAAATAAAATTGGGCTAAACACTTACGACCCAGTGGGTCCCGCTTAGTGGCAGACGTCATCGCGGCAGGCCCAGACGGAAATGGCGGAATGAGCTGGACTCCTTTAAGACAGATTGGTCCTTGGACGCTCTAGACAGAGAGAGGTGGAAAGAGAATAGGGAGGCCTTTGCCCAGCAGTGGAACAATAACGGCAAAAAAAAAGAAACTGGTCGTCTTCGACGGACCGAAATTCCCATTTTTCTTTACTTAAAAATAAATAGTATTTCAGATAATCATACTTTTGCCTTTTCACAGACTTCTGATGTAATCATAACCTGATTACATCAGAAGCAGATTGTTTGCTAATAATTTGACATGGAGCTTAGAACTGATGATGATGTTTTTCCAGGGATTATGTTAAAAAGTATTGGCTGGGGACTCTATCTCCTGTCCACAGGTAACGAACTGTTATGTATGATCACCACTACCCACCCGGTAACTAACACGAATGGTCTACAGTTAACTATCTTAAGTTTTCACGATACAAAAGTAACACTTATGCCCGTTTTCACCTTCACTAAGTGACACTTAAATTAATCCCTAAATAAAAGTGCATTGTTGGATTTTCAACTCACAGCGCTGAGCCTAGCGTTGAAAATCCAACAGTGCACTTCTATTTAGGGATTCATTTAAGTGTCACTTAGTGAAGTTGAAAACGGGCATTAGAACTATAGAAATCGCAAAGATTTTTCCAACCGATGTAGCCTAGCCTTAACCACTGTCACTTTACCGAACTTGGAGGGGCGATGAGGCAGTAAGCTCCATACCTTGGCCACAAACAGACGTGGCGTAAACAAAAAACTAATAAAAGTGTTTTCTAAATTCAAACATCAGTGACAGTGCAGTGAAAAAATAGTGTTATTTTTGAACGCAGATTACGGTAATAATTTCACGTTTTTTAAACGTTATGTAATAGCTACTTCATAGTTATTTTGGTAACGTAATATCCGAAACTTGTTTTGTAATCGGAACTCGGTTTCGTGCGTATATTCACGCTTTGCTCGTGATGTATGAGCAGAGAATAAATTATAGATTTTTTCATATTTTTACATATTTTATTACGTCTTTCTCTCTAGGAATTAGTCGTCGTTATCGGTTGAAACTAAGATTTATACTTCCTAAATAATAATTAAGGACATTCTCTTCATAAATAAGCTTTCAACGTTGAATGAGGAAACTTGGCTTAAAAGTACAGTTTTTTGGTAACAAAAGGTTACCATATTGTTGAGTTGCATTCGTTCATGCATACAGAAATAAGCATATAATAATAATATGGTATTGTATAAGAATTGCCTTCTGTTTGAAAAAGGTCTGAATCAAGCTATATACAGGAATAGGACAAATGTACATAATATAGAAAAGAGTAGCTTATGTAAAGGAGTTTTTAAATATTTTTATACATCTATATTTCTTTACTTGTGTTCTCACTTGCAGTAATAATAAACTCCATTTTTGCTAAAACCAATGTTAGAAAGAAAGAAAGAAAAAGTATTTATTGAGACTCGCACAGGAAACCATAAATTAAACTAAAACACACTCATTAAAACATTAATAATAAATTAAAAAACAACAGAAAGTCAGATCTTCTTAGATCAAAAGTAGGCTTTAGCTAATTATATTACACGTTTAGAAACAAATATAAAAGTAATTTTATCACCAGCTTCTAGAAACTTCTTTCTTCTGAATGTAAACGAAGCAAAAGCAGTATTTAAGGTTACTGCCTACCCCCATGCGAAGAAGGCGTGAGCTTGTATGTAAGGTCTATATTTACAATCTTGTTTCCAATTGATGTTATTTCTACTTAAACAAACAACAACTTTATGCAGGTGTAAATAAAGTTGGTTTTAGACTGACTAGTACTGTTGAAAAAGTCATAAAAATATATAAAGTTGTAGCGCAAATTGAACCTTATTTGTAGGCGTTACAGTAGTTTTTCCTAAAAATAGTGTTTGTTTACATGTTTGGCAAATAAATTGTGAACGCAGGTTATGTTCTAGATACAAGGAAATCTTTCTTTTAAAACTATTTTCTCGTTTTCTAAACAGTACACTAGTTACATCAGATACTTATTATTCGAAACAGGGTAGGCAGAAAGAATACTAATACACTTAGTATTGCGAACTAAAGCCTCGCACTCACTGAGCAACTATTGGGCAACTTGTCTACAACCTGTTTTACGATATTGCCTAATATTATCGTCGATATTGACATACTTACCATTACTAACTTGTTAGTAGTAGTAGTACAGTCAACCCCACATCGTTGGTAACACGTGCACTACGGAAATCGCATGCAGCTATGACATGAAGGCCCGTCAAATTGTTACCACTCATGTGCAGTTGAGTGTACCGTGCTTTTTTCTGCCAACCAGAAAGTCTGGCAACCAGTTTTACCGCGTGGTATTGTGTTACCCAGTAACTGAGTTATGGAGGTCGGATAGGCAGTGGCTCCATGTAAAATACTGGTATTCAGCTGCATCCGATTAGACTGGAAGCCGACTACAACAGTTAAGAAGAGGGTAGCCAGATGATGATGGCGATGCCTATTTCTACCGTCAAACAGCGTTCAACACCGAGATTTTTTAAATTATATTTAAGTTTAATACAAACATTTAAACATTTTGTAATACATTTTCTAAATGGTAGTGAAAACCGCATCAAATCAATTGTGTAGTTTAGAAGATTTAAGCGGTCACAGGAACAGAACGCAAAAAGCGTCTTTATTTTATACTATTTAAAGATCTTGCATGTGGCAACATTTAGTCGCCCAGTGTGAACAAATCCTTATATTCAACTCGTCAATAAGTTGTCACCTTGATTTCTTGAGGAAGTGGGATTAATACGTAAGAGACTGTCACCTTCGAGTGTAAGTTGTTATTTTACACAACATGATATTATCGAGCTTTTATATTTCCTTTAAAAAATGTGCACCGGGTTTTATTTATTTATCGTGAAGGTTCTAACTCAGTGGGTATAACGCAGGCAGTAGAGGAAAGATTTATAGTTAGATATAACATATGAAGAGTTAGGCCCACATTCCGCCAGTTAGTCCTATGTAATAGGGGGCGAGCCTATTGCCATCACCCGGGCACAAATCCAGACTCCGGGCTACTACTGAGAAATTCCTAAAAGAGAAACCCAATAACACTTTTACCGAATTGAAAATCGAACCCAGGGCCTCATATTCAGCCAACCTGCGGCCACTAGACCAACGAGGCAGGCCATTCAGTAATATTGATAAATTAATTAAAACAGCCACATATTTGACAGCTATTTGCGACGCTGCCATTTTCTGGACGCGATTAATACAAAACCATTGAATACGTAATTTACTAAAGATAATTTTTAGATTAAAACTAATTTCACTGGCCTCTCTTAAGAAATGAAATTAATTATTTATTATAGGTAGCTATGATACCTATGGAAGTTATTCCAGACCATTGATTGCATCCACAGGGCCTAGACAAGTGATAATCGCTTTCATGACGTTTCGTATTTCTACATGCAATTACTTCCAACAGGATTGACATTGTTAGATAAGCTTTTCAGTAGCTAATCTCAGTCCCAGATATTTTTACTTTTCTATTATAGTTATCGGTGATAGAATGTCACCATGTCCAGGCCCACAGGTTTCCACACGATGTTTCCCCCATCGTAACTGCAGAACCAAAATTATTTCAAATCATTTTTCTATTGTAGGATTGTGGCAACGTCTGTGAAATGACCGCTGCTAAACATTTAGTAACAATAAATCAGTTGTTGCCAAATAGAATGAAGTTTAGACAAGACTTGCAACTTGACAAGTATTTAAAAGAATCGCTTGTGAAATAAGACCTTTATCCTTGGTTTCAGAGAGCATACCTATTAATATATCAAGCTACCATCCTGCCTGTATTGCTCTGTCTTACACCGACGTCGAACTCATTGTCAACAACCGGGCATAGATCCTGATGAGTTTAGGCTGTTAATAATATAATTATAGACAACTAAGTACTTCTTGACATTAAAAAATAAAATGTTTAAAATGATTTTCCAATTTAATCATTTTGTAATATCTATTGTTATTCAGCATGCTATTTTGATAATAAATTGTAATTTATGTGTAAAATTATGCATGCCCAGGTGACGGCAGAGCGTGGAGAACATTATCAAAACATGTATAACATCTGTACATCTATAAAAATAAATGAATTGAATTGAATTAAGAAATTGCTAATGGAAATCACCAAAACTCTGTGCTGAATGGAACAAGAATTCCATTCTCACCATGTGCGATTGTGATCACTGATCACTTACCAAAACAAGCATAATTTAACCGGTCAACCAATCACAACATCAGCTTATATGACACACTAGCGGCTGGCGGCGGCTTCACCCACGTCGACCCTAATTATTTTTCTAAAATAAAAGTAGTTTATTACTGATCGTAGCTCTATAATTGAAATGCGCTGGTTAAAGTAGCCACAGTTTATTTTTTCAACCTAATAAGACAAAAAGTGAAAAAGACAAGCAAAAAACCAAAAAGCACCCGTCAAACCTGACAGTACTTAATGCTAGAATTTAGAATACAATGTTCCGAAAAGGTGTTATGATCAACGAGTTCGATTCGTAACATAGTTACTCCTTATAACATCAGCTATCTGCCAATGAGAGTCCCGTTAAAATCAGTGCAGCCGATGCGGAGATAAGCCGGAGCAAACAGACAAACAGGGTGACATTTTTTTTTTCTATGTACTGTGTATACTGCATTTAGTAAAAAGCTGTTATTTTAAAATAATATTTACAAACAGACACTTCAATTTTGTTTATTCGTAAAATATACACAAAGTAGCGGACCGGACAGACGTTGTCCTGTCCGAACAGCACCACCTACCGGGTCCAATTGTATTTTCAAACCATTCAGGGACTCACTCAAATATACACACAAAATTTCATACGAATCGGTCCAGCCGTTTAGAAAGAGTAACGTGACAAACACACGTACAGAAGAATTTTATTATAGAAACATGTGAGATACAAAGGTATGAATATAGTATGTATGTATATTTATAGATTCACAGCAGATTTAAGTACTCTTTTTCTCTCATATCGGATGGAGAAAATTCATACATTAGCCAGTTCGCGAGGTAGCGGGACCGACTTTTAATACATTCCAAAGATTTGGTCAAAAGTGGTCAAAGTACTGGCAAATGAGACATATCCACTTTGTTTCTACAATTGCCGCCGAGGCGAGGCGCCACTGGTGCTACTGCCTCCAGGCGACTGTCACCACTTTTCATGAAGCCGTTGACCTCTTTACTTTGATTGCCATAAACCTAATTCAACCAATAAACATCTAAATATAAACCTTAACTTAATAATGGTTGCTCAACCTACAAGCTGTTGGATAACCAATCTGTGTTGACATCGGTTGACAAGCGGCAACCACTCGCTGTATGTCTGTGGTGACATCGGTATGTATTTCTATTCCTTAAGATCAATATAGCTTAGTGGTTTAGTGGTAGATAGCACGACTGCTGAACATGTGGTCCTAGGTTCCATAGCCGGGCCGGACAAAGTGATACTTACTGCGTTTTTAGGGTTCCGTACCTCAAAAGGAAAAAACGGAACCCTTATAGGATCACTCGCGTGTCTGTCTGTTTGTCTGTCTGTCTGTCACAGCCAATTTGCTCCGAATCTAATGGACAGATTAAGTTGAAATTTGGTACACATAATTATGTGTGACCCAAATACGGATGTGCAACGTAAATAAATGAATTTTGAATATGAGGGTCACTTTTGGGGGGTAAACAAGAAATTTAAAATAAAAAGTTTCGCGAACTGGACCATGTGACATATCAAATGAAAGGGCTTATTGCGAGAATCTCAAATACATTTTTTTTAATAATATTAAAATAAATACTTTAAAGATATTTAAGAAAATAGACTAAAATTTATAATTCCCTTCCCTTAACTCCGAAACTACTGAGCCTACTATTTTGAATAAAATACAGAGAATAGTTTTATGCTTATAAATTACAGAAAAACCTATAAGTCTATGGTCTTAAAATAATATGGTAAATCTGTCAATATTGTGCGTACAAACTCATATTTGCAGTTGGAATGTAAAGAAGAACATGTTTTTCAACTACAATGTTAAGTTTGTTCTTGGGATAAATTCATCCCAACTACGGAACCCTTCATTGTGCGTACGCACGTGGCCGGTTTTTACAATTAGGAAATTATTGGAGTCTGAGTTATTGTGCCCGGTTAACGACTATAAGCTCGTACCCTGTTACATGGGACTAACGAAATATGTGGGATACCGTCAACTATTCATTGTAGATTTGACAACGTCTTTATTTCTTAGCAGTAAGGTTGCTTTTTGTATTTGAAGTGACTGAGGGACAATTATCCGAAGCAAAGTTACTAACATACGTTACGCAATGCTATGTTATTTTATATCACACGATTCCATTACTGAATCTGCTCTCAAAACGGTGCAGGAAAACATCGTGAGGAAACCGCCATGTCTTATGTAGAACCAAGACATGTGACATCTACCAACCCGCACTGGGCTCGCGTGGTAGATTACAGCCATGTCTTTTCTTCAATACTTTCTGTTAGCCGACGTTCGCACGGACGTAATAAAATGGTGGCAATTTTTTTTGAGCACTTAATTTTCAACGCTCTGCTTAGCGCCGAGAGTTGAAAATCCAACAGTGTGTTTTTTCAACGCGCTGGGACGAGAGTGTGTGCCAGCGCGCTGGATTCTCAACGCTCGGCTTAACACCGAGATTTGAAAATCCAGTGCGCGATAAAATCCCGTCGCGATTTTAGTACGTCTAACCTAAACTAACCTGTTTTCGTGTGTAAATAACAATATTTCCAACGTATAAGTACGTGTAATATGCAATCATAGACCAGGATTTCCTGCACGGTGCACTTAATTACACACACAAATCAAATTAGCAAACAGTAATAATCGTTCGTGTGGGTACTTCTCATTAATTATAGTGGCAGCAAAGTAAATGGCTTCTTCTCATACAGAGAAGGACCGAACATTGATAACTTGCTGCATGTTTGTGATTTCAGAAAGTTTTAAGCCCAGGTTTCCAGTATAAAAAAGAAAGAAAATACTTTTGTGTGTGTGTTTGCTTGTGTTTGTGTGTGTGTGTGTGTGTGTGAGTGTGTGTGTGTGTGTGTGTGTGTGTGTGTGTAGACATTTTGCGTGGATGTGATGCATATTTCCCCCCAATTTGTTATTGACGTGTTTCTTTATTATCTTTCTTTCCGTCATGTTTACCGCAAATAAACGTATTTTCTTTCTTTATCTCTTCTTTTCATTGCGACTTCAGTATCGTATTAGTAGAACATTCAAAGGCCTCTTCTCTAACACAGAAGAAACGAGCATTGACGACCACGCCTGCTCACTGCATTTGGAACTTTGTATCTACATGGTGGTTTATCTAGAGCACCTATAAATCTCAGACTTATTGCAAAATATCTCAGTAAGAGGTACCCACTACCCGGTAGAAGTTAGTTAAGTGATAATATATAATAGTAATGGTGCTCCAATTTATAGAATGTTTGCTTCCTTGTGAGATCTAGTGATGGGATTAGTTAAGGTCGATTAATTGTCGATTAAGTATTATTTTATTGAAGCGATCGGCATGTCGACTTGCTGAGATAATGATGATTATAATACCATTTATTTCAGGTGGCACAGGTCCATAGAAAAATACCTTAACCTAAACATACATATGCCAATATAAACAAAACTTGCCTAATAGTTTGTGAGCTCAGGAACTAGCATTATGAATTGAGCCCTATCATGATCAATATCATCGTTCTCCTATTTGGGGTCAGCACAACATGCCCATGTTATGAATTCTGCCCTATGTTAGATCTTAAAATTATTATGTACTTTTAATAATTATGTATACAACAGGCAATGGTCTGAAATGGAAATGGTTCAAAACGCGGTGAGTGCGCGTGGTGATCACTGCTCTTTTTTCTCTCTTTATGAGAAGAGCTTTTAGACATAAGAACAGCTGTCCATTAGTATTTTTTTATGGAAATAAAGTGGTCTCAACAATAATCTCACACCGTGTCACATACACACATGCACATGCATGTAATGTTTAGGTACACATCTGTCTAACCCTTCGGTGATTACTGGCATGATTTATGTGTTATGTCATCAATAATCATGCTACCCAGTAACTGGGTTGTGAAGGTCAGATAATCACTCCGGTTAGACTGGAAGCTGACCCCAACATAGGTGACAAAAGGCTAGGCAGATGATAATAAAACAGGTCCCAATATTTTAAAACTCGCGTGATATTGCAGGCTAGTTCAGAACTAGGATACCAATACGACTGGGTAAACTATGATGTATCTAACAGAAAAAATATTACAGAAAATGATGACAAATAAAAAAACACAAATATTAAACAATCGATAACGCTGCTTTCACCGCAACGAGCGGAGCGTGAAGTTTATCTAATTTATGAATCAACAAGCATACTGTTTCTGAAATCGATTATAACATCATCCCTTTGGTAAATACCGAGTCGAAGTCAATTAGAAGCATGTCGTATCCTTGAAGTCAAATGTTGAATAATAATATAATATAATAATGTCCTCAAATCAATATTTTTATTTTACTCAATCAATCTGCCTAGCCTTTTCCAAACTATGTTAAGGCCGGCTTCCAGTCTAACCGGATACAGCTGAATACCAGTATTTTACATGGAGCAACTGTCTATCTGACCTGCACAACCCAGCAACTGGGTAATACAATAACCGTTGGTAATACAGGTAAGACCTTTTGGCTTCTGGCTACCCGTAACGACTGTCGAACATCTACAAATGACTGCCGGGACCAATGGCTTAACGTATTTGGTTGTTATTATTTTGCTATAAATCTATTATTAGATTACTTCTTTATTTCACAGTTGACAGTATTCGTTATGTCAATCGTAAGTAACAGCATTTTTTTTTTTTAATTATTGTTACGGAACTGAATTTATTTATGAAAATAAAAGCTACAATCCAATGCAATAGTCTTTTGCAACTTGTCAAGCCAATAACTGTACTAAACAAAGATATATATTTTTTTCTTCATGGTGATTTTAAAGATTTCATGTGTAATATTGCAATAAACACTGCACTTTAAAAAGTACGTTACATTTGTGTTTCTTTTTAAATGAACAAAAAAATCTAAAACCTAATGACAAAAGTATCCACTCACGTAAATAGAAAATCATTAGCATTTTTACTACTTTATTAAATCAAAAGAAAATAAACAAACCCCTCACACTAAATCAAACTATCGATCTTTCTCTCCCCTCCCTAGCAAGGACTTACCGCTTACCACAGACATTACACAAGTGTTGCGACGCTTACGCAACCGACGTATTATCGATAACTCGTTTTATATCAGTAGCTTTTTTTTTCTGTCTGTCAATATCTCAGGTATTCAGGTTGGTCTGTATTGCCTCAAAAATCGTGAGTTCGGGTCACGATTTGAACTAGTTTTTTTGATAAGATTTTTGTGAGGAAAGCAGATTTTAGTTGATTTAGATTAATTTTTTGCGGTGACAATTCTAGAGACCTTGGGTGAAGTAAAAATGTTTAATGCGGTATTTTTTGTAATAAATAGTTACTAAAACTAGTTCAAACGGAACTTAGTAATAAATTAAGAATCAAAACTGGATCATAGTCGAATTAAATTCAATAAAATATATGTAAGTAATGAATGCTCGTTCCATTTTAGTATAAAAAGAGGTTTTGCTCCTGCAGTGCGACACTAACAAGTTGATGTTTTATGTTATATTAAAAGTTGTATTATTGACAACGAATGAATCACTGCGCTATCACTTTAAAATAATTAGTACCAGCAGTATGTATACCTAGAACATTAAAACATTCTATGAAGACATTTTCTCGATACAAAAGACATCAACGCGGGTGTAGAGCTTACCACGATTTAGCAAAAATACTTAATTTTTATCTACTTCATTTTCTTTCTTATTATTCTTTATTGTTGTTATATTAATGAAATTCTTACATAACAATTGATCAATAAGGCGGCTTTACCTCGCCTTGTTAAATTTTTGAAATCGAAACGAAGTTTTTGAACATTTTTAAAGATTTTTACCCGGCTGCGCCAGAAGAAAATGTTTTTGGCATTCAAAGCTTCTACTGAGAATTTATATTAGTATTATACACTATTAACGAACAATCACTTAAAGTAATCTTAAGTTGTGTTCCATTAACTTTAATTAACTTCTCTGTGTGTGGCAGTAAGAAATTAATATAAATAAGCATGTATGTCTTATAAATTCAGTTCTGAGAATGTATCCACACATAGCACGAAACATATCATAACATGTACAGACTAAGTATTAAATTAATTGGACTATAAACCAACCGATTTCTAAATGTTAAGACTTTATTAATGGCGCTATTCAGTTGTATTTATTTATTTACGCAATGATCTTAGTCATCTGTTGGTATTTCAGAATATTAGAATTTAATATTAAATAAATATTAGCTCGTGGCTAAAGTAATAACAGTCACATGGGTCGATCAAAGGTTAAGCTACGCTTGCTGAGGTCGGTCTGTGGATGGGTGACCGTTAATTTCATACAGAAGCCTCGGTATAAAATGTTCAGTTGCCATTCATACATCTTTGGTAGTCGTTTCGGGTAATCAGAAGCCTGAAAGTCTGACAACCAGTCTTAACGCGTGGTATCGTGTTACCCAGTAACTGAGTTCTGGAGGGGAGTTAAGCAGTTGCTCCATGTAAAATACTGGTATTCAGCTGTATCCGGTTAGACTGGAAGCTGATAACAACATAGTTGGGAAAAAACTGGGCAGATGAGGTTTAGCGGTGGAAAGATAGACTGTGTGGTCGTGGGGTTCGATTCCCGGGTGATGTAATAAATACATGCTTAGCCTCACTAACTGACAGCTGAGCACCCTTGAGTAAATTATTTTAGTGTTTTAAACATCATTTATCAATTCTAACTACGAATAATACTATTTCATATTTTTATGACACTTGAATTGTTTGGCAATTGGTGTAATGGTCACAGAAATGGATAGATACCAAGCATGAGGTCTTAAGTTTGATTCCCGTGTCAAGCTAAAAGTAATTTTGATTATACTAGCAGGAAATTCTTAGTAGCGTTTCCATTCTAATAAACGCTTTTGGGCTTCCCCTAATTACGCTACTTAATACCTTACATAAATACAATTTATTCTGTACTCCAGCAGCATAAGGCTATTCGATAGCACACCCACACGTCTGCCTAACATTTTAAACTAATAAAAATACGTCAGTTTCAATAAAAACTACATATTTAACAACAAAAGGTACATTTAAACATAGATCCGTTTACGTAATTTATTTAAATTCGAGCAGCTATTAACTAATAAAGCCTTTTACAGTATGAAGTGAATTAGATAATTATTTTGGTGATTCAAAATGGATGATGCTAAAATGTCGAAGTGGTTAACATTTAGAAGGACATCCTTTGTCCTAATGAGGTGTTATTATATGTAGGTGGTCGTTATTATGTCAGTTTATAGCTCAAGTTACTTAAATGTAGGTCACCTTTATATTTTTGTGGCTTCTTTGGGATTTTGATATCCTATTCAATTTAATCAATAAAATTAATTTGTTCTCCAAATCTCGTTCTTCGACTTATAAGGTTGGTTGCTGTCACAACAATTAACATCATCAGGTGTTCTAAAACTAGAAGTCAACCGACTCGAACTGAACCGATTCTATAGCAAAACACAAAAGGGGTCTTAGTCAGGGGTGAATCACTGTTATTCGACAAGTACAAATTGTAACGCTTTCAATCAAAAATGTGAAAGATTGAAAACATTTCAACTGTATGAACATACACTTATTACAAACATACATAAACTCACACCTTCTTCCCATGGGGTTTCGGAAGACATTACAGAACGCTACGTGTTACTATCCCTACATACTCCTTTTGCTTCGTTAACAACACAACATGTATTAACACAAATGCTACAATAATGTGCCGGTCAATTAAAATTTAAAGTTAATATAACCCGCACTGGGCCCGCGTGGTAGATTATGGCCCACTCCCTCTCACAGAGATGAGGCTCATGTCCCAGCAGTGGAAACATTATAAGCATATTCATATAATGCCAATTAAAGGACATTGGACAAAGACAGTGATTATTTTTAGCGACGACCCTGAGGGCGACAGTAAGTTTTAGTTTTTGCGAGATTTCTGCCAGTAAATGCTTAGCTAAAGGAGAAACTCCATTCTTGGAGCTTTGCCATGTTTTGTTATTTCTAAAAAGATGTCATCATTTAGTGATCGTTTTGCCTACAAATGAGATATGATTGCGCCATCGACTCTAACGTCCTGAGTAGATGTGTAGGGCTGTGAGAACATAATTATGTACGTTAGTAACAAAGCTTGTGCAAATGTGGGGTTGGTAAATGACTAAATAAGTTCATGACTTGTTTCTATGAGCAACATAACATCACGCTTCTATTCCCCGAACGGTTACGCAGAGGTGTACCTACTTATAGTACAACCAAATTTTGCCAGTTATGTTTAAGTCCCATGTAATCGGGGGCGAGCTTATTGCCATCAAACGACCACCGATCAAATCAAATATGTTTTCCTCTTTTTTTATTTTCAAAAGTATTCTAAGTGAAATAAATGACTAGAGTTTGACTGTGACAATACGAGAGAAATATCAGGACAGTATAAAAATGAACAGTACACTGCACATCGGTTGCACTCGAGTGTTCCCAGATCAATGACCGTTCATCGACCCGATATTCATAACGAAGTGATTTACATCAATCTCTTCGCAATGCTCATAAAAATCTCAACCCTAATGGATAATTAAATATTTTTATGTCTTTGTGAAAATTATTTTTTTGTAGTAGTTTATAACTAATTTTCGAGACATTGGTCTAGCGTCCATTACTAATAATAGACATAATATTTAGCAGGCATAGAAGCCGACCCCAACCTGGTTGGGAATAGGCTAGGCAGATTTCTTCCAACATCTTTTCTACGCAGCTGAATACCAGTAAATGTAAAATTACATGGAACAACAGCTTAACTGACTTCCACAACCCAGTTATATATACCACCAGGAACCTGAAAACAAACTTACTGCTGGTTCTTCTCTGGTATCGGACAAACTACACACATCAAAAGTGTCTAGGGATCAACATATATTTTTGCAATAACTTTTCTCCTGATTGATATTAATTAAAATTTTCTTTAAGGATTCATCAAATAAAGTGTTTTCGTTTGTCACAGTAACGATAAACCAAGTCACCTTTGCATTAATAAAGAAATTTGCCATTTTCCTAATAAAGGGATTTTTGACATTTGAACCACTAACATTAAAGTTCGAAAAAAAGACTGAAATAACAGTTTTCTTTAAAATTTTATTGGGTAACTTAAACAATTAATAATCCGTGTTTCTACCGCGAACACTAACAACACAAGAACATCGGTTTGGCATACTCAAAATGAGTTCATCCAAATCACGCTGTGGAATGGCCGCCCATGTTCGTTGCAACAACAAAAAAAGGTCTTCTTGCGACTGGATACCCTCCATATTCGGCAGAGCTCTTCTCTGTAGCATATCCCATGCATGCTCAATCGGGTTCAAGTCTGGCGACTGAGCAGGCCAGAGCAGGACATTGATGTTAGCTGCGGCGAGAGTCTGTCTTACAACTCTTGCGGTGTGCGGTCGTGCATTATCATGCATTAACTGAAATAAGGGACCGATTTGCACTTGTAGAGGAACGATGACGTCAGATACAATCGTCTCAGCATAAATTTGAGCGTTGAGGTTGCCTCTGATCCAAATCAACTCAGTTCTTCCGCCGATCCAAATACCCGCCCATACCATGATGGTTCCACCACTATAAGGATGGACTTCCTGGCAGGATTTTAATCGCTGTTGGCGTCCAGGGGTTCTCCAGTGTCGTATACGTCTTGTATCCGGTCTCATACCAAAACGAGACTCATCAGAAAAGCACACGAAACGCCATTGTTCTTCTGCCCAATTTCTGTGTTCAAGAGCCCATTGATATCGAATCCTACGATTGTGCATTGCTATAGGTGGTACCCGTAGCGGTCTTCGGGAATGAAGGTTCACTTCATGCAAGCGGTTTCTGACTGTTTGGTCGCTAATTAAGTTCCCTGAAGAGTGATGAAGCCTCACGGCTAACATCATGGCGGTTATTGTTGGAGCTCTTCGAGTTAAGATTTGAATGTATCGGTCTTGTCTCCGTGTGGTGCAGCGATACCGTCCTCCATGGCGCTCAGCCACGGTACCAGTGCTTCGGTAACGTGTCCAAAGTCGACTGATAACACTCTGACTTGTATTCAGAGCTAAAGCCACAGTACGTTGCCGGGAACCAGCTTCTATCATTCCCACGGCTCTGAGCATTTCTTCCCTGCTTAAATGACGTCGCCGCTCCATAATAACGTTGGTTTTAATCAGTAGTAGGGAAACAGTAGCACTAATAATGTCTTCAATGCGTTGTATGTTTTTATAGGGAAAATATTGGCAGCTGATTTTCATCTTTTACTCGAATTTGATTAACAGTTCCTGTTTCAAATTATGAAATGCACCAAAAAGGATCCATATAAATTTATATAATCATAAATTTATTACAAAGCCACATCTCAATCTCAAGAAATCCGCATAAAAATGCTTGATCCCTAGACACTTTTGATGTGTGTATTTGAGAGTCAAACTCAAAGCATTTATTTCAATTAAACCAATTACAGGCACTTTTAAACTGTCAAGGGTTCAGTCAATGAGACAGATGAAGCTACTGAAGCTAGTTGCATGTTCCAAAGCGTAGTAGGTTCCTATAAAGAAGAACGGGCAAGAAACTCCGCGGAGACTCTTTTAAATCATAATAATGGATAGCTCGTGTCGAGGTAAGAATATATGCCAGTCACCAAGATGCTAGCAGACATATGATATGGTAAATAATTTAATTTGATGTTTTGTGTTGCGTTATGTAAATATAACTTTGCATACCTATTGTATAGAATCAGCTGCGGGTCTAAAACGGCTACATTAGCAATTCCTCAAAAAGCAATTCATTTTCTGAATTCCCAGCAATTCCTTCATGGTGACAATAATATTTTAGCTGAATCATATTCAATTCAATTCATATTAGAATCATAGTTGGTGTAAATATTGCCGCATGAAAAAATTAAGACCGTATTTTACCGGATAATTTTTCTTTACAGTTTTTACTAATCAAATGAGATTTTTATTTTTTATTTTCACTTTTTTATTATTAAATGTTATTTCATTATGTATTACAAACTACTATCAAACAGATGAATTGCGTAATATGAGTTTGTGACAGGTTGTGTGATTCATAATAATATTATCATATGATGATATATAATATGATTCCGCCGAAGCGGCCATTTTAGGCCCCCTGTTCTGCTAGGGAGTTTGTTGCGCCACTTCTTCTTCCCAGCTAAAGCAGAAGGAAGTGGTGAAGGGCGGGAGTGCCGGGGGACTGTCTTATGTAATTTTCACGTACGAAGAGTCGATTCTCAGCCTAATTTGAATAAATGACGATTTTTTTTTTAACCTGTCTGACCGTCTAAGGTTTGTCCCTTATACGTTTAAATTAAAAACCGCTACTCGTCGAGGCTATAATATCCACAGTTGTTAGATAATTTAGTTTAATTATTAGAGTTTTTATTAAAACTGGCTGTGCCGTTGGTCTAGTGGTCGTAGACACGATTGCTGAGTATGGGATCTTGAAATTCATCCTTGCTTCAGACAAAGTTTTATAAACTGGTATTGTGTAAATAGGGCTTTAAGATATTCTCACTAGCAGCCCGTAATCTATATTCATGCCCGGTAAATAGGAAGAACCTTGTCCGCTATTACATGGAACTTAAACGTTTTATATAAGAGTTTAAACTATTATACTATAGAGTAGGCGAAGACCAAAGAAACAATGGCTGAACTGTGTGAAAAATGATATGGCTCGAAAGGGTTACTGAGATGACGACTGATAGAGAAAAATACATGCTCCGTAGACCACAAATAAATTGGAGTAGGGACAGGAGAACGATCATGTAAGTCTACAATGTGATATAAACCCCTGCCTACCTCTACAGATAAAACAGTCGTGATGTTCTGTTATGTTTCTATTGTAGTCCAGTTTATTAAGACCAACATTTGTATGGTGTTTTAGTTTTATCATAGCTCAATTTAAAATGGTCTTGTATGCCTATTTACTTTCACTATTCTGTAACTATGTTTTTGCTGTGGCTTTGCTCGTGATTTGTAATAGTATGTGTTACTATAGATGTGTATTGCAATGTTATAAGCATGGCTACTCGTTGCAATGGTGCAATTGCTGTATGGTGGGTTCTGAATTCGAAGCCCAATTGGGGTGAATGTTAATGGGTTCTCTGTCAGAAATTTACTAAAGCTGTTTCTCAGATGAAAAATTACACTTGCCTCTAATGATACTAGATAATTAAAGTAGGTGGTAATCTAATCTAAAAAAAATATGGCGTACAACAGGTATACTTAATAAATTATTTTCTGAAGGCGGTTGAAATCATATCTTCCTGTAATCCCACAGCTGGGTAAAGGCCTCTTGTCATACTGAAAAGAAACGAGTATGACATCGGAAATCAGTTAAATTCAGTTATAAATCTTTTATACAACAAACTCAAGTCAATTTGACGCATCATCAGGTTTTTAGTGCAAAATTCAGATTTTCTTCGAGCCACGATTGGAATCTAGACAAATTGCATCATTTAGTCACCATTTATTTTCGTGAACACTAAAAATAAAAAATAAGTTCTTGGATAAAATTTGATTAAACGTAGCCAAGAAAATGGTTATTGTGAAATGGCCTAGTTATTTATAAGTCAACGAAAACCTATTTTTATCATGTTCTGTTAAGAACCAAATGTTTTCAATATTATTATGTAGATAATGATCACTCAACATCGAACTGTCCACGGCAAGCGCAACTTAACCTAATGCCATCAGCAAATGGAATCCTCCTATTGACTGTAATTTAGTGACGAACCCACGATTCCACCATATTACTTTTTTATTTTTTTGAAATTTGATTTAATTTAATTGGATTTCATTTGATTTGATGTTTGATTTTATTTGATTAAGCAATGGGTGTTATTTACCTGAACTAAATGAATTTATATTGATGATTTTAATACTTTTTTTTTGCAAGTAATTAATAATACAGTAAAGAGATCTCCTAAGGTATCCCCTTACTAATTACTTGCTATGTCCCCTACATAATAGTTAAATGTATAATTACTGTTGCTTCATAACTATTACTAAACTTGACCTTGAGATCTGACAACACACTGGTCACGATCTAGTAACTTGCCCCTTTTAAAATAAATCATTTGTTTAGCAATACTTTAAACTGCTGTCTCGTTGGTTTAACGGTTGCAAGCGAGACTGCTGAGCAAGGAGTCCTGGGTTTGATCCCCAAGTAGGGTGAAGTGTTATTATTTTTTTCATCTGGAATTTCTCAGTAGCAGCATAGAGTCTGGATTTGTGCCCGTTTGATGGCAATAGGCTCGCGACTATTACATGGGACTTAAATAACTGGCGAACTGTAGGTTACCTAGTACCTACACCTTCAAATTATTTAAGAAACCATTATTAAAATCGTGATTGCAACATCGGCATCGCGAAGAGACTTGATCTTAATGATGTGAAATCGTCACCACGCACACACGGGCGTGGTGACGATTTTATTCGATGATCATTCGCAATGAGGGAAAGGCGTGTGTGTATGTAAAACTAATTAATAGATACCTTAATCATGTGATTAACACTGAATATAAAGAAGTACTTAATTCTATTAAGTAATTGTTTAATTGGGGTCATAGCCAAGGGCATGACTTGTTAGTGACTGGTCATTACACCGTCTTTATAATTACATACTAACATCTGTTTGCCTGGATTCTGCATAAAAATAACCTACAGGAGTGATACTAATAAAATATACACTCGAGAGCAATGAATCCGGGTCACTTAAAGAATGTTAAAAATCTCGGAAACTAAAAATGTTAATGCAATAAATTGTATTTAATAGACAATGTAATACTCCTTAAATGAAAGTAAAAAAAATATGAGTCACCATACATTTTATTAACACAAAATTACATAAAGAAAAAAACTGCTGATCTCTCCTTAAAACAAAAATAGGAAACATGAAATTTTTGAACTTTATTACGATTTTCTTGAATTTTAATACTTCGTATTGCCTCCTCGTGCTTCCATTACTGCGTTTACGCGGTTTGGCATGCTGTACACCAAGTTCCTTATACGATTTTGGGGAATATTCTCCCATTCCTCTGTGAGAGCAATTTTGAGCTCACGAAGCGTGATCGGGGGAGGGTTTCGTTGTTTTACGCATCTGCCTAGCTCGTCCCAAGCATGCTCGATCGGGTTGATATCCGGGCTGCGCGCTGGCCACTCCATACTAGTAATGTTCATCTCTTGAAGGTAGTCATTCACAATCCTACCTGTATGAGGTCGGGCATTGTCATGCATAAATATAGCATCCTCACCTAAATTGACCATAAATGGACCAACGTGATCATTGAGGATTTCTTCCACATATCTTACGCTAGTTAAAGAGCCGTTTTCTATGATCACCAGCTCTGTGCGACTTTCAGAAAAAATTCCGGCCCACACAAGTACAGACCCACCACCGTAGGCTACTTTTTCTTCGATGCATGCTTGCTTGAATCTTTCCCCTGTTCTTCGATACACTCTGTGTCTTCCATCGTGCTTGTAGAGCATAAATTTTGATTCGTCGGAGAACATAACTTTTGACCAATCTTCAATACTCCAATTTACGTGGCTCTGGGCATATCTTAGTCTTGAAATACGATGCCCACGCTCCAGTTTAGGGCCGTTTGCAGGTCTAAGGGGTTTTAAGTTAGATTCAGCAAGCCGACGTCTTACTGTCCATGCACTTGGGTTACTTCCTCCGAGGCGTCGAAACTGATTTGTGAGTTCAGTTCCTGTGAGAAAGCGATTTCGAAGCATGGTGTTCACCAAGTATCGGTCTTCTCGTGCTGTGGTACACCTGGTTCTGCCCGTTCCTGGTCTGCGTAGGTTAGAACCAGTTTCTTCGTAACGTCGGAGAACTCTTTGTACTGTTGACAGCGACACACCGACAGTCCTGGCTGTATCGCGCTGACTCCGGCCGGTTTCCAGCATTGTAAGTATTCTGGTGCATTCTTCAGGCGTAAGCGACATAATTTCAGCTTGAATAATGAATATAGAGCACTATCAACATGGTTTATGTACCCACATAAATGACAGATTACAAACAAAAGCAAAACCAAATGCTGTAATTTCGTAGTTCCATCTTCGAAAGTGGCCCTTTTTCAAATTTGATTTTTTTATAATATAACTTTACAATAACTAAGAAGTTTTAATACCTTCATTTAAGGAGTATTACATTGTCTATTAAATACAATTTATTGCATTAACCTAGCATTTTTAGTTTCCGAGATTTTTAGGATTCTTTAAGTGACCCGGATTCATTGCTCTCGAGTGTATATATATATATATTAAAAACCGATCATATCCGGCAGTCAACTCCACTACCATTTTAGTGACTGACTATTTTTTTTAAACAGATCATGATTTATTCTATAGTTCGAGAAAAGAAGAACCGATATCCAAAACCAACCCGTACTGGGTCCGCGTGGTGAATTATAGACACTCCCCCCAAAGAAAGGAAGCCTGTGTCCCAGCAGTGAGAACATTATTATCATAGCAGCCGAAAGACTTCCACTGCTCTAGCGACTGACGTCCCATCGACCTGCACCTACTTCTCGTATCCAGCGAATTCCCGCGGCCTAAACATTATAAGAAACATTATAAGCTGATCATACTAGAAGCTGGTTCTTAAAACTTCTGGGTAACAAAAAAAACAAATGTTTTACGTTCAAGCCCCGCGGTAAAAACGCGTATACCTGCCATGACTAAATGGTCACGTTGAGTGGCAGACCAACAGCCAGATGTGTCGACGACCTGCAGAAGATCGCAGGGTAGACCTGGATGAGACTCGCACAGACCAGGGAAACATGGCATAAAAGGGAAGAGGTCTATTCCCAGCAGGGAGTGGAACAAGGCTACCAATGATGGTAATGATGATGATCACTATACTCTCATACCTAAAAATGACAAAATTCTCTATCATAAACTCCAGTAACACAACACATAAGTCGAAATGACTTAACCAAAATTCGTTTTACCATTGCGTTCAACTTTCTCTTCGTCGCTTACGCAAAACTAAGGCGGTTGGTTCGCTCCTGGCATTACAATGTGCCCCGGCGTCGCTTGCATACGCGATCAAATTAGATCACTTTGTGACGACATTTTAGTAATAATTTAGCAAGTATTTAGAGGCAGGGAGTATTTGAGCAGTGGAATTTGAGGTGTTTCACGGGCGTTTGATATATTACTGCTGCTTTAAATTTTATTTGCTCGTTTCTTAATATCTCTTGACTTAAAATATTATTGTTGCAAGTGAGTAAGATAGTAGCAAGGCTGATATGGCTTGTAACCAGAAGAGGAACAAGCATTCAACACCACAAAAAAAAGAAAAAAAAAAAATACGCTGTTATCCCTACGATATTTTTTCTTATAATCCATAATTTGATCAAATGATCTATTACTTTAATTAAATTAGCGTTGATTTCGGTCTTTTTCTTCAAACTGTTCTTAGGTGTCATGTTGAAAATAATTTATCTGGTCAATTAATCTGCTGTCAGTAATGCTGGTGTCTTCTGGTTGGTTGATTGAAATAACAATAAACCATTTTAATATGAATTGACATCAGATTTGGTTACAGAAGACCAATTCTCGTACGTACTTTAAAAAGGTTCAAATTCAAGACGCAATCTCTTCTCTGCGACAATCAATGTTAAAAGCTTGGCAAAATGTTAGTAAATTAGAGGTTATTTTGACAGATTAAGACTGAGATTAGCTCGATGATTGCCCCTAATACAAAGTTGAAATAGGTTTCCGTTGACAAGATTTAAAAAAAGAATGTCTCATTGGTCTTGTCCTCGCTACGCTGAGCGTGAAGTCCTGGGTTCGATTTCCGGGTCGGGCAAAGTGTTATTGGGATTTTTTTTTGGAATTTTTCAGTAGCAGCCCGGAGTCTGGATTTGTACCCGGTTGATGGCAATAGGCTCGCCCCCTATTACATGGGACTTAAACATAGCTGGCGAAATATGAGTGCACAATTAGGACACCTCTGCCTAACCCTTAGGGAATGGCGTTATGCTATGTCACTTACAGAAAGACCTAAAATTAAGAAATGAGACTTGAATGTATTACGAGATACATAAATGGAGCAAGATTATCTGTGCCTACACGAAAAACTGGTATCAAACATTGCAATACAGATTATGACAGTTTGATAGTACGTACTTATAACACAAACCTATTTTTCTTAGTTTTGCAACCTGTCAATTTCTGTTCAGATCGGTTGATAGCTGGCTTTCTATCACGAAAGGTTTTTAGAGACGTTAGAAATGTAGGTACTGGCAGTGTTCATGTCTCGAGTGAATAGGTTACTTCTAGACAAGTGTGCACCGTAGTCGACCGTAGTCCTAGCGTGCTTAGCTTACCATCAGGTGAGATCAAGAGGCAATCCAGTAAAAACGATGCCTTAGTTTCTTGTATGGATAAAATAAACTTTGGAAGTAAATTAACACACACAAGCACGCTTGTGTTCCCCAGAAAGTTAGGCAGGGGTATATCTATAATACGCCCACATTTCACCAGTAAATTAATAAACAGCTTAGTTTATTATAATAATTGCAAGTCAAAGGCCTTTTCGTAGAGAAGAAACGAGTGTTGATCACCACGCTTACTTAGAACGTGTACATTTCAGATCCATTTTTAGTATTTCAGATTTATTTAAAAATAAATATTCACTGTTTGCTACTAAGAAATTCATAATGGGAAAAAATATTTATAACAGTTTGCCCGAACCGAACATCTTACTCAGAATTCAGGGGTTGATCTAGGGCTAGATCAACAAGGCAGTTCGCAGTACCCTAAATTTAGACTGCCTGTCCACTGGAACGGAGAAGAGAGGAGAGAAGCGGCACTATGTCAATATTAACCAATAGAATCAATAATAATAATAATTCATATTGGCAGAACTCCGCTCCTCTCCTCTCTTTCCGCTTCAGTGGACAGGTAGCCTAAATATGAGCATCTAAATATGAGCATCGAGCTTTAGGTTTTGTATAGAGCATTATCTCCGCCACTCATACCTGTGTAGCAGTCTCTATCAACAGCTTAATCAATCTGCCCAGCCAACTATGTTGGGGTCGGCTTCCAGTCTAACTCGATGCAGCCGAAGACCAGTTTTTTACATGGAGCGACTGACATTCTGACCTCCATAACCCAGTTACTGGGTAACACAATACCCCTTGGTAAGACTGATTGTCAGACTACCCTGGACTGGTTTTTTACTACCCGTAACCATTGTCAAAGATCTACGAATGAAAGCCGGGACCAAATGCTTAACGTGCTTTCTGAGGCAGGGAGGGGTCACCCATCTATAAATCAAACGGGTAACTTAACCTTCCCTTTTTAAAATAATTTAGCCAGGAACTCCTCTATATAATGGTCTACGTATCATATTTACACCCGAGTAGTGCAAATTTTCTCTAAAACAATTGAATCTAACTTAGCACTATCTCTGCAGGAACCAAGTTAGATTACATAGTATTATGTTCCTCGCGACTTGAATCTCGTAATTAAGTGATGTATTCCCTATTGTGTATTGTTTAAAAACGAAAGTGCGATATGTATGTACAAGTATGTGTGACTCACGACATTTATAATTAAGGTTATTGACGGTTGTGTGCCTTGAAAACAATACTGTATTTCTTAAGGCCGTGTTCTGATAGATGTTACTTGTGAGGAGCCGTAATGTTTTTTTTTTGTATAAATACGCCAAAAAACAAAACATAAGGACATGACAGTGGTAGATATACATTATATCGTTAAAAAAATATTTGAACTAGTATCAATAAACAACTACAACGACCATGTAGTCGCGTGTCCTATTAAGTGGCTGTCAAAATCAGAATGTCATCTTATGCTCGGTATCTTAAGTCTTCTAAACAATAATATTAAAATCTGATTTGTCACTTCTCATGTGATCTGTCCATTACAAGTTGTATGGACTTTAAAACAGACTGTGTACCCTGAGTTTGTTCCCGTGTTTCTTCTCAGAGATTTGGAAAAACAGAACTCAACTCTGCAGGTCACACCAGGTAAATTTAAAGATCCTATTGAATGCCTGTGTCCCTATTTGGCCGGCAGAGGGCCTACGTTCGATATTGAACCTACATTCAGGGCAGCAGTGCCTCTCTCCGGCCGCGTCCCTATGTTTAGCTCTGCGCCTTAATCCGGCGACCTTAGTTACGCTAAACGGTCAGATTACCTCACTATTGCACGTAGTAAGTACTTTCTATAGATCAAAATTACGCGTATGTTAGAAAGGCGTTCAGCTCGGTGCGCACGAGTTCAATGCCTACGCTAACTGTCATAATGTTTAACAATTAAGCGGTTAATTTGAAAATGGAATGGCCGCCATATTTGTTTTGTTTGTGAGAATGTAATAGATATGTTTCGTGTTGGTTTGCAGTTTTATTTTTGTGTTTCACAATATCACGGCTATTTTCCCCGAAGGCGTAGACAAAGAAGAGGTGTTTGGTGCCTACACCCACATGTCGCCAGTTATTGTAATAGGGGGCGAGCCTATTGCCATTAACCGGGTACAAATCCAGACTCCGGGCTGCTAGCCAGATTTTCCTACCACAAATACCAATAGTCACTCCAATAATAATCTAATTCACGTCTATTTCAAATAACCATTAAAGTATTTCCCTAAGTTTTCACCGCCTGTAGGTAACGCTCCAATTGGCGCGACAAAGTAGTCCCAACACGCGATTGGTCAGTTGATTATTCTTTTGTAAGTAAAACCTGTCATCTTATTTACTAATACATAGTATTATATTATCTGTGCTAATACAATGTGAGTTTTTATAATGTGCATATATCGAAATGAGGGAATCTATGCTTAATTGTAGAGACGGAAAAAAAATTGAAAAATTATACGATTATTATAAAAAAATATGAAAAAACAACAAATTTTTGCTAAAAAATACATGTTTATTTTCAATTGAGGGTAGTTTTTTTTCCACAATTTTCACCAATTACTTCCAATCATTATGGAGTTTGTTTCATCGCGAAAGATCATTTAGTTTAAAAGTTACACCGTTTTGTTAAAAAAAAAACAAAAAATATATATATATATATTATAGATGTTTTTAAATACTTTTCTCGTCTATAAAATTAAGCACATGTGGTCATTTCAATATGTGCAAAATATAAAGACTCACACTGTATAAACCTATAATGAATGAGGTATCGTGTTACCCAGTTACTGGGTTGTAGAGGTCAGATTCAGCTGCACCCGGTTAGACTGGAAGCCGGCCCCAACATAGTTGAGAAAAGGCAGGCAGATGATGATGAAGGGTAGCAAATAAGCAGGTTCCCGTGATGGTAAGTAATCACCGCCGCCAATGGCGGTATGTTATCATCCCAGAGACAAAGTAGAAATGTCTTTTTGTGTCTGTTATTACACCTGTACCTGTCAAACAGGAACACAACAATGCTTGGCGACAGAAATAGATTTATTTAAACTATGTATAGACTATTCCAAAATTATCTGATAAAAATGTAAATAAATACATCAGGAAACGTACCTATGGATGTCAATTTGTATTGCCACTTACAAATCGAGTGTTTTGATTTATTTATAAGATTCTAATTTTAAATCACCTTAAAGATTATTTTTATTTGACAATTTGAAGTTAATTTTATTAAGTACCTCAATTTACGTCGATGTTTTTTTTTCAATTATAATTTTATAATATTATTCAAACAATAATTGTTGGAAAAGTGGTGAGATTTATAGTTGAATCCTTCTCAATATAGATGAAGTTACAAATTTCCTTTAGTAAGAGATTGTGTAACAATGTAACCCAAATAGGGTTTGTTTACACTTTCATCTGTTACTTTTGGAGCAGGCCATACTTTCTCAGAGGCGCTCTTTCACAAAGCTAGCTAGGCCGCCTATATTATTACCGAATTCTCAAATTTATTCTAGACAGACAAACAAATCTCATGATTATCGGTACTTACTCTCATTGAAACTAGTAATTATGTAATTTCAATATCTTAACTACTAAGTAACGTGCCATAAAGTATGCAATTTGGAGTTTCTTGATATGTTACATAATTCTTTTTATTTGATATAATCTCTCATTTTAATTATGTACGCAATTGCCTTTCTCTGTCGTTGATGTAATAATTATATTGTTATTTTTATATCTTAGCGGAATATAGAAAATGGAATATTAATAATACCAGCCTAGCCTGTAACCGTCCCACCGCATGGCAGCGGCCTCTTCAGATACTCAGAAGGAACGAGCATTTTCTTCTTTTTTTTTAAACCAACAACCAACATTGATCAAAAAACCAACATTGATCACCGCACTTACTCACTGCGTGCTGAAGCTTTCAGAAGTTTAGTTATAGTTTATTTACTGTAGCGATAGACAGTAAATGGTTCATTAACTGTGGAGATAGGTGGTTAATGGTTCACTAACTGACATGGGAGCCTATCAATGGTACATTGACCACCCTGTTAGCCTACTAATGGTACATTAACTGCGCGGGTAATCTGTTAATGGTTCATTAACTATGGGGATAGGCGGTTAATGGTATACTAACTGACATGGAAGCCTATCAATCGAACACTGACTACCCTGGTAACCTACTAATGGTAAATTAATGCGAGGAGAATCTGTTAATGGTTCATTAACTGCCGTGATATTCAGTAATTGGTTCATTAACTGTCATGATTGTTGGTAAATTAAACTGTAGATAGAAGTGCAATAAGCTGAACAAAAAAATGTTTTAATTAAAATACCGCATCTATTTCAATTTAGCAATTTAGTTACCAAATAGAATTTGTAGGCAATTTGCTAAAATTAACCAATATGGATGCAATGTTGTAATGTTTGATCAATTTGATTTCAAGCAGTAAATAAACTTTTTTATTAGAGAATGGATATCTTTTAACATCGACCAGTAAATGCATCAAACTCTCGAGCCTCTAAACCTCCTTCAAATAAGCCACCATAATAATGATTTGTGAACCTTGTGCAGGCTGCAAGAATCCGCTGGATGCGGGAAGCACAAAACCGGTCGAAGAGACGGTGCTTAGGAAGGCCCATATCCAGCAGTACAAAAAAAAAAAACAATGGCACTCCGGGAGTGCCGACAGAAGTGAAAACTTTAAAAAAATCGGCACCGCGGTAATGAACGCGTTAATGTCTTTTACTCCGTGCACCGCGGTAATCAACGCATTGATGTATTTTACTCCACGGTGGCGGTAAATTCCGTCACAGTTTCACGAAATCAATGGTTTAGTCCCATCTCAAAATGAAAAATATTTATTTCAAGTAGAACAGCGGTAAACATCTTTCGGCTGAAATGATAATGATGATGAATTATTATTTTGCCTCATTTGACCACCTACGATATCAACATGTCGTTGTAACAACATACTCCTACCCGTATCCCAATTTATTTGAGTCGGCACTGCATTTCTGCTTCCATACATCTCTATTAGGCGTCATCTCAGTAGTCACCCCGTTTCTATTTCATTCATCTTTCACACCCTTCCTTGACAAGTAAAACATACTATTATATTTGTTAGACAAACTGAGTATATGGTTTTGTGCCTATTATTATTATTATTCCCATTATTATTCCCATTGTCTTTTCCCAACTACGTAGGGCTCGGCTTCTAGTCTAACTGGATACAGTATTTTAGATGGAGCAACTGCCTACCTGACCTCCACAACCCAGTAGCACGATACCCTTTGGCAAGTCTGGTTGTCAGACTTTCGGGCTTCTGACTACCGTAATGACTGTCAAAAATCTACGAATGACTGCCGAGACCAATGGGTTAACGTGCTTTCAGAGGCACGGCGGGGTCTCGGTATGTAAAGATGGTCACCCATCCACGATCCAGCCGCGGCAAGCGGTCAATCATCCTACCCATATCAATAAGAAATACTTGGTAATACTAATCGTGTGGAAAACTAAATATTTAGATTCACATTACGTATTTCCGGTGGAAATCGAAAAAAATCTGGCGAAGCATGAAGGAAATGATTTTTTGAAGGAAGTTAATATTGTTAATTGCATGCGTTGACTTGGTTCTATTGGAGGAAGCTTCGTTTCACGCGATATCGCCCTCGTACTGATTCCTGGTGGTTCGAATCCGGCGTGCAATTATTTCTATGATTGTGTGCAAAAATGTCAGATATTAAAATAATTGTGTCGCTTAATTACCTTATATAGTGATTTCTGGGTGAATTTCAAGGACAGTAATAAAAGAGTTAATTTGCAATACCGTATTCTGGCCAGGAAGTATGCTACTACATGGTACCTGAGGGGCAATTTTCGTATTTTTAATCTGTTGACGGATACTGAACAAGACACAATAGAAGTTTTATTGTTATTACGCCTTTAGGCGTTTAGTTTTCCTCAAAGTGATAAGAATATTTATATTCAAAACTCAGTCTCAATTTGTCAAAACATCATGTTACCTCCATTTTTGACAAGTTTTTGACATCGATTGTCTCTTAGATGAGAATGCGACTATTTTATGAACATTTTTAATGAACGAAATTGACCTTCTGGCATCTTCTCATACAGAGAAGGATCGAGCATTGAACACCACGATTGCTCACTGAGCATTGGTAATTCAGACCATTCATCCATATATTTTCAAAAAGTTTCCAGCAAATATTTAGAGTGTAGTTACTTTAAGTCAATGAAATTACATATTCTGTGTTCGTGCAATCAATATAACATTACAAATGCTAGTTCGATTTCACGCGCAAGCGCAACCGCTGTAGTAGGGTCACCACGTGAAGCTATGTTATACCTAGTTTGTTTTTAGAACAACATGCAGTATTAATAAACTTTAATTATTTTAGTCAGAAAGTTCCTCAGTTCTAGTAACAATATTTATGGTGTCAATCCCTGATTTGATAATGGAAACAAAAAATGGTACGATTAATTTTATGGAAGTAACATCGCTTTTTTTCTTCAAAAAGTTTTATTTTTTCTCAAGCCATTTCTACCCCACAGCTGGACAAAGGCCCAAGTCCATGCAGGTCCTCCTTCCACGCCCCACCACGACGTAGTCCTTACAGTACGCATCTAAATCTTCTCGGCAACTCTTTCCGGGCTGGCTTCGATGGCACCTTCCAATAAATTTTAATAATTCTTTGAATGACGGACAGAAAAAATCCGCCAATTTTATTGACCGCTCTATTAATTAACAAAATAAGCAAGTGCCGGAATCACCACGCTTAGCAAAGGCCACTGTTTTTTATTCCACAGCTGGGCAAAGCCCTCCCCTTTTTCCTTCCAAACCTCCTTGTCTTGTACGATCCCTAACCCTGTTGGCCCTGCAAACATTATCTAAGTTTAAAGGTAGTGTTATGCTCTTGAAATAACCGTATAATTGCCACCATGAGGAAGAATGGAAGGCTGAATTTCTTAGCGGCAAATGGTTGAAACTTACTTAATATCTCACACGATTTATAAAGGGTTCTCATAAAAAGCAATATAGTTATGTAAAACATGAAAAACATGAATGATGAATTGTAATAGACACCTTACATGGTCTGTAAGAAGGCTAATAAAACCATAAACGTCAGAACTTTATGGTTATTAGCTATGTGGGTGAAATTCTATTACAATATTTATGACATTATCATTTCCTGTGTGCCATCCGCTTAGCATTTCCTCAACTATGTTGTGATGTGACAACCGGTCTTACCAAGGGGTATCGTGTTATCCTAAAACTGGGTTGTAGAGGTGAGATAGGCAGTCGTTCCATGTAACATACTGGTATTCAGACTGGGAGCCGACCGCAATGTAATTGGGTAAAGGCTAGGCTGATGATGTTGTAGTCGTTTCCAGTATAACCAGACATAACATAACGTTTTGTGAACGAAAAGAGTGAAGGCAAAGGTAGTATATGGTACGCTCACATTTTTCCGGTCAGTGGTATCCAGGAGTAGGATCCAGGGTTCGATCCTCAGGTCGTAAAAAGAGGTTTTGGGTATTTCCACTGGAAAAGTCTTTGTGGCAGTCATGAGTCTGAATTTGTGCCCCAAACCAGCTATTGGCAATCGGCTCACTCCTTCTGCATGGAACTAATGGGCGAAATGTAAATACGCACTACTCACTTCTGCTTACCCTTTCGATGAACACAGGCCTGACATTATGTTATTTCCCAAATTCAACTTAAAAAAGTTCAGTTTACCTAACATAGATTCATACTTACGACACAGTCAATAAGCCTTGAGTTCTGTCCCCAAGTTACCCAACCGATACTCACAGTACTACCCCCCCTTCATGCGCAAGCGTCGATCGACCAGTCATTACTGCGCGCGCGGCGATTACAGACACGATTTTATTATATATTTAGTTACAATATTATTTCCTTACAAATTCAACTTTGGAAAATCGTGTGGTAATTTTTTTTCTTTAGTTTTTCGCTGTTTTGTTTATTTGAGTTAAAATTTGCTTTTTGTTTTAGTGAATGTTTGTTAGGTATATTGTGTGTGACATAAGTGTTGTCAGTATTGTTTTGTATGTATGTGTGTGTGTGTGTGTTGTGAGATTTTCCTATGTTAATCTTAGTAAATCTTTATTTTATAGTAGTTTGTTGTGGGATAGTTAGAATTGTGAATATTGTGATGACAATCTTTTAGTTTTCTTGTGTTTAGAAGCTAGACCATGAGTTTCCATAAAATAGTGCTTGAGAATATCTTTGACGATTGATTCTAATATTTAACTTGAAACGACTTTTTACCTAACTGCAACGGAGCTCAAAATGACGGTTATAAAATAGTTAAACAAGTATCTAAGATATGAACCTCCTTCTTTTTTCAATCTTTTTAAAATTCCAGGTCATATGACATTCTATTTAATTAAGTTTTAGCATTCACTAGCTTTATAACCATTAACAAAAACAACGTTACAAAAGTTACCAATGACAGTATTAAGTAATGTCAAACTGGTTCTATGAAAGTCTATTATGCCCATTTGATCGTGAACGTTACGAATGACTAAAAGGATCTATTAAATTAAGTTATAAATAAAATAAAAGCCCTTAATGATACACAATTTAGTACACATTGTACTGTATTATATAGTATAGACTGAGTGCTAGGGTTCATTATGGTAATTTGGCGGTAAAATGAAACTCGATTTAGAACTGATTTTTAATCGACAGATAACTTTCATCCGAGGAATAAATTTAATGGTTTGAAAGCTTTTGTATTGAAGATATGTCAAGCTACCATATAATATTTAATTTTCCTCAGATAAAAGTTTACTGACGATAAAAAATCAGCCTTTCTGTCGCAGGCGCACTGCGGGGACGTTAATTCGAAATAATTATTAACTACTTGACTAGCACCATGTCAATAATATTAAAATGTTCTCAAACTGACATTTTTTAACTGAAAACTTCTTGAGGCGCGTTGGGCATATTTAAGATGGGGAAAAAATAATTGAACTCGCGACACTGTTACCGTTACCGTTAAAACAATTACCTGCACAGTAAAATTGTTCAAGTTTTCACTTCTGTCGGCTCCCGGAGTGCCACTGTTTTTTTTTAAATACAGCGATCCAAAATATACTTGTAAATTTTTTAAACCTTTTTTTATGCCGAGCTCTTCCCCCCTTTATATTATATTTTAACTTATAAATCATGGATAGGTATATTTTAGTGTAATTAATATTAATGATGGAAATTTTGAAGTGACGTCTCTGTTCAAGGATATACTAGGCTATATAATAGTTACTAGGCGAGAATTCACAACACTTTAACAGAATAAGATTTAAAATCACGACCTCTTGTCTCAGCAATCTTTAGTCCATTGTACTTAAATTCTCAACATTGTATGAGAACCATACATTACACACACTCATACAAAACATACACACTTATAAATTACAGGAAAATAATGGCAACACCTCTTTAAATGCATAACAACGTTGACGACAATCAAAGGGGAATTACCCAAAAAGTTTTAACCTATATCAAAGACATTTTTTATCTATATTTTAAATTCGCATTTTATGCTATAATTATTTACATAATTTTCTATATTTTCGATTATTATTTTGGATTATAAACTTTGTTTTTTTTTTTTGTATAGCGATGTGAAGTAATAGTGTGAAAAGTGAAGTGTTCAATGTTTTAAAAGACTTTTGGTGACATTTTTCAACAAAAATAGGAGATTTTGGTAAGTTGATTTTATTACTTTTTTACTACAACTTATTTTATATTTGTTAAATATTCACTTTAACCGATTTATTTTTATGGAACAAACAAGCCAATTAAAAAAAAAAGTTAAAATAATCAATAAATATATATAGCACTACATTTTGAAATCATGATGCGTATTGATCGTCATAATGCATAGCCTTCTCCGATCCCGTGCAAGACATTGAAGCATCCAAATTTTTACGCCATTTTTCCTTATTTTTTGCCAAACTTGTCTAGCCTTTTTCAACTATTATAATAGTGTTTTCGTTCTAAGTTGCCACCGGAGCACACATTTTTCAAAAACCTCTCACTTAGCTATACTAAAAGAAAAAATAACACTAAAAGATCATTTAAAATGAAAAAATAAAAACCGTCTTGAACTTTAATACCTAACATGAAAGGCTTATTTTTTGCCAAAATAAAACCCAGTCACAGCCAATGACGTAACGATTATTATTTTTACTATTAAATGTAGGCCACTTCTGTTATAGGCACCAGCTATCATAAGATTATCTCATACTGTTACTACCGGCACCGCTCGAGGGGGATCGAAATAATAGCTTTAAATGACTAGTTTTTAATTGCATAAACATCTTCTTATTAATCTGTGAGAGAAAAATTATACAGGCTATTATGAATAAAAATTGACACTGCTGTGTTTTTTTGTTGTTTTCTGACATGGGTTTCGTAAAATATTTGTGTTGATGCCTAGTTAGTCTTCCAAGAAAAAGATCAAGGTCTGTTCAAATCGCAACATCATGCAGACAGAAGATAGAAGCCTTTTACTCCTGTTTCTATGTTACTGTATATTTTTTCGCTATACTATTTTTAATGTTTCTATGATTGAGTTTAGTTTAGTTGGCGATCTTTCTGTGTGAGTTGCAATAAATACTTTTTCTTTGTTTCTAAATGAAAAAGACAATGTCAATGTTTTGGTTGGTCGTAGATTTAACTATTATAAAATATTTTAATTGTCTCAAATTGGAACACTCTGTATAGGTATTTGTTATGTCTCGGAAGTAACAGTGTTTGAGGTCAACGGGTTAACGTAGTGATTGTAAGCAATGGCTTTCGACTGATTGGCTCTATGCACGGCTGTAGCTACTGGCAAGGGCCTACTGAACAGTGATAGCTTAATGGTGTGACCGTCGGACTGCCAAGTCATAGGTTTGCGGCCAAGGTACGGGCGGTATGACTTTTCGGATTCATGTGCGTATTGTATAATTATCACATGCTTTAAAAACGGTTAAAGAAAACATCGTGAGGAAACCGACATGCCTGAGAGATATTTCTCGACGGCATGTGAAACCAAGTTAGAGGCCCATGGGTGGCTTTAAAACTCTGACACCAAGCTAGTCACTAGCCACACGAAAAGAAGAAATAACATATTTTCTCAAAATAGAATTTTAAACTAATTTACAATTATGATATTAATTGGACTGTAAACTTAATTTGCTGATAAGGAATTTGCTATTTAGACACCTTTAATTTTAATATTTAGATCTTAATGTACCATAGACTCAGAAATAAATTAAATTCTATTCTATTCTAAACACGTAACTTTTCAAAATTTGTAGAAATGTTAATATTATTAAAGACAATATTATTATCCTACTGACAGTAAAAGGTTTAACCAAGGGGTATCGTGTTACCCAGTAACTGGGTTGTGGAGGTCAGAATAGCAGTCGCTTTATGTAAAATACTGGTAATCAGCTTCATCCGGTTGGACTGGAAGCTGATCCCAACTTAATTGGGAAATGGCTAGGCCGATGATGATGAGGATATTGTCTCACAGTTGGGCATCGGTCTCTCTCATAGACTTCCACTCTTTCCTGTGTGGTGCTTTCTCTAGCTAATCTCCCTTGAATGTAGTTAATAATTATGATTTGAGACTAAAAAGAGGTGTAAACAAAGCGGTGTCGTCATGACGTCACATCATGGCCGTAACAGAAACGGACGTTTGAACTGCAGTAGAAAATTGCTGGAAGTTAAATAAAATTCTGAGCAACAAGCAGTGGTTGAATTTTACTTTAAATGCTTTTCTTGGGTTTATATTGCTGTCTTTTATTGATTAATGAAAAAAGATACATGCATATTCCCTATTCCCTTCGAAAACTTTCACCATACACCTTCGACCTCCAAACTACAATTTATCACAAGTCTTTAAATAGTTACTCAAACGCACCTAACGGTAAGCCTCTCATAACATATTCAAGTCAGGTTTATGTCGTAACTATATAAGGATTGTGCAACCCATAACCTCCCTTTTATAGAGTAGGTTACACAGTGACCTGCTGTTCTTATGGGGTCGGCAGCCTTTAGCCTTGGTCTAAAAAGAAACCTTTCCTGTGTCGGCTCCTACGAGTAGTTTAGTCCGAAGCCCCAAATTCTGGCAACTGTTCAAAATATCGGTATTTTTCTTGCAGACAGATGATGATGTTTTCGCACCTACTGCTGGGTTTTAAGGGGTCTGAATATTAGAGTATTCTAATACTCGCCAAATGAATGATGAAAAGAAAAACATTCACACCAGTATTTCACATGGAGCGACTGCCTATCCAATCTTCACAACCCAGTTACTGGGTAATACGATATCTCTTGGTAATTATGACTGGCTGTCAGACTTACGGGTATCTGACTACCCGCAACGGCTATCAAAGACCTACGACTTAAGAGAGATGACTTAAGAGCGTACATTCTGAAAGTGTTGTCAAATATTTCGCTGTTTTGATTAATTTGGCAATATTACTGTATGGAAATAAGAAATATAGCTAACTAGTGAAGTAAAATATTGATTTCATTTATAACACTGAATTTGATGTTGTAACCGTTTTATATATTGCCAACTTTTAGAATGAACGCTCTTAACGTGCTGTCGGAGCCACGGAGGTGTCTCGATTCGAAATGGATGGTCTTTTAAAACCTGATTTATAAAAGAAGTCCCTTAAATCCACATAACTTTCACGCAGCGAAATCAAAGTCGATTCTAAAAGTCAACACACCTAATCGATTTCGCAGTGCTATCGTTATAAATCATTTGAAAGCTGACGATTAGACTGTGTCTAATCGATTCTAATCGATTGTAACAATCGCTTCTGCTGTTTCGTAATATTTTGACATCCAGTTTCATCGTTTAAGTGTTTTTAAATTGCATTTTCATGTCTTCATCGGGATTTAATTTGCAATTTGAGATTTGAAGTATGCATTTGACATGGAAACAAAATGCTTCAATATTACTACCTGCCTTTTTGTTTTCTTATAAATGAAGGGAGAGAGCAATACAATGTAACAACATTTTGGTGTTAAGACGTGTGTGTCAACAAATCAGCTGTCAAATTACTGTCAATTCTCATGTTGGCTGTTGTGATATGTTGAGCAATCTATCATATTATAGCGATACTAGGATTTTTTGGCGCGTGATCAAAATTGGAACTAATGCCGCCATCTTGATTTTTCAATACATTTCACAAAACAATTGCACAAATGTCCACCAACAGCGCCACCTTGTCAACGTCATTCGAGCGCCAAAAGATTATTTTAGAAGTGTAGTTGACATTTTATTTTATTACAGGACAAACATTGAACAGGTTCAAACCTGGTTTACACGTTATAATTTAATTGCCTGTGGCATACCATTATGTTGAAGCACAAAAATTCAGTATTGTTGCAAGTCATTTGTTGCTTAAATTTTAATAAGTGCCACAGGCAAGAAACTCGCGTCATGTAAATGGGGCTTTACGGTACCTAGTGCCATAATGGGACAAACATAGCTTTGCATACTCTAGGAAAGTAAGTGAATATGCATTAAAATACCCTCCTCGAGCGGCGGGTTGGCCTACTCTAAACAGTCATTTCTAGAACGACTCGAGTTATCCTTATACATTTTGTAACGATACGAGGGAAGAAATATTTTAGAGAGCCTCGTGGCTAAGCAATAACAGCCGCACGGGTCGATCGATCAGGTTAAGCTATGCTAGCCGCGGTCGGTTCGTGGATGGGCGACCATCTTTAAATGCCGAGACCCCTCCGTGCCTTGGAAAGCATGTAAAGCCCGGCCATTCTTAGATCTTTTCAGTCGTTACCGGCCTTCAGAAGCCCGAAAGTCTGACAACCAGTCTTACCAAGGGGTATCGGGTTACCCAGTAAGTGGGTTCTGGAGGTCAGATAAGCTGTCGCTCCATGTAAAATACTGGTATTCATCTGCATCCGGTGAGACTAGAAGTCGACTCCAAAATAACTGGGAAAAGCTAGCTCCCTGCAGTATTATCTCACCTTTTCCATTTAAATCCATCCAAAGGTTGTCTGTAAAAAATCGCATTTAGCGATAAGACCGCCCATTGTGTCACCCAATGTAACATTTCTAAATTTATGTCTGTAATTTGTATGTCGGACATATATCTATGTATCTATCTAGGCAGATGATTAATTTGGTCATTTCTTGTGCTTCACTAATGAATGTCAAATATCTTTCGACACAACCGTCCTTCACAAGTTTTTGTTGAAATTATCCTCAAAGTCCACTGTGTTCTGAGAATTGATGTGTTACCGGTTTTTCTGATAGGTAGCTGCTAAAATCCAATAAAATATGCTATGCTGCTATATACCTTGAAGTAAGATGCCTCGTCATGAAAATCTAAACTGAACTAATAATATAGAGATGTAATCATTTTTGTTTGTGTGTAAGAGGTTATCTCTGAAAGCACTGATAACATTACAAAAAATCTTTCTCTAATATAAAGCTACATTATAATTTCCGACTCCCGTAAGATATGTGTTATTGTACCCATCTAATAGTTGACTTCCACGCCAACAAAGTTGCGGGCAGAAGTTAGTGTCAAATACATCGTAAGATTTCAGTGTTCAATTTTTCATGAACCGTCCGACCATGACCGTGGAACTAAATAGCCAATAAAACTCCTATACATAAAGGGACCCTGCACCCCTTGCATTAAATAAAGTACCTAATAATAGTATAAAGATAAACAGTCCCAGTTTACATATATATACATGTTCGTATATTATCCATAATTGGATCCACATGCTATCCTTGGTAAGACAGAACCGGTTTTTTCTGAGGCTACGGTGAGACAAGTCTCTGCTTTTATTTATGTAAAAAAGGCAACCTCTGTCTGAACCGTATTGAAAAATAGATTCTTTGTTATTTTTTTTATAGAATCACTCGTGTGTCTGTCTGTCTGTCTGTCCGTCTGTCACAGCCAATTTGCTCCGAATCTAATAAACCGATTAAGTTGAAATTTGGTACACATATGTATTTCTGTGACCCAAACACGAACGTGTAACGTAAATAAATGAATTTTGAATATAGCGGTCACTTTTGGGGGCAAACAAGAAATTTAAAAAAATACTTTTGCTAACAGTACCGTGTGACATATCAAATGAAAGAACTTGCTGCGAGGATTTTAAACGTATTTTTTATATAATTTTAGAATAAACACTTTTAAAGATATTTAAGAAATTCGATGAAAATTGATCACCCAACATTCTCTCCGAATCTACTGGAACAAAAATTTTGAAAAAATAAAATACATAGTATGGCTCTTTACTCATAGACTATAAGAAATCTATGGTCTTAAAATAACATGGTAAATCTCTCAATATTGTGCGAACAAACATACATTTGCAGTTGGGACACATTTACATTTTGTTACATTTTAAGTATGGGAGAACATGTATTTCAACTACAATGTTAAGTTTGTATTTGGGATAAATTCATCCCAACTACGGAACCTTTCATTGTGCGTAGTCCGACACGCTTGTTTATGTTTTATTGATTCGTTAAACTAGTGGTTCAAAGTACGACTGTTAACCGTGGGATTCAGCGTTTGACCTTCCAGCAGAGTACTGTTGGGTTAGGCTAGGTTATACCTAAAGGATTTTTTCTAGCAACTGGGGTGTGCAGGTCACATAAGCAGTCGCTCCATGTAAAATACTGGTATTTAGCTGCATCCGGTTAGACTGGAAGCCGACCGCAAGATAGTTGGAAAAAGGCTGGGCACTTGATGACGAGATAAGAACTGTGTGACCTTTTAATCACAAAAAACAGTTCCAGGTGTTTACGGTATTTATTTACAGGAGCATCGACCATTTAAAGTTGTGTGACCAAAATCATCTCGTTTCGACCAGTCAAACGAGTTTGCCAATGTTAAATGACGTTCTTTCGTGATTTTTACAATACAATTAATTCGACTGGTTTTTTTTAATTATTATAGTAACTTTTTAAAGTAACTATGTATAATACTTTAAAATTTTCCACTGCAATTTAGAAAAATCTAGAAACAGTAGTAGGTAGAGCATCATGTGTGTGTAACGGAACCTATTGACTATAGTAATTTAATTCTAGGTATATCGTCTTCAAATATAATTAATGTATACAAAATATTGTAAAACATTTTAAAAGAATAGAGTATAGAGTTTCTTCTTGCACATTCTTCTCCATACAAAACTAAGTTTTGTTATGGGCGCCTTGAATCAATTATATTTTCTTGACGTTGAAACATGTTCGGCATAAAACCTACCACCATGTATACCATTCATATTTCTAACGCCATCAGCGTTATAGTATTCTGATTTGAAGGGTGTGGGTGCGTGTAAATTACAAGCACATGAATTAGGTAGTTCAGTTTGGGATAGCAATGCATCTGCGACCCCACCTAGAAGTACCTAATTATTGGTTGCTGCTGTATCCTTGTTCCACCCACTGCTCAGTATAGACCTCCTCCCTTTCATGCCGTGCTTCCCTGGTATGTGCAACTCTCATCCAGGTCTTCCCGGCGATCTGTAACAAAGTTGTATTTTAGTTATTTTTCTTGCACTGGCCTCAACTTAATTGGTACGTACGTATAAGTGCCTAGCAATTCATTTGAGCACAGTGCAGAATGTCTTTTTCCATACATCTTTATAGCTGAGCCCTTATCATCTTACCTTAAAAACTTATACGGTAAAATATGATTCGTGGATGGCTGACCGACATACCGACGTCCCTCCGTGCCTCAGAAAGCATATTAAGCCGTTAGTCCCGGCTGTCGTTCGTGGATCTTTCACAGTCGTCACGGGTAGTCAGAAGCCCGAAACTCTATCAACCAGTCTTGCCAAGAAGTATTGTGTTACTCAGTAACTGGGTTGTGGAGGTCATATAGGCTGTCGCTCCGTGTAAAATACTGTAATGCAACTGCATCCGGTTAGACTGGAAGCCGACCCCAACATAGTTGGGAAAAGGCTAGGCAGATTGATTTGATGAAGACTTTTACTATGATAATGAATCTGTATCGATTCGTTGTTGAATAGTTCCAGATCTTCGGGCAAGGCAAGTTTCCATCACGTTTTAATATAAAAACATCATTTTTTTTTTGTATTCTTCAAGTATTTTTGTTGGAATATCGATCTATTCGATATTCATGTCTGGTTTCTTGAAAGTTTTTTGACCTTCAAGCCTTATTATAATTCTAGCGATTCCAGATATTTGTGTGGTGACAAACCGATAAGTTGTAGGGTGAATGCACCGATAAATTCCAGTGGTTTTTTATTGTAGAAAATAAAATGTGAGACAAAGACATTAAAAAACATGGTTTTTATTTGAATCAAGGAAAATATTGTAGCTTTTTTTTCTTTAAAAGATTTATATTTTTTACATATGTGATGATCATAATAAATTACGAAGAAAGGTTATTAATTCTAAATATTGTGTTTTCTTATTTACATTACTACAGAATAGTTTTGTTTGCGTAAGCAAATCAAAGTAAATAATGCAAAGCTTCTCCTCCTGCTCGTAAAAATTTACTAGTAATTCAAATAATTCCGTGTTGCAGTCTTATGTGCAGAAGAACTCCTAGCTGTTAGCCAGTTTTTGTATTATTTAACTATTAAGAAAAATACCAACTCGCTTATCCTACTATATTAAAACATCATAAATGAAAAAGTTTGTATATTAGAACGTTTGTTACTCAATTACACAAAAACGATTGAAAGGAATTGTGTTAGTTCATAAATACTAGAACGAATATTTATGAATGAACGAAGGAAAACTACATCGCGTCTAAAGGAAAGTGGTAAAGTTCTGCTCCGATGCCTCACTACGATGCGTTACACAGGGGAAAAGATACAAAAAAGAAATTTTTACTTCGCATCTGTGACAGACAGTGAATTATGGTAATGTAATATGTAAAGATTACGTGATTAAATTAATTTTATAAAAGAAAGATTGGCTGTGAAAGATAATATTCATTTCAAACTTTAAACTGCAACCTGCCCCTGCTTTACATGGTTTTTACGAGTTGAAAACATGAAGATTTCTTTAACATAACTTAGTTAAATATGTGAAATACACAAAAAAAACTTTTTGGAATGCATTTTCTTAATGATTTTGAAAACCGCTACAAAAACCCCATGCGTAGTTAGCAAAACATCGCGGTCACACAGACACAAAAACTGACTTTAATTTATAATATGTACAGATACCTATAGAACTAAGTATACTTACCTACTCGGGTAAATTCTATAACGAGAAATTCAACTACACATATCCATACCGTTATTTGGTAACATTAAGATGAAATCACTGCGTTAGATCACTTAACTACTACATAGGAATCATAATACTATTGTTTTGGTCACATATTTGTAAATACTGTCTGACGTCACTAAATGGATATCAGTTTTGTTTAAGATTAACTTCAAAACCCAGCATTTTCATGGTAGCAGGTAAGTCCTTTTCCGAGAATAAGTCTTTAACCATAGGTATTGAAAACTATGAACTAAGCAAATAAACATTTCACCCAATTTTGATAAGTAAATGAGGGATGACCGTTTTAATGACCAAGTTCTTTTTTTCAAAGTCGAAGTCAAATAATTTATTTCAAATTGGCTTAAAGTACGTACCTATTTATCATAATATCTTAACGTCACATCTCTAAAAACATAAATTCAGAAAATGCTCAGACAACAACTGCATCACTCACCCTATTAACATTTTAAATATTTTCTTTGTTTATTTCGTATGTCTCAGCCGCAGAAGGAATACAAATTAGGTATTGCTGAGTATTGCCCAAGCTTATGTGTTATTTTTTGTTATGTATTGTGTGCATTGTTACTTGTTATATTATAATCTTTGTTGAAGCAATATTTTACTTACATAAGTAAATTGATTCTGTTGTCTGTTTGTTTATTATACGTTGCCTCACTTCATGTTGAGGCGTATAAGTGTATGAAAATGTTTCCTTATATTTGCGGTCGTCGCAGCATGTTTCCTACATCCATACATCTCTGAACCGTATTAATGTACATATTCACTCCCTTTAAGCCAATTTAACGTGATATCGCGTAGTAATTAGGGTTCCGTACTCAGAGTGCCAACGGAACCCTATTACCTCCTAAAGTTGTCCGTCCGTCTGTCACAGGGTTGTATCTCTTGAACCGCAATAGATAGACACTTGAAGTGTTCACAGAGTGGGTACTACTATAGCTGCTGTAACAATATAATTACGTATATGTCTCAATGAGACACCTATAAAATCCATTGAAAATCAACAATCATTAATTAAGATAATTATATCTAGTTACATATGGGTTCATTAACTTGAATTCATCTTCTATCTTTCTTCCATCTATATATATCAAATTCTCGTGTTACAATGTCAGTTGCCATAGGCCTCCAAAAAGGCTCGATCGAATTTTATGAAATTTTGGTCTGAGAATCGGTCGTAATCTATTTTTCATACACCTAAGTGATAAGGGTGGTCCACCCCAAACATTTATATGGCAAGACAACGTTTGTCGAGTCTAGTATCTTATAAAACGTAGGTTATGATGAACCACGTCATGATTAAGCTAATACAATTAAGTAAAAACTTTACTTTCATAAAAATTGCCTTTAATTAATAATCAACATTAGAATAAATGATTTACACAGATTTTATAATAGTATGACATCATAAATTAATGCCATTTGATGACTATTTTCGTGAATCTAATTAGCATTACTAATTTGTAAGTTATTGATTGAGTTATTGCATAAGAATTTAAAGCATGTATTAGCGATAGATTAACTAACTTCATGGACATTTTAATTTTATCAACTTTATCTACCTTATCATCATCTGCCTAGCCTTTTCCCACCTATGTTGTGGTCGGCTTCCAGTCTACCCGGATGCAGCTGAATACCAGTATTTTACAAGGAACGACTGCCTATCTGACCTGCACAACCCAGTTCCTGGGTAACACGATATTACCCCTTGATTGCTAGAGAATATCCTGATGTAGAATCCAAAAATACTTTGCCCGAGTCAAGGGATCAACTTAACAGTCGCACTTTGAACCATTAATTCAACTAGGCAGTCATTAAAAAACATGAAACATACAAAGGATCTAGTTCCAATAAGGTTACGAAGGTCAGACAGCGTTTTTTACATAAATAAAAGCGGAGACTGGTCTCACCGTAGCCACAGAAAAAAAAACAAAAAAAAACTGGTTTTGTAATTAGCAAAAATAACAGGTGATTCCAATTATGGGTAACATATACTTATTTATACATGTATAGAGTGTTCAAGCTGGAACTGTTTAATGCTGTTTAAGGTATGATATCGAATGTAAGAGATGTACCACCTAATTACAATAAAATCAAAGCATTCATTTCAATTGAAATGAAATGAAATGAAATTGTTTATTCTGTAAATAGGATATCAGAATCACTTTTACACGTCATATTAAAAAAAAAAAAATAAGCTAGTTGAGTTCGGCGTTTCCTATCTGACTACTCTGAGAAGAAAGGCCGAAACAAACTCAGAGGTCACAGTCTCTTTTAAAGTCCAGACATAATCTTGGTCAGGCCATATGAGGACCATGTAGATTAGTGTCTGAAATGGTCTCTTGAGGAAAGAACCACACAGATTTGAGTGAACCTGTCCAGTCAGTGCAAGCATTTGTCAGTAATCGTGGAGCTCAACTCAGAACTTAAGGAGCTCAACTCGACGAACAATACCAAAGAAAGGACATTTGGGTAGGCCGCATAAACTACTCAAACTGCCAGACCATAATTAAAACTAACTGAAAAATGAAAATAATAATGATATCCACATAGTCCTCACATTCACAATAATTAAATAAAATAATATAATACTTTACAAAGTAATCATGTCATTTTGAATATAATTTTCAACAATGTCAATGTGTATATAAAACTGGTATATTTTCATGATTTTACAAAATAATTAAAATGTTAAGTTTTATCACAAGGCTTAGCAGAGCGAGCAGTTCAATCCCATGCTTTTTTATCTTCTAAATTATCTGAAATTTTATAATACCCTTTTTTACAAAGTTTAGTTTTAATACAGATTTTAAATCTATTAATGGGTAAGTTTCGAATGTCAATGGGAAGTTTGTTGTAAAAGCGTATACATTGACCCATGAACGAGTTGCCTACTTTGTGGAGACGTGTGCGATGCACAGCAAGATTGTGTTTATTCCTGGTATTTAAACTATGAATATCGGACATTTTCTTAAAATTTGATATATTTTTGTGTACATACAATAGGTTTTCAAAAATATATTGTGAGGCTACAGTCAGAATATTTATTTCTTTGAATTTTTCTCTAAGGGAATCTCTTGGACCTAGGTTGTATATGGCTCGAACAGCCCTTTTCTGTAGAACAAAGATAGTATCAATGTCCGCACAGGTTCCCCAGAGAAGAATCCCATATGACATAAGACTATGAAAATAACTAAAATAAACAATTCTGGCTGTATCCACATCAGTTATCTGTCTAATTTTTTTAACAGCATAGGCGGCCGAACTTAGTCTTCCTGACAATTTTTCTATGTGTGGGCCCCATTGTAATTTACTGTCAATAGTGATTCCAAGAAAAACTGTCGAATCAACAGGGTCCAACTCTGTTCCATTTACTTGAACATTGGTAGATAGCTGCCTGACATTTGGCATTGAAAATTTAATGAGTTTAGTCTTTTTTTCGTTCAGTAGAAGATTATTTACATTAAACCAATGCACTACTTTAGAGAGTGCATCGTTAACTTGTTCAAAGTTGACTAACTGACGTTTGATTTTAAAAATGAGCGAAGTGTCATCTGCGAATAATACTATCTTGTGATTATCCCTTATGTGATAAGGTAAATCATTTATACAATTAAACCATTTACAAGCACTTTTGAATAATCAAGGAGTTGTTTTGTTAGGCAGAAGATTGCCCATTCCAAAGCATAGATCTCTATGGAGAAGAACGGGCAATAAACTCCATAGACACTTTTAAAAATTCTTGAAAATTGCATGCCTATTATAAACGCTTTCCATGATTGTGGCCATAGAACTCGAACGATTATGGCGACATTCATACGCCCTTTAGTCTTACGATGTTAAAAATACTGTTTTTATACGTAAGAGAAGGTATTCTGTGAATGTAAACGTAATTTTATGCACCAAATTATTTTTATTTTATTGGCTATGACGTGCCACCATCATCATCTGCCGAACCTTTTCCCAACTATGTTGTGGTCGGCTTCCAGTCTAACCGGATGCAGCTGAATATCAGTATTTTACATGGAGCGACTGCCTATCTGACCTCCACAACCTAGTTACTAGGTAACACGATACCCCTTCATAAGACTGGTTATCAGAATTTTGGGCTTCTAACTACGCGTAACGACTGTCAAAGATCCACAATTGACAACCGGGCCCAACGGGACTTAACGTGCTTTCCGAGGCACGAAGGGTTCTTGGTATGTAAAGATCTCCCATCCACGGAGCAACCGCGGCAAGAGTAGCTTAGCCAACATAGTTGGGAAAAAGCTAGGCAGATTTATTAATTACGGACGTCGCAATTTGTCCTTCAAGTTCACATTACCATCTCTCCTAGGAATACAGTTACGCACCTATCTCAAAGGAATATCGCATTACATGATCTATTGCAAAATGGCGACGTAACTGTCCGGCAGTCCGTCTGTCCGCCATTATGTCTATCGGTGACGCAATAAAACTATCTTTAGGTCACTTGCGAAAGATCTTAACGTTTAGGCTGGGCTGTTGAGGAGTAGGTGACAGGTTAAGCAGATTGTGATGGTAGGGGGCGCTATCTTAATAGTGGTGTATAGAACAGCTTTTCGCCAGATATACTTGGGTCTTCAATCATTTTGTTGTCCTAGTTTTTATGACAGAGCTGTCATAAGACCTAGGACAAAATGATGATTGAAGACCGAGCCTGACCATGACTGATAGCCTAGTAGTGTGACCGTCGGACTGCCAAGTCATAGGTCTCAAGTTCGAACCCAAGGTACGCAACTCTGAATTTTCGGATTCATGTACGTATTGTATAATTATCACATGCTTCAAAAACGAAGGAAAGCCTCGTGAGGAAATGGCATGCCTGAGAGATAATATTTCTCGACGGCATCTGAAGTCAAGTCAAAGGCCCATGGGTGGCTTTAAAACTGTGAAACCAGGTTAGTCACTAACCACACGAAAAGAAGAAGGTCTTATGACTTACGAACCCAAGACGTGGACATTCACAGTGGGAATGATCCTCTTTAAAATCGCTCAGCAACCATGAAAATGGCTATGCTTGGAGACCCTCCAAGGGATTAAATCTGGAATGAGCTGATCCGGCAGAGAATCAAAGTAGTTGACACAGAATAAGCAGGCAAGCGACAGATGACAGGCGACACTCCAATTTTACAAGATTCTTGTATTGTTTTATAGTTATTTGCTTTATTAAACTGCACCTGTCGTTAAAAAATATGACAGTAGAGGCCAGGCGGCCCATTACAAATTGGCACTATAGAGTCGCTGACCACTTAGGGGTAGACTTGTTCTTGAGTGGAGATCGCGAATCGGCAAATGAGGATAGAACACCCTATAAACCTGGTTGAAGCGAAAATCAGATAAGAATGGTTGGTAGAAGCTGGATGAGAACCTTGGGATCGAAATAAATGACAAGCAATTAGATAAACCTATACCCAGCGGTAGATTACTATAGACAATTAAAGATGGTGAAATTCAGACTCCTGGAATTCAATTTTCTAATAGGAACATCAGATGGACCATGATCGTTGCACAGTAGGAGCCTGATGACGGGCGTCGTCACCGGGGCAGGCTTAAAAAACGCTGGCGTGACGATTTGCACTCATTCCTGACCGATTAGCCGGAGAACGCACAACAAAAAAAAAAAACTGTAAATTATGGAGGAAACCTTTGCCCAGCAGTGGGATAACATAGGTTAGATAAAAAAAAACAATAAGTGATCAAACTCAAGACCACGCCAAGTGGACCCGCTTGCGACCAGTAGACGAACGAGGAAGTTAATTCTGACTATCGTACACTAACTAAACAAAAACCTTTCTTCACACTCAGTCTAATAGAGATTCGATCACATTTACCAATAATAAGTAAAGTAAATAAGAACTAAGTGGGTCAGCAGGTCGCGCGGTCAGACTGAAGTATTGAGGTAATAATTGACACCTGTGCACGCAACATGTCAATGTTTTAGCGACTATTATTACGTAGACATTTGATTGTCCTTGGACTCAAAAATACTACCTGTCTTCATATGGAATTGTAAAAAAAAGAAAGAGTATACGTTTATTTGCGGTAAACATGATGATGATAAAAAAACACGTAAATAACAAATTGGGGAAAATATGCGTCACATCCACGCAAAACGGCCATCGGTCAGCATAATGCTGCGACCCCATGCGAGACAGAGCCCCAGCGCTGATTTTCAGCAACTGCGATTGTGTGGGGAGACTGGTTTTTAGGGCCCCGTACCCAAAGGGTGCCAGCGGGACCCTATTGCTAAGACTCAACTGTCCGTCCGTCCGTCTGTCACAGGGCTGTATCGTAATAGGTAGACACTACAGACACTGTGTGTTGGTACTATGGCTGTTATAACAAAACAATTAAACGTTCTAACTATACAAATTAATACAAATACATAAGGACACTTAGCCGTCGAAGTACTCGTCCGCATCGCTGTCATCCGGGAACGTGTCCAGAAGACTGGCAGCATTGCCACGTTTAATTGCAATGCTAATTTGGCCAAAAAATAAGCCAGCCCTCTGGATTAATAGATGTTATACTTAGGTACTTTAACTGTCTCATTGGTATAGTTTTATCTAAGTTTTTTTGTACTGTACTGAATACCTGAACATCACCAATAAGGTCTCTATATATCCTCCAACGTTCCTCTCCCGGTGTTTCCACTCACATCTGCCTTGTAAATACCTTCTGTTCATTCATCCTCTCAACATGATGAAAACCTCTAAGATATTGTTTTTCTACAATTACAAAAACGGCCATCAGCCAATTAATAATGTAAAAAAATTGCGTCACGTAACCTCTGCACATCATCTCAAATATAATCTCAACAACAGTATTACCTTAAATCACATAACAGCTAACAATAATAAAACAATACCTCATTTACATGTAACGGTGGGCAACTGAGCAATAATACTATTAGTTTCTTGACCGACTTTATCAAAGAGAGGTTATGTAACACGTTACAGCTGCCATTGATATTTCCGGCGGCTTTTTTGTTCATCTGTCTATTCAAGATGTTTTTTTAGTAAACACGCTTCACGGTAGGTATACTTTAGCAAAGAATTCGTGTCAACAGGATTTTTTTGATAATAGGTCATTTATATTTACATATCGAGATTACTCCGGGAAACCAGCTTACCTCGGAAAGCACGTTAAGCCGGCTCGGTTGTCATTTGTAGATCTTTGTCAGTCGTTACGGATCGACAGAAGCCTGAAAGTCTGATAACCAGTCTTACCAAGGGGTATCGTACCATTACCCAGTAACTGGGTTGTGGAGGTCAAATAGGCATTCGCTACAGCAAGGTCTCCCATTCATTTAACAGATGATACTTACCTAACAATTAACCTACATCTATTGAGAGCAATGGCCAAACTAAATGTATGTAGAATTCATTCTATGTATGTACATAAATGTACATGTATGTACAACAACCTTGCCAACTTGGTCAGATGCGCGAAGGCCGAGTAGTGTCCTGTATTTACAATACAGATGAGGTTATATTTAGACTGTCTCATGTGATTATGTTGAAAAAAAATCTTACAATATCCATAATTAGGGTTCCGTACCCGAATGGTACCAAACCAGAACCCTATTACTAAGCCACCGCTGTCCGTTCGTCTGTCTGTCAGCGGGCTATGTCTCATAAACCGTAATAGGTATGTAGATAATTAAAATTTTCATAGATCGTGTATTTTTATCGCCGCTATGACAACGAATAATATTTTTTTTTATAAAGTTAACAATTAAAGGGGATCACCATACAAGAAACGTATTTTTTTGTCGTATTTTGCTCGATCATAGCACGGTACGGAACCCTTCATGTGCGAGTCCCACTCGCACTGTGCTGGTTTTTCACTGCTGTTATTTGTAAATCGTTGACAATCGTTACGGGCCGTCAGAAGCCCGAAACTCTGACAACTAGTCTTGCCAAGAGGTATCGTGTTACCAAGTAACTGGGTTTTGGAGGTCAGATAGGAAGGCGCTAAAATTCCATAAAATACGCTGTTTAGCCATTCTGTTAATTTATTTAATACCTTGGACGCCCTTTATAACATTATAAGCTGCAATAGCATTTTCTTGCCTCGGAATCAACCGGTAACACATAAAATACGATAATTAAAAGGTCGGACCATTTTACTTGATTTATGAGTGACTACATTTAAAAAAAAACTTAATCAACTTGAAACTTGTAACATACTTACAAACTATTTAAACACGCCACTACTCTCCGCAGTCGAATAAACTGGTCTTATACAACTTATACAACACCTCTTTGTCACTCGGCAACTGACCTTTGATTTGATTCTCGTGACATTCATAGGCATACATAAAACTTGTATTTTACTTAAGTCGTTAATTAGTTAGCAGGATGTTCGACAATATTGATAGTAATTACCGTGGACGGATACAATGTGTGCACCGTGTAGGTATCATCATAGAAATCTGTCAAAGCTTAATTTGTGCTTACTTCTGGTACAGTCAGCTACAAACAGGACTTGAAATCCCGGTATTTTTGGGAACCGGCACCTTTGGCCTTGGTGTGATACCGGTTGAAGTGAGCTGTCATTCCACCAGCATGTCGATTCTGTAAGAATTTCACCGTGAAATCTTGCGTGGAGAGAGTTATCAGCCGATCGATTCTGTAAAAATCTCACCGTAAAAAATAGGTGAAGTGAGCTTTAAGTGAGCTGTCATTTCACCTGATGCTAGGGATTGACACAACATTTTTTTTTTTAACAGCTCACTTCACCAAAGTTTTCACGGTGAGATTTTTACTGAATAGCACTGCAGGTGCTGTCAGCGTCATCCCACCTGATGCTAGGGATGGACCAAACATTACATTTACAATTTTATTAGAGATTTTAACAAAAAAAATATTTATTATTTCAAATCTAACATTTTTAAAGTGTCTAAACATTTAATAAGTTAACCATAGGTTCAGAATAACAAACTTTGTCGATGCACATTTTCTTTAGTAGCTAGCTTAAACTGGTATGTTTTATTTTATTTGTTTTACGTACATAACGCAGTCGCGCCTCGGGCTATAGGTAATAAGGACTAGTCTAGAAAAAAAATGTAATGAAACAAAATTGAGTTTCTAAATGAATTTCTGTTTAGCTATTTAATTTTAAAAAAAAACATAAATAGTAATGTTTAGACATTTAAATACTAGCTCGGAAATAATATAAAATTACTAATAGAATTAGCATAAAACATGTTGTTAAAATCTCGAATATGATTGTAAATGTCTGACAGCTCTACGCCCACTTCACCTTTGTTTTCACGGTGAGATTTTTACAAAATAGCACTTCAGAACTTAATAGTCCCAAATTGGCAGCACGCAGAGAGCAAGCGTGGTGCTCGATGCTCGTTTCTTCTCTGTATGAGAAGACCTTTGCCCTGCAGGGGACAGTAACAGGCCAATATCATAATCATTGCACAACAGTAGTAAAATTCCCACGTTTCACGTCGATCATAATTTTGTATGAATGTGTGTGTATGACCAATGTTGTATGGTATATGTATGATGTCAAACAATCGGTTACAGACACACTATAATAGGTTTAGGTACATTTCAAATTTAATAACATGTTGTTATGTCATTGTCGTATGGAATGATTGATTTGTCGTTTATTTTTTTTAAGTTGGTTACATTGTTTGTCAATTTGTTTTCGTTGTTTAAAAATATTGGCAACCCAGATTTTGTGATCATTTTGCAGGACATAAGATAAATGGTCATTTTAAAGTTTTGGCCATAACACCCAATGACAGTAGGTTATTTGATTTCTAATTCTTTTCCAGAACTAATTTGGGGCATTGATTAAACGGTGTTACCTAAGTCAAAATAGCGTAAAAGGTTTGTTTCAGATTTTTGTCTTACAAATCTTCATACTTATAAAAAATTATTGAAATGTAAGGCATAGTTTGAGTACCAAGAGCAGCATTATAATTCATTTAAAATTATAATCAGGTTCTACGAAATTTTAATGTTCTGTCGAAAAACAGAAATGATCAGCGACTTTTGTACTTGAGTGTACACTAAAATGTGTTACACCGTTACAATTACATTACAATAATAATGATTATTAGCAGAATTTCACCTTGTTTATAATTTCATACATAATGTAGGTCAGTACGGGCACGTCTGTCCGTCCGTCACTTACATAACGGTAACATTACGTGATAAGAAATTATTTATTGTATTCAAATTCAATGTATGAAGTGCAAATTGCGTATATGGCGCATTTACCCTTATGGTGTAGAGCCTTAACATGGAGCAAGAATTGAATGGTATAGATAATTTAATTTAACATTACCTTCCTCAAGAATTGGGCTGTCCAATGCAAAAAGATTTTTTAAAATCCAACTGGTAGTTCCAGACATTACCCCTACATACAAATTTACAAACGAACAAACAAATTTTACCTTGTTATAATATTAGTACTGCTGAGGAGTTTGTTGCGCCACTTCTTCTTCCCGCAAGTGGTGAAGGGTGGGCGTTTTGGTGGAATGTCTAATTTTGACGTTCGAAAAGTGCTGATTCTCAGCCTAGTTTGAATAAATGACTTTTGAATTTTGAGTATAAATTATATTGTGCCTATAACCAGTGCTTGCGTACATATTTAAGTCCCATCGGAAATTAAAAAATCCGTGGTCAAAAAGAAAATTACGTTACAAATAATATTACTAAGAATAAAAATAAGCCATATAGGTACCTACTTCTCATGCTCGAAGTTACGGGTTCAAATCGGGGCAAGCGCCAATATGACTGTTTCAATTCATTATGTAGGTACTTTCTAAGTTTATCGTAGATATCACTTGCATCGGTAAAGGAAAATGAATCGCCAACCCGTCTTGAGCAAGCGTGGTGATTAATACTCGTGCCTTCTCTGTATCAGAAGGGGCTATTATCCGGCAACATTTTGCACGACAAACCTAGAAAAAGATAACTCCCGCAGTTTTTTTTAAATAACATAAAACCACGCTTAAAGTAAGGCCCGCAGGGCAGAGGTGTAGTAGAATACATTTCGCTAGTGATTTTAAAGTCCCAGTAATAGGGAATGAATCTATTGTATTGTATTGCCATAGTATTTTTATCAGTAACTAGCTGCCCCGCGGTTTCACCTGCATAAGTCTTGACTCCGCAGGAATATCGGGATAAAAAGTACCCTATGTGTTAATCTAGGTTATAAACTATCTGTGTGCCAAATTTCATCTAAATCCGTTCAGTAGGTTTTGTGTGAAACGTAACAAACATCCATCCATCCATCCATCCTCACAAACTTTCGCATTTCAAAACACTGTTTATAAAAGGACCTGATTATAATATAACTATCTCAAATGATAATAAAGTATTTGAAGTCTCAATTAAGTACCTAATTAACACGAGAAACAAATGAATATGTTTAGTTACAAGCGAGCTATTCCATTATTTAAATCGAACCATAATCTACAAGTACTGTACTTTTATCATAATTATTTTCTTTTATAACAAGCCGCTAAAAACCTTGTAAAAATGACGTAACATATCTAAATTATCATATAAAAAGCGTAACTTACATAATGTTAATATAAAACAATGCTCTTGTTATAACTTCAAGTGAGCAGAGAAAGTAGGTAGGCAGTGGAGCGTGGCGCTGTGCGGCGCGTCACGTGTGGAACGACCTTCGATACTACGGCTGTATCTGTTTCACTAATCATTTTAGTAGTAGGAGTTTAATGGAGCTCGTGGCTAAGTAACAGCCAAACGGGTCGATCTATCAAGGTTGAGCTAAAACTTGTCCCTAAATGTTCCTTAGAAAAGCAGCGTCAGGCAGCATCTGTGTGGCAATAACCCGTCAAGCGATCGCCTACTGCAGTTACGTTGTAGGCTCAACGATTTTGATGATTATATTTGTTGCCTTTTCGAGTGCAATTTGCTTATGCACTATCGCCGGTCCATAGGACATTTGTTGGTGTTGATGTAATTTACCTTTTTTGTGCATCTGCGAGGGTCTGTACTGTTGTTTTTCAAGCATTTCGTATTTTTATGTTATATTTCGTGTTTCATGGACTGTCGCCAACACATAGTGAGCGAGCGGGGTGATCAATTCTCGTATCTTCTCTGTATGAAAAGAGACCTTTTCCTGCAGTGGTACAGCTACAGGCTTGCCTACTACCTATGCATGTTCAACCTACCATTTTAAAATAAAAGTCGTGACAATATAACCCATTCGATATTATTACAAAAGGTAAAAGTGCTCTATGCAAGGACGTCGCGAAGGTGAACGCCCTGCAGTTGCATTCTCTATGTAGAGTACGTAGAGCTACTCTATATATCTAGAGCTGTTCCATATATGTAGAGTTTTATACCAAGTGTTATTGTTCGAAAACTCGTAGGTCTGTATTTTTATGCAAATGATAACTTGAAATTTCATAAATAAATGCCGGAACAACTATTAAAATATCTTAGTCCGTGGAAAAGTTTCAATACCCTGATCAATAAATCTGTGGCCAAATCTCATTTTGATTGTTTTGGTTCCTTATTGAAATGACAACAACCAATCATAATGACGATGATTTAAAACAGAATAAATTTAAAAGCGTAAGCTGTCAATTTTGTTTACACTATTCAAAGTTCTTTCTCTATCCATCATGGTTAATCAAAGACTTAACTATCCCCTCTTCCATTTAATGAAGAGGATAAGCAGTGTCAGACACTGCCATCATTTAGCAGAAGAGGGGCACTGAGTGTCCCTAGTCTGCCTGCTAATAACAAAATCTACCAAAAATGTTTATTAAATGCCGAATTCTTGCATAAATCTATCAATCTACTCAGCATGACGCAGTCCACTGCTGGACATAGGTCTCTTCCAATTCGCAGCACAACATCAGGTTATCCGCCAAATGCAGTACATTGCTGTTATTTTTTTATTTCCCTATGGATATAACGTTAATGTTAAATAACTAATTTGTTCATATAAGTTAACACAATGATAGGAAGTGGGACCGTATCGTATAGCAGAGTCTATTGTCTTGTGTAGTGATGGGCCGGCATCGGTAAAAAAAATGTCGATAGATCTTTTTTATCGTTTTTATTCAAAAATAAAGTTTCATTTGGTTTACCACAAACATAGCAATACAATCACGTGTGCTGTTATTTTTACTTGATAGATTAACACTTGAGTTTAAAAGTTTGATCTAGTCTCTGATTAGTTAAGCTAAATTTAAATTATCATAATACTTGTTGTGATGAAGTGTCATTGCCATAACCAATCATATACATCTAAATTACAGTTAATTACCCGCTTGATGGCAAAAGGCTCACCCCATATTACATGGACCTTAAACATAACTAACGATATGTGCAGCTAATCTTTTGGGTACACAAGGGTGATGTCATGTTATGTTAATTGTCAACCAAGTCTTTTACTCATGTATTACGTACCTAACTATCTTTTTCTTCTTATATTCAAGCACATTTTTCAATAACACATTCTGACTTTACCAAATTGTCGAAAACGGCACTAAATGTCATAAAGAAAAAAAAGACGTTCACATGAGATTTGACCACAAACCTAATTTCAATAGCTGCCTTTTAAACCGGAGGTAGATAATAATCCTACCTTTTACCACCGTCATATTTAAAATAACATATCGTTATAAATTCTGCTTATTCCTCAAGGTTAAGCAAGTGACAGTGTACATTGTAAATACTTTAGTAACGACAACTAAGAGAAGTTAGCCTTCTACTGATTGTTGACGGTATTTCAGAAATGTGCCATAGTTATGTCTACTTATTGAGTGGGTTTATAGGAGATACAAATAACTGATCCATTTTTCCTTAAGAGACTAAAAAAATAGCAAAATAAAGATAACAGTAAATCACAACGATAAATGATAACATGGCCACAACAAAATCAATTGGAACAAAATAAAAATCTTAAAAATTTCAAGCTTTTCAGTCTAGAGTGATCTAAAAATATATTATAATTGTTATTATTTATTTTTTTAAACCATATTATTATTAAAGAAAGGGAGACTTGACCCCTTTGTCCTACAGTAGAACACATTAGGCTCATAATAATAATCACATTATTAATAATGTTTAAACATTTTTGTAACTATTAACAAACCAAAAAGTAAAAAAAAAAACATTACAGGCAAGGTTTTTGCTAGGTTTCTTTAAATATTTCCCAACTGCAGAGGTCAGGAAAGAAATAATAAAATAGGCAGTTAAGTTTCGTAAAAAAAAGATTATACAATAGTGTGAATTCGCCTAAATTAGTTTGGTCTCTTTTTATGGAGTTGCATGCGATAACAAAAATGATGTAGTTTTTTTTTATATAAACGCATTGTACAAACGAGTAATCTTCATTTGACCGCTAATTATCATTTTTTCCTCTTCTTTTTATTCAGTGAACATGACCGACTGTTACAGGTTTTGCGTTTGTACGATATATTTTGTGCAATTGCCAAAATTTATTCAATTTCTTAGCATGTTTGTAAGGCTTGCTAAAATGTAATATACTTACCATAAATTAATCAGCAACAGCTACACATAAAAAATTAAAATAAATTATTTAACGTTAAAACCCCACCACTATCCAACATGAAGTTTTATCAAATGTCAAAGTCGATATTATTGAATTAACATATCGATAAACACGTCCCATCACTAGCTACAACAGCACAAGGTCTGACATTTCACTTTACTCAACATGGAGTGAAGTAAAGGGAGTGCTGTTTTTATGTCTGACTATGATAGTCATTAATTAATGTTTAAGAATTGCAACACGGAAGAGCTCGTGGCTAAATAATAACAGCCACACGTGTCAATCAAAGGTTAAGCTACGCTTGCCGAGGTTGCTCCGTGGATGGGTGACCATTCATTAAACCGTTGGTCCCGGCTGTCATTTGTAGATCTTCGACAGTCGTTACGGGTAGTCAGAAGCCCGAAAGCCTGACAACCAGTCTTACCAAGGTGTATTGTATTACCAGGTAACTGAGTTACGGAGGTCAGATTGGTAGTCGCTCCATGTAAAACACTGGTATTCAGCTGCATCCGGTTAGAATGGAAGCCAAACCCAACAAAGGAAATAGCTTGCAGATTTTATATATTTTATTTGAAATTAATTATTGAAAGAGACAATCACTGAAACGGTGGTGGAAGCTGTTAATCTAAACTTAAGTAATTTTGTAAAGAGATAAAATTATTAGATTGTTTGTAGGAGGTAATATCTGAAAGTACCGCTACGATTACAAAAATGATTTCCCATACAGATAGAATATTTCACTATTACCAAATGCCATAGGATGTTTTGTTTTATGGGATAGTTGACTTCCATGCGGACGAAGTCACGAGCAGAAGCTAGCGAGATGTTGTACCCACGTCAAAAAAGACACTGTCTATCCGCAATTTTACCCGACTACGCGATAGCGCAGAGAATTATGTTTTTATCAAAAACTGAGGTTGTAGGTACAAATCCGAGCAAATACCAATGTGACTTTTTCATTTCATATGTACTTTCTGAGTTTATCTTGGACCTTACCGACCTGGATTTGTGCCAGGTTGACAGCAATAGGTTCGCCCCCTATTACATGTAATGATGTCATTGAATAAAAAATTGAACCAATGTTTTCTTTGTCCCCAGGTGGAAGCGACAAAATGAAGCGGTCCCGTCACAGATGGGTCGGATTAAGCTTATTTTGTAAGTATTTCTATGTATTTATTGCCTTCTTATGTGTACTGTACACAAAAGAAAATAATTTTAAGTAATTATGCACACGATAAGCAGAAGTGGCAGTGGGCTGGCCATGTTTGTCGAAGGACCGATGGCCGGTGGAGCAGACGTGTCCTAGAATGGAGACCGCGTATTAGGAAGCGAAGTGTGGGACGCCCTTCAGCTAGAACCGACGACCTTAAAAAGCTGGGAGTGCTGGGATAGCCTAGATGCGGAAGGCGGAGGACAGGGTGATGTGGCGCAGCCTGGTAGAGGCTTATGTCCAGCAGTGGACTGTGATAGACTGAGTTAATTTTGATTGACGCACAATCATGCATTTTGTCAAGTGCAAACATGTTAGTTTCTTGGTGTATTTTGTCATTTAAGAACATCGTTACTTTAATCTGAACGGTGAAAAACCGATTAAACTGACCATATGTATCTTCACCGATTTTTCCGTCAATTGTGGACCGATTTTGAAAATTATTATTTTTTGTTTGCAACGGTATGCTGTCGTTAAACTACTACTTTTTAACAGTATAACTTGTCAGCTCTGTAATGACGCGCCCCACTATCGCATCACTCATAGAAATCCGCAGTACCTTGTGCGTAAATGCGGTAATGGGGCGCGTATTTCAGAAATGACAAGCTTTAGCCATATTCACGTGACAAGAAGCTGTTTTGAAAGCTTCAGCTTCTAGATGATGAGAACATCTAATTATGTAAAAGATTAATAAATACATATGTATACATATGTATAAATACAGCAAGGTATGTATATTAAACAAGCATACCAATTCCTAGTTGGATACTTATTATTTAATGTCATCAGCGAATTTGAATACTGAGCCGAGGTCAAATAAATAAGGAAACAGAGTACAATCTAATTTTAGTATTTAATGCTCAATACGCATGCGGAGACCTTGGAGAGATCTAGAATGAATTTGGAATAGGCTAAGCCTAAAATGCTTGGGGTTAGGTTAGTCGGAGGTCTGTCACGGAACGGGAGGGCGGACGGAGGACATCCATAAGGATTTCCACCCTGTTATCAAAAAAATAATTATAATGTTACATTTCGCCTGTTATGTTTACGTCCCATGTAATAGGGGGCTAACCACTTTGACTGGGCACAAATCCAGACTCCGGGCTCTACTGAGAAATCCCAGATTGGAAAACCCAATAACACTTTGCACGACCCAGGAATCAAACCTAGGACGTCATGCTCAGCAGTAACGCTTGGGACCACTACACCAACGAGGCAGTGATGTTATGCAGATGCGACGCTATTAGGTTTAAGTCCCAAGTAATGGGCTTTATACCTAACCCATGTTACTATTGACGTGAACGAGCAAGGACTTCTGGACACGCTCGTTCCATTATTGACTTCATCCATTTCTTTCCATCACGCGAAATCGAGGCCAAGAGCTGGTCCATATAAAAATATTTAAAAAATTACTTAGCAAAAGCATATTTTTTAATTGGAAGTTTATATGAACACTAGTAAGTTGTCCATAATGCTACCTACTCAAATGGAATTTCTCAATACCAGCTCGGATTTGTGCCCGGTTTAAAGCAATATGCTCGCCCTTATTACATGGTTAAATGTGGGGGTACTGAAGGTACACCTCTGCCGAACCCTTTAGGGAATACAAGCGTGTTGTTAAGTTGTTGCTACCTGCACATCATCTATTGAAAGACTGTAGTAATGCAGCACAAAGTCTTCTTACGATACAGAGAAAAATACGAGAAGCATTGATGACCACTCTTACTCAGTATATTTTGGCTTCAGACCAATGAAGTCAAGGTTTCACTATCAGTCAGTGGTGACTAACTGACTAAGATTGACCTAAAAATATGTTTTAAATAAAAAACTGAAAAAAAAGAATAGCTGCATCCGGTTAGACTGGAAACTGACCCCAACATAGTTGGGAAAAGGCTAGGCAGATCGATATATGAAGCAATGGATTAGGAATTTGTGTTACGCAATAGAGATGCTGATGTCATATTTCTTTATATCCTTGGCCTATTCCTGACAATGAAATAAAATTAAAAGATGACCTATTATTCATATTAGCACATAATATAATGTTCTCATAAACATAAAATTTTCCATAAATTACTTTTTTTTATTATAATTTAGCAAAATTTTATGGAATGTGAGTAATTTTATTTCAAATATTAAAATTTATGCAATATATCTTAATAGTAGTGTTTTTTTTTAAAATAGCGATAGTTCTGAAACGCTATCGATGTTAATTTTGTTTTATACGTCCTCTGCTAAGAATGGGCTTGAGCTAAACTGCCACATTGAATGCCACTCATTTTGGCATTATCAAAGAAAGAAAGAAAAATATTTTATTTGGGATACGCACAGGAAATACAAACAGCCAAAAAGAAGCATTTAAACTAACAAAATTAACAAAAAAAAAAAAATTATGTCAAAACATTTTTTTTACACCTGTGCGAAGTCAAAAGGGCTCCTGTCTCAGCCTAATGCTGCAATATCTAAACTTTTTGCATGTTTGTTCGTAATGAATAAACTCAAAAACTACAGTACCTAATTTTTAATTATTTCACTAATAAAATGCTTCGGTATTTTAAGTTTTAGCTCGTGGCTCATGAATACCAGTCGCACTGGTCGATCGAAGGTTAAGTTATGCTTGCGATGTCATTTTTTGGATGGGTGATCCGTTTATTACGTACCGTAACTCCTCCGTGCCTGGAAACGCATGTTAAGCTGTTGGTCCCGGCTGTTATTTATAGATTTTTGATAATCGTAACGAGTAGTCAGAAGCCCGAAAGTCTGACAACCAGTGATACCAATAGGTATGGAGTTACCCAGTAACTAGATTGTGTAGATCAGATATGCTAGCTAAGGCTGTCACTCCATGTCAAATACATCCGGTTAGACTGGAAGACAGATGATAATGAATCTTAAAGATATCTACAGTAAGAGAAGGGGTGGGTTGTCCTATCCAGGAAAATATCGATAGTCAAACTATCGATACTTAACACCACTATTCTGTAACCTATATGTGTGTAGGTTAATTACCATAAAAACATTTCAGATGCGTTGCACCAGAGTGTTTCTGCTCAAAAGTCAAGGACTTGCAAATGTTGAAACTTTAACAGAAATGCCAAGATTTGCATTACATAAATAGTCAATATTTAAGACTTATAAGGAAATTATATAAAGATTTTTTTTATAAGTATATTAATATCGCTTATATTCTGCAAAAGGGTAGACACAAGTTTAAGTACAGATGATTACGTGTTCTGATTAAGATTATATCTGGACTGTCCTGTGAAGTTGGTTTTAGTGTTTCTTCTCAGAGTAGTCGGATAGGAAAAACCGAACTTATTTAGTTATTTAATTCATGACGTGTAATATAAGAACCTACTTAAAAACAAAACTCACATTACGCCACATCTTATCTATATATATAAAAATGAATCCCTATTCCCCTTGGTCACGGCATCACGCAAAAACGGCTGAACGGATTTGGATGAAACTTGGCGTATGAGTAAACCATGACCCGGAGAAGGACATAGGATACTTTTTATCCCGATTTTTTCAAAGGATCGAGACTAACGCGGGTGAAACCGCGGGGCGCAGCTAGTCTTATATATATAAAAATGAATCCCTATTTCCCTTGGTCACGACATCACGCTAAAACGGCTGAACGGATTTGGATGAAATTTGGGATATGGATAGACCTTGACCCGGAAAAGGATATAGGATACTTTTTATCCCGATATTTTTACGGGATCGAGACTTATGCGGGTGAAACCGCGGGGCGCAGCTAGTCTATATATATAAAAATGAATCCCTATTTCCCTTGGTCACGGCATCACGTTAAAACGGCTAAACGGATTTGGATGAAATTTGGGATATGGGTAGACCATGACCCGAAGAAGGCCATAGGATACTTCTTATCCCGATATTCCAACGGGATCGAGACTTATTCGGGTGAAACCGCGGGGCGCAGTTAGTAAGATATAAGTTCCATGCAATAAGGGACGAGTCAATTGTCTTTAACCGGGTACAAAATTATAAATACAGGTAACGGGAAGCTACTGAGAATTTGATAATGGAAAAACCCAAAAATACCTACTGTACCCAAACCGGTGATCGAACCTCAGGCCCTAAGCTCTGCATAATGGCAGCTTTTTAATCCATTTAATAATATTATAAATGTGAATGTAACTTTGTCTGTTACCTTTTTCACGATTTAACGGCTGAGGATTTCGAAATTTGTCACACAGGTGGACCACGACCTGGATTAGATGATAGCATACTTTTTTATCCCGGTAGTAGGTTCCCGTGGCATGATTTCCGACCTCCACGCGGACAATGCCGCCTCCAGAAACTGGGTCTGTAAAAAAGCTGCATGTTTCTAAATTGTGTTTTATAAATAGATAGGAATATACTTAAGTAGGTTAATTGTTTGAAATTCTACAATAAACTCAAAAATCAGGTTTATTACCTTTCTTGTTACCCACTAATTCAGAGGCCACACAGTGAAGGTAAAAACATTAATTCTCAGAAACATTTTGAACTTTGAGGATAATTTCAACAAAAACTTGTGAAGGACGTGTGTGTTGAAAGATATTTGACATTCATTAGTGAAGTACAAGAAATAACCAAATTTACAGTATTAATCATCTGCCCAGCCTTTTCCTAACTATGTTGGAGTCGGCTGCCAGTCTAACCGAATGCAGCTGAATACCATTAGAGACATACCTCACCAGGACGCCATGGCGACGTCGCCAGGTCGCGCTGCCAACGAAATATTTACAGCTATATAGTAGGTGGCTCACCGCGTCCGCTTGGTTACGCAGCCATTTTGTTGGCGACACGACCTGTCTGCGCCGCCATGGCGTCCCGGTAAGCTATGGCTCTTACTTTACATGGAGCGACTGCCTATCTGACCGCCACAACTGGGAAACATAATCCCATTGTAAGACTGGCTGTCAGACTTTCGAGCTTCTACTACCCGAAACGATGTCAAAGATCTACGAATGCCAGCCGGGACTGACCGACGGCGTGACGTGCTTTCCGAAGCACGGTGGGGTTCATACGTATATGCTTGACCACCTTAACTTACCACTTTTTTCTTTTGATTAACCACGAACTGCTCTGCAGGAAACTGTCCTTCTTTATATGTATTTACTGAAGTTAGATTAGAAATGTTTTTTTTTGTATTACTGCTGAACATGAGGTCTTGGCTTGGTTCCCAGGTCGGGCAGTGTTATTGGGTTTTTCTATCTGGAATTTCTCAGTATCAGTCCGGAGTCTGGATTTGTGTTGATGGCAATAGGCTCGGGCCCTTTTATATGGGACTTAAACATAACTGGCGAAATATGCGTGTACTATAGGTACGCGTCTGCTTAACCCTCCGGGGATAATAGGCGTGATGTTATGCTTTGTATATTATGTTATGTATGTTATGTTATGTAATAACAACATAACATATTATGTTGTTATTTTTACTGTTTTTAATTCTTCTCACCAAGTCTCATTCTCTCTGTTCCAGGTATTTCCATAACCCTCCTGGCAGTTGAGTTACCCACCACATCAGCAGCGAAGGCTACATCTCTGTTCTTCCCCAAGGCTCCCACGTCCACCACAGCGGCACCAGAAACAACTTCTGAAAGTGTAACTGAGGTTAGTAGACCATTAACTAGGTTCTGCCCGCGCCTTCGTCTGCGTGAAATTTCTTGTTCGTCCGCCCGAATTATTATTTCGTTCTCGCCTAGCGTTCTTTCGGACTTTTTCTCTTTTTGCTCGGCTCCTAAGTTTCCTAGCGTTGTTAAATAGCCTATAGTCTTCCTCAAAAAATGGCCTATCAAAAGCAAAGAATTTTTCAAATCCGACTGGTAGTTCCAGAGATTAGCGCGTTCAAACAAACTAATAGAATAATAATTTCTTCAGCTTTATTATTTGTATAGATATAGATAGATAACCAGCTTATAGATAGTTATATATAAGTAGTCTACATCTGGAGCCCTCCTTGTTTCAATAATAATCAACATGTTTGGTGAAATGCAACAGTAACTGTTTGTTACACTACTTTGTATTTACCATCCTGATTGACTACTTAATTACGATTCTAAACGTCATTTTTCCTTTTATATATCTTCATTAGGATTCCTATATTTAAAGTAATTAAAATAAGCCTTTTTTACTACATAAGGTCAGCTGCTTAAGATACCAGTATACGATAGTTTCATCACAGACACATACATCTGAAGAACGGTCGCATTCTAATCTCAGTCACAATCTGTCAAAAATACCTCTCAGTTTTTGACATTGACTGTCGTGATTTTGAACGTTTTAAATACAGGAATTGGTGAATATTAAAAGTTTGTGTTCGCTTTAAAGAACGAGGGCGCTACACGCCCAATCGTTGACCCAATCTTTTTTTAACTTTTAAGACACTAACAAGAGCTAAACCGCGGTCACTGTCTGTCGGACTGCATAGGAAAGAAAGACAAGAGCGATGACGCAACGCTTGTCATTTATTTCAAAATAAGAAGCAATTATCGACTTACTCAAAAATGAGTTGAATAATAAATAATAAAAAAAAACAAACAAGTTATTCATTCAAATACAACGGTATTGGTATTCATTTTAAAATACATGTTGATTAATATTCGATATTTTAATACAAATATGTTGGATTGGAACTCAATTACCTTGTTAGTTTACCGTTTGTATCGAGATATTTTTTTCAAAACGTGTTTTGGTAACAAACAAGTTCTGAGAAATATGTTCAAGATTAACAAATATTTTTTGCGCTAACACACACTATTTAGATTAGGAAATTTTTGTTTTAAGACAAGCCTACTTTAAACATTTCCCAATTGTCAGCGCCTCAACGACGCGACAGTAGCAAAGATCATGTAGATTATTCTATTAGCCACTTACCACATAGCTATAAATCTACCATTAACTAAACCCGGATATAAAATAAATAGTTTTATTCAAAAGCCTTCAAGGTTGTAAACTTTTATATTCTACAATGATTTATAATGTTATGAAATATTAATAAGTCAAACTGATCGGACGCGTGTTGGAGCGAAAGTTATGTGAAGGCACGCTGATTTAATAAGTTAACATAACATTATATCGTGCCTCTGAAGAAGGGGTAGGCAGAGCTCTATCAACTCAAGCCTACCGCAGTCCACTGCTGGACATAGGCCTCTCCCAGACTGCGCCTCAACACCCTGTCCTCTGCCTTCCTCATCCAGTCTATCCCAGCCACCTTTTGAATGGCGTCGGTCCATAAGTAGCTGGGGGCGTCTCACACTGAGTCCAAAGATTTGTATTCACTCTAATTTTGTCATTATGATATAAGTTCCATGTAGTTCGGGGTACAAATCCAGATTCCAGACTGTTACTGAGAATGTAATAATGGAAGAACCCAATAACACTTAGTTTGGCCGAGCTTGGGATTGAAAAAAATAAGACCAATGAGGCAGCCAAACTTAGGTACTTCCTAAGATACATTTATTGTACCTTTACTAAGTAATGTTTCTTAAGAAGTACCTAAGTTTGGGTAACTTATAAGGTTCCTAAGGCTTCTAAGGTTGACCTACCTTCTTGACTTCACAGGGTCTGAATCAGCAGCCACCAGTAGTTCTCTTCTTCTTCGTTTCGCTCTTGACAGAGTGGTCGTGGTCGCGATCAATTGTCCCCAATCCCAGGTGTAGGCGTTGCCCGCCTCACGATCTCCCTCTATCTGATTCTGTTACATCACAGTCTGGCGCATTCATTAACAGGGCGGATATCCAACCGCGGATATAATTTTATGAGTCCACCTCATCGATTCCTGTTGATCCCAAGCATTTTTCGATAGTAACATAGGAGTAATTGTCAGTTAGTACCGCCGAAGAGGCCCAGCCAAGACTATATCTGAACCATTTCTTCAAGTGGTCATTATTCTTTGACTGCCTCGTTGTTCTAGTGGTCACAAGCGCTACTGCTGAGCATGAGGTCCTGGGTTCTATTCCCGGGTCAGGCAAAGTGTTATTAGGTTTTCCCATCTGGAATTCCTCAGTAGTAGCCCGGAGTCACGCTCCCAATTACATGGGACTTGAACATAACATTTACTGTAGATACATCTCTGCCTAACCTTCCGGGGAATACTGGCGTGATGTTATGTTATGTCTCGTCTTTATTAACCTTTAAATGTTCTAGCTTCATAAAACCATTATTATTCTATAATACCTTTTCGAGTTAAAAACGTGTAGCCGGGGAACGGGTGTAAGAGAAAAGCAGGTGCTTAAGAATTACACTATAATCACGCAGATCACACAAGTTACAATCTAACAGATGTTTTGAGTTAAAGCGCGCGCACATACTGATGGGTACCATCGACTAACTGACGATTACAATAAAAAAAACGAGCTGTTCGAGCAATTTCCCAGCTAGGTGCCAGAGTTTCTCTGAGAGATTTTTTCAAAGATATTGGTATCCGCCAACTTCTTATACAGGGCGTCCCACGGATATGCCACATGGAGGGAAAGTTCCTTGAATATTGTAGATGGAACATTTTACTGAAAGAAGACATTATTTGAATTTAAAAAACAATTTAAACTGCATTCATAGATATTTAAATAGTTACATGGTTGAACCGGGAATCGAACCCGTTACACGAGAAAAATAATCACCCTGTAGATTTATCATACCGATCGAAAGGCTTCATCATAAGGATTATTTTTTGCTAAACAACATAGTGTACCTTCCATTTAGATATTTAGTTCTGTTTACGTTTAGTTTTTATTTTTTCTGCTTGAGTATAGTTCTCGATGTTTTTGGTTGGTATATGCTAGCTGACATATGGCCAATCATTTATCATTTAAGATATTTTTTGGGTTGCAAAATGTAAATTATTTTGCATACTATTGTATAGAATCATTTTTTTCTAACTTGAATAGACAGCTGTGCTACTGGGGAGTTTGTTGCGCCACTTCTTCTTCCAAGCTTAAGACACTAGGAAGGGTGGGTGGGCGTTTTGAGGGAATGTCTTATGTAATTTTGACGTTCGGAAAGTGCTGATTCTCAGCCTAGTTTGAATAAATGACTTTTGAATTTTAATCAAAACTTACAGGAGCTAGCGCGAGCGCCCTCAGACAAGCGGCCGGGTAACCACTCTGGGTTGCCAAGGTAGCATTTACATACAGCCGCACGCTGTAGTTGACATTTCCGTTGCACAATATTATTATGTTATTCGTTCTTATTTATGCAAAGTTGACCTCACTATGTAGTGAGGTAAATGTTAAGAAGACGAGACCTACATCTTAAAACATCTACAAACAATAGCTCATCATTTTAAATATATTTGCTCATAAACTGTAATTTGACTTGTGTGACCTATCACGCTAGAACTGAGGTAGAAACTTGATTTACTTACAGATAGGTAAGTTAAGTGCCAAGGATGCACCAAACAAGTGTTGAGCAACAGATAACAGAATCTACAGTCGGATCTTCAATCATGATAGCAGAATTTGGAGACATATACTTTGAGTTGATCTCTGGTTGATAGGAGTAATTGACCATGTATTTAGTTGCAGCATTATTTGTAAATTTAATAAAGGCTAACCAACTGAACATATACACAGAACTTACACAGTATTTGTCATAATTATAGATCTCGCATGTATCTAAATTACAGGAAAGCACGGCAGTTCAATTAAACCAATTATTTAGCAAACGGTCAGACACAAGAGCTTGTTGCTCATACCAAAGTGTAGTAGGTTCCTACGGATAAGAACGGGCAAGAAATTCTATAGATACTCTTTTTTCAAAATCTTGTTAGTATTTTTTTTTTTGAACATATATTAATAATACTCTCCTTTTCTCATTCCAGACCGAAACCACAGCGGAAGGCGGCGTGACTAACGCCACCAGCAAATACATTGGAATCCCCCAAATAGACTACCTTTACGACCCCAACCTACCCAGAGAGCTGAACGGGTATAACCTATCTGAATACCCATTCTTCTCGACCGTGCCCAAGCCAGAGTTAATAGACTTCAAGTGTGAGGGTCTACATGATGGGTTCTATGCTTCGATTCCCACTAAGTGTCAGGTAAGTCAAATGTTCTTCTAGAATCTTTAATCAACTGCCAACTTTTTTGTGCAAAAAGAATTTAGTCCACCGTTATCTGAGGACATTTGTAGCAACCCAGAGACAAAACTCCTTTGGAAAAAAAAACTCCGGGAAACAAGTGCACTACAGGGTCAATTTAAATAAGTTAGCATAGCTTCGTATACACGATGGATATCTAAACACGGCAAAGTAAAAACATTTTTACGGATTTTTTTTTTTTTTTAACTGGTTGGCAATAGGGATGATACCCGGGGTATCATCCCTATTGCCAACCAGTTAAAAGAAGCATTGTCTTTGCTTTTGTTTTCATGTCTTTGATCAGTATATTTATCTGCTGTCGTATCTGACGATATCTACTGTTATTGGTTGACCAAAATAACAACAACCAACCAAATCATAATTATCACAATAGACAAAATCTTGAGGTAATGCACTCAGAGCCCTCATTTTAACGGCACTTGACCGAACGGAACCTAAGCTGAAGCTAAGTTCCATTGAGATCAGTGCTCGGAGTATGGAATACCTTAAAATGTTATTGTCGTACATAAACGAGTGTTAAGTCTGTCCTTTCATTGTTCCATACTAACCCCACTTCCAATCTTTCAGGTATACCACCACTGCCTGTACGGGACCCGCTACGACTTTTTGTGTGCCAACTACACCGCCTTCGACCAGAAGACGTTCATCTGTCAATTTGTATCCGTAGTGGATTGCAAGAATTCGGCTGACTACTGGCATAGGTGAGTACCTAAGACCGTTATTTGATATACTTCTTATAGAATGGAGAACGAGTGAAGATAATCTAATATGTCTAGCGCACACAGTGCAGTTAACCTTATTGACTAGATAATATTTTCAGCTATATGCTAAGTTCTTCTAACTTAACAGACAGCTGTACTGCTGGCGAGTTGGTTGCGCCACTTCTTCGTAATAGCTAACGTACTAGAAAGTGGTGAAGAGTTGATGTTTTGGGGGAATGTCTTATGTAATTTTGACATTCTCAAAGCTGATTCTGAGCCTAATTTGACTAAATATTTTTTTTGATTTTTTTATTCATTGTATCGAGCTTTGTTGTAATCGTTGTACTTAGTCATTTAAGGCTCATGTCGACGCGATATATTACTACTGGCTTTTTGGGTATCATTCAAGGCAAATGTGATGGATTATCGAACCAAGCCGTACAAGAATAGCCTATTTTTAAAAGCAAACCATTTATTTCAATTAAAACATTTACAGGAACTTTGGAATTGTCAAAGAGTCGGTCAGTTAGTCAGAAAGTTGAAGCCAGTTGCCCATTCCAAAACGTAGATCTCTATGGAAAAGAACAGACAAGAAACTCCAAAGGCACTCCTTTAAATACAGATATTACAAAATCCTGAGTAAATTATTCTTGTTGCTTCTTTAAGTGAGAACAATGTACAAAAAATAATCAAAAGCAATTGAAAATATAAGATTAAAAATAAGCCCTGGCAGACAAGAGAACTGACGGCGTCCGTTCACGAACATGACGCGTGGATCAGCATCATCCTGCTCAACCATTTTGTAGGGAACTGAATGTCTTATCTACGATATAATCATCTAACTTATAATATGCTTGTCTACATAGTGTGCGTTTCATGCATGTTTTAAATTTCTTCTCCTTTAGCTGAAGAATATCGAGTGGTATTTTATTATAACATTTTAACAGTACCCCATAAAAGAAGTGTGTACTTTAGACAATCTAAAACGTGGTAGATCTAATTTGTTCATATTTCTAGTGGTAAAATTATGCCTGTCACTTATCTTACTAAAAAGATCTAGATTTTACGATATGGTTAGCCAATCAGCGTCGTCTGATAGTGGATTTAAATGCGGTAGGTGTGAGAAGGTGTCAAAATCTGTGAAAATATTAAAAAAAACTCGAGTATTTGGCACAAATGGGAGCCTCTGACCCACCTTTGGTCTGACCATTGAGATACTACAGCATCAGTCGAATTTTAAATCCCCATTTCCGCCACTAGTCAAAATGTGGAAATTATTTTCAAAAGTGGGTACCTATACCTTATGCACATCATGATTTGTAAAGCCAAGTACATCAAAGTCACGACTCAGCCACATTGAATGTACCATTCCCTTCTTACCAAGTTTATTATTGTGCATAGAATAATTGTATAAAGTATTTAAAAGACTGATATCATTTATTAGCTTTAGTAGCAGATTTAACCCTCAGTTTCAACTTTTCACGAAAAAAATACAAAAATAATATGGAAGTCAAACCTACATAATTATTATAAAAACGAAAATCTTACTGTTTGCAACAATATTTCTCCTGACCTTTTGAAACTTAAAGAACTTGGAGAATCAAGTAGGTACCAAGTTCCTTTCCTGCTAAATCTCATGAAAATCTGTTCAGTAGTTTGGTAGATGACAGATTTTCGCATTCATAATATGTATAAGGTCAAACTTATCTAGATATGTAAAAAGGAATATAATTTATTTAAACCACATTCTACAAAGTAGATTGTTATGCGGTTTAGTAGTTCTAGGAAACACTGCAGTACTTATTGTCCCTAGATCACAAACGACAATAATAATTTACTGCTGACATAAGAGTCGAAGTTGGTTAATAATAGATCATGATTTTATTTAATAACTAGTTACTGTCTCATGCTAAGTTAGGTTTATAAACCCTTCCGTATTTAGATTACGTTTTTATTTCCTAATTCTATGATTATGTTCGTCACGAAAAACATCAAAATAGGCTCAGTCGGCTTTGAGAAAAACTCGAATATATTATAGTCTCCATACTTACATTTCGAATACAGTGAAAATGAATAAATTTTGTTTCGAATGCGTCACCAAAATGTAACTACTTTTCTTAACTTGTCTCGAAATTTTCCAGAAACGATGCTCTCTACCAAGCTACGACAACCACCACGCCAGTGCCACCACCCACCACCACGACCACGACGACCACCACACAGCGACCACCGCGGCCAGGCCGCAGGCGACCTGCGTACAGATATGATTATGATGACGATGATTATTACTATGCTAGGGATGATTATGATTACGAAGACAGGTGCGTAGCATTACAGTTTTTTTTTTTTTTATCTGTAAACCAAGTTTACCATTACACATTTCCTTATAATCTTTTCATACGTTTTTGATATTGACTCTAACTGAAGTTCTCAGAGACGGCCCTTAAAAATAACCAATCAACTTTGATGGACAAGTATAAATTGGAAATAAAACGATTATTCATGAAAAAGTAACAATACAATGTGACGTGTTCGATGAGCCACAAACTAAGCGTCGGTTGTATATTGTGGCTCAGAATGAATTAATTACTGATTATTTAAAAATTAACGACTCTGAGTAAAGGCTAAACAATCAAGTCTATGTACAATAAAATCTCGTATCTACAGTTGTTTATTTCTAAAACTAGTCAATAAATTAATTGATATAAGGTTTTGAATATTGCATTTGCCATAGCAATACCTAGCAAGATACACGTCATTAAGACTTTTTGTTTATAAGATAGACAAAAAAAAAAAAAATTGTAATTCAAAAAACAACTCATACTTGTTCACACTTTTCCTGGTAACATTTTATATAATTTTAATTAGAAGATTTAATGTTAAGTAATATCCATGGATTGATATAGATTTCCGCAGAATCAATTAACTATAATATCCGTTTACTTATAATTTAGTTTTCAAATGTTAATATATTTTCTTTTCAAAATTAAGTTTCTTATAGATAATTACGATGTTGTTTTGTGGTGAATGCTGTTTATACCTATAATAGGAATACATATCAGTACTTTTATTATGCTATTGTTCTATTTGAATCGATTGTTCTATTTGAAATGTACTGCTCTTGGGATACAAAAAAAAATTATGTGCACACAAGAGACAGCACAACATTCAAAAGCACGATTAAATAATAACTAATTCAAAATATTTTATTTCACATAAACCTACAACGGTACTTATGAAACGTCAGAAGCTAGGTGCACGGTTCCAATTGGTCGCTTCCTATGGAAAAAATCCGCAAGAAACTCCACGGTAATAGGCTCGCCCCCTATTACATGGGACTTAAACATAACTGGCGAAATGTGGGTGTGCCTGCTACAGGGACACCTCTGCCCAACCCTTCGGGGAAACAAGGCGTGATGTTATGTTTTTTTTGTTTATGTAAACTCCACGGTTACTCTTTTAAAAATAAATGGTTTCTACAATATTTTCAAATTACAGTGTTAATAGGTATGAGAGGACAGTGTAGGCCTATTAACAAGTACCAGGTACTAACAAAATACTAGTAAAATAGAAAATGGTCCACAAGTCTACAACGTTCTTACATTCACAAAATCTAAAAGAAAATAATCTATATAAAAGATTAACAAAGTAATAAAAATAAGAACCTATTTAAACCAAATGACATGGTTGCCACTACAGCTGTAACAAATATTATTTGATTAAAAAAAAAAGAAGAAAATTGTAGGTATATAATGTCAAATAATGAGAAGATAACGTCAAGGAAGTATGTAAAAAAGAAAAATAAAATAATCATCGTAATTTGGGAGCAGTTAGTAGACATTTACATTGTTATGCCGTTAATGAGGTACCAGGGAAGCCACTGAGTCAGTATATCAATTTCTTTGAATTTATTTCTAAAGGACTCACGGGGACTCGTAGATCTCGGTAGATCGTGCGGATTGCACTCTTTTGTAAAATGAAATTTGAATCTACGTCAGCTGCCGATCCCGCCGCAGAACGCCATAAGACATAATACTGTGGAAATAAGCAAAGTATACTAACCTAGCTGTGGCTACATCAGTTAAATGTCTTATTTTTCTAACTGCATATGCAGTTAAACTTATTCTACCTGAAAGAGCTCTAATGTGGGCGCCCCATTGCAATGTCGAATCTAGAGTAATTCCTAGAAACACAGTTTCCATGATAGCATCTAATTTCTTGCCATCAAGTTTTAAATTTAAATCTACTTGAGGTACATTTGGTGATGAGAACTTAAGAAATTACATGAATATATCAAAGAGAATAAATGTATATGTTTATGTTTTCAGAAGGAGACCCAGACCCCGCAGGCCTGGCAAGAAGAAGAGGCCACCAGTAGACGACTACGAAGACGATAGGTATGTATTCATAGTAAAAGTAATAAGTAGCTATCACTCTGTTCGTTCATTAAAAAATTATATTTATAAAGATACAATTCCGAAGGCGACCACAGACCGCGCGGACCTTGCCGCCCGCTGCAATATCGCCATCTATGGAAGCGTTTTCACAGAGTTACATAGAAACTTTGGGCGGTTTTACCGCTGCGGTTGGCGGTCTGCGGTCGTTTTCAGAATTTTACCTTATAGTTATAGTAGTGGCAATAGCCAAATTAAAAAGTCTATCAATGATTTCATACTCTGTTTCACTACTTGACATGAACCCACTCCTACCAGCAACTCTGCTGACCTACTTGATTTCTTCGCCGATTAAAGTAATTTGTTAAGTTTTTTCAAAAATTCATCAAAATATTAATTTGAAATACATTATATCCATGATTTGATCATTAAATGTAGAAATTGATGTGTAATAAAAATCCACCCTTATCGAATAATATATCTTTAAAATATTCCAGATCATACGAACGCCGTCCAAAACCAAGAGACGAGGGACCAGAAGATGATTACGAAGAAAGGAGACCGTACGATCGAAGACCAGCGAAAAGACCAGCATACCCTGAGAGGAAACCATACGATGATGAAGAGGATAGACGTCCTACTTCTAGAAGACCTAGACCGAGGCCGAGGGATGAAGAAGAAGAAGAAAGATATCGGCCTGATGATGAGGAAAGGCCTAGAGTGGGACAAAGAGATCAGAACAGAGAGGATAGGCCAAAAAGGCCAAGACCGAGAGATGAGTATAGGCCTAGAGATGAATTTAGGCCAAGGGATGAAGTCAGACCAAGGGACGAAGTCAAACCAAGGGATGAAGTCAGACCAAGGGACGAAGTCAGATCAAGGGACGAAGTCAGACCAAGGGATGAAGTTGTGAGGCCAAGAGATGAATCAAGAGTTCAGGATGAGGTAAGGCCTCGTGATGAAATAAGACCGCGCGATGAAATAAGACCAAGGGAACCAATAAGGACTAGGGAAAAAATTAGGCCACGCGATGAAATTACACCAAGAGACGAATTTGAGCCTCGTGACGAAATAAAGCCAAGAGATGAAACAAGGCCACGAGACGGAATAAGGCCTCGAGGTGAGATAAAATCAAGAGATGAATCTTCCCGCGAACGACCTGAAAGAAGACCTGTTAGGGAAGAACCAGAAATAGAAGAAGAAGAAGTAGAAGTAGAACAAAAGACAGTCAGGCCGTCCAGGCCAAGAGAGAACAGATTCTCCGAAGGTCGCAGGTATAGAGGAGGAAGCCCTTTTAAAACTAGGGACAATAGACCATATACAAAGAGTGACTTTGTCCAAAGACCAAATGATGAAAGAAATGAAGAGAGGACAGATGTACCAACTGCACCCAAAACTCCTGCTACTACCCTCGTAAAACCAAATGGTTCTGGTATTTTCGGCAAACCTAGAATGCCTCCGAAGATTAAAAGACCAGTTCCAATAAACGAAAAAGATAAATATGGTTATGTTCCTATTGCTACTACAAAATCTCCTCCAAAAGTAGATGATGACGAATACTATGATTATGAGGAAGATGATACGAGTAGACCATCGTCTTCTGGAAAGACGAGCACGGTACAACAACGACCAAAATTTGAGCCGATAGAAAAAGAAAAATTTAAGCCTACAAGACCACATTATCCGAGTAAAGGAAGAAAAACCAAAAGACCGATAGATTATGAAGAAGAGGTTTATGATGAACCAGTGAAATCTCAAAAGTATACCAAGCCTGTACCAGCAGATGATGAGTACTATGATTATGAGGAAGAAAAGAAGGAGAAAGAAAGATTCAGAGCAGGAGAAGACATTACTAGCAAAATTAAAGACTTGCGACCAAATGTGAAGGTAGTTAAACGTCCTTTTTTACCCTCTAGGGGTGGAAGCCCGTACCTTCCCCGCGGACTACAGCCCGTAGCGGGAAGGGATGTCTCAGCACCACTTAATACCACCCCGAAACCTACCACCACTTCTCCTAAACCTACAACTTCGCCTACCCCTATTACTACCACTTCTACCACTACCACTACTACTACTACGCCTAGCACCACTGTCACTACAACTACTGAAAAACTAACAACAACTGTCACAACTGAAAGAACAAATACAGAAGAACTAAAAGATGAATACGAAGAAGAAGAATATTATGATGAAGAAGATATAGATTACGATAAGAATAACAAGAAAGAAACTACAACAGTTGTTGTGACAACACAACCAACAACTACAAAAACAACAATAACAGTTGCCCCGACAACAGCAAAACCAACAACACAGGAACAAAAAGCTAAAAACTTAGCTTCAAAAGTTCTCCAAGTATACAACGATAATTACGAAGCAATTCGTGGCAAATTAGAATCTACATTATCACCTGGAGACTATATAAAACCTTACTTGGCTACAGCTACACCCTTAGTCTCAGATAATCCATACAGACCTACAGAATACAAAAAAGACATCAAACCTAAACCAGAAATATCAAAGCCTTACACTGCAACAGGAAAACCATTACTACCAGAGAACATATCCATAAAACAGAATCTAGCGGATAGTATAGAAAATGATTACGATGTCAGTTTTAATGAAGCCTTAACACCAACTTTGCCAGTAAGCAGAGTACCTTCTGGGTTTGTTATACCATCAGATAGAGATTATACTTTTTCTAGATTTAGGAATAACTTGCAAACAGCAGATCCACAGTATGCTGCGTCAGATATATCGAGTTTCCAAGTCAGAAAACGACCTCAGGTTTCCGGGGTCAGTATAAGAACGCCATCTTCTTACTATATACATCCCCAAAGGCTGGTGTATCAAGATGATCCTTCTCATAGGTATCCTAGACAGCTTTTTTATAGGTCTGTAGACTTTTATTAGAGTTACTGGGCATATGAAAACTTGTAGGGTAGTTTCGTCATTGTCTGTGGGCAATAGTTTTGTGAAGGTAAATTGGAAGTTCAAGATTTTGATGTTAAAATATTAAATGTAGATTGATAATTTTTTTATTTTGAATCTGTGCTAAATCAGTCCATATTTTTTGACGAAGCAACTATCAATTAGTTAAGCAATTATTATAAACCGACTTATAAAAAGAGGAGCTTTTCAATTCGGCTAAATTATTTTGGATTTTATTTGATCAAAAGTAAATATTATTTGAAAATTGAGGATCTCATATCATAGTTGATACATAAAAAATTGCAGAAAGTAGAAAAGTATTTTCTAAGACTTAAAAAAGCAGAAGGTCATGCAAGATATGCATCGATACCTTTAGTGACAAATGTTGCACATTTGGACAATTTTGTTGTTTTCAACAAAAAATATTATACCCTACAGGTTTTCGTATAAAGAAGTACATTTAAAAGATAAGTCAATTAAGTAAAATAAATTATGTAAAGAAAACTAACTATTTTCGGAACATTGACACACTGCCAATTTTTTAATTTATAGAAATTAAAAGAAAAATATTTGTGTAATAAAAAATACTCTTAGTTACCTGTATGTTTAAGAAAATTTCAAGTGTGTTTGTGATCGAGAAAACAGATGGCATGATTATGTTGATGACATGACAGTTTGAATGTCAAAAGCGCGTCAACTGAGCATTGGGTCCTAAGTTCGGCCCCAGGTCGGGTAAACTGTTGTTGAAAATTGCCTACATCTATCAAATAATTAGGGCGTTTTGAAAAATCTTTCAATAATTTAGTAGATAACGCCAAGAAGACGAATATATAAAAAGCGTCTTCTCTTGTTATTTGAATAAAATTGAAACTTGCATTATTCTTCGCTTATTTGTTTTCTCGATTACATTCTCACTCAAAATATTTGTACATTTTATAAATACGAACAACATTTATTTTTATTTTGTACACAATAGTTTTAAGGAGACTTTCCTATAATAAAAAAAACTATGTAAAATAAGTTTTTGTTCTATTTTCTACTACCCACATAGACTACAGAGCACACAGACACCTGGGCGTCTTAAGGTGGTTTTATAATGGGTCGCGGCGGCTCGCAATGTCACGCGCCGGCTCGCAATGCCACGCGCCGGCCATCGCTATCTACCGTCTCGCGCTATCATGCTCCGCCCGGCCAGCCGAGAATATAGTATGCAGAGATGTCTAACGATGGTCGGAGTTGGCGCATGCCAGCGCGTACCAGCGCAAGACATCGCGAGACATAGCGAGCCAGCGCTTGACGGAGAGAGACCGTGCGGGTCCTCGATGGCCGGTGCGAGATTTGTATATCAGTTTTACAAAGTAAATAAATACTCTATTCATACAGCAATAAAGTTGAATATTGTACTAAAACACATTTCAATTCTTGCCTCGCACATCCTCTCGCATTTAAACCTTTTACACCAAAGATGGCGTGGAGGGCAAGGATAGAAATGTTGCTATACAAATTTCAATTCTCGCCGAGCCCATCCATGCCTCGCCTCGCCGGTGTAAAACCACATTTAGACATTTTTTTTTAGCGTTGCTACACACTAGGAATTTCTCCTGTATTGTGGGAGCATTTACAAACATTTAAACTCATATAGGTACACAAACAGCCAGACCCGGAAAAACTACTTATAGGTCATATTAATATTTGTTCCGTGCGGGAATCGAAACCGCGACACGCAGCGCAGCAGTCAATCGCTTAACCACTGCGCCAACCGTGCCGTCAATATTATTCGACAATATTATCCATACAAACCAAGCGCCACCGTTTACTTTTTACGTTTACTCACTTTACGCACTACTACACAAATGACGAGATACTGACGGCTTTGAAGGAGTTCCGTTAGACCGTGACAGAAGTATAACAATCATCGCACTTTCGGCGCAACGAGTTTTATTAGCACTGCCGTCTTTAGATACTGCCAGGCAGTGCGGCGATGTGTCGGGGGCGACGTACCAACTATAGGACCACCTACTCCCCCTACCTAATGAGGTGAGATAAGGAACCTTCTGGTAAAGCGAGCGAGCAAAATGGATCTGTTGACATCAGACAAAGACAAAAGACAGACAAACTTGCGGACTCTTAAAACTCGTCCAACTACTAGCCGCTAAATGCACGCACACTAGAAAAGCACAATGACATGGCGCGAGTGTAAAGGTGCTCTCTCACCGCGAGCATTTGCCTGTAATGTAACGTTACAGATTCGATTTTGAGCATTACGTTACAATATTGCCTCCATGACTGACAAACATTCGCCTGTAATGTAACATTTCTGATTACATATTACAGCGCATTATAAAGTCAAAGTCAAATAATTTATTTTAAAGGCACTTTTGAACGTTAAAATTTACAAAAAATGAATTGATTCTAGTCGCCCCAATATGCTCGCATAATAATGCTCGGTTCTCTTCCCCCAATGATTTAATGCTCGACTCTGAACGGTGCGTTACAGGCGAATGCTCTCGGTGAGGGAGCGCCTTAAGACGTAGCTGTCACGCACACCAGCATAACAAAGTTGGCCAGTTTGTTTAAGTTCTTTTGAACTGCGACACTATCTGGACATAAAATAATCAAAGGTATCTAGAGATTTATTAGAATTATTTGGATCTTTCCTAAAAGAGAATAACTTCTCAAAACAATGTCAAAAATGAATCATTCAGGCCTGATGATGTAATAAAACAAAAGTAAATTTAATATTGTTCTATATTTTCTTTAACTACAAATATTACAAACACATACATTTAAGTTTTAATAAAATTATTATATAGGGTGTTTCGTAAGGCGATTTCAATTCTTTATAGGACAAAAGAAATCATATCAATCATTTAAAAATTACGATATACTTTATTTTCATTTTTTTTTTCATATTAAGTTACCAATTGCAACTACGTGCAAAACTAAAAAAACTACGATTAAAGTTAGACTTTCACTTAGATTTAAATTACTATTGACTTGCATTACATTAATGAGAAAACGATTTTTTGCCGACCAACTGCATCTTCCTTTTAAATATTGAAATCGTTTTACAAAATAACCAGTAAACTTATACTAATATTCTATGAAACTTAACTTATTTCAGGCACTAAATATTGTTTTACAAAAATACAAAATTGGAATTATACAAATTACTGAATTTAATACACAACATCAAAATGGAATTATGAAAATGAATCTTTTAGTTTGTCTTTTTTTTATGAGATTTATTTTTCTCATTTTTCTGAGATTTTGACAACAAAAACACTCACACTTTCATTATATTTTTGGTTAAATACTTATCATAGTCTAGACCTAGAAAGGCATAATATTATTATTTTTATAACAGTTTTAAATCACCAGTAACTAAACTTAAAAATTGACATGTAAATAATTGTCAAAAAATACTAATTAAGATTAAATATCACCAATTCTTAAGTAAATAATGCTCTGCTGTATTAATTTGAAGAAATCACAGCCATTAAGTATACTTTGGGCCAATTTATAGAGCAAAAATGTCATGATATCCTTAATTTTTAAGAACCCGTTTTTAAGCGCCTGACGTTGGGCCAAAACCTGGCTTGATTGTGACTTTTTCAATGTCATAATATACTTTTTAAGCTAATGTAAGACACTATTGACTGATGAAGGAAAACATCGTGAGGAAACCTGAACTTAGTGTTTTGAAATTACGCAGTGAGCATGCGTGGTGATCAATGCTCATTTCTCGTCAGGCAGGTTTTATAACAGACCCATTCAATGGTAAGCTTTTGAGAAATTCTGCTAGGATTAAAATCAGCTTACGTCTAGTAACCTGCTTATCTAGATATGCAGGATGTGACAGGAACTTTAACACAATAACGAGCTGTTTACAGCAACCTGTCATTAACGGTGGGCATCCAGTCACTAATCATCAACCAATTACATTAAAACCATAACCAGTAATCAGAAGCTAGAATTCTCAATCTGACTATTGGGGCGATGCTTCAACCAGCTTTTAGGAATGCCACTAGATTCTTCACTATATGCTCCATTCTGGATCCCAGTCTTGGTTTCCTGAAGTTCTTTCTGGTCATTGCATTCCTCTCGGTGGAAGATCCGGTTGATGGGGTATTGGAGGAAGTAGAAGATGAAGGTGGAAGACCAGATGAGCAGCTGGTAGAGGCAGATCTGCCACCAGGTCATGATGCCGAAGACTGCGTACAGCCAGCGGTGGGAGAAGAAGTAGATTGAGTAGTAGCTGGAAAAGAAAAGGTACATTAGTTAATCTCAAATATTATTACTTCTTAAATCTTATATATTATAACTTGTAGACACTGAGAAAGACAGGCAATCCGACTTGTGACTATGTGTGATAAGTAGCTTGGGGTTCAAATTAAATACAGAGACTAGTTCTTGAAAGCGCCAGAATTGTAATATTGCTATCATAGTCTATTTGTGGTGCCACACAGCGTGCATGTTCCGTTGATTTTATTGCATACAGCTAATAAAGTAGTTTAGTGGCTATTTGTTTGTATGTAATTAATTTGTTTCTTTATGATTTTAGTAGTTAGAATAATTAATATCATTTCGTTTTCTATTTATGGGGACAAATCATACCCAATTTGTGATTTTGAACTTAGCATGAAAAACATTAATGAACCAGTAAGAACAACTTATTGTTTATCTGTAATTTTAAACATTTACTTTAGTGTATTTACTAAGATTTCATTTTATTTGTTACAAATCGTGTTATTATTAATCTGTGATTTACATAAGAAATTCTTTACAGAAACAAATAGTACTTACCTAAATATAAATAACCAAACAATTATTTTTAAGTTATGTAAAAGTAAGTCTGTCTGTCTGATACCTTTTCAAGCCTTAAAGGCTGAATGTATTTCGACGAAATTTGGTGTGCAAGTAGAGCATGACTTGAACTAGAACATACGATACTTTTTACCCAGACGTACAATCCCGTGTGATAATTTCCAACCTCCACGCGGGCGCAGCCGCGGGCAAAAGCTAGTACTTTAGAAACTATAGTAGTCATGATGTGTATGTTGTGTCCACCTTGACGTCACTCTATAACGGGAGTCTATTGCAATCAACTTTGTCCCCCCGACCCTTTTTCGACAACGATGCGCCAGCCCGCGTCGATGCTGAGCCTGTAGCTTTAAATCCCCCGAATAATAATCATTAACCTTGTTTGATCCAGCCTGTCCTATCTTGCTGTCTTCCCCCACTGACGCCCTAAGCCGAGATCCGTACCCCACAGGGGGAGCCCTTAGCGAGCGTTTGCCTAGTATTTAAGTTATTTTACGCCCTGGCTGACTTTTAGTTGGTAGCTTAAGGCAACCACAGGACAGTCCGGTAGTAGTTACGATCCCCAGAGATCAACTACGAGATACCATTTAAATATAAAAAAAAGATTAAAGAAATTCTTCTTCGATAGTCTCTTCGAAGAAATTCTTTCGAAGTCTTCTCAAAATCCATTTTTTATACTTTGTAATAACATAAGTAATACTCACACAATAGCATACAACACCCCAGCTCCACCAGTCAGCCACAACTCCAGTTTAAAGTGCGTGGGATGTCTCCTGGCCTGCAGCACCGTCTCGATCAGCACCACGACAGTGATATTGGTGTGGACGCAGTGGTTGAACCACCAGGGCACCAGCTGGTCGTAGACTTGCGGGAAGACCAGCTCGCGGTCAATCCAGTAGAGAGTCCAGAACATTGTGGTTACGAACTGGAAGGAAAGAAATTGAGAGGTTGTTGAAAGGCAGTGTTTTCGAGGTTTGAAAATGAAGGTGGTTGATCCCGCTTTGAAATTTAATAAGGTCAGTCTGTATATAGATGATCATATTTCACTCATCGAGAGCCGATACACGGATAAGCCAGTAATGCAAGCAAAAGTCACCCGGTTATTCGTTGAAGGTAATCAGAAGCATATAACAAAAAATACCCGTCTAGTCAGATACTCTGTCCACTGGTCTAGCAGTTGCATTTCGATTTTGCCCAATTATTTGGTTGTGAAGGCCACGTGGCAATCACTTTCTGTGAAATACAAGCCGTTTACAATGATTCAGTTCCAACATACCTCTCATACATTCTATTTCGTACCGACGTACTCGTAGTAAAATTTTGGTCAATCGGTCGCGTTAGACTGTCAGCAGATGGTATCATGCTGTTAAATCTTAGATAAAACTTAATATAAATATCTCACCAGCGTCAACGGCACCACGAGGCCTGAAAACAGGACGTCTCTCGCGAACTTGAGCTTCCTCCCCAGAGAAGAATCATGGTGGTCCAGCCACTCCATGATGTCGTAGACTAGGGACATCGTCAGGAACGTGGTTTGGAACAGCTGGAAGAATGAGAAAGAGGAGGTAAGCTACAGAGTACGTACATTTTTAATCAAATCAAATACTGTGTGTTTGTAAGAACAGGTACAAGGTAGGTGTTATGTTATGTGAGTATCTTGGACGTAAAAATATCGCGGCGAGATTTTATCGCACACTGGATTTTCAACTCTCGGTGTTAAGCAAAGCGTTGAGAATCCAAGGCGCTGGGACGCACTCTCGTCCCAGCGCGTTAAAAAAACACACTGTTGGATTTTTAACTCTCGACACTGAGCAGAGCGTTAAAAATCCAGTGCACGAAAAAAAATCGCCGCGGAAAAAATCGCTCTAGCGTACCAGGGCTTAGTGGCATAATTATATAAAAATTTGTTTAAATTAAAGTATATATTTAACAGTAGTAGTGACCAATAGTAGGTAGGTTACCAAGACCAAGACAGAAGTAATTAAGTAATGTCTTTGAACTAAATAGTATTCTAATGTATATTATTATCAAAGGACTTGAAGAAAAAAAGAAACAAAGGTTAGGTTAATGAATATTCATGTAAACCACGCGCAAGTTTCATTAGTGTAAAACACTCATAGTCGAATCAATGGACAAGTGCCACCACGCCACCTGTCATTGCCACATCATTTTTAGGCTCTTATTGGTCGATTCGCACGAATTTACTCTCAACTTACTCAATAAATTTAAGAAAAAATAATTGGCAAATGTTCCTAGTGTACTTTTTTCTTAACTTTATTGCGTAAAATTCAAAATGTGCCAATCGCCTAATACGTATTTCAGGAGTTGTCGACTCACCCACAAATAAATTAACTTCGTGCGAATTGCTTACAGAAAAAAAAATGTGTCGATTTGCCCATTTCGGGAGAGTAAATTAGTGCAAATCTACCAATAATCCCATTTTTACACGGGTTCAACAAAAACATAAATAATGTACCCAAAATAGTTTTCGGCTTAAGGCTCATACAGGCTGGCACGACTTGTCGCGCGACGCGACACCGGTAACTGTTCTACCATGAAGTTTCTTTATAAATTGTTTTATTAGAGTCACATCGCGCTGTCGAGTCATACCTGTTTGCGGAGCCTTTAGAGTTTCAAAACATGCATTACAAATTGCAGTCTTCTCCCACGTGTTTACGTTAGATAATAAAGCGGAGTTCATTGTTCAGAATATTCTCTTATCTTAATTCATAAAATTAGGTAGATAACTTCACCTAACAGTTTGATAGCAAAAATGACGTCATTTAAGCGAAATATTATAGTTTTCTGAACAAATTGTAATGGACAGAGTTGCTTTGTAACTTAATACCTATTTCGAATCCGTAAAAATATCGCAACCTTAAATAGATCACTCAATATACCGGTTCACACGGTTCGATTTTAGTTGAACAACAAAAGTTGTTCAGCAAAAAACACTTTGAATTTGAAATTAAATTTGACTTTAAGGTCTGTTTAGACAGTTCTAATCGTTTTCGACTTAGCAGTTGATCAACTAAAATCGAACTGTGTGAACCTGGAAAAATGCAGAATTGAATTCAACAATTCTGTGATTTTAGGAATTCCAAAAAAATTCCTGATCACAGAGAGGTCTTATTGTATCATGGTAAAACAATGCACAAAACTAATAACTCATACACTAATTATTGTAAATTAATCAGTTAACGTTAATTAAAGGTGACGCTGAGGTCAAATCATGTCTGCTTGTTATCGCAGACGGTAGACAAAGTTCAGTCGTGCAGAGCACAGACACGTCTGACATAGTGTGTAGACGTGATGGGGCTAGGTCTTACTGACAGCGGAAAATGACCCACTTATAGATAAAAGAAAATTAAGCATTAACTTTTGCATGGCGTGGAAATGAAATGAAATCGTTTATTCTGTAAATAAGATATCAGAATAACTTTTACACGTCATATAAAAATAAATAAAAAATAAGCTATAACATGCCACCCGCATGTTCTAGAACCAAAAAAAAATCGAAGACATGATGTGACATCTACCAACCCGCACTGGGCCCGCTTGGTAGATTACAGCCCACTCTCTCTCGAAGAAAGGAGAACTGTGTCCCAGCAGTGGGAACATTATAGGCTGATTATGCTAAACTATATAGATGGAATCATGGAGTCGACATTTCCTATCTAAACTCTACCCCCGAGATGAAATGGCGAAACAAACTCAGGGGTCAAAGACTCTTTTTGAGTCCGGACATAATCTTCGTCAGATCTAGTGAGGATCATGTAGATTAGTGTCTGAAATGATCTTTTGAGGAAAGAACCACACAGATTTGAGTGAACCTGTCCAGTCAGTGCAAGCATTTGTCAGTAATCGTGTAGCTCAAGTCAGAACTTAAAGAGCTTAATGAATTGACAAACAATACCAAAGAAAGGACATTTGGGTAGGCAGCTTAAAGTACTCAAACTGCCAGACCAGCATTAATAGCGTTTTTATAAAAAAGTGGACAACGTTGCAAATAGCTGTCAAACATTTCCCTGTTTTGATTAATTTGGCAATATTACTGTATGAAAATAAGAAATATGGCTAATTAGTGAACTAAAATATTGATTATGAAATGCAATAATTAATATCATGCCACCGAATATTTAGTTTTAGATGTAAAAAAAGTATTTGAAAGGTTTCCGGATGCCTTTTTTACACCTAAAGGCTCCACAACACAAACAGGCGCGACACAAAGGTACGTCGCGTCGCGCGACGAGCGGTGTCTTTGTGTCGCTTGGCGTCTCGCGCCTGTTTGTAGGAGCATTAAAACGATTACAGCAACAAATTCAGTGTTATAATTGCAATTCATTATTAATATTCTTAATTTATTAGTCAATGTGTAAATGGGCAGGAGGTGGACATTCATAAGATGTTGATGATGCATGCACACTATTTGTCCGTCTACGTTCCCACTGCTGGGACACAGACCTCCTCTCTGTGAGATGGAGTGGGCTGTAATGCACTACGCGAACCCATTGACCCATCGGAAAATCTGTTTCCTTAAAGTGAAAAGCCGTTGGATGTTAGCTTCCAACTAGGAATTTAAAAAATCATAGAAAATGCTGACTGATGGTAAAGAAAAAACATCGTGAGGGATACTAAACTTTGAACAGTCTGAAATTGTGAACTAGCACTGAGCAAGCCCTTTCTTTCTTTGTATTTATAAATATATGATGTCTTGCCCTGTATTTAAGGCGACGATAACCGACTTTTAAATGATTTTATACTGAAGATCACGTCTAAACGAGTAGTGTTAATGATTTGGATTTTTTTATTTATTTATTTTTGTTAAATTAGAGGATTTTTTAAATAACTTAACATAGGAATATTTTTTGATTATGTTTATATTACATCGTGAAATTAATTTGTAAAGTTATGTCTAAATTTATTAAGCGTATTTTTTTTTTAAACCTTCACCAGTTTAAACATAATTTAATTATTGATCTTATAGTATACGTGTTTTATTAAAATACTTTTTGTTTTATGTATAAATTAATAATACGTCTAATTTTGGGACAGCGCTCCTTGATGGGCGAATCCTATTACTGGCTGGACGTACGACGAGTTGCGTGAGCTCAGTATAGAACACGCAAGCTAACCACTCAAGGTCACACGCATATATCTGCGTCTTAAGGAAAGAACTTTAAGGGTTAGTACAGCTAACACCTGTTTGAGATTACTAAGCCTTGTCAAAATTAACTATAAAATAAACAAACAAATAGGTACATAAACCATTTTAAACTATCACAATGCACAAATGGAAAGTATTTTCTCCGTAGGTATATTCAAATTTATTTAAAGGTAGTTAACCTCTCAACTAGAAAGGGAACCTTGGAAATACTTAAACCTACATACTGCTTCTCAGACACTTCGAATTATTAGTATTGTATTGTTTTGTTTTGTCTTGGGTTTTATGTAAATAAATGGAAAAGGTAACGTCTACATTAAAAGTACCTACTTAATTTATGGTATTTCGAAAGTGGATTATACATATTTGAACAGAGTTTCTTTTCAAAAAAAAAAAAACAGTGGCACTCCGGGAGTGCCGACAGAAGTAAAAACTTGAAAAAAATTTGCACCGCGGTAATCAACGCGTTGATGTCTTTGTAACCGTCTTACGAATTTTCGATCAGGTCACGTGTCCTGACGCGAGTTTAAGATTTTTTACCCATTACAAAAAAAAGTGCACAACGCCGCTAAAGAAGTTTTCACTTCAAAAGATTATAATATTCGTAGCAGGTGGCGTTCTGTCGTTTCTGCCTACCCCCATTGAATTATATTTTATAATTAACTCTAGCTAACAGACAATACTTACGATACAAGCAACTAATATGAAGTCTTATCATTAATTTTTGTAATAATGAAGTGGATTGACTAATTAATATGGTTCGATGGCTTAATGAACTGTACCTACTTATATTTTAACTTTTTCAACCATTTAAACCACGTGCAAATCCTATCCGTGACTACGGGTCAAATAATGTAGTTACTAGTATGTTTCATAATTAACTTCATACGTTTAAGCAGTACCCTAATTGCGTAACTAATTACCCGACCACGGCAAAGCCAAAAGGAAGGGTTATGATTTTTTTCGTAAACGATTATGACTAGTTTGAACAACATTCATTGCATTATTTATGTTCTTGAGCAGATTTTTTGAAGTGAAAGCTACTTTAGGCGCGTTGGGCATTTTTGAAATGAGAAAAAAACAATTGAACTCTTGACACTGTTACCGTTACCTCATTAAAAGTATTTTTTGTAATAGGGGGCGAGCCTATTGCCATCAACCGGGCACAAATCCAGACTCCGGACTGTTACTGAGAATTTCTTGATAGAAAAACCCATTAACATTTTGTCCGTTCTCGGAATTGAACCCAAAACCACCTGCGAGTTTTAGAACAATACATAAAACAAACCAGTTACAGGCTGATATTACTTAATATCTGCCGAGCCTTTTCCCAACTATGTCGGGGTCGGCTTCCAGTTTAACCGAATGCAGCTGAATACCATTATTTTACATGGAGCGGCTGCCTATCTAACCTCCACAACCAAGTTAATGGATAGCCAAGTCTTATCCTGTGTAAATAAACAAATAACTCGATTCAGTGATACCCCTCGGTAAGACTGTTATGATAATGATGATCATGCGATACGTGCCTTACGTGTGACGCGTGTCATATCATACGACTTTTACGATGAATCGTGTCTCATATGTGAGAGTACGTGATGATAGTGATAAATAGATGAACTTGATTAATAAACAAATGCAAATCGTATGTTTAAATGTTAATATATGTATAACGTTGAACCCAGCAGGGTTTTACTAAGGTATATTTTTTAAATCCCAGGGATTATTCCACTTTACGCCACCAATTCTTTTTCAAAAGTAGGACAAAGTGGAATGTTCACAATTTTGTCGTCTACTGTGTCCCACTAATTGATTTTGTTGGGTCATAAACTCTGTGCTAACCTGAACTAACCTGATATCGCAAAAAAAATATCTGCTGTTCCCTACATTTATGTTCGCATAAGTCGTCAAAATGTAGGGAACAGAGTTTTTTTTTTTTGCAATTTCCAGTTTTGTCTCATAGTAAAAGTTGTTCATAATGATGACTACATGACTCCTTAACAGGTTGTTAATGTTTTTCCAATAACCTTGTATACCGAAAGTAAGCAACACGGAAGGATTTTTGAAAAATCCCTAAAGGGGTTCCTTTAGGGAGTGAATTTTATATAATTTTGTACCCTTCACTAAATAGGGGATTAAAATTATTAAAGTCATAATTAAAGAGATTTTTGCCGATGGGTAATCTCATCGGGCACACGGCTTGTCTGTAATAAAAAAACTGCCAAGTGCGAGTCGGACTCACACACGAAGGGTTCCTTTTTTAACAGTACGTTTTTACTTTTTGTACAAAACAAAACACGTTTCTTGTGTGAGGAGTAATAGGGACCCCTTTCAATTTTAACTTTATTATATTTTATTATAGGCAGCCATAGTAGTACACGCTTTGTCAAAATTCCAAGTGCCTACCTATTACGGTTAAAAAATTATTGCCTTGTGACATACGGACAGCGGAGCCTTAGTTATAGGGTCCCACTGCCTGGCACCCTTTAGGTACGGAACCCTAAACTGTGTGATATCAGATTTGTGTGTGTAAGCAAACTTTCTTATATACCTATATCAATGTAGGTATGTGTCAAAGTGTAATCTCAAGAATTTCAAGAACAAGAACTCACACTGTTTCCTCAATCTGTAGTTGCAGTACCAATCATAAGTAACCCATATTCTTTAACAAGTGACAGCCTATCATTCATTAACTTCTCAAACGTTAATAAGATATCTAGAAAGTTAATTTGACCCTACTTGACCTATGATCGTAGCATGAGTTGATAATCAAGATTATTGTTAACTTATTTATAAATACTGATAAAGTTATGGTGTGATCGTGTAAGTAGGCAACATTTGAGAGTTTTTCAAGTACGTACCTACTACTAGGTGTTATTGGGTTTTTTTTATCTGGAATTTCTCAGTAGTAGCTCGGATTGTGGATTTGTCCCCGGTTGATGGCGATAACCTCGCCCTCTATTACTTGGGACTATTACCATATAAAATTTTTATTTGCCATAATAGAGGTGTATTCTGTTAAAAAATTCAAATGACTACTCAGTTAAAAAGATATATCCCTGTCCCAGACGGACAAACAGGGTAAAAGGTCCTGTTTTGAGCCTTTGGGTACGGAACTCTAAAAAGAATTCGGGCCACAATGTATCTACGTGCAGTTTAAAATAAATACAAACAAATAAAAATTTAAATTCTTTATCGGAACACGTGTGATAAGTGTTGACACGTGTCAAGTGTCGCAATACCTTGTACTTTAAGAAATAATTACGAAACTGATAATATCCCTTAATTGGGTAATGGCCAAGCTACCAATTAATAGTAAATTATGAGCAGTGATCGGAGTAGGTAGATTGTTTTTACGTACTCTCATCATGAATAGTCATAGAAATCATAACATGGATAAGCCTTTTTTCCGGGATTTCATTTTGGTACTTACGGGATTGAATCAAATACTGTAAAAGTAAGGATTTTTAAACTACTACATTTGAAATTTATAGAATGCGATTGATAAACATTTAAAATTGTTTTTTTTTTTCATATTTATCTAGTAATAAACTGAATCTTACTGTTGTGCGTCCATTTGAAACTTATATAATATGACTAATTTTGTAGTTATTTTTTGTAAGTATATTATCTAATGCTTGTAATTGATACTATTCTTGAATAAATAAATAAATGAAAATATATTTTTATACTTCTCAATATTTTTTCGCATTCAATGCAATAACAGCAAGAGGGTTAAACATTTCTTATTTATATTGATGTATTCTTTATTCTACACATTACAACGTTGGAAATCCTTTAAAAAATCTTAATAATGTCAAAATCCCGGAATCCCGGAGGCTTTTCCATACTAATATATACGTGCCAGTTCATTAATCCCAAATCAATCTACCTACTCCGATCATTGATTGTGAGATATAAACAATTGGGGTACAGTGACTGAGAGTTGGCTGTTGAAATACGGATGGCGGGATTGATTCCCGCACTGGACAATTATTTTTGTATTCATTTGTTATTTATTTATTTAATACTTCAAGCACACAAATGTACAGAAGCGGACTTAATGTCAACGTTTGGGTGATGCAGAGACAAACAGTGGTAGGGGCAATAGCCAGAATTGAGGAATAAATATTTATAATTTACACCTAATGATATTTAATATATGCACAAATAAATACAGGGTGGCACCATCGACGCGAAAACTGTTACCATGGACTCAGTACATGATTCTGAACCCCCGTTTACATTTTTCGCCGGTTATTCAGCAGATTTTTTCAAAAATAACCGACGAAATATGTCAACGCGGGGTTCAGAATCTTTATACAAATACTTTAAACAAATGATACTAACAATGAGAAAACATTACCGTTGTGATGATACTGCCAGCTTCGTACGAATGTGCTCGCAAACTTTAAAGGATAATCGGTTGGTCGCCATTCTGATTTCCAGGGGGAGCGCATCCCACAGAGATACACTGTACGAAGAAGAAAGAGTAAATGAAGTCTGTGTGGTGGGGCGGGACATTGAAGAAGACAAATGTGAAATGAACGTAGAGTTCTATTGTGGTTCGCGCAAATGTACTGAAAGTGGGAGACTAGTTAACTAGGGGAAGAGGAAGAGTCTAGAAATGAAAACAAGGTGGTCACCGCCCTGAGCTCTCTGCGCTGGAGTGTGGTATGCATTATTATTATTTTACTGCAATTACTGTCAATAGTTTGAGAATACGGGATTTTATAATAGTTATTATTGCCATTACAGATTATGGATTATTTGTGGTTTCTTGTTCTTGTAATTCTTGAGATAAAACTTTGTCACATACTAACTGATACATACATAAACTCACACCTTCTTCCCATGGGGGTAGGCAGAAACTACAGAACGCCACCTGCTACGGTCCTTACATACTCCTTTTGCCTCGTTTAAGCCACTGATTTCCGAAACCGACTTTTTTTTTTTGTAGAAAGTTATATCCGTCCCATGAAACGTAATTTATAAGGTAGTAGGCAACCTGCTAGCACCCCCGATTTTCAATACTGTCATCATCATGTGCAGAGCCTTTTCCAACTATGTTGGGGTTGGCTTCCAGTCTAACCGGATGCAGCTAAAGCACTAGAAAGTGGTGTAGGGCGGGTTTAGGGGACTGTCATATGTAATTTTGACGTTCTAAAAGTGCTAATTCTCAGCTTAGTTTGAATAAATGACTTTTGGTTTTGATTTACCAGTATTTTACATGGAGAGACTACCTATCTGCCCTCCACATCCCTGTTAATGGCTAACACGACCCCCCCTAGCCCCTTGGCTAGACTGGGTGTTAACTTTCGGGCTTCTGACTACCTGTAACGACTGTCACAGATCTACGATCTACGAAGGGGTCTCGGTATATTTTGGATGGTCACCCTTCCACGAACCGACCTTGGCAAGTGTTGCTTAACCTTGAAGATCGATCCGTATGGCTTTTATTATTTAGCTACAGTTTTCCTGTTGTTATCTGTCCCATGAAACGTTGGTAATTTATAAGTAGGTGGTGTAGAAAAATTTCAAACAGTCTCATTTCACTCTCCTCTCCGACCCTTGCTCGACAATGATGCGCCAGCCCGCGTCAATGCTGAGCCTGTAGCTTTAAATCCTCCGAATAATAATCATTATCCTTGTTTGATCCAGCATGTCCCATCCTGCTGCCCTCCCCCCACTGACGCCCTAAGCCGAGGTTCGTACTCCACAGGGGGTGCCCTTAGCGAGCGTTCGCCTAGTACCTATTTAAGTTATTTTACGCCCTGGCTGGAGGCTGGAAGTTGGCTTAGCTTAAGGCAAACACAGGACAGTCCGGATAAGTAGTTACGATTCTCAGAGGCCAACTACAATGTGCCATTTATAAAATAAAAAAAATCATCAGTATTGAAAAGTGGGTTAGCAAAAACTATGACCAATACAGATCAGACTGTATCGGCATTCATTAAAACACACCTAATATCAAAACAGTATTTTCTTAGCGAGCGATATTTACATCTCGAAAAAGCTTGCTGTTACCGAAAATAAAGTTGTTCATCGTTATTTTTTTTTTTGTGCAGTTTAATTTAAATAATGTACAGGAATACAATACTGGTTTATGGAAAAAAACGTCACAATTACTAAAAACAGCTTAGCTTAGGTATTCGTTATCTCTCTGATCGCATCATTTTAATCTTAATATATAAGTAATCATGCAAATTAATTTAAAAGTTCGATACTATAAAAAATAATTAAAGTTACTCACGAAATTCCACCCAGTCAGATATCCCGGCTTATATCTATAAAGATTATCTAATTCTACGTTAGAACTAGGTTTAATGTCTAGTGTAGCGGCGAAGAGACTAATATAGGCATTATGTAGGACCCCAAACATGTGAATGACTGTGGTCCAGTACAACTTAGAATCACTCCTGTCAAATAACTTCTCATTTTCAGTTATCAAAAAGCATAAAACGTTATAAAAAATATTATTATCTTTCCAAATATACTCTTCCATTTTAAGAAATAACTGCAACCTTTTTTAGAAAACGGTTTTGAAAAAATAACACTTTAAAAAAAGAAAGCTAACACAATTTAAATTAAGAACACTGTTACGTTTTGAAATAATAATTTAATTTTTAGTATTATTTTTATAAATCGATTTTAAGAAAATAATTTTATTTATATTTTTGTTTTAATAATAATTAACAATGAACTTATGCTAATAGACGCCCGTATCCCGTAGCGGTTTAGGGCGACTACTCGATAATTAGCGTAACAGTAATTAGATCGACGGTATCTCATTATTTGTTGTTAATGAATTATTATAATCGTGTTATACTTTACCCTCGATTAGTTTAATTTTTACTTTAAAGTGGTATTTTTTGTTAGGTTCATGTTTTCTTAGTAAAAGCATGATTACCTAATGAGGGATACCTATGACCAACACTGGGCAATAATAGATTGAATAAGGAGTAATAAACTAGTCCAGTGTCAAATCGGACCGTAGCGCCTGCTTAATTATAATAGCAGAATCGACTAAGTGATATAATTTGATTGTCTTTAATATATTATAGTGCTATAACCATAGGGGGGATTATAAAAATAAATTAAATTAAAGTGGCTTGGCAGCTTTTTACTAAATGCTTATAAAAGTACATAGGTTGGGTACCTGTTAAAACATTTTTTTTTCTGTGTGTTTGTTCCGGTTAATCTCCGAAACGGCTTGACCCATTGGACGAGACTTTCAAAGTCAAAGTCAAAAACGTTTATTGCGAACTAAGTGTACAATGTTGGTGTCATGTTATGTTAGTACTTATGACTTAGCACCGTTTTACAAACATTGTAATTATCATTCTCCTGCCCTTATCATTCTAAATAAGCATGCATTAAACATTATTATTACTTAATTATTTTCTTTTATATTGGCACAATTAAATAGATAAATTATAGTTATTTCAAAATTCAATGTCAATAATAATTAATTTTATACAATTATCCAGCAATATTAATGTCATCCTTTTCAGGCAGTACAAATTATAATTATAATTTTATATGAAGTTAAATAGGATTCAGTGGCAGAAAGCTGATGTTATAAGGAGTAGCTAATTTTAGAAAAAGAATTAGACTCCACGTGGGTGAAGCAGCTAGTTTATAAATAAAATAACTATTCATTATTTCGTTTGACCAAGGAATAGTTACTTATCACTTACCTACTTTATTTATAAAGGATCAATCAAGAATCAATCACTACAATTAATTAACTTTCTTAGATCTGAGGTCCTGGGTTCGATTCCCAAGTCGAGCAAAGTGTTATTGGGTTTTTCCATCTTGAATTTCTCAGTAGCAGACGGAGACTCGATTTGTGCCCGGTTGATGGCAATAGGCTCTCCCCCTATTACATGGGACTTAAACATAACTGGGGAAATGTGGATGTTCTATAGATAGTAAGGATACATGTCTATAGTCATCTCGCTAGTTTAGAATTACAAGCGGAATGTTTGTTATATTATGTTTCTTTCATTTCTTTTTAAATTTATGACACGGCGTGTCTACTCTTGCGTATCTACTCCTACGTGTCTTCTCCTGCGTGTCTATTCCTACGTGTCTTCTCCTGCGTGTCTACTCCTGCGTGTCTACTCCTGCATGTCTACTCCTTCGTGTCTACTACTGCGTGTCTACTACTGCGTGTCTACTCCTGCGTGACGTGTAGGTATCAGTGTTATTCACAAGGGTCACGATTGCCATTTTAAAGGCAAAAAGATTGAATGAAGAAGATGTCTTCCATGCTACCATAAAATACCAAAAACCATACGAAGTACATACGAAAATATTCAGTGCGAAGGTTTTTGGATTTTTTCATTTAAATACCCTGTGTAGTTTGCGGGGCTCGTGGCTAAGTAATAATAGTCGCACGGGTCGATGAATCAGGTTAAGCTACACTAGCTGCGGTCGATATTTGGATGTGTGACCATTTTTACATACCGAGACTCCTCCGTGCCTCGGAAAGCACGTTAAGCCGTTGGTACCGGCTGTCATTCTTGGATCTTTGACAGTCGTTACGGATCGTCAGAGCCCGAAAGATTGACAACAAGTTTATTTTATTAACAGGCTATGTTAATAAAATAAATAAAAGCGAGAATGAAAAGTCAATGCTGTTATAATACCGGTAAATACTTAGGGCTGCTATAGACGCGACACGACACCCGCCGTAAAACAATTTCCGTGTAGTTTTCATAGAAATTACTCCACCAGAGTCGCGTGGCGCCTGTCTGCGGCAGCCATTAGTCATATTTCAAACTCGTTCTATTTAAAGAACATCTATACTACTACACTACATCTATATTATAAAGAGGTCAAATTTGTTTGTATGTTTGTGTTTATGGGATAATCTCCGGAACTACCAGTCGGATTTGAACAATTATTTTTGCATTGGATAGCCCAACTCTTGATGAAGATTATAGGCTCACGGACGGAGATGCAGGCAGAAGCTAGTGAAACATAAAATAAATTTGGATAATATAGTAGCAACTTAAAAAAAAATTGTTTAATAATATTTAAAAATAGTTTAGAAATTCCTAGTGTGGGCAAACGTTTGCCATGGTTTAAATATTATTATTTCCTAAATGGCTGTCTCGTTGGTCTAGAAGTCGCAAGGGCAACTGCTGAGCATGAGGTACTGGGTTCGATTCTCAGGTCAGGCAAAGTGTTACAGGGTTTAAAATCAGGAAATCTTAGTAGCAGCCCGGAGTCTGGATTTGTGTCCGGTTGATGGCAATAGGCTCGCCCCCTATTATATGGGAGGGGTGGACTATACTATAAGGTGTACCTCTGCTAACCATTCGGGGATTACCGGCGTGATGTTATGTGTTATTATTTCCTAATTGGCCGTCTCTTTGGTGTAGTAGTCGCAACTGCGTCTGCTTACCGTAGGGTCCTAGGGTTAGATTAATTTATCTGACTTACCAGTATCGGCATCGAGGTTTTTTAATAAATGCTTGGAAAATTGGAATCTATATACAAGGTAAAATGAAATTAGCCAGAGCAAATTCACATACCTAATTGGAAGGCTTAAAGTCACCCAAAGGGCAATGGAGAGGCATGCTTGGAGTTTCCCTACGTCATCGAATCAGAAATTAAGAAATCCGCAGGAGAACCAAGGTAACATAGCCCGAAGAATTGCCTTTAAGGGGCAGTGGGCAGGGCACATTGCTCGTGGAAAAGTTGGCCGATGGGGTCTGGTAGGTTCTGGAGTGCCGACCGCGTACCGGAAGACGTACCGTTGGAAGGCCGGACAAGGTTTACCGGTGACCTGGTGAAGGCCGCAGGAATCCGCTGGATGCGGGAAGCACAGAATCGGTCGAAGTGGCGGTGCTTGGGGGAGGCCTATATCCAGCAACGAACGTCTTTCGGCTCAAATGATAATGATTAATCTAATGTTCCCCTGTAAATCCTTTAAGTATTTTGACCTATAGAAGGCTAGTTAACTAAAAAAACTTTTTTGTATGTAACTTTAGGTAGGTTTTCCATTTTTGTCGCGCACGCAAAAATCTTAAAATTGTGAGAAATTCACTTTTACTTTTCAAGGCGATATTCATTCTCAAATTAGCACAAAAAGAAAGTGAAACACAAACGTCTAAAATGAAAGTGTTTGAAAATAATTGATTTCGGAACCATAATAGTGTGCTAAGAACTATAAAATGGTTATTGAACTCAAATAAGTTTATTACATAACATAACATCACGCCTGTAATCCCCGAAGGGTTAGGCAGAGGTGTACCTATAGTACACCCACATTTCGCCAGTTATGTTTAAGTCCCATGTAATAGGGGGCGAGCCTATTGCCATCAACCGGGCACAAATCCAGACTCCGGGCTGCTATTGAGAAATTCCAGATGGAAAAACCCAATAACACTTTTGCCCGACTTGGGAATCGAACCCATGACCTCATACTCAGCGGTAGCGCTTTGCGACCACTAGACCAGCGAGGCAGTAACAGTAGCGAGGCGAAAAAAAATACACGTTTCTTGTATGGAGACCCGATTAATATTTTTTTTTTGTTGTAGCAGCCATAGTAGTGCATGCTCTGTGAAAATTTCAAGTATCTACCTATTACGGTTCGAAAATACAGCCCTGTGACAGACGGACAGTGGAGCCTTAGTAATAGGGTTCCGTTGGAACCGTTTGGGTACGGAACCATTAAAAGCATTATCATTCTAATAATATAAATAATGATGACTTGATAGTTGTTAAAAATTGTTGTTAAATAACAACATAACAATGTCAGTTTTACTCTTGTTCATGGTCGTTCCACGACAACAGTACTACTCTCTTAGATAATTCGTGCGGATACGAGAAGTCTCATCACTAAAGTAACAATGAAAGATAACATTACGAAGAATACTTTAAGCAGTCATACGCCCCGGTTTCAATATAACATTACGCCTGTAATTTCCCGAAGGGCTAGGCAGAGTTGTACCTTTGCATGTACATCTACATTTCACCAGTTATGTTTAAGTTAAAAAAAAAACCGGGCACTAAACCAGACTCCGAGCTGCTACTGAGAAATCCCAGTTGGAAAAATTCAATAACACTTTGCCTGACCTTGGAACCGAACCCAGGACCTCATGCTCAGTAGTAGCTAACTAACTAAACCCACAAGTGAATATTATTATTTTATAGATGATGAGTATTATTAAAAAATAACAATAATGGTTGCCTAATTGACAGTCTGTCTTAAAATAAATCTTAAACGGCGTAAAAAAAAAAAGAAACAAAAAAGAATCCTATTGCATTTTTTTAGCTAATCTACTATATAAAAGTAAGTCGGGTTTTCCTTCCTGACGCTATAACTCCAGAAAAAACGAACCGATTTCCACGGTTTTGCATTCGTGGCTCCGTGAGGTTTTAGGTAGGGTAGGTAGGATAGGTAGGGTAGGTAGGTAGGGTAGGTAGGTAAGATAGGTAGGGTAAGTAGGGTACGTAGGGTACGTAGGGTAGGTAGGGTAGGTAGGGTAGGTAGGGTAGGTAGGGTAGGTAGGGTAGGTAGGGTAGGTAGGGTAGGTAGGGTAGGTAGGGTAGGTAGGGTAGGTAGGGTACGTAGGGTAGGTAGGGTAGGTAGGGTAGGTAGGGTAGGTAGGGTAGGTAGGGTAGGTAGGGTAGGTAGGGTAGGTAGGGTAGGTAGGGTAGGTAGGGTAGGTAGGGTAGGTAGGGTAGGTAGGGTAGGTAACTACCTACCCTACCTACCCTACCTACAGATTTCGTACCCACCTAACTAGGTACGCCGTAAATAAGTTCTTAATGCTACCCGTGCGAAGCCGGGCCGGGCAGCTAGTTTTATATAAGTTTCGAACAAAAATCGGCCACTTTAATAGCGTTGGCCTCGCGAAGCTCTTCCATAGGTACCACTTACAGGGAACGAAAACAACGTGAAGAATACTGAACTAAGTCTCAAAACCGTTAACACGCAGTGAGCAAACGTGGTGATCAATATTATCGTTCCTTCTCTGTATGAGAAGGGAGCTTTGGCTAGCAGTGGGTCAGATACTTAGGTATATTAGTCTAGTATATAATAGTTATTATGCGTCAAGAAGATAAGTCTTTATTTGCCTTAAACATGGCATGTACAAAGTTGTTACAGTCAGGTATCTATGTATCAATTGCATGCAAAATAATAATTATTAGTTCATTGTTGCTCAATGTCACAGATATAAGATTAATATAATAGTTTTATCTTAGCACTATCCGCAATGACAGAAATTTAAAGTTTATTGTTAAAAAAATACTGCCTCGTTGGTCTAGTGTTCACAAGCGCTACTGCTGTAGCGAGAGGTCTAGGAGCGATCTAGGTCGAGGAGAGGTCTAGGTCGAGGAGCTCATGAGGTCCTGGGTTCGATTCCCAGGTCGGGCAAAGTGTTATTGGGTTTTTCTATCTGAAATTTCTCAGTGGCAGCCTGGAGTCTGGATTTATGCCCGGTTGATGGCAATAGGCTCGCCCGCTATTACATGGGACTTAAAACATAACTGGCGAAATGTGGGTGAACCTGCTACAGGGACACCTCTGCCAACCCTTCGGGGAAACAAGGCATAATGTTATGTTTAATATCTTAAAACATATATAACTACTGCATGGAGATGCATGCTGACTTGTATTGCAGAATACTCCTAAATCAGCCAAGCAAAAAAAAAAAACAATCACATGAACAATCTCTTATTTTTATAAAGATTTTATATAGATTTCGTAAATGTGACAGAAGTGGTAATATAGCTAATATATAGCTTTTTTTAAAGATCAGTTTACATGACTCGTCAGGACGGATACCATAAATGTCTCTGATGCATTTCTTTAAAACCCATAGATCCTCTTTTTTATAAAATTCGTTAGAATATTTGCAAATGTCTAACAGAAGGTCAGATGTGTAGCCTCGATGTACGGAAGTATAATTTAAACTAAGGATTATGACCAATTTTATTTATATGACCTCAACAGCTGACAGCATAACATTATCTTTATAAATATTACAAGTTGTTTCTTCTTAAAGATTTAGAAGAAGATTCTAGAATATTTATAAAATAATAATATAATAAAGTTGAAGAGTTTATTTGTTTGATCTCTGGAACTGCCAGACGGTTTAAAAAAAACTTTCATATGACAGCCCAATTCTTGAGGGTCGCAGCGTGATGTAAAATAGCCTATGGATGGATAGTGATAGGATATTTGGGCTATCAACACCACATCAACACGCTGAGGAGCCCAGTAAAAACAAAAAGTCAGAAAAAACGCCAAGCAAAAACGAACTACAGGCGATGCGTAGCGACCATAGAAATATTTCTTATATCTATGGTTGTTCAATGTTACCTTTGAACATTGACTCAGCACTCGGCCCGGCTCACGCGCGGCCCAGTTAAAATATTGATTTGGTTGCATCTCACACGTATAGAACACAAAGAATTTATATAATAGTGTGTGTTAAGAAATTGTAGTATATAAGCTGTAACATATTGTTAATAAATCACATTTAAATTTTATATTCTTGTCTCATTACCCCTCACTGTGGCCAAAACACCTTCAGCCATCTCTGATCAGTCTCGTGAGTCTGCGGGACTAGCAGTGAGTGTACCCTTCCCGAACCTGGAAATCCTATCAACCGTCCGTCTGTATCCTTAGGCCGCATGGTACAGACATCCTGAACTTATTTATATATTTATCTGTCGTACTAGGTATATGATAGGTTAGGGCTGTAAGGCTTATAGGGGTTAGAGTCGTAGGGACTGTTAGGCTTGTAGGTCTTAGCAACTTCCTTTAACTTATCATATATTTTCACGTATTTTCACACCCTTAACAGTATTGCGGCCTTAAGTGACGTTTATTAAGGGTGGATGTACATTTTGGTCCTTCGAGCATTTGAATCACGCGGTCGCCTTGCCCACTGTAGGGATTGATTTTAACAGACTGACACTTCGGAGCACTGGGGGCTGGCGTACTCAACAAAGCATCAGTTTTTCGGTAATATGAAGTACGTTGTATTAGGGTATTCTGTTGGAAAGCCTCTCGGTGCGGATCGGTCACTGGCCAACAAAACAAGCGAGTTTAACCAGTTGATTGAGAAGTCGCACAGATATAACAAGAGCGCAGATACCACTTGTACTGACTTAACTATTACATTAGGTTTGGGCCGTTAGGCAAGAAAAAAGAAGAGCACTATGGAGATACAGGAAGTTAACGAACTAATCAGGAGCCAGGAGGCGGATTACAACGAGATCAAAAGGGTATTGTAGGGACACATGTAAGCGTGCACGATAGACAGAACGCAAGGTAAGCAAAATGCATTTGTGAGCGAGACGTATGAACGGCGGGCAGTTACTACGCACTAGCCCGGTTGGAAGGTTCTCCTTGGGATTAATTGGAATAAAACTCAATGAGTAGTAAACACTCGTTTATTTAAGTGAACCCAGAGACTTCATAGCCGGTTAACGCAGTGCTCACATAAATAGGGATTGTCACGGTCACACGGTGACGACTAAATCCCTAAAGTATTATCAAACATAAAAAAGGACTCACCTACAAGGAAAACAGAAAAAATACATCAACGAAAGGAAAAAACGTTTGACCACGTTTTGCAGCGAGTTCAAGAAAACCACTTAAGAGGCAACAAAAAAAAATGTTACGACGAAGGAATCGACTACCTTAAAAAGTATGAAGAAAGGCTACAACATGTGCAAAGTGTTTATGAACCACGACTTTCAGATGAAGAGGAAGACAAGGACGTTGTCAGTAGCCCAAAAATATTTATACAGCTATTCCGAATTTCACAGATATCTAAAAAAATATCTCAGTTTAAGGAATCCATTACTCAAGACAAGCCAATGGCAAATGGCACTTACAAACACTATTACAAACTTAAGACTTGAGCGAAGCAGTGGGTTGGAGGCAGAAATTTCACGCGGAAGAAGTCACGGGAAGTAAGTAAATTTTATGAAATTTATAGATTTGAGTAACATCAGTCTTTTTCAAGTCTCAAGTAAATAGGTTGCTGCTAGGCAACTGTGCACCATCGCCTATCATCAGGTGAGATAATGGTCAAATGATTTTCTTTAGGAAGGGCGTCTCGCTTTTCAACCTAAGAGGCTACTTAACCGGGTTATCCTGTGGATGCTTTATAAATATGTCTATGTAGTTTTATGCCCTGGCAACAAGTAATGTACAATTTATAAACTAAGCAAGTACACGCCAAGGGCACCCCTTTTGGGGTACGAACCTCGGCTTAGGGCGTCGGTGGGGAAGGACAAACGAAGCAAACTTAGGTCTATTTAGTTTCCTAGTATTCCTGTCAACCCCTCCAACTAAGTGAACAAGGCATTGAACTCATAACCTCGCTTACCAAACCGCGTTTAATAATTATAAATGAACAAATATACATCGCTCCTTACTTCTTGATGGTGCACAGTTGTGTCATGAACAGCTTAGTCAGCCTATAATGTTCCCACTGCTGGAACACAGGCCTCCTCTCATTGAGGAAGTGGGCCGTATTCCACCACAGGGCACAGTGCGTGTTGGTAGATGTCACGTGTCTTCGAATTTGTGGTTCTAGGACATGCCAGATTCTCCATGATGTTTTCTTATACTGTTTTGAGAGCAGTGGTGATGAAATAATTTACACAAAGTAAAGCGCCTGTCAGGGTTCGAACCTACGACGACTTACAAATTGTAAGTCGCGGCTGTTACCATTGGGCCACCACTGGTCTTTGTAGCGTCATGTATTAGTCTTAGAGGTATGAGGAACAGGGTGTAAAGTTCACTCATCCTCTATACAAAAAGGAGGATCCTCCGACCAGACGGGTGTCATGTCTGGTGGGCAACTGCCCGACGATTGATGTCGAGACATTGTATATATACTCGTCGCGCGAAAAACTCTGCTTGCGCGATGCAGGTTTTTGCGTGACGTCACAGTACTGTGACGCATAGTGCGCATGCGGCGATGTAGATGCCGCCACTACTTATTATTTAGAAAATTAATACTTTAACCCTCACATTCAGTTTATCATCAATATTTATTTAACTGAACCGGTTTTTGCATATTTTCGTTAACTTCCTGCATTGAGACTTAAATCTTGTAAGTGTTAAGTAATTTTAATTGTTACCTGCTTTCAATTTTATAATTCATACCTATAATTAAGTTAATTAGCGGGGCTCGTGGTAAAATGATAGCCGCATGGGTCAATCGAAGGTTAAGCTACGCTTGCTGCGGTCCATTACATATCAAGCCACCTCCGTACCTCGTAAAGCACGTTAAGCCGTCGGTCTCGGCTGCCATTTGTAATTCTTTGTCAGTCGTTACGGGTAGTCAGAAGCCCAAAAGTCTGACAACCAGTCTTACCAAAGGGTATCCTGTTACCCAGTAACTGGGTTGTGGAGGTCAGATAGGCAGTTGCTCAATGTAAAATACTGGTATCCAGCTGCTTCCGATAAGACTGGAAGCCAACCACAACATAGTTTGGAAAAAGCTGGACAGATTGATTTTGACCCGCTTTCAATTAATTAATTGATATCTATAATTATGTTAATAATTAAGGCTGTCAGTACCCGTATTGTGAGTGACCTTTGCCATGCATTTAAGTGCCCACCAACATAACTTCGCTATATTTCAGAGAATTTTCAGTACCTATTTACCAAATCTTCTATCAGTTTTGAAATTAATTAAGACAATTTTAACGCACAATATTCAACAGGAAAGGTATTTTGTTCATATTTAAAATCTCCAGTTTACAAAGTTATTTTAACAAATATTTAAAATAAAACTAGTCCTAACTAACCCGTCCATGCTTCGCACGGGTGCCATCTACTTTCCACGCAACGTTCTTATTTTCTTCTTTCATAAGACCCTTCTGCCGACGAAAAAAAAACAAACACAAATAAATAAGAATTAGCGAAATCGGTCCAGCCGTTCACGCGTATTGTCGTGACCAAGGGAAATAGGGATTCATTTTTATATATGAAAAATCAGTTTATAGTTCATTAACTAACAAGCGTGACTACGGCATTAATGGCCGATTTTTCGATCGTCAAATTACTTTTATCTGAAAAATAATAATATGGTAATTTGACATTTAACAAAGGGTGCAGTCAAACCGCAATTTCTACTCGTCTGATAAAAAGTAAAAATTATCGACCGTTAGTCAGACAGTGCACTAAATTGTTCAAATCAAAATTAGACTCACCAAATTCCAATTAGTGGACAAACAATACGAATATTTCCACAAGACGATCAAATCTGGATCATTTCTCTGTTCTTCAGTAAAATTAGATTTTATGGCAAATCCGAAACCTATCGTGAAGTAAAATATATCACAACTTAGAGCGTGAAACACTATTCTTATAAAAAGATGCGAACAAGCATCTCTTACATCTGAAACCGTCACCATTGTTACTATAATTTTAAAGATAATTCAAGTAAATATGTCTGAACCACTCAAATAATCAAACCAAAATGGTTTTTACCAGAATTTTTTAAAGTCGTTATTGTAAGGAAGATTATTGTTTTAAGAAGATGTTATCGTGAAGAATGGTTAATGATTTAAACTAAAAAAATATTGTGAATGGATTTTGGCTCATTATTAAGTTTGAGAGGAGATCCGGGCTAATAGGAAGTGGTTTGAAGGCTTAGGTTAATCAGAGAATTTAGTTTAGAGATATTTAAAAAAGGTCTTTATGTTTTTTACATTTGTGTATTTTTTATTCATACGATAGATGGAGGATTTAAATGCCGTACAAAAATATACAACAAACTTTAATCAAAATGTTAAAATTAAGTATAGAATATAAGTTTAAGGAACTTAATTAATTCATCATTAGATAATCCACAATTAGAATGGAGTAACAAACACTGCTTTCAAAGCAATAAGATCAATTTTTCTCTGACAATATTATGAATGTCTTGTGTAGAACTTAAAATTCAAATATATTTTCAAATATTTTTCTATCTGAAATTTCTCAGTAGCAGCTCGGAGTCTGGATTTGTGCCCGGTTGATGGCAATAGGCTCGCCCCCTATTACATGGGACTTAAACATAACTGGCGAAATGTGGGTGTGCCTGCTAAAGGGACACCTCTGCCCAACCCTTCGGGGAAACAAGGCGTGATGTTATGTTATGTTATGTATTTCCAAGGAAATTCGATGATGCAATTTTAAAGTAAGGAAACTCATACGTTTTAGGTAAACCCCAGCTTCACTGAACTATGTATCATTTCCATGATACTGAGAATTAAACAATATTATGCACATAATTATCAATGGTAAACTATCTAGGGCCACTATATATACATACCAATATCAAAGTCCGAACATCGCGTGCCTACATATACCTACGCATAAAATAATAGGTACAGTAATTACATACAATAGTATCAAGTACATATATATTTAGATTTAATGTTACAGCCTAGGTCTCACTGTGAGGTATTTTAATTATCTATCTCATAAACTGTTGTCTGAAGTATATTTCTGCAATTCATAACGATGCTGTTTTGAGCTTAGCTAATAATTTCACTGTTTGATAATCAAAGCTCTTATTATAACATCCTATTGTATTGAAACTTTCATTTACGAATTTTGATTTGATTTGAGCTTTCTTTTATCTTGACAGTCCCTAAAAAATACACCATTCATAAGTCAAAAATGTCTTGAATTCGTATAAAGACTGTAACCTACTCACTACAGTTTTGAGCCGTCTAGCGTCTGGTCGACACTTCACGTGACCAGAGCACTGGCTCGTTCTTTGGCCAAAGAATTAACATTGCCGTTCAACGTGGCAATGTTGCCAGCGATGCGGATGAGTACTTTGACGCTTAAGTGTACTTTTGTATTTATTTGTATAGTTAGTCATTAAATTTTGTACCTAGTGTAAATAAGTTGGTTGTGTTTTTTTAAAACTAGGTTTTTGATCCTTATTCGCCTTATACCTACACCCTAATTAAGAGATATATTATATTTAACAGCAAATAAAAAATCAAATAAAGACCATTATGAAAACATAGGTATGAATTTAACAGATTTTTTGACATTTTCATGTAAGGTTTACCTTATTTAGTCTCTGTTTAGTAATTTTATGTTAATGGTTCATTAACTTTACCTGACGTCTGTGAGTGCGGAGGTTAAGGGTACAGTTGTAATTGAACATAATTGTTGCCTATTAGATTTATAATTATTCTCGAGAGAATAGGATGGAAAAATACTACGGAAGCATGAAAAAGAGTAATTATATATCGATTATTAAAGGTGATTGAGAATGTTTTGTTATTTCCTACTTTGTCGAACTCTTGCAGTAAATACGTTTACGTGCTTTGTCTTAAAAAATTATAAAAGAAAGATGCGGAAGAAATTAATATTTACTGTCGAATTAAGTCATCTGCCCAGCCTTTTCCCAACTATGTTGGGGTCAGCTTCCAGTATAACTAGATGCAACTAAATATCAGTATTTTATATGGAGCGACCGCTTATCGACCTCTATAACCCGGTTACTGGGTATTGGGTGACACGTTACCCGTTGGTTACCGCCGCCTATAGACACTTACCAAAGAGTTTGCCGATATATAGCCTACTTTAAAGTAAAGTAGGTAAAGATCTCGTGCCTCTAATTTTACCGACACCCAAACCTTTCAAACCCTATCCAGTTGAATACCAGTATTTTACAAGAGCGACTGCCTATCTGAACTCCACGACCCAGTTACTGGGCAGTACGATACTCCTTGTTGAGACTTGATTTAAGAAATTGAGCCAAAACTTCATAAATGACTTCTAACATTAGGTTCTTCGTTTTACCGCGTCTCCTCTTATTTGTATTTTTATTATTTGAATGGCTTCACTTTTTTTTTTAAGTTTTTACTTCCACTTAATAATGACGTAAATAAGGTTAAACACGTCTGCAAAGTTCTGTCCCTTAAGCAGTTAAATATATTTAGGTATTAAACTGAATTATTAGCAGAGAACTACCTACAAAGTGAGTTTATAAACAGGGATCTGAAGGATCACTAGGGCAGCTAAGCCTCCCGTTAAAAAAAAAAATGTTGTCACTAATAATTATCGCACAAAGTCGCATTTCATGTCTGTCTGTGTAACCACTTACATCTTTTAAACTTCACAACGTATTTTAATGTGGGTTTCATAATTATTATTTAAAGCATTTATTCCGGAAGTTTTACGTGTATCGAAACTAATATTTTTTCTAAACTATAACAATCCTAACTAATATTATAAATGCGAAAGTAAGTTTATTTGTTGGTTTGTTTGTTACGCTTTCACGCTAAAACGGCTGAACGGATTTGGATGAAATTTGGCGTAAGGGTAGCCCATGACCTAGGTTAGGACATAGGATACATTTATCTATTATATATTATATTCTCACGGGATCAAGACTTATGCGGCTGTAGCCGCGGGGCCCAGCTAGTAATAATAATATTATTTATAGGGTCTTTGATATTTCTCGGGACCCTGGGGTCCCGGACCTTTGGAAGGCGTACGAGGGGCCGCAGTCATCTCGCAGAGGCCCATTTGACGTTTTCAATGAATGAGGCACCAATAGACGACTATCCCCGTATGCACTATACAAGTGCACCCAAGGACGCCCCTGGTTGGTGTAGGACTTTTGCAGGATATGGAAACAAAGATATTGGACTATGAGTTTGGCTGGCTAAAGTGGACTAGTTACCTGGAACTAGGGTAGGACTATAGCCCCTGCCTGATCAATGTTTTATAAGTACACGGATAAAACGGCAGGGAGTGACTTGCACACACAAAATAATGGGCCCCCGAAAACGGTCACTAGCACATAGTGACGTAGCGACAAGGAGATGTTGCCCACATATCCTGAGGTGCTTGAGGAGTGGAGAAGTATTTCACGGTTTTCAGAACAATCCCAGAGCCCGAAAGATGGTCAAGATCCCTACCAGCATCTTACTGGAATACTTCGTTCCTCCGACGTTTGCTTTTGCGAATCTCCACTCAAGCCGGCCAATAAAGGCAAGAATGAGGTGGAAGCTCTGTTCCTCGTTAGTGTTCACTCCAACTGGCCAATAAAGGCAAGCCAGACGTGAAGAACAAGACTTCTCCCGGGTCCGTGGGGTCGCTACTGCCCAACAGCTCGCCACATGCTGTCCTGCGGGTTTTTGTATCTCTCTTGGTCTGACTCCTCATCCCAGACCTGTTCCGACAAAGTAAACTGTACCGGCACAGACCTAGAGAGCCCCACCACGACATCAACGTACAGATACGGCGGTGGGGTTATTATTATTATAATCATAAGGAAAAAAATTATTGTTATAATTATAAAGAGAAAAAAAATGTTTTTTTTTTTATGTTTGTTTGTTACGCTTTTATGTTAAAACAGCACAACAAATTTGGATGAAATTAGGTACATGAGTAGACCATGACTTGGGTAACAACATAAAATATGTTTTATCCCGATATTCCTACGGAATCTTCACTTATGCGGCAGAAAATGCAGGGCGCAGCTAGTAGGTAATATAGTATAGCTTTAAATAAACAAAAAACTAACGACTTCAATAGCCTTCAAAAACTAAAAATAAATAACATTATAAATAAATATTATCTAAAATTGAGATTACCATAATAGCTTAGAATAAGCTATAGCGAAGTGTAAAAAAAACAGTTTAAAAAATGTACGGACGTAACGTCTCTTATTTTAATTTAAAAACTAGAATTTCAACCCGTAATCACAGCGGTGATGGTCAAGACCACTTTATATATTTTGTTCTGATGAACAACAAGTACAAAGCCCTCTTCTCTTACAGAAAACGAACGAGCATTGATCACCACACTGCTCACTGCAGGTTGATGATTTTAGAGTATTAAAGACAGGTAAACTAGACGTCATCATCTGCCTAGCCAACCAACCAACCAACTCCAATCAACCAACCAACCACCCAACTAACCAATCTACCAACTATGTTGAAGTCGGCTTCCAGTCTAACCGGATGCAGCTGAATACCAGTATTTTACATGGAGCGACCACCTGACCTTCACAACCCCAAAAAAGTAGGATAATAATGCTCAAAATTATTTAATTAATGCTGACCACTGTGACGGGAAGCAATGTAGGTATTTAAAGCAACAGGAAATGCTACACATAAGGCGCCATTTAATAACAAGTTTTATTTAAAAATTAATTAAATAAACAGGTTTTTGAACTCTTTACAAAGTACTAGATCAAGCACCGTGAAGGCCTTTGTCTCATTAATTACTCATTCTTCATCTGAAATTATTTTATTATTTTGTCTAAACTAACATTATGAAGCTAAGACTGTTTGTGTGTTTGTAAGACGTAATCTCTGGAAGTACAGCCGGTCTATTCTGAAAAAATCTCTACGTGAAAACTCAGGTGAAGTGTGTCAATTCCTTGCGTGAAATGACAGCTCACTGGTTTCGTCGGATCGGCTGATCCATTTAGAAAAATTCTTAGGTGGATCCGCAGTTGTAGCCCGCGAAATTTTTATTTTTTTACTTTTTTTGCAATTTGCAGGTCAGTGTCAGGTTGTAAAGTAAAAGTTCTTGCGATGAATGAATGAAATGGAAAATAATTTTTCCATAAGAAATTTGTTCTTAAGGAACAAATCTAACTAATAATCCAATGAATAGAATTCTGTTATTTTTAAAAGAGTAACCGTGGAGTTTCTTGCCGGCTCTTCTCCATAGGAAACGACCAATTGAAAACGTGCACCTAGCTTCTGACATTTCATAACTGCCCATGTAGGTTTATGTGAAATAAAAATAAGTATTTTGAATTGAATTGTAAATACATTATCTGTTATTATCGCGAATCATATTTTGATCAAGATACAACTTGACACTGAGCTGCAAATTGTAAGAAAATTTGAATTTCAAGGGCCATAACTGCGGATTCACCTTAACTGACAGAAAGCTACGCTATTGACGAGTGTATATCGACAGTGGAAAGGTAAAATGGCTAAAGCGCCATTTTGGTCGATATTGAGTTATATATGTCACTGAACAGATTTTTTTTTTTGGCGCTTTATCAGTACACATACGGAGTACAAGGTTTTAACAGTCCGACAACTTTTCATTTACCGTGCAGTAGTCCGCAAACACTCAAACTCACCATTAAACTTCAGTAATCCTTCCATAGCAAGAAGAAGACCAGTACCCCCATGTCCTACAAAAAGCACGCACACAACTTTTGCTAAACGACACTACCCATTTCTAAGCGCCCTCACTTATAATAAATGGAACCAGATTTTGAATATACATTCCCTTAACACATTTCATTGTAAATCTAAAATTAAAGAATATCTTTTAATTCTTGACTACAGTAAAACAGAAGAACTATTAAAATCGCAATATACATGATCAACCACTCTATACACACACCCTCACACTCACACGCACTCACTCATACATACACACACACACACACTCCCACACGCACGTACCACATCTTTTTCATACTAGAATTAAATACATAATTGTACCCCTAAAAATAAGTACTACTTACTTACCCGTAATTTTGTATAATGGACGGATGGATGACCCCTGTAACACAGGTTCCACCTAGCATGGGGGTCATTGATCAAATTTCTATGCACTTGTAAGTCCTAAGCTGTAAATGCTGCGCATAACTACTTAGTCATTTAGTTTTGGAAATAAATTATTTATTATTATTATTATTACATTTTCTTGCTTTTTTTTCATTTAATCATGGTTTAAAGCGACTTTTTTTGATGTTTCTGAAGTATATGTCGCTTCAGTGATTGCGCTCACTGTACATTCATGTTTGACAATGCTTTAGCATTTTTGCGTTTCTCTATTAGATGTATAAAGACCTTATTAGAAGTTTTACTAGAACTACATTATTAATTGTGTGGCAGTTTAGCAAAACTCTTTTCTGTTTTTTTTATCTTTTGGCGCTTTAGCAAAAGTTAGAAAGATAAGACAGTTAACAGATGTAGAAACCGCGCGATTGGTCTATTTTGGCTACTTCCACAGCATTATTTCGTATGGCATTTTACTGTGAGGTCGGGCTGCTGACATTGAATCCATCTTTATTTTGCAAAATAGATCTGTCAGAGCCATTTATAATCTACGTCGCCGCGAATCTCTCAGGAAACTATTTAAAAGGATAAATATTATGACGGTACCTTGCTAATTCATTTATAAAAATATTATGTACGTAAGGAAAAATCCACATCTTTTTAATAAAATAAGTGATAGATATAATTTTAATACTAGAAATAAAGATAAACTAGATCAACCATTTTTCAGATTATCTAAAGTACATACATCTTTTATGGGGTACTGTGTTAAATGTTACAACAAAATACCTTGTGACATATTGCAATTAAATGAAAGAAAATTTAAAACTCATATTAAAAGTACACTTCGTAAACAAGCATATTACAAATTAGAGGATTATATCCAAGATAAGAGTGCTTGGAAACATGCTGGTCCGGCTCCATAGGACAATTTAGAATCAAGACAAAAACAAACAGGCTGCTAATTTAATTGAAAAATTTATATTTTTGTGTTATATGACATTGATTTTACATTCTGTGATTACTTCCTCACACACTGACTTACTAATTTAAAAAAAAAATTAGGAGAATCGTTTAATTTTACAATGTTTGTAAATATGTGAGCACCATGTATCTATCACATAATTAAATATCTGTCGTTGCTTAATTTTTAATTCTTTTTACCTATTGTGGTATAGTAATTTTAGTCTAAGTGCATCGTCTTCACATATAATTATTTAACTAATGTACGTAATTATACAAACTATTCTAAAACATTTTAAAAGAGTAATAATGGTGGACTTTCTTGCCCATTCTTCTCCATACGAAAACTACCTTTTGGAAGGGGTGACTAGAAAAATTATATTATTTTGTAAATTTTGACGTTCAAAAGTACCATACATGGGCCTATTTGAAATAAATGATTTGACTTTGACTTTATAAGATACACAGAAATATATCCATTAGAATTTTTTAAAATGATTTTTTATCGTAAAAAAAAACTTTAAAATACATTTCTGAGATTTCACATTTTGGCGCTTTATCCATTTTACCTTTCCACTGTCGATATTAATATGTTTTATGTGATATTACACTTCCATGTGGACGGAAGTCGCGGGCAGAAGCTAGTCCATAGGACCTAGTGTGAACAGTGAAGGCCCGGGCAGGTCCTCACCGGACACGGCTGTCACCATTGTGTGGATCTCCCGGAGGACACGGTTGAGCATACAGTGGAGGTTTGCCCAGCTTGGGCGGAGCATCGCCATGTCCTCGTGGAGACGATCGGCGGCGGTGATCTCTCGCGTTCGGCCCTGGTTCAGGCCATGGTATGGAGCGAGAGGAAATGGGAGGCCGTCACCCTCTTTCTGCGAAGCGGTAATGCTCGCGAAGGAGGAGGCGGAACGCGTGAGGGAGAGGCAAATTTCGCGCCCTCACGCCCTTAACTGCCGTAGGAGAAGACGCCCAGGGCGTCTCCTCCTACGGCAGGGCGGGAATCGCAAGCCGATTTCCGGCCACCGTAGGCGCGGGCTTGCGGACGGTGAGCAATGGGTAGCTCACCGTCCGATAAGGACCAGGCGCGGGTCGATGGCGCGTTGTGTTCCACGCGCGCCTCAAAGCGATGTCAGCAGAATTGACGGGGTCCACTAGGGCCGGTGCCTGCCGGGGGTGCGAAGAAAACTGAAAGGGAGATCGTGGCCCCCGGTAACAGGGCAACCAAAGGAACACGGGTGGGTTTTAGTCAGAAAGAGTTTGACACGCCCTCCCGCTCTGCCCAGAGCAGGAGAAGTTATTTGATAATTTCCCAACCACAAAACAAAAAAAAAACAAAAAAAAGGCCAATTTGAGCGCCAAATATCTTCAAGTATTGAGTTAATAGGTAGCTACTTGTAGGCAAGCGTTGTGCTCTATCAACCACATCATCATCTGCCTCAAGTGCCTAGCCTTTTCCTTCCGCATGCTTTTAATCACCTTGTTTTACGATCTAATTTGTCCAGTTATTACCTGAATATATCTGCCTCGCCTTTTCTCAACTATTTTGAAGTCGACTTCCAGTCTAACCAGGTGTAGCTGAATACCAGTATTTCATATGGAACGACTGCTTATCTGAACTCCACAACCCTGTTTCTGGATACTACGATACCCATTGGTAAGGGTAATATGTCTTGCATTGAATTGAATGTGCCCTGAGGGCTGTGAGTATGTCATGCTCACTCTAATGTCTCGCTGACGGTGGCGTGTGTGTTGGATCATTTAGCTCCCTTCAAAATGGTCGAGTTGAATGGTGCTAATCCATGCGTCATGTTCGGGAACAGGCGTCGTCAGTTGGGACTGGTCATCTCTTAGCTGCCATGGTCTTTTTATTTTTATTTTTGAATTGTTCTTTGTTTTATCCTTCTATTGTGGACGTCTTTCTACATTTTTCTCACATGTATAATTCCAACATGAATGATGTAACCAATTTTTTGTAACTATTTTTTATTTGTTCTTAATATAGTTATATAATATAGTTTCTTGCCCGTTCTTCTCCATAGGTACCTACTACGCTTTGGAATGGGCAACTAACTTCATATTTCTGGCTAACCAATTCCTTGACAATTCAAAAGTGCCTGTAAATGGTTTAATTGGAATAAATGCTTTGAGTTTGAGTTCGGCTCCTAAGGGTCCGTAGCGTGATGTTAAATGGCCGGTAGTTCCTGAGATTAAGTATAGATCGTTCAAACAAATAACTTTAAGCGTTATTATAGTATATAGAAGAATAAATATACATCATTTACATCATACGAATAGTAGTCATTTTTAATGTCTAGTGTCTTAAAGGTTAGTGGCATATTTAATAACTTCCTAATAGCTTGCTTCATTAGAATTTTATCTTCGTTAATGATTTTTGACATTGAAAAAGAATTGTCCAGGAGTCAATCAGTCAGAAATATGAAGCTAGTTGGACCATTCCAAAGCGTAGTAGGTACCTACGGAGAAGAACGGGCAAGAAACTTCACGGACACTCTTTTAAATAAAAAAAAAACAGTGGCACTCCGGGAGTGCCGACAGAAGTGAAAACTTGAAAAAAAATCGGCACCGCGATAATCAACGCGTTGATGTCTTTTTAACCGTCTTATGAATTTTCGATCATGTCACGTGTCCTGACGCGAGTTTAACATTTTTTACCCATTACAAAAAAAGTGCACAACGCCGCTAAAGAAGTTTTCACTTCGAAAATGTTTCTAAATATTGTTTTGTAGAAAGACGTGCACGTTAGAAGCGTCCGAAATAAAAAAAAACAGTGGCACTCCGGGAGTGCCGACAGAAGTGAAAACTTGAAAAAAAATCGGCACCGCGGTAATCAACGCGTTGATGTCTTTTTAACCGTCTTACGAATTTTCGATCAGGTCACGTGTCCTGACGCGAGTTTAACATTTTTTACCCATTACAAAAAAAGTGCACAACGCCGCTAATGAAGCTTTCACTTCAAAAAGATTTTTTTTTTTAATACGCCATGGCCGCTAAGAGATGACCAGTCCCAACTGCCAGCGCCCGTTCACGAACATGACACATGGATTAGCACCATTCAGCTCAACCATTTTGAAGGGAGCTAAATGATCCAACACGCGCCACCATCAGTGAGAAATTTGAGTGAGCATGACATACCCAAGCAAAAAGAAAAACAGACAGAAAGAACGCTAAGCGAAAACGAATTAATAACGCGGGCGGGCGATGCGATACGATGCGATGCGATGCGATGCTATGCGGTGCGATGCGGTGCGGTGGTTGTTTACAGCGTCTGCCTATCTGATCCCCTTGGTATGACTTATTGTGATACGGCATATTTCGCCAGATGTTGTCGCCTATCATACCTATAATAAATTAAAAAAGCACTCACAAGATTCCAATTCGTAAAGAAGCAAGGAACATACTTTAGAACCGCAAACAGTTCCGGATCTGTCACTTTACCACTGATATACAGACCACTAAAGTTAAATGTAAAAACTAATAAAGCGTAAAAGAACACTGCATTAAACAAAACGTGGAAGAAAATCCTAAAATACAAACGAATAAAAGATTTATGTTCGGAAACTTGAGTTATTGTTATTTTCACTTCAGCCATTGTTATATTTCTTTATTTTATTGCATTATTTTCTTTATTTTATTGTATTTTTTAAACTTAATTTTGAAGTAATTACTATTTTAAATAGGTACGTCTTTTAGACGGAAGTCACTGTACACAATGCAACCAGATTCAACTTCGCACAAAATCCTGACGTCACACAAATCTTGCATCGTGCAATTAGAGTTTATCGCGCGATCGACATTTTTCACACAAGATCCTGACTTCAACCGTTAGGCATTTGCCCACAAGACACAACACCCATCTGGTCGGAGGATCCTCACTTTTCTATGGTGGATAAGTGAACTTTACACCCTGTTCCTCATGCCTTTAAATGGTCTATTTCTCAGTAGCACTCCAGAAAATGGATTTGCACACGGTTGATGGCAATAGACTTGCCCCCTATTACATGGGACTTAATCATAACTGTCGAAATGTGATTTTACTATAGATACACCGCTCAATACAGGCTTGATGTTTATGTTATTATATTTAAAAAAACAATAATTTCTTGTTCACATTTACGACCGTTTTCTGAAAACCTGATCAACTATCTAATCAGTTAATATATATACTATCAAGACTTATGTTAGCTATTGTTTGATCAAAATATCAAGAACCGAAAAAAGTACAACTGGTCATGCGATATAGTAACCTTATTGACTAGCCTTGCTACAGATCGCAAGGCTAAACTAGTCTATATAACTGGTCAGCCCACGTATGGTAAGTTGAGCATTCTTTGCTAATCAAGATTCCTCTGAACCTCGGAAAAAATGTTGATGAAATCGTGGGTCCTGGTTAAAAAGAGAATGACACTATCGTTATTCATAATCAAATAATTAAAATACCTTACTGTTGCTGAAAATCACAACGTCAAAAATCATGAATTTGCGTAAAAAGTGTAATAGGACTCGTAAGCGCACTTTACGCTCTTTCTGAATAGTAAACGAAAAGAACTGTCACGCTCGGGTCGGTGATGTTAATTCGGGTACACTCGATACTCGGCTCCAGTCGGTCGGTCGGTGACGCTAAATCGCGTGTACTGGGCGCTGAATCGCGCATACTCCGCTCTAGTCGTGAAATTTTCATTTGTATCATGTATGTAAAAAGTTTTATTTTTATTTTTAACTGTGCTAAACTTTTGAGCTAAACGCATCTCGTAGTTGACCTCTGAGATCATGACTACTTAACCGGGCTTTCCTGTGGGTGCCTTAAGCTACTACCCTTTAAACCTCCAGCCAGGAGTTATTCAACTATGCTAATTAAAACTAGGTGAACGCTCGCTAGGGGCACCCCCTGTGGGGTACGAACCTTGGCTTAAGGCGTCAACCGGAGGGAGGACATCAAGGATGGGACGGGCTGGATTCGCGGACTACAACTGCGGATTCGCCTTAAACTTAAACTACTCATCAGAACCAGACCAGTAAAACTTATAGGCATGGGACCACCACCCTGTTACCCCTTAACAATAAAATAATGATCGAAATCAGTGAACGTGGTAAAGAATTATCGATGAACATATATTTAAAAAAAAAAATCCTACGAAATGAGAACCTTCTCTTTTTTTGAAGTTGGTTAAGAGTGTTTAAAAGTGAGTTCAGTTTCCTATTCTGTACGGATAAACTGAGTCACTTGAATGATTGAACTTATCAGCACAATAGGTCAGATCTCCGAGAATTATAACAACGTCATCTGAAATCTAACCTATGGAAACTGACCCCAACATAATTCTGTAAATGTTAAGATTCCGGTTACTTTAATATCATAACATCACGCACGTATTCGCCGAAGGGTTAGGCAGAGGTGTAATTAAAATACACCCACATTTCTCTAGTTATGTTTAAGTCCCATATAAAAAGGGGCGACCCTATTGCCATCAAAAGACAACAAATCCTGACTACGTGCTGCTACTGGGAAGTTCCAGATGGAAAAACCCAATAACACTTGACTTCGTGCTTAGCAGAAGCGCTTGTGGCCACGAGGCGAACAAGGCCTGATATAACCAAAGGCTAAGAAAATAATGGGTTTTAACAAAATGATACAGGCATTAGAAGACGACGATTTATAATGATAATATTCTGGTATTTTATCATTGAATTAATCAGTAATGAAACTGAGCACGGAAGGTCGTGTATCTACAATATCGACTCAAAAACACGTAGTTATGTAATAAATACCTTTTCTCACGTACTGGAAAGAATAATAACATTCTTAGCAGAGAATCACTTAGGTATTTGAAGAGCCTAATTAGTATACAATTTAATATATCTGAAGGCTAATTCTTGTACTTAAAACTTTTAAATTCAAGTCATAATCTCATCTCAACGATTATCAATATCTTGTCAAGTCACATTTCTTTTTTTAAATTTGATAAATTTGAGTTTTTTTTTTTTTTACTTTTTTATTTGAGAGTGAGATTATATTGCGAATGTTCTTAAAAATACGGGAATTGTTCCTATGGTCACGTATCCTGTTATGTTATTTGATTGCCTTTGGTTCAACAACTCACAACTGCCTGTACATGACATGTAATTGGACAGATTTATTGATCGTCGTAAGGGGGTATAACACCCATACGCAATCTAGGGTAATACAATATAAGAGCTATCGAATACAAATTATTCGTAGTATACCTAAAAGGCAACCAGAAGATCTAAAAAAGTGACGATCGCTTTCAAAGCGTATCGTTTTTCTACAAAGACTTTCAATAGGATTGACAAACACTGTTCGGTAGCTGTCAATCCAATACGTTTTTGACATTTCCATCATCGTCATTGCTGATAGAATGTCACTTTGTCCCAGATTACATGAAGAGATTAGGCAGTAGCGTCCTCTTATCTTTATATGGGGTACAATAAAGATTATATTTCTATCTATTTTTTTTAAATTCATAATGAAAGGGCTTTGTCGCACATGCTATTGGAAAAATACCAATCAACAAATAATCCCAACGCAATACTGGCGCAATACACAGCTGTCAAATAAAATCAAGAGTAGTCAAGCCAAGCCCGATCCCGATTCCACTTAGTTCCCAAAATGGACACCCAGTTTAATAACAATTTGGCGCTAGTGTCGAATTCAAGAGTAGGAAAAGTCACAATTCCAATGTCGATAGATCGGTATTGGAATCAAGAGTAAGCCCCCTGGTTGGCTTGACAAAATCATAACAATTTCCATTTAACAAAACCTTAGTATAGCTAATTTGTAAAGTACTTTAGCTGGATCAGACAATGGATATATCTATCTAATAACAACGAAATATAATTTATACGTGTATAAGTGTTATTGGGTTTTTCCATCTGGAATTCTCAGTAACAGCCCGGAGTCTGGATTTGTGCCCGGTTGATGGCAATAGGCTCGCCCCCTATTATGACTTAAACATAACTGGCGAAATGTTGGTGTACTGGTAGGAACATCTCTGCCTAACTCTTCGGGGAATACAGGCGTAATGTTATGTTATGTTATGTTGTGTATAATTTATACAAAATTTAGAGACTCAATTTAGTGGCACTCCTGAGAATGTCACTCAGTGTGACTTAGTTACTATGTTAAGAGCACTGAAACTCAAAGCATTTATTTCAATTAAACAAATTACAGGCATTTTTGAATTGTCAAGGGGTCGGTCAGTCAGAAAGATGAAGCTAGTTGCCCATTCCAAAGCGTAGTAGGTACCTTCTACGCAATGGAAAAAAACGGGCAAGAAACTCCGCGGACACTCTTTTTAAATCAAAAACATCTTTGTGATATTTTTAGCAGTATACAGTTATTTTAGACCCTTTCATAGGGGCCCTACCTTATTTATAGCTACTAACAGAAACATTATAAATATTTATAAGTATTGAACTTGACCAAAGTCCTTGATCTTAGTAATTTTCCTGCAGCAAGGTCGCTACTTTTTATTAGGTACCTACTTAATTATACAAAAAAATATGAATCAAAAACTATGGTACGGTTTATGTGGATTTCCCATGGGGTAAAACCTCATGAAGAGAACATAATCTAATCATTTTAATTGAGACTCCTACGGCTTCCCGAGAAGTTCTCGTTAATTTATGAATTTCATTTATTTCTTAGAAATTCAGTTCCATATTTTAGTTTATCTGGTGTAGGCCAGATAAACTAAAATATGGAACTGAATTGCCGTATTCTGGTACGATACTCAGCTACACAACCATGAACACGATTTAAAACTAGATTTAAGTTAAGATATTATGTTGCAAATCTGTTTTAAATCTAGATTAATGACTGAGCACCATTATTGTTAATATCTAAAGTCTGATAAGTCAACAAATAAATGAATGCTTTGTTTCAAGAGCGTACCTGTGGATGACAATTTGTAGCGCCACTTACAAATTGAGTGCTTTGATTTAATTATTTGAATACTTAAATCCGAACTTCTAATTTTAAAACACCTTAAAGCTGTTTTTTTTATTATATTAGAGGTTAATTTTTTAATGAAAATTTTTGTATATTCTTTTTTAATAACTATTTATTAATGTTATTCAAACAATAATGGTTAGAAAAATTGGTGAGATAAAAAATTTAAACCTTCTAATGCAGTAGAGAGTGTTACTAATTCCCTTTAGTGAGAATTTAACCTGAACTAGATTTGTTTACACTTTTATCTGACACTTTTAGAACAAACTATAGTGTAATTCCTGTTTCAAGTTGTGTATTTTTTCTTATTTTCAGCTTGTTTTTTTTACATTGCAGTGAAAGACCGGTCAGAAGAGAGTGTCTTAGGGGACCTTCTGTGTGTTCAATTAATTTGTATGTATTAAATGACAAAATAAACAACGGATAGAACCTGTATGACGTTGGCACAGGAGTGTGAGGAATTGCGTAAGAAAAGAGAGGTCTATACTTAGCAGTCAGCTCAGCAGGGCTGTTGATAATGATCATGAAATGACAAAAATAGTGAGTCGAGCTGGATAACAGAACAAGCATATGAACACGCCAGCATTGAACCGATTTTTTTTTAACTCGTGGGGACGCCTTTGTCCAGTAGTGAGTCCGATACCCACATACCTGCACTATTGACGTGAACTCACTTTACTGTTACTTGGTTGGAGGGGTTAACACAACTACAATGTAGTTAATATACCCGACATTTTCGGTAATCCTACAAAGATAACAACAACCAACCCGCACTAGGTTTGTGTGACAGAATCGGCTCGGAAAGGAGGCCTCAGTTCCAACAGGGGGATCATTAAGCTGTTAAAGTAAGTAGGTGTTAGAAAAATAAATAGGTACAAGGTACTCACAAAGTTCCAATTGGTAAGATAACACGGCGTGAACCACTTTGCAGTGAGGATTCGTTGATCAGTCACATCTGTCCTTTGTATCAGTAGGAACCACAAATAACAACCGTAGCAAAAAACTGAATGAAACAAGCCACAGGCCACAATATGAAATAATAACCTTAAATATAACCGAATGGAACGTCTTTTTTCGAATTCTTCATTCACTGTGATTTTCACTTCAGCCATTTTATTTTTTCTTTATTTTATTGGATTATTTTTATTGTCAATTTATTTTTATGAAGCAATTATTCGACCATTTCTTTTTTTTTTATTGGTTTATTTTGTATTTTTTTTTGTGTTTTTTATTTATGATAACGTGCAGACCGGTTGAGGTCACGCTATATTATGTGATCAACTAGTATGTGTAGCAGTGGTTTTAGGATTCCTCAGTCGTTAGGGCGAGTCGTTGCATTGCAATTGACGTAATGCGGTTTCATTAACGATATAGTGATTAGGCTGATTAGAACGCAGGTTTGCTTAGATATCGAAATTTTTATGATAGGCGTCATTTAAACACACTCAATTCATTTAACTCAATTCAATTCCTGTAATGTTCTGTAATTCGTAAATTGCTTGTGATTGAGTGAGTCTAGGTTTATTGTCTATGTTTTCCTCCTTTGAAGTACTTAGTCAATTATAAATTAACGTAACAACCGCTAATTTAAAATTATGAGTAGTTCTTAATTAAATCCATATATGTTTTGAAACTAGCAGACTCTGTTTGAAGCTTAAGCAGATCTGTACACTAACAACATTTTTTAAATTACCGTGAAAACTTACTTGAAGAGAGCCTCTGTCAATAGTGTTAATCCTTAGCATCAGGTGGAATAATAACTAATTTCAAGCTCACTTCACGAAAGTTGTTGTGAGATTTTTACAGAATAGATGGGCTGAATTCATACAGGTAACTTCAACAGAAGCGTGCTCCATCCTCGACCGCATCACGGTTTATTCAATGATGAGCTAAACGCGAGACTATCAAATAATAAAAGTAATTGTGCGGAACCAATACACCGAATCATGTAAACTTGCCAATAAAACCTGCTTTGATTACCAGTCTCAATGACGTAGCTACGCACGCCATGTTACTAAATAATACTGATTTAACAAACTGGTTATTGATATAATTACACTCGATGAATATGTATGGAATCTACCGATGCATGGAAAATTGTTGATGTATATTGTTTATTACTTGCAAATCTGTATTATATTATACAAAAAATACAACAAGTAGACTGCCTCTTTGGTCACTTCAAGGTCAAGGGTGATGTTATGTTATGTTAGCCCAATTACGGTTTTGTACCCGGTTAATATCAGCAGGCTCACCCCCTATTTACATGGGACTTAAACATAACAGGTGTAATATGTACCTCTGTCTGATCCATCGGATAGTAACGACATGATGTTATATTACATAACCTGTTTTCTCGTGTAATTGTAGGAATATAACACACACTAACATAACATCACGCCTCTACTCCCCGATGAATAAGGCAGAAGGGTACATACAGGGTGGTAGGCACATCGACGTGAAAACGGTTACCATGGATTCAATACATGGTTCTGAACGGGGGGTTCAGAACCATGTATTGAATGTTGAAACCTTTCGTAGGTTAATAAAAAAAAAATCTACTGTGTCACAGAAAAGTACAATACCTACGTGGGCGAAATGTACGGAACAGCAGATTTTTTCTTTAATAACCAACGAAAAATTTAAACGCAGGGGGTTTCAGAAGGGCAGGCCATAATTGCGGCGATAAGTCCCCTCTTTGAGGAGTGGCTAGAGAGGTACCACGGCATCCTCACCTTCCGCCTGACGCAGGTCCTTACCGAACATGGTTGTTTCGGGAGATTCCTGTTCAGGATAAGGCGGGAGGAATCGCCCGGGTGTCACCATTGTGTGGATCGCCCGGAAGACACAGTGGAGCATACGGTGGAGGTCTGCCCGGCTTGGGCGGAGCATCGCCGTGTCCTCGTGGAGGCGATCGGCGGCGGTGATCTCTCGCATCCGGCCCTGCTTCAGGGTTGGTACGGAACGAGAGAGCATGGGAGGCCGTCACCTCCTTCTGCGAAGCGGTAATGCTCGCGAAGGAGGAGGGAGAACGCGTGAGGGAGAGGCAAATTTCGCGCCCTCACGCCCCTGACCGCCGCAGGAGACGCCGTCGTCGTCGTCGCCGTCCGATAAGAACCAGGCCCGGGTCGACGGCGCGTTGTGGGCCACGCGCGCCTCAAAGAGATGTCAGCAGAATTGACGCGATCCGCTAGGGCCGATGCGATGCCTGCCGGGGTTGCGAAGAAGTCCGAAAGGGAAATCATGGGCCCCGGCAACAGGGCAACTGAACGAACACGGGCGGGTTTTAGTCAGTAAGAGTCTGACACGTCCTCCAAGAAGTAATTTAATAATTTTCCAACAAAAAAAGGTTGTTCAGAATCATGTACTGGATCCCTGGTAACAGTTTTTGCGTCGAAGTCCCTGCAACCCTGTATAGTTCTCTCACATTTACCAAAAACGTATACAGTGTCGCCCGTGGGCTTTTGACCGCCCGTGTTTTTCTGAATATTCATGAAGAATTATTTTATGGACACTTGTTTTGTTTTTAAATAAGAACTGACTTTTTTATGTCTTCACCTCCGTTTTTAGGGTCCCGTACCTCAAATGAAATAAATGGAACCCTTATAGGATCACTCGTGTGTCTGTCTGTCTGTCTGTCACAGTCAATTTGCTCCAAATCTAATGGACCGATTAAGTTGAAATTTGGTACACATATGTATTTCTGTAACCCAAATACGAACGTGTAACGTAAATAAATGAATTTTGAATATAGGGGTCACTTTTGGGGCAAAAAGGAAATTAAAAAAATGTTTTGCTACCAGTACCATATGACATATCAAATGAAAGGGCTTGTTGCGAGGATCTTAAAAATATTTTTTATTTAATTTTAAAATAAATACTTTTAAAGATATTTAAGAAATTCGATGAATTTTGACCCCTTATCTTTGAAACTACTGGACCAAAAATTTAAAAAAAAATCCTAGTATGGCTCTTTAGTCATTAATTACAGGAAATTCTATAAGAAGTCTATGGTCTTAAAATAACATGGTAAATCTCTCAATATTGTGCGTACAAACTTACATTTGGGTTTAAAGAACTTCATTTCTCATAAGAACTTAAAAACTAGTAATTCGCTTATAATGAGATAAAAAGTGATTTTATCTAGTACTATTAACATTTACCTCTAGGGTGCTGGAGATTTTACATTAGCATAGTCTGTTTTATGTTATTTCAAATGTTGTGGTGTATTGCAAGTTTAAGATAGTTAATTGATTCAGGCGTGACCTTGCGGAAATCCATTATAAAATGATGATGTGAATATACACACATCAAAAGTGTCTAGGGATCAACATATATTTTTGCAATAACTTTTCTCCTGATTGATATTAATTAAAATTTTCTTTAAGGATTCATCAAATAAAGTGTTTTCGTTTGTCACAGTAACGATAAACCAAGTCACCTTTGCATTAATAAAGAAATTTGCCATTTTCCTAATAAAGGGATTTTTGACATTTGAACCACTAACATTAAAGTTCGAAAAAAAGACTGAAATAACAGTTTTCTTTAAAATTTTATTGGGTAACTTAAACAATTAATAATCCGTGTTTCTACCGCGAACACTAACAACACAAGAACATCGGTTTGGCATACTCAAAATGAGTTCATCCAAATCACGCTGTGGAATGGCCGCCCATGTTCGTTGCAACAACAAAAAAAGGTCTTCTTGCGACTGGATACCCTCCATATTCGGCAGAGCTCTTCTCTGTAGCATATCCCATGCATGCTCAATCGGGTTCAAGTCTGGCGACTGAGCAGGCTAGAGCAGGACATTGATGTTAGCTGCGGCGAGAGTCTGTCTTACAACTCTTGCGGTGTGCGGTCGTGCATTATCATGCATTAACTGAAATAAGGGACCGATTTGCACTTGTAGAGGAACGATGACGTCAGATACAATCGTCTCAGCATAAATTTGAGCGTTGAGGTTGCCTCTGATCCAAATCAACTCAGTTCTTCCGCCGATCCAAATACCCGCCCATACCATGATGGTTCCACCACTATAAGGATGGACTTCCTGGCAGGATTTTAATCGCTGTTGGCGTCCAGGGGTTCTCCAGTGTCGTATACGTCTTGTATCCGGTCTCATACCAAAACGAGACTCATCAGAAAAGCACACGAAACGCCATTGTTCTTCTGCCCAATTTCTGTGTTCAAGAGCCCATTGATATCGAATCCTACGATTGTGCATTACTATAGGTGGTACCCGTAGCGGTCTGCGGGAATGAAGGTTCACTTCATGCAAGCGGTTTCAGAGCTAAAGCCACAGTACGTTGCCGGGAACCAGCTTCTATCATTCCCACGGCTCTGAGCATTTCTTCCCTGCTTAAATGACGTCGCCGCTCCATAATAACGTTGGTTTTAATCAGTAGTAGGGAAACAGTAGCACTAATAATGTCTTCAATGCGTTGTATGTTTTTATAGGGAAAATATTGACAGCTGATTTTCATCTTTTACTCGAATTTGATTAACAGTTCCTGTTTCAAATTATGAAATGCACCAAAAAGGATCCATATAAATTTATATAATCATAAATTTATTACAAAGCCACATCTCAATCTCAAGAAATCCGCATAAAAATGCTTGATCCCTAGACACTTTTGATGTGTGTATTTAGTAACCTGTTTCGCTTAGCTATTTCTAAAGAGTCTTAAAAAGACCCTGGAAGAAATCGACACGTGTTTCTACTCTCAATGAGGCATCCTCAGGATGACGATTAACTTGTCGTGAACTCGAACACGGCGTGTTGCCACACCAAGCACCGAGCGCAGACGGTTCGGACGATTTCTTCCAGGGTCTTTTTAAGACTCTTTAGAAATAGCTAAGCGGAACAGGTTACTAAATATATCCACATCATCATTTTTTTTGTGCTGTATTGCCTTAAGCTGCGCTTGAATGTGTTTATACTGTCACATTTTTTTATATCCTCCGGTAAACTGTTGAACAGGCGTGCACTTTCAACCAATATTGTTTATTTGCCATAATTAGTTCGAGCGCGCGCTGCTTGTAACTGGATTTTGTTTTATTCCTTACGATGTGTTTTATATTTTTGTTTGAACACATTATTTTGAAATGGTTGATGTGAAGTTTCCAAGTGAGTTACATATAGTATCGTCTACATGTAATCCTTAGATATTTTTCATAGGTTCATCGTTTGAGAACTTATTTATTTATTGTGAGTGGTGTAACTCCAGTAACGGTTTGTTTTTGGCACAAAAAATCATAAAAGATGTTTTTGCGATGTTAATAGTAATTAAATTACATTTTAGCCATTCGTTTAGCTGGTCAAGGTCGTCATTTGCAGTTAGAATGTATGGGAGAACATGTTTTTCAACTACAATGTTAAGTTTGTTCTTGGTATAAATAAATTCAGCTCAACTACGGAACCTTTCATTGTACGTAATCCAACACGCACTTAGTCGGTTTTTTTTTTTCATAGTCGATTAATTTTACCTAACATTTCTTAATTAATCCGATTAAATAACTCCTAAGCTTTTAGAAATAATAAACAAAATTCAAATCGAGCCAATAACATCGGGTATATGGCAAACGTTACTAAAAACATAAAAAATTGAATAACATGAATAAAATATTGAAGATAAACCCCCTATAGTAAATTTACGATAATTTTCATGAATATTCAGAAAAATGGGGGGGTCAATAGCCCATTGGCGACATTGTTTATTTCAGTTTACCATATATATATGCGTGGGAGAACATAATAAGTAAATATAGGATAAATATTGAAATATAGAATTTACACAGAAAATGGTATTTTATTCTACTACAGCCATGTCCCGTCCATGGTCAGGTCCAAGTCCATGGTCAGGTCTGTAAACCTCCCTGGTTCAGGCCATAACACGGAGCGAGAGGAAATGAGAGGCCATCACCCCCTTCTGCGAAGCAGTAATGCTCGCGAAAGAGGAGGCGAAACGCGTGAGGGAGAGGCAAATTTAGCGCCCTCACGACCCTAACCGCCGCAGGAGGAGCACCCTGGGCGTCGGGAATCGCCGGTGAGCAATGGGTAGCTCGCTGTCCGATAAGAACCAGGCCCGGGTCGACGGCGCGTTGTATTCCACGCGCACCTCAAAGAAATATCAGCAGAACGACGGGGTCCGGTAGGGCCGATGCCTGCCGGGGTTGCGATGAAAACCGAAAGGGAGATCGTGGCCCCCGGCAACAGGGCAACCGAAGGAACACGGGTGGGTTTTAGTCAGTACGAGTCTGACACGCCCTCCCACTCCGCCCAAAGCGGGAGAAGTTATTTGATAATTTCCCACAAAAAAAAGGTCTGTAAACCTCGTTAACCTCAACATTGAGAGAAAAGTTGTTTTAAAAGATGTTGTTGCCTCAAAATTGTACACGATTTACCAGCCATTATTCAGGTTCTTGATCAGACCGGTTTACAATGTCGTCGTTTTAGTCTGGGTCCACTGCATATATGTTATGTTGGGGTCTTTCCTTAATGTCAACAAGAAGCATTTAATTCAATATTACTATTATCCACATGCATTCAAACTCGAACTTAAAGCAATAATTTCAATTAAACAATTTACTTTCTTTCAATTTAATTAAACAATTTAATTTACTTTTGAATAAAATTGTCAAATCGGTGAGTTAGAAAGATGAAGCTAGTTGCCTATACCAAATCGTAATAGGTACATAAGGAGAAGAACCGGCAAGAAACTCCAGGGCTCAAAATGTAATGGATGGTCACCCATCCATCAATAGACCGCGGCAAGAGTAGCTATACATTTTTAGCCGATCCGTGCAGCTGTAAATTTTTTGATACGAGCGCCTTCTACCTTTGTCCACATATCATTTATTTATTTATTATAAGGTAGCTTCACAGCTGACAGTAAGTATAACATTATTATTATTCTAAACATTATGCCAAATACGAAGTACACAGAAAAAAATGAAATACAGAGAGTGACTCAATTATTAATATGTATAGTGTGTGCGGGTGTGTATCTGTGCGGTGTAGGTGTTGTAAATGTGTGTGGAGGTGTGTGTATTTTTGTGTACGTATGCCTAAACTGGCACTACTGAGTTCGCTGGGTATCTGGCGTTTGATGGAGGATGTAGATAATTTATTTTTTAAGTCTGTTCCGTGTGGTATTGAAAGGATCTAATGTTGGGAATTTATTATTATATAATGCAGGTAGACGAGAGAGAATAGTGACATCTTTAGATAATTAGTGGAGGCCGATGGTACTGATAACAAAGTGGTATGTCTGGTACGTCTGAGTGGGACGTTAAAGTTTATTCTGCTGAGCAGTTGTGGACAGTCAAATTTATTGTTAAGTATGTCGTATAATAATATAATAACATTATATCATTTAAATGTCGACGCTCTTCCAGAGTATTAAATTTGTGGTATCGACAGGAGTCCGGGTAATTTGGGATATCCGCTTTGGTTTTGTAATTTAAGTGCTTAATAAATTTTCGTTGGATTGATTCAATTTTATCAATATATTTTTTTAAATAAAAATGTCGCCATATAATAGTTGCGGATTCCAATATGCTCCTAACATAACAGTAATATAAAGTTTTTATGCATAGTGGATTATAGAACTGTTGGCTGTTACGTATTACGAATCCAAGGGACTTGTAGGCTTTATTAGTGATTTGGTCAATGTGTGCCTCAAACGTGAATTTTTCGTCCAGAAGCACACCCAAATCCCTAACCTGTGATACTCGCGGTATGTTATCATTAGTGATACGATAATTGTATTTAATATTGTTGCGTTTTTTTGAGTATGTTATAATTTGGCATTTCTTAGTACTTTCTTGTATTAATATTGTTTAAATTATAATGATTACTAAGTCTATCTAAGTCTGACTGGATCAATTAGCAGTCACTAGGGTTATTTATTTTCAAAAATATTTTTTTGCCGTCGACATTCAGAAGATGTTTAGAGTGAAGGAAACGCTATGTTATGTCAAATAAATAAATGTTATAAAGTAAGGGGGATACCAGTGACAACTTAGTTGGTAAGCTCGAGAAGGTTGGTATTAACTGAACGAGATTTAGCGAAGTCGTGTTGCGAAGCGGGTACACAAAGCTTAGTTGCAGCGTTAATATGACCGTATACAATTTTCTCAAGCATCTTCCCAAAGTTGTTCAGTAGTGATACGCCCTGGTAATTAGATACATCCCGCTTAGAGCCCTTTTATGGATCGGGACAATTTGAGCCAATGTCGCGGAAACGTGCCCTCATCAAGAGATCGCTGGAAAATGATCCTAAGGGGAGATGTTAGACCGAATTTGCATTTTTTTATAAAAATAGCTAGTATTCCATCAGTACCGGCTCCTTTCTTACTGTCTAAAGTTCCAAAAACTGTTCTTAGTGATTCGGGAGTGATAACAATAGAATCAGAGTGATAAACCATATTGCAAGGGTATCCCGAAGATTTCCTTTTATTATTTACGTATTTCCAAACTTCTTTAGGTGACTTTATTAATTGCTTCTCGCATCTGGCATATTTAGCATAGGACTCCTCTTGGAGAAACTTTAACCGTTCGCAACAAGGCAAATTCGGCGTAGTCCGTTTGGGATTTGAATTTTTTCCACCTTTTGTGTGCGTTAAATTTTTCCTTGATAGCGTTTATTAGTGGTGGAGGGTACCATTTCGGGTATCGGAAACGCCTTGATACTTTTACTCTTGGAACGTTCGCATCTATAAGTTAGCGTAATGTAACGTATAGACTGTCGGCACACTCCTCTACATTACGCTGTTCGAAACGGTTATTCCAGTCTACGCTACTGAGCTCCGCATTAATTTCGTCAAAATCAACCTTTTGAAACTTTTTTACAACTCTAGATTGAGTGCGAATAGGTTTATAATAGCAATCCTCAATGGAAAGGTCCAGTGGAACGTGCTACTTATCTATATCGACCTGCGATACGTCGCTATCGGTACATTCTAAAGATACATTAGAAATGACAAGGTCAAGAACATTGTCGCAGCAATTTGGTTTCAAATTGTATCGGGACATATTCATAAAATCTAAAGAATTAACAAATTTACTTGCAACTTCACATAAATCAGAACTAGTTTTAGATTTCCAATTGTGTCCGTCTGACAACCATGTTATGATAGGAAGGTTAATATCGCCGACTACTAGGTCTCGACGGCAGGGAGTGATTGACGGCTGGTGATGGCCTCGGCGGGTCGATGACTCCGAGGGAAGGAAGAGTTGGCTCCGGCAGGGAGTGGGTGAGCCCCGGAATGGCCAGGGCAGGCCAAGATGGACTGTAAGAGAGACAGACCCTTTTGTTATAGTAAAGTCGGAGATAGAATCGGAGATAGAATGGCGATAGAATCCGAGATAGAATCGCCCGTTGCTTCTGACAGCCTCTGCTTTTATACCCTTCAGCTCGTTTCCAAAATCAATATTCTTTTCCATTTTCAAACAGTGGTTTCTTCAAATATAATCGGACCTCCTTGGAGTGCGTAAATTTCATAAATGAAATTTAGAACAATAGTTAATTTGTAGTTATTTTGTACAATCATAATATAAAAATAAATTATAATTAATACAATGTTTTAGCGATATCAATAAAAATAATTGAAACTATATAAACCAAAAAGTAACATCATAGACTAAGCCAAACAGAAAAATAAAAAGAAACTGACAGTTTAACATTTGACATAGGTAAGTGTCACAACAAGAAAAACTACAGAAAATATTAATCAATGAAATACAGAGCCTCAGGAATATTTAACAAACCGGCAATGGTCATGCATTTATCTAGAGAGAACGTATGATAAAAGACCAACATTTTAACAACCAAACCGTAAGTAAAAACATGCAACATTACAAATTGTATGAATGTAGAAGAGAGTCATGAAAGTCCTTCAACATTGTATTATTGTTGGGGGGTATATAAACTGCGGCTACGTGTAAGTCGCCTTTCTTTGATGACTTAGAAAAAATATTGTTATTAATCGTTACCCAAATGCATTCCACGCATCCTGTACATAATATTCCGTCACACAACCAACTTTTCGTAATGATTATAATGTCGAATTCATGAGACTCAACATTACGAAAACAAAGGTAGTTTAGTCCTAAGTCCGCGCGTATTCTGATAATAAATTTTGAACTTATTCATGTTATAATTAAAATGTGAGAAGTGGGTAATCAGATTAATATTAATGCTAGGGGATAAGAGAAAAAAATGAATGAGCGTGGGTACTTAGTAAATAATGTGCCGGAATGTATGTGTTGCGAGGTATAACGAGGTATTCTCAACGAGAGGGTCGCTGAGAGTGTCACTGTGTTCAGTTTTTTACTTGAATTATTTTATGTCTGAGTGTGACATTGTTTAGTGATAGATGAATGTGTTTAAGTAGTTTGTAACAGTGAAAACAATTGACAAAATGAGAAAATTCGTAGTAGCATGCGAATTACTTTGAAATCAGAAACTTCTTCAAATCCTCTTCCGAAGTGATTGCAGCGGGTGGTGATTTTTTGTGGCAACGCATGTAGACTGAGCAGTTTTTTTACCCACATAAATTTGATGTCCAGTTCCTTCGCGCGTTTACGGAAATTATTAAGCAGGATTTTATTAGCTATCGTGAGGTGCTCATTTATAAAGACTTTCGAAGAATAACCTTCGAAGCCTAGGTCGTTTGAAGTGATGATCTTTGGCATTTCTGTTCCTCAATTTAGCAATAATTCGCTTAACTTTACCTGTTTGAGATTGCAATGGCTGTACTCTTGTCAATGTCTTCTCTGGTTATATCGACGTTAATTAAGGTAGCTATTTTTAGCAACAACTGTGGCAGATCTTCATCAGATTTTTCCGGTATCCCTACTATTTCAATGTTGAGGAATCGATTTTGCTGTTGTATTATATTTAAGGCTAACGCACACCGCGGTGCGACGGAATGTAGTGCGTTATTTCTGCCGTACGGTACAAAACACGCAGTCACGGGTCACGTTTCACGTACCCAAACAGTTTTCGGGGCATACCTTGATGGCCTTAAGGCTTATTAATGTCAAGTTTTTCGTAAGATATAAAGATTTACGGGCGTATCTAAAAAACAAAAGTATATTATCTACCTACGGCGTGGTCGGTGTTTCGGTGCGTTTTTTTTCACTACAGTGCGCGATAGTTTATATACGTAATGTCTTTTTGCTAAACAAAATATGTGCGTGGACTCACCGCAAATTTGCAACCGGAGCCCACTGTGAATTTTTATGACAAAAATCTTATTCACGTAACCAGTATAGGTAAATGTTAGACATATTTATGAGAAATATATATTGTTATACCAATAAAAATTAAAAAGTATAATTATATAAACTTGAACATATAAAAAAAAGTAAGTCACCGAGCGGCATTCGAACCCGTAAGGTAACGGTAGACGGACAGTGGCCGACAGGACGAAATTAGCTACCATATTCTGCGTGGAAAGAAAAACGCATGAAAACTCAAAAACACGCGTTTTCCCAAACATAAGACTAATCTAGATCGATTGCTTATCCCCGGAAACCCCCTTATACCAAATTTCAGTGAAATCGTTAGAGCTGTTTCCGAGATCACAGAAATACATTTATATACATATAAATATACAAGAATTGTTCTTTTAAAAGTATAAGATTATTTATTAGTTATGCTTTTTTGTACACCAATATATCTCAGAATCAATTTTAAGATTGAGGCTCCTGCTCAGTGGAAGATGACAAAAACATTTGAAAGTTATTATTATTATTAACTCAAACTCTTTATTGCATTCATGTGTACATTTATTTAAATGTAACAACTAAATGTACACATGAATGCAATAAAGAGTTTGAGTTTGAGTTTGAGTTATTTTTAACATTAAATTAAAAACCGGGCGAAGATCCGGTTTTTAGCAAACCAGTCTGAAAGTACGTTTATTTGATCTTTCCTAAAAAAGAAAATGTAAGATAATTAAATTTATTATGATAGTTATAATACCAGCCTACTTTGTTCCATCGCAGGGCAAATGCCTTTCCGCTTGCTCGACACGAGTTGGCGACTTCAGACTTATCCTGGTTTCTCCCAAGATATTTTCCTTTATCGATATCAGTTATGTACAAGATGAACTCAGAAAATTCATATGAATTGTAAAAGTCACCATAGCACTTGCTCGGATTTGAATCCACAACCTCATGCGTGAGAGGCGTAGCCCGCGAAATTCCTATTTTCTTACGCTTTTTAAAATTTGCAGATCAGTGTCAGGTTGTATTTTTGTTATATTGTTAAGAGATTATTTTCACTTTTTTATTTTGTGTTTAACGTACTGTGTCCAAATAAACATTATTCTTTCTTTCTTTCTTTCTTAATATGTTTCGCGTCCGTAAAAAATATGTATTTACATAATTATAACCATTAAAATCACCAATACAACTCAAACTGATCTAAAATTTAATTATTATTATTACTTAATAAATAATTAATTTGAGTTAATTAAATTTTATGAAGGACATTCGACACGCGTTCTGTACGTCAAACTAAGTAACATTGAGTAAAAGTTATTGCTGTGGACGGGAGAATAGACAAAAAGACAGATAAATAATCACAATCTGTCATTTTGTCTATTCTCCCGTCGACAAAACCCGGTTTTATGGTTGTCCTGGTCATGCTTAGTGTGCTGGGAAACGATTTTTATTTTTGGTGTGAAAAATCGCTGTTTACCGCAGCACGCAATGTAACGCACGCAAAACATTGTGCTTATGGTTGTTTGTGGTACAGAAGTTGTGGGAGTATTTAAAGTTAATTATTTATAATATAACATTTCAAAGCTATTTTCGTGACAAAAAAGTTGGGACTTTGGCCTCCAATATCTACGGAACAGAAGATCACAGATATAAGCTTACCTCCCACTGTACGGAAATCCTATACGTAATGCGAAATCAGCTAATACTGGAAATGTATAGCTTGATATGTAGCCGCGTGTACAACAGGAGTTAGCTATTCTACCAGGCCCGAGTCGACGGCGCATTGTGTTCTACGCGCGCCTCAAAGAGATGTCAGCAGTACTGACGGGGTCCACTAGGGCCGATGCCTGCCGGGGTCGCGGGAAATTCCGAAAGGGATACCGTGGCCCCTGGCAACATACAGGCAACTGAAGGGACACGGGTGGGTTTTAATCAGTAAGTCTGACGCCCTCCCGCGTCGGACTCTTAATATAATATAATAAAATAAAACAAGCATTATTACGTTTTTGTTGACTACTTTATTGTAACTTACATAATATATTTAATTTATTATGAGTATAGAGCTATGTATTAGCTAGGTACAACGTCTAAATACAATGAAAACAAAAAATCACCATCATGTCACGACATCTACAAGGAAATAGCGAAATGAAATAACATTCAGGACACGAGAATATTTTAATTTTATCGTTATTTTAATACTACGAAACATGACACCTGTTATCCTCGAAGGTTAGACAGAGGTTTACCCATACCTACTAGAACAACATATCGCCAGTTATGTTTGTAACAAATAATGTACCTATGTTTTAGAATAATAATAAAACAACCGGCCAAGTGCGAGTCGGACTCGCGCACCGAGGGTTCTGTACGAACCTGTAGGTATATAAGTAAAAGTTATGGTATTTTTATTGCTAAATGAAATCCATAACATTACAATGTGGAAAGCTGGAGGAGCATAAAACTGCTTCTCACCAAATTTCAAGATTCTATGTCAACGAGAAGTAGCCTTTAGGTTTTGATTCCCTTACGTGTAGTTGCAAGTTTCAAAATATGCGGTATAAATGGTTGTACGTTGCGTTTTGCGTTTTTGCGCTGACTTAGAAATTTGTTTTTTTTTTTTTTTCAAAACTTAAAAGCAATTAGACCTAAGTATTTGATATGAATTTCAACTTGATAACTTCACGCGTTCCTGAGAAAAAGGTTCTTGACAGATAGACAGATGGACAACAAAGTGATGCTATAAGGGTTCCGTTTTATTCCTTTTGAGGTACGGGACCCTAAAAATAAAATATAATATGTTGCGAGCCTATTGACACAAATTCAGACTCCGAGCTGTTACTAAGAAATTCCACATGGAAAATCTCAATAACACTTTGCCCAACCTGGGAATCAAACTTATGATCTCATGCATTACATATCGAAAACTCTCCGTGCCGCTGAACGTACGTTAAGGCGTTAGTTCTAGCTGTCATTTGTAGATCTTAGACAGTCGTTATGAAAAGCCAGAAGCTCGAAAGCCTGCCAACCAGTCTTACCAAAGGGAATCGTGTTACCCAGTAACAGGGTTCTGGAGGTCAGATAGGCAGTCGCTCCATGTAAAATACTGGTATTCAGCTGCATCTGGTCAGACTGAAACCCAACCCCAACTTAGTTGGGAAAAGGGTATGCAGATGCTGACCAAAGTGTGCGTTTACTACACCAACATTGCTGCCTACACCTTCGAAGAACAACATGCGTCATGTTATGTTCATATAAGGCTATCGCATTCTAGTTTACACAAAAAAGTTTAGTTTCACTTGTATGTAGTGTTTTCTATTTCACAAGCCGTAGGCCTAATAGTCGTAATTATTATAAACTTGTTGTAATAACTCGACTAACTACAACGTAGTTCGTGTTAGATTCGTTCCGAAATCAAGCAATTAGGGACAGGAGTTTAGTTAGTTGTGTGAGAAGTTTCACTCCACATGCATACAAATCTATATCTGTATGTCTGTCTGTGTTTCCATCATTGAGAGAATGTATTCCGGAAGGTTTATGTGTATAATACATTGCTATTAAGCTTACATTTAATAAAAAAATACCAATGTTTTGTCAAGTCTTAAAAACCGCGCGTTGCAGGGGCGAGACGTTAACAAACAGTTGTAGCTGATGAAGGAAAATACTTACGTTGCTATAGAAAAATCGTATTAAAATTGTAATTGTTTGAAAAAAATGGGGCATGTTTGACATAAAACAATCCTGAAAGTATGCAGATTACTTTAGTGAAACAATCATCAGGTTTTGAGAAAATCGTGGACAGGACCACCTATTCACAAATTCTAAAAATTATGTTTCTTAATAAAAATCATTTACCTATTCAAGTGCTTTAGAAGTTTTTGAAGCTCTACTGATTTGCCTATTGATTTGCCGCACGCGTAAGGTAGGACCTCCCTAACCCCGCGTCCTATTTAAAAGCGATCGTCGCTTTCATATGTCACTTGTTCGAAAACTGGAAGGCGCCTCTGTCGGCGCGACCACGCGGTCGCTCATCGAAGAAAAAGTGACATTCGAACGCGACGATTGCTTTTGCATATAACGCAGCCTAAGACTTGGTGGAGCGACGATCTTTGCAGGGAGGCTGGTAATCATCTGGTTATGCTGGTTGCGCAAAGGACACGTTTTTTTTTGCAATTTGCAGTACAATCTTAAGGTTGTATTTTGATCAATGATGATTTGTGACCGTAACATACATGTATTTACATGATTAAAATCATCAATTCAAGCCCTTTTTTTGGGTGGGATATGATCAAATAACTTCTCCCGCTCTGGGCGGAGCGGGAGGACGTGTCAGACTCTTACTGACTAAAACTCACCCGTGTTCCTTCAGTTGCCATGTTGCCGGGGGCCCCGATCTCCTTTTCGGACTTCTTCGCAACCTCGGCAGCCATCGGCCCTAGTGGACCCCGTTAATTCTGCTGACATTTCTTGAGGCGCGCGTGGAACAAAATTTTACTTTAAATATGTACGACCTACGAATATTTTTAGAGTAAATAAATAAATCACGAATTTCTCATTTCCCAGCAGTCCTTATCTGGGCCTTGGAGATGGAAAATTGGTAATAATATATTTTGAAATAAATCAATTTCAGTCTGTCACGGCAGTCTTCGTCTTAAAATTATAATTACCTACAAAAATAGATACCTCACTACCCCCAGCGCCATCCAGTGGTGAAATGGTTGAACTATTACATGTAATTGAAGTTCATGCGAAACTCAATAGCTGGCGCTACGAAACACGCAGCAGTTATTAAATAGATTGATTTTTATTTAACTAGGATAGCCGTATTTCTCAGTAGTAGCCCGGAATCTATATTAAGAATAGAATTATCTTTACTATGAATGCCAAGTGATACGATATGATGGTAATGTAGGTACATGTACACTGCAGGTAGTCTGTGGTTGCACATTTTTAGGGTTCTGTAGTAAACAAGGAACCCTTATAGTTTCGCTATGTCCGTCTGTCTGTCTGTCTGTCTGTCCGCGGTCTAGCTCCGAGACTCTTAGTACTACAAAGCTGTAATTTGGCAAAGGTATACATATTAATCACGCTGACAAAGTGGTAAAAATAAATTAAGAAAAAAAATTATGTTACCTCTCGTACATGTAAAGTGGGAATGTTTTTTTTTTCTTTTCTATCGCTTGGTGTGGAATATCGTTAGAAAAGTCCTTCAAAAACGTTGTGAGTGTGTGAAAACTATTTTTGGATTCAAGGATCCGTTTGCGAAATATTAAGCTTTAAAGTGCTAATTTTTTTTATTGTTAAGGTCCCCCGCCCCCCTTCCCCCTCCACCTGCCAGCTAAATGGTTGGTTTTTGATATGTCTTGTGCAAAAATTCACGGCAGTAGTTCATATAACGAAATTAAAAGGAAGACTATCACAGCTAAGTAAGCTCTACAAGTTAATAAGACGTAATAATCGAACAACTTATATTTGCAGTTACAAAAACATGTTTTCCCATACATTCCCTGCAACATTTATTATTTATTTAAATCACAATTATAACACCATTACAGAAAACAACAACAACACATGACAACACAACATGACGTTTGTTCTTGCGATAAATTCATCCCAACTACGGAACCCTTCATTGTGCGTGGTGCGACACGCACTTGACCGATTTTTATTTATTAACGGCTTAAATACCTTTAACAGTTGAAATATGGGGGGAATATCTGTCGAGCCCTAGCGCGATATTGGCATGTTAAAAAGCTCCAAAACCAACTTAACTTTGCGGTAAGTACGTGACACTGATTACGCAAGAACGATGTGCACTTCACTGGTTTTAAAATATTGCATCATTCGAGGGTTTCTCCTGTAAGTTGGCTGCGCTTACAGACGCAAATGTCACATACCTACACAGTCTGACCCGGAACGAAACAACTATTTGTGGCCTCGAATAAAATCAAAATGAAACGATATTAGATAAGTAATTCAAATTAGGCTGAGAATCAACACTTTTTGAACGTAAAAAATTACCCACCAAAACGCCCGCTCTTTACCACGTCCTAGTGCTTTAGCTGGGATGAAGAAGTGGCGCAACAAACTGTCCAGCAGAACAGCTGTCTGTTAATTAAAAGAACTTGCATGAAAAAATTCTTGTTTAAAAAAAAAAGGTCAAAAAAGTTACATCTTCGAATATTTTAAAGTAGAAATTGAATTCTGTGCAGGATTCGAAACTGCGACCTGTGACCTGCAACCAAGCTGTCAACCCTGTTAGGTAAATGATCGTTGCCACCTAAGGCCACCCCAGAGACAAAACTGAAATGCCGCATTAAATCGTGCATCTTCTACGTATAAATCTAAGTAAGGATACATATTATTTTAAGTAGCTTATTCGTCTGTGTGTGACCGCGTTGTTTTTCTAAACTACGCATGAATTTTGATTTTGATTTGGTGTTTTCACCATCATTTAGAAAATTGATTCCGAAAGGTTTATGTGTAAACTTACCTTCATACAGGGAAATTATTTACCAGTACGCAAACTTAAACACGTGACTTTACTCATCATTATGAAAAAAAAATCAGCTGTTCCCTACATTTTGACGAGTTATGCGAACATAAATGTAGGGAACAGCTGTTTTTTTAACGATGTGACATCTCACACGACCCACCCATCAAAATCCAGTCCTTACCACCTGCAGCTTAACCTGCCCCTCCGCAAAAGAAAGTACCTACAGTCAATAAAACCAGCCACACACATTCGCGCCATTCAGTTTAACCTTGAGCGCGTCCGTGAAAGTAGCCATATGTAAAAAAAAAAAACGAAAAAAAAAAAAACATGATGAAACCGAAATTTTTATTAGTTTTTCTTTTATTGTTTTGTTCACAAGTACAAAGTGCATCGCTTTTGGAAAAAGGCTATGATTATTTTGTGAATTTGGGGAAGAATTTGGGGCCGAATTTGTTGGCGATGTTAGAATGTGTGGGACAGAATGAGGCGTGGGAGTGTGCGCGGGAGAAAGCTGGGAAGATGCTCGATGGCTGGGAAGATGAGGTGGAGAAGGAACGGAGAAGCTGGGAAGGTAAATGAAGAATTTAATAATCATTTTTAGCTTTTGTCTCGGAAGTGGGTTTTGTGCTTTCTTTTCCACATTTAAAAATAAATTTTAATTAGAATAACAGAAATATTTAATTTATTTTTATTTTTTGTTAATTGAATCTAAGTAGTAGAAGACGAATAACTAAATAAGTAGGTATTATAAAATATAAAAAGGACATTGTTTTATCAAACAATATCAAACAGAAAAGCTGAACAGACTTTCCAAGCTTCCTAGCCCGCAATGACGTATTATAATTATTTTTACGTCTATTTCGGTTATGATTCTCACCACTAATAACTACGAATTAAGATTCGTATCAAATTGATGAGCTAGTACTCACTGAACTCACTTTGTTGCCGGAAGCAGACCGTGCTCAGACATTTTAGTGTTCCAAAGTCAATGATAACAACATAATAATCTCACTTTCAAAAAGAAATTGACGTCGTGATAAATCTAATCTTGTTAATAGTTATGTTCTAAGTAGTAGGTTTATTTTTATTTTATCTTCCCATTTTCAATGTCCAATAATTTATTTCAAGTAGGCAATTAAAAAGCACTTTTGAATGTCAAAAAGAAAATAGAATTGATTCTAGATGTCCCTTCCAAAATGTAATTTCGAATGGAGAAGAATGGGCAAGAAACTCTTGGTAGCCTGTATACTTAAAAAAAAATAATGTTTAATTAATAAATTAGTACCTGGTCGACCGAGCTCTGCTCGGGTGAAAAAAAGATAAACATATCGTCCAGGTATACCAACATTGTATCACATTCCCGAAGCCGTGAAAATACAGGAAACGAATTTTCCCAAATAATTATAAGACCTAGCTAGATCGATTTTTCGCCCCCGTAAACCATTGTATTGCAACTTTCATCAAAATCGTTAGAATCATTTTCGAGAACATGACTACAAATATACTAATATAGCTCCAAATATTGCTCATTTCATAGTATAGGATAGGATAGGATTTGTCTCATTGAATAATTTGTCAGTTTCATTTGCGAGTTAAAAAGTAACGCATAACTGTCTTAGATTAATTAATAAAAGTAAAAATGTAATTAAATTTAAAAATCAAGAGTCTCAGGCGGATTTTTTCTCGAGTGGCGTGATGTTATGTTATGTTATTTCAAGAGTCTTCTTTAAAAACAATTTCCTTCTCTCTATGACTACGTAAAGAAAGTATTTTTGTCTCATGAGAAGTATGAGAAAAAGCTGTTCCATTAAACAAGCTGATTTTATTATCATTCCGTATCTGATCTCCTAGCTGCCCAGGTCTTATGGGATTAAGGTCGTGAGCATAACCTACACCCAGGAGAAATTAGGTATTATTATGTATTAATAAGGAGAAAACTTGTTGGCTTATGTGCCTACCTACCAACGGGTGAAAACTTAGTGTCAGAGTCATGTGTCAACGGGCAATTATTGTGTTGATATTATATCATAATAGGTGGATTAGCATTTGATTGGAGGAATGAGGAAAATATCGTGTGGAAAGATGAGTATGAATGTGCATGGCGTTAAGAGTAGGGGAAGACTATAAATAATCATCATTTTTATCCCAATTTATTTGCATGTCTTTTTTCCATTCCTCTCTATTAATCGCCATCTTCGTAATCATGATCTTTCACACAGTCCATCCAACATTTCTTTGGTCTTCCCCTACTCATATAGCCATCCACATTCATACTCAAAACTTTCCTCACGTCATTTTCCTCATTCCTCCAATCACATGCCCATACCATGAAATAATAATAACATCCAAAAACAAAAAGCGGCAAACAAGTAGGGTTCCGATCCGCCGTATAATATAAAATAAAATAAAAAATGGTTCAAATTGTTATTATTTGTTGTTATACCTGTAGTACACACTGTGAAAATATCAAGTGTCTATCTATTACCTACGGTTCAAAAGATACAGCCCGGTGACAAACAAACGAAGGGACGGACAAACGGACTAAAATAAAAATAGACGATTATTAAAAACTCTGTTTCATAACAAAGTGCTAAATATTGCTTTTTATTTGTGACTCAACAGTCAACTGCAGGAAGAAAAAGTGCTAAATTGATAAACTACCACGAGAGAAAATATGAGTAATAGTTAGCAAGTTCATGTGAATTATTGCAGAATCTCTGTGTGTTTACACTTTCTAAGTACACAATATCTTCTGATTCCGGTTAACTAGGTACCTATTCAGTTTTACACAACAGTCGAATATTGTAATCGAATTCTCACTCGGTTCCTCTATATCGTGATCGAATTCTAACTCTACTACGAAGATGGACACACAAGACACACAGGTTGGAAAGGAGAACGGCAAACCTTTGCTATAACAACATAATATAGTTTATTTATTTTATTTTATTTAATGCTTTGTGTTGCGTTATGTAAATAATTTTGCATAAGTACCTACTATTCTTTAGAATCAAGTTATTCTAACTGAACAGACCGCTGTGCTACTGGACAGTTTGTTGCGCCACTTCTTCTTCCCAGCTAAAGCACTAGGAAGTGGTGTGGTGAAACATTGTTCTAACGTCTCCCGTGTGTCTCCGTTCCGGGTCTCCCGGACAGCAGTGAAACCAGCCTAACACATTAAACTATTCATTTTCTTTTGGCTTTCCCAAAAATAGGGTTGAGCTACACGATGACTGATGCATGGATGCCGTCTGTAGGAACGACGGCTATTTCTTCATAAGGGCCTTCCAAACATGACCCTGTATTGTTAGACTCACATAAAATCTTATTAATATAATGTTTTGACCTTAAAAGACACCATGGCCTCTAAATTTGTTTAGACATTTCTTCTCAAGCATGAGTCAGCTAGGAAATGCATCTAGTTTTTTAAATATTTACCAAGATAACAGTAGGTGCAAAAGTGTCTTAAAAAATCTACTTGGGGTCCGAGTGCTCATAAAAATCTCAAAACGGGCGGTCGGCACTTCCCGTGACCCAAGGGCTGGCTTTTACTTTGGTCAGCGGCTAAGCATTGCCATACAATATGGCAATACAGCCAGTCTCTTGGGTACATTACCAGTCGACAGCGACGCGGAGGAATTTTCGACGCCATATTTTAGTTTGTTAAAAGTTTTAGGATATAATATTGTTATTTTTATTAATGAATTTGGTATAAGTTATTATTTATGTAGGTACATATCATTTTAATTCTGACTTACGGAAATAAACATAATTACCTACATGTTGTTTTCACAAACACCTCGCTAACCTCAGAAGTGTCATCTCTAACACAATTTCAACCTTTCTAGCCACAACCTTGATGCGTGCGCGATAATTTAGCGCAACGATTTAGCGTTTAGCGCCGCGCAAGCGCAGCCGCGTCACAGTTACTTGCGCGCCATTCAACTTTTATAAAACAATTATAGGGCTGTGAGTCTCTAAGTGATGTGACACTGATTATTACATGTGAGGCTGCAGACAAATGAGAATACTTTCTTTTAATGTCTGGGTTCTTAAGCCAGAGGCTGAGATCTATAAACGTTACTTAGGCCGTACTTTGACTTAGATTATGTCCGCGTCTCTATCTTGCATGTGTAGTTTGACAATTGTGTGACAGAGACAGGATTGACGCTTAACCAAAGTACGTGCAAAGTAAAGTTAATATTAATTCAAAACAGATTATTAGACTGTTCATCAAAGGGTCTTCTAAAATGTAATTTATTTGCACTTTTTAAGGCATAACTGAGATAGGTTAAAAGTACCTGGTTTTTTATAGCTCAATGAACTTGTAACATAAAATAATAGCAAAGTGTTATGCTATGCAAAACTAAGCCTGTATTTTCCAAAAGGGTAGATCCTTTTGGAAAATACAGGCTTAGTTTTAATATGTTCAACAAGTCTCTGATCAGTCATTTTTTTTTCCAAATTAACAACTAACTATGTCAGTTGTCAGGAGGTTGGAATTTTTTTGTTTTTCTTCTTTTTACCCGACTGCCCCAGAAGAGGGGTAATTTTTTTCGAGAGTATGTATGTATGCATGTTTATTTCTTTGGCACGCTCTGTAGCCTAAACGGCTTGATGGATTTTAACATATGAGGTGTCGTTAGATTCGTCTTAATTGTGGAAGTGACATAGGCTATCTAATATTTATATATTGCATCTGCAAATACAAAAAAGGGAGCGGAATGTTTAAACAAGAATATGTTAAATGGCCTATCTGGAACCAGGGGTTCAAAAATAGTCTAAAACCACCAACAGACAGTAAACAAGTGCAAAGCAAAGGTCTTGGCAATTTCAAACCATTCTGGTTTCAGCCCTAAGTTATCTTCACTGCACCCTTCAGTATCAGTCAATGATGTCTTAGAGTTGTCAATAAACTTGGCCTATCGCAGTCCACTGCTGGACATAGACCTCTCCCAATCTGCGCAACAACGCCCACTATTCCGTCGTCCGCATCCATTCTATCTCAAACGCCTATTTAAGATCGTTACTCTAGGAATAATTTTTAAATATCAATGTTTTGTAGGATATAAATAAAAGCTAGACTTGTGCTAACCCTTCACTAAGTAAGAGCTATCTAACAGCAGTGTAACCACAAGCTCATGGTGAGGTTCCGTGTCAGCCCCAACCGGCTTCGAACTCACTGCTATAATCGTAACGATATGATACTACTAACCGATTTGCTATTGTATATCCATCTATCTAATATTGTACATACAAGAGTAACTCTGTTAGTATGTCTGTCTCATTTCACGCCGTAACGGCTGGACGGATCGGTGAGCATACAGGTCTTCTTTTCTTCTTTTTGAGTCGATGGTAAAGTAGGTGGCAACGGCAATCGCGGCACCAGTAGCATTTTTCGGTCCTCAGAAGTGCAGGTGTGTGGACACTTTGAACACTCCAATATATGAGACACGGTTTGGTCAGGAGCACCACATTCGCACTGGATATCGGTGGGATCTATAATCCCCCATTTTGCTAAATTGTGCACACCATGTAGACCATTACAATGGGGGTAAGAACATAGGATACTTTTCTCGGTATACGTTCCCGAAGAAAAATTTCTACGCAAGCGAAGCCGCGAACAAAAGCTAGTATTTTAATGCTGTTTTGATGATGTTGAACTTGACTTGAACTTGCGATACGTATATAAATAGTTTTGGTGAGAATTGTTTTCTACTGTGTCATAAGATCATGCTGTAAGGAAAATTTGAGAAGATATACAAGGTCAAATAAATTACCTGGCAAAACTCCGTGATGAAACGAGATGGGTATAGCTGATTACGGGGTCAACAGCCGCTGGCAGTGTAGGTGCTTGAAGTTATGTTTTTTTTTTTTTTGTAAAATCCTAGTTGAAATATCGATACCCTTTATGTGAGGTCCTGGGTCCAATTCCCAGGCGGAGCAAAGTGTCATGCCATTAAGTTTATCTCAGTTAGCAGTCCGGAGTCCAAACTTTAGGCTAGCCCTTTATTTATTAATGGAAATCAAAAATAGCCAAAGAGAAACACTAATATGTTAACATAACTGGCGACATATGAGGTTACGCACCTCTCTGCCTGTCCTTTGTGGAATGGAGTACAATCGTGAGATTAAAATGAAATATTTAGAAAAAAATTGTTATTTTTAATCTGTCTAGTGGCTGCTCTTTACTAACCACTAATTCTCGTGACTACGAGTTGTCAGCTGCTCAGCTATCACCACTTTCTATAATCATCTAATTACATATTTAATTTCTATCTACTGCCCACCTAATTACTATGATATTATTACTATAATTAACTGAACAAGGGACTCGCTCTACATACTTGTGGTTTTAATTCGCACGAAAACATCTTATATTTATTACATATTAAAATTTACGTTCACAAAGTGGTACAAGAGTCGATGTTTTCTTTGTATTTTAAAACATGCATACCTAAAAAAATCCTGTTGGCATTAAGGCTCCGTGCACGAAAAAAACCGTTTTTCGTCAATAACTTATCTAATTGTAAGAAAGCTTGAAGTAATTGAAACATTACGTCTGTGTAAAAGTACAGTTTTCGTGGTGCTAAACCATTCGTGTCAGTCACAGCACCTGTTAATAGTTGCATCACTTTTGCGCTCTCGAAAATATGGTTTATTTCGCCTTTGATTTATTTAATGAAGAAATAGTATAATCATAAAATAAAATTTTGATTTTATTTCAAGGATATTTGAAGACTTATGTATGATTTTTAAATTTCTTGATATTATTTGCTAACAGGAAAAAATACATTACTGACAGGATTTAAAAAAAAATGTCTATTTAAAAAAAAAAAATCTGCTATATTTTGTATGGAAGTTGAAAAAAGTCGTTCGCTTATGTAGACCATATAATGGTGTTGATGATATATTTTTAATTTTCAAAATCAAAAGTAGTTTCTTCTAACGAAACCATGAAACGTCAGTCTCGCGTCGATTTTTGGAAAACTTGTTGCGAATTTTAGTGATTTTCCACGAATTCTTAATTTATTTGAAAAATCCCTGTCCCTGTGTACAAGATTTCCACTTTTCAAATCACAAATAATTTTGTTTAAATTCTGTTTCCCTTTCTCACAACGAATAAACAAAATTAATCGGGTAGTAAGAGTGATCCCTCAAATTATAGACCAATATCTGAGCTACCAGCATTGAGTAAAATATATGAAAAAATCATGCTAGACCAGATGTTGTCACATTTCAATTCAAATGGGATTTTACATAGTCACCAGTTTGGTTGTTATGTATTTTTGTGGTGTACAATAAAGTATATATAATTAAATAAACTTTTTCTTTGATTAGATTCGATTTTTCGGAAATTTCACTTTTTTACTAGTTAACATCACTTTTATATAACTTTATTATTTTATTGAAATTATGAATAAGTAGGTAGTTCTATCAAAACTCGATTTTGAGCTTTCGATTTCGCAAGTTTTTGGATGTAAACTTTCAAAAACATAATGTTTGAAAAGACACTATTTACATAATTTCAAGTATTTAATGCATTTTAAATACTTAATAGATTTTTTGAGAGATTTGATAGGTCATTCATTTTGATTCGATAATGATTAAATGAATAACTCTGTTTTCGTAGGAAACAAGTTATAGTACTTAAGTGTAGTATTTCTATAACTAGGCCCCGGTGCAGCAGCATATTACAGCACATTACCTGTTATTTGGAAACACATGTAGGCCACACATCAATTATACGCGAGAGAGTAAACAAATGCGATTCTTTCACTCACAAACTCCCACGGACTTAGCGAAAGTCAAACTGGTTGTTTGCAGATATAATTACAATAACAAAACTACAGTGTTCCCATATAAACAATATACTCTCGATAAATACCTACTCGGTGGTTTTCTACGCTCATCAAAATAGTTTCCCATAGTTTTGTGCTGAAGATGATTGGTGATGGCATTTTTTTTTTATTTACCGCCTGATTAAGTCTGTGATTAGTACATCTGCTGTTAGCTGTCGTGATAAGTTGACAGAAATAACAACTAATCATGTTAGTCATGACTTCCTAAGCTTTTAAATGATAGCCGAGGGGCAATTCTCGTAGGTATTTTCAAGAGCGTTCATTCTAAAAGTTGGCAACGTCGCAAAGAGCTGTCATCAATAAAAATAAAATTAAAAACAAATTAAGTAACAATCAAACAATTTTTATACAACAATTAATAATCGTAACACCTAATATTTAGCTTTAGATATAAAAAAGTATCTGAAAACTTTCCAAATGCCTTTTTTGCACCTAAAACGGTTACAACATCAAATTCAATGATATAATTGCAATTCATTATTAATATTCTAGTTCACCATATTTCATATTTACATAAAGAGAACTAATAAGCATTTGCGAAACGTACGCTCATACTCATGGCCTAAAATATAACGTTAAAAAGAGCAAGTTTATGGTTTTCAATGCGGGTTCGAAGTGTCCGGCGGAGGTCCCACCTGTAAGGCTATGTGGGGTGCCCTTGGAGCGGGTACATGCTTTTAAGTATCTGGGCCACATTGTGACGTCCGACTTGAAGGACGACGCTGATATTGAGCGAGAAAGGAGGGCGCTGTCGGTGAGGGCGAATATGATTGCCCGCAGGTTTGCTCGCAGCTCCCAGGATGTGAAGATCACCTTGTTTCGAGCATACTGCACATCTTTTTATACGAGTAGTCTGTGGGTGTCATATTTGCAGAAATCCTACAGCGCTCTCCGCGTTCAATATAATAACGCGCTGAGGGCGCTGCTGCGGTTGCCTCGCTTCTGCAGCGCATCGGGAATGTTCGCGAGGGTCCGCATTGACTGTTTTTATGCCAGCATGCGCAAGAGGGCGACCTCAATGGCGAGTAGAGTGCGGGGCAGTGGCAACAGTCTTCTTACCGTTGTTGCCAACAGGTTAGACGGGCCTTTCATGCAGCACTGGCAGGCCTTACATGCACCCGTATATCGGGCTTGGTGCAGGTAAATATTTAAAATGTTATGATTTCTTATAATTTGTTTATTTTTAGATTTCTAAGTATTTTGACATTCCATTTTCTTTTTAATTTTTTCCACTCTGACATTTTTATAATTTTTTGACAATTTTATTTAATGAATATTTTAAAATTATTGCATTTTGGATTTTTATCTGTGAGTTGTATTATTTAAATGTAACTATGGACTAGATTATTGTCTGAAATAAATAAATTAATAAAAAAAAAATAATAATAAACAAGTATTTCCAAATTAATCAAAACAGTTAAATATTTGACAGATATTTGCGTCGTTGCCAACTTTTAGAATGAAGGCAGTTCGAATTCTAATCTCAAGCTGTCAAAAATATCTCTATTTTTGATAAGTTTTTGACATTGACTGACGCTGAAATGCGATTGCGACTAGATTTTGAACTTTCGAATGACGGGAATTGATCTTCTGATTTGTCTGGTATTTCAAAAACCTGACAAGGAAGTAAAAGAACGGCCAAGTGTGAGTCAGATTCGCACGCGAAGGGATCCGTAAAACCGTACAATACTTATTTAATACTACATTTTTTTTAAACACGTTCCTGTTCGGGGCCTTTAATTTTTAACTTAGCGGCCATAGTAGTAAACATTCTGTGAAAACAAGTAGTGTCTATTACTGTTCAAAAGATACAGCCTTATGACAGGCTGTCGGACGAACAAATGGCCCTTAGTAGGTACCTAATAGGGTCCCGTTGGCACCCTTTGGGTACGGAACCCTAAAAATTATTTGTTTCGTTGCTTTTGAAATACTTGCTCCGCCACCAAACAACATTGCAGTTTTTAATTTTTTGAGCTTCATCTTGGGCTTTTATAGAGAAACTAGTATTTGGGCGTTGCGCGAGCTGCGAGCAGCTCGCGGGGTCGTGTTTTTGAGGAGTATTTCTTACCCTTGTAAAATTTTGAGAATTGGACAGTAATCCTTAGCACTTATAGGATTTTGTAATAAAATCTCTTAAATATTTTGTACGGATTTATATATGGACTTTTAAGTAAATCAACTGAATGTTTTTTTTTATTCCTACAGTTGATTTACATAAAAGTCAGTACGAATAAACTATAAAATAATATTCCTTGTAAGTGACTATCCCCCGAATGCTGAAACGTCACTCAAAATTTAAGTAGCACTTAAATTTAACAGTTACTCAAAAGTGACGTTTGGCCATACAAAATTTAAAGTTTCGTGTGGTAAACCTCGCTTTTGAAACTCTATTACGTGCATCATATAAATACATTTGCCAAACCAATTACCACCTCGGATATCTCTTAATAATTCTGCTAGCTTTAAATTAAAAACTCTAGCACATACAGAAGGATTTACATAGCTGCTTTGAGTGGATTGTTGAATTTCTGGCCACTTGGGATTACAAGTAAACGTCAAGAAAAATGATGGGTTCCCCAATCTGCTTACTATTGCAATAGCATCACTATATTTTCCTTTCATGTATCGCGCCCCCCCCGTAAAAGTGCTGGGCAAATAAACGCGACCTGGTACGAATCCCTCTCCCTGAATGGTTTCATCTTGACGAATTTGACGCGCGACTTCAATGCTCATTTCAACTTCTTGAAGTGGAGCGGACCTCAGTGCACTACTCAAGTTATGTTTTTGTAGACTTGATATAAAACGTAGGCGTTCTTCTATGATTCGGCAATGCATGTCAACTAACCATTCTTGCCTAGCCTGCCTATATCGGAAAATCGTGGCTCCGACAATAACAAGCAGCGAACGTATTTCGCTTGAGTTAATTTATTTCCGTTATTATCTACTTTGTTCGGGTACCAACCCGCATTACCCTCAGGATAAACGGATTGACGTTATGTAAAAAGTTAGTTATGCAACTAATTACCTGCCTATCAAGTTTCATATTTGCGGCTATTTGCTCGCTTTCGCTTGTATCGTTAATGTATAGTCCTAAATTATTTACGCTACCAGTGTAAGCTAAATCAAAAACTCTATGATAGACTCGACCTTGAATTTTATGAAAAGATATTCCCGTTGGTTGTTGGTACCCGTGAGAAACGCCCAAGGCACTGAAGGCAAATAAATTATTGTAAGCTCGCGGTCTACTCAGAAAAGACGGGTGAGAGTAAAACTCCTCGGTTAACGGAATTAAATTTTGTATGTTGTACGCGCCCGACCCACAACACCATTGTTTTCGAGATTTTTCTTCTTCAAACAGACGCGCATTACAAGATGGACACCTAAAAGTGTCTGAAGAAAGCAAGGACGTTTTTTTTAAAAAAAAATAATTTTATTTCGTCTAACTCAGCGTCCCTCTTCTGTGCTATTAGGTGTTTAGATTGACGTAGTGGTATGTCAATACGATGGCTGTTTTTATTATATTTGTCAGTGGCTATTTGATTTATTTCAGGGTTCTGCCTGGTATAACGGTGTACAGCATCGCGATTAATTTCTGGATTTTCCCTTGGTATATTTTTTTACAGCATCGCGATTTATTTGAGGATTTTCAGTTGTATATTTTTTAACGGCATCGCGATGAATTTGCGGTTTTTTTAAATTATATTTTTTAACTGCATCCAAATAGGCGTTTACTGTACTACATTTCCTGCCACGTTTTTGTTTTTTGGGTCGACCTCTCTTTGTTGACGCCACATGGGTGTCAACTACTACCGGTTCAGGGGTTTTTTGAAAACCAAGCAATATAGATTGTGATTCCGATAATTGACTATGATCTGTTGATGCCGGGCATTCGAAGTCTATTATAGACTCGACAGACGCTGGCAATGGCAATGCAGATCCTACAACTAAATTTTCAATTGTTTGATAATTGAGAACGCGTAGTCTGTGTATTGAATACTGACCTACACCTATATTTCGCAATAACAGCAATCTGGCTAATTCGCGAATCGAATAACATTTAAAAAAACGTGCTACTCCGCATGTAGAATTTAATTTGTTATATTCATCTACTGCGTGACTGTTAAATAAATAGAATGCACTATCGAATCTCCAAAAAGAAACTGTATAGTCTTGCCCGGTAAATACCACGCTATCCGTCTCATCATTGTGGTTTGCGTCGAAAACATTGGATTCAATTATGTTTGCAAGAGTTAAAATACCGTATTCATTTTCTGAAATTTGAGGAAATACTCCATTTGTAATCCAATTGGCGGTCATATTTTCAATTTGAGCTCTATTGTTTCCGACGACAATCTCCGTAGGTAATTCCTCGGGGTTCAAAAATATGACACCCTTCGGTAGAATTGGTTTAAGCGACATATATAAAGTGTCTCCACTTTGGAAAATGACATCGATATCATGACAAGTCAGATTCTGATGTCTGCAAACTGACAATACTGACGCGCAAGCGGACATTGCCACGCATTGAGCGTTATTACCCGTATAATTGCTACTCCCTTGGTGTGTAGTTCCTAAAACATTAACAAAAATACAAGGTCAAGTGCAAGGTAGATATAATGTTACAAGAGGGAGAATATTTTGTAATGACAAAAATCATCTACACCACCCTTTGTAAGGCAAAGCGTCTTTTTTGTCCCCATTGATTGGATTAATGGGTTACAGACAGCTCGCTGACAGAGACGACAGTAAGCAAAGAACAACATATTTATTTTTATTTACTGGGGAACCTGCTTCCAATTTTTAACTTATTTTTATTATGTATAGCGGCAACCGAAATCCACATTCTTGATCATGAGCTGCAGCCCGCTAACAGACAGATGGACAGACGGACGAACAGCAGTCTTAGTACATAACAAGATTCTGTAGTTTTTACCCTTCAGGTACGGCACCCTAACAATTAATAATGTTTGTATGTTTTACCTCTAAACTGTCTTAAACAATTGATCAGGTTGTGAAGAAACTGGTAGGATTTTAGAACGCGAGGGTTTCTGGCACAAAACAAAATTTATAATATATATAAAAAAACAAATGTATTTCCCACTCATTTTTTGTGCAGTACATTTAGGAGCAGAACAAAGGAAAAAACCAAAAACATTATGTATGCATTAAATATTCGAAAAATATCTATTTCACATTGTAGCACAGGATGACATTGAACTGACTGCAAAATGAGCTCAAAAGTCTGCATGGCTAATAATATGGTGTCTCTTATAAGCATTATTTATAATGATCAGTACCTAATTATGTCAATTTTATAAATTATTTAAAAACAAAACAACAAAAAAAATATCCCTAAGTATATTAGCTGGCTGATGATGAAACTGCTTTTTAAGTACCTATAACTTATTAATTGATATGTATGATATGTATATGTATTTGATGAAGGAGCTATAAGATCATATATTTATACTTGAATACTATTTCAGCAGTCTCGACATTAGTAGGTAATGACGCTGTCGCAAACTTGCGATCGTAATAATACCTAATAACGAAAAAATTCTGTTGCAATAACGACGCTCGTGAGAAACGCAAGTCTCTACATCCAAGTTAGCGAGCCAAGATGTACAATAACTTGACATATCGGTACCAATGATTCTATTTTACATGAAAACTCGTACTTAAGTAAGGCTACAAACGTGTAAAAAAATATTAAATATTTAAGGAAATTAAAATTTGCCTCCTTGCAACATTGGTTTAGTGTCAAACTTGTCAAGTCATTGGTTTTGACGTTTTGTTTATTTTGTTTCTGTTCTAATAACAATGGACCTGTATAAAAATGTACTCTGTGGAATGGACAATGGTATTTTCTCAAGCATTTTTTATTGATAGCTAAGAGTACAGTACCTCTGCTTTGTGGCTGAAGCTGCTACCCCACTGGATATACTTCTACATTCACGGTCAGTTGGTCGTCTTTGGGGCGGATTTACAGACATCTGAGTATCTACGAAATGATACTGGAATTCGACAAAAATGTGTTAGAAGAGATGGCTGTAGGAGCTGCATGAAACATTGGTATTCCGTCAGGATACAGAAATAAGCAGATTCAAGGGATTTTTCATTTGAATCATGCGGATTCCTTGTGTCGTACCATACCAAAGCTTTGGGAAGTAGTGTGTAGCGAGCTGTTCACACTAAAAAGAACCTCCGACCTCCACGGAGCTGGGGACTACCAGTAAAAGAATGACAAAGGACAAGCAGAAAATCAAACTGAGTGAAATAGTGTAGTGTATGTAATATTGATAAGATTCTTTCAATATAAATGTATGTAATCGCAGTGTTCCAATATTTAATATTACCGTACTATAGTTGTAAGGGATACACAACAGAGTTATTACAAGTTTAAGTGACACAAAAGAAATGCTTGTGTGCAAAATAATTCCAAAATATTCAATAAGTATACAAAGCTCATCAACCAAGGTTTGAATAACTGAAACATGTTTGAAGGAGAATTACCCGTTTATTTTAAGGTTATTCCATTAATTTATAATGTTATATAGAAGAAAGTAGTTAACCAATCCTATATTTTTTTTGTACCAATGGCAAATTCAACCAAATTAAATTTATCATTAAATCATTTAATTCAAGCAACAAGACTCGATAGTGTTATTAACAATATACTTACAAAAAACTATGTTAGTAACACACTAACATAGTTACCATTATTCATCTCATTCTTCCTATATTAAAAATGCAGTGTGAAATTTAATTTTAACGTTGATTTTCATGTTAGTATTTCAATAATTGATAATTTTGCCTTGTTTGAAGAAAGTACTATTGTATTTATTGATACAGATGTTTGTACTTTAGTATTTTTTGTATTATAATTAAATGATGTGTGTATTATTTATTGTCTTGTTTAAAATTTTTACATAGATAGTATAGCTATGATGTAGGTACTGTGATATGTAATATTCATTACTTGTGTGTTCTGCACTGAAATAACTGTAATGTCCTATTTTTTCACATTTTATGCAAATAAAGATACATAGGTACATGTATACGACCTTCATTTTGCCTTCATTACATGTTTAATACTTTACTTTTAAGCTAGATTTTAAAATATGTGAGCGGCTTTTTAGTTGCAACCAATTAATAATTTAACAACCATTATCTCTGTCTCTATGTCTGTTATCGTGGACCGAGCCTGACTAAACCAACTTGTTCATGTGATTGGCAACTGTGAGATTGTTCAATCTTATATGTTAGTAAGTACCTTGGTTCCATAATCAATTAATCACACACTGGGGGGTGTGAGGATGAGATTCTAAGGAGATGTGCTAACACAACATCTGCCGTTGATAAGCTCAAAAGAGTCTGGGCCAATCATAATATCACCAAAGCCACAAAATTCCGCCTGCCGAGAAGTTTGGTTATTCCAATATTTCTGTACGGCGCAGAAACATGTAGGTACGGTTCGCCTCAAAGACCGACGCAAAATAGATGCACTAAACTAAGTAAGGCTAAACGCTGCAACACAAACGTCCATGGTCCAAAGCTCCCGAGACGCCAGTAGGTAGACGCCAGTGGTTTGGAAGCCTGCTAATAAGGTTACGTTAATCACTTAACAGAACTATTCAGAAACTCACCAGAAATAAGACCTTCTGAATATTCCACAGCTGTGCCTCCGCGACGCGGAACAATTGATAGCTCTTCAGTACTTGCTCGTTTCATGTTGGAAATTGATTATTTTGATAAAAATTATCAATCAATATCAACTTGCAACTTGCAACAAGAAACCTCGATTCACGAGTTCACGACAGAAGCAGGACGCTTCATTTTGGCGCTCTTTTCAAGTTTTTTTTAAAATTCAATGTCAAGTTCAAAATTCAAATTGATGGACTCTATGGTCGATTGTTTGATTGTTGGAAATATGTTAATCGACTCTTTTTTTAAATAGGTCATATTTAAATGATTAATAATTTCTCGATTATCTCAAAAAAAATATTACCATATTTTTTTGAGACCTAGAAAACAGGAAAACTTTATTTTAAAAGTTCGTTAATTATCCATAGTTTAATTTTGAACCGGCGAAAATTTCCTCGGCTTAAACGTACCCCAAGCGAAAACTTATACCAGCGGACGACCGTAAACGGAGCAGATTCAATTTTAGTCAGATTAATTTTTCACCTCGCGGTGTGCTTAAACGGGGTGTTTGACGTTTAGGCAGTCAATTTTAAACTGAATAGTTGACTTAAACGCACCCCAAACAAAAACGCTGTCCGCCATGTTAGTATTCCTCCCCCCTTCGCTCCACTCGGTCTCGCAGGTTCGCTCCACTCAGGACCTACCTACCACAGGAAAGCTATCGTGACCTTATCCCTACGCTACGCTACGCTTCGCTTTACCGCTACCTAGTTTCCGAGATACGATGAGGGGAGGGGTGAAGGGGGGGAGAGGGGGGAGTCTTGAAAAAACTAATTTTGACCTACTCTGGGCCCACGGACATGAATCTGAAAAATAAAATGTTCCAAGTCTCTTAACTTCCGAGATCTACCTAGAGGGGGGAGAAGGGGGGCAAGGAGGGCAACTTTGAAAAATGGATTTTACTTTTCCGAGCCTCCTCTATACGAATCCGTAAAAAAACAAAACCCAGGAGGGGTGAAGGGGGGGAGAGGGGGGAGTTTTGAAAAATGATTTTGACCAACTCTGGGCCCCTTGATATAAATCTGAAAAAAAAATGTTCCAAGTCTCTTAACTTCCGAGATCTACCTAGAGGGGGGGAGAAGAGGGGCAAGGGGGCATCTTTGAAAAATGGATTTTACTTTTCCGAGCCTCCTCTATACGAATCCGTAAAACAACAAAACACGGGACTCTTAGTTTCCGAGATACGATAGGGAGGGGGGAGAGTGGGGTGGAAAAGGGGAGGTTTGGGATTTTTCCCATACTCGTGAGAGTTACTTCTATACGAATCTGTAAAAATATACCCACCTCCCCCTTCACCATCTGGGAGAACAATTATGTCAGTCAGTGAGTGAGTGAGTGAGTGGTAATCGAGCTTTATATAGTATAATATAATAATATAATAATGTTCCAAGTCTTAACTTCCGAGATCCGCCTAAAGGGGGGAGAAGGGGGAGAGAATGGGGGGAATTTTGAAAAATGGTTTTTACTTTTCCGAGCCTCCTCTATACGAATCCGTAAAAAAACAAAACCCAGGTTTCTTAATTTCCGAGATACGATGGGGGGAGGGGTGAAGGGGGGAGAGGGGGGAGTTTTGAAAAATGATTTTGACCAACTCTGGGCCCCTTGATATGAATCTGAAAAAAAAAATGTTCCAAGTCTCTTAACTTCCGAGATCTACCTAGAGGGGGGGAGAAGGGGGGCAAGGGGGGTAACTTTGAAAAATGGATTTTACTTTTCCGAGCCTCTTCTATACGAATTCGTAAAACAACAAAACACGGGACTCTTAGTTTCCGAGATACGATAGGGAGGGGAGAGAGTGGGGTAGAAAAGGGGAGGTTTGGGATTTTTCCCATACTCGTGAGAGTTACTTCTATACGAATCTGTAAAAATATACCCACCTCCCCCTTCACCATCTGGGAGAACAATTATGTCAGTGAGTGAGTGAGTGAGTGGTAATCGAGCTTTATATAGTATAATTCTACAGGTACAGCTACAGGTACTTTTTAGTGTGGATTATAAATATTTTTAACAACTTTAAAAGAGGTACCTATAGGTACTACGAGTAATATAATAACAACGTTTAGCCTAGATCTCGATCATCGATCTCAAAATTATCGTTCTCGTTTTTGCTAATAGGCGCAAGATGGCGGTCGATAGTGCACGAATACTGTATATGTCCATCCGTCCGCATTACGAACAAAGTGGTCCAGTTATTACCTGTCTATATCTGCCTAGCCTTTTCTCAACTATGTTGGGGTCGGCTTCCAGTCTAACCGGATGCAGCAGGATACCAGAATTTTATATGGAGCGACTGCCTATCTGACCTCCACAACTCACTTACTATGTAACGCCCTGCTGCAAGTCCAAAATTGGTTCACTGCTATTAATTTAGTATTAAATGGTAAAAAAACTAAATGCATAAGATTTTCTTTACCAAATGTCAAAAGTAGTAATTGTGAGATAGTATTGAATCAAGAGAAACTAGAATTTGTCGATAAAACTGTTTTCCTGGGGATCACGCTCGACTCAAGGCTTCAATGGGGTCCTCATTTAACATCCCTTTCAGGACGGCTAAGTTCAGCAGCATATGCTGTGAGAAAAATACGTCAATTTACTGATGTAGATACCGCGAAGCTAGTCTATTTCAGTTACTTTCATAGTATTATGTCGTATGGTATTTTACTATGGGGTCGGGCTGCAGACATCGAGTCTATTTTGATTCTGCAGAAAAGAGCCATCAGAGCCATATATGGCCTCCGCAGGCGCGACTCTCTAAAGGAACTGTTTAAAGATATTAACATCATGACGGTACCTTGTCATTATATCTATGAAAACATTATGTACGTAAGGAAAAATCTACATCTTTTTAGTAAAAGAGGTGCAAGACACAATTATATCACTAGAAGTAGGGACCAATTAGTTCAACCAGGTTTCAGATTGGCTAAAGTGAACTCATCTTTCATGGGGTACTGTTTAAAATGTTACAATAAAATACCTCCCCACATACTTCAACTGAATGAAACGAAATTTAAATCTTATATAAAACGCACACTATGCAGCCAAGCATATTATAAGTTGGGGGATTACATCGCTGATATAAATGCCTGGCTAAACGCTGGTCCTGCTCCACAAGAGCGCATAAACTAATTGATTAGCATTTGAAAATATTGTTGGAGTTGCTGAAGATTTAAAAACTACTCATCTTTGCATTGTATAAATTCAATCCCTTAGCATTGTATAATTTCATAACACGTGTGAGTACTATGTACCTACTTTAAAGCTACCATTTACTAGGTACGTCTTTCATTGACTTGAATGTGCCCTTGCGGCTGAGAATATGTCATGCTCACTCCTAATGTCTCGCTGACGGTGGCGCGTGTTGGATCATTTAGCTCTCTTCAAAATGGTTGAGCTGAATGGTGCTAATCCATGCGTCATGTTCGTGAACGGGCGCTGTCAGTAGGGACTGGTCATCTTCTAGCTGCCATGGCTTATTTTAATTTGATTTTTGAATTGTTTTATTTTTTATTACGGACGCTTTTATCGTTTTGCATCGTTCTCACATTTATAACTTTAAAATGAATGATGTAACCATTATTTTGTAAACATATTGTGATTTAAAAGAGTGTCCGTGGAGTTTCTGGCCCGTTCTTCTCCATAGGTACCTACTACGCTTTGGAATGGGCAACTAGCTTCATCTTTCTGACTGACCGACCCCTTAACAATTCAAAAGTGCCTGTAATTGGTTTATTTGAAATAAATGCTTTGAGTTTGAGTTTGAGTTTGAGTTTGAAACACGATACCCCTGAATTGTTGACCTTTCGAAATACCAAACAAAAGTAACTAATTTTCAATCGTTTATTTTTCACAGAGGAAGCCGATGCCGAGATCAGGACATCAGGGCGCTCCATGGAAGAGATGCCGTCCGAAATAGGCCGGGAGATCACTGACTCACTAGGCTCTTTGACTAACATGCTAGAACGAGGGATGGCGAGGTAAATATCTGTATTACTTTTCCTTCTGCTCTCGAATCAGCATAAACTATACAGGATCACATAAATTAACTTGCGAAACTGCAGATTTCAAGGATGACGATTGACTTGTCGTGAACTCGAACACGGCGTGTTGTCACACCGAGCTCTGAACGCGGACTCTGCGTTCTGAAGATGCTTCGTTGAGAAGTGAAACACATGTTGATTTCTTTCAGGGTTTTTTATGGCTCTTTAGAAATAGCTAAGCGGAACAGGTTACTAAATATATCCACGTCTATTGTATTTTATCATGGATTTCCGCAAGGTCACGCTTGAATCAATTAACTATCTTGTTTTATCATATTTAGATATCGGTTCCCATCATCTCAATAAAGTTTACACAAAAAGAGAACTGTTTGGTTGAACTAATAATTATTTCAAGTTTTACTTGCGGTCGTTGACCCCAAAAAACAAATCATGAATTCTTCTAAACCCTTCACGTCTGTGGAGTTTTCCTAGCTAACTTAATTTAACCCTGATATGACAACAAATCATGCAATGGTAAGATATTATGCACAGAACGACTGTCCAGGGTAGGAAGAACTTACATTTAAGTACCGCAGTGTGTAGTGAATATGATTGTAATCCATTTTATTTTACAAGCAGCTACATTGGTCGTAGAGCGACTTCTGGGCGTGAGGTCCTGATGTCGTCCCCGGTTCCGATTACACTAACTTTCATTTTATCATAACATCCGTATCGTAGGTGCGTTTACAAACACAAACAGGCAGATCTTTTAAGCATACATTTACTCTATGCGCGAACAGGGAATCGATCCCACTATACGTAACGCAGTAGGAAATAGATATGATGGTAAAACTTATGCTGCATGAGCTATTTCGAGACGAGACCACAGACTGGTCAGTCTGTGGTCTCGTCCGCGTCCTAACTAAAAGCGATCGTCGTGCGAGTACGCGAGTGACACAATCGTTTGTATGAATTACTAGCTTCGCCCGCGTGACATGTTTATAAATTATAGGCTATATAATTATAAGGGTGAATGAATTTTTAAAATCGGTCCATTAGTTTTTGAGTTTTTCAATACTAATAGAAATCTTTTCGCTTTAAAATATTAGTGTAGATGTCGTACACCAACGACTTGATTAATCGCGCGATGATATCATATTCATATAAAATAGTGCGACGGGCGAGTAAGTACTCGCGCGACAATCGCGTTTGGTTAGGAAGCCCCCTGAAATAATATATTATTATTATTCTATTAAGAATGCAAGGTTCTATTATTATTTCATAATCAAAAATTTCTCTTTTATTAAATCTGAATCATAAACAACTTTCGTAATTTAATGTGATTCAATAAAACACAACTATTTAATAGCTATCAAGAAATTAACTGTATCTTTCCATAGTTGTCAGAGAAATTACTGTGTGGTTACTATTAAGTTATATTACTGACATTGTCTGAACTCTCTAGTCTCTATTAATGAAGCATAATATTCTATCCTGTTAAGAAAAGAGTCAATATCAATCTGCAAGCCTTTTCCCAACTATGTTGGAGTCGGCTTGCAGTCTAACCAGATGTAGCTTAATACCAGTATTTTATATGAAGCGACTGCCTATCTAACCTCAACAACCCAGTAACTAACAATATGATACCCCTTGGTAAGACTGGCTGGCAGACTTTTGGGCTTCTGACGACCCGTAACGACTGTCAAAAGTCTACGAATGACAGCCGGGACCAACGGCTTAACGTGCTTTCCGAGGCACGGAGGGGTCTCGATATGTAATTGATGGTCACCCATCCACGAACCGACCGCGGCAAACGTAGCTTAACCTTCAATTGTAAATATTACTTTACTTAATATAGATAGTAAAGTACAACACATCCTATGGGAAGAGAACGGGTGCCAAGAGTGTGATATAATCATTATAATAATACTGGCATTCAGCTGCATCCGGTTAGATTGGAAGCTAACCTTCAACATAATTGGTATAAAACTAGTCGAATGATGATGCGAGCATAATAAAAAATAACCTCCTTACCGATAGATTTTGAATTAGAGAAAATTATATATTTTTTTTAAAGCAACAAGTCCAAATAATAATTAAATGCTCAAATCAACCAAATAAAGTGTTTTTATGTACATTTCTGTCTCAAGATGATAAAAAAGCTAACTAGGTTAGACTAAGACCGCTCATTTTATGTAGTTTTTGCAATACCAAGGTAAAAAGAGATTACATCTTTAGTAACTGTTTATAAAAGTTCAAATTGAAATAAATTGCAGAATTTTACAAATAAGATGTATCTGTACAGTAATTTAAAGACTACGTCTCATTTATCAAAACAAATCATTGCGTTTAGGATTTACATGTAAACACACATACATACCTTAAACACATTACCCTCCTTTTAACCTTGTCAATGTCGGGTATGCAAACTAGTTCACATTACCATGTAGATAGCAGATCTTTAACCCATAGGTACATTGTTTTAAGCAAAGTGTATCATTGATGTAGGTGAGTGAAAGTGACCAAGTTCGATGTCCGGTCGCATACATGTATGGGTTGAATGATTTCACCTTTAAATTAATCGATTTTTGAGGCATGCGCGTTGGTGATGGGGTTATGCTAATTTAGGGTATTAGCAGAGCATCCTGAATTCTGGAATCTTTTCGAGGGGCACCTAGAATCATTCCCAATGTCTTAAAAAAAAAGAACTTAAGGATATAAGCGAAAGACAAACATTTTATACGAAAAGACTCACGATTTAGGTGCGAAAAATAATTAAATGGGATATTTATAAACGTTAATAAATAAAATAAAAGTAAAAAGTGCTTAAAATAATTAACTTTTTTTCTTTGAATTTTCACTTTATTAATGAATGAATCAAATGAATGAACTTTTAATTTAGAGTAAAAAACGCCTTTTACAGACTCCAAGCAGATCAAGCAGTTTCGCTTCTCGTGTCATGCTATACTGAGTTTTTCCACATTAAATTTTTAATAGTAACCTGGCGAAATGGGGGGTGTGTGTCACCTCTGCATACCCTTGAGGAAAATAGAGGCATCATGTTATGTTTGTTTGTATAAACGGTACAAAGTGCAATAGTACTCAACAACAAATAAACTTATAGAAGAATTACTGATGTTCATTTCTGTCGGGAAAATCAACACTTTCACGCCATGATCTAGCATAGTTTTCTCTCGACAAATATTAGCACACACTTCGCAGTATGACCGCGAGTTATGTTCTGCTAAGCGACAATTAAGATAGCATATTTAAACAAGTTTATAGTGTATTCGTTTCTATATACAGCATTGGAGCTACAATCATTGTTTATTTAGTTTCTAGCTCTTTCTAAAAGTTGAGTTCGTCCGATAAATTGTACCGCCATAACTACTATTTTATGCTGAGGCTACTGCTTACTGCTGGTAAATTTATATTTTGAAATAACTTGAAATCATGTAAATCTGTTAATATCCAATATGACGATGAAGGTGCCTCCCTGTAGGCGCGCAGAGTCGGCACCCTCGCCGCTGGTCGTCTCCTGCTGGGCCTCCCCCAGGAAACTAGGGGTCTCACTCGGCAGGGATGGACCGCCCGCCGGAGTGTCGAGAAGAAAGCGAAGCCACTATATGCGTCGCGGCGCTCCTACGGAACATATTCAATGCAACCAAACACACGAGTGCGACCTAAACCCCGCACTCACTACCATCGCCAACAGAAGGCAACACATTGAGGGGTCCGCAAGCGGACCACTGCAAAGCCTCCGCGGGCGAGGGCCTACGCCCTGACCCCGCTTGCCATGCCCCCTTGCGGGGGCGTGGCAAACTCTTTCGAATGATGATAAAGGCATCCTACTTCTTAGTAAGTTAATTTTAGGAAGCGTTGTGGTGAAGGAGGATGAGAGTTTTAAGTTAAGAAAAGTGTATTGCAACAATTTGGACCCACAGAAAGGATTGGCTCTCATAAGAAATCTTAGTCGTTATAGTATTGATATGTGGTTCTATTGACTAATGAGTTTGCCGACCACTGTGCTTGCTGATTGATCCCTGAACAGAAATGCCGAAAAAACTCAGAGATCATTTACTCTTTTATTTTCATGATGAGGATAGTGAAATGGTCAAAATTTGATAGACGATTAGTATTTAAATTAAATTAAAAATTAAATAAAACTTTATTTCAGACTAAGGTCCATAATTTTGTAATTTTAAAAACCATATAAGTCTTAAAAGTAGACTTATATGGTTTTCTCATAGATGCCATCATCAGTACTAGACAATATTGAAATGGGACCACACGGGAAGTACCAGCTTTCAAATAAAAAAATAATCATCAAAATCGGTTCACCCAGTCGAAAGTTCTTAGGTAACACACATAAAAAAAAATACAGTCGAATTGAGAACCTCCTCCTTTTTTTGAAGTCGGTTAAAAAACAGTGGCACTCCGGGAGTGCCGACAGAAAACTTGAACAATTTGATTGTGCAGGAAATACTTTTCTTTTTTGAATTCGGTAAAAAAAGGGAAATGTCAATCATGACGTTGTCATGCCTTAATGTTTGGAATGCCATTAATCCCATTGAAAAATTATCGGGCGTTGATGTCTTTTTAATGGTCAAAAGCTGGTGTCGGTAACAGTGTCGCGAAATCAATTATTTAGTCCCACCTCAAAAATGCCCAATGCGCCTAAAGAATTTTTCACTTAAAAAACCAATACTACGCCGAGAATCAGCACTTTAAATCCACAAAAGGGTGCTCCAAACAACGCCTCTCTACTTGTCATCTCAGTCTTACTTATTATTTCATCTCTTTTCCTACAGAGCCTTCGGCAAAAAGCACGGCAGCGGCGGCGGAATCGACAGCATAACCATCAGCGCAGGAGGAGACAAAAAGAAGAAGAAGAAACCCAAACCTCCCAAAATCCACCTCATCCATCCCGTCATGATGCCCTCAAGAAAAGTCCCCAAAGAAGAAAAAGGTCGAGCCTTTGGCAATGGAGTACAGTCCTGGGTCATAGGAGAAAGGGCTCTGCCTGTCCCCGAGAATGCGACTGAGGTGTCAAGAGGCATCGTGTCGGACTTATGGGCGATGGGACAAAATGCCGTGGATATGTTGGCTGAGCATGTCGTGGAGAATGAGGATCTGGAGAATGGGGTGAAGGATCGGAGTTCTATTGAAGGTTGGTGGTTGGGAGTAGTTAGTTGTTTAGTTTTAAGTAGTGGAACGTTTTGTGAAGGACCTCGTCCAGAGAAGTATGCAAGGTCTAGCGAAACTCCGCAGACGTGAAAACGTTACGCAAAATGTTTACGCAAAAAATGATTAAATTGTTGTTTTTTTTTTTTTAGGGCCACAGTGTATTGAAATATCAGTTTTTTTTTGTGTGTAAACTTCGGAGACAGGTATTTACTATTTATTTTGTCGTGTGTACAAAGATATCGATACGATCAAGGAGCTCGTGGCTAAGTAATAACAGCCCCACGGGTCGATCCATCAGGTTAAGCTATACTTGCCGGGGTTGGTCCGTGGATGAGTGACCATCTTTACATACCGAGACTCCTCCGTACCTCGGAAAGCACGTTAAGCCGTTGGTCCCGGCTGTCATTCTAGAATCTTTGACAGTCGTTTCGAGTCATTTGAAGCCCGTAAGTTTGCCAACCAATCTTACCAAGGGGTATCGTATTACCCAGTTACTGGGTTGTAGAGGTCAGATAGGCAGTCGCTCCAAGTAAAATACTGGTATTAGGCTGCATCCGATTAGACTGGAAGCCGACCCCAAAATAGTTGGGAAATGCTATGCAGATTGACTGAGATATCGATACCCATTTCGTTTGCGGAGTTTTGCTAGCTAATGTAATGTGACCTTGTATACTACCATTATAGCTATGTTACCGTGAATGTCCGATATTAGAGATTGTATGTATACACCGGTGTATGTCGACAGTCACCATGTCCGCAGACAATTTTTTTCTAAATGATTTAACGACGTCATAATTTCGCTTCGCATATAAAAATATATCATAATGCAAAATTACCAAGTCGGCGTGGTGTATGATGACGTTCTTCACTGGGTAATATCAGAAAATAAATTATATGGTCACGATAAGAATAAATTACGGTCATTTACCAGCTAGCGTGATGATTGTTACAGCAGAGTATCTCAAGACACACTGCGCTTGGAACATTCACAGTAAAGCTAGGTCGGCAATTTACAATCGAATGACGTCACTGAATCGTTATTTTTTAAAGTAAATTAGTTTGTTTCCCTAGAAAGCGTTTTTAACACCGTACAGTTAAACCCCGCTGCCATCATTTTCATGACGAGGCCATCGCTGTCAAAGGACACCGTAGCTTAACAGCTATATTTCTGCCGCCAAGCAGCCTTACAGTATTCTAATTTATAGGGTGCCGATGTTACAGACACTTGAGACTTTTCACCATCATCAGGAATTTCTTGCAGGCAGTAAACTAAACGTATTCAACATAAAATGCTACAGCAAAACAGTTGCATTACCTCGTTGATACCTAACCGTTTACCAGTGGTATAAATCAGTTGAGATTGACGCCATGTCTGATGCTGACTTGGGTAGGCACTTACTTTAAGAGATGACTCATCAATTAGTTTTATAGTCATAGTAGACATTACATTACAATTTCATATCAATTTAAAATTTGACCTCCCTATTTTCAAACGACATTCTTAATAATCAGACGTTAAAAAAAAATCTGCCTGATAATACTAACAAAAAAATTAGTTTGAATTCAGATTCAAAATATTGTATTTCACAAAGACCTACATGGGCACTTATGAAACGTCAGAAGCTAGGTGCACGGTTCCAATTGGTCGTTCCTATGGAGAAGAGCCGGCAAAAAACTCCAGGTTAATCTTTTAATAATAATTGACTTTCACAATATTTTCTATTCTAGTGTAGACCTGTCAATAAGTACCAGGTACCTAACAAAGTAGAAAAGGTCAACAAATCGAAGCATCAATAAGTATACGGTCAAATAGGTCAAAACAAAATAAAATCATTTAACAACTTACACAAAAGTCTGTGCAAGGTACAGATTCACTATTCACTCTCCCAATGAAATACTTTTCATGGTGAGTTTCAAAAACCGCAACATTTTCGATTAGTCACGATACTGTCCATGTTAGGAATACCGGTTTTCGCGAATTACCGTAACTTGATGTTGATAAACTTTCTCGATGTACTTTCTCCAGTTCCTTTATTACAAATGACCATGTTTAAGGACAGAATATGAGGCATAAGTTGTAACTATACAACGGTTGAGAGATATACCTACAACGTTGGCAGTTGGGTACTTTAAAAGAACGAAAAAGAGAATTCGTTTATTGACATAATGTAAAACAAAACTATGTATTTAAAAAAATATAGTAAAGAATAGAATATAATAGATCTCTATTACTTATTCTTGAAAGACCTATACTATCCTCCTATACCTATTAACACTATTACGTAAAAGCCAATTATTTTTAAAAGAGTAACCGTGGAGTTTCTTGCCGGCTCTTCTCCATAGGAAACGACCAATTGGAACCGTGCACCTAGCTTCTGACGTTTCATAAGTGCCCATGTAGGTTTATGTGAAATACAATATCTTGAATTTTATGTAGGTACACCATACGAATTACAGACATAAATGTAGAATTTTTACATAGGGTACAATGGGCTGCAACTAATTACTTTATTGGTAACAGATCCAAATTCCACTTGATGGAGAGTAGTTAGTACTGCTGCCATCTGCACTATAATCCGGGGGTTTGCTGATGCAAAGATATAAATGCCTAATTCCCGTTATCACTGATAACTAAGTGACACTTAAATGAATCGCTAAATAAAAGTGCATTGTTTGATTTTCAACTCTCAGCGCTGAGCCTAGCGTTGAAAATCCAAAAGTGCACTTACTCTAGTGTTGATAAAAACGGGCATCAAATGACTACAATGACATCAGCTTATAGATATATTATGGCGGTAGTTCTTGCTCGAAGTAACTGTTTCACTAGGACTTGCATTTAATTTGCCGAATTTGAAATAAAACATCGTAAGATTTACTTTAAATCAATATAAGAAAGAAAGAAGAAATATTTCCTGAGTGCTATCATCTTATTTACTTTGTTAATTTTACAGAATCTAATTTAGTAGCAACATATTGGTAAAATCGTTTTGAATACGAAAAGCATTTTGTATGCATGGAATGTCTCGATTTTATTTGATTTTGTAATGAGCATGGAAGCATTTAAGCATGAGCTTAGAACTTAGTTTTTCTTTTGCTTATTAGAATTTGTAGAATTTAAGAATGAGCACGATAAGCATATCTAGTGGATTCAAAAATAAAATGTTGTGGATGAGCATGTCTTCCATATTGTATTTAACTTCTGCTTTTTAACGTATTTCTATCAATTTCTAGAACAAAGAGGTAAAAAGAAGAAGAAAAAGAAGGCCATCCTCAAACTGTTGATCCTGGGAGCTGTCATCAAGGCTAAGATTGGAACTCTGCTGCAGATCCTAACATACAAACTACAGGTAAGATCTTTAGTGAACCTCCATTAACTTTTCTTTCACACAGAATTAAGCACATAATATTTTTCATAATTCGTTTCGCCGTACTACATATTTCTTCGGGTTGGCATGACTCGACACCGCCGGGCGGCTAATCGAATATACTGCAACCCGGTTGTGGCGAATATACTGCCACCCGGTTGTGCTGAATATACTACCACCCGGTTGTGCCGAATCCCGCCAGCCAAAACAAGTGTGTATCACCCCTTGTGTAGATATTTCTTAGAAATAGTGGCAATTTTTATAAATTCTACCTGATTTGATTGATTAGGGTGGATTTAAGAAGCCAAATATGGCGCCGCGTGTGTCATCAGCCACAGCTTGAACTAAGTATTTCTGTACATTGTCTCGATACAAGAGAAGAAAAACACTCGAAAATCATCATCCGCAAGAACTTTTTTCTTGTTTAAGGACCCACACACAAACACTCACTTTCTCTTTCTTTACAAAAGTTTTAAATATACGGCCACCTTGATGGATTATTTCCTCTCCTCATGAGTATTTCTTCACTGAGCCATCAGAGCCTCCCATCCGAGCACAAGTTTCCGCGGCCTACTTGGAAAACCTTAAATAGACTTTGTACCCAAGTAGGTCGCAGCAAGGGTAACCTCCACAACTGGGGGTTCATGGACGGCTCAGATCAATACTCCGGTGTGTATGTGGTGTCTCCCCACAGACAATGGCTCACCTCCCATCTTGCACCGCATGCCCTGTCACCTGCACAAGTGAGGACCTAATGGCTGCGTCAGCAAACGGTATTTGCATTGCTGAGTTTTGGGCCAAACTAAGAACTTATATTTTTGCCATCGACACGCTAATAAGATGAGTATCTTTGACATTTCAGCTCAAATTCTTCATCGTGGCTGTTATTGGCTTGGCGATCAACTTGGCAAGACTCTGGATAGACTTGAAGAATAAACATAGTCATCAGCCGCAGAAGGTAAGCAGTCTTTATAGTTTTTAACGCACCCATAGATATACAGTACCTGCTCAACATGTTCCTAGGCTAGAAAATACAAGAGTATTACAGCACGCAGCCTACCCAAATGTCCTTTCTTTGGTATTGTTCGCCAAGACCCGGAGCTCCTTAGGTTCTGCGTTGAGCTCCACGATTACTGACAAATGCGTACACTGACTGGACAGGTCTACTCAAATCTGTGTGGTTCTTTCCTGAAAAGACCATTTCAGACACTTGGTCTTCACATGATCTGACCAAGATTTATGTCTGGACTTTAAACGACACTTTAACCTCTGTTTAGGTCTGTCTTTTCAGAGTAGTCAGATAGGACACGCCGACCTCCTGATTTTTTATATGTACGATGTGTAAAATTTATTCCGATATCCTACTTACAGAATAAATAATTTCATTTCATTTCAATTTCATTTCATCTCATTTCATTTCCTCAAGGCTAAGTCTTATAGGTACACATTATTCTTCTGTGCTGATAGTCAGGTCAGGCTTGCTGGACAGCAAACTATCGTGCATCTTCTACTGTCTAATATATGGTATGCACAACAGTGTGTAGGTACATCGCGAGCAGACCGCTTGTGTGTGAATTGCTGCTGCAAACTTTCAACATCAGTGTTGAGGTTTTAGCTAGGATTCTCATAACTATTATATAGGGCAGTTGGTCAAGTGTGTAGGTTAGGTATATTGGTACTTACATAATTGAGTCCATCGTTACTTGTTAAATGGGACATGACGGTTATCGGTTAGTGCTACTGTCCATCGGTGATAATAGTATTCCCCCACAACCGTTGATAAGCTGTCGTGAACCCTAGAGAGTATTATTCACATTCTTGCAACTATCGCTCCAGCCTGTCCCATCCTTGATGTCCTCCCTCTGGTTGACGCCCTAAGCCGAGGTTCTTACCCCACAGGGGGTGCCCTTAGCGAGCGTTCACCTAGTTTTAGTTATCGCTACTAGTTAACTTAACTTTTCAAGGAAACAAAGACACCAATTTCATTTTTTTTTTAAACACATATTTTTTTACACTTCAGATGACAAAAAAAAAAAAACTGGGATTGGTCAAATTTCTATCGGGCATGAGTAGATATTGTATGGGCCTCCTTTTTTGTTACTCTGAAGGTATCCCTGAAAGTTTCTTAAACTTTCGGGAACGAAAAGAAAGCAGGCCTTCTTTCTGTTCCTAAAATAAACTTTTCAAAAACGATTGATCAAGAATGATCAAGATATTGTCCTTCCAGCATATTAATAGCAACATTCTTCAATACAACACACGCGTAATTTACCTTTACTAATGATTTCCAAAACTTCCATGATCATAAAACAAGTGATTCAACAAGATCTCATTAATTCAGCGATGCATCATAATAAACTCACTCGAATGTCGATTACACCTTACACTGTATAAATAGTGAACACTTTCACTTAGATTAACAACAGTTAATACATGCATACACTCACGCCTGTTCCCCATTGGGACTAGGTAGAAACCCTTAAGCGTCATGTACTTTAAATCCAATTGGTACGGTCAGAGACATAAGTCGATCTTCATTTCGGAGTTGTTATTATTGAATACTAGACTAGCTGACCCGACTGACCTTGTCCTATCCAAATTTAATCGTTCATACAAAATCCCATAGAAAAAAAGAGGAAAAGATGTTTACGCTTTCGATTAAAAAAAAAAAAAAACAGGAATATTTTCAATTTTTTCTCTTCATAATAACCTGATTCGGGCTATTATTACGAACATTTTAAAACAAAAAATAGCCCAATCGATCCAGCCGTTCTCAAGTAATGCGCTTACCAACGAACAGCATTTAATTAGATCGTAAAACCTAATTATTATTTTCAATAAAAATAATTATCCCAGTGCTAGTCTTTGAATTGTATTTAATTATATTCTCTTCTCGTCAATAAATTGAAAATTAATAATTGTAGCAAATTATTAATTTTCACCCAAAATCACTTCTCAAACTTTGAACTGTTGTTCAAAGACATAATGTTGCTGACCGTACGTTTTAATTATAAGTTAAATTATCTTATTATTAATTAATTAGTACTTATTATCTTAGAAATCACAATCAAGCATTCCTTAATCCTATTCATTCATTCTTATGAATAAGTTCATTCATTGAATGAAAGTGAAGTAACTTGCACTTTCATTTCGAACAATGAATGGATTGAATAAATCTTTGAGTTAGTATTTAACATCTAATTAAGCTGCTTAACATAGTAAGAACGTAATTAGAAGCAACTTTGATCAATGGCCATAAAGCTCGTAACACTTATTATAACAGTGCGTAGTAATTGGGTTGTGGAGGTCACACAGGCAGTCGCTCCATGTAAAATACTGGTATTCAGCTGCATCCTGAGACTGGAAGCTGACCCCAACATAGTTGGTAAAAGGCTAGGAAGATAACGAGGATGATAAGCTCTTCATAAAGATAAAGTTCTTCGTTATTTCTTACCTTCGCTATATAAGGATAGCGAAGGTAAGAAATAAGGAAGAACTTTTGAAAATTCCTCGTGCACGCGCACAGCTAATTTGTTATCGTATTTTCCTTATAACAATTTCCATATCAGTAAATCTATGATTATCTACTTTTTTATGCATTCGAAAGCGCAAACCAGTTCTTTAGCCGACTTCTTAAGTGTGTGGTGTGTGATTTCACATTTTTTACGACTGAGTAAAAGTTATGAGCATTTTTATCATAATTTGATTAACAAAAACTGAGATACATATCATATACCTACATATTCTTTAGAATAATATAACATAGGATTATGCTATGCACCCACATTTCGGCAGCTTCAAGTCCAATGTAACTAAGTGGATACCTAACTGGTCTCTTAGGACCTGGTTCGATTCCTAGGTCGGGCGAAACATTATTTTGTATTTCTATGAGAAATTTCTCAATTACAGCTTGAAGTTAAGAAGTAGATGGTGAATGGTGTAACACCCTCGTACCTTGGAAAGCACGTGAGATGGGCCGCCGTGTCCGAAATTCGGTTAGAATATTATCAATAGAGGGCGATTGAGTCTATGCCATCAACCAGGCACAAATCCAGACTCTGCGCTGCTACTGAAAAACTAACATCATAATCGCAAATATTGAGAAAAAAATTAAAGATTGATCGCTAAACAATTAATGTGAAGTCTCATTAATATGTGATGCATACCTCGGCGACAGACGACATAGCTACACGAACGCACCGGACACCTCAATACATTTGATTGAATTGGAAACTGAACGTATCGAATACATTGTAGCGTTTAAAAAGATGAGAACAGAAGATTAACTCTACGCAAATATGAAATATTCAAAGAATATCTGCTTTTTCATGCAAAATTGCAATATTTACTTGTTATAAACAGTGGAAGTGACAAGTTCACTTGCGCTGGCGTGGATAAAGCATGGACTTTTGTACTATCTTTATCTAATAAATCAATTTAATAAGTCAGATTTGATCTGAATAAATAAACAAAGTCAAAGTAATTTACTTACTAGACACACAGTACATAGGATGGGCGACAGCACACGACAGCGTCATGCGTCTATACAAGCTGTCAGCGTCGCATACGTCACTGCTAGACGCATCCGCGATCCGACCCTAGCAGAAAGGCTCGGAACCGGTGAAAAAAATACCGGTTAAAACCGTTTTATTTCGCTTTTGCTCCGAGTATACCGCGCTGAATAAAAACTAAACGAAAAACAGTTTAACCCAAAAAAAAACGGTTTATCCGAACGAAACCGAATGCAAAGGTCAAGCTTCAAGAACATAATAACGGTTTAAAAAATTAATTGGCATCCGAGCCTTGCCTAGCAGTGTGCTTGTACGCATAATATTCAAAAGCATGTTCAGTGTAACACTTTCTCATCACCAAGTTGATGTTTTGCACTTTCGATAGTGTTTGTAGCGGCATCGGCACTCCATTGATGATGTCAGATGTATCTACAGCACGGTTTACTAAAGTGGAACTTCTGAACATATTTATTTCTTGTACTTTCAATCGTTTGTACGCCATTTGGTGTGTAATTAACGCTTGGAAAAGTGTGATTTTTAGATAACACCTCGTAGTACTTATTTAACTATTGTTAAAGTACATCATTGTGGGAACAGCGCTCATTGAGTTATCTTATGGAAAGCTTAGTCCAATAAATAAACTTTAAACGTTTTCCTTCATCATTCGGCAAGCCCTTTGAAACGCTACCTTTGCCTCTCCCAAATGCACGCCGCCGCCGACCAGTTCGCGTAAAATCCAGGCCACAGTATAAAATATTTGCAGTTAATCAACTGAATTTGTTTTTCTTAGGTTCGATTTTTTTTTCATACAAAATTAGCTTTTATCTGCGGTCTCGCCTGCATGGAGACCGAAAATTATCCCACGAGATCATACTACCGGGATAATAACTATCCTATGTCCTAATCTAACCACCAGGTCATGGTTTGTCATAATGTAATCGAAATCCGTTCAGCCGTTAAGACGTGAAAATGTAACAAACAGACAGACAGACATACAGAGTCACTTTCACACATCATTCATTCACGTTCATAATAGTGTGGAAGTGTAGATAAGCAGTAACAAAACACAACGTGGACACATGTCGTCACACAAAATAGTAGTAATATTTGAATAACCACGAATATGTTTTCAGAAAAATAAAGTAAGTAAACACCAAAAAACTAAAGATTTACCAAACAATAAATACTTAGCATAAAACCATAGACACTTGTTCAACACGTGTCTTATTTCTTTCTTACGTCAAACTCAATACTTAATAGATGTCGTGTTAAAAATGGTTTAGCCTAAATATATATTTTATCTATAAATTACGAAAAACTACTGCTACTGAAGGCTGCGGGTATCGGCCTCAGGACCCCTAAAACAACGATGTATCTATGACATACATTTTTTTCAGAATTTATATTCTATATTTATACTTTTATTTTATAATTTAACTATTTTTAAATAGCTAATTTTAATAAAAGAAAATGCGAAATATCAACCATAGCTATGCAAAAATGTTGAAAAAGATTTCATAAAAAACTATTGAAAGTTTTATTCATTCAACTATGTAACGAATGTTAATAAATAAACTTCATACCCAGCAAAATTGAATCTGTGAAGGCGCCGGGTCGAAACCGCGTAAATAAATGGCATTTGCTTAATTTAAATACCTAGATGTTAATCTTAGTTAATTAGCTATAAGCCGGCTTAACAAGCTAAGCTGGTAGAAGAAACATAACGTTGTCGACGATTTTGATCCAAAAAGACATTTGTTTGTCTTAAGACGCTTTCTCGGCACTTCATCTAGTCATCATTTGTGTAGGGCTGTCACGAGAGGTGACAATTTCTTAAGAATATTTTGCCCTAACTAAGTTTAAGTTTGTACCCACTTCTTTGCAGGTTTAAAACCTTGGTATCACGTGACAATGTTATAAATACTTTACTAAGTTTATCGTAGACATCAAACATCGTAAGAAAAACTGGTAGATAACAGTGTGAAATCACCAAAATACAGCGACTGAGTGTGGCGATCAAGATCAATACTCGTTCCTTTTGTAGGTATATTAAGGAAAGCAGGCTTTACCGTTAATTAAGGAAACTACACGCTTCTTAAGGCTAAGTGGACACGACATAACCTATCAACACCTCGTCTACGATATGATAATAGAGGTACAAAACTCAGTGATGAGCTTTAGCATAGACATCGTCTAATTAAACCTACCCTAGTTAGTTAGCCTGCGGAGTAATTGCATCACACTTACAATTTCAATGTTTCATTTTGACAGGTCCACAACATTCATTACGTTTTTCACGTTATCGAGCAGACGAATTTTTCAAACATATGAAGCAATGGTTCAGCAATTTCCGTCAAAATCCTTCGGAGTGTGATTGAAGAGTGCACCTCTGAGTGTCTCTCCTGTGAGTGTACCTCTTCAAGTATATTACTCAATTAGGGTGCTGATCTCCTAGCTTAACTTAGCTACCCGACGTAGATGGAATTAATTGAAATTTTACACTGCACAACCATATTGATTCACTTTGAAAAGCGCAGAAAGTGATATTAGATATAAGTAAAGGTTCCGTTTTAAAAAAGAATCGTCAAAATCGGACACCACTGTAAAAAGTTATGCGTGGTCAAACATAAAAAAAAAAACAAATATACGCGTCGACTTGAGAGCGTTCTTTTTATCGTTGGTTAAAAAGTATTAACGACTTTAAATGACACTTTTGTAAAACGATTCAATTTGGCTGCTTCAACCTAAGAGACAGGCATAAGTGAAGCGTGTATGCTACAACATATGAGAGCCTCTCAATGTGAAATGAGCATAGTAAGTAGTTACCTTGTGGTGTCGTGGTCGAGCCGGTCTTCATATTGAACTAGATTAGTAAAATAAACGTTTGCTTCTCCGTGTATCTGTGTCAAGCCTCATAGCGATTACCAATGAGTCTTCATTGAAAGGTAACTGTGTCTAAAGTTCAAGACAAGCTCACTTTTCAAGCAGTCTGGTGCAGCTGATTTCTTTTAGTACAATCTCAGATTCGATGCCACCAAGTGTAACGGTTTTGAATTTTGTAGTTGCAATCGGATTTTTGTCTTAACTGTTCGTTTCCTCAAGGCTCACATTTTGTCACCTCACATGGTCATACTACAAAATAATCATTTTATTTAAGTTATTGTGGTTTATAAATCCGTCATTTTGATTTTAAAAACACAAAAACTAGCCTTTAACCATTGCGTGATTTAGCCGAGTCGATAGACACCTCATATATCAAAATATTCAGCCGTTAGGATGCTTCGAGGATATTGATAGAATCCCTCAAAGATAAATACGCCCGAAAAACATAACCCTGTCGCGCTGTAGGGTTACAAAATAGACGTTAGCTTCTCTATGTATCTGTGTCACGCGTGTTAACGATTATCAATGACTCGTAATTGAAAGGTATTGGAAGTAGAATGTTATTATGTAGCTAGACAATTACCTTGAGGCGGTAGAATTACCGTTTCAATCGGCTGAAGAATATTTAAGTGACACCTGTGTGGATGACACCTTCACATAACACTTTGTGACATACAAAATGCAATGGCTTTCTGTCAATGTGTATATAAGTACAGTAGAGAACCTCCCGATTTTTTATCAAGCGGTTTTCACAGGGTAGATTAGGTAACTTTTTTTATTAAAAGCCCACACGAGTAGAACTCTGTAGTTGATTGAGTATACTTTTTTATGCCTTATGAGTATTCCCCGTTTTTATATACCTACTTGTACATAATATTAAATATTTTAGAGTTTCTTTGTATCATGTATTAAGTATCTCTCACAGTAAATAAAGAAAAAATTGTATCATAACTAAATAAGTTAAAAAAAAAAAAAAACTTAAATAAGTACTTAAGAGTCCTATTACACTTTTTACGCAAATTTATGATTTTTGACGTTGTAATTTTCAGCAACAGTAATATATTTTAATTATTTGATTATGAATAACGATAGTGCTATTCGCTTTCTTGTAAGTTGGAGTTACACATTTTAATTTTTCTTTTCGTGTAATTTACTATAAATATTTTACGAACTCAGTTTACAAGAAAATCCGTTGGCGATGGAACTTTGACGCTTAAATTCACTTTGTTCCATTCTATTCAAATAAAAGCTAAAATTACTAAAAGATAAGTTGAATGTTTTACTTGTTTATTGGAGTTCTAGAATTTCTTTGAATTTCTTGAGTTTTCACAGAAAAAATCATAAAAAAAGCAACAAATGTCTTGATTCAGCGTCCATTATATTCCAAATAAACAAAATTTTATCAAATAAACTAATAAGGTATAAAACTTATATCTACAATGAATACGTTTCATTAGTTTTCGTTTCTCAATATAATAAGAAAAAATACCATAAATAAAATTAAAGTACTATATATTCCGCGTCAGTTCAGCAAATCACTTGAAAATAATGTGTAACTCCAACTTATAAGAAAGAGAATGGCACTATCGTTATTGTAATTAAATAATTAAAATATCATAATGTTAATGAAAATTACAACGTCAAAAATTACGAATTTCCGTAAAAAAATGTAATAGGACTCTTAATGAAAAACAAAACAAACAGACACGCGAACAGGGAAACCTTAACACTTTCTTATGTAGGTTGATTAAAAAAATAAATATTCATAAACAAATTATTTCAAGTAGCAACCCTACTTAAGTAATGAATACTCTCGAGCGGGTGGGAAATACCTCGATTAAGGTCGATGGCATCCGTGTAGGTCGCAGTGAAAGTGACCCCCGTGGCAGGCGACGGGTTACTACAGAGTACAGGGTGCGCAGGAGTATATTTATTATAAAAATAAATAGGTAGGTACCCATTGGTATACTGTAGAACTGACCAGTAATTTTCTCGTTAAGTAGCTGAGGGATAGAAAATGAGTAGGTTCATACATAAATAATGTTACGTAAAACTCAAACGCATTTTTATGGGACACGTGTTTTTTATTTATGTAATCTAATAATTGTCATGCACGGTAGGTACGATTGCATACGATTTTAAACATAAATAGGAATCCATAGGATTTTCAAATCATCGTAAAGAAATATTTTACTTGTTAGTGGTGTTAGGTTTTCTTTTCTGTCAATCCATCAGTCAGTCAAGTAACTGTTCCATACATATTTATTATTTAGGAATATACATTAGGCACAAAAACGGACTAAAGAGAAAGAGGCGGACTTAATTCCCTACGTGACACGTCTTTTAATGAATTATTAATTTACACAACAACTTTTCGAAGGCACATCATTTGGAAATCCGCTACGCGCCCATTGTTAAAACCTATAATTTACAAATACCTCGGAGTCGGTACCGGTAGCGACATCCGTGTGGGTCACAGTGAAAGTGACCCCGCAAGCTCGGGGCCCAGCGGTGCAGGGTTAAGTTTTTTTAACAGGTAACAAGACCACTTGGTAAAGGTCTTCGGCATAAGAAAAACAAGCATGAACCAGGTATGCGTATTTTTGGGGAATAAGCTTACCCACTTTTTTATGAGACTAATTGTGTGACGTAGCTGATAAAATGTGTGTTGTGTACTATCATGTGCGTGTGACTGCCCGTATTTTTCTAAATATTCATGAAGTTATCGAAAATTAATTTTATCAATATTTTTTTCGTTTCAATTTTTTTTTTCAAAGTTCCCCTTTGATTTGGACTTACGTCTGTGTTTTTGTTTTTAATAAATACAGTTTTTTTTTTATATGTCTTCACATCCGTATATTTTTTTATAGTCGAAAAATTTTATTAAAAAATGTTAGTTAATCCGATAAAATAACTCATAAGCTTTTAGAAATAATAAACAGAATCTAAATCGAGCCCATAATAACATCGGAGATATGGGAAACGCTACTCAAAAAAAAAAAAAATATTGAATAACATGAAAATTATTTTAAAGATAGACCCCTTTTTAAAGTTAATTTTCGATCAATTAACATGAATATTCAGAAAAATAGGGGCGGTCACATGCCCATGGGCGAAATTGTATACACTTCAGCAAATTCCTTCGGAAAATACAAGCGTGATGATATGATTCTTACATTTTCTTATCCACTAGTTCAAACACAACGTTAATGTCACTAATGAAAGCCTGGTATTTAAATTAGGTACAAAAAGAAACAACAAACGTTTCGTGCAGCTTACGCGGGAACCGAACCTGCTACTGAAACCTACCATAGGATAGGTTTCAGTCGCAGATTATTAGTATTATTGAGATCAACCTCGTCAAGTCGATAAAATACCGATATTGCGTATTACTTACTTATCCAAGACTAGCTGCGCCCCGCAGTTTTAACCCGCATAAGTCTCGATCCCGTGGGAATATCGGGATAAAAAATACCCTATGTCCTAACCTAGGTCATGGTCTACCTATGTGCCAAATTTCATCTAAATCCCTTCGACCGTTTTAGCGTGAAAGCGTAACAAACATACAAAATATCAAATCTTTTATCTTTATATAGAATATTAGTTTAGATTAATCACGATCTCCCTCGTGAGGAGAAAATAAGTTTATGATAGCTTGGGAATAATCAGAGATGTGAGATCTAAGATAATTATGATCTTTACGCATGATTATTATTCTAATAGCGTGTAATTTATGTTAAATGTTTCTTATCATGAGTTATGGCTCCTCGCAGACAAGCGCGACTCGATGCGACGCGATTCTGGTAGAACAATTTCCATGAAGTTGTTATAGAAATTGTTCTACTACAATCGCGTCATCTTGGTGCCACAGAGACACGGCTTATTCTAAGTTTGATTATGTAAAATTTTTCCTTTTCCGCGCAAAGTAGGTAAGTATCTAAATATTTTTGACATGGCTCGTCAATCAAAATCAGACCGTCAATATGATAGAATCATAAATAAAAGACAAAAAGCTTTCGTTTAAAATCAGGAAAATAGATTGTTAAGCAAATTATCACCCTACGTCAAGTTGCCGTGTTATATATAGCCATTTCATACAACTGTGCAAAAAATGACAGTTGTGATTTAAATATACGGACAATTTAAGTCGGTAGTGAATTTGCATAACAATTTAACCTACATACTACTTTTACTTTCCAATCAGCCCCTCTAACTGATCTTTAAGCTAGCTAGTTCTAAGAGTGGGTTCACGTAAATTCAAGCCCCGACTGTTATAGGCCTCGGCCTCGACGTCAGCGGGCGTGGGGCAGGGGCGACAGCGGTGCGTTCAAATGCATTGTTGGAACTTTTCTCGCTCCCCGCACCGATGTCTTCGTGTCTAGCCTTAAAGGTCGACTACCATGATAAACAGTTATTTTGACGATTTACTTTTGTCCTCAGATAATCTACTACGAACACGCTCAACACCAGCATCACTATGACCACGAGGAAGAGGAACAGCACGGCTGGGGACCCTGGTCCAGGAGTATACTACCTGATGATGTAAGTATAGAGGTCGGAAGTATACAATAGAACTGCACTAGGGCTACATATAGCCACATACGACCCGAGGTGAAGTAGGGTGGCTGGAGACTCTGCCTTTTCTCTGCATCATGAAAAAAATTCGCTGCTGGACATAGAGCACCCTCAAGCATCGCTGAAGGCTGAGAATTTGCACTTATAAAACGTCAAAAGTCCCCGTCCACAAACTCTAAAACTTCAGCCCGTCACCACTCCGGTATTAAACTATAACCGTAAAAAATGTATGTAGGTAACTTTACTCTGCGTTTACACTATGAAACTAGAACTAATGTAAATCCGGGAGGGTAAAACAATTCCGACAGATGTGTTGCTGTGAGTTGTGCCACTTCTTCCCACCTAAAACATCAACAAGCTGGGAACTGAGCAGTGTGTAAAACCCTTTTAAGTTTAATAGGTTGGAGAAATTATCAGAAAGTTGCTGACTTTGCATTGAATGAGTCTCCACGAGTGACAGCACAGCTACCAACTTTGCTAGCTGATTATTCCCACCACGGCCACAGCTTGAACCATTTTCGCAGATCCTTTGCCAACATGATAGAATTGCCTATCAATACAACTTCATACATATTTATTCTACCAGACGATACCGTATCCAATACAGATTTCTATCAATAACTAAATCCAGTTTCACAATAACCGGTTTTTTCCACAGGAAACCGAGGTGGACGCCAGTGAAGTCTCACCCTACAAAGCGCAAGAAAGAAATCCGCAAGTGTATACCCGTCCTTTTCTAACGAGAGTGTAAGATAGCTCTGTCTCTTTCACTCCAGTCATAGTGTGAAGATCTGACTTGTTTTGGAAACTTGTTAAACCTACCATGTACATGAAGAAAAATCGTCAAATATTAAAATAGTATTGTTATAGTGCCGTCGTAAGCGCGACAGCTGAACATGAGGGCCTGAGTTCGATTCCCTGGATATTGGGTTTTTCCATCAGAGGAACTTCTCGGTAACAGCTCTAGGCTTACCTGCTATTAACATAACGCCTTGTTTCCCAGAAGGGTTGAGCCTTAAACATAACTGGCGTAATGATGTAGAGTGCACTGTGAGCGATCAGGGAAATTAATTCTTTATCAAGTTGATACCCTACGTCAATTTGCCGTGTTATATAGCCATTTCATAAAACGGTCAAAAGATGACAGTTGTGATTTGAATATACGGACCATTTTAGTTGGATTAACATTTAATTTCAGTGACTTTATTAACATTGTTATATCTATCTGCCCACCCCAATAGGAAATACAGGCGTTATGTTATTGAAGTGAAAACTTCTTTAGACGCGTTGGGCTATTTTTGAGATGGGACTAAACCATTGATTTTGCGACAATGTAACGCAATTTACCGACACCGTGGAGTAAAAGACATCAACGCCTTGATTACCGCGGTGCGTAGAGTAAAAGACATCAACGCATTTGTTAACGCGGTGCCGATTTTTTTTAAGTTATCACTTCTGTCGGCACTCCCGGAGTGCCACTGTTTTTTTTTATTTTAAATGGTGAAAACATCATGTTAGAAGCTATAGACAAGATAATAACTTTTCCACGCAGTTTTTCACGAGATTTAAGTTTGTATCAGTAGAAAGTGAGAATTATTGTTTTTCCTGCATTTTCTCAGTGTATGAGAAAAACTGTATTTTCTGACGATAAATCTTGTGTGTTAGGTAGGTTTTACATTATATTTCATGGTAGACAATAGTATTTGTTAACGACTATTTGTGTGTTGCGATCTTTGATGTGAGAAGTAGAAATTAATTGTGTTACTTGAAATACAATGGATAGGATTTTTTTAATGAATAGTTCTAGTAAAAATTTGGACATCCCAGTGTTAACCCCGGTGTCTAAAAGATTGTGTTCTGTGCTTAAATCCACGGGTTATTCCCGGTCAGAACAAATATTTTGTCATGCCTTAAGACAGGTTTTTCAAGCAAAACATTAAAGTGTAACAAAAATTATCCAAATTGCACTTAGTTTTTTTGTTAGACAAAAAAAAATGTGATTATTGAAATTTTCGCCTTATTAGACGTTATTATCGGACAAACAGACAGACAAACAAACAAATCAACCATTTCGCATTTTTATTTAGGTATTAAGTAAACATGATCGCACGCAAGTAGTCGGTGTTGCCAACATAAGGGTCAGAGTGTTGCAAGCATTAAATACGATTATACCTAAGATTTAAGTGTAATTAATAAATAAGGCATTGTTAATTAAGTTGAGGCCATAGTGTGATTGTTATTTATTGAGTACTTGTGTGAGTATGCCTTTATTTATTTTAATTAAATTATTTTTTGAAAATGTCTTGTTTTACTTGAAAATAAACCATCCTAAATAGTTACCTTACATGAGATCTGTAGATGTTGAAACTAAGCAACAGTATTCAGATGCAAGAGCTGGCCCATATACCACAAAACTTTACAAGTGTACAATTCTACAAAATTGTTAAATTGTAGAAAACTCTTTGTCACGACGACGCACTATGGTTCGTCTAGAACATGCTAGCTGAACAAAATTCGATATCGAATATGTCGAAAATTATTTTCTTGTATCATAGACAATACCCACAAACCTCCAATTCCAAGAATTATAATGCACCTCGGGTTGAGCTCAGTAAGAGTCGCAGGTAAGTACGTATACAAGAAAAGGGTAAGTAAACTGATTATCTTTAGGAATTTTGCATTCGACGCGAAAACGAATACAAGCGATTTTAAAAGTGCTTGTGGTTTAATTTAGTGATGTTTATTGAAGTAGAAGGTATATTCTATATTTTTATACAAAAAAAAGTTGGCAAGTTACAAATGGTTTGTTTGTTGTCAAAATATTTCGAGTTTAAGGTGTCCCTTCACCATGCACAGCCATCTCCTTCCAGTGCACCTTCAACTGCTGGACGTCAAAGTAAAGAGTTAGACAGTCCAGTGATAAAACGAAAAGGAGAAGAGTTGACGATCTGCTAAGTAAGATTGTTGATCACATCTGACCCTTTAATAAACACCCTAAGAGAGGTTTCCAAAAAAAAAAAAAGAAGGTAGCCTGCCTTCTGCAGTACTTTGCTTTAACATGTCCCCGCAGACCACGTAAAAGATAGTGAGACGAACAGGAGAAAACAAATGACCAGTGGTCTACATTAGCCCTGAATCGTAAGAGCTAGAAGTCATGGGGAGAAGCCTTTGCCTAGCAGTGGGATGATTCACGCTTACAGTAATAGTAGGTAAGTAACAAGGTTGTAGTGCAAACTTGTGTTGGATTATACCAGGATAAACACATGTCGTTTACGGAAATTTTCGTGTTACGCTAAATTTTAGAATTGTCACTACAATTTACATGTACTACATGTACTTGTAACGTTGTTTCCGTTAGGCTTAGAGTTTGTAGTACACGTTCTGTAAGATTTACAAATCTGTAAATTGTAACTTGTATAATAAAAATATTTTCACCAAAACTACAAAGTGAAAAATAACTTTAATTTCGGAAGTCAGTGGCAAAAAACTAAAATACTGATCCAAATACACCGACTTCTGAAATTAAAGTTATTTTTCACTTTGTAGTTTGAAAGTCGGTTGTATTTTTGGTGTAAAAAAACACCTTTTTTTCACTTTTTAGTGGGTTGCTTTGAATTCATCAGTTCCACTTTACCAAATGGTGCTTTTCGAGAGCAGATACACGAGTTACTAAAAAAAATACCCAAATCGCTATAGGTGTGCCTATAATATTTGAAGAGTTCCCTCGATTTCTCCAGGATCTCATCATCAGATCGTGACCAAATGTCAATGGGACCAACTTGAAAGTATGCCCTCTCAAACAAAAAAAGAATTTTTCAATTCGGTTCAGTAATCGGGGAAAATACATTTTTTAAATATTCCGACGAACTGAAAACCTTCTCCTTTGTAAATCGGTTAAAAATTATGGGGCATATCGTCATATATAATATACCCTATGACTGATTTTCTTAATTTGATAAGTAGTAACATAACACCATCAGCAACAAAAGTTCGCAATTATTTTAGAATTTTGATAAGGTATTTAATATCATAAACCTGACTCACTGTCCTCCGACTCATTACTATCTTATTAAGTAGATCGAAAGACTTGCAAACTCACAGCTCACCAATAGATAGCTCACAGCTCAACAATACATAGCTCCTTATGTAAGGCGCGTAAGTCCCTCCGGGCAAGTAGAAGTCTTATAGGGTGGGCAGAAAAACCTGAATGCTCACAGCTCAACAATAAATAGCTCATAAGTAGGCCTAAAATACCTCGGAAATAGTTAAAGAAAGTTAAGTTGACATCTCGAAAGAATATAAAAATAAACGCTCCATTTATAAAACCAAAAATATATTTTCTCATTAATACATACTGTTAAACAAACAATCATTACATACAGGCACTAAAAACAAAAACCGACGACCACCGATACTACTCTCAACTAGCCACGGAAACACACGATCACTCCCGATCACGCCCGAACTACCGCGGCGAATACTTCGGGTTATCAGGCGCATAAGTGAAACTCCTCAACTCATAAGAAACGCCATTTTGATTATCGAAGCCGATTTCCTTTTTGAAATCTTCGAATTCCGAGCAACCGCCGAATACTCGATTCGGCTTGCGGTCGGGCGAGTTCGGATCGCGTTCGGTAGTCTTCGGGTCGGATGGCGCGCTATGATTGGTCGGTAGCGGTCGGAATAAGGCGGAATGGGCGGTCGCCGTGTCGAGATCGGCTTTCCTTGATACGATTATACGTATGTCGGTGTGTAGGTACAGTTTACCGGATTTCGATGTCATAAACCTGGAATAGAGAGAAAACAAACTATGTTTATTGTTAATAGAGAATGTAGGGCAAAGTGGACCATATTAATAAACCACTCACATTTAGAGCTCAGTTGAAAAGATAAATGCTAAAATCATATTGCAATTTCGGTAACAATTGGCGTTTTACCAATTCCTGACTAAAATTATCTTTAAAATCAATGATCATGATAATCATCATCAATACTATAATAGTAGCCCGCATTCACCCACTGCTGGGCATAGCCCAGGCTCTCCTCGTTCTGCCAATCCCTACGGTCCTGTGCCAGCCCCATCCAGGTTTTACCCACGATAGCATCACCGGCTGCGCTCATCTCTCCCACACTCAGTTCTTGAAGAGATCCTCACCTAAGATGTATCAGATACCGCAGCCACTTGTGTGCGTGATGGCGCGCGGGCGGGTCGGCTCCGGCCGGCATGTACAGCGTCCTCTGCCGTAAGAACGTGCGTGCGCTAGCCGGCATGCGCGTCAGGTCGTACAGCACCACGAACATCTTGACCAGCGTGCCGTGAGGGTTGAAGAGGGACACCTGCACGGTGCCTGAACGGGCGACACGGTAGCCGGACGAGCCGAGGTTTATGTGACCCTGGAAAAGAGAAGAAGGAATTAGCGACTAGATTTTCTGGGCAAATACCATACCTATTTAGGTGTCAAGCTTCGGTTTCAATGGTACTGTAGTAACGAGGAAATCAGGTATTTTACTGGTTGATTTATAATGTAAGTTAAAACTTTATTTAAGAGTTAATTTACTAGCTCAATCGATCAATAAAGTACCTGTACTGCTGGCGAGTTTGTTTCGCCACTTCTTCCTAGCTAAAGGCACTAGGAAGTGGTGAAGGGTGGGCATTTTGGGGGACTGTCTTATATAATTTTGACGTTCGGAAAGTGCTGATTCTCAGCCTAGTTTGAATAAATGACTTTAACATTTTTTTTAATTTTATACCTATTGATGGATAAATACGTATATTAAATACACTAACTTATTGACTCATAAATTAACAACGAATTGACAGATTTATTGCAGGTAGATATGTAGTGTATTACCGAGTTTTATCGATCAAGTTTATTGACTCACAATTTGACAGATTTATGAACGAATGAAGACATTAACATACTGATTAATTGATAACACCAATTGGTAATCTCTTGTGGGGTGGGCAGATATAACCGTAAACTCGCACCTCAACATTAGAAAACTCACAATATAAGGCGCGTTGGTCCTTGCGGGTGAGCAGGAGCTCTAAGCTCACAGCTCAACAATAGATAGCTTAGATAGCTTACCATATAAGGGGCGTTGGTCCTTTCGGGCCGCGTAGAAAACAGTAGTCTCTTGTGGGGTGGGCAGATGGAGCTGTAAGCTCACAGCTCAACAATAGATAGGTCAGATGGCTCACCATATAAGGCGCGTTGGTCCCTCCGGGCGCGTAGAAGAACACTGTGACTGGCAGTCTCTTGTGGGGAGGGCAGAAGGAGCCGTAAGCGCCTAGTTCGGCTGTGAAGCCGTGGACGGTCGCTACGGGCTCCAGGCGGCCTTTTAGAGCGGATTCTTCGAAACTACCTGAAAATGTGATAAAAATAAATAATTTGATATGTGGACTAAGCAATTATTGTGGTGATAGTTGATATGACCGTATTGGTCTGAATGAAAAGCCTTAATAAATTTAGTGTTCAATAACAAGGTGTAGCTAGTAATAAATAACGAATATGGAATGGGCAAAGCAAGCTTCATATTTCTGACTTAGTGGACTGTAGATTTGTTGGCTATTTTCAATTTTCTTAAGAACCTGGTACTTGTTGAAAGGCCTACACTGTCTTCCCATACCGTTTAACACTGTTATTAAAAAATATTGTAAAAGCTAATTATTTTTAAAAGAGTAACCGTGGAGTTTCTTGCCGGCTCTTCTTCATAGGAAGCGACGAATTGGAACCGTGCACCTAGCTTCTGACGTTTCATAAGTGCCCATGTAGGTTTATGTGAAATAAAATATTTTGAATTGAATTGACTGACCGAATCCTTCGGCATTTTAAAGTGACTGTAAATGGTTTTATTTTAATTTTTATTCTGTGAGTTTATCTGGCATAAACAGTCTGGGCGTATTGGTTCGCTGGAATTTGAAAAGATGAGTAAGTATCATGTTTTTAGTAAGCCAGTGCTGGGCCGCATGCGTAGCTTGCTGGCGGCAGGCGGCGGGACGTACTCACCCAGTAGGCCAGTGCTGGGCCGCATGCGTATCTTGCTGGCGGCAGGAGACTGCGCGGGCGGCGGGACGTACTCACCCAGTAGGCCAGTGCTGGGCCGCATGCGTATCTTGCTGGCGGCAGGAGACTGCGCGGGCGGCGGGACGTACTCACCCAGTAGGCCAGTGCTGGGCCGCATGCGTATCTTGCTGGCGGCAGGAGACTGCGCGGGCGGCGGGATGTACTCACCCAGTAGGCCAGTGCTGGGCCGCATGCGTATCTTGCTGGCGGCAGGAGACTGCGCGGGCGGCGGGACGTACTCACCCAGTAGGCCAGTGCTGGGCCGCATGCGTATCTTGCTGGCGGCAGAAGACTGCGCGGGCGGCGGGATGTACTCACCCAGTAGGCCAGTGCTGGGCCGCATGCGTATCTTGCTGGCGGCAGAAGACTGCGCGGGCGGCGGGATGTACTCACCCAGTAGGCCAGTGCTGGGCCGCATGCGTATCTTGCTGGCGGCAGGAGACTGCGCGGGCCGCGGGACGTACTCACCCAGTAGGCCAGTGCTGGGCCGCATGCGTATCTTGCTGGCGGCAGGAGACTGCGCGGGCGGCGGGATGTACTCACCCAGTAGGCCAGTGCTGGGCCGCATGCGTATCTTGCTGGCGGCAGGAGACTGCGCGGGCGGCGGGACGTACTCACCCAGTAGGCCAGTGCTGGGCCGCATGCGTATCTTGCTGGCGGCAGGAGACTGCGCGGGCGGCGGGATGTACTCACCCAGTAGGCCAGTGCTGGGCCGCATGCGTATCTTGCTGGCGGCAGGAGACTGCGCGGGCGGCGGGATGTACTCACCCAGTAGGCCAGTGCTGGGCCGCATGCGTATCTTGCTGGCGGCAGGAGACTGCGCGGGCGGCGGGATGTACTCACCCAGTAGGCCAGTGCTGGGCCGCATGCGTATCTTGCTGGCGGCAGGAGACTGCGCGGGCGGCGGGACGTACTCACCCAGTAGGCCAGTGCTGGGCCGCATGCGTATCTTGCTGGCGGCAGGAGACTGCGCGGGCGGCGGGATGTACTCACCCAGTAGGCCAGTGCTGGGCCGCATGCGTATCTTGCTGGCGGCAGGAGACTGCGCGGGCGGCGGGATGTACTCACCCAGTAGGCCAGTGCTGGGCCGCATGCGTATCTTGCTGGCGGCAGGAGACTGCGCGGGCGGCGGGATGTACTCACCCAGTAGGCCAGTGCTGGGCCGCATGCGTATCTTGCTGGCGGCAGGAGACTGCGCGGGCGGCGGGACGTACTCACCCAGTAGGCCAGTGCTGGGCCGCATGCGTATCTTGCTGGCGGCAGGAGACTGCGCGGGCGGCGGGATGTACTCACCCAGTAGGCCAGTGCTGGGCCGCATGCGTATCTTGCTGGCGGCAGGAGACTGCGCGGGCGGCGGGATGTACTCACCCAGTAGGCCAGTGCTGGGCCGCATGCGTATCTTGCTGGCGGCAGGTGACTGCGCGGGCGGCGGGACAGCAACACGCGGCGGGGCGGGCGGGGGGGACGCGGGCGAGGCTGGCGGGACCGGCGGGAGCGGCGGGACGGGGTGGAAAAGAGCGCTGAGAATATAAAAAAAATTATATTAATAATTAGCTTATAATTATTCCGTAGAGGCACAGTTATTGATAAGTCTGTATCCGTCTCACTGCTGGGTAAAAGCTTCACATAAAGAATGCATGAGCATTGATCACTGTAAGCATGAGCTTTTCTCACTGCGTATTACCTCTTTAAAACCCCTCTAACCTCTAACCTCTTTATAACTAAAAGTCGTAAAACCATCACCATATTACTGGACTTTAAAAGAGACTGTGACCTCTTAGATTATTTGAATGTTTCTTCTCAGAGTAGTTGGATAGGATACATTGAAGTCATCAAATTTTTTTCATTCTATCTATTCGAAAAGGACGACTCGCCTTTAAGTGCACCCAAAGGTGGTGTTTTCTATAAGAAACTTTAAGCGGGCAGTAATGAGTTTTTAATGCTCTTTATAAGTGCGTCGCAATTATCTTTGCCGCGCACTTTTTGAATTTGGAACATCTTAGTGTTCAGCGCCAAAGAAATCGAACGCAAATATTGTTTGAATAAATACTGGCTGGTACGACGGCCCATAGTCGCGTCGCCGACTGAATAATAAAATTTAAAAAAAATTAAAAACGCGCTAACTACAGCCCGCGTTTTCGTAAATTTTCACGGATTGTTAGAAATTCAAGGTTTTGTTTTGAAAAATGAATTCTTCAAGTGACAGTGAAAGTATAGAATTAACTCCTGAAAGAATCGGAACTGTCGCAAGAAATGTGATGGATAATCTATTAACTGCAAAATCGCGGGAGAAATATATGAAAGCCTATGGTAATTTTATTGAATGGAGAAATGCAAGAGGCGCCAAGAATTTTTCAGAATCTGTGTTTTCGGCCTACTTCCAGTACTTAGCAAAATCTAAACAACCTTCCACTCTTTAGAATACCTACTCAATGCTAAAATCAACAGTCAGTTCTAATAACGACGTAAAACTGGACACATTCGAAATTAATAGCGTATCTGAAGAGGATGTCTGATGGATTTAAACCTAAAAAATCCAAAGTGTTCTCAGTCAAAAACGTGGAGACTTCCTTTAATGAGGCACCCGACAAAGTCTTTTTTGCAGTAAAAGTAAGTAACTATGTACATGGTGGATTAGTAAAGTATAACCATAGTGTTTTAAAATGCGCATTTTATTGTAACCTGTACTTCGATAGATACTTGTCTTATTACATTCGGTTTTGTTACAGGTGGCTTCAATTTTCGGAGTACATGGAGCTTGTCGTGGCAATGAACTTTAAAAATAACTGTTGATGATGTCAAAAATCACTCGGATGATTTACTGTTAGTTGAGCTGACAGACACAAAAACAAAAATTGACCGATCCTTCGTAATCCGAGGAGAATACAAAACTATTGTACAGAAATACCTCGACCTGCGTCCTGGTGATAAGAAAACCAATCGGTTTTTCATCCGTTATCAAAATTGCAAGTGCTTCAAACAACATGCCACAAGAAATCGCTACTTATTTGAAGTTACCAGATATCAAACTGTATACAGGACATTGTTTTCGTCGTACTTCTGCTACCCTTTTGGCAGATTCTGGAGCGGACTTAACTGTTCTCAAGCGACTTGGAGGATGGAAGTCGAGTGCTGTAGCAAAGGGGTATATAGAAGATTCCATTGAGAAAAAGGCGAAAACATGTGAACGCATCGTGGAAAACATTAAATTGCAACTTTCAGTTAATCCATCCGTGCCACTGTCGCTGCGCCCATCTACATCCAAATAACGACATTCAAAGTCACATTTTCCTCAAAATGAGCCAGATTCGGACATTATTTCAAACACGCAGAACATAAAATCTACAACAAACTCTATTCCTAATAAAACTGTAACAATAAATTTTCATAATTGCGAAAATGTCTCAAATGTAAATATAAGTTTTTAGTTGTTTTATTATTAGATACTATTTAATTTCAATTTAGTTGTTGTACTCTATGTTTCATTAAATAATAATATTACCATAAAATATGAGGCGCCTTTTATTTTCTCATAGAGGGTGATGAAAAGTAAAGTGTATCACTCGGGCGATAAATATATTTTTGGTTTGGGCGACGTACTTTGAAACCCTCGCTACGTTCAGGATTCTACTTTAGAATCCCCCACTTCGCTCTGGATTCAAAAAAGCGCCCTCGCCGTAAAAATATTATTTTGCTCCCTTATGATTTATGATACAATCTATTATTAAATATTATAATATTGACCTAGAAAAGTATTTCTATAAAACGAATTTCAGAAGTTATTGTACATAATTTATCATCATAAATTACAATTAAAATATTTTGCAAATAACTCCGATACTTATTGCCTGACAGAGGGAGTAGAGGGGCTCGTGGCTAACTGGAGTGGCCCATGGCTATGTAAATGGACTCGCGGCAAAGTAGAAGGGCTCGTGGCTAAATAGGAGCTCGTGGCTAAGTAGAATTGCCCGTGGCTAAGGAAATGGGCTCGTAGTAAATAAAGTAAAGGGGCTTGTGGAAAATTAGTGGCCCGTGGCTAAAAAAAGGGGATCATGGCTAAGTAGAGGGCCTCGAGGTTAAGTCCGGGGACTCGTGGCTGATAGAAAGTCACCTTTTAATCCCAGAGATGCCATTAATGGAGTCGTCGAAGTCGAAGCAGTTGTTCCCCCTGCGCGCGGGCGCGGGGCTGGACGTGAGCGGCAGGCCGGTGTGCGTGTGGAACACCATGGACGCCGCCGACTCGAAGCGCCAGCGGAAGCGGTCCATCTCGCGCGGCGACGGCACCGCGCTGTCGGCCCGGCGCGGCGATGGGAACTTGAAGCCCTGCGAAGTAAAAGAAGGTAATTGAAGGATTAATATCACAGAATATAAATAAAAATCAATAAAAATTAAACACGACTGCCCAAAAATACTAAAGAGCTAAAATAAAGTTACTATGTTGGACGGAAATATGACTCTCTGCTGTAGTTGTTTTTGCAGTCAGGAGACCAAATTTGGGTGCCATGTTTGTAAACAAATCTGTCTTATGTTACCCGGAATAATGCAAGAATCGTAACTATACATCAAAACCAGTCTAGGCGTAAAGAAAATATACAGGCTGGCAAGGACATCGACGCAAAAACTGTTACCATGGATTCAGTACATGATTCTGAAACCCCCTGATTTAAAATTTCTTTTTTTTTTAATAACAGACGAAAATTTTCAACTCAAGGGGCTCTGCGACCAGTGCTCGATGTGGCAGCAACACGTCGTGTTCGGGTTCGCGACAAGTCAATCGTCATCCTGAGGATGCTTCTTTGAAAGGTGAATGAAACACGTGACGATTTCTTACAGGGTTTTTTATGGCTAAATATATCAACGTCTATTGTATTTTATAATGGATTTCCGCAAAATCACGCCTGAATCAATTAACTTCATCTTGGGCAATCGTGTAAAAATAATGATTTCTGATCGAATAAATCGTTGTAAAAAATCAGCCAACTGCGAGTCGGACTCACGCACTGAAAGTTCCGTGCCACGAACACCATCATAGTCAAGCTTTTTATTATTATTTGCCATAATAGAGCTCAAAGTAACACACATTCCGCGAAAATTTCAACTGACAAGCTATTACGTTTTAAAAGACACAGCTGTGGCTGATAGACTTTAATACTGATTAAAGTCTATCAGTCAAAATTACTCAACAAGCACTTTTCTTACCTTATCATCTCTAGGAGATTCGTCATTATTCTCCAAAAAACGGTCAAAAGTCCCATAGTCACACTTTTCGTATAAGACATAGTCTTCATCACTTATCGAGAAAGTTTTCTGACGTTTCGACTCTCTTGGGCGAGAAAACACAGTGTCTTCCTTCTCCAGTTGTAATTCTTCTATATCCTTGTCCCGTTGCGCAAATCTATCACTCACAATTTTCTCAATTTTATCCACTATTGGAAAAAATCTCCGCAACTTGGGTCTCTTAATAATGTCACTATTATCACTAATACTATGATTATTATCACAAAATGTATCACATTTATGCTTTTTAATCTTTTTTTCTTCCTCAATTCTTCTGTCTTCTTGATTCTTCTGCACCGATGCTAGGTTGTAGTTGCCTTCTGATCTGACCATGCCTCTCTCGCTGCAACTGTCACATGTCATTTGTAGAAGAGTCCCACATTGGCACGACAATTCTTCTGTTTGGGTGGACACTGTATTGGTTTTTTTGAACTCAGCTGGTGGTAGTATATCCGTGTCAACGAATGGAGATTTAGTCTCGATCCTGCTAGCTGGTAATGTCAGATATGTTTGGTTTCTGTAGCACCCTATAGCTCGGAATCGGTCGAATCTCGACGCTTGCAAAATTGGTATCGAGGTGTGAGTTTCTTTAAGCTTCGTCAACCCATCCCCTTCCGACGATGTACTGTCGTGAAGCTTTTTAATCTTACACTCTTTACGAAGCCTTCGTTTATATTTAGCAATTTCTTTTAATCTCCGATCATCCAGTTTCTTCGGTCTATCTTTGCCGTCTGATTCGTCATCACAGTTACACTTATGCTTGCCGCTTTCACTACAAGGTGTCAGCATTCTGTCGTCGACAACTTTTATGTTATCAAACTTATTTCCTATACTGAGATCATTGAGTTTGCCGACAATTTCTTCATGAATGTTAGGCGGAGTATCCTTGCTTGATTTTCGTTTTTGGCAAGAGCATCTGATGTGGGGGATGTCATCTAGTCGTGGTAAGCTTTCTAGTATGATATTGAGGTATAGATTATTGCCAATGTCTGTGACTGGGAATTTATGATCGTTAGGAGGTCGGGCGAAGTCGGATTTCTTGTAGCTGTCTTGTGATATCTGTATGGAGTAAACGACGTTCAGTTTGCGATCTGTGTCCTCGTCATCGCAGTTCGCTTCTATTTTTTTGAAGTTACATGTTTCGCGGCTTAGCTTGCGTCTGGAAACAAAAAGGAATTGTTGAGAAACTGTTTTTGCACTTTGAGGTGTTTTCTGAACAATTTTTCGAACGTTAGAATTTGTGATGTAAACTTTAAAGTGTAGATTTGTTTATGCCGAAAACCGGAAGAAAAGTATGTACCACCAAATCGAGGATTTTTCACATCATTGGGAACTCATGAAACAGAGATGAAGTCTCATGTGCCTATCATTTTAGCGGAAGCCAATTTTGGCGAGGACATAGGTACAAATTTGTTCGAAGGTTAGTAAGAAAACATCCTTATTTCTACATCTACGTTAGTCACTTAACATTTTGTCATCTTCAGCTAACAGATGTCTTTTTAGGAACTGCAGTGAGTCTGCCTTCTGCGTAGATCCTCAAGAAACAAAAATACTATCGCTATTAATACAACATTACAAGAAACACGAGCCATACTCGTTTCTCAAAAAGCTCTACAGAATCTTTGTATCTACTTGCATTTGATGAAGCTGTCATCAACATAGGACGGTCTTTGAGCCAAACTCCTGTTATTTCTTAGGCGCCTGGTATTCAAACTTGCAGTATCGTTGTTGGTGTTACATGCATTCGAAGGGGCAGTCATCGTGTGAGACCATTTATGTGCAAGGAGCATCTTGATCCCTGTAGATATCTACTAGTTCCCTGGTATTTGCATTTACTTTATGAGTTTACCTGCGTTCAGTGTTACTATCATCAACGCTGGTCTCCTTAAGTCGAGTGAAGCCTTTCACAGAAATGTCTTATCGTTTCTTAACCACCTAGAACTGACCTGCAGTATCTTGGTACCTAACAGCAGTGGGGGTCTCATCAACGCTGCATTCCTTTAGCTTATACTATTACTATGATAGCCCCTTTTTTCTCTTAATCTCCTAATAAACCTTCTTATAATATCTAATCTACTTTCGTCTGGTGGGGCCTAACCGGCGCTGATCTTTTAGAGCCAGCCTCCTGATATTACCTAGCTCCCTGGTACTTGAAGTTTCAGAACTTGACAAACTGGTATAAGGAGTATTCTGCGTTCGGTTGGGCTGTTATCAACGCTGGTCTCATTATACGCAAGGGAACTTTTTCCCGAATCTTCTATGGTTTCCTAGGCGCCTGCTATACAATCAAGTAGGTTATTTACCTGCGTTCGGTGGGACTATCATCAACGCTGGTCTCTTTCAGCCGGGCGAGCCAGGCGGACAGTTGTGAGAAGTGCAGCTGTGACCGCACAGCATTCAGCAGCCATTGAGATGTGCTGAATGCTGGGCTCTGTTCTTCCCTGGAAAGTGGAAAGAACTCGATGTTATTACTCTGGTATAAGAAATGCTATAGCAAAATACTGGTATTCAGCTATATCCAGTTAGACTGGAAGCTCACTCCAATATAGTTGGGAAAAGGAATATGTATGGATAGATCTGAGAGGCAGAGGATTGAACTCAACCAAATTAATTGGCCTTAGTCCACCAGTGGACTGCTATGTCTATGTTCTCTATCTATCATGTTTTTATGGTGAAAACATAATCCTGCCAGAGATCGTTGTTAGCGGGACTGACTACACAGGATACAGCAAACGTACTTAAATATCATCAATTGTGGAGGCTCAAACTAAGGGTCCTTTGCTGTAGGAGGCAGTGGGAGAATTACAGACCGATACAGTGACGAATTTATGAAATGAAGGAGCGGTCGTTGTGGCAATTTTTGAGAAAGTCATGTGCAGACGTGAACGTTTTTTGCCTGATGTTGATGTTGATTACTTACTTCTTCACCTGTGCCCTCATGGTCCACCTCTCTAACAGCAGCGCGCGGTGCGCATGCTTATCGAACGAGTCTCCCTCACGGCACAGTGAGCTGTAGCAGTCTTGGCAGTTCGGGGCTAACAGCACCTGGAATAGAGACGAGAGATTAATTAGCATTGAGGTGATGGTGACTCCTAAGAGTTGAAGGACCCACTGTTTAAGCCTATGTTGAAGGGTTTAAAACCTGGCGGCATTTGTAGATAGATATGTCCGTTTCCATGTAACACAAGCTGATTATGGTTTCTGTTATGCGGAAACATATATTTCATTAACCCCGTAACTAAAATACACGTACTGAACAAGCATGATAATCTCTATGCTCGATCCTTTTCTATTCGAAAAGGCTCGAAGTCGGTTATTGTTAGCCGACAAACAGGCTTGGTGAGGGGTTCCAAGTGTCTATTCTCGTATCATCATAAGTAGGGTGGTATTAATGTAAAATTAATTTTCATCCAATAAACAGGCAAAATATGGACATCACGACCAACTTTTAAAACACCAGTATTTTCTGCAAATAAATAATTCTTGATTCTTGTTTAGTTTATGAAAAAAGTGCAAAGCGCCAGGTTCACAGGCCTTATAAACCAAAACGTTACGGCTAAAATGGCATCAAAATAATATTCTTGTATAAGTAAACCGCATTTTTCTAACCAAAGAACTAATTTATTGGTTAACAGTGAACCTGAAGGTTGTCATGTTTACTAACCTCAATGCAGACAGGGATCTGTTCGTCCCACAGCGCCTGCACGCGGGTGTTGAGCTGAGCCACCACAGCTGGCTTCGGCTCCTCAGTCTCTACTGGCTTCGGTTGAGTTTGGACCTAGAATCAATGGACAAAAGATTCATTTGGTGACTGGTAGAGCGTAGCCGGGGATCCAGCAAAGAGGCGTGCTACTGGAGAGACTTGTGTTCTGCAGTGGAATGTCTGATGATAACGAGGATATATTATGAGACTTATGACAAAATTGATCTAAAACTAAGGGCAAGGTGATTCCCCATTTTGAAAAATGGATTTTGCCACAAGCTTGACGTTGCATCTTCTTTTTATGCCACACCTAATCACCTACTAGAATACCATACAAGCACAGGCGAGCAATCTTTTTTTGGCCCCAGAAAATTCTAGGAAATATCTATTAAAAACGTCTTACCAGCTAAACCACGAATACTTAAACTACCAGGGGAGCATACTTGAATAGCAATAGAAGAATTAGCGACTTTCTTTACCCCAGAACTTCAAAAAATAGTGAATCATACCTGTGTGCTGGTAGAAGGTTTAGCAGCGACTAGCTTGGAGTGTATGATACGGTCTTGGGGCGGGGCGCGGGCCGCAGGACTGGAACTGCGCGACCTGATGATGAGCCGGCCTAGTTGCAAGAGGAGGTTTGGCCCGGAAGCCGGTGGCGAAGCCGCCGGCACGGGATCGCAACTGTGCATCTGGAACAATATAAAAAATAATTGTTAGATGTTTTCTACATGTCGGCAATTTGCAACACAGTAAATAAGTAGGCATTTTACCTACTTCTAAATTTTACACGAAATTGAACGCGATCGGCACATCTAAACTGCATTTAAAAGCTGCCAGTGTCATCATTGTTGAAGAATACACACATTGACAACGGGGTTTAGATGTGCTGATCGCGTTCAGTTTCATCGTTTAAATTCGTCGTAACGACGTCACGCCATTTTTTCATGCAAAAAATAGATGCAGCCTGCAATCAATCAAGTTTTTCGGCAGTTTTATTTCGCGACATTCATGAGCATGACTATGTTTTACCCGGAAAATCTTTCTTAAGGACACTTCGCCACAATTGAATTAAGAGACGAGGGAGGTTTCCTACTACAAATGTTTGTAGATTAAGGGCATATTTATTTTTTCTATTTATGTATTTCATGGTTCAATTATAAAAGATTCGCGGATGTTGTAAGGCCATTTAATGGTAATTCACCCACTTTTCAAAATTTACCGAGTACATATTTCTAAAATATCTCAATAAAAAAATCTCAACTACATATTTCCGCCAAAGTCCCCAAAATTAAATCGTTACATTCCATAAACAAAGAACTGAAACAGACAAAGGCAAATTTTCACCCCCGATGCTACTCTCACAAAGAGCTGCGTATCCAGGGCAAGGGGAAACTGGGTCACTGGGGGGGAGGAAGGGGGGTGCATCACACAATGTGGGTCAAGGATAACCGCGCCTAGTAACAGCGTGTATACCACTAGGTACTGGTCTGTGAGTTATCGGATAACTGGTAAATATAAGGGAAACGTAGTAGTATAGTAGTGTTACCTAGTAACTGGGTTGTGGAGGTCAGATAGGCAGTCGCTTCATGTAAAATACTAGTATTCAGCTGCGTCCGGTTAGACTGGAAGCCAACCCTAGCATAGTTGAAAAAGGCTAAGCAGATATTGAAGAGTGGGAGAAGACCAAAGAAAGGATGGATGGTTTTGAATTGTGTTACATAATTATTATGATTTAGCTTAGTGAGGGGATTAGTACTTAGATGACAGCTGATAGAGATGCATGGAAGAAGAGAACTAAGGTTATTTGAAAGTGGGTCAAAGCTGAGCTTATAAAGTGCTTACCTTGTCATGATATAAATGTAGGATAAAATTAATGAAAAGGGACTGTGGTAAGTGTTTGTTTGTGACCCGCAAAGAGTAGGTCAAACTCGAAAGTGGGTCAGAGCAAATTTGTAAAAGAAGAACATTTCTCCGTAGAACTAAAACTTTACAAGGACATAACAATGAAATGATTCTTAGAAATGTAAGGAAGTAAATTCATAATAGATCTGCTGCTGAGAAATTCCCGAAAACCTGATGATGGAGCCATCACTTAACCCGACCTGGAAATCGAACCCAGGAGCTGATGCTCAACAAAAGCGCTTAGGAACACTACAACAACGTCCTGGTATTTCTGTATCAAATCCCTTTCATAACAATAATAGCCTTTTCGTAATACAAGAACTACAAACAACTTATGCAATTCAAATTGCATTAATAAATCCATACTAACATGACTGTGATAAAATTCAAAACGTGACAAATTACCACAAACTATAGCTCGAGTATTGCACTTGGCAACAGTGCGATAATGTGATTGGTTAGCAACGATTTGATGCGTTACACTCGTCACCACTGGTGGTAACACTTGATTTGAAAAGGTTCAATAATAGTTACGTAATAAGGTTTCCTTATATAATATCAGCCTGTTTTGGTTAGATGGCAAATACGCCAAGGATAGCCATCTATTGGTAAGTGGTCAAAGCCGCCCATGGGCACCTGCCCGCAGTACCACAATAGACACGGGTTTTGTCGACAGAAAAATAGACAAAATGACAGATTTACAATCACAATCTGTCATTTTGTCTATTCGTCTGTCGATAAAACCCGTTTCTATTGTGGTCATGCATGCTACGCGTGAGGGAGATGCCAATCCAGAGACAAAACTGAAATGTCTCTTGAGCCTGAAATGACACCGGCACATATACCCGTCAATCCGGAACATCACGCAACGCTGCTAAGCCGCAGAAATAGGTGTGTCTCATACACAGAACTCTCCAACATTTTCATTCAATTTAAATTCTACCGGTTACCTAACCCATCAGAATCTTAACCTCACACGCTTAACCACTATTCTTAACCCGCGAATGAATATAAACAGATTTTAACTATAAGAATACAGTTTATACTACTCACAGACATTTTTGGAAGCGCTCCAAAAACGTGGCGAGAAGTATACGTGTATTTTGGATTATTTATTTATTATTATTCACGGTGTCGGAAGAACTGTTGATATATCGTTTCACTAGATATCTTTAGAGTTTGTACACATTACTGTGTACATAATAAGGCAAGCGAGGTCGGTCCGTGGCGTGGGTAATCATCCATCTCATACGGGGATCCCTCCGTGCCTGGGCAGCAAGTAAAGTCGTTGTTCCCGGCTGTCATTCGTACATCTTTAAAGGTATGAGGAACAGGGTGTAAAGTTCACTCATCCTTTATAGAAAAGGGAGGATCCTCTGACCAGACAGGTGTCGTGCCTGGCGGACAACTGCCCAACGATTGATGTCGTAAAGTTATGTACATGTAGATCGCGCGGTAAACTCTAATTGTGCGATGCAGGATTTTATATGACCGCATCAAGTGAGACACTGGTCAAATGCGATCTTTTCCAATGAAAATAATAAACATTTATCATTATATAAGTTTGTATTGTTCCACTGACAAGAGCCTCTTCTCATATAGAGAAGAAACGAGCACTGATCACCACGCATACTAACTGCATGTTGGCGATTGCAACCAAAACTATCGTCTTTTTTTCCGCATATAAATTACTGATAGCTAACCTATTTAGAAATCGATAACTTATCAAATTGTTATCATACACGATGGTATCGCAAGGACGTCTATGTTTGAATGTTTGATAATAATATTATTTCACACCGCTGCATATTATTGTATTCTTTTGCACCGTTCCTACCTACCCTTTACATTGGCGTCATCATCATGCTTCTTCCTTACATCTTTATCAGCCACCATTCATCTTACACACAATCCATCCATCTTTACACTCCGTCTGCATGCATCCTCATTCACACTCAAAACTTTCCTGGCGTGATGCTATGTTTGTATGTACTCAGTGTAATCGGTTGTCAAATTGTCGTAATTTTATTGATGTTGAATCCAAATTGACGTCAATCTGAATTGCAAATCTTTGGCATGGAAAGTTGGGTTGCTTAGTAATTTCCAGATAAAAATCTGCATATTTGGCGAATATGGAAACTCCCTTTTTGGCAGCTTCACTTGCTGCTTCTTCAATATAAAACGTAAAACGTTTTTTGAGGATGATATTCTCGTAACTTAAAATAAAGTATGTCTATTTCTTTCTCATGTTTTTTACATCTATTTAATATATTGAATTACATTTTAATTTTAATAAAATATTTTTCTTTAAGAACGCTGTACTGGTACACCGTCTAAATATTTGTTTATTGCACCGGTCGACATCATTACGTCGGCGCCGGCTGTCGCTGAAAACCAGCGTTGGGGCTCTGTCTGGCATAGGGTCGTAGCATAATGCTGAGCGATAGCCGATTTGCGTGGATGTGACGCATGCTTCTCCCAACCTTTTCTCATTTTTGTATTTTAAACTTTTTTTTGCGTCATGTTTACCGCAAATAAACGTTTTTTCTTTCTTTCTTTCTGCTTCGCACTTATTTTCGGTAAGTAAACAGCAGAAGTTCTGAAAGGTAAATACATGAAATACAAAAATATGAAATCCAGTGGCCCACTTTCAGCGACTGTGATTTCTACCGTCTTTATATGTATTATTCCCTGTAAGTATTAGTCTACCAGAAGTGTTAAAGACATAATGATAAAGAAAGCATGCAGCCATGCGACTCACATGGCATGAAAAACAGCTGATTTAATTTAACACGAGTGTTCTTCCATTGTTTATATTTAGAGTGAATTGATTTCCCCCTTATCTTTACGAGGTGAGCAGAGAACATGCTATCTTTAACATGATGGCACGTTTGCAAATCATGCATTTTATGCGATAACATATTATTGATAGTTTTTCAATAGATGGCGGAGCATGCAAGCACTTTTGCCATCAACTATATTGTTTCACTGCAAGACAAAGACTCTTCTCATACAGAGAAGAAACGAGCATTGATCACGACGTTTGCTCACTGCATTTTGGTGATTTCAGACCATTTATTCCAGGGTTCCTCACGATCTTTTCTTTCAATGATTCTGGCATTGCAAACACATTGGTTCAGATTTTTAACTCGCGCAACTAATTTAGAAATCAATCCCTGAACTGGATGCTACCAGGAGCACAGAGGTTTTAACATGTATCTTCATTGTGCACGGCATGTCAATTAAATCCAGTGCGTACATGTAATACGTCAATACGTGTTCTATGCAGTATTAGCACGCGTTTATATTTGCGCAACTGTTTGATGATGCTTGTAAACTTACTTTTTTAATATATATGTAGTTACAATGTTCTGTATGATATCCACAAAATAATGGACTACCCATGATTACTATAAGGCAAACTTAGGAAATCAAGAGGATAGGCAGTAGCGTCCCCTTATCTGCTAATAACAACACACTACGATCAACAATCCGTCTGCCAAGCAATTTTTATGAAGGTCATGTTTAGCAGTACATGGTAGGCGATAAAATGATGATACAGCTTTAGAAACCGCAAAAATATTAAGAAGAAGATGGTAGTCTACCGGTAACACTTGCTTCTTCGGAAGCAAGTGGATGCTAACCTCATTTTAAAGCATACGTATCATAGGTCCCAAAACAGTTCCCTGTGGCATTCCCAACATTTTTGACCCAGATTTCGATAGAACTTTTTTTAAGTATCTCAAAAACAGCGGCGTAGAAATTCTCACAAAAAAAAAATATCTTTATCATTTTCATTCCACAATAAGTTTTTTATTCCTGTAATTAATTAACTACAAAATCCGAAACATACTAACCTATATATACGATAAAACTGTTGATAAACTAATTCACGGCACTTATCTAAATTCTACTCGCGGAAACATATCTAAAAATACATTCCGTATGTTGACAAACATTCGGTTATCTCTTTCTGACTTGTGTGTTTTTATATTCTATCTCTTTTTGGCTCAGTCACAATATATATGGCAACGATACTGTATGATTTTATTTAGTGGGGGGATTGTTGTTATGATTGTAATAATATGTTTTAGGTTAGAAACATGTTAATTTTGAATTGTTTTTTTCCTCATTTTATCTCACTATAGAAAATTGGGACGCTATGGTTTTAGGCATAAAGATGTCGTCATTTTCTTTTGTTGATTATGGGTTCATTAACTTTAATGCTGAGGTCATAGGATCATTTACTATAGACTACACAATTTTCATAAGGATTTGGAACTTATCCGCCTAGCCTTTTCTCAACTATGTTATGGTCGGCTTCCAGGCTGCATTGCTTGCTGATGGAGCTGAATATCAATGTTTTACATGTTGTTACTGCCTTCTGACGTCCCTATCCAATTACTAGAGAACATTGTCTTCTTGTACTTTTCCCAATCGATTGCTCTATCAGCCGTGGTCTCAGTATTCATCCCTTTTCTAGCCATATCATCTTCTCCAAACAATATTGATATCCTTTGACCAGGGCTAAACCTACTATTATATACAAGAGTCACAAGAGACAAATTTAGAGCTATAATCCTAAGGTGGATTAAGACACGAGAGAATTTCTAAGAAATTGACGTAAGTACAACCGAATCAGTGTATTATGTCATTAGAAAATACAGTTTGAGCCAATTACGACGGGGTTGCTATGGTGAACCTGGGCGCAAGCCAGGTAGCTGTCACTTTTAGTAGATTATTCTCTGGTTGTCACGTTACCGAGGGTTTGCACGAGACTTAAGCACAATTGATTGGCTATTTTGAGGGTGTGGTAATTATAGACAATTGATTCATGATCAGCTTAGCCTTTTCTCAATTATATTAGCGTCTGCTTCCAGTCTAACCGGTTGCAGCTGTGTTCCAGTATTTTACATAGAGCGACTGCCTATCTGACCTCCACAACCCAATTACTTACAACACATTACCCCTTGGTAAGACAGGTTAACAGATTTTCGGGCTTCTGACTAACTACCCGAACGACTAGCACTTATACAAATCTTGTAAAAGGTTTTTTGGATGAATGGCCATTCGATGTCAGCAAAATCAACTTTCTGTTATGAATTCGGAGTCTGAAGTAATTGCTTTTTTTTTTTCATTTTTAACTCGTTAGTTCAGATTTATTTTAGAATTTAACATAATACCTGGATGAAGAAAATAGAAAAAAACCGGCTAAGTGCGTGTCGGACTACGCACAATGAATGGTTCCGTAGTTGGGATGAATTTATCCCAAATACAAACTTAACATTGTAGTTGAAATACATGTTCTCCCATACATTTCAACTGTAAATGAAAGTTTGTTCGCACAATATTGAGAGATTTAGCATGTTATTTTAAAACCATAGACTTCTTATAGGTTTTCCTGTAATCTATGAGTAAAGGGCCATACTATGTATTTTTTTCAATATTTTAGGTCCATTAGTTTCGGAGATCAGGAGGGAATGGTTACTTTTCATTGAATTTCTTAAATATCTTTAAAAGCATTTATTTTAAAATTATATAAAAAATATTTTTAATATCCTCGCAAAAAGCTCTTTCATTTGATATGTCACACGGTACCTTTTTTTTTTAATTTTCTTGTTTGCCCCCAAAAGTGACCTCTTTATTCAAAATTCATTTATTTACGTTACACGTTCTTGTTTGGGTCACATAATACATATGTGTACCAAAATTCAACTTAATCGGTCCATTAGATTCGCAGCAAATTGGCTGTGACAGACGGACAGACACACGAGTAATCCTATAAGGGTTCCGTTTTGTCCTTTTGAGGTACGGAACCCTAAAAAAGACTAAAGTGACGAAAAAATCTAAGAGGTTTCGTTCAATTAGGCTGCAGAGAACCATAAATGGGTAAGATCATAAAAAATATACTTTGAAAAGTTTTGAGGTGAGCCCAGGTTTGATTGTGAATACCATACACTAACAAGTAATACATTAATATTATTAAATTATAACATATTGATTATCATGCTTAGAATAATGTAGAAATAAACAGAATATTCGAGAGGCTTTAACTTAAAAAATAAAAAATATTTTGGTATCTACAAAGTAAAGCTGCTTAAATAATTTATTGTCTCCTATCCACCCAGAGGACGAAAACAATTCCATTAAAAAAATATATATTTGCATTATGGTTTTAAAGTTGTTAATTAATTATAAAGCATTAAAGACCGAGAGAGCCGTGCGATAATGTATAAATTATTATAATAATACAATGCTAGTGAAAAAAAAAAAAAACTAAATTGTGTCTCCAAAAGCTATCCAATGTGTTATTATTCCGATTCGATACGGGATAGATTTTTTGTTTTCATCTGTAGGCCATATTATTTAGCTAATTTTGATGTGACAACACCTTAATGTTACTGCCAAATGTCAGTTTTGTCATATTTTATTTTTATTTTTGGTCGGTTTACATTATTCCAGTGCATTATTGTTACTGTTGTTATTGTGTTATATCTTTCAGTGCGTTTGTAGTACAGCTTTTGGCGACCTTACCCAAATGTGTACTTTAAAGTAATTTTTAATCATCAGCAGAGTAAACAAAATAGTCGGATCTTGTAATTTTCACCTTCAAATTCTGCCTACCCCCACATGATAAAATACACGTGCCATCAGCGTGATAAATAGCTACAGGTGTTAAGAAACCGTGCATCACATTATGTAACTGCGCAGAATAGTACTAGGCGAGCAGGAAGTTAAGAAGTTGGACTAAACTCATTTGAATAAACCTTCAGAAGATACAGCAAAGGAAAAAATACTTTACTCCTTTTGAAATAAGTTCTGAATTTGAATGAAGAAGTATTGATTACCGAAATAGTAGCATGATTAGTTTTGTTTTTAATTTGTGAATCGTTGGATTCAGTCTATGCGTAGTTACCAAGTTATACCTGAGGATCATATTGAACAGAATTAGTTGAATTTGGTTAAATATGGAAGGATCTCAATTGAAATGTACGGAATTTGACATGTTTTTAGGGATTTTCTTTAGCAAAACAGCGCCACTTTGGGACTGTAATGACACCAACACACAAAGGACGTCAGTAAGGAAGCATCTTAGTCAGTAACATAATTATCTTACTTACAAAAACATTATTATTTTGAACAAAACTCTGAAAACAGAACTGTATTGTTTTGGTTTGTTTTATTAATATTATGGTTTGGTATATTTAATAAATTGTATTTTTTTAAGTGAAGACTAAACCATTGATTTCGCGACACTGTGGCGACACCTCACTTTTGTAAACGCGATTGTGCTCTTTATATATATTTGTTTACGGATCAATGTTCTATTTTTAAGGTTTCGGATTTTTTTTTTTTTTTTTTTATAAACGCGATTGTGCTCTTTATTTTGATAAGGTTACAGACCAATGTTCTATACAAGTACGAGGAGTGCCACCACTTTTTTTTTTTATTCTGATAACAAAGAAAATATTTCATTTTCAAGCAAATTGAACTCATGCTTCAATCAAGTGGATTATCACATTTATTACTGAAATTTATATTATAAAGAAAAGAAGTGTCCCACTGCAGGAAATGGCCTCTTCTCATTAAGAGAAGAAAAGAGCATTGATTACCACTTCATTGTGTTGATTTGAGACTATTCAAGTCTCGATGCTGAGCATGAGGTTCTAGGGTCGATTCCAAACTGTTATTGGGTTTTTACATCATTTTCTCAGTAGCAGCGGAGCCCTGGATTTGGGCCCCAAAGTAAAATAATTTATTTCAATTGGGCACATAAAAGGCACTTTTGAACGTCAAAATGTACAAAAAATAGAATTGATTCTAGTCGCCCCTTCCAAAAGGTAGTTTTCGTATGGCCCCGTTGATGGCAATAGGCTCACTAACATAACTGTCGACTGTCTGCTGTCTGTGTGGGTTTACGTACATACTATAGATACACTTCTGCCTGACCGTTCGAAGATTACAGTCGTGATGTTATGTTAATTTTTTTTCTAAAATTACCTTTACTTTGGAAGCTGCGACCGGAGAGTTTTGAAAGTATAAAATGCATTGAGACACGCCCATCATGGATATCACGCGACCTGGTGACCTATTTACCTAGATATTAGGATGAAAAGTAGGCAGTACGTGCAACATTGACTTTTTCGTTCCCAGATAATATATTTGTTTTGCTATTTTGACGATTTGAAATTATTACCGCCGCCATCATCATCACCATCATCGCCTTCTCTAAACTATGTTGGGGTCTGCTTCCAATCTAACCGAATGCAGTTAATACCAGTTATTTTACATGGAGCGACTGCTTATCTGACCTTCACAACCCAGTTGCTGGGTAACACGATACCCCTTGGTTACCGCCGCCTAAATTTAGAGAGTGAAGGTTGCTTGTGCTGGTATTTTACGGTTTCCATACCCTTCTAACCAGAACACGGCAATGCTGGATGGCAAATGGGAAAATAACCATTTTTGGTAGACAAAATTAAGGCAGATATTATTATGTTGTTATTAGCAGACAGGCATCCATAATCCTTTCAAAACATAACCCATCTGTGCAGTCGGGTAATAATAGTCATGATAATGAATGACGAACAAACAGTAAATCAAAGATCACGCTTCACCGCTTACCCGGTGACAAAGTACCAGGCGCCCATAACACTGAAAGAGCTTTTGTATGTTAATAAGACCTTCATAACATGCCAACATAACGCAATAGTCGAAACCCAATCAAATCCCAACCTAATCGTTAACAGATAAGATCCAAGTTAAACAAACGACGTATTCGGCCTTTGGAAAATAAAATAGAAGCAAGGTAATTCGTAATTATAATGGAAAATTTAATTTTCGTCTCTATTAATAACCCAACACGGGTTAATATTACAAAGAATGAGGTTGGTTTGTACAACCTTTTTGGGATTGGAGGCCGGTGTTCGAATGCACTCTGACGTCAGACCTCCCCGAGCCCTTCTGACCTAGATAAGTTGTCGTCAAGCGGAACATATCATATCGCTGCAGCGAAAAGCGCTTTGCCGTAATAAAGCGTCTAATATTAGAATGAAATAAAAGCAGCTGAAACTAGCAGTTTGCAAAAAGGAATGCGGTGTCGCGAACTGAAGGTTCCGTATCACTAAAACTATTTTTTTTTTTACCTACTTTTTAACCGAATTACCAAAAAAGAGGAGGTTATAATGTTCGTAGCGCATGTTTGTTTTTTTTATATGTTTGTCCACCGATTTCTCCGAATTATGGACCGATTTTGAAAATTATTTTTTGTTTGAAAGGGTATGCTCCCAAGTTGGTCCAATTTTATTAACTTTGCTTGGATAGTTTTTGAGTTGGCTTCAATAATACGGATTTTTTTCCCACTTAGTATGTAGATGATAATATGATAAATTCATGCCAGTATTTTACATAGCAGGTAAGTACTAAAAAGTGAAAAAAAACTTTATACAAAAAAAAAAACAACCTACTTCCAAAAAACACTACAAAGCGAGAAATAACTTTAATTTCGGAAGTCGGTGGCAAAAAACAAAAATTCAAAACCAAAGACACAAGTCGGTTGTATTTTTTTTTAAGATGTTATTTTATAATTTGCTATGATAGAGGCCATAGTAACACTTTACTTTTACTAAGATACAGGCATTTGACAGATAGACGGACGGACGGACAAACAGACAGACTGCTGTACTGCTGGGGAGTTTGTTGCGCCACTTTCTATTCCTAGCTTTTTATTCCTTTAATCTGTGAATATTTTAGATTATGTTTATATTACACAGAGTAATTAATTTGTAAAGTTATGTCTAATGCTGATAAAAAACTGAGAATCATGCAAAAACCATCAAGCATATTTTTTTTAAACCTACACCATTTTAAAGATAATTTAATTATTTATCTTTTAATATACGTGTTTTATTAAAATACCTTTTGTTTTATGTATATTAAATTATAATGCGTCTAATTTGGGACAGCGGTCCTTGATGGGCGAGTCCTATTACTGGCTGGACGTACGACGCGTTGCGTGAGCTCAGCACAGAACACGCAAGCTAACCACTCAAAGTCACTGACATTTAGTCGCCTCTTAAGTAATTATGGCGTCAAAAAATACTGATTCTCAGCAAATGAATTTTGATTTTTGACTTTGAATAGGGTCTTAGCACTTGGCAGCCTTTGGTTACAGAACCATAAAATAACAGCTGGAACTAGCAAGTTAGTAAATAAAGCGATTGACACTAGAGAACCGTTTTTAATTATAGAACGTAGAGTGACGCGATGCATCCGCTGAATGGCCAGCTGTCAGTTTAAAAACATGGCGTCGTTGGGTCTAGACTTCTAGAGTACTGAACTTGTTAATAATGATGGGTGTTAGCGGAATCGATTCTTTAAATCGATTAATCGGTCTAGTTACAATTACATTGTTTATGATCTAGTTTTATTGTCTCCTTTGTTAGAAGAGAAACACGCTGTTACTTTCACTGGATGACTTTTTAATATGATAAAGTTACTTTAATAACAGCAAATAGGACTGTTATTTTAAAAATCTTCCCTATGAAGTAAATCATACCTCTTCTTTATTCTACACAATCATAAATTACAGAGGTATTATCCCGATATTACAAGGACAGCCTATGTATGTGTAGTCACGAACATAAATATATAACTATGGACAGCTCGGCAATAATATCTGACTTCATGATTCATCCATTAATATCTGTCGTCAAGATGACGGCAAATTATATTATGTGATCATCTGTGGAAAGCATATACCTACAAATGGCAGCACAAATTGTAACATCGAAAGAATATCAAAACTATCTGACGGGACAAGCGACGCCAAAATATATGATCCAGCATCGACTTCAAAAGATGTGTCACCTCTTAGAATGCTAAAAACTGGGCCGATGTCGACTATTATGCCAGTATCAATTACATATCTTAAAGAAGGTGAGTATAAATTTAATACCTGAAATCGGCTCAGCTGCCAAAAAGAAAAAAAATTGCATATTATTGACATTTTTACTGTCAAACATTACCATCAGATATTTATGCTGCCAGTGGGATGTCTCATTTTTTAGCAATAATATGACCGGCATTGCCTGCAATATAGAAGAAAACTTGATACATAATACCGTCAGGTTTTATGCTGCCTAAGTGATGTCAGATATTTTTGATCACAACGAGGTATTACATTCTTCTGAATTAAATAGTAGACAGGTAGATGACACATCTTTTTAAAGTCGATGCAGCAGTCGGTCCAGAAATGGTCACTTAAACACATACTTACATATATTTACCGTGATCTTGATGACAGATATTAATGGATGAATCTTGAAATCAGATATTATTGCCGAGCTGTTCATAATACCTAATATATACAAAGGTGAGCCACAATTTGGGAGAAAGCCTGGTAAAACAAAAAATTCTACAAAAAAGACGGATATGTTTACCCCTCCATAATAGATATAAACGTGTTCTTCTTCTTAGCGTGTAGATGGCAAAAATAACACGAAAAAATATGGTCCTAGTTTTTTTTTAAATTTTTTTGGTCCTAATCTCAGCAATGCGAATACCGTTCGTTCGCGACAGGGCACGCGGTGCAAGATGGAAGCTGAGCCATTGTCTGTGGAGAGACACCGCATACACACCAGAGATCTGAGCCGTCCATAAACCCCCGCTTGTGGAGGCACACGTGTTGATAGCCCTCAATAATATCTCATGTGATAATATGTATACTGTCAATTGACCCGCAAACGCTACTAACGCCTTTGACACCCACAACTTTTAGGGATAGCCTATTTCCAGCCAGGAAGATCCTCTTTATTCCGGCCCACGCCTTCGCCTTGCCCCGCAAGACTACGAAAATAGGTCCCTAGATAGCTGCTGTTTAAACTTTATTAATCGATTGATCTAAAAACGATGAATTGACGTAAATTTCTAAAAATCCTGCTGTACTCCATAGATAAAACGACTTTTATTTATTCATCTACAATCTAAGTCATTGGCAGCCTTGTCCCAATAAGAGATGAGCAGAGAATGAGAAGCAGCATCTTCCCGTCTGAAGGATGCTGAATAACAAACTGTAATCATCAATATCAGTTGCCTAGCCTTCCGAACTATGTAAGGGTCAACTTCCAGTCTAACTGGAAGCAGCTGAACACCAGAATTTTACATGAAGCGACTGCCTATTTGGCCTCCACAACCCAGTTACTGGGTAACATGATACCCCTTTGTAAGACCATGTTGTGAACTATTCCGTGATCGGCTACCTAATTTCATCTGTCTTATCACCAGTGTTCACCGTTGTCCATGGACATCTATGATACCAGAAGCATCACAATGTTTTTGTCATCCCAGAGACAAAGCTGAAATATCTCAAACAGACTGCAACTACACCGGCGCCCAAACACTTCAATCTGGAACACAGCCACGCTGCTTGGTGTCAGAATGAAGCTAGGGTAGTAGTACTTCCCCGGTCGAGCTTCTTCTCAAAGAACTCTGTTACAAATAAGGTTATAAATACCACCCTATTATTGCCCCACGCAAAGGCCAGTTCTCATACAGAGAAGGCTTTTGAGCAATAATCACCACGCTTGATCAAGGCGGATTGGCGATTTGGTAAGGGTCATAGTTACTATGATTTGTATATCAGTATGAGGTTAATTAAAGCTAGATGGACCGATGACCTTAGAGAGGTGGCTGAGGACAGACTGGATGAGGAAGGCGGAAGACGGGGTGTTGTGGCCTAGGAGAGTCCTATGCCCAGTAGTGGACTGCGATAAGCTGAGTTGAGTGACTGATGAGGGGATTGACAAAGGAAGCAGTTACTCGGACAATTGGGTCAAGATTCGAGGCCCAAACATTGCGATAAAAATAAACATGTATCATTGGACTGGGGACTACCGATTCATTGAATTGACGTGATGGCCTAGAAAACAGCTGTTCTGTTGTTTTAATTACACAAATAATTTGTTGAACGAAAAATATTGTGTTTTTTTGCTACAGTATGCATTCCCCTTATTGATAAACGAGGAGTAAAATTATGTCCATAATGTATGCTTAATCTGAAGACTATACTGGTTCTAACTTAACCCCGTGTTTATTAATAAAGTATTTGTCGTTTATTATTTTTGGTATTGTTGGATTACATTTTTATTTTTGGTATTGTTCGTCAAATCGTTGAGCTCTTTAAATTCTGAGTTGAGCTGCACGATAACTGACAAATGCGTTCACTGACTGGACAGGCCCTCTCAATCTGTGTGATGATTTCCTCAAAAGACCACTTCAGACACCAATCTACATGGTCTTCACATAATCTGACCAAGATTATGTCTGGACTTTAAAAGAGACGGTGACCTCTGAGTTTATTTCGGCCTTTCTTCTCAGAGTAGTCAGATAGGAAACGCCGACCTCATCTAGTTTTTAAAATATGATTGACGTGTAAAAGTGTTTGTACAAACCTATTTACAGAAATAAAATCATTTATCATTTATTTCAGGCAGTTTTTGACAATTTGTAGCCTGTTAAGTGGGTTGACTGTGTGATAGTTTTAATTTAATACAAACGACAACTAACCAACTTTACCAGCGTTTAAAAACCAGGTTACCTCAATAGAAAGTTTTAGAATTATAACATTGGCAAACTTGACAAACAAAATCGAAAGAATATTCAACAAAACACAGACTATAATACCAACAGAGATGTAGTAACCTGTTCTCAAGAATCGAACAGCATTCAAAATCGATTCTCAACAAAAATAATCGATAAAAAATCGATTCACACAACATAGAGAGCGCGTGCGTAAAAGGAATTGACGCAACGCTAGGTTCGAACCTTGGCACCGATTATTATATGCCGATCACGATTCCAAACCAACGTAGACATTAATATTTCGATTAACGGTTCTTGATTAATATGATAGAGAATCATCATCATTACTATCCATCATTTCAGCCGAAACAAGTCCACTGCTGGACATAGGCCATGCCCAAGCACCGCCACTTCGACCGGATCTGTGCTCGTATCCAGCGGATTCCTGCGGCCTTCACAAGGTCATCTGTCAACCTTGTGGGAGGCCTTCCAACGGTACGTCTTTCGGTTCGCGGTCGCCACTCCAGAACCTTTCGGCCCCATCGGCCATCTGTTCTGCGAGCAATGTGCCCTGCCCATTGCCACTTAAGTTTGGCATTTGGGTTATGTCGGTTACCTTGGTTCTCCTACGGAGCTCTTCATTTCTTATTTGATCACGCAGGGAAACTTCAAGCATAGCCCTCTCCATTGCCTTAACGCGATAATAGTGATCTAATAATAGGCGCCTTATTTCCCGTTGGGAGTAAAGAGCAACTGAGAAATATAATAATTTATGTTGGGAACATTATCAGCCTAGTGATTGCCTAAATAATGTTAGGATTGATTTTCAACTCAAATCTGACCTTCTAACAAGAATTTCATCATAGACTCATAGGCCGTTCAATACGTTTAAACAAATTCTGTTTTTAGGGTTCCGTAGTAAACAAGGAACCCTGATAGTTTCGCCATGTCCGTCTGTCTGTCTGTCCGCGGCTTAGCTCCGGGACTCTTAGTACTAGAAAGCTGTAATTTGGCATGGGTATACACATTAATCACGCTGACTAAGTAGTAAAATAAAATCATTTTTTTTTTTTAAATGAAAACTTCTTTTGGGCGCGTTGGGCATTTTTGAGATTAGACTAAACCATTGATTTCGCGACACCGTGACGACACCAGCTTTTGACCATTAAAAAGACATCAACGCGTTGATTACCGCGGTGCCGATTTTTTTTTTCAAGTTTTTACATCGGTACTCCCGGAGTGCCACTGTTTTTTTTTAAGATACTGGTGGTTTTTAAGGTAGGTGGTGGGGATGGTTTTTCTCATCTGTCCCGTACACACTATGGGATAGACGAGGAGTCGAAGAAGGTGTCATTGGAAAGGTCTTGAAATATTGTGAGTTTGTTAAAACCATTTTTGGATTCAGGGATTCGTTTTCGAAATATTAAGCTTAAAAGTGCTAATTTTTGTTAGCGTCAAGTGTCCCCTGCCAGCTAAATGGTTGGTTTTGGATACGTGAAAAAAATTACGGCAGTAGTATATATAACGAAATTAAAAGGATAACTATCACAGCTAAGTAGGCTTTACAAGTTAACGAGTAATAAACGACCAACTTACATTTGCGATTGTTTTTGAACTACAAAGTTAAGTTTGTTTTTGGGATAAATTCATCTCAACTACAGAACCTTCATTGTACGTGGTCCAACACGCACTTGGCCGGTTTTTAACTGACGTTTCGATTGTCGATTAATCGAATTTGTCGAATCGAAATTGACGTCAAAAATGTTATTCATGTCAGCTTTGTAATTGATTCTGTTTATTATCAAACTGGCTCCTGCTCGCGAATTCGGCCGCGAAATTATCGCCCGCCAGCGATTATTACTTCGTTTTCACTAACCGTTCTTTCTGACCTGTTTTATTTTTGTACGGCTCCTAAAGGTCGTAGCGTGATGATAAAAAGCAAATAACAAAAACAATTTTTGAAATCCGACTGGAAGTCTCAGAGAGAAAAAGAAACTCTTCAGCTTTTCCGATGCGGTTACACGCCAGTATTTCAGACAATTATTGCTATCCAACCGCGTCTCATTTACTGGGAAATATCGATTCTCCAATCCTATTGATATTCCATAATGAAAAGATTGATTACGGCATGATTATTGCACTTCTTTATGCAAAAACAATGGAAGAATCCAATCTCAATACAGTGACGTCATCTCTTAACATTTTATGATAGCCTAGTACTACTTGACCGCTGACTCATACATAAATGTCAGTCTGTAGACGTCCAATGGTGTTTCTATAAGCTTTTCCCATGGTTTAAGGTACTTTTGTGACTCTTGGCAAACAAATTCATCATTGCCCTGCCTTTATCCCAATTTATTTGGGGTCTTCTTCCATAGATCTATCTATCTCTACTAGTTGTTATCTAGTATTCCCCCCTTTCTAGCCATATCATCTTTCACACAACCCACCCATCGGTTTTCCATTCAATCTCAAAACTATTTACTACGTGTTCCTCATTCCTCTGCATCACATGCATGATACTATCTTGGTAAACAATTTGGAGATGATTATTTTAATTACCTATGTTTTTTCATAACATTTTGAGTCTTAAGAACGAGCTAAATCTTATTTTTTCTGACAAAGCTCCAAAATTCCATACTATTTGGAGCTGAGAATTTTCAAACAACTAAAGATAATGCCTATTCGAGGACTGTGTAGCCTAAGATCCGGCTGCGAGTATACTACGTATGAACGTAGTATACTCGCAGCCGCGCGAATTTTAAATTAAAATCTATTTTTTTTTTCTTTTTTTTATGAATGGGGGAATATATTTTTGCCGAGGTGTCTATCAAAATGTAGCCGCAATTATTTTTAATTCAAATAATATTAATTGATTTGTTTTTTTTTTTTTTTTTTAATTCACTTCTTTTTTAAATAAAATATAATCCACGTCTCAGCAATATATGTAAAGAACTTGAAAAGCTATACCCATATTAGTACCCCTATTGCACACTTGGCCGCAACCTCTTCGCAGCCAGGTGTAAACAGATATCGCTTTGTTACATTTATACGTTCATGACGTATATTCATTATTTACGTCATGAATTAAAGAAACTTTTTTAAGTGAAAACTTCTTAAGGCGCGTTGGACATTTTTGAGATGGGACTAAACCATTGATTTCGCGACACCGTGATGGCACCAGCTTTTGACCATTAAAAAGACATCAACGCGTTGATTACTGCGGTGCCGATTTTTTTTCAAGTTTTACTTCTGTCGGCACTCCCGGAGTGCCACTGTTTTTTTCTGTGTAAGATGGAATAAGTCTGCCTAAGTAAAAGTGGCCGCAGATAGGGGTTGCCAGCTGTTAAAGATAGATTACAGTAAAAGAGAGCTTGCGTGCAACATCGCTTAATCGCTTCGATCGTATCGCTTTTAAAAGCTATTGCGCATGCGTCGAAATATAGTGTTCTCAACCAACGGCGCAAACAATAGCAGGAACAACTTTATAATACAAAAAAAAACCTATATAATGTTCGAAAGCTAGTCTCCTCGACTGAACAGCGACATTATTTTTCCTGACCACGTTGTCATGGAGTTCGTAATACACAAAGTTGTTATTTTCCCAAAAAATCTATTAATATTATTTTAATTAAATATACAAGTTGCGGCCACATTTGGATAGGTACCCCGGCAAAAATATATTCCCCCATTCATAAATATATGTAAAAAATTGACTTTGACTAAAAACACGATGAACGTAGTAATCTCGCAGCCGGATCTCGTACTATTAGAGCCGTTAGAGCTGTAACGCACTACGTCCGATCCGAATTGGTAATGTTCTAAATTCGGACGGACAGAGTTCGGATCTAGTGCGCAACCCCTCATACAAATAGTATTATAACTACTTCGGACCGACATTTCTCGAATTTGGATCGGACGTAGTGCGTAATCGCTCTTACGCTTGATCATCTTGATAGCCAAGCAATGAGCCGTATAGCATCGTAGAACCGAAGACACCCGAGCGAACCCGAAACAGGTTCCTTCCTAGCATACTAAAGTAAGAATGACGTCACTTCTCAACAGTTATGGTAACCTAGTACTCAACCGTGAGTCAGTAACGGTCAATTAATATGTTTTTACTGCTCATCCGATTGGTGATGCGTAGTAGGGAACCATGTGGTTCTACTAAGATGGGATTCTATATACATCATAATTATGACCAAAACAATATTAAATAATATATATTCTTACTGTAAAAAGATGAATATTATGTTAAAATGATTTTCCTATGTTAGTTTTCCTCTAGTTGCAAAAAAAGCCTAACACCTGGTTAATAAAATGCCGATTAACACAATATTTAATATTGAAATCCATGTAGATAAATGGTAGGTAACGTCCTTGAATCAAAAATTCAAAAACATGATGAGATATACACCAACCCGCACTGTGCCCGCGAAGTCATTACGGGCCACTCCCTCTAACAGTCCCAGTAGTGGGAGTATTATATGCTGATTAAATGCTTTGAAGGTAAATGATAATAATAAATGGGGCTGATAATATTGTCATATCATTGTGGTTAGACAAACAGTTAATATTACAATTCCAAGCGATAATGTTACAATGTTTAACCACTATGTTATCATTGTACATTTTAATAACCGTACCTACAAATTTTAAACATCACCGATATTAATTTTGTTGCATAAATGGCTTCATAGAGCTCTACTGCGCCCCAAAACCCAACGGCGCGACAGAAAAAGAAATGAATTAATGAATATCCTTAATTTTCCTTGACAAAAGCTGACGTAGTTGTCGACTGCTGAGCCAGTGGGGTCGATCCCCATGGCGGGTTAAGTGTTTTTGTGTTTTTCTATGAAGGACTTCTCAGTATTAGCTCAGAGTCTGGAATTGTGCCCGGTTGATGGCAATAGGCTCGCTCCCTATTACATCAAATACCTTTAAACGAGCAATTCTTGTATATACACACATCAAAAGTGTCTAGGGATCAAGCATTTTTATGCGGATTTCTTGAGATTGAGATGTGGCTTTGTAATAAATTTATGATTATATAAATTTATATGGATCCTTTTTGGTGCATTTCATAATTTGAAACAGGAACTGTTAATCAAATTCGAGTAAAAGATGAAAATCAGCTGTCAATATTTTCCCTATAAAAACATACAACGCATTGAAGACATTATTAGTGCTACTGTTTCCCTACTACTGATTAAAACCAACGTTATTATGGAGCGGCGACGTCATTTAAGCAGGGAAGAAATGCTCAGAGCCGTGGGAATGATAGAAGCTGGTTCCCGGCAACGTACTGTGGCTTTAGCTCTGAATACAAGTCAGAGTGTTATCAGTCGACTTTGGACACGTTACCGAAGCACTGGTACCGTGGCTGAGCGCCATGGAGGACGGTATCGCTGCACCACACGGAGACAAGACCGATACATTCAAATCTTAACTCGAAGAGCTCCAACAATAACCGCCATGATGTTAGCCGTGAGGCTTCATCACTCTTCAGGGAACTTAATTAGCGACCAAACAGTCAGAAACCGCTTGCATGAAGTGAACCTTCATTCCCGAAGACCGCTACGGGTACCACCTATAGCAATGCACAATCGTAGGATTCGATATCAATGGGCTCTTGAACACAGAAATTGGGCAGAAGAACAATGGCGTTTCGTGTGCTTTTCTGATGAGTCTCGTTTTGGTATGAGACCGGATACAAGACGTATACGACACTGGAGAACCCCTGGACGCCAACAGCGATTAAAATCCTGCCAGGAAGTCCATCCTTATAGTGGTGGAACCATCATGGTATGGGCGGGTATTTGGATCGGCGGAAGAACTGAGTTGATTTGGATCAGAGGCAACCTCAACGCTCAAATTTATGCTGAGACGATTGTATCTGACGTCATCGTTCCTCTACAAGTGCAAATCGGTCCCTTATTTCAGTTAATGCATGATAATGCACGACCGCACACCGCAAGAGTTGTAAGACAGACTCTCGCCGCAGCTAACATCAATGTCCTGCTCTGGCCTGCTCAGTCGCCAGACTTGAACCCGATTGAGCATGCATGGGATATGCTACAGAGAAGAGCTCTGCCGAATATGGAGGGTATCCAGTCGCAAGAAGACCTTTTTTTGTTGTTGCAACGAACATGGGCGGCCATTCCACAGCGTGATTTGGATGAACTCATTTTGAGTATGCCAAACCGATGTTCTTGTGTTGTTAGTGTTCGCGGAAGAAACACGGATTATTAATTGTTTAAGTTACCCAATAAAATTTTAAAGAAAACTGTTATTTCAGTCTTTTTTTCGAACTTTAATGTTAGTGGTTCAAATGTCAAAAATCCCTTTATTAGGAAAATGGCAAATTTCTTTATTAATGCAAAGGTGACTTGGTTTATCGTTACTGTGACAAACGAAAACACTTTATTTGATGAATCCTTAAAGAAAATTTTAATTAATATCAATCAGGAGAAAAGTTATTGCAAAAATATATGTTGATCCCTAGACACTTTTGATGTGTGTATGTATGTATATAATCTGAATCTTGGAAACGGCTCCGACGATTTTCATGATATTTAGTATGCAGGGGGTTTCGGGGGCGATACATCGATCTGGCAAGGTTAATTTTTGAAAACTATCAGAAAAAAAAAAACAAGTTACTAGGACTTAAACATAACTGGCGAAATGTGGGTGTCTTAGGACTTCTGACTACCTCTTCAAGAAATACAAGCGTGACGATATGTCTCTTGTGGATATCTACTGTACTTGTGCCATTTACAAAGTATTACACTTTCACTGACAGAGACTGGTCCGAACTTCTTCTGACCTTGTTTTGCGAGAGGCAGAAAGAATTATAATATTTTGCAACTCATGAATGGGCTGTTATGAAATCAGTAAATAATTGCTTTTGTATGAAAGTATAGTGATTACAATAGATTCATACATAACTTCACGCCTGCATTACATAGGAGGCAGGCAAAGAAGTATATAGAACGGCCGTATTTCATTAGAAGGTCAATGAGAGTTTTCATAAGAAGAAGAAAACGAGAATAAGGGAAAAAAACAGGAGAAGAAGGAGAGAAGTATGCTAGGGAGTCCACTATTCATGTCAGTTTTAAATTAAATTATTGTCAACCTTATAATTGTTTCTATGTTAATTGATATAATTGGTGTTGTACTGTGTTAATTAACTAGTACCTGGGCGACCGAGCTCTGCTCCAGTGAAATTAAAGAATACTCATTTAATAGTATAGGATAGTACCTACTAATTCCATACTGCCATGATAGTAGGTACTTACTAATTCCATGCTGTCATGATCATTATTCTAATGTAAATAATGTCATGTCATTTTCATTATCTTGTTCTAAACTTTGGGCGACCGAGCTCTGCTCGGGTGAAAATACGGAGAAAACTAATTTTCCCAGATATGAGACCTAGCTAGATCGATTTTTCGCCCCTGTAAACCCGTATTTTGCAACTTTCATCGAAATCGTTAGAGCCTATTTCGAGAACGTGAGTACAAATATATATATATACATACAAATATTGCTCGGTTAATAGTATAGAATAAATAAATAATTTCTCATGAAAATTCACGCTACCAGTTGGCGCCACTTTGACAAGAGGTCTTCCATTTCGACAATTAATATAAAATATATGATGAAGTTCATCATTCGTTTATCATTCACTCACCACGACTAAGTAAATTAAAGGCGCTTTGAGACTTTTGACAGTTGCTCGGACCTGACGTCTCAGTGCTGCCACTTAGTGAACGTCACTTCAGAAAAACCTCATTCCCGTAGATATTTATAATCTAGTCACAATCTCATCTCAGCGACAATGTTAAACATTAAGTACTTTAATTAGAGATATTTTTGACGGATGAGAATGACATTCGAATGAAATAGAATCAATTTATTTGCTTTAAACATGGTACAATTCGGTTCGTTATTAAAAATAAGAGAATTGCCCCTCACCTGTCAATATGCAAATCTCATGTAATGGGGGCGAGCCTACCACCATTGAACAGGGACAAATCCAGACTCTGGGCTGCTACTGTGAATTTCCTTATGGAAAATCCAATAGAACTCTTTGCTTGAAATCGGGGGATGGAACCCAAGACCACACAAACAGCAGTCGTATGTACAGTCAAACAGTCATTTGGTATACAGGCAGCTAAACTTGCAAAATCTTAATTTTGCCTCTATACCCAGACTGTATTTGCGACCAATAAGAACTTATCAAAAGAAATAAAATTACCATAGAAATCCCCAAAAGGAGATAGTTATCTTTATCTCAGGTACTAGGATCTTATAAACTAGTAGGAGGTCTAAACAACTCACTGTTTCCAACTTCTCATCGTCACACGAATCGAACACGTTGGCACACTCACCTGCAAAGAATTAATTTAATAATTAAATATTTGTCGCTAGATTTTATGCGCGCCTGGTATCAAATTCGGCTGAAAGTAATCCATTAAAATAAAATAAATAAATTAATTTTTAATTAATCTAAATCTAAGACCAACAAGTATTATTTTTAACTTGTAAACGAAAATGTAAGAAATCCAGTTCGTCTCAGGGTTTTACAACATTTTCATTGATTCTAATAATTACTTAACCTATTACAATGATTGTGATAGGACTAGTGTTAAACTACTTTACGAGAAACAAATAAAAAAAAACAAACATAGCAAAATAATTGGTATGCATGAGAAATCCTGCATTAACCAAACGCGAAATCGTACTGTCAAAATATTGACAAAGCCGACTTCGAAAATATGTGAAATCGTACTGGCATTGTTTAAATGTCAATTTTACTTATAGTGGCAAAAATATTGCATAAATAAACGCTTCGAATTGTACCATCTCTTTTGTAAAAAATCCTCGAAATTATACAAACTGCACATAGCGTCACCATGCAGTAAAAATCTTGTAAAGGTTTTTTTTTTTGTATTTTCTTGTTTAATTTATTTTTATTTGTTGGGTAGAAAACCTCATAATGCATAATTTAGTTTAGAACTAACATGCGCAGCTCTATGATGGTTCTAATGCCATCTATTTATGATAATGAGAACCTCGGAGAACGTCAATGACGGCCATTTTTCAGACAGTTTTTATCTTCCCTTGTAAAATAACGTTTATTGCAATCACGAGGTTTTCACTGCACGGCGACGATAGGTAATTGTGCATGCAACAAAAATGGATGTATGTAGGAAGAAGCATCCAGTTAATATGTGTGCATTTGAGCCATATAACCATTAGGGCCTTGAGCCCCGATTGTGTTCATCAAGGGCTGGGCTGAGCCACGCTAGTTTGAGCACGTAATGAGGCGAAACCAGCCAATTACGTTGATAGCTTTATTTTAGCGTAATTATTTTTTGTTCTGTAATGAGTCCAAATGTGATGTCGTTCATTCATTCTTTTGTTATTTTAATAATAATTACCCGTTTGTTAATAAATTAATGTCACACGTTAACGCTTTTTATGATTTGGCATTTTATTTCGTCTCTTTTTAATAAACACGACGAGTTCATAAAAAAAAGATAAATCTGAGTCTAAATTGTATAAAATTATCATAGTCATTTCATTTCCGCATTTTATTTTAATAAAAAACAACAGCGGCCCCTCTCAATGTTTTCAACCTCTGACACGATGACATTTCTGTTAACTTTTTTTCCAAAAAAATATGAAACTCGAAAAAAACCAGAGACTACAAACATTATCTTTTTTTTTTGCCAAAGTCTCCCAATTCAAACAAGCAACTGTCATTAAAAGATAGAGATCACAAACATTTTTCATACCAGAACTCTTTTTCCAAGATGGAAGAATCTTCCCTTCGAAATAAAAATTTCAATATAGTCCCTAAAATTGAATCCGCTAAGTATAGGGGGTGTCTAGACAGGGTCTAGACTAGACGGTTCAGACCTAACCTAGGTCAACGTTCAGACTACAAAGGGTCCCTACGTACGGCGCGTTCACCTGTTAGACTGAGCTAGTCGTATGTATGTTTGTGTGTGAGTTATGATCTAGGAAATGGATGGGTTTTTTTGGAAAATGTATAAATTTTTTAATAGATTTTTTAAAATTAATATTTTGTCTTTACGCTGCGTTTGGTAAAATGACATAGGTACTAGTTGTTTCCTTTAATAACGCGAAAGTATTTTCTTGAATTTCAAAAGAAGTATGAGATGGTCTTTTAAAAAAAGAACCTTACAGACTTGAGTGCGTTTGCTCCAGTCAGCGCACGCATTTGTCAGCAATCGTGTAGCTCAACTCAGTACTTATGGAGCTCAATTCATTCAGCATTCTTAAAGTGCATTTATATATTTAAAAAAAATAGATTTTTTTAAGGGTCTCGTTGGTCTTATGGTCGCATCCACTACTACTCAGCATGAGGTCCTGGATTCGATTCCCGAGTCGGGCAAAAGTGTTTATTGGGTTTTTCCATCTGGATTTTCTCAGTAGAAGCCCGGAGACTGGATTTGTGCCCGGTTGATGGCAATAGCCTCGCCTCTTTTACACAGAAGTGTCGAAATGTGGGTACACTTCTGCCTAACCCTTCGGACAATACAGGTGTGATGTTATGTTATCTTTTAAAAAAAGCAATGCATACCATTATTTCTTGAGAAACTTTGTTGCTACTGACACAAAAATCCATTTACAGTTCACGCCTACCTTGCAAGGTAAAGACATGAAGGACACAACTGTCCCCGCCTACATAATGTATGAAACAGACGGGTATGTATATCACCAGGACTAGCCATGACCTTTTCATTCATTTGCAACTTACTTGTGATTAAATTACTTTCAGACTATTTTAGTCCAACCTTACTTGATGGAAACCATCGTAAACACAGTAGGGACTGAACTATGAAGTGTACACTGGTGTCGGAATGAACGAACTATATCAGAACAACTGATGCCTAGCTCATAGCCTAAAGCAAAATCAGCCTCTTATGTTCCCATTGCTTGGACACAGGCTTCCTCTCTCGAAGAGGGAGAGGGCTATAATCTATCACGCGGGCCCAGTGCGGTTAGTAGATGTCACATGTCTTCGAATTTTTGTTTCTATGACATGCCGGTTACCACACGATGTTTTCCTTCACCGTTTTGAGAGCAGCGGGTCTAAAACGGCCATATTAAGCAATTCCTATAAAAGTAATTCATTTTCTGAATACCCAGTAATTCCTTTATGGTGACACATATTTTAGCTGAATCATATTCAATTCAATTCATGTCAGAATCATATTTGATGTAAATATTGCCGCATCAAAAAATGAAGACCGTAATTTTACCGTATAATTTTTCTTGACAGTTTTTATTAATCAAATGAGATTTTTATTTTATATTTCTACAGTTTAAATGTTATTTCATTATAATACAAAACTGTCAAACAGATGAATTGCGTAATATAAATTGAACGCAGATAATATTATGAATTGTCAGTTTGTGTGATTCATAATATTATCATATTATGATTCTGCCAAAACGGCCGTTTTAGGCCCCCAGTAGTGATTAAATTATTTACACAAAGCAAAGCGTATGCCTGGGTTCGAATGCACGACCTACAACTTGTATATCAAAGCCGTTACCACTGAGCCACCACTGTTCACTGGGCAACCCAGCTCTGGTTAACTGTACAAGAGAGGAAAGCTGCCGCCCTGCAGTATGACGAAAAATACGATTATAATAAAAAAAATATGAGTTTCCAAATTACTATCAAGGCAGACCATACTACAAATATTTACGCGACAATGAATGACTGTATAGTCACGTGCCGAACAAAATAAACGTAAGTACATTATAATACTGTTTACCCAGATGTGCTAAAAGGTCGAAACGCTTTGTTTTAAAACAAAAACAAGGCCCCGTACTTATAATTATTATTAAACAGAGAAATAGCAACATGTACTGTATAATTATGTACATTTAATTATACATAATTGTTATAATTTTATTTAAATTTAAAGACACATATAAAACACATAGGATTTAATTATGACTTGTTTACTATTGTTCAAGTACAAAATGTCATTGTAACTGTCTTGTCGGATACCAAAAACCCAAGAGCCATGCATGGGTTGGTGCTACACCAAAGGGTTCTGCTTCAAAGAGTTTGCACTTTCCAGATACTGAACATAAATACAAAAAGTCCTTTTAAACCGGAAAACAGAAATTATGCTTGATGGTAGACTTATAAAATTCGGGTAAATTGTTGTAAGTTCCAGGAGTTCTTCTACAAAAAGTTCTCAAAAAGGTCTAGTAGTCTACCACATCATGCAGATGTGGTATTTGAAATTTGACAGAATCTATACAAATAAATAAAATTGAAGTGTCTGTATAAAATGTCAAAATAGCAGCTTTTATTACTAAATGCATATGTATAATCAGCCTATAATCCCACTGCTGGGACACAGGCCAGGGGGCCTGTGTCCCAGCAGTGGGATTGATTACGGCCCGCTCCCTCTCGGTGAGAGGGAGCGGGCCGTAATCCGCCACGCGGGCCTGGGTTGGTAGATGTCACATGTCTTCGAATTTTAGGTTCTAGGACATGCCGGTTTCCTCACGATGTTTTCCTTCACCGTTTTGAGAGCAGTGGTGATGAAATAATTTGCACAAAGTAAAGTGCCTGTCTGGGTTCGAACCTACGACTACAGCTCGTAAGTCGCAGCAGTCACCACTAGGCCACCACTACTCCCACTAAATGCATATGAAATTATATTTATTAGGTACTTATAATAAAAATCTTTTATTTTTATTTTTGTGTCTTTTTGTTTGTTCCGCACTTTCACTGACAGATAGCTGATGTTATAAGGAGTAACTTAGGCTATTTTTATTTTAGAAAAATAATTAATGTCCACGCGGGCGAAGCCACAGACAGCAAGTAGTTTATACTACAACGACAAAACCACTCAGCCACTGTTACAAACTTGCTGCTAAAGGTTGATAAGCCCAAAAAACTTTAAACCAAAGGAAAAAAAACTGCATCCAAAACGGTTCAGCAGTTTCAGAGAAATATGACAGTGCAACTTTAGACAACTTGTTTATTTTTTGTATGAACATGAATCATCGTGCTTTTGTACCAATGACAAGATAAATAAACTTCGGTGGCTTTCATACAACTTTCAAAGTTCGCAAACTCTTCCAGTTAATCAAAAAAAAAAAACTTACTAGCACTGAACAAACAAAACATGACTAAACACTAAGTATCACAGATCATTAAAAAAAAATCACAATACAAAATCTATCACAGACCACGCGTATGCGTAAAAACTTTCGAAACTCGAAAGCGCGCAACGCGACTGTATCGCGCGACGTCTCGATGCAAACTGACGATATTGTTGCATATTTTTTCCCGTTTTTCCGACTACCTACAGGTTGTCTAGACGGGGTGGGGTGGGGGGTTTATTTTATCAGGGCTATGCACTTTTGGGAAAGATTTTCGTTCAATCAACGTGAACAAAGAACGGTCAAGCACCTTTGTGATACAGATCAAATGGGAATGTACTTATTTGAGAGTTTTTATTACGTACTTAAGTTTAGTTTGTATTTTTTATGTTTTATAGTTGACCGTTGAACTTGTTTAAGAATTGTCAAGTGGCTTGGGACAGTTGATTTGAAAGAATTTAACATCTTTCTTTTTTATATATCATGTTTTATAAATTTCTAGCTGCGCCCCGCGGTTTCACTCGCATAAGTTTCGAACCCGAGAGAATATCGGGATAAAATGTATCCTATGGCTTTCTCCAGGTCATGGTCTACCCATGTGACAAATTTCATCCAAATCCGTTCAGCCGTTTCAGCGTAAAAGCGTAACAAACTAAACAAACTCACTTTCGCATTTATAATATTATTATTAATAACTGTCTCTTCCATCAGTAACCTAAAAATAATAATACCAATTTCCGCTATCGGATATAAAACACCTCATTTTGTTTATCTAGGTAAAAACCAGTTGTGTATAAGCAAACAGAGGCTCTCATGCTACTTTCAAAATAAAACCTGACCAATAGGCCGTAGTTTTATATTATCTGTGAATAAGCGAAACTTTTTGATGTAACGAATAGTTAAAACAACGATAACGATTGGTAAGTAATAGGAATCGGGCAAAAAACCTGCTATATCAGCGTTGCTATTGTTAAAGTTAACGGTACATTCACAAGTAGCCGATGTAACCACAGGTTACAAGCCTTGATGGTAAGAAAAACTGGTTATTTTGACCCGAAACTGAACGTGCGAACGGTTTGCTACAGTACGAATGTAAGACTATTGTCCTACTGCAGAGCAAAGCCCTCTCCTCTTACAGAGACCCTTATCTGTAAAACTCCCTTCTCTGTACTCACTGGGCGATTTGCAAAACTACAGTCTGGCCGTCGAAAGAATGAGTTCCTGTCACCTGTCAGTTGGACAATTTCTAGTAGTAGTAAGGATCAAATTCGCAAAATACATATTCGTTAGTATGAAACTGACAGGTGTCAAGAACGTAGTCTCTCGCCGGCCGGACTGTACCTACACGATGTTTTAATGCCTAATATTAACTTAGAAACTGGAGCCGGTCGCTACGCATTTGAATCTCACGTCCAATATTTTAAAGTAACTTTATACGTCCTCCAAATATATCAATGCTTCATATTTTTGATCCCCTATTACATGAGACTTAAAACACCTCTGCCCGCCCCTTAAGGGAATTCAAGCGTGATGTTATTCCATATTAATGAAGCCAATGTCAATCAATTTCTCATTTGACTGCATCCTGACCCGACGTGACCCCAATTATAGAAAGTGACACTTCGTCCTTTGACCTTTTAAAGTCACACTTAATTTAGTGTTTAAAACTCCTGACTCTTTGTTAGATTAATTAAAGTCTACACTGCAATGTTTTATCTGATTTTGAAGTCGTAAAAAGCCGGGCAAGAACGTTTGACCACATTGACATTGGGCAAAGTCGAACGCTTCGATCTGAACGATTTTAGACTAATAAAAAACTTGGTATGTGAGTCACAAAAGTAACATGGTAACCGTTTTATTTGAGAAAACTGCCATGTCCTAGAACGAAAATTCGAAGACGTGTGAGATCCACCAACGGATTTACGGTCCACTCCCTCTCGCAGAGAGAAGGCCTGTGTTCCTCAGCAGTGGGAACGTAATAGGCTGATTATTTTGTGCCAAAATCTGTAAAAAAATCAATTAGCTATCATTTTAATGAGCTTACGATATCTGTGAAGCTTAGCAATTGTCCTAATGCTATTCTTCGGGATCGAAGTCTTAGTTACATCTAGGCCATCGACTTAGCTAGAACCAAATAAAGCTTTTGAGAAACATAGCCCTTTCTGATTTTTGCTAAAGGTAGCTGTTACCAAAAACTGCAGTACCACAGCACACGTGCCGACAGTTCACTTCGAAACAAAAGGTCGTGACCGTTTCCAGTTCAACTTTTGAAAACTGGGTTAAATGACCCAGTTCAAATTGAAGTTCGTCCTCTGAGGCACGTGAGTATAGTTACATTCAATTAAATGTTCAGAAAAATGGAAAACAATCACGACTGTACCCCACGAAGGGAGCAGATGGGTACCTATTTCGCCAATTATGTTTAAGTGCCATATAAAAGGGGGCAAGCTTATTGCCATCAACCGAACACAAATCCAGACTCTGGGCAGCTACTGAGGAATTCCGGATGCATAAAAAAGATGACTGTATAGAAGAGGGGAGCCTATACATAGACATCTAGGCATAAATTCAGCATGCTAATGAGAAGTTCCTAAAGGTACCCAATAACATTACCGACCAAGGGTCAAAACCCAAGACTTCACGCTTCATAGTTACGCTTGCGAACATAAGATCAATAACAACGAAGAAATGGCAAGGTCGTAAGAAAAATCAAACATTCAGGGCAGAAACATCGTGGAATATAAGGAAAAGAAATTACTTATTAAATTATGATTTTGTAAGGCTTCACTAACCTTTCAGGGAAACCGAAAGGCGGAAGTTTCACGTGGCGAAGTAGCTATTGAGGTATTCAGTCAGGTTCGGATATATTCGGCAATCTCCGAATATTATCCATACATAATTCTTCTGAACGCGAGTATGTCACTGAACTCCTAAACGGCTGAACCGATTTTGTGTGTGTTTGAGTGGCGACCGACGCACTCTGCGGTCTACTACTGGCGGTCCGTGGATTATTTAAATTCACAATTGGACACGGTAGGGGCGCCGCGATCGGCAGGACAACGTCTCTCAGGTCCGCTAGTAATTATGTAATAACTCCTGGCCAGCTAACTTTTTTCGACTCCTAGTCTTACCAGATCTAATACCAAAATCATCATATAGTACGTTGCCATCCTAGAGACAAAGCTGAAATGTCTCATAATTATGCCTCTAATTACACCGGCACCCATACCGGACCACAGAGACACTGCTTGGCATCAGAAATGGTACACGCGGCTACACATGAAGCTAACATTTCCAGTATAAGCGGAGCTCGCATTATACGGAAATCCTATACACTGCGAGATCAGCATAAACTGGAAATGTATAGCTTGATGTGCAGCCGTGTGTACGACCGAACTTCCCCGGGCGAGCACCTTTACCACAGATCAATACAGATGGGACACTCCGCATTTTAGGTGTGGAACTACAAGTAGGTACGCGGGGGGCACGACTTGTCGAATTTAGTGCGCGTAACGTTGTCAGAAGATACAAGGTGGCAGGGACATCGACGCGAAAACTGTTACCATGAATTCTGAACCCCCTGCGTTTAAATTTTTCGTCGGTTATTTATTTAAAAAAAAAATCTGCAGTTTCATAAAAAAGTGCAATACCTACGCGGTCAAAATGTATGGAACAGCTGTTTTTTTTTTTTAATAACAAACGAAATATTTCAACGCTGGGGAGGCCAGAATCATGTTCTGGTAACCGTTTTGGCGTCGATGTCACTACTACCCTGTATAAGAGTTACACGATAACAAGAGAGGCAACTTCTAGGTGAATATAACTGTAGGTAATTACCGCTGTGCGACCTGAATTTTACTTTATTGTTTCGTAGCAAGAGTCGCTTCTTATTTAAATGATTTTGCGGAGTGCCCCATCTGTACTAATCTTTGCCTTTACAAAGAATTTTACTAATGACTACTGATGGTGTGTGTGTTATTAGAGGAGTGTATTTGAAAAACATTCTAGTCCCACGTCGCAATTTGACAGCTATCGTCCTAAGCCAAGTTCACGGACGAACTCGTCAGTTTTTATAACAGTTTTTTAGCTCAAAAGTAATTGTAGGTTGAGCGTTGAACATATCCGTATTTTGCCGCCTACACAGATAAATACTGTGATGGAAATACTTGGTACGTTTGAAGTGGAAATGGGTATAAAAATAAAAAGCAATTTTCTTTGTTTTGGACGTGAAGTTTGGTTCTTGATCTCGTCGACAGATCATGACTAAGGGATCCGAAAATTTTCATGTAGTCCCGACGAGTTTCGAGAAGATACACGTTGACACTCTTAAATGAGGAGATATTATTTCAGGTTTATTTTCGTCAGGTTATCAGGGTATGGAAAATCCATCTTCTTTTTTGCTGTGGTGTAGTTAAAGGCAGGTACAGGTATAAACCTCTTTTAAGAAACTCCGTAAAAGCTTTAGTAACTTTATCAGGTTTGGCTCGATGTAGAAAACCATGCTACTTGGCCATTGAATATTATTTCAGGAGTCGAGGGTTCCTCTCTCTGGAGCTCAGATCACTTTGCTATCTTATAACAGTGGTATCCAACACGAAGAATTAATTCCCAAAATTGATCATCAACAGCCAATTCTCAGCCTTGAAAACGACAAAAAGTCTATCTACACTTCTAACCCCTTTGCCAATCACAAGCGTGAAGCTTCTTAAGAACATAGAAAATTAGCCAGTCAATCAGCCTCACGAAGGAATGAGGCAGCAAAACCCAGGATACGTTCACGGAGTCACCAACCGCACCAAGGCCGCTGAGGGCAACGCACTTTGTGCCAATACCCTGTTCGAATTAATGCGCGTACGCATGCTGTCGACCGGCTAATAATAGGTCTGGCTTTCTTGTCCAGGCCTTTTGGTGATCCACCAGGTGGTTAACTGTTGTAAGGGGACTGTAATAGGTCTTATACTTTCGTATGGGCACGAATTATATATGAGAACTAGTTATTGAGCTCGGCTTCATCTGCGTGGAAGTCGGAAATTATCCCACGGGAACGTACTACCTGGATAAAAAGTGTCCTTTTTCCTAACGCAGGCCATGACCTAACAATGTGTTAAATTTTTTGTTAAAGTTGACAGACAGATATAGTTATTTTCGCATTTTTTATATTAGTATGGAAGTAAGAATTAATATGGATGGATTATTATGAATAAGGAGACATAAAAATGGATAGTTTTGTAAACCGAAATTCTATGCAAATAAACATTTTCTCATGTGCTATGAGGTGGTCAGGTCAGACACCAGCAGGGATGACTCACAGTGGAACGAATGTATGGGAGCGGTTGGACGTAGACATGTCCGAAAAAAAAGAGTAAAATTATGCCAAACTAATGATGCCATCTTATTCGATTACTTAATGCCTTCATAACTTGTGGTGATGAATTTCTTCATAACTCCCATATTTCGGGAGTAATTTGAGAAAATGTGAAATTTTACTATGAAAATGAGTGTATCGAGCTCTCTCCCTCCTGATTCCGGGCTTGTTTCAAGTAGCGGTCTCTAATATCATAATGCTAATACTAAGAGCTATATTTAATACTAAGACACATAGTGCGCCAAATGTGCACTTTCTGGGATAAAGAGTGATGTTTATTTTATAACACAATTTTTTAATTTTTTGTTTATTTTGTTGATTAAAACCGTTTTTCTAAAGGTTTACCTTATTACAATAACATTTCTGATCAGCCAATTAGAGAAGATATAAGCTAATTAGGATATATAATTAGGGACTTAAGGTTTACATATAAAACTGATGCACTAATGATTACTGATAAGAACATTGCTATTATTTAATTACTAAATGGCTCTTAATACACTAATTTAGCATGCATCATTTACTAATTATCACAATAACTAATTACCTTGCAATATTTAACAAAGGATACCTGGGATACCTGGATTTTATATAAATAGGTCACTATTAGTAACTTTAAAATCAGTGTTGATTTACACCTCGTTGTATCCAAGCTAATCTCGCAATGTATTTTCCAAATTTTAATACAAATCTTGATATTCACGTTGCTTTATGCGCACGCGCACATAAAGATTTACGCGACTTTAACTATTTGTTCAGTGTTTTAAAAGATAACAGTTGTGTTCAGTTATGTGAAAGTGCTGAAACAAGTTTAAAAGACTGGTGTCGTCGATTTTGCTACCGCATTTATGCAAAATGGACACAGTCTGGAAGAAGCACAGATAAGTTTCGGAAGAAACATGAGATTTGGCTACAGGCTGCAATTCAATGGCCGGAATTACAGAATGAAAATATGGAACCTTCTACAGAAAATATAAGTGACGTCATCGAGCCCATAATTTCTCCTGCTAAATCTGATGCTTCAACTTGTACACATCCTAGTCCTCGTAAATCTTTTGAGGACCTTAGTAACCGGCAAAAAATAAGACGCACCACTGAAGATAGTCTTTCATGCAGCAGTAGCAGCGCTGAAATTATGTTTTCGGCCGAAAGGGCGCTTCAAAAGGCAGGACAAAGCGATACAGCTTATGTTATGAAATACTTGACGGAGAATCCAGAAGAGGCCTCAAAAATCAAAGCCTTCATTGAAGGTAAATCAATTCAGGTACGGGAAATATCCCCTTTGAAGGCATTGGCTCTTTATGTATCGATGAACTTATCGAAATGGCGCTATAACACTCTTCGGGATTTCAACACTCAAGAAGGAGCTCTTCAATACCCGAGTTACTACATGTTGGTTAAAGAAAAAATTAAGTGCTATCCGGCCAAAGAAGATCTCACAGTTACAGAGAGCTCTGCAAAAATCAAATTACAAGCCTTGATGGATTTAACCTCAAGAAGACTTATTAGGTCGTTAGAAACCCCTGTTGATCCCAATCAACAGCTCGTATTGACCAGCAAATGGGGTTTTGACGGATCATCTAGCCAAAGCATTTATCATCAAAGGACGAGTGAAGATGAGCAAATCGATCTTGCTAGTAATTTTATGATTAGTCTTGTACCACTGCGGCTCGTCTCAAAAGGTGTAACAATTTGGGAAAACGAGCGACCATCTTCCACTTCATTTTGCCGGCCAATATTGTTTAAGTTTATAAAGGAAACCAAAGAAAATGTGCAGAGAGAGATGGCTGAAATCGAAGCAGAGATTGAAGCCTTAACTCCATCCACCATCACTGATGGAATTAGTGTCAAACACCAACTGCTGTTGACAATGATTGATGGTAAAATTCATTCCATTATATCCAATACAGCAGCTTCAGTGTGTGACATATGCAAGGCTTGTCCTAAAGAAATGAATAATTTAGAGTTAATCAAAGATAAACACGCAAACGAGGACATGTATAAATATAGCTTAAGCACCCTTCACGCTTGGATTCGCTCAATGGAATGCTTATTACACATTTCCTACAAATTAGACATAAAATCATGGCAAGTAAGGGGTGATATAGCAAAAAGGCAAGTTGATGACAGGAAGAAAAGAGTTCAAGAGGCTGTAAGAAGAGAAACGGGCTTACTTCTCGATGTTGTGAAACAAGGCAGTGGATCCACCAACAATGGCAACTCGGCAAGGAGATTTTTTGAAAACTACACTAAATCTGCTGAACTGACCGGAATAGATGCTATGCTTTTAAGAAAAATCTGTGTGATCTTGCAGTGTATTTCATCAGGAGAGAAGATCAACGTAACTAAATTCCGAGAGTTCTGCTTTGATACTGCTAAGCTTTACGTGGAGTTATACCCATGGTATTATATGCCTTCTTCACTTCATAAAATTTTAATGCATGGGCCAGACATAGTTCAGAACATGTCAATTGTGCCCATTGGTTTTCTATCCGAAGAGGCATCTGAGGCTAGAAATAAAGATTTTAGAAAATATAGAGAGGGGCATTCTCGAAAGCATAGCAGTATCTCATGCAATGAAGATATTATGCACAATCTTTTACTGTCTTCTGATCCACTTGTTACAAGTATCCGTCCAAAAGGAAATAAGTTTGTAAAAAAATCTTCTTTTAAGGAATTTTATGAGCTTACGGATTCTGAGAAAAGTGATATCGAATTTGTTAACATAAATGATTTAGCGGACATCGATTCTGAATTTGAATTAATTGATGATGATGATGATGACGAAGATAATTAAATGATGTTATTGTTTTAAAATGTGTAACTTAGTAAATTAGAGCTTACGTCTTAATTATTTATTGTACTTTTAATGAAACTAGGTAATTTATTATCAACTTACTTAAAAGTCATACTCTCATCAGTTCTTGTGAATATTTTTGTTAATATATATTTCTGTATATATATAATATATTTATAGACCTCTTAATAAGTCTGTCTGCGGTTTAAAGTAAATACAAATGGGGAAAAAACGTTTTTTTTTTTAAATTTTCATTTCCTTTTATCCCAGAAAGTGCACATTTGGCGCACTATGTGTCTTAGTATTAAATATAGCTCTTAGTAATAGCATTACGATATTAGAGACCGCTACTTGAAACAAGCCCGGAATCAGGAGGGAGAGAGCTCAATACACTCATTTTCATAGTAAAATTTCACATTTTCTCAAATTACTCCCGAAATATGGGAGTTATGAAGAAATTCATCACCACAATTTATGAAGGCATTAAGTAATCGAATAAGATGGCATCATTAGTTTGTCATAATTTTACTCTTATTTTTCGGACATGTCTACGTCCAACCGCTTCCATACATTCGTTCCACTGTGTGACTGCCAGGTACCAGGCGTACAGATAAGTACAGGTGTAGTAGTTCACGCTATTTTAATGATTCTCAAAGCACAAGCTGGCGAAAACGCAAAGTACAAAAGAAATTACGTTGTATTTTAATGACGCAATTTCAGAAGACTATTCCTTTCGTCAGACTAAATTTGACAAAGTTTAGTGTCTTACGTTTTCTCACATTTTAAACTAGATTCTCTCATAAAAACGTTCACCTGATGACACTTTAGTGGTTAACCGCTCAACTGTCGATTTGCCCTTGGAAGTCGATATCAATAAAAATTATATTGTGTCTCGTTAGAGACAGTTACGCTTGTGATGACGAGTGATGACGTAACCACCATAATCTTCCTCGACAATTAGCATGGAGTATTTACGTTAAACCTTCACGCGACACAGAGAAACAAGATTGAAAAAACACATAAGTCAATTATGTAAAACAGATTATATAACACGTCATCATTTTGACGACGTCACTGGGTACACTAATTATGTAAGCGTATTGAAAGCTGAGAAATAAAAAAAAAATACGGGAATAGTTTTTTTAAAGACAGAAATGGGAGAAACTTTTTAATGCGATGTGCCATGAGATGAGCCTTTACTAAGAGTAGATGGATTTACAAGAAGTGATATCTGGATAACTTTATCAAGCAATCTGAGAGCCGTCCACTAGGGCACTCGTTGCCGTGGCCGACTTGGAAATCTCTAAATAGACTTCGAACGTTCGAACCCAAGTCGGCCGGAGCAAACACAATCTCCCCAGATGGGTGTTCACATCTCCAGTGTGTATGCTGCGGCTCTCCGCACACAATGGCCCACCTTCCATCTTGCGCCGCATGTCATGTAGGCACTTGAGAATCTCGGAAGCGGAGTTCCTGTAGCTGACTTTGTTTCAAACATATTATAATTGCTAGCTGCATCTGGTTAGACTAGAAGCTGACCCCAACATAGTTGGGAAACGGCTAGGCAGATTTAATGACATAACTTTTTTCCATCGATACGCCTTAGAAGACAAGTATGACGTCATTTTTAGATGCCACCAAGTCTAGTCTACGATTCATTGACTGGCCAATAGAGTTACAATAACTTCTGCGTTCGCATGCGTACACGCACACATTCATAGAATGTCTGGAACGCTGGTGTTTACTAACAATTAGTAATCTGACTCGTTTAGAATGTGGATGACGCGTTACTACCTACTTAAGATGTGCTATTGTCAGTACATATTTTTATCTGTCTAGGATGTGCTCAGAAAATGAGTGAGAGTTGAAAATGTTACCTACTACCTTGTGGCTGTAGGTAGGGGAATACAGGGGGTTCAGAGGATTTTATAATAGTTGATGATGGTTTAACTTTTAAGAGTATTTGTTCCACGTTTGATATTTATAAAACCAGGCAATCGGTAATCTAAATAATATATAAAAATCAATCACCGTGCATTACATAACATAACATCACGCCTTGTTTCCCCGAAGGGTTGGGCAGAGGTGTCCCTGTAGCAGGTTCACCCACATTTCGCCAGTTATGTTTTAAGTCCCATGTAATAGGGGGCGAGCCTATTGCCATCAACCGGGCACAAATGCAGACTCCAGGCTGCTACTGAGAAATTTCAGATAGAAAAACCCAATAACACTTTGCCCGACCTGGGAATCGAACCCAGGACCTCATTCTCAGCAGTAGCGCTTGCGACCACTAGACCAACGAGGCAGTCTCGCCGTGCATTAGTCTCGCAAAAACTCGAAAATAGCTTGACCGATTTGATTTTTTGTTTTCTTTTTGTTTTGTTCGCTTCAGTACAGGGGTGGCTTAGAAAAAAAATCGGAACAACCCAAAGGAACAGCTGGAAAACGAAATTGAAATTTATACAGGACAACGTAGGTATGTAGAGAGATAGATAGTTGTAGATAGGTAGGTGTAGGTAGGTAGGGTAGGTAGGTAAGGTAGGTAGGTAAGGTAGGTAGATAGGGTAGGTAGGTAGAGTAGGGTGGGTAGGTAGGTAGGTAGGGTTAGTGGGTAGTTGCACCATAGATAAGTACATTGTGCTACCCGTGCGAAGTCAGAGCGGACAGCTAGTATTCTATATTTTAACCCCGTATGAGCTCTATTGTATGATTATCTCACTTATTTGGAGTTAACTTTGGAAAATACAACTCCTCATTTTATTCTACGGTACCTTATGCTTAGAAATGCGCAACTAGCGTCATCTTTCTGAGTGACTGACCCCTCGACAATTCAAAAGTACCTGTAATTGGTTTGAAAAATAAATAAACAGGGGCACTCCGGGAGTGCCGACAGAAATGAAAACTTGAACAATTTTATCGTGCAGGAAATAATGTATCGCGCGTTGATGTCTTTTTAAAGCTGGTGTCGGTAACAATGTCGCGAAATCAATGGTTTAGTCCCATCTCAAAAATGGCCAACTCGCCTAAAGAAGTTAAGACTTAAAAAAAAAATATTTTAAATAAATGCTTTGAGTTTGAGTATTATTAGATTTTTCAGTCAGAAAACTTTCCACAGTAATCATTTGAAGCATGCCTGTTGCTAGCCTCCTGTTACTTCAAGTTATTTTTATCCCCGCGACAGGAAAACACCAACTTTTCAAACAAAATAGAGTCACGCTTGCCGAATCACGTTTTTTCTTACAAAAAACCATAGCAACAGTATTTTCAGCAGGTTATGTAGCAAAAAACACAAACAATGGCTCCCAGTGTAATGGAACCTCGTGCTAGGTTTATCTCGGGGTTATTTAATTTTTTAAAGTCAAATTCTTAATATCACACCTGTATTTATTTATAAGGTAGGTACAGATAAGTATACCTATACCTATTTTAGTAATTATGAGCACATTTCGCAGGTTATGTTAAGAGTTCCATGTAAATGTGCGAGCCATAAACAGGCACAAATTAATACTCCGGGCTGTTACGAATTTCTCAAAAGAAAAATCTTTTCCCGACCCCGGTTTTGAACTCAAGATCTTACGTTCAGCAGTCGCGCATGTCACCAACTGAAACAACGAAGCAGTCAATTTCAATTGAGCTCTCTATTACACCGTGTCTCAAGAAATACTGGCCACACTTTAGGACGTTCGCGCGGTCATTTAGCAAAAAAATGGCGTCGTTACGTCAGCGTTCACATTTTGTATCTATGCTCAATATTTATTGCATTGATCTATGATGCTATCGACAGAACACTTATATCCATAAATGTTTATTCAGTGACAAGACAACGCACTACCTCTAGACTGGCGATAGAACCATTACGAAATAAATAAAAGTAATCGTTTTCGTCTTAAGGCCCGTACAGACTACCGCAACATGTCGCGCGACACCAGCAATTGTTCTACTGTGATTTTTCTAACAAATTGTTTTGTTAGAGTCGCGTCGCGCCGTCGTGTCGTGTCGCGCCAGTCTACATAACATTTTTTTTTGCTAATTTTTTCCATCCCTGGGCCTTATAGGGAAGTTTCAATCAATGTCCCAGTGACAGTGTTGAAAAAGATGGAGTTTTACAGGCCGTATATCGCCATCCCTTTCTCGCATTGGAGTAATGATGACGGACACTTCTCCAGGCTCTTGACTAGACCCTGCTTTGTTGATCTGACTTTTGGAGTGTTGCAGGCTTTTAGCTGCAGGCGAAATCTAGAGCAAAAATCTAGTAAAATAACAATAATTGACAAAATAAAAGCGGTTTAAATTCTTAATACAAGAATACGAGGAAATTTGAAACTAGGTTTTCACTGCATATCATGAACGTAAAGTGAAAATCAATACACGTGCCAGACTGAATGATAGGCAGTCGCTCGTTACGCGTTTAATATATGACAATGCAGACATTATTAGCTATGCTTTTTCTTTCATTTTCTAGCATTCAAAGTGTGGCGCCATCTACAACGCCACATGCGAACTACGCATCAAAAGACGCGTTACACAAATCAGGCAACACGTAAGCAGGGTTTACCGCGCGAACAACATATACAGGGTTATTGGCTATATATCGGCAATCCTTTAAGGGGTTGTAGGAGACGTAATTTGTGACCCCTATACCAATGTCAACCATTTTCGAGTAATATGACATAAATGTATGAAAAAAAAAAGTGAAATGACTCGAAATTTTTTGAAATTTTTACAGGAATCAAAAGGGGTTATTTGGTTGTAAATGACCTCTCCTACATCCCCTTAATGGATTGCCGACATTGTATATAACCAATAACCCTGTATGACTTTCCGACATTAATTATCGGGCAGTTGCCCACTAGACACAACACCACGAACGACATGGTTTAAAAAAGTCCTCCAGACCGAATTTCGACCAATGTCAGCGGAGACTAGCCATCGACGCGGGAGATATTATAGTGCACAAGTACAGGTATGCGCAGACACAGGTGCACTCTCTCTTCCTTCACTCTCATAGTCCGATGGGACGGCAATCCGACACGACCAACGGCTTAACGTGCTTTTTGACGTACGAGGGTAACACAACGCTATCTTCCAAACCCCGGGTCGTTACTGAGAAATCTTATTAGAAAAACCCAACAACACTTTTCCCGACCTGGAATCGAACCCAGGACCCCACGCTCAGCAGTCGCGCTTGCGACTACGAGACCAACGGGGCAGTTGCATTCAATATGATCAGGGGGCAAATGAGTGGCCACCACAGCCTATGGACATCATGCAATCAGCCCCGTTTGTTGCCACATCCCAGACAACACCGGAACACAACAACGCTGAACGCAGACATGCGTCTGGTGGAAGTATTTACCTGGACGAGCTTCAAGTTCATAACTAAAAGTTTTTGTCTTACATAACTGTCCATGCAATTTAACCTTCTTAGTGGTCTAAAACTCTAAGCTGTCATCTTCATTGACCTAAGCAGTTCTCTGCTGGACATAGGCCTCCTCAAACGCAAGCCATTTATCATCCTCGGCAACTCATATTCAGCTGCTACCAACCACCCTGCGAAGGTCGTCGCTCCACCTAGCCTGAAGGCGTCCTACCCCACGTTTGCTATGGTTATTTTTCGTATTTGCACGAACTATGCGAGAATTTCACATTTCTCAGTAGTAGCCCGGAGTCTGGATTTGTGCCCGGTTGATGGCAATAGGCTTGCCTCCTATTAAATGGGACTTTATGCCACTCCTGAAGGCTATTTATACATACATACGAATAAAAAGAAAACCGGCCAGGTGCATGTTGGACTACGCACAATGAAGGGTTCCGTAGTTGAGATGAATTTATTTATCCCAAAAACAAACTTAACATTGTAGTTAAAAAATATGTTCTCCCATACATTCCAACTGTAAATGTAAGTTTGTACGCACAATATTGAGAGATTTACCATTTTATTTTAAGACCATAGACTTCTATAGGTTTTCTTGTAATCTATGAGTAAAGAGCCATACCAAACATTTTTTTTTTAATTGTTGGTGCAGTAGTTTCGGAGATAAGGTGGGGGGGGAGGTGTAATGTCAGTGGGCAATGGTCAATTTTCATCGAATTTCTTAAATATCTTTAGAGGTATTTCTTTTAAAAATATATAAAAGAATGTTTGAGATCCTAGCCAGCCCTTTCATTTGATATGTCACACGGTACTGTTAGTAAATTTTAATCTTCTTGTTTGCCCCCCAAAAGGGCATTCAAAATTCATTTATTTACGTTACACATTCGTGTTTGGGTCACAGAAATACATATGTGTACTAAACTTCAACTTAATCGGTCTATTAGATTCGGAGCAAATTGGCTGTGACAGACGGACAGTAAGACAGACAGACAGTTTTTTCCTTTGAGGTAAGGAACCCTAAAAAAAGAAATAAAAATATCAAATCTAGTATGAAGGAGGTCGAATAAGAGAAATTTGAGTTGAAAAAACTGCGGACGGGTTCACAGACCCGAGTAGGGTTGTGACTTATGCAGTTCGAATTACGGTAGGGACGCGCCACGATCGATAAATGCGCTGGTGAATTATCGATGAATGTGTGTAGACGGTTTTTAGGTTGAAGTCATGTTATTGTTTTTAATATTTATTTCAAAATCATATATTATTAAAATAGTGCTGGTAATTTTATTAATTTATTATTGCACACCTCACAACCTCACAGCCTTGTCAAAATTTCCCAACATAAAGTCGTTTCTATAGTCTCATTTTATACATGGAATTCATTTAAGCAGGGTTTAAAAAACAAGAGACTTGTCATTATTAGATTAATATAAATATAAAAATGTATTGCCCTGCGTTAGTCTCGCAAAACTCGAAATTGGCTCGACCGATTGTGAAGAAACTTTGTTAAGTTATTGTGTGCGCGCCGGAGAAGGTTCCTAACAGAACAAAATTAATAAAAAGGCATTGCAACGCAAGAAAACGCAAAAAAGTCAGCTGTTCCATACATTTTGACGATTTATACGAACGTAAATGTAGGGAACAGCTGATATTTTTTTCGCGATTTCATAGAAGTTGTTCATAATGATGAGTAAAGTAAAAAAACTGCTGACATCAACGCACAGCCGAAACTGGGACAACTGGGACTAGGAACGAGAAATTTTGCACACAGCTTCCTTCCTTAATAATGTAGGGGAGCACTAAGAAGGGGTTTTTTGGAAATTTAACCAAAGGAGGATTTTGTATGTATGAAAAATCGTATTCCTTGAGTTAATAAACTTGAAACTTGCCACGAATACGTTCTTAAATGAATAATAATTTAGACATTATTTAGTTTTTCAAAACTACCCGTCAAGGGATTTCAGGGGGAGCTAAAGTTTGCATGGAAGAATTTTAAAGCGCCGTCGCTGGCCGTCCGGTTACTTCGTATAACGGTATTTAATACTTTTGACAAAAATATATACGAAGTATTTGGTTTATTGGTTTTTTCGTTTACAAGGCAGATGTGACTAGACACGCCGGGAGCCACGCCCTAGAAGTACATATACTGACCTTATTGGTGATGTTCTTCAGAAAGGGCAGGTGCGTAGTACTCGCAACCGGCGTGCGTGTATGACCAGTACCCTAATTGCGTAACTTATTTTCGTAAACAATTATGACAATTTATTTCATTTTTGACAGTTCAAAAACATTCATTGCGTTGTTTACGTTGTTGAGCAGATTTTTTTTTTCCAACCTATGAAGTAATGGATTAGCAATCTGTTTCAAATCGAAACAAATTGTGATCGATCGTGTATTACGCAATTAGGGTACTGATGCAACGTAAACGATGCAAAAGGAGTATGTAAGGATCGTAATAGGTGGCGTTTTGTAGTTCTGCCTATCCTCATGAGAAGGCTTGAGTTTATGTATGTATGTAAGATTTATGGTTTTTCAAAAATGGCCCAGCAAAAGGGGGACTTTTGACTTTTAACCCATTTCGGGGTGAAAAGAGAGGAACAGTTTAAATAATAAGTCTATAAATTAATAATAAGTAAAAGAACCTAAATAATTAATTTTCCAAAACTACCGGTTAAAAGAGGTGGAGCCGGTGAAGGGGGTGCAAAATTTTTTTTGGAGAAAATACGAAATCCTCGCGAACGAAGTCACGGGCAGAGTGCTACTATAACATAAATGTAATTAAAAAATGTCATCATACGTTTTCTTTCATCGATCTGATGAGCACAATTGCTTTTCGTTAAAAAACTCATAACCGTTCAAAAGATATTAATAAAAAAATGGAGGAATTTTTCTTAATTTTTTTTCCGCATTTATGGTCAATCATGTTTATTTCTGTGAGGCGTGCACACTTTTTAACTTATTTCTTTAGCAAAACAAAGTTTTAATTCCTACACGAATGGAATCATGGGTGTAAATATCATGAGCCATAGTGAATCGTATTTATAAACTGTATCGTAGACTTTGAAAATAATAGCAACGCTGCATTATTATTATTACATCATCATAATCATAATAATAATTGATGTATGACACATTTACTATGACAATCGTATTTCTATGAAATAGGTACCTACTGGTACTATAGGTACTTGTGGTTTCATGGTAGGTTCTGTAATTAAAAGAGGCCACAAAATATTAAACACGTGGCTCAGGTCAAAGGGGCAATTTTATTATTTATATATTGCGAAATACAGGTTTTATATTCCACACTTATGGTTGGAATTATTTGTAATTAATTTATGCTTTATTAGTTACTAGCAGCGCCCCGCGGTTTCACCCGCATAAGTCTCGATCCCGTGGGAATATCGGGATAAAAAGTATCTTATGTCGTAATCTAGGTTATGGTCTACCCGTGTGCCAAATGTCATCTAAATCTATTCAGCCGTTTTAGCGTGAAAGCGTAACAAACAAACTCACTTTCGCATTTATAATATTAGTTAGGATTTCCTAATGTCAAGACGATTTTCACTTCGAAACCCTAAATTATGGACAAGTTATCTACGCAATGTGATTGAAATATGATTGACGTGTAAAAGTGTTTGCGCAAACGTACATTCTTACAGAAACAAGTACAATATTAACAGTTAAAATTTAAAAAGCCCCCGACATTTCCTCATTGCTCTTTCCAACTCCATCACCGGATTCTGTTCACCGCCTATCTACAACCTATTCATTGAGACCGTTCCAATGAGCCCAAACACGATACTTGTACCGTAAGTTGGTAAGAGAGTTGCAAATTCCAGGTGATGCTGCAGCATCAGTTCAAGGTTCAAACTATGTTCTTCTAATATCATTGAAGTAACAGAATACCTAATTTCAAATCGATCAGACCTGTGGAAGATATTCACATCCATTCATCAACTAGAAAAGAGCTGATAATCTTCAAACTGGTGAACCGATTTTAATAAAACATGTCTAAGAACCATCACTAGAAAACCTGCTTTCAAATAAAAAACCGCATTCAAATCAGTTCACCCGTTTAAGAGCTACGGTACCACAGACAGACACACATAGCGATCAAACTTATAAACATTAAATATTAAAAAAAAAAAAATTCACAGACAGGCAACGCACAAGGGCCTTTACCGCTGGGGAGTTTAGCACAAGAAATCCATATACATAGTTTATCAAAACTGAGCACTAAGATTTTTCTAAAATTAATTTCCTAAATAGGTTAAATGGGGGATGAAAGTTTGTATGGATTTTTGACATTTTTGCCGATGAGAAAACCCATCGTGAGGGCATGGCTTGTATTATTTAAATCTACAAATTCTTTAATATTTTGTTTTTAATATTGTGGTTATATGAAGACTAAAACTAGATGCAATCAGCTCAAACCGGGGCAGCAAAGTAACCAAAAGAAGAAACCCTGTTAATCAAATCTACGAGTGAGAATGTGGAAAAAACTAACGCACTCTAAAGGCTTGATTATTATGCATACACATTGGATACACTTTTAATTAATTCACTAAGTGATTTTGCATTAGAAAGCATACAAAAGCGGACACGATTTCATAAATTCTGTACGCACCACACAATGGAAAACAATGTTTCCGTAATTCATCAAGAATACTTGGTATTATACCAACTAACGACGATCACTAGAAATGATGAGCGATGCTGATCTCAGATGTGAAAAGAATAAAAAAAAATAACAGACAAGTAGGACAATTTGATTTGTTATGACGGTAGTAAAAAAAAACACCGACTTCCACAGAAAAAAAAAAAACACTACAAAGCGAAAAATAAATTTAATTTCGGAAGTCGGTGTTCTTGGTTTTGAATTTTCGTTTTTTGCCAGCGTCTTTTTACGACCAATTAAATTTATTTTTACTTTATAGTGTTTTTTTTTGGAAGTCGGTTGTTTTTTTTTTTTTTTGTTATAAAGTTTTTATCTGTCACTTTTTAGTTGTGGTACCTACTCCACACAAAATCAAATACCACTACCTGCTATGTAAATAACAGTGACATACTATGTGGGAAAAAATACGTATTATTGAAGCTAACTCAAAAACTACCCAAGCAAATTTAATAAAATTTGTATAGGACCACCTCTGAAGTATGACCTACCAAAAAAAGGATCATCAAAATCAATTCATAATTGGCGGAGCAATTTCGGAACAAACATACCAAAAAAAAAACATAGGTACAGTCGAATAGAGAACCTCCTCCTTTTTGAAGCCGGTTAAAAATACCGATTTATACTTTTTAAACAAATTCATTTTATCAAAATTGTGCTGAAAATCAGCACTTCTTGAAAGTCAAAATTATATAAGACAGTCCCCCCAAAACGCCCGTCCATCACCATTTCCTAGTGCTTTAGCTGGGAAGAAGTGGCGCATCAAACTCCCCAACAGCAATGGAACTAAACCTGAGTAATGAAAGCATTGATAGATAAGCAAGAGGAACTACTGGTAGATGGCTAGGATAAGCTGGTAGCATGACCGTCGTTACCAGAAGTCAAAAGCCCCGAAAGTGTGACAAGCAGTCTTACCAAAGAGTATCGTGTTATCCAGTAACGGTTGTGGCGGTCAAATATGCAATCGCTCTGTCCATCCATAAAGACTGGAAGCCGACCCCAACAAAAGGTTAGGCAGATGAAGATGAGAGGAGCAGAGGTTTTTTTTGTTTCAGTAGTGCTGCAGACAGTTAATTGTACTTACTTTCACACAACTGCAATGTTATCACAGTACACTGTTAGTTCGTGATCATTATAGCACTAATCCACAGAATCTTCCACAATACAAATTCTTATGTACTTTAGTCCTCTCCACATTTCCAAATCGTCGTAGTCATAAAATAAGAAACAAAATGGAACCTACAACATTGTTGCCACGGACCGTTACTCCCAAAGAAAAGCATCTCATTTGTATGATAATCCTGATATAAAATGCGGCTTATGCTCTTTTGTATGCTTTTAAATCCAAATACTTTTAAAATGAGGGTTGAAAATGACAGAAGACATAATATTTTTCAATAAAGATCATTTTCAGGCTTAGAAAAAAGAAATCAGAATGCAGCCTAGATACAGGCGATTGGTATCAATGTAGTCTAACCTTCACTAAAATGCAGAATAATCAAGAAAGATATTTCTGATAAAATTCTCCAAAAGAACTCAAGGTTAGTTTTGATAACAGTACCACAAATATATTTTTCCTAATTATGTTGGCATAATTAAGAAAAGGCTAGGCAGATGATGACTTCCGAAATGAGGTAACCATGACACAAACAAACGCTCCTAAAAATCCTAAAATACAGAAAGGATATGCGTCATAAGAGATAAGTCAAAATTATCGCGAATACTAAATTAAAGTGCTTCAATGAAGAGAGCATTGTCGGAAGGAATTCCTTCGTTGTGTGACGTTGTATCCGGGAGACTAATGATATGTTGAATCATGTATTAGTAGTTTTCATGTATCTGTGTATCACGTGGTCAAACTTAGCCATTATAGAGGTTACTCAATGTCTGGTGCATTATGAGTGTCCATGGAATTTCTTGCCCGTTCTTCTCCATAGGAACCTACTACGCTTTGGCAACTAAATTCATCTATCTGATCGACCGACACCTTGACAATTCACAAGAGCATGTAATTCGTTTAATTGAAATAATTGCTTTGAGTTTGAGTGTCCATGATTAGCGAGTCTTCAGTACGATTAATGCAGTCTGGGCACTGGGCAGCCACCTGACTGAATCAAGCAAACTCTAATCTCACAATAACAGGCACTTTTGAATTTTCAAGGAGTCGGTCAGCCAGAAAGATGAAGCTAGTTCCCATTCCAAAGCGTAGTAGGTACCTATGGAGAAAAACGGACAAGATCCTCCATGGACACTCTTTTAAATCAAAATTAGATAATACCATTTTTTTTTCTTTACACCTTTAAACATGACCATAGCACAGATATAATACTAGTACAGATACCCAATCCCATACAAAGAAATGATACCTCCCTAAGTCTGGCTATTGAGCTGGCTATTTTTCTTCCTCCATTTTTTCAACAGATGGCAGCATCAGCGACTCATAAATTGCCAGAGACTGTAGTTTTATAACGCCATCTAGAAGTCGACTTAGATACTTATGGCATTCACACATCGCACGGTACGTTCAAGGACAAGTATAATAACAATACAACAAAAATATCTCGAGTTGGCGGAATAGTTTCATTTTTGTGAGTGAGCTAGCAATTTTTACGCGGCAGTGAATGCCTCTTTATGTATTTTTTTTTGTATTTCAATGCTAAATCTAGATTTTCATCGCCTCGTTACCAAATCTACTATTGCTACAACCCTAAAACTGAAATCACGCGTTCTTCGTCCGAACTCATTTTGACAGTAAGCCCACGTTCGCACTGATGTAATAAAATTGCGGCGATTATTTTGCGTGCACTTGATTTTCAACGCTCTGCCGAGATACCGAGAGTTGAAAATCCAATTGTGTTTTTTCAACGCGCTGGGACGAGAGTGTGTCCCAGCACGTTGGATTCTCAGCGCTCGGTTTAACACCGAGAGTCGAAAATCCAGTGCGCGATAAAATCCCGCCGCGATTTAATTACGTCCGTGCGAACGACGGCTTAATGTTTTTAAAAATATCAAATAAAACCGGCCAAGTACGTGTTGGACCACGCATAATGAAGGGTTCCGTAGTTGGTAAGTTGGTATCCCAAGAACAAACTTAACTTTGTAGTTGAAAAACATGTTCTCCCATACGGAATGTATGGAAGAAAATGTTTTTGCAACCGCAAATTTAAGTTGGTTGATTATTACCCGTTAACTTATAGAGCCTACTTAGCTGTGATAGTTTTCCTTTTAATTTCGTTATAAATACTCCTCCTGTGATCTTTTATCACATCAACCAACCATTTGGCTGGCAGGGTGGGGGGGAGGGACACTTGACTGTAATAAACATGCTTTTTAAAGCTTAATGGTGCCGATTCTCTTGTACACCGAATTGAACTAACTAAACTATTACAAAAATTCCTTGCTTTTGGCTATGAGAATCTTAAACTATTCTGCAAAAAATCTCTAAATTTAAAAATAATTTTCACACACAACCAAAATCGAATTTGACAATCGCGATTCCACGTCTAACCTAACCCGTGATTTTTTTAGAGCCATATGCGCGCATGCAGGGCAGCCTCGACTTGTTTTGGGTCGAAACATTATTTTTTCGATAGGACACACGATTTTCGAGATATTAGTAAAAGAAAAGAAAAAAAAATCACCTGAAGAATTCGCACTAACATCTCCAATGTTGGTGTGAATATGCATCTATAATGTTCATGACAACTAATTTTAATCTACACCTTTTTAATCGCGATTAAAAATAGTCCAATTTATAGTTGACAATCAAAACTTTAGGTGAAAAACGTCAAATTCAGAATAGCAAAATTGCAATTTTCACTAATACTAGTATTATATCTGTGACTAAATTAATAACTCGGTGCCATCTTAGTACTGTCAAACTAAAAATAGTTTTGCGTCACTTTGGTATAGATACGGAACCCTTCGTGCGCGAGTCCGATTCGCACTTCGCCGGTTTTTTATAGAAAGTTTTAGAAAGGTATTGGTAAAATGAAAAAAAAATATAATTAAGAAGGTAGGTATTTGCCAAAAACATGTTAATAGATTTCTTTCAATTCCTTTATTTCTTTGTAAAGTAGGTACTAGATTATAAAAATATGTTGTTTGATTTTCCTACTAAACGTTTATACAGTATGTGATGACAAATTGAGTAAAACGCCATCTATTGCAAAGGGCTCATGATTAACTTTATAATTCCATGGGTTCGAATTCAAGTAAAAGGTTTCACTTATCATTTTTGTTGGAAATACGTGATTTATGAGTTTAAATGGATAAATCAGCATTAAATAAGGAAGTTTAGATTTTTACTTATCTTACTTCAGCCAAATTCAGACGTTTATCAGTTTTTAGTGATTGTTAATTTCATAATTGTTGCCTATGCTGCCACCTATGAATTTTTTTCAAGACTAATTATAATTTGTTCGAGTTGAGACCCCATGACCATAGCAATGACAAAAATTTACTTAGTGACAAAAATTGGACTTCCTCGGACGAGCCCTTCAATAAGAACCTGTAAAATTGCGCAAAAATAGTTGTTTCTTTAAAAATTAGCATAAAAAATATGCATAAAAAATATCTGAATACCAAGGTACTTGACCCAAGAATCCTATCTATATCAAATATCAAACACTGCGACTTTTTAAGGCTGGGTGCAATATGGCGCGTGTCATATATGGTGCATTACGTGATGCTATTCCAAATGAAATGACACGAGGTTCAAGGTATTGTGAAGGGCGAACATTTTTTTGAGCAGATGAAGGAAATAATTGTGATATTGACAGTTAACAACCTTGAGAGACCTTTAGGTGAAGTGGACCTTGACATTTAGACGGACAAACGCCAATATTGATATAAGATGTTTTCTTGAAATACATGTAACTAAAAGAGTGATGAATATAAATGTTGATGGATAGAGAGGGAGAGGAAGATCAAAGAAATGACGGATGGATTGTGTGAGAAATGATATGAAAACAAAGGGTAATGAATGATAGAGTGACGGCTGACAGGGGAGACTGGATGAAAAAATCGGGTTGCGTATACCCCACGTAACATTGGACAAGGGCAGGAAAATGACGATACTTTCTCTCACTGATATTTCTGTTTTGTTTTTTTTCAGGCAAATGTTTTTCAGACAAATGTCATCTCCACATTATCCACTATAGATCTAAACAATTATCTGTAGGTCAAACTTGGCATGTTATTGGTCATCATTAGTCTATTATTGGCTGGAAAACACGCAGACGGCACACGTGATTGTAAAAGATCAGGTGATTACCGGAGTCTATGGGCACCTATCTGCAATTGCAGGTACATTGCCATCTTAGATACCACCACATGATATATATCAGCTGAAAATCTGATACTCACGTTCCATTTATTTATTTATTACTAGCTTTTGCCCGCGGCTTTGCCCGCGTGGTGGTCGTCTAAACTATCTGTGTGCCAAATTTTATTATAATAATAATAATAATAATAATAAAATGTTTTATTTATAAAAATGTGCACATTTACAATAAGTAACTTAATAATTAAAATAGAGCACAGTTGCTTTATTGCCTGAACTAGGTTGAACCTGTGTTTCAGGCTACAAAGTGCATAAATACTTAATGTAATAAATTAACTAAGAGTATAAAGCATAAACTAAATTAAAATTAGATAAATAAATGTAAAATAGCATTTCAGCGGTTCTATTTGCAGACAACAAGTAGATCTTCTGTCTGTGCATAATCTATGTTTAGTAAATATTCAAGTATAATTTTTTTACAGCTAAAGTAATTTAATTTGTAAATACTAAGTTTTTTATTTAATCTATTGTACAGAAATGGGCCTAAAAATGTAAAAAATCTTTCTACAAAGACATGTTTTGAGATTCAAATTTCTTCAGCCGTTTTAGCGTGCGAAGCAGTAATGCTCGCGAAGAAGGAGGCGGAACGCGTAAAGGAGAGGCAAAATTTCGCGCCCTCACGCCCCTAATCGCCGCAAGAGTCGGGCGTCTGGGCGTCGGGAATCCCAGGCCGATTCCCGGCCGCTGTAGGCGCGGGCTTGCGGACGGTGAGCAATGGGTAGCTCACCGTCCGATAAGGACCAGGCTCGAGTCGACGGCGGGTTGTGTTCCACGCGCACCTCAAAAAGAAGTCAGCACAATTGACGGGGTTCGCTAGGCGGCCCTAGCGGACCCCGTCAATTGTGCTGCCAAAGAAACTCCGAAAGGGATTCGTTGGCCCCTGGCAACACACAGGCAACTAAACGAACACGAGCGGGTTTTAGTCAGTAAGAGTCTGACACGCCCTCCCGGTCCCGGGCCCAGAGCGAAGAAGTAATTTATTTCTGTATCAAATCCCTTTCATAACAATAATAGCCTTTTCGTAATACAAGAACTACAAACAACTTATGCAATTCAAATTGCATTAATAAATCCATACTAACATGACTGTGATAAAATTCAAAACGTGACAAATTACCACAAACTATAGCTCGAGTATTGCACTTGGCAACAGTGCGATAATGTGATTGGTTAGCAACGATTTGATGCGTTACACTCGTCACCACTGGTAACACTTGATTTGAAAAGGTTCAATAATAGTTACGTAATAAGGTTTCCTTATATAATATCAGCCTGTTTTGGTTAGATGGCAAATACGCCGAGGATAGCCATCTATTGGTAAGTGGTCAAAGCCGCCCATGGGCACCTGCCCGCAGTACCACAATAGACACGGGTTTTGTCGACAGAAATATAGACAAAATGACAGATTTACAATCACAATCTCTCATTTTGTCTATTCGTCTGTCGATAAAACCCGTTTCTATTGTGGTCATGCATGCTACGCGTGCGGGAGATGCCAATCCAGAGACAAAACTGAAATGTCTCTTGAGCCTGAAATGACACCGGCACATATACCCGTCAATCCGGAACATCACGCAACGCTGCTAAGCCGCAGAAATAGGTGTGTCTCATACACAGAACTCTCCAACATTTTCATTCAATTTAAATTCTACCGGTTACCTAACCCATCAGAATCTTAACCTCACACGCTTAACCACTATTCTTAACCCGCGAATGAATATAAACAGATTTTAACTATAAGAATACAGTTTATACTACTCACAGACATTTTTGGAAGCGCTCCAAAAACGTGGCGAGAAGTATACGTGTATTTTGGATTATTTATTTATTATTATTCACGGTGTCGGAAGAACTGTTGATATATCGTTTCACTAGATATCTTTAGAGTTTGTACACATTACTGTGGACATAATAAGGCAAGCGAGGTCGGTCCGTGGCGTGGGTAATCATCCATCTCATACGGGGACCGTGCCTGGGCAGCAAGTAAAGTCGTTGTTCCCGGCTGTCATTCGTACATCTTTAAAGGTATGAGGAACAGGGTGTAAAGTTCACTCATCCTTTATAGAAAAGGGAGGATCCTCTGACCAGACAGGTGTCGTGCCTGGCGGACAACTGCCCAACGATTGATGTCGTAAAGTTATGTACATGTAGATCGCGCGGTAAACTCTAATTGTGCGATGCAGGATTTTATATGACCGCATCAAGTGAGACACTGGTCAAATGCGATCTTTTCCAATGAAAATAATAAACATTTATCATTATATAAGGTTGTATTGTTCCACTGACAAGAGCCTCTTCTCATATAGAGAAGAAACGAGCACTGATCACCACGCATACTAACTGCATGTTGGCGATTGCAACCAAAACTATCGTCTTTTTTTCCGCATATAAATTACTGATAGCTAACCTATTTAGAAATCGATAACTTATCAAATTGTTATCATACACGATGGTATCGCAAGGACGTCTATGTTTGAATGTTTGATAATAATATTATTTCACACCGCTGCATATTATTGTATTCTTTTGCACCGTTCCTACCTACCCTTTACATTGGCGTCATCATCATGCTTCTTCCTTACATCTTTATCAGCCACCATTCATCTTACACACAATCCATCTATCGTTACACTCCGTCTGCATGCATCCTCATTCACACTCAAAACTTTCCTGGCGTGATGCTATGTTTGTTTGTACTCAGTGTAATCGGTTGTCAAATTGTCGTAATTTTATTGATGTTGAATCCAAATTGACGTCAATCTGAATTGCAAATCTTTGGCATGGAAAGTTGGGTTGCTTAGTAATTTCCAGATAAAAATCTGCATATTTGGCGAATATGAAAACTCCCATTTTGGCAGCTCCACTTGCTGCTTCTTCTATATAAAACGTAAAACGTTTTTTGAGGATGATATTCTCGTAACTTAAAATAAAGTATGTCTATTTCTTTCTTATGTTTTTTACATCTATTTAATATATTGAATTACATTTTAATTTTAATAAAATATTTTTCTTTAAGTACGCTGTACTGGTACACCGTCTAAATATTTGTTTACTGCACCGGTCGACATCATTACGTCGGCGCCGGCTGTCGCTGAAAACCAGCGCTGGGGCTCTGTCTTGCTTAGGGTCGTAGCATAATGCTGAGCGATAGCCGATTTGAGTGGATGAGACGCATGCTTCTCCCAATCTTTTCTCATTTTTGTATTTTAAACTTTTTTTTGCGTCATGTTTACCGCAAATAAACGTTTTTTCTTTCTGCTTCGCACTTATTTTCGGTAAGTAGACAGCAGAAGTTCTGAAAGGTAAATACATGAAATACAAAAATATGAAATCCAGTGGCCCACTTTCAGCGACTGTGATTTCTACCGTCTTTATATGTATTATTTCCTGTAAGTATTAGTCTACCAGAAGTGTTAAAGACATAATGATAAAGAAAGCATGCAGCCATGCGACTCACATGGCATGAAAAACAGGTGATTTAATTTAACACGAGTGTCCTTCCATTGTTTATATTTAGAGTGAATTGATTTCCCCCTTATCTTTACGAGGTGAGCAGAGAACATGCTATCTTTAACATGATGGCACGTTTGCAAATCATGCATTTTATGCGATAACATATTATTGATAGTTTTTCAATAGATGGCGGAGCATGCAAGCACTTTTGCCATCAACTATATTGTTTCACTGCAAGACAAAGACTCTTCTCATACAGAGAAGAAACGAGCATTGATCACGACGTTTGCTCACTGCATTTTGGTGATTTCAGACCATTTATTCCAGGGTTCCTCACGATCTTTTCTTTCAATGATTCTGGCATTTCAAACACATTGGTTCAGATTTTTAACTCGCGCAACTAATTTAGAAATCAATCCCTGAACTTGGATGCTACCAGGAGCACAGAGGTTTTAACATGTATCTTCATTGTGCACGGCATGTCAATTAAATCCAGTGCATACATGTAATACGTCAATACGTGTTCTACGCAGTTTTAGCACGCGTTTATATTTTCGCAACTGTTTGATGATGCTTGTAAACTTACTTTTTTAATATATATGTAGTTACAATGTTCTGTATGATATCCACAAAATAATGGACTGCCCGTGATTACTATAAGGCAAACTTAGGAAATCAAGAGGATAGGCAGTAGCGTCCCCTTATCTGCTAATAACAACACACTACGATCAACAATCCGTCTGCCAAGCAATTTTTATGAAGGTCATGTTTAGCAGTACATGGTAGGCGATAAAATGATGATACAGCTTTAGAAACCGCAAAAAAATTAAGAAGAAAATGGTAGTCTACCGGTAACACTTGCTTCTTCGGAAGCAAGTGGATGCTAACCTCATTTTAAAGCATACGTATCATAGGTCCCAAAACAGTTCCCTGTGGCATTCCTAACATTTTTGACCCAGATTTCGATAGAACTTTTTTTAAGTATCTCAAAAACTGCGGCGTAGAAATTCTCACAAAACAAAATTATCTTTATCATTTTCATTCCACAATAAGTTTTTTATTCCTGTAATTAATTAACTACAAAATCCGAAACATACTAACCTATATATACGATAAAACTGTTGATAAACTAATTCACGGCACTTATCTAAATTCTACTCGCGGAAACATATCTAAAAATACATTCCGTATGTTGACAAACATTCGGTTATCTCTTTCTGACTTGTGTGTTTTTATATTCTATCTCTTTTTGGCTCAGTCACAATATATATGGCAACGATACTGTATGATTTTATTTAGTGGGGGGATTGTTGTTATGATTGTAATAATATGTTTTAGGTTAGAAACATGTTAATTTTGAATTGTTTTTTTCCTCATTTTATCTCACTATAGAAAATTGGGACGCTATGGTTTTAGGCATAAAGATGAGTCGTCATTTTCTTTTGTTGATTATGGGTTCATTAACTTTAATGCTGAGGTCATAGGATCATTACTATAGACTACACAATTTTCATAAGGATTTGGAACTTATCCTCCTAGCCTTTTCTCAACTATGTTATGGTCGGCTTCCAGGCTGCATTGCTTGCTGATGCAGCTGAATATCAATGTTTTACATGTTGTTACTGCCATCTGACGTCCCTATCCAATTACTAGAGAACATTGTCATTCTTGTACTTTTCCCAATCGATTGCTCTATCAGCCGTGGTCTCAGTATTCATCCCTTTTCTAGCCATATCATCTTCTCCAAACAATATTGATATCCTTTGACCAGGGCTAAACCTACTATTATATACAAGAGTCACAAGAGACAAATTTAGAGCTATAATCCTATGGTGGATTAAGACACGAGAGAATTTCTAAGAAATTGACGTAAGTACAACCGAATCAGTGTATTATGTCATTAGAAAATACAGTTTGAGCCAATTACGACGGGGTTGCTATGGTGAACCTGGGCGCAAGCCAGGTAGCTGTCACTTTTAGTAGATTATTCTCTGGTTGTCACGTTACCGAGGGTTTGCACGAGACTTAAGCACAATTGATTGGCTATTTTGAGGGTGTGGTAATTATAGACAATTGATTCATGATCAGCTTAGCCTTTTCTCAATTATATTAGCGTCTGCTTCCAGTCTAACCGGTTGCAGCTGTGTTCCAGTATTTTACATAGAGCGACTGCCTATCTGACCTCCACAACCCAATTACTTACAACACATTACCCCTTGGTAAGACAGGTTAACAGATTTTCGGGCTTCTGACTAACTACCCGAACGACTAGCACTTATACAAATCTTGTAAAAGGTTTTTTGGATGAATGGCCATTCGATGTCAGCAAAATCAACTTTCTGTTATGAATTCGGAGTCTGAAGTAATTGCTTTTTTTTTTTCATTTTTAACTCGTTAGTTCAGATTTATTTTAGAATTTTACATAATACCTGGATGAAGAAAATAGAAAAAAAACCGGCTAAGTGCGTGTCGGACTACGCACAATGAATGGTTCCGTAGTTGGGATGAATTTATCCCAAATACAAACTTAACATTGTAGTTGAAATACATGTTCTCCCATACATTTCAACTGTAAATGAAAGTTTGTTCGCACAATATTGAGAGATTTAGCATGTTATTTTAAAACCATAGACTTCTTATAGGTTTTCCTGTAATCTATGAGTAAAGGGCCATACTATGTATTTTTTTCAATATTTTAGGTCCATTAGTTTCGGAGATCAGGAGGGAATGGTTACTTTTCATTGAATTTCTTAAATATCTTTAAAAGCATTTATTTTAAAATTATATAAAAAATATTTTTAATATCCTCGCAAAAAGCTCTTTCATTTGATATGTCACACGGTACCTTTTTTTTTAATTTTCTTGTTTGCCCCCAAAAGTGACCTCTTTATTCAAAATTCATTTATTTACGTTACACGTTCTTGTTTGGGTCACATAATACATATGTGTACCAAAATTCAACTTAATCGGTCCATTAGATTCGCAGCAAATTGGCTGTGACAGACGGACAGACACACGAGTAATCCTATAAGGGTTCCGTTTTGTCCTTTTGAGGTACGGAACCCTAAAAAAGACTAAAGTGACGAAAAAATCTAAGAGGTTTCGTTCAATTAGGCTGCAGAGAACCATAAATGGGTAAGATCATAAAAAATATACTTTGAAAAGTTTTGAGGTGAGCCCAGGTTTGATTGTGAATACCATACACTAACAAGTAATACATTAATATTATTAAATTATAACATATTGATTATCATGCTTAGAATAATGTAGAAATAAACAGAATATTCGAGAGGCTTTAACTTAAAAAATAAAAAATATTTTGGTATCTACAAAGTAAAGCTGCTTAAATAATTTATTGTCTCCTATCCACCCAGAGGACGAAAAAAATTCCATTAAAAAAATATATATTTGCATTATGGTTTTAAAGTTGTTAATTAATTATAAAGCATTAAAGACCGAGAGAGCCGTGCGATAATGTATAAATTATTATAATAATACAATGCTAGTGAAAAAAAAAAAAAACTAATTTGTGTCTCCAAAAGCTATCCAATGTGTTATTATTCCGATTCGATACGGGATAGATTTTTTGTTTTCATCTGTAGGCCATATTATTTAGCTAATTTTGATGTGACAACACCTTAATGTTACTGCCAAATGTCAGTTTTGTCATATTTTATTTTTATTTTTGGTCGGTTTACATTATTCCAGTGCATTATTGTTACTGTTGTTATTGTGTTATATCTTTCAGTGCGTGTGTAGTACAGCTTTTGGCGACCTTACCCAAATGTGTACTTTAAAGTAATTTTTAATCATCAGCAGAGTAAACAAAATAGTCGGATCTTGTAATTTTCACCTTCAAATTCTGCCTACCCCCACATGATAAAATACACGTGCCATCAGCGTGATAAATAGCTACAGGTGTTAAGAAACCGTGCATCACATTATGTAACTGCGCAGAATAGTACTAGGCGAGCAGGAAGTTAAGAAGTTGGACTAAACTCATTTGAATAAACCTTCAGAAGATACAGCAAAGGAAAAAATACTTTACTCCTTTTGGAATAAGTTCTGAATTTGAATGAAGAAGTATTGATTACCGAAATAGTAGCATGATTAGTTTTGTTTTTAATTTGTGAATCGTTGGATTCAGTCTATGCTTAGTTACCAAGTTGTACCTGAGAATCATATTGAACAGAATTAGTTGAATTTGGTTAAATATGGAAGGATCTCAATTGAAATGTACGGAATTTGACATGTTTTTAGGGATTTTCTTTAGCAAAACAGCGCCACTTTGGGACTGTAATGACACCAACACACAAAGGACGTCAGTAAGGAAGCATCTTAATCAGTTACATAATTATCTTACTTACAAAAACATTATTATTTTGAACAAAACTCTGAAAACAGAACTGTATTGTTTTGGTTTGTTTTATTAATATTATGGTTTGGTATATTTAATAAATTGTATTTTTTTAAGTGAAGACTAAACCATTGATTTCGCGACACTGTGGCGACACCTCACTTTTGTAAACGCGATTGTGCTCTTTATATATATTTGTTTACGGATCAATGTTCTATTTTTAAGGTTTCAGAAGTTTTTTATTTTATTTTTATAAACGCGATTGTGCTCTTTATTTTGATAAGGTTACAGACCAATGTTCTATACAAGTACGAGGAGTGCCACCACTTTTTTTTTTTATTCTGTTAACAAAGAAAATATTTCATTTTCAAGCAAATTGAACTCATGCTTCAATCAAGTGGATTATCACATTTATTACTGAAATTTATATTATAAAGAAAAGAAGTGTCCCACTGCAGGAAATGGCCTCTTCTCATTAAGAGAAGAAAAGAGCATTGATCACCACTTCATTGTGTTGATTTGAGACTATTCAAGTCTCGATGCTGAGCATGAGGTTCTAGGGTCGATTCCAAACTGTTATTGGGTTTTTACATCATTTTCTCAGTAGCAGCGGAGCCCTGGATTTGGGCCCCAAAGTCAAATAATTTATTTCAATTGGGCACATAAAAGGCACTTTTGAACGTCAAAATGTACAAAAAATAGAATTGATTCTAGTCGCCCCTTCCAAAAGGTAGTTTTCGTATGGCCCCGTTGATGGCAATAGGCTCACTAACATAACTGTCGACTGTCTGCTGTCTGTGTGGGTTTACGTACATATTATAGATACACTTCTGCCTGACCGTTCGAAGATTACAGTCGTGATGTTATGTTAATTTTTTTTCTAAAATTACCTTTACTTTGGAAGCTGCGACCGGAGAGTTTTGAAAGTATAAAATGCATTGAGACACGCCCATCATGGATATCACGCGACCTGGTGACCTATTTACCTAGATATTAGGATGAAAAGTAGGCAGTACGTGCAACATTGACTTTTTCGTTCCCAGATAATATATTTGTTTTGCTATTTTGACGATTTGAAATTATTACCGCCGCCATCATCATCACCATCATCGCCTTCTCTAAACTATGTTGGGGTCTGCTTCCAATCTAACCGAATGCAGTTAATACCAGTTATTTTACATGGAGCGACTGCTTATCTGACCTTCACAACCCAGTTGCTGGGTAACACGATACCCCTTGGTTACCGCCGCCTAAATTTAGAGAGTGAAGGTTGCTTGTGCTGGTATTTTACGGTTTCCATACCCTTCTAACCAGAACACGGCAATGCTGGATGGCAAATGGGAAAATAACCATTTTTGGTAGACAAAATTAAGGCAGATATTATTATGTTGTTATTAGCAGACAGGCATCCATAATCCTTTCAAAACATAACCCATCTGTGCAGTCGGGTAATAATAGTCATGATAATGAATGACGAACAAACAGTAAATCAAAGATCACGCTTCACCGCTTACCCGGTGACAAAGTACCAGGCGCCCATAACACTGAAAGAGCTTTTGTATGTTAATAAGACCTTCATAACATGCCAACATAACGCAATAGTCGAAACCCAATCAAATCCCAACCTAATCGTTAACAGATAAGATCCAAGTTAAACAAACGACGTATTCGGCCTTTGGAAAATAAAATAGAAGCAAGGTAATTCGTAATTATAATGGAAAATTTAATTTTCGTCTCTATTAATAACCCAACACGGGTTAATATTACAAAGAATGAGGTTGGTTTGTACAACCTTTTTGGGATTGGAGGCCGGTGTTCGAATGCACTCTGACGTCAGACCTCCCCGAGCCCTTCTGACCTAGATAAGTTGTCGTCAAGCGGAACATATCATATCGCTGCAGCGAAAAGCGCTTTGCCGTAATAAAGCGTCTATTATTGGAATGAAATAAAAGCAGCTGAAACTAGCAGTTTGCAAAAAGGAATGCGGTGTCGCGAACTGAAGGTTCCGTATCACTAAAACTATTATTTTTTTTACCTACTTTTTAACCGAATTACCAAAAAAGAGGAGGTTATAATGTTCGTAGCGCATGTTTGTTTTTTTTATATGTTTGTCCACCGGTTTCTCCGAATTATGGACCGATTTTGAAAATTATTTTTTGTTTGAAAGGGTATGCTCCCAAGTTGGTCCAATTTTATTAACTTTGCTTGGATAGTTTTTGAGTTGGCTTCAATAATACGGATTTTTTTCCCACTTAGTATGTAGATGATAATATGATAAATTCATGCCAGTATTTTACATAGCAGGTAAGTACTAAAAAGTGAAAAAAAAACTTTATACAAAAAAAAAAAACAACCTACTTCCAAAAAAACACTACAAAGCGAGAAATAACTTTAATTTCGGAAGTCGGTGGCAAAAAACAAAAATTCAAAACCAAAGACACAAGTCGGTTCTATTTTTTTTTTAAGATGTTATTTTATAATTTGCTATGATAGAGGCCATAGTAACACTTTACTTTTACTAAGATACAGGCATTTGACAGATAGACGGACGGACGGACAAACAGACAGACTGCTGTACTGCTGGGGAGTTTGTTGCGCCACTTTCTATTCCTAGCTTTTTATTCCTTTAATCTGTGAATATTTTAGATTATGTTTATATTACATAGGGTAATTAATTTGTAAAGTTATGTCTAATGCTGATAAAAAACTGAGAATCATGCAAAAACCATCAAGCATATTTTTTTGAAACCTACACCATTTTAAAGATAATTTAATTATTTATTTTTTAATATACGTGTTTTATTAAAATACCTTTTGTTTTATGTATATTAAATTATAATGCGTCTAATTTGGGACAGCGGTCCTTGATGGGCGAGTCCTATTACTGGCTGGACGTACGACGCGTTGCGTGAGCTCAGCACAGAACACGCAAGCTAACCACTCAAAGTCACTGACATTTAGTCGCCTCTTAAGTAATTATGACGTCAAAAAATACTGATTCTCAGCAAATGAATTTTGATTTTTGACTTTGAATAGGGTCTTAGCACTTGGCACCCTTTGGTTACAGAACCATAAAATAACAGCTGGAACTAGCAAGTTAGTAAATAAAGCGATTGACACTAGAGAACCGTTTTTAATTATAGAACGTAGAGTGACGCGATGCATCCGCTGAATGGCCAGCTGTCAGTTTAAAAACATGGCGTCGTTGGGTCTAGACTTCTAGAGTACTGAACTTGTTAATAATGATGGGTGTTAGCGGAATCGATTCTTTAAATCGATTAATCGGTCTAGTTACAATTACATTGTTTATGATCTAGTTTTATTGTCTCCTTTGTTAGAAGAGAAACACGCTGTTACTTTCACTGGATGACTTTTTAATATGATAAAGTTACTTTAATAACAGCAAATAGGACTGTTATTTTAAAAATCTTCCCTATGAAGTAAATCATACCTCTTCTTTATTCTACACAATCATAAATTACAGAGGTATTATCCCGATATTACAAGGACAGCCTATGTATGTGTAGTCACGAACATAAATATATAACTATGGACAGCTCGGCAATAATATCTGACTTCATGATTCATCCATTAATATCTGTCGTCAAGATGACGGCAAATTATATTATGTGATCATCTGTGGAAAGCATATACCTACAAATGGCAGCACAAATTGTAACATCGAAAGAATATCAAAACTATCTGACGGGACAAGCGACGCCAAAATATATGATCCAGCATCGACTTCAAAAGATGTGTCACCTCTTAGAATGCTAAAAACTGGGCCGATGTCGACTATTATGCCAGTATCAATTACATAGCTTAAAGAAGGTGAGTATAAATTTAATACCTGAAATCGGCTCAGCTGCCAAAAAGAAAAAAAAATGCATATTATTGACATTTTTACTGTCAAACATTACCATCAGATATTTATGCTGCCAGTGGGATGTCTCATTTTTTAGCAATAATATGACCGGCATTGCCTGCAATATAGAAGAAAACTTGATACATAATACCGTCAGGTTTTATGCTGCTTAAGTGATGTCAGATATTTTTGATCACAACGAGGTATTACATTCTTCTGAATTAAATAGTAGACAGGTAGATGACACATCTTTTTAAAGTCGATGCAGCAGTCGGTCCAGAAATGGTCACTTAAACACATACTTACATATATTTACCGTGATCTTGATGACAGATATTAATGGATGAATCTTGAAATCAGATATTATTGCCGAGCTGTTCATAATACCTAATATATACAAAGGTGAGCCACAATTTGGGAGAAAGCCTGGTAAAACAAAAAATTCTACAAGATATGTTTACCCCTCCAAAATAGATATAAACGTGTTCTTCTTCTTAACGTATAGATGGCAAATATAACACGAAAAAATATGTTCTTAGTTTTTTTTTTTTATTCTTTTGGTCCTAAACTCAGCAATGCGAATACCGTTCGTTCGCAACAGGGCACGCGGTGCAAGATGGGAGGTGAGCCATTCTCTGTGGAGAGACACCGCATACACACCGGAGATCTGAGCCGTCCATGAACCCCCGCTTGTGGAGGCACACGTGTTGATAGCCCTCAATAATATCTCATGTGATAATATGTATACTGTCAATTGACCCGCAAACGCCACAAACGCCACTAACGTCTTTGACACCCACAACTTTTAGGGATAGCCTATTTACAGCCTGGAAAATCCTCTTTATTCCGGCCCACGCTTTCGCCTTGCCCCGCAAGACTACGAAAATAGGTTCCTATTAATAGCTGCTGTTTAAACTTTATTAATCTATTGATCTAAAAACGATGAATTGACGTAAATTTCTAAAAATCCTGCTGTACTCCATAGATAAAACGACTTTTATTTATTCATCTACAATCTAAGTCATTGGCAGCCTTGTCCCATTCGCTATAGGCCTGCTCCATTTTGTGCCATGCTTCCCTGGAATTCGCGTGTCCAATTTATCTATTAGAATGGGTAGAGGGAAATAAGAGATGAGCAGAGAATGAGAAGCAGCATCTTCCCGTTTAGGATACTGAACAACAAACTGTGATCATCAATATCAGTTGCCTAGCCTTCCCAACTATGTAAGGGTCAACTTCCAGTCTAACCGGAAGCAGCTGAACACCAGAATTTTACACGGAGCGACTGCCTATTTGGCCTCCACAATCCAGTTACTGGGTAACATGATACCCCTTTGTAAGACCATGTTGTGAACTATTCCGTGATCGGCTACCTAATTTCATCTGTCTTATCACCAGTGTTCACCGTTGTCCATGGACATCTATGATACCAGAAGCATCACAATGTTTTTGTCATCCCAGAGACAAAGCTGAAATATCTCAAACAGACTGCAACTACACCGGCGCCCAAACACTTCAATCTGGAACACAGCCACGCTGCTTGGTGTCAGAATGAAGCTAGGGTAGTAGTACTTCCCCGGTCGAGCTTCTTCTCAAAGAACTCTGTTACAAATAAGGTTATAAATACCACCCTATTATTGCCCCACGCAAAGGCCAGTTCTCATACAGAGAAGGCTTTTGAGCAATAATCACCACGCTTGCTCAAGGCGGATTGGCGATTTGGTAAGGGTTATAGTTACTATGATTTGTATATCAGTCTGAGGTTAATTAAAGCTAGATGGACCGATGACCTTAGAGAGTTGGCTGAGGACAGACTGGATGAGGAAGGTGGAAGACGGGGTGTTGTGGCCTAGGAGTCTTATGTCCAGTAGTGGACTGCGATAGGCTGAGTTGAGTGACTGATGAGGGGATTGTCAAAGGAAGCAGTTACTTGGACAATTGGGTCAAGATTCGAGGCCCAAACATTGCGATAAAAATAAACATGTATCATTGGACTGGGGACTACCGATTCATTGAATTGACGTGATGGCCTAGAAAACAGCTGTTCTGTTGTTTTAATTACACAAATAATTTGTTGAACGAAAAATATTGTTTTTTTTTTTTTTTTTTTTGTTACACTATCCATCCCCCTTATTAATAAACGGGGAGTAAAATTATGTCCATAATGTATGCTTAATCTGAAGACTATACTGGTTCTAACTTGACCCCGTGTTTATTAATAAAGTATGTGTCGTTTATTTTACTAAAAGCAGACCCTTTCAAATTGACACTGGGATTACATTTTTATTTTTGATATTGTTCGTCAAATCGTTGAGCTCCTTAAATTCTGAGTTGAGCTGCACGATAACTGACAAATGCGTGCACTGACTGGACAGGCCCTCTCAATCTGTGTGATGCTTTCCTCAAAAGACCACTTCAGACAACAATCTAGCACCTCTGAGTTTATTTCGGCCTTTCTTCTCAGAGTAGCCACATAGGAAACGCCGACCTCATCTAGTTTTTAAAATATGATTGACGTGTAAAAATGTTTGTACAAACATATTTACAGAAATAAAATCATTTATCATTTATTTCAGCCAGTTTTTGACAATTTGTAGCCTGTTAAGTGGGTTGACTGTGTGATAGTTTTAATTTAATACAAACGACAACTAACTAACTTTACCAGCGTTTAAAAACCAGGTTACCTCAATAGAAAGTTTTAGAATTATAACATTGGCAAACTTGACAAACAAAATCGAAAGAATATTCAACAAAACACAGACTATAATACCAACAGAGATGTAGTAACCTGTTCTCAAGAATCGAACAGCATTCAAAATCGATTCTCAACAAAAATAATCGATACAAAATCGATTCACACAACATAGCGAGCGCGTGCGTAAAAGGAATTGACGCAACGCTAGGTTCGAACCTTGGCACCGATTATTATATGCCGATCACGATTCCAAACCAACGTAGACATTAATATTTCGATTAACGGTTCTTGATTAATATGATAGAGAACAATCATCATCACCATCCATCATTTCAGCCGAAACAAGTCCACTGCTGGACATAGGCCATGCCCAAGCACCGCCACTTCGACCGGATCTGTGCTCGTATCCAGCGGATTCCTGCGGCCTTCACAAGGTCATCTGTCAACCTTGTGGGAGGCCTTCCAACGGTACGTCTTTCGGTTCGCGGTCGCCACTCCAGAACCTTTCGGCCCCATCGGCCATCTGTTCTGCGAGCAATGTGCCCTGCCCATTGCACTTAAGTTTGGCATTTGGGTTATGTCGGTTACCTTGGTTCTCCTACGGAGCTCTTCATTTCTTATTCGATCACGCAGGGAAACTCCAAGTATAGCCCTCTCCATTGCCTTAACGCGATAATAGTTATCTAATAACAGGCGCCTTATTTCCCGTTGGGAGTAAAGAGCAACTGAGAAATATAATAATTTATGTTGGGAACATTATCTGCCTAGTGATTGCCTAAATAATGTTAGGATTGGTTACAACTTTTCAACTCAAACCTGACCTTCTAACCAGAATTTCATCATAGACTCATAGGCCGTTCAATACGTTTAAACAAATTCTGTTTTTAGGGTTCCGTAGTAAACAAGGAACCCTGATAGTTTCGCCGTGTCCGTCTGTCTGTCTGTCCGCGGCTTAGCCCCGAGACTCTTAGTACTAGAAAGCTGTAATTTGGCATGGGTATACATATTAATCACTCTGACTAAGTAGTAAAATAACTTCTTTAGGCGCGTTGGGCATTTTTGAGATGGGACTAAACCATTGATTTCGCGACACCGTGACGACACCAGCTTTTGACCATTAAAAAGACATCAACGCGTTGATTACCGCGGTGCGTGGAGTAAAAGACATCAACGCGTTGATTACCGCGGTGCCGATTTTTTTTTTTTCAAGTTTTCACATCGGTACTCCCGGAGTGCCACTGTTTTTTTTTAAGGTACTGGTGGTTTTTAAGGTAGGTGGTGGGGATGGTTTTTCTCATCTATCCCGTACACACTATGGGATAGACGAGGAGTCGAAGAAGGTGTCATTGGAAAGGTCTTGAAATATTGTGAGTTTGTTAAAACCATTTTTGGATTCAGGGATTCGTTTTCGAAATATTAAGCTTTAAAGTGCTAATTTTTGTTAGCGTCAAGTGTCCCCTGCCAGCTAAATGGTTGGTTTTGGATACGTGAAAAAAATTACGGCAGTAGTATATATAACGAAATTAAAAGGATAACTATCACAGCTAAGTAGGCTTTACAAGTTAACGAGTAATAAACGACCAACTTACATTTGCGGTTGTTTTTGAACTACAAAGTTAAGTTTGTTCTTGGGATAAATTCATCTCAACTACGGAACCTTCATTGTACGTGGTCCAACACGCACTTGGCCGGTTTTTAACTGACGTTTCGATTGTCGATTAATCGAATTTGTCGAATCGAAATTGACGTCAAAAATGTTATTCATGTCAGCTTTGTAATCGATTCTGTTTATTATCAAACTGGCTCCTGCTCGCGAATTCGGCCACGTGAAATTATCGCCCGCCAGCGATTATTACTTCGTTTTCACTAACCGTTCTTTCTGACCTGTTTTATTTTTGTACGGCTCCTAAAGGTCGTAGCATGATGATAAAAAGCAAATAAAAAATCAATTTTTGAAATCCGACTGGAAGTCTCAGAGAGAAAAACAAACTCTTCAGCTTTTCCGATGCGGTTACACGCCAGTATTTCAGACAATTATTGCTATCCAACCGCGTCTCATTTACTGGGAAATATCGATTCTCCAATCCTATTGATATTCCATAATGAAAAGATTGATTACGGCATGATTATTGCACTTCTTTATGCAACAACAATGGAAGAATCCAATCTCAATACAGTGACGTCATCTCTTAACATTTTATGATAGCCTAGTACTACTTGACCGCTGACTCATACATAAATGTCAGTCTGTAGACGTCCAATGGTGTTTCTATAAGCTTTTCCCATGGTTTAAGGTACTTTTGTGACTCTTGGCAAACAAATTCATCATCGCCCTGCCTTTATACCAATTTATTTGGGGTCTTCTTCCATAGATCTATCTATCTCTACTAGTTGTTATCTAGTATTCCCCCCTTTCTAGCCATATCATCTTTCACACAACCCACCCATCGGTTTTCCATTCAATCTCAAAACTATTTACTACGTGTTCCTCATTCCTCTGCATCACATGCATGGTACTGTCTTGGTAAACAATTTGGAGATGATTATTTTAATTACCTATATTTTTTCATCTCATTTTGAGTCTTGAGAACGAGCTAAATCTTATTTTTTCTGACAAAGCTCCAAAATTCCATACTATTTGGAGCTGAGAATTTTCAAATAACTAAAGATACTGCCTATTCGAGGACTTCGTAGTCTAAGAACCGGCTGCGAGTATACTACGTTCATAGAATTTTAAATTAAAATCTACTTTTTTCTTCTTTTTATGAATGGGGGTATATGATTTTGCCGAGGTGTCTATAAAATGTCGCCGCAAGTATTTTCAATTCAAATAATATTAATTGATTTGTTATTTTTTTTTTTTTTTAATTCACTTGTTTTTTAAATAAAATATAATCCACGTCTCAGCAATATATGTAAAGAACTTGAAAAGCTATACCCATATTAGTACCCCTATTGCGCACTTGGCCGCAACCTCTTCGCAGCCAGGTGTAAACAGATATCGCTTTGTTACATTTATCCGTTCATGACGTATATTCATTATTTAGATATGAATTAAAGAAACTTTTTTTAAGTGAAAACTTCTTAAGGCACGTTGGACATTTTTGAGATGGGACTAAACCATTGATTTCGCGACACCGTGATGACACCAGCTTTTGACCATTAAAAAGACATCAACGCGTTGATTACCGCGGTGCCGATTTTTTTTCAAGTTTTCACTTCTGTCGGCATTCCCGGACTGCCACCGTTTTTTTCTGTGTATGATGGAATAAGTCTGCCTAAGTAAAAGTGACCGCAGATAGGGGTTGCCAACTGTTAAAGATAGATTAAAGTAAAAGAGAGCTTGCGTGCAACATCGCTTAATCGCTTCGATCGTATCGCTTTTAAAAGCTATTGCGCATGCCTCGAAAGATAGTGTTCTCAACCAACGCCAACGGCGCAAACAATAGCAGGAACGACTTTATAATACAAAAAAACCTATATAATGTTCGAAAGCTAGTCTCCTCAACAGAACAGCGACATTATTTTTCCTGACCACGTTGTCATGGAGTTCGTAATACACAAAGTTGTTATTTTCCCAAAAAATCAATTAATATTATTTTAATTAAATATACAAGTTGCGGCCACATTTGGACTGGCACCCCGGCAAAAATATATTCCCCCATTCATAAATATATGTAAAAAATTGACTTTGACTAAAAACACGATGAACGTAGTAATCTCGCAGCCGGATCTCGTACTATTAGAGCCGTTAGAGCTGTAACGCACTACGTCCGATCCGAATTCAAGATCAACCCCCCATAAATTCGGACGGGCAGAGTTCGGATCTAGTGCGCAACCCCTCATACAAATAGTATTATAATTACTTCGGACCGACATTTCTCGAATTTGGATCGGACGTAGTGCGTAATCGCTCTTACGCTTGATCATCTTGATAGCCAAGCAATGAGCCGTATAGCTTCGTAGAACCGAACACACCCGAGCGAACCCGAAACAGGTTCCTTCCTAGCATACTAAAGTAAGAATGACGTCACTTCTCAACAGTTATGGTAACCTAGTACTCAACCGTGAGTCAGTAACGGTCAATTAATATGTTTTTACTGCTCATCCGATTGGTGATGCGTAGTAGGGAACCATGTGGTTCTACTAAGATGGGATTCTATATGCATCAGAATTATGACCAAAACAATATTAAATAATATATTTTCTTCCTGTAAAATGATGAATATTATGTTAAAATGATTTTCCTATGTTAGTTTTCCTCTAGTTGCAAAAAAAGCCTAACACCTGGTTAATAAAATGCCGATTAACACAATATTTAATATTGAAATCCATGTAGATAAATGGTAGGTAACGTCCTTGAATCAAAAATTCAAAAACATGATGAGATATACACCAACCCGCACTGTGCCCGCGAAGTCATTACGGGCCACTCCCTCTAACAGTCCCAATAGTGGGAACATTATATGCTGATTAAATGCTTTGTAGGTAAATGATAATAATAAATGGGGCTGATAATATTGTCATATCATTGTGGTTAGACAAACAGTTAATATTACAATTCCAAGCGATAATGTTACAATGGCTAACCACTATGTTATCATTGTACATTTTAATAACCGTACCTACAAATTTTAAACATCACCGATATTAATTTTGTTGCATAAATGGCTTCATAGAGCTCTATTTTTACCCAACTGCGCGACAGAAAAGGCGGTTTTGTTTCTTAATTTTTCTTGACAAAAGCTGACGTAGTTGTCGACTTCTGAGCCAGTGGGGTCGATCCCCAAGGCGGGTTAAGTGTTTTTGCGTCTTTCTATGAAGGACTTCTCAGTATTAGCTCGGAGTCTGGACTTGTGCCCGGTTGATGGCAATAGGCTCGCCCCCTATTACATCTAATACCTTTAAACGAGCAATTCTTGTATATATATAATTTGAATCTCGGAAACGGCTTCGTCGGTTTTCATGATATTTAGTATGCAGGGGGTTTCGGGGGCGATACATCGATCTGGCAAGGTTATATATTTGAAAACTACCAGAAAAAAAAATCATCCAGATATTAGGACTTAAACATAACTGGCGAAATGTGGGTGTCTTAGGACTTCTGACTACCTCTTCAAGAAATACAAGCGTGACGATATGTCTCTTGTGGATATCTACTGTACTTGTGCCATTTACAAAGTATTACACTTTCACTGACAGAGACTGGTCCGAACTTCTTCTGACCTTGTTTTGCGAGAGGCAGAAAGAATTATAATATTTTGCAACTCATGCATGGGCTGTTATGAAATCAGTAAATCATTACTTTTGTATGAAAGTACAGTGATTGCAATAGATTCATTCATACATAACTTCACGCCTGCATTACATACGAGGCAGGCAAAGAAGTATATAGAACGGCCGTATTTCATTAGAAGGTCAATGAGAGTTTTCATAAGAAGAAGAAAACGAGAGAAAGGGAAAAAAACAGGAGAAGAAGGAGAGTAGTATGCTAGGGAGTCCACTATTCATGTCAGTTTTAAATTAAATTATTGTCAACCTTATAATTGTTTCTATGTTAATTGATATAATTGGTGTTGTACTGTGTTAATTAACTAGTACCTGGGCGACCGAGCTCTGCTCCAGTGAAATTAAAGAATACTCATTTAATAGTATAGGATAGTACCTACTAATTCCATACTGCCATGATAGTAGGTACTTACTAATTCCATGCTGCCATGATTATTATTCTACTGTCAATAATGTCATGTCATTGTTGTTGTTATTGTCGTTGTTGTTGTTGTTGTTGTTGTTGGTTGTTGTTGTTTTTATCGTTGTTTTTTTTTTTTTTGTCGTGAATTTTCATGAAAATTCACGCCACCACTTGGCGCCACTTTGACAAGAGGTCTTCCATTTCGACAATGAATTTATGATGAAGATATGATTAAATTATAGATATTTTTGACAGAATGAAATGAAATATTAAAATTTATTTGCTTTAAACATGGTACAATTCGGTCCGTTATTAAAAATAAGAGAATTGCCCCTCACCTGTCAATACGCAAATCTCATGTAATGGGGGACGAGCCTACCTCCTTTGAACTGGAACAAATCCAGACTCTGGGCTGCTACTGTGAATTTCCTAATGAAAAATCTAATTCAATTCTTTGCTTAGAGTCGGGGGATGGAACCCAAGACCACACGAACAGCAGTTACATGTACAGTCAAACAAGCCATTTGGTATACAGGCAGCTAAACTTGCAACATCTTAATTTTGCCTCTATACCCAGACTGTATTTGCGACCAATAAGAACTTATCAAAAGAAATAAAATTACCATAGAAATCCCCAAAAGGAGATAGTTATCTTTATCTCAGGTACTAGGATCTTATAAACTAGTAGGAGGTCTAAACAACTCACTGTTTCCAACTTCTCATCGTCACACGAATCGAACACGTTGGCACACTCACCTGCAAAGAATAAATTTAATAATTAAATATTTGTCGCTAGATTTTATGCGCGCCTGGTATCAAATTCGGCTGAAGGTAATCCATTAAAATAAAATAAATTAATTAATTTTTAATTAATCTAATTCTAAGACCAACAAGTATTATTTTTAACTTGTAAACGAAAATGTAAGAAATCCAGTTCGTCTCAGGGTTTTACAACATTTTCATTGATTCTAATAATTACTTAACCTATTGCAATTATTGTGATAGGACTAGTGTTAAACTACTTTACGAGAAACAAATTAAAAAAACAAACATAGCAAAATAATTGGTATGCATGAGAAATCCTGCACTAACCAAACGTGAAATCGTACTGTCAAAATATTGACAAAGCCGACTTCGAAAATATGTGAAATCGTACTGGCATTGTTTAAATGTCAATTTTACTTATAGTGGCAAAAATATTGCATAAATAAACGCTTCGAATTGTACCATCTCTTTTGTAAAAAATCCTCGAAATTATACAAACTGCACATAGCGTCACCATGCAGTAAAAATCTTGTAAAGGTTTTTTTTTTTTGTATTTTCTTGTTTAATTTATTTTTATTTGTTTGCGTAGAAAACCTCATAATGCATAATTTAGTTTAGAACTAACATGCGCAGCTCTATGATGGTTCTAATGCCATCTATTTATGATAATGAGAACCTCGGAGAACGTCAATGACGGCCATTTTTCAGACAGTTTTTATCTTCCCTTGTAAAATAACGTTTATTGCAATCACGAGGTTTTCACTGCACGGCGACGATAGGTAATTGTGCATGCAACAAAAACGGATGTATGTAGGAAGAAGCATCCAGTTAATATGTGTGCATTTGAGCCATATAACCATTAGGGCCTTGAGCCCCGATTGTGTTCATCAAGGGCTGGGCTGAGCCACGCTAGTTTGAGCACGTAATGAGGCGAAACCAGCCAATTACGTTGATAGCTTTATTTTAGCGTAATTATTTTTTGTTCTGTAATGAGTCCAAATGTGATGTCGTTCATTCATTCTTTTGTTATTTTAATAATAATTACCCGTTTGTTAATAAATTAATGTCACACGTTAACGCTTTTTATGATTTGGCATTTTATTTCGTCTCTTTTTAATAAACACGACGAGTTCATAAAAAAAAGATAAATCTGAGTCTAAATTGTATAAAATTATCATAGTCATTTCATTTCCGCATTTTATTTTAATAAAAAACAACAGCGGCCCCTCTCAATGTTTTCAACCTCTGACACGATGACATTTCTGTTAACTTTTTTTCCAAAAAAATATGAAACTCGAAAAAAACCAGAGACTACAAACATTATCTTTTTTTTTTTGCCAAAGTCTCCCAATTCAAACAAGCAACTGTCATTAAAAGTTAGAGATCACAAACATTTTTCATACCAGAACTCTTTTTCCAAGATGGAAGAATCTTCCCTTCGAAATAAAAATTTCAATATAGTCCCTAAAATTGAATCCGCTAAGTATAGGGGGTGTCTAGACAGGGTCTAGACTAGACGGTTCAGACCTTAGGTCAACGTTCAGACTACAAAGGGTCCCTACGTACGGCGCGTTCACCTGTTAGACTGAGCTAGTCGTATGTATGTTTGTGTGTGAGTTATGATCTAGGAAATGGATGGGTTTTTTTGGAAAATGTATAAATTTTTTAATAGATTTTTTAAAATTAATATTTTGTCTTTAATAACGCGAAAGTATTTTCTTGAATTTCAAAAGAAGTATGAGATGGTCTTTTAAAAAAAGAACCTTACAGACTTGAGTGCGTTTGCTCCAGTCAGCGCACGCATTTGTCAGCAATCGTGTAGCTCAACTCAGTACTTATGGAGCTCAATTCATTCAGCATTCTTAAAGTGCATTTATATATTTAAGAAAAATAGATTTTTTTAAGGGTCTCGTTGGTCTTATGGTCGCATCCACTACTACTCAGCATGAGGTCCTGGATTCGATTCCCGAGTCGGGCAAAAGTGTTTATTGGGTTTTTCCATCTGGATTTTCTCAGTAGAAGCCCGGAGACTGGATTTGTGCCCGGTTGATGGCAATAGCCTCGCCTCTTTTACACAGAAGTGTCGAAATGTGGGTACACTTCTGCCTAACCCTTCGGACAATACAGGTGTGATGTTATGTTATCTTTTAAAAAAAGCAATGCATACCATTATTTCTTGAGAAACTTTGTTGCTACTGACACAAAAATCCATTTACAGTTCACGCCTACCTTGCAAGGTAAAGACATGAAGGACACAACTGTCGGGGCCTACATAATGTATGAAACAGACAGGTATGTATATCACCAGGACTAGCCATGACCTTTTCATTCATTTGCAACTTACTTGTGATTAAATTACTTTCAGACTATTTTAGTCCAACCTTACTTGATGGAAACCATCGTAAACACAGTAGGGACTGAACTATGAAGTGTACACTGGTGTCGGAATGAACGAACTATATCAGAACAACTGATGCCTAGCTCATAGCCTAAAGCAAAATCAGCCTGTTATGTTCCCATTGCTTGGACACAGGCTTCCTCTCTCGAAGAGGGAGAGAGCTATAATCTATCACGCGGGCCCAGTGCGGTTAGTAGATGTCACATGTCTTCGAATTTTTGTTTCTATGACATGCCGGTTACCACACGATGTTTTCCTTCACCGTTTTGAGAGCAGCGGGTCTAAAACGGCCATATTAAGCAATTCCTATAAAAGTAATTCATTTTCTGAATACCCAGTAATTCCTTTATGGTGACACATATTTTAGCTGAATCATATTCAATTCAATTCATGTCAGAATCATATTTGGTGTACACATTGCCGCATGAAAAAATGAAGACCGTAATTTTACCGTATAATTTTTCTTGACAGTTTTTATTAATCAAATGAGATTTTTATTTTATATTTCTACAGTTTAAATGTTATTTCATTATAATACAAAACTGTCAAACAGATGAATTGCGTAATATAAATTGAACGCAGATAATATTATGAATTGTCAGTTTGTGTGATTCATAATATTATCATATTATGATTCTGCCAAAACGGCCGTTTTAGGCCCCCAGTAGTGATTAAATTATTTACACAAAGCAAAGCGTATGCCTGGGTTCGAATGCACGACCTACAACTTTTATATCAAAGCCGTTACCACTGCGCCACCACTGTTCACTGGGCCACCCAGCTCTGGTTAACTGTACAAGAGAGGAAAGCTGCCGCCCTGCAGTATGACGAAAAATACGATTATAATTAAAAAAATATGTGTTTTCAAATTACTATCAAGGCGGACCATACTACAAATATTTACGCGACAATGAATGACTATATATATAGTCACGTGCCGAACAAAATAAATGTAAGTACATTATAATACTGTTTACCCAGATGTGCTAAAAGGTCGAAACGCTTTGTTTTAAAACAAAAACAAGGCCCTGTACTTATAATTATTAAACAGAGAAATAGCAACATGTACTGTATAATTATGTACATTTAATTATACATAATTGTTATAATTTTATTTAAATTTAAAGACACATATAAAACACATAGGATTTAATTATGACTTGTTTACTATTGTTCAAGTACAAAATGTCATTGTAACTGTCTTGTCGGATACCAAAAACCCAAGAGCCATGCATGGGTTGGTGCTACACCAAAGGGTTCTGCTTCAAAGAGTTAGCACTTTCCACATACTGAACATAAATACAAAAAGTCCTTTTAAACCGGAAAACAGAAATTATGCTTGATGGTAGACTTATGTAATTCGGGTAAATTGTTTTAAGTTCCAGGAGTTCTTCTACAAAAAGTTCTTTCTGGTCTAGTAGTCTACCATATCATGCAGAAGTGGTATTTGAAATTTGATAGAATCTATACAAATAAATATAATTGAAGTGTCTTTATAAAATGTCAAAATAGCAGCTTTTATTACTAAATGCATATGTATAATCAGCCTATAATCCCACTGCTGGGACACAGGCCCCCTCTCAGTGAGAGGGAGCGGGCCGTAATCTGCCACGCGGGCCTAGGTTGGTAGATGTCACATGTCTTCGAATTTTAGGTTCTAGGACATGCCGGTTTCATCACGATGTTTTCCTTCACCGTTTTGAGAGCAGTGCTGATGAAATAATTTACACAAAGTAAAGTGCCTGTCTGGGTTCGAACCTACGACCTACAGCTCGTAAGTCGCAGCCGTTACCACTAGGCCACCACTACCCCCACTAAATGCATATGAAATTATATTTATTAGGTACTTATAATAAAAATCTTTTATTTTTGTCTGTCTGTTTGTTTGTTCCGCACTTCCACTGACAGATAGCTGATGTTATAAGGAGTAACTTAGGCTACTTTTATTTTAGAAAAATAATTAATATCCACGCGGGCGAAGCCACAGACAGCAGGTAGTTTAGACGACAACGACAAAACTACTCAGCCACTGTTACAAACTTGCTGCTAATGGTCGATAAGCCCAAAAAACTTTAAGCCAAAGGCAAAAACTGCATCCAAAACGGTTCAGCAGTTTCGGAGAAATATGACAGTGCAACTTTAGACAACTTGTTTATTTTTTGTATGAACATGAATCATCGTGCTTTTGTACCAATGACAAGATAAAAAAACTTCGGTAGCTTTCATACAACTTTCAAAGTTCGCAAACTCTTCCAGTTAATCAAAAAAAAAAACTTACTAGCACTGAACAAACAAAACATGACTAAACACTAAGTATCACAGATCATTAAAAAAAAATCACAATACAAAATCTATCACAGACCACGCGTATGCGTAAAAACTTTCGAAACTCGAAAGCGCGCAACGCGACTGAAGCGCGCGACGTCTCGATGCAAACTGACGATATTGTTGCATATTTTTTCCCGTTTTTCCGACTACCTACAGGTTGTCTAGACGGGGTGGGGTGGGGGGTTTATTTTATCAGGTCTATGCACTTTTGGGAAAGATTTTCGTTCAATCAAAGTGAACAAAGAACGGTCAAGCACCTTTGTGATACAGATCAAATGGGAATATACTTATTTGAGAGTTTTTATTACGTACTTAAGTATTGTCATGTTTTATAGTTGAGCGTTGAACTTGTTTAAGAATTGTTAAGTGGCTTGGGACAGTTGATTTGAAAGAATTAAACATCTTTTTTTTTTATATCATGTTTTATAAATTTCTAGCTGCGCCCCGCGGTTTCACTCGCATAAGTTTCGAACCCGAGAGAATATCGGGATAAAATGTATCCTATGGCCTTCTCCAGGTCATGGTCTACCCATGTGACAAATTTCATCCAAATCGGTTCAGCCGTTTCAGCGTAAAAGCGTAACAAACTAAACAAACTCACTTTCACATTTATAATATTATTATTAATAACTGTCTCTTCCATCAGTAACATAAAAATAAATACCAATTTCTGCTATCGGATATAAAACACCTCATTTTGTTTATCAAGGTAAAAACCAGTTGTGTATAAGCAAACAGAGGCTCTCATGCTACTTTCAAAAGAAAACCTGACCAAAAGGCCGTAGTATTATATTATCTGTGAATAAGCGAAACTTTTTGATGTAACGAATAGTTAAAACAACGATAACGATTGGTAAGTTATAGGAATCGGGCAAAAAAACCTGCTATATCAGCGTTGCTATTGTTAAAGTTAACGGTACATTCACAAGTAGCCGATGTAAGCACAGGTTACAAGCCTTGAAGGTAAGAAAAACTGGTTATTTTGACCCGAAACTGAACGTGCGAACGGTTTGCTACAGTACGAATGTAAGACTATTGTCCTACTGCAGAGCAAAGCCCTCTCCTCTTACAGAGACCCTTCTCTGTAAAACTCCCTTCTCTGTACTCACTGGGCGATTTGCAAAACTACAGTCCGGCCGTCAAAAGAATGAGTTCCTGTCACCTGTCAGTTAGACAATTTCTAGTAGTAATAAGGATCAAATTCGCAAAATACATATTCGTTAGTATGAAACTGACAGCTGTCAAGAACGTAGTCTCTCGCCGGCTGGACTGTACCTACACCATGTTTTAATGCCTAATATTAACTTAGAAACTGGAGCCGGTCGCTACGCATTTGAATCCCACGTCATCCAATATTTTAAACTAACTCTATACGTCCTCCAAATATATCAATGCTTCATATTTTGGATACCCTATTACATGAGACTTAAAACACCTCTGCCCGCCCCTTAAGGGAATTCAAGCGTGATGTTATTCCATATTAATGAAGCCAATGTCAATCAATTTCTCATTTGACTGCATCCTGACCCGACGTGACCCCAATTATAGAAAGTGACACTTCGTCCTTTGACCTTTTAAAGTCACACTTAATTTAGTGTTTAAAACTCCTGACTCTTTGTTAGATTAATTAAAGTCTACACTGCAATGTTTTATCTGATTTTGAAGTCGTAAAAAGTCGGGTAACAACGTTTGATCACATTGACATTGGGCAAAGTCGAACGCTTCGATCTGAACGATTTTAGACTTATAAAAAACTTGGTATGTGAGTCACAGAAGTAACATGGTAACCGTTTTATTTGAGAAAACTGGCATGTCCAAGAACCAAAAATTCGAAGACGTGAGAGATCCACGGATTTACGATCCACTCCCTCTCGCAGAGAGAAGGCCTGTGTTCCTCAGCAGTGGGAACGTAATAGGCTGATTATTTCGTGCCAAAATCTGTAAAAAAAACAATTAGCTATCATTTTAATGAGCTTACGATATCTGTGAAGCTTAGCAATTGTCCTAATGCTATTCTTCGGGATCGAAGTCTTAGTTACATGTAGGCCATCGACTTAGCTAGAACCAACTAAAGCTTTTGAGAAACAAAAACATAGCCCTTTCTGATCTTTGCTAAAGGTAGCTGTTACCAAAAACTGCAGTACCACAGCACACGTGCCGACAGTTCACTTCGAAACAAAAGGTCATGACCGTTTCCAGTTCAACTTTTGAAAACTGGGTCAAATGACCCAGTTCAAATTGAAGTTCGTCCTCTGAGGCACGTGAGTATAGTTACATTCAATTAAATGTTCAGAAAAATGGAAAACAATCACGACTGTATTCCACGAAGGGAGCAGATGTGTACCTATTTCGCCAATTATGTTTAAGTGCCATATATAAAAGGGGGCAAGCTTATTGCCATCAACCTAACACAAATCCAGACTCTGGGCAGCTACTGAGGAATTCCGGATGCATAAAAAAAATGACTGTATAGAAGAGGGGAGCCTGCAGACATCTAAAAAATTAGTAACCTTTTCCGCTTAGAAAGCGGAAAAGGTTACTAAATATATCCACATCATCATTTTATAATGGATTTCCGCAAGGTCACGCCTGAATCAATTAACTATCTTATAGACATCTAGGCATAAATTCAGCATGCTAATGAGAAGTTCCTAAAGGTACCCAATAACATTACCGACCAAGGGTCAAAACCCAAGACTTCACGCTTCATAGTTACGCTTGCGAACATAAGATCAATAACAACGAAGAAATGGCAAGGTCGTAAGAAAAATCAAACATTCAGGGCAGAAACATCGTGGAATATAAGGAAAAGAAATTACTTATTAAATTATGATTTTGTAAGGCTTCACTAACCTTTCAGGGAAACCGAAAGGCGGAAGTTTCACGTGGCGAAGTAGCTATTGAGGTATTCAGTCAGGTTCGGAAATATTCGGCAATCTCCGAATATTATCCATTCATAATTCTTCTGAACGCGAGTATGTCACTGAACTCCTAAACGGCTGGACCGATTTTGTGTGTGTTTGAGTGGCGACCGACGCACTCTGCGGTCTACTACTGGCGGTCCGTGGATTATTTAAATTCACAATTGGACACGGTAGGGGCGCCGCGATCGGCAGGACAACGTCTCTCAGGTCCGCTAGTAATTATGTAATAACTCCTGGCCAGCTAACTTTTTCGACTCCCAGTCTTACCGGATCCAATACCAAAATCATCGCAGGTACGTTGCCATCCTAGAGACAAAGCTGAAATGTCTCATAATTATGCCTCTAATTACACCGGCACCCATACCGGACCACAGAGACACTGCTTGGCATCAGAAATGGTACACGTGGCTGCACATGAAGCTAACATTTCCAGTATAAGCTGAGCTCGCATTATACGGAAATCATATACACTGCGAGATCAGCATAAACTGGAAATGTATAGCTTGATGTGCAGCCGTGTGTACGACCGAACTTCCCCGGGCGAGCACCTTTACCACAGATCAATACAGATGGGACACTCCGCATTTTAGGTGTGAAACTACAAGTAGGTACGCGGGGGGCACGACTTGTCGAATTTAGTGCGCGTAACGTTGTCAGAAGATACAAGGTGGCAGGGACATCGACGCGAAAACTGTTACCATGAATTCTAAACCCCCTGCGTTTAAATTTTTCGTAGGTTATTTATTTTTAAAAAAATCTGCAGTTTCATAAAAAAGTGCAATACCTACGCGGTCAAAATGTATGGAACAGCTGTTTTTTTTTTTAATAACAAACGAAATATTTCAACGCTGGGGAGGCCAGAATCATGTTCTGGTAACCGTTTTGGCGTCGATGTCACTACTACCCTGTATAAGAGTTACACGATAACAAGAGAGGCAACTTCTAGGTGAATATAACTGTAGGTAACTACCGCTGTGCGACCTGAATTTTACTTTATTGTTTCGTAGCAAGAGTCGCTTCTTATTTAAATGATTTTGCGGAGTGCCCCATCTGTACTAATCTTTGCCTTTACAAAGAATTTTACTAATGACTACTGATGGTGTGTATGTTATTAGAGGAGTGTATTTGAAAAACATTCTAGTCCCACGTCGCAATTTGACAGCTATCGTCCTAAGCCAAGTTCACGGACGAACTCGTCAGTTTTTATAACAGTTTTTTAGCTCAAAAGTAATTGTAGGTTGAGCGTTGAACATATCCGTATTATGCCGCCTACACAGATAAATATTGTGATGGAAATACTTGGTACGTTTGAAGTGGAAATGGGTATAAAAATAAAAAGCAATTTTCTTTGTTTTGGACGTGAAGTTCGGTTCTTGATCTCGTCAACAGATCATGACTAAGGGATCCGAAAATTTTCATGTAGTCCCGATGAGTTTCGAGAAGATACACGTTGACACTCTTAAATGAGGAGATATTATTTCAGGTTTATTTTCGTCAGGTTATCAGGGTATGGAAAATCCATCTTCTTTTTTGCTGTGGTGTAGTTAAAGGCAGGTACAGGTATAAACCTCTTTTAAGAAACTGCGTAAAAGCTTTAGTAACTTTATCAGGTTTGGCTCGATGTAGAAAACCATGCTACTTGGCCATTGAATATTATTTCAGGAGTCGAGGGTTCCTCTCTCTGGAGCTCAGATCACTTTGCTATCTTATAACAGTGGTATCCAACACGAAGAATTAATTCCCAAAATTGATCATCAACAGCCAATTCTCAGCCTTGAAAACGACAAAAAGTCTATCTACACTTCTAACCCCTTTGCCAATCACAAGCGTGAAGCTTCTTAAGAACATAGAAAATTAGCCAGTCAATCAGCCTCACGAAGGAATGAGGCAGCAAAACCCAGGATACGTTCACGGAGTCACCAACCGCACCAAGGCCGCTGAGGGCAACGCACTTTGTGCCAATACCCTGTTCGAATTAATGCGCGTACGCATGCTGTCGACCGGCTAATAATAGGTCTGGCTTTCTTGTCCAGGCCTTTTGGTGATCCACCAGGTGGTTAACTGTTGTAAGGGGACTGTAATAGGTCTTATACTTTCGTATGGGCACGAATTATATATGAGAACTAGTTATTGAGCTCGGCTTCATCTGCGTGGAAGTCGGAAATTATCCCACGGGAACGTACTACCTGGATAAAAAGTGTCCTTTTTCCTAACGCAGGCCATGACCTAACAATGTGTTAAATTTTTTGTTAAAGTTGACAGACAGATATAGTTATTTTCGCATTTTTTATATTAGTATGGAAGTAAGAATTAATATGGATGGATTATTATGAATAAGGAGACATAAAAATGGATAGTTTTGTAAACCGAAATTCTATGCAAATAAACATTTTCTCATGTGCTATGAGGTGGTCAGGTCAGACACCAGCAGGGATGACTCACAGTGGAACGAATGTATGGGAGCGGTTGGACGTAGACATGTCCGAAAAAAAAGAGTAAAATTATGCCAAACTAATGATGCCATCTTATTCGATTACTTAATGCCTTCATAACTTGTGGTGATGAATTTCTTCATAACTCCCATATTTCGGGAGTAATTTGAGAAAATGTGAAATTTTACTATGAAAATGAGTGTATCGAGCTCTCTCCCTCCTGATTCCGGGCTTGTTTCAAGTAGCGGTCTCTAATATCATAATGCTAATACTAAGAGCTATATTTAATACTAAGAAACATAGTGCGCCAAATGTGCACTTTCTGGGATAAAGAGTGATGTTTATTTTATAACACAATTTTTTAATTTTTTGTTTATTTTGTTGATTAAAACCGTTTTTCTAAAGGTTTACCTTATTACAATAACATTTCTGATCAGCCAATTAGAGAAGATATAAGCTAATTAGGATATATAATTAGGGACTTAAGGTTTACATATAAAACTGATGCACTAATGATTACTGATAAGAACATTGCTATTATTTAATTACTAAATGGCTCTTAATACACTAATTTAGCATGCATCATTTACTAATTATCACAATAACTAATTACCTTGCAATATTTAACAAAGGATACCTGGGATACCTGGATTTTATATAAATAGGTCACTATTAGTAACTTTAAAATCAGTGTTGATTTACACCTCGTTGTATCCAAGCTAATCTCGCAATGTATTTTCCAAATTTTAATACAAATCTTGATATTCACGTTGCTTTATGCGCACGCGCACATAAAGATTTACGCGACTTTAACTATTTGTTCAGTGTTTTAAAAGATAACAGTTGTGTTCAGTTATGTGAAAGTGCTGAAACAAGTTTAAAAGACTGGTGTCGTCGATTTTGCTACCGCATTTATGCAAAATGGACACAGTCTGGAAGAAGCACAGATAAGTTTCGGAAGAAACATGAGATTTGGCTACAGGCTGCAATTCAATGGCCGGAATTACAGAATGAAAATATGGAACCTTCTACAGAAAATATAAGTGACGTCATCGAGCCCATAATTTCTCCTGCTAAATCTGATGCTTCAACTTGTACACATCCTAGTCCTCGTAAATCTTTTGAGGACCTTAGTAACCGGCAAAAAATAAGACGCACCACTGAAGATAGTCTTTCATGCAGCAGTAGCAGCGCTGAAATTATGTTTTCGGCCGAAAGGGCGCTTCAAAAGGCAGGACAAAGCGATACAGCTTATGTTATGAAATACTTGACGGAGAATCCAGAAGAGGCCTCAAAAATCAAAGCCTTCATTGAAGGTAAATCAATTCAGGTACGGGAAATATCCCCTTTGAAGGCATTGGCTCTTTATGTATCGATGAACTTATCGAAATGGCGCTATAACACTCTTCGGGATTTCAACACTCAAGAAGGAGCTCTTCAATACCCGAGTTACTACATGTTGGTTAAAGAAAAAATTAAGTGCTATCCGGCCAAAGAAGATCTCACAGTTACAGAGAGCTCTGCAAAAATCAAATTACAAGCCTTGATGGATTTAACCTCAAGAAGACTTATTAGGTCGTTAGAAACCCCTGTTGATCCCAATCAACAGCTCGTATTGACCAGCAAATGGGGTTTTGACGGATCATCTAGCCAAAGCATTTATCATCAAAGGACGAGTGAAGATGAGCAAATCGATCTTGCTAGTAATTTTATGATTAGTCTTGTACCACTGCGGCTCGTCTCAAAAGGTGTAACAATTTGGGAAAACGAGCGACCATCTTCCACTTCATTTTGCCGGCCAATATTGTTTAAGTTTATAAAGGAAACCAAAGAAAATGTGCAGAGAGAGATGGCTGAAATCGAAGCAGAGATTGAAGCCTTAACTCCATCCACCATCACTGATGGAATTAGTGTCAAACACCAACTGCTGTTGACAATGATTGATGGTAAAATTCATTCCATTATATCCAATACAGCAGCTTCAGTGTGTGACATATGCAAGGCTTGTCCTAAAGAAATGAATAATTTAGAGTTAATCAAAGATAAACACGCAAACGAGGACATGTATAAATATAGCTTAAGCACCCTTCACGCTTGGATTCGCTCAATGGAATGCTTATTACACATTTCCTACAAATTAGACATAAAATCATGGCAAGTAAGGGGTGATATAGCAAAAAGGCAAGTTGATGACAGGAAGAAAAGAGTTCAAGAGGCTGTAAGAAGAGAAACGGGCTTACTTCTCGATGTTGTGAAACAAGGCAGTGGATCCACCAACAATGGCAACTCGGCAAGGAGATTTTTTGAAAACTACACTAAATCTGCTGAACTGACCGGAATAGATGCTATGCTTTTAAGAAAAATCTGTGTGATCTTGCAGTGTATTTCATCAGGAGAGAAGATCAACGTAACTAAATTCCGAGAGTTCTGCTTTGATACTGCTAAGCTTTACGTGGAGTTATACCCATGGTATTATATGCCTTCTTCACTTCATAAAATTTTAATGCATGGGCCAGACATAGTTCAGAACATGTCAATTGTGCCCATTGGTTTTCTATCCGAAGAGGCATCTGAGGCTAGAAATAAAGATTTTAGAAAATATAGAGAGGGGCATTCTCGAAAGCATAGCAGTATCTCATGCAATGAAGATATTATGCACAATCTTTTACTGTCTTCTGATCCACTTGTTACAAGTATCCGTCCAAAAGGAAATAAGTTTGTAAAAAAATCTTCTTTTAAGGAATTTTATGAGCTTACGGATTCTGAGAAAAGTGATATCGAATTTGTTAACATAAATGATTTAGCGGACATCGATTCTGAATTTGAATTAATTGATGATGATGATGATGACGAAGATAATTAAATGATGTTATTGTTTTAAAATGTGTAACTTAGTAAATTAGAGCTTACGTCTTAATTATTTATTGTACTTTTAATGAAACTAGGTAATTTATTATCAACTTACTTAAAAGTCATACTCTCATCAGTTCTTGTGAATATTTTTGTTAATATATATTTCTGTATATATATAATATATTTATAGACCTCTTAATAAGTCTGTCTGCGGTTTAAAGTAAATACAAATGGGGAAAAAACGTTTTTTTTTTTAAATTTTCATTTCCTTTTATCCCAGAAAGTGCACATTTGGCGCACTATGTGTCTTAGTATTAAATATAGCTCTTAGTAATAGCATTACGATATTAGAGACCGCTACTTGAAACAAGCCCGGAATCAGGAGGGAGAGAGCTCAATACACTCATTTTCATAGTAAAATTTCACATTTTCTCAAATTACTCCCGAAATATGGGAGTTATGAAGAAATTCATCACCACAATTTATGAAGGCATTAAGTAATCGAATAAGATGGCATCATTAGTTTGTCATAATTTTACTCTTATTTTTCGGACATGTCTACGTCCAACCGCTTCCATACATTCGTTCCACTGTGTGACTGCCAGGTACCAGGCGTACAGATAAGTACAGGTGTAGTAGTTCACGCTATTTTAATGATTCTCAAAGCACAAGCTGGCGAAAACGCAAAGTACAAAAGAAATTACGTTGTATTTTAATGACGCAATTTCAGAAGACTATTCCTTTCGTCAGACTAAATTTGACAAAGTTTAGTGTCTTACGTTTTCTCACATTTTAAACTAGATTCTCTCATAAAAACGTTCACCTGATGACACTTTAGTGGTTAACCGCTCAACTGTCGATTTGCCCTTGGAAGTCGATATCAATAAAAATTATATTGTGTCTCGTTAGAGACAGTTACGCTTGTGATGACGAGTGATGACGTAACCACCATAATCTTCCTCGACAATTAGCATGGAGTATTTACGTTAAACCTTCACGCGACACAGAGAAACAAGATTGAAAAAACACATAAGTCAATTATGTAAAACAGATTATATAACACGTCATCATTTTGACGACGTCACTGGGTACACTAATTATGTAAGCGTATTGAAAGCTGAGAAATAAAAAAAAAATACGGGAATAGTTTTTTTAAAGACAGAAATGGGAGAAACTTTTTAATGCGATGTGCCATGAGATGAGCCTTTACTAAGAGTAGATGGATTTACAAGAAGTGATATCTGGATAACTTTATCAAGCAATCTGAGAGCCGTCCACTAGGGCACTCGTTGCCGTGGCCGACTTGGAAATCTCTAAATAGACTTCGAACGTTCGAACCCAAGTCGGCCGGAGCAAACACAATCTCCCCAGATGGGTGTTCACATCTCCAGTGTGTATGCTGCGGCTCTCCGCACACAATGGCCCACCTTCCATCTTGCGCCGCATGTCATGTAGGCACTTGAGAATCTCGGAAGCGGAGTTCCTGTAGCTGACTTTGTTTCAAACATATTATAATTGCTAGCTGCATCTGGTTAGACTAGAAGCTGACCCCAACATAGTTGGGAAACGGCTAGGCAGATTTAATGACATAACTTTTTTCCATCGATACGCCTTAGAAGACAAGTATGACGTCATTTTTAGATGCCACCAAGTCTAGTCTACGATTCATTGACTGGCCAATAGAGTTACAATAACTTCTGCGTTCGCATGCGTACACGCACACATTCATAGAATGTCTGGAACGCTGGTGTTTACTAACAATTAGTAATCTGACTCGTTTAGAATGTGGATGACGCGTTACTACCTACTTAAGATGTGCTATTGTCAGTACATATTTTTATCTGTCTAGGATGTGCTCAGAAAATGAGTGAGAGTTGAAAATGTTACCTACTACCTTGTGGCTGTAGGTAGGGGAATACAGGGGGTTCAGAGGATTTTATAATAGTTGATGATGGTTTAACTTTTAAGAGTATTTGTTCCACGTTTGATATTTATAAAACCAGGCAATCGGTAATCTAAATAATATATAAAAATCAATCACCGTGCATTACATAACATAACATCACGCCTTGTTTCCCCGAAGGGTTGGGCAGAGGTGTCCCTGTAGCAGGTTCACCCACATTTCGCCAGTTATGTTTTAAGTCCCATGTAATAGGGGGCGAGCCTATTGCCATCAACCGGGCACAAATGCAGACTCCAGGCTGCTACTGAGAAATTTCAGATAGAAAAACCCAATAACACTTTGCCCGACCTGGGAATCGAACCCAGGACCTCATTCTCAGCAGTAGCGCTTGCGACCACTAGACCAACGAGGCAGTCTCGCCGTGCATTAGTCTCGCAAAAACTCGAAAATAGCTTGACCGATTTGATTTTTTGTTTTCTTTTTGTTTTGTTCGCTTCAGTACAGGGGTGGCTTAGAAAAAAAATCGGAACAACCCAAAGGAACAGCTGGAAAACGAAATTGAAATTTATACAGGACAACGTAGGTATGTAGAGAGATAGATAGTTGTAGATAGGTAGGTGTAGGTAGGTAGGGTAGGTAGGTAAGGTAGGTAGGTAAGGTAGGTAGATAGGGTAGGTAGGTAGAGTAGGGTGGGTAGGTAGGTAGGTAGGGTTAGTGGGTAGTTGCACCATAGATAAGTACATTGTGCTACCCGTGCGAAGTCAGAGCGGACAGCTAGTATTCTATATTTTAACCCCGTATGAGCTCTATTGTATGATTATCTCACTTATTTGGAGTTAACTTTGGAAAATACAACTCCTCATTTTATTCTACGGTACCTTATGCTTAGAAATGCGCAACTAGCGTCATCTTTCTGAGTGACTGACCCCTCGACAATTCAAAAGTACCTGTAATTGGTTTGAAAAATAAATAAACAGGGGCACTCCGGGAGTGCCGACAGAAATGAAAACTTGAACAATTTTATCGTGCAGGAAATAATGTATCGCGCGTTGATGTCTTTTTAAAGCTGGTGTCGGTAACAATGTCGCGAAATCAATGGTTTAGTCCCATCTCAAAAATGGCCAACTCGCCTAAAGAAGTTAAGACTTAAAAAAAAAATATTTTAAATAAATGCTTTGAGTTTGAGTATTATTAGATTTTTCAGTCAGAAAACTTTCCACAGTAATCATTTGAAGCATGCCTGTTGCTAGCCTCCTGTTACTTCAAGTTATTTTTATCCCCGCGACAGGAAAACACCAACTTTTCAAACAAAATAGAGTCACGCTTGCCGAATCACGTTTTTTCTTACAAAAAACCATAGCAACAGTATTTTCAGCAGGTTATGTAGCAAAAAACACAAACAATGGCTCCCAGTGTAATGGAACCTCGTGCTAGGTTTATCTCGGGGTTATTTAATTTTTTAAAGTCAAATTCTTAATATCACACCTGTATTTATTTATAAGGTAGGTACAGATAAGTATACCTATACCTATTTTAGTAATTATGAGCACATTTCGCAGGTTATGTTAAGAGTTCCATGTAAATGTGCGAGCCATAAACAGGCACAAATTAATACTCCGGGCTGTTACGAATTTCTCAAAAGAAAAATCTTTTCCCGACCCCGGTTTTGAACTCAAGATCTTACGTTCAGCAGTCGCGCATGTCACCAACTGAAACAACGAAGCAGTCAATTTCAATTGAGCTCTCTATTACACCGTGTCTCAAGAAATACTGGCCACACTTTAGGACGTTCGCGCGGTCATTTAGCAAAAAAATGGCGTCGTTACGTCAGCGTTCACATTTTGTATCTATGCTCAATATTTATTGCATTGATCTATGATGCTATCGACAGAACACTTATATCCATAAATGTTTATTCAGTGACAAGACAACGCACTACCTCTAGACTGGCGATAGAACCATTACGAAATAAATAAAAGTAATCGTTTTCGTCTTAAGGCCCGTACAGACTACCGCAACATGTCGCGCGACACCAGCAATTGTTCTACTGTGATTTTTCTAACAAATTGTTTTGTTAGAGTCGCGTCGCGCCGTCGTGTCGTGTCGCGCCAGTCTACATAACATTTTTTTTTGCTAATTTTTTCCATCCCTGGGCCTTATAGGGAAGTTTCAATCAATGTCCCAGTGACAGTGTTGAAAAAGATGGAGTTTTACAGGCCGTATATCGCCATCCCTTTCTCGCATTGGAGTAATGATGACGGACACTTCTCCAGGCTCTTGACTAGACCCTGCTTTGTTGATCTGACTTTTGGAGTGTTGCAGGCTTTTAGCTGCAGGCGAAATCTAGAGCAAAAATCTAGTAAAATAACAATAATTGACAAAATAAAAGCGGTTTAAATTCTTAATACAAGAATACGAGGAAATTTGAAACTAGGTTTTCACTGCATATCATGAACGTAAAGTGAAAATCAATACACGTGCCAGACTGAATGATAGGCAGTCGCTCGTTACGCGTTTAATATATGACAATGCAGACATTATTAGCTATGCTTTTTCTTTCATTTTCTAGCATTCAAAGTGTGGCGCCATCTACAACGCCACATGCGAACTACGCATCAAAAGACGCGTTACACAAATCAGGCAACACGTAAGCAGGGTTTACCGCGCGAACAACATATACAGGGTTATTGGCTATATATCGGCAATCCTTTAAGGGGTTGTAGGAGACGTAATTTGTGACCCCTATACCAATGTCAACCATTTTCGAGTAATATGACATAAATGTATGAAAAAAAAAAGTGAAATGACTCGAAATTTTTTGAAATTTTTACAGGAATCAAAAGGGGTTATTTGGTTGTAAATGACCTCTCCTACATCCCCTTAATGGATTGCCGACATTGTATATAACCAATAACCCTGTATGACTTTCCGACATTAATTATCGGGCAGTTGCCCACTAGACACAACACCACGAACGACATGGTTTAAAAAAGTCCTCCAGACCGAATTTCGACCAATGTCAGCGGAGACTAGCCATCGACGCGGGAGATATTATAGTGCACAAGTACAGGTATGCGCAGACACAGGTGCACTCTCTCTTCCTTCACTCTCATAGTCCGATGGGACGGCAATCCGACACGACCAACGGCTTAACGTGCTTTTTGACGTACGAGGGTAACACAACGCTATCTTCCAAACCCCGGGTCGTTACTGAGAAATCTTATTAGAAAAACCCAACAACACTTTTCCCGACCTGGAATCGAACCCAGGACCCCACGCTCAGCAGTCGCGCTTGCGACTACGAGACCAACGGGGCAGTTGCATTCAATATGATCAGGGGGCAAATGAGTGGCCACCACAGCCTATGGACATCATGCAATCAGCCCCGTTTGTTGCCACATCCCAGACAACACCGGAACACAACAACGCTGAACGCAGACATGCGTCTGGTGGAAGTATTTACCTGGACGAGCTTCAAGTTCATAACTAAAAGTTTTTGTCTTACATAACTGTCCATGCAATTTAACCTTCTTAGTGGTCTAAAACTCTAAGCTGTCATCTTCATTGACCTAAGCAGTTCTCTGCTGGACATAGGCCTCCTCAAACGCAAGCCATTTATCATCCTCGGCAACTCATATTCAGCTGCTACCAACCACCCTGCGAAGGTCGTCGCTCCACCTAGCCTGAAGGCGTCCTACCCCACGTTTGCTATGGTTATTTTTCGTATTTGCACGAACTATGCGAGAATTTCACATTTCTCAGTAGTAGCCCGGAGTCTGGATTTGTGCCCGGTTGATGGCAATAGGCTTGCCTCCTATTAAATGGGACTTTATGCCACTCCTGAAGGCTATTTATACATACATACGAATAAAAAGAAAACCGGCCAGGTGCATGTTGGACTACGCACAATGAAGGGTTCCGTAGTTGAGATGAATTTATTTATCCCAAAAACAAACTTAACATTGTAGTTAAAAAATATGTTCTCCCATACATTCCAACTGTAAATGTAAGTTTGTACGCACAATATTGAGAGATTTACCATTTTATTTTAAGACCATAGACTTCTATAGGTTTTCTTGTAATCTATGAGTAAAGAGCCATACCAAACATTTTTTTTTTAATTGTTGGTGCAGTAGTTTCGGAGATAAGGTGGGGGGGGAGGTGTAATGTCAGTGGGCAATGGTCAATTTTCATCGAATTTCTTAAATATCTTTAGAGGTATTTCTTTTAAAAATATATAAAAGAATGTTTGAGATCCTAGCCAGCCCTTTCATTTGATATGTCACACGGTACTGTTAGTAAATTTTAATCTTCTTGTTTGCCCCCCAAAAGGGCATTCAAAATTCATTTATTTACGTTACACATTCGTGTTTGGGTCACAGAAATACATATGTGTACTAAACTTCAACTTAATCGGTCTATTAGATTCGGAGCAAATTGGCTGTGACAGACGGACAGTAAGACAGACAGACAGTTTTTTCCTTTGAGGTAAGGAACCCTAAAAAAAGAAATAAAAATATCAAATCTAGTATGAAGGAGGTCGAATAAGAGAAATTTGAGTTGAAAAAACTGCGGACGGGTTCACAGACCCGAGTAGGGTTGTGACTTATGCAGTTCGAATTACGGTAGGGACGCGCCACGATCGATAAATGCGCTGGTGAATTATCGATGAATGTGTGTAGACGGTTTTTAGGTTGAAGTCATGTTATTGTTTTTAATATTTATTTCAAAATCATATATTATTAAAATAGTGCTGGTAATTTTATTAATTTATTATTGCACACCTCACAACCTCACAGCCTTGTCAAAATTTCCCAACATAAAGTCGTTTCTATAGTCTCATTTTATACATGGAATTCATTTAAGCAGGGTTTAAAAAACAAGAGACTTGTCATTATTAGATTAATATAAATATAAAAATGTATTGCCCTGCGTTAGTCTCGCAAAACTCGAAATTGGCTCGACCGATTGTGAAGAAACTTTGTTAAGTTATTGTGTGCGCGCCGGAGAAGGTTCCTAACAGAACAAAATTAATAAAAAGGCATTGCAACGCAAGAAAACGCAAAAAAGTCAGCTGTTCCATACATTTTGACGATTTATACGAACGTAAATGTAGGGAACAGCTGATATTTTTTTCGCGATTTCATAGAAGTTGTTCATAATGATGAGTAAAGTAAAAAAACTGCTGACATCAACGCACAGCCGAAACTGGGACAACTGGGACTAGGAACGAGAAATTTTGCACACAGCTTCCTTCCTTAATAATGTAGGGGAGCACTAAGAAGGGGTTTTTTGGAAATTTAACCAAAGGAGGATTTTGTATGTATGAAAAATCGTATTCCTTGAGTTAATAAACTTGAAACTTGCCACGAATACGTTCTTAAATGAATAATAATTTAGACATTATTTAGTTTTTCAAAACTACCCGTCAAGGGATTTCAGGGGGAGCTAAAGTTTGCATGGAAGAATTTTAAAGCGCCGTCGCTGGCCGTCCGGTTACTTCGTATAACGGTATTTAATACTTTTGACAAAAATATATACGAAGTATTTGGTTTATTGGTTTTTTCGTTTACAAGGCAGATGTGACTAGACACGCCGGGAGCCACGCCCTAGAAGTACATATACTGACCTTATTGGTGATGTTCTTCAGAAAGGGCAGGTGCGTAGTACTCGCAACCGGCGTGCGTGTATGACCAGTACCCTAATTGCGTAACTTATTTTCGTAAACAATTATGACAATTTATTTCATTTTTGACAGTTCAAAAACATTCATTGCGTTGTTTACGTTGTTGAGCAGATTTTTTTTTTCCAACCTATGAAGTAATGGATTAGCAATCTGTTTCAAATCGAAACAAATTGTGATCGATCGTGTATTACGCAATTAGGGTACTGATGCAACGTAAACGATGCAAAAGGAGTATGTAAGGATCGTAATAGGTGGCGTTTTGTAGTTCTGCCTATCCTCATGAGAAGGCTTGAGTTTATGTATGTATGTAAGATTTATGGTTTTTCAAAAATGGCCCAGCAAAAGGGGGACTTTTGACTTTTAACCCATTTCGGGGTGAAAAGAGAGGAACAGTTTAAATAATAAGTCTATAAATTAATAATAAGTAAAAGAACCTAAATAATTAATTTTCCAAAACTACCGGTTAAAAGAGGTGGAGCCGGTGAAGGGGGTGCAAAATTTTTTTTGGAGAAAATACGAAATCCTCGCGAACGAAGTCACGGGCAGAGTGCTACTATAACATAAATGTAATTAAAAAATGTCATCATACGTTTTCTTTCATCGATCTGATGAGCACAATTGCTTTTCGTTAAAAAACTCATAACCGTTCAAAAGATATTAATAAAAAAATGGAGGAATTTTTCTTAATTTTTTTTCCGCATTTATGGTCAATCATGTTTATTTCTGTGAGGCGTGCACACTTTTTAACTTATTTCTTTAGCAAAACAAAGTTTTAATTCCTACACGAATGGAATCATGGGTGTAAATATCATGAGCCATAGTGAATCGTATTTATAAACTGTATCGTAGACTTTGAAAATAATAGCAACGCTGCATTATTATTATTACATCATCATAATCATAATAATAATTGATGTATGACACATTTACTATGACAATCGTATTTCTATGAAATAGGTACCTACTGGTACTATAGGTACTTGTGGTTTCATGGTAGGTTCTGTAATTAAAAGAGGCCACAAAATATTAAACACGTGGCTCAGGTCAAAGGGGCAATTTTATTATTTATATATTGCGAAATACAGGTTTTATATTCCACACTTATGGTTGGAATTATTTGTAATTAATTTATGCTTTATTAGTTACTAGCAGCGCCCCGCGGTTTCACCCGCATAAGTCTCGATCCCGTGGGAATATCGGGATAAAAAGTATCTTATGTCGTAATCTAGGTTATGGTCTACCCGTGTGCCAAATGTCATCTAAATCTATTCAGCCGTTTTAGCGTGAAAGCGTAACAAACAAACTCACTTTCGCATTTATAATATTAGTTAGGATTTCCTAATGTCAAGACGATTTTCACTTCGAAACCCTAAATTATGGACAAGTTATCTACGCAATGTGATTGAAATATGATTGACGTGTAAAAGTGTTTGCGCAAACGTACATTCTTACAGAAACAAGTACAATATTAACAGTTAAAATTTAAAAAGCCCCCGACATTTCCTCATTGCTCTTTCCAACTCCATCACCGGATTCTGTTCACCGCCTATCTACAACCTATTCATTGAGACCGTTCCAATGAGCCCAAACACGATACTTGTACCGTAAGTTGGTAAGAGAGTTGCAAATTCCAGGTGATGCTGCAGCATCAGTTCAAGGTTCAAACTATGTTCTTCTAATATCATTGAAGTAACAGAATACCTAATTTCAAATCGATCAGACCTGTGGAAGATATTCACATCCATTCATCAACTAGAAAAGAGCTGATAATCTTCAAACTGGTGAACCGATTTTAATAAAACATGTCTAAGAACCATCACTAGAAAACCTGCTTTCAAATAAAAAACCGCATTCAAATCAGTTCACCCGTTTAAGAGCTACGGTACCACAGACAGACACACATAGCGATCAAACTTATAAACATAAAATATTAAAAAAAAAAAAATTCACAGACAGGCAACGCACAAGGGCCTTTACCGCTGGGGAGTTTAGCACAAGAAATCCATATACATAGTTTATCAAAACTGAGCACTAAGATTTTTCTAAAATTAATTTCCTAAATAGGTTAAATGGGGGATGAAAGTTTGTATGGATTTTTGACATTTTTGCCGATGAGAAAACCCATCGTGAGGGCATGGCTTGTATTATTTAAATCTACAAATTCTTTAATATTTTGTTTTTAATATTGTGGTTATATGAAGACTAAAACTAGATGCAATCAGCTCAAACCGGGGCAGCAAAGTAACCAAAAGAAGAAACCCTGTTAATCAAATCTACGAGTGAGAATGTGGAAAAAACTAACGCACTCTAAAGGCTTGATTATTATGCATACACATTGGATACACTTTTAATTAATTCACTAAGTGATTTTGCATTAGAAAGCATACAAAAGCGGACACGATTTCATAAATTCTGTACGCACCACACAATGGAAAACAATGTTTCCGTAATTCATCAAGAATACTTGGTATTATACCAACTAACGACGATCACTAGAAATGATGAACGATGCTGATCTCAGATGTGAAAAGAATAAAAAAAATAATAACAGACAAGTAGGACAATTTGATTTGATATGACGGTAGTAAAAAAAAACACCGACTTCCACAGAAAAAAAAAAACACTACAAAGCGAAAAATAAATTTAATTTCGGAAGTCGGTGTTCTTGGTTTTGATTTTTCGTTTTTTGCCACCGACTGCCGGAATTAAATTTATTTTTACTTTGTAGTGTTTTTTTTTGGAAGTCGGTTGTTTTTTTTTTTGTTATAAAGTTTTTATCTGTCACTTCTTAGTTGTGGTACCTACTCCACACAAAATCGAATACCACTACCTGCCTAATGTCAGGCAGCTATCTACCAATGTTCAAGTAAATGGAACAGAGTTGGACCCTGTTGATTCGACAGTTTTTCTTGGAATCACTATTGACAGTAAATTACAATGGGGCCCACACATAGAAAAATTGTCAGGAAGACTAAGTTCGGCCGCCTATGCTGTTAAAAAAATTAGACAGATAACTGATGTGGATACAGCCAGAATTGTTTATTTTAGTTATTTTCATAGTCTTATGTCATATGGGATTCTTCTCTGGGGAACCTGTGCGGACATTGATACTATCTTTGTTCTACAGAAAAGGGCTGTTCGAGCCATATACAACCTAGGTCCAAGAGATTCCCTTAGAGAAAAATTCAAAGAAATAAATATTCTGACTGTAGCCTCACAATATATTTTTGAAAACCTATTGTATGTACACAAAAATATATCAAATTTTAAGAAAATGTCCGATATTCATAGTTTAAATACCAGGAATAAACACGATCTTGCTGTGCATCGCACACGTCTCCACAAAGTAGGCAACTCGTTCATGGGTCAATGTATACGCTTTTACAACAAACTTCCCATTGACATTCGAAACTTACCCATTAATAGATTTAAAATCTGTATTAAAACTAAACTTTGTAAAAAAGGGTATTATAAAATTTCAGATTATTTAGAAGATAAAAAAGCATGGGATTGAACTGCTCGCTCTGCTAAGCCTTGTGATAAAACTTAACATTTTAATTATTTTGTAAAATCATGAAAATATACCAGTTTTATATACACATTGACATTGTTGAAAATTATATTCAAAATGACATGATTACTTTGTAAAGTATTATATTATTTTATTTTATTATTGTGAATGTGAGGACTATGTGGATATCATTATTATTTTCATTTTTCAGTTAGTTTTAATTATGGTCTGGCAGTTTGAGTAGTTTATGCGGCCTACCCAAATGTCCTTTCTTTGGTATTGTTCGTCGAGTTGAGCTCCTTAAGTTCTGAGTTGAGCTCCACGATTACTGACAAATGCTTGCACTGACTGGACAGGTTCACTCAAATCTGTGTGGTTCTTTCCTCAAAAGACCATTTCAGACACTAATCTACATGGTCCTCATATGGCCTGACCAAGATTATGTCTGGACTTTAAAAGAGACTGTGACCTCTGAGTTTGTTTCGGCCTTTCTTCTCAGAGTAGTCAGATAGGAAACGCCGAACTCAACTAGCTTATTTTTATTTTTTTTAATATGACGTGTAAAAGTGATTCTGATATCCTATTTACAGAATAAACAATTTCATTTCATTTCATTTCATTTGCTATGTAAATAACAGTGACATACTATGTGGGGAAAAAATACGTATTATTGAAGCTAACTCAAAAACTACCCAAGCAAATTTAATAAAATTTGTATAGGACCACCTCGTGAAGTATGACCTACCAAAAAAAAGGATCATCAAAATCAATTCATAATTGGCGGAGCAATTTCGGAACAAACATACCAAAAAAAAAAACATAGGTACAGTCGAATAGAGAACCTCGTCCTTTTTGAAGTCGGTTAAAAATACCGATTTATAATTTAAAAAAAGTCATTTTATCCAAATTGGGCTGAAAATCAGCACTTCTTGAACGTCAAAATGATATAAGACAGTCCCCCCAAAACGCCCGTCCATCACCACTTCCTAGTGCTTTAGCTGGGAAGAAGTGGCGCATCAAATTCCCCAACAGCAATGGAACTAAACCTGAGTAATGAAAGCATTGATAGATAAGCAAGAGGAACTACTGGTAGATGGCTAGGATAAGCTGGTGGCATGACAGTCGTTCCCAGAAGTCAAAAGTCCCGAAAGTGTGACAAGCAGTCTTACCAAAGAGTATCGTGTTATCCAGTAACGGTTGTGGCGGTCAAATATGCAATCGCTCTGTCCATCCATAAAGACTGGAAGCCGACCCCAACAAAAGGTTAGGCAGATGAAGATGAAGCTGGTGCCGCAAGGCAAAGGAAGGATTGTGAGACGTTACTTGGGACAGGTTTATTTCTGAGAAAGGATATTATTGGCAGAGGTTTTTTTTTTTTTTTTCAGTAGTGCTGCAGACAGTTAATTGTACTTACTTTCACACAACTGCAATGTTATCAGAGTACACTGTTAGTTCGTGATCATTATAGCACTAATCCACAGAATCTTCCACAATACAAATTCTTATGTACTTTAGTCCTCTCCACATTTCCAAATCGTCGTAGTCATAAAATAAGAAACAAAATGGAACCTGCAACATTGTTGCCACGGACCGTTACTCCCAAAGAAAAGCATCTCATTTGTATGATAATCCTGATATAAAATGCGTCTCATGCTCTTTTGTATGCTTTTAGATCCAAATACTTTTAAAATGAGGCTGCAAGATGACAGAAGACATAATTTTCAATAAGGATCATTTTCAGGCTTAGAAAAAAGAAGTCAGAATGCAGCCTAGATACAGGCAATTGGTATCAATGTAGTCTAACCTTTACTAAAATGCAGAATAATTAAGAAAGATATTTCTGATAAAATTCTCCAAAAGAACTCAAGGTTAGTTTTGATAACAGTACCACAAATATATTTTTCCTAATTATGTTGGCATAATTAGGAAAAGGCCAGGCAGATGATGACTTCCGAAATGAGGTAACCATGACACAAACAAACGCTCCTAAAAATCCTAAAATACAGAAAGGATATGCGTCATAAGAGATAAGTCAAAATTATCGCGAATACTAAATTAAAGTGCTTCAATGAAGAGAGCATTGTCGGAAGGAATTCCTTCGTTGTGTGACGTTGTATCCGGGAGACTAATGATATGTTGAATCATGTATTAGTAGTTTTCATGTATCTGTGTATCACGTGGTCAAACTTAGCCATTATAGAGGTTACTCAATGTCTGGTGCATTATGAGTGTCCATGGAATTTCTTGCCCGTTCTTCTCCATAGGAACCTACTACGCTTTGGCAACTAAATTCATCTATCTGATCGACCGACACCTTGACAATTCACAAGAGCATGTAATTCGTTTAATTGAAATAATTGCTTTGAGTTTGAGTGTCCATGATTAGCGAGTCTTCAGTACGATTAATGCAGTCTGGGCACTGGGCAGCCACCTGACTGAATCAAGCAAACTCTAATCTCACAATAACAGGCACTTTTGAATTTTCAAGGAGTCGGTCAGCCAGAAAGATGAAGCTAGTTACCCATTCCAAAGCGTAGTAGGTGCCTATGGAGAAAAACGGACAAGATCCTCCATGGACACTCTTTTAAATCAAAATTAGATAATACCATTTTTTTTTTCTTTACACCTTTAAACATGACCATAGCAATGCTTAGTGACATTACATTGACAAATTGGACTTCCTCGGACGAGCCCTTCAATAAGAACCTGTACAATTGCGCAATTATAGTTATGTTTCTTTAAAAAAAACATTGATTATATGCATAAAAAATATCTGAATACCAAGGTACTTGACCCAAGAATCCTATCTATATCAAATATCAAACACTGCGACTTTTTAAGGCTGGGTGCAATATGGCGCGTGTCATATATGGTGCATTACGTGATGCTATTCCAAATGAAATGACACGAGGTTCAAGGTATTGTGAAGGGCGAACATTTTTTTGAGCAGATGAAGGAAATAATTGTGATATTGACAGTTAACAACCTTGAGAGACCTTTAGGTGAAGTGGACCTTGACATTTAGACGGACAAACGCCAATATTGATATAAAATGTTTTCTTGAAATACATGTAACTAAAAGAGTGATGAATATAAATGTTGATGGATAGAGAGGGAGAGGAAGATCAAAGAAATGACGGATGGATTGTGTGAGAAATGATATGAAAACAAAGGGTAATGAATGATAGAGTGACGGCTGACAGGGGAGACTGGATGAAAAAAACGGGTTGCGTATACCCCACGTAACATTGGACAAGGGCAGGAAGATGACGATACTTTCTCTCACTGATATTTCTGTTTTTTTTTTCAGGTAAATGTTTTTCAGACAAATGTCATCTCCACATTATCCACTATAGATCTAAACAATTATCTGTAGGTGAAACTTGTCATGTTATTGGTCATCATTAGTCTATTATTGGCTGGAAAACACGCAGACGGCACACGTGATTGTAAAAGATCAGGTGATTACCGGTCTATGGGCACCTATCTACAATTGCAGGTACATTGCCATCTTAGATACAACCACATGATATATATCAGCTGAAAAGCTGATACTCACATTCTATTTATTTATTACTAGCTTTTGCCCGCGGCTTTGCCCGCGTGGTGGTCGTCTAAACTATCTGTGTGCCAAATTTTATTCAAATTTCTTCAGCCGTTTTAGCGTGTGAAGCAGTAATGCTCGCGAAGAAGGAGGCTGAACGCGTAAGGGAGAGGCAAAATTTCGCGCCCTCACGCCCCTAATCGCCGCAAGAGACGCCCTGGGCGTCGGGAATCCCAGGCCGATTCCCGGCCGCTGTAGGCGCGGGCTTGCGGACGGTGAGCAATGGGTAGCTCACCGTCCGATAAGGACCAGGCCCGAGTCGACGGCGGGTTGTGTTCCACGCGCACCTCAAAAAGAAGTCAGCACAATTGACGGGGTTCGCTAGGCGGCCCTAGCGGACCCCGTCAATTGTGCTGCCAAAGAAAGTCCGAAAGGGATACGTTGGCCCCTGGCAACACACAGGCAATTAAACGAACATGAGCGGGTTTTAGTCAGTAAGAGTCTGACACGCCCTCCCGATCCCGGGCCCAGAGCGAAGAAATAATTTGATCATTTCCAAACAAAAAAAAATATTTAAAAACATTTTTGCATGACTGAGTAACAAACATAAAAACTTTCACTTCTATAGCTATACCTGTATAAAAATCAATTGCCGTGCGTTAGTCTCGCAAAAACTCGAGAATATTAGGAAAAACCCAAAGGAGCAACCGACAGATCGAAAACATCGAAATTTTGTTTACATAAACGAGGTACAAAGTGCACCGGGTCATCTTGTTTATGATAATAATGGGATTATATATTTAGTACAGCAGATTAGTCATGAATACTAAATTAAGTTTATCCTACCACTGTCTTCTCACAGAACCGCAAATATTCTAACATTATCGTCTTCCATTTATCAGCAAACAAGTCCAATCCAGAGTTGGTCTCCACGAGCGCATTGAACAACGTCAACATATATGTACGTTATACAGGTAGATAGAGCTACACTACGACAAAATGGAACATTAAATATTCTTCTTCGTCATGTCGATGGCACGACAGTTTATAAAATTTCGTTGGTCCAAAACTTGGCCACTTCCACGGCGTCGACAGTGGCTGCGCAGAGGTCACTTTGGCTGCATTTTTTGAGGCACAGATGGCAGAAAAGTAGGAGCATAGTTTGCACCACAGCTCCACACTCACACCCTGCTGCCGTTCCGCCGAATAGCCCCACTTTACGAGGTTGTAGTTACATCTTCCCACTTGGGTTCGGAGGCGGTTCAGGGATTTCCAAATGGGCCGCGGAAGGTAAACAAATAATTTGTGCTTTCTTTCTTGTGCCTATAATTTCACCCGCGCTCATACCCGCGCTTGATATAGGCCGTAACAATTCTTGAAACTGCAACAGCTCCCTAATTGCGAAACACACTTCAGTCACAATCCAAGAGTTTTGAATCATATGCTCTGGGTTTTGATTGAAATGAACATGGGTGAATTGTCAAAAAGAAACCCATTGCGATCAATTGTCATTTTATCCTGTAGGTCTTCAGAAATATTTTTTTTTTAATACATGGCCAGTTATTCCGTCATAATAACAAAAAATCTTCATAAACGTACACTTTGCAACAATGTTGTTTCTCGTGATCCCAGGTAACGGATTATTTATTGTAGTCTCGCTGCCTCGGATGTGCTCAGGATGTGACGCATCTGTTTTATGAAATAATGAGTTTATTCACTCTTTATTTAAATTTTTAGTAAGATTAAAATTGGCCATAGTTGTTATTGTATGCCTTAGTTTCGCTTTGAGGGTAATCACATTACGATTAGTTGAATAATTAATAAATTACCTTGCTTAACCTTTAGCAGGAAAAACGAAGCCTCTGTCAGTTTTTCTTTTTTTTTACATTAGTATTTTATATCTAGTTTTTTTCTACAGTATCTTGTTAATTTATGTGCGTGTGCAGAAAGTTGTTTTAAATGTTATTTTTCTTATTTACATAACACATAACATAACATCACGCCTGTAATCCCCGAAGGGTTAGGCAGAGGTGTACCTATAGTAAATCCACATTTCGCCAGTTATGTTTAAGTCCCATGTAATAGGGGGCGAGCCTATTGCCATCAACCGGGCACAAATCCAAACTCCGGGCTGCTACTGAGAAATTCCAGATGGAAAAACCCAATATCTAATCTTCTTAAAATAACAATGTGGTCTTTGATATTGTTTTTTCCAGTACCTCTCAAGTTACTCAAAATGACAGTTTCCAATCAAATCATTCAATCCAAAACCCGTTTACTATAGATTCTATTAACATAATGATATTACTAATTCACTATTGAAGTGAGCAAGCGTCTCGTGTAACGAAACAAAACATTAATCTCTATAATTCATTATGCAAAGCACCCTTTGCGTAACACGCTTTTAATTACAATCTGTATGATTTTGAAGAATATTGCTAATCTATTTCTTTATATGTTCAAAAAATTTGTCTGCTCAACAACGAAAATAATGCAATGAATCTTGTTGAACTGTCAAAATGAAAGCCATTACTACCGTAAGTGTATTATGCCCCGCAGTCCTGATGATTGATACGCCAAGGGACTATAAGAGACAAAGCTCTTTTGTTCTTACTACGCCTCGCGCCCACATAACATGCGTCGTTTATAAATTATCATCTAATTTGCATTACTGTTTCCATCCTCTAATGGGTACATAACCAGTGTTATCTGGTATTAAAACTGTCAGCTGGTAATTTTCCCATGTCACATTAAAAGCCTCGTCATACAGAGAAGGAAAGACAAAGGTTTTCTCACTGCCTGTTAATGTTTTAAGTCACGTATATTTTAAAAAAACGTTCGCAGTCTGATTTCCGTCTCAATCTGTCGAAGATACTTCTAATTTCGATACATTTTTGTCAAGTTCGACGTTCGGAGAGTGCGGCGTTTTCAAATTACGGTAATTGGCCGAGTCTGCATTTCTTGCAGTTACATAATTACACTTCATCATCATTCTCCTGCCCTTATCCATTCCTTAATTATTTAATTGCGGTCGACGCACCATGTCTTTTTCTTCTATACTTCTTCTATGAGTCGTCTCAGTAGTCACCACTTTCTAATATCATCTTTCACACAGTCCATCCATCGTTTCTTTGGTCTTTTCCCGTTTTTCTCTTATAGCCTACAATTACAGACTGATATTATTTAATAGTACCTTGACGGTGTTATCAAGGGATTATCCTGATAAGGGCCTGTAAACAGTTCTTTGAAGAAATCAGTGAGTTCTTTCAAGAGTCACTGATAAACACATAACATAAAAACGAGAAAAAAAGGTCGGTACAAAATGCCTATTAAACACAAATTAGAAAAAAAAATTGTACACGATAAATAACAACCTAAAAATCAGATTTCGCTAACAATTACTTTTCCGTAAAGAAGCTTTTCACTGGTGTTGAATATATCCAAATCATGTTCACCAGACAGTTTATTAAAACTATTATTACTAGTATTGTATGTGGTCTTCATAAATGTCAGTAAGAGCTATTTTACAGAAGGTAATATCATGTCCAAAGCCAATCAGAGGGCCTACCACCAGCTCATAAATCAGTATTATTTTAATATTAATTCAATGTGGGAAAGAGATGAAACTCTACAGGATGTATAGCTCCATCTCTTTCTCCCATATTAAAATAATACTGTTTTATTAGCTGCTGGTAGGCCCTCAGGACGGTTGGTAGCATGATTAGTACCCAGTTTGCTACCCACATCTAAAAATCAAAATTAAAAGTCATTTATTCAAACTAGGCTGAGAATCAACACTTTTCGAACGTCAAAATTTCATAATATAGTCCCCCGCCACGCCCGCCCTTCACCATTTCCTAGTGCTTTAGCTGGGATGAAGAAGTGACACAACAAAGTCCCCAACAACACAGCTGTTCAGTTAGAAGAACTTGATTCTGTATTATCTCAACTATCATAAATATTGCTCGTGTACTCTGCTGATCACATATCTTACATTACAAAACAATTCCTATTCTTCTCTTCACCATTCAAAATCTCAGTCTATTCAACCACAAGAACAAATGGCAGATACATTATCTTCAATTCAAGAGGTGGGAATGCACTTTCTTAGCCTTGATCCATGAGACAATAACCCAACTCTGGTACAGTCGACCGCACGTCGGTACTTCTGTAGTAACAGTTCAGTCAGTTAGCTTAGTGTAGTACGAAGATTCAATATGATAAGATGCTACCTTATACTGGGCTTGTTACCACTGACGTACTGCCTCTGCCCAGCTTTTTCCCAACTATGTTGGGGTCGCCTTCCAGTCTATAACCAGATGCAGCTGAATACCAGTATTTTACCTGACGACGGAAAAATAGACAAAATGACAGATAAACAATCACAATCTGACATTTTGTCTATTCTTCCGTCGACAAAACCCATTTCTACGGTGGGTGGTCATGCTACGCGTGCTGGAGCGACTACCTATCTGACCTGCACAGTCCAGTAACTGGGTAATACGATACTCCTTTGTAAGACTGACTGTCAGACTTTCGCTTCTGAGTACCCGTAACGACTGTCAAAGATCTACAAATGACAGCCGGGCCCAGCGGTTTAACGTGCTTGCCCAGGCACGAAGGGGTCTCGATCTCGATATGTAATTTATGGTCACCCAGCCACGGACCGACCTCGACAAGCGTAGCTTAACCTTCGATCGACCCGTGCGGCTGTCGTGCTGCCTACTGTACTATTATCAGGTTGACAGATTGTGTCTTCCAACAAACAAGTTATTAGCAATCGTATTGTAAGTCTGCGTTCTGCGTCGTACATATATCGTCGGACTGTGACTCTGAGAGATAAAAGAAAGTTATTAATAGATGCTAATCATTTGCTCTTACTAGGTATCTAGATTTGTGGAGTAGCTCTTGGTTTTGTTTTCAAAGATTTGCTCTTGAAAGCAAGGCTGGTTATAAAATCCGATCTTAGTTTTATTTTTTCATTCATAGTTTATCTTTTTGATATGTTTCAACCCATTTCATAGAAATCGTGGAAGCTTTCTGAGTATATTAGAATGTCTAAGAAAAGTTATTAAGATTATCGAGAATTTTATGCTAAGCTCCCTCAGACCCTTAGTCACACACCCACGCGGAGATAGAGTGTCCAAAGGTCACACAAGAGGCATCAAAAGTCACATTAACATTATGCAAAATTTGACGTGTCCATAAACAGCACAATTACACAAGTATTGACAAAATTGCGAGACAAAAACAAGCAATTTCCTTAGTTGACCTTAGTATATGCGTGGGGTGATACTACCCTGATACACTCTACTCGCCTAATAAGCTAGTGATAGTAGTAAAATGCCGGATAAGGAGCCAGATTAAGATTTATGAATGAGTTGTAAAAAGTATCTGTTGAATGAAATGGGAAGATCTGGTGCTGTGTAGGTTTGTGAAGATCTCTCTGCAGGTTTACGAGATGATGGAAGGGATATAATTGGGTAAAAGAGCAGTCGCTATCAGGGTTCTGATAACAAAACTGTTATTTCGTGTACGCACGATTTTATTAAGAATGCTGTGTTTTGAAAAGCATAGCTAGTCGGTATGGATGGTGGCTTTTGGCTTATTTGTAAAATTTGTATTCTAAGTAATTTATTTGTAATGTGCGTTTAGTTTGTGGAGAATAAACAATTTTTCTTTCTTTTTCTTTTACCGGGGCTGAGAGCCTGGTGGAGGTCTGCCCAGCTTGGGCGGAGCATCGCCGTGTCCTCGTGGAGGCGATTGGCGGCGGTGATCTCTCGCGTCCGGCCCTGGTTCAGGCTATGGTACGGAGCGAGAGGAAATGGGAGGCCGTCACCTCCTTCTGCGAAGCGGTAATGCTCGCGAAGGAGGAGGCGGAACGCGTGAGGGAGAGGCAAATTTCGCGCCCTCACGCCCCTAACCGCCGCAGGAGGAGACGCCCAGGGCGTCGGGAATCGCGGGGCGATTTCCGGCCACCGTAGGCGCGGGCTTGCGGGCGGTGAGCAATGGGTGGCTCACCGTCCGATAAGGACCAGGCCCGGGTCGACGGCGCGTTGTGTTCCACGCGCGCCTCAAAGAGATGTCAGCATAATTGAAGGGGTCCACTAGGACCGATGCCTGCCGGGGTTGCGAAGAAAACCGAAAGGGAGATCGTGGCCCCCGGCGACAGGGCAACCGAAGGAACACGGGTGGGTTTTAGTCAGTAAGAGTCTGACACGCCCTCCCGCTCCGCCCAGAGCGGGAGAAGTTATTTGATGATTTCCCACCCTCAAAAAAAAAAAAAAAAAAAAAAAAAAAAGGGGCTGAGAGCCTAGAGCTGCTACAACTAACTCAAACAACAACTCAACTCAAAGAATTTATTAAAATATAACATACAAATTCCAAGCAGTGCCAGGCACTTTTGAATGGTCAAGGAGTCGGTCGTTGCAAGCTAGTTGCAAGAATTAACAAGAACGGGCAAGAAACTCCACGGACAATCCAAATGGGAAACCAATGTTGGTACCGATGCTAAACATATCTCAGTCTATTGGAACTTACAATGAACCAATTCTACTTACAGTATTTTACAATTTTTTCAACACGATTGCATCAGATTGCGAAAATCCAAAGCCCCAAAAAAGCCCTTTACTCTGACGTCATCCTTTCAAACCTAAGTATCTCTACCTAACCCAATATTTCTCATACAAAACGTGAACCACCTTGAAAAGCTTTACAGTAATAAGCTAATCACCTCATACTTAAAGTAATTGAGGAAATTGTTAATTACTTTAGATAAGAATATTTGGTCTGCCACAGTCAGTAGTTATCGATAACAATAGCTTGATAGTACTGACACACTTCAGTGTCGGTTTTTGGCAGATAAATGGTTTGTTTTTTTCTTAGCAAAATCAAAAGTCATTTATTGAAATTGGGTTAAGAATTTTTTAACGGATATATTACAGGAGACAGTCTCCCAAAACGCCGCCCCTCACCACTTCCCAATGCTTTAGCTGGGAAGAAGCGGCGCAACAAACTCCCCAGCAGCACAGCTGTCTGTTAAGTTAGAAGACAAGCAACTGAAGCAGAAGTTCTGCTAGAACATACATCATGCATATATTCTCGAAAGGTTTGGGAGAGGCATGTCGTACACCCACATTTCGCCAGTTATGTTTAAGTCCCATGAAATAGGTGGCGAACCTATTGCCATCAATCGAGCACTTAAATAGACTTCGATGTCATCATCTTGTACTACCCAATGCTGAGTAGGCCTCCTCCTTGTGCCATGCTTCCCCGGTCTTTGCGATTCTCATTCAATTCTTCCCTGCGATCTTCTGTAAGTCGTTCACCCACCTGGCCATTGTTCTGCCAATGCTCCTTCTACCGTCTTTCGGCAACATTCCGTTAGACCACATTCCGGCATTCCGTTTGATCAGAGACTTTTTAGACTTCGAGTGGCTAATGGAAATCTTTATGGAACAACCCAATAAAACTTTTTCCCAGCCTGGGAAATCAAACAAAAGACCCGCTGCTCAGCTGTCGCGCTTATGACGCCAGGCCAACCAGCACCTTGGGGTTTTAGTTGGATACACTTTCTTTCACAATCCGAGGAATTTGAAGGAAATCCACTGCTTCGTATGTTTGAAACATTCGTCTGCTCGACAACGTAAATAGCACAATGAACGTAGTCGAATTATCGAAATGAAAGACATTGCAATTGTTGGTGTGTTACGTAATTGCCCCGCTGGTTCTTAGCAACAATGGCAGAAATGACTGTTGTATTTAATTTAATGGCGTGTAACAAGACAAAGGTAATTTAGATGACTCACAAAGGATTTTATGACGGAAAATGCCTGTTTTTCCTTTGATAAGAAAGGGCTGCTAGGAGATAATGAAGACATTGTATAAGGACAATAGGAAACAGGAGGAATGCATCGGAGAAAACGATAATTATTTTAGCCAGGAAATGATAATAATTATCTTTCATAATAATATACCTCCGACTTGCGAAAGTTACTCTACCTTAAGTTACCCTTTCACGCCTAGCCTGGGACCTGGAGACAGAACAGGCTACTTTTCATCCTAGATATTTGTATTAAAAAAATATGAAATATTATTATTAATAAAATATGAAGCTTCGCCCGCTTGGATGTCGGAAAATATCCTATGGGAACATACTACCAATACCGGGACTCCTACCGCTGCGCCCGCGTTGCCGTCAACTATATTTTGTTACGCGTAATTTTGAATCAATGATATCTTTTAAACCATTCATTTAATTGAAATGATGTCAACGCATATTTTAATCTAAATTAAATGCTCAATTTAAGTAAAATAGTTTATTGATAAGGATTAATGATATATAATTTTGTGTAACTTTTACGATTTCCGCAGCGCACCACAATAAAATTCCCAGTCGGCATGATTTTTCCGACATCTTCAACAATTATCGTCAAATTTCAGCCAATTTACACGAAACCTTAATTAATTATACACTTAAACCTTCCGCATAAATCACTCCGTCCATTGGTGAAAACCGTATGAAAATCTGTCCAGTCGTTTTTGAGTTTATCGCGTTCAGACAGACAGACCGACAGACAGACGCATCGGGGGACTTTGTTTTGTGTGTGCGTTTCGCTACGCACACAGTTTTATAATATGTAAGGACAAAATACACGGTTAGTTTATGATCATTTTCACAATCATAAAAACTGCCATTGTATTCAAGGTTTCAAACTCCTGAAAGCAGCAACAAATAATAATTCTGTATGTGATTAACTGTAGCATAATAGAACTCAGCAAAAAATGCAAATTCTTAAGCCGCCAAGTAATTACAATTATACCGAATACATTTCCCAAGTTGACTCACAATTCTGCACGAAATTTAAACAATTCCAACTGGCGAATTGAATAAAAATGTAACGAGTTTGACTTTGAATGTTTAACTAAGTCTTAACTACATCCAGACAGCTGTTATTTAGAAAATGGCCACGCTATTTGTAGATTAAGTGTGTCACTTCCATATATTTTCGCAAACTAAGCCAAGGTGAACGTTATACCAACTTCTAAAGGCTTTAGTGTGTGCTAAACCGATTTTAAAATACTCCGATGTGCATCTAAATTGATTTTAGTTCACAAATCCTCCGCTAAGGAACAATGGCGGTAGTGTATTTGATTTTAAATATAAGGTTTTGTAATTAAATTTGCTTACAAAGAACAAGTATAAAGCATTATTTGCAAGTTTCCTATTGCTTAGATAAACAATACCGCTTGATAACGTTAACAAGCAGTGGAAACGTTTTTTTTTTTTTAAGAAACCGGTAAATACCGACAAAATATGCCACTCAAATAGGTTTCATTTCATCGATAATTTCAGCGTTACATTTTCCGGTTAAACTATGATTCACAACAATTACGGTTTTTAAAAGTAGGTCAGCCAGTAATAGTGAATTGTGTTTCTATTTTTCTCGCTAATGGCGTGGCTCGATAAAATAGTTATTTAATTTTACGACAAGAACTCATTTACAGGTCGTTTAATGTTGTCTACTTAATAGAGAAATGTCCATAGACTTATTATGATGAAAGGGGCTCATGGCTAAGCAATAACAACCCCACAGGTCGATCGAAGGTTAAGCTACGCTCACCGTGGTCGGTTCGTGGAACCTATCCACGAACCGACCACGGTTACATTTCGAAACCCCTCCGTGACTCGGAAAGCACGTTAAACCGTTGGTCCCGGTTGTTATTCATAGATCTTTGACAGTCCTTACGGTACGGGTAGTCAGAAGCCCAAGACTGACAACCAGTCTTAACAAGGGGAATCCTGTGACCCTGTAACTGGGTTGTGGAGGTCAGATAGGCAGTCGCTCCATGTTAAATACTGGTATATGGCTGCACCCGGTTAGACTGGAAGCCGAGCCCAACAGAAGGCTAGGCAGATTGACTTATTATGATGAAAAATGTTGGAAGCATGACGTCATAAACGTAGGCAATTTAGATACAATGTAGTTGATATACCAATTATTGGTGCAATTCGATAAAAGCAATTTTGAAACGTCACCGATAGTAATGATATTATATAACACGATTTCTCACATATGGAATCGTACGTATCATTGCAGGTTATTCAAGGACAATAATTTTTATTCTGCTTATTTATGAGGATTTTTGCCCAAAGACTGTCAAAATGGGGAAGCTAAATATCATCATTAGCCTGAACCTTTCTTAGCTGGTGTCAGCTTCCTTAAGTAACTTGGTGCAACTAGGTGGTTTTAGTATTTAACATGTAGGGTGAGAGGGAGGTATGTAATTAGTTGATTGATTGCGTAACACAATCCGAGAGTTTTGGAGCATATTTCTAATTCATTGCTTCATAGGTTTAATAAATTCGTCTGCTCAATAACATAAATAACGCAATGAACGTGGCTCAACTGTCAAAATAAAATATATTGCGATCAATTGTCATTTCAAATGTGGGTTACGCAATTACCCCGCGGGCCCCTCACCCATTTACCTACTGGGCAAAACCGATATCTCAAGCACGGTTGTCAGACTTTCGTTCATTACACATAGCATGATCACAATAGAAACGGGTTTTGTCGACGGAAGAATAGACAAAATTACAGATAAGGAATCACAATGTCATTTTGTCTATTCTTCCGTCGACAAAACCCGTTTCTATGGTTGTCATGCTACGCGTGCTGTACTCAGTAGTCAATATTACCCACATTTTAACATGTATTTTAGGACTGTTGTACATAACACCTAGGTTTCAAATCCTAAGTTCTAGCTATTCGGAAATCGTGGCGAAATACATAAATGAGCAAGACTCAGGAGCGTGTGAATAATAGTCAGCTATTTATGCAGTTTAAAATCTCAGGTAAAAAATATGCATACACGAAACAATATCTCATAAAATATGGAAACTTACGTCGCCTTTGAATACAGGCATTAAGTTTTTTCCTATGTGTAATGCACAAAAAGTAGAAAGTATAGAAGAACGTTGTGTTTGAACACGCAAACATAGTGTGAAAGTGATTTTTTTAAGCGGCAACATGCCATACTGTTTTCCGTTACGTTCAAAATAGGTAATCTAGAACTAGTAAACAGGCAAAAAAAGATATAGATGATAAAGTGAGCCAAAAACCTGCACCCCAATTGCGTAACACACGATCAATCATAATCTGAATCATTTTGGAGGATATTGCTAATCCATTGCTTCACACGTTCGAAAAATTTGTCTGCTCAACAACGTAAATAACGCAATGAGTGTTTTTGAACTATCAAAATGATTGTGATTGATCGTGTCTTACGCAATTAGGGTACAGGTACCTACAAACCATTTTTATTTATTTAATATTATGAGGTAGATATACAAGCATTTCTACTTTGTATTCCAGTCTGATTATGCTAAGGAAAAAACAGTTTACACTGATATAATAATAATAACCGTATTCATCTTCATAATGACGTCATTATTGTGATCACTAGGTAATCCATTTGTCAAACGTGTTTTTTTCGGATAAACTTTCCATTATAGACCATTGATTTCGAAGTTCATATTTTTTTTTGTAGATAGTACTCGTAAATAGAAAGCTTTTTACAAATTTTCAAGTTTCGGACGTTCACAGTTTACGAGATTAATTTGTTTAAAGTTTCCATACAAATTGGAAAATAGCACTCCATTTTTGTCATGGTAGATGTCAAAGTTGACATTTCACGTTCCGTTGACGACTTCGAGGTGTATTATATTCAATTTATGTCACGTTTTACTTAAATATAATTTTGTATACGATATACTAATTTGGTGTGTAATAAGTGTGCACAATAATTGTTGTATTATGCAATTACATTAACTTTTTTACACACAAATTAACGAATTTTTGTGTTTACATTACGTGGAACGAAACGTGTAGCGACGCGTTTCGTTCGTTAATACCAAAGAGTATAATAATATAGAGGTTAATACTAAAACGTTAATACTTTGGTGTTTTATTGAGTGCAAGAGCGAGCGAAGCGAGATCGGGACTTGGGGCACCCCGACTCGGACAGGTTAGGTTAGAAGGGGATGGCGGGGTCGTGTGAGCGAGCGAAGCGAGCGAATAGACCCCGCCATCCCCTTCGTGGTTATTTTTTTATAAACCACCCAGGCCGACCTGGCTCCCCCCGACTCTTTCCTTCAATATATCTGGTTTATAATGTCCAAAACATTACGAAAGCCCGGAAAACATGACCTCAAAATTCATTCTAACCTAAAAACTTCATGCATGGATATCTCCATAACCATGGGGCTCCGAGATGTGGGGATGGTGCAGGGGGGCAGCCCCCTCCCCCCACCATCCCCCTCCACCCTCACCCGCCCATAAATCAATGGTCCATAATGGAATTTTTAACCCTTCTTTAATTAATCACAGAAAATTAAAATCAAATTAGCAATTTATGGAAACATAGATGGGTACCTTAATGTAATGGCTGTTATATCTATTCAAACACATTAATAATTACTTGCACTGATTGATTTCCATACATGCTATACAATAATGAAAACTGCTCAACTTCAAGATTTTTATAAAATTGGTAGGCAGATACATCACACAAAATTCAGCCTAAAAATCTCCTTGACAAAAGCAGTCAAAACAATCGAATAGTGACGTCATTCGCAAAGTACATACATCACGCAATTAGGCGTATAAAAACGAATCTAATTTTATTACCTACATCACTTTTTGTAAAATAACTAAAAATAAGAACAAAGAAAAACTTACTAAAGCACATCGACATGCGAATATCGATAACTGCACATCACTAACGGGGCACTGGCTTAGTGGTTGGATCCGAAACGACCTGAGCCTCGTCGCTCGTCGAACTCGGAACTTGTTTATTAAAAAAAAAGGTACCTACATGGCCCTTTTGTGCTCGCAACAAAATGGAACAGCTGATTTTATTATTATTTTCTTTAATTCAATCACTTAACAGCACAATGTAGATGTTGATTGAACCACTAAATTGCTTTCGTGAACTTATTTACGCAATAATACGAACTTATATTGAGTTAACACCACCGATTCGAAAAACCACTTTCCACTTTGTAAAATGGAGTAATACAGTTATCTCCATAACTGAATCGCGTTATAACATGAAACTACATGTCAATTAACTTTCTAAAACGCAGGATTACGATACGTATTTACGAAACAGGAAAAAAGAAATAACCAAACATATGTTAGCGCATTTTAAAATAGAATTACCTTATTCGGCCGCAAACTATGTCGTTTAACTCCGCTCCTAAACACCTGGGCTATAATATTACACTCCGGTAATCGTTTCTTTTTCTCTTAAAATACATTATTACACTGTTTAATCAATGTCCGGACGCGAAAACGCAGTCCACAATTGAGATTTTATTGCAAATTCGGCAGTCGCAAGAGCGAGCGTCCAATATTCGCTCGCGACAGTAGCACACTAAGATGTCAGCTGTGTCAGCTGGGTTTGGTTCGTTCTCATTGGTAAATCGATTGAAAATCTCTGTAGCACACTTTAATTTGTCTCTCTATCTCTTTCTCTCTTCCGTTCTCTCGCTCTGAGGCTAACAACCTTGATAAGATTTTAGGGCAATCCTTACGATATTTTTGAGGAATATTTTGTTCTATCATCATTTTTTGGACACATGTATACGTGTCACATGTTTATTTTATTATTAATATTCGGATCTTTCCAATCTAAATCATATGGGAAACAAAGCATTGTGTCAACAAGCACTAGTATGTGTGTGTGAATGTACAAAGAAAACGTATTTTCAACAGCAAGGCCCTCCTGATTGGTTCAAGCACAGCTGTTTTTGACACGAGTAGTGTTTGCCGTAGTATTTAAGCGTCATCACTAGATGGCAGTGTACTCTCATTAACACCAAACAGTTAAGCAAAACAATGCAAAAATTCCCATTTGTTAATTTATTGCACTTTAAAATAAGTAAAATCAATATACTGCTAACTCGTAGCATTTATAAAAATGGCTGTTCTACATTAAAAGTACTGAAGTTGAATGCAGTTAGGAAATGTTCAGTAGTTCGTTTGATCAAAATGCATCTCGTAACCATAGCAACCGAGTTTATTTTATGACATTATAACCCGACCGAATTGAAAATACCTCATCATGCAAGCAAAACATAATATTGTAATGACTTCGTAATGTTATGTTATTACATATTTAAACGTTTAAATGTCATTGCGTTGTGTTTTACTTAGCGTTCAAGCTAAAATAATAAAATGGACTCTTTAGACCTGTTAGCTCGCGAGGATGAGTTCAAGAAACTCAATAAACAACTCGAGAAGAAAACAGAAAGTTTAATGAAGGAAATTGAACATGCTATGGTTGGTTTCTATCAAGATTTTTTACTAATATCTTCGATCGTCTACTTCTTGTGTATCAGTATATCAACGGTATGTCCGATACCACTGAAACAGGCAATCAAGACTGTGAAAGACTGAACCACAATATCAATAAAAAGCACGGTAGATCCTAATTCATATTATTCCCATCAGTGGACATTAAAAAATAAACAGGTTGAGGTTCAATATAAACTTGAACCTCAATGAAAATAAATCACAATTTATGCTCTGACCCAAATTGCTAAGTAAAATCTGCCTGTGAGACTCATTTCATTAGTGTTTCCTTTGTCTCACAGTCTCACTGCAGAGAGTGCACAGCCTTTTAACGCACTAGATTTTTTTTTTTTAAATCAAGTTTAAAAGTATTCTTCTAGAAGCCCTGGGAGAAAGCCAGGGTGTTTGAGCATGTTACTAAAACCTCCAAGTTGTTCAACTTGTTGTCATCAACACATGCATGACTTGTAAATACTGCATGGACCACTGTAACAAATCTTTTGAAAAATCTAAATCATTTTTATGAAATTTTTTATTTGTTTCAAGATTTTTTTTCATGTTGATCAAGCAATTTTACCAACCAGTAGCTTTCACATCCCCAGAATTCTCAATCATGCTTCTTTTTTATTTCAGCAAAAACAAGACATATTCTCAGAATTCTCGCCAAGCCTTACATTATCACCTGCACACACCATAAGAAATAGCTGCGATTCCGGTAGGCCTACTACCCCACCATCTTTGCCTTTACACCACAAACCTGTTCAAAAAAAGAAAAAAACACCTCCAATCTGTTCACCAGAGTCAACTGTGGGCGCCAAAATTGAAAATGGAATACATCATTCTAATGTTGGTAGTACAAATAGTGATGAGGTTGAAATAAAAAGTTTGAATACATGTAACTGTTGTACCAATGCGAAAGTTGGGAGAATTGGAGAAGATGAAGAGTTTTTGTATGCATTTGTATCAGTTAATGTTAAGGATAAAGTTCTACCGCCATCGTTTTTGAAAGGTAACTTTATTTTATTTACTTAAAATTAGATCATACTTGCTGTCTCAGTCAATGGCCTCCGGACCATTGGCCAAACCAATCCAGTGTCGTAAGGTTTGATTCACTGGTTAAGAAAAATGGTGGGGGTTAGTCAGTATTTCTGTTCAGGAACCCTTATTACCCCAAGAACATGGCATAGGACATTCCGTAGTTTCAGCTTACCTCAATAGGAATAGGTTGTGATACAATGCATGCATAACGGCATAGGAGAGTACCTCATCAGTTCTTTTGTCCATGCCAAATGCCTGTATGTATATCACAAGTGATTTCTCCGAAACTCAGCAACAACCTCTTGTCTGCTAGCAACAACAACATAAACAAACTAACTACGATTACCAATCCAACAGCCAACAAAGAAGATCATGGCAGTTCCCCTTTTGACGAGATGATCATGGTGACCTCCTTTAGGTCAATTTTTTACTTTTTTATACTTATTTATTAAAATCTCCCTTTACTTACAACTATAATTACAGGAGGTGTATGTTCACAGCCTGAAATAATTATTGTATTGTTTTTATGCATTTTCAGACAGACCTACAGTTGAGAATGTATGCAAGTTTTTATCATCTAAAGTAAAGTTGATGCAAGAACAAATAGATAGACTACAGGGCACGCTAGATAAAAAGGTAAGTTGTAGATACGTGCTTCGATATTCGCATCATTTGCCTTTTTTATATCTAACCTTTTTCCTATACTAGGCTGCGGTCCGTTTCCAGTCCCTTTGCAGTCTGGCAGCGCCATCTATCAATAGAGATAGACACTAAGGAAATACCAGCAATATCTAGCTTTGAAATCCTAATCTTCGTCATGTCGACAGTTTATTTTATAAAATAATGTTGGCCCAAAATTTGACCACTAACACATCGTCGTCAGTAGCCCCTTTTTTTTTTGTTTTTTAATTGGTTTCTTGCATGTCAACCTAGAAGATTATCCGCTGCTTAACCGGACTTCCCTGTGGCTGCCTCAATAAATTATGGCCTCCAGCCAGCAGGAACCCGGGGTCCGTTAGGGCTGATGCCTGCCGGGGGTGCGAAGAAAACCGAAAGGGAGATCGTGACCCCCGGCAACAGGGCAACTGAAAGAACACAGATGGGTTTTAGTCAGTAAGAGTCTGACACTTCCTTAGAAGAAGTTATTTGATAATTTGCCACCCAAAAAAAAAAAACTGTGTAAATAGTCCCACTTTGCGAGGTTGTTGTTACTGCACCTTCCCACTTGGGTTCGGATTCAGAGGCGGTTCAGAGACTTCCATGTGGGCCAAGGAAGGTTGGACCCTATGGGAAGATGCTTGCTTGGTGGTAGTAAATTTTGACATTCAAAAATGCCATACATGGGCCTATTTGAAATAAATGATTTTACTTTGACTTTGAGTATTTGAACGGGTGGAGAGAGAAATTCTAAGGTAATTTGTACAACTTGCAAAAGCAAAATTATCAAGCAAGTTATTCAATCAAAGCATTTTGTTTACACTATTTATATCAATATTTTTTTATTGTTTTAATGACAATCAGTCAATTAAAATTAATTACCTATTGCAAGCGTCAACTCATTTGAAAAACAAGCAAGACATTCTATTTTTTTTCTAGATTTATGGAATGGAATGCCTTACTGAAGATTCACTTCAGGAATCCAGTAGTATTTACATGCTTCTATTAGCATCATCATTATTCATCATCTTGGAATTAAATTTTAACCTACTTCTAATTGTCGTATCGAAATGAAACTCTGTATGTAATTATGTAGTTCGGATGACAATACTATAATCTTGGAGATGATCTGATGATGGAGCTAGGAGGTGGATAGTAGAACTCTTCAGTGGCTATTAGTAAAACCCACGAGTTTAAGGTCATATGATTCGTTTTGACGAGTCCAATAGATTAGGCTTGGTAACTAGGGACTGTTGATGAGCCGGGAGGTGAATAGTGGAATTCTTCAGTAGCTACTAGTAAACCCCTCGAAGTTTCGGGCCATATAATTTGTTTTGATGAGTGTTGAAGTTGCCCCGGTTCTGCTGCGCGTCTAGCATGTTTGCTGTAGCACGAACTGACGACTTTTATGCCATTATGAGGAAGAAGGCCGCATCCTTAATAAGCAGAATGAGGGCTAGCGTGAGCTGAACAGCATGATGTACCAATAGTAACACACTCTGTCAGGTTGCTTGTGCGGCAGAGATCAACAATAATTATGTATAAGTACATTTAAAATAAATACTAACCCTTAATTGATAAGTTTGTTTTTTTGTACTAACCATTGGATCAATGTTGTCAAATTAAATATAATAAATAATATAATTGCACTTGGTTTCGTGGGTCTGATGATGGAGCTAGGAGGTGAATAGTGGAGCGCTTTTCGGTTGTTTATTAATTTAAACAAAGTACTCCACACTTTTTGAATTAAATTAGATATATAAAAGCGTATTCAAAGGAAGTGACAAGCTTACTAATGATAAAATGATAACTATCTACAGTATTTTTTTAAAGAATCACAACTGCATATTATATATAGTTACATTCAACATTTACTTAATAAATAATTAGGAAAAGTATTACTGGTAATAATATACAATAAGTATGTAAAAATAAACCCTGTCCGCTCTGAAAGGGTCTCATAGGTACTAACTACTACTACTACATAAAAAAGTATTGAAAATAAAAAGTTATTTTCTACTTAAAATTCACATTTTTAGTACCAAAATTACCCCAAATCCATTAAAAATTTGCAAATTTTCAGCAGAGGTCATAAGTTATGATTTGTAGACACCTGCTAAACGACGGTCGCCCGCGCCCCAATAAATGACCCGGTAAAATTGTCCATTGCAAAAAAAGTAATGTTTTTTTTTTCTTTTTTCTTTGAATTTACCAAATATATAGACCCTCAGTACGATACCTAACAACACCCTCACGGATCGGACAGGATTTTTTTTTCTATAATACATGGGTATCTATAATTCCCCACATTTTGTTTAAAAAATTACATGTTTGCATTTACTCTACAGTTAAAATATTGAACAAGGTAAAATGCATGTATAATTTTATCGTAACTAAAACAAGTTAATTTAATTATTGTATAATTGTTTTTTGACTACATTATTTTGGTCCTTCCAGGCAACCCAGTGTGACGGTCACCTACGACAGTTAGCAGAGTTAGAGAGTGAGCGAATGACTCTGCTGTCAAAGACTAATAACATGAAAGCCAGCACAGCTGACATGAAGGCTAAGAACATGTTACTGGTGGCTAAACTTAATGTAAGTACGTACACGTCATACTTAAGGGCTTCCTAAAACCTCTGGAGCCCATTTCAATTAACGCTAGGTGACATCTAAATGAATGCCTAAATAAAACTTTGTTTTTATATTTATTTTTGACAGTGTCAGCACCTGCGTCTCTTTACTTGTCACAGCGATGTCATAGAATACCACAGACACTAAAGGCATAAACAAGTAACTGATCTTACGTCGGGTGCTGACACACGCATTAAAATAATTTTATTAAAATACATATTTTAATTTTAATCGCTTACAGTACAGTAATCGCGTTTAGGAAGAAGAGTGGGGTGCGTCTTCGTGAATGGCTCTATCTATATCAGTCTCAATCAGTCTATTCAATTGTTTTTTTTTAAATAACTATAGATATTTAAATGATTTAGATATTTTATTGATGGCAATAGACTCGTCCCCTATTCATAATCAGCCCATAATGTTCCCACTGCTGGGATACAGGCCTCCACTCTGTGGAAGGGAATGGGCTGTAATCCAACACGCGGACCCAGTACGGTTTGGTGGACTTCACACGTCTTCGAATTTTTAGTTAGGACATGCCGGTTTCCTCACGATGTTTTACTTCACTTTTTGAGAGCAGCCCCCTATTACATGGGACTTAACTGGCGAAATGTGGGTGTACCATACGTACACCACTGCCTAACCCTTTGGATATAATAGGCGTGTTATTATGTAATTTATTAATTAATTAAATATCTTCTCTTATAGGAAAAAGAGCGCCTCTATAAAGAACAAAGGACAGAGACAGACAGACTGACATGCGAGCTAAAACGGTATAAAATTAAATGCAGCAGTGCGGAGGCAAAGAGTGCGGCGCAGCAGGAGACTATCGATAACTTGAGGCAGCAGATTGATACCGTGAAGCGGGCCGAAAAGGTAAATATCGTTATCTGTTTAGAAAATTACAATTCTAGTTCTCCATAGACATGAACGCGTGTGAGTGTAGGTGGAAAAAAATAAGGTTAAGAGTACATAATATCTCAGCTCAAATTCGCCCCTTATCTCGCTCGCTCGATACTGCTCGCGGACTGAGTGAGAGCGAGATTGAGCGGCGGGGAGAAGGCTCCAAAGCGCCAATAGTTTCGGGAATTTCTTTTTACGGCAATTATAATGGAAATTTAAAATAAAACAAAAGCATAGTATTTGCTTTATAGTTAGTCCAGTTATCATGCAAAGTTTCATGATCTAATTTGAAGTCTTTTTTTAATACCAGCGGTTTATTGTTCGGTTTTTTACTTTGTATTTTTTTCCGTCGAGAAAATTGTATGGAATCGTGATTTAGTCACACATAGTAAAATATATTAATTTCAAAATTAATATTGCAATATTTTCGCTAATAGCGAAGGACCATGCTTAGCAATTTCGGCTATTATAGACTCTGAAAAACCCTATATCGCAGGATAATTAGAAAAATCGTTTTTGTTTTGCAAAGGGCCGGATTATTGGAAACTAAAACGATTTTCGTAATAATACGATTTTTACAAAAAAAAAGTCTGTTTAGGACGATTGGAAACTTGATTGCTGATTGGTTTATTTGTCAATTCATAACATCTTTATTATCTCAGGTCAGAACACGGCTCGAGTGTTCTGTGTATAGCGATCACATTAGTTAATCAGTGTATACAATCATAGATAATTTACATGTATTGCCACTTTATCAACTATCTACTGTATCGTTTTTAATAAAAACGTCCTCAATTACGGTTGCAATGGAATTTGAAATTTGTCGTGCATGATATTGAGTTTGTTTTCCCAAAACTTATCTGAGATTCTGCATTTTTTTTTTTTTTTACCAAAAATTCAACCGACTTCCAAACTACAAAGTGAAAAATAACTTTAATTTCGAAAGTCGGTGTCTTTGGCTCAATCATTATTTAAATTTTTTTTGCCGCCGGCTTCCAAAATTGAAGTTATTTTTCACTTTTTAGTTTGGAAGTCGGTTGTATATTTGTTTTTTTTTTTCACTTTTTACTGTGTTGATTTGTAATTCATCATTTCCACTTTACCAAATGATGCTATTCGAGAGCAAATGCACGAGTTACTATTAAAAATACCCAAATCGCTATAGGTGTGGCTATAATATTTGAAGAGTTCCCTCGATTTCTCCAAGATCCCATCATCAGATCGTGGCCAAATGACAATGGGACCAACCTGGAAGTATACTCTTTCAAAAAAAAAATAAAAAAAAAATTCAAATCGGTTCAGCCGTGTTCGAGTATTCGGGGAACATACACAAAAAAAAAACCGACGAACTGAGAACCTCCTTTTTTTAAGGTGTTAAAAACAATGAAGGCAAAATGTACAGTAGTGATTTATTCACGTTCCTTCTCTGTATGAGGTGATGTTCCTTTCACTGCTGTAGGTCAGGTACGTAGTACCTACATTATATTGTAGTCTTTGGTACCTACGTAATATGAATTGCTAGAACAGCCCTTACACCAATGAAATGAAGACGATGTCTATGACAAATTGTTACCATGGTTGACTTTTCAACCTTGTGTCATTATTGCCAAAGAACTTGAGACATTAACCTGCATCTTCCTCACATGATCTGACCAAGATTATGTCTGAGCTTTAAAAGAAACTGTGACCTCTTGAGTTTGAGTTTTTTGAGTTTGCTTCGGCCTTTCTTCTCAGAGTAATTAGTCAGGAAACACCGAACTCATCTAGTTTTAAAACATATTTTAATTTTGACATATGTGTTTTTTTAAACAATTTACAAAACTAAATATCATTTAATTATTAGGAATATTAGGTCGAATATTGCTTAACCCAAGTTACTTTGTGAATTATTTTTCACTAACATCCCTCTCCCCTCTTTGCCCCTACTTCTTAACATCATCTTATAAATACATAAATATTCATAATGAAACTATGTAAAACTGTTTATGTATTTGTTTCAGGAATTCCGCGAATCCTCCCGCAGTCTTTCAGCGTCCCACCAGGCCGCCATCTCTCGGCTAGAAGCGCACATTAAAGTGTTAAACACAAGGAGTGACCGACAGATGGCGTTGATCGACAATTTAAGGAGACAAAACGTTTTGTTGAACACAGAGGGCGCTTTGAAAGTTCTTGAAAAGGAGTATTGTGATTTTTTGAATCAGGAGTTTTAAATTAATCCATGCTAACGCAGTCCATAATCTGTTTAGTCTTTTTCCAACTATGTTGGGGTCGGTTTCCAGTCTAACCGGATGCCAGTACTTTACATGGAGCGACTGCTTATCTGACCTCCACAACCCAGTTACTGGATAACACCATACACCATGGTAAGACTGGTTATCAGATTACGAATGACAGCCGGGACAACAGTTAGTGCTTTCCGAGGCACGGTCTCGGTATGAAATTAACCCTACAGACAACGACAAACAGTCCACTACCCGGTTCTGGGCCTTCCACATCCAGTCTGTACCAGTTTTACGTCGTCGTTCTATCGTCGCTGGGGGCGTTCCACACTACGCTTGCCGATATGTGGTCTCCACTCCAAGACTCATCTCCTCCAAAGAGTTTGAATAAATATTTTGTTAACCAATTTATTTTTTTAATTTTATAACTAACTAGCGGACGTTACGTGGTTTCCGCGTAATTCCCGTTCCCGTGGGAGTACGGGGATAAAATATAAGGCTATATTTTATCCTGATAATGTAGCTATCCATTGCTGAAAGAATTTTTCAAATCGGTCCAGTAGTTTTTAAGTTTATTCCTTACATACAAAAATACAAAACTTTCCTCTTTATAATATTAAGTATAGATTTACTTTTTAGTCTTTGTATCAGTGTCTCTTATACTTGAATTCAGAATATTATACATTCTTTTGCATTTACTCAACTATGTACTTTAGATTTATTTAGTCTGAGATGGTTTTTGAGTAGATAGGTAACTATTTGTAATAAAAACCTAAATACATTGTGGGTGCAATGAAATTTGAGCTTTATCATGTATAATTTCAAACCTGACAAAGCTCAAATTTCATCAATCAAGTTCAAATTTCAATTCAACTGCGTACAAACTCAACGCAAATCCTGTATGTGTTCGACTGCGAGTCTTTATGTTCGCGCTAAAAACCGACAGCCGATGGACCAGCGCGAGCGCCAGCCCGAGCGTTACATTTAATGCTCGTAATGCCATATCCATACGCAAAATCGTTACACGATACATTACAGTACACATAACACGTCTGGACCCGGCTTAAAGGCGTTTACAGCCTTGTGTGATGTAATGTATCGTGTAATGTAACGCGAATAATGTGGTCGGCATACAAACAAGCACTATGTTCGCGCTAAAAACCGACAGCCCGAGCGTTACATGTAACGCTCATAGTGCCGTCCACACGCAGAATTTTCGTGACAGAACACGATACATTACATTACCTACGCATTACACACGTCTGTATACGCCTTTCGTCAGTGATGACGCGAAGAGGCGTGGTAGCAAGGTAAGTGCGTGTCCCAAATAAAATATTTTCTTTCTTTCTTTCTTTCAAGGTATTGGGGACGTCGGGAGAAACTGGATAGTAAAACTTCAACATAATTAAGCCAGTGTTTTAATGATAAAAGTAGTCCTGAACGTAGATGCCTATGTCGTAGCTCAGTCCTCTGCCCCTCTCGCTCTTCAGTCGGAGGTTCACGAAGGAGTAGCCCACACCTCCGGCGGTGATGTTGATGGAGGACTTACTGTGGAACATGTCTAGCGCTTGGATGCCCTGGAATTAGAAAATGGAAGATTACGAGTATTTTAATTGACTGAGCGAGCGAAGCGTCTCTGCTTCGATTCTGGCAAAATTTGCTTTCGTGTGTCAGTTTGTTGGTACTCCTCAGGTCGTATTTTACAACCGATCTGGATGAAACTTGGTACACAGGTTTTTTTTTACATAGTAGTATGTGTTTCAATCAAACGACATGTTGGAAATGACTGGTTTATTCTCTAAGCATTATCAATTAGTCTATGACACTAAATGCTATTATTATAGAATAACCCACTACAACGACATTATAGTTATTTTTGTCGTCGTGCATTTTTTTATTGGAGGGGTGTTTCCTGCAAAAAGGGGCAATATATATGTTTTAGTTTAATTTGTAATGTCCTGTGCGAGTCCCAATAAATACTTTTTCTTTCTTTCTTTCTTTCATATATCCCCCTTTTGAGATCCGATTTCAATGGTTCTTTTTTTATTTGAACAGTAGTAACTTTAAATTGGTCTCATAAAATAAAAGTGAAGATCTGATGAGGATCTTCGGCATGATGAGCAGAATAGCTTCTCAAAATGCAATAAATTGCTCACTTTTAGATTTCTACCCGTGGAATCGGCCCTGTAACTACTAGGAAGGGATTGATGGAGTACCTGGGACCACCTTGTCATCATAAAACTAGAGAATTCTGAAAATAATTTTCACAATAATCTAAAACCTATACACGGGTGACCATTCCTAAAATATACTGGTCGAGTTCTAAGATTCTTCAATGGAAGAAATAAGGTTAATAGCTCAAAAGCCTACTAAAACTCTATTATTAAAAATCCTGCAAAGTGCGCGTCGCACGAAGGGTTCCGTAAGATCAAGGAAAAAAACGCCGAACAAAACACTTCTTGTATGGGAACCCCCTTTATTTCTAAACTTGATTTCATTTTTATTATTATAGCGGCACTAGAAATACACAATCTGTGATACTACTGTCTACCTATTACCGTTTATAAGTTACAGCCCACTGACAGACAGACAGACGAACAGTGGTGGCTTAGTAATAGGGTTACCATAGATCTATTTATATTTCTATGAGGGTTACATTTGGCACCCTTCTGGTACGTTAATTTTACTAGACAACGTTTTAACATATTCGTATATAAGATATGTCATTTCGTTAACATATTAAATATCCAAATATTTAAATTGCTACCGGTAGACCAATCTGCGACTCCAATAGCTCAATGGCTAAGACTCGCCAGCAAGATGTAGTGAGTTCGCTCAAACCCGTTAGATACACTATTGACGTGTGAACTCACTGTGCTAATTAGATAACTAAGGTGGAAGTAAGATGATTATAACAGCTATTATAAAACAATGCCATTTTATCTATTGATTTTTTGAATTTGATTGCGTTAGTTTACGTTATTCTAATAGGTATTATTGACGCAATCCACGCTTTGTGTATTGTGACCATATTTAGATACGTCCGAAAATGTTGGTATGGTTTACATAACCTTGAATACCTAGCCACCAATGTATTTGACCGGCCCACGATAACTTGACCCAAAAACTCTCGATATTTTAAATTGTAATTACGTCGGAGATGAGTGGATAACGCTGTTGTCAAATTTCTTGTTACCCGACTGCGCGACAGCAAAGACAGGGCTATGTTTTTCACGCGTATCTTTATATCTTTGTATGTGGGATTCTTTAAATCCTCGAAGCATCGTAATGGCCGTATGGATTTTAATACATGACGTGTGTATCGATTCTTTTAGCTATTATGATGCTGCCGGTGCTGAGTTCCAAAAAAAAAGTGGAAAACGGGATTGGCAATTTGGCATAATAGAGTAGATAGGCGGGGTAGGCATTATTAAAAAAACATGTAAAAAAGCTTTTTTTGTTCAGTGTTATATTTCCTTAATCAATGATTTCCATATTCCAGTAATCAAGTATTAAGTACCCGGAACCGAACTAGTTAGATTAGGTGAAATATTTTAACTCGCAAAAACAAGGTTATTTAGGTTAGAACTGTGACCCCTTACGCCAAACTAGAATATATAGAAAAAAAAAACTTTAGTTAGGGTTAGTTAGTTGGAGTTCTAAATACTGGAAGGGATTTCTTAAATGCCGCGCCGCGGCCGCCGGTGTCCATTATGGGAGCCGGCGGTGCCAGCCACAGAGTATGTAATGTGCCAGTAATGTCATACCGGTTCTCAATGGCATTATTTTTGGGAGCCGGCGCCGGCAGCAGAGGCAGTCTCATTTTTTTAACAAAAATGACCTACTTAGATTCCGTGCAAATAAGTAGTTATTAATTATTAAATATAAGATACATTCCTAGAAATTTTACAATAATTGAATTGACTTATTGTATAAACAAACTGTGTTTTTTTTTTTGCAGAGAGCTTTAATTATTGTACAAACTGTGTTTTTTTATTAAAGAACACTTTTTATTTGAAAATGAAATCAAAGTTTTAATTATTGTACTTACGAACTGTGACTTTAAAAGAGATTAGATAAACGAATGGGTCTTTTAAATGAGCGTATAATATATGTTGTTTATAATGTTGATTCTATTTTATAGATGTTGAAAAAGCACTAATAGTACCTACGCATCTCCATTAAACTTTTGAGTAATATCATAGACATCGTAGCCCCCTATCTAGCTGTTAATTTTAATAAATGTGTTGATAGGAACTTTTCCTGACCTCATGAAGAGTAGTAAAGTCATACCATCACTTAAATCAGGTAATAAAAATGACGTTGGCAATTTCAGACCTATTTCTATTTTACCTGCATTCAGCAAAATATTTGAAAAGTTAATACTCATGCAGTTGCTAAGACATTTTAATTTAAATAGCCTTCTTCATAATGAACATTATGGCTTTACAAAAGGTCGTCCGACTACAGATGCGGGTGTTGCTCTGCTGAAACACATATTTAATGCATGGGAGAATTCGCAAAATGCTATTGGAGTTTTCTGTGATCCTCCAAAGCATTTGATTGCATGCACCATGATACGCTTTTGCGTAGACTTGTGCAGGGCCACCTCGAGTCCCAACTGCCGGATCCTGTCAACTATTGTCGCAACCCCGTGTGTCGCTAAGTCGGCCGCCGCCTGGTACGACCGCCCCTGCGCTACTGAGGCCTGCCTACTGCCACTAGGGAGATTGGCGCGCATCACCCAGTCGTATCCGATGTACCACAGATGCGGCCCCAAGACCGCTCCCTGTGGGACACCGCACTACATCTCTCGCCGGTTCCACTCTCTTTGGTCGGTTGGTCGGTTGGTGTCCTTTATGCCTGGAGGCTTTATTTAGATATTTAGTTCTGTTTACGTTTAGTTTATTTTTTGTTTCTGCTTGAGTATAGTTGACGATGTTTTTGGTTGATATATTGGCGTGTGCTAGCTGACATATGGCCAATAATTTATCATTTAAATTATTTTTTGTGCTGCATAATGTACATTATTTGGCATACCATTGAATAGAATCTTTTTTTTTTTTTCTAACTTGAATAGAAAGCTGTGCTGCTGGGAGTTTGTTGCGCCACTTCTTCCCAGCTAAAGGCACTAGGAAGTGGTGAAGGGTGGGCGTTTTGGGGACTGTCTTATGTAATTTTGACGTTCGAAAAATGCTGATTCTCAGCCTAGTTTGAATAAATGACTTTTGAATTTTGAATTTTACGTACTTACCTAATGCTAATTTTATACCGCGTATTGACTGAATAAAAATCATACTAGCACTTTTCTTACCAGCAGTACTTTTGCGTCTTCTAGCTATAAATACATATAGTTAGATATTTCTGAACCGGGCGAGTTCGAACTGGGGATGAGTATGGACAGAGCCTTCAGACCGGCCACAAAAAATGTACCTACGCATTTTCGGACTGGCTGTTTAACAAGGAGCCATACAAAGTAATTACCTATTCTACTGTAAAACTTTATCTATTTAACCTCTTTACGTATTCGGTCAATTTAGTTATCAACTGATTACAGAGGTCAGGGGCTTGCTTCTTAAAAGTAGTTCATTACCAAGAATCTTACTTTTAGTGATTATTTACTAGAAAATAAAGTAGGGAATATATTATATATTATTACAGTTTTGGGAATATATAATACTTAATTAGTCAAAGAAATGTGTCCACTTCATAATCACAATAGTACGTAGGTAGGGACCTACATAATTTCCTTTTAACTCCCCCTGTGGACATAAGTATTAAAAATTAATTTATTCAAACTAGGCTGAGAATCAGGACTTTTCGAACGTCAAAATTTCATAAAACAGTTCCCCAAAAACGCCCACCCTTCACCAATGCCTTGTGGTTTAGCTGGGAAGACGTGGAGCAACAAACTCCCCAGCAGCCAGTTGTCTGTTCAGTTAGAAAAACTTGATTCTATACAATAGTACTTATGCAAAATAATTTCCATTACGCAACACAAAACATTAAATTAAACTATTTGCTATAATGTCAGCTAGCACACGCAAATTTACTATTCACATTTTAATATAGTCAATTTATGTCAACCTCTGTTTAGCCCTACGAAACAGGCGTGATGTTATGTTCAAAACATACTTTGTTATAACTAAAACACAATACTTGCTTACAATAAAGGAAAACATCACAATGTAACATGGACTTAGTATTTACTAAATCGACAACACGCCGCGCGTTGAGCAAACGTGGTCATTAATGCTCGAGAAGAGGCTTCATTCAGTTGTACCTACTAGTATTTATCAAAGTTACTTTTCCTGATTGTCTGTGTGACCGCTTATTTCTTCTAAACTGCATCATAGATTTTGATGCGTTTTTAACCATCATTTATTTCAGAAGGTTTATGGGTACAATACATTGATGTTTAAGTTAGATTTAGCATAAAAATCTCGATGTTTTGACATGTCGCCTTTGCACCGGTTTAGGTACCTACTTACAATAAAATAACTGACCTGAATCAATCGATTATCCTGCTGCGAATAGAAGAAATATTTCACTCTTTTCATAAAAGGTATCGCATTATATTCGACCTTAGTTTGATTCGCTAACATCACCTTGTTAGCAACATTTCCTACAATCAAATGGTCGGACCACACTGACACAGCCACTAAGCCGAAAACTGAGAGAACTAATAGGTATTTCATTTTGATATGTAGTAGTTATTGAAGACACGTCCTCGTCGATCACTCGTGTGAATGATAGTGACAAAAAGTTCATAGAGTTATCGTGTTATTATGATTTGATTGTATGCTGTAGATAGAGTGAGGAATCAGACCAAATATTGTTTGTCTAACTACCTATGACTAATATCACTATCCGCCTTAAATAAGAGCGTGCTGATCAATCCACGTGATCATCTTTACATACCGTTACTTCTCCGTGCCTCGGAAAGCGCGTTAAGCCGTTGATCCCGGCTGTCATTCGTAGATCAGACAATCATTACGGGTAGTCAGAAGCCCGAAAGTCTGACAACCATTCTTACCAAGGGGTATGGATCAGATAGGCATCAGTCGCTCCATGTTTAATACTGGTATTCAGCTGCATCAGGTTAGACTGGAAGCCGACTCCTACATAGTTGGGAAAAGGCTAGGCAGATTGATTTGATCAATGCTCATACCTTCTCTGTATACGAAGAGTCGGCTTACCGTGCAGTGGAACAATACTGGGTTGATATACAGGTAACTATGGCTGAGGATGAGCGTCTCGATCGTCGCCTAGACAGGCCTAAGCTAGAAACAGCCGGAGCTGATGTGATCAGTGTGGAGCCTACAGAATTAAGTTGCTGGAGTTCCAGAAACACAAACACTGTTTGTCCACCGCACCGTGAACGGGACTTCAACGAAAATTAGATTACGGGGCCATAGTACCTAAATGTACTGTTGCTACATCGGCGTCGACATCTCGTTCTCGTTGACGTCCCGTTCACGATGCCTTGGAGCCGGTGAACAAACGTGTACTCAGTACGTAGTACCTCAATCGTGTGACAATATATTGAGTAGACCTTGGCCCGGGAATGGCACGATATTATTTGATCGAGGTATCTATTGTCTTAGGTAGCTATTGTTTTTTTACATCTTCTGACAGTAAATATTAACAATTGATTAAAAATATTCCGAGACGAAAACAGTGGTTTAAGTTTTAAGAACACGTTCAGTATCATTATCGCCATCATCAATCAGCCTGTTGCTCCTTATTTTTATTATTTTGTTAATTAATCTTCTCCTTTTTATCTTCTTCTTTTCTTCTTCTTCTTCTTGTTAATAATCAATCTTGTTTTATATAGATTCTTTTCTTTTAGATTTTGTGAATGTGAGAACTTTGTAGGCTGTAGACTGACTTGTGGACCATTTTCTATTTTACTAAGTACCTGGTACTTATTGATAGGCCTACACTGTCCTCTCATATCTATTAACACTGTAATTTGAAAACATTGTAGAAACCATTTATTTTTGAAAGATTAATCGTGGAGTTTCTTGCCAGCTCTTCTCCATAGGAAACCAATTGGAACCGTGCATCTAGGTTCTGACGTTTCATAAGTGCCCATGTAGGTTTATGTGAAATAAAATATTTTGAATTTGAATTTGCTGTCTACTGCTGGATATGAGCCTCTCCATTCGCACGCCATCATCCAGCTGCTACCAGCCACCCTGATCGTATCGTTGCTCCACTTAGCCCGAGGGCGATGTATCTTATACGTTTAGCGATCCGCAATCTAATTTATGAACCCTAACGATCACCGGTTTAACAGTTCCCTCTAGCCATTGCAAAAAGAGTCCAAATTCAAACACTCCAAAACACACCCACTACAAAATATCTACATAACTACAATAGAATAAATAAAATGAAAATGAACCTTATCGCCAGTGCTACACATAAAACGTTCCATATTGAGTCATCGATCAGTCGTGTCATGACTTTTAAGATTCATCTTATTATAATAATGACCGCGCATTATTTGAGATATAGTGCTAAGTACTTAGTGTCTATAGAATACATTCCTAGCTGAGAATGGAGGAAAATATGCCAATGATCTATATACTAACACATAGGACCCTAAGACGATGTTACTTAAAATTTAAATCATAACATAACGTCTAGGCAGAGATTAGGGTGTATAGATGTAGCCACAATAGCAGGCGAGCCTATTGCCATCCACCTGGCGGAAATCCAGACTCCGGGCTGCTATTGAGGAATTCCTTAGGAAAAAACCAAAAAAAATTTGATACTGCACGTCAGTAGTAGCACTTTGAACTTAAGCTTGTCTAGAATAAAGACGCAGTTGTACGCAGTTTCAATAGTATAAGAGGCCAACTTATACTGCTTCTGTTACCTTAGGTCTAGATACCCCGACAATATCGCCCACACTCTCCAAGGCGCAGTCAATCGACTCGCGGCCTGGTTTCGAAAGTGGCGCATAGAAGTCAATCCCGAAAAAAGCCAAGCGGTTCTCTTCTCGAAACCGCGCACAAGGCTTAGAGACCCCCTCCCCCGACCTCTCACTATGTTTGGTAAGCAGATCCCTTGGGAGAAGCGAGCCAAATACCTAGGTCTTCTCCTCGACCACCATCTCACTTTCGCTGAGCACATACAATACCTGAGAATATTACCAGTTCATAAGTTTAAATGTAAGATGTTTGCTTGGCTCTTAGACATGTGTTTTTATTCCGTCAATGAATTTTTAAATCATACTTTTTGACATTGTTAATAAGATCTTAATAATGACATTAGTACTTTGACATTATTATGAATTCTTGGACATTGTAATTTCTATTCTGATTTTTATTCTTTTATATTTTGACATTATGATTTATTCTTTGACACTATGATTTATTTTTCGACGTTATGATTTATATTTTTGATTTTTAAATAATAATATTTTGAGATTATAAAATCATGCAGCTTGTGATATAACCAGTCTTTTAATTTGTCACTAAAATTATTGAATTTTTATAAACTTAATACAAAACATAATTTTATATAATATTCTAATAATGTACCTGGTTCTGATCAGCATGTACCTAGCTTGATAGTTAATATTTCTACACCAGCAATGGTAGTTTATGTGAAACAATGTTCAATTTAAGATCTCAATGTACCATAAACTGAGAAATAAATAAATTATTATTATTATTATTTATTTTTATATATCTCGGGACCTTAGGGTCCCGGTCTTTTGGAAGGCGTACGAGGGGCCGAAGCCAACTCGCAGAGGCCCCTTAGACAATTTTATATGGAATGAGGCACCAACCGACGATTATCCCTGTATGGACTATGCAAGTGCACCCAAGGAAAACCCCCGGTTGGTGCAGGACTATTGTAGAACATGAAAATAAAACATGCTATTGGTTTGGATGGCTATAGTGGATTTGATTCCTTGAACTATGGGATAACTATGTCCCCTGCCTGACCAATGTTATATACTATACAAGGATGAAATGGCAGGGGGTGACTTGCACACTCAATAATGGGCCCCCGAAAAACTGTTGCTAGCACATAGTGACGTAGCGACTAGGGGGCAACATGTCTTGAGGTGCTTGAGGAGTGGAGAGGTATTCCACGGCTTTCAGAACAATCCCAGAGCCCGGAAGATGGTCAAGATCCCTACGAGCACTTACTAGAATACTTCCTTTCTCCGAGCACATTTGCTCTTGCGAATCTCCACTCAAGCCGGCCAATTAAAGCAAGAATGAGGTGGGAGCTCCGTTCCTCGTCAGTATTCACTCCAGCCGGCCAGTAAAGGCAAGCCAGAGATGAGGAGCAAGACTTCTCCCGGGAGATAGGGTCCGTGGGGTCGCTACTGCCCAACAGCTCGCCACATGCTGCCCTGCGGGTTTTTGTATCTCTCTTGGTCTGGCTCCTCATCCCAGACCCGTTCCGGCAAAGTAAACTCTACCGGCACAGACCTAGAGTTCGGAGCGCGCAAGCCCCACCACGACATCAACGTAGAGATACGGCGGTGGGGTTATTATTATTATTATTAAAGAAGGTTCGTTCGCGAGCCGCTTTCGCTCTCGGTAGGCTCCATTCCGTCCTAAACGCACGCAGCAAGATGTCACTTAAGTGCAAATTGCGAATCTACACAGCGTGTATTCGTCCCATCATGACTTATGCGGGTGCCGTCTTTGCTCATGCAAAACCCTGCCATATCCATAGGTTGCAAACGCTCCAAAACCGATTCCTCCGTAGGGCCACAGGTTCCCCCTGGTATGTTAGGAACCAGAGTCTCCATCTCGACCTTAGAATTCCCACGATCCACCAATTTCTAAAACGCCTTGCAAAGCGTTACTTCGATTCCGCGGTCAAACATCGCAACCCTCTGGTTGTCGAGGCCGCCAGTTATGTCCCAAGTAGGATTAGCCGTACCCGCCGACCTAGGCACATTCTCACCGACCCTGATGACCCCATAACCCTCCTTCAGGAGAGCAATAGGGCTACTAGTACTCTACACAGATACAGACGCCTTCCGTCATTCCGACCTCGCCGTCGAGGTCCTTTGCGATCGCGTCCGCGCCCCCAAGTAAATGATACTCCTCCCCGACCCTTGCTCGATAACGAGGTGCCAGCAGTGGTTTCTGCTGTGCACGTAGCTTTAAATTCCCCGATTAATAATAATGATCAAAATTTTGATCCAGCCCGTCCCATCTTTGATGTCCTCCCTCCGGTGACGCCCTAAGCCGAGGCTCGTACCCCACAGGGGGTGCCCTTAGCGAGCGTTCACCTAGCTTTTTAGCTTAGTTTTGTATGCCCCTGGCTGGAGGCTTTGAGTGTAGCAGCTTAAGGCAACCACAGGATTGACCGGTTAAGTATTCATGACCTCAGAGGTCAGCTACGAGATGCATAACAGAAAAAAAAAAAAAAAAAAAAAAAAAGCTTCTGTTACCACTCAAGTGCGGCTTACCGTACTACCACAGAACAGAATAGTTAAAGCCGCGTCCTATTGAAAACCGATCGTCGCGCGAATACGCGATCGGTTGCGTGCTAATGTTACTTTTATTCGGAAAACCGGAAAACGCGGCGGCGCGACCACGCGACAGGTTCGCCGAACAAAAAGTTCGAACCATCGTGTATTCGCGCGACAATCACTTTCAATTAGGACGCAGGGTAGTACTATTACCCTGCGTCCTAATTGACACTACACAATGTCTAGCGCACCTTGGGAAGTCAGTCCTGCCATTTAATAGTCCATTGCTGAATATAGGCCTCTCCGATTGCACGCCATTAGTTTGATTCTCGGCCTGAGAGCGGTCTTCTGAACGGTTTCCGATTTTTTTTATAATTCTTGCCGATGTGGAAATAACGAAGAACGAGACTGGAGAACGCTGTTGGATCCTCTTGACCTAAATCATTAGTCAACGTAGTCTAGTCTTTGCCAGGGCGTTGAATAGGTACTGTACCAAAATTAGCATCTTACTGTTCCTTTGCTGAGCAAAGGTCTTTTCTCATACAGAGAGCAATAATTACCACGTTTGCTGACTAAGGGTAGGACGCTCAGGCTAGGTTAAGCGACGGTCTTCACGGGTGGCTAAAAGCAGCTGGATGAGCGTAGATCGGAATTGGAGGGGCTTAGGCTCATGATCTTGAGTATCTTATTAAACGTTCTGATTAGGTATATTGTTATCATAGTTTCTTGTTAAGAGTTCAGAGGTCTGATGTCTGTTTGTTAAATCATTCTACTAATTTATTCGTCATCGACTCAATAGTGTTTACAAATCATTTCTGACAAGATCACGTTTCACGGAATTCCCTTGAATGGGGAACAGAAAATAAACATTATGATTGAATAAATAAAGAATTATTATGACGCATTAAGTGCTAATGCAGAGTATGTGAAAAGAAATACCTATGAATGGTTACAAGAAAAGAGGTAGGTAGACTAAAGAAGAGTTTAATTTATTGTACATAATTAACCTATAACGTTCCTACTGCTGGGACGCAGGCCTCCTCTCTGTGAGAGGGAGGGGGCCGTAATCTACCACGCGGGCCGGGTGCGGGTTGGTAGATATCACAAATGTCTTCGAATTTTTGTTTCTAGGACATGCCGTTTTCCTCACGATGCTTTCCTTCACCGTTTTAAGAGCAGTGGTGATGAAATAATTTACACAAAGTAAAGCGCCTGTCAAGGTTCGAACCTACGACCTAAAACTCGTAAGTCGCATTCGTTGCCACTGGGCCATCACTGCTTGTGCACCACCAATATACAGGGTGGCAGGGACATCGACGCGAAAACTGTTACCATGGGTTCAGCACATGATTCTAAACGCCCCTGCGTTGAAATTTTGCGTCGGTTATTTAAAAAAAAAAATTGTTGTTTCATAGAGAAGTGCAATACCTACTCGGTCAAAATGTATGGAACAGCAGATTTTTTTTTAAATAACAGACGCAAAATTTCAAAGTCGTAGGATTTCAATGTCGTAGCATTGTTGAACTTCTCCACTCTCCATAAGAGAGAGTGGAGAAGTTCGGTACAAACCTACGACTAAAAGAATTAAGACCTCAATCCCCATCATCTATGTCCAGGGTCGGTGCAACATGTCTTTTAATTCCATACTTCTCGATGAGCCAATTCAAAAGTGCTTGTAATTTTTTTTAATCGAAATAAATGCTTTGAGTTTAATAAGGGCTAATGAATGTCCCTAATAAGCAACTTTAAAAAGTTTTCTAACTCTCTTTTACTTCAAAGAGAAATTCAATAGGAACTCTTTATCTCCATAGACACAAAAATGATCAGAAGAAAAATCTTCAAAATGACACGAAGGTGTGACAGAAAGAAAAATAAAAGAATATCGTTGTGCGAACTTGGTTGTTATTATTCGGATATATTGATAAGTTTTCTTTGTTAGTTCATAGACATTTACATGGTATCATGCAAGGAGCGAATTCTATAATTAGTAGCCAATGTTATTTATCAATTTTCTATGGTGAGTCCCATTGTGTATATTTCTTAGATGGTCGGATGAACTGTGGGCCTTTGTGCCGTCGAAGTAAGCTGCCCTCAGCATTCGCTTTGCAAGCAAGTCAGAGATTCCGGTTTTTTTTCTGGTTGATTTGAAAATGTGTGGTGAAGGTTTTTCATCCAGGATGGTGCAGGTAAGAGGGATTTTCTTAACAATGTTGAAAGAAGAATTTTCGTAGATAATATTGCTTGTGAGTATCAGAGCAGAGTACCTTTGCATCAGGGTGCTGAAGTGTAAATTGACATTAGATTATTAACCGTCCTAGATGTCATGTAATCATCCCTTGTTCTGGTTTATTGACAACTAGCGTGCTGCCCTTGCTCCGCACAGATTCATTCGACATGTCAAAACTCCAAGATTTCTTTGCTATAATTTAGGTAAGTTAAATTTAAAGGATTATTATATTACGATTCAAAGTCAAAGTCAAAGCATTTGTTGCCCTTCCAAAAGGTAGTATAACCCATAAACCTTGCGGAATAAATCCTATAAATGGTAATAGTAAACACCGCATCCAAATACGAGTTTAGAAAACCAACGCAGTTACACAGACAAACGAAAAGCAACTTTGTTTTATACTATTTAATATGTAGATTTCGACAGTGTTCACATGCCTCTTATGCCCGTTTTCACCTTCACTAAGTGACAATTAAATCAATCCCTAAATAAAAGTGTATTGTAGGATTTTCAACTCTCAGCGCTGAGCCTAGCGTAGTTCAACGATATCGATATTGTACCAAAAATGGATAGATTCCTAGTGAGGTCGGAATCCACCAGCAATATCAACTCTAAAAGACCTGGTGAAGATATATCTGGCTCATGGCAGTCCGCCAAACGTCCTGCGGTGTCGAAAAACTCTGAATAGTTTGATGAAGCGCGAAGATTACCTCTGTACAATCAGTTCAAAGATCTCACTGTAGATGACAAGAGTGAATCATCAACACATAACCACTACAAGGAGCCCTCAACTGGAGTGAAGAAAAAAGGACATATACCACCTCTAATATTGGAGATTCAGAAAGATTGGACACATGAAACAATTAAAAACCTCATCTCCCGTTATACTAAAAAGTTTAATCTTCAGTATAGAGCTAACACTAAAGTTGCAGTAAGTTGCCACTCATCAGAAGCTCACCAACTTGTGAAGGAAGGTTTACGTAAGGAAAATGCAGTTTTCCTAACTTATACCCGTAAAGATAAGAAAGTTCCCAAAATGGTGATAAAAGGCTTCTCATCCTACGTTCAAGACGAATTATCAACGGAGCTCGATAAACTAGGATTTCCAGGTGCATCAGTCTCACAAATGAAGACACAAACAGTGAGTACATTGTCTTGCCCACCTTTTTTATCAGTGCTTCCAGCAGGAACGGACATAGCAAAGTTTCGCAATATTAAATATTTATTTAATTGCGTGGTGGTGGACACAATGCTACAGATGTCAAAACTTCGGCCACGCATCGAGAAATTGCAACATGCCCGCTTATGTGTTGTCAACGAGAGAATGTCCTAAAAAGACCGCATTGAACCTGCACGCTGCTGTAATTATGACCAGAATCTTTCTCCTAACTTTCACAAATGCGAGACCCGTCTTGCCTACCTGAGAAGAGCACAAGCCAGGCGTGAAAACCACTCTAGACCGATGAAACCCATGACGGCCGTACAAGCAATTGCACCTCTTACTTATTTACCACCCTCATTCAAGAAACTTTCATATATCGCTTCTGTCAAAACCCACACCAATCATGATTATGCTTTTAACGAGTTTTTGGACTTACCACCGGATGACCGTGACAAAAGAGATGTTGGAAATACATATCTATATTAAAAACCTTAAACCACAATTTTCTGCCTGTGGTTCTATGTTAGATAAGGTTATGCTAATTCTGACCCATCTTGGACACTATGTATAATAGTAATGAGTTAAGACTTATCTTGGGGCTTCGATGGAGTCCGCTCAAATATGCGTGAATTATTAGAGTGAAAGACTATGTCTTTGTTTCAACTTACCAAAGTAAACATAAATACTTGCAAAAAAACTACCTAATTATATCGCAAAAATGATAAAGTTTAAAAATCAACTTCGTTGAAAGGAACAAAAAGTGTCCCTTGTAGTGAAAAGACTGTTACGATCAGCTATCAATGAATTACAACATTTGATTAAATTGGCTATAACAAAACATCAAGATAAAATATGGAACACAAACTTTCGAAAATTGACAATCTTAGCAACGATATTTAGTTACTGGCTAAGTCATTAAAATCCAGATCAGACTCAATATCTCCACTTAAAACACCTGAGGGAACTTATACAAGCAACATCCCTGTGATGCTCTAGCAGATGCTTTTGAGATGAACACAAATCTTACTCGTGGCTGGATAAGCGCTAGTGTCAACAGGGACGTTCAGTCAGCCACTACGCACTTAAATGATTGTCATAAATGAATTACATCTACCTGTGCGACCAACTGTAGTCTGGAAAGTTATACGTAAACTCAAGGCTCCAGGTGATAACACAACATTATGCTCAAAAATTTGTCGCAAGAATCTGTTGTGTTTACCACAATTTTTTTCAATAGTTGCTTAAGATATTTTCCCAATACCTGGAAAACTGCAAAGGTTATTGCAATTAAAAAACCTGGAAAAGATATCTCCTTGCCAGTTAGTTACAGGCTTATTAGCCTTTTTCCTCTTCTGGGAAAGCTGTTTGAGGTCATGATATATAATCGGTTGCTACGTTACTCTGAACAGCTCATTATGAACGAGCAATTTGGCTTTCGTTCTTCTCACTTCACGGTACAACAATTGGCTCGAGTGTCTGAACACATTTCCTATAATTTTAATCTTAAGCAATCTACCAGTATGTTCCTTCTGGACATTAAAAAGGCTTTCGATACCGTCTGGCACGAAGGTCTGTTATACAAGCTCATCAGTTACGGAATTGCAACTGAGCTAGTAAAATTTATCCAATCTTACCTTAATAACCGCAAGTTTGTGGTCCATATTGGTACTGACAGGTTTTCGCCCCGGAAGGTATCGGCAGGTGTTCCTCAAGATTCGGTGCTCAGTCCCTCTCTTTATTTTATTTGTGTGCGACGTTCCTGTGCAGGTCCGTGCTCATCTGGCTTGCATTACCGATGATACAGCATCTTACACAAGCGATGATGATATCGACATTATCATAGGTAGACTTCAGTTGACGCTTGAACTACTTCAATCTTATTTCAACAAGTGGAAGCTGAAGTTGAACGAATCCAAGACTGAGGCAATACTTTTCACATGCCAACGTACCACCCCAAAAAGAAAATTAAAAATCGCTGGGACATTGATTCCGTGTACCACAGAAGTTCGCTATCTTGGCGTTACGTTGGATAAAAAGCTCAACTGGACAAAACATGTTAAAAATTTACGAATTAAAGGAGCTCAAGCACTCGGTTCTCTCAGTCCTATACTTAACCGAAAAAGTAAGCTCAGCTTTAACACCAAACTTAGGTTATACACCACTCTAATCAGCCTTGCATCACGTATTCGTGTCCGGTATGGAGTAGCACCTGTCAATCTATTATAACCTGTTACAAAGAATTCAAAATAAAGCTGTTAAAATTGCCGATAATACTCCGGTACACAAAGGTACGTCGCGTCGCGCGACGAGCGGTGTCTTTGTGTCGCGCCTGTTTGTAGGAGCCTTTAACCAAACTGAAACCCGGTTGAACTAATTGGTCCCTATTTCTAGTGATATAATTGTGTCTTGCACCTCTTTTATTAAAAAGTAGTCGATTTTTCCTTACGCACATAATGTTACGCACAAAATAAAATATAAATGAAAAATAATTCATATGCCAGTTAATTCTTTGACATGGTCTCATTAATACCCTAGAGCAGTGGTTCCCAAAGTTGACTGGAACGTGACCCACCAGTGGGTCGCGAAATATGTATAAACTACTTCGGGAAAACATCGTGAAGATACCGGCATGTCCTAGAACCAAAAATTCGAAGACATGTGACATCGACCAACCCGCACTTGACCTCCGTGGTGGATTATGACGGCCCACTCCCTGTCATAGAGAGGAGGCCTGTGTCCCAGCAGTGGGAACATTATAGGCTGATTAGGTATGTACAAAACATTAAACTCTTAGTCTACCTATCTCTTTTCTTATTACCATTCATAGGTATTTCTTTCACACTTAATGCGTCATAATAATACTTTATTTATTCAATCATCATGTTTATTTTCTGTTCCCCAATCAAGGGAATTCCGTGAAACATGATCTTGTCAGGAAATGTAAACACTATTGAGTCGATGACGCATAGTTAGTAGAATGATTTAACAAACAGACAGAGTCGTATTTTATATTTGTTTGGAAAAGAATGAAATGTAAGTATATCTAAGAAAAATGTAACGAGGGTTAGTAACGTTAGACTTAGTACATAGGTATTGCTTTTAAATAAAAGTACAAAAATAATTGTTTTTAAATTTTTATTTACTATTTCTTTCTGGAAGTAATCAGATTATAAATCACAGATTAATTACACTATTTGTTACAAATAAAATAAATTCTTAGTAAATTTAACTAGTGAACCTTTAAAATCACAGATATTCAATAAATTTGTTCTTAGGTACTGGGTTTATTTAAAACTCTTTTTTTTGCCCTTTCGACTGAGAGTATGTCATGCTCACTCTTGAATGTCTCGCTGACGGTGGCGTGTGTGTTGGATCATTTAGGTCCCTTCAAAATGGTTGAGCTGAATGGTGCTAATCCATGTGTCATGTTCATGAACGAGCGCTGTCAATGGCAGCTAAGAGATGACCAGTCCCTACTGGTCATCTCTTAGCTGCCATGGCTTATTTTAATTTAATTTTTTAATTGTTTTATTTTTTATTACGGACGCTTTTAAGGTTCAGCATCGTTCTCACATTTATAACCTCAACATGAATGATGTAACCAATATTTTGTAACCATATTGTGATTTAAAAGAGTGTCCGTGGAGTTTCTTGCCCGTTCTGCTCCATAGGTACCTTCTACGCTTTGGAATGGGCAACTAGCTTCATCTTTCTGACTGACCGACCCCTTGACAATTCAAAAGTGCCTGTAATTGGTTTATTTGAAATAAATGCTTTGAGTTTGAGTCTTTAAAAGTACCTACACTTTGTAAACAAGCACGAAAATTCATAACCCAAGACACCGACTTCCGAAATTAAAGTTATTTTTCACTTTGTAGTGTAGTGTATAGGGCTACTGTGGCTAGATAAGGGGTGACTACCGCGAGCACGACTAATAGAAAAAGAAAAAAGAAAAAGAACATGATGTGCTGATCTCAAATAAACTGGGATAAGTTCAGGAGAATGATGACTACGGAACCCTTCACTGCGCGTAGTCTGACTCGCGGTTGATCGAGTTTTCTTATGGGCATGCTCTTGACGTATATCGACGGGATATTAATAGGTAATAGGGAACATAACCAGACGCTGGCCCCGAGTTCTGTGCTCTGCCTTTTTTTTTTTTGACCGTTGTGCTCATATAATTTCGTGAAGGGTACAAGTGTTACAGCTGAGTAATGCTTTGAGTTTGATCTAATGATTTTGATATTTTGCCTTTTTTTGCATAATAGATTATGTGTAATAGACTATATCGTACCTATGCTCTACCTCCATACGATGACAAAACTGTATTAAATTCACACTGTATCATGCTAAAGTGACTATTCTTTACCAGGAAAGAATCGGAATATAAACAAAATAATCTATCAAAAACAAAAAGACAAAGTATCAAATTCTTTTTTCGTAGTACAGACGATGTTGCTGTCTACACTATTTGCGCTGTAGCATGGTGCGGGTGACAGTTTCAGTAACATTTCGTTTCACTCTTGAAAGTTGCCGCGATTTACAATTTATGACTTAATATTTCAGTTGTACCACATTCGTAATATATTAAATAATTAATAACTGTAGTAAATTAAATTAAACCCAACCAGAATGTTCTAATCAAGAAATAAAATCAAATTGAATGAAAAATTAAGCAAAGTGTTATGCGTATAACGTAACGCCATAGACGTATTTAGTGATGGGATGTACTGCTACGATGGATAGTCGATATTTTTTATAATAAAAAACGTATATTGTGCGTAGGTCAATTTTTATTTTTAAAAGGTCTAATTATACAACAGAACATTTATAGGGTAAGGTTGCTTAAAAGGTTGCTAAAAAAAAATACATGTTATTCGTCTAAACTCATATCAGAGTCAGGAACATCTGAATTGTCACTCAATTCATCATCTGAATCTGTGACGGATATTATTAACGATGACTCAATTATGTTGTCAATATGTATGTCACGATCCCAATCAGACATAATGTCCCTTTTTGTTTTATTCACGACCTTCGACCAGTCTTCAGGTTGAACATTGTTGATGGCCTCTTGTAATAGGGCCAACATCTTATTTGCCGTAAATGGCGGCGAAGTATTATTTCTTGCGGCGTAACCTAAAAATAAACGAACTTATAAAAAAAAGTATTCAAATAATCATCAATCAGCCTAATCTAGTATCTGGTAATGTTTTTAAACTAGGTACATGCTACGATCGGAAAGCTGATTTTTTTATAAAGCTTCAAAATGGGAATTGAAATTAAAAGCATACCTTTTATTTGGGCCCAAATCAGCTCAATAGCGTTATACTGGCAATGGTAGGGTGGTAGTCGAAGGACCTGGTGGCCTTTTTCTTTTGCCATCTCGTCCAGAGCATAGGTAGGAGTTGGTGGCTTATGGCGTCGGACTAAGGCAATAAGCTCCGTCTTTAACATTTTTATATCTGCTGTAACTCCGTTTTCACTCAGCCACTTCACCAACTCGCTTTTGCGGTTGGATTGGTTTGGGGGTTTATTAACTTGCACCGAATGGTAGGGTGCGTTGTCCATTATTATGGTCATAGGCTCTTTTAAATTGTTTAATAGACCTATGAACCAATCTTTAAATTTTTCGTAATTCATCTCCTCATGATACTCCGTAGTTTTTTTTGACTTAAAAGCCAGCAAACAATCAGGGACGAATCCACTTGCTGTACCTGCGTGACAAATAATAAGGCGTTCGCCTTTGCCTTCCGGCACTTTGGTACACGATTGTGCCGTATCGTCGGTCCAACTTTTACCCACTGTGTGGTTGGCGTTTAGCCACGTTTCATCCAAAAAGACAACTTTGCTCCAATCACTTATGTTTTTGGCCTTCCTTAAAAATCTACATCTTGCTAGGGCAATGTCAGTCCTATCCATAATAATCTTTCTTTTGTTAACTTTTTTGTAAACAAAGCCAATATCTTTTATAACTTGCCGTAGCGAAGTAATACCTCCTTTGAACAAGTCAGCTTCTTTTAATGATTTTAGAAGCTTGAGCAATGTGGGTAGCTCCATTCTTCTATAATAATCATAAATATGATTTCTAATAGCAACCTTAGCAAAATCATCCAAATCTGTGATTGGCTTCACCTTGGTCCGCTTTTTGTTGGGTGTCGATAATTTATTTTCAAACATCCCATCTTGGCCAATTTTCTCACGTGTTATACGCGAAACAGTATTGCGGCCAATATCAAGAGCTTCGGCTACTCGTTCTACAATATGATTCAATGGTAACAACGGTCCATTATTTTGTTGTTCTCTTTCAAAGTAGTCTCGGAGGCGAACAACAAGCTCCCTGGCCTGACTACCCAAAACAGTTTTTTTTGTATGCTTAGGCATGGTAATAACAACAAACTCAACAAACTTATAACAAATAACAATTTAACAAAAATGAAAACAAACAATGAAATCGTAATACGTGTCACATTAAGTCACAATATAACGCGCTTGCACTCGTACTCGCACTCACAGCATCGCACGGGTAAACAACATGGCCGCCGCGCCGATGCACCATAGAGCAAAAATGTTGTCACGAAAAAAAAAACATAAACCCGATTTTGATTATTTTATATAAGTACAAAGATAATTATGTAGCCATAAAACATTTATATTGACAAGTTTATACACGTAGCACACACGTAGTTACACTGCACAACTGAATAATACACTAATTTTCATAACAATATTAAAGAGAACTAGATTCACGCTGCGAGTATCGTTAGCGATAAAAATGAATTGCATAACCTCACATCCCTACGTGGTACTGACAAATGTCAACGTCATACGGGCAACTGTCACCCGCACCATGCTACAGCGCAAATAGTGTATAGATTCAAATTCCACCGTTTTTTTACTTGTGCAGAGTTAGTGTGGCCAGACTCTAGTCTTTGATGCAAATCAAGATTTCAAAAAAATAAAAACTTTTTATTGCTTAAAAATGTATTTAACTTACAATTTTTTTCTACCACTTATAATTAAAATTAAGGAACAATTTTTTTTTAAAGGATATTTTTGATCCCGGTACGTTCCCTTGGGATATTTCTACAAGCAGGTGAAACCGACAGAAAACCTAGTTTGAATATAAAAATGAAACTATTGTTTGTTTCAGTTTATCATATCTGATGGTGCTTGCCGACAGCCACACTATATCTAAAAGTATTGATAACAACAACAAATTAGATAATAATATATTCGAGTCTATCTACGACGTAGACCGGCCCATAAACCCCAAGACAAGGAAAGAGAGACAACACAAGTATAAACTATATTACAGCAAGGATGAAGACGTAGTTCTACCTGACAGCTTAAAAGAGACTAAACCCTATACGAGACTCGAAAAATCAAATTCGAAAAACCAATTGCAAACTCTGAAAACCACAACGGAACATGCGAAGCATCACAAGTCACCGAAAAGACGAGTTGGTAGCTTCTGGAGAAAGCTCAGAGGGAAAGATAAAAAGAAAAACCCCGAACAAGATTCCTCTGGTAGAAATATAAGAATATCTAACCATAAAAAAGAACCACAAAAATATTCTACGAATAGTGGCCCAAGAATCAAAGGCCGGAGGAAAAATAGAAAACAATTCTCTCTGCGGCTGCCTGAAATTAAAGTTACAAAGAGAGATGTCAGCGGGCTGTTTTCGACCAGACCATATTCTAACACACAACAAAACCAATTGCAAATGGGAATCGCATCACAGGTCGAAAACATGCTTAATAGTGAGTACAGAACGAAAACTGGACAACCATTCGCAGTAACGTATGCACATGTGGAAGTGACTGACAATAAATTATGTTTGCAAGGACAATTAGAAAGTATTAACTCCAAAATATCTGATCTAAAAGAAAGATACGGTGATAATTCACTCAAGGTATACCAGCCCTCAAATACAGGATCATCGTCCGCCGATAATGCAGAAACTAAAGAGACTCTTACTACTACCAAAGCTGATTTTCAAGGTACAGCACAAATAGAGCTCATGCTTAATGATATGAAAGAAAGGGCGAGGCATATGGTTTCTTTTCAAAAGCCATTAGTGACTGACCTCATCAGTAGCTCTGTTACGGAAGCCACTTTCAATTCCTATCCCGTCCTCACACGTTTTGGCATACTCGCTCCAGTTTCTGGATTTAACACATTCGCATCAACCAATGACAATGACCACTTTACAAAAACAACAGTCACATCAACGAAATCAGATGAATTCAATTTACACGATTCTATATTCAGTGCTAACACAGAAGCTCATTATTTAGCAGCTCGGTCGATCAAGGAAGATACGATGACTATCGCTCAGAACGTTGAAGATATGCTGCAGAGGGAGTTAAAGAACATATACAATAAAGTCAAACATAAAGTATCCAGCGATTTTCGTAAAGAAATTCACACCGCTAAGACCACGGCGAAGGAAAGTTACCGCAAACTTTCCAGCAAACTCGCCAGTAAATGCAAGACTGCTAACGCAACCTGTTCCACCACCCCTTCTAAAAGTACTTGTCCACAGAAATGCAGAACGACGACTCCGTGTAAATCATCAAAACTGAAGATGAAAGAGCAATCGTTGTCGTCGACCGCCACCACCACCACGGCACCAAGAATCAAGAAGAAAGATCATACAGAAAAAGACAAGTTGTTAGAAGATACCTACACCCCGGAATCAGTTTATAAACAAACGTACGACGACTACATGATGTTGACTCTATTCGAACAGATGCTCTCAAAAACACATGAAGATAACGTTAGAAAAATGCTTGTAACAACGGAATTTCCAATATTTCCTAAAATCAAGAGAGAAACTTTCAGGTTATCTAAGAGAAACCCGGAAACCCTTACAGATGTCAAACTGAGAGAAGTTATTCAAAATTTATATGATGATGGCGGTAATATGCCCGAATATGATTACATTGACCCTTTGGCTAACGTGTCTTCGACCGAAAGAACTACAGCTGAAAACAATTATAATAACGACTATCTGCTCGATCCATCGGCCAAAACGGATAACAGTGCCGACTACTCTATGGTGGAAATTAATACTAAAAATAAAGTAATGACACCACCGCCCACAGAAACCAACCATGTTGGTCATCATGCTAGCCATGCCGTTGCAGATGCCGATAATACCGCTGCAGACGCCGATATTTCTGCCGTAGGTTCCGGTAATACTGCCATTGACACCAGCTTCGAAGGCTTGAGCAGCAAAATCTCTTACAACGAGTTCGTAAATGGGTACAAACACTATTTAAATTTCCAAAAAGACCAAAATAACCAAAACTTTTCAAACCTGATCAAATATCAGGCGCATAGACATCACAGTGTTGACGATATAGGTAAATATATACTTAATAAAATACCACCGTTACCTTCGTACAATAAGAAGAAAAGAGAGCAGAGATTTTCCGATGATTCGGAAAACAATATGGACTATCAGGAGATAACAACAAAAAATGACGATTCATGGTTCAGAAAGCACTTCTACCTCTTCATTGACAATGGACCTCCTAAGAAGTACCATACTTCGGAAACGGTGGAACTGAAGTCTCCCTCGACCAAACCCAAACTATATATGATGACAGAACAAACGCCTGGAATAGTACCTCAAGATCAAATCTTCATTAAAATTGGCTCGGATAGTGACACACGAAAGGCTAAGCACACTCAGGAGATTAGTTTGGATGATCTTTCGAAAGTTTTGGATACAATTAAGGACAAGCAAACCGATGATACATTATCAAAAGGTACGAGAATTTAAATTATTTTAAGCATTAAAATGAAACTAACTGTTTTTTCAATTTTTTTTAAATATATTTCAGCTAAACCGAATATCCAAAATGATACATTTGATCCCATTGATAACTATAATATTACGGATGATGCAACTAGTCGGGATAAAAGTGTAATCAGTAAGCTATTTGCTGGCAAACGCAGAAATGCACCCAAGAAAGAAACAGAAACCAGAGAAAACTTCCAAGATTATATGTTTGCTGTAAGCACTTGTGGGAGATTGAGAAGATCGATTACAAAAGAAAACTTTGAAAATACCATAATGGCTGATTTAATTAATAAAGATATAGAAGAAAAAGCTTCTACTGGCACCAAAGAAGTTTTGGCTAACGCAGTACAATTCAGTAACAGAGAAACAAACAAATATGGTTACGTTGATATCGATCTAGTTCCGAGACAGACAGCGATTGTCAAACTGAGAGACAACTCCAAAAAGAGTAGATTTAAAAACTTTTTCAAGAAGTTCAATTTTAAGAAGAAGAAAGCTATAAATCCGAAGCCAAAACGCTCTTGTCCACAAAATCGTAGAATGGAGAGATTCAATCCTATTAAGAAGCTGAAATCTATGTTTACTTGTAAGGAAGAAAAAGATAAAGAAAAAGAAGAACTCGTGCCAGATGGACTCGTGAACCCTGATTACGACATTGTGCACTCTCACCTAAACAAATATAAACCTATAAAATTTGCCAAGCCATTGTCCATTGAAGATATGCAAAAACAGATTCCAAATATCAGTGACATATATTTCGAGGAATCAAAGGAAAGTACCACAAAACTGTCTCCTAGCTTCTTACATTTAGATGAAAAAGATCAAGATTTGTTGTATAATTATCATCCTTCATCTTCTAGTAGTAAACTTAAACCGTTGGTCACTACTCAGACAAATCCTGGTAAGTTTGATAATAAATGTAATCTATAAATTTACCTCTTTGGGACTTCTCTCAAAGAGTACCATTATGGTACTTGTCCTGCCAAACAGCATTTACTGAGTTCTTTTAGAAGCCAGCAAAACTAATATGCTCAGCACACGAATCCAGTTTGCGAGTCAGTTCAGTGGGTTATACCAAAAGCCGGTCAGTACTGAATTGTCTTCAAATGTATTCGTTCACGAGGTTAGTGAAAGGTCAGTGACTGAACTGTCAACTGAACTCACTTGCAAACTGGCCTATTCCGATCTCTATAATGGTCAAGCAAGCAAAGGTTTTGCCGATCCTCGTACGCTGCCCACGAATGAAATGAGTAAATGAAACCTGTGTTCAACTACCTAAATAATTATCTAAACCGAAATTAATACTAAGACCTTTTTAGACACGCAGATGATGACAACAAGCACAAGAACAAACGCAACACAAGCACCGTCAGCACCGTTAACAACAACTCCACTAATATCAATTTCAAAGCCATCAACAACGAAAAAGCCAGAAATTGAGCGAATACCACCTTGCAATGTGATGACTGTGAATGTAAAGACAATGACTCCATTAACAACTACGTTAATTACAACAGACTCCTCTTCTTTAGTAACAATTGACAACATGATTTTTGTTCTGGACAACATGCAAAACAAACAAAAAAAAGATCCACATAATTTCCCTAAAGTAACGACAGTATACTATCGCTCCCACATGCAACAAAATGGGAAATGCGAATACAAGAAAAACTTACAACCTTCGCCGCCTCCGAAAAGTCCACTTGAGGAACTGCTTATTAGAAGTAAACTCACAAGAATCGCGAAATTCCCGATTAGAAAACGACTTTGCAAGAAAAGACACGATGACTCTGAACTATTTGATCAGGGTAAAGATTACTTATACAAACACGATTTGGGAAGCAAGAACACTTACCCAGAAAGGAGAAAATCTGTTAAAGCAAACACCTTGAGGAAATTACACCATCTTCAGGTAGGCAAGGCTAAAGACAAAGACAAAAGTAGGTACACAGATTATTTCAATGATCTGTTATTGTGGCATAATGATATACTGAACCTGGATACAGTAACCAATCCTTTATGGGAAAACATATTGAAGACCGTACAATCAGACACAGAGAACATTTACACGACGCCAAACATGAATAGTATATTAATTGGGTTGAAAGAAATTAATGACTATTTAGACCTAGGGGACAACGTTACCGTATCACCGTTGATTATATCCCCAAATAGATCTTTGAATATGGGATCGAAAGAGCACGTTGGAGTAAGACATGTCAAAAATCATCTGAATGACCAGGGGATCATACGGAGTATGGCTATGGATGATAACACTTTAGTAACTTTTAAAGATATGATTATTAAAGGAGAAGCTAAGTATTACCAGTATAATAAACCGAAAAAAAATGTCAAAAAACTAAATTCCGATGATTTTATCATGAAACTGAATAGATTGAATGTGAATAATGATGATAAAAAGAAAGAAAAAGTTCAATTTAAAAGAAAAGGTAAATCATATTCATTTATATAGTTTAATTAGGCCACAGGCACTTTTGAATCGTCATAAAATTTAGTTGCCTGTTCCAAATCCATAGATATTCTCATGTAGAAAAATGGGCTAGAATATTTATGGTTACTGTTTTTCAGCAATTTATAAACCAATTTCTGTTTATACATTATTCATCTTTATCCTGACCTTGCTATTCAATACCTGGGCGACCGAGCTCTGGTCAGGTAAAATAGAGAAAACTAATTTTCCTAGATATGAGACATATCTAGATCGATTTTTCGCCCCCATAAACCCCTATATTGCAACTTTAATCGAAATCGTCAGAGCCGTTTACGAGAACGTGATACAAATATATATATAAATACAAAAATATTGCTCATAGGATACTACCTCAGCTCAAATTCGCTTTTTATCTTACTCGCACCATACTGCGTGAGAGTCAAAATGGCAGGTGTACCATAGCGAGTCTAATTATACCAATTACAAAAAAAAATGTACCTAAAACGTACCATTTTGTACTTAGCTCTAAAAAATCTGTACCTCCTTCAGAACGAAATTATTTCGAAATCAAGGTACACCCGCCATATTGACATCAAGATGTGTTCTATAATATTTTATTATTTATCCAATACTCATAAAACATAATTACACCAAAATTACCACTTTTTGGTGTAATTAAAAATTAAAAAGTACCTCAAGTAAAAAGAAACACACACTTGATCAATGGGATAGTTCTTGAGAAATGAAACATGGCGGGTGTACCATAGCGAATTAAATTAACAATTACCAAACAAATGTACAAAACAAATGAATGCTGCAGTATTTTCGATATAACGGAGGTGAGGAGGGATCATGCTAAGCAATTTGAGATAGTATAGGATTTGTGATCGGTGGAGCATGTTTTCTTGTTCCACCTATCTCTATCAGCCGTCATCTCTGTAGTCAGTTCCTAGCTTGCCATATCATCTTTCACACAATCCCTCGTTTCGCTGGTTTTGCTCCACTCTCATCCAAATTCATATTCCAAAGTATCTCTTGGTCTATTTTAGATGACAGCAGGTTTTCTCCATTTTCTAACTATTCCGAACCAAGTATCATAGTTGACACCACAATAATGGCGTATGATGATGACGTGGATTCTGTCACCAAAGCATTGGAAATCAAGAAACAGTGTAAGTAAATTATTATTATATGTCAAAACACCGAGATCAGTGTGATTTACCCAAGTTAAATATTAATGTAAGAAACACATAAACCTTCTGGAATAAATGCTCTAAATCATAGTTGAAACGGCATTCAAGTTTATTGTGTAGTTTAGAAGATCTAAGCGGTTACACAGAGAGACAACGTCACTACATCAAAACTAAAGTAGCCCCCCGCCGCCGCCGCGTCTGTCTGTCTGCTCGCGATAAACTCAAAACCTACCGATCAGATTTTCATACAGTTTTCACCAATGCGCAATGAACGGAGTGATTCATGAGAAAAGGAGACAGAAAGAAAATTTGTTTATTCCGCACAAACAAAACGCACATATAAAAAAATACACATTTACAAAGTAGCCAAAAGCCTCATATTCAAGCAATAGAAGTTTGAAATTTTTGTCCATTGCTTGATCTCAGAGCCAGGGACCAAAGACAATTTACATTGCGTAATTTGGTTGCAACACTGGCAAATAATAACAAACACACAATCAAAACAAAAACAAAATGCCGACAAAAATCTAGTTGTTATATAATTAATAAAGGTTTTGTGTAAATTGGCTGATATATGAAGATGATTGTTGAAGATGTCGAAAAAAAATCATGCTGACTGGGAGCTTTAACAGTCTGCGCATTACGGTAATACGTTTCCGTGGGATAACTTCCGACAGGCAACAGCTAGTATAGAATATAATAAAGTAGTAACGAAGTCAAAACTGTATATTGAATACTTAAAAAAAAAGTAATGAAATGAGTCTGATGCCGAAAATTGCCTATTTCTGGGAAGGCGGCCAGCAGTCCCAAGGTGCTGCAAGTGTCAGGTTTATCGTCCGTAGGTCCCTTGTGAGCAATGTGGTGAAGATTGAGAGTGTGTGGACCAGGGTGAATAGAATATCCGCAAGATATTCGCTGAAGGTCGTACAGGTTTACGCCCCGACTTCGTCACAACGATGAGGTGGAGACCATGTATGACAATATTTCCAGACCATGCATGGCTCTAAACTACTACTATACTACTAACTTCATCGTTGTCATGGGGGACTTCAACGCGAAACTGGGCAAACAAAACGATGATGAGTTGGAACCATGGGGGTCACTTACTGGCCAGTTTCTTGGAGAGCCTATTTATGATGAACTCCTTCTTCAGAAAACGAGAGCCGATGCACGATGATTGACTTCATTTTGTCGACGAAAAAGTAAGTATTCAATGTTGTCTCTGTGATCAATGCGGTGAAAACCGGAAGTGATCACCGCATGGTATGAGGCACGTTGAACTTAAATATCAAGCTGGAAAGATCTCGACTGATGGACCATACGCAGCACCGATCCAAGTCCAAAATCCCGAAAGCTTTCAGCTCGAACTTCATAATTGTTTCGAGTGCCTAGGGATCTCCATGGACGATTATAATGAAGGGTTCATGAAAACTGTCCCTACGATCGGCTCTAAGTTCTTCTAGACCCGTCGTACAAATAGAAATAAGAAGCTCTCTGATGCTACTTTACAGCTTATGGTGGAGAGGCGCGAAATGATCCTGCAATCTTCAAACGATGCGCTCAAATACCGGCAGCTCAATAGACTGATCTCTTAAGTCCCTGAAAAGCGACCTTCACTGCTTTAATGCAGACCGCATTAAGGACGCCATAAAGCGGAATAAAGGCTCCAAAATTTTTGCAAGAGATCTTTCTATTGGGCAGAACTAGCTAACATAACTGAAAACATGATGGCAGGATTGAATCCGCCAAACCTGAGCTATAGAGAGAGAGATCGAAAGGTTCTACGGAGAGTTATACACGTCAACAAGTAACCCCATTACGAATCGTGCAAACGACTCAGGAGCTAGATTGCCCCAACATTATACCGCAGACATCCCGGACGTCAGCTTGTACGAGATTTTGATGGCTCTGAAGCAGCTCAAAAACAACAAGGCGCCGAGTAACGACGGAATTACAGTCGAACCCCTAAAGACCCATTCTTAAGGCCCTCCAGAAGCTGTTTGATTCCGTCATACTCGAGGGTATTCGGCACGACTGAGTAGTGTTCGGGAAACTATGCAATATCTTCCCGTCCCACATACCGTAGTGTCTCAAGATGAAAGTCTTTGGCCAATGCGTGTTGCCAGTGATGATCTATGGCACTGAAATGTGGTCGCTCACAATGAGTCTTATCAGAAGGCTAAAAGTCACCCAAAAGGCAATGGAGAGGGTTATGCTTGAAGTTTCCCTACGTGATCGAATCAGAAATGAAGAGATCTGCATGAGATCTAAGGTAGCTGACATAGCTCGAAGTATTGTCAAACTTCACTGGCAGTGGGCAGGGCACTTTGCTCGCAGAACAGATGGCTGATTGGGCCGAAAGGTTTTGGTGTGGCGACCGCCTACCGGAAGACGTAGCGAAGGATGGGCTCCCACAAGATAGACCGATATCTTATTTTTTTACATTCATCCTTGACATATTCATCGTATTATTTGACATTATATAGCTACGAGTTAATTTCAACTCTTTATTAGTGGCTTTTTTGCATATGATAATTATTCAGATTTATTACAGTTGTAATAGCAATAATGTAATTGCGTTTAATTAAAAGAGGTTTTTATTTTTATTAATTTATATATTTTTTGTATAGACTCTTTTCTATTTTGTGAACGTGAGAACACTGTAGACTTAGTGGACTGTAGATTTGTTGATCATTTTCTATTTTCTTAAGTACCTGGTACTTATTGAAATACCTACACTGTCCTCCCATACCTAGTCACACTGTTATTTGAAAAAAAACGTAAAAGCCAATTATTTTTAAAAGAGTAACCATGGAGTTTCTTGCCGGCTCTTCTCCATAGGAAACGACCAATTGGAACCGTGCACCTAGCTTCTGACGTTTCATAAGTGCCCATGTAGGTCTATGTGAAATAAAAATATTTTGATTTTGATTTTTTTTATATTGATTTTGATGACCTATCGAAGTCGCGGTGCTTGAGGAAGGCCTATCAGGTAATTTTGGCGGACGTCTTTCGGCTGAAATGAATGAATGAATGATGCCGAAAATATAGTTGTAAGAAGTTTTGTCCGTTTATCTATTTGTCTGGATGTATGATTCGGATTGACGTAAAAATGGCTGACCGGATTTGGATAAAATTTGTGACACAGATAGTTTATAACCTAGATTAACACACAGAGTAATTTTAATCCCGGTAGTACGTTCCTATGGGATATTTTCCGACATTCAAGCGGCCGAAGACGTGGATAAACATATCTTTTGAAATAGTAAATGTCAATATTTCTTTAATCTTTTGTAGGTATAGGCAAAGTCCTTCTATTGTTATTCAATTTCAGTATGAAAGCCAAGGGAATTTAACGCCATCATCAAATTGGTAATAAATATTTGTTTTTCATTACAGCTAGAAATTCGAAGATATCTTTCAAAGCTACACCTAAGAATAAATTGGACGTAAGTTTATATACTAGAATTAACAATCAGTAATAAATAGTCAGTCAATTGTTTCGTAACAAAATATAGGTATAGTGTCAAAATAAAAATATAACTCAACTAATCTAAACTAATATAATAAAGAGAAAAGATTTGTTTTTTTTTGTATGTTTGTTGGTTTGTAATGAATAAATTAAAAAAAACTACTGGACCGATTTAAAAAAATATTCCATTAGTAGGCTATAATTTATAAAGATATCACGAGAACGCAACCGCTGCCGCTGGTGGAAGTATTAGAGAAAAGATTTGATTTTTTTGTATGTTTGTTTGTTACGCTTTCACGCTAAAACGGCTGGACGGATTTGGATGAAATTTGGCACATAGGTAGAACATGACCTGGAGAAGGACGTAGGATTATCCCGATATTCCCACGGGATCGAGACTTATGCGGGTGAAACGGTGTGCGGGGCGCAGCTAGTATATAATAAAATTCAATAAGTACTTTTTTTCAAACATGCTTGGAAATTCGAGCATTATTTTGACAACCTTCTTAAAAATAAATCGAAAATGGTGTAGTGGTCAAATACACGCAAACAGGTGGCCGCGAATGTTAGTATTAAAATCCATATCTGTCATGTTTAACGGCTGAATAAATTACTATGGAAACTCATATCTGTCGTGTACCTAATTTAAAAATGGAATCAAAATTTTACTTCGTCTCATGGCAACTAAGGTTACTTATCAAAGATTGTGTTTAAATTTCGATTTGGCTTGCAAATAGGCCATGTAGTACCTTAATTGCGAAATACATGATCTGAATCGAATCGAAGTTCGAATTGGGAAATCGTCGTTTGACAAGAATAAACAAAATTTTGGTGATTTTTAATCTACTTTAGAGGCATTTGTGACAAGAGAATCGGCACCATTGATTCTGGAATGTATTATTAATTTACTTAGTTTGAACTTTCGCGCATTATTTGAGAAAAGTACTATACTTTACTATTGATAGACTCAGGGTATGTGTCCCTCAGCCCACATTTTCACGCTCGTCCGTCAATGCCTATTTTGCAGGCCGCGGCAGTAATGTACTATATTGTACTATATAATAAACACCGACGATCTTCCGATTTTTATTAATAAGTTTAACTTTTCCAGCATTCGACATTTTTAAAAACGAACAAACCGCCGATGCAGTATTACACAACACCCCTGCCGATGAAATCACATGATTTCAACAAGTTCTTGAAGGAACACGAAATGGACGTAGATTTTGTTATGTCCCCAATACTCGACCTACCCACGATCAGAACACACGTTCCAACACTGAATAAAAAGAAAGGGCCTAAAAATAATGATATTTCTACTACTGCTACATCTGCTACACTACGTCCACTTTCTCATAACTGGAAGACTCAATCGACGCCTAATATGCTATCCGTCGCAGAATATAACGATGACACTGCCATAAAACAAAAAAAAGGATTTACACAACGGTTAGGGTCAAAAATAGAAAGTTTTACTAAAGCACTGGGTAAATCTGTTAAGTTTACGAAGAACAAACCAGAACTGAACTCCAAACCCAAACCTAAAAATGAAACTCAAACTAAACAAAGTTTACCAAACAACAAGATATTTGACTGGGAGGATGAGTTTGACAGATATAAAAGATACCGCGAGCTGAAGCTGCGAACCAACGCAGTGCCTGTTAAACATAACAAAGCGACAGAAGACGTCAACTATTACAGTATTTTTAAAAAGAAAATGAAAGAAAGACTATTTGATAAGAAAGCGACAAGATTGTCTGATGATCTACCCTCAGATCATCCGAAAACAGAGTATTTTAGTGTAGACCCACACAGCAAAGAAGTAGAAATAACTATAATAAACTTCGATGATATTGAAAAAATGACAACACATCAGCCTTTTACCGCCGTTACTTTTCCGGCCATGACGAGAGAAGAAATTGATGATTTCTCAAGGTTTGGTGCTAAGACGACAGATACTACAGTCATATCTACTGAACTTAAACAGAAAGAGAAGGAAATGCACAATGAACTACTGTACAAAGATATTTTAAAAGAACAACTTACTAGTACTGCTGCTACAACGGAATGTCCTTCTTCAGATTTAACTAAAAGTACAGAATACGTTGATCCTATAGTAAGCGATCGAGAGGCAGTTATAAGTAGTAAACCAATAATAAACCGGTATTCGTTCGAAAAGATACCAATATATCCGAGTATTTTGAGGAAAATGCCGCATGCAAAGAATTTTAATAGTGTTCCGAAAAGAGTCCACATAAGCAGTCATCACTATAAGTACGATGTGATCTATGACGATACTAAGAGAACTGGAAAGACTTTTCCCGTCGAATGGTCACGGTGTGGGTATTCGTTGAAGAATTTATTTCTTGTAGAATATTTTGAAAACTTATTTATTTTCTGCTATATTTTTTGCACGCAATTACTTAGTTGTCAAAATTCTAGCATCCTCCGTGCCACGTGGAGCCGGCTGTTGATCTTTGAAATTAGTTACGGGTAATCAGAAGCCCAAAATTCTGACAACCAAGTCCTACCAAGGCGTATCGTGTTACCCAATACCTGGGTTGCGGAGGTCAGCAGTCGATCCATATAAAACACTGGTATTCAGCTGCATCCGGTAAGACTGGAAGCCGACCCCAACGTGGTTGGGAAAAGGCTAAACAGATGACGATTTTTAGGGTTCCGAATGTCCGAATGAAAACCGGCCAAGTGCGTGTCGGACCATGCACAATGAAGGGGTTCCGGATGAATTTATCCCAAGAAACTAACATTGTAGTTGAAAAACATGTTCTCCCATACGTTCCAACTGCAAATTTTTATGTAAGTTTGTACGCACAATATTGTGAGATTTACCATGTTATTTTAAAAACATAAACTACTTTATAGGTTTTCCTGTAATCTACCGTACATCAAAGTGCCTAGAGATAAAGGTGTTTTATTAAAAAACAGTGGCACTCCAGAAGTGCCGACAAAAGTGAAAACATGAAAAAAAATCGGCGCCGCGTTTATCAACGCGTTGATGTCTTTTTAATGATCAAAAGCTGGTGTCATCACGTTATCGCGAAATCAATGGTTTATTCCCATCTCAAAAATACCCAACGCGCCTAAAGAAATTGTCACTTTAAAAAAGTCCTATCGAATTTAGATTGATTAATTATTCTTTTCGTATGTGTAAATTGACGAACTACTCTCTACTCTGACATTAATAAAGACGTCGCGATTTTTGCTTAAATGCTGAATTTTTCACCTTAGTCCTGACATTAAAATACGTAAAAAAAAATAAAAAATAAAAGTTTTTATTGCGTAAAATAAACAGTTAGTAGTCTGTATTTCCGCTGTTAATGCGTTTAACACAATTGCAGCGATTCGGCATACTCAATCACAAAAACACATCTAAATCACATTGCGGAATGGCCGCCTACGTTCGTTCTTACATGCGAACAAGATTGTCTGGTGTGTGTACGGCATCCATATTTGGCAGAGCTCTTCTTTGAAGCATACCCGTGCGTGCACAATGGGATTCAAGTCTGGCGATTGAGCAGGCCATGGCAAGATGTTGATATTAGCTGCCGCAAGTGTTTCTGCAACGACTCGGGCAGTGTGTGGACGTGCATTATCATATCATGCATAAGCAGAAGTGAAGCACGTGACCAAGCAAGTGACCAAATTACTCCAGAGTTCCACAGGGAAGCATCTTAGGGCCACCACTATTCCTTTTTTATGTTAACGATCTCCCTCAAGCTATAGAATAGGATAGTGTTCTGTTTGCTGATGACACAACGGTTATCATTGATTGTAAAAATGAGGAATAATACGAGTTTGATATAAATAACACTTTGAATAAAATTATTACTTGGTTAGATAACAACGCTTTAAAAGTTAACGAAGAAAAAACTAAAATAATTAATTTTAAAACACAGAAAAGTAAATATACCCACTTTAAAATATCGCATAGAGATCAAATAGTAGAACAATTACATAAAACAAAATTTCTTGTTATAACACTTATCTGGGGAAACTGTTCTGAAATTTCTAAAGTTATGTTAGCAAAAATAATGCATATGAGCAATTTTCAATATGGACTGGACTGATTCCTGCAGCCCAGTGTATAAATCCCATAACCTTAACCCAATTCCTTGCATTTATACTTATGAAATAGCTAAGTTTGTTAAAACAAATTATTCACTTTTTGAACTTAATAATAATACAAATAAACGAAAAGCCACACAATATTTATTAAAAATGCCTGTTCCTAGGATCGAACTATTCCGATGCAGTTGCGTACATATGGCGCCACTTATTTATAATTAAATTCCAAATTTTATAACTGATCTTCGTTACAGAAAATTCTGCGTAGTACTAAGGCTCATTTCACATAGTATTATTCAATAGGTGAATTTCTAAAAAATCTTCTTGTGGGTCCTATCATTACAGGAATGCATTGTAGAATAGACTGGAATATATCAAAATCTGTGATTGTAGTTATAATTTAATCCTGTTATTTGTATGTTGTGCCAAATGCCAAATATACATTTGTTTTTTAATTAGTTGTGTTGTGTAAATTGAAGATCGCTTTACTTTAAATAATTTCATGTCTACTAATTATTTTCAACTTTAGTTAGAAATAATTGCTTGCCTTACTATTAATATTTGCATGCCAAAATATGGCGAACTGTGTCATCGCACAAGAATACTTATATGATAACACCTTTGTAACCGCATTTAAAGCAAATAAATTAAAGCACCAAATTGACTCCGCAAAGGAATGGACAACATCTGATACGATCGTTTCAGCGTATAACTGTGCATTGAGATTGCCTCTGATGAATATGGGCGGACCAGATACCCGCCCATATCATGATAGTTCCACCACTGTATGCATGGACTTCCTGGCATTATTTTAAACATTCTTGGGGTCCAATACGTCTATTATCTAGCCTCATACCAACGTGAGATTCGTCAAAAAAACACAAAACGCCACTTTTCTTCTGCCCAATTTCTCGAGCCTATTGTAAATTGACTCGATTGCCGGACTCAATATGTGGTACAAGTAGCGGCCTTCGGAAACAGAGATTAATTAACTTCATGCAAACGATTTCTTGTAGTTTGATCGCTATCCCTCAAGAGTTATGAAGCCTCATAACCAAAATCATCGCGGTCATTGTACGATTTCGTCGAGCAGTAATTTGTATGTAACGATCCGCCATGTCGCTCTGCCACGCTGCCAGTGACGCGGTAACGTGTCCAAAGTCGACTTACAAGAGTCTGGGTTGTGCCCGGAGCGATTGCCACAGGACGTTGCCGGAAACAAGTTTCCAACATTTCCACGGCTCTGATCATTTCTTCTCGGCTCAAATTACGTCTTCTCTCCATAATAACGTTCTTTCGTTCGTATTGTTTCAACTCAGAAGTATGGCAGAAATTTTACTGGTTTGGCCTCGAAACCTGTTTTTCGAAGATTTTCCTCTTTTGACCGAAATTCAAAAACCATTTTTCAAATGACGAATATTATTTAAAAAAAAAAACAGATTTTTAGTAACAAGCAAAAACGTGCTTGATGCCTAGACACTTTTGATGTAAGTGTATAAGAGAACTATTTTCTGTATTTATTTTTTCAAAATTTTAGGCTCAATACTTTCGGAGATCATTGTCGGGGTTATGGTAAACTATTAAATCTTTTTTTTTGTATTCCGTATGTCCGAATGAAAAAACGGAACCCTTACCTGATCAGTCATGTTTGTCTGTCTATCTGTCTGTCTGTCCGTATGTCACAGCCAATTTCCTCTGAATGTAATTGACCGGTTAAGTTGAAATTTGTCACAGTGTACCGTGTGACACATCAAATGAAGGGGCTTACTGTGAGGGTATCAAGTATATTTTCTTTATAATTATAAAATCAAAAGTTTTAAAATTCACCGAAACTACTGAGCATAAAATTTTGAATATAGTTCTATACTGATAGATTACCTACCGAAAAACCTATAAGAACTCTATGGTCTTAAAATAAGAAAGTAAATCTCCCATTATTGTGCATACAAACATTTACAGTTGGAATGTTTGGGAGAACATGTTTTTCAACTATAATGTTAAGTTTGTTCTTGAGATAAATTCATCCCAACTACGGAACCCTTAATTGTGCGTGGTCCGACCCGTACTTGGCCGGTTTTCAACCTGTGTTGTTCAACTGTAGGTTTATTTACTTACTTGATCACTGTAGATGTATTTTTTTCTGGCGCTGCACCAGACTTCCCCGACCTGGAAAGTATACTAATTTACAAACGAGAGTTTTTGAGAGATTTTGTATGGCAAATCTATCAAAAAATTACTCAACTAGTGGAGTTACTAGTTAGTGGAGGATCTAATGAATAAAAAAATTTCTCCAGTTCGACCGAAACATTCTACGGTGACTCTATCAAACGTGATGCGTCCAGTAAAACTCGCACACAAGCGGACTACTTCTACTAGTGAGTACGTTATTTTTTTTTTTAACAGACTTCCAAAAAGGAGGAGGTTATTATGTTCGTGGCGTATGTCCCATTTTTTTTTATGTCCACCGATTTCTCCATCAATTATGGGTCGATTATGAAAATTCTTTTTTGTTTGAAAGGGTATGCTCTCAAGATGGTCCCATATGAATTTTAATAACTTTGCTTGGACAGTTTTTGAGTTGGGTTCAATAATACGTATTTTTTCCCACTTAGTATATGGATGATATGATAAGTTCCTGTCACTGTTTTTTACATAGCAGGTAGTGGTATTTCGAATTTGTTTGGGGTAGGTACCACAACTAAAAACTGAAAAATAAAAACATTAAAAGAAAAACAACCGACTTCCAAAAAAAAAACACTATAAAGCGAAAAATAACTTTAATTTCGAAATTCGGTGGCTTGGGTTTTGAATTTTTGTTTTTTGCCATCATTGCGAAAAGAAATTAACAATTGTGTTACAAAAGAAAGAATGTTTTCTTTCACAATCTTGCTACTTATACAATATGTAAGTATTGCAATAACATTACCAAAAGTATGTTTTTTTTTTACGGAAAATATAAAGTTATTGCTATTTAAAATTCACATTTTAAATTTAAAGTATCAAATCAAATCATTTATTTTTGCAGGAAAACACTTACAATGATGTTATAAAAATTAACATGTTTCAAGTGATTTTAACGTAAGGCATGCAAAATGTATACAATCATATAATACAATAAACAATTAAATAAAAAGTACCAAAATTAAAAGAAAATTTTCAACAGGGGTCATAACTAGTCATAAGTTTTGACTTGTCGAAACCCGCTTAACGACGGCCGCCCGCGCCCCATGTAACACACGGTAAAATTTCTCATTGAAAAAATGCGGCGAACTTTCTTTTCCCTTTTTTTCCTGAAATTTACCACATAAATAGACTCTCAGTATGACACCTACACGGATCACAGATCGGAGAGGGTTTTCTTTACTTGTTGTATTTGAAAATAGTTATTTTTCAGATCAGGTTCAATGATGAATAATAAATAATAATTTCTTTACAAAAAGTTTTGATATCCCACCAAAAACATTAATGTGAAAATGGGAGCCAAGCTAAGAATACGCGTGGTTGTGGACTTCGCCGACAAAATAATTGAGATCCGAATGGGTGCCAAGCTCTGTAGATAATCCTGAAATTTAATTAAAACCACATACAAATCTATTAGATACCTATAAACGAGCAATTCTGGTATACATGTATATATATAATCTGAATCTCAGAAACGGCTCCAACGATTTTCATGAAATTTAGTATGCAGGGGGTTTCGGGGGCGATAAATCGATCTAGCTCGGTCTTCCAGATATTACTATTAATATTAAAAAGGGGGTTCAAATGTGTTTGTTTGTATGCCTGTTTGTAAGTTTGTATGTTGGAGATAATCTCTGGAACTATCAGTCAGATTTGAAAAAATCTTTTTGCTTTGGATAACCCAATTCTTGAGGAAGGCTCGCGGGTGAAGTCGTGAACAGAAGCTAGATCTAAAATAAATTTAAAACACAATTTCTTGTATTTTTCTGCTACAACATCGTTTGATTTATTTACACAAAGCAGATAACTTAGAAAAATTGAAGCTCAAGATTTGATGTTCATACTAAACATCAATGTTTTTTTTTTTTTTCATCAAATCGATTCAAATAGAAAAAAATAAAGAATATAATTCAAAAAAAGAAGAATATAAAAAATAATAGAAAATTTGAAAAAAAAGGACATATGAATGTGAAAGTTACTTAACTTATAAACTAATTGTTACTTGTTTAAGTTAGGAACTTCTTCCTTTTTAGAAACCGCTAAAAAACGACAATATTCTTTAAAAAAATTGCCAATATATAGTTTTTTTTTTTTTTCAATAGAATATATCAAAAGCGATATCAATCATCAATATATCGATACTTTTTGGCACTTCTAACATCCCTATTCTAATTGGTGCTGACATGGGTACGTCACAATGTCATGCAAGTTACTTGCAGCGTACTTGTATGCAAGTCACTGACGTCTTTTCCGTCCTAGCTTTATTCCCAAATTTATTCATAACAACTGTGCTATTAGTATTGAGTCAAAAATTCTTAACTTATCGAAAGCTAAGTATTTTGCGACAGAGACATTTTAGTAACACTTTCTTTACTTAAATAGAAATAGCTTAATTTTATTAAACTCTTAATTTAACTATTGTCACGGATATGTTAGTAACTCATGTAAAGTTTTTAGAAAAGGAACCGAAACTGAAAATGTCAAGAAACTCGACAGGATTTCGCAAAGGAATCGACACAAGAGAAGAAGTAAGTTTAAAATGAAAGTTTATCAACATCCACTCGGCCTACGTGTAAACTCACTCAATATATATTTGGCAATTTATACATTTTCGGTTACCTTCGTTTTCATCACTATCCACAGCGATTTTAAACATTTCCTCATTTTAAGAAGTTTGTGTCCGTTGTTTTCTTTCCAAAAAATCTGTAAATAGTTTTTAAAAACAACGTAATAATTTTTAGTAATCCATCGATCTAATTTGGCATGTCTCGGTTAACATAAATTTTTCGTTAATCTAGTTTGGTGGAGAGAAGCACCACATAAAAACCGCAAGCGTTCCACCTTTTTAGAACGTAAACCGAAGTCTGATGGAGGATTGACCGACTCTTCATGGTACTTCAAGACGCCGATAATATTAACAACACTGAACATCACCGCTGATGGCTCCGGGACACGGGATGAGAAACCCTTCCCATCAGCAATGATTTACACCGCTTTAGTCACCAAGAATGCGCATGAGAAGACATCAGCAGTACACAAAAAAACTGAAGTCTCATTGTCAGGGCACATGGAACCAATATCAGATATAGAGGATGTAGTGACCTTGTTAGATAGCCCTGATATGGGGGTAACCATGTCTTATATTGACGATGCGGTGAACCTGTCAGCAATGCGCTCTCAGTTTTTCTCAACCGCCATTTTCAAAGGTATTATGAAAGACCAATTATTTTTTTACCTTATTCACACTTCTGAGATTCGACAGCAGATAGACGACCCAACATTATCTATACTTTATGATATGATATTATAAAGAGGTAAAATTTGTTTGTTTGTAAGTAGGGGGTAATCTCCGGAACTACCAGTCGGATTTAAAAAAATATTTTTGCATTGGATAGCACAATTCTTGAGGAAGGTTATAGTCTCGCGAACGAAGTCGCGGGCAAAAGCTAGTATAAAATATACTTTTTAAACAGTGAAGGTGAAAGGGCGTAACTTTTTGTGATTTACTGCTCTCAAAGTATTCCAAAATTTAGAGAGAGTCAGGTCCACAAAATACAGGGTGCCAGGGACATCGACGCGAAAACTGTTACCAGGATTCAGTGCGTTGAAATTTTATGTCGGTTGTTTAAAAAAGTATCAGCTGTTTCATAGAAAAATGCCAATATATAGTTTTTTTTTATCAAAAGCAATATCAATCATCAATATATCGATACTTTTTGGCACTTTTAACATCCCTATTCTAATTGGTGCTGACATTGGTACGTCTGGTAACCGGTAACCTACGCAGTCAAAATGTATAAAACAGCAGATTTTTTTAAAATAACCGACGAAAAATTTCAACGCAACGGGGTTCAGAATCATGTACCGAGTCCATTGTATCAGTTTTCGCGTCGACGTCCCTGTCATCCTGTATAGTAGTATTTTTGCCACATTGACGCAAAATTCAATACATGACATTAGTCATCAATTCTTCAACTCGTTTTGAATGGCGTATTAAGGCTAAGCGTATGCTGAGTCGCAGGTGACGCAGCACAGCACAGTGCAGATTTTGCAGGGTAGGGCAGGAGACGCAGGCATAGGCCGCAAGCGCATGCTGCAATGCATCTACACAGACACATTCTTATCCATAATTACTCTTTTAATGTATTTTTTATGCTTTATTAGAAAGAACCAGAATTAAGACAAACAAGATTTACAACGAACTGTCATTTAAAAAAAAAAATTGTTCATTAATGGTAAAAAATACGTGTCAACCTGCACGCGCAGAATACTGTGCCGGCACTACAACGAGACGCAGAGCAGGACACACGCCGCCGCCGCCGCAGCGTACGCAGCTCTCAATAAGTTCATGCATTACAAAATCAGCTCTGCCCTGCGCTGCGTGGACCTGCGTCACTTGCGTCTCAGAATACGCTTAGCCCAACTCTTGTTTATCGTTACCATTTTATGGTGAGAGTCCCCACATAGATGTGTAACGTAAAAGAAATGTAACACAACAACATGGCGAATTTGTTTCGTATGGTTCTAATTGTATGTTGCAATGTATATAATTATTTGGATTATTATGTTCGTTTCACTTTTGTTATATTTCTTTTACGTTTCATATAATATATGAAACGCAAAAGAACAGCGTGGCTTACCTCGCATCGTAACGAGCGGTATTTCGGAACCACCGATTGCCACCGAACCGAAGTGTGCTTGAAGTAGTGTGGTCCATACTACGATTAATACTGTATTTTGACACACCACGTGCGGCTTATTGGCGCTAGTGTCATCGGAATTCTTAGTTCAGAAAAAAATGTAAGCTGCATTCGCGATTTAGGATATAGGTACGCGTTTTTGTAATGTTTTTATTTTAAGATGTAGTCAATACCTGTAATGTGACTATGTATGTAGATACTTTTATTATTTAGTAATAGTAAAACTCAAGTAAAGTCGTTGTTCCGAAGGAAAGCCGGTAGAAATGGGGTTGTATGAAACCGTCTTCCCTGCTAAGCCTCCAACAAAGCCTGCAACGAAGCCTGCAACGAAGTCTGCAACTAAGCCTGCAACTAAGCCTGTAAAGAAGCCTGCAACTAAACATGCAACTACACCTCAGCCGGGTTCGCTGGTCTACAACCTGAAACAGCTGAAACCAACCGCAAATTCTAGCAAGCCAACCAAAGACGAAGACAAGATGAAAAAACCATCTTGTCATGAAAAGGACCGACAAAGGAGGCTGTTTAAGTTTTCTGCTCGTGAGTATTTTTTTATGCTTTAAAGGTGAAGACATTCCGCAAAAGATTCTTTTGCGAAAGTGATATTCTGCGTAAAGGACATATTGCAGAGGAGACATTCTGCGGAAGGGACATTTTGCGGAAGGGACATTTTGCGTAAGGCATTTTGTGTTGGAGAATATTTCCGCTCACGAATGGGAGCAATCATCTAATAATAATAATAATAATTTACCCAGTTCTTCACCGCGATCCGACCGCGTTGGTGAAGAGGATGATGACGGGGTTATATCCGTGAGTTCCCAATGCAATGTACGACTGAGGAGCGCTTTGGAGGATGCTTTCCGGGAGTACCGTTCCATTCCGCCTGGACTCAGACCACAATTACCTCGTTTGCCCATGCACAAGAAAAATAAGGCGCTGATGTGTACTCTAGACTCACTGCTGTCAAATTGTTTTGACAGCAGTGACAGAGCTCCACGACCAAAACCAGCTGTACCAGCTTGGCAGTGCAGGATTGAGCGTCGTATCGGTGAGGCTAGAGTACTTATCGGCAAGCTAATCTGCTTCAGGGAGGGCAATACTCGCCCTAGAGTGATGCGCTTTGTGAAGCGGGCGTTCTCGGGAACTGATATCAGTTTTCAAGATTATTTGACCCGCGTCACAGAGCGTATCGACTTCCTGAAGCAAAAGATAATGCATGGGCAAACCGTATTCGACGATACAGGCGGAGAGTGGAGCGGTACACTCAGAATCGCACATTCCAGAGCGATGAAAGGTGGGTTTATAGGGCTTGGGAGCGACTGGACCAAGGTGTGATTGACACGCACCTGCCGGATGATGACGCCATGTGTTCATTTTGGCGAAGCATCTGGTCGGCGCCTGTCAGTCACACCGAAGGAGATTGGACCAGGGAAATCGAACGAGCGTGCGAGCAAATACCAGAAATGAAGGCACTCACCATCAGCCCCCAAGATATAGCTCGTGCAGTCCGTCCGTTACCTAACTGGAAATCACCAGGGCCGGACGGGCTGCACAACTTTTGGATAAAATGGTTCCAAAGGTCGCACGCCCATTAGGCATCCCAGTTCCAGTCTGCTTTAGAGTCAGGATCCCTGCCCCAGTTCCTAACAACAGGAATAACCCACCTGCTCCATAAATCAGGTAGTACTGCGGAACCCAAAAATTATAGACCGATCACTTGTCTACCGACGGTCTATAAAGTTTTTACTTCCATTTTGAGAACTAAAATTACAAACATATTGACACCAACTCTCATGTCTGCCTCTCAAAATGGATGTAGGAACGGGTCCCGCGGTACTAAAGAGCTACTCCTCATCGATATGGCCATTAACCAGCAGGTGCGTCGTTCCCGAAGAGATCTGTCGACATGTTGGATAGATTATAAGAAGGCCTATGACTCGGTGCCACATACATGGCTCATGAGGGTGCTGGAGTTGTATAAAGTAAATGCAACTCTACGCACCTTCCTGATGTCATGTATGGGGCAATGGAGGACGGTGCTTCGCTATCCAGGATGTCGACAAATCCTAAGGAATAGCGAGCCAATAAGGATTGAGCGAGGTATATTCCAGGGTGACAGTTTGAGTCCACTTTGGTTCTGCCTAGCCTTGAATCCTCTAAGCACGCTGCTGGAGGATTCAGGGCCAGGTTATCGATTGAGGAGAGGTGGTCAGGTTATATCTCACCTCCTTTACATGGATGACCTGAAACTCTTTGCCCCCAACAATTTGCAACTGCTGGAGCTACTGAAGGTAACCGAAACTTTCAGTAGCGCCATCAGGATGGAATTTGGTGTGGACAAATGTGCAGTCATGCATGTAAAACGAGGGGAGATCGTGGAATCCGTGGGAACCCAACTCTCGGATTCCATACAACTAAGATCCCTCTCCTCAATCGAAACCTACAACTATTTGGGTATGTCGGAAGCGTTAGGTGTCAACGCTGCTGACATGAAGCAATCGCTGAAGGAGCGCTTCTTTAACTGCCTGAATAAAGTATTAAATAGTCTTTTATCAGGTGGAAACAAGGTGCGCGCCTTCAACGGTTGGGTCATGCCGGTTTTGATGTACTCTTTCGGCATACTCAAATGGACTCAGACGGAACTTGACGCCCTGGATAGGAGGGTCCGCACACTGCTGACCGCAAATCGCATGCATCACCCACGTTCATCGGTGATGAGACTGTATATCCCGCGGAAGTGCGGAGGTCGAGGCTTCTTAAATGCTAAGACCCTGCACAACCGTGAGGTATGCAGTCTCAGGGAATACTTCCTAGAAGCCGACGTGGGGATGCACCGAGATGTGGTCACAGTGGACAAAGGCCTCACCCCGCTTTCCTTAGCTAACGAGAACTGGCGCAAACCTATAGTATTAGATACTAATGACCGCAGGGAGGTATGGCAGAGCAAAGAGCTTCACGGGCGCTTTTACCGGGCCTTACATGGGCCGGATGTAGACCTGTTAGCGTCCGTATCCTGGTTGCGATTCGGTGACCTATTTGGGGAAACCGAAGGTTTTGTCTTTGCGATTATGGACGAAGTTATGATGACGAACAACTACCGGAAATATATTGTGAAGGACGGCACGGTTGACATCTGTCGGGCATGCCACCGTCCCGGGGAATCAATCCGACACATTATCTCTGGCTGTTCTCGTCTGGCTAACGGAGACTACTTGCATAGGCACAACCTTGTAGCCAGGATTATCCACCAGCAACTTGCTCTGAAATACAGTCTTGTGGAATCGGAAGTACCGTACTACAGATATGTGCCCGACCCAGTCCTCGAAAATGGCAATATCACGTTGTATTGGGATCGATCTATCATCACTGACAGGACTATTGTTGCCAATAAGCCAGACATAGTGGTGATAGATCGATTAGAGCGTCGCACAATGATTATTGATATAGCGGTCCCGCATGACGAGAACCTCGTGAAAGCTGAAAAAGATAAACAGATTAAGTATCTTGACCCAGCTCGCGAGGTTGTCGACATGTGGGATGTGGATACAGCAATCATTGTGCCGATAGTCGTGACGGCTAATGGCATAATAGCCAAGAGCCTCGACCAACACCTGAAGAGGCTCTCGTTAGGCAGCTGGATCAAGGGCTTGATCCAGAAAGCGGTACTGCTGGACGCGGCGCGTATTGTCAGGAGGTTCCTCTCTTAGGAGCCCTGACCACCGGTAGCTTGGACCCTGTTCCCGACACCGGTGGGATACTATTTTTTATATTTTTAAATGTTTATTGTTTTTTGTTTTTATATGAATATTTAAAAATATAATTAATGTGTTTAAAAATTAAATAAAGGAATAATAATAATAATAAACCTCACTGCCGTATCTCTACGTTGACGTCGTGGTGGGGCTTGCGCGCTCGGAACTCTAGGTCTGTGCCGGTAGAGTTTACTTTGCCGGAACGGGTCTGGGATGAGGAGCCAGACCAAGAGAGATACAAAAGCCCGCAGGGCAGCATGTGGCGAGCTGTTGGGCAGTAGCGACCCCACGGACCCCTTCTCCCGGGAGAAGTCTTGTTCCTCACCTCTGGCTTGCCTTTATTGGCCGGCTGGAGTGAACACTGACGAGGAACGGAGCTCCCACCTCATTCTTGCCTTAATTGGCTGGCTTGAGTGGAGATTCGCAAGAGCAAACGTGCTCGGAGGAAGGAAGTATTCCAATAAGATGCTGGTAGGGATCTTGACCGCACTTCGGGGATTGTCCTGATAGCCGTGGAATACCTCTCCACTCCTCATAAGCACCTCGGGGGAGATCGTGGCCCCCGGCAACAAGGCAACCGAAGGAACACGGGTGGAACCGAAGGAACGGTGGTTTTAGTCAGTAAGAGTCTGACACGCCCTCCCGCTCCGCCCAGAGCGGGAAAAGTTATTTGATGATTTCCCACACTCAAAAAAAAAAAAAAAAAAAAAAAGGACATGTTGCCCCCTTGTCGCTTCGACACTTTGTGCTAGCGACCGTTTTCGGGGGCCCATTATTGAGTGTGCAAGTCACCCCCTGCCATTTTGCCCGTGTATTTTATATAAAATATTGGTCAGGCAGGGGCCATAGTCTTTCCATAGCTCTAGATAACCAGTTCACTTAGCCACCCAAACCCATAATCCAATATCTTTGTTTCCATATCCTACAATAGTCTTGCACCAACCGGGGGTTGTCCTTGGGTGCACTTGCATAGCGCGAACAGGGATAATCGTCGGTTGGTGCCTCATTTCATTCAAAACGTATAACGGGCCTCTGCGAGTTGGCTTCGGCCCCTCGTACGCCTTCCAAAGGTCCGGGACCCCAGGGTCCCGAGATGTGTCAAAGACAAAAAAAAAATATAATAATTTATTTATTTGTATAGAATGCAGGTGTTACAATAATGGTGTTAGTTTCAGAAATATTCCCAGTACATTCTGCCTGTTAGCATACAAAAATATGGTGGTTAACTTACAGATAATTTAGAAACTAGGTACAAGGTTAAATTCAAAATGAGATAATGGATCAGCTAAGTCTAAAATTATTTACATAATAAATGAGATAAATGAAGCAAATATTACAGTTCATCATTTATAAAATCGGTAACAGAGTAATAACATTTCTCTGTCAGCAACGACGACAGGAGTTTCTTACATTTTATTAAGGGCTGATCCTTAATACAATTTGGCAATTTGTTAAATATAATAGGTGCCATACCAATAACGTTTTTCTTAAGCAAAGCAGTGTTATATCTACCAGTACACAATAGACTCTGATATTTTGATCTCATGGCAGCAGTTCGCATCCTCGTATCATTTAATGCCGGAAATAGATGCTTGTTAGTTTTAACGAATATTGCTACTTCGAGAATGTATATACTAGGAAAAGTTAGTATATTGTGATTTTTGAAAATAGGAATGCAACTGTCTGTAACCTTCAGATTAAAAATGGATCTTATGCACCGTTTTTGGGCTTTAAATATAGACTCCCTTTCCGAACAATTACCCAAGAATACTACACCAAACCTTAGAACAGAGACCACCAAACCGTGATATGCAACCATTAATGTATCAATGTTAACTTTTTTGGACAGATTGTAGAGAGTATACGCAGACGTGCTTAATCTTTTGCAAACTTCTTCAGCCTGCGGTTTCATCACGTTGATTATATGGCTATGTATACGCATACATAGCCATATTATCAGCGCGTAACAATTGAAAAAATGAGATTCGATGAGACTCATTTTTTCAATTGTTACGCGTCTGAGCCATACTGTAACATGTTTTAAAGGTCTACCACACGCTCAAGCTTCACCACTGTTTTGCCTGCGCGAGCCGGTTTGTATACGGAACACCGTGTACAAATTGGCGAGTTTGACCAACCACACGCACGGTGTTCCGTGTGCAAAACTGTGGTCCCGGGTCGACGGCGCGTTGTGTTAAACGCGCGCCTCAAAGAGATGTCAGCAGATTTGAAGGGGTCCACTAGGGCCGATGCCTGCCGGGGTTGCGAAGAAAACCGAAAGGGAGATCGTGGCCCCCGGCAACAGGGAAACCGAAGGAACACGGGTGGGTTTTAGTCAGTAAGAGTCTGACACGCCCTCCCGCTCCGCCCAGAGCGGGAGAAGTTATTTGATGATTTCCCAGCCTCAAAAAAAAAAAAAAAAGGCAAAACTGTGGTGAAGCTTGTTCGCGCGGGCCAAAAGCGTCACTATAAGATCAGCAGAAGTGTAGCTCTTATGATCTAATGGGTTATTTTTTTATAAATTTTCAGTTCTACAAAACACATTCAAAGGTTTAATGAAAAATTTTTCTGCGACCACCAAGCGAACAAACGCCATAACGCATATGAATAACACGACCCACAGCCGGAAATTTAAGCCAAAACGCACCTGTGTTTCATTTCCTGTATCATGTGAGTACTGGTGGTTATTTTAAGGTATAGTTTGAATTCTTCTTACGCTATGACAGTCGCGTACGTCAGTCGCGCGTGCGTAAATATATATTGTGTTCTATATACCACCATACTGCGTCGCTGGCGTCAGCGGCGTGTACGTACGTACATTGTGTACACGTCCGACATCAGCATAAAAGGAATTCAGGCCTTAAGGAGTACCATTCCGTTGCTGACCGCAGGAGACAACTGAAGGCGACGCACAGTATGATAAATGCCTCAAAAAATGGACATGATTTTTTTATTCTATTTATCGAAAGTATGAACTATTTTGAATACTAGAGTAGAACTCCCGGAATTTAAATATGCTTTAAAACAGAGTTATAATTTTTGTTTTTGTTGTTTGTTTGTTGTTGTTTTTGTTTGTTTTTGTTGTTGTTTTGTTTTTGTTGTTTGTTTGTTGTTGTTTTTTTTTAGTTTTTGTTTGTTTTGTTGTTTTGGTTTTTGTTTTTTTGTTTTTGTTTGTTTTTGTTTGTTGATTTTTGTTGTTTTTGTTTGTTTTGTTTTTTGTTTTTGTTGTTATTGTTTTGTTTTTTGTTTGTTTTGTTTGTGTTTGTTTTTGTTATTTTTGTTGTTTTGTTTGTGTTTTTTGGTTTTGTTTTTTTGTTGAAGTTTATTGACATTATATACAAGGTATTATAATGCTGGAGCCGCATCTGCGTCTATCGTGGCGAAGCTTAGCACAATGATACGATACACGCAGATGTGACCAACCATTATCGGTTATCGTCGCGATAGTTCGGGCTGCGTAGCACTTATCGCCCGGGTGGCGGTACATAATAAGCGTGGCGCGTGGTCGAACTGGCGTCGGTCATTTTGACTGTTGTTTCTGGACTACGTAGATGCTGTCGAAATTTTGAAGAGCCATCATGATCAATTGCACGATAATTCATTAAAATTATGAAGGCGCTAATTTGACCATTGTATTAGCGCGATATTTTTTAGCGAGCAAAACATACGAAGCTTCGGCATGCATTGTTTTGTCGCGATACACGCAGGTGCCGCTCCACGGTAAGGCTAAACAGAAAATATTTCACTATGACAGAAAAAAATATTTTCAGCGAAAATACAACCGACTTCCAAACTACAACTTTAATTTCGGAAGTAGGTGTCTTTGGATCAATATTAAGTTTTTTGCCGCCGACTTCCGAAATTAAAGTTAATTCTCACTTTGTAATTTGGAAGTTGGTTGTATTTTTGGTGATTCTTTTTTTTTTCACTTTTTGTGGGTTACTTCGTAATTCATCAGTTCCACTTTACCAAATGGTGCTTTTCGAGAGCAAATGCACGAGTTACTATATACTATAAAAAATACTCAAATTGCTATAGGTGTGCCTATAATATTTGAAGAGTTCCCTAAATTTTCCCCCTGTTAAAGTCCCCTCCATCGACAACATTATTCATAACATTAGAGGCAGTAGATGTGAGGTTAAAGAATTAGCAATATCTGACCATACAGCGCAACTAAAATGTCGTGTCAGGAAAACTTTGTCGTGTCAGGAAAACTTTGATGTTATCTCATTGGTTTATTGACAAACGCGACTATACTGAGTACAATATAAAAAAAATCAAAGAATTTCTACAACATTTAACGTTTCCTGATGTATATATGTGCTCTGATCCCAATAATACTTTTGACAGTTCCATGACATTTATAAATTATTCTATGACTTGTTTTCCAATTAATAAAATAAATGTTTCGGTAATAAAAAGAGCTAAATGGATATCAACGGGACTTAAAAAATGTTCCAAACGAAAAAGGGATATGTTATGGGAATATCGGAAGTCACCTTACTCATAAAACAAAAATAAACTTAAAAACTACACTAATAGATTGATATACATAATTAAATAAACTCAAAAGGCCCAAAATTATCATACTATACACAGTTCTGTAAACAAGAGCAAAGCTACATGGAGTGTAATAAATAAGGAGAAACCAAATCATCCAAAAGAAGGAATAGACCAGATAATGGTCGACAATAACGTTATAAACAGTCCAGAACAAATAGCGGAATCATTTAATGAATATTTTATAAATCAATTTCAATCTCAGAGTAACATTGACTATAATAATATGTTGACATATGACACAATTTCTAATTCAATATTCATGATACCCACGGTACCAGCTGACATTATTAAAATAATAAATTCTCTGAAAAATACTAATAGCACCGGATATAACGATATAACCACCAAAGTGATTAAAGCTACATCTTTCATTATATCATTATACACCCATACTCAGTCACATTATCAATAATTGCATTGAGAAAGGCATATTACCAAATAATTTAAAATTTTCTGTAATTAAACCAATGTTCAAAAAAGGTAACAGGCAAGATCCCAGCAACTATAGACCTATTGCCCTTATTCCAGTCTTTTCTAAAATATTTGAAAAATACTACATAAAAGTATATATTTCTTCTTAGAAACCCATAAAATTTTAAGTAGCGAACAATATGGTTTTAGGAAAAATAAAAGCATTAACACATAACATAACATCACGCCTGTAATCTCCGAAGGGTTAGGCAGAGCAAAAGCAAAAGCATTAATTCCGCTATATATGCGCTTGTTGAACACGTTCTTACTAATGTAGATAATAGAACCCCTGTAGTAGCATTGTTTACGGACATGACGAAGGATTTTGACTATGTTAGTCACAAAATACTCCTGAACAAATTGGAAAAATATGGCATCAGAGGGAATATCTTTCAATTTATTAAATAATACCTAATGAATCGGGAACAATTTACATGCATAAAGAAAATCTGCCCCTATACTAAAACAGAAATTATATTTTATATACTTCTGAATATCGCAAATTCTTATTCGGGGTACCGCAAGGCGGTGTCCTAGCACCATTATTATTCATTATATATATTAATGATATGCCTAAAACTGTTTCTAATCCGATGATCTTATTTGCGGACAATAGCACGGTATTATTCAGAAGCAAAAATGATGAGACTTTCGAAAATGACATAAATAATAACATAAATGACATAATAACCTGGCTTACCGAAAATAATCTTAAAATGAATCTGGAAAAGACAACTATCATTTCATTTAAACAAAGAACACACAATAAAAAACTAGATATAAGATATGGTGACAAAAGTATTCACGAGACTGATTATACTAAATTTTTAGGTATCTGGATCGATAAAAAGATGAACTGGAAAACACATATTGAAAATGTATGCAAAAACAGCCAATGTTCCTATGCCCTTTATAACTTAAGGAAAATCTCAAATCGGGCAACATTATTAATGGCGTACCACGAATATGTGTCATCAACATTGCGATACGGACTAATGTTTTGGGGGAACTCGACTGATAGAGAAATGGCGTTCAAAGCGCAAAAGAAATGCATAAGGGCAATATGTGGCATTCAAAACACAGACAGTTGTGAGCCGCATTTTTTAAAGCTTCAGCTACTTACACTTCCCTGTCTCTACATTTACAAAGTAGCAAGCTGTGTTAAAGCAAATATACATCTATATAACCACCCAAAGAAATTACGACACAAAAATAAAATATGCGCAACACCACATAATAAATCTATTTTTATAAAAATCTTTTAGGTCACCTAAAATTTACAATAAACTACTTAAACACATAATGGAAATTAAAGATCTATTTAAAACCAAAACACACGATTTTTTTGTTGTGAAATGTTATTATGATGTTAATGACTATTTAAATGAAAGATGCTAAGCCTGCTACATCTGATTTACTATGTTAGGAAAATCATTAGTTATTTATTATTTTGAACATAATTAATATAGATTAGAAACATAAAAAAGTTGCATACACAATAATCCGCTGGTTGCGGAAAGCACAAAATCGGTCGAAGTGGCGGTTGTTGGTGGAGGTCTATGTCCAGCAGTGGACGTCTTTCGGCTGAAATAATGATGATGATGATGATACACAATAAGGTATAGATGACAATTTTTTTATTTCTATGGATAACGAGAATAAAAATTATAGCTCAATTATTATTGGTTTCTGGAAGTTGTACTCTAGCATTCAAAACAGTAATTTATACTATCGATTAGAAGAATAAAAAGCGACGTGTTGCCGCGACACGACTGGTTTCTATGAATATCTATGAAATACTTTCCGATAGAAATATCTAGCTGCAGTTGCCGTCTGCGATCGCCTGCGGAATTATACCTTTATAGTAATAATATAATAATCATTTAAATAGAGCTCAGTTGCTTATTTTCCTGAATTAGGTTGAACCTGTGCTTCAGGCTAGGAAGTGCTTAAATACGGTTGTACCATTAGGTATTTCTCATTAACAACCAGCGGGGTCATTACGTATCACAGTAACAATGACAATGCGTTTCATATTGACAGTTCAATTACGTTCATTGCGTTATTCACGTTGATTTATCTTTTCCTTCAAAATTCTTCGGATTGTGTGTTACGCAAATCCAGACTCTGATGTCTGGATTTGTAGATGATAGCAATAGGCCCGCCCACATGGGACTTAACTAAACAGAACTGGCGAAATGTGAGTGTAGATACTATATTCCTATACTTTGATATATATACAGGCGTATAATGTTATGTTTTCCACAGATGATGCATTAACAAAGACTCTAACCAAGACATTAACAATGGCGCTAGACGGAGGAAACGATACTGAAGGATTCCGCATATCGTTAAAACCAGAGAGCTCTACTGAGCTGGTTCGCTATCATATTATATTATTTTGACGTCAATCTTAGGGGTGCTGCACACTTGCTCGGGTTGGCGCCTTCGATTTGGCAGTATTTGCAGAATAACAAAGCCGATCTGAAGCAATTACTGCTACATATTCAGCTTTCATTCGACTCGTGCCGATAAGCACACTTCTTTCGGCATCTACCCTCGATTAATCATGTTCAGGACGGTTTGGCACGCAGAGTGGTTTTTCCCGAACATTTTCTACATTTTAAATTCGATTCTGCCGCCCGCAAATCAAGCCGAGCCGACCAAATGTATAGCACTCCTTAACGGTCCTTATAGAGTCCAAATTGACAACATTTCATATTTTCAAGATCCTGATAATATGAAATGAAATTACGTACATCTGTATTTTTATTATTTCCTTGTTTTCATAAAAAAAAATACATCTTTGATATTCGTTCTAATCTGATCAAACGTATCTAAACGCTAAATTAACTTACTCGTCAACTGGGCGCATAGCCGGTTTCCGGAGGGTGTGTAATATATGGCACAATAACAGATAGTATAATATCATTTGAAATAACGTTCACATGATATAATTTTCATATGCTATAAAAACAAATAACCTAATTTCATGTGATTTAATGTTATATTTCAAATAACCTTCTTTTGCTCTAATAACATTTAGTATAACGTTCATTTCATATAATTTTCAATTTGTATAATGCTCTTTTTTTATAACTTTCATTTGACCTAATTTTCATATTTACTCATTTTCAGCTAAAATTCTGTAATGAATAACCTCATCTAACCCAAATGATTCACCAACAATAGAGGGGATCTGGCGCTCGGCGGTCGCTGCCGCGGCACGTTCGCTTCGCTCGCTCGCCTTCGCGCGGTTACTGTTCTAACCTAACCAAACCCAAATGACTACGTTTCTAAATTATATTAAACGCTACTTATAGATTTTGAATATTATAGCAACTGAATATTGATTCAAATGTGCATTATAGAAAATATTCATTATACCATATAAAATTAGGTAAAATGAAATTATATCAAAAATTCATTATATCATTTCATTGTTATATTTAAAAACAGTATATAAAATGAAATTAGGTCATGTGATCATTAGAACTTTTGTTATTATTTCAAACGTTACACACCAGTTTCCGGAGCCCACACAGTGACGTAATCTCCGCACTGCGGCGGCAGTATCTAGAAGACGACAGTACTAATAAAATGCGTGTCACCGAAAATGCTTTGCGCGCATAACTACTGTCAAGGACCGCTTTAAAAGCCGTCAATTTCTAATTCGATACGTCATTTGTGTAGTACTTACAGTATACGGTGACACGCTTGGTTTGTATGCGTTTCGTGCTCTGACTTTTGTGTGTTTCCGAAAGTGTTTTTTTTTTTTTTGTTTTTGTATTCAAACTGTTAACCTTTTACTGCCTCTTTGTATTTGTTGTTACCGATGATTTTGCTCCCTCCTATCACAATAGAACAGGTCACTAATTTCGATTTGTTGATAGTTTAAGGTACCGCCGTGTCAGGATGAATCGGAGGACGTAACACCAGCCAGCTTTCGACCCCAAAAATGTAAATCAAATCATCACATCTGTAATTGCGACTTGTATGTTGAGCCTCAAACTTATAATGATCAGGTAAGTTTATATTAAACTAGCTGCGCCCCGCGGTTTAGCCCACATAAGTCTCGAGCCCGTGAGAATACCGGGATAAAAAATATCCTATGTCCTTCTCCAGGTCATGGTCTACCCATATGCCAAATTTCATGCAAATCCGTTCAGCCGTTTTAGCGTGATGCCGTGACCAAGGGAAATAGGGATTCATTTTTATATGTATAGATATATGGTCTGTGTCCGGATAGGCAGTACCACCACCAGATAAATTAAAGATATCATACCGAGCTTAGCAAGGCTCGGTATGATTTGGCACAGCCGAGCGCATAAAGCCTCGTGCAACCGGCGCGACGCGACACTAACCAAATGATTTCTAAGTATAGTTCACGGTAGCGTTAGTTTGCACGATATACAATCATATAGATGGTCAAATTAGCTAAACTTTGACACGCCCGGTAGTGTTAGTAACTTTATGCAAAATATGCGCATTGACGTGGAATTGCGGACACCCGGGTTTGTATTATGAAGTATTAATGCCATTATTATTCCACACCGAGAAAGGAATGGTTATAGCGGTCATGTATAGCTCCATCTCTTTCATGCACTGGAATTATGATGGCATTAAAACGTCATAATACAGAACCAGCCCGTATTACCTATTTCCTAATAACTTGAAGTATGAGTACGAGTTTTCTTTATTTTTATGGCGTGTATATAATGATACAGGTCGATACAACTTATATGTAGCATTGGCAAATTGCGTAAAACCAATCGCATCCGAACTAAGTGCGCCTTCAAAATCATCAATCTTTATTACTGCTTTAGGCGAAAATGATCTTTATGCAAACGCAATAACGTGTAAAGTCATATAACGAAATACATTCGTAAAATTTATTGAGATTGACATATAGTTTCTTACAAAATAAATGAATCACATAAATAAAGTCTGTATTATTTGTTTTTTAGATTCGATTTGAAGGATATAAGGCTCTAACGATGAATATTACAAATCAAACTTTCAAGGCTTCCCCAAATAAAAACGCGTACTTAGCGCGTGTTAGAACGCTAGTCTGACGCTGCGCTATAGCGCCGAATTGTGTAGTACGTTACGTTTGTGTGGCGTCAGCCTAGCCTTCTAACGCGCGTTATGTACGCGTTCTATTTGGCCAAGCCTTTAGAGATATTTAAAGTTAAAACTTAAATTTTGTTTAAATTATTTGTTTCATTTAATTATAACATTATCTTAGCTAATACTATAATTGCGAAAGTGAGTTTGTTTATTCGTTTGTTTGTTTGATTTGACGCAAAGAATATGTTTTTAGATGTAAGCTATGACTGCATGGTTCCTTTTAGAGAGTTGGAATTCGGTGCATTGTCTATCTGTGTGTATGGTAAGAAGAGTTATTAACGACCACAACAGTATTAAGTCGTAGATTCGGAATGAAATGTTGTTTTAACCATTTTTCGTAATTATCTTTATTCATCTCGTGGTGATAATCGCCAGTACAGGTCGACATAAAAGAGTCTGACGTGGTGACATTTGGAACTAAATATTTTTCTTTAGTAATGCAGACCTATGATCGTGGCACTACTTTGCCGACAAGTGCTAGTAGGTTTTGAGTTACCCACAAGCAGTGTTTTTCACAATTTGTTTAAATTCTTTTGATCATTTCCCATTCGAAGTCACTTAGGTGCGATAGTGGCGCCCTCATTTTTTCCAAACTCTTTTTTGCCAAGCTGTACTTTGAGACGATTTATAAACTAAGAGAGCGCCGGGTACAAAACCTCTTGAGCTGCCAGCCTGGACAATAATTAACCTTTCACCTTTTGATATCGGTTATTTTTAAGCCTTTCTTAGAACTATCCGTCCAACTACATTATTTTGTATGTGGTAAGTCTCGTCAGTATAAACTATATCACGACCCTCACTTCTAAACTTTTGTATCCGTCGAAGATACTTAATCCGCTGAAGTCTTATTTCATCTTTCTCGGGCCAGTAAAGATCTACTATTTTCCATTTACTTGAATTTGAAATCCAGGTCATGCAATATTCTTCGCAAAGTTTCTAGACTACCTGTGAAGTTTGTCTTCCTTTAATTTGTATAGCAATAATTTTATTGTAGGCAACCCATTTTTGGTGACATGAAAGTCATAAATCTTTCTTCTTATGACACCATAATCAAAAATGTCTAAATTTGCTCGATGGTCTTTCTTTTTTCTGGACTTCTAAGGCAAACTTAAAGTTGCAGGAGCGGAACCACGAGTTGTACTAGTCGAAGCCGAGGCATTATCACGAGCAGAATCATCGGTTGAGCTAGTCGAAGTCGAGGCATTTTCATGTTCTTTCAAAACATTACTTATTGTTCTACGAGACACACCAGTTGCTTTCGCAGCTCTTGAAGGTTTTGAAAGTGATTTTTCCCAAAAAATATATTTTTAGACACCGTGGCCTCTTGACTCAAATCGATAAACATTAAAAATTATTTCACGACTTTGGCTACGGCTTACCACGTTTCAACAAAGTCATATTGAAAAAAAAATATCAACAAAAAAAAAACCCTTTCACATTAAATTGTCACGAAGTGTAAGGAATGGTTCACCCACGTGCATTCCCAACGCTGTCTCGGGTTGAACTGAGGCGGGAATATATAGCGCGAATAGCAATGAATGGCGCGATAGTGAGCTATTTCAATTGGGTGAGTAAATCGGGAATGATCGGTTTTACGGACTTTGCCGATGCTACATCTAAGTTGTGTCGAGCTGTACCCATCACTTGTAAAATATAAAAAAAAAACGCAGTTTAAGCTGTTTTTTAAACCGCTATTTCAAGTAATTACAATAACTACGGACCCAAAAAAAAATGTCATCAATTTTTCTCTTATTTTTATCATGTTTAATATCGATTCCCATTATACGTCTGTGAAGTTTCACTAGCCATTAGCAACTAGTTAATTTAATCTTGAATATAAAATCCCATCAAAAACATAACATGTAAAAAATGGAAGTCTCGCAACGCAGTTCTTTTACCGCAAAAAGATGTGAGATCTAATATAAAACCAAGCCTGTTAATTTATTTAGTACCTATCCATTTTTCATCTCTATTTCTTTAATAAATATAATGACTTGGCCATCGCACGGCAACATAATCACATAAGAAAAATCTACAATTTTAAATAGTCCTAATTAAATAAAGCGAAGTGCTAATATTAGGTAGATTTTGTTGTATGTAGAATGTAGATTCTATTGCCGTGTGCAATCGTCAAGTTATTCTATTTATCTCCAGGTACTCAATAAATTAACAGACTTGGTTTTACATTAGTTCTTACATCTTTTTACGGTTGAAGAACTGCGTTGCGAGACTTGCATTTTTACATGTTATGTTTTTGATGGGATCTCCTTTCTTTTTGTATACCCCGATACTGTAACTGATCCTACAACAGTTTAATGAAACGTGTAGATTTGTGTGTCTATCTGCGGCATCGTAGGTAGAACCCAAAGGTTGTTATACCTAATTATTGTTGCTTCTTCATTCAATTTCAATGCAGTTTAATTTGACAACTGCATAAGTAACTTTTTAATCCTATATAAATAATATGCGATTACAAAGTTACTTCTGCAGTTCGTATATCTAGAACACGGGACTGAAATTGCGGTATATTTAAAATTTTCCTTGCTTTATAGGCTAAACATCATAGTAGGTCCCGGAGCCCATAATGCTAAATGTGGATTTACTCGCGCGTCGAAAACCTATAAGATTTGGTAGATTAGATGATAAGGAGAATAAATGGTCCTATAATGTTTCCACTTTCAGCGGTAGGGGAAGGGTCTACAGATTTTAGAAGTTGTAAAAAAAAACAATGACATGGAAAAGCGTGTCAGATAGATATTTTTCATGTTAAAACATGTCTCTGATATGAAACATATATTAATCTGCCGATTTACGTGGTGGGGGTGGCCATGCGGGAGGGGTAAAAAAAAATGGTCAGAAGTGAAAACTAGTACAAGATTGCCTTGGTGAAGGAAAATATTTGTATACATATAACATTGGTCCGTAAACTTACCTAAATAAAGAGCACAATCGTGTTTACAAAAAAAAGACTTCCGAAACCTTTAAGGTGAAAATACTTGCATAGAACATTGATCCGTAACGTAATATAAATAAAGAGCATAATCGCGTTAGCAAAAATGTTGAAGTAAAAATACTTGCATAGAACATTGATCCGTAACGTAATATAAATAAAGAGCACAATCGCGTTTACAAAAATGAGGTGTCGTCATGGTGTCGCCAAAATCAATGGTTTAGTCCCACTCAAAAATGCCCAACGCGCCTAAAGAAGTTTTCACTTTAAAAATATATAAAAAAAAATACTCGAGCGCGTCAGATTTTCAGAGGGGGTATACCCTACAGATGCCCTCATTTCTTAGACTGACGATTTGGAAATGACGTAAGCTCGCAACGAATTAGGGAAAATGTAAAAAAAAATCGCTATCTTGAAATACTCGAGCGCGTCAGATTAGCATATTGAAGGTTCATCATGATGTCCCAGCCATAGTGACCAAAAATCTGACGATTATTTTGAGGGGTATTGGTAATCTGACAACTCGATTTTTTATTTTTTATTTTTATTAACAACTAGCTGACCCGACAGACTTTGTCCTGTCTCTATGTTTGCATCGCCCATTCTGTCAATCGCGCCAACTGTCAAACGACTGACAGTAATGTCAAAAGCGCTAAGGTTACTTTTGAAAAGTTAACTATGGTCATTAAGTTTTTTTAAATGTTCTAATTTTCCGCGCAACTTTCTTATTTTTTTCATTCATAAGAACCTTCTCCTGAAAATAACAAATACGAAAAATAAAGAATTAGCGAAATCGGTCCAGCCGTTTACGCGTGATGCGCCGTGACCAAGGGAAATAGGGATTCATTTTTATATATATAGATTAATACACATTTATTATACACCGATTAACTGTACTCCAATTAAACGCGTTACCTTAAGGGTCGTTTTCAAAATGTATGTAAATTTGTTGTTATTATGTGTCCAGCTACTTGTTGGTAAAATAAAATAAAATACAGTTCGAAATATCAATATATAAATCAAGATTCAGACTAATTAGTAATGAAATTGCAAGTATAGTTTTTTTTTAGTTGGAAATTGGTTCTATAGCTTTAAAAAACTATATTTAATTCCTGTCATAATTTTCTTTCCCATACAAAATTGCCGTAGCCGCGAGTATTTCAAAAATGCAGCAAATAATAAATATATAATGCACGCACTATTTTACCAGATTCAACAATGTTTTGTCAGATGAAGGGGTAAGTTATTGGAAATATACTATAAAACATGTAATTTTAATTTAAAAAAATATTTATTTGCTCATAAACACATCTCATATTCCGTGTGATTCCTTTTTGTAACGTTGATATTTTATAATAATAGAAGTAAATTCCAAATTTAGTTTGTCAAATCTATGCGTCAAAAGAGTTACAAAGGGAGGGTGCTACTTGCTTTCGGCTACGCCATGTGGATTACGATTCGTGTGCGTCGTAAAAAGGACTTCAAGAAGTTGTGTTAATAGTGCCAAATTACGTGAATTCGGTAAGTACTACACTTTACAGTACAGCATTTCAGTGTATGTATATATTCATGTTTCACGAGTAACTCGAAGGTGAAATTCCAAAAATATAATTTTTTGAAGGCTAGGGAAACGTTACTTTTGTTGAATTGTGCGACCATTGTTACTATTTTTGTGTCACGTGACACTTAGGGCTTGTCACAGTATATTCACTTAAATGTGCATAGTAATTCCATTTCCGTTTTAGGAAATATGCCGTTAACGCCCGCTGAACGACAAACACGTTACCGAGAGCCTTTAAAATCCACAAAAAATGGAAGGAAGTACAAGAAAAAAAATTGATTAGATTTGTTGACTTCGTTGTGACTCTGCCCTTATTCTTTAATTGTGTTACTTTTGTGTTACGATAACACAAAAAATGTTCATACATTTTGAAAACGACCCTTAAAACAATTTTTCGTATGAAAACTTAATAATTTAAATTTGGAACTATTTTACAACACTGAAAATGCCAAACTGCCCGTATATATATATTTTTTTTTTAAAATAATATAGCCTTTTTGGTTATTTGTCGCCAAAAAGAAAATCTTGGTTGTGTTTAGATTTGATGGGAAGTCTATCCCATCAAATCTAAACACAACCAAGTTCTCGATCTAAGTTTGTGAATTGGAATATTTTTTAATCAACCACGCCGTACCGGTAAAACGGATTTCTATGAATTTGGCACACGGGTAGAGCATGCCCAGGATTAGAACATAGGGTATCTGTTTATCCCGGTAGTACGATCTCTTGGGATATTTCTTTTACTTTTACGCAGGTGAAACCACCGGCAAAAGCTAGTGAAATATTTAAAGCCAGTATCGCGACTCTGTTAGTAAATGTGATGTAAAGACCCCTTTTATTCCACAGCTGTACTACGAAGTGGGACCAGTGAAGTGTCCATGTCGAAACACTACACAGTCCTGCGAGCCCTGTGAAGAACGCGAGAACGTCTATCATTCTGACGTCAAACGGGAGGCCCAGCAAAACACGTTCACAGCCAAGGACGTGGCTGCACTGGAAGTGATCGTAGACCTCATGAAGAACACGCTCAGCGACGAAGAAAATTTGCCCAACGTGGTCGGTCTTAGCAACGTTGCCTTGCAATCCAGCGCGACCAAGCCTATAAAAGCGAATGGTAGCACAAACTCTATACAAGTCCACATCGCAATACCTTTCGATTTCAAAAATGGGAACAAAAGATCCCCCTCTGTTCCCGGTTCTGTCAGAGTACGGAAAGTATTTTCTGCTAAGATGTCAACGCCTGTAGATTTAGAGTACCAAGTCCATTCTTTCGAAGGCACCCTAGCGCCCACATCCACCAAACCGAGTAACAGCATTATTTCCACCGACGAAAGTCTTTCCCCAGGAATGTATTTGCTAATCGATAAACCCAAAGATGGGTTTGCGCTGAAACCGGTCTTAGGTCAAATTAATGTGTCTGATTTAAAGGCACGACAGGCGGCGGCCGGAACTACAGTCAGTATGACGGAGTCGAAGCCAACTGACAACAGGGAAGAAACTACGAGTTTGAAAAGTCTGGCCAAAGTGACGCTTAGCAAGGAGTTTGTAGCAGCAGTGAACCAACAGTTGATAGAAATGTATGAGAATATTTCCAGAGTTAACAAAGACGTCAATAATAAGAACATAAGACCGGCTCGATCTGTTTGGCAGTCTCGTAAGCTAAAAGAAAAGAAGGAGGGAAGAAAGAGAAATACCAACAAATATATTGTCAAGAGACGCATAGACTGGGAGGCGATCAAAAAGTATTTTGGCCACGACAGAGTTTGCAACTGTAAATGTAAATCTAACAAAACTATGTGCAGGGCTTGCGCAGCCAGCGATGCCGTCATAGACGAACTCATATTTGAATTTGACAACATTGGTCAGTACATGGCCGACCATTGTACTGAGATACAAACGTTCTTTTGGATGAACCCAATAGGGGGCCAGAGATTGAGAGACTCAGTTAACAAAATCGACAGAAGCTTATCTGATTATTACAAAAGAGTAAAAGGAAAGTGCCAAGGAAGATTATGCAAGACTTTCGCAACTTGCTCAAAAAGACAATTTACTAAAATTGCTAAGACCAAAAAAGAAGACAGTATGTCCCGACTGGTTAATGATCTAGCAGTCCTCGCAGAAGACCTTAATAAAACGATATCGTTAAAAGTTTGCTACAATGACAAGTTAAAAGAGAACGGCGATAAGTTTCTTCACTTAATGAATCACTGTATTTTGACAAAGCGTTTGAATAAGCGTTTTGACGCGAACAACCCGAACACTACTCCGAAGAAGTTGATAAAAAACGTGTATTCTCTCGATAACATTAATGTTAATATAATTTGCAACCCTGAATCCTCAACAACAAGAACATATGAACATATGTTGTCTGAGATGATCACGTCCCAAGAAAATCCCCGACTTGCCGATAATTTACTCGATTTTGATCTTGAAGAAACTAAACAAAAGAAACGTAAAGGATTCAAAAAGCTGTTTCCGCGAAAGAGCAAAAAGTCAAAACTGTTATCGTATTTCGAGTTCAACAAAGGATTAAAGACAATTTATAAGCGTCAGCTTGATAACCAGGTGGCAACACCATTGATATCGGATGGCGGTGGTGCGTTTTGGTATGACTACCTAAAATCTGGCACAAATGAACCTCGCTTAGCTAGAGGTTCAATCAAAGATGCACCAAATATAGAAATCGCTGTTGTTCAAAAAGGTGTAACGACGGGGGAAAATCTAAGTGTAATCACAAGCAATAATGATTTAGCTATCAATACGATAGACATGACTGTTCAAACTGCTCCCGAGAGGAATCAACGTGACATAGAACCAACCACAGACAGCTTGAGCCGGAACATAAATCAAATGTTACAGTTATTTGAAAGTCTGCAAGACGTTGACGCTTTGAATTACAATTCCAACCAAACAATGACGCTAACCACCGAAACTGTGATCGATAAAGCAGTATCACAAGATAAACCAGTATCAGAACAAAATCCAAAGAAACAATCATTAAAGATTGTAGATAAAGTTAAACAAAAGATGGACAAAGCATGGTCATATAAGCCGACAACTTATACTGTACCTCAAAAGACTGAACCAAAGTTTAACTCGACTCATGACAAAAAGTTAGAGGATTTAACGTCAATGAAAATAAGGATTAAATCAGTAAATCAAAAAACTGCATCAAAAACCACGAATGCTACAATCGACGATGTTTTAATAATTACTCAAAAGGTGTTGGCCGACGTAACAACCTTGGAAACGACCACAAAAATGACACCAGTAACGAATAAACCTTTGGCTACAACTTATTCTGTACAAACAAATAACACAATTGCAGTAACAACTATTGTACCAAAAAGTTATGACGAATCGAAATCTACGGAATTTGTTGGCAACCAGGCAATAACAAAATTAGGTTTTATAAAAAAACTAAAAGCAGCGACAATGTTAATTTTCAAAAAGGATCAGACTTCACAGACTCCTAAACAGACAACAGAGACACCGACACAGACTACTCCCGTACTTAATACAGAATTAACTTCATCTTCTTCTGGTATTATAGACATCATTTCTAATGTTAATGTAATCGAGGAATCTACTCGAAGCACTACTCCGAACCCTACTATATTAATTATCAATGATTATGGCAATGCCATCAGAAGTGACACCTTGAATGATAAAGAGGAGTATAGGAATCTGTTACTGTCTATTATCCAATTTGAAACTAATAATCTAAATGATGAGTGGAACCGGGTAGCATACGGCGGTGACAAACACACTGATGAGACAGATATCAAACGGAGTATTGTGACTACTGCCAAAGCTGAAACTGTCAAGTAAGCTTTATACATTGTAACAGCGAATCAATTTTCACGCCTCCCCTTAAGACCTAGGCTAAATATTTTTGATATTTATTTATTTCCACACACTTTGAAGATAATATTAAATGTATATTATCTTCGGTATATCACTCACCGTAAATTTGAATGGACAACCACACGGTGAAGATAATATATATATTTTACATTAGATTCTTATGCTGTTGGCCGATAAGCGACAGTTATGTTAGCATACCGAAGACATTAAGGTAAGCGAGTGATTGCCCACTTTAAGGAAAAACATTATTTCCTGTTTGCTATTTGTTAGATAGTTTGATAGCATATTTACGGTTAAAAGTAGTGTTTTCTTTGATTTTAATTGAAAACTATGCTAGTTTTTAACTCGTAACGGGCAATACCTAATTGCCCACATCTAAAATGTGTAGTGTGTAAAATAATTTTAGTAGTTGCCATGTGGTAATGTTTAGAGTTATTGCCCAGACAATAACTGAAATGCATAATTAGCATAGAAATCCCTTGGACTTTGTTAATTTAAATCATGTTATAGATTCTGAGATATTAGACAAAACTAAGGAAAATAATGACCACCCATAAGTTGAATGTTAAAATCAGCAAATTGAAACAATACCAAAGAAGTTTAAAGTAGAAACAGATATTACAAAAAATGAGAAGAAAACGGAATTTCCATCAACTAGAAGGATAACTATTTGAGAGACTCAGTAATTACCAAAGCCAGTAATTTTTGTGTAGTTTCTCGTTCCATTGCGTTCTAAAACCCATTGCCTGCAGTGCTTGTTCAAAAATATTTAATATGCGTTGCTCCAAAAAGACTCAAGGTAAACGCTCTGACATTAATTTATTTCTATGCCACAACTGTTTTAATATAGAAGAAGAAGAGAGTGAACTCTGATCATTTTGACTCATCATCAACAGATCAATTATTATGGTGCAATTACTGGGCAATAAATGTATGGTTTACCCTATAATGTAATGAAATATACAGCAGATAGTTGTCGATATTGATCTTAAGATAAACAACAGGATATTCTTATAAATATTCGCGTAAAAAAAGAAAAAACAAAAAAATGGGTAAACTTTTTTGTAAAGCGTTATAAGTATATTTTATTTATTAGTACTTAGTGAAATAAAAAATGTTGCTACCTACTAACACTTCTAATACGTATTCATTTGTTGGTAAAAAAAGTGTTGGACCTTTTATAGTACAATATGGGGTTATGTTAAAACTAACAATATTTTGCACGACGACCTAGCTGCACTCACTGAACATAATCTTTACAATTTATAATTATGGTTCTTATGTGGTCGTCTACCCAGATTTTACGATGTTTATTTCTAGATGCAACTTGCCACATCTATTGTTCCCATCTTCGTCAGATGAGCTGTTAAAAGTAGGTCTAGAAATAGTACATTTTGTATGCGCTTCATTGCAAAAACTGAATAGCCTGTACACGAAACAACCGCCCGGTAGAATAACGCTCACGTGATATATTATAATATCTTAACCGTGTGTGGTTGGATACATATTATCTTCAAAGTGTGTGACTACCTTAAAGAGGTGCCATAACGAATACGAATTAAAATTCTCCCAAAAAATAAAAACATATAAATTCTTGTTTCACGGGAATTCTGGTGTTTTACAATATAGTATTTGTAGGGGTAACCTATTAAGGTTACCCCTACAAATACTACAAATACATGATTCTCACCTACCGAGCCTTTTCCTACCACTGGGATTACCCAGTAGGTGAGAATCATGTTACCCAGTAACTGGGTTGTGGAGTTCATATAAGCAGCCGCTCCATTTATGGGGTGCCAGTACCACACACGTGTTCGGGTCGGCACATTTAATTCAGCAGTATTTGTTGACCAACAAAGCCGACCCGAAACAAATACTACACATATTCTGCTCTTGTCAATCGACAAACCCTGTTCGGCATATACCCTAAGTTCAACTCACCACAATTCGAGCTAAACCGAGCGGCTTTTCCTGAACACAAAACTACGTATTCAGGATTATAACATATCAGAAAAGTTAATCTAATGCAGCCCATGTAATTTAATTTTTCATTTCCAGACCACCAATGAAATTGACGCCCAAAACAAAACCTCCCGCAGAGGTAACATACGTGGGAGGTTCTGACCAAGACAAGACTACCAAGGAACCCGAGGGCCTGCTAAATAAGATAGTCAGTAAAATTGGCATCAAAGTTGTAAACAACAAGAAAAAGGTCAGTTTTTATGAAGTACACATAAGAATAAAATTTTAGTCCCCTTAAAAAATGCCTTTTGTCATAGTGGGAAAAAATTGCTAAGAATAGTGCGCTGAGGGATTCAAATTTAATGAGCGATGTCTTTAGGAATCTCGCGCACGGCTGCGTCGGCCACAACCACTGCCACTGGCCGTAGCGTCCAAGTACCTGTCGTAACCCAATACACATTGCGTACTTGCTAATAATGTCAATTCGTGCGATTTCTAATAAATTTCATTAGCATGTGAATTTTTGAGTCTTAACATGCGAATTGTTATTGCTATGCTATTTGCTCAAACATATTAACAAGCTCTAGTATAAAAAAGTACGAAGCGATAAATTCACTTCGCACTTCACAGAATTTTGCAACTACATTTCATTTGCTAAATGCTAAATGAGCATTCGCATGCTAACAATGAATGCGAATGCTAATTAATACATCACTAGTACTTGGCTGTTACGACCATGTGTTTGCACGACGCGCCAGCCGACTAATTGCAGCGAAACTTTGTGTGCTTAACTGTGGTTGTCACGCCACGCTATATATGTTGCGCCACGACTAATTTTCGTCGACGCCGCGTAGTACACGACGTCTCTTAAATTATAGTACGACATTAAGACTGCCCGTCTACCAAAGCGAAACGGAGCAGAGACAGCTTAGATCAACCGATACGAACTTTATAAATGTTCTGACTATCTCTACTTAGCCTGTATTTTTCCCCTGCAGGGCCTCCCTCTGCCATTCCCAATTGCTGATAAAACGGAAGAGTTCTATCGGAAGAAGCCAAGTGTCCCGCTGTCTTCAACTGAGAAAACCACATATATAATTGGCGATTCTAAGGCGTCTCTGCTCTTCTCCTCATCGCTTAGGTAGAAGTCACACAGGTAGGAGCTTCGCTTGGTTCTAAGCTGGCGAGCCAACGTGGGCCCCGTTCACACAGCGATGATCAGTACGATAAATTTACGGTAAAAAGTCGGGATCACAGAAGAACATTCCGCTCTTCATTCGGCTAAAAACAAATTATGCAGTAAAAATATCGTACTGATCATCGCGCGTACACGGAGCAATGGCCACACTGATGCACGGCGGGCGCCCCGCTGAAGGACTAAGCCGATAACAGATGCTTCATTCGACTGAATGTTCATTTCTGTTTCATTCCACGTTCATACGACAAGTTTACATTACAAAATTATATAGGAATTAACGTGCATTTGTTCCTTTCATTTAATTTTTCAATCATTCGGAGACAAGTGAAAAATTCCGAGTGCCGAAATCCAACATTGGTTCGATCGGTTCACTAATGCAGAGCCTGGCATAAACCGAAGCTCCTAGCTGTGTGGCTTTCACCTTAGGTCAACCATATTAATTTCTTTATTGTCAGGTACAGCCCATTGACAAAACAAAACAACAAAATATCATCTACCTGACAATAATTTAGGTGTTTAGTAACTTTCATTATTCAAAGGTAGTGAAGAAGGCAAACATTTGTAAAGTGCAAAAAGAAAGAAAGAAAGGATACTTTATTAAAAACAGAAAGATGAGGATTAACTCCTACAGACAAGGAAATCCAACCTCACCAAGATCATCCATAGCAGGTAAAAAAATAAATATGGCTAAATAAAATGTTAATATAAAATATCATCCTATAAATAAATGGTCTCGCTTTGAGGGTCACATGTACCATAACCACACGACAAGGACACAACGTGGACGGACGCTAATTTGCATGAAAATGAATAGTATATTCACACAAACACATTTGGCCGTCAAAATCAACCGTGTGGGCGATACCGCCCACATCAAGGTGACGTCGCAGCCACATCGTTGCGGCATCGATGCGATAACACTGACACAGCCGGAGTCGATCTGTCTGCAAACACTAGCCATAACGTAACCACAATGCAACTGCAAGAAGTTGCAGCGAGACTGTTCACACTTAACCACTGCTTGCCCGCATTTTGTCGCTGCGATATGGTGTGGTTGTGATACAAGTGAACGGGTCCTCAAAGGCAAAACGCCTTGTCAAATAAAAACCGAATGCCCAGTTGAAGTTATGCAACATAAAAGTACTACATCCCCTATGCCTTGTTAGCTTCTAAACCAAGGGTTTCCTTAGAAAGTGGTGCCGTCTTAATAATGACCGCAAAATAACGTCTGTCTTCAAAGTTTGTCATTTTCACAGGTGTTGTTATTACCGTGTCAAAAATGCTATACAGGGTGGTAGGGACATCGACGCGTTCACCATTGTGTGGATCGCCCGGAGGACACGGTGGAGCATACGGTGGAGGTCTGCCCGGCTTGAGCGGAGTATTGCCGTGTCCTCGTGGAGGCGATCGGCGGCGGTGATCTCTCGCGTCCGGCCCTGGTTCAGGCCATGGTACGGAGGGAGAGGAAATGGGAAGCCGTCATCTCCTTCTGCGAAGCGGTAATGCTCGCGAAGGACGAGGCGGAACGCGTGAGGGAGAGGCAAATTTCGCGCCCTCACGCCCCTAACCGCCGCAGGAGGAGACGCCCTGGGCTTCGGAAATCGCAGGCCGATTTCCGGCCACCGTAGGCGCGGGCTTGCTCGCCGTCCGATGAGGACGAAAACTGTTACCAGGGATTTAATACGTGATTCTGAACCAGATTAATAACTGACGAAAAATTTCAACGCAGGGGTTTCGCAATCATGTACTGAATCCATGGTAACAGTTTTCGCGTCGATGTCCCTGCCACCCGGTAAACATCGTGTTCCTTTTGATATCCCATCCGCTAAAGTTATATGCTATGTAAAAACAATACAAAAAAATTCCAGAACAAGTTTTCCAAAAATACATTGTTTCGAAGATATTAACACTAGACTGTCGATGTGTGTATCTAAGTTTCATTGATAAGTACGAGTAAATCATTTTCATTCAAACCAATCATTCATTTTTAAAACTAGACATAAATAATTGTGATCTAATCGAATTATTTTGAATGAAATATAAAAATCAAAATTCATAAATACCAGTTGATTCTTCGACATGGTCCCATTAATGCCCTAGAGTTATGGGATATCAGAAACACGTTGTATATAGACGGCCGTCATTTTATGACGCTTTCTTAGTCCGGTTTCGCACTACGTCCGATCCGAACCCAATCCGAATCCGAGAAATGTCGGTCCGAAGTAGCCATAGTACTATTTGTATGAGGGGTTGCGCATTAGATCCGAACTCTGTCCGTCCGAATTTAGAACATTCCCAATTCGGATTGTTTTCTCTGTGTGTGTGTTTGCACTATCGAAACATTCACATAAAACATTAAAATCGCTGTTTTTTGTATCGACTCGCGTTCGCATTGTCACGTAATTTGTTGATCCAAGATTTTTTTGACGTTTTGACAAGTTTTACAAACCAATTTCGTTACAAAATTTTGCTGTATGAATCATGCAACATGTTGCCTACTACCATGTTTCGATGGTTACCGTCTCACTTAGAAAACACTAAACAAAACTATAGACAGTTTTCCGAGATACCAACAAATAACAGCAATTCTAACGCAAACGTGACAAATCTCTAAACAAAACATGTATATTGATTGTTTCTAGACAGTGCGAACGTAGATAATAACAAATCTTGGGATCTGTTTTAAAACTTACTCATGTTTCGTGCAGTGCGAACGCAAATTCAACAAAACGAGATATGGCATTTTTTTCATGTGATAAGTTTCGAAATATCTACATGTTGAATGTTTCCGGTCGAAACGCATAGTTAGAAAAGTCAAGCTTTAACCCGTAAATAATTCGCTTTTACTGAATCCTCATTAATTTGCTAACGTGACTTTAAGAGCGTTTGCGCACTGCATACTTTCCAAATCTGAGAAGTGAAGTCAGAAGGGCCCTCGAGAGAACTCGGATCTTGGATTCGGTTTGGATTTGGGTCGGATACAGTGCGCACACCCTGTAATAGATAGTTGTAAACCCAAGTGTGCACAGCCGATTTTCTTTTCGCGCACTGCCTTTTAAACCTCGGTATTTAGCCAAGCCTTGAGAATGCAACAAAGCGCATCCCAACGCGTTAAAAAAAAAACCTCACTGTTAGATTTCCCACTCTCGGGGCTAAGCAGTGCGTCAGAAATCAAGTGCGCGAAAAAAAATAGCCCGTGGTAGCTGGGTTAGTAGTTGTATTGACAATAAAAAGACAGCTACCAAAAATACTCGTACTTCACTACCTTCTAGAATTTAAAAAACCGAGAACAATCCGCAAGGAAGCATTTTTGAGAGCTGTCTATCTTCTCCTCGGTCGATTGTAAGGAGGAGAAGCAACTGACCACATTACATCTCACAGTTGTTTTTCTTCCCCAGATCGACAAAGAAAAGTAGTGGTTTTATATTTCCCGAATCTAACACACGTGCTTTGTTTCAAGAGGCCTGTCATACTCGTTGGCCAACCAAACCAAGTCAAATTTGTGACATCCAGGCCACGTACGACCACATACAGAAACTTCATAAGTCGTTACCGTCTATGACATTCGAGACCCTAGTCAGAAACATCACTTGCTACAAATATAAAAATGTTGACTCCATCTTTATTATACATTATAAGAAGAAAAAGGGAAAAAGATGGGACTGGATCAGAAAAAAGAGATCTTCGAAACTACATTTCTATAATAGAATCAAAGATGAGCATAATTTTGATGATGATGATTTCGTCGTGAATTTTGGGGATGATTCTACTGACTCGTTTGAAAGATTCGCTAAAGGAGAGTATGGCATTTATAAAATGGTTAAGAGAAAGAAAAGAACTGCCAATTTAGAAGCTTTACAACGTGGATTGAGGAATATACCAACTTTGATGCCTGCGGCCGTAAGTTTGTGTTTTCAAAAAGTAATAGTCGTTTAAGTCCATTACCATTCCCCACGCATCAGTAAGTCCTTAACTTTTAACCAATCTTGCTAAGTTACCCAGTAATGGAGTTGTGGAGGTCAGTTAGGCAGTCGCTCCATGTAAAATATTGGTATTTAGCTGCATCCGGCTAGACTGGAAGCCGACCCCAACATAGTTGGGAAAAGGTTCGGCAGACGATGATGATAATCTTCTTTGTTTTCCAGGATGAGGTTTTCGTAATGGTAGGAGACTCAGTTACCCTGGACTGCGGCTTACACACTCCTGTAAGGACTTGCGACGGGAAATTCGTGTGGAAAACGGACAGGAAGAGAATGCTGAAGCAAGATAATATTTATGTAGATGGCGTTAGCGTCACCATCCGTAACGTTGAGCCTAGGAATGTCGGGACCTATACTTGTACCTTGGTGAGAGAGACCAATAATTAATATTTAGTAACTGGGTTGTGGTGGTCCGATTGGCAGTTGCTCTATGTAAAATACAGATATTCAGCTGCATTAAACATAGCTGGGAAAAGGCTACACAGACAGATGCTGATTTACCTTCACTTGATTTTTTGTATAATTATCACTTGATACAAAAACGGTGAAGGAAAACATCGTGAGGAAACCGTCATGCGTGAGAGATATTTCTCGACGGCATGTGAAGCCAAGTTAGAGGCTCATGGGCGTCTTTAAAACTTTGACACCAGGTTAGTCACCAACCACACGAAAAGAAGAAGACCTTCACCCTAAAACACTAATTAGTTTCTTATATATTTCTCCGTTTTAGAACCCATAAATTGGGGCTTTCGAAGGAGGTCCATAAATGCCCCATTCTTGTTGCTAACTTGCTATCAACATCAATTATATTTCAGGATCACATAGTCCGGAAAAATCTCCGACTGAACGTGCTAACAGTACCATCTTTCGATGTCGTGTTCCTACCGGTGTACAAGACTGAAGAAAACTGTTCTTATGATGTGAGTGGCCATGAGAAGTTTAACGCATCGGTTGTGGTATGCGTAAAATCGGGAAGTGATTGCTACGTTCGGTTTGTGGATTGTCGCGGTCCTTATTTTATATAACTGACCTAAAAGATGTATTTATTATTATTATGCTTTTAAATACTTCATAATCTTTCAAACAAGTCCGTTTAAAACCATCGATCAATGCCAAGGGACCCAATTTTGTTTACTTTGGATGATCTTAAAAAAAATACCAAGTACACTTAAAAAAAAACCCTTGATGAAACAGCTCAATCATGGTTGAATAATCACCGAATTACTTTTTATTCAATCAAGTCTTTTAAATAATAATACTCTTATTAATTTTGTAGGACCTCAAAGCCATCCAGCGACTCGGTAGTTTAATGGCTAACGAAACTCGCTGTGGAAAAGCTTGCTCCATAAGAATTGACGAACCAGTCTGCCAGAGGGACAAGGTAAGAATCAAAACTCATTTACACCAATTATGCTGATAATCAGCACTTTTCGAGCGTCAAAATTACATAAAACATTCACCTAAAACGCCCACCCCTTCACCCCTAGTGCTTTAGCTGGGAAGAAGTGGCAACAAACTCCTTATGAATGAATTAATGTTCTTCTAAATATGGTTCTTCTAACCTAGATTGACCTGAAAATGGATTTCAAAAAGAACAATGCTGCAATGAACACTCGATGAGAAAATTACAACGAAATTATGACGCTTGCAAACAGATCATTGATCGTAGTAATTATGTTTTTAGGAGACTCATTGGCGCTGCTGCCCAACTACTTGATGAAAGGCGCGACAAGAATCTAATAATATCTACGATTTTAATTTCAAATGCAGTAATTACTTAATTCCGACGGACATAATCATGTTACTCTGAAAATTTGAACACGCAGAGCAACCATGTTGAACACTGTTCGTTCCTTCTTTCCTATAAGAGAAAGGCATTCGCCCTGCAGTGTGACGCGTGAAACTTGTAAATTATCGCTTCTTCTTCATTTTTCAGGGCACCAACAGCACCCTGATCAGGGCCACGGCTGTCATATCCATGAGTCCTCATAAACTCAACTGTAGCTTGCAGTGCAAGAGAGATATCGTCTCTTCTCTTGTGATGCTTTGCGCTTCTAATACAGCTAGCCTTGCTTCTATTACAGGTATTTGAATTGTTCTTCTTTACTTTTGGTAACTTAGTGTAGAAAGTTCTTGCGCTGGTTTTTAATAACTTAAAAGGATTTTATGACACCATTTTTCCTTCTTCTGATATGGTTTTATCCAAGGAATAAAATTATGAAACTACTTCGTTAGTCTCTTAGTGGTCAGAAGACTCAATGCTGTGCATGGGGTCGTGGTTCGATCCTCAGGTTGGTGTTACTGGGTTTTTCTATCAGGAAATTCTTAATAGCAGCATGGAGTCTGAATCTGTGTTTTCACCCCCTATTACATGGACTATTACACGTAAATTACGTACTTCCGGCTATCCCCTTAGGTGAATGTTTGTATTTCAGTGGTGGTGTCAAAAGATGGAGTCAACGAGACCCTGACTCCCTGGAAGGACATTGTGAGACCTGTAGTGACACGTACTCTGAGAAAGAAAGGTAATATTATAGTTTGACCGAGACCGCTGTTCCGCGCCTAAAAGGCGCGGAACAGCGGTCTCGGTCAAACTATAACTACTAACTATAGTCTCCTTATCAGGTGATATTTGAAAGAAAAAAGGAAGGAAATTTGTTTATAAATATGCGCCTAATATGACGAATACACAATATGTAAAAAAACCCTGTCCGATTCGAAAGAGGCACATAGGTACTGTAATAACATTACCAACTATTTTTTTTAAATATTATTGTTGAAAAAAAAAGTTATTGCAATTTATAATTAACATTCTGCGATCTGTGTTCCTAACATACTAAATTCAAGGGTCTTGGCCGCGTCAGTGCCCGTCTAGCCTATATCGTGCTGTGTCAATAGAGGACACTACTGATCATTGATACTCTTCCGGCAGACACCAACGGCCACCATGAGTACCACAAGCTTGTGCCACTCCTGGCTCCCGGCAAGGTTGATGTGGTACTTATCTGTCCTGCCGGGTACTATCTCCTGCCGATATACAAGCTTTGTTGTAAGTACCGCGTGTTATCTATACTAATAATAATATAATATTAGAAAGATGTAAAAGCTTGTTTGTATGTTTATAAGTTTGTATGAATAGAGTTAATATCTGGAACTACCAGTCGGAATTGAAAATACTTTTTGCATTGGATTGGATAGCCCAATTCTCGAGGAAGGTTTATAGACTCGCGGACGAAGTCGAGGACAGAACCTAGTCTTAATTTATGCTAGTCTTTTCTGATTTAAAAAAAAAACTGAAATGGTATTGTCTATTTAATGTTGTAGCTGAAGTGACAATGAGCCAGCTATGTCCTAATGTCTATTAAAGAAACGATGGCCGTTGGGGCAGGCCAGTCCTCGAACAGAATAGATTTATATTTACTATTGATTCCAGCTTTACCAGAACTTTTGATACTTCCAAAGATTTTGTACTTCATTCTCATTATTGATTGAACGCCCCTAGTATTTGCAATGGATTTAGGTACAAAAATCTGTTGTTACAGTTTGTGGTCAATTGTGTGAATGGATATTTCGAAGGTACTTACGGAAAGCATAGTATAGATAACCAGCTAGATGGATCGACGGCCTTAAAAAGAAACCAGGGCCTTACTATATGCAAACGGCGGAAAAACTGATGTTGTGGCGCAAGTTTAAGGGAGGCCTATGTAGTCCACAACTGTGATATACACATCAACACAAACTCTGGATATTTTAGTTATTCATGAATTGAAAAGAAACTGCTTAGAAAATCTTATAACATAGTTATATCAAAATGCGCAGTATTTTATACTGTATTAATAAGAAATTAAATAAAAATCGAACATAGGAGAAATAAAAAAGTTAACAATTTACAAAAAAACAAACTTCTACTTCTGTTTTTGGTGATTAAATAAAGAAATTGAATTAAATGAAACATTAAATTGAATACAAAATAAACATTAATAATCTGTAAAAGCACCTCGGATGTTAGTAACGCATCAGCAACGATTATTCATACTCAAAATGAGATTATCTATATCTCCTTGTGGGATAAGGTCCCAGGTTCAAGGAAGATGCATGAAAAGTTCACGGTCTGTTACCAGATTTTCAGGAAAATTTTGCAAAGCCCTTCGTTGAAGCATATCCCACGCGTGCTCAATTGGATTTAAACCCAGGAACTGCGCGGGCTAGTCCAGGGTTGTTGCCACATTATGTTACTGCATCCACTGACTGTGGGGGCCATTATCATACATAAGCATAAAATCTTGACCCAATTGCAAACGGTGTTATCGGACTACAGATTCCAGTACCTCCTCACGGTATTTTGCAGCAGTTAAGTTGCCGTGTACCTAAACGAGGTCGGTTCTCCCGCCTAGGCGTATTCCCGTATACCATTATTGTTCCACCTTAGTATGGGTGGACTTCCAGAGGATTTCGGAGGCGGCTCTCATGTTCAGGTGTTCGGCAAACACGTATTCTTCATGAATCTGGAAGAAAACCGAACCGGGATTCATCAGAGAATAACACTCTAGCCCATTGGCGATCGTTCCAAGCCAAATGTTCATTTGCCCATTGTAAGCATCGTCCGCGATTGCTTGGTCGTAGTGCTGGAATCCGAAGTGGTCTACAAGCATGAAGGTTGACTTTGTGCAGTCCCCTCCTTACAGTTTGATAGCTCACCAACAGCTGGTGCTCCGAGTGTAACTTCAAAATCAATTGCCCAGCTGTAGCAGTAGGTTACCTTTTCGCCGTTATTTGTAAAAATCGGTCTTGTCTTGCGGTGGTAATTCGAATATTCTCAGTGTGCCACACAGCCACCGCGCCAGTGTCCCGGTAGCGAGACCATAATCTTAATATGACGCTTTGACTGGTGCCAATGGTATCAGCAACATTGCACTGGATGGCGCCCGCTTCCAGCATGCCTATTGCTCTCAACAAATCTTCTCTGGTTTAATGTCAGCGTTCCATTTTAAAGGAAAAAACCAACAATATGAATGTAATTATCAAACTTGTGAGAAAATTAAAATTTCGATTAAAAAAAAATTAAACTTTAAAACATACAGACGATAACTTATCATGATAAAGTTAATTTAATTTTACCACCTCTGTCTTCCTTTTTTTTATTTGAATTTAGAATAGAGAAGAAAAATGTGTCAGGAACAAATTGAAGTGTAAATCTCATATTTAGGGCCAGTACTTTTAAAGTTATGATACTAAACCTGAAATATCCCTAGACAGTGTTGATGTGTATATATACCGGCTGGCAGGGTCATCGACGCGAAAACTGAGACCATGGATTCAGTACACACCCATACCCATGCCCATACCGTACCGCCCGTACCCATGTGTCAAATTTCATCCAAATCCGTCCAGCCGTTTTAGCGTGAAAGCGTAACAAAAAAACTTTTTTTTTTCTCTTTATAATATTAGTTTAGATTGTCTTTCCCGTAGTCTGTTATTTCTCTTCAATCAACTCTGGTGTTTCTCAGCATCTTGCCCACCGAACACGTCATCAAAGACGGGCGACAACACATGCCGGTCGTGTCCGCGTGGGACGCGTTCCGAGCCCGGCGCCGCCAAGTGTCACGTCGTCAAACCACATCCGCGCAGGTATGATGTACGTACTCTTATCTTATAACCTAGCCACTTTCTTGAACTTCAAGCCTTAGTTAAGACTCGGGGGTCAAGCTTTGAAACATTTTCAGCACCGCCCGAATTCGCATTTTCCAACTCAATCTCTTTCTGTCAGACTTAGAAGCATCCTTTATTAGAGCAAGAAAGAATACGCGATACTACGCGTTGTTGCGCTTGCGCAAGTAATTGCTTGTGCAAGCGCTGCGCTCTGCGGCATCGACAAGCCGTTTTAATGACTGGCTGCATCATCAGGCTTTCAAGAAAGTTAAAGCCAGGCGAGGTATGGTGAAACCCACTAGAGTGGTTAAAGAGGCAACAAAAAAGATGGGTAACAACTTCCTTCCTACTGTCTTTGGATAAGTACCTACATTTCTCCATTCGAAAGCTAACTATGTGAACACGCATTGTTTGCTATACGTTTGGACTGCAGAAATAGCGCTGTCAAGCACAAACTATATCTCATAAGTACGTACGTATTTCTTTCCTAATGAGACCACCTCGGACATCAACCTACATGGTACTCGGATGATCGATGATAATATCTGGACTTTGTGTTATTTCTCAAAGTATTCTTCTTTTCGTATGGTAAGTGACTATCCTGGTGTCAGAGTTTTAAAGCCACCCATGGCCCTCTGACTTCGCTTCACATGCCGTCGAGAAGTATCGCTCAGTCTTGCCGATTTCCTCACGATGTTTTCCTTCACCGTTTTTGAAGCAAGTGGTAATTATACAATACGCATATGAATCCGAAAAGTCAGAGGTGCGATCACACCACTAGCCTATCACTGAATTCTCAAGAGTAGTCGTATAGGAAACGCCGACCTCACAAGAAAAAAAACCTACAAATAAAAAACAAAAATACGAGCGAGCCTTACAGTAGTCGCATATGATCTCACCTTGGTAATAAACAACATTAAAGGGGCGGGACCTCGTCAAGGTCGTTTCTGACGACCAACTTTAGCACCACGCGCGCTCATTGGTCAAATCAAATAGCGCGCGCTTCCCCGGCTTCCTGTTTCACACTTCTGTTACTTCACGGAAGTGTTACACACTTCCGTCGCTTTTCACGAAATGCCTGCCACCGATTGCAAGAAACCGAGAGGAAATAAATAAAAATACGTTGACGTTGACTTTGACTTTGACCTCATTTAATATTGAAATATTATTTACCGTTTTTTGGTTCCATTTGGTTTTATATAAATTGCCGTGCTCCCAGCGCCTAGCTTATAAATCGACAAACAGATATCTACGACGAATAGGGTCGTGCAATGAAACAAAAAACAAAAATCGAACAGGTTCGTAATCGTATAAAATACGACTCGAGGCGGCGCGGGCACAAAAACTTTTGTCGTATTAATCCGATTGGGGCAGTCAATAGGTTAAAAACCGTCAAAAAATACGAACTTCCATCTCCTAAAGAACCCCTTTAGGGGATGAATTTTCAAAAAAAAATCCTTAAACCTCTTGTGCTTTTCTTACTTCTAGAGTTCATTCTTTAGTAAATTTAAGATTTTTGTTAAGTATATCTGTCGCCTCGACACTGACGACACAGCACTCCCTGAATCCTCAATAATACTGACAGTGGTGGTGGTACCCTCCGTGCGGCTACGTGGTGGCTTGTTGCGGTATGCTGTTCGGTTGCACGGCGTGCGTGCTGCTGTCTGTGATCGTGCACGTCGTGTCGCGGGACGCTGACCATAGGGAGAAAGAAAACGGAGATGATGAGCAGTATAAAATACGTGAGTAACCTATCTCTCAAAAATTAAATCATGCCTATATTCAGTGAAGGGGTAGGCACAGATGTATGGTATATTTAGGAGGCTGAGCTTACTGCTATTATAATTGGGCCAATCTCCGGAAATCCAGACTCCGACTGCTACCTGGAAAATAATTCGATACGGACTAACCCAATAGGCACACACAACACTGTGGCGGCAGCTACATCGCCACATGCGAACTATGCATCAAAGACCTGACGTCACACAAATACTGCATAGCGCAAGCGGAGTTTGCCGCGCGATGAGTATATATACAACATCCCGACACCAATCGTCGGGCAGTAGCCCACCAGACACAACATCCGTCTGGTCGAAGGATCCTCCCTTTTGTATAGTGGATAAGTGAACTTTACACCCTGTTCCTCATGCCTCTATGATGCCCGACGGTAAACATGAAATTTTCAAAGCCACTCCAGTGCCTTTCTTCAATTCAGAGTTTATAGGGGATTGGACATTTGGGTGGATGAGTACAGAACACTCACAGAACCCCATACATAACAAATCGGGTAAGCAATTAAGTGGGGACTTAAAAATCGTGGTCACAGTGGTTTTGGTAGGAGCATAAACGGGCAGTTCTTCCACAGATTAACTAATCCACAAGCAGCTCTGTTACTACATTTTTCAATAGTACCTGCCAAACCAAAGGAATAATGAATCTGAAAGAAGTAATAACATTATGTAACATCACCCCTGATTTCCCCGAAGGGTAAGGCAGACATGAATCTATAGAACACCTACATTTCATCAGAAAAAAATAGTCGTCCGTTCCGTTGCAGTGTCATCGCTGCCGCGCGTGACGGTGGCGCACGCGCAAGCCGGCGCACGGCCGCTGTCCCCGTCGCGCGTGATCCTGCCGCGGTTCTTCCGGCCGAGCCTCACGTCCTCCAGAGCCACCGGTCAGTGTGCGGGCAGGATTGGGGAGGGAAAATCAGTTGGCAAAAAGGAGACCTTTCCTGAAAGTGCCGACAAGTGCCAACAAAACAAAAAAAACAGTGACACTCTGGGAGTGCCGACAGAAGTGAAAACTTGAAAAATAATCGGCACCGCGGTAATCAACGCGTTGATGTCGTATACTCCACGCACCGCGATAATCAACGCGTTAATGTCTTTTTAATAGTCAAAACCTGGTGTCACAGTGTCGCGAAATCAGTTTAGTCCCATCTCAAAAATGCCCAACGCGCCTAAAGAAGTTTTCACTTCAAAAATTGTACGTGTGGTTCGTACTAGTCATTTGGAGCAATAGTTAATAGGGCACAAAAGTTGTAGGATTGCTCTCAACCAAGTTATACAAGTTCGATAATTCGTCATTTTCATACATTTATTGATTTCTGAAAGTGCAGAGAAACAAAATAAATAATGATAAATATTGCTAGAACTAAAGATCTTGAGCATTGTCACTATAGCGCGAAAGCTGTGGTGTAATTATTTGTTCTATTGGACAAGTTAGAAAACCGTCATTTTCAACTTTAAACAAAAATTTTTTTGTATTCTGTATCATTAACAGCTGATTTTACTGCTCTGATTGTTTGGGACATGTCATATGTTACAGGACATGTCTATTATTATTTATTTTATATGTCGCAGGGATATTATCAAATTCATAATATGATAATCCTAGTGAAATTGTGAAAATAATGACAAATAACCTAACATACGATTTATTATAATATCACGATCTAACAATATCCCTGCGACATTTATAGCAATTATATTATATTATATTTTAATATATCATATTCCTTTTTTTCTTTTTTTTTTCTGTACATATCCTTTACATTTTTAAATATTTAAAAAAAATCATTAAAAAAAAAACAGGGTCCAAGCTACCGGTGATCAGGGCTCTAGAGAGAGAAACCTCCTCACTATGCGTGCCGTGTCTCTGACCCAGCCGTGCAATGAGAGCCTCCTGAGGTGTTGGTCGAAGCTCTCCTCTATTAGGCCATTAACCGTAACGATTATCGGTACAATGATTGCAGAGTCCACGTCCCACATATCGACAACCTCGTGTGCTAAGTCAGGATACTTATTTTTTTTATCTTTCTCAACTTTCACGAGATTCTCGTCATGAGGGATCGCGATATCAACAATCATTGCACGGCGCTTTCGTTGATCTATCACTATCACCACAATGTCATGCTTATTGGCTACAATAGTTACGTGACCATTCTCGAGAACTAGGTTGGGCACATACCTGTAATATGGTACTTCGGACTCCACAAGGTTGTACTGCAAGGCAAGGTGCTGGTGGATAATCCTAGCCTGTCTGGGCAAGTACTCACCGATAGCAAGACGCGAACAACTGGAAACAATATGTCGGATTGATTCACCGGGACGCATGCCCGACGGATGTTAACCATACCGTCCTTGACAATGTATTTCTGATAATTATTCGTCATAATAACTTCATCCTTAATCACACAGACTAAACCTTCGGTTTCCTCGAAGAAGTCGCTGAAACGCAGCCAGGATACAGACGCCAAAAAGTCTACATCAGGCCCGTGGAGGGCCCGGAAAAAAGCGTTCGTTTAGCTCTTTGCCCTGCCATACTTCCGTACGATGGATCGATTACGACAAGGGTTTTATATGACTCTTTAGAAATAGCTAAGCGGAACAGGTTACTAAATATATCCACGTCTATTGTATTTTATCATGGATTTTCGCAAAGTCACGCCTGAATCAATTAACTTCCTTACGATCGTTAGTCAAGTACTGCAGGTTTGCGCCAGTTCCTTTTCGCCAAGGAGAGCAGGGTGAGGCCCTTGTCCACTGCGACCACATCTCGGTGCATACCCACGTCAGTTTGAAGGAAATATTCCTGAGACTGTAAATCTCGCGGTTGTGGAGAGTTTTAGGATTTAAGAAACCTCGACCCCCACACTTCCGCGGGGTGTATAGTCTCATCCTACAATTTTTTTGCCATATTAACTATTGCTCCAAATGGCTAGTTCTAACCATAAGTATCTTTTTTTTCGTTGGCCGACTTTCAGAAAAGGCCCAAAAAAATGATCTCCTTTGTAGAATAGTGGGGTACCAAAGAATAGAACAATGGACGAAAGTTTGTCGTTCAATTTCCTATTCTTTGGTAGCAATGTGCAATTTATTTCCTCAAAACGGTGAAGAAAAATATCATCGAAAAAAAAAGTATTTTGACTCGCACAGGTCACAAATTAAACTTATCATATAACTACTAACTAAACATAAATAAAATGAAAATAAAAGCAGAAAGTCCGATACGAGGCCAAAAGGCTTGTGAGAAAACCAGCATGTCCTAGAACTAAAAAATCGTAGAAATGTAATATTCCAACAACCCGCACTGTGCTCGCGCGGTAAGTTAGCGCCACAGAGAAGAGGCCTGAGTTCTAGCAGCGGAAAATTTATAGGATGATCAGGTCATGCTGATAAACTGAGCAGTGAACGTTGATGAGCTAATCTGATATAATAAAATAGTACGGAGTCAAAACTGTACACCGAATATTCTTGAAAAACAAAAAAAAAATGCTATGAGGTGTGGGAATGAATCTGATGCCGAAGTTTGTGTGGATGTATGCTACGGAATACATAGGGTACTTTTAATACCGGTAGTACGTTCCCGCGAAATATTTTCCAGCAAACAGTATGTGGGTGAAGGGATACCTGCATTTGTTTTATTTCTTGGTGAGATTTGAAACAGCCTTTACCCAGACACCATCGATAGTCATCGAGTTGTACCATCAGTTGGCTTGCAACCAACGTATCTATCATGGAATTACGTGCACGTTATAACGTTATCGTGGACGGAAATTTAAAAGTGTAGGTAGTCATATAAACAAGGTTAATGCTTATACGTCGGCAATCCGTTAAGGGGATGTAGGAGAGGTCATTTGCAAATTACCCTGATAACCCCTATGCTGATGTCAACCATTTTCGAGTATTTTGACATTAACATCAGGGTAATGAAATGAAATGAAATTGTTTATTCTGTAAATAGGATATTGAAATCAGTTCTACACGTCATATTTAAAAAAAATGTTAAAAATAAGCTAGATGAGTTCGGCGTTTCCTATCTGACTACTCTGAGAAGAAAGGCCGAAACAAATTCAGAGGTCGCATTCTCTTTTAAAGTCTAGACATAATCTTTGGTCAGGCCATATGAGGACCATGTAGATTAGTGTCTGACATGGTATTTTGAGGAAAGAACCACACAGATTTCAGTGGACCCGTCCAGTCAGTACAAACATTTGTCAGTAATCGTGGAGCTCAACTCAGAACTTAAGGAGCTCAACTCGACGAACAATACCAAAGAAAGGACATTTGGGTAGGCCGCATAAACTACTCAAACTGCCAGACCATAATTCAAACTAACTGAAAAATTAAAATAATAATGATATCCACATAGTCCTCACATTCACAATAATTAATTAAAATAATATAATACTTTACAAAGTAATCATGTCATTTTGAATATAATTTTCAACAATGTCAATATGTATATAAAACTGGTATATTTTGATGATTTTACAAAATAATGAAAATGTTTATTTATGCTTTTTTATCTTCTAAATAATCTGAAATTTTATAATACCCTTTTTTACAAAGTTTGGGTTTAATACAGATTTTAAATGGTACTTGACTATAACTCACAATTGATGAGGTTAAATAATAAAGTGTAAGCTTGATTCAGGTCGTTATGATAATACAAACCTGATAGTTTTTCTATTAAATTATGTTTAAATTGTCCTAAGCTACTTTTATTTACAGGAATAAAACTCACAAGTTTTTTTTTTGAGCTCTGACTGTTATCTGAGGGAAAGTGACTAACTGGCCATAGTGATCAGAGCCCAACTCATTTATAATTAAATGGCTAGAAGGTTTTAAGTTTGTAAAAATATTGTCATTACAGGTAGCACTAGTGGCAGTTATTCTAGTCAGCTCAAAGAATATATTGTACAAAATATATGACTTTAAGAAAGTTATAAATTTGTTTACTACAGCAGATATTTCCAGTATATTAATGTTGAAATCTCCACAAACTAAATCTGTTTTATTACTGTTACAAATCTTTAATAATACTTCTTCCATAAATTTCTCAAAAATATCATATGAAGCACATGGGGGCTGTACACTAGGGTGTCCCGAATAATTTTTTTTTCGCTTTTCGCTACTCAAGCCCCCTCAAAAGTTGCATTATTAGTTTTAGATTACCGTAAAAATAATAAGAAAAAACATAAAAAAATATCTTGAGGGTTCTACCGGCATTTTTTTAATTTTTTTTATCACTTAAATAACCCTCCAGTCAATGTCGTCTATTCTATTTTATGTACATTATTCCCATTTTATTTTTTATTTCATTGATAGTGAAACCCTAAGTTATGATTTGCAGGCAACGACAGGATTTTTTCTGTTAGGAATTGGTTTGGAACAAACTCGCAAAATTCATGTTTTGACTTGTTTTTCTTAAATTCTCTACTTCTACTGTGAGTAGGGTTCCCAGATCAAAATATCAAAAATCCGGAGAAAATTCCTGACATTCCATGAAATTTCCGGACAATCTTGTTATTTTTTTATTAAAATCGTTACGCATCGTGCAAGTAAATAAAATAACCAAATCGATTGACAAATCGTTCGAATTTTGACACGCGCGCGGTGAAACGGTAAGGGGTGAGGGGGAAGCGAATTTAAAAAATATGATTTGCGAAGTGTTCTACAAAACTATTATTAAAGATTCAGAAATGTTGAACAATATTTCTGGGAGCATTAAATATCAGAAGTAATGTAGTAGATTTAGAATAAAAATAATTTTGATTTTCTTTGATTTAGAATAAAAATAATTAATAAATAATTTGGTTTTTTCATATTTTATTTCACTCTTCACTTATTTGTAGAAATTCCGGACGGTTTAAGATTCCCCCCGCATTCCGGACAAAGACCTATATTTCCGGCAGTTCGTCTCATTTCTATTGCGGTTTTATTGCTGTAAGGTGTCGCTCTGCACTTCCTTGTGATAAAATACGTGTTTTTGTTATATATAATAATGGGTTCAAGACGAAGTGAGACTACTTGTGCTATTTTGGGATCATCAGTTACCAGTGATAAGTGACGTTATCAAATTCATTTTGTTTACTAAAAATGAACTAAAACTACAGAAGAATGGGAAAGATCCGTCTAACACAGAAGTTTTTTCAATCGTTTCTGGAAAACTTGATACGATTTGGACCAAAGCTTCGATTCCTATCGTTTCCAACGTACGAGTTACCCAATTGCTGAAATCATATTTCGACAAATACCTGTCATTGATAAGATATCCCAAAAATAAATTTGGAATCGTCGAACAAGCTCTTCGATATTGCTGCTTGTAAGTGCACTTCGTTTGACATTTGTTCCTGCATAAAACCTAAGAAAGTTCCTATTTCTGAAAAAGACTTTTTACTGGATCAAAGAAGTGATAGAAAAATGGCAATAAGCGGTATAGACACAAAAGAAACAGCAAGACTTTTAAAGAAACATCAGAGACAAGAAAATTTGAATCGGAAAGAGTCAGAGCACGCATGTTTTCCCAGTGCATCACTAAAAACCAATCCTGTTCCGGTGCGCGAGTTGCCGCCTCGACCGCAGTCGCCTGTAACAGAGCTTTCTGCGAATAGTGACGTGCCTGTAAATGAGACTCCATCTACTTCGTTGAATCGGAACACTCTGGCGCTGCCAACAGTAGCTAAGGTATGTGATCGGTATGGACTATCAACGCTATCTGCGGCTGCGGTCGCTTCGGCGGTCTTAGCTGACGTAGGATTGGTATCTTCCGAAGATCTAAGTCTTGTTATTGATAAGAATAAAATTCATAGAGCTGTTTCAAAAGCACGGACCAAGGCCAGCAAAGACATTGATACGATTGTTATAAAAAGTATCTACTTTGATGGACGAAAGGACAAAACACTCATAAACGAGAAAATAGGCGATCGGTACCACCGCAGAGAAGTCTTGCAAGAACACATTTCAGTTCTCACAGAGCCGGGATCTATTTATTTGGGACATATGACGCCAAGTCGTGGCACTGCCAAAGGGATCGTCTCTTCTATCATATCTTTGTTAGAAAATCAAGGGTTGAACTTGGAAGAGGTGATCTGTGTGGGGTGCGATGGTACTGCTACGAATACAGGTTGGAAGGGAGGTGTCATTCAATACCTGGAAAACTATTTAAAGAGACCGTTGCAATGGTGTGTTTGTATGCTTCACGCGAATGAATTACCGCTTCGTCTTTTGTTCATGTCTCTGGATGGTAGCACATCTGGGCCAAAAGAATATTCAGGACCTATTGGAAAACGGCTAGCTGCTTGTGAAAGTAAACCTCTAGCGTCTTTTTGTGCAGTGTCTGGCAATTTGCTAGTATTACCTGATAATATTGTGAAGGAACTAAGCACGGATCAAAAGTATCTGTACGAAATGTGTCATGCTGTGATGGCTGGTTCCTGTTCCCTTGAGCTAGCGAACCGCCAACCTGGAAAAATGGCGCATTCAAGATGGCTCACTACTGCCAATCGCATACTCAGACTTTACGTAAGTACTGTTTCGCCGTCAAATAATTTGCAGCTGCTTGTGAACTACGTGGTCAAAGTTTACGCTCCTGTTTGGTTCCTAATCAAGCAAAACTCATCATTTAAAGATGGAGCCAAGCATATTTTTCAAATGGTTATATACTCTCGATTTTTGCCTGATAGTCAGAGATCTATTGTAAATTCGGTGATCGAAAGAAACGCTTTTTTTGCGCACCCAGAAAACTTGCTTATTGCCATGTTATTCGACGATAGAGAGCATATTCGAGAGCTTGCATCTCGCAAAATATTAAAGGCCAGAGAAGCAGAAAAGAGCAACTCTCGCAGGGTATTTAAAGCACCAAAGCTTAACTTCTGTGCGCGAGACTACACCGATATAATATTTTGGCAAGAGTGTGAAATATCAGCTCCACCAATTTTGCGACACGTCTCCAACGATGAACTTAGAATTAAGGCTAAAGAACACATCCTTATTGACTTTCCCTGCCACACACAGTCAGTGAAAAGATGTGTAAAACTTGACGGAGGCTTCTCAAAGCGTCACGGACGCTACAGCTCGGGATGGTTTTATTAGGAACAGATTAAAATCTCGCTCAGAAATGCCTAATTTTGGTCACAAAAACCAGTTCCGTTTTTAAAGTTGCCATTGATTATTTTGTCTTTCAACTATTTTAAACCTTGCTTTAACTCATTGTTGTACCCTTAAATTTAATAAAAACCATTTAAATGTTATTTTTGTATGATTTATAGTTTATATTAGGAACCCCCAAAAATAGCAAATTTGAAAAACTTCAAGGACTGGTAGAGGCCTCAAGATGCCGGATATCTAATTAAATTTTATAATAATCGTAATATATGTGTCAAAACGCAACTTTTGATACCTCTTGCGTAGCCGTAGCTCAATTTTTTTTTCTCCCATACATGAACGGGACACCCTACTGTACACGCTCATTGAACTGCCCAAGCTCAATGCAAGCTATTTCAATAACTCGCTCAACAGAGAGGCTCATAATATCCTTACGTTCTTTAAATTTCATATTGTTACGAACAATTATCAGAGAGCCACCACGTATTATATTAACTCTGCTGAATGAGCTGGCAACCTGGTGGTTGTTAAAGCTGAACATGAAATGGTGGACTTTCAACCAATGATCAGTTACACTTAAGGTACCAACATAACTACAGTTCATGAACAGCTCCAATTCTAATTCTTTTCCTATCACACCTATTACATTTATTTAGATTACTACTATTTGATGGGTGAGATCAAAGAAGAACTTTTTGTAACATTTTGATGATTTAAATCAGTATTTAAATTTTCTTCATTTAGTAAGCAAGAGGTTTCCTCTATTGTCCTAATTTCTAATTTAAATGATAATTAATGTCATTAGTTGTTGCCAAATTATTGGCAGAATTATTTAAAATGTCATTGCATTGTTCAAAAGAAGCAAGTTGTTTAGCCAAATATTTGGCTGAAATAGAAAAAAAATATGATAGCGACACAGCCACGGTAATATTATATACAGTAGTGTAACTCGGCCGCATGATAGAAATGCCTACAGCCGCGCGGTACGTAAACATGCGTTAGGGATGCCCGTCTCCAGCATTTTAATTACATTTGTCTACTTTCTGTTTCTATTTAGTTTTGTGATTGTAAATATCCTTTTTATATATATATATTTTTTTTTTAACTTTTTATATAAAAATTCTTTGGTCACCAATTAATTAATTATTAAAAAGCTGAACAGCTGACTACGAATGTTTTAAAATCACAACCCTCAAACATCTAAATATTATATATGAGTCTAACTGTTGTTGTTAATACCGAGAAAAAAAAACAGTTTTTAGTGGTATATGTTGTTATAGCAGCAGCAGAAACACTTTGTGAAAATTTCGAAAACTATCTAATGACACACAGACGGTATATTTTTTTTCTAGTATTATTCATACACACAGAAAATAAACAAATATTATTGATAATAAAATACCACGTCTTTACTTTGAATTATGCAAACTAACAAAACACACATGCACCGAAGTTTTAACACAAGCGTAAGTAGGTAGGTACCTACCGTATCATGATTCATTCAGAACCGCATATAACTACCTATTTCACTTGTCTCAATAACTTTCCGTTACTCTATTCGCTTTATTTATTAATCCAAACACCTTTTTTTTTTCGTGAAATAAAAGGATATACTTATACATAAAGACACACATTATGTACCTACCTACTAGTAAGTAAAATTATTTTATAGTCTTACCTTTCAGAGTTTCCAGGTAATTAAAAAAAACTTGTCTGGATGCATTATTGACGAATTCATACAACCAAAAACAGCACAATATTTCCTACTCGTCATATTAACTGATTTTTAGAGAAAAAATCGCGCGGTTATCGTTAAAAAAACAACAAACCGTCCGTTCGACAGTGCGGTACAGCCGTGACTGTCTGCGCCCCGAGCGCACCACAAGTCGAGGCGCGTAGGTATAACTCGCGTTTCGTCCGTTTGTATGAAGTTGGAGTACTGGATAATAATATTACCGTGACACAGCTATCTGTCCTTTGCAATAGTTATAATATTATTATGTACTATATTTCTATCTATCTCTTGTCAAATACAAATTATTACCAACATAATTGTTGACTGCCTCGTTGGTCTAGAGGTCGCAAGCGCTACTGCTAAGCATGAGGTCCTGGGTTCGATTCCCGGGTAGGTCAAAGTGTTATTGGATTTTTCTATCTGAAATTTCTCAGTAGCAGCTCAGAGTCTGGATTTGTGCCCGGTTGATGGCAATAGGCTCGCCCCCTATTACATGGAACTTAAACATAACTGGTGTGCCTGCTACAGGGACACCCCTGCCCAACCCTTCGGGGAAACAAGGCGCGTTGTTACAATTGTTAGTGTCAACTAGATGAAACAGATTATTATTGAATATCCAATTATACAATGTCATATTTAATTCAAATCTAATTTATTTTCTTCCTGTGGCAAACTGTTACTATATGGGAGTGTAAACAAACAACACATTTTTTCTTAAACTTAGATTACACAATGTTCTATAATATTAGAGCAATTCTCCTTTGTTCACATTTCCCCTATTACCCATAAAAAATAATAATGTAGTGTAGTGCCCTGGTTAAAGTTACATTTAATCATTTATTTCATAATGTCAAATAAAGAACAACCAGGCATACAGTGTCTTTGTTATTATGGAGTGTCCTGCATATTCATCTCTCAACAAGTGGCCTAAGTCCTTTCCAATCTTATCATAAAATAATACTACATTATTTTTTACAATTTGTTTAGATTGTTTATTTGAACTATATTATTCTTTGGTTATTGGTTACATTTTATATTTTTATTTCATACATTTTAAAATATGTCTAATTACTCGAAAATGGTTACGTATAATCATTAACCCTGTATATTGGGGTTATTGGGTACATTTTATATTTTTATTTCATACATTTTAAAATATAAAATGTCAAACTACTCGAAAATGGTTGACATTGGCATAGGGGTCATCAGGGGTAATTTGGTTGCAAATGACATCCTCTTAACTTGCTGACGTATAACCAATAACCCTCTATGTTCCCATATACCTACATTTTACTTCCCTGATGATGATTCGTGATGCCGTGATGTGGACGTGAACGTCCACGATTATTGTCATGTTAAAAATTATAAAATCTCACAATGGTCCTGTTCTCAAGCTTACAAAACGGTAAACAGACGTACGTTTAACATTGTCTTCTCTATTGCAGATTCTCAAGAAACCAGGTTTGAACTTTGGAAAGAAAGAAACAGACCACCTCCGTTGCCGCCAATTGATTTTGACCCTTGAACCCTTTGCAGTCAATCGGTTTTGACATTTGAAGCCATTGTCGCCAATTGGTTTTGACCCAAGAAACTGTAGCCATTTTGATTGGTACGGATGACACTGACAGTTTGGAACGACACATGCTGTACTCGAGACACAAACAAGACACATATTACAATGCCTATTATTAATGTCAATTAATGCGATTTTGCATAAATTTCAGTAGCATGTGAATTCTTGAGTCTTAGCATGCTAATTGCTATAGCGATGCTATTTGCTAATATGACTATAATTGATAATAATGAAGTATGTGAATTTTGTTAATATGCGAATTAAAACATATTAACAAGCTCTGATGTATGATAGTATAAAAAAATACGAAGCGATAAATTCACTTCGCACTTCACTGAATTTCGCAACATTTCTATTGCTAAATGCTAAATGAGCATTCGCATGCTAACAATAAATGCGAATACTAATTAATCCATCACTAATGCCTATCCTATAGTTGTAGAATTTCGACAACATTAAATATTGATAACAGACTGGAATTACAAAAATTATATTAGGCTCCAGACACGAAGGCTAGGTTTGAGAGTCAGTTCAGTTGACAGTTCGTGTACCTACGCTGCCTTACTGAACTAACTCATAAACCCTTATGTCCGGAACCCATTACGGACAAAGATTAACAAATGGCTACTAAAATTGTTTGCTAAAATTGTATTTATTTGAAATTCAATCTATAGACAATTTGACTGTCTTTAATTGCAAAGAAAAAGATCTTGGATATTTGGTTGAAATCCATTATATTTACCTGATTTCTCGTCGTGAAGATTGGGTGTAAAAATATACCTTGACTTATATTAAATTTTCTCGTTTAAAAATTCCTTAATTCTCTATAAATATTTTGTAAAAAAAAACGAGTATTTGACTTTTCAAAGATTCTTCGAAAGATGCACATTTTTCGCCGTTTTCTGCCTTAACCTTTATATGACCGTGTACAAACTCTTTTGTATATAAGTGTATTGTTATTTTAATTCTTTTAGATATAGTATTATATAAGAAAGCGCACTTAGTTAGCTATGATAAATTATATTTTATAAGTATTATTTTGTCGTCCGCACGTCGGCTTTTGGTAAGTTGTGTTGAAATAAACTTCAGTGGTGTTAATGTGTTTTTTTCTCATTTACATAATTGCTTCGAACCTTTTCTTGATTTCAAGTCACTTCTCTCATTCTTTCCTAAATTCAATCATAATCAGTTCGACACATACCCGATAATATTAGCTAAGGGGGAATTTCAATATCAGTAAAGGAGTAAGGCCGTTTGTCCACCCCAAAGTGTGCTCCGCGGAAACCCTGGGCTCCGTAAGGCCTCCGTAAAAACACTGGTTCATTGTGACAAGTATTTTCGCGGAGCCCCCACAGAGGCTTTGCGGAGCCCAGCTTCCTCAAGAACTAATTTTCGTTTTGGCGGATCGAAGTTTGGCGGTCACATGTCTACGCAAAACAATGGAACTAGAACTAGGTGCTTTACTGTTTATACGCGATGCTGTTCATAGGTCAAAAAAAAAAAAAAAAAACTTGGACCCAGTAGAACAAGTAATGCAACATCTAAGCAAATGCCGCCAAATCTAAAATTAGTACTTGAGGCAGCGGTAAAAACAATGAATTTCGTCAAAACTTCTGCACTGATTATTTTCAATGTTGTGTGAAAATTATGGCTGCAAACATAAAATACTACTGTTCCATACAGAAGTGAGATGGTTATCTCGGCGTAAATCTTTCACAGGGCTATTTGAACTAAGACTGAAGTTACAAAGTGTGCGAAACAGAATTCTCATCTTAACCTATGCAGCTATAAAAATAAAATACCGCGATAAAGTAGATGACGAACCTGACATGCTACTTCAACTCTCTTTAACCAAGCCTAATAAAAAAATTGATAAAAATAGATATAAATTAAATAGATATAAATTAGAAAAAAATAAATAGATATAAATTAGAAAAAAAATAAATAAAATACGTTTATTTGCGGTAAACATGACGCAAAGAAAGAACATAAAAAAGAATAAGAAGCATATTTCATACCACCCATTAGATGCAAATGTTGTCAAGTATTATTATTATTTATGAATATCAATATAACCGGGTTTTGATTATTTTAGTACTCCGTCAAATATTTATTTTTCCAAAAGGGTTCCATCGCCATAAAAGTTTGAGAAGGGCTGGCATAGATAATACACTACAAATATACAAGTTCACGCTGCGGTGGAGGCTCGTGGTAGACGGCATTGATTCTTTACTAGCTATTATTCTCTAATCGTGTGAGCTTGTATATGAAACGGCAATGCCGTGCCGTAGTGCCACCTTGTCTGTCAAAAAGCTTTGGCCTCGTGGAGCATATAACACTGGAGAAGCCATAAGCCCAATATTCCGAACTAAAAAGTCACTTTACGGGAGGCGGTAGCTACTACAAAAAAGAATCTATTGTTTTTTTCGAGCCCGGAAAGAGAAGTCCGTACCATCGATTTTTTTTATCGATATCTATAATCATTCAGAATTTTGCTACTATTAAATAAAAGTAAAAATAAATTTATGTTATAGTACCAACAATTAGGTAAATTACACCTACAAATTTTTGAAATGAATCAATTTGGGAGTAAATAAGGTGAATACATTTTTGAGGTTCGCCTTTTTTTGTAATGTACGCAGCCGCCATCTTGGATTTACATTTTGTCCTCACTATCGACTTTAGCACCCTCAAAAACTATGAAAACGACAGCCATTATGAAAAATTGGAAAATTTACACAGCCGCCATCTTGGTTTTACATTTTTACCTCTTTATCGGCATTGAAAGTCAAAATGATGAGGTTAGGATTTTGAATTTCAATGAAAACATGACTACATATTTAAAAAATACTTACATACATATAAGAATAAAAATTTCAATTAAAAATTTCAATAAGAATAATTTATTGTTTAAGAAATTACATTCGAATGCGTTGATTCTTGGAACTCAAACTAGGAAAAAGGAAAGAAAGGTATGAAAGGTTATACCTTCTTTATTTAAGTTTGATGTATTTGAACACTTTACAAGTTTTAACAGCACAACTAGGCATTTTCACGCAGCACTCAATGAGAACCGCGCGTCTCGAAAACGATTAACGATGTGCGTTAGAATCGATTTGAAAGTGGTTTTTATGACCATGCTAGAACATTTGTTCTTGTACTTTTACAGAGGGGAAGTGTTCGTAAGGCTTCTCCAGTGTTATATACTCTAAGCTTTGCATACAACACTGACGACCGTGGCATTATTAATCTAGGAGGAATGTCAAGTTTATTTAAGAAAGAAGTGAAGGAGATTTTTTTAGGGCTATTTTGGTCAAAATCACAAGTCATTTAATCAAACTAGGCTGAGAATCAGCACTTTTCGAACGTCAAAGTTGTTTATTATTACATTCATGATCTAAGATAATATTTACACAATTTAAAAACAAACAGACAAAATAATAGATAATAATTATATATACAAAGATATAAAAAAGGATGGGAAACAATCTTAATGTGTCCGCATCGCTGTCAACAGGAAAAGTGCCCAAAAGGCTGGCAGCATTGCCACGTTATAGGTTTTATTCTATTCTTGGTCAATTTAAGTCAAGGAGAAATATCAGTTCGTTTCCTACGGTTGTGTAAACCGACGTACGCACGATTTTTTTTCCTGCCTTTAATTTTCAGCGCTCTGCTTAGCGCCGAGAGTTGAAAATCCAACAGTGTGTTTCTTCAACGCGCTGGGACGAGAGTGCGTCCCAGCGCGATGGATTCTCAACGCTTGGCTTAACACCAAGAGTTGAAAATCCAGTGCGCGATAAAATCCCGCCGAGATTTTATTAGTCGGCTTATAATAATGTTATTGCAGTACCTATGAGCCCCTTTCGTATCGGAAAGGGTTTTTACATGTTGTATATTAATCTGTGATATCATCAGTCAAGGTGGAATGTTAGGACCATACGAATGAAACACGCTAATAAAAAATAAAAAAATTATTGGCACTCCGGGAGTGCCGACAGATGTGAAAACTTGAAAAAAAATCGGCACCGCGGTAATCAACGCGTTGATGTCTTTTACACCACGATGTCGGCAAATCGCAATACAGTGTCGCGAAATCAATGGTTTAGTCCCATCTCAAAAATGCCCAACGCGCCTAAAGAAGTTTTCACTTCAAAAAGCCGGCTAGATGGATGAAGCAACAACAGAAGGCAGATGACCTGCCCTCAGGCTGGGTGAAGCAATGATCTTCGCTGGCCGGGTAGTAACAGCTGAATGAGTTGCCGAGAATCGAAAAGAATGGCGAGCGATTGGAGAGGCCTACCTCCAACAGTAGACTGCTGAAGGCTGATGATCTAAGAGGCTAATTTTAAGAACCGGCTGCACTTAGCGACTTGCATGAGCTAATAGTTTGTCCAAACAAGATTGCACGGTAGGTCGTCGCCGTCTGAACGCTACATGCTTGCTTTTACAAATTTCAGTTTATGCAATTGAAGGTGGGCTTAGGTGTACCTATAGAAACCCTGCCGGGGTTGCGAAGAAAACCGAAAGGGAAATCGTGGCCCCCGGCAACAGGGCAACCGAAGGAACACGGGTGGGTTTTAGTCACTAAGAGTCTGACACGCCCTCCCGCTCCGCCCAGAGCGGGAGAAGTTATTTGATGACTTCCCACCCAAAAAAAAAAAAGGTTTATAGAAACAGAACAATAACAAGAGCATTATTTTCTTCATTTTAGTATGGACTAGATTCTGCTCACGACTTTGTCCGCGTTTTTCGGCCTCCGACCCACTGCGTCGAATCCCATCGCCTGCCCGCACTATAACTCCTTTCGCAAATCGTTATTTCTGATTATTTTTCTTTTTGCTCGACTCCTAAGGTTCGTAGCGTGATGGTACGTAGCCTATAATCTTCCATAAGAATTGGGCTATTCAATACAGAAAGATTTTTTTAAATCCGACTGGTTCCGGAGATTCCCCCCCTACATAAAAAATTACAAACAAATACATCTTTATAATACTTATTATTAATATAGATAAACCGTCTCTGTACCTACACATGTGTGCTTAGAGTAATAAATAGACCAAGAAATCTTGGGATAGACCAACGGACGAATGTTCTATGTGATCTACAGAATTTGGTTGTGTATGGAGATAGAATGAGCATTCGCTTCGTTTGGCTAGAAGCGTGTACCCAGGCGTTAACGATTTAAAACCAATCAAGCTTGATAAACTTTAATCAAGTAAACGAACATTTAAAAACTAACATAGCTTCTTCTCTGGAGGTGGTTTTGGCACGAATCGATGAGCGACGTCCTTCCACAGTTTATTTCTGTTGCATCGTTCGAATATGTCTTCACAGATGTTATCGAAAGCTCTTTCGAAGAAAAATGTGCAAAGCGTAGCGACTAGAAAATATGACGAAGTCCGTTTGAACACTGAACGGTTTAAACCTGCCCATACAGACATTTTTATATTATTATTGTAAACTGAGATCGTAAATAATTTTTCTCGTACTCAACAATGCTCAAGACGCAAGATCGAACCATAAAGGTTATGGTGGTTTTTTATTGGCCGTTGTCAAATTTTTCAAAGTAGTTTGACAGCCATCCGTAAACCCATGGTATAATAATATGCATATTATTATAACATGCGTAAACCAATACCACAGGACCACAGAGCAAGACACAGACCAAAGCAAAGATACAGAGGATTTAATACACTTAATAGGAACTCCTTAACCTGTTTGGAGCGGTAAATAAAAGAGGTGGAAGTGTGCTGGGCCCACAACCTGTGTTTAAATAAATAATTAAACGCTAGAAAGAATATTGTATTTTCTTTGACGTCTCCAACCGAACAAGAATCTTACAAAATAACAAAACTAGTTGTCATAGAAATATATGTCAGAGACACATTATCAATAATAGAGTTCAAAATGGCGACAGACAGCACAGTGCTACCAATCGCGTCACAGGACAAGTTTTACTAAACGCACTGTAGAGCACGCCGCGGTGTGCCGGTGGCTGTGGTTCCTGGTGGTTCCGCTCGTTCCTCCCACTGTTAAGTAAAATATGCAACAGATAGTCAGAAAATTTTAGTTAAAGGTAGGAATGTAAAACGGTAATATTACCCTGGTATAATACGATAAAAAATGTTATTTTACGTAATTTACGGTATTTTACAGTAAAATATGGTAAAAAACGTATAAAACGGTAGTCTTACCCACTAAAACACTACAAATACGGAAGTGAGTAGGTATGTTTGTGTTTATCATGTGTTTTTCTCAATTAATGGATAAATGGATTTGAATGAAATTTGCCAGAGATCTAAGCAGTATTGGAACTTAAAAAAAAAGCAAAAAAAAAACAGTGGCACTCCGGGAGTGCCGACAGAAGTGAAAACTAAAAAAAAAATCGGCACCGCGGTAATCAACGCGTTGATGTCTTTTTAACCGTCTTACGAATTTTCGATCAGGTCACGTGTCCTGACGCGAGTTTAACATTTTTTACCCATTACAAAGAAAGTGCAAACGCCGCTAAAGAAGTTTTCACTTCAATAAAAACAGAAAACTAGGCTCGTGCGACTCATGTATACTAAAAATCCCTAAAACTTAATTCTCAATTCAAGAATTCAACATATGAATCACACATGTCATGGAATATAATAACATCATCAATGTGCAAAGGACAGCACAAATTAAAATTTAAAACTTCATAAGTCGTCGGTAATTTTACCGTAATTTATATAAATTACCGTGTAAAGTACCCGTATTTTACCAGGGTTTTCTGTAAAATTACGTAATTTTGCAACCCTAGTTGTAGGTATACACATTTGTGTCCGTTTCGACCGCGCGGCCACGGCGAAATTAAAAAAAAAAACCACGCCAAGATTTTGTAAAAATTTGTAGAAGTTGATTCCCAAAACCATAAATTTGTCAAAGTTATGGTTAAAAAGTTAAAAGGGTTTGAACGTGGCCGCGCCATTGAAACGCGGCGAACCGCGCGGCCACGGAGATCTTTAAAACTAAGCGTTGCAGAGATCTGAAATTCAGGTAAATAACAGATTGAATTAATAAAAAATTTGTAAAAATATAGAAGAAAATCCTAGGTTTATATTTTCGGAGCTATAAGACTAAAACTCCATGGCCGCGCCATCGAAACGATGAAAAATACGTTGTCGCCGATATCTCGCTGAAAAAGCATCGCAAGGGTCTGAAGTTTTTTGTAAAACGTAGATTTGAATTTGTCGAAACTTGTAAAAATACTACAAAAAATCCTAGGTTTATGTTTCAGGAGCTGTAAGACTAAAACCTCATGGCCGCGCCATTGAAACGGTCAAAAAACACGTTATCGCCGATATCTCGCTGAAAAAGCATCGTAGGGGTCTGAAGTTTTTTGTAAAACCTAGATTTGAATTTGTCGAAACTTATAAAAATACTACAAAAAATCCTAGGCTAATATTTCAGGAGCTGTAGTACGGTGTCGCGTAGAAATAAGTCGTGATTATTTATCGAAGAAAGTAATTGTAAAGAGAGTTATTTTTTTTGTAAACAACACCTATTAATATGTAAAACTACCGATACTAGGCAAAAAAACATGTATTTTTCGGTATTTATAACTTTCAATACGTTTTGAATATTTCGATAGGGTGACCATGGCTTTTTGTTTACAGAAAACTTTCCACCTATCGTTTTAGAAATTGTATCTCAAGGATTCTAAATTCAATTAAAATGAAACGGATAAAATACAAAATCATATGTTTATTTCTTTTAAATTCACTTAAATCATTGCTTGATTTGACAATACTGTGGTTTTGAGTACACGTGCCAGAACCATAACAAATAAACGCACGCAAGTTCTGAACAACCTCTGACAATTCATAATTTAACATATGGTCTAATAGATGATGATTAAATAATAAAAAACAGGGTAAAATTAAACTATACAGTGGGAATAAGCTCCCATAGGTAACAAGTTTTATTCATGACCCAAGGAACCGGTCGAAATCCCAAAAATATTGGCGAGTACCTCATTATTATAGTTTTGGTTTGTTTGAAATGTCAATTTTTTTGCAAGATTTCGACAAATGTTCCAGAAAGTCCTTGGCTCTGAGGTCGTATTAATAAAAAAAATATCTTATTCTAAGTAAATAATCTGTGATTTGTGACTTTGAAAGAAATATATATAGTAAAGTAAGTAAGTGTAAGCAAATAATCTGTGATTTGTGACTGAAAGAAATATATATAGGGTGACTGGTAATTAGTGACCGATACTTAAACACGTGAATTAGCTCATCATTATGAACATGGCAACAATGGGACCAAACCTGAAATTGCGAAAAAAATATCAGCTGTTCCATACATGTTGACGAGTTATGCGATCGTAAATGTATGGAACAGCTGATATTTTTTTCGCGATTTCAGGTTTGGTCCCATAGTAAAAGTTGTTCATAATGATGAGCTAATTCACGTGTTTAAGTATCGATCACTGCTTATCAGTCACCCTCACCCTATATAGTAGTGTAAGTAAGTGTAAGCAAATAATCTGTGATTTGTGACTTTGAAAGAAATATATGTGTTAGGGTAAGTAAATAATCTGTGATTTATATGATTATAAAAGAAATATAAATATGTTTTTTGTATCTTGTCGTTTCATTTTAATTGAATTTAGAATCCTTGAGATACAATTTCTAAAACGATAGGTGGAAAGTTTTCTGTAAACAAAAAGCCATGGTCACCCTATCGAAATATTCAAAACGTATTGAAAGTTATAAATACCGAAAAATACATGTTTTTTTGCCTAGTATCGGTAGTTTTACATATTAATAGGTGTTGTTTACAAAAAAAATAACTCTCTTTACAATTACTTTCTTCGATAAATAATCACGACTTATTTCTACGCGACACCGTACTACAGCTCCTGAAATATTAGCCTAGGATTTTTTGTAGTATTTTTATAAGTTTCGACAAATTCAAATCTAGGTTTTACAAAAAAAATCAGACCCCTACGATGCTTTTTCAGCGAGATATCGGCGATAACGTGTTTTTTGACCGTTTCAATGGCGCGGCCATGAGGTTTTAGTCTTACAGCTCCTGAAACATAAACCTAGGATTTTTTATAGTATTTTTACAAGTTTCGACAAATTCAAATCTACGTTTTACAAAAAACTTCAGACCCCTGCGATGCTTTTTCAGCGAGATATCGGCGATAACGTATTATTCATCGTTTCGATGGCGCGGCCATGGAGTTTTAGTCTTATAGCTCCCAAAATATAAACCTAGGATTTTTTTCTATATTTTTACAAATTTTTTACTAATTCAATCTGTTATTTACCTGAATTTCAGATCTCTGCAACGCTTAGTTTTAAAGATCTCCGTGGCCGCGCGGTTCGCCGCGTTTCAATGGCGCGGCCACGTTCAAACCCTTATAACTTTTTAACCATAACTTTGAAAAATTTATGGTTTTGGGAATCAACTTCTACAAATTTTTACAAAATCTTGGCGTGGTTTTTTTTTTAAATTTCGCCGTGGCCGCGCGGTCGAAACGGACACACACTTTTAACTTGAAAAAATATGTGCATTGAGTGGGGAAGCACCGTGGGCAGTCAGGCCCGCTATTCTACTCCAACCTACGCTACCTGGTGGGGAGTTTATTGCGCCACTTCTTCCCAGCTAAAGGCACCCGGAAGTGATGAAGAGCTGGCGTTTTGGGGGACTGACTTATGTCATTTTGCCGTCCAAAAGTGTTCATTCTCAGCCTTATTGGAATAAATATTTTTTTCCAGTATTATAGACGAAAAACCTGAACAGACGAATTTTCTGGACCAGCTCTTGACCAATAAATGATTAAAGAGAGTTTTTTCCATAATAAAACACCAGTTCCAGCAGATATGTATAATTTTTATAGAAAATCTAACATAAGTTTCGTACAAATTATTTTCTAAGTATTTTATAAAATCTAAATACAATAATAGTCTTACGAATAACCATCAATTCGTTAATTTTTATTATAATATTAATATTAGCAGATTCAGAAGTGGCTTCAATACCGGGTGATAAGTACAGTCGACAAAAAGTTTAAGAGTGCAGGCAACTGGCGCCATCTGTTTGAAAAAACGCTTCACTAGCATTTGACAACAATGTGTATATATTTTTGAATTAATTTTCGTATTATTGATGTTTGATAACTTTTGATCACATATTATTTGAATAAATAATTTTAGATTCAGCTTTGATTTTGATAACACAAGAATTATACACTGTTATAGTGGAAATTCCAGAAAAAAATATATTGATATATGTAATTTTGTCGCAGTTTTGCGGATGATGTGACTTAGAACTGTGACCTTCCGCACGCGTGTCGGGCGAATGAAGCGAGAACTTCTAAGTTGCTCGCAGGCTAATTAGTATTAGCGCAAGGTGCGTTACGTCGTAAGCAAGTTCATAATTTGTAGGTTTCCCATGGATAAATTATAAACTATCGAAAAATAATGCGTTAAATTGTAAATGGTTTGTTGCAGTTCACAATTTTTCGACAGTTTATAATATAATATAATCCAGATTATAAACTAACGAAGTTCATAATTATACGGTGACATAAAGCATTCCCAAGGCACTATCGTGCTTAAAAATTTGTAAATCTATTGTAAAATTTAAGCGAAATACGCTCTGACCAAAAACGAAAAATTATATGAACATTGGAAAACTCACTCACTTGATCAAATAGATACACAAAGTTTTTTTTAACATGACTTATTATGCAAATGGCGCTAGTTGCCTCAGTCCACCAAGGGGTATCGTGTTACCCAACGTGTAACTAAGTTATGGAGGTCAGATAGGCAGTCGCTCCCTGTAAAATACCTCCGGTTACGACTGGAAGCCGACCCCAACATAGTTGAGAAAAGGCTAAGATGATGGCGCTAGTTGCCTGCAAATCAGTTTTCTTTGTCGCGTATACAATTAAAATAAATTAGAAATATTAAAAATTGAAAAAAAATTCACACAAGTGTAGATGTAACTTACACTGTCGTGCAGAATAATTAGCTCACTTTTCTATAGGAATGTCTCAGTTCGTTTTGCAATAATTTTAAAATATAATGAACGTATATTTTGCACGACAGTTATGTTCTGGATTTTAGAATAACTTAAGTGGACATTATAGAAGTTTTTCTAGCAAACTTAAGTTCAGAGTTCAGGCATGATTCAGATACTCCTCAAAATAAACAAATCTGAGAAAAAATGTTGCACCAATTACAAACGATATTAAATAGATTGATAATCAAGAAACTACATCGTCGAGGGTAGAAAAAACATTTAAAATTTCAAATAAGAAAAGAAACAAATGAATGCACTTACAGTGCGTTCATTATAACTTGACCTGTGTCGCGATTTGTAATACTGAATTTTGTAGTCATGTGATAGGTAGTACTGTTCTGTCAGTCGCCATTTTGAAATCTATCCTATACCATTATATGAGCAATATTTATACAACATGTAAAAAAAATCGTAGCCGATCCGTGAAGGTGTTGTTAGACATCGTACTGAGAGTCTATTTATGTGGTAAAGAAAAAAACTCGCCACATTTTTTTTCAATGAGGAATTTTACCGGGTTATGACAAGGGGCGCGGGCGGCCGTAGTTTAGCGGGTGTCTACAAGTCATAACTTATGACCCCTGTTGAAAATTTGCTAATTTTTAATGGATTTGGGGTAATGTTGGTACTAAAATTGTGAATTTTAAATAGCAATAACTTTTTATATTCAATAATAATATTTTTCTTTACTTTTTGGTAATGTTATTACAGTTGCAGTACCTGTGTGCCCCTTCCTTTTGGACAGGGTTTTTTTTACATATTATATATTTGTAATTTCGATGAAAGTTGTAATATAGGGGTTTACGGGTGCGAAAAATCGATATAGCTAGGTCTCATATCTGGGAAAATTCGATTTCTCTATTTTCGCCGCCTCGGGGATATGATACAACGTTGGTATACCTGGACGATATGTTTATCTACTTTCACCCGAGCACAGCTCGGTCGACCAGGTACTTAGTCTTGAAACTAAGACTGCAATATTCAGTGCTAACATTCGCGACACGGGTGAAAGAACGCCCTGTGGATTCAATCAAAATTTCGTATTTCTAAGAACGTTCGCATTCTAATCTCAGTCTCAATCTGTATCTCTCAAAAATACCTCTAATTTTCATACATTTTTAGATTGTGACTACATTTTTAACGTCTAATTACAAGAATTGGCCTTCAATAATTTAAAACAAGCGATATACACAAAAATTGGTGCAACATTTTTAAAGCTTTTACAACCTTTTCATATGTTTTTGCAAGAATTTTTTAAAGCGAGTAAACACATGGGATAAAACTATATCATAAAATAAAAACGTCTAAACACGTAAGTATTTTTGGTTAACTATGAGTTTTTTTTTTAACATTTTCAAAATATAAAGTACAGAGGCGTACATAAAAATAGGCCCACCACCATTTTTATCACAGAACCAACTTTACTTTTCATTTTGAAAGACGATTCGAATATTTTTATTCATAAAGTTTAACAATAATACGGCTTTTAAATATTTCCAATGAACTTTACTATACAATGAACAAAAAAACATCGGAAAAAAACATGTTACATGAACAAACTTAAAACACTTTCCACATTTTTCTTATACACAATGCAAGTAGCGAATCATTAGAATCCACTACATTGCAACAGCAACATTTTTAAGGCCATTTTTCATAATTCAACTGACCAATTTCTCTTGCACGCCAGTATACCTAACAGCGACCTATTTTAATGCACTCCAGTGTACTAAAGCATACCGTACGACATTATGTGCGTAATAATAAGTACAAAAGTCTTTCACCTTTTTTGACACTATTCCTCTTTTTTAGATGTCTATGTATGAGTGGGGCATTCCTTATGACACTTTTAGTACCAACAATATCTGAGTTCCATTTTAACACGATCTGATTTTGAAATCTTTACACCAAGATTTCATAAACCTTTCAAAACTGTTCACGATTTCAAGATTGAAATCAAAATTCAAAATCACTATGACCCCTCAGATTCTTTTCGGATTTCAAAAACTCGATCCAATTTCAAAATACACCTTTTTAAAAAACGAAATCGTATTTCAAAACCGCAATTCCAATTTCAAAACCGAAATCGAATTTCAAAACCACAATTCCAATTTCAAAACCGAAATCGCATTTCAAAACCAGAATTCCAATTTCAAAACCGAAATCGTATTTCAAAACCACAATTCCAATTTCAAATCCACAACACCATTTTCAAACCTGACAACTGTCAAATTCTCTAATTCCATTTTCTCGCTTTCCAAACTCCCACGTCCCCATCACACATAGACCAACATCAAACCCAGCAGAAAACACCGGTTAGTAGCCTCACAACCGCTCGCGAAGAGCGGCTCACCAATCACTGAGCTTCCTCTACTTCCGGTTCCGCCACCACCTCGGGAACCTCCTCATCCCTGACCCTATTAGCATCTAGTTCGATCACAGGATCAGCAGTAGCCTCTGCCAAATTCGTCACAGACTTCGATTTAAAACATTGGAAGTCCACGTGACGGGATTTGGCCTCTTCCTTTTCCCAAGACATATGAATGAATGGACGTTGCACGTAGTTGTAGATGACTTCGGCGCGACCGCCGGGACGTTTGCGGACCTTTTCTTTGTATGTGGGGTAACCTTCGACGCCGAGGCGGATTTTTTTGAGGCCGCGTTCCTTCATCACTTGCTTGGCTACGTCTCTGTAAATGGAGAAGAGAATTTGTTCATTAGTTTTTTTTGTCAATTCATGGATAGGTAACCTACGATTCTTTACAAATAAACATTAGATTTTATCTCTCAAAGATCATTTTATGATCCAAGATTTTTTATTCCTGAACTCAAATCACGAGGTCAGGTAGCTTGAAAGCCGGAATATTTATTTAATAAGGACGTTCGTCCACCCCAGCCGTCACCGGAACGTCAGCAAGAAACAAGATTATTCGAACCGAACTTCCCGGTGACGACGATCGTGTGTCCACAGCGAGCAAACTCGGTATGATAGATAAAACAAAAACCGGGCGAACGGCACGGTGCGAGGGCAGTGTGTGGACATGATCAAACGTGTTTTGTATTGCATCGGCCCGTCACAATCTCGGGCCGAGTTCTAGCGGTCGCGCCAAATTACTCGAACCTTCGGCGGCCCGGATGACGGCGCTCAGTTGACGGACGTGCGATCATTGTAAATGTATGTATGTATCGCTACTTCGACGCGGTCATCTCGTTCTCGGTGCCGCCCTGGTAACGGCGGCGGTGGAAAAACGCCCTAAGTATGATTTATCAGTCGAACTTCCATTGTCCATAAAATATTAGGACTTTATATCATAATGAACATTCATTCCTCAGGGAAGTGTTCTAGGCCCTACTTTGTTTCTATGTTATATAAATGAGCTGTGTCAACTTAATCTTGAAAACTGCAAAATAATATCTTACGCAGACGACACAACTCTTACTTTCAAGGGCGATTCTTGGGAAGAAGTATATTCTTTAGCTCAATCAGGCCTCAACACGGTCTGCCACTGGCTCGCTGCTAACTCGCTGACTCTTAACGCAGATAAAACAAAATACACACATCAAAAGTGTCTAGGGATCAAGCATTTTTATGCAGATTTCTTGAGATTGAGATGTGGCTTTGTAATAAATTTATGATTATATAAATTTATATGGATCCTTTTTGGTGCATTTCATAATTTGAAACAGGAACTGTTAATCAAATTCGAGTAAAAGATGAAAATCAGCTGTCAATATTTTCCCTATAAAAACATACAACGCATTGAAGACATTATTAGTGCTACTGTTTCCCTACTACTGATTAAAACCAACGTTATTATGGAGCGGCGACGTCATTTAAGCAGGGAAGAAATGCTCAGAGCCGTGGGAATGATAGAAGCTGGTTCCCGGCAACGTACTGTGGCTTTAGCTCTGAATACAAGTCAGAGTGTTATCAGTCGACTTTGGACACGTTACCGAAGCACTGGTACCGTGGCTGAGCGCCATGGAGGACGGTATCGCTGCACCACACGGAGACAAGACCGATACATTCAAATCTTAACTCGAAGAGCTCCAACAATAACCGCCATGATGTTAGCCGTGAGGCTTCATCACTCTTCAGGGAACTTAATTAGCGAACAAACAGTCAGAAACCGCTTGCATGAAGTGAACCTTCATTCCCGAAGACCGCTACGGGTACCACCTATAGCAATGCACAATCGTAGGATTCGATATCAATGGGCTCTTGAACACAGAAATTGGGCAGAAGAACAATGGCGTTTCGTGTGCTTTTCTGATGAGTCTCGTTTTGGTATGAGACCGGATACAAGACGTATACGACACTGGAGAACCCCTGGACGCCAACAGCGATTAAAATCCTGCCAGGAAGTCCATCCTTATAGTGGTGGAACCATCATGGTATGGGCGGGTATTTGGATCGGCGGAAGAACTGAGTTGATTTGGATCAGAGGCAACCTCAACGCTCAAATTTATGCTGAGACGATTGTATCTGACGTCATCGTTCCTCTACAAGTGCAAATCGGTCCCTTATTTCAGTTAATGCATGATAATGCACGACCGCACACCGCAAGAGTTGTAAGACAGACTCTCGCCGCAGCTAACATCAATGTCCTGCTCTGGCCTGCTCAGTCGCCAGACTTGAACCCGATTGAGCATGCATGGGATATGCTACAGAGAAGAGCTCTGCCGAATATGGAGGGTATCCAGTCGCAAGAAGACCTTTTTTTGTTGTTGCAACGAACATGGGCGGCCATTCCACAGCGTGATTTGGATGAACTCATTTTGAGTATGCCAAACCGATGTTCTTGTGTTGTTAGTGTTCGCGGTAGAAACACGGATTATTAATTGTTTAAGTTATCCAATAAAATTTTAAAGAAAACTGTTATTTCAGTCTTTTTTTCGAACTTTGATGTTAGTGGTTCAAAAGTCAAAAATCCCTTTATTAGGAAAATGGCAAATTTCTTTATTAATGCAAAGGTGACTTGGTTTATCGTTACTGTGACAAACGAAAACACTTTATTTGATGAATCCTTAAAGAAAATTTTAATTAATATCAATCAGGAGAAAAGTTATTGCAAAAATATATATTGATCCCTAGACACTTTTGATGTGTGTATATTCCTTTTGCAATAAGGAGCGTAGAAAACTTCTTACAAGATAAGCCTCCCATATTTGTTCATCAGTGTTCATTTCCCCCTTTGAATCGATGTAGCTGCTCAACTATACAACCGACACAAAGTATTCGTTATTTGGGTGTTACCATTGATAAAAGGTTGTCCTTTGATGAACACATTCACAACTTATGTAAAAGAGTACGGAAACTAACTTATATTTTTAAACAGCTTAGACAGGTAGCAAATGGTGAAACCCTTAAAATGGTATATTTTGCCCTTGTTCAATCTATACTGACATATTGTGTAACAACTTGGGGAGGTGCCGGTAAAACAAAAATGTTGCAAATAGAAAGAACCCAAAGGTTGATTCTCAAAGTTGGCCTTTCAAAACCGCGACTCTATCCCACCGACGCACTGTATCAGGAAGCTGAGGTGTTAACTGTTAGGCAAATTTACATCCTTTTTACTATTCTGCGGCAACATTCAGATCCATCGTCTTTCGATCTTTCCAAATTAACAACGAGGAGGCAGTATGCAATATGTGGCACGACCAAACATAATACAGGTTTTGCCCAAAAATTCTATACTTTCCGAGGGCCTCAACTCTATAATAAGTTAAATAAAGAATTGGGTATTTTTAATTACAATAAATCTAAATGTAAACTTATATTGACTAACTGGCTTCTAAAATTGAACTACATAAAAACAGAAGAGTTACTAGTCATAAAAACGTAATGGGAACCATTCGTCTAGTTGAACATGAACCCAATCACATATCCCCTCAACACTTCACACACACACACACACCACACAAACACACACACACACATAGACAAACGGACAACACAAAACACATCACCCCCTCACCCACACTACACTCCACATGCACCTTGAACTCCACTACACTTCATACAAATTTAAGATTTTATTATTATTCTCTTCCAATACCTATATTGTTTGCCCATAGAACATGAAAATGTAACTTTCGGTAAGAATTTTCTATTGTAATGTTTTTGATGTTATCTTTGCCTCTAGGGGGGAGTCCCTGGTGTCCTGAAATACAAGTCACGGCTTAGTTTAGGCACCAGTCTCCCACAAATGAACATTGTCCTACATCATAATTATTTTTTTTCCGTTTTTAAGTTATAGTTAATAAGTGTTATTTGTGGAAGAAAATAAACATTTTTATTATTATATTATTTTTTATTATTCAAGAACCAAAAAACAGACTTACTTGAAAATTCCCTACTTTCACCTAAAAGTACCAGGATTAAAGAAAAGTATAACAAGGGAGTTACAACACAAACCATTATACTCAACCACACCGCCTTCAACGAAAAAGTAGTAGCCAAGCATAAGACAGAAGGTTCCAAAGCACTCACCTATTCTCAATATACTTGAAGAACCTATACAGCGGCGTGGACAGCACGGTCTGCGAGTACTCGTCCCCCATCTGAGGGGGATACTGCTCGTCCCACTCCACCGAGTCGTCATCCAGCAGGACGACCACGTGGCACTCTCTGTCCCCTCGTTGGGCGGATTCCACCATGAGGGGCAGGATGAGTCTTTCCAGGAATGACTCGAATTGACGGCGCGCGCCTTCGTTTGAGAGCTCGTGGAGGAGGCCTCGGAGGTTCTGGAAAGAGGAAAATTAAATTGTTATAAGATTATTCTGAAACACTTATACTGGTGGAAACCAATGTTAGTTCAACAGTTAACAGAACTCATTTGTGATTATCACTTTAATTGTCACCTTCAGTGTGATGCACCAAAAATATCAAGGAACTTCAATAAAAAGGGTCATTCTAAAATATCATTAATGTGTTGTTCTTCTTAAGCGACCTGATACTCCCAGCTTATAGCTTTTAGGCTGCGTTTCCACCAGAGATGTGCGAGGTAGCTGACCGGTGCGAGGATACGTAACGAGGCTGTGAAACAATTTGAGTGTTTCCACCAGAGATGTGCTAGGCCGCTGAGCGGTGCGAGGATGTGTAGTGGGCTCTTTTCAGATACGATTTCTCACTCGCGTCCATCCCTAACACACATACCTCGCATACATCTCTCGCACATATCCCTCGCTTGTTTTATACGTATAAATACCTCGCACCACTAAGCCGTTTCCACCGGAGTTGCGCTGTGTGAGGCTAGGTAAATGAAGTGATTCTATTGGTTCTTAACAAACACATCCCTCGCTACGCATCCTCGCACATCTCTGGTGGAAACGCAGCCTTACTCGAGGATTAAGCTCTGAAAGTTGGTTATCTTACTTCGTAGTATGTGAGTGGCAGCCTAAGTGCCATTGCCGGCGTATAAAGATAACAAGATTCAGCAAAAGTACCATTATTATTACTGGTCCAGTCTGCAAAGTGTCACGAATACCCTAAAATTACTATTGATACCAAAGAACCTACAAAACTTTCCCATCAATGTCACAACCTGTCACTAAAAAGTACCTCACCTGGCACCGCACGGTATTAGCATCGAAAGGCACGAGTAGGTAGTCGCAGGCCTCCCTCAGCTCCTGCACGGACACGGTGGGAGGACAGCGGATGCTGCCCAGTCGGTAGTACTCTAAGATGGCTCTGAACACTGTCGCTGATATGCCTTCAGCTACCTCGTATTCGCCTCTCTCGTTTGGATGGGTGAATTCGAGACCTGGAAGGGAAAAAACAAGGTTATGAGTTTCAGGTTTTGATAATGATCGTATTCTAGCTTAGCATCAGACAGGATATTGGTCAAACGCGAGTTTAGCTAATAAACAAATAGTGATGCACCACTTATGCATAAATGAAGGCTTTTATATGTTTTTTAACTTATTTGAGAAGATCTGAGACATAAAACACTACAGTATATAAGTGTCAAATGTGCACGGCAAGGGGTACCGTATTATCCAGTAACTTGGTTGTGTAGGTCAGATAGGCAGTCGCTCCATGTAAAATACTGGTATTCAGCCACATCCCCTTAGACTGGAAGCCGACCCCAACATAGTTGGAAAAGGTTAAGCAGATTGAAGTGTGTCGAAAGTTCGTGCATGATGAAAAATGCTAATGTCCTAAAATTGTTTTCGACAGAAATTAGCAAAAACAAGATTGAATGTAAAGACATTCAATCTTGTTTTTGCTAATTTCCACCATAGTTTTAAAATTAATTTATACTGTCCTTGCTCAATATCCCACTACAAGGCAAAGGCTGCACTGCAAGGAAACGAGCTTTAACTATCACGCTTGCTCACTGTATGACAGCGAATTCAGACTAATGACTCCAATTTTCCTTCATTAAAATCGATCATCGATAATTCAAAAGCTCTTTACTATAAAACTAAACTAGTAACTCAAAGTCAAAACCTCTATAACAACAACAATCAAATAATTTTATGCAAGCACTGGGGACAAGAGTAACAGATGAAACTTTCCAAAAGTCTGTGCAACAACAGTTCAAAAGTTCATTCTATCGTTCAACTCTCGGGTTGACCGTCTACCGCCCGAGTGAACGACCCTTCATTTAAGACTAGACAGACATCAACGAGACAGACAGTCATATCGAGTAATTGGCATCTGTTCTGCATCGTAAGTTCAAAAGCTCAAATGAACATTTTTATTCGAAAAAAACTAGCGACCCGCCCCTGCTTCGTACGGGTTCAATCTACTAATGTGGCGACATGTTAAATAAAATAATAAATAAATATTGTCAAAACATCGAGATTTCTATGCTATAGCGAAGGTAAATATCAATGTACCCATTTAAAACTTCTGGAATAAATTCCCTAATGGCTCATTTCATTAATCGATATACAGCATGCACCCCGCAGCCCGGGTAATGACTAATGAAAGTCATAAGTCGTCGGTACACCGTCTGCGGGCGTAGCGAGCAGTGAAATTCATCGAGACGCACACCCAATGAAAACGAGCCTTCAAAGGAACTGTGAAACGTCCGGTGCAGATTCTCCGTATACCGCAAACGTGGACTAATGAAAACGATTCCCCGAATACGGGCCATATGGCATGCTTTACAGAAATTTCCCGCACCCCGCATCCGAGACCTATCGACAAATGAAAATGAGCCTTAAATGATAGTTGTTAGCTGACCATATCAAAATCGCACGGACACGAAAAGTGACTGTTTTATTCTCCACTAGCGACCCGCTGACAAAACATCGAGATTTCTCAGGTTAACGTAACATTAATATTAACGTATTATACACATAAACTTTCCGGAATAAATTCTCTAATCGATGGTGTAAACCTCGTCAAAAATGTTGCGTGTTTTAGAAGAACAACGCGATCATACAGACAAACGCGAAAAGCGACTTTGTTTTATAATATGTAGTACCTGGTCGACCAAGCTCTGCTCGGGTGAAAATAGATAAACATATCGTCCAGGTATTCCAACGTTGTATCACTGCTGCTGCTGCGGCTGTGAAAATAGAGAAAACTAATATATGAGATCTAGCTGTATCGATTTTCGCCCCGTAAACCCCTATATTGCAACTTTCATCGAAATCGTTAGAGCCGATTTCGAGAACGTGAATACAAATATATATACAAACAAATAAATTTATATACAAAAATATTGCTAGAGGTCGTGTCTGGATCTGCGACATTTATTTTTCTCTCGTATCATATCGGAAAATACTAACATATACACAAACTCACGAAATTCGCTCCCTCTATTTATAATATTAGATATACATAAAATGAAGTCAATATCAGATTGTTATTAACAATTTCCCTCATGATGTTCACAGTGAGTCAGTGGAAAAAATGCCTAAAATTCATCATCTTCCTGCACTTGTCCCGAGCTACTAGGGGAAAGAAATGCACACTTATAATTAATGTCCCGAAATAAAACACACACCGACAACGAGATATATTGAAGATGGAACCGAAGATACACCAACCGAGTTGTATTTACTGAAAAGACGTCATCTTTGAACCTACACTACTGATATTATAACTCGAATCCAATTTCTCAAAGGTTGTACAACCTAGCTTTCCATAGCATTAAGATATTCTCAGCTACATGGCCTCTCTCAGATCGATCCACAAGCCTGCAAGGTGAAGCTACTGAGGTCAGATAGCACTCTTGATAATTACTTAGAAGTCATTACTACGACATGAGAAAAGTACAAATAATAATTTTTACTAATTTTCTGATCTTGCCAGATTAATAAAGGTTGCAGTATGGAATTTGGAGAGCAGTGGTGGACTTACGAGTCAACACCACTTCTCTCAAATCGGTGAAGGAAAACATCGTGAGAAAACCGGCATGTCCTAGAACCAAAAACTCGAAGACATGTGACATCTACCAACCCGCACTGGGCCCGCGTGGTGAATTATAGCCTCTCAACGAGAGGAGGCCTGTGTCCCAGCAGTGGGAACATTATAGGCTGATTATAATGATGCCATTTCAGGCATAGATGCCCTTCAACACGCTGAAGCACTGAAGTGGAGATGCGCAGGCCATCTGCCGTGATCAAAAGACGACAGATGAATTCTTAGAACAACCGAATTGGAAAGGCCCAAACGGAAAGAGAATAAGAGGCAGACCAGCAAAACGTTGGCAAGACGAGACAGAGGAATTGGTTGGTAAATCATGTTTAATGAAAGCAAAAAACACAAAACGCTGGAAACAACTGAAGGAGGCCTGTATCCATCGAAGGGTTCCTAATTAATTAATTGGTGTTACTCAGTAGAATTAAGAACTTTTTTGTAATTAGGGAGTAATAAAAGCTATTTATTTTTTATGGAATTTCATACAAGTAATCCCGAACGGCTCGAGTTGAGGCGATGGTGATGCCGTGCAGTGCTTATACGATGTGCGTTGAGCTTAAGGCTTATCTTTCACTAGGACGCCATGGTGGCGCAACCATGGTCGCGCTGCCAGCAAAATATACACAGCTTTATGGTATCTCACCAGGCGCCCGGTCGGTTGCGCAACCAAGCATACATTTTTTGATAGCGTGACCATGGTTGCATCGTCACTGGTGTCCTAATGAGTGATCGCATTTTGTTTTTATTAAGAAGCTGCTTGACTATTGAAAATTTAATAAGCATTATTTTGCGAGGTTCTCGCGCCCGGAAATAGGAAAGACATTGAAAGGGTATCCACGAGTAAATATTACTAAGTAGGTACATAATGCGCAAGGCAGTAAGCGCCGCTAATGAAATTCCTTATATTGTGTCATGGCGAGAAAGAAAGAGACTATCAACAATTGATATGCCAATTTTTCCAACGCATTTAAAATCAAATCAAAATAAAAACTTTTCCAAAAGGCAAAAATTACAAAAGACGTCCATCCTTTACTAGCTTTTAGTAAAAAAAGAAGCAAAAGAACGGCGAAACAAGCTTCTCAGCAACTGTTAGTGTTCTGTTCAAATGGTAAATACAAGTAATACTGCTAAAAGCTATACTTATTCTTAACATATCATATTGTTTAAACAATTTCAAACCATCATGAATCAATCTTTCTAACTGACTTTAAGAATCAATTCTCCTAAGTCCCTGGGAGTCGCTCCTAAGGGTTGCCCTATCCCTAAGGGTATTGACTTGGCACCTAGACAGCAGAAGTTGAACGCCCAACCCGATTTTTTGCACGTAATTTGAGAAGGTCACAGAGTACGTAACAAATGGAGAGTTAGGTTCACACCTCTTTATCGTGTCATCATAATTCTCCTGCCCTTATCCCAATTTATTTGCGGTCGGCGCAATGTCTTTTTACCAGACTACGGCAAAGTCAAAAGGAAGGGTTATAATTTTAGCAGTCTATGTATGCATGTAAGTATGTTTGCATTTACGCGTGTTCCACCGTAGCGCCTAAACTACTGAACCGATTTTGATGAGTGAGATGATGACAGAAATCAATTAATAGGTACAAAAATGGTCATGATAAAGCCGTGGTCGCATGCCTGTATACCATGTGGTTGCCAGGAACACCTACAAAAATATAATGGCATGCGCCCACGGCTTTACCTTGACCTTTTTTGTACCTATGTCTTGATTTTTGTCTGAAATATTTACTTGTTCTTCCATACTTCTTTCTAGCCATATCATTTTTCACACAGTCCATCCATCGTTACTTTGGTCTTCCTTTATCGTGTTTATATTGACTATACTAGCTTTACATAGTGTATGCGAATCCTACTAATAATATTATAAACGCAAAAGTTTGTGAGGATGGATTGATGGATGTTTGTTACTCTCTCAAGCAAAAAAAAAAAAAAGGTAACAGTGTAGCGAGTTCAATTGTTTTTCCCCATCTCAAAAAGCCCAATGCGCCTAAAGAAGTTTTCACTTCAATTACTGAACGGACTTGATTAACACATGGAATTTTTTTTTTTCATGCGAACAAAGAGATTCATAGACGCTAAAATTGTCAAATCTCGATGCTGATGCGGTGCGATTCAGCAAACAATGGAACACTTAACATCATAGTAGTGCCCTAGTTCGCCTGGGCGGACACAATTGGAATTGCCATTTTGTCCATGGCAATTAAAATTGTCTACAGTTAATGCACAGAGAAGAAATGGCTACTAATTCTACGATCACCAGCTTGTAAAGTTCCACAGCAGGGCAAAGCCCCTATTCATACAGAGAAAGAACGAGCATTGATGACCACGCTTGCTCACCGCTTGCGTGCCGATATTAGACTACTATTAAGGCTCTTTCAAACAGGCGCGACACCGCTCGTCGCGCGACGAGCGGTGTCTTTGTGTCGCGTCGCGTGTCGCGCCTGTTTGAAAGACCCTTTATCAGTCCATTATAACTAAAGTAGTCCAAAAAGTACAATTTTAACAGTTCAAATTTAAAAAACCCCCGACACAAACATTTCCTCATTTCTCTTTCCTACTCCATCACCAGACCCTGTTCACCATCTATCTATAACCTATTCATTGAGACCGTTCCAATGAGCCCAAACACGATACTTGTGCCGTAAGTCGGTAAGGGAGTTAGGTATCCTGCAAATTCCAGGTGATGCTGCAGCATCAGTTCAAGGTTACTATGTTCTTCTAATATCATTGAAGTAACAGAATACAAAATTTCAAATCGATCAGACCTTGGAATATACTCACATCCATTCATCAACTAGAAAAGAGCTGATAATCTTCAAACGGCTGAACCGATTTTGATAAAACATGTCAGAGAACCATTGCTAGAAAACCTGATTTCAAATAAAAAAAACCGCATTCAAATCGGTTCAGCCGTTTAACAGCTACGGTGCCACAGACAGACACATAGCGGTCAAACTTATAACACCCCTCTTTTTGCGTCGGGGGTTAAAAATCTAAGACAAAGTCAAAGACCTAAGACAAAGTCTCCTATATGACCTTATTCTAAAACCTAGCCAAAACTTAATTTGAGAACCAGACGCTTAAAAAATAGATACATTTGTCGAGTCTCGATAAAATATAGCAAAAACTAATATAGTACTCTACATCGCAAAATTCAATACTGCACCGCCCCAGACAACCTAAGTGAACGAACTCGCGAACTTTAACATTGAACCCTATGCAGTTCGTGCTAAGGTCTGAGGTCGAATGATGAATTTTATTGTGAATAATATAACTCAATTGGGCGAGGTTTGAGATTCTCTTGTTTCGGCACAAACTACATATATTATGAGACTTATACCGTGGCAAAAATTTGTCAGCCATTTAGGCGTCAGCGGAGCTGATTTCATATAAAACCAGTGCCGGAGTAACCACGTAATAATATTTGCAATTACTACCGGCCCCGCAAAAAAGGGGGCTCCAAGTATCCAAACCCGCCCACCTACGCCTGAGCGTATTTTTTTGAGTGAAAAGATATGATATATTAAATTTACTTGATGTCACAAAACTGTGATATGTAAATAACACCTCTTCCCGACTAAGACAATCCACGTCACACGACAATCTGTAATACAATTTTTAACATATTTCTAAAAGTTGATGGCAAAAAAACGTATTGAATTAAAAAAATTACCAATTTATACATAAGAACCCATAGCAAAACAAGGGCCCCTCGAAAAAATTTGCTACGGGCCCCGCGCTTGCTTAATCCGGCACTATATAAAACTTCATATTGAAATGAACAATTCAATTCTCTTTTCTTTGTATTATTTTCAGTATTTTTTCGCGTTTCATAAGCTCCTGCTACTAGCATATATTTTTTTCCGAACGTCCAACGCCTAACAAAATAAATCACATTTTCACCTGTAACCGACGCCTTTCATACCGCACCTGCGTTCAGGATAGTGCCCTATAAATGGCAATGCTAACGGCCTCGCACCCCATTTTGTGGCTGAACCACGTCAATGACCTACAGGGTAACGACTGTGCACCTTTATTGGCTAAGAGTTAATAGGTGTCTGTATGGGATCATCAAATGAACTAACACCAAATGAAAAACGTATTTTTTTCTACACGGCTTTTTCTCTTGTATCGGTACGAACAATAAATGATGTAAAAAAAAAACCCTGTCCGATCTTTGAGAGTGCTGATAAGTATCGTGCTAAATGTATATTCCAATGGTCATATTCAGAAAATAAAATTATACCGCAATTTTTTGTTTAAATGGGCGTTTTAATTAAACGTAAACCAACCAACCACCAATTGAACCATTTGACATTTATTTAGAAATTGATTGTATGTTTATTTTTCTTTTGATATGCTATGCCTATTTAAACTGATTTTATTACTGACGTGAAAGTTGACAGAATTTCACCAATTTGTTATTTTTAAACTTAAACAATTATATTTGTACGCCTCTGGGCAAAACATGGAGGATCTACCTATTTATAACACCTCACACTATGTGTAACTTGACCTGTGTTCACAAATAAAGCTTTCTGATTTCTGATTTCTGATTTCTTTTACATTGCAATACTGGGGCGCCGTCGTGTAGGGGGTCTTCAAGTCATAACTTTTAACCTCTGTTGAACATTTCCTCTGTTGATAATTTTGAATGAAATTGTGGTAATTTTGGTAGCAAAAAAGTGCATTTTAAATATCGATAACTTATTATTTTCAAGATTTTTTTTGTTGGTGTTATTGCAGTCCTTTCGGATCGGACAAGGTTTTACACATTGTAGGATAACTTATGCTGTGGTAAATCAAGGTGGCAGCAGGACTGAATGCCCAGGTAGCGCCAGATATTTTATTAAAGCATTAGTCTTTCTATGTGAGGGACTCATAGCTAAGTTATAACAACCGTTTAGAGGGATGCGGAACAGGGTGTAAAGTTCACTCATTCTCTATAGAAAAGGGTGGATCCTCTGACCAGACGGGCTTTGTCTGGTGGGGTACTACCCGACGATTGATGTCGGGACGTTGTATATATTCTAGTCGCGCGGTAAACCCTGCTTGCGCGATGCAGGATTTTGCGTGACATCACTGTGATGCGCAGTTCGCATGTGGCGATGTAGATGTCACCACAGCCGCATGGGTCGATCAAGCTAAGCTATGCTTGCTAAGGTCGGTTCTTGGATGGGCGACCAACTTTACATACCACAACCTCTCCGTGCCTCGGTAAGCACGCTAAGACGTTGGTCCCGGTTGTCATTCGTGGATCTGTGACAGTACTTATGGGTAGGCAGAAGCCCGAAAGTCTGACAGTCAGTTTCACTAGGAGTATCGTGTTACCCAGTAACTGGGTTGTGAAGGTCAGATAGGCAGTCGCTCCATGTCAAATACTAGTATTCAGCTGCATCTAGTTAGATTGGATGGCGACACCAAGTTAAGAAAAGGCTAGGCAGATGACCATGTGTCCTATGTGACAAATCAATCACATCACACAATAAAATTGCAATATCAAACATTACATAATATCAAATCTATCACAAATATTGACATTCAACAAAATAAACAAGGTTTGTTTCCAATGAGATGTTCGTTGCGTCAGTGCAGCTGTCACTGTGACAGTGCGTCATGCGTCTCTTGCGTCAAAACGTCATGCGTTGTGCGCGTCTTATGTCCATGCCTCGTGCAGAACAGGGTTAAAGGTTTTGTATGCACGTATTTCGATTTATCTTATCTGAGTTATAGTTATGTTATTACATTACACTAATAACGGAAATTAAAATATTGTGCTAAGCGACCAAATAGCTTACTTTCTGGTTGAGTTTTTTGGCCTAGTGGTCGCAAACAGCGACTGTTTTTAAGTAGCATTTCCTAAGTTTGATTCTCAGATTTAGCACAGTAGAAAATACAATAACACATTTGTACTCATTGTAAAAAAAAGAGCATTATCACATCTTTACAGCATGAATTTTGATGCTTAAATACTTAATTAAACATATCTACTCGAAACGGTGTGGTTATTACTTCAAAAGACCACCTCAGACACTAATCTACACGCTCTTCGCGTGATATGACCAATATAATGATGAAAAAAGAAAAACCATAAAATTTTAACATATTCGTTTCATTTCGATAAACGCAGCTAATCGCCCTGATTTGTAATGTATATGTGTAATTAACAGGTAGCATACTGCAAAGATAATCACGATTATGCAAATATTTCTGCAATAAACGGATATACCTACGCCTGTCCTTTCCTACTGATAACACACTAATCTTTTCCTTAACGTATAGTTAGTATCATGATATCTAAATCTGTGTCAGTGTTAGAGAGAGTTACTGATAGAGATAGTAATGATCGATCAGCTGGTGTTAGTAGAATAATGATGTTGTTCACATTGTTATTAGCTGATAATAAAAGGGGCGGTGAGTAGTACTCACCCCCTTTTATTGTCAGCTTGGAAAAAGATGTATTTCACAGGTTGAGCTCCAATGCAACCCCCCCTGCAACTGGGGCATTAATGGACTCGCCTCGGCCCACATGCTTACGTGAGTCCATCAATGCCTGCTTGCGGCCAAGGCTTGTATTGTACTTTTCTCAAACAATGCACGGAAATTCAAACTGACTAAATAAATTATAAATTCCAGAATCAATGACGACGAACGATATTTTTTCACCATGCAATATGTTCATTTGTTTCATCTTTACTTTTAAACAGCTCTATTTGCAAGCCAAATCGAAATTTAAATAAAATCTTTACTAAGGTAATGAGTTTTCATAGTCATTTATTTGGCCGCAAAACATGACAGATATGCATTTTCATACAAACATTGCCGGCTGGGCGCTCGCATGTATTCGACAACTCGCATGTATTGTACCGCAATTTCGATTTATCTCGAAAAAGGTTGTCAAAATAATGTTCGAATTTCCAAGCATGTTTGAGAAAAATTATTTATGGGTGAGATTCGAGAACGCTTTTCTCTATTCTCATAGTTTCGGTTTTTACCTGCCCTGCAATCTCGTTTCTAAAAGCCCTCTAAAAATAAGAGGATTTATTATTTCGTCGCCACAAAAAGCTAAGCCGTCTTAGTTGTTTAAAGCGTATGTTCTTCTCTTCGGGGAGACATGATTTGTATAGGCTAGACCATTTTAAAGCTCTCACAACTGGTCTAGACAAACCAACCTTTAAATTAAAGGCTGCTAACGCCGTTTCAAACATCTTGTGAGTAGTCTGGGTTACATTACAGCTACTCGTATTTGCAAACTGCGTCACATATAACATAAAATCACGCAGTTTCCCCAGAGGGTTGGGCAGAAGTGTACCTATAGTAATATCGCAGCATATACCCTTTATAACTTACAAGCCACGCCCGACGGGATTTCGCATGGGCAAATATGATGAAGTTCAATACAAACTTTGATTCCCTATTAACACCCAGGGGCTGAATCTGCCTAGCCTTTTTCCAATTATTTCGGGGTCAAGTTACAGTCCAACCAGATGCAGGTGAATGTGAGTATTTTACATGGAGTGACTACCTATCTGACCTCCACAACCCAATTATTGGGTAGCACGAAACCCTTTGGTAAGACTGGTTGTCACCGACTTTCGGGGTTCTGACAGCCCGTAACGACTGTCAAAGATCTACAAATGACAACCGGGAACAATGGCTTAACGTGCTTTCCGAGGCACGGAGCGGTCTCGGTATGTAATAGATGGTCACCCATCCACCGTCCGCCCTAGGCAAGCGTTGCTTAACCTTCGATCGACCCATTTTATAATTTAGCCACGAGCCCTTCATCATAATTAGGGGATGAATTTTCAAAAATCCTTCCCTAGTGCTCACTTTCGTTGTGGAAAATTTCATGCTTCTATATCCCGCAGTGTAGGCTGTATGTACGTTGTCAGTGAATGAATGAATGCAAAACTTTTATTAAGTAAAAGATAACATCTATATGAGCTGACACTGATCAACTGAATGATCGATTATTCACAGATTTTCCTGCCCGCGTGATTTGGTACAGTGATAGCTATTTTTAACCGACAATGTCAAAAAGTACAGTATGTGTTTATTAAAGTTTATTTTACATTTGTTTGCGAATGTTTCTCACGAGAATACATCGGGATCGACTCGCGACCTTGCTGTGTGATTAACTCGTGAATTTGGGCTCCGTTGAGTTTCAAATCAATCGGTAAATCCGAAACTTGCAAGGAACATGTAAAATTCTATGAATGTTTGTTTGTTTGTCTTTTAAATTCGTTTTAACGGTTAGGACTACTGAACAGATTTTGATAATTTTTTGCAGGGGTTTTGTAGGAAGGGATAAGATTATGAAACCTTTTGGTACTAAAACTTTTCCAACTATGGCGGGTACAGCTTCCACTGTAACCGGAAACAGCTGAGTGATGCGATGATAGTTTTTGTAATAAAAAAATTAAATAAACTACATTACATGGAATTTTAAACTAGCAAGACGTGGAGTCGCTGGCCCAGCTAGTATGTCATAAAATCTTCGTGGATTGAGATATTTACTTCGAATCATATGACACAATTGATACTACCACATTATCAACTGATCTACTGACTTCTGATTTAATGGTTGGATCCGGGTTATTACCGGGTCCAATAATGATGACACCATGTTTTGATACATGTTTTTACAAACATAGAAACATGTTTCAAAACATTGTGTCATAATTTATATCATACCAGAATTTCGCATTGAGATTTTTTTTATCAAATCACGGCAAAATTGTATAAAAATAACGACTACGATCAAAAGTTCATAATCTTAGAAAAAAAAACATAATTCAAATATTGAGAATCTTGCAATCCTGCTTTATCGAAAGAATTGCTATCTAAAAATATCTCCTTTATTCATATTTTTAGACACATTTACCATGTTTTTGTGTGTCAAGAACTCATCACTTGGCAAACCATAAATATTTACAATACATAATAAAAATAAATTCCAACAAAAAAATAAAAAATCTTTATGGTCAACCAAAAACGTTTTTAAACAAATGAGGTCAACACAAAATCAACAGTTGTCTATGATCAATGACCTGTTAGTAAACAAAAGTGACCTAGAACTGACTGACTGACTCATTAGTGACTCAAATCATCCTAAGGAGAAATTGAGCAATAAACATGTTTTTGGAATATGAACCTTAGTTCCATGGGAAATGATTCAGTTTTCTATAATATGAGGAATGAGTTAATGATTAACTTTTTGACACTCGTCATCACAGTAAATATGTTTTGGGAATATGAACCTTAGTTCCATGGGGAATGATTCAGTTTTCTTTGAAAGTTCATTTGAGTTATGACTTTTTGACATTGATTGATGCAGATTTTTTTGTTATTAGTATATTTTGTATGTCATGTGCTATTAGTTAGACAAAAAGTAGAAAGGGAAATCTTTTTTTTTTTTCAAGAACCAGGATCATATTCCTAATAATGTATTATGCAATGTATCTCATAATAATTTATCCTCACAAGTTAGCAAAAGGAGTATGTAAGGAGCATAGAAAGTGGCAGTATGTATGTGTAGTCTCTGCCTACTCCATGCAAAATGGCGTAAGATCATCAGAAAAAAAATTAACACATTATCAATGAATCAAATATTTTTTTCATATTAATTATTAAAAAATAAAGAATCATTATCTATGTACCTGTCTAAAAAAGTTAAGTATTACTCTATAACCCTGACAATTCTATTTGATTGATTAATAGAAAGATGCATTATTGTCTCTGACTGTAAAAATTAAGTACTTGTAATTATTTTCCAATGATATTAGTCATGGTGAAGAATTTCTCAGTAAAATGGTGACTAATTATTTTGAGATACTTTCTCAAAATAATTAGTCACCATTTTACTTTACATATTTCAAATGAAACTAATGGGGACTCCCAACTAATGGAACCAACCATTGGGGTAATGCAAATCTAAGCACCTTGAAAACAAAATCCCATGCACACAACTCTTTTTAATGTGGGTACGTGTTACTATAGCGGCCGAGCGCTGCAAGCAAGAATAGGGCCAGCTTATTGCTATCAACTGGGCACAAATCCAGAATCCAGGTTGCTACTGAGAAATTCCTAATGGAAAAACCCAACAACAATGTGGAGATTGAACCTAGAATCACAGTTCAAAAGTAGTGCTTGTTACTACTACACCAATCAGGTATTTCTCTGTAAAATGGTGACTAATTGTTAGTGAAAGTAATTTGCATATTTCTAATGAAGCAGAGGTGCTTCCTAGTATTTATAGTTAATTATCATGAATTAGCTGTAATTGTTTAAATTTGCATTTAGTGTGGGTCTTGAAAATAGATGTGTTGGTAATAAATGAGACGAAAAGATGGATAGTTATAAATAATAATAAATAAAATGATAAAAATAAAATTTATTGTGTCAAATAATTGGTCTTACAAATTGTTGTGTTCGGAATCTTCTTTTAGACAAATAATGCCTGTAGTAGAAGACTCCGCCCCTCCCTATTTTGTATAGCGTGATAATTAACACAATATTTTTAAAATGTAAAAGAATATTAAGTCATGTAAAAGATAGTTGATAGTGTTGTATATGTAAAAGATAGTTGATAGTGTTGATACATTTTAAAATGGTTTTCTTGATTTATGATCTTTGGAAAAGTGAAAATTATTATTTATTGATAGTAAATAAATGAGTAATAACAAATTTAAAAAAAAAAAAACTGGCCAAGTGCGTATCAGACTACGCACAATGAAGGGTTCCATAGTTTGGATGATTTATCCCAAATACAAACTTGTAGTTGAAATACATGTTCTCCATACATTTCAACTGTAAATGTAAGTTTGTACACATATTGAGAGATTTACCATGTTATTTTAAGATCATAAGACTTCTTATAGGTTTTCCTGTAATCTATGAGTAAAGACCCATAATATGAATTTTTTTCAAAATTTTAGATCCAGTAGTTTTGGAGATAAGGGGCAAGGGTCAATGTTCATTGAATTTCTTAAATATCTTTAAAAGTATTTATTTAAAACTACCTATACTAACTTCCCGTAAAAATATCGGATAAAAAGTATCCTATGTCCTTCTCCGGGTCAAGGTCTATCCATATCCCAAATTTCATCCAAATCCGTTCAGCCGTTTTAGCGTGATGTTGTGACCAAGGGAAATAGGGATTCATTTTTATATATATAGATATAAAAAATATGTTTAAGATCTTCGCAAGAAGCCCTTTCAATTGATGTCATACGGTACTGTTAGCAAAACTTTATTTTTAGTTTTCTTGTTTGCCCCCAAAAGTGACCCCTTTATTCAAAATTCATTTATTAATGTTACATATTCATGTTTGGGTCACAGAAATACATATGTGTACCAAATTTCAACTTAATCGGTCCATTTGATTTAGAGCAAATTGACTGTAACAGATGGACAGACAGACACAAGACTGATCCTATAAGGGTTCTGTTTTCCTTGAATGCTAGACACAATTTATAAATACTTACTTTTTACCTATACTGCTGGATGACAGTTTAAAAGGTTTTAACTTTTACTCATTAGAATATTTCATAAACATTTGCTTAATAAAGTGTGGTGACATGAAATATATAATTTCCAGACGTGGCTGAGATGAACAGTGAAAGAGAAATTGCAGAAAAAGTAAAGATAAATGAAGATTTAGTTACTTGAACTAAACATAGCGATATTATCTAGTAAAAACAGATAAAATTGTGTTAAATTCTTTGTTAGATATTATCAAAAGCGGATTATCAGATTGAGAAACTGGGTCAGTGTAGTCAAAATATCACAAAAGACTCTTTGAGAAATGTATTATAATATCACAATTTTTGATAAATGTATTTTAATATCACCATATTATGAAACATGTCATGTCATGTTTATCTTAAATTTAAAATATATTTAGTAGAAAACTAGTGGGATATGGAATATCACGAATTGAGTTTCAAATATATTATATTGATGGTTATTCCAGTTAAAGTTATCAATGCACTGTTAGCAAATTTTTAAGTCAATTTCGTTCAAATTAAAACCAATAGAAAAATTTAAAAAGTTTAAATTCTCAAAGTTTTTGCTTGCAATAACTTTCCAGTTCACTCCAGATAGAACACAAAGAGTTCCAATGCGCCGTGTCACCTTAAAATCTACTTGCACAGTCCATCACCAAAATAAATTTAAAAAAAAAACTTACCAGAGCTGAACATCCTGCCTAACATGGTGTTAGGGTGAGCTGTAAACTGCGCAGGGTCCACGACGAACCTCGTGTTGTCTACCACCAGCGTTATACGGTCTTCTCCAAGCTGGTTCTGAGTTTTCTGTCCATTCCTGGTTGGTTCTTGAGCAGTCGAAGTCGAAGGAGTCGGAGTATTCGCGGTCAAATTTTTCGGCGGCATCGTCGGACGCGTTCGGATATTAGGACCAGTACGCTTCGATAACCGCTTGCGACGCTCCTCGTCCCTTCTGTACTCCTCCGTATCACTACTACTGTCTGGGTAGAAGAAGGGACGTCGTTCGGTCATGGCCTCAGGGCCCTGAATCTGCGAGTCTGACATAGGCGTGTGCTCGTCCCCGCGAGCCCTTACATCACGGTCGACGCTCCTTTGTCCACGCGACGGCGATCCGTTACTGGAGGCCGTTTTAGATTTTATTACAATTCTAGTAAAATAAAGAAAGGATTTTCGCAAAAACGTCAACGTAACAAGTTTGACATTTTGTAGTGGGGTTGTCAGAAAGAAATATGGTTTTCGAGGCATCTGTGTTGCTAGTAGTTGTGCTAAAACTAGAAACATAATAAGAAAATGATAAAATATCGACATTTTTATACGCTTTCTTTAGAAAAAGGCTGTTTAATTAGCATAGTTAAATTAAATCAGTTATTTTCAAGGAAATTTCCGCTCGTGCACCACCCAATGTGCGACCTTTTATTTATTAATCACGGAATATTCCTGCAATTTAGCCTACGTTCGCAAAAATATCGTTGCGAGCTTTTATCACGCACTGGATTTTCAACTGTAGGTGTTGCTCTGGGTGTTGAGAATCGAGTGTCCGAAAAAAATCGCCACAGGAAAATATCGCCCGTGCGAACTCGGGCATTGTATTGTTAAATTATATCTGCGCACTTCAAGACACTCGTCAAAATTCAATAAATTCGAAACGAAATAAAAAAAACATCACAAAAATAGTTAATTACGTCTGCCTATGACAGTACGACCTATGTCTGTTTTGATGAATGCATTAAAAAAAAGTTAAAAACTTGAATGAATCGGCTGTTGACCTTTCCACTGTCAAATGCGGAAATTGGTTAAATACTACAATAGTTTTTTAATAAATAGTGTTAGTATAAAGATCCCACCTAATCGAGCTGTGAATAAATGTGATAAACAACCAAAAACTAAAGTGCCGTGACTATAGGAATAGTGTAAAAAAGTGTAATTATAAGGCGACGCTCCTAGGGCGTTACTCATTTTTAACTGTAAAATTTGTAAGCAATGGATCCAAAGGAGGAATATCATGACCCTGATTACCCGGATGTTCCTGTATGCGTCAAGGAAGAGCCCCCAAGCTTCTCAGAAGAGGAGAAAGTTGAGAAAATCAAAGAAATTATCAGGCGGGAATTTTTAAATGAGCTTGAAATCCGTGAAAATGAAGTTATGCTGATAGATCAACGGTTTGTTATGTTTTTTAACTTTGTTTCTATTTATGAAACGCTTTTGAGGTTAATTTGTGATCATTTAAATAACGTATTTGTTGTACCATGTGGTGTTTTTTTTCATTAAGTTTTTCCCTGTGATCTTGAATGTGTCAATTTTTTTACTATTATTATTTTGCCAAAAGTTTCAACTTAACAAAATATTTAATTAATTAGCCAAGCCATCTGTAGAACACTAAACTTCATCTTCCTACCTCTTAGTACCTTTGCAAACACTACTTGTGTTTGAATGCATTGTATTTATAGGAAAAACATTTATTTGTTTCACAATTCAGTTCAACTTAAGAACATAACTGAACACCTGAACTTTATTTCTAATTACTTTCTTTTAGTTATAGGGCCTTCCATACTTGTAACCATTAATATGGCTTCATTGTAACCTAACTTTCATACCTGTCAGTTCAAAAGGTGCTCTTGGGCCTTATTATATCTGAAAGCTGTAGTTTTTGTGTAGTAATTTCTAATAAAAAGGAAAATCACTACAAAGTCCACTCACTACTACTACAAAGTTTAAAAAAAGACAAGCTCTAAGAAAAACTCGTAATATAGAAATGAAAAGTGACAGGATGAATCATGTTGGGTAGAGCCTATACTACTGTCCGTTCCCCATAGAGGATGTACCTTTGTAACCTTAGTGGAATGAAATTTAAAGAAATCGGCCAAATGTGAGTCGCAGTTGCACAAAAAGGGTTCCGTACCATCATACAATATTAAATACCATATATTTTGATTGAATACTTCAGTAAAAAAAGCATGTTTCTCGTATGGGTCCCCTTTAATTTATTTTTATTATTTTTATAGCGGCAATAGAAATAATCTGTGAAAATTTCAACTGTCTACCTATGATGGATCATGAGATACGGCCGCTGACAGACAGACAGATAGAGGAACAGACAGACAGCGGAGGCTTTGTAATAAGGTTCTATTGGTCGCCCTTTGGGTATGGAACTATGGAACCATAAAAAAAGAGATACTTTACGTACTATTTAGTAAACAGTCATCACTATCCATATAATAGCCCTTAGCTTAATTAATCTACTACATATTACAATAACAATGGACCCAGTACCATTCACCCATTGACTTCTACCTCCCCTCAAATAAAAACGATGTATGTACTGGTTTCCAGGATGTCCACATCTCGTCGTCTGCTCCACCGTCTCCGGTATGCATTAGTGAACAGTTACTACAAGGATCAGAAGCTACTCCTCACTAATGGACAGATGCAGGATGAGATCGCTTCACAGCATGAACCTAGGGCAAGAGCTGAGGTGAGGAACCAACATGACAAAGTCAGCATAGACTATTATTATAAAAAATGGTTTTAATAAGGGCGCTTCATGCTGTCACCGTGGGTTGTCAGCCCATCAGGTAAATCAACAACCTATTGAATGTTGCTAGAATCAGGACAGGGACCGAAAACCTTTTTAAATTACTAGCAGCGCCCACGGTTTCAGCCGCATAAGTCTCGATCCCGTGGGAGTATCGGGATAAAAAGTATCCTATGTGGCAATCCAGGTTATAAACTATCTGTCTGCCTTTGAAGTTTATAATAGTAAAAAATAATATATATATTAGTAGGATAGGAAATAGGACAGTACAGGTATTCGAAGAATTTTGGTTACTTCTATGACTAAGGTTACTGCTATCTGGGTATCCAAGAAGAAACATGTTACCTCTATTTAGGTTACCTTTAATACCGGTTACACACACACAGGAGATGCGCGCCCATTGACAAATGCCGACAGCACGTGTAAGATAGAGGTAATTTATATTTCGGTAACCGGTTTTAATACTGGTCGTAACACCTGTAAAAAATTTTAATGTTGTAACTGAAAAAATACCCGTATTGATCATACCGGTTTCAGTCCCTGAATAAGGATTTTTGTGGCAATTTTTGGGAAAAACTAAGTCAAGCAGTGTTTTTGGTGAAACAGTGATCATGGAGGCTTAAAATACTAATATTAATTTGACTTACACCAAATGTGTTTAGTACTTAAGTGTCTTGACATAAACAACAACTTGAAAACGACTTGCCACAGTTGCTTGATTAACTGTCGCGCCAAGCTTTTGGGTTCGATTCCCATATAGAACAACTAATTGCATGAACAATGTGTAGTTGTCCCAAGCAAAAAATGCACTCACAAATCTCCATGATAGAATATTACAGTATAAGGCCCGTTATTCACGGCACGGGGTCTTTACAGTAAGGCGTGCTAGCGGCACCGCAGAATAATCGTGTGAGCAAACTACCCGTTCTATGGTAAACGGCGATGACGCAATACCGTAGTGCTGCCGCGTCTCAACAAATTTCAATAGTGATCCATACAACACAACGTAAAAACACAACACATCGTGTTGTTTTTTATCTGCTGTTAATTATATTGTGTGCTTTTTGGTCTGTGCTAAATAAACGTATTTTCTTTCTTTTTCTTCTTTTAACACTGATGACCTTGCCTACACATGGCGAATAAACCGTAGTTTTTCACGGCAAGAAATATGTGTGTATACAACAGGTCACACTACAACAACAATAAATCCTCTTTTCACAAAACGATTTCTAGTTTTGTACCATAAAGAAAGAAAATACGTTTATTTGCGGTAACCATCTCTTTTTAACTAATTTAACTTACTGCAAAAATGGCCACTTTAACATAACATCACGCCTTGTTTCCCCGAAGGGTTGGGCAGAAGCGTCCCTGTAGCAGGCACACCCACATTTCGCCAGTTATGTTTTAAGTCCCATGTAATAGGGGGCGAGCCTAATGCCATCAACCGGGCACAAATCCAGACTCCAGGCTGCTACTGAGAAATTTCAGATAGAAAAACCCAATATCACTTTGCCCGACCAGGGAATCGAACCCAGGAGCTCATGCTCAGCAGTAGCGCTTGCGACCACTAGACCAACGAGGCAGTTAAAAACCCCATATTATAAGATCCTCATCTCCACCAGGTATCCTCAACACTGCGCGAGGGTCAGCGCCGCCTGCACCCGTCAGTGCGCAAGCTGCTCGGCAAGCAGACTGTCGACCTTGACGAGATATTCAAGATCAGGACGCCGAGGAATAAGAGTAGGAAGGATTATTCGGTGAGTTTGTTGTTTTATACTACATTAAAATATATAAAATTGTATGAGGAACAAGGTGTAAAGTTCACTCATCCTCTATAGAAAAGGGAGGATCCTACGACCAGACGGGTGTCGTGTCTGGTGAGATACTGCCCAACGATTGAAGTCTAATAGTCATATATATATTATAGTTCGCGCGGTAAACTTTGCTTGCGCGATGTAGGATTTGTGTGACGTCAGGTCTTTGATGCGTAGTTCGCATGTGGTGATGTAGATGCCGCCACAAATGTATCTGTAGATTTATCGTACGTAACGTCTTCTTCATTGGCTAAATTTAGTGACTGAATAGCCCCCAAAAAAAAACAATGAAAAAGAAAAGCATTTCTTCGTCAGTATATTCTCCTTTATGACCTTTGTTTTACTAATATTTGGATTTTAATTAGCAACATTACTCAGGCCTTGCCAAAACAAAAATAATTTTCATAATTGAAAGTGAATTTGCTATGCAGTTCTCACAAGGCATGTGCGAACTGGCCAACCTGTGCCAGCAGCATATACCGATCAATAAAACCAAACACAAGCATGGCCCAAACCCCAACAATGACGAAAATACAAAAAAACATCAGGGCTCCAACAATTTCGTCAATATGTGACAAGAAGGATACCATACACGGCAGGTATCCTAAAAGTATTGGTTTTTATTATTGCACATTCAACCTTACAATAGTGCATTTCGCGAAAATGTTCCCAGTGGTTATGTGTCGCAGATACATCTCAATTATTGTAAGTGCTCCATTGTGTACCAATTTCGCCGGCTCGGGCAAAGTGTTACTGGTAATTTCCATAAGGACATTTTCTCTAGCAGTCTAGAGTCTTTGTTTGTGCCCAGTTTATGTGAATGGACTCGCCCCTTTTTAGAATCATGTGAAACAAGTACAATTTTAACAGTTAAAATTTATAAAACCGCTGACACAAACATTTCCTCATTTCTCTTTCCTACTCCATCACCAGACCCTGCTCACCATCTATCTATAATCTATTCATTGAGACCATTCCAATGAGCCCAAACACGATACCTGTGCTGTAAGTTGGTAAGGGAGTTGGGTATCCTGCAAATTCCAGGTGATGCTGCAGCATCACTTCAAGGTTCCGATGTCCTTCTAATATCATTAAAGTAACAGAATACCACTTTTCAAATCGATCAGACCTGTGGAAGATCATCCATTCATCAACTGAACCGATTTTGATAAAACATGTCTAAGAACCCTACCTGCTTGCAAATAAAAAAAACCGCATTCAAATCGGTTCGCCCGTTTAAGAGCCACGGTGCCACAGACAGACACATAGCGATCTAACTTGTCACACCCCACTTTTTGCGTCGTGGGTTAAAAATGGAATGTGACTAAAAGAGTGATGAACATAAATGTTGATGGATGGAGCGGGAGAGGAAGGCCAAAGATAAGATGGATGGTGTGAAGAATAATATGAAAGAATAGGAAGTGAATGATAGCGTGACGGTTGACAGGGGAGGGTGGAAGAAGGAGAGGAAACGTGGTGCGCCGACCCCACGTAACTTGGGACAAAGACAGGTAGGCAACGACTAGTAGTTGCATAACCGGCGAAATGTTGGTGTTTGTTAGAACTCTATCTAACCCTTCGGGGGAATACATGAGTGATGTTATGTAATGCTTATGAATGCTCTAAAACGGTCCCCTTTAGAGCTAGATTGACAGGGTCTTGGTGATGTGAGATTTGTTCTAAACGCACCATTGATACAGAAGAGAAATTTCTAGAAGGCAAAATTTTAATATAAAAAATCTTTTTTACAAAAAATGCAACCGACTCCCAAACTAAAAAGTGAAAAATAACTTTAATTTCGGAAGTCGGTGTCTTTGGATCGGTCGGATCGGTGTGTTTTAGTTTTTTTTTTTTTTTTTTCACTTTTTAGTGGGTTGGTTTGTAATTTATCTTAGTTACAATAGCCTAATGTCAACTGCTCATCACCTTTTACAATATTGCTTTTCTCGTAATAAGTCCTTGCGACTTTAATTGTTGAGGAGTTCTCCAGGTACTGCACCATCAGCTCCACTGCACCATATGAATTGTGACGAGCATCAATTGCTTCCCAACCATATTAAAGTAATCGAATCGCAGCCCGTGAAATAAATATTATTGAGTAGTTTTGGTGACCATTGCCACATGTCCTTCATCATCAGTTCCACTTTACCAAATGGTGCTTTCCGAGAGCAGATGCACGAGTTGCTATAAAAAATATTTCCGTGAGTTTAGAGTGAGAAAACAGATATAGTGAGTAAAAAGAATAGGCATTAGAAAAATAACTTCAAGGTACCAAAATACGAGATTTGTGGTACGCGGCGGTTACCAGAATTTGGTACCGGTACTTGTTAGGTGGATTACCAGTACAGAACCTGTACTTTTGGTACCGGTTCCAAGCCCAGCTTGTTGACCTAGTGGTTGCAAGCGCTACTGCCTATCATGAGGCCCAGGGTTCGATTCCCAGGTCAGGAAAAGTGTTATTGGGTTTTCCCATAAGGAATTTCTCAGTAGCAGCCCGGAGTCTGGGTTTGTGCTCGGTTGATGGCAATGGCTCGCTTCCCATTACATGGAACTAAAAAATAACCCGCGAAAAGAGAATGCCACCTCTACCTACTCTAAAACTTATTTTATTATCCCCAGGCCATGCTGCAAAAACGTAACTACACAATCTCGGCCGACACGACAAAGAGCTTACGACCGGACCGTAAGCCGGACGAGATGATGTTAGAGATGAACGAGGAGCCGTGCACGAGCCGCCCCAAGAAGATCCCCCGTCACCTAGACCCTAAGATCACTAACGTGGTGACCTTGGATGAAGTCACTAGGAATAAGATGAAGTATAGATATAGGATTGTTATTGGTGAGTGTTCATTAAACCTTTTTAAATGACTAATTTTGACGATTTTTTTTTGTCGGTGAACTTTTTAGTAAATATACTTGAAATTGGACCTGCTTAGGGCTATATCACACTGGCGATTTGCAAGGGTGCTTCCAGCGAGACGATTGTTTAACGAGCTCGTTGAGTGTGCGTAATGATCACCGCACGTGTGCGCAACGAGTCGCCGCATTTGCGGAACAAAACAGAGCAACACAAGCGAGTGTACAATATTGAGAAAGCGCGGCGAACACGGCTAGCTCGCTTCGCACCCGCGGAGTGCACGTTCACAAATCGCTTGGCCGGAAACACGCTGGCAAATGGTAAGTGTGATAGAGCTCTTAGGTCTAGCTTTTTGAATAAAATTGCTAAATACGCACACTTCTTCAAAAGCCCGGATCAATGCTTTTAGTTTCCTTGTTGAAAAAGTTAGACCAGTTATCAGATTTTCAGGCTTCTAAAGTTCTGAAAAACGAACCGGTGGTTCTTGGTAGCCGGATCACGTACATCAATTTACCATCGATTACGTTATGATCGACCACGCACCTTTAAACCTTATGGCTTCGTAGTTATAGCGAATGGCAATATAGCGAGCCGTATTAGCGTGTCGCCTCCCTGATGCGGCGGGTGCGGGCCAGCGCCAACAGCCTTTTGGTCACTGTGGCAGATAGGGTGGAAGGTCTAATACCCAGGCATTGAACCAGGACACAGATATTACAAATCGAGCCTATCTTGTTTGTCTAAAAGCGAAAAATAATGCAACTTTTTTTTGTGTTTTTAAAAGTCGAGTTCTTAGTTTTGCAGGTGACTTGAAGGAATTCTCCAAATAATTTATGTAATCATGGAAAATCGTTCATATTCCCAACAAGTTTTCCGAAAAATTTCGCGAGACACACGTTTGATCATTGTTTTACAAGAAACCTATTTTTGCACATTGAAAAATATTTATTATTATTATTTGGTTAGACACACTAGCTGCTAATTAGCTGATGCGTGTGTATCAAATAGCTTGGAGATGTTTAATCTTTCCAGTCGTTTCTTGAAGCAGTTCAGTGAGGGAGCCGTCACAACATTCTCCGGGAGCCTATTCCACGCTGTTACAACTCGGTTAGATAAGAATTGCTTGAAAGGCTTTTTCTTTGATGAATTTTCCCATAACTTTAGGGAATGCCCACGCAAATGTTTGTTGGCATTCAGAGTGTAAAGGTCTTGCTGGGCTGGTCAGGGTGGGCACTTCATAGTGTTCTGTTAGTATTTTGTAGGTCTCAATGAGCCTACCCCTTTGTCTACGCTGTTCTAGTGTGATAAGGCCAAGGTCTTTGAGGCGCTGTTCGTAAGGTAGATTACGCATGGTGGGAACCATCTTAGTTGCCCTTCTTTGTACATTATCAAGTAGAACAATGTCTTTTTTGAAATATGGGTCCCAGATGACATTAGCATATTCCAAGAGAGGTCTTATGTAGGCCTTGTACAACCTGACAGATGTTTTAGGTGTCAGGCACTTGAAAGTTTCGAATTTGCTCTTTTTAAAATACTGGATATGTGTGCTTCCCACTTTAGGTCGTTGGACATAATAACACCTAGGTTTTTCTGTGACTCAACAGATGAGAGTTTTTGGAGTCCGAGACGATAAGTTTTTCGAGGATTGCTTTTACCTATGTGTAAGATTGTACATTTGTCAACATTCAGCGTCAACAACCGGTCCTGAGTCCATTTGTATATAGCATTTAGATCATTTTGGATATCTTGCCACTGGTTAAGGGGATTCCCAAAAAACTTTGTATCATCCGCAAATAATTAGAATGGCAGGAGAGTATTTTTCAAGTCTGTGAGGTATAAAATAAATATCAGTGGACCGAGCACCGATCCTTAAGGAACACCGCTGAGCACTATACGAGCTGTAGAGAGAACGTCTCCAATACGCACACGGAATGTTCTTCTGGTAAGAAAATGACTTATCCAGACTAATATACTACCGCGTACGCCAAAGTATTCAAGTTGTGTATTAGACGTCGCAAGGGCACGCGATCAAATGCTTTTTCATAATCCAAGTATATTACATCTGTGGGATGCCCTTTGTCTTGGTCCATTCGTGTACGCATTTTAGTAGATTCTTTGTGACTGATCGTCTCGGGACAAATCCATGTCCCCTCCAGTATAACTTGCTCTTGTGATAGGAATTCTCTGATCTTATTTGCAATTATTTTTGCCATTGTTTTGCATAGTACGCTAGTCAAACGAATAGGTCTATAGTTTACGGGTAATAGTTTATTTCCTTTCTTGTAAACAGGCACTACGTTGGCCACCTACGTCATCGTCAGAGTTTTCATTAATAGTTGAAGTTTCTGTCAGATGTTCTGAGATTTCCTTGAAGTCTGCCTTGTAAAAATCGTAGAGCATTTGGTTAACGTCGTTCTTATTTTTGGTATGAATTGTCACTCTTACCTATGGGTGGATGGTTATCCACATCACAAATTAGCGTATTGTCATTGCATAGCACAAGATCTAGCAGTGATTCTTCTTGGTTGCGTTTTCTAGTTATTTGAGTAACAAGTTGGCTAAGGTTACTGTTAGAATACATCTTTACAAAGAAGTTGTGTAAGTTATCATGTTCATGAATTTTTTGTTGAGGCCATTTTATGCTGGGTAGGTTGAAATCGCCCACTATGACTACTGTTTTCTCAGCTACTGCTTTTCCTATATTACTAAATAAAACTTCGTCTGCTTCTGCAAGGGAGTTTGAAAGAGCTCGGTATATACAAGCTAGTAATAATTCAAGATTTTCATATTGGATATCAAGCCATAACCCCTCAACAATGTCGTTATGATACATGTTATTGATCTTGGAGATTATTGCAGCCTTATTGAATTCGCGAGCTAGATATATGGCGACTCCACCCCCTCTTCTCTGGTTCCTGTCCATGCGATAGAGTATGTATCCTGATATATTAACAAGGTGATTCCAGGGTGTAGGTGGGTTTCCGTTATTAAAATAAGTGCGGGTTTATGATAGTTTACCTCAGCGAGAAATAAATCGAATTTTGCCAGTAAGGATGCCAGGTTCGTGTATAAAAAACGCAGCTCGAAGATCATTTAATACGGAGTTTTTTCGGGCACTGACGATCCTCGGGACTCTATTTACGTATTTAATGGTTAAGTTTTGCTCACCTTTCTCAATCCGGCCAGCTAACTCTTCACGCAAGCTCATGAGTTGATCTCTTTGGTAAGGGGTCAGATGCGACTGAAATTTGACAGTACATTTATTTGTTTTTCAGTACATTTATCGCATTTTGCTTATTTGTCAAGACCGCCTTGACCGGGCATGGCTTATCGCTATTTGTTACCGGCTCACCGAGACGAAATGTTGAGACTATTACTGGTTCTGGTATTGGTAGTGAGGCAAATGAGACGGTGACAGAGTTCTTATCGTGCAACTTCCGATCTTCTGGAGAGGATGATGTTGATTCTGGAATTCCGTGTATGATAACATTACAACTACGACTGTTGCGTTCTTCTATTTCGTTAATAACCATGTCCAAGTTAATGACGCTTATCTGCTGAGTCTTTAACTCCTGAACCTGGTGTTGGAGCTCAGTGACTAACCTGCGCAACTCAGGTAAGACAATTTTGGGTTTTGGAGGCCAAACACACGCAATTCTGTTGCGGATAAACCACAACCTATCAACATATCGCCCTCTTGCAGCCTTTGCACGATATCTTGGGAGTTTTTATCATCTCGAACTTTTATATCATACTTGTAACATTGGGCCATTTTTGTATGTAAAAATTAAATTCTAACACTGGCAAACCCGCGTTGCCTTTGAAATATCACTTTTTGAAAGTGTCACTTTGACAGCAGTGATAGCTCAAATTATGAAACAATATGTGGATATTTTCAAAACAATTGTTTCTGCAAGTAATCTATGACACTTCAAATACGAATTTCAATCCGTTATTTATGACTTTTAATCACTGTTTAGACAGATATTTATAGTTCAGCACACTTTTCTGCGAGATTTTAATTTAATTCCGGGAACTAACAGAATGACATGCAATCCAGTGACAGTCAGATATCATCAACAATATTATATATGGTGGCTTGACCACTTTTTTCAACTTTGATACAAAACATAGCTGAAAAATAACGTTGAAAAAACCTATTTTAAAAAAGAACTGTGGCAATAATGTATTTTTTTTTACAGTGAACGCAAATAATTTTATCCTATTATTTAGCTAAATTTTCTCGATATTTAAAAATCTCAAATTTTTTCAGTTGTCCTTGAAATAAACTCAATATTTTATGAAAATCAAATGCGACACCTAACTAATATTATAAATGCGAAAGTGAGTTTGTTTGTTACACTTTCACGCTAAAACGGCTGAACGGATTTGGATGAAATCTAGCACATGGGTAGACCATGACCTGGGTTAGGACATAGATAGTTTTTATCCCGATATTCCCACGGGATCGAGACTTATGCGGGTGAAACCGCGGGAAGCAGCTAGTGAACTAGTGAATAGTTTTGCGTTTCGAAAACTGTACTTTTAAAGTCACACAGACTTCTGTAACAATGATTTTAAGATTCTCACAATTAGATAAGAAATTGACAAAAGAAGGTTTTTTTCGTGCACACGCCCAGAATACAGTACACTCATTAATTAAACCGCGAGCTGCTACGGTCAAGGTCGAGCTTTGTGAAATCTGTCAATACGGATGACTAAAATTTATCCTCGATCGATCAGATTGTTTTTTCATGAATCTTTTTTTTTTTGTTCAGGCAACACTTCCAAATACGCGCCGCCCGCATCCCGCCTGGACCGCTCCACGCACCTGTGGCTGCTGTACGTGCGCGGCCCCCCCGGCGCGCCCGACATCTCGCGCGTCGTCACCGCCGTCACCGTGCGCCTGCACCACTCCTACGCGCCGCACCACCAAGTGCACATACAGTGAGCTAATACACCTTAGTCATACATATGTGTAGAGTGACGTAGCTACATCTCGCGCGTCGTCACCGCCGTCACCGTGCGCCTGCACCACTCCTACGCGCCGCACCACCAAGTGCACATACAGTGAGCTAATACACCTTAGTCATACATATGTGTAGAGTGACGTAGCTACATCTCGCGCGTCGTCACCGCCGTCACCGTGCGCCTGCACCACTCCTACGCACCGCACCACCAAGTGCACATACAGTGAGCTAATACACCTTAGTCATACATATGTGTAGAGTGACGTAGCTACATCTCGCGCGTCGTCACCGCCGTCACCGTGCGCCTGCACAATGGAACCCTTATAGGATCACTCACGTTTCTCTCTGTCTGTCCGTCTGTCACAGCTATTTGCTTAAAATCTAATTGACCAATTAAGTTGAAGTTTGGTCTACATGAATTTTGAATATGGGGTCACTTTTGGGAGGCGAAGAAGAAAACTAAAAAAAAATGTTCTGTAATCTGTACCGTGTGAATATCAATGAAAGGGCTGACTGTGAAGGTGTGAATTAAAAAAAAATCTTAATATATAAAAGTGAAAGGTCACTCACTCACTCATTCATCACGAAATATCGAAAACCGCTTGACGTATAAAGATGAAATTTATAGTTAGTAGACGTCCGCTAAGAAAGGGTTTCTGGAAATTCGACTTATAAGGGGTGAAAAGGGGGATTTTGTTTGTACAAAAAATCTTATTCCTTGAGTTAAAAAACTTGAAGTTTGGCACAAATACTTATCTAAGTAAATTATAATAAATTTTGGCATTTTTAGTTTTTCTAAACTACTCCTTAAAGGAGGATTGGGGGGTGTAAATTATTATGTGTAGTTTGTATGGAACAATTTTTATGCGCGGTCTGATTAACTCGAACCTTAGTATCTATACTTAAGACTGAAAATAAATAAAAACGTACTTCCGGGATTTTTGAAAATCTACCCCTAATGGGGTGGAAAGGGGTATTCATTTTTACAGGGGAGGATTTTACTGTGTGGCTTAGTTAACTTGAAAATTGTTATAAATAATCAATAAGTCAAATAATGGAAACGTCACAATAGACTTTAAAAAAATTATTATCACGCTATTTGTTATGGGGGATAAGCAATATTGCAATAAGTTCGTATTTTTCTAAAGTTTACCGCAAATTATAAAAAGGCTAGCCAAAAGGTTAGAATATTGCAGATAGTTATGGATTTAACTTTTAAAAAGATTATCATCACGCTATAGCTTCATGGATCTAAGCAGTCAATCATAACATATACAGGGTAGATTTTGAGAGGGGGCAATAAGGGTAGGTAGGTACCTTAACTGTTGTCCCTACAAGAAAACATTCTTAGGACTGTCTTTAACTTTTTGAAACATGTTGATTTGCATTCACAGATTTCGAAAAAAAAAATAGTCAAAACTTTTTTGATGCCAGTCGATCCTATTTCTTATTACTAGGGTCAAAAATCTATATCGGGCCAACTGAGGTTTGAGTACAAGAATGTCCGTCTGAATGTTACCTTTTCACACCTAAGCCCCTGAACGGATTTCGATAAAATTTGGCAAGGAAATAAATGACATCCTAGCGTAGGACATAGGCTCCTTTTTTTCTCAAAAATAATCCAAAAGGGGGTGATATATAGGGCATGAAAGTTTTCTCGCCAAACTTCATGCTGCTAGGTCAACGGGAAGTACCACATAGGCTTTGTTATATTTGCGAGTGCCAACATAAATATGCGGTATAATTAAATGGCCGTATTTTCTTATTGCATTGACTTGGAAGTTTGATTTTCTTTACAGCTCCAAGGGACCGTAGATCTAAGTTTTTGATATCTATTTCGACTTGATGCCTCCACGCGTTTTTGAGAAAAAGGGTCTGGACAAACAATGAAGTCATCCTTAACGGTTTCAATTTTCCATTTTGAGTACGGAACCCTAAAACAGATTTATTATCGGCCTGTTACCTTTTCATGCCATAACGGCTGAACGTATTTAGATGAAAGGCATACGGATAGGCCAGTTAGAACATAGGATACTCTGAATTCCGGTAGCATGTTCCTGTGAGATATTTTCCGACATCTACGCGGGTGAAGCCGCGGGCAAAAGCTAGTTTATAATATAAATATTTTTTAAGTTATTTAAGAAAATAGATGAAAATTAACTATTGATCCTTATCTCCGAAACTACTGAGCCAAACATGTTGAAAAAATATAATACAGATAACAGGAAAACCTATAAGAAGTGGCCTTAAAATAGCATGATAAATCTCTCAATATTGTGCGTACGAACTTACATTTGCAGTTGGAATGTATGGGAGAACACGTTTTTCAACTACGGAACCCTTCATTGTGTGTGGTCCGACACGCCCTTAGCCGGTTTTTTTTTGTTTCGAGATTCAATTTATATTTGTTTTGTTTACAAAATATAATACGATTACCTTAAGTAGCTGTAGTTTTCATTTTAAATAAGTTTAAGAATTTTTTGTTAACAAAAACGCATTATTTGAAAAAGTATGCGAATTCTCGATCTCGAAAACGAAAGATCTTGCGTAATCGCCCGACGAGATCTCGAATGGCTAATCTCGACACCAGCCTTAGCACGCGACACTAGTTATGAGTGACAATTTGATTTTATTTGATCTATCTATATGGTAATTATGATCACTCAATTACAGGCTGACTATAATAAGCGCAATTTTATCTTTGACTTCGCTAAATAAGCACCTCATTAAAACCTTTATGGTTTTTATTACGTTAAAATAAATGTAATTTTAATTTCCTTTATTCCAGCAAACCTCCGTACCACATATCCCGTCGCGGCTGGGGCGAGTTCCCAGCTAAGGTAGAGCTGCACTTCGCACTACCGGAGCGCAACCGACCCGCCTCAGTGGAGCACACCATCAAGCTGGACAGGAACTACACCGGCATGCAGATGTTAGGTATGCAAGCTGTCAGACGATGTCGGCGGAGAAGTCGGAAAAACGGAGATAATAATATAACACCTGATTCCCCGAAGGATTAGCCTTCGGTGTACCTATAGTTACCTTTAAAGTGTCATGTAATAGGGGGCGAGTCTATAGTCAACAACCGGGCACAGATCCAGACTGGGCTGCTACTGAGAAATTCCAGATGGAAAAAGCCCAATAACACTTTGTCCGAGCTGAGATTCCACTCCAGGAACTCATGCTCGCAGAAGCACTTACCAGCACTACACCAAAACGAGGCGATCTATGAGTATCACAAATAAATAAATATTCTCCTTTCAGGCGCCGAAACCCTCATAGACGTATGGCTCTACAGTACCCCAGAAATGCTAGAATACGAGTTCAAAGAAGACCCACATACTGAAATGCAAGCTGAAACAGTCATAGAACAGAAAGAGACAGAAATAGTGCCTGAAACAACCGAAAACTGTGACACACATACAGACAACTGGATGGAATTCTTCTCTAAGGGACCTACTGAAGTTGATGTCGACGAAATGATTATTAAACCTATTAAAAAAGAACCCGAAGAACCAAAACAAGAAGGCGAAAATGTCGCTGAAATTGATAATAGTTTAACTGAAAAAGTCACAGAGGAATGTAGCGAAGTTAATATTAAGACGGAGAAAGAATGGGATGTAAATTATAAGGCTGATGTTGATATTCCTAACGAGATATTAAGTCAACCTGCATCACCTAAGAAAAGGATAGTCAAATACATAGACCCGACCACGGGGAAAATATACTACTTAGAAATGGATAGAGCGCTAGATTTAAGTAAAGTTCAAGAAATAGTCATTAATAACACTAAAACCGCTAAAATAAGCCCAATTAAATCAAACGGACTAAAATCTTTTAGAAAGAAGAAGGGAGTGTCCTTACTAAAACCAGAAGTTAAGAATATGTTGAAGAACACTGAAAATGTTAAGGTCCAATCTAACTTTGCTCATATAGAAAATGATCATTGTTACCTGGCAACACCGAGAAGGTTCGACAGTGTTGCCAATGTAGAAATTAAGAAGGAAAAAAGTTTGTTTGATACGTTGTGTTCTAGTGTTGCTAGATTGAATAATGTGAGGTGTGGAGTTAATTATTTAATTAAGAAGATTCCGTTGATTACTGACCAAGCTAGAGATTCGGATTTTGTGAAGCACTTTCCTTTTGTTGTTGAGACCGAGGAGAAGTATTGGAAATTGGATTTTGCTAAGAGAAGAAATATTGAAGTAAGTAGTTATCTTGTAATTATAGGTACTGATAAATGGTGAAATAATGTAATTATATTATTTTGCAAACATGGGTAATTAGTATATAGATCTTGTCCATAATTATGACTTTAGATGAAAAATATCTCTTTTTTGGCCAATTCAATTCCCGGGTTAAAAACGCGATATTTCAATAATTATTTTTGATATTTATTATTTAAACTAGCTTTTGCCCGCGGCTTCGCCCGCGTGATTATCAAAAAATATCCCACGTGATTACATATACACTTCCGGGATTACATATCTAATAGCCGAGAAAAGTGACATTCACTAATACCGCTGTGCCCGCGTTGCCGTCAACCATAATTATTTTGTTACGCGTAATTTTGAATCTGTGATATCTTTTAAACTATTAATTTAAATTATATGATGTCAAGGCATATTTTAATCTAAATGAAATGCCCAATTTAAATAACATATTTTATTGGATAAGGATTTAATATAATACCCGGTCAAAATAGCTTCGGAAATAATAATTAAATTTTTATCAAATTCTGAAAGATAATATTGGTAACTGTAGGTCATTCTTAGAAGACATATGTCATCGTGGACATTTTGTTGAACTTTTTAAGATGAACAATACTGTAGAACATAAATTTTATGTATTTTTGCGGTTTACGCGGCGGACGCCAGTAAAGCTCCCAGTTCGGCATGATTGTTTCCGACTTCTTCAACAATAATCCTCAATCTTAATGAATTATGCACCAAAACCTTCCTCACGAATCACTACTTCTATGGGTGAAATCGTTTGAAAATCCGTTCGGTTGTTTTTGAGTTTACCGCGTTCAAACAGACAGACGTAGCGGGGGACTTTGTTTTATAATATGTAAGGATAAACAAAATGAAGTCTGTTTTGTGTTAATGTGTCAATTTTCTATATGTAAACTACTTTCCTTCCACATGGGCTTGTATTATATAATTAATTTGTCAGTCACTCAACAATTACTACAAACATACAATACAGAACCTCCGTTTTTGAAGTCTATTAAAAAAGTTTCCAGTTCATTTTATACACAACTTAACATGTTATCTTTTTTGCATTTTCCAGTGGTCCCGAGCGAAACTAATAAACAAAATCCTAACGGAGCACAGTTCAGTCACAGAACCAATATGGCGGACCAAGCAAATTCTCGCATATTCCCGCCTCCACGGCCACTACCCCGTCAGATCGGAAACTATACAAATTAAAACAGAACCGGACGACTGGTCATCTTGGAACGATCTCGAGAATATCCGCAAGATGGAGTCGAGTATTAAAGAATTGTATCCGAATCCTAATGAAATAAATACACTATCAATTTTCGATGTTTCCAGTTTTTCTGAACGCAGTCGAAACTCTGATAGTGTGTCGGAAGTTCCGCTTTCTGACGATGAGGAGGTCGATGTCATGTCTTTAGGTAAAGTATTCTCTATTATTATTTTAATAATAATGATACAACTTTAGTTATTGTGTATTATCACACTGTTTGTATAGAAAACACAATCTGCGCGCGGAACTTTCCGCGCGCGTACTTTTTGCTATCATGGCCGCCCCGCGCTACGCGACGGAGCGCGGTGCAGTGTGATAATCGCCTAAACCCGAGAGGCAGCCATTGTACTCATCATTACGAACAACTTTTAGTAATGGAACAAACCTGATATCACGTAAAAATAATAAGCTGCTCGCATAAATCGACAAAATATATGGAACAGCAATTTTTTTTTGCAATGTCATAGTTGATCGCTTAGTAAAAGTCATTCGTGTCGGATTGCCGTCCCTTCGGATATAAGAGTGAGGGTAGAGAGAGTGCACCTGTGTCTCTGCATGCACTATACTCCGTTGAGATTGGCCGCCATGGCCGAAATACGGTTTGGAGGACTATTATAAAAGTTATATAATATAACTGGCGAAGACGCTGTGAAGCAGGAATAGGCTCTGCTTCACACGTGTGCGATTTACTGATGAAGCGACATGTTGGCAAAATATCGAGATTCCTATTAACCCAGTCAATAACAACATCAAACATCTCAAATGCGTATGTAACTACGATTTTTTTCTGTTTTTGGATCCCTGAGAGTAATTTATACCCAAGTTTGCAACCCTGAAAATCTTGAGCTACTTTCATAGTGCTCGAAAAACTGAGAAATTCTGGTACTTGTTTCCCAGAAATGAGACCTAGCTAAATCGATTTTTCGCCCCCATAAACCCCTATATTGCAACTTTCATCGAAATCGCTAGAGCCGTTTTCGAGAACGTGATTATAAATATATATATATACACAAATATTGCTCATTTAATAGTATAGGATGTGGAACAAAGATACCTAAAAACGCGTCCTTAACGTAAATTAAAAAAAAAAAACTAAAAGAAGTGCCAGAATTTCGCAGTTTTTCGAGCGCCGTGGGAGTAGCACAAGGTTTTCAAGGTTACAAACTTGGGTATAAACAAGTCTCAGGGGACCTAACAACATAAAAAATTCGTAGTTTTTGTGTCGATATTGACTGGGCTATATCCTATTAGTAAGATCAATAGTTTGCACATAAACCTTCCGGAACACATTATCTAAATAATGGCGTCTGTCTTGAAAGCAAGAGTGAACACATCTTCTGGGCACGCTCGTTCCATCATAGACCTCATCCGTCGCTTTCCATCAGGCGAGATCGAGGTCAAGAGCAGGCCTAAATATCAATAAAAAAAATTACCACTTTGTTTTAAATTCTTTATAGATTTACAAAGTAACGGTCGATTTATCAATCGTCAGATAGCTTTCATCTAAGGATTAAATTTCTTGACTAGAAAAATATCAACCCGCTATTTTTATTTATTCTTCCGATAAAAGTTATCTGAAGATTGAATAAGTATAAGCCCTAAACTTATTTTGACCATGTGCAGGAGGCAGGACGCGTGTGAAGACCGAAGCGTGCGCGCCGAGCGGCGCGCTGGGCGTGCTGCCCGTCGCGGACGAGGCCGAGCGCCTGCGCTTCGTGTTCGTGGAGCGGAAGTGTGCCGACATCGGCGTGGAGCTGAGGAACGAGGATGTGGGGAACGGATACTCTTATAGGTCACTTTATTTTTCACTTATTTACTGTGAGAATTTCTCTGCAAGGACCCAAAATGACCCATTTAAATATACACACAGAACTTGAAACGCGCATTTTTCTGTCATCACGACATTGTGAAAAATTAGGAATATTCGCCTAAATCGACATAGACTTGTTGTTGGTCAACATTTGTGAAATAAACACAGAAATTTTATGAAACAAAACGTGCCAAAAAATCCTTGTACCGTTATTTACAAGCAGGACTTGCGACCGGTCCAAAAGTACAGGTTCTGTACCGTTACTTAGCGGTTCTTGTCATTTCGGTACCTGGGTACCGATTCCAGACGATACCGGAACTAAATTCAGGTACCCGACGCGTACCACAAATGGCTTAAGTTTATGTATGTATATCTATTTTCTCACTCTAACTTGAATGAATGAAACGCACCGACCGGCGACCGCAGCGTGGTTTAAACAGACTCGATAAATCGAATGAACCCCAAGATTTGCACTAGCCCCTGGAGCCTCATGTTGCATGGTGCTACAGAGGCCATTGCATATCAGGGAGTAGACGGCGCGGTAATGGTAGGGAAGACGGGCCCTTTGAATAATGAAGGATTTGCGAGCCGTACCGGATATGCATCCTAGTGTAGACAATGGAATAGTGGAAAGACGGGTGATATTTATCAATAGAATCATAAACATCTTTTAGGTAGGCATCTTTTTACGAAGTCGCCGCCAGGTATCTGTTTTCTCACTCTAACTTACTGAAATATTTGTTTGGTACCGGTACAGTACCGATACTGATTAGAAATACCAATCAATAGTAGTAGTCCCAAAAATACCGGTATTTCAAGCCCTGTTCACAACACTTATCACACACAAAACCTGTAAGATTTATTCATAACCCTCCCTTTTTGCTCTGCTGCAATAAAGTAGTATTGACATCGTTGTTATAATATCCACAGCGCCGTCCATGCGGTAATGCTATCAGCAGTCCGGAGCTTCGCCGAGGAGCTGGTGAGGAGCGCGCTGGCCGTCAAACTGACTGAAGACTCCGCACATACATTACCTACTGTGTGGGCTGGGTGAGACACACTTCATTTATCTATTTACAACTAGTTTTGGAAATCTCACTGACAACCAGTCTTACCAAGCGATACCCAGTAACTCAGATAGGCAGTCGCTTCATGTAAAATACTGGTAATCGGCTGCATTAGGTTAGACTGGAAGCTAACCCTAACATTGTTGGAAGAAGGCTAGGCAGATGATAATGAGAATTAGCTTGTGACAGAGGAGGTTGTGACCTTTTTGGTCAAGAACATATATTTACAAAATGAGTTATGTCAATGTGACATTAATTTATCTATTTAATATAATAAATAATTTATAATGTTTACATTATTTTCAAAATGCCAAAAGTGGGTAAGCAAAAAAAAATGTTTACCTTGTACACCGCAGAGACATGAATTTCTGTTGAACTTGCTATTTTTATCTTGGCAATTTCATTAAGTTAAATATTACACAGATAAACGAAATTTAACTTTTTTTTTGTTTAATGAAGTTTCTAAACTGTTTCTAAGAAATTTGTGTTCACTAATTTCATATCTATCATCAGTTTTTTTCTAGCAGCTCTAGTTTTTGTGATTTTTGTTACGTGGCTTAGATACTATTTTTTTTTTTTGTGTAAAAAAATATTAAATTTCATAAATAAATCGATATGTCTACATTAAGAACAACTTGCTTAAACGATCCAAATAGTTTTTGTGCTGTTTGTGGTGAATATATGTTTCGAGAATGCCGTTTAAGTGCTAACTTTATAAAAAAGGCCTACTTGAACTTCTTTGGGACGCCATTATAAGTGTTTAGTAAGCCATGGATCCCAAATTTTGTATGTGGTAGTTGCGTAACATCATTGCGTTTATGGGCTAGTAAAAAAAGACCTACTTTGAAGTTCAAAAGTCCTATGATTTGGCGTGAACCGACTATTCATCACGATGACTGCTATTTTTGTGTTGTGAATATTACCGGAATAAACCGCAAAAATCGTTCCAAATGGACTTACCCGAATTTAAAATCAGCTATTAGACCATTATATTACCCCCTCTCCATATGAAATTAGGTCTGATAAAACAATTTGTAAAAGCTTTCAACAAGCATGGGGAATGTTTTAAATATATCAGTAAAATATTTCCGAAATTGAGCACAGAAAAAATAAAAGCTGGTATTTTCGACCATTATCGATATTTTCGGTCCTTTAATCACGGAACTAATAAAGGGTCAAAATTTTACTGACTATGACAGATAAAGAGAAATCTGCATGGATTGAATTTGTTTGATTTGTGAAAAATTTCTAAGGAAATAAAGTCTCCAGATTACATTCAACACATTGAGCAGCTCATGTTGCACTATCAAAGACTAGGATGTAACATGAGCATCAAGATGCACTTCCTGTTCAACCATTTAGACCGCTTCTCAGAAAATTTAGTCGATTTAAGCGAAGAACAAGGAGAACGCTTTCATCAGGACATTCGCACGATGGAAGAGCGATACCAGGGTCGTTGAAAATGAAAATATGATGGCTGATTACTGCTGGAGCATTCAAAATAAGGCTGAAGTTTCGATTCATGCAAGAAAATCTTATAAAAGAAAGTTTTTTTTCATGTTAGGGTAGAGAAACAATTTTTTTTTTTTTCATTTATAATTCGAGTATTTTTCGCTAGAAATGTAATATGTTAATATTTCAAAAACTAGAGCTGCTAGAGAAAAACTGACAACAGATTTGGAATCAGCGTGGCAGAATCATGCAAAATCAGGTATGAAACTTCATAAAACATAACTACTGCTTACCAGTGTTATAATCATACTCTTAAATTATTTAAACAAATTGTATATAATTTGTTTTTCTGTAGATTGCAAAGGGCGCTTAGTACGCTTAACTAAGAAAGAAGAAAGAAAGAAAATAAATTTATTTGACCCAAGTTAAGGCACACAAATAAAAAACAAAAAACACAGAAAGCTTAAAACAGTATTGTGTGCCTCACGGCTGCGACAAATAGGCCCAGTTCAGCATAAATGCCAGACAACTAGTGCCTGACGCTGGTTTTCAACTGAACCTTATGTTGCGAGTACGTCTTACAGATGTAAATCAGTTTTATAGTGTGCGTAAATATTTAAATAAAACAATATATATATCAGTGGCGGTACCTTCATAGAAGCCAAAAAGCCCGGCTTGCCCTAATAAAATCATAATTCTCAAGAACAAACCTAAGCCTACCAATAATAAGAAATAAAAAAGAAACAGTCAATGAACTCGAACTCAATCATGCATGTCATAGGAATAACCAAATTTCGAAATCCCCGTTTTTTTCTGCCGCGCGCACTGAGCTAGGTTGCCAGATCTACGCACTCATTGAACTCGAATCATTCATTTAGTAATCATATGAATAAAATTTAAATTCCGCGCGCTTTGTTGCGCGTCAATACAATGCATTCAATTGCGCCTTCTCGCTCACACTCGTGGGCTTCTTATCTGGCTTGCCTTACCTTTCTTTGTCTCGCAGTTTTCGCCTACAAATTGCTATAGAAACATTTACATTAGTTGATATATTGGTAAGTACATATACGCAGATTTGTATGAAATGAAAAGCCCGGCTTTTGAGTGCACAGAGTACTTTTTATTTTGAAACGCGACGACGAATTTGTTATTGTATATGTTTTGAAATTAATATTTTGAGACTAGAATTTTATTTTCCACGTGCTGAAGTAATGAATTAGTTTTATTGTTTAAAATGATGTGATAGTTATTGCGGCGATGGGCATATTGAGTTTTCTAATAATAAGTAACTCTTTACTTCACCGTAACCAACCTCTAATTACTGTAACTATTTCTCGGAAATAAAAAACAGTATCTTTGTTAGTCGAAGAATATATTGAAATACTCGTAGGCATTCGATTGTCTATTATACAAATTTATGTAGGTGAATAGCTGGTGCCATGAAAGCACATGACTAGGATTGTTTTTATGGAATTCGTAGTTTTAGTAAACCACTGAAAAATAAACCATCTTATGTACTACACTACATCTTGAGATCATAAAACACAATAATGTTAGCATCGAAGAGATTCTTCATAGGTGTTTTGAAATAAAGATTAGAGTTGGCTATTGTCATTAAAATAAATTATAAAAAAATATTTAAGTAGGTAATATCTCATGTTAACGTTTTCAATCGACATTAAATTTTAAACTCGTAAAATTATGCGTACGGCAGTAGAACAACAAATCGATAATGTGGGATCCATCTAGTGGCTTCTGATTGAAAAATTTTGCATTTGACAAGCGAATATGAATTATGGTAAAAAGGTTCGGCTAAGCGGTGTGATTACGCGCATTCATTAATGTAGATGGCGCTTATGACAATTACATACTAATGCCAGACCTCTTAATTTTAAAGGTTTTCTAACCAAAATTATAATAATGTTGTACCATGAGCAACATATGAAAATCAGTCAATCCCTCACTTGGCTGTTTTTTTTTTTATCGTAAAAAGTCTGGCGGCTTGCCCTAATTTTGACCCCTAGGCACGCCTCTGATAGATAGATATATATATATATATATATATATATATTAATAGATGAGTGTAGCAATTAATAATAAAATCAACATGGTACAATTAAGTTTAAAAAATAATTAAAAATGTATACAGAGTTGTTCAACAAAATAATTAAAATGGTATGGTTGCACAATAAACAAAGGACAGTCCGTCAATAAATAATAGATAACTTTATCATAATACAATTTATATCAATGAAACATTAAGGTTGGTCATGTCTACAGGAGACATGTCCGCCATGACTCATGCACATAAATATATCGTCTGGTTCATTCGCTAAAATACGTGCGACGCGCAGGTAGTCGATAACTCCACTGAATGTACATGTAACTACAGCGTTTGCGTGGAACGGACTTTATGTTGATTACGTGGACCAATAGAAACGCAGTCAAAATTTTCGGTACTCGTTTGTTAAAAAAAAAAACAAACTATAGTCTCAACATTTTCGACTTACCGACATATGGTTTGATTTATTTTATTGATATATATGTATGTAGGTAGCCGCTAATTAATTCGGAAATATTTTTTTATATAATAGGTTACGTTTGGGAAGAATGATCTCCAGACACTATCAGGGACTCCTACCTCAACAATGTCAAATGCCTTCGTAGAGTGTACACAATATTTTTATAGTTTTTTTATAAATCTTTGTCGTCCGCAGCTCGTCGTCCACGCGCTGCCCGCTGTCGGTGCGGCACGTGCTGGCGAGCGCGACACACAACGTGCGCGCGCGCGCGCTCACGGCCGCGCACACGGGCACATGCAGGCACACGCCGGGGGGGAAGCTTTAATATACGTGCTGATTTACAATAAGAAAGTTTTATTGCAGTTTATCCTTACCTAATATTTTACCCCTATCCTAGGTAATTTTATCCCAACCTTTGGTCATTTTACCCAAATCTTAAATTATTTTACCCTTTCCTGCATCAGTTCCCATTCCTAACGGCATTTTACCTCTACCCTGTGCCATTTAACACTATTCCTGCATCATTTTACCCGTGTCACATTACTTTTACCATAAGGCCGCGTCCTAACCGAAAACGATTGTCGCGCGAGTTTATATGAATACGAGATAATTGCGCGATCAATTAAGTCGCATAGGTATGTACTGACGTACGCACAGTCGAGTTCATTAATATATTGGCCCTTAACGCAATCGTTCACCTGAATAATGACTTATTCAGGTAAACGATTGCGTATACGCGCGCGTCGCGCGCTTTCGATTAGGAGGTAGGGTACGGCTATACACTGTCATACAGTTTACCTTTCAAGCGAAAAACGCTTTTCATATCCTGACACAGCGGCCTCGGCGGCCACTTCCTTGATTTATAATAGTTTTTTTACCTATGAAATTGTCGTTCTGCCGTACTGGCTATTTCAAGTCCATTTTTTTCTTTTTTCGTTAAGAATTCTAAGTTCAAATTTTTATTTTTAAAATATGGAATTCTTTTTTGAAAATTAGTCATTTGTTTAATGGTTAGCGTTCTGTTTTCATCACATTTGTACGTTTTTCGTCATCATGGATACGTTAAAAATTCGAGTGATTATGGAGTAGGAGTACCGTCGTGGCAGCAAAGCGGCAGAAGCGGCATGCAACATCAACGACATATACAGAGCGAACACTACTAACGGTCGCACTACCCGTTATTGGTTTGCCCGCTTCCGTTCTGGAAATTTCGACGTAAGAAATGAACCCCGTGGTCGACCGAAAACTTTAGTCGACAATGACGAATTAAAGGCGATTGTGGAAGCTGACGATTCTCAATTTACAGCTGAATTAGCAGCAGCTTTTAATGTTAGCATCGAAACGATATTGGTCCTTTTGCGTCGTATTGGCAAGGTAAAAAAGCTTGACAAATGGGTGCCCCACGAATTGAATGATCGCCAGCGCGAAGCACGCGTCGAGTTGAGCATTGCACTGCTCAACAGGCACCCAAACAAAGCCATATTGAATCGCATTGTTACTTGCGACGAAAAATGGATTCTGTTCGACAATCGCAAGCGCTCAGCAAGTTGGTTAGATCCTGGTTCAGCACCTAAACAATTCCCCAAACGAAAACTGACCCCTAAAAAAGTGATGGTCACTGTTTGGTAGTCTAGCGCCGGTGTCATTCATCACGCTTCTTACCAAACGGGATGAGCATTACTGCAGATGTGTACTGTGAAGAACTGAACATAATGATGGAGAAGCTCGCACATCTCCAACCAGCTTTGGTCAATCGTTCGGCTCCGCTGCTCCTGCACGACAACGCGCGACCTCATACTGCACAGCAGACGATCTCCAGTTACAAGAGCTGGGGTTAAAAGTTCTCTGTAATCCACCGTACTCACCAGACCTTGCCCCTACAGACTTCTATTTTTTCCAGAATTTGGATAACTTCTTGGCGGGGAAAAAATTCAATAACCGAGCGGCAGTTCAAAATGCCTTTGAAGAATTTGTTGCCTCCCGTCCAGCAGACATTTTCAAAAAGGGCATCAATAAGCTACCACTACGTTGGCAAAAATGCATTGATTGCATGGGTAATTACTTTGATTAATAAAAATTAAAAATATAGAGAAACAAGGGAGTTAACTTATTTAATGAAAAACGACAATTTCATAGGACCTAATATTATATTGAGAACCGATGGCTGTTGATGTCGGACCTGCACCCTAATTGGGTAACACACGATGAATCATTTTGAATGATATTGCTATCCATTGCTTTACTTCATATGTTTGAAAAATTTGTCTGCTCAACAATGTAAATAACGCAATGAATGTTTTTGAACTGTCAAAATAAAACGGATTGATCGTGTGATACGCGATCAGGATGCAGGTACTTATAAGGACCCCCTGATCTGGAAGTCCTGCAACAGACTGGATGAGGAAGGTGGAAAACTGATTGTATTGTTGCTACTTAGGAGAGGGCCTACGTCCAGCAGTGGACTGTGATAGAATGAGTTGACTATTTTAAGTTGCTGAAATCGACTAGAATGTAAAGGAAATGCCTGACAGTTAAAAAAAAGAAGGTTCTCAGTTCGTCGGTTCTTTTTTTTTCTTTATTTATGTTCCCCGATTACTCGAAGACTGCTGAACCGATTTAAAAAACTCTTCTTTTCTTTGAAAGGGTATAACTTCCAAGTTGGTCCCATTGTCATTTGGTCACGATCTGATGATGGGATCTTGCAGAAATCGAGGGAACTCTTCAAATATTATAGGCACATCTATAGCGATTTGGGTATTTTTTAAGTAACTCGTGCATTTGCTCTCGGAAAGCACAATTTGGTAAAATGGAACTGATGATGAAGGACACAGATGGCCTCCGGAACTACTCAATAATATGTATTTCACGGGTTGCGATTCGATGACTTTTATATGGTTAGTAAGCAATTGATGCTCGTCACAATTAATATGGTGCAGTAGAACCTGCTGGAGAACTCCTCAACAATTAAAGTCCCTGCATCGAGAAAAGCAATATTTTGTAAATGTGATGAACAGTTAGCATTAGGCTATTCTAATTTAGATAAATTACAAACCAACCCACTAAAAAGTGAAAAAAAAAAACAAATACAAACGACTTCCAATCTACAAAGTGAAAAATAATTTTAATTTCGGAAGTCGGCAAAAAACTTAAATACTGATCCAGACACCAGACCAGGTTGTATTTTTTTTTTTGTTATTTAAGTGGCGGCGCTAGACTAAGCGTGGACATCGGCGACATCAAGTATGCGAGGCCTCTTTCATTTCCCAGTCGAATGAAAAACATTAAATGGAATCAAGCTCAATTATAAACTACTGTAAGAATATATCAGTTTTATTTCTAATCAAATGATGACAAAAATTACAAAAACAAAAACAAATGAAAAAATAGACGAACTTTGCGTGTGAAAAATAGACTTTTAGTGGCTTAAGTGTCACTGAATTTTTTCAAGACTATATCATAGCTAACACCAGTCGCTATTTCTAATGCAGAAAAGTATCCGAAGTAGGATGCAAAAGAAGTCGCCGACGCCTAACGTCGCCACTTTTATAGCTAAAAGTTAGACAAAAGTAAATGAAAAGTCAACATAAAAAATAAATTTTAATCAGTTTCAATTAAAAAATAAAAACAAGCGATAAAACTTACAAAAACGTTATTAAGACTTCTTTAAGTAGAACCTTAGAAATATTTTACAAACATTACATTATCATAACTACAAGATCTAAAAAATAAGTGGGTTCTAGATTACTATATTTATTATTTAAAGCACTAAGAAAAACGCCCTTATTGCTACGCAACATATAAATCAAATTCAACAATGTTGTGTTGTTTATCCATATCAAATTGTTACCACTGGTCTACCGTGAAGAAAAAGAATTTGAAAATAGTGTTTGGTCGTTACACGTTTGCGCATAGGATGGTATACCATCATAATTTTGACCTCTAAAAAAAAAACACTATGACAAGCTTAAGTGAATACAGTGAATACAAGTTGAAGTGGCGATGGGCTGGCCATGTCTGTCAAAGGACCGATGGCCGGTGGAGCAGATGATTCCTGGAGTGGAGACCGCGTATCGAGAAGCGTAGTGTGGGACGCCCCCAGCTACGATGGCTGCCGACCACGGCCGTAGCCAGGAATTAATTTCGGAGGGGTTAGGGTTGCCAACTTTTTTTTAAAGAAATAAAGTATTCCTGATTTCAAAGAGGTTAAATAAAGAGTATGCACAGATTTTTATAAAAATCATTAAGGTCAATGGGTCAAAGACCCTCTGTAGGGCAAGACCGTACAGTATGAAATACGATGAATTTTGAATACTTACAAAGATGGCAACCCAAGATACGTAACGTAAAACTGTTTTAGTTTATATTTTTTGCTACAGGTGGCGCTATTTATGACGCATGGAAAAAAAAATATTCGAAATTTTGTCGGGTTATCAACTAACTACCATTACGACCAGTACACGGTGTCGAAAAAATATATTTTTATGTAGTATTTTAAGAGGTTTTTAAGGATTTGTGTAAGCTCATTAATGATTAATATCTTTACTAATTTTTATATTAGAATTGAATTTAACACATTTTTCACGAAATTACTGTTGATGAAAAACTTGAACCTCAAAGTGCAATACTGGAGAAGTCCGTCTAGTTCTTGGAGGCGAAGATCGGCATACCGGATTTTAGATATCGTAAAACTTTTACGCCTAAACAAAATTTTCAAATGATCTAATAACTGATTCTTATCGCATATGATGTCTGCTTTCTACGATATTTGTAATTGATTATTATAAAAATGCTACTATTTTGTGTAAAAAAAAAAAAAATGCAGCAGGAAGGAATAGGGCTACGGGAAAGGGCAGCAAATAAAAGTGAAAATCTATGTGGTTCAGCTCTTAAATAGAATTATACGGACAGAATTGTTGTAATAGATTTGGTATTAATGACTTGTGTCGTGATAGTTGAATATAATTATAATAAAAATTACTTAAATAAAAAATATTTTTGAGCTTCCTGTGTAGTGTATGCAAGTGAACCAGTGAACCATTTGTCTAGGCCAAAGTACACTTGAGAATTTCTTATAGGATCATCCCTTGTTATTCTTCAATATAACGTTTTATATAGGAAATTATTGCTTTTTCAGGTAATTCTATATCAATATGAGCGAGTACCAAAGAAATTCCAATTGAGGAACATACTCTACGGAGAAATTGAGAGAAGCTATACGAGAGGTTTAATGCGGTATCAATCTGCCTTGCCTATTCCCAACTATATTGAGTGGTTATAGTGCTTCAAATTAGGTAATTGTTAAGTAAAGAGGCTACCTCAATAAATAAATACTGTTTACTTTTATCTGTATATTTAGATACGAGTTGCGTCTCAGTTTGTACTTTCTTCTCATACTTTATTATAATAAATTTATATTTTCGAAATTTTTACCTGAAATTATTATACTTAAAAGCTGACTTACGAAAAGAATTGCTTTTTAGCCCTGAATGGCGAAATAGGCCGAACTTACCCGACAAATCATTATTTTTGCAATTTATGACGATTGGAACCTTTAATAAAAATACTGACAGCACACATTAAACTGCTTTGGAAAGACACACGTGTACCCAATGTCTGTATTCGTGTAAACCGTCTATTTCTAGGTTTTTTCCCATTAGACGATTTTATCCGTGGCAGTGAAATTTGTCTATTTTGCCATTTTTTCAAAACTAGTGTTTATTTTATAAACTGATAGCCTAAAAGTAAATATGACAGTTTCTATTATTAGTCAACTAAATGTTTGATCACCCAATAAAATAAAACTTCCCTAAATATAAGAGAGATCGTCATAAATAGCTAACGAATTAATTTTTTAATAAAGTATGCCGTCTTCGCCCCATTGACCTTATTTCGAAAACAGTATTTTTACTCTTTTTGCGGAAAGTGATTTCACAAAATGTTTTTACTATCTTAGACATTCTAAGTCAGAACTCAAATTGATGAAGAGCTTAATATTATTAATTTCAATATAGCCCTCTTTCTCTCTTCCCGTCACTTTGCAATTATGACCAAAAACAGGGACATATTTAACTTTTAAGGCCACTTTAGCATAATGTGGCCGCTATGGAGAATATAGAATGCAAGAGCGAGCGAAGCAAGCTAGAAATTTCAGCATCATGCTAGAAATAAGTTAGATTTCCTTTCTCTTTGACCGCTCATACAGAAATAGAAGTACGGTTATCTATAAACAGGGGAGTTTGGAAATTAAGAGTATGTAGAATGCAAGAGCGAGCGAAGCGAGCTCACAAATTTTAGCACCCTGCTTGGCATAGGTTACTCTCTCAGAGAATGCTGAAGTTGCAGAAATTCATTCAATAGATAGAGTCGATGATAATACAGTATTTAAGCGTACTGTTACTGCTTTTGTAGATTATAAAGTACGCCTATGCTAAATAGATTAAAATATATTAACTGTACTAGCTTCGCCCCGCGGTTTAACTCGCATGTCTCGATCACGTGGTATTGTCGGGATAAAAAGTATCATATGTCCTAATCCAGGTCATGGTCTACCCATGTGCCAAAATTCATCCAAATCTGTTCAGGCGTTTTAGCGTGAAAACGAAACAAACTCACTTTCGCATTTATAATATTGCCAGGATTACTGTACGGAGGTGTAGGAGGGGTCAATCTCTGGATTGAGATTCTGGTTTCCCACTTTACGGAGGGGTTTGAATCCCCTAAAATCCCCTCTACCTACGACCCAGCTTCCGACTTTACTAAATTTTATGGCCAATTTCGCAAAATAAAAACGGAATTTACGATATCTGAAAAATACACGGCAGTGATGAGCGGTGGACAGTACGTAAATTATTTACTTCGTGGTAACTAACAGTACGAGCAGCAAAGGGGCGTTTAAATTAGATCATCTATAAAAATCATTACTAAAACTTAATTGTGATGGGTGTCATTCCATTAAAATACAAAGCAATAACAATCCTAATCTCGATCTGTAGTCAATAAATCAAAAGTTTACGTTCCAGTATCATAATAAGAAAGATGCAAATAGGTATATATTTAATATTAGTAAGTATTAGTAATTATTATTGCTAAGAAAGAGATTATTTTAAAATTCAATCTTAAATTACGTAACAATAATATGGCAGAGGTGTCTTCATACACCCACATTTCGCCAGTTATGTTTAATTCCCAAGTAATAGGGGGCGAGCCTATTACCATCAACTTGGCACAAAATCCGGTACTGAAAAATTCCCTAATATTAAATAAAAATGTAAAAAATTCGATCTTAAGTTAAAATGACACAATTTTAAAAGCGCCGTGGTATCAGTAAGTACTTGTCTCAAAATATATTTTACAGTTTTGTCTCTGGGATGGAGACGTACCTACTTTGCCTAACTATTGCAGGAGACGTTCACAGGCAGCGGCACAATTGCACATTTAGTCTAGTTTAAAAGCTTGGTTTCCTAAGATGGCGGCCGCCACATTACGACCGTCATGAAAATTACGGCATCAGTATTTGACATTAGTGTCAAGAAAAGGATGCCTCCCTGCGGTCGTTATTTTGTTATAACGGCACCGCTGTCTAGAAAACCCAACATTTTAATGTCCTTGAACTCGTTTTACTGCGTATTGATAAAAACTTACAGCAAGAACTACAAAATATATAAAATTAGTCTCAATATTCTCATCTAAAATCAGTTAAAACTTAAAACCAACAATGATATTGTAAGAAAACTAGTAGATAGTAGTGGTTATGTGAAATCCTCGAAATTTTAAAACTTTCAATACATCTTTGACAGTTTTTAGGGATAATCAGAAGCCCGAAAGTTTGACAGTCAGTCTTACCAGGAGGTATGGTGTTATCCAGAAACTGGGTTATAGAGGTCAAGAGGTCAAGAGGTTTAGCAGCATCCGGTTAGACTGCAAGCTGCCACTATAAAAGGCAGATGATACTGACATGGATATCTATTACTTAAAATATCATTGGTTAATACCTAATTATCCTTCCATTCTTTCTGTCCCTTCTGTTATTTTGTAGCATACATCTCAAACTTTGTACAAGTTCACTTAATCTTACATTTGGCCACCCCACTTCTCGGCCATACTTCATTGCATAAGTAAATATAACAGTTCTGGCATGATTATGCAAAGCTGGTCGAATTACGTCTAAATTTCTACCAAAACAAGGTTTTTTGCCAGTCATTGAGCAAGTTTCCAATGCTTTTTGAGTGAAGACCTCTCTAAACAGATGTCGAGTAAATATCTTTACATTTTTAGAAGTTTTTTTAGCTTTTTCTAAGCCTTTAGCACTTATGTAAATGTGGGTGTCACGTCCGCCTAACTGTACCAGGCCTTTGCCTGGATGCGGATGCTTTAAAGTCCATGTAGTGTTCCTTTGGTCACATTTTTTTTTATCTTTATTGATGTCTGGCGAAGGCGGTGGGGTCGATTGTTCGTTAGTTGTAGATTCGTCATCAGTAAATATCTCACTATCTGATTTGTTGTCCTTTTCAGTGTCTTGTTCTACCAACAAGTTTTCTTCCTTAATAATCAATGTGTTGTAATTTTGTTCAATTGCGTTTGTTTCATTTTCCATTCCATCGTCAGCTTCGGTTTCCATCTCATGCTGCAAGGTTTCTTCTTGAAATGAGTTTCCATTTTGTTGAACATTCAGATTATTTTCTTTTTCTTCTGGAACTCTCGTGGGTGGTGCTTGAACTTTATACTTCGAAACTATGTGATCAAGAGTTTTCTTAGTCTCCTGTGCTGTTATGTACATATTTCTTACACTCTCCATCACATGTTTCATAAACTTAAAAATTCCATTAGTCTTTATTTGTGCGTCCATCAAAAGCTGTTTGTCTTTTGGTGAGAAATTTGCATTTGTAAAGTCTATATCTTTTTCCATTACAGCGGCAAGACTTTCTAATGTTCTCTCAAATAAATCAGCATTATTATTATTATTGAGGTTGTTTGTTAATTGTTCCACATCATTTTGTGGTGCACTGTCGATGATGTCATCCATTTTCGATTCCAGACTTTTTGGCAATCCAATACTTTGGCAATTTGAATTTGGTACAAAGGGAGAACTTAATTCTGTGGCTACTTGATTGTCCACAGAATCTGAGGAAGTTGTCATTCCAGAAATGTATCCTGAATCAGGAATATTTTCTCTCAATAAAGGTTGTTGTACATGTTTATTTTTGTCTTTAAAATGTCCTTTCAAATGTTTTTTTTTAGATTTCTTTTCAGAGATTTTCTTTTTTTCTGATTTTGGTTTAGGCTTAGGCAGGACTATGCGCACCTTTAGCGAATTCTTTGGTTCAGCGACTGGCGCAACTGTAAAAAATAACAAGATGTAAGTGATATTAAAATTAAACCTACATTGAAATTAAAAATAAATATCGAAATTATTGCAATTATTATGCAAGGAGTATGTAAGGATCGTAGTAGTTGGCGTTCTGCAGTTTCTACCTACCCCCAGCGGAAGACGTATGATATTTACAGTGTATGGTATTTATTGTTATTATTTTAAATTAACTTTTGCACTAGATGAAGTCGGCGATTCGTATCTGACTACTCTGAGAAGAAAGGCCGAAACAAACTCAGAGGACAAAGTCTCTTTTAAAGTCCAGACATAATCTTGGTCAGATCATATGAAGACCATGTAGATTGGTGTCTGAAGTGGTCATTTGAGAAAAGCATCACACAGATTGAGAGGGCCTGTCCAGTCAGTGCACGCATTTGTCAGTTATCGTGGGGCTCAACTCAGAATTGAAGGAGCTCAACAATTCCATGAACAATACCAAAGAAAGGAGATTTGGGTAGGCTGCCTAAACTACTCACAACTGCCAGATTATCATTCAAAGTAACTGAGAAAAATAAATAAATATATACTTTATATATGACCACATAGTCCTCACATTCACAATAATTTAAAAAAAAATTATACTTCACAAAGTAAATATTCATGTCATTGTATATATAATTTTAAAGTTAGCTAAATAAACAAAGTTATGAAAGCAAAAAATAAATAAATTGGAGCAGCTCAATCCCAAACCTTTTTGTCCTCAATAGAATCTTTAATGGTATAAGAAGCTTCCTGGCACAACTTACGTTTAATGAATGATCACAGTAACACTCTACAGGGATATACATTGTATATGAATAATTGCCTAATAATTTATAAAGTAAGAGTTTTTTTATTTCTTTTACACTGTACCTACTTATCCAGATGAAATTGTATTTATATAATAGTTATGAAATTATTTAATTATTGTTACTTGTGTATAACCATTGTAATTAATCATAATAAATAAATAAATAAAAGTATCGGATGTGTGTGCTAAATTACATCTAAATCCGTTCAGCCCTTGAGATGTGAAAACGTAACAGACTGAGTTATTTACCTCTACTGTTATTGTCTTCAATTTGTTTAACACTTTCTCCACGGGCTGTTTGGAGAAACCCAACAACAGCATCCTCATAAGAATCTGAAAATTAAATTGACTAACAATTTAAAATAAACTAGACACAAAGTGATGACCACAACAGTTCTGTTAAGAGTGCACCAACAAAGAAGAGACCCTAGAACGATTTAATTTTTTTAATGTAATAATCATTAACACTTATTAATTGATAGGCTACTTGAGTTTAACCATTTTATGGTTACGATAACTAAATTTAAAAAATAAAATTAGACAATAAAAAAGATTCAACGTTTTCTTTTTTTTATGTAAAGATCAAGACATTGGTAGGCTACTTGCGTTTGTGGCACAATGTAACATTACAGATTTCTTTGCAATGTTCCCTTGAGCACCATGTGTGTGGGATTTGCCTAAGCTATATTTGTGAACTGCAAACTATCATAATCATCACCCACAGCCCAACTTCACTCACTACTAGGCTTGTTTCTTTATTATCATGTACTTCAATAAAATCTGAAGAATCGTTTAAAAAAAATAGCATACCTGCTTCATATTTTATATCTCCAATATAGTACTGCCAGAGGTTATGTGCTGGTTCTTTATTTTTAATTCTTGTTGCAATACGGGAATCATCTTCAGCGGGATACGCGATAGCTACCCTGTTCTCTGTTATTTTACATTTAACCCAAGTTTTTGGTACACAAACATGTTTGTTGTTTTGATTCGGCGCTGTTTGACATTCTACCACGATAAAACCACTTTCACTGGGGTCTGGCATCTTAAAATTTAATTATAGGGTATGAAAAACCTGAGTAATGTATTTCGTAGTTTACCCGAAAAGTGTTGAAAATTCTATTTTTAATTTAAAAAAATTTAATGAACAAGTTAGGATGAGACTTGAAGGGAGCTGTCAGTGTCAGTTCCTAAAAAAGTATTTATTCCAATGACTAAAGAATAAGAGTTATTCCAGTTTATTCTATGCATAGACATTTCTATCTCAATGGTCCGTCCATCCCAGTGTTGCCAACTGCAAAAGTCCAAATTATCGTGTTCCAAATCGAAATTATTGTTTTTTGAGAAAAATTATCGTATAAAAGAAAAAAAAAAAAGCGAAACGTTAATTGCTATCAAAAGAAAATGAATAATTTTATACTAGAGTCAATATGCCAAGTTTTACCACTAATAGCACAAACCGTTAATATGTTTTGTCATAGTTTTAGGCTGATATTTTTGTGTCCTAACTGAAAAATTTAATAAAAACTTGGGAGGGAAAGAGAGAGAGACACTTGTTGATGTTAACATATTTGACAATGAGGTTAAAAAAATAATTAAAGTTCATAACAGGTGGCAGCATAGTTGTACGTCTTTAAACCGCCATTGTTGTGTTTATGTTTACTTTTGTGTCGATTGAAAAATAAAATATTTTATTTGATAGTTTCAAGTATACAGTTTTGTCGAGTACATTAAAATATTAAATAAATTAGTAGTTACTCAAACAACAAATTAGCGCAAGTAGAACGTTAGGGTACGAATCAGTACCTAATGATAAGTGAAATTAAGTAAAGGTGCTTTCAGTATTTATACTGCTTTCATTTAGAATAGAACTCTAATCCATTTCCAGAAATGATTGTCTAACCTTAAGTGCACTTAAGTACCTACATATGTTCCCACTATTTGACAAACAAGGAATCTAATTTCCCTAATTAGCGAAACCAGAACTCTAATTCATTAATCAGAATCATTGTTTGATATTTCATGACATATAGTCGACTATCTAGTATAACAACAAAATTCGCAGAAAAATGGTACTTATGTAATGGTGCACGCAGTGCAGTGGTGTCTGTTTAAGTATGTTCCCAAGATTTGATAAACAATGAATCTAATCGACCTAATTACCAAAACCGAAATGTATGGTCACACCTACGCAATAACAATAGGAATTGAGGGTAGGTGGTAATTATTGTTCAGTGAGGCAGTCTAAGATCGATAGACATATAGGTTTGTTGTCTATCAGGGATCAATACTGGATAAAAAAAACAATGGCACTCCGGGAGTGCCGACAGAAGTGAAAACTTGAAAAAAAATCGGCACCGCGGTAATCAACGCGTTGATGTCTTTTTAACCGTCTTACGAATTTTCGATCAGGTCACGTGTCCTGACGCGAGTTTAACATTTTTTACCCATTACAAAAAAAGTGCACAACGCCGCTAAAGAAGTTTTTCACTTCAAAAATAAAAAAACAACTTATTTTTGAGGTACATTACCGCGTGTTAAAACATCGTCCAAATATGCATTTTAAAGTCATTCATATCTTATGAACGGGGAAGTTCGGGGTCAAGGTCAAAGGTCAAGTGGCTTTTTTATAGGCTCAGCAACAATATCTAAAAGTTTCTGCTTTACAATCGAAGAAAGGAAAAACTTATGAGGAAAACTAATTCCATTTTCATACATTTGAAATATAAAGTCATTTTTTTATGGTACTCCAAAAAAAACCCGTAACTACTAATTTATTCGATGTTTTAATGTACTCGACAAAACTGTATAGGTACTTGAAACTATCAAATAAAATATTTTATTTTTCAAAAATCCTATGAAAGGGAACCTTGTTTTTCCGTCCACTACTCCTGCGCCGTGGGGAAGCTTTAATTGCGTGCTGATTTACAATACGAATGTTTTATTATGGTTTATCCTTACCTTATCTTGGTCATTTTACTCCTAACCTAGGTCATTTTACCCCAACCTTAGGTCAATTTACCCAAATATTAGATCATTTTACCGCAACCCTAGGTCATTTTACCCTTAAAGAAAGTGATGTAGGGACATCACTTTCCATTCCTAACGGAATTTTACCTCTACCCTATGGCATTTAACACTATCCCTGCATTATTTTACCCTGTACCAGTGTCATTTTGCCCTTACCTAAGCCAGTAGTGTAACTCGGCCGCATGATAGAAATAAATGCCTACAGCCGCGCGGTACGTAAACATGCGTTAGGGATGCCCGTCTCCAGCATTTTAATTACATTTGCCTACTTTCTGTTTCTATTTAGTTTTGTGATTGTACATTGTTATATCACAACCCTCAAACATCTAAATATTATATATGAGTCTAGCTGTTGTTGAGAAAAACAGTTTTTAGTGGTATATGTTGTTATAGCAGCAGCAGAAACACTTTGTCAAACTTTCGAAAACTATCTAATGACACACAGACGGTAAAAAAAAAATTCTGGTATTATTCATACACACAGATAATAAACAAATATTATTAATAATAAAATACCACGTCTTAATTTTGAATTATGCAAACTAACAAAACACACATGCACCGAACTTTTAACACAAGCGTAAGTAGGTACCTACCGTATCATGATTCATTCAGAACCGCATATAACTACCTATTTCACTCGTCTCAATAACTTTCCGTTACTCTATTCGCTTTATTTATTAATCCAAACACCTTTTTTTTCGTGAGATAAAAGGAAATACTTATCCATAAAGACACACATTATGTACCTACCTATTAGTAAGTAAAATTATTTTATAGTCTTACCTTTCAGAGTTTCCAGGTAATTTAAAAAAAACTTATGTCTGGATGCGTAATTGACGAATTCATACAACCAAAAACAGCACAATATTTCCTACTCGTCATATTAACTGATTTTTAGAGAAAAAATCGCGCGGTTATCGTGAAAAAAAACAACACACCGTCCGTTCGACACTGCGGTACAGCCGTGACTGTCTGCGCCCCGAGCGCACCGCGAGATCGAGGCGCGTAGGTATAGCTCGCGTTTCGTCCGTTTGTATGAAGTTGGAGTACTGTATTATAATATTACCGTGCCTAAGCTGTCACATTATCATATAAGAACGCGTAATAACCGAACACGATTGTCGCGCGAGTTTATATGAATACGAGATACGGTACGTCATTATTCAGGTAAACCATTGCGTATTTGCGCGACTTTTGTTTTCGGTTAGGACGTAGGGTACGTCTATACACTGTCAATTCTTTATCTCACCCTTCAGTTGTTTACCATTACCCTAAGTAGAGAGCAAGGAGTGTGCGTTACCTCAGTCAGAAAATGTCGTAAATCGTCATCAAAATGCTATAAATTAGATATACAGCTCCTGTAATTTGTAAGCAGATTTTTTAATTTGGTAAACTGTTATTTTTTATTATTTCATAAAAACAGTTCCGGCTGGAGTAACGTTACCGCAGCCAGATCTTTTGTTTTTTAACGAGTATGTCCCTCTCCTAAGTTGCGTCAATACAAGCAGGTCTTCACCTTCCGCATCCATTCTGTTCCAGGACTTCTGGATCAGGGCTCCTTATATCTGCACCCTAATTGCGTAACACACGATCAATCACAATCCATTTCATTTTGACAGTTTAACAACATTCACTGCATAATTAACGTTGTTGAGCACACACATTTTTCGAAAATATGAAGCAAAACAATGGATTAGCAATATCCTTCAAAATGATTCAGATTATGCTTCATCGTGTGTTACGCAATGGTTTCATATCAACAACCATTGGTTCTCATTTCAAGGTAGTGGTCGTCGACGCCGCTGTGTCAGGATACGAAAATCATTTTTCGCTCGTACTTTGGTGAAGGGTAAAGGCAAACTGGGGAAGGGTTCGAGGCAGTAACATACATACTCTCCAACTCTCGTAAGAGAGTAGATATATATTCCTTGCTCATGTGCGTTACCCCAGCCAGAAAATGTCGAAAATTGTCATCTAAGTGCAATAGATAATTAGATATATAGCTTCTGTAATTGGTAATCAGATTTTTTAATTTGGTAAGCTGATAGTTTTTTAATTATTTTATAAAAACAGTTCCGGCTGAAGTAACGTTACCGGAGCAACGTTAATTATTGATATAAGATTCAGTTACCACTACTACAGGAAACTCGGATAATCGGTTGTCAAATAACTCAGCTGTGCGCCGTGACCGGAACAAATTGAAGTTTCATCATAACTTTTTAATTACGTATAGGATACTAATGAAACTACAGCAGTTTAAAAAAAAATAACTGATTAAAATGTCTTTTTTATGTAGACATTTGTTTTATTTTTGTCTAACTTTGAGCTATAAAACCGTCAGGCATTTCTTTTAGGGAGTGCCTCCGCTGCCGGCGCCAGTTGCTGAATTGGTTGCCGGCGCTGAGTTTTGAAAAAAAAACAGCGGAAAACGGGGTTGGCAATTAGGCATATTGGAGAAGACAGGCGGGGTAGGCATAATTTAAAAAAAATGTAATAAAGCATTACTTTTTTCCAGTATTATATTTCCACAATAAATTAAAGCAGACACCGCTCGTCGCGCGACGAGCGGTGTTTTTGTGTCGCGCCTGTTTGAAAGAGCCTTAAATGTAACAACTTCATTTGTATTTGTATTTGCTTTGGTTTCGAAGAGATTTAAAATCCTGCTGCGGTAACGTTTGCACGATTGCTGCATCTCGGATTTGACTATACGGATGAGTATATTTTTTGTACATGACATCTGGCTACTTATTTATAATTTGTTACGCAATAAACGAATCCACAATAATGCACCGTTTTGAAGTTATTTTAGTAAATAGAAATATGCTTTAATTTATTGTGGAAATATAATAATGGAAAAAAGTAATGCTTTATTACATTTTTTTAAATTATGCCTACCCCGCCTGTCTTCTCCAATATGCCTAATTGCCAACCCCGTTTTCCGCTGTTTTTTTTTCAAAACTCAGCGCCGGCAACCAATTCAGCAACTGGCGCCGGCAGCGGAGGCACTCCCTAAAAGAAATGCCTGACGGTTTTATAGCTCAAAGTTAGACAAAAATAAAACAAATGTCTACATAAAAAAGACATTTTAATCAGTTATTTTTTTTAAACTGCTGTAGTTTCATTAGTATCCTATACGTAATTAAAAAGTTATGATGAAACTTCAATTTGTTCCGGTCACGGCGCACAGCTGAGTTATTTGACAACCGATTATCCGAGTTTCCTGTAGTAGTGGTAACTGAATCTTATATCAATAATTAACGTTGCTCCGGTAACGTTGCTCCAGCCGGAATTGTTTTTATCAAATAATTAAAAAACTATCAGCTTACCAAATTAAAAAATCTGCTCACCAATTACTGAAGCTATATATCTAATTATCTATTGCACTTAGATGACAATTTGCGCCTTTTTCTGGCTGGGGTAACGCACACGAGCAAGGAATTATATCTACTCTCTTACGAGAGTTAGAGAGTATGTACGTATGTTACTGCCCCGAACCCTTCCCCAGTTTGCCTTTACCTTTCACCAAAGTACGAGCGAAAAATGATTTTTGTATCCTGACACAGCGGCGTCGACGACCACTTCCTTGAAATGAGAACCAATGGTTGTTGATATGAAACCATTGCGTAACACACGATGAAGCATAATCTGAATCATTTTGAAGAATATTCCTAATCCATTGTTTTGCTTCATATTTTTGAAAAATGTGTCTGCTCAACAATGTAAATTACGCAGTGAATGTTGTTAAACTGTCAAAATGAAACGGATTGTGATTGATCGTGTGTTACGCAATTAGGGTGCAGATATAAGGAGCCCTGATCCAGAAGTCCTGGAACAGAATGGACGCGGAAGGTGAAGACCTGCTTGTATTGACGCAACTTAGGAGAGGGTCTATGTCCAGCAGCGGACTGTGATAGAATGGGTTGACTATTTTAGTCACTGAAATCGACTTAAATGTTAAAAGAAAGGGAGTGGCTCCGCTGCCGGCGCCGGCTCCCAAAAATAACACCATTGCGAACCGGCATGACATTACTGCCGGCAGCCGAGATTAAAAACATCGGCTGCCGGCACATTACATACTCTGTGGCCGGCACCGCCGGCTCCCATAATGGACATCGGCGGCGGCACGGCGTTTATGGAATCCCTTCTAGTATTTTGAACTCCAAATAATAAGTAATTCTAACTAAAGTATTTTTTTCATATATTCTAGTCATTTTTATTGCCACTCGCCGGCCGCTGCCGTGGCACCGCTCGCTTCGCTCACTCGGCTCGTGCGTAGGGTGGCACAGTTCTAACCTAACTTAACAACCTTTTTTTACCTTATATAAGCTTTTATACCTTAAATAACCATTTTTTGCGAGTAAAAATATTTAACCTAATCTAACCAGTTCGGTTCCGGTTACTTAATAATTGAAGACTGGAATATGGAAATCATTGATTGTGGAAATATAATACTGGAAAAAAGTAATGCCTTGTTATTATTTTTTTAATCATGCCTACCCCGCCTGTCTACTCCAATATGCCTAATTTCCAACCCCGTTTTCCGCTTTGTTTTTTCCAAACTCAGCGCCGGCAGCCAAATCAGCAACCGGCGCCGACAGCCAATTCAGGAGCCGGCGCCGGCAGCGGAGGCACACCCTAAAAGAAATGCCTGACGGTTTTTGTAAATTTGTAGCTGAAAGTTAGACAAAAATAAAACAAATTTCTACATTAAAAAAAACACATTTTAATCAGGTTATTAAAAAAAAAAAAACGTTATAAAACTTACAAAAACATAATTAAAACTTTCTTAAGTACCTACCTTAGAAATATTTTACCCCGGGTCCACACTCTCGCGAGTGCGCCTCGTGGAGGTCCTTACACGGGCCGCGGCAAGCGGACGCTATACGAGTGCTACCCATCCAAACTCTCGATTTATTAATTTGCCCGCCACGTCTACCTCAACATGCACGTGATTGAAGTGACTACGATCGCTGTTTTGTGTGCTTACCAATATTAAAGAGCGTGAGAGTGTGGTTGGTTCGCTCGTCTCGCGCCTCGCGTCCTTTGACTCCGGTCAAAAAAACCGACACCAAACGGAACGCGCGCGAGTCGAGACAAGAGTCAATGAGAGGAGGCGAGGGCGCCATCCACACTATCGCGCTCGCTTCACCTCGTCTTGCCTCCTGGAGAGTGTGGCCCCGGGATTACCGACAAAAAACTATCACAAAGTACAAGGTCTAAAAATAAGTGGGTATAGATTGTCTTATTTAAATTTGCACTACGAAAAACGCCCTTATTGCTAGTCAACATATGAATGAATTTAAAAAATGTTGTGTTGTTTGTCAATATCAAATTGTCACCACTGGTCTGTCTTGTAATGAATCTGAAGATTCATCACATATGGTATACGGGTATACCTTAATAGTTTCGCAAAAAAGATCGCAAAAAAAAAAAGAAAGAAAACTGAGAAACACTCAAGCTTAAGTAAGTGGCAGTGGGCTGGCCATGTTTATCGAAGGACCGATGACCGGTGGAGCAGACGAGGCCTGGAGTGGGAACCGCGTATCGGCAAGCGTAGGTTAGGAAGTCTCCCAGCGACGATGGATCGACAACCTTGAGAAAGTGGCAGAGGAACAGACTGGATGCAGAAGACAGAGGACAAGGTATTGTGACGCAGCCTGGCAAAGGCTTATATCTAGCAGCGGACTACGATAAGCTAAGTTGACTGTCGACTATAGAAATGATAATGTCTCTAAAAAAGTAAGGTTCTGTTTAGTCAGCACTGGATTATCATGTGGCGGCACCTACATCACCACATGTGAACTACGCATCAAAGACCTGACGTCACACAAATCCTGCATCGCGCTATTATAGTTTACCGCGCGATCAGCATGTATATGACTATCCGACATCAACCGTTGGGCAGCTTGCCCACCAGACACGACATCCGTCTGGTCGGAGGACCCTCCCTTTTCTACAGTGAACTTTACACCCTGTTCCTCACACCCTTAAAATCAATTATTATAGTATTTTGACGCCGTATCTTTTAGTCGCCCGCTTTCTATGATTATCTTTCTGGTTTTATCATAAAAATTCCTAAAACACTTCAAATTCGAGAGATGCTAAATACCGTGTTTTGGCTACTTTATATTGATATCCAGTACATTTTTAAACAAAATTATCTAAAAATTTAGTTTTTTTGTCACTACAGATGTTAAGATATTAATCTAATTATAGACATATCCGATATCTGACAAATACACGGCAGGGACTGTCAACAACCGTGGTGGCACGGTTGTTGACAGTACGTAAATATTTAATTCGTGGTCCCTGACAGTAGTAACAGTACGAGCAGCTGAGGAGCGTTTAAATTAAATCATCTATAACATCATTACTAAAAATTATTGGTGATAGGTTTTTCATTGCATAAAAATACTTACAAAAACAATAACAATCCTAATCTCGATCTGCAGTCAATAGATCAAAAGTTCACATTCCAATGTCCGAAGGATATTATCATAATAATAAAGATAAAAATACCTATATAGTTTTTAAAAATGAAACATAATAATATATTAGTATTAATTATTATTGCTAGTCGTAGAGTTCAAAGATTATTTTAAGATACGATCATAAATTACATAACATCACACATATGTATAATCCCCAAAGGGTTGGGCAGAGGCACCCACATTTCGCCAGTTTGTTTATGTCCCATGTAATAGGAGGCAAGCCGGCACATAATCCGGGTACTGAAAAATTCGGCGTAAATCCTAATCTTAAATAAAAATGTAAAAATTCTATCTTAAATTAAAATGACAATTTCAAAAGCTATAGTACAGTGTAAGTACTTGTCCCAAATGACTTTTTCAGTTTTGTCTCTGGGATGGTGACGTACCTGCTTTGCCTCTAACTATTGCAGGAGACGTTCATAAGCGGCGGCATAATGGCACATTTGACTTAGTTTATAAGCTTGGTTTCCTAAGGGGGATATTACACTATCATATATCTAGAACCATATATGTATAGGATCCTATCCTACTTATATGACCCCTATAATCATATCCGTGTATTACATTATCATATATCTAGGATCCTATTTTGGCACACAATATATCAAATAGAACTCTAAAGAACACAAATGAAGGCAAAACAATGTGTTTCGGCAGGAGTTTGTTTTTTTTTTAGTACAGCAGTGCTGCCAATAATAATTTTAGAATTCCACTAAGCATATTGTGAATTTACGTCATCTCGTTTACATACTTTTTATCCGTCAATAAAACCGTCAATTTAGAATATAACAGTAGCAAAACTGAAAAGGCTAAATCACATAATTTTATGGACGCATTTTGTATCAGGAAATTATGAAAATAAATGTGAAAATTTAATAAACAATATTCAATATGGCAAGACCTGTTTCTATCATGCTATCTAACAAAAAATGTCAAAAATCTTTGATCAAAGACGATTTGATTCATATGTTTGTATTACATTATCATATAAATATGACTCGTAGATCTGTGATCCTAGATATGTTTATAGTGTAATACCCAACTATGACAGCGGCGGCCGCCACATTAGAGTGCGTTTCATCAAATAGTTCCTATGCCGTAATGTTGGCTGCACTGTTGTAGGACGAACACGAATACACTACGGCGCTACGTAATTGGTCCGTTGTTAAAGTTTAACAGGGGAGCCAACATTACGGCAAAGGAACTATTTGATGCAACGCACTCTACGACCGTCATGAAAATTACCGCATCAGTATTTGACATATATTACAGTGTCAAGAAAAGGATGGCCTCCGTGCGGTCGTTATATTATTATCACGGCACCGCCAATGATTTCAAAATATGTCTATGGGCACCGCTGTCTAGAAAACCCAACATTTTGAGGCCCTTAACCTCATTTTACTGTGCATTGATAAAAACTAACAGCAAGAACGACAAAATATATAAAATTAGTCTCAATATTCTCATCTAAAATCAGTTAAAACTTAAAACCAACAATGATATTGTAAGAAAACTGAGGTAGATAATAGTGGTTATGTGAAATCCTCAACATTTTAAAACTTTCAATAGATCTTGCAAAGTGTCCACTGGCAATAAAATTTGCGGAAGTTGACTTGCGCAAGCGTCTTCCAACGTGTAAACGCTCGCGCAAGTGGACTTCTGCAAGTTTTAGTGACTTGCCGAATTTGCTGCAAGTCCCACGTGTATACGATTGTTTTGACCTTGCAGTAAGCGCTTGCGTCTTTATTTTGTTCACACAAAAAAGTTGGAAGTTTTTGGGCAAGTCCAATTTTCTTAAGCTGGTAATTATTCAAGTAATAACTGGATACACTTGATACATTGATTGTGTGTGTGTCAAATTTTAATTCAAAGAAATAATTGCAAGCTGAGCAAAATATTTTATATTTTAACAACAACACAATAGACGCAGCTCGGATTTTTCTGCAGCTAGGCATCTAGTTTGACCGCTCTTGCTCAAGTAACTTGTATGCAATTTTCGTCGAAACGGTTCTACGAGATCTTACAGGAATTTAACTTCTACACACTTCTAAATGCGACTTGCAAATAGAAAAGTCGCAGTCCGTGGAAACAGTCGTCAATTGACTTCTACGAGAAATTGCGTAAGTCACTTGCCAGTGGACACTTTGCTTTTTACAGTTTTTAGGGGTAATCAGAAGCCCGAAAGTCTGAGAGCCAGTCTTACCAAGAGGTCTCGTGTTACCCAGTAACTGGGTTATGTAGGTCAGATAGGCAGTCGCTCCATGTAAAACACTGGTATTCAGCAGCATCTGGTTAGACCGCAAGTTGACACTATTTAAATTTGGAAAAGGTTAGGCAGATGATATTGACGTGGCTATCTATCTATTACTTAAAAAATAAATGTTTAATACCTTCCATTCTTTTTGTGCCTTCTGCTATTTTGTAACATAATTCTCAAATTTTTTACAAGTTCACTTAATCTTATATTTTCCCAACCCACTTCTCGGCCATACTTCATTGCATAAGTAAATATAACAGTTCTGGCATGATTATGCAAAGCTGGTCGAATTACGTCTTTTCTACCATAATTAGGTTTTTTGCCAGTCATTGAGCAAGTTTGCAAAGCTGTTTGAGTGAAGACCTCTCTAAACAGATGTCGAGTAAATACCTTTACAGTATCAGAAGTTCGTTTAGCTTTTTCTAAGCCTTTATCACTTATGTAAATGCAGGTGTCTCGTCCGCCTAACTGTACCAGGCCCTTGCCTGGATGCGGATGCTTTAAAGTCCATGTAGTGTTCTTCTTGTCATATTTTTTTATATCTATAATGACGTCGTGCGAAGGCGATGGTGTTGATTGTTCGTTAGTTGTAGATTCGTCATCAGTAAATATCTCATTATCTGATTTGTTGTCTATTTCAGTGTCCTGTTCTCCAAACAAGTTTCCTTCTTTAATAATCAATGTGTTGTCATTTTGTTCAATTCCGTTTGTTTCGTTTTCCATTCCATCGTCAACTTCGGTTTCCATCTCGGCCTGCAGAGTTTCTTCTTGAAATGAGTTTCCATTTTGCTGATCATTCAGATCATTTTCTTTTTTTTCAGGAACTGTGGTGGATGGTGCTTGAACGTTATACTTCGAAACTATGTGATCAAGAGTTTTCTTAGTCTCTTGTGCTTCTATATACATCTTTCTTACACCCTCCATCACTAGTTTGATATACTTAAAAATTCCATTTGTCTTCATCTGTGCGTCCATCAAAAGCTGTTTGTCTTTTGGTGAGATATTTGCATTTGTAAAGTCTATATCTTTTTCGATTACAGCGGCAAGACTTTCTAATGTTCTCTCAAATAAATCAGTTTTATTATTATTGTTAAGGTTGTTTGTTATTTCTTTCTCATAATTTTGTGGTGGGCTGTTGATGATGTCATCCGTTTTCGATTCCAGACTTTTTGCCAAACTGTTACTTTGGCAATTTGAATTTGGTACGAAGGGAGAACTTAATACTGTGGCTTCTTGATTGTCCACAGAATCTGAGGAAGTAGTCATTCCAGAAATATATCCTGAATCAGGAATATTTTCTTTCAATGAATGTTTTTGTACATTTTTATGTTTGGATTTTTTAATTTTGTCTTTTGAATGTTCTTTCAAATGTTTTTTGAGAGATTTATTATGAGATTTTTTCTTTTTTTCTGATTTTGATTTATTCTTAGATAGGACTATGCGCATTTTTAGCGATTCCTTTTGTTCGGCGACTGGCTCAACTGTAAAAAATAACAAGATGTAAGTAAGTATTATGACCTACATTGAAATTGAAAAAATATCAAAATGATTGCAATTATTATGCAAAGAGTATGATAAAGATCGTAGCAGGTGACCTTCTGTAGTTTCTGCCTACCCCCATCGGAAGAAGGCGAGAGATTATGTATGTGTGTATGGTATGTATTGCAATTATTATGAATTAGCATTTGTTAGCGGCTTCACCCACGTGGTGGTTTGAAAATATCCCACAGCAACACACTACAGGAATAAAAACTATCTTATGTCCTAACCCAGGTCATGGTCTGTGTAAAATGTTATCTAAATCCGTTCAGCCCTTAAGAAGTGAAAAAGTAAAAGTCAGGCAGTTACTTAATAGTACTGTTTTGTCTTCAATTTGTTTACCATTTTCTCCAGAGGGTGTTCGGGGAAATCCATAAATAGCATCCTCATAAGTATCTGAAAATGAAATTGAATAACAATTTAAAATAAATGTAGACACTAGTCACTAATCACAGCTGTCCGAAATCTCCACAAACACAAAATGACCACAACCACTGTCAAGAGTGCACCAACAAAGAAGAGACACCAGAAAGTAATTTTTTTTATTTAACTTTATTACTTGTAATTGGTAGGCTACTTGAGTTTAAATCAAGAAAAGCATCTTCATGAGGTTCCAAAAAGTAAATTTAAAAACAATTTAAAATAAAATTAGACCATATAAAGGTTGGTCATTGAGTCGTCTTAGTAGGCTGCCAGTCCACTTTAGCGGAGCGATGTAGCGGAGCGTAGAAATGTGCCAATATTAACCAAAAGGAGCGGACTACTGAAGCGGAGTTTAGATTCTATTGGTTAATATTGGAACATTTCTCCGCTCCGCTGCCTGGCTCCGCTCCAGTAGACAGGCAGCCTTAGGGTTTACTATTTTTTTTTTTAAAGTAAACTTCATGACTTGTTATTGGTACGCTCCTTGCGTTTATAGCACAATGTAACATTACAGATTCCTTCGCAATGCTCCCGTGACCACCGTGTATGTGATCTGCCTAAAACTTACTTTTGTGAACTGCATTCTATCATAATCATCACCTACAGCCCCAGTTCACCCACTGCTGCGCATGGGCATCTCTGTATTATCATTTATCAAATACTACAATAAAATCAGACGCTTCTTTTATATTATTTTGGAGGTTATTAAAAAAATATCATAGGTACCTGCTTCATATTTTATATCTCCGAAATAGTACTGCCACCGGTCATCTGCTGGTTCTTTGTTTTTAATTCTTGTTACAATACTGTAATCATCATCAGCGGGATATGCGATAGCCACCCTGCCCTTTTTCTCTGATATTTTAAACTTGACCCAAGTTTTTGGTACACAAACATGTCTGTTGTTGTTTAGATTCGGCGGTATCTGACATTCTACCACGATAAAGCCACTTTCACTGGGGTCTGGCATCTTGAAATTAAATTAAAGAGGATGAAAAACCTATATGATATATTTTGTACGTTACTGAAAAATCTTATTTTTATTGAAAAACTCAATGGAAAAAACCTAATGAACTAGTTGAGACTTCAGGTAAACGGCATAAACTTATTAGGGTCTAAAATGGCAATGGGAGTTCCTCAAGGTTCGATATTGGGACCATTCATAGATATAAGATTTCTATGGGTCCATTCCTCTTTTTAGTTTACATTAATGATTTACCCCAATTACTTCAAAATTAACCGAAGATGGTGTTATTCGCAGACACATCATTGATCTTTAAAATAAACCGACGGTCACAAAATCTTGACGACGTGAATAGTTCTATTCTGCGAGTCCAAGACTGGTTTACGGTAAATAATTTGGTACTAAATAAAATAAAAACCAAATGTATTAGATTTAAATTACATAATGTTAGAAGTAGCGAATGTGACATCATATTGAATGGAGAAAAACTGGAATTTATTAATCAAACGGTTTTCCTAGGAATCACGCTAGACAAGAAATTACAATGGGGACCGCATATATAATATCTCTTGCGGGGCGGCTAAGCTCGGCTGCTTATGCTGTTAGAAAGACAAGACAGTTAACAAATGTAGAAACCGCGCATTTGGTCTATTTTAGCTACTTCCACAGCATTACTACAGAAAATATACGACAAGCAATTCTGAAAAATATAGACATCAATACTGAGCCGTAAAAATTGTAACATAAAACCCTGGATCAGGACAGGTCTTATTCGTTGTATGAAACATAGAGATAAACTGCACATGAAGGCTAAATCTCAACCAGATAATGCAATACTGCAACTGTCGTACAAATGGTATCGTAATTTCTGTAATGATCTCCTCAAAAAGGTTAAGCAAGTACGATAAAACTGTGCTGGAAAAGGCTGGAACAAGTAGTAAACAGATCTGAACATATATTAAAAATGTAACATAAACAAAATGAGTCATCTTCAGGTAAAAGCGCACTCGACACCGCTGACATCTGCTAACTTAAAAAAAATAAATTCTTTGTTAACGTCGGAAAGAATCTGGCAGAAAGAAATCGGGTTCAATCACACTATCAAACAAGTACGCCTTTTGAATGTATCTCCACCTTAACATCCTTCACCCTGCTAGATACTGACGACAGAAAGAATAATCATGACTTTGAAAGACGACTGTGCAGTCGATAATATATCAAATAAAATCATCAAACAATTCAAGAATATTTTAGTACCACCACTGACTTATATTTTTCGAATGTGCCTGTCTTTGGGTCTTTTTGTCGAGTGCCTCAAAAAAGCAGTTATTGTCCCTGTATACAAAACAGGCAGTAAACAGCAAGTAACAAATTATAGACCAATTTCTTTACTGACTTCAATGTCAAAATTTTGGAAAAAAATCATAAATAAAAGATTTTTTATATATCTGGAGGATAAACTAATTTTGTCAATATGGATTTAGACCTAAAGTTTCAACTGTCGATACCGTACATTATCTGACTGACTATCTAGCCCAAGAACTTGACAAGGGGTAACCACACAGTAGGAGTTTTCCTGGACCTCACCAAAGCTTTTGACACAGTCTCCATTCCTATACTAAACTTCTCAAAAGTTACTACTAGTTAGTTACTTAGAAGACCGAAGCCAGTGCGTTAAGATTGGCAATGTTCTCAGCGCAGACGAAAAAACATACGTCCTTTGGTGTGCTCCAAGGAAGTATTTTAGGGCCTACTCTGTTTTTGATATACATAAATGATCTTTGTAATTTAAACCTAGAGCACGGCACTATAATATCCTACGTTGACGACACTGTCCTCCTTTTTTCTGCTGAATCGGAACATTAAGTCTACAAGTTTGCGCAACACGGTTTTAATATTGTAAATAAGTGGCTTCAATATAACTCACTAACCCCTAACAAATTATAAGTTATAAGTTTTCAACGTGCAAACAAACATCTGTTTTGCCCGCAACGATGTATGCTCACTGTTGTATGGTCCCTGCAGATTGCCTGCTTACGTGTCCTAATAAAATAAAATATCTGGGAATTGTAATAGATGAAATCTTTTAAACAACACAGAAGCTTTAAATAATAGAATGCATAAGCTAATATTCGTTTTAAAAAACTACGTTATATTGCAGACCCAAAATTAATTAGGCGAGTTTACTTTGCTCTCTATCATTTAATTTTGACGTACTGCTTTACCTCTTGGGGTGGAGCAGGTAAAAGTTTGAGGTACGGTACCCATTGAGAGAGCTCAAAGAACAATTCTTAAGGTGTCTACTTGCCGCCCTTTCCTTTTCCCACTGACCTACCCTATAAATCCTGTGAAGTACTAACAGCTCGACAGTTACTTATTCATAATGAGCATCGTATTAAAATAACACGCAGCCCTCCCGTATAGCTCTGAATTTACTAAAAAGAGACGGAAAGACAAAGTTTGCCCTACAAAAAGTGCAAAACATGTCTTCGTAGCCAAATTTTTTGTGTTCCTAGAACCATTCCTTTATAACAGGCTAATGCCCGTCTCTCAAATCCAACAGTGCACTATTATTTAGGGATTCATTTAAGTGTCACTTACTGAAGGTAAAAACGGGCATAAATGCGAGAGCTAATATTTATTCTCTAAATTATGATAATTGCAAAAGAACTCTCAAGAAAGCTCTTCAAAGTATGTCCTATGAAGATACAGAGAAACTATTAGTTGTACTTAAATAAAAATTGTATTTGTACTAATTAAGTTTAGCTAAATAAGGATTAGGTACTAAGATTTTAGCAAATAGGATTTATTGTACTATTTACACCTTATTACATACCTATTAGGTGACTAGATTTTTATAATTAATGTGATTATTTAGAAATATTATTATACCTTGCCTCGCCTGAAACACAGGATGACCTAGTTCTGGCACATAACATAATTGATTTTTTTGTAGATTTAAGCAAAATTTGTATTAAGTGTTTAAAAAATTATAAGTGTTGGTACCAACCGACGATTATCCCTGTTTGCACTATACAAATGCAACCAAGGACAACCCCCGGTTGGTGCAGGACTATTGCAGAACATAGAAACAAAACATATTGGGCTATGGGTTTGGGTGACTATAGTGAATTGGTTACCTTAAACTATAGAAGAGCGGTGTCCTCTGCCTCATCAATGTGTTATTGTACACAGATAAAATGCCAGGGGGTGACTTGCTCACTCAATAATGGGTCCTCGGAAACTGTCGCTAGCACATAGTGACGTAGTGACAAGGGAGCAACATGTCCTGAGGTGCTTGAGGAGTGGAGAGGTATTCCACGGCTTTCAGAACAATCCCAGAGCCCGGAAGATGGTCAAGATCCCTACAAGCACTTACTGGAATACTTCCTTCTTCCGAGCACGTTTGCTCTTGCGAATCTCCACTCAAGCCGGCCAATTAAGGCAAGAACGAGGTGGGAGCTCCGTTCCTCGTCAGTGTTCACTCCAGCCAGCCAATAAAGGCAAGCCAGAGGTGAGGAACAAGACTTCTCCCGGGAGATAGGGTCCGTGGGCTCGCTACTGCCCAACAGCTCGCCACATGCTGCCTTGCGGGTTTTTGTATCTCTCTTGGTCTGGCTCCTCATCCCAGACCTGTTCCGGCAAAATAAACTCTACGGGCACAGGCCTAGAATTCCGAGCGCGCAAGCCCCACCACGACGTCAACGTAGAAATACGGCGGTGGGGTTATTATTATTATCTGATGCGTACAGGTTGTAGTGTGGGGTGAGACAAGGGGGTTAACTTCACCGAAGCTCTTCAACCTGTATGTAAATGAGTTGATCGTTGAACTCAGCAGCAGACCAGTTGGGTGCAAAATAAGTGTTACTAGCGTTAATAATTTTAAGCTACGCTGATGACGTCATGCTGCTGGTTCCAACGGCTGGCTCAGAGATCCTGAACGTCTCTGAAAGGTATGCGGCAACCCACGGCTTGTCATACAATGTCATTAAAAGTGAATATCTGATCTTTGCTGCTCCCGGGAAACATCTAAATTACGAACCCTCAATATCCCTCAATATCACCGAGGACCTCAAGGATCAGTTAGATATCGATCGTGAGCGCAGGGCACTAACAGCTAGGTGCAACATGGTGGTTCACAGATTTGCTTGTTGTAGTAATGAGGTCAAAATAACTCTGTTTAAAACTTATTGTCAAGGGTTTTAACACGGGCAGTTTGTGGGTCAACGGTACGCAGAGGGCTCTAGATGCTCTGTGTGTGCAATTCAGTTCAACACATATAATAATGGCTTCAGGGTGCTGTTGAGGTTGCCCCGGTTCTGCAGCGCGTCTAGCATGTTTGCTGTAGCACCAACCGACGACTTTTATGCCATTATGAGAAAGATGGCCGTATCCTTAATAACCAGAATGAGGGCTAGCAGCAACAGTATTTTGAAAACCCTAGCTGAATAATAGCATGATGCACTAATAGTAACACACTCTGTCAGATTGCTTGTGCGGCAGGGATCAACAATAATTATGTATACATTTGGTAAGTTCGTTTTTTGTACTAACCATTGGATCAAATATGTCAAATAAAAATTTAAAAAAATTAGCTTTAGACTTGCATTATGAAAAAGTAAGTATACCTACAGTAAGTTGTCTCGCTACGAGTGAGAACCTAAATCAAACCATCAAACAGTGAACTAACATAACAAATTTGCTTGTTGTGATCTTGTGTTTTTATTTGTGGGTACGTAGTTATGCATACCAGGCATCAGTTCCCATCGTAGTAAAACACTCGACACTCTGTTTCTAATCTCTTGTATTCATTATTTAGTTAAATAGCCATGTCACCGATTGCAGTTATTTATTGTACATGTCCTTCGAACACTTTACCTTTTTCTAACAGATATGTTAATGTTTATCTGAAGTGGTCTGTGGGTCGTTCCAGAAATATTGTTTTTTTTAGTTTAACCGTTTTTTTTTTTTAAAGTTCCAATAGTTCGTAAGCATTTCGTCTGTATAGCTCTAACCGAGCACACCTAATTACTGTAAGATTGTAATTAAAGTTTATTTTAAAACTAAATCACTGCCGTTCATATTTGACTAGGTACGGTCAGCTAGCTAAATAATAACAGCCGCACGAGTCGATCGCTACGATTGCTGCGGTCTGTTCGTGGATACCCATCCACGGTGACCATTCACTTATTTAATATCAAGACGCCTTCGTGCTTCGGAAAGTAGTTAAGCCGTTGGTTCCAGCTGTCATTTGTAGATCATAGACAGTTATACAGTAGTTACGGGTGGTCAGAAGCCCGAAAGTCTGATACCAGTCTTACTAAGAAGGGGATCGTATTACCCAATAACTGGGTTGTGGAAGTCAGGTAGTTTGTCGCTCCATGTAAAATACTTGTATTCAGCAGCTTCCGGTTAGAGTTAAAGCCGACCATAACATGATTGGGTAAAAGCCAGACAGATGATGAAAATACGGTCAGCTAGGATATTATAAATTTTACGATAGATAACAAATAATAACAAACATAAATTATTCGATTCATTACGTTTAAGCATTTCGCCAGTTCAAATAAAGTACCGACCGCTTTTTTTAACTAACTTAAAAAAGGAGATTCTGTATTCCTAATATTGACGGGCACAGGCCTGATAAGATGACACAAAAAAAGTCAAGGGGGGTCGTGAACTCGTGACACCCGGTTGGAACGAAGTTCTTTTCGTTATTTAAAGTTACTTATGTATTAAATAAATAGTAATTGGCACAGTGAAATAAATTAACAACATTTGAGAATAAAAACTTAAATGAAAAATAAAAAAAGTGTCGTGGCGCTCAAAATGTTACACTTTTTCAGTGTAGATCTCATTCGCCAAGTGTGCAGAGTACGTACCTATAACGTGCGTTATGGATCTTCGTTCCAAAAATATCGAAATATTAACCGACTTTCGTTGCTGTCTGTACCTACAATCTCACAAAACACCGCAGTCTCTACATTACAATTTATCAGAATTGACCTAGGTCAACAACCGGTCTATCTAAATGCAGCGATGGCCTTGAAATTCGCGACGGCAAAAAACTACGACGAATTTTCGTTAACGTCTAATATATAATAATTATATACACAAATACTTCAGAATATTTAGAAAAACAAATAAATACTCACTGTGTCACGCTCAAAATTAACAGAATTATTTAAAATCGCGGCACAATGATCTATAATTTTTTGCGCACTTAAATGCATTAAGAATCGCGAGGCGACGTTCCCAGACGCCGCTGTTTTTCGGAATGATCCATCCGAATGATCATTCAACGACGTAAGAATATTACATGGTGTATTAGGGTTGTCTTACCACCTTTTGTTTTTAGCAAATAGAATATATTATTTACTTATACAAGGTAAAAATAAAGAAAAAAAAAAATTATTTGCCCTGTTATTTTCCATACATATTTTTCGTTGGTTCTAGCAACATCGTAACATTTTTTTTAAAATTATTATTATATATTTTAAATATATGAAATTATTTAATAAAATTCTAAAAGTTAATACTTCAAGCACACAAATGTCTCTGTACATTTGCCTACTTAATGCCATAGACACTTCTAGTGAATAGCAGGGGATTACATTACATCGCTCATATCCCTAAAACACCGAATATCTATGTATAGAAGTTTGTAGATGAATTATTTTGTGCGTTTTCAATCTAAAAAATAAATGATAGACTTAAGGTTATCAGTTCATCACAAACACATTGCATTGGATTTTATAATGGATTTCTGCAAGGTCACGCCTGAATCAATTAACTACATTGCATTGTTTAAAATGTTAATAAACTCCCAAATTTAAAAAAAAAATCGTAATCAAAAGGTCCTTTTTCAATCTAAATTGTATTTTCTCTGTAACGGCTGTATAGTTGGTTGGCTGTACGGTTATAGTTGTGTACCATTATTTAAATCGCTGAAAATACTTACCCTACTCTCATTATATATTTTTGAAATTAGTGTTTTCGTCAAAACAAACATTAGGTTGTTCGAAAAAGTATCAACGTTACGAGATGTTGCGATTCGTAGCCAATACGCAAACTATCTGCCTTTGTGAGAAAGAAGAAGCCTGAAACGCTGGCATGGCACCACGCATTTACAATAAATTACCAGATGTCATAAAAAATTTGAATATTACACAATTAAAAAAAAAACTGTTATCAATTGAAAAATGTTATTATACGACTGATGAATTTTTGAATAATAAATTAATATAGACTTATTTATTTATTTGACTGGAGAAACTATTTTAAATTGAATATTGTGACTAATTGTTATTTATAATTATTTATTTATTTATGCATTGACTGTAGAAATTATAGCATATTGTTCTTATTTCGCATGCAACCATATTTGTACGCCTCTTGGAATCACATAGCGACCTATGAACGTTAATATAAGAACTGTATTTACCTATGTTACACAAATAAAAAATGATTATTGATTACCAAGTACCAAAAAATATGCACTGACGTTTAATTAACAATTTGAAATATTTTTTTTTCTTATTTCTTTTAATATTTGTAAATAATAAATAAAAACCCGAAATATCGCCAGTAGGTACCTCGCAAGAAGCACCTTCGCAAGGCCTGTGACGCATACATAATAATGTCTAAATTCAAGTTTTTAAAATAGTTCATTTTTAGGTTTCCGTACTCGAAGGGTGCCAAACGGAATCTTGTTACTAAGCCTTCGCTATCCGTCCGTCCGTCTATCTGTCAGCGAGCTAAAGAGAATTTAAAACTCATATTAAAATTACACTTTGTAAACAGCATTGTACAAAGTAGTAGTAAGAGTGCTTGGAAACATGCTGGTCCTGCTCCATAGGATAACCTAGAATCTAGACAACATCAAACTGGTTGCTAATTTAATTGTATAATTTATAATTTTTATGACATTGATTTAACCTTCTGTGATTATTTCCTCACACACTGACTTGTTAATTTCCTATAAAATTTTAGGAAAATCGTCTACTTTTACAATGTTTGTAAATATGTGAGCACCATGAATCTATCACATAACTAATTTTTCTGTCGTTGCTTCATTTTTAATTATTTTTACCTATTGTGGTAAGTATAGTAATTTTATTCTAGGATTATGGTCTTCATATATATTTATATAATTAATGTAGTTACTTACCTTTACAAAATATTGTAAAACATTTTAAAAGAGTAACGGTGGAGTTTCTTGCCCATTTATCTCCATACGAAAACTACATTTTGGAAGGGGCGACTAGAATCAATTCAATTTTTTTGTAAATTTTGACGTTCAAAAGTGCCTCCTAAGGGCCTATTTGAAATAAATAATTTGACTTTGACTTTGGCTGTATCTAATAAACCGTAATAGGTAGACAGTTGAAATTTTCACACATTGTGAATTTCTACTGCCGCGGCCACTATAATAAAAATCCAGCCAGTGCGTGTTGGACCACGCACAATGAAGGGTTCCGTATTTGGAATGAAATTATCCTTAACATTGAAATTGAAAAACATGTTCTCCCATACATTCCATCTCCAAATGTTAGTTTGTTCGCACAATATTGGTAGATTTATCCTTGTTATTATAAGACCATAAATCATTGAGTTTCGAAGATAAGGGGGCCTTATCTCCGAAACTCAATGGTCAATTTTCATCAATTCTTTTATATAACTTAAAAACATTATTTTTTTTATAATTTTGAGCTATAAATTTAAACATACTTGAAACCCTCACAGTAAGTCCTTTAATTTGATATGTCACACGGTATAACTTTTTTTTTCTTATTTGTCGCCCAAAAGTATCTCCCATATTCACAGAAATTTATGTGTTCCAAATTTCAACTTAATCGGTCCATTAGATTCGGAGAAAATTGGCTGTGACAAACGGTCAGACAGATAGACATAAAGACAGACACACGAGTGATCTTATAAGAGATCCGTTTTTTCATTCGGACATACGGAACCCTAAAAATAAAAAGTTAATAAAGGGGGTTCATACCAGTAACATGTGTGCGAATCCGACTCGCATTAAGTTTAGGGACGATCTATTTCGTTCGTCCCGCCACTTAGCATTCATCAGAGAAAAAACTCTCTCTGCTAATGCTGAAGTGGCGGGAATGGATAGCAGAAATGACACAATTTTGTATACGGAGTTATAATTATTGGTTATAATACGTCAGCAATTCGTTAAGGGGGTGTAGGAGAGGTCATTTGCAATCTAATTACCCCTGATGACCCCTATGACAATGTCAACAATTTTCGAATAATTTGTCATTTTATATTTTACAATGTATGAAATAAAAATATATAATGTCAAATTATGCGAAAATTGTTGACATTTACATAGGAGTCAATCGGCTACATTTGGTTGTAAATGACTCCTCCTACATCCCCTTAAACCCTTTTTATTTTATACAAAGGGTTACTGTGAATTTTGAACGTTTGGCAACGGTACATATACATTGGTTATGTTTGTAGATATTATGTACCTGAGCACACGTTAAAGTACAGCCAGAGTGAAAAGTTCTGTTCTAGTGTGCTGAATTTATTTAAGTAGTATTTACTATGTTCAGTCTTAATTCTATATTTTCGACTTGTTTGTGTAGTCACAAATAGATATACACATTTTTATACAGGTGGCAGGGACCTTAAAAAAAATTTAGCAATTCCATACATTTTGACCGCGTAGGTATTGCGCTTTTCTAAAAAACAGCAGATTTTTTCTTAATAACCGACAAAAAATTTCACCGCATGGGGGTTCAGAATCATATACTGAATTCATGGTAAGAGTTTTCGCGTCGATGTCCCACTACAAAAATCTTAAATAGGTTCTTAGATACTTTTTTTATTTCAAACAAATGTTTATATTCCTTTAAAATTTTACTTAACGTACTGACTTTACCTGGTGCGCACGATACATCGCTATAGGCACAGATAATATACTATCTATAGGTTAGTATACGTAGCGTTGCAAAACGGGAGTAAGCCAAAAAAAAAAATTACTCGAAAATGGTTGACATTGGCAAAGGGGTCATCAGGGGTAATTTGGATGACCTCTCCTACATCGCCTTAACGGATTGCCGACGTTTAACCAATAACTCTGTATATTCACAAAGAAATTACTTATTTTAAAAAATACCACTTCTGTGATGAAGATAATTCAAAAAAATCTTAAGAATATTGCAACTTTAATAAATTAGTAATTAAGTTTAATTTAATTTGTTGACATATTTTAAATTTTTGACTCTGTAACTAAACATTTCAATTCAATTTTAAATAGGCTTCTAAATGTAATGTGATAATTTTATTTAATTGTAATGTAAACTTTATTGTAAAGTACGGGTGGCAACCCTAGTTATTTACTTCCCTGGGTTATTATTAAGCGAGGCATTGACCGCCATTAGGTAGGTATAGGTCAGTGCTGCCGTCGTGCGAAGTCTACATCGATAAAAAATGTAGAGTGCGACCTAAAATGGATTTTCTTTTTCGGTCGAAAACGAAAACCCTGTAAGTACCCTAATTGCGTAACATACGATAATAATCTGCATTATTTTGAAGGATATTGCTAATGCATTACTGAAAAAAAAATGCCCAACGCGCATAAAGAAATTTTCAAATTAAAAAATCTGCTCAACAACGCACAGAATATGTAGTACTAACAACGTAAATAACTCAATGAAGTGTCAAAATGAAACAGATTGAGATTGATCGCGTTACGCAATTTGGGTGCAGATTCAGCCTGATTTGTCTGTTTTTGTGGTCGAAAACCAAAATCAAATACAAATTATTTGTTGACAGGTTTTTGTTTGGTAAAAAAAAAACAGTAGCACTCCGGGAGTGCCGACAGAAGTGAAAACTTGAAAAAAAATCAGCTCCGCGGTAATCAACGCGTTGATGTTTTTTAAATGGTCAAAACCTAGTGTCATCACGGTGTCGCGAAATCAATGGTTAAGTCCCATCTCAAAAATACCCAACGCGCCGAAAAAAGTTTTCACTTCAAAAATAGTGTCAATTTTTTATAATTTTATTTAATCGTAGACTGTTTTCAAAGACAACATTTACACGCGAGAAAAAGCATTTTAGAAAAAAATGCTTTTTCTCGCGTGTAAATTGCATGCATATTCGGATAATCAATACTCAATAGTGCTCTAATGCTCAAACATCATAAGCGGCACGCGTCAACGGCAGAGGCACAGAATAATTATGTAACTGTTCTGTGTAACTAATCTGTAGTATTAGATCTCGGCAGTGACATTGAAATAATTAATATAGAAATAAATTTTCTACCGATAAACCTTCCACGTCTGTGCGTAACTGCACACTCAATATTGTTGCGTACTGATATACACTGAGATTACGAAGGCGTCGCGTCTTTTCGGCCGTTTTCTAAGAAGATAGATTAGGTACTGTTACTTATTTAAACTGTGACAGAGGCAACTGCAAGGGTCGTCCATAAATCATGCCCCCCTGGTGATTCGTGGTAAGGTTTTAGTTACCCCCGTTACTTAGTATTCATTGCCAGCACTTAATTTTTTTACGGCCACATAACAGCCATATGACGAAAATTGCCGAAAACCCGAAAAAGAAATTCGGTCTGACTCTATAAAGATCCCACTCTTGTTTTTTATTTAAGTCTTAATTTATTAGTTTGACTATCGTTGTATATACGTACACATAGCGTAAAATTATCGTCTTGTTTACACCAGCTCAGAATAATTTTGTGTGAGATGGTATATAGATTTGGCTAAATGACCATGGAGAGTTCGATCTATGACGAAAATTTTCATCGCAGGGGGGTCCAGAATCATGTACTGAATCCATGGTAACAGTTTTCGCGTCGATGTCTCTGTCACTCTGTATACTAACTTAACTAAAACTATTCACCAACTAAAACATAGCATGGAAAAATTCATCCGCATCGCTGTCGCTGTCGACTGACGGCCAAGAGACTGGCCGTATTGCCACGTTGTATGGCCATGCTTATAGCCTCTGGCCAAGGTAAAAACCAGCCCTTGGGATCTTCTCAAAGACGGTGGGATGAGCCGCGCTGCAGAATAGTACAAAACAATTTACTTAACACGTCTACTACTACTGCTGCGGAGCGTGCGCGCCTGCTGGCTGTGAGTAACTAGGAATCGCGTCTGTGGCTTCATGCACTACCGTCGTCGAACATAGGCACTTTGTTCGACGAAACTACTTTCCGCCTCGCTGCTTCCCTACGACTAGAATCGGCCTGTCTTGCAACCGAAGTGCGGGTCGCTTAGCGCGGCACGCGAACATCAATGACATCATCCGACGAGCTCTTGTCCCGTTGCAGATATTAATACTATCTTTGTTCTACAGAAAAGGGCTGTTCGAGCCATTTACAACCTAGGTCCAAGAGATTCCCTTAGAGAAAAATTCAAAGAAATAAATATTCTGACTGTAGCCTCACAATAGATATTTGAAAACCTATTGTATGTACACAAAAATATATCAAATTTTAAGAAAATGTCCGATATTCATAGTTTAAATACCAGGAATAAACACAACCTTGCTGTACATCGCACACATCTCCACAAAGTAGGCAACTCGTTCACGGGTCAATGGCTTTTACAACAAACTTCACATTCGAAACTTACCCATTAAACAATTTAAAATCTGTATTAAACACAAACTTTGTGAAAAAGGTACTATACAATTTCAGATTATTCAGAAGATACAAAAGCTTGGGATTGAGCTGATCGCTCTACTAAGCCTTGTGATAAAACCATAAAACTTGACATTTTTATTGTTACCATGTAAAATCATCAAAATATACCAGTTTTATGTACACATTGACATTACTAAAAATTATATTCAAAATGACATGACTACTTTGTAAAGTATTATATTATTTTAATTATTGTGAATGGGAGGACTATGTGGATATTATTATTATTAATTTTATTTCTCTGGTAGTTTGAATAGTTTATGCGGCCTACCCAAATGTCCTTTCTTTGGTATTGTTCGTCGAGTTGATCTCCACAATTACTGACAAATGACTGGATAGGTCCACTCAAATCTGTGTGATGCTTTCCTCAAATGACCACTTCAGACACTAATTTATGGCCTGACCAAGATTATGTTTGGACTTTAAAAGAGACTGCGACCTCTGAGTTTGTTTCGGCCTTTCTTCTCAGAGTAGTCAGATAGGAAACGACGAACTCATCTAGCTTATTTTTTTAAAATATATGACGTGTATAGTGATTCCGACATCCTATTTACAGAATAAACAATTTCATTTTATTAAGTATTGAGAAAATTGACTTTTTTTGTAAATTGTAATTTAAGGACAAATGGAGTTATAAAAAACTTTTTAGTGTTTTTTTTTAATGTTTTAATTTATATAGCGCTATTTCACTTATTTTTCGCACATTAGATGCGAAATGGTATATAAAAAAAACCGGCCAAATGCGAGTCGGACCCGCGCACGAAGGGTTCCGTACCATTATCTATAAAAACGGCAAAAAAAAATCACGTTTGTTTTATGGGAGCCCCTTAAATATTTATTTTATTCTATTTTTTAGTATTTGGTTGTTATAGCGGCAACAGAAATACATCATCTATGAAAATTTCCACTGTCTAACTATCACGGTTCATGAGATAGCCTGGTGACAGATGGACAGACAGACAGACGGACGGACAGCGGAGTCTTAGTAATAAGGTCCCGTTTTATTTACCCTTTGGGTACGCAACCCTAAAAACTAAAAGGGCGTATCTCAGTGATAGCGCCTTTCGGCTTAGCAGGGCAGTATAGCAAATTCAATGAACGTATATTGTACCTATTTTTTACCGTCTTCGTCACTGTGACCACTCTAGGTATAATGTATTTGACTTTGCTAGGGCGGACTAGGGCATAAGTCAAGGTGACCTATGACGAGGTGCCTAAACATACATACATTCACATTCGCGTTACGATGTTTACCTACTACATATAGTAACTATATAGATACACGTATGATCCGGCCGCCAGCGCCCGCCGCTCCTCGCGCTTTCATTTTGCAGTTTACCTACCTCCTCGTTTTGTCTGTGACGTGGGAGTGAGAAATCTACTTGTTGTCTGCAAATAGAACCGCTGAAATGTTATTTTACATTTATTTATCTTATTTTAATTTAGTTTATGCTTTATACTCTTAGTTAATTTATTACATTAAGTATTTATGCACTTTGTAGCCTGAAACACAGGTTCAACCTAGTTCAGGCAATAAAGCAACTGTGCTCTATTCTAATTATTAAATTACTTATTGTAAATGTGCACATTTTTATAAATAAAAGATTTATAATATATATTATATATATAGTGTCCACAAACAATTAAGACGCAGATATGAGCTTTGAGTGTTTTTTTTAGGTGTAACTTGGAACGTGCAAATCTCCGGAACTTCGAGTCGGATTTGAAAAATTCTTTTTGCATTTGATAGCCAAATTCTTGGGGAAGGTTACATGCTATTTAACATCACGCTATGGCCCTGAGGAGCCGAGCAAAAAGAAAAAAGTTAGAAAGAACTCTAAGCGAAAACGGAGTAAAAGCGCGAGTGGGCGATGCGATGCGACAAGGTGGTTGGGGGCCGAGGGAGTTTTATAAAAACATGGCTGTTATTTAAATATATTGCGTAAGTATCTTACGACTTCCACACGAAGTTGTGAATACTTTATATATGAGAAAATAACAACAGGCTGACTATGGTATAGTTGCTAACATAGCGCTAAAGCTGCGTGACCAATGTGAACTTACGTCAAGGCAGTGCGGCTCACTTTTCGTCTATCAGCGAAACAGGGTCTTCATACATCCCAATAGCTTTAGTTACCTATCTCAAAAAATGAAATGTCACATCATTTGAGACGAAGTAGTAGGATCTTAAACAGACCTACTTAAATAAAAATTGGGGTTTCTTTAATAAAAATAATGAGTGCAGTACCCATTTATGATAACTACTGTTTACTATGTTGTGTGCTGGTGCCTAATCCTCTGATATTTCCTCAATCTTATCAGAAATTAAATCCAGGGATGATAAGCATTGGGCACGCCACAATTGCGGTGATAAGACCCCTCTTTGAGGAGTGGCTAGAGAGGCGCCACGGCGTCCTCACCTTCCGCCTGACGCAGGTCCTCACCGGACACGGCTGTTTCGGGAGGTTCCTGCACAGGATAAGGCGGGAGGAAACGCCCGGGTGTCACCATTGTGTGGATCGCCCGGAGGACACGGTGGAGCATACGGTGGAGGTCTGCCAAGCTTGGGCAGAGCATCGCCGTGTCCTCGTGGAGGCAATCGGCGGCGGTGATCTCTCGCGTCCGGCTCTGGTTCAGGCCATGGTACGGAGCGAGAGGAAATGGGAGGCCGTCACCTCCTTCTGCGAAGCGGTAATGCTCGCGAAGGAGGAGGCGGAACGCGTGAGGGAAAGGCAAATTTCGCGCCCTCATGCCCCTAACCTATGATATATGATGTTTGAGCATTAGAGCACTATTGAGTATTTGACTTTGCTAGGGCGGACTAGGGCATAAGTCAAGGTGACCTATGACGAGGTGCCTAAACATACATACATTCACATTCGCGTTACGATGTTTACCTACTACATATAGTAACTATATAGATACACGTATGATCCGGCCGCCAGCGCCCGCCGCTCCTCGCGCTTTCATTTTGCAGTTTACCTACCTCCTCGTTTTGTCTGTGACGTGGGAGTGAGAAATCTACTTGTTGTCTGCAAATAGAACCGCTGAAATGCTATTTTACATTTATTTATCTTATTTTAATTTAGTTTATGCTTTATACTCTTAGTTAATTTATTACATTAAGTATTTATGCACTTTGTAGCCTGAAACACAGGTTCAACCTAGTTCAGGCAATAAAGCAACTGTGCTCTATTCTAATTATTAAATTACTTATTGTAAATGTGCACATTTTTATAAATAAAAGATTTATAATATATATTATATATATAGTGTCCACAAACAATTAAGACGCAGATATGAGCTTTGAGTGTTTTTTTTAGGTGTAACTTGGAACGTGCAAATCTCCGGAACTTCGAGTCGGATTTGAAAAATTCTTTTTGCATTTGATAGCCAAATTCTTGGGGAAGGTTACATGCTATTTAACATCACGCTATGGCCCTGAGGAGCCGAGCAAAAAGAAAAAAGTTAGAAAGAACTCTAAGCGAAAACGGAGTAAAAGCGCGAGTGGGCGATGCGATGCGACAAGGTGGTTGGGGGCCGAGGGAGTTTTATAAAAACATGGCTGTTATTTAAATATATTGCGTAAGTATCTTACGACTTCCACACGAAGTTGTGAATACTTTATATATGAGAAAATAACAACAGGCTGACTATGGTATAGTTGCTAACATAGCGCTAAAGCTGCGTGACCAATGTGAACTTACGTCAAGGCAGTGCGGCTCACTTTTCGTCTATCAGCGAAACAGGGTCTTCATACATCCCAATAGCTTTAGTTACCTATCTCAAAAAATGAAATGTCACATCATTTGAGACGAAGTAGTAGGATCTTAAACAGACCTACTTAAATAAAAATTGGGGTTTCTTTAATAAAAATAATGAGTGCAGTACCCATTTATGATAACTACTGTTTACTATGTTGTGTGCTGGTGCCTAATCCTCTGATATTTCCTCAATCTTATCAGAAATTAAATCCAGGGATGATAAGCATTGGGCACGCCACAATTGCGGTGATAAGACCCCTCTTTGAGGAGTGGCTAGAGAGGCGCCACGGCGTCCTCACCTTCCGCCTGACGCAGGTCCTCACCGGACACGGCTGTTTCGGGAGGTTCCTGCACAGGATAAGGCGGGAGGAAACGCCCGGGTGTCACCATTGTGTGGATCGCCCGGAGGACACGGTGGAGCATACGGTGGAGGTCTGCCAAGCTTGGGCAGAGCATCGCCGTGTCCTCGTGGAGGCGATCGGCGGCGGTGATCTCTCGCGTCCGGCTCTGGTTCAGGCCATGGTACGGAGCGAGAGGAAATGGGAGGCCGTCACCTCCTTCTGCGAAGCGGTAATGCTCGCGAAGGAGGAGGCGGAACGCGTGAGGGAAAGGCAAATTTCGCGCCCTCATGCCCCTAACCGCCGCAGGAGGAGACGCCCAGGGCGTCGGGAATCGCGAGGCGATTTCCGGCCACCGTAGGCGCGGGCTTGCGGACGGTGAGCAATGGGTGGCTCACCGTCCGATAAGGACCAGGCCCGGGTCGACGGCGCGTTGTGTTCCACGCGCGCCTCAAAGAGATGTCAGCAGATTTGAAGGGGTCCACTAGGGCCGATGCCTGCCGGGGTTGCGAAGAAAACCGAAAGGGTGATCGTGGCCCCCGGCAACAGGGCAACCGAAGGAACACGGGTGGGTTTTAGTCAGTAAGAGTCTGACACGCCCTCCCGCTCCGCCCAGAGCGGGAGAAGTTATTTGATGATTTCCCACCCTCAAAAAAAAAAGGGATGATAAGCATCCGTGGGGAAAAGCCATCAAAGAGGAAATTAATTTACTTATGTTACGGCTATATTGTCGCGATTAAAAACTTTTTCCAAAAAAAAAACAACCGTTTTTTAAACAAAAATTCTAAACCAAAGTCACCGACTTCCGAATTAAAGTTATTTTTCACTTCGTAGTGTTTTTTGAAGTCGGTTTTTTTTTTTGTAAGAAATGATTTCAACCACAACTCAAAGATATAATGTACAAATTTTTAAAACGTATGTACCTACTCAATACTTTTATGATGGTAGACAAATGATTTCTGGGAGTCAAAATAACCAAGAAAACAATTCTTGAGAAGTTTAACACGTATGACTGTACCTAATTCTGTCACTAGATGCCTCGAAAATGAACTAGCTGATTATGAAGCATTAAATTTGTGTGAAATAACAAGTGCCCCTTTTAGAAATCTTTTTGGATGTTTGATGCATATCATGCTGTTCACTCGACCCTGACCTGAGTTTTCGATTTGCAAACAAAAACAACCATTAATTATAAATGGTCACACTTAAAAAGGATCTCCCGTCATTTAAACTTTTAACTTTTACACGAAATAATTACATATTTTTTTTTTACAAAAATAATTCCGACTTCTAAAATAGAAAGTGAAAAATAACTTTAATTTCGGAAGTCGGTGTCTTTGGATCAATCAGTATTTAAGTTATTTTCCACTAAAATTTTTGATTAATACCTATACCAAATTACAGCGTTTTAGTACTAAGAACTCTGAGCGAAGCCGCAGACAGACAGACAGACGGACATGGCGAAACTATAAGGGTTCCTTGTTGACTACAGAACCCTAAAAAGTACCACCTACGGGTTATTTGGTTAAATTATTCGGTCAATGCACAATATGCTGGCAAACAAAGAGTAAAAGATAAGCTAACTACTAACATAGTTTTAAGCCTTATACTTATCAACACAAGTTTGTTTAGAGCGTTTTCATTATCACTTATCACGCTGACGATTTGCCAGCGTGTTTATAGCGAAGTGATTTTTGAACGTGTTCTTCGCGGGTGCGAAATTGAAGTAGCCGCGACTACGCGACGTGTTCTCAGCGTTTTCGCAATACTACGTATATACGCTTGTCTCGCTCTCTCTTGTACACATGGCTACACAATAATATGAAGTTATACCTTTAAGGAAATCATATACAATGCGAGATCAGCTTATACTGGAAATGTATAGCTTGATATGTAGCCGTGTGTACACTTACGCGCCAATCGCTCTCGCTACGAATACGCAACGAGCGCGTTAAACAATCGCCTCGTTGGAAACACGCTCGATAATCACCAGTGTACGTGTTATGGCCATTATACTTTATAATGTTATCTAAGTTATCATATTAGTTTGTAAGGTATAAGTACCTATGTCTATAGGCTACAATGGCCCTGTAGCCTGAAATAAATATTTACCTATCGTTATTATGTTATATGAGGTTAAAGCTCCGGCCAAACAGGCGAATCCCGCGCGGGATTTGGGCCGAAATTCGCTCTCACCGAATGATTCAACTAACTTGGAGGTGTTCAAACTGGCGCGGATAGTTGCGATAAGCTACGGTTTCCTGGAAGAGCGGTGGCCGCCACATAGCGTCTGCAATTTACCGGCGAATGATGTCACTGAAACGTTTTTTATGAAAGTAAGTTGGTGTGTTTTCCTAGAGAGCGTTTTTGACACCGTAGTCAAACCCCTATCAGCGCCGCACTCCACCGGCACGCGTAGCATGACCAGCAGAATAGAAAGGGGTTTTGTCATATAAAATGACAATCACAATCTATCATTTTGTTTATTCTTTTGTCGACAAAACCCGTAGAAAACCCGCATTTACGATTGTCATGCTACGCGTGGTGGCCACTGATGGAGAAAAAACGTTGACAATTTGAAACGAAGTTACGATTCTCTGCAGCGAGAGAGCGATTGAGAAGAGAGCGAAAGTTAAACCCCGCTGCCCAAAGATTGATTTGCCTTCATCATACTTGTTACACGAAAGTGTCGAGACTGAGAAGAGTGAGCTCATCCATGATTAAATAGAGTTTCCATGGCAATAAGCGCAGTAAGCATAAGTAGGGCACGCATTGGCACCCGCCCAAGGCGCCAGACATGAAGGGGCGCCTAACGCGAACCACCGGCCTTTTATTTTTCTATCTTTTCTGTTATTTAACTCTTTTTTTATCCGAAATCATAGACAGCGTTATATTTTTCTGTAACTTTTCTGTACATGTCGACAAAGTTTAGGTAGGTACTATTTTTAAATGAATGGGCCAAGGTAAAAGACGCAGCGGGTGCTAAAAAATTTGAGCTCGCTCTTGCACCCTGCGTTCTCTGAAGCCTGAACTCTCAAACTTTTCTGCATAAAAGAAATCCTAAGTTTTCCGTGGCGAGGTGCTGAAATTTTTGAGCTCGCTTTGCTTGTTTTAGCATCCTGCTTTTTCCTATTCCTCAAACTCGAACAAAAGCTAAAAGTTTCGCCTCTCTACTCTCCAAGAGTAGTGAGGGGCGCCGCCGCCGGTATTGCTAAAACCGACACTGATCAAGCGGCCACTGCGGCCGTTAGTGGCGGCCACCGCTGTTCTATGAAACCGAGAAACGCGATTACAGGAGGCTCCCTAAATTGTATGTTAATTTGTATTCACATGGAAAGAAAAACCTAAACCCACCAGGCGTACCTAATTGTAACATTTTCGCTCGATACATTTTTAGGTTTTCGAAAATCATGTCTTTTTTTAAAGATTGTTTAAATAAAATGAAGATCACTCGACTTTTATGCCTAAAATAAGTATTCATAGTAAGAAAATATAATTTATTATCCAACCACAAGATATTTTTACTCTAGATCAATTATTATTACTTTAGTTATAAACGAAATAAGAATTGAGACTTAGGTACGCCATTTAGTTTCGTGTTCGAACACGATTAAAGAGCGCACGCGATATTCAACTTTATTACTGATATGATAGCGTTTGGCACATTGTGGAGTGGCGGAGCTTGCGGAAAAATTGTTTTAGAGTGCGGTCTTAAAACAATCAACACACGAAGTCGCATCCCGCATCCCACTTGGGCCTTAGTGGAGCCAGTTTGTTAATAGTAAAATTACTCACCAATTTCACTATTACCTCGCGGTCGCTAATTCGCGATTTATCCTTTGATCTATCTATTACCGATACAAGCTTAGTTTATGTTTACCCTAAACCTCTTAACTCAGATGCTTATTGTTCTCATCAATGAAAATCACTTCTGCTATGGGACCAAACGTGCTCAATAGATACAGCTTTGAGAAAAAAGTTCAGGATCCAGTTAGGTTGGGCAGCGTTTAGAAAACTTCGTCATGTCTTCTCGTCGCCAATCCCGCAGTGTTTGAAGACTAAGGTCTTCAACCAGTGGACCTGCCCGTTATGACATACGGTGGCGAAACGTGGACGCTTTCAGTGAGTCTGGTCCACTAATTCAAGGTCGCTCAGCGCGCTATGGAGCGGCCTATGCTCGGAGTTTTTTTGAAGGATAAACTCAGATAAGAAAAGAACTGGAGTTACCGACATAGCTTAGAGCAATAAAGCTGAAGTTGCAGTGGGCTGGCCATGTTTGAAGGACCGATGGCCAGTGGAGCAGAAGAGTCCTAGATTAATGACCGCGTATCGGCAAGCGTAGTGTGTTGTGTGGGATGGCCCCAGTGATGATGAACTTTATGGTGGCACAGAGGGACCTGGATGGCGGAAGGCGGAGGACAGGGTGTCGGAGCGCAGCCTGGGAGACGCCTATGTCCAGCAGTAGACTGCATGCGATAGGCTGAGTTGATGGGACCAAATCGAAATCGCGAAAAAAGAAGTTATGGCAATTTATTTTTGAAGTGAAAACTTCTTTAGGCGCGTTGGGCATTTTGAGATGGGACTAAACCATTGATTTCACGACACCGTGATGACACCACCTTTTGACCATTAAAAAGACATCAACGCGTTGATTACCGCGTTGCGTGGAGTAAAAGACATTTTTTTCCGCCGATTTTTTTTTCAATTTTTCTCTTCTGTCAGCACTCCCGGAGTGCCACTGTTTTTTTTTTTTTTTGAGTTTTCCGTGTTGGTCCTGTTAGCGCGGAGAGCAGTAAAAGGAGTGGGCTGTATTTTAGCAGTGGTTTAATGGCGTACTTATTACAAATTATAACTTCCCGAATCAACAGTATAACGATGAGTACATTAGGATAAACAAAAACTAAACTTGTAAGGTAAGCACGGAATTCCGCATTCTTCCGCGGAATTCTTTAGATTTAGGAGTCATGGTTTCTAAGAAAAAGCATCAATCAAAAACATATTCCTGTTTTACATTTTTATTGGTTTTTCTTCATTTACAATTACATAAAATATCTTCGAGACTAAATAGACTATTACTATTTACTTTTATTGTATTGCTTCTCCCGTAACTCTCAATAACAAAAACTGGAGTACAAAAAGCTGGCGCCAATATAGCTTCAAACATTTGAAAACTGTAAGGTGCTAAGTTAAGTAAGCGCTCCATACGAAAACGAATCTTATTTCTATGAATTTAATGTTCATATTTGTAAAATCGAATGTGAGGAAACGATTTATTCGAATAGGAATGTTAAAACTGCACAAATAATGTTCACATTCGTATGCGAAGCTTTTTGCGTAGGTGTTAACGTGTTTGATGATATATCTGGCGCTGTGGTCTTGTAAAAGTTGTAACATATGTACCATCAATATAGTATTATGAAAATTGCTTCATGCTTCTGCACTTATAGTCAGTTCAAAAATAACTTTCCGAATGTCTGTTTTTATCATATTTAGTGCGGTTGATATTCGAACAAGTTTGCACCTTATGCCACTAATGATAAAATTCAATGTTTTCAGAACTTTCGCAGATGATATTCTAAAGTTCTTCGTCTGTGCCATGCTCTAAGCAGAAATAAATATTTTATTTGGCATATAAACACAATTTCTTACAAGAGAGCCAACGATCGTGCTCAGTCCGTAACCAAATTATGCGAACACAGTGGGCGCCACAGAGGGTGTTCGCCGGTTTCCCGAACAAAAGTGACATCGCACGCGATGATCGCGTCATCACGTGGCGAACGCTTAATTTTGAATAGGACGCGGGGATAGGTATATTACGAATCGTTTAATTTGGCATAATTTCGCATAATTTAACCACGCGTTCAAGTTCAACGAACAAAAATTGATATAATAATATGAGTGCTACGATCGCTTTTAAATAAGACGCGCCCTATGTATACAAGAAATCAATGTCACAGGGATAGAGGGGTACCGCTGGGTTGACATTACTCGGGCTATGATTGGATCACAGACCACGAAATCGCCGCCCCGGCAGAGCCGGCCAGCGCTAGCCCTAGCACCTGATTCGGGTAGAGCGAGATTGTCTTTCGGCGCCCTTTGATCAACGCTTTCATTTCACATAAATTATACTTCGATTTCATTTTAAATAAATAAAAATTCCCAAATTTTCAATAATCAACTTTTGTTGTTAAACACTAATTGAATTTACCTAGCTCTAATTAGTATATTCCTGTTTTTTTTTTACTGCTAAATAATTAAATTAGTATTTGGTGTTAATTTCAATCAGTCGACAGTCACTAAATAATAAAATGCTCCCGCGCCTCTCAAAAGGCGATCTCAATTATATTTTTTGCGCTTGAAATTATTATTCGCATTTGGTATTTTTGGCGCCCCTTGCCATCTAGCGCCTACAGCGACCGCTCCACTCACTCGACCCCACGCCGGGGCTGGAGACGGCAGTACTAATAAAATTCGTGGCGATTAAACGCACACCTTCAACTTTCTAGTCGTCATTTGGGTCGTAGTAAACGGTGACATTTGTATGAAAAGTATTGACAATACCGCGTCTAGCAGGTGCCGCCGAGGAGTCTCCGTGCTCTGTGAATGACACATTGTCTATTTTTCAAGTAATGTTAATACAGTTTACGTGTACAATATATTATATGTTACGTGCACAATACCTTATACAATATATTTTGTACAATATATTACAACTTTTACTAAATTATTTAATAGAATTTAGCTAGTTTTAACTTTTAAATAACAGTTTGTAGCTTACTTCTGCTGATGCTTCTTGTTATCAGAAGATTCTGGGGTCGTATTATGAGGTGATTGAGAAACCACTGTTAAACTGTGAGAAAGAGATACGCTATACAGAATGTATAGCGTTATCTCTTTTTTTTCAACTAAATAATTATGGCTTTTATGTCTTCGCATATGGCGTTCGTCAAACGTATTCAATCACGTCTACGCGACTCTAGCGCAGTGTACGTACAGTCCGAGTAATTCATTGTTAAGCAAATCGACACCCTACGTCAATTTGCCGTGTTATAGCCATTTTATCAAGCTGTCAAAAACAGTTTCCATATACGGACAATTTAATTTGGCAGTAGTTTTTGCTTAAAAATTAAAATTTATCTTCAAGACTTTACGCAGCGTCTACGCGGTGTTTACGCGACGTCTACGCAGTGTTTATGCGACGTCAACGCTGGCCGTGAAGACACACACACTTCATAATACATCCCCAAACCGACACAACATCTAGCTACAATCAAACTCGGACTAAATCGTAGCATGTTTTACTTATTTTTATTTCAAATCTTTACAAGTGTGCCTGCAAAATTTTCAATTTGCACTGAGTTTAGACGTATAGAGCGTTTTGTATGGGGCAGGTACTATGCAGGAGCCGGGTGCGGGGCCCCCAATAGCCCCGGCGAGCTGGCGGGGGCCGTGGGGCCCGCCGGGGCCGCGGGGCTGGCGGGGCTGGCCGACGGGTCCTTGTTGGGGCGTCCGAGGTGCTCCATCTTCAACTTTTCACCATTCATTATAGCTTTTATGTCTTCCGCGTCTAAGGTTTCGTACCTGTGGGAGAGATGGTGAGGTTGATTACTGGGTATATAGTAAGTGATGTATTCACATATATATTTTTTAAATACTATTACAGTGTGGCGTTATCTACAACACCACATGCGAACTATGCATCAAAGACCTGACGCCACACAAATTATGCGCCGCTTTGCACTTGCGTTTACCGCGCGATCAGCATATATGTATATAACTTCCCCGACATCAAACGTCGGGCAGTTGTCCGCCAGGCACGACACCTGTCTGGTCAGAGGATCCTCCCTTTTCTATAGAGGATGAGTGAACTTTACACCCTGTTCCTCATGTCTCTATAACAGTATGCCAGGTAAAAGAAGGGACACACTAAGAGTATGAGTACTCATAAAAATTAACAACGTTTACCACAGGACCAACTCTGAAATATGCAAATAATAATCAGCTGTTCCATAAATTTTGATTGTGTTAGTATAGCATTTTTGTATGGAACAGTAGACTTTTTTGTTCGATTTCGATTTACTGACAAAGAACAAATAAGTAGTCAGTGGGTTCATTTAGGTAATGTTTCAATGGACGTTAACATAATATTATGATAATGTAAGATGTGGATCATGTTACACAGTAACTGTGTTGTGGAGGTCAGATAGGCAATCGCTCCTTGTTAAATACTGGTATTTATCTGTTTCGCCTGAAAGCCCATCCTAAAATCGTTGGGAAAATCCAGGATGATGGGGAGTTTGTTGCGCCACTTCGTGCTAAAGCACTAGGAAGTGGTGAAGGACGGGCGTGCCGGGCGACTGTCTTATGTCATTTTGACGTTTGAAAAGTGCTGATTCTCAGTCTTTGGACACTGTGGCGCAGTGGACAAAGTGGTTAACATAGTATTATGATCAGTGCACAGTGGTCGGATGCATATTTACCTAAAGTTAAGGTGTTGGCTATTTATGGAATGCACTTTTGTATCGAAAAAATCCCGGGATTCCGGGATCGACAAATGTAGAGTTCATTATAGAATCGAATGTATGTTTAGGTGTTGGCTAATATGGAAAGCATTTTTGTAACGATCGTAAAAATCTCGTGATTCTAGAATTGATATAATTGACTATAGAAATGCTAGGTAATGTTGTAAAGAAAGTTGCCAAACTAGCATAGCACATAGCGACAAACAACTCGGTGCCTTGAGTTTCGTTAAAAAACGTTCAGTATATAATTAGGGTTCCGTACCTCAAAAGGAAAAACGGAACCCTTATAGGATCAGTCGTGTGTCTGCCTGTCGTCTGTCACAGCCAATTTGTTCAGAATCTAATGGACCGATTAAGGTGAAATTTGATACAGATATGTATTTCTGTGACCCAAACACGAACGTGTAATGTAAATTAATTAATTTTGAATATGAGGGTCACTTTTGGGGGGCAAAACAGAAAATGAAAAAAAAAAAACGTTTTGCAAATTGTACCGTATGACATATCAAATTAAAGGGTTTGTTATTTAACTGGGACTTGTTTATCTGCAATGAAAACTGGAACGACCGATTTACCTAGAGTTATTTTTTGGCTAAGAAATTTTGGAAGCAGTTTCTTATATTTTTTTTTTTCTTAATATCAATCCCGGAATTCCAGAAAATCCGGGAATGCACAACTAATCGGATACATGGTATGGAAACGAATTATCAACCCTCTCATGAAGGTTATTTTTGGCGTGTTAACATTAAAAATGCATGTCGGACCACGCACAATGAAAGTTTTCGTAGCTGAGATGAATTTATCCCAAGAACAAACTTAATATTGTAATTGAAAAACATCTTCTTCCATACATTCCACCTGCAAATTTAAGTTTGTACGCAAAATATTAGGAGATTTACTATGTAATTTTAAGCCCATAGAATTCTTATAGGTTTTCCTGTAATCTATAGGTATAGAAGTATATTCTTTATTTTTTCAAATTTTTAGGGTCAGTTGTTCCGGAGATGAGGGGTTATATTTTCATCTACTTTCCTAAATATCTTTAAATGTATTTATATTAAAATTATTTAAAAAAAAAAACAAAATTGAAATACTGCGAGTATTTCAATTTTGTTTTTTTTTTTTAATAATTTAAACGCCAGAGTCTAAAAAAATATAATTAATATTACTTACTACGTTTACTAACTATCTTTTATCGTGTTTAATAAACTTTTTAATATTTTACCAAATTATTTGAGATTTTTGTGTTTTGTCGTGACACCCTCGTGCTGGGGACATGAGTAAGTTCTATGCAAATCAACTCTGTTACCAGTACTGACCACAATGTTACTAATGTTTAATAAATATATTAACATTATTTAAAGAAATTCTTAGAATAGACATAATTTAGAAAAAAAAATATAAGAAACTGCTTCCAAAATTTCTTAGCCAAAAAATAACTCTAGGTAAATCGGTCGTTCCACTTTTCATTGCAGATAAACAAGTCCCAGTTAAATAATATTCAAAAATCTTAAATATTATTCACAAATGCACACTTATACATATACTGTTAGGACTAGGATCGGTCTTAAATTATGTTCTTAAACGTAGTAAGTAATATTAATTATATTTTTTTAGACTCTGGCGTTTAATTTTAAGATTTATTTAAAATGAAGTCCTGTCAACTTACGATTTTACCGCTATAATCTGTTACTGTGATGGTTTTGAAAATAAATAACAGATAGCATTAGCTGTTTCGCGCCAGTAGATTTCTCAAAGTGTCCTTCGCGACGGCCGTCCCCCGCTACGGGGATTGCAAATGGCGGAATTAGTCGACCAAAGGACGTAATAGATAGCGCGTGTATTTATTCTGTGCACTCTGTTACCGAAGTATTTCTGTAAGTATTTCGTCTTTAGCAATTCATTTTATATTGATTACACTGCTCAATGATTAACTAACAATAATATCACGGAATTTCTAGATATTCGTTCATATTTTTAAGAGATATTCCACAGAACTCATAATATTTACAATTATGTTACTATAAAACTTTGTTACTATGCTGTAGTAACAGAGTTGTATTTGTCATACATTATCACAGACTTTAATTAAAATTCTGCGATAATGTAGTATTTAACATTATTTGTAATTTCAGACAAAAAGCGTGTAACTATGCCTCTGACGCCCGCTGAGAAACAGCGACGGTATAAAGAAAAACGCATAAAAATGTCCTGCGAAGGAATCTTGAGGGAAAACAAAAAGATTTAGCAAGATATCATGCTAAGAAATGATTAGTAAAGGACTTGACGCCACGCGAACCCAAAAACCGTCAAAAGGCACTACGTTTAAGTACAGTTACTTTGCTGCCCCAAATATAAGGGATACAATTCCTTAAGATAATTATGACATTGTTTCAATTTATTTAAGTTTATTCATATTGTGTTTATTGTATTGCAGATAATTATGTAAATTAATGGACACCGCCGCCGCCGTGGATTAATGGACTATTGGTTCATGTGTAATGCCTACCCTAAAAAAACAATTTATCTACGTCATAATTGCTATTCATTCTATAATAATTCACTCGTGTTTAATTATACCTAATATAAGGTAGATTGTACAAGGATCACCCATATTTTAACTGTGACATCTTATTTACTGTACCTGCAATCTATGCAAATAAATAGTTACTTTACTTTAAAGTATGAGAACAAAAAATAAATACTTGTAGTAACAGAGGTGTACATTTTTGCTACCCTAGATTACTAAATCTATAAATTTACCTGAATATACTACGTTAAATGCTCGACACTCTTTTAATTATTAAATAACAGAAGTCAAACAATACTTTATTCAACAAATTACAGTGATATGTAGATTGTTATACAAGGGTCGAAAGGAATCAATTCCCATAAGAGGTATTTAGACGCCCGAGCGCGACGAGGGCGGCAAGGAAAGTAAAAAATTGTAGTTTATCTAAAAATTTTATTGATCGTAATAATAATATGAGTATTCTAGTACCTATTAGTCGTTTTAAAGTTTTAAATATGGAGCACACCGCGTCACCGCGTCACCGCCGCGGGTCATCCCGTTTTAATTCACACTGGCTGTTTATACACTAATAAGACTGCAGCATTTTTTTTATAGATATTTTTCGAAAATCTATATTTTTCTATTGAAATGAATTTGTTTATTCTGTAAATAGGATATCGGAATCACTTTTACACGTATTCATTACACTCATATATTAGTTGTAAAATAGAATTATTATGGGCAAATAGTGAGCTTCTTAGATAGGTATATGATATAATATAATAGTGTAATATCCATAATAAATGTTAAGGGGTTATAACAAATGTCTAGTATTTGCTTTGTATCAATATCCGGAATCCATCGTGAGTCAAGCACCTGTTTTCAGCCTGTTGTCAGCATTTCCTTTGCCTCTCCGCTGGTTGCGCCCTCTATGCTTACCGTTGGTACTAGTATTTTAAGCGCGCATCGGGTGATGGCCCGATTTATCGTCATTATAGCGTCGTTTTTCGCGCCGTTTAGTTGTTAGCGGTAATTAAAACTTCGCGAAATAATTCTACCTATTTATTTCATTTAAAAGTTTGGTAAAACTATTTCAGTTTTAGATTCGCGAAATTTTTTACCTCTCCTTTGTTATTATGGAAAATTCTAATAATAGTTTAGAGTCAGAAAGCGTTAATGATCATTAAGGGTCATTATCGCGTAAATGGGTTCGTTCTCCGAAACCAAGTACAAAGTGATAGTGATTCTTCTACGAGTAGTGGACCCAGCCCTATGAAACGCAGAGCGAGTAGGGACTCTCAAACCGTGAGTTGTGTGTGCTGTGTGTGTGAGAGTGATGCACAATTTGAGTTCTTATCACAACAACTGGCCTATATAACAAATCTTTGATCGCAAAATTCTGACGTTGAAAATACAAATACCACAAATGACTTAAACCTACGACGACCTGAAAATAACAAACTTCAGATTTTGTCGGAAGCCAGTACAACGGTAAAAGATCCGATTTACCCGAAGGCAAATGAAGCATTTCCCAAAAAATTAACGGAACTACAGCGTTTTAAATGGGATGATCGGTTTTCGGATGCACAAAAGAAATATTCAGCTACCCCCCGGTTTTGTTGAGTTAAATGTTAACGACGAGTTAAAGCGTTTTGAATCGGATATGTTAAAAGAAGATTCACGCTCATATTTATTAGAACGATCTTTTGCCGGATTAACGAATGCTTTACTTTCTCAAAAAGACGAATTGCATAAAACATGACAATCATTGGTGGATTGGTCAATTGAGTCTAGAGAAACGTTGACACCCAACACGTTATTCGAAAAACTGGAGACATTATTCTCGAAAGAATCCGCGTATAGTACGATTACCGCTGACTTGTTACAAATAGTTTGCGGTCGTAGAGCCGATTTAATAAATATACGTCGTGACGCTTTTTGCTGCAGATTTCCGAGGGTTTTCATCGCGATGTATTACATAAAATTCCTCCAATTTCAGAATCACTTTTTAATGACGAAGCAGTTCAAACCTACTTTCAATAATTGGGGGGTGGATAAATTAACTGTATCAACAAGATCAGTACCTCAAACTTATTCTAAAGATAATTTTTATCAAAATCAAAAACCGTCGACTAGTAAGCAAGCTGATGATAGATTTTTTGTCGAGACAACTTCAATAAAAGACAAAAACGTGGCTCACACGCTTCGCAACAAAACAAAAACCGAGCAAGTAACCATCGAGCCAAACCTAAGGGAAAGAAATCGCAATCGCAGGCTTTCACTAAAAATAAGCGTCGCGAATGACTGTCGGACATTTCAGGGCGGTTGTCTAAAGCAATTTCAGTATGCTTGGAGCAATCTAGGTGCGCCAGACAAAATATGCCGGCTGTTAAACGGTGCACGCATACCCTTCATACTGAAACCGCCGCTAATATTTCCGAGTCCCACGGTTCTCAAATGTTACAGAACCAAAACACCTCCCAATATGACCATACAGATTCAAACCTTGTTAGAGTCAGGTGTACTAGAACTTGCAGAATGAACGCCCAGCTACCTTTCCACGTTCTTTCTGGTGCCGAAGTCAGATCAGACCTTCCGTCCTATCTTCAATCTGAAGCAACTGAACCAGTTTGTAGTAGCCAAACCATTGCAACTATTCAGTCATTTCCGTGTTTCAAAATTTTTGCAACAACAAGATTGGATTGCCAAACTGGATCTGAGCCAAGCATATTTTCACGTGGCCATCGCACAGCAGCGTCGCTTCCTGAGGTTAAATTACCATCAAGATTTACATCAGCATCAGCTACTTCAAATGATATGTTTGCCTTTCGGCCTTTCATCGACACCCAGAACGTTTGCCTCAATACCCAATTGGTTAGCAGAATTCCTGAGAAGTCACAACATCAGGTGCGTCGTATACTTGGACGAATTCCTTCTAGCAAACCAGTCAAAATCGCAGTTGGAAGACAACATCGCATTCACGATAAAGATTCTGCATTTACTGGGCTGGACAAACAAATTTCTCGGCATAACATGGGACACAAAACGCAACTCGGAGCCGAAGTGCCTAACGCTACGCAATGCACTTCACCAACAGCTCCAGACAAGCAAGTGGTCCCTCAAACAGTACCAAACTCTAATGGGGAGACTCAACTTTGTAACGTTCGTGACTCCGAGAGGTCGCCTTCACTGTCGCACTCTGCAATACTACAGCCGACAGCTGTCGGTGAAACACTCAACCAGCTCTGTCAGAGATGGAGTGGTGGTGTCAAGTTATAGGAGAGTCGTTGCCGATCCACTTGAGTTCAGTGACACACCTATTGACAACAGACGCATCAGACATCGGATGGGGGCACAACTCGGCGATACAAATATTGTGGGAAACTGGAAAAATTCACAAAGGACATGGCATGCCAACAAAAAGAGATGTTCGCTGTTTACGCACCTATACATCAGAACCAACAGCAACTCCAAAATGCACAGATACTGCTGTAAACCGACAATCGGACAGTAGTCTCCTATGTAAACAAGGGGGGCGGCACAAAATCCAAGAAACTGCTCCAACAAACCCGACAACTTCTTGCTGTTCTAGACAAGCAGAACATTCACCTGACAGCACATTATTTTCCGGGCAGATTCAATGCGGAGGTGTTTGCTCTTTCACGGCAGAAGGCTTGCCCAGAGTGGCACCTCACGAAGACAGCAACGACACAAATCTTTCAAATGTGGGGAACGCCGGAGATACATCGAAAACAGCTCACATAGTACCGAGGTACGCATCATTGGACGTGGACGATCAGGAAGCACAACACCACAATGCATTTTGTCATCAGTGGCACTACGACCTAGCTTGGTTGTTTCCGCCACCTAATCTGATTTCCAGGGTTCTCAGACACCTATACAAAGCCAGCGAAGACTACATATTGATTGCCCCGAAGTAGAACAAGGTATTTTGGCAAGCAGATGTTTAACGGCGAGCGCGACTTCCCCCTTTTTTGATTCCAGATCTAGCCCCCACTTTGATAGACACCAAAGCAGGGACGCATCCGCCGCAAGTTCAAGACCTACACTTGGAGGCTTGGCTGATTTCGGGTGGCCAGATATTCTGACGGACTGGACAGATCAAGAACAAAAACTGCTAATGTAAAGCTGGAGAGGCTCCACAATCAATACCTACAGACCAGCGTGGCGCAGATGGAAACGCTGGTGTGAGTCGCATTCTATTAATTACAAACACCCTAATGCGGATCAAGTAGCTCGATACTTAGCACAATTACACTATGGCATAGGTCTTGCATATAGAACTATTTTGGTACACAAATCGCTTATTTCAAGTTTCACAGACTTAACATTAAATATTGATTTGTCGGCAAATTTCTTTATTAAACATTTATTAAAAGCAATTACTGTCGCACGAGAGCAATCTGCTTAACCACCTATTTGGAACCCTAAAGTTTTATTGCAATACATGAGTTCTTACAGTTTTGATGAAAATAATTTATTTCATGTATCGAGACATGTGGCTACTCTCTTACAGGCCGCAGGGTTCACGATCTTACATTGTTGCGAATTGATAGCACTAGTTTAGTTGATGAAGATACCTCTATTGTATTGTGGCCAGCATTTGGTTCTAAAACAGACAACCATAACCATAGACAGTCTGGATGGAGGCTCAGGGAACATTCTCATAAAAATTTAAATTTGATTTTTTGGTTAAGACAATTATTACAAATTACTCTAAACCGTCGAGGAAATATAAAACATTTGTTTATTACAGTTGAAGGCGATATTAAACCTGCGTCTAGAACTGTTTTTGGCGGATGGGTGAGGTCTCTTTTAAAAGCTAGTGGTATTGATGCAGCTCCAGTGTCAATAAGATCTGCAGTAGCTACTCTCAATTTTGTAGAAAATTTTCCTATTGATCAAATACTTGCAACTGGTAACTGGAAAATGATTCATACCTTCCAAAATTATTATCAATGGGAATTGCAAAATGATTCGAATATTCCCAATCATTCTGTATCTTTGTCTAATTATTTTGATCCTGTTCATTGAAGGATTACCATTATTTTTCGTTAGTTATTAATTTTGTTATTTAATGCGGCTGCAGTGCAAGCAGTATGTCATACATGTTAATTATTGTAATACGTTTACATAATTATAAATTATTATTTTTATCAACCCTGTTTTTTCTTAAACCTTTGTACACATTATAGCGTCTTTGGGTTAAGCGCACCAGGTGATAACAAACACATCACTCAAGATGGATTCCGGATATTGATACGTTATTTGAAGTGAACACTTCTTTAGGCGCGTTGGGCATTTTTGAGATGGGACTAAAACATTGATTCCGCGACAGTGATGACACCAGCTTTTGACCATTAAGGCGGGCCGAGCCCGAGCGCAGTAGGCATACAACGCTTACCCCAGCCCCCGCAACGAGTAGCGATACGTAACAAATTACGATGCGCGGGAAACGCGAGCGCCAAGCGCACCGCTCATGAGTTCACGACCTCGCGTAGGTAGTAAGTTGGGTCACATAACAGAGCAATGCAGTAGATCAACTTGAATTGATTAATATAAGTTTATTTTATTTTATTTTTCTATTATGTATTTTTGAAGGTTATTATATAGATTAGGTAGGTATTGATTAACTTGAACCTAATGCATAATAATTATAAATAAATATAATAATAATAATAATAATTTCATTCAAAACGTCTAACGGGCCTCTGCGAGTTGGCTTCGGCCCCTCGTACGCCTTCCAAAGGTCCGGGACCCTAAGGTCCCGAGAAATGTCATAGACCCTATAGTAATAATAATAAATATATTACTATAATAATATATTTATTTACTCAAAAACGATTAAAAACAGTCTGATAAATGTAATTTACAATTTCTAAATACTTTTCCTCTTGCCAATAAACACTGAATAAAGTTATGCCTTGGATAACGTGTGTATAGCCAAACTAGCTAAATATATGTAGTTTTTATTTATTTGTCATAATTTGATACAGTGTTTTTTGTTTTTGTGTAAGTAGTGTACTGCGCATAAACGAGCTTGTGCCTAAACGTTACCGAAAATAATAAATAATATTTTTGTAGGAAATGGTCATACTGTACATTTCTACACTATGGCACGAGTGTGCAGCGTGTATTACATGGCATAGACAAGACCTACACAAACGTTGCAGACGCCATAAATATTATTATTTGTTGTGTTGTGGTGGCTGTGGGATACATAGCTTACTTCTAAATGAACGCCTAAATATTATTGCACTGTTGAATTTTCAACTCTCACGTAGGAAATACGCGCTTTTATTTAGGCATTTACCTATTTAGATGTACGATAAGTGAAACCGGACATATCAGCAGTAAATAACAAATATTATAAGACTAGGCAAAGGCTCTTATTATACATATTGAGATTTTATTAGGGCTTTGTAACCTTGTTGAAATATTACGCAGGCGCTCGGTACCTTTTTATTACCTATCAACTTCGTTTATGCAGTTTGTCCTGCGAGTCGCGTAAACACGTACAGTAGGCCGCACGTCATGTCAGTGGAAACAAAACCAGTGTAAACTGGTCTCTTATTCTAATGAAACTCCGTACGTTGGGCCAGCTCAAGATTATAGTGTTATTTATCACTTACCACAGACGCGCGACGTGTGGTCGACTGTACAGTACCTACCTACGCTAATAAACTTTATAAAAACCACCCGGACCAACTCAGCGCGGGATAAACTAACTACCTATTTGACATTTGAAAATAGTAAACCATTACAACATTAGTGCGCGTGCCGCTTTTATGCACTGCGATATAGGTTTCAAATTCACCTATTTACACACCTTGATGCGGTTGGTAAATCTATTCAGTGAGAAAAATATACCATTATAATTTTTGCGCGCGTGGCGTCTTTATTCACATTGTCATAGGGTTGAAATTCAACTGATTTACACACATATTTGCGTTTTGTAAATCTATTCGTTAGTAAAGTAAAATATAATACCTTGTGTATAATGATATTTACAATTACCTTTTTTGTTCATTCAGCCTTCGTAGACCCAGCGATGACAACTATTTTTTTTTTAGTTTTGCCCATTTTGTTTAAAAAAATACAACTAAAAGTATCTAATAAAAACTAACTATTTACAACTATTAAAAATTTTAACTATAATAATTACCTATCCTAATACCTAACCCAATTCCTTATCCAGATATCCTAATCCTAGTTACCTATTATAATTTACAATATGTTTTTTGGCTCAGCCGGTAATAAAACTTAGCGGGGGTGGCGGTCTTGCAAAAATTGGCACACGTCCGACCTCCAACACGTTCCGCTCGGGACTGAATGGCACGGGGCGAGCGCATGAAAAGATGAAAACGCTTGATTTTGGAATTAGTGGTATTGGTATTCTCATATTTCACATTATTTTGGCCAGTTTATATCACTTTTTTTACGACCTTTATTATGGTATAAGTTTTATTATTCAAAGCCTAATACAACTCAAATAAAAAAAATATTTGAACATAATTTAGACATGTTTTTGCGATTTAATTGGATGCAGTAAAGTGCAAGTAATCGTGTATCGCACAGCTGAAACATCTAGATCAAAGTGTGAAATATGTAATATGTTTTTTTCAAAATTTTAATTCGTGTTATCTACGAATAAAAGACAATAGAAAACGTCGTTTATACGGGTAACCCCGCCTTAAAAAGACATCAACGCATTACCGCGGTGCATGAAGGAAAAGACATCAACGCGTTGATTACCGCAGAGCCGACTTTTTTTTTCAAGTTTTCACTTCTGTCGGCACTCCAAGAGTGTTAAAGTTTTTTTTTTTTTCAAGTTTTCACTTCTTTCGGCACTCCAAGAGTGTTAGTTTTTTTTTTTTAAATTACGGCGCTGTGGTAGTGAAACGCGCGTGCATGACAATATTCTTTTTTGAAATTCGACTTGCATAATGAAATTTAGTACAACATTATAATGCTGTACTAAATTTCATAGTATAATGGTTACTAAGACACTGGCTGTTTAAAAAATTGGCAATAAGCTAACTGTTTCAGAAACTTTTATAGAGGTTTTGTAGCATGGGTGTAGATAAAATATTTAGTAAGTCCTTAACTCATATTTATCTGCAATGAAAAGTAGAACGACCTAAATGTATTATGCATCCGATTATCCGTTAGAGGTATGAGGAACAGGGTGTAAAGTTCACTCATCCTCTATAGAAAAGGGAAGACCGTCCGACCTGACGGGTGTCGTGTCTGGTGGGCAACTGCCCAACGATTGAAGTCGGGGAAGTTACATATATGGTGTTCGCGTGGTAAACTCTCAAGGCTAAGCCTAAGCTGAGACAGGTGAGGTGAAGCAGGTTTACGCAGCGCAGGGCAGAGCAGATTTTGAGATGAACGTACTGACAGCAGCGTACGCTGCGACGCAGACATGCGTCTGACCTGCTCTGCGTCTCGTTGTAGAGCCGGCACAGATTTCTGCACGACGCGTGCAGGTCGTCACTTATTTTTTTAACACTGATTCATAATTTAGTTTCAATGACAGATTGTTTGTACCAGCTAGGACGCGAATTTGTCTGTGTAGCTGCGTTGCAGCATACGCTCGCGACCCATGTCTGCGTCGCCTGCCCTACCCTGCAAAATCTGTAGTGCTGTGCTGCGTCGCCTGCGTCTCAGCATACGCTTAGCATAATTGTGCGATGCAAGATTTGAGTGACATCAGGATTTAGTGTGACGTCAGTTCGCATGTGGCGATGTAGACGCCGCCACAATCCGATCTCTGGTTACAATGTAGTAAGAGTCACTCACTTGAGTAAGGCTTCGGCTAGAGCCTTGTGTTCTTTGGCGTGATTCCGCAGGATATTCTTAGCGCGGTCGTAGCTGTCCGACAGAATCTTCTTTATTTCACCGTCCACCTGCGAACAGCCATTCATATTTTAGTTACATCTTAGGCATTCTATCATAGCAGCTGAAATACCGAAAAGTCTACAAAAATTAGAATAAAAAAAACTTATGATGAAGATTACATAATTTCTGTGACAACTACTGAACAATGAAAAAATTTTGACGCTTCCATTATTTATTTATTTTTGCCTGTCATGATATTCTTGTTTGCAACTCTGTCTTTTGTAATAACAATGCAGAATTGTATTGATTTCGTAAAAAAATCGGGCGAGAATTACAGCTAAACGAAGAACTACTTGAAGATCTGCTGATAGTTTTTTAAACCGGGGTCCTGGTGTTTTAGATAACTTTGTTCTGCATTTCCTAGTTTCTACTTTGACTGGTGTACCAGAACACTAAAATCGTAAAAATATCATGTATGGAACAGCTGATTTTATTTCACGGTTTCGGCGTTGGTCCCATATTAACGATTTCAATTACTCCTTTTTGGGCTGTTAGTTATTTTTAATTACACCTTGTATATTAGCTTTAACCCTCGAAATTTCGCGTTTTTTTTTTTTCGACCACTCCCTCTCACAGAGAGGAGCCCTGAGTCCCAGCAGTGGGAACGTTATAGGATGATTACGTTGCTGTAACATAACTGACCAGTTCGTTGGTGTACGGTCCCAGCTGTTCCTGCTGCTGCAGCGTGTTCCGTGTGGTCTCCATGGTGCGGAGGCCTACTTTCTCGCTCATGCCCCACTCGCGGACCATGTGGCATGCTATTGAAGTGGCTTGCTTTAAGTCTGATGAAGCGCCTGGAATTGAAATGAGAAATTGTTGTTATATATTTATATTAGCGACCCGCCCCTGCTTCGCAAGGTTTTTACGACTAGACAAAACATCGAGATTTCTTAATTATACATAACTTTAATATTAATGTATAATACACATAAACTTTCCGGAATACGTTCTGTAAATTATGTTGAAAACCTCATCAAAATCCGTTGCGTATTTTAGAAGAACAACTTCGACATACAGACAAACGCGAAATGCGACTTTGTTTTTCTACAGCATTCAATAAAAAGTGAGAGTGAGTATGTTACAGGTAACTTTTTTTAAATATGCTTTTAATTTTCGACACAGTCACCTTTTAGTGTAAAACACTTGGAATACCTATTTTCTAAACTTAAAATTCCCTTCCTAAAGACCTACTTGGCCCTTACAGAATACATGAAAGGAAATCTCCCTAGAATATTGAAAAACTCATCGACATGTGCATCCTGCCCGTCCTTAGCTATTGTGCACAAAGTTGCTCACTTACTGAACAACAGAAGTCCAAACTCAAGATTTGCCAGCGGGCAATGGAGCGCAGCATAAGAGGTGTCAAGCGAACGGACCGCGTTACCGCTCTCCACCCTGAGCTCCGTAGCTCAAGAAGCGAATGTTGGAGAAGAAACAGCCAGGCTGAAGTGAGAATGGGCCGGACACGTCGCACGAATGCATCCGGATTGAAGTTGGGCAAAAATCGTCTCGCCTGAAGGAGGACATCGCCGGCGAGGTAGACCGCGGGGAAGGTAGAGTGACGATCTTATCATGTTAACGGGGCCAACATGGCCTGAAATCGCACAGAACAGAGAGATTTGTAAGGAAAAGGAGGAGGCCCTTGCCCAGCAGTGGGACACAAATAAAAAAAGGCTCTTTGTGCGTTTCCGTAGCCGAATGGCAAAAACGGAAGCCTTATAATTATGTCATGTCGGTCTGTCCGTCCGGATGTTACACAGCCTTTTTACTCGAAGACTATTTGGATTAAAATAATGGAAATTAGAAAGGTGTATTCTGTGTACCGCCACACAAAGGTGTACTTAAATTACAATAAAAACAATTAGCAATGAAAAATATACTTCAATGCGCATAAGCGTGTACCGTTGAATACCAGAATTAAAAAGATTATGATGTTTCGAAGTAACTTTTTTATATAAATCAAAACATTTAGAGATGCGGGATATTTTCGGTTAGAACTGCAGCAATATACAGGGTGTAAGGGACAGCCCTCCGCAGACTGATAGGGTGAAGTCAGTATATCATACTAAGATGGCCGGTACATGAAATTATTTCAGGAATGTTATGGGAATCCAATTAACCTGATTTGTTTTATTACCTTACAGGCAATGTATCGCTACTACTACTAAAAAAAAATGAAAATTTTCCTGGGAAAAATTTCGGTGGAATATGATTCAGAATAAGGAGCTGAATGTACCCTGTTAGTTTGCGGAGGGCTGTCCCTTACACCCTGTATTAGTTTTTCTATAAAGATTTTTCAAGAATACTATGAAATACAAACATATTTTTGCGGTGTATAAAATCAAAACTGTGCATGCGTAAATATTCATCCCAACAACGGAGCTCACCACACCACTATGGTGACGGTTTTGGAGACAAAACAAAACGGCGACGATGCGTTCAACGTCACATTTATTTAAAGCAGGCAATACAAGAAGTTAGCTAAAACTACGAACTTAGACATCTGCGAGTCTCTGTCCGAATATAATAAGTGTTTATTAGACTTAATTTAATAGTATCTCTAATTGTTATATTAATTTTCTTCTTTTTTATGTCCTGTAAAATTCATTTTATTTTCATAATGTTATCTGTTATTAATGTTTTAACTTTGTTAGCTTAGTTTTTAACTTTATTGTGCATGCTGTGGTCTTCTATAAGTGAAGGAGTACACCTACTCAATACCCGATCTTGCCCTTAATGATGTGTCATGTATTGTGTACATCTTAATGGAGATCCTAAATAAATAAATAAATGTCACCAACCTGACGTGATCTTCTCAGGGCCGAACACCAGCTCCTCGGCAGCGCGGCCGCCCATCATTGTGTCCATCATTGCTAGTAACTGTTGTTTTGTAACGTGATATCTGTAAAACAAAACCACATTAATTTATCTAAATAAGTTTAAAAAGCTGTAATCCAACTACGGAAAAATAAAAATGATCTAAAAATACGAAACAAGAAAATATTTCAGACAGCAATCAAGACGGGTACAAAAATGGTCGAAATTAAGCCGTCGTCGCATGCTATTATAATTTTTTAGGTGTTCCTGGAACCCATCTGGTATACAGGCATGCGACAACGCTTAAAAAAAAATACCTGCCAAGTGCGAGTCAGATTCTCGCACGAAGGGTTCCATACCATTATCTATAAAAACAAAAAAAAAAATCACGTTTGTGGTATGAGAGCCCCCTTAAATATTTATTTTATTCTGTTTTTTAGTATTTGTTGTTATAGCGGCAACAGAAATACATCATCTGTGAAAATTTTAACTGTCTATCACGGTTCATGAGATACAGTCTGGTGACAGACGGACGGACAGCGGAGTCTTACTAATGGAGTCCCGTTTTACCCTTTGGGTACGGAAACCTAAAAACAGTTTCTGGTTTATGGGACCGTTCAAGTATTACGTAAGCACTTTTAGGGCAGCGGGGGGGTCTATGCTTTGCTTATTTTTGCTGACATGCGGGGTGGGGGGGTGTAGATGGTAATTACGTCGGCTGTAATAATTTACTTTTTTACACATATGGCAACCCACACATTGTCTATGCTTGAAAACGAAACGCATATTCGTGATTCCCACAAATAATAAATACTGTATTAAAAAAAAACAGAATAGTTACAATAAAAGAAAAATGCATATACCAATGTTTACGTCAGCATGGGAGGAGAGGTAAGAGCTTTGCTTACTTTTGCTGACAAGGGGGAGGGGAGGGGGGTAAATAATTGTAATAAATCGGCTTACGTTATACTTGAACGGCCCCTATCGACAAAAACTCAATGCTATTACGCACTTATTTTATTGTTATTTACCTTTCCTTCGCAGGTATGTACGCGGTGTGCCCAAGTGACGGCCCACGCGGCATTATCGTCACCTTGTGCAGAGGATGTGAGTCCTGCAGATACGAAAATACACATTATACTTAATAGGCGCATGTGGCGACGCTTGGGAGAGGCCTATATCCAGCAATGGACGTCTTTCGGCGGAAATTATGATGATGACGTTATTCTTAATAAAATTAGATGATAGTTTTTTTTACCCCTCGAATAAATATCTTCACAAATCATTAGGGTGTATTTGTACTGAGGTGGAGATGAGCGGAGCAGAGACGTACAAGAATCGATCAACTATATTGTTTTAAATCCACATCTCAGCTTTACTCCGCTTCAATGGGCACAGTCATAGCACGGACCGAAAGAGGGAGAGAGGTGTGAAAATAAGAGCTTTTAGAGATAAATTGGGGATCTGACAGTTTCAGATTGGGGGTAAGAGAGCATTGTGAGAGTGTGCGTATGTTACCTTAGTGAAGTATGCGACAATGGCGTGTCCCCCTTCGTGATACGCGGTAATGGTATTGGCTTCTTCATCAGGTAGTCGAGACCTTCTCTCGGGACCCATCAGCACTTTGTCTCTGGCATCTTCTAGGTACTTCATTGAGACGTTCTTTGCGCCGTCTATCGCGGCCCTGGAACATTGTAAGATCTTTTAATTAGTACTCGACTACGTTTGTTACGTAATGTGAAAATTTTCGAAGCTGCCATTTTGGATTTTCATTTTGACAAAATTCACATTTTCTCTCTCTCTTTCTCTCTATCGGATTAGAAGAAGACAGTCGCAAGTATGAACGCTTTTTCGCGTGACGATCTCTGCTAGTTTACTCCTACCGCAACCTGCATTAAAGAACTTCGTTCCAAAAATAAAGAATAAAAGAGATTTAGAATGAAAGACAGAGAGAGTTATATATTTATTCCGTCTCATGTAACTAAAACTGCTTAAACGTGACGCGTCCTTGAAATTTCAATATCAATTCTCGTCCAATTATCGAATCTTTGCCTGAGAAGTTTTACTTAAAATATTGTAATTAAATGGTAGCAAAGGGTCAAAAAATTATGGAGTGTCAATTTCGTTTAATGCATATCAATAGTTTCAGGATCTCGAACACTCTTTGTTTGCCATTTTTCATGTCGCAAAGCATCGAATCGACTGTTGCCTTGTAGCATGTACGAAAATTGAGTGCGCATGGCGATCGATGCTCGTTCTCTTTCTGTATGAGAAGAGGCTTTATATTTGAGTAGCGTAGGATATTAACTTGAGCGCGGCCTGGTTGACCATGTTCTCGAGGTCGGCGCCGGTGAAGCCCGTGGTGCCGCGCGCCAGCACGTCGCAGTTGACGTCGGCGCTGGCGCGCACGCGCGCCAGGTACAGCTCCAGGATCTCGCGCCGCCCGCCGTAGTCGGGCGTCGGGACGGTCACCTGGGGGGAAGTATGCTCAACGAATAACAACATAGCACTCTTTTTTAACCAACTTCCAAAAAGGAGGAGGTCTGTGTTTATTTTTTTTTAGTTTTATGTATGTGTACCTGTTTACTCAGAAAGTTTTGCACAGTTTTTGTCTGTGGAAAACTGGCTGGTTTTAATATCAATTAAAACTATAACTATTTATTACAAGAAATACAACATTCTAAATTCGAAATTCCCTCCATATTTTTTTACATACAAAATTAATATATTCTGTCGCACTGAAAAATGGATTTACAACGAGAATATTTTCGCGCAATGATTTTGTATGATTTCAAATGTCGACTAAATCCAGAAGAATCGTTTAAAAGACTTCCTTATGTAATTCCTAATTATGTATGAATGGTCAACAGAAAAACTGACCTATCCAGGGTGGGTATTAAATTTTCGAGCTCGCTAAGCTAGCTCTTGCATCCTACACTTTCAAACTATTCTGTATAGGTCAATAAAGTAATTCCTTTTTCGGTATATATGTACCAAAGAAATTTTTTACAAAGGAGAGTGTAAAAATGTTCGTCCTATCACAACCTATATTCTTTTGATCCTCTAGCTTTTCTGTTGTCGAAAAAGTATTCCTTATTTCTGTATCAATGGTCAAAGAAACCTAACCTTTTCAAGGCAGTGTGCTAAATATTTCAACATTCATTCCTGGGAAGCGGGCCCTATTTGATTTTGCCACCCCGGGCCCCCGACCGGCTTAGTCACCACTGCTAGAGGGCGCCAGGGGATTACATACGGGCGCTAAATAGGCTAGAGCCGCCTCTGTATTTTGCACTGTAGTGTTTTTCTTGAAGGACAGCTTTTTTTTGGTCATATATTCATTACTATGAGTTCGTTTTGTGCGCCATGCGTCATGTCGACGTGTCTATATTACCTCCACGTCGAACCGGCCAGGTCTGAGCAGCGCTTGGTCCAGGTCGTCGCGCCTGTTCGTGGCTCCCAGCACGATGACTCCTTCGTTTTGATGGAAGCCGTCCATCTCTGATAGTAGCTGGTTAATGGTCTGGAACCAAAGAAAATTAAAACATATAGAAGAGATTTATACGTAGCAAATACACAATAAACATTTAAAAAACCTAAATAGACAGAGAGAATACAATACACAATGACAAAACCAATAAAATCTGTATACTGTTATTTTCCATAGTTAATTGATTCAGGCGTGACCTTGCGGAAACCCATTATAAAATGATGATGTGGACATATTTAGTAACCCGTTCCGCCCAGCTATCTCCAAAGAGTCCCAAAAAGACCCTGGAAGAAATCGACACGTGTTTCACCTCTCAACGAGGCATCCTCAGGATGACGATTGACTTGTCGCGAACTAGAACACGGCGTGTTGCCACACCAAGCACTGAGCGCAGACTATACAGTCTGTGCACATGATAGTTATTATTTTGTTATTTTCCATTTTACATCTTATTCAATCTTGTTTTTATCTTAAAACTAGCTAATGCATTTCAATGCCATTTTTTTTTTTTTTGTTAGAACTCTTTTCCGGCGCGCTCACAACAACTTACTAGTTTCGTCACAAACGGTCGAGCCAGTTTTCATGTTTTGCGAGACTAACGCACGGCAATTGATTTATATATATAAAGATAGATAAATGCAAAGCAAACCCATTTTTGTTCTCAGACCAAATTAAAAATGGTTTTAGTATTTTGAGGTTAAACTTTATGATTTTTTTAACACAAGTTTTGACAAGTTTTGTAACATTTATGACACTTATTCTGATTCATAGTTTTGTAACAGGCAATTTTCTTACTCAATTTCTGACTAACTGACAGATTTCTTGGCAGTAAGTGCCTATGAATAGTCTAAATGAAATAAATGTTCAGCTCACCTGGTTAGCATAAGGATGTAGCACACTGTTGGTTCGCTTGGCGCCGACGGAGTCAATCTCATCTATGAATATCACGCACGGAGCGCGTTCTTTAGCTGCCTCTGTAAATAAACAATACATTATAATTCACTAGCTGCTGTCCGCGGCATCGCCCGCGAGGACCCGCAGGCTGAGAACTGACGCAGCGATTCTCATCCGCACCCGCCGCGGTGGCGGGACCGCAATTGTACAAACACGTAGTACATGGAAATGTAGATAGTGAATTTCACGACACGATTTATGCTCGCGGCTTGCGCGATTGTTTGCTGAGCCCGATGAACCCGCCATGCGCGGGCTGGGCTGAAAACCAGTCCGTGAATTCTCAGCCTAATTATTTTTCTAAAATAAAAGCACCCTAAGTTACTCCTTATAACATCAGCTATCTGCCAGTGAAAGTTCCGTTAAAATCGGTCCAGCTGTTTCGGAGATTAGCCGCAACAAACGAATGGACAGACAGATAAACAAAGAAAAATTTAAAAAAAAACAGTGGCAATCCGGGAGTGCCGACAGAAGTAAAAATTAAAAAAAAAACGGGCATTCCAGGAGTGCCGACAGAAGTGAAAACTTGAAAAATTTTATCGTACAGGAAATAATGTATCGCGCGTTGATGTCTTTTTAATGGTCAAAAGCTGGTGTCGTAACAGTGTCGCGAAATCAATTGTTTTTTCCTATTTCAAAAATGCCTAAAGAAGTTTTCACTACAGAAAACAAATGTTATTAGTACCGTATACCTACATACTTTCATATGCATTTAGTAAAAAGCTGACATTACAAACGGGCACTTCAATTTTATTTATTTATATAGAGTATGATATAGATTGGTGAAGAATTATGAATGGAAAGGGAATGATACCAAGAAACAAAGACAAATTAGCTTCTAATATCATTCGTTACTAATACTTCTAATACATTAGACTTCCTCTCTCCTACTTCTTTGCTGTGCTCTATAAGCTTCATAATAATTTTGAACTACATCGCCTCATGCGAACTACGCCTCACATTAACGTCACACAAAATCCCGCATCGCGCAAGCAGATTCATTATACACACATCAAAAGTGTCTAGGGATCAACATATATTTTTGCAATAAGTTTTCTCCTGATTGATATTAATTAAAATTTTCTTTAAGGATTCATCAAATAAAGTGTTTTCGTTTGTCACAGTAACGATAAACCAAGTCACCTTTGCATTAATAAAGAAATTTGCCATTTTCCTAATAAAGGGATTTTTGACATTTGAACCACTAACATTAAAGTTCGAAAAAAAGACTGAAATAACAGTTTTCTTTAAAATTTTATTGGGTAACTTAAACAATTAATAATCCGTGTTTCTACCGCGAACACTAACAACACAAGAACATCGGTTTGGCATACTCAAAATGAGTTCATCCAAATCACGCTGTGGAATGGCCGCCCATGTTCGTTGCAACAACAAAAAAAGGTCTTCTTGCGACTGGATACCCTCCATATTCGGCAGAGCTCTTCTCTGTAGCATATCCCATGCATGCTCAATCGGGTTCAAGTCTGGCGACTGAGCAGGCCAGAGCAGGACATTGATGTTAGCTGCGGCGAGAGTCTGTCTTACAACTCTTGCGGTGTGCGGTCGTGCATTATCATGCATTAACTGAAATAAGGGACCGATTTGCACTTGTAGAGGAACGATGACGTCACATACAATCGTCTCAGCATAAATTTGAGCGTTGAGGTTGCCTCTGATCCAAATCAACTCAGTTCTTCCGCCGATCCAAATACCCGCCCATACCATGATGGTTCCACCACTATAAGGATGGACTTCCTGGCAGGATTTTAATCGCTGTTGGCGTCCAGGGGTTCTCCAGTGTCGTATACGTCTTGTATCCGGTCTCATACCAAAACGAGACTCATCAGAAAAGCACACGAAACGCCATTGTTCTTCTGCCCAATTTCTGTGTTCAAGAGCCCATTGATATCGAATCCTACGATTGTGCATTGCTATAGGTGGTACCCGTAGCGGTCTTCGGGAATGAAGGTTCACTTCATGCAAGCGGTTTCTGACTGTTTGGTCGCTAATTAAGTTCCCTGAAGAGTGATGAAGCCTCACGGCTAACATCATGGCGGTTATTGTTGGAGCTCTTCGAGTTAAGATTTGAATGTATCGGTCTTGTCTCCGTGTGGTGCAGCGATACCGTCCTCCATGGCGCTCAGCCACGGTACCAGTGCTTCGGTAACGTGTCCAAAGTCGACTGATAACACTCTGACTTGTATTCAGAGCTAAAGCCACAGTACGTTGCCGGGAACCAGCTTCTATCATTCCCACGGCTCTGAGCATTTCTTCCCTGCTTAAATGACGTCGCCGCTCCATAATAACGTTGGTTTTAATCAGTAGTAGGGAAACAGTAGCACTAATAATGTCTTCAATGCGTTGTATGTTTTTATAGGGAAAATATTGACAGCTGATTTTCATCTTTTACTCGAATTTGATTAACAGTTCCTGTTTCAAATTATGAAATGCACCAAAAAGGATCCATATAAATTTATATAATCATAAATTCATTACAAAGCCACATCTCAATCTCAAGAAATCCGCATAAAAATACTTGATCCCTAGACACTTTTGATGTGTGTATTTCAAGTTACCACCAATGTACACTTTGGGAATATTGAGTGCCCCTCCGTGCCTCGGAATGCACGTTAAGGTGTTGGTCCCGGCTGTCATTCTTGTCATCTTTGACAGTCGTTATAGGTAGTCAGAAACCCGAAAGTCTGACAGCCAGTCGTACCAAAATACCCCTTTATTGTGTTACCCAATAACTGGGTTGTAGAGGTCAGATAGGCAGTCGCTCCATGTAAAACACTGGTATTCAGCTGCATCCGTTTAGCCTGGGAGCCGACCCCAACAGAGTTGAGAAATGGTTAGTGATCAAGTACAAGTTCAAATAATTATTTGGCAAAACTTCTCACATGATTGGGTCTATTATTTTTATTACAAACTCACAATTTTAAGTATCTATACAGCCATGTGGAACAGGGTGTAAAGTTCACTCATCTTCTATATAAAAGAGAGGATACTCCGACCAGACGGGTGTCGTGTCTAGTGGGCAATAGCCCGATGCAGGATTAGTGTGACGTCAGGTCTTTGATGCGCAGTTCCCATGTGGCGTAATTTTTTTATTTATCATCATAATAGGGGATAAGAACTGCCACTTGCTCACTTCAGATGGCGCTGATCTCCAGCGTCTTATAATTTGACAGCTAGCCATATTTTTTTGTAAACAAGCGACTTCTTTTACGCATAATTAATTGTTGAGCCCAGAGGCGGAGCTGTTTACTGCAAAAATACGGGGCCCCATGTATTTGCTAAAGATGTTATAGGAAGAAAACTGTGGGAGAAAGCTCTCCGAAAAAATAAAGAATCCAATCAATATTTCGTCAAGACGATTTGCCAACCTTTTAGCCTTTTATGGAAGGAAGTGGTTTATAGGTGATGCTCTTAAGAGAACTAAGTCTGTTTTCATTACATACGCCTGTATATAATGAAAACAAACTGTACTTGTGATGTGATATTATGTAAATTATAGTAAAGTATGTGTGTGTTTATATTATCATATTAGATCAGTGCTAAAAGTGCTATCTCTGAGGTATTACAGGCAGGAAGATTATGCCCGAGTTGGTTTCCAACTCTGATCAGGTTATTTCTATCGCACGCCTCCAGACTTAAACAAAAAACGAACTTAAAGTCAACAAACAAAAAAGAACCTATAAAACATAAATAATAACGACATTTCCACTAAAGCTGCTTTTTTACCAGTGGTAGACGCTTTCCCTGTCCTTAGCTCGTCTTTTAAGAGTGCTACACCCCAAGTCTCATACATATTTATCTAGTTTTCGTATAATTTGTGATCGACACGAAAGTAAACATAAACACAACAATGGCGGTTTAAAGACGTACAACTGTGCTGCCGCCACCTGTTAACAGCGTTCAGTTTTTAACCTCATCCACGTCTTTTTCCTTAGGAGTAGGCAGAAGCTGCAGAACGCCACTTGCTACGATCCTTACATCCTTTTTTTGTTTCATTTACGGTCATACATCTGGTCATTCACGCACGCCTATTGAGAGTACTACATACCCGTTACGTCTGTGAAGTTCAGCTAGCTAATTATAATTCACCTCAGTGCGTTCGTTAAGCCATTGGTCTTCCGTCTTATCTCTCTCCGGTCGTGTCAGATTGCCGTCCCTGAGGACTATGACAGTGAGGGCAGAGAGAGTGCACTTGTGTCTGCGCACACACGCCTGCACTATAATATCTCCTGTATCGATGGCCAGTCTCAGCTGGGCTCAGCGGCTGCCATGGCCGAAAATCGGTCCGGGGAACTTTATATATAACTAGCTGCGCCCCGCGGTTTCACCTGCATAAGTCTCGATCCCGTAAAAATATCGGGATAAAAAGTATCCTATGTCCTTCTCCGGGTCAAGGTCTATCCATATCCCAAAGTTCATCTAAATCCGTTCAGCCATTTTAGCGTGATGTCGTGACCAAGGGAAATAGGGATTCATTTTTATATATATAGATTAGTCATTGTATAACTTACTGAACAGGTCTCGCACCCGCCGGGCCCCCTGGCCGACCAGTATTTCGTCGAACTCGGGCCCCGCGGCGTGGAAGAACGGCACCCTGGCCTCGCCCGCGACGGCCCGCGCCAGCAACGTCTTGCCGGTGCCCGGCGGGCCCACGAGGAGGACGCCTTTGGGCAGCTTGCCGCCTAGGGTTGAGAACTTCTCAGGGGATTTTAGGAATTCCACCTGTTTGGGAAAAAATATATGTTAGTTACAACTAGGGATGTTATGGATATGAAATTTCGGATCTGTATAGGGATACGGATATAGAAATAATATTAAACCGGTTACAAATTATTTCTGATTATCCCGTAGTTTCGGATAGTTTCGCTTACGGATATTAGATTTTTTACTAAATTGTAAAAGTAAAACAGAAATAAAAAAACATGCAAGTGACGCGCGCGGCTAGTGTGTCAGCTCGGCCGGGCAGAAAAACCTGTCATAACGTGCCTGATTTAGACGCCACCCCTATCCGAAATATTCCGAAACCTTTATTTAGAGATTCGGTTACGGATAGATTTTTATTTCGGATATCCTGTAGTTTCGGTTACGGCTACGGAGCTCCTTAACATCCCTGGTTACAAGCTGCAAGCATGACATTAAGAAGCAAACTTCTATGCTTCAAATTCTTGTTTGATGCGATAAATATATGTTATAATTCAATAACTATTAATATCCAGGAATTGTTAATTGTAAAATTAAAAAAACCAAAAAAAAAAATAAGGTTGTGGTGTCCCCAAATAAGAACGGTTTTTTTTTGCATAAAAATAGTTATGTTAAATATTGTGAAAGTGACTGGATGCAGAAGACGGACAGTCGAATCGTGTAACTCAATTTGTGAGAAGCCTATGCCCAGCAGTGGGACTATTATAGAGTATTATCGCAGAGTTCTGGTTACTCACAACATCTTTCAGCTCTTGCTTGGCCTCGTCCGCGCCTTTGACATCGTCGAAGGTGACGGATATGTCCTCGGGGTCTACTTCCACCTGGTTGCCCAGCTGGATTCTGTCAATAAAACACATTTTTGTTTATTTTTTTATGTATTTTTAATTTAGTTCTTTTATAATATTCTGATAATTACCCTGTTAAAAAAAATCAGATCTGAAAGTGGTTTCTGCGCTCAGGGCGTTTGCCCAGCGTCCATCAAACGTACACGTAGCGTAGACGTTGCGCAGATGTGTCGACAGCATCGCGTCATTAGTACACATTTATGACGATGCGAAAATACCATAATTTTGTGAGTTGCGATTTTGAGTTGCGTAATTTACGCTGCATTTTATAAAACAATCCGGTTTTTCGACATGACGACGTATGAGTTGCCAATTTGCGAAAATTAATTTAAACAGTTTTACGACTTCAACGACCGCTTTACATACGCTCAGTGCGAATACACTTGAGCTAAACCAGTCAGTGGATGGGAGTCCAATAAATAAAATAAAAAAAAAACGAGCGAGTCTTACAATAGTCGCATATGATATGTAACATCTGACATCTCACCTTGGTAAGAAGCAACATTAAACCGGCGGGGCTTCGTCAACTGCCGGGGGTGCGAAGAAAACCGAAAGGGAGATCATGGCCCCCGGCAACAGGGCAACCGAAGGAACACGGGTGGGTTTTAGTCAGTAAGAGTCTGACACGCCCTCCTGCTCCGCCCAGAGCGAATATTTTCCCACCCAAAAAAAAGGGGCTTCGTCAAGGTCGTTTCTATCGGTCAACTGTATCACCGCGCGCGCTCTTTGGTCAAATCAAATAGCGCGCGCTTCCCCGGCTTCCTGTGACTCACTTCCGTCCCTTTTCACGAAATCTCTCCCACAGATTTGACTAATTTCGATTTTAGAAAGCGTGGGGAAAGATGAAAGACATCAAAAAGTTTTTATTTTCCAAGGGGAACCACGTACATACCTGAACACAGTCCCGCTGACTGACGCCATGAGGCTCACGAATATAGCCAGGAACAGCACAATCGTCAGCAGCTGTTGTACCAACTTCAGGTATTTGGACGCTTTCGTGCCACGGACATTGTCGGGATGGGAACCTGGCGTGAAACTTAATGCTTTAAATATTACACAACGTAGTTTTTGCGCCCCGCTCCTCGCCGCTGGTTTGATGCACGCAACCGCAGTAAAAATATGGACAGTACAGAAACTACGTAGTAAACGTTCGAAACAGCTCACACAGACGCGCTCATTGACGAGACCCCAAGCGATTGTCGCGGTGCTGTCAGTTGTCGAGACGAGAGGTCGCCGCGATCTTTTTAAAAAATGGAGCGTAGGTAATTGTTTCAACAAATAGGCCTAATTTCCATACTGACCATATTTATATTATGCCGCAACCATAAACATAACTGGCGAAATGTTGGTGCGCTATATAGGGGGTGGCAGGGACATCGACGCGAAAACTGTTACCACCACGGATTCAGTACATGATTCTGAAACCCCTTGCGATGAAATTTTTCGCCGGTATTTTTTTTAAATCACCTGTTTCATACATTTTGACCGCGTAGGTATTGCAATTTTCAATCAAACAGCAGATTTTTTTTTTTTAAATAACCTACGAAAAGTTTCAACGCAGGGGGGGTTCAGAATCATGTACTGAATCCATGGTAACAGTTTTCGCGTCGATGTCCCTGCTACCTCTATATAAACGTACCTACCTCTTCACGGAATGCAGGCGTAGTGTTATTTAAATACCTTTTCAATTATGTTTTTTGAAGTGAAAACTTCTTTAGGCGATAAATTTTTGGTAGGGGATAAACTTATAGATTCAGGTCACCGACATGCTCGAGCCGTAGTGCTGTATGGTAGAATATACAACGTGAGTCTTTATAATGTGCACATACCGAAATGAGGGAATCTGTGCTTAATTTTATGGATGGGAAAATATTTAAAAAAAACTAAATATTTTTGTAACAAAACGGTGTTACTTTAAAACTAAATGATCTATTGCGATGAAACTCCATAATGCTTGGAAGTAATCAGCGTCCTCATAAAATGAAAATTGTGGAAAATAACTACCCTTAATTTAAAGTAAACATGATTTTTTAGCAAAAGTCTGTTTATTTTTCATAATTTTTTACAATTATCGTAAAATTTCTCTATAACACGCCAAACAGAACAAAAAAAAAAAAAAATTTTCCGTCGATAAAATTAAGCATAGATTCCCTCATTTCGATATGTGTCAATTATAAAGACTCGCACTGTAGATGACGCTAATACCAGTTTTAAGTTTTTACTTCTGTCGTCAGTCCCCATGACTGTTTTTATTATTCTTAGTTGGGTCCCACAGAGCGGATGAAAAAAAAAAAACTTTCATAGGCGTGATTCGGCACAGTCGGTTGGCAAATTCGAATGTATAATTATGTGCGTAGCACCCCTTACCTGCTAGATACCCCTCGGCGAACGCTATTTTGATCTTGTCCTTCTGCTGGTGAGTGAGGTGGTTGGCGTCTGCGTTGAGCAGCTTCTCCAGCCGCGGCGCCACCTCTGGACCCTGTTGCTTGTCTATTGGGTCCGTGGCGCTTAGTCCTGGAGAATATGAAGGTTATAGAACTGGCCATTGGGTACCATAGTAAGTATAACATTAATATTTAGTGTAATACGCCTTGAAGATTTAGGATAATAGCGCAGGATAAATAATAAGTGGTTGCCAAGCTTCTGCGCGCGACTTCGACCGCGTGGAAGTCAACTATACTATGAAATATATACCACCAGCCACCACCGCCGGTGCTTTGACACCCAGCAATAGTGTAACTTGCTATCAGTTACAGAATATTTGTAATTGGATGACTACTTCCAGAGAGATTACCTCTTACAAACAAACATTTTTACATCTTTATAATATTACTAGCGAACTCGACAGAGGTTGTCCTGTCCAAACAGCGCCACCTACCGGGTCCAATTCTATTTTCAAACCATCCAGGGACCAACCCCCTTAAATATACCCACAAAATTTCATTAAAATCGGTCTAGCCGTTTAGGAGGAATTAGGTGACAAAAACATTTACACAGAAGAATTATACAGGGTGGCAGGGACATCGACGTGACAATTCTTACCATTGATTCAGACCATGATTCTGAACACCCTGAGTTCAAATTTTTCATCGTGAATTTTAAAGAAACAGCTGTTTCATAGAAAAGTGCAATACCTACGCGGTCAAAATGTATGGAACATTGTTTTTTTTTAATTACCGACGAAAAATTTCAACGCGTGTAGATTTATGTACTGAATCCATGGTAACAGTTTTTGCGTCGATATTCCTGCCACCCTGTATATATAAAGATAGTATGATAGCATCTACATTGCCACATGTGAACTTAGCATCGAACTGACGTCGCGCAAAATTTTGCATCGCGCAAGCAGAGTTTACAGCGCGACTAGCATATATACAACGTCCCAACATCAATCGTCCGGCAGTAGCTCACCAGACACAACACCCGTCTGGTCGGAGGATCCTCCCTTATCTATGGAGGATGAGTGAACTTTACATCCTATTCCTCATACCTCTATAACAGTTTAGAGAACTTTATGTCTGAATGCCGCGTACGACGTCGACGTGTTTAAGAGATCACAACAGTACATTTCTATAGTAAGCATTGTGATGCTGTAAGCGGTCGACGGCGTTTATAGGAGACCATAACCTTAGGCGCTTTCTACCAGTCTACCTTAGGCCGATGTAGAGACAAAACGTAGTAGTAAATGTAACCTGATAAAATCGAGCTATTATAGTAGTTTTTGGGCGTCTGATACACCCAGTTTTGTTTTTAATAATACCACAGCAAATACACATACATAAAGCTTTAGTAATGAAGTCAATTGTTTACTTCAATAATTGCAAATTAAACGCAACAGGTGCCAAAATTAATAGCTTAACTAAATAGCATGCAAAGCATTTAGAACCCATGTTAATTAACCGTTTATATCACCTCAATAAGGCGCTTTAGGAACACTATTCTATAAGAGAATCAAAATATATTGAGCTACAGTTTCATACTCATGAATAAAACACTGAATGCGAATTTGATCCTTATTACTACTAGAAATTGTCCAACTGACAGGTGACAGGAACGAACAGGTGTCATTGTCTCAACAATTGGAATAGAGAGCGACATAAATTCTAATTCAAAAGTTTATTGCTCAACACATTTGACTGCACTGAAGTTAACACATAATATGTGCAAAAACATTAGAAGATAATACGGGGAATACAACAAAAAAAATGTAGCTATAGACGCATGCATACTACGTATAGTATGCACGCATATTGTTGTAAGCACACATGCGTCATAGTTACTATTGCTGTACGCGTAAATAATATACAGAATGACGATGATTTCTGTGGAAAGTATTTAATAGATGGAGTCTATTCGTGCCAAAACCAGCACCCACACAATGAATCAATCTGAATGATTTTGAGGGATATTGTTAATCCATTGCTTCATATGTGCGAAAAATTCGTCTGCTCAGCAACGTAAATAACGCAATTAATGTTGTTGAACTGTCAAAATGAAACGGATTGTGATAGATCTTATGTTACGCATTTAGGCTGCGGGACATTGTTTAGTAAAAAAATGATTTTTGATGCTCAAAGCGGCCAAGATATTTATCAGGAAATATCAACCTGCCAATAAACCCTACTTCCACCTCTGAGACCAGTCCAGAACGAAGACCTTAACTACAATACATACAAAAAAACTTACGCAGTCTGTTTATAAGATTTGGGTTACGTTTCATGTCTGCATGGACCCCGCGCTCAGTCTTGAATCCTCGGACCTGTACAGCATACTTGAAGGTGCTATCCACGCCTCCAGTTAGAAGGCCTGCGAAGTTATCTGTGAAACTGAACCTGGGGAGAGGGTGGGGGTTAATGCGTTTGTGGGGTAATTAGATTTGGTCGGTAAATTAACATATATATTAAATGAAGTCGCCATGTATATGAATTCGAGTTGACATTTAAATTAATTGGTGTCAACATGTAAATGAATTCGAGATGACATGTAAATTAATTTCAGTGGTCAAGTTAAAGTTGTTTTTACATGTAAACTAACTGGAGTCGAAATGTAAATGAATGGAAATTCACTAGTAAATTCGAAGGAGTCGAAATTTTGTTCAATTGAAGTAGACCATAGTAGTCTTGACAATTAATGGAAGTTAACATAAATAAATTGGAGTATACAAGTAATTACAACATGTAAATTAATGGTAGTTATCATGTAAATTAGTAAATTAACTCGATTTGAAATCGACGTAGACCTGTAAACTAACTAGAGTCAACATGTAAATAAATCACCAGTCACATACCTGGTATTCCTCCCCGTAAAGTCGACAGTAACAGTGGGTAGTTTAGTCCAGCCATTCTTATTGTTTTCGAAGCTGTCAGATGAGATATGAGATACTTTTCTAACAGAGGCCAGATCTCGTAGACGAGGAACACATGGCTTCGTCCCTAATGTACGAAGCTGAATAGATTTCATCTCACTGAAATTACAACAAAAAAAAAAAAAACGTAAAGTTCAGGTAAACATATACCAACTTTACCGCAATGTTAATAAAGTCGGTTTTAGAATGAAGGAGGGGTTTTGGTATGTAATAAATCATCACTCATCCACACCAACCGCGGCCTTCGAACGACTCGTGCGCCTGTTACCCAGAAGTCATTTAGAATGACTATGCATAAGAATAGTATAATCAATCAGCCTATAATGTTCCCACAGTGAGGACTCAGGTCTCCTCTCTGCGAGATGAAGTGGGCAATAATCCACCACACGAGCGCGAAACAAAAATTCGCATTTCTGTTTCCTAAGATATCTATTATACATTGTAACAGCGAATCAATTATCTCGCCTCCCCCTTAAAACCTAGGCCAAATAGTTTTTTTTTTTATATTCGGATAACTTATGACCTAGAGGTGCCATAAAGAATATGAATTTTAAAAAAAAGCGAAATTTTGCTAATTAAAGCTAGTAAACGACAATAAGCAGTCTATAAGACATAAACAAATGTCAACTTTATAACAAAGTAAATAAAGTTTATTTTAGAATGGCTACTAGTTTTGAACTTCTTCATTATTAAAAAGATACAAAAGCCTTGCAATGTAAAGGCCTACAGCTTAACTGAGTCCGTGCTCGGTGCGGGAGGGGTGACAGTTGTCACAAGTTGAGGAATCACTGAGCTCTCGTATCACGACACCACACCCCACCCGCACCGCACAGCTACCTCAGAAACAGACTCAGTTAAGCGGTCGTCTAGTTTACAAACAAACCAGGATTTATATTATCAGAAATTTAGTATACAATTGTTGGCTTTCATCATCTTTATAAACATAATGTAGTCAGATTGTAGAAAGAAAATTAGAGAATGATATCATTAAATTGTTATTTCCTAAGATAAACGGGTCATAATGCGGTCAAATGCGAGTCGGACTCGCGTACCGAAGGCTTCTGCACCAGCGTACAATATTTTACAAAAAAAGCCGAATAAAACACGTTAATCATATGTAACCCCTTTAATTTTTTACTTTATTTTTATTATTAATTGTTATAGTTGCCATAGTAGTACACATTCTGTGAAAGTTTCATACAGCCCTGTGACAGACAGATGGACTGCGGAGCCTTAGTAAAAGGGTGCCGTGGCACCCTTTGGGTACCGAACCATTATAAATATGTTTACATTTTAATACTTGAGTGTAATATTGAAATAAAAGTAAATCAAATGAAGATGTAATCTATTAATAAGAATTAATTGAAGCAAGATTGCATTAAATCTGTCTTCATAATCATTTTTGTTGAATTTAAAATACTTTTTGTTGTTAAGTTTTCCATAAATATAAAATACTTTAATACTGCCTCCTCATTGGTGTAGTGGGCAGTGGGTGGCTCTGTGGGCTGTATCTCATGAACAGTAATAAGTAAATAGTTGAAATTTTCACAGATTGGTTTTTTTCGGCGTAAAAACGCTGCTCTATCTTTATAGGTTACACCCCTAGTGTGCAACTCCGACTCGCACTTGGCTGTTTCATTTTGTTTAGATTTGACAGTCAGACAGGGTCAATGATCTTTGTGACCTTTTATTAAACTAATGTTAATAGATAGTAATACATTTTTTAAAACTACATTTCATATTCAGTTTCCGTGAGCAGTAAGATGACTTACTAAAGCTATTAGCATAAATGAAGTTCTATAATCATACTAGCCGACCCAACTGACATTGTTGAACCAAAAATATTCAAATCGGTCCAGCCATTCTCTAAACAAGCCTTCAATCTGCAAGGGCAGTCATCAATCGATGCATGCACAACATTCATGTCAATATTGGTGACTGCTATAATCAGGGATGCTTTAAGTGACTCCAAGTTGCGATGGGGTTTAGTGCAGACCTTCTCCTCTAAGTGCTGCCATATTTTGTAATCCAAGAGATTCAAGTCTGGACTGGATAAGGACCAATCCTCATGCCTGATAAAGTCGATCGTGAGCCAGTTTTGGGTACTATTCGCCTTATGAGCCGCACAATCGTGCTGGAATACCCAGTGCCTGTTTTCGAACATTGTTTGTCAAAGAGCTTCCACAATGTTAGAACTGTGTTTTGATATACGAGGGCACTGGTTTTCACTCCTTTTTCACACAAAAACACCTCCGTTGGACCCAAATAGGACACCCCAAGCCAAACCATAAATGCCGAAGGGTGATGACCACGCTGAACACGTCTGCTTGCTTCTTCACTAGAGTGTGCATACACTTTATCATTATTTTTGTTGAAACTCTCCTCAACATTAAAAATTTTTTCGTCCTTAAAACGTATTTCGCGGTATTTTTTTCCCGGGTACCGCCTTTACAAAACCTGGCTTCTTTCGGAGTCTGATTTTTTTCAGCCGTGCGTTAAGATATGCTGTTTTTTTTCTATAAGCACCCAGTCCTAGGTCTTCATTTAAAACCCTTTTAACAGTAGTTCTGCTTAGTCCCATCTGCAGAGCCAACATTTTTTGCTTGCGGACAGGATTTCATTGGATTCGCGCCTTCACTGTTTTGATGACTGCTGAAGTCCGAACAGTACGAGGTTGACCACTCCTTTGTTTATCTTCTAATCCTGAATCGTTTGATAGTACGATAACTAAATCTCAGTAGAATTTTCAAATTTTTCAGCAGTTTGAAAATCTCAGTTCGCGCGTGACCACAATGTTGCAATGCAATTACTGCGACTCTGTCTTCTTTGTGCATCCACTCCGTTTTAGAAAATGAACAAAATTCCAGAAACCCTTTGTTTATTATTTGCTTTAAATATTCAAATTTCAAATGCCCATAATATTTTCCTCTGCATACATTCTAAATTCGAACTTTTGCCTATGTGACAGAACTTATGGCTCGATTACAAATATAGAAGATCCAACAAATTACATAATTGTTCAAGGAACTCATCTTGCAACAACTTATGATGATTTAGTTTACTAAATAATTGTTTAAAAACAACAAACATAATTTAATCGAGAGAACTATGTGCGTGTGTTTCTGTGCTATTGGGTTTTTCCATCTGGAATTTCTCAGTGGCAACCCTGAATCTGGATTTGTGCCTGTTTGATGGCAATAGGCTAACTCCCTATTACATGGGACTTAAAAACATTACTGTCAAAATGTGGGGGTACTATCGCAGAAACACATATCTATGTATACACTGTATACATAGATATTGCATACTTTTAATGTGGTTTCAAATTCGTTCTATACATTTTGAAGTGCAATTATGGTATAAAACATTTGTTTTTCCTTTTATTACAATCTTCACTTTTTCACATTAGTTTCCTCTTGCTATGTTACAATTACTGTTTACATTCACAATGTTTAAATAGAGAACAAGCCTTGAGAACATGCCAAATAAGCCAGCAGAATTTGTTTACAATAGGAAACATCTCCAATGAAAACATTGAATGTTAACACTAATAACATAACCTTTCTTACATAATACTATGCCTTGTTTTTGATAATTGCTCATAAATAATCCTTTTTTAAGCCAATAACGTAAGTGTGGAATATTATCAAATACCACAAAGAACTACATAACTAGCTATAGTATAACCATATTCAGCCGTGTCGGCCAACTATACATACTTGAAGACATTCCTATCAAAGTTCCTGATAGTTTCTTCGAGACTCTCCTGACAAACTATTGCGTCATAAACTGCCACCGAAGCCTCTTGCCTCCTCACATTTTTGTTTTTCCCACTGTGATTCTTCCGCTGACGGAAAACACTTGAATATCTTGAAGACAATTGGCTAAAACTAACTAAAATCTGCAATGACAAAAGGTTATATTTAATGACAAAACAGTTTTCATTTTAATACAAAAAATGATTGTTTGATCACTTTAGGTGATTATCTGTTTATTTACCTGGTTTTGGGTGTTTATTGAATTCAATGAGAACATGTTACATGTAGGTGGTTTTTGTTGAGTGTTTTTTTCATTGAGGTGCACTCGAATCGAAAATTTTGTAGGCTCTTTCTCACGTCAAAGTGTCAAACTTAATTTTCGCAATGAAAAAAAAAAATGCCTGTAGTGTTGGGCTTTCTTAAGAATATTTGAGGTTGCCATAGAGTTACTTTAGGTTACTATTTGGACACAAATTGTTGTCTGTAATAGGACAATAATTTAAAAACTTTTATCTACAAGTATGTAAAAAAGGAGGAGAAATAATCATAGGGCATCAAAAAATTCGTCCATTGGTTAAGCGGAATTATTATCATGAATTCATGATTCCTTTTGGCCTTTGATTTATACGGAATTAACTATTCAATAGAAAGTGATCAGATTTTTATGCTTCTTATTGATTATATACAGTTCAAACAAACTCGACTCTAAGAGTCGAGTTTGTTTAAAAATCTACTAGGAAAAAAGACATAACTATTTATGTGTCTATGGTGGTGATTTCTGAGAATAAAGTGTGGGGTCAAGCAATATTTGTAATCTTCTTGATAAAATACATTAGATAAATTAGTTAAAAATGATGGAAGCATTTTATATGCTTGGTGCATGCATGCATGTTATTGTAATCATTATCACACAATGTTCCGCACTGAAAAACGTTGTAAAATTAATGTATCGTACTTAAAACAAAATGTTTCTAAAATATGGACAACGCTATAGATTTTCAGTACTGAAAATAATGATATTAGAATAGTTTAACATTAAAATTATCCTTTTGAATAAAATGATTTTTCACTTTTATAGTTTTCGAACAGTCAATCATTTAATTTATGCTCTACATTGTCTATGCTTTATTTGGACAGTAGAATCCAAAATGGCGACAAGCGATGACGAGCCTATGCATTTATATGAAGTTTTTCAAAACTGTTTCAATAAAATAGCTAATAAACAACAAGGTGAGTGAGAAAATGTGTACCGTGGCTCGTCTCGCGTTCCTCGAACAAACTATCGCGGTTCTGTGAAGTGTTTCATTGTGAATATCAGTCTCAGTGTTTGCGTGTTATGCCATTACTGTGTTGAAAAGCAACAGCATTTTTTCAAAATACGTTCGTAATATCCAACCTACGCGTACATAAAGCAGTGGTTAACCTTCTGAAATCATTAACGTATGCGTTTTAATTATGTAGGATGCCTTAAGAACGCTTTTTTGACGTACAAAGGCTATGTTTTGATCGTATACTACGACACCAAATGTGCCTATACCATTGTGCTACAGCGATTTCAGAGCGAATCTGAATTGTTTCACGGGATTTATTAGCTTTGATGTCTGCGCTCACGAATGGATAAGGTAAACCTATCGTTTTCAAAATGAAAACCGATAATTTTCGAAGATTTATCTAAAGAAAGAAGAGGTCTTGTCGTATGCAAGTTTCTTGATGCATTTTTTTTTCTCGTTTGCAAGTTTCAATGGACACAACGTTGTCAGCCTGCTCTGTAGAGGTGTACACGGGTATTTAGTTTGCGAATCGTTGTTTTTATCTTCTCTTTGTGCCAATGTTTACAGCGTATTTTTTTTTTGTTTATTTACACACGTTAGGCGCGGACTTCGAGCGTCTATGGAATCGACTGTGCGTTATGCATGCACTATAAAAAAAGTTACTACCTTGTGAGTATGTTAGGAATTTTCTGCAATGGAATAATATTGATGAATGTATACTTAAGCATGTTATGTCTGTCACACCATGTTTTCTGTTCCATTTGAATAAATTGATATTGATCTAAATGTATAATGCTATGATTCAGTTTCATCCTTCATTTGAAATAGTTGTGAATCATTAACTCTATGAATGAACAAAGTTCTATTTGCTTTTTGTCATAATTATTTCTTTTCAATTTTAAAACATTTCTTTTATTTATATTGCTGATTAGTCACTACCAAAACCACATTACAATTACAGGTTATATTTGTTTTCTTTAGCATAATTTAACAGAAATCCTTATAAGAAAATATGAATTAGAATATTAATTATGCAAACCAAAACCAACATATAATCAGACAGTTTCATAATTAGTTAGACCAACAGTTTGTAAAACAACTAGAGGTCATAACCATAATATTACATTTTGGCTGTTAATGTTATTATTGCTTTTCAATCTTTTACACTATATACATCAATTACCTAGAATGATTGGTTGATGGAGAGCCGAGCTACTTCTGTATAGATCAAATATTTTTCTTTATATCTGTAACTTGTTCATAAAACATTGTGTACAAGGCTTGCATTTTCATTGAAGCTTTGTCACTCATGAATATTTTTTTTCTTTCATATCTTTTTCTTTATTTCTGTTGTAACTGTTTACAAATCAAATAATTAATTATGTTATTACAAATTTATTAATTTCAATGGCTGGATGAACTGGTTACATTTCAATAGTCAAAATTCTCCAAAAAGATAAAGTTAAAGACATTGTTTTCCTATTCAACAATCCTAGGTACAAAAAAATCTAGATTACACTGTTTTGTACTCAACCATTGTTTCTGAACTATGTATTTGTAAACTCTTTTTTGTGCGGTTGCCATGCGGCAAGATGCTATCAATGAAATGTCAAATGTATGTATGATTTGTGTGAGTATATTATGCCAATTGGTAATTATTAAATATCTGTTCTACATATAATTTAAAATTGGCGCCATGCTTAAATGCGCGCCTAATTTCTAACTGCATTTTCAAGGTCAAAAGCTACAAAAAGCAGTCTTCAAAACGCCACCCATTTTTCTTCTTCCTAGTATAGGCATGTGTGTGTGGAGGGAAGAAACAGTGGCAAAACTAGTATGCCGCCAAATTATTTGCAATTCTATGGCATAAAAATAATGAACTCTTCAGGAAAAATATAATTTAAATCCAGAAAGATAAGTAAACTAAAGAACCATCATGATATTATTATGTCAGCAATCAGAATGGTACAATGTTACTTTTTTTTTGCAATGATTTTTCTGGATCTGCCCACCTGCAGGATTTTATAGCCATAGATTTGTAAAGTGAAATCAGAAGAGAAAATTCTGCAATATCATAACATTTTCTTTTATATGGGCTAAGACATATCCATTTCTGTAAAAACCATATATAATCATTGTGGATTTTGAATTTGTTATTAGCAGAACACACTTGTGTAAATAATATTCTTACAAAGTAAATAACTAGAAAATTACATTTAGAAATATAAATCTTACTTGTGTGGAAATAAAGTTGTCAATACAGTACAGATTTAATAGAGTACTTGTAATCGTCTATGAGGTTTCCGAAAGACGGAAAAATATAAGTTAGTTTAACTTTAATGGAAATAAGAATAATTATTTCAAATATCATTAACTTACTCCCAATTTTTCTAGGCCACAAAAATCCCGGGCTCAGATCGAACACGCTACTTTTTATGCACCATTTCAATAATATTGTCGCTTTTCTTCCTACCTCTTTTGCGTCAAAACTTTTTACTATTGTTCTAGGTATTACCTGATCTCAAGTCTGTAAAAACTAAACCTGAACAGCTACAGTCAATGAAGAGTCAACTACGCAAGCTTTGTCTTTGCGCACAGAGCAGTCAGAAAGCTCTCAAAAGCTCGCACAGAAAGCGCCGTTTCTGCTCTTTTTTTTTTTCTTCAAAATTGTTGTTATTTGAACGTTAAAATTACATAAGACAGACCTCAAATACCCGCCCATCACCACTTCCTAGTGTTTTAGCTGGGAGGAAGTGGAGCAACAAACTCCCCAGCAACACAGCTGTCTGTTAAGTTAGAAAAACTTGATTCTTTAGATACAATCGTATTATAAAACAAAATGTCTTCCAACTCAATTCCCGCCAAATCTTATGTCTCACTACCCAATAATAAAAATCCCCATCAACACTGTCCCATCAGTTCCCGAGATTTGTTGATACACGACACAAACATCGATAGCAATAAAACGTTTGAATCGTCCATGCGACCTAGAAACGCCTATTAGCTATATTTTTAGTGTAACTAGTGAGTCAACGGTCGTATTATATCAATTAATACGTTCCTCACAGTTATGTCTGTGAATTGTGAAATTGTGATTTATATGCGTGTATAATTGAAGTTGTTTTGGTGTATTAAATTAAAAGAAATCATCAATTTCTCCTACGGTACGTATTAGTCCGCCGATTTTGGAGAACCCCACGTCCTAACGCCATCAGAAGATCGCAAGGCTGTTATTAGCTTCAATAATTCAGACAGGATAAACCTGCCTGAATTATGAATCAATGCTTCTACCTCTACTTTTCCCTTCAAGGATCTGTAATTCCAAAATATTGCGAAGGACAATTCGCGTCTAATTCGAAACACACTATTTTCATTGAAGAATACCTATTATAATATTGATAGTTAGGCCGCGTTCATTAATCGCAAGAATGGAACAGTTAACTTTTAAAAATAATGATTGAAAGGCTAGCGTTAACCACTAACTTTAATTTCTAGCAAATCGGCCACAGACAAAAAAGAACACTTAAAAAAAAAAAAAATTATGCCCATAACCTGGTTAGTTGATTTTCAAATTGAAATCGACTTCCTTTGGAAACGAGCAGATGTTATTGTTTACCGTTTAGCACGTTATCTGTTGCATCCTGATTAACTTATTCAGGTTTTGTTTTTACGGATTTAGCGGTCTTGTATGTTTTGGAAGAGATTTGTTTGCGGTGGATTTACTGCTTAGTAAAAGCTTGCCACCCTTTAGGGCTTACTTATTGAAAAGTAAAATGATTACTCGCGAGAAAGACGACCGAAGAAAAATGACAATATCTCAAAGGCGCGGTAAGGCGAAATCATCATCATCACCCACAGCAGGGCATAGTCTTTTCTTCTGCCAATCCCAACGCTCCTGTGCCAGCCTCATCCAGGTTCTACCCTCGATGGTAACAATATCGCCCATCTCGAATGACAAGTTATAGTAATCGATGTTTCCAATAGCATTCGTGATGCCTAACTAATCACGTTTCCGACATACTTAACCGCCTTTCAAACACCAATTAGGGGAGGCTATTTTTATACGCATAAGTACCCAGGTTTCCCTTATTGTCAAACTCCCAAAAATATTCAGAAAATACTCGATATTGCATAATCGCCGAATTGATCCTACCTAGTCGATGTATCGATGTATTTTTTTCTGCCGGCACAATTTAACGTGCGCCGTGTCCCGTTAAATTGATTTACTATCTGCAGACTACATCTATTTTGGTGAAGTATATTATATTGGCTATTTCTCTTAGTTTGTGTAAATTTTTAGGTAAAATGTAACCTTTTTTCGTAATACATTTCAGAGTATAGCCTGTTTGACTTTGTGGGATGTTAGCGTTGTTAAACGCTAAGTTTTATAAATGAAAATGTTGGCAAAAGCTTGCTCTGCTTTCAAAGATTCACCAGACCACAGTACTGTAGCCATTCGGTTAAGAAAAGCATCTTAAGGAATTCTGAACTGTCTGATGCAGGTAGTAAGTGGATTACGCATCAGCATCATCTCTGTATGAAAAGAGGCGTTTGCTGCTCAGTGGGATAGTGTTTATTCTTCCTCTAACCACAATCTTGTCTATCATTGCGATAAGAAACATTGTGTGGTTGAAAGTTCACCGCTGGTTCCAGGTCTCGCATAATCCACCATTCACGTTCGTCGTCGTCCATTTTCCCGCATACAAATCACCTCAGCTACTTTTTCAGGTCATTGGTCTATCCATACCTATTGCATGCCAAAAATCAATTTTCATGTCTCATAACTGTCATGAATTTAACTCTGCATTTTAAATTGACCTTACTTTTAGAATGTTTTGACAAGGTCGACCTTTGTAGTGCGAAAATCTGCGATATTATTTAAATGCGATACTCTTTTCAGAAAAATCTGTGATATCTATCTGTTTGGTACTTTTACACCGTGAACCACACCTATTTGGAACAACACAAGCTATATTTCAACGCTGGAAAATTTAAAACTTATTCGGTCGAAATAGTCGAAGTAGCCAGTTTATCGCCGATTTTCCTCAAAACTATTCACTTCCCACGACTGTATCTTAGTCTATACGTAGAACATACAATAAAGTAATGCGTACTGAGCCAATCAATCAAATGCTTTGGACAATCGTCATTGAACTATCTTGCCGTATTAGGTGCAGGCTTATGATTGTACCCGTTATGTGGGTAAGGACTGAGGTAGAAGCGGGGGCGGGGGTGTTTATAGGCACGATGATATATGACAGTGATAGCGGTTAGCGATTTTCGTAAGGCCATGAAGCCTGTGATCTTTGATCATGATTTTTAAAATTAAATTAATAAATCTTATTCAAAGTGGGCTCGGAATCACCGCTTTTTTAACGACAATACTACATAAAACAGTCCTCCAAAATGCTAGCCCTTTAACACGTCCTATTGAAGGAATGGGCTAGCGATTACGAAGCGAAATTTCGTGTGTGTAGTGCATTTTAAAAGGGACTGCGATAAATCAAGTAGACTTAGCAGCAGGCAAAATGGTCTTTGTAAGTTGATGGTGGTTCAAGCCAAAGATCGCGTGGTGATCACAGGTAACTGCTTGTCGACCTATATTTAAATATGTTGTTCTTTCTACAAAAAAATGAATATAATGTGGCAAACAATCGTTTTAGTGCTTGTTTTTCGAGTAGTCGCTCCCGCTAGTGCCTCACACCAGCACATATTGTATAATGCAGTATTCAGTACCTGTATGAATTAATATACCGCATTACTATGTTACATTGAGTTAGTTGTGTACCATTGACGAGCTTATACAGGGTGTGAAAATTGTGAGATGTCAGTGTTGATCGTTATTTTCTATGGTCAACACCTACTTTCTTTATTGGAAGAAGAGAGATAGATCTCTCAGCCTTCATCTGTTTAGACTTGGCCCCATTTTTCATCATTTCTACTTTGAATGTGCCGTGTGATTACCACTCCATTTCCGTGTTATCTTTTTTCTTTCAAATTGACCCATTGCTGGGCAAAGGTCTTATAGCTTTTTACTGTTCCCTATACGTTGACCTTCTCCGAACAATCTCCCATTTATGTAAACGCTGTTGCGGTGATCTTATTGTGCTCTGAATCCACTCGACAAGCATAGACGGCTCGTTATAAGTGCCAATAAAAAGAATTCGACTCATGCGCACTAGGTATCTCTGATCAATATGCTATGTACGGCAAATAATTTGCATATTATTATTAAATTAATATATTACGCACGCAAATGCGTGCGTAATATATTAATTGTAGTTTTCCATCTTCTGCAGAAATAAATTGTTGTTTTATTCGACACAAAGCCCGCTACTCTGCTTTTATCTCTATTGAAGCTTTAACCATGTTCTTCTGGCATTAAGTTGCCTCTCTACCTAATGCCATGTTAGTGGGTGAACTCTCTTTTGTATTTATATGCTGATAGCCTGCGCGAACTCCTGAATCTTAGTCCAAAACTACAGGCCATGATTCCTGAATCGAATCCGCACAAGCAAGTAGCCAGTGCACCACCCGTGTCTTAGCGTATCCCGTGCAGTCTATCAAAGCCCAATCTATCTACCTTGAAACATTACACTGTTGAGCCATTGATTTAGAACTAGCTTTTCACCAGCCTGACGCGCGAAGCTTCGGAGCGGTGAGCTAAAAAATCCACCAATTGAATAGCTTCCTTTTGAACATGAAGCAATTATTTGGAGGTTCTTTTTCCTCGCTCTCCTCTCTTCGTCCTGGAACAACACTGGTAGAAAACCAGTCAAAAAGTCATCAGCAGATACAAAAACATCACACTGTATAAACAACCCGACCAAATAGGGAGTGTCACGTATATTTATTGTAAAGTGTTACACGGAGGGTATTAATCATTTTTGGACGGCTGTCGTGCGGTGACGGCACTCTTTAGGCGGCTCATTTGCTGAACTGCCTGTTTAGTCCAGTGGTTGTAAATGAAGCTTATGGATGAGATTCTTGAATAGAGATTAAGCAGGCCAAATGCGAGTTACAGGGATTTGTGCACTAATACGGTTTTGATTAAACAGGCTCCTAGGCTTAGAGATATAGCTCTGTTGTCGTTGGCACTCATTTAGTATGAAACCCCAAAAAAAATGCCTTTCGCAGAGCTTACTTTCAGAAGTGAAATTGGTAATGTGGACGGATTACGAATTCTAATACCGTAAATAGGAATTGTATCCGAAAATAGAATCACCCTTTATTTCATTCAGAAATGTGTTCGGAAACGTGATCATTTTTAGAAAATAATGTCTTGCATATTCGACCTCATTGTTAAAAAATGGTTGTTTTTCTCAGATGGCATTTTTTCATTTAAATTAAAATAAATGTCAAGTGCGTAATTAAATATAATCGTAATAAAATTACATAAATGTTGTGTAATTGAATTGTTATCGACCGAGCTTCGAACTCGCTATCTCTTGTTTACGAGTGACACTTGACTTTGTATTGTTTAGTTATAACAATGTGCTAACTAATTAGTTTTCTTAATCTGCGCAGAAATTGATTATCTTGTGTAAAATGATTTATTTGCAGGAAATTATATACTTTCGAGAGCTATATGTGATGATTCTAAATAATTATAATTTGTTATGTAGTTTCGGCCTAGTGCCTACCCCCTTGGGACGAAGGCGTAACTTTTGTGTATAATTTAGTAATTATTTTATCCTAATTGCCGCGTATAAAATTTTGATCAATATGTAAAACGGTTCTGCAATTTGCAAAAAAACGTATGAAATTTTGAGTTTAGTAGTATAATCAAAATACCTATAATAGGGATAATGCCTGGGTCAAAAAAATAAATTCTATTTAGTCCGTAAGTCAGATAATAAAAAAATATTAGACAAGTATTTTTTGGTTTATCATATTAATAAAAAATGACTTGGATAAAACGCATTGAAGTTGAGGAGTGGGGGTCGCTACGTCACAAGTAAGTATAAAATCTACATACTCGTGACGTCATGGCCCATTTTAACTCAATGTATCGCCGTAATCTTTTAATAACGTAAAAAAAGAAAAAAGACGTGTGCATTTTTTTTTTTGTCATCATCCATATTCTCGATTAAATATTTGCGAAACATGATCTTCCCAATGATACCTTGAATCAAGGTCGTATGGGATGGTTTGTTATTGTCAAATACATCAACCGGATTTCCGATAACAGTATTTTATTAATTAGGACAAGGCTATCCTCTTGAAATCCCTAAGCCGCATGTTTCAACACCTATGGGAAAAGAGTAGTGGCAATTATCAAGCCAGGACCTAAATGATACGCACATACTCAGTTCAAAGTCAACCACATCCATCTGGTTAAGATGGACACCGAGTATGGAATTGGTTACAGTACTAAAAAATTGTGACAGGGCTCTTCAAACTAGAGTACTAACACCATATCTATTTCGGCCGCCAAGCACCATTGCATTATTCGGGTTTGAAGTCTATATGATTATGTAGATTCTGATGAAATGCATCAACTTATTCCCTAAAGTCAACAACGCATTGGCAAACCTCTTGGTGTTGCAGATGTGTTAAACGTGTCTGTTACCTACCATTTCTACCCCGACCGACGGTGTTCTCGCCAACCTGTCCCACAGCTGGGCAACTGCCTACGTCCACCTTTTCTATTTCTCACGGCACGGCTGTTTGCTTTTGTTATCCAATACCTCCTTAAGGAGTCTAGTTCGTCTAAAAAACAATAATTTAGCTCATGCTTTAGTAAAATATTAATCAATCTGCAAGTTGACATCGGCACTATTTTAATACAAAAGGGGGTATATAATATTTCGCCAAACGCGTTATTTCATTCTTCCACAAACAAAGGAACTTCGATACCCCTTATCTCCGACATTTGACTCGCTGACTCCCGACCAACTATGCGTAGTCAGGTTATCAAAGACGTGTAAGTCAAGCGGTAATTATGATTTATGTTTTGATAATACTTAGTTATTGTTTTACTAAGTGGTGATAACTTGTGCCAGTCTGTCTGAGAATACTTGTGATCTAATTTAGACTGCAATACCTACTATATTTAGATTTTGGGCAATTCTGCTGAGCATAGAACATCAACAGTCTACATCTCATTTTTTATAATTTCCTGTCGCAGGTATGCTGGAAGAGATTTCTTTAGAAATAAGCATTGCCTTTGTACGTATTTTTCTGTTCCTTTCTTCTTGTCTGTTTATATGTGTGTGCATAAATGGTTAAATAAATAAATAAATAAATAAAATAGAACATCTCTAAAAAGGAACACTGGAAATTCGAAGATAGTCTCTTCGTTTCTGTACCTAAATCTGTCATGTTAGCATATATTTTGGTTGATACCATAGACTAATCTTAAGACCATATAATGTACCATATTCGGACAAATAAATGATTATCTAGTTATTTTGGCCAACCAATTACAACAAAGAAAGAAAAAAAAAGAGATTACGTTTATTTGCGGTAAACATGACGCAAAGAAAAAAAAACACGTAAATAACAATTTGGGGGAAAATATGCGTCACATCCACGTAAAACGGCCATCGGTCAGCATAATGCTGCGACCCCATGCGAGACAGAGTCCCAGAGCTGGTTTTCAGCGAGAGCCGGCGACACTATAAGTAAACGTGCTATTTCATAGAAGATTTCCTAATCAGAAAATTCGAATTAGTATTAAGAATAACCTTGTTAGTTGTTGTTTAAGGAGTTTCAATTTCCTGAGTGAGGTCCCTAATTTCTATAGACTGAAATGTCGACAAAAGTCAGAATTCACAATTTCATAGCAATGTTTCCAAATGCTATGAAAGCTTTGTAACTCAAGAATATTAGTCACCAAATCCTCTAGCTCAATGACAAAACAACAGTTAAATTCAGTATATTCATGTCTTCATTAAAAACGCATTCATGAAACAAATTAATCAAAACGAAATAAAATGTCGAAATTCGATCGCGTTGCGATTGGCGGCTGCGCTGACCAATAGGGGCTCGGCGCGGGCGCAGCTGAGCAAATACACACGGTATATGATATGAATTAGGTTGTAATGACGCGAGAACTATACGTGGTTAAGTATTTATGTTTTTGATGAGGATTTTTATATATTTTTGCCGTCTAGAATAATTTTATTAGATCACAAAATCACTTACAAAAGTGTTGACTAACTACTTTAATTTTCTTGATAGAAACGGATGATTTATTCAATTAATTATACATATTCTTTTATTATGAGCCTTTTGTAGAAGACCTTTGCTACTGCAGGTCAAAGGCCTCCCTTCAAGTTTATCTTACTAGCGAAAAAAATAGCTACTGTGTTGAGGTAGTCGTATTTGGGGAGAAAAATAGTCCTCTTTGCAAGTTCGGTGACCAGACTTGAGGAATTCAGACTGCCTGAAAAGAGACTTTGACACTTGAGTTTTAGACATGCGTCAGATATATCAAAATGTATCTAAAATCCGATTTTAGTCACAAAATCCCAACTAGGCAAACCGATTTCACAAAACCACGGCAAGAGTAGATTTGCGTTAGCATGTATTTGGTTATGTAGTTTTGATCGATGCATTTGCAACCGAATAATTTTATTATTACTAGAGACGATCGAAACTGCGAGCCGGAGGCGCCGCCGCCGGAGCCACTCCTGACTTAAAACGGATCGCCATTTCTCTAGGCGTATAGTCAATAAAAAATATCGACTCTATCTCGATATAAATCGATGCTCTATCTAGCTTGTTTTTTTTAATACTACGTGTAAAATTGATTCCGATATCTTATTTACAGAATACACAAATTCATTTCATATCCTGCCTATAACACCTTTCTATAATAGTTAAAGTAAAACATGCTCTCACTTTAGGATTGGGCTTGACTTGATACAGTCACCCAAAAGAAATTCTTTTTTTACTAGCTGCATCATCGACATACCTATAGATATATATAATATACCTACATTTAAAGTACTTATCATTAAAAAACAGATCAATGACAAAATGGTAACAGTATCCCAATGATTGGGCGTCCCCTTTCCGATAAAACTGTTTGTTATGGGTCGATTGCTAGCCTCGTCATCAGCCGATTGAGTGGGTCAGCTATTTGATTTCTGAGTAACTAACGACTGTTAATGGGTTTGAAGTGCTGGTCGATGGACCTGCTTAGGTTCCATGACGTTTTTATTGGTCCAGCTCTGAAACTGAAACCAACAACACAACTACAAAACTACTATATGTATGACACCAGCTATCTAAAAAAGATGATGACAAAAAAAATGTCCGTCAGGTACCTAATTAATAAAAAAAATGCAAATAAATACTTACTTACTTACTTACTTAAAATAATGCACACGTATTTTTTATTTTTTTACGTTATCAAAAGATTACACCGATACATTTGAGTTGAAATGTGCCATGACGTCACGAGTATGTAGATTTTATACTAACTGTGACGTAGCGACCCCCCACTCCTCAACGTTAATGCGTTTTATCCGAGTACTTTTTTATTAATATGATAAAGCAAAAAATACATGTCTAATATTTTTTTATTATCTGACTGATGGACTAAATAGTTTTTTTTTTTTTGACCCAGGCAACATCTCTATTACGTAACACATTTTCGTAAATGATTCAAGACTAATCAGTTTCATTTTGACAGTTCAACAACATTCATTGCGTTATTTATATTGTTTTATATTGTTGAGCAGATTTATTTTCGAACTTTTGAAGCAATAAATGAGCAGATCTCTTTCAAAATTATTCAGATTGTAATTGATCGTGTATTACGCAATTAGGGTGCAGGTTAGTCACTAATCACACTAGAACGAAAAAGAGAAGCTCTTAAACTGAACTCCAAAATGTCCTGACTTACCGATGTACCTACTTATATATTTTATTACATTTATCAGATTTTTCCATTTACTCGCATTAACCCTGCTCTGATGCAAGCATTCTCTTTAAATTGAGTAGTAGTGACTACAGCTTTTTATAAAAAAAAAACTTGCATACGCCGCGCCGCGGAGAAAAATGTTGCGCACTCCGCAAAATAGCGTTAATTATGAGTTGCATCTGTTGCATGTCTTGTAATTAAGTAATTTTACTTATCAGATTATCAAATACTCGGCAGCCGTATCAATACAATTTAATATTTATCAAATATATGATTTATTTTCGTACCATTTTCTGAACAATTATATCCGAATTAAAACTGCAGTGTACAGCAGGAGTTCCAACTAATGAGTGGTCACTTATTATACGATAACTAACGAGCTAGCTAATATATTATGAAAACGTCAAGCGTTTTTTCTAAATGACAATTAAGTCTGATCTCCCGATATGGTAAACGTCACTTATTTTCACACATACGATTAATTACATCTAAATCTAAGGTCTTTCTGTTGTTTGGTTCAGTTTAAGACCTAAGATATAATTAAAATGTAGCGATTTATTTATTCTAAAACGATTTCATCATCGTAATCATCATTCAGCTGAAAGACGTCCACTGCTGGACATAGGCATCCCCCAAGGATTGCCACTTCGACCGGCTCTGTACTTCTCGCATCCTGTGGATTCCTGTGGCCTTCACACGGTCATCGGTCCACCTTGTGGGAGAATGATTTAGGCTGAAAAGATGAATGGATTGTGGGAGGAATGATATAAAAGAAAAGTGAGTCAATGATAGCGTGACGGTTGACAGGGGAATGGAAGAAAAAACGTGTGCGCCAACCCCACGTAACATGGGACAAGGGCAGAACGATGACGATGATTTAAACATGATTGATTCTGTTTCTTGAACAGACGGTTTTCATGTTTCTCTTGACTTGACGTGTTCCCAGGCTTCTCCGTTTTTCCTTATTTCATGGATTTCACATTTGACAAGTTATTTCATGGTATTTTCGTACTGGCATAAGGGTATCTTACGCGTTTTTGTTTTTTTTTTTTTTTTATGTAATACCTCACATATTCAATTTGAGGCTATTATTTGTTTAAACTGGTTTTCTGTTACTTTCGTAATTTAATTCAAGGTATTTTTTGTATTTTTGTCTCCTCACCTTCATTCAACTTCTATTTAAATATCAATTCAAAAAGAAACAAATTGGAATAAAGCAAACCATTTTTAATAAAAAACAAACTCTTATAATTTACAACCTTATTTCTATAAAAAGAAGGCTCAAAACTGAAAAAGAACAAAATAATTAGTATTAGCAACACAGCCTTACGCGCGTTGCTACATGCATGATGCGCCTACGTCCATTTTTTATCACATTTACATAGATCTTTGGCTTGTAACTAATACTTATTTACTCTGTCCTACTGTTTAATGGTGAATTTAAGTTAATTTATGATGGGAATTCAATAAAATAAACAGGTGCTAGTTAGCTTTTGCTAGTTTTAAAATAAATAATGTACAATTTATAACACTATCAACATTAGGTTTCTGAAAGCCGAACAATTTAATCCTATGGAAAATATTATTTCAACTTGGTGTAATTTCGGTCGAGCAAAACAACAGTTAACATGAAACAGATATATTTTCTGATGAGACTAAATCTTCCCGAGGGTGAGTTTTTCAATCCCTTGATTGAAGTCCCAAGTGTTATGTCTGAAATTCTGTCCAAAACTTCGCATCTAACATAAGACATAACAAACAATATGTTGTTGTGTTTTCCCTGAAAGGTTAGGCAGAGGTGTGCAGGGTCGACGGCGCGTTGTACTTCACGCGCGCCTCAAAGAGATGCCAGCAGAACTGACGGGGTCCGCTAGGACTAATGCCTGCCGGGGTCGCGGGAAAGTCCGAAAGGGATACCGTGGTCCCTGGCAAAATGGCAACCGAAGGAACACATATGGGTTTTAGTCAGTAAGATTCTGACATGCCCTCCCGCTCCGCCCAGAGCGGGAGAAGTTATTTGATAATTTCCCACCCAAAAATTTGTACAAAATGTAATATACAGTACACATACTTAAATGCTACGAATAATAAAAGTCAAGAAATATAACTCAAACTCATAATATGCTAAAATCCATTAAGACGTTAGCTACAGACCGTGCGAAAGAAATATTAACATACATACATACTCTCGAAAAATATAACCTTCTTCTGGGGCAGTCGGGTAAAAAGTAAACACGTAAACAAGCTTACTTATTTTTCATAACACCATCCCCGCATCTTCAGAAGGCCAATTCTCGTACTTAAAAAACGTTCACATTAAAGTCGCAATCTGTCAAACTTGTCAAAAAAGTTGGTAAATTGATTGTATTTTTGACAGATAGCGAATGAGATTAGAATGCGAACGTTCTTAAAAATGACGGGACTCTATTATTCGTAGGTAAACTGATTGAAATACTTCTTCATTTTAGATGCTTACGCTACAATACTACACATTAAGAAACATTTTAACTAAAAAAACACTAGAATCTCAAACTTTTAGATACGTATATTCAAGAATGATTTATGGATAGTGCAAAAATACAATATTTTTTCTTATTTATGACTTATCCTCTCACACTAGCATCGTCCACGCATCACGCACTGTAGCAGGCTCGCGAACCAATTACTATTATCTGTCCTGCCGAGAGAACCAATCACCGCGCTTGCCGGAATACAACGCGTTACGCGCGCGCAGCTCATTAATTTATTTGAATGTGTGTTCTTTCGTTCGAATATTCGAGATAATTTTGTGAATGTAGTGATGTTTGGAGCAACATTTCAGATTGATTTTGAAGTGAAAACTTCTTTAGGCGCGTTGGCCATTTTTGAGATGGGACTAAACCATTGATTTCGCGACACTGACGACACCAGCTTTTGACCATTAAAAAGACATCAACGCGTTGATTACCGCGGTGCATGATGTAAAAGACATAAACGCTTTGGTTACCGCGGTCCCGATTTTTTTAAAAGTTTTCGCTTCATTCGGCACTCCCGGAGTGCCACTGTTTTTTTTTTTTTTTGTTCACATTTATGCTTCCTGACTTTTATTATTCGTAGCTAAAATGTAAGTATAATGTCTAGGTACATTCCAATGTCTATAATTCTGTTGTAATTTTGGCAGTAAATAAAAATCTGCGCTACGCTGATTTTGATCTACTTATTGCATAATGATTAGTATTCGGTCATATGGCCACTACTTTTAGTACCATAACATTGATTAAAACCAGGGACCGAAAACCTTTATAAATTACGGTACAGGTATCGAAGAATTTTGGTTACTTCTACGACTAAGGAGGTTACCGACCTATCTGGGTAACCAAGAAGAAAAAACATGTTGCCTCATTTAGGTTACCGTGTTAATACTGGTTACACACACAGGCGATGCGCGCCCTTTGACTAATGTCGACAGCACGTGTAAGATAGAGGAAATTTTTATTTCGGTAACCGGTATAATACTGGTTGTATTTAAAAAGACCTGTAAAAAATGTAATTGTTATAACCGAAAAAATACCCGTATTGATCATACCGGTTTCGGTCCCAGATTAAAACCACCCAAATCTCCTTATTCACCAGTTAAGGTAGACGCACTTTATTTAAAACGAGACTAGGCAGTAAATAGATTGAGTCACTAAAAAAACAGCCACACTCCCGTTGTTTGTTCCGTAAACATTCCCTACCCTCTGACCAATGCTACTATTTACCCTCGGCACATAAGAGGGTTTAATTGAGCAATGAGCTCTATTTATTTAGAGACTTAATGATTTCTTTATCTGGCTTCTGGTGGTGTCGATTTTTGCTGTGGGTAAAGGGAAGAAATTCAGGCAATTTGTTATTCAATATAAATGCTTATGACATATAAAAAAAGCATACCCGCCGACCTAGGCACATTCTCACCGACCCTGATGACCCCATAACCCTCCTCCAGGAGAGCAATAGGGCCACTAGTACTATACACAGACACAGACGCCTCCCGTCATTCCGACCTCGCCGTCGAGGTCCTTTGCGATCGCGACCGCGCCCCCGAGTAAATGATACTCCTCCCCGACCCTTGCTCGATAACGAGGTGCCAGCAGTGGTTTCAGCTGTGCACGTAGCTTTAAATTCCCCGATTAATAATAATGATCAAAACTTTGATCCAGCCCGTCCCATCTTTGATGTCCTCCCTCCGGTGACGCCCTAAGCCGAGGCTCGTACCCCACAGGGGGTGCCCTTAGCGAGCGTTCACCTAGCTTTTTAGCTTAGTTTTGTATGCCCCTGGCTGGAGGCTTTGAGTGTAGCAGCTTAAGGCAACCACAGGATTGACCGGTTAAGTAGTCATGACCTCAGAGGTCAGCTACGAGATGCCCTACAAATAAAAAAAAAAAAAAAAAAAAAAGCATAGTTAATTCAGGTTTTTGGTTTTAGAGTTCCGTACTTACCTCAGAAGGAAAAAATGGAACCCTTATCGGATCACTCGTATGTCTGTCTGTCTGTCCGTCTGTCACAGCCAATTTGCTCACCGATTAAGTTTAAAAATTTGGTACACTTATCAATTTCTGTGACCCAAACACGGACGTGTAACGAAAATAAATGAATTTTGAATATGGGGGTCACTTTTCGGGAGTAAATTGCAAAATTAAAAAACAAAGTTTTACCAACTGTACCGTGTGACATATGAAATGAAAGGGCTTGTTGTGAGCACCTCAAATATTATTTTTTAAGAATTTCAAAATATGTGTATGTGTATACTTTTAAAGATATTTAAGAAAATAGATGAAAATTTTCCATTCCCTCCGAATTCTCCGAAACTACTGAGCCTATAATTTTGAAAAAAAATACAGAAAGTAGTTCTATATACTCTTATAGATTACAGGAAAACCTATAAGAAGTTTATGGTCTTAAAATAACATGGTAAATCTCTTAATATTGTGCGTACAAACTTACATTTGTAGTTGAAATGTATGGGAGAAGATGTTTTTTAACTACAATGTTAAGTTTGTCCTTCGGATAAATTCATCCCAACTACGGAAACCTTAATTGTGCGTGGTCTGACACGCGATTGGCCGGTTTTTGAAGTGAACACTTCTTTAGGTGCGTTGGGCATTTTTTAGATGGGACTAAACCATTGATTTTGCGACACTTAACACAATTTACCGACACCGTGGAGTAAAAGACATCAACGCGTTGGTCACCGCGGAACCGATTTTTTTTCCAAGTTTTCACTTCTGTCGGCACTCCCGGAGTGCCACTTTTTTATATAAACTCGTGCGGGATACGACCCGTTTCCCATTTCTACAGGAACTTTTTTCGCTCTTAAAAATATTTATCTTGACTACTGTATCACTGGACTCAACAACGAGGTTATGAAGTTAACTATTCATTTGTACAGTTATGTCGAACAGCCTGTCGCAGAACATCCAGAACCCCCCACCATCAATACTAAAATCATAGCTTTCAAAAACACTTTTCTTCCTGACTGTACAGCCGAACAAAAGTGCATATAATCCAAGCATCGTTCTTATTGAGTACAGTGGAGTACGAAAGCGTTAAATTCTAGCGATTAATCATATTAGACGCGGGAGGGTACCTCATACTATGAATCGTATTCATAGTTATGACTTCATTTTGTATTTCATCAGACAGAATGTCAAAAAGGGCTATGAAAATTAAATCTGATGCATATAATGTAAGTACTACACTAGCAATAGTACACGTAAAATGGTCTTCTATTATTATTAAATCTGATACTTATTAATAATTAATCAGTAGACCTTGTTTCAATAATCATTATTTTTAATTATGACAGACTTCATTGATAATTGTCATGCAATTATGACAAGAAATGATTTACATAGGTTCCTTGGTAGGTGATTTTCCGAAGTCTTATATCATCTTAAGAAATAACAAAAAATACTTTTGAACGCGCTGTTAAGACTTTGGTCTATATGTCGCATTAAAATGGGACCCAGATATTGTGTTACCTCACTATGAATACGGCCCCGCGCACCCTCTCGATCGCTCCAGTTCACGGTCGACAATATTTGTTACATTAACGACAAAAACACGCCGACTGTACTTCAGGGGGAACACGACTTTTTACTATTACCCTTGTTGACTAACACTGCACAAAGTGAATAACAGAAGTTTCAGTAATCTTAATGTTAGATATTTTGTAGTAAAATGGAAAACTAAATTAAAATTGAAAACAGTTTTTTGCCCGAGTGTACTTCAACACAAAAGTCCGATCCTGTACTATTAAACGAGCAATATTTGTGTATATCGTTCTAAAATCGGCTCTAACGATTTCGATGAAAGTTGCAATATTAGGGGTTTACAGGGGCGAAAAATCGATCAAGCTAGGTCTCATATTTGGGAAAATTCGTTTTATACGTATTTTCACCCGAGCGGAGCTCGGTCGACCAGTGATTAGGAAAGAAGTGAAAAACACTCACTAAAAATAAATTATTTATTTGCCAGTCACCTACCTCTAATTGTCATTTATCGACTTAATTATCTGAAGAAAAAGAAGGATTCCGCATCTCTTGTGGAACGGCTTTCGTGGCTAATAAATATTTCACAGAGATAGAAGCTTTTGTAAGCGTAACTTTATCAATTAAAATGCATTTTAAAATATTATTTTCAAATGAATCTTCTGATTTTGCTCCACAGTCTGCAATGCGTGTCACGCGTGACGTAATGTTAGTTAACGCACTCGAAGCGTGCACTCGTACGATCGTGTTCACGTTGATTTGCGTGCAATTATATTTATTATTACATAACTTATCAATACTTTTAATGATATTTTAGAATGAACTCCAAATTTTTGGAAGTAAGCGATGAGAGACAGTATTACTGAATTCAAGATGAGAAGATGTAAAATCTGTTATCAGATGTTTTCTTAAATTATGCGTACCAAACAGGTGGTTTTAAAGAGCAATAATGCTTGAATATTGTACCTAGTAAGCTAACAGCTAGCAGAATAAAGGACATTTATATTATCCCTATATTATTGAAGTCAGAGTGAACAGGCATCTTCTGGGCACGCTCGCTCCATCATATACCTCATCCATCGCTTTCTATCAGGCGAGATCGTGATCCAGAGCAGGCCCATTCAGTAATAAAAAGTAACAACAATTAATTATTCCAGAAATTAAAACAATGTGCATTATTTCTTGAGGTGGCCGCAGCCCCAAAGTCAAGTCTGAGTCTAAATTATTTATCAGAAAAAAAAATCGAATGGGAACAAAACCTGGTTTGGATTGTAGTAACTACATCGGCCCTGGACGACATGTTTTAAAACACAACTTCCACCATCGTATTTCAATTTTACGTATTTCTTTCTTTATTATTTTCCAACTACCCTCCACGTAACACAACATCTAATATCATTACCCTGCTAGTAATAAATAAAGGGGTTGCTTGTAATAAACCAGATTCTTTCCTGACCAATCCACCGTGAAACGATGGGGATAAGTTACGACCCTGTACAGATTCATATCTGTCCATAGGGGATGATTTAGGGATCATCTCGGGGGTGAATTTTGTACTTATTGAGTGGTTTGTATTTATTTTTTAAATGATGCGATTTATTATATTAATTACTAGCTTTCGCTCGCGACTCTGTTCGTTCTCAACTTTTAATTTTCGTTACCTAGATGACATCCTCTTAGGGGTTGAGTTTTGAAGTTTTATGTATCAAAATCGCCGCCATGAATCGCAAATAGTGGAGATACTTAAATATTAAGTCTATCACTTAAATGCTTTACTACTTTAAGGTCTAATGTCACTTGCACGTCATAAACCGCCAGGGCTATTGGTCAGATGTGACAGTTTATACGATGGACTGGCAACGACTGGACCCAGTGACTCGGAATTTAGGACTCAGTCAGTGGGTTCATGTAGATAAGATCGGCAGTAAGTCAGACGGGAGAAGCTACTGGGCCCGAAAAAGATGGGTAGGTTAGTCAACTGGATTGACTTGAGGGCGCGAAGTCAGCACTGGACTGGGTTGAAACTAGTGTTCACATAAGCCCAGTTGCAAGTGAACGCTGGACTGACTTACTGTACTGTCACATTACTTGTCTGGTATAAACCTGCCTTTAGTGGCGTTTCAATTTCCTTAATTTTTGAAGTGAAAACTTCTTTAGCGGCGTTGTGCACTTTTTTTGTAATGGGTAAAAAATGTTAAACTCGCGTCAGGACACGTGACCTGATCGAAAATTCGTAAGTCGGTTAAAAAGACATCAACGCGTTGATTACCGCGGTGCCGATTTTATTTCAAGTTTTCACTTCTGTCGGCACTCCGGGAGTGCCACTGTTTTTTTTTGTCAAATGTGGTATTTGCGACTTGCAAGTTGCGGGGTTGCCAAGACGTCCGGCGCCACTAGGTCTGTCAGCCTCGCCACCACCTGTCCAACTGGCTTATTGTTTTACCACGGCCATAAGCTATTCTCATAGCGTTCGTGCCGATATAGTAGAAAACGGAGTTCCGTTTGCACCCCCTAAAAATGATTTTGCCGACCATGTTATATGTCGTCAGTAGCTTAAGCTGTGCATAAGAAAGAAGGGTACCACCTAGACCCTGAATACGTTACAGTTAACATAAATAGTTCAATGAAATATAGGTAATTATTCAACTTGTAGTAATGTTTCAAACAAAAGCAATTCTATTTCACTCGATACCAAAGTTAAATACCGAAATTATTCAATTATAGTTCTCTTTTGAAGTAAACCGATTAAATTTCACAGTTAATATGAAAATTATTCTTAGTAGGAATACAAAATTAAATGGCTGTCATCGTCTCGCTCCCCTCGCATGATTACTTAATTAAATTTTCTAAAAATGGTGCACTTCGTCAACCTCAGAAATATTTTCCTCGTGTATTTAATAAAAATCTTTAATTCACTGACAGACAACGCACAGCCTAAACCGATGCTGCCACCGCTTCCGGCCATCCATAACATATCGAGCGAAAGCCCTCCGTGCCTCGGAAACCATATGAAGCAGTTAGTCCCGGCTGTCATTCGTAGATCTTTGACAGTTGTTATAGGTAGTTAGAAGCCCAAAAGTTTGACAACCAGTCTTACCCAGTTTACTGGGTATTCTGGTACCCAGTTAACTAGGCTGTGGAGGTCAGGTAGGCAGTCGTTCCGTGTAAAATACTGGTATTCAGCTGCATCCGGTTAGACGGGAAGCCGACGCCAACTAAAAGGCTAGGCAAATTGATTTTCTTTTTTCCTAAGGTCTACTTATGTGAGAGATAGAATATCCAGAATGAACACTTATTCTTTCCAGAAAAGGGGTGAAAAGTATGTCTCTGGAAGCCAAAATAATTCCCATCTAAACCCCTTTCTATTCAATACAACGGGCAAAAGCTAGTCAAACAGTTAATGTGACATATTGACAATTATGCGCGCCAACAAATTGACCGCCGCCACGTGGCGGTCGGGCGCCATTTTAAGTGTTCGTATGTCACTATAATTTACTAAGCATCCTTAATTCGAGGGTAGTTTTGTATGCTATTTTAATGTGGTGTGAATTTAGTGTAATTTTTAACTGATTTACAAATTATTAATAGTTCAAGAAGGTTTTTGGTCTCACAGTTTTGTTTATGGGATGGATGATTACTATTTTCCACATATTTCTGTTTATTGTAAATGTAGGCTAATCTTACTTCCTTTTCGATCATTCATGTCTTAAGAAGAATTTTGGAATAGTTTGAGTTAAAAGAGTGTCCTTGGAGTTTCTTGCCCATTCTTGTTCATAGAGATCTACGTTTTGGAATGGGCAACTAGCTTCAACTTTCTAAATAACTGACCGACTCTGACAATTCAAAAGTGCCTGTAAATGGTTTAATTGAAATAAATGCTTTGTGTTTGAATTACATGATTAAATACAATGTGTATGAGAAAAACTCACACCTCTTTCCTATGTAGGATAAAAACTAGATAATACCGCCTCGTGCTACGATCCTAACACACTCCTTTAGTTTTGTCAACATTAATACATCTGGACAATACACGCGTGCCGGTTATTTGAAATACTCGAGAACTAAAATAAAAAATATGAATTACTAGCTGTAGCTGTAGTCTGCGTGTCTTGTTTTAATACAAATATCCAAGATTAAAACCTACTTTTCTACAGGTCCTACCTGTCAAATTTCATAACGATCAGTACACTAATTGCGTAACTTATTTTCATAAACGATTATGGCTAATTTGTTTCATTTTGACAGTTGAACAACATTCATTGCGTTATTTACGTTGTTGAGCAGATTTTTTTTTTCAACTTATCAAGCAATTTATTTTATTTATTATCTATTTTGTAAATTATATATTCCTTACACTTAAAAAAGCACACAATTAGACCTCTGGAGTCTATCTTAGCGTGCCATGGTCTGAGATTTGATTTACGCGCTATTAAGACGCAGATATATAACAGTGACCTTGAGTGGTTAGCTTCCGTGTTCTGTACTGAGCTCACGCAACGCGTCGTACGTCCAGCCAGTAATAGGATTCGCCCATCAAGGAGCGCTGTCCCAAATGAGACTTATTATTAATTTATTATACATAAAACAAAAGGTATTTTAATAAAACACGTATACTAAAAGATCAATACTTAAATTATCTTTAAAATGGTGAAGGTTTCAGAAAAATACGCTTGTATGATTTTGCGTGATACTCAGTTTTTTATCCGCGTTAGACATAACTTTACAAATTAAATTCACTATGGAATATAAACATAATCCAAAATATGGCTATATTAAAATATTAAGAAAATGCTCTAATTTAACATTAAGACGTCATCTTCAGTATAAAATCATTAAAAGTCGGCTATTGTCGTCTTTATAGTTAATTATAATTGAGTTGATGTAATGTTCCTTCAGTTTACGCTTAATGTTTTTACTATTCATTGAGTCTCTAATGTCTACAGGTATTTGATTTAGTAAATTGGGTATTGCGAAAGAAGCGGTACGCCTGCCATAAGAGTTATTTTTGCGTGGCACTTGAAATGAATTAGATTTTGAAATGAATTGAATTTGGATAAATATTATATCAAAATGTTCTATGAGGAACAGATACTCAGCGTGCGCTAGAACAGGTAAGACCTTGCAATGTTTAAATAACCCTGTGAATTGTCTTGGTATTTATTTTCAGCAAACGTGTTTGCAAATTATGTATTTTATCCAGATAAATTTTAAATGTGCGTCCGTAACTGATGAGTCCATAAAAGACTATCGACTCAGCAAGAGTTGTGTACATTTGAAGAAGGGTTCTGTACGGTATATTGCGCTTTATTATGGAAAACTTGGTGAGAATCGCACTTAACTTGCCGCAAACAGATTCCACCTGGTAACTCCAGTTGAATCGGTTATCAATTATTAATCCCAGATAGGTATGATATGAGACTTGCTCTGGTATGCTTTTATGCAGACAATCATGACCATGAGCTATGATTTGATAGGGATGGGAGGTATATAAGTGACTTGAATGTACGTGTATAACTTTAGTTTTTTGTGGATTGATGGATTAGCAATCTGTTTCAAACCGAAACAGATTGTGATTGGTCGTGTATTACGCAATTAGGATACAGTTCTATGTTTCAGACGTGAAAAGGTACAGACGGGTTATTATTGATGACAAAGGAACCACTCAACAAGAAACTATAATTACCCACAATGACATAGCTTTGGTAAGCTTTCAAGTCAATAATAATTTATCAATTTTACAGAAAATTGCAGTTCATCTAATATTCTAACTACAGTCCGCAACTCCGCACGCGAATAGAATAACTAAAAACTGTCATCTACTCTACAATTACCGGTCAAGTCTCCGTTCAACCCGTGCAAAACATACATGTTACCAAAATCCGGTGTCTGAATTGAGAAATTGAAGTCGAGAACGAATGCAGCCCGTGAAATTCGAACTTTTTTCGGAAAATAATTTAGAATTACTCAGCTTTCACCTCAAGTAATGCTAAAATGGAATTTGATAAGTTCTCAAATTCAAATTCTTAGTTCAGAAACCGGGTGTAGGTATTTTAAAACTACCTTCCTTTAAAAAAAAATGGGTTTGCTTCTATTTCTTGCACTTAATTGTTCTGATAACTACTGATAAATATTTTCTTTTCTATAGCGCATTGCCAGTTAATAGAGACTTGCAGTAAAGGTCGTCATTATCATTACATTGTAAAGATGCAATTTGCTATCGATTTCTTTGTAAGAGTGGCCTAAGTAAGGAGCGGTAAGCGCTGAATGTCGTCAATTTAACCAATTTCTTTGTCTGCTTTTTTTGAAGTCGTTCTATTTTGACTCCGAATTAAATTACGTACGAATTTCGAGCATAATACATTATGAAACAACTTTTGCTTCAAACTACTTGTGATCTTCAAACAAAGCTCTAAATAAATTAACATTCCGGCGATGAACTTCTCGAGACATTTATGTCAAAAAACATCAATTTAACGACGTTTCTTAATGCTGATGAAAAAATAAAAAATTTAAAGAGAGCAATTTAAACATTCTAAAGTCTGCCACTTCTACGAAGATTTTGCACTTGCAATGTTAAAAGTAGAACCCGTCAATTTTTGCCGCTGGTTCTTCTAACTTTCACCACACAATTAATACTGTTGTTATGAACAGCATATAATTTGTAAGCTGAGCTGTGAGCTTTCAATTTGCGCCGTAAGTTATCGAAGCTATAAAGTAATACTACCTGAAGTGGCGCTTGTGGTTCTCATGATATCATTCGAAGTGGAAAAGGTTGCACTGTTGTTGTACATATTTTCTGGTGCAATTCATCATTTAGCTTATCTTTCCCAACTCCATCGGAGTTGACTTGGCTTCCAGTCTAGCCGAATGCAGCTAAATACTGGTATTTTACATGAAGCGACTGCCTAATCTAACCTCCACAACCCAGTAAATGAGTAAAACGATGCCCCTCGGTCAGACCTTAGGGCTTCTGTCTACCCGTAACGACTGTCAAAGTTAAATACTAACCAATTGGTCAACACTGGTGGATATTTCTCGATTATTTTGCATAATAACTACATATTCAAGAACCATTCAAATATTGATTTACTGGTTTTTAGCATTGCCGTGGACATTAGATATACGGCCTCAGCAAATAGAGGCTGATGTTTTAAACCAAATCAGTAACGCTTGGACTTAAATACTGGCTTAAGTTCTAACCCTGCACATAAAATAAAATAATTAGCGTGTCGTCTGAAAGTCACCCTTCCATAGGTACAGTTCGGTACCGTGTAATTTGTAGCAGTAAAATACAGCACCCCTCTTTTATTATTACCCATGCGGAAAGTTGGCACGAGTAACACTGACAATGGTGCGACAAATAATTATGGTCACTTTTACTTAATTTTTTTTTCGTTCTTATTAATGTTTGTATTGAAAACATTTTTTTCCATAAGTATTTAGATATGTTAAAAATCTGCGACTGAATGTTGATTTTAAAAAGGGCGAAACGCGGGAAATTTATTTAATAACGGTTTTTACCTGTGAGTCTTTGGTCAGAGAAGATGATTTTTCCTGATTTTGAGTTGCTTATCCAATTACTTTTTTATCAATAAAAATACACCGCTTCAGTTCAACGTGCACAACTTTCTTGTCTCCGATTGTAATGAGATAGACTAGTTGTTTAAATAATGAATTCTTGCTCTTTGTATTAAATTAATTCACATATTATATATTATTAAAATGCTCCCCTAGGTCCTATCTCTCAAGAAACGATCGATAGACGCAAAAAAAAACATCACAAATCGTAACTAACAATCAGGGCAGTCGTTCTGCCTACCCCTGTTCGCTCACTGTATAATTTGGATTAACCATTCGCTTTGTAATGGAGGGTACTATTGTGTCGGAGAAATTACGTCATCCGTTTGAGGGTAGGTGACAGCTATTCAAAATGATAGTGTTATAAAAATATGAGGGTTGGAATTGAAAAAAAAAATGTCATCTAGTTTTGTGCAGTGCCAAAGAATTTTGGAATATTATATTTTATTAATTATTAGCAGGTATACATAGACACAGCTTACTAGATTCATGTCAGGTGCTGGACCCCTTGAATGTATCATTCACTTACCACATGAGTGCAATAAAATATTTGAGTTTGACATGAGACATTCTGTAGCAATGTGTGTCGAAAGCTTTCGACAAGTTTAATGTCTTATCATGCCTTTCTTTCCTTGCACTTAGTCTGATTTTCACCCAGAATAAATGTAGGGATCGATCCCTTTAACCGTAATGTCTTCTATTTTCTGATAATGTCATTATGCCTAGAAAGATAGTCTGTAAATGTATGGAGGAACGGAATAACTTCTTCAAAAATATTAGTTACGCGTCGATGATATATTGCAAATTCTTTTTAACAGATCATCTTATTTACCCAAAAATAACAAACGGTTGTCGCCACATTATTTGTCCAACAGAAGTACAGTCAGCGCCACAAATCTCATTACTCCTAAATGCTTTACTCTAAGTAAACAAAGGATGATGATCGCCATAACTGTAATTAATGAGTTTTGTTTAATAAATATCTACCCTCACTGTAGGCGTTAACGCTCCACAATTATAGAATTAATTTGAATAATTCTGAGCAACGTCTTTGCTTAATTTTGAGGGTAGATGGAAACAGACGTTTGCTTTTTGGGTTCATCTTTTTTTCTGCTTAATTTACAACACATAGTTGTCTAAAAAATAAGCCTTTTGAATAAAACTTCAATAAAACATCCTTAAAGTTCTGTTATCATGGTTCAATTATTACGGTTTGCAAATATTAGTTTGCTATTTCTACAATTTCTTTTATTGTGTCTGGTGTAATAGTTAAAATATTTTAAGAGTTATTTACGACTGTCGTATTTCAACGATGTTTTGTTTTAACCCTAAATAAACTGTGGTATTATAGACAAATAATAAACCCACATTGCCAATATATCATTCAGTAACACCAACTCTACAGCTTAACCCTTTTTTAACCGACTGACAACATGAACTCAGAACCCTATTTGACCAAGTTTACAAAAGATTTTTTAATGGGTTTATCAAAATGGTACGATTTTTAATTCGTATTTTATTGTGTGAGGCTTAGGGAAGAGTTTTTATTATAATAATGTTATTGTTAGGTTTGAAGTAATACGATTATACTGGTGCACGTTATATTGCTTTTCGAACTATTAATTCTCAATACGTTAAATAATTTCATTTTTTTGCGGTCCCATGTTGGGCGCCAAAATGTGTTTCATTCGAGTGTCATAAGAATTTATTTATTGGATTATTAGTTGTTTTTCCTTACCTTTATAATGATCTAACCTTTTCCCAACTATTCCTTTCCTCGATATTAAAACAATAAAAAATATCAAATGCCCCATGTCGGGCGCCGAATTCTACAATTTTGTTTTAAGTAGTAGATAGCTTATTTATTAATACAACATTTTCTTCTTTCTCTTTTAGGTATCTTTCGGATAATAATAATAATTAATGTAACAGTGAATAAACGAAAAAATGCATAGGCAGTAAAAATGGCATAACACGTAAACCGAAACAATTCACCACATTTTTGTTCGAGGAACGCAAGAGGCTACAGAAATATATTCAAAAAGTATATTTAAAGTATAGGTAAATAATGTGCATATCAATCTCTTGCAGTCACAGAAAAGGCGGGATACCAATCGCCATATGGGGGCATGGACAATGGAATGGTGAGTTTTTTTTTTCGTTTTCATTAATGCAAAAGTATTATGTTTTATGTGCTATTTTGTGTGCTTTAATAAATTTTTGTTAGTCTATAATACTGTTACGTCGTACGTACGAGATCTTTCGAGAAAGCACGGATTACAGTGTGTTTGCGCTAAAAACTTCGAGAAGCATTCCATTATTATTAGTTTGAAGTTAAGTAGGTAACTACTTATAAACAATATTAGAACTCGTCATTGTAATTTCGACCGTACGCCGAGGGCATAAAGTACCTATTTCTTTATTCGGTACAAGTAGGTTATTATTTTTTATACCTACTACTTTTGTATTTCCTGGTAATGTTTATTTGTTGATGTTTTTCTGGAACCGTTCTACACATAGCTGGAATGTTCTTGAATATTGGCGGTATAAAAGCAGAGAGCCGACACACGATGAGTCAGTCTGATTTAGGCGATACAACGAAGCGAATCGAAGTGAACTAGAAGTGCGATATCTAAGCGAATAGTGATCAGTAGTGTATTTGTGATTAAGTTTTAAGTGTTTTGTGTTTAATAAAGTTATTTAATTGTCTGATTGGTAATAATTAATTTATCCCATACCCAGCTCGTAACAATTTGGTGTCAGAAGTGAGGGATAAATTATGCCAATATACTTCATTGCTTCGTCCTTCGAGATTAGATAACATTGTAGTAATACGTCTAAGATATCGCCTTTCACCCACTAAGTTTGAGTTTTTTTTTTTTTTTTTTTTTGTATGTAGGTAGGTACATCGTCTTCCTTCTCGTTATGCCTGTAGTGTCATTCATTCGCGTTTTAGTGCGTCGCCGATCACCACTTACTTTCTACTTTTCGTTGAAAATTTAAAGAAGATGCCGAAACGGAGTCACAAAAACGACGACAGTGATTATTTAAGAAGAAAGATTAGAAAACTGGAAAAAAAAATCAATAAACGTGCCAAACGTTCGCGAGTTCGAAATTGTTCCGAAAGCAGTAGCTCATCGGCGAATATTATTCTATCGCCTGAGCTATCGGATCATCATGAAGGTAAGCTGAGTGTTTTGTTATCAATGTTATAACAAAAGAAAGATATTGTGAATAGTTTTTAGGACTATATCCGTATCATAATTTGACTTGACGTCATGTTCATGTTCCAAATAGTGTTGTGTACATCTTATGGGGATGTTACCTTCACATAATTTTGGATTCCCAATTCATTGGGAGATTATATACCTACCTACATTTTAGTGATTGTGTACATTTGAAAGGAATGTTACCTTCACATTAGTTAACGACCTACTTAAAACTTATGTAGGTACATGGGTATAGATTCAATATAAAAAATAGTGTTGTGGATAGTTTTTAAGGACTATCGCCGTGCTATTTTCTCTCCAATACCTACATCTGGTCTTATTATATTCCAGATGAAATGGAAGTTCAGCCCGAAGTCGAGTCAGTTCCGCTTTTTAGTGCAGAAGAACCACAACCGGGTACGTCCACCTCAATTACACAGGTACCTGCTATAGATGTGGTACAGACAGTGCAATCCGAATTGCCCGTTGAAGCAGCGCTCGATCCCCCTGAACTGGATAAAGAGATTCTGAATCTCTTGGGCGAAACACCTTCAAAAGAAAAAAAATATGGACCGGATATAAGAGGTGAATTATCTGTTCGCTGGGAACACATCGCAACGACAGGCTTGACAAAGGATGACAGAAAGGAGCTGCTAGAAAAGCATCTTGTTCCAAAAAACTGCACAAAGATTGATGCGCCAATATTAAATCCAGAAATAAAGGCTGCTTTATCGGAAGTGCTCATCAAAAAAGACAAAGCACTGGAGAATAAACAGGTGCAAGTCGCTGCAAGTATATCTTGTATTGGTAAAGCTCTCAATACTTTGTTTTCTTCGGATCACAAAGACCAGACAGTAATAAAATTGCTGATCGAAGCAGGTCGACTGATGTGTGACTCACAATACAACGAGTCGATGACAAGGCGTAGTTTTATATGTTCTACAATAAAAAAAAGATATTAAAGATCATTTGTTTAACACAGAAATCGATCAATTCTTATTTGGTGAACAGCTGACCGATACTCTCAGAGCTGCAAAAGCCATATCCAAATCAGGCGCTGAAATTAAAATAAACACACCAGTCAGAAGACCTGCACCAGCGCAGAGACCAAGGAAGGCCCCTACTCAGGCTTTAAACGAGAGGCCTCCGTTCCCGCCGACGCGGCAAGCGGGAGCAGCGAGGAGGACCGAGCCGGCGCCGCGCCCGCGGCCGCAGCAGCAACCGCGACAGCCGCCGCGCTTGCAGCAGCGCCCAGCCCCCCGGCGCTAGACCTGGTACGTTCCGCAGGACGATTATCATATTTTTATGATCAATGGCAATTGATGACCAGTGATCCTGTTATATTATCGTGGATAAGAGGTTACGAGATACCGTTTACGAAACCGGTGCATCAGTCATACGAACCTAGTTTACCTACATTATCTTCATCAGAATCCCTTCAATACAGGGCGGCCATTACTGATCTTATAAACAGTGGAGCTATTTCACATTGTGAACCATGTGAAGGACAGTTTCTTTCTAGTTATTTCCTGATTAAAAAACCTAATGGTAAAAACAGATTTATATTAAATTTAAAGTCTTTAAACAAGCATATAACAACAGAACATTTTAAAATTGAAGATCTGAGAACAACTTTAAAACTAGTATCAAAAAACAGTTACATGGCCACCCTTGATTTGAAGGATGCGTATTTTCTCGTATCTATACATCTGAGCTTCAGAAAATACTTACGATTTAAGCACGAGGGTAAAATTTACCAATTCAATGTTTTACCATTTGGCCTAAACACAGCCCCATTTGTTTTTACAAAATTATTAAAACCGGTAATTTGTTTATTGAGATCATTAGGCTATTTGTCATCTATTTATTTAGATGACATTTGTATTATCTCTAATAATAATCAAGATTGCCTAGATAATATAATCAAAAACAAGAAATATTTTGGAGTCCTTAGGATTTATTATTAATATACAAAAGAGCTGTATGATTCCGAGTAATGTTTGCAAATACCTTGGTTTCGTGATAGATTCGAAAAAATTTAATGTAAGCCTACCTAAAGAAAAACGAAATTTGATTAAACAAGAATTACAATCGCTCCAATTTAAACCTCGTTGTAAAATAAGACATTTTGCGCGCTTGGTAGGCCTCCTCACTTCATCTTGCCCCGCGATTCAGTACGGTTGGCTTTATACTAAGCAAATGGAAAGATGCAAATACCTTGCACTGTGTCAAACGAATAGTTACGATAGCCACATGTCTTTACCACATTACCTGCAGGACGATTTCTCCTGGTGGTTAAAATCAATTGATGACACAGTCAATCCCATTAGACAAGACAGCTACTCGCTAGAAATATTTTCAGATGCTAGCAAAAAAGGGTGGGGGGCAGCATGCGGTGAGGAGACCGCCAGTGGCCAGTGGAGTAATTCAGAATGTATCAAACATATAAATTATCTAGAACTCCTAGCAGCATTCTTGGGTTTACAAATATTCGCAAAGGGATTAAAAAATCGTCAAGTTTTACTCCGTATTGACAACACAACTGCTATTTCGTACATCAACCGTATGGGTGGAGTAAGATTTCCACATTTAACTGAAATCACAAAATCCTTGTGGCAGTGGTGTGAAGCTCGCGGTATATTTGTGTTCGCCTCATACATAAGTTCAAAAGATAACGAAATAGCAGATGCAGAGTCTAGAAAATCTCACCCGGATACTGAATGGGAGATCAAGGATCATGCTTTTAAAAAGATTGTACAGGCCTTTGGGCAACCTAAAATTGATCTTTTCGCATCAAGGTTAAATAATAAATGTGTTAAGTACATATCATGGGATAGAGACCCTGGAGCATTCGCTGTAAACGCTTTTACTTTAAGCTGGAAAAATCTTTCTTTCTACGCATTCCCTCCTTTTGCAGTTATACTAAAGGTTTTAAGAAAGATAATAACCGATCAGGCCGAGGGTATTGTTGTGGTCCCTCTTTGGCCCACGCAACCCTGGTTTCCACTATTTCAAAAACTTCTCTGTTCCGAATTGATTCAGTTTACACCCTCTGCTAATGTGTTATTGTCTATTTCCAACAGTCTCCCGAAGCTTACGTTGATTGCAGGGAAGTTATCAGGACGGCACTATGGAACAGAAGAGTACCACCGTCAGCTTTAGATATTATGATAGCTTCCTTGTCTGAAAATTCAATAAAACAATATGATGTTGCAATTAGACGTTGGGTAAGCTTTTGTAAAACTCAGAATATTGCAATACATGAAGCGTCAATTCCGATGGTAATTTACTTTCTCACTGAATTATTTAATTCTGGTTTACAATACGGATCTTTAAACAGTCATCGCTCCGCTCTGTCTTTGATCTTAGGATCGAGAGTAGGGTCTGATGACCGTGTTACTAGGCTATTCAAAGGTTTTTACAGACTTCGTCCCCCAGCCCCCAAATATAATATCACTTGGGACCCCTCAATAGTTTTAGATTCATTATCGAAATGGTACCCAAACCGTAATTTAAGTTTAGAACAATTGACCAAAAAGACTGTAACTTTGCTCGTGCTAATAACTGCACACAGAGTGCAGACGATTGGCAAAATAACACTAGAAAATATAACTCTCCATGGTCAGCTTATATTAATCAAGATAAACGATTTTATAAAAACATCTCGCCCAGGTTCAGCTCAACCTTGTCTTAATATTCCATTTTATAAAGATCGTCCGGAAATATGTCCGGCTGAAGCATTAGTAGCTTATATAGATAGGACAAAGTTTTTGAGAAACAATGCTAATAGCCTATTCCTAAGTATTAAAAAACCACATAAACCGGTATCCACAAATACTATCAGTCGATGGATAAAAGATATGTTATCAATTAGCGGAATTGACACCTCAATATTTTCTGCACACTCCACCAGACACGCAGCCACCTCAGCCGCTCATAGAGCTGGTGTCAATATTGACACGATACGAAAGACCGCTGGGTGGAGTGGCACCTCCAACGTTTTCGCTAGATATTATCATAGAGATATTCAATGTGAACAATCTGATCAATTTGCCTTATCAATCCTAACCTCTGATTGATGCATTATGTTTAAATGTTATTAAAAATTAATTACTTATAAGTTACCCCTAATTAATGATAAACTACATTTTAGTTTTAGAAAACAATTATAATAAATATCGTTTGATCATTATACGTTTACCTAATAGTTAAACATTAGTGTTTTAATATTTCAACATCTTTCAAAATCTACAATGTTATCTAATCTCGAAGGACGAAGCAATGAAGTATAATTGGAGATTAAACGAACTTACCTGAAGTGAAGTTCTATCCAAATTATACGAGTTGCTTCGTCCAAAGAGATTAGTCCCCTCCCAACCCTATAACTCCCAATATCTTAAGGGAAATATTAAAAGGCTTTCAACTAAATGAATGACACTACAGGCATAACGAGAAGGAAGACGATGTACCTACCTACATACAAAAAAAAAAAAAAAAAAACTCAAACCTAGTGGGTGAAAGGCGATATCTTAGACGTATTACTACAATGTTATCTAATCTCTTTGGACGAAGCAACTCGTATAATTTGGATAGAACTTCACTTCAGGTAAGTTCGTTTAATCTCCAATTCTACCGAAGGACGACACGGACGGTATCCGTACCAAGAGTCAGCGACAGCAGGACATGGACCAAAGGCGGTTTGGACATTCTCCAACACAGTCACCGGGTGGTGTCCAGCCTACGTCAGTGCCAGTCGCTGGCCCATCCGCAGTTTCTACAGCATCAATGGCGCCAGACTTGTCAGCTTTAATGGCGCTGCTACAGGAGCAGTCTCGCCGTCAAGAGGAGCAGGCTCGCCGGTTGGAAGAGCAGTTGCAGCGAGACAAAGAGGAGCAGGCTCGCCGTCAAGAGGAGCAAGCTCGCCGTCAAGAGGAGCAGGCTCGCCGTCAAGAGGAGCAGGCTCGCCGTCAAGAGGAGCAGGCTCGCCGGTTGGAAGAGCAGTTGCAGCGAGATAAAGAGGAGCAAGTCCGCCGCCAAGAGGAGCAGGCTCGCCGGTTGGAGGAGCAGTTGCAGCGAGACAAAGAGGAGCAAGTCCGGTGCCAAGAGGAGCAGGTTCGCCGGTTGGAAGAGCAGTTGCAGCGAGACAAAGAGGAGCAGGTCCGCCGCCAAAACGAGCAGATGCTCCTCATAAAGGATCTTCATGCAACTTTTGGCAAAGACCTAAAGGTGATGAAAGATCAGGTACAGCAGCACGAGAATCGCCTCTCAGAAGCCGAAGTTCAGATCGCTGGGGTGAAGAAGGCTTTGGGGGAACTGAAGACTGGAGACGTGACTGTAGCTTCAGTAGTTGCTGCACCTTCAGCGCGGGGCTTTAAGGTGCCTCCATTCGATGGCACATCTTCGTGGTCGGCTTATAAAATTCAATTTGAGGCCGTTATGAAGGCGAATGGATGGACAAAACCGCAAGCCATGACTGCGCTCACCTTGGGCCTCCGAGACCAGGCCCTAAACATTCTTGAGGCGCTCGGCAAGAATGTAACCTACGAGCAGCTGCTGGAGGCGTTAGAGTCCAGATACGGCGACGCACACCTGGAGCACGTATTTCGTGCTAAGTTGAAGGATCGTGTTCAACGTAGTGCCGAGAACCTACAGCAGTGGGCCCTCGAAGTTGAAAAGCTGGTTCGGAAAGCATACCAGTCTGCCCCTGCACTTATCGATGGGAATCTGGTACAAGCGTTCGTTGATGGAATACGCGACCTAGAAGTTAGAGCCGCCGTGAGACTTGGGCATCATGAGACGCTGAAAGACGCCTTGGCCCATGCCTTAGAAGTAGAGGCAGTGAGGCAGGACCACCGAACGCACCGCGTCAGGGAGGTTGTGGCATCACCTGTACGCGACCGGCCGCAAGGGTACAGTCCTAGGTGCTACACTTGCGGAGAAAGGGGTCATCTTCGGTCAAACTGTCCTAAGCGCAACACCCCGAGAGAAGATCAGCAGGGAAGGGTGGCTGAAGTGACTGCCCAGCCACAGCAGGGAAAACGAGTAAATGCCAGGACTGGGGGGCGGGTGCTGGCTGGTATTGAAAGAGCCCCCAGAATCTTGATTTCGCAAGCACATGATGGGAACAGCCTGACCATCAAAGGTGAAGTCAACGGAACACCATGCAAACTGACGTTGGATACTGGAGCTTCTCACACGGTCGTCAATTCTCACCTAGCAAGTCGGTTTCTTGGGAGAACTCACGGTAACATAGACGCCTTGTCAAGAAGACCTTGTCCTAAAGACGGTAAGCACTGTGCCAGGCAAGAGACTAAGGAAGTAGTACCCGTGAGGATGCTTAGAACAGATCTCACCGATGAATGGAAGGAAATCCTACAGCAGGCTCAGCAAAATGACTCGGACATCAAACCGATCTTCGAGTGGGTCAAAGCTGGTGCTCCTAAACCTAAGTGGAGTGATGTGGCTGCGATGAGTTCCATCACGAAGAGTTATTGGGCGCAATGGAACAGCTTGGTGATCCAGGATGGAGTCTTGTGCCGTAAATGGGAAAACGCTCGAGGGGACAGCTGTCATCTACAAATGGTTGTCCCTAAAGCTAAGGTACCGGATGTTCTACGGCTCTACCATGATGGATGTTCAGGAGGACATATGGGAGTAAAAAGGACTCTACTAAAAATTCGAGAACGCTTTTACTGGATCCACTGTCGAGATGATGTGGAGGACTGGTGTCGCAAATGTACCAGTTGTGCGGCCGTGAAAGGACCCCACACACGCAGCCGAGGTGCATTAAAAGTGTACAACGTTGGAGCCCCTTGGGAACGGATAGCACTAGACGTTGCGGGACCATTTCCAGAAAGTGAGAGCGGAAACAAGTACTTCCTGGTGGTCATGGATTACTTCACAAAGTGGCCAGAAGTCTTCGCCATTCCTAACCAAGAAGCTACAACTGTCGCAGATAAATTAGTTCAGGAAGTTTTCTGTCGTTTTGGAGTACCCTTAGAAATACACAGCGATCAAGGAAGGAATTTTGAATCGCAAGTATTTCAGGAAACTTGTCGATTGATGGGTACCTACAAAACCAGAACCACCTCTTACCACCCACAATCTGATGGAATGGTGGAACGATTCAACCAAACGTTGGAGAGGTATCTGGCAAAAGTCGTGGAAAGGAGGCAGAGTGATTGGGACAAGCACATACAGCCGTTTCTGCTGTCCTACCGCAGCGCAGTCCACGAAAGTACGACTGTGACGCCAGCCTTCGCGAACTTTGGAAGAGAATTACGGTTGCCTGCAGATTTAATCACTGGACCTCCCCCTGATGCTCCACGTAGTGTAACAGATTACGCAAATGATTTGCGTAACAAGTTGAATGATGTTTATGAGCATATCCGACAATCCGGCCAACAGATGTCTGAGAAGACGAAGACCCGTTATGACCGCAAGGCAAACAGTAGGGGTTTCGACGAGGGTTCACTGGTGTGGTTACATAACCCAGTGCGGAGCAAGGGGAAGTCTCCAAAATTGCAAGCAAATTGGGATGGACCATACCGAGTCGTGACTAGGATCAACGATGTCACCTACCGAATACAGAAGGGTCTACGAGGTGCGCCTAAGATTGTTCATGTAGACCGATTGGCCCGATACTACGGGGCTAATGATGCTCGGGACGAGCATGTCTGAGGAGGGGGCAGTGTTACGTCGTACGTACGAGATCTTTCGAGAAAGCACGGATTACAGTGTGTTTGCGCTAAAAACTTCGAGAAGCATTCCATTATTATTAGTTTGAAGTTAAGTAGGTAACTACTTATAAACAATATTAGAACTCGTACGGTCTCGTACGGTCTCGTCGACCGTACGCCGAGGGCATAAAGTACCTATTTCTTTATTCGGTACAAGTAGGTTATTATTTTTTATACCTACTACTTTTGTATTTCCTGGTAATGTTTATTTGTTGATGTTTTTCTGGAACCGTTCTACACATAGCTGGAATGTTCTTGAATATTGGCGGTATAAAAGCAGAGAGCCGACACACGATGAGTCAGTCTGATTTAGGCGATACAACGAAGCGAATCGAAGTGAACTAGAAGTGCGATATCTAAGCGAATAGTGATCAGTAGTGTATTTGTGATTAAGTTTTAAGTGTTTTGTGTTTAATAAAGTTATTTAATTGTCTGATTGGTAATAATTAATTTATCCCATACCCAGCTCGTAACAATTTGGTGTCAGAAGTGAGGGATAAATTATGCCAATATACTTCATTGCTTCGTCCTTCGAGATTAGATAACATTGTAGTAATACGTCTAAGATATCGCCTTTCACCCACTAAGTTTGAGTTTTTTTTTTTTTTTTTTTGTATGTAGGTAGGTACATCGTCTTCCTTCTCGTTATGCCTGTAGTGTCATTCATTCGCGTTTTAGTGCGTCGCCGATCACCACTTACTTTCTACTTTTCGTTGAAAATTTAAAGAAGATGCCGAAACGGAGTCTAGTTTAATTTATCCCATACCCAGCTCGTAACAATACATACACAGTAGATGTTAATTCTTGTAAGATTATTTCATACTAGCTTCTGCCCGCGACTTCGTACGCGGATCCTGTTGCTTATGCCAGCGACAACGGGGTCGTCAAAATCGAAGATCTGAAACGTCTGATGTAGAATTCTAAGGTCCGGGGACGGGAAAACAACGGGATGAGCGAGACGATTGGAGTCGTTCCAGATCTTTCATTTTTGTATGTCAACAGGAAATGCCCATCAGACTAAACAACTTTTGCTAAGACGTCATTCCTTAATATGTTATAGTGTCGCTGGGCTTTGTAGTTCCACAACAGGTGTTCCAGATCTTCAAATTTTTTCTCACAGCAGAAAATGCTCTTCATTTGGAATATTTTTTGCTATGGCACCATTTTCATATCTCTTATATCTGTTCATTTTCCAAAATAAATTATGTATAGCCCAAGGCGATCAGAATTCAGACGTTCGTTGCGCTCTTGTTCTGTCTCTTCATGCCGTACTCCAGCAATTCTTTCTCTCTCACTTTCTAACTGATTATGAATATTTTGTTGTGTGCGTGTTCGGGACAATGTATGATAATCTTGATCAGCAGTTAGTCGCGCATCACGTTCATCACTCGTTTCAAAAGACCTGTTAGTAGATGTGCGAATTCGCTGAGAGCTCAAGCGTGATTCTGTATCGGTAAACGTCTCCAACTCGCGAGACAATGCGTGACGTTCACGATTAGCGGACAGTCGCGCATCATGTTCCGCACTTGTCTCTAGAGACCTAGCAGCAGATGCGTAGATACGCTGAGAACTCAAGCGCAATTCTCTATCCGTAAACGTCTCCGACTCGCGAGACAATGCATGACGTTCACGATCAGCGGACAGTCGCGAATCATATTCTTCACTGGTCTCTAGAGACCTGGATGTAGATGCATAAATACGCTGAGAACGCAAGCAAGCTTCGCGATCCGAAGAGGTTTCTACGGAGCGAGTTGCAGCCTGATGTTCTCGAGCAGCATCAAGTCTATCCTGACGCTCTTCGGTAGATTCTTGGGATCTTATGATCCTCAATCTTTTAGCTCCTTTGGAACGTTGGGAAAGATTTGACCTCTTTCTAGTCATGGTTATAGTTTTATTCTGAAGATTAAAATCTAAGTGACTGCTCCCCTGCGTTACCGGGTAGGCTACCGTGTCACGAAGATAAATGGAAAAGGAAATTAAACACTCAAATAACATAAGCCCGAAGGCATATTTACTCGATAAAATAAAATAATAAATCAGAGTTTTAGCCAGTAAAGTCAAATTTTCAATGATTCATAGAATTTCCATCGAAAATCAGTCCTAAACTGTTACCGCCTTCACTGCGTGGAGGTACTCCCAGATTATGTTATTTTATAATTATACAGTGAAATTAGTGATAGCTTTGATTTCCACATCAGGGGTTCCAGATCTACAATCTTTATACGTCAACAGAGAGTGCTCATCAAGTTGAACAACTCTTGCTAAGACGTCATTCCTATATATGTTATAGTGTAGCTGGGCTGTTGGAGTTCCACATCAGCTGTTCCAGATCTTCAAATTTTATACGAAAACAGAGAGTGCTCATCAGGTTGAACAACTTTTGCTAAGACGTCATTCCTATATATGTTATAGTGTAGCTGGGCTCTTGGAGTTCCACATCAGCTGTTTCAGATCTTCAAATTTATTCTCTTAGCAGAAAATGCTCATCACGTGAAACAATTTTTGCTATGGTACCATTTTTGTATCTCTTATAGTTTAGCTGGTCTGTTGCGGTCCTGCATCAGGTGTTCAAGTTTCCAAGATAAATTATAGCCTATATGTTGCCCAGACTTAATACCTATACAACAAAAAGAAAATCATTCAAATCCGTCCAGTAGTTCCGAAGATTAGCGTGTACAAACAAACAGACAAACAGACACACAGACAAACAGACATATTTTTTTTTTTGGTTTCGTGCTCTATTACTGTTTCTAAACCCCCCTCAATTATAATTTTTTTAATATATTCAATGTACAGACACAGTTTTTTTACTGTTTTATTATATGTATATAGATTACTTTGTATAACATTGTATGTTGTCTTTCAGAACTTGATTTTATCTTACTTAAGTATTTTATTTCCACAAAATGTAGGTAATAATAGTATTATATTTTCTTTCTTTCATATAATGTTAGCACTTAGGAAGATTTATGATGCATATTTACTAATTACTAACCGTCCTTTTTAGGTTAGGTATCCTATATTCTGGTTTCATACTGGTTCACGAAAAGTAGAGCATTTTTATTATTATTCTGCTCAACCTAATGTTAGAATTCAAGCAAAAACTAAGACTGTGTCAGCTGCTTATCATCTCGATTGGAAATTAGTTAGATGAATATGTAATTATTGTGATTACATTAGGCCCTTAGGCGATAACCTAGCCAAACTAACATATCCATCCACCATCGGGGTAACGCATATCTAAGCAATTTGAAAACAAAATCCTGTGCACACGACCCTTTTTTTCGTAGGTAAGTAATACTACAGCGGCCGAGCGCTGCAAGCAAGAATAGTCCTTACAGTGCACAGATATGCGTGTGTATTTATGTACTAACAGAGACATAACATCAAGCCTGTATTCCCCGAAGGGTTAGGCAGAGGTTGCTTATGTACTTTGTGGTCTAAAAACCAACAGGCTACAGACCTTCTCAGACCAAATAAAATTTCAAGACAGCGTTGCGAACAATAAAGTCAAGCGTGCCAAAACTTCGCACGCTCACATACACACATTTACAACCTTTTATAATAGAATTACAATCAAACTACACCTCACCAAGTGCACACGTGTTTACTAAACCGGATTCACGTCACTGTTGACTGCGCTATGTCTTGGTGTTTATTTGGTCTGAGCAGACTAATTTCTCTTTTTTTTTAGTGTAATCCTGCTGTTGACTTTATTAGGACTCGCCCATTCTTATTTTTGGGGTTCCGTAGCCAAATGGAACCCTTATGGATTTGTCATGTCTGTCAGTCTGTCTGTCTGTCCGTCCGTATGTCACAGCCACTTTTTTACGAAACTATAAGAATTATGCTGTTGAAACTTGCTAAGTAGATGTATTCTGTGAACCGCATTAAGATTTTCACACAAAAATAGAAAAAAAAAAACAATACATTTTGGGGGTTCCTCATACTTAGAACTGAAACTCATATTTGTTTTTTCATCAAACCCATACTTGTGGGGTATCTATGGATAGGTCTTCAAAAATGACATTGAGGTTTCAAAAATCATTTTTTTCGAAACGGAATAGTTTGCGCGAGAGACACTTCCAAAGTGGGAAAATGTGTGTGTGTCCCTATAACTTATAAAATAAGAGAATGATAAAACTAAAAAATATATATATGATGCACCATGTAAACTTCCACCGAAAATTGGTTTGAACGAGATCTAGTAAGTAGTTTTTTTTTTTTAATAAGTCGTAAATCGTAAACCGCAATTTACCTTTCATTCAATCAACTCGAATATAAAAATAAAAAAACCGACCAAGTGCGTGTCGGACTACGCACAATGAAGGGTTTCGTAGTTAGGATGAATTTATTCTAAATATTGTAGTTGAAATACATGTTCTCCCATACATTCCAACTGCAAATGTAAGTTTGTACGCACAATATTTACCATGTTATGTTAAGACCATATACTTCTTATAGGTTTTCCTGTAATCTATGAGCCATACTGTTTTTTTCTTCAAAATTTTAGGTCCAGTAGTTTCGGAGATAAGGGAGGGAATGGTCAATTTTCATCGAATTTCTTAAATATCTTTAAAATTATTTATTTTAAAATTATATAAAAAATATTTTTAAGATCCTCGCAACAAGCTCTTTCATTTAATATGTTACACAGTACTGTTAACAAAACTTTTTTTTTTAATTTTCTTGTTCGCCCCCAAAAGTGACTCCTATGTTCAAAATTAATTTATTTACGTTACACGTTCGTGTTTGGGTCACACACGAGAACATGTGTTTCAACTACAATATTAAGTTTATTCTTGAGATAAATAAATTCATCTCAACAACGCAACCCGTCATTGTGCGTAGTCCGACACGTACTTGGCCAGTTTTTTTTTTTAAAGATATTATATTTGGTTACAAGAATCCAAGGGAAAATCTTGTTTTTCCCCTTTGTAAGTTTTCTAGCAATATTTCTACTAAGAAAAGGTTGTGAGGGATGTTTTAAAAATACTATATAAACAGAAAAACCGGAATAATATTTAATTACTTGTCAAGATTATTATTAACATGTTTGCAATAAACTGATTTGATTGATAAGCAAGCTAAAAGTTACTTAATTGGCAATTTAATCAAACCAGTAAGGTACATAATTATGTGAACGCGTCTTCTTTAAAAAAAAATCTTTAAATTGGTCATAAACCAAATTCTTATTCGAAATATCACAAAAATAGACCATCCCGAAAAAACTAGCAAAGATATAATATTTATAACTTCACATACGTCAGCAAAAAAAGGATACAAATGCAAATCCAAGATATGGAAGTTACGCTATATGTTTTGCTGACCGTACAGCAAAAAGGGCTGCGCAGGAATCGAATAAATCAGATTTGTGAACGATTCAGGGTATATTTATTTTTGGGGTTGCAGAAAATGATAGTTTTGTTGAGGGTAGTTTTAGAAAAGACTTGTTTTGATTTGGAAAGTATTTTTTTGAGTCTATTATGAATCATAAACGTCTGGGCTTCTTAACCTCGGATTAGCGTAATGAACTGGCTTCCGTCCTGAAACTATACGATGGTCAAAGATGTAGTGCTAGCTGGCAGAAGCCTTGGCATCTCAGCCTGAAAATCAGATACTTATTAAAAGTTTCCAAATCATCAATGATTTGGATATTTTTGACACATAGGTAGTAGTAGAAGATTGGTCGACTAAAGGGGTGTCTAAAGAATCTGCGTCAGCCATTGCTCATTTGGTACTTGAGTAGGCCGTATTTTAAGTAATAAAATGACCACTAAGAGCTGATTTTTCAATAGCCAGATAACTCTTATCTGAAGAATAAATATGACAATTTGACATATTTTCTGTACAAAAGCTATCGAACTGCAATATTTATTCCTCAGTTAAATGTTATCTGACTATTGAAAAATCGGCCCTTAAATTATCCACGATGACTCAATCGCTATTATAAATACGGCAAATAACTACAACAGACTCTTTTTCGCCGATATTCCCAAATTTTTATTACGTATTGTTCATAATAATATAATAATGATATACAAATTAATTCCCGGATGACAACTAGCTATATTTAACTAGCTAACTATAATAAACATATCACTCGTTTACATTTTTATGTATTGGTTTCTTGGATTCATGAGTAAATGGAATGTTCACACAATTTTCTTTTGAAGTTATTAAGCTTTAAAATGTGCTTTTTCAGTGCTCACTGCTTGTTGGCGACGATTACAACCCATTAGGTACATGTGTCTTCGTTTTGTTTCACCGTATGTCATTTTTGTCTTATATTCACAGTCTTGACAAGTTTACTGGAAAAATCAAATGGGCATATTACGTTTATAATGGTTACTTATACTTGTCAATATAGTTCTAACCATTAGAGTTTGCACGGTAAAGTTATTTCTAATAGTTCTAGTATCTTTGTCCTGCCATCAGCATTGCAGGGTTCCAGTGCCTTCCAGTTCCAATATTGACAAAATATCTGATATAAACCACGGTGTTACTGAGTACAGACAAAACTGACCTATTTTCATTAGGTAGACGTTCGCCCTGTGTGCCAGCCACACTTGGGTTTAAAAGAGTGTTCGTAGAGTTTCTTGCCCGTTCTTCTCCATAGGAACCTACTACGCTTTCGAATGGTCAACTAGCTTCATCTTTTTGACTGACCGACTCCTTGAAAAATCAAAAGTGCCTGTAAATGGTTTACTTAATTGAAATAAATAATTTGAGTTTGACTTGCATTCTCACACTACAATAGCGTTCCCGTTCCACGTGGCTTCGTTTGCGAATGATGTCTCCATTTACTACATACTCTGCGACAGTTTGACGGAACCGGTCCATCTGAATTGTCCGGACGAGCGGACAGGTGGTCCGAAGATGTACCTACTGTGACGTCGACAGAGAAACTTGTATTAAACTTAGTATCTCTAAATTAACATGAGGCCGGTTCAGGTCCCAGTGACCCGTAACTACAATAGCGAAATCTGGTCCAGTTTAAAAGGCTTTCGCAACGAGAAGTAAGAAAATGAAAATTGTTTATTCTGCACAAACACGACGCACATTACAAAAAGAAAATAGACAAAATACACAGAGAGGAATACGCGAGGTGTCTATTGCTCACCTTCCTTCTAATAATATAATCTATTCCTATTGGATCGGGTACCAGCTTCCATACATTTCCTAGCATCATCCTATAGATGTGTGCCTAAAATATTTTTGTAAGGGCCATTTTGTAAAATTGCTTTGTGTTGTTGACAAGAAGGTACAGTAAGTGCTGAATTATTTTAAAGTGGATCCGCAGTTGTAGCCCGCGAAATTCTAATTTAACGTTTTTTGTCAATTTGCAGGTTTGTCAGATTGTATCTTGATCAAAATATGTATAACAGATATATATATATATGTATTTACATAATTTTAAGTATTACAATAGTACATAGGAACTTTTCCATAAGAGATTATTTCTTACGGAACAAATTATCAAAGTGTCAAATATGCTGAAAGTCAGGCCATAGACATAGGGAATCGGACTGAGCGTTAGCCTCACAAGAGTGACCACTCTCAAGAAAGAGACAAAGTGACTGTGCCGTCAATATCTGTAGTACTATTAAAGAGACAACTAATGGCCGCAAATTCGCTTCGTCTCTCGTATTTTTCGGTCTGTATTCTTTGCCAAATTGAATACGGAACGCTCTGTCCATTCTCTATATCTATGGTCTGGCTTTCTGCATATTTATAATGTCACACGGAAATAATTGTAAGGCCTACAAATAGTTGTAGTCTTCTAGACACATTGTCTGCAGATTACTTAATTATAAAACACGTAAAACTCGCTTATTTAATTTGGACTGTCTAAATGTCTAGGACAAATAGACCAGCTAGACTGCTAGACGACATCCTTCATCTATTATAATAGTTTAGTTTCAAAAGTATCGGATAGATGGCGTTGATATAAACAAATCTAGAAAATTTCAAAATAACTCGAGATTGGCCTGTGCAGGGATCGAATTTGCATATTACAGAGAGCCAAGCCAATAAGGAATAATTTCAAAACTTTATTTGATTCTATAATTTTCGATACAGAATCTTTATTAAAAAAGAAATACCTAAGTATTAACAAAATGACACAGGTATGACGTATAATTAAATGAATTTCACCTTGATGCTTACCCCCTGTGGCTTAACAGCGTGAATATACGACTAATTAACATATCGTACGATCTTAAACACTAATTATCGAAAGAGAAATATTAATGGCTACTTATGACCAATAAAAGTATTTTATTGATAGTTTCGTGGGCTCCTAATTATATTCAAGGTATTTCTTTTAATCGGGGTGGGCAAATAAGTGCTGTTGTTATTTTGATTAATCAATACCAATTTGAAGGTAACTTATGATTTGACTATAGATTTTCCGAACAGTAAATTGGAGACTTTCAGATCCTGAAAGGCTGAGGTATTGTAGTTGAGTACTAGCAAAAAGACATAAGGTACTGTAGTTGAGTACTAGCAAAATGACATAAGGTACATTGCTACCAGGAAAATCAATAAAAAAATGTCTTCGATTTAAGTGGCACATCTAGTTTTAGGAATAGTTGGGCTATGTAGGAAAACCTATGTGCCATATTTACTCAAACAAAACCGCGGTTAAAGCTAGTTTCTCAATAAATAAGATGCTCGTGCTCCTTGTAAACACAGTTGGAACTCAAAACATCTGCTCATACGCTGCATTCTTTTACCGGTTTATGTTGTGGTCAGGCAGGGGCTCGTGGTTAAGTAATAACAGCCGCACGGGTCGATCGATCAGGTTAAGATACGCTTGCCGCGGTCGGTCCGTGGATGGGTGACCATCTTTACATACCGAGACCCCTCCGTGTCTCAGGAAGCACGTTAAGCCTCCGGCTGTCATTTTTGCATCTTTGACAATCGTAATGGGTCATCAGAAACCTGAAAATCTGGCAACCAGTCTTACCACGGGGTATCGTATTACCCAGTAACTGGGTTGTGAAGGTCAGATAGGCATTCGCTCCATGTAAAAGTTAGACTGGAAGCCGACCCCAACATAGGTGGGAAAAGGCTCAGCAGATGGTGATGATGTTGTAGTCAGGATTTATTTATAGTATAGGTATATGTGATGTACCTACCTCATAATTATTGTGATATCCTGAGGCCTGGTTTGCCTAAAGTTGACGCCTTTATATCCTGGGATTATAAGAACAAACGGGTATCCAAAACCAGTAGGTTTACCTCGATGATAATTTCATGAAGTGCCTGATTGCCTGATCGACAACAACATGATTGTATCAATTCTTTTCTAATAAGTTTAAAGTCAAAGTATATACGGTTTTATAAAGAAAATTACTCGAAATAAATCTTCCTGACTCAATGGATTTAAGGTACCCTGCCATTCATTACCTACTTGTCTGACGAAATGTGGGCATACCATAAGTATACCTTTGCCCAACCCTTCGGGAAACAGGGCGTGTTGTGATGTTTTCTTGTCTGCAAAATTCATCCAAATTTCAGTGGTACAGCCCCTAAAAAACATGTGAAACACAGCCTCCAACTACACCCCATAAATACAACATAATGTATCTATTTATGGCGACGGTGAAAAGCAATAAAAGGGATGAAACTTAGCCGGGAGTACACACAACGTTACTTATGTAGTACCAAAAACAAAAAATATATGATTCAAAACGATTAAAAACACCTTCCAAGGTACGGAACCCTCGGTGCGTGAGTCGGTTGTTTTCTGTGTTATAACTAAAAATATTAAACCATAGCGAAAATTATTCAAAATAGACTCACACAGACAAATTCTACTTACAACCTTATAAGGGAACACGTGAAACACTGCCTCCACTAAACTCCATAAATACAACACAGCAACCTATCTATTTATAGCTACGGTGAAAGGCAAAGGGGATGAAATTCGAGCGGGGGGTATAAACTAACAGGTCCTAAGAAATCAAATATTAACTTAAAAATGATTTTATAACCTTCCAAGGAAAACGGAACCCTCGGTGCGCGAGTCCGCCTCGCACTTAGTCGTTTATTTTTGTTATAACTAAAAAATTTAACCTCTCCGAAAATGCATCTAAGTAATTTTAATTGCAGTAGTTTAGTCATAAAAACATACACAAAGACATATTCTGCTTACAACCTTAAAGTACATCCCATAAATACAACACAACGTATCTATTTATAGAGACGGTGAAAGGCAATAAAAGGGGATGAAACTTGGACGGGGGTATAAATACGGGGTGAGGCGGGGGAAGGGTAAGTTGCTTTTAATTCGCCGCATTGTCTTTGTTGCCTCTTAGTTTGAAGACGTACTGTTGAGTGCAGAAGTACTACTTAATGTTTAATATTTAGGTTTTTTTTTGTTTTTGAAATTGCCATAATATTTTATAGCGTTCTTAATTTTGAATCCCTTAGTGAGGCAATGTAGGCGTTTTAAATATTAACCTGTAATTTTTTGACTGATAACAAAAGTCTCATAGAGAAAAAGATTGACCATAATCACTGTGCGTTTTGGCTATTATAGCATTCCAAATTATGAAAATTATGAAAAAAAAAAACTGGAAATTATTATGATGATATTTTTCATTACTATGATGATATTTTTGTCGTATGATATATATTTATATATAATTTGTTCTAATTTGGTTAGCATTTGCTCAACACGCGGCTTAAATGCAATGTAAAGTAGGTACTTTTGTATGTACTCGAGTTTATACTTTACTTCCTTTTCTCTAATCAGAGTAATCAGCATTATTGTAATCAAGCTTACTTTTCTGTTTTTACTTTTTCTATATAAATTATAATTCCCGATCTACTAAATTCTTCTTAATAAAAAATCAGAAAATTACCATGGATTAGAAAGGTCTTAACGCATTCAAGGACACTGAACGAGACACAATAGTTGTTTATGGGCGTATAGTGTCCTTCAAAGTGTTAAATATTAGCCAAAAAATAATACTTTTTGAAGCTTTTCCATCTAATGTAAGTAATTTTTAAACCAACAATATTTTTTTATGATCCGTAATTTTTGACTCACAATTATATGGCATTCAAATATCTTAGCAGCATTGTAACTGTGGTAAAATAAGTAATAATAAACACGAGTAAATTTTGTTTTTTTTTGTTTTAATTAATTTTATTTGTTTCTCCACTATCTACACTTCTGTACGCGACAGTACTGTAAGACAGTCGTCCGGCTATAAAAGTGAAGCGGCAACTCGGCCGAGTGGCTGGCGCTAGTACATATGTTTATAGACGCGTGTGGGAGAGTATAGTACTACCTGATAGCTGTACTTAGTACTTTTTGGGACTTTTTAGGATTGCTAGCTATTTTGAAGAGACCATGGCTTATCTAGGTAATTTATCAAAGGGATGTACGACAGACGACAGTACAGTCGCTAGCAATAATGTGTATACACTTATCAACTTTTAAAAATGATTTTCTCGTACTGTGTTGATTGTCATTTTATATTGTTACAAATATAGTATTTTGGAACCCATACTAATACGGTCTTATCTCTCAAAGTTGCAGTCAATATTCCACGAGAAAATCATTTTTGAATTTTGGTAAGTGGATACATATTAGCGCTCACGACTTCACATACAACGATTATTCCGAAAGAAAAAACAAAAAATCTGCCGAAAATTTTGAAGGAAATTCCTAATCCATTGCTTCATGTGTTCGAAAAATTTGTCTTCTCAACAACGTAAATAACGCAATGAATTTTAAAATGAAACGGATTGTGATTGATCGTGTGTTAGGTGCTGGATGCAGTGGTCTAAAAAAGTCGAGAGTAAGTTTATTCTCTGTGTGAGAACCTTGCATTAGGACAATAACAGGCTGTCATTACTATTTATTTACTCAAAAGACTATTTCAGACACGAATCTACATGGTCCTCATATGGCCTGACCAAGATTATGTCTGGACTTTAAAAAAGACTGCGACCTCTGAGTTTCTTTCGGCCTTTCTTCTCAGAGTAGACAGATAAGAAACGCCGAACTCATCTAGCTTATTAAAAAAATAAAAAATAATATTACGTGTAAAAGTGATTCCGATATCCTATTTACAGAATAAACAATTTCATTTCATTGCTTGGTTTCCTGTTTTTATGCTGGTGAGCTGCTTAGTATCGCTGTCCACCAGAAAACCTTTAAAACTACTTATCTATATGAGATAGGAGCATCCTTCTAAATAACACCAGGAAAGTTGACTTATAATATGTAGTCAAAGGGCTGACCCCAATACACAGTTCACAGTAAACGTCGCTAAAAGGGCCCGGACCTCCGGACCTCTCCGGTACAATTACTAAGTTTAACTGCTACACCCCCTGCCCCTTGCTCCCATAAGATTAGTTGATTTGATAGTTGATGGCATCGTATGGGAGTTGACTCGTTAGAGGTGAACTGGGATGAGAGATGTGTAATTGAATAAAATGATGTTTTTGTCAAGTGAAATCAGTTTCAGGATGATTTCAGTGAAACTGGTTGAAAACTTAGTTTTCGGCCTACTTTTTAATGTTAGTCCGAAAATAAGGATAAAATGTTTAAAAATATTTAAAAAGGTTAATTTAGAAAAAAAACGGATTTGCCAAAAAAAGAGAAAATATTAAGTGTCGTCCTTTCTCAATTTAAATTGATAAGAAGTCGGTTAAAAAACAATGTTGAACGATTTATTGGAGTGATGATTAATTACCGACTTATCAATTCAAATTAGAATTTGAAATCCGAAATTATCCTACTGCAATTAGCCGCTATGTTCTTTGCCTCCTGCATCCAATCAAATAAAACTTAACTGTCAAATTCAAATTCAAAATATTTTATTTCACATAAACATGGGCAATTAAGAAATATCAGAAGCTAGGTGCACGGTTCCAATTGGTGGCTTCCTATGGAGAAGAGCCGGCAAGAAACTCCACGGTTACTCTTTTAAAAATAAATGGTTTAGTACTAGGTACTTAGTGAAATAGAAAATGGTCCACAAGTCAGTCTACAGCCTACAACGTTCTCACATTCACAAAATCTAAAAGAAAATAATCTATATAAAAGATTAACAAAATAATAAAAATAAGATAGTTAATTGATTCAGGCGTGACCTTGCGGAAATCCATAATGAAATGATGATGTGGATATATTTAGTAACCTTTTCCGCTTAGCTCAAAAGCTAAGCGGAAAAGGTTACTAAATATATCCACATCATCATTTTAATAAAAATAAGGACCTATTTAAACCAAATGACATGATTGCCACTACAGCTGTAACAAATATAATTTGATTTAAAAAAAGTCCGTTTCTTAAAACCTGATCAAGTGTCTGTATACCCTGTATCAATGACAACAGCTAGTCAAGTGAGAATTCGCATAACATACAATTTAAAACAGATATTGAGAAACCAGTGGCTAAGGCTAATATTCAAAGATTTCCAGCCATTTAGTTTTTTTTTTAATAAGCTCTTGAAAGTTCTATTTAATTTAAAATAAAACGTTGATAGCTATCGGGTCAGAGTGACTTAATCGATTTACCCATATTAAAAATAGGTCGTGGAACGACCGAACGAAGGGTTACGGAAATGACATTTTCACGTAATTGGAGAATGAGGCTATAATTGGTTACAGGTCTTTGTTTGAGTAATAAAGTATCATGTCATATGCGTTTATGATCACGATTAAGAGCTGTCAGTGTCAATATTCCACAACATTGACAGATCTTGATCGCGTTTAGTTTCATTGGTGAAATTGGCCCTAAATGTGTGTATTGTTCATTAATCTAAGTTTCTATGTTTTGATATATGATTCTATACAAAGCATTCGGTTTTTAGGGTTTAACGCTCTTAATAACTCGGAAGTTCATGTAGATTCTAGAAATAAGCGCATATTTTGTAATAAAAATACTTACTTTTTCAATACAATGACATTAAATTATGTCGTAACTCGTAACGCATCTATCTATAACACACTTTCCAATTTATCTTCCACAGAATCCACAATACTGCAAAATTTATCTGTAGATTTTTACGACAACTTTTCAATATGTCTACCACAATCTTTTACCACGAAATCTTCATCACCCACCTTATTTTTCAAAATATAACCACAAACAGCACCGTTCACTCCCTATTTCTGCACCAGTACGGTGTGGCGGCAACCTCCTGCGCAGCATCCAACGGCCACCACCAACCCGACAGACGCCATCACCACCACCATCAGCACCATCAACATGCAGACGTGCCACCACAATGGGTGAGACGGCCGTTGTTGTATCTGTGTTGGTTGTAGCACGTGCTGTTGTTGTTTTTATATATGTGTTGGATTTAGCACGTGTCTTTGTTGGCTTTTTGTTGTTGTCCTGTGTTTTGTGTTTAGATTTATGTGTCGTTTAGCACTTGTTGTTGGCTTTTACACTTTTATGTTATTTGTGATATCACCACCATTTTGCTTTAATATTATACACTGTAGTGTTAATCTATCTAAATTGTAATAATTGTTCTGTATGTAGTTCAATGTTTAAATCCAGTTTCAATGTAATTGTCATTGTCATCGTCTTTTAGATGTTGTGTGTTATCAATATGTTGTACTTGTATTAGAGCACTTATGATAGTTGGCTTTAACACGTTTTTTTGCTTACATACGTCACCTTTTATTCGTCAGCACTGTTTAAATTTGTGTTGTGTTTTAACGAGCTTCAGATTTTTGACAACTGTATCCCTTAGATTTTTAGCTCTAGTTGCGAAATTGTTCGTCGTCATCATCGCCACAAAACAGACGGTTCTTAAATCACGGTGTGCATTTTTAAGAATTCAAATAAAACTTTGTTGTATTTTGCATATTAGAGCTTTTCTTATAAGTATTGTTTTCTACTTAGTCTAGACCAACAGGTTAGTAATACTATTATGTACTATTTGTGTTTTCCTTCCATATCTTTAACACTGGTTTCATAGACGTGTGTGTAATTCGACACGTGTTCTGGGTGTGTTCGTACACTTCGTCGTGTTGTCCAATAATATTGTTTATTATTTTATCGAACTCGCTATGACGTAAGTAATAACCATAATTTTCTGCTTGTTTTTGAGCTATACTGATGAGTCATTTTGTTTTTGTCTCCATCAATTTGGTTTAAATTATGAAACTTCGGTTTATTTTTTATAAAATTGAGTCCTCCGGCTTATACGATGCCGTTAAAATACTAGTTGACTCCGAAGTCCTGGTTGATAGCATTCCCGGATCCCTATAAGAAATGTGCTGGTTGTCTTTTTCCATTATATTTTTTTTTTAATTACCAAAAATACAACCAACTTCCAAACTACAAAGTGAAAAATAACTTTAATTTTGGAAGTCGGTGTCTTTGGATCAGTATTTAAGTTAAATTAAAGTTATTTTTCACTTTGTAGTTTGGAAGTCGGTTGTATTTTTGGTAAAAAAACAAAAAAAAAAACTCTTTAATGGGTTGGTTTGTAATTCATCAGTTCCACTTCACCAAATGGTGCATTTCGAGAGCAAATGCACGAGTTACATCACCATAACAACAGCTAAAGACTATACTAGACATAGTAGGATTCTCCAAGCCATGTCGTTAATTTGCCAGGACCACCGGTCCTTCGTTGTCCAAATCCATTGGATTCCTCAATCTTCACCAGGACTTCGATCAAACTTGTGGATGACCATTCCTACTAAGAGATTGTATCAAGAGAATGGGCAGCAGTATCCTCCAATTAGGAAATAACACATATTTCACCCCCATTTCAGCCGATCGGCGCCCATTGCTGAACATAGACTTCCCCAAAGCATCAACAAGAGTATGTGAGAAGTAAGGGGGAAGGATCCATCCAAAAACAATCTCAATTCGAAGGTCATCAAATGCACGTGTAAAAATATTAATCATCGGAAACACAAAGTGCATTAATTAAACAATACTGATTGATGTACTCGCATACTTATATCATGGACGTATGTAAGTACGTGCTCTATCTGTCTTAAAAGTAAGACACTTTATGTTATTGCTAAATCTTCTTTATGTTTGTACCTAATTCAGGTTTTAGTGAGAATGACGTTTGAGGAATATTTCGATTATGATTGATCGCTTCAAGGGTAGTGGTGGCTCAGTGGTAACGGCCTGGACTTACGAGTTGTAGGTCATGGGTTCGAACATAGGCAGGTGCTTTATTTTTTGTAAATAATTTCATTATCCACTGTTCTCAAAACGGTGAAGGAAAATAGCGTGAGTAAACCGGCATGTCCTAGAATTTTAAAAAATGCAGACTTGGTAGTTACAGCCCACTCCCTCACGAAGAGAGGAGGCCTGTGTTCCAGCAATGGAAACATTATAGACTGATTTTGATGTAGAGTTTTATATGAAGGAAAGAAAGAAAGAAAAAACGTTTATTTGCGGTAAACATGACGCAAAGATTATTTAAAATACAAAAATGAGAAAAGGTTGGGGGAAGCATGCGTCACGTCTACGCAAATCGGCTATCGCTCAGCATTATGCTGCGACCCTATGCAAGACAAAGCCCCAGCGCTGGTTTTCAGCGATAGCCGGCGCCGACGGTTTGACGTCGACCGGTGCAGCAAACAAATATTAACTAATAAATAAAATAATATTAAAAGAAAAATAATTTATTAAAATTAAATTGTGATGCCATATACTAAATAGATGTAAAAAAGATCAAAATGAAATAGACATACTATGTTTTATGTTACGAGAATATCATCCTTAAAAATCGTTTTAAGTTTTATATAGTGGCAACATTTCTACGCGTCCTATTTGACGTGCACCCAACGCCCTAAATTGTGATGTAAGAAATTATAAAATGGCCAATGATATAATGTAAATTAAATCATCATCCTCCAGTCCTTATGCCAAATTTTTTGGGGGATCAGTATGTCTTTTTCTTCATATCTCTATGAACCGTCCATCTCAGCAGTCACTCCATTGATATCCGTGAGTCACCGCCTTTATTGCGATATCATCTTTCACACAATCCATACATTCTTATCTAGGGTACCGTGTTACCCGTTTCTCCTAGAAGTCTCATAGAGCTTTGATATTACTGCATTTATTGGTCCTCACTTCTTCCAATCTTAAAGGCAGGTTAAAATGAGCTCAGTAATGTAACAGAACAGTAATGGCCGATTCCTATAGGTAATTTAAGGACCGTTGTTGGTTAAAATTATGACTCTTGTATCTTTACCCATAATCAAGCAAAAACCTCATAGCTTTGCATAGTAGACTCTCCCATATCGAAGTAGCTGTCACAGGTAAACTAGCTTCTGAATCTATTTATGTGCCCAGTTTGTTTTTTTTTTTTTTTTTTTTTTCATTTTATAAGCAAAACGATTTGTTTTTTTTTAAAGGAACCGAGCATGAAGCCTGGGTCACACACAGCGAATACTCGCTGCGGGCAGGATATTGGCTTCGAATAGATTCATTCGCCTCGATTTGAATTGAGCATGTTAAATTTTACTCTCTGCGAATGCGCACTCGCCGCGATAATTCGCTGTGTGTGACAACCTACTCGCTGTGAGTAGCCATTCCGGAGCTCCGCTCCAGACTACACGTCCGTGCTATATACAGGTCGTTTCGTCGTTGTATAGATTTTTTAAAAGGGTATTGGAAGCCCCAAACTGTTCTCTGCGTACAATCCATTTACCAACCCATTTTAGCTTCTTTTGAGTTGTGAGCTTTCAGCATTTGGTTTCCTAATTATGCACATGTCAACCGAATAATTTTTTTAGACGTGTGCGACGAATAGACGAAATGTATTTAGGGCACCAACAGACTGTCGAAATTCTCGTAGAACTCGCTGTATATGGCCGGCAGCGAATTTTTGCTGCGAGTATTATTAGCAGCGAGTATTCGCTGCGCGTGACCAAAGTTTTTGTCAGTTTAGCGCTAACTTGTATCTGGGCTCGTGTAGACCCTAGTTTCAACCCAGGCCAGTGCTGACTTCGCGCCCTCACGTCAGTCCAGTTGAGTAACCTACCTGTCTATTTTCGGACCCAGTTGCTTCCCCCGCCTGACTTATTGACTTACTGCTATTGCATAAACAAGGCATAAAAAAGAAAGAGGTTCTATCTTTTAAAAATGAAAAATCAGTTTATTATTTAGTAAGCATTCAAGTCGCCGTTTACATGATCCAAGTCAAAGGTAAAATCATCCCACTAAAAAAGGAACGCGTCTAAATAGAGTTCGGTTGAACGAAATACAATTGAGTAACGTCTTGAAATTAAATTACTCAAACCTGACCTTGAAAATAAACTTTAAACATGTTTTAATTAACTTAAACTTCTTATCAGTATACCAGTACTTAATTACATAGAAAAAAAAGTAGACCATTCTTCCAAAAACGTGTTCCGACCGTCCAAACGCAATCAATTTCATTGAAGTATTTAGCAATGTATGTCCATTTGTCATATGTTTCTGAACGTGTAAACCACATGTCTTTGGACGTGTGCCCATTCTCTTATCAGTAAAACTAAATAATGGTAACGGTTTTCTTATTAGATTGTCATATAGGCTATTGGGTTATTCCTAAATATAGCTTAATCCCCAATCTAATGTGTCTGAAACATAGGAGGGATCTTTGAAGAAGAAAAAAGTTTCAAAACGCATCCGAAATTAAGCTATCAACTTCATCATCTCCATCACGTCCACTGCTGGATATATGCCTCCCCCAAACATCGCTACAAGGGTTGTTGAAGAGAATCCGCTGAATGCAAATAACCTAGCCAAATTTTTGATGATTGCAACGTATTTCTTTCTGTCTATCTCTGATATAACCATTATAATAAAGGATAGCTTTTTATAAGCGTCTCTTATTTACTTTAATATCATGCTTTAATAATATAATTTAATAGCATGCAAGACCACAGAAACTCCTTACAATATTTAAATACATAAAACAATCTTCAATAACATTATCACCAAGCAATTATACTTACTAGTGAGCCGCCCGCCCCGGGTTCGCACGGTTGCTATTAACATCATCATTTCAGCCGAAAAACGGCCACAGCAGTGGCCGTTTTTCTGACTTTTTCTGACTTCGACTGATTCTGTGCTTCCCGCATCCAGCGGATTCCTGCGGCCTTCACAAGGCCATCGGTCCATCTGGTAGGAGGCCTTCCAACGCTCCCATCTTCCGATACGCGGTCGCCACTCCAGAACCTTTTGGCCCTATCGGCTATCTGCTCTTCGAGCAATGTGCCCTGCCCATTGCCCCTTAAGTTTGGCAATTCTTCGGGCTATGTCGGTTACCTTGGTTTTCCTGCAGATCTCTTCTTTTCTTATTCAATCACATAGGACAACTCCAAGCATAGCCCTCTCCATTGCCCTTTGGGTGACTTTTAGCCTTCTGATAAGGCCCATTGTGAGCGACCACGATTCTGCAAGTGCACCAGTTCTCTGCAGTAACCTAACAAAAAGTACTAGGCTTGCATTATCAAGATATTATTGAATTTTTATTATTAAGTACTTGTTTTTGTATATGTCTCAGGGATATTGTCAAAAGTTCATTTTAGTGACATTATAATTCCACTGAACCCACGCAGTGATTGCAGAGAGTAGTAATATTTTGACAATTTCACTGTATTTGCAAGCCCGTTAAATTGTGAGACAGTCAATGATTGGTCCGTTTCTAGTGGTATGCCTTACTTATATCATAAAATGAATAAACTTCAACACGTTATTAAGCAGATCTTAAAGGCGGATGAAGAAGAGTTGACCAATCAAAACGCACTAAAACCCCACTACGAACTTGACAAGAAATTACAACAACACTAAAAAAGTCTGTTAAATTACGAGAAATGGAGGCGGTTGACAAAGTTTCGTGCAATTATAGTTTCAGTAGTGTAAATATAATATCATTGGTTTGACAATATCCCTGCGACTTATATATACGTAATATAAAGCCTATGTCTATCTGAAATAATGTCTAATCTTCCTTTATGAAAGAATTTTTCAAAAAGGAGCATTGGTTCCGGAGATTACCCTCCAGATATATAAATAAACAAACTCACAAAATTCGCTCCTTGTCTTTATAATGTTAGTATATACTACCGCGTGGCCTGCTTACGCCGTTAGCAATAAACAGCGCAAGCGTCACATTTCTATACAAGTATAGATTATAATCTATATCCACCTATTTTTGTCATTTATACCTGTGGATATGGGCACGTACCATTTTTTTTGTTACGCTAGAGATGGGGATAGGTGTCGATGATTTTTTTATCGATAGGGCAATGTATTGATTTAGGATTGTTGTTTGTTAAATGTTCGCTTTCTTTTCCAATATGGTGCTGACAGCTACGTTCTTTTGGATTAGAAACTTCTAAATCCTCTACTATCACATTATCATAAGCTTTGGTATTTGACAAATGGATTCGCAATACTTATCAAAATCCATTCCAACTAATTTTTACTCCACCGTTTAGGATCACGCAGAGTTTCTTTTTAATTCCCTCCCTACCATTATTTAATATTAAAATCATTATGACCAAATAAGGAGCATTAAATTCTCAACTAATCAAGTAAACTGCAAGGTCCAATATAAATATTTATGAACAAGTCAGGTTAAATAATATGATGTAGTCCTGCGTCGTGTGTGGTGCATAATTTATATTATTGACATAATGAGTGGTGATATAGTTTTTGTTTATACAAATGTGGTAATCAGAAAACAATGTAAATGATTTTTTGCCTATCTGTGTGGATGGAATGCTGGCTTGTTATAGACCTGGATGAAGTGGTTTCTTGTTATCATGTAAAGTTAATAAATAATCCCGACACGTTAAGCAGCTGTAATACCCCGCCGTTAATTCATGTAATGTATAGTAGTGACATTAATTCCATCATCTTTGCTTAAAATAATCCTAGCATAGTAGAAGGAAATAATAAAAACACCAGTAGAATTTCACTATTCCTCTATAAAATCACCTAAATATAGAGGTTTCTATAATCGATATACATGCTCTTTAAATTAATAAATCTATCGATTGCCATTATCCTACTTCACCCCGTCCCTAATTCTCATAAAATCCCATTTCCCCCTACGCGGGGGTGTAACGGGAGGGGGAGGGAGGGGAGGGTAAGGGCCCGACAGAGCGACTCCTGCGCACCTGGCGCGTGCGACGCCAATCGCGTGCGCGCTCACCCTGGCATTGTAACCACCTATGTGTGTATGAATGTGTATGTCTGTAGTACAACTTTGATGTTATGTAGGAAGCATGAAAAGTTATGAGAGACGGGAGGAGAAGCATCGTAAATAAAACTGGGAGTTTACCTAATCAGAGGGCCTAGAAAAAGGAAAATCGCCTTCAAAGCGTTTTGAATTTCTACAACAATATAGATAAGGATTTTTTTTTTAAAGACAATCCTATTTGCGTCTTGTCAGCGCCTTAAATCCTGATTTGTTAACGATGGTTTCTCAGATAATTCATGAAAATTATACATTTTAAACTAGGCTAATATATAATAAAAGCAATCTAAATCAATAGATAATTTTTAGTTCAGCCGGCCCGTGGCGAAATCTGGTTCAATGTCGTCGTCATCGAGCTCAGGACTTGGTAACAAGATTTACAAGTCAGTTAGATAAAATACAGACGCTAGCTGAGATGAACCGAATGGGTGGTATGAGCTACCTATTCTTATTAGTTCGTGCAGACATCTTAAAAACGAATAGAAAAACTGGTTAGGTGTTCTGCCTCCTATGAAGCCAATTACAAGTCCTCAATCAAGTGTTTATTACTACATTCTGTTCCACAAAAAAAGTTAAAAAAAAGCTAACCTAGTCATTGTATTCAGCGCTTATCGCTAGATTACCGACAGGTGGCGCCGGCTATGCTGTTTTATTTTATTGGACTAACGACTAATTGGTTCGTAATTTATATTTTTATGTAGTTTGCAGACTTATTAATTTATTTATTAATTTCTATGCGGCTGCAGTTTTGCATTTTTCCAAAGCCTTGCATTCGTTTTTTGGTCCATCTTAAAGTGTGAATTGATCAAACAGGATCATCACATTTTTATTCTCCTGCATTCCAATTCAATTTTTGTCAGTGCAGTACGTCATGTCTTTCTTCCTATTAACCATGTTTTCATCTTTCATACAATCCATCCATATTTTCTTTAGTATACCCCTTTTCTCATAGCCGTAAGCTTAAACAGACTCATCCTTTTGCCAAAAACGTTGACGACCGGTCTTTCTTAACTTTATTATTTTTAAAGTAAAAAATCCTTAAAGATTTCAGTTGCATCTTTAGGGCTGAAAACCGACCTGAAAAGTGGTAAAGATGGGCTGTAATGATAATCGTATCTTATTAGTTAATTCTATTACCACTAGCTGATAAGATCACGCACGTTATGCTTTTAAAATCCTGCCCACCCCCAGAAACACCGTACTTCAACATTCATAACTGTGAACAAAAAAAAAGCACATTACTCCCGCACCTAACACTGCGAGCGAGCGAGATGGCACTATCTAACTCCCTTCTAACAATACGAGTGAGAGAGACGGAGAGATGTTAGCGAGGGTGCGCCTGCGACCCTTTGAGTTTCAGTGTAATGCACCGTGGCTATGGGGTGCGATGCATGGTGCATTTTATTTTATGGTCTTATAGTGACCTTACTGACTTGGTATCTACTGGGGTTTGAATATGCACTTTCATGGGGAGATAAAAAAAGTAATCTGTATGAATATCTTCAGAGCTATTCGTAGTTATTTGTTTGGCTCTTCTCGCACCAAGAAAGTAACGCTGGTGAATTTAAGTTGCAAGTGGCTTCTTCCTCTTCTTCAAATTTCCTGGCATTTTTTCTAGAGTTCGGTTTGCTTAGAATCTTATGACTTCTAATGGACATAAGACCTTCTCCACCTTTCACAATGATGTCTATTTCTCATCAATGTTCAATTTTCAGTTTACATGCAGCATTTATAGACAAAATTGCTTTAAAAACTCCACACATTAGCAAGATTTTCTACTACTTAGTGTGTCGATGGCAAAATTATTTTTAGGGATCCGTACCTCAAAAGGAAAAAAATGGAACCCTTATAGAATCACTGTCCGTCTGTCAAAGCCAATTCAATCCAATAAGCCAATCTTCTGGACCAATTTAGTTGAAATTTGGTACACATGAATTTCTGTGACCCAAACACGGACGTGTAACGTAAATAAATGAATTTTGAATATGGGTCACTGTCACTTTTCGGGGGCAAACTGGAAAAATAAAGTTTTCAAACTGTACCGTGTGACATATCAAATGAAAGGGCTTGTGGTGAGGATCTCAAATATTTTTTTTTTTATAATTTTAAAATAAATACTTTTAGCGATATTTAAGAAAATGCAATTAAATTGACCTTTCCCCAATTATCTTTGAAACAATTGAGTCAAAAATTAAAAAAAAAATAGTTCTTTACTTAGGGAAACCTATAAGAAGTCTATTGTCTTAAAATAACCTGTTGTATCACCCAATATTGTGCGTACAAACTTACATTTGCAGGTGAAATGTATGGGAGAACATTTTTTCAACTATTGTAGTTGCTTTTGGGATAAATTCATCCCAACTAGGAAACCCTTCATTGTGCGTGGTCCGACACGCTCTTGGCCGGTTCTTTTTCTAATACCCATGATAACCTTTTAAGATCTATGCTCACAAAATAGTAGGTAGGTACGGTAATAGTAGGTACAGTAAAATCACCCCATTCTTAACAAAGCTTGTCATTTCAGTAAAATGTATATTACCCTTTAAAAATCATCTTAACCACGCTATACATGTACTAGTAACCCAATGATCTTTGAGTCCTGAACATGACTCGCGAAACTCAGGTTGTCTACCTGACAACTTATAGACAGAAAGAGAAATATACTACTATGGCGTGAAAGAAAGGGATGGTAGACGCCCCCCATGCTGACAGATGTTCGGAAAGTATTCGCTTTGTATGCGGGAGAGCGTTTTTTTGTTGAGCGTGGGTGGAGTGTGAGCGTGGAGCGGGTGGGTCCGCTTGTGGAAGAAGCGGTTTTGTTGTTGGATTATGATTAAAGAAATTTATTTCTCAATAAGAAATTACAAAGATTTCACTTACTTGAGAACATTTTTAAAACTTCAAATATAGTATTATAAAATCACGCGAATTGGAGATGGATGTTGAACTGTGATGTGAGACAGTAAGAAGTTTGAAATGGCTAATTCGCATGGTGCAATGGAGAAGCGACATGTGGTGAATGGCATTTTTTTTTTTAAATGATGCTGGTCGTTTCCTCAACAGCAATTGTAAGCAAAAATACCTTCTACATTCGCGGTATCTTCGTCATGAGTCCGCTATCTTCTGAGAAAGTGTCCATTATCATCAACGCGCCGTCCTATAACAACAGACGACATAGTGGTCAAACGCGTTATGCCAAAATCATTATCAAATCGGGCGCCATTGACATCCAATTTCTGTTGTAAACGAGCTCTACGGTATTTTTTGACGTAATACGGTAGTATTAGATTTCCACTCCGACGCATTCCTAAGCTTAAAGACCTTCCCTAATAATGAATGTTTGACTTTCATAGAAACGTCGCCTTATGCTTCACAGTCTCCTATATCTACACTTTCATCTATTTTCAACGGTTCACCCGTTAGTATTAGATCTCCGCTCTCATTCGCACCTCGGTCCACACTCTCTACCCATCACTTCCTGTGTTCGTGGGAACTATCTCCTCACTATGACTCCGTGACATTCTACCATGCTATATTACTATTTATGGGTGAGCACGATCAGTGCGAAGACTCAGACCAGGTAGATACCAAACCTAGGGAGTGTACGAGCTGCGAAGAAAACCGAAAGGGAGATCGTGGCCCCCGGCGACAGGGCAACCGAAGGAACACGGGTGGGTTTTAGTCAGTAAGAGTCTGACACGCCCTCCCGCTCCGCCCAGAGCGGGAGAAGTTATTTGATGATTTCCCACCCTCAAAAAAAAAAAAAAAAAAAAAAAAAAAAAAAAAGGGAGTGTACGAGTGTCTGTGTACCACTGATTATTAGTAAGGAGAGTTCAATGAAAACACTTGATTTACTTCACGAAGGTTTCGCTTGTAATGTTCAAGAATAAAGGGTTTACAATATGACCGTAATCGGTTACTTATTTTACCTTAGCGTATCTTAATACATTAGTATGCTTAGCACAACTATATCTGGGCAAGCGCGGGGAACGACTGGCTAGCCCGCCTCGCGTGGTTGGGAATTGCAGCGCTAACATTTTAGTAGGTGCGCGTGCTCCTACAGGAGAAAGAAATGTGAGAAAGAAATAATAAGGATGAAGACGGTAAGAAAGGGATTTTTGAGGGCTACTTTAAAAAAAATTATAGCTTTTGATCCGTAAAGAGGCTGTGAGCATTATGGTTAGGAATGAACTGTGTTATGAGTTTTGACTTTTTTGTGTAGCGGATATGATAGTTTTCCAAAGAATTGTGAAGAACTTTAATGTCCTAACTTCATACACCATGTAGACGCATCCAAATTGTTCCCGATGAGTCCACCGAAAATGCCTACATGAAACAATGAAAAGTCAGTGTTCCCCAGCTGAAATCCTTACCTACTCTCTCTAATCCCTAACCGCATTAGGTGTACTATCGTACAGCTCGTGGCAACACGAGTGAAGAAGCAACCCACATGAATTATAATCTTCTCCAAAACCCAAGTTTGATTTAGGTATAGTTGTGGTTTGCTTTGGTTTAGAGCGTTTTGTATCCCTAATCTTCTGCACTTGATCTAACATCACCTTTAACCGCCTCAGTGGTTGATTCAGAGATTCCATTTCCTGTGGGGCAAGATTTTCTGCTTGGTTTGGTTGGTAGTAAGTTCGCCTGGCTAGCAACCACTGTTTTATCTAAGTCTGTCACCATAACAACAATGTTGACAGCATTGTTGTGTTTCGGCTGTTAGAGGTAAGATGGCCAGTTCCTCTGTGGTTGAGGATTTCGGCTGAAACTCGCTTCCACTTTCGGCCTGATCATCCCTTACCATCAGTTGAGATTCAGGACAGGGACTACCCCCTTTGTGGACAAAAAAAAAAACACGTCACAATTCCACAATTCGTCATTATGGGAAAGAATCTCACACAAATTCGACGTTTATTGTCTATTTACATTTAGCACCTCCTTACAATAGTAACAGATGTTTCGCTAAAACAATATTGATGACTATTACCGTTTATGACTTTTACACCTAGGAATAAAAAAAAAGCTTAAAGATTCGACGAGGTTGACTTTTGTTGTAGTTTATTGTAGTTGGTAAGGTTGGGTAACTGTCCTTTAGATAAGAGGATGAAATGTTGATATATAGCATAATAACTAATTATTATCTGTTGACAATGAAATCCTAACTAATATTATAAATGCGAAAGCGAGTTTGTTTGTCTGTTACGCTTTCAAGCTAAAACTGCTGAACGGATTTGGATGACTTTTGGAACATTGGATATTTTTATCCCGTTAGTATGTTCCCGTGGGATAATTTCCGGCTTCCACACAGGCGAAGGCGCGGGCAAAAGCTAGTCTTGTATAATTAGAAAAATCAGACGCAATGTCACCTCAGATATATCTATATTCTAAATAGAAAAGTTTAATTATAATTTTGAATACTGCATCTACTGATTGGCAAAAACTTCATAGTACAAAAGCTACATAGTCTGCACTTTGCATGCATAAGACCAAGCTAGGATTTCATAAACCCATCATATTTATGCCAAAATTATGCGGCAATATTTACCGGTTTATCCTAATTAGTCAACCTCTTTTTATCTCCACCAAGCTCATAACATAACCACGTGCATTAAGTTACTAACGCACATTAATCGCAAAGAAATCCTCAACAAAAACAGGAACAACTCAAATTCTCATTACCTCAGCAAAAATATAAACTCCAAAAATCAAATACTCAAAAACGATATAGCCGGACGAAAAAAATAGACGATTTCGCCTATCAATACCTGTTCACGGACCATATGCTCAAATCTTAAGCTCGCCCCCATTGTTAAGGCCGCAAAGAAAAAAAAAAGAATCTCCAAAACATCTGGCGCTCAACACCCTCTATACCCACCCCCGACATGAGACAGACGTATATGTAAGAGTGAAAGAAACAGCTCACAAAGCGCCCTAGGATTGAGGAAAAAAATCAAATGCGCCCGCGCCGTTTTCGTTCCGTTTCCGATATTTTTTATTTTTATTTTATGTAAATGGTGGGTACTGACTTGTTTTGTTGTGATAATATGTAGAAATTGTTTGGTAAGGAACTAGATGGTTCTTGCAATCCATGTTAGCCCAGGTTAGCACGAGCGATTTTTTCGCGCACTGGATTTTCAACGCTCTGCTTAGCGCCGAGAGTTGAAAATCCAACAGTGTGTTTTTTCGACGCGCTGGGATGCACTCTGTTAGATTCTCAATGCTCGGCTCAACACCGAGAGTTCAAAATCCAGCGCGCCATAAAATCCCACTGCGTTATTTTTACGTCTGTGCGAACGTAGGCTTAGTTATGCTTGTTTATAATCTTAACTTTCTGCGTTTGCTGTGTTACCTTACTGTCCCATTGCAGGTCACAAGCCTCTTATATAAAGAAGGAATGAGCTTTTTTCACCACGCTTGCTCACTGAATGTTCAGATTTCAGAGCTTTCAGTCAGTTTCTTTCGATGTATTTCGTCATCAATGATGTCATAGTTACTTTTGAAAAAAAGACACTGTTTTATATTAGGTTTTTTTATTGATTTATGAATTCACATTCTCCTACTTTAGTTCTGTTGGTCAAATTAAAACTTTTAGGTAGACCATTTATACTATGTTACTTTACATTTTTTTAATAATCTCCAGGCCACCACAAGGTTTATAATAATAGTATTTACAAACCAAAAGATATTTTAGCAAAAGTAGAAAGCTGTACATAAAACATCAAGACAGGTTGGCTAACAAAGAAATTCAATCGAAGCTAACAGCAATTTTATACAATTAGGGTATCAATCTGAACTTAGCACGCAATATCTGAGAGAGCTATTAACATTCTTTACGCAAAAGCTGAAGATGGCGGTGGTTGGTAGAACCGAAATATATATGAGAATAGCTCATGCCGTGGTTTAAATATTATACCTGGTTCTGGTAAGAAAAGATCGATGGACTATGTGAAGAGTGATATAAGAGAAGGGAGTGAATGATAGCGTGACGATTCACAGGGGAGAATGGAAAGAGAAAACGTGTCACGTCGACTCCACGTAACATGGGACAAGAACAGGAAGATTATGATGATATACGATGGCAGTGACTGGATCCAGTTACTCGGAATTTGGGACCCAGTCAGTCGGTTCATGTAGACGAGATCGGCAGTAAGTCAATCAGTCAGACAGGGGAAGCTACTAGGCCCGAAAATAGACGGGTAGGTTAGGTTAGTCAAGTGGACTGACGTGAGGGCGCGAAGTCAGCAGTGGACTAAATTGAAACTAGTGTCTACACGAGCCCAGTTGCAGGTCAGCACTGGAGTGACTTACTGTACTTACATTACTAGGCTCGTATGAACATGCTTTTAGCCAGGCAGCAAGGGAGCAAAGTGGAATGATGCTACGGCCGGTATAGAGATATCTAGCTTACATTCCTGTAAGTAGGATCTAGCTAGAGTGATCTGCTCGCGCAGCATGAAACGGGTTTTAAAAACCCAAAACCCGTTTATATTGTGGTCGTACTAAGCGTGCTACATGAGATAGACTGGTCTAAGAAAGCTGCTGTAGATAAAGTGCTTTAAAGCTTAGATCACAGTAGGGCGGGTATGAGTCGCATTACATGTCGTAGCTTATGTAGGGTACATTAGCCATTTTTTGAATAAGCCTGTATTTGTCCTATTTATTGTACGGCAAAGGGTTCTCCTTTCACCTCTTTCTGTCTCTCCTCTCTTTTGTTGCATTTCTGATAATTGTCGGTAAATTGATTTTTGTAAATGTGCCTTTCCACCAGAGATGAGTAAGCATGGCATAGCACATCTCTGGTTGAAAGGCATAGGAAGGCACATTTGTATCGACCACTGTATTAATACAAATGTGCCCTAAAGCGGGCATAACTTTGCATATATACGATAAGGTTGGCAACGTATTTCATTTCAAGCTGACATCATCAGCCTCATTTGATGGATCACTTGTTTTATCACTGACTGAACTATTTTCAAACCAAGCTTTTGACGGTAACGTTCATTTATGTAACAATGTTTAATTATCATCTTTATCCTTGCACAGGATTTTTTTAGCGCTTTTATCACACACAGTTGTTTTTCTTTGCTTACGTCACTGTAGTACGGTCAGCCGCACGTCGAAACTACGAAAACCAACGTTACCGCTTTGAGATAAAGGCGCTGTTAATGACAAATTGTTATTGGATGTGCAGTTGACTGTACTCATACTTTACAGCACCTTCTTTTGAGTCTATCAACTTTTCAACTAAATATGAAAAATTACTAAAGTTATTTTTTTGTTTTTTCAGGTAAGTCCACAATCATTAATTCCGTAAGGTATGGTATCATTAAGCTGTAGTCGTAAGGATGCAGGCAGACTTATTGCGATACTACTGTTAGCACATCCGGTGATACTGTGTAAGTTACAGGAGATAGCGAGTTTTCTGCTCGTCGGATATCGCCATCTTCCAAAGGGTAAAATGAATTACGTGAAACATTGAAAATGTTTTTAGAATTAGTTTTAACATTATCACGAGCAGTTTTCGCTGCTTCTTTGAGTTTTTAAAAGGAGTTTAAATGTTTTTATCGCCTCTATTTTATAGTTAATATCGAATCATATCCATGATTATCGATTGCCTTGGGATTTTGATATAGGTTGGAATACCATTTGCGTTGTCTAATAAGTTCCAACTTTCCAACACCCAAAGTAAGACTAGTAATTAACATTTTACTACAATAAAAAACTAGCGTTTATTCAAGTATTTGCAAAGTTCTGGAAAAAAAACTGATCAGTACCGACTCATCCTCCCGCCTCCTTAGGGCGTCTCTCTGTGGCTCCTTTTAGCAAGTCTATAATGACAGTGTTTATTGGTGATCGCCAATAGACGCGAACGGCTGGGTTGTGACTTAAACCGCTGGGTATGCTTAATATATCCGGTTGAGAAGACCAAGGTATAAGCAGAAGCGATATTGGATGATTGATTGTATTGAGAAGTCTTAATTACGTCGGCGCGTTGTGTTCTATGCGCGCCTCAAAAAGATATTAGCAGAATTGACGGGTTCCGCTAGGGCCGATGCCTGCCGGGGTTGCGAAGAAAACCGAAAGGGAGATCGCGGCCCCCGGCAACAGGGCAATTGAAGGAAAACGAGTGGGTTTTAGTCAGCAAGAGTCTGACACGCCCTCCCGCTCAGCCCAGAGCTGAAGTTATTTGATCATTTCTCATCCAAAAAAAAGTCTTGGTTACGTAAAACAGCCGAAAATTGACTTATGTAAAGTAAGTAGTTTAAGTTTTTAACGCTTCCCCGCTCCTACTTCTGTGCCCGACAGAGTCCATAACAATCTTATAAAATTTTAAGTAACCACTTAAGTTCAAATTGCAAAATGCAATAAATTATTGTGTATCGAGTGTTACACTCGTTGTATCAACTGCTAAGTAAAAGATTGAATTAAAAAACAACGCAGGATTGTGTTGAATTAACAAACTGAAAGTGATCCTACCTGATCGTGAGCACTGTATGTATTTAGCCTGCAGATAAACGAGTTACGACGTCAAATAAACAGTTAATCAAGACACGCCATCAGTATCAAAACAATCTCTTTGACCATATACATCTTCATTGAAACTCTTCCCGCTATAGCTCACACCTTGCCCCCCATTCCGATACACTGGTGCTCGGGGCGATAAAACGCCGTTTCAATTCCCCGTGCCGGAAATAGCCCCGGTCAAGAACCTGCGCGAAAAATTCGCTCACTCTGCGCGTATGCGTGTGCGCAGCGTGTGCTTGAGTGTGTGCGAGCGCTTTGTTGTTCTTGGTGAATAACCGTAATCCCAAATCTAAGATAATGACTAAAGAGGGTTAGGATGCAATACATGCATTCGTCAAATATTGGAAGACTTAAGAAAAGCATAACAAGTCGATATAAAAATGAAAAAGGATCTTCAACAGACATTGAAACACCAGTACTAAATGGGCCATCAGCTGCTCAGTAGCATTACACTATTAATGGTCTACCTGACCCTGATTTTCAGTCACTCAGAACTATAAAAGGTCTGTAAGCACACTCGCTTAGCCTATCCGTAACTTCTTTCTTTCCACAAGCTTGGGTCCATGTTTACGAAACGACTCAGGTGTCGGTGTGCGCTTGAGACGACACTAACATGAACACACACATACAGACGGGGCACGCGATCCGGATGAATGGCGAGATCTCTTTGTTTTTAGTGCTGCGCCTGAGTTGCGGGGTGAACTGGGTTTATGGTTTAAGGCTGCTTGCCCATTGGAACTGAGAAATGTTGAGCTAGGAAAACATTAAGAAAAAAAAATACCTTTGTCATAAAAATCTAAAACCAAATGTAACTAATATTCCAAATAAATATTTAAAATACCACTGCCGAATCAGGAATAGCATCCAAAAACTCTGTCCAATTTACCTTTGCTGCCATCTTATATATTAGTACGTCTAAAATCTACTGACATCAGTTCACAGGGAATCGTAATCACTGGTATCCAAATCTAAACTATCAAAGGTTGGAACGTCTTTCCCCCATAACCTTTCAATCAGAAACCCCATCGGTAACATGAGTAACTATAATCACAAATAAACAAGACGTTTAAATATTAGCACTGACTCACTTAGCACGTGTCGATAAGATAGTAGTGGTCTACCGGTAGGTGATTGGAGGAAGTTGTGAAATTGATTTTTATTGAGATATCCGTTGTTATGGCATGTGGTGGCTAATTTACACGATGCGATTTAATTGCCGGTGGCACACAAGCAACAATGAAAGTTGCATCATCTAAACAGTGACTTAGTGCAAGTAACTTGTTGCTTCAATTTTATTGTATGCTACGGGCAAGAAACATAGCATCATCAGTCTATATTGTTCCCACTGCTGGGACACAGTGCTCTTAGTGAGAGGGAGTGGGCCGTAAAGCGCCTGTCAGGGTTCGAACCTACCTACCTACACGTAAGTCGCGGCCGTTACCACGGAGCCACCACTGTTCCCAAGAAACTTGTATCGTTTAAAGAGGGTTTAAGGTTAGAAAAATATGGCTAAGCAGTATCCCTTTTACTGTCGCACAACTTTGAAAATCTAAGAGAAAGACTGAGACGGAAACATTTTTTTGCCAAAGAATATATAAAAGTTAAGGTTATCTATGCTTTATTTACTTCGGCCTCAGAGTATAGGGAAGGCCAAAGAAACGATGGATTGAGTAAAAGAAGATATGGTCTAAAAGGGGTGAATTCGCTAGTTATGTTTCAAGTCCCATATAACAAGGGGCGAGTCTTTTGCTAATAATCGTGCATAAATCTATGGATTTTCTCTCTGGCTGCTATTGAGAATTTCTCAATAACACGTATAACCCGGATGACACTCAGGAACCGAACCAAATCTCTTGCACATTATTAATATTTCTAAGATGTTATTAGACCAATCAGAAACAGCATATCTAGTAGAAATAGATGTTGCATTGTCTTCACTGACGCAAATACGTGTAGATGACAATGACTGGTAGTATTTATAAAGTTTGTAAATGTCACGCAAGCATGTAAATTAGTTCATTAATTAAGAAACAATGAAGAATTTTATAGGAAACGATAATGATCTTTTATTTATTAATCAATTAACATTTCAGTAAAATTTATTGAACTAGAATCCAAAAGCTGAAAACGAACTACAAAATGAATAAGGTGTTGTCAGAAAATTGACAACAGGTAGAACTAATCACATAGTATTACACATAACTGGCGATATGTTGGTGTACTACAGTCGTGATGTTATGTTATGTGTGCGTGCAGGACTAAAGCTAGAAATAGAAAGAGAGTAAGAGAGAGAATGAAATATTGTAGAAGCATGAAAAGAAAATAGAACGAAGTAGTAAGAACCAACTTCAGACCAAGTATAGCCCAGCAGTGCAGTGCGATGACTCGAAGAGAAGAGAGATAGTAAAGCAAAGCAAGAAACAAAACACGACCGAGCCTTACAGTAGTCGCATATGATGTGTAACATCTGAAATCTCACCTTGGTAAGAAGCAACATTAAACCGGCGGGGCTTCGTCAAGGTCGTTTCTGACGGCCAACTCTAGCACCGCGCGCGCTCATTAGTCAAATCAAATAGCGCGCGCTTCCCCAGGTTCCTGTGACACTATTCCGTCCCTTTTCGCGAAATCACTCCCACAAACTTGATTATTATTTTGATTGCAGGAAAGTGAGAGGAAAGATGTTAGAGTCTGGCCACGCTAAGTAAAAAAACGGTAGAATTTAAAAATCTAAATACGGCAACACCAACCTGTCCTACGAAAAAAGAATTTGATACTTTGTTTGTCTTAAGTCCCGCACTCTTCTTTTAATACCTTTAACCATTTTTCTACTTTATTTTGTGAAAACAAAATAAAGCGTAAGCCATCTGACATTTCAAGTACCCCGAAACTGACATAACTGACTGATGTAAAAGTTTACCATATATTAAAACTTTTTGAGGGTTGCCCATTTATTCCATTGCAGACTTAGCGTGGCTAGACTCTACACATCAACAAGAAAAAAGTAACTCTTGACACGGGCAAAAAAACTCTCAAAAATAAAGATGACACCTTGAACTTCTAGCGTCAAGTTCCCAATATATCTATCTATAATGATGTTACACAACGATCTCACGGCGGTGCGTATAGAAACATGATATCCTGATAGCTCGCGATGGAATATAAATGTGATCATTATAATAGCTGGACGAATATATTGCTTGACAATAATCATGAGACTGTACTATTGGTTCTCGAGTTTAGAAGCTGAGAGAGGTCTAGGCGAGTTTTTCTTCGTGTCGAGGTGAGTTTTAACACAATAGCTTATACCGTTGTGAAGAATATGATGCCATCTGCCATATTGTCTCTCCACCACCCTTGGTTGACTGGTTAAGAATGCCTTAAAAAGAGAAGGTATTAAGTCTACCTTTGTCCCTTTGCGTAAAGTTCAATAAATAAATAAATAAATGGTCCAGTCAATGTACACCTCTTGAACTTTCATGCTTTCTTAAATGCTCTTTGATTACTCCCCTTCGTTCTTAGCCCTTTTTGGGTTAGGGAGTCTCCTTCCAAATTCAACATTTTTGTTAGTTTTAGACGCTCTTTTTTAGTTTTTTTTTACTGTGTCCCAAAAATTATTTTTTTCTCTCTTTCTTTTGTCTTACCAGTTCTTTCAGATGGTGCATTTATACGCAGTTACTTCCTGAAACCTTCGTAAGTTCTAATTTATTAATTCGATTTTAAAAACCTTGTTTTGACCTTATCATTTTCGACTCTGATGATTTCAATACTTGCTTTAAAAATTTGGAAAGTCTAGAATTATTTAAAAACCGAGATGAGTAGTAGTCATTTAACCTATTCTCCACAACCTCCCAAAAACATATAGTAGCACCTCAGAGCGCAAAATTCACGGCGCAACGGTATCGGTATGCAAATATTTCGGCCAGGTGGCTCGTCCCGACGGCTGGCTAATTATACCGGTCACGTGGCGACGTCTTCATTGCTCAGGAGGGAGGCAGAGGTCTAGGGCAAAGACTTAGTGGCAATGTCAATCGGAAAATATGTATTATAGAATGCTATAAGACCCTGCATGGCGGTCAGTCCCCCTAACAACCTTATATAGGCTTACTAGCAGTTGCCCGCGACTTCATTTACGGTCCAGGATGTAAAGTAGCCTATGTCCTTCTCCGAGTCGTGGTCTACCCATATGCCAAAAACGTAACAAACAAACAAACTCACTTTTTGCATTTATAATATTAGTTAGGATGTTGTAAAGCAGTATTAGACAACTTTTTTGTAAGAAATTTGCCAATTTCTGTACGAGAAGACGCTGGTGCTCAATCAGTATTATGCTCTTACAAAATTAAGGGGGCTTTTAGATCGTCCAAATTCCAAAAGAACAGCCACGAAAAGAGCCCACCCTTTACTGCTTCCTAGATACTTTTGTCTAAAACCACACGTAGGAGTTTGTATGACCCCGCCGCTTAATTATTCCCATCAAAGTAGTATTAACTTCTTTATTGATACGATGTCACACTATTACAAATATATATCAATCTATTGTACATACATCTCTCGACTATCCAGGCAGATGTTTCAAGACATGACACTCGACTCGATTGAGATGTACCGCGTTCAGTAATCCTAAGCTTCAAAACAATAGATCCGGTTTATAAACCCACCCTGTTTTGACCGGTTACCTTATAAGGTCTGGCATTTAGGGGGTGGTTACCGAGGTTGGTAGGCAACAATAGGTTCATATGAAAGATGATGTGGGTAGAAAGGGGTGACTACTGGAGGAGGCTTATGCCCTGCAGTGGACGTCTTTCGGCTGAAAAGATGACTGGCTGATACAGATGTATGGAAAGAGATGACTTGCTAAGCCGACCGCAAATTAATGGGGATAAGGGCAAGACGATGATCGGTGGGTTTGTGTTGTAAGACGAAACAGGACATGTATCCGCCTTGGGGAGCAAACCATTGATGAACCTTGCCCGGCGGGTTGCCTGGCGGAAGGTATAGTCATTATCTAAACAAATTAATAAAATTGAAGTTTCTGTTTGTAATATCAAAATAACAGCTTTAACTAAATGCATATTGAAATATATACGGTAACCTCGGACCAAATAAAATACCAAGACATAGCGCTGCGAACATTAAAGGGAAGTATGACAAAACTGTACCTCCGCTCTGTGCATACACGCTCAAACGCACATTTTCACCATCCTTTACCATCAAACTACACCTCACTAAGGGCACACATCTACATCGCCACATGCGAACTACGCATCAAAAACCTGACGTCACACAAATCCTGCATCGCGCTATTAGAGTTTACCGCGCGAACGATAATATATATATGACTATTCGACTTCAATCGTCGGGCAGTATCTCACCAGACACAACACCCGTCTGGTCGTAGGATCCTCCCTTTTCTATAATAAAATAAAAATAATAAAAATGTTAATTTTTCTTCCACAAATAACACTTATTGACTATAACTTAAAATCGGAAAAAAATAATTATGATGTAGGATAATGTTCATTTGTGGGAGACTGGTGCCTAAACTAAGCCGTGAATTGTATTACAGGACACCAGGGACTCCCCCCTAGAGGCAAAGGATGATGCCTTTGAGGATGATTGAACTTTACACCCTGTTCCTCATACCTCTAAACATGTTTACGAAAGCGGCCTCACGTCACTGTTGACAGCGCTCTTTCTTGGTTTTTTATTTGGTCTGAAACGGTACCTATAAAAAAATCTTTATTTTTTATTTTTGTCTCTCTATCCCGGCTCATCTCGTTTTTGACGGGACGTTCACTGGCAGATAGCTGATGTTTTAGGAGTAACTGAGGCTACTTTTATTTCAGAAAAATAAATACGGGTTATAAGAAGTCCGAAAGTCTGTCAACTGTTCTATCCATATATTTTCGGTATTGCCCAGAAACTGGATTGTAGAGGTCACTGGCATGGTGCATCATCTGATTTTATTGAACTGATAATTGAAGAAGCCTTTACCCTCTTCGTTCTTTTTCCTGCAAAGGAACACTTTGTAGCTGGCGTTAATGTAGCCAACAAGTTGGTAGTTTGAATAAAATCTTTTGTTTAGAATCCATGTCTACGCATTCATTTCACTGCAGAATTGCAAATTGCTGTTATTGAATACAAAACATGTCCAGATGCGCAGAATAGGACAAAAAAATAATCTAAATGCATTTTTTTGGCCCCGTTTATTTAAATTTTTATTCAGCAACACTGATTTACACTTTTAAGCTATTTGTCTTCAAGTTTTTCTTGGTTCGACCTCTGATAGGAAATGTCGAGTTGGACAGGTTTACCGTATGTTTTAGACTTTTAATGCTGTATATTGCATCTGTATCTGTATTTTGACGTCTTTTTCTTAGATTTTAAGTATTTTTTCCAAGAATTATCAAATTTTAATTTTCTGTTTTCTGACGTCAAAGATTTTTGTAGGTTTGCGCTATGCAAAAATTTTTTGAAACGTGGTTCTTAAATAAGGAAAATTTATAATTAAAAAAGAGAGGTAAAAAGAGACATTTAGGCATAGCCCTCTCAGCCCTGAACTTCATACCTATACCAAATCAATCATAAACACACTCCTGCTAATTTCTTACAACGGAGTACACTGTTTATTTTGCAGAATATAAAACCGCGTAGTGCCTTTCAAATAAGTTTTAATTCTACCTTGCAGAAACTATGATTCAAGCTCCCTGCTGACTCCCTAAAGCCACTAGGCGTGATAAGCATAAGTGAAACTAAATAAAAGGCACATAACACGGTGATTGGTTGGGGCGGCAGGTGCGCTAACTGAATCCTGTTTCTGTGCGAGTTGCGCGGGAGTGGATTAAGACACGGGCAAGGTTTTACATGTTATTGTTAGCCGGTATTAGGGGGAGGTGGACGTGTTTTAAAAAAAACGTAGAAATGTAACATTGTATGTGGGAAAAAAGATTTAAAAACGATATTCGTCAAAATGAAGCTTTTGTCGCTTCAGTCATCGATTCTGGTATAAGTAGACAAGCTATAAGCGAATAGTTCATTTATCTATCTATTTCTAGGCGGTATTGTCCCACTGCTGGGCAAAGGCCTCCCTTTCTCTTGTACACACACGTGGCTGTGGACAGACGTGTGTGGAATAGTTCGTGTCGTGCTAAAACACTACAGTCTTTGCACAATTATTTTACCTCTGATTTTGCGTCACTGTCAAAATCACAGTGATCTTTATTCTGATTGTATTAAGGTTGCTATTGGGTTGCTGTAAGAGGTAAATCAATTGTGGAAATACTACCAGCTGATAAGTACAGTCAGCAAGATTACTGCTGGGTACTTTTCCATATTTATATTATTGTAGTGTAAAGTCGGTAGTATCGTCCCTTTTGGAGGTTTTTTATTGAACAACGCTGATCATCAGTCGTTGAAAATAGGAGTGAGGCGTATTTATCATAACAGGTAGAAATAACAGATATTTAAAAATAATTCAACAATTGTTCCTAACAATATAATATATGTGTTACTTAAAATAAGAGACCCTCAAAACTGTGACCGCGGCTGTTATTGTTAATTCATTATAACAATCTCACACAGACTATTTCTACGGCTGTTACTTACATACACACTCACACAAAGGAAGAAATATTGCAAGGTTAACAATTTCTCTTTCTTCCTCATTAAGGAATGACCCTTGCTAAATAGAGAAACACCTATTATTTACTTCGAAATATGTTTACTTCTTCCTCTTACTAAAGCGGTTAAACTACACTAAAAAGAGAAGCACTTAGTATCGATTATCCCTAAAAATACAGTTGGTGGTGTTACAAGAACAAACACTTACGAAAAAGTGACTCCTAAATTAGGTCGTGTTACCTGTTACTGACCAGTTACCATTGTAAAACAAACTTAAAACGAATATAAATAAAGACGATATTCAATTGGTATTTAAATACGTATTTATCGTCCGTACAAAAATAACAGGCTGTTATTTAATAAGAGATATTTGGATCTGTTATTTTTGTGTAACAGTAACAGTGATAACAGATATGTGTTTAACCTGTTACAACCCATCTCTAGTTGAAAACACTACTTATCCATACATAGTTATATCTCTTTTCGTGGACACCACATACTCATGTTAGTACTTCACATTCATATTGAAATTATTTTCAAAGGAAGTGTACATTATATAAACGTAAAACTAGTCCTTATATCTATTCAAATAAAGTCGATTTTGGATTAACTACGGTTTTTAATTTTAAAACGTTATGCAACCCTTTTATTCAATGATTTGAATTTTAACTGCTTGATTGGTTCCATACGTTGGACCAGCCCTCATTTGTACTAGTTTCATTAGTTTTATACTAATATCCTTAAAGAGTCGCAACAGTTCAGCTAAGATTTCAACGCAATCAATTGCTATTCATCGAACCTTCCAAAATTCGTTATCAATTCACCAAAATAATTATTAAGTTCACTTCTTACGCTTTAATTCATTTTCAGCCCATTCAAACCAAGAGAATCTTACACTAGATTCATCAGAAGTAGCTCTAAAAACTGGTGATCCACCAAAACTAGTCACCAGCAAACCTCACGGGTCCCCAACACGATAATTTGAATGGTAATCCCATGAAAGGCGAAGTTGAACGACCGTGACACAAAAAGACGCGAGGGGTCCGTTTGAATAGCGAATAGTATTCAGGTCCCCTGCGCGCGCGCCGCTATATCGGGGAGGAGCTGGAAGATATTATATTGTCGTATCTATGTAGGTATGCAGGGGGAAAATTTTGATACGAAGACTATGGTTTTTCTTGGGAATTTACCAATGATGGATGAATGATGAACGATGACTGTAATTTCACTAGCACCGCCTCTTGAACTTCTTCTTTTGTCCTTTGGTTAGTGACTAACTTGGTGTCAGAGTTTTTATGCAGCCCATGGGCCTCTGACTAGGCTTCACTTCATCACTTGCCGTCGAAATATATCTCTCGAGGTTGCGAAGAAATCCCAAAGGGAGATCATTCCCCCGGCAATATGGCAACTGAAGGAATACGGGTTGCACTCCCACCCAAAAAAAAAGGGCATGCCGGTTTCCTCACGATGTTTAACCTTTACCGTTTTTGAAGCAAGTGAAAATTATACAATATGCACATGATCAATCTCTTGAACTGGCACATAGCAACGCTTAACAAAAAAAAAACATATTTTATTAGAACTTTCCACAATGTATTTCTTCACAAGGAGCTTTCTTTTCTCTTAGACCTCTTTCAGGGCTAACATTCATAACACTTATGTATACATTGCCAATACATTAGTTATCATTTCCTCATGTGCTAAGCGTTGCATAGGAACAGGTTAGGTTACCTCCCACGTCTTAAATATAACCTATTTATTATTTACGCAATTTGCGTAAGTAACTGTTGTCACTGTTTTAATATGCGAGTGGGAGTCAAAGGAAAACGATGAGGAAATGAGCATTTCACTGATGAGTTTGCTAAACCTTCACTCTTGCAGCTCCAAGATCTTTGATAGGATACTTATCTTTGTTATTTGCACGTTTTTCTGTTACAAACAAATCTATTTTTCTAGTATAAACATAGCATAGCATAATCGGCCTATAATGTTCCCATTGCTGGGACACAGGCCTCCTCTCTTCGAGAGGAAGTTGGCCGTAATGCAATCACGCGAACCCAGTGCGGGTTGGTAGATGTCACACGTCTTCGAATTTTTGGTTCTAGGACATGCCGGCTTCCTCACGATGTTTTCCTTCACCGTTTTGAGAGCAGTGGTGATGAAATTATTTACACAAAGTAAAGCGCAAGTCAGGTTTCGAATCTATGACCTACAAGTCGCGACCGCATCTCAATTTGCTAGTGATCGACGCAGCAGCTCTTCTTCTTCAATAGATGTCTTTAAGCCGTCATCTCAGTATCCCCTTTTATAGCCATACAATTTTCTTTTAATACATCAATTCCATTTTATTAAAGTAAGTCCAACTATTTCGAAAAGTTCTTTGTTGGTTTGTCTAGTTTTGGCATGCGGGAACAATTAATGTTTTTATAACCCTAATCAAAAATATTCCCAAAGATTTTGTTTACGAAATATCGAATTATTTTCCTTTTTGTGTTTTAAAACCTAACATTTTGTTCCCTACAATGTTAATTTATCATTACTCTTAACAAATCTCCCTTGTCATTGCTCCCTTGCAAAACTTCTTTCATAAATACAACCAGAATCGCAATGAATCTGTCAAATACAAAGTAAAATAACTGCCCCACTTAAAACCTCAACTTTCGAACAAAAACACCCTTAAAATTCCTTTTATCGTAGTCCCGGAGGAACTCGAAGCGCTCCGAAGAAACCCGAACGCGAACATCTGTCGCGGCGCGTGCGTCGATCCGAACCTGTATGTCCGAAGATTTGTACAGGTGGTGCGTAGGGTAGAAAAGTGGGGGAATATGTATGAAAGAATTTATATATGTTTGTATGTGTCGATGACCTTACAAAATTGTAGGGACATTTTTGATAAGATTTTTTTTAACGAATCAAAGGTACTTTGTTTGATTATGGACCTATCATGGAGTTCCTATTGAAGTTTGTTTAAGGGTTGTGTTAAGGTTGTTAACCTTAGAATATTACCTTGATTCAGGTCATAAACATTTGAGTGTGAAGCTGGTTTTATACGAACTCGATGTATGCAAAATCAAAACCACGTGCTCGGTTTTGGAAACACGTCTCTGTTAAAGATCTTCCGCCTTGTATGTTAAACGGAGATATTAGCATTGACTGATATGTAATTTAACTAAAAACATCTAATAAATAAAGAAAAATAAATGAATACAGTACAGGACGTGATTCACCGGCACGAAATAAATAAAAATTTAAATAAATTAATATTGGTTTCGTTTTTTTTTTCTTGTTATTTTAACTTTTCCATAACAAATTTGTTCTTATGGAACAAATCTAACTTGAGACATGTTTTAATGATTATAATTCTGTTATAGTCGCGCATCATATTTTGATAAAGATACATACAACCTGACACTAACCTTCAAATTACAAAAAACGTAAGAAAAATTGAATTTCACGGATTACAACTGCGGATCCACCTTAAGGGTACACTAGTCGGTCATTCTTCCATACAGACGTAGTATGGTGATTACTCGTCTGTTTGAAGGTGTACGTTTATTATCTAGCCCTGTATGGAAGCAGAATTGGGAAAAAAGCATTGGTTTGGAAGTTAAGAGCGTTCAATCTTCCGTATTTCAACACAAATTTTAACTCATCTTTGGGCGTACATAAATAACTCATGTAGTATGAAAATGACAAAATAGAAACCTATAGATGATTTATTGATTTTTTTATTTTAAGTTGATATTTAGAGGTATGAGAAACAGAGTTTAAAGTTCAGAAAAGGGAGGATCCTCCGGCTCGATGGGTGTCGTGTCTGGCGGGCAACTGCCTAACGATTGATGTCGGGGAAGTTACATATATATATGGTGTTCCCGCGGTAAACTCTAATTGCGCGATGCAGGATTACTGTGACGTCAGGTCTTTGATGCATAGTTCGCATGTGGCGATGAAGATGTCGCCACAGATACATCCAGTAGTTTTTCCATAATATCTATACGCCCAAAGGTCCGTTCATGAAATTTTACGCGCTTGCGTTTCTTTTTAAATCATCGTCTATTTTACTAAATAAATAAATATAAAAAATTTAAAAAATAACTCCGGGAAACTAAAAAAAATACTTCCTAAACCTTTAAAGTAATGCTTGCATAGAACATTGGTCTGTAACGTAATATAAATAAATAGCACAATCTTGTTTACAAAAATAGGTGTCGGTAACGGTGTTGCGAGTTCAATTGTTTTTTCCCATCTCAAAAATGCCCAACGCGCCTTAAGAAGTTTTTACTTTACAAAAAATATAAACAAATAAATAACTTTACCTAATAGCATGCATATTAGCCACGCCACCAACGAGTTCGAGCCGTCGACTAGTGGAACCTTAACTGAAGTTTAAATTCTGTGGGAATTGCTGTCATTAGTGATAATTCACTTACGAGGTCATAAACACATTCAATGCGGCTATTTAATGTTCTAGGTCCTATGATTAAAATACAATATCGTGGAATTTTAAATACCTAAATGCTGTTAAAATTGCAAATTTCCAAGTCCCATCCCTACATTCATTTCAATTGTATATCACAATTTCAAATCAATCATTCTCCCCGCTTACAGCGCACATAGGCTGAAATAGAAGCTATAACTGTCTACAGCCCATTGATAGACATAAAACTTAGTTAAACTCGTGCATGTTTCAGCGTTTCCTTTGAAATTGTCTGATTACAGGCTAGCGACAAATTGATAAACTATAGGCTTGGCTTGTAAGCCTGAAATGGCCTGAATTGATGTGGTATTCAAAGATGTTGCTGTTTTTATTTATTGCTTTGAAATCAACAGTATTTTTGAACCGGTATTTGAAAAGGGAGATATCATAAGTTCCTCCACTTAATTAATATTCTTACATTGACATTGAAAAGAAATTCTATTTAGTCCGTCTGTCTGATAATAAAAAAATATTAGACACGTAGTTTTTGCTTTATCATGTTAATAAATTAATGTATCGCAATATTTTTTTAATAACGTAAAAAAAAAAGAAAAATATGTGTCCAATAGTTTTTTATAATCTACAAGACGGATTTTTTTTTTATCATTATCCCTATCATCACTTGCTTCAAAAACGGTGAAGGAAAACGTCGTGAGAAAACCGGCATGCCTGAGAGATATTTCTGGACGGCATGCGAATTCAAGTCAGAGGCCCATGAGCGGCTTTAAAACTCTGATACCAGGCTAGTCACTAAGCACACGAAAAGAAGAATGCGTCATGACACTGCATTCGTTCGTGTCATAGTTTGAGCACCACTGAGCTTTAATGATGGATAAGGCTATATCATAATTAATAGGCTGCATGGAGCCCCCGACCTTGATGCACTTATAACTTGACACGAAGCTTTTATAAGGGTGAATTAATTTTCTGTAGTTTTATTGGAATTCTTTGAAACAATTAATTATATTATTTGCTATTCATTCTTTACAAGTGTACCTTTCTTCTGCTAGTTTTAGCTACCGCTTTCTTTCTTTTTCGTGTGGTTAGTGACTAACCTGGTGTCAGAAAACCACCCATGGGCCTCTGACTTGGCTTCGCATGACGTTGATAAATATCTCTCAGGTATGCCGGTTTCCTCACGATGTTTTCCTTCACCGTTTTTGAAGCAAGAGATAATTATACAATACGCACATGAATCCGAAAAGTCAGAGGTGCGTGCCTTGGGTTCGAACTCGAGACTGGAACTTGGCAGTCTTGTCTCAAAATATTTCTGTAGCAGCTAGATTTGGTCTTCATACAATATTGGTTTTATTTAAGCCGCTACTTTCCTTAAAACTATATCTAATTCGTCCATATCCCTTGTTTCCTTCAGTCACCTAGTGGTCTTTTCTGTTAATATTCATACCAAAAATTGAACTATATTTATGGTAGGTACCGTGTGGTACGTGGTATGGTATGATGGACTTATTAAGCTCTACTTACCTACTCTACTGCCTATGTCTTTATCTCTATAAAGACATCTTCACTGTCATCATGCTTCCATTGGGAGTTGGTATCGTCGATTCAAATGAATCTTTTATTCGGATTCTGACGTCAGGTACTAGATACCTATTGGGTTAATTTTAAACACCTATATGATGAATTCAATACTTCCCCTCTTAAATAAAGGAGGAATCAATAGCAACTTTACCATTTTGTAAAGCTATAAAAGTACAATACCAATCCATATAATCACTTACCCTCAACATGAGACACATTACACTCCTCAATTTGACTTCATCCGTAGTCATTATATTATCTAAATCGCTCCGTACATCACGGCTCACAATGGGGTCTGCACCCCTCTACCCCAACGACCCCGCCCCCTCACAGGGGGGCTGTGACGTCACGAGCACGCGTAATATCACGTTAGATTTATTGGTGTGAGCCTTGATTCACTTAGTTGTTGAGGAATGGTCATGATTTTGTGGCTTGTGGGTGGTTTGACTTCAAATGGCTCGTCCGTGTACTGGAATACAGCTTAGTAAGTTGAAGATAATGTTGTTGATCTGCTGATGATCAAATATCATTAGCTTACTATTGTGAATGTCCGTTGTGGACATGGACATCCTAATAATAAGTCAAAGGTATTACCTTAAATTACATTTTGAAGCAGACAAACGAATGTTACTGTTCATTTCCACGATGAGGTGGCCACACACGTAACTGCAAGCATGACAAGCCTGCATGTACAATCATTTTATGCAAGTGTGCTTGAGCGTCTGTGATGATTTTGTGCAAGCAGCATGAAGATTGATAGAATTTTCATTATGCAGTTCATTATGTGTGTATTCAGGAAGCTTACGGAATTATACAAACGCCAGTTACACACAATCAATCCAATACTATTAAACGAGCAATATTTATATATATTTGTACCTACTCACATTTTCGAAATCGGCTCTAACGATTTCGATGAAAATTGCAATTTAGAGGTTTATGGGGGCGAAAAATCGATCTAGCTATGTCTTATATCTGGGAAAATGAGTTTTCGCCGTATTTTCACCCGAGCAGAGCTCAGTCGCCCAAAGTTTAGAACAAGATAATTAATAATGACATGATATTATTGACATTAGAATAATGATCATGGCAGCATGGAATTAGTAGGTACTATCCTATACTATTAAATGAGCATTCTCTTTTTTCACCAGAGCTGAGATCGGTCGCCCAGGTACTGCAGCTAAACCTAACACGTCGTCGTCGTTCATCGCTCATGCAAATACTGATGCTGCTCAAGCTTGCTTGTACAGTGTGTGTATAGGGAAGTTGTGCACACTTGCACAAAATGATTGTTCATGCTTGCGGTAACGTGTGTGGGGCCAGCTTTAGTCAATTTATAAGACGCCCACATCTGGAAGAGGAAAGTGAGCCCCTCATTTATTTGAGGAAAAATAATTGAAATAAAAATTTATTACCGAGAGCTGACACTGTTAAATTTTTGTATGTTCAATTTGGACAGACATAAAATTAACAGTTCACTGGTAATGTGATAAAGATGCCTTCTTCTGTTTACACAACAGAATATTGCGATCATCACTCCGTGTCAGTTACTATCAATGAGTAAACTAAATTCATGCTTTCATGATAATCTAAAACTAATAAATAATTAACCCGGAAACCAAACAAGACCTGTATCTACCCCTAGAATAGTAAAAGACAAACCGATTTTCCTTCTAAAAGAGCCCACTAATCGAATTCCGATGGGCGAAGGAGGCAATCAAAGAACTAAATAACACTGTTCATCGTTAATTTTGTGGCGGGTTCACAGTGGACGAGTTAATATCTATTTCTACTTGTATAATAATTGCTTGGAATTAATAGTCTAGCTACTAGTATTATATCATCTGTGGTCTAGCCTTCATTCGGACAGACTTACTTACTTTTACTATACACTGCGAGTCTTTATAATGTGCACATATTGAAATGAGGGAATCTATGCTTAATTTTATCGACGGAAAAACATTTAAAAAGTCTAAATATTTTTTATGGAGCTTTTAAACAAAACGGTGTAACTTTTAAACTAAACGATCTATCGCTATGAAACAAACTCCATAATGATTGGAAGTTATTAGGCGTTCTCATAAAATTGTGGAAAAAAAACTACCCTCAATTGAAAATAAACATGTATTTTTTTAGCAAAAATCTGTTTTTTTTTTTAATAATTTTTACCATAATCGTAAAATTTCTCAGTAAGACATGGGCCATGGGTCTACCTTTAATATTTTTCATGTAATTATTTTTTTTTATGTTTTGAGTAGCGTTTGCTATGTCTCCGATGTTATTCGCTCGATTTGGATTCTGTTTATTATTTCTAAAAGCTTACGAGTTAAGCTTAAGTTAGTTTATCGGATTAACTAACATTTTATTAAAATTTGTCGACTATGCAAAAAAACAAAACGGAGGTTTTTTTCTAAAAAAAAAACAAGTGTGATGATCGAAATTACTTTTTTAAAAAAATGTCAAGATAGACCTCTTTTAAGTTATTTTTCGATAATTTTTCATGAATATTCAGAAAAATGCGGGCGGTCACATGCCCATGGGGGGCGACATTGTATAGGAGAAGAAGTCATCAGGTGGACCGTGTAGGTTGGAACTAAAATGCATCCCATTTTAGTAGTACAATTTTCTACAGAGAAATGAGTGTGAAGCCCTAGACTCAATGCCTTTCTACCAGTCTGGTTTACCATAAATGTTATCGATTTACATATATACATAAACTTACGCCTTCTTCCCATGTCTGTAGTAGAGGTGTGCGCCGATTGGCGGCGGTGTGGCCGAAAAATTAAACGTCAGACGCCGCCGCCGGTAAAAAATACTGCGGCGAACACCTCTACTGGGAAGACAGAACGCCACCTGCTACGATCCTTACATACTGCTTTTGCTTCATTTATTTTGTCAGAAATCACTGGGATAACATGCTGGATAGTCTGTAATTCTTGTTCGTTCTTTACTACACAGGAACTTAATCTGACTTCTGAATACCGTGGGTTTAGCATCCGTTTATTGACTCAATTTCGTATAGCGGTGATCCTCTAAGTTGAGAATACGAGCATGTTAGCAGTGATCGTCTAGTGGTGTGACCGTCGGGACTGCCAAGTCATAGGTCTCGAGTTCCAACCCAAGGCACCTCTGACTTTTCCAATCCATGTGCGTACTGTATAATTATCACTTGCTTCAAAAGTGGTGAAGGAAAAACATCGTGTTGCCTGAGAGATTTTTTCGACGGTATGTGATGCCAAGTCAGAGGCCCATGGGCGGCTTAAAAACTCTGACACCAGGTTAGTCACTAACCACACGAAAAAGAAATAAAGATGTTAAATTAAATAAACTAACCCTAAGAATGTCATGTATACTGCCCAAGTCTGAACCAAACCTTTTCTCCATATCGTGGAATCGCTAATACAGTTGGAATAGCCACGTAATTGTTAGCTGAATGTTTAATTCTTGCTGACGGGGCTCAGGGGGTTAGGCATCTAGACCGATGACCTGGCTTAGGTAGTCCTATATGATTAATATATTTTTTTATATGGTAGGAGTTGGTGGAGTTCCCTTTGTGGAGGTGATGCAACTTGCAGGGACTTATGTCCAGCGGTGTTAGTTGATGTGTTTTAATTTCTGGGAAATTCTCATTACGGGCCCCGAGTGTTCTGTGTTTCAGTAATCTCTGATAGGTAGTTCAGACAACACGTCTATTGTTACGATGCCTTGCACTGGTCAGTGTGAATAATAACAATCTTGTCTTTACAATCCCAATCTGTGGACGTTACTTACACAAAATAAATCAATATACACATACAAAAACAAAACAAGTGCGTGTCGGTCTACGCACAATGAAGGATTCCGTAGTAGGAATGAATTTATCATAACTACAAACTTAACATTGTAGTTGAAATACATGTTTTCCCATACATTTCAACTGCAAATATAAGTTTATATGGACCATATTAAGAGATTTACTATGTTATTTTAAACCCGTAGACTTCTGATAGGTTTTCCTGTAATCTGTGTATAAAAAACCATTCTAAGTAATTTTTTCAAAAATTTTGGTCAGTATTTTCGGAGATAAGGGAGGGAATGGTCAATTTTCATCAATTTTGTTAAATATCTTTAAAAGTATTTATTTTAAAATTATATAAAATATATATTTGAGATCCTCGCAAGAAGCCTATTTGATATGTCACACGGTACTGTTTGCAAAACTTTTGTTTTCTATTTTCTTATTTGCCCCCCAAAAGTGACCCCCATATTCAAAATTCATTTATTTACGTTACACGTCCGTGTTTGCGTCACAGAAATACATATGTATACCAAATTTCAACTTAATCGGTCAATTGGATTCAGAGAAAATTGGCTGTGAAAGATGGACAGACAGACAGACACACGAGTGATGTATGTAAGGGTTCCGTTTTTTCCTTTTGAGGTACGGAACCTTAAAAATACTTTATTTCTTTATTTTCTTTTACTTTGTTCTTCTTTCTTTGTCTTCCTGGTCATCATCACCATTCTCCTGTCCTCATCCCAATTTATTTGTGGTCGGCGTAACATGTCTTTTTCTTCCATACTTGTCTATTATTTTCATCTCGGTAGTTCACCCCCTTTTCAGCCATATCATCTTTCACACATTCCATCCATCGTTTCTTTAGTCTTTCCTTATTCTTACAGCCATCCACATTCCTCACAGTTATCTTCCTGTTATTTTGCCTTTTCGTCATTGTTGACAAGACAGCAATATAACTGTTTTGCAGAAGTAAATGAAAAAGACAACTCCAAAGTAAGACCAAATATTAGAATTATTTAAACAAACAAAACTACTTCAAGTTTAAAAAGCTTGTACCCCAATATCAGAAGTACAAACATTATTGACTAATTAAAAAAACCGAGACTAAGACATGTCAGAGCACAGTAAATGAAAAGTAGTAAAAGTCGCAACACGAAGCTGAAACAGTTTGGAACTAAGTTTTACCACTTAGCGAGTTCAATCGATGTTCCCAACTACGGTTTCAGGAGGTGCTATTACGTGTGGCGAAGGAGATGGTCTTGCCTTTATAAATCTAGACACGGTTTCTGAAAGATGAAGTCATCTTCTGTAAATCTGATGATAATATTATTATATTAGATGACCCTGATAGTGAATGGTCAGCGGAAATAACAACAGCCAATGAAATAAAAACGTAACGACAGTCTTTTAAATATAGATACTACAAAATCCGGGGTAAATTATTCTTGTTGCTTTTATAAGTGACAACAATGTACAAAAAATAATCAAAAGCAATTGAAAATATAAGATAAAAATAAGCCCTGGCAGATAAGAGATGACCAGAACTGACGGTACCCGTTCACGAACATGACTCGTACATCAGCACCATCCAGCTCAAACACTTTGTAGAGAACCGATAGCCATAGGCAAAGAAATAACAATACCCTCTCAAAAAAGACGTTTATCAACAGCATAATAACCATGCTAAAAACTAAGGCTAACAGCCATAGTCAGATAGCCTCCACTTGCTATCGGTCTACCGAATGGGGTACCACGGGTAGCTTCGCATGTTACAAAGTTCGTACGCGAAAGTTTTCAAGTCGGTGAGCCCTATGCAACAAGATAGCTCTTGCATTTTTTATTACATTACCTCATATTCAGAACACTTACCTACTAACGGTGTGGGCAGGGGTCTTGTTATAAAATCTTCAACGATTTTGTCTTGAAACTCACGAAGTTTTATAATAATTGCTGTTACCTTTAAAAACTCTTCATCTTTTATCTATTTAATTGTCGCAAACGCGACTGATACGCGTAAGCTTTGAATCATTGAGCTGGTCAAAGTACTATAAAGTTTCTCATTAGGGAATTCTCAGTGTTAGTCCGGAGTCTGAAATTGTCTTCACAAATGTTTGTAATCTGTACTTACATCTCTGTCTACCTTCAGGGAGCCTTCTCCCGATGTTATATGTCTAAAAATGCGAAACATTGATGAGAGAGAACATAGATTTCGTTCAGAAGACTGATAAGTTTTGAAAGCTTCTACTGTTTTGCTGTACCCGACAGGGTCCATAATGATCTCGTAAAATTTTTAGTTTATACCATCTAAGTTAACATTGTGGAATGCAATAAACGAATGAGTATTCAGTATCTACATCCGTGTCTATTTTGTCGGGGTAAGTATGTGTTTCTGCCTGTAGCCCTTCTTCTATTCCATAGTCCTCTTCAATAGATGAATAGAGCTTCCTTGGTTCCAGTCTATTGCTAGCTTTGCCTAAATTAGCTATTGTCCTAAGTCCGGTCTGTCTCAGGTCTCAGCCTGTCTACTTAGTGCTGTTTGAGCTACTAAATCTGAAAACATACTTGCAGATAGTGATTAGATTCTACATAGTAATTACACATATTATTCAATTTGACGTCACCATACCTTATCAATATAATCCCCAAGAAACAGACATGTAAACAAAATATTATATATCAAAGACTAATTTCCTTATTATCACGTTTTCCTATCCTAACATTCACTTACAAACATATCAAAATAATCCACCATACAAAACTTTTTCTTACATTATCCTCTGTAATCGTAAAGCTCCCTTACTCCTTGCACTATCTCCCTCTTATATCCCCGTCTCTCTCTACAAAGCGGGGGGAGAGATCTGGCAACGTCGCGCCGTGACTCAAACGAGTAACACCCGATAAAGTTCAAAAGTCATTCCGTCGTTGAACGTAACGCACGTTTGAGAGACTTTGTAATTTGTTCGTGTTATCTTTATATAGACAATAGACGTGTAATTGCTAATAATCCACTTAGAACATTTTTATATTGTAAACAATTTTGTTAGACGAGATTCTTTGTAAGCATCGTGGAATTAGATTCTAAAGTTGTGGTTTTGTTTAGTCTTTTTTGATAGGTGGGCGTTAATATGTTGGGATGTAAACATACGCATTGTTTAAGTCTAAAACTGTATTAATTTAACCTGTGAACATCCTAAGGGAGCCTTCAAATTAATGGACAAAAGAGATATAGTCATAATCAGTATTCTTGGCAGATGTATTGCTGATGTGCATATGTCGGTTTGTTTTTAAACAGATAAGAGGACGCTGCTACTCATCCTCCTGACCTAATATCTTATATCTGATGCCAAGCCAACGTCTTACCGTCTCTCTGATATTGATTAAAACTGGGCCTGTCTTCAGAACAAACCTAATTTATCCATCATTGCAAAGTAGGAGACCCTGATATCATTGTAGAAGTGTTTACCGATAGGTCTGTACAATTGCATAAAGAATCGAAGGACCAATAAGCTTTTGGTACGCAGAAAGGACCATTATAGACCTTACGAACTATTGATGAATTATTTCTGTAAGTAGATTTATAATTAAAAACACTTTTTCACGTCTATGATATATTAAAGACAGAAGAAACATCGAAACAAACACAGAGGTTACAGTTTTATAAACTCCAGACATAATCTTGGTCCGATCAAGTGAGACCATGTTTTCATCGTCGCCTTTACAATATCATCGGGTAGTGCATAATCAGTCTATATTGTTCCCACTGCTGGGACACAGGCCTCCTCTCGGTGAGAGAGAGTGGGCCGTAATCCACCACGCGGGCTCATTGCGGGTTGCCGAATGACACATGCCTTCGAATTTTTGGTTTTTGGTTCCTCATTTTTTCCTTCACCGTTTGAAAGCAAAAGTGTTAAAGTAATTAACACAAAGTAGCCTGCTTTGGACCGAACTCACGACCTACAATTATTCGTAAGTCGCGGCCGTAACCACTGGGCCACCACTGCTCTTAGTAGGTATGAATAGTTAGATTGTGAATGCAAGCTAATCTCAGTCTCAGCAATACGGAACAGTTCTTATCAAATAAAAATAAAATCCGCAGACCACGCTTCAACAACGTTGACGAAACTATGAACAGTTGATAAGCTATCGACTAATACGAATAATTAGAAATATCTGTATGATAGTACTGATGATGTCACCGACATAATCTGTAGTGATACCGATTGTGTTTTATTTAATTTTGTTATTATACATTATTATCAAGAGGAACTGGATTTTGGATAAATGTTTCACTTGGATTTTGTTTCATTTCGTTTTTTAGGTCAATTGTAACTTGTTCAAATTTTTAGAATGGACAATTTAGTGAGCGTATGTATCTTGTGTTTGTAATTATGACTTTAACTAATGTTGATGATGATCTTTTGAATAAATAAATGAATGACCAGCAAGCAAAAAGTGCTTGGACGACGTTACAGCAACTGTGTTAAGAATAGGCAATAACGCCTTATTTAATAACAAAATTAGCTGGAAATCTATTGTCACACTGCAGGGCTTAAGCATCTTCTCATACAGAGAAGGAACGAGCATTGATATCACAACGTTTGCTCACTACGTATATTATGTTTATGTTATAGGGTTTGGTTTCCGCGCTTAGTCCGTAAGGTGGACCATTGTGCGTGTGCTCACTACCTATTGTAGGTTTCAGGCTCTAAAGACCAGGTTTTCACGTGATCATGAAAGGATCTCCATCAGGAACTACTTGTTGGTAGAGCTACACTGTCCTCCCATACCTATTAAACACTATAATTGGGAAATATTGTAAAAGCCAATTATTTTTAGAAGAATCACCGTGCACTTTCTTGGCGGCTCTTCTCCATAGGAAACGACCAATTGGAACCGTGCACCTAGCTTTTGTCTGACGTTTCATAAGTGCCCAGGCTTATGGAAAATTTTGATACAAGTACAAAGATATAATTCAGGCCCGAATTCTTAAGCTTAATGTTGTTAAATCTTATGTTAATGGCTTTCGTTATTTCGCTTGATTAAGGATAGCAACTAACATGAGAAACGTTCTTAGAGACTCGATCAATCTAGAAATGGTTACGTACACAATCGACAGTCACACAAATCTAGGTAACAACAAAATAAAGAGTAATATATTTACATTAACTCTCGTCTATGATATGGTAGTGGCAGATGTAGGGTCCCTTCGTCAGGACATGTCTGTCGGTGGCACGTGACATGTTGTGACGTAATGTTCTAGAGGAAATCGCGAAAAGGTAGCCTGAGGTGTTATAACAATAGGTGTTACAAGTACCTAAATATGAAAGTGTAGAGGATTTATGTATATTAAATCAAAGTAATATTGAATCAAAATTGGACAAAGTAATTATAACAGTTTTCTAAACATGAAAAAGAACACGCCTTATAAATGCTGTTATCAATTTAATGTAGATTTTACAATATTGATTTCATACGGGAATCCCAAAACGCCCCCGAGTTACAAGCAAGATGCTTCATCTCTGCGTCATTTTTATCATCATTCATTATTATCTTGATACTGTATTTTATTTGTATCATTGTTTTACTAACCATCTCTTGAATGTGGCTGAATATGACCACTCAGCTCACCTATTGAGGAAATCTTAGTACATCTAAAATCATTCCTGTATTTTAACTGGCTTGCTAGAGCTCTGTAGCTTCTTTACCGCCAATTTGATTAGAGTCATTTGATTCAATTTCATTTGCTGGATAATAATTAATGATCTCGAATTACCCTAACCCTTCGGGGATTACTAGCATGATGTGTTAAGTCCCGCGATTGAAATTCGCAGATTCAATCGCATAATTATCAACTGTTACACTGTAGTAAATGACTACCTCTTTCTCACTGACCGTCTATGATTTTACGTGTAACTCACAAACGTTACATGTAAACAATATTTTATAATTGGGATAATAACAAGGAATTTGGATACCGAGAAATCTTACTTTAGCTGTAATGAGAACTGGTATAAGGAAAAATTTATCTACATAAATGCATAATGCAGTTGTATCATGATGGACTTTCAATGCCACATGAAGGTTGAAAGTAAGATCAACTGCTGATGTAACATGGTACTGGGTTACAGTGAAGGAAGATATTGAACTTAAAGCCACATTGAGCAAGTTTAGTGATCAAAGCTCGTTCTTTCTCTGTATAAGAAAATCCTTTTCCTAGGACAGTGTTTGGTCAGCTTCTGGCTAAAGTTATGAATTTACTGTACGTATATGGTATTCAGTATCCACTAGTATATTGTAGGTATTGTAATTCACTTATATTCATAGTTGCAATTTAGAATTGCATATTTGAAGAATTAGGTTTATTTATATTTCTACACCCTTAGCATGACCACAATAGAAACGGGTTTTGTCGGCGGAAGAATAGACAAAATGACAGATAAACAATCACAATCTGTCATTTTGCCTATTCTTCCGTCGACAAAACCCATAGAAAACCCATTTCTATAGTTGTTAGGCTACTCGTGCTGCTGAATACATTGATGAAAATAATGTCACGTCAGGCCCTAAAAACAACCTAGTTTTTTTAACTATTAACGAAAACCGAAAACTTTAGAACAAAAGTTAATATTGGAAAAGTACCCAAAGACAAATTCGTTTGTTTATTTATCGTCTGGATACCGGAGAGCAGATTAAACGAGTATCTAATTCCATCAGTTTTATTGTCTGTGGAACATCTATAAACTTAGCTTATTTATGTTTGATGACCTAGTGATGTAGATCCACTTCGATAGGAAAGCTTTTTAGAATTTTGTTGAGTTTTTCTTTTAAAATGAAATCTTTTTAGTGTTCGTATGGTTTCCGGCGAATTATTAGTAACAGTTCTCTTATTCGCATGATAAGAGAATTGTATCCGTATCGCAAAAGGAGACAATGACATTTCGTAAATAGGATAATCAGCAGCGTCCTCTTTATCTGCTAATATCAACTCCAATGCTGGTGGCTGTTGGTGGAGGCTGATATAGTGATGCACTTACTCCAGCATTTATTTCGATATCAGAGTTTAGCTTTGAACTCTTAAGGGCTGACCTGACTCCACTTTCCCCCACTCGCTTCCCAGATGTATTTGTTATATTCGTATATTTGAATAACGTTCGCTAGAGATAATGAACTTAATTCATTGGTAAACGTAAAAACATCGGAAGCCTGTTTTGTTTTGTCTGTCTACGACATCCTTAAAATCCCTCATGAGGTAATTATTATTTCGTTTGTCGTTGCCATAATCATGACTTCTAACAATGATTCGAATGAATCACAGATATTTGGTGATAGGCAAATCTTGAGTCTTTCTTATCTTGTAAATTATTCCTTTTTAATAGTGTCGATGATGTTATTAATCTAATTGTTTTTATCAGGGGCCTTAGCAACTGTTATCTGAAAGTATAATGTCGTAGATAATTTTTCAATCACATGTATTTTAATACTGCGGATGTTGAAAATCTGTAGGTTCACTATCGTAGGGAGAGGGCTAGGTCTCTTGCAATCCTAGTTTACACGTTGTCTTAACACATACAGATTTCGTTATGAAAACAATGTAACCAACAATATTGGTAACTAGACGGAGGTTATTATTCCTTCTCTATTGGAATATTGGCCCTGGTACCTAAACTTCTTGAGAATTCAAATCTTGTTGCTGATGATGTGTTTGGTCTCTATTGCTTTCGCAGATCTTCTCTGATTTCCGCAATTCTCGTTAATGTTAAGGTAATCCTGCCATTTTCCTAAATTGGGACAAGTATCTGTAGGGCAGTCGTTCCAACAATTACTACACTTATACTGATATCTTTATGGGTTTTTTCTTTGGATTTAGCTCTCATCTCATCATTATAGTCTTGGATTTTAACTTTTTTCGCCTCATATGATATCAAAACGCACAGAAAGTGTTGGGGTGGCAGCATTGAATAGAACTAGATACTACACAACACTATGGCCTATCAAGTTTAAAACTAAACTTATTGTTCTAACAACTTTCGTTTACAAGTTACGAAACACTATTAACTTATTGAAAGAAAATTGTTTCTGACATTGAAACTTCACCCATTACTTCCAAACTATCATCGAACTACACGAAAAAATTAAAACAAAATTAGTTTTTAATGAACGAAACCGTTTTGGAGTTCGAACTTCGAAAAAAAGTACTCTTGTAAAGTTGTGCTCGGAAACTTTAACCTCATTTATTGTTACGTTCGCGCCGCCCCGCTCCCCCCTGGAGAATTGGCAACGTCGCTTTTTGTAGCGGGTTGCCAGAGTAATAGGAGCTTTCGTTGGTACGTTACAAGGAGATTCGAGTTAAACCTCTAGTGATATGGGTTTTGAATTGTGTTGGAAGAATTGGTGTTTCGAGAAATGGAATGTCAGATGTAATTTCTTGGTGCAGTAAATGGATTTGATAATAGTTTGACAAGTAAGCAACTAAATTGGATATACAAATTTTAAAATGTGAACGAATTTAGTAAAGAGTTTGTGTGAGGATATGTGCAAATGGACATATCACAAGAGATTTTAACTTTTTATGTCGATGATTTTATTGTAAAATTAATAAATTGTTTTTATTGAAACTTTCATTCACAATCCTCAAAATCTCTTGTGATGTAACATGGCTTATTTTTAATTAGGCTTTGTTATTCTCGCTACATCTCGCTAGATTATCTAACAGAAACGACACAAAATCATCAATGTACTCCAAAAACTATCAAAAAGTTTACTCCTTACAAAACGCTTGCCCTATCAAGGAAATTCACTCCCCGTCGATGGCAACACCGCCAGCTAAGTGAGCGGCAAGCGGCCATGGCTATTCAGTAGTAGCCCCGCCGCCTCGCCGCTCGGACGTACGGCGCCGTGCGACGAAACACGTACAAAGTTTGTGTGATGTAACAAAGTGGCTGTGTTATCTAGTGTTGACGTTAGTGCTAGCATTGTCTCGTGTGTTTACGTTTTCATATGATTGTTCTACCCTCGGTAAGAGCGCGATAGTGCTATTTTTTCTTCTTCTACAATTTCCTTCAAGTTTTCGCCGTGGCGCGTGGATCTTAGATTCGAAAATTGAATTGTGATGATGTTTTTTTTTTAATAGTGTTGTATGGTTTGGATGTTGCGAATTTGGATTGGACCGGTGACAAAGGAGATTTTTTGTTCGATTTTTGAAAAGAGGATGGTGCTTTTTGTTATTTCTTCTGTGAGACGTTTCAAATGCCGATGTGTAAAAGTGTTTCTGAATGGATTTGTTTAAATGATGAAATGCAAACGGAGTTTTGAAGTCGGTAAAGTTTATAAATTCTAATCATTCGTAAGCTACGTAGACAATATGATAATAATTTCAGTATTTTCAGAAAACTTTTCAACTATTTAAATAGTTTAAAAGCCAATCTAAGTTTTGAATACAAAAGTTTTAAGTTATTGTCTTGTTCAATTAGTCTAACTAATTTATCTGAGGCAGAAACTTTTGAAGATTCAAATCTTATCTTATATAAAGCACAATAATGTAGATTATTTTATTGAAATGATAAGCTCTCTCCCTCATTTTTCGGGTGACAATAAAATTCTTATGAAACCTCTTCGTCTGGGGAAGCTGGAGTGAGCATGTCTTATGTCGGAGTAAAACCACAAGAATGGCTGCCTGCAACCTAAGCATAATAATGAAAATAGGAATTAAGGGATCTCTCCCAAAAACTTTTAAGAGAGATCCCTGAATTCCTTTTTTAGTGAAAATCTTTTTGGTGAAAATGATATAATAAAGAGATATGTCTGAGTTATCTGACTGAGCTCATCGTTTTTGGCATATTCTTCATACCAATCTCATAGCTGAATGGAAAAAACCTTACTTTTAGACCATGCGGTCCTTTGTTCCACGTTAGGACCATTTTTTTTCATTCTAAATTTTTCTAGCAGTGATTAGAGACTTATCGACAAAATATATGAATCAGAAAATAAAATATAAAAAGACAATTCAGTAAGACATAAAAAATTAGGTTACCCCTCTTTATCCAAACCTTGCACGCCATCGCTTAACCCTGGCGATGCACGCGTGACCTTCCATCCGTATGACTAATGTTTAAAATAATAACAATTATGTCATTTTGTACAACATATGCCTTTTTACCTTACTCTAGTTATTCTAAAGATGGCCGTCCTGCGTCTGTAATGAGTGCATCTTTGTTTTAACGCTTAGCACAAAGCATAATCAGCCTATAACGTTCCCACTGCTGGGACACAGGCCTCTTCTCTGTGAGAGGGAGTGGGCCATAATTCACCACGCGGGCCCAGTGCGGGTTGGTAGATGTCACGTCTTCGAATTTTTGGTTCTAGGATATGCAGATGTCCTCACGATATTTTCCTTCATGATTTTGAGAGCTCTAGTGAAATAATTTACACCAAACGTGGGTTCGAACCCACGTACTACAATTTATAAATCGCAGCCGTTACCACTGGATCATCAATGCTCTAATCCTTAATTTTCTAATTTAATTACAAGTCATGTCGTGATCGCCCCGAGTTTAAGGAACTTAGGAAAAGTTTTCAAAATCCAGCTAAGCCATAATGTATCTGTTCACTTTCGCTTAGTTCTTGGACATCACTGGCTTGTTCAAAAGCAATAATGATAATTGCCAATTTAAAAATGTGGTTTCCTCTGACTATATTTAGGAGTCGCATGGATTAAAATTGGAACTCGCTCGTAATTTTTAAAATCCTTCCACCAATTTCTCACATATTTTATATTCCTCTGCTTTCTTCAGTACTATTTGACAAATTACACCCTCAACCACCATTACCGCCCTTAACTACCACAAATGCTGCAAAACCTTCCATTCCTAACAGCCCTAATTACTCGCATATAATGCTAGAAAATTACTAGTCAGTGTCAAGTTTCCAGGGCTGTGCCACTCGTGAAGCACCACGTCATCTTTGCGAATAAAATCGATTGCTAGATACAGTTATGGCATAATTAGAGGATGGTGTCGTCTGGCATGCATTTTTTATGGGACAAGTGAAGGTGGGGGAGAAATGAGGTCGTAGGTGAAGTAATAGAGGCTCTAACTATATTATTACTATAATTTCTAGCCTCCTCGTGTATCGATACTTCGAAACCCCTCCTTTCCTATGTTGAGACGGCTTTCAGAATAACCTCATGTCAGAATATCAGAATTTCTCAAGATACAATTGCTGACTTCTACTAACATACTTAACTAAAAAATGCGAATATTTCAAAGTTACTCTGATTTTTGGACTATCGGGTATTGTAAGTGCCTATAACGACTGTCAAAATGTCTATTCATAACAAAACTAAACAACGTAACGTACTCTTCGAAACATGAAAGGTTTTTGATTTGTAAACACCAGTCACTAAACCATAATCTAGTCTGTATGCTCCTCAAATAGGAAACCTACAGCAATTTCCTCCTTCTTCTTGTTTTCGTGTGGTTAGTGACCTAGTCTCAGAGTTTTAAAGCCACCCATGGACCTCTCACTTAGCTTCACATTTCTCATGCCGTGGAGAAATATCTCTCATGCATGCCGTTTTCCTCACGATGTTTTCCTTCACCGTTTTTGAAGCATGTGATAATTATACAATACGCACATGAATAAAAAAAGTCAGAGGTGCGTGCCTTGGGTTCGAACTCGAGACTATTTCTTCCTGGAAATTTTCTCTGCGTAATTTAAGGTTAAAAGAGCTTGAAAGGGATTTAGAATTTGGTATTCTAAATCCCTTTCAAAGCTTTTAGCTAGCGATAGCAAATTTTTCATCTTCACTAGCGTCGGCAGAAACTGCAACCGCGATTATACTTCCTCATGTACCCACAGGGCCTCCTTGTATCTAGGCAGACACCAAACACAAACGAAGTCATAAATATTCAGTACACGTTCGTGGTGCTTAGTCGATCATAGGAGCGGACATAATAACAATATTGATAGTACCCTCCGTGGCTTCTTCTGAGAGTTGTTTGAACGCACACGAGATTTACCTAAGTTTTGTTGAGATATCTCAATGAATCTCTCTCTTCTTTAAGAGCCAGTTTCGCCATACTCTGTTAGCTATTTAATGTCAAGCAAAGTTATGTTTGTTTAGGTATGTTTGTGTAAGCACTTTGGCGAACTATTTTGCTTAGAGAGACAGGACGTCAAAATGCTTGCCAAAGCTCTCAAAGTAATCAACTGCAAGACATTTTCAAAACGTAATTCTAATTAGGTCGCCAGCACTTTCAGGTAATCTAATCTAACTAGCCTGTAACGTCCCACAGCAGGGCAAAGGCCTCCCTCTCCCCTTTCCACGCAATTCTGTCTTTTGCTAGTGTCGGTAGGAATCAAGCTCCCGCCATCTTCGTCTCGGTCTGCCGTGATGTCGTCGTGCGTTGTGTTTAGGTAATACGGAAGCTTTATTTGAATGTTATTGATCATGATGATTTCTTCATGTCCCGAATGAAAGGCTACTGATATAACACTTTGAACTTTGCCACTGAGTGAAGTAGAATGCAATAACACTTAGACCACGTCCTACAAGGAATTCCATTAGTAATAGGACCCCTTTAAAATATCCAGAGTTGATCAGGTAGTATACCTGTCCGTACCGTCACATGAATAAACGAATAAAAAAATCAGCGTGAGATTAAGTTCACCTTTGTCACTGATTTTGACCCTGTCTTAACATCCGTCAAAGACTGCATGTCAAAGTAACATTATCATCTCAACATTGTCACACGCTTTTAACAGTATCTCGACAAAAAATAGCTGAATATCGCTACAATATCTATAAAGTTCAACCGGATGTGAAAGCTAACGGAAGTAGTTCCCGGCAAGAGTGTCACGTTACCGGGTCCGGGAGTCGAACCCGACACCCTCGAAAGTGCTAACTCACGCTATTACTGATGGTGTTTGAGCAAATATTATGTCGGTGGTGAATGTAACTTTGTATCTTGTCTTGGTTCTTAATCAGGCATTCTTTGAAGAAGATGGGCAGCTGATCAGCAATCTTCCAGCAATTTTTTTGAGACCTGTGTCTCATTGTGGACAATATAGAATTGTCCCATGACCGTGCCTTGTAATGCTTGGTCTATCTGAGTTTGTCTATGTTCAGCCAGTGGTATCGGCCCCGACTTACGAATTGTATGTAGGTCGTGGGTTCGAACCCATGCAGGCGCTTTACTTTGTGTAAATAATTTCAACTGCTCTCAAAACGGTGAAGGAAAACATCGTGAGGAAACCGGCATGTCCTAGAACCAAAAATTCGAAGATTTGTGAAATTTTCCGACTCCGTACTGGGTCCGCGTGGTAGATTACAGCCCACTCCTCGAAGAGAGGAGGTCGGTGTCCTAGTAGTGGGAACATTATAGGCTAATTATGCTATAGCCTCTTACAGGCTGAAAGGTTAAATACTTTTGAAATTTGATATTCAGTTACATCTGGTTGGACTTGAAAGCTTAACCCCAACATTATTGCAAAAAAACTAGATAATTTAAAAAAATGACAAAAATTTTCATCTCTGAAAGTTCAGTCGAAAATCAGACTTGGAACTTACGGTAGACCATTTAATGAGATCCAAACATCAATATTTCCATATTGCATAACTAAAAGCAGATAGAACATTACAAATCCTGTCTACAAACGAAGGTGCTATCACGAATCTATCAGCATACATTACTGGCACATCCGTGCTACGTCAGCCGGCGGCGCGCGGTCTGCGCCCGCGCATACCGGTCTAACGCGTGATTTTATGCGCAGTTGATAGGGAAAACGTATGTATACAGTAATTATGTCAAGTGATTCGTGATGCGTAGTTTGTAGTTAAGGGGCTGTTCCACTTGGCTGAGTTCAGTCGCCTGAATTAGCCGACGAACTGTTTTGCAATTTGGAAAATACTTTTTACTTTTATGTGTGTAATATTCTTGGGAAAAATTTTTCTACTTCATAAAAATCCTAAATTTACTGACAGCAACCCACAGCTTAAACCGCAAGCTTGAAATAGATTACCTTATACCGAAGGTGAACACAAACGCAAGATTTTTGAAAATTCAACCCTAATGGGGGTTAAATAGGGTATGAAATTTTGGTAAGAAGTTCGTCATTTTGGACGATAGGTAATCTCATGAAGCACAGTCGGCTTCTAGAAAATAAACAATTTAGTATTTTTTTGGAAGAAATATTACTTAGAAAGCTTCAGTACACACTATACTGAATTAGTTACTGAATCCGTAACCTGAATTCCTGAGACGGACGTATCACGACCGTTCTTCTCTCTCAGGGTGCGTTTCCACTGAACCTAAATCGAGCGGAGCTGAGCGGATACCTGCAGGAATCGACCAATCACAATGGTTGAAATCCTCATCGCGTCTCTCGTCTCGTCTGTAATTGGACAATTCCTGCACATCTTCGCTCAGCTCCACTCATTTCCGCTTCAGTGGAAACGCACCCTTATGGTTACTTTTTAGAAGGCTAACTTACTGAATGCGATAGCCGATAACACTTGTCTGAATTCTGTAACGAATAAGTCCATAAGGTTGAAATGGTATCGGTAGTGCATGCTTCATTAGTTTCTAATCTTAAGTTGAAAGGTGTCAACGGATGACTTATAGTAATTAAGATTTTCAGTAATTATAATTACTTGATTACTCTTCATACGAAATACACTTTTAGCATTGATTGAATACTTAACAAAGTTAAGCTTGTGGCTCTTTGTAATCTGTGACAAGAACAACATCATAAGAAATGGTCCTTTTTTAACAAGTTTGGCATATAGATTTTTGATTGTATTTGGTTTCTTCATCCATAAGTCACATTACGGCTATGAAAATATTGACCTCTTATTTATCAAGAAACAAATCTTAAGTTTTTATCGAAACTGAATTTTTTTTGACAAGAATGGAAACTCAAAAAAAGAAATATACAAAGAAGAAATATATAAAGGCTTTTCAAGCCTGCCCAGTAATGCATGGCCACCAAAGTACATCCGATTTTAGAAAAGCTACCAAAAATATTCGGTAAGCGGGTCAAAATAATCGTAAACGTAGGTGCGCCCGCGCCGACCGGTCTCGATGGGCAGGTGTCGCTCGTTCGTAAGCTCGCTCACATGTAACGGTGGTGGTGTTGCCTTAGGAGAACATTATTGAAGAAAGGAATCATAAAATGTATCGTACGTTTCTGAACCGGGTTGTTGAATCAAAACCTGGCATGACAACAGGTCAAGACACCTTTGGTTGAAGAAGGAAAGAGTGGGAACTGTTATTGCGGGAATCCACTCAAATTCTATTACTGTAGCGATCATTCAAAGCCCAATTCCAGGAGTGTTGTCAACGGACTAGCTTTCTTCATATAGAAGACTAAGAAGACTTACAGCTAAAAAATCTGAACAAATAAAAACATAATCAACGGAAATCCAACAAGTACTTACGTTTAGAGAAAAGAGTAGAATTTGGAATGTAAGGTTATGAAATTATTGGTTCAATTCCGAAGCTAAAGGTTACCAAAAAACATGTTAGGAACTCTAAAACCTCTCTTCGTAACTTTTGCTGGCTCTAGTGACAACCAAAAAACAAGAAGTCACATGAATATATTTCAAACAATCCCTTTCTCCCTTTCAAAACTGAACTCTCAATTTCAAAATGAGGGCAGTAACTTTTTTTTAAATTCACGTACCATTAGTAAGAAAAGGGGCAGGCCGGTCAGCTTTAAGAAATCGGTCCTTTTGTACGGATGCAACAGGTGTGTTTTCAATGTATGCTAATAGCAAGTAATTATTACATTAAGTATATATTTGGGCATTGAGAGCTTTTTAAACTTAAATATAGGGTGTAAAGGATATTTTCCTTATTATTGGGGTAAGTTTTGTCATCAGCACTTTTTGAACGTCAAAATAACATAAGACAGTCCCCCAAAACGCCCACCCTTCACTTCCTAGTGCTGGGAAGAAGTGGCGTAACAAACTCTCTAGCAGTTTCAATGGGGCGGAACCGGTTAAGTGTGGGCGTCAAATAGTACATGTATTTGAGGAATAAAGGGGTGACAAGTATTTTTATTTTTTAATAATTCAACCCCTTCAATATTGACAAGACACGTCAGTGTTAACATAGCCATCGAGGAAGCACCACGTCATACAACCACCCTGTGTTTAAGACATGATTGCTATGTACATTTTGTACACTCCCTGTTGCTAGTGAAATAATAAAATTATAGGTGTTGTGAAAGATGTATTTTTTTAATTTTCTTTTCATTTTAGATTTTGGAGGTTTTTTCTTTAATGTAGTGGGTGTTTTTTTTTTCGTTAATATTTCGTCAATTTTAAGTTGGGTGTGACTTTGAGAATATTGGTATTTAAGTTTTCTATATTAGAAAGAAAAAGTATTAATTGACAATTTGAGAATTTTGAGATTACAAACAAAGACATGAAATTGTATAATAGGTGATTGGAATTGCAATCTGTTTGATAGTTATTACATACATACACAAACACGCCTTCTTCCCATGGGGGCAAAATTAAAAAAAGAAAAACGATATATTTTATTTCACATACACCTAACTTCTGTCGTTTCATATGTGCCCATTTGCACATATGAAACGACAGAAGCTAGGTGCACGATTCCAATTGATCGTTTCCTATGGAGACGAGGTGTCAGGAAACTCCACGGTTACTCTTTTAAAAATAAAATTGGTTTTTTAAATATTTTCGAATAACAGTGTTAATAGGTATGGGAGGACAGTGTAGATGTTTCAACAAGATAGGCAGACACCACAGAACGCCACCTGCTACGATCCTTACATTATACTCCTTTTTCCTGTTAGTATCGGTCCAATTAAAACTGAACTGATTTCTGCAATAAATTAAATGAAATGAAATTTTGTTTGTAAGAATTGTAGTACATTACAGATGGTCGGGTTTTTTAACAGGTTCTAAAACAATTCGCTAAAACTAGCATGCAAAATTACATAAATTAAATAATAAGCTAATAAAATTGGAACATACATCATAGTTATTATATTAAGAATAAAAATGTCAATCACTTGTCAAATTTACGTATAATAGTAAAATGTCAGTGTAAATCTTTAAAATTTAGGTATTCATTCAAAGAATCTCATCTCATCATTTTGTTACATTTATGGCGAAATATTTGTTTCAAAAAGTAGATAATTACTGCTGTTCGGTTCCCAGGTTGGGCAGTGTTATTTAATTTTTTCTGTCAGGAATTTCTCAGTAGCAGCCCGCAGTCTGGATTTGTGCATTACCGTTTGATGGCGATAAGATTGCCTCCTATTATATGGGAATTAAACGTAACTGGCGTAAAACAGGTGTGATGTTATGTTAAGTACATATGTGCCAATCCGCGGCTAAAGGTACCTTGTGGTCGATATGGAGTTATGCATACGCTAGTAATCTGCGATTAATACGCTGTAGATATCAAAAAAGATCAACCTCCTACGATGTTTTGTTACGGAGATATATTTTTTTTTAAATTATATTCGAAATTGTGCAATTTCGAGAAACAGACATTTTAAGTTCAGTCACCTCGAACACTATGTTGCCATTGTAAGTTACATAGTGGCACATAACAGGGAAATAAATTTCAGATCTTATGCTTTGCGATAAAAAGCAATAAAAAAAAATCTATATTTCTTGCAAAATTTACAAAACATTCAATATCTTCGAAACTATAAACGTCCATTTAAGGTACCTTTAGCCGCGGATTGTCACATATTTAGGTACAGAAATAGTTATCTATGCTACAAGTGCGGAAATCATCATCATCGCACGGGTATCATATAACGTTTTACTGTGCATTGTGAGAGGAAATAAAAAAAAACGAGCGAACCTTACAGTAGTCGCATATGATGTGTAAATCTTGGCTGACGTATATAAATGATCGTCTATCGGTATCGTATCGTATCGACGTATACCATGACTTTGACTTTTTGACTTTGACTGATTGACTTCGACTTTTTGACTTTGACTGACTTTGAGATTGACTTTCACTTTTTGACTTTGACTTACTTTGAGCTTGACTGAGATTGACTTTCACTTTTTGACTTTGACTTACTTTGAGCTTGACTGAGATTGACTTTCACTTTTTGACTTTGACTTTGGCCATCGCCATCGCTATGACTTTGACTATTTGACTTTGACTTTTTGAATTTGACTTTTACCTTCGTCATCATCATCATCATCATCTAATTGGTAAAGCGTTTTTCACAGTTTGGCTGCTCTGAAAATGCTCTTTTCGAGCACATGCATTGTATAAACATATCCTGAAACCTAAACCAGCTGTTTCCAATTTTGCCACCAAATGTTCACACATTTACTCAATAGGGGAACCAACCATAGTATTTATAGTAAACACGGAGTGTGTTTTCCAAGACTGGTATGTGAGTGGCATAGCACATCGACACCATATGACAGGTGTTGGGTCGGCAGATGTGCGAGGTCAAGGTCGCAGGTTCGGTGCCCGAGCCGATACGTTTTTATTGCATTTTTTGAAATACTAATGTCTGTATTACTGTTATTTTTTAATTTATTTTGAGTGGTGGCATGCAAGGACTGGTTGATCCGAGGTCTTTTAAGGACAGATTATATAATAGTATAATAGTATGCTAACTTTATGCTAGTATTTTGTTACAAAGTTTAAAAATGAGGCAACATCTTGGTTTGAGATAATGAGGCCATAATCTGGCCATAGTCTGTTGTTATTATTCGAACTTACTAGCTTTTAAGAAATGATGATGTGGATATATTTAGTAACCTATTCCGCTTAGCTATTTCTAAAGAGTCTTAAAAAGTCCCTGGAAGAAATCGACACGTGTTTCACCTCTCAACGAAGCATCCTCAGGATGACGATTGACTAGTCGCGAACTCGAACACGGCGTGTTGCCACACCAAGCACCTAGCGCAGACTCAATTGGTTTGGTGGTTTTCTCAATTGGTGCTTGGTGTGGCAACACGCCCTGTTCGAGTTCGCGACAAGTCAATCGTTATCCTGAGGATGCCTCGTTGAGAGGTGAAACACGTGTCGATTTCTTCCAGGGTCTTTTTAAGACTCTTTAGAAATAGCTAAGCGGAACAGGTTACTAAATATATCCACATCATCATTTTATAATGGATTTCCGCAAGGTCACGCCTGAATCAATTAACTATCTTACTAGCTTTTGCTGAAAGCTTCGCCCGCGTGAAATTACAGTCGGAAATAATCCCTCGAAAACGTACTACCGTAACGTGCACGCCAGTAAAGCTCCAAGTGGGCATGATTTTTTTCCCCCATCTTCAATAATTATCGTCATACCTATTTCAGCCAATTTACTCAAAACCCTCACTACGTCCTTTGATGAAAACCGTATAAAAATCAATTCGGTAGTTTTTGAGTTTGTCGGGTTCAGAGAGATAGACGCAGCAGAGGGGGGGACGGGACTTCGTTTTATAATATTTTAATAAAAATAAAAGATTCGATTTTTTGTATGTTTTTTGTTACGCTTTCACGCTAAAAAACGGCTGAACGGATTTGAATGAAATTTGTAGACCATAACCTGGATTAGGACGTAGGATAATTTTATCCCAGTATTCCCACGGGATCGAAACTTGTGGGTGAACCGCGGGGCGTAGCTAGTAAATAATAAAAACAATAGCCGTCATTAAAATTCTCCTCTGGCACTTTTCAGGCATCATTTCAACCCATTCAACCGACAACTTCGCATCGTACGCACACTCATTCATTCCTGAAAACTCTAAAAGTACCTATAAATACTTTTCTTAATACTACCCACGTCATCGTCATCTCGAAGGGGTTGTGTGACGTAATACTTACGCTCGGGGTGACACGTAACGGGGGAGGAAACTGATGAAGAAATAATTGTTCTAGAATTGGACTTGATTTCTTGTTTAATTTTATTAGGTCTGGGGAAATTAGGAGTAGCAGAGTGGTTTGCCTGTAATTTAAATAGACATTTAACCAATCAAAGATTAGGAATATTTTTTTTCTTCAATCTTTGAGATTTAACTTTCAATCGACGATGAGTTTCCTAAGTAACAAGAAACATTAGAATTTGGTCTTTTTCCTTTATCAACTTTTATTATTCTCCACTTTTACGGTTACATCTCACATTGACAAGAGACTCGGTAGTTCTCAAATAATCCAAGAGACAGTTGAATGCGCTGTTTAATTTCAACTGAGCTGTTCAATTATAAAAATGCACATATTTATCAATTTTTAAACATTATGATTACCTACTTCTAGGTAGGTTCTAAATACTTCGCACCGAAAGACCAAAATCAAAAACAATAGCCACCCTCTTCATAATCAGCCCGTATTTCGCGACAACGTGACACCTTTGCACACAATAGGATGTACACAGTGCATGAGTACGTGGGAATCAGCTGATCGGCTCGGTGTCGAATTGCCGAGCACGGTGGCGACCACCCGCGACTGCAAACGAAGGGTTACGTGCATAATTGTGTAGCAGGCAGCGGGTTAGGTGGCGAGATCCTTATGCATGTTGTAGGGTATACATGGTTATTGGTTATAACGTCGGCAATCCGTTAAGGTGATGTAGGAGAGGTTATTTGCAACCTGAAACGCCACTTATATCACAGAAGTTGCTTTCCAATGGTTATAAGGGTTTATAATAAATTACCAAAATCATATAGGGAACTGCCAATCAATCGTTTTAAAACAGCGTTATTCAAATGGCTCATAGAAAATCTTTCTATTCTGTGAATGAGTACCTAAATTTTAAAGATTTACTCTGACATTTTACTATTATAATTTGACAAATAATTGACATTTTTATTCTTATTAAAATAACTATGATGTATGTTCCAATTTTATTAGCTTCTCTTTAATACCTTCATTTATTTAATTTATGTAATTTTGCATGCTAGTTTTAGCGAATTGTTTTAGAACTTGTTAAAAAACCCAACCATCTGTATGTACTACAATTCTTGCAAATAAAATTTCATTTAATTTAATTTCAACCCAATTGATAATTATACGTAACCATTTTCAAGTAATTTAACATTTTATTTTTTTAAATGTATGACATAAAAATGTAACCAGTAACCCTGATATAATGGGTTATGGTATATAGGGTTAATGGTTATAGGTCGGCAATACATTAATGTACATGTCCTTGGGAAGGGGTCATTTACAACCAAATGACGCCTTTTGACTCCTATGCAAATGTCTTCGCATGTCTTTTCTTGTCTACGCAAATGGAAATTTATTTTTTTTGTTTTTTCATACATTTTAAAACATAAAATGTCAAATCACCTACTCGAAAATGGTTGACATTGGTGTAGGGGTCATCAGGGGTAATTTGGTTGCAAATGACCTCTCCTACATCCCCTTAACGGATTGCCGACGAATAACCAATAACCCTGTATATGTATAGAAGGGTTGGTCAATATTGTTAGCAAGAATAATAATTAATGTCAGTGTTTTAGGGATCTCGCGCACTAGACGGCCACGACCACGACCAGTGGTCGCAGCGACCAGGTAAACTATAGAAACCGATACGAATCGCGCATTTGGTCCCAACTGCCAACTAGCCGCAGACCAGACCACGACTGGCCGGAGTTGTGGCCGTCTGGAGCGCGGGATCCCTTTGAGATGTTCGAAAAGTAACCGTTGTTGATGCATACAGCATACGAATTAACAAAACTTTACCACGTCTCTGCATGTTTTATTAATATTTTGACGCAATTTATTAGTTACTAGCCTGCACCGATTTCACCATATAAGTCTCGATCCCGTGGGAATATCGGGATAAAAAGTATCCCATGTACTAACCCAAGTCAAGGTCTATCCATGTACCAAGTTTCATCTAAATCCGTTCAATCGTTTTAGCGTGAAAGCGTAACAAACAATACATCTAATTTTTTCGCTTTAAAATATTAGTTCAGATTTAGAAGTAATGAAGATCACTTGATTTAGGGGCTCGTGGCTAAGTAATAACAGCCGCACGGGTCGATCCAACAGGTTAAACTACGCTTACCGGGGTGGGTCCGTGGATGGTTGACTATTTTTACATTCCGAGACTCCTCCGTGCCTCGGAAAGCACGTTAAGCCGTTGGTCCCGGCTGTCATTTGTAGATCTTTGACAGTTGTTACGGATCGTCAGAAGCCCGAAAGTCTGACAACCAGTCTTACCAAGGGATATCGTGTTACCCAGTACTTATCTTGGTTGTGGAGGTCAGATAGGCAGTCGCTCCATGTAAAATACTTGTATTCACCTGCATCTGGTTAGACTGGAAGCCGACCCCAACATAGTTGGGAAAAGGCTAGGCAGATGATGAAGATCACTTGATTTGATCAGTATTTAGAGCACAATTCCTTGAGCAAAAATATGTGTGGGCGACTAAATGTGCTGTGATTACTGTCCATTTGACTCCAGTTGACCAAATATGCACACTTCTATTACATAGCTACTGAAACATTGCAATGAAATACTGAACAATGATCCATTTGTACCCTAGGACCAAAATCTTTAGAACCAGCTCCCTAATTGCGTAACACACTATCAATCACAATCGGAATGATTTTGAAGGATGTTGCCAAATCCATTGCTTCATATGAGCGAAATATTTGTCTGCTCAACAACGTAAATAATGCAATGAATATTGTTACACTGTCAAAATGAAAGCCATGTGTCACGCACACCCTGCTGGTCCTTACTAGCATAAATCTGAACCATATCTTCTCAATTAGGCATGCTGTTATGAGGAACAAGTTGTAAAGTTCACTCATCCACTATTGAAAAGGGAGGATCCTCCAACCAGACGGGTGTCATATCTGGCTGGCAACTGCCCAACGATTGATGTCGGGGAAGTTATATATATACTGTTCGCGCGGTAAACTCTAATTGCGTGATGCAGGATTTGTGTGACGTCAGGTCTTTGACGCGTAGTTCGCATGCGGCGATGTAGATGGCGCCACACTGTTCCCAACTGTGATCTCAGATTCCAAGACCTACTTATCAAACTGCGTTGGCGTAGGTATGCCCTTTAAATACCATGAACACTTCGAAGCCATACTATATTGAATGACAAAAAATCTGTCATCTGGTGAGCTTAAGAGTTCACTTATAATGATAAATACGAAGAAACCTTAGATTGTATCGAATCAGCTGTGCGATTGTGAACAAAAACAGTATGGCCAAGAATTACGTGGAGATTGTTCTCTGAAATTGGGAGCAAAAAATGTGTAAACGAGTTTCACTTTTGAGGTTTCTGACCTGAGAGATGAACTCTTTGTGTTGGTTTTCATAAAATGTGCAGTTGGGAATCTTATATACACATACGCGCCTTTTTTCCATGGCAGAATTTTTGTCACTTGATTATCATAATTTCAACAGAAAAAAATGTCCACCGCCTGACATAATTCTGCCCCCAACCGTCGCCGCTTAATAAGTGAAAATATTTTTCAAAAAAAAGTCGTCCTGCACCAGCCCCAAAAAATGGTATAAGGGCAGGAAGATGAAAGATCATACTTGAAAATTATTCTTACCTATATTATAGGTATTCAATTGGCAGACGGAAATGACTTTTGTTTTCTAAAATATTAATCTTATCGATGCCTATGTATATAATATTTTTTATTATAAAATCGGTTTTTAAGCGGTTTGAAAAACCTCTATGTGACCTAGCAATCTTATTTTACAAGTCATTCTCATAACAACAAAACGATAAAGCGAATCAAAAGCAATCTTTTCCTCACTGCGAAACGTGGTCAAACTGGCAAAATCACCATGCTTTGCCATTTTCTGCTTTTCGGGTGGTTAGTGACTAACCTGGTGTCAGAGTTTTCAAGCCGCCCATGGGCTTCTGACTTGGCTTCACAGGCCATCGAGAAATATCTCTCATGTCGGTTTTCTCACGATGTTTTCCGTCACCATTATTGAAGTAATACGCATATGAATCGAAAAGTCAGAGATGCGTACCTTGGGTTCGTACTCTAGACTTATGAGTTGGCAGTCCGACGATCACACCACTAGGCTATCACTGCTACACGCTTTGCCATCAATCGGTGATCGATGAAGCGACAATCAACAATGGACGACAATGACCACACCTTGCCACTTTGATATACCGAAATATTCAATGCACTTGTCAAAAAATATGACAATTGACGAACCCTTTCACACAACCAAATTTTACCTGGGCCGTTCACCCAAATTAAATTTCACCGATTGATTCGTCTTTCGGTACGTTCCCAGGGGATTTAACGCAAGGTGCTGAATACATTCTATGGAATCACAGACCGTGTGTAATTTTCTTTCTTTTTCTTTTCGTATTTCGTCCTTATTGTCTACAGCGGTTTTGCGGTCAGATTGCTTCTATAGGGTGGTCGATTTCAAGTGTTGCAAATAAGCGAAGATTTAGTCATGTTGCAAATTGAGTTTTTTTTTTTTGAATGCTGTTTTTTGGCAATTATGAAAGGAAATGGTTTTTGTGTCGATTTTGGTTTAGGAGTGTGAAGATTATGATTGTTTATAATTATTCCATGCAATAGGAAGTGAAGTCAGATAGTTGTAGTGGAAGGAAAGAATTTAAACAAATTTCAATCGTTTTGAGTTTTTTTCTAGGTTTGAACATGATCCACATGCTAGACATGAACTCGGAATTATTACCTAGTGCTCGACAAAGACTAACTAACATTAATTTTATTCCATAGTTTCACAAAACGACGGCATAAACATCTTGATGTTATAAACCAAGAAACCCAAAAACAATTTAACAAAACAAAGTGAAAAATTAACCTAAAACAAGTGACAACAAAAACAGAACAGTGACCAAAACAAAACAAAGTGATGCGTCCAAACAAATGCAAGAAAGTCAAATTCAAATGATTCCATGACGACAATGGCTCTTAGGCATGACGTCACTAATATGGAGTCCACATTCTCACTCCCCGCTGAACCTCCACCAATCGCTGAAATCATCTACGAACCACGGACTGACTTAGCAACTGAATACTTCAATACATTCAATCAAATATGCGAAACTTACCGAAGTGACTCCGACGTCAATCTTCGGCAAACCTCGGACAGTCTTCGGTTATCCTCGGAGATCCTCGACGGTGTTCGTTCCGAATATGTTAGTACAGACTTTAACGGTAAAGACTATGAGTTGAACGCGCAGAAAGTGTTCTTGAGTGGGAAGGAGGAGCATGTGTTCCAGTTTGGACAGCCTGATGCCTCGGCTCTATTGAGGCATAGGGCGAGGAGAAGATACAATGAGGAGCATGGCCTGCAGCCTCCGCCGGCTACTAGTCAAGAGAGCGGGGTAAGTTGGTGGTCTACAAATCTTTACAATATAACTTAAATTGTGGACTCTTTCCAGCAAGGTCTCCTTGTCTAAAAATAATCTTGGTGACTTGCATTTGAATGTAAGGAAGTTTCAAATTAGTACGATGTATTCTAGTGCCCGGTTGATGGCAATAGGCTCGGCCCTCATACATGGGACTAAAACATAATGGCCGTAACGTGGGTGTACTACGAGATACACCTCTGCCTTACCCTTCGGGGCAAACAAGCGTTATGTTGTGTTATTCTAGTAACCCAACAATACCTTGGACATTTCCGTCTGCAACTGCATTACCCCCTCCTAATCATTATGACTTTTGGGAAGAGCTATTGACACAAACATATTCTTACATCAGATGCCAAGAACTGAATAACCAATTTAGCTCTTAAATTATAAACATGATCCAATTTAGCTCCTTAATAACAACCGTAAAATATTAAGCTACAGAGTAAAATTACTATGACATTGTAGATATACCGTACACTGTGTATGAACTGGTACCGCCAAAAGATTAGAAGATAAAAATATAGTTTCTTTCACCTATACTTTGCATCGTGCTTAAAAAATAAATCTTGCTTCTGCCAATTAATACAATCTAAAAAGAGCACTTCTTGCTTCTTGGCAATGACAAAACAACAAAAAGAACATAATTTCAGCAGTAATTAGTCACGGTGTCGTACATATTTCAGTATCCATCATCACACATGCGCAAGCGTGTACTATCTCTAGTACTATTAGATAATCGTACTGCGGCCCACGCCGGCTAAAATTAGGAGCAGTCAATTATACTGGTCACAAACACACAAACAGTGCTGTAAATATTAATGAAATAATGTTCAAGGTGGATAAATTTGAGCGATTGATGCTGTACTAGGAAATATGGCGTTAAAGGAAGTAGGTAATGCAATCATCCAACTAGGGTCGGCTTGCAGTCTAACCGTATGCATCTGAATACTAGTATTTTACATGGAGCGACTGCCTATCAGACCTCCACAACTCAGTTACTATTAATACGATACCACGTGGTGAAAATAGTTGTAAGACTTTCGGGCTTCAGACTACACGTAACGACTGTCAAAGATTTGACTGTCGACGAATGACGGTCGGGACTAACTGCCTAAAGTGCTTCGTGCTTTTATGTAATGGAATCATAAACTTATAACTATCTTACTGTTTCGGAAAAAGCTTCTCATATATGCAAAGTAGAAGCGAGCATAGATCATCACTCCTGCTCACTAGTTACTTAGTGTTGGTGATAGATTTAAGCCATTGATGCTACATAGAGAAGTGGGACAGGGGAGTTTTAAAACCAGCTTGGCATTGTCATACTTTAGGAAAAAGCTTCGTGTTTCCATGGGGAATGAAGATAGATCACTGCGCTTGCTTACTGCGTTTTAGTGATGTGAGATGTAAAAGCTGGAACTCACATGGTCACCGATAAACCTTGTGGGAGACTCCAACGCTACGTCTTCCGGTACGCGGTTGCCACTCCAGACCCTTTCGGCCCCATCGGCCATCTGTTCAACCTTATGCTAATCTGATAAAGCCTTGGATTAGGTTTTAGAAAATTGCAGACCTTGGGACAATATCTTGAATCGCCTTTCAGTCGCTGAATTTCTGTGTTTAAAGACCGACTAACACTACGTACATTAAAGTTAAATGTCAAAGTCATATCGTTTATTTCAAATAGGCTTATTTATATGAGGCAATTTTGAACGTCAAAAATTATCAAGAAAATAGAATTGATTCTAGTTGCCTCTTCCAAAAGGTAGTTTCGTATGGAGAAGAATGGGCAAGAATTATCTCTTCCTCTTCCCTCGTTTTGGCACAAACTATAACGAGGATCACTCACACCGAGGTAAAACTAGCCAGTTAGTAAGGTGGTAGCCGGGTTGATTGTAACACAAATTACTAGAAGATATAGAGTATCTACTGGCGCTGGTTGTAACACAAATTACTAAAAGATATAAAGTAACTAGCGGGGCTGATTGTAACACAAATTACTAGAAGATACAGAGTATCTACTGGCGCTGGTTGTAACACAAATTACTAAAAGATATAAAGTATCTAGCGGGGCTGATTGTAACACAAATTACTAGAAGATACAGAGTATCTACTGGCGCTGGTTGTAACACAAATTACTAAAAGATATAAAGTATCTAGCGGGGCTGATTGTAACACAAATTACTAGAAGATACCGAGTATCTACTGGCGCTGGTTGTAACACAAATTACTAAAAGATATAAAGTATCTAGCGGGGCTGATTGTAACACAAATTACTAGAAGATACAGAGTATCTACTGGCGCTGGTTGTAACACAAATTACTAAAAGATATAAAGTATCTAGCGGGGCTGATTGTAACACAAATTACTAGAAGAAACAGAGTATCTACTGGCGCTGGTTGTAACACAAATTACTAAAAGATATAAAGTATCTAGCGGGGCTGATTGTAACACAAATTACTAGAAGATACAGAGTATCTACTGGCGCTGGTTGTAACACAAATTACTAAAAGATATAAAGTATCTAGCGGGGCTGATTGTAACACAAATTACTAGAAGATACAGAGTATCTACTGGCGCTGGTTGTAACGCAAATTACTAGAAGATATAAAGTATCTAGCGGGGCTGATTGTAACACAAATTACTAGAAGATACAGAGTATCTACTGGCGCTGGTTGTAACACAAATTACTAAAAGATATAAAGTATCTAGCGGGGCTGATTGTAACACAAATTACTAGAAGATACAGAGTATCTAGTGGGGCTGGCTGTAACACAAATTACTAGAAGATACAAAGTACCTAGCGGGACCGATTGTAACTCAATTGACTAGAAGATACAGAGTATCTAGTGGGGCTGGCTGTAACACAAATTACTAGAAGATACAAAGTACCTAGCGGGACCGATTGTAACTCAATTGACTAGAAGATACACCTAAGAAAACTTCTATTATCCAAAATGGAAGCCTACAATCAGTATTTTTTGTTCAACACCATTCAGTAATTCTATATCCTTTAGACGCCACTTTTGACATTGCTTAATGGATTTCTGTTATGTGATACGCGACAGCCATCTTGAATCGTCAATATATTGTGTACGCCCCTTAGCTAAATGATTTTAGAAAGTCAATGTACAAAAAAGCGGTGCAAAAAGTTGCATTAAAATAGGATAAAAATTGCCATCTGCCGTATGTTAAAAAATTTAGGCGTCCAAGTCAAAACATTACCTACATAGATAAATTCACGGCTTTCTGCCAAAATATATTAATTTCAGCAAAAAGTTTCTATAGACTATTGGTCTACCTACCGTATTGTATAATGTCCAGAAGATTAAACTAGGATTGAAAGAGTAATGTGGCTATGAAGAAGAAACTTTATCGTCACAGGGCGCGAAAACTAGGACCAAACAAATTTGATCCTAATGATCGACACTTGTTATTCCTGTCCCAAATTTTTGATAAGTAAAGCATACTCGTTATTTCATGAAATGCGTACAGTATGTATTAATTCCTTCCCATTACAATGCACTTAGCCAGACATCCAGTGTGGATTATCCGAATGAAATGATGAGTCATTAAAAACATCTCTACGAGTATAAAGTCTACTCTAAATCTGTTCCCGTTCTTATAATGAAAAATGATTTCATATGAATTACGTAGTTATATTAAGATCCAACTTATGAGCGGCCACGGTTTTAGAAGCGGTCGCGATTTCACAGAAAAGATTCTACTCTTTCAACGTAACTGATGGTTGCTTGCTAGATTTTATTCTGTTGTCCACTAATAGAAAGTGTCATGAATTTATAACCAGATTAATAAATACCTACTTTTCAGAACCAAATCCCGTTTTCTGGTATATCCGAAATCTAAGCAACTACTCATACCTGCCTACAGAAACACACACCTTTTACGATATGGACAGGAAGAATATCCTGTATAATCCTGACCACAGAAAGCTTTCTTTTATTTAAATGCCAATGTTTGTGGTTACGATCAAATGCTCTTTTGTCATGCTCTTTCATTTATCTTGACGTACACGTGGGTTACATACTTGTAGCATTAAACGCTAATATAGTAAATCGCTCAGTTAATAACTTACACCACACGCACCCAGTACATACAGCAGGAAGCTCGCGACGATGTGGGAACAATGATTTAGCATTGACTCATCGTCTGAACTGTTAATTAATTCGTTTATTTTTACAAGTTATCTCAGTAATGCGGATGTCAAGGATCGACTGGGCTTTGTGGTGAGTGCATCGTGACATATTGAGCAGTTTATTACATGGTTGCAGTACGTGCAGTTTTGTGGCGCGAGATAAGAATTGTTGCGCCACTTCTTCTCCCCAGAGCTAAATCACTAGGAACTGGTGAAGGGCGGGCGTGCCCGGGGATTGTCTCATGTAATTTTGATGTTTGAAAAGTGCTGATTCTCAGTCTAGTTTGAATAAATGACTTCTGATTTTGAACGATTTCGTTCTTTTGCGTTGCATGGTCAGCCTATAATCTTCTAGGACACAAGCCTCCTCTTTGTGAGTGGGAGTCTGAGTCTGCTGTAATCCACCACGCGGGCACAATGCGGGTTGGTAGTTTGCACAGCACCTGGCTGAATCATAATCTTCACCTTTTTCTTAATATTTTAAGAAGATTTAGTAAATGATTGGCCAAGTATGATAATATTTCTAATTCGTTAGGTGGTTTCAAACGACTTTTCGTATCATCATCATCATCATTTTAGCCGCAAGACGTCCACTGCTTAAGAGGAGACTCCTTAAACTGTATGTTAATGTGCATTAATATTCTGAAAAAGTCATGCATACAATCAAAATGGAATTTTAGTATATGATTGATTTGGACCTTTTTTTCCAAATATAAGTTCCAGTTACGTAATTGGAAAATTTTCGCTCGATTCATTTTTTATTCGAAAATCGATGTTTTTTTTTTAAAGATTACTTGAAACGAAAACAAGATTACTCTGCTTTCATGTCTGAAATAATTATTGCCAGTAAGGAAATATAGTTTTTTATCCAGATGTAAGATATTTTTTCTCTAGATCAATTATTACTTTATTTATAAACGGAATAAGAATTGAGACTTTGCATTTAGTTCCGTGCTCGAACACGACCAAAGAGCGCACGTGATATTCAACTTTATTACTGATGTGTTAGCGTTTAGCACATACTGGAGTGATGGGGGTGCATGGGGGTGGAGTTTACGTGGAAATTTTCTTTGAAGTGCCTGGTCTTAACATAAGCCTCCCCCAAGCACTGCCACTTCGACCGTCTCTGTGCTTCCCCCATCCAGCGGATTTCTGCAGCCTTCACAAGGTCATCGGTCCACATTGTGGGAGGCTTTTCAATTTTCAGTATAATTAAATATTTTTGAAAATAAGCCTACAACCACTTCATATTAGCAAAAGGTACCTTGACGAAGAAAAACATCGTTGGCGAAGCGCGTCTCCGAAGTACCGTTTCTTAACACAATGGTCCTAAGGTCCGTTGTTAACTGTTCTCGGGTAATTAATAATGCATCGGTTTAATAAGAATGTTGGAGCGCGGCCACCTTCATTAGGACTTGGGACGCGGCTGGTGCTTTCACATTCCCTCACAGGGTGGAGTTTAGAGAACGTAGAACTACGTTGACACATCGCATCATTTTCATATTGTGTGTGTTAGATTATATGTAATTAAATCAAGGCACACTCTTCAGAAAAGTTCAGATAATACTGACGTAATATTATGAAAACATTCCAGCATTCCAGTGGTGTGACCGTCGGACTGCCAAGTCATAGGTCTCGAGTTCGAACCTAAGGGCCGCACCTCTGACGTTTCGAATTCATGTGCGTATTGTATAATTAACAGTTGCTTAAAAACGGTGAAGGAAAACATCGTGAGGAATCCGGCATGTTGCGAGATATTTCTCGAAGGTATGTAAAGCCAAGTCAGAGGTCCATGGGTGACATAAAAACTGACACCAAGTTAGTCACTAACCATACGAAAAAAATAAAGATAAAATATTTTCTTAATATTTGCGAGCACTATGCAACATCCTTTTAAAACGAAGTATGGCAGACTCTCTTTTCTGATAGGATGCTTCCTGAATTCCTATACGCTAAAAGCGTGACACAATTTCAATCACAAACCGAGGGTTTTGAAGGAAATCCCTAATACCCTCATCCCTACAAGGGTTTGAAAAAATCGTCTGCTCAACAACGTAAATAACGCAATGAACGTGGGTCAACTGTCAAAATTAAAGGCATTGAGCGATCTCAGACCAAATAAAAAACGAAGACAACGCTGCGAACAATAAAGTGAAGCACGCCAAAACTACACCTCCGCTCTGTGCATACATGCTCACACGCACACATTTACAATAGAACTACAATCAAACTACGCCTCACTAAGTACACACATGTTTACGAAACCGGCCTCACGTCTCTGTTGACGGCGCTATGTCTTGGTTTTTTATTTGGTCTGACTGGACGATCAATTGCCATTTTATTTGTGTTACAGAATCACCCCGTTGGTCGTCAAAAGAAACCATTATTTTAATAATGCAAATATTTTTAAATATAACTTTTATATAAGTGGTAGAATTACCAATAAACTCAGCCGCACACACACGACTTACAATAATCACAATTACCCACGATAGACTTTCGACATCTCGCAATGTGACAAATATGGTCCAGCGCACACTTGTGTCTATTGTTAATGTGACGATTATGGTCCATGCAGACTGTTATGGAGAAGTAGTGGTAGATAGGCAACAAAGGGGTGAAACCAGGTGGCTTGGTTTAGGTAAATGTGGACATAAGTTGTGCATTAAGTGTTGAATGTAGGACTACGAATTTGTGCGTTTGTAAGTACTACAGTACAGTAAGTAATATTGCTCAACGGATCCTTGGTTTCTGCTAGCCCTCTCTTATTTTAGACTTGGTAAAAGCTTACGTCAAAAGATTTGATTGGGTGTGATCTGGAAGCCAATCCAAAATCTAAACCCAATCTCATCTCATTCTTAGTTTTCAAAAGTGTAGGTAAATTAGAGGTATTTTGACAGACTGAGATAAGAATGCGAACGTTCTCAAAAATACGGAAATTGCCCCTCTGCCGTCTAATCTCATATAAGCTGTTAGGATTTTTGTATTTCTTTGCCAAAGTCCTTACAGATTCACTGATCAGAGATATGATTATGGTTTCAGAAACCATCAGGGGTCAGGCAGAGCGATATGCCAAGTAGGGATATATGTTACCAACTAATTTACCAACTAATTTTAAAGCCCTCTTCCTCTCTCCTGTTTGCCCGACAGGGGTTACTATGATCATGTGTTTGTAAAGTACCACTTAAGTTCACAGTATGGAATGCAAATAAATATACAGGTTGGCAGAGACATCGACGCGAAAACTGTTACCATGGATTCAGTACATGACTGTGAAACCCCCTGCATTGAAAAAAATCTGCTGTTTCATAGAAAACTGCAATACCAACGCGGTCAAAATGTATGGAACAGCTGATTTTTTTTAAAATAACCGACGAAAAATTTCAAGGCAGGGGGTTTTTGAATCATGTACTGATAACAGTCTTCGCGTCGATTTCCCTGCCACCCTGTTTAGTATTGAATGAGTATCGTAGGTTCCTATACTACGATTCTCAATTTCGATGTTCGATTACAAATAAAAAATCACAAATTCTCTAACTACAAATGAGATGTCCACTTCTCACAAACGACTTAACAATAATCGCAATCACAAAGCTTTCTCGTCTGTCGCAACTCACAGATATGGCGCACACTTACGACTTATTGTTGCACTGACTGATATGGTGTCTACACTCTACAGTTACCCTGCCAGGTGGTTGCAAAGTATGTGGTGTGTTAATAAAACTACCTAATTCATTAGGTAATTTTATTGTAGAGTAGCTTTGCCTGTAACTACGCCCGGGTGAATGTCGGAAAATATCCCACGGGAACATACTACCGTGATTAAAAGTACCCTGTGTGTTAATTCAGGTTATACTATCTGCGTGCCACATCCAAATCCGTTCGGCTATTTTTACGCAAATCCGGAACATACATCCAGACAAACAGACACACGGACAAAAATTCTAAAAATTATATTTTCAGCATCACACTCGTTCCTACACCTCGTAGGAATGAATCATTCCACTTTGCCCCACTAGGCCGCCCCACTGGTGGGGCAAACTGGAATGATTCATAGCAATTACTTTTTTCAAAAATATTCAATGTACAGTTTTGACTTTGTTACTATTTTATTATAATGTATAGACTATGTGGTTGATTGGAGTTTTTCGAGCTTTTCGGAGCACTAGACCATGGCAGAATGGCATAAAAGGGAGGAGGCCTATAATCAATAATCACAACAGCTTACATAAATCTGACAGCAGATTTATTCGTTTGATCTTACAAAAGCTGAAGTGTGGTGCTCATTCTCAGAATAATTTCAATAAAAGACTAATTTAAAAAACCCAATTGAAGAATGATTACTTCTAAATATTTCCCTATATATAAGAAACAGAACATTCCGAATATAGATCAGTTCCAATAACTGTTATTGGTCAGTATAATCAGTGAATTATTGTGAGTCGCGGTCGGTGACTAACTGCTAATTTGTACTAAAACTAACGTGAACAATAGTGAGGCGGCCTCGGGGGCGAGCTCCTAATATGCACTGTAGATATTTAGCAATAGAACTGGAGTATTTGAGAAGGAAAATGGTCAGTTAATATCAGTTAATCTGCCTAGCCTTTTCCCAACTATGTTAGGGGTCGGCTTCCAGTCTAACCTGATGCGGCTTAATACCAGTATTATTCACGGAGCGACTGCCTATCTGACCTTCACAACTCAGTTACTAGATAACACGACACCCCTTAGTAAGACTGTGTGTCAGTTTTTCGGGTTTCTGACGACCCGTAACGACTGTTAAAGATCCACGAATGACAGCCGGGACCAACGGCTTAAAGTGCTTTCCGGAGCACGGAGGGGTCTTGGTAGGTATGTTAAGATGGTTACCCATCTATGGATTGATGTTGCGGCTGTTATTACTTAGCCGCGAGCCCCTCCTGCAATAACCTCGCGTTAGGTAAACAGGTAAAGACATATTACTATGCTACGGATTTCATGATAAAAACATTAGCTTTTAAGAAATCAAATTTTTCAGTCTACTTGTCTACATGCTGATCATGTGAATATATGAATTTAATTAAACTACCAATAAATATTTGTACTCACGTTCTCGAAAACGGCTCTAACGATTTCAATGAAAGTTGCAATTTAGGGGTTTACGGGAGCGAAAAAGCGATCTAGCTAGGTCTCTCTGGGAAAATTAGTTTTCTCCGTATTTTCACCCGAGTAGAACTCGGTCGCCCAAAGTTTAGAACAAGTTAATAAATAATGACATGGTAGCATGGAATTAATTAATACCAACTATCATGGCAGCATGAAATTAGTATGGGATTAGTATGACCTATTCTAGACTATTAAAAGAGCATTCTCTATTTTCACTAGAGCAGAGCTCGGTCGCCCAAGTACTGAATTTAATAAGCGTCGTAGTGACAAGCAGGTTTAAATGGACTTCTGTATTAGAAAAGGTTACACGAAGCGACCAGCACCCTAAATGCGTAACAAACACATTATCAATCACAATCTGAATGATTTTGAAGCATATTGCTAATCGATTGCTTCATATGATCGAAAAATTTGGTTGCTTAACAACGTACGTATAACGCAATGAATGTTGTTGAACTGTCAAAATGAAAGCCATACTGGCAGTAGCTAAGTTTCTGCTATTGGAAACTGTAACAATTCCTAAACAGTAATGACTGTCCAGTCCAAATCGCACTATGCTAGCTATCCATTATACTGCGTTTCTAAAGATCTAATGGTGCTGATAAACTGAAGCATTCACTTGAAACAGAACAGCGAGCATTCGCCTTTTTTAAATTTGTCGAACTGAACAATGAACAGAGCCAAGCATAGAGCCAAACATCGCTACGAACATTTTCACGATCATTCTAGCAAATGTTAGTCAATGCTCGTCAAAAAAATATTCTTCACGAAGATGTCAGAATGGCTCGGCTCGGCAAAAAGCTCGAAGCAAATTTACTATCCTTTCGCTAAAATGCTCGCTAAAACGCTCCCGTTTATTTTTCTGTAATGTAACATTCGCTAGAATGCTCAAGTTTATCAGCACCTTAATGAAACTGTATGTTTCTTGAATCGGAGACTTCGTATGACATGAGACACGGCTACTCATAAATGTTGCAGTAAATTTACTTTGAAATTCTGATTGATGTCTACCTCTCAAACTGTCAAATGGTAAACATAAATAAATATTTAAACTGCATCACATACATGTTTAAAGTCACAGGTTGAATTGACAATGACGTGTTGATTGTTCCATGTTTCATAAGAAAATACGTCCAAAATGGAATCCTTACATATTATAATACGTCATAAGTCCCCCACCGCGTCTGTCTGTCTGAACGCGATAAACTCAAAAACGATCGAACGGATTTTCAAATGGTTTTCACCAATGGACGGAGTGATTCATGCGGAAGGTTTTAGTGTAAAATTCATTAAAGGTTTTGTGTAAATTGGCTGACATTTTACGATTATTGTTGAAGATGAGTCGGAAAAAATTATGCCGATTGGGAGCTTTATTGGCGTGCGCCGCGGAAATCGTAAAAGTTACATAAAATTCATGTTCTACAGTATTTTTCATCTTAAAAAGTTCAACAAAAAAGTCCGCGATGGCATATCTTCCCACAATAACCATTATTATCTTTCAGAATTTGATGAAATTTTCATTTTTCCGAAGCTTTTTTGACCGGTATTATATTAATATTTATCCAATAAAATATGTTATTTAAATTGGGTATTTAATTTAGATTAAAATTTGCTTTGGCATCATATCATTTAAATGAATAGTTTAAAAGATATCACAGTTTCTAAATTACGCCTAATAAAATAATTATGGTTGATGACAATGCGGGCGCAGCGGTATTACTCAATGACATTTCCTCTGCTATTAGGTATGTAATCCCGGTAGTACGTTCCCGTGGCATTTTTTCGACATCCACGCGGGGGAAGCCGCGGGCAAAAGCTAGTTTATTAATAAATCCCGGGTGATATCCTGACGTCTGTTTTATACAGTTCAAGGCGCAAATGCGCTTCAGTTGACCCACTTGAATAAAAACGAAAATTGTCCCGTTTATGGTCCATATCAGGGCCAAGAACTCTCAATTTACTGATTCACTTGAGCTCCCCGTCAGGGATATGAAAAAGGTTATTTGCTTTTTGTATGAACTTATTCACACCATCATCTGCTAAGTCTCTTCCCAAATATGTTGAGGTCAGCTTCCAGTCTTACCGGATGCAGCTGAATACCAGTATTATACATGGAGCGACTGTCTGATGAACTTATTCACACCCTGTATGCATTGTTGCATGGTAATCCAAATAATTAAATAATCTGACCATCAAATTTAATCTCCATCTTTTCTCTTTCTTCCACAGTACGGTAGCGATGAATTTGGGCACGATTCCCCATCGCGATACGCGTCCCCCAAGGGCGCAGGCGCCGGCGCCCCCTACCAGGAGGCGTACTACGCCGGCGGGGAGTGGGCTGCGCCCTACTACCAGCCGCCACCGGCCTACCAGCACGACCCCTATGCTACGTCGCCAGGTAAGATCCCATACTCCTTGCAGTACTGACTCAAAGCCTCCGGGACGGGACATTAACAATATCGGAACGAGATCTAGGCTGCTCCCGGCAAACTGTATCAAACGTCAATGCACCTGCTTGCTCATAAGTCATCGGTCTCGAGTTCGAAACTGAGGCACCTCTGACTTTGATTTGACATCTGACTTCATGTGCGTATTGTATAATAAATCACTTGCTTCGGTAAAGGAAAATATCGTGAGGAAACCGGTATGCCTGACAGATATTTCTCGACGGCATGTGAAGCCAAGTCAAAGGCCCATGGGCGTCTTTAAAATTCTGACACCAGGCTAGTCACTCACCACACGAAAAGAAGACCTGCTTGCAGATGTTAACTCTGATAAAAAGATTTAGGTAACGAACTTGCTTGCTAAAGAATACCCCCAATAGAAAGTCAGCATCTCAGGAAGTCACCGACCCGCTGCTTCTGACTATCGGAAAGTTGCGTTTTGTGATAGGATGATGCTTTCGCAAAGATAGCTGCGGATGATCAACGGGAAACAAAGCCTACTAAGAAATTGGAATACTGATGATGCTCGTTGCTTGAAACCTAAAAGACGCGAAAGTTCTATTGCATCAACACTCGTTTTGTGCTAGCTTTATCTGTTACCTTTCATGTTTTTGTTATGATTTGTTTTTATTGCGATATAATACCAGATAGATCTAACCAAGTCCGAGGTTTATATAAAAAGACAGCCATGTATGTACTGTACAACTATGTTCTTAATGTCCCTCGGCAAACCTCGTGTTTCGTCAGTCGTGGGTCATTTCTATCAGTTGCCCTTTGCACTTGATGCAGACCGAACGCTCTCAATCGACTTCGAAGTATATAGAGTTGTCAATACTCTTTTAGCTTTATGTAATTTATTTTAAAAATGGGAGGAAAGCCGCTTAAGTCGCAGGCACGACAGATAAGAAAATAGTTTTACAGCTCTATATAGTTCACACGGAAATCAAAACAAAACAACAATAAAGTAATTATGTTATTATTGTGTAATTATGTATTATGTGATTTCTCTATCTATTTTACTGTGTGTACATAAATAATGAAATAAATAACTAAAACTACTTAGTTCTGAATTAAAATTATTATACACGATAAATCTAATAATTGATGGACATGGAAATTAGCATTCGTTTGTATTCGGAAATCCGATGATACCCGAGGAACATTATGAAAAAATAAATATTGTACATTATACAGTCTCTTCTCTACCACATCTAACCTTCCCTCCCCAATGTTCCAGGTATAGCGGGCGCTCCGGTGGGCGAGGCGGGGGGCGGCGGGGCGGAGCTCCCCTTGCCGCCGATGTCCTCGTTCAGGGCTGCGGCGCCGCACCACTCACCCACAGACCCCATGCTAGTCGCTAAGCCGCCGTTACAACCTGTAAGTGCTGATGGACAGTTTGTTCTTTGGTTTTAACACTTTCGACTCCACACTTTTCATAGAACTCATACGCCATGCTGCCATACACATTGGATGTGAACCCTCCGGGAGGGTTACCGGTATTACGTTTGCGCTAAAGTTAACTATCGCGGGCGGTCAATGGCATTAGGCTTAAAACCGTCTTATATTTCAGGAGGTCTTGTCGCTAGAAGTAGTCTCCAACCAAAAAAAAAAAAATATAAAAATGCTTGGATTTTAAAACCAACGCTTAAATCTTGTTAAATATACATCAGTTTTTTTTTTCGCGGTTTATACTGTATTCGTTAAGAAAAACCTACATTTAAAATGAGCCCCACGCGAGGGCATCCCGGCATCCCATATGCGACTAGGTGAACTCTCGGCGGGCTCCCGGCACTGAATGTGTTAAGGTTCTACTAGAAGATGCTGGTGTTTGGAGTCATAACGAAGTCATGAAAACAACGCAGCTGTACTTTTCGGAGGCTAAACTTGAGCTTTCAATATTGATATCTTAACGAAAGGTTTGTGAATGTGACAGCAAAAAGGCCGCCATGCAGTTCGTACTGCAGAGATTTATAGTTACGCGCATATTTGACAGCATTTGCGTGCAAACCATCGTTCATGATAATTTGAATTAGTTTTATTCGATTCTAGATTGATATTTATACATTGTGTGAACACTTTTTTCACCTCTGAAAAAGACACAGCATATTGTTTGGTCAGGTCTATTAATTGTCGAAAAAGACGAGTACCTAAGATCTCACATCTAAGTTAGGGTTTCAGTTTAATGTATGGTCGTTCGTACTGGTTAATTAATACCGGCCTATAAGGCTGCCTGTTCACTGGAGCGGAGCGAGGCAGCGGAGCGGAGCAATGTGCCATTAACCAATGAATCTTAACTCCGCTTCAGAGCTCCGCTCCTATTTGTGCATGTTGGCTCATTTCTCTACTGATTTGACAGGCAGCTTTATTATGCCGCGGTAGGGCAAAGGTCTCTACACATACAGAGAAGGCACGAGCACTGATCACCACTCACCACGTACTGGTTCCTCGTCCCCTAATAATCATGCCTTCGCAGATGTACGGCGGTTCAGCCAGCACGCCTGGCGTGGTCGCGGCAGAAGCCGGCAGCCTGTCGTCGTACGGCTCGTCGCCCTCCACGCCGGTGCACTCGCCGCCGCCGCTGCACGCGCGCCTCTACCCGCCGCTCAAGCACCACCATCACAATGCGCAGGTAGGAGCAGGACGGAGATATATGGGAGTTTTAAGATAGAGTAGGAGCGGGACGGAGACAACTAACCTCTTGGGCTACGAGCTACACGCGTCTTGCGACAGCGCATGCGGATACAACAAATAAAAGAAGTTGTTTAGAGCGTGCCAAGTGTCACCGCGACGCGCCTCATTGTGAAGGAAACAAGTAATGCTCGCTCTAGTCGTGTCGCCCGAGGCCTTGAATGGGGCCTAAGACAAGGGTAGGAATAGGACAGAGATATATGATGGTCATGGTGGTTAATATCAACTACGCAGGAGATATTATTGCACGAACGAATGGTCAGGTAGGCAAGTGAGAGGCCATGGATCACCAAAAGTAGAGGACGCCTTTAGGCTAATAGAGCAACAGTAGGAGCAAAGTGGCTGGTAGCAGCTGGATGAGAGTAGCCGAGGATCGAGTCAGACGTTGTGACACGTCCACCATCTCTTATTAGGCCTTGACAATCCTCATTCCTCACTTCTACTTCAAAGGAGCTGCAGAAAACAAATAAAAGAGATAACGACCTCATCTATATTAATATTATAAAGAGCTAAAATTTGTAAGTTGCGTGAGTATGTTTGTTTATAAGTTTGTGTGTAAGGGGTAATCTCCGGAACTACCAGTCGGATTTGAAAAAATATTTTTGCATTGGATAGCTCAGTTCTTGAGGAAGGTTACAGACTTGCGGGCGAAGTCGTGGTGTTAAATATAACAATCATCAATTATGACTGGAAGGAGTAAATAAGTATAATTGTATAACTAACGAGATGTTGTCCCACCGTTCCAGCAATCGAACTGGGTGTCGTCGGGCGTGTCGTCGCCGCCGTCCGGCAGCACGCCGCACGCGCTGGCGCCCGGCGTGCTGCCCAACGGCCAGCACGCGCCGCTGCCCGTGTTCCAGGGGAACAACATGGTGAGTGCCGCCTGCGGCAACACCACACTAATTATGTAGAAACTAGCATACATTAAATAGTCTAAAATAGCTGGTAACTTTTTTGAAGACGTGTCTGTGAAAATATGGTGAGCGTACTCTAGGTAGTTTTTGTGGCAGTCTTATACTTATACAGAATGATAATTAACGAAAGGCGTGCCAATTGTCTAACAATAGTATAGCGTCCATATATGCAAAAAAAAATACTATTTTAAAACTTTGTTGCTTTTTTTTGCATGTATGAATGCTATTCTATTGCGGTTTTAACGGGAACTCCTTGCGTTAATTAACATACTGTATAATTATATATTTATAATGTCTGTGGCAACATTCTAAATTATAAGCCAAAACGTATTATTGGAGCAAAATATACCAATTTCGCTGGTATTACAACAAAACTTGAAAGTCTCAAATATTGAAAGCAAATCAAGTTGACTTGAAAATAGATAATTCTTAACAATCAGTCGTCAATTAGTGTAGGTTCCCAGTAGTCAAGAATAGTTCTAGAATAAAAAGATAAGCTGTTATTATAGAAAATAACTTTTAAAAATGTAGTTATCGTTTAAAAGTCACATTGCCACCACAACATTCACCTCTCATGTAAATACAACGTCCTTAAATCCAAACTAATTTGATACATTTGCTTGCCACGATGTTCAGCCAGCATTTTACACTAGCCCCGCGAAAACGATGGAGTTGAAGGAAGTACGACAAGTATTATATTATCTTAGTTATTAAGCTTATAGACATTGCATTATAGACCCGTATTTGTTTAATTGTTGGGAAGGCATCGGTAGCCTTAATGTCTGTTCCGACGATGTCTGTAACGATCAATTTTTTTGGTAATTGTGAGAGAAATGCAACCTAAGAGAAGAATCTAAGTTGATATGTTTAGTTTCAATAATTCTTATTTCTATTATTATATTGAAAGCTAGGTCGCAGATTGGGTCAACTGGAATGTCTGTAAGCTTTCAAAGCAAATGTTGAAAATTAGTAATTTTTTTAATTGGGAGATAGTCCATATTATTATGTAAAAAATATTTTCTAAGCATGTTCCCCTTTTCGCATGGATGTTACTAATTTTACAATTTTCCCAATAATTTTGATATTGAATTGTTTTTTTAATTTTTTATTTCAATGAATAATTGATGCTTTGGATTTTCTTTTCTTTTTTTTTCTGAATTAATATTTTTTCGAAATGTAATACGAACTTTATGGAAAGTGTGAATATTATTACTTTAAATAGAGCCTTTGAAATTCAATATTGTTCATTAAATATTTAAAAGCACTTAATTAAGAAAGGCTAATTTCAATAAAATTCAGTAACGTTACAATAATTGGGGCTGCCAACTCAAAAAAGCAATGTCAGTTGCCAGCCGAATAAATAAAAATAATGACAGGACACAAGTCCGTATTACATTTTCTGTGTACATTTTTTTGTTTGTTTTATGTTGTGTTTAATAGTCAGCGAGAAGTGAGGACTCGTGCCATAGACTTTTCTTTATGTTTTTAGTACTAGTGATGTGTAGCTTGGTAGTTTTTTTAAAAAAATAGTTGCATTGGTAGATTTTTGTCCATTGGCTAATGAATGAATAGATTTTAACTTTTAGAGACATCAATGCAATGCAATACGGTTGGTAAATATGATCGTCATTTCATGACAGAGAATTTTACGAATTTCGCGAATATTATTATTTTTTCTATTATTTAACTTTACAACAAAATTGTTCGTAGTCTTGCCAAACTTATATCTTAGTGACAAGCGTTTCCGGACCTCAAATCGTGACTTTCCGTATCAAAAACATAATCTTTCCTAATTCTAATTTCTTAACATAGACTTTTCTTACCGTAAACCGCGTCCTCTATAGCCGTACCGTAAAACGCGCCGTTCCATATGTTTAAAATAAATTATTCTTGCCGTTAACTTCGTCTTAACGTACCATAAACAACAAGTTCCCACGTCGTGAACGCGTCTTTCCACCCTTACGTCTATGCGTGTCCCCGCTGCTCGCTGTAACGTGCGCTTGGTTAGGGCGCGCCGGCCGAGCAGCGCCAGCTCGACGAGGCCATGGTGTTCCTGAGGGATCACTCCGACTGTGTGAGTATCATGACACTTTGTATGGGAGGTATATGCTGTGGGTATGACGTTGTACATTTTGAACTTTCCTGTTTCTCAAACAACTAACTGAGAACTAGAAATAGTTAAACTAATGTTAGTTAGCTATAACAAATAGTATGTATAGTCACCGCGTTAAGAACTGAGTCATCGGGTCATAAGTAATTGTTATTAGTCTGTCCGCTCGCACTTATGGAGCTTACGGAACAGGTAGCAAACTATCGATAAGCCACAAGGCGTTGCACATTCTCATTGCTACTGACATTTATGGCCCGACGACTCAGTTCATAACGCAAGTACTAGAGTTTTCAAATATTTAAAAGCGTCTTAGAAGATCTACATGCAGAAATTAGCATCATTTAATTTCAGATGAGTTAACAACCCATTTTTGTCGAGAACCATGGTTATGCTTTTAAAATGGCATCATAAAAAAAAAAACAGGAACATAACAATGCTGCGCCATTTCTTTTATGGAATATCTGCAGCATATAAACCCCAGTTATTCTTGTATTTCAAACATATTTAGTATTATTGTCTTTTTGATAGAAATGTACGGAATTATAAAATAAATAATTGTTGTTTAATGCAAATAAAATGTTGCTAGAAAATAAAAATAACTTGTACTTCTGTTCTTGAGTCGGACTTGTACAGAAACAGGACAAGCTCCAGGCAGCAACGAGAATCGCTAGCCAGTCACTTGAAGGCTTTCATACTTTAATTATAATCTCCTTCATACAAGGAAACGAGGGTTTTCATGACAATTCACGCTACCAGTTAGCACCACTTTGACAATTAATATAAAATATATGATGACGCTCATCATTCAGTCACAACTAAAGAAAGTGTAAGTGCTTTGACACTTTTGACAGCACAGACCTGACGTCTCAGTGCTGCCACCTAGTGAACATTTCAGAAAACTCATTGGACAATAACACTAGATATTATAATGTAAATATGTGTGTGTATACAAGTTATGTAGCATGGTGTTATGCTGTATGTACCTTTATTTGCGTTTGTTTGTGATCCTTTTATTTTTTATTTCCTTATTATAATGTCTTAATTAAATGTTGACGATATTTTTTGTAAACATTCTAACTTAAATATTTCGCCTGAACGTTCTCGTAAAATGGTTCTGAAATTGACCACCATTATTAATTTTGAATGGATTGAATGACAATAATTGGTATCCGGTGCGTTATTCTTGGCAATATCTATGCAATCTTGGTGTTTCCGCAAATTGCTCAGTTTTGCCGAGACGTCATAGTTAACAAATCTCATCTTAAGGATTATACTCATCGCGAGCGTTTGCTTCGCTTATTTGTTTTCAAACATTCGTAGCACGAGCTTTTGTTACGCAAAACGAACGGTTTGGTGAGAAAGTGAAACAAATTCAAATTTCTGTGCTCGCGAACGAATGTTTGTTTCGTGAGTGAATGCTCGTTGTGTAACAATCGTCCGCGCACTGAATGTTTGCAAAACAAATTTATGAAGCGAATGCTCGCGGTGAGTACCGTTCTCTACGAGTTTTATAAACATAGGTGTGTTTTAAACAACAGTATATTAATTATAATGTGTATCACGCAGGGTGCGCGCATGGAGGAGCGCCTGGACGACGCCATCAACGTGCTGCGCAACCACGCGGAGGCGCCCGAGCTGTACCCGCAGGACCTGCAGCCGCCGCACCACGCGCACCACCCGCACCACCCGCACCACCCGCACCACGCGCCGCCCGGTGAGCCGCTCACATTCATTACTTTTACATGAAATCATGGCATTTGAGAAAACTTATGCTAGCTGCACACGTAACGATTTGCTTGTGCAAACAAATCGTTACATGTGTGAGCAGACTTTTCCACAAATTGCTAGACTTGTGTGATTTTTATTTTTCGATTCCAACCTTGTGCAAATTTGCTTGAGCGTGTGTGGTGGGGCTTGCCTTCAAGTTTCAATAGATTTTTTGGATCAACAATGAAAGTACTCACAACTCGCTTGGACGGTCACTAAACAACAATAATATCGTTACAAGCATGCTTGAGCCGTCTAAGGTCAATACCGACGTCAAGCTAATTTGCACAAGTTTAAATTTACGCAAGCAAATCGTTACGTATGTGGCTACCATTAGAGAGGTGTAATAATGATTCTAATCATGTAAATACATATTTTTTACAATCACGAATTATATTTTGATTAACTTACAACTTGATATTGCCCTGCAAAATCTAAAAAACGTAAGCAAATTTAAATTTTGAGGGCTACCAGTGTGGATCCTTCTTAAGAACGTTAATTTTAAAAGTTGGCAACGTCGCAAATAGCTGTCAAATAGCTTGTTTTGATTAATTTGGCAATATTACTGTATGGAAATGAGAAAAATGGCTAATTAGAATATTATTAATGAATTGCAATTTTAACACTGAATTTGATGTTACGATATTAATTATTTAATTTCATAATCAAAATTTTAGTTCACTAGTTAGCCATATTTTAAATTTTCATACAGTAATATTGCCAAATTAATCAAAATATCGAAATATTTGACATCTATTTGCGACGTTACCAATTTTCAGAATGTACGCTCTTAATGTTAAATGCATTTAACGATTTGTGATGCAAGCAGGCCTAAACCATACCCTGTATGAATCTTCTTGCTCATGATTTGTAGGTACAAGTATAGTTAATTACTGTGAGAGTCGTGTGAATATAACAGTTTAATAACGAGTGTATGTGTGGCCGCAGCGGCGCGGGCGGGCGGCGCGGCCGGCGCGCTGCACGAGCCGCCCGTCAAGCTGGAGCGGCTCGCGCTGCCCAACACCAGTCAGTATCCTACCTCCTGTTTTTCTTATTACTTCTAGATTCTTTGGACTAAAGTAAGAGTAAAAAACTAGGGTTAATTATGAGACCAAGGCAACTTAACATAATTACGCTAAAAGCGATAAAAAAATTGATTCATCACCATTAACCGCCTCCGTGGTCTAGTGGTTAGACCACCTGTCTCAGACTCAGAAGTCCCGGGTTCGATTCCCAGTGGAGCCAAAATTTTTTGCTCGGTTTGGTTGGATAAGGCTTATTTTTAGTCCACCATCTTATCTAAGTTTATCGCCATAACAACAATGTTAACAGCATTGTTGTGTTTCGGCAGTTAGAAGTAAGATAACTCGTTTCTCGGTGATTGAGGATTTCGGATGAAATTCGCTTCCACCGTTGGCATGAACATCATTTATCGTCAGGTGAGATGCAGGCCAAGAGCTTCCCCGTAGTGGTAAAAAAAAATATTTGGTCTACTTGGTTTTCCCTTTTTTTTGGGTGGGAAATTCTCAAATAACTTCTCCCGCTCTGGGCGGAGCGGGAGGGCGTGTCAGACTCTTACTGACTAAAACCCACCCGTGTTCCTTCGGTTGCCCTGTTGCTTGGGCCACGATCTCCCTTTCGGTTTTCTTCGCCCCCCCCGGCAGGCATCGGCCCTAACGGACCCCGTCAAATCTGCTTACATCTCTTTGAGGCGCGCGTGGAACACAACGCGCCGTCGACCCGGGCCTGGTCCTTATCGGACGGCGAGCTACCCATTGCCCACCGCCCGCAAGCCCGCGCCTACGGTGGCCGGAAATCGCCTCGCGATTCCCGACGCCCTGGGCGTCTCCTCCTGCGGCGGTTAGGGGCGTGAGGGCGCGAAATTTGCCTCTCCCTCACGCACTCCGCCTAATTGCGTCTTTCAATCACAATCCGAAGGATTTTAAAGAAATTACTAATCCATTGTTGCTTCATTATGTCTAAAAAGTTGTCTACTTAACAACGTTACTGACGCAATGAATGTTGTTTAACTGTCAAAATGTTTGTCTATAATGCCTATTTTCACCGACACTATATTACACTTAAATGAATCCCTAAATAAAAGTGCACTGTTGGATTTTCAACGCTAAGCTCAGTGCAGAGAGTTGAAAATCTTACATTACACTTTTATTTAGGTGTCACTTATAGGTGACTGTCAAAGATCCACGAATGACAGCCGGGACCAACGGCTTAACGTGCTTTCCGAGGCACGGAGGGGCTTGGTATGCAGAAATGGTCACCTATCCACGGACCAACCCCGACCAGCATAGTTAACCTGATGCATCGACCCGAGTACTTATTCACGAGCTCCTCCCTTAAAGCCATACGATGTCTCAAAAATAATTGTATCATCATGTTAAAGACTATGTTCTCCTTTCCAGAGAAACGCAAAGAGCCCCCGGACTCAGGCGTGGAATCAAAGCCGTCCTCGTCGGGCTCGGCCGACGCGCTCGCCAACAAGCCGCCCAACTCCAAGCGATCCAGGCGATAGTGAGTCTTATTACTATGTTATTAACTGCTTTGTTTGTCTATACTTTTGAGGAGATAAGGACGAAGTGGCTTAACTGTTTTCGACTTTAAAAAGAAAACAATTTGACTTAAAAACTAAATCGAGACGTATTTTGATGTAACATTTCATTGATATAGACCAGAATATGTTCTGTTCAGTTAATTAATTGAAATAAGCCATTTTTGCATCTTAAAGTAAAAAAATTACCTCAGAAAATAAAACTTTTAAATAATTAGGAGAGTAATTTCCTCAATCAATAAAGAAAACAAATTTGTGCAGTATGTTTTAGTATTTGTTTTTCTTAAAAAAAAAAAAATAGTTTAAAATTGTTATTATTTACTACGGATTAGTAATCACAGTAATTATCAATATACGAGTGGACTTTCTGTCTACCTAATTAAAGCTCCTTAGCGTTGTTTGACCTCACTCTGAGAGTCATATCTTTATTTCGAATTAATTTAAGATTGTTCTAATATTGAGATGTATTCACATCACTTATTTCAGACTAATCTCCAATTATCTGATTAGACCTGGCAACTAGTAGGATAATAATCTTACTGCAATTAGTAGTTGAATGCAGGTGACAAAATAAATAAAAATAGGGAAAATCTATTCCTTGAAAAGTACCCAATTAAAATTACAATTTAGTGTTGAAATCAATAAGTTATTTAGTGACAAGTATTTGCACAGATTTTTTAGTAATTCATTACATACACAAGCGTTTTAAAAGTATAGTGTGCGTCAAAGTTGACGGCGGCTCTGCAGTGCGCCCGTCGCGCCGCGCTGCCCGACACGCGCGGGTCGGCCTCGGGCTCCGCGCCCACATACACTTTGAATCGGGCTGTAATTGCCATATCAAAATATTCTAGATATTTAAAATCTGTCGTTTGCAAACTACCTTAGTATTTGACTAGTGACCTTTTTAAAATTATCATATAAATCAGTTTAATCGGCTAGCCTCTCAAACTGTCCTAGCCCAGTTTTTATGTCATAACAAGTGATGCCTCTCAAAGCTCCAGCAACCCCGCCATGCCGAGCTGCTCGTCGGCGGACGAGGACGACCTCGACCCCGACACCAAGGCGGCGCGCGAGAGGGAGCGGCGCCAGGCCAACAACGTCAGGGAGAGGTGCCTACTGCCAGCTGTGGCGCTCTTATATGGGACCTCACCCCGCCAGGGTCATCTAACAACCCTTGATAACTTTAGGTTACTTAAAGAAGAGGAAAGGGTTCACACGTTCCTCTCTATCATGTAAAAATTAAAAATGACTTAAAGTTAAAAGTTTAATATGATTGGGGTGAGCTTCTATGTAAATTGACAACACATCTCTTATTTGTAAAAGCTCCATATCAAAATATCAGTTCCAAAAGAGACGTAAAGTAGGAAATTTTACTGAAAAAGAAATATTCAAACCTGAAAATGCAGGTTTTTTTTTATTTCTGTCATCTTCTTTATTTTCGTCCTTTTGGAACTGGTACCTTCTCGTTTTTGCAAGACAGATACAATGGCACTTGCACAAATTTACAAAGAAATTATGTTTACGTGTTTGCACATGCCATTATATTTATCTTGTATATTCTCAATACATTTAGTTGCACATGTTCTTCGTTACCTCGGTAAACACATTTCATCATTTGTCATGTTTTTCCTAAGATTTTATTACTTTCTACCACTCAACTATTCTTTAGCACTGTTTATTTGGTGATTTTACCTACATTTATCCACTATTTACCATGGTTAACGTCGAAAATATCTGGGCTTTAGCGGGAATTCGGCCAAATACTATTCACAACCAGGGACCGAAAACCTTTATGAATTACGGTACAGATGTCGAAGAATTTCGGTTACTTCTACGACTAAGGGCTGGCGCATATCTAGCGAGGCACAGCGACGCGCGGTTGTCACTGCCAAACAAATATCAACATTGCATACCTTTATTAAATTTACTTTAAAAATAAAACAAACAAATATCGCGCTTAAGCAGTTGAAATAAAGTCGAAAATAAATAACCTGAGACGCGCACCTTTTTCCGCTTAGATACGCTCTGTAGCTAATGGAAGTTTATTTATTCTCAACTTTATTTCAACTTCAGCAAGATCGATATTTGTTTAGCAATACGCTGCGCTGCGCCTCGCCAAGTGAGCGCCGGCCGTAAGGTTACTGCTATCTGGGTAAGAAGAAACATGTTACCTCTATTTAGGTTACCGTTTTAATACCAGTTACACACACAGGCGATGCGCACTCTTTGACTAATGCTGACAGCTCGTGTAAGATAGAGGTAATTTTTAAATCGGTAACATATATTAATACTGATTGCATTCAATTTAAGGTAACCTTAAAAAATACATGTAAATAAAAATACCCGTTTTGATCATACCCTGTTCACAACGTTATCGTGTCGCCATTGACTTTTGTATGAAAATTGTAACAAATGATTCAACGCGCTGAGTGCATTCAAAACAGGATGTTAGCACTTGAGCACTTAGAATGACCGAAAAGTTCCCAGATATTTCCGCCATTGCACTGTTACATATCTCACGGTATATATAATGTGTACATAATATACTAACATTGTGTTATAGTTTCAGCGCACACCATTCTAACAGGGTCACAGTGTGTACAATGTCCTCAATTTTACACCTTATCGTCTTACAAATAAAGCTCATTTCTGTGTGGTACTCCTAGGTATGCGAAAGGGGTAAGTCGTAGAACAAACTTTTATAAATTGGAGTTTAGTGTCGTTTTTTTTTCCGGAAAACTGTAATATCTGGTTATAGTTTTATCGATTTAAAGTAGCGTGAACTAAATAATTGGTTTCGTAAGAAAAATATTGGCGGTGTTTGTTCCAGGATTTACCAGAAAAAAAAAACAGAAAATGTATGATAATGAGCCTCTATCAGTATCTTGAACATTCTCCTGAGCTATTTAAATAACCTTACAATTAAAAAATATCTAAATCGGTTATCTGGTTCTCGAGCTGTTAGCGCACTTCCGAAAACTCGAGCTACAAAATGATATATATCATCAATTCTTCGTCATCATCAGTTTTATGATCAAGGAACTTGGAGTCATATTAACAAATCATTAAACTCATCCGCTTATTAATAAACGGCTGTACGGACTCATCAGCTTGTGTTTGCGACGAAGGCACTTGAGCTTATATTGTGTGAACACGATTTTATACATGCTACTTTATTTATTTAATACTTCAAGCACACAAATGCGGAGGCAGACTTAATGGCATAGGCATTTTCTACCAGTCATCTTTTGGGTGATGGAGAGAAAAACAGTGGTAGGTGCAATAGAGAGCATAATCTATGACGTCATATAACGGCAGATTTTGACATTTGGATAAAAACAAAGACGAAAACGTTTGGTAAATTCTTGTTATTTTACACTAGCAGCGCCCCGCGGTTTCACCCGCATAAGTCTCGATCCCGTAAGAATATCGAGATAAAAGTACCCAGGTTATAAACTATCTGTGTGCCAAATTTCATCCAAATCCGTTCAGTAGTTTTTGCGTGAAAGAATAACAAACATCCATCCATCCTCACAAACTTTCATGTTTATTAGTAGGATTAGATATTACTGCAAGTAGGAAGTGGGATTCTGAATAAATTATCAAGTTTATGTTGGTGTGTTAGTAGTGTATACGATGCCGTATTGTTTTGCTCCTGCGTGAACCATGTCTCGAGAAGAGACACCTATAGGTTTTATACATTCCCGGCGAATAAATAGAAAGATCTTTCTAAAATGGAAAACGCTTGCCCGTTAAGTTACTGTGTACATAATTGTGTATTACATAAAGTATTACAACGTAAAATATTAGTAGTAAAACATTATTAATACCTTCTGGCACCAGCCCGTTCCATCCTTGATGTCCTCCCTCCGGTTGACGCCCTAAGCCGAGGTTCGTACCCCACAGGGGGTGCCCTTAGCGAGCGTTCACCTAGTTTTAATGAGCATAGTTGAATAACCCCTGGCTGGAGGTTTTAAGTGTAGTAGCTTAAGGCACCCACAGGAAAGCCCGGTTAAGTAGTCCTGACCTCAGAGGTCAACTACGAGACGTCCTACCTAAAAAAAAAAACCCTTCTGGCACCAGATTAGTCACTAACCACATGAAAAAAAGAAGAATATGTGGGATAAGAGGGATATGTTTGTTTTTACCCAAATGTCAAAATTCGTCATGTTTTTACGTCACACTTCACGCTCTATAGCGAGAATTGAGGAATAAATACAATAAAAAAAGGGAACATAATAGATTATTTGTGTAATGAGCGCATATATATTGTATACTTGTCTGCAAAGCGGGATCGAATACACTACTCTTCATCCACAATCAATTCACTGACTTTCTTGCTAACTGACCGACACCTCACACACTCCACAGGTCTTAAAATAAAATAATGCTATGGCTTTGAAAATTAGGACATAACTCGATGCTTCACGAAGTCACTAGATTGTTTTTCTTCGCACGAGAAACAAATTGGCAATTTTATAGACAGAAGAATAGAATATGCTTTATTGTACAACAAAATTAAACAGAGCTCATTAAAAATATACGATACAAATTAGACGTAAATATGTCCATAAAAAAGAAATAGTTGAGTTAATCGAAATAAGGAAACCCAATGTCCGTATTTTATTTTATTTGCTTAGACCTGCTTGCAAACTTCTCATCCAATCAAAATGAGTAATGGCCTGCGCAGACTGGTGGACGGGACGACAGATTTTTAATTTATCAATGTTGAATTTAATACTAGTCCAATCGAAATAAGGTATTTAAGGTATAGACCGAAAACTGCGCTGCGATGCTCCAAGCTCGATCACCAAGCATTGAAATACGGCCGTCCCGTCCGCCAGTCTGCGCCGGCCATAAATAACCACATTATGATGAAGAAACGCAATTAATACCATCACTCACTCACTCACACCATAAAGCTCCAGAAAACCAAATGCTCAAGTGCATTCTTCACAATAGTATATACGCTAGCTGTAAGAACAGGGTCGGCAGATCTCTCTCGCGCGCCGCCTTCGCCGAGGGGAACAATGGCAGGTTATGTTTCTTTTGATAATTATTGTTTTAATAGAGGTGAGGTCTGTTACATGTTGGTTGGAGGGGTTAAAAATTCAGAGATACCATCAGCAAGCTACCCACCGACTGGGCAAAGCCTTCTTCCTTAGCTTTTTACAGCCATCTCCGTTTCAATTTCATTCTAATTTGCTGAGAATATATTGCCCTTTTCTAAACTTACTTTTACTCGTTATTTTGCAACTAAAAATCTTGCTTAATTATTTCTTGACAAACTGAAAGACTTCTTGGCAAATCAAAAGTTTCTGTAAATGGTCTAGTTGGTGGAATAACCTTTTATTCATAATATTTTAAGAAAAAAAAAAAAAAAAAAACTTTCTATAAAAAATATAAAATCCAATCACGTTAAATATCTAAAACCGATTTCTTTTCCTAATTGCCGTGTTGGTCTAGTGGTCGCCAGCGCTACTGCTGACCATGAGGTCGTGGGTTCGATTCCCGGGTCAGGCAGTGTTGTTGTACTTTTTCATCAGGAATTTCTCAGTAGCAGCCCGGAGTCTGGATTTGTGCCCGGGTGATGGCAATATATAATAGGCAAAATTTGGCTGTACTATAGGTACACCGCTGCCTAACCCTTTGGGGAATACAGTCGTGATGTTATGTATATAAGTAATTTCTTTTGGGCAAAAAAAAAACTAAGATTTCCCATAGACACATCAGATCTTCCTCTAACTTTTTAATTATAAATCCCCACTCATTTTCAACGTCTCCAACCGACCCTTAGTCCATACATACAATACCTTGCGATCTAACCCATATATTTGGGCACCAGTTGTTCGTCAGCGGACGAAGGAGACGACGAAGCTGACCCACACGCGAAGGCGATGCGCGAAAAAGAGAGGCGGCAGGCCAACAACGCGAGGGAGAGGTAAGATAGAGATGGAAATACAATATAGTCCATAAAGAGAGAGACATGAGATATACAGCGCCCCTCGAGAGGCTGGCGAGAGGAACTAGGTCTCAAAAAAGAATTTTGTTCAGTTGTTAAGCAAATTGATAACCTACGTCAATTTACTGTGTAATAGCCATTTCATACAACTGTCTAGCATGACAGTTGTGATTTGAATATACTGACAAATTAAGTTGGTAGTAAATTCGCTTAACAATTAATTTCCCTGAATGTGTACCCATTGAAAACATTGTGTGTGTGTGTGTGGTGTGTTTTCACTAAACACACGCACAAACCAAAATATAGATGAATCAAATTCTAACATTCTACCTACCTGCAGGCTTAGCATGACCACAACAGAAACGGGTTTTGTCGACGGAAGAATAGACAAAATGACAGATAAACAATTACAATCTGTCATTTTATCTATTCTTCCGTCGACAAAATCCGTAGAAAACCCGTTTCTATGGTTTTTATGCTACGCGTGCTGAATGTTAAAATTTTTCTATATTCACACATTTATTGAATAATATTCACATATTTATTGAATAGTATTCACACATCTATTGAATATTTAAATATGAGTTTACTAAATGAGTGCATACGAAAAACTTAAAATATAGAATCTGGAGCTTTTTGTGTAGTAAATTAACCAATTTAATTTCAGGAATTTTACACACTGTGACCCAATGTTATCATGCTTTTTCTAATTACCGTGTTCTAATTGTTTTTGTATCACAACACAAGAACATCTGCTTCTCTGTAAAATTAAAAGACTTCGCGTGCACATCGCATTGGCTATCACACATATTGTAATCGTTATGGATTCAATAAAGAAAAATATTTACCTTTCTGTCTGTAAATATAATTTGATAAAGCATTAAAAGGGATAACTACTCGAATTGCACGCGTAGCACTGTACATGCAGTAGTGAAAATGATTTTAGAACAGTGTGCTTTTACGCTCATCATAAGTATAATCAGTTTAGAGTTTTACTGTAAATATATTGGATAATATAAATTACTTCCTAAATTAAATTGCTTGTCTCATTTTAATAGCTTGCATTCTGAAATTGGGCAACGTCAAAAATAGATGTCAAATATGTCGCTGTTTTGATAAATTTAGCAATATTACTGTATGGAAATATGAAATATGGCTAACTAGTGTATGAAATGCAAATAATTAATATTCGAATATTTCGTTTTAGATGTAAAAAAGTATTTGGAAACTTTCTAAATGCCTTTTTTAAACCTTGAACGGTTACATAACATCAAATTCAGGGTTAATCAATCAATCAATTAATTAATAATACCTATTCTAGTTCACTAGTTAGCGATATTTTATATTTCCGTACAGTAATTTTGCTAAATTAATCAAAACAGGTGAATATTTGGCAGCTATCTGCGACGTTGTCATCTTTTAGAATGTACGCTCTACGTATAAACTATATTTATTGCATACAGTAAACACACAGTTTCTAAAATAATATTTACTAAAATGATTTGCCTACTTTATCTGACCAAAATCTGTTTCCATCCACAGGATAAGAATACGAGATATAAACGAAGCTCTAAAAGAACTGGGCAGGATGTGTATGACCCACCTCAAGAGTGATAAGCCACAGACCAAGCTCGGCATACTCAATATGGCCGTCGAGGTCATAATGACCCTAGAGCAGCAAGTCAGAGGTAAGTTTTCATCATCTGCCGAGCCTTTTCCCAACTACGTTGTGTTCAGCTTTCAGTCTCACCGGATGCAGCTAAATACCAGTATTGACTACCCGTAACGACTGTCAAAGATCTACGAATAACGGCCGGGACCAACGGCTTAACGTGCTTTCCGAGGCACGAAGGAGTCTCGATATGAACTGGATGGTCGCCCATCCACCCACGAAAAAACAAATTATTTCAACAAGACATTAATAAGTATAAATTCCTGTTAAGGCAGATAAGAACGTGTCTAAAACGTTAATCATTTATTTGCAGAACGCAACCTAAACCCTAAAGCAGCGTGTCTGAAACGCCGCGAGGAGGAGAAGGCGGAAGAGGCGCCCAAACTGCTGCCCGCGCCCTTACAGCACTATCAACCCATGCCGGTACGTGCACTAGACCTATGAACATTCATTAACAACAATGGTAACCACATATGTAACGATATGCTTGCGCAAATTAAGTAATTTTCGATTCCAAGCTTGTGAAAATTTGCTTGATCGTGTTTGTTTAAGTTTCATGCGTTCAAGTTTGAGTAGTTTTTTTTTATCAACAATGAAAGTATTCACAAGTCAAAATACAACTGGACGGTCATTAAACAAAAAAATATATCGTTGCAAGCAAACTTGAACCGTGTGTGGTCAATACCGCCGGTATTGACCACACACGGTTCAAGCTAATTTGCGCAAGCAAATCGTTACGTGTTTGGCTAGCATTATACTCATCAATTGACAAGTAACGACCTTCAAGACAAGCTTCGAGACAAGTTCAAAAATGAGGTAAGGTACTTAGTTCTAATGTCCATTGTCCACTGGTAAATGCAGACATTTTCTAAGTTACAAAACAGCCAGCAATGCCCAGCATATCATACTCGGAATGACAATTCCTTTCATTTTAGCTAAACGACAAAATCATTGCTTCATATTATGTTCGAATAATTAGGCTCGTCAACGTAATATTGTAATGAAAATTGTTGAGTTGTCAAAATTAAAGAGATTGTAATTGTGAGTGTACCGCAATTAATGTGCCGGTCGCCGGAACATTATCCTATGTTCGCCACTAGTACTATAGTTGGACCTCATCGCTTTACCGCGCGTTAGGTACGTGCGCGGGTCACGACAGTGCAGGCCACTCATTCTTCAACGCTCACGGCGTCCCGCCCCCCGCCTCGCCGGGCATTCCTAAGGCATCGTACAGCAGTGAGGTCAAACTGTAGCAACATAATTTAACAGACTGTTGAGCTTCCAAATCAAGGAAAGCTGTCCTTTAATACATTCTGTACAGTTTCATGATGTTCCAACAGCCTAAAAAAGTTCACATACACTGCTATAGCTAATCCACTCTGAAATGACACGCCCCGCTACCGCATTACCCATAAATTTAAATTACCGTGTCCGTTAATGCGGTGGTGGGGCGCGTCATTCAGAGTGGACAAGCTATACAAGGATCTTGTGGCGCTCGAATGACGTTGTCAGGGGCTGCTGTTGGTAAACATTTCGCTGTCCCCGGCGAATAAAATGGTAATTGTAAAAACAAACGTAATTTTACAGGAAAAATAAAAAACAGTTTTTTGTGAAAATCTCATTAACTAATATACTAAAGTACATAGCGGAATTATTCAAATATTAAAAAAGTGATTTTTACATTCATTAAAATACACTTTACTTATTCTTATAACTTCTGAAATAACCGTAGGAAATAAATTTTTAAAAAATTGACGGAGTGTAATCGAACCTCTTAATATCGAATATGCAATAACCTTAAAACTATCGTAGTAGCACATTACCATTTTATTCGCCGGGGACAGCGTTTGTGCAATTATTTTGTGAAATGTATTGAAAAACAAGATAGCGGCGCTACTTCCGATTTTGGCCGCGCGCCAAAAGATCTTAGTAGAGCTATAAACCACCGTTTTAGCCATAAAAGACAATTTTCTTACCTTTTTATGTGTCCGCAGGGCATGGGCCAATTACCCGGCCAGCCGCCTACGGGCCCGCCACAATAGCGACGCGCCGCGCCCGAGCTACGCACTGCGACATCACATGCGACGGAATAGTTGCGCCACAGTCGCGCCACTGTCGCCCGCCACTGAGAGTTGCGACTAACGTGTGCAAGGATAGAATTTTTTGTTAATGGTTGTGTGTGTGTGTGAAGTTTTGTTGACGGATATGTGAGTAACAAATGTTTATGATATTTTTATACTTTTTGTTTTTCGGAATTCAGGGCATTTGCGTCTTGAATCAAAAGACGAGAATGAATGTGTCTAAGCAGAAATATGGGAGTTATATTTTTTATTTATTGTGGTTTTTTGTTGTTATGTTAAAAATTGAATATTTATGAAAATTGACGATTTTTCTTCCTTTCAAGAAAAAAATATACAGGGTGATATTTTTTACCGATGTATGGTAAAGTTGCTCCAATACCAATGATTTTATTACTGTAAAAAGATCTGAATATTGCATGAAATCGAATTATGCATGACAATCAATATATTTATTAAATTATAGTTACTTTATAAATAACACCCTGTACATTTTTCATATCACTCTAAAATTTAATTTTTCTTCATTTACATTTTTTACTCATTTATTTTATTTTTACTTAAAAAAGCTTGGAAAACAGTTTTTTTTAATCAACAAAGCTCACATACACACGTAAACCAGAAATCGTTGCATTTTATTTTTATTTCTCTTATTATTTTTAATAAAAGCCCGTTGAACGGGAGTGGGACACTGTCTTCCCAACGGAAGAATGCCATAAGTAAAAGTTTACATTTTACTTAATCGTAAGTTTATTTTATTATAAGTACACACTTTACTAGCAGATTTTTAACGAAAATCAACGTTTTTTTAAGTGCCCAGTGACTGTTGGGTTTGGCGCGGGAAATTACCAATTTTTGACAATTTTTTTTTTAGGCTCTCTATTTCCAAAATATTTTCACACTTTTTTTTACAATTTACAAATGGATCTTTTGTCTTTTCTTCTATTTCGGGTGACTCTTGATCTATTTGTATTGAAATAAAATATTTTTAATTAAAAAAAAAAATACTACTATTTCCCTAAAACTTATGACTACTTTATTTATCACGAATTTCTAACAACGTTACAAATTTATTAAAAATCATGACAATATTTAGTTAAAACCTTTCAAGTAAATGACATCTGTCGGCAGTGACATCACTAAACATTGTGTATCTTTACCTACCCATCGTATACTCTAGCAACGCTCGAGTCCGCCTTAAACTATGGGTACTAAGTACTGCCGCGTGACGTCATCACAATCACGTCATCATTGGTAATTTACACTCCAGACTCGACTAAAAACTCCACATCGGACGAGAGTTCCAAAGAATTATTTAAATAAACTAAAAAAATACTAAAAAATGGTAACGAGCAGTGCGTAGTGACTTATACTTCGGACTCTGTAGTATGTAAGTGTGTATATTACTAGATTATAGAAATAGTTTTATAAACAAAACGTAACATCAGAGGAGCGGGAGTTTTCTTTATGTCTTCAATCCAAAGACATAATCCATGTAAAATATTAACTTAGTATATGTATAGGTATATCATAGGTAAGAAATGAGAAAAAATGAAGATATTTTTAATTACGATTTTTTTTTTTAATTTTTTTCTCTATGTCGCTGCCATAGACACCACTTCACCGCTTTATGCTGAGTTTCAGAAGCTAGACAATAAAACAGTATGTTGTTTTGTGATCCTTTCTCATAGACAAGTGGTGTGTATTGTACTATTTTTTTTTTTTTTTGTAAATTTGTAGAACAGCGATTTTAAAATGAAAGTAATGATTGTGCTTGAAATAATTAAATACTTATGAAAATAGTAATTATTGTAATATAAATATGTTTTTTAGGAGAAGAAATCTACAAGTTTACAAAAAAAAAAATTTAAAAGAAATGGCTGCTAACTTAAGAAAAGTACTTAAGTGACACTTTTGTACCAAAACTCCAGTGAATTGTATCATTGACACTATTTCTGTTTTTTTGACACTACTTGACACTTTTCGCGGTCCGGGAGATCTACGAGCTACTTATACGTAGTATTATTTTTTATTATAAATAATAATTTTCTTTTTTAGAATATATTCGGTAGCTATTCGCCTTGAGATCGTAAAGTACTTATACATTTTTTGTGTAAGTTTATTATTATATTTTTTTGTTTTAAAATTATTTGTCGTTTGCTATTTTTTTTTTGGACAGAGAAAGAAGTGAATGATTGCATATTACGTAATGAAAATATAGCAAATGACATTGGTTTAATTCCGTTAAAAAGATGTTTTAAACGTTTTCAGACTTGCGACTGTCGCAACTTTGTCTTGCCATTATAAAAGTCGCATTTTAATCGCCGATCTATATGGAATTGATATATCTTTAGGATAATAAACAAATTAGCGACATTAAAAATCAGAATCTGTATTTACTTTAAAATATAGAAAAATCTAATTTTAAAATATATATTTTTACACAACGCGCACAATATTGAAAAAACGTCACAGTCGCAAGTCTAAAAATAAAATCGCATAAATTGATGACACCCTGTATATATTTAATAATAAAAAATATTTACCAATTCCGCTCAATGATTTAGATAACAATTCGATTTCTGACAAATATTATGAAACTAAATTATTATTGTTATTATTATCATGACATTATTATTTTTTCGAAACCACTATGATACGTACTGTCACAGTTACTGCGGTAATGAGTTTAGTATAGTATCTTTAGTTGTTTCGACTGTCCGAGTCGGGTTTACGAGATTTTTGACGGTAATCGATTTGATGACATCCGTATTTTTCGGCCATACTTGACTTTGCAACACTAAAAATAACTAGAACTAGAGTCTACTTTTATAAAGAAAAATTACTATGACTTGTTTGTTTTTTTAATTGGCCAGGTTTTGGCAATAAGGTAATACGTGGAAAAATCGATTACTCGATCGACCTCACTTTGGCAATGAGAGAACTCTTTCTGTGCCGTAAATATCATAAAATTAAAACATGTACCTATCTGTTTTTTCCTATTACCCTGCATTGTTTTTTTTTTTGTATTTATGGCCGTATAAATACAGGTCATCCATTCTCTAACTTTCTAAAATGACATATTTCAACAAAAAGATTGCATTTGATTCAATGTTAAAATTCGGGAGTTAACACTGTGTTCAGGTGCAATGTTATTGTCGAACTACCCGACTTAAATCTATCCATTTTAGTTGATAGTCTAAATGGTACTCTGTATTATATAGGTTTAAGATTGATTTCCCCTTGAATCATTGAAGATTATGAATCGTGTATATTTTGAGAAAGCTGTATTTATTATAATTTTCTAAAATAAAACTTCTTAAATTTATACATACTTTAAAGTATTTGATTAATTATTTTCTCTGTTATAAAGAAAAAGGTTTTTGATTTAATTAAATATTTATTTTTAAGGAATTATAATGAATATAGCTTTTTGAATAATTGATTATTCCAAACACAATTATGCTTGAATATTATTAAATCAATCACTGACTGTGTAATGTCTCGAAAGATTTTTAATGCTGGTCATACTAACATACATATTGGACGGCAAAAATATGTTAATATTACTCTCCCAGTAAAATAATGGGCCGTTATTGACAACACATCATTTTTATGGCACAATTTTTTATTATTATATTAAACATAATATTTCGGTCCTCTAAAAATATTAACTTTCTACATACACTCTTATTTTATGTATCATTATATTCTCTTAATTCATCACGAGAATGATGTGTTGTCAAGATTGATCTAAAATTAATTTACATGAAATCTAAATTTACTTTTATTTATAACAGAAAATTGACGCAAATGATCTTTCAAAATATCCTTTTATTTGTATTCTATATTTAGTTGTAAGACTTACTATCGCTCTTTTAGTTTAGTTTAGTTGATTCCTCTTCCATTTAGCGATAATTAAGTTTTTTTATTATTAATAATTATCTATAATTTGTTGTCTATGCGTACTATGTAGGTCTATTTTAAGATTTTTTTAATATGTACGCATTCGCCCTGTAATTTATTCGTCACTGATGCTCAGTACCCTATGAATGGTAAAATTAGACACCGGTTATACTGTCCTGGAGATTGTGTACAAGATGAGGCTTTTTTGTTATTATTTTTTTGTTTTTGTCAATGGCAACCCCTGCAGCCTATGTAACATAGAGCATTTGTTTTCTTTTCCTGTTCAAATGCATAGATTAAAATATAACTACAAGAAAGGTCTAATTATAAAATGAATAATATTAATTAAATATAAATGTGCCATTCATTTTGCTAATTTTGTGTTTTATTTTTACCTGTGTCAATCTTTTTTAAACATGGTGATACTGCTTTGATGGACTCTTGAAGAAACGCATATCTAAGCAGTTTGAAAACAAAATCCCATGAACACGATTCGCTTTCTATAGCGGCCGCGCGCTGCAAGCAGAAATTGTCCTTACGGTGTAAAGATATGCGTTTCTTTGATAGTACATTAAAAAATAAAAAATAAATTTAATTACCACTTAAGAATTCAAACAATCGATCGTCTCGTTTCAATCAATATTTTCTCAACAGCAACAGTATGTCTGTAGTAACTCTTGAAGTACAAAAATCGCCTTTACTGCTATAAAATAAAGGTGCTATTAAAATCAAATTGTTATCAATATTGTACTGTTGACTTTACTGCTACTAGCGCCATCTATGTTTAAGCCTACTTAAGCACGGACGTAAAAACATCGCGGCGGGATTTAACGCTCACTGTATTTTCAACTCTCGATGTTGAGCCGAGCGTTGAAAATCCAAGAGTGCGTCCGAGCACTTCGAAAAAACACTGTAGGATTTTCAACTCTTAGCGCTAAGCAGAGCGTTGAAAATCCAATGTGCGCAAAAACATCGCCCGTGCGAACCTGGGGTAACTATGATGAAACCGTATTTCCCTTTCCGTGTATCCAATTTGAAACAACGGTTGCGTGAAATCACCCGGTTTTGGAGTACGGTTTGTGCGCTTTTATAATCTCTAACGTAACGATATTATCTTGGACGTCCACGGCATCACGATAACTCAGAGAAGTCAAATGTATGAAAAATATAAAGACGCTTTAAAATTTCCCTCCACGATAACGTTATAAAGTGCACTATATCTCCACCAAAACGGTCTTCAGTTTGCGTTAATTAAGCACTGTTTAGTGTTTTGTCTTTACAAAACAGAGTTCAGTTTACCTACAGAGGAAGTCTACAGAGTTTATGGCAGACGCCTGTGTCCGCGACGATTGAACGTATGGAAATCTATGCAATAACGCACATGGGGGACGAATAGACTGCCGCGAGTTCAGTACGTTCATTAAGCGCGAACACACACCTTCATATAAGCCCAAAAGCCCGGCATGCCTTACTAAAATGCTCGATAGAGAATCAGTATCAAACCCGAACTATTTAAAAGTTCGCGCGCTTAATTCTTATCAAAATAACACAAAGTATCTACCTATGCTACACTACTACACATCGCGATTGTTCGCGCGCAGAGTATCGCATTTGTAGCATCTACATATAGCTATCTCGCTTACACGCACTGGCTTATACCGGGCTTTCAAATACTATATCTGTCACTTTCGCACTTACAGCGATGTGCCGTATAACGAGTTAGACCTTGTGCATAGAACAAATCGATCACTATGGCAGATTTAAGCAGGGCTTTTTCGGTATGAAGTTGCACGCGTATGCGTGACCTTGTCAGCTTGCCAACTCTGCAGTGTTGCCGTTTTAGCCACGTTGTGAGATCTTGGAGATTTTTAACGAGTTTGGAAACTTTTTTAACATTTAGCAACATTAATAACTAGCGACTTTTTAAAATAACGAAATTAAATATTCAAGCAATATCTTAAAAATAAAAAATTTGCGACATCTAGCTAGATTTTTCATATACCTGGCGACTTTTTTTGCTTAAATGACAACCGTGAGTAGTTCCCGACCATTGAGATAGTAAAAACACGGAGGCGCCGCGATATTCTATACATAAGTTTGCTTATACAAATATGGGTCAAAAACGAACTAGAATGTAAAATATCGTGTTATTTCACTCTTTCTAATGTGGTAATCGTATTTGATAAAAGAGACAACAATATTTCAGTTGTTCCTCATAATGGCAACATTTTGTTGAGACGTAGTAACAGTTGTAGGTAAGTGCCATATCCGCCATAATATGCGACAAGTTCATGGTAGTTCTGCTGTCAAGTGGTTGTTTACTTTTTGTTTTATTGAGATTTGTGAGAAAATTACGTGGAGTTTTCCTTTAAAACTACATATATACGTTGGAAAACACCAATTCAACATGCCTGTGTGTTGTATTGTGAAGTGTGGTGCAAGAAAGAAGGAAAATCAACCTCGATTATCTTTGCACAGGTTAGTAGCCGGTTTTCATGCAATAGTACATAAAGTGATAAACTTTCGATGAAAAAATTGCTAGGTGATCATTAAATACGGCTTAAATTTTAATATATGGGTTTATTTCCGTCCAACAGACCTTTTTATTATTTCATAATTTCATTCGTTTGTTTACAATGATATGTCATGGTGGAATAGTGTTGTACCGTTTCCGTAATAGTTTCTGATACTAGTTCTTTCGCTGCGCTGAAATGATATTGCTAGGTCCGGCCCGTGGCTTACAGCAAACTGTACTCTTTGGTTCATAGCACCGAGAGACCGTTCCGCAGAGTTTTATGTAGTGTATATGATTTTTTTGTTGAAGTTTTTAAGATGAACAATACTGTAGTACATACATTTTATGTAACTTTTATGATTTCCGCGGCTCACGCTAATAAAGATCCCAGTCCGCATGATTTTATCCGACATCTTCAACAATAATCGTCAAATTTCAGCCAATTTACACAAAACTTTAATGAATTATACACTAACCCCTTCCGCATAAATCACTCCGTCCATTAGTGAAAATTGATTGAAAATCCGTTTAGTAGTTTTTGAATTTTTCGCGTTCAGACAGACAGAAAAACAGACAGACGCGGCGGTGTACTTTGTTTTATAATATGTAAGGATGTGTATTATTCCGAATGTTCATTTTTGATAAAATTGTTAAAAATTTAATTCACTAATGCCCGTTTTCACCGACAGCTAAGTGACACTTAAATGAATACCTAAATAAAACTGCACTGTTTTTCAACTCTCAGCGCTGAGTCTACCGTTGAAAATCCAACAGTGAACTTTTATTAGGGATTCATTTAAGTGTCACTTAGTGAAGGTGAAAACAGGCATAAGACTTGCATGCTCACTCGATACTAAATATTTGGCTTTGTTTAAACGTTCACTTGCCAAACATTAGGTTTGCGTTACAAATATTTGTGAAAACTTTATTTGCTAAGTAATAATTCTATAAATGAAATTATAATTACGCGGAAAATTGTTTCAGAAGTGATAAATTGTCAATACTCGTTTTTTTCTGTTACAACGGACTATTAGCTAATATTTTTTTAAATATGATTCAACCGTGATATCTAGTAAGATTCGTTATACTATTACGTACTAGTATCGATACTCGAAATAGTAACACCATGTTTCCTGAATGACACAACCCTAGCATTGGCAGCCATTTTATGCGACATTTTGAGTTGTAGGTATGCACCTTTTTTTTGTAGGTATTTCCAGTCCATACTTATTAAATGTCTATGTTCCCGACATCCGAGAGTGCAACTAACTTCAGTTTCATTTGCTTGAGTGGAAAAAGGTTTTCTTGTTAAAGTTTTTTGTGTTTTCTTAGATTTCCTCAGTGATACTATTGTTTTGGTGACTTACCTACAACAATGGAGGTAATTGTACCTTGTGAGGATTTAAAATGCGTTCAAGTTTTGATTGGCGAAGATAAGGTAAAATCTTTAAACTTTGCTCAGAAAAAACAGTTAATTTCTTCATTAAAACCGACGCCTAATCTGTGTATTTCTCAGATTAGTAAATCGCATAAACAAATATTTAATAGATCAGTGTATAAAACTAGTTGGATTGTTGGCTGTTCGCATACTAATAAGTTGTATTGCTGGTGCTGCATATTTTTTTCGAATGAAGATTCCGTTTGGAATACATCTGGTTATAATGATTTAAATAACATATCTGGCGCCATTAAAAGGCACGCAAATTCCCATAAACACCTGTGTGCAATGGTTTCTTTCGGTAATTTTGGTAAACAACGAATTGAGACATCTACATCACGCCAGTTATCTGAGGAAATTTCAAAATATAACACGCGCGTTGAAAACAACCGACACACTGACCAATATTGTTTGTCATTTAGCACAACAGGAAATTTTATTGGGCTTGCGTTATTTTGAAACCCCAGGCACGCCACTGCGTACACAATAGTCCAGTTGTCGCCTGATCTCTCGGGTCGTGTTGCATTGGCAGGGAGTGCACCTGTGTCACACTCTCTTGTGCACTAAAATGTCTCCAGAGTCGCTGGCTGAGGATCTGAGACTGGTCGCCATGGCCACGGATAACATAATACTAGCCATGGCCGAAGTTCAATCTGAAGGAGTATTATTATAATCGCGGACATCGCCACGGATTTTTGACAAAGGTCACGATCAAGGTCAAGATCAAGGTCAATTAAAAATCTGCCGTTGACCAATATCCCAGGTGGTGTAGTACAAGGGAGTTTAATTCATTTTTTTGCCCAAGAACGTCTAGTTTTTGAGATGTTTGCGTAAAACCCAAAAACGGGATTCTATGTTATCTATTTTAGGACGCAAATTGCTCAAGGTCAATTAAAGGTCATTTGTAGACAATACCCAAACTGCTCTGTAAAAAACAAAACGTGTTATTTGAATAAGGAAAAATAAAAACGAAAGCAATAATTAAAATAAGTGTATTTATTTAAATTCAGCTCTGGTACAAGATTTTTGAGCAAGTACAGTGATCATATTAATGGCATTATTTACAATAGCCACACTGGAATACACGAGAATAACGTTATATCGATACCAATCTGTATCTTTCGCTACAGTCAACTCCACAATGGTTTCAAACTTGATGTTTATTCTAATATAATTGTCCCACAGCTGGGCAAATGGTTTTTTCCACATACAAAATCAATATACATACTTATGTATTTACATAGTTATAGTTGCGAGGCCGTGTGCGGTCTCATAAAATCACTAGTTTTATTACGACTTATTGAAGCAGTCCATGATATGATGAAAACGATAAATACAGTCTGATAATAGAAAAAAAACCAACAATTACTTCAGATTAAAAGACTACGATATATTGCAAAACAATACATCGTCAACATAAAAGGTTTTTTCTGACATTTTACAGCTAAACAATACTAATAACTCACACAAAACTTCATATATACTTTTAAATGCGCCGCACACGACTTTAAAATATCCACATATCGTCGAACACGAGTCACAAATGCTAAGCCTATTGTCTGCCCATTCTTCGCTTGCCCACTTATCTCCTGTCGGTCTTGCCCACTCCTCGCTTGCCCGAGAACAGATGTTTGGGCATCTTTGTGCCGATGAACCTGTCGGCCTCTCCCTTGAGACCCATGCGCTTGGTCTTCTTCGCGATGGCGACGTGAGCCATTCTCTTTGCTTTTTGTTGCATCTGTGAAAGGAAAAGTGGATTTTATAAACATTTGAAGGATACGGTTAGGTTTAGCGTTAGGTTCGGCAGCTCGCCGATATTGCGCGAACGGGCGGGCAAAGGTAATATATTTTGTTTCGGTTAGGTTTAGCTTCAAAATTATAAGCAAACTCGCTTCTGCACATGACTTCGTCTGCGTAACTTCAGAATTAGGTCCAGAGAGAAATCAAAACTGCAGATAGACATATAGCGTTTCTACAGTTTAATAGATTATAAGAGGAATCATTCCGTAGAACATTGTTTTCATATAAGTATTGTGTGCAAAGCTTCCATTCGGCATGATTTTTCCAGCATATAATTTTATCATTTAATATTGAAAGTGTATTTGTCATGGGTAATGCGCGTTAGAGCACTGACTCTGCGCGCGACCATATGACAAACTGTTGCTGTAGGCCGCGCTTTGACTGACGAACAGTATTGTGTATTGTACTCAGCTTCGAACGGGCCAAAATAATTAGTCGATCATTGTCCAAAATTTTAAAGTTTCTGAAGATGCTTTTTTACTCAATCATACATAAACGGCTGAACAGATACGTAATTCCGACCAAGATGCGGACGTTTATACTTAAATACCATAGTTTGCTCGAAACAAGCCGGTCGTGCGTTGCATCACAAGATTCTTTGGCACGATCCGTTTTAGCAAACTCGCGATCCTACCGCGCGCAATTCACACATAACCGTCCACACCAAGCGCGCCAAACAACTGAGGTGCGAGCATTCTCAAAAAACCGACACAACGTTCGGATCGGCCGCTCCACCGCGAGTGATCGCGCTCCTATACCGCGCCAGATCGGAGCGCACTGAATCGTCCGGTGTGCTCAGCTACTCAGATTTAATTTAACCTGGTCTGTGCGACCACTGACCGTGGTCGTGGCCGCGTAATGCCCTAGGGCCCTGATATTGGAACAGAACAGATCCTCTAAGATGTCAGTAAAATGGTGGCCGTATAGCCTAGTATTGTCTTAAAACAGGTTAAAATACTCACAAGAGCATTCCCGACGCCAGTGGTGTCCCGGGCGGGCCGGCTCACGGAGCGGCCGCGCTCGTCGGCGCGCGCGCGCTTGGCCGCGGGCGCCGACATGGAGCGCGAGCGGGAGCGGGAGCGGGTGAAGTGAGCCTCCTTCGTTTCGGACATGTCGACACCTGAAGAGATTAAATAAAATGTTGAATAATTACATACATGCGGAAATGTGAAGTTGAAAAAATTGTATTTAAAATAAAATTATGGCCAAAAAACAACTTCAAAATTCAGCTAAAATATGCCCACAGCTGGACAATGGCCTCTAACAACAATTAAAAAATAATAAACTAAAAATATCCGTGTGTGAAAGTCAAAGTCAAATCATTTATTTCAAATAGGCCCATGTATGGCACTTTTGAACATCAAAATTTACAAAATAATATAATTGATTCTAGTCGCCCCTTCTAAAAGGTAGTTTTCGTATGGAGAAGAATGGGCAAGAAACTCCACCGTTACTCTTTTAAAATGTTTTACAATAGTTTGTATAAGTACATACATTAGTTAAATAATTATATGAAAGTGTAATTGCCATGGGTAATGCGCATCAAAACACATTAGTTCTGCGCGCGACCATATGACAAACAAATTAATGTTGGCCGCGCTTTGACTGACGAACAATATAGTATTGTACTCAGCTTCGAACGGGCCAAAATATACACTCATTTAGTAGGGAATCGATCCCGATAGTTTTACCAAAATAATACAGTAAGTAATGCGCTTCGGTAATCATCGTGTAGCTTCGGAGATGACGATATCCAATATTGAGAGGCTTACGACATTACTCGTGTTTCCCAATGGTGTGGAAACATGTTGTTATTGGATCGGAAAATTAAATAAAAATTTTTGTATTGAGTAGCATAGTTTTTGATCAATCGGTATATGATACAGCTTCTTTGATCGATATTTGAACGTCAGAAACATCACTTGGACTGCTGGCACTAACCTATATAATCTCTTACAGACCAAAATAATAAATTACTGTGAAAATAGCAGTCAAGAGGTTAACCGCATAATCAGGCTTAATTCGAAAACACGAAGATTGCCGAGGAGTATAACTGTAGTCACAGTACTGAACAAATACCAGATGATCTTACCAAGTTTCTCCATCTCTTCTCTCAGTTTGCCGGTAGACCTGTCCTTGGCGCGCGCGCGACTCGTGCGCGGCATCACCGGCTTTGTGGACTGCTTCACTAAACGGGACTCGTCCTTTAGGACAGCCTTCTTGTTGCTGGAATAACAACATAAGTTAGTTTAGGTATTTATTTATTTTGCTAAAACACCTAGCTTTTGAAGACATTATCACTACACAACATGTACACACAGATCTCACAGTACTTCCTGGAAATGTTCTATCATATTTTGAAATGTTCGAAACTAGTTGTACAACTCTGCAGTGTATAGAACAGTTGTTCAAGGTCTGAGAGTTACATGTCAAATTTGTGTCTATTCATTACTTTAAATATAAATAAACGCAACTAAGAAGCCACGAAGCATTCTATAATTTAGGGTAATCAACTGTGTTTAGCATGGGTAATGCGCGCTAGAGTATAATGATTCTGCGCGCGACCATATGACAAATCATTACTGTAGGCCACGCTTTGACTGACGAACAATATTGTGTATTGTGCTCAGCTTCGAACGGGTCAAAGTTGTCATAAAAAAAACCTATGGTGTAATCATTTTTGTTCAAAGCCCTGGGATTGTTTCAACATTTCGAGGTATTCCGAACACCACGCAGTTGGCACAGATCTTTTGAAGCTGCAAACTTAGTTTTACATTATTGGTATCTATCCTAACGACATCCCAAACAATCAACAGCCTAATCTTTTGCGACCTAACGCGATTTTTGTGTCTACGGTGACTGACCTATAATGATCGGAGAGACATTTAAAATAATAATAATAATAATTTGGCTTTTTAGAGGTAAAATCAGTCAGTCGGCGCTTAGTACTTGGTGTGGCAACACACCGTATTCGAGTTCGCGACAAGTCAATCGTCATCCTGAGGATGCCTCGTTGAGAGGTGAAACACGTGTCGATTTCTTTCAGGGTCTTTTTAAGACTCTTTAGAAATAGCTAAGCGGAACAGGTTACTAAATATATCTACATCATCATTTTATAATGGATTTCCGCAAGGTCACGCCTGAATCAATTAACTAGGTAAAATTGAGCAAAAAAAACTGCTTTCAGTATATTTTCACAGCACCAATCCACCTTTGAAATAATAAAGACTGGTAAACCAACCTTTTCAGACCAATCGATCGCTTCTGATCGTTTTAGATCAATCATTTTTCACATCAATTTCCGAGTGACATCTAAGCTACAATAACAAATGTAACATACCGTATCTGGCGCGCCAGTTCTCTGATCTCCTTCATAGTCTCGTCGAGTTCTATCTTGGGCACGGCGTACATGCCGCCCTCCATGCGCAGGTCTTCTTCCTTCTCCAAGTCAGCCAGTTTCTGGTAATTAAAGTGTGTATTTTAATAAATTTAGGATTGAAAAATGTTCGTTTTCACTGTTCTACAAAATTACAATTTATAAATTAATTACACATTCGTAAGAAGCTGGCAGTATCATCACAACGGTAATGTTTTCCCATCGTTTGTCTTATTTGATTGATTATATTCGTGTATTTATGCGTATTAATTTGTTCTTATAGTTATAATAAGAAACGCATGTACTTGTCATGGGTAATGCGCGTCAGAGCACTGGCTCTGCGCGCAACCATATGACAAAACATTACTGTAGGCCACGCTTTGACTGACGAACAATATTGTGTATTGTGCTCAGCTTCGAACGGGCCTAAATAAAATAAATATAGGTACATAAAGCAGTCAGAAGATTAATGAAAAAGTTTAAAAATCGAACATATTTTACAAATTTCGAAGTATCAGTGGTCTGAACACTGAATTAATGTTTTTCTACACTTATAATAATGGCATGTAACTTCAGCTGACCACGGACAAGAACGGCGCCATTTCCACTGGCGAGAAAACCGCGGCCTTAGTCTCGCCGTGCCATCAAATTCAATAGAAGCTGTATAAATCAATCTCCACACGGCGATATCATCGCGACGATCATTTGAAGGCGCAGCGTATCGCTGCAATTCTCTCGTCCGTGGAGATAGATTTCTGAATACCGTATATAAAAAGAGTTTAGTGAATGGGCTTATTTTCCGGAAACTAATAATGTAATAACAAATATTTTTTTAAAGAGATTGTAGGTTAATGCCCTGTATGTTATATATTTAGTTTGCAAGCCAAAAAATAAATAAATAAACGATGTATTTGACGCCATACTACTGCAACAGGTACTCACATCAAATATCTCAGGATCGATGTAATCAGCGATGTTGTGTCCCTCCCAGAACTCAGGGATGGGGTCGTGTCGCTCGTCCTCCGGTATCTCCGCGTAGTTCTTTTGAAGATCTGTCAATGAAAACAAAATGGTCAGATAGGCAGTCGCTCCATGTAAAATACTGGTATTCAGCTGCATCCAGTTAGACTGGAAGCTGACCACAACATAGTTGGGTACAACATAGTTGGGTAAGGATCGGCAGATGATGAATTTCCTAGTTGTATCTTCGTCTATCCCATCGAAGCCAAAGCATAATAAATAATGGTTATTTAATTGACTCGGATTTCAGTTGTGGCCATAAACGCGACTGCCAATAATTTTTTTATAGCCACGTATTTATTCATTTTGACAGTAGAACTTCAAATGTTATGTGGACGAAGGGGATACCGATCACATAAGCATTTCGTGTCTTCCTTCTGAGATACTGAGCCCAAAAAATAAGTCTTAAGTATGCACAGTTAAACCAAAAAAGGTATGCGCTTCGTTCGAATGTCGCGCCACAGAGTAACCACCCCCCAGAGACACAAAGCTTCTATGTTTCGTACTACCGCTCTTTGTAGTAGTGCGCTTATCATTGCGAGTATTTGAACTCCGGTCTCAGATCATCGTTTTTCACTCAAAAGTTTTGAAAAGTTTTTTTAGAATTTTATAGTTTTTAATCTTTAATGTTGTAATACCGGTAATACAAAATAGGCTAAATATACTTCTATGATTGTGACAGCACTATATTAGATCTCATCATCGCGTCCTCGTATTTCCGAATATAGACGAAGATTACCGAAGCGCATACTTTATTTCGGATATCTGTATGTCTCACTCACCGAGCACATAGTCGTCTCCCTCTTCGACCTCGATGTCCCTCTCCAGTTTCCTCTTGCGCGCTTGCTTGTCTGCTTGCTGCTGCTTCTTGAGCGCTACAGAAGCAGGAATGACGGCAGGACGAGCCTTGCCGTCGCGGGCGGTTGGAACTGCTACGTGTAGGCGGTTTAGGATGCCGTCCACCTGTGAGAGAGGGATGAGTGGTTTAAGTGATGATTTAATTATCAACGATACATTACGAAATTGTGGAGTATTCAACGAGGGATTCAAGCTCGCCCAAGATGAAGACACCTTTATCCCTGAGGAGAATACACACACCTTCTGCGAGATAATAAAAACCCATTCGATTATCGATAATGAAATTCAGTACAATATTGTTGTTTATATTATTGTCCGGCTAGAGCCCAGGGCTATTATGGCTACCAAATTAGATCCAACTGTTATTTAATCAAAAATTAATCAGGAATTGCACAATCTTTACAACAATCATGCATAATTAATAAAATCTGAGATAGTGAAAGCCTGCAAATAGTGAACGGAACAATGACATTTGACATCTAAAGACCTTACTCTTTGCTAGCACCTCTAGCGGCGAATTCAAGAACGATAGGCCTCATTGAATTGAATCTACGTACTCTCCGATATTAACCCGCGCTGTTTGCGCTGTGTTTAAGTAATAAGATATTGTGATCATACCTTCTTGGTCCTCATCTTCTCAGTCACTCTATGTCCCAGCAGTCGCTCGCAGGCCTCTATCTTGACCTCCTGTACGCCCTCCTCCGTCATGGTGGACATCCTCATGACTGGAACAACTGATAAGTCGGAGTTGGGGTCCGCGCTGGGAACAACAAATAATAAATTATATTTATTTCTGTAAATTGGTTAAAAAAAACGTTTTTAGTCAAAAATAAATTACGATTTAAAACCAGACGAATTCGGTGTTTTTATCCAACTGATGTAGATGAAGAGAGTAGTTAAAATGAAGAGTTTATACGTTTTTTTTGCAAATTGACAAAACCAGTAGAAGAAGGTAAAATGGAGAAAAACAGTAAAAATCAGAAATCCAGGATAACCAATGCATATGCATAGCATAATCCAGCCTATAATGTTCCCACTGCTGGGACACAGGCTCCTCTCTGCGAGTGGGAGTGGACCGTAATCCACCACGCGGGCCCGGTGCTGGTTGGCGGATGTCACATGTCTACTTTTTGAGAGCAGCGGTGATGAAATAATTTACACAAAGTAAAGCCTCCGACCTACAACTACTCGTCAGTCGCGGCTGTTTCCACTGAACCACCACTGCTCTCAAACAATGAAAGAAAATCAATGGGGATGTCGAAACAATATTAAATAATGGTAAAGTAAAAAGTTAGGAAGTCATAAAAATCTTCTAAAAATGACGAAGACAACGCAAAAGCAGTATGTAAGGAGCGGCAGTTGCCTCCAGTAGAATGACGACATGGTTGGCGCAGTGGTTAAGCGATTGACTGCTGCGCTGCTGCGTGTCGCGGGTTCGATCCCGCACGGAACAAATATTTGTAAGACCTACAAGTAGTTGTTCCGGGTCTGGCTGTTTGTGTATGTGAGATTAAGTGTTTGTGAAACGCACCCACGATACAGGAGAAATTCCTAGTGTGGGGCAAAAAAAAAAAAAAACAGAATCTGCCGTATCTAGTAGTACTTATATAATCTTACTTGACCAGGTTCCCCTTGCTGCACGTCTGCATGAGCTGCTCCACCAGCTCCTTCTTCCCCGGAGCCAGCTGCTCAGGAGTCATCACGTCCATCTTGTTGAGCACCACGATCAGCGGCTTGTTGCTGAACAGAGGCTTTATGCTCTCGAATAACGATATCTGGGGAAGGGCAAATCTGTGTTACGACGGTGCATTCTGAAAATAGCAAATACCTGTTCAATATTGCCCCTGCTTTGATTAATCCTTACTAAGATTATAAATACGAAAGTGAGTTTGTTTTTTTGTGACGCTAAAACGGCTGAATGGATTTGGATAAAATTGAAATTTGGCACATGGGTAAGACCATGACCTGAGTTGGAGTATAGGATACTTTTTATCCCAGTAGTACGTTCCCGTGGGATAATTTCCGATCTTCATGCGAGCAAAGCCGCAGGCAAAAGCTAGTTAATCAACATTACTAAATTCAATTATGAAATATTGCTCTATAGCTCTATCTATATAATAAAAATGAAATGCTGTTTGTTGGGACCGACTTGACAAATGTTTGTTTTAAAATGTTCGTAATGGTCCGAATCAGGTCCTTACGCAAAGAAAAGTTTTAAAAGTTGCCTCGAAAATTTGGGAAAACTAAAAGTGCATTTTCTGTGGGAATTTTGTAAGAATTATCTATATATATATAAATGAATCCCTATTTCCCTTGGTCACGACATCACACTAAAACGGCTGAACGGATTTGGATGAAATTTGGGATATGGATAGACCTTGACCCGGAGAAGGACATAGAATACTTTTTATCCCGATATTTTTACGGGATCGAGACTTATGCGGGTGAAACCGCGGGGCGCAGCTAGTTGAAAATAAAAATTATTGAACGGCCGCCTCACGAAACAGGTTCTCCGATTAACAAAACAGCAGCTGCGTATAGTTACAGCAGCCTAACTGGCCATGGATCATTTAATAAACACCTCTTTGTCATATTGAGCCTGAATGGAGGACGACGAGACAGCAGCTCATGTGCTGTTAAACTGCCCGGTGGTTGCCACATACAGGGCCAAGTACTTCGGTAACCCAAGGACCCTACGTGAGATTGTCAGTGACACCAAGGCGTTGCTGGCCTTTTTGAGGAGCTGGGGTGGATCGAATAACCGATTTTCCTACCCGTGCGCAAAATACGCACTTTGACGTGCAGTTGCGGATACCAGCCCGTATTACCTATGAATTATTGAAATTTTGATAGGACATCTGTCGGGTCAGCTTGTTTTAGAAACTGTGTAACGAACCAACTGCCCACAATATATCTACAAGTAGACGGTTCAAGATGAAGCTTTTAAAATCAAAACATCATCAATTTTTTTTATTTTTTTATTATATTTAGATAAAGATAGCCATCAAGTCTCTGGAGTTTTACTAGTTAATTTAATTATACCCTGTATTGTTACTTGTTCCTCTATAGTTCTATACTGTGTCCGCATTGCTCGGACTTGTCTATGAAGTGCAAGATGGCAGCTCGGAGATGGGCGAGTGCGGTGACTGCTTGCACTTCTATTACGTTACACTATCATACAGTATTATATTATATAGTTACCTGCTCCTCTATACTGTGTCCGCATTGCTCGGACGGGTCAATAAAGTACAAGATGGCGGCTCGGAGATGGGCGAGTGCGGTGACTGCTTGCATTTCTATTACGTTGCGCTCTTCAAGGGGATGGTCGAGAATACCGGGTGTGTCTATGACCTGCAAATAAACGGGTTGTTAGAAAAAAAATGTGTTTACTAAACTTATATTTATTTGAAAATTAATTAAAATTAGAAAGAACTTAAATAACATTGCCCGACTGGGTTCATCATGATCTCATAATTTTGTGAAGTGAATACTTCTTTAGACGCGTTGGGCATTTTTGAGATGGGACTAAAACAATGATTTCTCGGCACCATGATGACACCACCTTTTGACCATTAAAAAGACATCAACGCGTTGATTGCCGCGGTGCGTGGAGTAAAAGATATCAACGCGTTGATTACCGCGGTGCCGATGTTTTTTTCAAGTTTTTACCTGTCGAAACTCCCGGAATGTCACTGTTTTTTTACCACCTAAATTAGCCCACGTTCGCATGGACGTAATAAAATCGCGGCGGGATTTTTTCGTACACTGAATTTTCCACGGTCTGCTTCGCGCCGGGAGTTTAAAATCCAGTACGCGATAAAATTCCGCCGCGATATTTTTACGTCCGTGCCAACGTGGGTTTACATTGTTTAGATTATGGAATGAAATAAATTATTGAGTATTGAATAACTATATAATTAAATCTAAAATTCAGGATAGCTTGAAAATGATAGAATCTATATTAAAATATTATGTACTAAACATCTGATTAAAATTAACTATTTTTAAACATAATGCTAGCTAAAAAACAGTAATTTAAAAAATCTTCAACACAACTGCGTAAAAAGTGAACTTTGAAAAAGATGGAAACAAGATGACCTATTTCTGTCTCCAATCCCACTGACTACTGTAAACAATCTCATGCAGTCGGAGGTAGGGTTACCATTTCGAAATTTGAAAAGTCCTGACATTTGCAAAAAAGAAAAAGTCCGGATATTTAACTTTTTCAGTAATCATTTAAAGATAAACGCCCCTGTAAATTACTGTTTCAATGTATGTAGTCATATCCTTACGAAAGAGTTTGTATGTAGTTGTAAGTATTCGTCTTCAGTAGCAGGCTGGCAGCCGTCTGAGACAGTCATGTTATTGATACTACGTCGCTCACTGACACGAAAGTACTGATTGCAAAATAAGTTCGTCATGGAAAATTCAAGAAAAATAATGATGCGGAGTCAGTTTGTTTGTGAAATAAGTTTACGTAATGTTGTTGTTTGTTTCGTAATCTTCTCTATATATGTTAGGCAAGAGAAGTGATAGCTAAAGTATACCAACATATGAAGTATAAGGCTGAAAATGTAGTGGAGCGCTTGACAGACGTTAGATGGAGAACTTCAAGAATTGTGGGGGTTAGTGAAAAGACCATAACAAGAATTCTTAAAGAAAAAGCAAAATGTGATGCAACTGACACACAAATGAGTTCACCGCGTAAAAACAAAAATCCTCGCAAACGTTTAAAGCGTGACATCGATGAATTTGACAAGGGGGTAATGAGACGTCCTGTCAGTAACTTTCATAGAGAATATAAACAATAGCGAACATTAAAAACTGAAAAGAGTGCTTATCGAAAAAAATAATTTTGACGGATGGTTGGAGACCTTACCGCGTATACTTCTTGATTTAGGATATGAGTGGGAAAACTATGAAGACAACCGTCAAGCGCTTGTTGAAAAACATGACGTACAGTTCCTCCGCTATAAATATTTAAAACTATTGAAGTAATATAGAGAAGAAAGGAGGAATATTGTTTATGGTAATGAAAGCTACATTCATATCACACATGTACAAAATAAGTCATGGGGAACTTAACATGGAACTGTAGCAAAGAAAAAAAAATCTAAAGGCTAACGCATCATAATTGTCCACGCTGGTGAAAAAAATGGTTTTGTCCCCAATGCTTCTTTAATTTACAAGGCCAGTTCGAAGACAGGCGATTATCATGACAACATGAACCATGAAAATTAAAAGAAGTGGTTCATAAGTTCATAACACAACTCAGTGGCGGTACCTTCATAGAAGCCAAAAAGCCCGGCTTGCCCTAATAAAATCATAATTCTCAAGAACAAACCTAGGCCTACCAATAAAAAAGAAACAGTCAATGAACTCGAACTCAATCATGCATGTCATAGGAATAACCAAATTTCGAAATCCCCGCTTTTTCTGCCGCGCGCACTGAGCTAGGTTGCCAGATCTACGCACCCATTGAACTCGAATCATTCATTTAGTAATCATATGAATAAAATTTAAATTCCGCGCGCTTTGTTGCGCGCCAATACAATGCATTCAATTGCGCCTTCTCGCTCACACTCGTGGGCTTAAATCTGGCTTGCCTTACCTTTCTTTGTCTCGCAGTTTTCGCCTACAAATTGCTATGGAAACATTTACATTAGTTGATATATTGGTAAGTACATATACGCAGATTTCTATGAAATGAAAAGCCTGGCTTTTGAGCGCAGAGTACTATTTATTTTGAAAGGCATTAAGTTCGCGCAAACGGCGCAAATGCACCATCCGATTTGTTGACCCACGTAAAGTGAGTTGCAAGTCCGTGCGACGCGACGACGAATTTGTTATTGTATATGTTTTGAAATTAATATTTTGAGACTAGTATTTTATTTTCCACGTGCTGAAGTAATGAATTAGTTTTATTGTTTAAAATGATGTGATAGTTATTGCGGCGATGTCATTCCGCGCTTTTTTGTAAGTGATTATAGTGTTATTTTTATCATCAAATTCGGAGACTGTGTTCGTAAAGGTATTTTGAGTTTAGGCATATTGAGTTTTCTGACATAGGTAAGTAACTCTTTACTTCACCGTAACCAACATCAAATTACTGTAACTATTTCTCGGAAATAAAAAACAGTATTTTTGTTAGGTAGTCGAAGAATATATTGAAATACTCGTAGGCATTCGATTGTCTATTTTACTTCACGGCGATCTGAAATATAATTCATTTAACAAAGTAGTAATTCTTATGCGCAGCGTAGACATCGCGTTTGTTTAGATATAAATATATTTTTTTAAATAGAATTATCGTCCTTGGTGGCAACACATACAGGAATGTCACTTTTCTTTCGCGCGCGTTTTTTCATCGCGTAGAAAAAATTTGCTCTCGTAAAATTATTCATTTAAAATAAGTTTACGGAACTTTTTACTAAAATAACAAATGTTAATTATGTTAAGTGATAGAAAGTGCAATAAGTGCATCGTTAGTGAAAACCTGAGACGGACAAGGCGTCCATCAACGATATTAACAGGAAAGCTGATAAATTACCTACATCAGAACTAACTAGAAGCAGCTTTAGTCTTGAGTTCCTGACCCACATTAGATGTACTTAGATCCGGAGGCCTCCCACAATCCTAATGCGCGAGAATGCCTGGCTTTAACTGACTACTTTGTACGTGATACTGACAGTGCTTTACAAACACTATGGTGGACATTAACACAACACAACTTGTTAAAGCCTTACCTATCTCTCCAGTGGACACGAGATGTCTTTAGTAACGTTATCTCCACGTTACTAGCTGGATGAGAAGATACCAGAGAGGCACGTGATGCCCTTAGCGATGTTACTGTACATAGCTAGCTGGTACGCGCTTGTCAGCATTACCCCTCCAGTAAGCACGAGATGCTCTCAGTAACGCAAATTCTACGTTACCAGCTGAATATGAAACTACCAATGTAGCACGTGATGCACTTAGCGATGTTATTCTACATAGCTAACGCTGGTATGTACTCGTCACCAGGGGTAAGTCACATTTCTATGATCTTGGCTAAGGAATTGTCAAAAGTGGTTCTATATACTTTTAATTGACAAGCATGAAGGTTGCGAGACAGCCTTACTTAACCCTGCACACTGTCTGTGTGTTATAAACTTGCAAAAGCATTATACTTCCTATAGTGAGTGTGGAATTCTGCCTCACTAACTAGATTGTTATCAACGAGTACAAGGTACTCTCAACAACATTGATTCTATGTTGCTAACTGGTACATAACTGACATGGTGTGCACATGCTTAGCACGAGATGCTTATAGCATGTTATCTCAATACTACGTGATCTAGCTTTCATATCGAGGATTGCCATTTTTAACAAACAAAATAAGCTAATTAAAAGATATCACTGTGTACGAGATACTCAGTGACTTATCTAGCTCTAGGTGGCTTAATTATCCTGCCAAAAACTGATAAATGATATCTATTTTGTAAACTAAAACAATAATGCAAAATTGTGCAACTTTTACAGGCATACATTTGAATACACAAGATACTTTGTAAACATGATTCTGTGATACAATGTCTGACGACAAATGCTACCTCTGGAAACTCTTGATTTCAGATACAAGTGCAATGGACTAAACCTAATACAAAGTATTATTCCATGCTCCCATACTTACTCATCCCATTTAGATTCCTCTAAACTGAGGAAATAAGGGATTGAGATATTCCAGAAACAAACCATACTGGTTATTACCCCTATCATAGGAAAAGCAGTGACTGACCCTATGCTTATGAAGAACATAAGACAAACACAAATTGTTGATTAACTTGGCTGATGCAGCAAAACCAGCTGGCAATGCCCACTGCCACCAAACTAAAACCAGAACAAAAGTTATATAATCTCTAATTGACATTAACTTCAATTCATCCTATTTGATAAACAAACCGAAACAATCACAAACTTGAGTACACAATGTTTTAGCTACAAACAAAAACAATAACAACTATTCAATAAATATTAAAACCGCAAGACATTCTCATGATAATAGCGAAACTTACCAGTTCTATGGCGAAAATGCACAAGCACAACATTAGTTGATTTACTTACTTTTGTAAATAACAAAATAAAACATCCTGCTACCGGGTTAATAACAGGAATCACACCATTGAAAACCACCACCACAATATCTTATGATGTTTTGGTTTAATCTAATCGGTTGGAATGGACTATGTCTGAAAAATAAATGAACTATTTTTGTCACTGAAAATAAAAATCAATATCTATGGTTGACCTCAACAACAACCCGGCTTATATTCCAAAATAACAATTCAAGAAGACCAATACTGGAATAAATGCTGGCAAAGCTAGATATTCCTCTGATTCTGCTATTGGCTATGGACATAGATAAGAAAATATTTGATACCTACCAAATTCAATATCTTAACCTCTCAAAGCCATTCTCTAGAAGCTGACCCCAACATAGTTGGGAAAAGGCCAGGCAGATGATGATCCTCTCAGTACCATCAAAGAACTTATTAAATATTGAGATGCATCTCAATACAATATTGGTCACTGGAATAAATGCTGGCAAAGCAGTTATATTCCTCTGATTCTGCTATTGGCTATGGACATAGATAAGAAAATATTTGATACCTACCAAATTCAATATCTTAACCTCTCAAAGCCATTCTCTGGAAGCTGACCCCAACATAGTTGGGAAAAGGCCAGGCAGATGATGATCCTCTCAGTACCATCGAAGAACTTATTAAATATTGAGATGCATCTCAATACAATAGATAGATCTACAAAGAATTTATCTGAAAAATCATAGCTTAGCCAATCATAGCTTAGCATATCAAAATAGATAGGTATAATATACCATATTACCTTTATGAAATCATATTATGATTTCATCCTATCCGTACAGGGGTATCACTTAGGACTATCTGGAAGATAACATTACCTACCAAATAACCAATAAAGGGTTAATTACATATACATTTACTAATACTTTTCATACTCGAGTGCCACTTACAGAAAACAAGGTTTTCTTACAATCTAACTTGACTGTTTATTTGGTAAAATATCGAGACTGCGATAAGACATACCAATAAATACCACTATAACTGTGTTTAAATGTTTGGGCTTGAAAACTAACAATGCTATTTTTTAGGCTTGATTATTAAGTTTTATTTTTCACTTTAAACAAACCTTGAAATACCAGTATCTAAAAAAAAAAAAAAAAAAGTTCTAGTCAACTTAGTCGCATTATTTAACATTACGCCCGGACTTCCCGAAGGGCTGGGCAGAAATGGGTGATCTTATCCAAAGCTCATAAAATCAAAATACCTAATTAATCATTTGATTGCCAACTACTAGTCTACATATTTAACAGTAGATTTGAATGATTATTGCAGCACTAAAGTGAAACTATCAAGGAAACAAATAAAGGAGGGGGGGGGGAGAACATTGTGAGGACAAAGTAGGTATTGATGGATTGTGAGTAGAACATGAACAAGATAAGGTATAATACAATAAATTTAGGTACTATGAATGAATTATCTACAAATTGCTTTACTCTAAAACTCTCCATCTGCTCACCAAGTGCACATCATAACAAGTTCAATTATACAACACCCTCATTTAAAAATGCAACTCATTACACAATCCCAATTTTGGACATATTATGAGGTCAAGGAAAAGAGTTCATATCTTTATACTTCTAAAATGAATCTAGTTTCGATTAGCTCTAAACTCATCAAGTAATGACTGCTAGCAGAATATGTGAAACTCATATGGAAATTAGTATCGTTGAGGAAAAACCCTAAGCATCTGAAATAGACCCTTTCACCTCAAATTTGTTCAAACCTCTCTCCTATCCAGGGCATAACATACTGCCCTTATTAATTGGTGCTTACAAATTAAAAGCCTATTCCGTATTTGAAATTCAGTTTCCAAAATACATTTAATAACTAAAGTTATGGAAAACTAGTCCATCCTAAAATGAAATGAAACCATATCATAAAGCATATACTTACCTAAGCAGAAATAACATCAACTGATCACAAGAATTTGACCCAAACAATCCCACTACAATTTTCAAAAAAAAAAAAAACTAAGTTTGTCTGTCAGTACAATTTAGGTACAATACAATTCCACAAATGCTTACCAAAAATACCTCCCTGCTTACAACATTCAGGGGCTAAAAGATCCTGTTACACCCTATGAAAGTTTAACAACTAAGGACTTCACAGCCATGGTGCCTCTTATTCAGATCACTAGATAACTGACATTCTTTAAAATACCCTAATGATAATCTTTACAATTCATCTTCTAGACTCACTGAGCTCGACACTTACCTTGACAGCAAGATGTAATGTGCAATTCAATACTCACTCATTAAGCACAACAGTATCCCAAATAATTTAACTATTTACAGACAGATCTGATAATGCTATTCTCAATCATGGAAACTTTTAAAGTAACATCATAACATTACGCCTTGTTTCCCCGAATGGTTGGGCAAGGTGTCACTGTAGCAGGTTCACCCAGTTTCACACTTTTAAAGTATTCATATCATAATATCCTCCTGGTATATTAATTCAGAACAACTTTATAAAATTTGCATAAACACAAGCTGGGTTAAATGTGGTAGGAAGTGATAGTGATACTAATAATTCACCTCCCACAGCACAAAACATACAGTAGCTCAACTTAGTGCTGGCATCAATTGAAATAGACACAGTGTCAACCAACATTGTGTTGATGATTATACCACATTACTGATGAAAAATAGTTAAACACTATTAATTAAGCAACGTTATTAAGAATTTATTTAAAATGGATACGTCAACAGCATATATATTGTACATTAAATATTAAATGTTAACAGTATGGACTTATATACATACCAATTACAGATGTACATGACATTCACATAAAACAAAGCAACCTTCTTAAATTACATAAAATTAAAATATTGTATTCAGAAAGAATGATAAAAGTACCTAATAAATCAGAATATGCCGTAATTTATTAACTAACTAAATTATTGCAGACAACTCTGAACGTCTACTTTGTTAAATGAATTATATTTCAGATCGCCGTGAAGTAAAATTGGGAATCAAACGAGCTTACCTGTTAAGCGAAGTCTTGATTCTAATTTTACGAACGGCGATCTGAAATATAATTACCCACCCGCCACTAGCTAATAGCCCCAAAGCTGCAATAATTAGTCTACTTTATTCACTTATCTTTCCAGGAAAACCTAGTGAATGTAAGTATGCGGAACTACTCTGTACAGAAAACAGAGCTTGTTCTCCATCATAAGGATCTCTAAAATTAGTGACATTCCTGTATGTGTTGCCACCAAGGACGATAATTCTATTTAAAAAAATATATTTATATCTAAACAAACGCGATGTCTACGCTGCGCATAAGAATTACTACTTTGTTAAATGAATTATATTTCAGATCGCCGTTCGTAAAATTAGAATCAAGACTTCGCTTAACAGGTAAGCTCGTTTGATTCCCAATTATACAAATTTATGTAGGTGAATAGCTGGTGCCATGAAAGCACATGACTAGGGTTGTTTTTATGGAATTCGTAGTTTTAGTAAACCACTGAAAAATAAACCATCTTATGTATTACATCTTGAGATCATAAAACACAATAATGTTCGTATCGAAGAGATTCTTCATAGGTGTTTTGAAATAAAGATTAGAGTTGGCTATTGTCATTAAAATAAATTATAAAAAAATATTTAAGTAGGTAATATCTCATTTTAACATTATCAATCGACATTAAATTTTAAACTCGTAAAATTATGCGTACGGCAGTAGAACAACAAATCGATAATGTGGGATCCATCTAGTGGCATCTAGTGAAAAATTTTGCATTTGACAAGCGAATATGAGTTATGGTAAAAAGGTTCGGCTAAGCGGTGTGATTACGCGCATTCATTAATGTAGATGGCGCTTATGACAATTACATACTAATGCCAGACCTCTTCGAATTTTAAAGGTTTTCTAACCATGTTGTACCATGAACAACATATGAAAATCAGTCGATCCCTCACTTGGCTGCTTTTTTTTTATCGTAAAAAATCTGGTGGCTTGCCCTAATTTTGACCCCTAGGCACGCCACTGACACAACTACTGCCTAACAAAGTCCGGAATTGTTATGGATAACGCCAGATAGTTAATTGATTCAGGCGTGACCTTGCGGAAATCCATAATAAAATGATGATGTGGATATATTGAGTAACCTTTTCCGCTTAGCTATTTCTAAAGAGTCTTGAAAAGACCCTGGAAGAAATCGACACGTGTTTCACCTCTCAACGAGGCATCCTCAGGATGACGATTAACTTGCTTGATTGATTAACGATTAAGCACCGAGCGCAGACTCCGCTCGGTGCTTGGTGTGGCAACACGCCGTGGTCGAGTATAACACATTTACAGAAAAAGTTTCCACCTCCAACAGCAACAAAGCAGCCAAGAAATATTGGCTGGTGAGTAAACACATCGACTTCGAGGAAGACATGAAAAAAATCGAACTCTATGATATCATTTAAAAAAATAAAGATCATTCTAGAAATTACGCCGTTGATGGCGAAGCAAAAAAATTTAATTGCGATATTTTAAGACTTCTTCCATATCATCCCGGTTTAAACCCGATTGAGAAAATTTGGGGAGTGTTAAAAAACTATGTCGCAAACACATCATAAACGTCTAGACATGATCGATTGCACGATGTGGACCAACACTTGCAGACATGTGGAGGAGACGAAATCCAAATACTGGAAAACTACGACGACGAGCAAGAATTTAGAATCCGATTCTGAAAATGACACATCAAGCTTCTATGACAGCGATGAACAAAATAACTTAAATTATTAAATTTAAACTTTTTCAAATTATGATTACTTATTTTTGTTAATGATTTTGATGTCTTAGTAACTAAAAATAAATGTGTTACAAATACATTATAAAGGTTTCATTTTATTGAAAACATTAAACAAGCAAAATATTAGAGTAAATTAAATTTCAATATTTGAACACAATAAAATGTATTCATAGTTTTTGTGCAATCAGTACTCGTAATATCTCACTTATTACCAGATTTGTTGGTCAACTAATCATAACTAGCCGACTGCGCAAGACAACGCACGTGTCGTTTTCATAATGTACGTTAGTGCAGCGCCATACTAATAATAATAATGAGCGATTAATGACGCCACTAGTTGAGCAACAAATCCGTAGATTTGTTTTTGTTTGACGGTCGTCACATTACACATGCGTTGTGAGTCTTGGTGGCGCTTAGTACATACTTTCACAAATACTTTCAAACGTTTTGAATTTTGGAGGGGCGGGCCATGTTATCGTAGTAAATCTCTATCTTTTGTAAAGAAAATTAGTCGGAGGCAATAAGGTTGAAGATGCCTCCGACTTCACGCGAACAAGGTCGAAGGCAGAACTCTATGTGAACTGTAAACTGACCTGCCATCTGAGATACTTGTAGTCGGTATGTCCGACGTACAAGCTCTTTGTCGTGAACGCGTACGGCTGCACTTCTACGTCGGCGCGAGTGATCTGTTGATACACAAAGAGAAAATATTAGTTACATAGCATTACTATCAAGTTCATTATCTTTATAATAATTAATATTTTCAAACAAGGACTTTGCACTTTATGACACATAATCATAAAGCATAACACTAGCATAATCGGCCTATGTTCCCACTGCTGGGACAGAGACCTCCTCCCTGTGAGAGGGAGTGGGCCTGTTCCTCACGATGTTTTCCTTCACCATTTTGAGGACAGTGCTGATGCGGGCAATTTACACAAACTAAAGTGCCCGCTTGGTTTTGAACCCACGACCAAGCATACGTAGTATTCAATGTTATTCGTAGATATCAATATTTGAATATTGTTCTAGCTAGAACGCCACATTTTGATAATGGCAGCACTTGGCACATTTCTTCAAGTGTCCGGTCAATTTTTTCCGCAATACAAAATTAAGTTAATTGGATTACAAACAAGGTAGATTTTGTGTCAATTGAATAACGCGAATATTTGGACAAAGTCACCTTGTAAATCTCTTTGTCACACATACTTTAAACATGACAGAGACAGCATAAAAGAGTGTCTGTGAAGTTTCTTGCCCGTTCTTCTCCATAGGTCGTCCTACTACGCTTTGAAATGGGCAACTAGCTTCGTCTTTCTGTCTAACCGACCCCTTGACAATTCAAAAGTGCCTGTGGTGAATATATGGTAGTGATGAATTGCATACCTTGTTGATAAAGCTGGACTTGCCAACATTAGGGAACCCGCAGATGATAATGGTGCGCGTGTATGGGTCGATGGACGGCAGACGAGATAAATGTTGACGGACCTGCGGGCAAACAACAAAACTCTCAGTATTTATCTAAGATCATTATGAGTAAGAAATAATCAAGATATTTGACTTTTTTTATACAGCTCAAGAAAATAAAGCAAGTACACCATATTATCCTGAGAACTTGTGTAGGACACTTTAATTTTTCTTTATTTCTTTGTGTTGTTAACTTTTGTTTCAAGTATCAAGGAGGTATTCAAGCTAACTTGCCTTGTTTACTTGCACATGCTTTTGTTACATAAGAAACATTTTTCTTTTTTCTTTTACGAAATTGATGACATAGTTCATGCGATTGAGAAATCTTCAAACGGTATTTTTACTTTTTTTTTATTAACTAGGTATAAGGCCGTTTGTCCACCGCACCGTGAACGGGACGTCAACGAGAACGAGATGACGACGCCGAAGTAGCGACAGTACATTTACTATGGCCGTGTAATATCGTTTCTCGTTGACGTCCCGTTCACGGTGCAGTGGACAAATAAACAGTGTCACCCTTTTCTACTTTTTCACTTAAGAAAATATTCAATAGGCATTTTTTTTTTAAAGTTCAATAAATGAAAGTCTACCTGTTCTAAGTAGGTAAGATTGGCAGCCTGTCTCTTCATAATAGTCGCCATGCGGCCGAGCGCCGCCCTCTTCAGCTGCTTGCATCGGTACAGAGAGTCTCCGTACTTCAGTAGACGGACGTAATCTTTTGCTACTCTGTAAAAGATAATATTGGAGAGTCAGTACACATTATATTATGCCTGCATTCTCCAAAAAGAACCGCAAGCAGAGATATGCAGTACAGATAGTGCCATCCACGAAGACGCGCCCCACATTTCTTCCTAAACGCTTACAGTACAAGAGTGCAACATTCTGCTAGTGTTTTAGTTCCCCGCCGACCCTTGCTCGACAACGATGCGCCAGCCTGCATCGAAGCTGAGCATGTAACTTTAAAACCCCCAACTAATAATCATTATCCATGTTTGATCCAGCCTGTCCCATCTTGCTGTCTTCGCCCCAGCGACGCCCTAAGCCGAGGTTCATACCCCAACAGGGGGTGCCCTTAGCAAGTGTTCGCTTAGTATTTAAGTTATTTTACGCCCTGGCTGGAGGCTTTAAGTTAGTAGCTTAAGGCAACCACAGGACAGTCCAGTTATAGAGAGGCGCCACGGCGTCCTCACCTTCCGCCTGACACAGGTCCTCACCGGACATGGCTGTTTCGGGAGGTTCCTGTTCAGGATAAGACGGGAGGAAACGCCCGGGTGTCACCATTGTGTGGATCGCCCGGAGGACACGGTTGAGCATACGGTGGAGGTCTGCCCGGCTTGGGCGGAGCATCGCCGTGTCCTCGTGGAGGCGATCGGCGGCGGTGATCTCTCGCGTCCGGCCCTGATTAGGGCCATGGTAGGGAGCGAGAGGAAATGGGAGGCCGTCACCTCCTTCTGCGAAGCAGTAATGCTCGCGAAGGAGGAGGCGGAACGCGTGAGGGAGAGGCAAATTTCGCGCCCTCACGCCCCTAACCCTAACCGCCGCAGGAGGAGACGCCCAGGGCGTCGGGAATCGCAGGCCGATTTCCGGCCACCGTAGGCGCGGGCTTGCGGGCGGTGAGCAATGGGTAGCTCGCCGTCCGATAAGGACCAGGTCCGGGTCGACGGCGCGTTGTGTTCCACGCGCGCCTCAAAGAGATGTCAGCAGAATTGACGGGGTCCGTTAGGGCCGATGCCTGCCGGGGGTGCGAAGAAAACCGAAAGGGAGATCGTGGCCCCCGGCAACAGGGCAACCGAAGGAACACGGGTGGGTTTTAGTCAGTAAGAGTCTGACACGCCCTCCCGCTCCGCCCAGAGCGGGAGAAGTTATTTGATGATTTCCCACCCAAAAAAAAAAAAAAAAAAAAAAAAAAAGGACAGTCCAGTTAAGTAGTAACGATCCTCAGAGGTCAACTACGAGATGTATTTTATATATCAAAATAAAAAAAGTGTTTTAGTCGTGTTTACTAATAACGTCTTGTTTAAAAAGCTGTTATTTTGACATTACAAACGTGATTTTGATTTCGACACTTCAATCGTGTTTTGGACCGCCACACGGTGGATCGAAAATCGGCTGTAGAAGACATAGGATCTCGATGTCTTAAATGTTATTTTTTTTGCTGGAAATGACTTCTGCCGATCATTACTGTTCTATAAAATGTCATATGAAGTAATTGTGTGCACAAATGGAAGAGTTATAATTTTTATAAGAAAAAAATGTATGGAGCTGACATGAAAAATGAGGATATCTCTGGAATCGCAAGGTTGGCCGTTATATCCTTGCACACTGTTATAGTACTATTTATTTGTGAATTTTTGACATACTTAATATCGCGGCATCACTTGCGATTTTTTTTTTTTAAAAATCGTCAAAATTAAAAAAAAAAAGAAAAGTATATGATACATTTTAATGCTTAAATATGGCTATACCAAGTGTAATTTACAATATTTTTTATGCTTAGACCAAAACATTCTAAGAAATCACAAAGTCGTATTACCTACTTTGTGATTTTCATTTGAAATGACATGGTAATTATGAATTACGTAATACGTAATCTTGTCTAATGCCTCAAGTCCACATTAGCTAATGATTAATAAAACTTAATACGTATATACCTGTTAAAAGGATACCAAAATAATTTGGGGTACTCGCTAATTTAGCAATTAGTGCAGGATTAACTTAATGAAAGTAATTCGATAAATGTGATACCATCATTAGTCAATAACAATAAATAGTCAAACATTGGATTCACAACTTCAGTTCATTTAGAGCATTTCTAATACTAACATCTATCCTACCGTGTCTTTTTACTCAGTGATCGTGAATAATGGAAAGCATTATTACAAATTTGGATTTGTTTGTTATTCTGAGCAATCAGGATGCTTCGTCTTTCGATCACGAAATATTGTTCAACACACTTGTTATTCGACTGGGCTCTAGCCTTTCAGATGAAGACAGTGTTACCGTGAAAGAATTTTGTCAAAGATTTACACGGGCAGTTCAAAAGAGATGGTTACGATCCCACAGGAAAAGTGAAGTTTTTAGACGTGATTACAGTAATTGGCTTGAGGCAAATATTGACTGGCCAAACTGCGTGCAAGCCAATTTGCTCATTCAAGAATCACAAGTGACAATATTTCTACTGAACCTGTACCTGAACCTGTACCATCAACTTCAACAATGAAATCAACTTCAACGATGACAAAAAGATCTCGAAAGCCGTTTGAAGATCTAAGTAACAAGCAGAAGAAGAGACGATCTGATGAATATATAGGCGATGACCCTAATGAAGTAGCTTATTCAGCTGCAGCACTTTTGAAAGGAGATGGTCGTGAGGATATTGCATCTTTTATTGAACATATGCTCCAAAATCCAGAATCAGCAGCAAAAATCAAGGAAATGTTGAACAAACCAGCTCCTTCAACAATATTTTCACCAGAAAAAGCACTGGGTTTGCTACTTTCTTTAAAACTATCGAAATGGCAATATATCACATTAAGGGAAACGACTATTCGAGAAGGTTCAAAGGAGATATATCCGTCTTACTATAAAGTGCAAAAAGCTAAGCTACAGTGCTACCCTCCGAAGACATTTGTGACTGTAACGGATTCATCTGCTAAGATTGCACTACAAGCGTTACTAGATTTAACAGTGAACAGAATTTTTGAAACTATTCGTAGTCCTGATGCGATACAAGATAAACAATTGATATTAATATCAAAGTGGGGATTTGACGGTGCATCTAACCAAAGTAGATATAAGCAAAATATAGAGAGTGGTCAAGATGATTCCAGCATATTTATGACCTCTTTGGTTCCATTAAAGTTGACAGCTGACGGTGATACCGTATGGGTGAATCCAAAACCCTGCTCACCTATGTATTGCCGTCCAGTCCAGTTTAGTTTTGTGAAAGAAAGCAACGTTGTCATAAATGAAAAAACTGCAATGGATAACGAAATTGAAGCTCTCGTTCCCTCAAAATGTCAAGGACATGAAATTAGTCACAAATTAATGATGACGATGATTGACGGCAAAATTTGTACATATCTGTCTGAAGCTAAGTCAAATGCGGCCTGCTACCTGTGTTTGGCTAAGCCTACAGAAATGAATAAGTTAGATGTCATTGCGTCAAAAACCATTTCTTCTGGTGTGTATGAGTTCGGATTATCATCACTTCATGCCCGCATTAATGTGATGGAATGTCTTCTACACATAGCGTATCGCCTCGACTTCAAAAAGTGATCTGCAAGAGGAGGTCATCAAGAGTTATTGCATTCACGAAAAAAACTCATTCAAGATCGATTCAAAGATGATCTCAACCTTTTGATTGACATCGTTAAGCAAAGATCAGGCACAACTAACGACGGGAACACAGCAAGGCGGTTTTTTGAATTTCCTGATAAAACTGCAGCGATCACTGGATTAGATGAAGACCTAATACGCAGATTTGCTGTGATTCTGCAAGCTATCACATCTGGAGAGATTGTAGACGTGCCGAAATTTAAAGAATACGCTAGAACAACCGCTGAAAAATACGTGGAACTGTATGATTGGTACTACATGTCATCAACCGTCTACAAATTGTTGATTCACGGAGGGGACATAATTGCAGAAAATGCTATTGTACCAATTGGAAGTCTTTCGGAAGAAGCTTCAGAGGCCCGAAACAAAGACTTTAGGAGGTTCATAGAACACCATTCGAGGAAAAAGAGTAGACAAGCATCAAACGAGGATATCCTCAATATGCTTATCGTCTTTTCTGATCCTCTAATTTCTTCCACAAGACCAAAATTAGATGCCCACAAGAGGCGGACATACTTTAAGGAAACAGTAGAACTACTGAAACTTCAGGATCAGGAAGCTCCGACAGAGTTCTTATATCTATTGTAGAGCCTGATTCTGAAGTGGATTCTGATGGTGACGAAGTATAAAATAAGTTAACTTTTATTGTTTATGTTAGGTTAGGTTAAGTTAATTTTTTTTTTTTAATAATTTGCTTTTATTTTTAATCATACAATAGTTTACCATTTATTTTTATTGACTAATGATCACGTTTATCTAATTACCCTCATTATGGTACGTATCCTTTTAACAGGTATATACGTATTAAGTTTTATTAATCATTAGCTAATGTGGACTTGAGGCATTAGACAAGATTACGTATTACGTAATTCATAATTACCATGTCATTTCAAATGAAAATCACAAAGTAGGTAATACGACTTTGTGATTTCTTAGAATGTTTTGGTCTAAGCATAAAAAATATTGTAAATTACACTTGGTATAGCCATATTTAAGCATTAAAATGTATCATATACTTTTCTTTTTTTTTTTAACTTTGACGATTTAAAAAAAAATATCGCAAGTGATGCCGCGATATTAAGTATGTCAAAAATTCACAAATAAATAGTACTATAACAGTGTGCAAGGATATAACGGCCAACCTTGCGATTCCAGAGATATCCTCATTTTTCATGTCAGCTCCATACATTTTTTTCTTATAAAAATTATAACTCTTCCATTTGTGCACACAATTACTTCATATGACATTTTATAGAACAGTAATGATCGGCAGAAGTCATTTCCAGCAAAAAAAATAACATTTAAGACATCGAGATCCTGTGTCTTCTAAGCCGATTTTCGATCCACCGTGCGCCACGAGCTTAAATCGCATAAGCTAATAGTTAAATTTAAAGTTTGTATTTGTCATGGGTAATGCGCGTCAGAGCACTGACTCTGCGCGCGACCATATGACAAATAAATAATGTAGGCCGCGCTTTGACTGACAAACAATGTTGAGTATTGCATTCAGCTTCGAACGGGCCAAAATATACATATGTACCCACGGATGATTTTTAGTCATGTTAAAAAATCGCCCGTGGGAACGAGGGCTTATACAGTATGTATCTGAATTAATGCACATTATGAAACTAGTTTTTTCAGAATAGATTTCTGTCATTTTTAATATAGGTAAGTTTGTATCTCTGAAATAATTAAAACAACGTAAATTACAGGCACACTTCCGGTGTACAGTCAAAACAAACCAAAATGGACGAAGTACCTACTTCGTCAGACCCTAAGCCGATGTTCGCACGGACGTAATAAAACCACGGCAGGATTTTATCGTCCGTGCTGGGACGCACTCTCGTCCCAGCGCGTTGAAAAAATACTGTTGGACTTCAATTCTCGGCGCTAACAAACCAAACCTACGTACGCACGGACATAAGAAAATCGCAGCGATTTTTTTTTGTGCACTGGTTTTTCAAATGGTTTTTCAAAAATCGCTGTGATTTTCTTACGTCCGTGCGTACTTAGGTTCATACGTGTGCGACTGTGTGCATGTATATAGATTTGTAATTGGACCACAATTTTCTCCCCAATATTCTAATTAGAGTGTTTGGTGGTGTGCGTTAATTCCGGGGCATGTTGTTCCGGGACATGTTATATACAAAGAATTTTCAAAAATAGTTAACTACTAGTAGACAAAATTAAGTCCTCTATACACTTTTTTTTTTGTTGGTAAGTTATCAAATAACTTCTCCAGCTCTGGGCGGAGCGGGAGGGCGTATCAGACTCTTACTGACTAAAACCCACTCGTGTTCCTTCAGTTGCCCTGTTGCCGGAGGCCACGATCTCCCTTTCGGAAGTTCTCTATACCCCTTACTCAATTATTGTGTTTTAGTATGATTGAAAGCCCATTTAAAGATTATGTAAATATGTTTTTTTTTTCTAACTTACGTGTCTATAAGATGTCTGGCGGTGTTCAGCTGTCCAAGGCCGAGCTTGTAATGGTCCTTGTCGTAGAGCACGTTCATAAGATCTGCATAGAATGGGTGCACATCATCTAGTTTGGGGAATTCCTGTTCAATAGTAACAATAGCATTAGTTAGTCTATTTTAGTGCTTTTCAACTTTTTTCATGACGCGACCCCCTTTTTATGAAAGAAATTTCACAACCTCCTGTCCTCTTTTTTTTTGGTTCAGAAAGGATCAAATAACTTCTCCCGCTCTGGGTGGAGCTGGAGGGCGTGTCAGACTCTTACTGACTAAAACCCACCCGTGTTCCTTCAGTTGCCTGTGTTGCCAGGGTCCACGGTAACCCTTTCAGACAAAACCGCAACCCCGGCAGACCTCCTACCCTCTACTGTGTATAGTCTCTAATATATATATTATTATAATATAAATATGAAATCCATACAACATTTTTATTATTTTTTATAATTACATATCACCTAATTACATAATTAACAGACATCTATGGAAAGGTGATACAATTGATTTATGGAGACAGCGTATCCCACTCGCCTCCTAATTAAATCCTAAGTATATTTTAAATAAATTTTATGTTGTCTACTTGATGGATTTATGAGGGTCATGGCTACGAGGGGTTTTTAAATGCAGCTATAGATGAGGCAAGTTTTGGAACCAACCTAAGTTTGAATAACACTGGTCTAAATAATAAAAATTAAATGCTTTTTGTAGGCGAGAAAGCGCATAACTTCAGAATGGCAAAACGATTTGGCAAATTTTTGGCCGATAAGAGCAAAAGGGTTACTGCATTTCTTGTTTTCTGACTTTAGGTATACATGTCTTTGTTGTGTGTCAATAGCTAGTTTTTGTTTTCTCCAGCAATTTCTGTTGCATTCTAGGCAAATGCTTTTTAAATACATAGCAACTTTTCGCCACCTCGCTTAAATTGCAAGAGTAAAGAAACTGGTCTTGTAAGGGAATAAACTAACTTTTATATACAGTTTTTTTTTTTTACTATTTGTTAATTATTAATATGATGATTAAAATGTATTGTGTAACTCCTTGGCTTATGATTTTAGGATTACTAGATTCCTAATTAGAAAAAAACTGCACTTTAGATTGTTGTCAATTCACATGAATATAAATGTCTCATTCAAAAGTTATTAATAAAGATTACAATAAATTATTATCAATATTAGTGTCGCAATATTTTAGAGATTGTACACAAAAAGTTATTATTGACAACAATATTGCACAACAGATGAAATCTCAACAAAATAAATCAAAAATGTAATTAATTACAAACTATAGTTAAACCGGCTAATACTAAAGCTAATAAAAAACATAAATCATAATTATTTACCTGAATAATCCTAGACAGACGATCATGGAAGTTCTGTTGGGTAAACTTCACTTTTCTCATATAAAACCCACGAATCCTTGATATTTTGTAATGTTTGTGTACCACTGTGGGAGTTTTCCTCTGTGTTTTAGACAATATTATGTCTATAAAGTCCTGAAATAAAAAAAAATTGCGTAGTATGTGAGGTTAGAATACATGATAGAAAATATCGTAAACATTGAAGCCAGCAATATAGTTTCGATTATTTACCTTTGCTGTAGGGACTACAGCAATCTTCTTGAAGTTGTACAAACTCATTTTTGCTTATTTTAATACACTTAAAAATAAAAAGAGCTCGGCATGAGCTCAACACGTAAACACGTGTTTTTAAAAGAAAAATGAATATTGAAGGAAATGTCAAAGTCAAAAACGAAACGTTTTGTTTCTTCTGGTGAATATTACCACCGCTCATGACAACATTTTAAGTTTTAACTGAAAAGAAACATTTTGTTTGCTCTAATTTGGTTTCAAGAAAACCCACAGTTTTTTTATTGTATTCAAAATATGGTTCACACAAACATATTCCGACATTTTTTTTTATTTTCCAATAAGCATATTGGTTGCAAAACGTAGTAAAAGTTGCCAAGCAAAATAATTATTAATGATCCAATGAGGTTAAAAACTGAAAGCTCATAACAGGTGGCAGCACAGTTGCACGTCTTTAAACCGCCATTGTTGTGTTTATGTTTACTTTTGCCAATAATAAATTATACGAAAACTATATAAATATGTATGAGACTTGGAGTGTAGCACTATTAAAAGACGAGCTAAGGACAGCGGAAGCGTGTACCACTGGTAAAAAAGCAACTTTAGTGGAAAAGTCAATAAATTATGAACGTTTTATATGTTATAGGTTATTTTGTGTTTGTTGACTTTAAGTTCGTTTTTTTTTTTTAAGACTGGAGGCGTACGATAGAAATAATCTGATCAGAGTTAAAAACCAACTTGGGCATGATCTTCCTGATTGAAAAACCTCAGAGATAGCACTTCTAGCACTGATCTAATATGATAATATAAACACACACATACTTTACTATAATTTACATAATACCATGTCACAAGTGCCTGTATGTGTTGAAAACAGACTTAGTATAGCACTCCGTCTCGACGGAATTCCGGATTTTTATCGGTGAGTTTTCTCCCACAGTTTTCTTCTTATAGTATCTTTGGCAAATACATGGGTCCCCGTATTTTTGCGGTAAACAGCTGCGCAACTGGGCTCAATAATTAATTATGCGAAAAAGAAGTCACTTGTTTACAAACAATGTATGGCTACCTGTCAAATTATAAGACGCTGGGAATCAGTGCCATCTGACGTGAGCAAGTGGCAGTTTTTATCCCCATTGCTTATAGCGATTTTATTTTGAAAAATAATCAAAATTCGAAAAAATACTAACTCTTCCTCGTATGGGTTATAAAATATTCCTTTCAGAGGCCGTACTACGACGTGTTAAAACCATCATTGTTCCAGTGTGAGAGAGAGATGGAGCTATACAGTATAAATAGCACTGTCCCATTTTCACAGCGGAACAATAATGGCTATAACACGTCATAGTAAGGCCCCAGGTTGTTTTTACAGTATTCTTGAATCTTCTTATTGTGAAGGCTGAATGATGATTATTTCAAAAACTAAAAAAAAGTAAAAAAAACCATTGAAATATTTTATTTTTTCATATGGTAATAAGTCTGAGAAAACGTCAAAGTTCCGATAGCTATAGCAAATGGCAAAGAGGTTAAGCTGGTTCTGTGATAAAAAATAACGCCGGATTTTCTGTTTGAACTATAACAGTAACACGAAAACAGCAACTACAAATAATTTTTAATTCCAAACTACACAAGTCTCAGCAATACTCTGACTAACTTATTGTAAGTAAAATATTGCATCACTTCATTTGTTTTTGTCATTCCGTTTAAAATTATTTATATAGTCCGATTTCTAACATAAAACAACGGTTTATTGCATCATTCTTGCCCTATACCTGCTTTTAGCCCAACGGTTAATTATATCCCCTATCGTTAATGTTTATTTAATATTCCAATTCTTACCTATGAATCTGGATTACTACACATGATCGGTTTTCCAATTTTACACATCGACTAAGAACAAACAACTTCACTCGAAAGCAGTTTCTTTAATTAGTTTACTTACTAAATTGTATATAAAAATAGTGAGTGGTGTGTGTGCATTGCAGGATAATTTTGGAAGAAAAACACCAAAACAAAAATGTATTCAAGACTATGCAACTTCCGGTCCAGCGTGAAATATCGGCTGATATCATGCAGCAATATGTACAGCAGCAGCATTCTTAAAAAGAAAGAACCAAGTTCAAAAGCCCTGCAGCCAGGAAAATCTGTTCACGGCTTCCTCGTAAACCAAGTAGAACCAATCAAAGAGTATAATATGATTGCTTACCATCTAGTACATGAAAAGACTAAAACAGAGTACCTGCATTTAGAAAGAGATGATTGCAATAATGTATTTTCAGTAGGTTTTCGTACAACACCATTAGATTCCATGGGGACACCTCACATCTTAGAACATACAGTTCTTTGTGGCTCTGAAAAGTATCCAGTTAGAGATCCATTCTTTAAAATGCTGAACAGATCTCTGGCAACATTTATGAATGCACTGACAGGCCCCGACTACACATTCTATCCATTCTCTTCACAAAATCAGACTGACTACAGGAATCTGCAGAAGGTCTACCTAGATGCTGTATTTAAACCTAAACTATCTAGATTAGACTTCCTACAAGAAGGCTGGAGGCTGGAGCATACAAACTTGGAAGACAAATCCTCTGACCTTACATTTAAAGGAGTAGTATATAATGAAATGAAAGGGGCTTTCTCAGAAACAAGTTCGTTGTTTGGGCAAAAGTTCATTAATACTATCTTACCACAGGGAACTTATGGCTATGTATCTGGTGGTGACCCAATAATCATTCCTCAACTCTCTCATGAGCATTTAAAGAATTTCCATTCAACTTATTATCATCCAAGTAATGCTAGAATTTATTCCTATGGCAACTTTCCTTTGGAAGCTAACCTGAAGTTCATCAACGAGGCTTATTTGAGTCAATGCACGTTTTTGGACCCAAAGCACTCGATAGTAAACAGTCAGCCACGTTGGAAAGAACCTAAAAGAAGGCAAATAACATGCAGACTTGATCAATACGGAGTTCCAATCGAAAAACAAAACCAAATTGCTATAGGATATGTTATGGGTGACATAACCAATACTTATGAGACCTTTATGATGATGGCATTTAGTGAACTTATGGTTATAGGTCCAAACTCGGCCTTCTACAAAAGTTTAATTGAAAGAAACATTTCTGGAGGCTATAATTCACTCACAGGATATGACAACCAAATAAGGGACACATTATTTGTTGTGGGATTAAAAGATGTTGAGAAATCAAAGTTTGAGTTGGTAGAAGCTATCGTTAACCAGACAATTGATGACATTTTTGTCAATGGTTTTGAAAAGGACCACATTCAGAGTGTTCTGCATGGGTTTGAGTTGTCAATCAAACATCAGACGCCTAAGTTCGGGCTCAATGTACTCTTCAATCTTATGCCCCTGTGGAACCATAATGGCCCAATAATAAATTCTTTGAAAGTAAATGAATTGTTGGATCAACTAAAAAAGAACTTAATGGAACCCAAGTATGTGAAAGATATTATTGAAAAATACTTCATTCTTAACAAACATAAATTAGTCATGACTATGGTACCGGATGATAAGTTCGAAGATAAATTTAATGAAGAGGAAGCCACATTATTAAAATTCAAAGTGAATAATCTGTCCACAAGTCAAAAGGAGAAGATATATGACGAAGGCTTAGAACTTTCTAAAACACAGAAGAAAGTAGAGAACTTAGATATTCTACCTTGTCTAAAGCTTGATGAGATCACTCTTACCAAGACAGCACCTCCCGTAAAGCATACCGTAGCAGATATAATTCCCTTACAGATGTGTGAGGCCAACACCAATGGAGTGACGTATTTCAAAGGAGTAGTTGGAACTGAATGTCTGGAAAATCACGAAAGGCAACTACTGCCATTCTTTGAATACGTAATCAACAAATTTGACACCAAAAATTACAGTTATCGAGACTTTGACAAGTATGTGAGCAGATCCACATCTGGATTGGGCATTCTTAGCCATATTACAGAACATATTGATCAACCTGGCCAGTATGAACAAGGAATATTGATTAGCAGTCACTGTTTAGACGAAAATCTCCCAAAAATGATGGATATATGGAGTGAAATCTTCAAAAAACCAAACTTTAGTAACAGCGAAAGAATGCAAATGCTCTTAACTAACTATTGCTCGTCTCTAAGTAATGGTATCGTAGACAGTGGTCACACCTATGCTATGCAGGCAGCTCGGGCCTTGATAACCTCTGTAGATGAATGCAAAGAGAACCTAATGGGACTTCAACACATAATGAATATGCAAGAAATTCAGAAAAATTACAAAATAGAAGATGTCCAATCTATTATTGATGTAATTGGAACCAAAGTTTTAAATGGAACAAACTTAAGAACAGCTTTCCATCACTGTAACACCAACACACAGATTCAAGAGAATGTAGACAAGTTTTGTAAACAACTGTGCAAGGATGTAGAACAAAAAGAAGAGAATAGAATTAACTGGACGGATGCTAAAAAAATTTCTGAAGAGAACCGTGGTGTGCATATTCATATGAACATCCCGGTCAACTTCTGCGCCAAAGTGCTTCCCACGGTGCCTTACACCGACCCTGATTACCCTAAATTACGAGTACTCTCAAGGTTCATAACTTCAAAGTATTTGCACCCAGTTGTCAGAGAGCAAAATGGGGCCTACGGCGGTGGCGCTCTGTTAACCTTAGATGGAGTCTTCAACTATTATTCTTATAGGGACCCCAATTCCACCGTCACTTTGAACGTATTCGACGAAACATCTCAATGGATGTCCCAAAACACGAAACTTCTTGATGATCAAAATCTATTCGAGGCCAAACTGTCTATATTACAGCAGATGGATCAGCCTGTAGCCGAATATATGAAAGGAATCGACCTATTTTTGTATGGTTTGTCCTACGATATCTGGAAGACGCAGAGAGAAAGGGTCCTGGCTGTGACAAAAAAGGATTTGATTGAAGTGTGCGAGAAATATTTGAAAGGTGACAAATTTTGTGGCAAATCCGTCATTGGAGTAGGTTCGGAAGATCTTAAAGCAGGAACTAATATTTGGGAGACCATAAGCGGACCACAGCAATAAGTCGAGGCAGTTTTGTTGCCGCTTAGACTTGATCAAGTGACAAATGTATGTAGTTCGTGTTGTCAGTCTTAATGCCCTGTATTAATGTCCTGATTGATTGAAAATGCTGAATCTAGTTATGAGGTTATACCTACCTACTACTGCTTGACGTCGTCGTTGGCTTGAATCTTTGAAGCAATGTACTGTTTTAAAATCACAGTTATTTACTAGAAAAAGTATGTGAACCGCCAACATGATGTCAGAATGGCAGGTGTATTCTAAATCTAAACAAATTACCAACTAACTGAGTGTGAAATGCCTACCGTAGCAATGTAATTTATCATTTATCATATTAATTAAAAGCATAACTAGATGGTTAAAGATTAATTTAAAAATAAAAGCTCCACATCACGGGCCTGTCCGATCTTATTAACCTCTAGTAGTACAAGGGATTTCTTGTGTGAAATGACAATTCCTTTATGCAACTTTTAGTAAAGTAATTTTAATTGCAATTATCAAGAATTTAGGAACTAAACTACAGGGTTTCTTAAAATGCAAATACGGGTATGTTATTTATATAACCATTTACTCATTTTCCTTCTATTAGCATTTATTATAACATATAATTATAATGTTATGTATATTAATTAATAACGTAGGTTTAAGGTGAATCTAAATGAAGATGCATATTGGCAATTTATTCTGTTATTATTTTACTTTTGTTACAAAATGAAGGTACTTGTAAAATACTTCGTGACATTAGTATTTAAACTAAAATTGATCAGTCGTTACTTTCATTGCGTTATTATAAGTTCACTGTGCTAATTAAGAATCAAAATGGAGAGAAGAGGAGGAAAACAGAGTTTTGTCCCATTAGAAGATCAAAAAGAACCTTTTACTAAGTATAGCGACTATTTAAAAAAATAGACAGCAACGTATGGCGGACACAACTAATTACTAATAATATCGGATAGGGTCTAAATGTGGACAGTTTTTATTTTAATATTACTCTTTAACAGATAATAGCATCTAGTTATGCTTTTAATATGATAACGTAACATTGCTCGTACGCTCACACTCAGATAGTTGGTAATTTGTTCAGATTTAGAATTCACCCGCCATTCTGACATCAGGCTGCCGGCTCACATATTTTTTCTAATAACTGTGGTTTGTAAAGAGTACATTGCTTATAAGTTTACGTATATTCGGTACATTGTCCGTACATTTCTCTCATAGCATGGCCATTTGTAGTCATACTGATGCACACGTTATAGCTAAATGGGTATCTCTCCAAGTAGTATCTACATTTTACTTCCCTGTATAAATGTTATTTGAATTTTGTCGTTGTAAAATGGAGACATGTTTAGAATGTATTATTATATCTTAATGTCAGAGTAACTCATTTGTTTATTTATTCCGAGTATTTGATATTGAGACTGCTGTTAATAAATATTATTTTCAATTTTTTTTTTTTTTATACACACCCTTGCCTACCCTCATTTTTTTTTATACTGATCCATTTTTAGGGTTCCGTATGTCCAAATGAAAAACGTTACTTTGTAGGATCACTCGTGTGTCTCTAATGGGCCGAATGAGTTGAAATTCAGTAGGTACCTACACATGAATTTCGGTAACCCAAACACGTACGAAAATAAATGTGTTCTGAATTTGGGAGGCAAATACGAAAATTAAAAATTAAGTTTTGCAAACTATACCGTGTGACATATCAAATAAAAGGACTTAAAGGTGTGATAGACGCATGAGCAAGTACGCGTACTTAAGACTCGGCAACGTTTCTCGCCCGTGTGTCATACTTACGCGTACTTTAAAACCGCTGAGTCGGCGATCCAACAGGTTTGAAATTTTGTTCGTAGCCCTTGGTTCGTAGTTTCGTACGTCTGTCATCGCCGCGAGTCACAAGCCGCCATTTTGTTTCGACAACAAAAAAAAAAAACAAAAAAATAAAATAAAAATTCGACAACATCGCGAATTCGCGATACAGTATGAGCAAGCTGCACGTGTGTCACCGACGACGGTGAGCCGAAAGTTCGTGAACTTTAAAACTGCGTACTTTAAGTTCGCACGTCTATCACCCACTATACTGTGAGGATCTCATTTAAAAAAAAAAACTGAATATAAATAGTTTTGAAGTTACTTAAGAAAATAGATGAAAATTTACCAATTTCCCCATAACTCCAAAACAAACGAGTAAAATTTTGAAAAAAAAAAAAATACAGAAAATAGTTGTATACCTACTTATAGATTACTGGAAAACCTATGAGAAGTCTAAAGTATTAAAATAACACTTAAACTTTGGAATGGAATGAAGAAGGAATGTATGAAAGAAGATGTTTTTCAACTTCAATTGTTTTTGTTCTTGGAATGAGTTCATTCCAGCTACGGAATCCTTAATTGTGCGTGGTCTGCCACGCGCTTGGCCGATTTTTTACCTCTTGTCGCTTTGCGTAGCATATTCAGCCTATAATTCCCACTGCTGGGACAAAGGCCGCCTTTTTGTGAGAGGAAGTGGGCCGATTCCACCACGCGGGGCCAATGCGGGTGGTTAGATGTCACATGTCTTCTAATATTTGGTTCTAGGGCATGCCCGTGTCCTTACGGTGTTTTCTTTCATCGTTTTGAGAAACACAAAAATAGATGCTCTGTTATGTTCTTTAAAGTGATGCTTTAAATATTCTCAACTAGCTGCGCCCCGCGGTTTCACCCGCATAAGTCTCGATCCCGTGGGAATATCGGGATAAAAAGTATCCTATGTCCTTCTCCGGGTCAAAGTCTATCCATATCCCAAATTTCACCCAAATCCGTTCATCCGTTTTAGCGTGATACCGTGACCAAGGGAAAGAGGGATTCATTTTTATATATATAGATAAATAATGTCTCAAATAATACCAATGTTTTTTAATCTCAATGAAAACTTCATTGGTTCAATATAATCACTACCCCCAAACAATTTTCTTGATTTTAAACTAGTTTTAACTAAAATTAAAACATGAATATCAGTAAATTCTTGTTATAACTAGGAAAATCTAGTATTAACAAAAGCATCCAGTATAAACTAGACTAGTGAAAACGCGTTATAACTAAAAACGGGTTTTAACTGTAAAAGGGGTGAAAGACGCACGAGCAAGTACGCGTACTTATGGCTCGGCGATCTTTCTCGCCCGTGTGTCACTTTAAAACCGTTGAGTAAGTTCGTTGGCGATCCAATAGGTTTGAAATTTTGCTCGTACCCTGCCTTGGTTCGTAGTTTCGTACGTCTGTCATCGCTGCGACTCGCGAGCCGCCATTTTGGTTCGACATTTGCGTAATATTTGTTTTGTTTGGTTCTGAAAATTCGACTACTTCGTGCGATACAGTGTCAGAGAACTTAAAAACCGCGTTCTTTAAGGCTCGTGCAGACCAGCGCGATATCGCGGGCGCTACAAGGGTCGCGCTGCCTGTAGCGCCCGCGATATCGCGCCAGTTTGCACGAACCTTAATAATAATATTTGGGGGACATTAGATGATCAATCTGGCATGTTCAAACTGATCGGACAACTAATTAAAGTGTGAATATCCTACGTCAATCTGGTATTCATCGATCAGTCTGCCCGAAACCATAGATCAGAGGGGCAAACCCCGTATTTATACGTATGAACGTTCGCAATCTGTCAAAAATACAATCAATTTACCAACATTTTTGACAAATTTGATAGATTGCTACTTGAATGTGAACATTTTTTAAGTACGAGAATCGGCCTTCAGATGCCAATCTAGCATCAGTTCAGATGCAAGATTGGCCGACGCACCGTAGATTAGATAAATACACCATTAAATGAAATAAAAGATTGAGAAATAACACAACACACAATAGCACAAATAAATGATAATCGTAATATCGGTAGTTTATATAGTAGTATCGTAGTTAGTCAGGAGAACTTGGCCTGAAACTTAATCCAGATAAAGTGTTTTTCGTGTGTGGCCAACGACACATACAATCCGTACAAACGCGGGCTGCGTTTCTTCGGATCTACCAATCTATTCTGTAAAAAACTTCGTTTTGAAAATTTTGGTGAAGTGAGCTTGAAGTGTACTGTCAATTCCTAGTATGAGGTGGAATGACAGCTCACTTCATCTATGTTTTTACGGTGAGATTTTTACAAAATAGACCCGCTGGAGTTGCACAAAAAGTGTTGATTTTATTTTTATTTGATTTTTTTTTCTACTTAGGTAAAAAGATGTCACTACCGCAGAATTTTGACAACCCCGAAGAATATTTCGAAGAATGTCTACAATTCTTTCAAGAATATCAATATTTATTCAATTACCCCAACACAGATTTACTAATTCATAACATTTTGGACAAAATCACTATAAAAGATGAAAAAATTGATGTGTTTGATGAAGATTTCGACTTGAGCTCCACAAGTGATGTTTTTTTGAGCACTTTCTTCACAAAACTGAAAAAGTTGCAAGTCTTTTACGAGGATATTCAAGAAAATGCTTTGGAGAACAAATTGAATATGCCGCCGGTCAGTCCTAAAAAGAAACATGAGATCTTATATTTGGCTAAAGAAATCAAAGAAGTTTGTGAAAATGTTGGCTGTGATATCGTTGTCGACTTTGGATCAGGATTGGTAAGGATTTTCTTACAAACGTACCTGCTTACCTACATTTATAGTTACACTCACACCTTTGTGTAGGTATGCAGAAACTAGAGAAAGCCACACTAAAATAGAGGCAAAGCAAAAACAATAATTTTTATGAAACGTTACTGTGCGTTTGCCCTGGCGAAACATTCACAACAAAACATGTTGAAATCTCTAGTCCTGTCCTGTCTGTATGAAACATTGACAGAAAATAGAGATTTCAACATGTTTGTAACCGGCTTCAAAAAAAGAGGAGGTTATGTTGTGAATTTTTCGCCAGTGGAAGGCTCAGTTACAGTAACATGTTTTTTGATAGGTAGTTTTTCCCATGCAGATACCTACTAATTGTTTAGTTCCATAAACGATTACATGACACTTCCAATTTACCAGATATTATTTCGATTTGCGTAGTCCTACTCTAGCCTAGTTATCTAAATCTTTTACATGTCTATTTCCAGGGCTACTTGGATCAACTTTTATTTGAAACAACAAACTACAGAATATTAGGAATTGAATGTAATGAAAGTCATTACGTTGGCGCCAAAATACGTCAGCGGAAATACCATGCAAACTCCACAGATAATGTAAAATATATAAAACACACAGTAACAGAAAATTCCCATGAAAACATCCAAGGATATTTGCACGATAAGTTTGGGAATGTTAAAGAATTCTGCATAACCGGCCTTCATGCTTGCGCCGATTTGACTATAGACGCGATCAACTTATTTTTAAAGATGGCCGATGCAAAGGTGATGGTAATAATGCCTTGCTGTTATCACAAAATGTTCGGAGATAGTGTACTTTTTAAGAATTTTCCTTTAAGCGATTGCCTGAAGCATATTTTTAGAAGGTTTAAAGGGGAAGAGTATATGACGGTGCCCTTTTTAAGACTGGCTGCTCAGCCACCATCTATGGACGATAACTTGGAAGATTTAGTTTTCAATTTATTGTCAAGAGCTGTGCTGCAGACATTTGCGTTTAAATGTGAGTATTGTTTAAAGTTCCCAAATAACGTATAATAAAAAGCTGTAAGGGTAAAACTGCAAATATTGTGTGTCTACGGTGAATTTGGGAATTTTCAATGGTTGTGGATGTGATGAAACCATATGTGGTTTGGGAAATCCCAAACCGTAGGGATTAGCCAAACCGTATACCATAGATATCTTATCGACGCATTGTTTATGAAATGACTATGTTTGTGTGCACACAACTATAGCAAGAATATACAAGAGTATTTTATGTTTTACAGACAACTGCAAATTAAAAAGGAAAAAACGCAAAGCTGTCAAAACTAAAAACATGAATAACAATTTTGACGTCTACATAGAAGATGCTACCACTAATGGCTTTACTTTAATTAAAAATGAACGTAGTGCCAATAATGATAACATTGAGACTCCTAGATTCTGTTTAGAAGAACCTACGACATTGTGGAATCAACTAACTCAATTAACGTTTATAAAGGCGGGAATTTTTATTCTTTTACAAAATTATTTGCAGCCAGTCATCGAGAATTTTGTTTTATTCGACAGACTGGTTTATCTCAAAGAAAAGGGTGCAAAGCATTGTGAGTTCAAAAGAATATTGAACGTTAAAACATCGCCTCGTTGTTTGGCACTACTAGCATATAAATAATTGTAGGTATATAAATTTACATTTACGTATTTGTTTTATTCCACTTCCCGCACTACAACATAAATCTAGCTCTGCGTCGCTGGGGGAGGACAGCAAGATGGGACAGGCTGGATAAAAAGTGGGTAATTATTATTCTCAGGGGAATTTAAAGCTACAGGCTCAGCTTCGACGCGAGCTGGCGCATTGTCGAGCAATGGTTGGAGGGCAGGGGTGAAAAACCGATTTTACTGATTTTAAGCAAGCAAAAATGCAGAGGTTTGTATTGTCTTCGGTTTATTTTCTAATTGTCACTGTCAAACCCAATCTAACGTGGGGTTTACACTATGACATATCTAGGATCATAGATCTCTGAGTCATATTTATTTGATAATGTAATACAAACATAAAAAAATCAAATCGTCTTTGATCACAGATTTTTGACATTTGTTGTTAGATAGGATCACTGCTGTACTAAAAAAAGCAATCTGCTGCCGAGGCGAGCGGCCGGGACACATTGTTTTGGCTTCATTGGTGTTCTTTAGAGTGCTATTTTGTCATATTGTGTGCCGAAAGGCTTCAGAATTTGGTTTTAATAGATGATTGCAACCACATATAACAAAAAATAGGATCCTAGATATATGATAATGTAATACACGGATATGATCCTAGGGTTCATATAAATAGGATAAGAGATAGGATCATAGGATATCATAAATGATCCTAGATATATGATAGTGTAATACCCCCTTAATATTATACAATTTCTTTATTCTTTATAGGGGTGGGTCGTTACGTTATTTTCGCGAAACGTAACGTAACTTGTGACTTCGAGAACATCACTGGTTTTGAAACTAGTGATTTTAGTAACTAATTATTTTTCTAATTTTATTCGAGGATTCTATCGAAATATCACAGTTATTTGCGAAACGAAAATATAAATGATTACTTACGTAATACGTTACATTATTACAAGGTTTAAGTTTTTGGAAAGAATAAGTTTTTGTAGCTACATATAAGCAGTTACATTATTAACGTAATACTAAAGTTATTACTCGTGAAAGAAACAACATGCGCTCGCAACGTACTTTACTTTCGTTTCACTCTTTTCATTCGATCACTGCATTGTGATGTAACTAGTTACAAAAATCACGTGTTTATGTGTGACTCGAAACTAGTTATTCGGCTACATGCCCCGTAGCCAGTTATTGTAACTAATGACGTAAAATAACGCCCATATCTAATACTCTATGGTCAAACTGTCGTGTCGTCATGTGGTATACCCATTGAGATAGTAAAAACACGGAGGCGCCGCGATATTCTATACATAAGTTTGCTTATACAAATATGGGTGAAAAACGTACTAGAATGAAAAATATCGTGTTATTTCACTCTTTCTAATGTGGTAATCGTATTTGATAAAAGAGACAACAATATTTCAGTTGTTCCTGATAATGGCAACATTTTGTTGAGACGTAGTAACAGTTGTAGGTAAGTGCCATATTCGCCATATTATGCGACAAGTTCATGGTAGTTCTGCTGTCAAGTGGTTGTTTACTTTTTGTTTTATTGAGATTTGTGAGAAAATTACGTGGAGTTTTCCTTTAAAATTACATATATACGTTGGAAAACACCAATTCAAGATGCCTGTGTGTTCTATTGTGAAGTGTGGTGCAAGAAAGAAGGAAAATCAACCTCAATTATCTTTGCACAGGTTAGTAGCCGGTTTTCATGCAATAGTACATAAAGTGATAAACTTTCGATGAAAAAATTGCTAGGCGATCATTAAATACGGCTTAAATTTTAATATATGAGTTTATTTCCGTCCAACAGACCTTTTTATTGTTTCATAATTTCATTCGTTTGTTTACAATGATATGTCATGGTGGAATAGTGTTGTACCGTTGCCGTAATAGTTTCTGATACTAGTTCCTTCGCTGCGCTGAAATGATATTGCTAAGTCCGGCCCGTGGTTTACAGCAAACTGTACTCTTTGGTTCATAGCACCGAGAGACCGTTCCGCAGAGTTTTATGTAGTGTATACGATTTATTTGTTGAAGTTTTTAAGATGAACAATACTGTAGAACATACATTTTATGTAACTTTTATGTTTCCGCGGCGCACGCTAATAAAGTTCCCAGTCCACATGATTTTATCCGACATCTTCAACAATAATCGTCAAATTTCAGCCAATTTACACAAAACCTTAATGAATTATACACTAAAACCTTCCGCATGAATCACTCCGTCCATTAGTGAAAATTGAGTGAAAATCCGTTTAGTAGTTTTTGAGTTTTTTGCGTTCAGACAGATAGAAAAACAGACAGACGCGACGGTGGACTTTGTTTTATAATATGTAAGGATGCGTATTATTCCGAATGTTCATTTATGATAAAATTGTTAAAATTTTAATTCACTAATGCCCGTTTTCACCGATAGCTAAGTGACACTTAAATGAATACCTAAATAAAACTGCATTGTTGGATTTTCAACTCTCAGCGCTGAGTCTACCGTTGAAAATCCAACAGTGAACTTTTATTAGGGATTCATTTAAGTGTCATTTAGTGAAGGTGAAAACAGGCATAAGACTTGCATGCTCACTCGATACTAAATATTTGGCTTTGTTTAAACGTTCACTTGCCAAACATTAGGTTTGCGTTACAAATATTTGTGAAAACTTTATTTGCTAAGTAATAATTCTATAAATGAAATTAAAATTATGCGGAAAATTGTTTGGGAAGTGATAAATTGTCAATACTCGTTTTTTTCTGTTACAACGGACTATTAGCTAATATTTTTTTTAATATGATTCAACCGTGATATCTAGTAAGATTCGTAATACTATTACGTACTAGTATCGATACTCGAAATAGTTACACTATGTTCCCTGAATGACACAACCCTAGCATTGGCAGCCATTTTATGAGACATTTTGAGTTGTAGGTATGCACCTTTTTTTTGTAGGTATTTCCAGTCCATACTTATTATTATGTCTATGGGTATACCGTGTAATCTACTTTTTCTGTGCGTGTAATCAAAAATGCACAAACATGGCTGATTTGATTATTTTGATTGAAGACAGGATTGTGTGTGATGCATACTGATACCGACTGATATTAGTACTGGTTTCCCGCTTACGAGGTACGACGAACACTCACTAACATAACAAAGTAGGTAATAACTCTCCCATGACTTGATTTTATTGCCAATCGTAACGTCAACATGAATAACTTAAATGATTCGTACTGTCGCCTTTGCGCCGACTTGAAACCAAGCAACGATGTCTCCAACATGGAAATAAACGTAGAGAAACGCCGAGAAATCATCAATAAGTTAACGCGATTTAATATACACGTGGATTTTAATAATATGTTGCCTAAAACTGTGTGTTTAGAATGTATGAATTCTTTGGATCACGCGTATGCTTTTATTAGTACTGTAGACCTTGCACAAGAGGCTTTTCAAGACTATGAACATGATAATTTGGCTCTAGATATTAAGAAGGACGAGGTTGGCTCGGACGACGATAATATGGATTCAAGTAACAAAGATGATGCTAGTGTGAAAACTGATGACACTATCTCTGATGGTAAATCCAAGGATATTGGTAAAGAAATTCAGATTGAATTTGACCCTAAAACTGAATTAAAACAAAAGAGTTGTAAATCTAAATCAAAAAAAGGAATAAGTAAATCAAAACCTAAAATGTTAAATCAAATTAATAGAAAATTAAAAAAGCCCAGGATTTCGACAAATGTAGACCTTGATACCTGGCATGACTATAATTGGTTATGTGCTTTCTGTGTTAAATTCTTCCAGAACCCTAGCGAGTTGAAAGTGCATTCTATGCAGTACCACATGACCTGTAACCCTTACAGGTGCTTTGACTGCAAAGCGCGAGGACTGCATATGGATAACTTCATAACGCACATAGCTAGACACCGCCCAGTTCTAGAACTCACTTGCTATCAATGCTCTCTTAAATTTGAAACCCTGTTAGAAATGAACACACACAAAGCAACACATTTCAATACTGATTATGTTTGCTGTGGATGTAACTCTACATTTTCAAGCGAAGAGGAATTAGATGACCATATGACAAAGTTCTACAAGAGCGTAGAAAAAAGTTCGGCAGTAGTCAAGAATAACGAGAGCCTTAAATGTGTCATATGTGAAAAAACACCAAAGTCGAGACTTCTATTACACAGGCACCTGTTAGTACATACCGATAGAAAACGCACCTTTATCTGCAGTACTTGTGGTGGCGGCTTTTATAACAGGAAAGAATTAAATCAACACCAATTTGTCCATACTGACGAAAGACCGTACAAATGTGAAGTTTGTAATTTCAGTTTCAAGATCAAACAAGAACTCAAAACGCATGCTACTGTACATTTTGGACCAAAGCGGTTTGCCTGTGAAGAATGTGGCAAATGTTTTCGGTTACCTAAACAACTGGTGGTTCACAGTGCTGTCCACAAGGACATTAGACCTTTCAAATGCACACACTGCAACAAGAGTTTCCGCTTCAGACATTTACTGATGCAACATTTACGTTTGCACACTGGAGTAAAACCATATTCTTGTGATAATTGTTCACTGACGTTTAGGAACTGGTCCAATTACAACAAACATACAAAAGATATCCATGGTGTTGACAATTCTAAAAGGAAACGTACCTCTGACGGACTTTATGCTTTAGATCCAGAAACTAAGGAGGTTATATATCCTGATAAGGAGAAAGTGCTTGAATGGAAGAAAAAGATATTAGGAGACATAAGGAAAAGACCAAACAAAAGTGGTGAGAATGTGACTAAAGCAAATTCTGCCGATGACACTGAGAGTGATGGTTAAAGTATTTGAAAGTTCCATTTTAAAACTGATATTTTAAGTAACATACGGTCAATGACCTCAATTTTTTTTTATCATAAATAATGCTTCTTTTTTTTCGTTTTATCATGTTTAGTTAGCGATACCCACATAATCAATTATGACAAATTTGTTTCATTTTGACAGTTCAACATCATTCATTGCGTTATTTACGTTGTTGAGCAGATTTTTTTTCCAACTTATGAAGCAATGGATTAGCAATCTGTTTCAAATCGAAACAAATTGTGATTGATTGTGTATTATGCAATTAGGATACAGTTTCCCTAATTTAATTGGACCCTGTGTAGAGATAAGCTGTTTTAGTGCAGTATGTACTTTATGTACTGTGAAATATGCCAACATTGCCCTCATGGAGAACTTTGCCCAAACAATCATTTTTAAGCATATCTTTGATGTACAAATATCTTAACAAAAGGCAACATTAATTGACTTAGGTGAAATAGGTTTATGTATGGCAATACTGACTCGTGTTTGTTGCTAACTTCGCTTGTTAGAACTCGTCCAATGAGTGCGTGTTTTTGCGGGAAAATTTTAGTGCAACGTCATGGTAAAATTGTCCAGTTATTATAGTAAAACACTTTTCATAGTGTCTTTTGCATTCCTAAAGTAAACGCCATCTTTACCAAAATTCTTGTACTGGTTTTTATGTCATCTGCTAGGCCATAATTACACTGGTCAACAAAAAAACAACTTTTACAAACCCATGAAAGGAATTCAACTGATTTTAAGAGAACACTAAAAAGCGTTCACAGTGGTAATAATTTTATGTCTTAGTTAGCTCGGGTTTTTTGTGGATATCAATAAAAAGACTTACAGCTCAGTTATAAGTTTACTTATATTAATACATTTTTTAATTTTAAAAGTGTAAAGTTGAACTACTTTTTCTTTTATAATCGAGATCTACAGCTTCTCTTCTTAACGACCAACAATAGTCTGCTAGCATAGCAGGGCTCCACTTTCCCAGATAACGCTGTTCCATGCCTGCTATATCCTGGTGGAACTGTTCACCGTGCTCATCACTAATGTCTCCGATACATTTAGGTAAAAAATTTAAATGTGAGTCCAGAATATGTATTTTGAGGGACATTTTACAGCCAATAATGCGCAAGGCTTCAATCATATCTTTTACAAGTGTTTTATAGTTCTCAGCTCTTACATTTCCGAGAGCATTAGTAAAAACATGTACCATAGATTTCCAAGCCTTGCTCTCTTCTTTATTCAATTTACTGTTGAAAGTATTGTCGTTTATCAACTTCCATATTTGAGGCCCTATAAAAATCCCTTCTTTTAATTTTCCCCTGTCATTTTTGGAAACTTATTTTTAAGATATTGAAAAGCATCAGTTTCGCGGTTAAGAAATTTAACAAAATTTTTCATTATTCCTTATTTTAGATACAAAGGTGGCACAATAATGTTCTGTTGTAGAACTAATGGTGGATGGAGTCTATTTTCTGTATATCATACTCGTTAGATTTAAGCCATTAAACAAGATCGTTCGTGGGTATGCGTGGCGATAACACTGTATACATGTTACAACAAGCACACCATGAGTATAACTCATAAAAATGAACTAAGCCAGCTGTGAAACGTCTATGGTTGATGAATAGTCACCGCATACTTCTTGATATTACAACTCATTATCAATGGGCAAAAACCTTGTTGACCAGTGTTATTTGCGTCAAAAAAAAATCAATGTGGGCCAACAAAATCGAACAAATATTGAATTAAAGTTGAATATTAATAAATTTAACGATACTAACAAATGCACATGATCTTACAGTTGTAGCTGATGAAGTAAAATACTTACGTATCCATAGAAAAATCGTATTAAAATTGTAATTATTCGAAAAAAGTGGGCAAAGTTGGCATGTGTCACGGTAGCGGTGTTACTACGGCTCACAAATTTTATTCTTGTCACATAGGTATGCCTAACGCCGCATTTATTCGAAATGTGCTATATTAATGGCCGCATATTGTAAGTAGGGAATGCAATCTCGAGTCGAGATTGGCAACTTGAGATCTCGCCAGGCAATCTGGCGAGATCGTTTTTTGAAATAATGAGTTTTTTTTTAAAATAAATAATTCTCTACCTTAATGAAAATTAAAACTACACCTACCTACTTAAGGTAATGTCGTAATTTGTAGTACTTTGTTAATAAAAAATACAGTCAAATCTCGAAACAAATCAGCACACCCATGCTATAAATCCATTAATTATTATATTGAAAATGGCTTCTTTAAAACCATATTGTGTCAAGTGCGCCCTCGGTCTCAAAATCTCATTCGATATCTCGACCAATCGAGATTTCGACCGAGGAGTTACAAGATTGTCTTCTCACGATTGAGATTGTATCTCGAAAAAAGACTCTGAATCGAGATTCCATTCCCTAACAAGTAAGTTATTTTCAAAATTAATAATCATAGGTGCCAATCATTATTTCAACTAATTTTATCTACTCTGTAGACTGTTAAGAGTATTTTGCTTCAGAAATGAAAATGTTTCGTTTTATTTTATTATTATAATTTACTTACATTGTCATGTCCCAGTGTGATGGGGGATGCATGTAAGGAGTTTTTTAGTTTGTCAAACTATTTTTGATTTTCTTGTTATCTGAAAAATGTTTATAAAAATATGTTAAGTGCACACAGACTGAGATGAGCACAGACTACAGAATTTTCAAATAACATTTAAAAAATATACTTTATAATAAAGCCCGTTTTCACTAACTCTAGGCGACACCTAGAGTGTGTATTAGTGCCTATATAAAACCCCTTGTTAGATTTTCAACACTCGGCTTTTCACCGAAAGTTAAAAATCCAACAGCACCTACTACTAGTAGTGAAAACTAACATAAGTGTCGTAAAGTGCAAAATTCTACAAATGTGTGAACTTTAAGTGACTGAAAATAAAGCTTTTTATTTAATGACATAATCCTCTGTCCTGCTTTTCTTTAGGTCAGGGCTGGGCTGAGTATGCGTAACCCCAGCAAAATATTGTGCCTTAGAGAAATGAGAGTATTACAAATAATTAGTTCATACTTGGTTGCAATTTGTTCAAGTAGAGCAAAATTTTTTCAAATTGTATATTCGAAGTTATTCGAGAAAAACTGTTTTTGCTGGAGTAACGTTACCCCAGCGAAATGTTTTTCAAAAAGGCTGCCTGCAGCCAAGTACATGAAAATATAGCTTTTGATGAGTTGTAAATGTATACCAATAACAAAATTTGTTCTTCTTATCGTTTTTGAGATATTCAAGATTTTGCTGGGGTAACGTTTTGGGATTTTCAAAATCTCCAAAACAGTCGCGACGAACTGTTTGTTGTTATTGGTATACATTTTTACAATTACTCTTCAAAAGCTATATTTTCATGTACTTGGTTCCAGGCTAAATGCCTTTTTTGTGAATGACAACATAGGCAAAAGTGGGATCGGTCTGTAAGATGTTAGGTATTTCATGAGGTGGCAAAGAATTTTTGACTCTGGGCTTCGTTTGGTTGGAATATTTGTTCTAAATGTTCAGCGAATCTTAAGTCACTGCCCATTTTCCATTTTCTTCCTTAAGGTGGAACTAGTTGATATTTTTTCCATACAAATTTCAGGGGGGTTTTACTCCACTGTTTGACATAGTACATCCAAAGTTAAACATGATATCGTTTTGTTTCATTATTAATTTTGTCTGTGCGGAAACAGAAGAGTAAAATATTAAGCCGTTAAAAAATTAGGAGCCCACAAAGATTCCTTTTTCTTGCTAATTTCAACGCAACTTTGGGGGTAAATAAGCAATAAAAGAAGTGTAAAATCTCCAAAACAAAGTCGGCACCGACAAAGCTCAATTGTCGAAGAGTTCAATAATCTTTATTTGTAATTGATTTATGCAGTGATTTTTTCATAAAACCCTATTTTCAAAAGGACTTTTTGTAATTTTTTACGCACTCGTTTTACTAAAATAGTTCGGAACGGTGTTTGTGTGCGTGCAAACTAGACGTTGTGCATGTAGACCAGTGTCTAACTGCTCATCACTGATACTATCTTAGTCGGACACGATGCCAGGTGACACAGCGTGCTTTTCGGCCATGCCCACTAGTGAGTTCGAGCCCGCGACTAGTGTCACCTTAATAGGAGGAATTAATATGATTGGGCAGAGAGTAGCCTGTTTTGGTATCACTCGTCAATTGGCTAAGGTAGTTGATTGTTAAGGTGTGATGCCACCTATTTCTTTGTTTCCGCTTTTCGGTTATAAGACACCTTATTCCTGCAGGGTAGGCGATTGCTTTGACCCGGTGTGTTGTTCCAGGCAGTTTGCTGTATAATAGTTGTACATTTACTTAGTTCCAAATCCAGCTGTTCCGAGGTTTTTCTCTTACTTTTTCTTTTACTCTTAATTGTAAGTTTTCTTATAACATATTTGGCAAATACATGGGGCTCCGTATTTTTGCAGTAAACAGCTGCGCAACTGGGCTCAATAATTAATTATGCGTAAAAAAGTCGCTTGTTTCCAAAAAAAGTGTAAACGCTGAAGATCAGCGCCATCTGAAGTGAACAAGTGGCAATTTTTAACCCCATTCCGATTAGCTGCTTTCAACGCGCCGCATGGAATAAGTCATCCTGGTGTTAGAACAACGCGCTGCATGGAATAAGTCATCCTGGTGTTAGAACAACGCGCAGACTTATGAAAGACAAATAATTCTAGCCAAGCATGAATATAGATATCGGCAAGTGGACGAAGTCATGTGTAGCCTGTCAGCGAGCGGAGGTGCATCAACATACAAGTAGTAAGTTATTAATTTTCGGGCCCACCGAGCTTTTCAAGCACATACACATTGATATCGTTGGCCCGCTCCCTACGTCACCAACCGGTCATCGTTATTTACTTACCATTATTGACCGCAAGACTCGTTGGTGAGAAGCAGACATTACTGCAATAACCATCGCGAGGACAACATATGTGTTGTGAAAAAGGAATCAAGACTATTTTACAACATCCTCCGGCCCCGCGAGAAAGCGGAAGAAATATCTATAGTTACTGTTCGCGAATAATAAGATTAAATATATTTTTTACATTTATAAATACTTAGTGGCCAGTTTCACGAGCTGACCGGAACGAGTGATGTGCATTTTAGTGGTCAGCTGCTGTGCAGATGCAGTGGTTGGCACATCCCTATGACGAACCTCTAAAGGGAAGAGGCGCTGCAGAGGTCTGATTAATTCACCTCTCGCGGTTCTAACCCACGCCACACGCCTATGACCATCCACCCGTTGCAACATCACAATAACAATACTTAATGGCCATTTAACCCTCTTTATATCATCAGACCTTATCAAGACTATGTACACCGATTCAACTGGATTCATATTAGCCATTGATTTCTGAGTAAGTAGAATTGCTTCAGATCGCCACATAATTTTTAATGTAACGCCAACGTCCAGTCCAGTAGTTTCCTTCTGTTCCCACATGTAAGAACATTGAAGGAGTCAACGGAACTAAATTTTCCGTAGTGTCAGCTATACATAGCTGACACTACGGAAAATTTAGTTCCGTTGTTAATTTAGTTGAGTTATTTAAAACCGAAGCGATGATCAATTCATCATCATGATCATCGCTTCGGTTTCACACAACACAGTCAACAGTTCATTATATTTAAGTGGGGTAGCACTTAAATACCAAGCACCCTTCTTAGCATTTCTTTAACCGTCCGTACCACCCTTTCCCAAAATCCTCCCCATCATTTTTACAACAATATGAGATGTGGATCGCGAGATTTGGATGTCCAGAGACTCTGACTACTGACTAAGGACGGCAATTTCAGAGTCAGCTGTTCAATGTCTTAACCAACCTACTGGAAATACACCGTGTACGTACGCCGCCATACCATCCACAGAGCAATGGTATTATTGAACGCTGGCACAGATCGCTCAAAGCCGCACTCACCGCACGCCTCACAAAGGGAAGCATATGGGTTGACGAGCTACCGACCGCACTGTTTGGACTACGCGTTGCTTGCCGTACCGATACTGGAGTTACTGCTGCGCAGCTTACCTACGGTTGTAACCTACGACTCCCAGGTGATTTATTTTTATTAACACTACGCAGTGTAATTATGAACTCAGAATACGTCGATAAAATACGCGGAACAATAGAAAGTCTCAAGCCATCACTCATTCAGCCGCACAGCAACAACCGTGCCATATTCGTGCATTCTGACCTAGACAAATGCCTTGCTTGAAAACCCTAAAAACGATACGCATGAAGAAAAATGTGAATTAGAGCCGCCATCTTGGGTTTTAATTTTGACCAAATTCACACTTTTTCTCTCTCCGGCATGCAGTGTACTCGGGCCGATATGTATAAATTTATCCCATGAGGCCATGACACTGTAATCACTTTACTCTTTTCTTTGATTTTTTCCGGCGTTCTCTCTCTTTCTCGTTCTTTCTCTTTGAATTAGAAGAAGACAGTCGCAGTTATTAACACTTTTTAGTGTGACGATTTCTGAAAGTTTACAAGCCCCGTTAAAGAACTTCGTTCCAGTAAGGATCGAAAGATACCACAATGCCTGAATACCTACGACTGAAAACCAAATTATCTATAAGAACAGGCTCTTGCCTACCATGAGGTCTTATAGGGTCGAAACATGGTCGCTCACCACATACTACAATGATGCTCACTAAAGAGACTGTACAAAGTTCAAGTTACACAAAGAGTTATGGAGCGCACCATGTTACGTCTATCACTGAAAGATCGACTCCGTAACTTAAGAGATCCGACGTGGTGGGACTACGAATAGCGGCTCTGAAATGGAAGTAGGCAGGACACTTTGCTAGACGTGGTGATGGCAGGTAGAGCAGAGTCCTAACGGAATGGTTGCCGAGAAACGGTAGAAGGAGCGTTGGTAGATCAAATAGCCAGCACCCTAATTCCGTAACACACTATCAATCACAATCTAAATGATTTTGAAGGATATTATCCATTGCTTCATAAGTTGGAAAAAATTGTCTGCTCAACAACGTAATCATTGCAATGAATGTTGTTGAACTGTCAAAATGAAACCCATTTATAATGTATGTGTGCAGGTGAGTGGATGACCGACAAAAGATCGCGGGAAAGATCTGGATGAGACTCGCGCAGACGATGGCTCAAAAGGGAGGAGGCTTATCTTACTCAGCAGTGGGTGGAACAAGGCTGCCAATAATGATGATGAATTGATGATGAATCAGTTCGACTTTTATTAAATTGTATTTGGAATTTTCTTAGACCATTCTATTATAGGAATTTTGGAAATCTAAAGTCTGTTTTTTAATCTCGTAGACTAATTTGACATTTCAAGTGATTGTCGTTTGTTTTTTTTTTTTTTCAATTTGGAGTTTGACATTTGCTCCTGTCAAATTAGTCTACGGGATTAAAAAACAGACTTTATATTGGAAAATCTGCAAAAAAGTGACATTGGCAAGACATCATGGCAACATTGTTTCATTTGACAACGTCAAATTTTAACTGACATTCAGTCATATCATTATCAAGTTGTCAACAAACTTGAACTCACTGTTTTTGTGGTTTTTGCTTATTTTCTAATTAATTGTTATTCGTGTTTGTGTTTTGCTCCTGTCTTGACTTACTGGGCTGTCATGGCCGTCCATAAAATAACTGCGCAATAACAACCTCTGAAAATAACATTCCAAACCAGTCAAAATGAATACTACAAATAATGTGTATTGTCGCCTTTGCGCAGAGCTAAAACCACACAATGAACTCATAAACCTGCAGACTGACGAAGAAACGTGCCAGAAAATCGTCAATAAACTGTCAAAATTCAACATAGTGATGGATTTCCAGGAGAATATGTTAGCAAATACTGTCTGCATAATATGTGTAACATCCTTAGAACAAGCATTTGCTTTCGTAACTGCAGTTGAACAGGCGCAGGCATTTCTAAGTGGCTTTAATCTGGTTCAAACAAGAACTGTGAAAAGTGATTCTTATGGTGAAATCACCTTTTGTGCACCATCAGATGTTAATAAAGAAGTTATTGACGTTAAGGTCGAAAGCCCTCAGGATCCAATGGATGTAAATGATAACAATGATGACGGATGCGATAATGAGGACAACTGTAATGTTTACAATGCTGATGGAAACAATTTAGGCAGCGAAAAAGTTAATATTGGGAATAAGGACATTAGACAATATTCTTCAGTTGTTGTTGAAGAAAAAATTGGTATAAAAGATGAAACTGATGAATACACTGCTGTAAATAGCGTTAAAAATATTGAAGAGAATGATTCTCTTAATGTTAGAGAAAATGATTTGAATATGAAAGATACTAAAGTACCCTCTGCTCTTAAAGAAAATCTCCAAAAAGATATATTAATAACAGAACACAATTTTGAATCAATCCCACCATTAGAAAATTCAGTTTATTCTGCAAATTACATAACTAAACAAAATGATAGTACTGTGGGCACCAAAACTGTGGAAAAAAAACCCATTACTAAACCAACCCCACCTGAAGTGTTGGATACTACAGTATATTCAGAAGATTACATAAATAAACAAATTAATAGGTTAAGCAATGTGCCCGTGCAGTACCTAAAAATGACATGGATGGATTGTGATTGGAAGTGTTCTCACTGTGGAACATTGTACTCAAATATTGAAGAGCTACAGAAACATTCAATGATCTACCACAACACCTGCAATGCTTATCAATGTACAGATTGTAAAATTAAAAAGCAAAATCTCAATGCTTTCATCAAGCATGTCAGATCACACAGAAAGTACTTACATTATTCATGCTACAAATGCTTTGAGAAATTCTCTAGAACGATGGAAACCATACATCATAAGAAGAAAATCCATGAGAACTCTAAACACATTTGCTTGGGTTGCAACACTCCTTTTTCAAGTAACACTGAATTAGACGAACATTTCAACAAGTATTACAATATTCTATGTAAACGGAAACCATTTATTAAAAGTGACAATTTAACTTGCAGTACATGCAATAAAGTCTTTGCAAACATTACTGCTTTGAGGAACCACATAATTAGGCACGAAGAGAAGAAACGAGACAGTGTTTGTGACAGATGCGGCAAATGTTTCGATAGTGAACGAAATTTAAAAAATCACATGGATACACATATCGTAAAGGTACCATTATATCATTGTGAAATTTGTAAGAATACCTTCAAAAGTGCACACTCACTACGATGCCATGCTAGCATACACTCTGGAATCAAACCGTTCACCTGTGATGTCTGCAGTAAATGTTTTAGAACGAAAAGTCAGATTTCAATGCACATGAAATGTCACTCAGACTATTTTCCAATTAGTTGCTCAATTTGTAACAAAAAGTTTCGTACAGACTCTAATTTACAAAATCATATGCTTCAGCATACTGGAGAGAAACCATTTTCTTGTCATATTTGTTCGAGAGACTTTACAAACTTGGCCAATCGTAACAAACATATGAGACGGAGACACGGTATTGAGATGGGAAAGAAGAGGCAGCCTATTATAGAAAAGCAAACAGCTGATGACCCGAATTCCTCTGACCTGGCTATTGGAAAGGGTAAATTTGCAGATCTAGGCAAAATGAAGAATTTCAATAATGGAAAACGAAAGGAACAAATGGAGTTGGGCAGGACACCTCTCAAGGCGCGGAGATGGCAGGAGGAGTAGGAGTACGGCAGTGGTCGAGTGCAAGGCCGTAGGCAGGTTTGGGGGATAACCCCCCCCTCTCCCGTAATCTTTTATCCCTGTGATACCACAGAAGTTTTCCGCCAACACCAGCGACCTGCATGCCGCAGTACAATTTGACAGGCCGCTTCTCTGTGACGTAGCAAGTTATCAAGAGGACTTTACTATGTGGTGAGCGAAGTGGTTGAAAATTGTTGCGGCGCAGTAGCCCACTACACGACAAGAAGTCCTGGATAACTGTAATGCTGGGGCTACATTGTCGCGATAACGCGAACTATACTTCTCGCGTTCTCTGTTGCTCAGCGTCAGCGAGACGTCGAGCGGTGAGCGAGAGAGAGTGTGCAAATTTTTTGTTCGCCAAAGCGCAACAATGTGGCTCCAGCATTACGCATTAGTGTTACCTATGATTCGCAAGCTACTTTCAATGCTCGTGGCGCTGTGTCGACCTTAGAGTATATATCACTGGAGAAGCCTTACGAACACTTCCCCCTCTGTAAAAGTACAAGAGCAAATGCTCTAACACGGTCATAAAAACTACTTTCAAATCGATTTGAACGCACAACGTTAATTGTTTTTGAGCCGCGGGGTTCTCATCAGTGCTCCGTGAAAATGCCTAGTTGTGCTGTTAAAACATGTAAAAAGCATTCCAATACATCAAACTTAAATAAAGACAGAATAACGTTCCATAAGTAAGTTTTCTTTTTTCACATCTAGTCATGTTTTCGGAGAAATTCAAAATCCTAACCTCTTAATACATTTAGACTTTTCATTCGATTCAACCATGATTCAACATAAAACAAGGCATGAATCGAGTATTTTTCTCGCATTGCTTTTGTGACGTCACTATGTCTCGCTACACCATCTTTTTTTTATGTTCATAAGGTTCAAAATATGTTTTTTGCATTACGAAAATGTTTAAATCAGCTTGCCATGCACTTGCCATGCGATTATGTCTTCTAAAGTCTGTTTTTTAATCTCGTAGACTAATTTGACAGGTGCAAATGTCAAACTCCAAATTGAAAAAACAAACAACAATCAGCACGCGTAGCATGACCACAGTAGAAACGAGTTGTGTCGACAGAAGAATAGACAAAAATGACGTTCCGTGTAGACAGGACGGCAGTAAAGTAAAAAGACACAACTACACTTTTTACGCAATTCACTCTTTTCATAATTCGACTCAGAATTGTTTGTTTTGTCATAGGATTTTTTTTTCTTTGTTTGATTCTCAATTTTTATTGATATTAAGAGTGTCGAAGTATCGTATTTTGGAAGAAAACAATATTACAGTAATATTGGATTTAACCATTTCCTTGGTAATGGTGCCGATTCTCTTGTACACCGAACTAAACTATCGGTAAAACCCCTTTATTTTTGACTATGAAAATCTTAAAACTTTTCTGCAACAAAAAAACCCTAAATTTAAATATAGTTTTGACACAACTTAAATCGTATTTGACAATCGCGAGTCCACGTGGTACTTGTTTGTCCTACCCCGTGATTTTTTTTAGAGCCGGAGGCGCGAAGGCTCGACGTATTTTATATGGAATTTTACACTTGTTGTATGGAAAATAAGAAAAATTATTACCTACATGTTCAGTCTTAGGGGTTTGAGGGTTTTATAAAGGGGGTCGAAATTTTCATTATTTTTGCGATTAGACACACCATTTTCGAGATATAAGCAAAAGAAAAAAAAACTACAGTACTATTTTTGCACATGAATTCGAGGTGTTGGTGTGAATTTTAATTATGATAATTATTACTTATCACAGTTTTGCGTTCAAAACGCTCTCCTTTATAGGAGAGCGTTTCATGATTTTGTAGATAACCGTATATACTTTGTGGCCGTCGAGTAAAAAGTTTTCTACCGTCTTTAGCATGGCGATTACAAAATTAAATTGTCTTCACTACCTTAGTGATTTTGACAGTTTGGATAGAAAACTTTCTTCTGAAATAGTCTACATGTAAAAGGACCTAGACAAAGATTGTTAGAAACGAAAGACAAAATGACAGATTGTAGAATGATTTCTACGGTGCGATGTCAAAAATGGAGAGACGAAATGTCAATTTGTATAGAAAGAGCTATGTCTATTCTTCGTAGAAATAGAAAGCGTCATGCTACGCGTGCTGGTGGGTAGAGGTGAAGGATTAACAAGTGCTTTTGTTTGTCTTAAGAATTTTTTCGATTTTAGTGAATTTTACAAGTGTGAACTTCAATCGAGACTATTCGCTGTGTGTGTTCTGTAGTTTAAGGTTTGTGTAATCACTAACTTTTTATATTTTAAAGATTTTATCCCGTATCCGACATGAGTACCAAAAAACCCCCTGACCCTCCTGATCCCTTTAATTACACTCCGGTTTTAACGATTTCTCTCCCCAATGACGAACTGCTTAATGATACAATGGATTCCGAATCTGCAAGTAGAAAAAGACTGGCCACTTCTTCCCCGACTACTGTAACGAATCCTCCAAAATTACCCAAAAAAAAAAAGAAATTGGAAGACAGTCTTACACACTAAGGGATAATCCGCCATATGTTGTTCACATTTCCTTAAAAGATGGTGAGACACCTGGTACTGTTTTACATCCGGTAAAATTTGGCATGTTTTTAACGCAAAACAACTACAGCAACATCCTCCTAGGTAGTGTCAAACGCCTAGGAAGGAACCGTGTTTCGGTTGAGTTTAAGTCACACCAGGACGCAAACAGCTTCTTGACAAGTAGTACACTAAATTCAAAATAACTTTGTGGCAAAAATTCCTCAATTTAACATTACCCGTTTAGGCCTTGTTAGAGATGTACCGAGCGAATGGACGGAGGATGAGGTCATTAAAAATATCAGGGTTCCTGATGGATGCGGCCCCGTTATAAAGGCAAGGAGAATGAACCGAAAGGTGAGTTCTCTGGATGTTACAGAGTGGAAACCCACTCAAACTGTAGTTCTCACTTTTGATGGGCAAGTCTTGCCTAAGCGAGTTTATTGTTTTTATTCTGCCCTTCCAGTTGAGAGATATATGTACCCGACTATTCAATGTTTTAATTTTTGTCGTTTCGGTCACACGCGGACAGTTTGTCGCTCAAAACCCCGTTGCTTTAAATGTGGTCAAGACCACCCAGGCGATGGATGCCAAGTTCCCACTGATGGTGCCATTTGTGTATCATGTTCTGGCAATCACTATGCTAACGATAAGGCTTGTCCTGAATTGGGTCGGCAGAAGGGCATAAAAGCTCTTATGGCCGAGAAATCTGTCTCTTTTGCGGAAGCAAGTCAGGTTTTCCCTGCAGTTTCAAGATCGTATGCTGAAGTGTCTAGAGTGTCCCATAAACTTAAACCAATACCTACCGCGCACAACTATCCCAGCCCAGATTCCCAAGTACCAAAATCATACCGTAAAACGGTCTTTCTAAAACCCAAATCTCATGCCTCTCTTTCACCTAGCTATGACAAGCAGACTCATCAAGCCCTTATTCAGGACTACTCCTTCTCTCCTTCTCAAAATGGCTGCGCTTTCCCCAGGGAAGGCGCAAGCAGTCCTGATAAGTCTGAAAATATACTCAATACTATCGCCAATATGCTAATTACAGTATTAGCTAATCCTGCACAATCCTTACCCGACCACGTTGCCAACAAACTGACATCAATCATTAATTATACAAATAATATTCCATCCCCTGACATTCCTTCAATGGAACGTGAGGAGTATTACTCCCAGGAAACCTGACCTACTCTTTCTTATTAACAAATTCAAGCCTTCGATCTGCGGCATCGCTGAGACATGGCTTAGTTCTGATAGTAATTTCAGAATTCCATGTTTCAGTGATCTTCGCCATGACAGATCAGATGGTTATGGGGGATGTGCTTTGTTCATTAATAACAAAGTACCATTCTCCCCAATTCCTCTACACTTTGTTGGTGACAACATCAATCTAGCTAAATAAGCAAATAGCTAGATAAGCATTTTATAGTGTGCGTATACAGACCGCCAAATTATCAAAACTACTCTATATTTGAATCAGTAATGGAAGATGTTTTGGCAAAACTTACAACTGGTAATAAATCAGTAATTATTTGTGGTGACTTTAATATTAATATTTTGGAAAATAATTCAAATAGCAGTAGATTATTAAGCCTCTTCAAATCATTTAATCTGTCAAATGTGTTTTTAGAACCAACGCGAATAACTTCGACTACTGCTACATGTATTGATAATGTCTTTTGTTGCTGCGACTATTTAGATAAAGCCATTGTTAATTATCTCCCTTCTGATCACAGCGGTCAAACCGTTATTTTTGAATCAAACACACCAATACTAAAAGTGCAGATACAAACTAGACCAATAACAACAGGTAATTTAAATAAGTTTAATAGCACTTTAATCAGCAAGTTAAGTGATCAGGGTCTAAATATGTCCAATGGCAATATTTTGTATGAACAATTCTTTTCATTAGTGCAATCAGAGTTTAATAAGTCTTTTAAGAAAAAAACTAAAACTATTTGCCCTAAGTTTTTATTCAGTGACTGGGCAACTAAAGGTATCAGGAAAAGTAGGGAAACATTATTTGAACTGTATGGCCTTAAGCCGTATATTCAGACGGAAACTTTTAGTAAGTATGTTGCTACTTACTCTAAAACGTTTAAAAATATCTGCAAAGCAGCTAAAGCTTCTTTCATTAGCAACAAGATTAAATCAGCAGATAATAAAATAAAGACAGTTTGGAAAATTATTAACAATGAAACAAACAAGAACAAAAGACATAATACAGATTACACACTAGACACTTCCCGCGGTCTCATTAGCGATAACATCGATGTTGCTCAGGAATTTGCAACTTTCTTTACCAATATTCCAATTAAAACTACTGAAACTTTAAATTCCTCCCCTTCACTTGCTATTGATTTATTAAAAGCAAATGTTTCAGCCTGTCCTGTGGAATTTAAATTTAAACATATAAACCCTGTGGTCGTCGTAAAGGCTTTTAAGCAACTAAAGATTAAAATGACCGAAGATCTGTGGGGCATGTCTACTAAAGTTTGTCAATCAATTATTGAGACAATTGCACCCTATTTAGCTTTAATATTTAATTTATGTGTAGATCAAGGGATATTCCCGGATTTAATGAAATACAGTAAAGTTATTCCACTTTTCAAATCCGGGGACAGCAAAAACACAAATAATTATAGACCCGTATCGGTTTTGCCGGTTTTCAGCAAGGTCTTTGAAAAAGTAATGTTAAATCAAATGCTCAATCATTTTAATCGTAATAACATCCTACACGATCAACAGTATGGTTTCACCAAAGGACGTTGCACAACCGACGCCGGTGTCACTTTATTAAAACACATATTTAATGCATGGGAAGAGGCACGAGATGCAATAGGCATCTTTTGCGACCTATCCAAGGCATTTGATTGCGTAGGTCATGAAACGCTGCTCTTGAAACTTGAACATTACGGACTAGATAAACTTGCGCTGAGCTTAGTAAAATCATACTTGAATGATAGACTGCAGCAAGTTCAAATAAACGGTGTAAATTCATTGGGTTTAAAAGTCAAAATGGGTGTTCCACAGGGCTCGATATTGGGTCCATTCCTATTTTTAGTATACATAAATGATTTACCTAATTTACTGAAAACCCGACCACAAATGGTGTTATTTGCTGATGACACATCACTGATTTTTAAAGTAAACAGACATGCACAGGAGCTTGACGACGTAAATAACGCTATGCTTAAGGTCCATAATTGGTTTACTGTAAATAATTTGGTATTAAATGAGAAGAAAACTAAATGCATAAGATTCGCGTTACCGAATGTTAGAAGTAGTGAATGTCACGTTGTATTGAATAAGGAGACACTAGAATTCGTCGAAAAGACTGTTTTCCTGGGGATAACGCTTGACTCTAAACTACAGTGGGGTCCTCACTTAACATCACTTGCAGGGCGGCTAAGTTCAGCCGCTTACGCTGTTTGGAAAATCCGCCAACTAACAGACGTAGATTCTGCGAGACTGGTCTATTTTAGTTACTTTCATAGCATCATGTCTTACGGTATTTTGCTGTGGGGACGGGCTGCAGATATTAATTCTATCTTTATTCTGCAAAAGAGGGCCGTCAGAGCCATCTACAACCTCCGCAGACGCGAGTCTCTAAGGGAACTGTTTAAGAAAATCAACATCATGACGGTACCTTGTCAGTATATATATGAGAACATTATGTATGTTCGAAAAAATCTCCATCTTTTTAGTAAGATAAGTGACAGGCATAATTTTAACACTAGAAATAGGAACAAATTAGATCAACCACGTTTTAGATTGTCTAAAGTACACACTTCTTTTATGGGGTACTGTGTAAAATGTTATAATAAAATACCACTCGATATTCTTCAACTAAATGAGAAGAAATTTAAAACATGCATTAAACGCACACTATGTAGACAAGCATATTATAAGTTAGATGATTATATCGTAGATAAAAATGCTTGGCTTAATGCTGGTCCTGCTCCACAGCCGCTTGGGCTCACTAGTTAAAATTTTAATATTTGGAAGAGTTGCTTCCCCTTTTTAAAAAAAATATATTTTGACATTAGGAACTTAATGTTCATTTTTGTTTTACCAACTTAATTGTTGAATGCTCCAATTAAGTAATGATTTTCTTTCTTTTTGGTGGTTAAATTCTTTTATTTTTTTAGATACATTGCAAACTATAGTTTTGTATAATTTAGAAGCATTTTTATTTTTGTAAATGTGAGACCATGGAGCCGTTTATTAACTTATTAAGATGTATGTTGACTTGAAATAGCATGGCAGTTGAGAATATGTCATGCTCACTTAAATGTCTCGCTGATGGTGGCGAGTGTGTTGGATCATTCGGTTCCCTACAAAATGGTTGAGCTGGATGGTGCTGATCCACGCGTCATGTTCGTGAACGGGCGCCGTCAGTTGAAACTGGTCATCTCTTATCTGCCAGGGCTTATTTTTAATCTTATATTTTCAATTGCTTTTGATTATTTTTTGTACATTGTTCTCACATATAGAAGCAACAAGAATGATGTACCCAGGATTTTGTAATATCAATGTTTAAAAGAGTGTCCTTGGAGTTTCTTGCCCGTTCTTCTCCATAGAGATCTACGTTTTGGAATGGGCAATTAGCTTCAACTTTCTGACTAACTGACCGACTCTTTGACAATTCAAAAGTGCCTGTAAATGGTTTAATTGAAATAAATGCTTTGAGTTTGAGTTTGAGTTTGAATGTTGTTGCTGTTAAGGCCGAGGATATAAATATCTTTAGTTTTTATATCGCACACCCACAAATTGAAGATCTTACTACAATAAAAAGTTGCCTAAGTAATGTTCAAGGTCCAATACTTATTATGGGCGATTTAAATGGCCATCACTATAGATGGGGATCAGAAACCTGCGACAACTTTGGTACTGGCCTAGTGGATGTATTAGATGAGCTTAATCTATGTGTGATAAATGATGGCAGTGCTACACGTAGATCTGCCCCAGGGCAGCACAGCAGCTGTGTTGATCTAACATTCTGCTCATCTAGTATAGCCAGCCTTTTTAATTGGAGTCGCTTGAATATGACTTATGGGAGTGATCATTATCCCATCATGGTTGAAATCCCTTCCAAGACTATTCTGGACAAAATTTTCCCCCCAATGTTAAAATACCAGCTGAACTCAGTGGATTGGGACCTCTACTCCAAAATTATAGACTTACGGGTCTCTTCCCTTCCATCCATTAATTCTGAAACTGCTCAGGAATGCTTCTCTTTTTCCAAAATAATATCCACTACAGCAGATGATTTATTCCCTCCAAAAAAAAAAACCGCCAACCAACAAAATTCCGTCCCCGCCATGGTGGGATAGAGATTGCTCTGCCGTGATCAGGGCCAGGAATGAGGCTGAAATGAATTTCAAATCCGACATGAACCTGGATAACATCATTGCCTTTCAACGTATCTTGGCTAAGTCCAGAAAATTGCTCAAGAATAAGAAGAGAGAAGGTTGGCGAAAATATTGTGGATCGCTGAGTCCTTCCACTCCAGCGTCGGCCGTGTGCCGTAAGCTGAAGTCGTTCAGGAGTAGTTTGAGGCCCCCCTCCGGGAGCATACTTTCTGAGGAGCTGGGTAACCAGTTTCTTTCTAAACTGGCTCCAGTCTATGTTCCTTGTATGGACGAATGTGCCGCTACAAGATCTCGGCTGGCATCGGACGACCCTCGCTGGATAGGCCATTTACTCTGGGGGAGCTAAAATCTGTTCTCGCCCAGGTAAAGGATTCTGCTCCTGGAGTGGATGGATTCCCCTACTCCTTCATTACTAAAGCGGGTGATAAGACCCACCAGTACTATCTGGACTTAGCCAATTACTGTTTTTCTTCCGGTTATATTCCTCCTGAATGGAAGGTTCAAGTCGTCATCCCTATATTAAAACCTGGTAAAAATCCTAGTGATCATTGTTCTTACAGGCTAATTGCTCTATCGTCCATACTTATTTTTTTTGCTTAAGCTTTTAGAGCATTTGATTAAAAACCGTCTAGAATGGTTCGTAGAAAACAGGAAACTGCTCCCAACGACTCAATTTGGCTTCAGAAAAGGTTTGGGTACAGCTGATAGTGTGGGTACCCTCACATCAATGATCCGACTGGCCCTTAGCAAAAATGAGTCTGTGGTAGCCGTTTTCTTAGACATTTCAGCTGCCTATGATTCTGTCCTCCTCCCACTTCTCAGGCAGAAGATGCAAGAGCTGAGAATCCCGGCTGGGATTTGTCAAATCATAGGCAACATTTTTTCAAATCGTTGTGTTAAACTCAGGATCCCCGGGGAAAACTCTGAGCTGAGGTCGGTTTGGAAAGGTCTTCCTCAGGGATCCGTGCTTAGTCCCCTGTTATATAATATTTATACATTTGACCTTCCTTCCTGTTTAAATTTTAACTGTAATATACTTCAGTATGCTGACGATATTGCATTATTGGTCTGTGGCACTTCTATACAAGATGCCGCTCAGTCCATTAATATTTCTTTGTCCTCGTTAAACCAGTGGCTTTTAGGTCACGGGTTATCTTTAAGTGCTCCAAAAAGTTCAGCAGTTATCTACACTCGCAGACGCCTCATCCCCCAAGTCGACATTAATATTGACGGTCAAGCTATCCCAATAGAGGAGAAGGCCAGGTTTCTGGGGGTTACCCTGGATTCTAAACTGTCCGGAGTGGATCACATTAGTAACACGGTTAAAAAATGCGAGCGCTCAGTCTCGGTCCTTAAAGCTTTGGCAGGTGTCTGGTGGGGTGCTCACCCATACACCTTAAAACTAGTCTACAATGCGCTGGTCAGAAGTGTGCTCGATTACTGCAGTTACTTAATTGAACCATGTAACAAAGAAGCTTTGCATAAACTGGATTCTGTCCAAGCCAAATGTCTGAGGACCGTCATTGGTGCCATGAAATCCTCCCCCATAAATGGTCTCCAGGTAGAATGTGCAGAACCTCCTCTTAACCTTCGTAGACAATACTTAGCGGATCGTTTCTTGTCAAAAGTTTCCTCCCTTTCGTCCCACCCTTTACCTCCCATTTTGGAACAAATCTACCTCTCTCTGAACGTATCATCCTACTGGAATAATAAATCTATTCCATTGATGAATAGGTACAGAGAGCTTAAACACCTATCATCGCCTGTTTGTCAATACCCCACTCTTCCGGTCTTTTCTTCCGCTTTTGAGGTGGTCCATTTCAGGCCTAAGGTCGTTTTGGGACTTGGTATCTCCAAAAATTCCCAGGACGTAAAAGGCGACTTCGATCGGGCCATTAAAAGATATTGGGAGGGTTGGAATTTGTTCTATACGGACGCATCCAAATTGTCTTCAACAGGATGTACAGGTGTTACAACATATTTTCAAAATTCAAAAATTGCCCTTTTATTCCAATGCCCACCAGAGGCCTCAGTATTTACAGGAGAATGCATAGGTATCCTAGAAGCCATCAATTTCATTTTAACGCATAATATTAAAAATTCAGTAATTTTCTCGGACTCTCGCAGTAGCATACAAGCTTTAGCTCAAAACCAACTTAAATCTAAAATTCATAGCAAAATTATTTTTGATACCCTTAATTTATTATACATTTGTTCGAACAACGGTTTAAACATTGAAATAGCTTGGGTTCCTAGTCACTCGGGCAACTAATGCGCCGACTCACTGGCAAAATTTGCTACATCTAACCCGGTGGATCATAAACACTACATGGTGCATAGTTACGACTTACGGACTGACACCAAACATAAGCTGTACAACTCATGGTCAGCAGTATGGCAGGTAAGCTCAAAACTCAAAGGCCACTACTACGCCAGTATCCAACCCAGCATCCAGCGGAAACCTTGGTTTTTTAAGTGTCCAAAATTGTCAAGAAAAACTGTTGCAACCTTGTGTAGACTAAGACTTGGTCACTGTTGCAGTCCAGTATTTCTAAATAAGATCCGTGTTCGTGACAATTCTTTGTGTGAATGCGGTCTTGATGATGGAATTCCCGTCATTCCGACCTCGCCGTCGACGTCCTTTGCGATCGCGTCCGCGCCCCCGAGTAAATGATACTCCTCCCCGACCCTTGCTCGATAACGAGGTGCCAGCAGTGGTTTCAGCTGAGCACGTAGCTTTAAATTCCCCGATTAATAATAATGATCAAAACTTTGATCCAGCCCGTCCCATCTTTGATGTCCTCCCTCCGGTGACGCCCTAAGCCGAGGCTCGTACCCCACAGGGGGTGCCCTTAGTGAGCGTTCACCTAGCTTTTTAGCTTAGTTTTGTATGCCCCTGGCTGGAGGCTTTGAGTGTAGCAGCTTAAGGCAACCACAGGATTGACCGGTTAAGTAGTCATGACCTCAGAGGTCAGCTACGAGATGCCCAACAGAAAAAAAAAAAAAAAAAAAAAAAGATGATGGAACCCTAGACCATATCTTTTTCTCATGCCCTTCGAATTCCCAATCCTTTGACTTGTATCATAAGCTTTCAAAAATAAAAATCCCCCTTCCTACTAACTTCCATTCCCTCTTGACTAACTTTTCTCCAAAATTAATCCAAGTTCTATCAACATTTTTAAATATAAATGATATCAAAATGTAGTCTGGTGTGTAGTAATAATAACTTTGTAAATATATATGTTGATTTGTAGTGTCTTAAATATATATATTATTATTATTATTTCTTATTTAGATTTACTAACAAAAATTGTCTTGTCCTTACAGCTACTAACATTATTATAACAACTAAATAACTACCACGAAGTGAAAAATTCGACGGCTCACCTTGCTGCGCTGCCGTCACCACATGACGCTGGCAGAATAGTCGACATTGGCTCAGTTGCCAAAGAAGGAAAAAAAAAAAAAAAAAAACAATCACTTGAAATGTCAAATTAGTCTACGAGATTAAAAAACAGACTTTTAGCAAAAATGATACCGAGACTACCGTAGGGTTGGTTATGTATGAAACCAAAATTGCAATATCGATAATTTCTTAGGGCTGATTTGTAATTTTTATTGTTTAAGAAAATTGTTTTTGAACGAAGTTCTTTAACGCGGCTTACGGTAGGAGTAAACTAGCCGAAAAGTCACGTGAAAAAGCATTTATACTGCCAACTGTCTTCTTCTAATTCGATCAAGAGAGAGATAAAGAAAGTCAAAATCAAACTCCAAGATGACGGTTGCAAAAATTTTCACATTTTTCGTCATTGGTGTTATTTTCATAGTTTTCAAGGGTGCTAAAGCCGATAGTGGGGTCGAAATATAAATCCAAGATGGTAGCTACGAAAATTTTCATATTTTTCGTCATGGGTGTCGTTTTCATAGTTCTGATATGAGTTTAAAATGTAAATCCAAGATGGCGGCTGCAAAAAAAATTGTTTTTGTTTAAAATCATACGTGAGAAAGAAATTTGTTCCTGACGGGGTCCCCCGACCGCACATGTTTTTTAAATGTATTAATTGTTCGTACTATAACATTATTTTTTTTAACTTTTATTTAATAGTTGTTATTTTTTTTTAATTTAAATTTTCCATGCATCAGCTGTTTTATTTCTGGGTTCAAGCAAAATTCCAAATGATTATCGATATCAATAAAAAAAAATAGATGGTACGGACTTCAAAAAACAATAGCTATTGTTCTTTTTCGTAAAAGCTACCGCGTCCCAACCCAAATTTACCAAGTAAATTGTTGAATGCTCTAATTAGTTATGATTTTCTTTCTTTTTGGCGGTAAAATTGTATTAATTTCTTAAATACATTGCAAACCAGACCAATGACCAAGACCATGCAGCCGTTTATTAAGATATTAAGATGTACTTATGTTGACTTAAAAGAGCATGGCAGTTGAGAATATGTCATGCTCACTTAAATGTCTCGCTGATGGTGGCGAGTGTGTTGGATCCATAGACATTACTATCTCAATGGTTGGATCATTCGGTTGCCTACAAAATGGTTGAGCTGGATGGTGCTGATCCACGCGTCATGTTCATGAACGGGCGCCGTCAGTTGAAACTGGTCATCTCTTATCTGCCAGGGCTTATTTTCAATTGCTTTTGATTATTTTTTGTACATTGTTCTCACATATAGAAGCAACAAGAATGATGTACCCAGGATTTTGTAATGTCTTTATTTAAAAGAGTGTCCTTGGAGTTTCTTGCCCGTTCTTCTCCATAGAGATCTACGTTTTGGAATGGGCAATTAGCTTCAACTTTCTGACTAACTGACCGAATCTTTGACAGTTCAAAAGTGCCTGTAAATGGTTTAATTGATATATGAATAAACAGACATTTTTGTTCGGAATATTGACCTTATGTCTTCTCCAGTAATATATACTGTAAGGTGTCGACGCACTGGAGCGTACTTTTTCCTCGTTGAGGAGGCTGACACACAAACACTAAACAGCGTGGGACAGTCTGACTGACTGGATTGGCCTCGAATAGTGTTTACGTTTATTTATTAAAATTTTTTTTTTTTTTTTTGTTATTTCGTTTTTTTTTTAATTTTTTATTTATGTAAAATTATAATTTAAGCTGAGTTTGAAATAAAATTGTTACTTATTGTGCCTGCACTCTTAGCATGACCCCAGACCCACACAGCAGGCATGACCACAATAGAAACGGGTCGACGGAAGAATAGACAAAATGACAGATAAAAAATCATAATTTTGTTTATTCTTTCGTCGACATAACCCGTAAAAAACTTGTTTCTATGGTTGTCATGCTACTAGTGCAGTCCCGGAGTTCGACCCCCTGTGCCTTTCTATCAGGCGCGGTCCGAGGGTCCTGGGGGTCATAACCCCCTCCCCCCCCAAAATCTTTCACGCTGTTAGGAGCCTGAATGATTTACTTGTATTACTAACTTTTAAAACTGTACTACAGCCACGAGTTACCGTGGCGTGGCTCAAATACCTGCAGTTACGATGGGCATATTATTCAAAAACATTAAGAAAATAGACAGTCATGGGGACTGCCGACAGAAGGGAAAAAAATAAGTGTTTATTTCTTAATTTTCCAATTAATCGTAGGATCAAAAATGAAAATTACACAATTTGTAAATTCATATTATTAACATTAGTCTAGTTTTTGTTTGATGTTAACATCAAATCTCTGTCCAAATTAATTTGGACAGAGGAAGAAGTTTTATATAATGAATTTATATAATGAACCTTTTATTAGTGTTCAACATGCTATACTTATCATAGACTACTATTATTTAGGAGATACCTAAACTTGTTGTCTTTTTATTCTACAAAGTAGCACATTACCACAGACTAAAAATATAATAGGTATGTTAACAGTCTTCACATAATTATATCGGCACTCTCGAGCAACAACAAGCGCAACACGTCATACTCATAGGTGCTATGCTGTTAACATTAGCATGTGTGTGGGTGACGCGAACCCCTATGATTTTCCCCTACCAAAAACCACTCAACGCGCCTGAAGAAGTTTTCACTTCAAAAAGTCAATTATAAAATACAGTACCTTGGCATGCTAAAGCGAGCGACACAAACTCGGAAATTTGGGCATCCCGCTCTTACGAAAGGTTTGAAAGTTAAGAAGGCCAGATTCCAAAACCTAAACTACTTAGGCACTGTAAAACTGTTACCACTTTTTTTCAACAGTAATTCTATTTCTTTATAATTAATCAGACAGGAAACACCGAACTCAACTAGCTTATTTTTTTTAATATGACGTTTTAAAGTGATTCCGATATCCTATTTACAGAATAAACAATTTCATTTCATTTCAATGGCCAAAAGAAAACAGAAGCTTTTTAGGGTGGAGTACTAAAATTTTCATGGTCGCTTCGTTCGCTCTTGCCTTCTACATTCTCTTAATTCTTGAACTTTTCTTCATAAGTCGACAAAGCAACTAATTCCTAGTTCTTTTGGAATGATCAAAAGAAAATCTAACCTATCCGAGTGTTTGCAAAATTTTCGAGCTGGCTTTGCTCGCTCTTGCATTTTGCATTCAGTTCAAAAGAGTTCTTAGAATTGAAAATATCTAACAAAACGTATAAGGCTGGTTGTTTAAATTGTCAAGCTAGCTTTGCTCGATCTTCTTATAATCTACTGTTGCAATACCTACTATCTATCAAAAAGTGCTGAGATTGCAAAAAATTTGCCCGTGACCCACTCCCCCCCCCCCCCCCATGTACAAGCTGCGTCCCTGAATAGCATAAGTAATGTGGAGCTGGAGATAAATGCCCATTCTTGATGGAAAAACCCAATAACACTTTACCCGGCAGTAGCACTTCCGACCACTAGACCAACAAGATGAAATATTCTTGGGCACCCATGGTGACCCGCTTTGGTATTTTGCACGCGAGATATCTTTATAAATTACTAACTGCACCCGGCCTGTCATAATTTTCGATCCCGTAGGAATATCAGGATAAAAAGTATCCTATGGACTAATCCAGGTTATGGTCTACCCATCTCGCCTTTTTTTTAAATCACTATGATTTTATAAGATTTAATTTATTTCCAAGTACATGGTACATTAAGATCTTAATATTAAAAAGTTTCACATATTAAAGTACAATTTATTACATAATAATTATAAATTAGTTTGAAATGAAAATAGTTAATTTAGAACACAATGTCAAATACAATTTTTTCTTATTATTTATTAATCAAATGTCAAAATATGCGAATCATAATAATGTCAAAGATCAACAAAGAAAAAAACAAAGTAAAAAGTTAATAAACACACAAAATATATAAAAAATGTAATGTCGAAATTTATAATTAAAAAATCCCTATCCGAAAAGAAACAGTTGTCTTGAAGCCAGGCAAATATTGTTTTCCTGAATTTATGGGCAACACTGATGCCTAGGTTTAAATTGTTGAAGATTTTGATTGCCATGCGAATTTTATCAAAAATGTATTACGCAAATACATCAACAAGTATCTCTCTCTCTCTCTTTCCCTCCCTAGGTTTTTTATTCAATTTTTGAGTTAAAACTGTGACAAAACATGTTTAAGGTTTGTGCTGCTACCGCCATTAATGGTAAATCTGGGCATGTAAACGTACTTCCCCCTGGACTCTAGTATAAAATGATTCATCGTCTTTTGATAGCAATTTGAATTAACATCTTTTTTTGAAGTGAAAACTTCTTTAGGCGCGTTGGGTATTTTTGAGATGGGAATAAAATAAACCATTGATTTCGCGACAATGCAACGACAACTCATTTTCGTAAAAGCGATTGTGCTCTTACGCTACCGATCAATGTTCTATGCACAGAAAATTGTTCAAGTTTTCACTTCTTTCGGCACTCTGCCAGTTTTTTTGGTTTTTGCTTTTGTACGATAATTTTGCCCAAAAACAGATAATTTTGACTTGGGATCTCGATAATTTGAACTTTTAGAGTTGGCAACACTGATAGTTTGTCAACAAACTATGGAACTCGCCGTGTTTTTGAGGTTTTTACCTATTTTCTAATTAATTGTTATTCGTTTTTGTGTTTTGCTCCTGTCTTGACTTACTGGGCCGTCCATAAAATAACTACGCTATAACAACCTCTGAAAATAACATTCCAAAATCAGTCACAATGAATACTACAAATAATGTGTATTGTCGCCTTTGCGCAGAGTTAAAACCACACGATGAACTCATAAACCTGCAGACTGACGAAGAAACGTGCCAGAAAATCGTCAATAAACTGTCAAAATTCAACATAGTGATGGATTTCCAGGAGAATATGTTAGCAAATACTGTCTGCATAATATGTGTAACATCCTTAGAACAAGCATTTGCTTTCGTAACTGCAGTTGAACAGGCGCAGGCATTTCTAAGTGGCTTTAATCTGGTTCAAACAAGAACTGTGAAAAGTGATTCTTATGGTGAAGTTACCTTTTATGCACCATCAGATGTTAATAAAGAAGTTATTGACGTTAAGGTCGAAAGCCGTTGGGATACAATAGATGTAAATGAAAACAATGATGACGGATGTGATAATGAGGACAACTGTAATGTTTACAATGCTGATGGAAACAATTTAGGCAGTGAAAAAGTTAATATTGAGCATAAGGACACTAGACAATATTCTTCAGTTGTTGAAGAAAAAATTGGTATAAAAGATGAAACTGATGAATACACTACTGTAAATAATGCTAAAAATATTAAAGATAATCATTCTCTTAATTTTAATAATGACTGTAGAGAGAATCAGTACATTAATGTTAGAGAAAATGATTTGAATATGAAAGATACTAAAGTACCATCTGCTTTTAAAGAAAATCTCCAAAAAGATATATTAATAACAAAACACAATTTTGAACCAATCCCACCATTAGAAAATTCAGTTTATTCTGCAGATTACATAACTAAACAAAATGATAGTACTGTGGGCACCAAAACAGTGGAAAAAAATGAACATAATCAACCCATTACTAAACCAACCCCACCTAAATTATTGGATACTACAGTATATTCAGAAGATTATATAAATAAACAAATTAATAGATTAAGCACAGTGCCCGTGCAATACCTAAAAATGACATGGATGGACTACGAATGGAAGTGTTCTCACTGTGGAACAGTGTTCTCAAATATTGAAGAGCTACAGAAACATTCAATGATCTACCACAACACCTGCAATGCTTATCAATGTACAGATTGTAAAATTAAAAAGCAACGTCTTGATGCTTTCACCAAGCATGTCAGATCACACAGAAAGTACTTACATTATTCGTGCTACAAATGTTTTGAGAAATTCCCTAAAATCATGGAAGCCACACATCATAAGATGAAAATCCATGAGAACTCTAAACACATTTGCTTGGGATGCAACACTCCTTTTTCAAGTAACACTGAATTAGAAGAACACATCAACAAGTATTACAAAATTCTATGGAGACCGAAAATATTTATTGATAGTGACAATTTAACTTGCAGTATATGCAATAAAGTCTATGCAAACATTACTGCTTTGAAGAACCACTTATATAGGCACAAAGAGAAGACGGTGTGGGTTTGTGACAAATGTGGCAAATGTTTCAATAGTGAACCAAATTTAAGAAATCACATGCATACACATATTGAGAAGCTTTTATATAATTGTGAAATTTGTAAGAAAACCTTCAAAACTGCACTCTCACTACGAAGCCATGCTAACATACACTCTGGAATCAAACCATTCACCTGTGATGTCTGCAATAAATGTTTTAGAATTAAAAGTCAGATCGCAAACCACATGAAATGTCACTCAGACTATTTTCCAATAACTTGCTCAGTTTGTAACAAAAAGTTTCGTAAAAAGCCTTATTTACAAAATCATATGCTTCAGCATACTGGAGAGAAACCATTTTCTTGTCACATTTGTCCGAGAGACTTTACAAACTTGGCCAATCGTAACAGACATATGAGAGTGAGACATGGTATTGAGATGGGAAAGAAGAGGCAGCCTATTATAGAAAAGCAAACAGCTCATAACCCGACTTCCACTGACCTGGCTACTGGAGAGGCTTAATTTGCAGATCTAGACAAAATGAAGGTTTTCAATAAGAGACAATGAAAGGAGCAAATGGAGTTGGGCAGGACACCTCGCAAAGCACGGGAATGGCAGGAGGAGTAGGAGTAAGGCAGTGGCCGAGTGCATGGCCGTAGGCAGGGTTGGGGGGTATAACCCCTCCCTCTCTCGAAATCTTTCTCTCTCCCGGTGATGTCACAGAAGTTTTCCACCAGCACCAGCGACCTGCATGACGCAGTACAATTTGACAGGCCCCTTCTCTGTGACCTAGCAAGTTATGAAGAGGACTTAACAATGTTGCGATGTTACTTTTAATGATATTAAAGAAATGCGAAGAAAATTGACTATTCCCCCCTTATCTCCGAAACTACTGGTCCTAAGATTTAAAAAAAAATACATAGTAGGTATGACTTTTTACCATTGACATATATATTACTGCGTAAGGACTGGGCGGACCGCATGTTACAATGACGCCTCGAACGTGGTCCCAAAATGGTCTTCCCTATAACGAAGTAAACTAGAACGCGTTCGGCTGTCTTCGAGAGCGGTCGTAAATTTTACAAGCAAAAATGCTAAGTTGTGTCGTGAAGGGTTGCGTGAACTACGACAAAAAGCACAATAAAATAAATGATAACATTTGATATCACCGGTAAGTTAAAAATATGTAATTATATCAAATTCTAACATTATTAATTAAAACAATTTTCTTTCTTATTTGTCTCAACATTTGGCAAAGACGACGCGAAGCCGCGTTAAAGTGCGACATAACTTTGCAGCGGCGCGCGTTTTAGCCGATGAAATGAAAAGATTTAATAATTAATTTTAAACTCGTACTTAATTCAATCTTATAGTAATCTATAAGATTTAATTATGTATAAAATTATTTTTTATTGTTTATTAAAAGCAAATTAAAATGTGTTTTTATGTACTTACTGGTAAAATTCTATAAGTACACTGAAAATACGTATTTAATTTGCAGATGCAAAAGGTTTTCACTAGCCTTCGAATAAAACAATTTTTTTACTGCAATAAATATAAATTTCGAAAAATAAAAGGTTTTTTTTATTTCTTTGTACCTCAAAAAATACCCGCTCTTACAAGGTTACGTCTATGAGCAGACCACGGCGATTGACGGTAGTTCATAGTATTTCTAATAGATGGCATTAGTGTTTCTGTATGGACGACCGCGTCCGGCAATCGTTCGGACGACCGTATCTTTACTATTTAAATCAATGCTCTTTACTCATAGATTCAAGAGCAGAATAGGGCCACCAGCACAATACACAAGAACAGACGCCTCCCGTCATTCCGACCTCGCCGCCGAGGTCCTTTGCGACCGCGACCGTGTCCCTGAGTAAATACTCCTCCCCGACCCTTGCTCGAAAACGAGGTGCCAGCAAGTTGTTGCCGCTGAGCACGTAGCTTTAAAACTACCCCGCATAATAATCATGATTTAAAACCATTTTTGATCCAGCCTGTCCCTTCTTGCTGTCCTCCCCTCAGCGACGCCCTAAGCCGAGGTTCGTACCCCACAGGGGGTGCCCTTAGCGAGCGTTCGCCTAGTTTTAATTTAGTTTAGTTTTTTGCCCCTGGCTGGAGGCTTTGAGTGTAGCAGCTTAAGGCACCCACAGGAAAGTCCGGTTAAGCAGCCAAGACCTTAGTGGTCATACTGCGAGATGCCCGTAAAAAAAAAAAAAAAAAAAACTCATAGATTCACACTCTGCGCCTGGCATCGGACGCGGACGGACGTGCTGCGCTGCTGATTGTGGTTCCTGATAGTGACTCAAGCGATCCTGTTCCTGAGTCATCGTTTCGTCGCGTACTGCGACGCTCTTCATAGTCGATTATTATTAATCGACTATCGTCGACCAATTAATCGGAGTCTTTTTCAAGATACGATTAATTATCTGTTTCTTTATCAGAGTATCGTCAACTGACTCTTCAAGTCATTTTGCCCCTTCAGGGAAAAACCACAGTTTCGTGGTCCTCGGTGGAAACCATACGGTGCCAACGAAACCGAGGGGGTGTTGACCCAATCACACCCGCCGAGCCCCTTCAGGGTTAGGCAGTCAATTGGCCGGGTCCCAGTGTTCGGCCTTGGGGGGTCTCCTAGTCGGCATTGGTGACAGTTTTCCTTTCACAGCTACTCACCTAGTGTCGGTCGGGTGTGTCTACACCCGGCACACTAGACTGGTCAGGACCCCGTTGCACAATAAGATAGGCAACGGGCAAAAGCAAGCTTAGGGCTCACCATTAGGCACACAACCTCCCTGTCTATACCCGACAGGGAGGGTTTACACATCCCCGGTAGTCCGCCCGGGGAATTAGGTTGTTAGGATTTTAATTAGGAAAAATTAGGTCCCAATTTTAATTAATCATAATGGAGGCCGTACAGAGTGACATTCAGTCACTCCGTAACGACCTCTTATCCCTCAGGAGTGAAAACTCCAAATTGTTAGATCTCCTTAATAGAGTTTTAAAAAAGGAGCCCACCCTTATTAACGAGTTCGGTATCGAACTCGAAGGTCTCGCTGCTTCACAGCAGGCCGAAATCAGGTCCTCATCCATCGCTGACTTCAGCGATGTAATCGATGCCCAATTTAGTCCATGTCCTTCAGACAATATGGACGTTGTAGAAGACGCGACCGCCATAGCCCGCGCCCCGACTCCCCATCCTTTCTATACCCCCGACCCAGAGTCTCAAGCCTCTGCTCATTCCTCCTCCTCTTCCCACTCGGATGACGATGGCTTCACGCCAGTCACCGGAAAAGGGAACAAGAGGAAGAAGAAGAAGCAGAGCTCGTCCCAAGCGAGCAAAGTAGTCGTCATAGACGACTCAATCATAGTCGCCCCTCAGGCAACCCCCACCGTCACTCCCGCCGCTACTTGCGCCCCCGTAGCTTCCCCCTCCACCGCCCCTCGCCCGATTGCGTCATCATCGCAAAATGACGCACCGCGTTCCGCGCAAACCTCCGGCCCTAAAAAGGTCGCGCCGCCACCCCCTGTCTTCATCCAAGACAAGGATAAGTGGACGGCTGTATCAAAGTGGTGTGTAGACCTCAAAATAGGCTACACTAGCGCCCTCTCTACCCAACAGGGTATTAAAGTTCTCGTCCCTACGTCGAAAGACTACAGGGACTTAACCAGGGTCCTGAGAGAGAGAGGTGTGTCATTCCACACCTACTCCCTCCCGGAAGAAAAACAGATTAGGGTCGTTATAAAAAGGATCCCTAAGGAAATTCCCTCCGCGGACATTCTTGCCGACCTTCAGTCGCAGAACATCCCCGTGGATGAAGTGCACCGTATGCACCGCTCGCGTGGCAGGGAAGCATACGACATGGTCATCGTCGTGTGCTCCCCTACCGAGGGGCATCACCCCATCTTCAATGTTAAGACAATATGTCAATTAGTGGGCTTCTCCATAGAGAAGCCCTGGAAAAATAGCGTCATAGGGCAATGTCACCGTTGCCAACTTTACGGCCATAGTCAGAAGCATTGCCATGCGAAACCCAGGTGCGTCAAGTGCCTGGGAGACCATGGCACGGCAGACTGCACTCGACCAAAGGATCGCAACTTGTGCGCCACCCCGCCAAGTTGCGTGCTGTGCGGCCTCGAAGGCCACACGGCTAACTACCGCGGTTGTCCTAAAGCCCCTAAGGCTAACTTAGCAAAGCAGTCTAAGCGCTTAGACTCTAGGCAGCAACGCCAACAGGCTTATCAGCCTTTCCCCTCGTCCCAGATACCTCAGAGGCTTAGTCCTCAGAGACCAAGCCCTTGGTCTCAATTGAACTACAACCACCAGCAGACCTTCCCGGCTCTGGTTACCCCGCGCCCCCCTCCCCCTCATACCCCGCTATACTCCCTAATGGACCCACGAGTCCGCCCTCCTCCTCCCCCCGGCTTCCCCGCTCCCCAAGTGCCTACACAGCGTAGCACTCCCCCCGCACCCCCCGCGCCCCCCGCAAAACCCAATATCAATTTGGCTACCCCGCGTCATGTTCCCACTCCCGTGGCTACTAATAATAATAATAATATATACTCGGATCCCGCTAAAAATGCATTCAGCATTATTAGCTCCACTTTTATGACCTTTTGCACCCCCAGGGCTCAACAAATGGCCTTAGACATTGTTGAAGCTAGAAAATCAGGATGCTTCGAGCGAATCCAAAACGTGTTCCTAGCTTACGAGGATATTACCTCCGCCCTCACTTCCTTCACTAGACCCTCATAATGTTTAACGCCTCTTATGAAAGGTTCAAACCCCGATCCCTAAAGATAGGAACTTTCAATGCCAATGGCTTATTCAATCAGAAAGATGAAATCGCGGAATTCCTCCGCGATCATCAGTTAGATCTTCTCCTTATACAGGAAACCTTCCTTAAACCCCACAAACGTAACCCCTCAATAGCAAACTATCGTTTAATTCGAAATGATAGGACGCGCTGTCATGCGGGTGGCACTCTCATCTATTATAAAAAGGATCTGTATTGCATCCCTATGGACCCTCCACCTCTCTCCCGATTAGAAGTATCAGTCTGTCGTCTAGGCATGACTGGTCACTCGCCGATCACTCTAGTGTCGGTCTATATCCCTCCCATCCCAGCTCAGGCCTCAGAAAACTACCAACTTATTTCTGATGACCTACAGCTACTCTTCGGCATGAGCGACTCTGTCATTATGGCAGGGGACTTCAACGCCAAACATCCTTCTTGGAACAGTCAAATCACTACCCCCAGGGGCCGACACTTGTTCGACCTCTCTTCCACTCTTAACTTCGACATCATCGCTCCGATGAATCCCACTTATTATCCCCATATGGTTAATTACACCCCTGACGTCCTTGACATAACGCTCCTTAAGAACGTGAACTTACGACTTGACTCGATAGAAACGGTGCACGAGCTTACCTCTGACCACCGCCCAGTTATCATTCATCTTGTATCCCGCATAGGTCCCTCTGACCCAAACCACCCTCTCCCCACTAGAAAGGTGACGGACTGGAAGAAAGTAAGCGAAAAGCTGAAATCCAACACGTCCCCCTTACTAGACTCTATTCCGGACCAATTTGACTCAATCGCTAACACGACAGCTGCGATCGACTCACTCACGGAGCATGTGCAAACCGTCCTGAGCGACTGCTCAAGGGAGGTTCCGGCAACAGATCCCTGTTACCTGAAACTCCCGGACGATGCGCGCGCCCTGCTGACTGAGAAGAACGCAGCTGTCCGTGCCTACAGCAGCTTTCCCTGCGCCGCCAACAAAGCCCACATGCGCTACTTACAGAGATCTGTAAGGACACGTATGGCGGAGCTGCGTGAAACGGGCTGGAACAAGATGCTGAGCGACCTTGAGCCTACTCACCTTGCCTTCTGGGAACTCCAGAGAAAACTCAGATCCCCTCACTCAGGCCATATGCCCCCCTTAGTCCGCCCTGACAAAACATTAGCCTTCGACGACATCGACAAAGCCGAGTGCCTAGCCGACAGTCTTGAAGCCCAATGCTCTCCCAGCACCCTACCAGTAGACAAAGCTCACCTCAAAGAGGTCGACGCCGAAGTCGAACGTAGAGCTTCTATCCCTCCCACTGAAGACCCTGATTTTCCCCTGCCCCCCATCGAACCAGATGAGGTACATGAGATTATCAAAGGTCTGAAAAATCGCAAAGCCCCCGGTTCAGACGGACTCACCAATAGGGTGGTCCAACTATTCCCAGCCCATTTAATTATGCTGTTGACCACCATCTTCAATGGTGCGTTAAGCAATAACATTTTTCCCCAGACGTGGAAAGAGGCCACTGTCATAGGTATTCCTAAACCCGGAAAACCCAAAAATGAGCCATCCAGTTATAGGCCCATCAGTCTGCTCAAAGTTCTAGGCAAGATCTATGAGAGGCTTATTTATAAGCGTCTCAGAGACTATGCAGAGACCAAGGGCCTCATCCCCAACGAACAGTTCGGCTTTCGAACTCAGCACTCTAGCGTGCATCAGGTCCATCGTATTGTCGAGCTAATCAGCGGTGCTCTCACCCATGGCCGACAAACGAGCGTAGTATTCTTCGACATAGCAAAGGCGTTTGACAAAGTCTGGCACAACGGCTTAATTTATAAGCTCTACAAACTCGGTGTGCCGGATCGTCTCGTGCTCATCTTACGAGACTATTTGTCAAATCGCACCTTTCGCTTCCGCATCGAAGGAGCCCTTTCCTCCCCCCGCCCCATAAGGGCTGGAGTCCCTCAGGGCTCAGTATTAGCCCCCCTCATCTTCACGCTATTCACCAGCGACATCCCCAAACACAGATCGACGCAGTTGGCTCTGTTCGCAGACGATACAGCGATCATCTGTAAGGGAAATTCAGCTACGATGCTGCTAAACCTCCAAAGGGCTGTCAACAACCTTGGCGCCTGGTTTAGAAAATGGCGAATAGAAGTAAATCCCGACAAAAGTCAAGCGGTTAGCTTTTCTAAACCGAGAACTAGACCCCCCCCGTTCCCCCGACCTATCACTATGTTCGGCAAACCAATCCCTTGGGCTAGGCGCGCCAAATACCTAGGTGTTATCCTAGATCATCATCTCTCCTTTTCTGAGCACATAAAGACGGTTCGTTCGCGAGCCGCTTTCGCTCTAGGTAGACTCCATTTCGTTCTAAATGCACGCAGCAAATTGTCACTTAAGTGCAAACTGCGCATCTATACATCGTGTATCCGACCCATTATGACCTATGCGGGTGCAGTATTCGCCCACGCCAAGTCCCATTCCATCCATAGGTTGCAAGCCTTACAGAACCGTTTCCTCCGTAAAGCCACGGGAGCTCCCTTCTATGTCAGAAACGAGATCCTCCATCTCGACTGTAGAATCCCTACGATTCACCAGTTCCTAAAACGCATGTCCAAGCGTTACTTTGACTCCGCTCCTAGACATCGTAACCCCTTGGTTGTCGAAGCAGCCAATTATGTCCCTTCTAGAATTAGTCAGATCCGCCGTCCGCGGCATGTACTTTCCGACCCTGATGATCCCATCACACTCCTCCAAGAGCAGAATAGGGCCACCAGCACAATACACAAAAACAGACGCCTCCCGTCATTCCGACCTCGCCGCCGAGGTCCTTTGCGACCGCGACCGTGTCCCTCAGTAGATAATACTCCTCCCCGACCCTTGCTCGAAAACGAGGTGCCAGCAAGTTGTTGCCGCTGAGCACGTAGCTTTAAACTACCCCGTATAATAATCATGATTTAAACCAATTTTGATCCAGCCTGTCCCTTCTTGCTGTCCTCCCCTCAGCGACGCCCTAAGCCGAGGTTCGTACCCCACAGGGGGTGCCCTTAGCGAGCGTTCGCCTAGTTTTAACTTAGTTTAGTATTTTGCCCCTGGCTGGAGGCTTTGAGTGTAGCAGCTTAAGGCACCCACAGGAAAGTCCGGTTAAGCAGCCAAGACCTTAGTGGTCAAACTGCGAGATGCCCGTTTCAAAAAACAAAAAAAAAAAAAAAAAAAAAAAACTCATAGATTACAGGAAAATCTATAAGAACTCTATGGTCTTAAACCAACATGGTGAATCTCTCAATGTTTTGCATACAAATTTACATTTGCAGTTGGAATGTATGGGAGAACATGTATTTCAACTACAATGTTAATTTTATACACTGGTCACATTGATATTTAAAAACCCAAGATGCACACTCAACGTCTAAAAAACGTCCCCAAAAAATGAGCGCAACATTCTAAATTGTGCGCTCATTTCAAATAGTCTCGCGTCGCTCGCGTCTGGCAGCAGTCGTTAAAAATGCCGAAGTGTTCTGTGAGAAATTGTAAAAATATTAAGTCAAGAAGGTTAAAAAAGGATGGGATATCGTATTTTCGGTAAGTAAAAAACTTATTGACTAGTTTTTGTTGTTTTTATGACCGATTATAACAAGCAATGTGTGATTTTGATTTATTTTTTCTAAAAACTTCATTCTACGCTCAAAGTAAAATACGGCTAACTTCAATGGCTGCTTGGTCAGTGTTAGAACAACGCATTACAGTCTCCTTTTTATTTTAGTCGCATTATAAAAATGACCCTGTTCTAATAAGTGGAGTCGATTTTTTTTTGTTTGTGTTTCTTTTTATTAATAAATTTATGTACTTTTGAACCTTTTTTGTATGTAGTTTTTGAAAAATATATATATTTACGTTACATAACGTGTAGGTCAGGCGGTAGCCAATTTAACATTTTTATAATGTTCGTAAATATTATGATGTATAACGATTCATTTATGGGCCAACTTATGAGTTCGCGACATGCGGCATGCTAAGGATAGACTGAAGTGTCGCGTAGTCTGTAGTCTGTAAGTGTCACATTAGAAACTTCATGGAAACTTCTAATTTTTATATTTTAGTTTTCCTCGTGACCCAATACGATGTGGAGAATGGACATCAATCGTCAGCCAACAAAGGCGAGAAGATTTTTTTAAGTCGAATAATTCAAGCGTCGTTTGTTCCGGGCATTTTTGGATGAAGATATGTATGTCACTTTAAAAGGCATAAAACGTCTTCGTAAAACGGCTGTTCTTTATATTTGAATAAACAATTTTAACAGTTATTATTTGTTTTTTGATATACCCATAGGCTACCCAAAAACATATTTATGCAGAAATAAAAGTATATTTATGTGTTTAAAACACAATTTTACAAACTCTTAAAATACTAACTAATAACGTAAGATGAAAAAAAAAAGTCATGTTCGACTCCACTCAATACCTTGTCCTACCGACCACGGTCGGTCGTAAAATTTTATTGCTTTAAGTACCTGCGTTAAAATAACAACTTTAAACAATTGGCGTAAGGTTGAACTTGCAATAATATATGCTTGTAGCTTATAGAAAGAGACAGAAATAGAGTTTCGGGACACTTTCGAGCGTTACTTTTATTCGAGACTGTGCATCTTGGGTTTTTATATATCAATGACTGGTCATCAAAAAAATCGACCCACCCACTTTTTGTTTAATATTAGTCGATTGTTTCACTGATAAGCTGTTTCACATGTTTGTTTTTTATTTTGAGGGCCGATATGATGATTGACTTCTTGTTTGTCATAATTCTTATTGCACTTGAAGGTACTTAACAATTTTTTTATTCTCAAATACTGTTGAGTGCTGATTTGACGGTTTTACATCGGAACAAATGGACCCGTTCTTCCAGTCAGAAACAAACATTTGTAGGGATTTCATGTGCATATCGTTAAGTTTAATTGCTGAGGCTGTAGTTTTGATTAACTCAAATAATGGACACTACTGAAGCTGAGGCGGCCCAAGTTGTGGCTTTGCTGCAACAAGGCTTAAGTCAACGTGTCGTGGCCAGGAGGTTAAATCTCAGCCGTTCTGCAGTTTGGCGAGTTTACCAAAGGTTTCTGGAGACTGGGCAGTATCGAAGAAGATCTGGATCTGGGAGACATAGGGTGACAACTCAAAGGGATGATCGATTCATAGTGGTATCAGCTTTACGAAATCGACACCTTTCTGGCGTTGATCTCCAGCGACGCTTACGTGAACATCGGGGCATGGCTATAAGTGACAGTACTGTAAGGAGGAGACTACGTGAGCAGAATTTAAGACCACACAAGCCAGCAACGGGGCCACAATTGACCACAGCTCATCGACAAGCCAGACTTCAATTTGCGCAGAATCACGTCAACTGGACTATAGGCCAATGGGAGTCAGTTCTTTTTAGTGATGAGAGTCGTATGACTTTATACGGTTCTAATGGACGCCGTAATGTGATGCGACGGCCAGGTGAACGTTATGCCCAGTGTTGCATAAGAGAAACAGTCAGTTATGATGGAGGCTCTGTAATGTTTTGGGGTGGGATATCTTTAACTGGACGCACGGAGCTGGTTTTTATAAGAAATGGTGCTTTAACTGCGGTACGCTACATCACAGAGATCTTGGAAGATCATGTGGTGCCATATGCCGGCTATATTGGAGACAATTTTGAATTAATGCATGATAATTCACGGCCACACGTGGCGCGCATTGTCACCGATTACCTTGACGAGGTTGGCATTCGGGTTATGTCGTGGCCAGCAAGAAGCCCCGATCTGAACCCTATAGAGCACATGTGGGACACCCTTAAACAAAAGGTTAGAGCCCAAAATCCAGCCCCTACATCCTTAGGAGACCTGGAAACTGCCATCAGGGAAGAATGGAACCGAATCCCTCAAGAGACCATCAAAACCTTGATAAGGTCACTAAAACGGCGAATGCAGGCCGTCATTCGAGCAAGAGGGGGGAATACGCAATATTAAACTACCATAATTGTGTTCATAACACTTAAGAGTAAAAAATTAGAGCGTGTTTAAAATTAGTCCAAAAAAGTGTGAAATTATTCTTTTTAATTTTATTATCAATATTTAACTTTTTTTACTAATTTTTATGATTATATTGTGCTAAAATTAGTGTAAATAAACAAGTTAAATTAAACATATCATTACTAAATCATTTTGTTTTGTTTCTAAAGAAAAAACGTGATTTGCGGTAAAACTGCAGATGGGCCGATTTTTTTTGTTGACCAGTGTATTTGGGAGAAATTCATCCCAACTACGGAACCCTTCATTGTGCGTAGTCCAACACGCACTCGGCCGGTTTTTCTCTAGGTTGGTATGTCACCCGCGTGAAATCTTTATAAATTACTAGCGGACGTCACGCGGTTTCACCCGCGCAGTTCCCGTTCCCGTGGGAGTACGGGGATAAAATATAGTCTATATTACTATAGCTATCCATTGCTGAAAGAGTTTGTCAAATCGGTCCAGTAGTTTTTAAGTTTATTCGTACCATACAGAAATACAAATCTTTCCTCTTCATAATATTAGTATAGAAGTATATACTAGCTGCAACCCGCCGCGGTTTCACCCGCATGATTCTCGATCCCGTAGAAATATAATAAAATAGGATAAAAAGTATCTTATGTCCTAATCCAGGTTATGGTCTACCCATGCAACCATATGCCAAAGGTCATGGCTAAATTCAAGTATGGGAGACACTCTTAGCAATGTATAAACATTGTACCTAGTAATATGTAATGCTGAATAGCTGAATATCAATATTTCGTATGAAAAAAGTTTCAGGAACTTTATATCCTTAATTATTATAAAACAAAGTCCCCTGCCGCGTCTGTCTGAACGCGATAAACTTAAAAACTGCCGAACGGATTTTCAAACGGTTGTCACCAATGGACGGATTGATTCATGCGAAAGGTTTTAATGTATAATTCATTAAGGTAAATTGGCTGAAATTTGACGATTATTGTTGAAGATGTCGGAATAAATCATACCGACTGCAGGGGTCGAAACAGGTTCAGTGTTCAAAAATACTGATTTTACTGACCAGAAATCTAAAAAAACTGACTTTTACTGACCATCTGAACTAACTTACAATAAAAGTTTCATGTGGAATTGAAAAAAAAATATTATTGGCGTCCACCATCCCCATAGCCAACCATCACCACCTTTTTGTTATTAAAAAGTTTACAAATAGTTATCAGTTTTAATATTTGTTAATAAGCAAATGACACACATCCAATCATGCAAATAATATTAAAAGTTAGAAACATTAGACATTATGATTTCTTGAAGAAGTTAGTAATCAAAGCATTTTTCTTTATATCTATAATTTTTTGTACGTTTTCTTGTTCTTTAATTTTCTCCTCGTAGTCTTTTCTTTCTTTAACAACGGCATCTAGTAATGTCTTGGCCATATTAACGGCGACTAAGTCTTTGTCCTTAATTCCTTCTTTTAACATGCCAGTAGCGTTATCGGGCAACCTGAAATATGAAGGATATAAAAAAATCGTTAAGACAGGTTCGTTTGGGTTCAATAGACAAGGTTCAATTCCTATTAAAGATGGTTTAAGAACCATGACTAAGGTTTATCGGGTCGTTGAGACCCGATGAGCATCGATGTTCTCGATGAATCTTAAGTTAGTGTCATATCATAGTTCTCCCACCACACACTAGAAGAACACTGACACATAATAAAACCATAAAACCGTTAAAAATATCATATACCTGTCAACGGTCATCCTCTTGATTTTTTCTTCATTTTTTTTTTTTTTATAGTTGTTTCTCCTTCTTCAATGCTTTTTTTTGTATCTTCATACTTTCTTTTCAATTCCTTTTTTTTAATGTCTTCTTCTTGACGTGTTCTCTCGTTCAACTTCTTGTTTAGTTCCAACTGTTTTTGCTCCTCACAATACAGTCTATATCTTATATACGCTGTTCGAGCTAAATTCATTAATTCTTTAGTCAGAGGCACAAGATCTACTCTATTATTATACATATTTGTAAGAGCTGACTTTACTGTCAAATGTGCGTCTAGAGTTCTTTGAGACATTGCAGATCTTTCTGGTGTAAGGATATATTATGTCCGGAACGTGAAAATCCTCTTTCTACGTCTGCGTTGCCATGAGAAAGAGATAACGCGGCTCTGACTAATATCTCCAAATTTGGGTACATTGGTTGTCCAGTCTCAAATGTTGATCTAAAAATCTTAACCCAATACGTTTCAATACGTATTTTATCAGGGTTGTCTTCGTAGGGCAATTGAACCAGGAGACGACATTCATTTATTAATTCAGACTCTTGTATTTCAATGGGAAGGGCTTTTGCAATTTTTATAAATTCCTTATAACAATCAGCGGCTCTGTGAGCATTGGGTCTCAAAATGCGCAGGTACTTCGCCAATGAGTTATCTACAGATGTCTTCTTTAATATGTGCTTGCATGCAGCAACATAGTGATTCCTCACTTTCATCAGGAACGTCAATCTGTCGCGTTCTTGGATTTGCGCTAAAGATTCTCTAATGGATTCTTCCAGAACAATGTCCGATAATTCTAAATAATACTTTTCCTGAAACGCGTCCATGGTTCTTGGTGCATTACTTTTGCAAACTCTGTTTATTATTTTATTGACGAGATGTTTTAATTCATCGTAGATCAAGTGAACAAGGGGTTCTTCCCGCTGAAAAAATCCTGTAAATTTTACAAAAATTTGTGCACTTGAAGCAACGAACATGACCTCAATTTTCGCCGTCTTTTGAGTTAAGAAATTGTGTATATTTTTGAAGTTAACAGATGTAGTCTTCTCTTTGTTTTTCTTTGGTAAGTGCTTCGTAAAATATTCAATTATTGCAGGCCACTGTTCTAAAACCCTTTTGGCGGCAGTGCCTAAAGTCAGCCATCGGGAAAAGACATGTTTTAAAAATTTGTGACCAGGTAATTTTAACTTTGCTTGGACATCTTCATACTCTTCCCAGCGAGATGGCCAGCCATCAAAAAAGTTGTGAATTTGATAAATGAAATCTGATACATTTTCGCCTAGCTCGCTCAAACCCTTTAAAAAAGCGTTATGCACAGTGTGTATATTGCATGTTCCTATATCTGCTAGTTTTGGTCTGTCCAATAATACCAAAGCCTCGTTCATTAATCTTGTGACGCCTTTATTCACATTGGGACCATCAGATCCTAGCATAAGAAGTCTTTTTCTGGAAAGCTCAGCATTGTCTAAAGCATCGTTCAGTTTGTTGAAAATATCTTGGGAGGTTGCTTTACCGATGAAAAAGGTATCCAGGTGACTCGTAACTATCATCTCCTTTATTGGAGACCAGTATTTGATAGCGACTTGAAGTTCTTTTCTCGATGCAGCATTACACGTTTCGTCGTAACAAAGAGTGAAATAAGAATTTTTACAGTCGTTTAGCATCTCTTTTTTTAAATATGGCGCTATCGCATCGCAAATTAGATATCGTGCCTTGGTTGTAGACATAGAAAAATCTTCTGGTACCGAATTCGGGAACATTGCCATGAAAAGCTCTTTTATTGAACTGCAGGATGGCTCTATAGAATAATCAGATGCTACCATCTTCATAGCCCATAAAATCTCAGCTCTGGTAGCCCCATCTTTAACACTATATAGTTGAACGGGTGCTCTACCGGGTGAACCAATCGTCGGGTCTTCAAAGGGCCGAACACTTGCTAGATGTAATTGAGATGCAGCCAGCTTCACCTTTGACTGTTCAATATGTTTTTTTGATGATGCATGTTGCTCCAAAGCCTCAAATCCCCAAGCCACAGAAAACGTTTTCATGCACACACAACAAAAAACCTCATTTTCACCATCCCTTTTTCCCCATTCAGATATAAAGTGTCCATTTTTATCTTTTTTATTAAGCCAATCCTCATTAAATTTACATTTCCCCATATTAGTTAGTTGGTTAGTAGCCACAAACAAATCACACAGCAGTCAAATTAAATCACATACAATGCAGGTTAAAAAGCTGAAGCTGTAACAAATATGCAAAGTTAAACATACAATAATAAAATATGTATTTATTTCGAGAAAAAAAGTAGGATTGGACTTTTTTCCTCGAAATAATGATGCTACAATATTAAGTTGCCACAAGACATCATAATAGAGCATCAGCTGTTAGTTGCCCTCAAACCATCACTGGGCCCGGCTAAGAAAATTAGAAATGACTAGAAATTAGATTTTTGTTGACACAATCTAAATGTATATTTAAAATGCTAATGTTAGGACGAGAAGACAGGGTTTTCTCTATGACCACCAACTCCAATCATCTCCCCTTTGGTCTCCTGGTGAAAGTAAGGAAGTTTGGTCGCGGTTGTGGGTGGCGAAAATGTGAAAAAGTGTTGCAACTGATGAAATGAATGGACTTGAAAGGTGAAACCCGAGCAACGCCGGGTTTGGCTGCTAGTATCTAGGTATACTATAAGATATATATTTCTTAAGCAAAATCTAGAATGAAGAAGGTAGGCGTAAAAAGGAACGACACAGACAGGCAAAATTGTGTCAGTAAATAATTAATAAGGTTCCAAAAAAATATATGGAGCAATATATGTGTTGATCTCAAAAAACTGAAAAAACTGACCATTTTCTCAAAAAACTGACTTTTACTGACCATGCTAAAAAAACTGACTTTTACTGATTTTACTGACTAGTTTCGACCCCTGCGACTGGGAACTTAATTGGCGTGCGCTGCGGAAATCGTAAAAGTTACATCAAATGTATGTTCTACAGTATTGTTCATCTTAAAAATTTAAACATGAAGTCCCCGCTGGCATATGTCATCTTCTAAGGATGACCCACTATAGCATTTTTATCTTTCAGAATTTGATAAAAATTTCATTGTTATTTCCGAAGCTATTTTGACCGGTATTTGTTGGATCGGGTGATTACGGCGACAATAAGAATGATAAGTAGTACATTTTTTTAATAACATTATTATATATTAAAAAAAAAACACCTACACAGACAAAAAACATAGACATTTAATAAGTATGGACTGGAAATACCTACAAAAAAAAGGTGCATACCTACAACTCAAAATGTCTCTTAAAATGGCTGCCAATGCTAGGGTTGTGCCAATCAGGGAAACATAGTTTCACTATTTCGAGTATCGATACTAGTACGTAATAGTATTACGAATCTTACTAGATATCACGGTTGAATCGTATTAAAAAAATATTAGCTAATAGTCCGTTGTAACAGAAAAAAACGAGTATTGACAATTTATCACTTCCCAAACAATTTTCCGCATAATTATAATTTCATTTATATAATTATTACTTAGCAAATAAAGTTTTCACAAATAATTGTAACGCAAACCTAATGTTTGGCAAGTGAACGTTTAAACAAAGCCAAATATTTAGTATCGAGCGAGCATGCAAGTCTTATTATGCCTGTTTTCACCTTCACTAAGTGACACTTAAATGAATCGCTAATAAAAGTTCACTGTTGGTTTTTTAACGGTAGACTCAGCGCTGAGAGTTGAAAATCCAATAGTGCAGTTTTATTTAGGTATTCATTTAAGTGTCACTTAGCTGTCGGTGAAAACGGGCATTAGTGAATTAAATTTTTAACAATTTTATCATAAATGAACATTCGGAATAATACACATCCTTACATATTATAAAACAAAGTCCACCGCCGCGTCTGTCTGAACGCGAAAAACTCAAAAACTACTAAACGGATTTTCAATCAATTTCCACTAATGGACGGAGTGATTCATGCGGAAGGTTCAAAAATATGCTTTTTTACCAGTGGTAGACGCTTCCCCTGTCCTTAGCTCGTCTTTTAATAGTCTACACTCCAAGTCTCATAAATATTTATCTAGTTTTCACATAATTTGTGATCGACATAAAAGTAAACATAAACACAACAATGGCGGTTTAAAGACGTATAACTGTGCTGCCAACTGTTATGAGCTTTCAGTTTTTAACCTCATTCTTAAATCGCAAAAGGAAATCTGACTTATCTCAGGCAGAGTGCAAAAATTTTCGCGCTTGCTTCGCTCGCTCTTGCATTCATATCGAAAATTGGAGCGCACAACAGATTAAAGGCTCATGCAGCCCATATACCATAATTGCGTTACTTATTTTCGTAAACGATTATGCCTTGTTTAATTTTGTCAGTTCTAAAACATTCAGTGCGTTATTAAAGTATTAGGTACATGTGATCTCTGCCGGGGTTGCGAAGAAGTCCGAAAGGGCGATCATGGCAATCGTGGCCCTGACAACATGGCAACTGAAGGAACACGGGTGGTTTTAGTCAGTAAGAGTCTCACACGCGCTCCACCCAGAATAGAGAAGTTATAGGAGAAGTTATTTGATAATTTCCCACCCAAAAAAAAAAACTGCGCTTAATATATTTTATCAAAATGTTCGTGGTATTAAAACCATTGAGATAGTAAAAACATTAAGTAAATGTCTATGATTAAAACCAAGTTACATAGATGAAAACCAATATGTCGTTTTTTTTTTTTTCGTGGGTAGTGGTGAAGGATTAACAAGTGCTTTTGTTTGTCTTAAGAATTTTTTCGATTTTAGTGAATTTTACAAGTGTGAACTTCAATCGAGACTATTCGCTGTGTGTGTTCTGTAGTTTAAGGTTTGTGTAATCACTAACTTTTTATATTTTAAAGATTTTATCCCGTATCCGACATGAGTACCAAAAAACCCCCTGACCCTCCTGATCCCTTTAATTACACTCCGGTTTTAACGATTTCTCTCCCCAATGACGAACTGCTTAATGATTCAATGGATTCCGAATCTGCAAGTAGAAAAAGACTGGCCACTGCTTCCCCAACTACTGTAACGAATCCTCCAAAATTACCCAAAAAAGAAATTGGAAGACAGTCTTACACACTAAGGGATAATCCGCCATATGTTGTTCACGTTTCCTTAAAAGATGGCGAGACACCTGGTACTGTTTTACATCCGGTAAAATTTGGCATGTTTTTAACGCAAAACAACTACAGCAACATCCTCCTAGGTAGTGTCAAACGCCTAGGAAGGAACCGTGTTTCGGTTGAGTTTAAGTCACACCAGGACGCAAACAGCTTCTTGACAAGTAGTACACTAATTCGAGGAGGAGTTCGAGGAAAAGGCTTGGTGGATTCAGGCGCTAAGAGCAGTGTTGCCGGCGCCCTGTTATACAAGCTGTTGCTGACACATCGGCATCCTTGTGAGGAGACGACTCGACGAGTAAGGCTTGCAGATGGCTCCACCCGTACTCGACAAGTTCTACTTACCACTTTAGAAGTAAGGATAACCCCGGAAAGGTCAGTAAAACTTCAGTTTACCATTTTTCCTGATGCGGAAAATAATGAGACCCTATTTGGAATGGATTTCTTGGTGGCAGCGGGCATTGTGCTTGATTTTGCTTCTTCAACCTGGCACTTTTCAGGTGAGCATGTTTTATTTGACATTGAGTATGAGCGTCCAAGGCCATACACTAATATATTTGCTGCTGATTTTTTGCGTGATGATGAAGGGCTTATGCTGGGTTCTGATCAAAGACAGCAGTTGTCTGATTTGCTGCAGCAAAATAGTGATATTTTTGCAGAACAGGGGAGGCCAACTCCCTATGCAGAGCACCACATCGACACGGGCGACCATCCTCCAATATCAGTTCCACCGTATAGGCTCACGCCCGCTAAAAAGGAGCTTGTGAAGGCTGAGTTGGAGAAGATGCTCGCTGAAGGTGTGATCGAAGAGTGTGAGTCTGCTTGGACTTCCCCTGCTGTTCTTGTGCCGAAGAAAGATGGCAAGGTAAGATTTTGTGTGGATTATCGTAAATTAAATGCAGTTACAAAAACTGATGCTTACCCTATGCCACTCATTGATGACTTAGTCCAGTCGACAAAGCGCAACTGCTTTATGTCCACGCTCGATTTGCGGAGTGGCTTCTGGCAGGTAATAATGAAAGAGAGCGACAAAGACAAAACGGCTTTTCAAACACCGTTTGGTACTTACCGCTTTACACGCATGCCATTCGGCCTCAAGAATGCGCCGTCGACGTTCCAGCGACTAATTGATAAGCTTCGCTCATCGTTGAACCGCGATTTCTGTCAAATCGAAGGCGAGAATGTTACGCTATTGGCTTATCAAGACGACCTGCTCCTTATAACTGAAACGTATTCAGGTCACGTAGCAGCTCTGCACTTCGTTTTTGAAAAGCTGCGCACTTTTAGTTTGAGGGCGAATCGTGATAAGTGTGTCTTCTGTAGGAAAAAGGTAAAGTACCTTGGACATGTTATCACACAGGAGGGCGTGTCACCTGATTACGACAAGGTACAGGCTATAGTGGATATGAAGCCACCACAAAATCTTACGCAGTTAAGAACTTACCTGCAGACATGTTCCTGGTTCCGGAAGTTTGTGCCTAACTTCTCCGCTATTGCTGAGCCACTAACGCGCCTTACTAAAAAGAACCAGCCTTGGGTTTGGGAGTCAGAGCAAACAAACGCTTTTGAAGAACTAAAGAAGTGCCTCACTTCTGCCCCTATTTTGATACAGGTAAACTACTCTCAGCCGTTCATACTCAGAACGGATGCTAGTAATTATGCGTTAGGTGCGGTTCTCCTACAGGGCGAGGGCGTTGAGGAACGGCCCATAGAGTACGCAAGCCGTCTGTTAACCCCTGCGGAGAAAAACTACAGCACCACGGAACGGGAGGCTTTGGCCGTGGTTTGGGCTGTAGAGCGCTTTAGAGGGTATATCGACGGACACGAGGTAATAGTCAGGAGTGATCATCAGCCGTTGAAGTGGCTACTTACGGTGAAGACACCCTCAGGTAGGCTGGTCCGCTGGGCACTTAAACTCCAGTCTTTTAATATTATCTATCAATATACACCAGGCAAGGCTAACGTGGTCGCGGATACGTTGAGCCGCCCCCCATGTTCCGAGGAAGGGGATATGGAGGAATATGGTTTGTGTCCTGTTGTTATAAACTTACCTTCTACCAGCCCAGCTGACCTGCGAGCTGCACAAATAGCCGACCCAGAATTATATAAAATTATGCAGGATTTGGAAGATTCCGACGAACTTACCTGTAGTCGATGGTTGGAGAGAGGCTACGTAATGTCTCAAGGTGTCCTCTATCGATATGACCCTGATTTTGATGCAGAAGACGCACAGTTGGTGGTGCCGAGCTCCATGCGGGAAGAGATTCTAAGGGAGCTCCATGACTCTCCTACCGCTGGCCATCAGGGAGTAGAGAGGACCCTCCAACGTCTAAGGGAGAGGTACTATTTTCCAGGCATGCGCAGGTACGTAACAGATTATTTAAAAAAATGCGTTGATTGCCTTCGCTATAAACCAACGAACCAAAAACCCTCGGGTTTATTACAAACTCCTGTATTGCAACAGCGAGGCGAAGTCCTAGCTATCGACTTATTTGGTCCACTTCCACCTGGAGACCAGGGGGAGCGATGGATCTTTCTTATAGAGGATGTAGCAACAAGGTGGGTTGAACTTTTTCCACTCGTTGATGCTACCGCAGAGGCTTGCTCCCGCATCCTCCTAGAGGATTACTTCCTCCGATACGGATTGCCACGACGTGTTGTTTCAGACAACGGCACGCAGTTCGTGTCTGCTGTCATGCAGCAGTGCATGCACCTGTTGGGCGTCAAGCAGGAACTCATACCGTTGTACCATCCAGAGGCCAATCCCGCGGAGCGGAAGAATCGGGACCTTAAGGTACAGCTGTCCATGTTAGTTCAGACAACTCACACCGATTGGCCTAAGCACTTGGCAAATGTTAGGTTTGCTATGAACAGCGCCGTGTGCTCCACCACAGGTAAAACCCCCGCATATTTAACATTCGCACGAGAGTTGCGAACCCCGTTTGATGTTGGTCGGGATCTCCGCAGTATCCTAGATAAAGAAAACTTCGTTCCTCAAGTCACACCCTACTTGCGGTCATTTATTTCATCTCTTTCTGAAATTAAGGAACGTGTAGAGAAGTATCAGGATATTCGCAAAAGGGTAGCTGATAGCTCTCGCCAGAAAGAACCAAACATTAGTGTAGGTGATTTAGTTCTGCTCAAGTGTCACAATCTGAGTAACGCATCAAAAGGTATTACACGGAAATTCATGCCTAGACGGGATGGTCCCTATCGCGTTAGGCAGATCACTAGCCCTACAACCTTTGTTCTTTCCGACTTCTCGAATAACGTGATAGGGAAGTACCATAGCACAGATTTAACGCTGTTGACCACTCCGCTAGATACAGCAGCCCCGGTTATGCCGAAGGGACGCAGAGGGAGACCGCGCGACCGTGAATTAAGTCCCAAGTTGGACTCGGGACGCGATCCTAACTTGGAGGGGGAGAGTGTAACGCGCGATTTCGAAATTTCTCGCGACGCCGCGAGTGAGAACCCCGCGGCATCGATTGGCAACACTGGTCGGCGGAACTCGGGCCGCAAGAGATTATTGCCGGCTCGACTGAGAGACTAATGGCGGTCATACATTTCAATTGTAACCATTTTTATTCTTTATTAAGTTCCATGTCAGTCTTGGTGTTAACAAAATTGCCTAATAAACTTTGGAAGTATGTGCACTAGTGTTGTTTGATTGATTAATAAACTACTACGAGTTAAATATAATATTTGTACATATAATATTTATACATTTGACCTTCCTTCCTGTTTAAATTTTAACTGTAATATACTTCAGTGTGCTGACGATATTGCATTATTGGTCTGTGGCACTTCTATACAAGATGCCGCTCAGTCCATTAATATCTCTTTGTCCTCGTTAAACCAGTGGCTTTTAGGTCACGGGTTATCTTTAAGTGCTCCAAAAAGTTCAGCAGTTATCTTTACTCGCAGACGCCTCATCCCCCAAGTCGACATTAATATTGACGGTCAAGCTATCCCAATAGAGGAGAAGGCCAGGTTTCTTGGGGTTACCCTGGATTCTAAACTGTCCGGAGTGGATCACATTAGTAACACGGTTAAAAAATGCGAGCGCTCAGTCTCGGTCCTTAAAGCTTTGGCAGGTGTCTGGTGGGGTGCTCACCCATACACCTTAAAACTAGTCTACAATGCGCTGGTCAGAAGTGTGCTCGATTACTGCAGTTACTTAATTGAACCATGTAACAAAGAAGCTTTGCATAAACTGGATTCTGTCCAAGCCAAATGTCTGAGGACCGTCATTGGTGCCATGAAATCCTCCCCCATAAATGGTCTCCAGGTAGAATGTGCAGAACCTCCTCTTAACCTTCGTAGACAATACTAGGCGGATCGTTTCTTGTCAAAAGTTTTCTCCCTTTCGTCCCACCCTTTACCTCCCATTTTGGAACAAATCTACCTCTCTCTGAACGTATCATCCTACTGGAATAATAAATCTATTCCATTGATGAATAGGTACAGAGAGCTTAAACACCTCTCATCGCCTGTTTGTCAATACCCCACTCTTCCGGTCTTTTCTTCCGCTTTTGAGGTGGTCCATTTCAGGCCAAAGGTCGTTTTGGGACTTGGTATCTCCAAAAATTCCCAGGACGTAAAAGGCGACTTCGATCGGGCCATTAAAAGATATTGGGAGGGTTGGAATTTGTTCTATACGGACGCATCCAAATTGTCTTCAACAGGATGTACAGGTGTTTCAACATATTTTCAAAATTCAAAAATTGCCCTTTTATTCCAATGCCCACCAGAGGCCTCAGTATTTACAGGAGAATGCATAGGTATCCTAGAAGCCATCAATTTCATTTTAACGCATAATATTAAAAATTCAGTAATTTTTTCGGACTCTCGCAGTAGCATACAAGCTTTAGCTCAAAACCAACTTAAATCTAAAATTCATAGCAAAATTATTTTTGATACCCTTAATTTATTATACATTTGTTCGAACAACGGTTTAAACATTGAAATAGCTTGGGTTCCTAGTCACTCGGGCAACGAATGCGCCGACTCACTGGCAAAATTTGCTACATCTAACCCGGTGGATCAGAAACACTACATGGTGCATAGTTACGACTTACGGACTGACACCAAACATAAGCTGTACAACTCATGGTCAGCAGTATGGCAGGTAAGCTCAAAACTCAAGGGCCACTACTACGCCAGTATCCAACCCAGCATCCAGCGGAAACCTTGGTTTTTTAAGTGTCCAAAATTGTCAAGAAAAACTGTTGCAACCTTGTGTAGACTAAGACTTGGTCACTGTTGCAGTCCAGTATTTCTAAATAAGATCCGTGTTCGTGACAATTCTTTGTGTGAATGCGGTCTTGATGATGGAACCCTAGACCATATCTTTTTCTCATGCACTTCGAATTCCCAATCCTTTGACTTGTATCATAAGCTTTCCAAAATAAAAATCCCCCTTCCTACTAACTTCCATTCCCTCTTGACTAACTTTTCTCCAAAACTAATCCAAGTTCTATCAAATTTTTTAAATATAAATGATATCAAAATGTAGTCTGGTGTGTAGTAATAACAACTTTGTAAATATATATGTTGATTTGTAGTGTCTTAAATATATATATATTATTATTATTATTTCTTATTTAGATTTACTAACAAAAATTGTCTTGTCCTTACAGCTACTAACATTATTATAACAACTAAATAACTACCACGAAGTGAAAAATTCGACGGCTCACCTTGCTGCGCTGCCGTCACCACATGACGCTGGCAGAATAGTCGACATCGGCTCAGTTGCCAAAGAAGGAAAAAAAAAAAAAAACTCTGAGGTTGCGTCCACTGGCTGGAATGTAGTACGTCGAGACAGAAACAGACCAGGAAGTGGTGACCTGGTGGCTGCTACCCGGGGATCGTGCCTGTTCGAAGAAATTAGTTCGAAACTACCATTGGAGAAATTCTCTGGGTTATGTTTAGCATTAGAGGGATTAGTGTATACATCTCTGCTGTGTATATTTCTCCAAGTGCTGATTCTGTATTTTGACTGTATTTGGACTGGTTCCGTAAAGTGGAATCCTTTGTAAATGAGTTGAAAGCTAACATATTTATAATTGGTGATATCAACCTCAACAGTGCATCCAAATATGTAAACAGCTATTTTGCATATTTCCTTTCATATTGTTCAATGGTTGAAAATAATAATATATTCAATGTTGTTGGCGGCAAGTTGGTCCTTTCAAGGGATACTGATTGCGCTGTGCAAGTCCAAGTCGCTGAGGCTGGTGGCATTGTGAATATTGACTCATATCATCCTCCCCTAGATATTGAAGCTGGATTTTTTACGTTGAGCGAGGAAAGGACCAGCCTTAGTAATCTGGACTCGGAGACTTACTGGAATTTTTGTAAAGCTGACTTTCTCTTACTATATGAACATATGTCACAGGCTGACTGGAGCTGTGTCACTAGTGCCACGGATGTACGGTCGGCCACTGATAAGTTTTACAGAATGCTTTTTATTGCTCTCTTTTTTATTCGATACTTGCGTACCAAAAAAAAAGAGAGCAATATCTAATAGAAAACGCAATCCCGTTTAGTTCTCCTCGGATATTATTAGAGAGTTGAATCATAAAATGAAGCTTCACAGACAATGGAACCGTTACGCTGACCCTAATGTGTATTTTGTTTTTAGTAGTATTCGATCTGAGCTAAAAGAACATATTGATTGTACATACAAAACTTACACGGCATCAATCGAAAATCACATTAGAAATAACCGCTTCAGTTCTGGCAGTACATCAAAAGTATTCGTTCCAAAGGTGGCTTTGAGCCCATGAGTTACAAAAACAAAACCTTCACCGGTAGTGACGCAGCCAATGCCTTTGTGGAATATTTTTTAAGTGTCTTTTTGCCACAGAACTCTAAGTTGAATGCTGATAATATATCACCTGTTGCAGCTACAACTGACGAGGGCTACATACACATTGAAAATTTCGCCATGTCTCAGGTAAAGGACGGAATTCCTAAACTAAAACCGCGTAGCTCACTTGGCCCAGACAAAGTTCCACCATATATTCTAATAGGCTGTAGGGATCTTCTTGCTCCTCCACTCACCTATATAATGAACTTAGTACTTTGAAGTGGCATATATCCCGACCAATGGAAGGTGCCTCGAGTTACAACGATACCGAAGACCAATAATAAGTCCTCGGTTGAGGAACATCGTCCTATTGGCGTTTTGTCGTGTCCGGCCAAGGTGTTTGAAATAATTGCGCATAGGGAAATTTATCACCAATTAAAATCCCATTTATGTGATGAACAACATGGCTTCCGACCAAGTCGCTCAGTCGAAACAAATTTGTTGTCGCTCGTCGATTGTGTCTCGAGGGGTCTGGATGGGGGAAGCGGAATGAAGCGGATGTTCTCTATTTTGATATCAGAAAGGCATTCGATGCAGTGGACAATGACATTTTACTGAGTAAATTACAAGCCATGGGATTCACACCAAAGCTTCTGCGTTTTTTCGCTAATTATCTCTTGAACCGGAAACAATTTGTTGCTCATGGGTGCTTTCTTTCGGGTTCTTACCACACGCGGTCTAGGGTGAGTCAAGGATCAGGTCTTGGCCCGTTTCTTTTCTTTTAATGATCAATGATCTCGTCAGTGTGGTACAACATGCTAAATGTCTGCTATATGCGGACGATTTAAAGTTAGTACTCGATATTACCGAGAACTGCACTCGTGATGATCTTCAAAGCAACAATGACACAGTCTTACCGTGGAGTCTAACTAATAAATTGTATTTGAACACTAGTAAGTGTTACGTCATGACGTTGAGCCAGAAATCACGACCTAGTCAAGCCGTATACACATTGGGTGATACTGTCGTAGCTCGCATATTTGACATCCGTGATCTTGGTGTGACATTTAACTGTCGCCTGAAATTTCACGAGAAGATCTCCTTAGTGGCCGCCGAGTCATATACATGACTGGGCTTTGTCTTGCGTAATGCACGTGACTTCCATAACCCTAGCATCATCACAATATTGTATAATTCCCTTGTTAGTAGTAAATTAGAATTTGCAGCTTGTGTTTTGAGTCCATCTATGAATCAACATACACCCTTTTTTTTTTGGGTGGGAAATCATCAAATAACTTCTCCCGCTCTGGGCGGAGCGGGAGGGCGTGTCAGACTCTTACTGACTAAAACTCACCCGTGTTCCTTCGGTTGCCCTGTTGCCGGGGGCCACGATCTCCCTTTCGGTTTTCTTCGCAACCCCGGCAGGTATCGGCCCTAGTGGACCCCTTCAATTCTGCTGACATCTCTTTGAGGCGCGCATGGAACACAACGCGCCGTCGTCCCGGGCCTGGTCCTTATCGGACGGTGAGCCACCCATTGCTCACCGTCCGCAAGCCCGCGCCTACGGTGGCCGGAAATCGCCTCGCGATTCCCGACGCCCTGGGCGTCTCCTCCTGTGGCGGTTAGGGACGTGAGGGCGCGAAATTTGCCTCTCCCTCACGCGTTCCGCCTCCTCCTTCGCGAGCATTACCGCTTCGCAGAAGGAGGTGACGGCCTCCCATTTCCTCTCGCTCCGTACCATGGCCTGAACCAGGGCCGGACGCGAGAGATCATCGCCGCCGATCGCCTCCATGAGGACACGGCGATGCTCCGCCCAAGCTGGGCAGACCTCCACCGTATGCTCCACCGTGTCCTCCGGGCGATCCACACAATGGTGACACCCGGGCGTTTCCTCCCGCCTTATGGTGTGCAGGAACCTCCCGTATCAACATACACCCTAGTAATTGAAAAAGTTTAAAAGACCTTCCTACGCTACTTGTATAAGAGAAACCATGGGTACTATCCATTTATGTACCCCGCGGATTTTTTACTAGGTATTCTAGGATATAACTCTTCAGCTGTCCGGCGGTGTCACTGCTCTGAAAATTATACTTAATTAAATAAAAAGAATGTAATTGAGTCCCCAGAATTGCACAACATACTATTCACATTTTATATCCCTGGCAATTACCTACGCCACCGGTCTAACCGCCGGCACAAACTATTGGCGACTGCACGGTGTCCCGTGAGGCATTGTGCAGTCGCATTCCTCGCTGTGTCGCATGAGTAGCGCAATCAATGCCCTTATTTTTGAACTACCCGATTGTGACGTGTTGACTCGTGAAATCCGTCGGATTCAACCAAATCATGTTATTGTGCTCGAGATTTTGTGAAAGAGATTGGATATTAATAATTGCCTAATAATTTGTAACCTAACGAAATGTATTTTTTTTCTCTATTTTTATTTTATAGTACACTGTACCTACCTATCCAGATGAAATTGTAATTTATATGATAGTTATGGAATTAATTAATAACTGTTACTGGTGTATAACCGTTGCAATTAATAATAATAAGTAAATTAATTAATTTATTTATTATGAGTAATTTTATATTATTGTTGAGCAGATTTTTTTTTCCAACATAAGAATTGGGATAAAAACTGCTATTTGCTCACTTCAGATAGCGCTGATGTCCAGCGTCTAATAATTTGACAGCTAGCCATATATATTTTGTAAGCAAGCGAATTCTTTTACGCATAATTAATTATTGAGCCCAGTTGCGCTGCTGTTTACTGTAAAAATACGGGGATCCATGTATTTGCCAAAGATATTATAAGAAAAAAACTGTGGGAGAAAGCTCTTCGAAAAAAATGGAGTCCGATATTTCGTAGTCTGTTTTCATTACATACAGACACTTGTGATGTGATACTATGTAAATTATAGTAAAGTATACGTGTATTTATATTATCATATTAGATCATGCCCGAGTTAGTTTTCAACTCTGATCAGGTTATTTCTATCGTACGCCTCCAGTCTTTAACAAAAAACGAACTTAAAATCAACAAACATAAAATAACCTATAAATTATAAAACGTTCATAATTTATTGACTTTTCGACTAAAGCTTTTTACCAATGGTAGACGCTTCCCGTGGTCTTAGCTTGTCTTGTAATAGTGCTACACTCCAAGTCTCATACATATTTATCTTGTTTTCGTATCATTTGTGAGGACACAAAACTTAAATACAACATTGGCGGCTTAAAGACGTATAACTGTGCTGCCACCTTTTTTTTTTAACATGGCAACTCGCAGTTTTCACCACTGCTGTCTTGGCTGCTTAACCCGACTTTCCTGTGGGTGCCTTAAGCTGCTACACTTAGAGCCTCCAGCCAGGAGCAAGTAAACTATTCTTAATTAAATCTTGGCGAACGCTCGCTAAGGGCACCCCCTGTGGGGTACGAACCTCGGCTTAGGGCGTCGTCGCTGCCGTCGCTGGGGGAGGACAGCAAGAAGGGACAGGCTGGATCAAAATTTGGTTAATATCATGATTATTAGGCGGGGTATTTAAAGCTACGTGCTCAGCTGCACTAACTGCTGGCACCTCGTTTTCGAGCAAGGGTCTGGGAGGAGTATCATTTACTCGGGGACACGGTCGCGATCGCAAAGGACCTCGGCGGCGAGGTCGGAATGACGGGAGGCGTCTGTGTTTGTGTACTGTGCTGGTGGCCCTATTCTTTTCCTGGAGGAGTCTAATGGGGTCATCTGGGTCGGAAAGAACATGCCTCGGACGGCGCATCTGACTTATTCTAGACGGGACATAGTTAGCTGCTTCGACAACCAGAGGGTTGCGGTGTCTAGGAGCGGAGTGCTGCCACCTGTGAGCTTTCAGTTTTTAACCTCATTGATCGTGTCGTGTATTACGGGTACAGATTCAAAAATCGGATACATTTTAGAATCAGTGTGACCATTTCTGCCATTTTGGCAGATTTCGCACCTAAATTTTGTCTGCGGAAGATCATGCTGACGTTTACTAAAGCGGCAGGTTTTGGCAGATTTAAAAGATTCCAAGAAAATTCGCACCACCCAATTCGGATTTTCAATGAACTCATCTTTTTTTAAAGTAATTAATTATTTTTTTTTAGATTACAAATGATTTTATCGAACTGTTACATGGCCAGATTATACAGGGATTGTTGGGGCAGGTAATATTAATGTTAAGTAATCAATTTTCATTTTAGAAATCTGCTCCTTCACGTAATCATAGCAATGAATATTGTTGAATTGTCAAAATGTCAGTTTAACAGTTTAAGTGCACGTTTAAGAGCGTTTATCCTGAAAGTGGGCAACGTCGCAAATAGATGTCATATATTTCGCTATTTTGATTAATTTGGCAATATTACTCTATAGAAATAAGAAATGTGGCTAACTAGCGAACTAGAATATTAATAATGAATTGCAATTATAACACTGAATTCGGTATTGTAACCGTTTTAATTGTAAAAAAGGCATTTGAAAAGTTTCCAAATACTGTTTTTACATCTAAAACTAAATATTCGGTTGCATTTCATAATCAATATTTTAGTTCCCTAGTTAGCCACATTTCTTTATTCCATACAGTAACAAACAACATACATGTAAATATTTGACAGCTATATACGACGTTACCAATTTTAAGGATAAGCCCTCTTAAAAGATCGCGGGGAAAATCTCGATGAGATAAGACCCGCACGGACTATGGCACAAAAGGGAGGAGGCCTATCCCGCTCAGCAGTGGGTGGAACAAGGCTGCAAATGATGATGCTGATGAATCAGTTCGTCACCAAGGCTTTTAACACTTTATTCTACTGGGGATTGTATTTGGAATTTTCTTGACCATTCTTAGAATACGAGAATTTTGGTAATCTCTATTGGAAAATCTACAGAAAACTGGCAACATTGTTTAATTTGACAGAGTCTTTTGACTGTAGGGATGCAAGAAGTGCCAAAAAGTATTGATACATATCGTATCGATATTTAAAAAAAAATATCAAAATTGATTTCGATATAACGAAAAAAATATATCGATATATCGATATTTTTTGGCACTGTTTCCATCCCTACCTTAAAATCACCATAAGGATCGAAAAAGAATAAAGAAAAAAAGATTTTCTTTCTTCATGAATTTATATTGAGTTTGTTTTTACTATGTTAGCATAACTGTGCGTTTGCACTGGCAAAACATTCATAACAAAACATGATCATAAATGTTCTGTCAATTTTCCGTAAAATGTTTGACAGGAACTAGAGATTTCAACCTGTTTCGTTGTGATGTTTCGCCAGTGCAAACGCACAGTAATTATTTAGCCCAGTCACTGGTTGATATTTTCAATTTTTTTCCGAGCATTGCACCTAGTCACGTTGATGATAAAAAAGAAACTACTTTTTTTTACGGCTCTGTTTCACAGCGGTTTCAGTCAGCGGTGACAACGATATTGCTATTGGAAATATATGGAATTTGAAACATTTTCAAAACTTAATATTTTTATCGACATATCAAAATAATAAATATCGCCCTGCCATTTTATCCGTGTATTACATAACATTGATCAGGCAGGGGACATAGTACTTCCATAGTTCCAGGTAACTAATCCATAGCCACCCAAATCCATAGCCCATTATGTTTTGTTTCCATGTTCTGCAATAGGCCTACACCAACCGGGGGTTGTCCTTGGGTGCACTTGCATAGTCCATACAGGGATAATCGTCGGTTGGTGCCTCATTCCATATAAAATTGTCTAAGGGGCCTCTGCGAGTTGACTTCGGCCCCCCGTACGCCTTCCAAGAGACCGGGACCATTTTTTTTTTTTTTTTTTTAAACATGGCATCTCGCAGTTTTGACCACTAAGGTCGTGGCTGCTTAACCGGACTTTCCTGTGGGTGCCTTAAGCTGCTACACTCAAAGCCTCCAGCCAGGGGCAAAAAACTAAACTAAATTAAAACTAGGCGAACGCTCGCTAAGGGCACCCCCTGTGGGGTACGGACCTCGGCTTAGGGCGTCGCTGAGGGGAGGACAGCAAGAAGGGACAGGCTGGATCAAAATTGGTTTAAATCATGATTATTATGCGGGGTAGTTTAAAGCTACGTGCTCAGCGGCAACAACTTGCTGGCACCTCGTTTTCGAGCAAGGGTCGGGGAGGAGTATCATTTACTCAGGGACACGGTCGCGATCGCAAAGAACCTCGGCGGCGAGGTCGGAATGACGGGAGGCGTCTGTTTTTGTATATTGTAGGCCCTATTCTGCTCTTGGAGGAGTGTGATCGGATCATCAGGGTCGGAAAGTAGACCGGGACCCTAAGGTCCCGAGATATATAAATATCGCCTAAAAATATCGTGTTATCGAACAAAAAAATATCGATATATCGAAAAAAATTTGCAGGCCTCCTGTCAATCTGTCATCATTGATTGGTTTGGTTTGTCAACAAACTATTGAACTCGCCATATTTTTGAGGTTTTTACCTATTTTGTAATTAATTGTTATTCGTTCTGTGTTGTGCTCCTGTCTTGACTTACTGGGCTGTCATGGCCGTCCATAAAATAACTTCGCAATAACAACCTCTGAAAATAACATTTCAAAACCAGTGAAAATGAATACTACAAATAATGTGTATTGTCGCCTTTGCGCTGAGTTAAAACCAAACAATGAACTCACAAACCTGCAGATTGACGAAGAAACGTGCCAGAAAGTCGTCAATAAACTGTCAAAATTCAACATAATGATAGATTTCCAGGAGAACATGTTACCAAATACTGTCTGCTTAATATGTGTAAAATCCTTAGAACGAGCATTTGCTTTCGTAACTGCAGTTGAACAAGCACAGGCATTTCTACTTAGTGACTTTAATCTGGTTCAAACAAGAACTGTGAAAAGTGATTCTTATGGTGAAATCACCTTTTATGCACCATCAGATGTTAGTAAAGAAGTTATTGACGTTAAGGTCGAAAGCAGTCGGGATCCAATGGATGTAAATGATAACAATGATGACGAATGTGATAATGAGGATATCTGTAATTTTTACAATGCTGATGGAAACAATTTAGGCAATGAAAAAGTTAATATTGATAATAAGGACACTAGACAATATTCTGTGGTTATAGTTGAAGAAAAAATTGGTATAAAAGATGAAACTGATGAATACACTGCTGTAAATAATGTTAAAAATATTAAAGATAATAATTCTCTTAATTATAATAATGACTGTAGAGAGAATCAATACATCAATGTTAGAGAAAATGATTTGAATATCAAAGATACTAAAGTACCCTCTGCTTTTAAAGGAAAACTCCGAAAAGATATATTAATAACAGAACACAATTTTGAACCAATCCCACCATTAGAAAATTCAGTTTATTCTGCAGATTACATAATTAAAAAAAATGATAGTATTGTGGGCACCAAAACTGTGGAAAAAAATGAACATAATCAACCCATTTCTAAACCAACCCCACCAAAATTATTGGATACTACAGTATATTCAGAAGATTACATAAATAAACAAATTAATAGATTAAGCACAGTTCCCGTGCAATACCTAAATATGACATGGATGGACTACGAATGGAAGTGTTCGCACTGTGGAACAGTGTTCTCAAATATTGAAGAGCTACAGAAACATTCAATGATCTACCACAACACTTGCAATGCTTATCAATGTACAGATTGTAAAATTAAAAAGCAACGTCTCAATGCTTTCATCAAGCATGTCAGATCACACAGAAAGTACTTACATTATTCGTGCTACAAATGTTTTGAGAAATTCCCTAAAATGATGGAAACCATACATCATAAGATGAAAATCCATGAGAACTCTAAACACATTTGCTTGGGATGCAACACACCTTTTTCAAGTAACACTGAATTAGAAGAACATGTCAACAAGTATTATAATATTTTATGGAGACAGAAAACATTTATTAACAGTGACAATTTAACTTGCAGTACATGCAATAAAGTCTGTGCAAACATTACCTCCTTGAGGAATCACTTAAATAGGCACAAAGAGAAGAAACGAGACTGTGTTTGTGACAGATGTGGCAAACGTTTCGATAGTGAACCAAGTTTAAGAACTCATATGGATACACATATTGAAAAGGTTTTATATCATTGTGAAATTTGTAAAACTACCTTCAAAACTGTATACTCACTACGATACCATGCAAGCATACACTCTGGAATCAAACCGTTCACCTGTGATGTCTGCAGTAAATGTTTTAGAACGAAAAGTCAGATCACAAACCACATGAAATTTCACACAGACTATTTTCCAATTACTTGCCCAATTTGTAACAAAAAGTTTCGTACCGACACTTATTTACAAAATCATATGCTTCAGCATACTGGAGAGAAACCATTTTCTTGTCACATTTGTCCGAGAGACTTTACAAACTTGGCCAATCGTAATAAACATATGAGACGGAGACATGGTATCGAGATGGGAAAGAAGAGGCAGCCTATTATAAAACAGCAAATGGCTGATGACCCGACTTCTTCTGACCTGGCTACTGGAGAGGTTAAATTTGCAGATCTAGACAAAATGAAGGAATGGAAAAACAAAATTATGGAACATCGAAAAAGTCAAAGGGCAAACAATAAGATTAATAAATTGAAAGTGATTAGCAAGGAATGCAATGAAAATTGATGGTTATAAAACCTGGAATTAATAGGTTTAGATCCGAAGACGTCGAAGGTTTTCAATAACGGAAAACGAAAGGAACAAAATGGATGGACAAATACAATGGAGTTGGGCAGGACACCTCGCAAGGCCTGCCATCTCCGGCAGGAGGAGTAGGAGTAAAAGTAGTTTTACACCGGCGAGGCGAGGCGTGGATGGGATGGGCGAGAATTGAAATTTGTATGCCAAAATTTCTATCCACGCCCTGCCCATCTTTGGTGTAAAAGGTCGAGATGCGCGAGTATGTCGAGGCGAGAATTGAACTATTTGTTAGTACAATATTGAACTTTATTGCTGTATGAATAGAGTATAGAAAGAAAGAAAGAAAGAAAGAAACGCGCTAAGTCGCGATATCTCGCGATGACTCGCGCTGGAACGCGCTGGCACGTGCCGGCTTGCTCCGACCATCGCGAGACATCAATGCATACCACTCGGCTAGCCGGCGCGCTAGACATGGCTGGCCGGGCGGCGCCTGATAGCGCGAGCCGGTGCGTGATATCGCAAGCCGGCGCGAGGCAGCGCTAGCCATCGCGAGACGGCGCGGTATAGCGCTGGACATCTTTCGGTGTAAAAGGGTAAGGGTTTCGTGATTTCAATTCTCGCCCATCCCATCCAAGCCTCTCCTCGCCGGTATAAAATCACCTTTAAGCAAGATGACTAGAAGCCCTGGACAAATGTAACGCATTAGTGTTACTGTGTTACCCATGATTGCAAGCTATTTTCAATGCTCGTGGCGCTACCTTTATCGACGCACTTGAGCGTACTTTTTCCACGTTGAGGAGGCTGAAACATTATGGAGAAATAGTATGGGACAATCTAACTGACTGACTGATGAGCGTTTACGTTTATTAATTTAAATAAAATTTGTATATATGTAAAATTATAATACAAGCTTAGTTTAAATAAAGTAAAAATACAATAGAAACGGGTTTTGTCGACGTAAGAATAGACAAAATGACAGATAAACTATCGCAATCTGTCATTTTGTGTGTTCTTCCATCTACAAAACCCGTAGAAAACTCGTTTTTATGGTTGTCTTCCTCATGCCACGCCTGCAGTTTCAGAGTTCGACCCAGTGCCTTTCTTGTGAATGCTAGTGCCTTTCTGTTAAGGAATAGCCCCGTTTTAGCCCTGTAGCGGGACAATAAAAGTTTGGTATTTCGCCCGCGTGTTAACTTTATAAATTACTAGCTACCCCCGCCGCGTTTTCACTCGCATAATCCTCGATCCCTTAGGAATATCGGGATTAAAAGTATCCTTGTCCTAATCCAGGTCATGGTCTATTTACTTCACTACTGGCATTGTTATCACACTTATCGGACGTATCACTACTACGCTTAAGCTTAATCAATAATCATTTGAATTGAGCGAAAATCGACGTAAATGTTAAAAACAATAAAATCCGCATTTTTTGTTGGAAATCCGCGTTTTTGAAGCAACACTACCGCATTTTCAATTTCCTCATCTGGCAACACTGGGCTAGCCCCTGTCCGGCCAATCAGTACGCTCCGTTTGTCGTGGCGAAAGCGTCAGGGTAGCCCGCAAAATTCAAATTTTCTTACGTGCTTTGCAATTTGCAGGTCAGTATAACGACCTATGCCTTTGCACGCGAAACACTCACTTATAAACATGAGATTTTAACATGTTTTTTTAAGTGAGGGTTTCGCCAGTGCAAACGGACAGTAAGGTTGTATTCACAGACAAGGTTGTATCTTGATCAAAATATGATTCGCGACCATAGCAAATATATGTGGTTTTGGGTATTTAAATCTTATATTCAAAAATCTGATTTTACACAAAGAGCGTTGGAATCTTTAAAAAAATGCTACATATCGAAATAAATATATAATAAAACGAATGGATGATATTTATGTCTTTATTGTTACATATTAAAGTTTAAAGTACTTACACAAAAACAAAGAATATGCTACTGCATAAGAGTTAGTGTAACTGTGCGTTTGCACTGGCGAAAACCTCACATAAAAACATGTTACGAAATTAGTTTGCTGATCTCTAAAGTACAAAACACGTTGAATTTCGCGGGCTTCGCGGCATCTTTGCTGATGCACAATGTCAATTTTGCGGGCTAAGCCAGCCGTATCAGCAGTTTTGACAGGTGCTGTTTGCTGTTGCGGGATCGGTTTCGGTGTTTTTTAGTTTGTTGTTCGGCCTTTGACTTTTTCGATGTTCCATAATTAAGTTTTTCCCTTCATTTCGTTTTGTCGGCCAAATTTTACGTTAATTGGAAGGGACATTCGCCAACAATTTGAGGGGCTTGTGTCTAAATAATAACAGCCGCACGGGTCGATCGAAGGTTAAGCTGTGCTTGCCGCGGTCTGCTCGGTTCGTGGTGACCACAACATAATTGGCAGATTGGTTAAGGCTTGACAGATTGATTGACCATTTTGTCCTCATCTGCAAATTTAGCGTCTCTGGTAGCCAGGTCAGAGGAAGTCGGGTCATCAGCTGTTTGCTGTTTGTTATTAGGCTGTCTCTTCTTTACCAACTCGATACCATGTATACGTCTCATATGTTTGTTACGATTGGACAGGTCTGTAAAGTCTCTCGGACAAATGTTACAAGAAAATGGTTTCTCTCCAGTATGCTGAAGCATATGTTTTTTTAAATTGGAGGCTGAACGAGAATTTTTATTGCATACTGTACAAGGATAGAGAAGAGACTTGTCCATGTGATTTTTCATATGTCTAGCAATATATTCTTTCGTCCTGTAATTTTTGCCGCAGTGGTCACAGGTAAATGGTTTGATTCCAGAGTGAATAGTTTTGTGGTATCGTAATTTGTATATGGAACTAAAAGAAGTGTTACATATATCACAGGGGTGCAAGATCTTTACAGCACTATGCAGAACCATGTGTGCTCTTAGTACTTGTTTATCCCCAAAACATTTGCCACAAGTTTCACAAACATATACTTTTTTTTTTTTGTGAGTAAGTAAATGTTTTTGGAAATCTTGAGCGCTTGTAGTATTCTTTGTCAAATCAAATGATGTTTTTCTTATGAAGAGTTTGTAATATTTGTTAACATGCTCCTTTAATTCACTGTTACTGTGAAAAGGAGTGTTACATCCCGAGCAAACATAGTCAGAGTCTTCATGAACTTTCTTATGATGCCCGGCTTGATATAGTTTAGGGAATTTCTTCAAGCATTTATAGCAAGAATAATTTAAGTAAGCTTTGTGTTGTCTCACATGTTTCAAAAAACGATTGAGATTTGAGCTTCTGATTACACAGTCAGTGCATTGGTAAGGGTTACAGGTGTTGTGGTACTGCATTGAATGTTTCTGTAGCTCCTCAATATTTGGGAATAGTGTTTCACAATAATAACACTTCCATTCATAATGCTTCCATGACATTATAATATCTTCTACATCTGTGTCTGTATTTTTGTTGGACATGTAACTAGTCTTTTGTTTATTTTTTGGTTTTATATCAATGTAAATTTTAGAAAATACCGTAGTAGACAATGGTTTGGGTGCAATTTGTTTAGAATTGCATTCTTGAGGTTGTAATTGTTCTGTATAATTTTGTTTATTTATGTAATCTGCAGAATTAACTGTATTGTCTAAAATAATTGATTCAAAATTGAGTTCTTTTTCTAATATATCTTTTTTATTATCTTCAACATAGTTTATATCAAGGAGTTCAACATATTCATGTTTTAAATCAGTATTTTCTTCAATTATTTCATTAGAAGCTTCTATATCATGCTTATTCTCAAATATATGTTCTTCAGAGTTTACACTTAAATTTGTACCATCATCATCATTTACTTCCATTGAATTTTGAATTTTTTCTTCTTTCACATCAATAATACCGTTTTTATTATCTGGAGGCTCAAATAAAATGTTTTCAACACAAGAATCACTTGCAGAAGTATTTATTTGTACAAGAATAAAGTCATTAAGAAATGCCTGCGCCTGCTCAACTGCAGTAACGAAAACAAATGCACGTTCCAATGATTTTACACATAATAAGCAAACAGTCTTAGGCAGTATGTTTTCCTGAAAATCCATAATTATATTGAATCTTGACAGTTTATTGACGACTTTCTGGCACGTTTCTTCGTCAGTCTGCAGGTTTGTGAGGGTCTTGTGTTGTTTTAACTCGGCGCAAAGGCGACAGTACATTGCATCTTTTGTGTTATTCATTTTGGAGTATTATGATCACAGGTTGTTGATAAGGATACACTTTATGAGCGGCCACATCACTCAAATGAGTTTAAGTAAAAGTATAGTATACTTAAAAACACAAATGCCGGTAACAATTTAAGATATTTAACGAAATAAACACGCGAACGATGCAATTTTTAATTCTAGTTTAACAACAGATGAACAGAATACCGAACATATTTGACATTGACAACAATGACATTGACATTTTTAAAGTGTTGCCAATGTCAATTTCAGATTTTCTAGCAGTGTATCAAAGTAAAGAAACTTGAGGGCTCGTTCTACACACACAGGCAATCCCAGGCCACCAAAAGAGGCAAACAAAATATGGGAAAAGAGCACCTCAAGACTTCGCAAAGCCCCAAGAACACTTGTCTTTCGGTCGTGAAATGCAGTGGTCTATTTGGAAAGCACTAAATCGATTGCGTACTCAAGTAAGTAGGCCGCTGTAAACATAAATCTAGCACAATTGGATCAATTCCTACAACAACCAGTCCGAGTGCGGTGCTCCTGAACAGACTATGTCTCATTTGCTGGAGTGTCCCAAATGTCCGTTCACCTGCATCCTTGACAATCTGAACAACACCTCTAACTCCGCGATAAACGTGGCCAGCTACGGCACCTACTGGCTACTAATTTATTAATAACGATGACCCTAGAAATGAAACGAAGGACTTTAGGGCTACGTTCATTTATTATCAAAGGATAGCCGCTGGCCGGCCAATCAGTACGCTCCGTTTTTCGTTAAGCGTGAGCGGCGTGGCCCAGTGGTAACGGGAATACCTAGTAGGTATATAGTAATCTGTGACCTACGAATAGTAGTTTCAAACTCAGGTAGGCATGCACTTTGTGTAATTTATTTCATCAGCACTGCACTTAAAACGTTGAAGGAAAACATAATGGGGAGACTGGCTTCTCTTAGATCTAATCATTTGAAGACATGCGATATGACTGACCCAGCGTGGTGGATTACGGCTCACTCCTTCTCGCAGAGAGAAACCTGTATATACAAATTGAAAAAAAAAGAGTGGCACTCCGGTACCCTAATGAGGTTAAAAACTAAAAGCTCATAACAGGTGGCAGCACAGTTGCACGTCTTTAACCGCCATTGTTGTGTTTATGTTTACTTTTGTGTGAATCATAAATTATACGAAAACTAGATAAATATGTATAAGACTTGGAGTGTAGCACTATTAAAAGACGAGCTAAGGAAAGGGGAAGCATCTACCTCTGGTAAAAAACAGCTTTAGTGGAAAAGTCAATAAATTATGAACGTTTTATATTTTATAGGTTATTTTGTGTTTGTTTTTTGTTAAAGAGGATAAAAATACCCTGATCACAGTTGAAAACCAACTCGATCATGATCTTCCTGACTGAAAAACCTCAGAGATTTACTTTTAGCACTGATCTAATATGATAATATAAACACACACATACTTTACTATAATTTACCTAATATCACATCACAAGTGCCTGTATGTAATGAAAACAGACTTAATTCTCTTGGGAGCATCACCTACAAACCACTTTTTCTCATAAAAGGCTTAAATAATAGCACATCGTCTCGACGAAATATCGGATTCCAATTTTTTTCGGAGAGCTTTTCCCACAGTTTTCTTCTTATAACATCTTTGGCAAATACATAGGTCCCCGTATTTTTTCAATAAACAGCTGCGCAACTGGGTTCAATAATGAATTATGCGTAGAAGAAGTCGCTTGTTTACAAAAAATGTATGGCTAGTTGTCGAATTCGTAGACGCTGGAGATCAGCGCCATCTGAAGTGCGAATTAATTGCGCTATTTACGTTGTTGAACAGATTTTCTTTTCCAACTTATGGAGCTATGGATTTGTAATCTGTTTCAAATCGAAACAGATTGTGTTGAGGGTACCGGAATGCCGACAGAAGTGAAAACTTGAATAATTTTATCGTGCAGGAAATTGTTGTATCGCGCGTTGATGTCTTTTTAATGGTCAAAATGGTTGGTGTCGTAACAGTGTCGCGAAATCATGTGTTTAGTCCCATCTCAAAAATGCCCAACGAGTCTAAAGAAGTTTTCACTTTAAAAAAAAAACGTCCAACCGAAAAAAGCGACTACAAACTGAATAATATTGTTATTTTACTCTGTCGCCATGCTGTGAGAAATCGGTGAAGGTGTAGGTACAGTCACGAGCATAAATATGTTACTATGAAGTATGAACAGCTCGACAATAATATTTGATTTCATGATTCATTCATTTACTAAGACGGCAAATATACAAGGTCAACTTAAATTAATTAGCGAAACTGCAGACATGATTTGTATCGATATTTAGACACGATAAAATAAAAAGATAAGATAAGATCATTTTATTTTGCAAATATGGGTAACAGCAAATGATGACAAAAAAATAAGAGTTCAGCCATATTTCAGTCACTCGCGCGCCGCGTTTAAGGTCGGTTGAGTTTTAGTGCGTGCGCTGCCGTGCTGAGTGCGACGACGCACTTTGTAAACAATGTCGCAAGTGTTAAAATGTAATGTCTGTAATATCGTCATTGACGAACTGTAAGCTTATGTGCAAAATAAAATATCTGTTATTGACGAAGAAACTTTAAAAAGAATCTGTGTGTCAGCTTTCACGAGCAGTGAAATTTGTAAATCAAAGTCGTTATTATTTGAATCCTTGCCGACGGATCAACGGAAGATTATAAGAAAAAGCAAGGGGAAAGAAAAAGAGATTTGGATGACATCATAAGTGTGTTTAAAAGTACAGATCCTGATGTAATTCCAGTGTTTGTGGCAAGAGAGCTCGAAAAACTACCCCCAATTTTATTCGATCATCTCGATTGTACAAAACTGTTAAAAGACTTGACTAGATTAAACTCGGAGATTGAAATTATTAAGAATACATATGCCACACAACAACAAATTGAGGGTCTTCGAACAGATATACACGATTTAAAACATGCTTCGCTACCTCCATTTACGACCCCAACGGGGTATGTAAACATGAGAAAGGGTGCTTGGAACGTAGAAAGTGGCCCTGTAGGAATGACGTTGAGCCAAGATTATTCCTTTAATGAGCAGGACTTACAACAGTCGGCCAATAACGGACAGAGCCAAAAAAGCCCTGCAACTAAGACTACTGATAACTTCCAAGCAGAAATTATAGTGTGTAAATCGTTATCTCGAGACATGCAAATAAATGAGTCACCGATCCTGAATGTGCCGGTAGAAGCGGGTAGCAAAGATGCGCCAGCGGTCAGCTGTGAGAATGCTAAGAAAGTAAAAGTCAAACAGACATTTATCGAAAGCTCAAGTATTCCTAAAGTAACATTGCAGGAAAACAACGAAAAGGAAGATAATTCTTGGCAAACTGTACGTAGAAATAAAAAGAAGCAAAATTATAGGTACTTGGGCGAAAGAGGTAAAGCAGAATCGATAACTTCATCTTTCAAAGCTGCTGCCAAAAAAATACCAATTTTTATAACGAATGTGTATAACGATACATTAGAGTCTGACATTATTGATTACATAAAAACAAAAACTCAGGAGACTGTATTCTTAGAAAAGGTTAATACAAAAAAAATATTAGTTCTTTGTTTCTGAGTCAAAGGTAACTATGTTTTTAGACGATAATATGGCCTGAAGGTATTATCTTTAGACGCTTCGTGCATTATAAGCATCGAAAAGTAGACGGAGTATCTGCTGACATCGGTCCACAACCTACTAACTATGGATAGTGCAACTACAACCTATAAGTTTGCAAGCTATAATTGTAAAAATGTGAAGAGCGCCGTTAGCGATATTCAGCGTTTGTGCGTTGAGTGCGTATTGATAGCATTGCGAGAAACCTGGCTGCTTCCAGAAGAATTGGCGTACCTAAAAATAGCATAGACAGTGGATTCAATTGCAAGGGTATATCAGCTGTGGACACAACGGCGGGCCTACTGCGTGGCCGACCGTACGGCGGTACTGCGCTTCTATGGAATACGCGGGTGTTTCCTAGTGTGACTGTGATAGATTGCGATAATCCGCGAGTGTGTGCTATTCGCATTAATACGGCCGCTAGCCCGTTTATAGTGGTGTGTGTTTATATGCCAACAAACAAATCGGAGAACTTGACACTGTTTACTGACTGTATGGGTACTGTAAATGCTATCAGTAATGATTTTGAAAACGAACCCATTTTTGTTTTGGGGGATTTTAATGCACATCCCGGTGAGTTATTTTTTAATGAATTAAATATTTTATGTAATGAGTTTAAATGGGTGCTTATGTAAATAAGTTAGGTTCAAATTCTGATACATTTACATATATAGATCAAGCGTGTGGATCTAAGCGATGGTTGGATCATTGTATTGTCTCGCAATCGGCCGCTAACACAGTGTGCAATGTTTATGTTGATTATGACGTAATGTGGTCAGACCATTTTCCCGTTATTTGTGAATGTAAGTTAGGCTGTTTGACTCCGGTTAAAATAACTCCGAGTTTATCCAATAATAAAATTGTGTGGGGGGAGAAAACCAACGAACTTATTACACTGTATAGAATTGAAAGTCATAAACGTCTTAAACTGATTGATTTTCCGTCTGAGCTTCAAAAGTGTAGTGATCGGTATTGTAATGACCCTACTCACAGATTAGTCATTGATAAATTGTACTCTGACATTGTGTTTGCGTTAACACAGGCGTCTTCGGAGAGTGGGGGGGGGGGGGGTAGGCGTACGCAGAATAAACGTAAACCTAAAATCACTGTTGCTTGGCCAGCCCGTCCCATCTTTGATGTCCTCCCTCCGGTGACGCCCTAAGCCGAGGCTCGTACCCCACAGGGGGTGCCCTTAGCGAGCGTTCACCTAGCTTTTTAGCTTAGTTTTGTATGCCCCTGGCTGGAGGCTTTGAGTGTAGCAGCTTAAGGCAACCACAGGATTGACCGGTTAAGCAGTCATGACCTCAGAGGTCAGCTACGAGATGCCCAACAGAAAAAAAAAAAAACTGTTGCTTGGAATAAATCCGTGAGCGATAGTCATAGGGTGGCCCGGGCGAGTTTTCGGGAATGGCGATTATGCGGTAGTCCTACTACGGGAGATATGTTTACAAAGATGTGCGAGAGTAGAAAGATATTTAAATCGCGTTTAAAATGGTGTCAAAAACACCAAGACCAGTTAAAAATGGACACTCTCGCTACTAAGCATGCAGTAAAAGATTTCAGTGGTTTTTGGAAATGTACCAACCATTTGGGGACTCAGCCGGGTCTTCCTGTGACTGTTGACGGCTCTAACGATTTAAAAAATATTGCTGACAAATTTAAAAATAATTTTACTGTTCGATCACCGTTAGGTCCAATATCGTCGTCTCGAAGTAAGCGTGGGGTGAATGGGGAATGTGTGGCTACCAGGGTCTTGGCCAGGGATGTATCTCGGGCGGTGAAATCTATTTCAAAAGGCAAATCACCTGGCCATGATGGATTGAGTGTGGAACATGTGCAGCATGCTGGTCCTCATATTTACAGGGTGCTGGCCATGCTGTACAACTTTTGCATATCACATTCATACCTACCAAATAATATGATGAGGACTATTGTAGTTCCGGTAGTAAAAAATAAGGCGGGAGACTTGTCAGATACGGCCAACTATAGACCTATCTCCTTAGCAACAATAAGCGCGAAAGTGTTTGACAGCATTCTGAATACACAATTTAAAAAATACCTAAAATTGCATGATAACCAGTTCGGATTTCGGTCGGGACTGTCCACGGAAACTGCGATATTGTGTATGAAGAGTGCTGTCAGATACTACACTGACAGGAAAACATCTGTGTATGCCTGCTTCCTCGACCTCTCCAGGGCATTCGACCTGGTCCGGTATGATATTTTGTGGGACAAAATGGAAGCTGCTCATATACCGGATGAACTTATTACTATCTTTAAGTACTGGTACGGGAACCAGGTGAATCATGTCAAGTGGGCGGGCACATTGTCAGACCCATATAGGTTGGAATGTGGGGTGAGGCAAGGGGGGTTGAGCTCACCTTCCATTTTTAATTTATATATTAATGGGCTGATCGAGGCACTCAGCAAGCAACATATTGGTTGTTATATTGATGGCGTATGTTTCAATAACATCAGCTACGCGGACGATATGGTGCTGCTGAGTGCCTCGGTCTGCGGACTCAGAAAGCTGATGAGTATATGTGAGAGTTATGCAACTGATCATGGACTTTTGTATAATGTAAAAAAGAGTCAATGTATGGTCTTTCAGGGCGGACAGAGAAAAGTTCATGAAATACCAGGCTGTACGACTGAATGGCATACCTTTGGAAAGAGTTGATTCTTTTAAGTACCTAGGCCATTTAGTCACTCCCGATTCCGATCCGAACGGGAGCGAAGGGCGCTGTCGGTCAGAACGAATATGGTGATCCGTAGGTTCGCACGTTGCTCAGTACAGGTTAAAATTATTCTCTTTTGAGCCTACTGCACAACTTTATATACATGTAGCCTATGGACCAACTACACGCAGAGATCGTACGGCGCCCTTCGTGTCCAGTACAACAATGCGTTCAGGATGTTGTTGGGTCTCCCCCGTTACTGCAGCGCCTCGACAATGTTTGCAGAGGCACGCGTAGATTGTTTTTACGCTATGATGCGCAAGAGAGGCACTTCGCTGGTGCGGCGAGTGCGGGGGAGCTCCAACAGCATGCTGGCCGCGCTCTCAGATAGGCTCGACTGCGCCTACATAAATCATTGCTGCAGGTTGCACATTTGATGCGCGTAATTTCATGTTTGTGTTGTCCAATAATTTAAATTGTATTATTCTTATTTTATCAATGTGACTGGTTGTAATTATTAATAATGTGTATATGAGTCTTGGTAACTTGAAATAAATGATTATTATTATTATTTATTTGTCTTTGACACATCTCGGGACCCTGGGGTCCCGGACCTTTAGAAGGCGTACGAGGGGCCGAAGCCAACTCGCAGAGGCCCGTTATACGTTTTGAATGAAATGAGGCACCAACCGACGATTATCCCTGTTCGCGCTATGCAAGTGCACCCAAGGACAACCCCCGGTTGGTGCAAGACTATTGTAGAATATGGAAACAAAGATATTGGATTATGGGTTTGGGTGGCTAAGTGAACTGGTTATCTAGAGTTATGGAAAGACTATAATGGCCCCTGCCTGACCAATATTTTATATAAAATACACAGGTAAAATGGCAAGGGGTGACTAGCACACTCAATAATGGGCCCCCGAAAACGGTCGCTAGCACAAAGTGTCGAAGCGACAAGGGGGCAACATGTCCTGAGGTGCTTATGAGGAGTGGAGAGGTATTCCACGGCTATCAGGACAATCCCGGAAGTACGGTCAAGATCCCTACCAGCATCTTATTGGAATACTTCCTTCCTCCGAGCACGTTTGCTCTTGCGAATCTCCACTCAAGCCAGCCAATTAAGGCAAGAATGAGGTGGGAGCTCCGTTCCTCATCAGTGTTCACTCCAGCCGGCCAATAAAGGCAAGCCAGAGATGAGGAACAAGACTTCTCCCGGGAGATAGGGTCCGTGGGGTCGCTACTGCCCAACAGCTCGCCACATGCTGCCCTGCGGGTTTTTGTATCTCTCTTGGTCTGGCTCCTCATCCCAGACCCGTTCCGGCAAAGTAAACTCTACCGGCACAGACCTAGAGTTCGGAGCGCGCAAGCCCCACCACGGCGTCAACGTAGAGATACGGCGGTGGGGTTATTATTATTATTATTATTATATTTTACCACGTAGGCATGCAAAAGATTTAAAACATTTAACTTATAATTAAATACAATTTTAAAATTACACAATGAACTAAGTATAAAAAATAATATATACGTAAACACTAGCTTAAAAATTATTTCTCAGTTAGGAACTCCTTAATATTATAATATGCTTTCGCCACTAAAAAGCTTCGGAGTTTCTTTTTAATAATGAAAGCGGAAGCTCTTTCCATCTCTTTGGCAATTTGTTATAAATGACTGGAGCCATGAAGTAGACACTTTTGCGCATAAGTGCAGTAGAAAAAGATTTGATGTTTCTCTTTGGGGCGAACAACCATTGGTGGGTTTATTACTTGAAGTAGGTACGAGTTGAGAATCTGATTTCTTATGTTTTATCGTGTTTAGATATCGATACTAAGCACATCTGTGAAGTTTACACAATAAAACTACATTTATAAATGGATATTTAAAGTGACGTCGTCGTGAGTCAGTGTACCGACTGCGGACGATGAGCGCAAAAAAAAAAAAACATATTTATATCATGTTTGGATCTATTTAGCTATTTATCTATCGTAAACGAGCAATATTTGTATTTTTATATATTTGTAATCACGTTCTCGTAAATGGCTCTAACGATTTCGATGAAAGTTGCATGGGGGCGAAAAATCTATCTAGCTAGGTCTCTAACTCGAAAAATTTGTTTCTCCGTATTTTCTCCTAAGAAGATCTCGGTCGTCTGCGGAGTTTTTCTAGCTAATTTAATTTGACCCTGTACCCTTAACCTTTTTTTTATTGCAGAGTGGGCCTGCTTTTGACCTCGATCTCGTGATGAAAAGCGGCGGATGAAGTCTACGATGGAACGAGCGTGCCTAGAAGATGCCTGTACACTCTTGCTTTGAAAGCAGTCGGGTTATAATTATGTGAAAGGGAACACAGACGCTGCGCGCGGGCAGAGAATTTCACACTTTGGTTGTGCGCATAAAAAATGTGGAGCAGAAGAGCTGAGTACGACTGGACGGGATATCAATCAAGTGCGGATGGCACCCTGCAGTATGTCTGGTAGTCCGTTGATAAAAGGGCGATTAGGTCATGGAGCATATAAGTGGTTACACAAATATGTATGTAACATCGAAGGAGCACCAAAACTGAAGGATGTAGCATCGGCTTCAAAAATATGTGTCGTGGTCAATGCGCAATTATCGGACGTGTCTTGTTTACTTCATAAATATTTGCCTACTCAGTTAGGAATATTCAGAAGAATGATAGATACCTTGTTGTGATTGAATATCTGAAATCACTTTGGCAGCATAAAAACCTGACAGTAATCAATTCTATTTGAAAAAATCTACTTATGTACTCAAAATTATATTAATTTTTATCTATCTGTATGTGTTTTACTGTGTACTGAGCCCACGTTCGTACCGTCGTAAAAATATCGCGGCGGGATTTTATCGCGCACTAGATTTGCAACTACCGGTGTTAAAAAATATAAAAAAAAAACTTTAAAATAGTAGATTGCTATACGAGGGGCTAAAATAACCCATTATTACGAGGTAGTTTTACTCCCGAGCTGTAGCGAGGGAGTAAATAGAAACCGAGATATAATGAGATTTTAGCGCCGTATGTTATTGCGATAAAATAAAATAACCTAATTCAATAAAATACTTTATTTTATTTTAAAAAATATACCTACAATTTGTTCAATCAGAATTTTTAAGGAAACTTTTTATTCCGGTATGCGGTAGTACGTTTCCATGGGATAATTCTACGACTTCTACGCAAGCGAAGCCGCGGGAAAAAGCTAGTTTTACATAAGAATAAAGACTTTTTCGTTTTTGTAGACTGGTTGGTGTTAGACAAAATTTAAAAATAAATTACTTTTACCCCTAGAGCAAGATATGCTATATTTTCCCCGCTCTAGTACGCTACAATGACGGACTTTTTGAGCAAAAGGAGTGAAAACTTTATTGACTAAGGTTCATAATTTTGTTGTTAGTAACAATGTCGCTTAAATAAGTAGGTTGGTATTGTTAGTTTTTACAAATTATTTATTTACGTAGACCTATGACTGTCCCCCTTGAGACTAAGCCGACGTTCCCACGAACGTAATAAAATCGCGGCGATTTTTTTTCGTGCACTGGATTTTCAACGCTCTGCTTAGCGCCGAGAGATGAAAATCCAACAGTGTGTTTTTGCAACGCGCTGGGACGACAGTGCGTCCCAGCGCTTTGTATTCTCAACGCTCGGCTTAACACCGAGAGTTGAAAATCCAGTGCGCAATAAAATCCCGCCGCGATTTTATGTCCGTACGAACGTCGGCTTATGGACGAAACACTACGCCACAGATTAACTGCGCGGTCGGCTAGGCTTCCAGAAAAAATATCGATATTTTCAGGCGATATATATTACGGCCGGCGTTAAGCCGAGCGTTGAGAATTCAACAGAGTGCATCCCAGCGCGTCGAAAAAGCACTGTTGGATTTTCAACTCTCGGTGCTAAGCAGAGCTTTGAAAATCCAGTGTGGGAAACAATGCCGCTGCTAATTTTTACGTCCGTGTGAACGTAGGCGTAGAAAACAAAATAAATAAATCTATGTTACTGGCTACGAGGTGAAAGAAAATGAATGCAGTATTTTTGCTTATCATTTATTCAGTTACATATTCTTAGACTACCTACTTACCTATTGCTATCTCTTACCAACTAATACAAAAAGGAAAGAGACAAAATATTAACATAACTCATTGTCCCCCATACCGAATTAATATAGAATTATTTTTACATTTAGTGCTTATTTGGAAAATGTATTACGGTTGTAGTGCTTAGAAAGGGACAACACCTGGAACAGCATACAAATATGCGACATATAGATGTAGGCACACCAAAGTCTCACCATAAGGCTACGCGTCCACTAAAGCGGAGCTGGGCGGTGCGGAGCGGAGAAGAGCAGTAAAAAGTGGTGTTTCCACTGAAGTGGAGTTGAGTGAAGCAGCGTTCAGTGAAGCCGAAGTTTCGTTTCCACTGAAGCGGAGATCTGCCAGAATCGACCAATCACAATGGTTGAAATCTTCATCGCATCGCATCTCTCGACTCGTCTGTGATTGGACTATTCCTGCACGTGTTGGCTCAGCTCCGCTCCGCTCGTCTCCGTTTCAGTGGGAACGCACCCTTACGATGCGTCGATCAGTTACACTCAATCTCTCAGAGAGATCATCGTCATGTCGTAGATAAAAAATCTATTTCGATTTCATGACGTGTGAAGCTTATGACGTAATGACGCTCGGGATCGCGAGCACATATACAATTTTATGTGAAGTGCACTCAGCTCCACTCCACCCCGTTTACACTGTTGCCACCGAAGCGGAGCGGAGATTTCGATCATTGTGATTGGTTAATTCATGCACCGCTAAGCTCCGCTCCGCCCAGCTCCGCCTCAGTGAAAACGCGGCCTTATGGTCGTTTTGGAATTTTCAAGCACACATTTATGTTCATTAATCATTAAATTTCTTCCTGTGCTTCTCATATTCACTTTTCCATTCTCTGTGCTTATGAGTATCCTTGTTCTGCACAGAGCATTGCCGCACCGAAGCTTCTAGAAACGGCAGCACTAATAAAATGCGTGGCGCCGAAAGCGCGTCGAACGCACAACTTTTGTCGGGGACGCCATTCATAATCAGTTTCAATACGTCATAAGTATCATAGTGCGAGTTCCAATACTTTCCATACAATCCAAGCGTTGGTTTGTATAGAAAGTGTTAACAATGACAATGCCGCCTCTAGCAGCGGCTGCCCAAACATCTCCGTGCTCTTTGCTGGTCTGCCTACATATTTTCTTTTATCATCATTCTCTTCTTCCATTCATTTATTTTCTCCTCAGCTGGTACTACAACCTCTCCAGTAACTGGGTCAATAGGGTAGGTCCCACCAGGAGTGCGTTTCTTCTTCGCCATATCTGTAGCATGTCTCCGTTTCATATGCTTGTTATAATTTGACCAGTTTGTGAAGTCCCGTTGACAGAGAGCACAAGAATAAGGTTTAACTCCAGTGTGTTGGCGTATGTGTTGATTTAGTATTGTTTTGAAACGGAAACTTTTGTCGCAGTATGTGCAAACATGAGGATGTGAGTCCGTGTGGATTATAGCATGATTATTAAGTTGTCGTTTAATTCGAAAGCGTTTGCCACATTGGTCACAGGAAAATGGTTTCCCTCCATCGTGTATAGCAATGTGGAGGCGTAATCGTCTTGCTGATTTGAAAGAAGATTTGCATATTTCACATTGGAATGGCCTCACATCGGAATGCTGAAGCATGTGTCCTGCTAAAGATCCTTTCTGAAAGAAACATTTGCCGCAAACCTCACAAGTGTGGTCTTTTTTACGGTCCGTATGTATCAATAAATGTGTGCTCAAACTAGTTTTAGTTCTGCAAACCTTTTCACATATTGGGCATTTTAAACTGTCACCTTGCAATTGTACCGGGGGTCGAGGTTTTCTTGCACGTGTCCCCCTAAAATATGTGGCGGTATGATTACCTAATTCCTCTTTGCTTTCAAAACACATATTGCATCCGAAACAAACAATATCTGATGTTTTGTGTGTTTCTTTATGTTTATTTGCTGCTATCACTGACCCAAATACCATGGAGCATTTGTAGCAAGAGAATCTTAAGAACCTTTTGTGTTTTCTTACGTGCAGAATGAAACTGTCAAGACGTAACTTTCTTATTTTACAGTCCGTGCAACGGTATGGGTTACAGGCGCTGTGGTATTCCATGGCATGTGTCCGTAACTCATCAATTGTCGGAAACTGAGTTTCACAGTAAGTACATAGCCAGTTATAGCTCTTCCAAGTTAGTTTTAACTGTGATAAGTGTGAAACATTTGAGCTAGTGGCAGTTTCTTTAACTTTTTTGGGTGATGCAGAATTCTTTTTATTTTTCAGTGTTGATGACTTGGAAGTCAATTTTCTTTTCTGTTCTGATTCAACTTTTATATTTAAGATTGGTTCATCACTTTCACAACTCTCAGAAGAATCGTAAATAAAGATTTCGTCTTCAGAACCATTTTTCTCTTGTTTTATTTGGCGCATTAAAATGAAATCGTTTAGGGTTGATTGGGCTCTTTCCACGGTAATAACAAAATCAAATGTACGATTTAACGACATGATACATGTAAAACAGACCATTTTCGGCAGAATATTATCATTAAAATTCATTTGCACATTGAAACGAGCCAACTTCGTGATGATGTCTCGGCATTTTTCTTCGTCAGTTTGCAGGTCAAAGAGTTTGTTTTGAGGCATCAACTCTGCACAGAGGCGACAGTAAACATTTTCGGTGGTATTCATGTTGGAATATCGAGGCGATTGTTATTGTGCGGAGATCGACATATTTTTCAAGAACTACAAAAGTAGAACAAAAGTAGAACTTGGGTATTTGACATTGACAGATAGACGGATGTCATCGTGTCAGTCGCTGTACCACAGACAAAGTCGGACACATAAAATCGACTAAAACAGATGTCAGAAATAGTGCGATTTTTATTATGGTTGTGGTAGAAACACACCCATACCCTATATTGTAGGGTGTCTTTTATAGGTTTGGTTTCTAAATTGGCAACACTGTTTCTAGTGATTGTCAATTTGACAGTGGGCGGTATATTTGTGGTCACTGTGGTCAGTACGTTTTACCATTTCACAATAGAAGGATAGACTTACTTCAGAACAACGCTTGCAAATTGTGCAAATTTATTTTGAAAACCATGGTTCAGTTCCCAAACTTACCGTGCAAAATTTTGTTTAGCAATTAGGCTCATTTTTTGTTAAACGGCTACGTCAATAAACAAAATTGCCGAATTTGGAGTGTAGAAAACCCAGAACCCTTTATTGAGACGCCCTTATATCCATTTAAAAGTCACTGTTTGATGCGCTTTTTGGGCAGGTGGAAAAATATAGGCCAATGCTATATTTTTTTGAAGATGATTCCGGCCAGAATGTTACCGTCAATGGAGAGCGCTATAGAGCCATGATTGCCGAGTTTTGTTCCCCAGTTGAATGGTATTGATGTGACAGACCTGTGGTTTCAACAAGATGGTGCAAAACAGCGCACGATACCATCAATTTACTGTGGGAAACATTCGAAGAGCGCATAATTTCGCGTAATGGACCTGCGAGCTGGCCTCCACGATCGTGTGATCTCACACCTATGGATTACTTTCTTTGGGGATATGTGAAGTCACACGTCTACGCAGATAAACCACACACGTTTGACCACTTGGAAGCTAATATTTGCCGCGTTATTGTCGATATACGGCCCCAGTTGCTCAAAAAAGTGGTCGAAAATTGGACTTCCCGATTACACTTCATTCGAGCCAGCCGTGGCGCCCATATGCCCGAAATCATTATTAAGCACTAATGGAATAAGAATATCTTTTAAATAAAACTAATACCATGATAATGAAATTTATTTTTTGGTGTTTTATTTCATTTAGAATTTGTATACCTCTAAAAAAACACCCTTATAACATATAATTTAAAAGTTTAAAATAAAATAAACATAACAAACACCAACATTTTTAAACAAAATGGTGAAACCGTAACCGATGAATCTGGTTCATCACTAATCGCATAGACACGACGATATTATTTTTACCTAAATTAGGGATGAAGGTAGCAAGGCTTTGAGTATTATCGTACAACACAAAAAACTTTTTACAAAAAAAAAACAACCGACTGGAAAAAGCAGTGGAAAATTTACAAAGTGAAAAATGACTTTAATTGCGGAAGTCGGAGTCGATGTATTACTTTCCTCTATAGTCGGAGTAGTAGAGGTTTTAAATTTTCGTTTTTTACCACCGACATCCGTTAAAGACTAGGTAGGAAAAATACGTATTATTGAAGCTAACTCAAAAACTACCCAAGCAAACTTAATCAAAATAGGGGACTACCGCGGAACTTTCCTGTACCAAATAGAAATATAATTTTCAAAATCGGTCTACAATTGATGAAAATATCGATGAACATACATTTAAAAAAACACATAGAACCTCCTCCTTTTTGGAAGTCCGTTAGAAATAATTTCAAGTTAGTTTTCGGGGTGTCAATTTTCTGATGAACTACTCTGCACACTCATATCATTGTTTCGAAGTAGTTGCAAGTTATCTGCCTGTAGTATACCATAATACCTTGTTCAACTGTGCTCTATTTGCTATTGTTTTGAAAATGCTAGCTGCCTAGCAGCTTTCGGTGACCTATCAGGAAGGGGAATCCCTATATTCTTTGGATGATTTCTTTCTAAATTGCGTACATTTTAAATCAATAAGTAACGATGTTTATTGAATTAAAATGTAAATAAAGAGCCATCGCAGATTCACCGTCCGTGCAGGCCATGAACAGCCGAACACTAAGGGATTCGTCGATACGCTGCTGAACTTTGTAAGGTTGTACACACGGCTACACATCAAGCTATACATTTCCAGTTTATGCTGATCTCGCATTGTATAAGATATTCTTCAGCCGTCAGGAAGAGAGTATACACACCACTCTCTTCCAGACGGCTGAGACACTGACGAAAGAGGTTCGTCCTAATTTCCACGTTTGTATTAGTCGTAGCCTTGGCGTTAGTCGAACGTATGCGCTGCGCAAACGCGACATTTTGAAGTGGCTCACAACACACTGTGGAGACTTAGACATTAGGGGGGCAACTCCATTGTTGTCTAGCTAAAATCATGAAATGTGGGGTTTTTAAGTCTTCGCGGCCGCGGGAGTGGTAGTGATTTAATGATGATTTTACAAAAGGAACTTTCGAGCTCGAAAGCTAGCTAGAAGAGTAATAGTGCTTGTATCAGGAAAAATAAGGGGCGGCAAGGCTAAAGGAAAAAATTGTGCTTGTATTAAGAAAATAAAACAGGTTGCGCTGCCCCGGGCCACCATAGCCCTGTTGGCCATTGGGTAAATGTGCCACAGACTGCACTGCACTGTATGTTCGTAAATTAAAATCTCTTATTTCATTAAAAGTTTTATTAACACTAAAATTCTGTGCTTTACATTCTTTTAATAATAAAAATATAATATTGCATTTTCGTTGTGAAAGCTGTGTGCAACTTAAATTACGATTATTGTATATACAAACTATTACATAAATAAATCACTATTTGATAATACTATCAACGATTTCTTATAAGCGATCTAAATAAGAATGACATTGGCCCGTACTGACTTCTTATAACTTACGTGGGTGAAAGTACAACCGAACTACAGTTAATCATCACCGCATCGATCGGTCGACATAGTATTATCAAGCTATAATTTCCAGTATAAGCTGACCTCGCATTCCGCACAAGGAGAGGTCAGCTTAAATATGGAAATGTAAAGCTTTTTTATGTCATTGTCGTCCAAGCAACGCATACCGTAGTAGGGCTAGTTAATGAATAATTTATCAACCTCCAATGGGGATAAAAACTGCCAATTGCTCACTTCAGATGGCGCTGATCTCCAGCGTCTTATAATTTGACAGCTGTTTATCTACTATCGGGATCTATGTATTTGCCTGTTGCCAAAGATGTTATAAGAAGAAAACTGAGGGAGAAAGCTCTCCTCGCTGAGACGATGTGCTATCCTTTAGGCCTTTATGGGAGAAAGTGGTTTATAGGTACAAGAGAACCCAAGAGAAATAAGTCTGTTTTCATTATATACAGGCACTTTTGATGTGATATTATGTAAATTATAGTAAAGTATGTGTGTTTTTAGATCAGTGCTAGAAAAGGTTTAAAGGTTAAGGTTTTTCAGGCAGGAAGATCATGCCCGAGTTGGTTTTCAACTCTGATCAGGTTATTTCTATCGTACGCCTCCAGTCTTTAACAAAAACCGAACTTAAACACAAAATAACCTATAAAATATATAGTTTATTGACTTTTCCACTAAAGCTGCTTTTTTACCAGTAGTAGACGCTTCCCCTTTCCTTAGCGTCTTTTCATAGTGTTACACTCCAAATCTCATACATATTTATCTAGTTTTCGTATAATTTGTGATCGACACAAAAGTAAACAAACACAACAATGGCGGTTTAAAGACGTACATCTGTGCTGCCATCTGTTCTGAGCTTTCAGTTTTTAACCTCATTGGATTTGCACCAGTACCCTAATTGCGTAATGCACGATCAATCACAATCTGTTTCGATTGAAACAGATTGCTAATCCATTGCTTCAGTTGGAAAAAAAAATCTGCTCAACAACGTAAATAACGCAATGAATTCTGTTGAACTGTTGAAATGAAACAAATTAGTCGTAATCGTTTACGAAAATAAGTTACGTAATTAGGGTACCGATTAGTTTAACTGGAAGATTGCAGTACACATACGGACAGAAAAATAAGACTCTGCTTCTAATAGTAAGCTTTTTTGACGTCGTAGATGATCAATTTTGAGGCGGTTACAAACAGTCACACGAGGCTTTAGTTATAACAGGGGCCCGAGGCTCGCATCTTGTACGCTGCGTTTTGGGCTTTCAATAAAATCTTATGAATTTTTATGTAACGAATTACATGACTCGCGATTTAATTCATTATGAAATTCATACAATTTTATTGAGCGCCCAAACGCAGCGTACGAGACGCGTGCCTCGGGTGCCTGTATAACTATACGGTGGAGGTCTGCCCAGCTTGGGCGGAGCATCGCCGTGTCCTCGTGGAGGCGATCGGCGGCGGTGATCTCTCGCGTCCGGCCCTGGTTCAGGCCATGGTACGGAGCGAGAGGAAATGGGAGGCCGTCACCTCCTTCTGTGAAGCGGTAATGCTCGCGAAGGAGGAGGCGGAACGCGTGAGGGAGAGGCAAATTTCGCGCCCTCACGCCCCTAACCGCCGCAGGAGGAGACGCCCAGGGCGTCGGAAGTCGCAAGCCGATTTCCGGCCACCGTAGGCGCGGGCTTGCGGACTGTGAGCAATGGGCAGCTCACCGTCCGATAAGGACCAGGCCCGGGTCGACGGCGCGTTGTGTTCCACGCGCGCCTCAAAGAGATGTCAGCAGAATTGACGGGGTCCGCTAGGGCCGATGCCTGCCGGGGTTGCGAAGAAAACCGAAAGGGAGATCGTGGCCCCCGGCAACAGGGCAACCGAAGGAACACGGGTGGGTTTTAGTCAGTAAGAGTCTGACACGCCCTCCCGCTCCGCCCAGAGCGGGAGAAGTTATTTGATGATTTCCCACCCAAAAAAAAAAAAAAAAAAAGGGTGCCTGTATAACTAGCTAGGGCCTTACTGACCCATTGATAATTTATGCCTGGTTGATGTCGATTGATAACAGCGTCTTTGCATCTTTTAGAATGATTTTTAAAGAACGTACATTCATCGGAGAAAAGTTATTACGATCCCAGCTGTTCCATTCTCGTTTAAATCGCATAGTACATTTAAATTATAATTTATTATAATTTTTACATTAGTGCGCGTCAACTGTAAAAAATGACGTCATTGTAAAATTATTGCGTTTGTAGTTGGAACACTTTCATGGAAGCTGATTAAAAATAGTAGAATCTATTGTTTTTGAGCAAACCTGCGGGATAATTGCGTAACACACTTACAATGGTAATAACTTTCATTTTGACAATTCCACAACATTGAATTGCGTCATTTACGTTGTCGAACAGATGAAATAAAGCAATGCATTAGCAATTTCCTTCAAAATCCTTCGGTTTGTGATTGAAAGCGTGCTACGCAATTGGTGTATTGGACTTAGGCTCGAACTCCAACAAACTGGAGACGAGACGAGAGGAGAGATGTGTTTTAAACAACCAACAGAATTTCGTTAGTCATACATTTCGTCTTCACTCAGCTTCAGTGGAGACCACTGAGCGGAGATGTATCATGTTGTATAGCGCGATTGAAGCGGAGATGTGAACGGCGCCGTAATAGTTCCGCTCTAGCCAACACACATCTCCGCTCTACCCAGCACACATCTCCGCTCCAGTCTAGCCAGTACGCATCTCCGCACAGCTTCGGTGAATACACCCTAGCTGAAAAACATCTCTAGTCTCCACTTCGGACATCTCCGCTTTAGTGGAGTTGCGTGTTGATCAATGCTCGGTTCTGTTCTGTACTTGAGAGGTCTTTGCATTGCAGCAGTTACAGGTTTATATCATTATTATAATATGGAGTACACAACCTATTACCATCCAGAATAACCGCATTTGTATGCAAAAAAAGATTCTATGGTTCTTTTGCTTAAGCAAACTAATATGGAATTCATTGAGTACTAAATAAGGTTCCTATTTCAGTGTAAAAATCTGTCTGAACTGGCTTGAGACGAATCACAACTCCAAAATAATAACATTGCAGTTTGCCATGTACTCTTCACACCAGTAATTTTCTGATGTAAAATGAACCTGGACAATCTAACTATAATGTAATTTTAGCTCAGTATACAGTTCAAACTTCCAGTCAGATGGCAGTCGCAGTTGCTACAGGTAAAATACTGGTTTTCAGCTGCGATTGGAAGCCACCCCCAACATGGTTGCGAAAAGGATAAGCAGATGATGGAAAATAACTGCCCAAACTTATACAGGGTAGTTAAAATAGGTCCTAAGCAAAATTTTTGAAGCCTCTCTCCAAGGGCTTGTCGAAACACCCCCATGTATGTTCAGCGATTATTTGCAGTTTAGGAGCTTGACGGTTTTTATTATTTTTAGGTAAATTCTGTTGACTTTAGACTTTTTTATTTTTGTCTTACTTTGTCGCATTTTTTGTAAATATTATAAATCTTTAAGTTATCGTCTACGATCGGTAAAAATTTTATCTGCCTAAACATTATCCAAAGTGACTAAAATTTACCTCAAAGGGAAAATCTTTTAAGGGGAATTAAGGGAAAATATTTTTGACATGATTTGTTATAGATTTCCAGTTAAAAAGAAAAAAGGCTGGCAATGACCCAGAAGCAGTTTTAACAACTGTCGCGGACCCTCAGCTTTCTAAAGCAATATAAATAATAAGTACTTATTGGGATATTATTTGGAGAAATTGGACTTCGAACTTGGTAGGACGGCTTATTATTGAGAGAGGCTTCTAAAAACTTTCGTTGGACCTCGTTTCGTGGCCCACCCTGTATATTCTAAGAGATGGTAAACCTGTAGCCTTGTTTAAATTCATAAGACATGCCTTGACTCAACTTTTGCTAAATATTCTCCTGCTTTATAACTTTCTTTTTGCCCCTTTTCCCCGGAATCATGATCTTAGTCTTCCATTCTTCAGTGCCAACTGGATCTTGAACCTGCATGATCTGACCAGTCTCCGGATTTATAGGGAACACTCCTTCGGGGGTAATTTTTTTCTTCGAAGTATCAGTATTATGTCTCCTTTTCATATGCTTGTTATAATTCGACCAATTTGTGAACTCCATACCACAGTGCTGGCAAGAATACGGTTTGGCACCAGTGTGCTGCCTTTCATGGTTCTTTAAAATCTGCTTAAATCTAAAGGCTTTGTTGCAATAAGAGCAAATGTAAGGCATCGAATCAGTGTGAATAATTTTGTGCGCATTCAGTTGATACTGTAACCTAAAACACCTCCCGCATTGCTCGCAAGAAAACGGTTTCACTCCAGAATGCATTTCGACGTGTCGTCGCAGCATGTTCGGGTACAAAAAAGACTTATTACATATCCTACAGACGTGTGGACGGTTCTTATCGTGTGAGAGGATGTGTGATGTGAGCGTACCTTTATTGTAGAACATTTTGCCACAGCGGTCACAAGTGTAGTTTCTTTTTCGGTCTATCGTGTGAAGTTTCATATGGTCGCGAAGACTGTTGGGGTTTTTGTACACTTTTTTACATAATCCACAAGTTAGGTCTTCAATGGTGATGGGAGTCCCAGGTTTTCGCCTCGGCCTTCGCTTTTGCTTCGTAATGTTGTAGTCCTGTAGGTGTATTTTTAGAGAGTCTTCGTTTTTAAGTACTTCGCCGCAGAGAGGGCAGGGTATTTGTGACTTCAGGAAGTGTTCCTTTATGTGGGAGCTCAATTTTTCCGATTTATCTAGAACTAAGTCACAGTAGTAGCAGTGGTTTCTGGAAATGAGGAAAAGTTTTCATAAGTGAATATTCTAATTGTAATAGCAATCCATACTGATATTATAAAGTAACTCTGTTTACCTATCTGTTATTTTCCTAGCCATAAGCTCTGAATGGATTTGGATGTAATTTGGCACATGGATAGACCATGACCTGAGTTAGAACATATAATACTTTTTATTTCCCATAGTATGTTCCCATGGAAAAATTTCGGACATTAACGTGGGCGAAGCCGCTTGAAAAAGCTAATAAAGAATATTGCTATAATGTTTATTAACTCCAAATCCAACTAGTAAACTTCCAGTTTCGCCTGAAATGATTGAGAACTAGCTTCTGGCCGCGACTTCGTCCGCGAGACTATAACCTTCCTCAACAATTGAGCTATCCAATGCAAAAAGTGTTTTTCAAATCCGACTGGTAGTTCTGGAGATTACCCCTTACATACAAACAAATTTTACCTGTTTTTAATTAGTATAGATTTTTGCTAAGATATTTTCCTATATTGATTTAGTTAAATTGAAGGCTCTACCAAATAATCATAAATTAGGGAAATAAAAATTTACTGAAAATAATAAAAATTGACTGCCTCGTTGGTCTAGTGGTCGCAAGCGCTACTGCTGAGCATGAGGTCCTGGGTTCGATTCCCAGGTCGGGCAAAGTGTTATTGGGTTTTCTATCTGAAATTTCTCAGTAGCAGCCTGGAGTCTAGATTTGTGCCCGGTTGATGGCAATAGGGTCGCCCCCTATTACATGGGACTTAAAACATAACTGGCGAAATATGGGTGAACCTGCTACAGGGACACCTCTGCCCAACCCTTCGGGGAAACAAGGCGTGATGTTATGTTATGTTAAAAATTTACTGGATGTAGTTATGTAGTCAGCAGATATGAATACTAAGTATAACTCGATAATAAGTAGGATAAAAATATCACAATACTATTTTGCCGTTTTAGGGATATTTGCTCTTTTGATAAAGTAGAAATACAGATATTTTTATTTTATTTCAAAATAGTTTGCTTTTATTTATATCTTAATATTGATTCAAATACCTTAACCTTATTAGAATCAAACCTTTTGTACAAGATCTTTTATTTTTTTCTGTAAATTGATAAAAATGCAAGATAATTATTGAAGGGGCTTTTAAATTTTATTAAATACCAGCAGCTTCGCTCACACAATATCTTTATAAATTATAGCCTATGTACTCAGTATAGCAATCAACGGGTGAAAGAATTTTTTAAATCAGTTCACTTTTTGAGTTTATTTTATAATATTAGTGTAGACATACCTCAGAATTTTCCTGTGTTTCCGGACATGTTTAATAAAGCTAGTGAAGTCTTCATTCCTCCCTGCTTTACAATCAATGCACATGAATGCAGAACATTTACCATGAACCACCTTACAATGAGATCTCAACATGTCAATGTTCAAAAATTCAATATTGCAATAACCGCACACCCAAGGATAATCTTTCCAGGATTTAACAACCTTTTTGCTCAAATCTGATAACTCTTTAGCGTATATCGTGACGTTGGAGTTAAAGGACGCGTTACATATCGCCGCATCTAGAATATCTTGGACGTTTAACGATTCATCATTATCTTGGACGTTTCCCGATTCATCGTAAGTTTGGTCATCTAAATCTGGTTCTTCCTTAAGTTCATGTTTAACTTCCAATCTTATGTCTATTTGCGGCGTTTCTGAGTACTGATTGCGGGTATTATCCTCCAATTTGACGGTGGTCGAGTCATCATTGCATAGGAAATCGTCAAAAGCTGGGATTCGATCATCATCTGAGAGGTCGCATTTACTCTCTTCGGTTGCTGTAAATATGTTGGATAGAACGTCTTGTGCTCGCTTCACATTGTCCAGGAACTCATAAGATTTGTTAAGATTGTTGTAGCATATAAAACAAACAGTTTTCGGCAACATATCATCATCGCCAGTTACGTTGACATACACAGCGTTAACAAATGCAAGCTTTAATATTATTTCGTCGTGTTTTTCGGCGTCGTTCTGTAAGTTTAGAAGTTTTTCAGAGCTCTTAGGCTCAGCGCAAAAGCGACAGTACAAGTTTTCCATGTTTAAAATTATAATTAACCCATTCCTAACATTGGTTTTCGTAAAATAAATAAGAAAAAGTAGCCGTCAAACTCGGGTTTTCGTCCTTTTTGTCAAACAAACAATAGACAAGTTTCTAGTGTTTTCCGATATCAAATTTGTCAATGTCGCTTCGGAAAATTACGGTTATCATATATACAGTTATTTTATTACTAGCAGGAATAAAATATAGAAAGCAGAAATCTTGCTTGCTTGATTGATAAAAATAATAAATTCCGTTCAATTTTGAAATTGTAACTTAGATGCCAAACAATGTGGCAATGCTGCCAGATATTAAAAAGTACTCTGTGGCTTTTGGGCACTTTTCCAGTTGACAGCGATGCGGATGAATTTTTTGATGCCCTATGCTTATTTCCCCACCCCTTTTTTATATACTTGTACATATTATTATTATTATTATTTAGTTTTTAACAAATCTCGGGATCATGGGTCCCGGTCCTTTGGCGTATGAGGGGCCGAAGCCAACTCGCAGAGGCCCCTTAGACAATTTTAAACGGAATGAGGCACCAACCGACAACCCCCGGTTGGTGTAGGACTATTGCAGGATATGGAAACAAAGCTATTGGACTATAGGTTTGGGTGGCTTAAGTTTACTGGTGACCAGGAACTATGGAAGGACTATGTCCCCTGCCTGATCAATGTTTTATATGGACACGGATAAAATGACAGGGGGTGACTTGCACACTCAATCATGGCCCTCCGAAAACTCGCTAGCACACAGTGACGTAGTGACAAGGGAGCAAAATGTCCTGAGGTGCTTGAGGAGTGGAGAGGTATTCCACGGTTTTCCAAACAATCCCAGTGCCCGGAAGATGGCCAAGATCCCTTCGAGCACTTACTGGAATACTTCCTTCTTCCGAGCATGTTTGCTCTTGTGAATCTCCACTCAAGCCGGCCAATCTAAGGCAAGAATGAGGTGGGAGCTCCGTTCCTCGTCAGTGTTCACTTCAGCCGGCCAATAATGGCAAGCCAGAGGTGAGGAACAAGACTTCTTCCGGGAGATAGGGTCCGTGGGGTCGCTACTGCCCAACAGCTCGCCACATGCTGCCCTGCGGGTTTTTGTATCTCTTTCGGTCTGGCTCCTCACCCCAGACCCGTTCCGGCAAAGTAAAATCTGCCGGCACAAGCCTAGAGTTCGGAGCGCGCAAGCCCCACCACGATGTCAACGTAGAGATACGGCGGTGGGGTTATTATTATTTCAAGTCTGTTAGTTTTTAAATCATGTAAATACGTGTGTGTAAATAAAGTCAATATTTCATTAAAAGATTTATGTTTGGCAAAGTTTTATTTTTCTGTATAAAAACTTAACCAGTAGAAATATTTAACAATAGACTGGAATGGAAATGTTTAGCCTAAATTTTCTACATTCCCCCGAAAAGTGACCCCCCTTATTCAAAATTCATTTATTTACGTTACACATCTATGTTTGGGTCACAGAAATTCATATGTGTACCAAATTTCAACTAAATTGGTCCAGTGGATTCGGAGCAAACTGGCTGCGATAGACGGACAGCCAGCCCGCCAGATAGACAGACATACACACGAGTGATCCCTATAAGGGTTCCATTTTATCCTTTTGAGACAACGACGAAGACGCGACGCCTGCAGCCTAGGCAACGGTTGCGAAGGCTGCGCCCTGCATGCGCAGCACCCCAGGCCTAGAGCGCGACTGCGCCGCAGTCGTCAAAAAATAATAACAATGACAATTTCATATTTACGTGACATTATGTAAATGTAGAGAAAGTGTTTTAGTTTATTTTTAAAGTATGTGCGTGTATATAACTGTATATATGATAACCAGCTCTAGTAGTCGCAAGCGCTACTGCTGAGCATGAGGTCCTGAGTTTGATTCTCAGGTAAGGCAGTGTTATTGGGTTTTTCCAACAGGAATTTCTCAGTTGCATCCCGTTGATGGCAATAGAATAGGTTCGCCTCTTAATACACGAGACTTTAAACAGATACACCTCTGCCTAATTCTTCGTGGATTACAGGCGTGATGTTATTATTAATGCATTTAATATTTTGTGATTCTTTGTTTAACTTTGTTTTTGTAAATGTTAGATTAAGGTATATGAAATGTTTTCTGATTAAAATATTATGATAATAATATTGATGTTTGATTCCTGTTTTTTTCTGACCTTCCTCACTAATATTTTTTACCCTAAAACTGTACGTCTCAGCTTCCTTACAAATATAGGTAAACTTCCGACTTGTGGAGATGTCAAAATCTCCGAAAAGATTCCGGAGAGATCCATGTATTTATAATGCAAGTGCTAATATGTGGGTTCAAGGCTTAGCATAGCTATTCTGAATAGCTACGCTATTCGACTCGGAAGCCTGTCGTATGGTTGTGAATAGCTTATTCAGACCATATAATAGGCTTCCGAGTCAAAAATTACACATTTGTGTGTGTAAATAAAGTCAATAATTCATTAATAGATTTTTGTTTGGCAAAGTTTTATTTTTCTGTATAAAAACTTAACCAGTAGAAATATTTAACAATAGACTGGAATGGAAATGCTTAGCCTAAATTTTCTACATTCCCCCGAAAAGTGACCCCCCTTATTCAAAATTCATTTATTTACGTTACACATCTATGTTTGGGTCACAGAAATTCATATGTGTACCAAATTTCAACTAAATTGGTCCAGTGGATTCGAAGCAAACTGGCTGCGATAGACGGACAGCCAGCCCGCCAGATAGACAGACATACACACGAGTGATCCCTATAAGGGTTCCATTTTATCCTTTTGAGACAACGACGAAGACGCGACGCCTGCAGCCTAGGCAACGGTTGCGAAGGCTGCGCCCTGCATGCGCAGCACCCCAGGCCTAGAGCGCGACTGCGCCGCAGTCGTCAAAAAATAATAACAAAGACAATTTCATATTTACGTGACATTATGTAAATGTAGGGAAAGTGTTTTAGTTTATTTTTAAAGTATGTGCGTGTATATACAGTTTATTATATTTTTTTAGGTAAGTTTAAGTGTTTTAATATTATATGTTCAACGCCGGCTGTAGCGACGCCGGGACCTATGCCAGTCAACCTGCCACATCGCTTGATGTCCACCTGGTAAGATGTCCACATTGCTCGCAGGCACGTTTTTTTAAAGGCGAACGGGGGCTGAGGATACACTATAGCAAAATCCACAAACCACATAGTGTACCATTGTGCCCCCCAGCCACGTCCCCAAAATCAACACCTTTAGAGAAAACCTTGTGGGAAACGCTTGCAAAATTAAAAAAATTCTACCCCAGTGTTAAAGAGAGTTCCCCGGGGCGCGAGACGGTCTGTTGCACTGAATCTGGCGCAATGTCTCCGTCTTGCGACCCAGGAGAACTCACAATCTGCCTGGGAGCAATTACTTACATTCCCATATAGGTATCTTGTAAGGAGGACTATACCCACAGTCTCCATAGCAACACTTATTCGTTATTTTTGTGTCTTGTTTTTTTCCTTTAGTAAAATAAAACATTCGTCACAAAGTTCCAACAGTCTTTATTTTACTTTAATATGGTAGCAGAGCGTGAAATAAAGCTATAAATACGTTGATCACGATGGCGTCAGGCTCAAGTACAAAAATTGAGACTTTAAATAAAGAAAATTTCGACACGTGGCGAATTCAAGCAAGGGCCGTACTCATCAAAAATAAATTATGGAGTGTTGTTGAGAAGCCGCTGGATGAAAAAGCTAATGAAGAGAAGAAAGAGAAGGATCTTTTGGCTCAATCTGAGTTAGTACTTCTGATTTCACCTTCCGAATTAAAGCAAATAAAAAACTGCAAAACAGCTCATGAGATTTGGACTATATCAAAAAATATCTACTATATATACATATATATATACTATATATATATATGGCTCTGCATTCTGTAAGGTCACTTCTTTGCACGGCTACAAACAGCACGCCCCATGAGCGGATGTTCTCTCACGCCAGGAGATCCTCAAGTGGTCAGTCGATGCCTACATGGCTAAACGTCCCAGGAAAAGTATTAATGCGAAACCATAATCGAACCAGCAAATATGATCCACTGGTTGAAGAAGTAGAGACTCTGGAAAGTAACCCTCAACATTCTCGTGTGCGTTTGAGCAGTGGTAGAGAAGTTGTCGTATCTAATCGACACCTAGCTCCTGCTGGAGTATCTTTAGAAACGGATGAAGCTGATTCCAATGATGACGACGAATTCATCGATGCAGTCGATGGCGATGATCATAATACAGATGGCCAGCGAGATTCCCAGAACGAATTGGTCCAGCCACAGAACATCACGCCAGAGACTCTGCGTCGTTCTGAAAGAGTACGACGTCCGCCTGCTCATCTAGCTGACTACGTGGCACAATAAATAAGCCTAGGAGAATGTAGTAATATATTATAAACTCCTCGGTCAACATTGAACGTCTTAAACAAAGAAGAAACTGAATTGTCAGGATTAATGTGCCATTATAACATTATGTTGAATTTTGTTAAATAAAACCTAAAATACGGGTATATTCTTTACTACAGCTTCATTCCATATATGCCAGCAAGGGACCGGCTAGAAAGGCTTCACTTTTAAAGCAGTTGATATTGTTCAAAATGGAACATGGCAATATTAGAGAGCATTTAAATAAGTTCATGGACGTGATAGACAAATTACAGGATATGGACATTCATATTCATGAGGATTTGCTCGCTGTTATGATGCTATACAGCTTACCACCTGAATACGAAAATTTTCGTGTAGCTATAGAATCCAGAGACACGTTACCGAAAACTGAAGTACTTAAGGTAAAAATTCTAGAAGAATCTGAAGCCAGACAAATTAATAACGGTTCCAATAACAATACTAAAGATGAACATGAAGAAGAGTCAAATTTCATAAAAACATGCAAATTTTGCAAGAAGAAAGGACATGTTATCAATGAATGCAGAAAGCTGGAGAATAAGAAGAAGAAAGAAACGAACGAAGAAGTTCCAAAAACTTCCCACACTGTATGTATGCATTCCAAAAGTAAGAATTAATATGAAAATAATACATGGATTCTTGATAGTGGTTGTACATCGCACATGTCTCATAACAGAAACTATTTCGAAAATCTCGAGAAATCTAACTTCCAACTGCTAAAACTAGCTTCCCAAGATACGACAGCTGATATTGCTGGTAAAGGCCAAGTCACTTTTATGCTAGATGCCAACGTTGGAGGCAAAAGTAAAATTCAAGAGGTTACTTTGACAAATGTTCTCTATGTGCCAACCCTATCCTCGAATTTACTATCCATTGGAAAAGCCACAGAATCTGGATGGACTGTCTTATTTACAAATAAAAAGGCCACAATTACACATCCTGAAGAAGGTATTATACTCGATGCGCCAAAAGGCAAAGATGGGCTGTACTACTTAAATCCTACATCGTGTAAATACAACAAAAAAGATAAATGTTACTTGGCAGAAGACACGAAAATTCATAAATGGCATAAATGTTTAGGTCATATGAATGAAGGTGATATGAAGTTGGCATTGAAGAATGAGACACTTATCGGTTTAGATTTCAAGCCAGATGAGAAAATTGGAGATTGTGAAATATGCATTCAAGCAAAGATTAAAAGACTGCCTAATAAACCCAATGACACACTACGCACGTCAAAACGACTCGAGATAGTGCACAGCGATGTTTGTGGTCCAATGACTCAAACCCTCGGTGGAGAGAAATACTTCATAACCTTCATCGATGACTATACTAGATACAGCCGAGTCTATTGTATAAAACAAAAAAGTGATGTATTGGACAAATTCAAACTTTACAAGGCAGAAATGGAAAATTTCACAGGTGAAAAAATTATCAGTCTCCAGTCCGACAATGGTTTGGAATACTGTAATCAAAATTTTGACAACTATCTGAAAGAGCATGGTATTACAAGACGACTAACAGCACCATATACACCACACCAAAATGGTGTTTCAGAACGCAAAAATCGTACCCTACTGGAAAAGGCTAGGAGCATGATGATCGAATCCAAAGCACCTCAAAGTCTTTGGGGAGAAGCTATTCAAACTGCAAACTACCTTTCCAATCGGAGTGTCAACAAAACTATATCTGCACATTTTGGTACTGTTATTACACCTTATGAGAAATGGGTACAAAGAAAGCCTCGCATCTTCCATCTACGTCAGTTTGGAATAAAAGCTTTCATACTTCTGAAAGATGGCAAAGAACGTAATAAATTCAAATCGAAAGCTATACCTGGGATGTTTGCAGGCTATTCAGATACTTCCAAAGCTTATAGAATTTGGGTACCTTCAAAACATAAAATCATGATTGCCAAAGATGTTCGATTCACTAACAAACTCTACTATACCGAAACACAAAATCCAATCTCGGAAATTACAAAATCTTTGAAGGATAACTATAAACATTACGCCGAAATAAACTTCTTTGACGATGACGATGATGTTGAAAGTGAGTATGAGTCAGTGCAAGAAAATGATGAACAAGAATCAGTACAAGGTAATGATGATGAACAAATACCTATCCCAGATACAGATGTTAATGACGCTATTATCAATAATGAAGTCACTACCAATGAAGCTTCTCCGGTACAACGAGTACTTCGTGATCGCAGCCTTCTTAAAAAACCACAAAGGTTTGATGAATTCGTTCTCGCTGCTACTGAGGAGTTTAACAGCTATAGAGAACCTTCAACCTATCGCGAAGCTCTAGAAAGCACAGACAAAGAGAAGTGGTTAGGAGCGATGTTGAGCGAGATAAATTCCCTTAATGAGACCCAAACTTGGGATCTTGTTCCTTTACTAAAGAACAGAAAAGCACTGCCTTGCAAGTGGGTATTTAAAGTTAAGACCAATCCAGACGGTAGTGTCGAACGACATAAAGCAAGACTGGTAGTAAAGGGATTCTCACAGAAACCAGGGGTAGACTATGACAAGACATTCAGCCCTGTAGTGCGTCTTACTACCGTCCGTGCCCTATTAGCAGTAGCTGTAAAAGAGAAATTATCTCTCTGTCAGTTTGATGTGTCGACAGCATTTCTTAACGGTAACGTAGAAGAAGAAATCTACATGAAACAGCCAGATGGTTATAGCGATGGAACGAACAGAGTGTGCCGCCTGAAGAGGAGCTTATATGGCCTCAAACAAGCTCCAAGATGTTGGAACACCAGTATACATGAATTTCTTGTGAACTCCAACTTCAAACAGAGTACATCTGATCCATGCCTATATATTCGAGAGAATGGAAAATCTAAGGTGTTGATTGCACTTTACGTTGATGACGGGTTAGTTGCATCAACTACAGAGGATGATGGAAAGAAATTCGTAAAGGAACTACAAAATCGCTTCAAAATTGTAATAAAACCAGCTTCATATTTTCTTGGTTTGGAAATCGAAAGATCTGATAATGGGAACATAACATTAAGTCAAAAGGCTTATACAAAGAAAGTACTAGAAAAGTACAAGATGTCTGAGTGCAAACCAGTCAAGACACCGATTACAAAAGAGACTGCTAAAATAGAGAATTCATCAAATGAAAAACAAAATAGTTTAATCTTCCCTTATAGACAGGCTGTGGGTTCCTTGGCCTACCTCATGGTCGCGACTAGGCCAGACATTAATTTCGCCGTCAGCTGCGCTTCGAGAAATCTTGATAATCCATCAAAAGCAGACATTCTAGCAGTAAAAAGAATACTACGCTACCTAAAAGGTACAATGAATAAAAGCCTAGTATTCAGTTCATTAAACAATGCCAATAACAAATTAATCTGCTACAGCGATGCGGATTTTTCAGCAGCTCACTCAACGTCCGGCATACTTTGTTTGTATTATGGACCAATCAGCTGGCGGAGTAGTAAACAAAAGACGATAGCTTTATCGTCAACGGAGGCGGAGCTAATGGCAGCTTCGGAAACAGCACGGGAAATGATATGGCTACAACAGATGTTGGAGGAAATCACGAAAACTGAAAAACCACCACTTCTTTACATTGACAATGAGTCAACAATAAAGCTAGCGTACAATCCGCCGTACGAGCAACATAATCGGACCAAGCATATACAACGGAGGTATCTCTATGTCAGAGAGTGTGTGGCAGCTGGCATGCTTGAGGTCAAGCAAGTTACAACTGAGGACCAACTGGCTGATTGTTTCACAAAGCCCGTATATGCACCCAGGCTGGAAAAGCTAACTAAAGCCCTTGGTCTCAGTTCCTAAAAGAGGAGTGGATGTAAGGAGGACTATACCCACAGTCTCCATAGCAACACTTATTCGTTATTTTTGTGTCTTGTTTTTTTCCTTTAGTAAAATAAAACATTCGTCACAAAGTTCCAACAGTCTTTATTTTACTTTAATATTTAATATATCTGCATGTCCAAAAAAATTTGGCAAAAACCTTAACAAACCAAATTAAAGAAAATTGCAACAATTCGACCCTAATTTTAGATCCAAAATTACCTGCAGTCAATAACCAACCAAAAAGGCTTACACGTGGTTCACATGTGGAATCCAAATTAAGTGAAGGTGACATCAGGGGAGCGGCCAGGATACTGTTCAGCAGCGATGTGGTGGCGCCAAACTCTCCAGAAACGCTAACAGCCCTTGAGAGTAAACACCCAGCGCCTGCGGATAGTCTCACGTTTCCCGATCCCCCGACCTTCCTGTCCTAAATTCAACCTTCCTAAACGTTTCGGCGCCCCAGCTGATTACAGCCGTGAGCTCCTTCCGGAGCGGTTCCGCCGGCGGCCTCGACGGCCTGACTCCACAACACCTAAAGGACCTATTGAGTTTAGGCGCCGGGGACGCTGGTGAGTCGCTTCTGTCCTTCAGAAGCGACTCACCAGCGTCCCCGGTGCCTGAACTTGCGGCCCTAATTAACCTCATGCTCACCGGCGCGCGGCGGTGTGAACGAGGCCGTCGTCGATACGGGGCAAACCTATGTGCCCTGCGCAAGAAGGACGGTGGCATTCGGCCCATTGCCGTTGGGTGCACCTACAGGCGTACGGCAGCCAAAATATGCTGTAAGCTATACAGCGAATACCTTACAGCTATGTTTCAGCCCCTGCAGCTTGGTTTCGGCTCAAGAGGGGGCTGTGAGGCTGCCATGCACGCCCTTTCTACCTTTTTGAACTCCAAAAAATGTGAGGTTATCCTCAAGGTTGATGTTAAGAATGCTTTTAACTCTGTCAACAGGGATCCTTTGTTGGCTGAAGACAAAACGGAACTACACGAAATTTATGGTTTTATATGGCAGTGTTACAGGTATCCCTCTAAATTACTATACAAGGACAATGTTTTGGAATCTGCAATAGGATGCCAACAAGGTGACCCTCTCGGGCCAGTCATTTTCAGCTTGGCTACCTATCCATCCAATTATCCAAAAACTAAATTCAAAATTCAATGTACCACACATTTGGATGATGGAACGCTAGGAGGTGATGTAGACACCGTTTTGAAAGACCTACAACTCCTCAAACAACAATTTAAATCCATTAGTGTGGATCTTAACCCATCAAAATGCGAAATTTTCCTTTCTGACATTACCGACAGACCCTTGAGAAATTTAATGCAATAGCCCCACAAATAAAAATCACTTGGAAAAAATTTACCAAATTATTCGCAGCATATTAACATCCATTTTGAATGTGACCCTGGACGACCGAGCGTGGCTGCAAGCCACACTACCCATCCGTTTTGGTGGCCTCGACGTCCGCAAAATTACCAGTATTAGCTTACCAGCATTCCTGTCCTCTGTCCACAGCACTGAAAAGTTGACCGGGAAAAATTTAGCCCCCTGCCTGGTTAACTCTGAAGTGCCGTGCTTGACCGATGCGGAGAAAGCCTGGAAAGCGACTTGCCCGAATACAGATCGGCCAGTGAACCCATCTTCCCAGAGGCAGTAGGATGAACCGCTCTGTAGGTTGGTACGGAACAATCTTATTAATACGTCCACCAATACTGCTGAGCATGCCCGCCTGCTGGCTGTGGGTGATGGGAGTCGGGCCTCTGGCTTCAGGCGCTACCGTCACCCAACATAGGCACTATGCTGTCTGCGTCTGGGCGCTCCTTGTGTGGCTCCGCATCGCTGCCAATGCAGTGAAGGTGTCGACTGTCTCGGTCACCATGGCCTATCCTGCAATTAGAGCGCAGGCCGGATAGCACGGCACGCCAGCATCAATGACAGCATCCGTAGTGCTCTTGTCACCGCCGGAGTGCCAGCTGTTTTAATGGCTTGGCAAGCGACGATGGGAAGAGACCAGACGGAATGACCATGATGCCTTGGAAGGTAGGTAGGCCTTTGGTGTGGGATACAACGTGTGTCGACATCCTTGCGCCATCCCATCTTCCTAGCACGGCGGGCTGTGCTTGGAAGTTGGGATGAAAATATATAATTTAGGGAGTGCCTCCACTGCCGGCGCCGGCTCCCAAAAATAACGGCATTAGGAACCGGCATGACATTACTGCCGGCAGCCGAGATTAAAATCATCGATTGCCGGCACATAACATACCTGTGGCCGGCATCGCCGGCCTCAATAATGGACACCGAGGGCGCGGCGTTTATGGAAACCCTTCCAACTAACTAACCCTAACTAAAGTATTTTTTTTTATATACTCTGTCGTTTTTGGCATTTGCCGGCCGCTGCCGCGGTACCGCTAGCTTCGCTCGCTCGGCTCGAGCGTAGGGGGTCACAGTTCTAACCTAACCTTTTTTGCGAGTATAATCTAACTAGTTCGGTTCCGGGTACCTACTTAGTACTTGATTACTGGAATATGGAAATCATTGATTATGGAAATATAATATTGAAAAAAAAAGTAATGTTTTATTAAATGTTTTTTTAATTATGCCTTACCCCGCCTATCTACTCCAATATGCCAAATTGCCAAACCCTTTTTCCGCTTTTTTTTCCGAACTCAGCGCTGGCAGCCAATTCAACAACCGGTGTCGGCAGCCAATTCGGGAGCCGGCGCCGGCAGTGGAGGCACTCCCTATAATTTATATTTATTAAAGGTCTTTCTATTCTTATACTGAAATCGACAGTAGCCAGAGTTTCGATACATTTGTAAAGGGACGAGATCGAAAGAAAGATGGAACTGCAGGACTAACAGCGCCACCTCATTTTCTTGAGGAACTTCTTGCGTGATAAAGGATGTCCCATTAAGTGATGTGAGTGCCGCAGTAGCGCCATTGTTCACGTTTGTAACTCGTTGATTGACTGCGTTGTTCATATGTAGCCGTATAGATGTCGCTACGCGTTTAGTATCTCATGGAAAGGTAGTTAAGGACAGTCACATGACACTTAGATTCAAGTAAATTAACACTAGATTTTTAACTTCCGACGCAAAAAGAGGGGTGTTATAAGTTTAACGTCTATGTGTGTCTGTCTGTGACATTGTAGCTCTTAAACGGGTAAACAGATTTTAATGCGGTTTTTTTTATAAATTATTACAGGTTTTCTAGCGATGGTTCTTAGACATGTTTTAACAAAATCGGCTTAGAAGATTATCAGCTCTTTTCTAGTTGATGAATGGGTGTGAGTATCTTTCACAGGTCTGATCGATTTGAAATTTGGTATTCTGTTACTTCAATGATATTAAAAGAACATAGTAACCTTGAACTGATGCTCATCACCTGGAATGTGCAGGATATCCAACTCCCTTACCAACTTACAGCACAAGTATCGTGTCTGGGCTCATTGGAATAGTCTCAATGAATTGGTTATAGATAGCTGAACAGGGTCTGGTGATGGAGGAGGAAAGAGAAATGGGGAAATATTTGTGTCGGGGCTTTTTAAATTTTAACTGTTAATATTGTATTTTGGGTGGCAAATATTAGCCGATATCCTTAATGTGTGGTCATAAGGGGATAAACAATGAAACAGCATAATATAATAACTTTACACATTTATTTTACATCTAATCTAAACAGCGTTACACTTTGATTGTAGCATTTTTTTTTAGAACAACATTTAGATTTCTACGCATTTTACTAGTTTATGTTTAAATTTGGCACTAAAGCATTTTGGATAGCTTTGCATTAGTTAGAGACACGGTATCAACAGTTATACTATCTACAGAAATATAAAAGATCACTTGAATCTCTTACCTTTAGTAAGCAAACCATTAACTGTAAAACCCTATCAATTAAATGTTCATGCATCAGCCATTTTTGTTATTCTTCCCACCAATTTTAAATCTTCCGCCATTTTGAAACTTACAATACCATAGACTAGACAAAATTGCCACAAGAAAAAATAACTTTAACAGAAATATCACAGGATTTTATAAACAGAATGGACTAACACTGATTATATAATTTAAAATTATTTACATAAAACATTGCACATTGCTAGAACACGTAGCTATCATATTTACATTCATTTTGACATCGCTATGATACGTCAATTGACTACCTAATACTGACTTAATGTTTGGAAACATTTATGGGAATGCGCTAAGGTAACCTGCGAAATTCAAATGATCAAATTATACTATTGAAATACTATTTCATGAAATCATGAAATTTGAGGCCAATTCTGATCAACGTTAGAAAATTTGAGTTTTGCGGGCTGCCTTGGCACTTTCGCCTTAACAGTAAATACTAGTACATAGTACATAGGTACTGCTTCTAATTCTAATGATGGTGTCTTAACTAGTTACCTACACATATTTTTTATTATAAAAAGTTGCTTATTGTCAACACAACAGTTGTAAATCGAGTTATTTTAATATTTACTAATTAACAAGCTTATTGTGCACGGATAGCAGCAACAGCAATACGTATCATAATGCAACAATAATAATAGGTAAATACTTGAGAATCATGAAAATCCTAATACATATTATTTACACATTGCACACCTCTTTTCGGGTCTCGGCCTATATGCATTCTGAATATCTCAAATGTCTTAAGTAGCTTCTCACCGCTAGATGGCGCTACTTAGACGAAATCTCGAGATTATATATTTTGAAAATTAGATTACTCAAAAATAATTGAGTCTTTATGGTCATAAGACGTGATGCCGGCACCACACTATCATCCAACAGGCCAACACATGGAGTGTTGGCCTGTTGGATGATAAATCCAGTTTGTCGCAACTCACGATCGATCAAAACAGACTGTCAACACAATCAATATGCACGTTTCAATCTCATTCACTATTGAGGACGGTGAAATAATAAGTGTTTCTGCGCTATATTTTTTGAGTGCATATAATTATTACTACACTGATGGGTGGAGGGTCTGTTGGTGTGAGTTGGCCAACTCCTTTGATCTGGGTACGATTTACCGCTATCGGAGCGATCCAACGCCAACACCATCCAACATCGTTAAACATGTATCTCTCTATACGTGGAAGGTTGGACGAACAGTTGGAATGTTAGATAGTGTGGAGCCGGGATGAGAAGTTGACTACTCAAACTAGGTAATAGAACAGTAACTTTATTGCACAAGTTTTTAATGATGGCTACTCACCGCTAGATGGCGCTACTGACGTGAAGGTCTGAATGTTTTAAAATCTTTTTTGTGAAAGTTTTTTTATTAATGATCTATAATATTTGCTTATAATTAGGTACTGACAATGTTTATTAAATTTTATTTCGCTATTTCAATTCAATGAGTTTTTTAAATCGGTCAGATTTATATTTTATCGAATTTTGCAGAAAAAAACTATCTACCTTATAGAGTACTTAATAAATAATTATTCTTATTTATTATCTTAATGAGTTTAAAAACAGTTTCGCTAAATAAGATTCGATTATTTTTACTAATGTTGAATGAAATAGTTTGACGAAATTGAAGAAGCTCACTAGAATTGAAGTGTGATTGGATATTTAAACGGCGGTAGGCATGTAAATTTTTTATGACATAATAAAAACAAATATTCGTGTTATACCTGTTATATACCAAAGTATGGGAAAAATTGTATTTAGTTCGGCTACAGGTGTCACATAGGTAAGTCAAACCACTTTGATATTTTACTAAAATTGTTGCGTTAATATGGCATTAAGGTCGCCATGGGCTCGCCTGTGTTAGATTAGATGCAAATACATTTAAATATGCGGATTTTCATTATATCTGGCGAAATGAGGGTTTTCTTAAGTACTCTACCTATGCATACACCTCTGCCTAACCCCTTAGGAATACGGGAGTGATGTGATGTTATGTTGTTGGTATGTGAATGTATTTCTTTCCAATTTTTAATAGTGCTGTGTCAGTGTTGCGGAGTTATCTATAGATTTTATATCGATAGAGTATCGACTTCTATACTATTAAGACCAGGCACTCTAAACACAATTTCCACGCAAACTCCGCCCCCATGCACCCCACCACTCCACTATGTGCTAAACTTTAACAAGTTGAATATCGCGTGCGCTCTTTGATCGTGTTCGAGCACGGAATTAAATGGCGTAGTCTCAATTCTTATTTCGTTTATAACTAAGTAGTAATTGGTCTAGAGAAAAAAATATCTTGTGGCTGGATAATAAACTATATTTTCTTACTGTAAATACTTATTTTAGACAAAAAAGCTGATTAATCTTCATTTTATTTCAAAAATCTTAACAAAAAAAGACATGATTTTCAAATAAAAAATGAATCGAGCAAAAATTTTACAATTACGTAACTGTCTTGTACACGGCACAGAAAAAATCCAATAAATCATAAACTAAAGTTCCATTTTGATTGTATGCGTGACTGTTTCAGAATATTAATACAAATTAAAATACAATTTAGGGAGCCTCTTTTTAATACGTTTCAATTAAATAAATATCTACTTTCTAAAATAGTTACTTAGATTATGTGTAGTTGGTATACTGACTATGCTGTACTCTTAAAAAACACATCAAAAGTATTGTACAATCAACTGCATAAGCGTGGCAACACTTGCACTATGAAAATCACCCTTACTGTTACGACGTTAAGACGATGTCAATGTCATATTGTTACCAATGATGTGCGGTAAACTGTACGCATCCCTTGATCCCAATTTAGTTGTGGTCGGCGCAGCGTGTATATTTCTTCAATGCATTTCTATTAGCCGACTTCTCACTTCAGTCAGATCAGCTTAATTTGTGTTGTCGATAGCATGGATTTGATTGACGTGTAAATATTGGTTATGCAAGCGAATACTTATCGATACTATTGTATCGATAAAACATTTATCATTTCCCCGCATTATTATTTGTTTAATTATGTTTGTGATGATTAGGAAATTACATAATATTCGTTCTATTTTGTTGTATAAAAAACCTGTCCGTATAATTATGACCCGACCGTTAATAATTTATATGTTAATATTAAACAGGCATTGAGATTCGACGCAGGTTCGAGGTTCAAATCTTATAGATTACCTATTTAAAAAGTTATGTTTCGTTCGTTTGCATTTACCGTAATTCATTCTTAGATCATCTACATAACACGTGTACAAATACCGTTAAGGAAGCCGAGATTTACGCAATTATTTCTGCTCAAACTTATTAAGTTTGATCTCAGATCAAATAAGAAACCAAGAAAGAGCGTTGTCAACTGTTAGAGGTTTCATAAACATGTCTGCACTTGTGAGGTGGACTTTGATTGTAAATGTGTGCGTGTGAGCGTGTATGCACAGAGCGGTGTAGTTTTGGCATGCTTCACTGTATCGTTCGCAGCGTTATGTCTTGGTTTTTAATTTGGTCTGAGAGTTTGATTAACATAATGCGTAGATGACGGCTTCTTAATGGGTCTTTTGACACCATATACAGGCTAAGATTTTAATCAGTGCACAAACTTAAACACGTGACTTTACTCATCATTGTGAACAACTATTAATATGGGACCAAACCAGAAATTGCGAAAAAAAAATCAGCTAATCAGCTGTTTCCTACATTTGTGTTCGCATAACTCGTCAAAAGTAGGAAACAGCTGATTTCTTTTTCTGAAACAACTACAAATAATTAGAGTTTTTTTTATAAATCTAATCAATTAATTTGTATGTTTTTAGAGTACCTACTCAGAGTCATCAATAGTACAACAGTTTAAAGGCAGTTTACACGAAGCAATTTTGTTGCCTTTGATGCATGCAATAATTGAAACCAAACAACTTTATTATTGCTTCAATTTACTGCATTCAAAAGACAATTAAACTGCTCTTTGTAAATGAGTCTTTATTCATTCCAATACATTTAAGAAATATACAATACATTTAAGAAATATACAATACGTTTAAGAAATAGATAACAATAATATTGGAAGACGATAACAATACCTCTTAGTATTTATTTCGAATAATAAATACATGTTATAGTTATTTTACACCAACATGTTACAAAAAGATTGAATATACAACCGCGATAGTGAATTAAAAATTTCGAAAAGAGTGTTTTTTACACATTAATAGATATTTATTTATGCCCAAAATATATCTCGCACAATACTTAACCTGCATTGATTTTCACGTACGTACACAATACGTACATGATACTAATGCACGTATTTACTAGAACGCACGCATTAATGCACTCTTTCATATATGATAACACTGTCCACCGCACAACGTCAACGGGACGTCAACGAGAAACGAGATTATTTGAACCGAACTTGACGTCTCGGCGATTGTGTGCGGTGGACACGCGGCCATTGTAACTTAAATGTATGTATCACTACTTCGGCGCCGTCATCTCGTTCTCGGTGACGTCTCGATGACGGTGCCGGTTGACAAATGGCCTGAGGGTGCCTTCGCATCTGACGTTTGTTCAGCGTAGACGTTTGTCGAACGTATACCCAGCGTAAACACTACGCAAACTATGACCACTGATTTTTCCCCGACATTTACGTAGCGTCTACGTGGCGTTGACGCGCCTAAGCTAGAAATATACACTCTAAAATTAAGGAGAGTTATATTTTTTTATCTAACTTATAATTACATATTAAGTAATTATTGTGCGTGACTTTTCAAATGTTATGTACATAAAGCGCGCTTTTACTCTATGTATCTCGTAGGTATAACCTATTTTCTATAATTAAGTAATAAGTAGATACGTCGAAGAAACTCTAATGCCCGTTTTCAGTAAGCAACTCGTAAGCTTCAAAATCAAAAATTTTGACACATGTCTGTTGTTATGTCAACTTCGGTGATTTTCAATATTGTTAAAAATCTGTTGCTAGGCAACCCGAAAGATATTTCTAAGCATTACGCATCGGGGAATAGATATCTTAATTTTTGACGTCGCCTATTGATTGCTGACATGTTATTTTTACGCTAAGTAGCTGCTAATCTACACTTTACATTTAAATGTCAAATGTCAGTGAAAACGGGCATGATTTTCTTATTAACCGATTTCAAAAAAAGGAGGAGGTTTTCAGTTCGTCGGAAGTTTTTTTAATTTTTTCTAGAAACTGTTCAACATTAGGTGTTTCAAGGAAACTATGGAGATTAGTTTGAAGTCTTTTAGCAAGTAACTTTTCGATATCGCTCTTGCTTTAGAAAAAATTAAGAAACAATAATTTTTTTTGTGGGTGCACTGTAGGTACACCTCTGCATAACCCTTCAGAGAAAAACAGTCGTGAAGTTATGTGTAGTATTATATTATCAGCATTACCCATTATTTACTTGCTAATAGGCCGATAAACGATTAACGGATATATATACAATTATTTATTTTCTTAACGGAAATTACCCTAACGATGTGTGATTACCCTACGCAATAATTATTACATTATGCCTAAACACTAATCTTATTTTTCATAATTTAACACTAACGACGATGTAGAAGTATTTATTTAAAAATATGTGTTTCTTAAAGTTATATTTACAGATAATAAATTACAGCTATTATATATTAATTGATTATAATTAATTTACACATGTATTTTACAAACTAACCCTTACCTAATGGAAGACCTTCGTGATATTGTTTGTTGTGATTATTCTTGGTTGATTTATAACTAAACACTCATACACAGACACACACCCTCTTTCGTGTTCCACAACGTTCGTCCGTTTCCACTTACACACACACACACTAACACAATCAGCATAAAGTTCCAATTTACACACACATCCTTTCTTAAGGTCTGGCCACACTGAGGCGAATCCCGTGCGGGACGCGAGACTCAAGGTACAAGTCCGTAGGCGACTGCAGGCAGCAGCAGCAGGCGACGTGTCACCGTGACACGACTGGTTTACGAAACGGTTTCTATTATGTCTATGAACTACTTTCCGTAGTTAGCGACACGTCGCGTCGATTTCATATAAATACATAAAAACCAGTAGTTTCGCGACGATACGTCGTCTGCTGCTGCTGTCTGCAATTGGCTACGGACTGGTACCTTTAGGAAGTCACGCGACTGTAAAGGTACGAGTCCGTAGCCGACTGCAGGCAGCAGCAGCAGGCGACGTGTTGCCGCGACACTATTTGTTTTTATGTATTTCTACGAAATACGTTTCGTAGCTTTAGCGTCAGTTTCAACTTCATACAAGTTAGTTGACAATCGGCGAGAATGAATTTCGTTCTGCAACTCGCGCGGTATTTGCTTCAGTTTGGCCCGAGCTTGAACCCCGCACTCTAATTGCATAACACACTTTCAGTCACATTCTGAACGATTTTAAAGGATGTTGCTATCATCCATTGCTTCATATGCTCGAAAAATGTGTCTGCTCAACAGCGTAACAAACGCAATGAATGTTGTTAAACTGTTAAAATGAAAGCCATTGCTAATGTTAGTGTGTTACGTAATTACCCCGGTGATCATACAGATTTCAAGTCATACACTATCACCTGGTTTATGAAAGGGTAGTTAAATCAACACAATTTGCTAACAAACTGTCAAACTTATGTCAACTAATGTGATTAGCTGCAAATTTGGCAATATTATAAATTTGATAATCACTAAATTTGATACAATTTGGTCTATTGGTTGCGAAGATACAGCTAGTCAAAGATGGGCATTTCTTTCCAAAAAGTGAAAAATTCTCGATTTAGGGTCATTTGCCAAGACACGTACCGGCTGAACTAATGGACCACCCAATATTAATATTCCCACTTACATATTTTCACGTTTATTTTCCTAGAAGCATGCATTTTATTTAGCGTTGAATGCACGCATGTAAGTTTTCAGTTATGCTTATCATGAAACAAACAATACAAATGCTTCCGTATCAAGATGGCGATAAACGGCTTTTTTTAATAAAAAAAATAACCATGTAAACTTCGGAAAATATAGAAAAGTCATAGTTTACCCGACTGCGGCAAGACCCAAAAGGATGGTAATGTTTTTAAATTCAGTTCTCGTAATTAACAGAGTCACATTTGATAAAAACATGTGTATAATTCCCAAATAGTAATTCCAATCAAATCAAGCGTTATTTTGAAGGTTACTCTTACGGCGACGCGCTTTAATTGTGGTAAACAAGTGTAAACAAATGTACAAAAGTGTACACTGCGAATGTATGCATGCGTGAAGAGGAGTAGCGTCAGCACATAACACACACACACACACTCACACTTCTTGACTTCGCACTTGTCTCGGACCGAGAACTTGCACATTCATCACAGCGTCTTTGTACACTTGTTTACCGTAAGTAAAGCGCGCGTCGGTTCCTGAGATAAAATACTGTTTATAAATGCCTCGCACTTCAGCCAGCTGCGGCTGTTATGAGCGCTTAGCTTTAACTAATACGATTACACCAACTAACATGACATATATTAGACAGATTTACTGATCACAGACTTGATCAGAATTTCAAAAACCAGGGATCACAATCACTCATTAATTCATTCCACACCTTTCATACTTTTTCATTCATATCATGAATTAATTGTTTTATTATGAAACATTCACACTTTCGCACCTTAAATACACTATTTTGGATCTTAAAACTATGATATTTTGTCGATAAAGTTATTTATTATTTTTATAATTATGATATATATTACTAACTACTGTACACCTGTCAATATGGCACAAGCAATTTTAGACTGAAAAGAATCATACAGCTAGATATTAGAGCTTAGGCATATAGAAAGAGAAATAGACGAAAATTTTGTTAGTTAATTGATTCAGGCGTGACCTTGCGGAAATCCATGATAAAATACAATAGACGTTGATATATTTAGTAACCTGTTCCGCTTAACTATTTCTAAAGAGCCAAAAAATCCTGGACGGCGTGTTGCCACACCGCGCGCTGGGCTGCATCCAGCGATCGGTGTGATAACACGCCGTGTTTGGGTTTGCGACTAGTCAATCGTCATCCTGAGGATGTCCGTTGAGAGGTGAAACACGTGTCGATTCCTTTCAGGGCTTTTTATGGCTCTTAAGTAATAGTTAAACAGAACAGGTTACTAAATAATATATTTAACGTCTGTTGTATTTTTTGAAAATTTTGGTATTCCCTAATTGGGCAACGGAAGTAGCTAAATTTAATTTTACATAGGTTGCCAGTCCATGGGTAGTGAAAATCACCCACTGTTAGAAAAAAAATAATTGGAAAAAAGGCTAGGCGGATTTTGAAAGTTTTAATTATTAGCAATTGACTATCAATTATTATCATTAAGTTTGCAAGAAGATTTTGTACAATTAGTGATAAAAGAGTTTTTTTTTTATCAAAGTAGAATGATGATAACTTTGGGTAATAATTCAGGAACTACTTAACCAATTTGATAAGATAAGATAGACCAATTGAAAAGATATCTTGCAAGTACTTAAGCAATTATTTCCCTATTCTTCACTCTGGTGCTTCTTAGCTATTCATAGTTGGACGTAAACCTTCAGATCCTACATTGTTCAAGACCTTCATATTTCTAGCCCAAAATTTATCAGTTCATCTAACTACACCATGAATTTAATGAATTCCGTGAAGATGAGCAGTCACTCTACAACCAGAGACAATTAATACACCACAAACTTGATTGAGTCGTTCTAATTAATCAATTTAGAATCTGAGATGGTAGTGTCTTTGGAATAGATAAAAGTGTCATAATTCTTTTTAAAACGTTTTACCTTTGGTCAAGATTGTACTTGGTATTTCAAGATCACATTCTGGGCGGTCAAACCCGTTACCAGCCTTGATGGCTGAATATTTTAACTAGGTATCAGTTATCTTATCGTATAAATAAAATAAAATTCGTTTAATTAAGATAACTTAATCCATACAGTTCTCAAAAATACAGTTCACAAAAATTAAAATATTAAATACAATTCAAATAACCCTCTTAACAAAGGATTTCCGTAACGGAGAAGTGATCCTACTCTCTACAATCTTCAGAATTCCGTTGCAGCTGCCACGCATTCTGCAGATCAGGAATACAGTTTTCTTGCGGATGACGGCATGAAAGCCATCAGTGCGATACTGAACAAACATCCCCGATGCACTACAGAAGCGAGGCAGCCCCAACACATCATCCTGAAGATATTATTATACTGGACGCGCAGAACATACAGCGATTTTTTAGTGTGGCTGACCCACAGATATATGGATCTCGCCCATACGTTAGTAAAAGGATCAAGAAAGGATCAAGGATCATAAAATTTTAATTTCATGTAACTTAATCAGCCTGTAACGTTCCCACTAGGCCTCCGTTCTGAGAGAGGGAATGGGCAGTAATCTAACACGCGGGCCCACTGCGAGTTGGTAGATGTCATGTCTTCGAAATTCATGCTGGTTTCACCATTTTGAAATCGGTGGAGCAATTTTTTTTTTAGATAGATTTTATGATGCCTTGTCTAAACTAGGCCAAGATGTGGCTATAATAAAAATCGATTCAAACATAAATGCCAACTCTATTAAGTTGTAATATCTCGATCAAATCTTAGACCAGCTAGTTATTTATTACTCTTCATGCCCATAGCACGGTTACAGAGTAAATACTTTGTCGTAATAAAAACGTTTATGGAATTCTATTCAGTGAGTGTCTGAAACAAAATTGTGGCGTGACTTTTGTGGACACTACAAAATCGTGGCATTTTGTGAATTGATTTAAAAGTGTGACTGATAATTGTATTAATACAATACAAATTAAATAATAGTGCAGTTAGAGAATGTTTAATTTTAAGTGGTTTTTAAGAAAGGTAAGTTTTGCATCTTTTCTTGGCGATATCACAGATGAATACAGGTGGTTCACTTCGCATTTTAGGTATCAAGCTACAAGTACGCGGCGGGCTCGACTTGTCGGGCCAATTCAATGAGTGTAACGAAGTCAGAAGATATAAGAGTTACGCGATAGAAAGAGAGGCAACTTCTAGGTGACTGATAACTGTAGATAATTAGTGCTGTGCGACCTGAATTGCACTTTATTGTGTCGTAGCAAGAGTCACTTTTTATTTAAATGATTTTTCGGAGTGAACCATCTGTAGTCATCTGTGGTAATATTGCATGATAATTTTTGACGGTCTCTCGGCTGACTACTAATTATTATTAGGTAGTTTATTCTATTTTATATTTAAGTCACAACAAGTCAAGTTAATTGTATTTTTTTACGAGGTCTCTTTGAACATAATCCTTGAGATTACTAGAAATCCTGCATCGTTATCCAAGTCGAAAAACTGATTATTTGAGTAAAGTAACGTTTTGGTCTTTTCAGGCTATCATTTAAGAATGCTAGCGAAGCACTAGAACGAAGAAGTTTATTAATTGGTGTGTTTGAATTGAATGTGATTATTAGAAGTTTTTTCCATTAAAGTTGATCGCTATAATTAGTATCTAATGAGAAGCGTGCAAAACATTCGTTTATAAGACAAGATTTACTTACTATAATAATTATACGTACAAGTGTGAACTATTTTCTGTACAGGAATGCTTATTTAAAGTATTATGCAGTCGGAGTATATCTTGGCACTGAACTGTTTAAACAACTTTGGCATAATACCAAAGATATAAATATGTCTAGAGACAGTTAAAGCTGTGAACTCGTTTTAAAATAAATTGCGTCCAACAGTTAGCCGCTAAATGGACTCACACTAGAAAAGCACAATGACGTGGCGCGAGTGTAAGACGTAGCTGTCACGCACACCAGCACAACAAACCTGCCGGTTTTTTAGTTCTTTTGTAGTGTGATACTCTACCTAGATATATAAATAATCAAAGTATTATGCCTAAATATTAGAGCCAAGCGCCAAATAAAACCCTTGACTATTTTGTAATACATGAACATGGTTGTTTTAAGTTTTTATCACCGCAAGTTATTGCTTGATCGCGTCATTAATTATTATTATTATTAAATGCTATTATTTAATATTATTAGAATAATTAATTTAGGCTAGTTTTGCTGGCTATTTAACTACAAAATACAGTTGTTTTTATCTTATTTACGAAAATAAGAAAAATATATTCAAAATATCGTTTTAATCATGTCATATATTGTTATACTGCCGTTTGTTTTTACGGGACTCGCCATCCGAAAGTCCGGATTGGTTATTTTTTTATTGATAGACCACAATGCTCCTTTTGATGCAGGATGTCTTATCCATTTACTGGTCGCTTGTCGCATTGAAATGTGTACGATAAGTACAAATATTATGTACGATAAATGTACTTATCATCAGTTTTTACGATGACCACATTGGAAACCGATTTAAAATCGGTTTTGTAGTGGTATTGTGATCCTCAATACAGAGACGAAACTGCGTTAAAGTTAATAATCAATAAAGTTTAACAGGTGAAAAACCCGTACAGCAGGAACAGTTAAAAAGATACGCTATGATTACACGCTATGATTAAAACTCCATTCTGTAAAAACTACACACAATTTTTACGACACTGACTACACCACGTAATGCTAATCATTTTTTTACTATTTTTAACAACACACATTATTAAAATTGAAAAATTTAGGGAGTCGAAATCAATAATTGACTGGTAGGTTCAAAATATAAGGAGACAAAATAAAATAAAAACAAAAATAAATGAAAAATAAACTTTAATAAATGAACAATGTAAATCACAAATGGAATATTACATTTAAGTTTTACTCATAATATTGTCTTGCGCGCAGATTTTTCATTTCTTATTTTTATAATTACAATTATTATTTAATGATTAAATACGTCTTAAATTATGTCGGTTAAACAGTGCTTAGATTTAAATGAATTTAAGAATTAAAACAATAATAAATGCTTACTATCTAATATTTTTAATTATGTTAATATACGTACTTAATAGCAAGCCAAGTACTTTGCACTTAAATGTACGATTAAATCATTTAAAGTGATTAAAAATGTAAGTGGTATATTAAAGTTAATAAGATAGAAATGCTTAAATTGTAATAATATGTGCATTTTTATCTGATCTAATATATTCTTTTGAAATGCCTACCTTAAAGTACAAAAATAAGGAATAATTATAAGGGTTAAATTATGTAAATGGCAAACCAATATTATTTGTGCGATAGTGCGGGCAATAAGTGTGTTATACACACAAAAATCTCTAACGACAGATCCAAATAATTAAAGTTACATTCGAATATATATTTACGCCATAGAAATCTTTATTAGAAGTTTCTACATATTAATTATATAGGGTAAAAACCGTTAAAATCTATAAAACTAATACCGTAACAAAAAGGGTAAAAACCGTTAAAATCCATAAAACTAACACCGTAGCCGAAAATTCGTTTGATCTTGCTGCCGTAGTTTACGAAGCATTTCAAGGGTAAAACATATTAAGGGTAAAATTGGTTACTGGAAAGGCGCTCGGTCACAGTTGCAGGCCGCCCCTCCCTGGCCTTGCCTGCACTGTACGTTGCACCATGCTGCCCAGCCCTCATAGGTGGAGAGGGACCGAGAGGATTGAAAGATCGCAGATGCCTCGGTGGCCGTCGTTTCACAGGTTGGGCAGCCTGTAGGGTAAAATTGGTTAAACAAAAAGTAAGATCTATGAGACTTCACGTTTTAAAAAACGAGCTCATGAAAGAGCTCGTTTTTTAAAACGTGTATAACGAAAATAAAATCAGTTTGTAATTTTGATATTACTTTAAAATAGGTTTTGAATAAAATTGTGCTTCGTGACGGTGCATTTGCTTCGTCGTGGTGGCCGGTTTTATGCAAACACAAAATAACTGCGCAGATCACAGTTATATAATGCGCAAAATTTGTGTATACCCAGCCTACTACCGAATACTTGAGCGTGGTTGATGTTGTGTGGTGGATATTTTTATTTGCATTGATGGTAGACTTACCGCTAAGAGCATATCCATCGTAACAGAAGGCTGTGCATACAGCGGTCCAATCAACAGATTGGTCAGCATCACGACTTGAGCAGCTACAGAGCGGGGCACCTGTCCAAAGAGAGTTTTAATTAATAAAAAAAGTCTGCCGCATCAAATTCAGGGGAGATAGTGGGAAAAAGGTTACCTGAGTTTCCTTAATAATTTTTTTCGACTTTGTGTAGTGTAAAACCAGTTAACTACATTACCAATTCGGTTTACCTTTTTATGAATAACAAAAGAAAAAGTCTGATATAGCTAAAACGTAGGTAATATATTAAGCAATCGAGATGATCAATGTTTTGTCACGTGTCTTCTCTAATTATGTCAAAAGACGCTTGTCGATTTTTCTTTTGGTAGGCAAGTATATTCAGATTTAAACCCCGTATCGACTTATTGCTTTTCAAGATATCGTGCTTCTCAGTAACTGGGCTGTGGGGATCAGATAGGCATCCGGTTAGACTGGAAGCTGACCTAAACAAAGTTAAAGGTAATAGGCAGATGATGCTTTAATGCTACATTTGCTTAAAACTTTTGACTCTACCCATTTTTCATAGAACTCATACGCCATGCCACAATATATTTTGGAAGTGAACCCTCCGGGAGGGTTACCGACATTACGTTTGCGCTAAAGTTAACCATCGCGGATTGTCAACGGCATTAGGTTTAAAACCGTATTATAAAACACTGTAAAACGAAGTAAAATAGTGTTTTCGGGGTGTCTTGTCGCTACAAGAATTTTCCAACATTTTAATTTTTTAGTGAATATTTATAACCGTGAACAAAAAAAATAAAAATACTTGAATTTCAAAACTAACGCATATACTAATAAACCTGTTAAAATATACATAAGATTTTATTTCCACGGTTTTAAATTCTATATTCGTTAAGAAAAACCTACATTTAAAATGAGCTCTCCGCGAAGGCTCCCGGCATCCCATATGCAACTAGGTGAACCCTCCCGGAGGGCTCCCGGCACTCAACGTATTAAGTTATTATCAACTTACCGAGCTGGTTCTTACAAAGCGCTGGACACACGTTGTACCTGGGATGTCCGTACACCTCGTCCGTTTGGTTGGTATCATTCAGTGCTGACTGCAGACCCACGGGGATCAGCTGCGAGCATATGGAGGTCCCACAGGCCTCGCCACCGAGTCCTGAGAGGAGAAATGAGTTATCAGTATTTTAATCAGGATAAATGCGCGGTAGGGCTTTGTTGTTGAATGATTATATATAGTATTTTTATCTCACGAAGCGACGCGCGCTTTATTTGTGGTAACCAATTGTACAAACACGCTGCGAATGTGTGCGTGAAGTCGAGTAGCGTCGGCAAATAACTCACATATACACACACACACTTCCGACTTCGCCTGTGTCTCTGTCGCTACCGAGAGCAGGAGCTCTGAGTTACCGACAGAGAACACAAACACGGTGGTTAATTGGATACCACAAGTAAAGCGCGCGTTGCTTCGTGAGATGAAAATACAGCAAACTAGAGATTTCGCATACACGCTATTCAAGCAAAGAAAATGTACAAACAAACATATTTTCATTCTGAGGAGGTACTCGTTTATACAACGTAAAAAAAACCCTGTCGGATCCGTGAGGGAGGAAGTATGTGGTAATTTTCAAGAAAAAATAAATTCATTACATTTTTTTTGCAATGCGGAATTTTACTGGGTTAAAACAAGAGACGCGGGCGGCCGTGATTTAGCGGGTGTCTACAAGTCATAACTTATGACTCCTGTTGAAAATTTGCAATTTTTTTTTAAAGATTTGTGGTATTTTTGGTACTAAAAATGTGATTTTTAAATAGCAATAACTTTTTTATTTGTAATAATAGTAAGATTTTTTATTACCTTTTAGAGAATATTATTGCAGTGCCTATGTTGATCGGATAGTGTTTTTTTTTCATATTGTAGATTTCTTTAATGAAGTACCAAGCAAAAGTAAATGCTGGTATTCTGGTCAGCTAATTACAGCATAGAATAAAATAGAATATATTTATTGTAAAAGATGAGTATACTTCAAATAATATGTGAAGCAAGGTCATAAAATAACTGGTAGATCTACAAGTTTTGCCATTTATAGCGTACAAAACAATATATGTTTGTTTTAAATAAAATTGAGTCTACACAACAAACTATGAGATTAATACTAATGCTAAATTAAAAAAAGGGAAAAAAAATATAAAATAAAATATTGTTTTTTTTGACGGTCAAATTGTGAAAATGTCTTAATTACAAGAATCTATTTAATTAATTGCGGTTGTTTAAAAAATCCGATACGGTATAATAGCATTTGCCTATGAGATACTTTTTTTTTAAATGTATTTTAAACAGAGCAGTGGCATTTGTCTAATAGGTTTTGAGATTTTATTATAAATGATTGGTGCTAAAAAAAAATACTTTTACGCATCAATGCCGTGGTTGATCTTGGTACGTATAATTGATTATTATCATCCCGTCAATTACGAATAGAAACGTCTGATAGTTTCTTAAATAGGTTAGGATTGGTTTGTATAAAATTAGCCATTTCATAAATAAGTAGGTAAGGAGGGCAGACTTAAAATGTTATTTTTTAATAAAATACTCTTTGCAACTATCAGTTATTTTCAATTCAATGAGTATGACAATCTGCCAGCAAAGTTTTGTTTTGATTGGCCTCTCTTTTCTAATTATAATCAATTAGTTCACGTCGTTAATCGCATTATACTAAGGACAATAATGCCTTCTTGTATCTTCACGGTCTGATGTGGCCGGATGTATGAACGTAAACGAAGCAAAAGGAGTATGTTAGGAACGTAGCAGGTGGCGTTCTGTTGTTTCTGCTTACCCCCATGGAAAGCAACCGTGAGTTTATGTATGTACTTATACACTGTCGCTCATGGGTATGTGACCGCTTGCGTTTTTCTGAATATTCATGAAAAATTATCTATATTTAACTCTAAAAGGGGGTCTATCTTTCATATTTTACATGTTAGTCTATTTTTTATTTTGTGCCATATCTCCGATGTTATTGGCGCGATTTGGATTCTGTTTATTATTATTTTCTAAAAGCATACGAGTTATTTTATAGGATTAACTAACATTTTTGTTAAAATTAATATAGATTATGAAAAAAAAAAGAAGGCAGACATTTAAAAAAAAACAGTATTTATTTAAAAAAAAAACACAAGTGTCAGGCCATAAAATCATAGGGGGACATAGAAAAAACAATTAAAAAATAAAAATATGGTTATGTATATAATAATGGTTTGATGCCCATGGGCGGCATTGTACATCTAAATGATATTTTTTTATAAGACATGGGGGATATCTGAATGAATTGACTAAATGTCCTGTATGTCCTGTCCTTATGTCCTGTCACGCCACTGACAACAGGTCTTCCATTTCGACAATAAAATAAAATATATGTTGACGTTCATCATTCAGTGAAGACAAAAACAAAAAATACGCGCTTTGACACTTTGACAGATGCCTGGACCTGACCTTACAGTGCTGTCACCTAGTGAACGTTATTTAAAAAAAAACTCATTGGCCGGTTCGAAGTATAACATAACTGATGGAGGTTCAATTCTAGTGTATCTTTACATTCGGTATGATGTTGCAGAATCTGTATAAAGATATACAATCTATAAGCACTTGTAATCATTCTGAACATGCTAAGATTTATTTTCTGCGCACGAGTGGCGATACACAAATCGTTGCCACGCATGTTGCAGTGAAGTGTTTTGGTGCACAAAGCTCGTTCGTTACGGCTACGATTAAAAATGGTCAGGTAAATATTGAGGGTTTGGTCAGCTGTAAAATGTTTTTTGTCAGTAAATAAAAAGAATTGATAAGCTACTAGTGGCTAGTAAGAATGATAATAATTGATCAGCAAATAATGACATATTAACCAGCCATAAAATTGGTTTGCAAATTGCAGCAATATACCCATCTACCTACCACTTACCTACCAATATTGCAAAGGGGTAATAGGGATGATGACTCAATTTTTTTTTTACCCCTCAGTTAGGTTATTAAGCACTATTGGACTCGTATTTTTTCTTTTTTTCCATTATCGAAAGATTACGGCGATAAATTTAGTTAAAATGTGCTATGACGTCACATTGTAGATTTTTAATACTTACTTGTGACAGTTGTGACGTAGCGACCCCCACTTCCCAAATTTAACGCGTTTTGTCTATATCATTTTTTATTATTATGATAAAGCAAAAAATACGTGTCTACTATTTTTGTATTATCTGACTGACGGACTAAATATAATTTCTTTTATCTATTTAATATATTGAATCACATTTTAATTTTAATAAATTATTTTTCTTTAAGTACGCTGTACTGGTACACCGTCTAAATATTTGTTTGCTGCACCGGTCGACGTCATTACGTCGGCGCCGGCTGTCGCTGAAAACCAGCGCTGGGGCTCTGTCCATCCTGACTTCGCGGGGATGCAAGCCATTAGGGTGAGCTGCCCCGTGACGGCGGCCAAAAAAATAGCCGGGGAGGGCCGAAGGCTCTTGGTGGGCTGGGTTTCCGCCCAGGTTAAACTGCTGGAGCCCAGACCTCTGAGGTGTTACCGCTGCCAGGTGGGACACCACGTGGGGGTCAAGTGCACCTCGGAGGTGGACCGCAGCGGCCACTGCTTCCGCTGTGGTCAGCCCGGTCACAAGGCTGGCTCGTGTGACGCCCCGCCGCACTGTGTTGTATGTGCGGCGGCTGGCAAGCCGGCCGATCACCGGGCTGGGAGCAAGGCCTGCGCTCCACCCGCCAAGGCTAAAGGCAGGGGCAAGTCCTCCGCCACCGCCGTCACCGCCGCCGCCGCAGCCGCCGCCACTACAGCCGTAGCCGCTGCCGCCTCTACCGTTGTCGCCGCCGTCGTTCCCACTGCGGCAGTGCCCTCACAGGGGACTCAGGAGGGGGCAGACATGGAGTGCCAATAATGGCCCCATTACGCCTCCTCCAGGCGAACATCAACCACTGCGTCGCCGCTCAGGATCTATTGCTCCAGAGCATGGCGCAGTGGTCGATTAACATCGCCGTGGTCGCTGAGCAGTACTTTGTCCCGCCCAGGGATGACTGGGTGGAGGACCTGAACGGCTCAGTGACCCTCATTTCGTCGGCCGCCGCCGGAACTCCGTCTCTCGAGTCTGTCAAGAGAGGACGGGGTTGCGTGGCAGCACGGTTCGGGGAGATTGCCGTGGTGGGGGTATACTTCTCCCCGAACCGAACTCTCGCCGAGTTCCACAACTCCCTTGCGGAGTTGAGAGTCGTCGTCGTCGGGATCTGTTCCCTCCCCGTGCTCGTCCTCGGGGACTTCAATGCCAAGAATCTGGCTTGGGGTTCCCGGTACACGGACACACGGGGCAGGATGGTGGAGGACTGGGCTCTGGAGACAGGCCTAGTCGTCCTAAACCGGGGTTCTGTCCCTACGTGTGTGCGGATGCGGGGTGAATCGGTGGTGGACATTTCGTTCGCCAGCCCCGCTCTGTCACCGCGTGTCATTGACTGGCGCGTCATGGAGGGGGTGGAGACCTATTCCGATCACCGGTACATCCGGTTTGACGTCTCCGCCCAGACCTCGAGCGCGCCGGTCCGACAGGCCCCGAGTGGTCCGCGGTGGGCGCTGAAGCAGCTGGACCGGGAGCTCCTCCTGGAAGCCTCAATCGTGCAGGCCTGGGTGTCATCACCGGACAGGCCTGCTGACATCAACGACGAGGTGGAGTGGTTCCGGGAGGCCATGTCCAATATATGTGACGTGGCTATGCCCCGGGTCCGGCCCGGACGTGCTTCGCGCCAGGTGTACTGGTGGTCGCAGGAGTTAGAGACCCTGCGCAGGGCGTGCGTTACTGCGCGACGCCGGTACGCCAGGCACCGCAGGCTCCGTATCCGCCCTCCGGATACGGAAGCCATTCAGGCGGAGCTGTACGAGGGGTACAGAGCGGCGAAGACCGCCCTCCAAGCGGAGATCCTGCGGGCCAGGGCAGTGGCCCGTGAGGAGTTGCTGGAGACTCTAAACAGGGACCCGTGGGGACGCCCATACAAGATGGTGCGGGAGAAACTCCGCCCATGGGCTCCCCCGCTGACGCAGAGTCTCCGGCCCCAGCTTGTGGGGGACGTGGTGAGCGCTCTGTTCCCCCCAAGAGGGGAACACGCTCCCCCGCCCATGGCTCCGCCTACTGCGGTGCCCGATGCGGACCACACCGCCGACGACGACGACGATGCTCCGGAGGTGACCGAGGTAGAAATGAGAGTGGCGGTACGCAAGATGAATGCGAAAAATACCGCCCCAGGACCCGACGGCATACCTGGAAAAGCCTGGGTCCTGGCCTTGGGGGCTCTCGGGCCTCGACTAAGGGGGCTCCTAAGCGCATGCATGGAGAGGGGCCAGTTCCCACTTCGTTGGAAGACGGGGAAACTGGTCCTCATCAGGAAGCCGGGGCGCCCAGCGGACTCTCCGTCCGCTTATCGGCCCATCGTGCTGCTCGACGAGGTGGGCAAGCTCTTTGAAAGAGTCATTGCAGACCGCCTCGTCGAGCGGCTGGTGCGGGTGGGACCGGATCTGGCGGAGAGCCAGTTTGGCTTCCGCAAGGGGCGCTCTACGGTGGACGCCATCATGCGCGTGCGGGCCCTCACGACGGGGGATGCTGTGGCCCGGGGTGGGGTCGTCTTGGCGGTGTCTCTAGACATCGCCAATGCCTTCAACACCCTGCCCTGGAGTTGCATCAGGGAGGCACTCCGGTATCACCGGATGCCGACCTACCTCTGTCGTGTGGTCGAGGCCTATTTGACGGACAGGGCCGTCATCTACCCCGGTCACCAAGGAGAGTGGAACCGGCGAGAGATGTCGTGCGGTGTCCCACAGGGATCGGTCCTGGGGCCGCATCTGTGGGACATCGGATACGACTGGGTGCTGCGCGCCGACCTCCCTAGCGGCGTCAGCGTCGTCTGCTACGCTGACGACACGTTGGTCCTGGCACAGGGGGGGTCGTACCAGGCGGCGGCCGAACTAGCGACACGCGGGGTTGCGACAATCGTCGACAGGATCCGGCAGCTGGGACTCGAGGTGGCCCTGCACAAGTCCGAGGCCATGGGTTTTCATGGACCTCGGAATGCGCCACCGTCGGGTTCCCAGGTAATGGCGGGAGGGGTTCACATCGGCGTCGAGTCGACGATGAAGTATCTGGGACTTGTCCTCGACAGCCGGTGGAACTTCGTCGAACACTTCCGACGTTTGGCTCCCAGACTGGAGCGGGCCGGGGCTGCGTTGAAGCGGCTCCTGCCCAATCTAGGGGATCCAAACGCCTCCTGCCGGAGGCTCTACGCGGGGGTCGTGCGGTCCATGGCCCTTTACGGGGCACCGGTGTGGGCGCGTTCACTAAGGCTGCGGCCAGCCCGCCGGTTGAACGCGTCCCAGAGGGTCATGGCCATCCGGCTGGCCCGAGGATACCGCACGGTCTCCTGTGAGGCGGCGAGCCTCCTTGCCGGATTACCGCCATGGGATCTGGAGGCAAAGGTCCTCGCGCACATTTGGGAGTGGCGCGAGGAGGCGAAACGCCGGGGCTTAACTCCGCAGCCGCGAGAAATCGCGGCACAGCGGACAGAGCTCCGGCGGGATCTCATGGCGTCATGGAGAGTGCGATTGTCGCAACCCAGCGCTGGGCACGCCACAATTGCGGCGATAAGACCCCTCTTTGAGGAGTGGCTAGAGAGGCGCCACGGCGTCCTCACCTTCCGCCTGACGCAGGTCCTCACCGGACACGGCAGTTTCGGGAGGTTCCTGCACAGGATAAGGCGGGAGGAAACGCCCGGGTGTCACCATTGTGTGGATCGCCCGGAGGACACGGTGGAGCATACGGTGGAGGTCTGCCCAGCTTGGGCGGAGCATCGCCGTGTCCTCGTGGAGGCGATCGGCGGCGGTGATCTCTCGCGTCCGGCCCTGGTTCAGGCCATGGTACGGAGCGAGAGGAAATGGGAGGCCGTCACCTCCTTCTGCGAAGCGGTAATGCTCGCGAAGGAGGAGGCGGAACGCGTGAGGGAGAGGCAAATTTCGCGCCCTCATGCCCCTAACCGCCGCAGGAGGAGACGCCCAGGGCGTCGGGAATCGCGAGGCGATTTCCGGCCACCGTAGGCGCGGGCTTGCGGGCGGTGAGCAATGGGTGGCTCACCGTCCGATAAGGACCAGGCCCGGGTCGACGGCGCGTTGTGTTCCACGCGCGCCTCAAAGAGATGTCAGCAGATTCGAAGGGGTCCACTAGGGCCGATGCCTGCCGGGGTTGCGAAGAAAACCGAAAGGGAGATCGTGGCCCCCGGCAACAGGGCAGCCGAAGGAACACGGGTGGGTTTTAGTCAGTAAGAGTCTGACACGCCCTCCCGCTCCGCCCAGAGCGGGAGAAGTCATTTGATGATTTCCCACCCTAAAAAAAAAAAAAAAAAATGGGGCTCTGTCTTGCATAGGGTCGTAGCATAATGCTGAGCGATAGCCGATTTGCGTTGATGTGACGCATGCTTCCCCAACTTTTTCTCATTTATGTATTTAAAACTTTTTTTTTTTGCGTCATTTTACCGCAAATAAACGTTTTTTTCTTTCTTCTTTTCTTTTTTTTTTAACCAGGCATCATTCCTATTGTGACAGGTACTTTTAATCCGATTCCGAAAATTCTTTCACTAATGGGGAGCTACAGTATTTCCGAGTGGTATAGGATATATTTTATGTTAACATAAAACATGAAATGTCTCGAGGACGAAGTCGTGGGCAGCAGCTAGTTCGTAAAAAAGGTAAATCGTGAGTCAGATTTAATCAAATTTCGGCAAGCTATGTGTAAAAAAACGCCCTAATTGCATAACATGCAAATTTATTCGTTCATATGTTCGAAAGCTTTGTCTGCTTAACAACGTAAATAACGCAATTAATGTTGTTGAACTGTCAAAATTGCTACTATAAGTGTGGACTAGGCTGTGGGCGTTGTTCAGATAGTAAGTCAGATACGAAATTGGTTTAGATACCTACTACTTAATTAATAATTTTCACTGTTTACTTTTTAAATTTTATGTTTCATTATTTAGGGTTCCGTACCTTAAAAGGGAAAAACGGAACCCATATAGGATGTCTTCGTCGTCCGTCTAACTGTCTGTCAGTCTGTCAAGACCCTTTTTCTCAGGAACGGGTGGAGGTATCAAGTTGAAATTAATATCAATTACGTAGGTGTAGGGTCCCTTGGAGCTCTAAAATAATCAAGCTTCTAAGTCAACGTAAACAGTTTTACATTAAAAAAAAACAGTGGCACTCCGGGAGTGCCGACAGAAGTGAAAACTTGAAATAAAATCGGCACCGCGGTAATCAACGCGTTGATGTCTTTTTAACCGTCTTACGAATTTTCGATCAGGTCACGTGTCCTGACGCAAGTTTAACATTTTTTACTCATTACAAAAAAAGTGCACAACGCCGCTAAAGAAGTTTTCACTTCAAAAAAGTGAATATTTTTTTCTAAAATATCAGTGGTCAGTATTATTTCTTGGACAATGTTCTACAGCTTCAAAGGAATTGTAAGTTGAATATTAGATACTTAATTTTGAGGGTTCCGTAGTCAACCAGGAACCCTTATAGTTTCGCCATGTCTGTCTGTCTGAAGTGGTGAAGGGGGACTGTCTTATGTAATTTTGACGTTCGAAAAGTGCTGATTTTCAACCTAGTTTGAATAAATGACTTTTGCATGTTGAAATCCGGATGGCACGGTTGGTGCAGTGGTTAAGCGACTGACTGCTGCGCCGCGTGTCGCGGCTTCGATTCCCGCACGGAACAAATATTTGTATGACCTACAAGTAGTTGTTCCGGGTCTGGCTGTTTGTGTATGTGAGTTTAAATGTTTGTAAACGCACCCACAATACAGGAGAAATTCCTAGTGTGGGGCAACGTTATTTAAAAAAAAAATCCGTATGGGAGAACATGTTTTTCAACTACACTGTCAAGTTTATTCTTGGGATAAATTCATCCCATCTATGCAACCCTTCATTGTGCGTGATCCGACACGCACTTCGCCGGTTTTTTAATTCCTATTTATAAATATATTGACATTTTTATGACATTTTACAATTTTATATTTGACATTTTATTATAATACGATTTTGACATTTTCTTAATTTTTTGACAATTTTAATAATTATTTTTAATGAGTTGTTGAATATTTAAATTTAATTAATCATAATTTTATTTTGGGTTTTTATCTGTTTCGAATTGAAAATAGTTTATAATTTAAATGTATGAGTGTAAAACTATGGACTAGAATTATGTCTGAAATAAATAAATAAAATAAAATTAAAATTTATTTTAATGTATCTCTCGTTAGTAATCATTTCCTTAAATAAATAAATAAACAAATATATCCTTTTTCCGATATCAGTGGGATATTATTTTAAAGTATTATTCAAATGTTTTATTTTTTATTCTAATTCAGAAAGTTTTAATAACGTTACAAATTATATTTAAATCTTGTAGATGGATAAACGGAATAATTATACGACACCCATATGGAACTACGTAAAAAAATACAAAAAAAAAAATAAGGCAAAAATCGACCAAATGCGAGTCGGACTCACACACGAAGGGTTTCATACCACCGTACATTATTTAGCAAATAAATAAAAATACTAATCGAAGAATATTGTTGTATTTCATCTTGAATTAAAAAAATAAAATGAAAACTTTGTGTTTCATAATGAAACTTTGAATTACAAAGTTATTTTTGCAGTTGCAGATAATCACCAATTTTTTAATGAAATTCCGAAGATTATATACAGTATATGGTATATACAGAAGTTTCAAATTCCTAACTTGTTTAGTTGTTCCGATAGAGCTCGTACAAAAATGGTCTAAAACTGACAACTTTTACGGCCCCCTGTTTCATGATTTTTGAACATAAAAAAAAGAAAAATGATATTTGTTCTCTATACGATAAGCTCTAGACAATGACATCCCACATGCCACGGTTAATTTTTTTTGTCAAAATCAAAAGTTTATTGTATGCCCTTTATTAACTTTTAATTTAATTTAATTTTTTGTTATAGCGGCAATCGAAATGCATAATCTGTGAAATTTTCAACCGTCTACCTATTACGGTTCATGAGATACAGCTTGCTGACAGACAGACGCACAGATAGACAGACAGACAGACAGACGGACAGCGGACGCTTAGTAATAGGGTTCTGTTTGGCACCCTTCGGGTACGGAACCCTTAAAAGCAACAATAATATTCTGAGCAATTAAAAAAATGCGTAGACCACGTCCATGGAGAATTGATGTCTCATTTTAAAAATAAAAATAATATAGATAAATTATGTGAAAGAAGTGAGAAGAGAAGAAAGTGCAAAACCATAAAATTAATTTCCATATAAAAACAAACGAAGATCGTACTTACCCATCACAGCTCTTCATTTCAACATAAAAAAGAAACAAAAGAAAAAACACTTAAAACACTCACGAAACGTCACATTGAACACGTAAACCAAAATGGCCGCGTAAACAAACTGCCTTTTTACTAGGCAAAGGACAAAAGCTATACAGCCAAGTAAAAACCTGCGTGACACAAGTCTGCACACAAGTTGCTTCTGGCAGACACTGACGGGACCCACGTCGTGGAGTCCTTCCTGAACTGAGTCAGATATATCCTATTCAGTTCCCCCTTATCATATTTCAATTGCAAAACCACTTCGGGAACATCTACCCGTCTCGTTTTTGCATCATCTCCTTTTGATTCTATTGGCTCGTTTTCGGGGCTGGTGACGTCTGATTGGCCGGGGGCGGTATGCGCTACCCCTGATAGGGCCACGCCCAGAATGAGGGTGAATAATTTCATCTTACCCATCTGAAATCAAAGGTTTTTTGTTAAGTTTTTTGTTGAGATTGAGGCATGGTTGGGTAACGATGAAGCAATTCTTCTGAAGTTTTTCAATTTCGAAGAGATCTATATTTTTTTATAAAATATAATACCTATATATATTTAATATATAATTAATCTGCCTAATCTTTTCCCAACTTTGTTCGGGTTGGCTTCTAGTCTAACTGGATGCAGCTGAATACCAGTATTTTAAATGGAGCGTCTGCCTATCAGAACTCCATAACCCAGTAACTGGGTAATACGATACCCCTTGGTAAGATGGTTGACATGCTTTCGGGTTTCTGGTTATGACTACCAGTAACGACTGTCAAAACGGCTTAACGTGCTTTCTGAGGCACGGAGGGGTCTCGATAGGTAAAGATGGTCACCCATCCAGAGATCATCAACCCCGGCAAGCGTAGCTTAACCAATGGATCGATCCGTGCGGCTGTTATTACTTAGCTACGAGCTCGAAGATATTATATTATTATTATATAATATAATATCTTGATAAATGTCTTCATTTTCTTCAATTGTATAGTATTTGTAAAGCCGCTTAGTGACGCTTAATATGTAGTCCAGTTTTTTTGTGTAGGTAGAGAAAATGGGTAGGATAACTAGGGGAAGGGAAGGTAGAACGAACCACTTAAGCAAGAACGAATGAAGAAAAAAAAATAGTTTTCAACTTCTTCTCGAATTCAACATTTTCGAGAGTAATGAAATGAATGAAGAGCTTCTTCATGACACCACTAATTCAGAGATGGCGTTGATGTTGGCAGTGGCGTCTTAAAATTATTAAGTAGAATCTTGGCCTATAATGTTCCCACAGCTGGGACACAGGCCTCCTCTCTTCGAGAGGGAGTCTACAAGTCATAACTTATGACCTCTGTTGAAAATTTGCTCATTTTTAATGAATTTGGGGTAATTTTGGTACTAAAAAAGTGTTTTTTTTTAATAACTTTTTTATTTTCAATACTAATTAAATTTTTATTACTTTTAGGTAATGTTATTGCAGTACGTATAAGCCCCTTTCGGATCGGAAAGGGTTTTTTTTACATATTGGATAATATCATATTTAAGTCCGAGGCCTGCATGGTCTAATAAATAGGTTTTAGGATAACAGGTGGCCTGAACTGGTTTGTTCTCAGGCATCACGTCCAGATTTATTATTAACGGTACATGTTAAGGCTTTCAGGGGAACTCGATGTTAGATACCTACTTGTAACAGCCGCAGGATTAATCAATCTAGACTAGAATCTAGGAGGTAAATTTTTATTGTGTATGATCAACCTATTAACGTATTTCTTACAGAAAAGTCTAGACAAGTTACAATGAATTCTTTTTCTTTATTGAGTTTCGGTTTTTATCTTAGCGGCTTCGCCTGCGTGTATATCGGAAAATCCCACAGGAACCTACCATACCTAAAAGTCGAGGAAAAGGTCATTGTGGACGTGGTGGTGGGGTGACTCTTACCGCTGCGCCCACGTTACGGTCAACCATAATTATTTTGTCACGAGTAATTTTAAGTCTGTGATAACTTTTAAACTATTAATTTAAATGAAATGATATCAGGCATATTTTAATCTAAATTAAATGCTCAATTTAAGTAACATAGTTTATTGGATAAGGATTAATAAAATACCGGTCAAAATAGCTTCGGAAATAAAAATTATATTTTTATCAAATTCTGAAAGATATATAGGTCGTCTTTAAAAGATAGACGTATGCCATCGCAATTTTTTTTGTTGAACTTTTGAAGATGAACAATACTGTAGAACATACATTTTATGTAACTTTTACCATTTCCGCGGCGCACGCCAATATAGTTCCCAGTCGACATGATTTTTTCCAACATCTTCAACAATAATCGTCAAATTTCAGCCAATTTACACAAAACTTTAATGAATTATACACTAAAACCTTTCGCATGAATCACTCCGTCCATTGGTGAAAACTGTTTGAAAATACGTTCAGTAGTTTTTGAGTTTATGGCGTTCAGACAGACAGACAGACGCGGCGGGGGCCTTTGTTTTATGGTGTTTATGTTCCAGCACAGCCCGCACACACAATTAATTAAATTTTAAAGCGTTTTGTGGTTCTACAACGACTTTTAAAGGGATTGATAAAAGCTTTAACAGTAGCTTATGTCAGTCTCATACATTTATGATCCATCATCCGCTTGCTGCGACTGGTCCGTAAACGAGTGTCCATCTTTACATACCAAGACTCCTCCGTGCCTCGGAAAGCACGTTAAGCCGTTGGTCCCGGCTGTCATTCGTGAATCTTTGACAGTCGTTACGGATCGTCAAAAGCATGAAAGTCTGACAAACAGTCTTAACAAGGGGTATTGTATTACCCAGTAATTGGGTTGTATAGGTCAGATAGGTAGTCGCTCCATGTAAATATTGGTATTCAGCTGTATCGGGTTAGAGTAGCAGCCGACCATAACATAGTTAGGAAAAGGCTAGGCAGATGATGATTGTTGGCGCTAGGAGGACGGTTTTTCGATTCGACACAGAAATTTTCTACCAGACTAACAGGATCATGTCAAATGGTTTGATCGTCTGTTGTTCTACTTCAACTCTAGGGCCAGTTTCGCCATACTTTGTTATCTATTCAAATATCTAAGCATTTATGTACTGTCTCACTATGTAAAACATTAAATAACCAACATCTTTTACATAGATTCTTTTCTATTTTGCGAATGTGAGAATACTGGAGAGTTAGTGGACGATAGATTTGTTGACCATTTTCAATTTTGTTAAGTACCTGGTACTTGTTGAAAGACGTACGCTGTCCTCCCATACCTATTAACACTGTTATTTGAAAATATTGTAAAAGCCATTATTTTCTCCATAGGAAACGACCAATTTGAACCGTGCACCTATTTTCTGACGTTTCATAAGTGCCCTTGTAGGTTTATGTGAAACAAAATATTTTGAATTTGAGTTTTGAAATACATTACAGAATTTGGCCCCTTAACATAATTTGAAGTTGAGAGATTCTTCAAAAAAACCGTAGAGTTGGATTTCAATCCACTCTTTTTTCAAGTAAATATAGAAGTTTTTGAAAACACCTCATGATTCATGTATACGTAGGTATCTAAAATGTTCGTTATTCCAACGGGCTCGTGGCTAAACAATAACAGCCACACGGGTCGATCTGCAATGTTAAGCAAAATTTTCCGAGGTCGGTCCGTGGATGGGTGCCCATCCATAAAACACCATCTCGTAGAGCACGTTAAGCAGTTGGCCGTGGCTGTCATTGGTACATCTTTGCCGGTGTTATCCAATAGCTGGGTTGTGGAGGTCAGATGGCAGTCGCTCCATGTAAAATACTGGTATTTAGCTACATCCAGTAAGACTGGAAGCTAACCACAATATAGTTGGGAAAAGGCTAGGCCGATTGATTGTTTTATATTTTAGATGTAAGATAGAATTACTATTACATTTATGCTGACCCCTTCGGGATAAACACGCATGATGTTACATTAATCTAAACTATATTACTAATACCTAACCACTTCTCTCTACCCCCGTCATCAAACATATAACCTTAATTATACCGTCAAATTCTACACTAAGCGAAAATCTATACCCACGTATAAAGCCTTCGTTAAAGCGAGACAGATGTATACCAAAACCTTTGACAGAAAGAGATGGGTATGTTTAGAACGAGACAGAGCATCCGGTATTGATCCGGAGGTTGAAATGATTATGTAACTGTGTTATGTACCTACTATGTATTGCCTGTGTATTTGTGTGTCTTGGTAAAGGAATGTATTGCATGCAATTTACTTTGTGTATTAAGTACTAGTTACTAAGGAATTTTTAATTTGCTTTGATGAAAATTTTAATGAAATTATGGGGGTTTTGAAAACAGACGAGTACCTAACATTGTGACCGATTGTGTGGCTTTTTAAAACATGTTTTCTGCTAATCTAAGATAATCTTACACCGACTTACGGTAAGGAAAACAACGGGAGAAAACCTACGGGGTACCTAGTTGCGTGACATACATAAAATGACAATTGATCACATTGGGTTGTCATTTTGACAGTACACCCGCGTCCGTTGCGTTATTTACGTTGTTGAGCAGACGAATTTTTCAAACCTATGAAGCAATGGATTAGCAATATCCTTCAAAACCCTCGGATTGTAATTGAAAGTGTGTTACCTAATTAGGGTGCTGCATACATTCGAATTACAAATCTAAGTTTGTACGCACAATATTGAGTGATTTTCCATGTTATGTTAAGACCATAGACTTCTTATAGGTTTTCCTATAACCTATAAGCATAGAACTCTGTATTTTGTGCAAAATTTTATACGCAGTAGTTTCGGAGATAAGGGCGAGAATGGTCAATTTTCATAAATTTTCTTAAATATCCTTAAAAGTATTTATTATAGTGTTATAAAAAAAAAAATTTGAGATTCTCGCAATTAAGCCCTTTAATTTGTCACACGGTACAATTCGCAATTATTTTTATTTTCCCCCCAAAAGCGTAATCCCTATATCCAAAATTTATTTGTTAACTTTACACGCCCGTGTTTGGGTCACAAAAATACTTACATATTTGTACCAAATTTCAACTTAATCGGTCCATTAGATTCGGAGCACATTGGCTGTGACAGACGGACAGACACACGAGTGATCCTGGGTTCCGTTTTATCCTTTTGAGGTACGGAACCCTAAAAACGAATCCTTACATTTTTGAATGCTAAATTTTTTTATTGCTAAACTTGGCATATAAAAATATATTCATAAGCTAAATTTACCTGTGATAACTACTTCCATATGGGAGGGTCTACTATGCAAAGCTATAAGGTCTTTGCTTCATTATTGGTAAAGAAACCGAAAACTGTCCGTAAATTATAGGAATCGGCCATGAATAGTCTGCAATCACCAACATCTACTGAGCAAGCGTGTAATCAATTTCCTTCTCTTTACGAGAAGAGGTACCATTTTGTTACAAACAAGTTATCTATCCTTTGTGATCATATGAATTAATGAAGGTAGAGGGTAATAAATTAAAAAGGGCATATAGCAGTGGTAGCCTTAAGTGGTGTGACCGTCGGACTGCCAAGTCATAGGTCTCGAGTTCGAACCCAAGGCACGCACCTCGGACTTTTCGGATTCATGTGCGTATTGTATATTTATCTCTTGCTTCAGTAACGGTGCAGGAAAACGTTGAAAAAACTTGGAAAAATGGAAAAAAAAAAGAAAAAAAAATGGAAAATTGCCTCGTATTCAAGCAATAAAAGTTTGACAATTATTTCTCAACGGTATTTGAAGCCAGGACAGGTTTAGAACTCTGAAATCAGGTTAGTCACTAACCATACGAAAAAGAAGATGAGGGTAGAAATCAGAATGATTATAAAGATGATCTAAAGGTCCTAGATATGTGAAGAAACAAATGAATGTGTTGAAGGCTCAAATGCATTGTCCTGTTAATTTAAAAAAAAAGCCACAAAATTGGTGTAAAACAGTTAGATACGTTATGTTACGGGTCACGCAACACGTTCGATTCTCGCAATTTATTATTTGTTAGTTTCGCCCCGTTGAACCCGTATAAATCTCGATCCTTTGGGAATATCGGAATAAAAATAATAAAAGAAATACAAGAATATTCATTACAAAAGAAAGAAATACAAGAATATTTCATTGACTATCTTGTGCTTACAGATTCGCGTGGAGGTCGTAAATTATCCCACAGGAACGTACTACTGGGATAAAAAGTATTCTATGTCCTAACCCAGGTCATGGTCTACCCATGTGCCAAATTTCATCTAAATCCGTTCAGCTGTTTTAGCGTGAAAGCGTATCAAACAACAAAGCATTAAGGAAATTCTGCCAGTTCACCTAGGGTTTTTTTAGGCTGAAGATTATTATTTATGTTTGTAAGATTGTAAGGTTGGTGTTTGTAAAAAGTAAAAGCTTCAATACCTAGACAAAATCCTAGAATGGGACCCTGATAAATTAGAAATAATAAATTTAATAAAATGAAGTATGTAAAAGGCAACTTACTCAGTCCGAGGTTGTGTTATCAGCAACAGTTTATGAAGCTTTATAAACTTGGCTTCCGTTGTGTTCCGACACTCTTTGGAGTGTAGATTACAGAGTAATGTATGGATACAGAGGTTCACAGAGTACCTATACTTTTTGACATCGAATTATAACACTGAATTTGATGTTGAAACCGTTTAAGGTGTAATAAGGGTATTTGGAAAGTTTCCAAATACTTTTTTTACATCTAAAACTAAATATTCGGTGTTACGATATTAGTTATTGCATTTCGTAATCGATGTTTTAGTTCACGACGTTGCCAACTTTCTGTATAAACGCTCTTAAGAACGATGCAACTATGGGGCTGCGTCGTTAGCCTATAGTGATTGCAACCAGGACCGATAAGCATAGTCGGGTTAAATGTTTTTCGGTTTTCCCATTTAAAATTTCTCAGTGACAACCCAGAGTCTGGCTTTGTGCCCGGTTGACGACAAATAGTGTTCCTTAATCATATGTACGTCTTTTTCGGGTGACCACTTAAAATCAGCGGAGTGCTGTGGGTCCCCCATAGTACAGCATCATGCTGTGTGGAAGCTTTCTTGTCACAGTCATGTCGTGCAGCTGTCGACTTATTCTGTTTTATGCTCGTGATTCCATATGTTCTTTATTTTGTTGTTTTCTGATAACTCTTGTCTTTTGTATGTACGTGTTTCTGTGACAAATAAAACTATTTTTCTTTCATTCTTCAATATTAAGGAAATGTACTTTACACATGTGCTAACTATCACCTTGAGTTGGCTCTGCTGTTTAATTAATATAATGCTCACGGTGTTTATCAAGAGAGTTTGTTACGCCTCTTCTTCTTTCCAACTTCAGCTAAATCACTAGGAAGCGATGAAGCTAATTCTCAGCCTTACCTAAAAAATATATTGATTTTTGAATTACCATTGTTAGCATTTTTAGGTAAAGTTTTCCTCTGCGTCCTCTAAATTCTTTGACTAATCTGTAACCACTTAAATCACTCACGATAAGGTTATCTAAAGCGCAGCTTTCCCGCGAAAAAGGGTTTTAACTGATAACAGTATCATTAATCTAGCGGGCACTGTTATTTACCGCTCGTTTTAGCGTGAAAATATGTCAATTTTCATCTTTTTTTGGAATTTGCATCGGTTTATCTCGGTATCATTTTCAAATTTGTCGATAAAGCTTTTGCAAGTTTTCCGATGATAGCGGTGGCCGCCACATTACGGCTGCAGTGACAGCTGTCATGAAAATTATGGCAGTGGGGTTTGACTTTACGGTGTCACAAAACGGTCTCCAGGAAAACGCAGCTACTTCCCTTCATAAGTAACGTTTCAATGACGTCATTCGATGGTAAATTGCAGACGTAAATTGAATATCACTAAAAACGTGCAAAAAGTACTGACGTATTTTGATAACTTTTAGAAGTCACCTAAACTGAAATAAAGACAACTAAGAATTGTGAACCCACAGATTTTTCTGTTTTCCGTAACATTACAGTTTCTGTTTTGGGAAAAAGTTCGGAAATTTTCGGTCACAAAAATGTAACAATATTAGATACTTGTTCGGAAATTCAGAAAATTTCCGAACATGTAATTTCAAAGGAAAATACAAGACAACCAATGTACATATTTACTCACACCCAAAACTACATAGTAGGTACATGTAAAAAAAAACTTCTGAAGCACACATACAACCTATATCTATCTATGTATATTCCGTAGTTGCGCACTTCCCCCACTCTCGGGGCGTGGCGATGACGTCAAACGCCCCCTCCACTGGGGGCCTTTGGGTGTTGGGGGATGTAAGGGGGAAATTTCACCCCCCTTTTGTGAAAGCGTACAGATTGAAGGATATTTGGTTCGACAAATTATGCACTGTTTGAGGAGTTAAGGCTCTTTGAAAGATAAAGGGTTGAATTGTGTTTAAAAGACGACTTATGAAATTGTTGTCGTTTTGATAAATTATTGGTTTTGTTTGGAGTCAAAATTTTGCTGGATTTTTTCTAGGTTTTTTAATTTTATTGTAGTTTTTTTTTAAGGAGCTGATTTATATATATTTCAAAAACTGCCAGCGGCTTATTACTAAGGCTCCGCTGTCTGTCCTTCTGTCTGTCTGTCGGGGCCGTATATTTGGAACCGTAATAGTTAGACAATTGAAATTATCACAAAGTGTGTACTATTATGGCCTCTATCACAAAAAAGATTAAAAATAAAATAAAGTTGAAAATGAAAAGGGGATGCAAGAAAACTGTGTGGCGTTTATTTAAAAAAGTTGAACAAAAATGTAGTGTTAAATATTGTACGTTGAAACGGAACCCTTTGTGTGCGAGTTTAACTCGCACTTAGCCGCTTTTTTTGGTTATAAGAAAGTCTTAATGAAAGTTCCACAATACAGTTATCTTTATTTGTATGTGTAAATGACTGGGGTTCGCAAAAATTGGAAACAGGAAAAGACACTTTTTATCATTTTTATCAACTGTCGTAAATAAAGGAAACTTGAAGAAAATCACTTGAATATAGATGTTCAAAAAGTGTTAATGGTTTTTAAACATCCTTAGTAAATGATTTTCCGCAAACAATTTTGTATTCATAAATTGTTTGCCTTGCAATTTTATTTTAAAACTGGCCCCGACTTCGGCCGCGTGAAATTTCTTGTTCCCCCATCATCAGCCGGGCACATATTCAAACTCCGCACTGCTACTGAGAAATTCCAGATGGAAAGCCCAATAACACTTTGCCCGACCTGGGAATCAAACCCAGGATCTTATACTTAGCAGTAGCGCTTGCTACCACTAGACCAACGAGGCAGAAATACGAGGAAAAATATCCGTCGCTCACAATACTTACTCTTTTTTGCAAACGGCCTCGTTCATACAAACGGGCTATTACAAAGAAATACGGTTACAAAAAAAAACCCAGAGCTAACAGTGTGATTATTTTCTTAATATTCCTCGGGAATCATCGCATTTCCGAGTACAAACGAATGCTAATTTCCATGTCCATCAATATTATTAGATTTATCGTGTTTAGTACGTAATTTGAATTCAGAACTAAGTACTTTATTGTTGTTTTGTTTTGATTTCCGTGTGAATTATATAGATCTCTAAAACTATGTTCGTGTCTGCGACGTTAGTAGCTTTCCTCCTATTTTTAAAATTAATTACATTAAGTTAAAAGAGTATTAGCAACACTATATACTTCCAAGTTAATTGAGAGCGTCCGGTCGGCACCAAGTGCAAAGGGCAACTGATAGAAATCCGACGTCTGACGAAACACGAAGTTTGCCGAGGGACATTAAGAAAAGAGTTATACTGTTCATTCTTCTGAGCTACATACTTACATTTACCTATTATGCTAAAACAAAAGACTGCCGAAATACAAACGGCTAAAAGCGTGGGCGAGGGGCGTTTGGGCGTAATACCTCGTGAACTAATAAAACTACGGTTTATGAGCATAATATGTATGGTCCACTGAGTATTTTAAAAATATAGATATGCCGATGCTCGACTATGTTTATTTCGGCTTACAGCTCAATACCAGTATTTTACACGGAGCGACTGTCTATTTGACCCTCACAACCCAGTAACTGGGTAACCGATGCCTTGCTTCTCATAGGTACGATATAATATGAGAATAGCTCATAACGGTTTTGTGATCAGTGTTAATGGGTTTTTTTCATCTGGAATTTCTCAGTAGCAGCCCGGAGTCTGGATTTGTGCCCGGTTGATGGCAATAGGCTCGCCCCCTATTACATGGGACTTAAACATAACTGGCGAAATGTGGGTGTACTATCGGTACACCGCTCCATTTCAGGGTTATTCCCAAAGTACCCCATTCTTTTGTTCTAAAAAGATAAGAATCTCATACATTAATTCCTGAGTTACTCCAAGGAATTATTATTATTTAAAAATAATTATTATTTTGTTCCCATTCTGCTCCATTGGTATCTGGAACTATTCTCAAAGTAATCGACCGATTATTCGTTACCGATTCTCAAACTGCTTCATCTACATAATTACCTATAAAATACATATTTTATTACAATCAGTCACAAAAATTAAAAAAAAAAAGATTAAAGTTTAGCATTTTGTAATAACGTCAATGAATATTTAAAATTGTATGTTTTTTACGATAATCCCTAGTTCGTAAACAATTTGTAATCATAGCATAGTGAGATTAAAGTCTTTTTTAGAATCATAGTCGTGATGTTAGCTCATCAACATTATTCTTCTGCCCAAATAATTATGTAATGTATGTCCTTTTTTCCCAAATATCTTTCTCAGTCGTCATCTCGGTAGTCATAAGTCACCCCTTTTAGCCATATCATCTGTCACACAGTTCGTCCATCGTTTCTTTGGTCTTCTCCTACTCTTAGGCTGGCCGCATATGTACGGCTTCCTGATACGATTTCGTGATCAGGATTCCTGATTCGGAGACATGAATGCTTGCCTTACATATAAAATGTTCAACTAGGTGCACACGTTTTTAAAAAACCTGACGTTCGTTTCGGAAATTGAACCGTGCGTTCGGTTCATTCAGAACGGAAATAACCGAATGACATCCCGAACGCAGCGCTCGCATACATTTTTGCTCCACCGACGCACACGAACGGATATTTTCGTTCAGAACTGCGCCGTCGCCGTATCGAGTGGACGTCTACACAGAGAAGTGACAGGTGCAAATGTCAAACTCCAAATTGAAATAACAACAATTACTTTAAATGTTGGGATTAAAAAACCAACTTTATGTCACTTTATTGTACTGTATCTAATATTATTTGCATACAAAAATGTCCATGTTTATACGTGCCATCCACATTCATACTCAAAGCTTTCCTCACGAAATAATTCCTCTTTCCACCGCATCACATTCATGTCGATACTGTGACAACCAATTCCCACACGACTTTTCGGTCACTAGCGCCATTTTCAGCTCAATGGCTTGGTAAATCTAAGGCCTTGTCAGTTAGTGGGGCACTGAGAGAATGTTAAATCGAAAATATTCGTTAGGAACAACATTAATACATATAATTTATTTAAGTACCTGGGCGACCGAGCTCTGCTCTGGTGAAAATAGAGAATGCTCATTTAATAGTATAGGAAAGTTCATACTAATTCCATACTGCCATGATAGTAGGTACCTACTTATTTATTCCATGCTGCCATGTCATTATTCTAAGGTAGCCATCTTGTTCTAAACTTTGGGCGACCGAGCTCTGCTCGGGTGAAAATACTGAGAAAACGAATTTTCCCAGATACGGGACTTAGCTAGATCGATTTTTCGCCCCCGTAAACCCCTATGTTGCAACTTTCATCGAAATCGTTAGAGGCGTTTTCCAGAATGTGATTACACATATTGTTTAAATATATATTTAAACAAATACTGCTCATTTAATAGTATAGGATTGAAGACTTTATTCGCATCACCGAAGTGTGCATTCATGATAATATGATAAATGCAAAAATGTCTGTCTGTTTGTTACCTTAAGACACCTTAACAGCTGAATGGATTTAGCACATCATAGGCAGATCAAGACCAGTACCCTAATTGCGTAACTTATTTTCTTAAACGATTATGACTAATTTGTTTCATTTTGACAGTTCAACAACATTCATTGCGTTATTTACGATGTTGAGCAGATTTTTTTTTTCGAACTTATGAAGTAATGGATTAGCAATCTGTTTCAAATCGAAACAAATTGTGATTGATCGTGTATTACGCAGTTAGGGTACTGGGTTATGACATAAGATACTTTTTATCCCAGTAGTACATTCCCGTGGAATAATTTTCGACCTTCGCGCGACCGAAATCGCTCGCAAAAACTGTGTCAAATTTACGACCGCTTTCTAAAATTATTAGAGCCGTTTTACAGTTGAGCTATTGTCGTCCCACTCCCCGCTGTCCACCCCCGCTTATCCCAGACCGCTGTCTTAAGCAGGTCTTAGGGAAGTGTAATCAAGTTCTGTGTCTTGGATCAGTGCCCAAATAGGCGATGTGCCTGCGAATGACGTCACAACCTACTTCCGTCAGAGGCCTCTGTTGATTTACGATATAAATCTCTGTGGTAATACCAAAAGATTTGATTTCACCTGGCTATCTTTCTCAGCGGTCTCGGTGGTGAAATTGGGAATCTTATTGTGTGCTTTGATGAATGAAAATATTGTCATAAGCATGACAATCTCAGTATGAGCATCCAATCTCAGAAGACAGAAAGGTTGAAATAATAATTTTCTGGTCTAAGGCGCTGACAAGAGGTGTTCCAAATGAAATGCGTTATTTTAAAGATAAGATCTTTTTATTTTCATATTTTATCAGAGCACAATGTGTACTCAGACAAATTTTCCTAAGTCCGAAGATACAGGAAGTCTCAATAATGTTGCCAGTTTATGGAACTAGAGATGTAATATAAAAAAAAAAACAAATATTATTTATTATTAAATAAATTGACTAAGTATAAAACTATAAAATTAGTATATGTTCATATGGACTTGAACAAGAGGCAAATGTGAAAAGCTGGCTGACTTAAAAAAAAAAAAATGCCATGTTATAGTTTATGGTAGCGGGCAAAATATATGTGAATCATTAAGATTCCTTAGAGCTTGCATGTTACCAAAACTGGTTTTGAAAAAAACAAATTGATTCTAATTAACGGTAAACTAACCTTTTACCTTGAGTTCCAATCCAAATATCTGTATTAATTAAAATAAAATATCAACATATGTAGGTATTTTAATTAATAACAAGAACATCTTATTTGAATGCAGAACGTGTTTGTTTTTATTTTCGATTACTCAACTCATTTTTGAGTAAATAGTTAAGTAATTGCTTCATTTTTTTTTCAACAAATTACAAGCGTTGTGTCATCGCGCAGAGTTCTTTTCTATTCAGTCCGACAGTGACCGCGGTTTAGCTCTTGTCAGCCTCTTAAGTAATTAAATATTAGATTCTCTTGGTTTCCCGCGAGCCATTCCTTTGCGGATTTGATCCTTATGTAACGTATTATCGATATGCGTAATAATACAGAGTGGTATATTTATAAGTAATCTGTATTAGGGATGTTATGGAGCTTCGGTTCCGATTCCGAAAGGTCGGAACTTCGGTTCCGATTAATTTTACACCTCCGATTCCGATTCCGGTTCCGATAATTTTGAATCGGAGTTATACCGTAAGTAGTAAGTTCGAAACGCAGCGATGCAGGTGCTTAGAGCGCTTACAAACAAATTTTAACTCGTCGCCCGGTTAATTTTAGTTTATTTTATACACGCTCGCGCTCGAAGTTTCAGTTGATTGTTTTGTTTGTGGATGTTATCGCTAATATTTGACTGATTAAAAGAGACTAATTAAAGAGACAGATTAAAGACACTGAATTTTATTTCTATTGTTTCATCAAGCTTTCCCTTAATACATCTTTCTTCTACTTCTGCCTCTGATTCCGGTTCCAGTTTCGGTTCCGATTCCCATTCCGATCAATCAAATTTAAAACATCTGATTCCGGTTCCGGTAAAACGACTTCCGTAACATCCCTAATCTGTATGTATGTATATGAAAACAGTTTTAGTTTTAAATCTGTGGTCTCATATCATAAACTCAATTTGTATATTCGTCTTAAGTTTAATAAAAATATTCCTAAAATATAAATATTCTCCTAGCGTTTTACCGTTGTATCCATAATATTATTTAGTATATCAATGGTTATATACCAGAATCCATTTTTTATATAAAAATACATTATTTTTTCCATAATAACATTTTCTCAACACATTTTTCCAGCCTTTTTACAAAGGACTTATTTTAAGATCTCCCACGATACAAATTCACAGGATATAAAAGTACCGCTCATCAATCTACCGAAATACACGACGTAAGAACGTCGGCGGAATACTGAAATATTTCTAAAGCCTAGCTCTACATGGGGAAGCCAAACTGAACAGGCGAATCTGTGTCAGTTCGGCTTGATCGGATGCGTAAACAGTCAACCACACATTAGCGGTAACAATTTGACATTGACAGTGCCATCATGCTGCAGCTGCGATTTTTGTATTACAAATGTTACCACTCATGTGCGGTTGACTGATATTATAGTGACTACAGTCTCATTAGTTTTGTGAATATAGAACGGTATGAATTACTATTAAATTTTCAGTTTAATTTTTTTTTTCTAACTATACAGACAGCTGTGCTGTTGGAGAGTTTGTTACGCAACTTCCTCTTCCCAGCTAAAGGCACTAGGAAGTGGTGAAGGGTGAGCGTTTTGGGGGACTGTCTTATGTAATTTTGACGTTCAGAAAGTGCTTATTCTCAGCCTAGTTTGAATAAATGACTTTTGAATTTGAATTTGACAAAACAAAAAAGGTGACGACAGACATGATCTTAAATGAAACACAATTTAGTTTGTACATCACGATGGTTCGGTATGACCGTTGACCGCCAAAGCAAGCCTTGAGTGACGATTTACTTAAAGCTTTGATATTCGTTTTGAAGCCTTGACATCTACACACCGAACGTGTTTTCTGGAAATGAGGCGTAATTAGGTGGATCAGTTAGTTACGTTGTGAAGGGCCGTGGAAATACGCTGGATACGAGAAGCACAGGACTTGCTATGGCGATACTTGGGGGTTATGTCCAGCAGTGGACGTCTGTTGGCTGAATTGTGATGATGAAGCAAAACGGAAAGTAGATTTGATTATGTAAAGTATTTTTTACCGTTTCTTGTACTCAACCTGTCAGGCCAAACTGACGCAGGTTTGCCAGTTCGGTGGCCACCGTGTGTAGGAAGAGTTGATGTACATGGAGTATTGTTGATGTAAGTCGTGCCTTTTTTATGGAGGATGTCTGTTTATGGGATTAGAATAGATAGTCGTGTTTTGTTTTTTTTATTCGTTTGGATGTTGTATTTGTTCGGTAATGTGGGGTGAGTGAGTTTAAAGGTACCATTCCGTACCCGACCGCAGACGGCAACTGCAGGCGACGTGTCGCCGCGACACGACTGGTTTTTATGAATTTCTATGTAATACCTTCCGTAGCTAGCGACACGTCGTTGGCAGTTACAGGCGAGTTACAGGCAACACATGCAGCCCGACTGCAGACTAGTAGTGCCACCAACGCTTGAGCGATAGTCACGTTTTTCTATCTCCTATCTACCACCTGGAATACGGGCAGTTGCCGCCTGGGGTCGAGTTCGGAATCATGACTGCAGCGACATGACGCTGCGACACGTCGCCTGCAGTTGCCTCCTGCGGTCGGGTACGGAATGGTACCTTAAGAATATCAGGGAAGTTTTTAAGTACTAGAAAAGTCACAAATCACAAAATATATTTTTTTTGTGTGAAAACTAATTGATATATAATTTTAGTTAAAAGTTACTTTAGGTACCTATTTTTAAAGTATGTAGGTAATGTCTCTTAAAAATACACAGCAGCTGCTGTTGTTGCTGCATTGCTGTAGCATCAATTGTTTAGGAAGCTGACCTTACTGCCTACCTCAAATGGCCACTCTGTATGTACCTGTGATTGGTGTCATCGGTATGTTATTTTACGTAACCAGCATCGCACAACGCCTACGTCATACATTGTTTTCCGCCCACGAGTAAAAAGATCACAATTTACGGTATCCTCTCCCACGCAATACTACACCCACACTCTTTGAGTAATCGCCAACGCTTCTGCAGGTTGGGAAAAACTTGTGCAAATGAAATTGCAAACGTTCATAGTATTAAACAAATACGGGTCTGCTTTGAGCTACGCTTCTTGTCATCTACGGTTTTTGGTCTCGCTACGAAGTGCTACGGACTGCGAGCTTAATAAACACGAAAAAAAAAATGGTGGCTCTCCGGGAGTGTCAACAGAAGTGAAAACTTGAACAAGATCGCCTTGGTGGAAGAAAAATTCTTGTATAGAACTTAGGTCCGTAACCTTCTCCCAGACTGGAGCGGGCCGGGGCTGCGTTGAAGCGGCTCCTGCCCAATCTAGGGGATCCAAACGCCTCCTGCCGGAGGCTCTACGCGGGGGTCGTGCGGTCCATGGCCCTTTACGGGGCACCGGTGTGGGCGCGTTCACTAAGGCTGCGGCCAGCCCGCCGGTTGAACGCGTCCCAGAGGGTCATGGCCATCCGGCTGGCCCGAGGATACCGCACGGTCTCCTGCGAGGCGGCGAGCCTCCTTGCCGGATTACCGCCATGGGATCTGGAAGCAAAGGTCCTCGCGCACATTTGGGAGTGGCGCGAGGAGGCGAAACGCCGGGGCTTAACTCCGCTGCCGCGAGAAATCGCGGCACAGCGGACGGAGCTCCGGCGGGATCTCATGGCGTCATGAAGAGTACGATTGTCGCAACCCAGCGCTGGGCACGCCACAATTGCGGCAATAAGACCCCTCTTTGAGGAGTGGCTAGAGAGGCGCCACGGCGCACAGTGGAACGAATGTATGGAAGCGGTTGGACGTAGACATGTCCGAAAAATAAGAGTAAAATTATGACAAACTAATGATGCCATCTTATTCGATTACTTAATGCCTTCATAAATTGTGGTGATGAATTTCTTCATAACTCCCATATTTCGGGAGTAATTTGAGAAAATGTGAAATTTTACTATGAAAATGAGTGTATTGAGCTCTCTCCCTCCTGATTCCGGGCTTGTTTCAAGTAGCGGTCTCTAATATCGTAATGCTATTACTAAGAGCTATATTTAATACTAAGACACATAGTGCGCCAAATGTGCACTTTCTGGGATAAAAGGAAATGAAAATTTAAAAAAAAAAACGTTTTTTCCCCATTTGTATTTACTTTAAACCGCAGACAGACTTATTAAGAGGTCTATAAATATATTATATATATACAGAAATATATATTAACAAAAATATTCACAAGAACTGATGAGAGTATGACTTTTAAGTAAGTTGATAATAAATTACCTAGTTTCATTAAAAGTACAATAAATAATTAAGACGTAAGCTCTAATTTACTAAGTTACACATTTTAAAACAATAACATCATTTAATTATCTTCGTCATCATCATCATCATCAATTAATTCAAATTCAGAATCGATGTCCGCTAAATCATTTATGTTAACAAATTCGATATCACTTTTCTCAGAATCCGTAAGCTCATAAAATTCCTTAAAAGAAGATTTTTTTACAAACTTATTTCCTTTTGGACGGATACTTGTAACAAGTGGATCAGAAGACAGTAAAAGATTGTGCATAATATCTTCATTGCATGAGATACTGCTATGCTTTCGAGAATGCCCCTCTCTATATTTTCTAAAATCTTTATTTCTAGCCTCAGATGCCTCTTCGGATAGAAAACCAATGGGCACAATTGACATGTTCTGAACTATGTCTGGCCCATGCATTAAAATTTTATGAAGTGAAGAAGGCATATAATACCATGGGTATAACTCCACGTAAAGCTTAGCAGTATCAAAGCAGAACTCTCGGAATTTAGTTACGTTGATCTTCTCTCCTGATGAAATACACTGCAAGATCACACAGATTTTTCTTAAAAGCATAGCATCTATTCCGGTCAGTTCAGCAGATTTAGTGTAGTTTTCAAAAAATCTCCTTGCCGAGTTGCCATTGTTGGTGGATCCACTGCCTTGTTTCACAACATCGAGAAGTAAGCCCGTTTCTCTTCTTACAGCCTCTTGAACTCTTTTCTTCCTGTCATCAACTTGCCTTTTTGCTATATCACCCCTTACTTGCCATGATTTTATGTCTAATTTGTAGGAAATGTGTAATAAGCATTCCATTGAGCGAATCCAAGCGTGAAGGGTGCTTAAGCTATATTTATACATGTCCTCGTTTGCGTGTTTATCTTTGATTAACTCTAAATTATTCATTTCTTTAGGACAAGCCTTGCATATGTCACACACTGAAGCTGCTGTATTGGATATAATGGAATGAATTTTACCATCAATCATTGTCAACAGCAGTTGGTGTTTGACACTAATTCCATCAGTGATGGTGGATGGAGTTAAGGCTTCAATCTCTGCTTCGATTTCAGCCATCTCTCTCTGCACATTTTCTTTGGTTTCCTTTATAAACTTAAACAATATTGGCCGGCAAAATGAAGTGGAAGATGGTCGCTCGTTTTCCCAAATTGTTACACCTTTTGAGACGAGCCGCAGTGGTACAAGACTAATCATAAAATTACTAGCAAGATCGATTTGCTCATCTTCACTCGTCCTTTGATGATAAATGCTTTGGCTAGATGATCCGTCAAAACCCCATTTGCTGGTCAATACGAGCTGTTGATTGGGATCAACAGGGGTTTCTAACGACCTAATAAGTCTTCTTGAGGTTAAATCCATCAAGGCTTGTAATTTGATTTTTGCAGAGCTCTCTGTAACTGTGAGATCTTCTTTGGCCGGATAGCACTTAATTTTTTCTTTAACCAACATGTAGTAACTCGGGTATTGAAGAGCTCCTTCTTGAGTGTTGAAATCCCGAAGAGTGTTATAGCGCCATTTCGATAAGTTCATCGATACATAAAGAGCCAATGCCTTCAAAGGGGATATTTCCCGTACCTGAATTGATTTACCTTCAATGAAGGCTTTGATTTTTGAGGCCTCTTCTGGATTCTCCGTCAAGTATTTCATAACATAAGCTGTATCGCTTTGTCCTGCCTTTTGAAGCGCCCTTTCGGCCGAAAACATAATTTCAGCGCTGCTACTGCTGCATGAAAGACTATCTTCAGTGGTGCGTCTTCTTTTTTGCCGGTTACTAAGGTCCTCAAAAGATTTACGAGGACTAGGATGTGTACAAGTTGAAGCATCAGATTTAGCAGGAGAAATTATGGGCTCGATGACGTCACTTATATTTTCTGTAGAAGGTTCCATATTTTCATTCTGTAATTCCGGCCATTGAATTGCAGCCTGTAGCCAAATCTCATGTTTCTTCCGAAACTTATCTGTGCTTCTTCCAGACTGTGTCCATTTTGCATAAATGCGGTAGCAAAATCGACGACACCAGTCTTTTAAACTTGTTTCAGCACTTTCACATAACTGAACACAACTGTTATCTTTTAAAACACTGAACAAATAGTTAAAGTCGCGTAAATCTTTATGTGCGCGTGCGCATAAAGCAACGTGAATATCAAGATTTGTATTAAAATTTGGAAAATACATTGCGAGATTAGCTTGGATACAACGAGGTGTAAATCAACACTGATTTTAAAGTTACTAATAGTGACCTATTTATATAAAATCCAGGTATCCCAGGTATCCTTTGTTAAATATTGCAAGGTAATTAGTTATTGTGATAATTAGTAAATGATGCATGCTAAATTAGTGTATTAAGAGCCATTTAGTAATTAAATAATAGCAATGTTCTTATCAGTAATCATTAGTGCATCAGTTTTATATGTAAACCTTAAGTCCCTAATTATATATCCTAATTAGCTTATATCTTCTCTAATTGGCTGATCAGAAATGTTATTGTAATAAGGTAAACCTTTAGAAAAACGGTTTTAATCAACAAAATAAACAAAAAATTAAAAAATTGTGTTATAAAATAAACATCACTCTTTATCCCAGAAAGTGCACATTTGGCGCACTATGTGTCTTAGTATTAAATATAGCTCTTAGTATTAGCATTATGATATTAGAGACCGCTACTTGAAACAAGCCCGGAATCAGGAGGGAGAGAGCTCGATACACTCATTTTCATAGTAAAATTTCACATTTTCTCAAATTACTCCCGAAATATGGGAGTTATGAAGAAATTCATCACCACAAGTTATGAAGGCATTAAGTAATCGAATAAGATGGCATCATTAGTTTGGCATAATTTTACTCTTTTTTTTCGGACATGTCTACGTCCAACCGCTCCCATACATTCGTTCCACTGTGCGGCGTCCTCACCTTCCGCCTGACGCAGGTCCTCACCGGACACGGCTGTTTCGGGAGGTTCCTGCACAGGATAAGGCGGGAGGAAACGCCCGGGTGTCACCATTGTGTGGATCCCCCGGAGGACACGGTGGAGCATACGGTGGAGGTCTGCCCAGCTTGGGCGGAGCATCGCCGTGTCCTCGTGGAGGCGATCGGCGGCGGTGATCTCTCGCGTCCGGCCCTGGTTCAGGCCATGGTACGGAGCGAGAGGAAATGGGAGGCCGTCACCTCCTTCCGCGAAGCTGTAATGCTCGCGAAGGAGGAGGCGGAACGCGTGAGGGAAAGGCAAATTTCGCGCCCTCACGCCCCTAACCGCCGCAGGAGGAGACGCCCAGGGCGTCGGGAATCGCGGGGCGATTTCCGGCCACCGTAGGCGCGGGCTTGCGGGCGGTGAGCAATGGGTGGCTCACCGTCCGATAAGGACCAGGCCCGGGTCGACGGCGCGTTGTGTTCCACGCGCGCCTCAAAGAGATGTCAGCAGATTTGAAGGGGTCCACTAGGGCCGATGCCTGCCGGGGTTGCGAAGAAAACCGAAAAGGAGATCGTGGCCCCCGGCAACAGGGCAACCGAAGGAGCACGGGTGGGTTTTAGTCAGTAAGAGTCTGACACGCCCTCCCGCTCCGCCCAGAGCGGGAGAAGTTATTTGATGATTTCCCACCCTCAAAAAAAAAAAAAAAGGTCCGTAACCTTATCTAAATAAAGAGTACAATCGCGTTTACAATAATTTTTTTTATGAAACCTTTAAAGTAAAAATACTTGCATAGAGCATTGATCCCTAACGTAATATAAATAAAGAGCACAATCGCGTTTACAAAAATGAGGTGTCATCATGGTGTCGCGAAATCAATGGTTTAGTCCCATCTCAAAAATGCCTTACGCGCCTAAAGAAGTTTTCACTTCAAAAACCAGAATAATCAGAAGGCCAATATTCCTGTAATTGAAAACGTTCAAAATCTCGTCGCAAGCTCATGTCAGCGAAAATCAATACCAAAAACATGTCAAAAATTTAGGGGTATTTTTGACAAATTAAGACTGAGATCAGAATGTAAACGCTCTTATAAATACAAAAAGAAATAGAAAACATTTATTCGGCAAGAAAATAACGCAACAGCAACAATATCAAGAGTAAACCAAAATAATAAAATAAATACAACAATATTCATTACACAAGAAAGAAATACAACATTATTAATTATAAAACAAAGAAATACAACAATATATGATTAACTACATTTTTAAGTATACAATAAAAAGTATCGTATGTCCTAACCCAGGTTATGGTCTATCCATGTGCGAAATTTTATCCAAATCCGTTCAGCCGTTTTAGCGTGAAAGCGTAACAAACAAACATAAAAAAATATCAAATCTTTTCTCTTTATGGTATTAGTTTAAATAATAAAAAAAAAATTGTAACGAACTCAAAACTGTACATTGAATATTTTTGAAAAAAAAAGTAATTGCTACGAGTCTGACGCCGAAAATATAGTTTTTAGAATTTTAAAAAGGGTACCTCTGCTAATTTTTATCCAAATCCGTTCAGCCGTTTTAGCTTGAAAGCGTAACAAACAAACTTACTCACTTTCACATTTATAATATTAGTTAAGATTAATAATAAACAAAACATGATTGTTTTGTTTATTGTTGTATTTATTTTATTCTTTTCTTTTTTGGTATCTGATATCAGATGGCACCGAAACAAGAAAATCAAGAAACCGCATATTAGAGAGGTAAAACTTGCACTACGAAAATCACCCTTTACTGACACGACATAAAGGCACTGAAATGTGGTTCACTGTAAGGCAACCATATGGTCACCCATCTATAAATTGACCGCGGCTGGTGCAGCTTAACCTTGAAGATCAGTCGTTATGTCGTTGTTATTTAACTACAGGCCCCTATAAAACAACGCCTACGTCACACATTGCATTCAACAAACCACAAACAATAGGTGACAGTCTACAATATTCTCTCCCACGCATTATGCCCACAGTATTTGAGTAACCGCCTACGCCTTCTCAAGTTAAAAAAAAGAAATTCTATTTAGTTCATCAGTCAGATAATAAAAAAAAAAATTAAACATGTAATTTTTATTTATCATATTAATAAAAAAATACTCAGATAAAACGCATTAAAGTTGGGGCTCGTGACGTCATGGTACGTTTTAACTCAATGTATTGCCGTAAACTTTTGATAACGTAAAAAAAAAAAAAAAAGTGTCTAATATTTTTTAATAATCTGACGAACATAATTTTTTTTTTCATCATCCCTATTGTAGATATTTTAGTTACAAAGGTTACACAATGAAACGCCATTGTTCCCAGAAGGGGATTTTGCCAGTTGTGTTTAAGTCCCATATTAAGGGGCCAATAACCGGTCATAAATGCAGCCTTCGGACTGCTACTGAGATTTTCCAAATGGAAAACCCTAATACCAACTCGGGAATCGAGCCCAACGAGACGTTCAAATTACTTTCCATAGTAATAATAACTATGAGAATGCCACGCTTGCTACGTTCCCCACATCTACGCTTTTTGATTTTGCTACGAAACGCTACGAAGCGCTACGCCGTAGCATTGGATGCTATGCGTTATTTTAGATGCATTTATTTTTGAACGCAGTTAGCAACCAGTGAACCAGCATTTTTCAAAACAAGTATAGTATGTGATTTTATGAAAAAAATTGGCCTCTTAATGTAGGGAGATATTTTCATAATCAACAATATTGTTTGTTCCATATTTTTTTCTTGTAATTTGTGTGTTAGGTCTTATACAAATGCGGTTTTTTTATCTATGTACTTTGTTTACTGACAGATCCAAGACATTTTTTTTTTCTCAAAAATTAATAAAATTGATGCCTTTAACTTCAGTCTCAGTTCACCCCTTTCCCCAAATTACCCAGGAAACACCAAAAAAAAAACCACATTTCCCTAAAACTACCATTTCAAAAAACAAAGGACCCACGCCCACATCTGATGACCTGATTCTCAATATTGACCAGCCCCGTCAGCTCCCTCCTCCTCCTGGCCCAAATGTCACCCCCACGACCTTTGCACCGCGCATGCGCGAACCCTGAAGTCTAAAGCCTCCCCTGAAGAGCCCAGATTTCAGTCTGCCTGAAACTGTTGGAGCAGTACCCGTCGTCAGCTCCCAGGCTGAAATTGTACCAGTATTCATAATTCCCCTTGCATTTATGAGAAATTCTAACTCCGTTATCCGCGCTTTGTATTTTATTAAATACATTTTCTGTTTGAGGCATATATTTATTTGTTTCTCGACTAAAAATATAGCTTATAAGTAGTTTTTTGTGGAAGCTGCGAATAAGGTATGTACTCTTAGTAAACCACATGAAAATTATTTTTTAATTGTTCGTTAGAGTAGATTTAGTACTTTTATTTTCTAGACACATCGGTCATTAAATTTCTCTTCGCTCTTCTATTGTAATAAAGGTATTTTAAAAAAAATGTAACGCCGACGGAAAATTTCTGAAAAAGAAAACTACTAAAAACTTTTTATTATTTTACTCTGACAACATTGTACTCGTAGTGTCAGAATCATTAACGTATTTCTTTCTCTCTGTTCACAGACTTTTCTAGAAGTTAGAGTAATGTCAAAGCTGAGTTTGGACGGCTTTTTTTCCTACTGCAAGCAAATAGCTGAACATATACAGTTGGTTCGTTCAATTTCCATCTTTTTAGTCCGCCATCTTGGATTTTGACACGCCCTTTGTTCTTGATGCATGAAAACTCCTTTTTACCCGACTACGAAGAAGGGTTGCATGTTTTAATTATCTGTAGTTTAAAATGGTTTGTGCTTAAAATTTTGTTTTATTATTTTTCAGGCCGTTTTCACTTAAATCCTTTCTTTGATGTATAATATTTTTTTGGTAGCTTATTGATACAATCGTTTAAATAGATTCATTTAAACGATTATTTAAGAATTAGGTTGATTTTCCTATTAGTAAGATTTCTAATTATTAATTTGGCAACTTTATAAAAGCAATTTATAATTTTACCATGGTGATTATTTTTCTACCAAACCAGTAATCAGTCATCCACTAATGAATTGAATTCAAACACTTGTTTAACCGAAGCTTTCTATCTTTAATTATATTTTGTATTAATTTAACATAATTATGTAAAATTTACTTGCATCCGACGGCACGCAAAACAAGCCGATTTCCCTCTTACCTACGGGTATTGTAAAAGGCAATTAAGGTAGTGGATAGGTAGCAGCATTTTTTCGCTGTCTGCTAATAACAATTAACTACATAGTTGATCACCAAGCCTTTGGCATATTTTTTATTTAAAGGAAGCCCAAGACTTAAGTACCTTCATTCGCTATAAATATTATGATACTTAAAGAAAAATAATTGAGTCAAACTCGGTACCATACTTTAAAATGAACCCTACTTGCCAAGTGCATTTTTAATGATAACCCTGAATTATTCGTGTGTAATTAAACCTTTGCGGTAATTCTGTATTGCATATCATCTTTATTACATTTTAGCTGCGTCCCGAGGTTTCACCCACTTATGTTTCGATCCCGAGGGAATATCGGGATAAAAGTATCTTATGTACTAACCCAGATCATGGTCTACTCAAGTGCCAAATTTTATCCAAATCTGTTCAGCGTGAAAACGTAACAAACAAACATAAAAAATCAAATCTTTTCTCTTTATGAGAAAAAAGATTTGATTTTTTTTGTTTGTTTGTAATAAAAAAAATAGTAACAGACTCAAAACTGTACATTGAATATTTCTTGAAAAAAAGTAATTGCTACGAGGTGTGACGAGTCTGACGCCTGAAATATAGTTTTTAGAATATTTATCCATTTGTTTGTTAGTCTGGATTGGAACAAAAAGGGCGGAACGGATTTGGATGAAATTTGGCATACAGTTTATAACCTGGATTAACACGGAGTACGTTTCCGTGGAATATTTTTCGATATCCACGCCGACGAAGCCGCGTGCAAAAAGCTCATTTCAAATAAATTATGACACAAAATGGTGCCAATAGCAACCATAAACGATGGGCGGTATAATTAATAATCTTTAATCAAATGAACAAAAAAATCAGGGGATAAATACAACTGAGCACTCTGTGCTTACCTACCTACCTACATATTTATTAGATTTACCGTCTTCATTTTAGTCAAATGAAGAATTCCATCCATTTATATCTGATGCCTGGGTGGTGGTGCCTTCCTATGTATAGCTATGTATATAATTGTATACTAATATGGTTAATTATGTACGTGCAGGGTGACAGGATGGCGTCTCTATCTGGACAAGGCACACCCAAACTGACGTCCTCCGTCGGCAACCTGTATTACGACTGTGAGTACAAAACATTAAGTATTTCTAGTTATATTTCATTTACACATAACATCGGGCTTATTTTCCCCGAAGGTTAAGCAGAGCTGTACCTACAGTACACCCACATTTCGCCAGTTATGTTTAAGTCTCAATAGGGGGCGAGCCTATTGCCATCAACCGGGCACAAATACAGACTCCGGGCTTCTACTGAAGAATTTCTGATGGAAAAACCCAATAACACTTTGCCGCGACTAACAAGGCATTTAGAGATAACATAACATAATGCTTGCATTTTCCGAAGGGATCGGCATAATGAGGCAAAGTTTATTGGTCATTATCATAACATAAACATAACATCACGTACCCGAAATAATACCCGAAAGGTTGGGCAGAGGTGTCCCTGTAAGAGGTTCACCCATACTTCGCCAGTTATGTTTTAAGTCCCATATAATAGGGGGCGAGCCTATTAGCATCAACCGGGCATCAATGGTCATTATCAATTTTGACTTAAATTTAAAGTATAGGTTACCTGACCCCTTTTAAAACGAAGAACAGCGGAATTAGGGTCACGTAAAGGCTCCTGAAGACAGGCGCGATGCGACACTGGTAGCAACAATTTCCCTGAAGTTTTCACAGAAGTTTTTCCACCAGAGTCACGTTGCGCACGTACACTGTGAGATCTGCCTGTTATGTTAAAGTCCTCTGTCACAGGAGACGAGCCTATTACATAAACCTTATATATACAAATCTACACTTTAGGGTAACTCGGGTGTAACCCTTCGGTTTTATTCTACCACATCATTTTGCAAGGTTCGTAGTTTTTTTTCGTATTCATCACAAACGAAATAATTAACGGAATTCTGACAAATTGACAATTCATAGAAAGAATGAAAAATAGGGTCATTTGTCACAGAAACAGGAGCATAAAACAGAAATAGTCGTCAGCTGCACGACATGACTGTGACAAGAAGGCTTCCACTCAGCAAGATGCCAGTTCCATAGATACTGTTGAATAAAACACGGTTTTAAACTTGACTTCTATATGCAAATTTCTAGAGCCTTCATCTCTTTTTAATTAGGTACTTTAATTATCTTTAAATCCTTAATGATTAAATTGAAAAACAAATGAGTTTGCTTTCGAATCCTGTGTGAAGACTTGAGTGAGGTTTGTAGTTGACTTAAAAAAAAACCGGCCAAGTGCATGTCGGACCACGCACAATGAAGGGTTCCGTAGTTGTGATGAATTTATCCCAATAACATTGTAGTCGAAAAACATGTTCTCCCAGACATCGAAATACGTCACATGATAAAACTCCAAATTAACTCTTTTTGGACTTTTTCCTTTTTATGGTCTGTGTGACCTTGCTTCCTGCCAAATTTCATGATTTTGGGTCAACGGGAAGTACCCTGTAGGTTTTGATTTATTTGCGAGTATCAAAATATGGCGCATATATGGCCGTATATTTTTATTGCGTCGACTTAAAAGCTTGATTTTTTTAGGGCTTCAAGGGACCATAGACTTTCGTAGTTGATATTAATTTCAATTTGATACCACGTGTGGAGGTATCCTGAGAAAAAGGGTCTTGACAAACTGACGGACGGCCAAGGGTTCCGTTTTCTCCTTTTGAGGTACGGAACCCTAAAAAGCACTTCAAACCGTGTATAAATGTAAATATATAGTTGTCGCACATTATTCTAATCTAACCCATCATTCACATAATTTGAATACGTTCAACTTCAACGCCGAACCACATTAATTAACTTCTTACAATTGAGAACATGGAAGTGAACTTTACACCGTCATTAATTACTGACTGATGGCGTCCCGACACGGTGACGTCACGACGCGTTCGGTTTTAGAGCGTTGATTAATTGTTTTAATGACGTTATTTTTTATGCTTTTAAAAGCCTAAGTCGGTTTTTAGATTAGCTTGGGATTTTGTGATGAAAACGTGAAAAAGACTGCCATAATACCGGCTGCATACGTAACGGGAATTGGGAATGGTGGTCGGAATTTTCCGGAATCAAGAGAAAAATTGATGATATGGGTAATCGGAGGGAGAAGGATATCAAGGATCTAAACGTCCATCTCACACATTATATGATCAGCCTATATCAGTCCACTGCAGGACATAGGCCTCTCCAATCCCTCGCCTTTTAACTCGACCCACATCTACTTCCATCCAGCTGCTACCGGCCACCCTGCGAAGATTGTCGCTCCACCTAGCCTGAGGACGTGTTGCCAACCGTTCTGATTTCCCAGGACACGTCCTGCTTTTTGGGATGTCCTGGGGTATCCTGGATAGTTATTAAGTAACGTCCTGGGTTTTCAAAGCATCCTGATAAAGTCAATTTTAAATTTCGCGCCTTCAACCTTACGTTTATCGGTCGGCCCCGCGCCCCGCGTTCGAAGGTCATAGAAAAGACTTTTCTATGAATTTCATAGAAAAGTCTTCTGGTGTTTTATAAAATAAAGATGTAACATCCACTCTGCTTGTTGTCACACTACTATTTTCGCACACTAGATCTCTCTCTAACTGTTAGATACAGAGAGCTCTAGTGCGGGAAACTTGAGTTTTATTGAACCTGTTTTCATAATCTACTGCTCTTAAATTGCGTCCTGTTTTTAATCCGGAATACCCTGGTATTTTCACCTTCTAATCCTGGTTTTCAATATTTGGGGTTGGTAGCCCTACCTTACGTTTGCTGATTCAAGACACGACGCAAGTTTATTTAGATTGTAACTTGCCATTTATCAAAACATCTCGCAAGTATTCGCCGAGGGGTTAGGCAGAGGTGCACCCATAGTACACCCACATTTCGCTAGTTAATATATTTCATTAATTTGTTTATTTATGGCAACTAGGCCTAATCGTTAGTAACATTGTTCGTAAAAAAACAAAAAAAAAAAACAAACACAGAAACAAAAACAAAAAGTAAATTGTAAGGTAAGCTGTGAGGTCTTCTACCAGCGCCTCCACAGGTGCGACAACCAAGATGCGTCGTAAATTTCTATCAACATACTTAGAATGCCGTTAGAACTAGACCGCGCTCTTGACAAGATGGAATTTGTTTTTTGCGCATTATGGCGTAAACATCATCGGTATGCGCAAAAGTGAACATACCAGACGCACTACAATAGTGCGGCAATCCAAACAGCATCCTGAAGCAGTTAAGTTATAATAATATATAAGGCTGATAAAAAAATCATTTATGTTTGGCAATGGGTGTTATTTACCTGAAGTAAATAACACCCATTGCCAAACATAAATTAATAGATATTTTACAAATAAAATCAAATTAAATAAAAATACATAACGTCATTAACGATAAACTATAATAATATGATGAAGGCATCTTACATATTTACAAGTTAACGTTGGAAAATTTTGAAAGGTACAGCAAAATATTAATTTTCGATGTTCTGAAGAAAATACTTCGGAAATAATTCTATGAAATATAGTTTGAATTTTTAATAAAACTTGATATCTTGCTTAGTGACCAAACACGTGTATCGTCTACGCTCGCACTGATCAGCATTTGTACAGAGCCACATTCTATAGATCAAACAGCCGCATGCGGCTCGCGAGCCGCGGTTTGTCCACCACTGCACTAGACAAACGAGACAGTCATGCCATTAAATGCCTACATTATTAAATCATGATCATAGTTCAACCCTAAACTGATTAAAATTTAGGGTAGAAAATAAGGCGCATGCGGCTAAACTGATAAAAACTTACTCGCACGCGCCTTATCAGCGACTTCCGTCAGAGGGCGCCACTTCCGACACGGAAAATGATATTCCTACCCACTAAGCTCATATTACAAGAGTAGCAGTTAGCATGGTGGATGATAATAACGGGCGCACTTCCGTAAACTGACACTAGGTGGCGTTTGGGCGATAATGTCTGATGCACAAGTTGTCTAAATGGCTGATATAGCCTGATATAGGTCAACTGGAGGGATACCGATTTTCTCTTTTAAATATTTTAACGCAAAAAAAATAATTCTGTATTTTTTCTAGCTTTATGAGATCTCTCTTTTAAATTTATTGGCTTCACATTTTAAATAGATATTTAATGAATTCAAAGTCATTAATTATACCTAAGCAAGAAATTTTGCGTTGCAGGCAGTGTGCTTATTACTCGTATAAGTTGTTTTTGAAGAACTGGTTTTCTGAATTGGGAAAATACAATAATTTCTAGCTATTTCAAAAAGACGTGTCTGCTTATTATATTATACAGACGCATATTATTAATATTAAACAGTAGCACGACACTACACATACCTAAAATATTGAAAAAAGAAAACTCGGATAAATAAAGGGTGGATATTAAAAAATCTACAAAGCAAATAGTTCCCATTAAAAAAATACTTAACTTAACAATTATTCGGAGCAATGCAAAGCACAAATAATTTGCTCCAAGAATTCATCATTTTCATTTTAACCCTCTGTTGCGACGGGGTCCCGGAGACCGAGCGCTGGCATTTGTGACACTAAATAAATATGTTCAGAAATACCACTATAATATCGTGTAAAATGACCAATACTTGCCTGTTGCTGTTTATTTTAAAATGTCAATATTTTGTCTACCTACAGTTTTCAAATTATATTTTATGAAGAGGCAAATCATAAGGTAGATACTGTTTTGTTTTGTTTTATTCATAGAGCTATTTTTATTTTTCTACAGCACTGTTAAATTGTACAACATAAAGAAAAAATTGTTGTTATTAATTTTATCATACAGTGTGTCTTTATAATGTGCACATATCGAAATGAGGGAATCTATGCTGAATTTAAAAGACGGAAAAAAATTAAAGGAATTTAAAAAAACATTGTAACAAAACGGTGTAACTTTTAAACTAAATGATCGCATATCATCAGCATGATAAGCATAGATTCCCTCATTTCAATATGTGCACGGTATAAAGACTCACACGGTATATTTCTTTTTACGCGCAGAGTTTAATGAAAATTTAAATGTTTAGTATTGCGTTAACTTGTTCCATCTTTCTTGAACCTTTTGCCCAAATCTTTCTGATACGGAATTCCGCCCCCTCCGTCCGATTAGTTACACACGCGTGCGGACTACAATATTGAACAACAATCCACAGCTGCGTTTTACAGCCACCGTCAGGAATTTAATTAAAAATTCCTTTCTCAGTATGTTTGTGTTGATAATTCGGGAGTGTCTGTAAGCCTCTGTTATGCTATTGTGTGGTTCTGATATCTGGTGGAATAATACTCTGTTTGGTTATGTTAGGGTTGGATTTTGGCTTCAATCGATTTTGATTGTCAACTGTTTTTGGCAGAGTTACTTACAGTAGCGAATTAAATAGTCCGAAAAATATATCAAGTAAATATTGAAAAGATGCACCGGTACGTAATTTTTCAAAAAACTATTTAAAAAATTCACTTATTGGTATAGTTTCAGACTGTCATTTGTTGTCAATGATTAATGTGAATTATTTATGTTTTAACTTTGTTAGCTTAGTTTTTAACTTTATAGTCTCCTATAAGTGAAGGAGTACACCTACTCAATATCCGATCTTGCCCTTAATTATGTGTAATTTATTGTGTCCATCTTTTGTTGGAGATCCAAAATAAAAAAAAATAAAAATGATAATAATATCTAGTCTAGTACTTCATAGTTTTTATACAAAATAGATTCATTTCATGTGTTTGCGGATGAATGGAATAAAATTATGCGTATATGTCTGGTGTTCTGTGAGAGAAAGTATGTTAGGGAGTCCACTGTTCCATGTTAGTTTTAAATTAAATTATTGTCAACGTTCCAATTGTTTCTACATTAATAAATGCAATTGGTGTTGTACCGTTTTAATTAACTATAAATAAATAAATAGGATCGATCAGAAATCAGTTGACTTAAAATTAGGTTCTTATCACCCTACAAACTTAAGAAAGTGTAAATCACAGGCCGGAGTCACTGTTACTTACCTTCTTATAAATAATCTACCATCAAACTGACACATTCAAATCTCAAATACCACCTCTAGCTATTTAGCTAACATCTTCATTCTTTAGTTTAACAAACAAAGAAAATCTCTGCCAACCCTCACCTACCACTACCCTTAAAAGACCCATAAATAGCCCAAACAAATTAAACTCATAAAAATCTAAATTCCCTTTATTACCGCGCTGTCAGATTCATAAGCCCGCAATTTATAATCGTCCCCGGGATCCCATCTTCATTTTTCGAGAGGTATTAAAAGCCCATCGCAACGCCAGAGTGGAGGAGATAGCCCATACGTTAGCTTTGTGGGATACAATTGATAGACTGGGGGCTTTAAGGGATTCTCGTGGGGATATAGAATACTTTTTGTGTATTTTTCTTTGTTTTATAGCGTGGAGAGGGATGTTTATTGTGCTTTAAAAAATATTTAGAATTTTTAAGTAACAATTGATTGAAACGGGTCAAGTGAGAGAATTTTATGTGTGTTTTATAAGTATGATTTTAATCATTATATCTAAACTAATATTATAAAGAGAAAAGGTTTGTTTGAAATGGATAAAATAAAAAATACTAAACCGATATAAAAAAATATTTCACTTATAGAAAGCTACATTATCAGCGAGTAACATGAGCTATATTTTATCGACTTCCCCGCGAATGAAGTCGCAGGCAGAAGCAAGTTTTTAATAAATAAAAAATGATCCCACATTTAAATTCATTTATCAGGTAGCGTTTTCTGCTCTTTTTTAATGTTTTTACACACAATTTTACTTAAAAAAGTTCGCCCACCAATGATTAAACTTACACAACTAATTACATTGAAAATGTCATAATTACTTACAATATCCTTCTCCTCACCACACACCCGAAGCAGTGATCCTCACAAATGAGGGTTTCTCTGTAATACTGCGTCATTACCGCGCGGATCAATCTGTCCCGAGAACTCCCGACTATGGGTATTTACTGCACCCGAGCGATGGAGGGTTGGATCGTAGTACTAATTGAAATAACACACATTGTTCAGTGAAAAATATACTTGGGATTTTTTAACAATAATACTTTCTATTCATGTTCAAAAGATCCTTTTCTAGAGTTTATGTATGCTGGCCATTTTTAAAACTTAAATTATATAAATGAAATATGCATTTTTTACTTTAGATGAAAAAACTCAACAACACACAGACAAAAATAGACCGTCGCGCGTCGACCGACGAAACAAAAAATATTTTCTTCTATACTTTAAGAAAATAATAAAAAACAGCTCATTGGCAGTTACCGACAACTTTAGGACGAATTAAATGAACGTTCGTTTTTTAGAATTTAATTAATTTAAGCAGTCATTATTTTCTAGTTTGTAATTAATTACAGTAATGGTCTAAGAGAAGACGTAGAGGCAACTAAAAGATTTACTTAATACTTGGTCATTACCGCGTGGATCAAAGTGTCCCGAATTTATGACACCCGCGCACGGGAGGGTTGGTTTTGATATAGTGAAATAAAAAGTTGAAAAAAATGTTTTCGGCGTCTCTTTGAATCAGTTTGAGAATTTAATTTATTTATAAGTTGTATTTCGATTAAAGGCAATAGTTTCTTTTCGAAAAGCGCTATGCTGTTGGTCCCGGCTGTCATTCGTAGATCTTTGATAAATCGTTACGGGTATTCATAAGCCCAAAAATGTGACAAGCAGTCTTACCAAGGTGTATCGTGTTACCCAGTTACTGGGTTGTGGAGGTCAGATAGGCAGTTACTCCATGTTAAATACTGGTATTCCGCTGCACCTGGTTAGACTGGAAGGCGACCCCTACTTAGTTGGGAAAAGGCTAGGCAGATTGATTTTTTTTTTTGCTGGGGAGCTGGGGAGTTTTTAGCGCCTATTCTTCTTCCCAGCTAAAGCACTAGGAAGTGGTGACGGGTGAGCGTTTTTGGGGGACTGTTTTATATAATTTTGACGCTCGAAATAGCTGATTCTCAGCCTAGTTTTAATAAATGACTTTTGAATTTGGATTTCTTAATTTATTCATTTGGAGATAGAGTTGCAAAAAATACTCAGGGATGTCGTAAACGTACATGATGATGTGCTATCATCATCAGGTATGTCGTGTCGTCTTTTTAGTCAGTTTATAAAAATAATCCTGTAGTGATAGAATTAAGATGAATCAAGAAATAAGGCCTCCAGACACTATCAGTAATAATGACATTAAATACAATTAATATCATTACTACTGACAGTGTAGTGATTGGAATGATGATGTGATCATAATGTTTTCATAATTTTACGTCGATATTGGAAGGAATGACAGTAATATTAGTGTCATTATTACTGATAGTGTCTGGACCTAATTTTAAAAAAAAGAAAGAGAAAATGCGAAGCTAATATATATAGCTATAAGAATAATTGTTAAGTCGAGAAATCAAATTAATTTGGTTCAGCAAAATAAAAAAACCCTGTAAAACTAAAATTTCATATTCTTAATTAGTACCTGAGTGACCGAGCTCTGCTCTGGTGAAAATAAAGAATGCTCATACTGAAAGTTCATACTAATCTACCTACTTATTCCATGCTACCATGTCATTATTCAATATCTTGTTCTAAACTTTGGGCGACCGAGCTCTGCTCGGCTGAAAATACGGAGAAAACGAACTTTCCCATATATGAGACCTAGCTAGATCGATTTTTCGTCCCCGTAAACCCCTATATTGCAACTTTCGTCGAAATCGTAAGAACCGTTTTTGCGAACGTGAGTAGATACATATTTATATTTATATATATACAAATATTGCTTGTTTAATAGTATAGAATAACACGCCTGCATTCCGCGAAGGGATAGGCTGGTTATTTAATATTCTTCTATTCCCAAAATATCAAAACATTTCGAGCCAAAAAACTTACAGCTACCCACTTCAGCATCACACGTCCAGAAAATGTACAATCACCGACAATCGGCTTATGACGTCGACAACATAAGTTCACACCAATCTTCACGATTCTACCACTGTCCTAACTACCTGACATAACCGTTATGACAAAGAAAATAGAGTTTAAAATTGTATAACACAGAGCTCCGGAAAAATTGGACGCCAAATAACATCTGGAATGCGATGTAATGCTTTCCAAATACTATTGAGGGCACTTAAACTGTTAGCTAAGATCATTTTCAGAAAAATGTGACTTTTATCCACAGCCATAACGCTTAAATTTCATTGATATAGGAATATTTGCTGGGGAGTAAGACATGGGAATATGGAATCTAAAGTTGAACATGTAAGGTTTGAATTAGGTTGTGTCGGTTTAGGGTAGGTTTTCCCTGAACGTGACGTGAGTGCCTCTTAATATATTGTCGGTTAAAATGATAAGGGATGAAGCAAATGTCAGGGGAATGTGCTTGAATGTTAGCGAGTTTTGTGCTCATGCTGTATGGGAATAATGGGATGAAGAAAAAAATGTTTAGCAGGGATAGACTGAAATACTGTCAGAACAAGAAAAGTCATCCATACTTAGGCTTCATGTAGATGACACAAACCGAGCAAAGCCCACGCACAATGGTCCACTTTACGGACTAAGTGCGGAAACCAAACCCTATAACATAGAACATAGAACCGAGCAAAGCTCCGACATTCAGGTATTTACTATTCAAAATCTTTTTTCGATTCATGATTTATTTGTAGTCAGAACAACATCGCTACTTATTGCACACAGTCGGCATGTCACTGTTGTCCCACATCCTCGCCATAATATTATATCTATTCATCGTTAAGAATAAGGCACGGCTTCCACCTTTGCGGTGAACTGCCGTTTAGCGTTTGATGGAAAGAAAAAGTAATTCTTAGTATTTTTTTTAAATTATTTCTACCATACACTCCGTGAAAACTCGAAGATACCAAGCTACTAAATCATAATGGCACAGACTCTTAATCCAGAAATTTCCCACCACCATCACTAAAAGGGTCTGACCGTCTGACGTGTGCATATGACAGCACTACAACATTGTCAAGCGATGCGTGTTATAGAGGGGGGATTAGTGATAAGTGCTGTTTGTGAGTGAGTTACTGTGTAGTGGCACTAGAGATGAGACACGATGGTGCATTTTCACGGAAAACTGAACCTGTAACTGAAAAGGGTTAAGAGCGTTTATACTGAAAGTGGGCAACGTCGCAAATAGGTGTTTTGATTAATTTATCAATATTACTGTATGGAAATAAGAAATGTAGCTAACTAGTGAACAAAAATATTAATTATGAAATGTAATAATTACTATCGTCACACCGAATATTTAGTTTTAGATGTAAAAAAAAAAACGAAACTTTCCAAATGCCTTTTTTACACCTAAAACGGTTACAATATCAAATTCAGTGTTATAATCGCAATTCATAATTAAAATTCTAGTTCGCTACTTAGCCAGATTTCTTATTTCCGTACAGTAATTTTGCTAAATTAATCAAAACAGCGAAATATTTGACATTTATTTGCGAAAAGGAATAGAAAGTAGGCTATTTATGATGCCTCATAAATAGCCTACTTTCCATTTAGGCTTAACAGAATTCACAAAAAGATCTACCATTTACACATTATTTTACAACGTGGCACTTTAATGGTGACATTAATTTAACACACGTATACGGATTAGCGTTATATTTTTATGGAGATATTTTATTTTCATTAAATGTTATTATTTATAGATTTATTTTCAATTTTCTAAAATAGCATCTTTGTGCAATCACTACTTAATAATTGTAGCGCAGAGGTCATTTACCGGGGTCACGGATCATAACATCGCAGCAATGAAAATAAAACGAAGAACTTGCAAAAAGAGGGCGAATTGAAGGAAAGAGAGAGCCCTATGTCGGCGAGCGTTTAACAATTTTAATTTTTCAATTAACGAATTATTTTTTCTTATTATATTTTTATTATTACTGGCCACTAGCCCTACCCCTGTGTTAAATTAATGTCGCCATTGTAGCGGCACGTTGTATACTATAATATTATTTTACAAGCACATCTAACCCAAATTGTAATATGAGATATTATAACCTTCATTCACACACATCTGTGAACTAATACTAAGATATTAACCCTCACACTGCAGCAACCGGGTCCAAAGGGCCTCTGATTAAAAAGTCACTGCTTTTAATATCTAACCCTCGTGTCCAGGAATGTGTGGGGAGCTGGGGTGTGTGCGAGATGGAAAATGTTGTAGGATATTGAAGGAAAAACACGTGTTTTTGATATTTTTCTGAAAAAAACATAAGTAATGGACTTACGGGTTAATTACTTCGTTTAAAAAAATTGACGTGGTGTTCTTATAAGACTTTATATGACGACAGATAATCACGCATTTTTTTTAACTTGGTTCCTATCTCACTCAGAGAATTTAGAATTTAAGTTGAGTTAAATGTAGCAATGTATTTTAGTTATTTATGCAACTGTTGTATAATAAGGGGTATTAAATCACGAATGTGGGTTTATTAAACGAGTGTTTTAATACCTAATTATTTACAGTTGCATACAAGACTTTATCTACACACCCATGATATGAATTCTCTATAAAAGGTTCTGAAACGATAGGGTATTGTACAATATTGTTTTTTCGACTTTTCTGGTAATAATTGGTTAGAAATGTCTTTTGCTGCATTAGAAATATCTGATGGTGTGTTATCAAAGCTTATATCACTCATTTTTGTAAACAACAAAGTAATACATTTTTGGAATACTAATTTCGAACAAAAATGGCGGGATCCGACGTGAATTCGAATAACTTATAAGTTTTTTTTTTTTTTTAATTATGGCACTGTGGTAGTGAAACGTGCGTGCATAATAATGTTCTCTTTTTGAAATTCGAGTTTCATAATGAAATTTAGTACAACATTAATACACTCATTTGGATGATATTATGGTTACTGTTTCAGAAACTTTTATAGAGAATTTATAGCATGGGTGTAGATAAATTTATTAATACCATCGGTTGCGACTGACTAAAGTGCATTGTGCATCAAAATTGTCATTATGTTACATTACGTAGGAATTGCAGGAGAAAAATCTTTAAAAATAAACATTTTCATCCCAAATACAGGTCACCATACAAAAGTCGCGTCATGTCGTGCGTTGAGCACAGATGTCTTTGATTTGTACAGCCAATACAAATCTCACACAAAAACACACTCAAAATTAAACCTTATCCCAACACAATAAATATCAACATCCCCTAAAGTCAACACACGAATAATTCCGCACAACTTCTGCTAACAATACCTTGCATTCTGATTTTGAAATATCGTGAACTTCCCAACTTATTTATACAGTTCCAAAGATGAATTCTCAACCGTTTCTCAATGAAAACGTTAAGCAATAAGGACCAAGCTCTGCTATTCGAAGTATATGTACAAGTTGGTAAACGGTAGTATTGTTAAAGATACCCATTGTCAGCTGATCAGTCAAGTTTTTGTTTCCTATGAAGGATTGCTTGAACTTTGACAGGAGAGGAAATGAAAAATAAGGAAAAAAAAAAGCTCTTTTTTCAATATGTGCATTGATTAAGATGATACAGAACTTGCTCTATTGACATTCAGTGGGTTTTCTTTGTGATTACAATAAACATCATTTGAAGATCAATAACAAAAAAAACCGGTTCGGATCACGCACAATGAAGGGCTCCGTAGATGGGGTTAATTATTTATAAAAAAAAAAACTTAGTAGTTGAGAAACATGTTCTCCCATACTTCGATAAGCGTAACGGTCAATTCTCCAACTCGAAAAAAACATTTATTTATAATCGCAAAAAAATATTTATTTATAAGAGCAAAAAAAAAAAAATTTGTAATAGCAAAAAAAATTTTTTTTTAGTCGCCCAATTTTTTTATGTGATAATACTACAAATTATAAATTGTTGGGCATTTTCCTTTACTTGTGCTGTGAGATCTTGCTTCCTGCCAAATTTCATGGTCAACGGGAAGTACCCTGTAGGTTTTAATTTATTTGCGAGTATCAAAATATGTCACATAAATGGCCGTATTTTTTTATTGCCCTGACTTAGAAGCTTGATTTTTTTAGAACTTTAAGAGAACATAGATCTACGTATTTGCTATTAATTTCAATTTGATATTAATTTCTCTACGCGTTCCTGAGAAAATGGGTCTTGACAGACTGACGGACGGACAACGAAATGATATAAACCTATGACCTATAAGGATTCCATTTTTTCCTTTTGAGTTACTGAACCCTAAAACAAAAAAAGAGATCGACAAGGTTTGTCAGTCTCTTTTCTTCATCTCTATTCTTTTCACTATGGGCAAAATTCTCGCAGAGTCGGACGGTCAATCTTTACTTATTTGGTAGCAAGATTTCGTTTAATATTTTTATTTATTTATTTAAGTCAGTGATCCATATATTATATATTTATGTTAGTAACCAAAGATAAAAATATATGCCACAATAATACTATTATTACTAAAACAAATATATATACATATATATAAAATCAAATTGTAAAATAAATAATAAGTTCGCAATCATCTTTCAATTAATTAAAATCTTTAAAAATATTTACATAAATAAATTCATTACATTTAATATCAGTAAAAATTCATAAATAATTAAATATAAATATTTTATTTCGGGCATCCAGATAGATTTAATATTTTAGCCTTAATATTTTGGACTTGATGATACATTTAAATCGAAAACCGAGGCGAAATTTATATTTTAATCTTAACACAGATTTTATAATTACCACAAGTTTCTGAAATCAATTCTCTTTTCAGAAAATCTTTCTAAAACTGTACCCTAATTGCGTAACTTATTTTTGTAAATGATTATGACAAATTTGTTTCATTTTGACAGTTCAACAACATTCATTGCGTTATTTAAGTTGTTGAGCAGATTTTTTTTTCCAACTTATGGAGCAATGGATATAGCATAGCAATCTGTTTCAAATCGAAACAAATTGTGATTGATCGTGTATTACGCAATTAGGGTACTGGTCAAAGCTGCGCTCTGATCTTGAAAAGTGTGACTTTCATTGCCATTATTACATACTTCAACCTGTGCCTCACTTAGATCAACATGTAACCCTCTTTATCTTTGTTGCAGCAATTCTCCCATATCGCGAGGATGCGCAGCCGCAGACGCGCGAGTTCCTCTCGCGTGTCGTGGATGTACTGCTTGACTTCGTGCACCAGGTTAACGATAGGAATGAGAAGGTATGTCATCAGAGACAATCTGACTAGCCTTTTCCATCTATGATCGAGGCGGCTTCCAGTTTATGCGCATGCAGCTAAGTACCAGTATTTTTGAAGGAGCGACTGTCCATCTGACCTCCACTACCAGTTTCTGGGTAACACGAGACCCCTTGTTTACTGGTCGAGAGACTTTCAGACTTCTGTTTACCCTAACGACTGTCACCGATCAAGGAGTGACAGCCGAGGCGGACCGCTTAACCTGTTTAATGCGTTCGGAGGCACGGAGGGGCTCGGTATGTAGACCTTTGCAAGTGTAGCTTAACCTTGATCGATTGACTTAGCCACGACCCCTTCTGACATAGAAAGAAAGAAAGAAAAATAAGTTTATTTGTCACAGAAACACGTGCATAAAAAAGATAATATACTCGAGAAGAACAAGAAAATAAAACACAAATAGATTTAAATATAATCACGGGCTCAAAACAGAATTAGTCGGCAGCTGCACGGCATGACTGTGACAAGAAGTCTTCCACTCAGCATGATGCTGTGCTATGGGGGACCCACAGCACTGCGCTGATTTTCAGTGGTCACCCGAAAAATAGGTAACATAGTGTTTCTTGCATATTTAAAATCTATAATTTTCTTTTTCCTCTAGATCTTGGAGTTCCGCATGCCTGAGGAGATGTTCAAGACATGCGACTTCCAGCTGCACGACGAGCCTCTGCCGCTGAAGCAACTCCTGGAGGACTGCAAGGTCGCGCTGAAGCACCAGGTCAAGACTGGTAAGTGGATAAAATGCTTTTAGTATCGGTCTAGGTCTGAGGATGCTGAAGATGGTGTACCTTTAAATCCATGGGTGGATGTACTTTATAATAATGGAAAAAACCATACTGATGACTAGCGGTTAGTTGGACGTCGTTGGACGTCAGATGGCCGGTTAGAGTACTTTTGACGATTTACTATCTATCTCAGGCGTATTCAGAAAAATAAAGAGTATTTTAAATATGACACTTTAACGTCAGTATTTTACGCTAATATGGCTAATCTTCACAACATAAATATCACCCTGTTTAAATTTGATTGATCTTACAATAATATATTTCCATTTAACGAATTAAAAAACTTTACCGAAAATTATTTTGCTCCAATTTTCTGAAATCAATCAACTGTAGATACAACAAAATTGCATCATATTGGTACGAACTTTGAAACAGAACATATTATTTCCAATAAATTAAAAATTCCACTCACTTTTTACCAGCAATGCCTCCTCTTTTTTACAGCAAGTGTATCAAATCGCTTGAGAATGCAATTATTGTGACTGCACAGTATTCCGCTCAGCAGTGTGTAAGTAACGGGGGCTATCATTCCGACACATTTGAGCAAGTAATTGAATTGTTTGCTGCGGTGTAGGGTTCGCGAGAAGTCGGGCGTGGTCGGGAATGCCCGGCAATTTGCGAAGACTCACGAAATCAAACGATTACTTTTGTTGTTTGCAAGTTATATATAATTTTTTTTGCTATTTCAATGTTAATTAATTAGGAAATACAGGCCGTAAAAATGAGAGATTGGGTAAAAGTATTTTAAATTGGTGTGAGTATAAATATTGTTTGTACAGACAAAATGGGTAATGAGACGAATAATAGTAGAAAGGCCTCATTTTGTTGTAAATGTCGTGTCTGTCTGTGACCGCATTGTTCATAAGAACAAGATTGCGCATTGCTCAAGATTCTTTGAAAGAAAGAAAGAAAGGAAATACATTTATTTAGCACAGACTAAGAGTCACACAGTATATATACAACCGATAAAAATAATAAAATAAAAATCAAATAAAAAGCGTAAAGTGCGATGTATAAATTGGCAGGGGAGTGTGCAACACATTTTCTTGCGGGTTTTACCATCTTATTTTTTTTAAGAATATGTTCATGAAAGCTTATGTGTATTATAACATGATATTAAAAAACATAAATAATAAAGAAATCTCGATGTTTTGTGAAGTCATGAAAATCGTTTAAAGCAGGGGCGGGAGGGGCGCTAGTCTAATGTTAAAATCTAAACTAATGTTATAAAGAGAAAAGATTTGATTTTTTTGAAGTGAAAACTTCTTTAGCGGCGTTGTGCACTTTTTTTGTAATGGGTAAAAAATGTTAAACTCGCGTCAGGACACGTGACCTGATCGAAAATTCGTAAGACGGTTAAAAAGACATCAACGCGTTGATTACCGCGGTGCCGATTTTATTTCAAGTTTTCACTTCTGTCGGCACTCCCGGAGTGCCACTGTTTTTTATTTTTGCATGTTTATTACGCTTTCACGCTAAAACAGTTGAACGCATTTAAATAAAATTTGGCACATGGTTATTCCGATAATGTACAAATCCATGCAGCTAACTGATTTATGGAATACTAGCTCGGGCCCGCGGTTTCACTCGCATAACTCTCGATCCCGTAAGAATAACAGGATAAAAAGTATCTTATGTCCTAACCTAGGTTATGGTCTACCCATGTCTTAAATTTCATCAAAATTTGTTCAGCCGTTTTAGCGTGAAAGTGTAACCAACAAACAAACAAAAAAACTCTCTTTCGCATTTATAATATTAGTAAGGATACATATCTACTAACAAAAAAAGTAACATAATACTGACAATTTTGTCACTTCATCTTTCTTACGTCAATGACAAACAATGTAACAAAACAAAGATTTGATCCGTAAATGCGGGTAGAGGGGCAATCATTCCGATACATTTGAGTACATAATTGAATTGTTTGATACCACCGCGGGCGGAGGGTTAAGACATGCTCGGGTGTCCTCGGGTCAGGAATGATCCTGTGGATTTTAGGAGCACTCTTGTGAATTGATTTGGATAGGTAATAAAAATGTTGTGGTAAAATTTCTGCTATTCGTTTTCGGCTATTCGTGCTCTTGCAGAAAAATATTGTCCTGTAAACTTTTTGGACTGTTTTTGTAAAAAAATGAGTGCGGCCGTTATGTGACGGTTACCGCTTTCTAGGAAATCAGAGTCTTACCGCGTGGGGTTTTAAAATTTGCGTTTGAGCGCAAGCTCACCTGATGGAAAGAATGATTATGGTCGATGATGGAGTACTTTTGTCTAGAATAACCTACCTAACCTTTACCTTTTTAACCTTTTTAGGGTTCCGTACTTCAATAGGAAAAAACGGAACCTTATAGGATCACTCGTCTGTCTGTCTGTCTGTCTGTGCGTCTGTCACAGCCAATTTGCTCCGAATCTAATGAACCGATTAAGTTGAAATTTGGTACACATGTGTATTTCTGAGACCCAAACACGGACATGTAACTTGAATATGGTGGTACTATTGGGGACAAAGAAGAAGATTTTTTTTTACCGTGTGAAATATCCAATGAAAGGGCTTATTGCGAGGATATCATATATTATTTTTTTGTAATTTAAAATAAATACTTTTAAAGATATTTAAGAAAATATACGAAAATTGACCATTTCCCCCTTATCTCAAAAACTACAGAGCCTAAAATTAAAAAAAAATACAGAGAATTGTTCTATCCTTATAGATTACAGGAAAACCTATAAGAAGTCTATGGTCTTAAAATAACTTGGTAAATCTATCAATATTGTGCGTACAAACTTACATTTGCTTAGGAATGTATGAAGGAACTTGTTTTTCAACCACAATGTTAAGTTTGTTCTTGGGATAAATTCATCTCAACTACGGAACCCTTCATTGTGCGTGGTCCGACACGCACTTGCCGGTTTTGGGATAAATTCATCTCAACTACGGAACCCTTCATTGTGCGTGGTCCGACACGCACTTGCCGGTTTTTAAAATCTTCTAAATCTCACAATTCTACCACCATCATTTCCCCATCCTTCGCACTCACATTTGACATTAACTCAGAAGCACATCAAACGCAGCCGCCCTCTCAAATCACGTGCTTGGCCAAGCGCGAGACAATCGCTTGTCTGAGCGACGCTGAGCGAAGCCCTGACGAATGGATTGATTGTAGAGTTCAAGCACGGAAGTAGTTGGGATGGGGCAGGTAGGAAATGCAATGCAAAACAAAGAAGATATTTGCAGTGTGACAATGCTTCCTTCGTACAGAACTTGTATTGTTTTATTTGTTACATTTCTGTGCGTGGGTTGTAGAGGTCAGATAGGCAGTCGCTCCATTTAAAATATTGGTATTCAGCTGTATCCGGTTAGACTGGAAACCGACCCCAACATAGTTGGGAAAAGGTTCGGCAGATGATGATGGTACAGTGCCGTGTTTGAGATACATTCATCTCAGATTGCAAACCATAATAAATGCCAAACCGCCAAGTGCGAGTTGAACTCGCACAGAAGGGTTCCGTACCACATCGTACAAGATTTAACATTGGACTTTTTAAATACTGTCGTAAAAGAAAGAACAGAGGTGCTATGACAATATGTTTATATGTTTATGTTTATGTGTTTTTTTTTTTGATTTGATAATATGTTAAGCTTAGTAAAGTTTATTTTCATAACTTCTTGCTATAGCAGTTATATTACTCAGTTTTTGAAAATATCATGTGTTAAGGTCGAACATAAAACGCCGAAAATATCACGGTACCGACCCCTTTTAATTTTTATCTTTATTTATTTTTTATTATTTGTTGTTTTAGCGGCAATAAAATTGCACAATCTGTGAAAATTTCAACTATCTACCTATTACGGCTCATGAGATATAGCCCGCTGACAGACAGACGGACGGACGAACAGCGGCGGCGGCTCAGTAATAGGGTTCCGTATGGCACTCTTCGGGTACGGAACCCTAAAAAAGCAGTCAGAAACCTAATAATAATACATATTACAATGATTAGCCTGTATTGTCCCAATGCAGTGCAAAAGCCTCCCTTTTATAAATCTAAACAAAAGTTTATTAATGGATTTTTCTTAAATTATGCAAATGGAAAAATAAATTAGGTTAAAAAAGTTGCAACACCGAAACGAAACTGCCCAAATAACAATAATTTCACAATTTCGCAAATTCAAGCATATGTATCACTTTTTTTTAAATAAATTCTGTTACAGGCCGACGCTATGAAACTATAAAGCGCGGGAAATAGCCATAAAAACGTTAAATATGGCGCGTAAGTAGCGGACGAGAGATTTACATGCGCGCGCCGCTAATATCACGCAAATCATTGGATTAGGGACTTTAGAGCGAAGTGGGAATAGGGTGAAGTTGAAATAGGGAGTTTTAGGGATAGTTTCAAATCAATGAATGATTAATTACGAAAGTATTGAATGTATTGTAGGTATGGTATGATGGTATTTCGTGCATGGGTAGACCATGACCTGGAGAAGGACATAAATTACTTTTCATCCTGGATCGCAGACGAAGTCGCGGGCAACAGCTAGTAACAAATAAAGTCTGGAGGTGTCGTGGGACACCCCGTTGGAATGAAGTTCCTTCCGCTGTACCACACACTAGATGGCTCTGTATTAAAAACCAAAAACATTTGACACTTGAGACCTTGAAACTGACTTTTTCGGGCATAACGCTTTTTCGTTACGTAATCATTTTTACCAATCAACTCCTACCACAAGTTGCGTTAAAGAAACAATGAGAATGGTGAAAGGAGACCATTTCGAAGCATTGAAAATTGGTTTTTGTCACCTTAGGTGAGATTATCGAATAACTTTAGAATTTGGAGAGACTACACATTGAATGCACAGAATATACATATTCCCTTTCAGAAGTAAATACCTACATATATGAAAGAAATCACGTCGAAATTATATATAGTGGTATCATTAATGCCGAATAAATGAAAATTATGGTATGGCTCAGCAAAATAACAGCTTGCTGCACTCGACTCGGCAGAACGCAGAGCAAAAAGACTCAAAGGTGACGAGGCGCTGGGGCTAGCCAGACACGGCTAGCTTCACAGTCTGGCTCATCGGCGGCTATCAATGTTGCTTGTCTGTCGGTCGTCTACAGACTGTACTTCGGAGAGTGTGCGCAGGAGCTTTACAACTTGACCCCACCATCTCCCTTTCACTATCATACTGCCAGACGTACTGCAGGGTACCATCTGCACTTGATCGATATACTAACTAGTCGTATTCAGCGCTTCTTACATTAATTATGCGCATAGCCAAAGTGTGGAACTCTCCGCCAGCGCCAGCGTCTATGTTCCCTCCACATATAATCCGTCTGCCTTCAAATCAAGAGTGAACATACCAGCGCTGCGACATTTTTTTTTTTTTTAATTGTCGCAACATATGCTGAGATAGGAGCCTTTTGGCCTCGTACAGGACTTCCTGTTATTTTTTATTTTATTTTATTTTTCTTTTTAATTTGTTTTTTTAATTTTTTATAATGTTTTAATGAGTGTGTTCTAGTTTAATTTGTAATGTCCTGTGCGAGTCCCAATAAATACTTTTTCTTTCTTTCTTTCAACATACATTTTCTGGGCACGCTGGTAGATCATAGACCTCATCGATTGTTTTCCATCAGGCGAGATCGAGGTCAAGAGCTGGCCTATAACTCAAAGCACACTGAAAGCAGATAGGAAATTCACTGCTACTTCCCTATTTAAAAAGACTTTTGCACTTCGCGTTGCCATAAATCTATCTCATTTCAACTTTTCTATCAACCAAGCTAATATTTAAATAATATTTTGAACAACTAACACAGACTATGGCTACCCTATCCCATCCCCATGGTCCCGTATTAACATAGTTTGATGGATCATCCCCGTCCGTTGTATCATCCCCTTCTATTGTTGAATTTAGATTAGGATTCCAGTGTTATGGATTGATTTTTATACACTCTTTGTGAGAGGATGGGGGGATAATGGTCGCATTTGGGTCGGAGGGAGGAATTTTATAGGTGCTTGGATTTTAGAGGTTTGGGTGGCTATAGGAACGCGAACCATGAGATGACGGCTAATAGAGATGTGTGGAAGAGAAGGACATGCCGCGCAGAACAGTTTTTTAAATTTTAAATACCAGAGATGGTAGCTTTTTTAACAGACTTTAAAAAAGGAGGACGTTCTATGTTCGTCTGCATGTATTTAAGTTCTTTTTTAAAGAAAGAAATGTATTTATTTACTCGTACAGGAAATCATAAATTAAAATAAAACACTCTTTAATGTAACTTTTTTTAATGTACCTATGTCCATCGATATTTAACCGATTTTGAAAATTCTTTTTTCTTTTGGTAGAAAAAGTTTGCGCAGTGGTCCCATATAAATTTTATTAACTTTGCTTTGGTAGTTCTTGAGTTAGCTTCAATAACACGTATTTTTCGCACCTAGTCCAAGTGGATATTGTTATAATAAGTTCTTGTCACTGTTATTTACATAACCGGTAGTGGTTTTCGAATTTGTGTGGAGTAGGTACCACAACTAAAAAGTTATATAAAGTTCCTGTGAGGACGTATTAAAACCACAGAAATAATGATATTGCTGTAGGTAGGTACTCAAATTTTTTGATAAGAGTGTATTCAATTCCAATAAACCAGGTTTTTTCATTGTTTTCTTAAAATGTTGCAGTGCCTTTTGCCTTTAAGTTTTATTTTTTCTGAAAAACCTTGGAAAGAGTTTAGGATAGCCAGCAAAGAAAGAATTAATGAGATAGAGCTTAAAATTTCAATAGTTGTTACTTGGCCAGTTCGACAACAAGTCACATTATGAAATAACTAGCTGCGCCCCGCGGTTTCACCCACATCAGTCTCGATCCCGTGGGAATATCGGGATAAAAGTATTCTATGTATTCATCTAGGTTATAAACTATCTGTGTGCCAAATTTCATCCAAATCCGTTCAGTAGTTTTTGCGTGAAAGAGTAACAAACATCCATCCATCCTCACAAACTTTCATGTTTATAATATTACCTAATAGTAAGATGTTCTTTAAGTTTATAAAACTACGTCTGAATTCCTATAAAGTTACGTAATCGACATATTACTTACATAGTTTATTTTCTTTTTTCTCACAATTAGTTCTAACAAAGACATAAACTTACCAATCAAGCTCCACGACTCAATACAACGGTACATATCCATTTAAAATTAAAACAAGATCATAAAAACAACGATAAACGTGTGAACAATGGCTCTGATTGCGGTTCCCACCGCTCCAAACCGCTGCAAACTGGATTAAACCGGCTTCATCCGAATTTTACGCTGAATGGTCTCGTCAGGGATCACGCGCGGACAAATTGAATCATTTGAGGACGTGTCGCATACCGAGTAGGTTGTGGATACCCACTAGAATGATAGAGTGTATTAATTACTGGATTATTGTTGTAGCTAGTTATTATGCGGGAGATTGTTGTTAGGGAAAGGATAACAAGCTTATAGGATCATTGTTTGGTTTTTCTGGACGTCATGTGAAGTTCATGAGAACACTGGGGCATCGCATGAGTAAAGTCCTACGTAAAAACTTAGCCTCTTTTAAGAATCTCACGCAATAGACGGCCAGGACTCAGGCCAGTTGTGGCCGTCTAGTGGTATTGTATGGTCCGCGGCTAGTTGGCCGTTGCGACCAAGTGCGCGAGTCGTATCGGTTTACCTGGTCGCTGCGACCACTGGTCTTAGACGTGGCCGTCTAGTGCCCGAGATCCCTTAAAGCGACGATAACCGACTTTTAATGATTTTATACTGAAGATCACGTCTTAACGAGTAGTGTTAATTATTTGGAAAAAATATATGTAAAATTAAAGCATTTTTTAATATCTTAATAAAGGAATATTTTAGATTATGTTTATATTACATAGTGAAATTAATTTTATAAAGTTATGTCTAACGCGGATAAAAAACTAAGAATCACAAAAGATCTATCATATTCATCTATCGTATTTTTTAAAAACCTTCACCATTTTAAAGATAATATAATTATTGATCTTTTAGTATATGTGATGATACTTTTAGTGTATTTTATTAAATACCTTTTGTTTTATGTATAAAAAGTTAATAATGCGTCTAATTTGGGACAGCGTTCCTTTATGGGCGAGTCCTATTACTGGTTGTCAAAGTCAAAGTCAAAGTCAAATCATTTATTTCAAATAGGCCCATGTATGGCACTTTTGAACGTCAAAATTTACAGAATAATATAATTGATTCTAGTCGCCCCTTCCAAAAGGTAGTTTTCGTATGGAGAAGAATGGGCAAGAAACTCCACCGTTAGTCTTTTAAAATGTTTTACAATAGTTTGTATAAGTACGTACATTAGTTAAATAATTATATGTGAAGACGATGCACCTACAATAAAATTACTATACCACAATAGGTAAAAAAGAATTAAAAATGAAGCAACGACAGATAATTTAATTATGTGATAGATACATGGTGCTCACATATTTACAAACATTGTAAAAGTAGACGATTTTCCTAATGTTTTTAAAATTAATAAGTCAGTGTGTGAGGAAGTAATCACAGAATGTAAAATCAATGTCATATAATACAAAATTATAAATTTTACATTTAAATTAGCAACCTGTTTGATTTTGTCTTGATTCTAAATTGTCCTATGGAGCAGGACCAGCATGTTTCCAAGCACTCTTATTTTGGATATAATCCTATAATTTGTAATATGCTTGTTTACAAACTGTACTTTTAATATGAGTTTTAAATTTTCTTTCATTTAATTGCAATATGTCACAAGGTATTTTGTTGTAACATTTAACACAGTACCCCATAAAAGATGTATGTACTTTAGATAATCTGAAAAATGGTTGATCTAGTTTATCTTTATTTCTAGTATTAAAATTATGTCTATCACTTATTTTATTAAACAGATGTGGATTTTTCCTTACGTACATAATATTTTCATAAATGAATTGGCAAGGTACCGTCATAATATTAATCCTTTTAAATAGTTTCCTGAGAGATTCGCGGCGACGTAGATTATAAATGGCTCTGACAGCTCTCTTTTGTAAAATAAAGATGGATTCAATGTCAGCAGCCCGACCCCACAGTAAAATGCCATACGACATAATGCTGTGGAAGTAGCTAAAATATACCAATCGCGCGGTTTCTACATCTGTTAACTGTCTTATCTTTCTAACAGCATAAGCGGCCGAGCTTAGCCGCCCCGCAAGAGATGTTATATGAGGTCCCCATTGTAATTTCTCGTCTAGCGTGATTCCTAGAAAAACCGTTTGATTAATAAGTTCCAGTTTTCCCCCAGGTTGGACGTACGAAGTGTTGCGTGAGCTCAGTACAGAACATGCAAGCTAACCACTCAAGCTCAAGACGCAGATATATGCCATCTGCGTCTTAAAAGTCACTGCCGATTTACAATCCTACAAAATAAATGTAACGAAAATATTCTCACAAACAAACCATACATTCAATACCTACTATAACTGGCTAGCTATAAATTGTCATCTTTTGGAGATACTTATATAGTGAAGAAATTAGAATTTTATTTTTGAGACTTCCCAATCTTATATTGCTTCAGACATGGTGACATCCTAGTTTAAAGGCTAACGCAGACTGAGGGGATATTACTTTCATATATTTTCCATAAACCAACGCATACTACAGGAAGGCTGGACCACACTTTTTGAAGTGAAAACTTCTTTAGGCGCGTTGGGCATTTTTGAGATGGGACTAAACCATTGATTTCACGACACCTGTTACGACACCTACTTTTGACCATTAAAAGACATCAACGCGCGATACATTATTTCCCTCACAATAAAACTGTTGCAAGTTTTCACTTCTGTCGGCACTCCCGGAGTGCCACAATTTTTTGTATGATAATGCATTGCGCTGCGGCCCGTTGCGGCTGTTTTATCCGCTTGGCTTAAAACTATCTTTAAAATAAAAATAAAAAACATTAAACAAAATACTACATTAGCTTTGTTTTCCAGAAGTCCAGAAGTCACTACATAGATATTAATACGTCAAAGGGAATTTAATATTAATCCCCCGCGCGCCCGACAGATGGGGCTACTGTCAGGTGTGCGTAATACCGGTTTAATCCGAGAGGGCGCCACTAGCGTAGGGGAGTTTTTGTAATGTCGGAGAATGCGGCTTTTGTTTGAGATTAGTTAAAGTGAAATGGCCAGTGAGGTAAAAGTTTTATTAAGGACTTTCAGCGTATTCAAAATTCCAGCACACGTTTTTTTTAAAAGATAAATTTGAATATCCTTATTAGCACATTCAAACCATACATCCAACGAACGAGGATAAATAGCTTACACTTACACTTACACTTACATTGATAGATATTTTATAATGTTACGAACCTATTAACGAAACCATACTATTTTGAAATAGGTCTTATATCAATAGATCTTATATTAAAATTTCTTTGGCATAAACACTTATTCAGCCGATTATAGATTATGCCGATGCTTGCTACCTGGATGCTACTGAGGAGCTATTAAACAAGCTTGAGCGCCTACAAAATTTGTGCACTCGCTTTGTTATCGGTCTTCGTATGACCATGTTTCTCAACTTCGCAAGGAACTGAAGTGGCTCCCAATTCGCCTTCGCAGGAACACTCGGATTTTATGTCTTCTCTTCAACATCTTACACAACCCGTCTTATTCTTCCTACCTGCGTGAGCGTTTTTCTTAACGCTCGCCCTAGCGACACACCGTGTAGATCACACCTTAGATCCCTCCTTAAATCTTACCCTCATAAAAGAAGCTACTATTCTTATTCCTTCTCTGTCCATGCAGTAAGATTGTGGAACTCACTTCCGCCTAGCATTCGTGATTTAAAAACTGTTTCTTATTTCAAATATCGAGTAAAAGATCATTACCTCTCCTCTCAACCGTGAGAATTTATATTCCTATAGTATGTATGTTTATATATTTAAGCTTTATATATGTATTTATTTAAGTATATGTTAATTTATTACGTTTATATGTGTAGGTATATTTTAGTTTAAAATTTTGCATATTCATATTTTACCTTCTTGTTCTCACACTATTGTCTACATTTCTTTCTCATTTCTCCTTTCGCAGGTCTGCTGGAAGAAATTTCTTAAGAAATAAGCAGTACCTACCTTTGTAAATTATAATTATGTCATTTCTCTATGTATTTTACTGTGTGTCACGACAAAAACGTTTTTAAATGTTGCGTAAATGTAAGTTATGCTTGTGACTGTACGTTAGTGACCCTTAATGTATGGGAATGAAAAGAAATCATTTGAAACACTAAAAATTAAAAACATACTGGGAACCAGTTTATAGCAATAAAGTTATTGCTTATACCTATCTACTTTATTTCGGATCCACACGATTGACATTATAACATAACGATTTACTTTATTATTTTATAACTTCATCGTTATGAAAAACTATCACTCCATATTTACGTCAATATAAAATTTAAAAAGTAACGCAAATTACTTTTAACGTCCTCCACATCACTCAAAATCTCTTTTAAAAACAATTCATCCCTCTAATTCTAAATCCCAGTGGATAGAACTCTGTTTACTCTTCAAGTTGATCCCCCGCAGCTGTGGGGCGTGATAAACAGTCCCCCGGGGGATGACCGTATTACCCCTCTTGGGTAATACGGTTTATCTATTCACACTTTTAAAATGTGCGGGGAATTATTTTAGAGGATTTTGGTTTCGACTTACCTATGTTTAATGGAATCGTCAATGCGTCTCATAAGGTCTCATAGTTAGTAGACGGAGACAATTTTTCGTCCAAAAAGATAAGTGTATGCCTTTTTTTTTTTTGGGTGGGAAATCATCAAATAACTTCTCCCGCTCTGGGCGGAGCGGGAGGGCGTGTCAGACTCTTACTGACTAAAATCCACCCGTGCTCCTTCGGTTGCCCTGTTGCCGGGGGCCACGATCTCCCTTTCGGTTTTCTTCGCAACCCCGGCAGGAATCGGCCCTAGCGGACCCCGTCAAATAAGTGTATGCCTGACATTCCATTGCTGACGAATAAAAGTGCTACGATTCTATTAATTTTATAATTAAGTCGTAAATTATTCCTTTGTTTACCACCTGTTTGAATGAAATTAGCTGTTTAAAAAGGAATGTGGATAACAAACTTTTTCATTTGATCTAAAGTGGTCGATCGAAATAAAAGTACCTTCCTAACTTTTTACATAACATCACGCTTTGTTTCTTCGAAAGGTTTGGCAGAGGTGTACCCATAGTACACCCATATTTCGCCAGAAGTTACATGTAATAGAGGCAAGTCTATTGCCATCTATCGGGCACTAATCCAGACTCCGGGCTGCTACTGAAAAATTCCAGATAGAAAAACCCAATAACACTTTGCCCGACCTGGGAATCGAACCCAGGAGCTCATGCTCAGCAGTAGCGCTTGTGACCACTAGACCAACGAGGCAATCAAATTCTCAGTTTGTCAATATATCAGTTTTGACAACAGTACTGAAACCCAATATTTTTCTAAATTAACATCGCTTTTGTCACAAAAAAATCTAATTAAACTTCCCGCCCCCTTTTCTCACCACAAATCAATAAAGTATCACAGATAAAAACACAGTGACTGCTTATCATTTTAATATATTTCATAAACACCACAGTGTGGTTAAATGCAGAAGTCCCACTTTATGCATGGCACTGAGTAAATACGTGTAACATAAGCTAAGAAGCTTTAGTTTTGTATGAATTTTATTCATGAGACACAAAAGAGCTTTTATTTTTATTGAAATTTGTCTGCGCTCGGTGCTTGGTATGGCAACACGCCGTGTTCGAGTTCGCGACAAGTCAATCGTCATCCTGAGGATGCCTCGTTGAGAGGTGAAACACGTGTCGATTTCTTCCATGGTCTTTTAGGGACTCTTTGGAGATAGCTGGGCGGAACGGGTTACTAAATATATCCACATCATTATTTTATAATGGATTTCCGCAAGGTCACACCTGACTCAATTAACTATTTTATCGTTTTTAAAAAGTAAGAGGTTTTAATAATTATTTATATTCGTTGAGTTTATACGATTTATTTTATACCTTGCCTGAAATAGACCCAGGGAATACGTTTAATCAGCTAGCTATGTTGATAGCCAGCTGATTACATTACATTAGACCATTGGGTCGACTTACCCGAATTAACTTGCCTGAATCCGGGCGAATCGACCATTTTAATAAATATTAGTTTTTCTTGAGGCGATTCGCACGAATTCAATTTATTTGTGGACAAATCTTTTTTTTTTAGTAAACAAGACAAAAAATTAATAAATTATTATTTAGATTAAAGGTAGCATAATTTCTAATGTGCTCACAGACGCGCGGAGAACTTTTTTACCGGACCAACTGATCAATTATTACCGAAAAATCATAAATTTAAATTTAAGCTTCAATTATAAAATAATTATTATCCATTAAGGTATTGCAGTAAGATTTCAACAAATACATATTATCAGTTATTTACGATACCGGTAATTCTCACTTTATATTTTTTTTCCTACGACCTTTCTGTATCTATCTACATATTATGCGATAAAAAGCCCTCCAGTCTATCATCACATCCCTCTTCAGTCCCTAGAGGTCGCTATAGGTACTCATTCCTCATTTATATTTTTTATCTATGGTCCCGCCTCAGAGATGTCACAAATGTCACAAAAAATATGTGTTTCTGATAAACAGTTTTATAGGGGACAAAAGAGGTCTTATCTATATTATTTGTGGCCTACAGAAGCTGTCATACACATGTATATCGCTTTTTATGGGGTAGATTAAATTACTAGTGTTTTTTTTATGTATTTTGATTTAAAAATGTAATGGGAATGTTAATAGTTAGTTTACTGGTACTTTCAAGTGATGTTGGAAGATGGAACGTCGCGTCAGGCGTGCGTCGATTCTTTTAGTTTATAAAATAGTTTTGATTTTTATTATTTGTTTTACATTATTATTATTTATTGTTTTATTTATTTTATAATCCCCTAGTGGGATTTGTATATGTCCGTAGGTGTCCGTGGCATCACAGCGGGCCCTATCAGAATACCAGCGCTGCGGTTTTTTTTAAATATCGCAGCATCATGCTGAAATAGGGGCCTTTTTGGCCTCGCACAGATCGTTATTATTTTTGTTGTTGTTGTTAGTTTGTTAGTTTAAAATGCTCCTTTCTTATTTTTTAATTTTGCTTTTTATTACTGTTTGTATTTCCTGTGCGTGTCTCAAATAAAATATTTTTCTTTCTTTTCTTTCTCAAGATACTCATTAAAAACTGGCGAAATCAAAGTGTGCTAAATACGACCTACCACCGCTGAATATGTAGAACAACCTTCTGCCCTCGACTTCTTTCGCGTGGAAGTCGTACGATACACAATATACTAAAATAACAGCCACATTTTTGTCGGCCCCCAAACCACCGCGTCGCATCGCATCGCGCGAACGAAGCTCTATCACTTCTTTTTCACTGAGCGTTCTTTCTTACTTTTTTTCTTTTTACTCAGTCCCTAATGGTCGTAGCGTGATGTTAAGTAGCCTATTCAAACCTTCCTCAAGAATATAGCCCTTATCGAATGCAAAAAAAAATTAAACCCGACTGGTAGTTCTAGTGCTTAGCGCCCTCAAACAAAAAAAAAACTCTTCAGCTTTATTATACATATTAGTATAGAGTTTTTCAAGATTTTGCTTGGGGAATTTTAGTAGTGATCAGCCTGTTGGATTTTTTTTTTAAACGTTGCCCGGCACTAGGAATTTCTCCTGTATTGTGGGTGCGTTTACAAACATTTAAACTCACATACACAAACAGGCAGACCCGAAACAATTAATGGAGGTCATACAAATATTTGTTCCGTGCGGGAATTGAACCCGCGACACGCAGCGCAGCAGACAATCGTTAACCACTGCGCCAACCGTGCCGTCCAATTGTACAAGTAGGCATAGGCCTTTTGATACAGAGCAGAAACTATCATTGATCACTATATATGATAGCTGACTGCGTGTTGGCCATAGACCATTTAGACTTTCTCACATACTGCCTGTCCTTAAAATTTTTCGAATTGTAAAATGCGATTTTAATTGAAGAAGCAGTAAAAAAAAACTACAAAAAGTACAACCGACTTCCAAACTACAAAATAAAATATAACTTTAATTTCGGAAGTCGGTGTCTTTGGATCAGTATTTTAGTTTTTTGACACTGACTTCCGAAATTAAAGTTGTTTTTCACTTTGTATTTTGGAAGTCGGTTCCAAAGTTTTTTTTTTTATTTTTTCGTACAAACCAACCGGGTTTGTAATTTATCTAAGTTACAATAGCCTAATGTCAACTCTCATCAAAAATACCCAATTCGCAATAGATGTGCGTATAATATTTGAAGAGTTCCCTCGATTTCTCCAGGATCCCATCATCAGATCGTGACCAAATGACAATGGGACCAACTTGAAAGTATACCCCTTCAAACAAAAAAGTAATAATAATAAATCGGTCCAGTCTATGAGTAATCGGGGAACATACAACAAAAAATCCGAAGAACTAAGAAGCTCCTCCTTTTTTGAAGTCGGTTAAAAATAACAAGAAAAGATTAGCGTAAATAGGTAAATATTATCACAAAAAATAATTTCCTGAATTATATCGATAGCGTCCACCACAAAGAACCAACTATTTCCGACCGGACCGGATGTCATCGCGCGGCGTAATCACGTGTGCTATTACATCCGAATCGGATCGCCACCGGACCGGATAAATGGCTTGTTTTTCTTTGTGACACTTTGAGATAGATTTAGTATCTGATAATTGCTGTAGTAGTATCAAAATATGCTTATTGTTGTCTATGCATGATATGAGTAATTAGGGGCTCGTGGTTAGATAGTAACAGCCGCACGGGTCGATCGATCAGGTTATGCTACGCTTGCCGAGGATGTTCTGTGGATGGGTAACCATCTTTACATACCAAGACCGCTCCGTGCCTCAGAAACCACGCTAAGCCTCCTCCTCGAGAAGTTATTTGATCATTTCCCACCCAAAAAAAAAAAGAAGTCGTTGGTCCCGGTTATAACTTGTAAATCTTTGACAGTCGTTACAGGTCGTCAAAAGCCAGAAACTCTGACAACCTGTTTTACCAATGGATTACTCAGATACTTGGTTGTGAAGGTCGGATAGGCAGTCGCTCCAAGTAAAATACTGGTATTCAGCTGCATTCGGTTACACTGGAAGCTGACCACAACATAGTTGGGAAAAAGGCTAGGTAGATTGATTGCGTGTTATGAGTATTTAATTTCTTTAGAATTTAGAAAGGATAGCAGGGTCTCCAAATTATTAATATTTCTTTACATAGTTTGCTTAAGAGGATTTATCCTAAAAGTTGGCAACATCGTAAATAGCTGTCAAATATTGACCTATTTTGATTAATTTGGCAATATTACTGTATGGAATTAAGAAATGTGGCTAACTAGGGAACTAAAATATTGATTATGAAATGCAATACTTAATATCGTAATACCGTAGTTTTTGATGTAAAAAAGGTTTTGGAAACTTTCCAAATGTCTTTTTACTTACTTAGGGAACTAGTTAGCCACATTTTCTTAGCTTTAAATATGAATGATTGGTTTGAATGAAAATTATTTACTCGTACTTATCAATGAAACTTAGATACACACATCAAGAGTTTAGCGGTATGTTATTAAGTATATTAAGTAATAAAAAAATAGAAAAGTAATTTAAATATATGCTAGTTGATTCTTTGACATGGTTTCATTAATACCCTAGAGTTGTGGGATATAAATAATAAAAACGCCTTGTATATGGCTCATTCGGTTTTACAAAAAGTTTTGTTTAGAGAGGAGGTAAACTCCTCCGTTTCCCCGACAAGAGTATGTACTTGTTCTTTAATATGTCCCTTCCTCCCCAGGTCACCCTCACTTCTTCAACCAGCTTTCCTGCGGCCTGGACATCATCTCTCTGGCCGGCGAGTGGCTGACGGCAGTCGCCAACACCAACATGTTCACGTACGAGATCGCGCCTGTGTTCATTCTCATGGAGAACGTGGTGCTGGAGAAGATGAGGAGCATGATTGGCTGGAGGACTGGCGACTCTATTCTCGCACCCGGTGAGATTCTGTAGAAAAATTGGTATTTTGCAAGCCTGGGCCTATTAATTGCAAAGACTAGCTTTCCAGCGAGCTAAGAATGTATAGTGTAGAATCCTATTGATTCCGTATTTAGGTTGATTATATCTCCCACAGGCTCACTATTGCAGCAAACCGGTCGTGCAGGGCTACTTTAATTTTAACATTTTCTGACAGATGTCATTACTGACAGCAGTTACCTCACTACTTGTGCGAATGAGATAGTGTTTATAAACCATTCACTATAACTTGTCCCTTGTCATCAAGTTGGCACCATTGCTTGTTAAATTTAGTTATATACTAATAGAGTTTTAAATGGCGACTGACAGAACAGTACTACCAATCGCGTTACAGGTCAAGTTATAATGAACGCACTGTGCACATCTAATAGATACACTACAGATAGTATAAAATATTGAATTGCTGCAGGTAGGTAACAAAAAAAAAAAACCGATTAGAGTCAGCGCTAAGGCCTCGGTCTTGAAGTCAACGGACGCGGGACGGCGCACAGCGGTGGTGGCGCGATCAAATGCATAGTTTTATATGGAACTGTTCTCACTCCCCGCGCCGCTGCCTTTGAGGCCAGTTCCATATAAATCTATGCATTGAAACACGTCGCTCCCTGCGCCGCCGCCGCTCCGCGTCCGCTGACTTCGTGTCCGTAGCCTAAAAGTTTGTGGGTTTGTGAGGTAGTAAAAAACTATAATTTCTAAAATAGCATGATCCAATTTTGGGCATTTAATAAAATGTTGTGCCACTCATAAACCAACTGTTGTTCCACCAGTGTTACTCAACGGTATTCCCCTTTAATCGAATAACCAATGGGTATGTGGTTACCGAAAATCTTGGAGATGATGTAGACATGGAGAGGGAGTGCAAGGCATTGACAGTCCGGGGGAACATGCTAGCCCGCAGGTTCGCTCGTTGTACAAACGCGGTGAAAGTAACTTTATTCACAGTGTATTGCACATCTCTGTACTCAGTGAGCCTGTAGTTCAGATATACCTAAAGGGCTTACAATTCTCTGCGCATTCAGTTTAGCAATGCCTTCAGGGCGCTGTTACGTCTGCCTTGGTTTTGCAGTGCGTCAACAATGTTCGCTGAGTCGCGCACAGACGGCTTTGATTCAAATTCAAAAATCATTTATTCAAACTAGGCTGAAAATCAGCACTTTTCGAACGTCAAATTTGCATAAGACAACTCCCCAAAACGCCCACCATTCACCACTTCATAGTGCCTTTAGCTGGGAAGAAGAAGTGGCGTAACAAACTCCCAGCAGCACAGCTGTCTGTTTAAGTTAGAAAAAATATGAGTCTATACAAAAGATGCTACCTGGCGCAAGAAGACAGCCTCACTGCTAAGCAGATATCGTGGGAGCAGTAACAGCATCCTGAATGTTAAGTTAGCAAGTGACAGAGAGAGAGAGTGAGGGAGTGTGTTGAGTAAGTGGTATGCAATAAGTTACACAGCCCTCTGGTGTGGTGCCTCACCCAGAAGACCAAGTCTCTCTTAGATATAAGGTACTAACATAGTTTTTTAAGTTCATACTAATAATATAACTGAATAAATATATTATATACGTATTATTATTATAAATGCACAAACAAGAAAATTCCCAAATCTAAGGGCAAAGAAAAAAAAGTTTAATAAATAGGGTAAGTCCGTATAAGCCATGAATAATGTAAAAACCGTTTTCAATACTGTGAAAAACCGTATTCATAATGCGTGGCATTATTCTCACAAGAACTCTTTAAAAATCAAACGAAATAATGTGTTCCTATTTCCCCTCCAGGTGGTTCCATCTCCAACCTGTACGCGTTCCTGGCTGCTCGCCACCACAAGTTTCCGCAGTACAAGGAGAAGGGTCTCTCCAGCATCCCGGGGCATCTCGTCATGTTCACTTCAGATCAGGTCAGTTTATTGCTTTTTGACCCTGTAGGTCAGCATAGACTCTTGCTGTTTTTCGAGCAATTAAACATAATCTGAGTAAAGCTTTTAAAGTTAATGTGATTGACAGATAAATCTAGTTCTTTCAGGGCGTAGATAGAGAATATATAGTTATTCTCTGTCAACGTTTGAGAGTTAAATATTTTTCGGACGGAACTCTATTACTAAGCCTCCGCTGTCTGTCTGTCAGCGGGCTGTATCTCATGAACCGTAACGGATAGATAGACAGTTGAAATATGTATTTCTATTGCCGCTATAGCAACAAAACAGAAAAAATAAAGTTAAAAATTAAAGGGATTCACTAGTTAGCCACATTTCATATAATATTTCCATACAGTAATATTGCCAAATTAATCTAAACAGGTAAATATTTGACAGCTATTTGCGACGTTGCCAACTTTTAGGATAAACGCTCTTAAACGGGTGAACCGATTTGTATGCGATTTTTTAAATTTGAAAGCAGGGATCTAGCGATGGTTCTTAGACAAGTTTTTATCCAAATTGATTCAGCCGTTTGAAGATGCAGCTCTTTTCTTGTTGATGAATGGATGTCTCCCACAGGTCTGATTAATTTGAAATTTGGTATTCTGTTACTTTAATGATATTAGAAGAACACCTTGAACTGATGCTGGAGCATCACCTGGAATTTGCAGGATGCCCAACCAACTCCCTTACCAACTTACAGCACAGGTATCGTGTTTGAGCTCATTAGAATGGTCTCAATGAATAGATTTTAGACAGATGGTGAACAGGGTCTGGTGATGGAGTAGGAAAGAGAAATCAGGAAATGTTGTTTTTAGTTTATCTCTCAGCTGCGACCACCGCTTCCAAGAGAGACTAGATACCGTGTTTTAACTCTTATTTATTTCCTCTTAGTGCCACTACTCGGTGAAGTCCTGCGCGTCAGTGTGCGGGCTCGGCACCGACTACTGCATATGTGTGCCGTCTGACGAGCGCGGCCGCATGCTGCCCGCCGAGCTCGAGCGACTCGTGAAGTACCACAAGGATAGAGGCAATGTGAGTATAAAAATCTCTCTACAGTACCACTACTCAATGAAGTGTTGCACCTTAGTTTACTGTGTGACTCTTTATAATGTGCACATATCGAAATGAGGGAATCTATGCTTAATTTTGTCGACGAAAAAAAATATTTTAAAAAATCTAATTTATTTATTTTTATTTTTTATGGAATTTTTAAACAAAACGGTGTAACTTTAAAATAAATGATCTATCGCGATGAAACTAACTCCATAATGATTGGAAGTAATTAGGCGTCCTCATAAAATAAACGTTGTGGAAAAAAACTACCCTCAATTGAAAATGAACATGTTTTTTTTTTCTCTAAAATTTTCACAATAATCGTAAAATTTCTCAATAAGACGCCCCATTACGTACCTTTAAAAAAAAACAACTTGCGCTTAGTCTTGTGTTATTGTTCCGAAATAAACATTTTGTTATTTTTATATTATTATTTTATAGAAACAAGAAATACATAAAGATAATAGATAATATTGCTTTTATTATTGATAATATTTATTTTATATAACTGAAAAAAATCGCTAGGATTACAAATATAAGTTTTACATAGTAAAATTTAAGAAACGGCGCAAGGCACATTATCAGTACATAATATGTGCATATAAGAATCTAAGTTATGTCTGTCTCTGTGTTTATTCATGCAAGCCTATGATTTAATAAGTATCTGACAAAGTAGTGCAATACTAAGTTTGTGCAAATCAATAAACAGGCGTAGTTTTGAATTCTTGCATCACTTGACTCACATAAACTATAAGTTAAAATAAATTAATAGTTTAAAAAACACTACAAAACACGCTTTTTTAGGTGCACGTAAAAGTCAAAAATAAATTACGGATCGTTCAAGTTGTCTCTATTTCTGGGCTGAAGTGTAAACTATGTGCTTTTAATTATAATATTTGATTGTAAAAGCGTGGGGCGCTGGAGCAGGAAAGACTTTCTTGTAAACAAATACACGAACAAGAACTATATGTTGCCACTGTTGACTGGTACTTTGAACAGACTGTTTAATGTAGAGCCTCCTACTAGTCGTGCTGCAACTCTAGTTAGAGCGCCGATCTCTGTAACCTGCTTCCCGAAACATCGCTTAACTTGATTTCTCAGCAAGGTATACAAAAAGTTCTGCCAATCAACGCTACGATCTTTAGAAGATGGTTAAATTAGTTTTCTTAGATTTGATTACATAGTTATATACATACCGCTCGACCTAATAAAAGCGTGTTAATATTGAGAGAGCCATCCTAACTATAAAATATTAAAAATTCGAAAGTGGATTTTTTGATATTGTTTGTTACGCTTTCACGCTAAAACGGCTAAACGGATTTCGATAAAATTTTGCACATGGGTAGACCATGACCTGGAGAAGGGCATAGGCTACTTTTCATCGTGGACCGCAGATGAAGTCGCGGGCAACAGCTAGTAATTTATAATCGTTAAAATCTGACTCCAGATTTTCATTCTGATTGATGAGGAGCTTACAACAAAATATATTTCCTAAGCTATTTTTGTCTGAGTAGGTTATTATACATATGCTTCCATCTTTTATTCCATCAGGTACCATTCTTCGTGAACGCCACCTCCGGCACCACGGTGCTGGGCGCGTTCGACCCGCTCGAGGAGATCGCGGACATCTGCCAGAAATACGATATGTGGATGCATGTTGATGTGAGTTTATTGAAGTAAAAGATACTACTTATAATTATGACTTTCACTCTAAATAGAGACACATAACAACGGAACATTAGTTGTATTATGTATTGTAGTGTTATGCGGAGAGAGACTTGCGCGTTTGTTTCTAATGTATCATCAGTAATGTATCAGTCGAGGCGAGCTTGGTTACAATTTGGTGATACACAAGACGCGGCGCACGCGGAGAACATGAAAGGAGGATGGCCAAAAAAAAACCAGGCCCGGCGCAAAAGTTTTATATCTCTGATTTTACATTTAAATTTGTATAGTTATTCTCAGTTGTCATCATTGCTGAATTCAGTGGCTAACATATTTTATTTGCCTATTGTAGTTGCTTTAAGCGCTCAAGGCAAATAATGTTTTTTTTTTTTTTTGTAAAAGCTATCAATATCTAATTGTCATTCATTCTTATGATTATCGTATTAAGTAAGCCAGCAGAAAGTTAAAAGTACTTAAATGTAAAAAAAGTAATATTGTTATTGTGATATCATTATTACCGGTTACTATGCTTAATGATAACTTAAATGTAATACCATTTGTGTGTGTGTGAGCTTGGAGATCTGTCATACAGGTCCCGAACCCAGTATAGACTCCAGCTCTCACAAAGGTTTGAATCTGCCTGTAACATAAATACCATGTACCAAATTTGTACCTTTTTGAGAGAAATAAATTACTAAATTTGTAAAACTTTTTAAAATAATATTTTATGTTAAATATAATCAAGTACATTACTTTTGTTTTTGTATGTATTTTAGTATTTTAGTGTGTATTTGTGCCCGGTTGATGGCAATAGGCTCGCCCCCTATTACATGGGACTTAAAACATAACTGGCGAAATGTGGGTGAACCTGCTACAGGGACACCTCTGCCCAACCCTTCGGGGAAACAAGGCGTGATGTTATGTTATGTGTTATATTTTAGTAATAAAAGCAGTAGTTTTACTTTCTACAGCCCTTCTATATAATAATCATCAGAAATAATGTCAATTATTGACAGCTTTAAAAAAAAAAACATTATTCACCTTGAGCACCTAAGAGAGCTTTACTTTAAGAGCTCCAAAACTATAATGGGCAAAAGAACTTGTTAGCCACTGGATTCGGCAATGATGACAACTTAGAATAATTTTATTAATTATAATTTAAAATCTGAGATATAAAATTTATGCGCCGGGCCTGGGTTTTTTTCGTATGGGCCGTGGCCATTCTCCTTTTCGTTTCTCATAATCCGTTTCAAAGGAACTCACGAAACAGCTGACAGTCGAGTGGGGGAGACGAGGAGTCGCATGGAGCGGTTCGGCTCGCTGCAGTGACTACTGTAACGCGTTACAAAAACTCGATACATTACAAACAAACGTTGCAAGTCAGTCTCCACCTTTGGTAAACTCTGAATTGTTCTCCTGATTTTTACCATCAATCATTAGAGATCGTTTCCACAGCAATATGTTGGATTTTAGAAACTCACACTTTTTTAAAACAATTAGTCAATATCCTGAGTTATTAAGTTTCGTGTCCGTAAATCGGCTGTTTATTCAGATTTTCTATCCGATCTATGATTTTTACAATAAATGGGTACTGTCAAACAAAATTTCACCTTATTACGTAAGCTAGTTTTGATTGGTCAAAAAACATCATGTTATTTATGTTTAAAAATAGTGAAAATAAAAATCGGACCCATAGGTATGCTCCATTTGATACACACGACTTACAAACTAATGTTGTAGTTTGACCGAGATCGCTGTTCCGTGCCTTAGGAATGCGCAGCGAGGAGGGAGGGAGCGCTGACGAATGAGCGACGGGACCCCGTGAGCGTTGACTAATGAGCCCCCTACGCTGCCCCCCCGTCTTGCCGCGCACATACCTAAGACGCGGAACAGCGGTTTCGGTCAAACATCTACTAGAAAAACCACACAAGCTTTTCATCCAATGTCCCAGAATGGGTTGGATTTTTAGTCAAATCGGTCGTAAAACTTATAACTTTCTGATTTTCTGACAATTACATGTTACAATAATATGTCATTTTTGTCGCAGGCTGCCTGGGGCGGTGGTCTGCTGTTCTCCAAGAAGTACCGCCATCCTCGCCTGACTGGTGTTGAGAGGTAAGATAATATAATGTAACAGTACAGTCCACCACACATAAGTTGTGACAGCACATTTATATCGTAACACTAAAGGCTGTTTTCGTAATGCTAGTTACCATTGATGCGAGGTTAACAATACCTTATCGGACTGATAAGGTATAACAAAAAAGTGAGGTAAAACAAAATGTTTAACTTAAAGTTGGAGTATATTTAGTTTTTTGTTGTTGTGAAGTTATAAAGGCACTTGATATTAAAGAATTATATGAGAGCGAGCGATTTTTTTCCCGCAGGGTATTTTCAACGCACTGCTTAGCGCCCAGAGTTGAAAATCCAACAGTGTAGTTTTTTGACGCGCTAGGATACTCAATTCTCGGCTCAACACCGATAGTTAATAATTCAGTGTGCGATAAAAAATCAGTACATCAAAAATCGCGCGTACGAACCTGGGCTAAGTCAAGAAAAGCGGTTTAGAAGACTTCAGAGATCAGATTTAGGGACCACTTTAGGCTAGGGTCTCTTTAAAACGTCAGACGCTACCGACAGCGTACGGTGACGTCAGGACTGCCGTCATCGGTGACGGACGGCTACACGTCGTCGGTCGCGGTCGGCGTGTGGTGAGATAGACAACAGCCTCAGCAAATAGAAGGAATTTCACGAACTATCTCCTAAGCCTTAATCACACCCTTATTCCCAACACCTAATTGATACCCCATTCTATAGAATCCCAAAACAAGTAGCACACTTCCTTATTATCCCTTATTAATCCGGAGCGCTATTAGCGTCCATCAATCATGGGTGTTCGACGCTAAATGCTGCCAGAGTAAGCCGCGCGCGAGGTACCCTCGCGGGGGGGAGCGGGTGGCGGGGAGCGCGGTGCGGGTGGGGGGGAGAAATCTTGCTAAATGCAGTAGATGTAAGCGGTGGAGCGTGTGACAAATGAAGTAGGGCTGGCAGGAATTAGTTTTTGTGGTAAAGGAATTTTGTTACAGGTACTGATATTTTTAGTATAAGCGAGACTACGCTATTCTATTAAAACAGTGAGAATAATTTCATTCATAAGAAACTATTTCGAAGTCATAGAGGTCTTCGATAAGACTTAAAGTATTTTAAAAAAAACATGGCCATTAGTAGTTGTAGAGATCAACATGCCTCAGTCATAAATTTTGCTACCAAACGTGGTTATTATCCTACAAATACAAATACAAATACAAATACAAATAGTTTATTTTCTTTAACAAGCTTGTACTACATACTAGTAATAGAAGTGCCCCTTTAAGCAAGTAAATGCCTGTATTAGGAAACTCCCCTCTTCCGTAACTTAAATTTACATAATGTATACAAGAAATGCCACTGTTTACCATTTATAATTAATTACAATTTTAAGAATTAGATTAGATTAGATTAAATATAACTTATTTTGCGTTTTGTGTATGTAATGTGAGGTGAGGTGGGCATAATTATGTGATCTGTGTTATGGTATGTATGTTAGTGTAGGATGTGTGTGTGTGTGTGTGTGACCTTTATGTGTGTAACTGTAAAAGTTGTGCATGAGAGTAAGTGTGTGCATGAATGAGTGAGTTATGATGTGTGCTGCAAGAGGGCCTCAGTGTCCTCATATGATAGTGGTTTTATCCATTGGATTACAAGTTTTTTACATTCTTGAAATTGTTTGGTGTAGACATATATTTCTTTATTTATTTTATTATAGAGTTGAGATGACCGTTTCTCGTATTGCCTGCTACAAAACCTGGTTTTTGTTTGAGGAATCGGTGCTATAACATCTTTCCTCCTTTTTGATAAGATAGCGGTATCATAAGGCAGCTCTTTGTGTTTTTTCAAAATAGTCTGAACTATGTAAAGTTTTCTCACCGAAAGCAAATCACTTATCTGATAAAGACTCTCGGTGGGAAATCTAATCCTTTTAAAGAACATGATTTTTATTAGGGCTCGTTGAGCTCGTTCCACAGTAATAAATTTGGATTAAGCTGCCCCTCCCCAAATCGGGATGCAGTACACCAAAACAGACTGCACTAAAGCAATATAAATATCCTTTAATAGATTTCCAAATGGGTTTCCGGTATCAGTAGCATTTTTTGGAACAACATATCTCAGTGTTTTAAAAATCCAGCTGAGTTTACGAATCCTATTTGAGACCTGCTCAAGGAGAGGATACCAAGATAATCTCTGGTCAATCATGACACCCAAATATTTAGTTTGGGTGACCTTATTGATGGAAGGGCAGTCACAGGTTTCGCTTTGAGTGTCACCACATTTGTGAACTTTAATTGTGAGGTCCCTATCTGGTTGTGTGCGATTACATATACTAAAGCATATATAATTCGTTTTTGAGGTGTTCAACGTCAGTAGATTATTATTTAGCCATGTAGAAATTTGGGCCATACCACATGACGCACTTTGCTGTACGATATCCCAGGAACTCCCCGAGAAAACGACAGCCGTGTCATCTGCATAGGAAAAGACTTTGGCGTTATTAATTTTCATATTACAGAGGTCGTTAATATATATTAAAAAGAGTGTGGGTCCCAAAACACTACCCTGAGGCACGCCGTATAACACTTCTGCATCATCACTGACATATTGCCCCAGCTTAACCCTTTGCATCCTGTTAGAAAGATAATCTTTAAGCAGGTAGAGTGAAGTTCCTCTTACACCAATGTTTTCTAGTTTGTTCACAAGGATTGGCACAGAAACGGTGTCAAATGCCTTTTTAAGATCCAGAAAGATGGTTAAACATTTATTTTTTCTATCGAGTTGATTGGCAACTAGCGAGTTTAAGGCGGTAACTGCGTCTTCGGTGGATATATTCTGCCTAAAACCAAATTGTGTTTTGGATAGTATTTTATATTTATCTAAGAATTTAAGAAGTCTGCTATTTATTAATTTTTCCAAGATTTTCGATATGGCTGGAAGGACAGATATCGGCCTATAGTTGTTGAGATCGTCTCTGTCCCCACCCTTGTGAACCGGGGTAATAATAGATTTTTTAAGGGAAGCTGGGAAAACACCATCTCTAAAACAGAGATTTGCAAGATGTGTTATAATTGGGACAACCTCCTCACGTATATGCTTTAAAAATCTTGTGGGGATATTGTCCCAGCCAGCGGCACTATCCGACTTTAGGTTCATCAGGATTCTGTCTACTTCATTGGGTTCTGTGTCCAAGAGTACAAAGGAATTAGTTTGTGTTGACAGTCGATCAGGTACATAATTAGGGTCATTATTTGCGCTAGGTTGAATTTGTTGGGCCAGCTGTTTGCCAATATTTATGAAATAATCATTAATACAATTAGCCGATTCAATAGGGGTTGATTTAATATTAGTTAGTTCAATGTTTTGGCTTTTAGATTTATTTATGTAGGTTATTGTTTTAATATTTTTCCAAAGCAATTTATTGTTTGATTTTGACTTAGCAAGTAATTCTCGATCATGTTTTCTTTTCATTTTTTTTATGAGTCCGTTGCAGTGATTTCTATACCGATTGTATGTTATTTTATTTACTTCGTTGTGTGGGTCACTTCTAAATGTCTTTTGCAATTTATTCCGATTCCTAATACAACGAAGTATGCCTGGGGTTATCCATGGTTTAATTATACGTTTACTGTTTGGAATTTTAGCTGTGGTAGTGTTAAGATTAATTGTTTCAGTTAGTTTAGTAATGAGTATCTCCGTCAATAAATTGGGGTCGTCACAGAACAATAATTCCGCAATTTTTTTTTCACGTATTTGTTTTAAAGCTTGCTCGAAATTTATACGAGTAGTGGTTTTATTTGCAACTTGTGTGTATTTTTGCTTACGCAGTGACATAAAAGTAGTGTAGTGGTCAGTGACAGTGGTATGAAGGATAGCGATAAATGCGGACGCCTTTTTTTTGTTAATTTTTATCATAAAATGATCCAAGCAATTCCTTTCCCTAGTGGGTAATGTATGTCCAGGGAGTATACCATGTAATGACAACATATTTAAATAGTTCACTCTATTTTTACTGTCCTGTGTCGTCTCTATGTCTTTACTTCTAATATTAATGTTTATATCTCCCGCTATAACTATGTTTTTTTGCGATATTATAGTATCAAGGTGAGTGCAGAGAGAGTCAATGAAATTGTCAGTGTTTGTGTTTGATGGAGAGCGGTAGATACACAAAATATTGTTATTCAGAACATCTACCTGGAGACAGGACGCTTGGGCCAACTTTATTTCCTTTACTTTTGGTTTTAATGTGTCCTTAACATAGGCTACTACTCCGTCATTTTGGTTTAAATGTCGAGTAGAAGCAAAACAGTGGTAATTATTTAGTTTAGGAATTGGTTTGTTATCGTTTAGTCGACACTCTGTTAAAATTATGATGTCAGTTTGAAATTTAAAAGTGGATAACAAAAGGGAGAAATCATCGAAGTTACTGTAAACACTTCTAATATTCTGAGAGACAATCGTTAACTCATTTTTATTTACTGTAATGTATTTAGAGATCTCAGAGCAATCACATTCAATTGTACGTGCTATTTCGATATTGTCAATTTCATTTATGGTTTGTAGATTGTCACCCATTTAACATGGTTCCAATAGAATAGTCGTCACGAGCAAGATTTACAGAAAAAATATAGGCTGAGTGTAGTCGGGCGGGGTTAAAGACAATAGAAGTGGTTTTGTATAAATAGCGCAGCAGTAATAACGTTTCTATGAATGATGATGTGAGGTCGTGTAGTAGATGTATAATATGAATTTGAGTAAATAAGTGGTGTATTTGTAGTTTGTGTGTGTAAAGTTCAGAAAAAGTGTTATATAGTGTATGTGTAACAAAATAACTTGTTATGGTATTTATGAAAACGTGGTTAATTATCAAAATACAAGATGATATATAGCAATAACAAAGAGTAGGTAACAAAAGAATAATATAAGGCAATAACATAATTAGTTTTAGAGTTAGGTATTGGATGGACATAGAGTTGTGATCTAATAGTCACTTTTTTAATATTAGCTGATGTACCTGTTCTTCACTTTTAATAGCTAAAGTTGGCGATAGCTCGTCCTTCTTAAGATAGACTTTGCCATAGGCGGTCCAGCAGAACTTGTAGGCTCCAGTTTTAGTTAAATCGCGAGCGAGGAAGTGTAGGCGGGACCCTTTAGGGGTCAGGTGTTCCGATAAGAATATAGGGGTGTCTTCTTGTGTCTTAAATCCTAGGTGTTTGCAGCATAACTTGGACTTGTGTTTTAAGTTAAAGGCTTTTCCCAGTTTCATGATTTCACCCTTTAATAGTGTAGATCCAGTTTCAACAATAATAGGCGACTTTTGAGTTTCCGGGTTTTTTCCACGTACTCTATATATGTCCTTAATATCATATTTGCTGATCGTGCAATTTATGTTTCGGTAAAGGGACATAACCATTTCAACGAGGTCTTCCTTTGATTCAGTTGGTTTTGTCGGTACGTTATTTATAACGAAATTCGATTTGCGACCACCCATTTGTAGTTCCTCAAGTTTGTTCTCTAGCAAAGTGACGTATTTCTTATCTTCCTTGGCCTGGTTTTCTAGTTTGTCAATTTTTTTTGGAGCTGCTCGTTCTGTGCAGTTACGAATGAGATTGAGCTTTCAATTTTGAGATTGGATTGCTGAATGTCTTTCAGAGTGAGAGTAATTTGTTGTATCTCGTTTTCACGTTTACCTGAGAAAATTGTCATCATTTCTCTCATCTCTTTTTTAAATTCATCAAGCTGATCACTTATCATGGTATCTTCCCAGCTTCTCTTTACCCGTTGGGCTACATAATTAGGCGGCGTCTTATTCTCATTGTCCAGTAAATTAATTTCCGTATCTGATAGAGATTTATTTACTAAGGAGTTCATGATTACTAAGTCACCAGAAATTAGAAAAGGTGTAAATGGCCGGTACGCAAGTTATAATAATGTACTCAGATATGCGTATATGACGACGACGAAGTTTCGGGTATTATTGGAGCATACGCAGGTGGGTGGGCCACTAATTAGGCCTGTTGTCTAATCACTCAGCAGTGGGATGTGGCCTGTGCGTCACCAAAGCGTGGGGGAGGTGCGCCCGCGCAGTAATTAGTAATGATTGGATCTTACTCTTCAATTGGACGTGGTCTTCGCAGGAGTAGAGGCTCAGGTACCAGGCGCACACGATCTCAGGAGTTAGTATTATTGTCACCGACTCACCGTACCGCGAGCCGTAGTTGCCGTTGTTGTGAACTCCTCGGTAATTATGCACTCCTATTTATTGTGACGAATTAAAACTTTCAAAATGATTTATTTTTATGGGAAAATAATTGCGTATATAACTGGTGGCACGTCTACACCTTACGGCGGTCCGGGGGAAGAGATCCTATATCTCTCTCTTATCACTGGCCATATTTTTGTCAAAAAAAAAGTGTATGTAGCCGTTTGTTATTATGATAATATTTCAGCACTAAAAGAATCTTAAATAATTGTAGATAAATGTTTCCTAAAATAATAGATATCACAAAAAAAAAATATCCCCCTTGCCAGCCCTACACTCCACGTCAAGGATTACGCGTAGCTTGTAGCTCGTAGCGCTACGCGGCTACGCTCGTAGCAGCGTAGCAGCCCGTGAGTTCACATGTCAATCTCGAGAGCTCTCAATCCGGGGTAAAACGTAACAGCTGATCGCTTTGATCGGTTAGCCGACTGTGAAGAGAGGGTGTGCTGTGTTCGTAATTAAATAACATATTTTTAATATGAAAAAGGTGGAAGTTCTATAAATGAAAACCATATACAGTAAAAAAAAAACATATGAATTGTGTACAGTTAACCTTAGAACTGACAAGTCAATCTCATGCCATTTAGAAACCAAACGAAGACGATATAAGATTTTTTGATAACCATTATGCCCAGAATGAATTATAAAAATAAAAATAAAGTTCATAAATCCGAATGTAATCATAAATATTTAATTAATTCACACGGATGAATTTCTCGACGCAACATTTTAGTTTGTGAATAGTTTTAGTAAAGTTAGTATATTGTAATTTTTATCAATTAATTAGTTATAAATTGTTATGTACCCATATATTTTTATCGTATAAATAAAGTAATCTACCTAAAAAAAAAACACAAGAAATAAATGAGAATATCTACGTTTTTTTAACGTCAAAAGTTATATAAGTCACGTACAAAACGCCCAAAGGTTCACTTATTCCTAGTGTTTTGACTGTGAAGAAGAAGTGATAATTGCATCACTTCTTCACAGCAAATATCTGTCCGACCTTGATTCTCTTTACAACAGTATTAACTTATTAAGGATCTCCTACAAAAGATATCACAATAGAATATAATATATTTATTGTAAAACATGAGTATACATCAAATAATATGTGCAGCAATGTCTTAAAATAACTGGTAGATCTGCATGTTTTGCCATTTATGGCGTACAAAAACAACAAATTTTTGGTTTAAAAACCATTTTAAAAAAAGACTCTACACAACAAACTATGAGAGTAAGAACTTAATCCTAATGCTAAATTAAAAACGGGAAAAAATATAAAAAATAAAATAAAATATTGTTTTTTTACAGATTTGAGGGTCAAATTGTGAAACATGTCGTAATTGTAGGAATCTATTTAATTAATTGCGGTCATTTAAAAATTCCGATACGGTATATTAGCATTTGCCTATGAGATACTTTTTTTAATGTATTTAAACAGAGCAGTAGGCATTTGTTAAATAGGTTTTGGGATTTTATTATATATGATTGGTGCTAAACAAAAAATACTTTTACACATCATTGCCGAGGTTGATCTTGAATAGTCCAAGACACATTTTTTTTGCATTAAATACATCTACATTTATCCCAAAAACTACTATGACAGTAAAAATTTATATTATGAAATGGATACAAACGCTTACCTACAATGATACCGAAACACTTCAGAAACCTTGACACATACACACCCTCACACTCATGTACTCGCAGTCACACCTACAGGCTGCACTTTTACTCACAATACTCACACACATACTTACACCCACACATACACACATTTAATTTAAATTAAGTTAATGTTAATTTATGTAGTTTTAGCATGAAAATAATCTCTTTTTATATTCAACACGTCTTGCTATGGAAGAGCGGACTCCCCTAATACAGGCACTATGTGCCTAAAAGGAGGATCCAATCAAAACATTGTTTTTACCGGTACTTGAAAAAACACTTTTTATTTTATTATTTTATTTTTATAATTAAAGGGCAACATCAGTTATTAAGTAGGTGTACTCATTCACTTATAGGTGACCCCAGCATGCACAATAAAGTTAACAACTGAAATGAAATGAAATTGTTTATTCTGTAAATAGGATATCGGAATCACTTTTACACGTCATATAAAAAAAAAACTAGTTGAGTTCGGCGTTTCCTATCTGACTACTCTGAGAAGAAAGGCCGAAACAAACTCAGAGGTCACAGTCTCTTTTGAATTCCAGCTAAATCTTGGTCAGGCCATATGAGGCCAATGTAGATTAGTGTCTGAAATGGTCTTTTGAGGAAAGAACCACACAGATTTGAGTGGACCTGTCCAGTCAGTGCAAGCATTTGTCAGTAATCGTGGAGCTCAACTCAGAACTTAAGGAGCTCAACTCGACGAACGATACCAAAGAAAAGACATTTGGGTAGGCCGCATAAACTACTCAAACTGCCAGACCATAATTAAAACTAACTGAGAAATGAAAATAATAATGATATCCACATAGTCCTCACATTCACAATAATTAATTAAAATAATATAATACTTTACAACTAAGCATAATCAGCCCAATGTTCCCCCTGCTGGGACACAGGCCTCCGCTCCGTGAGAGGAAGTGGGCAGTAATCCACCACGCGGGCCCAGTGCGGGGTAGTAGATGTTATAAATGTCTTCGAATTTTTAGTTCCAGGACATGCCGGTTTTCTCACGCTGTTTTCCTTCACCGTTTGGAGAACAGTGGTGATGAAATAATTTACAAAGTAAAGCGCCTGTCTGGGTTCCAACCACGACCTACAACTCGAAAGTCGCGGCCGAAAACACTGGACCACCTCTGCTCTAAGAAGGCTAACAAAGTTAAAATATTAATAATAATTTAAATGTTTAGAGACAAATTCAAGTATAACTTTAGTATAACCCTTTACAACATAATAATAATACAACAATTGTATTAAAATCTTTCTTAATATGTTTTATGATACGAGTATCTACACTCCCACGTTTTTTTATCAAAAACTGAACAAAAGAAAACAATTAGCACTACGTATATTTCCAAAAAAGTAAAAAAAAAGCCTTTACAAAAAAGAACAACCCCTCTTTCCTCCGTCCCTACAGAAGCGCTGCTATTAAACCTCTTTTAAGATTAATTAAAAGCCCCCCTCCGCACGATGTCTGTGAGTAACAAAAAACAAAAAGTGTCGGTACATACGTCTGCACTTGCGCGCCGCTCATTTATCAAGAGAGGTGTTTAAAGTTGAGTTGATGTTACACCGCTACGAATTTTAAAACTAATAATAATAATATTGATTTTTATTTCAGAACAGAGTCCATAGTGTGTTAGTTACATAATATAAAAATAACTTATTATCTAGTGTTAGTACCAATCACCCTCCGCACAAACTAATTTACAATTGAAGAGCTGAAGCTCTCCGCTTGAGTTCTCAGGATGCTGTTGCGACTGTCTCTCACTCTTCTCAGTGGTGAAGCAGTTTTCTTGCGAACAATTGCATGGAAACCGTCAGTATGGGCTTGCGCAAACACTTCCGACGCGCTGCAGTAGCGAGGAAGTCCCAACAACATCCTGAAACCATTGTTGTACTGGACGCGCAGGACATCCAGCGATCTTTTGGTGTACCCATAGATTGCTCGTGTACAGACTCTGGCAATAAGCCTTGAAAATAGTGATTAATGCCCTTCAAACAATTATACTAGGGCACAATCATTTCACAAATACAGATGTTATAAAACTTTAAAATTATCGCATTCAATAATACAGATAATTCTAATCGTTTTCGAGAACTAATAAACCAATTTGCAATTTCATAAAATCGGTGAGATCCTAGTGACATTGAAAATGTATTTAACTTATCCAAATATACGTAACAAATTCAATTCAATTTTGCATTCCAAAATTGAAATTTTTGTTTTTCGGGTCATTCATAATTTTTTTATTAAACTTTTTACATTTATAAACTTTGTTTGAAAGCAACACAAACGTATAAAAATACTTGTATAGAACATTGGTCCGTAACCTTATCTAAACAAAGAGCATAATCGCATTTACAAAAATGAGGTGTCGTCATGGTGACATAAAATCAATGGTTTAGTCCCCTCTCAAAAATGCCCAACGCGCCTAAAGAATTTTTCACTTCAAAACCTTGAAACCCCTTTTATTACACTCCGGTGTAAACGCGTCCGCTTGCGACCCTCGAAGCTGTAAAAACAGAGGATTATCTAAAGCGCTGGCAGAGGGCGCCACTGCGGCACTGTGTCAATACGATACACACTGTTTAACTTTGTGCTTAGTGTGAGCTCATGAATTTTAAGTTATATCTGTTATGCATTAGTTACGTTAACGTGTGAATGAAATAAAATGATGACGCGAATGGTGTTGGGCGTTTTTATAGTTTCTAACGTGACGGTATTATCGTGGACGTCCACGGCATCACACACACAGTTAAGTAAAATGTATGATAATATTATTTGAATTTTATATTTCCGTCTACGCAGATAACGTTATAACGTGCACGTATTTCCATTGGTACATTTTCTGGACGGGGATGTGGACGTCCACGATAATATCGTCAAATTAAAAATCTAAAAGCGCAATTGGCATAATGGAAAGTTTGATGTAAAAAAATATGGAACAAATTACATTTTATCTACTATTTTAACATATTTTAAAAGGTTTATTTCCGATACGAATGTTGCATAAATCCGTTAGTGAAAGACTTATAATAAATCCTTACTTGACTTATTTAAAATACTTACTTTTATAATACAGTTCGCGCGACTGCTAGTTACCGCTTGAGATATGTGAGCGGTGAGACGGGGGAAGTACACAAAGGCCAAGCTAACTCAGTCTGAAAATTTTGCCAATGGCGCCCTCCCCCCCGCTCACCGCTCACACACCTTACCTCATCGCGGTGACTAACAGTCGCGCGCGGACTATAGTAGCGTCTGTAGCGGGACAGACTGCTCAAGATATGTTGAATCTTTTTAAGGAACAATCATTAGAGAAAGTTTCAATGATACCATGTGATAACAGGGCACGGTATTTTAAAATATAATCTAAACTAATATTATAAAGAGAAAGGATTTTATTTTTCGTATGTTTGTTTGTTTGTCTGTTACGCTCTCACGCTAAAATGGTTGAACGGATTTGAAATTTGGCACATGAGTAGACCATGACCTAGGTTATGACATAGGATACTTTTTATCCTGATGTTCCCACGGGATCGAGACTTATGCGGGTGAATCCACGGGGCGCTGCTAGTAATAATATAAATGTGAAAGTTAGTATGTTTGTGTGTTTGGATGTTTGTTACCTGATCACGCAAAAACGGCTAAACGGATTTGGATTAAATTGAGCACACAGATAGCTTGTAACCTGGATTAACACATAGAATACTTCTAATCCCAGTAGTACGTTCCTGTGGGATAATTTCCGACATACCTGGCAAATCTAGTTTTAAAATAAAAGTTATTAAAAATATAAAAAAAGCTTTATGTTTACTTACAAAGAAACGAGAATAGGGTTTTTTTTAATTAAATACTAAAAATGAAGGGCGCCTTGACAAACTCATAGTTGACCCAAAGAATATAATCTCAAAATCATAATCTACAACAGTTTTCTAGCTCATCACACAATGCCCCTATCTACCCTACTCTCCCCACACAAGTGCGAATCAATTCCCCACAAGCAAACAGAAGGGGTAACATGGGGAGCGTTGATTCACAATTGATTAGGGCATTATGCAAATTGCCTGATGTCACCCCGGGCTATCTGACTAATGACCTTGGGTTTGTCAAAAATCAACATTGAATTTAAGATTTAATTTCCATAATTATTGTGGGATTGAATTAGAGGGTAGTAAGGTAGTATTAGCAGTGGATGCGGTAGTTCTGTGGTTAGAACCGTGGGTGTTTGTGAGGTACGAGAGTCGAATTTTAGGTAGAACACAATGAGTGGCTTGGGTCTAAGTAATAGCAGCCGCTCGGGTCGATCGAAGGTTAAGCTACTCTTACCAAGGTCGGTCCGTAGATGGGTGACCATCCATTACATACCAAGACCTCTTTGTGCCTTTTGAGGTACGGAGGGGACTCGTTAAGCTGGGTTTTCATTCGTAAATCTTTGAAACCTCGAAGTCTGACGACCAGGTTTAACAACTGGGTTACACGATACCCCATCGTATAACCCAGTAACTAGGTTGTGAAGACTGGAAGCCGACCCCAACATAGTTGGGAAAAGGATGATGAGTGTAGGTGTGCTGTGTATTATCTGCTAAATGCCTCGTGTTTTGACTTCTATTCCCGATCAATGATGTAAAGGTGAATCCACTTTTCACATCGCTATCTGACCGTCTAAGTTGCCTGCACGATCGCCGACGCCACTGAAGTATTAACTGAAATGAAAATGTTGGAAACAACATGTTTTGTGCGAGATGAGAGCAGTCGTGACTAGGGTCACGACTACCGTGCTGATCCATGCATCATGTTCGTGAACGAGCGCTGTCAGTTGGAAATGGTCATCTCTTAGCTGCCACTGCTTATTTTAATTGTTTTTGTTTTTATATTTTTATTACGGACTAACGTGCACGTCTTTCTACATTATTATCACACGTATAATTTCAACATGAATGATGCATAATTTTTTATTTTTTTTAATAATTTTATTTTAATTTTTAGTTTTCTGCGACTTAGATTTTTTACTTTAGCTATATATGTTTTAACTTTATATTAATAGCTATATATATACCTTATTATATTTTTTGCTGTGCCCTGACAGGGTCTACAACGGCTCTTAGCTTTAAGCCTTTTGTTAACATCTCGTTTTACCTTGTGGAACGCAAATAAATGAATATGAACCAATATTTTGTAACATTTTATTTATTTAAAGGAGTGTCCGTGGAGTTTCTTGCCCGTTCTTCTCCATAGATACCTTCTACACTTTGGAATGGGCAACTAGCTTCATATTTCTACTGACCGATTCTTTGACAATTCAAAAGTACTTGTAAATGGTTTAATTGAAATAAATGGTTTGAGTTTGACTTGTATTAAGTGCTCTAGTCCTTGGTGATTAAACATATTGTTTTGTCCCCAGGGCTGACTCGGTGACGTGGAACCCTCACAAGCTGATGGGCACTCTGCTTCAGTGCTCCACAGTGCACTTCAAGTATGAGGTGAGTGCTATAGCTTCTAGATTATTTCTAGCAGGAGACAGAATTGGTCCAAGTGTTGGGATATATGTAGTTGTTACATTGTATGAAATCGTTGTAGAAATACCAAACGCTTGATATCAATGTCTATTCAAATAATAAAATAAATAATTATACTAAATATGATAACAGTTTACGCGAGCTTGACATGTTTCAATTAATTTTGCGATAATACTCGTTCGTTGAGTGACAGAATATATACTAACGTGTTGAGTGTCCAATTGGTAGAAAATTCATATCATGGACAAAGGAAATATTCCGAACAAAGGATTCCATCAAGGCCTTAAGGCTCCGTGCACGAAATCAACTGATTTTGATCAATTTTGTTTATTAGTTGTGAGAAAGGGAAACAGAATTTTAACAAAATTATTTGTGATTTAAAAAGTCGAATTCTTTGTCTTGTACATAATGGAAAGGGATATTTCAAATAAATTAAGGGTTAGTGGAAAATCACAAAAATTTTCCAAAAATTGTCGCGAGACTGACGTTTGTTCGTTTCTTTAGAAGAAACTACATTTGATTTTGAAAATTAAAAAAATATCATCAACATCATTATATGGTCTACTTGTACACAGGGAACCACTTTTTTCAACTTCCATACAAATTATAGCAGAAAAAACATGTTGAAATAACCATATTTTTTTAAACCCTGTCTGTAATGTATTTTTTCCTACTATTTAACAAACCATATCAAGAAATATAAAAAAATCACACATTAGCTATCCTTGGAATAAAATCAAAATTTTATTTTATGATTATACTATAATATCTTCATTAAGTAAATCAAAGGCGAAATAAACCATATTTTCGAGAGTGCAAAAGTGATGCAATTATTAACAGGTGCTGTGAGTGACACGAATGGTTTAGCACCACGAAAACTGTACTTTTATACTTACACAGACTTTATATTTCAATTAGTTCAAGCTTTCTTACAATTAGATAAGTTATTGACAAACGAGGGTTTTTTTTCGTACACGGAGCCTTAATAAAAATCGTCACTAAAGTTAAATAATAAAAGCTGAGCAATTATTTGCAGACGCACAGTTAGGTCTGTGTTTAATGGCAGTAATAAAGCTCAATGTTATAGCAGGGTAATTCTGAAATGCGTGGTGGAACGACTATTATTTTTTATAACATTTTGATAAGAGTTTTAAATTTGCTATTACTTTTTTTATAGAATGCTGATAGAAAGCGGATACGCTCTTGATTACAGAATTAAAAGAAATAAATGCTTTACCACAATTTTCTGCCCTTACACCAAACGAAAACATAATTTAATATCAACCATTTATAACCAGATTATTATTTTAAGATTGTTAGCTTGTAAATTATATACATTTCACTCTAAATATAAATGCATACGAAGAAAAAATAAAACATAATAAAATGTACACAAATTACATAATGTGAAAAGCCACTTGTTAGCAGAACAAATATCGAACGTCCTTACCATTTCATACGTTTAAAACAATTACAATCTTATTCAGCTGTAACAAAGCCCAATTTCCATTTACCAAAAAGCCAGCAATTCTTACTAAAATGTAATAATAACAGCGTAACGGATTTTGAGACGTAACTATAATAAAATAAGGTTTGTTTTCATTTGTTGAGGTGATAAGGGTAAGTTCAAATTGGCAACATATGTTGGCAAGTGTCGCGAAGAGGAATTTAATTAAATGTGCCGCGTGCCTGACACCTGACAGATTAGGGTTGTGACTGGTTGTATCGATAAAATATCATGTTGAGGGGAAGAAATTACTGTGGTACACAGTAGAATATGTTTGAATGTTTACAAGGCAATGAGTCTCCATAGTTGCATATTGGAGGCTATCCTCTGAATTCGTGATTCTCTAGGTTTCATTGAATTAAAGCTTTTATATACACTGCTATTGTCTTTATAAAGAATATTTAAAAAAAAAACACTTATATTATAATCGTATTCCAATCATTTTCTTCTAAAAAGAAAGAAAATTAACAGCCACAAACGGATTGATAAATGATTATGTAATATCTTGATACAAAAGAGTGTCCTTGGAGTTTCTTGCCCGTTCTTCTCCATAGAGATCTACGTTTTGGAATGGGCAACTAGCTTCAACTTTCTGACTAACTGATCGACCCCTTGACAATTCAAAAGTGCTTGGTTTTATTGAAATGATTGAAATAAATGCTTTGAGTTAGAGTCATTTTGTCGGAAAACATCGAGTTTTGTATAGAGACTGTAGGGACGGGTATGTGTTAGGTTCTTTTTTTTTTAGGTAGGGCATTTCGTAGTTGACCTCTGAGATCATGACCGCTTACCTGTGGGTGCCTTATGCTACTACACTTAACACCTCCAGCCAGGGGTTATTCAACTATGCTAATTAAAACTAGGTGAACGCTCGCTAAGGGTACCACCTGTGGGGTACGAACCTCGGCTTAGAGCGTCAACCGGAGGGAGGACATCAAGAATGGGACGGGCTGGAATGTGTTAGGCAGAATCTATTTTCAGCCTGGGGTACTATTCTTGTCTCAACGCATTTTCTACGCACCAGCTCAGAGCTATACCTTCTACTAATGTTGAAATTACTTTATCGATATCGACACAGTGACATCCCTAACCTCAAACATGGAGTGTAGGCGGGGTCCACAGGAATTTATCATGAAGCATATTGTTCTGACGTGGAACAGCCATTTATAAGCTAAATTGTTTGGCTTCCTTTAACGGAATAAAGTCTACAGTTGCTTAGCATATTCACGGCATAGTCAGTTATTTCTTTTTCGTCATTTAATTTATTGTTCTTTTTTTTTTTCTTAACTTTATAAGGCTGAAGGAAGTTATTCAAAAACTTCTAAGTGCGGATACTTGTACAATACTATACGGATCAATTAATCTAAATATTAAATTACAATTATTAAGTATAGTAAACAATGATTATAATATCAATGTTTAATCTTAACATGTTAATTCTTCTTTTCTAAATTACATTTCTTTTCAACCAATTAAGAAATGAAATTAATATTGTGACTTCTATTGCGTATTCGTATCCTTTGTTGGCGAAGCCAAATAAATAAATTGATCCGTCTCTAAGGAATTTACCACCATAACATACTTATTCAATATCATTTGCTGTGGTAGCGCGCAGCGTGTGCCGGACGCATTACCATTTTTGCACAACTATTCTAAACCGCTCGTTTCCCTTCCAAGTCGATTGTTAAGGTTTGTTTAGGGAGAACGCTACGAAATAGTAACTTTTATATAGTAGAACATGTTTAACTGGTAAAGAAATTATTATTACATATTTTGTTACATAACTTAAGTACTACTAATATGCACTACATTGGCTATTTACACTTACTCCTCTCCACCACAAACACTGCCCCTAGAAGGTGAGTAGGGGTGTCTATTTAGCATATAAATTCACAGACAAACAGCTGTGCGCGACAGATAGGTAGCGAATTTACATAATGCTCTACAAACTCTATGGTTCGCTGTTCATACACAGATTGAGGAGTTTAGCTCATGTTGTTTGTGGTATTTTTAATTTATTAACGGGTTTGTCTTGATGAGTGTGTTTTAAATGATTTCTGTACTTTGAATACAAAATGATTTGGTAGGTAGGTTATCTTTGTTATGTTATTATTTTTCTGTACGTCTGTAAATCACTGAACTCCTCCTAAACGGCTGATCAGATTTTGATGTTTTTTTTTGTGTGGTTGCGTGGATGATTTATATTCGAAATGGATTCGATAGGTGGCGCTACAATCGAGTTCTAGGGAACAGGATAACGTCTGTCCGGTCAGCTGATTAGTATATATTTTATCGACGATTGACTGCTTAATTACTCTACGCAGGGTCTTAGGTTTGACCTCTGGCGTCTGGTCAAGTATTATTACGCAATCAATGGCAATCACGACACACCTCTGTCTGTTCCTTTGACAAAAGCAGGCGTGAATATGCTATGAATACGAAAATGGTAAAAGAAAACATCATGAGGAAACCGGTGTACAAAATGTTCTAGAAAGAAAAACTCGAAGACATGGCGACTGTGCACGTGTGGTGGATTATGGCCCAGTCGCTCTCACGGAGAGGAGGCCTGATTCCCAGCATTGGGAACGTTATAGGTTGATTTTACATAAAGAAAGAAACAAAGGTTAATTTTATTTGGGACAGGCACAGGAAATACAAACCGTTAACAAATTGAGCATTTAAAACTAACAAAATTTACATATTTTTCAATAAAAAATAATGACGACCTGCGTGAGGCTGGCGGTGGTCCACTGGACCGGAGAGGAGAGGAGGGGAGCGGAGCTGTGACCATTGGAATTGCATAAAATCTCCGCTCTGCATCAATGAACAGACACAGTCCGCAACTCTGCTCCGCATTACCCTCCCGCTCCGCTCCGCGTTAATGGACAGGCAGCCTAATGCTGCGATATTTAAGACGCAGATATATGACAGTGACCTTGAGTGGTTAGCTTGCGTGTTCTTTACTGAGCTCACGCAACGCGCCGTCCGTCCAGCCAGTAATAGGACTCGCCCATCAAGGAGCGCTGTCCCAAATTAAACGCATTATTAATTTATTATACATAAAACAAAAGTTATTTTAATAAAACTCGTACACTAAATGATCAATAATTAAATTATCTTTAAAATAATGAAGGTTTCAGAAAAATACGCTTGATAGGTTTTGCGCGATTCTCAGTTTTTTATCCGCGTTAGACCTAACTTTACAAATTAATTCCACTATGTAATATAATATACATGTAGTATTAATAAAATGCTCTAATTTAACATATATTTTTTCCAAATCATTAACACTACTCGTTTACTGAAGACGACGTCCATCTTCAGTATAAAATCATTAAAAGTCGGTTATCGTCGCTTTAAAAAAAAATGTATATTTACATAATATGTATGTTCTTCAACCGCCTTCTCCTTCCAGGGTATCCTCCTGAACTGCAACGCGATGTCAGCGGAGTACCTATTCATGACTGACAAGATCTACGATCCCAAGTACGATACTGGTGACAAGGTGATCCAGTGCGGAAGACACAACGATATCTTCAAACTGTGGTTGCAGTGGCGTGGAAAGGTATTTTTATAATAGCTTCCAACTTGACGCACATACTTATAGATATTTTCCTAAAGAGACCTCAGAGCGTGCCGACTTTTACAGCTAATATTATTATCACATACACCATTTACATGAGAGCTAGGCGTCCATGTTCTTAGATTTATATTTCAGTTATCTATGTATCTATAAAATAAAAATTAAAGCGCGTCATTTGAGAACAACTGGACCGATTATGTTTTTTTTTTTTTTTAATAAGGATTTTTGGGAAAAATACATGGCAATGTTGCCCGAAAAATTGGAGTTGCCAAAAATCGTGTAGGGAAAAAGCTACCTTTCCAAACACCTTTTCACTCTTTACACTCAGTTAAGAATTGTAGGTATACAATTTAGCAGTAACAATCAACATTCTTGAAATTATGACCACGAGCTACACGCTCAAGCGAGACGCGTCTTGCGACAGCGACTGAGGAGAAAACAAATTAAAGTTGTTTAGAGCGTGCCACGAGTCATTACGACTTAACTTGCGGAGCGACGGTCGGTAAGAGGCACTCGTACGTTCCATTCGAATCCGATCCGAATCCGAGAAATGTCGGTCCGAAGTAGCCATAGTACTATTTGTATGAGAGGTAGCGCACTAGATCCGAACTCTGTCCGTCCAGATTTAGAACATTACTAATTCGAATTGAACTCGGATTTTGAATTCGGATTCGGTTCGGACGTAGTACGTAACCGCTCTAACAGAAGCCGCACGCGTGTCGCAAGTCGCATCGCTCGAGGCCGAGGCCTACTTAAAAGTAAACTAGAAACTTCTTACGAACACAATCCTCTTAACCCAAGGACACTTCTTGCCCAGGGCACCTCCGGTTTCGAGCGCCACATGGACCGCCTCATGGAGCTGGCGGAGTATCAGGTGCGCCGCATCAAGGAGCAGCCGGACAAGTTCCACCTCATCCTGGAGCCCGAGATGGTGAACGTGTCCTTCTGGTACCTTCCGAAGCAGCTGAGGGGAGTGCCGCATGATGCGCATAAGGAGATCAAATTGGGGAAGGTGGGTGATGGGATTTTTTTTTTTTTTGCGAATTATGTTTTATTTATTTAATACTTTAAGCACATAAACGTACATAGGCGTACGTAATGTCATAGGCATTTTCTACCAGTCAACCTTTGGGTGATGCAGAGATAAACGGTGGTAGGTGCAATATCGAAAATTGTGGAATAAATATTTATTTAAATATAAGGATATATATATATATACTTATTAAAACAATATATATAAATATAAGAACAAATGATGAGAAAATATTACCGCTGTATGATCCTGCCAGCTTCTTACGAATGTGCTCGCGAACTTTAACTTTAAAGGATAATCTGTTGGTTACCATCCTGATTTCTTGGGGGAGCGGTTCCACAGAAAGATAGACTGATCGAAGAAGGAAGAGTGAATGAAGTCAATGCGGTGAGTGGGGCATAGAAGAAGATGATTGTGTGATGAACGTAGAGTTCTATTGAGTGTTCATTTGTTCGTTTTAGAGTTTATGAAAGAGCTAGCAATGTTGTTATGGATTACTGTTGGTATTTAACATGAGTTTTGTGGGGTCTGTTTATATAAGGAGAATAAAAGAAGAATCCACTAGGCCAGTGGTCGGCAATCTCATTAGTCAATAGAGCCAAATATCAATACTATAACCACTAAGATTTCTTATGAGAGCCGATCCTTTCTGTGTGTCCAAACTGTCTCAATACTTAAAACTCCCATCCTCTTTCACTCCACAACGCTTCCTAAAATTACCTTGCGTAGAAGTGGGATGCCTTCATCTTCATCATATCGGCTGATAATAACATGATGAAGGCATCTCACTTATTAACAAGTTAACCTTAGAAAACTTTGAAAGGTACAGTAAAATTATTTATTTTCGATGTCCTTCGATGTCCTGTTAACTTTTGGTGAAAATACTTCGGGAAATAAATCTTTGAAATTATAGTTTTATTTTGAATAAAACTTGATATCTTGTTATTGGCCGAAACTCCGACGCCCGCGCATCTGCTCGCACTCATTGCATTTGTACGACAGCCGCACTCTATACGCATGCGGCTCGCGAGCCGCGCGGTTTGCCGACTACTGCACTAGCCAGATAGAACTTATCTACGCGGCAATACACTTAACGCCATCTAGTATCTAATAGCGCAACTATTTACACTTCCAGGTGTGCGCGAAACTGAAGGGCAAAATGATGCAGTCGGGAACCTTGATGGTTGCCTACCAGCCCGACGACCGCCGCCCCAACTTCTACCGCAGCATCATTTCCTCAGCAGCCGTCACCGAAAAGGACGTGGACTTCATGCTCGCGGAAATGGACCGTCTCGGACAGGACATCATTGTTGAATAAAGCTTTAATTGAACATTTTGAGTAACGGCGGAGAAATTTTCTTTTTTTGATGAGAAAATTGTGGAGAGATGTTGGTATTTAGCTGTTTTGTTGTATTCTGGAGATTTTGAAATAATTGTAGGTGTTAACTGTGACTTTGAAATATTCTCTCGTTGTCCTTTAAAGTCTACGTGTTTATCAATCGTGCATTTTGATGATAATGGGATTTTAATTTGAGGAATCATCGCCGCCGTTACCAAATAATATGTATTTTTAAACAAATATATGTTACTTACATGTATCAGATGATCTAGTGATTTATTTATCTAGATGTTATCTGCTGTAAAAATGCATAGCAATCTTAGGTGTGCGCGGGAGGATAAAATATTCACTCATTATAATAATAACTTGACTACATGCTTCACACTGTCGCCATCTATTGAGGAGTAGCTAAACTAAGTTCATGTAATTTAACTAAAATTGAGTATTTTGTTGTCAAATTGGAAAGTTTTACAAAACAATGAAATTGATTGGTTTTTGAATGAATTTATACATTGGCCGAGTGTGTCTTGTTCGTTCGAATAGGTAATTTAAACTTTTTAGCTAATTTTAGAACGATTTTAGGATTTATGATTTTAATTAGCTTATCGTCATGTCTTAACAGAAATGTCGATATAGAAATTAGTATTTCTAGTAAAATCAACAACGACACATTTTTTACTTTTTAATATAAAATAAATAGTTACATCCCCAGCTTTTTCTCTTACGAATCTTCGAATTCGACGTGACTTTTCGAACAAGAATTAATAATTAGGATTTATCGGAACAAACACTTTAGCAAATATCTTGAGAGTTTCAATAATATTTATCCGTACCTCTTTTTAAAAATAAACATGAATCTCTTCATCTCCTTTTAGCGGTCCACTGTCTTCCCGAAACGTTAAATAATTCTAAAATATAATGTTTTCATATAAGAGAGTGTAACGAGCCGTCTCTTAATTAAATTACTTACTATAAAATAAATATACCTATTTATTAAATGTTGGTCCCTTCACATAAATATTTATATAACATATTTAAATTGACAATGAAAATATATTTTCAAATAGGGTACGTTAAAATAGGGTTAAGTAAAGAAATGAGATTACAAAGCTCAAATTGTCTAGTTGGCCAGTTGAATGTGTAGTGTAGAATTTTCTGTTGACTTTTGGCAATGTTGTTGAAAAAATGTACTGTGTAGGTTGTTGTGTCAGATTGTGTGTGTGCTTGTGTGTGTGTGTGCGCGCGCGCGTGTGTGTGTGTGTGTGTGTGTGTGTGTGTGTGTGTGTGTGTGTGTGTGTGTGTGTGTGTGTGTGTGTGTATGTGCGTGTGTACGTGCGTACGTGCATGCGTGCGTGCGTTCGTGTGTATTGTATGCGGTAAATGTTTAATAAATTGTACGGATGATGTGTGTAGCGATAATGATAATAACGTCTATTTATGTATTCAATATTTAAAACAATTGTATCATTGATTTAAAAGAATTGTATGAATGTAAGATCTTTCGTACTTTATGTTACTGTTACTGAAATATTTATCAATGGTTGATATCTATTAGGTAATTTAAAATTAAGGGAGTGTTTTCTTCGAAGGCTATAAATTTATTTTCTGCAAACTATTAATATATTTAGATTATTTATAACGCATAGCGTACGAAGTGAATTAAAAAAATATTTTTAAAATTTAATAAAATGTCATTTTTTATCATTCACTCTGTATAAAAATGTATGTTAGGGATACAATAAATATATATTTGTTGATATCAAAATTACATTATTTATATACAAAACATATCTCCCGTTTTGCCAATTAAAGAGTATTGTTAAATTTTTATATGTTGTAAAGCGCATTGTAGTTTACAGCTTTTCGGTGCTTATTGAAAAAATAAAATATCTTTAGTTACCGCCAAAGGCAAGTCTTGGAGACATTAAAATTTAAAATAATTTAAAAATAAATAACTAGCGCCATCTTGTGACGAGTAGTCAAACAAATGTTTTCTGTTTTAGCAAAAGATGGCGTTGCGTTAAATAATGTTAGGAAGAATAATTTCATGTGTAATACTGCAATAAATTATGACTATTCTTTTTATCAGTGTTAGATTTGTGTCTCGGTGTTTAGATATAAGTTAGGATAAGTGTACTTATCATTATTTAATATTCTTGTCAATTTGTTGAATTACACGAGTATTTATCCCTATTTATGAGAATTATTCCGTTTATTAACTAATCTATTTATTATATTCTTAATTTATTGTATTATGTACTCGGGTTTTATAACAAATAAAAATAAAGTTTCATTGATCGTATAGTTTAAGTAAGTACATAGTAAGATTGTAAATATACAAAAAATACGAAGTGACGATGACAATAGAAAGAGTAGAATAGTTTGTGTCGGAGAAATTATCTCAAAGGTGGGTTAAAGTTAATAGGTGTTTGTGGTAATATTAGATATTTTAATAGATTTTCTGGCGAGAATTATTTTGAATTAGCACTCTAGCGGCCAATAGCAGAAGTTATTTTATGTTTTTCTAAATTGAGATATCACTATCAGTCAAATTATTAAATTAATAATGTGTAAATATGTAGCGTGTGAATGTCATTAGCTGAGCTACTTGTGCTTCAATTGCACATTGTTGTTGAAAAGTAATAATTAAGACTTAATTCCTCACAGAATCTTCTTTCTACTATTCGATAACAGATAGCAGTACGCTAGCTAAGTAGTTTACTTTTTCTGCCCATAGATGTCACTTTAAAATAAAAATTTACAACCGAATCGCAGTGCTTCCATTTTGCGTAGTTTGTAAGTATATATAATTAGATGGGAAATATATTTTCAGTGTCAAAATAACATAAATTATAGTTTCGAAGTCTTCCAAAAATAGTCTTCCATTTTACGAATATATTACGAATAATTTTGTTAATTTAATTTATAATGTATCTATGAATATATATTTAATAAGATATATTAATAACTAGTGTTTCGAAAGGTTTAGCATTTAGACGCAATATACTGTTCACTTTTTGATCACTTATAATGTGAGACAAAATTAGTAAAATTATCCTATTATTGTTGCTATATGTAAAAATCTGTATAACCAAATAAATGGTATTGTTGTTAGTTTTTTGTAGTTTTATTACTCATCTCCGTGCGTAGTGAAGTCAGTTGAAGCATGAAAGTAATAACTATTTAATTCTATAGATTGGCGAGATTAGCAGATTCAAACTCAAAGCATTTATTTCAAATAAACCAATTACAGGCACTTTTGAATTGTCAAGGGGTCGGTCAGTCAGAAAGATGAAGCTAGTTGCCCATTCCAAAGCGTAGTAGGTACCTATGGAGAAAGTCTAGAAACTCCATGGACTCTTTTAAATCACAATATGTTTACAAAATATTGGTTACATCATTCATGTTAAAGTTATAAATGTGAGAACGATGCAGAACGATAAAAGCGTCCGTAATAAAAAAATAAAAGAATTCAAAAATCAATTTAAAATAAGCCATGACAGCTAGAAGATGACCAGTCCCTACTGACAGCGCCCGTTCACGAACATGACGCATGGATTAGCACCATTTAGCTCAACCATTTTGAAGGGAGCTAAATGATTCAACACACACGCCACCGTCAGCGAGACATTAGAGTGAGCATGACATATTCTCAGCCGCAAGGGCACATTCAAGTCAATGAGACGTACCTAGTAAATGGTAGCTTTAAAGTAGGTACATAGTACTCACACATCGCTTGTCCGGAAGAATACAGTATCATGTCAAAATTTGGCAACTTGCCAAATATACTGTACTGTATTCTTCCGGACAAGCGATTAGTGCCAGATCGCGTTAATACATTTTTTAAGAAGAATAATGAAGATACATGAAAGGGACGAGGCGTCTGCATCCCGTCCTCGTCTCACATCTCTTCTCAGTAGCTGTCACAAGACACGTATCGAAAGTGCCAAATTTTGGCATGATACTGTATTCTTCCGTACAAGCGACATGTTATGAAATTATACAATGCTAAGGGATTGAATTTATACAATGGGTAGTTTTTAAATCTTCAGCAACTCCAACAATATTTTCAAATGCTAATCAATTATTTTATGCGCCCTTGTGGAGCAGGACCAGCGCAGCGTTTAGCCAAGCATTTATATCAGCGATGTAATCCCCCAACTTATAATATGCTTGGCTGCATAGTGTGCGTTTTATATAAGATTTAAATTTCGTTTCATTCAGTTGAAGTATGTGGGGAGGTATTTTATTGTAACATTTTAAACAGCACCCCATGAAAGATGAGTCCACTTTAGCCAATCTGAAACCTGGTTGAACTAATTGGTCCCTATTTCTAATGATATAATTGTGTCTTGCACCTCTTTTACTAAAAAGATGTACATAATGTTTTCATAGATATATTGACAAGGTACCGTCATGATGTTAATATCTTTAAACAGTTCCCTTAGCGAGTCGCGCCTGCGGAGGCCATTATGACTCTGATGGCTCTTTTCTGCAGAATAAAAATAGACTCGATGTCTGCAGCCCGACCCCATAGTAAAATACCCACGGAATAGAAAATACCATACGACATAATACTATGAAAGTAACTGAAATAGACTAGCCTCGCGGTATCTACATCAGTAAATTGACGTATTTTTCTCACAGCAATGCTGCTGAACTTAGCCGTCCTGAAAGGGATGTTAAATGAGGACCCCATTGAAGCCTTGAGTCGAGCGTGATCCCCAGGAAAACAGTTTTATCGACAAATTCTAGTTTCTCTTGATTCAATACTATCTCACAACTACTACTTTTGACATTTGGTAAAGAAAATCTTATGCATTTAGTTTTTTTACCATTTTATGATTATTTCCCCATTTCGAAATGTGAGTTCTGTTCGCCTGCGGTCCAGTTTTTAGAGTGCCTTACAGATAAATCAATCGAAGCTAAAAGATTAGAGATAATTTAGTTGAAAAAACAAGAAATAAACCGATCGTTTAAAAAACAAAAACGCTAAGTTACAGGTTGCGTCGCGAAGTTTGCCGTTTTGAAACCAGGTTCTCCGATGCGCACGGTATGGTGGTGCGCTACCGTTTTGTAACAAACTTACATGCCATAAACTGTAAATCTAACATTTATTGACAAGGGTCATGGTCACGGACACGAGGTTAATTACAGAAATTTGTTTCTGTAATACAATTGTCATTAATTTTGACCTAGGACGTCTAGTTTTTGAGATATTTACGAAAAACTCAAAATGGAATCTCAAACTCCATTTCCAAGCTATCCTTTACATGGCGCAATTTACGATTGCACTTGTCTTAATTCATAGACGGCAAAATTCTATCAAATAGAACAAGCGCTTTACTCCGACCTATGTATAAGCAACAGACTAAAACTATACAGGGTTATTAGTTATACGTCGGCAATCCGTTATATGGGATGTATAGAGGTCATTTGCAACCAAATTACCCCTGACGATCCCTATGCCAATGTCAACTATTTTAGAGTAATATGACAAAAGAAAAATTGTCGCAATTTTAAAACTCTATTTGTATTAAAACTAAGCTTGACAAGCAATGGTGCCAACATGACGGCAAGGGACAACTTGTAGTGTAATGGTCTATAATCAACACTCACTTTGTATAATTTTGTTCGGAAAACCGGAAGGCGCCCTCTGTAGTTTTAAAGATGGTAAATAAAGTGCCAAGGTCTGGCTAGAACAGGGTTCAGAAAAATCAAACGCAAAAATCGATTTTTAATAAGTTTTATTTCAAAACAAAAATAATAATAATTATGCTATATATTGCACGTGACTCTCTAGTCTAGATACATTCTTTTGAGCAAAACCCACTTTCACTTAATTTTACACCAGTCAGACGTATATGCAGATTGCAGTGTATTGAACGAAAATTTTACATTAAAACCTGCATATTGATAAGAAACTTTATGGAGAATATAAATGGTATTTATAATTTTTGATAATACTATTAAAAGTGAATTGTGTTGCCGAAATAGATGCCAGTTTATTATAGTATATATTCACCACAAAACTTCTGTATTCATCTTCTAACTCGTTATAAGATAATCTTAATTTTAGAAAGGGATTTGAAGTCTCAACATTTTATTTGTTTGTTTTGTTTGTTCAAAAATAAAAAAATTTGATACTTTTTATTTTAAAAAACCAACCCCTTTCGTAGATGTTTATTTAAAATCATTTAGTCTGAATATTAAATGTAAAATTCTATTGTATTTAGTAAAAAAGTTGCAAGAAATTGAATTTGAATATTTTTAAAGCATCATTTACTAAAGTAACCGTAGTTTCGATATAAAATGAACAATATACGTTTTCCACACACCGATTTCCATCGATTTTGTGTTCATAATAATTCAAATATTGAATTTTTATGAAAATGTTTGACAAAATCAAAACAAACCAGTGCGTGAAAAGTGAATATCGAAACTATCAAACAAATACAAAGTCAACTTTAGCAAAGCTCAAAACAAGAAATATCGTCGAAAAATTTAGAGATATTTTTAGTAAAAGGAAAAAAATGTATGATCAAATGCATTGACAAAACCTTTGGACGATATCTCATGTCGTTGAAAAGACGTTTAAAAGATGTTTTTAAAACAATTTTGAAATTGGGTTTTGTGAATTAAAGATATTGCGTTCAATCGGGCGGCCAAAAGTTCAGTACCATGACAAGAAATTCTGTCAAGGGTTTTTCATGCCCTGTGCATATGTCACGGATTGTCGTGACCAATGTAGGACATAATGTCATGTCACGGTAATGCGTTCTAAGCCGCTGGTCCCTTCCTAACTGGGAATTAATAACTACCTCAGTGGGTACTCTCCTTCGCAACCATGTTAGTGATTATAAATTTTATAATAAATGAACTGTATAAAAAAAAATCTTTTGAAAACTGAATTTTCGTTAAAATAATCTCGATTAATTTCATTTCTTTTTGTCAATTTTACGATTAAATTATAGTCTATTTATTATAGAATTCTGCAAAAGCAAAGTCAAACAAGAAAATATGTAAACAAACATGTTTTTTTTTCTAATTCGGCCAAGTACTTTATTTTCGATTTTCCTCCATGACTACGCCTTCTTCACAATCAGTAACAAAGTCGCTTCTACAATCACAGACGCCTCCACTCACACAATAACATGATTTGATCAACAAAAAAATGCAATATAATCAAAAAGGCTCAGTATATAAACTAGTACAAAAAGATCTTACCACGCCCACAGCTGGGCAAAACATTGTTTGGGGCAAGATGACCAAGATTACCCCAGAGAAAAAAAAACATAGCTTTGACCAGACAATTTTATTTTCTATAGATACTTTTTGTCGATGAATATGCTTCAGACTGTTAATTTTGAATGCAGGGCAAGAATAGTGTGGGGCACATATGGTCAAATCGCCCAGAAACAAATGCAAACAATATCATAGTTGCCTATGAATCTCACATTAAAAACAATATGCATATTTGGAGAATATGCATTTTATTAGAGAATTATTTTAGTAACATATATGTAGGTAGTAATATAATATGAATTGGTAGGTAGAATCGTTATTCTTGCGTAAAATATCGTGTTTTACGAAAGCTGGTTATCGAAAATCACTTTTAGAGAACTTAAATGGGATACTAAATGAGTTTACCGAACTACCATAACGCAATTTGGTATAACAGCAACATCTCTTACTACCGACACATATGTTACAAAAAATGCAAAATTTTAACAAATTACTGGAACATTCCTAAAGAAAATTCTAACTGGATAAAAAAAGTCACATAAAAATGCTCTTCAAATTCATTATTTGAACTTCATAACATTATTTTCGAGAAAATAACCACTGAAATCTGTTTTGGTGTTCACTTAACACTGTCAAGATATGGGCTGAGGATACCAGGTCAGTTGGAAAGTCAGTTCATTTGATAGTTCAGTCACTGGCTTCGTATCGAGTATATTTGAAGACAGTTCAGTACTGACTGGCTTCGTTGACACGTCAGTCAACAGCATAAGGCGCTGAACTGACGCGCAAACAGACCTCGTGTCCAAAGCCATTTTTTTTTGTTTTAATTCTATTTCTAAATAATAATATCTATTAGAATAATTTTTGATATTCTTATAAATGTGAGTACAGACATGTATTTTTGGGCTTAAAGCTTAGCATTTATTACTGATATTCAATTTATTCGACACTTAGATGATGCTACACCTCAGAAAGATGGCATGTTTGACTTCAAGTAATCGATCTAAGCTCGGTTACATGTGTCTCGTGTAGCGAGTGTTTTAGTTATTAAAGTTAGTAACTTGAAACATGTAAATACCTGCTCGACTAACAACTAAATTGATTGATCACATTTATTTAATTTCTAGTTACTAAATTCAAGTAACAGACTGGAAACATGTGAACAATTGCATGAGATTCTATATTTTACTTGAAGTGTTCTTAAAAACAGTAGAAATAAACCAGTTTGTACTAATTCAAGAGACAAACCGATCTTTCTTCGTACTAATCTAACAATAATGTAAGTGAGATTCTTCCATCGCTCGTCTACTCCAGAATCACTTGTTCACAAACCAAGATGTATAGATTGGAAATATACCTAACAGTTAATTTTTATATATGGCAACACTAATTAACTGTGTTGCCAGTAAATTATTTGGCATTGTATAGTAAAAATATTTAGGATATTTTTTCAAAAATATTTTTTTTTCTATTTGAGTTTTTTTTTTTTCGTCGCTTTGGCAACACCGTTTAGTGTTGCCATATATGAAAAGTGGCAGTCGACGGACCAATCAAACAAACAAACGATTGGCTTTAATAATGCCTTTCATACTGAAATATACATAATTATACGCTACGTCTGTAGGGACGTGAGTAGGGAACAAAAAATCATTCATTAAATAACTTTTTTTTTATATTAATAAAAACATTGTAACAGTAGCATCCCAAAAACGATTATTTATAATTTTTGGAATGTCGGAATGGACTGTAGGACGATTTCAAAAACGTATTTTTTAATTGGTTGAAGTAAAAAGGCATTCGCTCCATGAATACTGATATTTAGCCATATTTGGTCAGACGAAAAGCTGACCACAACATATTTGGGAAAAGACTAATCAAGTTTTAATATAAATATTTACTTAGACTAGAGTCTAACATTATACTAACTTTCTGATATATATTTCGTTACTACCCTCCAACACGCCCTATTCAAACGTAACTAACAGAAATATGTCTGTCTCGCTCACACACTTGCGTCACGCACAACCGCTTTAGTTTATATTTTTTTATTTATAATAACTAATTACGCCGACGGCTCATGGTTTTAAATTAATTATTTTTATGTAATTTTGTGCATTGCCCTTAGAAGGGAAACCGATGTTCATGAAATCAGTCAAATGTTTTTTGGTTATTTTAATTAACGCATGTAACTTAAGTTATTTTAAGGGTTTAGATTAAGACAGCGCAGTCTGACAGCGGGCAACGTCTCAAATAGCTTTCAAAAATTTCCGTTTTGATTAATCTGGCAATATTACTATATGGAAATATTAAATATCGCTCTATAGTGAACTAAAATATTGATTATGAAATGCAGTTAATAATATTGTAACACTGAATATTTAGTTCTAGATGTAAAAAAAAGTATTTGGTAACTCTCCAAATGCTTTTTTTACACCTAAAATGGTAACAATATCAAATTGAAATGTTATAATTGCAATTAATTATTAATATTTTAGGTCACTATAGAGCGATATTTCATATGTCCTTAGAGTAATATTAACAAATTAATAAAAACAGATGAATATTTGACAACTATTTGCGACGTTGCCAACTTTTAGAATGCCCGCTCATAACACTCGGAGGATACAATGGTATACTTTGAGTTCACCCCAATTTTATTGCTGTAAATATATATTTCATTAATATGATATTCGTAATCAGGAAACCTTATTGGTAAGAAGCAAAAAGAATTTACAAGCTCCCTGTATTATTACATTTATGATTTCCATGAAATGTATTTAAAAAAAATCCCCCCCATAAATTAATTCTCTGATATTCTTACTAACCAACATATCAAGCGATATTTTTTTCGTCTATCCTTCAAAGCCGTCGACGCATCTAAACTAGTCTTACTCATGTGTCCGGAGTTTCACCGGCATAATACTATAACGTTGACAGCCGGCGGCTGTTCCCGCGTGTACTCACTTCGCTCGCCGCGACCAGATTGACAAGTCGTAGGGCAACTAGTGCCCTCTCGCGATTTTGAAAGGGTAGTTTGAAAAACTGTGATGTTTTTGACGTAAGTTGAGATGAATGAAGTTCGACTTCAGAATGAGTGTAAATTAAGATCTTTGACCTAAAACTAAATTAGAGAGCATTGTAAAATACAGATCAAAATTTAACGAAAAATGATATTTTCTTAAGTTTATGCACTTGACACCTACAGCTATAAAAATGATATTTCATTACTTCAGATTACTTTAAAGCCAAACAATTTCATTACCAATTTGGACTGAAATAAAGTTGATATTCCTATGTCATTTCCATTATAAATATTTTCTTTGATTTTAGACCCTAATTCTTGACGATAAGGTCGATTTTACTAGAAGCGGCGAGCGTAGCGATCGCACACGACATCACAGTCAATAAACGGGCTAAGATACCGACGTAGTGACACGCACTGGCAATTATATATATTTATATATTGTAATATATATTTAAATATATCTTAAGTTCCCGATACAATAGTGTTAGGAAATATACGGTCAGATACGACAGTCAGAGCTTAGCAGTTATGCAAGTTGATCAAGTTCGATAAAAATTCAAATTCTATTGTATCATTAGTAACAGTAAAGGGAGTTGGTCCATGTAAAATACTGGTATTCAGCTGCATCCGGTTAGACTAGAAGCTGCCCCAGCATTGTTGCGACAAGACTGGGTAGGTGATGACTAGGATTTTTTACATCTAAAAGCCCAATCAATAAACTGCTGTGAATTTTCATATTAGATGTTATGAATGATTAAAAAAAAATGGAAACCAATCATTACTTGACATTTGAAGACAGATTTTACGGAAATGGTTTTCAGTAACTAGGGGTATGTATATTTCCTTAACGTTATTGTCTTCAGAACTTCACCATACAAATCACAAAAATACTAACTTCACATGTATCTATACGAAGACAATTTGTGTATAATGCAAATACATGTATAATTAGTTTGTGTATTGTATAACTTGTAAAATACATTGTATAGTTTAAATAAAAAAGTACATTTACGTACAATGGCTTTCTTCCACAATTTTGGAAAATCACAGCTTTTAGTGAGGCGACCAATATTTTAAAATGAAAAAAGAAAAAGTATTTAAATCATTTCTATCAGTGAGAAATACATACTGATTCATTTTGAAAATTGTTTTTCATTTCCCTATAAGTGTTGAAATAGCAACCTTTTATTATTTTTGACTGTACATAAAACATTATTTAACTATTATATTTCATCTTAAGATTAGCTACCTTAATAGCAACACATACGGCTCAGTATTCATTGCAACAAATTTTTATAACACAAGTATTCGAGTTTTTCATTTAAAAATCAACTTATTTTACATATTCTTAAAGTTACAATTTATTTGCTTAGACTTATCGCAAATTCCTTGAATATGAATGCATTTGAAGGGAATGGTTACCTGTATCAGTCGCCTCATTCAGTAAACGAGCTGTGTATGACTTAGGGAGTGAGTGAATTGAACGAGTTCGTTCACTCTCTAAGGTAAGGCATCAAACGTAGTGCGGTGTCCGACGTCGGTTTAGCTGATAGATGATTTGTTTAGCGCCAACTGAAAGAATAATGGAAGTATTATAGTTTTCTGTAGCTAATGAGGTAGCAATGATGAATACTAGCTAGAACATGTGCCAGACAAGAACCATGTTTCAAAATGTAAACCTATGGAAAAGAAGGAGCAAGTAACTCAGAGTATTTTTTTATATTTTTTATATGTTTTCATTTATTGCTACAGGCAACAAAATCATTGAATTATTTAATCCAAACTTGCTATAAATTATCACTTTCTACCATCTTAATTCTGTACAAATACAGTTAAGAGAAACAGATGGTTAAGCGAATTGACTATCAACTTAAATAGATCATATTATAATCAAATACAGTCTTTGGCCATCGTATAAAACGGCTGTAAATCTCCTCAGACGATTTAAACAGATTCTTACTTCAGCGGCACTGTATGATGACGCCTGTGACTACTCACAAATTATAACATTCCCGCTTATCGAGTCGATAGTCTTATCTATGGCATCAATATTAACGGAAATTCATAAAAACATGCAAACGTCACGCGCCATCATAAAGTCCCGCCATTATAGTTCCATTTTTTTTTAAAATAGCATCTCGCAGGCCAACCTAGGAGGTTGTCGGCTACTTAACCGGACTATCGTATGGCTGCCTCAATAAATTAAGGCCTCACGCCAGGGCATAAGACTTAGAAACTGAGCGACTACACGCGGGGTACGGACCTCGGCTTAGGGCGTCGCTGGGGGAGGACAGCAAGGGATAGCCTAGATCGGATTAATATTGTAGTTCCACCTTATATCTAAGAATATATAGCTACATATAAGACTCACAGCACTTGATGCGGCTGTATGGCAGCCAGGTGTGCGGGCGAGGGAGGCACGCCGGGCGGCGCGGGTGGCAGCAGTGTCTGCGCCAGGCCCTCGAACCTACCGCCAGCCTCGAAGCCGTTCTGTATGGGGAGAAGTGATGGTGGTAAGGGGCTTAGAATTGTGCCTTGTGGCATTCCGGTGTTTCTGAAGATGATTGTTCTTTTAAATGTAGAATTTGTTGTTTTTTCGTATTACAAAGTAATGTTTATAAGAGAATAATTTATATTTGAATCAATTAGATACAGTAGTATCTAATTGATTAATTTTGATGTGATCAACATTTTCAAAGGCTATACAGGTATACCCTCTAAAACACAAGGATCAGGATCAGGAGGGCACCTTGTGGCATCCCAACGTTTTTAGTACAGAATTGGTAATGTTGGTTCTTTATCTGTAAGAAGTGTTGCATCTTAAGAGTTGCAGAGTAATTCAAATTAGAGAACAATACTAAGATTAAGTAGACAACAGCGTCTGCGCCAGACCTTCAACCCTGCTGCCGACTTCGAAGCCGTACTATACAGGGAGAGGTATGGTTACATGTGAAGGGCACAGTATTCTGCCTTGTGACAATCCTACGAGATTACTTAAAAAAATACAGTGTGAATTCGTCTAAATACAACCATCAAGCATTTATTATGTTAGATAATTTTAAATGAGTAAACAATGCCAAGCAAGATTTGGCAGGGTATTTAAATTGTATATAAGTGAATATTATTGTGATTAACATTGTTAAAGGCTGGGCTGTCAATGAAGGTCCATCTGTTACTTTAATTTCTTCAGTAATCTGTCACAGCAAAACTTAAGTTCACTATTTTCGTCAGTCGTTCACTGCTAAAACATTTTGGAAAAATGACTTAATTTGGACATAATTTTTTTTGTTATCATTTATAAAATAGAGCTGTTTATTTCACAGATTACTTAAATACCTACTTCCGTTCACTAAGTCCATAAATCAAATCAACTGTCTACTTACGGGAATCATGATAGTGGGCCGCAGCGGCTGGATGGAGGGCTGCACGGCGGTCGGGTAGTACGGGTAGTACTGCACCGGGTACCCGATGTAGCCTGGGTAGCCGGCCGCCGCCGCGTACATGGCCGCGGCGGGGCTGTACATCTGCTTGCAAGGTAATCACGATATTGGAATCATGTCGTTTTCATTTGTTTTTTTATAATGATTATCTCGTACGAAGACTTCAACAGAGTAGTAAATGTGCTTGCGGCTAGCCAATACCGCATCCTTAGCTAGGGAGTTGATAAAATCACGATCTAACCGAGGATTGCAAAACATTTTGCGATCTGTCTAATATCTTCCAAAGTAGATGGTGAAGACAAGTCAGTTCAATCAACCGTACTTGTGCTAGATTTGGTAAAACGAAATTACTAGACGGTCAAAATTAGGTTTTTCCATTTGTAATAAAAATTAACAAGACTTGGAATTAGATTTTATAAGATAATTTTGCCCACGGCTGCGCCCGTGTGGACGTCGGAAAATATCCCAAGGGAAACGTACTATCAGGTTTAAAAGTACCCTATGTGTTAATCCAGGGTATAAACTATCTGTGCCAAATTTTATTCAAAACCGTTCAGCCGTTTTTCAATAATTCTGCGTTACTATTTTTTTATGATGATGATGATGTTTATATTCGTCATAAATCTCTCGCAGACGAACAATGATGGCTTGGTCTATACCTTGCACCTTCATAATTGACACAGCCCCACAAAAATCACACGGTATAGTGTAACTTACCGGTAGCTGCTGGCTAAGAGCCGGCATAGCCTGATGATGCTGTAGCTGCTCGTAGGGAGGGGGAGCGTACACCCCGGCGCCCGCGCCCGCGCCCCCGAACGTTACCCCGTAAGGTGACCCGCCGGCTACTGTGCGGTAGCAATCTTGTTTAGGGAAATAAAAAAGAACAATTAATTATCATCAAGAAAAGAAAATATTATTAAGTTTAAAGATACTCTCTGAAGCGCGCCCGAGGTGGTATGGCCATGTAATGAGAAGGCCCGAAGAACACATTACTAAGCAAGTCCTAAATGAATTCATGTCCAAAGAAGCGAGATAGACCCCTTCTCACTCGTATGTCTGTAGTCAATAACGACCTGAAGCAAGCCAAAGTAAATGGCTCGACGACCCAGAACCGAAACATCTAGCGAAGAATAACGAAGAGATCCGACCCCAAATGAAATGGGATAACACAAGACAAAGAGAGAGAGAGAAGAAAAGAAAATATTGTCTGGAGATTTGATTAGTCTTAATTAATGTAACACTGTTGGGAAAAAGTCTTCGTAAATCTCTGGATTCACAGTAAAATTACGGTCTTTATTTTTTCATGCGGCAGTATTTACACCAAATATGATTCTGATATGAAATGAATTGAGTATGATTCAGCTAATATGTGTCACCATTTTACTAAAATTAGAGGAATTGCCAATGATCTGTTGGGAATTCGGGAAATGAATCGCTTTTAGAGGAATTACTTAATGTGGTCTTTTTAGGAGGTCCCCTGAACACAAATTGTAGACAATCATTTTATCATGCTGAGTGGAAGCCTTCTTGTCACAGTCAGGACGTGCAGCTGCCGACTAATTGTGTTTTATATTCATGTTTGCATATGTACTAAGTTATGAGAATAAGAAGAATAAATTAATTTCGCAAAGTTTACATTCAAGTGGATAGTTATACCTATTTTTTTTCTGCTTACCTATTCTTGTCTTTGTATGCACGTTTCTGTGATAAATAAATATATTTTTCTTTCTTTCTTGTCCATGTACACATCTGTTTCAGGTACCTTACCTCGAATTTAAGTGCCTCCGAGTCGCGATGATTATGATATTCTGTCAGTTTTAAATCGAGATTCAACATAGCATCATTCATGAATTTTTGCAGTGGAAATTACGGATCAATTTTCTATGAAAGTATTTTTACTTTAAAGGTTTTGTAAACTCGATTGTGCTCTTTATTTATATCACGTTACGGATCAATGTTCTCTGCAAGTATTTTTACTTTAAGGATTTCGGAAGTATTGGTTTTTGTAAACTCGATTGTGCTATTTATTTAGATAAGGTTACGGACCAACGTTCTATACAAGAAATTTTCTTCCACCAAGGCGATCTTGTTCGAGTTTCCACTTCTGTCGAAGTATTGAATAACTATTGAAGATTACTCCTAAAGATTGGAAGAAAACGGGGCTAGATGATGTGGGTGAACATGATGGTGGTTGAGGTTGATTCTTAATTTTCGTCGATATTTTTCAATTACAATTGAATAATGACATTCAAACAATTGTTGGAAAAAGTAGTGAGATTTGAAGATGAAACCTTCTAAATACAGATTAATGTTTTACTAATTCCCTTTAGTGAAAGATTGCGTCAGAATTTTTCCTGAACATGGTTTATTTACACTTTTATCTGATACTTTTGAAACAGACTACAACGAATAACGTGAAACTAACCTCCATACTGCGGAGCGGCCTGATGCGGCGGCGCCGGCAGGAATGGGCCCTGCGGCGGTTGAGGTTGAGGATACGCGCCCAGCGGCGGCGTCACTGCAACAACAGAAAGCTCTAACGGTGCCCCAGACTTCGAAACGCGCGCACGACATACTGATTGACCACATCACTGGCTTAACACGGCATTACGTGTACGAAAAAGTGATAAATTGAAAAAAGAATTGATGGGTAGTTTAATGTTGGAGTTCGACAGTTCGAATTTTGAAAATTTGTTAAGTTTGTGGTACAGATTCTTTTTTTTGAATTAAAATACCCAAAATGTAAAGTGATGTGATCGTGCTTCAGTGTGTAGCACGCGTAGTCGCGCGTTGGCGCGCCGCAACCCAAGCCCGAGCATTCACGCTTGACGCAGCGGTGCTGCCATGCTAACTTTTATACTGCTATAGTTATACCTTTTTGTATACTTACCAAGTTTTAGAAAAAGAAAAATTGTCTTAGCAAGAAACAAATAAATAATAATAATTGATTGATTTTTGTCTCGTTTTTACATATCTACAGAGGAATGTAAAAATGAGACAACATTAAAAACATAAAATACTATAGCAACATTTTTAGCATGACCAGAACGTGGGTGAAATATAACGTTTTAAAAAAAGCCTACTAATTTACTAATAAAAACTTTACAATCGTTTTGAAGATGTTTTTTTGTTTTTTGTTTTTAATAATAATTCCACCCACGCAATATTCACTTACGTCAGTGTTAACGACAAGCGATGCCCATACAACGCGTTACCACTAAACTGAGTCTTTCAAAAACATTAAACACTAAAAGTACCAATTCTGAAAGACCCGTCAGTGTGGTGACAACACTTCAGCTCGGCAAAATAAATATCTTTTCGTTTTCTTCAAAAAATATTTATTTTTCCGCGCCAAAGAAAAATACAGTCAATTTGGTAGGCCGAGTTAATGTTTCAACACAGTTTGTGAGTGCTGAAAGCCTACCAAATTAGTTATTTACAATGCATTCCTTATTTTTAATGGTCACCCTAGCTGTACTGACTATATGAAGAAATTTTTGTAAAAAAAAAAAAAACTCGTGTATTTCGCTCAACCAAGTGTCCATCATTTTTGTAAACACTGGACAGTCGTCAGAATCCATTTCGCATCACTTATTAGAAGCTAGGAAGCGCTCTTTTCCATATAATCAGTAAAAATTATTTCAAGCCTTGTGCATAAAAGCTAGTGTGACCATCCAAACGTCTTTTCATTAAGAAAATTCTTAAATAACAAAACAATCATCACACGATAAGGAACCTTTTAAAAAGTACAATATTTATTTATAATATGACTTTGAACTTCGGGTGTAGCAGCCATTTTGTCACTATCGTGTGGCAATAATGTAACTATGAGAAAATTATTGTTTCCTTACAATGTTTACTCATATTTCCAGTAGTAATTTTTGTTATTTTTCACCAAGTTCAGAGCCATAAAAATTGATCGTCAAAACTGACGACCAAACGTGTATACATGATGTGAACATTCCTTGAAATAAAAAAAATATCATTTTCTATTCATTTACTAACTATTCAACAAGTGTACCAAGATTTTTTGTTGATTTTATCACTTTCATATACGATATTTTGCTGTTCAAATCTAAAAAGCATTTCGATGCAGGAAAAGCAAAAGAAAAACTTATAAAGAGCTATGATATAAGTGCGTTGAAGGACACAGAAACATGCTAGTGTGACAAAACAAACTTTTAAAACAGTTTCTAAACATGCAACAACAAATAACTACTAAAAAACTTATGTACCTACTTATACTTATTAAAAGATGCATCTCAAAAACTATTACTAGCAACACTAAAACATCAAACGATAAACTACCATAAAAGCGTCGAGAAACAAAATCGCAGCAACGCATGCTTGTCACCAACAAAACAGAACTCAGCTGCTATGAAACAGCAAAATTGTCATATAAGGGGATGTTGGGAAACCACAAAAAAACCTGGTAGCATCCGTCACCTAAACATTAATTACTAAATTATAACCATTACCGAAAAGTATGCTATATTTCATTTTACTCCCATTTTGGTAGAAATAGCAACTTTTCAATATGGCCGACACAAATACTGTCAAATGTTGTAAAAGCTTAATTTATAATTGAATTGCAACAAGCAGGGAGTTTACTGCTATATCGTGATCAGATATAACAGCAAACTGAAGATTGCTTATGACTGCTGTGAATAAATTTAATTAATAAAACTCTTTTGAACCTCCGGATCCCTGTAAAAGACTCGAAGAACCGACACAGAGAAGACCAAAAAGAAGTTTTGAGAAAAAGAAAAAAAATAAAAATTGTAAAAAAATGTGGATCCTATAGAAATGGTGTAGAAATATATTGAGTCAGTGGTTTAAGGTGTTCTAACCGTCCCGTTACTTGAGACCCTCACAACTGGCATACTTCCCTGTCCTTCAATTAAGCTTATTTTTTGCATGCATTATTGCCTGTAGCACTGATGCAGTGATAAAGGCAACATTCAACAAACACATATCACCATACTCATAGAAAAACCGAAGAATATTTTTGAAAAAATTTAAAGAAAAAAAAAAAAAATACAAATAAAGAAAATTTTTCTTTTTTTTTCTGGTGGTATGTATTCTTCAACTTACATCTATTCACACACGCACTAACAATGTGTCATTCCTGTTAACATATTGACTCAGTGTTGACTTAAAATCCAAGACCAAAAAGTGGTAAAATTAAAATAAATTGAGAAAAACATCAGCCAAGGATTAAACGTCGCATTTTAGATAATGTATCACTATGAAATAGATACCGAATCTAAAACGTTTGTTAAACATATTGTGTAAATTAGACATACAACTAGAAAAACTGGCAATAACAATAATTATTTTTTTTATTTGTTTTTACGTTAGTGCCAATTTCACCATCACCTTACATTAATAGTCTACAAACATACATTTGTAAACATATAAAATGCAAATCAGTAAAAAAAATACATCATCAATTTATTTCTTGCCATTTTTTTTTATAATTTACTGTTACTATTTTGCATTCATTTCGGTTAGTATTAGACACACGATCTTAAATATTAATAGACGCGACTTTTACTATAGAAACAATTAATAAATTATTTTTATAAATTAATTTAAAAGTAAAAGTCGAATCTGTTTGTCAGTAACAAAAATAGCTAGCTTTTTGTGCCATTTGCAATAGATTCGAAATTATTTTCAGAATCTAGAACAAAATAAAAATAAATGACGGACTTTATAACATAATAATTTATTTTTTTAATAAAATGTAATGTATGTCGCACCTTCGGCGCAACAATGTCACAACAGTTCATTTTTTAATTTTACAGGAGAGGACTTTAAAATATATTTTTTTCGCTTTTATTTCCTCATTTCTGGATTACTATTAATAAATAGTAGGTTTGAAAACTTTATAAAATTAATTGTTTATTTTGTTTGCTATAATTTTACGTTAAAAATCTTATATTGAATTATCAAAAAAAAATCCTAATAAAAGACAACAAAAGTGTCCTAAATTGCGACTTTGTTGCACCGAAGGTGCGATGTGTATTCTTTAATGTCGTTATTTTTTATGCGTCATTCATTTTCGATAAACATTAATGCTAAAAAGTTAGCTTAATCTAAATAAGGAAAACAAAAAAAAAAAAAACAAACACAAGACATCCCTATTAATTAAGTATTAAAAACAATAGGGAAGCTTAATAACAAATGAGGCAATCAGTTTTTTAATTAGTTAAAAAGTTTTTTATGTTGCCTCATTGTTATGTAAGGTGCACAAAACTAGCAACAATAATTACTGGTTTCTTTAAATAATTTATATTATAAAACCCCAATTTTACTCCAGTAATTATTACAACTTAAAATTAAAAAGTGTTAAAAACAATAAAAAAATAAGCTGTGAACTAAATGTTCAAAAAGAAAATGTAAAAAAAAAAATTAACGAGATAGCTAAGACACATATTTTATTAAAAGAAAAGAGTCCCATCTTAATATTTATGAAGAAATTGGAAAAATCTTTTTTATTAGACAGAACTCTGTGACTTAGAACAACTTATTTTTTTAAGACATGGTTAACTAAGAAACCAGACGAGTATTTATGTTTATTTATTTTTTTCACACAAATCCAGGATGTTTTTCATAACACTATACAAATAGTTTCAAGCCAAAGACATCTACTGTACAGCCAACCATTTAGCTTCATGTCCATTCATCCACAAGGGTTTGTGTTTTTTTAAACATTTACTGTTACTATAAAAACATTTCAAAGCAAAAAATAATTGTTTCAAACATAGATACTTCTCCGATTTGTATAGAAAAACATAATAGTGACTTGACTGCTGTAATTTGTTCAAGGTTGAGTTTTTATTTGAATTAACTTTCAAAAAGTCTATTTTCAGAAAATGACAGGCTCGTAACCTTATTCAATCTAATAAGGAAACAGTGGTAAAAACATAGTAATATTAATAACGATTTTTTAGTTTTTTTTTGCCTTTAGTCATTATAGCAACAAAATCACAAACAAACGGGTTACAATCGAATTAATAACACATACGATCGTCCACACGCCGATACGCACATATCATATATTTGTCTCTCTTTAACTATGTTTCCAAAAAAAAGAAAATAAAGAAAGAAAAATTCTATATGATTTCATTACATGATAGCGATTAGTCGACTGCCGCGCGACGTCTGCGTCGGCGGGACCGCGGCTCCTGTAGAGGGGGGCCGGCAGCTGGGATGGGGAGGGGGTGCGGGTAACTTTGTATTATCATCATGTCTTATGGTGCCGCGCAAGAGTCAACTCTGTCTCACGCTGTGCCACAGAAACCTCACCCTTATTGCTTACCAAAATTCTAATAGTTGAGGACCAGTGTGGCTGGAGATCAATATTAAAATAATAAAAGCATTCATAAGGGTATCAAAAGCTAGAGTACTGCATATCAAAAATAAAATCCTCAGATATTTTGATCTCCAACTCCAACAGTGTCGATAACCTCACTGGATCAAAACGTTGAGTCATTTGTTATTTTTGTAAATGCTAATTCAACAATATGAATGAGATTTCTTTGTATTTCCAAGGTTGGTTACCAACAACGAGTTTCAGTCCCAACATTTTTCTTCAAGAATTCTTTGGACAGTTTGACTCAGTGTGCAGCCATCCGTAGGCCTTAATTTTTTTATATTATTTTTTAAATGACACATGTATTTCTGCATCAGTGTCTAATTTCATAATATACATAACTTTTGTATATTTGCAAACATAATGGAACTACCAAGCTTATATTATGAAGTTGGACGCTCGTTCTGACATTTGTAACGCCACCCAAGGTTGCATACTAATATCCTTATTATGTTGTTGGATGAAAAGATGGACAAACATTTTTGGTTAAGAACTGAATGCAGGCTGTTACAAAGAAGTTGTTTGACCCCATTTTATTTAAAAATTGTGATAAAAATGCTTAATAAAGATTTGGGTAAACAAACATACCTACATAGGTACCAAGTTTTTTTTTCAATGTGTACTTCAGAGAATAACAAATAATCAAAGTAAGTACTTAGATTTTTTTTTATTACATTAATTTAGAAAAGATTTTATACTTAAATAAGAAAATCTATGCTAGTTAAGTAGTCATGGAATCTCTTATGATAATTCTCTTTTTTTTTTAAATGTAATTGGTGAAAATATTTTCCTAAAGGAACTACCCACTAAATCAATAAAATCATCATAATATATTGGATGATTGGTCTGTATTTTCTTACTTTCAATTTAGAAGAGTCAAGATTGCTCTTCAGTAAGCAGCAGACACATTATTTTGAATAATTATCTATGCAGATGGGTGTGTATGAATAATTATCATGAAGCAGTTGTAAAATTAGTTGACCTACTTCCAAAAAGGTCAGCAAGGGATAAAATATTTACTCTACAATATCGATTGAAGACATCAGGTCAATATACTGGTAGATTTTTACTACCAAGGATATTATTCTAATGTAAAATTAACAACAGATGTTCTTCACAGTCTCATTATAACGCGTGATATATCATTGTAATGTTGCAAGCCAACCTCGGCCGCCGTAACGAGGGTTCATGAATCAGTTCTAGTAATGAATGGACCTAAATTTAGAACAAATAGATCCCGCCTTGCAAATAAGGGTGGTCGACCATCTTGAATTTATCGCCAGTATCGATCTACCGCGTAACACTTTTATATCAATTTTTCTGCTAAACCAACGCAAAATAATCCCCTTCCGACGCAATAATCTCGCGTCCGGGGATTAAATCATTGTTTTAATAGCGAAAACTTGTATTTCAAGGCCCTGCCGTGACGTTACTCATGTCAAAACGTATTACAAGAAAAGAACAAAGAAAATAATAAATCAACAGTTTACATACCTTTTTTGTCTGCCATTTATATGATAACTATTTGAATATTTGTTAAAACGTAAATATTTTGTGTTAAGTTGCGAGAAATACAGGAAATTCGCAATTAAACTTGGACGCAGTCGCAGCAAATGCTTCGAACGATTCTCGCAACGACAACTAGTGATTTCAATATAGTGTTGAGTGCTAGTCACTGTCTGTCAGTCGATAGGCATGGAAGTATTTTAGTCGATTCCCGATTGTACTACTTTGTTTCTCATTTGCAATTTTTTTCTTATGAAGCTTTTATAGTGATACTTTTCGCATTATTTTATTAAAAGTCACTTAATGTAGTGGGGGAAAAACTGGTCCCTGCAATCTTGACCAAAATAAAAGTGAATCAGAAGAAAGCCGTAGGCCTGCCTGAAATGCGATTAGTAGTTTTGTTCACAATTTCAACTCATGCTTTTGGTCCCATTATTTCCAATCCAATCAAGCTTCAGAAATTTTTAGCCAAAACCATGGTTAGTTTGAATAGCTGTGTAGAAAATATAATTTACAAGAAAAAGTCAACTAACCGGCATTAAAGTGTGTTAAGGGAACCATTCATCATATAACCCTATGATCTACCTAGCCCTTTTAATTCTTATAACTGGATTCTTTTCCAATAACTACGTACAAAAAACTATTTGCATTATATCGAAGCAACATCTCTAATTGACCTCGTAAATCTGGTCTTCAATCGATCGATCTCTGGGCGGTAGCTATACAATTTGATTGCAAGATGACATGCGCGAAATGCAGTGGGAGGGGGTGGTGCATCTAAGGCTGTTATCGATTTTCACTTACCACAGTTCCCAGAAATCACTTGAAAAGGGGAATTCTCGGGAATGCTACTTTAAGTTTTAATAAACTTCCATTTGCGTCGTATTAATCTGATTTTTAGGGAATGGGAATAAATAACAATATAGTAGGCGGATTGGTGGAATATAGAAGCTAAAGTCTGCTTAGGTGTCCTCTTTGACCTCGGTTTCATATTTAAATTGCCATGTTCGGCACACAGTTCTTGTCCAAAGCTAACAATCTGATATTTGTAACCTAGCTTAAAATATTCTACACGTCTCTTCCCAGTTTTATTTTATTCTAGAATATAGAGGGTGGTTTATTTATTATATGCTCGAGGCTGATAGTTTATTTTTTTACTTAGTGGTTTGAATTTTCATTTGATTTTTGCGATAGAGCGAAAAACCGCGTCTTAAATAACACTCGTCTCAGACAAGACTACTTAATAACAGTATGAACCACAACAGGTCTTATTTTAGTGTGCGATCTTTTTTTTGTTTTTCGATACGTCATCTCATAGCTGACCTCTAAGGCCATGACTATTTAACCGGTCAATCCCGTGGTTGCCTTTAGCTGCTAAACTCAAAGCCTCCAGCTAGGGGCATACAAGCTAAGCTAAAAAGCTAGGTTAACGCTTGCTAAGGGTAGCCCTACGGGGTAGGTACTAGCCTCGGCTAAGGGCGTCACCAGAGGGAGGACAAGATGGGACGGGCTGGATCAAAGTTTCGATCATGATTATTAGTCGGGGAATTTAAGGCTACGTGGACAGCTGCAACAACTGCTGGCACCTCGTTTTCGAGCAAGGGTCGGGGAGGAGTATCATCTACTCTGGGTCGCGGTCGCGATCGCAAAGGACCTCGGCGGCGAGGTCGGAATGACTGGAGGCGTCTGTGTCTGTATACTGTATTTGTGGCCCTATTGCTCGCCTGGAGGAGGGTTATGGGGTCATCGGAGTCTGTGAGAATATGCCTAGGACGGCGGGTACGACTAATCCTACTTGGGACATAACTGGCGGCCTCGACAACCAGAGGATTGCGAATGTTTGACCGCGGAATCAAAGAAACGCTTTACAAGGCGTTTTAAGAATTGGTGTATAGTGGGAATTTTTTAGTCGAGATGGAGACTCTCGTTGCTAACATACTAGGGTCTGCGATCTCTGCCAGGATACCATTTTTAATCTAAGGACGAGTACACAGTTGAACTCATAGAGCGAGCGCTTACATTGATAATCGGTGTTGTAAAGTTTGATTGAAAGATCTCGGAGATGACTGTAGCATCCTCGCTATAAAACCTTTTGCACAAGGAAGGTTTAGGTTACAAATAAAGGCTCTGGTACAAAAACTGATTTATTATATACAACGTTTATAAAATTAGATAATTATATTATTCTTACAAACTAGTCAGAGATTTTATATATTTGAAAATAATGTCCACTTTCCACCGCATCTGTAACAAAAGGAAATATAATGAATTATAATAGATATGATAGTGAAAACCAGGAGTTTTTGGTTGTTTGTTGTGAAAGGCGACTAAAGGATTATGTACTTTATTGTCGAGGGTGGACAGTAGCGTTTTCTTTTTTACTATTAACGTGCTAACTAAAACTGTCTAATAAACGTGATTACGGCACTTTCTTTACAGTCCAACCCTGACCCGGAATGGCAAGATTGACTATTTGTTCACCAGCAACATTCAACACTTCGTAGTTTGTACAAAGATCGTCACTATTTTCTCAAAAGCGTACTTTCTCAATGATACAAATGGCTGAAATAATAATATGTTATCGTTACCTGCAAGCCGATAGGAACCGCGCGTCATAAGCGCCCTGCAGCGGATGCTTGTTGGGCTGCTTGTCGGCGAGCGCGCGCGACCCGCAGCGCCCGCACTGGCGCCAGCGGGCCGGCCGCAGCCCGCCGCCCACGTACATGTAGCTAGAAACCATTTAGTAACATTTGTACTTAGATGAATACTAAAATCGAATGGCGTTAAAAGAGTAGCTGGTCCAGCGTGGATTCAGAGGACGAGAGACAGAGATATGGAAATCTTTAGAGGCATATGTCGAAGGATAAGTTGTTTAAAATGACTGCACCGAACGTCGATATTTAAATAAATTAATTTTGAGTAGGATAGAATTATAATATAGATTTTTTTTTTCAAAACTTTGTGGAACCAGCAATTTTTTTATTTTATATTGTTATTTTAAACACTAAAATTAATGTTCCCACTGCTGAGACACAAACCTCCTATCTTCGAGAGGGAGTGGCTTAGAGTATATATCACTGGAGAAGCCTTTTTTTAATATGTAAGCACCATGTATCTATCACATAATTAAATTATCTGTCGTTGCTTCATTTTTAATTCTTTTTACCTATTGTGGTATAGTGCCTAGGTGCATCGTCTTCACATATAATTATTTAACTAATGTACGTACTTTTACAAACTATTGTAAAACATTTTAAAAGAGTAACCGTGGAATTTCTTGCCCATTCTTCCCCATACCAAAACTACCTTTTGGAAGGGGCGACTACAATCAATTATATTATTTTGTAAATTTTAACGTCCAAAAGTGCCATACATGGGCCTATTTGAAATAAATGATTTGACTTTGACTTTCAATGTATTAATTGTTGGTACTATAACATTTAATTTTTCTGGTTTTATTTTATAGTTCTTATTAAACTTTTCTATGCATCAGCTGTTTTATTTCTGGGTTCAAGCAAAATTCCGAATGATTATCGATATCGATAAAAAAAAAATCGATGGTACGAACTTCTCTTTCCGGGCTCGAAAAAAACAATAGTTATTGTTCTTTTTCGTAGAAGCTACCGCTTCCCCCGCCAAAAGTGACAGACTTTTTTGTTCGGAAAATTGCGCTTATGGCTTCGCTTGTGATATAAACTCTAAGGGGAGTGGGCTACGCTGTCAATATATTTACCGTATAGCGTCCATGGTAATGGAAGGCGTGGTCTCACACTGTGCGTACGGCGGCGGCTCAGGATTGTATCGCAACGCTTCCGGTTCTACACCGTACTCCAACTAGTAAAAGAAAAAAGTAATTTTAAATTATCGTTCATTCATTTTCATTACTTTTTTACATTTCCATTTCTTTTTATTTTTCATTTCATTTTTACTTTTTTAACATTTTTGAATACTTCTAAAAAAAAACATTTAGTAGTTACTAATAGTTTATTAAAAAACAATAAAAATTACAAAAAGTAAAATAAAATTTCAAAATAATTAGTCGATTAATTATTACGATTAATGATGGACATCACTAATATTGTGATCAATATTTTTTTGTTTTGGCGGCAAATTGAATATTTTTGGTTTCCGACATGGCTCTTTCAGTTTGTTAATATTTTAAATAATAGGTATATTACCATTTTTTTTTTCATAATCGTTGTTTATTTTCCACGAGTGGTGTGTCTGCACAAGAAAATTATACCAATTAAGCATGGAAAATATAAGTTCGAAAAGGTACGTCGTGCACAAGTATAAAAGTAATATTAGAAATTGCTTAGCTATCAAATTACGTTTTAGTAGGTATCTATTTAAGTTGACAACAACCTAACACAACTAAATGTAACAAAAATTAAATGGCATTGAAAAAATCTTCCGCATCGCTGTCAAATCGCAATGTGCCCGTGAGACTGGCTGCGTCAGTGTGCACTTTTATAATTTTTAACGTGACGATATCACGTCCATGTCACGGCATCACGATAATACAAGAAAATATGGAAAATATATGAAGATGATTATAAATTTCTGTCCACGATAACATGTACGTATTTTCCTACATTTTATGGACGTGGACGTTCACGTCCACGATATCGTCACGTCAGAAATTAAAAAAGTATATATTGCAGTTGTACTTACATATAGCGGCCATTGTTTCCCGTGCGGCGCGGCCACGTTGCACCGCGGGAGCGACTCCCACACCCGCGCGCCCGTCCATTGTGTGCTCAGCAACGCGCATTCCTCTGGGAACACAAAACAGTCAGATTTTAGTACATATACATTTGTACTTTGAAACAGGGTTTTAATTTTTATTGTTAACGGTTTTCACCAATCTTTTCAGTGGTGGAATTCAATCTATCTAGCTTTTTCTCAATTATGTTGGCGTCGGTTTCCAGTCTAACTGGATGCAGCTAAACACCAGTATTTAAAAATTATTTCAACACCATTGCTCTCAAACCTTTCGAAATTGAGTTTATTTTTAAAGCATACGTGCCACTTAAACATGTAAAACAAACTAGATTAAATTTTTCAAGGCAGCTGATTATGTACTACTCAATAAAAAATTAAGAGAATTAAATTGGAAACAGCGACTGGAGCAATGCGCAAATGTTAATCTTATGATAGAGGTGCTATATGAATCTGTTCAAACAATTATTAATGAGAATATTCCTAAAATTAAGTATGTAAACAAAAATTTTCCTCCATGGTATTCCAAAACCTGAGTAAAATCCTCAATGGAAAAGAAAAACTAAGACAATGTTCAAAAAAATACGGTAATCCGTGTGATGTTATTGAGTACAGAATGCTTGATGAAAGAAAGGGCACAGTCGATTATTAAAAGATGTTATAAAAATATGTCCACTCTGTAGAGAATAACATCCAGTCAAACCCCAAGTGTTCTTCTGGTCTTTCGTTAAGACCAAAAATTCAAAATCTAGCTCAATACCATCCGAAATTACATTAAACGAATCAATAGCTAGGAAAGGCGATGAAATATGCGAACTTTTTTTAACTCAATTTTCGTTTACGTTTTCTGCCGTCAACAGAAATTTGTTCTTAATAAAATAGCTTTAACTGAGAGGGAAGTTCGTAAAGTACTAAACAGAATTGATGTTACCAACGGTGCCGCCGCTCTTCATATAAAAAATGTGCTTGTAATTTAGCATATCCCCTTACCATCATCTTTAATAAATCGCTCGAAACATCTACATTTCCCAAAGAATGGAAAGAAAAGCTAACGTGGTTCCGATATTCAAAAAAGGTGATTGCTCCGATGCTAAAAATGATCGACCAATCTCTATCTTGTCCATATTCTCAAAACTTTTTGAATCAATGATCTGCCCTATATTAACATCCCATGTGAAAATACAACTTTACCCTCAACAGCATGGTTTCTGCAGCAACAAATCCACTGTCACCAATTTGGTATCATACCTTGACGAAGTCTGTATGAGCATTGACAGGCCAACAGATCGATGCTCTGTATACAGACTTCAGCAGAGCTTTTGATAAGGTTGACCATGAAATCCTGCAGCTGAAATTACATGGTCTTGGTATACACGGGCCCTTGCTGGAGTGGTTCAGGTCGTATCTATATGGGCGAATACAAAGAGTGGTGGTAAACGGCTATCGATCCTCGAAGTATATCACAACCTCCGGTGTGCCCCAGGGATCGCATACCGGGCTAATTCTCTTTGTTATATTCATCAACGACATAGTAAATTGCAACAAACATAGCCAATGTTCCTTATTTGCCGATGACCTTAAAATCTATCGTCATATAAAAACTCAAGAAGACAGCGCTCTACTCCAAACTAATCTGAATTCATTACAGAGCTAGTGTGTGGTGAATGGTTCTGAATGCCAACAAATGTTACCACATAACATTTATGTGGAAAAAGCATTCCATACCATCAACTTACTCCTTCAACGGAACGTCACTGCAAAAAGTCAACAACATACGGGATCTAGGTGTATTGCTTAGGAGCGATCTCAGAAGCACGAGCGATGAAAATGGTTGGGTTTAGTAACAGAATTGGCAAAGAATTTAAGGGAACCTTGGCATTGAAAGTGCTTTATAACACCTTTGTGCGCAGCCTCGTAGAATATGCATCTCCCGTCTGGAGTCCCACTTATAACATTCATATATTAATGAGCGCGTTTAAAAAAGAATACGAGGTGTTTGCGGTTCGAAATGACGAAAATGACGAAGGGTTTTAAATGATCTGTCAACACTTTATAAAATTGTAAACGGGATAACATCAACTGCAGATCTCCTTAACAAAATCAACCTAGATGTACCTCGTTATTCTCACCTCCGGTCCAAGCGTCCTAGTAGGACTCTAGCCACTACACCGTGTTACACAAACCTGTGCCAGCATGCTCCCCTAAACAGAATGTTGACTTTTTACAACAGAGCCTGTTCAGTTGACAACAGTAATAGATATTTTCTTTGATAGTCTGCCAATATTTAAAAATAAAATGAATTAAATTGACCTGTAATCAGCTGCTTATTTATTTATTTATATTTATAATAATTTAATTTTAATATAATAATGTAATCAAATTGAATAATAACTTTTGCATTTTTTATTTGGACTTATTTTAATAAGATTAAATATTTATGATTTATTTTATTCCATATATTAGTATTGTTACTTTATAAGCGACTATTTTATTATGATTTTTTTGTTGTTTGTTCTCATGCAATGTAACAAAGTGTATTAATTTATTATTATTTTATAATTTAATCTTATTTCGTAATTTTATTATAAAACAAAAATAATGTTAATGCTAATATTTTAATGATTTAATAATTTGTCGAATAATTGTTCACCTTTTAATGAGAATGTTGTGTTTGCCTATGTGATATATTTACACAGTACTAAAGACTCGTGATACCTATTGTAATTATCCTTGTAAATACGTCGTTGGTGTGCCTTGCTTAATAAATAAATAAAAACGGTGTAGGTAAATATCATGAGGAAAACGGCATGTCCTAGAACCAGAAATTTGAAGACTTGTGACATCCACCAACCCATACTGGGCCCGCGTGGTGGATTATGGCCCATTCCCTCTGACAGAAAGAGGAAGCCTGTTTCCCAATGGTGGGAACATTATAGGCTGATTATTAAAAATGACTGGTTCGTTGAGTGAACCGTCCAGGCCAGTCCGCCTCACCGACGAGCTCCTGCTTGGGCGCGGCGGCGCTGGCCAGGCGCGCCAGCGGGCGGGCCAGCGCCTCGGCCGCGCGCCCCGCGCCGCGCGCCACGGCCGCCAGCTTGCGCAGCAGGCTCACTGCCGCGCCGTCCGCCCAAAGCTCGTAACTACACCCAAATAATACATATTTATCCAGAATTCAAATTAACTGTTCATAAATAACAACTTATACCTTTAAAGTTAATAAAAATAGCAGTTTAATATCGTTACTTAAGGTTACGCTTCCCGGTTATTCTTCCATACAAACGTAGTATGGTGATTACTCGTCTGTTTGATGTTTAAAATTTAAAATGGTATCAATTTGTCTCGTCATTAACTAGGCCTGTACGGAAGCAAAATCGAAAAAATAAATATTGGTTCGGAAGTTATAAGCATCAAAACTTCCATATTCTAACACGAATTTTAACTCATCTTTGGGCGTAAATAAATAACTTATGGAGAATGAAAATGGAAAAATAAAAACAGTACAGGGATAGATAATTTATTCAAAAGTTCAAATAATTTTATTTGGAGTAGATACATCCAGTAATTTTTCCATAATATGGTACACGCACAAAGGTCTGGTCATGAAATTTTACGCGCTCGTTTTCGTTATAAATCATTGTGCATTTCACTAAATAAATAAATAACTTTACTATATAGCATGCATATTAGCCACGCCACCAACGAGTTCGGCCCGGCGGCCAGCCGGCTCTTAAGTAATACAATTAAGGTAGATCCGCAAGGTAGCCCGCGAAATTCAAATTTTCTTACGTTTTTTTGCAATTTATAGTTCAGTGTCAGGTTGTATAGAATCGGGATCAAATATCATGAAAAAGTCATTCAATAGACCAATTTTAACTTAGAGAGATGTATTAACGATTCTAACTATGCCCTATGCATTATTATTGCCAGTTATTTAATTTATGGTCGTATTTTTGTCTCCAGATTGTAGATACGTACTGGTGTGGATGTGTCATCGTGTGCTGATGTTGGTACGCCAGCGATAGGAGCGCGGTGAGGCCGATGTCTAGAGACCGCTGCAGAGATAATCGCAGCGGCTGGAGGGACGTTGCTTCGGTCAATGCTTCGGGCTTCGCTTCTATTGCCAGGAGGCTCTGAAACAGTACAATGGGAAATGAGAAAAAGATGCTTGTTGCAGCGTGGTATAATTGAATGTTGGAGCGAGATAGCAGGTCTTTGCCCACGAGTGGGACAGAACAGGCAAATAAAAAGGTAAGCTTTTGCTGTAATTTTGCTCTATACTTTTTAAACACTGTCTTAAGAGTAAAGATATTGATTATGAATTGCAAAAACTAATATCGTGACACTAAATATTTAGTTTTAGGTGTAAAAAAAAAGCACTTGCAATCCTTTTGCTAAGAACGTTATTCCCATCTGCACAAATATCAGCTTTACCTAAAAAAAGTTTAATTCATAACGGGGTTGGTCAAAGTGGCGCTAGCATAGCTTTAGCCAAAAAAAAATAGAAGAATTTTCTAAGGAATATTCGATTTGTCATTGATTTGATTTGACAAGGTCTGTATCCTTCCTCGTAAACTGCACAGCCTCGCAGTGCGCTTCGTTTCTTTAATTCAGCTTTTAAGTCATATCAACCAAGTCGAATACATTTTTTTTCACAACAGTTCTTTCAATATTAAAAAAAAAAATATGCTTTCAACAAGGGAAGCCAAAACACAACACAAACTTGACAGGTGAAAGCTATGCTAGTGCCATCTATCTAAAACTTTCACCAGCCAACCTCATTTAAAGTCAAAATGTCATAAAAATATTGAAGTTGTAGCGAAAACTAAACTTTATATCAAGGGATTAAAGTTAACTCGTCCTGAATCACATAAACTCAGTTTACCTTATCATGTTCGTGCGTGTGATCATCAAGTATGGCGGCGAGCGGTGCGGCGTCAGGCTTGTCGTCAGGTCGTAACGCTAAGGAGACGGCCGCCCATGACGCATGCAGGCTTTGGAGGCACGTCAGCCAGGACAAACTGGTTTGAGCTAACGGGATTAGTCTGGGGATGAAAAAATAAGATATATATTTAACCGCACCCCAAATAATTACTTTTTTGTACCCCAAAAATATTAACCGAGGAAATTGCGAAATAATTGTGTTCATATGATTCCTTGCTGCATCGTTATTACTTTACTTTTTGGTTATGCAATTAATTTCTACTATATTAAAGGATTCACTCTATAAATCGTACGCTTTAGAAACACGATTCAATCTAGTTTCCTCTATAGAAAAAAATCCAAGGTAATCTCTAAAAAAAAATCATCCAAATGCGTGTCGGACTACGCACAGTGAAGTTCCGTAGTTGGAATGAATTTATCCCAAATACAAACTTAACATTGTAGTTGAAGTACATGTACTCCCATTCCAACCGCAAATGTAAATTTGTACGCACAATATTGATAGATTTACCATGTTATTTTAAGACCATAGACTTCTTATAGGTTTTCCTGTAATCTAAGAGAGTAGAATGTGTGTGTGTAGTTTAGGAGTTACGAGGTAACAGATGAACATACATACATAGCCTGTTAAAATCATAACCCTCCTTTGGCCTTGCCGTAGTCGGGTAAAAATACAGAAAAATAGTTTTATAGAATACCTGCACAGTGCAATCCTTAGTTTGAGCCAGCTGTGGAAGTAGTATTGTTGGAATGCAGCCGGCTGACGTTGAAATGAATCTGTTAACCTGAAAATTATAAGTAAAACTTAATTATTTATTCGTTATTTAATCAATAATAAGGTCGATTTTGTCGAAACATAAAACAGCATAATATTTTGGCTTAGAAGATCAAAAGATTTCTAGCTGAGCCCTGCACACTAATTGTTTCAATCACAATCTGAATAATTTTGAAGGATATTGCTTATTTTTTTTCTTTTTCGTGTGGTTAGTGACTAACCTGAAGCCCTAATGTAAGTTTCTTTTAAAACTCTCGAATTTACGCATCGACCGCATTCGGCGCTCCGATTGGCGAAATTCTATTTAGTCCGTCTTTCAGATAATAAAACAAAATATTAGACACGTATTTTTGCTTTATCATATTAATAAAAAATAACTTAGAAAACATTAAAGTTGGGGAGTGGGGATCGTGACGTCACGCCACATTTTAACTCAATGTATAGCCGTAATCTTTTGATTACGTCAAAAAAGAAAAAACCCGTGTCCAATATTTTTTATTAATCTACCTGCCGGACAAATATAAATAATTTTAGACACAGGCCTATTAGGGTGCAGAGTTGGAAGTTCACATGTCATCATTCTCCCGCCCTCTCATCCTAATTTATTTGAGGTCGGCGCATGCGCAACTTTATTTTCAATACTTCTTTATTAGTCGTCATCTCGGTAGTCACAGAGTCAATACTTAACTAGGACCCTGTGTAATTTATTTATACAGGGTGGTACTTTTTTTCTAATGTGGAATTATACAGGCTGGTATTTTTTCTAAGTATTGATGGAAAAAGTACCGAAAATTTTCAATCTAAAATGCTCTTTTTATATTACCTCTCATACATAAGCTCCAGTACATTATGTTTGACGGTCCCCGTGCAGGCGACCAGCACGTCGAGACAGTCGTAGCCCGACACGATTGCGTATTCCAACAGGGAGGTCGCATGTTGCACTGCTATGGGAGTCGCTGTCAACATGAAATTAACATGAAAAAGTGTTTATCTAAACTAATCTTATAAAGAGAAAAGCTTTGATTTCACCATTAGAATGCTAAATTATCATTGAGTAACATAGGCTATAATTTATAAAGATATCACGAGGGCGAATATATCAACGTAGCTCCTTTTTAGTACATACATATAATTTATAATAACACTTTTTCACCTATACGCTAAACCATTAATTACCCAGTAACTGGGTTGTGGCAGTCGCTCCATGTTATAAACTGGTATTCAGCTGCATCTGGTTAGACTGGAAGCCGACCCCGACATATTTGGAAAAAGGCTAGGCAGATGATGGTAATTATTTTATACTCACGAATGTCGCACCAGGGCTGCGGTAGTTTGTATACGTGCAGTTGTGCATGTGTGTCTATGGCGAGAACCACGCCGCCTAGTTGGGACATCTCCACGTAGGAGACTATGGCGCAGCCGGAACCACTCTATTGAATAAAATTACAGTTTAAGACGAAAGGGCCCGGGGTGTTCGTGAAATTATCATTAACACTTTGAAGGACAGTACACGAGACACAATAGAAGTTTTATTATTATGACGCCTATGGGCGTATAGTGTCCTTCAAAGTGTTAAGTATGATTTGCGATCGTAAAAAAATATGTATCACTGACCTACAAATTCGAAAAACAACTGGTAGTTTCAGAGATAAGATTGAGCGTAGAGCGTACAAACAAACTCTTCAGATTTATTATATTAGGACTAGCTGTTGCCCGCCACTTCGTCTACGGTCCAGGATGAAAAGTAGCCTATGTCCTTCCCCAGGTCATGATCTACCCATGTGCCAAATTTCGTCCTAATCCGTTCAGCTGTTAGCGTGTAAGCGTAACAAACAAACAAACTCACTTTTGCATTTATAATATTAATTAGGATTGATTAATGTTGATTTTAGTGTCTGTTATAAATACTTAATTCGTTAAATCGTGCCTAAATTAAAGCTAAATAACTGCTCTACACCTTCATTTGCCGTGAATTTCCTTGTAGGATGAGTAATTAATTATTTTAAATGGCCATTACTTGAAGAGCCATATCTTGAGTTTTATAAGACGCACAGAGCTATGGTTAAATTATAGTAAATTTTATAAACTTTAAAAATGAAACTTTGACTCTTTCCGTAGGATGCACCCTTTTAAAGTTATAAGCCAACAAAATCGAGGATTTTTAAGCACCACGCAGTTAGCACAGTGTCTTTCGAAGCTGTAAACTTGCTTTTACACTGTTGGTATCAATACTAACATCTCAAAAAAATCTGTACCTATACATAGTGTATTTTGCGCCCTACGATGTTTTAAATGACTGACTAATATTAAACTTACATTTCAAAGCATAGCAGGTTCCTAATATCCTATGGAGAAGAACGAGCAAGAAACTACATAGATACTTACTGGCGCAGTGTTGGGTCCGTACTTGGTCTTCTTGGGCGGTGTGGAAGCGGCCTCCACCGCGGTCACGCCGCCATGCGACACTACTGCGCGACTACACAACTGCAGGCAAGTAGAGCATTTGGTTGAACTGTCATCATAATTTTAATTTATCAGAAAAATTACGCCTCGTTAAAACACAGTTCCAAAAAAAAAAAAAAGCTAGATGGAGTCGACATTTCCTATCTGACTACGCTCGAGAAGAAATGTAGACATGTAGATTAGTATCTGAAATGGTCTTTTGAGGAAAAAAACCACACAGATTTGTGTGGACAGTCCAGTCAGTTCACGCATTTGTCAGTAATCGTGCAGCTTAACTCAGAATTTAAGAAGTTCTATATTTAGCTAACCCAATGAAACTTCGTTTTTTTTCTATGAGGACTTGGGGAGTCTGCAGCCGAAACATAAAGCCTTAAGACGCAATGGAACTACGGTCGTCAGTATGGTGACGGCCACAGAGGGTGACTGCCATAAAGGGTAACTGCCACAGGGGGTAACGGTCTAATGGTGTCCTATCACAAGATTTTCTGTCTAACTAAATGTGATAGTGTTACTTACATAGTGATGCGTGTCTCTAGCAAGTAGATGTAGCGCCCTGGGCGTAGCTAGCACGGCGTGCGGCGCTCCGATTGGTAGCTTGGTGCTGGCTGCGCATACCGCGCCCTCGCCGCCTTCCACACCCCACGCAGCTGTCTTCTGCCAAACCTAGATAATGGAAGGGAGGACTTTCTTGAGGATATGTTATATATAAGCTTTTGCCCGCGTGGAGGTCGAACTTTATCCCACGGGGATGTACTACCGGGATAAAAGTACCGATGTCCTAACTCAGATCATGGTCTAGCCGTGTGCTAAATTTCATCGAAATCCGCTCAGCCATTAAGGCATGAAAAAGTAACAGACAGACAGATAGTTTGTTTTGCTTATATAATATTCGCATATTTATTATAAGGACACTTGTAAGAAAAACAAAGTTAGTTACCGTTTTAAAAGAAACACGGTCAATGTAAACTATTACATGTTTGTTTGTTAAGGGTATGCGTTGAAGCAGCCCGCAAAATTCAAATTGTTTTATGTTTTTGTGCAATTTGCAGGTCAGGTTTTGTGTTGACAAAAATACGATTCGCAATCGTTACAAATGTGTATTTATCTCTCGAAGTAAGAATTGACTTATTTCACGATTTCGTGAAATAGTCATTCAATAGAGTAATCTGAACTTAGAGAGTTGTATTGATGATTTTAATGGTTATAATTCTGTAAATTAGTTTAACGTCGAACATTAACAAAATATTTTCAAAAATAATACTAAACTGACTCTCAGTAACGCTAGATGAGCAACAACCGTACGAACAGGCGGGTTTCAGGAAAGGTTATTCGACTTTAGATCACATCCATGTTGTTGCACAGGTAATAGAAAAGATCAAGGAATACAGGACAACTTTATATTTATGCTTCATTGACTACAAAAAAAACCTTCAATTCTCTAAAACATGGCGTGATTTGGAATTCTCTTTCAAATTCAAATTGTTTTTATTCCACATAAACCTACATGGGCACTTATGTAACGTCAGGAGCTAGGTGCATGGTTCCAATTGGTCGTTTCCTATGGAGAAGAGCCGGCAAGAAACTCCACGGTTACTCTTTTAAAAATAATTGGCTTTTACTATTCTTTCAAATAACAGTGTGACTAGGTATGGAAGGACAGTGTAGGTCTTTCAATAAGTACCAGGTACTTAAGAAAATAGAAAATGGTCAACAAATCTACAGTCCACTAAGCCTACAGCGTTCTCACCTTCACAAAATAGAAAAGATATATAAATTAATAAAAATAAAGACCTCTTTTAATTAAACGCAATTACATGATTGTTATTACAACTGTAATAAATCTGAATAATTATTATGTGTACAAAAGCCACTAACAAAGAGTTGAAATACTTGTAGATATATAATGTCAAATAATAGGATGAATATGTCAAGGACGAATGTAAAAATAATAAAATTAAAATAAACATGGTAATTTGGGAGCAGTTAATAAACTCTTACATAATTATGCCGTTAATGAGATACCAGAGAAGCCACATGTGCAGAAGGAATTATTGCCAAACTACCTTGTTTTCAACGTAGTCTTTAATTTTATAATATGCTTTCTTGATAAGGACACGTTTGATGTGGGTTTTGAACTTCCTATCGCTAAGTTCTGTATCAGACTTTGGCAACTTGTTATAAAAGCGGATACTGTTTATAAGAAATGACTTGCTTGTTTTAGTTAATCTAAACTACGGTCTTTTGTAACAAGGCGTATAGAAGAAGAGCATCACTCTACTCTACAAAATATACTCAAATAAATGTGCGAATAGGTGAGGCTAGAAAGAGAAGGAAACCTTTTTCCCATTAAGGAGGGCGTTAAGCTTCCTGTGTACATGACGCCGGAGCCGCACCGGTGCCGGACCGCAAGATGCAAATATATCGGAAAATCTCAGAAAGAAAATGTAAAATTTACGCGGTGCCACCAGTGCGGCGGCGGTACTTTTATGCTATCGCGGAGTTTTTTGTTGAACTTTTTAAGACGTACAATCCTGTAGAACATTAATTTTATGCATCTCTTGCGGTTTACGTGGCACACGCCAGTAAAGCTCTCATATTTCAGCTAATTTACACAAAACCATAATTAATTATACACCTAAACCTTCTTCATGAATCATTCCGTCCATTAGTGAAAACAGTTTGAAAATACGTTCGGTAGTTTTTGAGTTTATCACGTACATACACACAGACAGACGCGGCGGGGGACTTTGTTTGAAGTTTTAATGCATCTTTTTAACCTTTTTGAGTATTCTTCGTAGTGTATTTTTTATATATAAGCTGATCTGAGATAATTCTAGTCAATCTTTTATTTTACATTATTTTTATCCTTACAATTTATTCAAATTATATTGCAATATTACGTCAAATCTATAATAAGTTTAATTATGTCCATATTTTGATAAAAAATTGCATTCCACTTGATTTAATTTAAAGCTGATTGGAAATTTTTCAAATTAATATTGTTAAAGATTCATTTAATAATGTAGGGTGTCCTTTTAAGACTTTGCCTTTCCTCGTTACTAAAAGGTACTATATTAAGCTATTGTGATTAGAGATACCGTAATTCTTAATGGTTATTTGAAATTCTGTACTACTATTATTAGTAAATGAAAGATCTATGCAATTCGATGTTGATTTTGTGGTACTTGTAGGAATTTTGATGAATTGGTGTAGGTTTATGATTTTTTGTTCTTTTACATTTCTCGACACCCTGGAGTCCCGGACCTTTGGAAGGCGTACGAGGGGCCGAAGCCAACTCGCAGAGGCCCGTTAGGTGTTTTAATGGAATGAGGCACCAACCGACGATCATCCCTGTATGCACTATGCAAGTGCACCCAAGGACAAAAAAGGGTTGAAGTGAAAACTTCTTTTTGCCTAACCTTTGATGTGACGACACCAGCTTTTGACCATTAAAAAGACATCAACGCGTTGATTACCGCGGTGCCGATTTTTTTTCAAGTTTTCACTTCTGTCAGCGTTCTCGGAGTGCCACTGTTTTATTATTACTATATTCTTTACTTATCAGATAACAATGATTTTAGTGCTGGCACGATACTGTTAAGTCTCTGGTATTCCTTTGCTTTTTTTTTAAACAATCTAAGTTAAAATCTCCGGTAATTATGAGGCGTTTGTTTTCCTTACCGTACGTTTCTAAATCTAACCCGTCTTTTTACCCGGCTACGGCAAAGTCAAAGGATATTTTTTTTTTTTGTATCTATGTATGTATGTTCATCTGTTCGCTCTTAGCTCCTAAAATACTCGTCTTATTTTGACAAACAAGGTGTCATTGGAAGTGTTATGTTGTTCAGCAGGTTATAGGCTTATACATAATTTATATCGCAACAATACTTATAACTGGAGTCACAAGTTATCTGTAAGATCTATGCTATTTATTTACAGTCATTATGTGTGACTCCGGTTACACGAAATCTGATGTTATTTTGTTATAATGTCTTGTTTATACCTTTTTAGTTGAAGTTTTGTCGTAGTTGGGTTTTGTTTTACCGTATACTCACCAGCGTATTGAAGCAATCAGTTCCCGGCTTGGGACCTCCTCCGGGAGTTGTGTTGCCTTGCAGAGGTCCTAATGACGGAAACAATTTTAGTTTAAATGTAATTTAGTATTTATTTATGTAGTTCATTAGTTTAGGAATGAGGAACAGGGTGTAAAGTTCACTCATCCTCCATAGAAAAGGGTGGATTTTCTGGGTCTGTCTGGCAGGCAACTGCCCAACGATTGATGTCGAGGAAATTATATATATGCTGTTCGCGCTGTAAACTCTAATAGCGCGATGCAAGATTTGTGTGACTTCAGGATTTTGTGTGCCGTCGGGTCTTTGATGCGTAGTTCGCATGTGGCGATGTAGATGCCGACACAAGTTAGAGGGGTCTTATCGCCGCAATTGTGGCGTTCCCAGGGCTGGGTTGCGACAGTCACACTCTCCATGACGCCATGCCATCCCGCCGAAGCTCTGTCCGCTGTGCAAAAAGGAAAAACAAAACCTTTAGGAGGTTTTGAGGTACGGAACCCTAAAAATTGTTACAAAATATTGGTTACATCATTCATATTGAAATTATACATGTGAGAACAATGTAGAAAGACGTGCACGGTAAAAGCGTCCGTAATAAAAAGATAAAAAAAGAACAATTAAAAAATTACACACAAACTACGGTGGTTGACCCCAAAAATATCTTCACATCATATTTTTATTTTGTTTTATTGTGTTTAGATATCGATCCCCATCAAGTGGAGTTTATCTAAATAATTTATTTGACCATGTATACCTCTAGTTTAAGGCCCTAATATTGTAAATATTTATGTAAATCAATTACAATTCAATAACAAGACAAATTATGTTAAAATTTTAAAAACCACCGACACAAACATTTCCTCATTTCTCTTTCCTATTCCAATACCAGATCCTGTTCACCATCTATCTATAATCTATTCATTGTGACCATTCCAATGAGCCCAAACACGATACTTGTGCTGTAAGTTGGTAATAAGGGAGTTGGGTATCCTGCAAATTCCAGGTGATGCTGCAGCATCAGTTCAAGGTTACTATGTTCCTCTAATATCATTGAATTAACAGAATACCAAATTTCAAATCAATCAGATTTGTGAATGACGCTCACATACATTCAACTAGAAAAGAGCTGATAATCTTAAAACGGCTGAACCGATTTTGATAAAACATATGCAAGAACCATCGATAGAAATACTGCTTTCAAATATATAAAAAAACACATTCAAATTGGTTCACCCGTTTAAGAGCTACGGTGCCACAGACAGAGAGAGACACACACTCATAGCGGTCAAACTTATAACACCCCACTTTTTGCGTCGGGGGTTAAAAATATTAAATTTCAGTTTACCTTTAGCAAATAGTTTGTGGACCTGATGCGCCCGCTCAGTACACTTCCACATGGTCAGGGTGCCGCCAGCTATTAACAAGGAGTCCGTGTCTTCTCGCTGACACCACGTTATTGAAACTGAAACAAAATTGTCTGTTTAAGTCGTTTTTCTTTAGCGTCAAAAATATCGGGACTTAAAATGAGCTGAACAATTTAATGAAATTGAACTTTATTTCAATTCGATGAAATGGTTTTCGGAATGGCAATTGTTTGATATGGACATGGAATCTTAACCCGCGGTCCGATTAATTATTTCGACGAAACTTAAAAAAATCCACTGACTTCAAAAAAAAAAAAAACTACAAAGTGAAAAATCATTTTAATTTCGAAAGTCGGTGTCTTTGGTTTTGAATTTTCGTTTTTTGCCACCGACTTCCGAAATTAAAATGATTTTTCGCTCTGTGGTGTTTTTTTTTTTTTAAGTCGGTTGTTTTTCTTTACTTGAAAACGTTTGTGGTGAAATAATAATAAGTGTTCGCGTTTATTTTTATTTAATTGTCATCATAAGTTTTTTCTTTTTCTTAATACAGGGTTGCATAAAATTCAATCATCGTTTAGGCATGTCATATACATCATTTCGCATACCAATTAATTGATTTGATTGTGCATTTTTCCTGTAATTATTGATGTTACGTATATATTATAATGATCAATATTTTCATGGAATAATAATTTTATAAATAAAACGCTAAGTAGTTGTCGCAGATGGATTTTCGAATCCATTGTTTTAGAGAACAGCTCCGTTATGTAACACAGCTGAATGACGGATGTTTAGCGAATTTCCATAATTACTGAACGTTAACACGCAGAATTGCATAATAAACGTTTTGCATTTATCAATGCAGCGCGTCAACAATTAGAGGTTATGTGAAACAGCGTGAAATGAAACTTCAGATTGTAGATTTAAGCTCAACATTTTATCGTTCGTGGGTCTGTGTGTTATAACAACAATAATGGCGTCCGAAACAGAAATAAATAAAACGAATAATATGAGTGGGAACAGTGATTTTAAAGAAAATTTTAAGGGGCCGAAATCGACTGATTTTGATCAATTTTGTTCATTAGTTGTGAGAAAGGGAAACAGAATGTAAACAAAATTATTTGTGATTTTAAAAGTTAAATTCTTTGTTTTGTATATAGCGGAAAGGGATTTTTCAAATAAATTAAGGATTCGTGGAAAATCACAAAAATTCGCAAAAAGTTTTCTAATTATTGACGCGAGACTGACGTTTAATCGTTTTGTTAGAAGAAACTTCTTTTGATTTTGAAAATTATTTGGTCTACTTGTACATAGGGGAACTACTTTTTTCAACTTCCATACAAAATATAGCAGGAAAAAATGTTGAATATAACCATTTTTTTTAAACCCTGTCAGTAATGTATTTTTCCTATTATTATGCAAACGATATCAAGAAATTTAAAAATCACACATAAGTCTTCACCTATCCTTGAAATAAAATCAAAATTTTATTTTATGATTATACTACATATTTCAAATAAAACATATTTTCGAGAGCGCAAAAGTATTAACAGGCGCTGTGACTAACAGGAATAGTTAAACACCACGAAAACTGTACTTTTATACTTATACAGACTTGTTTCAATTATTTCAAGCTTTCTTACAATTAGATAACTTATCGACGAAAAAGGTTTTTTTTTCGTGCACGGAGCCTTAACATAAAGTTATCAAAGTTTTATGAACGTCAGTCCTAAAAATACTAAATAGTAACTGCGACTAACTTGAAAGTAGCGCCTAGCTTTTGAGAAACAAAAAAGTTAAAATTAATTCAACTTAATTGCGTGGTAAAATTGGCATTTTACCACAGATAATGTACGAACTTCACTCATAGGCTGTTCCGTTTTAAGTTCAGACAAAGTGATAGCAGAGTTTATGGTTTTTAGTATAATAAAGTTTAATATTTTATTCTTAAAAGATCGTGGGAAATGTAACGTACTCGAATGCAAGTGACCGTGATGCTAACGTTTGCCAGTTCTCTCTCATCGTATGTACGAAAGGCTATGTTACTACTACTGTTACTAGAAGCGAGCTCGGGACCTTGGGCACCCCGACTCGGACAGGTTAGGTTCGAAGGGCTAAATTTGCCACTGGTGGGGCAAAATGGAATACCTAAAACTTTGCAGTGGATTCTGCCCCACTAGGGTCGGCACCTTAGAATTTGTGTAGGGGTTCGTATTTTATATTTTTTGGCACCCAATTGATGCAGCCCACCGTACATACTGTAGCAAAAATGATTTGCCACATTCGAGTCAAATCTCGACCAGGAATCGAACCCTGGGCGACGTAGGTTATAGAATGAAAGGTGTAGTTGAGTAAAATAACACTGTATATTTATGAAAAAACAAAGGTAGTAAAGGAAAAAGGTAGTAAAGAAAAATAATAACTGAAAGACAACACCATTGGACCCTAATTTAGTCGCGAAAGCGTTAGGCCCATCGGTTCACGTTGTTTAAACAAGATGCCCGCGGGTGCACGCATCAATAGCTACCGATGGTGGTACTGCGTTATCTTTTCGTGTAACAACGCGTGCTAGGTCGCGATGAACCTAATTAGAACCTAACACAAATGGGGACAAATCATACACAATAAAAAAAAAAAGTGATTTGGAACTAAGTATGAAAAACATTAATAAACCAGTAAGAAAAAAATATTGTACACTAGCTGCGCCCCGCGGTTTCACCTGCATAAGTCTCGATCCCGTAAAAATATCGGGATAAAAAGTATCCTATGTCCTTCTCCGGGTCAAGGTCTATCCATATCCCAAATTTCATCCAAATCCGTTCAGCCGTTTTAGCGTGATGTCGTGACCAAGGGAAATAGGGATTCATTTTTATATATATAGATCTGTAATTAAAAAAAAATAATTTAGTGTATTTAGTACGATTTTATTTTATTTGTTACAAATCGTGTTATTATTAATCTGTGATTTACAATCCGATTCCTTCCACAAACAAATACTTAGTACTTACCTAAATAAAAATTACCAAACAATTATTTTTGTACTTTTATTTAAAAACACTACCTAGGTATGTACTAAGTCTAACGTTACCAGTCCTAGTTACATTTTTACTTAGATATACATTACTAACTTTTCCAAACAAATATAAAATACAAGCACCTACACAAATTCTAAGGTGCCAACACTAGTGGGGCAGAATCCACAAGATTTAAAACTAGTGGAATTTGCCCCACCAAGTCGAACCAGTGGGGCAGGTTCCACGGCAAAATTTTAGGCATTCCATTTTGCCCCACCAGTGGGATGTGTGGTGGGACAAAGTGGAAGTACTCATTTGCCGCACTAAGTCAAACCAGTGGGGCAGATTCCACTGCAAAATTTTAGGCATTCCATTTTGCCCCAGCAGTGGGGCGCGTGCGGCTTGGTGGGGCAAAGTGGAAGTACTCTAACAAGAATTAACAAATATCATGACGGTCAAAATGTAATAGTTTTCGGTCTAGGCGTCATTCGCCAAGTGTGCAGAGTATAATGTGCGAAAGGAACTTCATTCCAAAAATTGCACAAATCATTGTTTAACATTCAAACTGTCTTTGATAGAGCACAACACAACAAAAGCCATAGGTCACAAACTGCGGTCATGACATACCTACATAGAGTTGAAATGAAATAACAAGGAAAATCTCTAATAGCATATTAAAATAACTCGTATTCACGTAAGAGATGAATCGCAGTATTATGCAATCATGTATATCACCGTTGACCTTGACCTTAGAAAATACCGAGAATGCTCACATTTTTTAATATCTTTACGTTTAATAAAACAATATAAGGTCAAGCGCTATCAACTCGAATGTCAGATATTTTGAATGCATTGTGATTACTAGTATATTTTTAAGAGCAGGGGAAATAATAGAAAATCTTCTTCAAGTATACAACTTCTGCTTATCGGAACGCAGGATAATATCTCGAACGCATCGTATCTCTGAACGCATTCTTAAAACTGTTGTGTTTTATAAACTCACGTTTAGTGAAATGGTTATCCACTCTGAAATACGACCCGTGTTTCTCTTCTTCCTGACCCCAATTTTTTTAAAAATAAAAATGCTTGGATTTGAAAACCAACACGTATAATATGTACAAACAGCTCTATTAAGTAGTTACCCCCGCAAAAGAGATGTGCGTTCAAATCCATGATAGGCCCAAGTTGGTTTTAGTAATTTGCAAAAACATTTACAGAAACACTGGCTAGTTCGTTAAACTGGTATGAGATGACTGGATGGATGCGAATCACGCTAGGCGAGAAATAACAACGGGGACCTCATATAACATCTCTTGCGGGGCGGCTAAGCTCGGCCGCTTATGCTGTTAGAAAGATAAGACAGTTAACAGATGTAGAAACCGCGCGATTGGTCTATTTTAGCTACTTCCACAGCATTGTGTCGTATGGCATTTTACTGTGGGGTCGGGCTGCTGACATTGAATCCATCTTTATTTTACAAAAGAGAGCTGTCAGAGCCATTTATAATCTACGTCGCCGCGAATCTCTCAGAAAACTATTTAAAAGGATTAATATTATGACGGTACCTTGCCAATTCATTTATGAAAATATTATGTACGTAAGGAAAAATCCATATCTTTTTAATAAAATAAGTGATAGACATAATTTTAATACTAGAAATAAAGATAAACTAGATCAACCATTTTTCAGATTATCTAAAGTACATACATCTTTTATGGGGTACTGTGTTAAATGTTATAACAAAATACCTTGTGACATATTGCAATTAAATGAAAGAAAATTTAAAACTCAGATTAAAAAAGTACACTTTGTAAACAAGCATATTACAAATTAGAGAATTATATCCAAGATAAGAGTGCTTGGAAACATGCTGGTCCTACTCCATAGGACAATTTAGAATCAAGACAAAATCAAACAGGTTGCTAATTTAATTGTAAAATTTATAATTTTGTATTATATGACATTGATTTTACATTCTGTGATTACTTCCTCACACACTGACTTATTAATTTTAAAAACATTAGGAAAATCGTCTACTTTTACCATGTTTGTAAATATGTGAGCACCATGTATCTATCATATAATTAAATTATCTGTCGTTGCTTCATTTTTAATTTTATTCTAGGTGCATCGTCTTCACATATAATTATTTAAGTAATATACGTACTTATACAAACTATTGTAAAACATTTTAAAAGAGTAACGGTGGAGTTTCTTGCCCATTCTTCTCCATACGAAAACTACCTTTTGGAAGGGGCGACTAGAATCAATTATATTATTCTGTAAATTTTGACGTTCAAAAGTGCCATACATGGGCCTATTTGAAATAAATGTTTTGACTTTTTTTGACTTTTGATGGTTTGAGTATGACGACGTTCGGTGATGTGATGGATCGAATCCAAGTCGAAACTATGAACTCCTATTGAAGTATTCTTTAGATTATTCGTAACGAATTCAATGCTGTAGCAGTGTAAAATTTTAAAAATTGAGCGGCTAGCACATACTGACGCTGTGTGTACCTATTAATAAATCTTATTAAAATATACAACTCATTTAATTTTCAGTTTATAATGAAGTATTTGCTAAGAAAAAGTTTCACTTAAAATAGGTCCTGGCGCCCGGCTTCTCATAATGCGACTAGAATGAACCCTCCAGGAGGGCTCCCGGCACTGAACGTGTCTGATCTATTGCTATTCTCTCCCGCCAACCTCCCCGTTACTGAGCGTTAAAGAGGCAAAAATTTACCTTAATTTTCAACTTTTTATTCTTCAGAATTTTCCCTTAATTTGTGCTGTAAGACCTTGCTTTTTGCCAAATTTCGTGATTCTAGGTCAACGGGAACTACCATATAGATTTTTGACTCAGGGCCTTGATGTTTATACACCTAATAGGGACTATAGACATCAGTATCCGGTTCCGACCTCAGTTCCTGAGAAAATCGGTGGTGACAGACGAACAAGAGAGTGATCTTATAAGGGTTCCTTTTTTACCTTTTGAGGTACGGAACCCTCAAAAGTAGGTTAAGTTACTCCTTATAACATCAGCTATCTGCCAGTGAAAATCTCGTTAAAATCGATAAAGCCGTTTTGAAGGTTAGCCGGAACAAACAGACAGAGATAAATTAAAAAAATTTGGTAAAAGTACTGTATATACTTTCTGTTCGCGACTATTATAGAATCGTAGTTAGGTATAAGTAATTATAGAATCGTAGTTATGTATAAGTAGTTATGAATAATCGTAGATTTGTTAAAATATTCATGTAAGTAAAATTGTATGCTAGGAACAGCGCATGGTATAGACCTATAGAAATAGCACGAGGGAAAAACCCGCCTGCAGTTCCCACACCATGCCAGCATCGCCTCTACCTATAGAAATAGCGCTCGGGATGAACCCGCTAGAAGGTCCCACACCCGGCCGCATAGCACTCGGGATAAACCCGCCTGCAGTTCTCCGGCCGGATCGCCACCCTTATTTTACAACCAATACGGAGGCGCTGTTGTTGGTGTTTGTGTAATGCGCTTGTGTGCGACCGTAATTTAGTTGTATAAAAGGAGCGAGTATTAGATACTAGTAGGAGCGAGTATAATACATAGAAATCCAGCCCGTCCCATCTTTGATGTCCTCCCTCCGGTGACGCCCTAAGCCGAGGCTCGTACCCCACAGGGGGTGCCCTTAGCGAGCGTTCACCTAGCTTTTTAGCTGAGTTTTGTATGCCCCTGGCTGGAGGCTTTGAGTGTAGCAGCTTAAGGCAACCACAGGATTGACCGGTTAAGTAGTCATGACCTCAGAGGTCAGCTACGAGATGCCCAACAGAAAAAAAAAAAAAAAACCATAGAAAATAGTTCATCAGATCACGTCAAAGAGGTGCCAGATCGTACGAGCTGGTGCTCATCATACGAGACTACTTGACGAACCACACATTTCGCTTCCGTATCGACGAAGCCCTTTCCTCCCCCCGCCCCATAAGGGCAGGAGTCCCTCAGGGCTCAGTATTAGCCCCCCTCGCATTCACGCTATTCACTAGCGACATCCCCAAACATAGATCGACGCAGTTGGCTCTGTTCACAGACGATACAGCGATCATCTGCAAAGGCAATACAGCTAACATGCTCCTAAACCTACAAAGGGCTGTCAACAATCTTGGCGCCTGGTTTAGGAAATGGCGAATAGAAGTTAATCCCGACAAAAGTCAAGCGGTTATTTTGTCTAAACCGAGAACGAGACCCCCCACTTTCCCCCGACCCATCACCATATTCGGCAAGCCGATCCCTTAGGAGAGGCGCGCCAAATACCTAGGTGTTATCCTGGACCATCATCTCTCCTTTTCTGAGCACATAAAGACGGTTCGTTCGCGAGCCGCTTTCGCTCTAGGCAGACTCCACTTCGCTTTAAATGCACGCAGCAACTTGGGGCTCACACTTTCATATGCATTTAGTATAAAAGCTGATATTTTGACATAACAAATGGGCACTTCAATTTTATTTATTAATATAGATACATGTATATGTCGGTGCCAGATCTTAGAATTGATCATTTTATGAAATGAACATCGACCACTGGTCACATCATGATGTGGACAAAAATCAGTTATCATTGGCCGCAGTTACTTGGCTATTGTTACTACACCGTAATCGACGGATATAATGTAAGGTACATTAAAGATATGGCCAAACGTCGACTGACATCATTAAACGTTGATGTTTAAACGATATGGTCAGTTTTAGCTGGCTATTTCATGAAATGGTTAATTCTAAGATCTGGCCACGACATATCTATATATATAAAAATGAATCCCTATTTCCCTTGGTCACGGCATCACGCTAAAACGGCTGAACGGATTTGCATGAAATTTGGCATATGGGTAGACCATGACCTGGAGAAGGACATAGGATATTTTTTATCCCGATATTCTCACGGGCTCGAGACTTATGTGGGCGAAACCGCGGGGCGCAGCTAGTACATAATAATTAAATTATGGATAAAAACAAAATATATAGGAACTCTTTGCCACTCTCTATCTTCTCTCGCCTCCTATTACATGGGATTTAAATATAACTGGCGAAATGTGGGTGTACTATAGGTACACCTAAGCCTAACCCTTCGGGGGAACAAGGCGTGGTGTTATGTTATATAGGAACGGGGCAGTGGTAGATACCGATTGTATGCTAAGAAGATATTTGTTTTAGTAACTAAGGAATACGTTGTGGACTAATCGCCGCGCGCATTTCCTCTTAAAAGCAAATCTGGTGAAAATAGAGAATGCTCATTTAATAGTATAGGAAAGTTCATATCAATTCCATGCTGCCTTGATAGTAAGTACATACTAATTCCATGCTGCCATGTTATTAGGTATCTACTTACTAATTCCATGCTGCCATGTTGTTAAAGTGTAATTATTAATTCACTGTAGTAAACTGACAGATGCGAATGTCACTTTGTAAAATAATGTTGCCACATTTATTGTAATAGTGAAGTGATGCGTTCCGTTCGTTGTGATTCAGCTCATTCACACAAAGTCAATAGGAACATTTTTATTATAAAAAAGTAATTAATTGTAATCATAAATTCTATCAGAGACGATGTACACGAATTATTGGGCTGGACATTATTGGGTCGGGCATTATTGCCTCCCTACGTGACGGACGCGGGACGCCACCCGCGCGGCCATCTTGTTTTGCTTGTCTTTCATTCGGCTTCTAACCTCTGGTCTGAGTGCACGAATGTTTCTTTTGCCCACGCGCTGTTCATTGTTGTTTTACGTTGTGTTTGTTGTTATTGTTAAGTTTTTTTACGTTGTGTTTGTTGTTATTGTTAAGTTGTTGTACGTTGTGCTTGTTGTTATTGTTAAGTTTTGTTTTGTTAACCTGTCTTTGTGTTGCTTCGTTATCAATACGAAAGATATGAATCCTCAACCAGGAACATCACGCCAGCAAGACTTTCTGTCTCCAAAGAAAAAGAGAACAAAGGTTGCTCTTAGCGCCAACGAAAAACTGATGTTACGCAATGTATACAAATACGTTTTTGAGGAGAAATCAGCCTTATTACAAACAGAGTGTGAATCTCCGAAAAAAACAGAATGTGTGTCTAAAACGGCTGAAATCTTAGGCATTAGCTCAGCCACTGTATACAGCGTGTTAAAAGAATACAAAGAGAATGAACGCTTTAAATCTCCTCAAAAAACTGGACCAAAACATGACTTTAAAGATAAATTAGATGATTTTACGTTTGCGGCTATTAGACGAAAAGTTCACCAATTTTTTTATGCAAATTAAGCTCCCACCATTGCAAAGGTAATATTTTTTTGACTTTTTTTGTTTGAAATTAATCTGGACTAATTAATCTTGCTAGAAAATTGCGTTTCTCGCTTTGTATAAATACTTGTTTTTCTTTGCAGGTCCTTAAGGCTGTTAATGATGACTCGGACTTACCCAACTTGTCATGGGGTACAAAGAGAAAAATTTTAAAACATTTAAATTTCAAATATGCCACGAAATCAAGGAAAAGTATCCTAATTGATAGATAAGACATCATATTATGGCGCCAGCGATACCTTCTAAAAATTAAAGCCTACTGAAGGGAAGGAAGATACATCTATTATCAAGATGAAACCTGGGTCAACGAAGGTATCTACGTAATTTAAATTTTGTGTTTTTCATACTTAATTATTTTTTGAAAAGCTAAACAAACCGTCCCCTTACTCCGTAGCCTCTTCCGACTTCCGCTCATACATGTCTATGAGGTATTTATCTTATTTAATATTTTGTTGTTTTGTAGGTCATACATCAAAGAAGGAGTGGGTTGATACAAATATACAATCATCCCGGCAAGCATTTTTAGATGGCTTGACCACTGGTTTGAAAGCCCCCTCGGGGAAAGGGAAACGACTGATCATCGGCCATATTGGCGGGGAAGAGGGATTTGTCGACGAAAGTTTATTAATGTTCGAGGCCAAAAAGGGTACAGAAGATTACCATAAGGAAATGAACGCTGAGTGTTTCGAGGAATGGTTTAGGGGGGATTTGCCGAAACTAAAACCCAATTCTGTAGTGGTCATGGATAATGCCCCCTACCATTCCTGGAAGATAGAATCACTACCTACAATGTCATGGATTAAAGCAAGAATACAGGAGTGGCTGACAAGCAAAAATATTCAATTTGAAGAGAACATGACAAAGGCCACTCTTATAGACATCGTTCGGTAGAACAAGGATTCACACCGTGACAAGTATGCTGTGGATGAGATGGCAGCGGAGCACGGAGTCACTGTCTTACGCCTGCCCCCTTACCACTGCGAGCTCAATCCTATTGAGCTGGTTTGGGCGCAGGCGAAAGGATACGTCGCCAGAAACAACACAACATTTAAAATGACAGAAGTCAAAAAATTGTTTGAAGAAGGACTTAAAAACGTGACTGCCGAAAGATGGAGCAGTTGTGTGGGTCATGTAATAAAAGCAGAAAATAAAATGTGCAATCTCGATCATATAATAGACAATGTTATGGACCGTTTTATAATAAGTGTTACTGACAGCGACAGTGATAGTGCTGATATTATGTCTGACGACGACGAATAGAAATATATCCAATGCATTTTTGTTTCATTTAATATAATTCGCTTTTTGAAAGAATCGACCTATAAACTACTAATATTTTTATATCGATTAAACAAAACTAAGCTGGGAAATTTCTTATTAAAATAAATAAAATAATGTGATTTGATTTAGAACGTAAAGAATGAATGAGCGAGTGATTGATGTCAATCTTCTTGTCACCACACTATTTTCTTTTCATAAAAAAATGGTAACACCGTAAACGTCAGATTACTCCAGTGAATTAATAATTAGACTTTAGGTACCTACTTATTAATTCCATGCTGCCATGTTATTAGGTATTTACTAATTCTCTGCTGCCATGTCATTATTCTAAGGTAGCCATCTTGTTCTAAACTTTGGACGACCGAGTTCTGCTCGGGTGAAACTACTGAGAAAACTAATTTACTTCTAATTTTCCAGATATGGGACTTAGCTAGATCGATTTTTCGCCCCCGTAAACCCCTATTTTGCAACTTTCATCGAAATTGTTAGAGGCTTTTTCCAGAACGTGATTACATATATATATCCACTAGCTTTTGCCCGGGGCTTCGCCCGCGTAGATGTCGAAAAACATCTCACGGGTACGATTACATACCTTATAGCCGAGGAAATGTCATTGACTAATACCGCTGCGTCCGAGTAGTCGTCAACAATAATTATGCAGTTAGGCGAAATTTTGAAACTGTGATATCTTTAAAACTATTAATTTAAATGATATGATGTCAATGCATATTTTAATCTAAATTAAATCCGGTCAAAAAGTTTCAGAAATAACAATAATATTTTTATCAAATTCTGAAAGATGAGAATGGGTCATCCTTAGAAGATAGACCTATGCTATCGCGGACTTTTTTGTTGATTTTTTTAAGATGAACAATACTGTAGAACATAAATTTTATGTAACTTTTACGTTTTCCGCGGCGCACGCCAATAAAACTCTCAGTTGGTATGATTTTTTCTAACATCAACAATAATCGTCAAATTTCAGCCAATTTACACAAAACCTTAATGAATTAATTATACACTAAAACCTTCCGCATGAATCACTCCTTCTATTGGTGAAACCCGTTTGAAAATCCGTTCGCTAGATTTTGAGTTTATCGCGTTCAGACAGACAGTCAGACCCGGAGGGGGACTTGGTTTTATAATATGTAAGGATAAGGACAAACAGGAAATTAATGTATAACGATACATTTAATTTAATTTGTTTTGGAGTGTATGGATAAACTTAAACATATTGTTCCATCGACAGTTTTAGAGGCAACACCTGTATTAAGTGCGTGGCAGTGCTTAGTGGCGGCTGTTAACAAAAACTTTTTCGTTTGGCTCTTGTGATTCAGGAACTCCTAGTACAAGAGTCAGGGCTACACTGATGTTTGTGTCTTGAAGTGAAAATAAATTAACTTATTAGTAAATCAATCAACACTCTGCCAGTGACATTCAGCATGGAGGAATTACACAAAACTGTGGTGTTAAATATAGGATACATTATGTGTGCGCTGATAATAGCTACGTTGATATACGGAGTGATATCTTGGTGGATAATAAACAAATTTCGCAATTACAGAAACTATGTGTGCCTTAACGCAATTCTGGCAAACCTTATATACATTACCGTCTATCGGAACTCGGAATATTTCATGTCGCTAATCATAGAATATAGAAATCTTGAAGCTTATTGGGTGTGCTTTTTAGCATATTACATAACAACGGATTACTTTGCCGCAGTGAAGCACCACTGGTTACTTGTGCTATGTCATATGTTTTACGTGGACATTGTCAAAGTTTTTAACGGACATATTCAAAGAAGGTATTTAAAGAGTTTCCTCTTTGCTTGGGGTGCGTCTTTAATGATAATCGTTTTACATGTTTCTGTGGGTTTTGCTACAATTATGTACGAAGTATATGTTGAAACTGATTTTCCTATATATTTTGTTATTTTAATGTTACCCATGTTACTGAACATTTTACTTTACATTGTAATTGTATATTCACTTTTTCGTGGCTCCAACACGAGCGCACCCACTGCTATTAACAAATGGCGTCGCTTGTACATCGCCACGTTGATATTTATATTGGGCGACGTCGCATTGTTGTCTGCGTATGTAACACTGTATATTCAACCAGGACTATCACGAAAAAGATTTGCATACACAGGGTTTAATAGACAAGTATTTCAATTTTTACATTACTGGTCTCCTAATTATGAAATGGAGCAACTTGCCACTAACACAATAATAAACAATTACACAGTAATATACCAATATCTAGAATTACTAAATCTTTTTATAAATCCAATAGTATTGTCAGGTTTTTTGGTCGGTTTAAAAGATAATCGAGAAATGTGGTATGAGTTGTATGTACATAAATTAAATCAACGTTTATCAGCGAGACATCGCGATATCAATATGCACGAGAGAGGTATTCGAGAGCCTGCTGACAGCCGGCCGGCGCCAGCAGAGCTTGCCATACAACAACCTAATTGCGTGACACACTTGTAATCGCTATCCGAGGGTTTTGAAGGAAATTTCTAATCGCTTGCCTCATCGGTTTGTAAAATTCTTCTGCTCAACAACGTAAATAACACAATGAACGTGGCTGAGCTGTCAAAATGAAAAGCATTGCCATCGATTGCCATTGTATGTGTGCAAGTTTAATTGATAACATTTCAAATGTGGTCCAAATGTCCACCACTAACAACGAGACCTTTATGATTGAATAGTCTAATAAATAAGGAGTAAGTACCTATCTTTTATTCTGACATCCATATAAAACATTAATAAATTTGTGCATGAAGAGTTCGGTAGTAACAGCTATAATTAGGTATATTTATTTTTATCTAAATGTTTATTATTTAATAGCATATATTTATGTGTATAAGTACCTAAATAATGTTTCAGAAACGTTATGTTGTTCTAATAATATAAATACATATGTAAAGTTCTATTAAATGTAGTAGGTAAGTTATGATAAGTTAATATGTCAACAATTTTTAGTTTAATTAATAAAAGAGAGAGCTCTTTATGTTTAGTTGTTATGTTATTCTTTAGTTGTTATTATGTTTGTTAAACTGATGAATGATGCACCTGTGTTAAGTAGATATATAGCTAATTAAGTAGGTAGATTTTTGTTTATTTTTAGTTGAGTATATTGCTGTTTAAGTAGTAGATTCATTATGTACATATTTCGTTGTGATCTATCTGATATAAATAATAATGAATAGAAATCCAGCGAAGATCTTTAAAGATCATGTGTGAAAAAAAACTGTTATAAAATGTACTCAAAATATTGTTAACTTTGTTTTAGGACTAGTTTAAGTAATTTAGCGTTAATAGACTTTGTCATTTAAATTTTTAAAAAATAGACCTAAGTACTTAATTGATATTTGTACGCCGTCAGCGGCAAAACATATTGATCTCGATACATATTTTATAAACAACACCTATTGTTACACCCACTTATGTTTTACAAATAAAAACTTTGACTTTGACGAGCCCAAACACAACGGGACTACCTTGTTTAGTTGAGGAATTCCTGTGGCCACCTTCCTGCTCCATCATCAGACCCTGCACTACACCTTGGGCTAATGTTCTTGTCAAGACAAATCCAAATAGGCGAAACACAACGAAGCTACTTTGTTTAGTTGAGGAATTCCTGTGGCCATCCTAGTACAAGAGCCAGGGCTACACTGATGTTTGTGTCAACCAGGCTAACTCGTTGAAGGGTTCCTGTGGCCACCTTCCTGCTCCATCATCAGACCCTGGACTACACCTGGGGCTAATGTGCTTGTCAAGACAAATCCAAATAGTCGAATCACAACGTAGCTATGTCGTTAAGCTGAAGAGTTCCTGTCCTTCCTATCTCGCCAAAAGCTATCGTAAAACCCTTATCTGCATTAAAATTTTGTAAACTTGCAATTCTTGGGCATTTCTTTTTTACACTACTATAACCCTAAAGATTATACATACTTCGCAAAACATCAGAATTCACACAAATCCTACATCGTTCAAGCAAAGTTCACCGTCAATCTACATGCTGCAACATACTTATACATATGGTAGATGTCACCATTAGGCGGAGCCCAGCAGACAGAACACCCGTCTGGTTGGGGGATCCTCCTTTTTCTATGGAGGATGGAGGAACTTTTCACTTTGTTACTCTATGCTCAAGACATGTAAAAATAAAAATAACTATTTATCTGACGAAGCAACGCGCACTTTGCTTGTGGTAACCAAGTGTTAAAAAACGATGAGAATGTGTGCGTGAAAACGAGTAGCCGTCGCAGTCGCCATCGTCTTGGACGATACCGACAACTCTTGTGCTTACACACACATTCACAGCGTGTTTGTACTTTTGTACACTTGGTAACAAGTATTGCGCGCGTCCCTGGATGGGTGACCGTCATTACATACCAAGACCCTTCCGTGCTTCGGAAAGCACGCGGTTATTCTGTTGCATCCGGTTAGATTGGAAGCCCACCCAAACATAGTTGGGAAAGCTAGGCAGATGATGAAGTGATATTTCATACGGTGACCACTTATCATCCAACGAGCTTATCGGGTTGTTTGTCAGCCAAATAACGCACAAAAGAAACAAGAAATTCTATTTCAATGTAGCTATAACTTTTTAGTGATCGATAATACACCATTCAGTTACATAGGTCTCGTTTGTGGAGGATATTTGGAATACATTTGCCGATTGTCTGTCGGTAAAATTTAGTTGTTGTTTCTAAAACGCTGGTCAAGACACAGATTAGTACAGATGGGTCACTCCGCAAAATCATTTATATGAAAAGCGAATCTTGCTACTACACAATAAAGTGCGATTCAGGTCGCAGAGCGCTAATTACCGTTACCGTACTTACAGTTATATTCACTCTCTTTCTATCGCGTAACTTTTATATCTTCTGACTACGTTACACTCACTAAATTCGACAAGTCGAGCCCGTACTTGTTACTTTATACTTAACATGCGGAGTGACTCATCTATATTCTTCTGTGGTCAAGGCCACGGTCTAGTGCTACTTAATGGCACGCACGGATAGCCGTACGGCACACTGGAACAACAAAAACCGCCTTTACTACTACGCAATAAAGGCGCTGTAATTTTCTAACAGTTACCATGGACGTGCGTTTGAATACCAATACCTTACATAATAATATGAACAACAGAAAAGGTCAAACAAGTTTTGAATAAAATGCAATAAAAAAACTCGTTTCATTAGTTTTCTAGCGTTTGGATACAACTTAACATATTGTTCGATCGATAGTTTTGGAGACAACACCTATTAAGTGCCTGGCAGTGCTTAGTAGCGGCTGTTCACAAAAACTTTTTCATTTGGCTCTTGTGATACAGGAACTCCTAGTACAAGAGCCAGAGCGACATGGATGTTTGTGTCTTGAAGTGAAAATAAATAAGTAATATAAATTAATTTATAGTGAATCAATCAACACTGTGCTAGTGACATACAACATGGAGGAATTACACGAAACTATGATGTTAACTATAGGATATATAATGTATGCGCTGACAATATCTTCGTTGATATACGGAGTGATATCATGGTGCATGATAAAGAAGTTCTGCAATTACAGAAACTACGTGTGCCTTAACGCAATTTTGGCAAACCTGTTATACGTTGCCCTTTATCAGAACTCAGAATATTTCACATCGCTAATCCAAGAAAATACGCTAAATGAAGAAAATACACTAAGTGAATAAGCTTATTGGAAGTGGTTTTTAGCATTTTACACAACAACTGATTACTTTGCTGCAGTAAAGCACAACTGGTTAGTCGTGCTATGTCATATGTTTTACGCAGACATTGTTAAAGTTTTTAACGGGCATATTCAAAGAAGGTATTTAAAAAGTTTCCTCTTTGCTTGGGGTGCGTCTTTAATGATAATCGTTTTACATGTTTCTGTAGGTTTTGTTATAATTAAATTCGAATTAAATTTTGATACAGGTGACTGGCCCATAGCTTATGTTATTTTAATGTTACCCACTTTACTTTACTTACTACTGAACATTTTACTTTACATTGTAATTGTATATTCACTTTTTCGTAAGTCCGACACGAGCGCACCCACTGCTACCAACAAATGGCGTCGCTTGTACATCTCCACGTTGATATTCATATTGGGCGACGTCGCGATGTTGTCTACGTATGTTGTAGTGTTTATTATACAAGTAAGATCAGAACTTGTATTACGGACATTAAATGGACGGAAAGAAGCTGTAATTAACTTTATATTCAAGTGGTCTCCTACTGTTTCAATAAGGATTATTGCCGCTTACGGAATAATCTACAAATATGTAGTATTAATAAATCTTTTCATAAATCCAATAATATTGTCATTTTTTTTGGTCTTTGTTAAAAGTAATCGAGAAGTGTGGTATAAGTTTTATGCACGTAAATTAATTCAAAGGTCATCAGCAAGGCATCACGATATCAATACGCATGAGACAGTTATTCGAGAGCCTGTTGACAGCCGGCCGGCGGCGGCGCCAGCAGAGCTTGCCATACAACAACTTAATTGCATAGCACACTCGCAATCCGAGGGTTTTGAAGGAAATTTCTAATCAATTGCTTCAAAGTTTTAAAAAATTCTTCTGCTCAACAACGTAAATAGCGCAATGAACGTGGCTGAACTATCAAAATGAAAAGCATTGCCATCGATTGCCATTGTATGTGTGCAAGTTTAATTGATAACATTTCAAAAAGACAGTACGCAAATGTGGTCCAAATGTCCACCACTAACAACGAGACCTGTATATTGAATAGTCTAATAAATAAGGAGTAAGTAACTTTTATTCTGACATCCATATAAAATATTAATAAATTAGTGCATGAAGAGTTCGGTAGTAAGAGCGGTAATAATATTTGTTTTTCTTTATTATTATTATGTGCATAGGTACCCAAATAATTTATAAGAAACGTTATGTTTTTCTAATAATATAAATACATATGTTTAATTTATATACTTATAAAATATATAAATTCGCTAAATTTCTATTAAAAGTAGTAGGTAAGTTATGATAAGTTAATATGTCAATACTTTTTAGTTTAATTAATAAAAGAGAGAGCTCTTTAAGTTTAGTTGTTATGTTATTCTTTAGTTGTTAAGTTATTATGTTTGTTACACTGATGAATGATGCACCTGTGTTTAGTAGTTAGATAGCTAATTAAGTAAATAGTTTTTTGTTTATTTTCAGTTGAGTTTATTGCTGTTTAAGTAGTAAATTCATAATGTACATATTTCGTTGTGATCTATCTGATATAAATAATATTAGGTAATAATAGTTGATAGTCACACTATCAAATTAGGTCGAAGATCTGTAAAGATAGTTGTAAGACGTAAAATAAAATAAAAAGTTTAAAAATGTACGCAAAACTGTTAACTTTGTTTTAAGATAAGTGTAAGTAATTTAGTGTTAACAGAGTTTGTCATTTAATTTTAACTGAAATGTAATGTTGTAACTTAAGTGTTATCTAAGTACTTAATTGATATTTGTACGCCGTCAGCGGCAAAACATATTGATCTCGATACACATTTCATTTACAACATCTATTGTTACACACACTTGTTTTACAAATAAAACGTTGACTTTGACGAGCCCAAACACAACGGGTCTACCTTGTTTAGTTGAGGAATTCCTGTGGTCTTCTTCCGGCTCCATCATCAGACCCTGGACTACAACTTGTGCTACTGTACTTGTTAAGACAAATCCAAATAGTCGAAACACAACGAGGCTACTTTGTTTAGTTGAGGAGGAATTCCTATGGCAGCTCTTTTGCTTACACACAAATTCACAGCATATTTGTACTTTTGTATACTTGGTAACAAGTACTGCGCGCGTACCTGGATGGGTGACCATCATTACATACCAAGACCCTTCCGTGCTTCGGAAAGCACGGGGTTATTCAGCTGCATCCGGTTCGATTGGAAGCCGACCAGAAAGCTAGGCAGATGATGATGCGATATTTTATACGGTGACCACTTATCATCCAGCGAGCTTATCGGGCTGTGTGTCAGCCAAATAACGTACAAAAGAAACCAGAAATTCTATTTTAATTTAGCTATAACTTTTTAGTGATCGATTTTTTGAGTCTTCTAATGAAACGACCAAAGAAACGGACTGTGTGAACATGATATGGCTAGAAATGGGGTGACTACCGTGATGACGACTGATAGAGAAGTGTGGAAGGAAAAGACATGTTGTGTCGACCACAAGTAAATTGGTATAATGACAGGAGAATTATGAGTGTCCTAATAATAACAAGTACTCCATATTTAATACAGTATTCAGTTACATAGGTCTCGTTTGTGGAGGACATTTGGACCAGATTAATCGATTATCAAAATTTTTACGAAAATTTAGTAATTATTTCTAAAACGCAAGTCAAGGCCACGATCTAGACCGACAGCCGTACGTCACACTGGAACTACGAAAACCGCCTCTACTGCTACGCAATAAAGGCGCTGTCGTTGTCGTACAATATCTTTTATAATAATATGAAAAACAGGAAACAGACAAGTTTTGACTAACGCGCATAAATAAATTCTTTTATAATAAAACCAGCTTCTGCCCTCGACTTTGTCCGCGTGAAATTTCTTGAGAAATTTTGTGTCTGCTGTTGACCGCTGAGAAGTTCCCTCTTCTGGAACCAACCCTGGATGTAGCAGCTAGGTTATGGTAGACTTTAGAACGTACTGTGTTAATTAAATGCATATATTAAATTTTGTGTCTGTACTGTTGACTATTGAGGAGTTCCCTCTTCTGGAGCCAACCCTGGGTGCAGCAGCCAGGTCATGATGAACTTTAGAACGGGCTATCGTAATTGAATGCGTATATAAAATTGAGTGTCTCAGTTGTTGATCGCTGTGGAGTTTCCTCGTGTGAAGCCAATCCTGGATGCTGTAGCTAGGTCATGGTAAACTTTAGAACGGGACTATCATAATTAAATGCGTATATTAAATACCGTGTATGTAACGTTGACTGTCGTGGAGTTCCTTCGTCTGGAGCCTATCCTGACAAATCAGGAAAAGGTCAAATCAGGTCATGCATCATAAAAAAATGCATTGTCTTCGAAACTGAACCAAAATGTATAATTTCAACTCCGTAGGATAAGAGGAAGTGGTTTTAATTCAGCTTGCAAGATTTTCCTTACTAAGACACTAATAATGCAAATTAATATAAACCTTGTAAAAACAGGAAAGGTCAAACAAGTTTTGATTAAAATATAATAAAAAAATCATTTCATTAGTCTTGGAGCGTTTGTATATGAACTTTAACATATTGTTCCTTCGACAGTAATTGTGGAGGCAACACCTGTATTAAGAGCACCGCAGTGCTTAGTGGCGGCTGTTCGCAAAAACTGTTACCGTGACTTAAAAGTGAAACAATCGACACTATGCCAGTGACATTGGAATTACACGAAACTGTGATATTAAATATATCCTACATTATGTGTGCGCTGATAATAGCTACGTTGATATACGGAGTGATATCTTGGTGGATAATAAACAAATTTCGCAATTACAGAAATTACGTGTGCCTTAACACAATTTTGGCAAACCTTATATACGTTGCCCTTTATATGAACTTAGAATATTTCAAGTGGCTAATCGAGGATATTGTGCCAGATGGTGAAACATTTTGGGTGTGGTTTTTAGTACTTAACATTATAGCTGATTACTTTGCCGCAGTGAAGCACCACTGGTTACTTGTGCTATCTCATATGTTTTACGTGGACATTGTTAAAGTTTTTAACGGGCGTATTCGAAGAAGATATTTAAAAAGTTTCCTCTTTGCTTGGGGTGCGTCTTTAATGATAATCGTTTTACAAGTTTCTGTTGGTTTGGCTATAATTATATTTGATGTATTTGTTGATACTGATTTTCCTATATTTTTTATCATTTTAATGTTACCCATGTTACTGAACATTTTACTTTACATAGTAATTGTATATTCACTTTTTCGTGGCTCCAACACGAGCGCACCCACTGCTATTAACAAATGGCGTCGCTTGTACATCGCCACGTTGATATTCATATTGGGCGACGTCGCATTGTTGTCTACGTATGTAACACTGTATATTCAACCAGGACTACCACGAAATAGATCTGCACTCACAGGGTATTATAGACAAGTATTAGAATTTTTAGTTTACTGGTCTCCTAATTATGCAATGGAGTGGCTTTCCAGTCGCACAATAATATACAAATATCTAGAATTACTAAATCTTTTCGTAAATCCAATAGTATTGTCTGTTTTTTTGGTCTGTTTAAAAAGTAATCGAGAAATGTGGTATACATTATATGTACATAAATTAAATCAACGTTTATCAGCGAGACATCGCGATATCAATATGCACGAGAGAGGTATTCGAGAGCCTGCTGACAGTCGGCCGGCGCCAGCAGAGCTTGCCATACAACAACCTAATTGCGTGACACAATTTTAATCGCTATCCGAGGTTTTTGAAGGAAATTTCTAATCGACTGCTTCATAAATTTAAAAAATTCTTCTGCTCAACAACGTAAATAACGAAATTAACGTGGCTGAACTGTCAAAATGAAAAGCATTGCCATCGATTGCCATTGTAGGTTTTATTTGTTTATTTTTATGCGTGTTTAGTAATTACCGCGCAATTCAACTGAGAACATTTCAATTAGACAATAGGCTATGTCCAAATGTCCACCACTAACAACGAGACCTATGTAATTGAATAGTCTAGTAAATAAGGAGTAAGCAACTTTTGTTTTGACACCCAAAATAATAAATTTGTGCATGAAGAACTAAGATCCTCGACTGACTAGACTGCCTCGTTGGTCTAGTGGTCGCAAGCGTTACTGCTGAGCATGAGGTCCTGGGTTCGATTTCCGGTTTGGGCAAAGTGTTATTGGGTTTTTCTATCTGAAATTTCCCAGTAGCAGCCCGGAGTCTGGATTTGTGCCTGGTTGACGGGAATAAGCTCGCCCCCTATCACATGGGACTTAAAACATAACTGGCGAAATGTGGGTGAACCTGCTAACGGGGCACCCAAATTTCAAATCCCACACCGCTCTGCCCAACCCTTCGGGGAAACAAGGCATGATGTTATGTGATGTTAAGAACTAAGATGAAGAGTATATGATTATGTGTATAGGTACTTCTATAATGTATCAGAAACGTTATGTTCTTCTAATAATTTAAATATGTTTATAACGCGACCTCATTTCGAACCGCTCCCGCCACAATCCGCTCGTCCAATAAGGGTGCAGCTTCTAGAATGTTCTAGAACTCGTCTGAATGTTTTTTGACACGAGTAATCTGTCATCCGTCAAAGTGCAACGCACCAGGATATATTTTTACGAAACCTGTTCTTCGCCCCGAAACCCAATTGTTTTCATATATATATATATTATTATACTGTGATATCTGTGTGTTAAATGTTTAATTTATAGTACCTGGTCGACCGAACTCTGCTCGGGTGAAAACAGAAATAAGCATAACGTCCAGACCTACCAACTGACCAAGATTATGTCTGGACTTTAAAAGAGACTGACCTCTGAGTTTGTTTCGTCCTTTCTTCACAGAGTAGTCAGATAGGAAACGCCGACCTCATCTAGTTTTTAAAATATGATTGACGTGTAAAAGTGTTTGTACAAACCTATTTACAGAAATAAAATCATTTATCGTTTACCAACGTTGTATCACATTCCTGAGGCTGTGAAAATAGAGAAAACAAATTTTCCCAGATATGAGACCTAGCTCGCGTTTTCGCCCCCGTAAACGCTTATTTTGCAACTTTCATCGAAATCATTAGAACCGATTTCGAGAACGTGACTACAAACAAATATAGGTATAGGATATTTTCATGCAGTTTGAGTGAATTCGCAAGAGTTCTATTAAATGTAGGAAGTTATGATAAGTAAATAAATATGTCAAAACTATTTAGTTTAATTAATAAAAGAGACAGCTCTTTATGTTTAGTTGTTATGTTATTCTTTAGTTGTTAAGTTATTATGTTTGTTACACTGATGCACCTGTGTTTAGTAGTTAGATAGCTAATTAAGTAGATAGGTACTTTTTTGTTTAATTTCAGTTGAGTAGGTATATTGCTGTTTTCGTTTTATTGTAATCTATCTGATAATAATATTAGGTAATATTAGTTATCTGTAAATAATATTAGGTAATAATAATTGATAGTCACACTATCGAATAAGGTCGAAGATCTGTAAAGATAGTTGTAAGACGTAAAATAAATTTAAAATGTAAGCAAAATTTATAACTTTGTTTTAACTTGTTAAGACAAATTCAAATAATCAAAAGACAACGGAACTATCTGGTTAAGTTGAAGAGTTCCTGTCCTTCCTATCTCGACAAAAGCTATTGTAAAACCTTTATCTGCATATTTTTTTTGTAAATCTGCATTTCTTTTTTACACCATTATTTCCCTAAAGATTACACGTACTAGGCAAAACATTGTATATTATTTTTATCTCACGAAGCGACGCGCGCTTTGCTTGTGGTAACCAAGTGTACAAACATGCTGTGAATGAGTGCGTGAAGAGGAGTAGCGTCAGCACATAACACACACAGACACTTCCGTATTCGCCATTGTCTCGGACGGTACCGAGCGCTCCTGCACTTACACATACCGAAACCCCACCGTGCTTCGGAAAGCACGTTAAGTGGATGTTACGACAGAGGGTCATGGCCATCCGGCTGGCCCGAGGATACCACACGGTCTCCTGCGAGGCGGCGAGCCTCCTTGCCGGATTACCGCCATGGGATCTGGAGGCAAAGGTCCTCGCGCACATTTGGGAGTTAGGGGCGCGAGGAGGCGAAACGCCGGGGCTTAACTCCGCTGCCGCGAGAAATCGCGGCACAGCGGACGGAGCTCCGGCGGGATCTCATGGCGTCATGGAGAGTGCGATTGTCGCAACCCAGCGATGGGCACGCCACAATTGCGGCAATAAGACCCCTCTTTGAGGAGTGGCTAGAGAGGCGCCAGGGCGTCCTCGCCTTTCGCCTGCCGCAGGTCCTCACCGGACACGGCTGTTTCGGGAGGTTCCTGCACAGGATAAGGCGGGAGGAAACGCCCGGGTGTCACCATTGTGTGGATCGTCCGGAGGACACGGTGGAGCATACGGTGGAGGTCTGCCCAGCTTGGGCGGAGCATCGCCGTGTCCTCGTGGAGGCGATCGGCGGCGGTGATCTCTCGCGTCCGGCCCTGGTTCAGGCCATGGTACGGAGCGAGAGGAATTGGGAGGCCGTCACCTCCTTCTGCGAAGCTGTAATGCTCGCGAAGGAGGAGGCGGAACGCGTGAGGGAAAGACAAATTTCGCGCCCTCACGCCCCTAGCCGCCGCAGGAGGAGACGCCCAGGGCGTCGGGAATCGCGAGGCGATTTCCGGCCACCGTAGGCGCGGGCTTGCGGACGGTGAGCAATGGGTGGCTCACCGTCCGATAAGGACCAGGCCCAGGTCGACGGCACGTTGTGTTCCACGCGCGCGTCAAAGAGATGTCAGCAGATTTGAAGGGGTCCACTAGGGCCGATGCCTGCCGGGGTTGCGAAGAAAACCGAAAGGGAGATCGTGGCCCCCGCCAACAGGGCAACCGAAGGAACACGGGTGGGTTTTAGTCAGTAAGAGTCAGACACGCCCTCCCGCTCCGCCCAGAGCGGGAGAAGTTATTTGACGATTTCCCACCCTCAAAAAAAAAAAAAAAAAGTGGATGTTACGAGTCGTCAGAAGTCCGAAAATCTGACAACCAATCTTACCAAGGGGTATCGTTTTACATAGTAACTGAGTTGTGGAGGTCAGATAGGCAGTCGCTCGACGTAAAATACTGGTATTCAGCTAAATTCGATTATACCGAACGGCGATCCCAAACTATTTTTCTTAATTTTTTATGTGTAATATATGTATAATATTATAATAGGTACATTAATATAGAACTTGCATATCTATATAATTAAAATCAAAATTCTGTTCGTTGGTAAGCGCATCGCTTGAGAACGGCTGGACCGATTTGACTTATATTGTTTCAAAATGTTCGTAACAGTGCGAAACAGGTTCTCACGGAAATAATAATTTGAGAAGTTGTCGAGAAGTTTGGAAAATTCGGGATAACTGAAAGTGCATTTTCAATGGGGATTTAGTATGAATTATTGAAATTTGGACAGGACAACGTCTGTCGGGCCAAATAATAATAAATAAATTCCTCCATGTTTAGTCGACTCGTAAAATCCTTGCAAAGCAGGGGCGGGTCGCTAGTGAGCTAAAGTCTGAAGAATACAAGGTGGCAGGGACATCGACGCTAAAACTGTTACCATGGATTCAGTAAGTATGTGATTTTGAACCTGCGTTGAAATTTTTCGACGGGTATTTTTTTTTTAAATCTGCTGTTTCATAGAACCTACCTACCTACCAATACCTATGCGGTCAAAATGTATGGAACAGCAGATTTTTTTTAAATAACCGACGAAAAGTTTTAACGCAGTGGGGTTCAGAATTATTTACTGAATCCATGGTAAAAGTCTTCGCGTCGATGTCCATGCCACCCTGTATATTGACGGCGTCACTTCTGGTGTCAAAACAAACCCAAATACTACATTTTTAGGGTTCCGGAGTAAACAAGGAACCCTTATAGTTTCGCCACGTCCATCTGTCTGTCTGTGTGTCTCTCTGTCCGCGGCTAAGCGCAGAGACTCTTAGTACAAGAAAGCTGTATTTTGGCATAAGTCATGCTGAAAAAGTGGTAAAATTTAATACTGAAAAAAAAAAAATGCCTCACATGTGTTTGGTGGAGCGGTCATACCGCTGGCCTGACCCGCTCGAGCAGGAATCACCAATAATTAATTGGGAATCGGTTTAATAAAAATAAAAACCAATAATGAGCAACCAAGATTAAAAATATTGATTAAGAAATAAGAAGAAAACTAAACAAATATTATGCAATAAACAAAACGGGCTAAATTAAATTAGGTACCTACTCAAAAAAAAAATTCTTTTTAGATTTATTTTTAGTTATAAATTGTATTGTTTACTTAAGTCAGCGGTCCGGATCGGGACCGCGGTCTGCCATTCGGTGACTCCTGCGCAAGAGGTACGCCGTAACTTTATTATAAAAAAAACAACCAGCTGCCCGCGGGTTCGCCCGCATGGACCTAATTTTTATTCTTATTCTGAAATAAAAGTACCCTCAGTTACTGTTTATAACATCAACTATCTGCAAATAGGTCCGGTTACGGAGATTAGGAACCGGAACAAACAGTGAGACAAATAGATTTAAAAAAAACAAACGGAGTGAACTCACAGCTCTCTGTTGACCACGATACGCTGCTCACAAAATGTGAACTGTACGGTTTTCGCGGCCTAGCACTGAAGTGGCTGCAAAGCTATCTTTCAAATAGGACTCAATATACAGCGATTTCCGAAAATTAATTCAAATAAAGAAGAAGTATTATGTAAGTCTAACATTAGGAGCAACAATACAGGAGTTCCGCAAGGTAGTGTTACAGGGTCGTTATTTTTCTGTTATATATTAACGACCTACCAAATGTGACTAGGCATTTCTACTCACTTTTTGCTGATGATATTGCGATGGTTATCATGGAGAAAAAAATGCTTAATTATAATACAGAGATTAATGAAGCGGTTAATGCTATTATAACATGGCTTAATAATAATAATTTAAGAGTGAACTTAGGTAAAACTTCCTTCGTTCAGTTTTACAATAAATTATACTGATCAGAGAATTAACGAAGCACACGAAGCCGTTTTTCTTGGTATAACAGTGGACAGTGGCTGCACATGGAAAACTCACTGCTTAAGGTTACAAAAAAGATTAATCGTTTCGCTTTTGCCTTGTGAAGACTTTGTAAAATAGCTAACCTCAAAACAGCCCTCTTAGTGTATCATGGTTACGTAGCTTCTAAATTAGATACGGCATTGTGCTATATAATTCTGTTCTTATAAATAGGGTATTTATAGCCCAAAAGCAATGTATTCGTGTTCTTTGTGATGTGCCACCATTGACTTCATGTAAACCTCTTTTTAAAGATTTAAAAATATTAACTGTTCCGAGTATCTAAATATTTGAATGCTGTAGATTTCATAAAATGCACTCCGAATTATTTCAACGTCTTGGAGACACTGTTACGTTTAATACAAGATATCCTGATAGGCTAATTATTCCTCCAGTGAAAAGCCACTTATATCACAGAAGTTGTTTTCGAATGGTTATAAGGATATATAATAAATTACCAATATCATATAGGGAACTGTCAATCAATCGTTTTAAAACAGCGTTATTCAAATGGAAAAATCTTTCTATTCTGTGAATGAGTACCTAAATTTTAAAAATTTACACTGACATTTTACTATTATAATTTGACAAATGATTGACATTTTTATTCATAACAACTATGATGTATGTTCCAATTTTATTAGCTTCTTATTTAATTTATATAATTTTGCATGCTAGTTTTAGAACTTGTTACAAAACCCGACCATCTTTATGTACTTCAATTCTTGTAAATAAAATTTCATTTCATTTCATTTTCTCGCTACGCTCGGGAACCCTAGAATCCTTCGTTGCGTTCGGGATTCAAAATATCGCTGGCGACATTAAGACACTGCTTTATCCCGTTAGTGATAAATCTACGATTTCAAATCAGACTGGCAGTTCCAGAGATTAGCGCGCTCAAACATAGATGCAAACAAACAAACTCTTCAACTTTATTATTAGTACAGATATAGATGGATGAAAAACTGGTAAGTTCCAACAAGTTTTGAATAAAGTGCAATAAAAAAACTCATTTGATTAGTTTGGAAGCGCTTGGATATAAATATAACAATATTGTTCCATCGACAGTTTTGTCAATGTGTGTGTGTGTGACAGTTGTGTAGTGCTTGGTGGCGGCTGTTCACAAATCTTTTTCATTTGGCTCTTGTGATACAGGAACTCCTAGTACAAGAGCCAGAGCGACATTGATATTTGTGTCTTGAAGTGAAACTAAATTAACTTATTAGTGAATCAATGAACACTGTGCCAGTGAAATTCAGCATGGAGGAAATAAAGGAAACTCCGATGCAGATAAATATAGGATACGTTATGTATGCGGTGACAATAGCTTCGTTGATATACGGAGCGATATCCTGGTGCATTTTAAATAAGTTTGGCAATTACAGAAACTACGTGTGCCTTAACGCAATTTTGGCAAACCTTTTATACGTTATCGTTTATCGGAGCTCGGATTATTTCGAGCCGCTAATCGTAGAAAATATGGAAACTGAATCTTATTGGGCGTGTATGTTAGCATTTTCCATTGCAAGTGATTACTTTGCCGCAGTGAAGCACCACTGGTTAGTCGTGCTATCTCATATGTTTTACGTGGACATTGTTAAAGTTTTTAATGTGCATATTCAAAGAAGATATTTAAAAAGTTTCCTCTTTGCTTGGGGTGCGTCTTTAATGATAATCGTTTTACATGTTTCTGTTGGTTTTGTTACAATTAAATTCGATTTATATGTTTCTATAGGTGTATCTTATTTTATTTTAATGTTACCCATGTTACTGAACATTTTACTTTACATAGTAATCGTATATTCGCTTTTTCGTGGCTCCAACACGAGCGCACCCACTGCTATTAACAAATGGCGTCGCTTGTACATCGCTACGTTGATATTCATATTGGGCGACGTCGCATTGTTGTCTACGTACATTACAGTATTAATTGAAAATGGACGTCCAGAATATTATACAAATACAGGACAAGGTGTACTAGTTTTATTTGTATATAATTGGTCTCCTAATAATGAAATAAATTTGCTTGCCGATCGCGGAGGATTATACAGATATCTAGAATTATTAAATCTTTTTATAAATCCTATAGTCTTGTCTGTTTTTTTGGTCTGTTTAAAAAGTAATCGAGAAATGTGGTATAAATTGTATGTACATAAATTAAATCAATGTTTATCAGCGAGACATCGCGATATCAATATGCACGAGAGAGATATTCGAGAGCCTGCTGACAGCCGGCCGGCGCCAGCAGAGCTTGCCATACAACAACCTAATTGCGTGACACACTTGTAATCGCTATCCGAGGGTTTTGAAGGAAATTTCTAATCGATTGCCTCATCGGTTTGAAAAATTCTTCTGCTCAACAACGTTAATAACACAATGAACGTGGCTGAGCTGTCAAAATGAAAAGCATTGTGATTGCCATTGTATGTGTGTTACGCAGTTACCTCGCAAGTTTGATTGATAACATTTCAAAAAGACAATATGCAAATGTGGTCCAAATGTCCACCACTAACTACGAGACCTCTGTAATTGAATAGTCTAATAAATAAGGAGTAAATAACTTTTATTTTGACATCCATATAAAACATGAATAAATTAGTGCATGAAGAGTTCGGTAGTAAGAGCTGTAATAATGTTTTTTTTTTCTAAATGTATATTATTTAATAGCATATATTTATGTGTATAGGTACCTAAATAATGTATCAGTTTTATTTCTTATAATTTAAATATATTTAATTTATATATTTTAGTGCAGTTTGAGTAAGTTATGATAAGTAAATATATCAAAACTTTTAGTTTAATTTATAAAAGAGAGCTCTTTATGTTTAGTTGTTATGTTAATCTTTAGTTGTTAAGTTATTATGTTTGTTACACTAATGAATGATGCACCTGTGTTTAGTAGTTAGACAGCTAATTAAGTAGGTAGTTTTTTGTTTTTTTTTTGTTGAGTATATTGATGTATAAGTAATAGATTCGTAATGTAAATATTTCGTTGAAATCTGTTTGATATAAATAATATTAGGTAATAATATTTGATAGTCACACTATCGCATTAGGTCGAAGATCTGTAAAGATAGTTGTAAGAGATAAAATAAATAATAATGTTTAAAATATACGCAATATTGTTAACTTTGTTTTAGGAAAGTGTAAATTATTTACCGTTAAAAGACTTTGTCTTTGAATTTTAACTAAAATTTTATTTTGTTACTTAAGTGTCATTTTAGACCTAAGTACTTAATTGATATTTGTTCGCCGTCAGCGGCAAAACATATTGATCTCGATACATATTTCATTTACAACACCTATTATTACACCCAGTTATGTTTTACAAATAAAACTTTGACGAGCCCACACATAACGGAGCTAACTCGTTAAGTTAAAAAGTTCCTGTGGCCACCTTCTTGCTACATCATCGGACCCTGGACTACACCTTGGGCTAGTGTACTTGTCGAGACAAGTCCAAATAGTCGAAACACAACGCAGATATCTCGTTAACTTGGAGAGTTCCTGTCCTTCCTATCGCGTCAAAAGCTAGGTAAAAACTTTATCTGTATTAAAGATTTGTAAATCTGTACATCTTGGGCATTTCTTTTTACACCATTAATTCTTAAAGATTACATATACTTCGCAAAACATCTGACGTCACACAAATCCTACATCGCTTAAGCAAAGTTCACCTAGAAAACTGCATGTATACAACGTACCGACTTCTACCATTGGGCAGTAGCCCACCAGACCACACCACCCGTCTGGTCGGAGGATCCTCCCTTTTCTATGGAGGATGGAGGAACTTTCCACCTTGTTACTCTATGCTCAAGACATGTATAGTTATTTTTATATTATTTTTATCTCACGAAGCGACTAGCAATTTGCTTGTTGTGCTGTGAATGAGTGCGTGAAAATGAGTAGCGTCAGCACATAACACAAACACACACACACTTCCGAAATTCGCCATTGTCTCGGATGGTACCGAGAGCTCCTGTTAAGATAACACTCTTTCGAGTTATCTTTTTACACGAGCAGCCTATGGGCTAGATATACGCAAAGATCGTACAACGCTCTCCGCGTTCAGTATAATAACGCGTTTAGGATGCTGTGTGGCTGCCCCGCTTCTGTAGTGCATCGGGGATGTTCGCGGATGCGCATATAGATTATTTCTATACAACCGTGCGTAAAAGGTGCGGTTCCATGGTGCGCAGGGTGTGGAGCAGCTCCAACAGTATCCTAAGCATGATTTCAAATCGCCTAGACTGTGATCTCACATGGGTTGTCACAGCGGTGATCCGCTACTAATTGTGTCAGTTTTTTGTACTATAGTTATAAGTGTTATTATTAATCATTTGAGAGTCATAAGATACTTGAATAAAGATAATTCTATTCTATTCTATGTATAATTGAGAGCGTTTAATTTTTTTGCGTCTTTGCTGTTGACCGCTGAGTTTCTTCTTTAGTCAGTCCTGGCTGCTACAGCCGGGTCATGGTAGACTTTAGAACGGACTATCATGATTAAATGCGCATATAAAATTACATGTCTGTACTGTTGACCGTTGAAGAGTTCCCTGGTGCTGGCCAATCCTGGGAGCAGCATTGGCACCAGAGCAGCATAGCTCGTTTTAAAGTTCACCAGTTCATGGTGAACTTTAAAACGAGTTATCATAATTGAATGCGAATATAACATTTTATAACATTTGTATTTAGAGCCGAGCCGAGCGCAGACTGAGATTTTTGATTTCTCAGTCTGCGCTCGGTGCTTGGTGTGGCAACACGCCGTGTTCGAGTTCACGACAAGTTAACCGTCATCCTGAGGATGCCTCGTTGAGAGGTGAAACACGTGTCGATTTCTTCCAGGGTCTTTTCAAGACTCTTTAGAAATAGCTAAGCGGAAAAGGTTACTAAATATATCCACATCTTCATTTCTTTAGCTTACATATGGCAAATAATTGTAAGTGTCTCGTAATGTTAATTTCTTTGCATACTACTACTATCGTATAGAACCAAGTTTTTCTAACTGAACCAGACAGCTGTGCCGCTGGGGAGTTTGTTGCGCCACTTCTTGTTCCCAGCTAAAGCACTAGGAAGTGGTGAAGGGCGGGCGAACCGGGGGACTGTCTTAAGCAATTTTGACGTTCGAAAAGTGCTGATTCTGAGCCTAGTTTGAATAAATGAATATATATATATATTTTCATTAATGGCTGCCACGAAAATGAAGGCACCTTTGCTCAATAGATTTTGGTCATAGGCTTCTTGGAAATTTCGTAAGAATTCTGGTGTTTTTGCCGACTTATAAAAAGGAAGAAGTTTTGAATTCAACAAGACTACAAAGTCGACTCATCAGCATCAGTCAACAGTGAAAGGTAAGCTACTTTTGCGACGCGTGCGCTGTGGGTGCTGTATTTTTTACTGGTGTGACCCCTAACCTTTCGAGCTAGGCCAATTTTCTATTTTGATAGGTGTAAAATAAATCGTTTTTGATACGTATTCGATACTCGGTACTTGATACCGATAATAATATATCGATTCATCCTACATCTGTGTTTGCACACACAATTTTATTGTGCACTATAACATCTTCTACGTACTTGCCGTATCTCCGTTGAAATTGGCCGCTGTGACCGAGAAACGGTCGGGAGGATTATTTTATATCAATTCATCGAAATATTAAATATCGCCATAAAATATCGATATATCGAATGAAAAAAATCGATACATCGATATTAATCGCGCGCACCTACCTGGTTGCGCATCTTGCTGCGGCAGATAGATGGTGGGCAGCGGCTTGAGTGCGAGTGCCGGCGCCGGCGCCGATGACGTCACGGCCACGCACGCGCAGCGCACGCACCAGCGCCCCACCGACCCGCCCGAGCGGCAGATCGCGGCCAGTACCAGGCTGCCGTCTGAGGGAGAAGGAAAATGAACTGATGCTTTTACAGTAGCAAAGGAAACTGGGCAAAAGTGGTCTTTGGACCAATAGCGATATAGTTTTGATATTTGTATTGGGCAGTGGTGGCCCAGTGGTGACGGCCGTGACTTAAGAGTTGTAGGTCGTAGGTTCGAATCCAGACAGGCGCTTTAGTTTGTGTAAATTATTTAATCACCACTGTTCTCAAAACGGTGAAGGAAAACATCGTGAGGAAATCGTGATGTCCTAGAACCAAAGATTCGAAGACATGTGACATCTACCAATTCGCACTGGGCCGGCGTGGTGGATTACAGCCCACTCCCTCTCACCGACAGGAAGCCTGTGTCCCAGCAGTGGGAACATTATAGGCTGATAATATGACCCGGCAATTTTAAGAAAAATACATTTCTAGTATAATATACAGGATGGATATGTAGGCGGGTCGAACGAGGAGGTAGCTTAGCCGTTTACTAACATCTACTACATTTATCTACTCGTAATGAGGTCGCACGTTGGTCGCAGGTAGTTGTTCGCGACGTGTGCGCGCGTCCGTTCCTTGTGCGGAGTCAAACAAAATGTACAACTTACTCTTATGTGCAATACTGGCCGCGGTGATGTGGTCGCGCGTCGGTCTCAGGCAGTCGGTCGCGACGTGTGCGCGTGTCCCATCCGCGGGCGGAGTTAGCACGCCGATCAGTCCGGTAGCTGTTATGACGCAGGCACCTTCGCAGGCAATGCCACTGAAATATGTTATGCATAGCGAATTTTAGAAACTGAAGCAGATAATATAGTTTGTTTTTAACTTTTGTTGCTCTTCTTTTTAGTGATCCGTTCCCAAAAAGGACTTTTCTAAACCCACACCGTCAGTCGGTCTGTCGTAGTATCAGGGCCATAGCGAAGGGAGGTATTGTAGAGCAATGCCCTACCATAAAATACCAATGCTCTACCATAAAATACCAATGCCCTACCTTAAAATACCAATGCCCTATCTTAAAATACCAATGCCCTACCTTAAAATACCAATACCCCACCTTAAAATACCAATGCCCTCAAGAATTGGGCTATCCAAAGCAAAAATAATTTTTGAAATCCGACTGATAGTTTATAGGAGATTACCCCCCTACATACAAACTTACAAACAAACAAATTTTACCTCTTTATAATATTTGTAATAGATATACAGTAGGCGCTCGGTAAACTGGCAACCATTTTTTTTTTTGCCGTTTCATTGGATTTCTATAGGCAATATCAGCTAGACAGTAATAAAAAAAAAAAATACACAGATTTGCAAAGTCTTCTTCTTTTCGTGTGGTTAGTGACTAACCTGGTGATTTGAAAAGTGAAAATTCTTTATTAATTTACGTAATAATACCTACTCGTAGAATCGGACCGGACTGCAGAACGACAACGATCAATGCGCGCCCTCTGTAAACCTGCCGGATTGCAGAGTCAACCAATCTGCCTAGCCTTTTCCCAACTATGTTGGGGTCGGCAGTCTAACTGGATGCAGCTGAATACCAGTATTTTACAAGGAGCGACTGCCTATCTGACCTCCACAACCCAGTAAGAAGGCAATACGATACCCCATTGGTAAGACTGGTTGTCCTTTTGGACTTCTGATGACCCGTAACAGCTGTCAAAGATCCACGAATGACAGCCGGGTTTAACGTGCTTTCCGAGGCACGGAGGAGTCTCGGGATATCGAAATGGTCACCCATCCACGGACCAACCCTGGCAAGTGGAGCTTAACTCCGCTCCTCTGCACCGAGAGGAGACGGATATCTATGGTAGGAGAGCTAAGTTAGAAAATATTGGACGTTTTGGATGAGTGAGTGCCGGATTACCGAGCGCCTACTGTAGGTTTACTTACCCGAATCCTTTGAGCGTGGGTGTGGGTCTCAGCATTTGTATTCTCTCAGTGATGGGAGCGTCGGGCTTTTTGTCTACCATTACCAGCCGGCGGCCGTTGTGGAAGAACGCGGCGCGGATTATGTGTTCACCTGAAAAAATACAACAAGTGACTTGTAGGTTTAGGCTTGTACCATCGGGGTAACGCATATCCAACCAATTTGAAAACAAAATCCCGTGCACACGACCCTTTGTTATCGTAGGTAAGCGATACTATAGCGGCCGAGCGCTGCAAGCAAGAGTAGTCCTTACAGTGTACAGATATGCGTTTCTTCGAAAGTACTTTATAATTACAAAACGAGTCCTAACTTTATTAAGACTCTTTTTCTTCTCTTTAAAAAGAAAATAAAGACAAGAATGAAAATAAAAGAGCAATAAAAAAGAATAAAAAATTGTTACCTCTGCACAAAAAAAACCCGCATTTAATAAAATAAAAATACATAAAATACACACGTACAAGTAATCAAAAGCCTCGTATTCAAGCAATAAAATTTTGACCATTTTATCCATCGTTAGATGTTGGGTTTGGTTTTCCTTTATCAAACTCAGGACCTAACGGTTAACAGGTGCGCTTGCGATTGCAAAGACTCATGGGGCAACAAAACGGGTATAAAAACATATTTTCAGTTTTTAGGGTTCTAAATGGCGAAAACGGAACCCTAATAATTTTTGCCATTTGGCTAACGAAAAATGGAACCTTTACAGTTTCGCCATGTCCGTCTATCTGTCCGCGGCTTAGCTCAGAGACTCTTTGTGGAAAGTTGTAATTTGGCATGGGTATACAATTTTAATCACGCCGGCAAAGTGGTAAAATAAAACCAAGAGAACAATATTTATTTATGGTACTTCCCTTACACGTAATGTGGGGATGATTTTTTTCTCGTCTATCCCATGGTGCTGTTGGAAAGATCGTTCAAAAATATGTGAGTGTCTGAAAACCATTTTTTGGATTCAGGGATTCGTTTGCGAAATGTTACGCTTTAAAATGATAATTTTTGTTAGACTCAAGTGTCTACCCCCTGCCAGGTAAATGGTTGGTTTTGTATATGTGAAAAAATTCACGGCAGTAGTATAATATAACGAAATTGAAAGGAAAACTATCACAGCTAAGTAGGCTCTACACGTTAACGAGTTATAATCGACCAACTTACATTTGCAGTTGCAAAAACATGCTCTCCCATACATTCCGTGCCGAACACGTTTTTCAACTACAATGAATGAAAATTAATGAAACGACCAATTGGAACCGTGCACCTAGCTTCTGATGTTTCATAAGTGCCCTTGTAGGGTTATGTGAAATAAAATATTTTGAATGTTAAGTTTGTTCTTGGGATAAATTCATCCCAACTACGGAAGCCTTCACTGCGCGTGGTCCCACACGCCCTTGGCCGGTTTTTTTTTACATATTTTGCTACAGTTCTGAAAGTAAAGCCTACGCACCTGGAAAGTTAGCAGTATAGATGCAGGTCCAATCATTGAGGAGGTAATCCTTTTGAATGTACACGGACACTTCTCCTACCGTGGTCGCCACCAGTAACTGTTTGCCTTCAATGTCCCATTCTAGTACAGACACCTGAAATTATGAGATTTTTTGAAGAATCAATAACAGTTTATCTAAAGTTGCCTTCCCTGACCAAATAAAAAAAAAATCACGACGACGCGCTGTCGACAGTGACGTGAGGCAGGTTTCGTAAACATGCACGTAGTGAGGTGTAGTTTGATTTTAAATGTGTGCGTGTGTGATCTAGGGCATCTCGCAGTTGACCACTGAGGTCGTGGCTGCTTAACCGGGCTTTCCTTTGGCTGCCTTAAGCTTCTAAACTCAAAGCATCCAGCCAAGGGCTAAAACTATTCTAAATTAAAACCAGGCGAGCGCATTTTCATCTTGATTATTATACGGGGTATTTAAAGCTACGTGCTCAGCTGCAACAACTGCTGGCAACTCGTTTTCGAGTAGGGGGGAGGATCATTTACTCGGGGACGCGGTCGCGATTGCGAAGGACCTCGGCGGCGAGGTCGGAATGACGGGAGGCGTCTATATTTGTGTACTGTAGGTACTGGTGGCCCTATTCTTCTCCAGCACGCGTAGCATGACGCTTTCTATTTCTACGAAGAATAGACACAGCTCTTTCTATACAAAGTGACATTTCGTTTCTCCATTTTTGACATCGCACCGTAGAAATCATTCTACAATCTGTCATTTTGTCTTTCGTTTCTAAAGATCTTTGTCTAGGTCCTTTTACATGTAGACTATTTCAGAAGAAAGTTTTCTATCCCAAACTGTCAAAATCACTAAGGTAGTGAAGACAATTTGATTTTGTAATCGCCATGCTAAAGACGGTAGAAAACTTTTTACTCGACGGCCACAAAGTATATACGGTTATCTACAAAATCATGATTTTACAGGAGAACGTTTTGAATGCAAAAAAGTGATAATTAAAAATTATCATAACTAAAATTCACACCAACACCTCAAATTCATGTGCAAAAACGGTACTGTATCTTTTTTTTCTTTTACTTATATCTCTAAAATGGTGTGTCCAATCGCAAAAATAATGAAAATTTCAACCCCCCTTTATAAAACCCCCAAACCCCTAAGTCTGAACATGTAGGTAATAATTTTTCTTATTTTCCATACAAAAGTGAAAATTATATATAAAATACGTCGAGCCTACACGCCTCCGGCTCTAAAAAAAAATCACGAGGTAGGACGAACAAGTACCACGTCGACTCGCGATTGTCAAATACGATTTTAGTTGTCTCAAAATGACATTTAAATTTAGAGATTTTTTGATGCAGAATAGTTTTAAGTTTCTCATAGCCAAAAGTAAGTAGTTTTAGTGATAATTTAGTTCGGTGTACAAGAGAATCAGTACCATTACCAAGAAAATGGTTAAATCCAATATTACTGTAATATTTTTTTCTTCCAAAATACGATACTTCGACGCTTTTGATTTTTTTTGTAGTTGACGTGACTTAATATCAATAAAAATTGAGAATCAAACAAAGAAAAAAAAATCCTATGACAAAACAAAGAATTCTGAGTCGAATTATGAAAAAAAAAAAAAATTGTGTAAAAAGTGCAGATGAGTCTTTTTACTTTTCTGCCGTCCTGTCTACACGGAACGTCATTTTTGTCTATTCTTCTGTCGACAAAACTCGTTTCTACGGTGGTCATGCTACGCGTGCTGGAGGAGTGTTATGACTCCTCCAAGAATAGGGCATCCGGATCACCTGGGTCGGAAAGGGACACCTTTCTCAATAAGGAATTTTCTTAAATACAATGGAGACTAAAGACAAAGTTTAAAAAGGATTTACTGAACTTAATAGATTCCTCCTTGCCTACAGTCGGGGGGGTCGGGAGAATGCGTTCTTGACACCTGTCAGTTTCAAACTAACGAATATGGGGTTTATTTATAAACATTGCATAAAGTTAAGCAATGATTAGCGACTGTTTAACCATACATTTTTGACGTTTGATCGTCACTTAAGTTTAAGCAACGTTTGTAAACCAAACAAATAAATCTATTTTTAAATGAACCCTTGTGTTTTGTGAATTTGGTCCTTAATACAACAAGGAATTGTCCAACTGACACGTGTCAGAAACGTATTCTCTCGACGGCAGGACTTTAAAAGTCATTAAGGGGGATCCGTCGAGGTAGGTAACCCGCGACTTCAAAATTTCTTGCGTTTTTTTTTTAATTGCAGCGCTGATGTTTTAGGTTGTATGTTGATCAAAATTCAATTCACGGCAATTATCCTTACTAATATTATAAATGCGAAAGTGAGTTTGTTTGTTTGTTACACTTTCACGTTAAAACGGCTAAATGGATTTGGATGAAATTTGGATGAAATTTGACATATGGGTACAGTTTTTATCCCGGTAGCACGTTTCCATGGAATAATTTCCGACCTCCACGCGGGCTAAGCCGCGGGCAAAAGCTAGTGATTACATAATGACTGAAATACAATAAGATAGTTAATTGATTCAGGCGTGACCTTGCGGAAATCCATAATAAAATGATGATGTGGATATATTTAGTAACAGGCACTGAGCGAAGACTATCATTCTGCGCTCAGTGCTAGCTAAGCGGAACAGGTTACTAAATATATCCACATCACCATTTTTTTTTATTACAATAATTTAATACATCATTTATAATTTCGAGAGCTATATGCTCTCGAAATTATAATTGATGGAAAGAAGACTTAGCAAATCTGACTATGTCGAAGGAATCACCTCAATTCTATCCTTTTATATGGATCCATCAATATTTAATTTCTAAAAAAGACAGGATCAAACATAATAATAAAATCAGTCACACTAAAGCTTCGGCCAAACCTGAGCGACCACAACGCTGGACGCCGGACCACCATATAACACAAGCACATGTTTATATGGCGCTCCCATTTCGGTCCAGCGTTCCGCGTTGTGGTCGCTCAGGTTTGGGTTACAAAACTTATTAGTCCTAGATAGTTATGAATGATTAAAAACCTGTTTTTAGGGTCCGTACCTCAAAAAGAAAAAACCGAACCCTTATAGGATGACTTGTGTCTGTCTGTCTGTATGTCACTGCCAATTTGCTCCGAATCTAATGGACTGATTAAGTTGAAATTAACGTAAATAAATGAATTTTGAATATGGGGTCACTTCCCTCAAAAGTGACCCCATATTCAAAATTCATTTAAAAAAATTTAAAAAAAAAGTTCATGTTCAACATGGTAATGAATATTGTGCATACAAACTTATATTTGCAGTTGGAATGTATGGGAGAACATGTATTTCAACTACAATGTTAAGTTTGAATTTGGGATAAATTCATCCCAACTATGGAACAACGTCATTGTGTGTAGTCCGACATGCACTTGGACAGTTTTTGTTAAAATTTATAAAAAAATTATACTTACAGGATATGCAGTGCTGGTAACTTTATGACTGTCCCACGGAGTGTCGAGATCGCACACAAACACGTGCCCACCCCACGTGTCTCCCTCTGTGTCATCCAGTTCGGTAGGTGACGAGAATGCTATGATGTTACAGGTTGATATTGTGCAGATCGGGCGGACTACTTCATGGTCTGATATGCTGTGGATAATGTCAATATGTGTTTATTCAATAATAAATAATACCGTAGGTGGGTGATGCATCTTTACATAGCAAGACCCCTCTGTGCCTCAGAAACTATTGATCCCGGCTATCATTTGTAGATCTTTAACAGTTGTTTTGGGTCATCAGAAGCCTGAAAGTCTGACAACCAGTCTTACCAAGGGGTATCATATTACCCAGTTACTGGGTTGTGGAAGTCAGATAGGCACCCAGTTGACTGGAAGCTGACCCCAACATAGTTATGCAGATGTAGTTTTGTTGTTCCCTGTCATTGAGGGATTGTAGAAACAGAAAGATTTCGAAGAACATGTTGTAGATAAATGGCCCTTGAGTTTCCAGAAAAAATCACTAACGCAATGTCCAAGCTAGGTAGAGTAGGCAGGGTACTAAGTGCCTTCACTACCATTCCTTGGAGAGCTGTTGTTAGTTCAACGGATAATGAGAATATGACTTCTATGATAGCCTGTCTGGCACTTTGCAAGCACTCATAACATCAACTGAAAGCGAATTTATAGAGGCAGTTATTACATGTCTATAAGTCGTCTCTATTCTTAAGTAGGATTCTCAGCAATTATTCGGATTAGTACGCTAACTCCTCGTACTTGCACTACATTTAATAATTGGTGAGTAGTTCGAATCAAACACTATTGTGTTTCAAACCCAAACAAATTGAATGTGTTGTTGTTACCTTTCAAAGTGCGGTGGCTCGCATTTCAAAGGCTTTCGCCTCATGGAGTATATTAATTCCATTATGGTTTCCTTTTGTTGTTTCACAGATTCCAATAATATCGCATTTATAACGAGTTTTTTTAGGAATAATAACTGTTTTGCTGTGACAATACAACCAATCGAGCAAGCCACGGGAGCAAACCTGAGCAAGAGCAAACAAGCGAACGAAGCAAGCTGACTGTCATTCATTAGTGTCAGTGTCACTCACTGTCACTGCCGTTGCTAGCGAGCAGAATGACATGACTTTGACAGTGACAAACAGTTACAGTAACATCATGTTGCTTCTAAGAGAGAGAGAAAGGCGTGTCTGGAAAATCGCGTAAAAGAAAGAGATGCACTTAAATTAATGTTTAGGTTTTGTAAAAGGTGTCTAAGAGTGTACAATGTAGCGTTTAGTTTTTGCAACAATTTTCATACGGGTTCAATTTGTTTTTGAAGTGAAAACTTCTTTAGCGGCGTTGTGCACTTTTTTTGTAATGGGTAAAAAATGTTAAACTCGCGTCAGGACACGTGACCTGATCGAAAATTCGTAAGACGGTTAAAAAGACATCAACGCATTGATTACCGCGGTGCCGATTTTTTTTCAAGTTTTCACTTCTGTTGGCACTCCCGGAGTGCCACTGTTTTTTTTTTCTTTTTCTTTCTATTTCTATACCCATTTCATAAAAACTGCTACTTGCTCACTTCAGATGGTGCTGATCTCCAGCGTCTACTAATTTGACAGCTAGTCATACATTTTTTTTAAATAAGTGACTTCTTTTACGCTAATTCATTATTGAACCCAATTAAACAGCTGTTTACTGCAAAAATACGAGGATCCATGTTTTTGTCAAAGATGTTACAAGAAGAAAACTGTGGGAGAAAGTTCTCCGAAAAAAATTGGGATCCGATATTTCGTCGAGACGATGTGCTATCCATTAAGCCTTTTATGGAAAAAAAAATGGTTTATCGGTAATGCTCCCAAGAGAACTAAGTCTGTTTTCATTACATATAGGCACTTGTGATGTGATATTATAGATAGTAAATTATATTAAAGTATGTGTGTGTTTATATTATCATAGTAGATCAGTACTAGAAGTGCTATCTCTGAGGTTTTTCAATCTGGAAGATCATGCTAGAGTTCGTTTTCAACTCTGATCAGGGGGCCTACCACCAACTTATGAAGCAGTATTATTTGAATATTACTTCAGTGGGAGAAAGCGATGGAGTTATACGTCCTGTAGAGCTTCATCTCTTTCCCACACTGAAGTAATATTAAAATAATACTGCTTTATAAGCTGGTGGTAGGCCCCCAGGTTATTTCTAAGGTACGCCTCTAGTCTTAAACAAAAAACGATCTTAAAATCAACAAACACAAAATTATCTATAAATTATAAGACGTTCATAATTTATTGACTTTTCCACTAAAGCTGTTTTTTTACCAGCAGTAGGCGCTTGCCCTGTCCTTAGCTCGTTTTTTAATAGTGCTACACTCCAAGTCCATACATATTTATCTAGTTTTCGTATAATTTGTGATTGACACAAAAGTGAACATAAATATAACAATGGTGGTTTAAAGACGTACAACTGTGCTGCTACCTGTTATGAGCTTTCAGTTATCAACCTTGTTTCTAAAAGATTAATATTAATAAAAATATGAAAAAGACCATTCATTCAAAATTCATTGGCTGTCTTAAACTTTCACTAAAAGTACCTCTATTATTCTATTTTGTTCTTTACCACGTCATCAATAGCACTTAAATTCTGAATCTCTATTTTGAATTTGCCACCTATGTTTGTTTCTATTAATTACAACATAGAAAGAAGGCAACTTTTAAAAATAATATCGATAAATAACTAAACGTAATTATTTTTATCGACTCAACACGTTCCGAATGCACGCAGCACTAGTATTGCGCCTATCTTCAATGCAAACCCTTCAAACGCTTCAGCGTTCACGTCACTTCTACCCGGGCATTGCCCTTTCATTATTGAGTTGTGTTTCCGAACGCAGCGGTGCTCGCTCGAAAATGGCGGATCGGCCGAAGTAACATCGACATAAAGCTGTGTGAAATATAACACAAAATATTCGTGAATTTTATGTGAAAATGTGAATCGTATGAATTAAAACTTATTGTGTAGTGTTGTTAAAGTGTTTTTCAACATGTGGCGGACAGGGATGTATCGTTTCGGTGTCGGGAACTGGATATTCTTGTTAGCCTGTCTCCATTTGTTTACATACGCTCAAGGTAAGCTCCTTATAAATATTACCATTTACTATCGATCGTTGGTCTTGAAACTGTCGCTAATAACAGGATCTATGTAATTATGCAGAAAATTGCATCTAGATGTAATTTAAATACTTACTTGAATATATTTGAGATTTCGAGTTCAAACGCTTTATAACTTGGAGTCGATTTCTCTTGAAGCTATAGGTAATTATAACTACGTACCTACATTGTTCCAAACTTGAATACCGAGCAGTGGAGGGTTTATTTACTTTTTTTTTACTTGTGGGTGACCAATGCATTATGCATTCGGTCTTATCACGTGCCATTTGAAAATGTGCACATAAAGTTCGTATTTCTCGTGTTTAGGGCTTCGCCGACAGCGCTCCGCCCCCGAATTCTAACGACACACATAAATACCGCATTATTCACTGTTTCGGGTTAATTAGTAGGTTAATTCCTTTTGTAAACAGATAATAAAATTTAACGGTTCCTATTGGAATGGCTCTGGAAAGCTTCCAAAGATTCTCATTATCCCAAGTTGTTTAGTTAAGAGTGATTAATTTATAGGATTAGTAAGTATTGTGTGCGCTGTGGCCACTGAAATAGTTCGTTTCCTGGAATAGAACTGAATCAGATGGTTTATTCGCTCTTGAAGACTATATACTGAATAATTGTTTTTAAGGGCTTGCAACCTTGTTGTTACTTCCACTATTATTTTAAGATTCAACAATGTTTACCGAGATGGTGATTTAATAGACAAGTATGGAAAAAAAGACATGTTACGTCGAACCCAAATAAATTGGGGGCAAGAGTGATGACGATGATTATCTGTCTTTTGTCCTAAGTTTTCTGGGACTCCCGATCTACGAGCTTGTTATTTCGGGCCCGAAAAAGCTCCTCCATCACTTAAACTTTGTCTCAACTTTCAAAACTGTACCATCTTCTAATGATTTATGCAAAAAAAAATCTGTGGCACTCCGGGAGTGCCGACAGAAGCGAAACCAAAAAAAAAAACTTCCAAAACCTTTAAAGTAACAATATTTGCATATTACATTGATCCGTAAAGTAATACTATAAATAAAGAGCACAATCGCGTTTACAAAAATGAGGTTTCGGTAACGGTGTCGCGAGTTCAATTATTTTTTCCCATCTCAAAAATGCCCAACGCGCCTAAAGAAGTTTTCACTTCAAAAATATCGACATAAACATTAACAGCTAATGACGTAAAAACGCGTCGAAGTGTAAAATGGCCAGTGTGTAAATATTACTAAATGAACTCTTGACATTACCTACCTACCTTTCAAAACGCAGGTAGTATTCAGTGTATCATGAAAAACGAGAGAGAATTCATTGTTTTGCGTCGGTATCGCCCGAAAAAACAGTAGCATAGCTCAGTGCGAGTGAAAATAAAAACAACTCTAACAAAATGCAAATACGACGACAACCCATACAAAATGAACCTTATCAACCGAACTGAAATAAAAAACGAGCGAGTCTTACAGTAATCGCATAATATGATGTGTAACTGTCATCTCACCTTGGTAAGAAGCAACATTAAGGCAATATTAAAGGGGCGGGTCTTTCAAGGTTTTTTCTGACAGCCAACTCTAGCACCGCGCGCACTCATTGGTCAAATCAAATAGAGCGCGCTTCTCCGGCTCCCTGTTACACACTTCTGTCCCTTTTCACGAAATCACTGCCGCAGATTGCAGGAAAGCGAGAGGAAAGATGTTATTCATGAAAGAAAAAAAAAACGCGCGTTTAAAAAGTTTACAAAATGTAAATAAGCATCGGTATGCTTATTTACATTTTGTCAGTTATTTGTACGTACTAAGCAGGTAGGTTACGGTTAAAGATACATCAAAAATATACCGGTAGCGGGTTAAAATAAAGGTTGAGCTATACCGGTAGCTTTGTATATAAAGGTTGGGCTAAACCGTTATTTAAACTTTACACGATTTTTGTACCGAAAAAAATGCAAGATGGCGCGGCGCGGGTGCCTACACAGTCGTGTTCTTCCAATCGGAAATAAAAACCAATACTGAGTTAAGGCTCCTACAAAAAGGCGCGACACGGGACGCGACACAAAGGTACGTCGTGTCGCGCGACGAGCGGTTTCTTTGTGTTGCGTCGCGTGTCGCGCCTGTTTGTAGGAGCCTTTACAATCAGGAAGTGTACGACAGACAGAGTGTGGCGGCGGTGCGTCAAAGAAAACCCCTTTTTATAAAGGTTAAGGTACTGCTACCGTAACATTTATAAAGGTAATAAATAGTACTTCTACCGAAATATACCGGTATGCATTTCCAACCTCAAAATTTCGCTACTGAAAAAAGAACGGAATCGAAATATTTCGGTAACCCTTATTTAACCGTATGACGTCATACTGAAATTTACATGTACCTTAATTTTTGGGTAATTCAGTCCCTGCCTATACTACATATACTCGGCAAAAATTAATCTTTCAACCGTTCATACAATCGCGTTGACAATAGCTAACAAGCTAACACAACTTCCAAGTATTTAGAAAGCTGGTAAGTACAAGGAATTCTGACATCCTACCTAGGTGCTGTATCTATAGTCAATCTCGCAAATTCTTGTGCCTAACTATGCATACTTGAGACTTAGGCGCAAAGGTATTTTAGGCACGAATGACTTGCGTTGATCAACAATGCGATTAGTCGTGCTTAAAACTAAATGCTTTTCTATTATTCAAAGGCGACGGAAACCACGAGCAAATGGAGCATTTATTTATCTATTAAAACTTTATGCACAAGACTAAAAAATGTGCTCACGGTCTGTTCAATGAAATCTCCAAACGACTGGTTGACACTTCCCGTGACCCAAGAGCTGGTTTTTACCTTGGCCAGCGGCTAAGCATTGCCATACAACGTGGCAATGCGGCCAGTCTCTTGGGTACATTACCAGTCGACAGCGACGCGGAGGAATTTTTCGACGCCATATTTTAGTTTAATTTTAGTTTAGTTTTAGTCTAATAGTTTTAGTTAGGTTAGGATATTATATTTTTTTTAGTTTTGTCATAACTTAAATAATATAGATGAGCAATATTGTAATAAAAAATAATATATAAGAGTAGTATATAAGCTGTGACATATTTTTTGCCTTTTCTACCATTTTTGAAGTGAACTTCTACAAGTGGAAATAATGTAATTTTTGTTGATGATTTCTGAAATAGTGTGCTATTTAGAGACGTCGTTTTATTTTTCCTGTAATTTTTACATAAACTTCTATCACATAGAATTATTTCAGATTTTTCTCTATGCAAACTTCGGTGATAAAGGGGGGAACGGTATTTTTTTTTTAATTTTTCGTCAAAAGTCGAAAATTATGCGGACTAAAAAAAAGAAAAATGTTTGAGAATGTGTAAATAGCGCTCTTTCATATGATACCCCACATGCCCTAGTAGCCCCACTTCGATTTTTTATGACCCCGTTCAGTCCGTGTTGCAAAAAAAAAAAACATTCTTATTTGCAAAATAGTTAGGCAAACATTATCTAAAAGTTTTTCAAATTTCAAGTTGATAGCATTAGTAGTTCTTAAGATATGCAGCTGTGACAGACAGACTGAGTCGCGCCATAAGGGTTCCTTTTTACTATTTTGGTACGGAACCCTAAAAAGCAATACTCAGAGGCTATTCAATAAAAGCAAAATGTCGGCAATATGTCGTCCATCTAGGCCTCAAATCAAATCAGTCCTGTTATCACAATCCACAGCATATTACCAACATTCATATTCCTTGAATTGCTAGCATTGACATAATGAGTGCATTGAGTTCATGGACGAGTCAAGTTCTTGAACCCTATCGGAGTCTATACTTCGGAATATAAAAGTCTTGATAAAATGGCAAACAGCCAAATATACTGATAAAGTATGAGATTTGTAATAATATTATTGAATGATGCCCGCGACTTCTTGTTTTCTAGTTAGTCTCGATAGATATCGAGTACACCAACCAAAACAGAGCAGGGATACTCACTGTCACATTGAAGTAGCATATTATCAACGCGTAATGCAATTTATGATCTTCAACATGGTCTCTTAATTCAGATGATACTGTATATGTCACTGCTAAAACCCGAAGTGCGGCTATACACAAAAATGATCTGTTTGTGGGGGCTATTTTCCGAAACGGCTGGACCGAGTTTGACGGAACTTCCACTTTATTAAAAAAAAAAAAGAACAGGGTTTACGTGGGAGCACGAACAGCTTTTCTTAAATAACATCGACGACACCCAAGTTTGGTATGTAATAGCAGTTTGCTACTGTTTTGCGGTTTCGCATAAATCCAAAGGCTGTATTAAAATTAATCAAGCCGCTCTCTAGAAGGGTTTGTGAATGATTTCCCAAGAGCTCCTCTCGTAATGTTTTACAAACATAATCTCTAGTAAGTTGTAGACCTGTTTCAGGGACGTAAACTATAATACTCGTAGTATTATAGTTTGACCGACACCGATGTTCTGCACCTTAGGTACGTCCGCGGCGAGACGGCAGTGCAGGACGCTCATTTTGTCAATGCTCACGGCGCGTGATGTCCCGCCCGTCGCTGGGACTGGAACCGCTGAACCTAAGGTCAAACAGCGGTTCCGGTCAAACTATACTACCATTTCTGCCGTGATGGCCCAGTGGAACGGCCGCGACTTACATGTTGTAAGTCGTAAGTTCGAACCCAGGCGCGTTACTTTGTGTCATCATCACTACTGTAAAACGGTGAAGGAAAACATCGTGAGGAAACCGGCATGTCCTAGAACCAAAAATTCGAAGATATGTGACAACCAACCAAACAGCACTGGGCTCTCGTGGTAGATTATAGCCGACTCCATCTCGAAGATAGCAGGCCTGTGTACCAGCAGTACATACACACATACATTATAAGCTGATTGTGCTTATGCTACCCTTAAGCTGGTCAAAAGGGGTGTTAAACTCAGTGTGCCACCAAGTCCGAGAGACTTGACTAGTTACTCATAAGTTAAATTGAAAAGTGTAAATTAAAGAATGTACCCATTCCCGTCAGCTATTGTGTAGCTGACGCTGTCTTTGATTTAAACTGTTGTTAGCACAGAACATATAAATTGTTAGCTGGAAATCTACCGCTGTTACCATGGTTACTCGTTAAACGTTGTTTTAACGAGTATTTACCGAGGAGTTTCTAATATCTGATGTCGTATTGTCGTGTACGAAATCATTTGCTTTGTTTTGCGCACAAGAAAGTTTGTGGGAGAACTGGATAGCTCAGAATTTGTTGAGAATCTTCCCTTATAATCACTGGCTGTTGCCCGTGTCTTATTCTGCGTGGATTTTGTTTTATATAATTTTATCCAGCATAGAAAGTCGCGTATGTCCTTCTCCAGGTCTCAGGCTAGCTATCTTTCAAATTTCATAAAGATCGGTTCAGTGGTTTAGGCGTGAAGAGGTAACAGATAAACAGACAAAGTTTCTTTCGCATTTATAATATTAGTATGGATTGACATCCTTATATTTTATTTATTTTTCTAACTGAACAGACAGCTGTGCTGCTGGGGAGTTGGTTGCGCCACTTCTTCTTCCCAGCTAAAGCACTAGGAAGTGGTAAAGGGTGGGCGTTTTGGGGGACTGTCTTATGTAATTTTGACGTTCGAAAAGTGCTGATTCTCAGCCTAGTTTGAATAAATGACGTTTGAATTTGAATTTTGAAAATGTTAAGATTTTTAAAAATCTTGGTGCCAGGGAGTTTTCCATTTCTGCTTCTGTGTGACTGCTTGTGGTGACTGGTCGTCTTGCTGATCATGGTTTTGTTATTGTTACTAGTAATTAACTGTTTATTTATTTTACCTCGATGGTCCCAGTTTATCATTTATAACTTCCAATTACAGCTATATATAGCTTTATGTAAACGGGCACGCCTTTTATGCCTGGAGGCTTTATTTAGATATTTAGTTCTGTTTACGTTTAGTTTTTTATTTTATTTCTGCTTGAGTATAGTTCTCGATGTTTTTGGTTGGCGTGTGCTAGCTGATATATGGCCAATAATTTCTCATTTAAATTATTTTTTGTGCTGCATATGTAAATTATTTTGCATACATTGCAATTGTATAGAATCATTTCTTACTTGAATAGACAGCTGTGCTGCTGGGGAGTTTCTTGCGCCACTTCTTCTTCCCAGCTTAAGGCACTAGGAAGTGGTGAAGGGTGGGCGTTTTTGGGGGCTTTCTTATGTAATTTTGACGTTCGAAAAGTGCTGATTCTCAGCCTAGTTTGAATAAATGACTTTTGAATTTGAATTTTGAAAATGTTAAGATTCTTAAAAATCTTGGTGCCATGGAGGTTTCCATTTCGAGCGAAAACTTGGATAGTGACCCTTCTTGGAAATATCCAAGTTTTTCAAATCGCAAACGCACAGTAGCCCAGTGAGGTGATCAGTGCTCATTCCTTCCTGCTTTGTCCTCAGTGATTACAACCAAATATTCAATCATTTTAAGGTCAAAATAATCCGGCAGTATGGCGTTAATATTTGAAAATCTCAGGCTACGCAACTCACAATAAGTCCACTTAGGGAAAGTCTCCAGGGTCACATAGACAAAGGCTACGAAGGTCACAGCCTCCTAACTCTTCCATTGTTATTCGAGAACAGATTTCCTTAATCTGCGCGGACTTATTAGAAAAAGGTTGATTTATTAGATCTCTCAATAAAGTGAGTCCATTAAAAGCTTTTTAAAAAGTTTCACACTACCTGCTGCTCGGTAAAATCTGCTATTATATCGTTTGCAAAGGGCAAAGGAGGGCTTGTGGCCAAGTAATAACAGCCGCGCGGGTCGATCGATCAAGTTAAGCTACGCTTACTGCGGTTGGTCCGTAGATGGGTGACAATCTTTACATACCAAGATCTCTCCATGCCTCGGAAAAGCCGTTGGTCCCGGCTGTCATTCGTGGATCTTTGACAGTCGTTACGGGTCGTCAGAAGCCCGAAAGTCTGACAACCAGTCTTACCAAGGGGTATCGTGTTACCAAGTAACAGGTTGTGGAGGTCAGATAGGCAGTCGCTCCATGTAAAATACTGGTATTCAGCTGCATCCGTTTAGACTGGATGCCGACCCCGACATAGTTGGGAAAAGGCAGATGATGATATCGTTTGCAAATCCGTCTGTTTTCTTCCTGTGTTTAAATTCACATCTCAAAACTATCTATGAGAATCAGAATCATTTGACGCTAGTATGACGTTGACAAAGGGGCGTTTTTGATGACATCGTGTGTGGATTAAATCCTGATACTTAATCCTATCTAATACCTTTAAACGAGAAATTCTTATATATGTGTACATATATATAATCTGAATTTCGGAAACGGCTCCAACGATTTTCATGAAATTTAGTATGCAGGGGGTTTCGGGGGCGATAAATCGTTCTAGCTAGGTTTAATTTTTAGAAAACGTCATTAAAAAAAAATGTCATTCAGATATTACTATTAAATGAGCAATATTTGTATGTATCCGTTCTCGAAAACTGCTCAAACGATTTCGATGAAAGTTGCAATATGTGGGTTTACGGGGGTGAAAAATCAATCTAGCTAGGTCTTATATCTGGGAAAATTCGTTTTATCTGTTTTCACAACCTCTGGAATGTGATACAATGTTGGTATTCTGGACGATATGATTATCTATTTTGACCCGAGCAGAGTTCGGTCGACCAGGTACTTATAATAATACGAGCGACGTAAACTCGGGAATTCGAAGGGCTAAGGTTTAGGCCAGGTTCTAAAACTCATTTCATAAAACCTACCTGCTAAGGTGTTGTTGTAAAATGAGCCTCAAGTCGACAAAGTAAGTTGTCCTATTTCTGTAGGAATGGCAAAAGAAAACCGAACTTATCCGAGACGGGGTGCTTAAAAGATCCTTGTATAACTGTATTTATCTTTACGAATTGTGTCGTAATTTTACCGAGCCTCTGTAAAATTTATTTACTTTAATTTAATCGATATTATAGCCATCTTTAATTATTTATTTACATAACATTTACATAAAAATTATAAGGTAAAGTCTTTGAATAATTATAATAATTTGTATAAGTATGTATAAAAACCGGTCAAGAGCGAGTCGGACTCGCGCACCGAGGGTTCAGTACCTACCCATTATACCACCATAATAAAAATGGTATCATTTTTATTGGTAAAAAGATATGGGCAAATTTAGATTTTCGCGAAAACTTGTAAGAACCAAAATTTGCCTTCATTTTATTTCTTTTTTATTTTTCGGAATTTTCCCTATATTTGTGCTTGCCTTGCTTTTTGCCAATTTTCGTGATTCTAGGTCAACGGGAACTACCATATAGGTTTTAAACTCGAAACCTATTACTTCCGGTTGACCTAGAATTGTCAATTTTGGTTAAAAGCAAGGTCTTACAGCACAAGTAAAGGGAAGTAAATTTTGGTATTTACAAGTTTTCGCGAAAATCTAAATTTGCCCATAGCTTTTTATCGTGTTGATTCAGGACCTTGATTTTTATACACCTAGTAAGGATTATAGACCTCAGTATCTGGTATAAATTTAAATTTGCTAAGTCCACCCGTTCCCGAGAAAATCGGTGGTGACACACGGACAGACGGACAAGAGAGTGAAACGGAACCCCTATAAGATAGGTACCTTTTGAGGTACGGAACCCTAGAAAGGCTAGAAAGGGAGGGAAAAGTATCATAGGGCATCGCTGCCCATAAGAAAGTTTCCCAAGAGGCTGGCAGCATTGCCCACGTTGTATGACAATGCTAATTCTTTGGCCAAAAAATTGGCCAGCACTCTGGCAACGTGAAGAGTCGACCGACTGCATGAGTCATCTTAATTCGATTATATCGATCAAAAGAATAATGAACAGTTCGCACAGTCAGCGTGTCCACTCGTTAACAATAAATAAATTCAAGAATCATGGCGTCGAATAAATACGTCACTGGTTCCCGCGTAAATTCACAGTAATGGCAGCCGATGCAACGCGCGTCGTTTTCACGCGCACACGTTCGCGCGGTAAATCAACGATACAATGCATTCAAGTTGGTATTGTATTGTATTTATTTGTATTGTTACTACTAGCTTTAATGTTTCGAGGTTTATAAATATAGTTTTTAAGTAGAGTTGAAAGGGAATCTTTGTTATGAGGATTCTTTTCTGAAACAGAATACGGAGAGAGATTTTCCAAGTTTTAAGGCCATGTTACTAAAATAAATGAATTGAAACAATTACTTCCTGGAGCTGTTATCACTTGTCACTAACATCTTAGTTTAGAAACTTGGACAAATAAGCCGTGGTTTGTCGTGAAAGTCTTGGTCCAAACTTCGGTAGTAAAGTGGACAGCGTCGGCAATTAGCGAGCTTACACGGCACTACGGCTGTGAGCGAAGGGAAACGTGCTTTATGCTTCTGTTACCTTAGTCTATCAATGTAGACTTTCATTTTTTTAAACCACCTTGTGAGGTTTTTTTTTATAACATGATTATTATTGACATTAAGGCAAAATAAAAGTAAGATTTATAAGCATGGCTGAGTTTAACGTTTCATAGTATTTGGTAGATTTGTCCAGGCTATATATTATCTATGCTCGAGATCGGTAAAGATTCCAAAAATCAAGCAATTCCTAAGAGGGATTTGTTGCCCAGATGTAAAAGTCATTAGCACCAATATCACTCAATATAACAAAATTGCAACTTATGTGCAGAAATTACGCTACGAAAAGTCCGGTATAGATTTTGACAGGTGTGTCGCTATTGCTACGCTAAGCACGCGGAAATTTCGTCACGTATTTTGCGGTTGGTGTATCGAAACAGATCAAAATAAAAGACAGGTAAGATTAAAACGCAAAAATATCCTTCGCAACTAATTAACCCAAGCCTTCTTATAAGCATAACCCTTTTCTTCCAACTGGTTCGTAAGACATAAATAGTTCATTGAACCACAGTCAACCACACCGACCTTCCCTCCCTCGATCGCTGCACATTAGCTAATCATATAGCTGGGCTGTAATTACCGCGGTACTGTGGCAGCATCTACATCGCCACATGCGAACTACGCATCAAAGACCTGACGTCACACAAAAATCCTGACGTCACACAAATCCTGCATCGCACAATTAGAGTTTACCGCGCGATCGACATATATACAAAATCCCGACTTCATCAATGAGCAATTGCCCGCCAGATATGACACCCGTCTGGTCGGAGGATCCTCTCTTTTCTTTAGACGATGAGTGAACTTTATACCTTGTTCTTCATGCCCCTAAAGTACTAACATCCTTGGCTAAGGGAATTTCGTACGTTTTGGAACTCTGTTGTTGAATAGTGGGCAAAAAATAGCATCAGTTTTGGGCAGTGATTTTTGTTGTTGGCAAATTTCATGTCAAGCGTTAAAGCTTGTTTAATATTAAACATCAGAACAACCATAACTTCACGCTTGTTGTCCTCGAAAGGAACAGCAGAGGTGTACCTAAAGTAAACCCACATTTCGCCAGTTATGTTTAAGTCCCATGTAATAGGGGGCGAGCCTGTTGCCATCAACCGGTCGCAAATCCGGACTCCGGGCTGGTACTGAGAAGTTCCTTATGAATAAGTCAGCCGTCACAATTAACAGTTAGTCGGCGGCTGACGTTGCTTTTTCATTCATTTTGAAACTTGACGCTGATAGTCAGCAGCTGACTATTCGTTTAGGTAAACGCGGCCTTAAGAAACAATAAAAAAGTGTCTAGTTAGCAAGGTGTAAGCGGGCTTGATTGCCCTGCGTGCGTCTGTTGTATCTTTAGGCATCGTACCGTCTCGTCTCTTCATTGAGGATCTTACTCGTGCAGGATATTTTTGGAACGAAGTTCTTTAACGCGGCTTGTAAACTTTCAAAAATTGTCACGTTAAAAAGTTTTAATACCACAAGTATTAAAACTTTTAACTGTCTTCTTTTAATTTAAAGAGAGAGAAAGAGAGAGAGAACGCTGGTAGAAAAAAGAAAAGAAAAGAGTAAAGTGATTACTGTGTTGTGGGATAAAATACAATATAATGTACAATACAGAGTACAATGCATGTGTGTGATTTCGGTCAAAATGAAAATCCTAGCGGCTGCTATAATTACCAAATTTTTCGTCATGGGTGTCGTTTTCATAGTTTTCGAGGGTGCAAAAACTGATAGTGAGGTCAAAATATAAATCCAATATGGCGGCTGTAAACATTTTGCTTTTTTTTAATCATACGTGGGAAGGAATTTCGTTCCTAACGGGGGCCCCCCGACTACACACGTTTTTATGTCCTTCTGGATAACTTCTTACTAAATGTTCTACATCCTTCATTGTCTTGAATCAATTAGTGTCATCCTAAATCGGGATGATCTGCTGGCCTAAGATCGCCAATGGGTTCTAATTACTTTATTCTTTCTTATTCGAAACACTTCCCTTCACCTAATTTGAAACTTTGGTTTTTAGTTAGGTACAGGATGTATCAGAAAGGAGATTTAGACAAAGTTAGATTATGCAGAGCGTCGTGTTTGCCACGCATACGTTTGTAATAGTTCCTTTCGCCCGGATACTGTGTCATACATATTGTATGTATATGTCACCGTAAGATTGTGAGAACCGTTAGTTTATAACTAATAAATTAAATTTTTATAAAAAAATTGAAATGGGTTAGGTTAGAACTGTGACTAACCACGCGCGAGCCAAGCGAGCTAAGCGAGCAGTGTCGCAGCATCGGCCGGTGAGCGCTACTTCCAAGTTGCTCGCAGCTAGGTAGGCTATTTAGTATTAGCGTAAGGTGCGTTACGTCGCGACCAAGTTTGATACAAGTTCACAATTTATCGGTTTCGCATGGATAGATTATAAACTATCGGAAAATAATGCGGTAAATTGTAAATGGTTTGTTGCAGTTCACAATTTTATTTTCCGACAGTTTATAATTTAACGGAAATAATACCGATAGATTATAAACTAACGAAGTTCATAATTATGCGGTGCCATATACATACTAATATTATTAAGAGTATGTGGCGACATCTACATTGCCACATGCGAACTTCGCATCACACTGACGTCACTCGAAATCCTGCATCGCACAAGCGAGGTTTACCGCGCGACTTTTCTATGGAGGATGAGTGTACTTAACACCCTGTTCCTCATACTTCTCTCAGTAAAAAATTGTGAGTTTGTATGTAGGGGTTAATCTCCGGAACTACTGATCCGATTCTAAAAATTATTTCTCTGATGGGTAGCTACAGTATTGCCAAGTGTCAAAGCATATAATTTAGGTTAAAACAAAAAATTACACGCGGACGAAGTCGCAGGCACAAGCTGGTGTGGTGTAATTGTCCACCGTCCGTCCCGACAGGTCGTCCGATGTCTTCTTAATGACGTAGTTTCCTGTTCGGAACCCATTGTATAACTTTGACCATTTATGTTAACATTGTGTGTTTATTAAACAACTTTGGGATGTTATTACCAAACTATTCTATAACTATTTGTTCATATAGTGTTAACTTTAATAGACTGACTTTCCACAGTTTGGTTATAGGGTAGTAAAATTACGACCTTATGACTGTGTAAATAAGGTCTTATTTCGTTAACTTGAAAAGCGGACTCTGACTTTACGCGCCTCGTAATGTAAGCTGAACAGAATTATTCAGTACTAGCAGCGCCTCACAGTTTCACCCGCGTTCAGATCCCGTGGAAATATCGAGATAAATAGTAACCTGTGTGTTAACCCAAGATATAAACTATCTAGTGTGACAAAGGAGATGGAAAACGGTTGGCCCAAATGTAATAAGTTGAGATATGATCTAAAAAATTTGTCATATTTTTTTATCTTAGAATACAAAAAATCTGCTCAATTCTCAATCTGGAAGCTGAGAAAGATGAGAAAGATGGTTTTCATGAGATTATTTATTAATTGAGCTAAACTAAAATTAAACTAAAATATGGCGTCGAAAAATTCCTCCGCGTCGCTGTCGACTGGTAATGCACCCGAGAGACTGGCCGCATTGCCACGTTGTATGGCAATGCTTAGCCGCTGGCCAAGGTAAAAACCAGCCCTTGAGTCACGGGAAGTGTCAACCAGTCGTTTGGAGATTTCATTGAACATATTTTAGTTTAGTGTTAGTGTAATAGTTAGGTTAGGATATTATATTTTTTTAGTTTTGGAAAACAAAGTGAAAAATAATTAATTAGTTCATTTAATTGTCGGAATTAGGTTTTAATGGAATTAATTGAGTAATCGATTACACAATTACAAAAAGAGAACCTCCGCACTAGATAATTACGGTCATTATAATAAATAAAATAATTAATTAATTACTGAAAAACTAGTATAATAAGTAATTATCAATTTTATATCGATTAAAATCAGTCTTATATTTTTAGTCTATGTCACTGTCATGAAAACTGACTGACATTGACACTAGACAGTTGCCGACTGCTCTTGGTTGCCTCCCTGGTTTCATATTTTCTGATGCGGAGTTCTTTCCTGATTATTTTTCATTTTCAACGACCACTGTTTGCTTTTACGAATTTACACTGGACATCGAAGATAGGTCACACGTTTGACTTGGAATTGTTATTTTGGATTTTACCGCCGCCTTAATTTGGATTGGATATAGTTGAAAGTATGGATCGCGAGGGACTGATAAGTTTAAATCTATTCATTCACACCATTTTTATCTCGTTACATTCAGGCCTAAGATTGTATGTAATCGTTTCCGTCTCTTTTTATCCAAATCCGTTGAGTTTTTGCGTGAAAGAGTAACAAACATCCATCCCTCCATCCTCACAAACTTTCGGGTTTATAATATTATAGTAGGGTGTACAGAGGCCCTAGTGTGAGTTTCTTTTCTTTTCTGAAGGGCCAGTCGGAGCACCGAACGCGGTCGATGCGTCAAGTCGAGATGGGTAAAATAAACACACACTAGGGCCTCAGGCCAGCAGACCTCACATATCAGCCGAAAAATCAAAGAACTAAACCAATTTTAGTGGATCACTAAAGGAGCATGGTGTTTGAAGAGGCCGATCTGCACAGATAACTGATCATTCTGAGGGACCGTTCAAGTATTACGTAAGCACTATAGGGGGGCGGGGGGTCTATGCTTTGCTTATTTTTGATGACATGGGGGTTGGGGGGGTCTAGATAGTGATTACGTCAGCAGTAATTATTTACTTTTTTACACATATGGCAACCCACACATTATCTATGCTTGAAAACGATACGAATGTATTTCTAGAATTATAACTGCTGATTATGAATCAATAAAAAAAAAAACGGATTACATTAAAAGATAAATGCATATATCAATGTTTACGTAAGCATGGGAGGGGGGGCACAAGCTTTGCTTACTTTTGCTTACAAGGGGGAGGGGGGGGGGGGTAAATAACTGTAATAAATCTGCTTACGTAATACTTGAACGGTCCCTGATCAAATTATGTGTGCATCACGAAACAATCAGACTTAACGATTTTCTTCTAACGAATTAATCTGTACCCCAATTGCGTACCACACATAAAATTACAATTGATTGCAATGGGCTTCATTTTGACAGTTAACCCGCGTCCATTGCGTTATTTACGTTAGGAGTAGATGAATGTTTCAAACGTATCGAGCAATGGTTTAGCAATATCCTTCAAAACCCTCGGATTATATATTGAAAGTGTGTTGTTATTGTAATAGGTATGATAATAGATATGAAGAATCACGTTCGTGGAAATAGGGAAATAAGAAAGGAAAAGAAAGACTCAGAAAACATTGTACGATGGTTGCTATTCAAACGTCAAGTTACAAGCATATTAAATTTCGAATATCTTTTTATCGACATTATTAATGACATAAAACCTAACAAAAAGTATCTTCCAAATAGATTTTACAACATCCGCCCTTAATGGAAATAAAAAGATAAAGTAGTAATGCTAAACACAATTGAAAATAATAAAACATTACTACCAGACTAAACACAAATACAAAATATAAACCGACGAAAAATAAATAAATAGAAGATTATTCTACTTGTTTATCACTAAACCCATATTAACAACGCACCTAAGATGAGCTATGCGCCTTAAGGGCTTGGTTAAAACATCGGCTGTCATTTTATCCGTAGGTATAAACTTTATATTTATAACACCCTCAGTAACCTTTTCACGAATAAAATGATATCTCGTATCAATGTGTTTGGTTCTATTGTGGTGGATTGGATTTAGCACAAGTTTCTGTGCACTTTGACTGTCGTTGTATAGCAACACCCTATCAGAAAAACCAGTAATGTCACACACTAACCGTCTGAGAAAAATAGCCTCCTTTGCAGAACTGGTTAAGGACATATACTCAGCTTCTGTAGACGATAAGGCTACCGTCGGCTGCTTCTTACACTCCCAGCTAATAGGTCCGCCCGCTAGCATGAAGTAGAAACCAGTGTACGACCGACGGTCATGTACACAGTTCGCCCAGTCAGCATCCGTGAATCCACACAAACGTCTACCGACTTTCCTGTAAGTAATACAGTAATCCATAGTACCCTTCAAATACTGTAACACTCTTTTAGCGGCCAACCAATGCCTCTTATCGTAACAGTTATTAAACTGACTTAAATAGCTTGTGGCATAAGCTATATCGGGTCTCGTATTCACAGCTAGGTACATTAAACATCCTATCAAGTTTTGGTAAGGATATTCACCAAGAGATGATGGATTACCTTTCTCCAACTTGTTATTCTCCAAAGGTGTAGACATCTCCTTACAATCTCTCATATTAAACCGCTCCAACACTGCCTGAATAAAGGTCTTCTGACTGACCATGATTTTATCGTCAACACGGTTAATATTTATGCCTAAACAATATGATAATGCACCTAAATCTTTTAGCGAGAAAAATTTTTCTAAGTCATTTTTGACAGCGTCAAACAAACATTTTTCTTTGTAAAAGACAATTAGATCGTCAACATAGACTGCAAGTATTATGATTTCATTACCAAACTTTTTCAAGTAAACACATGATTCCGCAGATGTTCGTGCAAAGCCAATTTTCGATAGAACTTGATGCAATTTGATATTCCAGGCTCGAGCTGCCTGCTTCAAACCATAAATTGATTTTCTGAGCAAACAGACTTTACCTTCTGCCCCGCGCTCAGCAAATCCCTCAGGCTGTTGCATGTACACCTCCTCCTCTAAGTCCCCATTGAGGAATGCGGTATCAACATCCATGTGTTGGATCTTTAAATCCATTTCTGCCGCCAACGCTATAAGCGTACGTAGAGATGAATTTCGAACTACAGGGGCAAAAGTCTCGTTATAGTCAGTCCCCCAAACTTGACTAAAACCTTTCGCAACTAGTCGCGCCTTATGCTTAACTATTGCACCGTTCGCGTCCCTCTTTACCTTGAATACCCATTTACACGGTATAACCTTTTTATTTGGTTTATCCACTAATGTCCAAGTCTGCTTTTTCAATAAGGCATTGTACTCATCCTTCATTGCGGAAATCCAGTTATCTTTATCATCGCTATTAATAGCTTCACGATAACTTTTCGGATCATCACACAACAAATCAACACCGTGAGTGCCATATGAATAATAATCTGGAGGTTTACGTACTCTATTAGGATATCTTCTCTCAGGACATACATCGTTGGGTTCATCTGAAGGAACCAAGGACAGATCACGTTGTTCACCTGAATGTAGAGACTCTGTGTCGCCAACCCCACCAGCTTCATCAGTCGCGTCCACAAAATCGTCAATTTGCTCTACCTCCATGTCCACACTTTCTGAAGTAGGTGAAGAAATAGAAGCAGATGAGATAGAAATCTCCTGTGGCGATGTGGTATCTGAAGAAGTTTGTGAAAAAAGATTAATGACATTAGGGCTCACAACAACTTCAGGCTGAACAGATTTATCCTTCAATCCTGAAAAATTATTTTCAAAGAACGTAATATCCCGTGACTTAATCAACCTCCGAGGGTTTTCCGCGCTACGGAAATAATAACTCCTTGGATCGTCTGAATATCCAACAAAGATATGTTCAGAAGTTTTCATGTCAAGCTTAGTTCTCTGACATGAAGGCACGTGAACTAAAGCTCGGCAACCAAACACCTTTAAATGAGACAGGTCGGGTTTACTACCACACCACATTTCATATGGCGTCTTACCATCAAGTGCACGATGAGGTGACCTATTCTTTAAATAAACACTAGTCTCAACAGCATCCTGCCAAAAAGCTTTCGACAGAGAGCTATGTGCTAGCAAGGAACGGGCCTTCTCCACAATACTACGATTGCAACGTTCACTTACCCCATTTTGTTGAGGGCTGTATGGTACAGAGGTTTCATGTCGAATCCCTTGAGCCTGCAAATAATCTGTCAGCTCCTTGTTGACATACTCAGTACCATTGTCTGACCGAAGGGTTTGAATCTTACTGCCAGTCTGTCTCTCAACAAGTGCTTGGAAAGCACAAAAATACTTCTGAACTTCTGTCTTAGATGACATACAATAAAGGGATATAAAACGTGTATAATCATCTACAAAAATAATAAAGTATTTATTACCTTTAAAAGATTCAGTGGTCAGGGGACCACAAACGTCCGTATGGACCAATTCTAATGGTGACGAAGCCTTCTTATACTTTATCCCTTTGAAAGGCTTCCGGGCCTGCTTACCTTCTACACAAGGTACGCATGGTTCTTTGTCAACCTCAGTATACTCAACACCAACAGCTAGACCTTTTTTGAGTAGATCCATACCAATACGGCAGAGATGTCCTAGACGCTTATGCCAAAGCTGAAACTGGGACAAATTAGTGTGAACATTATAAGCTGAAACACCTTGCGGTTTTACTGTACAATCTAAAGTGTACAATCCACCACAAATAGAACCATGTAAAACAGGATCATTTATAAAAGAAACATCATTAGAATAATAAAAATTACAGCCATTCGTATCAAAAACAATCGAGAAACCTTTCTCTACTGCCTTTTTGACTGAGAGTAAATTACAATCTAGGCCAGGAACATGTACAACATTTTTAATCTTCTTGAAATCGGTTTTTGTGTCAATAGCAACATCTCCTAAACCCACAGCCGGCAAACTTTTACCATTTGCTACAGTTATCTTCCCATCACAGGGTCGGTAACTATTAAACCATTCAGCATGTGGAGTCATGTGAGTAGACGCACCAGAGTCGATAATCCACTTCTCAGACATCTGAATACTTGGTGCAGACAAAGCCAATTCCTTGACACCATCCAAAGCCAATTCCGTGACACATGCATCCATATTCCCTGAACTAGAAACATTCATTCCCTTATCTTTAGAACAATTTTCTATAGAGCAACTCGCCTTTGCCTTTTTCTCCTTCTTTTTGAGAGGACAATTAGGACTCTTGTGCCCTGGCTTCTTACAACGATAGCAAATAACCTGCCTGTTAGCATTCAACGCAGCCACATCATCTTTAGTCTCCTTCGTCATTTCACTCAACAACTTAGTCCTCACCAAATCTGTTGTGACTTCAACGCTCCCATTCTCAAGCGCCATTAGGCGACGTTAGACCTCCCAATATAATAGCTGCTAAAGAACTATCTTCTATAGTTTTGCCAATATCGGCCAGGTCTAGTGCTGTTGTAGTTATTGCATTTATGTAAGCTTCTAAATTAGAAAAGTCAGATAAGGTGTACCTGTACAACTTACGTTCCAACGACAGTTTACGACCCAAACTTCGATCCTCGTAGGATTTCATAAGAGCATCCCACGCTTGCTTTGCGGTCTTAGCTGGTCGAACAACCGAAATAGCAGCGCCATCCACAGTAAGGCATATTTTAGAAAGAGCCTTTTCATCCTTCCGTACATCGTCGGCCGTCTTATTGCCTTCGACAACTACTCCGCTTATGGTTTCCCACAATCCTTCATGGATTAATAGCATTCTCATTTTAAATTTCCACACAGTGTATCCTTCTCTATTACAAAGTATCGGAATACCATTTAGTGACATACCAGAAACTGCAGACGACATATTTTCACCACCAATCTCCTTTTAAATTCGATCGTAGATAAAATATACAAAGCTTCGTGCTGATAACGTGTTGTTATTGTAATAGGTATGATAATAGATATGAAGAATCACGTTCGTGGAAATAGGGAAATAAGAAAGGAAAAGAAAAACTCAGAAAACATTGTACGATGGTTGCTTTTCAAACGTCAAGTTACAAGCATATTAAATTTCGAATATCTTTTTATCGACATTATTAATGACATAAAACCTAACAAAAAGTATCTTCCAAATAGATTTTACAACAAAGTGTGTTACTTAATTAGGGTGCTGGTTTAGGCCAGTGGTTGGCAAACTCATTAGTCAATTATCAATACTATAAGGACTAAGATTTCTTATGAGAGCCAATCCTTTCTGTGTGTCCAAACTGTCTCAATAAACTTTTGTTAATCCTTGAAACTCCCACCCTCTTTCAGTCCAGAATGTTTTCTAAAATTTACTTGCTAAGAAGTAGGATGCCTTCATCATCATCACCATATCGGCTGATAATGAAAGCATCTTACTTATTAACAAGTTAACATTGGAAATCTTTAAAAGGTACAGGAATTGATTAATGTAAAAGGCCAAAAAATGTATAGGTTGGTGTTCTTTTTGGTAAAAATACTTCCAAAATAAATCTTTGAAATATAGTTTGAATTTTGAATAGAACTTGGTATCTTGCTTAATGACCAAAACCTTGGAGTTTAGGAGTGAAAGATTAGATACGCGCGGGGTATCATCTAAGCTCGCACTGGTCAACATTAGTACAGAGCCGCACTCTATAGTTCAAAGAGCCGCATGCGCGAGTCGCGGTCTACCGACCACTAGGCGATCGATCTTGAGGTTATAACAGCCACACACATTACGGATTTTGGTCAGAGGAACTGACCGTGTTTATAGATAACCAAGCTACCAGCTAACGTAATCAAAGCCCATTAAATTACCTCACTCCACATCAAACTAATCACTGCTCACATACTTAGTGCTATAATTACAGCTGAACCGGTCGCTCGCTCCTAATAGATACCATCTTGTAGATTGTCATTAGAACATCAGAATCAACCGTCTACACCGCTATGTGGGTTTAAAGACTGGTTTCAAGTTATGTACGTATTAATAAGACGTTATTTTTTTAAATATACCTTTAAAATGACTTAACTGTTTACACTAGGTAGTTACAGGTACTAGGTAGTTAAATTAAATCTCAAATTAACTAACTATATGTATAAATAAAAACAAAAGTACACTTGGGCGTCGAAGTACTCGTCCGCATCGCTGCCATCCGGAAACATGCCCAGAAGACAGGCAGCATTGCCACGTTGAATGGCAATGATCATTCTTTGGCCAAAGAACGTGCCAGCCCTCTGGTCACGTGAAATGTCGATCAGTCGACGAGAAATTTCCTTGACCCGAGCGTTTCGACCCCAAACGGCTCAAAACTATAGTTACCCATAAGGTTAGGGTCGCCGCTTGAGGGTCTCAGAAGCCGCAGCAGCTGCGCCAGCACAGTTCAACGTCCCGTTGTTTTTTTTTTGGGTGGGAAATTATCAAATAACTTCTCCCGCTCTTCCCAGAGCGGGAGGGCGTGTCAGACTCTTACTGACTAAAAACCACCCGTGTTCCTTCGGTTGCCCTATTGCCGGAAGGAACATGGGTGGTTTTTAGTCAGTAAGAGTCTGCAAGACGTCAGTATGGACACTTTTTCTTATGACTTAGTATGGAGAGGGCAAATCGCGCGATTGAAATCTTTGGGCAGCGTGGTTTGAGAAAATGACAGATTTTCATGGAGGCCGTTATAATATGAGCAATCTGTGGACGGAACCGCTTTCGTAGGAATCAGAGCTAGGGAGCTTTGCTATTTATGAACAGTGAACGTATATGGCCATCTCAAATAAATGCCAGTCGAAGCGTGTCTACGTGTGCATGCGTTTCCGCTCGTTGTATAGGTGTGTACGCACGAACGAACAAGAACACGGTGAACACGAACATCAAATACTTTTCGCATGTGCGTACCCCTGACGAATATCAAACACTGTGTTCGTCAAAAAAGTTCTTGGCAATCCAATTTGTTCTTCAGTGTGGACGTTGTTCGGAGAAATTTGATGCAACATTGAGAACACTGGCGAAGCCAATGCTACTTAAGAGAGCGGGGCGGTTGAGCGTGAACACAAGTCAAACTGTGTTCGTATGGTTTTCATGTTCACTTTGCTAATACGTCCACACGTACGAACCAAATGTTACGTGTTCGATGTTCGTGTTCAGCATATTCTTGTTCGTTCGTGCGTACACGCCTTTATGGAGCCAATCTTTTCTAGGTACAAATCTGCGTTTATCGTGTTTATCTAAATTCTAAATCAAGTTGTTCTGATTCTGCCTATCAACTTCACACAAGGAACGAACCTGTCTTCGGTATGTGAAGCCAACCTGTTACTGATGTTTATCTAGAAAGGGACGCATTAAGGCAAGCTTCAGCTTCTTAATGCTATTTTAAGGGTCGAAGCGCATTGCTGAGCAGTTTCGAATCTAGTTATGATCGTGACAGACATTTAGATGTGTAATGACTTCACGATAATGGAAGGTAATCTGCGTTCACAATTTATTTGCCAAACATGTAAACAAACACGAGTTTTAGGAAAAACAACTGTAATGCCTACACATAAGGTTCAGCTTGCGCTACAACTTCATATTTTTTATGACTTTTTCAACAATAGTATTCAGAATAAAATCAAGTTTATTTACACTGACATAAGGTTGATGTTTGTTAAAAAGGAAATAAAATCAATTGGAACAAGGCTTTAAATTGACCTTACATATAACATCAAGCCTGTATTCTCCGAAGAGACAGACAGAACACATTCTGCAGTCCCATGTAATAGGAGGCAAGCCTGTTGCCACTAAACGAGTACCAAACCAAAGATTCATTTCAGAGAATTTCCTGATTATCTCAATAATATTTTGCCCGACCCGAGTATCGAATCCAGGATCTCAGCAATCAGCTTGCGACCACTTACTCTAGGTTTTTCGCATGGACTTGACTATCTTCAACAAAAATCTGCGTTCCCAATTTAGTTACCAAATATGTAAACAAATACGAGTTTTTGTAGAATTAACTATAAAACCTGCAAATAAAGTTCAATTTGCAACTTCAAAATTTTTGAGAATTTTTCTAAAATTAACTTAATTTACACTGGCATAAAGTTGATATTTGTTTAGGTGGAAATAACACAAATTAGAAAGAAGGTTTTCAACAGACCTTAACTACTCTCCTCCTCAATATTATCCCAAATATGTTCTCGTCTTCCATACTAAACACTGCAAGAAATATTAAAGCTAATATTGTCAAGTGTCACCGGAATCCCGCGGCGCTCATTATTATTGCAAATGCCATGACGTGCCATAACGCGTGCACGCTCGAACATGACCAGAATAAAAAGAGGTTGTGTGTTTTTCTTTTGAGGTTTCTGTACTTCAAAAGGAAAAAATGGAACCCTTATAGGATCACTCGTGTGTCTGTCTGTCTGTCTGTGCAGCTGTCACAGCCAATTTGCTCCGAATAAAAGGACCGATTAAGTTGAAATTTGGTACACATATGTATTTCTGTGACCCAAACACGAACGTGTAACGTAAATAAATGAATTTTGAATATAGGGGTCACTTATGGGGGGCAAACAAGAAAAAAAAAAGTTTTGCTAACATTACCGTGTGACATATCAAATGAATGGGCTTTTGCGAGAATTTTAAACATATTTTTATATTATTTTAAAATAAATACTTTTTAAGAAATTCGATGAAAATTGACCATCCCCCCTTATTTCCAAAACTACTGGACTTTTTTTTTAAACTGCATAATATGGCTCTTTACTCATAGATTACAGGGAAACCTATAAGAAGTCTATGGTCTTAAACTTAAACGGTAAATCTCTTAATGTTGTGCGTACAAACTTACATTTGCAGTTGGAATGTATGGGAGAACAAGTATTTCAACTACAATGTTAAGTTTGTATTTGAGATAAATTCATCCCAACTACGGAACCCTTCATTGTTCGTAGACCGACACGCACTTGGCCGGTTTTTTTTTCTTTATTTAGAAGTAACTTGCTGAGTGCGAGATATATTTTTTTTGCAGATCTTTTCAAAAATGTAAAGTCTTTGCGTAATGGAAGATCCCAGTGTTTTTCTATATTATTGGGTAGCATATATGAGAGGGGCTCGTGGTTAAGGGGGCTACGCTAAGGTAGCCCGCGGAATTCGAATTTTCTTTTTACTTAATTATAATCATTAGAATCAGCAGTAAAACCTCCTTGAGTTAGCATAATCCTGAAATGTCATGATTTCATGAAATAGTCATTCAATAGATTACTTGAACTTAGAGAGTTGTATTCATGGAGGTTTGTAATTTTTGCCGATGGGAAATTCTATCGGCCACAGGGCTTGTCGTGTTATAAATACCTGCGCATAATCACAGGTGTGCCGTAAATCCATCAATATCCATTAACCCTACTTATGCCGACCCAATTTATAATCTTTATCATCCATCGCCGTTTACCTCGCTGATATTAGGTCAGCTCCCTTCCGAGCGGGCAATCTAATATTGGACAAAGATTTTAATTTTTAATTGAGGGTGAGCTGCCAATCATTTATCAAGCTTTAAATTAATCGGTTTTTTATAGGGTATCATGTTATTTTAATTGGAAAAGGATAAAACAGGTTTTAACAGAAGGGGTGTGTGCTTGCGTAATGATACTGTAGGGTTACGCACCCTGTTCGGTCAGCCCTGTTGTCAAGAGTACCAACCTTGCTGCATGACTTGTCCATGTATATAAATAGGTTTAAAAAAAAACACTTTTACACATCAAAAATATGTTTTAAATCCAGGTGAGAGCGGTGTTTCCTGTCCAGCTACTCTTAGAAAAAAGACGGAAACAAACTCAGAGGGCACAGACTCTCAGACATAATCTTGGTCAGGCCATATGAAGACCATGTAGAACAGTGTCTGAGATGGTCTTTTGATGAAAGAATTGAACAGATTTGAGTGCACCTGTTCAGTATTTTTATTTACTGCGGCATGTGATGTTTTCATATAAATAATTTGTGCCCAAATGAAAGAATCAAACGTCTATCATGCAACAAATAGAACTCTACTTAATTTACGCAACCATCTGGCCGAACACTGTCTCTTAAGATACAGGCCACCTAGTTTGAGAGACAGGGTTTATATTTTTGTAATCTTTTAACTTTTGTACAAACAATTATGTATATTTTTTTGTATAACTACTAGTGTGCTCAACCCGTGTCTATGTATTATTTTGGATAAATAAACATTATTATTTTAGTTAGACTTCTCCAAAATGAAACTTAAAACATGCTTACATCTAAAGGCTTTTCGTTCTACTATTTTATAGTAAGAAATATCCTATTAAACTTTAAAATCGATACAAAACAGTACCAATTTGATCATACAAATCCGCTAACCACATTCCTATCAACCACAGACTCTCAATACACATAAACAAGAGTACACGGAGAATTGTGTACTGTTTACGAGAACCTAATCAAACGCGAAGCTCCACCAATTTACATTTAATACCACCCCTAGCGCGCGTAAAATGTAAATTTGAAATTCAATCAAGCATTTGTAGGGTTGCTCCGCAGAGGATTCTTGTAAGTAAAGAATTGGACGGATTTTTTCATTAATTATAATGCCAATACATTTGGAAATTGCTTCTCTGTGATCTTTTAAGATGTTAAAAATGTATTTAGCAGTGATTTATTTTATTTTTTATAGGTTACCTCTTTTAGAAGTTGATGGAAATGTTATCAGATCATATTTTCTTCCACATTACGACAAAATTTCAATCTCCTTTTTGCTTACATTGATAATAAATGTAATTATTTTTTGCCCGCGTGGAGATCGGAAGGTGTCCTACTGGAACGATTACCGGGATAAAAGTATCCCATGTACTAACTCAAGTCATGGTCTATCCGTGTGTGTATCTTTTATCCAAATCCGTTCCGTAGGCTTGAAAAGTTAACAGACAGACAAACAGAGTTCCAGTATTGAATATCCCTACGAAACGCCTGGGAAGAGATAGATCCCCCGTTACATGGTGGTCCTGTATCGAGAGGAAGATGAAAGAGCAGAACCTAACTCCAATGACAACCCAGGACAGAACGCCCTAGCGCCGCTGTACAAGAACACCCGACCCCAGATAGAAGTGGGATTAAAAGGGATGGAAGAAGAATAAGTAAATAATAGTGTGGATGTGTGATATTCATTACATGCCTTCGAGTTTTTCTATACTAATATTATATAGAGGTTAAAGTTTGTTTGTTTGCATGTAAATGGAAGTACCAATCGGATTTGAAAAAAATATTTTTGCATTTGATAGCCTAATTCTTGGGAAAGGTAATAGATTATTTAATATCACGCTACGATCCTTAGGGGTCGAGCAAAACGACAAGAACAGAAAGAAAAAGAAGTAATAGCGCTAGCGGGCGATGCGATGCGACGGGGTTTGTCGGGGGCCAAACATTTTGCGGGCAGAATCTAGTTTTAAACAAAATGCTGACAATGATATCTTATTATTCTAAGCTCCTAAAACCCTCTTAAAACAATATTAACAATTCACCATCCCTAACACAAAACCAGAAAGGTTTATCGCCTAAAACTGGAGTGCCATTCATCCTCGATTACCGATTCCAAGATGGCTACCGTGAACAATAAACGCGGGAACACGTGAAAATGGCCGCGATAATGTCGAAATACAAGATAATTTTGTGTTTAACTGGCATATTTGTGAATTGTGGTACTGCTTCTGATTTGCGTTAAGTATATTTTCTGGACGGGTATTGCTGTCAGATGCTGTTCTGAGTTGAGCTACACGATTACTGACAAATGCTTGCGCTGACTGGACATTTCCACTTAAATCTGTGTGATTCTTTCCTCAAATACCATTTCAGACACTAATCTACATGGTCCTCACTTGATCTGATGAATTGAATGAAAAAATGAAAATTGAATGAGACTTTGCCTCTGAGTTTGTTGGCCATATCTTCTTAGTGTTAGTAAGATAGGAAATCTCGACTCCATCGATTAAAAGTAATTCCGATATCCTATTTACAGAATAAACAATTTCACATTGGTTTCATTTGATGGGGTCGGGATGGCACAGTGTAACTATAACATAGGCTTACCTACTTCTACACCCTTCTGTAGTTCTAAAACAAAACTTAATTCCGTTTTTTCCCTCGTAATGGTTATTTACTATACAAGAAGATAGCAACTGACTGCCAATTATATCTCATTCTCAGGCCTCATCAGTCACCTAATTATCGTCTATTCATCAGCAGTTTGACTAATAGATAACGCGTTTATTTCCTTGCAATAAAAGTGTATTTCATTCTCTAACATGCGCTTGATCGTACAACTCGTTCCTTCATCCGTGATATAGCCATTTTCTAGTTTTCTATTAAATTAGTTTCACTCTAAAGCTCAGTTATTAACATTAAATCTGTTTACGAGTTAACAGAACATGTGATTGTCAGCTCTTTGTGCTTCTCTATTATCACAGCTATGAACAGTAATGTAATAATGTGTTCGTGCAGTTGCAAATGAAAATGGTTGCTGGGAAAATGTAATGATATTCATAATGCATTTATTAAATTATGTAGATTTGGGTTGACAACCCAGATAAGCTGAAAGCTCTTTTGATATTTGCATGAAAAGACTGTGTTTTATTATATGAATCTATAGATTCTAACTAATATTATAAATCCGAAAGTGAGTTTGTGTGTTTGTTACGCTTTCACGCTAAAACGGCTGAATGGATTTAGATGAAATTTGGCACATAGGTAGACCATGAAATTTTTTATCCCGATATTGTCACGGGATCGAGACTTATGCGGGTGAAACCGCGGGTCGCAGCTAGTGTGTAGTATAAAACAAAGTCGGTTTTCGTGTCTGTTTGTGTAACCGTTTAGCATCTAAACTACACAATGGATTTTGATGCGAATTTCACCATCATTTAGAGCAGAGGTTTCCAGACTTTTTTTCTCATAGACTACTTTCAAAATTTAATTGGCTCCGGTGGACCCCTTGCAGGTACATTTCTACCTTATTCCCAAAACTCGTTAAAAAATGTGAAGACTAGATCTATCTATGGAAATTTGCGTTGCCAACCGAGACCCCCGAGTCTCCCGTGGACCCCTTGGGGTCCACATGGACCACTTTGGGAATCACTGATTTAGAGCATTTATTCTGGCAGGTTTATGTAAATACTAAGTAGATTACGTTTGGCGAGTAAAACTGTAAAAACAACAAATAATGTACCTATGTTAGAGAATAATTAAAAAAAAAGATAATATCTAAGTCAAATATAAATAATAGCAGATTTATTGAATTACATAAGTAGTAATTAATGTCAATCAATCATTCTGGCGAGCTTTTTCCCAACTATGTTAGGGTCGGCTTCCAGTCTAACCGGATGCAACTGAATACCAGTATTTTACATGCAGCGACTGCCTATCTCAACTCCACAACCCAGTAACTGGGTAATACGATATCTTTGGTAAGACTGGTTGTCAGACTCGGACTTCTGACGACCCATAACGTCTGTCAAAGATCCACGAATGACAGCCGGGACCAACGGCTTATATTAAGTAATGTATACGTAACTTAATTTAACTATCACCTACTAAATTTACTTGTACTGGTGTAGTAGAACTTAAATCTACTTAGTAACAATCTTAAATTCAATCATTCATGACAGAACGGACAGCTTAATGCAGGCCACACACGTAATGATTTACTTGCGCTAAATTAAACTTGCACAAGTATACATTAACGTGTGTGGGATGAATTAGCAGAATTATCCCAGCCATTCGGTGTCAAGAAGACTTGTGCAAGTCTTCACTTGCGCAAGTAAATCGTAACGTGTACGGCTATGATAAACGGCTGGGACTTTTGCGCAAGATTTCCTTATGTAGCGGAAGTGAGCACCAAGGATTTTTTTTTTGAAAATTCGCTCCCTAAATGGGTTAAATAGAGTATTATCTATAAAAGTGAAAGTGTCTATAATATTTTTAACAGCTTATATCCGTTCGATTAGACAACAAAACTCGGCCGTTGCTCCATTTCTGCTCATCCACCAGAGATAATCCTTTGTTATTCTAACAGATGCTCAAAGTCCAAAGCAAATTATTCAAAGTTGTCTCATTTAAAATCATGTCGCTGGCGGTTCAAATAATTTCCATTCATTTCCTGAAGGAACAATTTAATGAATTCTCTCAACAATTTGTAAGTGGGTGTGAGCGGGATGACACAGAAAAGATTGGTGAAGAAGGTCGATTCAACTCAGCAAGGAAACACGCATGGTCACGTACAGCGAGTGGAAGCGCAGGCGCACTCGCGACAGGCATTTGTTTGAGATAGATGTACCTACGCGTTTAAGTTTGCGTGCGCCTGTTTTTGCTCGTTGTATGAAGCTGACCTTCTGTACCTACCATATTTTGAGGGAATGATCTGTGAAGGCTGAGACAAATGGACTGCTGAAATGTGGAGAGAAATTGTTAGCGATATAAGAAACCATTTGTAAGTCGTATTTGAATTTCAAGCTATGAACTTGAGAAGCTAAATACTGTTTTACTAAAAGTCGTCTTACCCTAAATCTCGCAATTTCAGAACATGTAAGCGGAGTAAATTCAAATCAAATCTTCTCATTAGTTAATTAACTATAGAATCGGTAAGTTTTTTCGGTACATAAAAAAACTCAGGTATTTTTGCATGTATCAATCGTTACAACTATACTTTTGCCTCGACCACGTTCACGTTAATTTTGCGTCGAATTAGCTGTAAATCACTTCCATTATTAACGAATTGTTAAGGAATCTGCCACAGAACAATTTATTTTCAATGATGGGGTACGCATCTGTCTACGTGACAGCTGTGCAATGAACTGGCAGAGTAATGATGACAAATAATTTATAATTTGTGTCGTCATCAATAATTTTGATACAAAATTTGTTTAGGGAAGAGAATTTAGACATCTTGTCAGTGTGTCGGTTTTCGGGTCAAATTATAATGAACAAGAGAAATGATTCGAGATTGATTTATGGCGGAATTGGTCTTGCATTGAAATAATAGATGTTATGTGTCAACTTTAACGGAGTACATACCAGAACGATGAGCAAAAGTGCTTTATCTGAAACATAATTTTCTTTGCTGGTTGAGATTCGGCTCGAAGGACCAAGATATAGAAGCGCAAATATTCATAGTGTTTGTTACTAATTAAGGCTTAACTTTGAATTAAATTCGACGCAGAGGTAGACCATGCCCTGCATTACAAAACTTTTATCTAGACTCAGTTCTCCTAGGACATGATTTAGCCGGTGGGAAACAGCTAGTCTTAACTAGTTTGCGATAGAACTCTCGAAGTTGCTTAGAGATTTAATTAATCTTGGTGTTAGCAGTGATAGCTTAGTGGTGTGACCGTCGGACTGCCAAGTCATATAGGTCCTGATTTCATACCCAAGGCACGCACCTCTTCCGGCCCTGATCCAGGCCATGTTACGGAGCGAGAGGGCATAGGAGGCCGTCACCTCCTTCTACGAAGCAGTAATGCTCGCGAAGGAGGAGGCGGAACGCGTGAGCGAGAGGCAAAGTTCGCGCCCTCACGCGCCTATTCGCCGTAGGAGACGCCCTGAGAAGTTATTTGATAATTTCCCACCCAAAAAAAAAGGCACGCACCTCTGACTTTTCGAATTTATGTGCGTATTGTATAATTAACATTTGTTTAAAACCGGTGAAAGACATCATCGAGAGGAAACGGCATACCTGAGAGATATTTTTCGACGGCATGCGGCATGTGAAGTCAAGTTAGCGGCCCATGGGCGATATAAAAACTGACACCAGGTTAGTCACTATAAAATAACCACACGAAAAGTAAAGAATCTTGATAAACTTCAATAAACAGTATTAATGCCCTAGCTAGAGTACTCTTACTGTTTCTGTTACGAGGAATACTGCTCTGAGCATATCTGTGATAAAGTTTTCTGAGGTTTAAGGTTGATTAACATTTACATTAGCTAAGTTGCGAGTTGAGTCCCTTGACGTCTTTATGTGACACTTCACAATGAAAAAATGCCATGTTTTAAACTGACAGTTTGTTAAATAACTTGCTACTTAAACTAAACTCGATTCTTAACTAAAGCAAATGTGAATCATCCATTAGTATCATGCCATTTCTTTATAGACACTTCAAATACAAGGCCGATAAATTCTCCTTACTAAAATTCAAAACTCGATGCATTTATTTCAAATAAACCAGGCAATTTTGAATTGTTAAGGGGTCGGTCAGTCAGAAAGATGAAGCTAGTTGTCCATTCCAAAGTGTAGTAGGTACCTATGGAGAAGAACGGACAAGAAACTCCATGAATACTCATTTAATACTTTCCAAATGTACCAAAATGAAACAGAAATTCTTATTGTGTTGTCGATCGCTATTTACTATAAAAAGTATACTGACATTGACCCCATATAATACCGTCATTTTACATTATTACTGAAAGTATTGGAAAAGGAATCACTTGGTAAGTCACAAGCTTTTTGGCGCCCAACACACGTATTAACAAAATTAACTTTTACCGCCCGAGGTCAACAGATTCTGAACAAAATGTTTCGCGATTGGATTTTTTTACTACTTTTGTAAGATAGTTAATTGATTCAGGCGTGACCTTGCGGAAATCCGCGCATCTGCGTGATCTGCGCTCGGTGCTTGGTGTGGCAACACGCCGTGTACGAGTTCACGACAAGTTAATCGTCATCCTGAGGATGCCTCGTTGAGAGGTGAAACACGTGTCGATTTCTTCCAGGGTCTTTTCAAGACTCTTTAGAAATAGCTAAGCGGAAAAGGTTACTAAATATATCCACATCATCATTTCTTTACTTTTGTAAGATTGTAGGGTCAAGTAGGGATCTGAATTTTAATAAAACGAAGAGCCCCTTGTGATTTGGTGTCCGGGGCTATTTTTTGGGTTCCGTAGTAGGCAATGTCAAATAAACCTTTTTGTAGGCAATGTCAAATAAACCTTTTTTTTTAATTCTTTTTTTTTTTATAAACTCTTAGTTATTTGGAATGATGGTCTGAAAAGGGGATGTCATTCGTAACTGGTATCGAAATCCGAATAATGATTCTCTGATCGTGAGTGATCTGCACAGGTAAACTAAATCGTTTGAATAAAATTGTTTAATTTCTTTTATTTTCTATATAACTGTGTTTTAGACATATTATTCCACCTAAACTAGATACTACTCGTGACTAAACAGAAGCTTTTGTCCGGTATTTGAGTCTTTGCAAAAAGATTCTACAAGACAGTAGTAGGTATTTTAAAAATAGACTCATTTTTGTCAAAATACTTTTCAAAAGTTTGCTTTACGTTTCTTTTCATCAGAAAACCCGGTTGAATATCATTGTGCCTTACCAACTTCAGCGGGGCAATTCTCGTGATTTTAATAGCGTTCATATTCTTAACTCCGTCCAAATTCTCAATCTGAAAAAAATACCGCAAATTACATCGTAAGGGAACCGGCATGCCTGAGAGATATTTCTCGACAGCGTGTGAAGCCAAGTCAGAGGCCCATGGGCGGCATAAAAACTATGACACCAGGTTAGTCACTAACCACACGAAAAAGAAAGACTGGCAAATTTTCCTACGTTCTTAGACTTGTCGTTGAGATGGGAATGTGTTATGATTTCCAAATATTTATAAGATTTGTAGTGATTTTAAAAACTAAATATAAAATTAATCGTATGTGAATTGCTTCAAATTATTTTTGTATCAATATAATCATGAAGTTTAAAAGTATCTCATTTGACAGTTAATACCGTAAAAGTACTGATTTTTTTTACGGAACAGATTTGGAAACATGATGTTTGGAGCGTCGCTTAGCATCCTAAGTCCGTTCTGTTCGAGCCTCGAAACCTAAAGGACATCCTTTTTTTCAAAAAGTCTAAAGTCTATAACGTTATTTTATTGAGTACCTAATTAAATAGTTTGTTAAATATTGCTAAAACTATACCAAGTTTGTCTTGTTGTTTACCAAGTATATCATTACAATTGCGACTAGATTTTGAACGTTTTTATTTACGGGGGTTGGCCATCAGATTGGTCAATGGTATGCAAGCTACTTGAAAACTTTTGTGCCAGCCACTGGGACGTGAATTCTTGGCTTAAAGGTCACTTTCATGTGTCTGGTTCAAACAATCTCAAAGCATTCATTTCAATTAAACCATTTACAGGCACTTTTGTATTGCCGAAGAGTGTGAGTGTCCATGAAGTTTCTTGCCCGTTCTTCTCCATAGAGATCTACGTTTCGGAACGGGCAACTAGCTTCAAGTTTCTGACTAACTGACTAACAGTCAGTTCAGTAGGTGGGCAAGAAAGAACAATGGGCGTCCTGGCCCATTAGCGGCCATTAATAAAACTAGTGTCATCTGAAAGGTGAATGCTTGTAGAACAAATATTATTCAAGCAGTATGATTAAATATCATTTGCGAAAAAAGATATGGGTTAAATACTATTTTAATGAATTGTCATATTTTTATCACACACATCCCCTTGTCTAAAAAACCAATGAATACTGCATTCATTGTTTTTTTAGACAAGGGGATGTGTTCATCTTAGACCGTGGATTTCGCGACGTAATCGACGATTTACATGCCTGTGGATATGAGGCGCACTTGCCAAAAACAAAAAATCGCAACGAAGATCAATTAACGACAGAGCAAGCTAATAAGTCTAGGTTGGTTACCATATGCCGCTGGGTTATGGAAGTTATAAATGGTTGGTTTAAACGCGACTTCAAGTTATTTCGGCAAGATTTTTTTAATCGTGCCTTGCCCCATATGATGAAGGATTTTAAAATAGCCGCTGCGTTATTGACCGCTTGCAGAGAACCATTACATGATAGTGTACACGCAGAAACATTTATAACAATAATAAACCAACGATTGAACCAACCAAATCACCTAGCAGAGTATGTCCTAGGCAACAACTTAAATCGTCGACGGGCTAGCTTTGATAGTATTACTGGTAACCAACCTAACTTAAGTGATTTTCCGTCGCTGACCGAAGACGATTTAATTATTTTTGCACTTGGCACATATCAAGTGAAGTTAGCTCGCAGCTATTATGCGGAGCATGTGCGACAAGGCCTATATAATATAGAAGTGTATAGAGATACCCAATGTACAGGTCTAGTCGAGTACGGCATTACAGTTACAAATGTTTGGCTTCTCTGCCGAATACAATCGCGACATGCGCGGTCTAGAATTTATTATACTTATATTCTTATAGACAGGCAGAAAAATGGTAGGGAAGCTATAGAAAACTATTCTTGCAGTTGCCTTAGCGGTAAACGCACTCTGGGTTGCTGTGCCCACATAATGTGTATAGTTTGGTACTTAGGGTGGGCGAGAAACCAAGAGGAAGACATTCTTTTGCCAGCTGATTTTTTAAATGAAATCATTGTTGATGACGATTAAATTCCAATAATTATTGTAGTTATTAAGTAATATTGTATTATTGTAATCTGGCATAATATTTTTATTTTAATAAATCAACGTATTTAACAAACCTTTAGTTTTATTTAAGCTATCATTATCTTATATTTGTATATTACGTATATAATAACATAGTCATATCATTATAATGTACTTAAAATTCATTATTATATCAATGTAACATCATCACGAGGTGTACAAAATATTGTATTTAAGATACAAACTGCAATCATTCCTTTTAAATGATTTAATTAGTTTTTTTTATATAATCCACCTATGATAACTTTTTATCCAAGGAACTTACAGAAACGGTCTTTTGTAGTCTTATTGTATACATAATTGGCTACTAGAAAATAAATAGTACAGATGTGGCCGCCGATGGGACAAGCTCCATACAATTTTGCCCATTGTCCTTTCATGGACACTCTTTTAAATCAGGTTTTCTAAAATTAAATGGAAAATTAAATGGCTCCCCCAAGTACCGCTACTTCGACGGGTTCTGTGCTTATGTCCAGCAGTGGACGTCTTTCGGCTGAAACGCTGATGATGATGATTTCAATATCCTGGGTACATTAGCCAAAGTCAATGCCGGATACATCTTCGGTCCATTCCTCATTTTATTTCACGACTAACTACTAACCTTATGTATCTGCGACGACTCCCAACGTATCCTTATTCCTTTGATATCATCTCACGTACCACACCTCCTTAGAGGCGAGAAGATCACGTACACTGACTGATTTATCAATTATATTGTGATACGCTGGTGTAAGGAGTTCGGAAGTGCTGCGTAGAGATTGTTAAGGGACTTCGTGAAATATGACAGCACGTACCCTACGTGTATCTAATCCAATCTTGCCGGACTTACTTTTATAACTTTTTACCCGTCTGCCAAGAATGATTAAGGCGACGATAACCGACTTTTAATGATTTTATACTGAAGATGACGTCTAAACGAGTAGTGTTAATGATTTGGAAAAAATATATGTTAAATTAGAGCATTTTCTTTATATATGAATATTTTAGTTTATGTTTATATGACATAGTGAAATTAATTTGTAAAGTTATGTCTAACGCGGATAAAAAAACTGAGAATCGCGCAAAATCTATCAAGCGTATTTTTCTGAAACCTTCACCATTTTAAAGATAATTTAACTATTGATATTTTAGTTTACGTGTTTTATTAAAATACATTTTGTTTTATGTATAATAAATTAGTAATATAGCTAATTTGAGACAACGCTCCGTGATGGGCTATGGCTAAAATATATCAAACGCGCGGTTTCTACTTCTGATAACTGTCTTATCTTTCTAACAGCATAAGCGGCCGAGCTTAGCCGCCCCGCAAGAGATGTTATATGAAGTCCGCATTGTAATTTCTCTGCAATTTCTCTCTTTCTGTCTAGCATGATTCCTAGGAAAACTGTTTGATTAATAAATTCCAGTTTTTCTCTATTCAATATGATGTCACATTCGCTACTTGTACATTCGGTAATTTACATTTAATGCATTTGGTTTTTTTCTAATTTAGTACCTAATGATTTACCGTAAACCAATCTTGGACCTGAAGAATAGAGTTATTCACGTCGTCAAGATTTTGTGACCGTCGGTCTATTTTTTTTTATCAATGATGTGTTATCTGCAAATAACACCATCTTCGGATGTTTTGAAGTAATTGGGGTAAATCATTACTGTAAACTAAAAAGAGACCCAATATCGAACCTTGAGGAACGCCCAGTGCCATTTCAGACCCCAATGAGTTTACGCCGTTTACTTGAACTTTAATCTTTCTATCTTTCAGGTATGATCTTAGTCAATCAAGAGCTGTATTCCTAATCCCGTAGTTTTCTAATTTCAGCAGAAGTGTTTTATGGTTTAAGCAATCTAATGCCTTCGAGAGGTCGCAAAAGATTCCAATGGCATCTTGTGCTTCTTCCCAGGCAATAAAATTGTTGTTTATTAGGGTGACACCGGCGTCCGTGGTGCCCGCCTTTTGGTGAAACCGTACTGTTGTTCATGAAAGATGGAATTTTTATTAAAGTGACGTAAGATTTAATTGAGCATCAACTTTTCAAACACTTTACTGAGAACTGGCAGAATTGACACAGGCCTACAATTGTTGGGTTCCTTACTATCACCGGATTTGAACAAAGGAACTAGTTTACTGTGTTTCATGAGATCCGGAAAGATTTCTTGGTCTACACTGGTGTTAAATATGAAAGCTAAATAGGGTGTAATGGTTTCGATGATAGATTTATAGACTTTTACAGACATCTTCTGTTGATTTAATTTTAAGATCTTTAAAAGCTTTTATAACAGCCTGTGAATTTGTATGCTGAAATCTCAACTCTAAAGGGCATGCCTGTACAATATTTCTAAGTAAGGCGGCAGAAAGCGCGGGTGATGAATTAAAATTTTCAGTAGTTTTAAGAGGAATATTAGCAAGAAGTTTTCAAAGTCCTGAACTATTTCTACATCTGAGTGTGCCATGTGCAGTCTCAAAATTTAATTCATTATTACGCTGTTTTTTCCTACCTGTTGCATTATTTATTATTTGCCAGGTAGTTTTTATTTTATCATCTGATTTTATTTTATTGCTAGGAAATAGGGACGAGAAGATATTGTGTAGTTCCTGCCATTATCCTAGATTGATCAGCCATGAATCGAATGCGCCTCGATGACATCTAATAATAGGACGGCAGCTGTCGTAGACAGAATGCTCCAGTTAGAATGAGTGATCTTAAATCCGAGATCTTCGAATTTCATTCGATATGTAAAAAAATGTGACAAAGTGGCACTAAGTCGAATAAAATTCGATTTCTTTCAGTCGAAGAATTCGGGTGTAAGTCCGTAATGTAAATGAGGTTACAAAATGGAAGAATGAATGAATTTGACTGCTTCGTTCGTTGGTCCAGTAGTCACAAGCAATTTAACCCCTTGTTTCGGAGTGTTCAGTTTTTCCGGTAAGAATTTCGCCTTGTTCGCTATTACTTACAAGGGACTTAAACATAACTAGCAAAACAGACAGTCTTCAAAGCAGGACTGACCAAGCATCTTCTGGGCATGCTCATCCCATCGTAGACCATATTGTATCTATCGCTTTCCGTCAGACGAGATCGAGGTCAAGACCGCCTCACATTTGGCGATAAAAACATGTAAGTGCACTATTCATTACTGCCTAACCCTTTGGGGTGTGACGGCATCTACATCGCCACATGGGGACTACGAGTCACACTGACGTCAATACCTGCATCGCGCAAGCAGAGTTTACCGCGAGACATATATACAAAGTCCCGACATGAATCTTCGGACAGTAGCCCACCAGACACGACATCCGTCTGGTCGGAAGATCCTCCCTTTTCTATGAAGGATGAGTGAACTTTACACCCTGTTCCTCATACCTTTTTAGAGGAATACAGGCGTCATGTTATGTTGGCGGTGAGGAGTAATATGCTCGCCCGTAGGTACGCTCGCTGCACGGCAGATGTCAAAGTCAGTTTATTTAAAGCGTTCTGTCAGTCCTTCTACTCGAGCGGCCTGTGGGTGTCATATACGAGCCGAGTCGACAACGTCCTGCGCGTGCAATACAATAACGCTTTCAGGATGCTGGTGCGGTTACCGCGGCGTTGTAGTGCGTCTGGAATGTTTGCTGCAGCGCACACGGATGGCTTTCATGCCATCATGCGTAAGAAAGCGGCTTCCTTACTACAATGCTTGCGTAACACTCGTAACAGTATCCTGAAAATGATTGCTAGCAGACCGGACTGCCCCATCCAAAGACACGGTAAAAATAGCATTAGGTTTGTGCTAATTAATTATATTACTAACAACACTAACATAGCATGTAAGCACAATCTGTTACTAATCACTAACAACTTATGGACTAATTTCGGTCTGAAATAAAGATATTTTATTTATTTATTTCCAGCTTAGAATAGCAATAAGCAAGAATCTCAAGCAAATAAAGTACCTACTTAAAATGTCACATGTTCTCTTCTGGGTGGCGATACAGTCAACCGCACGACCAAGGCAACAGTTTGACATTGATAGTGCCTTTATTTCATAGCCATAAGGTCGGTTTTCCCTCTCCAAGTGTTACTACTAGCAGCTAGTGACTGTAGTGAGGCGGTCGGAGCTTGCATGCATAATAATTGTGGATACAAATATTAGCATTCACTGTGTCAATCCGCATAAGTTATTAATGATTTCATTTAAGACTAGTTCTGTCCCAAGACACTGTATATTCAGTACGTTAATATCTTTTGGTTCTAACGTATTCGAGACCAAAAAAAGGTGGCAAGACAGATGCTGTTGGTCCTTATCCACGGCAATCTACTTAAGGCGACGATAACCGACTTCTAATGATTTTATACTGAAGATCCCGTCTAAACGCGTACTGGTAACGATTTGGAAAAATATAGGATACATTAGAGCATTTTCGTAATAACTTAATACTCGTATATGAATATTTTAGTTTATGTTTATATTACATAGTGAAATTAATTTGTAAAGTTATGTCTAACGCGGATAAAAAACTGAGAATCACGCAAAATCTATCAAGCCTTTTTTTCTGAATACTTCACTATTTTACAGATAATTTTGTTTTTGATCTTTTAATATACGTGTTTTATTCAAATACCTTTTGTTTTATGTATAAGAAATTAATAATGCGTCTAATTTGGGACAGCGCTCCTTGATGGGCGAGTCCTATTACTGGCTGGACGTACTACGCGTTGCGTGAGCTCAATAGAGAACACGCAAGCTAACCACTCAAGATTACTGGGATATATCTGCGTCGTAATAAAAATCTTAAATAATTAATTCACTTGATTCAATTGCAGACAACGCACAACCTAAGCTGCTGGGTCTAGAAGCATGAAATTTTGCACAAGCGTGCCTTATATAACGGAAGTGAGCAAGGAAGGGTTTTTGAAAATTCATCCCCTAAAGGGGTTAAATAGGGGAGGACATTTTTCTTGGAAGTTCGTCAGTTTTGCCGATGGGAGATCCCATCGGGCACACTACTTGTATTATTTAGAAAGTTTTCAAAGCTCTGGTTCAAATCTAATTCAATTTTTGTCGGGATTTTTTGTGCCATTCTACCCTTCTACGGTTTGGTTTAAATTTTCTTTCCAATGTCCAGAAATGTATCGTTTTGGTAACCAATCGTAGCACTTTGTAAACCTTTGAAAATAATGAAGGTAATTTTACCCGTAAATGATAGGGGTTACTTTTTTCGCTTCGAAATTCCTGAATATTTTTGGCATTTATCTAGCAGCAATTTCAATCACGGAACAGGGATGATGACTAAAAACTTTTTTAGTTGGTCCGTCAGTTAGATTATTTAAAAATATTGGACACGTATTTTTCCTTTTTTACGTGATTAACAGATTACAGCGATACATTGAGTTAAAATGTGCCATGACGTCACGAGTATGTAGTTTTATACTTAGTTGTGACGTAGCGACCACTCCCCAAATGCGTTTTATCTTAGTTATTTTTTATTAATATGTCAAAGCAAAAAATACGTGTCTAATATTTTTTTATTATCTGACTGACGGACTAAATAGAAAGTCTTTTTTTTTTACCCAGGCATCATCCCTATTTAAGCATTATACTTTTATAAGTTACTAGGTTCTGTCTGCGACTTCGTCCGTGTGTAATTTCTTGTTTTAAGACGCAGATATATGCCAGTGACCTTGAGTGGTTAGCTTACGTGTTCTGTACTGAGCTCACGCAACGCGTCGTACGTCAGCCAGTAATAGGACTCGCCCAACTAGGAGCACTGTCCCAAATAAGACGCATTACTAATTTATTATACATAAAACAAAAAGTATTTTAATAAAACACATAAACTACAAGATCAATAGTTAAATTATCTTTAAAATGGTGAAGGTTTCAGAAAAATACGCTTGATAGATTTTGCGTGATTTTCAGTTTTTATATTCGCGTTAGACAGTAACTTTACAAATAAATTTCACTATGTACTATAAACATAAACTAAAATATTTAGATATTAAGTTATTAAGAAAATGCTTTGATTTAACATATATTTTTTCCAAATCTTTAACAGTACTCGTTTAGACGTGATCTTCAGTATAAAATCATTAACAGTCGGTTATCTTCGCCTTAACATAAAATATATTCTATGACACTCGGCAATACTGTAGTTTCCCATTAGTGAAATAATGTTATTTATATTACCCCTACATACAAATCAATCTGCCAGCCTTTTTCCAACTATGTTAGGGTCGGTTTCCAGTCTAACCAGATGCAGCTGGATACCAGTATTTTACATGGGGCGACTGCCTATCTGACTTCCACAACCCAGTTACTAGGTAACACGATACCCGTTGGCAAGACAGGCTGTTAGACTTTCAGGCTTCTGAATACCCGTAGTGAGTGTCAAAGATCTACGAATGACAGACGGGACCAAGGTGAGGTCTCGGTATGTCATGTCTGAGTTACTCCTTATAACATCAGCTATCTACAAGTGAGTCCTGTCAAAATCGGTCCAGCCAGACCGACACATGCAAGCAAACAGACAAAAATTTCAAAAATGTTTTTTTTTTATATTATAAATACCGTATATACCTACTTTAATATGCATTTAGTAAAAACCTGTTATTTTGACATTACAAAAAGACACTTCAATTTTATTTATTTAATATTAGATGTATAGATTGGTTGGCAATCAATGGTACTCGATGGTAAATCTGTAACCCTATACCGCCACCTATAGTGATATGAAATACCACGGACATCGTAGGTGCGTTGTCATCCCAAAGAAAAATGTCTTGTATGCCTGTTTAAAATACACCGGGCGTTAATCGCCCTCTTTTATTTTATTATTTGCTGCATATTATAATTAAAGTACCTGGGCGACCGAGCTCTGCTCGGGTGAAAATCAAGAAAACAAATTTTCCCAGATGTGAGACCTACCTAGATCGATTTTTCGCTCCCGTAAAACCCATATTTCAACCTTCATCGAAAGCTTTAGAGTCGTTTTCGAAAACGTGATTACAAATATGTCGGAAATACGTCAATGATTTGACTAATCGGAGCGCCAGTGCTGCCTAGCGGCGCTCTACAGAGTCTCCAACATAACGCTCGGACTGGCCGGAGTTAAGCAGACTTCGTCAGTAGCGGTGAAGCAGTGAACACGTTTAGAAACTATCGTGGGTTCCGTATAGTTGTGTCGCGTACCTACAGTGAGTGAATTGCTTAAATTATAATTTAATCAGAACTGCAAACGGTTTTTCTATTGCGGAATAATCAACACTACCCATAGTACCCCCACAGTAGTTAAAATATGGCTGATAATAACGAATGAGACACCTACCCTCTCCCTAAAATATAATGTACAAATATTGCTCATTTAGTAGAATAGGATTACGTCTGCAATATCCGAAACGCGGTAGAACTAAAATGCTGCATACCTCCCAAAAGTTCGTTTAACTTCGGAAGTTAATCGCCCGCGAATGTTTTAATGGCCCATAGTTTGCAGCACAAGACTCCGCTTACAAAAGGGTTACCGGAGACTTGTAATTGAAAGCGAGTTTAATTGAGAGCTGGTAATCGTTGGGCTGTTAGTGAGCGATGATAGATGTGGCATGGTAGGATTTTGATTTTAGCGATATTCTTGTATAATTAATTGAATTTCGGTTATCGTAAAACGCTTTAAGCATTGTAGGTCCGCATTTATCAACTAGAGAATGCACTTCTAGTTTAAATATAAAAATAAAATAAAAAAACTGTAGCCCGACTACGGAAAAATAAAAGTGATCTAAAAAATTATGAAACAAGAAAATATTTCAGACAGAAATCAAGACATAGGTACAAAAAAAAAATGGTCAAGATAAAGCCGTCGTCGCATGCCATTATAATTTTGTAGGAGTTACATGGTTATTCAAAAGGATAAATATGCATATTTGTAATGTGCGTCAAGACTTTTTTTGCATACCAAACGTCATGATTTTTTTCGAGGTCAGAAATTTACGTGTAAAGTTCACCATATTAAATTTAGGGAGAATTATTATAGCCTATGCCACCCGGACAATTATTACGAATCAATTGATACTTAATTCATCAACGCTATGGTGGAACACACGTAAATTCAATCATATAGACTGCAAAAATCATACGTTTTTTTGGGTGGGAAATTATCAAATAACTTCTCCAGCTCTGGGCGGAGCGGGAGGGCGTGTCAGACTCTTACTGAATAACATCCAACCGTGTTCCTTCAGATGCCTGTATATTGCCAGGGGCCACGGTAAACCCTTTCGGTATTCCCGCGACCCCGGCAGGCATCGGCCTTAGCGGACCTAGTCAGGCTAAAATCATACCTAACCCTTCCTTTTGGCTTTGCCGTAGTCAGATAAAAAGTGTTGATGTTGTTGTTTATTGGCGAAAGCAAGCATTACTTTAAATAGGGCCACCATTTGAGCTGCGGTGCTATTGCTAGAAATGTGTCAACCAGCCGAGTTACTTGCGGGGTGCTGCAGTAAAACACAATTTCAATATTTGCTCTGGTCGCCACAGCGGGGCGATAGAACCCCCATTACATAATCACACATCTACCTTAACAAAAGTGCGGCCACCACTGGCTGCATCTAGCTCTCTGGCGTATGGCTTGGACACCAGTTTACGTGAACACCCGATTCATAAAATCCAGCAGCTTATCTTCATCGCATTCATCGTTTATTTCTCTTACCGCGTCGCTCGTATCACAGGCCTATTCATGTAATTAAAAACCCTACAACCACAAAGAGACAAACATGGAAATAATTAAAGCCTCAATAAATACAACTCTCAATAAGTCAATAGTCGAGCGTTCATCCTTTGCAGAACGTTCAGATCAATCACTGTTTGTTAATGAGTACTGTCGGTTCGGTCCGACACAGAATTGATACATACAGAAGCTCCATAGCGAGTGAACACGCACGCACATACAGCCACACTTCATGTACAGTAGGTACCTCGAGTTTTTATGTCTGTGAAGTTAGCTGCTTCAGAAGTTGAAGGAAGTCTCAGAAATCTCAAAGGGAATGGTTAAAAGCGCAGCGTCCTTCCTTTTTACCCGACTGCAGCGAAACCAAAAGAGGAGGGTTATGTGTTTGGCCTGTATGTATGTGTCCGTCTCTATGTTTACTAGTAAGTATAAAATAGCTGAACTGATTTCGATGAATGTATGTCGTTAGATTCGTCTTTATTGCGCGAGTGTCACTGGGTATATTAAAATTAAAAAAAAAATCTAAATGATGGATTTTTGCCGCCAAAATGTATGTATCAAAATAAAGGGATTTAAAAGGTGATTCCAAAAATATATACAAGTTATTTGTTTAAATTTAATTTGGAATAAGAAATGATAAAACAATCTCGAACTTTTGAAGTAAGAGACCGTTTTTTTCTCTTTTCAGTTATGTATTTTTGCAGTCGGGTTTTTTTAAAATTTATATACTTCCTTAAGTCCGTATTAGAAATTCCGATCTACAGCTAACTTCACAGCCATAACTAAATCGAGTGCAAAGACACTGAAAATATTTTGACATCTCCGTTTGTAAATCGTACGTGTCTATGTGTGCGTCTGTTTGCGCTCGTGTTATGGAGTCGCCCTTCTATACATCTATTTTGTGGGTTCGATTGCTGGCTGCAAACATTACCAAAGGTATTAAATTCATAATGGAGAGCAATTACCCGTGGAGGGAGGGTAAAATAGGAGTGGTTACAAAGTTAAGGGTTTGTTAATTGATTTATCTGTTCCGTTATTGATGTAATACATACACGGTCAGTTCTAACTTCGGGTGGATCCGTCTGATCTGACTAAAATTGTACCGTCAAGACTTGAAAATGAACGATGAAAAGATTGCGGCAGGAACGATTACTACATAATTTTTTTATTGACAAAACAACACAAACCAATGCTTCTTACGTTTGAAACATTTATCTACTCTATAGCTAAAAAAAACGCAACGAATATTGTCGAATGAAAGGGCTTGTCATTCCCAATGTGTTACACAATAATACAGGATCTCACCAACTTAGCCCCAACTTATTTCCGCACCTCATCGCATCTATTTCTAACCAAACATCCCTTCTCAAGTGACACTTCACTTATTTATAATCCTCCGTGTCTCTCAGGAATATTTAAAGCGGTCAGCGGCCATTTTGTTGGCGTGTTTATTAAAATGGTTACCTATAGTGAAATACTGTGTGAATGGGTGATTGAGATTGGTAGAATATGGATGTTGCTGATAATAAATGCTTGCTGAAGCGTGGCGAGTGTTAGGGTTTGAAATAATATGGTGCGTAGTAGGAATGATAACATTTTTTTTTGTTCAAGTACAAGTAGATTATTAAAAATTATTGGACAAGATTACGGCGATACGTTGAGTCAAAATGTGTCATGACGCCATTTTATACTGAGTTGTGAGGTAGCAAGCCCTTACTCCACAACTTTATTGCGTTTTATCTAAATCATTTTTAATTAACATGTTTAATGCAAAAGTTAAGTGTTAAATATTTTTGTATTATCTGACTGACGGACTAAATAGAATTTCTTTTTTTTTAACTTGGCATCATTAAATGTTATTTTGTGCGTATTTTATCTTTTGTTTTATTTTTGCTAATGGGTGAATTTAAATACTGGTATTCAGCTGCTTCCGGTTAGATTAGAAGCTGACCCCAACATAGTTGGGAAAAGGCAGACAGATGATGATGATCATAATGGGTGAATTTATATCACTGTTCTTGGTCCCGTTGGCACCCTTTGGGTACGACACCCTAAAAATTACGTATTGGTCGTTCGTCACTGGTAAATTCCCTTCCATCACAAGCATACTAGACTCTATAATCAGTCTATAATGTTCCCACTGCTGGGACACTGGCCTCCTCTCTATGAGAGAGAGTGGGCTGTAATCTACCACGCGGGCCTAGTGCGGGTCGGTAGATGTCCCATGTCGTAATTTTTTTGGTTCTAGGACATGCCAGTTTCCTCCCGATGTTTTCTTTCACCATTCTGGGAGCAGTGGTCATAAAATAATTTACACAAAGTAAAGTGTCTGCTTGGTTTCGAACCCACAACTCGTAAGTCGCGGCGTTACCACTGGGCCACCACAGCTCTACTATACTTGCCAACGAGTAATGCGAGTCACATTGTTAGAATTCTTTCTAATTAAAGAAACCTTGCTAATAAGTAACGCTCAAACTAGTTAAACCTGTGTGTCGGACCTGGTCCTTATAAGATCTGGTGTAAAGAAAGGGAGGGATCGATGCGCGTGATTAGCATTTGATATGGTTACGATTAGAGAGGGTCCCACGGTACTACGGTAGCCACTTATGAGATTGCATTTGGATACAAGTTTGCCCTTTTGTAGTGCAGGTACGCGAATACCTCGGTTACAAAACGTTACCCCACACTAGGAATTTCTCCTGTATTGTGGGTGCGTTTACAAACATTTAAACTCACATACACGAACAGCCAGACCCGGAACAACTAATTGTAGGTCATACAAATATTTGTTCCGTGCGGGAATCGCACCCGCGACACGCAGCGCAGCAGTCTATCGCTGAACCACTCCGCCAACCATGGCGTGCCGTGCCGTTGGCGGCGAGGTGGCAGGGTATTATTCCTAATACTTCTTGTTTTCTGTATGGGAGTCGTGGCTAAACAATAACAGTCGCGCGGGTCGATCGAAGGTTAAGCTACGCTTGCCGCGGTCGGTTCGTAGATGGGTGACCGTCCATTACATAATGAGACCCCTCCGTGCCTCGGAAAGCACGTAAAGCCGTTAGTCACGGCTGTCATTCGTAGATGTTTGACAGTCGTTGCGGGTATTCAGAAGCCCAAAAGTTTGCCAACCAGTTTAAGGCTTGTGGAGTAATGCGGAGCGGAGTTGCGGACTGTGTCTGTCCATTGATGCGGAGTGAGGAAGTGCGGAGCGAAGTTCCGTACTGTGCGGATCTAGGACAATTTCACGCGATGAGAAATTTGAGCGGGCTGCAATACCCCGCGGCCGGGTATTTCTGTTTCCCCACTCCGCCTCCTCGCTCCGATGCCCGGTTTTGTATGAATTTTTAAACTAGTTTGGAAATCCCGTTCCACTGAAGCGGGGCGGAGATTGAATGCAATTCCATTGGTTAAAATTGGCACAGCTCCGTTCCGCTCCTCTTCTCTCCGCTCCAATGGTCAGTCAGCCTTACCAAGGAGAATCGTGTTACTCAGTTACTGCGTTTTGTGGAAGTTAGATAGGCAGTCGCTTATATAAAGAAAATACGGGTATTCAGCTGCATCTAGGTAGACTGGAAGCCGACCCCAACAGAGTTAGGAAAACGTTGGGCTGATTGATTGAGTTCTTTTGGATGGTTGTACTTTTACCCTTTTACTCCATTGGTAATCATATCGTAATTCTTTTCTTTTATTATTAAGATAGTTATCTACAACAGAATGACAGATTCTAGACCTTTCTATTGAAAGTTCAGAGCAATATTAGTATCTATGAAATATCAATATCGTGCACATCGAAGGGCGATGCCCCGATTCGCGATAACCCAGGATTATATCAACCGTGAGTCGATATAAACCTAGGATATCATGCATTTAATATGAGACAAATGTCTTATAAAGCTTCGGTGTAAGTGACGAGAACCAGAGAATACTAAACTAACCACTATTATTTATAGTAAAGAATTTCACTATGATTTGTCCGACGATTTGATGCTTTGCTTCGCTGCGTCCCGCGGTTTCACCCGCATAAGTCTCGATCCCGTTGGAATATCGGGATAAAAGTATCTTATGTCCTAATCCAGGTCATGGTCAACCCATGTGTCAAATTTCATCCAAATCCGTTCAGCAGTTTTAGCGTGAAAGCGTAACCAACAAACAAACTCACTTAAGCATTTATAATTTTATAACATTAATAGCAGTTGCCCGCGACTTCGTCTGCGATCCAGGATTAAAAGTAGTCTATGTCCTTCTCCTAGTCATGGTCTAACTATGTGCCAAATTTCATCCAAATTAGGTCAGCAGTTTTAGCGTGAAAGCGTAAACAACAAACTTACTTTCGCATTTGTGTTAGTTATTAGGATAGTTAGGATGACCTGTGTTGATGATCTGAAGCTGAAGGTGTACTTCCTAAGAACGACTTCCTAAGTTTCGACCGAAGTTACGGGAGTTGAGTATTCCGTATCACCTGCGGACATAAGATTTGTTCGGAGCACTAACTAAAATTGAATGACAACAAGATTTCACAGTTGTGCCTACTCGCAATGTGTTTTTGCCCATTCGAAAAATTAATTTGTCATTGTTTTGACGCATCAACTGCTTTACTTAGAGAGTAGACACCATTTTCTTTTTCGGTGGGTAATTATCAAATAACTTCTCCCGCTCTGGGTGGGAGCGAGAGGGCGTGTCAGATTCTTACTGACTAAAACCCATCCGTGTTCCTTCAGTTGTCATGTTGCCAGGGGCCACGGTATCCCTTTCGGGAAAAAAACCGCATCCCCGGCAGGCATTGGCCCTAGCCGACCCCGTCAGGAGAGTAGACCCCTTAGAAGTACATTAGATGTTGTGTTTTTTATAATCTCCAACAAAAGTGAATAACTTTTCGAAACTAATAACTATAAAGTCTCTCGCCCTCTTCTTCATAATATTAACTGCAACTTTCTTACTGCCCGAAATATTAACTATTTAAAAGCGCTTGTAAACTAAATAATTAGCGTTTTTAGTTTTTAATGTTTCGTCGGAAATTCACAATACAGCACAACTTTACTTATTGTAAAAATCCATGAGCTTCTGCTTATCCTCTTGCAATAGTCCCTTGTACATCGTCCTGTAGAACTAAGTTTATTTCCAGACGGACAGTCGACGACGTTGCGTTTAACAGATGGTATCACAAAGTCGCTAGTTATCTGCACCGTATCTGTCGTGACGCCACGCGCTTGATCTTATTTGTGACTATTTTAATTTGTTTGTGTTTGTGGGTGGTATAAGGGGTGAGGTAGGTGGGCGAAAGATTAGTCACACTAAAAAATGTATAGGAAGTTTCCTTTTGCGTCCGGTTGATGGCATTAGGCTCGCTCCCTATTACATGGGACTTAAACATAACTGGCGAAATGTGGTTGTAAATGTGAAACACCTTTGCTTAACCCTTCGGGGAATACAGGCGTGAAATTGTAACTTTCAACTTTATGTCGTTGAAGATGGAGATTTCCATCTGGCTGCTGCGAGAAATAACTGCTGAGAAGGAAATAATATGTTCATTTTCATGTACAGCAAAATTAAAGACCTCAAGTGGATATCGCTTAATCTTTGCTGTACCAGAACCGACCATATTTTTTTTGAAGTAAAAACTTCGTTAGGCGCGTTGGGCATTTTTGAGATGGGAAAAAACAATTGAACTCGCGACACCGTTACCAACACCTCATTTTTGTAAACGCGATTGTGCTGTTTATTTATATTAAGTTACGGATCAATGTTTTATGCAAGTATTTTTACTGTAAAGGTTTCGGAAGTATTTTTTTTAGTTTTCACTTCTGTCGGCACTCCCGGAATGCCAGTGTTTTTTTATGAACTTTTGTTGTCCCACTGCAGGGAAAGGGCCTCCCTTCCCTTGCTTCCTTTTTTATTTAATTTAATTTATTGTATTGCTATATTATATCTGGCTATGGGTGTAAATTGCCAGAAGTAAATAAATTTATTTAATCACATTTCAATATGAACGGACAATCAAGTTTACTTTGCCTAGGTATTGACGAAAACGTCTACTTTAAAAATCTGGTCTTTCAAGCGTCATTTTTCACAAGACGCTTGTCACACTTGTTGTCATGTCGTACACCTACGAAGTTCAACAAAATCGTCAAACAAGTTACTTATATTATTTATGCCTGATTCACTAAAACTAAGCAACACCTAAATTAATGCCTAAATAAAAGAGCGCTGTTCGATTTACAACTTTCAGTGCTGAACCAAGCGTTGAAAATTCAACAGCGTTAGTGAAAACGTGCATTAGTCGTTCTTATTTACCTATATATTTCGCGACTAATTTAAACTCCGCTTTGTAACCTTCCCTTTACTCCTTTTAGTTAGTCTATGTGATTTTATTGTGATGTTTAGACCACGACCACACTGGCGAGCTGACATTCAAGACAAAACAAATGAACAGAGATCTCGCCGCATTTGTAATATGACTACTGTCTTACGTTTGCGGTTTTTTTGGTCGTGTCGTAGTCGCAGTGTCGACCAGGGTGGCCAAGGCCTTATTTATACAGAAAAATAAAATATGATGGACCTCGATCTCTAGATATTAATTCATCGGAAGAAACTGAAGTCTAAGTTCCTAAATTAATGAAAATTACTAATTTTGAATTGGCGCCAAACGCCTCCTCATTCCTTTTTTTTCGTCGGTAAATAATCGAAAAGTAAACCGAAGCAAATTGCGATGAGAATAAAGATATGGTTGGTTCTTATGTTCTATGGTTTTTATAATGTTAACTGTTATGATTTTATGATTGGCTAACGAAAATAGCATTGACAGCATTTTTATTCAGTTGTTGAAGCAAGTTTCAGAAAGCTTTGGGAAACCAACAGTAAGCTATATTTTTCTGTCTTTTGCACGTGCAGCGATGCGGACGAACACTTCGACACATAAACGACATCGCTCATTATTACAGCATCGTTCCGACACGGCAAATAGCTTGTCATTTAAGTTAGGATTTTAAATCAAACGTATTAAAGTCTATTTTACGTGTGATAGCTCGCGGGCAGTGAGCGGCCGGCGAGCCGTCCACTATTCTGTATAGCCATCGTAAAATAGACTTTAATGCTTTGATTTAAAATTCTAACTTGAATCACAAGTTATTTGCCGTTTCGGAGCGGTGCTGTTATAATGAGTGATGTCCTAAAGTGTCCTTTTGTTTTGATATGTATTGGTATGTAAATAGTTAGTTGTGTTAAATATTATTAAAGGAAGATATAAAGTTTCTATTACTCATCTTTAAGATCTGAAGTCGTTTCGAAAGCGAGCTACTGTATAAGTAACCCGCCTACGCTAAATTATTCAAAAAATCATCGAAACCTACGCATTGTTATACTTGTGAAAATGGTCAGTTTTTACATAATCAATTAAAAGTTTTAACGTTAAAATCACGATCTATCAATCGCTTAAAACGCTACCTACAACTGCCTTACCATAGAGTAGATAACTAATGGAGAGATCACTACGAGATACTGAAGATTATGTGCAAACACTCTCGTAATGTTTTACATATTGAAGGCACTAAAATGTACTCTAATACCGATATTAATTATAGTGATCTGTGAATTCGTCGAAGAAATAAGTAAAAGAAAGAACAAAAAAAAAATTATAGTACACACGGCTACATATCAAGTAGTACAAGTGTAAGCTGATCTCGCGTTGTATAGGATTTCCTTACAATGAGAGGTCAGCATATACTGGAAATGTATAGCTTGATATGTAGCCGTGTGTACCTACTACCTATTATATCTCTTACATCATTTTGCACGTATAGTATTTTTATTTCTTGTTTTGGTAAACTGTTTTATTAAGCACTAGCTTCCGCCAGCAGTTTCGCTCGCGTGATATCTTTATAAACTATAGCATATGTTACTCAGTGATACTGATAATATAGCATTCTATTAGTGAACTTTTTTTTTTAATCGGTCGTGTAGTTTCAGAGTTTATTCATTACAAACAAAAACAAATCTTTTCTCTTTATAATATAAGTGTAGATAATTATTTTGGGTATACCTACTTCTACATAATAGAAAATTAATCAAATATTATCTACAACGCTTCATTTTCACCCCATCAATGAAAACCACGACTCAACGTGCCCTGTATTTCATCTTAAAACAATATCGGTGTACGCTCTCCATTTTCTCCTCACTCCGTGTCCGTCCCTTTCCCATATGCATTAGCGCTGTGTTCAAGATTCGCGCTCGTACGTGTTAATTAATGCTAATTTGTTCATTGTTTGAGGAACGGACAAGCAACGGTACATTATGATGAAGCCCGGTTTTAACTTGCAAAATGAACGACCTAAATAATAAGGTATAAACCCCTGTGTTCTTTGAAGGTTCTTTGGCAAGGAAAAAGTTATCAATTATTTAAAAAAATCGCCCATTTTATTTCTTAAATTTTATTTTTTAGGGTTCCGTATCCGAAGGTGCCAAACGGACCCCTATTACTGAGCTTCCGCTTTCCTTCCGTCTGTCCATCCGTCTGACAGTTGAAATTTACACAGATTGCATATAATAAAAATAAAACAAAGCAAAATATTTGAAGGGGTCCCCATACAAGAAACATGTTTTTTTTTAATTGAAGTATTTTTTAAATATGTACGAGTATGTAGTGTTGTGTTAAATATTGTTCGGTGGTACGGAACCCTTCGTGTGTGGGTCCGCCTCGCACTTGACCGGTTTTTATATAAATGCCAAATAATATTCACAAAACGATAACCAGCGCCACCACCTGCCATGTTATCTCTCCACCACCCTCTGTTGACTGGTAGAGAATGCCTTTAGGCATTTGGTCTGCCTTTGTGCCTTTATAGTGCACAAAGGCGGACGAATAAATAAATAATGGAAAATAATACAATCAAAACGAAATGATGTAATTTTTTATGTTATATTCTTACTAGCTGCTGCCCGCGACTTTGTCCGCGAGCCTATAACCTTCCTCAAGAATTGGGCTATGAAAAGCAAAAATATTTTTCAAATCCGACTGGTAGTTCCGGAGATTACCCCTACATACAAACTTACAAACAAATTTTGCCGCTTCATAAGTTTTTAACCAGTGTGCAAACTTAAACACGTGACTTTACTCATCATTATGAAAAACTTTTACCTTTCATTTTGATTTTACTTTTGATTTTCACATATCTCGTCAGAATGTAGGGAACAGCTAATTTTTTTCGCGATTTCAGGTTTGGTTCCATGGTAAAAGCTGTACTAAATAATTATTATTTTTCGTTTATTTGGCTCACCAATAATTAAATACACCGATACAAAGATATGAGATACATCCAATAAACTTATAGACTAGTGTACCAATTTCTTACTGGTAAGCACATCATGCATTACCTATTTGATGTTGAGTGCCTACTTAAAATTAGATGAGTTCTTATACTCACCGAACATAACTATGTTTTCAACCCTTACCGACCTTTATGACCCCATTACCCTCCTCCAGGAGAGCAGTAGGGAAACTAGCACAGTGTTCAAAAACTGACGCCTCCCGTCATTCTGACCTCGCCGCCGAGGTCCTTTGCGATCGCGACCGCGTCCCCGAGTAAATGATACTCCTCCCCGACCCTTGCTCGATAACGAGGTGCCAGCAGTTGTTGCAGCTGAGCACGTAGCTTTAAATTCCCCGACTAATAATCATGATCAAAACTTTGATCCAGCCCGTCCCATCCTTGATGTCCTCCCTGCGGTTGACGCCCTAAGCCAAGGTTCGTACCCCACAGGGGATGGCCTTAGCGAGCGTTCACCTAGTTTTAATTAGCATAGTTGAATAACCCCTGGCTGGAGGTTTTAAGTGTTGAATATTTTACTGATCACTGAGAAGAAATGCCGAAACAAACTCAGAGGTCATTTCGTCTCTTTTAAAGTCCAAACATTAAATTTTATTACAGTTTTAAATATTTATTTCGAAAAATATATTTAAAAAAAAATGTTTAAAAAATGTTAATAAGGTATTATTGGTCATGTCTGGAAGGGCCTTTTGAAGAAAGAGCCATTGCAGTTTTGAGTTGATATGCACGCGTAGCATGACCACCATAGAAACGGGTTTTGTCGACGGAAGAATAGATAAAATGACAGATTGTAGAAAGATTTCTACCGTTTTAAGCATGGTGATCTTAAAACTGAACAGAAGAAATGTTTCTATTCATCAGTCGAAAAAAGTCAATGTCAAGCATGACGACCAATTTTTCTCTACTTTTGACACTTGGGGGTAGAAACAGTCCCGACCCGACAGACTGCATAAAACCGAGTAACAACTGAACAAACCATTTGATAAGTTCCTTCTACCGACCTACCAGGATTACCCATTTATAATCATGTATGTCACTTGCATATATCACATGCAAAGACAGCCAGCTGTGTAACAAATACTTTATTACCGTACCGGATCTTATTACCGTACCGGACCTTATTACCGTATCGGCCAGACATCCGCACTTTACCGGAATCGAACCTATGTGGCTACGTACATGGGCATCGGACAGGACGCGCCATGTCATTGGGTCATTTATTTGGGTTTGAACGGTACTGAAGTTTTTAGAATTATAATGGTGTTGATTCTGTGCGGCTTGAATAAAGTAATAGAATTAAGTTCTATTTAGTCCGTCAGTTAGGTAATAAGAAAATATTAAACACGTATTTTTTGTTATATCGTAATAATAAAAAAATGACTTGGATAAAACGCATTAAAGTTGGGGAGTGGGGGTTGCTCCGTCACAAGTAAGTATAAAATCTACATTACTCGTGACGTCATGGCATATTTTAACTCAATGGATCGCCGTTATCTTTTGTTAACGTAAAAAATGAAAAAATACGATCCAATATTTTTAATAACACCTGATGGACAATTTTTTTTTATCGTCTTCGCTGTTATCAAAGTGTTAGTTTTTATGACATTACAGGGCTTGCTACACGGCTGTCAACCACGTCCCAACAGAGCTGACCTTGGTGGTTTACGGCCAAATTTTAAACAGCTCTGCCGTCGCCAACCAAGGTCACCTCTGTCGGGGATGCGGTTGGCGGCTGTGTAACAAGCCCTTTAGAAACAATTGACAGTCTCGATTGGCAGTCTTTTGGCTAATTTGTAAATATTGTGTATTTATGTGATTTTTTTGTAATGTGCGTTTAGTTTGTGCAGAATTAACTATTTTTCTTACTTTTTTTTCTCACATCATCAGCGTAGCATTTCCCAACTATGTTAGGGCCGGCTTCCAGTCTAACCGGTTGGAGCTGAATGCCAGTATTTTAAATGAACGACAGCCTACTGACCTCTGTAACCCAGTTACTGGATAAATACGATACCCCTTGGTAGGATGGACAACAATGACTGACAACAACTGAAGCTATTGACAGTGTATCAGGTCGAATTAATGCGTGTACTGAAGCTTAGTGGTTATACAGTACGATTAGCCAGAGGTCAAGGGTTCGACTCCTGCTCGTGCCAGTTATTTCAATTATCTTTAAATAATACCTATTTTACGGTTTGATATATTTATTTCTCAAAAGAATTACAAAACTCATAGAGATGACAATATTATGTGCCATTATGAGCGTTCATTCTAAAAGTTGACAACGCGGCAAATAGCTTTTTTTTTGGGTGGGAACTTATGAAATAACTTCTCCCGCTCTGGGCGGAGCGGGAGGGCGTATCAGACTACTGTTACTGACTATAACCCACCCGTGTTCCTTCAGTTGCCATGTTGCCGGGGGCCACGATATCCCTTTCGGACTTCTTCTCAACCCTGGCAGGCATCGGTCCTAGCGGACCCCGTCAATTCTGCTGACATCTCTTTGAGGCGCGCGTGGAACATAACGAGCCGTCGAGCCGGGCCTGGTCCTTATCGGACAGCAAGCTACCCATTGCTCACTTTCCGCAAGCCCGCGCCTACGGTGGCCGGGAATCCACCTGCGACTCCCGACGCACAGGGCGTCTCCTGCGGCGGTTAGGGGAAATTTGCCTCTCCCTCACGCGCTCCGCCTCCTCCTTCGGAAGCATTACTGTTTTGCAGAAGGAGGTGAACGTGGCAAATAGCTGTCAATCAAATATTTACTTACCCGTTTTGATTAATTTGGCAATATTACTGTATGGAAATATGAAATATTGCTAACTAGTGAACTAGAATACTATTGATGAATTACAATTATTAATTTAACACTGAATTTGATGAAACCGTTTTACGTGTAAAAAAGGCATTTGGAAACTTTCCAGATACTTTTTTCACGTTTAAAATTAAATATTCGGTGTTACAATATTAATTTACTGCATTTCTTAATCAATATTTTAGTTCACTAGTTAGCCATATTTTTATTTCCATACAGTAATATTGCCAAATTAATCAAAATAGCGAAATATTTGGCAGCTATTTGCGACGTTGCCCACTTTCAGAATACTTATAATAAAATATTGCTACACATGTTAACATATCTAAAATTAAAAAAATTAGAAGCGAAACTTAAAATAGCTGTAACATAACAAACATCTTTTATATTCTCTTGTCGCATTTGTTATTGATCTGCAAGCATCCAGCTGTGAAATTCTTTAAACACAACTATTTCTCTACCTAAATTTGACATCAAATACATTTCTTTCCTCAAAGAGGATTAATGTCTTCACTAATAAAACCCGACGATTCCCACACATTCAGCCATCCGTCACCCACATGCGACCATCGTAAAAATAACGTAACATTAACTATCCCAATTCTCTAAAATAGAAACATAAGTAATAAAAATCAACCACTGATGTGGCTAGCGTAACTTGGTTTTCATTTAGTTGCTTTTAACTATTTTTAACCCTCGACGAAAAAGAGGGATGTTATAAGTTTGACCGCTATGTGTGTGTGTGTCTGTGGCATCGTAGCTCTTAAACGGGTGAATCGATTTGAATGCGGTTTTTTCAATTTGAAAGCAGGTTTTCTAGCGCTGATTCTTAGACAATTTTTTTCTTGATTAGTGAAAAATAACTTACATTTCGGAAGTCAGTGTATTTGGTTTGAGTTATTTGCCACCGACTTCCGAAATTTAAGTTATTTTTCACTTTGTAGTGTTTTTTTGGAAGTCGGTTTTTTTGTATAAAAGTTTTTATTTCTCGCTTTTTAGTGGTTAGTTTGTAATTTACCTAAGTTACAACAGCCTAATCTCAACTGCTCATCACCTTTTACAATATATTGCTTTTCCCGTTACAGGGACGTTACTCGTTGAGGAGTTCTCCTGGTACTTAACCATCAGCTCCACTTCTCCATATGCATTGTGACGAGCATAAATTGCATTGCAGCCATATTAAAGTAATCGAATCGCAACCCGTGAAATACTTATTATTGAGTAATGCCGGTGGCCATTTGTGGTCTTCATCATCAGTTCCACTTCACCAAATGGAAGAAAAATTGCATGAGTTACTATAAAAAAAGAATCATCGAAAAAGGTTGGCGCGATATCGTCCATTTGTCGCGCACATACTTAATGCAAATTTAAGACTTATATGGATTTCTCATGGATGCCATTACAAGAACTAGACCAAATTGAAATGGGACCACACGGGAAGTACCAGCTTTCAAATAAAAAAGAATCATTAAAATCGGTTCACCCAGTCGAAAGTTCTGAGGTAACAAACATAAAGAAAAAATACAGTCGAATTGAGAACCTCCTCCTTTTTTGAAGTCGGTTAAAAATATAAACAAAATTTCAAAAACAAAGACACCGACTTCCTTTTCACTTCGTAGTGATTTTTATTTGGAAGTCTGTTGTGTTTTTTTTTTGTAAAAAGTTTTTATTTTTCACTTTTTAGATGGTGGTGCTTACCACATACAAATTCGAATATCATTACCTGCTATGTACTGCTCTAATAAAAGAAAACAAATTATTCTGTCCAACTCTAAAACTCTGTTGTGAGTCCAAATATAGCGCGAGTATTGAACTGATCTATGAACTGACTTTGATCTCAGCTGTTAGGACAGACAATTAGCATTTTACGACCGACGGTTGTAGTTACATAGTATAGATGGAGTAGGTTAAATTCGAGACAAACTTGTGTTCTGCTGTTAAACCGTGCGTATTGGCCATCTTGAATTATTGGCTTGAAAACGATTGACGAAGAACGAAGACGAAGTATGTAAACATGACCGCGATAAAACACGTATATTAATAATTAAATTATCTGTAAAATGGTGAAGGTTTTAGAAAAATACGCTTGACAAATTTTTCGTGGTTCTCAGTTTTTTATCCGCGTTAGACAACTTTACAAATTAATTTCACTATGTAATATAAACATAATCTAAAATATTCATAGATTAAGTTATTAAGAAAATGCTCTAATTTAACATATATTATTTTCATTAACAATACTGGTTTAGACGTGATCTTCAGTATAAAATCATTAAAAGTTGGTTATTGTTTCCTTAATATATCAGTTAGTTTTCTGTATCTACCTTTTCTATGTCTAGGAACAGGAGCCGGGAAAGACGTTTCAACTAGTAGTTAAATAGTAAGCCACGTGGCGTGTTGGTTGTTAGTGCGGTCAGATAATGAGGTGCGGCTTCAGTACCAGCGAGCAGACTTTAACGAATGACTACTTTCGTCTTAGCTAAGTTGGTAGAAAAAAAAAATCTTTCAAATACACATTAAATTCAATCAAAATATTTCATTTCACATAAACCTACAAGGACACTTATGAAACGTCAGAAGTTAGGTTCACGGTTCCAATTAGTCGTTTCCTACGGAGAAGAGCCGGCAAGAAACTCCACGGTTACTCTTCTAAAAATAATTGCCTTTTACAATATTTTCAAATTACAGTGTTAATAGGTATGAGAGGACAGTGTAGGCCTATCAACAAGTACCAGGTACTTAACATAATAGAAAATGGTCCACAAAACAAATATTTATTTATTTCTATATTTATTTTTATTTTTAAATTATTCTTTGTTTTATCTTTTTATTACGGACGCTTCTAACGTGCACGTCTTTCTACATTGTTCTCACATGTATAATTTCAACATGAATGATGTAACCAATATTTTGTAACAATTTTTTTATTTAAAAGAGTGTCCGTGGAGTTTCTTGCCCCTTCTTCTCGATAAGTTCCTACTACGCTTTAGAATGGGCAACTAACTTCATATTTATGACTGACCGATTCCTTGGCAATTAAAAAGTGCCTGTAAATGATTTAATTGAAATAAATACTTTGAGTTTGAGTTTATAAATTCCCAGAGATTGAAATGCTGCAAATGCTATGGACGGTCAAACTTTCGCTCAAGTAACTCGCTGTTCCTCGCACAATACCCCACGTTACAATGATAGATGACCACGTGTTCCATGTCTGTACACACATGCATACCCATATGTTCTGTTACATCTGTGATTGACGCGGGATCACCATGAACGCTCCACTCTAATATATCATGGAACACCAATGGGATGTGATTGATGGGATTTTAAAATGTTTTGCTATTTCTGGCTTTGTGTTTGCCGGTTCCTGGTGAATTTAATGTTTTTAACTTGTGCAAGAAGCAAGGGGAATAAGAAATATTGGACTCTCATAAGCTATTCTATATATCACCTGCAAAAAGAGGACCTGTATCAGAATACCAGCGTTGCGGTACTTTTTCGGAATATTTATTTTTATTTTTTAATGGACTGCCTCGTTGTTCTAGTGGCCGCAAGCGCTACTGCTGAACATGAGGTGCTGGGTTCGATTCCCAGGTCGGGCAAAGTGTTATTGGGTTTTTCTATCTGAAATTTCTCAGTAGTAGCCTGGAGTCTTGATTTGTGCCCGGTTGATGGCAATAGGCTCGCCCCTTATTACATGGGATTTAAAACATAACTGGCGAAATGTGGGTGAACCTACTACAGGGACACCTGCCCAACTCTTCGGGGAAATAAGGCGTGATTTTATGTTATAATTTTTAATATCGCAGCTTTATGCTGAGATAGGAGACTTTTGGCGAGTTATTTCGTGCGAGTTCACCAATAAGCCGGACTCGCACACGAAGGGTTCCGTACCGTATGGTCGAGGAAAAAACGCTGAAAAGTACACGTTTATTGTACCCCCCTTTAATTATTAACTTTATTTAATTTTTATTATTTATTGTTATAGCGGCAAAATAAATACGAACTATACTACGGTAATACTACTACGGCTCACCTCGCCTAGGGCATTAGTGTTCTGTGTACAGCACGTTGACAGACGGACAGATGGACAGCGGAGGCTTAGTAATAGGGTTCCGTTTGGCAACCTTCGTGTGCGAGTCCGGCTTATTGTTTGACTCGCGGAAATTAACTCGCCCGAAATGGCCGAATCGACACTTTAAATAATTATTTTTCTCTTGAGGTGATTCGCACGAAGTTAGTTGATTTGTGGGCGAATCGACAGCTCTAGGAATACGTACCCCGTACGCTATAAAAAGCTCGGTTTGTCCTTAATGAATTATACACCTCAACCTTCCTCATGAATCACTTCGTCCATTGGTGAAAACCGTATGAGAATCCGTTCGATTGTTTTTGAGTTTATCGCGTACATACAGACAGACAGACGCGGCGTAGACTTTGTTTTATAATATGCAGTGGTGCTTATACATACCATTATATTCTTGTGTATGTATGGGTGTCTGCACGCACCTGGGCAGCTCGCTCAAATTATATGCTCAGATGATTTACTGCGCAAATTGCTACCTTGTCGTCGATTAATTGACGTTAAGCAATCTATTCCCTTCTCTAATTGTACGTGTGTGCAATATTAGTAAGCCTAGAATATCTAGAGAAAATTTACTGAAATTGAAAAGACGCAAGTCCACCTATTACGGTTCATGAGATACCAGAAAGATAGATAGCACCTCGCCTAGGGTATTAATGTTCTGTGTACAGCACGTTGACAGACGGACAGACGGACAGCGGAGGCTAAGTAGTAGGATTCCGTTTGGCACTCTTCGGGTACGGAACCCTAAAAATGATGAAATAAAATAACCAACGTAGAATTATTCTAATTAAGCTTATTACAATGCACAGTTAGAGAATGACGTAGATGGCAGATTTTGTTGAATTTAGATTCTATTGCCGTGTAGCAATAGAATCTAAATTCAACAAAATCTACCTAATATTAGCGCTCCGAACGGTTTATTTATGTTTGTGTCTGTATAAATATTATAGCCCGATATTGCTAGTGCTATCTTCAATTAGGTCTATTTAAAATAGTAGATTATTCTTATGTGATTATGCTGCCGTGCGATGGCCAAGTCATTCTATTTATTAAAGAATTACTAATGTTTAATATTGATACGGTCACTATAAAATATTGTTAGATAACTAATTATAAAACAATTTATGACAAAGTTGTTGCATAGAAATGATGCTCCCATAGGTACTGGATAAATTAACCGACTTGGTTTTACATTATCTCACTACTTTTGCGGTAGAAGAACGGCTGCGCGCCGAGACTTGCATTATTGTAAATGTTATGTTATTTTTCCGAAAATTCCGTAACGATCGGTTCAGTGGTTTAAGCTTGAAAAGGTAACAGACAGACAGACAGTTACTTTTGCAGTTATTATATTAGTGTGGATATAAAACTGTATCTGATTAGGCTGGGGGATATTTAGCGGTGTATTCATCTTCTGAATCGCCTTCTGGTATGTTTTAGTCTTCTGCCTTCTGCCTTCTGGTGTGTTTGTTGTGTTGTGGTGCTTCTGAACTTTTTGACTAATGTTTCTTGTATAGCTGGTGCCGTTGTCATGCTTATTTTCACCAAACAAGTACAGCAGTTTGTACATACACACGTTACTAACCCCCAGGAAGACAGACAATTCACATAAGTATCTCATGTCGCATGTTCTGGTCCATCACGTCAGTTCCGTCATGCCTCAGCGACTGATGCGTTGCGAAACTATTTGACTATTACTTTTATTCAATGTTGTACTGATATTTTGTTTGCTGATGTGTGTGTATTTCAAAACAAGCAAGGGAAATAGCACGCTATTTGGGCACCTATGACCTCTCTAGGTCTTATAAGCTTAATATATCATTTGCAAGCAAAAATTTTTTCTGTTCCAATACACGTAAACTCACGTCTTCTTCCCATGGCAGAGTAGGAGGAGAGGGTAGGCAGAAACTACAGAATGCCACCTGCTACGATCCTTATATATTCCTTTTTCTTCCTTTACGTTCATACATTTAGACACACACGCACGCCGGTTGCAAGTACTACGCACTTGATCTTTCTGAAGAGCATCACCTATAAGATAACTATGTGTCTTTTTAGGGCGTCTTCTCTCGGCGTTTCCACTCACATCTGCCATGTTAGTCGCTTTTCATTCATCCTCTCAACATGAACAAACCATCTAAGCATACTCTTAGAAATTGTTATCACTACATCCTCTTTTAACCGACGTTGCGTGCATTCCAAAAATTGTTCTCATGTAGAGGTATGAGGAAGAAGGTGTAAAGTTCTTCATCCTTCATAGAAAAGGGGGGATAATCAGGGAAGCGGACCTTAACACTTAACGATTTTAACATAATTAGGGAAAACGAAAATTTTATCAGCCTAGGGAAATTTAGGAACAGTCACATGCGGCGACTCGTTGTTTTGGGGTTTCTGTATATATACCAATATATACAGAAACCCCAGGATATGCGTGACGACAGGTGTGAGGCGTAGTTCGCATGTAACGTTGTAGATGCAAACCTATATAACTTTTACCAGTTGACGACATTCAGACGTAGATAATGAAACTCTTCGATCGATGACAGCAAATCTGCCGCGGTTGGTTCAATCTTACGGCTTTGTAGTACCGGAGCAGAACATCAACTGTTCCATTAAAGATGAATATGACGATACGCCGAACGCATCACTATCTGTAATAATAATTGCTTTGACACAATTGTGCATTCGATACGCCGACGGTACGTATCCGGTAGCATGGCGCCGTGTGCCGACCGGCTGGCATACTCTTCATCATTCACGAGGAAATCTAGGAATGGCTATTTATAGAAGCTCGGCCTATAAGTATTTTTAAGTACTTTGAAGAAGGAAAGCTAGGAAAGCATTCATTCAAGCTGCAACAAGAGTCACAATGCAATTACGTAGCTCTCTATTTTTAACCGATTTCAAAATGGAGGAGTTTCTCAATTCGACTGTATGTTTTTGAAGTAAAAACTTCTTTAGGCGCGTTGGGCATTTTTGAGATGGGAAATAACAAATGAACTCGCGACACCGTTACCCACACTTCATTTTTGTAATAGCGATTGTGCCTTTATTTATATTACGTTACGGATCAATGTTCTATGCAAGTATTTTTACTTTAAAGGTTTTGGAAGAATTTTTTTAGTTTTCACTTCTGTCGGCACTCCCGGAGTGCCACTTTGCCACGCGGTTACTCCACCAATTATGAATTGATTTGAATGTTTTTTTTTTGTTTGGTAGGTTATACGTCAAAGGTGGTCCCATATAAATTGTATTAACTTTGCTTGGGTAGTTTTTGAGTTAGCTTCAATAATTGGTATTTTTCCCACTTAGTATATATGGATGATGTAATGACTGATGTAATCACTGTTATTTACATAACCGGTAGTGGTATTCGAATTTGTTTGGGGTGCGTACCACAACTAAAAAATGAAATATAAAAACTTTTTACAAAAAAAAAAAATACTCCGAAGTGAAACATAACTTTAATTTCGGAAGTCGGTGGCAAAAACGAAAATTCAAAACACACACCGACTTTTTTTTTTGGAAGACCTGTTTCTTTTTTTTTAAGTTTTTCCCTGTCTGTTCTTGCGTTTCGAATTTTCCATGATTGAATAACCTATCTAATCACTCTTAAAGTCGAAATTCGTTAAAAAATATCCAAGATGTATACTTAGATTAGCACCCTAATTACATTACACACGATTAGTTATAATCTAAATAATATGTTGGAAAAATTTGTCTGCTCGACAACGTAAATAAATAAAAAAGCAATGAATGTTGTTGAACTGTTAAAATGAAACATTGTGATTGATATGTTACGCAATTATGGTGCTGGACTCAGGATACTCTTCATCTGCCCGGCCGGGCGGAGCATCGCCATGTCCTCGTGGTGGCTATCGGCGGCGGTGATCTCTCGCGCCCGGCCCTGGTTCAGGCCATGGTACGGAGCGAGAGGAAATGGGAAGCCGTCGCCTCCTTCTGCGAAGCGGAATGCTCGCGAAGGGAGGAGGAACGCGTGAGGGACAGGGAAATTTCGCGCCCTCACTACCCTAACCGCCGCATGGGGAGATGCCCAGGGCGTCGGGAGTCGCAGGCCGATTCCCGGCCACCGTAGTAGGCGCGGGCTTGCGGACGGTGAGCAATGGGTAGCTCGGCGTCCGATAAGGACCAGGCCCGGGTCGACGGCGCGTTGTGTTCACGCGCGTCACAAAGAGATGTCAGCAGAATTGACGGGGTCCGCTAGGGCCGATGCCTGCCGGGGTTGCGAAAAAAACCGAAAGGAAGATCGCGGCCCCCGGCAACAGGGCAACCAAACACGGGTGGGTTTTGGTCAGTAAGAGTCTGACACGACAGAAGTTATTTGATAATTTCCCAAACAAAAAAAAAAGATACTCTTCATTCAACAAAAAAAGTTATCTCTTACCATGCAGTTTTTGTAAGAACGACTATAATATTCTCATGTCAAAAATACAAATGAAAAGCTAATTCCACCGTATCACCATCATAACTTTTTACATACTGTAGTAGAAACTAACAGCTCATGACACGACATATTACATTACCTGCTCTCGGCTTGAAGATAATCCTGTAATTAATTATGTAAGTACCAGGCTATGATGGCAGGCGAGGAGCTTGCGTGGAGGCTTTTAGCTTAACAGCTTTTTGAGAGGAGGTCTGAGGGACTTTTCTTTGAGTTATCTATCTATCTATATCGTTCTTGGCTAAATGGGCTCTTTAAATCAAATAAAAATCAAAAGTTATTTATTCAAACTAGGCTGAAAATCAGCAGCTTTTTGAATGTCACAATTACGTGAGACAGTCCCCCGGCACGCCCACCCTTCACCACTTCCTAGTGCTTTCGCTGGGAACAAGAAGTGGCGCAAGAAACTCCCCAGCAGCACAGCTGCCTGTTCAGTTAGATGAACTTGATTCTATACAATAGTATATAAAGTAATTAACATTACGAAACGCAACACCTCTTTGCCTTTGATACTTTTCCAATTACGTTTTTATTGAGTAGCCTTTGTTAAAGCAGTAGGGGCTGATGATGTTTAAATTGCTTGAAATCCAGGCAGAAGTTTTTTTTTTATTAGCTTATTATTGTCTACCAATGCTGGGCAAAGGCCTCCCCTTTTTCTTCCTGCCTTGTGCTATTTCTGGCCATGTTGGCCCCGCAAACATGATTAGATTGTCACACTACCATCGCCATGGTCTACGGTCTACTTCGACGGCGATGTCTTCCTTCAGGCGTCCAGTGAGTGACGATCTTTGCCTATCTCTCCGGGTGCATTCATGTGACGTGTCCGGCTCACTCCCACTTCAGCCTGTCTGTTTTTTTCCCCCAATATCCGTTATTAAGATAATATAATATATACACAGAAGGTTTAAGTTATATTCTAACTAAATGGTTAAACTCAAAATCCTGGCAACATAATGTGTAGTGTTGCCACTCGTATTAAGCACTCACTTTGATGTCTCGAGTAGTTGCGTGCGGCTTAGCGCGTAGTGATGTGCTGCGGCTGCGGATACTTTGTGGTTACGCGCGGATATTACAAGTTGTGTTGTGGTTGTGTTTCATGTTGGTTTAATATTAAGATAATTAAGTTAAAAGTTTAGTACAGACGACATGTCAGTAGTGACACTTGAGCTACGAAATCTGCTCTACTGGTATCTTTCCTAACTATATTTATTATAATAATATAATTGAGGAGAATCTATTCAAGAGGTCGTATTTCACCTACCAATTTTTTTTTAACCCTTGGCATAAATGTCCATCGATTGACCATAAAAACTTGTTCAAAAGGAGCGTATTTCCCATATAATAAAATCCAAAAAATTTGGATTCCAATCAAAACGGATTCTGCACCATAACGCATTAAAATGTTCTCTTAGATTTTCTAAATTCTGTTTTTGTAAAGTTTGTTTATGATAGAAATATGACTTTTTGAACAGATGCTCCTTAATCAACAAAACTGAGTTTGTTTTTTTGTAATGCTATCACGCTAAAATGGCTAAACGGATTTTAATTAAATTTAGCAAACGGGTAGACCATGACCTGGAAAAGGACAGAGCATACCTTTTATCGCGATATTCCCACGGGATTGAGACTTATGCGGGTAAAACCGCGGGGTGCAGCTATTAAAGAAATAAAGATGTTAATCTCAAATTGTGACCGACCAGAGTGAGAGAGGACGTTACATTATTTAAAAAAATTGAATTATTTTAAGCCAGTTGGTTTAAAAATAAAGTGGAATTGAAAACTCACCCTTTTTATTTAAAATAACTTTAAAAGCTTTTTTACATTTTCATGTAACATAAATAATTTTATTTTTGAAATGTATTTTATGTCGTGTCATAACATGAAGGTTAGACGCAAAAGAGAGAAAACACATTTTATATAAATATTGTTTTATTTTTATTTAATTTTGGTTTGCCAACAGCGAGAACATTAATATTGTCTGATTATGTGTGAGTGTAACTCCTAAATATAATTCGGTAGTTGCCTAGGTAAAAAAAAGAAATTCTATTTACTCCGTCTTTCAGCTAATAAAAAAAATATTAGACACGTATTTTTGCTTTATCATATGAATAAATAAATAACTTAGAAATTACGCATTAAAGTTGGAGAGTGAGGGCTCGCTACGTCACAATTCGGTATAAAGTCTAGCAAGGCGTGACGTCATGCCACATTTTAATTCAGTGTATCGCCGTAATCTTTTGATTAATTACGTCAAAAAAGAAAATTTGGAGACAGGCCTATTTGTGATGAACTTACAGTTTAATATCCGTCAAGTATTGCGAATACACGTATATTAATTCTATCTAATGACATCCCTAGTAATTTTAAATATTACACCTTACACAGGCTCATTAAATCAAATAAATCTGTATCGCACTAAAGATAAGATTCAAATTCAATTAGCAAAATATTCCCTACAGTTTCAACGAACTAACAGATACTTATTAGTCTAATTGCTTAATACATTACTACGTGCGGAATTGAACCCTCCGGTATAAAACCAAGGTTGATTTTAGATTAGCGAATTTATAGTGTACGAGATATTAATACGGTGTTTTCTGTGTAAATGCTTAGGGAAGATTGTTATGTGAAATTAGATCCTTTTTTTTGTTGGATTAGGGTGCATTTTCAATTGATTTTCAGGTTATGTTGATTTGTCATGACAGTGATGTGTATGAACACTTTGTAGTCAATATTTGTTCGAGATTATCGGTTATGACAACGACTAATTTCAATTAATTGAAACAAAATGAGAAAAGTTTTGAGTATCAATGTGGATGGCTATAAGAGTAGGGGATGACTAAAGAACCGATGGATGGACTGTGTGAAAGATGATATGGATAGAAAGGGACTGACTACTGAGATGACGATTGATAGAGAAGTAAGGAAGAAAAAAAAAGCAGTGGCACTTCGGGACTGCCGACAGAAGTGAAAACTTGAACAAGAAAATACTTGCATAGAACATTGATCTGTAATATAAATGTGTAATATAAATAAAGAGTACAATCGCGGTTTACAAAAATAAGGTGTTGGTAACGGTGCCGCGAATACAATTGTTTTTTCCCATCTCAAAAATGCCCAACGCGCCTAAAGAAGTTTTTACTTCAAAAAAGACAAGTTGCACCGACCACAAATTAAATTAACTAGAGGCTAGAGAACTATGAACTGACTTAAAACTAGCTAGTTAAGTTATTCCTTATAACATCAGCGATCTGCCAATGAAAATCCCGTCAAAATCGATCCAGCCGTTTCGGAGATGGAGTTGGAACAAACAGAACAAAATAAAATAAACATTTTTATTGTTATATAAGATCGTATATACTTTCATACCTATGCATTTAGTAAAAAGCTGTTATTTTGACATTACAAACAGACACTACAATTTTATTTATTTATTTAAGTTAGGTATTAATAAATACCTGACTGCCTCGTTGGTCCAGTGGTCGCAAGCGTTACCGCTGAGCCTGAGGTCCTGAGCTTAATTCCCGGGTCGGGCAAAGTGTTATTGGGTTTTTCCATCAGGAATTTCTTAGTAGCATCTCGGAGCCTGGACTTGTGCCCGGCTGATGGCAATAGGCTCGCCCCCTATTACATGGGACTTAAACATAACTGACGAAATGTGGGTGTACTGTAGGTACAGCTCTGCCCAACCCTTCGGGGAATACTGGCGTGCGGTTATGTTATGTTTATTATTAAATAATAACAGGTTCAATTTTTTTTTTTTTGTAACGTTTTCAGCTCATTCAAATAAATACTACCAATTATAAGTTCCAACAATCACACGTTGATAAAGACCCGTAAACAAAACTAATTATAATAAATATTAATTAAAATTATCAACTTAATGTTTCATAATTATAATATTTCTCTTAATTCTACACAATTCCATTTACAATAATATACTTTGTACCTAATTTATGTGGAACGATTCAATATTATTTAACTAGCTATGGTAAAATACACTCTATTGAATGCGAAATAAGGTGGATTTTAGTTTGTTGTGTAAGATTTAAACGAAATAATTATTCTTTCGCAACGGCAGCGATTAAGGGATGCTAGGGTGTGGTGCCAGTGACAGCGATCAGCTTAAGACATTAATTAGTACGAGATGCTGTCCGTGGCTTTTCCCGCGTGGATCCGATTTATTTAGCTTAAGTTACTCCTTATAACATCAGCTATCTTCCAGTGAAAGTCCCGTCAAAATTGGTCCAGCCGTTTTCGATATTAGCCGGAACAAAAAGACAGACAAACATTTGAAAAAAAATGTTTTTTTTTTTGTTATATAAATACCGTCTATACTTTCTTATACGTTTAGTAAAAAGCTGTCATTACAAACAGACATTTAAGTTTAATTTATTTGTATAGATATAGATTCACTTACGCAATAAACCGTTATTATCCGACTGGCCCAGAAGATGGGTACTGTTTCCGCAATTCAGATTTTGCCACCAACGTAACAAAAGCCTTGTACATAAATTATAACATTCAAACAACGTATCATAGTATAATCTATTAGTATATCATAATATCATATCCATTGCGTTGCTGATAAATGTGAAATCTTGCAAAGGAGTGTTAACTTCGTTCGTAAAAGGAACTGTCATGCGAAGTGGCAACACTAGCACTACAAAAATGACCCGTTTTTCTACGTCATAAAGGCGCTGTCAGTATCAAATTGGTTGGCTGTACCATGTGCAGTGCTACTGTCAAATTATTTCTTGACTTGCCTTGCACATCAACTGCCCTGAAAATGATTTTAGTAAGGCCTACGCACCCTAATTGCGTAACACATGATCAATCATAATGTGAATACTTTTAAAGGATATTGCTAGTCCATTGCTTCACATGTTCGATGTCTGCTCAACAACGTAAATAACGCAATGAATGTTGTTGAACTGTCAAATAGAAATAGATTGTTATTGATCGTCTGTTACGCAATTAGGGTGCTGGTCAATTAGATTAACGTCAACAAAAAATATTTTTTCTAATCGCCCGCTCTCCGCTCCGCTTCCAGTCACACAGTACATACCCCATAAGTTACAAATCGCGTGTTTGAAAGCATTAACGTCTTATCGACACTTCATAAGTCAACGGGCTCAAGTCGAGCTCAAGTGAGAGGCAAGGGCTTGAGTGATACGTCCAATGGCACGTTAACGTCCACTAGTGGACTTTGGGAATGTTATGAATGGCACACTGACCCTAATAATATTTTCCTTGCAGGATTTAGAAACTATAATAGAAGACGGTGAAGGAATGAGGGGGCTGTCTGGATCTCGCCTGGAGAATTATTGACCGAGCGAGCGGAGCGTCTCTGCTTCAAGTTTGGCAAAATTTGCTTTCGTGTGTCAGTTTGTTTGTACTCCTCTATAAGTCGTATTTTGTAACCGATCTAAACGAAACTTGGCATACAGGTTTTACGACTTTATAGATTTTTTTTTGCAGTCGTGAATTTTTTATTGGAGTAGGTACTTCCTCCAAAAAGGGCAAAAAGCCCGCTACTGGATATCTCCGCCTTATTAGATCCGATTTCGATGATTCTTTTTTATTTGAAAGGTAGTAACTTTAAGTTGGTCTCATAAAAATTTGGTGAAGATCTGATGAGGATCGTCGGCGTGATGGGCAGAGCAGCTCCTCAAAATGCAGTAAATTGCTCACTTTTAGATTTCTACCAGTGGCCCTTTAACTATTAGGTAGGGAATGATGGAGCCTCTGGGACCATCTTCTCATCACAAAACTAGAGAATTCTGAAAATGATTTTCAGAATTCTCTAAAACAAGGCTATAAAACCAATATTAATGTTAGTTTTACAATAAGGTCACTAGATGGCGTTACTGTGCATCGCATCGCGCTGTCGTTGTCGCTCGCCGAATGATTAGGTCCCGTCTAACATTTAAGTAACCTATAGCCGCAATCGGTTTTTTTTTAAAGTTTTGTAGGTATATTAATCATAAGATTTTAAAGTGAAATGGTTATCGTCACTACTAAACTTATTTAAAACGGGATATTTACCATGTAGTTTGTTTTTAAAAACATGGTTAGTATCCCTTTTTAAATAATTTTAGTGGTATATTATTTGTTGCAAAAAAAGTTTGTGCACGCGACGTCTATTATTCGCAAAACTACTATTATTTTGATTTTTAGGATTGACTTAGTAAGGCCATACGTGGTCAGCTACCTATGATCATGGCCATCTTTAGATCCGTGTGCGGCTGTTACGGCCTCAAGATCGATCACATACGATACATAATCAAGTAGGTACCATCGGGGTAACACATATATAAGCATTTTGAAAGTAAAATCCCGTGCCCACGACCCTTTTTTTGTAGGGAAGCCATACTATAGCGGCCCAGTGCTGCAAGCAAGAATAGTCCTTACAGTGTACAGATATGCGTTCCTTCGATAGATATACTTAGTTACCATTAGACACTGAGTACCAAAACTAATTAAGTTTTTTTTTTGTTTCCAGGTACGTCACGTTAGCAATATAAGAGTCAGGATGATCGAGGTAATTATAAAATTTAATGTAAAAAGTTTGTTGTTGTAAAGTGCCGTCTGTGTCAGGGCAAGATACAGAGCCCGAACGTTGACTTTGTTTTACTATGTAAGCAATATTAACCTTATCGTATGAAGCGCTTTTTCGCAATCGCTAATACGAATGCCATAAAAATAAGGTTCATATTCGTATGAGACGCTTACGTTACTTAGCAAAGTCAAAGAGAATCTTGCTCTCATACTTATGTGACAGTATATTTCCAAACTTCAATGTGTCATATTGACTGCTACATACATCTGTTATAAAATATAACAGCGAATCAATTTTCACGCTTCCCCCTTAAGACCGAGGCCAAATATTTTCTAATATTCGAATATCTCATGACCTAAAGAGGTGCCATAAAGAATGCGCATTACTAATGTCAAGCAACAACGCGAAATTTTGCGGTTATTCTGGTTAGCTGTCACATTCCTGTATGCCAGTAGAGACGAGTAGTTAAAAACTTTATAATGTCATCGCAATGTTTTTGCACGACACATAATGCGAAGCATTAGAGAGTGCTCTGCGATCGAAAAATTTGTTTTGCCTCTTTTCTATAACTGTTTTTATTGTACACAGACCCTCCTTAATTTATACTGGGTGGCAGGGACATCGACGCGAAAACTGTTACCATGGATTCAGTACATGATTCTGAAACCGCCTGAGTAGAAATTTTTCGTCGGTTATTTAAAAAAAAAATGTTGCTGTTCTATATACATTTTGACCGCGTGGGTATTGCACTTTTGTATGAAACAGCAGATTATTTTTTTGTGCGTGATCAACTACGAACGACGAAAAAGTTCAACACTGCGTTGAACTATTTCGTCAGTTATAAAAAAAAAAAACATGTACTGAATCCATGGTAATAGTTTTTGCGTCGATGTCCTTGCCACCAATTATACCATTGTATAGATAATTTAATGGAGATTAATACTGTTCAAAAATTGATTGAATGCAGCAGAAACGAAAAAACATCAAAATAGTTTTTTTTTTAATCCCATCAATCAATGTATGAAACCTGAAAACATTGTAGCTTGCGAGAAAATCAATTAATTGAGTTTTTTTTTTATAGATTAGTTTCAGCCATAGGGGGAACCCTATTGAAAATGGCTCTTTTATTCAAAGTAGTTTATTAATAAAAAACTATCTAATATAATATCTATATATTTCCAACTTGACCTTTTCGGTTACCTAGCAACCAACGAAGCAAACCTTAATAGTCTTTGACAGTACGTAAAGATTGTGAGGTGAGAAATTTTACCATGTTGATGGGTAAAAAAAGCAGTCAAAACATACTTCATGAAGAGTCGTTTAAATATTTTTTGTTTTTGAATAAGCGTTTTGAGGCGTGCACTTTTGGATTTTCCAAATATTTTATAATGCCACCCGCACCAGAACAGGTCTCTGTTTGAGATAATAAAGTTGCATAAACATAACATCACGCATCTGTATACCCCGAAGGGTTAGGCAGAGGTGTACCTATAGTACACCCACATTTCGCCAGTTATGTTTAAGTCCCATGTAATAGGGGGGCGAGCTTATTGCCATCTATCGGGCACAAATCCAAACTCCGGGATACTATGCTACTGAGAATTTCCAGATGGAAAACCCCAACAGTCTGTCTGTTGATTTACCCGGAAGCAAAGCAATGTTTTTGAGAAAAACAGAGGGACATAGATAAATATAGAACGCAGGTTAATTACTTTCTTATCATTATAGTTCAGGCGGCCACATAAAACTATCTCATTCCAAAAGGTCAATTATCACAGAACACGCATTAAAACGTGACACTCGTGACGTTGTTGTTCTAAGGCCCAACACCCACGACGCAACTCTACCCAAAAGTAACGTGTTATAAACTGAATATCCAGAATGTCACAGCACTAGTATTTTAATGTCAGTCCGTACATGATGCGACTTATAACCCGATTTTTATAACTGTGCGCTTGTCACCGTCAAAATATTACTGTGTATGTGGTCTTAATATAGTAATAGTAATTTATTTCTCATATTTAAAAAACTAAATGAGGTCGGCGTTTCCTATCTGACTACTGACCGTTCTCTACAGCTTGTCCCTTACCGTCATGTTGGCACCATTGCTTATCAAGCTTAGTTTCAATAGTGATAGAGTTCAAAATGGCGACTGACAGAACAGTGCTACTAATTGCGTCACAGGATAAGTTATAATAATGAAACAAAAAATTTATAAAAATTAATAGTGTTTTATTTCAGGCAAAATACCCATATACAAAAATTTAATCTTATACTATTCAATGAGCAATATATATATTTGTCGATCTAGCGATCGATTTCTCCGTATTTTCACCCGAACAGAGCTCGGTCGCCCGATGTTTAGAACAAGATGGCTACCTTAGAATAATGACATGGCATTATGGAATTAATATGAACTTTCCTAGACTATTAAATGAACATTCTCTATTTTCGCCAGAGCAGAGCTCGGTCGCCTAATTACTAAATAGAAAAAAAGAAAAAAAAAAAAACTTGGAGGTATGTATAGGTATCCCATATGTATATATAGGATCCAACTATGGTCTTCTTTATTTATTATTTATTCTGTATCTATCTATCCGTGATATCACTGCGGGCCCTATCAGTATACTAGCGCTGCGACATTATTTTTTAAATGTCGCAGCATCATGCTGAGATAGGAGCCTTTTGGCCTTTCTGATTTCATTTTAATTTTACTTATTTTTTAAATTAATTTATGTATTTATGAGTATGTTTTATTTTAATTTGTGATTTTCTGTGCGAGTCTCAATAAATAGATTTTCTTTCTTTCAAAAATATAACATATTATTTCGTCATTTTTGAATACCCTGTACCTACTCTGAGAAGATATATAGATAGAATATTCCTTATTGCTTTATACAGATTATTGTTACTGCTAATGAATGCGATGTTAAAGATAATAGTCTATTGTGTTTTTGTGGAGATATTATGCAGTGACAGGTGTTTGAGACACCTGCCAATAACATACACACATAAACTACTAATATTATAAAATACTGAACTAAAGATAACCGCTTCTGTGGTCTTGTGGTTAGAGCACCTGTCTCAGATCCAGAGGTCGGTTAGATTCCCAGTTGGGGCAGATATTTCTGCTCGGTTTGGTTGGTGGTAGGGCTTGTTCTAAGTCCGCCTGGCTAGCTACCACCATCTTATCTAAGTCTGTCGTCATAACAACAATTTTTTCGGTAGTTAGAGGTAAGATAGCCAGTTCCTTTGTGGTTGAGGGTTCCGGGTGAAGATCATTTCCAGCATCGGCCTGATCATCACTTACTATCAGATGAGATGCAGGCCAAGAGCTCCCACGTTGTGTATAAAAAAAAAACATGCTTTCTTTCCATGGCAGAAACTATGAAAAACTACAGAACGGCATCTACTGCGATCCTTACATTCCTACCCTACCTACCTATCAACCTACATTGGTATGTAAGTTGGTAGGTGGCCCGTATGAAGGCCTGTATGAAAAATAGATTGTGACGGATTCTCAGTCCTACCGAATATACATATAAAATTTAATAAAAATCGATCAAGCCGTTTCGGAGGAGTATGGCAACTAACATTGTGACACGAGAATTTTATATATGTAGAAGAAGATTGTAAGTCGTAAAACAGTAGTGCCCTACAGACAAATATAATAAAAAGCGATCGCTGTCACTGTCGCTTGTAAAGATAACAAGCTATGAGGACATATATAGTTATAACGGTTTTTATCGCTACTAAGTACAATATACATGTTTTCGATTTGTTTAACAAACCATTTTCAAAATGCTAGAATATAAAGATAATATCCAAAAGAATAGATATTATTTTTGAATCAATCGTAAAATCAACCAAATGTTTTTCTTAATCTGAAGCTAGATTTAAATCAGAAAAGAAATGGCACTTACTTTTTCAATATTAAAATCATAAAGGTAATGTTTAAAAATCAGAGATTAAAAATTTTAAACAAATAATTACCATGTATGCAGTCTTACCAAGGGGTATCGTGTTACCCCGTAACTGGGTTGTGGAGGTCAGATAGGCAGTCGCTCCATGTAATGCTAGTATTCAGCTGCATCCGGCTAGACTTGCAGCCGACCCCAACTTGGTTGGGAAAAGGCTCGACAGATTGATTGAATTATTAAATTGCCTATTCAATATACCGCATATCCTAACTTACGCAAATGCAACAGTGACTTTATTTGTTTGTTACGCTTTCACGGTTAAACGGCTGAACAGATTTGGATGAAATTTGGCATTTGGGTAGACCACAACCTGGAATAGGATATAGGATACTTTTTATCCTGCCATTGGTACAGGTACAGGTAGTATTTTTATAAATTTTACTTTTTTTCTATATACTCTTTATTTTCATCGCACATGTAGAGATACTAAGGGCCTTTTTTTTTTTTTTTTTTTTTTTTTTGAGGGTGGGAAATCATCAAATAACTTCTCCCGCTCTGGGCGGAGCGGGAGGGCGTGTCAGACTCTTACTGACTAAAACCCACCCGTGTTCCTTCGGTTGCCCTGTCGCCGGGGGCCACGATCTCCCTTTCGGTTTTCTTCGCAACCCCGGCAGGCATCGGTCCTAGTGGACCCCTTCAATTATGCTGACATCTCTTTGAGGCGCGCGTGGAACACAACGCGCCGTCGACCCGGGCCTGGTCCTTATCGGACGGTGAGCCACCCATTGCTCACCGCCCGCAAGCCCGCGCCTACGGTGGCCGGAAATCGCCCCGCGATTCCCGACGCCCTGGGTGTCTCCTCCTGCGGCGGTTAGGGGCGTGAGGGCGCGAAATTTGCCTCTCCCTCACGCGTTCCGCCTCCTCCTTCGCGAGCATTACCGCTTCGCAGAAGGAGGTGACGGCCTCCCATTTCCTCTCGCTCCGTACCATAGCCTGAACCAGGGCCGGACGCGAGAGATCACCGCCGCCGATCGCCTCCACGAGGACACGGCGATGCTCCGCCCATGGAACGATTATGTCGTATCGTTGGAACGCGCCCATCTTACAGTGAAATGGCTTTGAAAATTGCGCGCCGTTTGCCTCACGAAAACACATGAGGGGGCTATAGGCTATAATGGGAAATTGCTCCCATATATACTGTGGGTGAGTTTGTTTCAGGAAAGTAATAGGATTTATACACTTTCGCCGTGAGTGTCTAAAAAAAGGCTAAGAAAAAATGTCATGAGCAGTGTCATTTGATAAGAAAAAAACTGACCAAGTGCGTGTCGGATCACGCACAATGAAGGGTTCCGTAGTTGGGATGGATTTATCCCACATACAAACTTAACATTGTAGTTGAAAAACATGTTCTCCCATACATATCGATGTATGGGAGAACATATTTTTACCGATATCATATATATATATATATATATATATATAATATATCATATTTATATGTTACGGTCAATTCTCCAACTGCTAATGTAAGTCTTATAATGGCATAAAACATTTTTTTTGGATGATCTACTGCGGTTTTCGAACTTTTTCCTTTACATTTGCTGTGAGACCTACCTTGATTCCTGCCAAATTTCACGATTCTAGTTCAGCGGGAGGTATCATGTAGATTTTGATTTATTTGCGAGTATCAAAATATGTCACATATATGGCCGTATTTTTTATTGCGTTGACTTAGAAGCTTGATTTTTTTAGAGTTCCATGGGACCATAGACCTGCGTATTTGGTATTAATTTCAACTTGATACCTCTACGCGTTCCTGAGAAAATGGGTCTTGACAGACTGATGGACGGACAACGAAGTGATCCTATAAGGGTTCCGTTTTTCGTTTTGAGGTACGGAACCCTAAAAATACTTAGCTGATCCTATGCCTACTTCTGTGCTGACTGCCTCGTTGGTCTAGACCAACGAGGCAGTCAGGCAACGAGGCAGGCTTGCAACGACTAGTCGTTGCAAGCGATACTGCTGAGTATGGGTCCTAGGTTGATTCCCAGGTAGAGCAAGGTGTTATCAAGTTTTTCCATTAGGAATTCCTCATTAACAGCCGGGAGTCTGAATTTATGTCCTATTGATGACAATAGGCTCATCTCTTAGTAAATAGCTGGAGAATTGTGGTTGTAATGTACACCTTTGCTTACCCGAAATCATATGTCAATCTACCTAGCCTTTTCCGAACTATTTTAGGGTCGGCTTCCAGTCTAATCGGATGCAGCTGAATACCAGTATTTTACGGGTTTGTAATGTTTGAAATAATAATAACAAAAGTTGCAATGATCATATGACTTAATTTCATTTAATATACATTTTTTTATATAAGGCTCAAATGATTTAATGAATTTTTGATATAATTTAATTTTACCAAATTTTATATACTTTAATGAGCACAACACACATCACGCCTGTATTCCCCGAAGGGTTAGGCAGAGGTGTACACCCACATTTCGCCAGTTATGCTTATGCAGTTATGCCATCAACCGGGCACAAATCCAGACTCCGGGCTGCTACTGAGAAATTCCAGAAGGAACCCCCCCCAGTTTAATGAACATTTTATATAATGCACATTTGAATTAATATTCACTTAGTATAATTTTCAGTTACTATAATATTCACTTAGTATGATATTCAGTTAGTATAATATTCAGTTAGTATAATATTCAAAATTTATAAGTAACGTGTCATATCATTTAGAAACGTCGTCATTTGGGTTAGGTTAGGTTAGAACAGTGACCACTAAGGCCAGATCCTCTCTATTCTTGGTGAATCATTTGGGTTAGATGAGGTTATTCATTACAGATTTATATTTGAATATGATTATAGTTGAAAATGTGTAAATATGAAAATTAGTTCAACTGAACGTTATAAAAAAAAGCATTATACAAATTGAAATTTATATGAATTGAACGTTATACTAAATGTTAATAGAGCAAAAGAAGGTTATATGAAGTATAACATTAGATCACATGAAATTAGGTTATTTGTTTTTATAGCATATGAAAATTATATCAAGTGTACGTTATTTCAAGTGATATTATACTATCTGTTATTCTGCCATATATTACAAACCTGTATTTTAAATGGAGTGACTGCCTATCTGACCTCTACAACTCAGTAACTGGGTAACACGATATCCCTTGATAAGATTGGTTGTCAGACTTTCAGGCTTCTGACGACCCGTAACGACTGTCAAAGATCCACGAATGACAGCCGGGACCAGCGGCTTAACGTGCTTTTCGAGGCACGGAGGAGTCTCGGTATGTAAAGATGGTCCACGGACCAACTCCGGCAAGCGCAGCTTAACCTGATGGATCGACTCGTACGGCTGTTATTACTTAGCAACGAGTTCCTCCCGAAATCCGAAACACGAAATATACGAGATGCTGTCTATTTTTCAGGCAGTGTCCCACTGCACAACAAATCTTCACATTTGACAAGATCAATTTCAAGTTTATTATCTTCCCTCTCAAATAAATTTCAGCCACCTAGCCACGAATCAAATGGCTATTTTAACTTAATTCCCAGTATACGGTATTGCATCATTTACGAGCGTCTGGCAGGGCGACTACATGCGAGTCCCCCCTACGTCTGCGGTTACGTGCGTCTGTACTCCTTATAGAGAATCGTGTATAAGGCCTATGATTGTTTAGGGATGCCATTGAATATTTGGATGGAGTTTTGATTATGAATATTGTGCTTTAATGCTGTGATTATAAGGTCGCTTTAAGCCTTCATAGGAAAAATAAATTACAAAATTGATGCTGAAGAGATTTCTTTTTTAGAAATAAGCTGTACCTTTGTACCTTACTCATAATGAGTTCTTGTTTCTTTTTCGGTGTTCACATAAATATTTCAATCACAAAAATAAGGATCTCATTTATTTAGTAAGACCTACTTCAAGTCAAATTCTAAATACGAAGCCTTTTTATCCGACTGCGGCGAAGCCAAAAAAGGAGGGTTATGTATTTGCCCTGTATGTATGTATGTATATCTGTCTTTATGTTCCCTCGTAATTACTAAATGGTACGATTTTAATGAATGATATGTCGTTAGATTCGTCTTTATTGAGCGAGTGTCACACTCACTGGGTATATTAAAATAAATAAAAAATAAAATGGCAGACAGTTTAAAAAAAAACCAGTGGCACTCCGGGAGTGCCGACAGAAGTGAAAACTTGAAAAAAATCGGCACCGCGGTAATCAACGCGTTGATGTCTTTTTAACCGTCTTACGAATTTTCGATCAGGTCACGTGTCCTGACGCGAGTTTAACATTTTTTACCCATTACAAAAAAGTGCACAACGCCGCTAAAGAAGTTTTCACTTCAAAAATCCCTACTCTATCGAGTGGGGTATCAAAATTAAGGGTTTCAAAAGGAGATTATTATCTATTTTCCAATCTTAAAAAGCTTGCGTGGTGGGGGTGGGTCAGGTTATTCACAAAGCTTACCATTGAGGTTTAAAGTTTTTTTATTTTTGCCACACATTTTGCAACATAACGTGCCTACGTCGGGGCCTCTTGGCAAGCTCCTGTCAAAAGTGTCAACCTGTCAGGCTGCCATGTTAGTAATCGTCCGCCACAGAGGTCTGCTAGGACGGACTCCGTATACCGCATCTTTTTGTCGTGTCGATGGTACTCTTCTTTATATATTATTTTATATTATATCGGCATAAGTGGCATTCTTTAGGTCATACGAGGTGCACGTGAACGGGCAGGTAGGACACGCCAGCAAGTACACCGTACACCGCTATACTTGGCTTTTTTATCATCTGAAAGATAGAAAGAACAAAATGTATCAATTTTCGCTTTTTTTTTAATTTATTCATTATTTATTTCCTATCCATATTTTTCCTCATCTAACAGCCCTCGGTTGGCGAATAATTTAAATACAAACAAAGCCTTATAAAGTAATTAAGCCACGCTCCAAGTTCCAAGGACTTCAGACTTCAGTACCCTTCAGAACTTCGGTTAGAACAAATAAAACGGGCACATGCTCTGAATAACAATAATATTCACCTGATTACCCAGTTTTCCTTGAAAAGTTTAAATTTCAAGTTTACTGAGCCTTCAAGCAACGATATTTATATAGAGAGAGATGGAGCTATAGAAGACAAATAGCAGCATCCCTTTTTTGAAACGGATTAATTGTGGCTAATATCTTCAAAATACGGCCCATAGTTCCGTTACAAACCTTGCTGACTAGATAATAAGGTATACTCTTGTATAACTTGAGCCTATACCAGAGAAAATTAACATATTTATTTATTTAAGTTTTCATGCAGTACATTACAGAATATACTCCCAAGACGTTGTACAGACTGCCGGAGTTGAGGAAAAGTCCGAAAGGGATACCGTGGCCCCATGGTAACTGAAGGAACACGGGCAGGTTTTAGTCAGTAAGAGTCTGACACGACGTCCCGCTCCATCCAGAGCGGGAGAAGTTATTTGATAGTTTCCCACCCAAAAAAAAGGCGTTGAACAGAACAATATACAAACTAAAAAGTGATACACATACCTACGTAAGTAGGTTATGTAAAATAAAAATAAAAACATTTATACACCGTAACAATTTAGTCGTCTTACAAAAGCAGCCCACTTCATGTATCCAATGACTACTAAACTTTCATTTTAAAAAATTAGATATACCTTCATCATGACATTTAAAAAAAAAGTCAAAGGGCCACTTAATGTACTAATTTTTTTTTTTTACAATTTATTTAAAAATAACGAATATAAAAAAAAACAGTGTCTCTCCGGGAGTACCGACAGAAGTGAAAACTTGAAAAAAATCAGCACCGCGGTAATCAACGCGTTGATGTCTTTTTAATGGTCAAAAGCTGGTGTCATCTCGGTGTCGCGAAATCAATGGTTTAGTCCCATCTCATAAATGCCCAACGCGCCTAAAGAAGTCTTAACACCAAAAAAAAAGTAGTCATTGAATATATGAAGTGGGCTGCTTTTGTAAGACGACTAAAATTTCACGGTGGATATAAACACGAGAAATAATAAAATAATACTTGTATAATAAAAAAACTGCAATCAAGAGAGAAAACACATATGTATATTTCATCCATCTTCTCACAAAAACTTAAATATTCATGACACACATCTATCCATCTCCGGCAAACAAGTCACATTCCGGCGTTGATGTCAGAAGAGCATTGAGCATAGTAATGGCCCGAACGAGGGGCGAGTCACATAACATCTGTGTCAGAAGGCAAAGAACAGTACACTCACAGTTCTAGTGTCCGACCGAAACTGGTTTTTACGACCGAAACCGAAACCGAATTTCAGCAACAGTCTCAGAAAACGAAACCATGAAGAAAAGCGGTTTCAAGTCCAAAATGGCGACCGCATTTCCTCCTAGTAGTAGACTGGCATACTAATTGCTCCAGAATTATTTCCAAACTTTAGTTAACAACACTTCTTCAAACGTTCATAAGTTTCTAAAACAAATAAGAGTTGAACATGAGTTGAATACTTGAATAATTCTCGGCTGTTCCTTAGGGAAATGTAAATTGGGAATTGTGTTCAATTTTGTTCCTTATTTAACGAGATTAGGTCGATTGTATGTTTAGAAGGTTGGGTTTTTTTATTTAAACTTTGGTTTTAAAGATATTCTTATCATGCATGGAGAAATCGATCTAAACCAGTGGTTCACAACCTTCTTTTAACCTCTTTAATATCTTTGTAGCATGGATCCATAAGATTTAAGAAAAATCAACTGTGTCGAACTAAAAATGTACTTTATTCAAAGCTTTTAATAAATTCGTTCGAGTCAAAAGTAGGAAAAAGAAGAAGTAATAGAAAAGGAAGTGCCTCCGCTGCCGTCACCGGCTCCCGAGTTGGCTGCCGGCGCTGAGTTTGGAAAAAAAAAGCGGAAAACGGGGTTGGTAATTTGGCTTATAGTAGAGGCTGCTCAACCAATTTTGAAGATGGGCCAAAATTTTGATTTTGTTATATCCGGCGGGCCATCTTTTGTAAATAAAACTTGCCTCAATTTATTAATATTTAGCGAAATATCTTAGGTCGATGATTAAATCCAGCCAGAAATATGTTTTGCATTGAAGTACGGTAGGTATTTGTTTTTCACAAAGTTGCAAGTTGAAAACAATTTTTACAGCATAAAATGTAGAACCAAATCTGCTTAAAATCTGCAAAGCAAGATGCAGGAAAGTTTTCGTTTGTTACCATTTTCCAAAATTTTATGAAAATTTGTAAAGTCTGCTATAGTTGTGAAGAAACTGTTTCAGTTAAAATCTGTTTAAAAGAAGTGTGGTTTTGGATTTCTTGAGTTTTTTGCTGGATTTTGAATTGAGTATGGGTTAATAAAGGCCAAATTTTTGGTTTGAAATCCTGATAATATCTGTTCTAAAAAGACAATCGCTGACCAGCCGACCTCTGCTGGCGGCAAATTCAAATACGCTGGCGGGCCACTTTCTGGCCCGCGGGCCTGGGGTTGAGCAGCCTTGGAGTAGTTAGACGGGGTAGGCATAATTAAAAAAAAAACATGTAGGTAATAAAGCATATTTTTTTTCCATTAATATATTTCCATAATCAATGATTTTCATATTCCAGCAATCAAGTACTAAGTACCCAGAACCGAACTAGTTAGATTAGATTAAATATTATTCCTCGCAAAAAAAGATTAGGTTAGGTTAGAACTGTGACCCCCTACGCACGAGCCGAGCGAGCAAGCGAAGCGAGCGTTGCCCCGGCAGCGGCCGGCGAGTGCCGAAAACGACTAGAATATATAGAAAAAAAATACTTTAGTTAGGGTCAGTTAGTGTTCTGAACACTGGAAGGGTTTCCATAAACGCCGCGCCGCCTGTGTCCATTACGGTGTATAAAAGCCGGCAGCCAATAAATGATAAATGATAAATGATTTTATTTCTGTAAATAGGTTTGTACAAACACTTTTACACGTCAATCATATTTTAAAAACTAGATGAGGTCGGCGTTTCGTATCTGACTACTCTGAGAAGAAAGGCCGAAACAAATTCAGAGGTCACAGTCTCTTTTAAAGTCCAGACATAATCTTGGTCAGATCATGTGAAGACCATGTAGATTGGTGTCTGGAGTGGTCTTTTGAGGAAAGCATCACACAGATTGAGAGGGCGTGTCCAGTCAGTGCACGCATTTGTCAGTTATCGTGCAGCTCAACTCAGAATTAAGGAGCTCAACGATTCGACGAACAATACCAAAGAAAGGACATTTGGGTAGGCCGCATAAATTACTCAAAACTGTCAGACTATTATTAGAACTAAGTGAGAAAAAATTAAAAACAAAAAGAAAAAGGAATGACCCACATAGTCTTCACATTCACAATAATTTAAATAATATAATACTTTAAAAGTATATAAAATTCATTAATGTCAATGTGTATATAAAAATCAGGAAATAATCTTGGTCAGAGCATTTCATTTTGAGTTCAATGTTTTTAACCTCGTCTGCCGGCAGTTATGTCATGTAAATTTCGCCTACCATATTATAGCTCTTACAAACCGCTGGCGCTGGTTGAGAAATACTGATCTAAATAGACAAAACTAAACTAGATCAGTCACAGAATACACTTCTGCCTACCCCTTCTAGGAAAACAAGGGTGATATTATATAAAAAGGGAGGAACTATGTAAAACATTATTGATCTATCCATTACAGTGTCGCCTCTACGTGAAGTATCTTTCACGAGCAAAATTCTTGCTACGCCGTAGTCACGTAGCGCTACGACGCTACGGCGTAGCAGCATCATACTTTTATTTGTATTGAATTTTGCATGATATTTTATGTCTTATTTCGTGGCATATTATTGTGCTGTTTTTTTTTTGATGGGAGTAGGCAAAATTGATTGATTTTATCGCACAGAGGCGAGGCGGACTTAAGAGCGTTTATTCTGAAAGTGGGCAACGTCGCAAATTGCTCTCAATTTCGCTGTTTTGATTAATTTGGCAATATTACTGTATGGAAATATGAAATATGGCTAACTAATTAACTAAAATATTGATTAAGAAATGCAATAATTAATATCGTCACACCGAATATTTAGTTTAAGATGCAAAAAAGTATTTGGAAACTTTCCAAATGCCTTTTTTACACCTAAAACGGTTACAACATCAAATTCTGTGTTATAATTGCAATTCATTATTATTTATATTCTAGTTCACTATTTCATATTTCCATACAGTAATACTGCCAAATTAATCAAAACACGTAAATATTTGACAGCTGTTTGCGACGTTGCCAACTTTTAGAATGAACGCTTTTAACGCCAAGGGAATTTTCTATAAGTCAAGCCTTTGAATAATGCAGAGACAAACAGTGTCGACAAATTATGTTGTACAACAATTATGTGTGTAAAGCTTTTTGTCAAACTATAATATAAACTCTCACAGGCACAGTCACATACAGACACACTACGCACAGGTATTCACTCTCGAATCACACTCTCAATAACATACTTGCTTTTGAAGTGAAAACTTCTTTAGACGCGTTGGGCATTTTTGAGATGGGATTAAACCATTGATTTCGCGACACCGTGATGACACCGGCTTTTGACCATTAAAAAGACATCAACGCGTTGATTATTTCAAGTTTTCACTTCTGTCGGCACTCCCGAAGTGCCACTGTTTTTTTTATTTGATATTTTAAATACCTACGGATTTATTGTAATACATTCAGATTATGCTGTACTATGGAAGAGCGGAGTCTCCTAACACAGGCATTGTCTGCTTAAAAGGAGGCTCCAAACACGAAACTCTTTTTTTAATCTGAGGCATAAATAAAAACATTTTTACTTATTTTATATTATTGGTCCAGTGTGATTTAACATTACTTGGCCAGTGGCCATTAATTCCATACTTATAAAATTGTCACATACCAATGATACAGCAAAATCATTGAATCACAAAAAGAGCAGCTTGTACAGTCAACCGCACGTTCATGGTATGAATTTTATTATATTTTGATTTTATTTATTCAGGGACAATAAACAGGTACAATATCCGTCGGAACAGAGAAAAGGTAATACAACATATTAACAATATTGTAACCTAATACATTATCCGCATATTAACGAAAATAAAATATGATAAGTGCCACTAGATAGGTAATAAATAATTACATCACATTTATAATAATTAATTACATCATGCAAAATACAAATTAAAGTTGATTGCTTGGCAACGGAGTAATAATTAAAACTAAAAACAAATAATTTATAACATCTACACTAGCTTACATTCCTAATAAAATTATTGGTTAATTATAATTTTCATAACATTACATTTAAATTTTGGGCATACAAAAATATAAATATTAACGAAATTACAATGATAATATTCAACCATTCAATGGATAGGGCAGATTGACTTTGACAGTGCTTTTATTTCATAGGAATACATATTGTTAGGAAGAATCTTGTTTAAGGAGCTCGCGCACCGTTATCTCTTTTTTGTCGAGTATGGCGGCAACATTGCTCAAAGGGCAGTAAGACTTGTCTTTTTCTATAGTTATCATATTCGATTGTCAAAACTAGACAATTGGAAAACACTGATTGCTAGAAATATATTATTATATTGGATTAGCTGCTGCCTGCAGCTTCGCCCGCATAGAATCTAATTCTTTTTGAAAAATAAATGTAGCTTAAGTTACTCCTTATAAAATCAGCCACCTGCCAGTGAAAGTTCCGTCAAAATCGGTCCAGTCGTTTCGGAGATTAGCCGGAACAAATGAACAGACAAACATTTTAATTGGTTTTTGTTGTAAGTACCGTATGAAATTTCATATATAATGCATTTAGTAAAAATACTGTTATATTTAGATTACTAATAGACACTATTGTTTTTAAATATGTTTGTATTGATAATTTTTAAGGTTTTTTCGTTCAAATGCTGCCACGCGCGGTTGTCCGTACCAAAGTATCTGTTAATCTATTTGTTCTAACAAAACTACTCAATTTGGGAAACGCACCCGGAACTTGATGAAATTCTTTATGGTCTTATTTGTCAATGACTAACGATGGGAGTATATCATTCCCACTATTTCTATTTTTGACCTAAGCTTAGAATCGAACCGACACCAACATTCACAACTGTCATTATTTTACTTCTTTTTTATCAACACGTCGCTCGACTGAATGTAGTTTTCCGTAGCTGATGTCAGTCCCATACATTTTTGAATTTCCGATCATCGTTATAGCTGTAGTAAATACTCAAAGTATGCATTAAATACTTGTTTGTATTTATTATTCTTAATAATCTAATTTCGTATTGACATTGTTTTTTTCTGATTGTCACAAAAAAATAAAAAACATGACGTTTACTACTTTGGCTCTTATTTAACTTGATTATTCAATATACAACATTCGTTATCAGCACGAAGTAAAAAAGTAGAAAAATGTCGTGTGGACCTGCTGGTATATCGATAAAACCGTTGTGCGAAAGAGCCGGCTATGGCATCTGGAAATTCAAAATGCGTATGTATTTGATGCATGAGGATTTATGGGAAACCATAGAAGGTTACTCAGGTGAGAAGCCCTCTGATGCAAATAAAAGGGATTCGGAGCGCTGAGACTGCCAGGCAAGCATGGGATGCTCTTAAAGATGCTTTTGAAGATAAGGGAATGGGCAGAAAATTGGCCCTGGAGCGAAGGCTGTATAGATATAACTTGTCGGACTTCGATAATGATGTTGAGCGTTATATTGGCGCAATCGTAGCTACTTCGCAAGATTTAGCAGACATCGGAAAGAAGATTGATGATGAAAGTTTGGCAGCGATTATGCTCGGAGGTTTAGGACCTCGCTACGATCCCTTAGTTATGGCTCTGGAAAACTCCAACTTAAAAAATCACAAGTGAATTGGTAAAAAGTAAGCTATTGAATGAGTTCTCGAAAACTGTAGACGTTCAAGCTCCGGAGAACAAACCGACGACTTCCGCTCTGAAATCTTCTCAAGGTAAAATTTCTTCCAATAATAGTAAGAAGAAAAGAATTATCAAATGCTATGGATGCGGTGAACCAGGTCATAAAAGGCCCGATTGTCCTATAAGGAAGGACGAGAAGGACAAGCACGTAAAAAATGTTACTCTGAAGACAGCACTCAATGGTGTAGAAGGAGAGAGTACCACTTTTTTCATTGATACTGGAGCGACCAACCACATGTGCCATAATATTGATTACCTAGAGAACGTAAGGTTGAATAATGAAGCAGGTAGTAATGATACTGTAACGGTTGCAAATGGAGAGAAGATAAGTTGCAGAGGTATAGGTAATATTTCTTTTTCTACTAAAGATTGTGAAGGAACAATGACTGGTGTTGTTGCCGTGCCTGACCTGAATTGTAATTTACTCTCTGTTAGGAAAGCTTGTGAAAACGGTTTACATGTAGTTTTTGATAAAAATGGTTGTATTTTTTATGAAAAATTTTCTTGTACTGGAAAGGCTCTTTTACGTGGTTCTGTAAGTAGTGGGCTGTACACTTTAAATTGTACTGTAAATGTTCCTAAGAGAATTGCCTCTAATGCGCTCCTTGATACGTCAGATTGCAGACTTTGGCATAGGCGTTTAGGACACCTTTGCCGAATAGGTCTGGATAAACTTAGAAAAGGTGAGGCTATAGGTGTGTCTTATGATAAGGTGGACAATGAACCATGTATACATTGCTTGGAAGGCAAGCAGTCAAGAAAACCATTCAAAGCAATTCCATTTAAAAGAGGAACAGCTTTGTTGGAACTAATTCATGCGGACCTGTGTGGTCCGATGTCACACGATTCTTTTCAGGGAAACAAATATCTTTTGGTTTTTATTGATGATTTTTCGAGAGCGATTTTTCCTTTCTTTATCTCGTCGAAAACTCAAGTAAAAGATAAATTCTGTGAATTTCAGAATGCAGTTGAAAGGCAGAAGGAAGCAAAAATTAAAATTTTCAGAACAGATAACGGGACTGAGTTTGTGAACCAAGGTATGAGAGACTATTTGACTTCAAAAGGAATTAAGCATGAAACGACAGCTCCTTATAGCCCTCAATCTAATGGCGTAGCTGAACGTGTAAATCGCACACTGGTTGAAAAGGCGCGCTGTATGCTTACTGAAGGTAAACTTTCCAAAGTATATTGGCAAGATGCAGTTCAAACTGCTGCTTATTTGAAAAACAGGTCTCCTCATCGTGCACTCGAAAATAAAACTCCTTTTGAAATGTGGTATGGGAATAAACCAAATCTCTCACATTTAAGAGTTTTTGGCTGTCGAGCGATGGTTCATGTCCCCAATTGTCAAAGAAAGAAGCTTGATGTCAAATCTACGGAGCACATTTTTGTAGGATATGCTGATGATATCCACAGTTACTTCTTTCGTAGTTCTGAATGCCCACGTCGCTTAGTTAAAGCGAGGGACGCAGTATTTTTTGAAAATTCTTTTACAAGTTTAAAAGAAAATTCAGATTCTTCTAGAAGCCAAGAAGAAACAGTAGTTCCACTACGATTGAGCACTGATCCTTGCAATGCTGTTGAACAGATAGTTAATTTGGATGTTCCTACAGCAAGCACTTCCATGGATGTTCCGGACGTTTCCCCTGATCGTTTTCATGATGCTTCAGATGTAGAAGTAGAACAAAGCAACAGTGTTCTCGGTGAGTCAGTGGAAGAACGTCGCTATCCAATGAGAGAACGGAAGAAACCAGATTTCTTGTTATACAAGACCTGTACGGAAGAGGTAATAAATGAAGATCCATCTAGCTACTCAGAAGCCATGCACGCAGAAGATAAAGATAGTTGGATTGCTGCGATGCAAGACGAGTATGATTCCTTAATAGAAAGAAAAACTTGGATTTTAGTCAATAGACCTGAAAATAAGAAAGTTATTCCTTGTAAATGGGTCTACAAATTGAAACGAGATGCTTTAGGAAATTCTGTAAAGTATAAAGCAAGACTTGTAGCTAAAGGTTACAGTCAGGAGGCAGGAGTGGATTATTATGAAACATTCTCTCCTGTGGTGAGGAATTCATCCTTACGTATGCTGTTAGCTTTTGCCGTTGAGAACGAATATAAGCTAAAGCATTTGGACGTGGACACAGCATTTCTTAATGGCAATCTAGAGGAAGAAGTGTTCATGCTACAGCCTCCTGGATTTACACAAGAAGATGGAAAAGTTTGTCTTCTGAAGAAATCCATCTATGGGTTGAAGCAAGCTTCGCGAGCTTGGAATAAAAAGCTCGACGAAACTCTTAAAAGTTTGGGTTTCAGTAGGACCTCCTCAGAGTCATGTGTATATACGAAACTTTTTGGTTCGTCTGAACTAGTTATACTAGCTGTCTATGTCGATGACATTGTCTTGTTGCACAAAGATGACTTGACGTATGACAAAGTCAAACATGACTTGAGACAATTTTTCGGTATAAAAGATCTGGGAAATCTAAATTATTTCCTATCTCTAAATGTAAAATACGATAATGGGATAATTGAAATAAACCAAAAAACTTTTATACTCGATTTATTAAAACGTTTTAAAATGCAACAGTGTAAAACGTTTGATACACCTTTAGCGAGCAGTAAGTTGGAACCTGGAATTGGTGAGAAACCTGATTATCCTTATCAGAACTTGATTGGCTGCTTGATGTACCTCGCTGTTAATACTAGGCCAGATATAGCGTTTGCTACCAGTTATTTGAGTCAGTTTAATACGACTTATGACAAAACGCACTGGACAGCAGCGAAGCGTGTACTTCAGTATCTTAAGGGTACTATAGATTATTCCATTGTCTACAGGAAGACTGGTGAATATATCTCTGCATACGCTGATGCCGATTGGGCTAACTGCAAAATTGACCGCCGTTCGTATACAGGCTATTTTGTGAAATTGGCTGGAGGACCAATTTCTTGGGAGTCAAAGAAACAGCCAACGGTTGCATTATCTTCAACCGAGGCTGAGTATATGTCACTGAGTGCCGTAACCAGAGAAGTTATCTTTTTGCGCAGACTCTTGCAAGAAATTAGTGGCAAGGTAGGACAAGTTATTATTTATAACGACTGTCAAGGGGCGCAAAAGCTGGCGTCAAACCCTATTCACCATAATAGGACTAAGCACATAGATACAAAACATCATTATATTAGAGAGATTGTATCTAAGAATATTGTGGACTTACGGTACATTCAGACGCATGATATGAGCGCTGACATTTTGACAAAAGCCCTAGGACGTGTATCACATTTAAGATGTGTTAAGGGTATGGGATTTAGTTAATTATAGGCTTCTTTAAATCTTAATGTCTCGCTTATAGATCTTAGATTATTTCGATTAAGTGGGGGTATGTAGTAAATACTCAAAGTATGCATTAAATACTTGTTTGTATTTATTATTCTTAATAATCTAATTTCGTATTGACATTGTTTTTTTCTGATTGTCACAAAAAAATAAAAAACATGACGTTTACTACTTTGGCTCTTATTTAACTTGATTATTCAATATACAACAATAGCTCACTAGTTTTCGCCAGCGCCTTCACTCGCCTGATATCTTTATAAATTATAGCCTACGTTACTCAGTAATAATATAGCCGCTTCTACTGTTGAAAGATTTTTAGGGTTCCGTACCTCAAAAGCAAAAAACGGAACCCTTATAGGACCACTCGTGTGTCTGTCTGTCACAGCCAATTTGCTTCGAATCTAATGGACCGATTAAGTTGAAATTTAGTACACATATGTATTTCTGTGACCCAAACACGGACGTGTACCGTAAATAAATGAATTTTGATTATGGGGGTCACTTTTGGGGGGCAAACAAGAAAAAGAAAAGTTTTTCTACCTGTATCGTGTGACACATCAAATGAAACTTATTGCGAGGATCTCATTTTTTTTAAATAATTTTAAAACAAATTCATTTAAAGATATTTAAGAAAATAGATGAAAATTGACCATTTCTCTTATCTCCGAGACTACAGAGCCTAAATTTTTGAAAAAAAATACATATAATGGTTTTTACTCAAAGATTACAGGAAAACCTATAAGAAGTATGTTCTTAAAATAACATGGTAAATCTCAATATTGTGCGTACAAACTTACATTTGCAGTTGGAATGTAGGGGAGAACATGTATTTCAACTACAATGTTAAGTTTGTATTTGGGATAAATTCATCCCAACTACTATATGTACGTGTCGGACCAAGCACAATGAAGAATTCCGTAGTTGGGATGAATTGAACGCTAAAAAAAACATTTTATTTTCAAAATTAATATTGCCACTCATAGAGGCTATTTAAATGCACACCGCCATTGCTATTAAACCTACGATTAAATTGAATTAAGCACTAAAACTACAAGTCACGACAATGACTCGCCTACTCATTACTATTGAAGACACGCGCCGAACCCCCGCGACTGACAGCCGGCGTGTGACGTCATCGTGAAACAGTTGACAGCTGTCAGGGTGACGTTATTGAAATGACATAATGGGAACAGTGGTGGCCCAGTGGTAATGGCATCGACTCAAATCAGCGTCAGATGGTATACGAGTACTTTAATTTGTATTGTCATGTGTCATTATACTGATCTGAGGTTCTTTTGGCATTAAAAGAATTCTTTTCTTTCCGTTTTCATAGTTTTAATAAAGTGCTTTTTGTTTTAATGCCAATAAAAAAACATGCGTTATTTATCTTTCTTATTACTTTTACTTGTAGTTTGAAAGAAAGAAAGAAAATACGTTGATTTATGTTTTTACGCAAAGAAAGACCAAATACACGAAAAAAAAAAACAATTTGGGGGAAAATATGCGTCACATCCACGCAAAACGGCCATCGCTCAGCATAATGCTGCGACCCTATACGAGAGAGAGCCCCAGTGCTAGTTTTTAGCGCCAGCCAGCGTTGAAGTGATGACGTCGACCGGTGCAGCATAAATAGTGAAATACAATTATCAAAATAAAAAATAAAATAAATACAAAACTACAATATATAATGTATAATGCAATATATAATGCTTGCACCCGCAAACACCATTATTATTATAAATACTTTAGTATTTGCAATTTATTTCAACATCAGCACGCTTAGCATGATCACAACAAAAACGGGTTTTGTCGACGGAAGAATAGACAAAATGACAGATAAACGATCACAATCTGTTATTTCTTTCGTCGACAAAACCCGTAGAAAACCCGCTTCTATGGTTGTGTTTTACGCGTGCAGTGTTCAAAAAGAAGAAAAAAAAATGATGAAGGAAAACGTTATAAGAAAACCAGTTTTTGAAGTCATGTGACATCCACCAATCCGCACTGGGCCCGCGTGGCGGATTACGGCCCACTCCCTACAGAGAGGAAGCCTGTGTCCCAGCATTGGAACCGCTATTGGCTGATTAGGTTCAATTGGTACCCGGTCGTTAATATGGCACATCAATTATGTATGAAAAAAAGTCAAATATGACATGAATGACACATTACTGTTGTACACAATTTTGCAAAAGATATTTTTCAACACGCTTGCTCGTAAAGTGGCTCTTATTGTACCGGTTGTAGGTTTATAATGCAGTGTATTAAACACGCGGACTGCGCTTTTTACTGTATATTACTGTACTAGTGCGGTAATGTGCGCCACAGATAAAAAATGATATCGACCGTTTATTTATATAATCTTTTAAATCCAACAATATGCGATTTAATTTTTGAAAATGCAAAAATCTTAAACCGCATAAAACCTCCATCTTCACCCGATGCGCTCCTCACACAATTCATTACATTAGTTATGGTTTTAGCGCGGGTGGGACGCGGGTTCAATACCCGCGCGATGTAAATATTTTATTTTTTGTTTATTTGGGCTCTGCGGCCGATGTGTGAGATCTGAGGAAACAAATGGAGCTGCTTTGATTCTGTTTGATGTTAAATATTTTGATCGGGTCGGTGAATGGCTGGAGAAGATATTTCTGTTTTCAGCACTGTTGACCGTAGACAAATTAATGATCTTAGCATGTTGTTATTTATTACTAGCTTTTGCCCGCGGCTCCGCCCGCGTGGATATCGGAAAATATCCCGAGGGAACGTAGTTACTAACGGGATTAAAAGTACCCTATGTGTTAATCTAATTCCGTAATACATTGTTTTCATATAACTATTGGTTTACGCGGCGTACGCCAGTAAAGCTCCCAGTCGGCATGATTTTTTCCGACATCTTCAACAATCATCGTCATATTTCAGTCAATTTATACAAAACTTTAATGAATATCTTGCATAAATAAACTTGAATGAATAACCTAAACCTTCCTCTTGAATCACTCCGTCCATTGGTCCAAACCGTATGAAAATACGTTCGGTAGTTTTTGAGTTGATCGTGTTGAGATACACGGACGTGGCGGGGCGACTTTCTTTTATAATATGTAGTGGTCATTTACGAAAAGACTCACAGAAGACCTGTTTTCAGGCTTAAAACTGCTATCAAATAAAGACAGTGATCATTGCAGCTGACGTACCTGATAGAACACTACCGATGTTACATGCGATAAGGAATTGAACCCATGAACTGTAGCGTAAAGATTGAGTTGATGGCGTATGGGTCTTTGATTCGACTTCTACACGGAAAATACAAATTGTTTGACTAACAGATAGACCTAGAACCGCTTTTTAACCGCTTCTGTGGTCTAGTGGTTAAACCACCTGTCTCAGACCCAGATGTCCCGAGTTTGAAACCCAGTGTGGGCAAAATTTTCTGTTCTAAGTCCGCCTGTCTAGCTACCACCATCTTATCTAGGTCTGTCGCCATAGTAACAATGTTAACAGCATTATTGTGTTTCAGCAGTTAGAGGTAAGATAGCCAGTTCCTCTGTGGTTGAGAATTCCGGGTGAAGCTCACTTCCACCTTCGGTCTGCTCACCACTTACCATCAGGTGAGATGCAGGTCAAGAGCTTCCAGGTATAGACAATTTTTAAGTGAAAACTTCTTTAGGCGCGTTGGGCATTTTTGAGATGGGACTAAACCATTGATTTCGCGACACCATGACGACAACTCATTTTTGTAAATGCGATTGTGCTCTTTATTTATATTACGTTACGGATCAATGTTCTATGCAAGTATTTTTACTTTTAAAGGTTTTGTAAACGCGATTGTGGTCTTTATTTATATTATGTTACGGATCAATGTTCTACGCAAGTATTTTTACTTTAAAGGTTTTGGAAGTTTTTTTTCGTAAACGCGATTGTGCTCTTTACTTAGATAAGGTTACTCTATCAATGTTCTATACAAGTATTTTTCTTACACCAAGGCGATCTTGTTAAAGTTTTCACTTCTGTTGGCACTCCCGGAGTGCCACCACTTTTTTTTAAACTAGTTTGGGGTTGTAGCTGTTTGTGTAATAATAATAATAATAACCCCACCGCCGTATCTCTACGTTGACGTCGTGGTGGGGCTTGCGCGCTCCGAACTGTAGGTCTGTGCCGGTAGAGTTTACTTTGCCGGCACAGGTCTGGGATAAGGAGCAGACCAAGAGAGATACAAAAACCCGCAGGGCAGCATGTGGCGAGCTGTTGGGCAGTAGCGACCCCACGGACCCTATCTCCCGGGAGAAGTCTTGTTCCTCACCTCTGGCTTGCCTTTATTGGCTGGCTGGAGTGAACACTGACGAGGAACAGAGCTCCCACCTCATTCTTGCCTTTATTGGCTGGCTTGAGTGGAGACTCGCAAGAGCAAACGTGCTCGGAGGAAGGAAGTATTCCAGTAAGATGCTGGTAGGGATCTTGACCGTACTTCCGGGATTGTCCTGATAGCCGTGGAATACCTCTCCACTCCTCAAGCGCCTCAGGAAGTGTTGCCCCCTTGTCGCTACGACACTATGTGCTAGCGACCGTTTTCGGGGGCCCATTATTGAGTGTGCAAGTCACCCCCTGCCATTTTATCCGTGTATTACATAACATTGATCAGGCAGGGGACATAGTACTTCCATAATTCCAGGTAACTAATCCATAGCCACCCAAATCCATAGCCCATTATGTTTTGCTTCCATGTTCTGCAATAGTCCTACACCAACCGGGGGTTGTCCTTGGGTGCACTTTTATAGTGCATACAGGGATAATCGTCGGTTGGTGGCTCAACACTTAAAAACATCTAACAGGCCTCTGCGCGTTGGCTTCGGCTCCTCGTACGCCTTCCAAAGGTCCGGGACCTCAGGGTCCCGAGAAATGTCAAAGACCAATATAATAATAATAAATATGTAGATTCGTACACAAGGAAAACCATAAGGTTCATAAAAATAAAGAAAAACAACAATTCCCCTATGTTTTTTAAAATCACGCACAAAAGTGATTGTTCGTAACATCCGCATTATGCTGACGCTGCTGTGCTCGACTCTACGCCTTTCTTTCAATTTACATAAATTCGCCAAATCTTTGCCCCCAAAACACATTGACTTTTATTGAAAAAGATACTGTATGCTTATTAAAATAAAGCTCATTCTGCAATGAGTAGTTATGCTTACACTTTAAATATTCAGAGGAAACCTTACAATCATGATAATAAAGCACATATTTGCGTACCAATATATTTGTTTGTGAATCAAACCGGAGCGACTGCGTACGTGTTCCGAACAATGCGTTTTGTGTTTAATGATAATAAAACTAAGGTGTTTATTTGAATGACAAAGGGGTCGAGAATTTCGGCTGTAAGGGCATCGTCATGGCTATTTCGATGCGGTGTAGGTGGTTAGGTTGCGTTTCCACCAGAGATGTGAGAGGATGCGTACCGAGGAATGTGTTTTAAGAACCATTAGAATCGCTTCATTTACCGTTTCGCTGAGCGCAGCTCCTGTGGAAAGACTTAGCGGAGAGGTTTTTGTAGGTACAAAATAAGCGAGGGATGGGTGCGAGGGATGTGTGCGAGAGATGTATGCGAGGGATATGTACGAGGGATGCGAGCGAGAAATTGCATCTGAAAAGAGCTCGCTACCCGTTTCACTGCGTCGCTACGTATCCTCGCACCGCTCACGGGCCTAGCACATTTCTGGTGGAAACGCTCACATCGTCACGCATCCTCGCACCGCTCAGCTACCTCGCACATCTCTGGTGGAAACGCAGCCTTAGGCTCGCTACACAAGTACTCAACATGTTAGCCGACCGGGTCGGGTCGTGTAATCTGGGTCTTAGGCGGATAATTAGGGGTTCTGAGAGTATTTTAGAACTAAATTTGTAGGAGTTGTCAGTTTATTACACATAAATATGTAAACTAATTGGTAGTGCGTGCGCAGCTTAATCTCAAAACGTTGAAGGAAAACATCGTGAGGAAACCGGCATGTCCTAGAACCAAAAATTCAAAGACATGTGACATCTACCAATCCGCAGTGGGCCCGCGTGGTGGATTACGGCCCACTCCCTCTCACTGAGAGGATGCTGTGTCCCACCAGTGGGAACATTATAGGCTGATTATGCTGCAAAGTACAGTACTGGTCCACAATAATGACTTAAAAAAGTGTAGTTTTAGAAAGAGACAGCAACACAAGTATAATTGTCAAAGATAACGCTCTACAAATCGGAACTTTTTCTTAGGGCAAGATTTACAGACCGTACTTTGTCTAAACTTTGCTAAGTAAGCGTTGATATGAATATGAACTTTATTTCTACGTTATTAATGTTCAAATTCCTATGAACTCCTTGCTTACGTTGGCTTATAGATAGATGAACATTATTTGCATAATAACTTTTTACACAAAAAAATTTTACTTTTTCGTTGTGGTACGTACCCCACACAAATTCGAATACCACTACGTAAATCAGTGACAGGAACTTATGATAATATTTATAATATTACATAGACTAAGTCGGGAAAATACGTATTATTGAAGCCAACTTAAAAACTACCCAAGCAAACATAATAAAATTTATATTCGACCACCGCGCAAGCATAAGAATTTTCAAAATCGGTTCACATAGTTGACGAAAATATCGTATTCGAATGTGTGTGGGATAGGTACCACAACTAAAAAGGGAAAAATAAAAACTATTGTACAAAAAAAAAAAAACCAACCGTCTTCCAAAAAAATACTAAAAAGTGGAAAATAACTTTTTATCACACCTGCTCTGAAAATACATACTAATTATACCAATTAGAGGGAAGAAACGCCTTTATCCCGCCCTTCAAATCCTTTCATCCCAAGGTATGGAAGTTTGTATGAAAATCCTTCCGACCCAAGGGTGGGAAGTATGTATGAAATTCCATTACATATCCGGTTTTTCTTTTTTTTTAATTTGTCAGCAGTCATACTGCCATGAGACTTAAGCTGTCTACTAATTAAATTTCAAGTAAATTGTTACTGGCCACACACGCGCGGAATCACGGAAGAAGTGGCTGCATGACCTTATGATCTTAGTGGTTCCTCGTAGCTCATCACCGCAGCCTTCTTCAAGCCTTCAACTAACTCAAGATGTAAACATGTCTCAAAATATCAAGATACCCGGACAAAATGTAACATCTTATAATAGCTGCACTTTTAATAATTGTACTTTTAACTAAATATAAACATTTCTATGCATTTATGTCCATAATTTTCCTCGTAGGTGTAATAAAAAGCACTATACATCCCTCAGGATAAAGTACAGTTCCATACCTCAAATGGTTTGCGCCCCTCGCAAGCTCGTGGCGCAAATGCCATAATCTCGGTATGGAACTGTGACTTTCTTCCCTCTGAAGTAATGTACTATTTTTTGTGTAAAAAATTAATATTATGCAAGTAATGTTCATCTACCTATAAGCCAACGTAAGCAAGGATTTCATAGGAATTTAACATTACTGTCGTAGAAATAAAGTTCATATTCATATCAACGCTTACTTAGCAAAGTCGGTGGCAAAAAACGAAAATTCAAAAACAAAAACACCGACTACCGAAATTAGTTATTTTCACTTTGTTGTGTTTTTTTTAGAAGACGAGACGGTTGTTTTTGAAAGTCGAAGTCAAATCATTTCTTTCAAATAGGCACTTTTGAACGTCATAATTTACAAAATAAAATAAATGAATAAATTTATTCTAATAATAAATTGATTCTAGTCGCCCCTTCCAAGAGATGATTTTCGTATGGAGAAGAATGGGCAAGAAACTCCACCTTTACGCTTTTAAAAGATTTTACAAACATTATATAAAAGTAGACAATTTTCCTAAAATGTTATAATTAATAAGTCAGACCAACAAGATTTGGTTAACATATTATTTAGTGTTGCAACCTCTTCCAACTCTACTTACCCCCCATAACATAAAGTACTGTGATACTAACGGCACTATAAAACATAGCAACAATGGCTGCCGACTGGTTATTGTAGATTTATGTTAATTGCAGACTTTGACTGCAAACTGTCTGGTCTAAGCAAGCTGGTTGGTGTATGCAGCGCCCCGCGGTTTTACCCGCATAAGTCTCGATCCTTGGGAATATCGGGATACAAAGTATGTGTTAATTCAGGTTATAAACTATTTTTTTTTTTTGGATGGGAAATTATATATTTTTGAAGTTCGTCTATTTATAAAAAAATATTTCTATTAAATGAACAAGTCTCCGAAAGACTGAACAAAAAAAAATGCCAGGAAATTACTTGTACACACAGCTACATATCAAGCTATACATTTCCAGTTTATACTGATCGCGCATTGTATATAATTTCCGTACAATGCGAGGTCAGCTTATACTGGAAATGTATAACTTGATGTGTAGCCCTGTGTACCTGCTCAGAGATTGCAATCATACAGTAGAATTGCCAGTTGTATGACAATTAATATTTATAATAAATTACCACCTTTTTTTTTTGGGTGGGTTATCATCAAATAACTTCTCCCGCTCTGGGCGGAGCGGGAGGGCGTGTCAGACTCTTACTGACTAAAACCCACCCGTGTTCCTTCGGTTGCCCTGTTGTCGGGGGTCACGATCTCCCTTTCGGTTTTCTTCGCAACCCCGGCAGGCATCGGCCCGAGCGGACCCCGTCGATTCTGCTGACATCTCTTTGAGGCGCGCGTGGAACACAACGCGCTGTCGACCCGGGCCTGGTCCTTATTGGACGGTGAGCTTCCCATTGCACACTGTCCGTAAGCCCGTGCCTACGGTGGCCGGAATCGGAGATGAAAAGCTATCTGTGTGCCAAATTTTATCCAAATCCGTTCAGTAGTTTTTGCGTCTTTTTCTTCTCGTGTGGTTAGTAACTAACCTGTACCCTAATTGCGTAACGTTTTTTCGTAAACAATTTTGCCTAATTTGTTTCATTTTGACAGTTTACCAACATTCATTGCGTTATTTACGTTGTTGAGCAGATTTTTTTTCGCTTAGACCAGGTTTTTGCTTAGTTTCTGTTGTTTCGTAAGTTTTTTGTTTTTGTATTATGTTTGATTCCGTGCTTATTTATTTATTTAGTTTTTTAAGTATACAAATTATGTATTAGGTATGTTGAAACTGTTTGTACTCCCCGTCACTTGTCCTTATGGGATAAAACCAGCGTCAGACAGCATCTGTCTGGCATTAATGCTGAAATGAATCTTTTTGGCGCAGCCGTGAGGCACACACTATTGTTTTTAAAACATTATTTTTTATTTTCACTTTGTTATTTGTGTTTTGTGTTTCACGAACTGTGTCCAAATAAATGATTTTTCTTTCTTTCTTTCTTTCTCTTTATTTTTTTTTTCCAACTTCTATAGCAATGGATTAGCAATCTGTTTCAAATCGAATTGAAATATGATTAAAAAAATATTATTTTTATAATTTAATAAAAAATAGGTATGAACAAACATAATTCAATTTTTACTTTGAACCATCTGTACCAGTATGAAGTCTATTACAGTTCATGTGATACAGCTCGCTGGCAGACAGACGAATGGACGGACACCGGAGGCTTAGTAATAGGATTCCGGAACCCTAAAAAGATTATCCAAGAGATTTGTATAAGGTAACATATGTTCTTCCAACATCGATGGGTCAACCGCATGGTCTGTTAACCCTTCGCCTGATTGGCTCTATTGTGGGTACACACATTCCCCGGATGTCTGACCTCCAGCCAATAGTGTCAATTAAGTATCTATGTTAGAAATAATTTACAAACGCTTCGGTTAGAAATGTATTCTCTGTTATTGATCGGCTCCGCATTGGTATCCAGGTTTCGTTCCCCAAGTCGAGCAAATTGGGTTTTTAGAACGAAGTTCTTTAAGAGGAGGCTCCCAAAATTGTATGTTAATTTGTAATAATATTCTGAAAAAGTCACGCATATAATCAAAATGGAACTTTAGTACATGATTTATTGGATCTGTGTCTTTCCATGTATCAGACAGTTACGTAATTAGAACATTTTCGATCGATTCATTTTGAATAAAATCATGTCTTTTTTATTTAAAGATTATTTCAAAACAAAAACAAGATTACTCGGCTTTATGTCTAAAATAATTATTGACAGTAAGGAAATATAGTTTATTATTCAACTATAAGATATTTTTCTCTAGATCAATTATTACTTCAGTTATAAACGAAATAAGAATTGAGACTTGCATTTAGTTCCGTGCTCAAACACGGTCAACGAGCGCACGCGATTTTCAACTTTACTGATGTGTTAGCGTTTAGCACATAGCGGAGTAATGGGGTGCATGGGGGCGGAGTTTGCGTGGAAATTGTCTTTGGAGTGCCTGGTCTTAACGCGTCTTGCGGTAGGAGTCGACTGGTAGAAATCGTCGAAATACATTATGCCTGAAAAAGTCAGTTCAAAGTGTCAATTTTTTTGTTATTTAATGCAAAGCCATCTAGTATGAGTTCTTAGCGAGCTAATAACTTGAGCCCATGCTAGATGGCTCTGTATCCTAATTATGCTAACTATCCTAAATATAATTTTTATAAATGCGTTCAAACTCACGTTTGTTTTTTTTGTTACGCTTTCACGCTAAAACGGCTGAACGAAGTTGGATGAAATTTGGCACATGGGTAGACTATGACCTGCGTTAGGGTGTAGGATACTTTTTATCCCGATATTCCTACGAGATCCGAGACTTATGCGGGTGAAATCGCGGGTCGCAGCTAGAATATATGTATATAATACTAGCTGCCCGGGTCGGCTTCGCACGGGTAGCTTAAGAACTTATTTACGGCGCACCTAACTACCTACCCTACCTACCCTACTACCCTACCTACCCTACCTACCCTACCTACCCTACCTACCCTACCTACCCTACCTACCCTACCTACCATACCTACCCTACCTACCCTACCTACCCTACCTACGCTACCTACCCTACCTACCCTACCTACCCTACCTACCCTACCTACCCTACCTACCCTACCTACCCTACCTACCCTACCTACCCTACCCTACCTAAAACCTCACGGAGCCCGAGACCTTTCCAACGAATGTATAGTGTCAGGAAGGAAAACCCGACTTATTTTTATATAGTAGATTATAAATGCGAAAGTGTTTGTGTGTTTGTTACGTTTTTCCGCTATAATTGCTGAACAGATTTGGATGAAATTTGGCACAAATCCTGACTCCGGGCAACAACTGGCGGAGAACAGGCGTGCTGTTAAGTTATAATCAAAACAATTTCTTTGCATTGCTGTTACTGATTCATAAAACCATAACGTACCTCTCTGAACAGCTGCCATTTTTGTGTCGTAACCTTCACACATCAACTATTTCAATATTATAGTGTGCATGCAAAACATCCTGGTTTGTGGAACAATATTGTGGATACCGTAATATCCGTGCGACTATACGCTGTAACAATTTTCTGTGTTATTAACAACTGTAAGTAGAGTCCGAATTTCGATTTAGTTTTTGGCCGAAAAAAAATCTTGTCTACAGTGGCCGAAAAAATGAAGGGCAGGCAAAACAATAGTTTAAATTCATTTATTCAGAGTAAATGCATAGTTATAACAACCAAGAGTACAAAAACTGAAAAAAAAAAAACTCACATACCTATTTTTATCAAATTGTTTGATTCCTAATTATATATTTGGGAAAAGTACGCCTTATTCTGCGAAAGAGAAATATACTGGGTGGCAGGGACATCGACGCGAAAACTCTTACCATGGATTCAGTACATGATTTTGAACCGCAAGGGCGTTGAAAGTTTTCGTCGGTTAAAATGAAAATCAGCTGTTCTTATACATTTTGACCGCGAAGGTATTGCACTTTTCTATGAACTATCACTGAATCCATGGTAAAAGTTTTTGCGTCGACATTCCTGCCACCCTGTATAAAATAGTACATTACTGTCACGGCCTGCAACAGGGGTATTGCCGGACGAAGTTGAACATGGTCCGAGGCGAAGCCGAGGCACACATACGTGATTCCATCAATGCCCGGTTACTGCCAAGACTTGTATAGTACTTTTCTCAAATAATAAGCGGTAATTCTAATTAAGTAAATTAATGATAAATTCCGGAACCAATGACGAACAACGATAATTTTTCAAGCGCCAGTATGTTCATTTGTTTCTTCTTTACTTCAAGCAGCTCTATTTGCAAGCCAAATAAAATCTTTGTTAAGTAACCTTCTTGGTTGCCACGTGTCGAAGTAAAAAGTTCGTTCCATTTTTAAATAACACGACAGATATGAGTTTTCATAGTAATTTATTCGGCCGCTAAACACGACAGATATGGATTTTCATAGTAATATTGCCGGCCGCCTACTTGCACTTATTTGATCAGTACAGCATTTTCGATTTATCTCGGAGAAGGTTGTCAAAATAATGTTTTAATTTCCAAGTATGTTTGAGAAAAAAATGTCAAACAAAAAAAGACATAAATAACCCTCCTTTTTTGGCTTTGCTGCAGTCGAGTAAATACACACAAACAAAGTATAGTAATAAAACTTTAAAGTTTGACAATATTATCTCATGAAGAATGATTTAGGTTTAATCGGTTAAATTATATTGAAAAAAAAAGATTGGTATAAAATATTCAAAATGCGTTTCTTTTACCAAAAAAAAAAATCCTATCGTCAAATAAAGAAACATATTTTTCATTTCTCATACTCGAAAATTAGTGTTTGTTTGATCCGAGTAAAGAGTGGAAGACGCTGCTCCACATCTTTGGCGGGACAGACTCAATTGCTTCCCTCTCTAGGGCGGGAATGAATTAAAAAAATAGAACTAAATTTGGTTAGGTAGTCTGCTACGATTTTTTTTTACAAAATTATGAAAACTATCGATTAAGTATTTAGAAAAACTACTCTTTTTTACTTTCCTTAAATTCGAAATGAAAAGTAGAGTGTTTAACACGGGTGAGTAATCAATTCCTTTCGACCTTTGTATAACAATCTACTATTTCGTTTTCGGTGTTCGGGCGAAAATGCAAAGCAGGACGAATAACAATATCGGCAAAAAAAAAAAACTGTCCGTCTACACAAATGTCACACAGTGGACGGTCAATTGTTAACAACTGTAAAAGGACTGTAATGTGCAGCTGTGTGGACGGCTGCGCAAGAGTGCTGGAGTGGACATTGTAGGGTTGGCAAATATGTGTGCATTGTTTGATAAGTGACCAATGTCAAGGGAGGAGAACAAAAATCTCTTGTTGCTTCTTAAATGGAGTTTCGTAGCTTGCAGAGCTATGGGGTTGCGATTTGTGCATGTTCACATTGGTTTTTAAGTTTCTTGATGGAATTTTAACAGGCAGCTCACCTGGTGGTAAGTGGGTACAGCTGCCTATAGACATTTGTAATGTCAGAGGTGATGCAGATGCGTTGCCATACGATGTATGATATAATAGATGATTACGCTTATTGATTGCGCTTATTGTTGATGATTCATCAACAATAAGCGCTGGTTTTCAACTGGACCTGAGAGTGTGATGTGACATACTTAAATTAAATAAATTTGTGTCAGATAAAAAAATAATAATATGTAAGTACAAAAATAGTGTGATTGTGCATAAACTGTGAAGGGACAGGCTGGATCGGATTAATTGTGAAGACAGTAAAATGTAAGCTATCTTTATACTTACTTACCCCATTGTTTGACAGTACCTATTATTATACAGCATGTTTGTCCGATGAGTAGTCAGCCTGTCAGCCGTGCAGCGGGGGTGATGCGCGCGGGGGACGGGGGAGACGCAAGCGCACCTGGCGCGCACGTGGGTACCACGCATACGTACTGCACAAGTAAGTGCAGAATGCTCACTTGTAACTTTAACATGCACTCGGTGGACGGTTGGTTGATGGGTTGTTTAAGTTATTAATGGTGGGTTTAAGAATGGCATCGACTACAACTGGGCTGGTTCCTTGACGATGGGAAAATAACACCAGTTTGTTACTACTATAGTGGTACAACAATATCATATAATGTCTGTATCTCGAAGACAGGTAGAGGCGAGGCGTACAGTCAAAGCCAGAATCAAAATATTTTATTTCACATAAACCTACACGGGCACTTATGAAACTTCCGAAGCTAGGTGCACGGTTCCAATTGGTCGTTTCCTATGGAGAAGAGCCGGCAAGAAACTCCACGGTTGTTCTTTTACAAATAATTGGCTTTTACAATATTTTCAAATAACAGTGTCAATAGGCCTTTAAACAAGTACCAGGTACTTTACAAAATACAAAATATTGATCAAATCTACAGTCTATTAGACCTACAACGTTCTCACATTCACAAAATAGGAAACGAGTCTTTATAAAAGATAGTAAAAATAAAAATGACATGATTGGGCAATGCTAATCGGGAATAAACCCAGACTCCAGGCTGCTACAGAGAAATCCCTGATGATAATAACACTGCCCAACTTGTAAGGCCGCGCGGTGAGATTTTGTAGAGTGGGCTACCACGGCAAATTCGCACCACGCGATTTTTATTCGCGCGGTTTATATTCAATGTTTGGAATTGCAACGAGCACGATTTTTATTCGCGCGGTTTATATTCATGGCAGTGTTCGGAATTTTAACGAGCGCGATTTTTATTCGCGTGGTTTATAATCAGTGTTCGGAATTACAACGAGCGCGATTTTTAAATCGCCAGTGCGTGCATACATAAAACACCATGTGTTACGTAAACGTTTGTTAGATAAAAATTTCGCACGATTTTTTAATGCGGGTTAGGCTTTTGTCAAACCCAACAACCCCAAGGTGAGAACTGACTTTAAAACCCCGAATGAGCAAGTTGCCTTTACTTACTACGACGGATTTATTCTTTATTTCACATTGTATTGTCCTTCTGTCCTTACGTTTCTCTCTGCCACGTGTTTGGTGTCACTCAATGGAAGCTCGCGTATGTTCAATCAGAAGGAATGCTATTGTTAGCGCAGGGAAGATTTTAATGGATGTGGTGGATGAATTGGGATGCTGGCTTGCTTAAATATTTATACAGAGCTTTTATAAATGGTTTGATTTGATTGTCCTAATATAATACGATAAGTCTTTTTTTTTACCTTTACTAGGAAGTGTTTAGGACGGGCGTTAACGCGGACAATTTCTGTGAAGTTTTTATAGAAATTGTTCCAAAGGAGTCGCGTCGCTCCGTCGCGTCGCTCCGTCGCGTCGCTCCGTCGCGTCGCTCCGTCGCGTCGTCCTTGTCTGCCAGAGCCTTCATGAAAACTGTCTTATAAAAATGTTGACGTTCAAAAACGCAGATTATCAGCCTAATTTCAATACACGTCTTTTTTTAGCGTAATCAGCTTATAATTTTCCCTTTTTTAGGGTTCCTTAGTCAACAAGGAACCCTTATAGTACCCTCACCATGGCCGTCTGTCTGTCCGCAGCTTAGCTCTCCTACACGTAAAGTCGGGATGTTTTTTTCTCTCATTTAACCTTTTGTGCGGGGTGTCGTTGGAAAGGTCATTTAAAAATGTTGTGAGTCTGTAGTATAATATTAAGCTTTAAAGTGCAATTTTTTGTCAGCTAAATGGTTGGTTCTGGATATGTGGAAGAATTCATAGCAATAGTATATATAACGAAATTGAAAGGAAAACTATCACAAGTAAGTAGGCTCTACCAGTTAACGAGTAATAATAGACCAACTTACATTTGCAGTTAAAAATAATGTTCTCCCATACATTCCGTATGTGAGAACATGTTATTCAACTACAATGTTAAGTTTGTTCTTGGGATAAATTCATCCCAACTACGGACTCTATCATTGTGCGTGGTCCGAAACGCACTTGGCCGGTTTAATTTTAATTTTGAGGAGCTTGTGGCTAAATAATAACAGCAGCATGGATCAATCCATCAGGTTAAGCTATGCTTGCCGGGGTTGGTCCGTGGATGGGACCATCTTTATATACTGAGACCCCTCCTTGCCTCGGAAAGCACGTTAAGCCGTTGGTCCCGGCTGTCATTTGTGGATCTTTGACAGTCGTTACGGGTCGTTAGAAGCCCGAAAGTCTGACAACCAGTCTAACCAAGGGGTACTGTTTACCCCGTTACTGGGTTGTGGAGGTCAGATAGGCAGTCGCTCCATGTGAAATACTGGTATTCAGCTGCATCCGGTTAGACTGGAAGCTAACCCCAACAAAGTTGAGAAAAGGCTAGGTAGATGTTGATGAACCTATAATTTTCCCACTGCTGGGACACGGGCTTCAACTCTGTGAGAGAGATTGGGCTCTAATCCAAGCGGGCCCAGTGCGGGTTGGTTAATCGCACGTTCACATGCCAAATAAAAATAGCACAAAACAAAGAAACAAAAGCTGCATTTAACCTAAAAATTCTCAGTTTCCTTCCACATCAGCCTTGTCGGACACATCCGTGCATTAGTCCACGTACACGCTGTCTGACTGCCGGTGTCGGGTGTCCGACATCGGTCAATGATGGATGCGGTCGCACGTGTGCCCGACGCACAAAACAGATGGGTACAGAAGGGTCACTCCAGGATTCGTGGTATAGTAAGAGTCTGGCAAACAAAATTAGAAACAATTTTGAAAAATATCAGCATAGCAACCCCAAAATTTGTATGACACACCTGGAATAACCTAATTTGATAACATAACATAACATCACGCCTTGTTTCCCCGAAGGGTTGGGCAGAGGTGTCCCTGTAGCAGGTTCACCCACATTTCGCCAGTTATGTTAATTTGATACTTTAGAATTATTTGTTTAAAATCATGCTATCTATTATGTTCCAAATCAAAGAGTCGTTTCTTGTAATTTCGAAAAATCAGTTTACTTTGTCTAAATAAAAATACAACTTTAGAGAATGCTGCAGCATTTCGAATGTAAAAAACAACAATATTCTAAAAATAATTTTGGTTAATATTCACTACCATAATCAAAATCTGAATGTAAAACTTCTATGTGAAAAGATTCATTAGAATCATTGTTTTGTCATTTTTGAGTTAGTAAATGCTGTATCAAGACCACAACAAGACACCAACAACACACCATTTTCTTTTGGCTAATTGTGGCTGACATTACTATAGGCTTGCCATATAAAAACTTTGCAAAAAATTCGAGCGTCTACTTTCGTTTGCCAGACTCTAACAGCCGCACGGGACGATCGAAGGTTGCAACAGCATAATCTTGTCACTCTTAACTTCTAAACTAATATTTTAAAGAGAAAAGATTTGATTTTTTATATGTTTGTTTGTAATGACATACTCAAAAAATGCTTAACTGATTTGAAAAATTCTTTCACCTATAATGAACCCATTATCAACGAGTAACATGATATTCTAAAAGGAATGAAAAAAAAAAATTAAAAGTTAATCGAAAATGGTTGACATTTGCATAGGAGTCAATAGGGGTAATTTGGTTGTAAATGACCTCTTCTACATCCCCTTAATTGCCGACATAAAACCATTAAACCTGTATATGTGTGTGCTTATTTGCTCGTTGCATGAAGCCGACATTCTGCACATATCTACTCCGTGTTTTTAACGGGAGCCAATTGTGGTATTTATGTACGAGTATGTCTTATAGTCTTTTGTTTTTGAACTTTGAAGTTATGTCTTTGTGAAGAATTTGTGGAATTGTATGGTTACTATCATCAAAGTATTCAATCAAAGGAATGACATGAATCTACATATACTTTTCCACGTTATGGTACATTACTGTCGCGGCCTGCACCATGGGCATTGATGGGCGATCGTGAAAATGTGGGTCGAGGCGATGCCGAGGCACACACACTAGAGTCCATCAATGCCTGGTTGCGGCTTGTATAAGACTTTTCACAAATAATACGCGAAAATTCAAACTAAGTAAATTAATTATAAATTCCAGAATCAAATGACGAACAATGTTATTTTTTTACGCGATATTCATTTCTTTCCTTTTTACTTTAAATAGCTCTATTTACAAACCAAATCGAAATTTAAATAAAATCTATGATAAATTAACTCCTTGGTTGCCTTAAGTTGAGAGTTCTGTACCATTATCTATAAAAATGGCAAAAAAATCACGTTTGCTGTATGGGAGCCCCTTAAATATTTATTTTATTCTGTTTTTTAGTATTTGTTGTTATAGCGGCAACAGAAATACATCCTCTGTGAAAATTTCAACTGTCTAACTATCACGGTTCATGAGATACAGCCTGGTGACAGACGGACAGACGGACGGACAGCGAAGTCTTAGTAATAGGGACCCGTTTTACCCTTTGGGTACGGAACCCTAAAAAGTTCGTTCCATTTTTAAATAACACGACAGATATGGATTTCCATACTATGATTGCCGGCCGCCGGCTCGCATGTATTTGACCAATGCGGCATTTCCGATTTATCTCGAAAAAGGTTGTCAAAAATATGCTCGAATTTCGAAGCATGTTTGAGAAAAACTCTTGACATACTACTTTTAGGTTAAAAGATAGCCGAGTTTCTGTGGCCAAATATTAGACGAATGTATATAAATAACTCCTCAATTTCAAGATCTATATTAACTTAACGCCTGTGTAAATAAAAGCAAGAAACAACTTCTTTATCATACATAATCAGCCCATTGATATCCCAATGTTCCCACTGCTGGGACACAAACCTCCACTCTTCGAGAGGGAGTGGGCTGTAATCTACCACACTGGCCCAGTGCGGGTTGGTAGATGTCACATGTCTTTGAATTTTTTAGTTCTAAGACATGCCGATTTCCTCACGATGTTTTGCTTCACCGTTTTGAGAGCAGTGCTGATAGAGTAATTTACACAAAGTGAAGCGCCTGCCTCGGTTCGAACCCGTAAGTCGAGGCCGTTACCACTCCGCCACCACTGCTCATTGCTCACTTACCTAAAGTCAAATGAAGCTGTGAGCCAAAAATGAACTTTATATGAGTTAAGAAAGAGCGCAAAGCTTGAAAATCTTCGGAAAACCTCTCTACACTGTTAAACCAGTGACCATTTCTTTATCAGCTCCATTTACCTCCTCAATTTGCATACAAATAGTTCCGGCACATGTTACAGTCTACTTGCAATTCTTAGCACTAAGGCTTCTCTGTATCATCGATTTTGGTACAGTCTCCAGTTTGCAGTCCTAGCGTTCGTACGATCTCGTACGATTGTGTATAGTCAGCGAAAAAGATAAGTGTGCAGCGTAGTTACTGACACTTTTTAAGTCATGTACAGTCGGGAAAATATAATTATTTGTCTGATTGGGTATTAACTTTAACTGTCCTTATACTCAAATGCACCTAGCAAGGTGATGACAAGTGGAGTAAGGCAGAGTGGCGTCCAAGGACTGGAAGACGAAATGTCGGTCGTTGGGCGGTGATATGGGCGGACGATATTTTGCCATCGTGTACAAAACCTAAATGAGGCTGTTAGAGGAACTTGGGGAAAAGTCGGGCTGTGGATGATAATTCTCAAATGAAGTTGTCGTTTGAATATACGAGCAATTTAAGTGGATAGTTATTGTTTATTAGTCATATGAAATGACTATAACACGGCCAATTTACGTAGTGTGTCAACCTGCTTAACAATACGTTTCGTTTATCGCACACGATATTTTTACTGAGCTTGCATTAAGAATGACGGCACTGTTGGTTTGAGGGCTGTGTAATCGATTTCTACGGTAGAGGCCGTGGGTTCAATTTCACCTATTACGCTACGCTCGATTGCCCGCTGGTAAATCTTGAGTTTGGACTTCTGTTGTTCAGTGAGTGACCAACTTTGTGCACCAGGTTAAGACGGGTAGGTGCACATGTCAATAAGTTTTCTTTTCAATGTTATGGAGAGATTTCCATTCATGTGTTCTTTAAGGGCCCAGTAGGTCTTCCAAGTATTTTGGATGCGTTTTCAGACTTCTTTGTCTTGCGTAAAGAAAAAGAAAGAAAGAAAGATTTTTTTTTTTTTGAGGAAAATTTTAGATAGAAAAATAAAAACTTATGCGGGGCGACCGCATAAGTTTCTTCAGTTCACTCCTGTCAGGAATGAAGTTCGTTACGCGATACTCGCACGCATACACAGTTGTATAGAACAGAAAGAGACAGAGAGGGAGAAAGTCGCATGGAGAGGGCATAACGCTTTTTCCTAACGTGATGATTTCTACCAGTCCACTCCTACTCCAAATCGCTTTAGGGAACTTCGTTCCAAAAACAGTTGCCTGCACAGTGCAATGATATTTATTTTGAGCCTGTAAACCAAACTCTTTAGTTGTCTGTACCTACTTCCAAAGTTCAAACGTTTGGTATGTTGTGTTGTGAGAGCCGGAGCTATCGGGATTAAGGAAGGAAGGCGAGACTTTTGGCAACTAGCATCGTCGTTTCTTTCAATTATCGTTAAAACTTTGCAACTGTAATACTTTGTTTTGTTTTAATTTTGAAACCCTGTGTAAATAGAAGTCTGAGGTTCTCGTGCCTAGAGTTGTTTTAAATTGATAACTTCTTTAGGCGCGTTGGGCATTTTTGAGATGGGATTAAACCACTGATTTCGCGACACTGTGACGACACCAGCTTTTGACCTTTTCACATTTTTTATAATATAAATAGTTGGATAGTAGGATTTATTGTATTATTAACCGACTACCAAAAAGGAGGAGGTTATATGTTCGTAGGGTATGTTTTTTTTATGTAAGTTCGCCCATTTCTCCGTCAATTGTGGACCGATTTTGAAAATTCTTTTTTTTTGTTTGAAAGGGTAAAATAAAAACTTTTTCCAAAAAAAAAACTACCGACTTCCAAAAAAACACTACAAAGTAAAATAAAACTTTAATTTCGGAAGTTGGTGGCCTAAAAACGAAAATTCAAAACCCAAGACACCGACTTCCGAAATGAAAGTTATTTTTCACTTTGTAGTGTTTTTTTGGAAGTCTGTTGTTTTTTTTTTTTTAAATAAGGTCGATCGCTGCTGTCATTTTGTTCTAGCAAATTCATTCAGAATATAGTAGGATATGAATCTAGTAGAAGTACAATATAACTGTATGCATGCCAGCGACAAAGCTTGTCGGAGATTATTATAGAGGACACAGGGGCTTATTGCAAGCTGTGCCGTGTGCCATTAGGTACGATGGACGCGTTTCAACTCTTTATTAGTGGCTTTTTTGCACATGATAATTATTCAGATTTATTACAGTTGTAATAGCAATAATGTAATTGTGTTTAATTAGAAGAGGTTTTTATTTTTTATTAATTTATATATCTTTTGTATAGATTCTTTTCTATTTTGTGAATGTGAGAACGCTGTAGGCTTAGTGAACTGTAGATTGGTTGACAATTTTTTATTTTCTTAAGTACCTGGTTATTGAAATACCTACACTGTCTTCCCATACCTAGTCATACTGTTATTTGAAAGAATTGTAAAAGTCAATTATTTTTAAAAGAGTAACCGTGGAGTTTCTTGCCGGCTCTTCTCCATAGGAAACGACCAATTGGAACCGTGCACCTAGCTTCAGAACTTTCATAAGTGCCCTTGTAGGTCTATGTGAAATAAAAATATTTTGAATTTGAATTTGAATTTATTTATAAATACGTACTCTTAAAAAAAAGTTTAGCATATTTACTAACAACCTTAAATTATCTGTAAATTCGAATTACAACTGTCATTCTTTATCATCAGTCTTATCGTTGATAGTGCAATACGTTGTATGTCAACATTTTATTTTTATTTTTTTCTTTTTCTGCAAAATGGTTTAATATTTAAATTGTGAACGCATCCGTAAAACGTGCTATGTTAACAACCAATCAGATACCTGGATTCGAAACGGATGCAATCGGTCACGTGAAAAAGAACACTTCATTTGACACAATTTGATTGCAATTTATGTTCTGTATCGAATCTAAAATAATATGAAGCTTTCAATAAATAACTTACCTTAGGAATAAAAAATATTAATTACCTAATAAATAAAAAATTATAATCAATAATTTAAGAAATAAATGTTTATTTTTATGTTACTGAATAAATAAACGTATATAATTTATAAAACTGTTAGAATAGGTAAATATAATATAATGAGTACTTTTTGGTCAGCAACACTAATAGGCCATATATTGATTAAAAATTATTGTACTACTCAAGTGGTTAATTGTTAATGGAGCTTTGAGATGCTTGGAAAATAAAAGTCGTTTTGTCTGTTTAAACCTGTTGTTTTGCTTCAATTTTATCAAAAACTTTAATTATAATTCTTAAGTTGAATATTGTATTAATAAATATATAACTTACTAACTACTTAACTAAAAATACTATTTGTCACATTAAACGAACAGTTTTCTTCCTCCTCTCTCCTACTTCACCTATGCTGTGCCCGACAGGATCCATAACTGTGACTAATATAATTACTTCCCTACCAACTAAATACAATATGGTACGCAATTAACAAAGAATATGAGATCTTGCACATCAACGGTTTTTCATATTGTCAACAATTTGTGATTATTTTGTTCTTTTGACAAATAAAGTTCCAGTAGAAAGCTTTTAATTTCGACTGAAAACTTTCGGAAACCCAGTATTTATTTATTACAAAAATGAACGAATGAATGTCTTTACAGAAATATTATGATTATTAGACTAAAACTGAAATGCAATAGGTGTTATGTGACTGAATCCTTGAACTGAAGTATTAATTAATAATCGTATTAGTAATTGTCAAATATAATCGTAACGACACTAAATTGTTTTGTCTCTGCTGAAAAATCAGCTTAATCTGACATAGAACGTATTGTGCGTATCGTATTTTAATTTTTGTGAACTTTATTTTTTTTTTATATCAAATGAACTATAAACTTTTTATACAAAATGGCTTATTATGAGTATTTCAAATATATTTATTTTATCATTTTGAAATTGAATATTGATGAAAATTTTCCGTTAACTACTGAGCTTAAAATTGTATGGCTCATAGATTACAGGAAAACCTGTGAGAAGTCTGTGGTCTTAAAATAACATGGTAAATCTCTCAATATTGTGCGTACAAACTTATATTTGCAGTTGGAATGTATAGGGTAACATATTTTTCAACTACAATGTTAAGTTTGTATTTGGGATAAATTCATCCCAACTACGGAACCCATCATTGTGCGTGGCCGGTTTTTTATATACTTGTACAAGTTATTATTTTAAGTTTGTTTTTAAATTATGTAAATAAATAGTGTAAAAGAATGACAATTATGATATGAATATACAGACAATTTAAGTTGGTCGTCAAATTTCTTGACAATTAATTTCCCTAACTACATTGCTAATCACTGTTACTGACACAACCATGCTGTATACAAATCCCGCATCATTCTAATTCGATCCGACATCGAATGTCCAAACATCCTATGTATATGTACAATCGGAATCCTATTTAATCCGAGTCCGGTTCGTCTCGTAAATCACCGTAGATCAGGCAGATCCGTGGTGACGTCACGCGAGGTTGATCACCATCTGTTATCTGACTGTGATGTATCCGATTTGAGCCGCAGGGAAATTAGAGATTAGATGTTGTACACACGGTTACATATCAAGCTATACATTTCCAGTATATGAAAGAAAGAAAAATATTTATTTGGGACACGCACAGGAAATACAAACAGTAACAAAAAATAAAACAAAAAAGGAGCATTTTAAACTAACAACAAAAATTGCTTGTGCGAGGCAAAAAGGCTCTTATCTTAGCATAATGCTAAGATATTAAAAAAATATATCACAGCGCTGGTATTCTGATAGGGCCCACTGTTATGCCACGGACACCATAAATCCAATTGTTCATGTTATAAACCATGATACAGTGTTGCCATATATACAGATTTCTCCGTATTTATAAAGATTTTCAATGCGGGATACAGATTAGCAGATGGGTACAGATTTTTATACAGAATTTTCTTATTTTATTGATTAAATTACCATAATCTGCTGACTTCTCATTGTACGGAAATCCTATATAATGCGAGATCAACTTATACTGGAAATGTATAGCTTGATATGTGACCGTGTGTACTAGGCATTAGAGACAAGCAATTAGATTACAAAGCCAAGTTACTAGGGCCGATGCCTGCCGGGGTTGCGAAGAAAACCGAAAGTGAGATCGTGGCAACCGAAGGGACACGGGTGGGTTTTAGTCAGTAAGAGGCTGACACGCCCCCCTGCTCCGCCCAGAGCGGGAGAAGTTATTTGATTATTTCCCAACAAAAAAAAAAAAAAATTACAGGCGAAAAGAATTGCTTTTAGTGCATACGGTCAAGAGTTTAGGTTGCTACTAATAAATTCCTAATAGAAAAATCTAGTAACTCTTTGCCAGAACTTAAAAACCCAGGAACCCATGAACATAGGTAACATTCATTACCTAGTTGCATAATAACCGTAGAAGGATCTTCCTTACCGAGTCTGTGGCAAAAAGATATTACAAAATATACTTAAGTACTTTTATATTGGCTCTAATTTTGAATTCAGGCCCTGAAAACTGGTGCTGGCCACAATATTTGTACACTAACTTTGCAATAAACGTTTCGACTTTAGTTCCCACTCTATAGCAGGTCAATGAGGTTGTTGACATGTGGAATGTGAGCTCGGCTGTCATTGTGCCGATTGTCGTAACGGCCAATGGCCTGATGGCCGAAAGCCTCGACCAACATCTCTCGAGGCTCTCGTTAGGCGGTTAGATCAAGGGCCTAATTCAAAAGGCAGTAAGTACTCTTCGATACGGCTAACATTGTGAGGAGGTTCCTGTCTCTGCAGCCCTAACCAACGGTAGCTTGCACCTTGCTTCCGACACCGGCGGACCTCTATTTTTAAAGGTATTTTGTACCATGTGCGGTGCAACTTCACCAACTGTCAGTTTGACTAGCCGTGCACATGTTTGCTGTCCTAATTATTACAGGGTTTAGACCTATGTTCAACAGTGGACAAAAGAAAATGGCGTCAAACATGTAAATACCAGACGTTTGATATATTAGAACATCGGCTATCGTCACTAGGAGCGCATAGCATTGCGCAGTGTCCCTTTCACACCGGCCCGCCCACGCGTCGCACTACGACTTTCTAGTATTTGCAACTCTTGTCAGTTTATAGGCGCCTGGTACTTTTTGATGGAAGACATTGTTCACGTTCCGATCTATTGTTTAAATTTTGATGTTGTTTTGACTGATATTTTTTTAAATTTGTTTATCATTTCTGTGGACACTTATAAATAGCTAGCTTTTGCCCGTGGCTTCGCCCGGGTTGTGTTCGGGAATTATCCCATGGGAATGTATTATTCAGAAAATAAGGATTATTCTGTGTGATAAAAGTATCCTATGCTATACATAGTGCCATCCACGAAGACACGTCCCGCTCTGCAGTAACTATCGTACCTGTGCGCCTAATTGAAATCCGTTCAGCTTTTAAGGAGTGAAAAGGTAACAACAGATAAACAGATTTACTTTCGCATTTATAATATGGGATATTATTAATTGCACACCAAATAAATAATCACCATAAATTTATTTCCATCATTTATATACTCTTTTACGTCAAATATATACATAATACTCAACTCTTAGCAAAATAACTATCCGTGTAACATATAATCCTAATTAGCATCTCAAAACTCAATTACTAAGTACCCGGAACCGAACTAGTTAGATTAGGGTAAATATTTTGACTCGAAAAAAGGGTTAGTTTAGGTTAGAACTGAACACGAGCCGAGCGAGCGGAGTGAGCGGTGCCACGGCAGCGGCCGCCGAGTGCCAAAAACGACTAGAATATATAGAATATAATTATATTGTTGTTTATTTAGTTATATTTTGAGTTGAGTATTTTGCTGTGCAATCAGTAATTTTGATTGGAATTCGGATTATTTTTGGACATAAAAAGTTTTTTTTTTTTAATTTATATTTAAATACTACCCTTAAAATATGTAGTTAGTATGGATATGGATTAGACAGGACGTAAAGCTATGGTTTTCTAGAAGAGCGGTGGTAGCTTACGGGCGAGTGACGTCACTGAAACGTTATTTTTGACACCGTAAATTCAAACCCTGCTGCCCAAAGATTTAAATCTTAGGCACGCGAGAAAGTGTCCATACTGAGAAGAGTGAGCTCACACATTATTCAATAGCGTTTCCAAGACAATCAACTCAAGTCACTGCGTTATTGTGTGTCAGAGGTGCAAAAACGAACCAGAAACGCGACTATCTTTTGACGCGGTAGAGCGAATTTAACGATTTAAATCTTTGCCGTTGTCATCATCTTCATGACAGCCGTCACTCAGGCCGTTATGACGGCAATGGACAAGTTATAGTGAACGGTCTGTAGGAAACCGTAGGTTTATTGCCTATCCATTTGACATCTTTACGACGGCTTTTATCATCACCAAAGAAGATGTTGCATATTCATTTCGAGGTACCAGGGCACCAGGCATTACTAAGCGGCTATATTTTAAAACTCAAAGAGTATTCAAATTAGCATCCTTACGCAAGGCGCGCTAAGATACAGTTAGATACGAGAAGTTACTTAACGTTAAGTATATTCTGCGGGTAACTTAGAACTTTGGTTACGTAATTAGTTTTACTAAAGCAAATTCTAAGAGATTCTAGTAGCTTTTGCTAATGAGATGAGATACGTAGATACATAAGTTAGCAGCTTCCTTTGATATGTGTACAGCTGGGCTTATGTGCCATCTCTAGTATCAAGTTCGTTTGCTAGTTGAAGTCCACAGATTTGCAAAAAAAAAATTGTGGCTCTCCGGGAGTGCCGACAGAAGTGAAAACTAAAATAAAATACTTCCAAAACCTTTAAAGTAAAAATACTTGCATAGACAATTGATTCGTTACGTAATATAAATAAAGAGCACAATCGCGTTTGCGAAAATGAGGTGTCAGTAACGGTGTCGCGAGTTCAATTGTTTTTTTTCATCTCAAAAATGCCCAACGCGCCTAACGAAGTTTTTACTTAAAAAAGTGATTTATTGAAATTCGGCTAGTAATAAGAACTATTTGAACGTCAACATTACATAAGGACAGGCTCCAAAACGCCCTTCACCACTTCCTAGTGCTTTAGCTGGGAACAAGAAGTGGCGCAACTAAAAACCTAGCAGCACAGTCTGTTCAGTTAGATGAACTTTATTTCAAATCAAATTAAAATATTTCATCTATACTATATAATATTAACTAAATATTATAAAGAGGAAAGAGTTTATAACCATCATTTGGTCACGATCAAATGATGGGATCTTGGAGAAATCGAGGGAACTCTTTAAATATTACAGGAACACCTAAAGCTCTCGAAAAGCACTATATGGTATCTGATCCGAAGACACCGACTTCCGAAATTAAATTATTTTTCACTTTGTAGTTTGGAAGTCAGTTGTATTTTTGGTGAAAAAAAAATCTCTCTTTAGTTGGTTGGCTTCCTTAGGAAACGACCAATTGAAACCGTGCATCCTTAGAATTGCATCGTAAAACGTCAGAAGTTAGCTTCTGACATTAGAAGCTAGCTTCTGACGTTTCATAAGTTATAGTTTTATGTGAAACTAGCTGTTCGTGCCCGGCGTCGTCCGGGTGAATTTCCGACTTTTCCGGCGGATTTTCCAAACTTTGTCTAGAAAATTACGAATACAACAAAAAAAAACAGCCATATCGGTTGAGCCATTCTCTAGTGATGATCTTTCATACCTGTGGTAATAGATTTTAATTTATAGATTAATATTTTTTGTGTTAAAAATAAACTAAACGTGAATTCATGCAAGCCTAGTAGTTTTTGTTAGGTTACTCAGAAATTGTGCACAACGTGTAATGATTGAAATACTATTTCTTAAGGACCTCTAATTTTTTTTCCTGACATTGTTGATTTTTATTGGTGAAAAAATGATTAAAATCGGACCAGTAGTTTCGGAGCCTATCGGGTACAAACAAAAAAACTAAAAAGTGAAAAAAAAATAATTTCACCAAAAATACAACTGACTTCCAAACTACAAAGTGAAAAATAATTTAATTTCGGAAGTCGGTGTCTTCGGATCAGATACCATATAGTGCTTTTCGAGAGCTTTAGGTGTTCCTGTAATATTTAAAGAGTTCCCTCGATTTCTCCAAGATCCCATCATTTGATCGTGACCAAATGATGGTTATAAACTCTTTCCTCTTTATAATATTTAGTTAATATTATATAGTATAGATGAAATATTTTAATTTGATTTGAAATAAAGTTCATCTAACTGAACAGACTGTGCTGCTAGGTTTTTAGTTGCGCCACTTCTTGTTCCCAGCTAAAGCACTAGGAAGTGGTGAAGGGCGTTTTGGAGCCTGTCCTTATGTAATGTTGACGTTCAAATAGTTCTTATTACTAGCCGAATTTCAATAAATCACTTTTTTAAGTAAAAACTTCGTTAGGCGCGTTGGGCATTTTTGAGATGAAAAAAAACAATTGAACTCGCGACACCGTTACTGACACCTCATTTTCGCAAACGCGATTGTGCTCTTTATTTATATTACGTAACGAATCAATTGTCTATGCAAGTATTTTTACTTTAAAGGTTTTGGAAGTATTTTATTTTAGTTTTCACTTCTGTCGGCACTCCCGGAGAGCCACAATTTTTTTTTTGCAAATCTGTGGACTTCAACTAGCAAACGAACTTGATACTAGAGATGGCACATAAGCCCAGCTGTACACATATCAAAGGAAGCTGCTAACTTATGTATCTACGTATCTCATCTCATTAGCAAAAGCTACTAGAATCTCTTAGAATTTGCTTTAGTAAAACTAATTACGTAACCAAAGTTCTAAGTTACCCGCAGAATATACTTAACGTTAAGTAACTTCTCGTATCTAACTGTATCTTAGCGCGCCTTGCGTAAGGATGCTAATTTGAATACTCTTTGAGTTTTAAAATATAGCCGCTTAGTAATGCCTGGTGCCCTGGTACCTCGAAATGAATATGCAACATCTTCTTTGGTGATGATAAAAGCCGTCGTAAAGATGTCAAATGGATAGGCAATAAACCTACGGTTTCCTACAGACCGTTCACTATAACTTGTCCATTGCCGTCATAACGGCCTGAGTGACGGCTGTCATGAAGATGATGACAACGGCAAAGATTTAAATCGTTAAATTCGCTCTACCGCGTCAAAAGATAGTCGCGTTTCTGGTTCGTTTTTGCACCTCTGACACACAATAACGCAGTGACTTGAGTTGATTGTCTTGGAAACGCTATTGAATAATGTGTGAGCTCACTCTTCTCAGTATGGACACTTTCTCGCGTGCCTAAGATTTAAATCTTTGGGCAGCAGGGTTTGAATTTACGGTGTCAAAAATAACGTTTCAGTGACGTCACTCGCCCGTAAGCTACCACCGCTCTTCTAGAAAACCATAGCTTTACGTCCTGTCTAATCCATATCCATACTAACTACATATTTTAAGGGTAGTATTTAAATATAAATTAAAAAAAAAAAACTTTTTATGTCCAAAAATAATCCGAATTCCAATCAAAATTACTGATTGCACAGCAAAATACTCAACTCAAAATATAACTAAATAAACAACAATATAATTATATTCTATATATTCTAGTCGTTTTTGGCACTCGGCGGCCGCTGCCGTGGCACCGCTCACTCCGCTCGCTCGGCTCGTGTTCAGTTCTAACCTAAACTAACCCTTTTTTCGAGTCAAAATATTTACCCTAATCTAACTAGTTCGGTTCCGGGTACTTAGTAATTGAGTTTTGAGATGCTAATTAGGATTATATGTTACACGGATAGTTATTTTGCTAAGAGTTGAGTATTATGTATATATTTGACGTAAAAGAGTATATAAATGATGGAAATAAATTTATGGTGATTATTTATTTGGTGTGCAATTAATAATATCCCATATTATAAATGCGAAAGTAAATCTGTTTATCTGTTGTTACCTTTTCACTCCTTAAAAGCTGAACGGATTTCAATTAGGCGCACAGGTACGATAGTTACTGCAGAGCGGGACGTGTCTTCGTGGATGGCACTATGTATAGCATAGGATACTTTTATCACACAGAATAATCCTTATTTTCTGAATAATACATTCCCATGGGATAATTCCCGAACACAACCCGGGCGAAGCCACGGGCAAAAGCTAGCTATTTATAAGTGTCCACAGAAATGATAAACAAATTTAAAAAAATATCAGTCAAAACAACATCAAAATTTAAACAATAGATCGGAACGTGAACAATGTCTTCCATCAAAAAGTACCAGGCGCCTATAAACTGACAAGAGTTGCAAATACTAGAAAGTCGTAGTGCGACGCGTGGGCGGGCCGGTGTGAAAGGGACACTGCGCAATGCTATGCGCTCCTAGTGACGATAGCCGATGTTCTAATATATCAAACGTCTGGTATTTACATGTTTGACGCCATTTTCTTTTGTCCACTGTTGAACATAGGTCTAAACCCTGTAATAATTAGGACAGCAAACATGTGCACGGCTAGTCAAACTGACAGTTGGTGAAGTTGCACCGCACATGGTACAAAATACCTTTAAAAATAGAGGTCCGCCGGTGTCGGAAGCAAGGTGCAAGCTACCGTTGGTTAGGGCTGCAGAGACAGGAACCTCCTCACAATGTTAGCCGTATCGAAGAGTACTTACTGCCTTTTGAATTAGGCCCTTGATCTAACCGCCTAACGAGAGCCTCGAGAGATGTTGGTCGAGGCTTTCGGCCATCAGGCCATTGGCCGTTACGACAATCGGCACAATGACAGCCGAGCTCACATTCCACATGTCAACAACCTCATTGACCTGCTATAGAGTGGGAACTAAAGTCGAAACGTTTATTGCAAAGTTAGTGTACAAATATTGTGGCCAGCACCAGTTTTCAGGGCCTGAATTCAAAATTAGAGCCAATATAAAAGTACTTAAGTATATTTTGTAATATCTTTTTGCCACAGACTCGGTAAGGAAGATCCTTCTACGGTTATTATGCAACTAGGTAATGAATGTTACCTATGTTCATGGGTTCCTGGGTTTTTAAGTTCTGGCAAAGAGTTACTAGATTTTTCTATTAGGAATTTATTAGTAGCAACCTAAACTCTTGACCGTATGCACTAAAAGCAATTCTTTTCGCCTGTAATTTTTTTTTTTTTTTGTTGGGAAATAATCAAATAACTTCTCCCGCTCTGGGCGGAGCAGGGGGGCGTGTCAGCCTCTTACTGACTAAAACCCACCCGTGTCCCTTCGGTTGCCACGATCTCACTTTCGGTTTTCTTCGCAACCCCGGCAGGCATCGGCCCTAGTAACTTGGCTTTGTAATCTAATTGCTTGTCTCTAATGCCTAGTACACACGGTCACATATCAAGCTATACATTTCCAGTATAAGTTGATCTCGCATTATATAGGATTTCCGTACAATGAGAAGTCAGCAGATTATGGTAATTTAATCAATAAAATAAGAAAATTCTGTATAAAAATCTGTACCCATCTGCTAATCTGTATCCCGCATTGAAAATCTTTATAAATACGGAGAAATCTGTATATATGGCAACACTGTATCATGGTTTATAACATGAACAATTGGATTTATGGTGTCCGTGGCATAACAGTGGGCCCTATCAGAATACCAGCGCTGTGATATATTTTTTTAATATCTTAGCATTATGCTAAGATAAGAGCCTTTTTGCCTCGCACAAGCAATTTTTGTTGTTAGTTTAAAATGCTCCTTTTTTGTTTTATTTTTTGTTACTGTTTGTATTTCCTGTGCGTGTCCCAAATAAATATTTTTCTTTCTTTCATATACTGGAAATGTATAGCTTGATATGTAACCGTGTGTACAACATCTAATCTCTAATTTCCCTGCGGCTCAAATCGGATACATCACAGTCAGATAACAGATGGTGATCAACCTCGCGTGACGTCACCACGGATCTGCCTGATCTACGGTGATTTACGAGACGAACCGGACTCGGATTAAATAGGATTCCGATTGTACATATACATAGGATGTTTGGACATTCGATGTCGGATCGAATTAGAATGATGCGGGATTTGTATACAGCATGGTTGTGTCAGTAACAGTGATTAGCAATGTAGTTAGGGAAATTAATTGTCAAGAAATTTGACGACCAACTTAAATTGTCTGTTAGGCGGCAAAAAATCTCCACAGAACTCTTTAAATAATTGGCTTTCACAATATTTCCAGGTAACATTGTTAATAGGTATAGGATGTAGGCCCTTCAACAAGTACCAGGAACTTAAGAAAATAGAATAGAGATTCTATTAAGTAGTCTGCAAACTAATTAATGTTGCAAAACAAAGAAACAAAACATTAAATTAAGTTGTTGCCACATGTCAGCTAGTCACGTCAATATACCAACAAAAACATTTAAACTAAACTCAATCGCATCCTGTAAACTTTCATTGCAATTCAACTAAACATAAATTGTGTTTGGTTCAGGTTTGGTTGGTCAATCCCCATTTTCCGCGGTTGTGCGTGCTATTTGACCAGGCTTCCAGAATCGGGAGGTGGTTACCAGTTACCAGTTACTACGTAATTGGCTGCATGGTGGTCAAGAGATACTGTCACCATCGCTACCCCATGAGTTATGCCGCGGGAGATATGGCGTTATCTTAATTAAGTTCATGGTTCGGTTACCGACGAAGTTATGGGGATCTATTTAATGATTATAACCTTCATGGGAAGTTACTTATGCCCTGGCCAACTACCTTAAAAAGAAATAACATACGCCTCAAGGAGCTCGTGGCTAAGTTGTAACAGCCGCACAGGTCGATCCATCAGGTTATGCTACGCTTGCCGGAGTTGATCCGTGGATGGGTGACCAACTACATACCGAGACGCTGTTGGTCCCGGCTGTCGTTGATCTTTGACAGTCGTTACGGATTGTCAGAAGCCCGAAAATCTGACACCAGTCTTACCAAGGGGTATCGTATTACCCAGTTACTGAGTTGAAGAGGTCAGATAGGCAGTCGCTCCATGTAAAATACTGGTATTCAGCTGCATCTGGTTAGACTGGAAGCCGACCCCAACATAGTTGGGAAAAGGCTAGGCAGATTGATTGATCATGCCTCTATACCCTAAAAGGGCGAGCTGAGATGTACCCATATTTCTCCAGTTATTTTTAAGTCTCTCGAGCCAAATGTTTATAACCGTTTATTAATCTAGACTTCCGTCTGCTACTGCTATTACTAATACTGGACAGGTCCACTCAAATCTGTGTGGTTCTTTCCTCAAAAGGGTACTTCCCGTTGACCTAGAATCATGAAATTTTGCAGGAAGCAAGGTATCACGCACAAGTAAAGGAAATCTCCAAAAATTGTTCATTTGTAGTTTTATCACTTTTTTTTTTTCGATTACAAAGATACTTTTGCAATTGGAGAATTGACCGTGACGTATAGCGATGTATGGGAGAACATGTTTCTTATCTACAAAGTTAAGTTTTTGGGTAAATTCATCCCAACTACGGAACCCTTCATTGTGCGTGGCTCGACACGCACTTGGCCGGGTTTTTTTGGTTTAATATCAATAAACGCATTTTTATTTCTTTTTTTTTTTCACTACCTCACCTGAGGATCAAAACCATGAGCCTATGCTCAACAGTCTCGCTTGCGACCACTGCACCAACGAGGGCGTCATCTTTTTTAATTCAGTCAGTTTTCTATTATTCCTGAATCTTTTCACTTTTTTAAGTGAAAACTTCTTTAGGCGCGTTGGGCATTTTTGAGATGGGACTAAACCATTGATTTCGCGACACCATGACGAGACCTCATTTTTGTAAACGCGATTGTGCTCTTTATTTATATTAGGTTACGGACCAATGTTCTATGCAAGTATTTTTCTTCTACCAAGGCGATCTGGTTCAAGTTTTCACTTCTGTTGGCATTCCCGGAGTGCCACAACTTATTTTTTTCTCTACCCATTTCTTAATATTCCTATCCATCTGATACTAATGTCTCCGCTACATTAACCCAAGCAGATTATACACAAAACAACATTTTTAAATAAATTAATTCTCTTATAAAGCTAGACAAACATCCGTCTGAAACGGTCGTCTTCATGCTAGCCATTTGCATTTAATTGACTATTCCGCTGAAAGGCCACGACAAGGAGCTCTCCACGGAATATATCTAGAATTGTAGACTTCTGCAGTGTTTCTTGAAGTTGAAATGTCAGTAACCTGGTATGTAGAAGGTACTAGATATCCTAACTTATAAAATATTACAAATGCAAAAGTGAGTTTGTTTGTTTCTTTCACGCTCAAACGGCTGAACGAATTTCGATAAAACACTTTTTATCCCAATATTCCAACGGGATTGAGACTTATGCGGGTGAAACCGCGGGGCGCAGCTAGTTTTATGAGTTTATTAGTTAACTGTGTATTTTAAAGCTGCGTGCCTTCACATGCATCCAACAGCTTAACGCTTTACATATTCATATAACTTTAGAAGCTTTTACAGTGCTTCTACTTTAAAGTTGGGGCGCTGATTTTGTGCAAAAAGACCAAACTAAGTAGGTACGTATATATACGTAGTAAAGAGAATGCTACCTTTTACTAACAGGCTGACCAGATCAAATTACATGATACATAAGTTGTTACTAAAGGTCTTAACCTAATGTTAGTAACAACCACACTATATACAAAATTGAAACGCCTGATACCTACGTGTGCAGCCGTATCCAGTGAGACGATACACTCAGGATGCTGTCGAAACTAGCAGGTATTCTACCGAGAATACCGTTTCCGTATAATGGCATGAAAACCATCAACCCTGGCCTCGGTGAACATCCCGCTACAAAAGCGTGGTAGACGAGCATCATCCTGAATTCATTGTTATACTGGACACGCAGGGTGTTGTATGCCCTCAGCGTATACCTGAACCAAGGACTGCACGTGTAAAAAGACTGGCAGTATGCTCTGAAAAGGGTTATTTTGACTTGGAACGTGCAAATCTGCAGATCAGCATATTACCTCGGACAGCCATCGCAAAAGCATATACAAAGAGATGGCAGCGTTTTAGAAGTGTCAAACTATTTGATATGGTTTTAGGCGGTGTGTTTGATGGAAAGGTCTTGTAAATATACTTAGAAGTTTTAACTCCATTTGGAAGCTCTTAGAACAGTAATTATGATAAAACTAAGTTACTTTTAGATTTCTTGAAGTTCTTACATTTTAGACTTGATTTTGTTCGTGTTTGTGTTCAAAACGAATCTCTTTTGTCTTAACTCAAAGTTAGATTGAATAACTTGAATTCTGAATAACTTTTCATTTATTCAGTTATAATGAAACTGTCAAATTCAATGTGTTTTAAAAGTCTACACAATTGCCTTTGAACAGAGACTTAGGGCTTACCACCCTACACAATTCTTTAAGATAACATAACATCACGCCTAAACAACGAAGGGGTAGGTAGGGTACAGTTATACATAATTATAATAATTCAACTCAAACCATTTATTTCTATTAAACCATTTAAGAGGCACTTTTGAATTGCCAAGGAGTCCGTCAGTCAGAAACATGAAGGTAAAGGTACCCATTCCAAAGCGTAGTAGGTACCTATGGAGAAGAACGGACAAGAAACTCCACGGACACTCCTTTAAATAAAAAATTGTTACAAAATATTAGTTACATCATTCATGTTGAAATTATAGATGTGAGAACAATGTAGAACGACGTGCATGTTAGAAGCGTCCGTAATAATAAGATAAAGAACAATTAAAAAATTAAAATAAATTAAAAATAAGCCGTGGCAGCTAAGAGATGAGCAGTCCCAACTGACGACGCTCGTTCACGAATATGACGCATGGATTAGCACCATTCAGCTCAACCATTTTGAAGGGAGCTAAATGATCCAACACACGCGCCACCATCAGCGAGACATCTGAGTGCGCATGACATAATCACAGCCGCCAGGGCACATTTAAGTCAATTGAAGACATATTCCCCGGTAAATAGTAACTCTTTAGTACATAGTGCTCACACCTGTGCTATGCAATTATATAATACAAAGGAGATAGAGTTTATACAATGCAAAGATGGTCTTACAATTTCCAGCAGGTCTAACAGTATTCAAATGTTAATAAATTAATAATTTAACCAGCATTAGTAAGCCCTTTCTTTATTCTAAATATAGAAGTTAACATTTCATATATGACAGTGTTGAGGTTTTTTTAAAGAATATCAAGTTATTCAGAGTGTCTCTTGGCATAGACCTCCTCTAGCATTTTCCATTGGGTTCTGTCTCGCGCTACCCTTATCGAATGGCGTCCGGCCGTGACCCTCAGGTCATTAGCCCGTCTCGCTTGTTGACGTTCTCTATTGTGTTTACCGTCTCTGGAGTACCAGTCAGTGACGGTTGCACTCCATTTGCCTTGCTTGCGTCGAATCATGTGACCTGTTCATCTCCACTTCAATTGGTCTATTCCAGTGAGAATTTCAGCAACTTTAGTTTGACATATAGCACGCCCAGATTTTTCTAGTTATGTTTAAATCCCATGTAACTGTGGGCGAGACTATTCAGACTTTGTACTGCTACTAAAAATTATTGCTGCCTGTGGTCTAGTGGTAAGACCACCTGTCTCAGACCCAGGGTTCAAAACTTACAAACTCAAAATTAGCTTTTAACAAAACCAGCGGGGGCAATATTTTCTGCTCGGTTTGGTTGGTGGTACGGCTTGTTCTAGTCCGCCTCGGTAGCTACCATCATCTTATCTAAGTCTGTCGCCATAACAACAATGTTAACATTGTTGTGTTTCGGCAGTTTGAGGTAAGCGTAACATAGCCAGTTCCTCTGTGGTTGAGGGTTCCGGGTGAAGCTCGCTTCCACCTTCAGCCTGATCATCATTTTCCATCAGATGAGATAAAGGCCAAGAGTTACCAGAAGCGGTAAAAAAACATGTTTGTTTTCTACTTTCATTCGATACCAAAATTAAACCGTAATATTTTATTCTAAAAACTATCTGAACCCAAAACACTATCATCCATGAAAACAACCGCCTCGATTAAGCAAACGTGGCATTCAAACACCCGCCAGAGTAAAAGCCATTTGGTGTGCAAATAAAACGGTCGGGACGTTATCAGGCGCCGCTTCATTCAGCGGCCCATAATGTCGGGACGTGCATCCGCCACCGCGTCCGCGACGCGACTGACTGGCGCGCGGCCAACACAATGCTCCATACAGTCCATAGACCATAGACACGGATATCATTTACTCTATGATGCTTACTTATAATGTTTTTTTTTTTGTTACAGGTACTTTTTTCGACACAGCGGGCTTCAAAGATGAACTGTCATCGAGAAACAAAGGTTTTTAGTTCATACATTTTTATTGTTTTTAGCACTGTTGCCCACTGAGTCGTGTCGTAGTTCAGTAGACAAAAGGTGCTGTTCTTATTGTTCTGTTTCCGTCGATACAATGTGTTGCGCCTCAGTGGGTTACAGGCATAATGAGTTTAATTAGAACTCCTTGATTTGGCATGTTACAGCTGATTGAACATTAGTTATAGTTGTTAATTTGATTAGAATGACATTAATAATGATGACAGCTTTTATTCACCGTTTCATGAGTTTGAATTAATCTTCGAGCAAATAGCGATTTGTCAGAGTAATTATCCAGGTTTGGAAAATCGGTGACAGTGCGTGTTCAGTAAAGAAATAATTTTTAAAATAATAAATGCTGTTTTTTTTGTATGGCATCTCGCAGGTTAACCTTGGAGGTTGTCGGCTGCTTAACCGGAATATCCTGTGGCTGCCTCAATAAATTAAGGCCTCCAGCCCGGGCATAAAACTTAGAAACTAAGCGACTACACGCTAAGGACAATCCTTGTGGGTTACGGACCACGGCTTAGGGCGTCCCTGGGGACAGTAGGGACAGGCTGCATCGGATTAAGACCACTGTAGAAAACAAGATGCACTATTTATAGTTTCTTCCGGGCGTGAATATGACACATCAAGATTTAGGGAGAATCAAATCTTATAAACAAGAGACTCATTTTTGTATAGAAATGATGGTGATGATTAATGTACCTACATTAACGAAACTAATAGGTATGCGTTTTTCCTAATTATTCCATTCCTAAAATTTCAACCTATTTCCAAACCTCCATAAGTGTGTTAATTCCAAAAGTTATCGCAAATAGCTGTCAAATATTTATCTGTTATGATTAATTTGGCAATATAACTGTATGGAAATATGAAATATTGCTAACTAGTGAACTGAAATATTAACAATGAACTGCAATTATAACACTGAATTTGATGTTGTAACCGTTTTAGGTGTAAAAAGGGTATTTGGAAAGTTTCCAAATACTTTTTTTCACATCTAAAACGAAATATTCGGTGTTACAATATTAATTATTGCATTTCATAATCAATATTTTAGTTCACTAGTTAGCTATATTTCTTATTTCCATATCTAAATATATTGCCGAATTAGTCAAAACAGCGAAACGAAAGTGTGCAAAGTCGCAAATAGCTGTCAAATGACAGCTATTTGCGACTTTGCACACTTTCAGAATGCACGCTCTTATGGTGACGATAACCGACTTTTAATGATTGTATACTGAAGATGACGTTTAAACGATTTGGAATAAATATATGTTAAATTAGGGCATTTCATTAATATTTTAATATTGGCATATTTTGGATTATGTTTATATTACATAGTGAAATAAATTTGTAAAGTTAGGTCTAACGCGGATAAAAAACAGAATCGCGCAAAATCTATCAGGCGTATTTTTTTGAAAGCTTCACCATTTTAAAGATAATTTAATTATTGATCTTTTAGGATACGCGTTTTATTAAAATACCTTTTGTTTTATGTATAATAAATTAATAATGCGTTTAATTTAGGATAGCGCTCCTTGATGGGCGAGTCCTATTACTAGCTGTACGTACGATGCGTTACGTGAGCTCAGTATACAACACGCAAGCTAACCACTCAAGGTCACTGTCATATATCTGCGTCTTAACTACATTTCTACAATGATTACCAATATCTGCCACACTCTCTCGCCAGGGAGTATATTCGGCGAGTCTTCGCCACCCCCCCCCCCCCCCAGGCGGTGCGGCGGTCGGTGGCAAGTCTAGAAACTAATACCGCCGAAATGAAGCTTCATTATAAATAAGGCTAGAAGCGTGTGGCAGACGGGACACTTTACTGTTGCACTTGTGTGGCGCGACTTTTTTAGTATGGACTGAAACAGTCAGAGAAAAGTATTGGTTAGCATATTGCCGATCAAATCAATTAAAATTCTTACTATTATAAATATTAAAGTTTGTATGTTACGATGCTTCGATGTTTGTTACTGTTACGCAAAAACGGCTGAGCTGATATGGATGAAATTTGGCACACAGATAGTTTATAACCTGTATTAACACAGAGGATACTTATTATTTATCGCGGTAATACGTTTCCGTGGAATAATTTCCAACGTCCACGTGGACGAAGTCGCAGGTAAAAGCTTATTAAAAAAAAAACTTACTACTGCTGGTAATACTATCTTTCTTTATCAAATAGCTATAACGACCAATTCACGTAGTGTGTCAATCTACTAAACAATATATTTCCCTGACTATCTACTTTCGTGTCGAGATCACTCATGCTGTGTGCAAACGTGTGTATGAGACAAAGAATAACAGTTGTAATTTGACTTTTCAGACAATTTAAATTGATAGTTACAGTACGGCCGTTGAGAGAATGCGTTCCCAACCTTTTTCATTTGGACAATTTCTACGTATAAGGATCAAATCCGCAAAACACATATTCGTTAGTATGAAACTGACAGGTGTCAAGAACGCATTGACTTGACGGTCGGACTGTAATTTGTTTTTAACTATGGCATAAAAAGATTTGTTGCGTCGACACTAAATAAATTGGGATAAGGGCAAGAAAATGATGATTATGAGTTAAATTGCTAATCAATAAAGCTTATTTTGCATGCTCTACAAAGCCACGTGCATAAAATAATCCATTTTTAACAGACTTCAAAAAAAAGGAGGAGGTTATCAGTTCGTCGGAATATTTTTTTTTTATTTAGGTTCCCTGATTTCTCGACGACGGCTGAACCGATTTAAAAATTCTTTTTTTTTTTGAAAGGGTATACTTCCAAGTTGGTCCCATTGACATTTGGTCATGATCTGTTGATGGGATCTTGGAGAAATCGAGGGAACTCTTCAAATATTATAGACACACCTATAGCAATTTGGGTATTTTTTTATAGTAACTCGTGCATTTACTCTCGAAACGCACCATTTGGTAAAGTGGAGCTGGTGAAAACAAGCCAACCAACTAAAGAGAGATTTTTTTTTTATCAAAAATACATCCGACTTCCAAACTACAAAGTGAAAAATAACTTCAATTTCGGAAGTCGGTGGTAAAAAACTTAAATACTGATCCAAAGACACCGACTTCCGAAATTAAAGTTGTATTTTTGGCAAAAATATTTTTTACAAACGTCTGTCTATATTCTTGACAGAATATTGTACCAGTTGCCCTCGATTAGCGCGTCTGTTGCCGCAAGTGGCTCGTCTGTGGCTCGTAAGTGAACAACTGGGTCGCTCCCGTATACATGGCAGTTTGATTGTCACATACATGCTGGATTGACTTCAGTCTACAAGTTGTAGAATAAATCATGACGATGAAGATCACATTTTGGCGTGTAAACTTGTAAAGGATAGTTCACACTTTGTTCTTTTAAGACCTTGGAAGATATGGCCTGTACTAAAAATATCTAATGCCATAAATGGCATGAACACGACTTTACCTTTACTTATCTTTACTTTAAAAAAACCGGCCAAGTGCGTATCGTATCACGCACAATGAACGGTTTCTTAATTGGGATGAATTTATATCAAGAAAAAATTAACATTGTAGTTGAAACACAGTTCTCCCTGACATTCCAACTGGAAATGTAAGTTTGCACGCACAACATTGGGAGATTAATCATGTTATTTTAAGACTGTAAACTTCTTATAGATTTTCCTGTAAGATACATAAGTATAGAACTATTTTCTGTATTTTTTTTAGGCTCAGTAACTTTGGTGATTAGGGGAGAGGAATGGCACATTTTCATCTAAGTATTTTCTTAAATAATTTTAAAATTATTAAAAATATATACTTGAGACCCTCACAGTAAGCTCTTTTTACCCGACTGTGGTGAAGCCAAAAAAGCAGTGTTATGTGTTTGACCTGTATGTATGTATATGTGTGTGTATGCCTTGCTTTCTTGCCTTATTTTATATTATTCACTCACTGCTTTAATTTTATTAATACCTCTTGTAAACAGTGGTATATTTTTTTAATCAATATTATTTATTTTCTTTATTTACTCCAAAAATATTTTGCACAGTAAAATTGACAGCCGATTCCATCACAGATTTGTGCCATAGACTATACACTCCTGCGCGCGTCCCTTCGCTTGTCACAATAGATTATATATAATAGTCCATACCGTGGACAAGTGATGTTGGAACGTCGTGTCGGGTGTGCGGTGATTATTTTAATTTATCAAACAATAGTTTTGTTTTTGTTTTTTTTTTTTTTGGTTTTATATTATTATTTTTTATTGTTTTATTTATTTTGTAATCCCCTAGTGAGATCTATAGGTCCGTAGGTATGTCCGTGACATCACAGCGGGCCCTATCAGAATACCAGCGCTGCGGTATTTATTTATTTTTAAATATCGCAGCATCATGCTGAAATAGGAGCCTTTTTGGCCTCGCACAGGTCGTATTATTTCTTTTTTTGGTTAGTCTAGAATGCTCCTTTTTTATTTTTGTTAATGTTTGTTCCTTTTTTTTTTATTATGTTTTGTATTTCCTGTGCGTGTCCCAAATAAAATATTTTCTTTCTTTCTGTATGTCTGTCTCTATGTTCCCTCGTAACTACTAAAAAGCTGAACAGATTTTGATGAATGTTATTTCGTTAGATTCGTGTTAATTGCTTGTGTCACTGGGTACCTATATTAAAATTATAAATAATAAAGAAAAACTTCAAGACCATCGAATAAGGTATCAAAATGAAGGGTTTTAAAAAGTGATTACAAAAACATGGACAAATTATGTGTTTAAATGTCATTTGGAATAAGAAAAGATAAAAACCTGAAAAAAAAAAGTTATAAAAAAAAAAAAGAATTTCTATTTAGTCCGACAGTCAGATAATAAAAAAATATTAGACACGTATTTTTTGCTTTATCAATTATAAATAAAAAAACAGTGGCACTCCGGGAGTGCCGACAGAAGTGAAAACTTGAAAAAAAATCGGCACCGCGGTAATCAACTCGTTGATGTCTTTTTAACCGTCTTACGAATTTTCGATCAGGTCACGTGTCCTGACGCGAGTTTAAATTTTTTTTACCCATTACAAAAAAAGTGCACAACACCGCTAAAGAAGTTTTCACTTCAAAAAAAAACCTGACTGCAAAAACACATAACTGAAAAGAGTACGACTAACGAGGCACAAAATAATAATAGTAATAACGGGCCTCAGCGAGTTGGCTTCGGCCCCTCGTACGCCTTCCAAAGGCCCGCGACCCCAGGGTCCCGAGAAATGTCAAAGACAAATAAATAGTAATAATAAGACGCAATAAAAGACGAAGTTCTTTGTAGCTTTTACATAATTTGTATTGTTCTGGCTGAAGCCAAACGTCGCGATCCTTATTCTTTATATAAAACTATTTAGAGGGTACTAGAAACAGATAAGCATTTTAAAATTTATACTAGAATATTTACAACCCCCAATCACCTGTCCTTCTAGATTCTAGAATATTGAACTTTATTACATCGTACCGCATTTACTAAAAGTTCGTTTCTGGCCGCATCGAATTCCCTGAATATTGTATTATGCAAAGACTGTCTGTCACATTCTGAATGAATCAGTTGTTCTAGTTTCATGTGCTCCTGGTAACTTTGGTTTAGTTCTGAGAGCTAATGTGGTTTACATATTGTATGTTCTGTCATTGGAAAACCTCAAACTAAAATAGTAAAATCTAAGATTTAACAATGATTTAGTAATATGCTTACGCAACCTTAATGATCGGAAAAAGCTTAAACTTATTTAACTCAGTCTGACTATTTTCTTAAAGTCCTTCGGGAATCATCGCGTTTCCGACTAGAAACGAATGCTAATTTCCATGTCCATCAATTATTAGATCTATCGTGTATAATAATTTAAATTCATAAATAAGTACTTTATTATTGTTTTGTTTTGATTTCCGTGTGAAGTATTTAGAGCTGTAAAACAATTTTCGGATTATGTACGTAAGAAAAAATCTACATCTTTTAAATAAAACAAGTAATAGACATCATTTTAATACTAGAAATAAATATAAAATAGATCCACCATTTTTCAGATTATCTAAAGTACATACATCTTTTATGGGGTACTGTGTTAAATGTTACAAGAAAATACCTTGTGATATATTACAATTAACTGATAGAAAATTTAAAACTCATATTAAAAGTACTCTCTGTAAACAAGCTTATTACAAATTAGAGGATTATGTCCAAGATAAGAATGCTTGGAAACATGCTGGTCCTGCTCCATAGGACAATTTAGAGTCTAGACAAAATCAGACTGGTTGCTAATTTAATTGTTAATTAATTATTATAACATTGATTTTACATTCTGTGATTACTTGAACACTGAATTATTAGTATTACTAGTAAAATTTTTAGGAATATCGTACAGGTATTTTTACAATGTTTGTAAATATGTGAACACCATGTATACATTACATAATTATATTTTCTGTCATTGCTGCATTTTTAATTACTTTTACCAGTTGTGGTATAGTAATCTTATTCCAAGTGCATCGTCGTCATCATCGTCGTGCTCGATGAGGTGGGCAAGCTCTTTGAAAGAGTAATTGCAGACCGCCTTGTCGGGCAGCTGGTGCGGGTGGGGCCGGATCTGGCGGAGAGCCAGTTTGGTTTCCGCAGGGGGCGTTCTACGGTGGACGCCATCATGCGCGTGCGAGCCCTCACGACGGGGGATGCTGTAGCCCGGGGTGGGGTCGTCTTGGCGGTGTCTCTAGACATCGCCAATGCCTTCAACACCCTGCCCTGGAGTTGCATCAGGGAGGCACTCCGGTATCACCGGATGCCGACCTACCTTTGTCGTGTGGTCGAGGCCTATTTGACGGACAGGGCCGTCATCTACCCCGGTCACCAAGGAGAGTGGAACCGGCGAGAGATGTCGTGCGGTGTCAAACAGGGATCGGTCCTGGGGCCGCATCTGTGGGACATCGGGTACGACTGGGTGTTGCGCGCCGACCTCCCTAGCGGCGTCAGCGTCGTTTGTTACGCTGACGACACGCTGGTCCTGGCGCACGGGAGGTCATACCAGGCGGCGGCCGACTTAGCGACACGCGGGGTTGCGACAATCGTCGACAGAATCCGGCAGTTGGGACTCGAGGTGGCGCTGCACAAGTCCGAGGCCATGGGTTTTCATGGACCTCGGAATGCGCCACCGTCGGGTTCCCAGGTAATGGCGGGAGGGGTTCACATCGGCGTCGAGTCGACGATGAAGTATCTGGGACTCGTCCTCGACAGCCGGTGGAATTTCGTCGAACATTTCCGACGTTTGGCTCCCAGACTGGAGCGGGCCGGGGCTGCGGTGAAGCGGCTCCTGCCCAATCTAGGGGATCCAAACGCCTCCTGCCGGAGGCTCTACGCGGGGGTCGTGCGGTCCATGGCCCTTTACGGGGCACCGGTGTGGGCGCGTTCACTAAGGCTGCGGCCAGCCCGCCGGTTGAACGCGTCCCAGAGGGTCATGGCCATCCGGCTGGCCCGAGGATACCGCACGGTCTCCTGCGAGGCGGCGAGCCTTCTTGCCGGATTACCGCCATGGGATCTGGAGGCAAAGGTCCTCGCGCACATCTGGGAGTGGCGCGAGGAGGCGAAACGCCGGGGCTTAACTCCGCTGCCGCGAGAAATCGCGGCACAGCGGACAGAGCTCCGGCGGGATCTCATGGCGTCATGGAGAGTGCGATTGTCGCAACCCAGCGCTGGGCACGCCACAATTGCGGCGATAAGACCCCTCTTTGAGGAGTGGCTGGAGAGGCGCCACGGCGTCCTCACCTTCCGCCTGACGCAGGTCCTCACCGGACACGGCTGTTTCGGGAGGTTCCTGCACAGGATAAGACGGGAGGACACGCCCGGGTGTCATCATTGTGTGGATCGCCCGGAGGACACGGTGGAGCATACGGTGGAGGACTGCCCAGCTTGGGCGGAGCATCGCCGTGTCCTAGTGGAGGCGATCGGCGGCGGTGATCTCTCGCGTCCGGCCCTGGTTCAGGCCATGGTACGGAGCGAGAGGAAATGGGAGGCCGTCACCTCCTTCTGCGAAGCGGTAATGCTCGCGAAGGAGGAGGCGGAGCGCGTGAGGGAGAGGCAAATTTCGCGCCCTCACGCCCCTAACCGCCGCAGGAGGAGACGCCCAGGGCGTCAGGAATCGCGAGGCGATTTCCGGCCACCGTAGGCGCGGGTTTGCGGGCGGTGAGCAATGGGTAGCTCACCGTCCGATAAGGACCAGGCCCGGGTCGACGGCGCGTTGTGTTCCACGCGCGCCTCAAAGAGATGTCAGCAGAATCGACGGGGTCCGCTAGGGCCAATGCCTGCCGGGGTTGCGAAGAAAACCGAGAGGGAGATCGTGGCCCCCGGCAACAGGGCAACAGAAGGAACACGGGTGGGTTTTAGTCAGTAAGAGTCTGACACGCTCTCCCGCTCCGCCCAGAGCGGGAGAAGTTATTTGATGATTTCCCACCCACAAAAAAAAAAAAAAAAAGAGTGCATCGTCTTCACATATAATTATATAATTAATGTATACAAAATATTGTAAAACATTTTAAAAGAGTAACGGTGGAGTTTCTTGCCCATTCTTCTCCATACGAAAACTACTTAGGAAGGGGCGACTAGAATCAATTCTATTTTTTGTAAATTTTGACGTTCAAAAGTGCCTTTTATGTGCCTAATTGAAATAAAATTGAAAAAAAAAAGTGGCACTCCGGGAGTGCCGACAAAAGTGAAAACTAAAAAAAATATTGATCCGTCACGAAATATAAATAAAGAGCACAATCGCGTTTACAAAAATAAGGTGTCGGTAACGGTGTCGAGAGTTCAATTGTTTTTTCCCATCTCAAAAATGCCAAACGCGCATAAAAAATATTTCACTTAAAAAAAATAGTCTAATTGAGAACCTCCTCCTTTTAGAACTCGGTTAAAAACATAATCGTGACATCACACACACAGTAACCCGACGCAATAAAATAATAACGCGTCGCTTACTCCACTCGACACGTAAACCGTTTTATTAGACCTTACAAATCCTCGCATCACGCATGACGTGACATGCAACCACGAGCTAGGCAGAAACATAGACTGTCGAGTAAAAGACATCAAAGCGTTGAGTACCGCGGTGCCGATTTATTTTTGTGTTACGGATTCCTCCGCCAATTATAAATTGATTTTAATGTTTTTTTTGTAGGTCATACTTCATAGGTAGTCCCATATAAATTTTATTAATATTGCTTGGGTAGTTTTTGAGTTAGTTTCAATAATACGCATTTTTTTCCCACTTAGAATATGGATGATATGATAAGTTCCTGTCACTGTTTTCGTTGCAGGTAGCGGTATTCGAATTTGTGTGGGGTAGGTACAACAACTAAAAAGTGATAAAAAAAAGTTTTACAAAAAAAAACGACTTCCAAAAAAAATAATACAAAGTGCAAAATAACTTTAATTTCAGAAGTCGGTGGCAAAAAACGAATATTCAGACAACGACTTCCAAAATTAAAGTTATTTTTCACTTTGTAGTATTTTTTTGGAAGTCGGTTGTTAATATTTGTGGATAAATCTGTACGGTATGCGGCCGTAAGCAAAAGTGGATATTACGCTTGTAATCCTCGAATGGTTGGGCAGATGTGTACAAAACCCACCTTTCGCTGTAATATCGTCCCTATTGCCATCAACTGGACAAATAATCCTAACTCCGGACTGTTACTAGAAATTCCTAATGGACAAACCGAATTGCAAAAGTTCGGTTTTGTGAAGCGTTCTCACTCACATCTATACCGATGTGATAGTCTTTTTCCTATGTGATAAACTCAATGTGTAATGTTAATAGGAGCCGTTTTGACCTCGCACAGGTTGTTTTTTTGTTTTGTTTTTTTTACGAAAAATATGTTCATTATAAATGCTCCTTTTTACTGTTTGTATTTCCTGTGCGTGTCCAAAATAAAATATTTTTCTTTGCTTCTTTTCTTTTCTTTAAAGGCTCCCGCTAACAGGCGCGACGCGATACCGATTGAACAATTTCCGAGAAGTTTTCATAGAAACTGTTCCACCAGAGTCGCTTCGCGCCTGTCTGCAGAAGCCTTATTACTCGGGTGAATTTTATTATTAGCTGACAGGAGGATACTTTATAAATAACCTCCTTATTTTTCTCACGCCAACAAAATTCAATTTTACCATAAATATTGTTTTTATCACATCCGCTAAAATTATAAGAATATATATGAGACAGTAATGAAGATCCTAATGGCAGCAGAAGTGATCCAATTGGCGGAATTTTTGTGCCTAACTTTGACCGCACCTTAATATCGGCTATAAAATCCAAAGTCCTTAATTCCGGTTATTGAGTTCGGATCTTCTTTATGATGAGGCTTTTAAAAAAATATATTATTTATTATTAATCTGCAGGGTTTTAATACGTTTTGTGTCAATTTTCGTTTGCGTTATGTTACCAATCCATTTAGCAATTTTTTTCGCCCACCCTAAACATTGATGAAACGCATTTACATTCCTAGCAAAAGTATTTTGACTTTTTTTTATTATTTGATTTGTTTTTATTTATAGGCAAGTAATTGCTTAATTTAAAAAGACTTAAAATAATAATAATAATATCTACAAGGATATAAACATAGGGTATCAAAAAATTCGTCCGCATTGCTGTCAACAGGAAAAATGCCCAATTTTTACTTAAACTTATTTATCCAAGACAGTGAAATCGAATGAACATTCCAAAATAACTCTCAAATTCTTCCATTCTATTATAATTTATTCGTTCATTCTATCCAATTTCACGTACTACAAATGAATTCATAATGTATTGACCGCTTCAAACATTCAAGCCAGAATGTTTTATGTATATGTTGACGACATACTCGTACTTAAGATTGCTTTTAAGTGACTGTTCAGGGGTCAACGCTACGTTCTGCGACTTTATGAATATGTTATCAAAGGTAAAAAGAAGGTAATAACTTGTTATTTGGGACTTAGCTTATTTATAGGTCCTTAAAAACGTGAAGTTGGTGCTTAATGGTGTTTTGGTAAAAGGCAAGAGTAATGGCGAAAGAGTTATAAATCGCAGAAAAATGTAGATTTCGGTAATGAATCTTAAGACTTACCTTTGGCCTTGCTTTTGCAATAAGTATTACTTTTTCTTTGATTAAAAGATAGGATAAGATAAGTTAGGTAGAAACTATGGAATATCATGTTATTAGGATGGGTTCCCTCTATCTGGCAGAATTTTGATGCTCCGAATTTTTTTTGGCATAACACACTTGGCATAATCTTCTTTAAACGAATATATATATATGGCATAAAAATCATTTAATATAATTATTGTTTGGCCGTATGTTTATATGTCCGAATTTACAAAGGCATACTTTTAAGATGGCAGAATTTTATTTGGCATAATTACTTTTGGCAAAGCTTAATTTCTCATAATTTCATTTCACATAAGGTTTATTTAGAGCGTGTACTACAAAAGTTAGTGAAGTGACAGAACCGAATCGCTGCAAAACCCACTGCACGTAGTCTTGTCTGCCCTACCCCTAGAGTGTAATTTAAGCCCGCGTAGGCGCGGAGGGGCGAGGCGGCCCGCGAGCTGAGGAGCAGGTGGTTTTAACGCTCGCTGCCGCGGCTGAGGCTGGCCGGTCGCCGGCCAGCCAGCCGAAGCTGCTGTGGTGAGCGTTACAACCATCTGCGCCGAGAAGCTTGCGTGGGACCGCCGGAGCCCCGCAGCGCCGGAGCCGTGACAGAAACCATGCCTGCTGCATGTTGCATGCTTTCTTGCATGCTGCATGTTTGCTTCCATGCTACATGCTTGCTTGCATGCATCTACATGCTTGATGCATACATGGATATGAAATTTATGCCAAAAGACGATTCTGACAGTGAACTTTCTGCAATATGATGGTTCTACTTTTAATTATTATGGATATGAAATTTATGCCTAAAGATGATTCTGACTTACAAAATTATGCGTTTTTAATGTATTATAAATGAGTGTATGCCAAACGATTTTCTGCGAAATGAAGTTTATGCTATGCGCTGTTATGCAAAATAATATTATGACATAAAAATTGTGTGAACCGTGTTCCTTCGGTTGCCCTGTTGCCGGTTTTCTTCGCACCCCCGGTTACTGTTAGCCTACATTATTCCGTAGCTGGGCAAAGGCATCTCCCCATGAGTTCCAGCTCTTTTGATCCAGCGCTAAATTATAAATCATATCGATCTTACAATGTTTCTTATAACATTTCTCAGTATCTCCCTCATGTAAATTGCGAATATTTGCAAGAATAACATAAATTATAATGTAGTTTTCTAGCAACACAATGCAATCTCACATTTCATATTGTTTGAAGAATAACTGAAGTTTATTCTACATACGATATTGAAATAAGTACATTCTGGGCTGCGGTCCACACATCCCTCGGTTTGTTTTCTGAAACACAAGTATTTTCCTTTTACTAAGCTAACAGAAATGCAAAGAGGTAACAAACAACGTAAAAAATAACATGGATCCTAAGCGCTTGTTGTGATTAAAAGAGAAGATAAAATATCACCTGTTCTAAGTACCAGGGCTACATGAAACGCAGAAGCTCTTAATATAATTGTCAAACAAAACATTATTGTTCTGTCCACCCTCCTGTTTGAACTCCAAACTACCCTGGACTCTATTGTATCAACTTTAAAATTCATATTTGCTAATCACTTGACAGATGTTAATGATCTTCGTGCCCCTCATTTAGATGTTTTAAATGTCATATTACATTTTATGAGGAAAATTTTAAGGTTGAAATTGCATTAACAACTTACGCATTTTTGTCTACGCCACTTACATTCTAAATTGCACTTTATTTTTTAAATGATAAAATTGTATTTAGGTTAATATTTTTTTGGTGTATTCAGTGTGCACTCAGGGGAAATAGTTCCGATAATGGTCAACAAATATTGTCCTTCCTGAATCGTGTGTGTTATGACATTAAATAATTTGATGTTCGCGGACTCATAATGGAGGATTTAGATATTAAATGTTTAAATGCTTTTGCAATCAGACTGTTGTAATGTTAAAATACTTAATTATCACGGTAACGAAGTATTGTTTGATAATAACTGTCAGTAAAACCTTTGGCGAAAACCTTTTCTGAATCTATCGTACTAAAAAAAAATCTAAATATATACATTGTGGTCATATCGAAACCATTATCATAATATAAATTGCACTCTAATGCTTTAAGCAAACCATCAACAGTACGATGACATCAACTTACCCCCAAAATAGGGGAGTGTTGATGATGACATTTATAGCTTAATACAGTAAATAACAAAGTAAGTATTGGTTTTTAAATGAAGTTAAGTAAATATCGAACGTCTTATGAGTAACGAATGGCTTGGATACTTTTCTATTCTTGCCTAATTAAACTTTTTTTACAAAAAATTAAACCGACGAAAAAAACTGAGAAACGAAAAATAAAAAAATGCCTTTTAGTGTGTAACTAAGCTCTTAAACGAATTTAAGTAACAAATTTTGAGTTGGCGCCAAACAAACAAATTTGTTCCTTATAAAGCGTAAAATTGTTGCTAGATGGATCTTCGTTGAATGTTTGTTTGGCGCCGCCTTAAACTTTGTTACTTAAATTCGTTTAGGAGCTTAGTTAACTAAAAGGAATTTTTTTATTTTCGTTTTTAAGTTTTTTTTCGTTGGTTTAAATTTTTTTTAAACAAGTTTTTAATTTTTTGCTTTTGAGTTACTATTTATTGTTTTTCTCAAGTAAAGAACTACCCAACAGTCTTCCGTCTCCATCGTCAGACCCTCAATAATAGTCATACCTAGCTAGGTCTAAAGTTCTCATCAAGGTGCGTGAAATAAGCCCAAATACGAGGTAGCTGTTGTAAATTGCTGAGGAGCTCTCGCGAATGTCTCCTGTCTCTATCATCAGATTAACTCCAGTATGTGGTTGTGTCATCAGAACTAATTATGTGTGCGAAATTACAACAATCGGTTCACATTTGAAAATTCAGTAGATGAAAAATCAATCGACCGAAATCGAAAGGAGGACCCTAATAACATAACGAACAAGAGTACTACGTTCGCAGGCAACTTGCGAACAAAAGTTGTTTGCACAAAGGGTGGTCCCAGGTTGGGCGCCAATTCCCCCGCACTCACCACTTTTTATTTGTTTGTCCTGTGTTATGACAGAAAAAGCAAATATCTTTTTATGTTTTGTTTAAAGTCTATTCGTTATTAAGTAATAACAATCTACGTGTTTGAATTAACTTAGCGGTACAGAATGCTTCGCATAATTAAGAAATTGAGACATTGTTTTCAAAATGATATTCTGCGAAGGTTCCAAGCGCCGAGGCTTCTAGAATTTATAATTTTAATAAAACGAGATAGTAACGTAGATGAGCGTAAATCTTGTTTCAGAGTTTCTTAACTAGGGCTAAACTTCGATGGAATATTTCTCGACATTTTTATCTGTTAGCCGTAAGCGAACCTGTCTGACGCAACGTCAAAAGTACGATCATGTAAATTTAATAGGAGTAAAGGTTTCTAGAGTGATTTAGTGCATGGAATCCGTTTCAAAGACGTCTGGCCACCTAAAAAGTAGTTATGGATAAGAAAAATTTAGAACTATTTAATTACTTGAAATAATTTTAGCTACCTAAAATAGATGAAACATTTGATATTGTTAGTTTAATAGGAAAATAAATACAAAGAACAGTAATTTTCGCAAAACATTTTTACGTGTGTACCGACTTTGTGTGAAAGCAAACGCTGGGGGTCTGAGGTTACTAAAAGCACATTGGATTATGCCGGGTCAGGTATCCCTCGAGAGCCGTTGGCGGGAACAACACGTTTTATGTTAGCCCCATGTTGGGCGCCATTTCGCTCCACGCACAACTACCCGCTTTGATGGTATGAACTCGTGACGTACGGTCATCCGTACGTGCTTAGAACAATTTGACATTGGGGGCAGCTTTATTTTGTAGCAGTAAGGGCGCTATTCGTAGTTCAAGTATTATTAGTAAAGTACAGTTGATTGTACAAAATTAATGTATAAACCGCGTTACGCTATTTAGTTTTATAGGAATGTATTATTATAGCGCGTGTGTAATTTATATTACGTTTTGATAATATACAAATAAAAGCAAACGAGATTAAGTCGCAGGTGAGCTGTTTATTGAGCATAATGCGTTTACGGTCCCACGTTGGGCGCCATCCATTCGCCCTAAGCGCGTTGTGAAATAGTGGAGGCGTGGCCGCTTCGCAATAAAACGATTTGACAATAAAAACTACAAACTGGATTCAGGCGAGGATTAGTTTAGCCGCAATATTTTTTATGCTGCCAGTTTCGAATAAAATAGAGTGGTTTTGTAAAAAGTTTTACACATTTTTCGCAGATAAAAAAGCTGGGTTTTAAAACTTTTTTGTAAGTCTCTTGACAATAAACCCTAATCGAAAATGTTACTCAACACAACACCTATGTATATTTTAAACTACTTTGATCACGTAAGCAAGTACTAACATACACACTGAATAAATAAGCAGACCTTATTTGCGTCCTTTAAAGCTTCGTAATAAACATTTACCTGGAGATTTCCCGCCAGCTTTAGTTTTACACGAAGTTCGGAAAATGAATAATTAAACTGTGCCAGGCGTCTGCCTGTCTTATTGACCCAGTTCATTTTGACTCCACGTTATTTATTCATCGTTCTTGCTCTTATATTACTGGAAGCAAGAAACATATTTCTTTTGGAATATATTAGTAGTGCCTCCGAAGAGGGTAGTTAAGATAAACTTGTAACTTCGAGGTTAAATTTGTACTTTACTATGTTAATTTATAGTCGGGGTTAAAACAAGTCGTAGCGCTTTGTAAAATTGAACATCTTAAGCTTTTGGTTAAGAAAGGTTTGTTATAGTTTTAGAGAATAATATACTTTTTTTTCTAACAATAACATAACATCAGGCCTGTAATACTGGAAAGGTTAGGCAGAGGTGTACTCTATTGTACACCCACATTTCGCAAGTTATGTTTAAGTCCTATGTAACAATAAAGGGTTCCATAATAATACAATTCAAATACAGCTTATCACGGCCTGTGATTTACTTATTTTAGCTTTACTAGCAGCTCAATAAAAGCAAGCAATTGTTCCCTGTATATGTCGCAGCAAGATGGTTATGGCCGTATATAGTTATATCGCTAGGGATATAGCTATAAACCGTAATATAGTTAGTTATATGAAAGCGGTTCATAACTTTCGAAGTGCCCTAATTATGTTACTGCGACTAATTTAGACGTAGTCGGTCACAATTCTAAACTAACCTAACCTATTTGGTCGGAGTGCCCTATTATATTAGTAGATCGTGCTCGTATCATAGTTATATTCCTACCTAGTAAGACAGTTATGAACCGCATTCAAATACCTCTGTTACGGTATATAGTTATATCCCTAGGGATATAACTCTATCACGGCTATAGCCATCTTACTGCGACATATACACATAATTCATAAGCTTTACCGTGCAATTAAAACAAACTGTATACGTACCTATATATCTTGAATACAGTTCTTGAATACAAATCATGAGTATTTAACTAGGAATTCCATCTGTCTCTATGGCTGTTGGTGCCGAAGTCAACCAATTTGCCAATGCCAGATGTGAAATAGAAAAGCTTTTTCCATCAAAGCAGAAAAATTAAAAGAAGTGTTAGTCCTTAGACATTAATAAAAATCTTCGATGGATACAGTAGAACTCAATGTAGATCTTGTGGGGTTAGTACGAGTCTAACAAACAATAAATATTAAAACATTAAATTTAAACACGAGTATTTACCTAAATTAACAATATCAAATTCGCTTCGTAATTTAATACTGGTCAAAAGTATATTCCACATATTAGGCCGGGTTGACACGGGATGTCGTTGAATGTCATTTCCGTGTTTCCTGTCCAACCCTCGCATTTTGGGAGCACTTTAAAAGGTTCCGTCGCGCCCTCTTGACCAAACCCACTTGAGCGACCGCGCCGGGGGCGAAGCGATTTTACTTAGTACGGTCAACTGCACGTTGCTGCAGACACATGAACTATGACAGCCGCCCTTACTGCATCGAAATAAAAGCGCTGTCATTGTCAAATTGTTAGCATCGGTGTGTGATTGAGTGTACAAGATCGGAGGGTAGGTTTGATAATTGAGTATGTATGTACATGTTCTGAAGTTTTGAGGGTAACTTGCCAATTTGTAGATCTTGTGCGAGCATTAGAATTACATTTATACCAATTCGCTTTATAATGGCCCTCTATTTGGCACTTGGATTTAAATTAAAGGACAGCCTTTTAAAGTCCTTGGAGGTTTTAATTGAATTATATTAATCGAGTCCTCTACGTGCTTATGAGAGCTCGTTAAGTCGGCCGGGGTTGTCATCCAAATTTAAATGACAGTCTAGGTTAGTACCAACAACGTTATTTTATTTATACACGTGATATTAGCTTGCTCCATTACATTTCACTGCAAAATGACATTTCACACAGAGCACTGCGTCAGACACAATTTTTAATGGCAAGTAACATAAACGATTTCATAAGTAGTATAAACGATTATAAGTAGTATAAACGATTTCGAATATTAATTTGTAATAGTTTCGTACTTTTTCGTGTTTACTAAAATCACAATTAAAAGTACGCCTACCCATGGGAAAAAAGCTCGAGTTTATGTATGCAAGTAAGACTACAGTAATTAAAGCCTATTTTATTACTAAACTGGCCAAAAATCATTGATGTTACATGTATACAACGTCTTTCTTTTGATGTCTCATAACTCTAAGGTTTATTCTAATTAATATAATTTTATAAACGTGAAAGTGAGTTTGTTTGTTACGCTTTCACGCTAAAACAGCTAAACGGATTTGGATGAAATCTGGCACATGGTAAGACCATGACCTGGAAAAGGACATAGGCTACTTTTCATCCTGGATTGTAGACGAAATCGTAAGTAATTATAATCGTCGTCTATAAGTAAATAAAATACAAAAAGTCCGAATACACATGTTCCAAAAATACATAGTTTCGAAGATTTATATTTATTTATTAACTAAACATTTTGTAGACTTAACAGGTCAACCCGAGGCGTCTACAAACAAGTTACATTTTCGTAATAAACGCGTACAGTTACAATTTGTTTTTAACATATTATTACTAGATACTAATGCTTAACTATTAACTTACTATTAACTATCCAAGTTTGATTGATAAATATGAGTAAATCGTTTTCATTTAAACCAATCATTCATATTTAAAGCTAAGAAAATGCGACGATTTTTGTTTAATAGACAATTTTTTTTTATTTACGTAAATAATCGTGAATATATCGAATTATTATGAATAAAAAATGAAAATGAAAAAAACATTATAAACCAGTTGATTCTTTGACGTGGTATCATTAATACCCTAGACTTATGGGATATATCAAAAAGACCACGTTGTATTATCATTAGAATATTCATATTTCTATGATTAAAAACCAATATTGACATTAAAAACTCGATTATATAGACAAAGCTGTGTACACAACTGACTACTACGAAATTCCCAATCCCTTTACTTCGCAAAAACTACACGTTTAACTAACAACAATAAAATTTTTATGGTTTTAATCCAAAAACTATGTGAATACAGAATAAATATTATGAAAACGTTATTAAATAAACACGGAAATCAATTAGTGTTGGTGAAACGACATTCATTCAAACTTGGCGCTTAATTGGGAGGGTCGTCGTAAAAATAATAGCAATTCTACGCCTCAAAAAAGATAGGTACAAAAGGTCAGCTCTAACACAGTATAAATATGGACAGTACAGAAACTACGTAGTAAACGTTCGAAACGACACTTAAACAGACGCGCTTATTGACGAAACCCGAAGGGATTGCCACGGTCCTGTCACTTGCGGGTGCCGTTTCGAACGAGTGGCCGCCGCGATCTTTTTAATTAAGGGGTCCAGATACTATCAGCAATAATGACATTAATATTACTGTCATTCCTTCCAATATTGACGTAAATCTATAAAAATAAACATTATTCCAATCACCACACTATCAGTAATAATTACATAGTGTGGTGATGTAATAATTACATTATTTGAATGTGATGTCATTATTACTGATAGTCTCTGGAGGCCCTTCATCAAATAACTTCTCCCGCTCTGGGCGGAGCGGGAGGGCGTGTCAGACTCTTACTGACTAAAACCCACCCGTGTTCCTTCGGTTGCCCTGTTGCCGGGGGCCACGATCTCCCTTTCGGTTTTCTTCGCAACCCCGGCAGGCATCGGCCCTAGTGGACCCCTTCAAATCTGCTGACATCTCTTTGAGGTGCGCGTGGAAAACAACGCGCCGTCGATCCGGGCCTGGTCCTTATCGGACGGTGAGCCACCCATTGCTCACCGACCGCAAGCCCGCGCCTACGGTGGCCGGAAATCGCCCCGCGATTCCCGACGCCCTGGGCGTCTCCTCCTGAGTCTCTGGAGGCCCTTAAGGATGAACGATTTTAACTATTAACCTAAGTCTAGTTTCCATACTGTACATATTTATATTGTGGCTCTACTGGATCCAATAAAATTTGTTGGCGAAACTACACAAAAGTAATAGTATCAATATCTAATGACGATTTGTTAGCTAATTTAATTTGTTCTGTATATAACTCGCGAAAACCGGCGCACACACAGTGTGAGCGGCGAGTTGTCCACTGTGTCGTGAACTCGTCAACGACGTTCTCGTTGACGTCTCTTTCACGGTTTAGATGACGACGCCAAAGTAGCGACAGGACATTTACTATGACCGCGTAAACTCATTTCACGTTGACGTCCCGTTCACGGTGCAGTGGACAAACAATGAAACCGTGCGTACAGCAATCTCGGTCAAATGTCAGGCGTAACTTCAAGAGTGCACTTGCACTCGCTGTACGTGAAGCGTGACTGAGTTTTTTTTGCTCGCTGTGTGGACCCAGCCTTCTGTATCTGTTTTCTGCATACGTTGTGTTGCGTGTCAGAGCTACATTTTATTACGAGAGCACGTTTAAGTAATGTGTGACGTCACTATCTTGTTTTGGCAGTGGCGGAGGGATAAAGTTACATTATAGTTTGTAAAAAAGAATTTGTAAGTGTTTGAGGTGGTTTTGTCCATTTATCATAATGAGACTTTTCTGATAATACAGACAACCAAATCCATGGTAACAATTTAACTTTGCGCCTGTGTTTATCTTTGCCTATACCTTGCCATGTGATCTGGTCCTAATCTTAACTTATCTTAACTTCCACAGCGCCTTTATTTTTAAGCGGTAAGGGGGGTTTTTCGTTGTTCAAGTGAAGCTGTTGACAATACTATAATAATCTGGTTCTATAAAATATTTTACGAGAAGTCCTATTCCACAAGATCATAAATAATAGGAATTACTCGTAATAGGTAAATCTATAAAATAAAATCTATGAAAACTACACTTCATTATTGATAAAGTTAAACGAGTTTTAGTTTTAACAAATAATAATCGATTAACGATAGCGTATTCCAACCATTTGTACCGTTATCCGACGTTTTGTAATTAGATAGTAAAACTTTTAAAAGTTTAGTTTGACGATACCCGTATGTGTTCTCGGTCTAATTTAATGCTCAGTAGTAAAATCTGTTAAGTGTCTGTTAAAATGCGTCGCTTAATTTAAAGTGTCGTACTAAACAGTAATATAAATAATTGTAAACTCGTAAAACAATTTAATTACCTTTTCCTTAGTAACCATAATGAAATAGTAAGTTAGTGACAACTCCGCTGTATTTCTAACAGTTATTTTTAACTATCTTTTCATATAGTAAAGAGCTATCACTATTACCAGTTCGTAAACGCGTCTGCTGACCATGGACGTCTATAGATGCTACTGTAAACCATCGTATGGGAAAAGCCTCTTTTTGCATCCACAAATAGAAATTGTATAGAACTTTTCACCACTAGTAAGTATAAATGTAGTGAGTGCGAGGGTCAGGTGTCCCACGGGGCTCGTTGGCTCCTCTCCGCATACAGAGGGCGCCATTATCGGGCCCCACGTTGGGCGCCACTAGCCGGCCGGGGCCCACGCGGGCGCCATTAAGATCTATTGATGTTTTCTCTATGAACCCCTACGTGCGGAATGTTCGTTTATATTTACTTTAGTTGGTGAATGGCGGTGTATTACGTGTTTTTTCTCTTTTGAATGTGAAAACTGATGTTAAGGAATGAAAAATTAATGTTATTTGTAAAAAGCAGATATTTTGATCGTTTTGAGATCTTTAAGATGGTAAATATTTATCAGGCAGTGAGCTATGTCACATGAAAGTACGGGCTCCCAAATTCATATCATACGAGTACTTTTGCTGCTTAGTTATGCAACAATAAACATAGCAAAATTTCACAACATCATAAATATGAATATTCACTTTATTCAAGCTAGAACGAAGACTTCACTAATCCCTCTGAGAATAATACTGAGATATTACAAATTTCCACAACATAGGTTTGATACAAAAGTTGGGAGAATTCAATATGAGCATCGAACTGAATCTCGCCCCAGGGATGAGCGTCGTTCGCCAGTAGTGCTGTACTCTGGCCTGTATCGATTGATTGTCTGTTTGTGCTCAGGATTGCTATGTATGTTTTGAGTTTCGAATGCCGTTTTATATTGTTATGTGTTTGATAATCAAATATACAGTAGCGTTTCGGAAACAAAGAAATTGTTTTGGAATGTTTACTTTAGAAGGTATTCTTAGGTGGCCACAAAACCGGGAAACGAAATACTTCGAGTTTTCATGAAATTTGAGTTACGAACGCAAAAGCGGTTTATTTTTGTTCGGTCCTTTGTGATAAACACCTTTCGCAAAAAGAGTATTGATTTAATATTTATAGCCTAAATCAAATAGCTCACACTCTAAACCAATTTTGGCTAATATGCAAGCAATACTGAGTGCTGAAAAAAAAAGCTTTAAAAAAGAAACTATTTACTTCACTTCACGCCCCGTAGCCCTAGCCCCCATTAGTGATATCGTGTCGTCGCACGGAAGCATTGACGCGTTGTTTGCAAGTTTCACGTCGTCGTCGGCGCCGGGAGTACCGACTTGCTAGTGATGGCCTGATGACTTATTGGCTTTCATAGTGTTTATGTGCCGTCAAATGTTGATGGTATCGGGGAGTTGTTTACCAAATTGATTTCAAATGTTAGATTTGGTTATGACTTCTGTTGCTTCTTTGAGGAATTTTTATGGTTTCTGAATCTTGTTACTAACTGAAACACTTATTTGAAAATACGGAATGGAAAGTAACTGTATTTATTGTTTGTTACAGGTAATTACAGCGGTATGATTCTAAAGCATCACCACAAAATAAATAGGTGTCGCTGTAAGTTTAGATCTAAGTCGCACGCTAGGATTCCCTTGTGAGTGAGTGATACTGAATACAAATCACAACCCAACATCTACAAAAAAAAATACTTGCGGGAATTCTGGTGTTGAAATTGTAGATACTAAAAAGGTAGTATCAACTTACATCTCGCACTTGGTACTTTTGGCACATGTTTATTAAATAGATAGAGTAGTCTTTAATGTTTGTATAGGAAAAACTAAAAAATATGTTCCGAGCGATAAAAAGCTCATGCTAAGCCATGAGTTTCATTGAGCCATCTATTAGATAATTGCCAGTTGCCACCCATTATGATGCAGTCCACTTTTATCGCAATTCGCAATAGTTTTCTTCATGTAGCATTTCTCCGGGTCATTAAAACGAGAAACAGTTTTCTTTAACACTTAATAGTTCGTAGTTCCCAAAACAATTACAGTAATTATCTTGTTAATTGGTAAGACTACAGTTATAGCTTGGGGAGACTTTTGTTAGCATCTTTAGAGGAATGTAAAGAAACTGGGTTTATTAGGACAATTAGGTTTGGTTTTTAATTGGGTTTGCCTTGGGGACCAAGATAGTCTTGAAAGGGAGCACGATTTGGGAGTAACTTAGCTACAAGTTATTATAATTTAAGATTGGCTGAAAATTCTCTTTTTGCGGCGCTATTTACGTCAAGAGTTCTTACTCTTATTACTTCTCTCTATACTAAATATGAAAATCAGAATATTGATTATGTTGAGGTAATAAAATGGGAATGTTTCATTTAATTAAAGTAAACTACAATTGTACGAAAATCAATGGTTAAATAAATACAGCAAGTTTTCCAATAACAATCAAAGGTCAATCATACATTTTCCACCAGTAAAAGCATAAACCCGCCGCCATATTTTAAAAGCGACAAATAATTCCGCGACGCGTCGTTTGTTCGCCGAGTCAAACCTATCAATTCGTGATACGTATTCTGGATAAAAACGGCGGCAAACCGCAGCCGTGACACTAATGTGGGGGTCGACGCACTGTCGGGGCGCGGGGAGGGGGTGATGTTAACAAAGTTGTCCCGTAGACAAGTAAATTACACGTCACTGACGATTCAACGATCGCTATCGTCGCATGTTCCAAATGTTGCTAACCGAACATTTTTTCGTTTGATTTAATGGTCTTGGTATATAAATGTTTGAATAAACATTCGTTTATGTTCTGAGGTTCGATTTATGAATTTATTTAACTCTCGTATTATATTTTTCATAACGGAATTTGTTATTGGATTTTTTATTAACTGAAGCAAAAAATGTTTGGCCATTATTTCATCTAACTATAAAATGTTTGTTAATTTCTCTTGGATCGGAAATTAATCCCGGCTGGCATAGCCAAGAAATTATGCTTATGTCGTTTAGCTTGTTGGAAGCTTTATTATTCCTTGCATAAAATAAGAGCTAATTTATGAATATGCAATAATAGAATGTCGAATGGTAATCAGTTTATGAAGAGACCAGCTGTTTCGGTCAGAGTACATAATGTAATCGTAATCCTTACATATTATAAAACAAAGTCTCTCGCCGCGTCTGTCTGTCTGTCTGAACAGGATAAACTCAAAAACTGCAGAACGGATTTTCAAACAGTTTGCACCAATGGACGGAATGATTCATGAGAAAGGTTTTAGTGTATAATTCGTTAAGGTTTTCTGTACATTGGCTGAAATATGACGATTATTGTTGAAGATGTCGAAAAAATCATGTCGATTGGGAGGTTTAGCGTGCGCCGCGTAAACCGTTAGAGATACATAAAATGTATGTTCTACAGGATTGTATATCTTAAAAAGTTCAACGAGAAAGTACGTGATGGCATACTTCTATATTCTAAGGATGACCCAAAATAACCATTTTTATCTTTCAGAATTTGATAAAAAATTCAGAATTCGAAACTGCTGGCAAATGCTAGTGTAATATAAATATTGTTCTGTATTTTTAGTCATGTGTTGCAATGATATCTCTGTTTTGTGACTATGATTGATTATAAAATAGATATCGAACTTAATAGGTACGCTTTGAGGAAAAATATTCTCAGAAAAACACTTCGACAGTGTTGCAGCGTCATATCCATCATTTATCACTGTATTAAATACAATGTTATTTGGCAAGAGACGTCAATTTGCTGCCATTTAAAAATATTATTGAAAAATGTTAATTTATCAAGTAAATCAATTTTCTTTCGACGTCTTTAAGCACTTAACGTGAGCCCTAAAATTGTTCAAGCTCAGAGTACAACGAGTACAACGATAACATGCGCCGTCCACGTGACGGATTGTGTACTTTAATTTAATGCTCCCTTTACCGGCTTTGATGTCGTCGAGATCTTGTTTGAATTGAGGGACGTAATAACCAAATACAAATTAATTACATATTTGCGGCTCTTTCCCCTTCAAAGAAAAAAGGACCCATACATGAAAAATGTTTTATTTTTGAAGATTTCCTCTTGCTTTTATTCGTTAAAGTAAAGTCTTCATTATTTTTAAAGGAATACATCCATCTTTGCGCGGGAATTCATTACTCAACATTCCACAGCGTTTGGTAATGCAGGCTTATTGGCGCCCAAATGGGCTCCGTCATCAGTCACCGCGGAGTGACGCTAGCATAAACACACGGTACACTCGTGACGGATTATGTTACTACATTTCGCTCCAATATACTCTCATGTTCGTGGTACAAAAATATGACGTTGATAGTTGGCGCCCAACATAGGACTGTATCAGTCATTGACTTGTTGAAGATATGGGTACAAGCGTGTTTGTTTTACCGTACTTTTAAAATGCAAGTAAATGTACTTTTTGATAATATTGCCGTTGAATATTGCCCAAAATAATTATATAGGTCAATGTAACCTAAATTCCAAAACTTTGAAAATATTTTTAATCGTAAAATACTACGCTCGACAGTAAAGCAGTTTCGCGAAGTTAAATGTACTTCCAGCTGTCACCAAACCTGAAAAATCATTTATGACTCAATATCACGCCATATAAAATGTTGCGAGTTATGCCTTTAAATGCCTATAAAACTCAACGATGTATGGATACTTTTATATTTGGGAGTGTGCATACTTTTTAGATAAAACCGAGCAGCTATTCGAACGAATATACTACCGCATATATTGAGAGTAGAAGAGAGATTTTTTTCTGATTTTGATAAAGACAATAATTATTTATTTATACACGAACTTTGATAAGAACTTCGCTTGATTGGAAAGTCCTCAAATAATCGTTCATGGTAACTCTTCAAAAAGAACATAAGTACCATCAAATTCGTAGAAACTTGTAAAATTTTCGACACATAAAAATAAGAATAATTAGGTATCTACAAACATACAAACAATATTTCCATGTAAGTAATAACAAGTTTATTTGGAATCATAACTGACTTCCCCAAATTTTTAATTAGAAAAGTTTTCGACAATTGTCCCGGGATGCTTCGTCCATGTTTTTCCTCGGAACAAATTAGTTTCTGGTGCCAATTGTTACACAGTTTTTTGTCCTCAGATGCATATTACCGAACTTAGTATAAACGTCGTCATGGGTTAATATAGTACCTGGGCGACTGAGCCTGCTCTGGTGAAAATAGAGAATGCTCATTTAATAGAATAGGACAGTTCATACTAATCCCATGTATAGTACATACTAATTCCATGGTGCTATGATAGTAGGTACTTACTAATTCCATGCTGCCATGTCATTATTCTTATGTCATTATTCATTATCTTGTTCTAAACTTTGGGTGATTGAGCTCTGGGAAAACTATTTTTTCCCAGATATGAGACTTAGCTAGATGGATTTTTCGCCCCCTTGAACCCCTATATTGCAACTTTCATCGAAATCGTGATTATAAATATAAAAATATTGCTCGTTTAATAGTATAGGATATATCATATAGTTTTACAGTGAGTATAAGCTATATTTAACTAGAGTAGTGCGGTTGGCTGAATACTAATTCATCGCTAATGAAACCATAATTTTACGCTCCAGCTATCATCTCCAGCCTTTGAAAACTACGTCGATAACTTTTTAATTTTTTTTCTCAATAAAAATAAATATAATTAGGTAGGAGAGCACAAAGGTAAATTGTTACAAACTTATTTATTTTTAGATCTTTGTCGAAAAAATAAACAGAACTTTAGCAAACTCGGTAAAGGTCGTTTGTATGACGTAAAAAAAATAATGAAACAAATGTTCAAATTAGTATTCTATCGAAATAAAAGTTAACCGTTCCACAGACATAGATAAAATTAAAGTCCAAATTTATTCTTTGTTCGAAAATGTATTACGTCACTACACCCACTGTTCTTCTGCCCTGACGTCAAAACATGGCGGCTATTTATTATAACCTCCTGATTAATAGTCACCTTATTAATGAATGGAAAAATAAATACTCCTCACTTCTAGATTTCCTGTAGGGGTGACTAGGGTCCTGTAAGTATTAGGACATTTTGCTGATCATTGTCTGACACAGAACGTAAAACATTACGCCTGGTCCGAAGTGGTAGGTAGAGGTACCTAGATTAAGTTAAAAAAAATCTTTACGTAAGTTATGTAAGTTATGACTTGTAGATACTATTGTAGATTAAAGACGGCCGCCCGCGCCCCATTGTCAGATTCCCGGTAAAAGTCCCCATTGAAAAAAAAAAAACGATTTTCTTCAAAATTACCACATAAATAGACTCTCAGTACGATACCTAACAACACCCTCACGGATTGGACAGGGTATTTTTTTACACGTTGTATGATCCACCCACATTTCGCTAGTTATGTTTAAATCCCATGTAATCGGAAGCAAACCTTTTGCCATTCCCAAGTATTTCAAGAAACATTCTCTCACTAATTCTGCAATATTCCGGTCACCTAACAGCTTTTTTATTCATTAAAGAACCTAAATTACCCCCTTTACACTTCAATCGAACTTTTTATATGGCTATTAATTTATAAATAGTTGCTATAATACATAAAAGTGCTATAATTCATGAATAAAGTGCAGTTTGTCGTGTCGCCGGCACATAACCGTGAATCGTTGCGTCCCGTCAATATTGACTGGGGTTAACCCGTGGCGCGTCCGTTGCGAGCGAATGATTGACATCGACTGGACAGGTTTTAGGGAAATGTTTTATTTTTTAATGCAATTTGTTTAGCTTTACCAGACTATGTGTATGAATATTCAGTTTTTAGAACTATAGGCATATTTAAAGTGTTAGTTTTTTTCGGAAATAACAATGAAATTTTTATCAAATTCTGAAAGATAATAATGGTTACTGTGGATCATCCTTAGAAGATAGACATATCCCATTGCCGACATTTTTGTTGAACTTTTTAAGATGAACAATACTGTAGAACATAAATTTTATGTAACTTTTACGATTTCCGCGGCGCACGCCAATGAAGCTTCCAGTTGGCATGATTTTTTCCGACATCTTCAACAATAATCGTCAAATTTCAGCCAATTTACACAAAGGAAATTAAGGTAAGAGGTTAAGGAATTATACACTTAAACCTTCCTCATGAATCACTCCGTCCATTTGCGAAAACCGTATGAAAGTCCGGTCCGTAGTATTTAATTTTATCGCGTTCAGACAGACGCGGCGGAGGAACTTTGTTTTATAATATGTAGTGATGAAAGTGAAGATTTTATTAATGAGAAATCGATATTTCATTGTGTTATCTTCAGGAATATGTTTTTCATATTACAGCGTTATTGGTAACACTACGAGCTAGCATACTTATCGACTCCCTTAGAGTGAAAACCTCGTAAGTGTAAAAGAAATAACTTTTCAGGAGGAAGAAAAAACTGCGTGCTGTAAATGTATGTACTATCTCTTATATTAGCAGTTGTGGATATAAAAGTGGGTTAAATTTCCATATTGATTAATAAAAAAAAAACATAAAAGACGCCGTAGAAAAACTTTACAGCACGTAGTTTTTTCTTCCTCCTGAAAAGTTACTTCTTTTACACTTACGAGGTTTTCACTCTAAGGCGTCGTTATGGAGTTTCAATAGAATTCGAGGCCAGCTCATGCTGGTTTTTTAGGATTCCGTACCCCGCATCCGCATTCCGTATCCGGTTCACGTACGCTACCCTTTTACTAAGCCTCCGCTGTCCGTCTGCCAGCGGGCTGCATCTCATGTACCGTAATAGGTAGACAGTTGAAATTTTCACAGATTGCGTATTTTTGTTGCCGATAGAATAAAAAATAATAAAAATAAAATTTAAATTTAAGGTATTACCTTACAAGAAACGTGTTTTTTTTAACTAAAGTAAAAAACGTAGTGTTAATTATTGTACGGTGCCGGTGGAAAGGAACCTTTCGTATGCGAGTACGACTCGCATTAGGCCAATTTTTTTACCATTGTCTGTATAGGTAGCGCTATTTTCCAGTCCCATTAATCTTTAAAATACAAGGAATTTTGTTGCCAGCAGCTGTTACCTCAGAAAAGATAAAATAAATCGTCTTCAGTGGCATGTACCGGTAAAGCCTCACCGTGTACATAAAGAAAGAAAGAAAGAAAGAAAATATTTTATTTGGGACACGCACAGGAAATACAAAACATAATAAAAAAAAAGGCACAAACATTAACAAAAACACACACGGCACACGGCACACACGGCACACACGGCTGGTACAAGCGGCTTAAATCACAATTTTTACTGCTAAATAATGGCAATTATCGTCTGTGGGCTGTTTCACTCTATGGACTGACGGATATTCTCGTCAATCAGAACTAAAATATACAAAAAATGAACGATACAACGTTAATTTTTTTCAACGTCAATATTCAAACGTCAACGTCAATATATTATTTTTTAATATGACGTGTAAAAATGATTCCGATATCCTATTTACAGAATAAACAATTTCATTTCATTTCATTTACATTTTCCTAGAAAAAATATTTTGCGTTATACTTTTCGAAACACCTTATCATATTGTCTACATACCTAGCACGCTGCATTGCTGAACAATTTAAAGGCATTTTTATTTATCGTATCATAAAATGACACATAACACGGAGGAATAGACAAAATGACAGATAAACAAGCACAATCTGTCATTTTGTCTATTCTTCCGTCGAAAAAACACGTAGAAAAACCCGTTTTTATGGTTTTCATCTTACGCGTGCTGGAAGGACTGGCCACCGCGGCACTAGCAAAAGACAGAATTGTGTGGAAAGGGAGAGTTAGATTTATTTACTTATTCACAAGGCAACTATAACAGGTAAAAATCACAGTATATCACTAGGTCCACTTTATAGGTTTCGACCTGATTATCACCCAAAGCGTGATCGCACAACATGACTAGCAACAACAATAATAAAAATGACAACTACAGTAAAAAGCGTCGTTTACAAAATTACAGCTACAAGGTCTGTGCGTCTCTCCGACACACTTCTGCTTATACAGGGAATGTGTAGGAGACCAGACACGCCAGGTAAAGTACATAATTGACACAAAGTTACATTATTTAAAGAAAATATTAGATTAGATCACACCTTTACTTCCAAAGGCATGACAGAAGTGCAAAGCGCACCTAAATGTTGCCTGGTATGTTTAAATCCCATGGAATGGAATCCCATGGAATGGTGAGCGACCCAATTGCCATCATTCCGGCAAAAAACCTGCACCCAAATTTTTTTTTTGCGTAACAAACTGATTCACAATCCGAGAGTTTTGAAGGATATTGATGTAAAGAAAGAAAAATTGGTTTATTTGTCATAGAAACACACGTGCATACAAAAAGACAAGAGTAATCAGAAAACAACAAAATAAAGTAGTACATAAGAAATCACGAGCATAAAACAGATGCACGTAATGACTGTGACAAGAAGGCAAAGGTGTGTGGTATTGCTGTTCCATTGTTTCATAGGCTTGAAAAATTCGTCTGCTCGACAACGTAAATAATGCAATGGACGCGGGTGAACTGTCAAAATGAAACCCATTGCGATGAATTGTCATTTTATGTGTGTTAAGCAATTACCCCGGAGACTACTGGGGGCCTAAAACGGCCGCTTTGGCAGAATCATAATATGATAATATTATGAAATACACAAACTGTCACAAATTGACAATTCATAACATTATCTGCGTTCAATTCATATTACGTTATTCATCTGTTTGACAGTTTTGTATTATAATGAAATAACATTTAAACTGTAGAAATAAGAAATAAAAATCTCATTTGATTAATAAAAACTGTAAAAAAAAACCGGTAACATTACGGTTTTCATTTTTTCATGCGGCATATTTACACCAAATATGATTCTGATATAAATTGAATTGAATGTGATTCAGCTAGAATATGTGTGCTCAGCAGGAATTCAAAAAATGAATTGCTTTTGGAGGAATTGCTTAACTTGGCCATTTTAGACCCGCTGAGCTGCTACTGAGAAATTCCTTACTGAAAATCCCAACAACATTGCCCGACCTGAGGATCGACCCCAAGACCAAGACACAAGACGCTCAGTTAGTCGCGCTTGTAACCACTATACCAACGAAGCAGTTAACACTGTCGTGTCATTGTGAAGTTTTAAACAAAAAAGTTCTCAAATAAAAGTGTTCTCGCTGTAAACACAACGGTTGGTAGCCCTGCTCTAAGCGTAAAGTATCATCCACACGTGTTCTGTTTACTTTTTGTTCTCATTATGAAGATTGTGTGCAGAGTACACCTTTGTTTTAGTAAGTTGGCACTCTTGTGTGAGAGCGAGATTAACGGGGGGTTACTTTGGGAGACACGGCTTGAGTCTTATCGTCGTGAAACAGGTTTATAGTTATTAGATGTGAGAGGGTAAATGAAATGAGATAGAGAATATTAAAAGTGATAATAATATTAACCTTACATACATATTTATAAAAAGCAAGTGCAAAGGGTGGGTAGGCCCCCATGTATGTGATGACCTGGGGTCCTAAAACGGCCACATTACGCAATTCCTCTAAAAGCAATTCATTTTTTGCAATTCCTTTGTGGTGACACATATTGTAACTGAATTCAATTCATATCAGAATCAATTTGGTGTAAATATAGCCGCATGACAAAAATGAAAACCATAATTTTACCGGCTAATTTTTCTTTACAGTTTTTTATTAATCCAAATGAGTTTTTTTTCTGTAGTTTAAATGTTATTTCATTTAAATACAAAACTGTCAAACAGATGAATTGCGTAATATGAATTGAACGCAGATAATATTATGAATTGTCAGTTTGTGTGATTCATAATATTATCATATTATGATTCTGCCAAAGCGGCCGTTTTAAGACCCCAGGTGTAGGTAGGCCGCAGGAATCCGTTGGATGCGAGAAGCACCGATTGTTGTGCCGGTTTTCCAATGCTAGGGAGAGACATACGAGTATGTCCAGCAGTGAGTGGACGTCTTTCGGCTGAGCGATGATAATGATACCCTTTCGAAACATTATAACTTGCTACGACGAAGCGGAAATACGCGTGTCATTTTCCGCCGCGTTTTACCGCTCTGATTTTTGCTCTAGTCATTAATTGTTAATATTTTTATTCAATTTCATCACTCGCTGCACTCACTCCGATGCAATCAAAAGGGGAGCATAGCAACATAAACGTAAAGAAATGTAATATTGGATCGATGCAGTCAATTATTGCACATTGTGTGACACGTGCGTGGGGCGGGATGGCGAGGGTGGCAGGGGATGGAGGGAGGATACGGTCTGCTGTTTGGGAACGTTTAGATGATGCTCTAAATAAAATATTTTAAGATGATGAAACTTGAAGCTGGCCTACCTGAGCTTGTTGAGCTACACGAGCGTGAGACACCATAACCTCTTTGTTTCAGCATTTCTTCTCAGAGATCAGTCAACTACGAAAAGCCGGTGCCATCTAGTTTTAAAAATTGTTGACCAAATTGACTTTTAAAAGTGTCATTGAAGATCTAGTAGTTACCTAAAAAAAAAAAAAAACATTTCGTGGTGAAAACTCAAAAAACTTTGCTCGTCAACGGCTGGAACCCAGAAGTCACTACTCAGCGATTGTGGTTGCGAACCCTTTTTTGGGAGGTGTAGGGGTCTATCAGTCTCCCACCCCGGTGTTCTCTTCACACACTTGGACCGGAGATCATGGATCTTGTGCGTCTTTCACGATCCCCGGCTGGTACCGACCCGCCTTTGCAGGCCACAAGCCCGCGGAGTGAGGTAGTTGTGAACACTAGACCATCAAGCAGCCAAACTGTTGTTATATTTGTCATAAAATGTTACCTACATAAATATAAAAGAGTAGTTGTAGATATAAAATCCAATAAGTGTTCCGTTTTTTCCTGTTGAGGTACGGAACTCTAAAAACAAGCGAGCCTTACAACAGTCGCATATAATGTGGAACATCTGACGTTTTGGCTGACAGAACCAATCTCTCGGAAAATGGGTTGGTCCCATCTGACGACCAACTCTATCACCGCGCGCGCTCATTGGTCAAATCAAATAGCGCGCGTTTTCCTGGCTTCTTGTTCTCGTCCCTTTTCACGAAACACTCCAACATATTGCAGGAAAGCTAGACGAAAGATGTTACATATCAAAAGACGATGTATATTCTTCTAAATTTCCAAGAACGAAAATGATATTGTGAATACAAGGACTAATTCCGTGTAAAACAGTATAAACCATTCTAATAAAATCTTTATCACAACCAATTCTGAAGGAATTACCAAAAAAAAATACCCAAGAATTTATGCATAGTCACGTAAACTAATTCCCCCTTACGGCCGGGGGGCGAGGGGCGGGGGCCGGGTGCGTTATGTTGTAATTTTATTATTGAACAATGTGTGGCAGTGTGTTAGAGGGTCGCGAGGTCGACCCCCAGTTGTCGGGAAGGAGCTATTGTTGTTGAGATGCTGGGAAATTATTGCTATGTGTTGTGCGTTCAATGAAATTTCAACGCGTCACGTTTAGGCACATTTCGTTTCAAGAGAGAGAGAGAGAAATATGGTCGTCGGTAATATTAAGCAATATAAATTGTCTATGGCTCTGACATTCAAATAATAGACAATCTTGACATACTACTAGTACTTAGTTACGAGGCTTTTGACAAATTTGTGAAAGTGCATTTTATGTAATATTTTTTTGGAATGTGCGTTTAGTTTGTGCAGAATAAACAATTTTTCTTTCTTTCTTTCTTTCTAGATGTAACTCTCTCTGTCCCACACACTAAATGTCCCATATTCTTTATTTTTAAGAAGTTTCTCTTCTAACACGCGTACGGTGGTGTATGTGCAATTTATCAATGTATGGAGCGTTTTTTTAGAGATCAGTCATGTTAACAAAGACTAATGTAATGCATTTTTATCAAAGGAAGCCTTACATTTACAATAATGAATTGATACAGGAGTGACCTTGCGGAAATCCATTATAAAATACAATAGACGTGGATATATTTAGTAACTCGTTCCGCTTAGCTATTTCTAAAGAGCCATCAAAACTTCTGAAAGCAATCGACACTTGTTTCACCTCTCAACGAGGCACACGGCGCAGACAGCGCTCAGCGCTCGGTGTGGAAACACGCCGTATTCGGGTTCGCGACAAGTCCATCGTCATCCTGAGGATGCCTCGTTGAAAGGTAAAATATGTGTCGATTTATTTCAAGAGTTTTTTTTTTCACATTATAATGGACAAAAAGTTGACCTAGTACTAGTTGCAAAATTTCTTGGCATTATGATAGATAGCCAATAAATTTGCAAGCCACAAGCAGAAGAAGTATGCAAAAAACTAAGTGCAGATGCGTATGTATTCTTTAACTTGTCTAAAAAAGTAAAAATGGCCACAAGGTTACTTAATTGCATACCACGGGTTAGTCGTGTCGATTTTGAGATTCGGTACAATATTTTGGAAAAATTGTAGTCTGAGGGAACAGGTGTTCAAGGCTCAAAAAAGCTGTATAAGGGCTATGTGCAATATAATAGTTACAGATATTTGCGTACCTACCTGTATTTAAGTCAACATGCATCTTTTTAATAAAGTGTCCGAAAATAGAAACCGGCCAATCAGGAGACAGTATAAAAATTTGCTAATCGTTAGTGGTAAAGTATTTTATGTATGAGTCCAATCATATTTAACAAAGTACCCGACGTAATAAAAAATGAGACATTTCCACTTTTCAAAAAGAAATTGTCAGATCTATTAATTAATAAATGTTATTACTCGATTGGCGATTTTTTGACCGAAAAATATGACACATCTGTACTCCTGACTTGTACTAAATAATTTTAATTTAACTATATTGACCTCGAACTTGACGAACTTATAATCCCATTTTATAAAACTTGACATTATGTATTGTATTGCTTATTTCAAATTATTTACTGAATTTCATCTTGACATGGTAAACTTGTATTGATTTCATTGAATGTGTTAATAATATTATATTGAGGGAGTCTTTATCATTACAGCTTAAACTGGTTGCATGCCTTAAGGTAGTTAGTATAAGGATCATTTTAAACTTTACATCTGTAACTCTGTGCAAATAAAGAACTATTCTATTTTAATTTACCTGCACGCGTAGCATGACGGGTTTCGTCGACGGAAGAATAGACAAAATGACAGATAAACAATCACAATCTGTCATTTTGTCTATTCTTCTGTCGACAAAACCCGTTTCTACGGTGGTCATGCTACGCGTACTGTTGTGTAAATGTGTATGGCATGATAATGACTTTCCCAATTTTCACTTGTTTTCAAAGCCCAAACGTATTTTTTCCGCAGTACTCCATCATTCAGGCTCGATGTCAAAGCCTCTCAACTGACATACACAAACCTACCTGTATGTATGTGTTTGCGTATCTGTATCTCAAAGAGAGATGAGCCCTTTATCATCGGACCCGGCGTTTGGGACTACATAAGTGGTTCATTCGCATTGTTCTGTTATAACTTTTTTTTTTTGGAACCAAGTGCTTTAATGCGACTTGTAAACTTTCAGAAATCGTCACGCTAAAAAGTGTTAATACTTGCGACTGTTTTCTTCTAATTCAAAGAGAAAGAAAGAGAGAGCGAGAGAGAGAGAACGCCGGCAGAAAAAAAGAAAAGAGTAGTGATTACAGTGTCGTGGGTTAAAATTGTACACATCGCCCCGACTACACTGCACGCCGAAGAGAAAGAGAAAGTGTGAATTTGGTCAAAATATAAATCCAAGATGGCGGCTCTGAAAAATTTCAAATGTTTCATCATGTGTATAGTTTTCATGGTATTCGAGGGTGTTAAAGCCGATAGTGGGGTCGGAATGTAAATCCAAGATGGCGGCTCTGAAAATTTTCAAAGTTTTCATCGTGGGTATCATTTTCATAGTTTTCAAGTGTGTTAAAGCCTATAGTGGGGTCGAAACGTAAATCCAAGAAGGCGGCTGCGAAAATTTTCAACATTTTCGTCATGGGTGTCGATTTCATAGTTTTCGAAGGTGCTAAAGCCGATAGTGATGTCAAAATGTAAATTCAAGATGGCGCAATAGAAAAAATTGTTTTTGTTTTAAATAATACGTGAAAAGGAACTTCGTTCCTGACGGGAGTCCCCCGACCACACACGTTTCTTTTTTAATACATAATTTTATTTTCATACAACCAAGGCCTATAGTGTTAGTTATATAGTTGGCGTAAGTATTTAAATTCCGACAACACGAGAGCTATTACTAGGTAGTAGTCACAACTAGTCTCTTTTTTTTTTCTTGAGGTTAGTGACTAACAGTGTTGTTCACTACGGAACCCTAAAAACAAACGAAACAAAAAACCCTATAAAGGTCAAGTGCGATTCAGATTCGCACACGAAGGGTTCCGTACCACCGTACAATATTTAGCAAATAAATGAAAATACTAAACGAAGAATATTAATACTTTTCATCTTAAATTTTAAAAATCGCAAAGATATATTTGTATTTCGTAATGACACTATGAATTACAAAGTTATTTTTTGCAGATGCTGAAAATTGCCCATATTTAAATAAAATACCGTTAGTATTTGTTGATTATATACTATATAGTACGTGATATACAGAAGTTTCAAATTCCTAACTTGTTCAATTGTTGCGACTTGCGATAAAGCTCGTACAAAAATGGTCTAAGACTGACAACTTTTACGCCCCCCTATTTCGTAGTTTTCGAAGATGAAAAACCCAAAAATTATATTTGTACTCGATTCGATGAGCTCTAGATAATGACCACCTACAGGCCAGAGTAAGATTATCTTTTTCTAAATCAAGAGGTTATTGTATGGGGGAACGCCCTTTTAATTTTATTTAATTTTTATTATTTTGTTTTAGCGGCAATAGAAATACACAATCTGTGAAAATTTCAACTGTCTACCTATTGCGGTTCATGAGGTACTACTACCCCATTTTCTTATATGCCCGCCAAAAGAGACCCCCATATTAAAAATTAATTTATTTACATTACAACGGCGTTTATTTGCGTTGTTTGCGTTACCAAATTTCAACTTTATCGGTCCATTCGATTCGGAGCAAATTGCCTGTGACAGATAGACAGACACACGAGTGATCAAAGAAGGATTCCGTTTGTCCTTTTGAGGTACGTAACCCTAAAAAGATTTATAAACACGAGTTCGCAACAGCCAGCTTTACCAACGACATTTTTTTTTATACAGAACAATGCGAATGAACCACTTATGTAGTCCCAAACGCCGGGTCCGATGATAAAGGGCTCATCTCTCTTTGAGATACAGATACGCAAACACATACATACAGGTAGGTTTGTGTATGTCAGTTGAGAGGCTTTGACATCGAGCCTGAATGATGGAGTACTGCGGAAAAAATACGATTGGGCTTTGAAAACAAGTGAAAATTGGGAAAGTCATTATCATGCCATACACATTTACACAACAGTACGCGTAGCATGACCACCGTAGAAACGGGTTTTGTCGACAGAAGAATAGACAAAATGACAGATTGTGATTGTTTGTCTGTCATTTTGTCTATTCTTCCGTCGACAAAACCCGTTTCTACGGTGGTCATGCTACGCGTACTGTTGTGTAAATGTGTATGGCATGATAATGACTTTCCCAATTTTCACTTGTTTTCAAAGCCCAAACGTATTTTTTCCGCAGTACTCCATCATTCAGGCTCGATGTCAAAGCCTCTCAACTGACATACACAAACCTACCTGTATGTATGTGTTTGCGTATCTGTATCTCAAAGAGAGATGAGCCCTTTATCATCGGACCCGGCGTTTGGGACTACATAAGTGGTTCATTCGCATTGTTCTGTATAAAAAAAAATGTCGTTGGTAAAGCTGGCTGTTGCGAACTCGTGTTTATAAATCTTTTTAGGGTTACGTACCTCAAAAAGACAAACGGAATCCTTCTTTGATCACTCGTGTGTCTGTCTATCTGTCACAGGCAATTTGCTCCGAATCGAATGGACCGATAAAGTTGAAGTTTGGTAACGCAAACAACGCAAATAAACGCCGTTGTAATGTAAATAAATTAATTTTTAATATGGGGGTCTCTTTTGGCGGGCATATAAGAAAATGGGGTAGTAGTACCTCATGAACCGCAATAGGTAGACAGTTGAAATTTTCACAGATTGTGTATTTCTATTGCCGCTAAAACAAAATAATAAAAATTAAATAAAATTAAAAGGGCGTTCCCCCATACAATAACCTCTTGATTTAGAAAAAGATAATCTTACTCTGGCCTGTAGGTGGTCATTATCTAGAGCTCATCGAATCGAGTACAAATATAATTTTTGGGTTTTTCATCTTCGAAAACTACGAAATAGGGGGGCGTAAAAGTTGTCAGTCTTAGACCATTTTTGTACGAGCTTTATCGCAAGTCGCAACAATTGAACAAGTTAGGAATTTGAAACTTCTGTATATCACGTACTATATAGTATATAATCAACAAATACTAACGGTATTTTATTTAAATATGGGCAATTTTCAGCATCTGCAAAAAATAACTTTGTAATTCATAGTGTCATTACGAAATACAAATATATCTTTGCGATTTTTAAAATTTAAGATGAAAAGTATTAATATTCTTCGTTTAGTATTTTCATTTATTTGCTAAATATTGTACGGTGGTACGGAACCCTTCGTGTGCGAATCTGAATCGCACTTGACCTTTATAGGGTTTTTTGTTTCGTTTGTTTTTAGGGTTCCGTAGTGAACAACACTGTTAGTCACTAACCTCAAGAAAAAAAAAAGAGACTAGTTGTGACTACTACCTAGTAATAGCTCTCGTGTTGTCGGAATTTAAATACTTACGCCAACTATATAACTAACACTATAGGCCTTGGTTGTATGAAAATAAAATTATGTATTAAAAAAGAAACGTGTGTGGTCGGGGGACTCCCGTCAGGAACGAAGTTCCTTTTCACGTATTATTTAAAACAAAAACAATTTTTTCTATTGCGCCATCTTGAATTTACATTTTGACATCACTATCGGCTTTAGCACCTTCGAAAACTATGAAATCGACACCCATGACGAAAATGTTGAAAATTTTCGCAGCCGCCTTCTTGGATTTACGTTTCGACCCCACTATAGGCTTTAACACACCTGAAAACTATGAAAATGATACCCACGATGAAAACTTTGAAAATTTTCAGAGCCGCCATCTTGGATTTACATTCCGACCCCACTATCGGCTTTAACACCCTCGAATACCATGAAAACTATACACATGATGAAACATTTGAAATTTTTCAGAGCCGCCATCTTGGATTTATATTTTGACCAAATTCACACTTTCTCTTTCTCTTCGGCGTGCAGTGTAGTCGGGGCGATGTGTACAATTTTAACCCACGACACTGTAATCACTACTCTTTTCTTTTTTTCTGCCGGCGTTCTCTCTCTCTCGCTCTCTCTTTCTTTCTCTTTGAATTAGAAGAAAACAGTCGCAAGTATTAACACTTTTTAGCGTGACGATTTCTGAAAGTTTACAAGTCGCATTAAAGCACTTGGTTCCAAAAAAAAAAAGTTATACCTAAAACTACCACATTTACTGCCTTATTGATGTGTTGGTCTAAAATGTAAATCTGCAAGGGTGCTGCTCCATAGCCCTAGTAACATAAAATAAATCCCAACATTTCCATTCAATCCACGCATCTAACACTTATCTCCAACTGACCGGCTATCAACTATAGCCGATCAATCGGCTATCGGCTAATATCTCGCCTCGTTAAACCCTCTCGCCGCACTATTAAGGGTAAGTCGCATCGGTACGAGCGCGTGGTTTTAGTAGATTGGTTGTACATATACTGCGTTCACAATTCAGTTTCCAAAAATGTAAACAAAAATGTTTATTTGGAAAATATAACTTTAATACCTGAACATAGGTTCAGTTTATGCTACAAATTCAAACAAATTGTGTGATTTCTCAATAGCAACCTAGTCAATTAAAAAAAAAAAAAACTTAAATACTAGACTTTAGATCCATATTTTGATGGCCATTTTCGGAAGTCGGTGAATATTTTGTATTCGGGTATAGTGTAGGTTCTGGAGGTCAGATAGGCAGTCGCTCCATGCAGAATACTGGTACTCAGCTGCATTCGGTTAGACTGGAAACCGACCCCAACTTAGTTGGGAAAAGGTATCTAGGTATTTAGTAAAATATGTGTTACTTAGGTGAGGAGTTACCAGTTAGGGTTTATTCTGTGTTAAATATACAGTGCGAGTCTTTATAATGTGCACATATCGAAATAAGGGAATCTATGCTTAATTTTGCTTGCGGAAAAAATATAAAAAAATATCTAAATATTTTTTATGGATTTTTTAAACAAAACGGTATAATATTTAAACTAAGTGATCTATCGCGATGAAACCAACTCCATAAAGATTGGAAGTAATTAGGCGTCCTCATGAAATGAAAATTGTAGAAAAAAAAAACTACCCTCAATTGTAAATTGAGATGTTATTTTTTTAGCTAAAATCTGTTTTTTTTTTTTTCATAAATATTTACAATAATCGTAAAATTTATCAATAAGACGTAGAGTTACGTAACGTAAAAAAAAATATTTTTAAAATATTTTTTCCGTCGATAAAATTAAGCATAGATCCACCACACCCACACCCCACCCGCCACCCACCACCTTGCCTCATTTCGATATGTACACATTATTTATTTATTTATTAATAGGTTAGCCTACAATTGTTTACATATTTCATTTCTTCCAAAAGTACACGATATAAATTTATAAGTGCAACAATTACTTAAAGGCTAGCACCACATGCACTGTATATTTCAATTTTAAGTATTTGGTTTAGATTAGATAATTAATGAAAAATTGATTAAAAATTAAATTATATTGAATTAAATAATGTTAAATAATTATGTAAATGAATAAATTTAATTAATAATTAATGAATAATTATAAAGACTCACACTATAGAGTGGAAATTCTTAATAGTAACCCGGAGTTTGGATGTCTGCCCGATTAACGGCAATAGCGTCGCACTCCTATTACCAAAGTGGACGTGCTATACCGCCTACCCCTTTGGAGAAATCAGGTGTGATGCTATCTATCTACAGTCAACGAATAAAATATACGGTGAACACTACAAGGTTAATTTTAATGTGCAACTTGTTGTTATTCAGCCTACAGATCGTTCACTATAACTTGTCCCTTGCCGTCATGTTGGCACCATTGTCAAGCTTAGTTTCAATACTAATAGAGTTCAAAATGGCGACTGACAGAATAGTGCTACCAATCGCGTTCAAATTCAAATTCACAATTTAAAAAAAAAATCAAATTAAAAGAAAAATCAAAATATTTTTATTTCACTTAAACCTACATGGGCACTTATGAAAGGTCAGAAGCTAGGTGCACGGTTCCAATTGGTCGCTTCCTATGGAGAAGAGCCGGCAAGAAACTCCACGGTTACTCTTTTAAAAATAATTGGCTTTTACAATATTTTCAAATTCCAGTGTTAATATGTATGAAAGGACAGTGTAGGCGTCAACAAGTACCAGGTACTTATGAAAATAGAAAATGGTCAACAAATCTACAGTCCACTAAGCCTACAGCGTTCTCACATTCACAAAATAGAAAAGAATCTATAGAAAAGATATATAAATTGATAAAAATAAAAACCTATTTTAATTAAACGCAATTGCATGATTGCTATTACAACTGTAATAAATCTCAATAATTATCATGTGCACAAAAGCCACTTGTAAACATCGTCACAGGTCAAGTTATAATAAACGCACTGTAGGTACGGCATTACCAATGAAAACTACAGTTCGGAAAGGTGACACACGCCCACTATGTGGGAAACAAATTTATTTGATAATAGAGACGAAGACTAAAAAAATATTTTTTGTCCGTCTTTTAGATTATTAAAAAACATCGGACACATATTTTTTATTTTTTTACGTAATCAAAATATACGGCGATACATTGAGTTAAAATGTGCCATGACGTCACGATTATGTTGATTTTATTTTTTACTTGTGACGTAGCGACCCCCACTCTCCAACTTTAATGCGTCTTATCCAAGTATTTTTTTATAAATATGATAAAGCAAAAAATACGTGTTTTATATTTTTTTATTACCTACCTGACGGATTAAAGAGAATTTCTTTTTTTTTACCCTGGCATCATAGCTGAACATTATAGCTCCTTGACCGTACCAAGCATGTATCAGTTTGCAAAAGGTCCAATCGTAATTACTTTGTCTAAACTAAAAATAAAAAAAATCTGTTTTATAAATTAAGGTACCTACGTTACTTAGATGATCAAAAAACGTTTTTCATTCCTAACTAGACCATTAAAAACGTTGCTTTAGCAACATCAATAAGCTTATAGAATCCTCCCCAAACAAGACGGTCCTCATTACACAGCACCCTGTAACTTATTACCAAATAAACATCCTGTATTTGCACTAAACATTACTACAGAGGGCGCGACCCTTACTTCTCACGCACAAAGGAAAAACTACCTTATTGACTTTGGAAATAAGACCGAAAATCGGCTAAAACTAATTTTTAATAATTGGGCCTTAATCAAAATTACTAACGAATAAAAATATACTCTGACTCAATAAAAATAAGAGTGGAATTAGCTTGATCAAGTTTAGAATACATTGGCTTATGAACTAACATTTTCGCACAAAGAAAAACCAACCTTCTCTTAATGGACATCAGATAGATTTTAGTTCGTTTTTATGTCGATAGTCGAAGAGCTAGGGGATTCTAAGTTTTTGCTTACGTGTCGTACTAACAAGTGTGCGTGTAATGTTAGGGGAGCATGAAATTAATTGATCCCCGCCCGGGGTAGGGGGGAGGGGGCTTTCTTACTGAATTGTTTAGTGAGATAGGCCCGGGATTTCATTTAGTCTGTGATTAATTTTAGGAGATAAGTTGTAATAAGTTAAAGACAAGTTCTTTATTTTAACGATTTTATTCGAAGTAAATATAAATAATAATAAATAAAATATTGAAGTTATACGCGTGGTAGATTATGGCCCACTCCCTTTCACAGAAAGAGGAGGCCTGTGTCCCAGCAGTGGGAACATTATAGGCTGATTATGATAAACTTATAATTTAGAAATAATGTCAGTTACAAGTAGTGTGATAGAAAATTAAAAGAATTCCTTTGCTCGTGCCAAAAATATCGTCAAGCTAAATGAGTTAAGGTTCTATTTTTGTACATAATTACATGATACGCTTTATCAGATTCAATGTTATGTAAACAGTTAAATCTATACCAATATTACCAGCGCTGCGACATTTTTTTTTTTAATGTCGCAGCATATGCTGAGATGCCTTTTGGCCTCCTCGACTTTCTGTTATTTTTTTAATTTGTTTTTTAATTTTTTTATTAATGTTTTAATGAGTGTGTTTTAGTTTAATTTGTGATGTCCTGTGCGAGTCCCAATAAATACTTTTTCTTTCTTTCTTTTCATTCTTTCTCTTGCTATTATAAAGAGGTAAAATTTGTTTGTTTGTAAGTTTATATGCAGGGGGTAATCTCCGAAACTACCAGTCGGATTTAAAAAAATCTTTTTGCATTGGTTAGTCCAATTCTTGAGGAAGGTTATAGGCCGCGGACAAAGTGGCGGGCAAAAGCTAGTAATAAATAAAATATTTCCTTCGCATTTTTTTTATGCCTTTACGACTATTTTTTTGGGGGTTCCGTACCCAAAGGGTAAAACGGGACCCTATTACTAAGACTCCCCTGTCCGTCCGTCTGTCTGTCCGTCTGTCACCAGGCTGTATATCATGAACCGTGACAGTTGAAATTTTCACAGATGATGTATTTCTGTTGGCGCTATAACAAAAAATACTAAAAAACAGAATAAAATAAATATATAAGGGGGCTCCCATACAACAGACATGATTTTTTGCCATTTTTATAGATGATACGGAACCCTTCGTGCGCGAGTCCGACTCGCAATTGGCCGGTTTTCATTAAAGTGTTTAAAACATACAACTTTCTTTCTTATTACGTAACTAAATATTAATTGTCTTTTATTTTTTCAATTAGAACTCGAGACCTCTTTTCCTCTTTATTTCCGCCCTCTCCCTTAACGTCGTACATAAATCAACAATATTGTATTCTTTTAAAACGCCTGTTAATAAATTAGAAGCTTCTCAAATGTCACTGGATTAGTATTCCGTACCGTTTGTAACAGATAAACTTATTAAAAAGGGTTCCGTATAATTCATAGGGACGGACCTATTATTTTTCTTATGACTACAGAACACAAACAATAAACAACCTTGACATCTTACCAATAAAGTTCAGTTTTATTTGTACAGCTTTGTATTACTGTATGCAATGTAATTTCAACCTTATGCAGTTAAAATTAAAGATGACATCACAATGCAATGTCATAATAATGCTATTTAGATGATAATATACAGCCTGGATAATTAGTTTTACGTGCAATCTTGCATAGCGCTGTTCCATGCATTTAAACGTAATCAAGGGATTTTGAGCCGTATATGAAAGAATTAAGGTAGAGAATCAGTTATGCAGTACTGATAAATAATAAATTTATGAGGTTTTGAAGTGCAGACGAAGTTTAGCATTTTTATTGTCGTTTTAGAGATTGTCGGAATATGTAAAGTTGAGGTGTGGTTCTAACTAAAGTGAAGGATTGCGCTTCCTAACACGTGGGTGCTAAAAAGTGCCTGAGGTAAAAATTGTTTTAAAATATGCTTGTTAGCTATTTGGAAGAAAAATACGTTTAACAATTCCAGACTCGCTGCACTGCTACTGATAATTTTCTATAAAAAAATCCAGCAACACTGCTCAAGAAAAAGGCCTAATTAATTAAGAAGCGTTAAAAACATTACAATCTCATTATTCTATTAATATTATACCTACTTCATCTTTTGTTATAGGTACTTTCACTTTCTCCGGATAGTATTAAATTAATATTTATGACAAATCTTTTTATTTTTTGTTTTGGTTTTTATTATTATTAATAACTATTCATATTTTTATTCAAACAACCCACAGTCATTTTTTCTTATCGTAAAAATCTCGGTGTATCTGTGCGCTGCGGTCGGCGGCCTGTAGCGCTTTGTGAGTGGCCCGGTGCACGGATTCTACATAGCTCGCTTAGAACAGATTTTTGCTGGGACAGTTTTTGTTGTTTTGTATGTTTTTTGTTATTGTATTATGTTTGATTACGTGCTTATTTATTTATTATTTTTTTAAGTATACAAATTATGTATTAGGTATGTTGAAACTGTTTGTACTCCCCGTCACTTGGGTTCATTAGAAAACCAGCGTCAGACAGCATCTGTCTGGCATTAATGCTGAAATGAACCTTTTTGGCGCAGCCGTGAGGCACTCACTATTGTTTTTAAAACATTATTTTTTATTTTATCTTTGTTATTTGTGTTTCACGAACTGTGTCCAAATAAATGTTTTTCTTTCTTTCTTTCCTTTTCCCAACTACGTTGGGGTCGGCTTCCAGTCTAATTGGATGCAGCTGAATACCAGTATTTTACATAGAGTCACTGCCTATCTGACCTCCACAACCCAGTAACTGGGTAATATCGTATTACCCCTTGGTAACACTGGTTGTCAGACTTTCGGGCTTCTAACGATCAGTAACGACACAGCCATGAGTTCGACTGTCAAAGATCCACGAATGACAGCCGGGACCAACGGCTTAACTTATTCCGAGGCACGGAGGTGTCTTCGGTTTGTGAAGATGGAAACCCATCCACAGACCAACCCCGGCAAGCGTAGCTTAACCGAATTAATAGATCCGTGCGACTGTTATTACTTAGCCATGACTTCCTTTTTAGCCATGAGCTCCGTCATCATCTGCCTAGCCTTTTCCCAACTATTTTGGGGTCAGCTTCCAGTCTAACCGGATGCAGCTGAATACCAGTATTTTACATAGAGTGACTGCCTATCTGACCTCCACAACCCAGTAACTGGGTAATATCGTATTACCTCTTGGTAAAATTGGTTGTCAGACTTTCGGGCTTCTGACGACCCGTAACAACATAGCCATGAGCTCCGTGTAATTAATTATTCAGTGTTCATGGTATCTCAATTAAATCATTATTGTTTTACCCGACACGACCTCTTGCCCATCTGTTAACCGTACACTGATTCAAATAACATTTCTGACATTAGGTATATATGTCTGTATGTGTGGGAATAACATCCAAATCTGCTAGATCAATAAATACAACGACGTACTGTTTGTTTTGGTAATGTAGGAGTGATGTGTTTGTGAGGGATACGGTTTATTTCATAGAGGTGTTGGCAGACTGAACAGTCATGCATTGGTTAGAAGGATGACCAAGAACAGTGGTTTGTGTCTCATCCGTTTGACAGGATGAAACATTTTAAAGATGACCTAGCTCCTGAACCATGAAATAATTATTTTTAGTCAAATACTTTGATCGAGTGCTGAGCATGAGGCCCTTTTTTTTTTTTTGGGTGGGAAATCGTCAAATATGTTGCCGGGGGCCACGATCTCCCTTTCGGTTTTCTTCGCAACCCCGGCAGGCATCGGCCCTAGTAGACCCCTTCAAATCTGCTGACATCTCTTTGAGGCGCGCGTGGAACACAACGCGCCGTCGACCCGGGCCTGGTCCTTATCGGACGGTGAGCCACCCATTGCTCACCGCCCGCAAGCCCGCGCCTACGGTGGCCGGAAATCGCCTCGCGATTCCCGACGCCTTGGGCGTCTCCTCCTGCGGCGGTTAGGGGCGTGAGGGCGCGAAATTTGCCTCTCCCTCACGCGTTCCGCCTCCTCCTTCGCGAGCATTACAGCTTCGCAGAAGGAGGTGACGGCCTCCCATTTCCTCTCGCTCCGTACCATGGCCTGAACCAGGGCCGGACGCGAGAGATCACCGCCGCCGATTGCCTCCACAAGGACACGGCGATGGAGCATGAGGCCCGGGTTCGACCCTTACAAAATGTTATTTAGTATTTCCGTTTAGGAATTCTCAGTAATAGCCCGGAGTCTAGATCGGTTCTCGGTTGAACAGAACGACAAATACTGACGTTATAAAACGTTATTATATCTTATTTAAAATTAGCAATGATAGCCTAGTAGTGTGACCATCGGAATGTCAAGTCACAAGTCTCGAGATCAAACCCAAGGCACGCACCTCTGACTTTTTGGATTCATGTGCGTATTTTTGAACTTACTTCAAAAACGGTGAAGGAAAACATCGTGAGGAAACCGGCATGCCTGAGAGAGATATTTCTCGATGGCATGTGAAGCCAAGTCAGGGGCCCATGGACGGCATAAAAACTCTGATACCAGGTTAGTCACACGAAAAAGAAAGAATATTTCCTTTAAAATTAAGAAAATACTTTAATTTATTTATCTCATATTTCCTTACGTAAAAGAGTATAAAACCCATGCATTTATTACAGGTTCATATTAACTTATTTTCGTCATAAAAAATTCTCACTCACGAAAGAATCTCACCTATTTTCCATTTAAATATGTTACCGAAGTAAGTTAACTCCGAAAGTATTCGTTATTAGTTATATCGCGCGCAGACGCAGACTTTATTACATTTTGGGGGAATATTGTTCCACCGCTCGCGTCGTGAGGTGAGTCCTCGCATATCATATGCAAATGTAGGAATAATATCGTGTGCCGAAGTTATGATTTAGTTATGTGCATCTTTATGATTAAGATGTATGTTGACTTGAACATGGCAGTTGAGAGTATGTCATGCTTACTTAAATGTCTCGCTGATGGTGGCGAGTGTGTTGGATCATTCGGTTCCCTACAAAATGGTTGAGCTGAATGGTGCTGATCCACGCGTCATGTTCGTGAACGGGCGCCGTCAGTTGAAACTGGTCATCTCTTATCTGCCAGGGCTTATTTATAATCTTATATTTTCAATTGCTTTTGATTATTTTTTGTACATTGTTCTCACATATAGAAGCAACAAGAATGATGTACCCAGGATTTTGTAATATCTATATTTAAAAGAGTGTCCTTGGAGTTTCTTGCCCGTTCTTCTCCATAGAGATCTACGTTTTTGAATGGGCAATTAGCGTCAACTTTGTGACTAACTGACAGACTCTTTGACAGTTCAAAAGTGCCTGTAAATGGTTTAATTGAAATAAATGCTCTGAGTTTGAGTTTAGGGTTCCTTACCCAAAAGGTTTTAACGGGACCATATTAAGTAGGTACTAAGCTTTCCTCGTCTGTCAGCCTGTTAGTACCGGCCTCATAGGGTCACTTTTTTAGCTGTTATTGTCAGTTGAAATCCAAGAATACGCGTCCACTCTCATGGTGGAAGGATCAACAATTTTTTTTGAGGTCTGCTAGCTCAAAACTATTTTAATTACCGTTTTTAACATTTTAAAACTTACAAAGCACAAACATCATTATCTAAAACCAAACGTACAAAAATGTCATTGCCGATAACATGAAAAATTATTGCGTTATATTACAACCACAAATGACAAAAGTTGTGACGCCATTCACGGTAATAAAAAAAAAACAAAAACTTAATTATCTACCGTAACACCTGCCACAGCCACCACCTTAGCCACGGGTTTTATGGTTGAAAACTAAGATAAGACGCTCCCTATACCTAGGAATATTGTGTCGGTCCTTCTACCAAACACTACATAGATGTATTTACACCAACCTGTAATGATAGTTGTGAGACTTTAATAAATCCTAACTAATATTATAAATGCGAAAATGCTGAACGGATTTGGATGAAATTTGGCACACAAATAGACCATGATCTGGTTAAGGACGTAAGCTACTTTTCATCCTGGATCGCAAACGAAGTCGCAGGCCACAGCGAGTTAATAATAAAATAAAAACTCCCAAACTAAACAGGTCCACAATAAATATATATATGTAACAAAAACTGCCTGCCTGACTGACTGCCTCGTTGGTCTAGTGGTCGCAAGCGCTACTGCTGAGCATGAGGTCCTGGGTTCGATTCCCAGGTCGGGCAAGGTTTTTCTATCTGAAATTTCTTAGTAGCAGCCTGGAGTCTGGATTTGTGCCCGGTTGATGGCAATAGGCTCGCCCCTTATTACATGGGACTTAAAAAAACATAACTGGCGGAATGTGGGTGAACCTGCTACAGGGACACCTCTGTCCAAACCTTTCAGGGAAACAAGGCGTGGTGTTATGTTATGTCATATAAGAAAAAAAATACATTTTGTCACAAAGGGGGTTCAAACTAATTTACTAAAATATAATAATTTTGCCAACGTTATTTTTTCAGAACTGACCAATTTGTGTATAAAAATTAACCAAAATTCAACTCTCTTATCTACAAAGAGTCATACAGTATTTCCATTTAAAAAACTAGCCAGATAGTTGAAAAACCGTACAATTTACCCGCAACTCTGAGGTAGCAAAAAAGACTCACAAAAAGCAACCTAATAGGCCCTTTAACTGCAGCATCCAGAGAGCACAGAGTTCTCTTTTTAAAAAGACATTCATCCTCCTTAACGTATTCGCAACATTTTATTTTCAGAGACAAGTAAGGCCGAGTGCAGGCAGGCGACTCGGCCGCAATTAGTCGCAAATTGTCGCTCGTCTAGACGCTACTTTATTTATTTTTATTATGCTGGTTTTTCAACACTTGAGGGACGTGTGGCCACAGTGTAGATTATTGCAGTAGACCTGTTGCCATTATTTTTGTTGTTTTAAACACATAACATAACATCACGCCTTGTTTCCCCGAAGGGTTGGGCAGAGGTGTCCCTGTAGCAGGTTCACCCACATTTCGCCAGTTATGTTTTAAGTCCCATATAATTGGGGGCGAGCCTATTGCCATCAATCGGGCACAAATCCAGACTCCTGGCTGCTACTGAGAAATTTCAAATAGAAAAACCCAATAACACTTTGCCCGACCTGGGAATCGAACCCAGAACCTCATGCTCAGCAGTAGCGCTTACGAACACTAGACCAACGAGGCAGTCAAGTTGTTTTAAACTAAGTTTAAAAACACTACTACGCAACACATGCTCAATTATATCCCAGAAGCATTTGACATAAAATTCCTTTTAATTTTTTTCAACTAGACAAGCGCAATAATACCACAGGATCTTATAAAATATTCATTCTATTACAACTCGTTTCCCACTAAAACTGCAAAACAACAATATTCTATTACTTATTTCTCATTTGAGCAATAGGTCTCGAGTTTGAACCCAGCGCACGCACCTCTGACTTTTCGGATTCATGTGCGTATTGTATAATTATCACTTGCTTCAAAAACGGTGAAGGAAAACATCGTGAAGAAATCGGATTCCTCAGAGGTATTTCTCGACGGCATGTGAAGCCAAGTCAGAGGCCCATGGGCGGCATAAAAACTGAGACACCAGGTTAGCCACTAACCACACGAAAAATAAATTCTTCCCATTTATCCCTAAGAGGTATATTTTGCGAATAAATATAAAAACATGTAAACTATGGCCGTTACTAGCACCCCATAAGTATCTAAGTCGACTTCTAGATGGCGTTATAAAACTACAGTCTCTGGCAATTTGTGAGTCGCTGATGCTGCCATCTGTTGAAAAAATTTAAGGAAGGAAAATAGCCACCTCAATAGCCAGACTTAGGGAGGTATCATTTCTTTGTATGGGATTGGGTATCTGTACTAGTATTATATTATCTGTGCTAGCACCCAGTCACCCAGTACGTTAGTGTGCTTGAATGCATATTTCGAGATGTCCCACTAGTGACTGCTGCATCAGTTTAGTGGTCGAAAGCGCGATTGAAGGCCTTGGGTTTGATCGAGCCCCAGGTCGAGCAAGTATTGTTGGGTGTTTCCCAGCCCAGAGTCTGGATTGGTGTCCGCAAACTGTGGTTATAGATTAGTCAAGAGACTTTAACATGCCTCACAATCTCTGCCAAATAGATTTTTCTTTTGTTTTAATTGCCTCTTGGAGAATACGTGCGTATTAATACGCTATGCTCGATATGCCATATTTACGAATGATTGCTGTAAATAGCTGCCGATATTATACGTGCAACTGTAAGCTGAGAAAACAATTGTTTCCCTCGACATTTCTAGGGCTCTGTACCCGAAAGGTGTCAAACGGAACCTTAAGCCTGGGTCCGTCCGTCTGTCTACCAGCGGGCTGTATCTCAAGAACCGTAATAGGTAGACAGTTGAAATTTTCACATGCTATGTATTTCTAATGCCGCTATAACAAGAATTATTAATAAAAAATTAATAAAGTTAATAATCAATGGTGGATCCATTCAAGAAACGTGTAGTTTTCGGCATTTTTTGCACGATCTTAATGCGGTACGGAACCATTCCTAATGTTAATAAATGCATTATCTTGGTTTGTGTTGACCATATTTTTAACTCGTTTTCTCCAAACTCAAACCTTCGCTCATTATATCTTAGCTGTTATTACATTGCATTTTTTTTGTGTGGTATAGCTCGCAAAAGATGTACAGCTTTATCCAACTCTTCCATTTTTGACATTAATTCATTATCACTAATTAACTTGTCTTTCAAAAAGAAATCTTGAAGTTTTTCATTACTGACACATTTCAAGTCGATCAACTTTTTGTTCAAACGAAATTTGTTCATGACACTTTTCCTTGAAAAAATAATTTTCTCCAACGAATCCAACATTTGTTTTATACTTTTGCATACCTTTAAAATTTCTAAAGAAAATATCCAATATTCTGCACAATAAATGACCGTGCTTCTGCATCTCTCTTCTTGTTTTTCATTTCTACACACCTCCTTTCTCCTCCAGCACCACCTCCTAAATTTCCAATTATGAAAATTATCCCCGTCATCTAACCGCCGTATCACGTCTTGAGATTTCGTGTAAGCCATCCTTAATTAAAAATTATACTGCTAAAACCTTAGTCATCACGAATTCAAGAAATATGGGGCGGCCCATAACCTGTAGAACTTCAAATAATATATGGAAGACACCATATTCCTTTACTCTTTAATACAACTTTTATAAACGTTGTTCACCATAGTTCTTTAATTTGAATTAACTGACTATCGCTACCATCAACACCATAGACGATTGTTTCTTAAAAACTTTTACAAGTCCGACTCGCACTTGGCCGGTTTTCATGAATTGAAAAAGTTGTCCTTCTGTAGAATCTGTTTTGTGTCCAAACTATACTTACCTTTAGTAATATTATCTTAAGACGTCGCCCGAAGATGTCTTAGAAATTCATCTTGGATGCTCCGTCCCTTTAAATTAAGGAAAATGTCATCCGTATTATGAGCTATGTAGATGTTTAATTTTAATGGCGCGGGGGATGGAAGTGTACCTTTTATTAATCGGGGTTATAAATTTTACTTGGTTCTTTATGCAGTATCTAAAGAATGGAATAACCTGCTGTCACCGATTAGAGTAATTAACACGATAGACGCTTTAAGACGACGCTTACGGCAGTACCTTATAGAAGCGCAACGGAAGCAAAATATTATGGTCCCACTAAGCCGACGTACGCACGGACGTAATAAAATCGCGGCAGGATTTTATCGAGCACTGGATTTTCAACTCTCGGTGTTAAGCCGAGCGTTGAGACACCAACGCGCTGTCACGCACTCTCGTCCCAGCGCGTTGAGTAAACACACTGTTGGATTTTAAACTCTCGGCGCTAAGCAGAGCGTTGAAAATGAAGTGCTCGGAAAAAAATCGCCGCGATTTTATTACGTCCGTCCGTGCGAAAGTGGGTTAAATGGTGTATGTACGAGTACCTTCCCACTTAACAATGGTCTATTATGCGTCCGTCTTATTTATCTATTAGTCTTTTTTTTTGTTTTGCAATTTTATTCACAATCACACTATGTATGTAGTTATTCGTTATAATTTATATCTGACACATATTTATTTTATTTAAGGATGCGTATACACGTTGCAGTATATAAAACTGATTTATATCCGGCACGTCACACTTCAGGTCCAGATGAAAAACAGCGTCAGGCACATAGTAGTTGGCCTTTTTGGCCCAGCCGTGAAGCATCTTTCCTGCTGATTTCTTACTTTGCACTTTTTATTTTATTTTTTATATACTGTATGCCTTAAAGTCTGTGTTAAATAAATGTATTTTCTTTCATTATTTTCTTTCTTTTGGGAAATAGAATGAATAGGGCATGAGGAAACCTAAACTGCGAAATCTAACCGCGCGATTTTTTTATAGCGGTTAAAATCTGCGTTCGGAATGCAAATCCGTATGCAATGTATTATTTGCGTTGCGTGCGTTTGATTTATTAAGATTCATATCTAAAACAAATAGATTTTGTCCACCCGTACTCGTGTCGCTTTCGTCAACACTCGTGTTGACGCTTGTGTTACTCTCCTTAACACCAGAAGGACACTCGCCGACACCAGTGTGATGAGTCTCTTCGATATTTATGACACTCTCATCGACCCTCGTCACAGCTATTGTACTTCTGTATGGACTCGCTGATTTTGTTTTGATATGTCACAGTCGGTCTCTTAGTCAAAGTCGTTCATTAATATCCTTAAGTAATATCACTTCTCAAGGGTGATGCGCTCGCGAAATTCAAATTTTCTGACGTTTTTTTTTGCAATTTGCAAATTAGTGTCAGGTTGTTTGTTAATCGAAACATTATTTACTACTGTAATAAATATGTATTTACGGAATTATAATCGTTAGAATCATCAATACAACTCTCTAAGTTAGAATTAATGAATAATAATAGAAGAAAAAACCGGCCAAGTGTGAATCGGAACCACACACGAAAGGTTCCGTACAGTTTTAAGATCGAGCAAAAAAACGCGGAAAAAGCCACATATCTCGTATGGACCCGAAGATGCTCCATACATGAAAAGTGTTTTATTCTTGACCTTATTTAATTTTTATTATTTGTTGTTATTACACAGTGAAATTTTCACAGATTGTGTATTTGATATTTCAAATACACAATCTGTGAAAATTTCAACTGTGTACCTTTTACGGTTCATGAGATACAGCCCGCTGACAGACAGACGGATATAGACAGCGGAGGCTTAGTAATATGGTTCCGTTTGGCACCCTTCCGGTACCGAACTTTAAAAATGAATTTCGCATTATAATTGTGAGAATTTATACAGTTTTTCAAAAAATCTGCCGATACTTCTGGCCGGCCCTCTACAGCTACTAACTCTCAAATGTCACTCATCAATCAAGCGGCTGTCTCAGTAAGTAGTGCGAAGTCGTTGTCATTCGACAGGTTGTCGTCACAATCGACAACGTGTCGACAGTCAGTTGACAGGCACATCACTGGTTGTCGACTGACGATTGAATGGACGTTGAAGTGTTGAACGTTTTCTGATTGATGGTGAACGAATGATTTTAGAATGAGATTAAAAAAAAATATCTTGTTAATTCTATTTGCAATAATCGTCGGATCATATGCGAATTCGTTTCATGTCAAATGGCGTTGTGGTGGAGCAACCAGTGCCTTCCACTTGTAGAAGGTGGTTCCTCTTCAGCGTTTTTACCACCGCTGTCGGGTTCAACAGTTCAGTAAGTAGTGGGTCTGGATGCGAGGTTAGGCGTGCCTTGTGTTGCATTTTGTACCGCTCGATTTCAGAGTTTACTGATGGCATTTGTAGAATTCGTCGTTCCGAGCAAACCAAGTCTGCATTTGCTATTGATATCTCTTAAGGGAAATAGAAGAGGCCTCGCAAAGGTGATGTCGCCGATGTCCACGTTTAGACTAGGCCGCCACTGTCAGAACTCCACACCACGGTGCAATCAGTTTTTTTTATGCCACCAGTGTTGCTACGAGTAGAGTTACCATCCGTCCAGATTTCTCCGGACATTTCCGACTTTGTGGATTTAGTCCGGCTTTGTAATTTTTCGGCAAAAAGGTATTTTTTTTAGAATATAAAATAGAAGTACCTAAGTAGGTAAATGATTTGTAAATATATAAATATCTTAAAACAAAATGTCCTGACTTTTTGCAAATATCCGGCTTTATGTCAGGACTTTTCAAATGTCCTGACATAAAGCCGTAAATGGCATAAATGGTAAATGAGTTACCCTAGCAGCGAGTGACTATTTTGTAAATAAGCCTAATGTAAGTTCTGTTTCTTTACTATTATTTGTTACTAAGTATAGCTCTTTGCCTTCGCCTACGATTTTGTGCTTTCCCCTTTGTACTTACCTCAATACCGCCTCCCCCCCACTTTAAATAGCAGTTTTAGATTTCTAGTTTACAAATGGTGATGTCGATACCAGAAGTATCAATTATATCGATCTTAGGATACGATTTTGAACTCTTTGCAGGCAGAGTATGTTGGTTTTGCTGGCAATGGACAATATGGACCCTACAATTGGAGTAGCCAATTGTAGGGTCCATATTGTCCATTGCCAGTCCATATTAGTCCATATTAGTGGATTTCGTCGTTCTTAGCAAGATCTTAGAATACAATGTCAATATGGACGTACGGGATCCAATTGTGGGGATTGGATCGCGTAGGTCCATATAGAATTAAGGACCAAGGTGTAGATGAAGAGGTTGTTGTCTAAACATAATTAAATTAAATATGTTTAAAAATACATAACTGCTTCTATTGCCTAATGAGTCTGGCAGAGCTGTTTAGTTCACTGGCGAAGTGGTGAATGTTTGTGTGTCCCATGAACATAACGATCGAATACCCGCGAAATTTCGCACTGTTGCATAACTTTTTAATTCATATTCTTTATGGCACCTTTCTAAGTCATGAGTTATCCGAATATCAAAAAATATTTGGTGTAGGTCTTAAGAGCGTTTATTCTAAAAGTTGGCAACGTCGCAAATAGCTGTCAAATATTTACCTGTTTTGATTAATTTGGCAATATTACTGTATGGAAATATGAAATATCGCTGACTAGAGAATAAACGGCTAGTATATGATTAGTAATGACTATATATATTAAAAATGAATTGCAATTATAACTCTTTGGTGTTGTAACTGTTTAAGGTATAAAAATGGCATTTGGAAAGTTTCCAAATACTTTTTTTACATCTAAAACGAAATATTCGGTATTACTATAATAATTAATGCATTTCATAATCAATATTTTAGTTCCCTAGTTAGCCACATTTCTTAATTCACCTTCGCATTTTCAATATTAGTTAGGATTTTGATACCTGAAGATAAATAGAAAAAGCTTGACTATTTCTCTCTATAGTTTCAAATTTCAACACGACACATAACAGTACTAACAAGTATCCCTCCACAATAATTCCACAAACGTTCCTAACTGCAAATTGTTCTGTAAAGGAAATGGCACAAGTGACGTCAGTGGCCTAACGCCGGCCGCGCCAATATCCGGCGCCAGCCAAAGACCGGCGATAGGGAACGAACGCTCAAATGATCGTATATTGTGTTTGTTATAGTACCAACCTACATATGTACGGGTCTGTAAGTACTTCTGTGAAGCTGGTGGCCAAATAAAAAGCAAGCACATCGATTCTCCTGTGAGTCTGTGAGGTTAAGCTGTGCTTGTTGAGGTCACTCTGTGCATGAAACTCAAACTCAAAGCGTACTTGTTATTATTTTTCGTGTGGTTAGTGACTAACCTGGTGTCAGAGTTTTTATGCCGCCCAAGGGCCTCTGACTTGGTTTCGCATGTCGTCGAAAACTATCTCTCAGGTATTTGACGGGGTCCGCTAGGGCCGATGCCTGCCGGGGTTGCGAAGAAAACCGAAAGGGAGGTCGCGGCCCCCAGCAACAGGGCAACCGAAATAAGCAAGAGTCTGACACGCCCTTCCGCTCTGCCCAGAGTGGGAGATTATTTGATAACTTTCCACCCAAATAAATAAAGTATGCCGGTTTCCTCACGATGTTTTTCTTACAAGCAAAGCATGTTTTACTCAAAGCATTTGTATAAATTAAACCATTTATAAGCACTTTTGAATTGTCAGTCAGAAAAATGAAGCTAGTTGCCCATTCCTAAGCGTAGTAGGTTCCAATGGAGAAGAAGGGGCAAGAAACTCCAAAAACTGAAAGTCTAGTTTTCATTACTTTTTTGTAGATAAATCTTATTTCTAAAGATGGCGGTAATCATCTCTAACTATTTTTCAAGAATTCTGCGTGGTGTTGCGTAACTTTTATATAGGCAACAACATTTAAAAGGGTGTGAAAAGACATGTATTAACGTTAACAACGAACTCACACGTTTGATGATGTCACAACTGACATAAGGGACACGTCCTAATGTCGGTCGCGCCAATATCCGGCGCCAACGAGCTTCCGACCTACAGGCCAAGCGGAAAATGGACAAATGACATATTGTTACGAGCGGGTTAATATAGGCAAGTCAAGTGCTAGAATAAAAGCTGTTGGCGTTCGGTTTAGTAGTCTGGGTCAGGATTCCGGTTCAGGAGTCCAGTTCAGGAGCCCGGTTCAGGAGTCCAGTTCAGGAGTCCAGTACAGGAGCCCGGTTCAGGAATCCGGTTCAGGAGTCCGGTTCAGGAGTACGGTTCAAGAGTCTGGTTCTGGAGTCCGGTTCAGGAGTCCGGTTCAGAAGCCTGGTTCAGGAGTCCGGTTCCCTAGTCCGGTTCAGGAGTCCAGTTCCATTTCAGGAGTCCGGTTCAGGAGTCCGGTTCAGGAGTCCGGTTCAGGAGTCCGGTTCAGGAGTTCAGTGTTGTATTACCAGTGTTAAAGGCTAGTGCTAAAGGCTAGTGCTAAAGGCTAGTGCTAAAGGCTAGTGCTAAAGGATAGTGCTAAAGGCTAGTGCTAAAGGCTAGTGCTAAGGGCTAGTGCTAAAGGCTAGTGCTAAAGGCTAGTGCTAAGGGCTAGTGCTAAAGGCTAGTGCTAAAGGCTAGTGCTAAGGGCTAGTGCTAAAGGCTAGTCCTAAAGGCTAGAGGCTAACGCTAAAGGCTAGTGCTAAAGACCAGTGCTAGAAGCTAGTTTTCCCTGTATTTTCCGCCAAACGAAGCTGAAAGTTAACCTAAATTGAATCGTGACAGCGGTCGTCAATCTACATAGGGTTACCGTGAAATATATTCACCTATCTAGTTGGGTTCGTGCCCCGTATTCGTTACCGTTGGGTTCCGCACGTGAGATGTGCTCGGGTATCATCGGGTAAGATCGGGCTCGTCCGTCACCGAAGGTGTCTCAATCACGGTGAATCAGGTAGCGGGCCCTAACATAACTCGATTGTGATTTTATTAACGATAGGGTTGCCACAGCGATTTTTCTCTAAGACTTTCTCGTTGGTCTAAATTGTGCGATTCCGGGTTCGGGGGGCGGGGGGGATTGTGTTACACACATTCAATGGCAATCGATGGCAATGTCTTTCGTTTTGACAGTTTACACACTTTCATTGCGTTATTTACTTTATTAGTCGTTCTTGACCAGACGAATTTTTCAAACTTATGAAGCAATGGACTAGGAATTTCCTTCAAAACCCTCGGATTGAAATTGAAAGTGTCTTACGCAATTAGGGTGTTGTTCGGGCAGTGTTATTGGGTTTCCATCAGCAATAATTTCTTAGTCAGAATCGTAGTCCTGTAGTAGTCTTGATATGTGCCTGATAATATACCTAATAGGCCACTGATACCACATTTTAAATAAATAATAGAAATATGTCTTGATATAAAATGGCCGAAACGACGCGCTTCGAAATCTCAGTGTATCAGTACACAATAGTCTCGAGTGCGCGGCAGTTACGCACGGACGCGGAAGGTTTATCTATCGAGCGGCCATAGGTAATCATTTCAAGGCCACTGCCGAGACATAATATTGTTAGTTTATTATACTGTGTCGACCCTCTTATGCGGTCCGTATGTGGGTAGTCAGAGATGTAGGTATAATCCCTGTGGTGAAGCACGGAACAGAACATTCTTAATAAAATAAAATATGGATGGCCAAGTAAGTAGACCATGTATTTTTATTCCGTTTTTTTTTTCTTTTTTTTTCTACCCTATTGAGAGCATCATAACAAAACCACACGCCTGTTCTCGAGAACGGGTATGCAGAGGTGTCTCGTCCCACATTTTACCAGCTATTCATGCGAAAGTAAGTTGTCTTGTTTGTTTGTTTCATCCGCTTTCACGCAAAAACGGCTAGATGAATTTGGATGAAATTTAGCATATGGGTAGACCATGACCTGGGTTAGGATATAGGATACTTTTTATCCCGGTAAACACAGACGAATATGCGTTTATACAAAATAGGTTTTTACTACTAAACAAGATGGAATGAAAAAGGCGGGATTAGTGGCGAAAGGATTTAAAGAAAGAAAAGAAAATATTTTTATTTGGGTCACGCACAGGAACAACATTAAAACTAAGAAAATTATACAAACAATAACAATATTTCAAGACGAAATATTATTTAATGTATATTCACCAGTCGCACTTATGCCTATAATTCGTATGATTCTGAGGCAAGCCGTACAAAATGATATGATATGAAACAATTAGATGTTCCAATAAGCTAGTTAAAAATAAATAAATTTTAAGTAAGCCAGTAACAGCCCTATAAATAACTACTTGCAAATGTTGAGCACCTGCCGACGTGGCATCCCGGGGGACTGCGACGGACGTAACGAAGTTACCGGGACATGTAACTCGGGATGAATGCGGGACGAGACGGTCTGCAGACGATAATAAGGTGTGATGTACCAGGGTAGGAGGAAAGTATAGGAAGTGAGAAAATGAGGCTCATTGTAGTAGCGTCAATACTCGGTAGAAGTTTGAAAGTGTGGGAAGTATTTTCTTGTTTCATAGTTTTTAGAGCGTGATTTTTTAGTAGTCGGGTTTTAGTTTTTGAACTTACTTATTACTAAATTATTTTAGGGTTATAATTTCGTGATAAAATATTTGTAGAGCAGCTTTAAAAAGAAATTGTTTAGGTTTTGTTGTATAATAGGTATTAATTTTATAGCCGCGCCGTACGTAGCACAGTCTCACTTTTGCTTGTTTTTAACAATTTAAACATATTTATTTACTTACACAATATGACATAAATACATATTTGTTATGTGCTCGTTAAGTCCTTTCATTTGATACCCAACATGGCACAATTTTTTTTTTTTTGTATTATTGCATTTAATGTGACGCCACATAGCTTATAACCAGCAGACGATCAACACGCTTTCAATGTCAAATTATGATCGGTAATTTAGAAGTTATGAGGTAACAGATGAACATACATACATACCGATCAAAATCATAACCTTCCTTTTTTCTTCGCCGTAGTCGGGTAAAAAGTAGAGCAAGACCACAGAAGAAATAGACGGGTTCTGTGGAAGATTAAATGACTGGAAAGGGTGTGACCACTGAAATTACGGCTGATAAAAATGTACCACCAATGAATTGGAACAAGGACAGGAGAATAATGACTCTGTAGAAGTTTATTCACCTAGTTTGTGAATTATAAGGTAATTTCTCTCACGTCCATTTATATTCCCGCTTCTTAAACTCAATAACACCTACACTCTCTGTACATCTGCTACAAATTCTCATGAACACACCATCACTCAAAGACTTCGGGAGCAATACAAACTCCTCAAGCACTACAATTCTATCCAATCAGGCTGAAGGACAAACTCCGTACACGTTATGCACTCCTAGTACAAATTGACAAATACATTTACCGGCTTCGCGCATAATCAGTGAGGAACTTCTCCTAACCCAGTGACTTTGTAACATCTTCATACGTTGTATGCGCTCCTGGTAGTTCTAATTCTGACGTTGAAGTGACAACACAAGTTTAAACTGATCGCTGCACGTTGAGTGAATGCTTGAATTTGCATTTGTAAAGTTGCTGGCAACATTGAATATTTTCAGTGTTGCTTTGTTCCTATGATTCATCTTAAAATGTCTGCTAGGTCTGAATCATTTCTAATATTATAGGAAAAACCCTTTCATCATCCTCAAACTTGCACTGATTTCTTCAACGAGCCAAGTAAATTCTACCAGTTAAAAAAAACGATATTTTTTAGTGACACAGATAACTTACGAGGACGTGAGAGTATTAATTTTCAACTTTAAGCTTAAAATTACCACTCTCACGTCCTGCCCGTCAAATAAACGAAATTAATTAAAGAAATATACAATAAATAAAATATTACACAACTATTTACGAAACGAATCAATTATGTCTTTCCTCAGTAGAAAAAAGCAATTACACAAACTTTTATTTTGACTTCCAATTTATCCCAGTGACCTACTCTTTGAGTTTCACAATCTACACCTGTATTTTGTATTTCAATCTCCATCACTCAGCACAAATAAAAAAGGGTACATTACCACTGTCCAGCTGTCCCACATCCGCCATTTTTCAATCATGGCGCGCTTTGTTTGACAGCTAGCTTTTTTTTCTCCATCGTGCTTCGTGATCAAGACAAGCATCCATTCTGCCTTTGTGTGCTCACTGTGGCTCTGTGACACAGATATTGCAGTCTTTTATGTCAGATTGGGCCTTTTTTTAGGTAGTTTGTGTGAAGTCTTTTGAGACTGAACTGAAAGGTTATTGGAAATGTAAAGTGACGTCTTATAAAATCGTGTTTAAATTAAATTGTTCTTTTCATTTTATTAACATGCAGTTGAAAGGACAGGACATTCGTGTAGAGAAAGTGTTTTATAAACATCATTTAGTCATGAAATTTGAATACTTCTGCTTAAAAACTTTTAAATACATATAACATGACGCCTGTAAGCCCCGAAGAATTAGGCAGAGGTGGACGTGTATCTGCTGGACAGTTTGTTGCGCCACTCCTTGTTCCCAGCTAAAGCACTAGGAAGTGGTGAAGGGCGAGTGTGCCGGGACTGTATTATGTAATTTTGACGTTCGAAAAGTGCTGATTCTCAGCCTAGTTTGAATAAATGACTTTTGAATTTTAAAGTAAACCCACATTTCGCCAGTTATAACTTGTAAAAGTTTTGAAACAATCTTTGTAAAGGTAGTCAACTTTATGTAACTATGCGTCAATTCCTACGACTGCCGTTCCAACGTGCAGTATTCACTGAAACAACCTCCAAAATGAAAACAACTACCTTTTTTTTCTGCTTACTTCCTAATTTATTTCACAAGCTGCTGCCAGCAACTTGCCCGCGTGGACCCTAATTCTTTTCTATAATAAAAGTAGCCTAAGTTTCTCCTTAGAACATCAGCTATCTGCCAGTGAAAGTCCAGTCAAAATCGGTGCAGCCGTTTCGGAGATTAACTGGAACAAACAGACAGACAACAATTTCAATAAAAATTATGTTTTTGTTATAAGTACCGTATGGACAACACATTCATATGCATTTATTAAAAACAGACACTTCAATTTTATTTATTTGTATAATTATACTATTACATTAAATGAGCAATATTTTTATATAGGTATATATTTGTAATCACGCTCTCGAAAACGGCTCTAACGATTTCGATAAAAGTTACAATATAGGGGTTTACGGGGGCGAAAAATCGATCACGCTAGGTCTCATAACTGGAAAAACATCGTTTTTTTTTTTATTTTTTCACTCGAGTTTGTAGTTTGAATAGATTTGTATAGTTCTCACAGTCATGTCAGCTGGTTGTACTGTCAAAATCTGTGATAAGCAGAGGCACGGGCGCTAATGCAGGCATGATGTATGTGCCCGACTCAGTTCTCGAAAATGACGATGTCATGTTTTACTGACGGGACTATTATAGCAAATAAGCCCGATATAGTAGTGATAGATCGATTCGCTAATCGATCTATCACACAAGGTGTTATTGGGTTTTTCCATCTGGAATTTCTCAGTAGCAGTCCGGAGTCTGGATTTGTGCCCGGTTGATGGTAATAGGCTCGCCCCCTATTACATGGGACTTAAACATAACTGGCGAAATGTGGGTGTACTATAGATACACCTCTGTCTAACCCTTCGGGGAATACAGGCATGATGTTATGTTATGTTATATTATGACGAGAACCTCGTTAAAGCTGAGAAAGAGAAACAAATAAAATATCTCGACTTAGCACACGAGGTTGTTGACATGTGGAATGTGAGCTCAGCCATCATTGTGCCGATTGTCGTAACGGCTAATGGCCTGATGGCCAAAAGCCTCGATCAACATCTCTCGAAGCTCTCGTTAGGCGGTTGGATCAAGCGCCTGATTCAGAAAGCAGTACTCCTCGATACGGCTCGCATTGTGAGGAGGTTCCTGTCTCTGCAACCCTAACTACCGGTAGCTTGGACCCTGCTCCCGACACCGGCGGACTAATGTTATCATCACACTATTAGATCGCGTACATATATCTGGTAGCATATTAATGTAATGTCCCTTCAGTCTCTAATGACTAGATGAACCTTCATTCTAGTCTCTTCGTCATTCAAGCATTGTCCCAGTCGGAAATAAGAGTAATCATTTGTTTTAATGATCTCTCCGGATGTTCAGTGATGAGATTTCCAAGCGTTCTATCTAATTAGTAAAAGGTCTGTTACTCGTTAAAATAGTCTACGAAGCCAAAATCGTTCTTAAACTAGATGTGCCATGTAATATTAATGTGTTGTAGGGAGAAAACTATTGTCCAGACAATAATATTCATTTTCCCACTACACTGCCAATTTTGAGTTTTATTGTGAGCATAATTAATAACTTTAAGCTCGTAGGGCTAAGTAATAACAGCCGCACGGGTCGATCGGGGCTCTCTTTACATACCGAGACTCCTGCGTGCATCGGAAAGCACGCTAAACCGTTGGTCCCGGCTGCATTCGTGGATCTTCGACAGTCGTTACTGGTCATCAGAAGCCCGAAAGTGTGAACACCAGTCTTACCAAGGAGTATCGTATTACCCAGGTACTGGGTTGTGGAGGTCAGATAGGCAGTCGCTCCTTGTAAAATACTGGTATTCAGCTGCATCCGGTTAGACTGGAAGCCGACCCCAATATACACTTTCATGCAAAAAAATCGGCCCATTTTATACTCTCCGTTGAAACAAGATTATTAACAATAACTTAATACATATATTGTATACAGAAACGTTGCTGAAAGTATGTAAACGTCAGTGAAACATTGATCAAAACTGATTCATAAGTTTTCGAGAAAGTCGGGGAATTACAAAAATACCGGAAACAATAAATAAAGAAGCTTTTTTGTTAAAAGTTGATTAAAAAATTTTATAAGTTAAATTATCAACAAACGAACAGAAATACATAAAATTAAGCTTTTGTCAACTTCACTGACAAAAAAAGTCACACAGTTTTTCCAAGCAGAAGTGAGTGATGACGACAACTGAAGAATCGAGTCGATCTTTTAAAGAATATTGCTTTTAACAAAGTATGTGTAAATAATCTTTATCTTACCTATCTTTACACAATATAAAATAATTAAAATATTCATTGACATTATTAAGATATCGTCTTGGAAATAGAGAGCACGGGGAGGGCCAATTTTCTTTAAATTAAATTTTCTTGTACACAAGTGTAGTTGGGAAAAGGCTAGGCAGATTGAACTAATAACTTTTAACGCAAGGAAAACCTGTTCAGGTGGAGATTTATAGACGACTCCGCCTTGGAGTGTAAATGTGGGGCTGTTCCTGAAAGGATGGGACACTTGATGTCATTTTCTGCGTATTTATTTATTTATTTATCGGCGATACCAATACCGATGCCGATATCGATGACTTAGTAAATGAAGAGTGTACTTCGGACGTTTGTAGGTCTTTTTTATTTTGTACTTTTAACCGACTTAAAAAAAGGGAGGAGGTTCTCAGTTCGTCGAAATATTTTTATTTTTTATGTATGTTCCTCGATTACTCGAAGACGGCTGAACCGATTTGAAAAAATCTTTTTTTGTTTGAAAGGATAAACTTCTAAATTGGTCCCATTGTCATTCGGTCACGATCTGATGATGGGATCTTGGAGAAATCGAGGGAACTAATAAAGAAATATAGCGATTTGGGTATTGTGCAGTTGCTCTCGAAAAGCACCATTTGGTAAAGTAAAACTGATGAATTACAAAGCAATCCAAGAAAAGGGGAAAAAAAAATTGGGTACAACTATTTATTAGTGTTTTATAGTCCTCACTTCACTGTGTAAATAAACAGAATCAATAGCGGTGACATGAAACAGGCATGAAACAATACATCGCTCAGCAAACTGCAAACAGCGTTTGCCATGTTGCCATGCCGCTAAGCTTACGCTGCGCGGCTCTCCTTGCAGCCCGCTAGGAGTAATAGTGTTCTGTGTGCTAGTCCCGTCAGCGACGAAGCGACAACGTTGCGCGCGCGTCGTCGTAACGCGCATTTCGAACTGCTTGATATCGGTGATTATATCGGTCGATATATCGGCATCGAAATCGAAATCGTTACATCCCTACTCACAACATTCTTTTAAAGCAGTGTTTTAAATAACTTGTTCGACTGTACAATGCCTGGTTTCTTGTTTGTAACAAAGTTATGAGCTGCAACTTGTGCAAATATGCTCGTTGAACTTGTGAAGAAGCCATCCACAGTTGAAGGTCTTAACGAAACTGATAACAAGTTGCCAGTTGAAGCACACGTGTAGCCGTGTAGGTTACAAGTTTCATACTTAGACTACCTAACTATTAATAGCAAAGTAAGGTACACATCATAACATTACTGCCTAGATACCTCGAAAGGATACGCAGAGCTTTATACATAGTAAACTCAGATTTCATCAGCTATGATAAGAGGAGGCTCCCTAAATTGTATGTTAATTTGCATGAATATTCTAAAAAAGTCACGCATACAACCAAAATGGAACTTTAATATATGATTTATTGGATCTTTTTCTTTCCATATAAATAAGACAGTTACGTAATTGGAACATTTTCACTTGATTCATTTTATATTCGAAAATCATGTCTTTTTTAAAGATTATTTGAAACAAGAACAAGATTACTCGGCTTTTATATCTAGAATCATTATTGTCAGTAATAAAATATATTTTATTATCCAGATATAAGATAGTTTTTTTTTTCTAGATCAATTTTTACTTTAGTTATTAACGAAATAAGAATTGAGACTTACGACATTTAGTTCCGTACTCGAACACGATCAAAGAGCGCACGCGATATTCAACTTTATTACTGATGTGTTAGCGTTTAGCACATAGAGGAGTGGTGGGGTGCATGGGGGCGGAGCTTGCGTGGAAATTGTCTTTGGAGTGCCTAGTCTTAAATCCTATGTAAATGGCATTTCTTAGTAACAGCCTGGAGTTTGGAAGTTGGCGGTGTGATACCCCCGTGCCTCGGAGAGCACGATAAGCCGCTGGTCCTGCGCCTGATCTCGTTCCGGGCGTTCCGGATTGCGGTCTCATCGGACTATGAGAGTGAAGGAAGAGAGAGTGCACCTGTGTCTGCGTACACACTTGTGCATTATAACATCTTCCGCGCCGAAGGCTAGTCTCCGTTGAGATTGACTGCCATGGCTGAAATACGGTCTGGAGGACTATATAATGTAATAGCGGACAAGCCTATTATCTATATATAGGTATCAATCCGCCACTCAAACTGATAAATCATTTGTGAATGTGAGATCGTTGTAGGCTTAATAAACTGTAGATTTGTAGACCAATTTCTATTTTGTTAAGTACCTGGTACTTGTTGATAGTCCTACACTGTCCTCCCATACCTATAAATACTAATTTTAAAACATTCTAAAACCCTTTTATTTTTAAAAGAGTAACCGTGGAGTTTCTTGCCAGCTCTTCTCCATAGGAACTGTGCAACTAGCTTGTGACGTTTCATAAGTGCTCATGTAGGTTTATGTGAAATAAAATATTTTGATTTCGAAGTGTGGCTGGGTTAAACATCTTTAATGAAATTCAAAACACTTGACCCTATCCTGGAATCGAACTTAAGACCATTAGACCTGCAAGATATTGATATCAATAACAAACAAACAATATCGTCAAATATAGAAATGTATAATGTGATATTCTTCACTGACTACAGAAAAATGTGTTAAACTATCTTATACAGGGTGGCAGGGACATCGACGCGAAAACTGTTACCATAGATTCAGGACATGATTCATAACCCCCATCGTTGAAATTTTTCGTCGGTTAGTTTTTTTAAAGTCAAAACTTCTTTAGGCGCGTTGGGCATTTTGAGATGGGAAAAAACAATTGAACTGGCGACAAAGTTATCGACACCTCATTAAAAGTATTTCCTGCACAGTAAAATTATTCAAGTTTTCACTTCTGTCGGCATTCCCAGAGTGCCACTGTTTTTTTAAATCTGCTGTTCCATATATTTTGATCGCGTAGTTATTGCATTTTTCTATAAACAGCCGATTGTTTTTAAATAACCGACGAGAAATTTGAACGCAGGGGGGTTCAGAATCATGTAAGGAATCCATGGTAACAGTTTTCGCGTCGATGTCCCTGCCACCCTGTATACATCTTCTCCCGAAATACAAATACATCGTCTTCTCACAAACAATACTAATTTACTTCTCTCCGTTCTGTCTGCGAAGTTAGGCGCCATAACGGAATTGTACAAGTTTTTACGACAACTCCTGAATAACTCTGAGATAAGCCGACAAGAGCCGAAGTGATGACTCGATGGGGGTCGTTATATTTTTGTCAAAGTTGACAACTATTCCGAAGCGGTTGTTTCTCTACAGTACGCGGTTGTTTTTACGTAGTTTTATAAACTAGTTTGTTCAGAATCGTTTACTGAATCGATTCTGTCGTTTTTAAATAGGTATTTTTATGATACCAAAAATAATAATAACTACGTAAATTACAGTCATAATCCCGTTGTATAATAAAAAAAATAAAAAAAATCGACGAAGTACCTATTACGCTAGACACTTATACATGTGCGACTGTGTGCTAGATTTGTAATGTTACCACAATTTTCTCCCACCCATTTTTTTCCGACATCTTCAACAAACATCGTCATATTTCAGCCAATTTCCACAAAAAAATTTTCTTAATGAAATCTACACCTAAACCTTCTTCAATCACTCGGTCCATTAGTGAAAACCGTATGAAAATCCGTTCAGTAGTTTTTGACTTTATCGCATTCAAACAGACAGACGCGGCGGGGACTTTGGTTTTATAATGTAGTGATAAGTCTGATATCGCGAACCCGTCTTGAGCAAGCGTGGTGATCAATGCTCGTGCCTTCTCTGTATGAAAAGAGGCGTTTGCCCAGCAGTGGGATAGTGATAGGCTGGTATTATGAGGAGGCTGGTGCAAAATAAATTCTATGGAAATGCGTTCCTTGCGAAGCAAGTGTGGTGTCACTATGAATGATAGGCTGAGGAATGATGTGATAAGACAGCGGTGAGGTGTAAAAGAAGATGTAGTGACAAAAATTGAAAAGAGTATGCTTAGATGGTATGTTCATGAGAGGACGAATGAAAGGCGACTAACAAAAGATATTTACATGGCAGATGTTAGTGGAAACGCCGAGAGAAGACGCCCTAAAAGACATATAGTTATCTTATAGGTGATGTTCTTCAGAAAGGCCAGGTACGTAGTACTCGCAACCGGCGTGCGTGTATGACCAGATTTATGAACGTAAACGAGGCAAAAGGAGTATGTAAGGATCGTAGCAGGTGGTGTTCTGTAGTTTCTGCCTACCCCCATGGGAAGAAGGCGTGAGTTTATGAATGTATGTAACTTCCCGCTACGCTACGCGCTGTGCTACGGCGTAGCTACAGTGCTGCGTAGTAGTGCGTTTCCCTGTTATTTTAAGAAGCACTTTATATTATTGCAACAAAAACAGTACACAAAGCCAGAAATCGCCAACCCGTCTTGAGCAAGCGTGGTGATCAATGCTCGTGCCTTCTGTATGAGAAGAGGGCTTTGCCCTACAGTGGGACAATAATAGGCTGGTATTATTATTAGAACTCGCAGAGGCCCTTTAGACGTTTTTAATGAAATGAGGCAATTATTTTCTATCTGAAATTATTCTGGCTATCTGAACGTATTTCTCGTAAAGAAAAACTTCCCTGAAAAGCTTAAAATATTGCTTTTCCCCTTCGCTCTAGAAACACTCGTCTGTATAGGTAAAGTCACACGCAAGCCGCGCTTCATTTGTAACCGACGCCGCCATTGAGGCGCATTAGTGCTGGTCACAGGCTACGTGATACAGTAGGTCAACTCCAAACAGTTCTATAAAATACACACACTAATCTTAGAAAAACCTATGTTATTAATGGGGTTTTTTTAATTATTTGTCTCAAACATACATTATTTGTTGGTTTTACAATTTTACTCGCTAAACATTTTAGTTTGTTGGTGAGAAGCGCTTGTTAATATAGAAATAATCTAGTAAAAATTAGTCTTAAAACTACCAACTGTACACTATTTCACTCAAGGATCCTTAGTGATCGCTAGTTAGCCAAATTTCTTATTTCCATACAGTAATATTGCCAAATTAATCAAAACAGGTAGATATTTGACATCTATTTGCGACGTTGCCCACTTTCAAAATAAACGCTCTCAGGTTAATTCTGTTTATTTGTAACGAGCGTCCCGCTCCTGCTTCGCAAGGTTTTTGCAACTTGACAAAACATCGAGATTTCTTAATTATCTAAAGTTTTATATTAAATTTTATTTTATTTTAATTTATAAAACTTGAGATAAATTCAACAAATGATGTAACAATATTCAATTTGTTAAAATATAGTAATATTGTAATAATTATAATGTTAATATATTTAATTGCATGTTAAATACTTAACTATATAATGATGAATATGTATAATTAGGTTGGCAATAAAGGCTTAATAAAACTTCCGGAATACATTCTCTAAATTATGTTGAAAACCTCATCAAAATCGGTTCCGTATTTTTGAAGAATAATGCGGACGTACAGACAAACACGAAAAGCCACTTTGTTTTCTAATGTTTAGATTAGATACTGTTTGTTTTCCCTTACAAAATAAAATAAAATTCCACTAAGGGCTGTTTTTTAACCGACTTCCAAAAAGGAGGAGGTTCTATGTTCGTCGCGTATTTTTTATTAAATGTAATTCCACCGATTTCTCCGTAATTTGTGAACCGATTCTGAATTCTTTTTTTTGTTTGAATGGGGGTGCTTTCGAGGTGGTCCCATATAAATTTTATTAACTTTGCTTGAATAGTTTATGAGTTGGCTTCAATAATATGTATTTTTTCCCACTTAGTATGTGGATGATATGTTAAGTTCCTGTCACTGGTATTTACATAGCAGGTAGTGGTATTCGAATTTGTGTGGGGTAGGTACCACAACTAAAACGTGAAAAATTAAAACTTTTTACATTAAAAAAAACCGACTTCCAAAAAAATATACTACGGAGTGAAAAATAACTTTAATTTTGGAAGTTGATGGCAAAAAACGAAAATTCAAAACCAAAGACACCGACTTCCGAAATAAGAGTTATTTTTCACTTTGAACTGTTTTTTTTTCGAAGTCAGTTGTTTTTTTTTTTTTGTAAAAAGTTTTGTAGTGCAAGCGTTACCACTGATTTATACTTACTGCTGTTGCATTCAGTGCACCTCAATAGATTACAATGTAATAAAAAACACAAAATCACGCCTGTAATCCGCGAAGGGATGGGCAGAGGTGTACTTATTCGGGAGGTTCCTGCACAGGATAAGGCGGGAGGAAACGCCCGGGTGTCACCATTGTGTGGATCGCCCGGAGCACACGGTGGAGCATACGGTGGAGGTCTGCCCAGTTTGGGCGGAGCATCGCCGTGTCCTCGTGGAGGCGATCGGCGGCGGTGATCTCTCGCGTCCGGCCCTGGTTCAGGCCATGGTACGGAGCGAGAGGAAATGGGAGGCCGTCACCTCCTTCTGCGAAGCGGTAATGCTCGCGAAGGAGGAGGCGGAACGCGTGAGGGAGAGGCAAATTTCGCGCCCTCATGCCCCTAACCGCCGCAGGAGGAGACGCCCAGGGCGTCGGGAATCGCGAGGCGATTTCCGGCCACCGTAGGCGCGGGCTTGCGGGCGGTGAGCAATGGGTGGCTCACCGTCCGATAAGGACCAGGCCCGGGTCGACGGCGCGTTGTGTTCCACGCGCGCCTCAAAGAGATGTCAGCAGATTCGAAGGGGTCCACTAGGGCCGATGCCTGCCGGGGTTGCGAAGAAAACCGAAAGGGAGATCGTGGCCCCCGGCAACAGGGCAGCCGAAGCAACACGGGTGGGTTTTAGTCAGTAAGAGTCTGACACGCCCTCCCGCTCCGCCCAGAGCGGGAGAAGTTATTTGATGATTTCCCACACTCAAAAAAAAAAAAAAAGAGGTGTACTTATGTTTTAAGTTCCATGTAGGTCATGTAATATGGAGTACAAACGTCACTGACTGGCACCCCAGAGACGGTATTTAAAGTAGACGTCAACAAACGAGATGGACGGAAAACCTGAGGCTCACGGCTGTTCACCACTGGAGAAGGTAGCGCGAGACAGAACCCAATGGAAAACACTAGAGGAGGCCCTCGCCAAGAGGCACTCTGAATTACGTGATTATTTTTTAGAAAAACCTCAACACGGTCATTTATGTAAATGCAGTGAGAGTCTTTATAATGTGCACATATTGGAAACTATGCTTAATTTTATCGACGGAAAACATATTTAAATTATTATTTAAAGACAATAAACGAAGTATGTCAATACTGGGGAGTGGTTTACAATGGGCCTACTGGAGTGTTTTACTCTGTGATGTGAACTACTATAAATCATAATGTTACAAAGAGCTCGCATTAAGCTGCCATTACAAAAATATTGCTCGCTAAGCGAACGTGGAGGCAGGCGAGCGATTTTGCAGCAGTAGTGAGGCGAACAGTGGAGTTTTATTTAGGTTTAGACGTTTTATACCTTGTATCCTTTAATAAACATTTTTTTGTAATGTGCGTTTAGTTTGTGCCGAATAAACAATTTTCTTTCTTTTTTATTTTATTTTTTACGTTCTTGTGGGATATATTCCGACCTCCACGCGGGCAAAGCAGAGGGCAAAATGCAAAAGCTAATCTTATATCGGTAGAAAAAGTACATGTTTTAGGTTGAGTACTTCAAAGTTCAGTAATCCGTGTTGTCTAATCGCCCGTCTACTACAAAACTTTACAGCCGGTGTGACAAACGATGGACTCAACAATTTTATCGCCCAACTTTTGTCGCCGTGGTCAACATTCCACAGTTTATGAACAAAACTGTAGGTGTATCGATATGTCGCCAGTAGATTTCGGCCGAAAACGAAAACGAATTTCAACCTGATTTGCATTTTCGGTTGAAAAGGAGACAAAAAATGTTTTTCGGTAGGTTTTTTCTTTTGGAAAAGTAAATGAAATGCAGTGACAATATTTTAATCATTATTTATTTAACCGTTTAAACTTAAATCACACAAAACTTTGTACTTTTTTCAAAGAAATAATTATTAATAATCAAACATAACATCACGCCTTGTTTCCCCGAAGATCACGCTTTGTTTCCCCAAATTTCGCCAGTTATGTTTAAGTCCCATGTAATAAGGGCCTATTGCCACTAACCGGGCACAAATCCGGGCTCCGGGCTGCTACTACGAAAACAATCTAATAATCAAACAATAAGGTTTTAAGCGAGAAAAAGTAATATTTTCAAAGTAATATTTTTCTCAGTTATTGTGCTTTAAGTTGTCGTTGGCTATGAATAAATTTATTGAAAGTATTGATTTGCCGGCACTTAATTATCTTCAGCCTCGGCCGGAAATATTGTATTTCTTCCGGCCGAAAACGAAAATTGGTGAAAATTTATATTTTTGCCGAAAATTGCCGAAGACCGAAAATGAAATTCGGTCGGAGTCTAGTCAATCGTCGGTCGCGGGTCGCGGGTCGCGGGTCGCGGGTCGCGGGTCGTGGTCGCTCTCGGCCCCGATTTGCATAGTTCGGTAACTTTTCAACTGAAAGTATTTGGAGGAGGGGTGAAAGAAATTCTTTGGAAATACTTACTGTTGGACTTGACACGGGTTGTTTTATAAGAGGTCTTCTCTATCGCTCATTTGCAATTTATTGCAAATTATAATCCATTTAAAATAAAATTAGACATTTAAATACACCTCTCTTACAGTTCGTTCAACCGATTTTTATTTTTATTGCGTTGTTAGCATGACCAATGGCAGTTGCAGTAAAGTTGGTATTGTAACCACTTTTTAGGGTTCCGTACCTTCGAAGTAGTCTAGGGCCGATGCCTGCCGGGGTTGCGAAGAAAACCGAAAGGGAGATCGTGGCCCCCGGCAACAGGGCAGCCGAAGGAACACGGGTGGGTTTTAGTCAGTAAGAGTCTGACACGCCCTCCCGCTCCGCCCAGAGCGGGAGAAGTTATTTGATGATTTCCCACCCTCAAAAAAAAAAAAAAAAAGGGTTCCGTACCTCAAAAGGAAAAACAGAACCCTTATAGGATTACTCGTGTGTCTGTCTGTCTGTCCTTCTGTCACAGCCAATTTGCTCCGAATCGGATGGACCGATTAAGTTGAATTGTGGTACACATATGTATTTCTGTGACCCAAATACGGACGTGTAACGTAAATAAATGAATTTTAAATATGGGGGTCACTTTAGGGGGGCAAATAAAAAAATTAAATAATATTTTTTTGCAATCTATACCGTGTGACATCAAATGAAAGGACTGCGAGGATCATAAATATGTTTTTTCTTTAATTTTAAAATGAATACGTTTAAAGATATTTAAGAAAATAGATGAAAATTGACCAATCCCCCCTTAACTCCGAAACTACTGAGCCTAAAATTTTGAAAAAAAAAAATACTGAAAATGGTTCTTTACCCATAGATTACAGGAAAACCTATAAGAAGTCTATGGTCTTAAAATAACATGATAAATCTCTCAAAATTGTGCGTACAAACTTACATTTGCAGTTTGAATGTATGGGTGAACATATTTCTCAACTATAATGTTAAGTTTGTTCTTGGGATAAATTCATCCCAACTACAGAACCCTTCATTTTGCGTGGTCTGACACGCACTTGGCCGGTTTTTGATTTTAATGCCATCCTTATACCTACGGCATAGAAGTCAAAATCGGTTGAACGGCCTGGAAAAAAAGGTTTGTTTAAATGTCTCATCTTATTTCAAATGGAGTATAGGTACCTATTGATATTTCTATATTTTTCGTCGGTTATTAAAAATAAATCTGCTGTTCCATACATTTAGACCGCATAGGTTTTTCTTTGTACGCCACATTTTTAAAAAAAATAACCAACAAAAAATTTCAACGCAGGGCGTTTAAATTCATGTACTGAATCCATGGTAACAGTTTTCGCGTCGATGTCCCTGCCACCCTGTATACTTATTATAAAATAAAGTCACTTTCGTGTCCGTCTGTATGACCGCGTTGATCTTCTAAACTACACAACGGATGTTGATGCGATTTTAGACATCTTTTAGAGAACTTATTTCGGACTACATAAAAATCACTACATCAAAGTCCCCCCCACCCCAAACAGCTGAATACCAGTATTTTTACATAGAGCGACTGCCTATCTCAACATCAAACTTAAAGCATTTATTTCAATTAAACCATTTACAAGCACTTTTGAATTGTCAAGGAGTCGGTCAGTCAGAAATAAGAAGCTAGTTGCCCATTCCAAAGCGTAGTAGGTACCTATGGAGAAGAACGGGCAAGACAACCCACGACAATTAACTCTTTAAAAAAAAAAATATTACAAAATATTGGTTACATCATGCAAGTTAAAATTATACATGTGAGAACAATGTAGAAAGACCGCGTGCACGTTAAAAGCGTCCGTAGTAAAAAAAATAAAACAATTCTTAAATTGAAATAAGCTCTGGCAGCTAAGAGATGACCAGTCCCAACTGACAGCGCCCGTTCACGAATATGACTCATGGATCAGCACCATGCAGCTCAACCAGTTATAGGTACCTATGGAGAAGAACGGACAAGAAACATCACGGACACTCTTTTAAGTTTGTCTTCCAAAACCCAGTTACTGGGTAACAAAACAGCCCTTAGTAAGACTGGTTGTCAGACTTTCGGGCTTCTGACGATCCGTAACGACTGTCAAAGATCTACGAATGACAGCCGGGGCCAACGGTTTAAACTTTTATCTTCGAACCCATCCACGAAGTGACAGCGGCAAGTCAACAACGGTCTGTAAATCTTGCCCTTATTGTCTCGCATCGCGTCTCCCCAATGCGTTCTATTTCCGCCATGATGTATATGAGCTGACTAATTGACCCGCTTACTGCCCGGCTGACTCATAGACAACGCTGCTCTATAGTCTATGTATACTGATACTATGCCACGCCACTCAGATGCGCGCTGATTGAGATAAAGCATGTGTAAAAACGATTGTTGACACGAGAATAGCTTAGAAGTACAGTCGAACAAGGTATTGTGGTGGTATACGGGCAACTAACTTGCAACAATTTTTTAACCGAGTTCCAAAAAGGTGGAGGTTCTATGTTCGACTTTGTTTTTTTTTTAAATGTATGTTCATCGATATTTTCGTCAATTGTGGACCGATTTTGATTTTTTTTCATTTGATAGAGGAAGCTTGCGCGGTGGTCCCATATAAATTTGATTAACTTTGCTTGGTTAGTTTTTGAGATAGCTTCAATAACACGTATTTCTCCCACTTAGTCCATGTGGATGATGTTATAATAAGTTCCTGTCACTGTTATTTACATAGCTGTTAGTGGTATCCAAATTTGTGTGGGGTAGGTAGTAGTACCATGACTAAAAAGTGAAAAATAAAATAAAAATTGCTACGGACTGGAATTCGTCCAAAAAAACACTACAAAGTGAAAAAAATAATTTTAATTTCAGTAGCTTCGGTGTTTTTGGTATTGAATTTTTGTTGTTTGCCACCGACTTCCGAAATTAGAGTTATTTATTGTTTTTATTAAGGCTCTGTGCACGAAATTGACTGATTTTGATCAATTTTGTTTATTCGTTGTGAGAAACAGAAAAAAACAAAATTTTGTTGTGATTTGAAAAGTCGAATTCTTTGTCTTGTACATAGCGGAAAGAGATTTTTTTAAATACATTAAGGGTTCGTGGAAAATCACTAAAATTAGCAACAAGTTTTCTAAAAATTGACGCGAGACTGACGTTTGATCGTTTCGTTAGAAGAAACTATTTTTGATTTTGAAAATTAACAAAATATCATCAAAATCATTACAGTTGTGATTTTGACATTATTATTGATTGTGTTGACATTACTAGTAATTATGACCAAAATTTGCCAAATATTATCATGTACTAGTGTTTAAGATATGTACGTAATTATTCACAAATTGGATTGTATGACGTGACAATAAAATTATTTGATTTGATTTGATTATATGGTCTACTTGTACATAGAGAAACCACGTTTTTCAGCTTCCATACAAAATATAGCAGAAAAAAAATGGTTATTTCAACATTTTTTATTTTTTCCTAGATATTATTTAGCAAACCATATCAAGAAATTTAAAAATCACAAATTAGTCTTTAGCTATCCTTGAAATAAAATAAAAAAAATATTTTATGATTATACTATATCTTCATTACGTAAATCAAAGGCGAAATAAACCATATTTTCGAGAGCGCAAAAGTGTTGCAACTATTAACAGGTGCTGTGACTGACACGAATGGTTTAGCACCACGAAAACTGTAATTTTATAGTCACACAGATTAATGTTTCAATTATTTTAAGCTTTCTTACAATTAGATAAAAAGATAATGCCGAAAAAGAGTTTTTTTCGTGCACGAAGCCTTATAAACAACGTTTTAATTGTGCCAAGTAGTAAATTATTTTAGATCACTCTCATGAGTTGTCCAAAACAATTGACAGCTGTGGTCTCAGGTAGCATCGCCGTATCGAATGTGGCAGCTGTATTGACATGTCACATGTCAGTAAACATGTCATTTATCTGTCTCATCTCAGTAAATATGTCACTCGAGGCCCGTATTACCACAGATTAATACAGATGGGACACGCCGCAAAATCATTTAGATAAAAAGCGACTCTTGCTACCACACAATAAAGTACAATTCAGGTCGCACAACGCTAATCACCTACAGTTATATTCACCTAGAAGTTGCCTCTCTTTCTGTCGCGTGACTCTTTGATCTTCTGACTACGTTACACTTCAAACTTAAACTGCGGAGTGCCGCATCTGTATTCATCTGTGGTATTAAGGCTCGTACAAACAGGCGCGACACGCGACGCGACACAAAGACACCGCTCGTCGCGCGACGCGACGTACCTTTGTGTCGTGTCGCGTGTCGCGCCTGTTTGTAAGAGCCTTTACTTGGTTACTGGTGGTTTTATAAAACCGATAATAATGTTTGATTTACATATTTGAGATCGGTTACTTTCCCTAGTATCATTATTTTGATTTAACAGTGTCCGTGGAGTTTCTTGTCTGTTTTTCTCCATTGGAACCTACTACGCTTTGGAATGGGCAACTAGCTTCATTTTTCTGCCTGACCGAACCCCTTGACAATCCAAAAGTGCCTGTAATTGGTGCGAAAACTAAGGTGAATCGAAGAACTTAACACTTTCGACTCCACCCATTTTTCATAGAGCTCATACGCCATGCCGCCATACATATTGCAAGTTGACTCCAGAACCGCCACCGGGGTCACCTGGGTCACCGGCATTACGTTTGCGCTAAAGTTAACACTCGAGGAGTGTCACCGGCATTAGGTTTAAAATCTTGTTAAAATATACAACTAATTTAGTTTTCACAGTTTATAATGCCGAATTCATAAAGAAAAACCTACATTTGAAAATTAGCCTCCCGGCATCCCATATATGACTTGAGTGAACCCTCCAGGAGGGCTACCGGCACTGAACGTGTTAAGAGCGTTAGAATGAACGCTCTTAAGTTGGCAACGTCGCAAATAGCTGTCAAATATGTACCTGTTTTGTTTAATTTGGCAATATTACTGTATGGAAATATGAAATATCGCTGACTAGTGAACTAAAATATTGACAATGAATTGCAATTATAACACTGAATTTGATATTTTAACCGCTTTAGGTGTACATCTAAAACTAAATATTCGATGTCACGATATTAATGATTGCAATTCTGCAATATTTTTATTCACTAGTTAACCATTTTTTTATATTTCCATACAGTAATATTGCCTATTTAATCAAAACAGCGAAATATTTGACAGCTATTTGCGACGTTGCCCACTTTCAGAATGCACTCTCTTAAGTAATGCTTTAGTAGAGTTTGACAAGTTCTCAATAAACAGTACTCTCAGTATCAAGTCGAATGTTCATTAGAATGTGATTGGGAACTCTTATTTTTCATTCCATATCCATTTTGTAAGTAAAAGCATGCTTATTAAAACTATGTTAGTTTAGCACTTAAACTTTAAGCTATTGAACACATGTCATGTGGTGTTCCATAAAATATGTTGTAAGAAATCTGTAGGTATTGTTTAGAAGTTTTTTTAATCCACAACTGGGAAGCTCTTTAACGGAAAAATCCGAAGACTCCTTGCCCGTCCCTGGAATCGGATTCACAAATTCTGCTGTCGCAAAAATAAACAACATCGGGAAGAAGATATGAAACTGTCACATCTCCGCACTCTCAATATACCCTTCGATGGTCAATCGTTAGTGATCAACATTTAATTTGTGTGTCACTGTTGTCTGTTGCAAGTGATTTACTGTAGTTGCGCGCACGCATGCGGGCGGATGTGCAGTGACATGTTGGTTTTATGGCAGACCACAGTGTGACCATTAAGTAAGAAGGTACATTATACGATCTGCTAGCAGTAAGTGGTACCTATACGTGTTCTAGTGGAACAATTTTTATTACGTTTTTATCGCCTCTGTTGTCTAGTGGTTAGACCCCCTGTCTCAGACCCAGAGATCCCGGGTTCGATTTGTAGTGGGGGCATAATTTTCTGCTCGATTTCGCTGGTAGGGTTTGTACTAAGTCCGCCTGGCTAGCTACCACCATCTTATCTAAGTCTGTCGCCGTAACAACAATGGTAACAGCATTGCTGTGTTTCGGTGGTTAGATGTAAGATAACCAGTTCCTCTGTGGTTGAGGATTCCGGGTGAAGCTCGCTTCCACCTTCGGCCTGATCATCACTTACCATCAGGTGAGATGCAGGCCATAAGCTGTCAACAGCTGTAAAAAGAAATGTTCTTTCTTCGAACTACGGGAGCCTTTAGAAGGTACTAGCAGTAGGTCAACAGATTATACGTACTGTACAGGGTATAACTAAGCCGTCATTATTTTACGCATTCTGTATATCTACATTAGGTGCTTTGTGCAAAAATATCGTATTCTTGAGAAACAACTTTTATTTTTGGTGTGATAATTCGCTGTTTATGGTAATGCGCATTCAGCGCAATGTAACGCACGCAAAACATTGTGTTTATGGGTGCACGAAACGGTACAGGGATCGCGGGAGTATTTAAATTTAAGTTATTCTAAATTTTAAACCATTAAAAAAATAAAAATAAAAGTTGGAATATCTCCGTAACTAGAAGGTTCCCAGGCATGGTCCAATATAAGAAAAAAACGGCCAAGTACGAGTTGGACTCGCACACGACGGGTTCCATACCACTGTACAATATTTAGCAAAAGCTCCGAAAAAAAAATACGTTTCTGAATTCATAACTTAATTTTTAATTTACCTTATTTTTTTACTGTATTTTATTTTTATTATTTTTTATTATAGCGGCAATAGAAATACACAATCTGTAAAAAAAACCAGCTGTCTACCTGTTATGGTTCATGAGGTACAGCCCGCTGACAGACAGACGGACGGACGGACAGCGGAGGCTTAGTAGAGTTCTGTTTGGCACCCTTCGGGGAACCATAAAGAATGATCGCAATGATAGAACGAACAAGTATATCTCGGATTCGTTAAGCTTTTCTTTTTTAAAATTTGCGTAGTACAAGAAATTAAAACCCCTTTCATATTAACCATACAACAAAATTCTTTGCTTATTTATTTCAAAACTTCGTTTGCTCGTCAGCAAATAAAGGGCAACAGAGATTTTATTACAATGTCAACACTGCAATTGAGAAAATTGCTATTTATAATAAATAAATATTGGAATTGTTTGGAGTTGATTTTCTGTTACTATTCTATACTGTGGCAGTGACAATTCGCCATAGCTCCGTACCACAGGGTATTGGGTCAACAGCAGATGTGATAGCGATAAAATAGGGATCACTGAAATATGGCGCCCGTGGGGTCGGTCCGCAGGACGATTGCAATCTACTCTTGTTTTGTATGTAATGTTGAATGGATTATGAAACTATTACTTGTTCATGGCTAAAAAATTAATCGAGATTAGGGATATGTCACGCAAAGCATGTTTTTTTGTATGTGTAACATTTTTCGTCTCGCCCTCCTGCAATCTGTGGGAGTAATTTCGTGAAAAGGGACGGAAGTGTGTAACAGGAAGCCGGGTGTACATCCACCCCTACCATACGTCACGTAAGGCCGCAATACTGTTAAGGGTGTGACAATACATGAAAATATATGATAAGTTAAGAAAGTTGCTAAGACCTACAAGCGTAACAGTCCCTACGACTCTAAGTTCTATAAGCACTACAGCCCTAACCTATCATATACCTCGTATGCTGGATAAATATATAAATAAGTTCAGGCTATCTGCACCATGCGACCTAAGGTTACAGACGGATAGTAGACAGGTTTTCCAGGTTCGGGATGGGTACACTCACTGCCAGTCCCGCAGACTCACGAGACTGATCAGAGATGGCTAAAGGTGTAATGGCCACAGTGAGGGGTAATGAGACAAGAATATAAAATTCAAATCTGATTTATCAACAATATGTGATTACAATTTCTTAACATACACTATTATACAAATTCTCTATTATGTGTGAGATGCAACCAAATCATAATTCTAACTGGGCCGCGCGTGAGCCGGGCCGAGTGCTGAGACAATGTCCAAAGGTAACATTGAACACCGGGGAAGCACGCGCTATTTGATTTACCAATGAAAGAAAGTTGTATTGATGACTTTTATTATTATAATTCTATAATTTAATACTTTATATGGCCGCGAATCATATTTAGATCAACATACAACCTAATGACCTGCAAATTGCAAAAACTATTTGATTGTCGCGAGCTACCCCGACGCATTTGCCTTAATAGACTAGCATCAGTGGCGTGCACACAGTTTTAAGACAGGGTAGGCAGAAAATTTTACTCACCAAAAATACTGCACGTTAGTTTTGGTTCGTCGTCTTGTCGATTGATGATGTAGGTAATTGCGAAATGCCAGCTCAAATATCCATAGATTGACTGATTTTATAGACATATCAATTTACGGATATTCGAAGTGGCCTTTCGGCGCGTTTGTTTGATGTTTTGTAATGTTTATGTGATTTGCCAAATTTAAATAAAAGCAGTGAAAAGATGGTGGTGTGAGTATACTATATAAGATTGTTTTATTTGTATATTAAATCTACACGCCTATCTTTCTGTAAGAATGTCTGCAATATGGAATCGTAAAAGTTGGGAAGGCGTTTTATTTCCGTAAGAAGGTTTTTTTCTATTGAAATCATGGAAAGATCTGTAAGTCGTTGCTGGCCTTGTGTATTTCTTAAGTAGGTGTGTATACGTTTTAGCGACGAGAATGACCTTTCGGTTGACGCACTGCTCGCGGGAACTGTAACAATTAATTTTGCCAAACGCAGCACTTTGGGAAAAACTGTATTTATGTTATTTTCGTAAAAAAATTCTATAATTTTGTAAATACTAAGGTTTTTGAATTCGGCAGATTTATAAACACATTTGAGCTCATTGATAAGGCGGTCTAAGTTAAAGTCGTATAATTTATAAACATTTACGAATTGCGATACTAGTTCAACCGGAAAATTGTCATTATATTTATTGAAATTTTCACATGAAAGTAGTCCAAAAAATTTTAACTCTTTCAGATTTTTATACCGGTCGCGACATTCGTTGGATATATTGTCTATAGTTTCAATAACAATCCGCTTAAAATTGATTTTTGCGTCCTTGACGTTTTCGTTTTGGCGGCCCTGTGATTATTTTTACTCTTTCAAAAATTAATTCAAACCTAGATCTGAATGATTCTAAAAACGATTCAAACTCGTTAATTTTTTTAATGCAATAAGTTACATCTGACGTCTTTTTTTGCATAATTTCGTAAATCACATCAGTTTCTGCGAATATTTCGTTAAACACATGGAGTAAAAACTGGAATTGAAAGTCTTTTAAAATATGTAACACATACGAAACTTGACTTAATGTCTCGCCATCCCAAGAGTCTTCGTTTTCAGCCATATCCTCAAATAAATAAATTAAATGTAAAGAAGAATTGAAAATTACATTTACAGTACGCGAATTGTAAGTCCATCGAGTGTCAGCAACGCGAGGCAATTTTTTCATATCAGCCATTTTATTATAGTGGTTTTGCCCTTTGGTACTATTATTAAAGAAATTTGCTAATGTTTTTATGAGATTGAAAAAACGTTTAGTTTCCGGAATACGTTCGCAAGATTTAGAAAGTACCAAATTAGGGACATGGGCGGAACACCAAACGTATTCAGCAAGAGGACATTGCTGGCGAACCAGCGACTGAACGCCGTTCCGTTCAGATGACAGGACAGCTGCACCGTCATATGTCTGAGCTACTAATTTCGACAAACATTTAAATTCTGATAAAATCTGCAGTATGATGGCACTTAAAGTTTTCGCGGTGCGGTTGGAACTTACGTCAATTTATTTTATAAATCGATCAAACACTTCTGACTTATGAAAATATCTTAAAACCAGTACTAGTTGCTCTTTGCCACTTACGTTTGGTGTTTCATCGACCATCATGCTACAAAATCAGTGGAAGCGATTTGTTGTTTTATTGTTTCGATCATTACAGACGCTACACTAGAGATTAGGTCATTTTGAATACGATTTGATAAACCCGTAAATGAGCTAGTGCAATTTTGTAAATGGTTTTCCAACACTCCGTCGTATTTCGCGAGCACGTCGACCATTTCTAAATAATTGCCCTTATTCACTGACGAAGCTGATTCGTCATGTCCACGAAACGCGAGCTCTTGTTTCCCGAAAAAGCAAACAATGTCAATTAGTCGTTGAAAAATATTTCGGTTCCGATCCACTTTCGCGTTATGTCTGTCAATGTCGATTTGTATCTGAGAGTTTAAACGCGTCTCTATACGATTTTTTCCAAAGGTGTGATATTTAAGGGCAGCTTCCAAGTGTTTTTCAGATTGTTCATGTTTTCTCGCGGCGGTAGGAAAATTATGAATATCAGCGTAACCGATGTCGTTCCAGACGGTTTTATTATTTGAAAATAGTAGACAAACGAAACAAAATAACCGATTACTGTGTATGCAACCTGTCAGCCAATGATATGAATCATATTTTTTTTATGGAATCTGCGATTCACTTTACCTTTAGTTTGTATTAATTGCAAATCCGGTGTACCACGACCTATCTCGATAACTTGTTTTTTTTTCACCGAAAGATAGTTTTGAAAACGCATCATGTTTTATTTTCTCAATACACACACCATCTGAACAAGTTTCACAGACAATATTATCCATTTTACACTCTTATTATCAACATTAAAATTCTAAATACCCGATAGCGTAGTCACAAACATAACACACATCAAACAATATGGCGATTATTGACTTTTGAAAATAAGTAGTAAAAAGAGAAACATAATACGACAAAAAATTATGGTCATCTACTATATAAAATTCAATGAAACAATGTTACTTTCTAAAATATTTGCATTGCATAGCAAACTTTCGTTCGGAAATGTTCGGTACGAGTCGTAATTTTTCGTGTTAGCTGTTTATAATACTACAAAAAGACACTGGCTTTTCATGCAGTTGTGTGCGTGATTTTTGTCATTGTGTGTCAGCAAAACCCACGTAGCTATAGGAACGCACACACATTAAATCCGCATGACCATGACAGCACACATATAAGTCACTAAGAGAGTAATAATTTGTGTCTTTTGCCGTGGCAATGGCGAGGCGCTGCTAGTGCAGCGCAAATCGATGATGCAAACGTCTTAGTCTTAATGATACCACCGGCACTCGATAGGTGGAGCTGATTTATGAATTAGGTATTTTTATCTTGTTTTGTTTATTGATAAAATAATATTAGATCTATTATCAGAACTAGGGTAGGCAGTGTCATTCTGTCTTTATGGGCCGCACGCTACTGACTAGCATATTTGTATTAGTAGTTAAATGTTCTAAATCTGTGGGCGCGTCCTACGAGTTATAGGTCTTGTGTTCGAATCCGGCAGGCGCTTTTCTTTGTGTAAATTATTTCATCACCACTGCTCTCAAAACGGTGAAGGCAAAACATCGTGAGGAAACCGGCATGTCCTAGAACCAAATATTCGAAGATATGTGACATCTACCTACCAGCACTGGATCCGCGTGGTGGATTAGAACCCACTCCCTCACACCGAGAGGAGGCCTGTGTCCCAGTAGTGGGAACATTATAGGCCGATTAGAGGATTATATCCAAGATAAGAGTGCTTGGAAACATGCTGGTTCTGCTCCATAGGACAATTTAGAATCAAGACAAAATCAAACAGGTTGCTAATTTAATTGTAAAATTTATAATTTTGTGTTATATGACATTGATTTTACATTCTGTGATTACTTCCTCACACAATGACTTATTAATTTAAAAAAAAATAGGAAAATCGTCTACTTTTACAACGTTTGTAAAAATGTGAGCACCATGTATCTATGACATAATTAAATTATCTGTCGTTGCTTTATTTTAAATTCTTTTTCCCTATTGTGGTATAGTAATTTTATTCTAGGTGCATTGTCTTCACATATAATTATTTAACTAATATACGTTCCTATAAAAACTATTGTAAAACATTTTAAAAGAGTAACGGTGGAGTTTCTTGCCAATTCTTCTCCATACGAAAACTACCTTTTGGAAGGGGCGACTAGAATCAATGATATTATTTTGTAAATTTTGACGTTCAAAAGTTGCCATACATGGGCCTATTTGAAATAAATGATTTGACTTTGACTTTGATTAAGCTATTCAGTAAGTATCGCTTTCTCGGGATATAATTTTCATTTATTTATGCTTTTATTCAAAACAAACAAACTCCGGATTTGGTGCGATATGCCCCAAATATTCTCAAAATGGTATTAAACGAAAGTTGTGCATGCACATAATGCACATTACATTGTTTGAAGACCATGCTGAATGTTGGTACTATACCTGGCATATTGGTACAAATATTCGCATTATTTTGCTAACACAAAATTATCTTTATATATAAAGAAATAAAGTACATTTTGTATTGTCGACGGATCGCGAATGTTTCAACAAATACGCCAATGTAATGTAGTGCTTTACAACCTACCCACGTTGCCTTATACGTCAGCTGTCATAACTCGATCATCGCGGAAGATTTTATTAAGAACATCTGTCTGTAAACATACAGGATTCTGTGTTTATTTTGACGAAGGACCAAATTGCGTTTGAAAAGTCCAGTGTTCTCATTGTTAAAGATCAATGTTTATTGTTTGAATAATTTATTTAAGGGAGAAGCGCTAAGGTAGCCCGCAAAATTCTTTTTTTATTTTTATTTATAGAGGGTTTAATCAAAAACTGATTATGCCACCCTCATCGGTACAAAAAATTAATACTTATAATCTTAATCCTATTTTTGCTAACTTATACAAGTATCTTATCAAGATTAATAGAACTTTACTAGGTGCAGCTCAACTCAGAACTTAAGGAGCTCAACGATTCGATGAACAATACCAAAGAAAGGCCATTTGGGTAGGCCGCAAAAAGACTAATTTTATTACGCGACAACTAACCAATACATTCTTCTTATTCCCCAGGCGGCGAGGACCAGACCGACCCCGGCGTCCGCTTCACTACCGAGCCCTCGGACGCCGTTATAGCACCCGGTGACGCTGCGCTGCTGCCGTGCTCAGCCACCTCGCGCCGAGCCATCCGCCTCGCGTGGAGGCACAGCGTGACCGCCTCGCCGAGTAGAGACCATGCCGTCACCGACACCGACAAGTATAGGTAGGTTGTACCTTAAAGTAGGGATGTAATGATTCCGATGGCGATACCGATATATCGGTATCAAACAGTTCGAAAAGCACGCCAAACGACGACGCGCGCGCTACATTGTCGCGGCGGGGCTGGCGGGAGAGCCGCGCAGCGCATGCTACATGGCAACACGGCAAATCAAATTTATTCGTAAATGTAGGTTTCAATACAATAGGATGTTACAATAAGATGTCAGTTCGCTACATTTTACTCCAGAGCATACAAATAATAATAAAGTTAGTAGTGTCGAAACAGCAACTGCCCCCCACCTCAGACATTTTTTTTTTGCCAAATACAAGGCATTTTAATGTAAGAAATTGACATAACATAACATCACGCCTTGTTTCCCCGAAGGGTTGGGCAGAGGTGTCCCTGTAGCAGGTTCACCCACATTTCGCCAGTTATGTTTTAATTCCCATGTAATAGGGGGCGAGCCTATTGCCATCAACCGAGCACAAATCCAGACTCCGGGCTGCTCCTGAGAAACTACTTAATTATAAAGCCAATTTCGTTTATTGGACGACTGTTATTTGGTTTTTTAAAGTTCCATATCTCCTTAATGGGGTCTAATCCGGAGTCCGGGGACGTAATATTCATATCTATGTGCTGGCGGTCCCAGTCATAATACCTATTAGGTTTCAGCTCTACAGTTCTGAATAGTTTTGGGAAAAACAACCCGATAGGTCCATTTCCAATCCATACTTTGAAAATGGAAATTATAATTTTTCTCAGTTCCTATCGAGATTACCGTGTAATAACTGATTTGTCAAGAATCAAATGTCTACCGGCCTCAACTTTGGCCCCATTGTGTGCCGTAGAGGTAAGACTCGCACTACAAGTGCTCTTGACTCTTGACTGTACCTATAAATCTTATTTTCCCCATCCTCCATATATCAACTTGCCCCCTGGGTTGTTTGCTGGCGACGCCTTTGTTTGTGCCCGAAATAAAAAGTAAAAATGACATACAAACGCACGAGGTACATACTTTATTATTTATTTGATTTATTATTTACTAAGCTTTCGATATCGGCATCGGTAGCGGTATCGCCGATTATTTACTACAGTAATCGGTATCGGTGTAGTATCGGGAAAATTATGTATCGTTACATCCCTACCTTAAGGCATACCGTGCGGCTCGCGTGGATGCACAGCGTGACTCCAGCCTAATGCGAAGTGGCCACAACCTTCTATGTACGCTATACCAGTGGCATCGCGGCTGCTGTCCCGGAGACAAAGCTGAAATGTTTCACGTGCCTCCGCCTCCCCCTTCAAACAAGATTGAATTCTCAACTAGTTTTCCGTCGTAAAATAGCTAAATGTTACGACCGCATTTTATTTCATCGTTTCTAAGCATATCAATTTTAAATGATTCCAGAAAACAATTACCGAACGGGTCGCTTTCCATCACTGATATGTCGGCGGCGCTGGCAGGCCACTACCAGTGCGTGGCCACTGTGGACGGCGTGGGCACCATCTTGTCGCGAGTCGCTACTGTCTTTTTAGCTGGTGAGTGTATTCAACACAACTTACCGATTGACCTTGCCTTGCACATCGCGTGAGGGAGGAGCTCGTGGCTAAGTACTAACAGCCACACGGCTCGATCCATTAGGTTAAGCTACGCTTGTCGCGGTTGGTCCGTGGATGGGAGACCATTTCTACATACCGAGACTCCGCCGTGCCTCGGAAAGTACAGTAAGCCGTTGGTCCCGGCTGTCTTTCGTGGACTTTTGACAGTCGTTACGGGTCGTCAGAAGCCCGAAAGTCTGACAACCAGGGGGTATCGTATTGAGGTACGGAACCTAAAAAAAAACAACGACTTCTTGGTTGCCTGCCCGCGGATGATAATAAACTCGACCCGTGTTACCTTTGAGAAATACGTATCTCTTCAATGTAATCTCTAATTACCGATTCCTATAAATTACGAACCGTTATTGGTCAAAATTAAGACTTGTATCTTTACCAATATTGAAGCAAAGACCTCATAGCTTTGCATAGTTACCCTCCCATTTGGAAGTATACAGGGTGTAAGGGACAGCCCTCCGCAAATTAACAGGGTACATTCAGCTCTTTATTCTGAATCATATTCCACCGAAAATTTTCCCAGGAAAATTTTCTTATTTTTGCGTTTTTTCATTTACTATTTCTTTCTTTCAATGTAAAATTACATTCTCTGTACGCAGTACTCCATTAATGTAAATAGAACAGGTAAAACTGAAAAAACAGCAATGGATGATGAACAAACGACGCCTGAAATCAGCTGTTCAATGTCTCGCTGCGCTGCCGTTCGCTACCTACCTACGTGCGTTTTGCCACGGTAGCGATACATTGCGTGTAAGGTAATAAAACAAATCAGGTTAATTGGATTCCCATAAAATTCCTGAAATAATTTCATGTACCGGTCATCTTAGTATGATATACTGACTTCACCCTATCAGTCTGCGGAGAGCTGTCCCTTACACCTTGTATAACACAGGTAAAATTAGCTTACGAATCTATTTAAAACAAAACTACCATTGGTATAGAAAACGATCCGTTTTAATTTACAGGTACCGAGCATACATAATTTTCTACTAGGCTATTTAGAGCAACACCGAATTTATCATCTTCATTTTATAAAATGTTCTGTTATATGTCTCGATAGTACTACAAATATTCACAATGCCTACAGCCAGGCGCCTTACTTCCGCCCGACGCGGGACCGATCTGATGCCCTTTGTGGAGGCTTATCTTATCGACGACGGGACATCTCGAGCGATGTACCTACGAGGGTAGGGTCAGGCGGCGAGCTAATATGTCTCATGTTTGAGGCTACGATCTGTGATATAGGTGGAAGCGTTTGCGATCGATTGTGTGTGTATGTGTGTGTATCTTCTGTTTTTATTATATGCCTATGCTGCCCAACTGTAAGGCACAACCCGTTCTTTTTAACCGAATTCCAAAAGGAGGAGGTATTCAATTCGACTGTAAGTATATTGTTTATTTTTGCTTAAAACTTCTTTAAGCGCGTTGGGCATTTTTGATATGGGACTAAACCATTGATTTCACGACACTGTGACGACACCAGCTTTTGACCATTAAAAAGACATCAACGCATTGATTACCGTGGTGCTGATTTTTTCAAGTTTTCACTTCTGTCGGCACTCCCTTTTTTTTTTTGGGTGGGAAATTATCAAATAAGTTCTCCCGCTCTGGGCGGAGCGGGAGGGCGTGTCAGACTCTTACTGACTAAAACCCACCTGTGTTCCTTCGGTTGCCCTGTTGCCGGGGGCCACGATCTCCCTTTCGGTTTTCTTCGCACCCCCGGCAGGCATCGGCCCTAACGGACCCCGTCAAATACCTACCTTCTGCTGACATCTCTATGAGGCGCGCGTGGAACACAAAGCGCCGTCTACCCGGGCCTGGTCCTTATCGGACGGCGAGCTACCCATTGCTCACCGTCCGTAAGCCCGCCGGCAATCGGCCTGCGATTCCCGACGCCCAGGGCGTCTCCTCCTGCGGCGGTTAGGGGCGTGAGGGCGCGAAATTTGCCTCTCCCTCACGCGTTCCGCCTCCTCCTTCGCGAACATTACTGCTTCGCAGAAGAAGGAACTCCCGGAGTGCCACTGTTTTTTTTTTGTGTTTTTGTAATGCATTGATTTGATCATTATTTTTTTGTTTGGTAGGTTATACTTCAGAGGTGGTCCCAAATACATTTTGGGTAGTTTTTGAGTTAACTTCAATAATACTTACGTATTTTTTCCCACTTAGTATGAGGATGATATGATATGTTCCTGTCACTGTTATTTATATAGCAGGAAGTGGTATTCGAATTTGTGTGGGGTAGGTAGGGTACCACAATTAACAAGTGAAAAATAAAAACAAACATTTTACAAAAAAAAAAACAACTGACATCCAAAAAAAAACTACGAAATGAGAAATAACTTTAATTTCGGAAGTCGGTGGCAAAAGACGAAAATTCAAAACCAAAGACACCGACTTCCGAAATTAAAGTTATTTTTCACTTTGTAGTGTTTTTCTTGGAAGTCGTTGTTTTTTTTAAGGTTCCGTACCTACCTCAAAAGGAAAAACCCTTATAGGATCACTCGTGTGCACAGCCAATTTGCTCCGAATCTATTAAGTTGAAATTTGGTACACATAATTATGTATTTCTATGACCCAAACACGGACGTGTAACGTAAATAAATTAATTTTGAATATGGGATTCGATTTTGGGGGGCAAATAAGAAAACTTTTGTAAACTTTACCGTGTGACATATCAATTTAAACTTGTTGCTGGGATCTCAAATATATATATATATATATTTTTTTATAATTTTAAAATAAATACATTCAATGATATTTAAGAAAATAGACGAAAATTGACCATTACCCTTATCTCCGAAACCACTGAGCCAAAAATTTTGAAAAATTTACAGAGAATGGTTCTTCACTCATAGATTGCAGGAAAATCTATAAGAAGTCTGTGGTCTTAAAATAACATGGTAAATCTCTCAATATTGTGCGTAAAAACTTACATTTGTAGTTGGAATGTATGGAATGTATACAATGTTAAGATAGTTAATTGATTCAGGCGTGACCTTGCGGAAAAGGTTACTAAATATATCCACATCATCATTTTACAATGTTAAGTTTGTATTTGGGATAAATTCATCCCAACTGCGGAACCCTTCATTGTGCGTAGTCCGACACGCACTTGGCCGGTTTTTTTTGTAAAAAGTTTTATTTTTAAATATTGCCTGGTCTACGGCGATTTTAGGCGAATACTTTGAAAAAGAGCAACTCGTCCCACCATCCGTTTCTGATATTCCACGTTTAATTTTCCTTTCATTTTGGTATCTATTTACTGAGAAGAGTTTTTGTCCCTACCAACTTACGACAGATATGACCAGGCCATCATCTGCCCAGCCTTTTCCCAACCATGACAGGGTCGGCTTCTAGTCTAACCGGATACAGCTGAATACCAGTATTTTACATGGAGTGACTCTAGCTGGAGCCGTGGCCAGCACAGTTACATTTTTATCTGTCAGCGTCAACTACTTATTTGAGTTTTGGACCGAAGCAGAGTTAATAATTTTAATGCGGTACGTGAATCTGAGGTATCAATATTTTCCAGCTCAGCATTCCTTGTAAGACAGCAGCTGTCTTTTCTGTTCATTCCTAGGACCATTACTTTATAACAGACTAAATGCGAGAGCCAAAATTTATTCTTTAAATTATAATAATTGCAAAAGAACTCTCAAGGAACCTCTTCAAAGTATGTCCTATGAAGATGTTGAGAAACTATTAGTTGTACTTAAATAAATATTGCATTTGTACTGATTAAGTTTAGCTAAGTAAGGATAGGTACTAAGATTTTAGCAAGTAGGATTTATTGTACTATTTACACCTTATTACATACCTATTAGATGACTAGATTTTTATAATTAATGTGATTATTTAGAAATATTATACCTTGCCTCGCCTGACACACAGGATGACCTAGTTTAGGCACATAACACAATTGAATTTTTCGTAGATTTAAGCATATTTGTATTTAGTGTTTTACCTTTTTACCTGAATAAAGTTTTATTATTATATTATTATTATTCTTTATATATTTCCTCTAATCCGTTTGTATAAAATTTTCCAGAGGTGCCCGACATCTCAGGCGGCGGTCGCTCCGTGCTGGGCGCGGCGGGGGGCGCGGCACTGCTGGCGTGCGGCGTGCGCGCGCCCCCGCGCCTCGCGCTGCGCCTGCACACGGCCGCGACTGACAGGCGGGTGTACGGAGCTGCCAGGCTGCACAACGCCCCGCCGCTGCTTAAACTTAATGTGAGTACATTTTAACTTAGTGTCCATTTTTGAAGTGAAAACTTCTTTAAGCGAGATGAGACTAAACCATTGATTTCGCGACACTGTGACGACACCAGCTTTTAACCATAAAAAAGACATCAACGCGTTGATTACCGCGGTGCCGATTTTTTCAAGTTTTCACTTCTGTCGGCACTCCCGGAGTGCCATTGTTTTTTTTGGTCCAAATTACTTAAACAGCTTTCCAACGTAAAGTATGCGCTTCGGAAATCATCGTTTATCTTTGGAAGTACGAACTCGCGATGATGAGATACAATATGGAGCTGCTACAACCATAGAATTGCTTGAAAGAAAGAAAGAAAAAGTATTTATTGAGACTCGCACAAGAAATCATAAATTAAACTAAAACGCACTGATTAAAACATTAATAAAAAAATAAAAAAACATATTTAAAAAAATAACAGAAAGTCCTGTACGAGGCCAAAAGGCTCCTCTATCTCTGCTTGCTTATCTTGTATTACCATGATTACAAAGTTATAGATTTACAACTCTATGCAATTCCAAAAAACTATTCAAAACTTTTGAGTGGCAATTGTTCATCTGAGACCGGAGTAGGTAACCCGAGAGAGAGGAAATTGGATTGTAGAGGCCTATGTCCAGCAGCTGCTACAGCCTGATAGTGATGATGATCCTGGCAATCATGTTGATAATTTCAGGTGACCTGGCTAAAGAATGGCTCCCCAATGCGCATCGAGAGCGCGCGTATGTCGCTGACGCCGAGCGGCGCGCTGGAGATCGAGCCGCTGCGGCCGCACGACGCCGCGCAGTACGCCTGCCGCGTCGCGCTCGCGCTGGCGCCGCACATCTACAAGTAAGTGTCGCTACACAACATGTCGCTGTTGCCGAGCGGCGCGCTAGAGATCGAGCCGCTGCGGTCGCTGACTATATTTATTTGAATAATTGAACCAGTCTCGTTGTATCGTCTATAATTAGATCTTTTCTTCAACTGTATTTGTTTATTTCAGGACGAGCGACGAAACAGAGCTGCGTGTGAGTGCGGAGACGGCCAACGTGGAGTCACCGCCGCGCTTCATCGCCACCCCACCACCCGTCACCGTCATGGAAGGTACGCTTACCATCACTCACCACCACCTACCACCATCAATTATAACTTACCACCATTAATTACCACTTACCACCATCTACTGCCAGTCACCACCATCTACCACCAATCATCACCACCTACCACCATATTTTACCTCTTGCTACCACCAACCGCCATCTACCACCACTTGCCACCACCTACCACCACTTACTACTACCTACCACCACTTACCACCACTTACCACCACCTACCACCACTTACTACCACTTACCACTACCTCCTACCACTTACTACCACTTACCACTACCTCCTACCACTTACCACAACTTACCACGACTTACTACTTCTTGTTTCAGGAGCGTCGGTAACATTCGACTGCGCGGCTGTCGGCAATCCCAAGCCAGAGATGACGTGGCTCAACAACGGAGCTGCCATCGACCTAAGGTACTGGCTTCTAATCGTAGCCCTTGTACCCACGAGCAATTTTGTATAGCGCACTGGATTTTCAACACACTACTAAGCGCCGAGAGTTGAAAATCCAACAGCGTGTTTTTTTTGACGCGCTGGGATGCACTCTATTGAATTTTCAATGTTCGGCTCAACACCGAGAGTTGAAAATCAATTGCGCCATCAAATATCGTTGCCCTGGCAAAACCTAGGCTTATATTAATCTAGCTTTGCTCGCGACTTTGTCCGCGTCGACTTCGGAAAACAGCACAAATACCAACCAACCAAACCAATTAACCAATTTTCTTGTAAATTTTGACGTTCAAAATTTTTTTTAATAAGCGAACGTACGTGACGTCCAGGCTCGGGGACCTATGTTATATACTTTGTTTTTTTTCGCATCTTTAAATATTGTGTTCTTCCTAGTACATTTACAAATGTACCTGGTGAATTATGTAAATCTCGAGGATGCAGCGATGAAGAGTAATGACTATATTATCATCTGTTGCAGTGACCTAGACTCCCGCTTCTACCTGGTGGGCTCGGGCTCACTGCGAGTACAGTCGGCGCGCGCGCTCGACGCGGGCGCGTACACGTGTCGCGCGCACAACAGGATCGACTCCGCTGACCACACCACGCAGCTACATGTGCTGGTGAGTGTTCGACTATGACACACATATTATCCCCCTACTAGTCCCCTACTTTCAGTACATTTCTGACAACCATAGTAAGAATCTACGGTCATCAAATAATCGCGTTCTTCAATGCCCCACTCACCGCACAGACTTTGTTCACTCTTCCTTCTTCGTTCAGTGTATCTCTCTGTGGAATGCGCTCCCCCTGGAAACCAGGATGGCAACCAACAGATTATCCTTTAAAGTTCGCGAGCACATTCGTAAGAAGCTGGCAGTATCATCACAACGTTAATGTTTTCCCATTGTTTGTCTTATTTCATTTCGTATATTCATGTATATTTAATTGTGCTTATTTTTATACATATAATTAGGCATATATATTATATTTATAGTTTGTAATAGGAATATGTGTATATTGATATTGGAGTATTTTTTTAATTCACAATTTTTCGTTATTGCACCTACCAGTCCACTGTTTGTCTCTGCATCACCCAAAGGTTGACTGGTAGAAAATGCCTGTGGCATTAAGTACGCCTATGTACATTTCTGTGCTTGAAGTATTAAATAAATAAATAATTATCACGATTAATTAATCTCCCACTCTACCTGGTCGGCTCGCCTTACGATCTGTTCACTCATGTGTCTATCTTGACGATTTGTTATTAATTGAATGCATTTCATCATAATAAGATTCGAAACGACGATTCTTCATAAACTAACTTTGATCGAAAAGCGATTCGATTTAAAAAAAAACCGGTCACGAGTAAGTCGGACTCGCGCACCGAGGGTTCCGCAGTATTTAAACTTTTTATCAGCGAGGCCTTTATTCGTCAGAGAATTTTAACACTGCACACTGCGGTGTAGAATACTGTAGTTTTAGGTCAGCGTCATCTCTTGACCGATAGTGGAACTAATGTAATTTAAGTTGATGATTTCTGAAATAGTGTGCTATTTAGAGACATCGTTTTATTTTTTCTGTAATCTTTACATAAACTTCTATCACATAGAATAATTTCAGATTTTTCTCTATGCAAACTTCGGAGATAAGAAACGGGGAACGGTATTTTTTTTTTAAATTGTGGTCAAAACCCGAAAACTATGTGGCCTAAAAAAAAGTAGCCCCACTTCGAATTTTTAAGAACTCCGATCAGTCCTTGTTGCAAAAAAAAGTATTTTCATTTCTTTCTTAATTGCAAAATAGTTGAGCAAACGTCATCTAAAACTGTTCCAAATTTCAAGTTGATAGCATTAGAAGGTCTTGAGATATCCAGCTGTGACAGACAGATGGACAGACAGACTGAGTCGCACCATAAGGGTTCCTTTTTTACCATTTTGGTACGGAACCCTAAAAAGACCATTTGCAAGAAAATGTTCTGCTAAAAAACGAATGCCCCTGCACAGCGTAATGACGATTTGTTGTAATTATTTCTTTTTTAGCGCTCCGTACCTCGAAAGGAAAAAACAGAATTCATATAGGATCACTTGTGTGTCTGGCTGGCTGGCTGGGTGTCTGTCTGTCCGTCTGTCACAGCCAATTTGCTCCGAATCTAATGGACCGATTTAGTTGAAAATTAGTACACATATGAATTTCTGTGACCCAAACACGAACGTGTAACGTAAATAAATGAATTTTGAATATGGGGTCACTTCTCAGGGGTAAATTGGAAAATTAAATAAAAAGTTTAGCAAACTGTACCGTGTGACGTATCAAATGAAAGGGCTAGTTGTGAGGATCTCAAATATTTTATTTTTTATCATTTTAAAATAAATACTTTTAGAGATATTTTACTAAAATTGATGAAAAGTTAGCATTCCCTATATCTTAATTTTAAACTCAATAAAGAGTTTAAAATTTTGAAAAAAAAGTAAAGAAAATAGTTTTATACTAATAAATTACAGAAAACCTATAAGAAGTTTATGGTCATGTTTACGGTAAATAAACGTTTCTTTTTTCTTTCTTAAAATAACATGGTGAATCTCCTTGAAGTTCTCTCAAGCTCTCTCAATTTCAACTACGAAACCCTTTGTTATGCATGGTCCAACACGCTCTTGGCCGGTTTTTTTGGGGTATAGTTAATTCACGATTACACGATTCGAGAGCGTTAGGCATTATGATCCAGAAAAAAAACGAAAACATTCGATAACTTTCTCATTTCTGCCCTCACAGACCCCCCCGCGCGTGTCGCTCCCCTCGGGCAGCGTGCAGTCTGCGCGCGCGCGCGGTGACGTCACGCTGCGCTGTGACGTGCGCGGCCGCCCGGCGCCCACTGTCGCGTGGCTCAAAGATGGCGACCCGCTGACACCGAACAACCATGATATTGCGCTTGTGGATGGGTATGTACAGTCGTATAGCATACTTTTAAAGGTTTTTCATCGATGTGTTTAACCAAAAGTATCAAAATCTTTTTTATTTGGCATAATATAAATGTAAAAAAAGTATGAGTGACGTGTGATGTCCGCAGCACATCGCTGCGCATCCAGGGCGTGCTGCGCGTGGACGCGGGCATGTTCCAGTGCGCGGCGGCGTCGCCCGCCGGCTCCGCGCTCGCCGCCGTGCGCCTCGTCGTGCTGCCGCCCGACCACGGTAACTATAGCCACAGATTAATACAGATGGTCACTCCGCAAAATCATTTAAATAAAAAGCGACTCTTGCTACGACACAATAAAGTGCAATTCAGGTCGCACAGCGGTAATTTTACCTACAGTTATATTCATCTAGAAGTTGCCTCTCTTTTTGTCGCGTAAAGTAAAAATTTATTTGCATAAATTGCAGGTGCAGTAAATAAGATGTGACAGTTAAAATATGGGTGATCCTTGTACAATCTACCTTATATTAGGCATGCAACATTATTATAACACTAGTGAATTAATATGAAATAAATAGTAATTATGACATACATGAAATGTTTTTTTTTTAAGGTAGGCATTATAGTAGGCACCAGGTACCTTCATTCATAATAACCACAATAGGAATAAACTTAAATACATTGAAACAATGTCATAATTAGAGGTATGTCAAAAATGACATTACAGTATTCAGTAGTATGCCTACGAGTTAATTTCAACTCTTTATTAGTGGCTTTTTTGCACATGTTAATTATTCAGATTTATTTCAGTTGTAATAGCAATAATTTAATTGCATTTAATTAAAGGAGGTTTTTATGTTTATTAATTTATATATCTTTTCTATAGATTCTTTTCTATTTTGTAAATGTGAGAACGCTGTAGGCTTAGTGGACTGTAGATTTGTTGACCATTTTCTATTTTCTTAAGTACCTGGTGCTTATTGAAAGACCTACACTGTCCTCCCATACCTAGTCATACTGTTATTTGAAAGAATAATAAAAGCCAATTATTTTTAAAAGAGTAACCGTGGAGTTTCTTGCCGGCTCTTCTCCATAGGAAACGACCAATTGGAACCGTGCACCTAGCTTCTGATGTTTCATAAGTGCCCATGTAGGTCTATGTGAAATAAAAATATTTTTAATTTTGAATTTTTGAAAGTATATAAGTCAGTATCATTAAGAAAGTCGTTCACAGAATAATAGCATTTTGCAATTAATAATGCTGTCAGTTTGTTTTTAAAGTTTTGGATTGTGCCATTTTTAATTATGTTAGGGATTTTATTATATTATTGGGCCCACACTAATAATACTTTTTTTTTTTTTTGTAAAGAAGTATTACAACCCTCAACATGAAAGAGACATTTATATTGACTTCTTATAGGTCTCTTTCTATCTTTTGACACTGCAGTGAATAGGATTATGTTACAGTTAATGAAAATTGCGACTTCGAAAAGTTAATAGGTACTTAAACTCAGGAATGCAACTATCTGTCAGTTTCATATTAAGTATTGCCCTTAAGCAACGTTTTAACGCGTAGCTCTTACATCTTCTGACTATGTTACACTCGCTGAATTGGCCCGACAAGTCGGGCCCGCCGCGTACTTTTAGCTTCATACCTAAAATGCGGAGTGGACCATCTGTACTCATCTGTGCTATGGCGTAAAGATCTACAGAACCAAGCAACGTACTCTTATGACTACCAGACATGGTCAGTTCCTATCTTCAGATCCAACCAAAGTACATACCGAGGGAAGCCTTAATAGCCTTAAGAACGCTCGCCAGAAGAAGTCTGATCGTTTCGTGTATTTCAGTTCATGTTGACTCAAAGGCCGAAAAACGCTCGAAAAAAATGGCTCAAAAAAACGCGTTCTGGCAAACAGAAATACCAAACGTCACGAAATTCCTGTCGTGGTTTTCACGATATTCCTCAAAAATGCGTTCTGGGAATAAAGAAAAGCAATCACAGGGTTTTTTTTTGTGTTTTGAGTTTTTTTAATGCAATCACAACGGGTTGTATGTATATTGTTGACATACATACTGCATGTAACGTGATGTGTGACCGGCTCTAGTCGAGGGCGGTGATACCAAAAATGGGGACGAAATGAAAATCCAAGATGGCAGTTTTTGTTTTTTTATTTCATCGTTGTCACTTTCATGATTTTCGAGGGCGCTGATGTCGAAAATGACGTCAAAATGTAAATTCGGAATTGTTTGTAAAAGCAAGAAAATAATAGGTTACATTGAATAATGTTTTTTTTTTATATAATCATTTTAGCGTTTACACTCTTTGAGCCTCACAAGACCTCTTACATACGGTATGCAGGACGAAAAAAAAACCAGCCCGTCCCATTCTTGATGTCCTCCCTCCGGTTGACGCCCTAAGCCGAGGTTCGTACCCCACAGGGGGTGCCCTTAGCAAGCGTTCACCTAGTTTTAATTAGCATAGTTGAATAACCCCTGGCTGGAGGTTTTAAGTGTAGTAGCTTAAGGCACCCACAGGAAAGCCCGGTTAAGTAGTCATGATCTCAGAGGTCAACTACGAGATGCCCTACCTAATTTTTTTTTTCGATTAAGCGCATCTAATATTATGTGTCTTGCATAAATTTATTTTTACTCATTTTATTTTTTTATTTCCGTTTTTATTTTGTTCTGTTTAAGTTTAATTTAATTACGTTTTTTATTATTTCCTTTTTTGTTTTTAATTTTTCGTTTCCCCTAACCCCTTACCTTCCAGACTTATCCAACATAACGGTTGAGTCCAACTCCACGCACGATATCCTCACGAGCCTGCTATCGTCAGACCAGGACCACACCCTGGACCCCACGCCCGACGACCCTGACTTCTTGGGAGAGACCTCATCAGCGTACACTTCAGGTCCGGATCTTGAATATGAGGACAATTACGATGGTGATGATTCCTTTCATGCTGCCGAAGGCGTGGACTTGGATCTCGAGCAAGGGAACGCCAGCGTGGTGTCGCCACCGAGAGAACTGAAAGCTGTGATCGTGAAGCATCGGTTTGTGACGCTGAGTTGGGAGGAGCCGGCGCATAAGAGTGAGGAGGTCACCGGGTACGCGGTTATATATAAAGTCAAGGGGAGTGAGAGGTGAGTTGTGAAATTCGTTCACTTTCTATGTGATTATGGAAAAGTTACTTTAAAGCCTACTCGTAAGGTTTAGTTTTTACTGCAACTTCAAGATTTCAATGACATTTTCTATAGTAGACGAAGTCAGCTTATTTTGAAGACATGAACTCAGTTGATTATAATAAGAGTTTCAAACGATTTACGAAGAAAACAAAAACAAATAGAGAAACTCGTTTTTGTATTTTTCTCAGTGCAAACCTATTTTTGCCCTTGACCACAGATCGGGCGGTTTTTCCCGCGGCGATATTTTTTCCTGCACTTGATTTTCAACGCTATGCTTAGCGCCGAAGGTTGAAAATCAAACAGTGTTTTTTCAACGCACTAGGACGCTCTCTGTTGGATTCTGAACATTCGGCTCAACACCGAGAGTTGAAAATCCAGTGCGTGACAAAATCCCGCCTCGATATTTATACGTCCGTGTGATCGTGAGCTAATACCGATGGTTCACTCCACAAAATCATTTAAATAAAAAGCGACTCTTGCTAGGACACAATAAAGTGCAATTCAGTTCGCACAGCGCTAATTGCCCACAGTTATATTCACCTAGTAGTTGTCTCTCTTTCTATCGCGTAACTCTTATATCTTCTGACTACGTTACGCTCACTGAATTGGCCCAACAAGACGAGGCCACCGCGTACTTGTAGCTTCATACCTAAAATGCGGAGTGCGCCTTCTGTACCTTGACTGTACCATAAACATGCAATTTCACATGGAAATAGTCTTTATTACGAAATATTATTACGAAATTATTATTTATTACGAAAATAGCCTTTAAAGCAATAGCTGTAAAATCTATTTTCGTAGGTAATCGGTACTAATGCCGTGAGATTAGCTGTTAAATATTTGTGTTTTACGTGTTGCTTACAATCTGCATCTCATGTCGCAGAGAGCGAGTATCTCGCGGCGGCCCGACTCGACACGAGATGAATGTCGCATCACTACAACCGAACACGACATACGAGTTCGCAGTGCTGGCCTACACGGAGCACGCGACGTCGCCGCCTACTGACGTAAGTATACTAGCTTATACTTTTAGAGGCATGAGGAACAGGGTGTAAAGTGCACTCGTCTTCTGTAGAACAGGGAGGATCCTCCGATCAGACAGGTGTCGTCTCTGTCGAGCAACTGCCCAACGATTGAAATCGAGGAAGTTATACAGAGTTATTGGTTATGTCTCGGCAATCCGTTAGATACTATTATCGGGGATGTGGGAGAGGTCATTTGCAACCAAATTACCTCTGACCAATGCCAATGTCAACCATTTTCGAGTCACTACTTCAACTGCCTCGTTGGTCTAGTGGTCGCAAGCGCTACTGCTGAGAATAAGGTCCTGAGTTCGATTCCCGGGTCGGGCAAAGTGTTATTGGGTTTTTCTATCTGACATTACTCAGCAGCAGCCTGGAGTCTGGATTTGTGCCCGGTTGATGGCAATAGGCTCGCCCCCTATTACATGGGACTTAAACATAACTGGCGAAATTTGGGTGAACATGCTACAGGGACACCTCTGCCCAACCCTTCGGGGAAACAAGGCGTGATGTTATGTTACTTCTACTAGCTTTAGAGCTAGCTAGAGCGAGCTTTTATTACTAGTACTAATACTAGCTTTTTGCGTCGGGTGTTAAAAATATTTAATGGATATTTTAATTGAAAAAAAAAACAACAGGGTCAAATTAAATTTAGTAGCGAAATAGCGAAAAAAAAAAATACGGAAATGGGATGGGGACATTTTTTTTTTTTTTTTATCATTATCGATATCCAATTCATATCGAGACTCCTCCGTGCCCAGGAAATCACGTTAAGCCGTTGGTTCCGGCTGTCATTCAGAGATCTTTGACAATCGTTACGGGTAGTCAGAAGCTCAAAAGTCTGCCAACCAATCTTACCAACCGGTATCGTGTTACCCAGTAACTAGGTTGTGGAGGTCAGATAGGCAATCGCTCCATGTAACATATTGGTGAGCTGTATCCGCTGAGACTTGAAGCCGACCCCAACATAGTTGAGAAAAGGCTGTATATTGAAATTGATTGTGAAGTTCAAAAATTGTAAAACGAAAAAAAAAATAGATTTCCTAAATTCACAGTTTTAAGTAATTATGTAATTTTAAGCTGATGACGTGGTTAACGGCCGAGGGTTGGGACAATGGTTAGGCATTGGAATTCTGTCAGTAAAAAATATAACATATTGCTATAAAATTCACAAAGATGTTTCGACTATAAAATGTATTTTTCATTCCATCTATTCGAAAAGGACGACTTGGATCGCCTTTACTTAAAGGCGAACCAAGTCGTCCAACACCCAAAGTGTTTTCTATAAGAAACTTTTAGCGGGCAGTAATGAGTTTTTAAACGTCTTTATAAGTGATTTGGAACAGCTTAGTGTTCAGCGCCAAAGAAATCGAACGCAAATATTATTTTAAGAAAGACTGACTGGTACGACGGCCCATAGTCGCGCCGCCGGCTGAATAAAAAAAAAGAAGAGTCTGCGCTCGGTGCTTGGTGTAGCAACACGCCGTGTTCGAGTTCGCGACAAGTCAATCGTCATCCTGAGGATGCCTCGTTGAGAGGTGAAACACGTGTCGATTTCTTTCAGGGTCTTTTTAAGACTCTTTAGAAATAGCTAAGCGGAACAGGTTACTAAATATATCCACTTCAATTGCATTTTATAATGGATTTCCGTTAGTCACGCCTGAATCTATTAACTATCTAAAAAAAAAAAGAAATCAAATTAAAAACGCACGAACTACAGCCCGCGTTTTCGTTAATTTTCGCGGATTATAGAAATTCATGATTTTGTTTTAAAAAATGAATTCTCCTTTTATTTTCTCATAGAGGGTGATGAAAAGTAGAGTGTATCACTAGGGCGCAAAATATATTTTTGGCTCGGGCGACGTACTTTGAATCCCGTGCTACGTTCAGGATTCTACAAAAGAATCCCTCGCTACGCTCGGGATCCTACTCAAGAATCCCTCACTTTGCTCTGGATTAAAAAAAGCGCCGTCGCCGTAAAAATATTATTTTGCTCCCTTATGAAACAATCTACTATCGTTTGTCCACAGCCAATAGAAGTCCTCACATCGGAAGAGGAGGTGACCCACGGGCCGCCGCTGAACCTGCGCGGCGACGCGGTGGGTGCGCACGCGCTGCGCCTCACGTGGGCCGCGCCCGACACGCGCCCGCCGCCCAGCAAGTACTCCGTGCACTACACCGAGGTACGTTGTAGCATAGAATATACAGAAATTCAGGTTTATAACCTTATACTGAATCCATGGTAACCGTTTTCGCGTCGATGGCCCTGCCACCCGGTATAGGGTCTGGTCGAAAAGAATCTGACGAAAATGTAAACAAATCAAATAAAATGATCTAGTGTCAGAGTTTTAAAGCCGCCCAGGGTTCTCTGACTTGGCTTCACAGCCGATGAGAAATATCTCTCAGATATTCCGGTTACCTCGCAATGTACAGGTGTGTCAATGTTATTTCATTATATTTCTGTAAGTTCATTTGACAATTGAGGTTAAAATTATTCTCAAATTAGTCGATGATTTTTCAGTTACAATTTATTGTTATTCAAACAATAATTGTTGGAAAAAGTGATGAAATAATATTTTGAAAGCTTCTAAATACAGACAATTATGTTGCTTAAGTGAAGTAGTACACAGGATGTACTCATACGGAGGTCATTTTATTTTATTTCTTAAGAAAACTTTCAGCTGGGATACAGATAGTTGACAGTTAGTGAAAGAAGGCCAATTAAAAGTTTTTATTGACAATATTAGGTTAGCACAAGAAACAGTAGACAGGCAAGCGAAAGTAAGAATAAGGAAGCACTCGGAGAGAATTATGAAAAAATTGAAAAGGTTTTAGTGATCTTCAAAGAAGTTCTTACATAGTATTTTTTTTAAGTTTAGGAACACTGGTAGAGAATAAATCAAGAATCAATAATTAAAATGAGGACATTATACAGGATGTCTTTATTCAGAGGTTGGTTAAAGTGTTGACATAATCCAGGGTGATCAAGTTGTGGTCAGTTAAAGTGATGATGTAAGTTGAAGCTTTCGTTCCCAAATATATTTATTTATCCACATTTCAGGTGGAGAGCGGTCGCGAGCAATTCCAGTGGGTAGAAGCGGACCCGTCCAGCCCCACGGTGAGCGTGACCGTGTCCGGCCTGCGCGCCGCCGCCGCCTACAGCGTGCGCGTGGCCGCGGCCGGCGGCGCGCCCGCCAGCACGCGCCTGCGCACGCCGGCCGACGCGCCCGCCGCGCCGCCCAACAACGTCACTGCGCTCGCTACTAGTGCCACGGTGAGTACAGCTTACATTTGTAAAGTACAACACTAGTTAACCCAGCCCGTCCCATCTTTGATGACCTCCCTCCGGTGACGATCTAAGCCGACGCTCGTACCCCACAGGGGGTGCCCTTAGCGAGCGTTCACCTAGCTTTTTAGCTTAGTTTGTATCCTGGCTGGAGGCTTTGAGTTTAGCAGCAGGCAACCACAGGATTGACCGGTTAATAGTCATGACTTCAGAGGTCAACTATGTGATGCCCTACAGAAAAATAAAATCTCAAGTTAACGATTCCTTCTATTTACCAAATGGAACGGCCAAAACTAGATATAGCATTTCCTTTAAAAAAAAAAAAAACAATTTTACCCTTTTTTTTACACAGTGAGTGTGTTTACGCTGCTAATTTGGTGAGTAACCAAATTATGAAACGGAGTTATTAAATGCTCTTGAGCTTATCAATGCCTGCTGCTACAGTAGTCGTAAAAATGTATAAGAATCAATTTTTCGCTTTGAACGAAAAATCTTGCGATTACTAATACAGGTTCAGGGCCCACAACCCGCCTAAATGCGATCGACAATGGCGCCCGTTTGCCTACACAAATACTAGCAAAAAATCCACTCTTTTGCCTTAATACAATATTTTATAATAAAATCTCTATACCAGTAAAACACAATAACGATATCATTAGTATTTACTCGTCTTTCCTTCTCCTCAGTCAATCCTAGTCCGCTGGGAGGCCCCCCCGTCCCGCACTCACCGCGGGCCCCTCACAGGCTACAAGGTGCGGTACCGCGCGGTCCCCGCGGCCCCATCCCCGGGCCCCGCCGCTGCTCCGGGCCCCGCGCCGACACAACGTAGGAAGGCTGACTCGCTCACCACACCAGCGGATCAGAAAAGGGCGGAGTTGAGGGGACTGGATACTGCTACTACTTATCAGGTAAAGGAGTTATTATTATTTCTGTTATCTTTTAGTGTCTTATGCCCACTTATAAGTTTATAACACAAACCGCTAAACACATTTTTAACCTTAAACGAATTTAAAACGTTGTTGTGTTTTCTGATAATAGGCTTGTTTCATAAAAAAAAAAAAAATCTGTCCGGAAGGTAGATTAATAAAAAATATGGAACACGTACTTTTCATATTTTGACGTAATCAAAAGTATACGGCGATACATTGAGTTAAAATGTGGCATGACGTCACTGCTTGCTAGATTTTATACTGATTTGTGACGTTGCGAGCCCCCACTCCCCAACTTTAATGCGTGTTTACTAAGTTATTTTTTATTAATATGATTAAGCAAAAAATACGTGTCTAATATTTTTTTATTATCTGAAAGACGAACTAAATAGAATTTCTTTTTTTTGCCTAGGCAACTACCGTATTGTTTGAAGATGACAGAGATAGAGTGATTTCATAAAAACGCTTAGTGTTAAATTTATTTAGAATCGCTTAAACATTTCACGCTGTGCAAGTGGGTTTTAGTACCCTTCTTCTCATTGTATAATAAAGAATATCAATTTGTCTTTCTAGGTTAGTTTGCGGCTGTAAAGTTAAAGGCAGTATAGAAGTTTTTGTTTTTTTTTTTTGTACAATCCTGTAGAACATTAATGTTATGTATCTTTCACGGTTTACGCGGCGCACGGCAGTAAAGCTCCCAGTTGGCATGATTTTTTTCCGACATCTTTAACAATAATCGTCATATTTCAGCCAATTTACACAAAACCTTAATGAATTATATATTATATACACCTAAACCTTCTCATTAATCACTCCGTCCATTAGTGAAATCCGTTTTAAAATCCGTTTGCTAGTTTTTGAGTTTATCGTGTACAGAAAGACACGACGAGAGACTTTGTTTTATAATATGTAAGGATAAGTTTGAAATAAAAATTGGCTCGGAGGTTGAAACTGCGAAAATATAAAGATGCTTAGACTAAAGTTAAAGCTTGTTTTGTAATAAATAAAATTCATTTATTTCGGGTAACTGGGCGCATAGAAGTCAATTTAAAAAACATATCACACTAATAATATAATATAATAATCGTCAAAATAATACAGTAATGATACAGTAAATATATTTATCTGTCAGCTTTGTTTTTGCGATTTATTTAATTTTGTTACTAAAATTCCCCAGATCCGCGTGTGCGCCATCAACGCGAACGGTTCTGGTCCGTTCAGCGAGTGGGTGACGGCGAGCACTCAGAGACAAGAACTGGACGAGAGCAGAGTACCGCCCGCACCGCCGCCGCTTACCAGTACGTACACTTAGTAATACTCCACACAGTGCCTACGAACTAACTCTATGTGATCGGTTTGTTATAATTAAGCCTCGTATCCATTAGGCAACAATTGACGCGCAACACACAATTTGGGGCGCAGCTTGTTCTTTGTTTCCGTGCAACATGCAGTTGAGCATCAAATGTTGTCGAGTGGAGACGAACGAGTGCTCAAATTAATTGTACTGTACCAAAACTATGAATTGGGATACTGCACGCCGAGAATACAAAAATACATTTTAAAATCTGATCCAACAACCAGACGTAGATCACATACACACACATTTACATTTTACACATTTACATTTTCTATACTTTGTAAGTAATTTCTAACCCACCAACGTGTTTTTTTTTTACATTTCGATGCATTTTTTGATAAAATTATAACCAGCGCCGCTGAAATCAACACTAGTTCCTCTGGCGACATGTCGACGACCCATCATGCGTAGACTGACAACGTTGCTAAACAAAAGTTCCGCGCTAACTTTCAACATGTTGCGCAACGTGTTGAGCAACGTGTTGTGCAACATGTCGCAAACCAAATGTTGCCTAGTGGTCAGAGGCTTTAAGATCGGTTCCCAAGCTTCCCGTCGCGTGAGATCACAAGCCGTGCCACGCTGAGACGATTTCTACGAGCAAGCGTTTCCCTGATCTGAACCGTTCCCACACAAATACGCCAACAAATTTAATTTGAAAGGAACTTTAGTGGGTAGTAGATCGGTCCCAAAGGCACAGGAAATGAAGGTTAGATTAAGAAAAAAAAATGAGGAGGTCGTGGTTAAGTCAATAGCTGCATGGGTCGATCAGATTAAGCTACGCTTGCCGGCATTGGTCCGTGGCCGTCCTTATTAACTGCATAATTATGTAAGAGTCTATTAACTGCTCCCAAATTACCATATTTTTTTTTTTACTTTCGTCCTTGACATATTCATCCTATTATTTGACATTATATACCTACGAGTTAATTTCAACTCTTTATTAGTGGCTTTTTTGCACATGTTAATTATTCAGATTTATTAGTTGTAATAGCAATAATGTAATTGCGTTTAATTAAAAGAGGTTTTTATTTTTATTAATTTATATATCGTTTCTATTTTGTGAATGTGAGAACGCTCTAGGCTTAGTGTACTGTAAATTTGTTGACCATTTTCTATTTTTTTAAGTACCTGGTACTTATTGAAAGACCTACACTGTCCTCCCATACCTAGTCACACTGTTATTTGAAAGAATAATAAAAGCCAATTATTTTTAAAAGAGTAACCGTGGAGTTTCTTGCCGGCTCTTCTCCATCGGAAACGACCAATTGGAACCGTGCCGTACCTAGCTTCTGACGTTTCATAAGTGCCCATGTAGGTCTATGTGAAATAAAAATATTTTGAATTTTGAATGGGTGACCATCTTTACATACCGCGACTTCTCCGTACCTCGGGTAGCTTGTTATGACGTTGGTCCCGGCTGTCATTCGTGGATTTTTGACAGTCGTTACGGGTCGTCAGAAGCCCGAAAGTCTGACAACCAGTCTTACCAAGAGGTATCGTATTACCCAGTTACTGGGTTGTAGAGATCAGATAGGCAGTCGCTCCAAGTAAAATACTGGTATTCGGCTACATCCGGTTAGACTGGAAGTCGACCCCAACATAGTTGATAAACAGGCTATTGAAACAGCTTTTTTTTTATACAGCCCGTGCAGGCCGCGACTGGATCTCAGTGTGGTGGGGCGAAGACGACGGCGGCGTGGTCGTGCGCGGCTACGTGCTGGGCTGGGGGCTCGGCGTGCCCGACGACGCGGCGCGCGAGCTGCCCGCGCATCTACACTCGCACGTCATCAGGGCACTAGGTACGTGGCGTGTGATGTATGGAAACTAGACCCTGCCTTCGTGAAAAATTGACAACTCACCCCCGCTATAACTCGCCCCCGTGACAATGTGACCCCAAAAACTAGTCACTGGCAAATAGCCCCTGTGAAAACTCGATCCTATGAGAATTTGACTTTGATAACTCCACCCTGTTAAGTCACCCCCATGACAACTCGGCCAACGGAAAAATCGCCCTCACGATCGTGTCAACTTGGCCCCTTTGATAACTCGCTCCCATAATAACTCAACCCTGATTGCAAAGAACGTTTATGTTTTTTCAGTTCTATTGTTGCCTTGCCAATACCACACTTATCTTAACATTCTGTTGTCCCATTTCCTTTCAGAATCAAACTCCGAATACGTGATCTCCTTACGCGCATCAAACTCCCGCGGACTCGGCCCCGCGGTGTACGCCACCGTGCGCACTAAACCGCCGGCCGACGACGAGGACGAGCCCGACGACGAGGACGAGGACGAGGCGGATGAAGACGAACCGCCCCCGCTTATACCGCCTGTAGGGGTGAAGGTATGTAGCTGTACTGCGTTTGCTTTTTAGTTTCATAACATAAATATGTGTTTTTGGAAAAACCACTTCAAAGCTTTGGCAAAACCTGCGCGAGCAACGCAACTGCAAAGCGGGAGCGTCAGTCGCACGGTAGACGCTGCTCGTGTTTATCTATGGCGCCTTGCACAACTACGCGAACGCCTAGTCGAACAGGTGTGCACGTTTAGTTTCGCGTTGTTGACGGTCTCGCTCCGCGTCCCGCGTCCCAGACACTTGAAGCGCGGGTTTGGGCAAAGCTTAATAAATTTCAGTTTGAACTACTAATTTGTTTTATACTTTCATAAAGTTATTATTAGCAATGGAAATAACATCAATTGGAAACAAGGATTTAGGAGGAGAAGGAATACACTTTAGCTTAGTTGTTGTTGGGTCTTTAGAGGTATGAGGAATAGGGTGTAAAGTTCACACATCCTCTATAGATAAGGGAGGATCCTCCGACCAGACAGATGTCGTGTCTGGTGGGCAACTGCCCAACGATTAATGTCGGGGAAGTTATATACAACGTGCCGCTACTATGGCGACATTAATTTAACACAGGGGTAGGGCTAGTGGCCAGTAATCGTAAAAATGTAATAAGAAAAAATGATTCGTTAATTGAAAAAATACAATTTTCAAACGCTCGCCGACATAGGGCTCTCTCTTTCCTTCAATTCGCCTTCTCTTTGCACGTTATTCGTTTTATTTTCATTGCTGCGATGTTATGATCCGTGACCCCGGTAAATGACCTCTGCGCTACAATTATTAAGTAGTGATTGCACAAAGATGCTATTTTAGAAAACTGAAAATAAATCTATAAATAATAAAATTTTATGAAATTATAATATCTTCATAAAAATAAAACGCTAATCCGTATACGTGTGTTAAATTAATGTTACCATTAAAGTGCCACGCCGTATATGCTGATCGCGCGGTAAACTCGTTTGCGCAATGCAGGATGTTGTGACGTCAGAATGTTGCGTGACGTCAGGCCTTTGATGCGTAGTTCGCATGTGGCGATGTAGATGTCGCCACAGATCAACCCTCAACTAAATTTAAAAAAAGGGTGAACCTTCTCAAACGTAACGTTTATCGACGATTTTACAGTCAGCCGTTTTGGTTGTTATTGCTACAATCCCATCTGTGTTTGATCTTGAAATATATTTTTTTCATTTTAGTATTTAAAAATATAACTTATATGTATATAATCAAATAAAGGAAATAATAATGTTAATCTAAATAACATATCTGGACTTAGCACACGAGGAGACATTCCACATGTCAACTTATGTGGGATGTGAGCTCGGCTGTCAATGTCCCCATTGTCGTAATGGCCAATGGTGTCCCCATTGTCGTAACGGCCAATGGCCTGATGGCCGAAAGCCTCGATCAACATTTTTCGAGGCTCTCGTTAGGCGGTTGGATAAGTTAATTAATTCAGAAAGCACTACTTTTCGATAGGGCTCGCATTGTGAGGAGGTTCCTGTCTCAGGAGCCCTGACCGGTATCTTTAGGACCCTGTTCCCAATACCAGTGTGCTATTATTTTTCAAACGACTGCCCAAAAAGAAGTGTACTTAATGTTTCCATTATATTTTTAAATGTTTATTTTTTATGTTACAAAAATAGTTATTTATGATATAACTGCGGAAAGTAGGTGATTTCCGACGAGTGGCATTTTTATTCACAAGCGAGCGAGTGTATAAGTCGACACGAGTCAGAAATCATCTTGCGCACGTGTATCATACAACATTTTACTATACATTGTGCGAGGAAATAAAAAAGACGAGCGAACCTTACAGTAGTCGCATATGATGTGTAACATCTGACATCTTGACTGACGTATATAAATAATACAAACAATATTCTTCATCATCATCATCGCCAGCGCCATCGTCATGAATTTGTCTTTGGCTTTGGTTTTGACTTTGACATTAACTTTGACTTTAAATTTGACTTCGACTTCGATTTGACAATTGTCATCGCCATCTCCACTGCCATCGCCATCGTCATCACCATTGTCATTATTCCATTTGTAAAACTTTTCTCAAATAATACAAACTCTGCGTCGGGCTGACGATAGATTTAAAAATTTTAAAAAAAAACGGAAAAGTAAAAAGCACTAGTCAAAAAAGTGATACTTTCTGCCCAGTTTTGCTGCTTGGAAAACGCTCTTTTCGAGCACATGCATTGTAATAATATTTATAAAACGTCAATTAAGTATATATTTGTAAATGAAATAAAGGAAATAATGTTAATCTCAACTCTTAAAAATATTGACATTTAAACGTCCAGCACGTATAATTTAATTGTACGACTGCCCAAAAAGCAGTGTTAGTTTATTTGTTCCACCATAACTTTTAAATGCCTGAACATATTTGGATGTATGGGGTATTGTTAGAATCCTTACATCATCCCGAGTGACATTTTATATATATGAAGTGAAAACTTCTTTAGGCGCGTTGGAAATTTTTGAGATGTGATTAAACCATTGATTTCGCGACACTGTGATGACACCAGCTTTTGACCATTAAAAGACATCAACGCGTTGATTACCGCTGTGCATGGAGTAAAAGACATCAACGCGTCGGTTACCGCAGTGCCGATTTTTATTTTCAAGTTTTCACTTCTGTCGACGCTCCCGGACTGCCGATGTTTTTATTTTTAATTTTTTAAACTACTTTTTTTTAACGCTCTTAAGACTAAGTGCATAATGAAAAGTTGGTGAACAGTCAGCACGTTGCAGGATTTATATAGCAGATCTGTGGGAAAGAAAAAGGGATGTAAGTTTGCTACCTTTAAAGTTGCTCTCTGAGCTCTTTCAAGAGACTTCATGGCGCACCAAACCCCAATCTACTTCAGATTGGGGTTTTGGTGCGCCATGTAAACTTTACCAAATAAACTTATGTAATTAATTCTGTAAATAAACGCAATAAAAAAACAATTATATTAATTTGCGCACTCTTTTAACTAGACTTTTAATGATGTTTTCTGAAACACGGTATGTCGTCCATTATTATAACTATCCCGAGATTTATGCTGCTCATTTTGAGAAGAAAAGGACACATGTTGACTGAACGGTTTTCACATTGATGGGCATATACAATGTGTGTGTAGATCAATGAGTCTTCCGGAATTTAATGAAATACAGTAAGGTAATACCACTTTTAAAATCCGGGGACAGTAAAGACACCAATAATTATAGACCCGTATCCGTGTTGCCGGTATTCAGCAAAGTGTTTTAAAAGGTAATGCTTAATCAAATGCTTAATCATTTTAACACAAATAAAATCCTTCACGATCAACAGTATGGTTACACTAAAGGACGTCGTACGACCGACGCCGGTGTGGCTTATTAAAACACATTTTTAACGCGTGGGAAGAGGTCCAAGACGCCATAGAAATCTTTTGTGACCTCTCCAAGGAATTTGATTGCATCGATCAGAAACCTTACTCCTGAAACTTGAGAATTACGGACTTGGAAAACTTGCGCTCAATTTAGTAAAATCTTATTTAAATGATAGACAACAGCAAGTTCACATAAATTGTATCAATTCACTAGGTTTAAAAGTAAAAATAGGTGTGCCACAAGGCTCGATATTGGGTCCATTCCTCTTTTTAGTGTATATTAATGATCTACTCCATTTATTAAAAAATCAACCACAAATGGTGTTATTTCCTGACGATACTTCCTTGTATGAACTCAAATCTCTTTGGTATTATATAATTGTATGGCACAGGTGTGAGCACTATATACTAAAGAGTTAACATTTACAGGGTAATATGTCTTGCATTGACTTGAATGAGCCATGGCGGTTGTGAGTATGTCATGCTCACTTAGATGTTTCGCTAATGGTGGCGCGTGTGTTGAATAATTTAGCTCCCTTCAAAATGGTTGAGCTGAATGGTGCTAATACATGCGTTATGTTCTTGAATGGGCACCGTTAGTTGGGACTGGTCATCTCTTAGTTGCCATGGCTTATTTTTAATTTATAAATTAATTTTTGAATTGTTCTTTATTTTGTCTTTTTATTGCGTGCTTCTAGCATGCACGTCTTTCTACATTGTTCTTACATGTATAATTTCAACATGAATGATGTAACCAATATTTTGTAACAATTTTTTATATAAAAGAGTGTCCGTGGACTTTCTTGCCCGTTCTTCTCCATAGGTACTTACCTACTACGCTTTGGAATGGGCAACTAGCTTCATATTTCTGACTGACCGATTCCTTGACAATTCAAAAGTGCCTGTAAATGGTTTAATTGAAATAAATGGTTTGAGTTTGTGTAACAAAATCCCTGTCCGATCCGAAAAGGGCACATAAGTACTGCAACCACATTACCAAAAAGTAATAAAAACCTTATTATTATAGAAAAAAAATATTACTATTTAAAATTCACGTTTAAACTATCAAAATTATCCCGATTCCATTGAAAATTGGCAAATTTTCAACAGGGGTTATAATGACTTGTAGACACCCACTAAACGATGTCCCCCCGCGCACCCCGCGCCCCATGCAATGACCCGGTAAAAGTAGCCATTGAAAAAAAAATCGACGGTTTTATTTTTTCCTTAAAATTTCCGCATAAATAGACACTTAGTACGATTCCTAACAACAGCCTCACGGATCGAAAAGCGTTGTTGTTACACGCTGTAGATAAGGGCTAGTAATGTTAAGTTGAGGCTTGCCCAAATAAAAATATATACAATACAAATAATTATACAAGTTTTGAGCATTAAGTAACAGGGTGGAAAGTTCCTCCATCCTCCATAGAAAAGGGAGGATCCTCCGACCAGACGGGTGGTGTGGTCTGGTGGGCTACTGCCCAATGGTAGATGTCGGTACGTTTTACACATGAAGATTTCGCGGTGAACTTTGCTTGCGCGATGTAGGATTTGTGTGACGTCAGATATTTTGCGTAATATGTGTAATCTTTAGAGAAATAAAAGTGTAAAAAAAAATGCCCAAGAATTACAGATTTACAAAATTTTAATGCAGATAAAGTTTTTACAATAGCTTTTGGTGAGTTAGGAAGGACAGGAACTCTTCAACTTAACGAGATAGCTGCGTTCTACTTCGACTTTTTGGATTTGTCTCAACAATTACAGTAGCCCAAGGTGTAGACCAGGTTCTTATGATAGAGCAGGAAGGTGCCCACAGGAATTCCTCAACTAAACAAGGTAGCCTCGTTGTGTTTTGACTCGTCAAAGTCAAAGTTTTTATTTGTAAAACATAACTGGGTGTAACAATAGGTGTTGTAAATAAAATATGTATGGAGATCAATATGTTTTGCCGCTGACGGCGTACAAATATCAATTAAATGCTTAGGTCTAAAATTACACTTAAGTAACAAAATTAAATTACAGTTAAAATTAAATGACAAACACCCAGTTGCTCAAAGACAAACATTAACGCTAATGATTTCATTAATTTCCTCAAAGAACCATTATAATCGAGTCTTGTTGCTTTCTGCAACAAGTTAATGGAAGATTAGTATTTAATGACGGCTTTAAAAATTTAACGTTCGTTTCTGCAACTGGCTAATAGTCTGTCAACGCTAAATTACTTACACTTATCTTAAAACAAAGTTAACAATTTTGCGTACCTACATTTTTAAACTTTATTTTAACTCTTACAACTATCTTTACAGATCTTCGACCCAATTCGATAGTATGACTATCAAATATTACTACCGAATATTATATATATCAGATAGATTACAACGAAATGTACATTATGAATCTACTTTTTCAACAACAATATACTCAACTGAAACCAAACATAAAAGTACCTACTTAATTGTCAACAGGCTCTCGAATACCTCTCTCATGCATATTGATATGCTGATGCCTTGCTGATAACCTTTGACTTAATTTATTAACAAAAACCTTGTACCACATTTCTCGATTACTTCTAACAATGAACAAAAAAACTGATAATACTAATGGATTCATGAAAAGATTTAGTAATTCTAGATATTGGTATATTATTGTACCATTATGGACAAGGATAAATATTTGATAATTAGGAGACCAGTAATATAAAAACAGAAGTGCTTCTTTATATCTATGCCCTCGAACCATATCTATGAAGTCTATTGATCCATTTTCGTCGTCGTTCTTCCATAGTCGTTGTTTGATATACACTGTGGCATACGTAGACAACAATGCGACGTCACCCAATATGAATATCAACGTGGAGATGTACAAGCGACGCCATTTGTTAATAGCAGTGGGTGCGCTCGTGTTGGAGCCACGAAAAAGTGAAAATACAATTACAATGTAAAGTAAAATGTTCAGTAACATGGGTAACATTAAAATAACAAAATATATAGGGAAATCAGTATCAACATATACATCGAATTTGATTGCAACACAAGCAACAGAAACCTGTAAAATGATTATGAGTAAAGACGCACCCCAGCCAAAGAGGCAACTTTTTAAATATCTTCTTTGAATATGCACATTAAAAACTTTAACAATGTCTGCGTAAAACATATGACACAGCACGACTAACCAGTGGTGCTTCACTGCTGCAAAGTAATCAAGAGTACTGTAATATGCTGAAATTAGCACCCAATAAGTTCTACGTTCCGAATTTTCTGCGATCAGCGACTTTAAATTACTTCCATTCCGATAAGGGATTATGTATAAAAGGTTTGCCAAAATTGCGTTAAGGCACACGTAGTTTCTGTAATTGCGAAATTTCTTTATTATGCACCACGATATCACTCCGTATATCAACGAAGATATTGTCAGCGCATACATAATGTATCCTAAAGTTAACATCACAGTTTCGTGTAATTCCTCCATGTTGTATGTCACTGGTACAGTCTTGATTGATTCAGTGTATGTCACGTTACCGGTTTTAGTTGTATTTAATACAGGACAGAGGTGTTGCCTTTAAAACTGTCGATGAAACAATATGTTTAAGTTCTATCCGAACGTTCTAAAACGAGTGAAACGAGTTTTATTTATTACGCTTTATTCAAAACTTGTTTGATCTTTCCTGTTTTTCATCTATCTATCTACACTAATAATGAAGTTGAAGAGTTTGTTTGTTTGAACGCTCTAATCTCAGGAATAACTAATCTGATTCGATTCTTTTTTCTTTTTACATTTGATAGCCCAATTGTTGTGAGAAAGAATGATGTACCCAGGATTTTGTAATATCTATATTTAAAAGAGTGTCCTTGGAGTTCCTTGCCCGTTCTTCTCCATAGAGATCTACGTTTTGGAATGGGCAATTAGCTTCCACTTTCTGACTAACTGACCGACTCTTTGACAATTCAAAAGTTCCTGTAAATGGTTTTATATATTATGAAATAAATGCTTTGAGTTTTATTTTGTCGAAGGCTATATATAGGCTATTTATCGTCACGTTAGGACCGTTAGGAGCCGAGCAAAAAGAAAAAAGTTAGAAAAAACGATAAGCGAAAACGAAGTATTATCGCGGGCGAGCGATGCGATGCGATACGACGCCGAGAAACAAGAAATTTCACGCGGACGAAGTCGCAGGCAGAAGCTAGTATTATTATATAAGATTTTTATTATTGCGGTCTAGTCAAAACTTGTCTGTTTCCTGTTTTTGATATTATTATCAAAAGTATTTAATCGCACGTGCATAATAACTCTTAGACAATGACAGCGCCTTTATTGCGTAGCAGTAAAGGCGGTTTTCGTAGTTCAAGTGTGACGTATGGCTTTCCGTACCAATAAGTAGGTGGACCGTGGCCTTGACTATAGAAGAATACAGATGAGTCACTCCGCATTTTAAGTATGAAGCTAAAATTATGCACGCGGCGGGCTCGTTACGTAATCAGAAGATACAAAGAGTTACGCGATAGAAAGAGAGGCAACTTTTAGGTGAATATAACAGAAAGTATTTAGCGCTGTGCGACCTGAATTGCACTTTATTGTGTCCTAGCAAGAGTCGCTTTTTATTTAAATGATTTTGCGGAGTGACCCATCTGTACTAATCTGTGCCTTGACAGAAAATGTGGCAATTGTGGTCCAAATGTCCTCCACGAACGAGACCTATGTAACTGAATAGTGTATTAAATAAGTAGTAACTGTTATTAGGAGACTCATTATTCTCCTGTCACTATCACAATTTACTTGTGGTCTTGTGTGTGTGGTGATAGAGAAGTATGGAAGGAAAAGACATGTTGTATCCATGTCTTTTCCTTCCACACTTCTCTATCAGTCGTCATCTCGGTAGTCACCCCCTTTCTAGCCATATCATCTTTCACACAGTCTGTCCATCGTTTCTTTGGTCGATTCATTAGGAGACTCAAAAAAAATATCGTTCACTAAAAAGTTATAAAGATGGTCACCCATCTACGGGCCAACCGCGGCAAGCGTAGCTTAACCTGATCGATCGACCCATGCGGCTGTTATTACTTAGCTACAAGCCAAAAAATATCGCATGATCCTGTAATTACGCAGGTGACTGCGTAATTACAGGATCATGCGATATTTTTTACCATTTAAACCGGAACACAGTAACCTTGCTTTATGTCAGGAATAGTTCTGGTGGTGGTGCACGATCAGATACTACTAGCATACATATTGATAGTGTTTTTGTTACAAATCATAGATATAAGAAAGTTCTATGTTACAAATGCTTATTATAAAGTTTCGGCACATGACGGGCTCGTGCGAGACCTAGTCCGCGTGAAATTTCAGGCCCCGATCCATCGCGTCGTATCCCATCGCCCGCCCACGCTATTACTTCGTTTTCCCTTTGCGTTATTTCTGACACTGGAACTACGAAAATCGCAATAAAGGCGCTGTCATTGTCTTATAGTTACTATGAACGTGCAGTTGAACACTTTATTAGGGTTCCGTACCCCAAAAGGAAAAAACGGAACCCTAATAGGATCACTCGTGTGTCTGTCTATCCGACTGTCACAGACAGTTTGCTCCTAATCTAATGGACCGATTACTTTAAAATTTGGTACACATATGAATTTCTATGACCCAAACAGAACATCTTACGTAAATTAATGAATTTTAAATATGGGGGTCACTTTTGGAAGATAAAGATTTAAAAATAAAGTTGAAAAATTTAAAACACTGTACCGTGTAACATATCAAATAAAAGGGCTTATTATTAGGGTAGCAATTATACATTTTTTTATAATTTTAAAATAAATGTTTCTAAAGTTATTTAAGAGAATAGTTGAAAATTGACCATTTCCCCCCTTATCTCCGTAACTAATGAGACTAAAAATTTAAAAAAAAATACAGAGAATAGTTCTATACTTATAGATTACAGGAAAACCTATAATATATCTATGGTATTAAAATAACATGATAAATCTCCTAATATTGTGCGTAAGAACTAAAATTTGCAGTTGGAATGTACGGAAGAACATGTTTTTCAACTACAATGTGAAGTTTGTTTATGGGATAAATTTATCCCAACTACAGAACCCTTCAAGGTGCGTGGTCCGACACGCACTTGGCCGGTTTTATAATAGTATGAAAAACAGGAGACAGACAGGTTTTGACTGAAGCGCAATAATAAAAATCTTATATAATAATACATATTCGGCGCGCGACTTCGTCTGCATGCAATTTCTTGTTTCCCCGGCGTCGCATCGCATCGCCCGCCGCGCTATTTATTTTCGCTTAGCGTTCTTTCTGACATTTTTCTCTTTGCTCGGCTCCTAAGGGTCGTAGCGTGATGTTAAATAGCCCATAGCCTTCCCCAAGAATTGGGCTATCAAATGGAAAAATAATGTTTCAAATCCGACTGGTAGTTCCAGAGATTAGCGCGTTCGAACAAACAAAAAAGTTTTATTGAACTAAAAAGTACTAAATAAAACTTACGTAAACAGAGAACTATAATTTTTTTTTAAGTGAAAACTTCTTTAGGCGCATTGGATATTTTACGATACCAGCTTTCGACCATTAAAAAGACATCAACGCGCGATACATTATTTCCTTCACAATAAAATTGTTCAAGTTTTCACTTCTATCGGCACTCCCGGAGTGCCACTATTTTTTAAAGCTTGAGGCTGTAAGTGAAAGAAGGACGTTCACGCCACTTTTATTTTTATTTCTCAAATCAATCCAGCTGTTCTCAAGTGATGACCTTTCCGAACAGCTTTTTATTTATTTTATTTAAAAAAATGTACCTAGTGCTATTCTTAAAGGTATAACAACAAATTTTCGAACCTAACCTGTCTGAGGCCCTAAGATTCCAAGGTCGCAAGCGTTGGCGATGCCAGGGTGCTCTACCAACTAAATGTAAACAGGGTGAATTTTTGAGACGGGGCAGCAAGGGTAGGTTACCTTACCTTTATAGTTACAGCAAAACGGTCTTAAGAGACTGTCCATATTTACTTTAGAAATTTCGATCCCCATTCCCCATGACATTAATCTCATAAAAAGGTGTTCTCAAATAAATGGGCAGGGGGTGACTTGCACACTCAATAATGGGCCTCCGGAAACTGTCGCTAGTACATAGTGACGTAGCGACAAGGGGTATGTGCAGTGCACGCAAACACAGTGAACGTAACTGCCCAGTAGTAGATGTTGGTATGTTGTATACATGCAATTTCGCGGTGAACTTTGCTTGAGCGATGTAGGATTTGTGTGACGTCAGATGTTTTGCGAAGTATGTGTAATCTTTAGAGAAATAATGGTGTAAAAAAGAAATGCTCAAGAATTGCAGATTTACACAATTTTAATGCAGATAAAGTTTATACAATAGCTTTTGGCGAAATTCAAGGACCGGAACTCTTCAACTTAACGACATAGCTCCGTTGTGATTCGACTATTTGGATTTGTCTTGACAAGTACATTAGCCCAAGGTGTAGTGCAGAGTCTGATGATAGAGCAGGTAGATGGCCATAGAAATTCCTCAACTAAACAAGGTAGTCCCGTTGTGTTTGGGCTCGTCAAAGTCAAAGTTTTTATTTATAAAACACAAGTGGGTGTAACAATAGGTGTTGTAAATAAAATATGTATCGAGATCAATGTTTTGCCGCTGACGGCGTACAAATATCAATTAAGTTCTTAGGTCTAAAATAACACTTAAGTTACAACATTAAATTTTAGTTAAAATTAAATGACAAAATCTGTTAACACTAAATTTCTTACACTTATCTTAAAACAAAGTTAACAGTTTTGCGTACATTTTTAAACTTTTTATTTTATTTTACGTCTTACAACTATCTTTACAGATCTTCGACCTAATTTGATAGTGTGACTATCAACAGTTATTACCTAATATTATTTATATCAGATAGATCACAACGAAATATGTACATTATGAATCTACTACTTAAACAGCAATAAACTAAACTGAAAATAAACAAAAAACTATTTACTTAATTAGCTATCTAACTACTAAACACAGGTGCGTCAGTGTAACAAACATAATAACTTAACAACTAAAGAATAACATAACAACTAAACATAAAGAGCTCTCTTTTATTAATTAAACTAAATAGTTTTGACATATTTACTTATCATAACTTACTACATTTAATAAAACTTTTGCGAATTCACTTTAAACATTTTTTAATTATTAGAAAAACATAACGTTTCTGATAAATTATCTATGTACCTATACACATAATCATATGCTATTAAATAATATATATTTAGAGAAAAGCAAATATAATTACAGCTCATACTATCTAACTCTTCATGCACTTAATTCATGTTTAATATGGATGTCAGATAAAAGTAACTTACTCCTTATTTACTAGACTATTCAATTACATAGGTCTCGTTATTAGTGGTGGACATTTGAACCACATTTTGCCTATTGTCTTTTTGTAATGTTGTAAATTAAAGTTGCGGGGTAATTGCGTAACACACATAAAAACAAATAAGATTGCAATGCCTTTCATTTTGACAGCTCAGCCACATTCATATCGTTACTTTCGTTGTTGAGCAGAAGAATTTTTCAAACCTATGAAGCATTCGATTATAAGTTTCCTTCAAAACCTTTTCATTGCGATTACAAATGTGTCACGCAATTAAGTTGTTGTATAGTAAGCTCTACTGGCGCCGGCCGGCTGTCGGCAGGCTCTCGAATAGCTCTCTCGTGCGTCTTGATATCGTCATGCGTTGTTGTTAACCATTGCTTTAATTTACGACTATTTACAAACAACTTATGCCACATTTTTCGATTACTTTTAACAATGAACAAAAAAACTGCTAATACTATTGGATTTATAAAAAGATTTAGTAATTCTAGAAATTTGTATGATATTCCGCGAAGGGCAAGCGACCTTATTGTTTCATTAGGAGACCACGTTAATGTAAATTGAACTAAATCACGATGTTCCCACCATCGGTAATCTTGTTTTTCTTGTTTAATAAATAATGCAACATAATAAGATAACAATGCAACGTCGCTCAATATGAATATCAACGTGGCGATGTACAAGCGACGCCATTTGTTAATAGCAGTGGGTGCGCTCGTGTTGGAGCCACGAAAAAGTGAATATACGATTACTATGTAAAGTAAAATGTTCAGTAACATCGGTAACATTAAAATAACATAAGCTATGGGCCAGTCATCTGGATTAACATTTAAATTGAACTTAATAATAACAAAACCAACAGAAACATGTAAAACGATTATCATTAAAGACGCACCCCAAGCAAAGAGGACACTTTTTAAATATCTTCTTTGAATATGCCCGTTAAACACTTTAACAATGTCCACGTAAAACATATGACATAGCACGAGTAACCAGTGGTGCTTCACTGTTGCGAGATAATCAATTATAATGTTAAATGCAAAAATCCACACCCATAAAGTTTCAAAATCCGTCATTTTAAAGATTAGCGTCCCGAAATAATTCAAATTCCGATAAAGGGAAACGTATAAAAGGTTTGCCAAAATTGCGTTAAGGCACACGTAGTTTCTGTAATTGCGAAATGTCTTTATCATGCACCACGATATCACTCCGTATATCAACGAAGATATTGTCAGCGCATACATAATGTATGCTATAGTTAACACCACAGTTTCGGGTAATTCCTCCATGTTGTATATCACTAGCACATGATTAATGTCACTGGTAGTGTCGTTTGATTCACTGCACACGTCACGTTAACAGTTTTTGTGAAATGTTTCCTTCAAAACTGTCGATGGAACAATTTGTTTAAGTTTATATACAAACGCTCCAATACTAATTAAATGAGTTTTATTATTGCATTTTAGTCAAAACTTGTTTAATTTTTCCTGTTTTTCATCTATCTATAAATATACTAATAATAAAGTCGAAGATTTTTTTTTGTTTGTATGTTTGAATGCACAAATCTCTGGAACAACCACTCGGATGAGTTTTTTTTTTTGCGTTTGAAAACCCAATTCCTCAGACAAAAAAAAATCAAGACGAAGCGCTGTTAAAAGTGACGTAAGGCGGGTTTCGTAAACATGTGTGCACTAGTGAGGTGTAGTTTGATTGTAAATATGTGCGTGAGAGCGTATATGAACAGATCGGAAGTGTAGTTTTGCCATGCTTCACTGTATCGTTCGCAGCGCTATGTCTTGCTTTTTAGGGTTCCGTACCTCCGGAACCCTTATAGGATTACTCGTGTGTCTGTCTGTCTGTCTATCCGTCTGTCACAGCCAATTTGCTCCGAATCTAATGGACCGATTAAGTTGAAATTTGGGACACATGAATTTTGAATATAGGGGTCAAATGAAAGGGCTTGTTGCGAGGATCTTAAACATATTTTTTAAATAATTAAAAAAAAACTTTTAAAGATATTTAAGATATTCGATGAAAAATGTCCATTCCCCCCCCCTTATCTCCGAAACTACTGGACCTAAAATTTTGAAAAAACTCAGGAAAACAATAAAAAGTATATGGTCTTAAACAAATATGGTAAATCTCTCAATATTGTGCGTACAAACTTACATTTGCAGTTGGGATATATGGGAGAACATGTATTTCAACTACAATATTAAGTTTGTATTTGGGATAAATTCATCCCAACTACGGAACCCTTCATTGTGGGTAGTCCGACACGCATTTGGCCGGTTTTTATTTGGTCTAAGCCCAATTCTTGAGGAAGGTTATAGGTTAACATCACGCTAGAACCCTTAGGAGCCGAGTAAAGCCGAAGTAATAGCGCGGGCGGGCGACGCGATGCGATGCGAAACCGGAGGAACAAGAAATTCCACGCGGCCGAAGTCACGGGCAAAAGCTAGTATTATTATAAAACAGGGTTTCATATTATTATCGAAGATTTAACTATTACACAATGACAGCGCCTTTATTGCGTAGCAGTAAAGGTGGTTTTCGCAGTTCCAGTGTGACGTACGAATGTCCGTGCCAATAAAGTGCCTGCTAAACGGTCGCCAACCGCGTCCCAACAGACGTGACCTTGGTGGTGTACGACCAAATTTCAAACAGCTCTGCCTGTCGCCAACCAAGGTCACCTTTGTCGGGACGCGGTCAGCAGCCGAGTAGCAGCCCCTTTAGCCGCTCTAGACCGTGGCCTTGACTAGCGTCTTAGAAATAACAACTAAATTTAGACAAAAGACAATCTGCAAATGTCGTCCAAATGTCTTCCACAAACCCTTTCTATAAAATAAGGAGTTATTTTTACCCGACTACGGCAAAGCCAGGAAGGGTTATGATTTTAGCAGTGTATGTATGTTTGTATATGTGTTTTCTTTTACGTGTGTTCCACCGTAGCGTTAAAACTACTGAACCGATTTTGATGAATGAGGTATCAATAGATTCGTAAAAATGGTCCGGGTGACATACGCTATATATTTTTTTCCTAAGTTTAATGTGGTGGACTTTACACGTAAATTTGTAACCCCGAAAAAAAAAAAGTGAGATGATCAGGACATGTTTGATATCAAAAGAAAGGTCATGACGAGCACTTTACAAATATGTATATAATATTATATTTTCAAAGTAAATAAATATGTTTAAATTGTTAAAAACAAGCAAAAGTAAGACTGAAGATTATACCAACGCGCAGTTAATCAAATCTTAATAAATAGTAACGATTTATAATTCCATTCTTATGAAGAAAAACAAGTACAACTAAATATATATATTTTGGATCTCTTCGAAGCTCGATAAATGGTGTTGGCGTCGAAATAAATCGCGCTATAGTTTCGTCCAACGCACTATGCACTACCATTGTAATTAAAATAAAATAGATTAATTACTGACCTATTGTATCTCTCTTATTTCCGTTGTCGTAACGTTTATCAAGCGTAAAAACGGAAAAGTTTAAAATAAAAAATCATATACAACGTGTAACGTTAAATGCGCAAAACCTCAGACACCCCAACTGATTTTTAATTCAATTGATCTATGTCAGGGTGAAAAAAAAATCATTTAAAAAAATTTAATGGTTTTATGTGTTGTTTTAGTTCGTAAGATTCGTATTTCCATTGAAATAAAAGCTATTTATATCTCGCGTATGAGAAAATTTAAATTGGTCGACAACAATTTGTGTTTGTTTACCTATTATGGCGGGTTTGCGCATGTGATGGCTTGACTAATGAATAAAAAGACACGGCAACGTTTTTAATAATGATTTTTTGAAAAAATGTGACCTATATTAAAAAGTAGTTCAATTGATTCAGCTCGTTATTCTGATCAAACTATTTTCAGGTTTTGTGCATTTAACGTTACACGTTGTATATATATGATTTTTTATTTTATACTTTTCTATACTTTTCTTTTTTTATAGTATATATATATATTTATACGAATATACAAATATTGCTCGTTTAATAGTGTTTATATAGGATACAAAATCTCCACAGAAAATGCACTTTAATTTTTTTTTGTTTCATAGTCCTTTGTTTTTGTGTGCAGGTCATAATGCTGAGCGGAACAACTGCAGTCGTGTACTGGACAGATCCCACGCTGCCGAAAGGACAAGTGAGTACCTAACAGCATTATTAAACGTAATTTTTATGTGAAATCAAGTATGTACGAATTGCACCAATTTCATACATTGAATGACTTTTTCACCATGACATCTGAGATCAATTCTAATTTAGGGAGATGTATTAATGTCTAGCTTCTTCTTCTGCGACTTCGTCCGCGAGAGTCCGCTATAACCTTCCTCAAGGATAGGGCTATCCAATGCAAAAATATTTTTTCATATCCTACTGGCAGTTTCTAGGGATGTTATCGATATGAAATTTCGGATCTGGATAGGGTTACGGATATAGAAATAATATTAAACCGGTTTCGGATACGGTTACGGATATGAAATAATTTCTGATTATCCGTTAGTTTCGGATAGTTTCGGTTACGGATATTGGATTTTTACGAAATTGTAAAACTATAACAGTAATAAGAAATAAAAGAACATGCAAGTGACGCGCGCGACTAGTGTGTCGGCTCGGCCGGGCAGAAAAACCCGTCATAACGTGTCTGATTTAGACTCCGCTCCTATCCGAAATTATCTGAAACCTTTATATCAGATTCGGTTACGGTTACAGATAGATTTTTATTTCGGATATCCGGTAGTTTCGGTTAAGGTTACGGAGCTCCTTAACATCCCTGGTAGTTTCAGAGATTACCCCCTACATAGAAACTTACAAATAAACAAATTTTACCTCTTTATAATATGCTTTACTTCATGAATTGGTCTACAACGTCACTAAAAGTGAAGTCATAGTCTTTGGTGTCAGTAGTCGGAAGGTATATGTATAAAATAAAACATTTGGGACATCTTTTGACTGCTGACCTCAAAGATGATGAGGATTTACAAAAAGAAAGGAGGGCGCTGTCGGTGAGAGCTAATATGATCGCTGGCAAGTTTGCACGTTCTTCTAAAGTTGTGAAAAGAATCTTATTTCGTGCATATTGAACTTCTTTTTCACGTGCTGCCCGTGGGTAGATTACACTCAAAAATCGTACAGCGCCCTTGGCGTGCAATATAATAATGTATTCCGGGTATTGATGGGGCTGTTCCGCTTCTGTAGCGCATCAAGGATTTTTGCTGATGCTCGTGTCGATTGTTTCTACGAGCTACGCTAGGATGCTAAAAAAATGCGCTTCCCTGGTGTGCCGGGTGCGGGCCCGCCCCAACAATATACTGCAGTGTATCGGGAGCAGACTGGACTGTGTATGAATCACTCCTGCAAGCTTTCCATATTTGTGTTGACCGTTTAGCAAAGATTCATTAAGTTTATAGGTTAAGTTTACTAACCCAGTTGTTAAAAAATATTGTAACTAATATAGTGGTATAGTGGTGCTCAAGTGAATGGCTTTCACGCCATTATACGTAAAAGAGCAGCCTCGCTGATGCGAAGGGTGAGGGGCAGTCCCAACAGCTACCTGAGGGTAATTGCAGACTACGTCCATAGTCCTGTTTGGAGGCATTGGATTGGGCTGCACATATTGTAGGCTGACTGGTTCTATTATTTGTTGTACTTGTGTCGTACTAACATAGTTTTAAGTCATCTTGATGTACTACTAACACTCTATGGACCGAAGAGTCTGAAATAAATGTTTTGAATTTGAATTTGAATTTGAATCTCTTGTCACAAATGCCTCTAAACGAGACTAAAAATTACCAAAATTTAGTTTATTCTTGTCAAACGACGATTTCCTATTCTGAAATACACTAAATTGACAATTTAACTAAATTTTAATTTGACAGCACTATAATGGCACCGAGTTATTAATTTAGTGGAAATGGCAATTTTGCTATTCTGAATTTGACGTTTTTCACCTAAAATTTTGATCGTCTTACTAATTCTGGCTATTTCTAATCGCGATTTAAAACGTGTGGAATAAAATTAGTTGGCAGAACTTTAAATTCACACCAACACTCGACTGCAGGTGCAAAACCAGTACTGTATCGAAAATGGTGTGTCCTATCGCAAAAATAATGAACATTTCGACCCCCTTTATAAAACACATAAACCCTTTAAAATACTTCTGGAAATACATCCATAATGTTTTGTTGTATTACAGACCGCTACAGACGGTCGTCGCTACGTGGTGCGCTGGTCGTCCGCCGGCGGGCGCGTGCGCACGTTCAACGCGACCGACCTCAACTGCATGTTAGACGAACTCAAGCCTTACACGCAGTATGAGTTCGCTGTCAAACTGATCAAAGGTGAGTTATACAAAATACAATGATATCATCTGCCTAGCTCTTCCCAACTATGTTAGGGTTGGCCTCCAGTCTAACTGAATGCAGCTGTATTTTATGTGGAATGCTTATAAATTGATCTCCACAACTTAGTTACTGGGTAACACATTCCTTGGTAAGATTGGTTGTCAGATTTGCGGTCTTCTGACTACCCGTTACGATTCAAAAAGATCTACGAGTAACAGCTATTTGACAATAGAATATGAATATACAGGGTAAATTTTCCAAGTGTACTTGGATTGCCAAATTAGCGAAAAGGAGTCTTGGTGCCGACACGACCTCACACGTATTTTTTTAATAACAAAGTATTTTTAAAAAAACGTGTGCTGTTGGGGGACTCCCGTCAGGAACGAAATATACTGGTACGCACACAAACACAATTATAATTAAAACATACAGAGAGAGAGAAATTCGCTTGGAGGGGGCATAACGCCTTTTTATTACGTGACGATTTCTACCAGTCAACTAAGATTTTATAATAAAATCACCCCTTTAAGCAATTAATTATTATTATTTTTAAATCATTGTATCTCCGTAGGCGGGCGCGAGTCTGCGTGGTCCATGCTGGTGTCCAACACGACGCTGGAGGCTCCCCCCGCGTCCCCCCCGCGCGAGCTGCGCCCGCAGCCCGCGCCCCCCCCGGCCTCGCCCTCGCGCGCCGTGGACCTCAGCTGGCAGGCGCCCGCCAAGCCCAATGGAGTTATTACTGGTATGTAGAGAATCAAAACGCAGATAAGATCAGTCTGTGGCATCTACATCGCCACATGCGAATTACGCATCAAAGACCTGACGTCACACAAATCTTGCATCGCGCAAACAGAGTTTACCGCGCGATCAGAATATATATAACTTCCCCTACATAAATTGCTAGGCAGCTGCCCACCAGACACGACAGCCGTCTGGTCGGAGGATTCTTCCTTTTCTAAGGAGGATGAGTGAACTTTACACCCTGTTCCTCATAACTTTGCATGTCTGAAAAGATTTGTGTAATTTTTTTTAAGTGAATTTTCTTAGACTGTTATTCAATCATTGGACGAGAATTTAGAGTGAAATTTCAAAGACGCGTCACGTTTAGGTATATTTCGATGCATGAGAGAGAAGAAAGATATAACTCTCTCTGTCTTTCACGGTAAATCTCTCTTATTCTTAATTTTTAAGAAGTTTTACTTGCACGTTGCACGTGCTGTACGTACAAGTTTTGAAGCGAAAACTTCTTTAGGCGCGTTGGGTATTTTTCAGATGAGAAAAAACAATTGAAATCGCGACACCGTTACCGAAACCTCATTTTTGTAAACACGATTGTGCTCTTTATTAATATTAAGTTAGGGATGAATGTTCTATGCAAGTATTTTTCTTCCACCAAGGCGATCTTGTTCAAGTTTTCACTTCTGTCGGTACTCCCGGAGTGCCACTTTTTTTTTTGTTAAAAATGCGCTATCAGCATCTTGTCGAGAAATGTATAAAAAACTAAAAAGTTTTACAAGTGCAGGTAATAAATTACTGTAAACGCATAAAAACCGAAACAAATGAACATTTCAAGCTACGAAACCAATTTTGTGATAGCAAGTAAAGAATTTTGTATATTTGTCAAAATATTCGAATTTTTTTGACAATACAAAATATACTCTCTCCTTATTTGAATAAAGTCATTTTTGAATAAACAAAATAACTTGTACAAATTCGCCAAGTGAAGTGCCAGCATTATAACCTCGTTTATCTCAAAACCCAACATCTTACACTAAACTTCCAATTCCCATTCTGTAGGCTAGGTACCAGCGCGGAAGGCCATAACTAACCACCGTAAGGACTATTCTTGCTTGCAGTACTCGGCCGCTATAGAACCAGAGTGATAAAACATGTGGTCATCGTGTGCACGGGACTTTGTTTTCAAATTGGTTAGTTACGGGCTTCTGCGACACCCTACGCTTATGTACAGTACAAATATGTTCTTAATGTTCCTCGGTAAACCTCGCATTTCGTCAGTCGTCGGATTTCTACCAGTTGCCCTTTGCACTTGGTGCAGACCGGACGCTATCAATCGACTTGGAAGTATATAGAGTTGTTAATACTCTTTTAGATTAATGTAATTTTATTAAAACATTGTAGGAAAGCTGCTAAAGTCGCAGGCACGACGGATAGGTAACTAGTTTTACAGCTCTATATAGTTCACACGGAAATCAAAATAAAACAACAATAATGTACTTAGTTCTGAATTCTAATTATTATACACGATAAATCTAATAAGGTCGTGGCAGGCAGGCACTTTACTTTGTGTAAATAATGTCATCACAAGTTCTCTCAAAACGGTGAAGGAAATCATCGTGAGGAAACCGGCATTTTCTAGAACCAAAAATTCGAAGACATGTGACATCTAGCAACCCGCACTGGGCCCGCGTGGTGGCCCACTCCCTCTCGAAGAAAGGAGGCCTGTGTCCCAGCAGTGGGAACATTATAGGCTGATTATGAAATCTAATAATTGATGGACATGGAAATTAGCATTCATTTGTATTCGGGTGCCGAGGGATATTAAGAAAATAGAAATACTCAAGTCATGTATATAATCTCCTGTTCTGACGAGACTTTTATATTTGACTCAGTTCACCGTTCTATCCTTCCTCAATTTACTTATAACGTCATTAATCCGCAGGCTACGTCATAATGTACGCAATCTCCCGCTCGGGTGGTGCCTCGGGCTCCTCTGGAAATGAAGAGTGGACAGCTGTGGCAGCCATAGGAGAACGGACACGTGCCCGTGTGGAGAGACTACGCGCACGGACCACGTACCTGTTCAAGTTACAGGCAAGGAACAGCAAGGGGCTCGGCCCCTTCTGTGCGCCGGTCACTTACACGACGGCTATGGGTGAGTACTAGTATTTGCACATTGATTCTGATTATTATCCAGCCCGTCCCATCTTTGATGTCCTCCCTCCGGTGACGCCCTAAGCCGAGGCTCGTACCCCACAGGGGGTGCCCTTAGCGAGCGTTCGCCTAGCTTTTTAGCTTAGTTTGTATGCCCCTGGCTGGAGGCTTTGAGTGTAGCAGCTTAAGACAACCACAGGATTGACCGGTTAAATAGTCATGACCTCAGAGGTCTCACTACAAAGATAGTTTAATTACTACTTTGTAACTTTACTAGCGCTGTAATTATAATAAATGTGATTTAATTTTTAAGAAATAAAACTAGTTTGGGTTGAAGTTAACAGTACTTCATTGCTACCTATCTTTAAAATTTCATTTATGTAATTAAATGTATTAATATAAAATATCCGTTCAAGATCCCCCAAAAAGTAACGGATACGGATACGGATCTTTTTTCTCCCTCAGTTATCCGCGGATAAAGCTCTCATTTTGCTAGTAACGTAATAGGGGGCGTTAAGGGGCCATTAAGAATCAAATTCAGATTCATTTATTTGCAAAAACATGTGTAGATAATATACATGGTATGATGCTTATAATAGGTGTAACAAGGTATTTTTTGGCTCAACATGTTTGACCATGGCTGATGTACAAATTAAGTCGAAAGACATAGGATTCAAAATTAAGATACAATGAGCAATAATATAAATAAAAAACAATTATAATAATATTAAATTAAATACGTCAACAGTCATGCGATTCAAAATAAATAGAATAGATTAAGTCAGTATCATCAGAGCGATTTATCATTTAAAAATTCATTAACATTATAATAGGCTTTTTCTGTAAGTATTTTTTTAATGTTTTCTTAAACTGGTCTATATTTAATTTCTTAACACAGTTAGGGATATTATTATAAATGATTGGCGCTCTGCATACAACGCTTTCATACAGTAGCGCTATCTTAGCAGGCTGAACACGAATTTTACTATTATCCCGGCGATAACGTATTATAATGTCCGATATTGGTGGAAACAAATGGGGGTTATTTCTCACAAATAGGGCTATTTCTAAAATATAAAGTGGCGGAAGTGTGAGTATTTTATACATTGTAAAAAATGGCTTACAGCTCTCCGTACTTTGGATACCGAACATGGCACGTAGGCATCGCTTTTGCATTATAAATGCCATATCTTTGTTTGATGAGTTGCCCCAAAAGATAATGCTAAATCTGAGGACAGATTCAACAAGTCCAAAATAAGCCGAGAGTAACACATCAGTGTTGATGGTTGGAGCAAGTTGGTACAAAGCATATGATTGACTACTGATTTTTTACATAGTTTCTCAATGTGTTCTTTCCAATTTAGTTTACTGTCTATAATTAAACCGAGAAAACGGGCATTAGTTACTTCATTTATAGTGTAAGTATCATGAATCAAATTTACATTTAATGCATTACTTATGCAATCTTTGCCCAAAGTGCATTATATTTGTTTTTGATAGATTTATTTTTAAATTATTATTATCAAGCCAAGAAATTATAGATGTCAGCGAATTATTTATGTCAGGTTTATAATTATTAATGTCCTTACATGCAATTGAAACTGCACTATCATCAGCAAATAATGCCTTTGGCAAGTCGTTGATATAAATAGTAAACAACGGCGGCCCTAGCACACTGCCTTAAGGAACACCGTATGAGACATATTTCCTCGCGGAGCTGAATGTTTCTTCTCTTTTTGTTTTGGGATTCACTCTAGTTATTACTGTTATTTGTTGTCGATTCGTTAAATAGGATCGAATTAAATCTAAAACATTGCCTCTTATGTCGTATGCGTCAAGCTTACTAATTAGTATATTATGATCTACATAATCAAATGCCTGTGACATATCGCAATAAATATCACAAACTGGAACTGTTTTGTCAAAATGGCAGATAACACTTTGGATGAATTCATAAATGGCCATATTTATGGTTCTATTTTGTCGAAAGCCCTTTTTTTCATTGCACAAAATTTTATTTTTTTCTTGATATGAATAAAGTTCACCATAAAGATATTTTTCGATGTTTTTTGAAAATATTGATAATAGTGCAATAGGCCTATAATTCACCATTAACCGTTTACTTTTTTTATGAAGATTTTAAAACTCATAATTTAAGATATTGCGGAAATATTCCAGTTGTTATCGACAAGTTCATAATGTGACTCAGGTGATGGCATAAATCCTCATTTACTGCTTTAATTATTTTAGTAGAGAAACCATTTAGTGTCAGATTCACTAAATCGGTAATATGGGCATCCTCATGTTGATAGCCCCTGAAGGTTCCCGTACACACTACAAATGTGATGTGAAATTGTGATGCTTGTCCAGATTCAGGTGAAGGTGGTGGTCTGGCGAGCGCGACGTCTGCGTGGCTGTGGGCCAGCGCGGGCGGCGCCTGCGCCGTGCTGGCGCTGGCTGCAGCCTTAGCCCTGTCGCTGTGCTGTAGGCGGTCCACACCGCCTCTGTCGCCTGACACCAGGTACGACATCATCGTCATAACGAAGAAGGATTTCCATTGCTGTATATAGGGCTCACCCACAACCATGGCCCGTAACGGATCTAAGGGGATGGGCTATGAGGCTTAAGCCTCCCCCAAAAGCGTCAGAATTCTTCCATGACAAATCTGAAAGTGAACTTGTTAGTATTCTAATTAAACTTTTTAGCAAGTATTTACACTACCTAATGTACAATTGTCATCAATTATGATCAACTTAATAAATATTATATTTTCAAGATTTTTTAAGATATTTTGTTTTCGTTACGAATTTTGAATTCGCGCCACTCATTCTGTCACTCACGCTGCCCGGTTTGGCCGCCACGTATATTCACCGATATATCTCTGGTAGTCTACAACCTAACGAAGTCATTGAGGAATTTGCAAAAAGTAATCCGGGGAGGCTTGTAAAATGTTGTGTGCCATTTAGTGTTCACTTTGCTAAAAACCTACTCTCAGCGGGATCAAGCACCTCCCAAACGACAATCCTGGATCCGCCGCTGACCATGGCCACATTGACCGCTCATGAGCTTCTGGTGAAAGTTGAAACCTTCTAAACACCGATGAATGTGTTACTAATTCCCTTTAGTGAGAGATTGCGTATGAATTTAACGTAAACAGGGTTTGTTTACACTTTCATTAGATACTTTTGAAACAGATTATAGTCAGTCATTGATTTGTTGAACAATTGTGTTTTTTTAAATATATTTTTTTTCTCTTCTAGCACATACCAGAAGTCCTCAGCGTCAGCGGGCATCAAACCACCCGACCTGTGGATCCACCACGACCAGATGGAGCTCAAACACATGGACAAGTCGCTGCATAGCTCCGCTAGTAAGAGTACGCTCTCTAAAAATAAATGTAACAGTAAAAAATATCATCAAATATCTGGTTATGTTGACCACACAGTTATATTTTGCTTTTTGGTGGTTAAATTCTTTTATTTTTTTAGATACATTGCAAACTATAGTTTTGTATAATTTAGAAGCATTTTTATTTTTGGAAATGTGAGACCATGGAGCCGTTTATTAACTTATTAAGATGTATGTTGACTTGAAATAGTATGGCAGTTGAGAATATGTCATGCTCACTTAAATGTCTCGCTGATGGTGGCGAGTGTGTTGGATCATTCGGTTGCCTACAAAATGGTTGAGCTGGATGGTGCTGATCCACGCGTCATGTTCATGAACGGGCGCCGTCAGTTGAAACTGGTCATCTCTTATCTGCCAGGACTTATTTTCAATTGCTTTTGATTATTTTTTGTACATTGTTCTCACATATAGAAGCAACAAGAATGATGTACCCAGGATTTTGTAATATCTATATTTAAAAGAGTGTCCTTGGAGTTTCTTGCCCGTTCTTCTCCATAGAGATCTACGTTTTGGAATGGGCAATTAGCTTCAACTTTCTGACTAACTGACCGACTCTTTGACAATTCAAAAGTGCCTTGTGGTTCAATGGTTTAATTGAAATAAATGCTTTGAGTTTGAGTACTAGCACAATTTTCAAAAAAATACTGTGAAGTGTTTTTTAGAAAAAAGAAAAAGAAAGAAATAAAAATTGTTTATTTTATACGCACAAGCCAAAAAATATTACTTATAATGTACTTTCACAAATTAGCCAAAAGCCTCGTAGCCAAGCAATAGAAAACATGTCAAGATTGTCTATGTTGTTCTTTCTTTCTTTTTTTCTTTCTTTCTTTGAAGTGTTTTTATTATTTTTCGCATTATCAAGTCAAACACGTCCATGGTAACAATTTTTACGTTGAGATTATCTTTACTTCGCGGTCTACGGTTAGCCTAACGTGAATCGGAACTAATCAAGCATGTTATGTGTCCAGTATCGGCCGGCAGCGCGGAGGGCGGCGCGCTGCTGTCGTCGACGCTGACGCTGGGCCGCGCGCCGGGCGCGGAGTACGAGCCCGCGCGCCACGCGCCGCCGCCGCCCGCCTCTCTGGACCGGCGCCACCACGTGCCCACCTATGTCGGTGAGTGCCAAATATCTCACTATTTAAGGCCAATACGCCATGGTACGTATTTGCGAAGAAAAATTGAATTTCGTGGGCTACCCTGTCGCATTTGCCTTAAGACGATGAGCACCAACACATTACGGTAAGTTAATAAAATATGTCAGTAAGTAGTGACCGATCGAAGCTTCGTTTTCGTTTTCGGCAATTTTCGGCCAAAAATCATGATTCAGCCATATTTTCGTTTTCGCCCATAAACCAGCCGAAGCTTCGGCCAAACTGAAAACCAGAAGTTCGTGAACTGTCGCGCATCATTCATCCTACTTCGCAAAGCTCGGCAATATCAGGTGAATCAAGATCTACATGTCATTGAATCAATCAAAATCAAATCAATCAATCTACAAGAAATACACGAAATTTCGTGTATTTCTTTTAAAGCCTATATTTCTAGCCTATGTTTCTTTTAAAGCTAATATTTGCTCTTTCTCTCCCTAGGTGTACAAAAAACAAAGAAAATTTCAATGTACAGCGGAAATTTAATATTTTTAATAAATCATTTTCGTTTTCGAACGAAAATAAGACGAAATTCGAAGCTTCTTTTTAGTTCGGTAATAGCGCGATGCCATTAGGCAAGTTACTTGTATGCAAGTTGCAAATTGCATACAAGCTACAACTTGTATGAGGTAGTTAGAACTTGTACATTTTTTTAATCAAGTGACGTGCAAATTGAACGCGATAACCTTAGTTGCACGTTTCGATTTGCGAACGAATGATGTGTATGCGCATGGTATCGATGTTCCTTTTTTGGCGACGTTGCTTCTTTTTTTTATCAATATTATTATCTCAGAAATGACTCTGCAAGCAGCACCAACCATAGCAGCACGTCTTCCACCCATGATGTCCTACTAAATTGTTGAACATCTCCACTTGTATGCAAGTAAAACCTGCATGCAATTTGCACACTCTCGTTAATACAGATGGGACACTCCGCAGTTTAGGCGGGCCCGTCTTATCGGGCCAATTCAGTGAGTGTAACGTAGTCAGAAGATATAAGAGTCACGCGATAGAGGAGCAACTTCTAGGTGAATATAAATGTAGATGATTAGCGTTGTGCGTCTTAAATTGCACTTTATTGTGTCGTAGCAAGAGTCGCTTTTTATTTAAATGATTTTACGGAGTGTCCCATCTGTATTAATCTGTGCTTGTGCGCAAATGTGACGTCATACTTGCTTGCAAGACTTGCCTAATGGAATCGCATCTTAAGTGACTACATTTTGATCTATGTGACCACATGTTTTGGTAAGTGACTACAAATAGCATACATTAAGTAGGTCCCATGTGTCTGTAATGTTATCCATATTTTTGTTTATCATTTGCATTATCGTAACATCATGGTCACTGTACTAAATGAACTGTAGAGGCACACCCGTTTGTTTAGCGACATATCTACGGAAAATATGTGGATGTAGTTCGGTGTTTTCATTTCAATATACGGCCAACGAGCGAAAATGTTAATCAATTTGCAAACTTTCCTGTAGTGCGAGTGCATGTCACTTTTTTGAACTGTCATTTCCATTCAAATGTTAGTACTGTAGTTCTATCTTCTTAATGTCCCTCGGCAAAGTTCATGTTTCGTCAGTTGTCGGATTTCTATCAGTTGCCCTTTGCACTTAGTTTGCACTTGGTGCAGACCGAACGCTCTTAATCGACTTAGAAGTATACAGAGTAAAAATGGGAGGAAATCTGCTAAAGTCGTAGGCACGACAGATAGGAAATTAGTTTTACAGCTCTATATAAGTTCACACGGAAATCAAAACAAAATAACAATAAAGTACTTAGTTCTGAGTTGAAATTATTATACACCATAAATCTAATAATTGATGGGCATGGAAATTAGCCTTCGTTTGTATTCGGAAATGCGATGATACCCGACGGATATTAAGAAAATAGAAATACTGTAATACCTAATGGGAAAAAAATTAAAAGGTGAACGTGCAAATTAACCTCAAGTTGCGAAAAAATTTCATTCCTTGAATGTTCGCTTCGATGTTTACAGTTTCGCAACATGTCGAAAATTACACGGTAATTCCTTTACAAAATGCAAAGAAGGCCACTTAACTACTCTCTCTCTTGGTCTACTCAACTTCCACTCTATCGACGTTCTGTCTCGTATTTCCCGTAGATATGTACTACACTTACCCCACCTTCACACCGGCGTTGAACGATACGATATTTTACGGTATGATGCTGCTAACGCAAGTTGGTGCGGGATTGCAAAAATCCTCTTCCATTTCTTTCTACATTTTCTACGAATCAACGCACATTACAGACAGGCTGAACCGCACTTTTCTCTATGAAAATGCATTGCGCTGCAGCCCGTTGTGGCTGCAATGTACGCTTGACTTAAGGTTACGCTAGTCGGTCATTCATCCATACAAACGTAGTATGCTTAACTAATCATCCGTTTGATGGTGTACGTTCAAAACTAAAAATTATATCAATTTCTCTTATCTATTATCTTATCTAGCCTTGTATCGAAGTAGAATTGGAAAAAAAATGGTTTGAAAGTTATGAGCGTCGAAACTTCCATATTTCAACACTAAATTGAATTGCAATTATAACACTGAATTTGATACTTTTTTTTACATCTAAAACTAAATATTCGGTGTTAAGATATTAATTATTGAATTTCATAATCAATGTTTTAGTTCCCTAGTTAGCCATATTTCATATTTCCATACAGTAATAATCCCAAATTAACCGAAACAGGTCAATATTCTGACAGCTATTTGCGACGTTGCCAACTTTTAGGATAAACGCTCTTACTGCATTTGTTTGAAACCAGTTGTTATGAATAGTGATTATTCAAGGTAATGGCATGTAAACTTTAGTTGGAGAGGCAACCGGATGGCGGGTAATCTGGGTCTTGAAGTGATACCGAACCCCCTAGTACCGTCCGAATGGACCCCAAATGGACGGGGGTGAAGATATGTCAGTGGGGTCAAAACTTTTTTTTGACATGGCGTAAAAAAAATTAAGCTTCATTATGTGCAAGGAATTTGTGTGTATCAATGCCATTTGATAAAATTCACCCTCATTTTCGGTGTAAGGAGTTTCAAGAATTGTATACATTATTTCAACAACCGGATAGTATTGATACATACAAATTCTATGCACTTATTACAGCTTAAATTTTGAATGCCACGTCAAAAAAAAAAAATGTTTTGCCCCCATCTCCCATATCTCCGCTCCCGTCCATTTAGGGTCCATTCGGACGGTACGGGGGGGTTCGGTATCACTTCAAGACCCAGATTACCATTCGCCATCCGGCTGCATCTCCGATTAAATTTTACGTGCCATTGCTTCAACTAGATATGATAACGTGTGATCCCAGCATATTTTAAAATATCGTATAGTAGAACGCTTTTACCATATTATTTGCGCGCTTACACTCGCCCCTCCCCTGGCGCGGCCCGCCCCGTAGAGTCGCGCTCGGTGTCGGCGGCCGGCAGTGACGACACCGCCGTGCTGCGCGCGTCGCCCGCAGACATGTGTCGGCGATGCGAGCGATGCGACGCCTGCGATTATATGCCTAAACGTGAGGAGAGCCCCTTTTTTGTTTTTGCTTCTTTTTGTGCTAAATGGCGGTTGATTGATGAAATGAAATTATTTACTTAAATATAATATCGGAATCACTTTTACAAGTCATATAAAAAATAAAAACAGTGGCACTCCGGGAGTGCCCGATAGAAGTGAAAACTTGAACAATTTTACTGTACCGGAAATAATATATCGCGCGTTGATGTCTCTCAACAGTGTCGCGAAATCAATGGTTTAGTCCCATCTCAAAAATGCCCAACGCGCCTAAAGAAGTTTTCACTTTAAAAAAAAGAGCTAGGTGGAGTCGACATTTCCTATCTGACTACCCCTCTTTTTTCGTGGGGAATCTGACAACCCCTGAGAAGAAAACTTAGGAGTCAAATACTCATTTAAAGTCCAGACATAATCTTGGTGAGATCATGTGAGGACCATGTACATTAGACTTTTTTTTTTTTGGGTGGGAAATCATCAAATAACTTCTCCCGCTCTGGGCGGAGCGGGAGGGCGTGTCAGATTCTTACTGACTAAAACCCACCCGTGTTCCTTCGGTTGCCCTGTTGCCGGGGGCCACGATCTCCCTTTCGGTTTTTTTCGCAACCCCGGCAGGCATCGGTCCTAGCGGACCCCGTCAATTCTGCTGACATCTCTTTGAGGCGCGCGTGGAACACAAGGCGCCGTCGACCCGGGCCTGGTCCTTATCGGACGGTGAGCTACCGATTGCTCACCGTCCGCAAGCCCGCGCCTACGGTGGCCGGAAATCGGCTCGCGATTCCCGACGCCCTGGGCGTCTCCTCCTGCGGTGGTTAGGGGCGTGAGGCGCGAAATTTGCCTCTCCCTCACGCGTCCCGCTTCCTCCTTCGCGAGCATTACCGCTTCACAGAATGAGGTGACGGCCTCCCATTTCCTCTCGTTCCGTACCATGGCCTAAACCAGGGCCGGACGCGAGAGATCACCGCCGCCGATCGCCTCCACGAGGACACGGCGATGCTCCGCCCAAGCTGGGCAGACCTCCACCGTTCCATCACATTAGTCTGAAATGGTCTTTTGAGGATGTTGACCTCTTAAACTGTAATCAATACTTGATTGAGGAACATAATCCTTCTGTTGTGTAGGAAGACCGTAGTTATCAGAATGGTCAAAGTCATCAATCAACCGCAATATAGTTATACCTTGGTTAGACATTTTCATACTTTTTTTTTTACCTCCGAGTTGTACTTACATTTTTTACTGAAGCTGCAAATCCAGTTGTATAGAGAGTGCAATCCACGAAGACGCGCCGCACTAAATCACAGCTTACAGTACAGTAATCGCGGAGTGGGGCGAGTCTTTGTGGATCGCACTATCTGTAACGGCGGCAACTAACAACTTGTAGGCCGTAAATTCGAACCCAGACAAGCGCTTTTCTTTGTGTAAATTATTTCGTCACCACTACTCTCAAAACGGTGAAAGAAAACATCGTGAGGAAACCGGCATGTCCAAGAACCAAAAATTCGAAGACATGTGACATCTACCAACCAGCACTAGATTCGCGTGGTGGATTAAAGCCCATTGCCTCTCACTGAGAGGAGGCCTGTGTCCCAGTAGTTTCCTTTGCTTGTATTTATTGATACGGTGGTCGGCAAACTCGCGCCCGATGTAAATATCATGAACGAAAAAAAAAAATGTAACGCTCCATAGGGTCTGATATCAATTAAGTATACACGCAAATTAGTCACAAATGTTTGCCCTTGACTAGACTCTTCAGAATATCCCTCATGTAATAATGTATGTATATTAATTTAACTATTATTCTCCCCAGCGATGACGGGTATGGGTGTGGGCGTGGGCGTGGGCGGCGTGAGCTGCGCCAGCACGTGTGAGCGACGTGCACACGCGCGCATGCCGCACCCCGACCAGGTACGAGTACGTACTCATTCTCATATTATTACTATCTTATTAGTTATGTGCACGATATATCTACTGAGTATATAATGTCCGTTTATCTACCTAAATAAAGTTGTAAGTTTTTGTAATTTTGAGTACAAATTTTTATTTTATAACTCATTTAATAGAGCTGTAATTTTGTGATTAGATTTATATGTTTTATTGTAATAGATATTTGCACACCTATTAAGGTAGGATATGGTTTAATGATCTTCTGTGGTATGTATCACGTCATATACCTACTCGTATTCAAGCAAATAAATGATTTGTTTTTTTTTTTAATAAGTAAATGAAAGAAAAGGTATTTATTGAGACTCGCACAGGAAATCATAAATTAAACTAAAACACACTCATAATAACATAAATAAAAAAATAAAAAAAGTATAACTTAAATAAAAGCAGAAAGTCCTGTACGATGCCAAAAGGCTCCTATCTCAGCATGATTCTTAATTTAAAAAAAGATACTTTTGCGGTCGATAAAATCAATACTGTATATGCGTAAATATTCATCCCAACTACGGAATCCTTCATCTTTCACACCGTGGCCCGACTGTTTTTTTACGTGTTGTTGTGAACTAACCTGTCCGTCTCGTGTGGCAGAGCACGCCGCTGCTGGCGGGCGTGGCCCCGCTGGGCTCCCCGCAGTCGTCGCTGGCCTCGCTGGCGCCGCTACACCCGCCGCCCGCGCCATGTACGTATACTGTACCTTATACTTTTTTTTTCTTTAACTATTTATGTACAGGAGAACCAACAGCTATAACAGAAGGATTACGTTTGGATTAGAAAATCAGAGCCAATTATAGTAAGGTTTCCAATTGATGTTATATCCACTTAAACAAATATCCACTTTATTTTAGTGTTAGTAAAGTTGATTTTAGACTGACTAGTACTGTTGAAGCGGTCATTAAAAAATATGAAGTTGTAGCGCAAACTGAACCTTATATGTAGGCATTATAGTTGTTTTTCCTAAATCTCATGTTTGTTTACATACTTGGCAGATAAATTGCGAACGCAGATTAAACATGAAACGTCCATCCCGCAACTCTCCGGTATCTGGCCTTTATTACACGACTGTTTTACTATGCGGTCTGATAGTAAATGAATATCCGGCGAATTCAGTTTATGTTCAGCAGAATATGAAGCGTCATTTGCCACAGACGGCACTCCTACCTAGAGGTAGGAGTAAAGTTCGAATCCAGATAGACGCTTTACTAGGAATTTATTTCATCACCACTGCTCTCAAAACGGTGAAGGAAAACATCGTGAGGAAACCGGCATGTACTAGAATCATAAATTCGAAGACCTTTGTGACATTTACCCATTCTTACTGGGTCCGCAAGGTGGATTATAGCCCACTCCCTCTCACAGAGAGGGAACAGCAGTGGGAACGGGCTGGTTATACAGTGTTTGGTAGTAGGACCGACAATTGTTTTGAGGCATTGCAGTGTCATTTGATAGCACAAAATTGTTTTGTTTTTCGTTTCTAAAAATAATTTAAAAGTTGTAATTTTTCGTACCTTACCAATTTTTTTAAACTGATGAAGCACAAAAGTCATTTTCTAAATCCAAACGTATATTTCATTGCCGTTAATAAAAAAATAAAAAAATTACATTCTATTACAACCACAAAAAAAAAGTTGGGACGATAATTCGGGTACCGATCTAACTAAAAAAATATTATGGAATTAAACGCGTCAACCGGGTCACCTAAATGGCCAAAATTTGACGCAACGTAGAAAATTAATTTTAGTTGAAGCATAAGCTTTTTTTCGAGTGGCAGAAAGTGAAATTCAAAATGGCGGATCCAAGATGGCGGCCAAAAGATTAAAAGTCAAAGAATTTTGATTTTTTTAAATACTACCGTATTCTACTCAAAATTGTAAGACAGAAATGTTTGATGCTTTTCTTGAGTAAAATTGCCGTTCACGAGAAAAAAATTCATGAATTTTTCAAATTCTTCTAGCCTGATACCATCGCATGTTTTGGTCTCATACAAACGGAAATCGCCTTATTACAAAAAAATTGTGAATAACATTGGTGCGTGAGGTCGTTAATTGCGAATCCACGGTCAGGTGTCAAAAAATTCAAAATGGAGGATCTAAGATGGCAGCCAAAAGATTAAAAATCAACGGATTTTATTTTTTTTTAAATACTGCCGTATTCTACTCAAAATTCACTCGGATTTAAAAAGCTTATGCTTCAACAAAAAAATTGAGCCTAAAATGAATTTCCTACGTTCCGTCAAGTTTTGGCGATTTAGGAGACCCGGTTGACGCGTTTTGTCCCATATATATATCTCATTTACCATGACACCTTAGACAGGTCTTATGGTTGAAAACTAGAATATAACGCTCCCTATCACTAAGAAAATTGTGTCGTTAGTTCTACCGAACACCCACCAACACCTACACACCCAATACGCCACACCACCAACCAACACCACTAACACGCGTTACACCTTCCAATACGTAAAGAAAAGGATAATTCTTCTTCTTTTCGTGTGGTTAGTGACTAACCTGGTTCAGAGTTTTAAAGCCGCTCTTGGGCCTCTGACTTGGCTTCACATGCCGTCGAAACATATCTCTCAGGCATACCGGTTTCCTCACGATGTTTTCCTTCACCGTTTTTGAAGCGAGTGATAATTATACAATACACACATTAATCTGAAAAGTCAGACGTGCGTGCCTTGGGTTCGAACTCGAGACCTATGACTTGGCAGTCTGGCGGTCAGACCACTAGGCTGTCACTACTCAAAAGGATAATAAACTCTTATTATTGAAATCCTTCGAAAGGCTTTGTTTTTGTGTCCCTTAAGCCGTAATACCTCGTTGGTCTAATGGTCGCAAGCGCACTGCTGAGCTGGGGCCCTGGGTTTAATGTCCTGGTTCTTTGCATTCATATGTAATGTCTGTGCTACAGGTGGGTCGGGCTCGTGTCCTTTGGGCGCCGCGTGCGGCGCGGCGGGGCCGCTGGGGCCCGTGGTGGGCCCCGGCGGAGACATTTACGCCTGCGCAGCAAGAGAGAGGGGGCACTATGTGGCGTATGAGCCGCTGGGACACTATACACAGTGAGTTGTTTGTTTATTTATTGAATCATATAGTTGATTTTCTCGTCGAATATTGACTGCAACTTTGAGATAAGACCTATTCCATATTAGTATGGGTTCTAAAATACTATAATATTTGTGAAAATATAAAATGACAATCAACACAGTAGGAATAATCACTTTTAAAAATTGCCAAGTGTATACATATTATGACTCGTGAATGTACATATTTAATGGTGTCCAAGATACAGGCTGTGCCTAGTTTGGGACCAACAATACCTCCTAATTGTAATTTTGAATGTTTATATAAACGACTAGTATTTGGGCGTTGCGCGAGCTGCAAGCAGCTCGCGGGGTCGTGTTTTTGAGGAGTATTTCCTACCCTTGTTCCTCGGGGTTCAAAAATATGACACCCTTTGGTAGAATTGGTTTAAGCGACATATATGTCTCCACTGGAGAATGACATCGATATCATGACAAGTCAGATTCCGATGTCTGCAAACTGACAATACTGACGCGCAAGCGGACATTGCCACGCATTGAGCGTTATTACCCTTATAATTGCTACTCCCTTGGTGTGTAGTTCCTAAAACATTAACAAAAATACAAGGTCAAGTGCAAGGTAGATATAATGTTACAAGAGGGAGAATATTTTGTAATGACAAAAATCATCTCCACCACCCTTTGTAAGGCAAAGCGTCTTTTTTGTCCCCATTGATTGGATTAATGGGTTACAGACAGCTCGCTGACAGAGACGACAGTAAGCAAAGAACAACATATTTATTTTTATTTACTGGGGAACCTGCTTCCAATTTTTAACTTATTTTTATTATGTATAGCGGCAACCGAAATCCACATTCTTGATCATGAGCTGCAGCCCGCTAACAGACAGATGGACAGACGGACGAACAGCAGTCTTAGTACATAACAAGATTCTGTAGTTTTTACCCTTCAGGTACAGCACCCTAACAATTAATAATGTTTGTATGTTTTACCTCTAAACTGTCTTAAACAATTGATCAGGTTGTGAAGAAACTGGTAGGATTTTAGAACGCGAGGGTTTCTGGCACAAAACAAAATTTATCTATACTAATATTATAAAGAGGAAACCTTTGTATTTTTGTATGTTTGTATTGAATAGGCTCAAAAACTACTGGACCGATTTCAAATTTCTTTTACCATTACTTAGAGTGATTCTTCCGAATCCGTATAGGCTATATTTTATCCCGGAAAATAAATAGGATTTTTCGTGGTAGTGAAAATTGTGGAGTAAGGCGTCGAAAAAACTGCCGTACGTTAACGATTCTCGCGAACGCTGCCTAAATGGTTAGAGATTTATATTTTAGCCATTATCACATATAATGCCTATATGTGATAATGGCTAAAATATAAATGTTTGGTTTATACTATCGCGGACTTTTTTGTAGGCATTATTGAGTTCTTCAACTTTTCTATAGAAGTCAACCATACATCTCTAACCATTTAGGCAGCGTTCGCGAGAATCGTTAACGTACGGCAGTTTTTTCGACGCCTTACTCCACAATTTTCACTACCACGAAAAATCTTATCTATTTTCCGGGATAAAATATAGCCTATACGGATTCGGAAGAATCCCTCTAAGTAATGGTAAAAGAAATGTTGAAATCGGTCCAGTAGTTTTCGAGCCTATTCAATACAAACATACAAAAATACAAAAATACAAAGGTTTCCTCTTTATAATATTAGTATAGATATAGATATGCGTAAAGTTTGTTCACTGTACTTAGGTACAAACAAACTGACACAAACGCGGACAAACGGACACTTAAATTTTATCTAAATAAAATTCCGTTTCCGTGTCTGTTTGTCCGCTCGCACGCGCGCGTTATAAGCGGCGATGACGGTGACCTTACTATTTTAAGGGTCCTTACCAATAAAGCTACGGTTTCCTAAAAGAGTGGTGGGGCAGGCCGCTGGCCGCCAAATAACGTCCGCCAAATAACGGGCACCAAATAACGGCCGCCACGCAACAGCCGCCAAATAATGGGCGCTTAATAACGGCCGCTACATACCGGGCGCCAAATTACGGCCGCCACATAACGGCCGCTACAATTACCGTAGTTACCGTCACTCTACGGCCGCAAAAACGGGCGCAAATAACGTTGTCATAAAACCGGAAAAGTGCATTCTTTGCACGGAAATATTGTACGGTGACCACACCGCAAGAAAATAAAAGTGCGAGTGCACTTTTCCGGTTTTATGACAATCGTTACTGCGGCCGTTACTTGGCGGCTGTTATGTAGTGGCCATAATTTGACGGCCAATGTGTGGCGGCCGTTATGTAGCGGCCGTTATGTGGCGGTCGTAATATGGCGGCCATTATGTGGCGGCTGTTATGTAGCGGCCGTTATTTGGCGGCAGTTATCTAGCAGCCGTTTTATGGCAGCCGTTATGTGGTGGCCGTAATATGGCGGCCGTAATATGGTGCCGTAATGTAGCAGCCGTTATGTGGCGGCCGTAATATGGCGGCCGTTATGTGGCGGCCGTAATATAGCGGCCGTTATGTGGCGGCCGTTATATGGCGGCCGTTATGTGGCGGCCGTAATGTGGCGGCCGTAATATGGCGGCCGTAATATGGCGGCCGTAATATGGCGGCCGTAATATGGTGGCCGTAATATAGCGGCCGTAAGATGGTGGCCGTAATATGGCGGCCCTTATGTGGCGGCCGTAATGTAGCAGCCGTTATGCACTTTTCCGGTTTTATGACAACCGTTACTGCGGCCGTTACTTGGCGGCTGTTATGTGGCGGCAGTAATATGGCGGCCGTAATATGGCAGCCGTAATGTAGCAGCCGTTATGCACTTTCCGGTTTTATGACAACCGCTACTGCGACTGTTATTTGGCGGCCGTTGTGTGGTGGCCGTTATGTGGCGGCCGTTATGTAGCAGCCGTTTTATGGCGGCCGTTATGTGGTGGCCGTAATATGGCGGCCGTAATATGGCGCCGTAATGTAGCAGCCGTTATGTGGCGGTCGTAATATGGCGGCCGTTATGTGGCGGCGGTAAAATGGCGGCCGTTATGTGGCGGCCGTAATATGGCGGCCGTAATATGGCGGCCGTAATATGGCGGCCGTAATATGGCGGCCGTAATATGGCGGCCGTAATATAGCGGCCGTAATATAGCGGCCGTAATATGGCGGCCGTTATGTGGCGGCCGTAATATGGCGGCCGTTATGTGGCGGCCGTAATGTGGCGGCCGTAATATGGCGGCCGTAATATTGCGGCCGTAATATGGCGGCCGTAATATGGCGGCCGTAATATAGCGGCCGTAATATAGCGGCCGTAAGATGGCGGCCGTAATATAGCGGCCGTAAGATGGCGGCTGTAATATGGCGGCCGTAATATGGCGGCCGTAATATAGCGGCCGTAAGATGGCGGCCGTAATATAGCGGCCGTAATATAGCGGCCGTAATATAGCGGCCGTAAGATGGCGGCCGTAATATGGCGGCCGTTATGTGGCGGCCGTAATGTGGCGGCCGTAATGTGGCGGCCGTAATATGGCGGCCGTAATATGGCGGCCGTAATATAGCGGCCGTAAGATGGCGGCCGTAATATAGCGGCCGTAAGATGGCGGCCGTAATATAGCGGCCGTAAGATGGCGGCCGTAATATGGCGGCCGTAATATGGCGGCCGTAATATAGCGGCCGTAAGATGGCGGCCGTAATATGGCGGCCGTTATGTGGCGGCCGTAATATAGCGGCCGTAAGATGGCGGCCGTTATGTGGCGGCCGTTATATGGCGGCCGTTATGTGGCGGCCGTAATGTGGCGGCCGTAAAATGGTGGCCGTAATATGGTGGCCGTAATATAGCGGCCGTAATATGGCGGCCGTAATATGGCGGCCGTTATGTGGCGGCCGTTATATGGCGGCCGTTATGTGGCGGCCGTAATATGGTGGCCGTAATATAGCGGCCGTAAGATGGCGGCCGTAATATGGCGGCCGTTACACACGACGCTATAAAATCAAAATGGCGCCAGCGGCGGCAAGCGAGGCGCAGGTTTCGCGCGTTTTTGAAATCAAATGGTTGACGCGGCCCTATTGAGAATGTTATTACAGTGGCGCCGCGTCAGCCATATATGGTAGCCACCATTATTTATTTATTTATTTTACTATTTTAATATGTAAAATGTAACGAAATTAGTGTCATGAGACGTTCCTCACATTCCATGAACGTATTTTACAAAAAAAAAAAATCAGTTAGGTCATTTGTTAATACGGCATTATATGTGTTATAACCACTTTTCCATAGAATTAATTAAAATTATTAGCCTATGTTTATTGATCATATTATCGTCAAATACTAATCCTTATCCAAATAAACTATTTATTGAGCAAGATTGTTTCAATTGCTATAAATTACTTTTTATTTTATTCCAATCGAACAATCCATTCAAAAGATATTACGAATTTAAAATTGTAATTGGTATTAAAATGAATGATGGTGTCGCAAGACTCGCACGGCGAAACCGCACATCTATGAAGCAGGTTGCCGCGCGGCTCTCTCGCGCGGTCGGCTCTCTACGCAGCGGACGCGGCCAAATCGAGTAAATTTACTGAATTAATGCACTTATTAAAATTGATTTCGGAACTATTTAGATACTCATTATCAAAAGTTCTTTTCAAAAATACTTATAATAATTTCATTCAAAATTTCTTAAATATATTCTTAAATAATTCGAATTATTTTCGAAAACTGGTATTTATTTTCGTCCACCCGTGCGAAGCTGGGGCGGGTCTCTAGTAATATATAAAAAAAAAATTATCTATTTCCCACTCATTTTTTGTGCAGTACATTTAGGAGCAGAACAAAGGAAAAAACCAAAAACATTATGTATGCATTAAATATTCGAAAAATATCTATTTCACATTGTAGCACAGGATGACATTGAACTGACTGCAAAATGAGCTCAAAAGTCTGCATGGCTAATAATATGGTGTCTCTTATAAGCATTATTTATAATGATCAGTACCTAATTATGTCAATTTTCTAAATTATTTAAAAACAAAACAACAAAAAAAATACCCTAAGTATATTAGCTGGCTGATGATGAAACTGCTTTTTAAGTACCTATAACTTATTAATTGATATGTACTTACCTACTTAAATTAATCAAACATTAATTTGTGATAGCATAGAATTATTTGATGAAGGAGCTATGAGATCATATATTTATACTTGAATATTATTTCAGCAGTCTCGACATTAGTAGGTAATGACGCTGTGGCAAACTTGCGATCGTAATAATACCTAATAACGAAAAAATTCTGTTGCAATAACGACGCTCGTGAGAAACACAAGTCTCTACATCCAAGTTAGCGAGCCAAGATGTAAAATAACTTGACATATCGGTACCAATGATAATAAAAGTAAATCGGTACGGCAGCGAAAAACGAAAATAAAATCTCCTTGATTATGGGGAAAAATAGAAAACATGGTTCAATAAAAATAGACTATAATAATAGCCTTATTTTGAAGGCACTATTTTACATGAAAACTCGTACTTAAGTAAGGCTACAAACGTGTAAAAAAAATAAAAAATATTAAATATTTAAGGAAATTAAAATTTGCCTCCTTGCAACATTGGTTTAGTGTCAAACTTGTCAAGTCATTGGTTTTGACGTTTCGTTTATTTTGTTTCTGTTCTATTAACAATGGACCTGTATAAAAATGTACTCTGTGCAATGGACAATGGTATTTTCTCAAGCATTCAGCACTAAAACTTGTTGTCCATGGGCAAGTAAGGCTAAACGCTGCAACACAAACGGCCATGGTCCAAAGCTCCCGAGACGCCAAGCCTGCTTATAAGGTTACGTTATTCACTTAACAGAACTATTCAGAAACTCACCAGAAATAAGACATTCTGAATATTCCACAGCTGTGCCTCCGCGACGCGGAACAGTTGATAACTCTTCAGTACTTGCTCGTTTCATGTTGGAAACTGATTATTTTGATAATAATTATCAATCGATATCAACTTGCAACTTGCAATAAGAAACCTCGATTCACGAGTTCACGACAGAAGCAGGACGCTTCATTTTGGCGCTCTTTTCAAGTTTTATTTAAAATTCAATGTCAAGTTCAAAATTCAAATTGATGGACTCTATGGTCGATTGTTTGATTGTTGGAAATCATAGATTTATATCTATGTTGGAAATATGTTAATCGACTCTTTTTTTAAATAGGTCATATTTAAATGATTAATAATTTCTCAATTATCTCAACAAAAATATTACCATATTTTTTTGAGACCTAGAAAACAGGAAAACTTTATTTTAAAAGTTCGTTAATTATCCATAGTTTAATTTTTAACCGGCGAAAATTTCCCCGGCTTAAACGTAACCCAAGCGAAAACTTATACCAGCGGACGACCGTAAACGGAGCAGATTAAATTTTAGTCAGATTAATTTTTCACCTCGCGGTGTGCTTAAACGGGGTGTTTGACGTTTAAGCAGTCAATTTTAAACTGAATAATTGACTTAAACGCACCCCAAACAAAAACGCTGTCCGCCATGTTAGTATTCCTCCCCCCTTCGCTCCACTCGGTCTCGCAGGTTCGCTCCACTCAGGACCTACCTACCACCGGAAAGCTATCGTGACCTTATCCCTACGCTACGCTACGCTTCGCTTTACCGCTACCTAGTTTCTGAGATACGATGGGGGGAGGGGTGAAGGGGGGGAGAAAGAAAATGTTCCAAGTCTTAACTTCCGAGATCCGCCTAAAGGGGGGAGAATGGTGGGAATTTTGAAAAATGGTTTTTACTTTTCCGAGCCTCCTCTATACGAATCCGTAAAAAAACAAAACCCAGGAGGGGTGAAGGGGGGGAGAAGGGGGAGTTTTGAAAAATGATTTTGACCAACTCTGGGCCCCTTGATATGAATCTGAAAAAAAAAAATGTTCCAAGTCTCTTAACTTCCGAGATCTACCTAGAGGGGGGGAGAAGGGGGGCAAGGGGGCAACTTTGAAAAATGAATTTAACTTTTCCGAGCCTCCTCTATATGAATCCGTAAAAAAACAAAACCCAGGAGGGGTGAAGGGGGGGAGAGGGGGGAGTTTTGAAAAATGATTTTGACCAACTTTGGGCCCCTTGATATGAATCTGAAAAAAAAAATTCCAAGTCTCTTAACTTCCGAGATCTACCTAGAGGGGGGGGGAAGGGGGGCAAGAAAACTAAAACAAATCTAAACTTCATCTATATTAAGTATATGTATTTATCCAAAACTACAGATAACTAACTACAAACCTTTTTCTACACCACCCGAAGAGGTAAGGTTTCAGGCGCGTTTTTTTTGCGTGGTATCCCCAAGAGGCCTAATCCACCTAAACTACATCTATGTACCTACATACATTATACTACACTTCCCTAAAATCAAAGTAGCTAATCATATTAAAATATTTTTACTTGATATTAATAAATAGGCCTAATCCACCTAAACTACATCTATGTACCTACATTCATTAATACATTATACTACAATTTTCTAAAATCAAAGTAGCCTAATTACGTTAAAATATATTTTCTTAATATTAATAAGTAAACTGGATTAAATAAATATTATGTTAGTGTAGGTATGTTAGATTTTAATAGCAAATAATATATTTCCACTTAACCATCACTCTCTAATCATCTTATTTTCATTCAGTTTCGATCACGCAGTAGGTAGGTATACTTACATATATTATTACTTTTAGGTAAGATAATAAATTATTGTAAATATTATTACGAAAAACTAAAAAACAAAAAAATAAATTAGAAAATAATTATTAAATAGAAATAAAAAAATAAGTAATACCTAAAAATAAATACTCTGTAAGTCAGTGTCATTGACAAGTGTGATATAGTATGTTATATGATAAAAGTTATACAAATACGTTCAAATATATTCTTAAACTATTACAAGTTCACAAGATTCACAACATACTTCTACAACGTTCTCTTATTATCCTTCTTTTCACATATACACACACACATACTTCTCCTTGACTTCATTCATAATCCTTTCAATCAACATTTTACATACTGCTTGCTAGCAATTTCACATAGGTATACACACACATACTTCCCCTTGATTTCATTAATAACCCTTTCAATCAACATTTCACATACTAATTGCTAGCAATTTCATTTAAACACACACACATACTTCCCCTTGATTTCATTCATACATAACCCTTACAATCATCATTTTACGTACTAATTGCTAGCAATGGACATAATACGGACTATGTGCGTGCAAAGTGTATGTGTACATGAACAATAAATAAATATAAATCTATGATTACAACAAATTGTCATTGATAATCATGGCAAACAAACACTCCAACCCAAACTATTCGTCAATTATAAATAAATAAAACGGAACGTAAGGTAGTTCGAGATGAATACGTACCCAATGCGAGATCGTTATTGAACCATGTTACTGGTCAGTAGAAAATTTGACCGACTGTTGATCGGGAACGGTTGGTTGCCCGGTCAACCGAATGATCTGTAAGCAGTTAGGCTTTGGATTTTGATCAATCGGCTTACTGCCGAGAACATGCTCTGGTTGGTGATGAAGTCAATAGAACCAAGTGATTGCGAATTCGTCGTTGAGGTGAGTTGTCGTACCGGTGATGAGGGGTCAGTAAAGTGTGGTCGGTGTCGGTTGATTGCTAGGATGTCTTGCATTGTTTGTGGCGCGAAAGTCAGGATGAGATTCGATGTCAAGTTGTGGATGCTATCTGACTTGTGGTGGATCGGTCGGGACGGATGATAATTATTTCCGTTAACATAACATGGGTATGCGGCATGAAAGCTGAGCGCTGACTTGAGACCCCGTGACTGCGCGGTAAGGATAATCGCTATCGCGCAGTTCACATTGGTCTCCGCTCACCATCCTTGCAGATATGATTTGTTGTCTTATCAGTAATAAGTTGCACTGGCAAAGGTGTAGGTAGAGTCATTGGTTCATTCATTCATTCAATTGGTTATTTTCTTTGTACTGGAATAAAAAGATGATGGGATGTTGGTTGATTGCTGGGATGTCTTGCGTTCTCCGTGGCGCGAAAATCAGGATGGGAGTCGATGTCAACTTGTGGATGCTATCTAGCTTGTGGTGGATCGGTCAAGACGAAAGATATGTCCGTTAAAATGGGTAAAGGTTGTTGTCTTATCAGTAATGAGTCGTAGTGTGCAAAGGTGTGGGTGGAGTCATTGTATTGGTTGAATGAGTTATATGGCATGGAGTTATGAGTTATATGGCAGATACCGAATGTCTTGTTATTTTTTGCTAAAAAATAAAATAATAATAAGCCGTGGACAGCTATAATGCATGAAGGTGTGTGTGCTGTAGTAACAAAACTGTTATTAGTATGTATATTTAGGTTAAGGTATTTTATCTATGGGTCTTTGTTACCTGAAATAAATTGTTTATTATTATTAAATAGGTACACCTAAAGTGTAAACTAAATAGAATATTAATCTTGCATGATATTCTTTTTAGTATACGGTTAAGTTGTGAAATAAATTAATAAGCAGACCAAAAAATGTATGAATCAAAATGTACCTAACTATTTTCAGTGACACGCGAGTACAAGTGCTTCAATATGCAATTCTTTTTCTTTTTAAGTTAGTTCTTTAATAATATAAGTTTTGTAGGTTCCATTCAAAGATATAGGTAAAAAATATAGGTAAATATAAAAAATCTGACCCGTCTCAATTCAAAAGGCCTTTACACTTTGACTCGGTTTGGAAAGTTTTCTTTATGAACCACATTTGCAATATGCTTTCTAGCGTTTTTCTTAGCTAACTACTGACATTTTAATATGTATTATAGTTAAAATTTATAAAGAGCAATTATAATAACTAAGTAAGTATAGTGTACATATTAGTTCGTTTTTTTTTTTGTTTTTTTACACATGACTCTTTTTTTGCATGCTGTTTTTTTAATACATGACCCATTTTTTTGCATGTTTTATTTTTTGTTTGTTTTGCATTTTTTTTTTTGCAATACCTATATTTTTTTTTACAATCTTGTGTCTTCTGTTCATGGTCAAAGGATGATACGAATTGAGCATCGTCGTCGAAATAGTAAAAGCGTATCCAAAGTTTATGTCTATGATTCGAAAGAATGTTCTGCGGATTCTGTTCTGTTATCCATGCAACTTGAATTTGGAGTGCGTTCTATCAGTGATCTTGAATGCGTCATGATGAAATTGCTATGCGTAGATTGTAACGACATGAATGTCACCGTGTAAATTTGCAGAATAAGTAAGTAGACTACTACGGCATCAATGGAGTTCCATCCAGATCTCATATTCTATGCTATACAAAAATCAAGGCTGATGACGCAACTAAAAATATGTTTGTTTGTGAAGTAATATAGTGGTCAGGTTTTATGGATATTCTGCAGAAAGCGACGCCTGGAACACGTTTTTAGATTCTTGTTTTCAAAATTTAAATTCAAAGCTGGATCACGTTGTTACAATTTATTTTATGAAATGTTTTTTCAAATATGTTAAAACAAGTTTTCGCATAGTTCCATCAAGATTCGGAAGTTTCATTTGAATTTGCTTTTATGCGACGGTTAATCATTTTTTTCTTTCTTCCAAACAATTTGTGTATTTTTATATGCAATGTAATCTACATCAGGATATCATCAGAATGGAAGGTAATAAATTATTTAATACATTAATAATGTAAATCTTTTTTCACATTATTGTCGATATTGTCAAAAAAAAAAAATATATTGTCGATAGAAATTTCGCATACAAATAGTTGAAAAGCGTTATGATAATTCAGCATAATTCAAACTACGGGCTTAATATCATGCTCAAAATTAAATGTAATTAAAATAAAAACAGTTTAAAAAAAATGGCGAAGAATAAACATTAGTTAAGACAGCAACGTTAGACATTGTATTTAAACTTATTTCATAAGAAGCAGAGACAGTTAAGTACAGAAAACTACGGTATTAATTATTTTAACACCTTATTACAGATTCAACATAATGAATGTACTTTGAAACAAACTAAGATAATTATGATAATAATTCATTATTATCTCAGTTCTTCGTTTACATTAAAATTTAAACGCTAATAGTTGGGGTTGAAACTGGAGTTTGTGAGAACCAGAATAAAAATCAGAATGAAAGTTGAAATAAGAGTCCAATGAAAGTTTTTAGGCTTCTTTCATGCGCAGCTTAAGTGTAAAAATAAAAGCGACAGTTAGAGTAACAGTAAGAGACAGAGCGAAAAGATTAAGTGCGCCTTTTGAGGCTCCTTTCTTGCACGTGGTAAGAGAGAAAATCAAATTGAGAGTAAAAAACAGAGTGAGAGTAACAGGAAGAGTTAACGATGAAAAGATTGAGTGCGCCAATCAGAGTATAGTAGTGAAAGTAAAAGCCACAGAAAGTCATGTCCAATTTTCATTTTGACTGCCATTTTGATACTCCTTACTCTCTTTCTAATTTTCACATTTTTTTTTCCGAATTCGACCTTTTTGTTAACATGAACCTTTAAGCAATACATATTTTGTCCGTCTGTTCGAATTTAAATAATTTCATAAAAATCTATTTCTATTTACATCATATAGTTTCAAATAATACGGCATTCTTGAATAATTAAAATTTGTCTTTTATTAAATACTCAAAATATAAAAGGAATAATTAAATTAAAAAATGAGTGTAGTTATTCTAAAAAGCTTTTAAACTGAGACGATGACGAATACATCACAAGAAACTGATTTTAAAAAAAACCTTATAAAAAGAATAAGATTTGCATATTCATGAACATAATTATTAGAAAATAACCAATTGAATGAATGAATGAACCAATGACTCTACCTACACCTTTGCCAGTGCAACTTGTTACTGATAAGACAACAAATCATATCTGCAAGGATAGTGAGCGGAGACCAATGTGAACTGAGCGATAGCGATTATCCTTACCGCGCAGTCACGGGGTCTCAAGTCAGCGCTCAACTTTCATGCCGCATACCCATGTTATGTTAACGGAAATAATTATCATCCGTCTCGACCGATCCACCACAAGTCAGATAGCATCCACAACTTGACATTTGGTATCTGCCATTTAAACCCACACCTTCGTGCAACACAGCAGTCCACGGCTTATTATTATTTTATTTTTCAGTAAAGAGTAACTAAGACATTCGGTATCTGCCATATAACTCATAACTCCATGCCATATAACTCATTCAACCAATACAATGACTCTACCCACACCTTTGCACACTACGACTCATTACTGATAAGACAACAACTTTTACCCATTTTAATGGACATATTCGTCCCGACCGATCCACCACAAGTCAGATAGCATCCACAACTTGACATCGAATCTCATCCTGACTTTCGCGCCACAAACAATGCAAGACATCCTAGCAATCAACCGACACCGACCACACTTTACTGACCCCCCATCACCGGTACGAAAACTCACCTCAACGACGAATTCGCAATCACTCCGTTCTATTGACTTCATCACCAAACGGAGTATGTTCTCGGCAGTAAGCCGACTCTGATCAGAATCCAAAACCAACTACTTACAGATCGGACAGTTAACCCCGGCAATTACTCGCTTCCGATCTACAATCGGAAAGATTCCCTACAGACCAACATGGTTCAACGGATCTCACACTGAGACGCATATCATCAAAAACTAACCTCTTTGATCCGTTAATTTATTTATAATTATAAACAGCTTAGACCAGAGTTATTATTCGACATAACGCTCAATGTACATCTGCTACAAACACAGGTTATAAAATATTTATTTTTCACAGTTAGTGTAATGTAAATAATATATATGCCAACAATATATAATGTGAATGATGATATTACATTACATAATTTAAAAAAGCTAAAACAAATTAAATAAAAAACGCTCATTGAATAGCAATGTCAACATGATTTAATGATTAACTTAATTGATTTGCCTACGAAGATCAGAGGTAAACTGTTTTAGACTTATTCAGGAAGCTCTACATTAATTAATTTATAGGAGCTCCGGTATTATTACATTTTTCGCGTACGGTCTGCCATCTAAAACCCGATCTTTGTGAATTAAAATTTTGATGTATTCCTTTTTGGTTGCTCGACCTAGCACGACGTACAATTGCCCGTGACTAAACATGTCCGACCTAAGATCTACTCCGACCCGGCTCAGGGTTTGGCCCTGACTTTTGTGAATAGTCATCGCGTAAGACAACTGTAAAGGAAATTGACGGCGGCACATTTCGAATGGACTTTTGGGATCAATAGGACCCTTAAAAATAATACGTGGAATTAAATATTCATCTGTACCCGACGATTTTTGAACGGTAATTAAGCGTGGCGACGTACCTGTTACAATTACTTTAGTTCCGTTTACCAATCCGTCGTTAAAACTGAGATTACGCATGATCATACAAATACATCCTATTTTGAGCTTAACGTGCTCTGGAAAACCTCTTGGTTGCATTCTGTTAAGCGCATCTGGCCCTAAAAATAATTCATCTGCATTTTCATTTTCGACTTTATCGATGGAGTAGAAATGCAGTGTTTCTCCATCTAACCGATCGAGTATTAAGTTATTTATTTCTCGAACGGCGTCGTTCCGTGTGCACAAAATTGCTCTATGTATGCTAGCACAGGATTCTATATTTAGAACGGGGAAAACAAAGTCAATCAAATCGTCTAATTCTGATACAATTTCAATACCACCTAAATCAACTAAATTTTTAATATTTTTGCCAATTACAAAAGGATGAGATGTTAATTTATTTGAGCCTAAATTTAATAAAAATTCTGCAAACTCTACGTCATCCCTGCATCTTTGCGAAGTAGCTAGGGAGAAAGATTTTATACTTTGCCAGATGCGCGATGTTTTTACTGATGCATTTAATATATCTGAATTAGTTTTTGCATTTGTAACTACAGGGGGAATTTGTCTAAAATCCCCTGCAAAGATAATAATTTTGCCACCAAAAATTTTATCATTACGCATGAGATCACGCAACGACCAATCCAGTAGATGAATCAAAAATTTGTGTGCCATAGGGGCTTCATCGTATATTATAACGTCCGCGTGTGATATTAATTCTGCTCTTTGCGTGCCGTTTGTGATATTCCAGAAGTCATTATCGTCTACCAGATCTATGGGGAATTTAAACATGCTATGCGCCGTGGTCCCTCCTTCGTAGTTTTGCGCCGCGATGGCAGAACTCGCAGTACAAAGAACTACTCCGTTTAAGTTACCGCGTACGTACGCAGAAATAACTTTTAACAATAACGTTTTACCGGTACCCGCGGGACCATCAACGAAAATCGCGGTATCATTAACGTCAAACAAGACGTTAATGATACCGTACAAAGTTTTACAACGTAATCAAAAATACAATTTTGCTCTCGAGACAAGCGAGGAATCCATTGATCTGTAAAATGTTTCAATGATTCGCGGTTGTGTTCTACGCGTTCCCTGCCTAACTCGGTAGTGGTATCTTCGATTTCTGGCAAACCGTGTTGTTGTAACGTCGATCCGTGTTTCCGAAGCAACCTATTTATTTGAATGAGACACAAAGTGTGTACTCTTTCCATGTCCGCATCCGCACCTAACCTATATGAGATGAGTTGATTTTTAAAAGTGTCCCAGAAAGACGCGACTGGAACACCGTTTACAGCCAAACAAACGAAGAAGCTACGAAGGCGTGGTCCCGTTAAAAAGTTTGATGCTTCCAACATAGCTCTTTCGTATTCGACTTCGTCATCGGCAAGACCAACTATTTTAGCAGCTTCCTGAAAAGTTTTACAATCGGGACCACCAAGAGATTTAAGATCGGTGTAACTACGACACGAGAATTTTTTTAATAGAATTCTAAGATAAAACTGTTCACCTCTGTTAGATGCGACCCAAAATAGACGCGCGACAAGCTCACCCTTTTGTCTTTTAGTAATGAATTTATGATTTGATGTTTCAAAAATTTCCGTAGTTTTTGTTGAGGGACGCTTGGAATGAACAATGTACTGTTCGTAAAAGTCCAAGTAGGTCAATGAGTCAAATTCGTCTCTTACGGGGCGGTTAAAATAGGTAATAAGGTCTGAACCAGCTTGTTGCGCGGCTTTTACTTCAGTGCCTGGTTTAAAATAAACGGTTTGTTGATTTTCTAAATGCACTGACAGCTGTTTGACGTTGGGTTCGCGCGCGGTCACATCGAATTCTAACGTCCTCCAAGCGGCGTCGCTGGAGCCTATATAACGTTTTGTGACATACTGCTCAATTTCGTTATTTTCATGTTCTTCCGGTACGACAGCTACGCGCGATTCGTCAGGACCCTTAGTGATATATTTAAACAAATACTTAACGACCGTGCGTTGCGAGGAGACCTCCAAGTTGATATGAGCATCGTATTTTAAAAGAAGACTTGCGTTATAAGAAACTACCCAAGTATCATTTACAATTACATCGTTACCGCGATATTTTATAGTTGCTTCGTTTTTACTGTCTCTACATAAGTTAATAAATCCTTTTTCATCAGAAAAAGTGGTGGCTGTCTCACGTTTTGGAAAAAATTTTGAACATTTACTTTTCTCACTATCCCAACAAGGTAAATTAGTTCTGTGCGAGGGACCGCAAGGACCGTGAATCATATGATTCAAAACAGCTTTTCGTAATCTTCCCTCTGCCTCTGATGCATCAGGAATGTCTGCTCTAACAAATTTATCAATATCTATATTTTGGACAGGCCCGCCACCTTCAACCCTAAAACAAATGTGAGCGTGTGGTAAACCTCGCTTTTGAAACTCTATTACGTGCATCATATAAATACATTTGCCAAACCAATTACCACCTCGGATATCTCTTAATAATTCTGCTAGCTTTAAATTAAAAACTCTAGCACATACAGAAGGATTTACATAGCTGCTTTGAGTGGATTGTTGAATTTCTGGCCACTTGGGATTACAAGTAAACGTTAAGAAAAATGATGGGTTCCCCAATCTGCTTACTATTGCAATAGCATCACTATATTTTTCTTTCATGTATCGCGGCCCCCCCGTAAAAGTGCTGGGCAAATAAACGCGACCTGGTACGAATCCCTCTCCCTGAATGGTTTCATCTTGACGAATTTGACGCGCGACTTCAATGCTCATTTCAACTTCTTGAAGTGGAGCGGACCTCAGTGCACTACTCGAGTTATGTTTTTGTAGACTTGATATAAAACGTAGGCGTTCTTCTATGATTCGGCAATGCATGTCAACTAACCATTCTTCCGATAGCCTGCCTATATCGGAAAATCGTGGCTCCGACAATAACAAGCAGCGAACGTATTTCGCTTGAGTTAATTTATTTCCGTTATTATCTACTTTGTTCGGGTACCAACCCGCATTACCCTCAGGATAAAATAGTGGATACTGAAAACTTTCATATAACGGATGCATTATATCTACAGTGTGCGGTTTCCTATCACCGATTTTCCAAACTGCTATGCAATGAGGTATAAAATTTTCGCGTTCTGTACTAATAATGGCCGCGACTTCTTTACCAACAGGTAAATCTCCTAAAATGTTACCGTGGATTGAGCGAGACGTTTGCTGAAATTTAATAAAGGCCTGATCGGATGGTTCCCTACTTAATCGTTTAAAACATTCGATAAACGGATTGACGTTATGTAAAAAGTTAGTTATGCAACTAATTACCTGCCTATCAAGTTTCATATTTGCAGCTATTTGCTCGCGTTCGCTTGTATCGTTAATGTATAGTCCTAAATTATTTACGCTACCAGTGTAAGCTAAATCAAAAACTCTATGATAGACTCGACCTTGAATTTTAAGAAAAGATATTCCCGTTGGTTGTTGGTACCCGTGAGAAACGCCCAAGGCACTGAAGGCAAATAAATTATTGTAAGCTCGCGGTCTACTCAGAAAAGACGGGTGAGAGTAAAACTCCTCGGTTAACGGAATTAAATTTTGTATGTTGTACGCGCCCGACCCACAACACCATTGTTTTCGAGATTCAAACAGACGCGCATTACAAGATGGACACCTAAAAGTGTCTGAAGAAAGCAAGGACGTTTTTTTTAAAGAAAATAATTTTATTACGTCTAACTCAGCGTCCCTCTTCTGTGCTATTAGGTTTTTAGATTGACGTAGTGGTATGTCAATACGACGGCTGTTTTTATTATATTTGTCAGTGGCTATTTGATTTATTTCAGGGTTCTGTTTGGTATAACGGTGTAGAGCATCGCGATTAATTTCTGGATTTTCCGTGGTATATTTTTTTACAGCATCGCGATTTATTTGTGGATTTTCAGTTGTATATTTTTTTACAGCATCGCGATTTATTTGTGGATTTTCAGTTGTATATTTTTTTACAGCATCGCGATTTATTTGTGGATTTTCAGTTGTATATTTTTTAACGGCATCGCGATGAATTTGCGGTTTTTTTTATTATACTTTTTAACCGCATCCAAATGGGCGTTTACTGTACTACATTTCCTGCCACGTTTTTGTTTTTTGGGTCGACCTCTCTTTCTTGACGCCACATGGGTGTCAACTACTACCGGTTCAGGGGTTTTTTGAAAACCAAACAATATAGATTGTGATTCCGATAATTGACTATGATCTGTTGATGCCGGGCATTCGAAGTCTATTATAGACTCGACAGACGCTGGCAATGGCAATGCAGATCCTACAACTAAATTTTCAATTGTTTGATAATTGAGAACGCGTAGTCTGTGTATTGAATACTGACCTACACCTATATTTCGCAATAACAGCAATCTGGCTAATTCGCGAATCGAATAACATTTAAACAAACGTGCTACTCCGCATGTAGAATTTAATTTGTTATATTCATCTACTGCGTGACTGTTAAATAAATAGAATGCACTATCGAATCTCCAAAAAGAAACTGTATAGTCTTGCCCGGTAAATACCACGCTATCCGTCTCATCATTGTGGTTTGCGTCGAAAACATTGGATTCAATTATGTTTGCAAGAGTTAAAATACCGTATTCATTTTCTGAAATTTGAGGAAATACTCCATTTGTAATCCAATTGGCGGTCATATTTTCAATTTGAGCTCTATTGTTTCCGACGACAATCTCCGTAGGCAATTCCTCGGGGTTCAAAAATATGACACCCTTCGGTAGAATTGGTTTAAGCGACATATATAAAGTGTCTCCACTTTGGAGAATGACATCGATATCATGACAAGTCAGATTCCGATGTCTGCAAACTGACAATACTGACGCGCAAGCGGACATTGCCACGCATTGAGCGTTATTACCCTTATAATTGCTACTCCCTTGGTGTGTAGTTCCTAAAACATTAACAAAAATACAAGGTCAAGTGCAAGGTAGATATAATGTTACAAGAGGGAGAATATTTTGTAATGACAAAAATCATCTACACCACCCTTTGTAAGGCAAAGCGTCTTTTTTGTCCCCATTGATTGGATTAATGGGTTACAGACAGCTCGCTGACAGAGACGACAGTAAGCAAAGAACAACATATTTATTTTTATTTACTGGGGAACCTGCTTCCAATTTTTAACTTATTTTTATTATGTATAGCGGCAACCGAAATCCACATTCTTGATCATGAGCTGCAGCCCGCTAACAGACAGATGGACAGACGGACGAACAGCAGTCTTAGTACATAACAAGATTCTGTAGTTTTTACCCTTCAGGTACGACACCCTATCAATTAATAATGTTTGTATGTTTTACCTCTAAACTGTCTTAAACAATTGATCAGGTTGTGAAGAAACTGGTAGGATTTTAGAACGCGAGGGTTTCTGGCACAAAACAAAATTTATAATATATATGAAAAAAAAAATTATGTATTTCCCACTCATTTTTTGTGCAGTACATTTAGGAGCAGAACAAAGGAAAAAACCAAAAACATTATGTATGCATTAAATATTCGAAAAATATCTATTTCACATTGTAGCACAGGATGACATTGAACTGACTGCAAAATGAGCTCAAAAGTCTGCATGGCTAATAATATGGTGTCTCTTATAAGAGACACATTATTTATAATGATCAGTACCTAATTATGTCAATTTTCTAAATTATTTAAAAACAAAACAACAAAAACAATATCCCTAAGTATATTAGCTGGCTGATGATGAAACTGCTTTTTAAGTACCACCCGGTAACCTAAGTTTTCTTCAGATGTACTACCAACTTTACCTGTGTAAAATTGGAACTGGAACAGATAGCCACTTTTGGAGTCGCACCTGGCCCAACACTTGTACCCCCTTTTTATGGGTTTTTTGGGCATATATTGCTTCATGGTACTTTTACCTTTGAATTTGATCATAGATTCATCCATGGACTGTGTTTGAGATGATGTGCAAGCTTCAGCAAAGGTCTGATTTAGTTTTTGAATGAGTGGTTGTATTTTACACAGTTTGTCATAGTTGGGGGATGTTTTTGGTAGTTCTGTTCTTATGTCAGATATATGAAAATTTTTAGTGATTTTTTTGAACCGTCTTAGGGTCATGACACCAGAAATAATTGGGTTTTTATAAAACACATCTGTGGACCAATATAGCTGGCTATCAGAAATTGGATTGATTGATATCAGTATCATCATACCTAAATATGCAGAGATCTCTTCCTTTGTGACATCTTGCCATCCATGTGATCTTTTTTCATTTGCATATATGTTTGTATTTTCTACAATTAAGTTTAGCATAGATTCCGGAAACATGTCCAAAAAGTAATCTTTTGGGGTACTCCTATTAGTATATATTTTTCTTACTTGCAATGGCTTGTCAAATGAAGGGATATTCAAGTCTCCAACAAATGTGGTACATAAACGCTCTCTATTTTGCATCTCAGAATAACTTGGTCACGGAGTATTTGATGAAAAGTTTCTTCTTTCAGGAGGCATATTCAACACAGGCTCCTGCAGATTGGACTGTGTATCTATTATGTCCATTGCTTCATTGTTCATTTGAATTTGTTGAAATACAGTACTTACATCTAAGCTCCTGGTAGAAAACTGTTCATCAAGAGGCTGAATAACTATTTGAGAGCTTGCACTGGCAACAGGCACTCCATAAGGAATGTAAGCATGTGGGGTACATTCAGGCCTGTTGACAAGTACTTGTTCATCTGCATATTGCACAGTTTCAGTTGCGTCTGCATTTATTTCACCTGGAAAAATACAGGTACTATAAAACTAAGTACTGAAAAAATTATATTCTTACCTAATTGTTCAAAACATATCTACTTACCACTCAAAATAGTAATCAAGTCCTCTTGGGAAAATGATTTTTGAATTTGGTCTAACATTGTATTCATATGTGATACATCATCTACTAATGGATGTTCATCTTCACTAAGGTGGTCAGATTCGTCGTCTTCTGAAGACATCAATATTGACAGTGCCCTTTGCACATTGCCTCCCTTTGAGAGATCTAGTATTTTTCTCTGAAACACATAATTATGTTAGTTGTATATTTTCGTATTAGCTAAAATTAGAGTCTGTTGTGGTCTAAAGTATTATAGTTCCCACATGTTTTGAAGCTCAATAATTACACTGATATTGAAACAATCACAAAAAAAAAACATTGATATCCATAAAACAACTCAAAACCTACAAATAATACTAAGTCAAATAAACTTACCACATTTTTCCGCGACATTATAATTTTATTTTGTATTTGCACTATAATTTTGGCTCACAACTCAACGAAAACAAACAGCCGGTTTTTTGACTACCCACAGATAAAAAATTCTGTTACTTTCCGTTTCAACTTTGACATTAGGGCAAAGACACATTGTTTGTTCGTATAATAATTGACATATAGGTTAAATGCTCTAAGGGGAAGCATTCTCCTTTAGTCCAATTAAGGGTTAATTGATATGTACTTACCTACTTAAATTAATCAAACATTAATTTGTTCTAGCATAGAATTATTTGATGAAGGAGCTATGAGATCATATATTTATACTTGAATACTATTTCAGCAGTCTCGACATTAGTAGGTAATGACGCTGTCGCAAACTTGCGATTGTAATAATACCTAATAACGAAAAAATTCTGTTGCAATAACGACGCTCGTGAGAAACGCAAGTCTCTACATCCAAGTTAGCGAGCCAAGATGTACAATAACTTGACATATCGGTACCAATGATAATAAAAGTAAATCGGTACGGCAGCGAATAACGAAAATAAAATCTCCTTGATTATGGGGAAAAATAGAAAATATGGTTCAATAAAAATAGACTATAATAAAAGCCTTATTTTGAAGGCACTATTTTACATGAAAACTCGTACTTAAGTAAGGCTACAAACGTGTAAAAAAAATTAAATATTTAAGGAAATTAAAATTTGCCTCCTTGCAACATTGGTTTAGTGTTAAACTTGTCAAGTCATTGGTTTTGACGTTTTGTTTATTTTGTTTCTGTTCTATTAACAATGGACCTGTATAAAAATGTACTCTGTGCAATGGACAATGGTATTTTCTCAAGCATTTTTTATTGATAGCTAAGAGTACAGTACCTCTGCTTTGTGGCTGAAGCTGCTACCCCACTGGATATACTTCTACATTCACGGTCAGTGGGTCGTCTTTGGAGCGGATTTACAGACGTCTGAGTATCTACGAAATGATACTGGAATTCGACAAGTTTGAAGAGATGGCTGTAGGAGCTGCATGAAACATTGGTATTCCGTCAGGATACAGAAATAAGCAGATTCAAGGGATTTTTCATTTTAATCATGCGGATTCCTTGTGTCGTACCATACCAAAGCTTTGGGAAGTAGTGTGTAGCTGTTCACACTAAAAAGAACCTCCGACCTCCACGGAGCTGGGGACTACCAGTAAAAGAATGACAAAGGACAAGCAGAAAATCAAACTGAGTGAAATGTGAGTGTAGTGTATGTAATATTGATAAGATTCTTTCAATATAAATGTATGTAATTGCAGTGTTACAATATTTAATATTACCGTACTATAGTTGTAAGGGATACACAGCAGAGTTATTACAAGTTTAAGTGACACAAAAGAAATGCTTGTGTGCAAAATAATTCCAAAATATTCAATAAGTATACAAAGCTCATCAACCAAGGTTTGAATAACTGAAACATGTTTGAAGGAGAATGACCCGTTTATTTTAAAGTTATTCCATTAATTTATAATGTTATATCGAAGAAAGTAGTTAACCAATCCTCTATTTTTTTTGTACCAATGGCAAATTCAACCAAATTAAATTTATTATTAAATCATTTAATTCAAGCAACAAGACTCGATAGTGTTATTAACAATATACTTACAAAAAACTATGTTAGTAACACACTAACATAGTTACCATTATTCATCTCATTCTTCCTATATTAAAAATGCAGTGTGAAATTTAATTTTAACGTTGATTTTCATGTTAGTATTTCAATAATTGATAATTTGCCTTGTTTGAAGAAAGTATTTGTGTATATTATTGTATTTATTGATACAGATGTTTGTACTTTAGTATTTTTTTGTATTATAATTAAATGATGTGTGTATTATTTATTGTCTTGTTTAAAATTTTTACATAGATAGTATAGCTATGATGTAGGTACTGTGATATGTAATATTCATTACTTGTGTGTTCTGCACTGAAATAACTGTAATGTCCTATTTCTTCACATTTTATGCAAATAAAGATACATAGGTACATGTATACGACCTTTATTTTGCCTTCATTACATGTTTAATACTTTACTTTTAAGCTAGATTTTAAAATATGTGAGCGGCTTTTTAGTTGCAACCAATTAATAATTTAACGATCATTATCTCTGTCTCTATGTCTGTTATCGTGGACCGAGCCTGACTAAACCAACTTGTTCATGTGATTGGCAACTGTGAGATTGTTCAATCTTATATGTTAGTAAGTACCTTGGTTCCATAATCAATTAATCACACACTGGGGGGTGTGAGGATGAGATTCTAAGGAGATGTGCTAACACAACATCTGCCGTTGATAAGCTCAAAAGAGTCTGGGCCAATCATAATATCACCAAAGCTACAAAAGTCCGCCTGCCGAGAAGTTTGGTTTTTCCAATATTTCTGTACGGCGCAGAAACATGTAGGTACGGTTCGCCTCAAAGACCGACGCAAAATAGATGCACTAAATCTTGTCCATGGGCAAGTAAGGCTAAACGCTGCAACACAAACGTCCATGGTCCAAAGCTCCCGAGACGCCAGTACCTAGGTTTGGAAGCCTGCTAATAAGGTTACGTTATTCACTTAACAGAACTATTCAGAAACTCACCAGAAATAAGACATTCTGAATATTCCACAGCTGTGCCTCCGCGACGCGGAACAGTTGATAACTCTTCAGTACTTGCTCGTTTCATGTTGGAAATTGATTATTTTGATAATAATTATCAATCAATATCAACTTGCAACTTGCAACAAGAAACCTCGATTCACGAGTTCACGACAGAAGCAGGACGCTTAATTTTGGCGCTCTTTTCAAGTTTTTTTTTAAATTCAATGTCAAGTTCAAAATTCAAATTGATGGACTCTATGGTCGATTGTTTGATTGTTGGAAATATGTTAATCGACTCTTTTTTTAAATAGGTCATATTTAAATGATTAATAATTTCTCGATTATCTCAAAAAAAATATTACCATATTTCTTTGAGACCTAGAAAACAGGAAAACTTTATTTTAAAAGTTCGTTAATTATCCATAGTTTAATTTTTAACCGGCGAAAATTTCCCCGGCTTAAACGTACCCCAAGCGAAAACTTATACCAGCGGACGACCGTAAACGGAGCAGATTCAATTTTAGTCAGATTAATTTTTCACCTCGCGGTGTGCTTAAACGGGGTGTTTGAAGTTTAGGCAGTCAATTTTAAACTGAATAATTGACTTAAACGCACCCCAAACAAGAACGCTGTCCGCCATGTTAGTATTCCTCCCCCCTTCGCTCCACTCGGTCTCGCAGGTTCGCTCCACTCAGGACCTACCTACCACCGGAAAGCTATCGTGACCTTATCCCTACGCTACGCTACGCTTCGCTTTACCGCTACCTAGTTTCCGAGATACGATGGGGGGAGGGGTGAAGGGGGGGAGAGGGGGGAGTTTTGAAAAAAACTAATTTTGACCTACTCTGGGCCCACGGACATGAATCTGAAAAAGAAAATGTTCCAAGTCTTAACTTCCGAGATCCGCCTAAAGGGGGGAGAAGGGGGAGAGAATGGGGGAATTTTGAAAAATGGTTTTTACTTTTCCGAGCCTCCTCTATACGAATCCGTAAAAAAACAAAACCCAGGAGGGGTGAAGGGGGGCAGAGGGGGGAGTATTGAAAAATGATTTTGACCAACTCTGGGCTCCTTGATATGAATCTGAAAAAAAAAATGTTCCAAGTCTCTTAACTTCCGAGATCTACCTAGAGGGGGGGAGAAGGGGGGCAAGGGGGGCAACTTTGAAAAATGGATTTTACTTTTCCGAGCCTCCTCTATACGAATCCGTAAAAAACAAAACCCAAGATGGGTGAAGGGGGGGAGAGGGGGGAGTTTTTAAAAATGATTTTGACCAACTCTGGGGCCCTTGATATGAATCTGAAAAAAAAAATGTTCCATGTCTCTTAACTTCCGAGATCTACCTAGATGGGGGGAGAAGGGGGGCAAGGGGGGCAACTTTGAAAAATGGATTTTACTTTTCCGAGCCTCCTCTATACGAATCCGTAAAACAACAATACACGGGACACTTAGTTTCCGAGATACGATAGGGAGGGGGGAGAGTGGGGTGGAAAAGGGGAGGTTTGGGATTTTTCCCATACTCGTGAGAGTTACTTCTATACGAATCTGTAAAAATATACCCACCTCCCCGTTCACCATCTGGGAGAACAATTATGTCAGTCAGTGAGTGAGTGAGTGAGTGGTAATCGAGCTTTATATAGTATAATATAATTTACTTTACTTTAATACAATAACGAAGAAGAAATTCAGATTATCTTCATAAACTAAATAAACGATGTAGGTAATAGGGCTGATGACTAGAAGGTTTATTTTCGTCCTTCAGGTAGATTATTAAAAATATTGGACACGTATTTTTTTCTTTTTTTACGTTATCAAAAGTCGCGGGCGCGACAGGCAGCGCGACCCGAGTCGTACCCGCGATATCGCGCTGGTCTGTACGAGTCTTAAGGCGATACATTGAGTTAAAATGTGCCATGACGTCACGAGTATGTAGATTTTATACTTACTTGTGACGTAGCGACCTCCACTCCTCAACTATAAGTCATATTTTATTATTATGTTAAAGCAAATAATATTTGTTTTATATTATTTATTATCTGACAGACTAAATTGATTTTTTTTGGCCCAGGCATCATCCGTATTGTGAGTCAAAGATTCTTATTTAATTTTCAGAAAGTATACGGGTGTACATTTTTGTTATATATTTTGGGGTGTATCAATTATTTATTTTTATACAAGGTGTAAACAAACTACACTTATTTTTGTATTTATTATCTATGGTTCGCGCCACCATCCTGAACCAGCACAGTAAACTAAACTAAACAGGACTAAATAATACTATGTATCTGTAGCCGCGACTCGCTGAGCAGCGAGGCAGGCGCGGGCCCCGCGCCGCACGGGCTGGTGGGCGGCCCCAGCGCGGGCGGGTCCCTGCAGCGCCGCCCGCACCACGCCGCGCCCGCGCCGCTGCACAGCTTCACGCTCAGCGATAATGCTAGTGATCACTCCACGCCCACGCATTCACACTCCAGAGGTATGTACTTATTTAACAAAACTTATTACACTTATCAAATTACTGACTGAAAGTGGGCAAATGAGTGCTTACTCACTTTCAGTGAGTAATTGGGTAAGTGAGTGAGTCACTTACTTATTTAGCATAAACTTTGTACGTATCTCAGTAGGTAGATCATATTAATTTCTTTAAGTATTCGAAGTGATCAAAATTTACAAAAAAAAAAGTAAAAAAATCAGTGGCTCTCCGGGAGTGCCGACAGAAGTGAAAACTTGAACAAGATCGCCTTGGTGGAAGAAAAATACCTGTATAGAATATTGGTCCGTAACCTTCTCTAAATAAAGAACACAAAAAAGTACTTCCGAAATATTTGAAATAAAAATACTTGCATAGATCATTGATCCGTATTTTAATATAAATAAAGAGCATAATCGCGTTTACAAAACCTTTAAAATAAAAATACTTGCATAGAAAATTGATCCGTAACTTAATATAAATAAAGAGCAGAATCGCGTTTGGTAGAAGTGTCGTCATGGTGTCGCGAAATCAATGGTTTAGTCCCATCTCAAAAATGCCCAACGCGCCTAAAGAAGTTTTAATTTTAAAAAGTGTCATGGAAATATACAATTCACGGAAAGAAAGCTGTGTTGAAACTTGTATAACCCACGGAATATAAAAAATATTATTCAATTTGCTAAACAATCCTTTTTCCTGACTGTTGGTGTAGGTCTCGTAGTCTTTAAAACTGTGTCATATGGTGATATCTATGTTGCTATCTTCTTCACTCGCAGGTAGTGTGAGAGAGACGTCGCCTTACAAAAAGAGTGCGAGCTCGTCACCCGGACACATACCCAACAGATTGCAGCTAGGTGAGTCTACTAAAAAAACAATATTAGCTATGTGTAGCTATACTTTCAGGGGTTCATTATTCATATATTTTAAACATTAAGCAATTCATTTGAAGAATTCCCAGCAATTTCTCTTTGGTGATACATATTTTAACTGAATTATAATGAATTCTATTCATATCAGAATCACATTTGGTGTAAATATTGCCGCGTGAAAAAATGAAGACCGTAATTTTACCGGATAATTATTCTTTACAGTTTTTATTAATCAAATGAGATTTTTATTTCTTATTTCTACAGTTTAAATTATATTTCATTATAATACAAAACTGTCAAACAGATGAATTGCGTAATATGAATTGAACGCAGATTATAAAATGAATTGTCAGTTTGTGTGATTTATAATATTATTATATTATGATTCTGCTAAAGCGGCCGTTTTAAGGTCCCTGACTAACGACTGTCAAAGATTCACGAATGACAGCCGGGACCAACTGCTTAACGTGCTTTTCGAGACACGGAAGAGTCTCGATATGTTAAGATGGTCACCCATCTACGCATCAACCCCGGCAAGCGTAGCATCCGTGTGGCTGTCATTACTTAGCCACAAGCTCCTCAATAATTTACTTTACATAACACTCTAATAATTCCAGGTGGCGTAGTCTCCCATTGCGCCGAAGAGCTAGAGCCCCTCACGCCGTCCCGCAGCACGGAGCGCCTGCACCGCGAGATGCAGAACCTGGAGGGGCTCATGAAGGACCTGTCGGCCATCACACAGCAGCAGTTCCACTGCTAGCGGCGCCCGCGGGCCCGCGCGGTCTGTCGCTGTGAGCCGCCCGGCCACGACTGGGACCAGCTCCTCGAGGAGACCGCGTGTACCTGCCGGTATTGAGGACCTGGATCCTTTGTGGTACCTAAGTACGCTGGTGAGGATCTGCCTTGTACCTACAGGTATTGAAGACCTGAAGTCTTGACGCTGCTGGTATTAACAAATTAATGGCGTTGTGAACCTATGTGAGATTCGCCGTCGAGTCGCGTTGACAGTGACGGTATTGAGGACCTGAATGAGGTTTGAGGACCTGAAGCCGGGCTTCTGATTATTCTTGGACTAACAATTCGTTGTAATGGTACAGAGAAATGTCGCATATTTTACCTTTAAATGTAAAACGTAAAATCGCGTGATAGAGATCGTCTGATTTAAAATCGCGCCCAACCATTATTGTATGTACGCACACACTTCAGCATGACAACCATAGAAACGATTTGTCTACGTGTTTTGTCGACGGGAGAATAGACAAACTGACAGATCTTGATTGTTTATCTGTCATTTTGTCTATTCTTCCGACGACAAAACCCGTTTCTATTGTGGTCATGCTAAGCGAGTAGATGGAACTCACTCAAATGGTGACCCCATTTGAGTGAGTTCATCACTGGTCCCTCAGACACCGGTTAAATATGAACGTGGAAAATTATGAAACTGGTGTAATTTATTTTGAAAAGAAAAAAATGAGAGGCGTTCAATTTTAGTTTATTCGATCTCCACTATTATCGATAAGGCGATCACACATCACTGCGGTGCGTCTTCACAAATATCAGTGTCATATAAATAATTAAAATGACGACGAAAACGCGTTGTTCGAGTTAAATAAATTGATTCGGGGTTGAACAGTATTGTGACTTCAATGATTGGACTGTAATAATGATAGAAATTGTGACGAAAACGAATTGATTGGACATAATCAAGGAGTTCTATTGTAATAAGAAGTGATAAATAAATTTTGTATTTTACGTTCATTGCTTGGTTTTAAAGAAAATTGGTCACAGTATAAATAAGTACAGTATTCTATCTTCATAGAAAACGGCTGATACGACGCGCTTCGAAATCTCAGTGTATCAGTACGCAACAGTAACGAGTGCGCGGCAGTTACGAACGGACGCGGAAAGTTTATCTACCGAGCGGATGTAGGTAATTATTTCACGGTCACTGCCGAGATATAATACTGCTACTTATTTATTCTGTGATTTGGTAATGTAATAAATAATGTTTGCACAGTAAAAAGTTACTAAGATAGAGATCAGTACGAAATGTATGAATTATTTCGTGCAGTCACTTGTATATGTAGCTTACATTTACGCAAGGTCAGGTGCGTAGTACTCAACCGGCGTGCGTGTATGACCAGATGTATGAACGTAAACGAGGTAAAATGAGTATCTTAGAATCGTAGCAGGTGGCGATCTGTAGTTTCTGCCTACCCCCATGGGAAGAAAGCATGAGTTTATGTATGTATTTAATTCACGCAAGATCCAAAATTCTCCTAGAATATTTATAGAAATTGTTTGGTGTTGCGATCATAGCAATTTCGAAACCATACTAATAGGACTTTGAGAGAGGTATTTTCTCTAATTTGTAATCACGAGAAAATCCTTTATAAATTTCGTGTAACTCCGCGTCCTATTAATACGATCAGTGCCGAGAGCCCTCCTCGAGGATTAACTCAAGTCGCATATGGGATACCGAGAGCCCTCGCGGAGGGCTCATGTTAAATGTGATTTTTATTAGAGAATTGGGCATTATAAACTGTGAAAATAAAATTTGTTGTATATTTTAACAAGATTTCAAGTCTAATGCCGGTGACACTCCTCGAGTGTTAATTTTAGCGTAAATGTAATGTCGGTGACCGTTCTGGAGTCAACTTGAAATATGTATGGTGTATGAGCTCTATGAATAATGGATAGAGTCGAAAAGCGATCGCTGTTCGAATACACGATCATTTGAACTTTTCGTTCATTGAAACTGAATGCGTGGTCGCGCCGACAGAGGGCGCTTTTCGGTTTTTTACAAAAAGTGCACGTGACCGATATTCGCCGCGTATTCGTGCGACGATCGCATTTAATAGTACGCGGTTTTTTTTTTCTTTTTTTTTCTGTTGGGCATCTCGTAGCTGACCTCTGAGGTCATGACTACTTAACCGGTCAATCCTGTGGTTGCCTTAAGCTGCTACACTCAAAGCCTCCAGCCAGGGGCATACAAAACTAAGCTAAAAAGCTAGGTGAACGCTCGCTAAGGGCACCCCCTGTGGGGTACGAGCCTCGGCTTAGGGCGTCACCGGAGGGAGGACATCAAAGATGGGACGGGTTGGATAGTACGCAGCCTAAGTGTGAGCTATTTTTACTTGTGACGGTACATTGGATGCATTGCGGCTTTGTAAAGATTATCATAAATGATTATGAAAACCAACAACGCAATGAACTTCGAAATGAATTTTGAAGATGTTTTATTTTTTATTTCTATAATGTATTATAGACAAATGTGACACTGTAGCAGCTTTATTATTTTATATTTGTAGACTTTGAATGATATAAATACACAAAATATAGTTTAACTAAACAAATATGTAATGAATTATACATTTTTACTAATTTAGTCAATTTTTGTATAAGAAAACTGTACTAAATGTTAAGTTTACTTCGTCCCTGTGCCATCTGACTACTTAATTTTAATTAATATAAGTTTAATTAGAATAAAAACTAATAATTTTGACACGAATTTGTCAGCACTGCCTTTTCTTATAACTTTATAGTTATTTTGTATCGATTTTTCTGACAAAATAAATTTAAAAGTATTGTGAAAATATGAATCAATTTTATGTGACATTATACAGGGTGGTTTAATCAGCTGAACTGTCATAAAAACCAGCCTGTATCACAATATTTTTTGTTTGCACTGTTAGAAAAATTGATACAATTGGATTATATGTACATTGTGATCTTATGTACCAGTATATTATGTATATAGACTTAACTTTAGTTTAGCGAATACCTTCTAGTTTAAGTATAGAGTTTACTAATTATTTTGACTGACTTTGTTGCTAACAGTGGTCGCTAACTGCAGTGTAACATATTTTAACTGTCATTCTACGTACTATCGGTTAAACAGACTGAAATAGCGGTTAGAAACACGTAAATAGTCTAAGTATGCAGATGTTGCATTTCACGAACACACGTCAATCATTCAGTTTTATATCCTACTAGCTGTGCCCCGCGGGTTCACCCGCATAAATCTCGATCCCATGGGAATATTGGGATAAAAAGTATCATATGTCCTAACCCAGGTCATGGTCTAACCATGTGCTAAATTTCATCCAAATCCGTTCAGCCGTTTTAGCGTGAAAGCGTTACAAACAAACATACAAAAAATCTAATCTTTTCTCTTTATAATATATATTATTATTAGTTTAGATGACAATGACATAATCACATTCGTGCAGCGCCAATACCTCCTGTATACAAGCTACACGTGGCATCACAAACAAAAGGGAATATAAAAAAAAAAAATTGTACCTGTGGTATTTGTAGTAAACAGTTTAAAAAAGCCATTTGATATGGATGCTACTCTGCAGTCAGCAACATACCAATTATTAACAAATGGCTACATCTTACAGTGATTACAGATTTGCTTGATTTTATCAATTTACATCTATTGCTGAAAAATTCAGTCAAATCTGTTTCCACTAGAACTCGCTCAAGATGACTATATTCCTTAAGACTCGGCCTACTTCGCTCAACTATCAACTAGCTTGCTAGTTACTATACTTGAATTCAGAACCTTAGTTTAGCCTTAATAAAGTTGAAATTTCAATTACCATTATTTTGTAGAAATGGTTTGATGGTTGCAATGGAATTCGAACTTTGTCATCTATGACATAGACTTTGTAGTTCCAAAACTTAATTATCTCAGATTCTGAATTCAAAATATATAGTAACTAGCTACACTTGAAATCAGAACCTTAGATATTTACATTCCATTGCCATTCAATTTTCTATTTAAGCGTTATGTTGTTAAGTCGATTTTTGTATAACTATTATTTTGTAAAAAAAAGTTTCTGAAGTGTTGGTTGCAATGGAATTTGGACTTTATTACGTATGATTTAGATTCTGAATTCAAGTGTAGGCTCAACTACTGACTCGCCTAAGCCGATGAGATATAATTTTGTACGTAATTATTATGTAAGTTAGGCTCATTGTACATGCTTTTGTAAAGAGCTAGTCATTAACGTTACACATAAGTAGATAGGTTGTCGAGGTGGTTCGTGACGTCACCAATTATCAATAAATATTATTATTAATAATATGACGCCTGCATTTTATCTCTATTGTGGAGTTTGGTCGAAATTCGTAAAGCGAAACTAAGTATGTCCGACTTATTTGTGAAATATCGGAAGTATGAGCAATTTAAATTGACTAACAACTGTCATTTTTTGACATTTTTATGAAACTGCTATAACGCGGCTAATGACGTAGGGTGTCAATTTGCTTAAAATTGAATTGCCATGACTGTACAACTTGGATATTCGGCTAAAAAATGTTGTCCTAGTGTAAGGTTGTATTTTGCCTGTACATAAATTAATGAGCTGTAAAATAATTATATATTTGAGCATCGAAAATAACAATTTTTAACGCTCCTTCGATTATTTTTTTCTTCTTTTGTCTGCGTCGTCCTGGCCAAAAGCCAAGAAATAGTTAAAATGATTATTTATAATTTGATTTATTATATTGGTGACGTCACCCTCTCGTTCTTAAATCTTCTAAAACAATGTTTTTTCATAATTTTCTCTACGTATAAAATAAATTTATATCCCTTTACTAAACAGTCGGCTCCTGCATACTTTAAGTAAATTATTGTAAAAATCTTTTTATACTATTTAAGTATATATTTGTAAATTTGACATTTCGTACACGACACGTATTTTGATAATAATAGACTGCTGTCACACTGGCGCGACATCCCATAGCTGAAGGGCAATTTTCGTATTTTTGAGAACGTTCGCATTGATTGTCGCGGAGATGAGATTTTGTACGAGAATTGCTGTTCTGATAACTGGTCGCGTCAGTATGTCAACGGCCTGGCACTCACGTTTGTTAAAAGCATCGTCAACTTGGTGTTAGTGGCTTCAGATCAATAGGAATATTGTATACTACGTGTAATCAAGCAAACTAATGTATTTAAAAGTATTTTAAAATACAGATATTTCTGATGCGATGCCTCACCGTGACGCCATGGCGACGACGCTAAGTCGCGTTGCCGACAAAATGCTACTTTTACTAACTTGTAAAAAATATATTTAGACAATGAATTAATGAAGTGTGATTATTCTGTAGGCGTGATATATCACAGTGTAATTATAGAATTTTCTATTGAACTGAAGTCACAAAGAAATTTTGTAAAAATTTTGTAATTTGGCTCGTATCGTGGCGTTATTTCGCATTTTCTAATAATTATACCTATTTGTAAATAGTCCTGTACCGATTTGTAAGTATATTACTATACATATAAGTTCCCATAGGGTCTTGCTTCAAGCGTCATAAGTCCTGTGTTGCGTTGTGGGATTTTCAACTCTATAGCTTGATGTATAGAGTGTATATTAGTTTTGATTGGCGGTGAAGTTAGGCCCTACCACTGTAAGGAATTGCACTCGAATTGAATATGTAGACTTGAGGTGTGGTCACACTGAGAGCGGGGAGCGGGGAGGGAGGAAGAGAGTTTACACGAAGATTTTAATATATGTTTAGGAAAATATTGTATAGAAATTATAATAGGCGAAGCGAAAGAGACTTTTTGTGTAAAGTACTATGAATAAAGGCCTGTTCAGACATAAGCGATATCGCTGTCGCGCTCGGTAGGCTGGTTAGTCACCAGTATCGCTACCGAGCGCGACAGCGATATCACTTATATCTGAATAAGCCTTAATACTTATCAGCGTTATCGATATTAAGTCCATTGTATTAATCACAGAGTAATGTACCAAGGGCAAAAATATGCGTGCCTCTAGCAAAATTCGAAAGCGGAGTGGACATATATTTTACCCTTTAACTGTAGTTGAAATCTAAACTACTAGGTTAATTGGATGGCCTAGATGTCGTGGCCAGATCTAAGAATAGATCATTTCATGAAATGATCCACGATATCATGAAATGGTTGTGTTTCATGAAATAGAACATCGACCGGTGGCCACATCATGATGTGGTCAGGCCAGATCATTGAATGCTCAACGTTTGACGATATGACCAGTTAAACGCACGACTACTTCATGATGTGGCCAAACATTAGTAATCAAATCGTAAAATAGTTAGATTATCTACCGGTAGAGGCGTTGATGTCGCTTTGTTTTTGTTGTGCATCATGGCGGCTGACGATAATTAGATTGGAAAAGCAATTATAAATATGCAAATGAAAGATAAAAGTGCAGTGAAGTATCGTTATTATACCAAGCTACGTGACTTTTATAAAATTCACTCGAAAAACGAGTGCAACCTTAAAAAAAAAACATGGAGTTTGGAACGTATTTCACAGGTTAGTATTTAATTATTCAATTCATATGAATTGTTATTTTTCTTCTGGGATGAAAGCTGTTTAATTTTTTTTATTTATATTGACCCAGATTACTAAAAGTTTATGAATGCCAGTAATATTTGCATGGATGCACCCTACTTAATGATATGGCCAAACGTCAACTGACATATCATTAAACGTTGACGTTTGAACGATATAGTTAGTTTTAGCTGGCCATTTCATGAAACACAACCATTTCATGATATGGTCGATCATTTCATGAAATTATCAATTCTCAGATCTGGCCACGACATAGATATTATTGCTCACTTATTTTTTTTTTTTTAAACCCCGGTCCCGGCTTTCTAAGTGACTGTACCGAACTTCCTTAAATAATAATTTTATTATGTACTTCCGAACTACTAAGACTTCCACCAACATCATAATTTTTACGCCAGACATTGGAACCAACGCAACCAACATTGGTAGGTAGTAAGAATTAAACGATAAAGACATTTGTCCAATATTTTTCGACAATAGTCTAACATTGGTGACACAGTACATGTCCAACTCCAAAGACGTGTATCCAACATCGGTTCCATTGTTTAGTGTGTGCGTTTAGTGCTCTCATAATTATATTTAAGTGAAACTAATTAGACTGATTTATTGATTTTACACTTTGTTTTAGAGATATTCGTTTTGTGCTGATATTGTTAACGATAGCTAACTTTCAGTAGATTTAACAACCGGTCTGAAATTTTAGAAGTTATTTAGAGCGTGCAATAAGTGCGACTTGCGGAGAGAAGAGCGGCGCGGGAACATACGAGTGCCGCCCGCGCTGCAAGACGCACGCCCTATGTCGTGGCCCTGGCCTGAAAAGCCAATCAATACAATTTGCTAAAAAACTGTCAAACTTGTGTCAATTGATTTTATTGGCTGTTGTCATTTCAGTTAGCCAATCACAGCATTTAGAGTTTTTCCTTTAACAGCAGCAATCCAACAGTCACCTTATTTTGGCGAAAGCTTTTTGCAATTTGCGGATCAGTATCAGGTTATACGTTGATTGAAAAATGATTCGCGATTGATGTATTTACAGAATTATAATCATTAAAATCATCAATATAACTCTCTAACTTCAAATAACCCTATTGAATACTCAGACTCTTTCTTGAAATAATGACATTTAAGGATTATTCTAACTTAAGGAGTTGTATTGCTCACTGAACTGCAAAATGCAAAATCTTAAGAAAATTTGAATTTCGTGGGTTACCTTAGCGCATCCCTCATAACAGTAATAAATATCACTCTCATCTTAACAGTGATGCAAATCAGAGATATGGTTTTGTGCGCGGCGAGACGGGGGGCGCAGTGCAGGCCGCTCATTTGTCAACGCCGCCCATTCCTGAGGCACGGAACAGCGGTCTCGGTCAAACTATAACATAACTGTGAAAGGACTGTCACATGAGTTTGACAATGTGTCAGTTGGTTTGATTGTCTTTTCAGAAACCTCGGTTTTCTAACATTGCCATTGAATTGAAACACTTACTATCGTTAACAATGAGTTGATCCAAGTGTGTAAGTTCCATCGTTCTATCCATCATTATTTTAATATAGTGAGTGAACTAGAGAGGCTTGTGTTGCTGCGGTTGATCCGTGTTTGGGTGTCAATCTTTACATACCAAGACGGGTCCGAGCCACGGAAAGCACGTTAAGCCGTTGGTCCCGGCTGTCATTCGTAAATCTTTGACAGTCGTCAGAAGCCCGAAAGTCTTACATGCAGTCTTACCAAGGGTTATCGTATTACCCAGTAACTGGGTTATGGAGGTCAGATAGGCAGTCGTTCGACGTAAAATACTGATATTGAGCTGCAACTGAAGCCGACCTCAATATAGTTGGGAAAAGGCGAGGCACATGATGAGTGAGTAAACAAGAGAAGTTGTATGTTTTGTTCACGACTCTCTTGAGTAATGTTAAAGCGTTTGATCATACACACTTGGAGCAATTCCCGCGAGTTTCGTCAGCTTAGTTCCCACCTGCAAGAGACTGGATTTCATTTTATTCTAAATTTTAACGATAATACCACATCTATGTACTATTTAGTATACGTTAACTGACATATTGAGGCACAGTATGGAGCCTTTAATATAGCACATCTAGTTTCAGACAGAATTCGGCTTTGTATAGCGTCGTCTCATTCTAAAACCCGGTGTGTCATTTTTCGCCCTGGAGCTGCAGTGTCGATATAGATAGCGATCGCTTTACGAACGAATTCGGTCGCAAAGACTTAATGGGGTCCCTAGACGTTCAAAATTGCTGGACAAGCACGTGATTTTTTTGTGCTTGTCCAGCAATTTTGGCAGGTAGCTATCTATGTCTAGATCGCAGCCCTAGGTACTGCACTGCAGCTGTACTGCAGGAAAGTTATTCATGTGCAGTTAGTCTTCAAGATAATTAGACACCTTACCAAGTAAACATTACACACACATTACTTAAAACTAGTTTCAGCCAATTAAATATTTAAATTCAATAAATAAAACAGGCCTTAGAAACTTGGTACACGAGTACATTGATTGAGGGGTTAAATTAGGACGAATGGGGTAAATTGCTCAACAAAGCCGTACTTTTTCATAACCTAGATGTGTCACATTAACGACCTGGTACCGTACTACGTAGTACATAGAAGAGGTGGTTACATGTATATTATGTATTAAACTAAGACTCAACTGATATACTTCGGTGACTTCGTAATGTATCGAGTGCGACTATTCTGTACAATTACTATATACTTGTATTATTTATTGATCTCAGTGTTTTATTTGAACCCTACTGTCTACTGCTGGATAAAAGCTGCTCCCGATAAGGTATCACTGAAAGTAAAGCCCGCTTTAATAAAGGGGCTATTGATGGATAAAGGTCGCTTTAATAAAGTGGCTACTGCTGGATAACGGTCGCTTTAATAAAGTGTCTACCGCTGAATAAAGGCCGCTTAGATAGTCGCTACCGCTGGATAAAGGCCGCTTTAATGAAGTGACTACTGGTGGATAAATGCCGCTCTAATAAAGTGGCTACTACTGGATAAATGCCGCTCTAATAAATTACCTACTAGCTGACCAAGTTAAACTGCCAGTTGTTTCGTTATCCACAAATCTATGGTACACTTTAACGGCACTAAAATGAGCGCATGGTGCCCTAGGTTCGATTCCGTTATTAAGTATTTCCTAAGTTTCTCAAAGTAGCCCGTTTTCTGATTTTAAGCACGCTTGATGGCAATAAGTTCACCTCAATGACATGGGACTTAATAAGTGCAGTGCGTAGTAAGTGCAGTAAGTGGTTATTTGCCGCGAGTCACGCCGACTAATCGTATTTGTTAGTCTTTGAGTTGAGACGGTAATAGCACTAATAGCGGGTTCATACTGAGACACGAAACAGTCTAAAACTAAGGTAAAATTATGTTTCCATCTTTATTTGCATATCATTATCATTTTACACATTTTTGAACGAATAAATTTCTCTTTAACCCTTTAAGCGCCGACACCGTAATACCACGGGCTCTCAAAACAATGCCCGAATCGCCACACACGTAATATTACGTTATTTTATTGAAAAAGTTCTCAATGCGCACAAACTTCATAAAAACTGTTGTTAATTTTAAGATTTGGGGTGTATGATTATTGATAAGTATATTTTTCAATGTTTCGAATGATAAATACTGTGAATTTTGAGGTTCAAATAAAGTGTGATCATTGCGTGCCTTACCTGTGTCGCCAATCACGTAATTTTACGGGTACTGGAGATGGACGAATTCGGAAAATACTTAATAGGTTGCCTAAGAATAAACAAGGCACTATTGAAATTACTATCACCATTTGCAATGAAAGCTGATACTTTCATTACAAAATAACCATAGTGTTACTCTAGTCCAAGTATCTGTATACAATACAGTGGATTAAAGTTTGAAATTATTTGATTTTTACGGTAAAAATATAGAAATCTCGACAACGCAGAACCTCACTAGTTCAGACAGTCACCGGTCGCCGTCACCGTAATATTACGTGCGGCCAAAGACATGCAAGGTTAAATCCCGCCATATTGTCAGTTGCCTCAGCGCCATCACCGTGAAATTACGTGGAAGCTTTATCGCTCTGGGTAACTAGTGTTGTAGGCCTTCTTAACCGACTTCAAAAAAAGGAGGAAGTTCTCAATTCGACGGTATTTTTTTTAAATGTTTAGTAGGTACCTCAGAACTTTCGACTGGGTGAACCAATTTTGATTATTCTTTTTTTATTTGAAAGTTGGTGCTTCCCGTGTGGTCCCATTTCAATTTGGTCTAGTTCTGATAATGGCATCCATGAGAAAACCATATAAGTCTTAAATTTGCATTAAGTATGTGCGCGACAAATGGACGAATAACTCAATATCGCGCCAACCGATTTCGATGATTCTTTTTTTTATAGTAACTCATGCAATTTTTCTTGAAAAACACCATTTGGTGAAGTGGAACTGATAGTGAAGACCACAAATGGCCACCGGAATTACTCAATAATAAGTATTTCACGGGTTGCGATTCGATTACTTTAATATGGCTGCAATGCAATTTATGCTCGTCACAATGCATATGGAGAAATGGAGCTGATGGTTAAGTACCAGGAGAACTCCTCAACGATGAACGTCCCTGTATCGGGAAAAGCAATATATTGTAAAAGGTGATGAGCAGTTGAGATTAGGCTGTTGTAACTTAGGTAAATTACAAACTACCCACTAAAAAGCGAGAAATAAAAACTTTTATACAAAAAAACCGACTTCCAAAAAAACACTACAAAGTCAAAAATTACTTAAATTTCGGAAGTCGGTGGCAAATAACTAAAACCAAAGACACCAACTTCCGAAATTTAAGTAATTTTTCATTTTGTAGTGTTTTTTGGAAGTCGGTTTTTTTTTTTTTTTGTATAATTCGTATTAGGTTAAACTCTAATAACTCCAAAAAATGCTGGAGGACGATTAATTTTTAAATATTTTGCAATCCAATAATGAATTGAAACCAAGTGACGATAGTTCTGCAGATAGTGATGTTGATTTGGTAAGTTTAATTTAATTTTTAATTCGATAATTCGACAAGTAGTTTAATCGACATGCTCGTGGAGAGTCATCACCAACAGAAGAACGAACAACGTGCCCATCTCCTGAGTACTGATATTGTCACTCTACAAGCACATGTGTAAGATTAATAATAAGTAAATAAAACATTGATTATGTTTCCGACTTTTATTTTATTACTAAATAAATAATGTATGCATCGATAGTAAGTACTCCCAACACTGTTCCATCTTATACCTAAAGTGACGTGGCGCTGAAGGTAAGCCAAAGGTAGCAAATAACATAACATCACGCCTTGTTTCCCCGAAGGGTTGGGCAGAGGTGTCCCTGTAGCACAGGCACACCCACATTTCGCCAGTTATGTTTAAGTCCCATGTAGCAAATCTTGGCGGTTAAAGGGTTAAGCACACATTACAGCCACCGCATTAAAAAAATGCGCCTAAGAACAATAGAGAGCCGCAACGGACCGCACCGCAAACCTTCTTTTTTTTTCTGTAGGGCATCTCATAGCTGACCTCTGAGGTCATGACTATTTAACCGGTCAATCTTGTGGTTGCCTTAAGCTGCTCAAAGCACCCGTCAAGGGGCATACCAACTAAGCTAAAGAGCAAGGTGAACGCTCGCTAAGGGCACCCCCTGTGGGGTACGAGTCTCGGCTTAGGGTGTCACCGGAGGGAGGACATCAAAGATGGGACGGGCTGGGCAACGCAAACTAAATCAGTAACCGCTTAATTACGCCTGGTGACCGACCCGCCAGTGCGTTACGCTGCGGCCCGTTGTGACCCGCCTGTAGAATGCGATGGTTCATCTTAACTAATACAGGCTTTTGTCCGCGGCTTCGTCCGCGTGGATGTCGAAAAATATCCCACGGGAACGTACATCGATACCGGGATTACATTCCTAATAGCCGAGGAAAAGATCATTAACTCCTACGGCTGCACCCGCGTTGCCATCCACCATAATTATTTTGTTACGCGTAACTTTGAATCTGTGATATCTTTTAAACCATTCATTTAAATGAAATGATATCAAGGCATATTTTAATCTAAATTAAATGCTCAACTTAAGTAACATAGGTCAAAATAGCTTCGGAAATAACAATGAAATTTTTATCAAATTCTGAAAGATAAAAGTGGTTATTGTAGGTTATCCGTAGAAGATAGACGTATGCCATCGCAGACTGTTTTTTTGAACTTTTTAAGTAGAACTTTTACTGTAGAACATAAATTTTATATAACTTTTACGATTTCCGCGGCGCACGCCAATAAAGTTCCCAGTTGGTATGATTTTTTCCGACATCTTCAACAATAATCGTCAAAATTCAGTCAATTTACACAAAACTCCAATGAATTATACACTAAAACCTTCCGCATGAATCACTCCGCCCATTGATGAAAACCGTTTGAAAATCCGTTCGGTAGTTTTTGAGTTTATATATATTCAGACAGACAGACAGACAGACAGATGCGGTGGGGGACTTTGTTTTATTTTTAAAATAACTTTTTTTTTCTTCCAAAAAAAGGTTTTTTTTTTTTGTAAAAGGATTTTATTTTATTTTATTTATTTATCAGAATATAGTTCAAAGTACAAGAACTGGCACGATAGTTTGGGGTTGGACTAGAATTAGAAATAGTTTTGCAATGTGACGGAATTAGACCACCCCCATACTTTTTGTAATAAAGTACAGTACGACACAACGTAGATGTAGCATCGACAAAATTCGTAAAAACGATCACATCCGAACTGAGCGCGCATTCAAAATCACCAATCTTTGTAACTGCTTTAGGCAAACGTAAACTTATAAAGTCGTATAACCAAATACATTCGTAAATTGATGCGTAGATTTTGTCGATGCTACATCTAAGTTGTGTCGTACTGTACCTACTAGTTTTTTTTCACTTACAAGCAAGGCTTTCTGTAATCTTCGACACGATTAATTCTATATTTCTAGAGGAGCATCCCACGACCCTCTCTCACGTTCGGGGAATTTGTCTTTCAGGACATTTTCCGTGAAGAATGAAGTCTTATAAGGTAGGTAAATAAAGTATTCTAATATTTTAAATTAAACTTCTAGACAACAGTGTTTATAGAAACTGAAGTTTATAAAGGTCAACTTTTCTAAGTAAATAGGATGTTTTGATAGTGTATGTCGTAATCATATCTTCATAATCAGCCGATAGTGTTCCCACTGCTGGGACTCAGGCCTTCTCTCGGTGAGAGGGAGTGGGCCGTAATCTACCACAAGGGCCTAGTGCTGGTTGGTGGATGTCACATACATATCTTCGAGTTTTCGGTTCTAGAACATTTCGGTTTTCTCACGATGTTTTCCTTCACCATTTTGAGAATAGTGGTGATGAAATAATTTACACAAAGTACAGCGCCTGATATTGTTCGAAACTACGACCTACTAACTCATAAGTCGCGGCCGTTACCACCGCTCTCATAGTGTAGGTATATTTGAGTAATTAAAATCATTCATTTACTGACAGACATCGCATAGCCTCATCGCTGGGTCAAGAAGCATATTATTTTGCACAAAATTTCCTTTTCTAACGAAGATGAGCATTAAGGAAGGATATTTTCGTTTTCGTCGTCGGGGTTAAAAGTTTCCATGGAAGTTCCCATTTTACCCGGGCTTGTACTTGAACAGTTTACCAATGATTTTAGTGTGACAAAATACAAAAGTGATCAATCAACGTTTTCGTTCTGTTTGTACAGTTTAAATTAGTTGTTGTATCCTCGAGTGTCCTCTAAAACAAAATGTAGTAGTTGGAGTTACACTCGAGTGGCCACAGAGCGTGACTATCAGTGGCTAGCCACTGACAGCGACGCTAATTAGATATTTATAACTGCAGGTATATAATCAGTAGCCTGGAGGGACATACTCTAACCTTTTTGGTGATGACCTTTGGAAAGGTCAGGTGCGTAGCACTGACAATCGACATGATTTGACGAATCATACAGGATGTTTGGTAGAAGGACCGACTTTTTTTTTTTGAGGGATTGGTGGTGTCATTTTCTACCAAAAAATGTAATTATTTCGTTTTTAATTTTTTTTTTGTACATTAACACAATTTCAAGAGAAACAGTAAATGTCATTTTCTAAAATCAAACGTATATAAATGTGATTGCCAATAACATTAAAAATATTGCGTTCTATTACAACCACAAACAAGGAAGTTGTGACGAAATTTCGAGAAGGTAATTAAAATATATTTAAAAAAAAACAATTACGTACCGTGACACCTAAGACACAGGTTTTACGGTTGAAAACTAGGATACTAAAAAGGATACTAAACTAGGCTCCCTATGCTTAAGAGAATTGTATGGGTGTCTACCAAACACTGTATTGTGAAAATCTCAACGTATTGTGGAAATTTATATGAAGTGAACTTGAAGTGAGCATATTGTCAATCCCTACCATCACAACTGTTCATGTAGTGAAATTATGGGATCGTAGCATGTGGCGTTCTGTAGTTTCTGCCTGTCCCCATTGGAAGAAGGCGTGAGTTCATGTAGATATCTACTGCAGTGCAGGAGCACTAGGAGCACTAGCTTGTAGAGCAAGAATGTGTGGGGACATACAATAAGAGATTATCAAATTACATACATACATAAACTCACGCCTTCTTCCCATGGGGGTAGGCAGAAACTACAGAACGCCACCTGCTACGATCCTTACATACTCCTTTTGCCTCGTTTACGTTCATACATCTGGTCATACACTCCCGCCGATTGCGAGTACTACGCACTTGGCCTTTCTGAAGAACATCACCAATAAGGTCAGTATATGTCCTTCTAGGGCGTCCCCGGCCGGCCTTTCCTTTCACATCAGCCTTGTAAATACGTTTTGTTAGTCGCCTTTCATTCATCCTCTCAACATGCCCAAACCATCTCAGCATTATCAAATTATATTATATTTATTTTATATTTGTCATCTTAACTCGGAGAAATGTGCACAGTGTTAAAATAGACACGTAGGAGAACGTGTCTATTTTAACACTGTCGTTAGTTTCAAATAAAAACCTATTAATTTTTATTTAAAACTAGCTTGCCGGGTAAAGCTAGTTTTAAATAAAAATTAATAGGTTTGTTAAATTAATAGGCACTCTTCGCACGGGTAGCACTAAGTACTTGTCTACGGTAAGTACTGTCCTACCCTACATGCCTGCCTTCTTACCTACCTACTTACCTACCCTACCTACCTACCCTACCTAAACCACCTATCTACTTACCTACCTACAAACCTTTTCCTGAGAATAATGAAAAGAACATAAAAAAAAAAGGTAAATAAAGAACATAATCGCTTTGAAAAACCTTTAAAGTAAAAATACTTGCATAGAATATTGATCCGAAACCTAATATAAATAAAGAGCACAATCGCTTTTACAAAAAAAGGTGTCTTCATGGTGTCGTGAAATCAATGGTTTAGTCCCATCTCAAAAATGTCCAACGCGCCTAAAGAAGTTTTCACTTCAATAATTATCCAATTTGGTGCAGTCGTTCGGAGCGTCGGAAGTAGGTATAACGCATACATACATTTCGGCGATTAATTCTTAAAGAATAGATATTAATTCCAAATTCGCTTTAAAATGATCGAATGCAACTAGAGCAATTTTTTTATCAGCTTGTATGACATAAGGTCGCCTTTTGCATGTAACCTTTACAGTACTATTCGTATTCAAAATAAACCCACTAAATCAAATTATAATATTTTCTCCTCTCATATTATTTCATGTACTTAAATTAAAACAATAATAACACAAAGTTGCTCGTTTTGTTTGCTCCGACCCACGCACCGTTCTAATGTTTTTAAATAACAAAAAATGGCGGACGGAAAATACAATCGACTTATAAAAAAGTCGATCGGTAAAGCGAAAATAAGTAAATTATGCATTTTTTGTCGTTATTTCGGTATGCTCTGACGTTAACTTTGTAAGATACTACTTGAATAAAAATACATAACCTCCTTTTTTGAAATTGGTTAAAAAGAGCAATGGTGGTCTAGTGGTAACATCCCCCACTAACGAGTTGTAGGTAGTGGGTTTGAACGATAGGCGTTTCACTCTTGGCCTTCGTCTCCCCTCGCGCAAAGACAATGGCCAACGAAATCCTTGCGGCTCATGGTAATCTCCTCCAGATCCAGGCCATCTACAATGCGTATCCCAATATTACGCAAGCCCTAACCTCCCTCGCTACTAAACCCCATTATGGATAATACGGTCTTAGCTAGGTTCAAACCGCGATCCCTAATAATAGGCTAATTCAATGCAAACGGCATTAAAAATCAACGCGAAGAGATAGCGGCGTTCCTCCGCGATCATCAAATAGATGTTCTCTTAGTCCAAGAGACTTTTCTAAAACCTTGCAATCGTAACCCATCAATAGCTAACTACCGGATAGTTCGCAACGATAGGTCACGATGCCATAGAGGAGGTACCCTGATTTACTACAAAAAGCAGCTTCACTGCATCCCAATTGACCCTCCTCCCCTCTCACGATTAGAAGTTTCGGCCTGCCGCCTAGGCATGTCAGGCCACGAGCCGATCACTCTCGTTTCGGTCTATCTCCCCCCCGCTAATACTTCGGAGAATTTCCAACTCCTCTCTGACGACCTCTCGATTCTACTCACTATGAGTAACTCGCTCATTTTAGCGGGCGATTTCAATGCCAAACATCCCTCCTGGAATAGTTCGGTAACCACCACAAGAGGCCGACACTTGTTCGACCTCTCTCACTCCCTGACCTTTGACGTCATCGCTCCGATGACTCCCACTCACTTTCCGGTTAACGTAAATCACGCCCCTGATATCTTAGATGTGGCGCTCCTTAAGAACGTCAACCTAAGACTAGACTCAATAGAAACTGTAAATGAGCTCGACTCTGATCACCGTCCGGTAGTCATGAGATTAGACCCCCGCATAGGTCTCCGCGACCCCAACGCTCCCCCTATCACTAAGAGGATCACAGACTGGAAGAAAGTAAGCACCCAGCTGAAATCCAACACGTCCCCTCAGTTAGACTCTATTCCCGACCTATTCAACTCTATCGCAGACACGACGTCCGCGATCGACTCACTCACTAATCACGTACAAACCGTCCTGAACGAATGTTCAAGGGAGGTTCCAGCGACGGACGACCGTCACTGGAGCTTGCCGGACGATGTGCGTGCATTACTGACTGAGAAGAACGCGGCCGTCCGTGCCTACAGCAGCTTCCCCTGCCCCGCAAACAAAGCCCATATGCGCTATTTACAGAGATCTGTAAAGACACGCATACAGGAGCTGCGTGACGCGGGCTGGGACAAGATGCTCGGCGAACTAGAGCCCAATCATCAGGCATTTTGGGAACTTCAGAGGAAACTCAAATTCCCTCAAACTTCCTCCATGCCCCCCCTGACCCATCCCGACAAGACCATAGCCTTCGAGGACGTTGAAAAGGCAGAATGCCTGGCCGACACCCTCGAGGCCCAATGCTCACCCAGCTCCCTGCCAGTAGACCAAGCTCACCTCCTAAAGGTCGACGCTGAAGTCGAACGTAGAGCCTCTCTCCCTCCCGTAGACGACCCTGATTGTCCACTGCCTCCCGTCGCTCCAGACGAAGTGCATGACATTATCAAAGGTCTTAAAGCTCGTAAAGCTCCCGGTTCAGATGGACTCACCAATAGGGTGATCCAATTATTCCCTGCCCACCTGATAATGCTTTTGACTACCATCTTCAATGGTGCCTTAAGCAACAACTTCTTTCCCCAGTCGTGGAAAGAAGCCACCGTCATAGGTATCAGAAAGCCCGGTAAACCCAGTACCGAGCCCTCTAGCTACCGTCCCATCAGTTTGCTCAAGGTTCTCGGAAAAATCTATGAGAGGCTTATTTACAAGCGTCTCAGAGACTTCGCCGAGACCAAGGGCCTCATCCCCAACGAACAGTTCGGCTTTCGAACTGAGCACTCTAGCGTGCATCAGGCCCACCGCATCATTGAGTTCATAAGCGATGGTTTCCAACGCGGCTCTCTGACGGGTGCAGTATTCTTCGACATTGCGAAAGCATTCGATAAAGTCTGGCACAACGGCTTATTATACAAGCTGTACCAACTCGGTGTGCCGGATCGTCTCGTACTCATCTTACGGGACTATCTATCGAACCGCGTATTCCGCTATCGCATTGAAGGAGCACTTTCCTCTCCCCGCCCCATTCGTGCAGGAGTCCCTCAGGGCTCCGTGCTAGCTCCCCTCATGTTCACGCTATTTACTAGCGATATTCCAAACCCAGGTAGAAGGGCGCACTTCGCTCTGTTCGCAGACGATACGGCCATCTACTTTAGGTCTAGATACCCCGACAATATCACCCGCACTCTCCAAGGCGCAGTCAATCGACTCGCTGCCTGGTTTCGAAAGTGGCGCATAGAAGTTAATCCCGAAAAAAGCCAAGCGGTTCTCTTCTCGAAACCGCGCACAAGGCTTAGAGACCCCCTCCCCCGACCTCTCACTATGTTCGGTAAGCAGATCCCTTGGGAGAAGCGAGCCAAATACCTAGGTGTTTTCCTCGACCACCATCTCACTTTCGCTGAGCACATAAAGAAGGTTGGTTCGCGAGCCGCTTTCGCTCTCGGAAGGCTCCATTCCGTCCTAAATGCACGCAGCAAGATGTCACTTAAGTGCAAATTGCGAATCTACACAGCGTGTATTCGTCCCATCATGACTTATGCGGGTGCCGTCTTTGCTCATGCAAAACCCCATCATATCCATAGGTTGCAAATGCTCTAAAACCGATTCCTCCGTAGGGCCACAGGCTCCCCCTGGTATGTTAGGAACGAAAGTCTCCATCTCGACCTTAGAATTCCCACGATCCACCAATTTCTAAAACGCCTTGCAAAGCGTTACTTCGATTCCGCGGTCAAACATCGCAACCTCTGGTTGTCGAGGCCTCCAGTTATTTCCCAAGTAGGATTAGCCGTACCCGCCGTCCTAGGCACATTCTCACCGACCCAGATGACCCCATAACCCTCCTCCAGGAGAGCAATAGGGCCACTAGTACTCTACACAAATACAGACGCCTCCCGTCATTCCGACCTCGCCGTCGAGGTCCTTTGCGATTGCGTCCGCGCCCCCGAGTAAATGATACTCCTCCCCGACCCTTGCTCGATAACGAGGTGCCAGCAGTGGTTTCGGCTGTGCACGTAGCTTTAAATTCCCCGATTAATAATAATGATCAAAACCTTGATCCAGCCCGTCCCATCTATGATGTCCTCCCTCCGGTGACGCCCTAAGCCGAGGCTCGTACCCCACAGGGGGTGCCCTTAGCGAGCGTTCACCTAGCTTTTTAGCTTAGTTTTGTATGCCCCTGGCTGGAGGCTTTGAGTGTAGCAGCTTTAGGCAACCACAGGATTGACCGGTTAAGTAGTCATGACCTCAGAGGTCAGCTACGAGATGCCCAACAGAAAAAAAAAAAAAGGCGTTTCACATTGTATAAATAATTTCTTTGCCACTGCTCTCAAAACGGTGAAGGAAAACATCGTGAGGAAACCGGCATGTCCTGGAACCATCCTGTACAACGCACACGTCTCCACAAAGTAGGCAACTCGTTCATGGGTCAATGTATACGCTTTTACAACAAACTTCCCATTGACATTCGAAACTTACCCATTAATAGATTTAAAATCTGTATTAAAACCAAACTGTAAAAAAGGGTATTATGAAATTTCAGATTATTTAGAAGATAAAAAAGCATGGGATTGAGTTGCTCGCTCTGCTAAGCCTTGTGATAAAACTTGACATTTTAATTATTTTGTAAAATCATCAAAATATACCAGTTTTATATACACAATGACATTGTTGAAAATTATATTCAAAATGACATGATTACTTTGTCAAGTATTATATTATTTTAATTAATTATTGTGAATGTGAGGACTATGTGGATATCATTATTATTTTCATTTTTTCGGTTAGAGTTAATTATGGTCTGGCAGTTTGAGTAGTTTATGCGGCCTACCCAAATGTCCTTTCTTTGGTATTGTTCGTCGAGTTGAGCTTAAGTTCTGAGTTGAGCTCCACGATTACTGACAAATGCTTGCACTGACTGGTCCAGTCAAGTCAGGAAAGAACCACACAGATTTGAGTGGACCGGTCCGGTCCACTCAAATCTGTGTGGTTCTTTCCACAAAAGACCATTTCAGACACTAATCTACATGGTCCTCATATGGTCTGACTAAGATTATGTCTGGACTTTAAAAGAGACTGTGACCTCTGAGTTTGTTTCGGCCTTTCTTCTCAGATTAGTCAGATAGGAAACGCCGAACTCAACTAGCTTATTTTTATTTTATTTTTTTAATATGACGTGTAAAAGTGATTCCGATATCCTATTTACAGAATAAACAATTTCATTTCATTTCCAAAAATCCGAAGACATGTGACATCTACCAACCAGCACTGGGCCCGCGTGGTGGATTACGGCCTTTTAAAACGGCTTTTCCGGCCGTGGATTGCAAATTTTAACGCAACTTTGGGGGTAAATAAGCAATAAAAGAAGTGTAAAATCTCCAAAACAAAGTCGGCACCGACAAAGCTTAATTATTGAAGAGTTTAATAAACTTTATTTGTAATTGATTTATGCAGTGGTTTTTTCTTAAAACTCGATTTTCCAAAGGACTTTTCGTAATTTTTTACGTGCTCGTTTTACTAAAATAGTTCGGAACGGTGTTTGTGTGCGTGCGAACTAGACGTTGTGCATGTAGACCAGCATCTAAGTGCTCATCACTGATAATATCTCAGTTGGACACGATGCCAGGTGAGGCAGCGTGCTTTTCGGCCATGCCCACTAGTGAGTTCGAGCCCGCCACTAGTTCAACCTTAATAGTTTGACTGTGATCGTCGCACTGCCAAGTTGAAAAAAGTTTGGCCCCCATCCCCCATATCTCTGCCCCCGTTCATTTGGGGTCCATTCGGACGGTACGGGGGTTCGGTATCACTTCAAGACCTGGTTTACCACTCGCCATCTGGTTGCCTCTCCGATTAAATTTTACGTGCCATTGTGCCATTAACTATCATAATTGTATTTATATTGAATGATAGATCACGGAATGATATTCTGACATCGCTCATTATAGCAGCACCGCCCCAACACGGCAAATAACTAATCATTCAAGTTAGGATTTTAAATCAAATGAATTAAAGTCTATTTTACGATGGTTATACAGAATAGTGGACGGCTCGCCGACAGTGAACGGCCCGCGAGTCGTCACACGTCGCGCCGACAGAACGGTTCAAGCGAGGAGCTCGCTCCCCGGCGAAGAAACGCCTGAAGGTGGTATGCATGCCGGTGCCTCGCCGTCCGCGCGGTGACACCTCGCTGGCCGCGACGATTCTGTCACTACACCGGTGGCGTGCCGGCAGTGAGTGATCGCTTTGCTGACGGCACGTTGGCGACTAGCGGTCGCCTTGCTTATGGCGCGTTCGCGACTTAATTTTTCGAGGCTGTGCCGGGGCGTTACTGCGCTAGAGCGGTGCTGTTATAATGGTCGATGTCCTTTAGTCAACAAAATGTAAGTAGTGACGAAAATTTAAAAGCGCACCTACCTATTTTAGGGTGTTGGGTCAAGTTTAGAGAATAAATGTAGGTAATAAAAAAACAACGTTTCCTAGTTGAGAAAAAGTCTAGAGATGTTAAAGGAACACCCAGTTGGAATAAAATTCCTTTTTCTGTTTATTATGTATTATTATTAATACAGAGCTATCTAGTATCGCGGAGAGGGTATGTCTCTTTGGTTATTATCAGCAATATATTAACTACTGTGGGCGTACTGTGGGTAGTGTTACTTATTGCGCAATAGAAAAGCCGTTTACATTTCAGATCAAAATGATCAAATTATAATTTAATATCGAATTAATTACACTAGCAATTCACACACTGTAGGTACACGACACAACTATTCGCGCGTGAGTTTTTAAACGTGTTCACTGCTTGACTGCCACCGATGAACTCTGCTCAGCTCCAGCCGATCCGAGCGTTATGTTGTAAACTCTGTCGAACGCCGCTAGGCAGCGCTGGCGCCCCGATTTGCCAAATTTCCGACAAGTATATAATGTATATGATAGCAGTGGTGGAGCACGGTCTCACAGGGAGGAGGCCTGTATCCCAGCAGTGGGAACACTATAGGCCATGTTGTTTATGTTGTTTAGGCCATGTTTATGCATCTAGTATGGTCTCAAGTGTCAAAGTTTTTGTTTTTTATTTAATACAAAGTTATAAGTCGGTCAACCGGGCACAAATCCAGACTCCGCGCTGCTACTGAGAAATTCCTGATGGAAAAACCCAATTACAGTTTGCCCGTCGAACCCAGGATCTCATACTCAGCAGTAGCGCTTGCGACCACTAGACCAACGAGGCAGTCAACGAGACGTGGCAATAGGCTCGCCCGCTATTACATAGGACTTAAACATAACTGGCGAAATGTGGGTGTACTATAGGTACACCTCTGCCTAACCCTCCGGGGATTACAGGCGTGATGTTATTTATGTTATGTGTGTTATGTTATGTTATAAGTCAGTGTTAAAAAACAAAAACTTTGACACTGAAACTGACTTTTTCGGGAGTAACGCTTTTTCGGTAAGGTGCTGATAAACATGGGCATTCACTGTTTTTAAATTTGTCGAACTGAACAACGAACAGAGTCAAGCGTAGAGCCAAACATCGCTACGAGCATTTTCACAATCTTTCTAGCGAATGCTTTAAGTAGTCAATGGTCGTCAAAAAAATATTCTTGGGACGGCGGCGGAACAATGACCAAATGGCTCGGTTCGTCAAAAAGCTCGAAGCAAATTTACTGTCCTTTCGCTAGAATGCTCGCTAAAACGCTCCCGTTCATTTTTCTGTAATGTAACATTCGCTAGAATTACAAGTGAATGCTCAAGTTTATAAGCACCTTTACGTATCAATAAAGAACCTCGTTCTTATAACGAAAACACTTTATTCAACCTTTTCGTGTGCCTTTAAGTTTGTGCTAAAGTATTTTCTTTGTTTATTTTTTTCTTTTCTATCCGGAGATCAAACCCAGGATTTTACAATCAGTAGTCAAGCTGAAGACCCTTATACCAAAGAGGCTCTAATAATTAAAAAAAAAATCACAATACTGTAACTTGACCATCCCTTTCACGGAGAATTAAAACTTTTAACAATTTGAGGGTTCCTGTCACCTTTCACACTTTAAAAAAGTTTTCTATTTTTGTACAAAGATACAAAACTTTTGCATTTAACATTTTAGGGTCATTATGTTGATGTATATTAACATAAACAACCTAATGTTCCCACTGCTGGGACACAGGCCTCCTCTCTGTGATACGGAGTGGGCCGTAATCCACCACGCGGGTCCAGTGCGGGTTGGTAGAAGTCACATGTCTTCGAATATTTGGTTCTATGACATGCCGGTTTCCTCACGATGTTTTCCTTCACCTTTTTGAGAGCAGTGGTGATGAAATAATTTACACAAAGCAAAGCGCCCCTCTGGGAGCAACCCACGACCGCGGTCGTTACGACAGGGCCACCACTGCTCACACTGATAATGATACTGAGCTACAATAATTTATTTTTCGTTGTAGATGATGGGTATCAAAGATCTTTATGCCCATAGCTGGCGGTGAGCACTAACCATTAGGTAAACTGGTAGACCGTCTGCTTATTTGCTATCCAGTGCGACCTGACGACCCGTAACGACTGTCAAAGATCTACAATGACAGCCGGAACTAACGGCTTAACGTACTTCCCGAAGCCAAAGTTACCCATCCGCGGATCAACCCTGGCAAGCGTATCTTAACCTCATGGCCCGACTAGTGCGGCTGTTATTACTTAGCCACGAGCTTCTGGAAATTACATCTTCGATTGAAAATTTAAATATAAAACTTATATTTCTTTATTTATATTAGTATCGAATTATCGCAGTCTAAAAGTCTCGCTTCGCAAAATATGGCCGACAAATTATATTTGTTCCGACTCTGTTTGTTTAAATCTAATGTTATGTTAACGATAGGGAACGCGCCTTCTGTTATAATATGTTTACAATATCTATTGGTAAAAGCTGTACCTACTTTTATTAAAATTTGGCAATATTACTGTATGGAAATATGTAACATGGCTAACTAGTGAACTAAAATATTGTTTATGAAATGCAATAATTAATATCGTAACACCGAATATTTAGTTTTTGATGTAAGTAAAAAAAGTAATTGGAAACTTTCCAAATGCCCGCCTTACACCTAAAACGGTTACGAAATCAAATTCAGTGTTATAATTGCAATTTATTTTAGTTCACTAGTTAGCGAGATTTCATATTTCCATACAGTTATATTGCCAAATTAATCAAAACGGGTAAATATTTGATAGCTATTTGCGACGTTGCCAAATTTTAGAAGTTCTCTGCTGTGCATTTCTGTAACTGACGAATTCGCAATACCTAAACCTGTATATGATTTTGTTTGTATATGTTTTAGTAAGTATGTCGTTGAAGTGCTATATCAATCAATAAGTAAATCAATAAAAATACTTTCAGCACTTAAGACGACTTTTTACTCAGAATAAGAACTTAATCTGAGGAAAAAGTTGTCTTCTGTCGCATGTAGCGTGAACTATAAAGCCGCGCACAGTTTGGATGCGTTTTCGTACGAATTTTACTCGTGCGTACACGTAGTGAAATTCGTACGAAAACGCATCCAAATTGCGCGCGGTCTAAGAATATTTTTATTTCACTAATCGGGGGGTTTGCAAAGGTGCACAGGTTAGATTTTTTCTATCTTAATACAGACCCCTAATGCCCGGGTACTGTGAGTACAATTTTTTTGCTTATCTGAACACCGTCAAACACAATTACCTAGCAAAACTCCGCAGACGTTATCGACATCTAGACACGATAAAATCCTACTAGCCTACTAATATTATAACAATATTATAATATTGTGAGGAAGGATGGATGGATGGATGTTTGTTACTCTGTTACGCAAAAACTCCTGAACGGATTTAGATGAAATTTTAGCACACAGATGGTTTATAACCTGGATTAAGATATAGGATACTTTTTATTACGATATTCCGACGGGATCGAGACCTATGCGGGTGAAACCGCGGAGCGCTGCTAGTAAAAAATAAAAATATTTGATGATTTTTTTGGGGTCGACGACCGCTTGTTTGATGTTACTTGAAGTACGAGTTGAGGAAATCAGTTTTTTTTTTGCTTATCGTGTTAAGATATCGAAATTCATCACGTCTGTGAAGTTTACATTTAAAAAAAACCAGCTAAGTGCTAGTCGGACTCGCGCACGAAGGGTTCCGTACCATTTTCTATAAAAACGGCAAAATATAGAATTATTAAGAGGGTTACAACAAACGTGATTTTACGTTTGTTGTAACCCTCTTAAATAATTATTTTATTCTGTTTTTTAGTATTTGTTATTATAGCGGCAACAGAAATACATTATCTGTGAAAATTTTAACTGTCTAACTATCACGGTTCATGAGATACAGCCAGTGACAGACGGACACACAGACAGACGGACGGACAGCGGAGTCTTAGTAATAGAGTCTCGTTTTAACCTTTGGGTACGGAACCCTAAAAACAGTGGCACTCTGGGAGTGCCGTGAGAAGTGAAAACTTGAAAAAAAAAAACTGCGCTTCGGTTATCAACGCGTTGATGTCTTTTACAGCGATGTCCACAGATAATATATAAACGTAATATAAAAAAGAGCACAATCGCATTTACATAAATGAGATGTCGGTCGCGAGTTCAATGGTTTTTTCCCATCTCAAAAATGCCCAACGCGCCTAAAGTAGTTTTACTTTGAAAAAAGTTTTTTTAAACTGATATTTCAACTGACTGCGGTTGATGACCCCAAAAAAAAGTTATCGAATTAATTTTTATTTTATTTTGTCATGTTTAGATAACCCATCACATCTGCGGAGATTCGCTATGTAATTTCATTTGACCCTGTAGATGGAGGCAGAAATTTTGGTGTGTGATTATGCTAAATATAAAAGAGGAGCTCGTGGCTATATGAGAACAGCCGCAAGGGTCGATCTATCAGGTTAAGCTACGCTTGCCAGGGTTGGTCCGTGGATGAGTGACCATCTTTACATACCAAGACCCCTCCGTGTCACGGAAAGCACGTTAAGCCGTTGGTCCCGGCTGTCATTCATGGATCTTTGACAGTCGTCAGAAGCCCGAAACTCTGACAACCTGTCTTACTAAGGGGTATCGTATTACCCAGTTACTGGGTTGTGTAGATCATATAAGCAGTCGTTCTATGTAAAATACTGGTATTCAGCTGCATCCGGTTAGACTGGAAGCCGACCCCAACATAGTTGGGAAAAGGCTGGGCAAACTGTTATGCTAAATATAAAGTTAATGCATATTCATAACAATAAGACAGCACCTGAACACAGAAAATATAATACTATAACTGGAGTTCAATGCCACAGATTAAAATAATGTAAATAATAATGTAGACGTGACCACCAGTCCGATAATGAAATGTCACAGAGTATTAGTAATGACGAGCGATGCTCATTAGGACAAGCATCGCAGAGCAACAAAGTTTTTGTTCATTACAGGAAAGATAAAAAAAATATGAGTATCTTAAAGGTGATTCAGACTCGCGCATTCAGGGTTTCGTACTGTTATTTTACAAAATGGCGATTTTAGTTTGCTTTATTCTAGATTTTCTAAAAATGAAAGCGTAAAATATGCCAAATGTGTTTATACAAGATGGGGCAAAAGTTACGTCTTAATGTGAATATGCCAAAATTTTTGCAATTGGCGTCATAATGTCATTGTGATTTGACACTTATGTTGTAAAATGCAATAGAAGTGGATGTATTTAGTAACCTGTTCCGCTTAGCTATATCTAAAGAGTCTTTAAAAAAAACCCTGAAAGAAATCGACATGTGTTTCTCCTCTCAACGAGGCAGTCAGTCTGCGCTCAGTGCTTGGTGTAGCAACACGCCGTGTTCGAGTTCGCGACAAGTCAATCGTCATCCTGAGGATGCCTCGTTGAGAGGTGAAATACGTGTCGATTTCTTTCAGGGTTTTTTTTAAGAGTCTTTAAAAATAGCTAAGCGGAACAGGTTACTAAATATATCCACTTCTATTGCATTTTATAATGGATTTCCGCAAGGTCACGCCTGAATCAATTAACTAACTTATGTTGTAGACAGATAGAGAATTAGTTGACAATGCATTGGAGTTCAGTTTTAGTAGCAGTAAAACACGCAGCTTAGGCAATGACGGAGATTTTGAAACACAAATTTATGGGCCGTATAATCGCTCGTTTTGGCGATTAGATCTGACTGGACAAATCACCAGATCTGACGGCGCCAGACTTCTTCCTTTGAGGCTTTTTGAAATTTCGCGTTTACCAACATTATGAACTACAACCTTGCAAGTCTTGAAACCCAACATTGAGCAAGAAACCACCTATAGGGACCCAGATCAACAATAAAACGAGCAGAAATATGCATCAATCCAGAAGGTGGTAATTTCACCAATAATTGCTTTTTGCCTCAAGTCATCAATTTTACACCTTTAAATAATCTTTCCATGAAGATAGGCCAAAGTTTTAAATTTTCAACAAAATGCCAGCCAATTCACATTATGACATTAATTTTGCCCCACCCTGTATTTGTGCTTTCTTTTTATATTATCTGTGGAAAACCATTCGACGGACCATTTGAAGGTAACATAACATAGCATCACGCTTTATTTCCCCGAAGAGGTGATGGTATGCTATGTTATGATAAGGAATCATAAAGTCCTGAAGGTATACTTCGAACCGGAGTACAGTAATGCTTGGCGGCAGTAGAGGTACTTCCATGGACGAGCTTCTAACAAAGAGATCTACTATTGATGTGGTACATATGTAAGTATGGTCGTGTTATCTCAGCCTTGTTCTTGTGTGTCATGTAGCCCGGGGGTAATTTAAGCAAAATGACATACAATTTGTGTTCCCAGAGACACATTATTTAGATTCAATTACAATTGTGACAGATTGCCTAGTGCGTATTCCTCTAAAATAATGTTAGATCTCGTCGTCGTCTACCAACGTAGGCCCCAGTTGATAAATATATTCGTGTTGCGTTTTTTGGGTTCTGTACGCATATGACTGTACATTTTTAATCGTAAAAGGAATCCACTTGATCACAATCTCAAAAGTCGAAATCACAATTTAAAAAGATTAATATTATGACGGTACCTTGCCAATTCATCTGTGAAAATTATATATATTTATATAAATTTATATTATATATATATATTTATACATAATATAAATTTATATATATATTAATTTATTTCAGACCAAATACCAAATTACACGATCCATAAGTTGATAGTAAAGGTCTTAATCTAATGTTGTTGTTACTTCGACAGCATTATGTCGAATGACATTTTACTGTGGGATCGGGCTGCTGACTTAGAATCTATCTTTATTTTGCAAAAGAGAGCTGTCAGAGCCATTTAGAATCTACGTCACCGCGAATCTCTCAGGAAACTATTTAAAAGGATTAATATTATGACGGTACCTTGCCAATTCATATAGATTCCGGTACTACTGAATACTCTTTTTATCCAAAATACATCATATTATACGAACAGCATATGTACTGTAGTTCTATTTTCTTAATGTCTTTCGGCAAACTTCGTGCTTCGTCAGTTGTCGGATATCTATCAGTTGCCCTTTGCACTTGGTGCCGACCGAACGATCTCAATCGACTTGGAAGTATACAGAGTTGTTAATACTCTTTTAACTTAATTTAATTTATTTTAAAAATGCGAAGAAAGTTGCTAAAGTCGTAGGCACGACAGATAGGAAAATAGTTTTACAGCTCTATATAGTTCACACAGAAATCAAAACAAAACGCCAATAAAGTACTTAGTTCTAAATTATAATTAATAAACACGATAAATCGAATAATTGATGGACATGGAAATTAGCATTCGTTTGTATTCGGAAATGCGATGATACCCGAGGGACATTAAGAAAATAGAAATAGCGCACCGCTTCTGTATACTTCCCTTATTATGGCAGATCAGACAGAATCACACCCACTTCTCTCTCTGTGCTAATCAGATACGACACTCAATTTGCCACCTGCGACTGTTCGAGTCGCAGTCCAGTAATGTATGAGGAATACATCGCTCACAGTAAAGCATCGGTCAGAAGACTTCACTTGACATCATAATACGTCTTACAGGTAATCACATAACATTCACGCTTGTATGCACAGGCGGTCAGCATGTTTACAGTCCACAGTTTCCTACGTTTTTCAAATCAAATCAAATCTTTTATTGTGGGCATAAATGATAAATGATTTTATTTCTGTAAATAGGTTTGTACAAACACTTTTACACGTCAATCATATTTTAAAAACTAGATGAGGTCGGCGTTTCCTATCTGACTACTCTGAGAAGAAAGGCCGAAACAAACTCAGAGGTCACAGTCTCTTTTAAAGTCCAGACATAATCTTGGTCAGATCATGTGAAGACCATGTAGATTGGTGTCTGGAGTGGTCTTTTGAGGAAAGCATCACACAGATTGAGAGGGCCTGTCCAGTCAGTGCACGCATTTGTCAGTTATCGTGCAGCTCAACTCAGAATTAAGGAGCTCAACGATTCGACGAACAATACCAAAGAAAGGACATTTGGGTAGGCCGCATAAATTACTCAAAACTGTCAGACTATAATTAGAACTAAGTGAGAAAAAATTAAAAACAAAAAGAAAAAGGAATGACCCACATAGTCTTCACATTCACAATAATTTAAATAATATAATACTTTAAAAGTATATAAAATTCATTAATGTCAATGTGTATATAAAAACCAGGAAATAATCTTGATCAGAGCATTTCATTTGAGGACCATGTAGATTTGTGTCTGAAATGGTCTTTTGAGAAAAGAACCATACAGATGTGAGTGGACCTGTCCATTCCATGCACGCATTTGTCAGTAATCGTGTAGCTCAACTCAGAACTTAAAAGGAGCTCAATGATTCGACGAACAATACCAAAGAAAGGACATTTGGGTAGGCCGCATAAAGTACTCACAACTGCCAGATGATCATTAAAAGTAACTGAGAAAAATAAATATATATATATGACCCACATAGTCCTCACATTCACAATACTAAAAAAAATAAAAAAATATTATACTTCACAAAGTAAATATTCATGTCATTGTGTATATAATTTTAAAGTTAGCAAAAAAAAAAAAAAAAACAAAGTTCCGAAAGTAAAACATAAAAAAATAATAAAATTGGAGCAGCTCAATCCCATGCCTTTTTGTCCTCAATGTAATCTTTAACGGCATAAAAAGCCTTCTGGCACAACTTGCGTTTAGTAAATGATTTGAATTTATTAAGGCTTAGATCTTGTACGTGGCTTGGAAGTTTATTATAAAAGCGTATACATTGACATCTAAAGGAGCTACCTATTTTCTTGAGCATATATAGGTTATACAGACAGATGTTAGGTAAATTACAGTTCCATTATGTCCTGCCTAATAGTCATACAATAATTATGTCAACATGCAGTATAATAAAATTCTTAGGTATCACTTATAAAGCAAATCTTACAAAATAACTACTAAGCGTATGGTGACAGATTGTAGTAGGTACTAATTAAAAAAAAATACAATAGACGTGGATATATTTAGTAACCTGTTCCACTTAGCTATTTCTAAAGAGCCATAAAAAACTCCTGCAAGAAATAGACACGTGTTTTATCTCTCAACGAGGCATCCTCAGGATGACGATTGACTTGTCGCGAATTCACACACGGTGTGTTGCCACACCGAGCGCTGAACGCAGAGTGACTCTGCGTTTGCAATCGTCATCCTGAGGATGACGATTGCAGACGCTGATCCCGGAACAGGTTACTAAATGTATCCACGTATATTGTATTTTATAATGGATTTCCGCAAGGTCACGCCTGAATCAATTAAACATCACAGCACTAATTGTTAAGAAAATTAGTGCCTACTACAATCTGTCACACGATCCACATGTCTTCGAATTTTTGGTTCTAGGACATGCCGGTTTCCTCACGATGTTTTCCTTCACCGTTTTGAGAGCATTGGTGGTGAAAACATTTACACAAAGTAAAGTGCCCGCCTGGGTTCGAACTTACCACCTACAACTCGTAAGTCGGAGCCTTTACCAAGGGGCCACTACTGCTCTCAGAAAAAAAATCTCAATTAATCTATCCCGACTTAGGGAGCGAACCCCAGGACTTACAGCTCCGGGAATAGTTGCTTAATTTAACGTTCTTTTGAAATTATAAACATACACGCATGTTTCCTAATACTCTGTTCTTCGAGCGCTGAACGCAGAGTGACTCTGCGTTTGCAATCGTCATCCTGAGGATGACGATTGCAGACGCTGATCCCGGAACAGGTTACTAAATGTATCCACGTATATTGTATTTTATAATGGATTTCCGCAAGGTCACGCCTGAATCAATTAAACATCACAGCACTAATTGTTAAGAAAATTAGTGCCTACTACAATCTGTCACACGATCCACATGTCTTCGAATTTTTGGTTCTAGGACATGCCGGTTTCCTCACGATGTTTTCCTTCACCGTTTTGAGAGCATTGGTGGTGAAAACATTTACACAAAGTAAAGTGCCCGCCTGGGTTCGAACTTACCACCTACAACTCGTAAGTCGGAGCCTTTACCAAGGGGCCACTACTGCTCTCAGAAAAAAAATCTCAATTAATCTATCCCGACTTAGGGAGCGAACCCCAGGACTTACAGCTCCGGGAATAGTTGCTTAATTTAACGTTCTTTTGAAATTATAAACATACACGCATGTTTCCTAATACTCTGTTCTTCGAGCGCTGAACGCAGAGTGACTCTGCGTTTGCAATCGTCATCCTGAGGATGACGATTGCAGACGCTGATCCCGGAACAGGTTACTAAATGTATCCACGTATATTGTATTTTATAATGGATTTCCGCAAGGTCACGCCTGAATCAATTAAACATCACAGCACTAATTGTTAAGAAAATTAGTGCCTACTACAATCTGTCACACGATCCACATGTCTTCGAATTTTTGGTTCTAGGACATGCCGGTTTCCTCACGATGTTTTCCTTCACCGTTTTGAGAGCATTGGTGGTGAAAACATTTACACAAAGTAAAGTGCCCGCCTGGGTTCGAACTTACCACCTACAACTCGTAAGTCGGAGCCTTTACCAAGGGGCCACTACTGCTCTCAGAAAAAAAATCTCAATTAATCTATCCCGACTTAGGGAGCGAACCCCAGGACTTACAGCTCCGGGAATAGTTGCTTAATTTAACGTTCTTTTGAAATTATAAACATACACGCATGTTTCCTAATACTCTGTTCTTTAATATTAGCATTTTAGTTACAATATAGGTAATAAAAAATACTAATACTAAAAAGATTACTTTCTTCTAAAAAAAAAAAAACCGGCCAAGTGCATGTCGAATTACGCACAATGAAGTAAGGATGAATTTATCCCCAACTTAATATTGTAGTTGAAATATATGTTCTCCCATACATTCCAACTGCAAATGTAAGTTTGTACGCATAATATTGAGAGATTTACCATGTTATTTTAAGAGCATACATATACTTCTTAAAGGTTTTCCTGAAATCTGTGAGTGAGGAACCATTCTCTGCAATTTTTTCAAAATTGTAGGCGCAGTATTTTCGGAGATAAGTGTGTACTGGTCAAATTTCATCTATTTTCTTAAATATCTTTATTTTAAAATTATGGAAAATCTTAATAAATCCTTTCATTTGATATGTAACACGGTATCGATTGCATCTTTTCGTTTTCCCCCAAAAGTGACCCCTATATTCAAAATTAATTTATTTACGTTACACGTCCGTGTTTGGGTCACAGAAATACATATGTGTACCAAATTTAAACTTAATCAGTCCATTAGATTCGGAGCAAATTGGCTGTGACAGACAGACGGACAGACATACAGACAGACAAACACACGAGTGATTCTATAAGGGCTCCGTTTTTTTCTTTTTAAGGTACGGAACCCTAAAAACGAAAAAGTAACCAAGTAAAGTGTAAGTAAGTGTACAGCGTACATATTTAAGGTGGATCCGCAGTGGTGGCCCGCGAAATAAAAATATTACGTTTTTTGCAATTTATGCAATTCACGTCAGTTGTATCTTGATCAAAATTTGATTCCCGACTTTAATAAATATAGTATTACTATTTTCTATAATTTTCTAATTATTTTTTCAGAAAGTAGGTAAGTAATTATTAGTGAATAAAAGTCTAATATTATTTTACAGAATTAAAATGATTAGAATCATGAATACATCCCTCCGAGTTTTATTTGTTGCATTGAATGGCGGATTGGCTTCTGCGAATCCACCTTAAGGTAACCTGGGGCAACTTTTTGCGCGTAGTTATTTGAAACAAAAATTATTTATTATTTATTGCTATAATTCGTGTATCAATCAAATAGTTTGTCCAAACACTGTGTATTGTGTCCGCTGTCCGTTTGTCTTCGACTCTTCTGTCAACAGTGACCCTGAAGGGGAGAGGGTGGAGGGAGGGTGACTATCAAAACAAGAAGATAATAATAATTGTTTTAACGCACAATGCTAGGCTCGGGGCGTTTGTGCGCCGGCCGCGTGTCATACCGAACACGAATCTTGCGAAGATGACTATTTATTGTAACAATGTGGCTTGATTCTCGAATTTATCCACTTGTATATTACTTGCTGTTCCCATGAACTCTTTGAAATTAATATTCTGCTTCTTCACTAACCTCTTCAGGCTGCTGGACCCTTGCTCTGTATACAGATAATAGGGATGACGACGGCGTAAAAAAAAAAAAAACTATTTGGTCCGTCAGTTAGATAATAAAAAAAAATTAGACACATATTTTTGCTTTATCATATTAATGTTTGCTGACACGCAAATAGATGATTTCTATGCAATGGAGAAATAAAACCGCGTCAGTCTTGAAAAATGTGCGGGGGAGTAGCAGCAGCATCCTGAAAATGATAGCAAATTGGTTGGATGTGGCTGTGTTCAAACGGTTTATTAATCCGCATGTGGGAGGTGTGGGTTGATGAATCGAAATTATTTTCCACTTTTATTTCTGTACCTACTAAAATACCTTTTAAGCTTTTTGTAACTAGCACTATGGGCATTTATTTGAATTTGAATCGCTTTATTTCGGACACACAATTATCCATATGGTGTTAGTAACATACAAAAAAACAACTTATTACCTAGTGTTAGTAACAATCAACCTCCGCACAAACTGCTGTACAATCGGAGAGCCAAAGCTCTCGGCTACAGTTTTCAGGATGCTATTTTGACTGCCCCTCACTCTCCTCAGAAGCGACGCAGTTTTTTTGCGTACAATAGCATAGAAGCCGTCGGTGCGGGCTTGCGCAAACATATTCGACGCGCTACAGTATCGAGGCAGCCTCAACAACATCCTGAAAGCATTGTTATATTGGACGCGCAGGGCATCCAGCGATCTCTTAGTATAATTGACCCACAGATTGCCCGTGTACAAGCTTTGGCAGTAAGCCTTAAAAAGTGTTACTTTAACTTGGTCTGTACACCGCGCAAATCTACGGGACAACATATTACTCCGGACCGCTAGAGCCCTGCGCTCCTTCTCAATGTCTACATCGTCCCTGAGGTCAGCGGCAAGACAATTTATTGTCTGAAAATAAAATACTTTTTTTATTTTTTATTAATAAAAAATTACTTAGATAAAACGCATCAACGTTGGGGAGTAGGGGCTGCTACGTTACAAGTAAGTATAAAATCTACATATCTACTCGTGACGACGTCATTGCACATTTTAACTCAATTGATTAAAAAAAGACCGAGGCACTCCGGGAGTACCAACAGAAGTGAAAACTTGAACAATTTTATTGTGCAGGAAATACTTTTAATGAGGTGTCCGTAATGGTAACGGTAACACTGTCGCGAGTTCAATTGTTTTTCCCATCTCAAAAATGCCCAACGCGCCTAAAGAAGTTTTTACTTAAAAAAATAATATATGGATTTTTTTTTTGTCATCATCCCTATACTCTCGCTGTGAAGACTTCTCATAGCGAAATGATGTACTTGGTTGAGGCTGCGCCGCCTCATCTTCCGGTCGACGATGGCGAGCGCATGGCTGTTGCGTAGCCCGGATACCAAAAAAGTAATGGCTGTCGCTCTTCTGCTTTTGGTCTACGGGGGGCTTTCTCCCTGCAGCTTTATTGTGTCTAACTGCCCCAGGGTTATATCATTTTTATACGGTTTTCTTGGTAATCGTGCCGGTATGATTTCAACATATTAGCCTTGCGCTTGCAATTATCGATGGTCTTCCTCTCGGATCAATCCTTCTTTATTTTGGTTAAAAACTTCTTCAGGATTTCATAGAGCGTTTGATTGATAAACAGAGAATTGGAATACATATTTGGAGTCGATTTGAAAGTATTTGGATATGGTTAATATAAATAAATGGTTCAATGTAACCTTATATGCTCTCTGCAATCCAAAGTTCTCCAAATTGCAGCGATCTTCTAGTTCTCGTGGCATTGTTTCACTTGATAGTCCGTAGTGTGGCGGCATCTACAAACGCCAAATATGAATTACGCAACACACTGACGTCACACAAAATCCTGCATCTCGCAAGCAGAGTTAACTGCGCGACTAGCTTATACATATACAACGTCGCCGTCGATTAGATACCGTTTCCATTTAGGTTGTAATTTTTATTTGAGTGAGATTACACATCGGTGTGAGTGTGAGCCTGTTGATCTCTCAGTACTTCACGAATCAAAATAGTGAGTTCTTTGTGTATATTATTTGTCCAGACGGTCTGTTTGTCGACGACTTGACGAATAGCCTCGAGTCGAAAGATATTCAAGGCATAATCAACTGGGTACAAATCCAGAATCCGGGACTAAAAGTGTCAAAGAAGGAAAATCTCAATAATTAACACTGCGAAGACCTGGGAAGAGAATCCAGACCTTGTCGCGCTTGTGACGACTAGACCAAAGAGACCGTCTTATAATGAAAAAAAAAAAACCGTCCAAGTACAAGTCGGACTCACCCACGAAGGGTTCCATTATACCACCGTACAATATTTAGCAAAAAACGCTAAAAAAAAAACATGTTTCTTGTATATCTTTATTTATTTTTTTGTTGTTATTGCAGCAATAGAAATACATAATTTGAGAAAAAAACAATTGTTATGGTTCATGAGATAAAGTTCGCTGACAGACAGATGGCCGGATTGACGGACGGACAGCGGAGGCTTAGTAATAGGGTTCTGTTCGGCACCCTTCGGGTACAGAAACCTAAAAAGAAAATATGCTTATTTGCGCGAACGGTATCATACTTCAGAAAATGTTGGGTTTTTAGACATGTATTGACCCTGGCGGGGTCGCGGGAAAGTCCGAAAGGGATACCGTGACCCCCGGCAACATGACAACTGAAGGAACACGGGTGGGTTTTAGTCAATAAGAGTCTGGTACGCCTTCTCGCTCCACCCAGAGTAGGAGAAGTTACTTGATAATTTCCCATCCAAAAAATGGCACGTATTGGCACAACCGGTTAAAATATTAAATCAGTTTAATTTATTTAATTTCAAATAAAGAAATCTTATAGATTCTCAAGTTCCGATGTTTCCTCCAGTCAGTGCAGTCCATGTAAAGGGTAACTGGTAACTAGTGACCGATTCTTAAACATGTTAGTTTACTCATCATTATGAACAACTTTTACTAAGGACCAAATCTGAAATCGCAAAAAAAATCTACTGTTTCCTACATTTATATTATCTACATCTTTCAATTACTCAGATATTCACAATGAAACAACAAAATGCCCTTCCACTTCCATCGGTAAGTGATACCCTATCAAAGGACAATTTGCACTGAAATTAAATACATTCAAACATAGGAACAGATCAAAACTCGAAACCCATACTTGAAATTAATAAAAAGTGTCCTTTCAATATGACCACTTCTTTATTCATTCGTTCAATCACGCTTTTCATTCGAGTTTGCGTCATTTAATTACCATTTTTCTTTGTATTCCCTACTCGTGGAGACATTATCAGTTACTAGTAAGAATATTACGGTAAATTAATATTTTCCGAACATCCTTCATAGATAGTTATCGTTTATGAATAAAATTGAAAGGAATTTCAAGACATACAACGCAGAAGTTTTACTTGAAACTGGTCTTATATGTCACGAAAAACTGGCCAAGTGCATGTCGGACTACGCACAATGAAGGGTTCCGAAGTTGGGCTGAATTTATCCCAAATACAAACTTAACTTTGTAGCTGAATAACATGTTCTCCCACAAGGAATGTATGGGAGAACATGTTTTTGCAACCGCAAATGTAAGTTGGTCGATTATTACTCGTTAACTTGTAAAGCATAATTAGTTGTGATAGTTTTCCTTTTAATTTCGTTTTTTAACTACTGCCGTGAATTTTTTCACATATCCAAAATCAACCATTTAGCTGCCAAGAGGGGGACACTTGACTCTACAAAACATTTGAACTTTAAAGCTTAATATTTCTAAAACGGATTCCTGAAACCAAAAATGATTTTCACATATTTACAATATTTTTGAACGACCTTTCCAAAGCCACCCCACTCTATGGGATAATTGAGGAAAAATATCTTCTCCGCTTTACGTGTAAGGGAGGTACCTTAATTTCTTTTTTTCCCACTTTGTCGGTGTGATTAATATGTGTATATCCAGATAACAGCTTTCTAGTACTCTGAGCTAAGCCACGGACAGACAGACAGACAGACGGACATAAAATAACGCCTCCATTCTCCGAATGCATCGACAGTGGTGAAAAAGTACACTCTCATTTCGTCTGTTATTTTTTAATTCCGTCAATGTGTCATCAACCGGGCACAAATACAGGCTTCAGATTGCCGCTATAAACCTTTTGACGATAAAAACCAATAACACGTAGCCAAACCTGGAAGACAGAGAACTCTTTCTCTGTTTAGGCTCGCAGCTCAATAACAACAGCCGCACGAGTCTATTGAAGGTTAAGCTATGCTTTCCGCGGTCGGTTCGTGGATGGGTGACCTTCCATTACCTATCGAGACCCCTCCGTGTCTCGGCAAACACCATAAGCCGTTGGTCCCAGCTTTCATTTGGCGATCTTTGACAGTCGTTACGGGAAGCCCAAAAGTCTGACAACCAGTCTTACCCAGAGGTTTCGTGTTACCCAGTGACTGGGCGGTGGAGGTCAGATAGGCAGTCGATCCATGTATTTAGCTGCATCTAGTTAGACTGGAAGCCGACCCCAACATAGTTGGGAAAACGGGAAGGCAGAGTAAGTGTCTCGGTTCGGGGTTCGGCACCAAGACCCTACTCTCAGCAGTTGCGTTTGCTACCAACAGACCATCGAACCAGTACTGTTTGTAGTGGTACTTTTTATATAACTGTCGTATGTATCACGCGGGTGCATGCCGGAGCGCTGTGGGTTGATACCGCAGTCCTAGGGCTTCGGTCCTCGGTGCCTTGCTAATTGATGCAGGTATTTATTTACGTTGAAATAAAAATATATCTACACTAAAAATAGTGTGGCAGTTTTCAATGTTATTTCTGTACAAAATCGATTTGAATGAAAACTGCCACTGTAATTTTATTTTACCAGCAGTGATAGTGGTGTGACCGTTGGACTCCCAAGTTCTGGTCTCGAGTTCGAATCCAAGGCACATACCTCTGACTTTTCGGATTTATGTGCGTATTGTATAATTATCACTTGCTTGAAGGAAAACATCGTGAGGAAACCGGCATGCCTGAGAAATATTTCTCGACGACATGTGAAGCCAAGTCAGAGACCCATGGGTGGCATAAAGACTCTGTTATTGTTGGTAACTTACATTCTAATTCGTCAAACCGATTTTTTTTTTGTTTTTTTGTCCACAACGAGGAAGCTCTCGTCCTGCACCTCACCTGATGGTAAGTAGTGATCAGGCCGAAGGTAAAAGCGAGTTTCACCCGGAATCCTCAACCACAGAGGAACTGGCTATCTTACATCTAACTGCCGAAACACAACAATGCTGTTAACATTGTTGTTATGGCGACAGACTCAGATAAGATGGTGGTAGCTACCCAGGAGTACTTAGAACGAGCCCTACCACCAACCAAACCGAGCAGAAAATTTTGCCCCCATTGGGGATCGAACCCGGGGAGTCTGAGACAGGTGGTCTAACTACTAGACCACAGAGGCGGTAAAAAAATATTTAAACGTTATCATAATTTGATATAAAAAAACTATTTATTTATTTGACATAATTTACAATGCATTAGCAGAGTTCAACTATTAACTATTAAGCATTTTCTCTAGCTTAGATCATTTGAATATACAAAACGGATATTCGAAGATAATCGTCTGCTGTGATCCCAATATCCAACATACGAGATCATTGCTACGGCGTAGTCTGCGTAGCAATGATCTCATGTCATAAGCTACGCCGTAGCGCACATAGATATTTAAAATACTAATATTTTTTTGTTAAACATTAGTAGTGTCGATAAGTGCGTGTCGGACTACGCACAATGAAGGGTTCCGTAGTTGGGATGAACTTATCCCAAATACAAACTTAACATTGTAGTTGAAATTCATGTTCTCCCATACATTCCAACTGCAAATGTAAGTTTGTACGCACAAAATTGAGAAATTTATCATGTTATTTTAAGACCATAGACTTCTTATAAGTTTTTCTGTAATCTATGAGTAAAGACCCATACTATGTACTTTTTTCATAATTTTAGGTCCAGTAGTTTTGGAGATAAGGGGGGAAATGGTCAATTTTCATCGAATTTCTTAAATATGTTTAAATTATTTATTTTAAAATTATATAAAAAAAATGTAAGATGCTCGCAACAAGCCCTTTTATTTCATATGTCACACAAAACTTTTTAAATTTCTTTTTTGTCCCCCAAAACTGACCCCTATATTCAAAATTCATTTATTTACGTTACACGTTCGTGTTTGGGTCACAGAAATACATATGTGTATCAAATTTCAGCATAATCGGTCCATTAGATTCGGAGCAAATTGGCTGTGACAGACAGACAGACACATGAGTGATCCTAGTGATCCTATAAGGGTTCCGTTTTTTTCCTTTTGAGGTACGGAACCCTAAAAGGGAGAACCTGACTAACTAATTCCTCAACAATTTACACCAGACGTATGTTGTTGATGTACATAATCTGATAATGGAGCCGGAAGGTAGTCACGGGAACTCGGCCTTACTAACCTGTGACCAACCTAGTTTAGACCCGTTGGATTGATCTAGATGAGTAGTAGTGTGGATAGACGATAAAAAGTTTCTGATTATGGCAGGAAGGTGGCCATATCCACACTCTTTCAGATCGATTGAAGCTAAATGTGTACAAGAAGTTATTTGATCCATTAAAAACACGCTTTCTCGATCCGGGTATGGAACTCAGACGTTCAGCAGTTGCCCATGCGACCAATAGGCCTGTGTCCAAAATTTTTTTTTTACTTCATTTGTACATTATGTAGATTATTAAAAAATATTGAACACGTATTTTTTCTTTTTTGACGTAATCAAAAGATTAGGGCGATACATTGGGTTAAAATGTGGCGTGACGTCACGCCTTGATAGACTTTATATTGAGTTGTTGTTCGATTTGAAACAGATTGCTAATCCATTGCTTCATACTTTGGAAAAAAAAATCTGCTCGACAACGTAAATAACGCATTGAATGTTGTAGAACTGTCAAAATGAAACAAATTAGGCATAATTGTTTACGAAAATAAGTTTCGCAATTAGGGTACAGGATGGTATCATTTTGAAGCCCTTCAAATTTTCTAGGATTTTTATTTTTTCTATGAAAAAAGTTCTAAAAGAAAAGGTAAAAAATTGGCGTTTAAAAAAAAACCGCATTATTGTAGTTTAGTAACGCATCTTTTGGTACCATTTTCATTTCCCTATCTTAATAATTGAGGACGCCCGGTCGCACTTTTCTTGAAAATGGGCGATCAAAAAAGCATTTTCAGTTGTCTCACCGCCGGCGATTAACGGGTAGTGAGTAGAGCTAGCAATTGAAAACAAGTTGGCGAGCAGTGCAGCGAATCTGTAGTTCCGATAGTTTTGTCGCTGGCCTATCAGCGAGTGTCCAAGTGCGACGGGCGATTATTCGCACCATTCGCTCGGGTATTGCTGAGCAAGTATTATCTTTGATAGCTCTTGTCGCTCAGCGACAAACTAGTAGAGCGAGTCCTCGCCGGTGTGAACAGTCAGTGATCAATTATTAATTAATACATGCATCTCTTTTGTTTACTTGGAATGTATATCTATTGTACGTTTCTTGAGCGAGAAAATAGCCGATAGTTGGTTGCTTCCTCGCCAAACAACAAATGCCTAAAAGTTCGGTTCTGTATAGCACCATCTCTGTCACTCATACCTCTGTGACAGTCTCTTTCTCTCTAAGCCATGATGTTTCATATGAATGCCCATAAGCATACAAAAGTACTACGAGGTTATAAATGAAAAGAAGTTGGTTTTTATTTTTATTTTAACTGGCAACTCGCAGTTTTGACCACTAAGGTCTTGGCTGCTTAACCGGACTTTCCTGTGGGTGCCTTAAGCTGCTACACTTAGAGCCTCCAGCCAGGAGCAAAAACAACTAAGCTAAATTAAAACTGGACGAACGCTCGCTAAGGGCACCCCCTGTGGGGTACGGACCTTGGCTTAGGGCGTCGCTGAGGGGAGGACAGCAAGAAGGGACAGGCTGGATAAAAATTGGTTTAGATCATGATTATTATTCGGGGTAGTTTAAAGCTACGTGCTCAGCTGCAACAACTTGCTGGCACCTCGTTTTCGAGCAAGGGTCGGGGAGGAGTATCATTTACTCAGGGACACGGTCGCGATCGCAAAGGACCTCGGCGCCGCGGCGGCGAGGTCGGAATAACGGGAGGCGTCAGTGTTTGTATATTGTGCTGATGGCCCTATTCTTCTCCTGGAGGAGTGTAATGGGATCATCAGGGTCGGAAAGAAAAAAAAAGAATATGGTTGTGAGCGTACGTTTATATTGACTGATCGTGCTCGAGTAGACAGCGGCGGCCTTACATTGCTTACAATTAAATAAATTTATTACTTAGCGTCAGCGACTTGCACACACGGTACAATATGACATTGTTAATAATAGATCTCCTGCACATTTATGTAAACTTGGTACATTTTTGGTTACACTTATATAAAAATAATGTTAATCAAACAGATTACTTGAATTCTTTAAAAAAATATAATTATGCATTTAAAACTACTTTTTATAACGTATACTACAGTAACAATAAAAGGTATTGTTCACATAATGTTTACAATAATGCATATATTAGAAGTCAATTTGAAGTTCTCATAATGTAAAAACATCCAAGTACTGTTTCCGTGTAATCAACATCATTTACATAAAATTAACCTGTGTAAGATGCACTTCAATACAGAAAATACAGAATACTCATAATTTGTGTAGTAAGCAGTCTTATCGAAGTATGTAGGCATAGCTAACTTTCACTGTGTGAATAAGGAAGATTTTACATTGTTTGCATCATTACAATGACTAGTAATCCATCGCCCCGCGATATTAGCATTTGAATAGAGATGAGAAGACTCAACCGTTTCAGAAGTTCAGTTAAAATATGGGATTATAACAGACCATGAAGTTTGGAGGAAGTGTTCTTAACGGAGCCTTACTTAACAGGGGGTTTGACATCACGCCAGTAATCCCGGAAGGTTTAGGTATTTTTAATCGTACTCCCAAATTTCGCCAGTTATGTCCACGTAGGTGTCCTAAATAGAGAGTCTCTGCCAACCACCAGAGGCCCAGTGTGACGGTACACAGCATGTGCGAGTTGGGATATGAGGGTGTGTGATTGTATAAGAATATGAAGTGTGGGTGTGATAATGTGTAAGAGCTTTAATAATGTGGATGTGTATATATGCATGTGTAAATGTGTGTGTCTCAATATCTCGTACTGCATACTTAGTTTCTTTTTTATGATTGAATGGACAATTTTATTTATTTTGTGCAAGTTTTTGATGATTTTGTGCAAGTGAGTATAATTGTACGTCAGTTTCAAAATGTGTGTGCATGTTTTACTGTATGTGTGCAAGTCACAGCGGCATTGTACTGTCAGTGACGCGCCCCCAGCCGTAGCGCGTCACAGACTTCACTTACTAGAAGGTGTTATACTTGCAGACCCTAATGATCCAACATTAGTTACCTGAACGCACATAAACACAATGTTGGCTTTTACAAAACTTCCTTAAGATGTGAGCCAATGTTGTGTGCGTTCAGAAACAGATGCAAGAACATAAGTTTCTGAAGTATGTAACCAGTGTTTACACTAAATATATAAGTACAAGTATAACTAGTATGTATAGGTACATTGGTGTACAGTTTGCGCACTCCGTTGAACCACGCCCGCACACTTGCATTTAATATGTGGGTGAGTTTGAGTGTTTATGTGTGTGTGAGGGTGTTTTGGTGTGTCTACAGTGTAATGCACTAAGAAATGTCAGTAGCTTACTGTTTAGTGAATCACGTCTTTAAATATCATAATAATTACAATACAAAGTATACAAATATATTGAACACTATGTTACATTGGTGTTTTCGATACGTAGCTGATTTTATGTTAATAATTATTGTACATCTACAACTCTTATGTTATTTTGGTCGGACTTGTGGGCCATATTGTGCGTTGTCTCCCTGTAATATCGGTGGCAACGTGGGTGTGGTCGGACGGCTCGTATCGGTCATGTCGGATGTGTTGGACGCGGCTGTGGGTCGCGGTGGCCTAGTCGTCTGTCGGAGGATTATTCCTCTTCTCTGGTTTCCTCTGCACTCCTTCTGAACAAACAAATAGTATATATATTAAGGTAATGCCTCCTTGGAAGCTTTTCGTGAACAGTGATAATGTATAGTTGGCCTATGAAAGCCTTGGTCATAATTAAGAACCTTATCGTATTATACAAATGGCTACGTTAAAAAAGACGCACCAACCAAGACAGCTACATTAATTGAAAAGTTCTTGTAACGAGTTACAAGAGAGATAAAAACTAACATGTGCTTTTAATGATAGGCAATAATGAGGACATATAGCACTAGGAGGTGGTGAAGCGGAGGACACGTATGCTCCAATACGATGGAGGTCTGCCCGGCTTGGGCGTAGCATCGCCGTGTCCCGTGGAAGCGATCGGCGGCGGTCATCTCTCGCGTCCGGCCATGGTACGAAGCGAGAGGAAATGGGAGGCCGTCACCTCCTTCTGCGAAGTGGTAATGCTCGCGAAGGAGGAGGCGGAACGCGTGAGGAGAGGCAAATTTCGTGCCCTCACGCCTCTGACCGCCGCTGGAGGAGACGCCATGGGCGTTGGGAGTCGCAGGCCGATTCTCGGCCACCGTAGGCGCTTACGGACGGTGAGCAATGGGTAGCTCGCCGTCTGATAAGGAACATGTCAGGGTCGATGGCGCGTTGTGTTTCACGCGCGCCTCAAAGAGATGTCAGCAGAATTGATGGGGTCAAGGAGATCGCGGCCCCCGGCAACAGGGCAACCGAAGGAACACGGGTGGGTTTTAGTCAGTAAGAATCTGATACGCCGTCCCGCTCCGCCCAGAGCAGGAGAAGTTATTTAATAATTTCACACCCAAAAAAAAGGAGATGGTGAAGGGCGTTTTGGAGGACTGTTTTATGTAATTTTGACGTTCGAAAAGTGCTGATTCTCAGCCTAGTTTAGAATAGAATAGAATATTTATTTGCGTAAAATATGGTATACAGGGGTGTTAAATATGAATGACTTGATTTTGAAAGTATTAAGTTATACCACTTGCACAACCAATCACTAAATGAGTTTAGCACTAATTTTTTTTTAAACATTATTCTGTCCGATTGACAGAAACAAGCAGTGGTTTTAACAACGATGTTTTGAATTTGTTTAGCACTTAACGTATTTAGTGACTTATGGTACAAGCGGGCCAGAGTGAGGAAGGCTTCAAAAGAACAGGAAGATCAAAGAAACAATGAAGGGAGACTGTACTGAGAGATACTGATATAACTAATAAAATTTCTAAATTTAAGGCTGTAATTTTTATGGTAAACGGTGGTTTTTTTGGTGGTTTTACGTAATAAAGAATATTCTATCTATGTATCTAATATATGCTGAATGGAAGAAAAAGACATTTTGCGTCGAAAAAAACACGATTATGAGTGGAAGATGATGATTGTACCAGGGATACATGACTAACTTGCGGTATGCGGGCGGTTTGTGTCGGCAGCGGTATAGCGGAAAAACGCCAGTGAACTCGCAAAGCAGTGCACCCTCCGCGCCTCCCGCGCCCCGCAGCGCTAAGCCCTCCACGCCACCCGCGCCCCACGCGCCCTCCGACCGCTTGCCGTACCGCGTGCTCATGAAGAACCTGTACACATAATAATGGCATCATATTAACATTGGAGTCATACAAACACACACCCTAAGTCACAAATGCACTTATACTCATGTCGTCCTACCATCTGTTATGCGTTAAGGCCGACGCAGATTTGGGTGTGCCGCACCGCATTGACAAAATCATTCAACATCACTGCAACATATTTGTATGAACCATCGCACATTAGAGGAGGTTTGCTTTTTGTATTGAAATACTGACGCGTTTATAATGTGCGCTTGATTAAAGATTAAGATGAATAGTTTTAAAAGTATGTGTGTGTGAGTGTGTTCATAATGAGTTACGTGTCCTAGTGGGGTGTATGTGTGTGTGTTACCTGTCGTTGCGCGGTGCGAGGTGGCGGACAGAGGGTGAGCTGCGTCCGTAACGCGTCGCCATCAGGAACGGCATCGGAGACACTACGCAATGACAAAAAATATCAGTAATTAATCTAACATCATTTCTGAGAAATGTTTGAGAAATAAATGGTTAGCGACATGACTATTTAACAACGGGTGTAAAAAGTCCCACCATCGCGCCGGAAGTCATGTATCCTTCCCGTCACAGCATTTTTAAGGTTCCGCTAGTCCGAATGAAAAAGGGAACCCTTATAGAGAATCACTCGTGTATGTTTGTCCGTCTGTCACAGCCAATTTGCTCCGAATCTAAAGGAACGATTAAGTTGAAATTTGGTACACATATCAATTTCTGTGACCCAAATACGGACGTGTTACTTAAATATTTTTTTTTTTAATATGGAGGACATTTTTAGGAGAGAAATAAGAAAATTTAAAAGTCTCTAGGTATATTTTATTAATGAAATAATAAAAAAATGTTTACATTAACAAAATCACGAAATTAAAGTAGGTATGTTAAACGTTTACATCAAATTGCGTCTGGGCAATACCAGAGAAATTTGACTTCAAAAATTATTTTTTAAATTGTTAAGTGTTAAAAGCATTCCGTTTCTTTGTTTTAACAATGGCAACTCGTAGTTTTGACCACTAAGGTCTTGGCTGCTTAACCGGACTTTCCTGTGGGTGCCTTAAGCTACTACACTTAGAGCCTCCAGCCAGGAGCCAGTAAAACTATTCTAAGTTAAAATTAAGCAAACGCTCGCTAAGGGCACCCCCTGTGGGGCACGAACCTCGGCTTAGGGCGTCGCTGGGGGGAGGACAGCAAGAGGGGGCAGGCTGGATCAAAATTTGGTTATCATCATGATTATTAGGCGGGGTATTTAAAGCTACGTGCTCAGCTGCAACAACTGCTGGCACCTCGTTTTCGAGCAAGGGTCGGGGGGAAGAAGCATTTGGATCCCATCGGTTGACATTTATACTGCCCAAGCAACGAAACCATAGCGAGTTCTAATTCGATGCCAGCACGAATTAGAATGCAGCACTAAAACTTATAAAACGGGTGTAAAAATACCCATAGCGAAACCGAGAATCACAGTTTTTGTTTTTCGTTATTATGATAAAAAAAATTGTACTGGACCATATCTGGGAATATTGTTTTTTTTTTATGTATTTTTTGTTGCGAAAACAAGTTTTAAATGTATAACTTAACTTTAAATACTCCTTGCCTGCATCCATAACATACACAAACTGTTGTGTAGTTCGGCAGAGGTATCTTGTAAAGAAAATTATATAGCAAAAATTATTCTTTTTAATTATTATTTATTCTTTCATAAGCACAAGCTATGTTTTGTATAATTTGGAAGCATTTTTTAAATTTTTGTAAATGTGAGACCATGGAGCCGTTTATTATGTTATTAAGATGTATGTTGACTTGAAAGAGCATGGCAGTTGAGAGTATGTCATGCTCACTTAAATGTCTCGCTGATGGTGGCGAGTGTGTTGGATCATTCGGTTCCCTACAAAATGGTTGAGCTGGATGGTGCTGATCCACGCGGCATGTTCGTGAACGGGCGCCGTCAGTTGGGACTAATCATCTCTTATCTGCCAGGGCTTATTTTTAATCTTATATTTTCAATTGCTTTTGATAATTTTTTGTACATTGTTCTCACATATAGAAGCAACAAGAATGATGTACCCAGGATTTTGTAATATCTATATTTAAAAGAGTGTCCTTGTAGTTACTTGCCGTTCTTCTCCATAGAGATCTACGTTTTGAAATGGGCCGACGCTTTGACAATTCAAAAGTGTAAATGGTTTAATTGAAACAAATGCTTTGAGTTTGAGTTTGCACAATGTTTTCGTGCATTACATACATTGTGTAAATAGCAAATTTACACATTTCAGTATACGCTGCACCGATCGACGTCATAACGTCAACGCCGGCTGTCGCTGAAAACTTGCGCTGTGGCTTTGTCTCGCATGGGGACACAGCATTATGCTGAGCGATGGCCGTTTTGCGTGTATGTGGCGCATATTTTTTCCCAGCTTGTTCTTTTTTGTTTAAACATATTTTCTTTCCTTTCCTTCTTTAAACACTACAAAATAAAAATAAAAATTGTTTTTTTTTTGTGGTTTTCGTGCGCTGGTAGTATTGTTACTTGTATGAGTTAAGTAAATATGTTTTTTTGGGAGTGCCTCCGCTGCCGGCGCCGACTCCCAATAATAACACCATTGGGAACCAGCATGACATTACTGCCGGCAGCCGAGATTAAAAACATCGGCACATTACATACTCTGTGGACACCGGCGGTGTAGCGTTTATGGAAACCCTTCCAGTATTCAAAACTCCAACTAACCCTAATGAAAGTATTCTTTTTAATATATTCAAGTCCTTTTTGGCGTAGGGAGTCACAGTTCTAACCTAACCCTTTTTGTGAGTGAAAATATTTAATCTAATCTAACTATGTAGTTCGGTTCCGGGTGCTACTTAGTACATGATTATTGGAATATGGAAATCATTGATTATGGAAATATAAAATTGGTAAAAAAAAAAAATGCTTTACTACTTACATGTTTTTTTTTTTATTATGCCTACCCCGCTTATCTACTCCAATATGCCAAATTGCCAACGCCTGCAGCCAATTCAGCAACCGGCGCCGGCAGTCAATTCGGGATCTAGCGCCAGCAGCGGAGACACTCCCTTTTTGTTATTGTGTTTAGATATAGATAGAAATCACGTGTGTGGGGTTTTGCTAGTTAATTTAATTAGATCCTGTTTTTTAAAGCTGAAGGTTTGTTTGTTTATTTGTTTGAACGCGCTAATCTCTGGAACCACCAGTCAAATTTGAAAACGGACAAGCATTATGAGGGTTTTTGCAGAGAGGCTGGATGGGCCTACAATGGGGAGGTATACCAAGCTACATGTTGGCAACAAAGTTTTTTAAACCTTCCTGTGATTATGATTTTCTTTTTCTTACTTGTTCCTGAATGTTACTAATATAATTTTTAAGTAAGATGTAATACAATAAAGTTTTATTTAATTTTAATTTTAATACTAACACCCTATGGGCCTTGATGCCTGACAATTTTTAATTTTTTTTTAAATTATTGTTGAAGAAATATGTCGTCGAAGTCGAAGAGTACACACGTTGATATGAATATTTACTTTGTGAAGTAAAATATTTTTTTATTATTATATGAATGTGAGGATAAATTTATTTATTTTTCTCAGTTACTTTTAATGATAATCTGGCAGTTGTGAGTACTGTATGCGACCTACCCAAATGTCCTTTCTTTGGTATTGTTCGTCGAATAATTGAGCTCCTTGTATTCTGAGTTGAGCTACACGATTACTGACAAAAGGGTGCACTGACTAGACAGGTCCACTCAAATCTGTATGGTTCTTTCTCAAAAGACCATTTCAGACACAAATCTACATGGTCCTCAAATGAAATGCTTTGACCAAGATTATTTCCGGGTTTTTATATACACATTGACATTAATGAATTTTATATATACAATGACATGCCTATTTACTTTTAAAGTATTATATTATTTTAATTATTGTGAATGTGAAGACTATGTGGGTCATTCATTTTTGTATTGTTTAAAAAAAAATCTCAGTTGGTTCTAATTATGGTCTGACAGTTTCAGTTATTTATGTGGCCTATCCAAATGTCTTTTTTGGTATTGTTCGTCGAATCGTTGAGCTTCTTAAATTCTGAGTTGAGCTACACGATTACTGACAAAAGCGTGCACTGACTGGACAGGTCCACTCAAATCTGTATTTCGGTTCTTTCTCAAAAGACCATTTCAGACACCAATCTACATGGTCTTCACATGATCTGACCAAGATTATGTCTGGACTTTAAAAGAGACTGTGACCTCTGAGTTTGTTTCGGCCTTTCTTCTCAGAGAAGTCAGATAGGAAACGCCGACCTCATCTAGTTTTTAAAATATTAATGACGTGTAAAAGTATTTATACAAACCCTACTTACAGAAATAAAATCATTTATCATTTACAGTAGTGTCGAACTTAAGTTGTCTCGAAAATTAAATATTATTAATATTATCCTGAACATATTAGGTACCACATTATTCTTATTTTATTTTTTCATATTAACATTTTAATTTGATATTTTCAATATTAATTAATGTTTAATTCCAATAATTCTAACTGTGACATTTTAATTAGTAACTATTTTTAGATGCTTAATTATTTTAATTATTTTTTAAAAATAATTTTTGCGTGCCTAGTTTCGGGCAGAATGTACAAGGCTCACTCCTTTCTATTCCACCTGTATTTTAATGTAACCTACATTAATTGCAAATAAATGATTTGATTTGATTCGAACTTAAGTATTGTCGAAATGAAGACGTGTCGGAGTTCCATAATGTCGAAATAAAATCCAGTTGTTATACGGTTTGTCGAAATTCAGTTTGGTAGTCAAATCCTTCTTGCATTTGATAGCCCAATTCTTCAGGAAGGTTAGAGGTTATAACATCATGCTGTGACCCTTAGGAGCCAAGCAAAGAGAAAAAAAAAAGTCAGAAGGAACGCGAAGCGAAAACGAAGTAACGGGGCACAGCATAGCTGCATATATTTTAAGGTGCTGATAACTATTTTTTTATCTCCTTCTGTTTAATGCAATCTGTCCTGGGACATTCAGCAATAGGTAGATGATGGTTCCTGATCTTGCACGGTATGAAGCCACTACCTCATCTGATTGATTCTTGCTGGTTGTAAGTCTTGGGGTGCCCTTCTTTTTAGTCTTGTAAAGGTAACTGGGTTTGACATTAGTTTCATTGCCAATTGATTTGGGTGAACTTTTAATCTGGCGGAGTATGTGGGCTGTGTGTAGCTTTGATTTCCTCTATGACAGTTTTATCTTTAGATCCTTGTGAATTCTCTCGTTTGTGACGTACCAGAGAGCATTTGCTTTCTGTCGCAGTGTTTTTTAATGTAACCGTTGAGGAATTTCGATGTTGGAATTCGCTGCAGTTCCCTAAAGCTGGATACCACAGCACCAGATAGGCTTGACTTCGTCAGAAATTTCTTGTGTTATTAAAAAGATGCTGATAAACTTGAGCATTCACTTGTAATGAGTATTCTAGCGAATTTTACATTACAAAAAATAAACGGGAGCGTTTTAGCGAGCATTCTAGTGAAATGACAGTAAATTTGCTTCGGGCCGAGCCGACACCCACCCCTTGACGAGAGCATTCGCTAGAATGATTGTGAAAATATTCGTAGCGATGTTTGGCTCTATACTTGGCTCTTTTCGTTGTTCAGTTCGACAAATTTAAACACTACGAATGCTCAATGTTATGTTACAAGTGAATGCTCAAGTTTATCAGCACCTTTTTATTAAGACAAGAAATTTCATCCCGATGAAGTTGCGCGCAGAAGCTAGATAGTAATATAATCCAAAGTACTTACTCTCAGCTCGCTTGTCGTGCTCGGCAAAGACGAGCGCGAGCAAAAGCGCGCACGCGCACACACTCGCTCGCGCGCGCACACACATGGCACAGTGCCGCGACACGCTGACACACTGAGACACACGGACACCTGCGGCAATGGACAAATAATGATAACGTTAGTAGAAAAAAATATTTGAGCAGAAAACCCCCGACCAACTACAACAGTGACGTAACACCACTACGATGTGGCACCGCTACGACAAAGCACCACTACGACGTAACACCACTACGACGTAGCACCACTACGACGTAGCACGACTACGACGTAGCACCACTACGTCGTAGCACCACTACGACGTAGAACCACTACGACGTAGCACCACTATGACGTAGCACCACTACGACGTAGCGCTACGTAAACGTAGCATCCGTTATCTTCTACACACGAAAATAAGATTATGAAACAGTTCTCTGTCATTCGCTTCTACGATGAACGATTCGCCGACAGAACGAAGCATTTTGAGGGTTCCGTCGATGAAACCTTTCAACGGCAAACGATCCGCCGACACATTTCTATTTACTACATCTATGATAATGAACAGAAATGGTAAAAGTACTAAAATAACAGAATCATGAATAAGAGGCCTTCCGTGAAATTATTTTTAGGCTGGTAATAATCATCAAATACTTGGCATAATCAGCCTATAATGTTCCCACTGCTGGGACACGAGGCCTGTGTCCCAGCAGTGGGAACATTATCATTAACATCTCTCTGTGGGGGGCCGTAATCCACCACGCGGGCCCAGTGCTGGTTGGTAGATGTTACATGTCTTCGAATTTTTGGAAGGACATGCCAGTTTCCTCACGATATTTTCCTTCTTGGGTGCTACTGCTGAGCATGAGGTCCCGGGTTCGATTCCCGGGTCGGGCAAAGTGTTATTGGGTTTTTCCATCTGGGATTTTTCAGTGGCAGCTCGGAGTCTGGATTTGTGCCCGGTTGATGACAATAGGCTCGCCCCCTATTACATGGGAATTAAACATAACTGGCGAAATGTGGGTGGTGTTATAGGTACACCTCTGCCTAACCCTTCGGGTAATACAGGCGTTATGATATGTATGTAATACCGGTTTCCTCACGATGTTTTCCTTCATCGATTTGAGAACAGTGTCAAGATGAAATTATTTCCACAAAGTTGGGCCCCTGTCTGGGTCCGAACCCACGACCTACAAATCATAAGTAAGTCCTTTTCCACTGGACCGACACTGCTCTTGAAATATTTGTACGATTTTTATCTTTGAGTTCAAAAGTAAATTTTCAGTTCAAACTCAAAGCATTTATTTCAATTAAACCATTTACAGGCACTTTTGAATTGTCAAAGAGTCTGGTAGTTAGTCAGAAAGTTGAAGCTAATTGCCCATTCCAAAACGTAGATCTCTATGGAGAAGAACGGACAAGAAACTACAAGGACACTCTTTTAAATATAGATATTACAAAATCCTGGGTACATCATTCTTGTTGCTTCTATATGTGAGAACAATGTACAAAAAATAATCAAAAAAATTGAAAATATAAGATTAAAAATAAGCCCTGGCAGATAAGCGATGACTAGTCTCAACTGACGGCGCCCGTTCACGAACATGACGAGCGCAAGGTCCGATGTTCCATCTCTTTCCAACCAAAGAAAAATAATGTGTAACCAACCTACGTGTAAAACACCCACATAATACAACCACTGTAATGACATGCTAATTCACGAAACGTGTGATGATTTTACAATTACCTACCGCTAACTATTGCAAATTGTAACTTAGATTACCACAAAGTTAACGGCGGCAGGCAAGCGCGGGGTAAGCACGCGCGGGGGGCGGCCGGCGGTAACAATGTTACCACAATATATGAATATTAAAATATTTTGTTTTATTAGTTATCTGCCCGCTCTACCTGGAATACATTTCACAAACAAAAAGTTTTTGTTTTCATACAAAATAATAATTTCGTGAATTAATTAGTATTGCGCTGTGCGGAATACATAATTATAATTTGTATTGAAGGGTGGTTTTCTGGTGGATTCAAAGCTTTCAAACCTTCGGAGAAAAATACTATTTATCCAATTCGTGATAATTACAAATTATCCCCGACATACGAATTGTAGGCCGTGGGTTCGAACCCAGGTAAACGCTTTACTTTGTGTAAATAATTTCATCGCTACTGCTCTCAAAACGGTGAAGGAAAACATCGTGAGGAAACCGTCATGTGCTAGAACCAAAAATTCGAAGACATGTTACATCTACCAACCCGCACTGAGCCCGCGTGGTAGATCCCCCATCCAACTCCCCCCCTCCCTCTCGAAGAGAGGAGGCCTGTGTCCCAGCAGTGGGAACATTATAAGCTGATTAAGCTAAAGTAAAAACTTAAGAGCTGAGTTTCGGTCTGGCTTGGGAACCACATTTTGTTAATATTTAGGACACAAACAGATTTCATTCTGCCCCAAATCGAATAAAAGATTAAGTACATTTTTTAAACACAAGCAAATTATGATATGGAGTATAATTTATGTCAATTTGAAAATTGTTCAAGAATTTTATATAAGAACAATTATTTCTTCAAATTTTTGCATGTCAGCATTAAATGACGGAATGTGTCTTTGCATAAGCATAATCAGTTTATAATGTTCCCACTGCTGAGGCCTCCTCTCTGTGAGATCCGAGTGAACCGTAATTCAAAACGCGGGCCTAGTGCCGGTTGGTAGATGTCTCATATCTTCTAATTTTTTGTTCTAGTACATGCCGGTTTCCTCACGATGTTTTCCTTCACCGTTTTGAGAGCAGTGCTGATTAAATAATTTAGACAAAGTAGAGTGCCTGTGGTTCGCACCCATGATCTTACAACTCGTAAGTCGTGGCTGTTACCACTGGGTCAACACTGCTCCTCACTGCGTGACTCTTCTCTCAGTGTCGTTGCACTGAAGAGGAACCTACCACATTTTATTGATATAAACGATTTGATTTTTGATTGCTAAGACTGTCTCCCTAAAACAGGCACTATAGAACTTCCATAGCTCGGTCCCGCTCTAAGATACCATCTAAATTGTAATGTTATTGCGGTGTTGCTCGGTAATATTGTCGTGTCGAGCGGAAGCAACAATATCCTCGGGCGTTCCGCTGTTTTTTCGACGGAAGCGTGTTTTTGCTCAACCGTCCGGTGCCGCCTACGGTCGGCCGGCGTCCGGAGCGTGTCCGTGTCCGGCTCACGGTTGAGCTAAACCCTCGTATCCACGGGTAAATTTTCTCCGTGTACATTTTTTATCGTACCTTTTTTTTCTCCTTCTTCTTCTTTCGTTATATAGTGTGGTTAGTCACTAGCCTGGTGCCAGAGTTTTAAAGCCGCCCATAGGCCTCTGAATTGGTTTATAATCGGTGTCCTCACGATGTTTTCTTTCATCGTTTTTGAAGCAAGTGATTAATTATCACGATTTTTTTTTCCTGATTTTCTCGGTGTCGAGCCAAGCATTCAGAGTCCTAAAGAGTTCTTTCCAGCTCCTCAAAAATAAACTATGGGATGTTGAATTGTGTTTTTGTGTATTGTGCTAATTCTTTTGTGTGCACTAAATAAATGGTTTATATATTCGTTCGTTGATTTAAGTGTCGTTTTCAAAATGTATGTACATTTTTTGTGTTTATTTTGTGTTATCGTGACACAAAAGTAACTCAAATGAAGAGTAAGGGTGTAGTACTTACCGAATTCACGTAATTAGTTACTTTTAAAACAATTTCTTAAAGTCCTTTTTACGACACGCACATATTGAAACCCACAGTTACTTAACAAAATGGCGTAGCCGAAAGAAACTAGCACCCTCTCGTTGTAACTATTTTAATGCATAGATTTCATACTAAATTTGGAATTTACTTCTATTATTATTTACCTATATCGAAGTTACAATAAGGAATCACACAATGGAATGGAATATGAGACACGTGTTTATGAGCAAATAAATAAATGGTTTATTACAATCATATTGTTTTATAGTAAATTTCTAATAACTTACCCCTTCACCTGACAAAACATTGTTGAATCAGGTTACATAGTGCGTACATTATTTATTATTTGCTGCATTTTTTAAATACGCGCGACTGAAGACATTGCAATTTTGTATGGGAAACAAATTATGACAGGAATTAAATTTAGTTTTTTTAAGGAATAGATTTAATATCCACATAAAAAAAAACTATACTAGCAATTTTTTTAACATTTCGAACTGTATTTTATTTTATTTTACCAACAAGTTGGTCAAAATATATATTTTTTCAATTTTCTTTCAACATTTATGTAAATTTTGAAAACGACCCTTAAAAGAGTGTCCGTGGAGTTTCTTGCCCGTGATTATCCATACGAACCTACTAAGTTTTGGTATGAGCAACTAGCTTCATTCTTCTGACTGACCGACCCCTTGACAATTCAAAAGTGCCTGTAGTTTGTTTATTTGAAATAAATAGTTTGAGTTTGAGTTGAAAATTTAGTGCGCGATAAAAAATCGCCGCGGGAAAGAATTGTCCGTGGGTACGAGGGCTAAGGCGTATTTATAGCGGTGGAATATGGGGGTAGTTCATTTGATTGTTTGGTTTGTTCACGTATTGAGGACAGTGGGTAAATAACATAGATATCATCCTATATTATTGCCTCGCTGGTCTAGTGGTCGCAAGCGCTTCAGCTGAGCATGAGATCCTGGGTTCGATTCCTGGGTCGGGTAAAGAAAAAAAGAAAAAAGAAAATACATTTACATAACATAACATCACGCCTTGTTTCCCCGAAGGGTTGGGCAGAGGTGTCCCTGTAGCAGGCACACCCACATTTCGCCAGTTATGTTTATTAAGTCCCATGTAATAGGGGGCGAGCCTATTGCCATCAACCGGGCACAAATCCAGACTCCGAGCTGCTACTGAGAAATTTCAGATAGAAAAACCCAATAACATTTTGCTCGACCCGGGAATCGAACCCAGGACCTCATACTTAACAGTAGCGCTTGCGACCGCTAGACTAACGAGGCAGTCAAAAAATACATTTATTTAAGACTAAAAAGCACACAATACAATTAACAGCAGATAAAAAATAAAAATCAAATACAAAGTGTAGTGCGATGTAAGAAATTAGCAGGGGGGAGTGTGTCTCACAGCTGCGCCAACGCCACAAAGGCCCAGTTCAGCAAAAATGCCAGACAATTATAAGTGCCTGACACTGGTTTAAATAGTCATAAGATTTTTCCATCCGGAATTTCTCAGTAGCGGCCCGGAGTCTGAATTTGTGCCCGGTTGATGGCAATAGCCTCGCCCCCTATTACATAGGAGTTAAACATAACTGGCGAAATGTGGGTGTACTATAGGTACACCTCTGCTTAAACCCTTGGGGAATACAGGCGTGATGCTATGTTATTATTCCTGTACATCTCTTTATCTACTTTCCTATCCCAGGTATGCTGGAAGAGATTTCCTTAGAAATAAGCATCACCTTTGTACGTATTTTTCTGTTCCTTTTTTCTTGTCTGTTTATAAATGTGTGTACATAAACTGTTAAATAAATAAAAAAAAATACTACAAGTCGATGTATCATTATTACACTTCTCTCAAAAATATTTTTCATTCAACAAGTTGTTAGCAGGGGACTGCCAAAGGTGCGTGCCACGACAATTGCAACGGTGGTTTAAAGCTTTTTATTTTTTAAATTAATTGTTAAAGCGAATTTTGAAATTGGTTTATTAGATGAGTTTGCTGATTACAAATGCACTAAAATACCCCGTGTTATGCAAATTGTAGCTCTGTATTAGGCTGTATGTTGATCAAAATGTGAACCGAACTAGTAATAAAAATACACTTTTTATTTTCAGGCTTCGAAGGCTCATAGCCAATATTCATACATACGTAAACTTATAGAGAGAGTAGAGACTACAGAACGTCACCTGCTACGATCCTCACATACTCCTTTTACCTCGTTTACGTTCATACATCTGATCATACACGCACGCCGGTTGCGAGTACTACGCACCTGGCCTTTCTGAAGAATATCACCTATAAGGTCACTATATGTCTTTAGGGAAAGCCACACGCATGGGCCCATGCGTGTGGCGTTGGTGGCGCATTTCCACTCACATCTGCCTTCCAAATCCCTTTTGTTAGTCGCCTATTTGTACATTATTTGTCATTACACGTCTTCTCTATGTTTTTTTCATATGGCTTGATCTGTATGAGAAACCTTCAAGCCGTGGCAAAAATATATTGCATTCAGGTATTCAGGCTTTGGTAGCAGGGCAGCGTGGCCAGGGTGCGCGCCACATCAATGTCAGCGAGACCCCTCCGTACCTCGAAAAGCACGTTAAGCCGTTGGTCCCGGCGGTCATTCGTAGATCTTTGAAAGTCGTTACGGGTAGTCAGAAGCCCTAAAGTCTGACAACCAGTCTTACCTTTATCGTGTTACCCAGTAACTGGGTGATCAGATAAGCAGTCGTTCCATGTAAAAAAACTAGTATTCAGCTGCATTCAGTTAGACTGGAAGTCGACCAACATAGATGGGAATGGCTTGGCAGATTGATTGATCCCTTATCTCTAAGATGCATTTATACAAATGACTGTGTTACAAAAACCCGTCCGATCCGAAAAGGGCACATAGGTGCAGCAATAACATTACCAAAACATAATAAATAAAGCTTATTATTATTAAAAAAAAGGAGTTATCCCTATTGAAAAAAATGCCGTGATTTTTTTCTCTCTTCTTCCAGTAAATTACCACATAAATAGACTCTCAGTATGATTCTTAACAACACCCTCACTAATCAGACAGGGTTTTTTTTTACATGCTGTATACAGAGTGGTTATCATTATCACATATACGTGTGTTCAAATAATAAAATAAACATTTAACCAAAAAAAAATCGTTTTAGAATACTCGTTTTAAATAAATTTCATTAAAATTGTCACGAAATAAATAACCCTTGATAATATTAGTTTACTAACATGTAAAGCGGCACATAAAGTTTATGTTAAATTGTTATCGTGTCGAATTATCAAGACCTTGTCTCGATATTGTCAAATTAAATCAAATCAGTTTATTGCAAACATGTTGTATAGAGGTTGGGATAGGATTATAAGTTTCAAAGATGCACCCTTTAAGGACACTGCAAAACAATACCAAAATTAATAAATTATATCCCAATCCCAGGTTCCCATCGCCGTGCAAGATGGGCTGTGTCTACGAAGAGGGGTCCGTTAAGTCCCCCAAACCGTCAATGTGTCAAGCTAGAGGAATGTTATAAATTACATTTATTACATCATGTGATGATATTGGCGTGTGTTAGCTGACATACAGCAAATAATTTAATTTAATGTTTTGTGTTCCGTAATGGAAATTATTTTGCATAAAATCAATTTTTTTAACTGAACAGACAGCTGTGCTGGGGAGTTTGTTGCGCCACTTCTTGTTCCCAGCTAAAGCACTAGGAAGCGGTGAAGGGTGGGCGTATTTGGGGGCCCGTCTTAATGTAATTTTGACGTTCGAAAAGTTGTGATTCTCAGGCTCGCTTGAGCTATTGCGCACTGTGTATTACGCACTAGCACAATCAGTTCTCGCATATTGCATTAGAGTTTGGGGTGGCGCGTGTAAGACGTATATGATTCGCCTTGAAAGGGCCCAAAGATCTGTCCTTAAAGTAATGACATTCAGGCCATTCAGGTTCCCTACCAAAACCTTATATGCGAAATGTCAAATATTAACGGTACGGCAGACGTATATTTTAGATATCGTCATCAAACAGCACCTTATCACGCCATACGATAATAGTGTTCTAAAAAAACGCACCACACGAAACATCTGTTTATCAATTAAATGTCGAACTACATCAGCTAGAAAACAACATAAGTATTTATCTATTCATTTATATAATATGACAAACAAAGAGCTTAAGATAAATCCTCTCACAATTAAGGAAGCTAAAAGTAAGGTTAAATCATGGCTACTTACGCATGACTACGAACAAACCGAACTCCTTTTAAAATAGTATATACTTTAACACCACACACCACATACCTACATTACACATTCACACACCACAAACACTACACACCATATTCATACACTGTACCACTAAAACTCTTTTAAATAACTCCACGTTGGGAAATGTTTCTCGTGTTTATAATTTTCTCTTTTATTTTCATTTTTTATTTTTTACTTTAATTTTTGTACTTGTGTTTTTGATTAATTCTTATTGCATAAAACTCGACTCATAATTATTGGGAGAAGACACTGGCTCCTGTAACACAGGTACTATACCTAGCGCAGGAGTCAGGGCCTCACTACTTTTGTTGAAAAATATTTGTGCCAATAAAGAATTATTATTATTATTATATTTTTGTCTTAACATATCTCGGGACCATGGGGGTCCCGGTCCTTTTGAAGGCATACGAGGGGCCGAAGCCAACTCGCAGAGGCCTGTTAGACGTTTTGATTTAAATGGGGCACCAACCGACGATTATCCCTGTTCGCGCTATGCAAGTGCACCCAAGGACAACCCCCGGTTGGTGTAGGACTATTGCAGGATATGGTAACAAAGATATTGGACTATGGGTTTGGGTGGCTAAAGTGGACTGGTTAACTGGAACTATGGAAGGACTATAGCCCCTGCCTGATCAATGTTTTATATTTACACGGATAAAATGGCAGGGGGTGACTGGCACACTCAATAATGGGCCCCCGGAAACGGTCGCTAGCACATAGTGACGTAGCGACAAGGAGGCAACATGTCCTGGGGTGCTTGAGGAGTGGAGAGGTATTTCACGGCTTTCAGAACAATCCCAGAGCCCGGAAGATGGTCAAGATCCCTACGAGCACTTACTGGAATACTTCCTTCCTCCGAGCACGTTTGCTCTTGCGAATCTCCACTCAAGCCGGCCAATTAAGGCAAGAATGAGGTGGGAGCTCCGTTCCTCGTCAGTGTTCACTCCAGCCAGCCAATAAAGGCAAGCCAGAGGTGAGGAACAAGACTTCTCCCGGGAGATAGGGTCCGTGGGGTCGCTACTGCCCAACAGCTCGCCACATGCTGCCCTGCGGGTTTTTGTATCTCTCTTGGTCTGGCTCCTCATCCCAGACCCGTTCCGGCAAAGTAAACTCTACCGGCACAGACCTAGAGTTCGGAGCGCGCAAGCCCCACCACGACGTCAACGTAGAGATACGGCGGTGGGGTTATTATTATTATTATTATTATTAATAATGACTTTGATATTTTTACAATAAAAAAACGTAGTTGAAATCAATAGAATAGAATAATTATTGTTTATTGTTACTGTAGCTGTCGAATAAATATAATAAATGAGAAATAAGAATAAAACTAATAAATATAATTTTATAAAATATAATACAATATTAATATAAGTATTAAGAAATAAGAATAAGTCAAATCAAAATAAAATTAATTAATTCAAATAAATTAAATAGATATTTATACAAACAATGGTGAGCTATTTATTCCATTACTTTAAATTATTAGTTTTCTTCAAAAATTATTGCTATGTGAACTTCTGAGTCAAATAAATGAAAAAAAAATTAAAATAAACTGTTACCTTTTATTTCTTTTAAAGACTTCGGGATTTTATTATAAATCTTGATACACATTAAATACGGGCTTGAATGGAAAATGGATAGTTTTGAAATCGGTAATGCTAAGGTCTATAAATTTATAACCTTGTTTCGAATTGATGTTATTTCCACTTAAGCAAATATTAACATCGAAATCGTTAGAGCTGATTTTGAGAACGTGAGTAAAAATCTATATACAAACAAATAAATATATGTACAAATATTGCTCGTTTAATAGTAAGTCATTTACCTTTCGTTGATCTTTGACAGTGGTTACGGGTCGTCAGAAGCCCGAAAGTCTGACAGTCGTTTTTACTAGGAGGTATTACCCAGTAACTGGGTTGTGGAGGTCAGTTAGGCAGTCGCTCCATGTAAAATACTGAAATTCAGCTCCATCTGGTTAGACTTGAAGCCGACCACAACATAGTTGGGAAAAGGCTAGCCAAATGATGTCATTAGCATATTAAGGACAAATCGAAAGTGCGTGGAAATTAGAGGCAACTTCCTAATGTTTTTCTATCGAGAAAATTTTAATATCTTATGCCTCAAAAACTTTGGAAATATCATGTTGTGTAAATATCATATACTTAAATACTGTGAATTTTATGAAAAATCAAATTTACATTTGGCATTTTTTCTTTAATTCCTCTTAACGGTTGCACATGGTACATACACAATCGATCGATACTTCGAATATACTTAATTTTTCGTCTGATAGTGACCGAGTATTAAACTGTATGGTAATTATTCCTTTGATTGCTAATTAGTAGCTAACAACTTAATGAGGCTGAGTCAAGAGGGACGCGCTGTCGCTCACAACACAATTGATTAGGTAGATATGATTAGTAGTTTACATACACCTTTGTTTTTTTTTTTGAGGGTGGGAAGTCATCAAATAACTTCTCCCGCTCTGGGCGGAGCGGGAGGGCGTGTCAGACTCTTACTGACTAAAACCCACCCGTGTTCCTTCGGTTGCCCTGTTGCCGGGGGCCACGATCTCCCTTTCGGTTTTCTTCGCAACCCCGGCAGGCATCGGCCCTAGTGGACCCCTTCAAATCTGCTGACATCTCTTTGAGGCGCGCGTGGAACACAACGCGCCGTCGACCCGGGCCTGGTCCTTATCGGACGGTGAGCCACCCATTGCTCACCGCCCGCAAGCCCGCGCCTACGGTGGCCGGAAATCGCCCCGCGATTCCCGACGCCCTGGGCGTCTCCTCCTGCGGCGGTTAGGGGCGTGAGGGCGCGAAATTTGCCTTTCCCTCACGCGTTCCGCCTCCTCCTTCGCGAGCATTACAGCTTCGCAGAAGGAGGTGACGGCCTCCCATTTCCTCTCGCTCCGTACCATGGCCTGAACCAGGGCCAGACGCGAGAGATCACCGCCGCCAATCGCCTCCACGAGGACACGGCGATGCTCCGCCCAAGCTGGGCAGACCTCCACCGTATGCTCCACCGTGTCCTCCGGGCGATCCACACAATGGTGACACCCGGAGTTTACATACACCTTGTACTACAAAAGCGTGTTCGGCGTTTGAAAATGATTATATAAGCGGTTCAGAAAGAAAAAAAAAATACATTTATTTAGCACAGACACAAACGCACACAACACAACATAATTATACTACAAGTAAAAAAAGGAACAAAAAAGGAAAAAAAAAGTGTAAAATAATAATTTTATAGGAAAGTGTGCGTCGCCGCTGCGCGAAATAGGCCCGGTATTGCCCGGGATTTATCATCATCATCATTTCAACTGACAGACGTCCACTGCTGGACATAGGTCTCCCCCAAGCACCGCCACTTCAACCCACCATCACCGATTCTGTGCTTCATTTTAGCGTGGTTGCCATTTTCGCCACGCTTGGTTTGACGATCGCAGTTTGGTGTTCAAAATGCATAGAGAACGCTGCTGCCCATTCTCTAGTAAGTCCCTTGGTCGCCTTTTACGACATCCACGGGAAGAAATAGAGTGGTGCTATTCTTTAGTCTGACACCACACGGTTCGGATTAATATTTCAATGCAATTATCAGTAAGGTGTCCGGACTCCGCCATTGTCTGTTATCGCCTACCATCTTTGAGGCATTTTCCCACAAATTTTTGGTAACGTCTCGGTTAAATGACGCCCATTTCATTTGTATATCACTTTTAAGTTCGGCAGGTATCTGTATTTTTTACACACTCGCTTTATCAATGCCCGAACATATTTTAATTTTATTTACTTATAGTTAACTAGCAGCGCCCTGCGGTTTCACCCGCATAAGTCTCGATCCTGGGGGAATATCGGGATAAAAAGTATCCAATGTGTTAATTTCAAGGTGTAAAGTAAGACTGTGCCCATCAAAATCCGTTCAGTATTTTTTGCGTGAAAGAGTAACAAACATCCATCCATCCTCACAAATTTTCTCGTTTATAATATTAAAATAATAAGTAGGAAGTAGGATTAAAACAGTACAACACCAATTACATTAATTAACATAGAGACAGTTATAACGTTGACAATAATTTAATTTAAAATTAACATGTAACACTGGACTCCCGCTAGCATTACTCTCACAGAACACGAGACATTTACGCATAATTTTACTCCATTCATTCGCACATTCAGGATTGGCAGTCAGAAGGTCATTTAGCATCTTTAAAGTACTGTTGTATTAAGTGACTGGGGATTCGGCTCTGGCTACAGTTTTAGATGACAGTTGCGCAAACAGATTGTGCCGGCGGCTCGAACGGTGTCCGATGTTCGGGCTCAAATAATCGGCAGAAAAGGCCATGGAACTCTGGGCAGTCGATACGTCCCCGTAAGGTCTTACAGGATACCGTGAGCTTAATATTGATTATTTCTGTTCGTTTATTGATCACTAGCTTCCGCAACGGCTTTATCCTCGTGATATCTTTATAAATTATAGCCTGTTTTACTCAGTGATAATATAGCATTCTACTGGAGACATAATTGTTTAAATCGGTATTTGATTTTATTATTTACAAACAAAAATACATATCTTTTTTCTGTTTAATATTATAGTGTAGATTTAACAGCTCTTTTTAACAGTGGTGTGACCGTCAAACTACCACGCGCCTCTGAATTTTTCGATTCATATGCGTAATGTATAATTATGACTTGCTTCAAAAACGGTGAAGGCAAACATTGTGAGGAAACCGGCATGCCTGAGAGATATTCTCGACAGCATGTGAAGCCAAGTCAAACGCCCATGGACGACATAAACACTCTGACACCAGGTTAGTCACTAACCACCCGAAAAAGAAGAACAAACTTAAAAAAGAGGTTCTTTATTCAGCCCATATGTTTGAATGTACGTGATTTTCTCAAAAACTAATGATTCCATTTTGATAACTTTTTCACTAACGTAATATAAATACTTTCAGGAAGGTTTTAGAATGCAATATGGATAATAAAATTTGTTATCTTGTTTAAAATGTAAGAGCACGGTGTAAGTCGATTTTTTTACGTAAGAGTAGTATGTTTTCGAAAATACTGCCGCGTATGAGGTCCAGGACTCGATTGCCAGTTCGGGCAAAGTATGTAATTATTGGGTTTTTCCTTCAGAATTTTTCCTTATAAATTATCGAGCAATCAATGTAACATCTACCTATACAACTTCGTCGTACGGCTATTATCATTCTATTACACTCTATTTTTATACACGTACCCCTTTACCCTCTTTACCCCATGACCCCCGCGATCCCCTTTAGCCAGCCGAGGGGCCACGCACTAAAATAAAATGAAGTACATATTAAAGTTGAGTGAAATTTGATTGCACCGTAACCCGATAAAATGGCCACACTTTTAAATTAAAACATTCAATTTATTGGCCAATTGTATCGGAAGACGATCTAAACCAAGACACTTTAGCTCTGTCTATGTAATGTATCTACTAGATTAATAGATTTTTGTACGATGCGAAATAAAAAGCTAAGATTTTTCACTACTGAATTGAGATATCTTAATGATATCTTGGGACGATAATTCTGTAAATATTTTTATTTTAAATATTTTTTTTTTTATATTTTTTATTTTTCGTTGTCTACATCTCATTTTTTATAATTTACTGTCGCAGGTATGCTGGAAGAGATTTCTTTAGAAATAAGCATTGCCTTTGTACGTATTTTTCTGTTCCTTTCTTCTTGTCTGTTTATATGTGTGTGCATAAATGGTTAAATAAAATAAATAAATAAAAATAAAGAAAAAGAAAGAAAGAAAATATTTTATTTGGGACACGCACAGGAAATGAAAAACGGTTTTGACAAAAAAAAAACAAACATTAACAAAAATAAAAAAGGAGCATTCTAAACTAACAAACAAAAATAATTACGACCTTTGCGAGGCAAAAAGGCTCCTATCTCAGCATGATGCTGCGATATTTAAAAATAAATAAATACCGCAGCGCTGGTATTCTGATAGGGCCCGCTATTTTAAGTAAATTATAATATTAATAATTATTATTAATATTTCGTACACACTGTATAATGCTTTGTTATAATTTTTCTGTAATTCTCATAGCCGTTGTTCGTAGCAAACAAAAGACATCAACGCGTTGCACAATATTGTGCTTTTAAAATATGATAATTAATTAGTTTATAATATTTTGTTTTAGTATTATGGTAAATTAGTTTAAAAGGTAAATAATCTAATCCATAATTATTAAGAATCTATTAAGTGCCGATTGCATACCTATAATAAATACAGTTTGTCATTCGTATGAGCTGTACCAAACTATATAATTATGTAAAAAATGCATTGGTTCAAAATATATATTTTTTTTGCAAATTCGTATAGCAAAAATGAATATTTTTAACGAGCTATGCCCGCGGCTTCACTTATGTGACTGAGGTTTCTATTTTCATTATAAATTGGGATCGTGAAGTCATAGTCTACAGCGTATACGGACACACGTATACGGATTAGCGTTTTATTTTTATGGAGATATTTTATTTTCATTAAATGTTATTATTTATTTATTTATTTTTAATTTTCTAAAATAGCATCTTGGTGCAATCTCTACTTAATAATTGTAGCGCAGAGTTCATTTACCGGGGTCACGGATCATAACATCGAATCAATGAAAATAAAACGAATAACGTGCAAAGAGAAGGCGAATTGAAGGAAAGAGAGAGCCTTATGTCGACACCTTTGAAAATTTAAAATTTTTAATTAACGAATAATTTTTTCTTATTATATTTTTACGATTACTGGCCACTAGCCCTACCCCTGTGTTAAATTAATATCGCCATAGTAGCGGCACGTTGTATTCGTAATAATCCACATCATAATTGATTTTGTTAATATATATTAGAATTTTTTGTTTTTAATGTGGTTTTGAAATAATTATTTTATTAATATTTCCGTTGACAAAAAAAAATATTAAAATTGTTTTTTTTTTGTTGTTTTTGAACGTAAAACATAAAACATGATTGAATCTTTAGTTCTAATTGAACAAATGCAACTATTCTAAAAATTACCTGTAACTCCTTCAGCTGCACGTAACAAGCACTTTTCCGTGCGGTGAGTCGCTGACTGTGGAAGGCTCCGCCGCGCCGCCCTATATATGCACCGCCCGCCCTACGTCGCTCGAAGCCCGCCCTACGCAATCCTTGCAGCCGCCTCTTTGCAGAAAGAAACCGCAAGATGCTAAATACAAGATTTTTAGGGTTCCGTAACATTGTAATCAGAAAACCTCTAAGGTTATATTTTTTATGTTATTGAATCCCGACCCGCTCAAACTCGCTCATACTTTTAAAAAAGTGTTGGCACTCCGGGAGTGCCGACAGAAGTGAAAACTTGAACAAGATCGCCTTGGTGGAAGAAAAATACTTGTATAGAACATTGGTCCGTAACCTTATCTAAATAAAGAACACAATCGCGGTTATAAAAAAAAACACTTTCAAAACCTTTAAAGTAAAAATACTTGCGGAGAACATTGATCCGTAACTCAATACAAATAAAGAGCACAATCGCGTTTACAAAAATGAGGTGTCGTCATGGTGTCGCGAAGTCAATGGTTTAGTCCCATCTCAAAAATGCCCAAAGCGCCTAAAGAAGTTTTCACGTCAAAAAATGTTGGTAATTGTTTTGAAGAATATAATTACATACAAAAACTACCGCCTTCTTCCCATGGCAGGAGGGGTAGGCAGAAACTACAGAACCCCACCTGCTATTGTCTTGAAGTGTTTAAAAAATCGTGTTGCATATTCAAAATTATTATTTATTTTATTTTCAAACAAGATATTATTTACACAATACATAAGCAAAAAAGAAGTACAGGCGCTTGCAAAAATATGCATACCATTAATAAAATCGAAATTATTTTCTCGTGGAAACGATTGTAACTTGACATAAGCCCTGTGTAGTATGAGACTGTGGGTTCCAAAATACTATATTTCTATGAACATACAATTACAATCATATAGTAGGAGCAAACAACTCTGAAAAGTTGATAATTGTTTACTTAATAGTGCTAGTACCTGTACATGTTTATACAAAAAAGGACGGGAAAATTCGTCCGCATCGCTGTCAAAAGAACAGAAGGGCCAAGAAGGCTGGCAGCAATGCCACGCCACGTTGTATGTTAATGCTGATTCCTTGATCAAAAAATTGGCCAGCCCTCTGGTCACTTGAGGAGTCGCCTTACTAAGTACTAGAAACATTCTCATTATCTTCATCATAATTTTAGCCCGGAATCCCTCACAGCTGGGTATAGGCCTCCATTTTTTATTATATATTACATATTTTTTATTGTTGAATGTGTCTGCTCTTGACCTCGATATCGCCTTATGGAAAGCATTGTATGAAGTCTATGATGGATCGAGCATGCCCAAAAGATGCTTGTTCACTCTTTTGCTTTACGGCAGATGGGTTATACGTGGAGGGAACATAGACGCTGGCAGAGTTCCACACTTTGGCTGTGCGCATTATAAAGGTGGAGGAGAAGCGCTGAGTACGACTAGACGGGATATCAACCAAGCGTGGATAGTACCCTGCAGTGCGCCTGGTAGTCCGGTAATAAAGGGGCGATGGTGGGTATCTATCATACTTCTCGGTTCCGTGCGTCCCTCATGCAGATGTTTCCCACGACTTTAACTATATCATCAACCCAACGCGCTTTTAGATGGCCCTGGTTTCTTTTGCCTAACCTTAGCACCAATTTTTTTAAGCGTTAAGTATCTTTTTTTTTGTTGTTGTCGTAAAACAACAAAAAGTTAGTGTCTCAGGAGCCAGTGTCCTCCCGTGATAAACACGGGAGGACACTGGCTCCTGCAACACATTTTTATAACTAGGGCAGAAGTCAGAGAATTCTATGTATGGTTGTAAAAATGGTTTAAAAAATAAATATTTTTCTATTCTATTTTCTATTCGGTCACAGCTTAGATAGACACGTTGATAAAAAGTGAGCCTTGTTTCAAGATACATCACTTAAAGCACCACAGATTACCTGCAGTATTGTCTCTCCTTCGTCTTTTAAATCCATCCAAAGGTTGTCTTTAAAAGATCGCTTTTAGCGATAAGACCGCCCATTGTGTAGATTTATTTAAAATTTCTAAATTTATATCTGTAATTCGGTGTATACAATAAAGTGTTATGTGTGTGTGTGTGTGTGTGTTTTATGTTCTTTATGCCATCTTGCCATCTAATCTCGTGCTTCTGATTACGTACCTAGGGAACATGACAGAGGAGTCCGACTCACGCTTGACTGTAATTTATTATCTGTTCTGTGATGAATATAATTTATGGTTGAGCTTCTTTGAAGGTCCAAGGTAGGTAGAATTACATACAGTAGCGTTATGCACTGTGTAGGTGTAACTATTTACAGAAGTTAGTCTCATAATAGCTGTTAATACTAACAGTCAAACGACTTGTAGACTCTTCTCGTTTATTATTTTTCTATACTTAGGTATGACCATAATATTGTGTTGTCTTGTTGTATTCGTTTTCCTCCATCTAATCTACGTTATCTTATTTCTCATGACAAAGTATATTTTTTTATAAATGTATTTATTTTTGCACAGAAGGATAGTAGAGATGAGGACTTATCGTTTATCTTATAATCTAACTTATTCTAAAAAAAAACATTTACTGTGTATTTTATATGAGTTTTAGGGATTTATCATTTAAATATTCATTTACTCTGTAAAATAACATTTACTTAATAATATATTTTTTAATAAGCTCGTGAATAGATGGATTTTTTTTTCTTTTCTGATTGATTCCGGTAATTTGTTAAATATTTTTATTGAGATAACCAGAGGACTTGTTGAATGTATTATTAGGCGGGATTTTAGTAAGTTTAGTCGTGTTTTGTATTTATTTATTTATTTAAACTTTTCACACTCATAACGGTACAAAGGCGGACTTAATGCCTTAGGCATTCTCTACCAGTCAACCAAGGGTGGTGAAGAGATTGGATGGCAGGTGCTCTGTTTAAGAGGAACAAAGAAAAAATTATTAAAAATATATAAATATAAAAAAATATAGGTAGGAACAACAGTACATAAATAGGTTATAACTTATAATACACATACATATTTAATGTAATATACATATATTTATTATATATATACATATATACAAATTTAAGGGAGAGAGATGTTGAGATGACTCTACTCTATTTGTTTTGAAAAAAATTCTGCAATTTCCGCTTAAATGCATACTGACTGGTGGCCGTCCTGATATCAAGAGGAAGCGCATTCCATAGGAGAATGGACTGAATGTGAAAGGAAGAATGAACAAAGTCAGAAGAATGAGAAGGACAAAGTAGGAGAAGATTGTTAGAAGATCGTAAATTCTTAGTGTGTGAAGAACATAGATATTGGAAGTGAGACACGAGATATGAAGGAGGAGTGGGAGAGTTGAGAAGGGAGAAAAGCGTGGTCAAAGCGCGCAAACTTCTTCTTTGGCGAATGGACATCCATTTGAGCTCAGACCTATAGCTCGACACATGATCATATTTCCTAAGATTGAAAATGAACCGGATACAATTGTTGAGCAATCTGTCGAGCTTATCCAGCAAAACCGAATTCAAGTCAAAGTAGCACACGTCACCATAGTCGATGATAGGGAATATCAAAGCCTGCACAAGCATAGTTTTCGTCTTAGCGGGCAAAAAGTTTCTCAGACGATACAGGGATCGCAGAGTACCGTTGACCCTTTGACTAACACTAGAGACCTGGCGTTGCCAGCTTAGCGTCGAGTCAAGATGCAAACCGAGATCTTTCACAGTAGAGGTAACGGGTATGACGGTACCATTGAAAATAAGAGGAGGAAGTGAGCTAAGCGTCACCCTACTCATCATGCGTGAGCTCCCAATTACAATGGCCTGACACTTTGAGGGGTTTACTGACACCCCAAAACTATCAGACCACTTTTTGATGGCATCTAAATCTCGGTTTACATCTGCTATAGCGTCCGACAAACCTTCAACCCGCTCAGCTGTATATAATTGAAGGTCATCGGCATAAAGATGATACGAACACCGAAGACAATGAGTTATAAAATTAATGAAGATGGAGAATAACAATGGAGAGAGAATACCGCCTTGTGGAACACCAGCATCCAGGTCGCGCCAACTCGACGAACGCTCATCAACACGAACCGACTGCTGACGTCCCCGAAGATAAGAATCTAGAAATGAAGATAAGAATTGTATCGGAGTGTGTACCTTGTTTGTATATCTTCTCGTTTAGTGTAAAAGTCTTAGTGTGTATGAGCGAATTTGCATATTTCAAGTATATATACACAAGGCAGAGTTAAAATGTTCAGGTTTATGAAATGGGGTTTGCAGCTATCTATTTGTTGTATATTTACTAAGATACGGACGAATTTCTTTTGATCTGTAAACTTCTATTTCCCCACATTATTATGCCGTAACTTAGCCATGCTTATGCATAGGCGTAGTATGTTTATGTTTAACTTCTCGAAAAGCATATAGGAATTTCGTTTTGTCTTTCTATTATATTGCACCTGCCATGTTTGCCTCTGCATCACTCTAAGGTACACTGGTAGAAATTACCTGCGGCATTACTATTCAAAGGTGGACTTAATAATAGTCCGTCTTTGTATAGTTTTTTTTTTACTTGTGCATAAAATTAAATTGTATAACATGTAAAAGCAGCAAGATCAAGAACAGGGTCCGAGTCGCCGGTCGTCGGTCGGGGCTCTATAGAGAGGAACCTCCTCACGATGCGTGACGTGTACGATGGACGTACACAGAAGTACCTAATTAAGTACAGAAATAAAAGTTAACCGTTTTGCTACATAATTTTATTACAAAACATTATGCAGGCCACAATGCAAAAGAAGCGATACGAAGCTAATTTCATTTAGCTTTCCTCCGCGTGTTTTCATATTTACCTACGTTTTCGTTTGACGTAGTAGGCGGTGTGAACCGAATTCATTCCTAGTGTGGTCTGCACTTAATGGTTGGCGCCGCAGTCGTGACGCGTGTGATTCGCTCTGTCGCACCGATAGCGACTGATAGCTGATAGTAGTGATAATACATAGCAGGCAAACACTGCTAACATCGCACTAATTAAATACAGACGGAACTACACATCGCAGGGTATCGGTGTAGGTACAACAAACGAGTATTTAACGGAAATTAAAACTTCATAAAAAAAAAAATAACCCTGTATTTTGGTGTCGCACAATTGGGTAAAAAGGTGGACTTAATGCGAAAAAGTATTTATTCTCTGCCAGTTAACCTTTGGATCAAAAGGCCCACATAACTTAAACATGCTCCTGCCTGTATGCCTCGACGGTGTAGGCAGAGCTCGTACTAGTACAACCACGTTGAGACTGTATGTTTAATTTCCATTTCATAGCCTGTGGAGGCATCTACATGCCACTTGCGAACTACGAATCAAAGAGCTGACGTCACACAGACGCAGCTACACAGACACATTCGCGTCCTAGCTAGTACAAACAATATGTCATTGAAACAAAATCCCCCCCCCGATTGGACGCAGGTCTACGCAGCGCACGACAGAGCAGACTGTAATGCAAGAACGCACTAAGAGATGCGTACGCTGCGGCGCAGGCACGTGCGACGCAGACATGTGTCTGTCCTGCTCTGCGTCGCGCCGTAGTGTACTGATTTCTGCGTGACGCGTACAGTTCGCCACTTGTTTTTTTTACCATTGATTCATAATTTTATTGCAATCGTCTATTGTTCTAGAACGTGAACGTGTCTATGTAGCTGCATCACAGCATGCGCTCGTGGTCTATGTCTGCCTCGCCTACCCCACCCTGCAAAATTTGTACTGCGCTGTGCTACGTCACCTGCATTTCCGCATACGCTTAGCCTTATGAACTCGTTATACCAATCTGCCTCAAAAACATATGCGGTTAGTGCGCGCGTCTCGCGATAAATAACCACTTACTACACAAAGCCAAGACGTGTTGCTATCTTGTTGGAGTTTACATATTGTGACTCGTTTTAGTAGTGCATTACACGATGTGATGGAACACAATATCACGCTTATTTTACTTGAAGAGGTAGACAGCAGAGGTGGTCACTCACATTTCAGCAGTTATATTTCAAAATCAGCCTTTAAAGTTCTCACTGCTGTACACAGGCCTCTTCTCTGTGACAGGCAGTGGGCAGTAATCCACCACACGGGCCCAGTGCCGCAGTGTTGGCGGATGTCACATATCTTCGAATTTTTGATTCTAGAACATTCCGGTTTCCTCACGATGTTTTCCTTCACCGTTTTGAGAGTAGTGATGATGAAATTAAATACATAAAGTAAAACGCCTGCCTGTGTTCGAACTTATGAGCTACAATTTTTATGAGATACCACTGCTCAGTTAAGTTTAATAGGGGTGAATCTATTACCACAGTGTTGAGCTGCACGATTGTGATGTCGGCGTGCGACGTGCCGTCTGACGGGACAGGTCAACTCAAAGCTCCAATGGATCTTCTTCAAAAGGCTCTTCCGGACATGGGCTTGCATTGTTTGACTCACGCATGTTATTATCATACATCGCATGACATAATAAAACATTGTAAAAAAAAACAGGGGCACTCTGGGAGTGCCGACAGAAGTGAAAACTTGTAAAAAAATCGGCACCGCGGTAATGAACGCGTTGATGTATTTTTAATGGTCAAAAGCTGGTGTCACCTCGGTGTCGCGAAATCAATGGTTTAGTCCAATATCAAAAACGTATTAAGGCGCGTTGGCGCTTAAAGAAGTTTTCACTTTAAAAAAAACGCAAACACTCATACACCCACACATAGGTACACTTACCCTCTCCCTTCTCACATACACACATCTCAACACTCACACATATTTCATTAATATATTCACTTACTACTATTACTATTTACTATGACTATTTACTTTCACTTTGTTTACTTCAGTTTTATTAAATTCAAATTTTGGCCGATCACTGTCTCTAGATACAGGTCTCCTAGTACCGACAAACTCTGATATTTAACCCATTAAAATATCAGAATTTGTCGGTCACTGGTTCAAAAGTTACCTATTAGGGTTTATAGGTGGCCGATTTGGGGAGCATCTCCCCAGCTTGAATCTCAAAAACTAGGGACTGTTTTCTCCCAAATTTTGTCGCAATTTTTCGCCATGTCACAGATTTCGTCGGGTCTTAGTTTAGAAGATATAATGAGTTCAATTTTTGAGTATAGTCCAAGAGCTAGTTCGAAGAGTTTACGAAAATATTTGATCTAGCTCTTGGACTATACTTTAAAATTATATACCTATAAACTCTTATAACTTTTGAACCAGTGACCAACAAAATCTGATATTTGGCGACAGATTTCGACTGATTATCGACTAATGTTTCGTGTTATCAAAATTAAAATCCCTGATAGTTTCCATGCCAGTCTTAGTCACACAAGACCAGTGACTTAATTTCTTACCACAAGCCCATAGAAAAGTGTCTGTGGGCGGCCCAGTGGTCGGAACCGCTACTGCTGAGCATGAGGTCCTGAGTTGGATTGCCAGGTCGGGCAATGTTAATGGGTTTTTATAATAATAATAATAATAATAATAAAATAGTTTATTGGTAGAACAAGTTTAAGTTTTTACAAAATTTTGTGATTGGATCCTCCTTTTAGGCAGATAGTGCCTGTGTTAGGAGAGTCCGCTCTTCCATAGCAGGTCGTATTATACAAAAAGCACAGCGTATTATTATTATACTAAGACTAATTAGGATTAAGATTAACTTACAAATTAAATGTGTGTATGAGTGGGTGTAAGTTTGTGAGTGAGTATATGTGAGAGAGAGAGAGAGTGAGCGTGAGTGTGTGTACCTATGTGTATGTGTCAAGGTTTCAGAAGTGTTTCGGTATCATTGTAGGTGAGCGTTTGTATCCATTCCATTATTACTTTTTTACTGTCATAGTAGTTTTTGGGATAAATGTAGATGTATTTATTGATTTTATTATATAGCGCTGCAGATCGTTTGCTAAGTTGCATACTGGCAAATAAAGTCCTTGTCCTGGGGACATTTAATATCATGTCTTTCCTTCTTTTTGACAGTATGCCAGCATCATAAGAAAGAGACTTATGTTTTTTTAAAGTAATTTGTGTTATATACAGTTTCCTGACTGAGAGCAAATTACTAAGTCGAAATAGGTCTTCAGTAGGATATCTCTTTTTTTTAAAATACATGCACTTGATAAGGGCGCGTTGTGCCCTTTCTAGCGTTAGAAATTTTGTTTTGGCTGCACCACCCCAGACAGGGATGCAATAGGATAGTACTGACTGGACTAGCGCAATATAAATCATTTTAAGGAAATCTTTTTGATGGCCTGAGTTATTACCGGCAGTCCTTGGGACGACGTATCTAAGAGTCCTGAAAATCCAGCTTAATTTCCTGATTCTATTGGCAACCTGGTCAATGTGCGGATACCATGACAGTCTCTGATCCAAAATAACGCCTAGGTACTTAATATGAGGTACTTTGTTGATTGTTGAGCAGTCACAACTTTTGCGATTGCCGTTATTACAATTATGAATTCTTACATTAAAATCTTTACCTGGTTGTGTACGTTGCCCGGCACTGAAGCAAATGTAATTTGTTTTTGTTACGTTCAATGTAAGCAAATTAATTGTTAACCACTTGGCAATTTTTGCCAAGCCTGACTCAGCACTAAGCCTAACACTCTGCCAAGTATCCCCGGTGAAGACTACAGCAGTATCATCCGCGTAACAGAATACTTGTGCGTTTGCAATATTAATGTTACAGAGTTCATTAACGTAGATAAGGAACAATGTAGGTCCCAATACGCTTCCCTGCGGGACGCCATAAGACGTGTGTGCGTCTTCACTAGTGTACTGACCCACTCTAACTCTCTGTTTCCTGTTTCTGAGATAATCCTTGAAGAGGCTAAGAGGTGTTCCACGAATTCCGATACATTCCAGTTTTCTTACAAGTATTGGGACAGAGACGGTATCAAAGGCTTTTTTTAGATCTAAGAATGCAGTTACACACTTTTTACCTTTATCAAGCTGTTCAGTTAAATGATTACTTAGTGCAGCAACTGCATCCTCAGTGGAAATCCCTCTACGAAAGCCAAATTGTGACTCAGATAATACGTTGAGATCTTTTAGGTATGTTAAGAGCCTTAGATTCATAAGTTTTTCTAAAATTTTTGATATAGAGGTTAATACAGATATGGGCCTAAAGTTGGAGACATCGTCGCTGTCCCCACCCTTGTGCACTGGTGTAATAATGGCTAGCTTCAAAGAAGTCGGGAAGGTGCCCTCACCAAAGCAAAGATTAGCAAGGTGTGTAATTATAGGAACAACCTCCTTTCTTATATATTTTAGAAATGCAGTGGAAACATTATCCCAACCAGACGCACTGTCAGATTTAAGACTCATTAGGATATGATTCACTTCAACATCGTCAGTGTCTAACATTACGAAAGAATTGGGTTGAGTTCGTTGTAAACAGTGTGGTTCATTTTGATCATAGGCTAGAGTTGGCTGGATTTTTTGAGCAAGGCTCTTACCAATGTTCGCGAAATATTCATTAATATAATTAACTGATTCTTGAGGAGTTGATTTTATATTGAGTAAGTCTGTATTGCAATGGTTAGGTTTATTTGTGAAAGTTATAGTTTTAATGTTCTTCCAAAGTAATTTATTATTAGTAACTGATTTTGTAATTAATTCTCTTTCATATTTTCCTCTTAGTTTTTTGATTAGTTTGTTACAGTGATTTCTATATCTAATGTATGTTATTTTTAATATGTCGTTGTGTGGATCTCTTTTATTATCTTTTTGTAGCTTATTACGATTTTTAATACAACGTAAAATTCCTGGGGTTATCCATGGTTTTATAATGCGCTTACTGTTGGGGATTTTAGTGATAATAGTATTTTTATTGATGGACTCCGTTAGTTTGTTTATTAGTAGGTTAGTCAGGGTTTCAGGGTCATTACAAAAAAGTAAATCTGCTAGATTACTTTCTTGTATGTACTTAAGTGCTAGCTCAAAATCCACAGTTGATCTAGTTTTGTTAGCTAATGGGGTATTTTTTAACTTTGATAGGGATAGAAGTGTGGTGTAGTGATCAGTAATACTAGTGTGTAAGATAGCGATAGATGCCGAGGTTTTTTGTTTGTTTATTTTCAACATAAAATGGTCTAAACAGTTTTCATTCCTCGTAGGTAGAGTGTGCCCAGGTAATATTCCGTACAGGGATAGGGTGTTAAGGTAAGTAGTTCTATTTCTGTGTTCATAAGAAGATTCAGAATCTTTGGGTCTAATGTTTATATTAATGTCTCCCGCTATAATGATATTTTTCTGAGTTTGCAGAGTATCTAAATGGGAGCTTAAGGAACTGATAAAAGCCTCCGTGTTCTGATTTGAAGGGGATCTATAAATGCACAATACAATATTATTCAGTATGTCCAGCTGTAAACAAGAAGCCTGAGATAATTTTACTTCCTTAACTTTAGATTTTAAGTTATTTTTAATAAAGACAACTACCCCATCGTTTTGGTTCAACTGGTGGGACGTATTATAGGACGAGTAATTATTGAGTTGAGGGATAATTTTTCCAGGAGTTAGTCGACATTCAGTTAAAATAATTACATCGGTTTCAAACTTAAAATTCGAAAGATTAAGCATGAAATCGTCAAAGTTACAAGAAATACTCCTTATATTTTGAGCGACAACAGTAAAGTCATTTCTTTTTATGTTTATGTGTTTAGCTAACTCTGAACAGTCACATTCAATACTGCGAGCAATTTCAATGCTGTCTATCTCATTAAGGGTTTGCAATGAATCACCCATTAAATACATTTATCGATAGAAAGGACGTGTCATCTAGTTGTGTACTTGTTAATATAAAAGTATAGTGATTTTCCTCAGTTTTATACAGAATTTGAAACCGTTTTTTTGTAGTGTATTTAAGTGTGGAATGAATGTTGTAGGTATGTTTTTGAGTATGTAAAAGTAAGTGGATGTGTGTTGTGCGTGCAAGTGAGTTATAATTATTGTGATTATTATATACGCAGAATAAGTTTGTAGTAACGAAAGAACAAGCTAAGTATGTATATAAACAATATGTTTGTGAGTGGTTATTGTTTTTAAAATAATAAAAAGAGAATTTACAAACAAACACAAAAAGAAAAGTTCGAGAGCAATTAATTTTAATTTTCTATCAGGAATTACTCAGTAGCAGCTCGGGGTCTGGATTTGTGCCCGGTTGATGACAATAGTCTCTCCCCCTATTTAATGGGACTTAAAGATGACTGGTGATGTTATGTTCTGTAATCTTTACGAGTCTATTGCCATAAGAAAGAAAAAAGAAACACGCGTAAAATTTTATTCACATTCATTTTATTTGTTCAAACCACTTTATTGCTTATAATTAATAGGTATTGAAATACTCTTACTACATAAAAATAATAATAAGTATCTCGATGCCGATGGGCCACAATTTTTTAATATTTTTATAAAAATATTTAATAATGTAAATTATATATATATATATATAAATTATATATAATTATTATATAATTATATATAAATGAAATAATAATTATTGGTACTACACCAACCATGTCCTTGTGTGCACTTGTATAGTGCATACAGGGATAATGGTCGGTCGGTGCCTCATTTCGTTAAAAGCGTCTAACGTGTCTGCGAGTTGGATTCGGAGAGAAACGTCAGACGTAAAAATAATAATAATAAATCATTTATATATAATTCATTAATTAATTAGGTACGGACAATGGACAAGCAGTCTCCAGAATATTGTAATAATTACTTATGCAATTATTCTCACTTATTTAATATACAATGTTACCACATATATAAACATCTGCGAGATGGTTCAGATTAAACTTACCCCGCGTCCTAACCAAATGTGACAGCCGCGCAAATACGCGATCGTCGCATTCATATGTTGTCCGAAATCTTGAAGACTAGCTGATAGGATCTCATCCCCAATTTGTCCTTTGTTAAGTCGGTCATCTGACTATCTCGATAATCTCGGTAATTTTTATGATTTTAAATAATTTCATGTTTTTAATTGACATTAATTTTAATGAATTTAAAGATGATGATGATTTTACCTTATTTCTTTATTTTACAATTTGATTTTATGTATCTGCTTCACTTCAGTTATTTGTTATATTTAATTATTTATTTAACAGTTTATGTACACACATATAAACAGACAAGAGGAAAGGAACAGAAAAATATGTAGGCACAACGGTGATGCTTATTTCTAAAGAAATCTCTTCCAGCATACCTGCGATAGAAAAGATATTCATTAGATATTTAGATATATATTTCAGATATTGATATTTTATTTTTAGATATTTATTTTATTATAAAAAATATATATATAAACAACATTATCTTATAATATTATTATTGTGGCATGTTAGTATCTTTAATTACTAACATATTTTTTAAGTATACTTACATTTACTATGGATCACTGTGTCTGACGTAAATAAATAAAATAAATATGTCACTTTTTGTTCACTTTTGACCACGCGTCCTGGTTCACCGAACAAAAAGTGGCATATGAACGCGACTATCGCTTTGGTTAGGACGCGACCATATACTTACATTTTATTTAAATGAAGTAAATGTAAAGTAAATGAAAGTGGTGCTAGAAAAGTTGAAAGAATATTGTTTCACATTATATGTAATGAGGAGGGGTGAAACGCATGTGTCTAAGATAATACTGAATATGTCAGTGTAAGATTATGAACATCAAAAATCATAATCAGTCTACAATGTTCCCACCCACAGCTGGAACACAGGCCTCCTCTCTTCGAGAGGGAGTGGGCAGTAATCTACCACGCGGGCCCAGTGCGGGTTGATAAATGTCAAATGTCTTCGAATTTTTGGTTCTAGGACATGCCGGTTACCTCACGATGTATTCCTTCACCGTTTTGAGAGCAGTTGTGATAAAAATTATTTACACAAATTAAAGCCCTGCTTGAGTTCGAACCCGCGACCTACAACTCGGTAAGTCGGGACTGTTACCACTGCTCTCGTTATGAACAGCGCATCGTCAGTTTATAATCTTATCTAGCGATATTATAAACTATGGAAAAATTGTGAATCTGCGACAAACCATTTACAATTTAACGCCAAATTTTTAGATAATTTATAATCTATTCATGGCAAACCGACAAATTGTGAACTGTTATCAAACTTGCATACGACAAACGCACCTTGCTCTAATAATAAATAGTCAAGTGACTGCGACAGACTTGGCGGAAGCGTTCTGCGGTCGCTTCCGCGGCAACGCTCGCTTGGCTCGCTCGGCTCGCGCACCGTACTAACCCAACCTAACCTAACCCATTTCACCATGCTCACAATTTTTCGACAGTTTAAAATCTAACGGAAATAATACTATGGGTGTCTGCTTTAATCTGCCTTTTCATAGCCTTATACAAACAAATGCGGCTGCATAACAAAATGATGTGTTGCATTTGGGTTTGGACGGACTATTACTGCTTTAAGCCATTCGCAAGATAATGCAGCACAGACTGTGTCTGTGTTGCATCCGCCTTTGTATTTTCAACACCTCTCAACTTTTTTAAAGTGTTCACATAGCCAGAAATATAATGATAGTGCTTGAATACAATAATATACACGTACAGTGAACTTAATACTTATAATTATTTATTTCTAATCTTATAATATAATATGTGTTTCCAACTGAAACGTGGTTACATTCTAAAATGGTGTAAGAGGTAATTAGTTAGCATAGTTTGATTAACTATAGTTACATTATTACATGTCTAAGACATCAATGGAATAAAATAAATCGGTGTTATTAAATTAAATATATTTCGCCGTATACAATGTGGAGATAACAATATGGCATTAAATCAAAATATTGGCAATAGTATAGCATAGAAGTATTTTAACTATCGCATATAGTATGGCAGTTGAGAGTATGTCATGCTCACTTAAATGTCTCGCTGGTGGTGGCGAGTGTGTTGGATCATTCGGTTGCCTGCAAAATAGTTGAGCTGAATGCTGCTGATCCACGCGTCATGTTCGTGAACGGGCGCCGTCAGTTGAGACTGGTCATCTCTTATCTGCCAGGGTTTATTTTTAATCTTATATTTTCAATTGCTTTTGATTATTTTTTGTACATTGTTCTCACATATAGAAGCAACAAGAATGATGTACCCAGGATTTTGTAATATCTATATTTAAAAGAGTGTCCTTGGAGTTTCTTGCCCGTTCTTCTCCATAGAGATCTACGTTTTGGAATGACCAATTAGCTTCAACTTTCTGACTAACTGACTGACTGTTTGACAATTCAAAAGTGCCTGTAAATGGTTAAATTGAAATAAATGGTTTGAGTTTGTGTACCAAAACGTGCGTACACGCCTTTAGGAACCAAAATGCTGACATGAGGTGAGTGAGAGAACATGCGCGAAAGTTCAGAATGGCCTTGAGTTACCGGCCGTATTGAATAAGTCACCGTATAATATTATGAAAATCGTTAATTTATAATCTAATGGTACCTATTAGATCCGTTATATTATGAACTGTCGAAAAATTGTGAACTGCAACAAAACCAATTACAATTTAACGCATTAATATTTGATAGTTTATAATCTATCCATGGGAAACTGACAAATTGTCAACTGGTATCAAACTTGCTCGCGACATAACGCACCTTGCGCTAATTCTAAATGACCTGCTTAGCCGCGAGCAAATTGGGAGTTCTGCTCGCCGGCCGCTTCCGCAGCACCGGTCGCTTCGCTCGCTCGGCTCGCGCGCGGTTTATCACAGTTCTAACCTAACCTAACCCAGTCCACACTTTTTCGACAGTTTATAATGTAACGGAAATAATACCGAGAGATTAAAAGTAACGGTTCTCACAATCTTACGGTGACATATACAGGGTTATTGGTTAATGTCGGCAATCCATTAAGGGGACGTAGGAGAGGTCATTTGCAACCAAATGACCCCTCATGACCCCTACGCCAATGTCAACTATTTTCGAGTAATTTGACTTTTAAAATATATGAAATCGTTGGTTTAAATGTAAAACTCACTAAGAGACATTATTGGTAAAAATCACTTTTTTTTTTTCATTTTCGAGTTTTTCCTATGAAAGATTATGCCGAATTAGTGACGAAAATGAAAATGAAAAGTGATTTTTACCTTTAAACCAACGAAATTAAATAAAAATATAAAATGTCAAATGACTCGAAAACTATAGACATTTACATAGGAGTCAGAAGGGGTAATTTGGTTGTAAATGACCTCTCCTACATCCCGTTAATGGATTATCGATATATAACCAATAACCCTGTATAATAAGGCCTGCGTCCAAAAATGTTTTTTTTTGTCCCTCTTGTAGATTAATAAAACATATTGGACACGTATTTTTTTCTTTTTGACGCAATCTAAAGATACATTGAGTTAAAATGTGTCATGACGTCACGCCTTGCAAGATTTTATACCGAGTTGTGACGTAGCGAGCCCCCACTTCCCAACTTTAATGCGTGTTTTCCAAGTTATTTTTGATTAATATGATAAAGCAAAAAATGCGTGTCTAATATTTTTTTATTAACTGAAAGACGGACTAAATAGAATTTCTTTTTTTTACCTAGGCATCATCCCTTAGAGAGATGGTGTTTCCTTAAAACTAACTGCCGTACGCAGCCGCCAATATGGCGGATCGAATTCGAGAACAGTTCTGCTTTGTAGAGCGTCGTGTCTGTCACTGATATCAGTAATACCAGCGTATTATTGTCCCACTGCTGGGAAAACTCCTCTTCTCATACAGAGAAGGCACGAGCATTGATCACCACGCTTGCTCAAGACTGGTTGACGATTTCAGACTTATATTAACTATAATTCTAGGTATGTTTCCGTGTGCTTTTTCTAAAATATTGACACCCGGGTACTGTACAATGTTATTAACACTTTCACTGTCCCAAGGTGCAATAAAAATAATTGCAGTGATGTTATTGGTTATTAAAAATGCAACTGAAGTGGATATATTTAGTAAGTTGTTCCTCTTAGCTAGTCTTAAAAGACCCTGAAAGAAATCGACACGTGTTTCACCTCTCATCGAGGCATCCTCAGGATGACGATTGACTTGTCGTGAACTCGAAGATGGCGTGTTGCCACACCGAGCACCGAGGGCGCGTCTTGGTTATTTACAAATTCTAAATCTACGACAGCGAAAATTCGTCATCGTCATAAGCATTACATATCATTTTCAAAAATGCATTAAGTACATGCAATGCAAGGATGTATGAGCTCCATTCCTAGCTAATGGTGCTGTTTAAAAACGTTGCAACAAACAATAGAACTGGTTCTATTATTTTATTTTGGTTAATTTTGCTGGAATATTGGATAAAAAGATAACTAATAGCGCATTACATGTCATGCACGGACATATAGGGCCACGTCTTCAGTGCATTACATGTAATGCATGGACAGTGAAAGAGTTAAATAGTGATTCGCGTGTTCGTATTCGAGACATTCTCCTCATTGGTCGATATACTGTCCTACAGTCTCCTCATTGTTGGACACTTCCCTGCCGTCTCCTCATTGGCCGATGATATCGGCTCGTCCACCCAGTATTTCGTCGACCTCTGCCTCGTCGAGTAAACCTTCGAGCTCCTGCATGTAAAAACAAGGCCTTTGAGAATTTATTCACAGTTTAAAATGGCCGCCAACTTGATATTCATCATCGTCGTTACGTTTGACATAAGCATTCTGAAAAATCATGAAAGTTATACCCATGGCAAAAATTTGGTATTTTTCTAAACTACTAACTATTTTTTACGCTTTCACGCTAAAATGGCTGAACAGATTTGGATGAAATTTGGCACATGGGTCGACCAAGACCCGGGTTGGGACACAGAATACTTTATTGTCCCGATATTCCTACGGGATCTAGACTTATGCGGGTAAAACCACGGGGAGCAGTTATTAGGTATACACGTGGGGCATTCACGTATATTTTTGTTGATTAATACAAATCTCTCAAGAAAAACATAAAGAACTAACTTATGTTCTCTGGGAAAAGGTTTACAAATCTGCATTCACAGCACATTCGATTCAGTTAGTCTAAAATGAAATACGATTGCAACATCAAACTTAGAATATTGATATCTCGAAATCAGTGATGTGATGGGATTCGGTTCATTTTGGTAAACTATTTGCAAAAAATATAGTTTATTTTTGTAAATAGTTTACGGAAAATGAACAGAACCACTGACTCTGACTGATTCTTGTTGATTTTTGTCGTTAGACTGAACTGTTGTTGTGTGTTCCTTAAAGTATGTATTTGTCATTGATTCATTTTTAATTATTTTGTTATAATTTTATTTTTTTGAAGTGACAATTTTAGGCGCGTTGGGCACTTTTGAGATGGGACTAAACCATTGATTTCGCGACACCGTGATGACACCACCTTTTGACCATTAAAAAGACGTCAACGCGTTGATTACCACGGTGACGATTTTTTTTTTCAAGTTTTCTCTTCACTTATAATTATGTAATTAAAGTATACAAAATATTATAAGACATTTTAAAAGAGTAACGGTGGAGTTTCTTGCCCATTCTTTTCCATACGAAAACTACCTTTTTTAAGGGGTGACCAGAATCAATTCTATTTTTATGTAAATTTTGACGTTCAAAAGTGCCTATTTGTAATAAATTATTTGACTTCGACTTTGAACACATTTTACAGGCAGGAGAATTAATTGTAAATCAATTTGAAGTTACTGACACTTTAAGTTATTAGTCAATTCGCTTAACTGTTCTTCTCCATATGAACCTACTACGCTTTGGAATGGAAAACTAGCTACATCTTTTTGAATGAGACTCTTTTGACAATACAAAAGTGCCTGTAAATGATTTAATTTAAATAAATACTTTGAGTTTCATAATGAATTTCCCTGATACTTCACTCACCCTCAGCAGTTCTTCCTCGACGTCTGCGCTGGCACGGTGTCGCACGACGCCGTGTAGCACGTTGCGCGTGAGCGTGAGCACGACGACGCGCGCGCGCTGCACGTTCAGCAGCAACAGCGACGCGCCCGCGCGCGCCGCCTGGCGTATGCCGTCCGCAGAACAGAACGCCGTCAGGATCTGTCACCATGACTCAATTAGCACTCGAATTCTTTGAAGAGGTTAATTTTAGCATAACAGGATTTGAAAGAAATGCCTAATCCATTGCTTCATATGTTTAAAAAATTCGTCTACTGGACAAAGATTAAAAAAACAAAAAACCCGACTGCAAAAACTTAAAACTAAAAAGAGCATTATAAATCTATAGAATTTTGGTATTGCAGGCAGGACAAACCAGTGACCTGAAATTATGGTGTACATTTTGTTTGTCCCCCTTTGTGTGGCCTGCAACACCAAAATTCTATATTCTTGTTTTTCTCTTTTCAGTTGTGTTTTTGCAGTCGGGTATTTTTTTGAATAATTTGCTTTATTTCAAGCTTTTTAGTTTTATTAAAATATATATATTGAGTCATTACTAGGTTTTATTTGATACCAATAATGTAGGATTTATTTTTTTAAACCTACCCCTCCCTTTTTTGTATTTGTAGATGCAATATATAAATATTGTATAGCCTATGTCACTCCCACAATTAAGACAAATCTAACACCTCACATGTTAAAATCCATCAAGCCGTTTAGGCTACAGAGCGTGCCAAAGACATAGACATAAATAAATACATACTCTCGAAAATCATTACCCTCCTTCTGGAGCAGTCGGGTAAGAAGAACGCAATGAATGATGTCGAATTGTCAAAATAAAACGCATTGCAAAAAAATTGTAAGCCTAGCCCAGTAATTGTTTCATTTGACAGTTCAACAGTATTCATTGCGTTATTTACTTTATTGAGCAGATTTTTTTTCCAACTTATGAAGCAATGGATTAGCAATCTGTTTCAAAACAGATTGTGATTGATCGTGTATTACGCAATTAGGTAATAGGTTGCACGGGTGATTTTTTTCGCACATTGAATTTTCAATGCTCTGCTTGGCGCCAAGAGTTGAAAATCTAACAGTATGTTTTTTCGTCGCGCTGGAATGTACTCTGTTGGATTCTCAACGCTTGGCTCAACACCGAGAGTTGAAAATCCAGTGCGCAATCAAATCCCGCCGCGATATTTCTATGTCCGTGCGAACGTGGGCTTGCTAACCCGCAGAACCCATGGTATATGGCAAGAGTTATAGAACAAAGATGTTTAAGTTGGTTCTGCAAGGATAGCCAGTGAAATTGAAATTTTCTTACGTTTTTGCAATTTGCAGGTTAGTGTCGGGTTGTATTTTGATCAAAAGATGATTCGTGACCATGACAGATATGTAGATACAGAAATAATTAATACATCTCTTCTAAGTTAAAATTGGTCAATTAATGACTTTTTCTTGAAATCATGAAATTTGGGAGGCTATGGTGTCCGAGGCAGTGACACCTTCACCACATTGGCAATGGTTCATTAAAGGTTCATTAAACCTTTTTTTGAAATACGACAAAAACTCAGTAAATTTAATTAGTGTCAAAATAATAAGCTAAGATAAGAGTTAAATAAGTACACATAAGTGTAATTAATAGATGTAGCATAATCAGCGTATAATGTTCCCACTGCTGGGACACAGGCCTCCTCTCTGTGAGAGGGAGTGGGCCGTAATCTACTACGCGGGCCCAATGCGGGTTGGTAGGTGTCACATGTTTTCGAAATTTTAATTCTAGGACATGCCGGTTTCCTCACGAAGTTTTCCTTTACCGTTTTGCAATAATGAAACATTACACAAAATAGAGTGCCTGCCTGGGTTCGAACATTCTAGAACTCGGTAAGTCGCGGCCGTTACCAATAGGTCACCAAGATGTAAGAGGGATAAATAAATACTTTTATAAGTATACCTTGAAGTTATGATTCATCTCACAAATCTTTCTATCTTCCTTGGGTGTGACCCACTCGCCGCGCGCGGCGCACCAGCGAGCGCCGCCAGTGCGCGGCTCGGCGTCAGCCGCGTCAGGCGCGTCAGGCGCGTCAGTGCTGACCAACTCGTCGGGCATGACGCGCGCCATTTGTCCGAAGGCCGCCAGCGTCCAGTACGTGGGCAGTGTGCACGGCGGGTCGGCGTCCGTGAGCACGAGGTGAGCGCGCGCATGCGGTGACGCCCGGTCGGGCCTGTCGCGCCGGACGAGCGCCGGCAGCACCAGCGGCGGGCGCGAGCCGTCCACACACAGCAGCGTGCCGCCGCACGGCAGCGCGCTCACCGGCTGCTCTACAGCCGACCACTTGTGACAGTACACCTCTGCGAAACAAACAGTCATGAGCAACAGTGTAAACGCCAGTAAAAAAAAAAATATAATTCAGGTAAAGATCATTTAGATATACAATTTCACAAATATTGTAACAGAATGGATTACAATAAAATAAAACTCAATGCAATAAAAAAAAATTAGTAGGTGCAAATTATAAAGGTCATAAAATTAAAATTTCATCTAAAATCATCAACATTATTATTTTCACTATTAAGAGCGTGCATTCTGAAAGTCGGGGCAACGTGGCAAATATTTCGCTGTTTTGATTAATTTGGCAATATTACTGTATGGAAATAAGAAATGTGGCTAACTACTGAACTAAAATATTGATTATGAAATGCAATCATTAATGTCGTAACACCGAATATTTAGTTTTAGATGTAAAAAAAAAGTATTTGGAAAAGTTTCCAAAATGACTTTTTTTATTCCTAAAACAGTTACAACATCAAATTCAGTGTTATAATTGCAATTCATTATTAATATTCTAGTTCCCTAGTTAGCGATATTTCATATTTCCATACAGTAATATTGCCAAATTAATCAAAACAGGTAAATATTTGACAGCTATTTGCGACGTTGCCAACTTTTAGAATGAACGCTCTCAAGTGGCTGATTATAAATAAATATGTGTGAGTTATGCCAGACAGAACCAAGCAAAAGGAAACTTAGGCAGATTTTGATTAAGATATTCTGCTCAATCCAAATCTCCCTAGGTTTTCCCAACTATGCTGGGGTCGGCTTCCAGTCTAACCGGATGCAGCTGAATAGCAGTATCTTACATGGGGCGACAAAGTCCAATTGTGATTAAATGTTTTCGTGAGGTGATTGTACGTACCTTTATCAGCCTGTGCGGCGGCTCGCCTGAGCGTGACCATGAAGTCTGTCATGGCGGCGACATTGGCGAAGCGCGCCGGACAACGCCGACTGCCATCCGTCAGTGACGTCAGCACCGGGATGCGCGAGCACGGCCGCGTCACCGAGTGCCAGCGCACCGCTTCCACAGACACGTTGCCTCTTTTGTAGACAGTAGGCTTCGCAAACCTATCCTTGGATCTTTCTTTAGAACTTTTTTTTGTTGTGCTAGTCTTTTGAGAGCCTTTATCTTCTGTAGCTTGATTAGAACTCTTTTTTCCATTAGCTTTACTGGAACTTTTATTGTTATCTTCTATAGCTTGTTTAGAATTCTTTGTTGTACTAGCTTGACTGGAAAGCTCATTTGTTTTACTTACAGCTTCGGGACTGTTACTAGCAGCTTGATTTGAACTCTCATCTGTTTTACTGGTAGTTTGATTGGTACTACTAGATTTAGCTTGATTGGAACACTTATTAGTATAAACAGCTCGATCAGAACTTTTATTGATAAGAATAGAATTCTTTTTTGAGTGGCAAGATTGATTTCCGTCGCTACTGTTAGAATGATTCGAGTCTGTATCATCAATTTCTATAACGTCTCCATCGTGCAGTTGGTTAGGCACAATCATTATGTTAGGAGCTGTATCTCTTGTGGGTATTGTTGCTGTTCGCTTGGTTACGTCAGGTAGCTTATCTAACGCATTCGTGATTGTGGTTTTTAGTAGACTTTTACCGCTCTGGGTCGTAGTTAAATTTTTTAGGAGACTCCTACCACCGTTGTTTTGATTTACTGGATTCATTAGATTTTTGAAAGCTTTCACCAAATCAATTGTATTCGGTGTGTTCTGTTTAGAGTCTGTTTTTTTGATGACTGACGTGGATGTCTTTGGTTCTTCAGTCAAATCGACTGTCTCGTTCTCGTATAACCTGTTGATGGTTTGTTTTATAACGTCGTCTGAAGGCAAGGTCAGTGCCATTAAAATTGTGGTCTTGGGCCCCTGGGGCCCGGAGGGGACCCGCAGGCTGAGTGCGTTCACGACGGGCGTATTATTGACCGACTCTATACTTAATGTGCGCGAGTACTCCTCTAGTATCGACATAGGCTTCTCTGTGGGCGCGCTGTTGATTCTCTCAACTTGTACAGGTTGTGAATAGGGTTTTGGAACTTGTTCTGTCGTTAGGTTCATGCGACGCGGAGCGGCTGCTAGTGATTGGTAACCATTGGTGATTGGTATCGTGAGATTCTTAGTACCTTCCGTCGTAGTTGCCAGTTCTTCTACAACAGTATTGTGTTGTGCATGCTCAGGAAGCTTGGGCGCTATATTGGCAGGTTTGGTTCCACGTAGCAGTGGAACGGGCTTGGCGCGTCTCGCACGAGAAGGCTCCTCTAGCGGAGTCACAAGACGAGACTGACGAATATAAGGCATTAAGCCTGGCTGTAATAAATTATGTTCGGGGCTAGTACTTTGGGTAATAGTATTTTGTTTAGTGAAAGTTTGCACAGTGGTACTTTGCACAGCAGTAGCTTGTGCAGTGGTACTTTGAACAGCAGTACCTTGCGCAGTGGTACTTTGTACAGTGGTACTTTGTATAGCAGTACCTTGCGCAGTGGTACTTTGTACACCGGTAGCTTGTGCAGTAGGTCTTTGCACAGCAGTACCTTGAGCAGCGGTACCTTGCGCAGTAGTATTTTTCTCAGCGGTAACTTGCGCAGTAGTAATTTTATCTTTCTTAAAAGAAACGTTGCTGTTGATGTGGAAGTACTTCGCGTTCATGTTCTTCTGTCGCTGCCACTCTTCATAGTCACTGACAGGGGGCGCGGGGGGCGAAAGAGCAGGGGCCGGTGGCGCACGAGCTCGACTGCGGCTCTTTTTGGATCGGTTTGTGTAAGTAGCCGGTTTAGCCTTTGACCCTTTAGCCACTGCGGCTGTGTTCGAAGGCGCGACGACTTTCATGGCCTGTTTGTGTGCACACGTGGCCGGTGTGGCCGTTGTAACCGTTGCAGCCGATGTAAACGCTTCCGCGGGGCTCGGCGACTGAGAATGTTTCTGTACCGGTTTCGATTGAATTTCTGTAATAAATAAATTATTTTTCAGTAAAGGAGAAGATTGTAAACCAAAAAGAAATTTAATAATTAATTTTAATTGCAACTTACTTCCCCCAGCAGATTTCTGCAATATAAAATAAAACCATATATCAGTATTTATGATATTAATAGTAACGAACACACACGTAACACAACTACTTATAAATAACTGCCGATACACACAATAACAAATGAATACAGATACACTCCGCAAAATCATTTAAATAAAAAGCGACTCTTGCTACGACACAATAGAGTGCAATTCAGGTCGCACAGCGCTAAATACCTACAGTTATATTCACCTAGAAGTTGCCTCTCTTTCTTTCGCGTAACTCTTAGCTTTTCTGACTACATAACACCCACTGAATTGGCCGAACAAGTCGAGCCCGCCGCCTACTTGTGGCTTCATACCAGAAATGCTGAGTGGACCATATGGATTCAACTGTGACACAACTCGTGGACAATGTACTAAGATGCGCTCACACGGCCAACTTAATTGCACTTAAGTCCTAATATTAGATAACATACATAAACTAATATAATGCAAAAAGAAAAGAAAGAAAGAAAGAAAGAAAAACACGAAAAGGAAGCATGAAAGTAGAATAAATGCTTTGGAAATGCGTTCCTTGCGAAGCATGTGCGGTATGACTATGAATATAGGCTTAGGAATGACGTAATAATTTTACGGGGCACCGGTGTGGGCGCGTTCACTAAGGCTGCGGCCAGCCCGCCGGTTGAACGCGTCCCAGAGGGTCATGGCCATCCGGCTGGCCCGAGGATACCGCACGGTCTCCTGCGAGGCGGCGAGCCTCCTTGCCGGATTACCGCCATGGGATCTGGAGGCAAAGGTCCTCGCGCACATTTGGGAGTGGCGCGAGGAGGCGAAACGCCGGGGCTTAACTCCGCTGCCGCGAGAAATCGCGGCACAGCGGACAGAGTTCCGGCGGGATCTCATGGCGTCATGGAGAGTGCGATTGTCGCAACCCAGCGCTGGGCACGCCACAATTGCGGCGATAAGACCCCTCTTTGAGGAGTGGCTAGAGAGGCGCCACGGCGTCCTCACCTTCCGCCTGACGCAGGTCCTCACCGGACACGGCAGTTTCGGGAGGTTCCTGCACAGGATAAGGCGGGAGGAAACGCCCGGGTGTCACCATTGTGTGGATCGCCCGGAGGACACGGTGGAGCATACGGTGGAGGTCTGCCCAGCTTGGGCGGAGCATCGCCGTGTCCTCGTGGAGGCGATCGGCGGCGGTGATCTCTCGCGTCCGGCCCTGGTTCAGGCCATGGTACGGAGCGAGAGGAAATGGGAGGCCGTCACCTCCTTCTGCGAAGCGGTAATGCTCGCGAAGGAGGAGGCGGAACGCGTGAGGGAGAGGCAAATTTCGCGCCCTCATGCCCCTAACCGCCGCAGGAGGAGACGCCCAGGGCGTCGGGAATCGCGAGGCGATTTCCGGCCACCGTAGGCGCGGGCTTGCGGGCGGTGAGCAATGGGTGGCTCACCGTCCGATAAGGACCAGGCCCGGGTCGACGGCGCGTTGTGTTCCACGCGCGCCTCAAAGAGATGTCAGCAGATTCGAAGGGGTCCACTAGGGCCGATGCCTGCCGGGGTTGCGAAGAAAACCGAAAGGGAGATCGTGGCCCCCGGCAACAGGGCAGCCGAAGGAACACGGGTGGGTTTTAGTCAGTAAGAGTCTGACACGCCCTCCCGCTCCGCCCAGAGCGGGAGAAGTTATTTGATGATTTCCCACCCTCAAAAAAAAAAAAAAAAAGGAATGACGTAATAAAATTAAAAGACTGGGACCTCTGAGTTTATTTCGGCCTTTCTTCTCAGAGTAGTCACGATAGGGAACGCCGACCTAATCTAGTTTTTTTTTAATATTATTGACGCGTAAAAATGTTGGTACAAACCTATTTCCGATTTCTTTCATTTTGTAATTTATTAATTAAGTTTCTTTGGGAAGTCTGGAACAATGTCTTTGTATTTTTTTTTTTTTTGGTTTGGGTGTTGATAGCTCCATCACAGTATTTTACTTTAGTGGCTATTTTCGTTTTCCTTCGTAAATTGTAAACTAAAGTTGTTCCAAATAAAACTTTGATTCTTCATTCTTTTATTTACAGAAAATAAAGAAAATAATTTCATTTCAATGAAGCAACGGTGTCGTTTCAAAGAAGATGTGGTGATAATAATTAAAAAGAGTATGCTTAAATAGTTTGGTCATGTTGAGAGGATGAATGAAAGGCGACTGTGTGTGTGTGCTGGTCCTGCTCCATAGGATAATCTATAATCTAGACAAAATCAAACTGGTCGCTAGTTTAATTGTATAATTAATTAATTATTTTTTAGGATTCCGTGATGTTATAAGGGTTCCTTTTTTACCTCATAAGGTAAAAAAGGAACCCTTATAACATCACTCTCTTGTCCGTCTGTCACCATCGATTTTCTCAGGAACAGGTGGACCTAGCAAGTTGAAATTTATACCACATACTGAGGTCTATTGTCACTATTAGATGTATAAAAATCAAGGTCCTGCCTGAGTCAACACGATAAAAAGATATGGGCAATTTTAGATTCTGTTGTAAGTACCAAAATGTACCTTAATTTTCAACTTTTTTTTATTTTTCTAAATTTTCCCTTTACTTGTGCTCTAAGACCTTGCTTTCGTAACACGTTTTCGGGAAAATCGAAATTATCCCATATCTTTTTACCAATAAAAAATGATACCAATTTTATTACGGCGGTATAATGGGTAGGTACAGAACCTTCGGTGCACGAGGCTGACTCGCTCTTGAGCAGTTTTTTTGTTATATGACATTGATTTTACATTCTTTGATTACTTCCTCACACACTGACTTATTTATTGACTATAAATTAAAATTTTAGGAAAATCGTCTAATTTTACAATGTTTGTAAATACGTGAGCACTATGTATCTATCACACATTAATTTATCTTTCGTTGCTTCATTTTTAATTATTTTTACCTTTTGTGGTATAGTAATTTTATTATAGGTGCATCGTCTTCACATATAATAATATAACTAATGTAACCTATACAAAATATTGTACATTTTAAAAGTGTAACGGTGGAAATTCTTTCCCATTCTTCTCCATACGAAAACTACCTTTTGGAAGGGGCGACTAGAATCAATTCTATTTTTTTTGTAAATTTTGACGTTCAAAAGTGCGTTTGTAAATTATATTATATATTTTATATATATTAAAAATGAATAAATATTTTTTATATTATTTAAAATGAGTTTGTAAATTTTGACGTTTAAAAGGACTTATTTGAAATAAATGATTAGTCTTTTTTTTAGTAACAATAAATATTTACAAGGCAGATGTGAGTGGAAACACCGGGAGGGGACGCCCTAGGAGGACGTAATTGTGACATTATTGGTGTTATGTTCTGCAGAAAAGTCAAGTGCGTAGTACTCGGAACCGGCGTGCATGAATGACCTGTGCCATCTTTACCTTAACGGCACAGGGGGCCCTGTAAGCCCCCGCCAACGCTTGCACTCAAAAGCGTTTTTTCTTCTATTTTTAGGTAGATACTCACAAATATAAGTTCCGTCAACATTTCTAAATTGAAATATTAATCGCGCACCAGATAAGATTTTTAAACTTTTCTTTTATTTTTATGATAAACTTTTTAGTTTTCTTTCTCAGTTAATATCGAATTAACAATAGATTCTGACCAGTTGTTCTGTAGTTTCTGTCTACTTCCGTGGGAAGAAGGCGTGAGTTTATGTTTGCAGTCGTAATATTGTGATGATTAAAAAAAGCATAAGCATGCGCGCACCAACCCACTCATATACAACACATACACCCCCACACACACCCCACACTTCACACACACTCAAAAGCACCTAAACCCCTTGTCATCAAACTATCTTTTTGTTTACATCATAATCATTTAGTTAATTTTACTACGTTATAATTTTTATAATACATTTTTTAATTAGTTCACCTAAATATGAACATTATTTGTCTTACTTGTAAAGAGACTTGAATCCTAGTGTGGGGTCCAGGGAATTTGTATAAATCTAGCTCCTAAGTATAACCCGATTTTGTCAACGTCAACATTTGATAGTGTATGTACATATGTATATCAACTTTTAACTTATTTTTTTTCCTCACCACATTGTACATAAATTATTTTACATTGGACAGATTCGACAATGATACACAATTCAGGTAAGTATTTGTGGGAGACTGGTGCCGAAGCTAGGCTCGTGGCCTGTGTTCAGTACACCAGAATCCCACCAAAGGGGACATTCTGGTATCCATCCTGACATTTTCATTTTATAAATTATGTACTAAGCGTGCTAACAGAATGTAGTAAGAATGTAGTAATCATACGACATTTTATTTATTTATTATGACTAAAATCTAAGTTAAGTATGCGAGACGAATGTTAGTAGGTGTGTAGTATGGATGATTGTGTGGGTGTGCGAGTGTGTGAGAGTGTGTGATTGTGAATTTAGGTCATTATTGTATTCAATATCATAATAGTAGCCAGTCAGTTAGCCTCTTTTTGCATTTATTCTTTGGGTGACTAAATATATGTTACACCTTTTAAGTGTTATATAATAGAAACAAGAACTGTGCAGACGACACGAGTTATGTAGACTAAGCGGGCGGCTCCAAGCGCAAAATTAGTTTTTTTTTTGTTATAATGTATAACTAGTTTTTTTATAATATTGTACCCTGTTTTCTGCCTACCCCCATGGAAAAACGGCTCGACTTTATGAATGTACCGTGACTTCTAATCCGAATAAAGTCTCTTTGTCATAATTATTGTTTTAACCTAAAATACTTAAAATTGCAAATATAAGCTTTAAACTCAAGTAATCTTAGTTGATTTTTTAAGAAAAACCTATTGATCTTAAAATAACTTTAGTTGCATACTTGCAACCATAGGCAATTAAGTTCAAGTTGTTAATCCCAAAGCGTGAAATGTATCTGGTTTCTTTGGCTTTAGTATATCTAAGTTTTCTCTGTAAGTGAATTTTTAGGTCTTTTGGCAAATAAATTTCTTTAACCGTAATTACGTGTCGGCCAGTCCGAGTTTTCTGAAATGCCAAGTAAGTTTAGTAATTATCAAGAATTGTGGAGTTGTCAGTGTAAGCGCAGTGTAGCTCAAGTATTTTGGCATTCTGTAGTCATAAAGAGCACATTTCGCCAGCACTCTAATTGCGTAACACACGATCAATCACAATCTGTTTCATTTTGACAGTTCAACAACAATCACTGCGTTATTTACGTTGCTGAGCAGACAAATTTTTCGAACAAATTAAGCAATGGATTAGCAATATCCTTCAAAATTATTCAGATTATGATTGTTCGTGTGTTACCCTATTAGGGTGCCGGACTCAGCTATGCCAAATCACAGAAATCCATATCAAAGCCGTATTATCCATCCATATCTAAGTGTTCTCGTGTAACGTGTCTCGTCACACCCTTAAATATAACAGTTAAAGCTCATTATATCAGTTAGATTTAATCCGCCTATCTCCATTCTTTTTTCCTCAGATATGTGCTATGCAGCACTGTAGGGCATAATTCAATTAATTTCTAACTGTAGAAGCAAACAATTAAAATTTTACTTGCAATTGATTTAATTCAATTATTTTTTAATTGAGAGATGCAATTGAAATCAATTGCAATTAAATCCATTAATTGTGGTTTACAATTAATTAAATAGCAATTAAAATTTTAATTGTTATTTACAGTTAACTTCATCGTTAATTGTTTATTATAACAATTAATACTATTTGATGAATGTATTGTTAAAACTTGTAACCCATGAGCACACGAGTAAAGTAACGGAACAGAGGAAGCTTCACAAGAGCGGAGCGTGCAAAATTTATACCTATTTTTCCAAAATTTTAACTTAATTTCATCCAAATCCGTTTGGTCGTTTTTGCATGATTGAGTAACAAACATACAAACATTCACATTTATAATATTAATAGGATTAGTAGGATAGGATTCACTGCGTAATTGTAAACATGCATCAAACAATTAATAATTAATTAATTGCAATTGCAAAGTTTTACAAGCACAATTAATTAATTTTTAATTGTCAATCTTGCAATTGCAATTAATTATTTAAATTCTTAATTTCAATTAAATGTGGCAATTTAATTGTTTTCACAATTCAAGTTTGCCCAACACTGTTATGCAGCTATGCTGCGAGGATTTAAAACAAATGCTAAGCTGTGTAGCAAAGGAGTAAGATGTGCTATGAAGATGCACCGCCGCGAGGTAGCTGTGCGAGGAAGATGCGCAGCACGAGCTATGCGATGCATCGACAGCAGGGAAGGCACCCTGCTCTGCACATAGCTACACCACTCGCGAATACAAAGCACGCATCCTTCGATATAAAACCTACCTCACTTCTTACCTAATTCACTTAAGGAACTTCTCATCCCCATGTTCAAGAAAAAGCTGACAAGTTGGCTATTAGGGGAAGTGGGGGCATGACGGGGACGCGAGGTAAGACGGGGTCACGCACACATACAAGAAACTAGACTCTTGAGAACAGAAAGCAATAAGCCAATAGGAAGCCATACTCGATCAACCATCAGCGCGACAGAAACAGTGAGCGGGAGTGTACGCGTTTTTTGTTTACAAACGAAAAGCACGTTGAGTGTCTCGTCGATCTAATTTTACGCACTTAAAAACGTCTTTACTGTAAGGTAATTATGACTACCCAATTTATGTATTTTCTCGTATATGGTTGTTAGTGTTGTTTACTTTGTTGTGGTATAGTTGGACAAATGTTCAGTAATTTTTTTTTTTTTTGAGAAATTATTTTTTGCTAAATCAGCCTTTGGGGTAAGACGGGATATTGGGTATGGGGTAAGATGGGGTATAGGGGCAACATGGGGAAGTGGGTCTTCGTTTAGGTATCTATGTTTATAAATACGTGCCTTATACGATTTTACTTTTCAGGTAAAACAATGGTACGTACATACAAGAAAAAAACTAAAAGAGGAGAGTGGGCAACAATTTCTATGAAAACAGCTATAGATAAAGTATTAAGTAAAGAAATGGGCTACAGAAAAGTCGCTTCTGAATACGGAGTCTCCTCAGTCTTCAGACTACTTTGGAGCGATATGTTAAGAAAATGAAAGAAGATGGTGAAGTTACAATTGGTGTACCTTTGGGTAAAAAACCTATATTTACAACAAAAGAAGAAGACGAGATGGTGGCATATCTAAAACATATGGAAGAAAATCTTTTTGGACTAACAACTCTCGATCTGAGACGTCCAGCATATCAACTGGCTGTGAGAAATGGTAAGGCGCTCACAATGGTTGTGCTGGTGTGGAAGATGAAAACACCCAAGAAATTCATATTTGTATTTATTGTGATAATAATTAGCTTACCCCATCTTGCCCCATTTTCATTACCCCATCTTACCCCATGGTAAGGGGCAAGATGGTTTTTCGAAAGTTCCTATTAAGTCATTTATTTTTAAAAAATGCTATAAGTTCATCTCCCAAAGACTATGCCAAATTGTAGTTAGATTAATAAGACATTGTGCCATAAATAAATAAGCATAATAAACGTTATGATTATACTGTATTTTTGGTATTTTCCTTAGATACCCCATCATGCCCCCCCTTCCCCTAGATAATTGCTTTTATGACATTGGCAAATACAATTATGGAATATTGTAAAAATCAGGTGTTTGTAGTCCGACCTTAGGACCATAGGCATATATTGCTGTCGCGGACATGTGAAGAGGGCATCGGAAGACTGAGCGGCCAAATGACAGCTAATGACGGTTGTCAGATGTCAAAGTGCGCGCGCGCCATTCTGTCGCATTTTAATCTCGCCGCACAACCGCATTATTAAATCTCAATTCATCGCATCCGCTGAAACTATAAACTAACGTGTATTATCCCGTAATCCTTGGGGATTTGCCATTATATAGTTCTTCAATATTAATATATCAACCCGCGTCCGATTAATGTGTAAAACCCTAGTTTTTCAAGTGACCATTGTGTACGAGCTCGCCAGGTGGCCACCAGCTGAAGAATCATCAGGACTCAACAAGAAGACCACTCAGGTACCGCTTTGCATTATTTGCTGGGGTTAACTACAAACGCCACCTGACTGTCACCAATGTCCTTGCAATTTATCGGCCAAATAGACAAAATAGGCATTTTGAATCAGCGTGCATTCCAGACGCAGATTTTTTCTCGCCCTCATCCCGCATAGGAAACACGGCTATTTACACGCCTGTCCCTCCAAAAACCATACTATGTATAAAACTACATTCTGATTCTGAATCTAAAAACACAGCTTAGTTGAACCCACTTTCCCCAGTGTTATATGTTATGTGGTTCATTGAATAACATTGGTGGATATCAAACGCATCCATAGCAAAGTAGCATAGCACATCACTGGTGGAAAAGCAGCCTTACTACAGGTAAAACTCACACATTATGCGGCGAATACGGACTTTAACATTCTTTGCAGACTTCTCGTTTAACGCATTTACCAGCAAAACCTATTTTGCACGCACTCGGCTGAACGCTGACTTTTTTTAAAGTGCTTATCAAAGAGTATAATAATAATATGGGACAAGAGAGCCCTCTTGTGCCATTTCGAAGCATACTGATTTGAGACGCCATCTGCATATCTTAACGGGAACTAAGGCTTTTTATGTGTGTGTGTGTGTGTATCTAATGAATGTATGTAGTTATGTATGTATGCATAGGTGATCCTTCATCGTAGGCCGCGAAATTTTAATTTTCCTACTTTTTTGCAAATTGCAGCGCTGTTTGACGTTATAATATTATGTTGATCAAAATGCGATTCGCGACGATAATAATGATACATGTACTAAATTACAATCATTAAAACAGTTATGATTGATATCTATTTAAATGATCGTGATTCAGTTAACGAGTAATCAATAAATCAAGCATTTTGATCAACATAATTATGACACAAACACAGCTATTTGCAAAAAAACATAAGAAAATTTTAATTTCGCGAACTACACTAAAGAAATTACCTTATTAAATTTGAATACAATAACTAAATAATAATAGTCCACGCATTACTTTATGAAATGAAACAGAAAAAACATTTTTATACTTTATTGTCATTGTTACAATTTTATCACAAAGCATTTTTACAGAGCTTACAAGCGCGGACGCAAGTTGCGGCGACGGCGACCATAATGTGTGATGTTGCCAGAAGTGATGCCACACAATTTCCGTGACAATGCTGCCATAATCGATAAAGCCGGAATAAAATAATGAGATAATTTTGATGAAAAATATCATAAATATTCTCTAGAAAAATACTTGACATTAAATTAGAGAACATAAATACTTGAGTTTCATTAAAGTTGTCTTTTGCATTAAAGTTGTGATTACAGAGACATCTATCGATAATTATGAAACTATTAGGTATCATAGTTTCTCCGTTAAGTAATGTAGATGGCGACTCTTTCTTTACTAAAGTTGGGCTTGTTCTAACTGTCTCCCCCCTGGTGCTTATTGTACTTTTTTAAGGTTCCGTACCTCAAAAGGTGTGTCCACTCGTGTGTCTGCCTGTCCGTCTGTCACAGCCGATTTGCTCCGAATCTAATGGGCCAATTAAGTTGAAAGGAGATAGAAAATGTTGGGCCCAAATGTAATAAGTTGAGATATGATCTAAAAAATATCAAAAATCAGCTCAATTCTTAGTCTGGAAACGGAGAAATATGATAAAGATAGTTTTCGTGAGATTATCGATTAAAGTAATCGATTACACAACTACAAAAAGAAAAGGTAGCACTAGCTAATATAATTAACTCAAAGTAATTAAATGCACTATGTATATTTTATACAATATAGTGCATTTAATTGAAATAAAACATAATTAATTACTGAAAAACCAAAATAACGATTTTATCAATCTCGTATCGATTAAAATCAGTCTTATATTTTTAGTCTATGTCACTGGCAATGCATGTTCTGCACTGGCATAACTGACTGACATTGACAATTCGACACTAGACATTAGTGGTGGGTCGTTCTCATTTTTTTTCCCGACGACGAAAACGGTTAAAGGACGAAACTTATCCAACATGGAATAGAATTGAGTTTTCGTCGAGCGCAGTTCCTTACAACTATCTACGATTTGAAATGTATGAAATGGTTTTTCGCGTCACGAATGACAGCATTGACAACGGGTAATTACATTATTGACTCTATTTAATTTCAAAGAGTTCACTTTTTAAGAGTTAAGTTTTTAATGGAAGGACTGTTTTACCAGTGTGATAGATAGTTGAATCATTGTACCCGACTGTATTTTCTTAGAAGTAAAATAAAAAATCGCACCAAGTAATTCGAAGACTGGTTTGCGCAATGAAGACTGTTTGATGTTGAACCCAGGACGTAAAACGGTTTCATCAACACAAAACGGTCTTTATAAACGGTAAGTTGTCGCAACGCCCACCCCTAATAGACAGCTGTCACTTGTTTCATGTTTTCCGATGTGTTCTGAGTGCTTTCCCGATTATTTTTCATTTTCAACGACCACTGCTTTGATTTTTACGGATTCTGACCCTGCCAACCTTGTACAACCCTTGCTTTCACAGTGGACACCGAGGATCGCTCACACGATTGACTTAGAATTGTTATTTTGGATTTTACCGCCGCTTTGTGGATTGGATATTGTTGAAACAATGGATCGCTGTGTGAAATTGTGGGATAGCAACTAGTCACTGCAATACACTAATGTATGTTTGAATCTATAAATTCACACCATTTTTATCTCGTTACATTCCGGCCCAAGAGTGTATGTAATCGTTTCCGTCTCCTTTGGTACACATATGTATTTCTGCAGGAAAACCTATAAATATAGACTTATAGGTTTTCCTGTAATCCATGGGTCTTAAAATAACATGGCAAATCTCTCAATATTGTGCGTTAAATCTTACATTTGCAGTTGAAATGTATGAATGAACATGATTCTCCACTACAATGTTAAGTGGGATAAATTCACCCCAACTACGGAACCGTTCATTGGCCGGTTTTTTTACGGGTAAGCTCTTCGCCTGCATCTCACCTGATGGTAAGTGATGATCAGGCCGAAGTTGGAAGCGAGCTTCACCAGGAATCCTCAACAACAGAGGAACTAGCTATCTTACATCTAACTGCCGAAATACAACAATTCTGTTAACATTGTTGTTATGGCGACAGACTTAGATAAGATAGTGGTAGCTAGCCAGGCGGACTTGGTACAAGCCCTACCACCTACCAAACCCAGCAGAAAATTTTGCCCCCACTGGGAATCGAACCCGGGAACTTTGGGTCTGATGCCCGTTTTCACCGACATCCCCTAAGAATGGTTAGGGGGGTGTTAGAAATTGGTTTCTGTTTGACCCACAGAAAGGGGTCAGTTAAACGTTAAAAGGTCCCCTAAATTTAGGTGGTCGAAATGTGGGCCCTGAGACAGGTAAAACCTTTACTCTTACCTTATATAAAATATTATTTTCTACCGTGCTTGTTAGTGATCCAAATGTTTTCTACTTTCTGTTTTTACCCGGCAGAACCTGTAATCGGCTCTTCATATACAATTGTTATCTATCTGCTATAGCTGTTGATTATTCTATAAATAAATAAAGAATTTTTTAACTCTATTTGGAATATTGGCGCAAATAACTGAATTACTAAGAGGCTGAGTTGATTGAACTGAATTACTGAGTGGCTGAGTTGATTGATTGAACAGAATTCCTGAGAGGTTAAGTTGATTGATTTAACTGAATTACTGAGAGGCTGAGTTGATTGATTGAACTGAATTCCTGAGAGGTTAAGTTGATTGATTTATATGAATTACTGAGAGACTGTGGATTAGTTCGTTTGGGCATAACTGGTGTTGATGCTGATGGTATCCTGCCACATGTGGTTGAATTGGAATCCTAGTCTATTTTTTATGAGAATGGTGAGCGATAGTAGAGATGTATGGAACAAAAAAAAAATTTCTAACAATAATATATAGATAATCAAAATTAAAAAACCGGTCAAGTGCGTGTCGGACTACGCACAATGAAGGGTTCCGGAGTTGGGATTTATGTACTCCCATACATTCCAACTGTAAATGTAAATTTTTACGCACAATTTTGAGAGATTTAACATATTATTTTAAGACCAAAGACTTCTTATAAGTTTTCCTGTAATCTATTAGTGAAGAACCATTCTCTATTTTTTTCAAAATTTTAGGCTCCGTGTTTTCGGAGATAAGGGGGAATGGTCAATTTTCATCTATGTCCTTAAATATCTTTAAATGTATTTATTTTAAAATTATATTTAAAATCCTCGTAACAAGCCCTTTCATTTGATATGTCACACGATACAGTTTGAAAAAGTTTACAAAAAATCTTATTGCCCCCAAAAGTGACCCACATATTCAATATTCATTTATTTACGTTACACATCCGTGTTTGGGTCACAGAAATACATAATTTATACCAAATTTCAACTTAATCGGTCAATTAGATTCGGAGCCAATTATAATAATAATAATAATGCTTTATTACCAGGTTTACAATTTAGCAGAATAGCACTATGTAGAACAGAGTTTAAAACCTACACAATTGTAAAAATACCACTGAGTTTAAACCTCTGGCACCCAAGCTAAGATTAAACTTGTGTTATGGGTGACAGGGCTCTCTCTATAAACATTTACCAGATAATTTGTACAAGTTCGGAGTTACATAGTGATTAGTGTCACTAGCGGTTGCCGGAGCAAGCAGCATGGTTATTATAGTTTAGTACAAAAACAAAACAAAAAAATGGAATAAAAATTATATAAAATAAAACTTAAAACTATAAACTGTAGCCATTCTCTAAGTGTATATGTGTGTGTGTGTGTGTGTGTATGCGTGAGTATGTATATGTGTGTGAGTGTGTGAATGTGTGTGTGTTTGTGTGTGCGCGGGCCTACTGTGCAGGTTTGCGCTATTTTAAGGATTTTATAATATGGAGTGCAAGAATAAATAAGTCGGTTTTTTTAGAGTAACTTTTCTAATAAGTTTTCTGTTCCCTCATACGTATGAGTCATGATCCATTTACTCACTAACTTTTTACACTCAAATTTATTCATTTTATAGATGCCACAGTGTTTGTTAACTGCATTGTACAAGCGGCTTCCCAGAATTCGGAAATTTCTTTCAGCAAATTTGGTTCTATGTCATTCTATGGGACTTGACTGTGACAAAGGACAGACAGACAGACACACGAGGGATCCTATAAGGGTTCCGTTTTTTCCTTTTGAGTTACGGAACCCTAAAAACCATGAATATGAACAACTTTTGCTACGGAACCTACTCTGAAATATTAATAGGCTGACAACCGCTAAAGCGCGGTCACTGTCGGACTATATAGAAAAGAAAGAGAAGCACCATTTGTTGAACAGTGAAACAATTGTGGATAGACCAAAAAATAAATAAATAAAAAAGTAAAATTAAAATAAGAGCAGAAAGTCCTGTACGAGGCCAAAAGGCTCCTATCTCAGCATGATACTGCGACATTTATTTTTGAATGTCGCAGCATCATGCTGTGCGCATGCATGCAGCACTGGTGAATATTCTGATAGGCCTGCAGTGATGTCAGAAATAAATATTATATAAAATAAAATAAATAATGTGAGAAATTCATTTAAAAATAAAATAAAGATATGTATTTTGCGTGTCAGCACCCGACGTCTAACATCAGTTACTTGTCTATGCCTTTAGTGTCTGTGGTACTTCCTATTTAAAAGTGTACTCTATGGCATCGTTGTGACAAGTAAAGAGACGCAGACGCCGACACCGGCAAAAGATTGTTATGAAAACATTACAGCGGTTTATTGTTATTTAGTACTATTACTATATTAAAGTGAATGATACAATGAAAAGTGTTCTGTGGTAGTCAGTTATCGGCATTTGGAGAAAAACAGAATATAAAGCAATTATCTATTTACAAAAATCTATTGATTGGACTAAAAAATTAAATCACGATTACGTCAATATGTTGCTTGTAAAATATTCTGCCAAAAAATCAAAATTATTATGATTTTTATACGTAAAAATATTTTTTTAGATGTATCTTCGGTTTTTTTTATTTCTGTCGTATCAAATTAATTGTATTATGTTTTCAACAATCTATCTAACTAGCATATATCCTAAAGAATATCATATTTTTTTCTGATTTTGTATACTGTACTGGACCATATACTTTTAGGCATTATAAAACTTGCGTTTAGCTCCTGTAGTCCCCTCAAAAACATCAGCTGTTACATGCATTCTAAACGTTACTTTTCAGTGAGCATAGAGCAACAAATGAATAAGAGATGCATTCATGGTTTACAGATCTTTCATACCTGCTTTTTCCGATCTTTCCGATCTTTCTGTTCTTTCCGATCTTTCCGTTTCTGTCTCATCATCTTAGCGTTGCAACAAAACAAAATACACAATTGAAATTACGCTCAGAATCAGCACTTTATTGAACGGTAAATTAGTGGCAAACAGCCCTCTAACAACTTTTACTAATAAAATATAATAAAGTTTAGTTTATTTAGGAATTTTATTGTGATCTTTTATTTAATGTGTGTTATTGAGTAGAATTAAGACTATTAGCCTTCGTGCGCACGGTCGTAAAAATATCGTGTCGGGATTATATTGCGCACTGGATTTTCAACTCTCGATGTTGAGCCGAGCGTTGCAAATCCCACAGAGTGCAACTCAGCGCGGCACTAGGATTTTCAACTTTTGGCGCTAAGCAGAGCGTTGCAAATCCAATGCGTGAATAAAAATCGCCACAGGAAAAATCGCCTGTGCGAACCTGTACCCTAATTGCGTAATACAACACAATCAGTTTCGATTTGAAACAGATTGCTAATCCATTGCTTCATAAATTGGAAAAAAAATCTGCTTAACAACGTAAATAACGCAATTAATGTTGTTGAACTGTCAAAATGAAACAAATTAGGCATAATTATTTACGAAAATAAGTTATGCAATTCGGGTACTGGGCTCAGTGTTAAAAAGTTAATGAAATAAAAAGTAAAAGATCCTAACTAGATAATAAATAAATGCGAAAGAGAGTTTGTTACGCTTTTACGCTAAAACCGCTGAACAGTTTTGGTAGAAATTTGGCACATGGGTAGAACATGAGATTAAAAAAATATTGAAATCGAAGCACTTTAACTTTTACATTTATCTACCTACTAACAAGCTGCGCCCCGCGGTTTCACCCGTATAAGTCTCGATCCCGTGGGAATATCAGGATAAAAAGTATCCTAAGTCCTATCCTAGGTCATGCTCTACCCATGTGCCAAATTTCAAACTCAATTTCGCATACATAATTTTAGTTAGGATTTGGATACCACAAGTTGCTCAGTTGAATCATAAGACATAGATTAAACCAGTCTATACATTTTTTTTTCAGTAATTTCCTTGTAAAAGGGTAGATTTTGATTCTCCTATTTATATTATTATAAAGTTTAGAGCTAATGTGGTTTAAGTGGCGACTTGGTGAAACCTCACCGACACTAAATGAATCCCTAAATAAAAGTCCAGTGTTGGATTTTCAACGCTAAGCTCAGCGCCGAGAGTTAAAAATCCAACAGTGTACTTTTTTTAGGGATTCATTTAGGTGTCAATTAGTTGTTCGTGAAAACGGGCATCAGACCCGGACTCCACTAAAGCGGAGATGAGACTTGAGATGAGATGATTTTTAAACAATCAATAGAATTTCGTTATTCACACATCTCGTCTCCTCTCAGCTTCAGTGGAGACCACTAAGCGTAGATGTATCATGTTTGTTTGGTGCGATCGAAGCGGAGCTGTGAGCTGTGCCTCGCTGAGAACTGGGCGGCTGTACAAAGCGGAGATGTGAGCTGTGCCTCGCAAGCTGACGACGGAACGCAGCGGAGACGAGAAGAGATGTGAGCGGCGCCGTAACAGTTCCGCTTTAGCCAGCACACATTTCCGCTCCAATATAGCCAGTACGCATCTCCGCACAGCTTCGGTGGATACACCCTAACTGAAAATCATCTCTTCTCGTCTCCACTACAGACATCTCCGCTTTAGTGGCGTCCGGGCCTCAGTCTTGGAGATTCTATAATAGCGTCGCTTTTCAGTAATGTATTGAGGGTCGTGAAGCAAAAGGTGGTGTTTCGTCGTTTTTATTACAGCTGTCTTACTGCAAGAACGATCTCACAAAGTGAATATAATTCAGTAATCGGGAATCAAAAAGGTTTCGTCGCGAGTACTTTTAACACTGCTATTTTGCTCTCTCTAAACGCAACATGGTTGTATTGTGGGTTCCCCCCCCCCATAGTTATGCAGTAATCGAGAACTGATTGAGCGAGAGCAAAATAATCATTTTTAGGTGCTGAAACTTAACAGCCGTTGTTTTATTTTTTCTGCAGCTTATCATAGCTGATCTCTGAGGTCATGACTATTTAACCGGTCAATCCTGTGGTTGCCTTAAGCTGCTCAAAGCCTTCAGCCAGGGGCATACAAACTAAGCTAAAAAGCTAGGTGAACGCTCGCTAAGGGCATCCCCTGTGGGGTACGAGCCTCGGCTCAAGGCGTCACCGGAGGGAGGAAATCAAGGATGGGACGGGCTGGTAAGCAGCCGCGCGATTTTTTTTAAAATTTAATAAATCAGTCTTCTAACACGAACCACGATAGAATCAACCTATAGTAAAATAGCAAGGGTGCTTACATAAACAGGTTTCCGGCCAGACAAACACGTGCGGGTCGTTACCGATCGGTGCAGGAGGGTGCTTACATAAAGAAACAGGTTTCTTGATGTTTCTTTATGGAAACCTGTTTCTTTATAAGTGAGCATATAAGATAACGTGGAAATATTATACCTACACCGATCGGTACCGATCCGCACAGACTCGCCTGCACCAGAAACCTGTTTCTTTATGTAAGCACCCTGAGAACTTATGGGAGTGGTTTTCAGCCGCGCCCGCCGCGGTAACGGGTCCGGAACAATGGCACAAGCCGCGGGCATAAACCGCGTCGTGAAAAGGCTTAGTTCACATGATTGCGCGGAACTACTAACCGCGCGGTGCAAGATGTTGCGCACGGGACGGAGCGCGCCGCGCTGTGCAGTGCGGTAGCGCGCGTTAATGTAGACGATAAAGACTATTTAGTTTGTACTGCGCGGTTAGTAGTTCCGCGCGGTCGTATGAACTTAGCCTTACTATCTACATTTCCATGTACTACGTGATCGGTCGGAGGGTTGCGGTCCCGCCACCGCGGCGAGCGCGGCTGAAAACCGCTCCGTGAGTTCTTAGCCTTAGGAAGCAATCGTTTTATAGCCCGGTGCGCGGCTACTACGCCGTAGTGTAGCGTCAATGTTACAACAACACCTCGCAGCGCTACACACTCATATTCATATGCTTAGGTGCGCGCAACAACATGCGCACACGCCGTCACACTACACACTACACATACATACCCTGAGCATTTGCTCGATGTCTTCGTGCAACGCGCGCAGCTGTTGGTCGAGGAGATTGCGCGCGTCCGCGTCACTCAGGTGCGTGCAGCAACACGTGCATACGCCGTCCGGGTGACTAAGAGATACGTGATGCAAAGATTTAGGTTAGTTGAGCCAGTTTAGTTTGGGGTCAGCGGTCAAACAAAAACATTGTGATGTATAAACTTAATGTCATAAACTTTTCCTTTGCCAATAAAACATTTTGTATTTTTTTTAAACTTAAAAATCTAAAATTATTTTTATGGCTCGTTGGAATTCATTAGAGTCTGGCCACGCTAAGTCGGCATAAGTAAAAAAACGGTGAAATTTTAAAATCTATAGACGACAACACCATCTGTCCTACGAAAAAAGAATTTGATACTTTGTTTTTGATAGGTTATTTTGTTTATATTCTGATTTATTCGTGGTAAAGAATAGTTACTTTAGCACGATGCAGTGTGGATTTGATAGTGTTGTCATCGTATGGAGGTAGAGCATAGGTACTACATAGTCTTAATCTATTATGCAAAAATCAAAAGGCAAAAGCAAAATATCAAAATCATTAGATCTACTTACAACCATATATAAAACTTTTTGGGGTTGCCCATTTATTCCATTGCAGACTTAGTGTGGCCAGACTTTATTCACATTGCCTCGTTGGTGTAGTGTTCGCGAGCGCTACTGCTGAGTAAAATCTTGGGTTCGATTCCCAGTTCGGGCAATGTGTTATTGCTTAATAGCTCGGAGTTTGGATTTATGTCCGATTGATGGTAATAAGCTCGCCCCCTATTACATGGGGCTTAAACATAACTGGCGAAATGTGGGTGTATAAAAGGTTATTACTATTAACTAGAACGTGATTGTGAGAGTACGTACTTGTGCAGCGGGATCTCGGCGAGGCCGATGCGGCGGCGCGTGTCGTTGACCTCGCGGTGTCGCCGCGCCGCGCAGCAGTGCGACCGCTCCAGCACCGCCTCCGGCGCAGGCGCAGTCTACACACACACACACACGCAACTATGTAATACTAACACGCTATGGACCTTTGAAGCCTCCCAGGACGTCCCGAAGCCCTGGGAGGCCGCAGGCCGATTTCCGGCCACCGTAGGCGCGGGCTTGCGGATGTCCGATAAGGACCAGGCCCGGGTCGACGGCGCGTTGTGTTCCACGCGCGCCTCAAAGAGATGTCAGCAGAATTGACGGGGTCCGCTAGGGCCGATGCCTGCCGGGGTTGCGAAGAAAACCGAAAGGGAGATCGTGGCCCCCGGCAACAGGGCAACCGAAGGAACACGGGTGGGTTTTAGTCAGTAAGAGTCAGACACTCCCCTCCACCCAGAGCGGGAGAAGTTATTTGATAATTTCCCAGGCAAAACAAAAAAAAGTGCCTTTGAAGCCTGATAATTTTTTTATAATATTATAATTACTCAAGGAGCGAAATGTTTAAACAGTTTTCAAACATTTTTTTTTCAACTAAACTGTAATTATCGTCCAAAACGTTGACAATACCTTAAGTAAAAATAAACCCTAAGGTGCTAAACTTTTTAATTCCTTGTCGTAACTGTACAGTCGAACAAGGAGTTTGGTATACAGGTTAAAATATTTATTTTTACAGAAATGATGAATGTACAGAAAAACTGTCTTATATTTTTGTAATTGGTTTTTAACCGTCTTAATTGAAAATATTGTTTATTGTTAACTTTAAGCTTGTGGCATACTTAAGAAAAATGGTGTAAAAGAATTGAATACTCAGCACATACACATAATTGATTTAAAGTTAGTTACCAAGTCAGCTGGCTGTATACTAAACGGCAAATAGCTTGTTTGACTGTACATGCTAAACTGGGTGTAATGTAATGTATCGTGTAATGTAACGCGAATTATTACATTACAAGCATTACATGTAACACTCGTGTTGGCGCTCGCGCTGATTCATCGGCTGTCGGTTGTTAGCGCAAACCCAAACGCTCTCACAGTGTGGAACAACACGAACACATACAGGATTGGCTGGATTGTATGCTGTCCACACTATTCGTATGACATTACACACTTCTGGACCCAACTTTATTGGCATAAGAGAAGTGACACCACAATATAAAAATGGACAGTACAGAAACTACGTAGTAAACTTTCGAAACGGCACACTCACACAGACGCACTCAATGACTCACCCCAAGCGATTGTCGCGGTGCTGTCAGTTGCGGGTGTCAAGTCAAGACGAGGGCTCGCCGCTATCTTTTTTAAAATGGAGCGGAGGTTTTTTAAACAAATAGGCCAAGTTTCCATACTGTCCATATTTATGTTGTGGTGACACCGTATAATGTGTGTGTGTGTGTGTGTGTGTGTGTGCGTGTGTGTGTGTGTGTGTGCGTGTGTGTGTGTGTGTGTGTGTGTGTGTGTGTGTGTATGAGTGTGTGTACAGACCGTGAGGTCGTCGAGCACGGCCTGCAGCTCGTCGCCGGCGGGCAGTTCAAGCACGCGCCACGCTGCAAGCAACACAAGTAGTGTAAAGTCGTGTACTCACAATGAGACACTGTCCCGCAACACGTGTCGAAGTCGTGAAACAAGATGGCTTTGAGGTGAGTTCTTGGCTTTACTTTCATTTAACATTTAATACAGAATAAACTACATCTTTACGTGACAGGAGTTCCAGAAATTAAAATTATGCCATTTGAACAAAATTATGTTTTAAAAACACTTTTACATCCGCCACAATAATTAATTTAAATTTATTTTAAAAAAATATATACATACCCAATGGCTTGTTACGCGCCGATGGCAACAGACCGTACGGCATGTCTTTATTTCCATGGAATGAGGGTAGGCTTTTAGTGCGGCACGCAGCGTGTCTTTCTGGCTCGGCGTGCTGCGGCGCTGCTGCTGCGGCTGCGGCTGCGGAAAACCTCAAGCGGCGTAAGTAAACTTATTAATTATACAATGTCGTCCAACGGCATGTGCCCGCCCGTATTTTTCTGAATATTCTTGAAAAATTATCGAAAAATAACTATAAAAGAGGGTCAACCTTTAATATTTTTCATGTTACTCAATTTTTATGTTTTGAGTTGCATTTGTCACATCTCCGATGTTATTGGTTAGATTTGGATTCTGTTTATTATTTCTAAAAGTTTATGAGTTATTTTGTAGGATTAACTAACATTTTTATTAAATGGACCCCGAAAAGTTATATTTAAAAGTTATTTTTCGATAATTTTTCATGAATATTGAGAAAAATGCGGGCAGACACATGCCCATGGGCGACATTGTATTTCGAGCCGTTTGGGGGTTGAAACTCTCGGACCGTAGGGTCCGAGTGTTCATGGTCTGTTCAACGAAATCTCCAAACGGCTGGTTGACTCGTCCCGTGACCCAAGAGCAGGATTTTACCTTAGTCAGAGGCTAAGCATTGCCATACAACGAGGCAACGCTGCCAGTCTCTTGGGTACATAACTAGTCAACAGCGATGGGGAGGAATTTTTAGACGCCATATTTTAATTTGTTAATAGTTTAAGTTAGGTTAGGATATTTTATTTTAATTTTATTTATTAATTAGGTTCAAGTTGTTATTTATGTAAATTCCATTTCAATTCTGAATAAACCTCCAAAAAAGTAAAAAAAAAAAACAATTGCTTTTCGAATTTTGACATTCAATTCCACATTAGGGTAGCGTTTAAAAAGTTTGGAAGCTTAGTAATCACTACAGTAATGAAGCAGCCAATCATTGACCCTGCTTGGTGGCAGAGTCAATGATCACCTGCTTCGGCGTACCTTCTGACATGTCATCAGCGACGGCGTCGCACGGTGGCTGCCCCGCCGGCGTGGCGTCATCACCGCACGTGGGTTCCTGCAGTCATAGCGGGCTGTGATATGGCCATAAAAACGACATACTTCTGTATCTATAATATCCTAACTAATGTTGTAAATGCAAAAGTAAGTTTTTTTATTTGTTACGCTTTCACGCCAAAACGAATGAACGGATTTGGATCAAATTTGGCACATGGGTAGACCATGACCTGGATTAGGACATAGGATACTTTTTATCCCGAGATTCCCACGGGATCGAGACTTATGCGGGTAAAACCGCGGGGCCCCGCTAGTGTAGTATAAAACAAAGTCGCTTTTCACATGTCCGAATCGCTAATTAATCTTGTACCTAGTTTTATGACAAATAATTAATTATAGTCAGAGTTCGTAGGAGGGACTTGTGGCTGAGTAATAACAGCCGCACGGGTCGATCTATCAGGTTACGCTTGCCGCGGTTGATCCGTGAATGGATGACCATCTTTACATAGCAAGACCCCTCCGTGCCACGGAAAGCACGTTAAGCCATTGGTCCCGGCTGTCATTTGTAGATCTTTGACATTTATAACGGATCGTCAGAAGCCCGAAAGTCTGAAAACTAGTCTTACCAAGGGGTATCTTATTACCCAGTACTGGGTTGTGGGGGTCCGATAGGCAGTCGCTCCATGTAAATATTGGTTTTCAGCTGCATCCGGTTAGACCCCAACATAGTTGGGAAAAGGCTAGGCAGATGAGTCAGAATTCGTAGATGCACTTATAAAAGGGATTTACAATAAACTATCGTTTAAAATACTCACAGTAGTGGTGATGGGCGCGACCTGCGCGACCTGCATGCCACTGTTGTAGCGTCGCACCTGCTCGATGTCGGGCAGCGACACGCGCTTGGCGACGCGCCCGAGCGCCGGCACGAAGGCCGCGCTCCACTCGATGGTGGAGGCCGCGTATAACCCACGCCCCCGCTTCCGCTCCTCCTCTCGCAAATTATTGAACATCTCGTCGTTCAGCAATTCGTCGTCGGAGCTTGACTCCTCTACCATCTCCCTGACGACTGTGTCTTCTGTTTCAACCGTTGTCTCTCTCGGCGGCTTTCCTTCTCTGAGCTCCAGTAAAGGCTTCTCATCGTCCGTGTCTGATTCTGTTTTAGCCTTTTTGTTTGGTGTTTCGCCTTCAAGCAGTTCGAGCTGCTCCTCAATCAGCTCACGTTTTATATTCCTACACAGTTGTCTTATACTATGTGTGTTGGCAACTTTGTCTAGACAAGATTCGTCTACTTTGATTTCTTGTGTCTCAGTAGCAATAGTAGTTGTAGTAAGATGGGCTGCCGTCTGCAACTCCACGTCTAGGCGCGTATTTTGAGTGCATGTCTTAGTATTATTACATTTATTTTTAGGTTGCGGTGTGTAATATCTTCTATGAATTCGAGAGAATCTGATGGACTTGTCCTTGCGCACGTTGTTTTTCCACGCGCGGGTTTTGTCTATTCTGAAGAGTGGTACTTGGGTGGCCATGAGCAGTTTAGGATCTGTTAACAAATGTTATTAATTTTAAACATGGCTGTGTGGTGTGTGTGTGTGTGTTTGTATTTGTGTGTGTGTGTATGTGTGTTTGTATGTGTGTGAGTGTGTGTGTGCGCGTGTGTGTGTGTGTGTATTTCGTCCGCAACCTGCACATTTCTCATAAAAATGCAAGCGTTGACCGAATGTAAGGAGTTAATATAGGTAGATTCTGATATACAGTGTAAAGAAAACAATTACACTTACCCATAGTCGGTGTGTCATTAACAGGATCATCCATTATTTGCCCTTCCTCCCAGTCCATGCGACCCGTGACGTCATTTTCACGTTTGAAGTCACAACTCACAGGCTCCTCGTCAGCGAACATTATCCTGTTACTTATAAACGACATTTTTTTCTTTGCGTCCAATTCAATTTCATCATTATCCACTTCGCAACAAGGTTGAAAGTCGTCTTCATCACTTTCGAAGAGAATCTCAGTTTTGACCGTGTTCGGATCAATCATGTGTAAAACTTCTATGGTCGGGGCTATGTTTCCGAGTGCCATGTGTGGCGACACAGTGTCGAAACTGTGTATCTCTGTGTGCGGTACTGGTTCCCATTTGAGTGTACTCAGTGTATTGTTGGAACATTCATCTATGACCAAATTGTCTTCTGTGTCCGTGTCTGTGTCAGAAGAGTATGCACGTTTCGGTGGTATGACTTCATCTAAATATACGAAAATGAAAGTTATTACATACGGCGTTGGGGTTAGAATTCTGTGACGGTTTTAAGATAAATTTATGTATTTTTTATTCTTCAGAAAACGATGTACCATTTAGTCGTAGAACTTAAATGAGGCTGTGCTATTAAAATTAACTACAACAAGAGGGGTTAAAGACACCAACTAAATAAAATAGCGATCAATATTTATATAATATGTTGTAGGTATCGGAGGATAATATGGCTCTTCGAGTTTAAGAAAGAGGTTGTAAATAAGAAGAATAACATAAAGATTGTTTATTCTGCACAGAGTGACAGAGACAATACTCGGTAAAAATAAACTTTTTCTTTAACTCAGTGAGCCATATTAACGACCGCGCACTGAATAACCGGTACACGTACTTGACTTTTCCTCGGCGCGATATATCTGCTTGCTCGATATGTCCGGTCCGCCCTGTGTGTCCGGTGTGTCCAGCATGTCCGGTATGTCGACAGGGGCGGCGTTGCCCGCGTGGCCCACAGGACTTTCAGCAAGAGTGCACACCGTACTTTCATTGATCAAGAGGTCCGTAGCCTGCCTGATATTAGGTTCATCGACCATAGACTGCACAGCTAATAGGTCACTGTCCGTTGTCTGCTCAGGCAAAGGGTCACCGACCGTACGCTGCACAAACAAAAGGTCACTGTCCGTTGTCTGCTCTGCCACATGGTTCTCGGTCAAAGAGCCTATGTCTATAGGTTGCTCGACTTTAGGTTCATGAACCGTAGGCTTCTCAGCCAAAGGGTCATTGTCCGTAGTATGCTCAGCCAATTGGTCGTCCACTATATTCTGTTCGAAGTTGTACGATGATTGCTCATTCTTAGGTTCATGAACCGCAGGTTCCTTCGCCAAAGGGACATTGCCCGTAGTATGGTTAACCAATTGATCGTCCGCTGTACTCTTTCCCACCAAAGGGACGTTGTAAAATTTTTGCTCATTCTTAGGTTCATCACCCGTAGGCTGCTCGACCTTACTCATGTTGGGGTAAAGCTGCTTGACCACGGCGTCGTCACCCATGTCTGTGGTGTCAGCGGACTGCTCGTTGACATTGCTTTTTGTTTCGTTAACATCATTTTCTTCTTCTAGAAGATCAATGTCCGTAGGTCCGTCCGTCAAAGGTTCATTGTCCGGAGGCTGCTCAACCATAGGTTCATCGAACGTAGGCTGCTCGACCTTACTCGTGTTGGGGTAAAGCTGCTTGTCCTCGGCATCGCCATCCGTGTCTGTTATGTCAGTGGACTGTCGGTTGTTATTGATTTGTGTTTCCTGTATATCATTTTCTTCTTCCTAGAAGCGAACAATATACGGGTACTTTCAGTTCTAAACTAATTGAAGTAGAGAAGCAAGCATTTCTCACCTTAGAGCAGTTTCTACAAAAATACTCTTTTGTGTGTAAAATAATTATTCGCTATAAAAAGCTCACCGTAAAAGTAACATTATTATTTCCTTTATTATACTTTTATACAAATAAATTAAATTTTAAATATTTTTATGAAAAAACAATAAAAAAACATTAAAAAATATAAAAAGTAACATTATCATTACGAAACCCTAACAATTCTTTTTGCAGTAATTTGACATTTAAAGCAAACTCTTATATTGTGCGTGGTAGGACCCGCACTAACTATTCGATTGTATGTGGTAATGTGAGAACAGTAATGTTTTACTTACCAGTGGGTCGGTCACTATAGTCCCCTGCAACACTTGCTGCCGCCAGCTCATGAAATGTCCTGTGGCTATGTGCGGGTACCTGCGCTAGGAACATGTGATCGTCATGTGATGCCATCGGAATGATTTATCTCAACTAGCAGCAGAATACTGACCGTTTGAGTATGGCGATGTGAAGTGGGGCCGGGCGCGGGGTGGGGGCGGTGCCGGGCGCGGTGTCGGAGGTGGGGGTGGGGTCGTCGAAGATCTGGGCCCCGGTAGGACGGCGCCAGTGCATGGCCAGGCGCACGCGCGCCTGCAGCTTGAGCTCGTACCAGCGCCGCTGCAGCACCACCAGCGACACCGTGCGCCCGCTGTGACAACACAACTACCTGTAGTGACTGATGAACACGTGTGTGATGATGTGTGTGTTCTTTCTTGATACCTGTCGAGATAGGTCCGGTGCGCGCGCGTCCAGCGCTGCGCTCGCACGCGCGAGTTCGCGGGCGCAGCATCTTCGAGCCGGTGCCGCTGTATGAGCTGCCACAGCGTGTGCAGCGCCGCTGACTCCTCGTACAACGTGACGCTCTCCTGCGCAACACGACACACAAACTATATTTGTTTAACTAAAATAAAACTAAAAGCAGTCTTGGGGATACGTTAAGGTATAGTTTGACCGAGACCGCCGTTCCATGCCTTAATTTTTTCAATTTTTTTTTTTTTAATTTTTTCAGGTCTGTGTTAGATTGTATGTTAATCAAAACATGATTCGCGACAATAACAAATATAAATTTACAGAATTATAATCGTCAGAATTTTAAACGCAACTCTATCAGAATTTGCCTCAAATTTCATGCTTTCATGAAAGGGTCATCTTCTATTCGAATACGGCAATTTGAACTAAGAGTTATTTTGATGGTTCTAATGATTATTATTCTGTAAATACATATTTTTTAATCATATCGTGATCAATGTACAACCTGATATTGAACTGACAATTGCAAAATAACGTAAGAAAATTTGAATTTCGCGAACTACCCTGGCGTTTCCGATTTATAGCATCATGAGGAGGATGCACTCACGTCAGTGACGATGTCGACGTCGGTGTTCAGCAGCACGAGGTCGGCCACGGCGGCGGCGGCGGGCGGCGGCGCCGCGTGCGCCGCGTCGCCCGCGCGCCCCGCCGCCAACACCTGCTGCAGCGACACGCGCTGCGCAGACACCCTGCGCGCACCATTATACACGGTGGAAAAAACCCATCACATATCCGTCAACTATGCATTCTGTACATCAAACTAAGTAACATAGCACAAATAATTGCTGGGAAATGACTTTTAGGTTTCCTGTACATGACGCCGCGTAGATTTTACACTCATTCTGAGATATTCTGATTTTTTTTTTCATCTTGCGGTCCGACGCCGGTGCGTCGCATGAGTTATATTCATTCGTATACACAAACATGCGGTTCGGCGCCCGCGCCGGCGTCATGTACAGGAAAGAAAGAAATTTACAGTAGCGCGCAATCTAACGCACGTACAACATTGTCATGGGTACATGCAAAGTTCAGGGGTCATGGGGGTTTTTAAAGTTAAGTCATACTCATAAAATTTAAAACATGCTTTCATCTACGTAACCAGAAGCTTTCCAGATATGGTGCAGTCCATAAAAAAAAATGAAGGGAAGAACAAGTGCCTCTCCATGACGTCACATACTGAGGAGAAACACTCACCATACGGCATGCAGGTCGTTGACGGCGCTGGACAAGCGCAGCACGCGGCGCACGTCGTTGTACAGCGCCGTGGAGCACAGAGTGCCGCGCGCGCGCGCCGCCGCGCACAGCGCCGACACCACGCCGCCCGGCGACACCGGGGCCCACGAGCTGCGCGGCAGCCGCTACGGGTACCAAACGTTACCACCACTCACTAACGCACTCTTACGGCCGGACACAAATCACCACAAAATACATAAGTACGGCTCGGTCGAGTACAGTCACGCATAAATGTATCCGTTTGGATTTGCGACAGTACAGCACTAAACGCGTAGATTAGATGCCTAGCGCATCCTGATACGAGCGTACGAAGCACGGACGGTGGACGGACGCCCTCGTACGGATGAACGGACAGTGTGTGGCCCGTGCGCTACTAAACGCAATAGTTGATTTCTATACGATAGCTCCCGACGACAGTCTTCCGTACGGATCGTCCGTATATCACTAAATACAGCCTGCACCCTTATTCCGTAACACACGATCAATCATAATCTGAATCATTTTTAAGGATATTGGTAATACATTGCTTCATATGTTCGAAAAAATTGTCTGCTCAACAACCTAAATAACGCAATGAATGTTGTTGAACTGTCAAAATGGAACAGTTCGTGATTGATCGTGTGTTAAACAATTAGGGTGGATCGCCGTACTTATGAGTCTGTGCGCCTGGTTTTGCTCGTTGTACGGAGCTCTGTAGGTACTTATCTATTTCGAGGTTACAAACGTTACGTTAGTGCACTCTAGCGGCGCCTTTGTGACAGGGTCTGTGGGTAGATGTGTTGTTGAGTGCTACGGGGTGGGGTGTATATATGTATGTAAGTGTGTGAGTGTGTGTGTGTATGTGTGCTAGTTTGGGGTGTATGTGGAAGGAGTGGCGGGGTGTTAGGTGTTTGGTAGCGATATGTGGTGGGTGTAGGAGTGTGTAGCGAAGTTGTATGGAGGTTCGTGGGGTAGATGATTGGGGAGTCATGCTGGTTTTAATTATTTTTACCTATCGTGGTATAGTAATTTAATTCTAGGTGTATGGTTTTCACATATAATTATACAGAATAGCAGGGCACTAATTTTTTGTCGGTTATTAATCAAAAAGATTTGCTTTTTCATATATTTTGACCGCGTAGGTATTGCACTTTTGTAGGAAACAACAGTTTTTTTTTAAATTAACCGGTGTGATCTTTACGCAGGGGGATACAGAATCATGTACTGAATCCATGGTAACAGGTTGTGCTTCGATGTCCCTGCCACCCTGTATAATTAATGTATACAAAATATTGTAAAACATTTTAAAAGACTAACGGTGGAGTCTCTTGTCCATGATTCTCCTTACGAAACTTCCTTTTTGGAAGGGGCGACTAGTATCAACTATATTTTCTTGTAAAATTTGACGTTCAAAATTGCCTTTTGTTGATTAACTTTATGTATTGTTTACGTACATGCATGGGATTGGAGAAGAGTCGCTCCGCCACCGTGGTCAACCAGTGCGGCTTGCCGTCCGCAGACGGCTTCCTCTTATCGGGCGGTTCCGCCATCTGAACACGACAATACTGCGTCTCATACACCAGTGAACAACGGTTAAAAGTCTATATGCAAGGTAATAAAGTCACCTTTTCCTCGAAGTAGACTCTGAAGCGCCGCTCCCAGCCGCGCACCATGCACACCGGGATGCCGAGCGCGGCCGCCAGCTTCACGTACGCACACTTGCGCTGATCCTGAACATAACGTGAAGTACTACCACTAAAGTTATGCGCTTCGGCTCCACGTATGCACATTAAGGTCACGTCCACATAAAGGGATCGTCACCGTATCAACTTGAGCCATTCAGTATTCTTTATATGAAACTCCCTACTGCAACGCAAACTTATCGGAATCGTAACGTAATCGCCTCGCCTTAGAACAAGCTCACGAACTGCAGTGCGGTGCTGGTCTACTTGTAGTTTTTGCGCTTACGGCTCGTCGTTCCCGCGCTTACGTCTCTCCGTACCCGTACTTACGTCTCTTCGTCTACCCTTGCCCCTCTCACCCCTCCCGCGGGCTGCCTGCAACACACTTTACGGCACAGTTTATGGCGAGCCGTAAGCGCGGCGTCGCCTAGCCGTAACCGAGTCGACGTATCGGACGACGTACTGATCCGCTTCGGTTACGTGCTTACATTTGGTTGACGCCTGTTTGACGGCGAGGCGAAAGACGATATAGTGACGATCCCTTTCCGAGTTGATATGTGTGCTATGCCCATTAATTTGCGCTGGTCCTGGACACACAGTGCAGTACTAACACTAAAGTTATGCGCTTCGGCTATCTTCGAGTTCCCGAATTAACTTACAACGAATAAGCTACCCTACTGTCTCGTTATGAAACGAAATTATACGAAATTATGCGTTGAAATTTCTTATCTCGGATATACAAAACAATAATAATCAGATTTCAACTGTTTACTAATTGAATTTTTGTACAATCAATTATTATTTTCTGCACTTTTTAATAAAAACAAAATATTTTTACAAAGACAAATAAAATTGTAGAGAATTGTACCGCAGTTGTATTAAAATTTTAATACAACTGGGGTACCCAATTGATGCAGCCCACTGTACATACGCAATTTTGAACATGATTTGACACGTATTCAACTTTTTTTTTTCTACATTTAAAATCTGTAATTTATATAGTGAACATGAAGATTATTTTTATCTATTCTTTTCTATGTAAGAAACAGTGAACACTTACATTGGTGGAGTTTGATCGGGAGGGCTTCTCCAGCAACGCGTCGTGCTTGATATACTCGAGCGCGAACCTCTTCACCGACACGGCGCGGGACCTACGCAAACAACACGCTCTCAATTATTAACTTTAACGTTATGTCCTGAAAGTTGATTTTTAAGTGACGGTCCTAATCTTACCTATCCTGTTACTAATTAATAAATGCGAAAGTGAGTATGTTTGTTTGCATTATCGTATTTGGATGAAATTTGGCACATGGGTAGAGCATGACCTAGATTAGGACATTGGATACTTTTTATCCCGATATTCCCACGGGATCAAGACTTATGCTGGTGAAACCGCGGGACGCAGCTAGTTAGTAATAAAAAGATATTAAATCAATTTTTTGAACTTTCTTTTGGATGACATTGAGTTTGTGTTTCCAACACTTGATAATTATGTAAAACTGAATTGAAGTTTACAATGAATGCTACATGGATCTAAAACGCGAAATAGACCATTTAACTGGAAAGACAAGTTTTTGTCATCTACTTTTACAAGCCGCGCTGCCATTCATATTTATTAATTTATTTTCGATTTCTAACAAAAGACATCCTAACTATATAATATTACATTCGAAAGTGAGTTTGTTTGTATGTTTGATACGCTTTCACGCTAAAATGGCTGAATGGATTTGAATGAAATTTGGCACATGGGTAGACCATGACATAAAAAAAATATTGAAATAGAAGCACTTTAATTTTTACATTTATCTACCTACTAACAAGCTGCGCCCCGCGGTTTCACCGGGTAGACTCCATGACCTGGAGGACATAGGCTACATTTCATCCTGGATCTCAGACGAAGTCGCGGGTAACAGCTATTACACAATAAGACACATAAATAAAGGTCAACATCTGATTTTAAGTAGATGTACTCCTTCACCTTCTCCTTCTTCCTTCCGAGACCACAGCATATTCAATTAGATCCATGACAGACTGTACTCACATCAACATATGTACTATAAAATTGCTAAATTCCTGCATAACGTATTCATATCTTTATTTGCGTTCCATAATGTTAATAAAATCTTACAATAGCTAAACAGACCAGCTGGGGCAAAACTTGAAAAAAAAAAATTATAGGAAACAATTAACCATTTTTAGATAACAAACTGGTTGAACAACTGTCATACATAATTTAGGGTCACGTGTAACAAATACCAATATTAAAAAAAATAAAAACTTAATTTTGGAATAAAAGAAATCCTAAATAAATTATATTTTAATTATTTTATTAGGTTTAGCAACATTGTTTAAATTGATTAGGGTCGGCTTTCAGTCTAACCAGATGCAGCTGACAGTGTACACAATATTACTTACTTAATACTCTCTGCTTTTCTCCCGTTGATAAAGACAGAAGGCACATAGTTGGTATGCCGAGCGTTGCTGCTCATCTTCCCGTTCACGAAGTGGTCGCTGCAGATGAGACTGTGCGCACTCGGCACCCACCAACGCCCACTGGTAATAAATGATAAATGATTTTATTTCTGTAAGTAGGTTTGTACAAACACTTACATGTCAGTCATATTTTAAAAACAGTAATACAAAAATAGTAATATTACTATATAATATATAACTTTGTCTGTTACCTCTTCACACCTTAACGGCTAAACAGATTTGGATGAAAATTGGCACTTACTTCACCCATGACTTGGGTGAGGAATTAGGATATCCTGGTAGTATGTTCCCGTGGGATAATTTCCAACCTCCATGGGGTGAAATCGCAGGCAAAAGCTAGTACTAGATAAAGTATGGTATTCAAATAAAAATATTTCATTGTATAGTCAACCTTATTATCAAACTCAAAGCATTTATTTGCGTAAACCACGTGAACCAATAGAGTTAATGAAAACAATGTATTACATACTTAATACATTGTTTACCTGGATTAACACCTGTGATATTTTCTGACAACGTTGCATGCAAAGCCACGGGCAAAAGCTAATAGTCTATAATATTGCTGTAAGACCGTGTGACAATTAGTAGTTTGAATCTAGGTGCAGTATCAATAAACTGAGAGTTTTTGTCAATGGTGGAAATGCATTGTCGAAGCAAAGTTGACTTTACCATACTTACACGAGATTGCGAATATTTTATAAGTACAGGAAAATGTTCATATCATTTACGGTTATTCTGTTTCTCCACCCTAAAACAGTCATTAGCCACCCTAGGAAGACCCTAGATACTCGGAAACGCATGTTCATCTGTCCATCCGAGATAGGGTGGATAATTGGAAATACTTTTTGATTGTTCTTCCAACTTTTTACACCAAGTAAAATACGGCTGATATAACTTGGCAGTTCTGAACATAGGCCCTATTAACTTTCGCGCATATTCTTCCACTCATACTCATTTCATGTCACCATTTGGTTCCCATGAAAATATATTGCGCAGCCTTCAGCGCAAAGTTCAGAACTGCCAAGTTATATCGGCTCTGTAGTAGTCATTATTACATTGAATGATAGGTAATTACAAACAATTTCAGCTTCAAAGAAGAAGTATGTATGTATTTTTATAGGTATGCTAATGTTTATGTATCTTGGGCCAATTTTTCTAAATGACTACACAGTCGAGGGACAAAATCGGAAGAAAAATAATATACAAATTCCAGTTATCCACCCCATCTGGGTGTATTCTCGGACATAGGTTTTCGAATATCCACCTTAGGATGGATTTTTTGCGGTGGATGATCGGAATAACTCATAGTGTGTTTAGGAGTTAAGTTAACCAGGAGTCTTTTACGCCTGGACAGGAACGACCTGCGCCTGGCGACAGGGACCATCACAGGACACTGCTCGCTAAACAAACACTTTCACACCATAGGCATAACGGACAGTCCTCTGTGCAGGGCGTGCATGGAGGCCGAGGAAACCGTTAGCACGTGCTCTTTGAATGCACAGGCGTCACCCAGATTAGAAAAGAAACCCTCGGGGCACCCAGATCTTTCACAGATGTTCTGAACAGACCAGGAGCTTTGATTAACTTCTGGAGGGAGGTGGGCTGGTTGGAATAACCCCCCCAAACGGCCGCCATGGCCCACGTACAATGGTCCACCTGACGGACTAAGTGCGGAAACCAAACCCCATAACATAGAACATAGATAGATAGTGTGTTTAGGAGCTCAGCTGTGCAGTCTATTGCTGAGGCAATTCACTCAATGGACTGTAATAAATCATTTAAAAAAACTTTGAAAATTAGCTGATTATGTCAAGAGGATGATTAGCCAAGACCCTCTCAGGAAGTGCTGTTGGCATCAACCAGTAGTGTATCATGCAAGTCAACTAAAAACAACAGAAACATTGTAACGGCTAAGTATGCTTTGTGTGGCTTATTTCGAGGAGGATGTTTGCGAACGATAACACAGTTTATTAAATACCACCTATAACCAATCCCTACTTACTTTTCGTTCCTGATAGCCTGCACCCATCTATTTCTCTTGTATCGCACCCTGGGGAAGCAGAAAAAGCTGACTTTGCTGTTTAACGAGGTGTTTATACATTTAATAACACAACACGTCTTTATACGCTGTTCTGGAGTCATTTTTATCTTATGCAATTCACAGTTTGGTGAAATTCAACACCTCAAAATACAAATAAATACAACACTGTAACACTCAGGTACGTCAAACCAAATCACAGAACAACCAAATTTTACCAAACACAGATTACATAGAGAACTTTACCAAAGTACCAAACGTCATTGGCAGTGTTGCCAATTCCAAAACTACCTACAAATTATCGAGATCCTACGTCGAAATAAGCTTAAAACAGAAAGCCCACAACAGGTGGCAGCACAGTTGTACGTCTTTAAACCGCCATTGTTGTGTTAATGTTTACTTTTGTGTCGATTACAAATTATACAAAAACTAGATGAATATGATATGAGGCTTGGAGTATAGCCCTATTGAAACACAGTGGAAGCGTCTACTGCTGGTAAAAAAGCAGCTTTAGTAGAAAAGTCAATAAATTATGATATAGGAAGTATATTTTATAGATAATTTTGTGTTTGTTGACTTTAAGTTCGTTTTTTGTTAAAAATTAAAATATCTTTATTTCAGACCTAAGCAGTCCATACGTAGTTTGTGGTTAAAACAAACTGTGCTTACATGCTATGTTATTGTTGTTAGTACTTAATTCTATTTAACATAAACCTATACCTAATTCTACCCAGTGCCTTTGGATGGGGTAGTCCACTCTACTAACAATCATTTTCAGGATGCCGGTCCGAGTGCTACGCAAACGTTGCAGTAGGGAAGCCGCTTTCTTACGCATGATGGCGTGAAAGCCATCCGTACGTGCTTCAGCAAACATTCCCGACGCACTGCAACGTCGCGGCAACCGCAACAGCATCCTGAAGGTATTGTTGTATTCCACGCGCAGGACGTTGTAGGGTCGGCTCGTATATGACACCCATAGGCCGCTCGTGTAGAAGGACTGACAAAACGTCGCCGTGCAGCGAGCAAACCTACGGGCGAGCATATTGCCCCTCACCGCCAACGCCCTGCGCTCGCGATCTATGTCCCCATCATCACGTAGGTCACTGGTGACAACATGACCCAAGTATTTAAATTGAGTTACCACATTCAGTTCAACGCCGTTGAGATATACTGGAGGTACACGACGGGGCTGTTGCTTAGGTGCCTTAAAGACTGGAGAGGCGTACAATAGAAATAACTTAATCAGAGTTGAAAACCAACTCGGGCATGATCTTCCTGACTGAAAAACGTCAGAGGTAGCACTTCGAGCACTGATCTATTTTGATAATAAGAACACACACATACTTTACTATAATTTACATAATATCACATCACAAGTGCCTGTATGTAATGAAAACAGGCTTAGTTCTCTTAGGAGCATCATCTATAAACCACTTTCTCCCATAAAAAGGCTTAAAGGATAGCACATCGTCTCGACGAAATATCGAATTCCAATTTTTTTGGAGAGCTTTCTCCCACAGTTTTCTTCTTATAACGAAATATATATAATCTTTGGCAAATACATGGATCCCCATATTTTTGCAGTAAACAGCTGCGCAACTGGGCTCAATAATTAATTACGCGTACAAGAAGTCACTTGTTTACAAAAAATATATGGTTAGCTGTCAAATTATAAGACGCTGGAGATCAGCGCCATCTGAAGTGAGCAAGTGTCAGTTTTTATCCCCACTATCGTTTTTTGGGCAAAATTATCGTACAAAAGAAACAACAAAAAAAAAATACCTCAAACGTATAATTTTATACTAGAGTCAAGGGGGAAGTATATGCCAAGTTTCACCACTAATGGCGCTAGCAGCACCAACCGTAAACATGTTTTGTCATAGTTATAAGTTGATATTTTATTGTGTTTTCACTGTATTATTAAATAAAAAACTGAAAGAGAGGGAGATGGAGATACTTACTTGTTGATGTTGACATAATTGACATTGACATTTTTTGTTTTTTTTTTCTCTGCATTTAATTTTGTCTGACAAATACGTTTCGTTAAGGTGGAACCTTCGACCATGCCCGCGAAATTCAAATGTTGTTATGTTTTTTTCATTTTGTAGGTCAGTCTCAGATCTCATGTTAATGATTGATTGATTGGCGGTCATAAAAGATGGCCTCCCTCCATTTCTTCCACATCTCACGGTTACCTAAATAACATATCAAATTATTTGCTGCTAAGAATGTCAATTTCGTGAATTTATGACATTATACACCATCACTGAGAATTGTATTTACGATTTTAATTATTAACATTCTCTAAATATATATTTATTATTTTTACGACCGCAAATCAATCAATCATTAACATGAGATCTGAGACTGACCTAAAAAATACAAAAAACGTAAGAAAATTTGAATTTCGCGGGCAGGGTCGGCGCTTTCGCCTTAATGGAACTTGTTTTTCAAGCAAATCGCAAAATTATTGTACAATAGCTGCGCCCCGCGGTTTCACCCGCATAAGTCTCGATCCCGTAAAAATATCGGGATAAAAAGTATCCTATGTTCTTCTCCGGGTCAAGGTCTATCCAAATATATATATAGATTAGACATTCATTAGCGTATATCGTACCATTGGCGAAATTATCGTACGCACCCATAATTATCGTAAGGGTTGGCAGCATTGGTCATAGCGTTACTAGCGTCAGTCTTTTGAGTTTTGACATGACACGTCTTGCTTGACCTATTTTTATTATATCTATGTGCTTGACAGACATGTAAACTGAGAGTAATGGCATTGACAGATTCTCAAATCTTGGGTGCATAGAAATACGCTCGCTTATTTTCAGCCACGGACCACTTGACTGTCAGAGTAATCCGACGGACGTAATAAACTTGCACAGATATTTTTCGTGCACTTGGTTTTCAACGCTCTGCTTAGCGCCGAGAGTTGAAAATCCAACAGTGTGTTTTTTCACGCGCTGAAACGAGCGATAAAATCTCGCCTCAATTTTATTACGTCCGTACGAACGTCGGCTTACAAGCTTGGCAAAAAAGAGTAAAATGAAAATTAGGGCGCAACTATCGCACTTAGGTCACTTCGAATGGGAAATGAGTAAAAGACTTAAAACAAATTGTTAAAAACACTGCTTGTGACAAGCACTGCGGGTGACTCAAAACTTTGCAGACAAGTACTCTACTGGCGCTTGTCTGCAAAGTAGTGCCATCATCATAGGTCTGCGTTACTTGGAAAATTTAGTTCCAAATATCACCACGTCAGACTCTTTTATGTCGACCCTATAAAGTGCGTTCATTATTACTTGACGCGATTTTCTAACACAAAATTTTTAATTTGAAAAAGCATGTTGTCAGGATCAGGGACTGGGGGGGAAATAAATACGAATAACTTCTAACCTATAGAACTTTTTGGTGACTTTTTGACGTTTAACACCGCCAAGTGCTTTCTACCATTATGTTGGCGTATGGGCCGCATCAGGAAACTATTCCCAGCACTCGTAGCTTGACGTTGGCTTTTTTCGACGGAAGAATAGACAAAATGACAGATAAACAATAACAATCTGTCAGTTTGTCTATTCTTCCGTCGACAAAACCCGTTTCTACGGTGGTCATGCTAGAGTACGTTTCATTAAATAGTTCCTTTGCTGTAATGTTGGCTCCACTGTTAAACTTTAACAACGGACCAATTACGTAGCGCCGTAGCGTACTTTTGTTCGTCCTACAACAGTGCAGCCAACATTACGGCATAGGAACTATTTGATGAAACGCACTTTACGCGTGCTGGTTCAGATGGAGAATGTCGGGTAGCAGACAAGTCAAACATATAAGGATGTTACGGGATGCTCTTCAAGCGACTCTGTCCTCTCCCAGCAACAGAGTAGCGCCTACCATCTTTGTGTTCGTATCTCGCGCTTCAACAGATTGCAAAGCGTATTTTTCAGGCGCTTTATAACTGACGGTGCTTCACACCATTAAAAAAATCCATATTCCGTGACCGTCGGACTGCTAAGTCATAGGTCTCGAGTTCAAACCTAATGAACGCACCCTACCTGAGAGCTAGCGCTGGCGCCGTAAGATAAGGGGCACATGGGATAACACATTGGATAATCATTATCTCCGACCATCTTCCTCACGAACTCATTCTCTTCAAACCACCTGTGCTCAGGTGGTTTGAAGAGCCTCCTCCTGATTGAGTTTTCCCTAAAATCCTTATATCATGTGTATTTCGAAACAAGAATATTATCTAATAAGTAATCATCCTCGTAGCCGATATATATGAGCTTTGTCGGTCTTCCACCGTCTACTTCGCACCGGTGTTTCAAAATTATTTAATGCTTCTAAGTTGTTCTGAAATCCCGTAAAGACTGTTGAAATCCATATTTACTAAGGCACAACTCGATATTAGGAACAAAATTACCTCGAAGCACACAATAATCCCATTGAATCGATCAGCTAATTCAACTAAAATCCGCCATCTTGCTTCTTAGCATCCTGTTCTTAGCAACAGTGGACCGGTGGTATGTAATTTTAACCCTTTGTTCTCATATTATTACATTCGCAAAATATTATATTCTCGAATTATTATATTCTCAAAATATTAGAAGTACAATCAAACACAGTGAAAAATAAAAATGAATTTATTTAAATCAAAATCTCTTTATTCCAATACCTAGGCATCATGGAAACACTTTCGAACGTAATAAAATATTAAAATAAAAATGAATTGCAGTATCATACAGTATTGCAAAATTATTTGCATTTATCATTAATAAAATATAATTAATAATAACTGAAACTAAACAAATCCCGAGTGATCAAGTGCATACAAGTTTTCACAAGTGGCATCTGTTTCCAAGCACGACGATTGGTACTGCCGCTCAACAATAAAAATTGCAAAAGTTTATACATCATGGAAAATTTATGAGAGCTTATTCAACGCCGCTAACATGGTTAAGCATTCTATTGATTGAATTTTGTTGGATAAACAGTCTGTGATAATGCAATTAATTTTTCTAACATTTTCAATGTATTTTAAAGATCTTTTTTTTATCAGGGCAGTGGAAAGCAATGTTTTATTTTGAATTTGAGCTTCTACTTTTAATGCTACTAAAAATTGGAAAATGGTTGGTCGAGATGGAATTCGAGAGTTAATGCAGCAATTTCGTAATCGCATTTGTATGAACTAATATTCATACGAAATTGATTTCTAAGTACAGAAAAGAACCTTTTGTATGTATTTGTGTTCTTATTTGGTAATAAGCCATAGTCAATAGGTACAAAACTAATTGTGTTTTGGTCTCGTGCGATATCAATATGTAAAGTGTACAATTGGTAAAAAGGCGACGGTGTCACCTTGAATGTACCATCTCCGTATACAATATCAATTGTCTGGAATAATTCTCGTAGCTTTTGAGCAGGTAACATCGAAAATATTATAATTCTATCATCCGTTTCACCATCATAATCATCAAATAAAAAAAAATCTTGCACAATGTGGTGTGGCAATCTCACATTACTTTTAGTCTTTGATGTACCGACATTCAAAAAATTATTTCGTTTCCTGTACAGCGTATCCTTTTTGGACGTAAATGATGGGATCAGATACTCTTTATTTTGAAAAACTTGTTTTCCCAAGAAGTGCTTTTCAAATATTTTTGGAATGGGTTCAAAATTTTCGCACACTTCTTTTTTGCACTCCTCCATTGCCATATCAATTACATTTCTTTCAAAATCAACGCTGCAACTATGTTTGGGCTGTCTAACGACTTTCTTATCGAAACTTAATGTAATCGAAGTCTTGCACTCCCTTTGGTTGCAACATCTCCAGTTGGTTGTACCATTTTTATTTTTCATGAAGAAGTTGTATTTGCAACCGTTATATAAAAAAACAGACTTGCCTTTTTGACTCGTTATAAACTTGGCTTCACTATCTTCAGACATTTTTATTTTAATATTTATTTATCAGAATGCAAAATTTATTCCCAATAAATATTTTCACAATGTCACATTGTACATCAAAAACAATTGATAAATAAAAACTGACACTAGTACAAAGAAAGGTTTTTCATTGTAATCTGACAGGAACTACTAGCAAAGAGTTTATCTATTAAAACTTCAATATAAATGCAAATCATATTATATTAATGCATATCTTCAGGATTACCTACTACTGGGTGATATAAAATCATTAGTTAGATTTATTATACAGAAGGTAGGTAAACCTTAAAAAAAGGGGTTGTAGGTTTGATTCCCATCCGAGACAAATATATGTGATGAATAACCTATGTGATGATGTCAAATATTTATTATTGTTTCCCTCAAATTAAAAACATTTTTCACTGTGATTGTTCTTTGTGTAATATTTTGATAATATAATAATTCGAGAATATAATATTTTGCGAATGTAATAATATGAGAACAAAGGAAATAAACTTCCTAGGCACGTATAAGCCTTAATAAATTCAAATCATTCATTAAAATAAATTATGCCAGATAACGTCTTATACCGTTAAATATTACATTGAGGACAAAAAGAAATTTGCAGGATCTGCGGTTACCATGGGCGTTCCACAGGGTTCAATTCTTTGGGCCTTTCTTATGTCTAATTTATGTAAATGATTTACCTTATCACTAGTGATCGGATAATCGGATGCATTTTACCAAAAGTGTAGGTGTTGGTTATTATGGAATGCGCTTTTGTATCGAAAAAATCCCGGGAATTCGACAAATTTAGTTTTTTTTTTTAGTATAGAATCAAATCGGGTGTAGGAATATTTACTTAGTTTAAGGTGTTGGATAATATTATGGAATGCACTTTTGTGTCGAAAAAATCCCGAGATTTCGGATTGAACAAATTTACTGCTTTTATTTTTAAAATTTTGAAATCAAATCAAATACTTTTAAATTTGTTTTCAAAAATTTAAAAATATGTAGTGATGTACAAAACAATAAGCTATGGATATCACTAGACGAAACTACTGACTTTCTGGGCCGATATGTGGTAATTTTTTTAGTAAAACCATTAAGTGAAAAGGAAAACGTATCAAAGCGAGTTTACATGTTAGCTTGCAAAACTTTAGATATTGTAACGGTCATTCTGTGTCTGAGTTTGTAATCCAATGTTTAAAAAACTTATGGGGAGATCAATTCGACAGTAAAGTGCAGGATGTCTTAATATTATGTACCGATAGCGTAGCGTATATGTTACTGGCTGGAAGAATATTAAAAAAAACATTTCCCAATACGAAATATTTTACGTGTTTAGCGCACGCCCTGCATAGATTATCTGAGACAATACGATTAAGTTTTGGGGATGTCGACACTTTAATTAACAATGTTAAGAAAATATTTTTAAAGTCTCCGAATAGAGTACGAATTTTTAAGAAGTTAAATCCAGATTTACCCTTGCCTCCACAGCCAGTTATTACTAGATGGGGAACATGGTTAAAGGCGGCATTTTACTACGCCAAACTTTTAGATAAGATATCAAATGTTGTAGATTTATTGGGTAGCAATGAAGCCATATCTATTAAAAATGCTAAGGAAGTATTAACTAAACCTAATTTGAAGAAAGATTTGGAGTATATAAATGAACATTTCGAAATATTAGATATTGCAATATTAAAATTAGAAAAACGCGACCTTTCTATAACTGAAACCTTTCAAATATTTGACGACGTAAGAGTAATTCTAAACCAGACATCAAACAATACATTAATCAACAAAATGGAACAGCTTATGGATAGAAACCCTGATTTTGACATTCTTAGGGAAATAAGCGAAAAAATTACTAAAGAGAGCGACGGTAGTATCCACTAACGTCTGTTGATGTAGAAAGATCTTTTTCTAATTGTAAATGGATCCTAAATGTCAAAAGAAACACGACTAACAATTGAAAATCTCGAAAAAAATATTATTGTATACTACAATTCTCTAAATGAAACAGAAGTTAAGTATTTAGATTTAGAACAGTCACTGGAATCTGATGCAACACCATCATGTTCAACACAGACAGAAATGTTAACGTCAGATTTCAGTGACTAAAGCACAGTGATTACGCCCAATCAGGATATCAGTCAGTCAGCAGGCTGGTTGGAAGATATCTCTTACTGAACTTTGGACACTTCATTATAGAATATTTGTAGTACTTAATATGTTTTGGATCGTGTACTTGTGCAATAAAGTATAATTGTATTCATTTAAAAAAAAATTAAATTGATGGGGAGCTTAAAATTTACTTCAAGTAATTATTATGACATTAATAATAATTATACATTATATATACATTAATAATTATGAAACCCCTGTATTTTTTTTTTAAATAAATGCCACATGCTAAAGACGATGTTTCTTCACCATGTTACAGAATAGTTTCGCATTCCCGATTTTTCTGGAATCCCGGGATTTATATTTAAAAAAATATGTTTTAAGAAGCCGTTTCCATAATTTCCTAACCAAAAATGTACTTTAGGTAAATTATGCATCCGATTATCCGATCACTATTTACCACATAAGGGATAATCACAAGATAGTAAATATTATTCGCAGATGACACTTCCCTCATTTTTAAAATCAAACGTCAGCGAGTCCACTTTGAACAAGTGAACGAAGTGTAATAAATCTATATATATAAAAATGAATCCCTATTTCCCTTGGTCACGGCATCATGCTAAAACGGCTGCACGGATTTGGATGAAATTTGGGATATGGATAGACCTTGACCCGGAGAAAGACATAGGATACTTTTTATCCCGATATTCCCACGGGATCGAGACTTATGCGGGTGAAACCGCGGGGCGCAGCTAGTAAGATATAAAAGGCATATTTATGTATTTCTACGGTTAAACTCATGTTTTGAAGATTCCTTAGTACAGACTGAGGGACCCAGCTAAACCGCCATAAACCTGTAGTGTCATATTCTAGCGAGTTGAAAATTTCTGAAAAGATTTAAGAAAACCATAACTAATTTCTAAAATAAAAATGATTAACACAGAGATAGTACTTTGAGATTTATGCTATGCCAGTTTACGCAAGCCCAAGTCATTTGTTCATAAAAGTTTCAATTCACGTTTAAGAAATTTATGGACCTTTGCTTTAAGTTTTTACTAAGTTAGTTAATTGATTCAGGCGTGACCCTGCGGAAATCCATTATAAAATGATGATGTGGATATATTTAGTAACCTGTTCCGCTTAGCTATTACGCACCGAGCGCGCTCGGTGCTTGATGTCGCAACACGCCGTGTTCGAGTTCGCGACAAGTTAATCGTCATCCTGAGGATGCCTCGTTGAGAGGTGAATACGTGTCGATTTCTCTCAGGGTCTTTTCAAGACTCTTTAGAAATAGCTAAGCGGAACAGGTTACTAAATACATCCACATCATCATTTTTTCCTATAAGTCTCAACTTGATCGGAAAGGAAAAAGAAATGTCAGTCCAGATGCACATCAAACAGAATCTGTTCTAAACCATATAATCCGAATATTTCCGTCCGATTAGACAAGTACGTAACAAATAGTCTCTAGGTCTACGTTGGTTACGTTGCTGTGGCTCAGGAGATATAAACATTTGGTAGATACAAACACAGCTAGATACAAACATTTGGTATTGTATTACATTAGCCTTTTAGCTTTAGGACCATTTGCTTTTAGAACTTTTTCATACCGGGGCGATAAAAACACGTAATATAGTGTGCGAGGCTCAATCTTTATCATCAAATAAACAACATTTTAAATACGTTCTTATATTAGCAGAAAACGAAACGCTGGTACAATAGCCACACAAAATTAAATTAAAACAACTTTCTTAAACATTAAAATATTTATGAAGGTTCATTTGTTTCATCACCAGGAGCATCAATAGGAGCTGCAGTAGTTGTTGTTGGTGGCACACCATGCTGAGGCACTACTGGGATGAAGCCCTCTCCGGTAGGATCCCACAAAAGTGGAGCATACAGGATCAGAGCAAGATATAAAATTACGGTGCATATTATAACAGACGGTATGGAAAATTTTACCTGAAACAAATGAATTACCTACTATATTATTGTCTAGGTCGTTTTTGGTACCTACCTACATTAAATAATATACTCAGATAAGACCACGAAGTAAAGCTATATATCAAAATCAATTGCTGTTCGTTTGTCTCGCAAAAACTCGAAAATGGCTTGATCGATTTGAATAATTATATTTTTGATTTGTTCGCCTCAGTATAGAGGTGGTTTAGAAAAATGATTAGGTAGGTGTAGATACATGTAGATAGGCAGGTGTAGATAGATGTAGATAGGCAGGTGTAGATAGGTAGGTGTAGGTAAGAATAAGAATAATTTATTTGTTCAAAAATATACACCAATTCAATTATTATGGTGATACATTATATGGCACTTATTTCTATGAACAGATTTTGAACATCTGTGTCTGAACTAGATATAAAATATCTGTATTTCAGACATCAGCGCTCTCCCCTGTTGGAGGAGACACTTAGCAAATAACCTTGTTTGACCTCTTTACACATCTTATAAAACACAACATATTGTTTAAAAGGTAAGACAAACGCTATTGCTAAGCATGAGGTCCTGGGTTCGATTCCCGGGTCGGGCAAAGTGTTATTGGGTTTTTCTATCTGAAATTTCTCAGTAGCAGCTCGGAGTCTGGATTTGTGCCCGGTTGATGGCAATAAGCTCGCCCCCTATTACATGGGACTTAAACATAACTGGCAAAATGTGGGTGTGCCTGCTACAGGGACACCTCTGCCCAATCCTTCGGGGAAACAAGGCGTGATCTTATGTTTATGTTATGTTAAGTAAGACAAAAATAAAAAGAAGTGGCAAAAAAAGAGGATAATCTTAAAATAATAAGTTGTATAGTTGGCCTCCGGTGAGTAGAGTAAATGAGTGGATGTGTGTAGGAGGGTGAGTATTATTAAAATCTATTTTACTGTAGACAACAGGTTTTCGGTCTCGTAGTAAAACAAATGTAATCTACTACCGTAGATTTACATTTGTTTCTATTATTTTTTTTTGTTTCTCTCTACAAGCTTATTTATTCTTTCATACAGAAAAGAGCCTAGGTAATAATAGTACTTGCAAGCGTATGGGTATTTATATGACTGTAGATCATTGTATATCACCTTACGTCTACGCTTAGAAAAATACGAGGACTTGTCATACTTTGTACAGTCGGCCACAGACCAAGTTAGACACCCTATGTATCCATAACTATACTCCTACCAGCAATACAGAGAAATGTAGGAAAGGGACTGAGTATCGTGGCATCGGCCAAAAAAAATGTATGTGCGTAGGCGCAAACGCAGCGCGGCGGTTTACGCCTACGCACATAGATGCATTTTTTTTTTTTGTCAAAGATTTTTGCTAGATTCGCTCGTGTTCAATGTTTTATGATTTATCTATGCCAGTCAGTTCCCAAATCGGCCGGGGGTTGGGTTCTCATGGACTGCTTTTTTATATTCCGTATTATTAATAAACTTAGTTACTATACCGTTGCTTAACTAAACAATGGATAATCAGTGATTAGCGAGATTTATACTCGTATATATAAAACTGTAAGACTTAATAAAATCGCAGCGATTTTTTTCGTGCACTTGATTTTCAACACTCTGCTTAGCACCGAGTTGAAAATCCAATAGTGTATTTGGGACGGGGATAGCCGTGAGTTTTAATATAATTATGTATTTGATAGATAACATTTAGTAATGGCCTGAGGATTACGGCTGGATACCACTGGAGAAGGGTAGAGCGAAACAGAACGCAATGGAAAATGCTAGAGGAAGCCTATGCAAGAGAAAAACCTCAACACTGTCATAATATGAAATGTTAACTTGATAATCAGAATAAAGGGCTTATTATTATTATTTAATAATTACCAAAGAGAATCAATGCATCCAAGACAATGGCTACCATTTTGAACATCTTCTTTTACAAGGCTGCGCCGACCGGCGGCCGCGCAACAATAGATTGGTAATTAGTTAATTGTTTCTCATTAGATAACTTTTGTAAGGTATTTATTTTACGACCCACGACGATGCCCGTCGAGTTCTGAAGTGCAAGTGGTTTGCGCATTACGCAACTGGGCTCGCCATTAAGCATGTAAATACCTAACCTTGGTCAATGCTAACCTAATAGACGAAATCCAAATAATATACTAATACCTATTATTGTTTGATTCATAGATTCAAGACTACACTGATTTACATGGTGTTTTAACCAGTTGTCAGCAAAACGTAAAAAGGTAGCATAATTTTGTCACGGATGACCAACAGGAGGAAACCATTAGGAAGTCCAGCAGTATTGCTAATATAACATCGTGTGTCATAAATTGCATGCTCTAAAAACAGATTATAGAGCACTTCCTACATAAATAATGTACAATATCTAAAATCGATCTATTTTAATTAAATGTTAAATGAACTATACAAGAAATTTTATTTACCAATTCATCCCTATCGTAGTCATTTAACATCACGCCTGTTTTCCCCGAAGAGTTAAGCAGAAGTACATACCATATAAGTTGTAAGCCCACCAATAGTACCAACAGTACACCCACATTTCACCAGTTATATTTAAGTCTCATGTAGTAGGGGGCAAGCCTATTGCCATCGACCGGGCGCCAAATCCAGGATCCGGACAACTTCAATGACAAAGTCGTGAGGAGCAATCGCCATTATTTCCAAGTCCTCAGGAGAAGGTGATGGTGGTTTTTCGGTACCGCCTGTCTTTTTTCTCAACACACACACAAGGCGGGTTCCTGTAGGGCGCGGGTCGGGACGACAGTACGGTGGGCTCGTATATATTGTATTTCCATGTATTATATGGATGTCAGCACACGAAACGTATGCGCGGATCGAGCGCGGAGCGGGTCGGGAGAGGGAGCCGCGTATGCGATTCGTGTGTTGACATCCATGCAGGAAATTATAATTCATAAATTCATATAAGACCGCCGTACTGCCGTCCCGACCCGCGCCCGACACGCACCCGCCTTGTGTATATTGTACTGCCGTCCCGACCCGCGCCCGACACGCACCCGCCTTGTGTATATTGAAGCTTTACAGGAATATCAAGAACAATTAATATAAATAAGTGCATTTTTTTGCACGTCTTTATTCCACCACCATGTATCCTTTTCTATGATACTTTTCCCTTTCAATTCTTCAAACACATCATTAGCTACTCTCCTTATATAATCCGCCATCTCTTTCCAACATTCATTCGTAGATTTTCCCTCCATATCCTTCATTTCAATCATTTTATCTACCATTTGACTCAAACATACTGGCGCATTCCTCTTTTTGTGAGTGGGGGCCGTTCCTTGTTCCTACTGGACGAGACACTGACTTTTACTTCCATCATAATGTTGTGAGACTTCACCTTGACACTTTTAAGGCTGTTCCGTCTTACCAGCAAGTAGTCAATTTGTGTGGCGTGGCGGCCACTTTTGTAAGTAATAAGATGCTCATTTTGTTTTTCGAACCACGTATTTGTTATTGCGAGGTCCAAGGCCGAAGCAGCTTGCAGCAGTGTCTCACCATCAGTGTTACGGTCTCCGTATCCCCAACCACCATGCACTCTCTCATACCCATAAATTTCTTCACTATCTTGCACATCCATCATCACCCGATCGAAGTCCTTCCAAAACTTCTCTTTTACTCTATGCTCATACCCTGATTGGAGTGCGTACACACTAACTATATTAACCACTAAACTCTCCACAGTTACTTTAATAGCTATTACTCTATCACTCACGCTTTTAACATCCACCACACAATCTTTCAACTGACTATCCACAACTATACCCACACCATTTCACATGCTATTGCTTCCGCAGTAATAAAATTTATATCCTTCTCCTATTTCTCTAGCCTTCGCACCCTTTCACTTGTCTCTTGCAGACCCGCTATATCAGTCGTCACCTTTTTAAAACATGTGCTAGTTCCCTTCTTCCAGTAATCGTACCTTTATTCCAGCTCGCGCACCTTTGTCCATTTCCCACAGAAGCCGTTTGCTGCCCCTGCGCGTCGCCTGTGGGATACGCCCTAGCCCTATCGCGCGTCGCCTGTGGGATACGCCTTAGCCCTATCGCGCATCATATCATTTCCACTCATGTTGCTTATGGTTTTGGCAAAGTTTTACAGCCGCCAGCCTGACACCAACCCTCCTTGGGAATAACTTGGGCTTAAGATGTTTTACCATCGACTCGAAAAGAAGAAGAAGACTATTACGAAAAAACGCTACTTTGCATCGTTAACTTTCCACAGCCATAATAATTATATCTCGCGAACTACTCAAAAATTTGCATCGTATTACTTATTTGTGCATAATTATGTGTGAAATCAATGAGCAAGTTGGCCTATTATGTTTAAAGTATTTTAAAACATATTTACCATTTTCATGATCGATACTTTTCCAACCTGCTTGCAGTAGTAAGCCGGGGTATATTGAAAAGGTATGCAGAATCCGAAATTAGATGCTACCCCCACACCTAATGCAGCAAGATAGACCGATGTTGGCCAAGGATGAGGACCATCAGCTGACTGAAATTAGAAGAAAAAAAAAAGCTGGCATTATTTAAATAAAAAGACGCGCTCCGAATTTAAAAGATAATGATCAAAGTGTATAACGCAGGGGTGCCTTTTTTTGTTACTGACGAAATAATATTGTTCTGTTAATCATAAAAATCAGTGTGGTCTGAGTAATTTATCAGTTTATACATGGTGAATTTCGCGATAGCACATCAAGGCTAATCCAAAACCATGGGAAGTTAGAGCAAACTGGTCAAAGGAACCATGGTCTAACTTTTGGAAGAAAGTAAAGTTTATAATTATTATTATGCATTTATCATCTTTGAAGGCATAACTATTAATATTATAATTATAGTTCTACTAGTAATACGGTACTTAAATTAATGCAACGTTTGTGACTTAGTAGTAAACAGAAAAAGTAATTAAAATTGTGAAGTATTTGTGGTAGAACAGCCAGCCATAGTTTATGTATAATACATCAGTATGGTTGCCATGATACATTATTGTTTATACTTTAATGTTGTCACTTATATTAAAATAAAAACTGTTTACTTTCAGTCACCGAAATATTGTACCTTTTTTTTTTAAACATGGTAGCGAAATGCTCTTGTCACCGCCGGAGTGCCTGCTGTTTTAGAGCCCAATGGCTTGGCACGCGACAATGGTAAGAGACCAGACGGAATGATCATGATGCCTTGGAAGGTAGATAGGCCTTTGGTGTGGGATGCAACGTGTGTCGACACCCTTGCGCCATCCCATCTTCCCAGCACGGCAGGCTGTGCTGGGGCTGCTGCTGCAGGTGCGGAAAACCTCAAACGGCGCAAATACTCAAATCTTATTGGGACTTATATGTTTGAGCCGTTTGGGGTTGAAACACTAGGGCCATGGGGTCCGAGTGCCCACCTAGTTTTTCAAGACATTGCCAAGCGACTGGTTGACTCTTCACGTGACCAGAGGGCTGGCCTATTCTTTGGCCAAAGAATCGGCATTGCCATACAACGTGGCAACGCTGCTAGCCTTTTGGGCACTTTTCCTATTGATAGCGATGCGGACGAATTTTTTGATGCCTTACGAATATCCCCCCCCCCCCCTTTTTATATACTTGTACATATTATTATTATTAAGACTTAGTTTTAAAAATCATGTAAATACGTATGCAAAGCGTGTACGAAATAATAAGTTTTGAGTACCTACCCGAAATGTCGAACACTAAAATAGACCCTCTTACTAGAGAGAACTACGACACTTGGGAAATACAGGCTGAAGGGACCTGTGCAAAAGGTAGGGATGCCTTTTGCACAGGTCCCTTACTGGCATACGTGTCTTTAAATTTTTCCCATAATGCTTTAGCAGTAATGCAATTTTAAAGCAACTGATCCTAACAAAATTAGAAGGATACGATACAGCTAAACGGTAAGTTTTATCTTAAAAATACATAAGATAAAAATTTTAGAATATGCAATTATCTGTTATGTTACATTTTTTTTTTTCGTAAGAATCACCTTTTTTAGATACAGCGATTCAAAAGTAGCAATCTCCATAATAAGCACATGTTTCCACGCCACGTGAAATAGTGTCATGGCGCGCTTTTTATTTCCCAGTTTTTCATTATATCTTTTGTAAAAAAAAATACTCGTAATAATAAACGAGTGAAATTAGCTTAAATTAGCTTAGTCTTGTCTTGTCTTAGCCAGATGAGAACAGCCAGAAATAATGTGTCTAATTTATTCCCCCGGACGGTGGCATGCCTGCCAGATGTCAACCGTATCGTCCTTCAAAATATATTTTCGGTAGTTGTTCGTCATTACAACTTCTATAACCGCAAAGACAGAACCTTCGGTTTCCCAAAAGAGATCACCGAATTGCAACCACGGTATGGATGCTAAGAGTCTACATCGGGCTTAGGACCCATTATAAATACATCTTATGACGTATTATGCATAAACATATAATCGTCATCATCTTCATCGATAATAATTGTATCGAAAAACAGAGCGGGGTCCTAACAACGTCTTGGTGCCTAGCCCACTCTAAAAACCAAACTAACATATCGTGGGCACAAATGCCAAGATAAATCTAATTGGCCGAAACACAACAGGGCTGTCTTGTTTTGTTGAAGAGTGTCCAAGACTACCTTCCTGCTTCATCATCAGACCAAGAATACAACCTTTGGCTATACTACTTCTCAAGACAAAGCCAACGAGTCCAAAAACGATGGTGCTATCTTGTTTGGTTGAAGAGTTCCTAGGGCCATCTTTCGGCTCCATCATCAGACTCTGGACACCACCTCGTGTAAAGCACTTTTCAATACATATTCAATGAGTCCAAACACAATGGTGCTGTCTTGTTTGATTGAGGACTTCCTATGGCTACCTTCCAGCTCCATTATCAGACCCTGGATAAAACCTTGGGCGTTCCTACTTAATTGTCAAGAAAAAGCCAACGAGAACAAATACGACCGTGCTCTCTTGATTGGTTGAGGAGTTCCTATAGCCACCTTCCAGTTCCATCATCAGACCCTGGACACCACCTAGTGGAATAATACTTGTCAATACGTATCCAATGAAACCATATACGACGGGGCTATCTAGTTTACTTGAGGAGTGCCCGTGACCACCTTCCAGCTCCATCATCAGAACCTGGATGCCATCTGAGACTATATAGATTTCCAATAATAAAATAAAATCAATAAATAAAACTACGAGAAAAACAAACTTTTTAACCCGGGGACCAATTTTTTTTAAATGTATAAATTGATGTAAGGAACCATTTGGAAGTACTCCCATGTCTGGGCAGCATTTGGTCCAAAACCGGTCAATGTCCTTATGCAAATATTTGACCATTTAGCTCCACGCTTTATACAAGGTGGGGCAAAAGTAATGGCAAAATGTGAATTTGCCATAATTTTAATTATTCCTCGTAGATACACGTTTGAAAATTAATGGGGTTGGCAACTGTTAAAGTGGCGCATAGCTTTAACCAAATAAAAGAATTTTCTGAGGAACAAATGATTTGAAATTTGATTTGATTTGACTAAGTCTGCTTTCCGTCCTCAGAAAGATGCATCTCGTTTCTTCAATTCAGCTTTTAACTCACTATTATTAAAAAAAACAGTCAACAAGGGAAGCCAAAACAACACAAACTTGACAGGTGAAAGCTATGCCAGCGCTATCTTCTTCAAGTTTTCGTAGGCCAACCCCATTGGCGTCGTAATGTCATTATGATTTGCCACGTATGCTGTAGGCAGATAGAGAATTAGTTGACAATACAATGGAGCGATACATACAGCTCAGGAAGTGACTGAGTTATTGAAAAACCAATTTCTGGGCCGTATAATCTATTGTTTTGGCGATTTGACCTGGTTGGCCAGATCACCAGATCTGACGTCAACATTCTTCCTTTGGGGCTTTTTGAAATCTCGCGTTTACCAACATTAACCACAAACCTTGTAAGTCTTGAAAACCAACAAGTCCGTAAAACGAACAAAAATGTGCATCAATTGCATTCTTAAAAGAGTAACCGTGGAGTCTTCTCCATAGGAAACAACCAATTGGAACCGTGCACCTAGCTGCTGACGTTTCATAAGCCCACGACTAGATAATTAGATAATGGTAAAAACATTTCTGTGGCAGATTGTATGATTCGTCATTTTGAACTGGGTCAAATAGGTTATGTTAGGTTAGAACTGTGACCAACCGCGCGCGAGCCGCACGACCAAACCGAGCGGTGCCACGGCAGCGGCCAGCGAGCGGTGCCACGGCAGCGGCCAGCGAGCGCTACTTCGCAAGTCGCTCACATAAATGTTTTCACCATTGTCTAATTATCTGTTTTTCGCAATATCCCTAGGGTATCCCTAATGATATTGCGAAAATTCGAATGAACCAATCATCCTACGACATTTTTAGATAAATACTACATAATACTGTTATAAATTTCGTAATTTGATCCTTAAGAGCGTTCATACAAAAATTTGGCAACGTCGCAAGTAGCTGTCAAATATTTACCTGTTTTGATTAAATTGGTAAATTTTTAAAAGTATTTAGTACGATCAGTAGGATTAGCATGGCGGCATTAGTTTTCGATTGTCGTTTGACAGATTATTTACTTTGTGAGGAGAAACATTCTTTTCAAGTTTCGTTTAGAAAATATGAAACACATAAGGCCGTAGTCGCCCAAATATGACTAAAAATTACAAACGAAGTGATGGTTTTTTCAAACATTTTAATGTTTCCCTTTACGATAAATATCAATGACTGACTGGTAGTCGTAAATTCTCAGATTCTAGTAGTTTATAGAATAGAGGGTTTTTTTTACATTTTAATTTGACGAATTTTCACAAAACATGTGCAGACTAAAATACATATTCGTAGCTGTTTTATAAGTTCGGGACTGGTAGGAATATAATTATTTCCACTAATATGCATGAAGATCATAATAGAGAAAGTAGATTGAATATATTCTTCTTACGGTCAAAGGCTCATTCATTTTAAAATATGCACTCTTGAACACCGAAGAGACGTGACAGATCAAGTCCTTCTCTATAAAATTGCCAACGGTTTACTAAATGTCCCCGATCTTTTGGAGGAATTAAGTATAGCTGTACCTCGACAGAATGCTATTCGATCTGGTCGCGAGACCATTACCTTTGCCACAACTGCAAGTCGTACTAATCTTGGTAGCACCGCTCCCATGAATCGTCTAATGGGAAATTATAATAAGATCGCTACACGAACCAATAGCAGCGACATCTTCTCTAACCCTTTCCGTCAATTCCGTTCGAGAATTTTAACCAGCTCGGAGTCTCAAGACCTCAGTGCGACACAAGCTTCCTATTAATAAAATTCTATCCACTTCCATTTCCATCTTTTTAAGTCTTTTTTTTGTTATGTAGTTAAATATTTCTGTAATTTCCATTGTAATTTCCATCGTATTTGTGAACATAATTATTTTTTATTCTTTGCAACTAAATCAACTAACGTTAACTAAAACGTCCTATAATCATTAAGTTCTCTGCTAGTGCTGTGCACTTCTATAAGTGACGAGTTCACAATACCTAAAACTGTATGTGATTTTTGTATGTGTATGTTTAAGTGAGTTAGTCGTTGAGGTGCCAAATAAATAAATAAATAAATAAAAAATAAATAGGAATTTAAAAAATAATGCCTCCACATAATCCAATGTTCCTCTACTGGAAAAATCGTGTGAAAAATATTTTGGCTTAAGAATGGATAGTTCTCTGTCGTCGACTGTTCACTTGGATCATATAAAAACAAAGATTACGTCACTACTGGGATTCCTCCGAAACATAGTTCGATGTGTTCCACATACACTGCGTCACACCATCTATAACGCCGTAGTAAAACGACACCTAACTATATCTGGTTGAAATTTGGGGCAGTGTGGCCAAGACGAAGCTAGCAAGTCTCCAAGTTGCACAAAACAACATAATAAAAAAAAATTAACTACCCATATTTAACATCAACATGCAAAATTTATGAAGATACCGAAATAATGAACATCAGACAGTTATATATTTACAATACATGTATTTTCATTCGTAAGGTACCTACTCAACAAAAGTATACAGACTAATTTATCGTTTACTAAAGTAAAACAAGTAGCCCAACGTAGCACTCGCCGAGCTAGTTTTCTGATTTTACCGAAGATGAGAACTAAGTTTGGCAAAAAACTGTTAACTTTTGAAGGAGCACAATTATACAACAAAATACCCTCATGTATAAAAAAATTACACTCATTCAATGCATTCAAAACACAATTAGCTGAATATTTAATCACACATAACACCCTTCCTAAAAGCTGAATGCATTGGATGGGGAACTTTATGGTACATAATTGGTACCGTGACGTCTGCGACGAACTTTATATTTATAATTTACTAAGCATTGTTCTCATATAAGTGACTCTTTTTTTGAGAATAAAATATCTTTAAACCTTTTTTTTGTTACTCCGGAGAACCTGTCGTTTTACCACGCCTCGTCACTGCAAATTAAAACAGCGAAATATTTGACAGCTATTTGCGACGTTGCCCACTTTCTGAATAAACGCTCTTAAAACCAGTAGGTAACATACCTAAAAAAAATTGTACTGTGTCTTGTCCTCTTTTGTTTCTACCTACCACCTTGTGAAAAAGGCGTTAATGTATGTTATGTGTCAAAAAGGTATATTACTATGAGCAGCACATAGGGTAGCCACATTGAACACGCTGCCATTGGAGACATCACGTTGCATAGTATCGCCGCAACAACAACAATGATTAATATCCCAACATTCCAATTTTGATCAGTAATCATTGTACCAGAATTTAAACCCAACTGATGATCTAGTTGAGTGAGTGTAGCAGCATGAAGAATGGCAAAAACACTCCCTGAAAATATAAAAAAATATTGTGTCATCATCATAATTATAAATCAGTGAAATTACGCAATTTATGTCGTCAAAATGGACTACTCTGCAAAAAAATAAATGCGTGGTCACAGGCAAATAAAAAAAATGTTTCGACTTAAGAACCTCCTTTTTCGTCGATTATAATAAATTTGTTTTATCTACTATATAAAAATAAGTCGGGTTTTCCTTCCTGACGCTATAACTCCAGAACGCACGAACCGATTTCCACGGTTTTGCATTCGTTGGAAAGGTCTCGGGCTCCGTGAGGTTTTAGGTCGGGTAGGTAGGTAGGATAGGTAGGGTAAGTAGGGTAGGTAGGGTAGGTAGGGTAGGTAGGGTAGGTAGGGAAGGTAGGGTAGGTAGGGTAGGTAGGGTAGGTAGGGTAGGTAGGTAGGGTAGAGTAGGTAGGTAGGGTAGGTTGGTAGGATAGGTAGGGTAGGTTGGTAGGATAGGTAGGGTAGGTAGGTAGGTAGGATAGGTAGGGTAAGTAGGGTAGGTAGGTAGGGTGGGTAGGTAGGATAGGTAGGGTAGGTAGGGTAGGTAGGGTAGGTAGGGTAGGTATAAAAATAGTTATAAAAATCGGGTTTTTACCTATCTAGACACGCAGCAGCGTGTCAAGCCAAGTTCAAGGCAAGACACAGCGGTAGGTTGGGTAGGTAGGGTAGGTAGTTAGGTGCGCCGTAAATAAGTTCTTAATGCTACCCGTGCGAAGCCGGGCCGGGCAGCTAGTTTTTTATATCCAAGTGTGTTAAAAAAGTGTTTTCATACTCGTATGCATTTTTCACTCCACTCTCGGCTGCATGGCGCTCTCGCCTTCGGCTGCCCCAGCTAGCCGGATTTTACGTATACTTCGTTCTACTCTTTTTACCGAATTGCACTCGACCATAAGATAAAATTATGAATTATAGAAAATGTATAATTACCGTATGTAAATATATAACCATAGTTTATGTTCTTATCGATATACCGATACCATAGAACGGCCGATTCTGGTCTATGAGGCGGCAAATCACGTTTTTCTGAAACAAAAACATGTCAAAACTAAATTCATGTTAAAACTAAATTATTATATCTGTGCGCTTGGAGCTGTCAAGATCATAGCTTGTTATTTGTATTGGATTCACCCGCCCGATTACCTCCTCTGTGCCCGACGACACCGAAGTACACAACTCGTGTCGCCTCCACAGTTCTGTGTTATATTGTTATTATTTCAACCACTTAAACCGTAAAATTTTGACGTTGCGCGCAAGCGCATAGTTATAAAAATCGGGTTTTTACCTATCTAGACACGCAGCAGCGTGTCAAGCCAAGTTCAAGGCAAGACACAGCTGTCGTGTATAAATATTACAGGAACCATTTGGAGCCACTTTTGACCCCTTAACTCAAAATTTATTAAACATAAACACATGAAATTTGGTTTATTTATTAAAACCCCTTAGATTAACTAGAACCCCAAATTTCATAATTAAATCTCAAACGGTTATTGAGATACTAACATCTAAAAATCGGCATTTTTTATACTTTTAATCCACTTCCGGATGAACTAGAAAGTTGAAAGGGGATTTCCCGAAAGGCTTATTTGTCAAAAATTATGTCATATTTTTAGGGTTCCGTACCTAAAAAGGAAAAAATGGAACCCTTATAAGATCACTCGTGTGTCTCGTCTGTCTGTCTGTCCGTCTGTCACAGCCAATTTGCTTCGAATCTAATGGACTGATGATTAAGTTGAAATTTGGTACACGTATGTATTTCTGTGACCAAAACACGGTCGTGTAACTTAAATAAATGAATTTTGAATATAGGGGTCACTTTTGGGGGGCAAACAAGAAAATAAATTTAAAAAGTTTTTCAAATATACCGTGTGACATAGGTACCAAATGCCTTTCATTTGGTACCTATGTCACACGGTATATTTGAAAAACTTTTTAAATTTATTGCATTTGGTACCTATGTCACACGGTATATTTGAAAAACTTTTTAAATTTATTGCATTTGGTACCTATGTCACACGGTATATTTGAAAAACTTTTTAAATTTATTTTCTTGTTTTGAGGCGAGGATCTCATGTTTTGTTTTTTTTTTTTTTTTTCTTAATTTTAAAATAAATTAATTTAAATATATTTAAGAAAAAATATGAAAATTTACCCCCTCCCCCTTATCTCCGAAACTACTCAGCCTAAAATTTTGAAAAAAATACAAAGTATGGTCCTTTACCCATAGATTACAGGAAAACCTATAAGAAGTCTGTGACAGACTCAATATTGTGCGTACAAACTTTGCACTTGGAATGTATGGGAGAACAAGTTTTTCAACTACTATGTTAAGTTTGTATTTGGGATAAATTCATCCCAACTACGGAACCCTTCATTGTGCGTAGTCCGACACGCACTTGGCTGGTTTTAAGTAGTTTTTTATCAACATTTCTTTCACCCTAGCATTCGAGAACCCAATAAATAATATTTTTTTTGACTTTACAAAGTACATTCGCTATTCAATCCTAACCTGAACGTTGCTAGATAGACTATTCCAATCAAATAACTGGTAATAGGTTTAAAATTTCAATACTTCCATTAATCCATATGGAGTACGACCATGAAGTACGTGGAGTATCCACTATACGAGTTTGTTTCAAATGCTATTTATTGTAAGGTCATTTAGTATTTTAGTAAATAATTGTTTATACAAATGTTAGTCGATTGATGTCTCAGGAAGTCATGCACTCATGAATCTATTAGGTTTTAATGTTCTTAATGACTTTTTCGTTAATTCTTAGATAATCTCGTAAATGAATTTGTCAGTAATTGATTTTTTTGTTAAAGTATTATATTAATGTATTAATGGTTGGATAGTAATATTATTAAAACATTACATCGACATTCGAATTTTATTAAAACATTACATCGACATTCGAATTTTATCAAAACATTACATTGACATCTTAACGTCTTATGGTCGTCCGGCATTATGAGCAGACGGTATGGGGCGCAAATACTATTTTAAAATGTAATAAGCGTAAATTGTACTGTCTGGAAGAATAAAAATTACAAGTTTACTGTTACGTCACGCGTTATGTAATTATACTCAAATACTGACGATTTTGCAATAGGTAGTTAATTGATTCAGGCGTGACCTTGCGAAAATCCATAATAAAATGATGATGTGGATATATTTAGTAACCTTTTCCGCTTAGCTATTTCTAAAGAGTCTTGAAAAGACCCTGGAAGAAATCGACACGTGTTTCACCTCTCAACGATAAAAGATATAAGGAACATATTGCAGCGTTCCGGAACAGTAATCCAGAAAATTCCCATTTACTCAACACTAAATAGACACAGGTCATTCGTTAAATAATAATAACACTTTCGAAATTTTACACACATGTGATAAAGGTTTCAGAATGTCAGTACTAGAGAGCTTAGAAATAGTGAAAAATAATACAGGAAACGTTACACTGTTGAACGAATTAAATACGAGTATGCCAAGGTCACCTTTACTGCGATTGTTCGCCTCTTATCGCGCAGATCACGTTCCGAGCAGTATACATATAAGTGAGTTTGACGGGCGATAAAGCTCAGTCTGCGCTCGGTGCTTGGTGTGGCAACACGCCGTGTTCGAGTTCACGACAAGTTAATCGTCATCCTGAGGATGCCTCGTTGAGAGGTGAAACACATGTCGATTTCTTCCAGGGTCTTTTCAAGACTCTTTAGAAATAGCTAAGCGGAACAGGTTACTAAATATATCCACATCATCATTTTTGATTTTGCAATAACTAAAATATTATATTGTGCTGAATACACTCAAAAACTAAAAAGTGTTTCAAGACAGTAATGTTATTTTAATAGATCACCCAATCGATGTCGTAAATCGATTACCAGAATAATTAAATCGGGTAACACTGACACCGTGTATTGTCAAACTGTCAAAAAGATTTGTCAAATCAATAGCATTGCTGGCTTTTGTACTGTTTTGCGTCGATTTGAATTTATTTTTCCTTATTTACTTTATACTTATGTTATGTTACGATTTAATGCTATTAATTTAATTAAAAACAGACGAACTAATGCTTATCTTTCCACGGCCCTGGGTAAGTTTATATCGCACCCCCCAACAAATAATATGGTAATCGATCATTCTAAATTTTACAAGAAAAAATAAAATACAAGGAAAAATAAAAAGCTGTTTTATGCTTATATCCCAACACGGGTGGATCGTAGGATAATACTATATTTTTAAATTTAATTTCTATTATGATTTTTTTGAATAATTTTACAAAATGAAGTTACTGACGAAAATATAATTGTAAAAGCATAGTATGCAACGCATCATTACCATATTATTCGCGTTAATGCATTACAGAAATATTCGTTGAAATATGGTGACAAAAAACCTAACGGCAATATGATATTACGATATTATTCGGGTGAAATCCAAGCGGTTTACAGTAATATTTCATTACAGTAATATTCGTCGATATAAGAGGTCAAAAGATTAACAGTAATATAATATTGCAAATATAAATGATTCAGTAGGTACCTATTATTTGATTTGACAGAAAAATTATAATATAAGAGGAACTTGATATTAAATATTCTATAGTAAGCTGAAATTTTAATGGTTGTTTTTCCGCAGCAAAATGATTTTGTCTTGGTAGAACAATAGATTAGTAAAAATAATTTTTAACAAGATTTAAAAAAAGCGGATTTAGAATTAAAAAAAACAGAATTGGAAAGCAACATGAACCTATAAGTATCTCTACAGCGCGATCGACTTACCTAAAAGTTATTCAAATTTTCCCTTCATACTTTTACGGGTTTAGAACCGTCAAACACTTTTTACCTACAACTTACTGAACACGAAACAAAAAAAAAATAAGTTTATTTACTTACATAAAATTATTTTCTGAATTTAATAAACAAAATGGATCGAAATAACAGTTATTCCAGTTTGGAGTACGCCGCTATGGTACAATAAAAATGAAGTATTTAAGGCGTATTGAAAAATTGTAATCAACTTATTTAGAATGATTTTTATAACCAATCTACTTTAAACTGTTCGCTATTTAAAAAGGACTACTACGGTATTACTAAGGTAGATAGGTACATACACTTCCCGGTAACGATTTTCATCACTCCTGACTGAAGGCTCTAAGTGTAGTAGCTTAAGGCACCCACAGGAAAAGTCCAGTTAAGCAGCCAAGACCTTAGTGGTCAAAACGTCGTGTTGCCACATCAATTTTTTTTTTTTAATTCTATCAGTCACTGACAAAAGCAATTGTGGCCGGTGCGGCGGCGCATTCGCTTTCACATTCGTTCATGAACTTTACGAAAATTATAGGGATGTACAGTTCACAGTCACACACACTTCACAGTAAGTTGTTGTATGTGTCTTCCCAGACGTAATATTGGCTTACGTCAAACATAGCCGCAGCCATACGCGTACTTCGACAAGGATCCCGTTTGAAGTGCTCGAGGATCCCGTTTGAAGTACTCGATGATCTCGTCGAGTTCTGGAGAGTGATCGCCCGATCGACCTCTATCCTGTGCACGCGCTGGTGTCTTGAAATGCCCGTGATCGAGTAGCCGCTGTGTCGCCGCTACGATCGTCCGGGCCTGTGGGACATGGCGGTTCAGAACCCTGTGAAGACGGAGCGACTCCAAGATTTGCAGCTCCGCGTAAAGTTATAACTAGCCCTAGGGTACAGGTTGTACAATACGCGGCGTAATACAAATTGGAATAACTGTAATGTCGATCCATTTTTGCAAATTACGATATCGTATTAAGCGTCATACGACGATCCCGGGTCAACAGAACCGCGGGGCGGGGTTACGTGGGGAGAGGCTCACTGCCGCCGCCGCCCGCGTGCGTGCAGACTAGTTTATGCCGTATCACTACGTGCGACAGCTTATTTTGGTCTGAACATTTACGAACCGCTCTTCGCTTAGTCGGAAGCGCGCCGCCGCCACACATACGGTTCGAGAAGTACCTACGTTATGTCTAGTGGCTAGCATTGTTTCTCACGCTTTCAAGTTTATACAGTTTTTTGAATTATTTGAAAACAAAAACATTTAATTTTTCAGATAATAGTCATCGATCACTAATAAAGAACTTAGTGATCGATGATAATAGTACTACTAAGAGCAAACCGTTCTGCCGCGGGAAAACAACCATTAAAATTTCAGCGTTATATTGTACATAATTAGGGAGTGTCTGCTGCCGGCGCCGGCTCTCAAAAATAACGACATTGGGAACCGGCATGACATTACTGCCGGCAGCCGAGATTAAAAATATGGGCTGCCGGTACATTACATACTCAGTGCCATCCCATAATGGATACCGGCGGCGCGGCGTTTATGGAATCTCTTCCAGTATTCAGAACTCTAACTAACCCTAACTAAAGTATTTTTCTCTATATATTCTAATCGTTTTTTTTTTCACTAGCAAATTTGGGAGCTGGCGCCGGCAGCGGAGGCACTCCCGTATAATTATTTTAATGGAAAATCTAGTGGACTATATTTTTAGCTAATATTCGCCGACACAATTTAATATAATATTAAAAAAAAGAACAGCATTAGATATTTAAAAATAATATTAAACATAAAGTAAAATAGGTCTCAACATCATGCCCCTCGTGTAGTGCAGCTACACAACTACTGGAGTCCTTCAAGCAAAGTCAACTTTCTGACAGGAATCTTCAGTGTATCGCTTTTAGTGCCCACGTCAGCCTCAAGCACGACCCTATCTCTGTCCGGATAAACCTTTCTCACGCACTCCATAGCCACACTACCTATTCGGGATAGTTCAGGATCCACGACAATGACATCGTTATCAACTGCCAAATTACGATATCCGCCTCCGTGCTGCATCTGTTTTAAGAATAGGTAAATATTCTTTGAGCAACCTGTACCAAAAAATCTCGGAGAGACAAAGAGCCTTTTACCACTCTTTTCTCAATTAGAAAACACTGCCGTACAGTGAGGCAGGTAATTGTTGACTTGATGAGCTTCCTATTTGGAAATGGAAAGGTGTACTGCTGAGGCTCTGGTATTCGTCGTTTACAGTAACATATGTCAATAGCCTCGAGGTGACTATTGCTTCGTCTTCTAAAAGAAGCGTGTGCTGCAGCTCTTCTATAAAAGCTCTTTGCCTCAATATTACTGGAAGAGTTGTCTTCAAGGCATGTACGCCGCTCTCAACAACTTCCCATAAATGGCGATGAATAAAGCTCACTCAGACTGGTTGTTGGCAGCAAAATCTTGTACAGAGTCGCCAAAAAGTTCAGCTAGCTGATGGGTGCCCCAATAAAGTATTTTTCTTAACTAAAGTATTTTTCTTAACACATCGACGGCCATAAACCAACGCTTTCAACAATCTCCTAGTGCACTCGGCCTGCAAGGCTTCGGCCTAGGGACCCAGCTAGCCTAAAGGCCGCCGCCTACCCAGCTACCTCGGCCAGGTAGCTTGCCTCCCTGACGGGAAATCGAGCTCACTGCGCTCGCTTCTGCATTATAGTTTCTCCTATTTCTTCTGTTATCTGTATAAGTCGACAAAGCAACTCCTATTTTTTCCTGTTTTAAATTATCAAAGAAATCTAAACCTTTTCGAGGCTGGGTGCTCAAAATTTTCGAGCTAGCGTCACTCGCTATTACATCCAAAGTTCCCTTAGAAAGATCATCGTTCAATCACTGCTGGCGCCAGCTATGCGAGAAATCAATCATGTAGGTCTGGATGCACTGATCGCGATGTCATACCATGTGAACAATGCAATCCATCTCTTTTCTCTATGGTGACCAATTGACACATCCACAGAGCCGACGTAGTCCAAACCAACGTTGGTAAAACTTCGGCTATAGAAGTCGAGCCTTACGTCAGGAAAACCACCGATAGGTAGTATTAGAGGTGCTGCTTTGCATCTCAAAATTCAATATTGCTGTTCAAGCTCTTACACCAGCACCAGCTCATTAAAAGCGTAAGCAACTTTGACTTGGTAGGTAGTACTGCATAAGTAGACGAACAGGTGGGTGATGACCATCATAACCATTCGGAGAAGTGGTGTTGTAGTCGATATTCTTCATTTGTTTTACACGGCTGTCCAGCCTAAATAGCCGTAGAAACGATAAAAGGGCACAATTATGGGCTAAAACTGTCATAAACTAAGCTGTATTCTGTTTATTTAGACGATTTTTCAAATAAGTAAATATTTAACTAGTTAAAATTCGTAAACTATGTGACTATCACAATGTATGCGATTGTCCCTTTAAAATAATTTTGGAAGCATTTAATCACCGGTCCTTTGGGACGTAGACGATTTTTGTTTACGGTCGAATGGCCCGCGGCCCATTCGGACTAAATACCCCCTAAAATACTGGCGTCCATCCATTGATTTAATCCAAAAGGACTGACCGTGAATGCCCATCTTTAAGCCCAATTACACGTTAAATCGAGTTACACCTAGTTGGACAAAGACAAACATTAATGCCCCATTACGTAATGGATCATCAACGCTAATGATTTCATTAATTTACTGATGTTGTAGGGATGTTTTTTCCTTCTCACCAGTTTATCCAGCGGTAATTATGCATAAGACTAACAGGGATTGATTCGCATAAGGTTTTGATTAAAGTAAAGTCTTTTATTTGGTCTTCTCCAATAATTTAATCAGCATCACAGTACAGTCTGTCACATATGACGATCTTCCTGTTGAGTACAAATGGAATGTGCACAACTTACTTTAAAAGGGATACATTTACCCTTAGTAACTAACAAACCATAGGTACACTGACACATCCAGTATCGTCAGCTAGGGGCGATTGTATTTCGAAGCATCAATAGCACTTGAACATCTGCATTCGTAACCTGAAGTGACTAATTCAGGTCATCATCCAATTTCAAGTAGTGTACATTGAGCTGGCGTTGACAATGATGTAAATGTTATGTTGAAGAGATTTCCGAAGAAAATGCATGATGAAATTCCAAACGCACACAGTGTGTGTGTTTAAATTGACTCAAATTAATACTCACAGTGTCCTTTAGTTCCAAACAACGGTGAAACATATCAATCTAACACTGGACCCTTTTCTTCTACGATTCATTTTAATATAAAATATTAACCCAACTCGCTGAAATATTCAGTGCTGGCTTCAGATCGGTAATTGAAAGGAAGGCATATTGAATTTAAATGCAGAATTTAGTATATTATTTAAAGTTAGAACTGCATATTTATTATATTTATTATTAACATACATTCTGAAAATATTAATATTATTTAATCGATTAGACTCTAGAGCCATCAAGGTATTTAGAGGTAAAGTTTTACCATAATTATTAATATTTACTACAAGAGGACGCTACTGACCTTGTTACGGTGAATGAAAATTGTAAACTTTCAAATATATTTCTTAATCTAAAAGGACTTACTCATTGCAGACTTTGCCGACACATGCCCCCCACAAATCTGGCGCAGTCAGTAGCTCGTCACAGACTTGATATGAAATACCAATAAATCAGGAAAACGCCACATCAACCGTCTAGACGAAGAACCTATTGGAGACCTGTCGAGGAAATCAGCAGCGAGGAAAGCAGCTACGGAGATTCTGACATCCAAAATCGACGAAACAACGATTGCAAGCAATGCTACACATATAAGCACATAAGTCCTATTATTATATTTTCAATTCAAGGTACTACTTCTATCCAACATTTTTCACTGACGTAGTAATAGGCACCTCAGTTTTACTAGGCGCAATCAAGTCTGCAAAAGTCAAGTGACGCCTTTCCTAATTTAGAAGTCATAACAGAAAATTTAGAAACCATGACCGAAACGAGTAATAGTTCTACATTCGACATGAATCAGATAGATTTATCAGATAAGACTCGGCTAATCTTAGCGCACTTGCACATAGAACATTTAAACGCAGAAGCTAATTTAATTAATCTTTGTAAAGAATATTCCGACGTATTTTATCTCGAAAATGAATCATAAATCTTTACTAACGAAATTAAACTTTATATCAGAACCGTAGGCGATAGGCCGGTATACAGTAAAAGCAACAGATGTCCCGTACAAAAAAGAAGTACGAAACCAAATAAAATCGATGCTCATCGCCTCGGAACGCCCCAATATGGATAGTGCCGAAAAAGTAACGCGTCTGGCAAGGTTAAGTAGCGCTTAGTCATTGACTTTCGTCAACTCATTGCAAAAATGATTAGTGATAAATATCCGATCCCAACATTAATGATATTTAGACAAGTTAGGTGGATGTTTATGCTATTTGATATTAGATTTAAAATCTAGATTTCTACAAATTCAGCTAAATCCGTCCGATATTTCGAAAACGGCATTTAGTGTAGATCAGGGCCATTTTAAATACGTTAGAATACCCATGGTATAAAAAAATCTTTGGATACATTTCAACGTGTGATGGACAACGTCCTACGCGGATTACCAAATTGTACCACATACATAGACGATATTTTGGTAATTTCGACGTCCTTGCAAAAGAATATTATAGTTAATTTACGCGCCATATTTGAACGTCTTAGGGCCGATTTTTCAATCCTCAGATAAAGAATCGAATAGCGTTTATTCCATAGATAGCATGATTCTGGAATTTTCTATAGTCAGTATCTGACGATTAAAGCATGTAACTGAGGAATAAAGTTAACTGTCCCTACAAGCGTCAGTTAGTACCTTATTCTTGAGATGTGCTTTGCTTCTGCGTATTTTCCTGCTCTTGTATTGTTGAAAGCATCCATGTTTTTGATTCAACTGACAACAGTTTTTTAAATTATGTCTTCAAATATCACTTTTCTTACGTTTTCGGGACGGCATTATTTAACAGTTTGGTATGTAAAGTTTTTTCAGGTCTTTTTAATATTTTTAATTTATAGATTTAGTTATTTAAGCAACTAATTTCAATATTTCATTTTTCCTCGCTGTCGTTATTTTCTCATATTTTTTTTTAAGTTTTGATCGTCATGACGTCATATCGTAGCCTGAATACCTTAGGATCTATGCCACATATAACACAATAATAAAAATCCTAAATTTGACATGTTTTGTTTGACATCAGTAACTTCAAGCATGACTTTTCAAAGTTGACATGACTGACTTATTTTTTCTAATAAACGGATCTCGTCTTATAAAACTCCTGGAGCGAAAATAATGTTAACTTACTTTTAGCAACAAAGATCTTCAGAAAACCATAGCCTTTAGGTATAACATGTAGGATTATAACAAATATAGCTGCAACGGTCGCATCTTTACATCTGCAACAAAGGAAAATAGTTCTAATAATAAATATGATAATAAAATAATATATAGTGATATTGCCGATAGTCGTGACGGCTAATGGCATAATAGCCAAGAGCCTCGACCAACACCTGAAGAGGCTCTCGTTAGGCAGCTGCATCAAGGGCTTGATCGAGAAAGCTGTACTCCTGGATACGGCGCGTATTGTCAGGAAGTTCCTCTCTCAGGAGCCCAGACCATCGGTAGCTTGGACCCTGTTCCCGACACCGGTGGGATACTATTTTTTTATATTTTTATATGTTTTTTTTTTTGTTTTTGTAAGCCCATATCTTTTCACCAATAAAATTATACCAATTTTACTATGGCGGTATAATGGGTAGGTTCGGGACCCTCGGTGCGCGAGTCCGACTCGCTCTTGACCGTTTTTTTTTGTAGTTTCGTTTCAGCTATAGGAGGAACCCTATTGAAAATGGCTCTTTTATTCAAAGTAGTTTAATTATAATAAACTGGCGACCCGCCCATGCTTCGCACGGGTGCAATTTCCGCGTAACTTCCTTAATTTTTTTATTTTATAAGAACCTTCTCCTGACAATAATAAACACAAAAAAAAGAATTAGCGAAATCGGTCTAGCCGTACACGCGTGATGCCGTGACCAAGGGAAATAGGGATTCATTTTTATATTATAATATCTATATAATATATAAAACAAAGTCGTGTTAGTTACACCACTTATAACTCAAGAACGGCTGGACCAATTTGTATGATTTTTGTGTTTTTGGATTTCTCTTCGTCCGGAATAGGATACTAACTATTAAATCATTGGAAAAATTCACGAAAAAAAAAATGATATGAAGAAAAATGTTTTTATAAATTTTGCATTTATGATATCCCGGTATACATATATGCCATAAATCCTAACAAAAAGTACTAGGCTTGCATAAATTTTGATAATATCTCGGTAGATAGGTAGGTATGTAGGGTAGGTAGGGTAGGTAGGGTAGGTAGGGTAGGTAGAGTAGGTAGGTAGGGCAGTTAGGTAGGGTAGGTAGGGTAGGTAGATAGGGTAGGTAGGTAGGGTAGGGTAGGTAGGTAGGGTAGGTAGGTAGGGTAGGTAGGTAGGGTAGGTAGGTAGGGTAGGTAGGTAGGGTAGGTAGGTAGGGTAGGTAGGTAGGGTAGGTAGGTAGGGTAGGTGGGTAGGTAGGGTAGGTAGGTAGGGTAGCTAGGTAGGGTAGGTAGGTAGGGTAGCTAGGTAGGGTAGGTAGGTAGGGTAGCTAGGTAGGGTAGGTAGGTAGGGTAGGGTGGGTAGGGTAGGTTGGGAAGGGTAGGTTGGGTAGGTAGGTAGGGTAGGTAGTTAGGTGCGCCGTAGAAAGTCCTTAATGCTACCCGTGCGAAGCCGGGTCGGGTCAGCTAGTAATTAATAAAAAACTAGTTTAAATATCTATATCTACATATATGTCCAATTCTCTTCCGTTGCCTAGCAACCAACAAAGCGAACCTAAATAGTCTGACAGTACGTAAAGATAGCGAGTTGAGAAAATTTACCCATATTGATAGGTAAAAAAGAAGTCAAAACATATTTCATGAAAAGTTGTTTAAATATTCTTTGGTTTTGAATGAGCGTTATGAGGCGTGGACTTATGGATTTTCCAAATATTATTAAATATTTTTTTATAATTAAAGACAAGCTTTTAATGAACTAAAAATTACTAAATAAAACTTACGTAAACATAGAACTTTTTAATTTTCTTAAATTTTTGAGGCTTATAGTGTAAGAAGGACGTTCACGCCTCAAGCTTTTAAGAAAATATTAAAGTTCTATGTTTACGTAAGTTTTATTTTGTACTTTTTAGCATTAGAATTTGTTTAAATATCTGTTTTATCACCTTTACAAATCCAACGCACTCGCTCCATCATCAGACCCTGAACACCACCTTGTGTCAAAGCACTTGGGGGTCGTTCATTAATCATGTAATGTTTCTAGCAACTTTTTAACCCCCCTCCCCCCTAGTGATTCGTGGCGAGGTTTTGAACTAACCCTCCCCCTTACACAAAATCACGTGCATTTTTTGGTACAAAATATCTTCAACATTTTCAGAATATTTTCAGATATAAACCGTTGCCTAGCAACGGCGAGTCACGATGGTGCTACCTGGTTTGATTGAGGAGTTCCTATGGCCAACGGCCAACTTTCAGCTCCATCATCATAATCTATACACCACCTAGTGTAATAGCTCTTGTCAACACATAACCAATGAGTCCAAACACGATTGTGCTATCTTTTTTGGTTGAAGAGTTTCGATGGCTACTTTCCTGCTCCATCATCAGACCCTGGCCACCAATATAGTTCTTGTCAAGACAAAATCGGATGCTAGGAAGTGCTTGAAAAATGGATAACAATTGGAGTAACTGGAAACATACGAACGTAGCAAGCTAATTATAAAGCTTGTAAAAACGAAAGATTTTTTTTTCTAATAACTATTAATACAAACAGATTGATAACAAGGCAGTCTGAATATTCAATTTATTTTTATTTTTTCTGTATTTGTTCCCGGTTGACTGCAATATGCTCGCCACTGATGGTATGAGTTTTTAATAGTAGAGAAGAACAATCTGTTTTACATATGGCATTTAGAACAACGGGCGATAAGTCAAATTTTAATTAAAATACAGTAAAAATACTTGGTCTAATTTGTATTAACCTATAAGGTTGAGACTAGTCAATAAAGCCGAAAATAAATTCGACTTTTATTTACTTTTCAACTAATAAATTTTTGTCGTGCCATTATTTCTTTTTAACTAATTCACAGAGATGTTCAACCATAAGATATAAAAGGCATATTTATCTATTGCTACGGTTAAACTCATGTTTTGAAGATTCCTTAGTACACACTGAGGGACCCAGTTAAACCGCCATAAATCTGTAACGTCATATTCTAGCCAGTTGAAAATTTCTTAAAAGATTTTTAAGAAAACCATAACTAATTTCTAAAATACAAATGATATTATTAATTCAGGCGTGACCTTGCGGAAATCCATTATAAAATACAATAGACGTGGATATATTTACTAACTTTTCCGCTATTTCTAAAGAGCCATAAAAAAAAACCCTGAAAGACATCGACACGTGTTTCACCTCTCAACGAGGCATCCTCAGGATGACGATTGACTTGTCGCTAACTCATACACGGCGTGTTGCCACACCGACCGCTGAACGCAGACTGTCAGTATGCGTTCAGCGGTCGGTGTGAGGTGTCTATTGTATTTTAAAATAAAAATGATTAACACATCAGAGGTAGTACTTTGAGATTTATACTATGCAACTTTATGCAAGCGTCTGTATTGAGAGCCCAAGTCATTTGTCCATAAAAGCTTTAATTCATGTTTACGAAATTTATGGACCTTTGCTTTAAGTTTTTACTATTTTTAACTAATTTCCCTATAAGTATCAATTTGATTCGCAAGAAAAAAAAATTGGGCCTTCAGTCCAGAGAGCCTAGACAAAGTAACATTCGATTAGCGATAACGCTAGTAGAAAAGTTAAAAATGTTTGGCGTGACAAAAGCTATCGAAATGTCACGTGATCATAGGTCAACGAATGGAAATCAGCTAGACAATTTGTGCGAGATCCGTTGTAAAAATACCCTCATCTTTATTTAATGATAATGAAGAATATATGCTAAATAATGTATACATTGATACATCGTAAATAGGTTGCCTAGCTAAATCACGTGCCGATGATGTTAAACAATAGAAAGTCTATTAAAAATTTTTGCTCAACTTCCCCGATTAGTTATTTATGAAAGTCGAGCATCAGCCGAAAGAATATACCCCAAAAAATTCAAAAAAATTAACGTTCCCTACTTTCCCCTTCACGCAACTATACAATTGCAAGGTAGAAACAGGTAAGTAAGCGTTATTAATATACCCTCATTAAGTAATTTAATTGAATTACATATCAAATGAAAGTGTGGAGCGAGTAGGCACTCCCACACTAGAACGCAGAATAGAACCGCCGCCTGCAGTCCTTTCGTCTAGTACTTCTTAGGATTGATAATGACGCTCGCCGTTCCTGACGGTGACGTAATTAGTTTAACGGCTAGTATATAATACTTATATAAACTTATTTGCATTTTATTAATCTCACTGTGCCCGAGAAGCACTTACTAGTGTTCACAGATTAAGTAGGCCAGGAAAACGTTCATTGCATACACGCGCATCCCTACTTCAAAAGATTATTTTATTCACAATCCCACTATATTTAGATAGTTAATTGATTCAGGCGTGACCTTGCAGAAATCCATTATAAAATGCAAGTTACTATATATATTTGGCAATATATTTTGGTTCAGAATCATCTAAACTAATGATTTTATGCGATTTTGGCCGTAAAACGATGCGACATGGTTTTGGTCGTCGGCTCTCGTACTATCTGAGTTCAAATGACTACTAGAATTGACAGCGACAGCCAGAATTTGACATTTGCTGACGAAAGACCAGAGACAATGCAATTTTTATCGGACAGATGCATCGATTAGATGATAGCGAAACGTTTTGTACTTTGTCTGCCAATCGAACTTCGTTATTGCTGAAGCAACAGCGATTTAGAAATAGAATCGATCCGAAGCTAATGTTATTTACCTAGGCCCTCAAATGCGCATAATCCCGACGTATATAAAGAAGGAAGTTATAAAGCCTCGTGCAGACAGGCGTGACACGACACCGGTAATTGCTATACCATGAAGTTTTCTTACAAATTCGAGTCACGTCGGTCTGCACGAGGCTTAAGTCTGACGGCTATATCGTTTTGTGTGAGACTCAGATTGTGTCGTGTCTGCGGCATCCATCATAGCTTCCAAACGAGTGGTCCGATTTTAATGCGTTTTTGAAAATCTGTTCAGCAATTTTTAAGATAATCAGATTTTTTTCTAATTGGTGTATCATAATACTAATATTCGTATCAGCCACAAAATTAAAATTTATTGCACAACTCGTCCGTCATCGACTTAAAATTTGCAACACTATAATTATGTGGTAACGTTGAGCTGATGCTGCAGCCATCAAAGTCTGCAGAATAAACCACTCCTTAAACACTTGCAACAGACGTGTTTGGGATCATTCAATTAATTTCCATGAGTAGTTTATTTGAAGATCGTGAACAAGTGAACATAGCCTGAAGATGGAGCAGGAAGGTGGTTACAGGACCTCGGCCTTATAAATCGTAGACAAACTGAGTTTGAACCCATTGGATTGACCTAGATGAGTACTTAGTTGGTAGACAGAAGGTGAAAAGCAACTGATGAGTGATGACGTAGTAATGTTCATTGCCGCAAACCAACAAAATACTTTTAAATCAATTCTCTAAAAATTTACAAAATGTTTGATGAGCCTTTTTACACTTCGAACGAAATTACTAAGTTATTACCCTGTTATTTGACCATCACTAGTGTAAATAGCCCATCCTGGCACCCAAAAGCTCCAGCGGAAGAATACAGCAGCCAAATATAGAAACGCAAAAAATGCGCTCAACTGCAACAAAAAGTATTAATATATTATTGAGATTAAGTTATGGTAATGAAGTGTACAGTCACGAGTAGATATAAATTATGCAACATTCAAAAGCCATTTTGTCTTAGAAAAGATATGGATAGTTTGGCATAGCATAGACAAAGAGGTAATACGGTAGTTGCCTAAGTAAAAAAAGTAATTCTATTTAGTCTGACACGCCCTCCCGCTCCGCCCAGAGCGGGAGAAGTTTTTTGACAATTTCCCACCCAAAAAAAGGCCATTACATTTTTAAAAACTTTTTTACCAAAAATTCGACCGATTTCCAAGCTAGAAAGTGAACAGTAACTTAAATCAAAATTGTCAGTGATTTTTTGTACATAAAGGCATTATTTGCTCATAGGACGATTTGCTAATAGGATATTTTGCTAAAGTATCGTTTTGATCATGGGTCATTTTTCTAGGACCATTTGCTTTTAGGACGTTTTGATACGGAAAGGACAATGGGACCAACTAGAAAGAATACCCTTTAAATACGGATACCGGTTAAATTTTCAAACCGTTATTATGTACTAGACGCAAAAACCGTTACATACAGTTCCGCTCGTAGAAACCAAAAGAAGGAGGAAGGGAAGGAGTCTTTACATAAAGGTTTTTTCGGATTAAACGGTTTAGAGCAATATTAACTGGTTTTTGTTTAGTTTTTATTCAACGCTGCATCCTCACAAGTAGTCACAAGTTGCAACGCGTTTACCGACATGCCGCTCGTCGTATAAACCGGCAAATTAGGTTAAAATAAAGTTCTTAAAACGTTCACGTTCTTAAGAAAAGTTCGGAGTAAAACCCAAATAAACCGGTTTTCACCGGTATTTCTTAAACCGGTTCCGAGCCATGCGTAATTGTGCTAATACCTTGCAATAGAATAAGAGTCACATTGCTATGAGGCGTGATGCCATTAGAATGAAACCGTGACTGGCCTACATAAGCTCAAGTTATATTTTAGTAAAGTTGTTTGACAGGGAATTTGTGCTTATGCGTTTGGGGGGGGGGGGGGGTATTTTACTCTATATATTCCATAATTTAAAAGATTAAATTATGGATGACGTTTAGATGTTTCTAAGTGACTTTTATATATAACTAATAACTTTACTGTACTAATAACTTTGTTTTTCTTAGTTTTTTACAAACTTATATCAATACCCTAGTTCACACTCTTACAATTTTTTTTTTTTCATATTTTACTTTTTTATTCTTATGTATACTAAATGAAATTCTGGGTCGTTTCATCTTACCAGAGTTACGTAAAGCCTTCTCCTTCTATTAAAAAAGTGTCACAATGATATTTAAAACTATCATGACAATTTTTTGTATTTATTTTCGTTTGCTTCCATATTTTTTTTACATCTATGTCCTAATTGTATTGATTTCAAAGTTTCGACGTGCACACTTGTATTAACTGATATGCAGACTTTATTAAATTAAAATTAAATATTTTTAAATATCACAGCTGAGAGACCTTTTTGGCCTCGCACAGGTCGTATTTTTTCTTTGTTAATCTAGAATGCTCCTTTTTTATTTTTGTTAATGTTTGTTCCTTTTTTCTTATGTCTATCCCTTTTTATTATTTTTTGTATTTCCTGTGCGTGTCCCAAATAAAATATTTTCTTTCTTTCTTTCTTTAAAATTGACAAATAATTATTACAAATTTTAGTATCTCTAAAAAGCTATTCTTTGATATAAGTACTCAATTTGTAATGTTTTTCAACCACTGTTACGATATTCATATGCGAACATAAGAATTGCTCTCCTGTAAAATTGGTGTAAATGTAATTAGTACGAGTGTGAACAAGGGTATCGATATTTGCGGTCGACAAAACCAATAGCGTGCATGCGTCGGTCTAGCTGCCAGTAAAGCCGCGGTATGGCCGGCTTGCCGTACAAAGGAGCGCCACTCGGCAAAAGCCGGCGGCGGTCCGTGGCGTCGGCACTGCGTGTAGTAACAACCCTTAAATATTCATTTCTACGGGCGAGAGAATCGCGGTGATGGTCAAGCCATACCATCACACTACCGCCGCGATGACATCGCCGTGTGGAGATAGGTTCATAGAGTTTTTCTATTGAATTGGGTGTCATGGCGAGATGATCACCGAAATTCTCTTGCCCATGGAGATGGCACCTAACTGAGCGTAGTTCAAAACGCACTTGGCCAGATTTTTTTAAAATTGCTTTTGTTATTTTGCAGGAAAATCGCTTTTGAATTTTGCGGAAGTGTAAGGTAAATTTATGCTCGTGACTGTACCTTTAGGGTCTTAGCTATAAAAACTTGACACTTGTTCAAAGTGTGTCTAATGTCAATCTTACGTCAAACTCCATAAATAACGTGTTTATGGGCTGATTTTTTCCAATGTCAGATATCTTTTATCCGTGGAATAAAAATCGACTTGTGACATTTTTTGTATGGAAGAATGTCAAAATTTCAAAATTATTGCTCAGATAAGATATCTAGTTTTGGAAAAATCGACCCTAAAAGGTGTTTAGCCTAAACAACTAATAAACACGATTTTGTGGTAGTAAGGTAAATGAACATCATCCTAACCCCGCGTTTCACCAAGGTTTTTGTTTATCATTTACTCCTAAAACAAGTTGAAAAGACGTATTGTCAAAAACGTGAACAACATAGTTAGCAAAACATGTCTGAAACAACGTTCAAAACAGTCCAGTCAATTCTCTTGCAAGCATTTTTGAAAACAATTACCACAACTTGTTTATGGATGTAAACGCGAGGGTTAAGGGACTGGTGCACCACGCGGCCACGAAATGAAATGAAATGAAATGAAATGAAATGAAATGAAATGAAATGAAATTGTTTATTCTGTAAATAGGATATCAGAATCACTTTTACACGTCATATTAAAAAAAATAAAAATAAGCTAGTTGAGTTCGGCGTTTCCTATCTGACTACTCTGAGAAGAAAGGCCGAAACAAACTCAGAGGTCACAGTCTCTTTTAAAGTCCAGACATAATCTTGGTCAGGCCATATGAGGACCATGTAGATTAGTGTCTGAAATGGTCTTTTGAGGAAAGAACCACACAGATTTGAGTGAACCTGTCCAGTCAGTGTAAGCATTTGTCAGTATTCGTGGAGCTCAACTCAGAACTTAAGGAGCTCAACTCGACGAACAATACCAAAGAAAGGACATTTGGGTAGGCCGCATAAACTACTCAAACTGCCAGACCATAATTAAAACTAACTGAAAAATGAAAATAATAATGATATCCACATAGTCCTCACATTCACAATAATTAAATAAAATAATATAATACTTTACAAAGTAATCATGTCATTTTGAATATAATTTTCAACAATGTCAATGTGGATATAAAACTGGTATATTTTCATGATTTTACAAAATAATTAAAATGTTAAGTTTTATCACAAGGCTTAGCAGAGCGAGCAGTTCAATCCCATGCTTTTTTATCTTCTAAATAATCTGAAATTTTATAATACCCTTTTTTACAAAGTTTAGTTTTAATACAGATTTTAAATCTATTAATGGGTAAGTTTCGAATGTCAATGGGAAGTTTGTTGTAAAAGCGTATACATTGACCCATGAACGAGTTGCCTACTTTGTGGAGACGTGTGCGATGCACAGCAAGATTGTGTTTATTCCTGGTTTTTAAACTATGAATATCGGACATTTTCTTAAAATTTGATATATTTTTGTGTACATACAATAGGTTTTCAAAAATATATTGTGAGGCTATTGTGAGAAGTCAGAAGGTCAAGAGCCTTGTCCCTCATACCATAGTGGTACAGTTTCCTGGTGAGTGTATCATGATGTACGCAATCGAAAGCCTTAGACAAGTCGCAGAAAATGCCAAGAGCATCTTGCGACTCCTCCCAGGCCTCGAATATGCTCTTCAGTAATTCCACGCCCGCGTCTGTAGTTGAACGACCCTTTGTAAAACCAAACTGTTTCAGATGAAGTAGATTATATGCATTGAAATGTCCTAACATTTGTTTTAAAATTAATTTTTCAAAGATTTTGCTCAAAGTAGGTAATATTGAAATAGGGAAAACGTCCACGACGACGAGGTTCTGCGGCCAGAAACTATATTAAATATATATTTAGGTATTATTACAACTATTATTGACTACCTTCTGCTCGAGACTTCGGCTTCGTCCATACTCATCCCCAGTTCGCGATTCGTATATATCTAACTACATGTATAGCTAGAAAGCTCAAAAGTAGAGATGATGAGAAAAGTGCAAGTATGATTTTTATTAATTTGTATTCAGTCATAATACGCGGTATAAAATTACCAGAGGCACCGCAGGCTGCGTATTCGTCCTCCGGATACGAAACCCATTCAGGCGGAACTGTACAGAGCAGCGAAGACCGCCCTCCAAGCGGAGATCCTGCGGGCCAGGGCACTGGCCCGCGAGGAGTCGCTGAAGACTCTGAACAGGGACCCGTGGGGACGCCCATACAAGATGGTTCGAGAGAAAGTCCGCCCATGGGCTCTCCCGCTGACGCAGTCTCCAGCTCAAGCTTGCGGGGGATGTGGTGAGCGCTCTGTTTTCTTCAAGAGGAGAACATACCCTGGCTCCGCCTATTGCGGTGCCCGATGCGGACCACACCGCCGACGATGACGACGATGCTCCGAAGGTGACTGAGGTACAGATGAGAGTGGCGGTACGCAAGCTGAATGCGAAAAATACCGCCCCAGGACCCGATGGCATACCCGGAAAAGCCTGGGTCCTGGCCTTGGAGGCTTTCGGACCTCGACTAAGGGGGTTCCTAAGCGCATGCTTGGAGGGGTCAGTTCCCACTTCGTTGGATGACTGGAAAACTGGTCCTCATCAGGAAGCCGGGGCGCCTTGTGGACTCTCCGTCTATTTATCGGCCCATCGTTCTGCTCGACAAGGTGGGCCAGCTCTTTGAAAGAGTCATTGCAGACCGCCTCGTCGGGTGGCTGGTGCGGGTGGGGCCAGATTTGGCGGTGTGCCAGTTTGATTTCCGCAGCAGGCGTTCTACGGTGGATGCCATTATGCGCGTGCGGGCCTTCACGACGGGGGATACTGTGGCCCGGGATGGGATCGTCTTGGCAGTGTCTCTAGACATCCCAAATGCCTTCAATACCCTGCCCTGGAGTTGCATCAGGGAGACACTCCGGTATCACCTACCTCTGTTGTGTGGTCGAGGCCTATTTGACAGGGCCATCGAAATGGACATAGATCGGTTCTCGACCACAACGCAATCTGTATCGGTAATAGTTTTAAAATAAGTTATCCCAGATCTCTCGCCCGATCACCAAGAATTATTAGACTGTGCAAACATTAATGATTTTAGTAAGCTTAAACCTTTCACTTGTAAAATTAATCTGAATATTGTTCACATAAATATTAGATCCATAATTTAAAATTTTGGTAGTGTAACACAATTAAATGAAAACACTGTTCATATGTATAACATTGATGGCTATGAAATGCACATTAAGTTGCATAAAAACAGAAAAGGCGGTGGAATAATAATGTATGCAAGAGATGGCTACGTATCACACCAATGAATCACACTAATACACTATGAAAGTATTTTTGGTCAAATCGCACCTCAACTACCACGCTTATATCTGTGCAATTTCTAGACCACCAAGCGAGAGAAAACATCTATTTGTAAAGGAAATAAGCAGTATCTTATCCAATTCTTCAAATCAAAAGAACTCATCAAATCATCGAAAAATTTAGAAATAAACATTATTTGGAATAAATAAATAATAATAAAATTAATCCGAGAAAGCTATGGCAAATACTAAATAAGTTGTCTGGTCGCAACAAGAAAGTCTGTGGATGACGCCATCTTGAGAGCCCTTAAAAATAATAATGTAGAAATAGCTGATAACTTTGCTACAGAATTCAGAAATAGTGTTAAGAAGATCTTGCCCAAATATAACCGTCGTCTATTGAACAAATCAGAATATATCTTTTCCCTTATCACATCAATGTACAATACGCGCCACGAAAGATGAGACTTGACCGCGCCTCCCGCCGCTCCTTCCGCCGCCCCGATGACGCCCCGGCGCGGACTTCATACCGCTAAAGAGACCCATAAATCGTCTACTGCGCAAGTCAAACCACATGGTGTGTCAAGTCTCATCTTTAGTGGCACGCACTGTACTTCATTCAGGAAAGCTACAAATGACAGTAAACTAATTAGAAACTTTAATACGAATAAAGCTCCAGGAGTAGATAGCATTAGGTGTATTGACATAAAATCTACTTGTGACGAAATGACAGGCGTTATTGTTAAATTGATCAAGTCTAGTGTCAAGCAAGGAAATTACCCGGAAGTACTAAAAACTGGTGTCGTACGCCCAATACATAACAAAGGCAGTTTTGAGGACTATGGATATTACAGACCGATCCCTATTCTATCTGTTATCGACCAAATAGTAGAAAAATATGTTTGTAATCAGATACAAGACTATAAAAAATGACGTGTGGTCCAGCAGGTTTTCAACCCATTAAGTCCACCTCGCAACTACACACATCAAAAGTGTCTAGGGATCAAGCATTTTTATGCGGATTTCTTGAGATTGAGATGTGGCTTTGTAATAAATTTATGATTATATAAATTTATATGGATCCTTTTTGGTGCATTTCATAATTTGAAACAGGAACTGTTAATCAAATTCGAGTAAAAGATGAAAATCAGCTGTCAATATTTTCCCTATAAAAACATACAACGCATTGAAGACATTATTAGTGCTACTGTTTCCCTACTACTGATTAAAACCAACGTTATTATGGAGCGGCGACGTCATTTAAGCAGGGAAGAAATGCTCAGAGCCGTGGGAATGATAGAAGCTGGTTCCCGGCAACGTACTGTGGCTTTAGCTCTGAATACAAGTCAGAGTGTTATCAGTCGACTTTGGACACGTTACCGAAGCACTGGTACCGTGGCTGAGCGCCATGGAGGACGGTATCGCTGCACCACACGGAGACAAGACCGATACATTCAAATCTTAACTCGAAGAGCTCCAACAATAACCGCCATGATGTTAGCCGTGAGGCTTCATCACTCTTCAGGGAACTTAATTAGCGACCAAACAGTCAGAAACCGCTTGCATGAAGTGAACCTTCATTCCCGAAGACCGCTACGGGTACCACCTATAGCAATGCACAATCGTAGGATTCGATATCAATGGGCTCTTGAACACAGAAATTGGGCAGAAGAACAATGGCGTTTCGTGTGCTTTTCTGATGAGTCTCGTTTTGGTATGAGACCGGATACAAGACGTATACGACACTGGAGAACCCCTGGACGCCAACAGCGATTAAAATCCTGCCAGGAAGTCCATCCTTATAGTGGTGGAACCATCATGGTATGGGCGGGTATTTGGATCGGCGGAAGAACTGAGTTGATTTGGATCAGAGGCAACCTCAACGCTCAAATTTATGCTGAGATGATTGTATCTGACGTCATCGTTCCTCTACAAGTGCAAATCGGTCCCTTATTTCAGTTAATGCATGATAATGCACGACCGCACACCGCAAGAGTTGTAAGACAGACTCTCGCCGCAGCTAACATCAATGTCCTGCTCTGGCCTGCTCCGTCGCCAGACTTGAAGCCGATTGAGCATGCATGGGATATGCTACAGAGAAGAGCTCTGCCGAATATGGAGGGTATCCAGTTGCAAGAAGACCTTTTTTTGTTGTTGCAACGAACATGGGCGGCCATTCCACAGCGTGATTTGGATGAACTCATTTTGAGTATGCCAAACCGATGTTCTTGTGTTGTTAGTGTTCGCGGTAGAAACACGGATTATTAATTGTTTAAGTTACCCAATAAAATTTTAAAGAAAACTGTTATTTCAGTCTTTTTTTCGAACTTTAATGTTAGTGGTTCAAATGTCAAAAATCCCTTTATTAGGAAAATGGCAAATTTCTTTATTAATGCAAAGGTGACTTGGTTTATCGTTACTGTGACAAACGAAAACACTTTATTTGATGAATCCTTAAAGAAAATTTTAATTAATATCAATCAGGAGAAAAGTTATTGCAAAAATATATGTTGATCCCTAGACACTTTTGATGTGTGTATTATCTAAGTACACGGATGAGGTCAATGAATCTCTTAATGATAAAAATAAAGTAATCTTACTATTTATTGACTTCAGCAAGGCGTTCGATACGCTTAGAAAGGATACATTGCTGCCAAATTATATAACTCTGGAGTTCGAGGACCAATATTCAAATGGTGTGAGGACTACCTTAATAACCGTAAATATAATTTAAAGACCTGTAATGAAATCAGCGACACCATTGAAGTCACTGAAGGAACAGCCCAAGGATCAGTACTTGGGCCCTACACTATCTGACATATGTCAACGAAATGGAACATGTGGTCAATCACTGTTCCGTCTATCAATATACAGATGACACATGCGTCGTAGCTACCCTCAGAAACGTAAAAGTAGCAGCTCAATGGTTACAGGAAGATTTTACTCATATTTCCAAATGGGCACACAATGCTAGACTCGTTCTTAACGCAAGTAAGACAAAGATCATTCATGTCCACTCTAGTCATCTAAAACATATGACTTCTTTTAATATAATCGCACACAGTCACAGCTGTCTTCACTCCACTATGTCAGGTACATGTGGATGTGAGGCAACCGATCAAGTAATACACCACAGTTGCCTAGGATTAGTCGTAGACAATCGTTTTAGCTGCACTTTTCACGTGGACAGTCTGTGACAAGTTGCGAGCTGTACTAGCAAAGTTTTACATTTTGAAACCTAAAGTCCCGTTTCAAATCTTGCTCAACATGTGCGGAATGAATTATAGCATACGGAATCACGACTTATGGGCGATCTATTATTTTTATTCTTCTATTACTGGAGGAATAATGGTGACAAGTGGTACTAGCTAGCTATGTACAGTTACATCGCTAAGGACATCACGTGCCTCTCTGGTAGCTTCTCATCCAGCTATATAGTAACGTGGAGGTAACGTTACTAAAGACATCCTGTGTCCACTGGAGAGATAGGTAATGCTTTAACTAGTTGTGTTAGTGTCCACCATAGTGCTTGTAAAACATTGTCAGTATCACGTACAATGTGATCAGTTAAAGCCAGGCATTCTTGCACATTATGGTCGTGGGAGGCCTCCGGATCTAAGTACATCTATTGTGGGTCAGGAACTCAAGACTAAGGCTGCTTTTAGTTAGTTCTGATGGGATTTTAGGTATTTGTCAGCTTTCATGTTAATATCGTTGATGGACGCCGTGGCCGTCTCAGGTTTCCACTAACGATGCATATGCACTCACTTAACATTTGTTATTTTAGTACAAGAGTTCCGTAAACTTAGTTTAAATGAATAATTTGACAAGAGCAGTTTTTTTCGTTGCGATAAAAAACGCGCACGAAATAAAAATTACATTCCTGTGTGTGTTGCCGGCAATGACGATAACTATATAGATTTTTTTACAATATTTCATTTCTAAAAGAACGCGATGATTTACGATGCGTATAAGAATACTATTTTGTTTAATGAATTATATTTCAAATCGCCCTAAAATAAAACTAAAACTTTTATTAAATATTATTACAAACTGTGCTTTCCCATAGTTCATAAAACTTTTCTCTAAGAAAACAATTTGTACAATAATTCAATTCAATTATTGTAAAATTTCTATGAATGCAATATTTAATAATTAATAACTTTTTTATTATTTGCACGGAATCAAATAGGTCATTTTGTTAAAGAAATATATAAAGATAGATCAAGACTGCCATAATTAAATTTATACATGTTCAGTATTTATTATTTAGACGAAGAGTATTTATTTTCTGCATCGTGCAACTTTTCCGACAATCTGTACCCTTGCAGCTAATAGGCATATAAAAAAAAGCGGGCGAGTTCGAACTGGGGATGAGTATGGACGAAGCCAATTAAAATCCGCGTGAAATTTCTTGTTCCCCAACCTACCCCGTCGCATCGCATTACATGCCCACGCTTTTACTTTTACTCAAGAATTGGGCTATGAAATACAAAGAGTTTATCACTGTGTTACCTGTTGTTTGTCACAATTACATGACCTGGATTATGAATAGATAAAGACTATAAACAACGTTTATGAATAAACGTTGTTTATAGTTAAGAGACGATTAAACGTCAAAAATGAATGGTCAGTCGCTGATCATTACTTGAGCAACATTTATAAACCCTTTTATAATATCCCTGTTACGATCCATGGGACAATTTCAACTTCAACGCGGGTGAAGCCGCGGGAAAAATTGAATTACCGTATATAAATAACAAGTTGCGCTCCTAATCAAAAAATCCATCATTAAAATTTTATAACTTACCATTTCATGTAGACTCATATCGGGTGGTATGCGGTCATTCTCTCTCTGAATAATCTTCATAAATGCTTTATTATGTACTTTACACATGCCCGCAGAAGCCCTTTAAGAATAATTATATTTTGTAACATTTAGGCCCGAAGCATGACTAGACTTGCTTTGCATGTCAACTGTCGCTCTTTAAGATGTATGAAATCAATGGAGCACTTACGCGCCACATAGCGGCATTGAAAACGCAGTGACACTATTTCTATGTAAGCCCTTTCGTAGAGAACGACATTGCTTGTTAGGCTCTAGACAGACGGACTGCATTTCAACTGCAATCTTCAGTTTGACTGCAGTTAGTCCACACACAGTCTGTCTAGAGCCTAACACTCTTCATAAGAGTAATATAGAAACGCGGGGGCCAAGGCTACTATTTTCAATTATTGGTGTCATTATGACAACTCCATTAAGGCTCTTACAAACAGGTGCGACACGCGACGCGACACAAAGACACCGCCCGTCACGCGACGCGACGTACCTTTGTGTCGCGTCGCGTGTCGCACCTGTTTGTAGGAGCCTTTACCATTGTGATACCTAAAAGTTCGTAATTTACTAAAATCATATTGGCGTGACAAGTGGACAAATGAAATGTCAAAATAATAATACCCTATATAATTGCGAAATAATTATTGATATAGGTATTGAAGGATATTGCTAATCCATTGCTTTATTATGTTCGAAAAATTTGTCTACTCAACAACGTAAATAACGCAATAAATGTTGTTGAACTGTCAATATAAAGCTACTGTAAGTGTGTTACGCAATTAACCCGCAGATTACGACGTGTGCGGAGTGTCAGTGGCACGTCATCGGAAAATTAAAATGACGATTTTCAATTAGGAGATTACCTTTGACAAAATATACAAATACGGTGTCAACGATCGGCCATGCCGAAACAATTTGCGTTAGCAGACTTGGCCCCTAGTCACATCGCTGCGGTTAACGAAAGGATTGCGTTACCGCTGCGGTTAGCAGTTGCGGTCACCTTCACAACAGCACTTACCTTAACCCTAGACTACTAATCATCGCCTGAAACGGCGCCTGCAGTCTTGTTAATTTAAAAGTTCAGGGATGCAACAGGTTGTACGTTCTTGTCAACTTAGGGTAACTTTTCAACGCATTATAGGGCAATACCGCACCCGGCTGCGTAAATACAAAGGCGGATGCAACACAAACACCCATAGTCTGTGCTGCATTATCTTGCGAATGCCTTAAAGCAGTAATAGTCCGTTCAAACCCAGCTGCAATGCAGCGGTTTGTAGTGCAGCCGCATTTGTTTGTAGAAGACAATGAAAAGGTGGATTCAACGCAGACACCCATAGTATTATTTTCGTTAGATTATAAACTGTAAAAAATTCTGAAATGGGTGAAATGGGTTAGGTTATGTTAGAATGTGCATCTGGACTGAGGGCCCTTTTTTTTCTTGCGTATCAAATTGAGATTTATAGGGAAATTTGTTAAAAATAGTAAAAACTTAAAGCAAAGGTTTCTTAAACGTGAATTAAAGCTTTTATGAACAAATGACTTGGGCTCTTAATCCAGACGCTTGCATAAAGCGCCAAAGCATAAAAAAAATAGCAAATGTTTGTGGTGTAATCATGTTTGTAACACTTTATTCATACGAACGCGGCTGCGTTACAGAACATCTACTGTCGCATCCGCCTTTGTATTTACGCCACCCGGCTAGCTTTAACCGTTACCGAGATTCTGATTCTACGATCGCTTGGTAGGTGATCATTAATATTATAATGTGGTAAATTTATGAATGAATATATGTAGGATGTTATGGATTTTTCCATTTTTCAACAATATTATTTATTTTTTTACCTTATATTTTGAAAGGGAGAATGTTTGCCTTTTATTACGTTGTAAATATTCTTCAGTAAGTTTTATTATAAAAAATAAATTTTTGATACAATACGTCTCCCAGGCGATCGTTAGTTAATAAACTGTTATAAAATAAGATTAGTAATGTAAGGTTGAGGGTTAAATCATATTTACACGCACTGATCACCATTTTCTCATTCTGACACTCATAAGTAATTGGTGAAACGTAGCTTAAAAAATTTGAGAGCGAGAAGTGCATTCTTACATACCTAAAAGCACTAATGAGATTAGCCTAGCCTAGCGGGACCCTTGACCCTAAGGCTTCATGTACATGACACCGGAGCCGCACCGGAGCAGCACCTGCACCGGACCGCAAGATGAAAAAAGTGCGACGCCGCCGCCGGTGTAATATGGAAATTTATAGAACAACAACGGCATATCAAAAATGGTTTTTACCAATGTCACTACTGACATACTTTTTTATTTTATTTATTGGTTTAAACTAAATTATCGTAATATCAAGTTATAATGACCAATCTAAAACGATAGTTATTTCAGTCTTCATTTTTGTTAAATAGTTATGGCGTGCTACAAGGCAGTATTTTGGGTCCACCGTTGTTCTTGCCCTACATATACGACTTTCCGAATATTTTTAACCATAAATGTGTACTGTTAGCGGACGATACTACTATTACATTAAAAGGCAACGATCAAAATACATACGAGCAGGAAATAAACAAGGCCCTTCAAACGTCTATAGAGTGGTTTGAAGCTAATAATTTAAAGGACAATATTAGTAAAACAAAATTTATGCAATTTCATACATACCGAACAAAACCATTGAACTTAAATGTAGCATATAAAGGGGTCGCCCTCACAGAAACTGACTCGGTAAAATTTCTTGAGATGTCTTTAGATACATTTTGTTCTTGGAAAAACCATGTAAATGAAGTTTGCGGTAGAATAAATAGTTTTGTCTACCCTGTAATATTTGCTGCGAAATATCACGGCTATATTTCCTCCATTTTGCGATATGGTATCGTTCTTTGGGGTCGCTGTATGGAAACTGATCAAGCATTCGTGATGCAAAAAAGTGTTTAAGGGTTATATTTGGGCTGAAACATTCTTGTTGCTCTTTCTTTAGAAAATATAAGATAATAAATTTACCGTGCATCTATATCTTGGAATCAAGTAGTTTTAGAGTGTAAGATTCTTTTTCAGCAAGCGGCAAGCTACTATGCCCCTCGATCTCATAATACCAATATTTTGTATCAACCTAAGATGAATCTCACACTTACATCCAACAACAGAACTTATAATTATCATGTGCATCAAATTGTTTACTAAAACTCCGAGTACAATAAAGACACTTCGATTTTTTAAATTTAAACGTTATTTAACAAAACTACTCATTGATAAATGCTTTTACAGTGTACTATTTGGATTATAAGTTCTGAATTAATAAACACGAACTGAAAACTAAATTGCAAAAACTGGCTGTATAATCTGGACTATTCCCGTACAGAAGACCTTATTAATAAATAATGTAGGCACGTAATTTTTACTTCAATTATTAATCTGCAAAAACTATAACACATAAACACGTACAGCACTACACGATCTCACCCCACACGACTACACACACATAATCCCCCCCTCACACATCACATCCCCATTCACACTCCCATCCCCCCCTTACACACATACACACACATTACAATCATACCAAATTCTAATTTTAAGGTCTGAATCATTGTAGCTTAAATGTTTGAGTATAGGTTTATTAACACACTTATTTTTAAGGTGTCTTTAGTACACGAAGTTACAGTAGAACACTGACTCCTAAGGCACAGGGTTCCCCTAGTTTAGGAGGCAGGGTTTTTCATTATTTGTGCAGCCTTTTTTAAACCTATCTACCTATAAAATGTATTTGTCTAGTAATGTATGCAAAGGTATTTCGTGTCAATAAACATATTTTTTTTTTTTTTTCTTTATTCTGGACTCGTTCCTGACTGACTGGCCTGAGAAGGCACAACATAAGAAAGACTGGAAAAGTATGGGGAGATCTTTGCCCAGCAGTGGGACAAAATAGGTTAGCAAAAAAAGTTGTGAATTTTGTAGTTTGTAGTATAATGTCATTTTTACCAAATTTGAATGAATTTAATATAATTTGCTAATCTAATGCATGATTATTCAAGCAATTAATTAATTTCTTAAAATAATATCTAATTATGTAAAATTTGCACGCCGAAATTAAAGGCATAATAAGAGATCGTTAATTATTATCATAACAACCTTCTGTACATTATTTATGCTAATAAATGATTGTTTTTTTTTTTTCAAATATAACATTATTTTTTTATGATGTGAATGTTCAATTCATCACTTTCAAAGTGATTTTAATGTTAAAATTTGTAGGAAAAGATATGAAGTATTATTAAATATTTCTGAAAAGCTTATCTTCTGAAGATTTCAGAACAACTAATATATGTATTTATAATGTTATTTTAACGTTATTTATTTGATAAAATTTAACATGTCATGGATGGATCAGAGGGCCTAGACAAGTGATAATCGCTTTATAAGCATTTTTTAATTTATACAACGACTTTCAACAAAATTGACATAAGCTTTCGTAACTTGTCAGTCCACTACATTTTTTACTTTGTTATTATTGCTGATAGAATGTCACTGTGTTAATTTTAAAATCAAAATAACTAAAATGTGGTTTCATATAAAACTGTGACACAAAGATTCAAAGCGTGTTTCATTAGGTTATGGGCTCAAAATCCACAATTTAGATTAAATATCCGGTTAAAGTTTCCATATATTATAGAAACATCAACTGCAGGCTACCTAGTGAACATCTCAAAGTTGAAAGGGCGAGAATACTATGATAATTGGGCTAGTCGTTGCCAACTAATCTTAGTGAAACAGAACAAAGAAAAACTAAGGCGTACTAACCATTGAACCGACGTTATAATTATGTACACATCAAGGCAGAAAATAAAGTTGATGGTTTGTGTAAAAAGCTAAAACAATTATTTGAAGACACTGGATTTTCACGAAAAATTGGTTTGCTTCGAACATTAATATCTATACGACTCGTAAACTGAATTAATGACGAGTTACGTGTCATAAATAGTGGAAACAGCTCAAAGGTTAAAAGGAACGGGTTTTGAGATTAACGAAGAGTGGATCGTATCTTTACTGGCAGGGCTTCTAGAAAAATTCTAGCCGATGATAATGGCGATCGAACATTCTGGAATCACCATCGGTTCTGACGTCATAAAAACGAAGCTTCTAGATATGGGAGGTGATGTTGGTAGCAGTGACTTGAATAGTGCATTTGAATCGAAAAATAGGCAGGATTCAGAACCCCGCGAAGACGGAGAGTCTCTGAGATTTGCGGCTCCGCGTAAAGTTAAAGTAGCCCTAGCGTACAGGTTGTTTTGTACCAAATCGCATTACGCGTAAAGGCTCTTTCAAACAGGCGCGACACGCGACGCGACACAAAGACACCGCTCGTCGCGCGACGAGCGGTGTCTTTGTGTTTGAAAGAGCCTTAATACGACGATCGCGGGTCAACTGAAAGAGCCGGCGCCGGCGTAGCGGCGTGGCGCGGGGCGGGGGTGCGTGGGGAGACGCTTGCCGTCGCCGCGCCGCGTGCATGCGGACTAGATTTTGCCGTAACACCACGCGCGACAGCTTCTTTTCTACTGAACATTTACAACCGCTCTTCGCTTTGTCGGAAGCACGCAGCCGCGCAATGGAGTTCGAGTAGTACCTGCGTTATGCCTAGTGGATTAACTTTTTTTTCTCAAGCATTCAAGTTCATGCATATTTTTTATTATTATTTGAAAACAAAGACATGTAATTTTTTTAACTTTAACTCTACGATTCAATAGTACTTAGGGTTAATCGTTCTGTCGCGGGAAAACAACCATTAAAATGTCAGCCTGTATATATAATCCCTTCTGTGTAATTTCTGACTAGTCTCCGGTGTAATTCTCCGTTGATGGTAGATATAGGCATTTATTTCAATTGGAACATTTACAGGCACTTTTAAATTATCTCTTTATCACTTACCAAGGAGTCTTTCAGTTTGAGTTAGTTGGTGAATGAAGCTAATCGCCCATTCCAAACCGAAATAGGTTCCTGATGACCAACCAACAAACCAAAAACTAACAAGCAAACACAAACTAACTTCAAACTCTTCAAACGTCAAACTTTTTATCATAATATTATGTTATAATCTTTACAGATAGACGCTTTCGCGGTGACATATATATATATATATATATATATATATTAATATTATAAAAGAGAAAACGTGTTCGGATGTTTGTTACTCGATCACGCAAAAACGGCTAAACAGATTTGGATGAAAATTGACACACATAGATTAACACAGGATACATTTTATAACACGGTATAGCTATTCATTTTAGTAAATGCATTTGTGCAATTTTCAAGGGTCCCGCTAGACGAACGTGCATGGTTTACCCAACCTCACGATGATACCTATATATGGTCATATCTAATTAAGATTATTATTTTACTTACTTGTCAATAAGATTCATGTGATAATATATATTAGTAAAAAACATAACAATAGCTACAGGAAACGCAAACGCCGAATATTGTAGGTAGTTAAATACATCTGGGTACTCGAAGGTTGCCGGTGCTAGCCTGCGAATAATAAAAGAGGATATGAATAAAAAAATGACGGAAAGCCCTTAAAAAATAGAAGTCTTTCAAAAGTGGATTTTGGCACAAAAAACAATCATAATTTCAGATGTAAAATGAAGTGTTTGATAAGATAACTGCTCTCCGCACGCTGTCATCAGCTATAGTGAAGTAGCAAACCTAAGATTTTTTTTTTACCAAAAATACAACAGACTTCCAAACTACAAAGTGAAAAATAACTTTAATTTCGGAAGGCGGTGTCTTTGGATCTGTATTTTAGTTTTTTGCCACCGACTTCCGAAATTGAAAGTTATTTTTTACTTTGTAGTTTGGAAGTCGGTTGTATTTTTGGTAATTTTTTTTGTTACTTTTTTGTAAGTTGGTTTGTAATTCATTTACTATAAAAAAAATCCCAAATCGCTATAAGTAGGTGCGCCAATAATATTTGAAGAGTTCCCCCAATTTCTCCAAGATCCCATCATCAGATCGTGACCAAATGACAATGAGACCAACTTGGAAGTATACCCCTTCAAACAAAAAAAATAATTTTTCAAATCGGCTCAGCCGTCTTCGAGTAATCGGGGAAAAAAAAATAAAAAAAAAAATATTCCGACGAACTGAGAACCTCCACCTTCTTTTTTAAGTCTTAAAAATCAGAGTTTCATGTTTTAATTTACCTCTAAAATTTCTAAAAACTAACCTAAAATATGAAAAACAACGAAATGTACAGTGCGTGCCATTAAAGATGAGACTTGACACACCACGTGGTTTGACTTGCGCAGTAGACGATTTATGGGTTTCTTTAGCGGTATAAAGTCTGCGCCGGGGCCGCGGGGCGTCATCGGGGCGGCGAAAGGAGCGGCGGGAGGCGCGGTCAAGTCTCATCTTTCGTGGCGCGTATTGTACCTGATTATAGACGAAATTAAGTTTGTAAAGTTTGTTTTGCTCTGCTTATAGTCTACTGAGTGCATAAGGATTCAAGGCCTAACCCGTGAATCTAAAAACGAATGTTATCATGATTTAGTAGCAGTTCCGATTCAAAAACGTTTTTATACTCAACTCTTACTAAGGATACCATGTCGCGGTAAATCGTGTGTACTCCCTGGCCGCGCTTCAGTAAAGAATTAAAAAAGTATATTTCTGGATAAATTATGCTGTACTTACCATTTATGTACCTTACTAAATAGTGTAATGAAAAAAAAATTAACAAACAAAATGTAAAATATAAACTGAAAATTTGCTAATAAAATCGACTTTCAGTTTTATAGAATTACTCGCTTTGCCGCTCCCTCGATTTGCGCTGACCCTAAGTAATGCTGAAGACAGTTTTTACAATATACGTACTCATGGAAAGATCCCCGAAAGAGCAAAGTCACGATCGAAGAATGCACAATTGCAATACCACCTGAAAATCACAAATATTTTTACTCAAATTAGCAAGAAAATAAATCAAAACCCATGACAGTTTATTTTTGAAACCTATATACAAAAAACTGGAGCAATTCATAAGGCTAAACGTATGCTGAAATGCAGGTGATACAATACAGCATAGTAAAAACTTTGCAGGGTAGAGCAGGCGAGGCAGACATAGGCCATGAGCACATGTTATGCCGCAGCTACACAGACACGTTCGCGTCCTAGCGAGTACAAACAATAGACGATTGCAACAAAATTATGAATCAGTGGTAAAAAATACATGACTTGCACGCGTCGAGCAAAAAATCTGTGCTGCCGGCACAGATTTAATATAAATATATGTTGCAGTCAAAACTCTTAACCAGTCAAAAGTACTATTGACTGAACAGGTTGGTCTAAAGTGGTTTTGACAAAATTATTGGTTATTAGTACTTTTGACTGCAAATTTGCGGTTAAAAGTACTTTTGACTGACGCTCTTCGTCAAAAGTAGTTTTAACTGCAATAAAGCATCAGTCAAAAGCACTATTAACTCGTTAGATGTGAATAAAAAAGATATTAATTAAATGAGAAATCGTTTATTACAAAAAATTCGGCATTACAATCAATACAAAGAAGACGTACACTTAAAAATTGTCATTAAAATAGGTAATCAGAAAATTCACAGGTTATAAAAACACAGTACCTATATTACGTTAATCGCTTTTTTTTAAATAATTTTTAACTTTAATTGAAATTAGAAACAAACAAAATTAAACATCTTGATTAGCCCTTTCCACGCAACCTTGACTTTGGCTATGACGTGGTTTTCCAGTTACTAGTTTTAGCTCCGGCCAATATGATGTTAATTCTTTTATAACTGAGTTAACAAACTCTCTGCCATTATCTGAGTGCAAAATATATGGTGCTCCAAAGGTCAAAAAAATATCCATTAATTGATATGCAACTTCAGTAGCTCGTTTTGATATCGTGGACCTATAATAAACTATAATAAATTTATGCCCATGATCTTCTTGCGACTGCATGTCAATAAAATCGACTTGGCAGCGGCTGTTCATTTCAAAGTCAAAGTCAAAGTCAAAACATTTATTTCAAATAGGCCCATGTATGGCACTTTTGAACGTCAAAATTTACAAAATAATATAATTGATTCTAGTCGCCCCTTCCAAAAGGTAGTTTTCGTATGGAGAAGAATGGGCAAGAAACTCCACCGTTACTCTTTTAAAATGTTTTACAATAGTTTGTATTAGTACGTACATTACTTAAATAATTATATGTGAAGACGATGCACCTAGAATAAAATTACTATACCACAATAGGTAAAAATAATTAAAAATGAAGCAACGACAGATAATTTAATTATATGATAGATACATGGTGCTCACATATTTACAAACATTGTAAAAGTAGACGATTTTCCTAATGTTTTTAAAATTAATAAGTCAGTGTGTGAGGAAGTAATCACAGAATGTAAAATCAATGTCATATAATACAAAATTATAAATTTAACGATTAAATTAGCAACCTGTTTGATTTTGTCTTGATTCTAAATTGTCCTATGGAGCAGGACCAGCATGTTTCCAAGCACTCTTATCTTGGATATAATCCTCTAATTTGTAATATGCTTGTTTACAAAGTGTACTTTTAATCTGAGTTTTAAATTTTCTTTCATTTAATTGCAATATGTCACAAGGTATTTTGTTGTAACATTTAACACAGTACCCCATAAAAGATGTATGTACTTTAGATAATCTGAAAAATGGTTGATCTAGTTTATCTTTATTTCTAGTATTAAAATTATGTCTATCACTTATTTTATTAAAAAGATGTGGATTTTTCCTTACATACATAATATTTTCATAAATGAATTGGCAAGGTACCGTCATAATATTAATCCTTTTAAATAGTTTCCTGAGAGATTCGCGGCGACGTAGATTATAAATGGCTCTGACAGCTCTCTTTTGTAAAATAAAGATGGATTCAATGTCAGCAGCCCGACCCCACAGTAAAATGCCATACGACATAATGCTGTGGAAGTAGCTAAAATAGACCAATCGCGCGGTTTCTACATCTGTTAACTGTCTTATCTTTCTAACAGCATAAGCGGCCGAGCTTAGCCGCCCCGCAAGAGATGTTATATGAGGTCCCCATTGTAATTTCTCGTCTAGCGTGATTCCTAGGAAAACCGTTTGATTAATAAATTCCAGTTTTTCCCCATTCAATATGATGTCACATTCGCTACTTCTAACATTAGGTAATTTAAATCTAATGCATTTGGTTTTTGTTTTATTTAGTACTAAATTGTTTACCGTAAACCAATCTTGGACTTGCAGAATAGAGCTATTAACGTCTTCAAGATTTTGTGATCGTCGGTTTATTTTAAAGATTAATGATGTGTCATCTGCAAATAACACCATCTTCGGTTGATTTTGAAATAATTGGGGTAAATCATTAATGTAAACTAAAAAGAGGAATGGACCCAATATCGAACCTTGGGGAACGCCCATTGCCATTTCAGACCCTAATGAGTTTACGCCGTTTACCTGAACTTTAACCTTTCTATCTTTCAGGTATGATCTAAGTAAATCAAGAGCTGTATTCCTAATCCCATAGTGCTCTAGTTTCAGCAGAAGTGTCTCATGGTCTACACAATCGAACGCCTTCGAGAGGTCGCAAAAGATTCCAATGGCATCTTGTGCTTCTTCCCAGGCATTAAAAATGTTCTTTATTAGGGTGACACCGGCGTCAGTGGTACAACGCCCTTTGGTGAAACCGTACTGTTGTTCATGAAAGATGGAATTTTTATTAAAGTGAGGTAACATTTGATTGAGCATCAACTTTTCAAACACCTTACTGAGCACTGGTAGAATTGATACAGGCCTATAATTGTTGGGTTCTTTACTATCACCAGATTTGAACAATGGAACTACTTTACTGTGTTTCATGAGATCCGGAAAGACTCCTTGGTCTATACTGGTGTTAAATATGTAAGCTAAATAGGGCGCAATGGTTTCGATTATAGATCTACAGACTTTTACAGACATTCCCCATAGATCTTCTGTTGATTTAATTTTAAGATCTTTAAAAGCTTTTATAACAGCCTGGGGGTTTGTATGCTGAAACCTAAACTCCAAAGGGCAAGCCTTCACATTCTGTCTAAGTAAGGCAGCAGAAAGCGCGGGTGAGGAATTTAAAGCTTGAGTAGTTTTAAGGGGAATATTAGCAAAAAAGGATTCAAATTCTTGAGCTATTTCTATATCCGAGTTAATGGGGCCATGTGCAGTCTCTAAATTAAATTCAGTATTTCGCTGTTTTTTCCTACCTGTTTCATTATTTATTATTTGCCAGGTAGTTTTTATTTTATCATCAGCTGATTTTATTTTATTGCTAATATAAAGAGCTTTGGCTATTTTGCACACACTTTTAAAAGTTTTTGAATATTTTGCAACATACTTATGAAAGCTTGTATTATTCATATGTTGCTTTAGGCCATAAAGTTCAAATAGTTTTTCCCTGCTTTTACGAATACCTGGAGTCGCCCAATCACTAAATAAGAACTTTGTGTAAATACTTTTAGTCTTTTGTGGAAAAGTGTCATTAAATTGCGTGTTTAATAGTGAAAAGAACTCTGCGTAGAACTCATTTGGGTCATCTATATTATTAAAACTCTGAACACATAATTTATTGGCCAAAGAATTATTTAATTTCTCTAAACTTTTACATGTAATTGGCCTAAACCTTATTTGAATTTTTTGTAAAGGTATGTAGGAACAAAATGTTATTGTTTGTCCACTGTGATCTGATGGCAACTTATTTACAATTTGTTTGTGTAGGTAATCACAGTTACAAAAAATATTATCTATACAAGTGGCAGAAGAAGCTGTCACTCGGGTTGGTTCAATAAAAACATTTGACAAATCAAATAACCTAAAAAGACTTAGACTTACTTACTTTCAGTGTGCAGGATCGGTTTCGAAACCAGACCCCTCCTTTTCTTGCTTTTCTTCCTTTGGCATACTTCGCAAATTGATAAATATATATTAATCATTTCTTTTGTAACATTACCGTACTTTTTTGCCGTTTCATTCTTAAGTCTATCGCGACCACCATGCTCTATAGAAATATGAGCAGCATCAATAATGTCCCTCAGCCGGCATAAAATATTTGACAGGTTCTGTGTTTGTAACAATTTTTTTACACCACAAACTTCAATGATGTTAAAGCGTTTTAGTCTACTGTACTGTAATGGTGTTTTCTTTTCATCAAATTTCGCGTCTTCCACATCCATTGCAAACTTTTAAAATATTTCTTTTGAAATGACTATCTTTCATATCTTCTATCGCTAAAATTCTTTGCAAAAAGCGTTTTTTTCTTTTCGATAGTCACTCATTTTTGTTCTAATATCAGCACGTTCTCCACTAATAATGAGTAATATAAAAGTTTATATGTGCGTTTATCGTTATTCTTATCGACCACCTTAACTTTTTAAGACTTTGACTGATACAACCAGTCAAAACCACTTTTGACGGAATCACTTAGTCAAAAGTACTTTTAACTGTTATTTTAGTCACAAGAATTATTGACTAAAGCATACGGTCAAAAGAACTTTTGACTGCAACATATATATATATATTTATATTACATAATAAATAAAGCTGGGAATCAAATCACGAAAAGACCGGAGATATATGAGGCTGCGACGTCGTGACTCGAAGTCAGCGGGCAGCGGGGCGGCGGCGGTAGCGGGGCGAGAGCGGCGCTTTCAAATGCATAGATTTACTACGTAACTGGACTCGAAAGTAGCGGCGCGGGGAGCGAGTGATTTCATATTAAAACTAGGCGTTGCCGTGCCGCTGCCGCCGCCGCCTCCTCGCTGCCTGCTAACGTCAAGACAGAGCCCTACAAAGCATTCTCTAAGCACAATTTGAATAATTGAATTTGGTAATCATAATTGAGAACTGGATGTAGTAGTCCGATTCTACTTCGGCAGTTCTTCAAAAACAAGGCGACCGTAGTAACCTTAACAAATACATTAGACCAGTCGGCTGTTAAACGTAAACCATTTTCTAAATTGATTCTCAATATTACGTACCGATTCCCGCAGAGGTTTGAATTGCATTATTAACTATGTCACGCATAGTAACGTAGTCAGGCTCCGGTGGCCGGTCTTCGATATCGTCATTGTCTTTTTTAGCAACAGGCTTCTGAAACCCAAAAAGATTAATTCATATCTACACTGTCAAAACTAACGTTTAAATATTTATGTAGAGAGCACGGTGCGATTTTATACATACATACTTTGAATTGAGTGCTCGTTTTTAATATTTTCACGAAATCAAGGAAGAATTTAGGAAATAATTGTGAAAACTTCATGATCAAGATAACATTAAAGATGTCGACTCAAACCCACAGCTTTTACGGGATGAGTTGGTATTAAAGCCTACTAGCCGTTTAAATGGACATATTACGAAATCACTCAATTTTTTTTTTTAAATTATCTTGAACTCTTTAGCAATTTCTACAAATTTCCGAACGAAAGAATAATGAACCATTTGTCATTTATTTTGACAAGTGGCAGTTCATGATAGATGTCAAAATAGCGTAAGTGTGCGGCGTTATGGCAGGTTTTCGTGAACGCGGCGAGTAAATCGCTTTATTTTGTTGCAATCTTTTACATTTTTGAAAGTTTTTTTTGTTTTTTTTTTTTAATAAAGTTTTTGAGAAATAATTATTGAATCAAACAATTCTAATAATGAATAATAATTCGAATTTCTAAGATATATATGATGCAAAAATAATTTGTCTATTGTAACGTACTATCGGTTTTAGTTAATAACAAATTTTGTTTTTCATCATTTCCCTTAACAAAGGAGGAGGGGTTGATAAGAGGCATTTTTCGCCCATCAGCCACTAAAGATGTAGTATGAATTTTATTTAATAGTATACATCATGACAAATATAAAAAAGAATTATTTTTAAACAAAATCCTGTAATTTGATGGGATAAGTAAAATAAATATTTATGTATCTATTATGAACATTTATTAATATAAACGTTATTGTCATTCATTTTAGCACCAAAAAACAACTGTTATTAGAACACTAAATGCAAAATTAAGATAAAAGAAGGTTATTAACTATTATTATTTCAATATTATAAATATGGGAAATAATCAGAAAGCTTGAGATACTTTTAGCAATATGTTTTTTAATCTTCCTTCTGACTTTCTTCATTCGAATCGCTACTGGACCACCCTCCAGCGGTAGCATCTTTTAGTGTACTAGCATATTCTTTGGACTTGGTCTTTTTCATTGACAAACGTATATTAGGACTCTTCGTGGTATCGTCGGCCGTACTTTTTGAAGCAAGAATTCTTGTCATTAAGGAAGATGAAGTAAAGTATTTTGATTTTTAGCCCGAGCCACACGATATGCATATGAACTGCATTTAAAACACAACTTAGAACCACTCTCTGATTCACAGTTTTTAGATCTTCGAAGTATTGATATAATTTTTCTATTAGAACAGATACGAAAATCACTATTCGTTTTTCGCCATATTTTACAACAATCACATTGGTTACCAGACATTATTAATTATTAAGTTTATCAATAAATATTCACAACTACAGCTTCCGAACCACAGAACATATATATACTCAAAGAGTTCCGAACACAAATCCAACATCTACGCTACGCAAATACTTTTTGAGCGTGTTAAAACACGTTCCAATTGTGACACAATTGACAGAGTACACTGTATACGGTTGAAACAAACGACGGTTGAAACAGAGTAATTATCTCTCAATAGTGTGCGATACGGAGAGGAGTACAGGGAAGAACAAAGAAGTCAACAAGTCCGAATGATATTCAGAATGGTATTCTGTTCTAGTTCATCGTTTGTTTTAATCGTATCCAGTCTATTCTATTCTCACGCGTAATATATTTTTTCTTTTAGGATAGAAGCGCACAGTGAAACAAAATAAAATAGAACTCACATAAAAGCTTATAAACAGTAGTTTCATTGTGAGTCAAAAATAATTTGTTTCAAAGAACGCTTCTTTAAAAAATATTAATTTAAAGATTGAAAAAACATCAAAAATATACAAAAAAGACGAAATACTCTCGTTTTGGGCAATAATTGGTATGACTTACTATATTATTTATCACGTAAATCTTATTGAATTAAAAAATATATATCTTCAACTGTACAAGTGCATTAATAAATAGTTGAAAATCGAAACTTTTTTTTTCGAGTTTGTGATGGGCGAAAAAAGCCTCTTATCAACCCTCCTCCTTTTCATTTCTAACCAGATTTGCTATAAAATACCGGTACTGGGGGTGCAGACAAAGAGTTGCTTTTGGCTTATCCTTGCTGGGTTCAGTTTTTCAGCTTTGCGTGATCGCGATATTGAGGACGCCATTTTAAATAAGCTATTAAACTCTTAAATAGGGGAAGAAGAAGAGGGAATAGGAGAGTCCGTTCAGATTCTTCTAATGACGATATACCTCTCTAAGAGTTATCGTCAAAGCCAAGAGGAAGACCGCGGACTCGTATTGATTTGATAGTAATTTGATCTCTGAAAAGGTGATTTTTGTAACAGTTGATACTGATATATTAATTTGGTTGATTATTTCTAAGAAAAAGTGAAAATAAAGACATATTGCAAAAAATATATATTATTTTACTCCCATAGATTAACATAGTCATTGCAACCTAAAGATCATTCCGGCAGACAAATTATTGACCCATTTTTTATATAAAACGGCATCTATATACTATCATAAATATGCCCTGAATAGTTCATTGATTCAAGCGTAACCTTGCGGAAATCCATTATAAAATGATGATGTAGAAATATCTAAGCGGAACAGGTTACTAAATATATCCACATCGTTTTTATGCCCTGAAAGTCTCACTTCAAACCTAACATGTCAAATTTTCATCAACAAGTCTCGGGACTCAAGCACAATAAAAATGTTGTCCATTGAAATGGACCGTTCGGTTTTAATGCCTAGTGAACCCAAAATGTGTCTAGGTCTCACGACGCTATAATAGTGAGAAAGTGGTGGTCAATTAATTACAACACTCAATCTGCTAACCTGAGAAAATACTGTAACTCGTGTCTCAAAATATACTAGATATATGTGGAATAATTGTATTGAATTTGTGAAAACCATTCACAAATATTCAATTGATTTTAACGATTTATTTGGATTTTATAAAGGTTTATTTAGAACACTCAACCCTCCTATGGTGTAGACGGAGAATACCAAAACTGGCCAAAGGCTAAATAAATTCTTAATATTCTTACTTTTACTAGTATAATTCAGAGTCAATATTTGTGAAACAATAACCTTGACGTAAAACGTTAGAGCGTAAATAAAATAAAAACTTTCAACGTCTCGTTTGAAATGTTCCATATTGTAGCGTTTATTTATTTAACCCGAACGTTTATACAAACGGCAGCCACATCAGAAATTGTGAAAATGTTGTCACTAAAGTTAAACACGTTTTCTTTTTTTGTGAATGCTTAATTTCAACAATAATCAACTTTATCGAATACCTTTAAACGAGCAATTCTTGTATACATGTATATATAATCTGTATCTCGGAAACGGCTCCAACGATTTTCATGAAATTAAATATGCAGGGGGTTTCGGGGGCGATAAATCGATCTAGAAAAGTTTCATTTTTAGAAAACTACCAAAAAAAAAACGATCAAGGATCGGACATCCAGATATTTATATTTCTAAGTGACAAAATTTTGTCGGGTAGACAATTTTTTTCGTTCTTGGAATGGGTCCTGATAATCTCGGCCACTAAAAAAGGACAAGGTTTTATCAACAAAATAGTCTGCTATGATGATTTAGCGGAAATAATGTACAATAGTAAAGATGGTCCTATTATTTTACACTCTTTATCCTACGATCTTTTAGATTTAGAAAAGAAAAATGTTACTCCCACCAAATTCTAATCAATATCTACTATAGCATGTGATGTCTACTTAATACTGTGTCATAAAATTTTAATGCATGCCTACTAACCAATGTTGTACATGTTAGCAAATAAATAATTACTGTTGCACTTTTTCTAGTTCGTCTTGTAATAAAATGTATGTAAGATTTTTTTTTTATTTTTTATTTTATGAATGCATTACACTATTTTGTCGCTTAGAAATATAATAAAGTTGGTTATTGTTAAAATTAAGCGTTCACAAAAAAAAGGAAACGTGTTAAACTTTAGTGACATTTTCACAATTTTTGATGTGGCCGCCGTTTGTATAAAAGTTCGGGTTAAATAAATAAACGCAACAACATGGAACAACTGAAACAGGACGTTGAAAATAGTTTTTTTTTTTTTTTAATTTACTCTTATACGTCAAGGTTTTTGTTTCACAAATTGACTATTATACTCGTAAAACAGAGTAAGAATATTAATAATTTATTAAGCCAAAGTTGGACAGTTTTGGAACACTCCATCTGCACCATAGGAGGGTTGAGTGTTCTAAATAAACCTTAATAAAATCTAAATAAACCGTTAAAATCAATTGAATATTTGCGAATAGTTTTCACAAATTCAATACAATTATTCCACATAGAAATGTTAAACATATATCATAAACATATTTTGAGACACGAGTTACAGTATTTTCTTAGGTTAGCAGATTGAGTGTTCAAGTTAATTGACTACGACTTTCTCATCATAGATTTCACAATTTTTATCTTCAGTTTTCACAATTATTTATTTCCTAAATACTTCTTTGATTTCGTAAAAATATAATTAACTTTTAAAAAGGAGCACTCAATCCACACGCACATTTTTCTCTATGGAGGTAGGCAGAAACTGCGGTCTTATCTTTCAGTAATATACATAACATAAGATCACGCCTGTAATCCCCGAAGGGTTAGGCAGAGGTGTAACTATAGTACACCCACAACTCGCCCCGAATAGGGGGCGAGCCTATTGCCATCAACCGGGCACAAATCCAGACTCCGGGCTGCTACTGAGAAATTCCAGATGGAAAAACCCAATAACACTATGCCCGACCCGGGAATCGAACCCAGGACCTCATACTCAGCGGTAGCGCTTTGCGACCATTAGACCAACGAGGCAGTACCTATTTATAAAAAAAAACGGGAACAAATAGTCAACAGTTGCCGTTACGAATTTCCATTCGGTAACACTAAAACCTTGTCTACACTATTGACAATAAGCATCACATACCACACACATTAAAAGACCAACGAAAGATTCAGGCCGGTGGTGCGAAGAAAACCGAAAGGGAGATCGTGGCCCCCGGCAACATGGCAACCGAAGGAACACGGGTGGATTTTAGTAAGAGTCTGACACGCCCTCTCGCTCCGCCCAGAGCGGGAGAAGTTATTTAGTAATTCCCACCCAAAAAAAAGGTCGTTTTTTTTTTAAATATTAGTTTGTTTAAATCCAGAAAGCATTGACTAGTGTAAAGAGATAAATAATGATATAGGAGAAATGGGTAAGAGCGTACCCAGAGACAAAGTCAATTGCAGCATTATGAACTATATTGGTCTTTGTTGCCCTCATGGAGTAGTTTAATAAATCTTAAGAGAGCGTGTCTGAATTCACTTGGAGAGAAAAGATATATGAAGAAGTTTTGATTGAAAAAATGGAATAAAACAAAGAAATAAAAGAATAGATTTTTTTACATACATAAACTCGCGCTTTCTTTCCATGGGAGTGGGCAGAACTACAGAACGCCACCTGCTACGATCCTTAAATACTCCTTTTGTTCATACACGCACGCCGATTCTGAGTAGTACGCACCTGACCTTTCTGAAGAACATCACCGATATAATCACTACATTGCGTCCTCCCTCCCGGCGTTACCACTCACATTTTCCTTGTAAATACCTTTTATTAATCTTAGGATTAATTGAACTAATCCATGAGAGCATAAAGAACAGACAGTTCATAATGCTACAGTCAAATATTTTTAGGTACAACATTACCTATTGTCCTTGATATCACACATTTTGTAAGCCCATTATTCTGCCTCACGGACGATGCAGGTGTATCTCGCCACCTGCCGGGGTTGCGAAGAAAACCGAAAGGGAGATCGTGGCCCCCGGCAACAGGGCAACCGACAGAACACGGGTGGGTTTTAGTCAGTAAGAGCATGCCCAGAGCGGGAGAAGTTATTTGATGATTTACCACCCAAAAAAAAAAGGAGTAACTCGCCAAGTTCCAAGTTCTTCAAAATAAACTTGCTCACTTTCATTCCCAACGTCCCCAAAATAAATTATTTGTAAGGGAATCGATACCACGTTCGTGTAAATCGAAACGTATCTGTACAAACCCCACCTCAGCAAGTTTTCTTAAGTTTCGCCCGTCTTGACTTCTAGGTAGGCAATATTTCAAGGCTCGACCAAATTGATGATATGACCGACATTGAATGAAGTACTTTTATGGCTACTCGGCTTAATTTGGCTTCTTCGACCAAATTGAATGGTGTGAGATCTGTGTATTATTTATTATAAAAATGGAAATAATTTAAATAATTAATAATAATGTACTTACGATTATTTTATTGTATGATTGCGTCATAACCTCTGTGAGGGTATATGACACTATTAGCCGACCACTAAACATCGAAAGAACGAACGCCGCAGTACCGCACTTGAAAACCATGCTAAAAAAAAAGTACATTTTGATTAGAAGTGAACAAAGTTAACACACACGACGCGGGATTGCAGCCCGAGCTGAAGCCGAGGACGGAGTGAAGCCGAAAGTGTTTTTTTCTTGCGCCGTGCCTTTGCATTTTGAAGGAGATGCACGAACTCGAAGCCGCCAAACAGCCTATTGTCGTTGCACCTGCTAAATTCCATAAGTACACTTTTAGATTTGTCGTTTGTTCTGCAAACATAATCTCTATTTCAAACCCACTTGTGCTAGTAAAACCCATCACATCCCTACACATGAAGTGTTACCACCGACTGGTAAACTATAATTGCGTTCATGATATTGAGAACGAACAATTAACGCGAACCTGTCGCCATTATCACAAACTAGCTTTTGCCCACGAAATTTCTTGTTTAGACGTAAAATCTTTTTTTTTATTCGCCTTAAATACTTCATTTTTATTGTAGCATACCGACGTACTCCAAATTGGAATAACTGTAATTTCGATCAATTTTATTTATTAAATTCAGAAAGTATTTTTTGTTTTTTTTTTACAACTTACTGTGAACTGAATTGAAACTGTGAACACAGTAAGTTGTGTCAGTAAGTTGTGTCAGTAAGTTGTGTCAGTAAGTTGTGTCAGTAAGTTGTGTCAGTAAGTTGTGTCAGTAAGTTGTGTCAGTAAGTTGTGTCAGTAAGTTGTGTCAGTAAGTTGTGTCAGTAAGTTGTGTCAGTAAGTTGTGTCAGTAAGTTGTGTCAGTAAGTTGTGTCAGTAAGTTGTGCCAGTAAGTTGTGCCAGTAAGTTGGGTCAGTAAGTTGTAGGTAAACAAGTGTTTATGGCTGTTCTGAGCCCGTCAAAGTATGAAGGGAAAGTTGGAATAACTTTTATGTAGGTAAGTAATGTGTTTCGTTAACTCGGGAGTCGGTAGTTGTCAGCTGTAGCAGAAGAGTCAACGACCGCGCGTCTCTCGCGTCAGTCTTGCGCAGTGTCCGTCGTTCCCAGTATAGGTACTAATACTACTGGTTCTAAGGTTGCTTTGAAGTTTTTGTTTTTCTCAATTCTAATTTTTTTCATTCTTTTTTTTTTATAAATTGATTGTTGTTCTACCAAGACAAAAACATTTATTTATTTATTTAAACTTTTCACACTCAAACGGTACAAAGGCGGACTTAATGCCTTAGGCATTCTCTACCAGTCAACCAAGGGTGGTGCAGAGATTGGATGGCAGGTGCTCTGTTTAAGAGGAACAAAGAAAAAATTATTAAAAATATATCATTAGAAAAATATAGGTAGGAACAACAGTACATAAATAGGTTATAACTTATAATACACATACATATTTAATGTAATATACATATATTTATTATATATATACATATATACAAATTTAAGGGAGAGAGATGTTGAGATGACTCTACTCTATTTGTTTTGAAAAAAACTCTGCAATTTCCGCTTAAATGCATACTGACTGGTGGCCGTCCTGATATCAAGAGGAAGCGCATTCCATAGGAGAATGGACTGAATGTGAAAGGAAGAATGAACAAAGTCAGAAGAATGAGAAGGACAAAGTAGGAGAAGATTGTTAGAAGATCGTAAATTCTTAGTGTGTGAAGAACATAGATATTGAAAGTGAGACACGAGATATGAAGGAGGAGTGGGAGAGTTGAGAAGGGAGAAAAGCGTGGTCAAAGCGCGCAAACTTCTTCTTTGGCGAATGGACATCCATTTGAGCTCAGACCTATAGCTCGACACATGATCATATTTCCTAAGATTGAAAATGAACCGGATACAATTGTTGAGCAATCTGTCGAGCTTATCCAGCAAAACCGAATTCAAGTCAAAGTAGCACACGTCACCATAGTCGATGATAGGGAATATCAAAGCCTGCACAAGCATAGTTTTCGTCTTAGCGGGCAAAAAGTTTCTCAGACGATACAGGGATCGCAGAGTACCGTTGACCCTTTGACTAACACTAGAGACCTGGCGTTGCCAGCTTAGCGTCGAGTCAAGATGCAAACCGAGATCTTTCACAGTAGAGGTAACGGGTATGACGGTACCATTAAAAATAGGAGGAAGTGAGCTAAGCGTCACCCTACTCATCATGCGTGAGCTCCCAATTACAATGGCCTGACACTTTGAGGGGTTTACTGACACCCCAAAACTATCAGACCACTTTTTGATGGCATCTAAATCTCGGTTTACATCTGCTATAGCGTCCGACAAACCTTCAACCCGCTCAGCTGTATATAATTGAAGGTCATCGGCATAAAGATGATACGAACACCGAAGACAATGAGTTATAAAATTAATGAAGATGGAGAATAACAATGGAGAGAGAATACCGCCTTGTGGAACACCAGCATCCAGGTCGCGCCAACTCGACGAACGCTCATCAACACGAACCGACTGCTGACGTCCCCGAAGATAAGAAGAGAACCACTCCAGAACCTCGGGCGAAACCATAAGATGAGAGAGGATAGAAAGGAGAATATCGTGGCTGACGGCGTTAAAAGCATTGGAGAAATCAATTAATACCAAAACGGTAACCTTGGTATCCTCCATCGCTTCTCTAACGTCACCCGTCACTTTAAGGAGAGCGGAGGCTGTACTATGCCCAGGCCTGAATCCAGACTGAAAAGAGCTAACAAGGTTGTTCCGGTGAACAAATCCCGTAAACTGCTTGTGTACGCAGGCCTCGAGGACTTTAGATAGGAATGGAAGAATGGAAATGGGTCGAAAGTGACTGGGTAGGGAGGGATTTGAAATTTTTGGGAGTGGACGTACATAGGCCATACGCCACAGGGATGGGAATTGTCCAGAATCAAGAGAAAAGTTGATGATATGGGTAATCGGAGGAAGAAGGATATCGAGGATCCAAACAATCATACTACGACTGATGCCATCATGGCCCATAGCCTTGGATTTTATGGACAAGATGATCGTTTTAATTTCGTCCAAGGTGACCGGAGAGAAGTGAAATGGTTCTATGATGGGACTGGGTAGGCCAGTAATGTAATCGACCGTCTGAGACAACATTTGGGAATCCAAATGACAAGTGGTTGTGAAGTGACGGTTGATATCATTAAGGTCAATTGTATTAGGAAAATCCACATGACGTGGTCTGCCAATACCAAGAGTACCAAGGAACTTCCAGATATCAGCAGGTGAAGAAGAAGATATATTCTCGAGAATATGGCGGCGTTTAGCGTTGCGTATCATCTGATTACACCGATTTCTAGCAGCTTTGAAAAAGTTCCGATTTTCTTCACTACGATCTTTTTTAAATTTACGAAAGGCCCGATCTCTGCGCCTCATCGCCATTCGAACCCCTGTCGTCATCCAAGGAGCAGGAGGACGCCGAAGTTTAATCGTCTTGACAGGAGCGTGTTTATCGTAGAGAGCAAGCACCGTCCGATCAAAAATACGCAGTTTTTCGTCTACAGCTGTCGCCGCTGCCAGGTGTTCCCAACTGAGGTCTGAAGCATCCTGACGAAGCTTCTCAACGTCCATGCGTGCAAAACACCGCATGTGCAGTACTTTTGGGACAGGTTTAGGCGGTTTTAGAACATACGAGAGGAAAATGAGGTCATGATGGGAAAATCCAGGAGCGGGAAAAACAAAAACATTTTGTTGCGGAAAAATAACCATAAAAATTTCAGCTTGTAAGTATATAAAAGGAGAAACTGACTGACATATTAACGCAGAGCCGAAACTACTGGGACTAGAAACGTGAAAATTTGCACACAACTTACTTTTATAATGAAGTACTAAGAAGGGGTTTTTGAAAATAAAATTCAACCTTTAATTAAGGTGGCGAAAAGGGGAGATTTCGTTTGTATGAAAAATCTTATTCCTTGGGTAATAAACTTGAAACTTGGAACATGAGTTCAAGATAGTATTTCAATAATTTATTAGACGTTGTGCACAATTTCTGAGCAGTAACCTAACAAAAAGGACTAGTCTTGCATGAATTCACGATAGTATTCAATCATTGTTATGCTACTAATAGGATTTAGATGAGGCAGACAGATAGTTTATAACCTGAATTAACACATTTGTCCCGGTAGTACGTTTCCATGGGATAATTCGATCCCACGAGGTAAGAAATCCTGAAAGAAATCGACCTCTCAACGAGGCATCCTCAGGATGACGATTGACTTGTCGCGAACTCGAACACGGCGTGTTGCCACACCAAGCGCGTCAGTGTTCAGCGGTTGGTGTGACAACATGCCGTGATATTTTTTTACATTTGTACCTTCTTAGGTAGCTGATTAATGAAGACGTCTTTTCTGTAATCTGTACGCTTAATGGCATAGTAAAATTTCGAGATAACTGGTGTCGAAGTTCATGTATTTTAATGATTTTTGAAATTGTTTAGTAAACTTCCTCCTTTAACTTTTACCTGTTTGACGTTTTAGAAATTTTGTTACATCGAAAGGTTTATTAAAGTATTGGATATCCCATGGAAAAGCCATGAAGGCCATTCAATTTGAGAGTTTAGAAAAGTGATATTTAGTGACGAATTCTGGAAAATTTTCAATATAACAAATATTGGGTTTTCTCGAATCCCATGAATTTTCGCCTAGGCTTTATGGGGTGCTCAATTTTTGCAAATGGATATATATCACGTCCTAGAAGAAATGCTTCAGGAACAAATCAACCTGTAGATAGCCTTGTCCTCGTACTACCGGGATAAAAACTATCCTGTGTTAATCCTGGTTATAAATGGTAATGGTTATTGGGTTTTCCATCTGGAATTTCTCAGGAACAGCCCAGAGTCTGGATTTGTGCCCGGTTGATGGCAATAGGCTCGCCCCCTATTACATGGGAATTAAAACATAACTGGCGAAATCTGGGTGTACTATAGGTACAGCTCTGCCTAACCCCACGGTGATTACAGGCGTGATGTTATGTATGTATGTATGTATAAACTATCTATCTGCATCATCTAAATCCTATTAGAAAAAATATTAAAATCGATCCAGTAGTAATATAAAAAATGCTTTTAATAGAAGAATTAAATCTATTTTTTTGTATTTTTTGTTATTTATTTTTTATTTACTTAATCTTAGCGAATATGGATTTTATAAAAAATACGATATATTCTACAGAAATATATTTATTATTAAAAAAATCTCGAATCTTTATCTTACAAGATTTCGCAGTAAAATACTTCTATAGTTTCATATTTATTTCTATGGTTTTAGGGTGCTCAACTGCTCAATACTAAATATTTTTACTATAATTTTTATATGTGATAGAGATATCTTTGTGCATATTACATACTTATCATATGATACTTCAATAATCTAAAACACATTTATTTTTTAAAAATCCGAGAGCTTAAAATTTTTTATCGTACTTCCAGGACTTCATCACCTCACGCGTTCCGCCTCCTCCTTCGCGAGTATTTCGCGCCCTCATGCCCCTAACCGCCGCAGGAGGAGACGCCCAGGGCGTCGGGAGTCGCAAGCCGATTTCCGGCCACCGTAGGCGCGGGCTTGCGGACTGTGAGCAATGGGTAGCTCACCGTCCGATAAGGACCAGGCCCGGGTCGACGGCGCGTTGTGTTCCACGCGCGCCTCAAAGAGATGTCAGCAGAATTGACGGGGTCCGCTAGGGCCGATGCCTGCCGGGGTTGCGAAGAAAACCGAAAGGGAGATCGTGGCCCCCGGCAACAGGGCAACCGAAGGAACACGTGGGTTTTAGTCAGTAAGAGTCTGACACACCCTCCCGCTCCGCCCTGAGCGGAAAAAATTATTTGATGATTTCCCACCCAAAAAAAAAAAAGGTCTTCACCACCTAATTTTTACTCTCTTATAATTAAGTTATACTGTAGCATTGTGGAGTTGGATTTATCCACAAAACTTGAACAAAATCCGCTTTAATTTGAAGGGGAATTAATGTAGTGGCAAAGAGAGTACTTTCGTCACCTTGTTCTTCGCCTTCGAGAAACTTTTGTTTATGCAAAGATGGACCAGAGCCTCCATCAAATCCCCATGACCCTTCGAACACACAGTTTATGGTCTCAACATTCTGCTGGTTGCAATAATGTGAGAATGTTGTTTCACATGACTGGACTATTCTATTGAAAGTCTGAGATAATAGGCTGAGGTACAGATGCTTCTCTTTCCGTTACAATTACTGGTTCAGACGGATAGCATTGTTTTTTTGCCTCTCGTTTTCTTTTTAGTAGGAATTTGCAAACACGTACCCAAAACGAATTCAATATCTTTAGTGGCACTTTTACTAAGCTTATGCCCTACTACTTCCACTGTAGTAGCAAGGACCTTGATATTTTTTTTGGGAGGTTCTTTTTCTAAATAATCTTTAAGGCGATTATGCACTCTTCGTCTCTGTCTTTGCCCTAGATTTTCATAGTTACTTAAATCAGATAAGGAACTAGATTCAAATTGAATAATTGTATCTGAACTTGACTTGTCCAAACTTGTACAGGTTCAAGATTTGAATCACTTGGGACAGGCTCAAGATTTAAATCGGAAATCGGTCTCTCCGAACTAGGGGCAAGTTGAAGAATTCCATCAGAACAGGTTTTTTCCAAACTTGGGCCAGCTTCATGGATTGAATCGTTAGTTGGCCTTCCCAAATAAGAGAAAGATTCAAGAAATAATTCATGACATGGCTTCTCAAAACAAAGATCTGGATCAGTAATAGAATCCAAATGGGGTTTTTTGGTACTATGATCTGATTTCTCAATAGGATCAGGATTTTCTAAAATACTAGTTGGTTTCGAAACTGATTCGGAACAAATAGTCCCAGAACTTCGAACAGGTTCAAGAACTGAATGTGGTTTATCCGATACTGCCGCTGAGAAATCTGCATCAAAGTTCCCATTTAGCCATAAGTTGTGCTCATTTGTGAAACGGCTTAAACTATATTTACATTTTTTGTACATCGTTTCACATTGGTAAGTCAATCTGCTTATAATCGATTTGAGATCCGCCTCATTTTTAAATGTAATGTCAATGACATAGCTTCTAGAATCGCAGCTAGTCTATCTTGTATGGGTTAAGTCTAGTGGACACACTTTTTTTTCCATGTTTTTTTGCACTATTGACTAAAATGCTGTAGGCTATTAGCCTGGTAAAATTACATGATGTCAGATCGTCTCCATGTGTATTTTCGGACACTCCCGGAGGTTGAAGAGTACCGACTATGGCGCTGTCCATAGCATCACTTGCCACTTGTTGACCAACAAGAGGGTTGGCGCCCTCTTGCCCTCCTTGCACTAAGTCAGCCGGTCGGAGCCCGGACAGACATCCCTCAACAAGTTGTGTCAATTCCTGTTGAGGCAACGTAGCACTATGGATCTTTTGACGGCCCCATAGTGTCTCCAGAATTTATGCATGAGCTGAAAGTGAAACCCCCTATGGGTTTCAGTTTTAATTTTAACTTAACTAGAGTGGACCCCTATGCTACATAGATTCCTTCATCGGATTTTTTTGCTGGACCGAGTATGGATGTTATTTAGTGAAAAGTGGATGTACTGGATTTACAGAATATCTCCGACACCACCTCAGGGAATGTAGTCGTGCGCATAATTATACTTATAAAGTATCTAAAAAACGATTTGCGACTGACGATAAGAGATTTAAAAATAATAATTAAAAATAGGCCTACACAAAAAATATGTGTAGAATTCTTCTTCTGTTAAGAACTATCGATAGACCACTTTATTAGCAAGTGTGCTATCATATTTTTTCACAAAAATTAAACAAAAAAAAATACGATTTGGTGACAGCCCTGACACAGTTTTAAAAAACTTAAATATCTCTGAAATCTTGCATGAGTGGGATTAGATATTTGTATGGTTTATAGAAAATATTCTAAGGAACCTCTGGTTAAATAATAAAATCCACATTCGTAAAGAATTAAGAGATTTTTTTTTTTTAAGAAATAACACTAAAAACGGTATAGTTTGGTTATTATAAGCGATAAAATTATAGGGATTGGTGGATAATGTAGATAATTAATCTTTTCATAATATTACATATAAAACAACTGTATTGACCTAGTAATTTTACATCACTGGCGTTTCTATAGTTTTTTTGTTTGTTTCCATAGAAAATAATGTAAACGGCCGTAATTCTGGTTCCAAAAACATCTAGACTTCGTCCGTCTTATTACAAAAAACTAAATAAACCTTGCTTTAAACCTGTCCTATCAAGTCCAGGCTTGTCAGCAGAACCATGGTGTAAATTTGTCCGTATTACAAAACTTTAAAAAACCGTGGTCTTCTTAGTACCGTCATTTCAACCGTTGTCTTTATATCGACCACAGATTAATAAAAATATTATTCGTTCACCATGATATCATTCAATTGCAACGTTTCGTATGCTCTGAAAATGTTAAAATGCTAATGATTATTATGAAGTTTAGGAGTGTTAAAAATATTGAGACTGTGTTATTTTGCATGGGAAATTAGTTATTTCGTCGATTGCAGTTTTTTTTAGGTGCACATTACTTAATGTCGTATTAATTACTTAGTACGTGTAACGAAACGTAACATTCTCGCGCGATATATGAAACCATAACTTTAAACCAAATCATCGCAAGTTGAACTAAGTTTATTTGGCTTTGGAATTTTTAAGTTATCGAAGTCTCTTTAAATAGAACAATTGCCTCTTTAATAATAATATTACCTTCTTTAGTAATTTTAATATTATATTGTGATGTACCAACAAAAGATAAAACGATCTGAGAATTGGAGTACTGAGAAAAAAGTAAGTACCTAATCATAAATTTGGTACTTCGACGAACTTAAATCTATACTTTTGTCTGAAATCTTCATCGGATAATTCCATGAAGGGATTGATGCGAACACGATTTATGTTGTGTCGGTGTGGCGTTTCCAACAACTCAGCGGCTTCAGTATCCTCAATATCAATTAAATCGACCATGGTAATATCCATTTTCGGGTAAAAACAACAACACAGTGAAAAATATGCTTTAACCTAAAAGAGAAACTTTGACAGATACGATTTAGACCACCGTTTGATCGTTTAAACTAGGGGCTGCCGAGGTTTAGGGTTAGAACATGATATGGTCTATGGTTTTTCTAAAAACCACGATTTGTAATATCATTTTTGTTTAAACCGCAGTTTAAAGAGGTTTAAACCTGGATTTTTAGTTAAACCGCTTTTTATAATAAGACCGCCTGAGTTCTACTCTTACAATTGAAATAGTTTGTAGTGTCTATTAAACAAATAAAAAGAGAATGACCGCTTTTAAGGACATTTTTCATACTATGCGCCCTCCCGCTCCACCCAGAGCGGGAGAAGTTATTTGATAATCTCCCACCCGAAAAAAGGGGGGTTAAATGTCACGACGCATCCATCCATCGAATAGAATCTAAACTCTGCTTCAGAGCTCCGCTCCTATTGTTTGGCATATTTCTCCGCTCCGCTGCCTCGCTCTACTCCAGTGGACAGGTAGTCTACTGAATTTAATTTTGGATGTATTTTAGATTTAAAAAGGCATTTGGATATTCCAAATACTTTTTTAACATCAAAAACATCTAAAATTCGGTGTTATGATAATATTATTGCATTTCATAATCAATAATTTCGTTCACTAGTTAGCCATATTTCATATTTCCGTAGACTAATATTGCCAAATTAATCAAAACAGCTAAATATTTGACTTCTATTTGCGACGTTGCCCGCTTTCAGAATACATGCTCGAATCATGTTCGGGTTGATTTTGCCGCCCGGCTGTGCCGAATCATGCCAACGCGAACATGTGTGTAGCAACCCTTATGATCTAAAGTAGGTATCAAGTTAGTGCCCACTAAGTACCGAATTGTTTGGCTTAATCCCATTTTCCGCCTTCCGCGTAACGCAGCTTTGCAGACGCAACTTGTACTAAATACCGTTACACGTACTTACCTTCTTCCATTAAACTGAGTAACATCTCCAGCACGTATAAACAAGAAAGCGATGCGTTTATCCAAACCTGAATTATTCAGTAGTACTATTAACCACCCACTTAATATGAACAGCATGACAGTCTCCTGTAATAAATTAACGTGTTGTTTATTTCTCGAAAAAAAGATACTAGAAATGGATTTTTTCATTACAAGTTGGTGGAAAATCTGATGCATGGTAAGCTTGAAAATGGTAACTTGTCGCATAAAATAAAATCATGGTCTATTAGTGGTAACTTTAGCTTGAAAATGGTAACTTTTCACAGAAAATAAAATTATGGTGGTAACTCCAAGCTTATCACCCCTCGCAGATGTCGCACAATTTACTGCGACCCCAGTCTAGCATCTAATATTGTATCGAGGCGAGAATTTGGTCTCGATATGATGTTAATTACAGAAAGATGTTTGTCCAGGTAATGGAAATAACAGATAAATACTGTAGTAATTAATCATCATCAAATCACATCTCAAAGTATTGTAATTGCCTCGAAAAACGGACATCCCCTTTGTCTTAAATTATCCGATAGAACAGGTTATTCTTAAAGTAAGAGTAAAATACCTCTGTGCCAATTTTGTTCCAATCTGGCGACATTATTTTTTTTTAATATAAAACCATAGAAATCGCAATAACTTTAGATCCAATCCGTTTCTGTTATTTATTTATTAAGGGATAATAAACAACTACAACATATATAATACTTAGGGTTAACAGAACTTTTAGTAACAATGTTGCAGTCCACTGCATTATTCGCAAGTAAAACATATCTAAGGTTCAGCGGTTGCCACGTAGAGGAGCATTACCAAATCAACAAATATTTTGAAATAAATATTTTTTTTATTTATTTCGCTAGCTAGCTATAGCTAGCTTTATGTGACTTATTTAGTTATATATTTGGGTGCAGTTACTTGAAGCTTTATATTAAAGTAAATTATCAAGCAAGCTTAATTTTTGTCGTTAACCGGTAGTAACATCGAATTTTACATGTGTTCGTTTTTTTTTTGTTGTCTTATTTCATGGCATTTGGATTCAGTATCGAGACAAGCAGTAAACTGCTTTGGTAATAAGAAGTACTGATTTGAAATATCATATCCAGAAGTTATGGTATCTAAAATTTATAGCATTCTGAAATTTAGGCGCTAGGGTTGGCAGCACAAGTCGTATTTGTTTTTAATTATTTTTTTAAAAATTAAATAATAATAACATAATAATAAGACCCGATACCGGTGGGCTACTTTTTATATATTTATTTTTAAGAAATATTTAAAATGTAAAAAAAAAATAGTTTAATAAAAAAACTAACCCGACTACGGAAAAATAAAAATTATCTAAAAAGTACGAAAAAAGAGTATATTTCAGACAGAAACCAAGACAGGTACAAAAATGGTCAAGGTAAGGCCGTGGTCGCATGCCTGTCCACCATATTCACCATATTCCAGCGTCAGGCACCAGTTGTCTGGCATTTTTGCTGAACTGGGCCTTTTTGGCGCAGCCGTGAGGCACACTCTCCTGCTAATTTCTTACATCGGACTTTGCACTTTTTATTTTTATCTTATTTTTTTTCCTGATGTACGACTATAATTACCTAACTATCTGGTGTATTGTGTGTCTCTTAGTCTGTGCTAAATAAATGTATTTTCTTTCTTTTTTCTTTTTCTATATTAAATTTAGGGAAAATTTATATGCGCAATGCCACCCGGATTATTATGACAAATCTATTGATACCTCATTCATCAAAATCGGTTCGTAATTTAGGCGCTGCGGTGGAACACACGTACAGACAAACATGCATAGACTACCAAAATCATAACCCTTCCTTTTGGCTTTGCTGTAGTTGGGTTAAATTAAATAAAGGACAATAACATGGTTATCTGAGAGAACTTACAATATCATTGATTTTTACTGATACATTATTTATTTTATAAATAATTTAATTAATGCTAGTAATTCTACTAGTTTTATAAATGTTTTTTTTTTATCGTTTAGAAGGGTTGTAGAAAGAAGGCTGGAATGACGATACAACTGAATTTTTACCAACGTCAAATGATAATTAAAGTAGGTACATAAGCAAGTCTGTAAATATTTTATAATTATATTATTTTAAAAATTTCAAGTTTCTCGACCAAGTGGTTCAGGCTGTGCGATAATCGCAGGCCGATTTCCGGCCACCGTAGGCGCGGTCTTGCGGACGGTGAGCAATGGGTAGCTCACCGTCCGATAAAGACCAGGCCCGGGTCGACGGCGCGTCGTGATCCACGCGCGCCTCAAAGAGATGTCAGCAGCATTTTTTTGCGTATGCGTATTTTTTTGTAATTAATTTAGAAAAAAAATAATAATCTTGTTTGGTGTAAAATTGGCACACGGGTATTTTACCCTTACTTTTAAAATAGCCTGTTCTATCAGATAAGTTAATAAAAAGGGGATGTCCGTTTTTCGATGTAATAACAATACTGTGCACTTGTATTCCTCGAAGGGTTAGGCCCACATTTCGCCAATTATATTTAAGTCTCACGTAATAGGGGGCGAGTTTATTGCCATCAACCGGGCACAAAACCAGACTCCGTTCTGCTACTAAGCAATTCCAGATGGAAAAACCCAATAGCACTTAGCCCAACCCGGGAATCGAACCCAGGATCTCATGCTCAGTAGTGCTAATAATAGTAGGGTAATAATTACTATAAATATTAAAACAGCTTACGTTCATGTAAGATTTACAAGTGCTAACGGAATTCATTATACCACCGAACGGCAGCACAAATACAGGAAATAGTGATGTGACAGGAACACACACTGGTTGGAACAGGTAGAACCACACCATCGTCATCCACATAATCTTAAGTTTTAAAGTATTCTAAAACAAATAGTGATAATAATATAGTAATACAGAAGTCACACACTACATATACCAAGGCCGTTTTCTCATTGATCGGTGTGATATCGTTTCGGTACCGTTTCCTCATTGATCGGTGTGATATCGTTTCGGTACCGTTTCCTCATTGGTCGGTGTGATATCGTTTCGGTACCGTTTCCTCATTGGTCAGTGTGATATCGTTTCGGTACAGTTTCCTCATTGGTCGGTGTCATATCGTTTCGGTACCGTTTCTTCATTGGTCGGTGTGATATCGTTTCGGTACCGTTTCCTCATTGGTCGGTGTGATATCGTTTCGGTACCGTTTCCTCATTGGTCCGTGTGATATCGTTTCGGTACCGTTTCCTCATTGGTAGGTAAGCACTCTGAATCGAAATGGTACCCGCATTGCTTTCATTTAGAATTTCAAATTCAAACTAATTCTATTGGGACGAAGCCCATGACCAAAACTTTTGCCTTATCGTTTTACGTACAGAACCGTAAAAAATCGATAGATTTGGTTATTCTGAAATTCAAAAATACTAATTTCTGAAATTTTCCGCGTCACGTCTTACCTGACCGCATTTTTAAATATGTCATAAGTGTGGAGAAGATGAAGAAAAAGAAGCCTGCTTGACGAAATACGAATATGTTGTTGCTTCCCGCTATTCCATCGAAGCAGCTGTACGTGTTGCGGTTACATCACTCCACGCAGAGGAGACGAAGGCAGAGGAGATCGTGGAGTACATAAGAATAAAGACCAAGTTCACGTTAAGAGTTGAGAAGTTGGAATCACGCCACAAAGTTAACTTTACATCTATTGTGGTGTGCGTTCTGACTCATCCTCCGGAGACCTTCATGAAGGAAGAATTTTGGCAGAAGGGTGTCATGTATCGGCGTTTCCGCGTAAGACTACATGATACCTCGACTCAGCGCAATACTTCGCCGACTCAACGTACTACTTAGCTATTAATAGATTCATGTTTTTCATAAATAAGTATTAGTTTATTATTTTCTAAGAATATTTTGTGTATTTTATCTATGGGTCTTAGTTGCCTGACAATAAAGGAATTATTATTACATTTATTTGTTTAAATATCTCGGGACCATGGGGTCCTGCTCCTTTGGAAGGCATACGAGGGGCCGAAGCCAACTCGTAGAGACCCTTTCGATAATATAAAATGGAATGAGGCACCGTCTGACGATTATCCTTGAATGTACTATGCAAGTGCACCCAAGGACAACCCCCGGTTGGTGTAGGACTATTGCAGGATATGGAAACAAAGCTATTGGACTATGGGTTTGGGTGGCTTACGTTGCCCCCGCCTGATCAATGTTTTATATTTACACGGATAAAATTGCAGAGGGTGACTTGCAAACTCAATAATGGGCCCCCGAAAACTGTCGTTAGCACATAGTGACGTAGCGACAAGGAGCAACATGTCCTGAGGTGGTTGAGGAGTGGAGAGGTATTCCAGGGCTTTCATAACAATCCCAGAGCCCGGAAGATAGTCATGATCCCTACGAGCACTTACTGGAATACTTCCTTAATCCGAGCACGTTTGCTCTTGCAAATCTCCACTCAAGCCGGCCAATTAAGGCAAGAATGAGGTAGGAGCTTCGTTCCTCGTCAGTGTTCATTCCAGCCAGCCAATAAAGGCAAGCCAGAGATTTCTCCTGGGCGATAGAATCCGTGGGGTACCGCTACTGCAAAACTAACGATTTTATACGGTTTTGGCCATAAAACGATTTGAAATGGTTTTGGTTGTTAATTTACTAAATTTTGCTAGCGGTCGAAAATTATCCCACGGGAACGTTCTACCGGGATAAAAAGTATGACATGTACCCTTCCCCCCATCCCCGGGTCCTGTATGTACTGTGTGTGTGTCTCTGTATGTATATATGTGTGTGTTTTGTTTGTGTTGTCCTGTATGTATCCAGGTCATGGTCAACCCATGTGCCAAATTTCTTCCAAAGCAGTTTTAGCGTGAAAGACGAACAAACAAACAAACATTAGACTCATTTTCGTATTTATAATTTTATATACCTATATGTAAGGTGCTTGGTAAGCTTTCGGTATCCAATAAATCGCGTGACGTCACACGGTACCGAAACGATCTTGCACCGCAGATTTTCCAACCAGTGAGGAAAAGGCCTTATGGTAGGAGAAGCCGGAGAATGTTTGAGCAAGCATATGCAGGGCGAAAAGTTGATAGCAGCTGAGTAGGTGCGGCATGACGAGAGAATACCGATTTTTTTTTATAAAGTTTCAGATAGGAGCCCCGTGGTCAGGAGTCTACTTTCAGATTTCTAAATTGATTTTGGTATGATCGTGTGACCAATAATGATTAAAATAGGTTAATCTCATGAAGAAATTGTGGGCTTTCCCAAAATCTGACGAATTTGAAAACTCAGATTAGGACAATTTTTTAAAGGTATTATCATCATTTTAGCCGAAAGACGTCCAATGCTGGACAATAAGCCTCCCCCAAGGACTGCTAATTCGACTGATTCTGTGCTTTCCGCATCCAGCGGATTCCTGCGGCCTTCACAAGGTCATCGGTCTATCATGTGGGAGGCCTTCCAACGCTACTTCTTTCGGTACGCGGTCGCCATTCCAGAACCTTTCGGCCTCATTAGCCATCCGTTCTGCGAGCAATGTGCCCTGCCCATTGCCACTTAAGTTTGCCAATTCTTCGGGCTATGTCGGTTACCTTAGTTCTCCTGCGGATCTCTTCATTTCTGATTGGATCACGTAGGACAACTCCAAGCATAGCCCTCTCCATTGCCCTTTGGGTGACTTTTAGTCTTTTGATAAGGCCCATTGTGAGCGACCACGTTTCAGTACCATAGGTCATCACTGCCAGCACGCACTGGATAAAGACTTTCGTCTTGAGACACTGTGGTATGTGGGTCGAGAAGATATTGCGTAGCTTCCCGAACGCTGCCCAGTCGAGTCGGATTCGACGATTGACCTCTTTCTCGAAGTTGGACATACCTAGCTGGACAGTTTGTCCTAGGTAAACATACTCGTCCACAACTTCAAGCGTAGCGTCTCTGATCTTCATGAGAGTGGGTGTCACATAGGCATTTGACATGATCTTTGTCTTGTCCATGTTCATTTTAAGACCCATTCTTTCAGAGGCTCTACTGAGGTCATCGAGCGTTGTACTGAGGTCCTCCATGGTCTCAGCCATGATAACTATGTCGTCTACAAACCGAAGGTTATCGATATACTCGCCATCGATGTTGATGCCTAGCTCTTTCTAATCCAAAACCTTGAAGACATCCTCCAGTGCAGCGGTGAACATTTTCGGAGAGATAACTTCTCCCTGTCTCACACCTCGCTGCAGAAGGATAGGTTGAGAGGTTTGGTCCTGGAGTTGAGCTGACATAGTGGCATTTTCGTACAGATACTTTAGCACCTCGATGTACAGTACCGACCAAAAGTCCATAGGCAATCGTACAAAGCAATAGACTGACGCTTCGGTTTGACTTACGACCTTCTTCTATAAGATGTTACAATACTATAGATACACACACACTTACTTTGTCTGCAACTCATAGTAGTTCATAATTTCAATCAATATAGAATACGGCGTGCTAGCTCAGTGGATAACGTGCTTTGGTATGTGCGATTATGGTGAGCCGAGCGAGGGTTCAAATCTCGTCTGTGGTTTGCTTGTAATTTTTAATAATTACATTCATAGTTTTTGTTATTTTTTAATAATTATTATTCATAGTTTTTGTTATTTTTTAATAATGACTAGTTCAATAATCATTCGTTTTTTGTTTCGGTCGTCTTGTTCACATAAATATTAAGGTTTAGCAGGTAGACCACAGAAAACTAAGCAAATCATTTCGATTTCTGTGGGGTAGACAGACGCAGTTCGTTACGCGTATTCGCGATTGCTACGGTCTGTTCCCAGAAAATCTCAAAACTTTGTTGGTTCGTGGTTATTGTTGGTGACGAGTATTTAAGTATTAGCGGTGTTGTGGTTATTGTTTTCAAAATGCAGTCAAATATAAATATTGAAGGGAGATCAAATATTATTGCGCTGCGTAAAAGTGAATGTAATTTACACAAATATCTAATGAGACCGGACTAAGTGTGAGTGTTATCATTTAAATATTTCATATTTTACTAAACATAAATCTTAATCAAAGGTATTGTTGATAGAACAGAGGTATTGTTGAGACAGAAGATGCCTTTAAAATTTTAAATTCATTATGAGGTTTAATTCGATTAGTGAATGATAAATAATTATTATGTGTAATAAATACAATGTTATTCTTTGTTCTAGAGAAATACTGTGAGGGTTAAGAGGAATGAGGAAGAGGCTTATTATCGAGCAGTAGCGACGTCAAATGATGGAGGAATATGAAACAAATGGTTTCATACCAACGAGATATTTTGCTGAATTATTAAACACGTCATTATGAAGTGAACCGTTCGCTGTGCACTCTGAAGACTTGTATCACTGAAGACCAGCTAGGAAGCCGTTTTCGACAGAAAGGCATAAACAAGAACGTTTAAGTTTCGCACGATAATATTAAGACTTCAAGTGGGACACTGCTATATTTTAACCTTAAAATATTTACCGTACCAACTTAATAAACAACAGATTCGTTATTGCATGAATTTGTGGTAACGATTTTTTAAGCAAGTTACAATATGTTGTTTGTCGTATTTCTCGCAGATAGACCGAAAATGTTTAAGATTATTTTAGTAATATTATTATTTTAGGATTACAATTTGAGGTTAAGTTTCAATCTTCTTTTCGTAAAGAAAATGAATACTTAAGCTATAACCTCAATACCAACCAATATTTACTAAAGCCAAATAAAATGTAAAATAAATAATGTAAACAAACTGCCCATACTTTACCTTAAAATCACCTATTTTGTAAGTAGTTTTTTTTTACATTTTGATTAGTCTTATATTCTTATTTATTGCTTAATTACTTCGACCATGATCAAAGCTAACTAATAATAAGGTAGCTAATATTTATGGTGAAAAAATCAATTTAAAATTTAAAACATTTCATAATACAAATATGTCAAAATAATATAAATTACTTCTAAGTTTTTTGACATCTATTTCACATCTTATTGAGCTGACGTAATGACAAATAATTGTAGCAATATATTATCTATAAGTAAAATAAATATAACGAATACAATTTTTTAATTTTGCTATCACATATTACGCATTTTTAATTCTAATCTTCTCCTTTATTGCAATAACAGCATTAATAAAAAAGGCAGCAATAGTTAAAATATAATATTATTGCTAACAAAAATATTAATATTTGCAAAATCTGCACTGTGCTTGACGAGGTTGGAACCTAAGCCAGTTTGCATCACAGACCAATGCTTAACGCGTTCTGCTATCTGCACACGTAAGTTTGGTTTGAATTTTAGCATTGCCATAAACTGGCCAAGGTCAAGCGCATGATGCGTGTTGTCTAACAAAAGCGACGGAAATATATATTTGTTTCGGTAGTGAGGCGCAAGTACGCGACGATACGACAGTGTAGCAGTGTGTAAAGCGCAATACTGCGTTCTCTGTGGTGTGTGTGCCGTGTTGTTTACACATACAGATCAACGGACTATACCGCGTGTTCACAGCAATATGATTCTTAACGTGCTTATGCACTTTTGAACGCTTACTGTACCAAAAGTATATCTGGCGAAAAGATAAAAAAGGAAAGGATATTCAGTGCGAATAAAAGTTATTCTGTGCAATAGTGTAACCTTTCCTTATAGTAGTGTAGTCAACGAGTGCTTTTTTGTTCAATTTTCAGCAGTCTCGGAAAAATATGGACAAGGTGTCATTCGATTCAGAATGATTAAAATGATATATATAAAATAATATATAAGATGATTTTTGAAAAAAAAAAAATAACAGTCGTAAAAATTGAAAGTTATAAACAATAAACTGAAAAAGAAGGTGGTCTAGTTGTTAGCAAATATCTCGAAAAACGACTTTATATTTTTGAAATCTAAAAAGAGATCAAAAAGAAGAAGAAATTTCCTAAAAGAAAGCCAACTGTTTTTATAGCACGAAAAGGAGGTGGCAAGTCGTTCCAGCAGCAAGAGGCTGCGAATTTAAAGCTTGCACGGAATGCAACAGTTTTGTGCATTGAAGCCAAAAGAAGGTAAGAAGATGCTCTTTGTCTCGTGACCAAGTCAATTTTCTATAAAGATTATTCTGGTTTTTTTGTGAGAATGGTGCCAAAGAGTAGGGTAGCTAGATGAAGCTTTCTGCGATCTGACATTCTCAACAAATTACCCTTATTTAAAAATGTAGTTATGTGAGATCGGGGTGGGACATTGTAACAAAACCTCGCACAAGCATTCTGTACTCTCTGGATCAACTATTCACTTCTACCAAGAATGCACGCAACAAACAGTGTCAGCGTAGTTCAGCTTGGATAAAACAAGTGACTCACACAGCATGACACGCATATCCACACTTATGTTAGACCGTACACGGTACAGAAGCTTGAACGGTGCGCCGAAGACTACGATAAAACAACTTTAAGTTTCACAGAGAACCATACTGAAACTATGTACTTTTAAAGACTTTCCGATACTCTACCACACTTCTATATGAATACGGTGAGGTGCTGACTGTGCGACAACTTTTTGTATTCAGCATTGTTTCAAAACAGCATACTATTTTGGAGTACAATCCAACCCTGATAAGGCGGAAGGATTTACCTGTTTGCAAGAGATTAACACACTTAACGGCTTTTATCCCTTTTTAGATTTTACCCCTTTTTTCTCCTATTCCTGAAATGTACTCTATGAATAAATTACCGATGAAGAAATCAGTATCTCTGTGACTTTGGAAGTTAACATACGATCAAACTGAAAACATACCATCTTAAAGTAGTGATACAAGTAATTGTCGGCTTTATATACGCACATCAACACTGCCTAAGGATATGTCGGATTTTCTCAATTTACTCAAAATTTGTTATAAATTACAACATTTATATGTTTTTATACAGCCCATTTATCAGACTAGACTTCAGAATAAAAAAAAAAATGTATTTTGTGTAATTAAAATGTTATTTAAATAAAGACGAAAAGTGAAATAATGGTAAAACTAACGATGAATATGTTTTTTCAAGAAAAAATTAAAAATAAAGCGAAATTATCCGACTTTTTGCAATTATGCAAAAAATCAGTAGTCACAGACGTTAACGACGATCCTGCAACAGTTTTTCTTTCATGCTTTGTTTGAATCAAGTTATCAAAGTCTTTCTGCGGGATATTGTTACAGGTCTTACTAAGATGCCAAAAAAGATGCTCTACAGTCGCAATGTTTGTAGGAAGATTCTTCAGAGCCCTTCTTTGGAGCATGTCCAACGCGTGCTCTATGGGGTTTAGGTCAGGTGATTTCACGGACCAGACTAAGACCGATACGTCGTGCTCCTGCAGCCAGCTGGTCACCACTCGCACTGTGTGCGAACGGGCACTGTCCTGCATGAGCGTGAATTCTTGACCCATTTGTAGTCGATGGGGGTAGACTATTGGTACTATTACCTGGTTACGGTATTTTTCAGCGGTCATGGTCTGATCCAGACGAGGTCTGTTCTTCCACCAACACGAATTCCCGGCCTAACCATAATTGTCCCGCCGTGGTATGGATGGACTTCCTGAGGGTGCAGACGGCTCTTATGACCAGGAACTCGCCATACGCGTATTTTTTGCGAATCGGGATGAAAACCGAATCGGGACTCATCGGTAAACAGCACTACAGACCACTTGTTATCTTTACAGAGCTAATGTTTACAAACCCACTGTAATCTTCGTCTACGATTTCCTCAGCGTAGCGTTGGAGTACGAAGCGGTCTACGAGCATGAAGGTTAGCTTCATGCAGTCTTCTCCTCACAGTGTGGTCACTTCCAAGCAACTGGTTCTCTGACTGGAGCCTTTGAACCAACTTCATGGCCGTAATATTTGGTTGTCTTCTCGCGGCACTTGCAAAAATCGGTCTTGTCGTTGGTTATGCACTTCCCGCCTTGGTGTCTTTCAGCCACTTCACCAGTAGCATGATAACGTGACATAACCTTGATACCACGTTTAGTTTTGTTCCAATCTTCCTCAGCAATACTCCGTTGTGTAGCCCCAGCTTGAAGCATGCCTACTGCCCTTAACATTTCCTGTATCGTTAATTGGCGCCGCTGCATGACGCATACAGTGGCATAAATTCGAAATTAACTGCTAAGTTGTTTTAAAACTTTCATTTGACACCAAAAATTACCAAAAACTATGGTAGGTAAATTGAAACTTCCGAACTTCGTTAAAGTTATACCGCGCAAATCTTTTATTTTATTTGTTTCAAATTCTTTGGAATTATCCAAAAAGGCCTACAAAATAAGTTTTCTTCAAAAGATTTAAAAACTGGCCAGCATTTTTTGAGTTTACGAACTTTATACAAAATAATCCCTAGACGGTGTTGTTGTGTGTACTATGGAAACTATAAAAGAATCTACTAGCTAAATCTATTCGATTCTTTACACACCCTCTCACACACACACTCATCACCTCCTTAATCTTATACACCCAGAGGACAGCAACCCTTTCATTCTTTTTAAAGTTAATTAAGTTCATATTTAAAATAAACTGTTTTCTTTTCTTCGTAAGCTCATACTCGCATACCCAGTCCAAGGGCTTGAGGCGCTACATGCTGAAACACAGGCTATAAACCTAGTTCGGCAGCAGATGCTAATAAAGCATAATAGCAAAGCTAATTAAGCATAATAATTTTAAGTAGCTAAAAAAAAAATGTGTTACATGTTTACTATTTCTGGTCTTATAAATAAATAAATAAAACCGGTAAAAATAGTTGCGCACATCCTCCATGATGTGTGTCTCAAAATGCAGGTGCTCATCAAACACCACCCCAAGATTACGGGCTTCTTGCACCCTATCAATAGAACACCCATCAATCTTCAAGTCCAGATTGTACCCTAACATTTTATCTGGAAAATCTCTTGATCCCATGAGAATGTACTTGGACTTAACTGGGATTAGAACCAGATAGTTTCTTACTGACCAAGCTGAAATCCTATTCAAATCCACGTTCATTCTTTTTACAGCTTTACCAGATTGCTGAGGGTGGAATAAGAGACATCTACAGATCGTCAGCATATCGGTGGAACTTAGTGTTGATCAGACAGTTAACGATGTCGGCACTGTACACAAAGAGAAGAAGAGAAGCGGGCCATGGATCGATCCCTGTTGTACGCCGCGGTTCACTTGCTTGGGACTAGACGCTATAATATCTCCAAAACTGTCACTGGAACAAACTGAGAACGGTGACTCGGGTAACTCTGAAACCATTGAACTGTTTCCGGCTGACATCCGTAGTAAGCCAGCTTGGATAGGAGAAGGGAGGTATAAATTGAGTCGAAGGTACGTGAAAAATCTAGGAGCACAAGCATGGTAACCCATGCTCTGTTTTCTGGCTTCTAGGATATTACCAACTACAACAAGAATAGCTGTGGCTGTACTGTGCCCCTTACGAAAGCCTGATTGGGCCTACGGCAAAATACTGTGCTGCTCAAGATATGCCCGAAGCTGGTTAGACAACTTTTTCCTGAATTTTGGAGAGACATGGTAAAAGGCTAATTGGGCGAAGATCTTTCACGCTGGCGGGATTAGATACCTTAAGGATGGGCCTAACTATAGCCAATTTCCATACATCCGGAAAAGAGGACGAGGTTATGGATCCGTTATAGCTGCAAGGGTACCAAGAAGAGTCATCATCAGCATCTCGAGGGAGACTTGGTCAAAACCCTGAACATTGGACTCAAGACCATGCAGAACCATTTCCTCCTGGACTGGCTCAAGCTTTAAATGAGCATATGCAGTTTTTTTTTTAATTCGCCGCGCTTTTTCAGAAAAAATCAAAATCAATTTATAAGCCAAAGTCTACAATTAAGGCTCATGCAGACCAGCGCGGTATCGCAGGCGCGACAGGCAGCACGACCCGTGTCGCACCCGCGATATCGCGCTGGTCTGTACGAGCCTTTACTGTCAACCTGACCACCGCCGCCCCTGTCTGAACCACGTATTAGCTACTAGTTTTTGTTTAATTTTGGCAAAACTGTTGTTCGTCTTAAGTTGACACACGATTAAAGCCTCGTGCAGACTAGCGCGACGCGACTAAGAAAACTAGAAGAAGAAAGCGCGACAAGTCGTGCTAGTCTGCACGAGCCTTTAATTGAGTTACAAGTAGGTACAAAATTATTTGTGGATATGAAAATCAATTATTTTCAAATTCCTCTCTTTTTTTTCCGTACTACTTTTGTTGACCTCCTTTAATATGCTCGGCTTTCAACTTTAATAAATTAAAAAAAAAAAAAATTCGACGAACTGAGACTTCAAAAAAAGGAGGAGGTTCCTCCTTTTTTGAAGTCTGTTAAAAAAGTGAGAACATTGAGATTTTATTTGATGATCATGGATATTTAGGTATTTCGCTGTTCCCGGCGAATAAAATGGTAACCGTAAAAACCAAATTTTACAGGAAAAATAAAAACTTTTGAACCGTAGGAAATGACTGAAAAAAAAAGTGTAATCGGACCTCTTAATATCGAATATAATATGCAACCTTCGTAGTTGCACATTACCATTTTATTCGCTGGGGACAGCGATTTGTACTCACATTAAATCTTTCTAGATGCGGCGCTAGTATGAATAATGGTACTAATACGCCAACTAAACCCCTGTAGTTGTTTTTCGCCATATTCAGGAATCGTTCGCGATAGCCGCGGATTTTGGTTTTTCTAGGGTCATCTTTTGGGCTAAAAACATAATATTAAATATATAATACGTTTGGTTTTGACGACACGGTTGGCACAGTGTTTAAGCGATTGACTGCTGCGCTGCGTGTCGCGGGGCACGGAACAAATATTTGTATGACCTACATATAGTTGTTCCGGGTCTGGCTGTTTGTGTATCAGTTTAAATGTTTGTAAACGCACCCACTACATACAGGAGAAAATTTTAGTGTGGGGCAACGTTTAAAAAAAAGCTTGTTGCAAATGCCTGGCAACCGTATTTACGCGTTTAATGAGAAAACCATTTTTAATATCATTCATAAACTTCATCCCAGATCACCATCAAACACTTCGAAAAATTCAAAAGTCATTTATTCAAACTAAGCTGAGAATCAGCACTTTTCGAACGTCAAAATTACATAAGACAGTCCGCCAAAACGCCCACCCTTCACCACTTCCTAGTGCCTTTAGCTGGGAAGAAGTGGCGCACTGAACAGCTGTGCACAGTGCACAGCTGTTCAGTTAGAAAAAATAAATAAAATTGATTCTATCCAATAGTATGCAAAATAATTTACATTACGCAACACAAAACATAATTTAAATTATAAATTATTAGCCATATGTCAGTCAGCACACGCCAATATACCTACCAACAAAAAAATATCGAGAACTATATACTCTTATATACATACTAAAAAATAAAAACTAAACGTAAACAGAACTTTAAGCCTCCAAGAGGGCGAGCCCGCTTACATATAGCTATATAAAGCTTGATCAGCAAGACGACCAGTCACCACAAGCAATCGTTTTTGCACATGCAAATGCAAAATTGTGTTTTATCCACTTGCTTTGAGAAAATTGTGAAAAAAATTGTTTGCAAAATTGTGTTTTATCCAACATCAACCATTGGGCAGTCGCCTGCCAGACACGATACCCGTCTGGTCGGAGGATCCTCCCTTGTCTATGGTGGATGAGTAAATTTTACTCTCTCATACCCCTAAACATACATCATCTGATGTATGCGCATTTAAACGAAGCAAAAGGAGTAAATAAGGATTGTAGCAGGTGTTCTTCTGTAGTTTCTTCCCACCCCCAAGGGAAAAATAAATTAAGTTTATAAATGTATGTATGTATTAATTTTATATCATCAGTACAACTCTAGTTCAAATTACTCATTGAATGATCATTTCCTGAATGAAATCATGAGATTTGAAGCCAATTCTAACTAAGAGAGTTGCATTTGTGATTCTAATGTTTCAAAACTCTGCTTAGCTCTCACCAGTAGCGTACATGAAGCGACTGCCTATCTGACCTCCACAACCTATTAACTGGGTAATACGATACCTCTTGGTAAGACTGGTTGTCAGACTTTCAGGTTTCTGACGACCCGTAACGACTGTCAAAGATCCACGAATAATAGCCGGGACCAACGGCGTGCTTTCCGTGGCACGGAGGAGTCTCGGTATGTAAAGACGGTCACCCATCCATGGACTAACCCCGGCAAACCTAGCTTAACCTGATAAATCGACCCGTGAGGCTATTATTACATAGCCACAAGCTCCTTCAAAAATTATCCTCTAATGATTATAATTCTGTAAATACATTTTATAGTAGGGGAAGTACCTACTGCTCGATTTTTGCTATCTATTTTAGGAACCTGTCAAACCGCTGACGAAGAAGCGACTACTTTATCAACTAGTAGCAGCGCCCCACGGTTTCACCCGCATAAGTTTCTATCCCGTGGGTATATCTTGATAAAAAGTATCCTATTGATAATCCAGTTTTTAAACTATCTGTGTGCCAACTTTCATTCAGATCCGCTCTGTAGTTTTTGCGTGAAAGAGTAAACATCCATCCATCCTCACAAACTTTTGCATTTATAGGATAGTAGGAATAGGATAGGATAGGAAGTCGGAAGTAGGAAAAGGAAAATAGGAAATAGGAAGTAGGATAGGAAGTAGGATAGGATGTAGGATAGGAAGTAGGATAGGAAGTAGGATAGGAAGTAGGATAGGAAGTAGGATAGGAAGTAGGATAGGAAGTAGGATAGGAAGTAGGATAGGAAGTAGGATAGGAAGTAGGATAGGATGTAGGATAGGAAGTAGGATAGGAAGTAGGATAAGAAGTAGGATAGGATGTAGGATAGGAAGTAGGATAGGAAGTAGGATAGGAAGTAGGATAGGAAGTAGGATAAGAAGTAGGATAGGATGTAGGATAGGAAGTAGGATAAGAAGTAGGATAGGAAGTAGGATAGGAAGTAGGATAGGAAGTAGGATAGGAAGTAGGATAGGATGTAGGATAGGAAGTAGTATAGGAAGTAGGATAAGAAGTAGGATAGGATGTAGGATAGGAAGTAGGATAGGAAGTAGGATAGGAAGTAGGATAGGAAGTAGGATAGGAAGTAGGATAGAAAGTAGGATAGAAAGTAGGATAGGAAGTAGGATAGGATGTAGGATAGGAAGTAGGATAGGATGTATGATAGGATGTAGGATAGGAAGTAGGATAGGAAGTAGGACAGGAAGTAGGATAGGAATTAGGATAGGAAGTAGGATAAGAAGTAGGATAGGAAGTAGGATAAGAAATAGGATAGGAAGTAGGATAGGAAGTAGGATAGGAAGTAGGATAGGAAGTAGGATAGGAAGTAGGAAATGAAGTAGGATAGGAAGTAGGATAAGAAATAGGATAGGAAGTAGGATAGGAAGTAGGATAGGAAGTAGGATAGGAAGTAGGATAGGAAGTAGGAAATGAAGTAGGATAGGACTAATAGGATTATCTCGCTAAAGAAAAGTACAAAAGATTGTATATCTCGTACAAAATGGATCAGGTTCAATTTTCCTTAATCAGGAAGAAGGTTTTTCAAAAGCATTTTTTTTTTTGTGAATTTTACTTCAGCGTTTGAGGTCATTGTTCTTTTGTCCACTTTGTCCTAGTACCCATATGGTTTCGAATTTAACCTTTTTTTTGGGTGGGAAATTATCAAATAACTTCTCCTGCTCTAGGCGAAGCGGGAGGGCGTGTCACTCTTACTGACTAAAAGCCACCCGTGTTCATTCGGTTGCCCTGTTGCCGGGGGCCACGATCTCCATTTCGGTTTTCTTCGCACCCCCGGCAGGCATCGGCCCTAACGGAACCCGTCAGTTCGAATTCAACCCAAATATGCTATTACAAAAATCATGTGTTCATTTACGCGACTGCTATTTAAATATTTCCCGCACTTTCATGTACCTAGCTGGATATGTTTGTTGGATTGAAGATTAGCCCAAAATTCGGGCGTAAACGCGTGGATAGGCTAACAGTTGCGTCGGAGAATCGTTGGCCGTGAAAGTTTCTGTCGATGAAATTGTAAAAAGTGAATCGTTCTGTCGGCAAATCGTTCACTGGTGAATAGTTCAAATTATTCCTCGTAGATACAAGCAATTCTTATCTAACCGAGTTGTAACAGCACACATGGAATAGGCTCCCGGAGAATGTTATGACGGCTCCCTCACTGAACCTGGACAGATTAAACATCTCCAAGCTATTTGATACACACGCATCAGCTAATTAGCTGCTAGTGTATCTAACCAAATAATAATAATAACCCACCGCCGTATCTCTACGTTGACATCGTGGTGGGGCTTGCGCACTCCAAAATCTAGGTCTGAGTTTACTTTGCCGGGACAGATCTAGGATGAGGAGCCAGACAGGGGCATCAGGCAGGGGCAATAGTTTTTCCATAGTTCCAGGTCACCAGTCCACTTTAGCCATTTAAACCCATAGTCCAATATTAGCTTTGTACACCAACCGGGAGTTATCCTTGGGTGCACTTGCATAGTGCATACAGGGATAATCGTCGGTTGGTGCCTCGTTTCATTAAAACGCCTAACAGGCCTCTGAGAGTTGGCTTGGGCCCGTCGTACGCTTTCCAAAGGTCCGGGACCCCAGACTCCCGAGAAATGTAAAAGAATAATAATCATTATACACTTTCCTCGTAGAGATACTTTTGAATTGTTACCGTTCATCGGAGAATGTTGGAGTACTGTTTCAGAAGAGTTATAATGCGCTTCTAAACTCGTAAAACTGTTAATTCTAAAACAGTTCGACGACATTCGCTTCTTCGATGAACGAATCGCTGACAAAACGATTCACTTTTGAGAGTTTCGCCGATAGAACCCTTCAACGACCAAACGATTCATTCGTGTATCCCCGCGTTCACACCAAAGTATACAACATTTATTTTAAATGTCAGTCCTGTTTTCGTTTATAGTTTTTTACGTGCATCGTATTAAAACGGCTTTTTACATTTTCATTAAATACTTCTGGAACAGAGTACCTATAATTTAAGAGAATTTATTCCGGAAATTTATGTATAAACATTAACTTGTAGAATTATAATAAATCTCTGATGTTTTTTGTTGATATTTTGTTCGCTAATCCTAACCAATATTATAAATGCGAAAGTGAGTTTTTTTGTTTGTTACGCTTTCACGCTAAAACGGCTGAACGGATTTGGATGAAATTTGGCCCATGGGTAGACCATGACCTGGAAAAGGACACAAGATACCTTTTATCCCGATATTCCCACGGGATCGAGAATTATACGGGAAAAACTGTGGGGCGCAGTTAGTATAAAATAAATTATTACTTGTGTATCGTCGTTTTGATCATAGATTTATATCTGAGTAGTTTTCAATGTTTTTTATTGGTGTATTGGAGTGTGCTAGCTGACATTATGACAAATAATTTATTTAATGTTTAATGTTTCGTACTTAATGTTAATTACTTTGTATACTATTATTAATTACTTTGCAAATATAATCAAGTTACTCTTACTTAACAGACAGTTGTGCTGCTGGGAGTTTGTTGCGCCACTTCTTTCCTGCTAAGTGTTTTTTGCTGCACTAGGAAGTGGTGAAAGGCGGGCGTTTTGCAGTTTTTGAACGTCCAAATTACTTAAGACAGTCCCCCTGTCTTACGTAATTTGGACGTTCAAAAAGCGCTGATTCTCAGCCTAGTTTAAGTGACTTTTGATTTTATCCCTTATTTTGATAGTTTCATAAAATTACGATAACATGTTTGTGTAAAGTTGCCATAGTAGACGGTAGCCAACTCGACTTGAGTAGGTGCTATGTAACGTAAAGGGTCACAGAAACGATCAATTGCAATTGGCAATGTTTTTTGTATTTATTGTCAATTGGTTTAATTGCATTTGGTAGACAATAATTTCGGGGACCCTTTACACGGAAAAGCAGTATCACAAAAATGCGCCACGTCCATAATAATAATAATAATATGTCGAGGTGACAATCTTTTACCTTTAAACGAGCAATTCTTGTATCTTTATATGTATATAAATTTATTTCTGTGATCTCGGAAACGGCTCTAACGATTTCGTTGAAATTTGGTATATGGGGGTTTTCGGGGGTAAACAATCGATCTAGATTAGTCTTATGTTTGGGAAAACGCGTATTTTCGAGTTTTCATGCGTTTTTTTTTTTTCCAAAAAATGGTCGCTAATTTTTTTTTATAAGTTTTCTGTCCGTCTGGTCCAGTGGGTTAAAACGCGGACGGCAAGAAATAAGTGTTACGGGTTCGAATCCCGCTCGGTGCTACTTTTGTTTTTTTTTTTATAATTGTTCAAGTTTATATATATATTTTTTATTGTTTTTAGACAAGTTTAAAAAAATGTAGTTAATATTTGAGAAAACAATATGTCTAATATTTACCTATACTGATTACGTGAATAAGATTTAAGGGTCTTACAAACAGGCGCGACACGCGACGCGACACAAAGACACCGCTCGTCGCGCGAGGAGCGGTGTCTTTGTGTCGCGTCGCGTGTCGCGCCTGTTTGAAAGAGCCTTTATGCTTTCGAGTTTTTATTTTATTGAGACTTGAATTGTAATACTGATCTACACAGAAATCGATCGTAAATAATAATAATTGTCAGTTCACATTCTACTTTTTTATTTTATGTAGATTATCACCAATTGCAATAAATAGTAATAACCGAGCGAAGCTCGGTCGCCCAGGTACTGGTATTTTAAGTATACTTCTTTCGTTGTCATTGGTTATCTACTTTTTAGGGCTCCGTACCTCAAAAGGAAAAAACGGAACCCTTATAGGATCACTCATGTGTCTGTCTGTCTGTCCGTCTGTCACAGCCAATTTGCTCCGAATCGAATGGACCGATGAAATTGAAATTTGGTACAATATGTATTTATTTCTGTGACCCAAACACGGACGTATAACACTTGTTGCGTGGATCTCTTTTTTTTTCATAATTTTCAAATAATCATATTTAAAGATATTTAAGAAAAGAGATGAAAATTGACCATTCTTCTCCTTATCTCCGAAACTACTGGGCCTAAAATTTTGAAAAAACAATATGGTTCTTTACCCATAGATTACAGGAAAACCTATAAGAAGTCTATGGTCTTAAAATAACATGGTATATCACTCAATATTGTGCTTACAAACTTTGCAGTTGGAATGTATGGGAGAACAAGTTTTTCGACTACTATGTTAAGTTTGTATTTGGAATAAATTCATCCCAATTACGGAACCCTTCATTGTGCGTGGTCCGTCATGCACTTGGCCGGTTTTTATTTTACTAGCCGATGCAGAAGCACATTTTTGTTCAGAGGAAGGCTTTTGTGGAGCCTGTAGGTACTTAATATAAATCTAATGCCTTTACACGAGCAATTCTTGTTTATATATGTACTGATATATCGATACCAAAGTTCACACTCGTACTAATTACATTTACACCAATTTTACAGGAGAGCAATTCTTATGTTCGCATATGAATATCGTAGCAATGGTTTAAAAAACATTACAAATTAAGTACTTATATCATAGAATAACTTTTTGAAATATATTCAATATCTTTATTGCTTTTCCATAATGTGTACTTAGGTGGTAACTATATAATTTAGATCATTATGGACCCTGTAGGGCACAGCAAAGAGGGTAGGAGAGAGGAAGCACTGTTTTAATAATAATAATAATATAGCCTTTTATTCAGATCCATATTACAATTAAATGACAAAATACATAGAAAACTTAAATTTAATGTAAATCTTAATCTAGTCTCTCTTATTTGAGTTTTACTTATTTTCTGTAGATCTGTTTGCCAGTCGACAAAGGCCTCCTTTTCCACTCATGCCTTTCTAGAGCTACTCTGTTCCATATGATGCCTGCCACTTATCTTAAGTCGTCCTCCCATCTTTTTTGTGGTCTACCTCTTTTGCTTTTACCTTCTCTAGGATACCACTGTGTCACAATTTTGCTCCACTTGTCTTTGCCTCTTATCATATGCCTTGCCCATCGCCATTTAAGCCTTCTAGTTTTGCATGTTATGTCTATAACCTTTGTTTTGGTTCTTATTACACGGTTTCGCAGTCGGTCTGTCTTTTTCACATTCATCATGCTCCTCCTTTTCCAGCCATTGGTTATTCTTCTTTCAACTTCTTTACGCATCGGATTATCATCTGTTATTAACTGTCCCAGGTTCATCAATCAATAATTCATCTGTATAATCAATTTGATTGTTTCCTTAATTTATAGTAATTCTCTCGACGTTTGTCATTACTCTTATTTTTTCAGGGTTCAGTTTTAACCCTAGCTTCTCGCTTTCCGTTGCCAGTTCGTTTACCATTTCTGTTATGTCTTTTGCAAATAACACAATCATCTGAGTTAACGAGACACCGTCTACATTTATACCGAGATTTTCCTAACTAAGATAGAACACTGAATATTGATTCTAGTACCGCCGAGAATAATTTTGGTGACAGGGGATCTCCTTGTCGTACGCCTTTGCATACTCTGAAAGGTCCGCCTTTCTTTTCCAATTGGATTCTCGCAGTACTCTGACTGTAAACATTCTTTATTAAGCGGATGTATTTGTGTTCAATTCTTTGTTCTTTTAATGACTCCCATATCTTTTCGTGAAACAAAGAATCGAATGCTTTGCTATAATCGATAAATGCAATGTAGTAGGTACATTGGTATTCTCTATACTTATCCATAACTTGGCGTACTACATAAATGTGGTCGATCGCTGAATAGTCTTTACAAAAACCCACCTGCTCAATGGGTTGGTGTTCGTCTAAAATTTTCGCAATCCGATTTAGTATGATCTTGGCAAATACCTTGTATATGTTGGACATAAAGCTGATAGAGCGGTAGTTCCCGATTTCATATTTGGCTCCTTTTTTATATAGAAGAATAATGTTTGATTTTGTCCATTGCCGTGGGATAATTTCGGTATTTAGTATCTCGTTAAACATGTTAGTGAGAACTGGTGTTATAACTTCTTTGCTTTCTTTTAGGATTTCGTTGTTTATACAATCAGGTCCTGGTGCTTTGTCTCTCTATTGACTATCTATAGCTTTTATTACTTCAGTCAGAAGGATGTTAGGGATATTTGAGATTTCCGCTAGGTCGTTTCTGCCTTGAGCTGTGTTGTGTTCATTATTTTTTTTGTAATAGGATGTGACTAATCCTAATATGTTTGTTCTGTGGTGGTTCCATTCTCCGCTGTTATTTTTAAGTTTTGCGATCCAGACTTTTGAATTTGTTAATTCCTTATGAGCTTTTTTAACGCCTCCCATTTTGGCTACATGTTTTTTATAATTTCTATTTATTAATTTTCCTGTCCGTTCTTATACTTTCTTTGATGTATTTACTAATTTTCGTTAAATGCCTTCTTCTGTCTTCTACTTCTTTTGCGCTAATTAGCTGGTTTCTTTGCTCTAGTAATTTCATGATATTAGTTGTTAGCCATTTTCTCGGTTCAGATCTGATCGTAGCAGTGTGTTGTAGTTGAACTTTAATAGTATTCTCTATGTTCCAGTTGTACTTTTCCTGAGTTCCCATGGTCTTTGTATTCTCTTTGAAGTCTGTGAATTTATCTCTTAGGGTGACTACTAGTTCCATACACTAGCTCCATTTGATGCTTGCTGGTTTCTTTGGTTGTACTGATTTTATTTCAGCTCTGATCAGTCTATGGTTGGTGTTGAAGTTAAATTTGTTAATGACGTCAAAATTTGTAAAGCAGTTGTTTCTATTGGTCATTATAAAATCGATTTCATTCTTTGTTTTCCTACCTGGTGAAATCCATGTCCACATTTTCTTTGTGTTTTTTTTTAAATACTTTATGATGGTTAAGTTACTTTCTAGTGGGAAGTTTATAAGTTTTTCTCCATTTCTACTTCTAATTTTATTACTGTAGGTGGATGGTCCTAGTACTGTCTCTTCTCCTGGGCGTTTAGCTCCAATTTGCCCATTGAAGTCTCCCATGACGATTAGGTTTTTGTGGGCGTGTACTTGGATAGTGTTATTTAAGTCATGGTAGAATATCTCAATTGTTTCCTGGTCCGATTGTTCTGTTGGTGAATATATTTGTAAAATAGACCATGAATCTTTATATCCCAGTAACTTCAGATTCATCATTGCTTTGCGCTCCGAAATTCCAATAAAAGTCGGGAGCAGAGTCCAAGCTACCGGTGGTTGGGGCTGCAGAGACAGGAACCTCCTCACAATGTTAGCCGTATCGAGGATTACTGCTTTCTGAATCACGCGCTTGATACAACCACCTAACGAGAGCCTCGAGAGATGTTGATGGAGGCTTTCGGCCATTAGGCCATTAGCCGTTACGACAATCGGCACAATGATAGCTGAGCTCACATTCCACATGTCAACAACCTCGTGTGGTAAGTCGAGATATTTTATTTGTTTCTTTCTCAGCTTTCACGAGGTTCTCGTCATGTGGAATGGTAATATCGACTATCATTGCGCGGCGCGCTAATCGATCTATCACTACTATATCAGGCTTATTTGCTATAATAGTCCTGTCAGTAATGATAGACCGATCCCAGTACAACGTGACATGGTCATTTTCGAGAACTGGGTCGGGTACATACTTGTAATACAGTACCTCAGAGTCTACAAGTTTATATTTCAAAGCAAGTTGCTGGTGAATAATCCTGGCCACTTGGTTATGTCTGTGCAAGTACTCGCCGTTAGCTAGACGCGAACAACCAGAGATAATATGTCTGATGGACTCACCCGGACGATGGCATGCCCGACACACGTCAACCGTACCGTCCTTCATAATGTCTCTGGTAGCTATTCGTCAAGCTTAACTTCGTCCATAATTGCACAGATGAAACCTTCGGTTTCCCCGAAAAGGTCACCGAAACATAGCCAGGATACGGACGCTAAGAAATCTAGACCGGGCTCGTGGAGAGCCCGATAGAAGCGCCCGTGAAGCGCCTTGCTTTGCCATACCTCCTTGCGCTCATCAGTAGTAAGTACTACAGGTTTGCACCAGTTCTCTTTAGCGACGGAGAGCGGGGTGAGCCCGTTGTCCACTGCGACCACATGACGGTGCATACCCACATCGGCTTTAAAAAAATATTCCCTGAGGCTGCACACCTCGAGGTTGTGAAGGGTCTTCGCACTTAAAAAGCCTCGACCCCCGCATTTCCGTGGGATGTACAGTCTCATCACCGATGAACGTGGGTCATCCGGTTTGCGGTCAGGAGTGTACGTACCCTCCTGTCCAGGGCGTCAAGTTCGGTCTGAGTCCATTTGAGTATGCCGAAAGAGTACATCAAGACCGGCATGACCCAACCGTTGAAGGCGCGCACCTTGTTTCCGCCTGAAAGAAAACTAATTGATACCTTCTTCAGGCGACCAAAGAAGCGCTCCTTCAACGATTGCTTCATGTCAGCAACGTTGATGCCTAACGATTCCGACATACCCAAATACTTATAGTTATTATATTATTTATTAATGATTAGGATGATCGTATCATTAATATATTTTAAAAATACCTATAAATTGCGTGATTATCATCATTATATTATTAATTCTACTACTACTATTATTTATGTTTATCATTTAAATATTCATCTAGAAAGTAATAGCATTTATTTACGAGTAGTAGATACTATATTTGTAATAATTATTTGACAATTTTAAAGTCTGCATGCTGAAAATTGATGTCTTAGAAGCTCGCCCCCTCAGTTAATACAAGTGTGCACGTCGAACTATGAAATCAATGCAGTTAGGACATAAATGTTAAGAAAAATATGGAAGCAAACTAAAATAAATACAAAAATTTGTCATAATAGTTTTAAATATCATTGTGAGTTTTTTATATTGAAGGAGAAGGCTTTACTTAACTCTGGTAATATAAAACGACGCAGATTTTCATTTAGTATACATAGGAATAAAAATGAAAAAAATGTAATTAGTACGAGTGTGAACTATGAGGGTATCGGTATATAATCTGAATCTCGGAAACGGCTCCAACAATGTTCATGAAATTTAGAATGCAGGGGTTTTCGGGGGGCGATAAATTGATCTAGCTAGGTTTCATTTTTAGATAACACCGTTCATAAAAATTCCGAGCAAGGCTCGGTTATCCAGATATTGCATAATTACGGGCAATACTTACGGCCCTTTTGGTTTTTCCGGAGGTTTTACTGGTGGTTTTTTTACTGGTTTTTTTTCTTTTTTTTTATCTGATTTTGCCATCTTTCTACAAGACACTTAATAGGTACCGTATCTTCATCAATTTATATCTCTGGCTTAGAACACAAATTAAAGAATTATTTTGCCTTTGACGTGGGCGCTTGGTATTTGTCAAGTTTAGAAAAAAAATTGAATATCTCGTAAAACAAAAGTCGATGTTTGAGGAATGTAGCTTTGAGTTTGAATGAAAAAGTTTGCGTTTTTGAGGTTTTTATAGACTTGCTGTTTAACTCGGATAAAAGTGGCCTCCCGCATGTGAGCGATATTGCGCACGCACGCGCACCAGCCCGCACGATGCACCGTGGGAGGGATAACGTGCGTGGTAGCGAAAACGCGTGCGTCGCGGTGCGTCCGAGTTTAGATACATTCCCTTCGAAGTTAGTGGCTCGCCGCGGATCAGTCCGCACGGACACGCACCATGGGAAGGGTAACGTGCGTGGTGGTAGCGCAGACACGTCCGTGGCGGTGCGCCCGATCCGCGCCGAGTCGGGAAACTTCAAAGGTGCGCCAGGTATGCTCGGTTCCTATAAACTAAAACAAATCGTTTTGCTTACCAATGGTGACGTTTTTATTACCCAACTTGGCATATAAATATGTATGTAAATTCGTAAGCAAAATCTTAGAGATGAGCGTTTTTGGATTTTCGGTAAAATATTTGATTTCAGATTATGAAATCGTTTTCAAAATCCGTTTTTAGAAATCAATTTTACTTGCTTATGCAAATCTACTTTTGCCGTGGTTTTGTGAAATCGGTTTGTCTAGTTCGAATTATCGATACCATACGATTTGTGACTGAAATCGGATTTTAGATATGTTTCGATATAACTGACGCATGTCTACAAATTTTACCTTTGATAGCTATATCCTTATTAAAAGGTCTTTGCTTCATTACTGGTAAAGATAGAAAAAAGTGATGAAGTTAACTATTTATTTATGATTTTTTGGCATAAGTACTTGATTCTTTCGTGGATTTTTTTTTTTTGTTTGTAAGGGTATACTTTGTAGTTGGCCCCACTGTCATTTAGTCATGATCCGATTATAGATTATTGGAGGATCTGAAGGAACTCTTCAAATATTATAGGCACACCTACAGCGATTTGGGTATTTTTATAGTAACTCGTGGATTTGCTCTCGGAAAGCAACATTTGGTAAAGTGGAACTGATGATGAAGGACACAGATGGCCAACGGAACTTCTCAATATTATTACTATTCAAAATGACATGATTACTTTCTAAAGTATTATATTATTTTAATTAATTATTGTGAATGTGAGGGCTATGTGGATATCATTATTATTTTCATTTTTCAGTTAGTTTTAATTATGGTCTGGCAGTTTGAGTAGTTTATGCGGCTTACCCAAATGTATTTTCTTTAGTATTGTTCGTCGAGTTGAGCGCCTTAAGTTCTGAATTGAGCTCCACGATTACTGACAAATGCTTGCACTGACTGGACGAAAACAAAAGACCATTTCAGACACTAATCTACATGGTCCTCATATGGCTTGACCAAGGTTATGTCTGGACTTTAAAAGAGACTGACCTCTGAGTTTGTTTTGGCCTTTCTTCTCAGAGTAGTCAGATAGGAAACGCCGAACTCAACTAGATTATTTTTAATTTTTTTTTTTTTAATATGACGTGTAAAAGTGATTCCGATATCCTATTTACAGAATAAGTAAACAATTTCATTTCATTTCCATTTCAATTAGTAGGTATTTCACGGGTTACGATTCGATTACTTTAATATGGTTGCCAAGCAAGTTATGATCGTCAGAATGCATATGGAGAAGTGGAGCTGATGGTGAAGTAAGTACCATGAAAACTCCGCAACGATTAACGTCCCTGCATCGAAAAAAACAATATTTTGTAAAAGGTGATGAACAGTTTACTGAAATAGGGTATTGTAACTTATATACATTGCATACTGACTCACTGAAAACGAGAAATAAAAACCTTTTTACGAAAAAAAACAACCGACTTCCAAACTACATAGTGAAAAATAATTTTAATTTTGAAAATCGTTTAGGCTTTAGTTAATTACCTAAACTAATGAAGTATAGTTTGTTCATATTTTTTAATGTGAGGGCGGCACACTTGGTGCTCAGGGCGACGACGCCGACGCGCGCCGGTGCGACAACGGGCGGTACGGCGCGGCGGAGCTTCAGCGTTCAATCTACATAGTTACGCGAAGCGGTATTGGCGCGGCTGCGGTGCCATCTACACGAGCCCTTAAGCATTGATCAAGCCTCGTGCAGACTGGCGCGACGCGACTCTAACAAAACAATTTCCAAGAAAACTTTACACCAGTCACGTCACACCAGTCTGCACGAGGCTTTATGTTTTACGTTACTAGAGTCTGGCAAACGAAAGCAGACACTCGAATTATTTGCAAACTTTTTATAGGGCAATCCTATACTAATGTCAACCTCAATTTGTCAAAACAAAATGGAGTGATGTCGGTGATTTGTTGTGATCTTGATACAGTATTTACTAAATAAAAAAAGACAAAAGAGTGACTCCAATGAATCATTTTCACATGGAAATGTTTAAGTTTTTAGATTCAGATTTTGATTGTAAGAGTGAATTTTAATCAAAATTATAATAGAATATTGTTGTTTTTTTTTTTTTTAATTCGAATTACTGCATTAGGTATACCTAAAAGCGTATTTTTATTCAGACGAAGTAAACTGATTTTTCGAAATGTCAAGAAATGTCTCTTTGATTTGGAACATAATAGGTAGCATGATTTTATACAAATAATTCTAAAGTATCAAATTAGGTTATTCAAGGTATGTCACACTAATTTTAGGGTTGCTATGCTGATATTTTTTAAATTTGCCGCGCTTTTTCAGTCTCTACTTTTGTTTGCCGGACTCTAAATCCCATACTTAATTGACCGAGCGAGCGTAGCAAGCGAAGCGTCTCTGGATAAAACTTTTGGCAAAATTTGCTTTCGTATATCAGTTTGTACGCGTACTCGACTCCAGGTCGTATTTTACAACCGATCTGGACGAAATTTGGTGTACAGGATTGACAATATTTTTGTAATTTTTATTCGTTGGAGATTTTTGATTGGAGGGGTACTTCCCCCAAAATGGGGTAAAAAGGGGGGCTACTGGATATCTCCGCCTTATGAGATCCGATTCCGATGGTTTTATTTTTTTTATTTGAAAGGTAGTAACTCTATGTTGGTCTCAAAAATAATTAATGAAGATCTAATGAGGATCTTCGGCATGATGAGCAGAATAACTTCTCAAAATATAGAAAATTGCTCGCTATTTATTAAAACCTATTAGTTAATTTTTCTAGCTGGCCTACAAAATTTTACTCATCATTTTCTGGTTTTTAGGGTTCTAAAGTCTACAAGGAACCGATTAGTTTCGCCATGTCCATCTGACTGTCTGTTTGTTTATCCGCGGCTTAGCTCAGAGAATCTTAATATTAGAAAGCTGTAATTTGGCATGGGTATACATACGTACATTAAACACGCCGGCCGACAAAGTGGTAAAATAATATCATGATAGTAATTTGTTTTTTGGGTACCTCCCTTTCGTACACGTAAAGTGGGGATGATTTCCTATGTTATGGGGTGTTGTGTGGGTGTGTGAAAACTATTTTTTGACTCAGGAATCTGTTTGCGAAATATTAAGCTTTAAAGTGCTTATTTTGTTAGAGTCAAGGGTTGTCCCCTCTGCCCATTAAATGGTATTTTCTGCATATGTGAAAAAATTACGGCAGTAGTATATAATATTATTGTATAACGAAGTTAAAAGGCAAACTATCACAACTAAGTATGCTTTACAAGTTAACGAGTAATAATCGGCCAACTTACATTTGCAGTTGGAATGTATGGGAGAACATGTTTTTCAACTTAGGATAAATTGAACCCAACTGCGGAACCCTTAAATGTGTGTGGCCCACACGCTTGGCCGGTTTTTAAATTTTAATCCGACGTATTGAACGCCGAACGTATTTTCACCTAGCATACGCCACTATACCAACCAAAAACATCTCGAACTGTATTCAAGCAGAAATAAAAAATTAAAACTAAACGTAAACAGAACTTTAAGCCTCCCGGCATAAAGGATGTGCCCGCTTACATATAGCTATATTAAATCTGTAACTGGAAGTTATGAATGATAAACTAGGACCATCGAAGTAAAATAATTAAATTACCAGTAACAATAACAAAATTATGATCAGCAAGACGACCAATCACTACAAGCAGCACCCGTTCATGAGCATAACGCAAAGATCAGCCATTACCCCCCTCGCCTTAATTGAGGGAAGGAGGCAACCCGACCCCCGACGCTACCGCAAGCAGTGACATCTAAGGGAGCATGACGAACTTGCTGCAAGTTGCTTAGGCAAAAAAATATAATCAATTGTCGAGGTCGCTAACCACAAAATTGCAATACAACTCATAACAAAAACGTTGTAATGAGTAGATTATATCAACAATAAAATAAAATTAAAATAAATTGACTCATAACAATAATTTGACTTATAAATTCAAATAAAATAGACAATAATTATATAAACTCATATAAACTGTCAGTAGTATTGTCTTGAGTTAATCACAGCGACCAACTATTCTTATCATTTAAGTAGTCGTTGATACAATAGTATGCCTTTGAATAAAGGTTGGATTTTACTTTAGTTTTAAATGCATTAAAAGGCAAATCTAGCAAAGAAAGGGGTAGCTTGTTATAAAAAGATATACCAAGCCCAACAAATGAGTTATGAACCTTTTAAAGCCGGTGAAAGGGACCTCGTAGTTTGTCCTTATTTCTAGTATTAACATTGTGTATATCACTGTTTTTAGTGTATATTTTGCCTAATATGTAAAGTATTGGCGAAGATGAATAGCGATGCCACTGTGAAGATACCAATACTTATCTTTGAAAAAATCTCTCAGAGAAACTCTGGCACCTAGCTGGTTAATTGCTCGAACAGCTCGTTTTTGAAGGAAAAATATATTTTGAATATCAGCAGCTTTGCCCCACAGCAGAATACCGTAGGACATAACGCTATGAAAATAACTAAGAGACTAACCGAGCTGTATCAATGTCAGTGTATTGTCTTACTTTCCTGACGGCGTAGGTGCCTGAACCGAGCCTTCCCGCTAGGCTCGACATATGTGGGCCCCACTAAAGTTTGGCATCTACTGTTATGCCTAGAAAAAGTGCCGAGTTCACAGTTTCAAGCACCTCTTTATCTAAGACGATATTGGGTCCTAGATTTCTAATATTTGGTTGGGCGAACTTTACACATTTCGTTTTCTGAGCATTGAGAACAAGAATATTTGTCGTAAACCAATCCGTAACAATGACAGTGCACTGTTTACATCATCAAAATCTTGTCTATTCCGGTCTACTTTAAAAATAAGAGAGGTATCATTTGCAAACATTATAACTTCACAGGTACCCTTTAAATAGAAAGGTAAGTCATTATTATACACTAAGAACAAGAATGGACCCAGTATTGAGCCTTGAGGTACACCTAACTGAATTGATAGCCCGGAAGATTTTATACCATTAAAATCTACACATTGGAATCTATTATGTAAATAAGAATTTATAACGTTTAGAGCTTCGTTTCGCACACCGTAATGACGTAGTTTACGCAAAAGCGTATCATGTTGCACGCAATCATAAGCTTTAGAGAGATCGCAGAAAATGCCAATAGCATTTTTCGAATTCTCCCATGCATTAAATATGACATGTGTTTCAGCAGAGCAACGCCCGCATCTGTAGTTGAACGACCTTTAGTAAAGCCATATTGTTCATTATTAAGGAGGCTATTTTCATTTTCAGATATTTTGCAAAGTGTTCGCTATTAGTTTTTTTAGCTGCTAGTTTTTTGCTCCTGTTGAAAGTTAGCTAAAATAGCTGTTCTTAAATTTCATGATTGACTGCTTAGCTCCTTATAGGTACAGCGTGATGATAATCATTTTAGACCCAAAAACGCGTCCTTAAGGTAAGCGGTGGTGGGGTTATTATTATTAATTTTTACGTCTAAGACATTTCTCAGGATTCTAGGGTCCCGGAAGGCGTACTAGGGGCCGAAGCCAACTCGCAGAGGCCCCTTAGACGTTTTTAATTAAATGAGGTACCAACCGACGATTATCCCTGTTCGCACGATGCAAGGGCAGCAAGGACAACCCACAGTTGGTGTAGGACTATTGCAAGATATGGAAACAAAGATATTGGATTATGGGTTTGGGTGGCTAAAGTGGACTGGTCACCTAGAACTATGAAAGGACTATGGCCCCTGCCTGATCATTGTTTATATGTACACGAATAAAATGGCAGGGGGTGACTTGCACACTCAATAATGGGCCCCCGGAAACTGTCGCTAACACATGGTGACGTAGCGACAAGGGGGCAACATGTCTTGAGGTGCTTGAGGAGTAGAGAGGTATTCCACGGCTTTCAGAACAATCCTAGAGCCCGGAAGATGGTCAAGATCCCTACGAGAACTTACTGGAATACTTCCTTCCTCCGAGCACGTTTACTCTTACGAATCTCCACTCAAGCCGACCAATTAAGGCAAGAATGAGGTGGGAGCTCCGTTCCTCGTCAGTGTTCACTCCAGCCGGCCAATAAAGGCAAGCCAGAGGTGAGGAACAAGACTTCTCCCGGGAGATAGGGTGCGTCGGGTCGCTACTGCCCAACAGCCCGCCACATGCTAACCTGCGGGTTTTTGTATCTCTCTTGTTCTGGCTCCTTATCTCCGATCCGTTCCGGCAAAGTAAACTCTGCCGGCACATACCTAGAATTCAGAGCGCACAAGCCCCACCACGACGTTAACGTAGAGATACGGTGGTGGGGTTATTATTATTAGTAATTACCATTTCTGATGCTAATAAAGCTTTACAATATCACACAATTTTCGGCTTTAAAACTATCCTGATTTAATATTTCTCCACGGGACGCGATCCATTGAGTCCGTATTGAAGGATTTAACGAAGTAGGTACCTACGTTCGTAGCGTACGGCTATCGAGTATCGAGTATCCGCCTATTCCAGTCTATTCATGTTTTATGTAAAAAAAACCTAATAAATTGCACATAAAAGTTTATTTTATGAAATAATGCTTCTTGACGGTTGATTTTGGACTTGCTAAGTCGTTTAGTTCGCTAAATCTTAGTTGTGTGTACTACAAAAAAATAATACGTAGATACTCGGAACAGGTATTTGGACTAAGTATTTTTCGATAGTTACTCGTAATAGGTGGACTTACTGACCGTTCACTATAACTTATCCAATGCCGTCATATTAGCACTATTGCTTGTCAAACTATTTTCAATAATATTTAAGTTCAACTACAGCTACAATTTATTGCCCGATTCAAACCTAATGGCGGCTCGGAACATGAGGCGAGTCGCTGTCCAGTAACGAATGAATGAGTTAGCGGGGATGAGGAGTAGAATACTGCACAACGAATAGCGCACTTCCGAGTCGCTATTAGGTTTGAATCGAACTGTACCAAACCAATTAAATTACAGTATGCCTGCAAAATTTGATGTTACCAATCGCGTCATTCACGGGACATGTTGTAATAAAAGCACTGTAGTACACAAATTACCTAGTACGGAACACCTCTACAGCTACATAGCCTCAGAATATTAACTATAGATAGCTGTAAAATTCATGTCATAGTAGCGACAGCTGAAGTGAACAAGTGGCAGTTTTAAAAACCAATATTACAAATTCAGAACTATGTAAAATATTTTTTTTTTTTTTTTTTTTAATGTTAATAAGCTTATTACCATAAAATAAAAGAAAAGAAAACAGCACGCGATTTACTGTTATTTAATCATGGAATATTAGTAGCTAAAATTATGAATAGTAGAGTAGATGTTATTTTGTTTTAAAGATGTGGCAATACCGTCGCGTCTATTGTCAAAATGGTTGTTTAGCATTGATAGTAATTTTCCGAAAAATAAACGTTTTCCAATCAAATGTTACGTAAATTCAGTTGATAATTAACAATGTGTGACAAAGATGAAGACTACTGTCGCCTGTGCGCCGAACCAACGACAAAAGAAACACTAATATCGCCAGACGATGATGTAGGACTCAACTCCAAAATAGCTACGAAATTGTTGTGGATAAATATCGATGTTAATACCTCCGAAGCTCTTCCAAAAAGCATTTGCTTCTCATGTTTCGACTTACTAGAACGTACATGGTCCTTTCTAAACAATGTAAGGACTGCACAGACGAAATTGAACGAGATATTCTTGAAAAAAGATGACAAGGAGAATTCGCGTTCTGATGTCAAAATAGACCCTAATAATGATACCCTTGATGACCCTAATAAACCGGTAAATATCGATTGGGAAGACTTTGAGGATACGAAACAAGATGTGAAACCGGAAATTATCAATGAAGAACTGCAAATAGTGACTGTAGACCCTAATTCATTGATAGACTTGGCTGCGGCTGCAGTCAAGATAGAACGACTGAGTGTTGACGAAATCCTTCAAAATTCCGATGGTTTCAACACCACAGACAGTGATACACCTCTGTACATGGCTGTTAAGAAGAAGAAGCTCAAAAAGAAAAAGAAATTGAAGTACAATTCTGGTTTAGACGCTCAGATTAACGAAAAGGGGTCAGAAAAATTGAGTTGGGATGATTATATGTGCCGTTGTGCAGACTGTGATGCCCAATGCAAGAATGTCATGTCCCTACGGTTACACGCATTACAAATACACACCCATTGCTGCATATTCAAGTGCTCAGACTGTGGCAAAGTTCTGAATAACTATAAATCATTTGTCAACCATGTACGTTCACACAAGAAATGGCTTAGATATTGCTGCGAGTTTTGCAACAAACGTTTTACAATGGCATCAGTTTTGAAAAAGCATAAAAACACTTGTCACATCAATGTATACAGAACTATGTGTCAAAACTGCGGTTCAGTGTTTGAGAACGAAGAACAACTACAAGACCACATCATATTGTACACTAAAAACTACAGAAAACGAATGAAATGTGAAACAATAGAATTTGAACTTAAATGTGAACATTGCCAAAAGGAATTTAAATCGCGTAGTAATTTACAGCAACACAAACTCATACACACAGAGCGTAGTAGAGACTTCTCTTGTCATGTATGCGGCAAAATGTTCTTCACTAAAGGAACATTAAGTACTCACATGATGACGCATGATGACACAAAACCTTTCAAATGTGACTTCTGTCCGATGGCCTTCCGGGCTCGAGGGAATCTTCAATCCCACTTCAGCCTCCATTCCGGAACCAAACCATTTGTTTGCGAGCAGTGTGGTAAAAGCTTCCGTGTTAAAAGACACTTGAAATCTCATTCTATAGTGCATACAGACTTAATGCCTTACATATGTGAGTATTGTAACAAAACTTTCAGGTTTAAAACCCGTTTGAACTTACACGTAAGACAACATACGGGTGCTAAGCCATATAAATGTGTGTATTGTCAGCGGGACTTCACGAATGGGTCTAATTTTAAGAAGCATATGAAGCGCAGACATAATATTGATACTTCAAGAAAGCGGTATACTACAAATGTTGTTGAGAATGAATCGAGTTTAAAACACAGTGATGTTGAGACAAATCAAAAGTAGATACTGTTTTTGGTAAACTTTAAATGTATTTTTATCTTCAATCTTTTTTTTTTATGTGAATGGGTCACCATTTTTACATACCGAGACTCCTCCGTGCCTCAGAAAGCATGTCAAGCCTTCGGGCTGTCATTCGTGGATCTTTGACAGTTGTTACCGGTTGTCAGAAGCCCGAAAGTCTTACCAAGGGGTATTGTATTACCCAGTTACTGGATCGTGGAGGTCAGATAGGCAGTCGCTCCATGTAAAATACTGCTGTATACGGTTAGACTGGAAGCCAACCCCAACATAGGAAAAGGCTAGGCAGATTGATTGAACAAGAATAAGAATTCCCTTAGTTAATTTATTATCATTATCTAATATTGTTATTGTTTTAAACTTTAAATATGGAACCGACACTGAAATAGGGAAAAAACAGATTTTGTAATTTAATCTTAATGGACATAATAATAAATGTATGGAACAGAAGATTTTTTTTTTTCGTATTCTATTCTGGTTAGTTCCCTTAGTAAAAGTGGTTAATTATGCTCAAACTCAAAGCATTTATTTCGATTAAAGTAATTACAAGTACTTTTGAATTGTCAAGAAGCCAGTTGCCCATTCCAAAGCGTTGTAGGTTCCTATGGAGAAGATTGGTTAAGAAACTCCATGGAAATCATTTTAATACCATATTGAGAAAAAGGCCTTTTTTCACGTTCACCTTAAAAAAACGAAAGTTGTAACACCAAAAACTAAGGTTGTAATAATTATTACATAAATTGAAGTTTTTGTTTAGGTTGCTTTTTTGCTTGTAATTTTATTTACAACAATGGTGTAATTTTTTCTTAAATAAAAAAGCCTGAGTTACTCCTTATAACATCAGCTATCTGCAAGTGAAAGTCCCGTCAAAATCGGTCGTGCCGTTTCGGAGATTAGCCGAAACAAACAGAGAGACAAACAAATATTTTAAAAATGGTTTTATTTTTATTTACCGTATATTTATACTTTCATACGCATTTAGTAAAAAGCTGTTATTTTGACATAACAAACAGACACTTCAATTTTATTTACACTTAAATTACCTACTGAGCTTCTCGTAAATGTATGGTCACAGATAATAATTATAATACTATGATATGGTGTACTAGCTGTAGTCCGCGATTTCGTCTGCATGCATTTTGTATTTCAATTTTTTTAAATATAAATATCCAGGAAGAAACACATTTCTTAAAAGATTTAATGTTAAATTTGAAATTATCAATGTCAATAATTATGTAGGTACGTCATGTTCGATTGTCAATATAGCTAAATTTGATAGTATGAACGTGGACATAGTCGATCTTAGATAATTTTTAAATAACTTTAGAGAAGCTTCTCTTGCAACTGACATTAGGTACTATCGAAGAAACACATATCTGTACACTAAGGACTATTCTTGCTTGCAGCACTCGGCCGCTTTAGTATCACTTACCTACTAAAATAAAGGATCGTATGCACAGGATATTGTTTTATATATGCATTACCCTGATTGTACTAATGGCAGCTCTGGTAAGAATATTCTCAATTTTTTTCACCAGATTCTGCAATTGTTGAAATATTTTTTTGAATTTCAGCAGTTACTCTGTTTATTGAAGAAAACATTGTTCGTCTTACAGCCCCGGATCTAGGGGGGGGGGGGCAAACCGGGGCACGTGCCCCGGGCGCCAATTTCAGGGGGCGACAAATTCAAATGTAGCAAACAAGTGCACCACCCAGCACATCGCAACTTTGCAATAAATGAGACGCGCGGCACATTTAACCTTTTTATTTTATTTTTTTTACAACCGTTATGGCGCCCCTGTTGGACTGTTGGACCATTATCGATCGATACAATTTATTTTTATCGAAATTTATTATTAATAGATATGTTGCTGGCAAAATTTTAATTTTGAGAAAATTTGAATTTCACGGGCATTAGCGCATCCCCATAAAAGATTGGCGGGGGGCGGCAGACGGCAGTTTTTGCCCCGCCTCAAAAAAAATCTAGATCCGGGGCTGTCGTCTTAAGCCCACGTCCGCACGGACGTAACAATATCGCGGCAGGATTTTATCACGCACTGGATTTTCAACTCTCGGTGTTAAGCCGAGCGTTGAGAATTCAACACAGTCCATCCCAGCGCGTCAAAAAAACACTGTTGGATTTACAACTCTCGGCGCTAAGCAGAGCGTTAAAATACAGTCTGCAAAAAAATCCCGCCGCGATATTTTTACGTCTCGGTGCGACCGTGGGCTTAAGACGCAGATATATGACAGTGACCTTGAGTGGTTAGCTTGCGTGTTCTGTACTGAGCTCACGCAACGCGTCATACGTCGAGCCAGTAATAGGACTCGCCCATCAAGGAGCGCTGTCCCAAATTAGACGCATTATTAATCTACTATACGTGAAACAAAAGGTATTTTAATAAAACACGTATACTAAATGATCAATAATTAAATTATCTTTAAAATGGTGAAGGTTTCAGAAAAATACGCTTGATAGATTTTGCGTCTTTCTTAGTTTTTTATCCGCGTTAGACATAAATTTACAAATTAATTTCACTATGTAATATAAACATATCCAAAATATGCCTATATTAAAATATTAAGAAAATGCTCTAATTTAACTTCTTTTTCCAAATCATTAACATTACTCGTTTAGACGGCTAAATGTTAATGATTGAAGATGACGTCATCTTCAGTATAAAATCATAAAAGTCGGTTATCGTCGCCTTAAGCCGTCTTCATATGATAACCTAACAACCGCGCCGCGCCACTCTGTTGCGCCCGCTCCTTGTCGGGCTCGAGTCAGCGCGGACGCGATTTGAAAAAGTATTTTCTAATTTTGTATTTTTTAAACCCCCCCAACGATCGGTTCAGTGATTAACAGACAAACAGTACAGATACTATTGCATTTATAATATTACGAGTAGTATGGACTATAACTCAATTTCTTGCGAAAAAAATAAATAAATATTCACTGTTTTGTTGTCCATTGGGTGTGTTAAGTAAGTTCCCCTCCAAATCGATACGCATCAATAGACAATGATGTAATTGACTGTTTCATCACACTGCTTTGAAGGATGATATGAATCAGAATATTGAACGACAAAAGGGATGAATGTAAGGCTTGAAAAATTGCGTACAGCTGAGATTGGTGCTCAAAATAATCAAGCTGATAAATCAACGCAATGAAAAAATTCGGCCATTTAAGCGACATATTTTGACACTCGCAAATAAAACCTATGGGGTACATTTACAGTTGGAAATATGACGTGACGTATATCGATGTATGGGAGAACATGTTTTTCAATTACAATGTTAAGTTTGTTTTTGGGATAAGTCCATCCCAAATAATTGGCACTTGACTGGTAATTTAATATATTCATTCCTCAATACTCAATTCTTTATTGCATTCCATATTTAATACATAGATGGTAACAAAATAAAAGATCAATATGGACACTGTCGGGCACAGCAAAATTAGGGGAGAGGAAGAGGGCTAGTAGCCATTCAATATTATTATAAATTATTAGATGTGTTTAATCCCTTCCTAAAAAACTCTTCCTTGTAAATCAGCTTGGAGATAAATGTTTTAACTTCATCATGTGACGGATGCAGCTGAATACCTTACATGGAGGGATTGCCTATTTGACCTCCACAACCCAGTCACTCGGTGATACGACACCCCTTGGTAAGACTGGTTGTCAGACTTTCGGGTTTCTGACGACTCGTAACGACTGTCAAAGATTTGCAAATGATAAATATTTATACAATCATAGGTATTATTGTTAAAAACTTCACCAATTTCAAAATTCGCAAAAGTGTGTGAAAGAGACGAAGCTCTACAGGAAGTATAGCTCCATCTCTTTCTCCCCCTGAAGTAATATTAAAATAATACTGCTTATAAGCTGGTGGTAGGCCCCCAGTTTATTCTCATTATAATAAGACCATGACCTTGCTACATTTCATATTTTTCGTGAAAACTTAAAAAAAAATCAAATTGTTTGTTAGTTATTGTGTTCGCACCCTTACTGTACATATTATTTAATAATTATTATTATACTTACGCTTAGGTATACAGTTATTATATATGTACCTAAGTAAATAAAGCAATATTTTATTATTCATTTTAGTTATTCTCATTTACACCCTGAAAAAACAAAGGAGATATTTATAACCCTTATAATAAAAGCCTAATTGGTCGTCGTCAAAAGGCGACTGCTGAGCGTGGGGTCCGGGGTTCGATTCCTCTGTCAGGCAAAGTTTTATCGGGCTTTTCCATTTTTATTTCTCTGTAACAGCAGCCTATTTTTTGGTGGGAAATTATCATTATATCCCTTTCGGACTTCCCCGCAGCCCTGGCAGGAGCAGCCGCAGCCTGGAGTCTGTATTTGTGCACGATTGATGTCAATTGTCTCGCCCCCCATTATTACACGAGACTTAAAATAACCAGTCAATTGAAGATATCATCATTCGAAACACGTCCAGTCCTGAACATAGGCCTCCCCCAAGCACCGTCTCTTCGATCGGTTCTGTGCTTCCCGCATCCAGCGAATTCCTGCGACGTTCACCAGGTCATCGGTTCACCTTGTGGGGGTCTTCCAACGCTACCTCTTCCGGTACGCGATCGCCACTCCAGAACCTTCCTAAATTGTGGGTATACAATAATTTATCACATATATACCCACCTTCGAGAAATTCATGTTAAGGTGGATCCGCAGTTGTAGCCCGTGAAATTCGAATTTTCTTACGTTTTTTTGCAATTTGCACGTCAATGTTAGGTTGTATCTTAAACTTTTCCATAAGAAATTTGTTCTTATGGAACAAATCTAACTAAGAATGAATAATTCTAATGATCATAATTCTGCAAATACATATTATCATTGTTATAGTCACGAATGATATTTTGATCAAGATTCAACCTGACACTGACCTGCAAATTGCAAAAAAACGTAAGAAAAATTCGAATTTCGCGGCTACAGCTGCGGATTCACCTTAAGTGACTTTTAGGTAATTTTCGGTCTAATAAATCTATGAGTACCTACAATAGTAAGAAACGTGACACGACGCTACGGTCTGCATACTTGTATTGTTGACGCGTCGTGTCGCTACTCTTTTGTTTTGTTGACCGTTTGCCGAGGCTTGTTGAGCATTCTAGCGGTGTAGGTTTTGAAACGAAAACCGCGGGAAACGAAAACGAAAATCTTGAATTTAAAAAGGCCTCAGAAATTATAAATATTTCAGATAGAAAATGCACAGAATATTAGATTCGTCTACCCATTGTTAATGCGGTATTTTAATGGCGATTCTTGATAGTTTTCGAGATCTATATATGTATATATTTTTTCATTTCTTGAAATTGAACCGTTTTAATTAGAAAACTATCTTTGCTTTTACAAGGCTTTTTCACATTCTTTTTTTTTGCAATTTTCATTAACATTGAATATTCTTTCAGACATAAAATAATCATCTTTGTATCATTAATTCAGAATACAAAAATGTTGATGGAAAAGGAAGAATTTACCTACGTTTGAGTGATGCAGACACGCACGCCGTTTGTGAGTACACACGGCTACATATCAAGCTTGATAAGTATGTAGCCGTGTGTACTACGGACCTGTCTGAAGAACATCACCTATAAGGTCACTAAGTAAAGTATATTGGGTGGCAGGGACATCAACGCGAAAACTGTTACCGTACCTACATGATTCTGAACTGCCATACGTTTAAATTTTTCTTCATTATTTTTAAAAAAATCTGCAGTTTCATAGAAAAGTGCAATTTTGCTGATTTTTTTAAAAATAACCAACGAAAATTTTCAACGCAGTGAGGTTCAGAATCAAGTACTGAATCCATGGTAACAGTTTTCGCGTCGATGTCCCTGCCACCCTGTATATTGCATAGCATAATCAGCTTATAATGTTCCCACTGCTGGAACACAAGCTTCTTCTCTTCGAGAGGGAGTGGGCTGTAATCTACCACGTGGGCCCAGTGCGGATTGGTAGATGTCACATGTCTTCGAATTTTTGGTTCTAGGACATACCGCTTTCCTCACAATGTTTTCCTTCACCGTTTTGAGAGCAGTGGTGATTATATTATTTTGACACAAAGTAGAGTGCCTGCCTTGGTTCGAACCAACAACCTACAACTCGCAAGTCGGGCCCATTATCACTGGGCCACCACTGCTTTAAGTTGTACTACATTGTATGTCTTTTTTTTGGTATCGTTCGTCGAATCGTTGACCTCCTTAAATTCTGAGTTGAGCTGCACGATAACTGACAAATGCGTGCACTGACTGGACAGGTCTACTCAATCTTTGTGATGCTTTCCTCAAAAGATCACTTCAGACACCAATCTACATGGTCTTCACATGATCTGACCAAGATTATGTTTGGACTTTAAAAGAGACTATGACCTCTGAGTTTGTTTCGGCCTTTCTTCTCAGAGTAGTCAGATAGGAAACGCCGACCTCATCTAGTTTTTAAAATATGATTAACGTGTAAAAGTGTTTGTACAAACCTACTTACAGAAATAAAATTATTTATCATTATGGTGACCTTATTGGTGATGTTCTTCATCAGACAGGTCGTCATCGACGGGTAAAAAGAGGGGTCATAAAAGTTTAACATGTGTATTTGTGTGTCTGTCTGCGCCATTGTAGCTCCAAAACGGCTTAACCGATTGTTTTTGTATTTTTTTTTTTTTGTTGAAAGGTGACTTGATCGAGAATGTTTTTAGGTATGATTCAAGAAAATCGGTTCAGCCATTTGAAGATTATCAGATCTTTTCTAGTTCATGAATAGATGTGAGTATCTTCCACAGTTCTGTTACTTCAACGATATTAGAAAAAATATAGTAACCTTGAACTGCTGCCATGATCACCTGGAATTTGCAGGATACCCATCAACTCCCTTAGCAACTTACAACACAGGTATCGTATTAGGGCTCATCGGAATGGTTTCAATAAATAGGTTATACTTGGATAGATGGTGAACAGGGTCTGGTGATGGAGTAGGAAAATGAAATGAGGAAATATTTGTGTCGGAGGTTATTTAATTTTTTAATTTACGCTTGTGTTTTGTAATTTCTATTCGTTTAAGTTAATTCCAATTCATCGTAACTAATTTTAATTGCATGTCTTGTCAGCCAAGTAATTCGTGACATAAAGGAGTCATTGCCAGCAGATCATCTTGCAATATCGCGTGTGTCAGTTAATTTATCCAAACATCTCCTCTCTTACTGTTATTAGCCATATATCAAATCATTAAGCTCTCTCCGTCTTGTGACGGACCTACATAAATAAATGCAAGGATTATTTTGTAGACAGGACATGATACTATCATTCACCTACCTATTTTTAGGGCTTCGTACCTCAAAAGGAAAAAAACGGAACCCTAATAGGATCACTCGTGTGTCTATCTGTTTGTTTGTCTGTCCGCCTGTCACAGCCAATTTGATCCGAATCTAATGGACCGATTAAGTTGAAATTTGGTAAAAATATGTATTTCTGTGACCCAAACACAAACGTTAAACAAAAATAAATGAATTTTGAATATGGGGGTCACTTTTATGTATGGGGAACAGGGTGTAAAGTTCCTCCATCCTCTATAGAAAAGGGAGAATTCTTCGACAAGACGGGTGTCGTCTCTGGCGGGCAACAGCCCAACTTTTTTTTTTCTCTATGGCAACTCGCAGTTTTGACCACTAAGATCTTGTCTGCTTAACCGGACTTTCCTGTGGGTGCCTTAAGCTGCTACACTTAAGGGCCAGGAGCAAGTAAACTATTCTAAATTAAAGCTAGGCGAACGCTCGCTAAGGGCACCCCCTGTGGGGTACGAACCTCGGCTAGGGCGTCGCTGGGGGGAAGACAGCAAGAGGGGACAGGCTGCCCAATGATTGATGTCGGGGAAATTATATATTGGCTGTTCGCGCGGTAAACTCTAATTGCACGATGCAGGATTTGTGACGTCAAGATTTTGTGTGACGTCTGGTCTTTGATGCGTAGTTCGTATGTGGCAATGTAGAAGCCGCGACATAACTATTTAACCAAAAGTAGGTTTACAAAGCCAGATATTTCTGTACCACCAGCAATCTATGCTATGTACCTTCTCTATTTACATTCTCATCAAACAAACTACTATCCTTCTCTGCAGTCCATGCAGTAAGATTGTGGAACTCACTGCCGCCTAGCATTCGTGATTTACAACTGTTTCCCAATTTAAATATCGAGTAGAAGGGTATTTATTACCTCTCCTCTCGACTGTGAGTATTTATATACCTACATTATGTATGTTCATATAATTGGTAATTAATAATTAATGTATTTATTAAAGTATATGTCTCAAGTATGTATTTGTGTATGTGTGTAAAATTATGTATGACTGCCTCGTTGGTCTAGTGGTCGCAAGCGCTACTTCTGAGCATAAGGTCCTGGGTTCGATTCCCAGGTCGGGCAAAGTGTTATTGGGTTTTTCTATCTGAAATTTTTCAGTAGCAGCCTGGAGTCTGGATTTGTGCCCGGTTGATGGCAATAGGCTCGCCCCCTATTATATGGGACTTATAACTGGCGAAATGTGGGTGAACCTGCTACAGGGACACCTCTGCCCAACCCTTCGGGGAAACAAGGCGTGATGTTATGTTATGTGTTATGTTAAAGTATATGTTAATTTATTACGTTATACGTGTAGGAATATTTTAGTTTAAGACTTTGCATAATCGTATTTTTCTCTTCTTGTTCTCACACACTATTGTCTACATTTCTTTCTCATTTCTCCTTACGCAGGTCTGCTGGAAGAAATTTCTTAAGAAATAAGCAGTTTCTTTGTACTCAAAATTATAATTAAGTCGTATCTATATTTATTTTACTGTGTGTACATAATTTTTTTTTTTTTTTTTAATATACTCTAACCGTACAATGACGGCACGGTTGGTGCAGTGGTTAAGCGATTGACTGCTGTGCTGCGTGTCGCTGGTTCAACTACTTGTAGGTCATACAAATATTTGTATGACCTACAAGTAGTTGTTCCGGGTCTGGCTGTTTGTGTATGTGAGTTTTTAAATGTTTGTAAACGCACCCACAATACAGGAGAAATTTCTAGTGTGGGGCAACATTTTATAAAAAAAAATGTTAAATGTAAATGTACAATACAGCTAGGTACATACAAATGTCCTGTCTACAACTTATTAGTCTTGTTCAAGTATGTCGCAGTAACGCACGCGATGGCGCGTCGCATGCGCAGCCGCAGACGAGGTAACTAGCTTAAGATATATCTGATTGGTTGTCTGACGATATGTCTTGCTTAACTGTAAAATTTAGGAGAGAAAATTCGTGGGATAGTTTAGGAATTTTCAAACGTTGATCATAGCAATACGGAGACGAATTTTAGTTCACTAGTTAGCCATTAGGTACTATTTCTTATTTCCATACAGTAATTTTGCCAAATTATAAAAAAACAGCGAAACATTCGACAGCTATTTGTGACGTTGCTTAAGGTTTCTGCAGGCATTTTCAGGTAGGCAGGAAGATATTCGAATACGTGATCAAAAATTTGCAGGCTGTGCTTTGCAACCTGCTTGATTGTTAATGCCTTCATAATAAAAGTACAACAATCTCAAGATAATTAAATGAATCTTGGCTCGTGCCGCTCCCTCGCAAGTCGCGCCGTGCTCATCAAAGCATGCAGAAAACAAAAGCAACGGAAATACTACTCCAGTCGACGACAAGAAAGCCCAGAGGACAGTTTTCTATACAAAAAACTTAATTATAATCCTTAAATAATTCAAATAAAACCTCAGCTGTGTGCTTGCTTACCTTTGCCTAGTAGTAGAATAATTTAAAAACATCATCTGTCAAAAATTACCGCCAAAATATTTATGTAAATCTAATTACTTTTTAATCTCTCAAGTTGTAAATAAAATGAATATTCATGAAGATGTCTTACGTTAATCACATAATAAGTTTAAAAATTAATTAAAAGTTTTAAAACAGTTGTTTTATTAAATAAGTGTTTGAATTGATGTTGTAACTGACAGTTGGGAGCTATATTTTTTAAGATGGACGCTAGCAAAGGCGCGGCAGTGCGTCTAGTATTTTTTGCTTTCTTCACACGGTATGCGCTATCTCAGGAGTACTTTAGAATGGTAAGTATACCAATTAAATTAATTTTCAATTTGAATTTCCACTGATTAACGACTCCGTTTATGTTAATTTTATACAGAAAAGTTTTTATTCCGTAAAATCTTCGTTCGAGTGCATTGCGATACAGAATCTTTTGCTTATGTAACATTGTGTGCAAGACAGTAACACTTGCAAAAGAAACATTATGTATATTCCATTGTGTTATAAGATCTTACGAAGTTTTTACTGTATCCAATGCTCGATCCCTGAGTAAGGAAAACTACATTGTCAATCAAAATCTTAGTTGGATCTGAAAATTAAGAATACAATCACACTATTGTCCCATAAACTGTGCCAAGCTATCTCTGTTCTATATCTTTTAGAAATGAGGTTTCTGCTTCATGCATCCGAAAACTGCATTCATCATGTAGGTACTTAAGTCGCATTGAAATATACGTTCATTCGCATCTCCTGTGTTTATTTATCATCTCGGTCTTCTGTTGGACATAATATGACCAATGACTATCCCTAGCAACTCTACCTTCCACGTCCAGCTCATCCACCAGCGGGTTGTCCAAAGCTACCTTTACCTATTTGATATCTACACAAAGGGTTCTTTGCACTATTTAATAGTATAAGGTGAATTTTAAGAACCATCTTAAGTATTAATAGCCAATACAAAAATAAAAAAATAATTCACAAGTATTTTTACTACAGCTAGTGACTGAAGAAAAAAATGCTATAGGTATTTTATTTCTGTAAGTAGATTTATACAAACACTTTTACACGTCAATCATATTTAAAAAACTAGAAGGGGTCGGCGTTTCCTATTTGTCTAATAAGTGAAGAAAGGCCGAAACCAACTCAGAGGTCACAGTCTCTTTTAAAGTCCAGACATAATCTTGGTTAGATCATGTGAAGACCATGTAGATTGATGTCTGAAATGGTCTTAGGAGGAAAGAACCACACAGATTGAGTGGACCTGTCCAGTCAGTGCACGCATTTGTCAGTAATCGTGCAGCTCAACTCAGAACTTAAGGAGCAAATTGGGACACTTCGGTCTCCCAAAGCTTAAAATTACTTGATGAACAAATTACAATTATTTGCCTTTCTTGTGAGCCAAAGAGGTTCCTACATTAGTACAACCATCATGATAGTGTAAAAACCCATTTACAAAAAAAAAGTGGCGTCACTCCGAGAGTGCCGACAGAAGTGAAAACTTGAACAAGATCGCCTTGGTGGAAGAAAAATACTTGTACAGAACATTGGTCCGTCACCTTATCTGAATAAAGAGCACAACCGCGTTTACAAAAAAAAAAATACTTCCGAAACCTTTAAAGTAAAAATACTTGCATAGAATATTGATCCGTAATTTAATATAAATAAAGAACACAATCACGTTTACAAAAATGAGGTATCGTCACAGTGTCGCGAAATCAATGGTTTAGACCCATCTCAAAAATTCCCAACGCGCCTAAAGAAGTTTTCGCTTTAAAAAAAAACTAGTATCCTGTTTAAAGACCAGCCACATTCGAAAGACGTGCACTCTCTACACAATTACGTATAACATAGTCAATGCAGAATATTGCATGAACAGTTAGACACCTTTACCGATAGAACCATAGACGCGTGACGGACGACACTTAGAATTGTATGAATTTGTGTACACAGACATTTTTGAAGTGACAACTTCTTTAAGCGGGTCGGGCATTTTTGAGATGGGACTAAACCATTGATTTCGCGACATCATGACGACACCTCATTTTTGTAAACGCGATTCTGCTCTTTATTTATATTAAGTTACGGATCAATGTTCTATCCAAGTATTTTTACTTTAAATATATTTCATCCATCTTCTCACAAAATATTAAGAGCGTTTATCTTAAAAGTTGGCAACGTCGCAGATAGGTGTCAAATAATTACCTGTTTTGATTAATTTGCAATACTATTGTATGGAAATATGAAATGTGGCTAACTAGCGCACTAAAATATTGATTACGAAATGCAATAGTAAATATCGTAACACCGAACATTTAATCTTAGATGTAAAAAGTATTTGAAAACTTTCCAAATCCCTTTTTTAGGGTTCCGTACCCAAAGGGCCTTATTACTAAGACTCCGCTGTCCGTCTATCACCAGGCTGTATCTCATGAACCGTGATAATTAGACAGTTGAAATTTTCACAGATGATGTATTTCTGTTGCCGCTATAACAACAAATACTAAAAACTAGAATAAAATAAATATTTAAGGCTGCTGCCATACAACAAACGTGATATTTTTGCCGTTTTTATAGATAATGGTACGGAACCCTTCGTGCACGAGTCCGACTCGCACTTGGCCGGTTTTTTACACCTTTGAGGTATAAAAAACAACATCAAATTCAGTGTTATAATTGCAATTCATGATTAATATTCTAGTTCGCTACATTTCATATTTCCATACAGTAATATTGCCAAATTAATCAAAATATCGAAATATTTGACATCTATTTGCGACGTTGCCAACTTTCAGAATAAATGCTCTTAAAAACATTCACGACACACATCTATCCATCTCCCAGCAAACAAGTCACATTCTGGTGTTGATGTCAGAAGAGCATTGAGTAAAAATATTATTAATATTATTGATATTTATCCATATTCGGTAAGACTGAAATCTGTCCACAAAATAAGAAATTGGGAAAAATTTATGGACACGATGATGATGATCAATGCATGGGATTGGGGCAGTGTAATAATTCTCTTCTCTTTCTTTCATAGCAGTTAATTGGTAGCTAATACCCTAGATGGATAAAACTGCCTTTTTGAAAAATAACGTTAATTTTCGTCTTTGGTTTTGAATTTTCGTTTTTGCCACCGACTTTCGAAATAAAAGTTATTTTTCACTTCTTAGTGTTTTTTGGCAGTCGTTTTTTTTTTGTATTTAGTTTTTATTTTTCTTTTTTTAGTTGTATTACCTACCCCACACAAATTCGAATACCACTACCTGCTATGTAAATAACAGTGACAGGAACTTATTTTAACATCATCCACAAAGACGTCGGAAAAATACGTATTATTGAACCTAACTCAAACACTACCCAATAACGGAGCACCGGGCAAGGTTCCGCTACCAAATGAAAAATGAGAATTTTCTAAATCGGTCTACAATTGACGAAAATATCGATGAACGTAGATTAAAAAAAAAACCGTAACACTCCGGGAGTGCCGGCAGAAGTGAAAACTTATAAAAAACGCGTTGATGTCTTTTACTCCACGCACCGCGATAATCAACGCGTTGATGTCTTTTTAATGGTCAAAAGCTGGTGTCGTCACAGTTTCGCAAAATCAATGGATTAGTCGCATCTCAAAAATGCCCATCGTGCCTGAAGAAGTTTTCAATTTAAAAAAAGTTGAACATAGAACCTCCAACATAGATCCTATCAAAATAAAAATAAGTCTAAATCATAAGTCGTCTATTCAAATTAGGCTGAGAATCAGAAAGAAAGAAAGAAAGAAAGATAATTTATTTGTCAACATGCGTTCACATAAACTGAGTAATCAGACATGCAAGGTGTTAATACTATATTGTGAGCGTCCATGCTTTGCCAATAACGGCGTAAAAATTTTGTTGGTTTAAAAATTACATTTCATTACGCATAACAAAAGCAAAACTTTTGAACTTTTGAACGTCTAAATACTTATAAAATTACATAAGACAGTCCCCCAAAACGCGCCCTTCACTTCCTAGTGCTAATAATACATACTTTAATGACTACCATATCCTAAACACCTGAACATCTGTATACCCAACTCCGCCGTAAACATGACCCAGATAGTCTTATTGTATTTAGTCACGCTTATGACCATCCTTACATGTACCCACGCCATTATATGTGACATTTTCTGTCTTACAACCTTCGTGGTCCGCCAAGGCATGACCGAAATGACAAATTGGTCGGAAGAAACATAAAAACTCATTTTGGTCAATTTGCTTTTCAGATTAACCTTAAAAAAGTGGGGCTCTTAAAATTTGTTTTCCGTCATGCCCTGTGATCCTGTGCTTAATAGGTGGTTATTTCATTGTTTACTTTGGATGTCGGTTTTTTAAACAGTTTTCAGATTTTGGTAGTTTTGCAGATTAGTCAAAAATAAATGGTAGAAAATTATAGAGATAATCTTGCAACCCTTATTATGGATCTTTGACAGTCGTTACGGGTCGTCAGAAACCCGAAAGTCAGACAACCAGTCTTAACTAAAACTCAAAGCATTTATTTCAATTAAACCATTAACAGGCACTTTTTAGTGTCAAGGAATCGGTGAGCCGACCCCAACATTGTTGGGAAAAGGCTAGGCAGATTGAAATTGCAACCCAAATCAAACTATAGATTCTAACTGCGTATATTTCAAAGGACACGCTATAGTGTCAATTTTACCGAACGTTAATCACATTGTACCTATTTAAATATTTTTTACGAAACCCAAAACACGTTACTGAAACGAAAGAGAATTTAAAAAACCTTTTTGACATTTGACAGTTAATAGCATGCTGCCATAAAAGAAAAATACTAACGCAATTAGTAGATTTTTGGCAAAGCTAGTCTACAATCAAATTCACACCAACTGCTGAGCGCCTGACCATTTATGTATATACTGCTCTCACAGAAACAGAATTCTGCTGTTTGTAGTATGCATAGAAACTTTGTTTTGAACTGGCGAATAAAACCATCAATAACTTTATAAACACTACATAAAAAGATAAATATACAATGCATCCGTCTCATAATATATTTATCAATTTGTTTTTGTTTTGCTTCTCTATTCAATATCACACAATGTATTGGAATATTATTATTATCAATAATATTCCAATTAAAAATCAAAATTAAAAGCAAATAACATTATTATTAAGAATATTATTACGAATTATTTGTTATTATTATTATCTTACACTAATTTATTTAATTTAAGTATATACACACGCACATTGCAGTATAAAACCTCGCACTTCAGGTCCAATTGAAAACCAGCGTCCGCACTAGTTGTCTGGCATTTTTGCTGAACTGGGCCTATTTGGCGCAGCCGCGAGGCACACTTTCCTGCTAGATTATTATTATACACTTTCTATTAATTGTTTCCTTTTTATTTCTTTTTTTTTACATGTGTTATAATTATTTTGTGTTGTGTGGCTTTTTGTCTGTGCTAAATAAATGTATTTCCTTTATTTCTATAAAATTTCTGTTTACGGAAGAAATCTTGGACAAGGGAATTCTTTTCATAAATTAACTTGACATCGCCACAAGCTCTCATAAGTATGGAAGTCATCTCGACTTCAATATTTATTGATTGGGTTGGTGATTGGCTTGATTGGGTTTGTGAATAATTAGACAACACGAAGATTCATGTCGTCTATTTATTCACAAACCCAATCAAAAACAAAATTGACAAACTTCCAACAATATAATTTCCGCTAACAAATTAACCTCGGAACGGTATCACTAATAAACCACGTAGTTTGACTGACCACTTTCATTGAGTCATTGTTTCCGAACTGTGATAGACAGACGGATGTACAGACCTACTGACAATAGAGGGTCACTTTCGCTTCTTGTATTAACGTTATACTACTTAGGTAATCTATTTTTTTAATTTGGCTATTCTGAGGTTTATTTCGTGATTTTGAAAACTGAATTTGTATACTTGAGCATCCTCAACTTTACAAAGACGTATCTCCACGGCTGATGATACGTTAGCCCCGTTACTTACGTTATTGACGTTTTATGGGTATTACCAATACTCTTTACTAGATACTATATTTATGGGCTCTACCGGGATTTTTAATGAAATGAAAGATATATCAAGACAAATAAATAAAATTGAAGTGTCTGTTTGTAATGTCAAAACAATAACAGCTTAACAGCATAACAGCTTTTTACTAGGGAATGCAGAACCGGTACTGTTTTAAAGAACCGGGATTTTCGGGACCTTCTGGCTAAAGAACCGGGATTCCCGGTACTTTCGATACTTTAAGATAGTAGAGTTGAAAGTGTTAAAATGGAGTAAGTAAGAGAAAGACGAAATTACAGGACAAAATAAAAATCAAATCAAATAAAACGTTTTATTTCTTGTATAGACACAAAATTAGTCTTTAGTATAATTTTTTTCTGGTAAATAAGCATATTCTACCAGCAACATTTTCTTAACATTAAAACATTTTTGTACTTAATCCTACTTTATAACAGGAACATTTATTAAAAAACAGTTTCATCAAACCAATTCTTTAAACCAACATGACTTTTACAATTCTGCATATCCAAATTATTATTTAAAATTTATGTAATATCTATAAAAAAATGAAAAGTAACAGTGGAGTTTTAGCGTAGCATTAATGATGAATGAATTAATTAATTAATGCACCAACCGCAGCGTGGTTTAAGCAGACTCGATAAATCGATTGAACCCCAAGATTTGCAATAGCCTCTGGACCCTCATGCTTCATGGGGCTACCAGGCATATCAAGGAGTAGACCAGGGGCGCGGTAATGGTAGGGATGACGTGCCCTCAGGATATGGAAGGATTTGGGTAGTGGAGACGCGGGTGATATTTATCTATGGATGGGCATCTTTTTACGACGTCGCCGCCAGGCCAGTTCAGGTCCAGCTTCACCGGTGCGCCTGCTCTTTGTTTTCAATGTTTTCGTCTGAGATCTAGAGATAATCAAAAAAGAATCCTGAATATATCCTAAGAATCCTAGATAGTAGTATCTGTTTCAGGATTCTCGTACATCTTGCTTTTAGTCTACTTAATCTTATATCAGTCTTCAACTGTGTCCATTCAAAAATTGATTTCCTTGTCGAAGTAGGTCGAGTCCTGTTTTAGCTTTTCATTTCATGTGTAAATAGGTCGGCCGACTTTCTTGGATTTGGTCTTGTACGACTACATGTAACAGGTGTGGTTTGCGGAGCCTGTGAACATGTAGAGGTAGCACATCCTGTGGTTATTGATGCGATGGTTACGGTTACTTCGTCTAAAATTTGATGCATTTTCATTTGTATTGGTTTATTCCTAGCGTGGTTAATCAAGTCTATCATAATATAACTGCGAGAAGAGCTTTAATGATTGCCGATAATTTGAAACCAGAGAGAAGGGTGACATTTGTATCTTTTCCCGAAAGTACCGAAAGAACCGGGATTTGGTTTTCAAAATCTCGGTTCCTGCTACGACGCCAATTTCCGGGATTTCCCGGTACTTTCGGTTCCGGGATTTCCCGGGACTATTCACTACTTTTTACTAAATGCATATGTAAGTATAAACGATACTTATAACAGCACTGAAGGCACAAGCATTGATCACCACGCTCGCTCAAGACAAGTTGGTGACTTCAGACTTATGTGCTTAAAACAGCCTTAAAACAGCAAAGCCTCTGTGGGGGCTCCGTGAAAATGTTATTCTGTGGCCTATGTCCAGCAGTGGACGTTATTGCTTTGCCAACACGCCAACACGCCAAGTCACCATATTTATTTCCTGTCGTAAACTATCCTTTTAAGGCTCCTACAAACAGGCGCGACACGCGACGCGACACAAAGGTACGTCACGTCGCGCGACGAGCGGTGTCTTTGTGTCGCGTCGCGTGTCGCGCCTGTTTGAAAGAGCCTTTATGCATATTACCTGTACATAATATTTTTTATTATTAAAACTGTTTTTATTTTCTCCATAATATTTGATTAAATCCTATTCGATTTAATACAATATTATGGCGAAAATAAAAACAGTTTTCAACTCTGTCAAATCTGAGTTTACTTCAAAGAGAACCGAGAAGAGAGAAAGTTCTCTGTGTGTTGAACTCGAGAGTTTATGCGAGTGTTATTTGCCCCACCACAATCAATTAGAGGAACACAGTGGACGGAAAAACTATGAACATTCCACATTGTCCCACTGGTGGGACAGATTGCTGGTGCAAAGTGAAATGATCCATAAAACGCAGTTTTTGATTATTTTAGGACTCCGTCAAATATTTCGTTTTCGAAAAGGGTTCCGTCGTCAAAAAAGTTTGAGAAAATATACTATTATTATGTACAAGTATAACATAATAAAACTGGGGAAAAGCTCATTAGGCATAAAAAAATTCGTCCGTATCGCTGTCAATGGGAAAAGTACCTAAAAGGCTGGCAACATTGCCACGTTGGATGGCAGATGCTCATTCTTCGGGCTAAAAGTAAGCCTGCCCTCACGTAAAGAGTCGACAAACCGGTTAACGCTATCCCGAAATACTCGATGAGCACTCAGACCCCAAGGCCCTAGTGTTTCAACCCCAAACGGCTCAAACATATAACTCCGAATAGGTTGTTATATTTGTGTCATTTGCGGTTTTCTGCTCCTCAAGCAGCCACCTCAGCACTGCCCGCCGTGCTAGGAAGATGGGTTGGTTCGAAGGTGTCGGCACAGGTTGCATCCCACACCAAGGGCCTACCCAAGTTGCAAGTAATTATGGTAATTCCATCTAGCCTCTTCCCAACGTCGCGTTCCAAGCCATTGGGTTCTAAAACAGCTGGCACCCGCGGTAAAAGGAGCCCGACGGATGATGAACACATTAACCATAAAGTCCAGGTTTCCTCACGATGTTTTCCTTCACCGATCAGTAATGGCTAAGATAAATTCATAAAGTACATATGAATTGAAAAAGTCACATTGGTACATGCCCGGATTTGAATCCAGAACTCATCACAGCCATCACAATGGGTAATCGAAAAAGAAAAGGAACAGTCGGTCCCGATGTCAATTTTGCTAGATCAAAAATCGTTTCCACGGCTTCATGCATTGTAAGAGAAAATGTATTCGCCTCCACACAAGGCAATAGGTAGAACTCATCACAGCTATCACAGGCATTATTCTACTTAGGCTACACAAAGACATTGTATGACCAACTCAAGGTCACCTACAATACGATTACTGTAACTCTAGCAATTCATCTAATAACGTAAGGATTTCCGCCGATTTTGTAACAATCATCTTGTACATTATGGCTTTTACTGAAGTGTGTAACTGTCAGGGTTTTCTGAAGGTCTGGCGGGTGAACCAGAAAGATTCAACTGTCGTAGCATATATTTTTTTTTGTGGTTAGGTCCAATTCGTAAATCGTTGTTTGCTTTTTAGCAAAGACAGACATTTGTTTCGTGAAAATACGTCCGATGCATTGCTTGCTTGGTGGTCCAGTGGTAACGGCTCTGACTTACGAGTTTGTAGGTCATGGGGTCGAACTCAGGCAGGACGCATTGCTTAGTGTAAATTATTTCATCACCACTGCTCTCAAAACGGTGATGGATAACATCATGAGGAAACCGGCATGTCCTAGAACCAAAAATTCGAAAACATGTGATATCTACCAACCCGCATTGGGGCCTGTGTGGTAGATTACATCCGACTCCCTCTCGAAGAGAGGAAGCCTTAGTCCCAGCAGTGGGAACATTTGAGGCTGATTATGTTACGCTTACGCTATAGGCAGAGGTGTGTTCTAGCTATTCCCACATATCTTCAGTTTATCATATTTATATCCCTTAAGATATGGAGAGGCCTATTGCTATGATCTCAGCTTACTTAGAAATTCTTGATGAAAAACCCAATAACAGTTTTCCTAAACTGGGAATCGAACCCAGGCAGTCATCTAATTACAATTAATCCTAATTTTCAGGGTGTCAACACAAATACAGCAGAGGCATCCCAGTTTCTTCGGGAGTATGACAGAGAAGCTTCTGGAATGTGCTACAGGTAAGATTCCTTAAGATATTCAACCCCTTAAAAAAATTGGCGGTATCAAGTATGGCTCAAGAAGATTGAGCTTAATTTAACCTCACCATAAAGTTATCTTAACAAGTTGTTACGATATCGGTAATTCGATACTTCCTTGCACCATTTCAAGTTCTATTATCTTGCACTGTATCAGTAGTACTACCAGAAAAATACGGATCGTACGGACGCACTTTCGAGACGGATCAATTGGGAGCAAGATCGAGTCGTTACAAGTAAATTTTCAATGAGTGGGCTAAGAACTTTTTTCTACAATGGCTGCAGAGATGTAAAGCTCTAGGAACTTTTAGCTTGATAAACAGGTTTAATTCAAAAGCGTAATTTCATTGTGTCTTCTCTTCTTTGTCATTTCCTCAATGCTGAGGATCGCGACCATATACGACGCGTCTCCAAGCTATGAGATCTTCGGCAGTGTGGATTGCTTGGTAAATGCTGTCTCCAACACCTTCTTGATCGCATCTGGCCATCTCACCGGTGCTTTGCCTTGAGCGCGTTTTCCTTCCACTCGGCCTAGTAACATAAGCCTTTCCAGACCACGCTTAGATGAACGCATAATAATTATGTCTGAAAAGCTGAGGGCACGCTTCTGTCATATTGTAGATAACCGCTTGGTGATGTTGAATTCCTCTAGTAAAGATTAATTCGTTCTCACGACGGTCCATGGTATTCTCCACCTGCTTAAAATGTCCCACCTGGACATGAGTTACCTTGGCTTCCCTGTAAATCTTTAATGGGACGCAGGACTTTGGTAGGCCGAAGTAAAGAAAACTTCCTAGATTCAGAGATGACTCTGCCGTAGAGTGTAAATGGGTCATATACCATAAAGAATGGGTACTTGATGTGATGTCCAGCGTGTCCTGCTACCTGCACGCTACACGAGCTGATGGATGCTGCTGAAGGTGCCAAGCTCGTAGTCAAATTCTGGGTTTACTCTATATTGATTGCCATTAATACGCTAAACAAAAGATTGTGTCTGTCGCACTCGTTTTTAGGGTTCCGTACCTCAAAAGAAAAAAAATGGAACCCTTATAGGATTACTCGTGTGTCTGTCCGTCTGTCACAGCCAATTTCCTCCAAATCTAATGAACCAATTAAGTTGAAAGGCACACATATGTACGTATTTCTGTGACCCAAACACGGACGTGTAACGTTAATAAATGAATTTTGAATATGGGGATCAATTTTGGGGGGCAAATAAGTTTATTTTTTTATAGTTTTGCAAACTATACCGCGTGCCATATCAAATGAAAGGGCGTTGTTACGAGGATCTCTATTTTTTATTTTTAAAATCGGCAATAAGACGGCTCACCCACGCGGCTTACATCTCTATTCATACTGTTAAAAAAATATATGAAAATTGATTTCATAGATAAGGGGGGCCTTATCTCTAAAACTACTGAGCTTAAAATTCTCTCCCTCATTTCAAATTACTCAAAATTACTCAATCCTATTCCAGAGTAACGATGTCCCAATGGAAGTTCGTGACCAACATCACGGAGTACAATCGTCGCCGTATGCTGGAGGAACTGGCTCTCAGCTCCAAGTTCGAGAGGCTCTCCTGGAGGAAAGCGGCTGCTTATGACTCCTCCAGGCTCTCTGATCCTCAGGGGAGACGGCAGTTGATGAAGATTGTACAGGCTAGCAGGGCAGCCTTGCCTGATGATAAGTATTCTGAGGTATGGTCACAGAGGTAAATAGATAGATAGGTGATAGATATTCCATACCTGATTCTGAACCTGAAAAGTGTTATAAAAACTAAAAAGCCTATTTTTGTAACAAGAATAAAGGTACCATTCTGTAGCCAATCATAATCTGAATCGTTTTAAAAAGATCGCTAATCCATTGCTTCATAAGTTGGAAAAAAAAATCTGCTCAACAACGTAAATAACGCAATGAATGTTGTCGAAAATGTGTTACGTAATTAGGATACCGGAGTCAGAATTTTTATGCCGCCCATGGGCCTCTGACTTGGCTTCATGCCGTCGAGAAATATCTCTCAGGCATGCCGGTTTCCTCACGATGTTTTCTTTGGCCGTTTTTGAAGCTAATGATAATTCGAAACCGAGGAACCTCTATAGATTTTAACCAGGATCTAAAAGAGTAGGTGTTGTAGTATATCTGCCCTACCTCTCTATTACAAGAATGAATATTCAAGTCGACACAGAATTTTATAAAAACCCCTACTATTTAAAAAAAACTCTTTTCCAGCTCCAACAACTAATCTCTGAAATGAAAGAAATCTATAATTCGGCAAAAATCTGTCCATACGGCCAAAAGCCCTACGACCCTCACATACCAAGGATTCCCTACAGCAACGAATTCCAGGACATGAACCAGGGCTACCAACTGGCAAACCAACCATACCAGCACTACCAACCTTACACAGAATCCACGGAATCTAACTACTGTGACATGCAGCTGGATCCTGAGATATCCAGGATTTTAGCACATTCGAGGATCGAGAGTGAATTGCTGTATGTCTGGAAGAGTTTTCGGGATCAAACGGGTCCGAAATTGAGGAATCGGTTCATGAGATATGTGCAGTTGGCTAATCAGGCGGCTGTGGCTACTGGTAAGTAATTTTATTCAATACTAGCTTCTGCCTATAACTTTCCTCAAGAATTGGGCTACTCAATGAAAAAATAATTTTTCAAATCTGACTTGTAGTTTCGGAGATTATCCCCTACATACAAACTCACAAACAAACAAACATACAAACAAATTTTACCTCTTTATAATATTAGTAGGTATAGATGTAAAAAAAACTTTCCGTTCCGAAAGGGACTTAGGTACCTACTGCAATAACATTACCAAAAAGTATGTACTAAAAAAATCATAATATTATTGAAATTAAAAAAGTTATTGTAATTTAAAAAATCACATTTTTTGTACCAAAATTTACCCCAAATTCATAAAAAATTAGTAGATTTTCAACAGCGGTCACAAGTTATGACTTTTAGACACCCGCTAAACGACGGCCGCCTGCGACCCTTGTAATAAAAAAATAGTCGATTTTTTGAAGTGAAAACTTCTTTAGAGGCGTTGTGCACTTTTTTTGTAATGGGTAAAAACTGTTAAACTCACGTCAGGACACGTGACCTGATCGAAAATTCCTAAGACGGTTAAAAAGACATCAACGCGTTGATTACCGCGGTGCCGATTTTATTTCAAGTTTTCACTTCTGTCGGCACTCCCGGAGTGCCACTGTTTTTTTTTTTCTGAAAATTACCGCATATATAGGAAAAAAATTAACCAGTGCGCAAACTTAAATATGTGACAAAAAAATCAGCTGTTCCCTACATTTTAATGAGTTATGCAAACATAAATGTAGGGAACAGCAGATTTTTTTTGCGATTTCAGGTTTGCTCCCATGGTAAAAATTATTCATAATGACGAGTAAAGTCACGTATTTGTTTGCGCACTGGTTAAAAATATTCCCTGTATAGAATCTCAGTGCGATACTTAACAACACCCTCACGTATCGGACAAGGTTTTTTTTAAACATATTTTTCATCAATCTGTAACTGTGTTATTGCAGGGTTATTGCTCATACGGAAAACGAACGCCATTACGTTTATTTACTCATTTCGTTTTGTGATTATTTTCGCTTTGCAGTTGAAGAAGGCAGTTTTAATATTATTTAGCAGATAGGGCAATATTCCTGACCATTCTGTACACCGATTTAGCATTTTGTGGTACTCACGATAGGCAAGGCCGTCTTTAACCTATTGGAGGCCCTGGGCACATAACGATTACGGGGCTGTGTAGATTAGCTTGGGGCTAGAAACTTATCATAAATCGCACGGTCAAATCAATTATTTTGGCATTGAATCGGGGACTAATCATGCTTAGAATGGAACGGCGGTTGCAAAGAGTAATTTTCTGAGGGCAGGCTGGGGCCCCCTTCGATCGCGGGGCCCTGGGCACTTGCCCAGAGTGCCCAATGGAAAAGAGGGGCCTGACTATACTCCTGGTGCCGCAACTAAATTAATAGGCAAGGGAGGCAAGCAGAATTTTTCATTCTATCTGTCTATCTTGCTGACTCTCTGCCATTATGATAATTTGGAAAAAGACCGACGTGCGTAATTTTAAATGGAAAGTGTTCTCTTAACAGCAACAAGAAACGATCAAGTCGAAAAACTGTCAACGAGAAACAAGATTACGCAGCCATAGTCAATGTACTGTCGCTACTTCGGCGTCGTCATCTCGTTCTCGTTGCCGTCCCGTTCACGGTGCGGTGAACAAACGGTCTAACGGGTTTCCACTTTAAAAAAAAACTTTGAAATATCTCAGGCATGTACTGTGTGAAGTCTTTCGGCTCCCCGATCCTTCCAAACCGAAACATTGCAATTTCCACAAATAAATATGGTGGAGAGTCCATTCCTCAGGATACCGAGACGCCGGCGACCAAATGCGAGCAGCGTACGAGGACCAGTCCTTCAGAGCCAGCGTCGAAGAGATGTACAACCAGATACAGCCGCTGTACAAGCAGCTGTTCACGTACGTGAGGAGGCGGCTGGTGCAGCGGTACGGTGAGACCAGCGTGCGGTCTGATGGTCCTATACCTGCGCATTTGTTGGGTAAGTCACTTTAACAGTATTTTAAGGGTTCCGTACGTCCAAATGAAAAACCGGTCAAGAGCGACTTGGACTCGCGCACCGAGGTTTCCATACCATTTCATATTTTCATCGGCAAGGCCTTTATTCGTCGTCAGAAAATTTGGACACTGCACACTACCGCGTAGAATATTGCAGTTTTAGGTCAGCGCCATCTCTTGACCGATAGTGGAACTAATGTAATTTAAGTTTATGATTTCTTAAAGTGTACTATTTAGAACATCGTTTTATTTTTCCTGTAGATTACGTAAACTTCTATCACATGAATAATTTCAGATTTTTCTCTATGCAAACTTCGGAAATAAGGGGGAGGGGACGGTATTTTTTTAAACGTTTTTCGTCAAAAGTCGAAAATTATGCGGCATAAAAAAATTGTTTGAGTATGTACAAATAGCGCTCTTTCATATGATACCTACATGGACAAGTAGCCCCACAAGAATCCCGTTCAGTCCATGACGCAAAAAAAAGTGTATATTTTTATTTCTTTCTTAAGGCGGGCCGAGCCCGAGCGCGGTAGGCATACAACGCTTACCCCAGCCCCCGCAACGAGTAGCGATACGTAACAAATTACGATGCGCGGGAAACGCGAGCGCCAAGCGCACCGCTCATGAGTTCACGACCTCGCGTAGGTAGTAAGTTGGGTCACATAACAGAGCAATGCAGTAGATCAACTTGAATTGATTAATATAAGTTTATTTTATTTTATTTTTCTATTATGTATTTTTGAAGGTTATAGATAGATTAGGTAGGTATTGATTAACTTGAACCTAATGAATAATAATTAAAAATAAATATAATAATAATAATAATAATTTCATTCAAAACGTCTAACGGGCCTCTGCGAGTTGGCTTCGGCCCCTCGTACGCCTTCCAAAGGTCCGGGACCCTAAGGTCCCGAGAAATGTCATAGACCCTATAGTGATAATAATAAATATATTACAATAATAATATATTTATTTACTCAAAAACGATTAAAAACAGTCTGATAAATGTAATTTACAATTTCTAAATACTTTTCCTCTTGCCAATAAACACTGAATAAAGTTATGCCTTGGATAACGTGTGTATAGCCAAACTAGCTAAATATATGTAGTTTTTATTTATTTATTTGTCATAATTTGATACAGTGTTTTTAGTAAGTAGCGTACTGCGCATAAACGAGCTTGTGCCTAAACGTTACCGAAAATAATAAATAATATTTTTGTAGGAAATGGTCATACTGTACATTTCTACACTATGGCACGAGTGTAAAAAAGTGTAAATATTATTATTTGTTGTGTTGTGGTGGCTGTGGGATACATAGCTTACTTCTAAATGAACGCCTAAATATTATTGCACTGTTGAATTTTCAACTCTCACGTAGGAAATACGCGCTTTTATTTAGGCATTTACCTATTTAGATGTACGATAAGTGAAACCGGACATATCAGCAGTAAATAACAAATATTATAAGACTAGGCAAAGGCTCTTATTATACATATTGAGATTTTATTAGGACTTTGTAACCTTGTTGAAATATTACGCAGGCGCTCGGTACCTTTTTATTACCTATCAACTTCGTTTATGCAGTTTGTCCTGCGATTCGCGTAAACACGTACAGTAGGCCGCACGTCATGTCAGTGGAAACAAAACCAGTGTAAACTGGTCTCTTATTCTAATGAAACTCCGTACGTTGGGCCAGCTCAAGATTATAGTGTTATTTATCACTTACCACAGACGCGCAACGTGTGGTCGACTGTACAGTACCTACCTACGCTAATAAACATTATAAAAACCACCCGGAGCAACTCAGCGCGGGATGAACTAACTACCTATTTGACATTTGAAAATAGTAAACCATTACAACATTAGTGCGTGTGGCGGCTTTATGCACTGCGATATAGGTTTCAAATTCACCTATTTACACACCTTGATGCGGTTGGTAAATCAATTCAGCGAGAAAAATATACCACTATAATTTTTGCGCGCGTGGCGTCTTTATTCACATTGTCATAGGGTTGAAATTCAACTGATTTACACACATATTTGCGTTTTGTAAATCTATTCGTTAGTAAGGTAAAATATAATACCTTTATATAATGTAGTGTATAATAATATTTTCAATTACCTTTTTTGTTTATTCAGCCTTCGTAGACCCAGCGATGACAACTATTTTTTTTTTAGTTTTGCCCATTTTGTTTAAAAAAATATAACTAAAAGTATCTAATAAAAACTAACTATTTACAACTATTAAAAAATTTAACTATAATAATTACCTATCCTAATACCTAACCCAATTCCTTATCCAGATATCCTAATCCTAGTTACCTATTATAATTTACAATATGTTTTTTGGCTCAGCCGGTAATAAAACTTAGCGGGGGGTGGCGGTCTTGCAAAAATTGGCACACGTCCGACCTCCAACACGTTCCGCTCGGGACTAAATGGCACGGAGCGAGCGCATGAAAAGATGAAAACGCTTGATTTTGGAATTAGTGGTATTGGTATTCTCATATTTCACATTATTTTGGCCAGTTTATATCACTTTTTTTACGACCTTTATTATGGTATAAGTTTTATTATTCAAAGCCTAATATAACTCAAATAAAAAAAATATTTGAACATAATTTAGACATGTTTTTGCGATTTAATTGGATGCAGTAAAGTGCAAGTAATCGTGTATCGCACGGCTGAAATATATAGATCAAAGTGTGAAATATGTAATATGTTTTTTTCAAAATTTTAATCCGTGTTATCTACGAATAAAAGACAATAGAAAACGTCGTTTATACGGGTAACTCCGCCTTAATTGCAAAATAGTTGGGCAAACGTCATCTAAAACTATTTCAAATTTCAAGTTGATAGCATTAGTAGTTCTTGAGATATCCAGCTGTGACAGATAGACACTGAGTTGCACCATAAGGATTTTTTTTTACCATTTTGGTACGGAACCCTAAAAACGGTATCCTTAGGATCATTCGTATGTCTATCCGTCTGTCACAGCCAATTTTTTGGAGCAAATTACGAATACGATTTTTTGTCACTCAGACACGGACATTTAACGTATAAAATTAATTTTGAACGTGGGGGGTCTCTTGTGGGAGGGAAATAAGAAAAAAAAATTGCAGACTTTACTGTGTGACGTATCAAATGGAAGAACTTACTTAAAAAAAAATACGTTTGAGACCCTCAGTATCAAACATATTTTTTTTTTTATAATTTTTAAATAACTAGTTTTTATTACAAGTCGTGGTTCAGTGGTAACAGTCGCGAATTACGAGTTTTAGGTCGCAAGTTCGAACCCTTACAGGCGCTTTACTTTGTGTAAATTATTTCATCACCACTGCTCTCAAATCGGTAAAGGAAAACATCGTGAGAAAATCGGCATGTCTTAGAACCAAAAATTCGAAGACATGTGACAACACTGGGCCCGCGTGGTAGATTACGGCCCACTCTCTCTCACAGAGAGGAGACCTGTGTCCCAGCAGTGGGAACATTATAATCTGATTATCCTTACTCAACTTATTTACCTTGTTACCAGGTAACATGTGGGCACAGAACTGGAAGTCGATCATGGACCTGGTGATGCCGTTCCCGCAGTCTCCCAACATCGACGTCACAGCTGAGATGCTGAGGCAAGGATTCACTCCGCTCAGGTACAATATGGTAGTCTATAATATATCCCGAAAGGAAGGAGAAAGATGATACACATTTCGCCAGTTTTGTTTAAGTTCTAATTTCTTTTCTTGTGATTATGCTAACCTGGTGTCCGAGCTTTAAAGCCGCCCATTGGCCTCTTACTTGTCTTCACATGCCGTCGAGAAATATCTCTCCGGCATGCCGGTTTCCTCACGATGTTTTCCTTTACCGTTTTTGAAGCAAGTGATAATTATACAATACGTACATGAATCCGAAAAGTCAGAGGTGCGTGCCTCGGGTTCCAACTCGAGATCTGACTTGGCAGAGTGACGGTCACACCACTAAGCTATCACTGCTATGATGCTGCTCTTAGTCCTATGTAATAGGAGGAGAGTCTTTTGCTGCAAACCGGGCACTAATTCAATCTTGTTAGTTTATAAGTTTATATGAAGGTGGTGCTGCCTCGTTGGTCTAGTGGTCGCAAAGCGCTACTGCTGAGTATGAGGTTCTGGGTTCGATTCCTGGGTCGGGCAAGGTGTTATTGGGTTTTTCCATCTGGAATTTCTCAGTAGCAGCCCGAAGTCTGGATTTGTGCCCGGTTGATGGCAATAGGCTCGCCCCCTATTACATGGGACTTAAACATAACTGGCGAAATGTGGATGTACTATAGGTACACCTCTGCCTAACCCTTCGGGGAATACAGGCGTGATGTTATGTTATGTGTTTTATGAAGGTGAACCCCCGCTATATCAGTTTGATGAATTATTTGTTAGGACGCTGATATATGCCAGTGACCTTGAGTTAGCTTGCGTGTTCTGTACTGAGCTCACGTAACGCGTCGTACGTCCAGCCAGTAATAGGACTCGCCCATCAAGGAGCGCTGTCCCAAATTTGACGCATTATTAATTTAATATACGTAAAAAAAAGCTATTCTAATAAAACACGTATACTAAAAGATACATAATTAAATTATCTTTAAAATGGTGAAGGTTTCAGAAAAATACGCTTGATAGTTTTTGCGTGATTCTCAGTTTTTTATCCGCGTTAAACATCACTTTACAAATTAATTACACTATGTAATTTAAAGATAATTTAAAATATTCAGAAATTAAGTTATTAAGACAATGCTTTAATTTAACATAAATCATATATAAATCATACATAAATCATTAAAAGTCTCTTAGTGTCGCCATTAATATAGGTACACTAGCCCTTTGCGCGCAACTTTCAAGGGTTCCTCAAAAGGAAAAATGGAACCCTTATAGGATCACTTCGTTGTCCGTCCATCACTCTATCAAGACCCTTTTTTCTCAGGAACGCGTGGAGGTATCAAGTTGAAACCTCCTCCCTCTAAAAATAAACAAGCAATAAAACAATACGGCCATTTATGCGTCATATTTAGGTTCTCGCAAATAAATCAAAATAAGTACTTCCCGATGACTTAGAATCATGAAGCAAGTAAAATTGGCAAGAAGCAAGTTCTAAAATAGATAATTTGTAGTTTTCTCACACTTTGTTTTTTGCGATTAAAAACTTACATTTGCAGTTGAAGAATTGACCGTGAAGTATGGGAGAACATGTTCTTCAACTACAATGTTACGTTTTAATTACGTTTGTTTAAATTTAAATTCATCCCATGACTACGAAACCCTTTATTATGCGTGGTCCGGCACCGACTTGGCTGGTTTTTTATTTATTAAGAAAATTATTTGAGATAAATAGTTTTCATATAAACTGTATCCTTGCTTTTCATCACCCCTTAAAGGTCTAATTTCCAAAAATCCCTTCATAATAAAAGGTACATAAATTCCTTCTTAGTGCTCGTCTCTACAAGGAACCCTTGTAAAGAATTTCACGATCCCAGTAGTTTCGGCTGTGCGTTGATATGTCAGTCAGTCAGTCATTCAGTCAGTCAGTCAGACAGCCAGTTTCTTCTTTTATACAATGTAAAAAAACCCTGTCCGATCCGCAATGGGCACGAAAAGAGCAACTGCAAGAAAGTTGGCATTTTTTTATTATTATTATTATTCTTGAAAATAAAAAGGTTAAATTATTAAAAATTCACATTCTTTTAAAAACTAAATAAAAAAATTCACATTAAAAATAAACTAAACTAAATTAAAAAAATGAATTCACATTATTATAAAACTATTTAAAATTCGCATTTTTAATACCAAAATTACCTCAAACATATTCAAAATTAGAACATTTTCAACAGCGATCATAAGTTATGTTACTTGTAGACATCCGCTAAACGACGGCCGCTCGCGATCCTGTAAAATTCCCCATTGAAAAAAGTGAGGCGAATTATTTTTTTTACCTTTATATTACCACATAAATAGACTTGGCCACAATATCATATCACGTCCGTATTCTACGCTAAATTCGGTACAGCAATAATATTCCAATTTATTTATTGTATTTTTTATTTCAAACAATCTATAAAACCAATGCTAACGATCGTAGCGATGACCTAGCGGGCTGTCAAAAACGGTCGCAAGGAAATGGCATCTTAGCGAAAATAATCGTTAAGTTTGCGATGACACTCGATAACTTTGACAGTAGAGACTACCAAAAATCATTAAATTGGGATCGTATAAACACTGAAGAACAATATAAAAATTATAAACTATAACAAAATATAAGATGAAGCCTTGCATTTGTCGTTTTCATCGTTTTGGTAAGCAATTTTGTTCATTAATATTTAGCGACTGTCAGTTTGCGATCGAATCGCTATCTTATGTCGAGACTGCAGGCCATGGTCGGATTACGCATGGCGTTGCGTGATCAGATTTCCCTGGCAGTTTGTAGCACGTCGTGCAGCCGTGTGTACGTACGTGAATTTTAAATATAAAACTTTGAATGAAAATTAAATTCGTCTATTATAGATAAAAAGTTACGATTCAACAAACCGGTATCGTAGGTACAACACTGCATAAAAGATCTGGCAACATTATTTGTAAATTTGACATTTGCATGTGTCAATTTAGTCTACGTTTATTAAAAATAGACGTTAGTACACGTTAGTAATTTAAAGAAACATTAACTGAGTTTAACGGAGTACGAAATGTTTTGTATTTTTTTGCAGAATGTTTCAAATGGCCGAAGAATTCTACACATCAATGGGCCTGAAGCCAGTTCCTCCCGAGTTCTGGCGCGGGTCCATGTTAGTGCGGCCTGCACAGCGCAGTGTGCAGTGCACAGCCAGCGCCTGGGATCTGTGCAACAGGATCGACTATAGGTAACAACTACACATTACACTATGAAGCCTGTTCTAATAGTTTTAGCGCGGGTCAAAGTTAGTCAGAGTTAGTTCCACTTAAACAAACATCAACTTTATAAGAGTGTAAATAAAGTTGATTTTAGACTGACTAGTACTGTTGAAAAGTCATAAAAAATTTGAAGTTGTAACGCAAACCACAGATAATATACTAGTACAGATACCCAATCCCATACAAAGAAATGATACCTCCCTAAGTCTGGCTCTAAAGCTATTGGTAAAATAAAAAAAATATAATTAAGAAGGTAGGTATTTGCCAAAAACAAGTTAATAGATTTCTTTCAGTTCCTTTATTTCTTTGTAAAATAGGTACTAAATTATAAAAATATGTCGTTTGATTTTCCTACTAAACGTTTATACAGTATGTGATGACAAATTGAGTAAAACGCCATCTATTGCAAAGAGCTAATGATTAACTTTATCATTCTATGGGTTCGAATTCAAGTAAAAGGTTTCACTTATTATTTTTGTTGGAATACGTGATTTATGAGTTTAAATGGATAAATCAGCATTAAACAAGGAAGTTTTGATTTTTACTAATCTTACTTCAGCCAAATTCAGACGTTTATCAGTTTTAAGTGATTGTTAATTTCATAATTGTTGCCTATGCTGCCATCTATGAATTTTTTTCAAGACTAATTATAATTTGTTCGAGTTGAGACCCCATGCGCAAACTGAAACTTATATGTAGGGAGTACAGTTGTTTTTTCCTAAAACTCGTGTTTGTTTACATGTTTGGCAAATAAATTGCGAACTCAGATTACGTAATTTTTTGCATAGAGATCCTGAAAAGACAGACATATAAACATACAAATAGTCAAATCTTTTCTCCTTATAATATTAGTTTAAATTAATGAATAAACACAAACCTTCCTGCGAAATATTCTGAGAGATTATTAAAACGTCATCACAATTCGTTGCGTAGTTTAGAAAATGTATAGATTTATTTAGGTCTACCAACAATTGCTTACACTAAATAACTAACCTCGTACATTAGGCTAATTATTATTCCGAAAAATTCAAAGTCTAGGTCCCATTTGCACTTGCCAAAGGGAAACAATTTTTTAAAGGTGAAAGCTACAGGGTACCCGCGAAATTCAAATATCGTTAATTTTTTTTTTTTTTTTTCGTTTTACCTGGGGCCTACCACCTGCTCATAAAACAGTATTATTTTAATATTACTTTAGTGTGGGAAAGAGATGAAGCTCTACAGGACGTATAGCTCCATCTCTTTCTCTCATGTTAATAAGAATTTGATTCACTACCGTAACAAATATGTACATACCTATTTACAGAATTATTACCATCAAAATCATTACAATACAACTCTCTTAGTTCAAATTACTCTAATGAATGACTATTTCATAAAATCGTGCGTTTTTAGTTCAGTTCATACTTAGAGAGTGTATCATTTATTTATTTATAGTTAATTAAAACGGTACAACACCAATTACATTAAATGATTTTAATTTTATAAATGCACATTTTTTATGGTCGCAAATCGTATTTTGACTAACATAAACCTAACACTGGCTTACAAGTTGCAAAAAACGTAAGAAAATTTGAATTTTGCGGGCTACCGTAGCGCATTCCTTTAAGATCAAGACTTCTGCGCGCATCCATTTCACATCATTTAAGTTAGCACCCTTCAAATCACCTCATGCTTTTAAACTAACTAAGGTCTTAAGACTAAACTACTTAAGACTCAGATATATGCCAGTGACCTTGAGTAGCTTCCGTGTTCTGTACTGAGATTATGCAACGCGTCGCACGTCGAGCCAGTAACAGGACTCGCCCATCAAGGAGCGCTGTCCCATTATTATACGTAAAACAAAAGATATTCTAATAAAACGCGTATACTAAAAGATACATAATTAAATTATCTTTAAAATGTTGAAAGTTTTAGAAAAATACGCTTGATAGTTTTTGCGTGATTCTCAGTTTTTTATCCGCGTTAGACATATCTTTCCAAATTAATTTTCCAATGTAATATAAACATAATCTAAAATATTATAATAATAAATTAAATGAATATTATATTATTGAGAAAACACTCTAACTTAACATATTTTTTTCCAAATCATTAGCACTACTCGTTTCGACGTGATCTTCAGTATAAAATAATTAAAAGTCGCTTAGTGTCGCCTTAAGTTCATGTCATCATCTCGTCTCCAGAATCAAGCAATGCACGGAAGTAACTATGCAAGACCTGGTGTCCACTCACCATGAGATGGCGCACGTGCAGTACTACCTACAGTATTCCGAGCAGCCGCAGCTGTTCAGGGATGGCGCTAACCCTGGTGAGTCTACTGCTTTTAATAAAAATCAATCAATCTGCCTAACCTTTTCCCAACTATGTTGGGGTCGGCTTCCAGTCTCACCGGATGCAGCTGAATACCAGTATTTTACATGGAGCGACTGCCTATCTGACCTCCACAACCCAGTAACTGGGTAATACGATACCCCTTGGTAAGACTGGTTGTCAGACTTTCGGGCTTATCAATTATTTATTGGCTTTTGCTGACAGGAGATTAATTCAGTTTTGTTACAGTTGTAATGGCTACCACGTAATTTGATTCAAATAGGATTTTATTTTTTTTATATAAACTTAGATTCTTTTATATTTTGTGAATGTGGATTTTATAATTTAATTTTATATTTTAATTTAACTTTGTATTTTAATTTAACTTTATATTTTAATTTAACTTTATATTTTAATTTAACTTTATATTTGAATTTAACTTTGTATTTTAATTTAACTTTATATTTTAATTTAACTTTATATTTTAATTTTAATAATTTATTTTAGAAACTATACTTTCCTTTAAGATCTCATAAACTACCTTTTGGAAGGGGCGACTAGCATCAATTATATTATTTTGTAAATTTTGACGTTCAAAAGTGCCATACATGGGCCTATTTGAAATAAATGATTTGACTTTGACTTTGACTTCATATTTATTTTAGTTTGTATTGTTTATGTCTCAGTCTTAAGTGGGCAAAATTGCAATATTGTTCGTCATGTAATTTTATTTTTCCTTATGTTATTATTCTAAAGTTTACGAAGTATTTTGCCATAATTTTCTAATTCTTAATTCTAGAGCCTGTACTTTTATTATGTGTTATGACCAGTGATCGGAGTAGGTAGATTGATTTTACGTACTCGCATCATGAATAGTCATAGAAATCATAATATCTATAAGCCTTTTTTCCGGGATTTCATTTTGGTACTTACGGGATTGAATCAAATATTGTAAAAGTAAGGATTTTTAAACTACTACATTAGAAATTTATAGAATGGATAAGCATTTAAAATCGTTTTTTCTTATTTATCAAGTAATAAAGTGAATCTTACTGTTGTGCGTCCATTCGAAACTTACATAATATGACTAATTTAGTAGTTATTTATTGTAAGTATATTATCTGCTGCTTGTAATTGTAACTATTCTTGAATAAATAAATAAAAATAACTTTTTATACTTCTTAATATTTTTTCCCATTTAATGCAATAACAGCAAAAGGGTTAAATATTTCTTATTCATATTGATGTATTATTTATTCTACACACTACAACATTTGAAATTCCTTAAAAAAATCTTAATAATTTCCCAATTCCGGAATCCCGGAGGCATATCCATACTAATATAATTATACGTGCCAGACCCCAAATGAATCTATCTACTCCGATCACTAGTTTTGACCTATTTCTGTGATTGCTGGTTATCCTTTTTTTTGCGTGGGAAATTATCTAATAACTTCTCCCGCTCTGAGCGGAGCGGGAGGGCGTGTCAGACTCTTACTGACTAAAACCCACCAGTGTTCCTTCGGTTGCCCTGTTGCCGGGGGCCACGATCTCCCTTTCGGTTTTCATCGCAACCCCGGCTATCCAGTAATTAGCGACTGTATAAGTCCGAGACTATTGTTAGCTATAGTACTTAAGATATATTTTATACAGAAGCTGTTGGAGTACCTTTATTATTAAATAAAAATAATTGTGAGAACGGTATAGGCCTTGTAGACAGTAGACCATTTTCTGTTTCTTTAAGTACCTGGTACTTGTTGAAAGACCTACACTGTACTCGCATACCTATTAACACTGTTATTTGAAAATATTGTAAAAGCCAATTATTTTAAAAGAGTAACCGTGGAGTTTCTTGCCGGCTCTTCTCCATAGGAAGCGACCAATTGGAACTGTGCAACTAGCTTCGGACGTTTCATAAGTGCCCTTGTAGGTTTATGTGAAATAAAATATTTTTATTGATTTTGTATCAGTTTTTATAAAAACACATAACCATTTTAAAAACATTTTAATTGTTAAAAACCAGCACAATAACGTAAGTTTTTCAGATAGTACCTAGTTTACTGAAAAAAAATGCGTACTTATTTTTGAAGCTAAGTCGAAAACTAACCACGTAAAGTTACCTAAACCATACAAAAAAAAAATCGGTCTAGCCGTCTTCGAGCAACCGGAAAAAAAATCTGCAAACTGAGAACCTCCTCCTTTTTAAAAAAATAAACATGGGTTATTCCGTTTATCCACCTCAAAAAAATGCACTTTGAGGTGGATACGCCAAAACGTTATGTCCGAGATGGATAAACGGTAATTTTAAGCTTAGTGTGAATTCTCAGACATCGGAATGACTCCTGAAAATTCTTTTGTATACTTCAAAAAATGCTGCATTAAACTAATAATGGTTTAAGAGCAAAAAATTTGGTGCAGCAAAAAACACAAAAAGAATCCCTCCGGCGGGGAATCGAACCCCGGTCTCCCGCGTGACAGGCGGGGATACTTACCACTATACTACCGAAGATGTAACAGCAATGGCGAAATTATCGAATTGCTGATGCAAAGTATATTTTTTACAAAATAACAACAAAATATAGCTTCACGGCTGTAATTCCTAAGGCGTAGGCAGAGATCATCCTAGTACACATTCCTCCAGTACGATGATTTGGGGGCTCCCAATCAATTTTGTACTAATATTTGTACGGTCAGCAATAGCAGTCTATTCAGTCAGGTCGACACTAGGTTTTTTTTTTTTTTTAACAAGTGAGTACAACTTTAAAAAATCAAAATATTATATTTCACATAAACCTACAAGGGTACTTATGAAATGTCAGAAGCTAGGTGCACGGTTCCAATTGGTCGCTTCCTATGGAGAAGAGCCGGCAAGAAACTCCACGGTTACTCTTTTAAAAATAAATGTCTTTCACAATCAAACTCAAAGGATTATGAATCCTATTTCAAATAAACAATTGTTTTCAAATTACTGTTAATAGGTATGGGAGGACAGTGTGGCCCTGTCAACAAGTACCAGGTACTTGGTAAAATAGAAAATTGTCTACAAATCTAGTCTACCTATTAACTCCCTATCAGAGCAGTGATAGCCTAGTGGTGTGACCGTCAGACTGCCAAGTCATAGGTCTCGAGTTCGAACCCAAGACCTCTGACTTTTCGGATTCATGAGCGTATTGTATAATTATCACTTGCTTTAAAAACGGTGAAGGAAAACATCGTGAGGAAACCGGCAAGCCTGAGAGATATTTCTCGACGGCAGGTGAAGCCAAGTCAGAGGTCCATGGGCGGCTTTATAACTCTGACACCAGGTTAGTCAATAACCGCACGAATCTAGCCGCAACACGGTGACACTACAATGGATAAAAGGACACAGCGGATCACTAGGTAATGACGCAGCTAACGAACTTGCTAGACGAGGATCTAGCAAGGCAGTCTAAGGAGCCGAGCCTATCGTGCCAATTCCCTTCGAACAAATACGCAGGTGGCTACAGGATTTCACCCACACACAAGCGGAGAACTGGTGGACCTCGACACCAGGCTGCAGTCAGTCAGCTATGCCATCCTTGGATAGCAGGAGCTTCGAATACACAGGCGTCACCTAGATTAGAACAGACACCCTCTGGTCACCCAGATCTTTCACTGATGTTCTGAACAGACCTGGAGTTTTAATTTACTTCTGGAAGGAGGTGGGCTGGTTGGAATAACCACCAAACGGCCGCCATGGCCCACGCACAATGGTCCACTTGACGGACTAAGTGCAGAAACCAAACCCCATAACACAGAACGTAGATAACCGCACGAAAAAAAGACTAACTTCCTGTTACAATGAAACTAAAGTTAAAACTGTGTTTTGTTTTCAGCTTTTCACGAGGCAGTGGCCAACGCAGCCACTCTGTCAGTTTACAATCTACCTCATCTACAGAGAGTTGGACTTTATCAGAATAAGTACTTAATTATGTTTCGTTTGATACTCCTCATTTTTAATATAGCAAGTAACAGGACTGTTAATTGCGAATTAAGATTATTATTTTAAAGTCGTTTGGTTTGTTAAAGACATGTGATGGGGAGGGAGAAAACGAATTTGAATAAAAGAGTGATCAATATAAATTTTGATGGATGGAGAGGGAGAGGAATGATATGAAAGAGAAGGGAGTGAATGATAGCGTGACGGTTGACAGGGGAGAATGGAAAGAGAAAACGTGTGCGCCAACCCCACGTAACGTGGGACAAGGACAAGAAGATGCTGAGTTTGTAACTTAGAGTCTTGAGCTATTGTGGAGCTATTGTGTTGTCTGTAAGCGTCAAGCTGAAGATCCACACTAGCTCAAGACACAGAGGAGTGGAAAGGAGAATGGAAGACCTTTGCCATACAGTGGCACAACATAGACTAAAAATATATAAATAAATAACTTTAAGTTAATAAGAAGCGCACCTACCTAGAGAGGGAGGAAGTAATCTGTGGCATAACGTAGACCAGTGGTCGGCAAACCGCAGCACGCGAGCCGCATGCGGCTCTTTGGCCTATAGAGTGCGGCTCCGTACAAATGTCGATGAGTGCTAGAATAGATACGCGCTGGGGTCGGGGATTCGATCATTAAGCGAGATATCAAGTTAAATTCAAACTATATTTCAAAGATTTATTTCCGAAGTGTTTTCACCAAAAATTAACAGGTCATGGAAAATTAAACATTTAAGACTTAAGTATTCATCTTTTCAAAATTATCCAAGGTTAACTTGTATTTTTTTCTAATCATATTTTTATTAATATGATGAAATCTTACTTTCATCATTATTATTATCAGCCGATTTCTAATACGTTTAAACGAGCAATTCTTGTATATATGTATATAAATATAATCTGAATCTCGGAAACGGCTCCAACTATTTTTAATGAAATTTAGTATGCAGGGGTTTCGGGGGCGATAAATCGATCTAACTAGGTTTCATTTTTTAGAAAACTACCAGAAAAAAAAACCGTCATCCAGATATTGATGATAATGAAGGCTTCCTACTTATTAGCAAGTTGATTTTAGGAAGCGTTGTGGAGTGAAAGAGGATGACAGTTTTAAGGATTAAGAAAAGTGTATTGCGACAGTTTGGACACAGAAAGGGTTGGCTCTCATAAGAAATTTTAGTTGTTATAATATTGATATTTGGCTCTATTGATTTGCCGGCCACTGACGTAGACTAACAAATAAAAAACATATAAATACAGCATGTATCAGAAAGGTGTGGTCAAATTTTTAAACTGAATAACCGAGGTAAAATGATCAGCTGTCCCATACATTTGGATCGAGTAAGTACTGAAGCTTTGTACGGTACAGCTGATATTTTTTCATGGATAAAGTTGCTCAGTTAGATGGTCTGTACTACACGCTTAAATTTGACCACATCTTTCTGATACACCCTTGGATTCCTGATGGACTGCAAGTTGTCCATAACTTGTTTTTATGCTAACCAGATTAATATGTCTTTTGCTGTACATCTTCCTTCATGAAAAAACTCTTTTGGTAGGTACCATAGCGGTAACGCATAATTATCTAACCAATTTAAAAACAAAATCCCATGCACACAACCTTTTTTTTCGTAGATAAGCGTTAATATAGTGGCCGAGCGCCGCAAGCAAGAATTAGTCCTTACGGTGTTCAAATATACGTTTCCTCGATAGTACTTCTACTTCTGCTTACTCAATACTTAAAGAATGTGTACCAGAATGTGACAAACTTTTTGAATTCACAGTTATTACTGCTAAAGACATTATAGAATCTTATAAAAATCTTGATGTAAAAAAAACTGCTGACCTTTGGGGATTATCAGTACATACCGTGTCCTCAATAATTGATGTAATTTCACCCTTTTTAGCAGTCGTTTTTAACTCTTGTATTGCATCTGGTGTATTTCCTGATCTGATGAAACTTAGCAAAGTGATTCCATTGTTCAAATCTGGCAGCACAACTGATCCCACAAATTTTCGCCCTATTTCAATATTACCTACTTTGAGCAAAATCTTTGAAAAATTAATTTTAAAACAAATGTTAGGACATTTCAATGCATATAATCTACTTCATCTGAAACAGTTTGGTTTTACAAAGGGTCGTTCAACTACAGACGCGGGCGTGGAATTACTGAAGAGCATATTCGAGGCCTGGGAGGAGTCGCAAGATGCTCTTGGCATTTTCTGCGACTTGTCTAAGGCTTTCGATTGCGTACATCATGATACACTCACCAGGAAACTGTACCACTATGGTATGAGGGACAAGGCTCTTGACCTTCTGACTTCTTATCTGAACAACAGAATCCAGAGGGTCGATGTTAATGGCAAGAAATCTGCAGGATCTGCGGTCACCATGGGCGTTCCGCAGGGTTCAATTCTTGGGCCTTTCTTATTTCTAATTTATGTAAATGATTTACCTTATCACATAAGGGATAATCACAAGATAGTATTATTCGCAGATGACACTTCGCTCATTTTTAAAATCAAACGTCAGTTAGTCAACTTTGAACAAGTTAACGATGCACTCTCTAAAGTAGTGCATTGGTTTAATGTAAATAATCTTCTACTGAACGAAAAAAAGACTAAACTCATTAAATTTTCAATGCCAAATGTCAGGCAGCTATCTACCAATGTTCAAGTAAATGGAACAGAGTTGGACCCTGTTGATTCGACAGTTTTTCTTGGAATCACTATTGACAGTAAATTACAATGGGGCCCACACATAGAAAAATTGTCAGGAAGACTAAGTTCGGCCGCCTATGCTGTTAAAAAAATTAGACAGATAACTGATGTGGATACAGCCAGAATTGTTTATTTTAGTTATTTTCATAGTCTTATGTCATATGGGATTCTTCTCTGGGGAACCTGTGCGGACATTGATACTATCTTTGTTCTACAGAAAAGGGCTGTTCGAGCCATATACAACCTAGGTCCAAGAGATTCCCTTAGAGAAAAATTCAAAGAAATAAATATTCTGACTGTAGCCTCACAATATATTTTTGAAAACCTATTGTATGTACACAAAAATATATCAAATTTTAAGAAAATGTCCGATATTCATAGTTTAAATACCAGGAATAAACACAATCTTGCTGTGCATCGCACACGTCTCCACAAAGTAGGCAACTCGTTCATGGGTCAATGTATACGCTTTTACAACAAACTTCCCATTGACATTCGAAACTTACCCATTAATAGATTTAAAATCTGTATTAAAACTAAACTTTGTAAAAAAGGGTATTATAAAATTTCAGATTATTTAGAAGATAAAAAAGCATGGGATTGAACTGCTCGCTCTGCTAAGCCTTGTGATAAAACTTAACATTTTAATTATTTTGTAAAATCATGAAAATATACCAGTTTTATATACACATTGACATTGTTGAAAATTATATTCAAAATGACATGATTACTTTGTAAAGTATTATATTATTTTATTTAATTATTGTGAATGTGAGGACTATGTGGATATCATTATTATTTTCATTTTTCAGATAGTTTAATTATGGTCTGGCAGTTTGAGTAGTTTATGCGGCCTACCCAAATGTCCTTTCTTTGGTATTGTTCGTCGAGTTGAGCTCCTTAAGTTCTGAGTTGAGCTCCACGATTACTGACAAATGCTTGCACTGACTGGACAGGTTCACTCAAATCTGTGTGGTTCTTTCCTCAAAAGACCATTTCAGACACTAATCTACATGGTCCTCATATGGCCTGACCAAGATTATGTCTGGACTTTAAAAGAGACTGTGACCTCTGAGTTTGTTTCGGCCTTTCTTCTCAGAGTAGTCAGATAGGAAACGCCGAACTCAACTAGCTTATTTTTATTTTTTTTAATATGACGTGTAAAAGTGATTCTGATATCCTATTTACAGAATAAACAATTTCATTTCATTTCATTTCATTTCACTTCCTATTTCATTCAAGTTATATATGAGGCAGTTAGCGCAAAAGCGGCCTAACCCACATTTTTTTTATGGTTTTAACCTGACCGTCGCAAACGATTAAAAATAGATAAAATTTTAAAACAAAAACGGCCCAACCTTGATTATTATATTCATAATAGATGGCGTTACAAAATTTGTTTTTCATTAAAAATTTTCATCCATCCAAAAAGCAACAGTGGCCAGTTTTTATAACAAAAAAAAATGTGGGTTAGGCGGCTTTTGCGCTGACTGCCTCATATATAGCCTATTTTTTGGCAAAAATACAATTAATGAACACAATGCCTTGAAAATTTGGATTTTCCAATGAATATTATTTTGGAAACCCAAGAATATCAGCAGTACAAAAAAAGTTTCAGAAATATGCAATTGACGCTACAAACAATGAGGGTTTTCTGAAATGACGTTTATTAGGTGGCAGCACTGAGACATCAGGTCCGGGCACCTGTCAACAGTGTCAAAACGCTAATATTTTCTTTAGTCGTGAAGGAATGATGAATGAATGAATGAAACGAATGATGAACGCCATCTTACATTTTATATTCATTGTCAAAATGGAGGACCTCTTGCCAAAGAGGCGTTAATGAAAATCCTCATTCTTAAAATCCGTCTATTTCATGAGAATGTTGTCTTCCCCCAGGAGTCACGACCCGTACGAAGTGGGCATGAACTTCCTGATGACGATGGCGCTGGAGAAGGTGGCTTACTTACCCTTCGCGTTTATGGTGGACCAGGTAATATATGATATAATATTTATTTAATTTGATTTTTGAATTGTTTTATTTTTTATTTCTTTTTTCATTCTTTAACATTTTTCACATGAATGATGTAACCAATATTTTGTAACCATATTGTGATTTAAAAGAGTGACCGTGGAGTTTCTTGCCCGTTCTTCTCCATAGGTACCTACTACGCTTTGGAATGGGCAACTAGCTTCATCTTTCTGACTGACCGACCCCTTGACAATTCAAAAGTGCCTATAATTAGTTTATTTGAAATAAATGCTTTGAGTTTGAGTTTTGAGTTTGAGTTTATAGCATTAATTTAGATAATTTAGTTTTATTAGAAAACAAAGACAAGTAGGTTCCTAGGTTTTTATTCATCCTTAAGGTTACGCTAGTCATTATTAGTCATTCTTCCATACAAACGTAGCTAAAAATTACATTAATTTGTCTTGTCATTATCAAGCCCTGTACGGACTTGGAAAAAAAATATTGGTTGGAAGTTATGAGTGTCGAAACTTCCACATTTCAACACATTTTTTGTGCGTAAATAAATAACGTATGTAGTATTAAAACGGCCAAATAGAAACCGTACAGGGATAGATAAATTTATTGAAAATTACAAATAATTTAATTTGAGTAGGTACATCCAGTAGTTTTTCCATAATATCTATACCCCCAAAGGTCTGTTCATGAAATTTTACGCGTTCGTTTTCGTTATAAATCATCGTCTATTTCACTAAATAAATAAAAACTACATGAATAAATACTAAATAAATAAATAACTTTACTAAATAGCATAGATATGAGCCACGCCAACAACGAGTTCGAGCCGTCGACTAGTGGAACCTTAACTGGAATAGACTGGGATAGAAACAAAATGCTTGGCATGACGTGATGTGGCTACTCCCAGCAATCGTATTATAGACGTTAAATAATATTATAGGTACCAACAGTCCGGCCGTCGACAGAATGCCTTCCTGATGCCTGTCAGTTGGACAATCTCTAGTAGTAATAAGATCAAATTCGCAAAACACATATTCTTTAGTATGACACTGACAGGTGTCAAAAACGAATTCTCTGGATCCAAATTACGAATAGTAAAAACATTAAGTATTGTATAAAAATATATGTGAATTATAACAAAGTAAAAAACAAATGTAAACTATTGTATTGGGAGTTCTGGACCCCAATAACAAATCGGACATATCAGCCAGTTTATTTGCTAGAATTAATGATCGTCATCTTTTTTACATTTATACAAACAATTTATGGAACTTATTTTGCAGTGGCGCTGGTCAATATTTGAAGACGGAGTCCAGAACATGAACACACGATGGTGGCAAATGAAACTAAGGTATCAGGTAAGAAAACATTCAAAACATAGCCCATTCTTGCATACAAATACACATAAACTCTCACGCCTTCATCCAATGGGGATAGGCAGAAACTACAAAATGCCACCTACGATCTTTACACACTCCTTTTGCTTCGTTTAGGTACGTTCAAACATCAATTCCAGTACCCTAATTGCGTAATACACAATCAATCACAGTTTGTTTCGATTTGAAACAGATTGCTTCAAAGTTGGAAAAAAAATCTGCTCAACAAAATAAATAATGCAATAAATGTTGTTGAACTGTCAAAATTAAACAAATTTGTCATAATTGTTTACGAAAATAAGTTACGCAATTAGGGTACAGATCTTAAGGCACCATAATGTTTTTTTAGAGGTATGAGGAAAATCCGTCTATAGAAAAGGGAGGATCTTGTGACCAGACGGGTGTCGTGTCTGACGGGCAACTGCCCAACGATTAATGTCGGGATTTCGTATACAATGTCGCCCATGGGCATGTGACCACCCGTATTTTTCTGAATATTCATGACAAATTATCGAAAATTAACTTTAAAAGAGGCGTCTATCTTTAATATTTTTCATGTTATTCAATTTTTTATTTTTAATCAACTTCAAAAAAAGGAGGTGGTTCTCAGTTCGTCGGTATCTTTTTGTTTTTGTTTAATGTATAATCCCCGAATACTCGAAGACGGCTGAACCGATTTGAAACATTCTTTTTTTTTAAAGGTCCTAGTTGGTCCCATTGTCATTTGGTCACAATCTGATGATGGGATCTTAGAGAAATCGAGGGAACTCTTCAAATATTAAAGGCACACCTATAGCGATTTGGGTATTTTTTATAGTAACTCGTGCATTTTAAAGTGGAACTGATGATGAAGGACACAGATGGCCACCGGAACTACTGAATAATATGTATTTCACGACTCGGACATGACGGTTTCCTCACGATGTTTTCCTTCACCGTGCCATGCAAAATACTGCCTATATTCCAGCTCCATGTAAAATACTGGTATTCAGCTGCATCCAGTTAGACTGGAAGCCGACCCCAACAAGCCTTGGACCCCATGGTTGGGAAAAGGCTGGGCAGATGATGGAAGAGTAAAAATGTGTTACCATTATGTTCCAGGGGGTGATACCGCCCCTCGCAAGACACGAAGGTGACTTTGATCCTGGCTCCAAATACCACATCATTTCTGATCAGGTCAGTAGGTATATAGTCAATGATAATGATCAATTGATCGAAAATCGATTTATTTATTTATTCTATAATAAACTTTTGCCCATGATTTCGTTTGCGTGTATTTTGTATTTCATCATATTTAGGGTAAACCCTATTAGGTACTAAGCCTCCGGTGTCCGACGGTCTCTCAGCGGGCTGTATCTCATAAACCGTAATAGGGAGACAGTTGAAATTTCGTAGTCATATTGATGAGTTCGCGATATAAGCTGATCATAATAATGAGTAAAATGATCAAAATATACCAGTTTAATATACACATTGACATCGTTAAAAATTATATTTATTCATAATGACATGATTACTTTGTAAAGTATTATATTATTTTTGTTTCTGTATTTTTTTTCATACATAATTACATTTTTAAATATTACTTACACTAAAAAGATATTAAAAAAACATTTAAAAATATAAAAAATATATTATTTTAATTATTGTGAATGTGAGGACTATGTGGATATCATTATTATTTTCATTTCTCAGCTAGTTTTAATGATGGTTTGGCAGTTTGAGTAGTTTATGCGGCCTACCCAAATGTCCTTTCTTTGGTATTGTTGTGTCGAGTTGAGCTCCACGATTACTGACAAATGCTTTCCACTCAAATCTGTGTGGTTCTTTCCTCAAAAGACCATTTCAGACACTAATCTACATGGTCCTCATATGGCCTGACCAAGATTATGTCTGACTTTAAAAGAGACTGCGACCTCGGAGTTTGTTTCGGCCTTTCTTCTCAGAGTAGTCAGATAGGAAACGGCGACCTCATCTAGCTTATTTTTTTAATATGACGTGTAAAAGTGACTCCGATATCCTATTTACAGAGTAAACAATTTCATTTAATTTCAGTTTGCGATATAAGTTGATCATAATGATGAGTTCAATGACCATGTTTCAGGATTTTAAATATACATTTTACCAACCAAAACAATTAAAAGAATAAATCTTTCTTTTGCCCCTTTCCAGGAGTACATCAAATACTTCCTAGCAACGATTTTAGAGTTCCAGATCTTCGAGCAGCTGTGTTCAGTGTCGGGACATACTGGACACCTGTATGAGTGTGATATCTACAGGAGTAGGGATGCTGGACGAGTGTTAAGGTTAGTTAAACATAGCCAATAAAGGTGTAATTAAGAAAAATGAAAGAAAGAAAAATATAGTTGAATCCGGATATAAGAACCTTCAAGGGACCGGCGATATTGGGACGTACGAACCGGACGACGACGCACAAAATGACCGGTTCTTATTTTTTGAATTTTTTTTTTGGACCCTGGGATGACGCCAGTTTTTTTTTTTTTATTCAAAAATCAAATTTAAAAAAATATTCAGAAGTGAAAACTTGAACAAGATCGCCTTGGTGGAAGAAAATACTTGTATGAAGAACATTGGTCCGTAACCTTATATAAATAAAGCGCACAATCGCGTTTACAAAAATGAGGTGTCGCTCCCATGACGACACCTCATTTCGCGACACCATTGTTGCGAAATTAATGGTTTAGTCCCATCTCGAAAAATGCCCAACACGCCTAAAGAAGTTTTCACTTCAAAACAATAACTAAAAGCCGACGTTCGCACAGATGTAATAAAATCGCAGCGATTTTTTTCGTGCACTTGATTTTCAACGCTCTGCTTAAGGCCGAGAGTTGAAAATCCAACAGTGTCTTTTCAACGCGCTGGGACGAGAGTGCGTACCAGCGCGTTGGATTCTCAACGCTCGGCTTAACACCGAGAGTTGAAAATCCAGTGCACGGTGAAATCCCGTAGCGATTTTATTACGTCCGTGCGAACGTCGGCTAATGGTAATTAAACATTGCACATATATGTGTAATGTACATTACATAGTACATACTTACACTTATTACGGGTGACCTACTTTCGGCGTTTTCATTCAGAAAGTCTGTCATTTTCGTTTGTTTGAGACTGATAGTAACAACTTCAAACAGCATTGTGAATACGAGACTTCATACTTTTAATAACATCGTCATCGTCATCGACACATTGACCGTTTCTGCAGCCTTTAAAGCTTCAAAAAACTGCGCGTCGTTCTACCCGGACGAGATATTGTCAAAATAGGTCGTTCTACGCAGTTGGTCGCATAAACCTACTAAAAGGATATGTTTTCATAGTACGTCTGTATAAAACAAAACCTGTGTTTGGATGTTCGTCAGAAAACAACAAAATAATGCAGATATGAAATCACGAGCACAAAACAGAATTAGTCTGCAGCTGCACGACATGACTGTGACAAGAAGACTCCCACTCAGCATGATGCAGTGCTATGGGGACCCACAGCACAGCGCTGATTCTCAGTGGTCAATTATGAAAGCAGTGGTGGCCCAGTGGTAGATCGTGAACTCGTGTCGTGAGTTTCAGGCGCTTTACTTTGTCTAAATAATTTCATCACCACTGCTCTCAAAACGGTGAAGGAAAACATCGTGAGGAAACCGCCATGTTCTAGAACCAAAAATTCAAAGACGTGTGACATCTACCAACCCGCACTGGGCCCGCGTGGTGGATTACGGCCCACTCCCTCTCACAGAGAGAAGGCCGCAGTCCCAGCCGTGGGAACGTTATAGGCTGATTATGCTTGTCTATCAATAACCACGATTTTCATAATACATTTAATCATTTTATTTTCAGTGAAATAATGCAAGCTGGTTCTTCGAAGCCTGCTTCGGAAATAATCAAATCTATGACTAGAGGGAAAACCAACAGGATATCCCCTGAAGCTCTTGTTAGGTGAGTACCCAAGTAAGACCCAGCTGCTGGCAATAGGCTTCTCCCATGTCCAGCAATATATTCTTGTTTCTGCTGTAAAGAGGCGATTCACATACCAGCATTGTCTTTTTGCTGCCCTTTGCCAGATCCCAATATTGGATACTAGTTTCTACCCGCGACTTCACCTTTAATCTTTCTCAAGAATTGGGCTATCCAAAGCAAAAACATTTTTTTAAATTCGACTGGTAGTTCCGGAGATTACCCCCTACATACAAACTTACAAACGAACAAATTTTACCTCTTTGTAATATTATATTATATTTTATAAATTATATTATTATTATATTATATTATATACATTATATTATTATTATATTATTGGATATAGTTTTCTCTCATTGCCAGCCTAACTGAGCGCGGAGGCATGGTTATCTGGAAAATCCCTACATTCATTCTACCATAATAAGCCTGTTTTGTACCCGCCTTCAGGCAGAGTGCGCGTAATATCCTTTAATATTTTTACGAGTAATGTGTAACTGTGTAACATCTTTCCTCTCGGTTTCCTGCGATCAAAATCAAAATCTGAAAACATCCAAATAATCAAATATGTGGGACTGATTTCGTGAAAAGGGATGGAAGTGCATAACACAGGGATATATATATATATAGTTTATTATATATATATAATAAACGATATATAATATATGTAATAATAGTTATATATATATAGTTATTATATATATAGTTTATTAAATTTTAATATTCTTGATATTAGAAAAGGTTGGGACTAGTTTCCAAAAACCCAAACGTTTCATAATACTTACTTAGGTGGTAAAAATAAGGTTCAGCTTTTCTGAATAAGTCGACAAAATAAGTTTTTCTATTTCTCTATGAATGGACTATAGAAAACCGAACCTATCCGAGGCGGCTTGCTACAATTTTCGAGCTCGCTTCGTTCGCTTTTCCGTTCTATATTCACTTGATTCTTCAACTTTTCTGTATAAGTTGACAAAGTAACTTCTATTTCTACAAGCTTCGTTTTTGTTTACGCTAAATCTCTTAAGGTGTCATTTTAGTCATCATTATGAATACCTTTCACTATGGGACCAACGCCGAAATCGTGAAAAAAAATCAGCTGCTCCCTATACTAATTATTATGTTCGCATATTTCGTCAAAATGTAGGGAACAGCTAAAATAAGCTTGTATTTGAATGATCAAAAGAAAATCTAACCTATCCAAGGGGGTGCACACATTTCACTTTCGCTCGCTTTAAATTCTTATGCTTTTTTGCTTATGTCGATAAAGTAACTCAGGGGCATAGTGATTCTAAGAGAAAGTTAGGGGGGCGCGTATGTTAAAAGGTTGGAAGCCCCTGGTATAACAGATAGGTAGCCGGGGAAGCGCGCGCTATTTGATTTGACTAATGTGCGCGCGCGGTGCTAGAGTTGGCCGTCAGAAACGATCTTGACGAGGCCCACCATTTTAAAGTTGTTGAGAGGTCAGATGTTACACATCTTATGCGACTATTGTAAATTTCGCTCGCTTTTTTAACGCTCTCACTCATCTCTGGGTCTGCTTGCGGGCGTGGCCGCACTCCTATCGCCTCCAGGCTAAAATGTCCTTGCATGAGCTTTTCAATAGATTCGTCTGTAACACTTAGCAAAATTAAAAAGCGATTTTCTCGTGGATTAATGACTGCAACTTTGAGATAAGACCTATCTTTATAATTCTTCTGTAAAAGTGTTTGTCACCTAACTCCTCCTAAGCGGCTAGACCGATTTGGATGAAATTGTGTATATTTGAGTGGGTCCATGGATGGTTTGAAAATACAATTGGACCCGGTAGGTTGGCGCTGTTTGGACAGGGTAACGCTAGTTTCATTTAAGTGTGGGTTCCAAAAATACACGTAAAAGTTGTAGTGAACATAATTATCATTACAACTTTTACTATCAACATAGTAGGAGAAAATAACTTTTTAAAGTTGCTAAGTGTATACATATATAGGCGCGACGCGACTCTAATAAAACAATTTCGAAGAAATATTCACGGTTGAACAATTACCGGCGTTGCGTCGCGCCCGTCTGCATGAGGCTTTATTTACTTATTTAATAGCCCGTACTACCTCAGCTCAAATTCACTTTTTATCTCGCTCGCACCATACTACTCGCGAAATGAGTGAGAGCAAGACGAAGTGGGGTGCTGGCGGCTTCAAGGCGCGAATAGTTTAGGTAATTGCCTTTTACGGCGAAAATAATGGCAATTTAAAAAAAGTGAGACAAACAGTGGTAGGTGCAATTACGAAAAAATTGAATAAAAAATAAAAATATGAAGATACACATATACTTATTACAAACTATAAAATATATTATATATATAGGCCTAATGTGTAGTAGTTATGGGTGAGCATTCGAAAGAAGCTTACCGCAAACTCCAGCCCACTGCCTCGCGCTCCTATGGGCTCGGCGGCGTGTTCCGTAGTCCTGAATCCTGCTAAACTTCACCACACATATTTTCCACAGGCGTTAGTTGTGTTATTGTTCGTATCTTGCTGGGATTGTCACACGAAATTAACGAAGGACCATTTTCTTTTAGAAAAATTTTATAGCGCGCGGAGAACGTTATTTTTCGAGTCACAACCAATTAGTCTAGTCAAAAGGCACGCGGAAGTGCGGCGCCACTGTGCTTGTCCGATAACCAATCGGATTGCTTAGTGAATGGGCGATAAAAAGCAGATCACTTAATCAAATCAACACCCTTTTAATTACTTACACATAAAAGCTAAGCTACTTGTAGTGGAGTGACTAAGACTATCCTAAAAAACCTCTAAGATTTAATGCAGTAGATATAATAATACCCACTTTAAATGGAACTGTACGTAACACCTAATTATATAAATAAAAATAAACTCAAATAAATATACATAAATACATGAATATACTAAATTGAATAAGACAAACAAGGGGAAAACAATGTGATGATACTGCCAGCTTCATCAGCTTTATTCTGTATCAATTATCATACCTACTTATTCTGTTTCTCAGATACTTCCGTCCCCTGGAGCTCTGGCTCCGCGTACAGAACCGCGACGAGCCCCTCATTGGCTGGAGCTCCAACTACCACGACGTGGCTCTATTCGCGCCACAGAAAGGCTCTTCAGAGGCTCTAAAGACGTCCTGTGTGGTTGTGTTACTGGGCCTGGTATTAATGTTGTTATAATTCGTGTTTAAGAATAAATTGTAATTTTGATCACGTTGTTTTTTTTTTTTAATTTGACTATCCTTTCAGATTACAAAAAAAATAACTTTTTGGGGTAAAAAAAAAGTCATGGGTTCGATCCCAGGTTAGGCAAAGTGTTATTGGATTTTTCTATCAAAAATTTCTCAATAGTAGCTCGGTGTCTGGATTTGTGCCCAGTTCATGACAATGGACTCGCCCCCTATTACATAGGACTTAAACATAACTGGCGAAATGTGGGTGTACTATATATAGTACACCTCTGCCTAACCCCGCGGGGATTACAGGCGCGTGGTATTATGTAAAAAATCTTTTTCAGCTGTCACTAAGTCAAAATAAACACTCGATTTAACAAAAAGACAAAAAGACTGGGTTTTACCATTTATCCACCCCAAAAATCCACCCTAAGGTGAATGTCTGAGAATTCACCCTAGGCCTAGTTGGATAAACGGAATTTATGGCGTAGCTGCATTATCATTCCAAAAACGGCGCGCCGGCCGAGTAGCCGACCGCGAAGCTCTAGCGATCTGCCACCGCCACCGCGATGGTGGCGCCCCCGTCGTGAGTTACGTGAACTACAGACTAATACGGGCTGTGCAGTGATTGGTCTATTCAAAATTATGTTTTTAAGTTGCCCGCAATTGATTTTTATATTTGTATTAATTAGTAGCTAAGCTTTTCTAAAAATAAACGAGTACCGTTTAGGGCCTTAAACTGGTAATTTCCTTTCATTACCTCAACAAAAAACCACCTTAACAATGGCTAAGGGTGGATTCTCGAACAACGTTTCCGAATATCCACCTCAGGGGGTGGATTTTTTTGGGTGGGTAAACGGAAGTCCAAAAAATAGCTGACAGATTAATACTCTTGTCATGTGATTTGCTTGGCTATTTCCATCAGCAAACCAGAGCAGTTATCATCACTTGGACAATCGTTTAGCAAATTTTGGTCTTAATCGGCTTACAGAAACTTGTTATAAGTTTGTAATGCTGGGGTTATATTGCCACGTTATCGCGAACTAATATTCGCGGGCTTAGATTAAATAGCTTTAGATTAAAATAGATCTAGTTTTTGATAACATGAGTAGGCAGGCTAAATAATAATTAACAGCCACATGGATCCATCTTCAAGGTTAAGCAACGCTTGCCGAGGTCGGTCCGTGGATGGGTGGCCATACCGAGACCTCTTCGTGCTTCGTAAAGCACCTCCTACGACTGTCATTCGTTGATCTTTGACAGTCGTTACGGGTAATCTGAAGCCCAAAAGTCTGACTGACAACCAGTCTTACCAAGGGGTATCGTGTTACCTAGTAACTGGGTTGTGGAGGTCAGATAGGCAGTCGCTCCATGTAAAATACTGGTATTCAGCTGCATCCAATTAGACTGGAAGCCGACCCCAACATAGGAAAAGGCAAGGCAGATTGATTTGACCCTTATAATAGGTATTCATTATATCGATTCGAATCGATAGTACTCACACAGAGTGAAGTTTAAATTGTATACTCAACTTACTTACTTTAATCCGAGCTAGATTTTCGCCACAAAATTCATTATAGATTACACGTTGTTGCTCTTGTAAAAGTGGTCATTAAATCCATCGCCGTTTTGAACAAAAAAAAAAAAAAAAACAGCACTACAGACAATCTCCAAAATATTTTGAACTCATTTGATATTTTTCGTTTTACTCTCTGTTATAATTTCTTATTTTCGAAAAAGAAAGTGTGTGGTTAGGTCACACTTGAGCGCTTTTGAATTGCCTATGTGAAGGTAATAGTGTGAGCTAAGCTAAGCTAAGAACGAACTAAAAAATGTTAAGAAAAAATAAAAAAAAATTAATAAAATATTTTTAAATGTTTTTATTTCCTTTTTTTAAGAAATATTTATAAATGTAAATTAATGGCAATCAAAATGAATAAACGAAATAAAATATAATATAAATAAATTATTAATATTACAAATTATTATTATTAAATATTTAACTAATCCTCCAAAAACTTATTGAACTTCTAATGATGCACACGTTTTTTTAGTAATTGAGGATCTTTTTAACTTTCCGGCCTTTTCTGACAGTTGGTTGCAGTAACTAAGCTAGGGTCCCCGTAGGTAGCCCGACCAAACGGGTTAGGTTGCAACTGTGACCAACCGTGCGCGAGCCAAATTGGTCGCAGTAGCTATGCTAGGGCACTCCGAACAAATGGGTTAGGTTAGGTTAGAACTGTGAGTTCGGGGCTGCGTTAAAGAGTGTTAAGTGCTCCCGTAGCCCCCAATGCAAGTTTGCGAGGGAACACGGGGTGGTTTTAGTCAATAGACGTCTGACAGACCGCTCCGTCCGCCCCAGGACGGAGGACATTTATGAGGATTTCAACTGCGTTACATTTTTTGTTTTTTTTTGTAACGCATAAGAAATCCTCAGGTTCGAACTGTGAAAAACCGCACCCGAGCCGAGCGAGCTAAGGGAGTGATGCCACGGCAGCGGCCAGCGAGCGCTACATCCAAGTTGATCAAAGTTACTTGATTATTTCGTATTTTTAGGACCGAAAATAGAAATGATTTTAGGTTTACAAAAAGAGGCGCAATAGTAATTAAAGTGTTAAATAATTGCAATTAGCCGAATCCCAAGAAAAAGCCCCTTCACTTAAAGGACCATAATTGCGAAACACACGATCAATCATAATCTGAAGAAGGAAATTGCTAATCCATTGCTTCATATGTTCGAAAAATTTGTCTACTCAACAACGTAAATAACGTAGTGAATGCTGTTGAACTGTCAAAATGAAACAGATTGTGATTAATTGTGTGTTACGCATTTAGGGTGCTGATAAACTTTGTTTGCGGCCCGCTCTTATCGCTCATCTAACAATGACACCTAACCTCATCCAAGGTCTTGCTCTAAATGATACACATCAAGATAGTTGAGTACATTCAGTACAGAAGTATTTTTGGCTACAATTTTGACACACCCACTGACATTGGCTCTAGACTGGTTACAAGCAGGTTTTTTTAAATATAATTAGATTAGACAGTAATAAGTGTAAAATTAAGTCATAAATTACGTATCTGCGTCTGCAATTTATGATACTTAAAAAGATCACATAGCTTTGAACACTTTAGGCCCAAGCTTTAGGCAAATGTAGTAAATAATTTTAATAAGAGTTTATTGAGGAAGTTGTTAAATATAATTCTAATTTGACTTCATGACAAAATAATAATAATAATTATTTTATAATATTAATGAATTTCTGACTTAAGCATTTATTTTGACATACATTTTTATGAACTGGCTTACGTTAATTCTAAAAGAAATAACAGTAGTAGCCAAAAGATTTTAAAAAGCGGAGAGGCCTTGACAGATGAACAAGAATTTGCTGAATATTTTTATTCAGTATATAATGTAGAGCAACCTAGATTGGATGTGAATGCGGCGATAGTGGAAGCAGACAGTCAGAACGAAGCAGGGCGGGTTCATCATGACATATTGGAGTTGGATGACATGGTACGCGCCCTGCAGCAACTTAAGCCGAAAAAATTGTCAGGGCCTGATGGTATTCCGCCGCACGATTTTAGGGACTGTCAAATGGGATTAGCGAGACCGCTGTTGCACATCTAGAATTTTTGCCTTAAATCAGCTGTATTTCCCGAGATGTGTAAGGTTACCCGGGTCTTACCGGTACCGAAAGGAGGTTCGAGAACTAAAGTTGAAGAATATAGACCGGTTGATGTACTGTCAACAACGGCTAAAGTAGTAGAATCTGCTATTTATAAGAAAATATATCAGCAAGTTAGCTCGCAACTCACGGACGCGCAGCATGGATTTCAGCCGACTAGAAATACTACGAGCAATTTACTTAGGTACATAGCGGAAGTGGTGCTAATAGTGGACGGTGGGGGGCAAGCTGATGCTGCATACTTTGACTTTAAAAAAGCGTTCGATTTAGTCGATAATGACGTATTATTGAAAAAGTTAGCAGTTGTCGGTTTCAGCCCGCATTTATTAAGGTTTTTGCGGGTTACATGAGTAACAGGCAACAGTATGTTGACTATGCGGGATACCAATCTATCGGGATACTAGATCTGGTGTAGGGCAGGGAAGTAATATAAGGCCCCTTGTGTTTTTCTTAATGATAAATGACCTACCAAGGGTTGTACAAGATGCTAGGTGCTTACTATTTGCCGACGACCTCAAACTTTCTCTCCCCATAACAAACATGGATGACTGTGAGAGACTGCAGAGAGATATAGACAGAGTAGTAACTTGGAGCAAGAGTAATCTCCTGCAGTTTAACACATCTAAGTGTGTGACCATAAATTTCTCGCGCGCACGCACGGCCATTACGACGTACGGGGTACCGATGGCTAGGGTCACTGAAGTGAGGGACTTGGGGGTCCGTTTCACCACTGGACTAACGTTTCAAGATCATATAGTTAGGGTATGCAAAAAAGCATACAGAAACCTAGGATTTGTACTAATAATGGTTAAAGGCTTCGCAAATATGAAAGCTAAAACGGCATTGTCAGGAGCCAATTAGAATGTATTGCAGTTATCTGGGCTCCGCATGAAACTAAGTATAGTCTCATGTTGGAGCGCGTACAAAATTTTATTAGATATAAATATATGAGGGAATACGGCGTGTATCCATTTTATCGGTTGATGTATCCAACACTATTTATCTTAGGTATGGTCGGATATAATAAACTGTGGGTCAGGGGGCAACTCACACTTGTTACTTATATCTGTAAGATAATTAGAGAGAAGATACACCATGCGGATATATTGCGAAGGGTGGAACTAGTCGTGCCAGACGGGTATGTGGGTCGTCGTCGTCAGCCGCGGTTGCTGGCGGTACCGCGCGCGCGAACTAACTTGCTGCGTGAGGCGCCTTGACGAGCGCGCCCCGCACTCTTAACCTCATTGCTGATGACGTCCACATATTCTGTTGCGCCTTCAGTGAATTTGAAAAAATAGCTACCTTTAGAATTTGTTATGGTACAAGCAGTGGAACTATTTAATTTTTAAGTGTACTACAATATCGCATTGGTTCTAGCTATTGCTTCACTACTGAGAAGAGTGAGAGACAGTCGCAACAGCATCCTGAGAACTGTAGTGGAGAGCTTCAGCTCTCCGATTGTAAAGTTTGTGCAGAGGGAGATTGGTACTAACACTAGATAATAAGTTATTTTTATAATATGTACTAACACACTATGGACTCTGTTCCGAATTAAAAATCAATATTATATTATTATTAATTTCAAGTGAATTTAGCAAATAATAATACTTTTAAACTGCCTCGTTGGTCTAGCGGTCGCAAGCACTACTGCTGAGCATGAGGTCCTGGGTTCGATTCCCAGGTCGGGCAAAGTGTTATTGGGTTTTTTTATATGAAATTTCCCAGTAGCAGCCTGGGGTCCGGATTTGTGCCCGGTTGATGGCAATAGGCTCGCCCCCTATTACATGGGACTTAAAACATAACTGGCGAAATGTGGGTGAACCTGTTACAGGGACACCTCTGCCCAACCCTTCGGGGAAACAAGGCGTGATGTTATGTTTATGTTATGTAATACTTTTAAAAATTTCAACAAAAATAATTCATTTATATATTTATTCACTCCAAACATAATATAAATAGCTAGATGTATGAACGTAAACGAGGCAAAAGGAGTATGTAAGGATCGTAGCAGGTGGTGTTCTGTAGTTTCTGCCTACCCCCATGGGAAGAAGGTGTGAGTGTATGTATGTGTGTATTTATAAATTGATATAAATTATATCATGATAAAGTTATCTATTATTGATTGACTATTTTAATTATTTTGTTAAACACCTCTGTATAAATCTTTGAATTATGATTTAAACTTAACTGTATCATATTGATTTTATACTTAATTGCTACACACATCTATTAATTTTTATTTAAATATTTACTTACACTATAAAACTGATTTACATCCGTAAGACGTACTCGTAACATAAGGTTCAGTTGAAAACCAGCGTCAGGCACTAGTTGTCTGGCATTTATGCAGAACTGGGCCTATTTGTCGCAACCCCCAACACAATACTGTTTTAAGCTTTCTGTTTTTTTTGTTTGTTTTTTATTTGTGTGCGTTAACCTGGGCCAAATAAATTGATTTTCTTTCTTTTTTTATAATCTTAACATCTTAATCTTCGATTAGACACTTTCATTTTTTCTAGAAAGTTATATCTAACCTGATACGCCATAGTAGTTAACGTTGTTATTCTTTTTTTTGTGGCAGCTAAAATGTCAGAACTGTCAGTACGTGTAGAAGATAATATTTCTGAAACTTGAATACGTATAAAGTACAGAGAGAGATATTAAGTGTTTAGAAAAAAACTGGTCTGTTTGCGGTTCCAAATGATTGGAGACGTGTCATTAGTGGTAATCTACGTCAGTAGATTTATTTATCGACTTTGGGGACCACTGTTTAAATAACTATGTGAAATATTCTAGTTGCAATTTAATTAACAATGGACTAAAATATTATTGTTATCTATCTTCTATCTTCTATAACATACAGGATGGCAGGGACATCGACGCGAAAACTGTTACCACGGATTCAGTACATGATTCTGAACCCCTCTGCGTTGAAATTTTTCATCGGTTCTTAAAAAAAAAACTGCTGTTCCATACATTTTGGCCGCGTAGGTATTGCACTTTTCTATGAAACGTTTCGTTCCCGTGTGGCTGTCAGCAGAAATCTCAAGATGGCACCCTGTTTTTAGTACTTATTGACATCATATGTCACGTGACGATATGTTTACAACAAAAGCACACAGATGGAGTTTATATTAATTGAGATATCCGAGTATTCCAACTTACCTGCACGCTTAGCATCACGCGCAGCATGACGCTTTCTATTTCTACGAAGAATAGACATAACTCTTTCTATACAAATTGAAATTTCGTCTCTCCATTTTTGACATCGCACCGTAGAAATCATTCTACAATCTGTCATTTTGTCTTCCGCTTCTAACGATCTTTGTCTAGGTCCTTTTACATGTAGACTATTTCAGAAGAAAGTTTTCTATCCAAACTGTCAAAATCACTAAGGTAGTGAAGACAATTTGATTTTGTAATCGCCATGCTAAAGACGGTAGAAAAGTTTTTACTCGACGGCCACAAAGTATATACGGTTATCTACAAAATCATGAAACGCTCTCCTGTAAAGGAGAGCGTTTTGAACGCAAAACTGTGATAAGTAATAATTATCTTAATTAAAATTCACACCAACACCTCGAATTCATGTGCAAAAATAGTACTGTATCTTTTTTTCTTTTGCTTATATCTCGAAAATGGCGTGTCTAATCGCAAAAATAATGAAAATTTCGACCCCCTATATAAAACCCTCAAACCCCTAAGACTGAACATGTAGGTAATAATTTTTCTTATTTTCCATACAAAAAGTGAAAAATTCCATATAAAATAACGAGGTAGGACAAACAAGTACCACGTGAACTCGCGATTGTCAAATACGATTTAAGTTGTGTCAAAATTGTATTTAAATTTAGGGATTTTTTGTTGCAGAATAGTTTTAAGATTTTCATAGCCAAAAATAAAGGGGTTTTAGTGTTAGTTTAGATAGTTTAGTACGGTGTACAAGAGAATCGGCACCATTACCAAGGAAATGGTTAAATCCAATATTACTGTAATATTGTTTTCTTCCAAAATACGATACTTCGACACTCTTAATATCAATAAAAAATTAGAATCAAACAAAGAAAAAAAAATCCTATGACAAAATAACAATTCTGAGTCGAATTATGAAAAGTGAATAGCGTAAAGAGTGCAGTTGTGTTTTTCTACTTTACTGCCGTCCTGTCTACACGGAACGTCATTTTTGTCTATTCTTCTGTCGACACAACTCGTTTCTACGGTGGTCATGCTACGCGTGCATGACCACTATAGAAATGGGTTTTGTCGACGGAAGAATAGACAAAATGACAGATAAACAATCACAATCTGTCATTTTGTGTATTCTTCCGTCGACAAAACCCGTAGATAACCCGTTTCTATGGTTGTCATGCTACGCGTGCTACAGTAGTTAATTGATTCAGGCGTGACCTTGCGGAAATCCATTATAAAATGCAATAGAAGTGAATATATTGTTTATTTTATTCCTAAATATATCCACTACTATTGCATTTTTTTACCTGCAGTATTTCAAATTCGCTGCACTCCCTCCACTTAACTGTGCGTAGCAAGGACTGAGCGCTAGTCTACTCCATATACCTAACACCTCGTTAGATTAGAGGTCGCAAGAGCACATGCTGAGCAAGTCCACGGTTCGATTCCCGGTTTTGGCACAGTGGTGAAATGTTAAGAGCAGTAGTGGCCCAGTGGTAACGGCCGCGACTTACTAGTTGTAAGTCGAAGGTTCGAAGTCAGGCAGGCGCTTTACTTTGTCTAAATTATTTCATCACCACTGCTCTTAAAACGGTGAAGGAAAACATCGTGAGGAAACCGGCATTTCCTAGAACCAAAAATTCTAAGACATAAGACATCTATCAACCCGCACTGGGCCCGCGTGGTGGATTACGGCCCACTCCCTCTCACCGACAGGAGGCCTGTGTCCCAGCAGTGGGAACATTATTGACTGATTATAGTGAAATGTGTTAAATGCCTCTGTTTACCTTTTCAAAAAATACAATTATGATTCTGTATGTAAATAGGAAGGTATATGTATCTTTCGCTTTCATCCACCGCATTTACCAAGTCTCTAAATTATTCTAGTTAAGATAAAATCTACGGAAAAAGCACTTCAAGCGTGGACGTACCTACAAAAAGTTCAATTTTACCGAAAATTAGCCATTTTTGAGAATCGTGGTAAAACAAAATGGTTGAATTTAGCTAATAAATTGTCTTTATCTTAAAATCTAGACATTTTACGCTTTTTTTTGTGTAGGTAAATTATATTCAAAATTTCTTTATTCGTTGAATGCTAACACAGATTTTGGAGATAAATGTACATTACATTTATGACAGTAAAAGATTTTTTAGGTGTGAAGTTATTTGTTTGGCAGGCCTATACTTTCCTATTGCCCCCAGATTACCGTCAATCTTTACAGGGTAATTGGGTGCATCCTTGAAACGGGTTATACTAGAGCTAATTTGCAACAATTTGTTCCCCGATATCTTGGGGTCCTAATTTGTTTTTTTTTTCATTTGAAGGAATGCACCCAATTACTAATCATCCTGTAGACACATTGAACACACTAAGGTTAGCTGATGCGTTCTCGACAGCACCTAAAGAAAAAGTTGAAATGCTTTATGAGCCAGTAACGTCACCTTAAGGTGACACTATGCGACTTTTAATGATTTTATACTGAAGATCATGTCTAAACGAGTAGTGTTAATGATTTTGAAAAATTATGTTAAATATAAGCATTTTCTTAAGTCTGTGAATATTTTAGATTACGTTTATATTATGTAATGTAATTAATTTGTAAATTTATGTCTAACTGAGAATCACGCAAACACTATCAAGCGTATTTTTATGAAAGCTACACCATTTTAAAGATATATTAATTATTTATCTTTTAGTATACGTGTTTTATTAAAACACCTTTTTATTTATAAATTAATAATGCGTCTAATTTGGGACAGCGCTCCTTGACGGGCGAGTCCTATTACTGGCTGGACGTACGACGCGTTGCTTGAGCTCAGTACAGAACACGCAAGCTAACTACTCAAGGCTGTAGAACCACCCTAGATGAGATCTTTCATATAGAGCTCTACTACTGCTAGTTCTTGATATTTTTAGGTTAGTTTTATGGCGAGAGAAAGAGTATACAATATTGGGAGAAGTTTCTCTGGTAAACTTGAGAATACACTGAAGAAAATAATCATTTATTGCATCACAACTAAGTTTTAAAGACTACGCACAATAGATGCATACAACAATAGTTAAAACCACATAACTTCACTGGATTTTTGTAAAGAAATTACTAATTTTATAACTTACGATATGGGTACGAGACGATGACCACCCAGGCTTAGAGATACTCGTGAATAACCGGTCAAAAATAAGAATAAAGCCGGGAATACACATGCTATGTAGCAGTGGCGAAGCTGAAATATTTAATGTGATGTGATACATATACAGGTTGCAGTGTTTTACTGCTAACTAAACCTTTTCGCATGAAAATAGGTTGTATAATTATTCTTACCGACACCCAGGGCGTCTCCTCCTGCGGCGGTTAGGGGCGTGAGTGCGCGAAATTTGTCTCTCCCTCACGCTTTCCGCCTCCTCCTTCGCGAGTATTACTGCTTTGCAGAAGAAGGTTCGGCCTTCCATTTCCTCTCGCTCCGTACCATGGGCTAAACTAGGACCGGACGCGAGAGATCACCGCCGCCTATCGCCTCCACAAAGACACGGCGATGCACCGCCCAAGCTGGGCAGACCTCCACCGTATGCTCCACGGTGTCCTCCGGGCGATCCACACAATGGTGGCACCCGGGCATTTCCTCCCGCTTTATCCTGAACAGGACCTGCGTCAGATGGAAGGTGAGGACGCCGTGGCGCCTCTCTAGCTACTCCTCAAAGAGGGGACTTATCGCCGCAATTGTGGCGTGCCCAAATAAATCATATACTAAAGTTCCATTTTCAATATATGCTTAAGTTTTTCAGACTATTAATGCAAATTAACATACAATTTAGGGAACCTTCTCTTAAGTGATAGCTATCGAGACGTCCGCCCGAGTCATATGAATATTGAGTTAAATTACGTAAACCGATGGGTCTAACGTGTTCTGATTAAAATTAGACCTCAAATGATTTAACTTAAACTACTAAACCCAAAATTAATAATTTATTTTTAAATTTAAATTACCTTTTTATGATTTCTATTTTCGTGTCTACTGTTATTGTGTTCTACTGTTATCGTGTTTGTTCTTTCGGTTCAAAAATATACATTGTGATTTACCTGAATACCATAACCTGATTATGGAGCTCAGATAGACCCCCATATATAATAAAAGTACTATGTGGATAGACAGTCGCGCCATGTAAAATACGGTATTCATCTGCATCCGGTTAGACTGGAAGCCGATCCCAATATAGTTCAGAAAAGGCTAGGGAGATTGATTATTGACATCGGTGAAGGAAAACATCGTGAGGAAACCTGGACTTATAGTTAATATAAGTCTGAAATCGTCAACCCGTCTTGAGCAAGCGTGGTGATCAATGCTCGTGCCTTCTCTGTATGAGAAGAGGCTTTTGCCCAGCAGTGTCATAATAATAGGGTGGTATTATTAGTGATTATTAAAATCTAACAAATGAACAGTAGTTTTTATTTGATAATCGATTCACATCGTAACCGTTCCGTAATCGTCTCTTCTAACGTAGCGGGAGGCCATTTGTTTTTTTTTTTTTTTTGTTGTCGTTTGTGCATTCTGAAATCATTTTGGATAAAAGATATTACGGATATTTAACGGACATGTTTTCACATAATCTTAAACCGATACGCGGGAATAAAGTAAATTTTTAAACACTAAAGTTCGCTTTTTAATCCCGTAGACTAATTTGACATTTCGCATGATTGCTGATTGTTTTTTTTTTTTTTTTTTTCAACTTGCAGTTTGACATTTGCACCTATCAAATTAATCTACAGATTTAAAAACGAACTTTAGTGCGAGTTTGACCAGTAGCTAACTAATGATTAGTAATATATAGAAATCGGTAATACCTAAGTACAGATAATTTTAAAATAGCTAATCGAACATGGGAATTTAAAATTAACGAAAACGTTATAAAAAGAATGCTGTCTTAGGAAAACTGCAATACCTACGCGGTCGAAATGTATGAAACAGCTGATCTTTTAAATAACTAGCAGATTTTTTTTTGGTGGGAAATTATAAAACAAACTTCTCCCGCTCTGGGCGGAGCAGGAGGGCTCGCGATATTAAACTCTTACTGACTACGACCCCCTGCGTTCAGTTTTAAGAACTGAATCGATGGGAACAGTTTTTGCGTCGATGTTCCTGCCACCCTGTATTTTATTATGCCACCACAGTTGATTCGGAAAAATACTAAATTAAAACGGCTTTCTTATTTCCAAAACGTCTGGTTTTTTTTTTCAATTTGGAAAAAGTAAAAACTTGTGTTGTTTTACCGTAAATAATTAGAAGTTTCAAAACCTCATTAACAAATAACAAGTGATAGTTAAACATATCTAGCAGACATAAAATTAATTGTAACCCAGTATTTAATTGGTTTATATTAAACTAGCTTCTGCCCCCGACTTCGTTCGCGTGGAAATTGTAAGATACCACAATTTATACTAAAATATCAGCGACATTTTTTTTAACTCCTTTTGTTTGGTGGCATCACTTGGTATCGCCCGCCCGCGCTAATACTTACTAACTTTTTATTTTTACTCGGCTCCTAAGGGTCGTAGCGTGATGTTAAATAGCCTATAACCTGCCTCAAGAATTGGGCTATTGAATGCAAAAATGATTTTCTAAATCCGACTCAAATACAAAAGTCATTTATTCAAACTAGGCTGAGAATCAGCACTTTTCAAACGTCAAAATTATTTATGACAGTGCCCCAAAACAAAAGGGTGGGCCCTTCACCACTGGTAGTTCCAGAGAGCGCGCGAGGTAACGCGTTAAAAAAAACTCTTCAACTTTAAAGCTACCGCAAACAAGTGCGACACGACACCGGTAATTGTTCTACCGTGAAATTTTCTTTAAAAATTGTTTTATTAGAGTCCTCAGACCAACAGTCAACGTAGTCAACAGTGACGTGAGGCCGGTTTCCGAAACATGTGTGCACTTTGTGAAGTGTAGTTTGATTGTAAATGGGTGCGTGTGAGCGTGTATGCACAGAGCAGAGGTGTAGTTTTGGCATGTTTCACTGTATTGTTCGCAACGCTGCGCTGTCTTATTTTTTTATTTGATCTGAGTTACCTACATACCTACTAACCACAACTGTCCAGAAAATAATAATTCTATTCCATGCGACATAGACGCCGACCACTTTCAATTTTCTTAGTAAACTACAACCTCTTTTTATTTGGCCACTTGTACATTAAGTAGTTGATGATGCCACTCATGGAGATACTTATATCCCTGCCATTTCGCTAAAGTGTCTGATAGTGAATAGGGCTTCTTACTACTCCTATCCTGAGGATCGTTTCTCTTATTCCAGTCCAGAAAACGGCTGGCAAACAACAATAAACGGAGATGTAGTTTTGGCATGCTTTACTGTATTGTTCACAGCGCTGTGTCTTGGTTTTTTATTTGGCCTGAGTTAGAGTCGCGTCACGCTGTCACGTCGTGCCTGTTTGCGGGAGCCTTTATTATATTAATATAGAGATGATTCACCACAAAATAAAATACAGCTTAATGAACTTGGTCATTATACGGCACCAAAAATAAAAAAAAACAGTAGCACGAGTGACGATAGGAGTGAAAACTTGAAAAAAAATCGGCACTGCGGTAATCAACGCGTTGATGTCTTTTTAATGGTCAAATGTCATCACTGTGTCGTGAAATCAATGGTTAACTGCCATCTCAAAAATGCCCAACGCGCCTAAAGAAATTTTTCAAAAGAACGTCTTTGGCGGGAAATAAAACGTCAGAATGACAACCAAGGTCCACTCATTTTTGTTTACCGGTCGAGAACGAGTCAGTCTCGCGCACCAAGGGTTTTAGGTCAGCGCATTATCTCGACCGATAGTGGAATTAATGTAATTTTTGTTGATGATTTCTGAAAAAGTGTACTATTTAAACATATAATTTTATTTTTCCTGTAATCTTTTCAGAGATAAGGAGGGAACGGTATTTTTTTACATTTTTCGTCAAAATTCGAAAGCTGTGCGGCCCAAAAAAAATAGAAAATTGTTTGAGAATGTGCAAATAGCACTTTTTCATATGATACCCCACATGCCCTAGTGCCCCACTTCGATTTTTTAAAGTCCCCGTTCTATAATAGAAACAAAAATGTATACATTTTTATTTCTTTATTATTTGCAAAATAGTTGGCAAACGTCATTTAAAACTATTCCAAATTTCAAGTTGATAGCATTAGTAGTTCTTGAGATATCCAGCTGTGACAGACAGACGGACAGACAGACAGAATCGCACCATAATGGTTCCTTTTTACCATTTTAGTACAGAACCCTAATGACCTCTTCTACCCAGTCATCATCTGCCTAGACTTTTCTCAACTATATTGGGGTTAGCTTCCAGTCTAACCGGGTGCAGCTGAATATCAGCATTTTATATGAAGCGACTGCCTATCTAATCTCTACAGCCCAATTACTAGATAACACGATACCCCTTGACAAAACTAGTTGTCAAACTTTCGGGCTTCTGACTACCTGTAACGACTGTCAAAGATCAACGAATGACAGTCGGAAGAGGTGGTTTACGGAGCACGAAGAGGTCTCAAAGTCAAAGTCAAAGTCAAAACATTTATTTCAAATAGGCCCATGTATGGCACTTTTGAACGTCAAAATTTACAAAATAATATAATTGATTCTAGTCGCCCCTTCCAAAAGGTAGTTTTCGTATGGAGAAGAATGGGCAAGAAACTCCACCGTTACTCTTTTAAAATGTTTTACAATAGTTTGTATTAGTACGTACATTACTTAAATAATTATATGTGAAGACGATGCACCTAGAATAAAATTACTATACCACAATAGGTAAAAAGAATTAAAAATGAAGCAACGACAGATAATTTAATTATATGATAGATACATGGTGCTCACATATTTACAAACATAGTAAAAGTAGACGATTTTCCTAATGTTTTTTAAAATTAATAAGTCAGTGTGTGAGGAAGTAATCACAGAATGTAAAATCAATGTCATATAATACAAAATTATAAATTTAACAATTAAATTAGCAACCTGTTTGATTTTGTCTTGATTCTAAATTGTCCTATGGAGCAGGACCAGCATGTTTCCAAGCACTCTTATCTTGGATATAATCCTCTAATTTGTAATATGCTTGTTTACAAAGTGTACTTTTAATCTGAGTTTTAAATTTTCTTTCATTTAATTGCAATATGTCACAAGGTATTTTGTTGTAACATTTAACACAGGGTACTGTGTATTATTTAACATAAAAGATGTATGTACTTTAGATAATCTGAAAAATGGTTGATCTAGTTTATCTTTATTTCTAGTATTAAAATTATGTCTATCACTTATTTTATTAAAAAGATGTGGATTTTTCCTTACATACATAATATTTTCATAAATGAATTGGCAAGGTACCGTCATAATATTAATCCTTTTAAATAGTTTCCTGAGAGATTCGCGGCGACGTAGATTATAAATGGCTCTGACAGCTCTCTTTTGTAAAATAAAGATGGATTCAATGTCAGCAGCCCGACCCCACAGTAAAATGCCATACGACATAATGCTGTGGAAGTAGCTAAAATAGACCAATCGCGCGGTTTCTACATCTGTTAACTGTCTTATCTTTCTAACAGCATAAGCGGCCGAGCTTAGCCGCCCCGCAAGAGATGTTATATGAAGTCCGCATTGTAATTTCTCGTCTAGCGTGATTCCTAGGAAAACCGTTTGATTAATAAATTCCAGTTTTTCCCCATTCAATATGATGTCACATTCGCTACTTGCTTAACCTTGAAGATGGATCCATGTGGCTGTTAATTATTATTTAGCCTACCTACTAATGTTATCAAAAACTAGAATCTATTTTATTTTGTGAAAAAAAAACTGTTTTTAAACATTCAAGAAAACAAGGCATGAATATCCTTCTAGAGGTAGAATGTTATTTAATTTAGTTGGTAGTAGGTAATCCAGGGTCATATTGAATCTGCAGGGGTTGCGAAGAAAACCGAAAGGGAGATCGTGGCCCCCGGCAACAGGGCAACCGAAGGAACACGGGTGGGTTTTAGTCAGTAAGATTCTGACACGCCCTCCCGCTCTGCCCAGAGCGGGAGAAGTTATTTGATGATTTCCCACCGACAAAAAAAAAAAAAAAAATGGGTCATATTGAATTAGCTAGCAAAACTCTGCAGACGTGATAGGTATCGATATATAAACATTAGTGATGGATTAATTAGCATTCGCATTCATTGTTTACATGCAAATACTCATTTAGCAAATGAAATGTACTTGCGAAATTCTGTGAAGTGCGAAGTGAATTTATCGCTTCGTACTTTTATGCAAGTGTACTGTAAACGTCCTGTATCTTTTTAAGGGTTTTACTACAAATTCAAGGATCGGGCCTAATTAGATCTACGATATTAATTTCAACTTGATACCTCCACGCGTTCCTGAGAAAAACGGTCTTGACAGACTGATGGACGGACCATGAAGTGATCCCTAAAAATTGGGCTCAACGACCCAATGTATAGTTATTGAAGTAAGTACCTATCAGTTCAGTAAGATCTTACAAGAGATACTTACCTACGGAATAATAGGATATTTTGACAGGTCCACTTTATTTAGACCTCTCATATTGTTGGAAATTAATCTGACGGCGAGTCAGTTTTGCCAACAAAAGTTTTCGATTTGCCTACCTACTTACATGATTTTTAAAACACTTTTTTTTTTCATTCTTTTCAGTGTTGCTTAGGGTTGCCAACTTTTTTTTATATCAAGTAAAGTATTATCGAAGCATTTAAAAATATAGTAGATAAGGAAAAAATTTAAAAAATCTTATTTATGCATATTTTTTGCTACTATGAAACTTTACTAACTGGTTTCTTTAAAAAAAAAAGCCCATATCTAATAATTAAATAAATAATTAAATCGTTTATTGACCAAATAAAGAATTTTTACATTTCCTCAAAAGTTAATTATTGTCGTAAATGAAACATCATTTTAATATTTTAACTTGTGAACTCCATACTAGGTCGAGCCTGTCTCATGGAGTCCTTGAGAGTACTTAACAATTTAAAGTTTCAGGGTTGACACTGTATTGTATTTATTACATATTGTTTTAAAAATGAATATAAAAACAAAATCAATAACAAAAGACAAAATCGTAAAACAACTATGTTTGAAGTATTAGTGAACGTAGATAAGATGCAAATTTAGGTATTTATTATTTGATTTTTAGTAACGGTGCGTGCAAGATAATGATTATGTAATGTAGGAGTTTAGGTGGTAGTATGAGAGTGAAGAAGAGAGTGAGTGAGAGTTTGTGGAAAATATGTTATGACAATACTCGAACGAAGGCTTCGGATTCTGAGTAGGATTGATCTATTTTTACACTCTATATTAAGGTTCCAAAATACCATTAATTCAGCTTTTATGAGATTAAGACGCAGACATATGACAGTGACCTTAAGTGGTTAGCTTGCGTGTTCTGTACTGAGCTCACGCAACGCGTCGTACGTTCAGCCAGTAATATGACTCGCCCATCAAGGAGCGCTGTCCCAAATTAAATGCATTATTAATTTACTATACATAAAACAGAAGGTATTTTAATATTATAAAACTCCTATACTTAAAGATTAATAATTAAATTATCTTTAAAATGGTGAAGGTTTCAGAAAAATACGCTTGATAGATTTTGCGCGATTCTCAGTTTTTTATTTATCCGCGTTAGACCTAAGTTTACAAATTAATTTCACTATGTAATATAAACATAATCCAAAATATACCTATATTAAAATATGAATAAAATGCTTTAATTTAACATATATTTTTTCCAAATCATTAACACTACTCATTTAGACGTCATCTTCAGTATAAAATCATTGAAAGTCGGTTATCGTGGCCTTAATACTGGCCCTAATGCGATCATCTCGCCGTTGTGTATTGAAATAAAAATATAGTAGTTTCGCCTACTATATTTTTTCTTTAGGAAAATTAGAAAAAATAGTATTTAGGCCTCAAATGTAGCAGGATAATATATCATATAGTAGGGTTGGCAACCCTAGTGCTGCTATACTTGCTACGCTGTAAAAGCTAAATTTTAATTTCACTTTTTAATAAGGCCTAGCTGTTGTAGTATAAAATAGGTATACAGTATTTCAATTTTCTTAATGTCCCTCGGGTATCATCGGATTTCCGAATACAAACGAATTTCCATGTCCATCAATGACTAGATTTATTGTGTATAATAATTTGAATTCAGAACTAAGTACTTTATTGTTGTTTTGTTTTGATTTCCGTGTGAACTATATAGAGCTGGAAAACTATACCTATCTGTCGTACCTGCGACTTTAGCGGCTTCCCTACCATTTTTAAAATAAATTAAAAGAGTATTAACAACTCTGTATACTTCCAAGTCGATTGAGAGCGTCCGGTCTGCACCAAGTGCAAAGGTCATCTGATACCAATCTGACGACTGACGAGACACGAGGTTGCCCGAAGGACATTAAGAACATAGTTTGTCTGTGCCTAGGTACTAAACGAGTGAATGCGAGTGAGAGTGAGCGGTGCCCCAGTGGTAACGGCCGCGGCTTACGAGTTGTAGGTCGTAGATTCGAACCCTGACAGGCGCTTTACTTTGTGTAAATTATTATTTCATCAATGCTCTCAAAACGGAGAAGAAAAACATCGTGAGGAAATCAAGGGTATGCCTTGAACCGAGATTCGAAGATATGTGACATCCACCAACACGCACTGGACCCGCGTGGTGGATTCCGATTACGGCCCACTCCCTTTCACCGCGATGTGGCCTGTGTCCCAGCATTGGGAAAATTATAAGCTGATTATGCTATACTGTAGGTACCAAACTAGAGGTGAACATATTAAGTATACCTATTGGCATTGTACGTCCAATTGACAAAGACCCATCAACTCACACAAATAAGCAACTAATCGAGATCAACTTATAACAGTCATAGTATTTACCTTTCAAAGTAAGCAAATAATAATCGCACAGTCGCATTGTCGGAACGGGAGCGAACGCGCGCATTCGAAATTCAAAAAATCCAACATGGAGTCGCTACCAAAAATATTAATATTTTTATTTTTTTGTTGTAATCTCAAAATTAGTATGGCGGAAGAAAATAGTTTGATGACAGTTTTAGAAGTAAAGTTTCAAGATAAATTAAGTGAATGTAGTAATTATGTAGCTAAATGGCTCGAAGATTTTAATGATAGACATTTAGGGAACAGTGAGATGGGGAGGATACTACATTACGAGGATTTGAAACCTAAATTTAGTGTGGAGTCTTCAAGAAGTAAGTTTAAAAAAAAATATTTCTTACAGTTGCGGGTAGGTACCTACAGCACCTCTTTGGTTCATTCCAAAAGTTGGCAACGTCGCAAATAGCTGTCAAATATTTACCTGTTTTGGAACTAACTAATTACTTTATGGAAAATTAAAACACTGAATTTGATGTTGTAACCGTTTTAGGTGTAAAAAAGGCATTTGGAAAGCTTCCAAATACTTTTTTACATCTAAAACTAAATATTCGGTGTTACGATATTAATTATTGGATTTTCATGAATGGTATTCTGATAACGGCGAGAGCGCAGCTTTTCAAATAAATGCAGGTTACAATGAACAAACACTCCCATTTCATAAATGTATATAGACATTAAAGTGAGCAAACTAAGTTTCTTAAACATTGGCTTACAACTATCAATCGATTGTAATTTCGTAAACGATCGCAAGCATTTCTTCAGCTTTAAAAGCAATATCTCTGTCAGTGGAGTTGCCCCAGAAAATTATTCCGTACCTAATGCCAGAAGCCACATAAGCATTATGAAAATCAGCGCTGTGCTGTGGGTTCCCCATAGCACTGCATCATGCTGAGTGGAAGCCTTCTTGTCACAGTCATGTCGTGCAGCTGCCGACTAATTTCTGTTTTATGCTCGTGATTTATTATGTACTTTTTGTTGTTTTCGTTTACTCTTGTTTTCTATGTATGCACGTGTCTCTGTGACAAATAAACCTATTTTTCTTTCTTTCTTTCTTTATTGTAAGCTATTTGTACTGTAATGCGGTTAACCGTTTTTGATAGTTTGTACAGAGCATACGCAAATTGACTAAGCTTCATTGACAAAGCGTCGATATGATGCCTCCATGTCAGATGACTATCTATTTAAAGGCCCAGAAACTTTGTGATGTCACTTTCAGAGATTAATATGTTACCATATCTTAAATTTAATTTCGGTTCATATGTTCTTTGATTAAATCTCATTATTTTAGTCTTATGATTTATTTTTCGATTATTATTAACTAACCAATTTATTATATTTTTAAGATCGTCATTAATGTAATTTTCAAGAATAATAATGTCAATTGTTTTGTGCTCTTTATTCATATTACATTACTATTGTTCTCTGCAAGTATTTTATTTTAAAGGTTCGGAAGTTTTTTATACTTTACACTGTCATTTCGTTAGTTTTTTACACTGTCTACCATCAATAGTGATCTGTCTTTTACTGAATATAGGTTTATTGGGTTCGGCCTTTAATCTATATATAAATTAATGTCGCTTTTCGTGTTAGTTTGTATGACCGTTGTTCTTTTAAACTCCGCATCGGAATTTGGGTTTCCACCATGATTACGAGAATTTATTCCGGCAGATTTATGTGTATATCGTGGTCAGATCTTTGAATTGATCATTTCATAAAATGATCGATCATTTCATGAAATGGTTGTGTTTCATGAAATGGTTGTGTTTCATAAAATGGCCAGCTAATATTGACCATATCGTTTAAACGTCAACGTTTAATTATATGTCAGTCGACGTTTGGCCACGTCATTAAGTAGGGTATCCATATAAATATTACTGGAATTCACTACCTTATAGTAATCTGGGTCAATGGATAAATACAACATTTTATATAGCTTTCATTCCAGAATAAAATTAATAAGATTTGAATAATTAAATATTAACCTGTGAAATATGTTCCAAACTCCATGTTTTTTTAACGACATTAACGCCTCTACCGGTGGATAATCTAACTATTTTACAATTTGATCTCTAAAGTATGGCCACATCATGAAGTAGTCATGCATTTAACTGTGCATATCGTCAAACGTTGAGTATTCAATGATCTGGCCACACCACATCATGATGTGGCCAGCGGTCGTTGGTCTATTTCATGAAATGTTCGATCATTTCGTGAAATGTTCAATCTAACATCTAGCCACGACATGTATGTCGACATGAATATTTAACTTAGGTATAATAAGGAATCTTTTAGGAGCGGGTAACATAATTATTTAAATTCGTCCTGCATATTTTGGGTTTGTTGCGGGTTCGATTCCCGTGCAAATCAAGCGCAAAATAAAGAATTGTACTTTTAGTTCCTTAAATTGTTTTATCCATGCTTACTTATCGTTTTAGAGTGTGTGTCGGTGGTATTTCACATAATTTTACTTAATAAAATCAATGTTCTATTATTAAATTATGGGCATGAAACAGTCCATGGAAAATCTTTTCAATCTGACATATTTTGAACCCCTTAAAAAGCGTGTTTCCAAAATAACTTTATCAGCATAATTATTTTGATCTTGGTAACATCTTTCTTTTCGCTTTACTGCAATCTGCGGCAGTGATTTCGTGAAAAGGGACGGAAGTGTGTAACAGGAAGCCGGAGAAGCGCGCGTTATTTGATTTGACCAATGACCGCGCGTGGCGCTAGAGTTGGCCGTCAGCTGATACCAACCCAGAGAGGTTGGTACTGTCGGCCAAGATGTCATCTTATGCGACTACCTTAGGCTCGTTCGTTTTTTACCGTCATTTATTTATGAAAAATATTGAGTTTTCTGCTAACCTCATTTTGTTAAACAATGTGAAATTAAGCCTCTGAAGCATTGTTAACAATATTCTCAACACTTATTTGAAGATTTACATCTTACTGAATTTAGGATACCGTAACTAAATTGATATAACGAAGGCAATTTACAAGACAATGCTGCCTAGGTAACATTAAAATGGATTCGAAAATGATGAAAATAGCATAACATAAGGGTTAGGCAGAGGTGTACCTACAGTACACCCACATTTCGTCAGTCATGTTTAAGTCCCATGTAATACAGGCGAGTCTATTGCCATTAACTGGGCATAATTCCAGACTCCGGGCAGCTACTGAGAAATTCCTAATGAAAACAAACAATAACACTTTGCCCAACCTGGAAATTGAACCCAGGACCTCATGCTCAGCAGTAACGCTTGCGACCCCTTTTTTGTTTTTTTGGATGGGAAATTATCAAATAACTTCTCCCGCTTTAGGCGGAGCGGGAGGTTGTGTCAGACTCTTACTGATAAAACCCACCCGTGTTCCTTCAGTGGCCTGTATGTTCTGCCGTCGATGATATTAGAAGAACATAGTAACCTTGATCTGATAATGCAGCATCACCTGGAATTTGCAGGATATCCAACTCTATTAGCAACTTACACCACAGGTATCGTGTTTGGGCTCATTGGAATAGTCTCAATGAATAGGTTATAGATAGATGGTGAACAGGGTGCGGTGATAAGGAAAGAGAAATGAGGAAATGTTTGTTGGGGGTTTAAAAAAATTTAACTGTTAAAATTATAATCAACTAACTGTGCCTAAACATTGTTTTGCGTGAATGGGTTGAATTTTTTGTTTGAAAAAATGACTTCTTTAATTAATTTCGTGCGAGTTTGCTTCAAACTTGGTTGAGCTTGTTGAGCTCTCTCGGAAGTGCCTATCAACATTGCTAATCCCGTCTTTCCTCCTTAACAGAAGGCAAGAACATGAAGAAGATGGGCATGGCGATGATTCCGCTAATCTTCCACGTGGGAGCCACCTCCACCTGGATGCTGCTCACCAGCATCATGGCTGCTAAGTCTGTTGCTATAGGACTGGTGCTGCTGGTCTTCAAGATTGCTGTTAGTTCTGCTAAGGTAGGTTTTTCTTATACTTGCCTTTTCAATTTTATCCAGCCATCTGAGAGCCTTCTTCCTTGGCAACCTTACCGCCGTTACCGTTAGAGCAGTGATAGGCCAGTGATCATGCTGGTCCTGCTCCACAGCCACTCGGACTCACTAGTTAAAATTTTAATATTTGGAAGAGTTGCTTCCCCATTTTCTTAATTTTGTTTTTGTTTTACCAAGTAAATTGTTGAATGCTCCAATTAGTAATGATTTTCTTTCTTTTTGGTGGTAAAATTCTATTAATTTCTTAAATATATTGCAAACTATAGTTTTGTATAATTTAGAAGCATTTTTATTTTTGTAAATGTGAGACCATGGAGCCGTTTATTAGATTATTAAGCCGTATTTTGACTTAAAAGAGCATGGCAGTTGAGAGCGTGTCATGCTCACTTAAATGTCTCGCTGATGGTGGGGAGTGTGTTGGATCATTCGGTTCCCTACAAAGTGGTTGAGCTGGATGGTGCTGATCCACGCATCATGTTCTTGAACGGGCGCCGTCAGTTGAAACTGGTCATCTCTTATCTGCCAGGGCTTATTTTTAATCTTATATTTTAAATTGCTTTTGATTATTTTTTGTACATTGTTTTCACATATAGAAGCAACAAGAATGATGTACCCAGGATTTTGTAATATCTATATTTAAAAGAGTTTCCTTTGAGTCTCTTGTCCATTCTTCTCCATAGATATCTACGTTTTGGAATGGCCAACTAGCTTCAACTTTCCGACTAACAGACAGACTCTTTGACAATTAAAAAGTGCCTGTAAATGGTTTAATTGAAATAAATGGTTTGAGTTTGAGTTTAACAGCAGCGAGTTACGAAATGTAGGTCGTGGATTCAAATCCAGACAGGCGATTTACTTCATGTAAATTATTTCATCAGCACTGCTCTCAAAACGGTAAAGAAAAACATCGTGAGGAAACCGGTATGTCCTAGGACCAAAAAAAACTGAGGATATGTGACAACCACCAGCCCACACTGGGCCCGCGTGCTGGATTACGTCTGACTCCCTCTCACAGAGAGGAGGCCTGTGTCCCAGCAGTGGGAACATTATAGGCTGATTACGAAGCGTCACCGTGGTCAAATTGGAAATCTCAAATGCTCGATTTCTATAAACGAAAACGAATCGATATGCTTAGTAATGGTAACCTTTTTCTATATCCGAACTGGGCATATAAATAGATTCGTAAGCTAATTTTACCTATGATAACTACTTCCATATAGGAGGGTCTACTATGCAAAGCTATGAGGCTTTTGCTTCATTATTGGTAAAAATAAAAGAGTCTTAATTTTAACCAATAACGGTCCATAAGTTATAGGAACTTTTAACCTTAATCGGCCGGAGCAAAGACAATACAGATGGGGTTCATGGACGGCGTAGATCTCAAGTGTGTATGTGGCATCTCCCCACAGACAATGGCCCGCCTTCCATCCTGCGCCGCAACCCTGTCACCTACGCACTTGGTGACTGCGTCAGTGAGCGGAGCTCGCGCAACGCAACTGAATTTTGGGCCACACATGTTTAAACACAGGAACATGCAGGGAGAAGAACAGGGCTTGAGGGCTAAATAATAACAACCGTACGGGTCGATCGATCGGGTAAAGCTAGGCTTGCCGTGGTTGGTCGAGGGATGGATGACCATCTTTACATACTAAGACCCCTACGTGCCTCGGAAAGCACGTTAAGCTGTTGGTCCCGGCTGTCATTTGTATATCTTTTGACTGTTTTCATAGTAATATATTCGGCGAACAACCACGACTGACATGGATTTTCATAGTAACATTGCCGGCCGCCTACTCGCATGTTTTTGACCAGTACAGCAATTTCGATTTATCTCGAAGAAGGTTATGAAAATAATGGTCGAATTTTCAAGCATGTTTGAGAAAAGTGTTGTCTCTTGGATGGTAGCGCACTCACTAGCTTTATGGTATTGACCTAATAAAACTTTACCCGACCTGGGAAATGAACCGCTCAGCAGTCGCGCTTGCAACTCCGAGACCAACAGGGCAGTCCTTCTTACATACATTTCTATCATTCGTCATCTCAGTAATTCAGTCCCTTTCTAGATATACAGACCAACCTGGATAAGCGAGAGTTGAAGGGACCGCGTTCTCTTTTTCGCTTAAAGAAGTTTCTCACTAACTCGAATTTCTAGCTTATAGAGGTTGAGGTTGGTTGGGAAAGGTGGAGAAGAAACAAAAACAAAGTGAGTTCCATGAAATTTAAGAATGAGTCGTAAGTAGCAGGAGTAAAATAACGCTCGACTGTCGCTTATAATTAAGTCCTAGACACTCTCTCAGAGATAAATTTAAGGAGATAAATATAATGACTGTGCCTTCTCAGTATATTTTTGATAATCTTTTATATGCCCATAAAAACAAAAAATTGTATAAAAAATACAGTGATATCCATAACATAAATACTAGGAACAAACACAAATTTGTTGTACCTACAACAAGGCTCAAGAAAATAGGTAGCTCCTTTAGATGTCAATGTATACGCTTTTATAATAAACTTCCAAGCCACGTACAAGATCTAAGTCTTAATAAATTCAAATCATTTACTAAACGCAAGTTGTGCCAGAAGGCTTTTTATGCCGTTAAAGATTACATTGAGGACAAAAAGGCATGGGATTGAGCTGCTCCAATTTTATAATTTTTTGTGTTTTACTTTCGGAACTTTATTTTTTTTTTTTGCTAACTTTAAAATTATATACACAATGACATGAATATTTACTTTGTGAAGTATAATATTTTTTTATTATTTTTTATTATTGTGAATGTGAGGACTATGTGGGTCATATATATATATTTATTTTTCTCAGTTACTTTTAATGATCATCTGGCAGTTGTGAGTACTTTATGCGGCCTACCCAAATGTCCTTTCTTTGGTATTGTTCGTCGAATCATTGAGCTCCTTTTAAGTTCTGAGTTGAGCTACACGATTACTGACAAATGCGTGCGTGGAATGGACAGGTCCACTCACATCTGTATGGTTCTTTCCTCAAAAGACCATTTCAGACACAAATCTACATGGTCCTCAAATAAAATGCTCTGACCAAGATTATTTCCTGGTTTTTATATACACATTGACATTAATGAATTTTATATACTTTTAAAGTATTATATTATTTAAATTATTGTGAATGTGAAGACTATGTGGGTCATTCCTTTTTCTTTTTGATTTTAATTTTTTCTCACTTAGTTCTAATTATAGTCTGACAGTTTTGAGTAATTTATGCGGCCTACCCAAATGTCCTTTCTTTGGTATTGTTCGTCGAATCGTTGAGCTCCTTAATTCTGAGTTGAGCTGCACGATAACTGACAAATGCGTGCACTGACTGGACAGGCCCTCTCAATCTGTGTGATGCTTTCCTCAAAAGACCACTCCAGACACCAATCTACATGGTCTTCACATGATCTGACCAAGATTATGTCTGGACTTTAAAAGAGACTGTGACCTCTGAGTTTGTTTCGGCCTTTCTTCTCAGAGTAGTCAGTTAGGAAACGCCGACCTCATCTAGTTTTTAAAATATGATTGACGTGTAAAAGTGTTTGTACAAACCTATTTACAGAAATAAAATCATTTATCATTTATCATTTATCATTTATAGAGGTACAGGTTTGTAGCAGTCTCAGTTATACAGGGCCACGAGTGGTGAACGACTTTCTCTAATAGAGGTTTCTGTTTTTTACTTATAGAGGCTTAAGAAAGCAAATGATGGGACCTGGCAATTACTCTCATTTATAGAGTTTTCTCGCTTACCCAGTTCTCATTTACCCAGGGTTGACTGTATCATCTTGCATACAAACAATCCATCCTTACTGAACAAAAAAGTTATAAAAACTAAAACCGAACTACGACAAAAAAGTCAGCAAAAAGTTTTAAACAAGACATCACAGACAGACAAATTAAAAATCCGGAGTCACACGTGTGCATAAATCAAACATAATACGTGCGACTCCGTTTTTTAGGCGCGTTGGGCATTTTTGAGATGGAACTAAACCATTAATTTCGCGACACCGTGATGACACCAGCTTTTGACCATTAAAAAGACATCAACGCGTTGATTACCGCGGTGCATGGAGTAAAAGACATCAACGCGTTGATTACCGCGGTGCCGATTTTTTTTCAAGTTTTCACTCTTGTCGGCACGTAGGTAGTTCATTACTTTATGTTCTCCAGAGGGCGCCATACTCAATGTGACGTGTTATTTAATATGACGAGTAGTTTAGAAGTAATGAGGGAATAGATGAACATTAAAAATGAAATAAAATACATTTATTTACCACATACATACATACATCCCGGTCAAAATCATAAACCTCCTTTATGATTCGCCGTAGTCGGAGAAAAAGTTCAAATTCTATTACAATAAACGCATTTTGATGGCAAGAAAACTGCTCACAAAAACTACAGCACGTTGACCCAGTATTTTTAAAGTAATCATTGTAGTTAACACGTTTCCTGTGAGTCGTTTATCACGGCATTATCTACGAAATATAATGACAGAACTATATAGGAACATAGAGTAAAAAACTAAAAAGTATCGTCCGTCACGCAATGCTGTCTATGGATATTTTTTGTCTGTGGCTGTGAATTTAATTGAATCTGTGATGGTGGTACTGGTTATGGCAAAAAAACTGCCTCATATATTCATCTATGCTTGTAGGTCTATTGGTGCCAAGAGCGACTATGAGAGTGGAGGTCCTAGGCACGATTCTGGCCCGGGCTTGAGTGAAGATTTGCAAGAGCAAACGTGCTCGGATGAAAGAAGTATTCCAGTAAGTGCTCGTAGGGATCTTCCGGGCTCTGGGATTGTTCTGAAAGCCGTGGAATACCTCTTCAGTCTTCGAGCACCTCAAGACATTTTGCCCCCTTGTCGCTATGTACTAGCAACCGTTTACGGGGGCCTATTATTGAGTGTGCAAATCACCCCCTGCCATTTTATCCGTGTACATAATTAAAGCAGTCCACTTTAGCCACCTAAACGCATAGTACAATATCTTTGTGTCCATATCCTGCAATAGTCCTAAACCAACCGGGGGTTGTCCTTGGCTGCCCTTGCATAGTGCATACAGGGATAATCGTCAGTTGGTGCGGCATTTCATTAAAAACGTCTAAGGGGCCTCTGCGAGTTGACTTCGGCCCTTCGTACGCCTTCCAAAGGTCCGGGACTCCAGGGCCCCGAGAAATGTCAAGGACCCTTTAAATAATACCTATTATAATAACAACTAAGTTAAATTAATTAATTAATTAATTAAGTAAGTATACATAACAACACCTAACCTACTCTAAATTAGAAAATTTAGGTGTTGTTAATAAAGAAATATGCAAAAGTTAGACTCTAATTAAACATTTCTTTAATTTCCTTCATAAATCAAAACGTTCTAAATTTCTGCAATTTAATTATCTGGCCATCTCGTTCTCGAGTTGTTGAAACAACTCGTTAAAATTAGATTATTATAATATGAAAGGCATTTAAAAACGCCTGACTATAATTTACGACCTAGATTTTTACCTAATATGAATTGTGCTAACTGTAGTCTAGAATGAAAGTGTAATTTTACAACAGCAAATGTGTAACGCGTTCATATTAAAGTAAACATATTTATTTATACACAGACGGGCGACTCACGTCGATTAATGCTCGGTTCTTATAAACAAAACGAATCGTTGGGCTGGGTACCCCGATCCCAGAGGCACAAACAACAAATCGGGGTCCTCTGAGACGGGAGCGTCTCAGAGGACCCCGATTTGTTATTAAAGACAGTTTAGCTTAAAAGTACCGTCAGCAGATACCAGGAAAACCTTCAAAATTATAATGGCTTGCGACGACGGCTTTACCTGGACCATTTTTGTACCTATGTCTTGATTTCTGTCTGAAATAATTATATTCTTGTTTCGTACTTTTTAGATCATTTTTATTTTCCCATATAGTCGGGTTACAGTTTTTCTATTAAACTTAATTTTTTATTTTATAGTTTTCCGTTTTTACGCTTGATAAACGTTACAAAAATAAAAGTAATACAATAGGGCAGTAATTAACCTATTTTATTTAAATTCCAATAGCTGTGCTTTGGACGAAACCATAGCGCGATTTATTTCGACGCCAACACCATTTATCGAGCTTCGAAGAGATCCAAAATATAAATAATTCGTTGTAAGTACTTTTTCTAGTGGAATTGAAAATCGTTACTATTTATTAAGATTTGATTAACTGCGAATATACGAGTACTATACTACGCTATAATATTATATTATCTGTGGCATTAGTATCATCACACGCCCGCCGTACGTAGCGGAGTCTCACTTTTGCTTGTTTTTAACAATTTAAACATATTTTCTACTTTAAAAATATGATATTATATACATATTTGTAATGTGCTCGTTAAGACCTCTTTTTTGATATCAAACATGTTAGATTATCTCAATTTTTTTTTTAGAGGTTAGAAATACGTGTAAGCGGTGTAAAGTCCACCATATTAAATTTAAGGAAAATTTATATAGCCTATGTCACCCGGACCATTATTACGAATCTATTGATGATACCTTATTCATCAAAATCGGTTCAGTAGTGGAACAGCTGGATTATTCTACGAAAATCCCAACGTGAAAACTTAGGTTAAGTAAAAATTTAAAAGAAAGAAAAGTCATTTATTCAAACTAGGCCGAGAATCAGCACTTTTCGAACTTCAAAATTACATAAGACAGTCCCCCAAAACGCCCACCCTTCACCACTTCCTAGTGCCTTTAGCTGGGAATAAGAAGTGGCGCAACAAACTCCCCAGCAGCAGCTGTCTGTTTAAGTTAGAAAAAATATGATTCTATACAAAAGTATGCAAAATAATTTACATTATGCAACACAAAAAATAATTTAAATGATAAATTATTGGCCATATGACAGCTAGTACACGCCAATATACCAACCAAAAACATCGAGAACTAGCAAGAACTCAAGCAGAATTAAAGTGAGCATTAAGTGAAATGAAATGATGTAATGATTATAAATAAATAGTAAATAGGTTTGTACAAACACTTTTACACGTCAATCATATTTTAAAAACTAGACGAGGTCGGCGTTTCCTATCTGACTACTCTGAGAAGAAAGGCCGAAACAAACTCAGAGGTTTTTTTTTTTAGGTAGGGCATCTCGTAGTTGACCTCTGAGATCATGACTACTTAACCGGGCTTTCTTGTGGGTGCCTTAAGCTACTACACTTAAAAACTTCGGCCAGGGGTTATTCAACTATGCTAATTAAAACTAGGTTAACGCTCGCTAAGGGCACTCCCTGTGGGGTACGAACCTTGGCTTAAGGCATCAACCGGAGGGAGGACTTCAAGGATGGGACGGTCTGGATCAAAGTTTTGATCATGATTATTAGTCGGGGAATTTAAAGGTACGTGCTAAAAGTCAGAGGTCACAGTCTCTTTTAAAGTCCAGACATAATCTTGGTCAGAACATGTGAAGACCATGTGTACGGAGTACGTACATGGTTTCGAAATGCAATAAGTTAGTTAGTAGGCTCGCGTATTTGATTTTGATTGCGATCTACATTTGGAAGTGCATTGACATATGGCGGACCCTAGATCATGCATTTTTGTACATAATCTAATTAGTGTTCAATTAGACGTGATTTGAGTCGGACAACTTGCATTTTTATTTAGATTCATTCCCGTTGAGCATTCACTGACATTCTTTGCATTTTATTGACATCTTCTGCATCCTCGCATTTTGCATTTACATTGACGTTAATGTTTGGTCAGTACGCCGAACACCATGGATTGGTGTCTGAAAAGGTCTTTTGAGGAAAGAACCACAAAAATTGAGTGAACTTGTCCATTTGTCAGTAATCGTGCAGCTCAACGTAGAACTTAGGAAGATCAACGAAGTGAGTTGTCAATAATGTCATGAAATGACAAGGCATAGACGACGTGACCGAGCGACGCGACAGAGCGACGCGACAGCGCGACGCGACAGCGCGACGCGACTAGTAGTAGAACAAATTCTATGAAAACTACATTGAAATTGTTCTACGAATCGCATCACACCATCGCGTCGTCCCTGTCTGTGGGAGCCTTTATTTTTTCTCATTGGGAAAGGTCAGTTTTCCTCAATGCTTACCTTTACCTACATAATTCTAATATTGAACACAGTGCTCCTTTTAAAGAGACAGTTTAAGTAGTACATATATAAAAGAGCAGTTTTTTATGCCTATTCAATTATTTGTTTTGTTAATATTATCGTAAACTGGACCATGCAATAACCATGAAAAAGGAATGAGGTACCTACTTATAATAAATAAAAACGTGGTACTATGTGCACGATTCTGAAGCAGGTAGCGGCAAAAAAATATGTTGTAAGCCGACGTTCGCACGGACGTAATAAAATCGCGGAGGGATTTTATCATGCACTGGTTTTTGATCGCTCTGCTTAGCGCCGAGAATTGATTATCCAACAGTGTGTTTTTTCAACGCGTTGGGACGAGGGTGCGTCCCAGCGCGTTGGATTCTCAACACTCGACTTAACACCGAGAGATGAAAATCCAGTGCGCGATAAAATCCCGCCGCGATTTTATTACGTCCGTCCGAACGTCGGCTTTTGCTTGCATGTGAGATATCATGTATCTCTAAGGGTCATTGTAACCATCATTATGAACAACTTTTTCTGTGGGAAAAATACTGAAATCGGAAAAAAAACTTCGAATATAAATATAGGAAACAGCAGATTTTTTTTTAGGTAGGTTTGTACAAACACTTTTTCATATCAATAATATTTCAAATATAAAAACAAGATCTAAAACGGCCGCTTTGGCAGAATCATAAAATGATAATATTAAGAATCACAAAAAAACTGTAACAGACAATTAATATTATTATCTGCGTTCAATTCATAATTACGCAATTCATCTGTTTGAAAGTTTTATATTACACACATCAAAAGTGTCTAGGGATCAACATATATTTTTGCAATAACTTTTCTCCTGATTGATATTAATTAAAATTTTCTTTAAGGATTCATCAAATAAAGTGTTTTCGTTTGTCACAGTAACGATAAACCAAGTCACCTTTGCATTAATAAAGAAATTTGCCATTTTCCTAATAAAGGGATTTTTGACATTTGAACCACTAACATTAAAGTTCGAAAAAAAGACTGAAATAACAGTTTTCTTTAAAATTTTATTGGGTAACTTAAACAATTAATAATCCGTGTTTCTACCGCGAACACTAACAACACAAGAACATCGGTTTGGCATACTCAAAATGAGTTCATCCAAATCACGCTGTGGAATGGCCGCCCATGTTCGTTGCAACAACAAAAAAAGGTCTTCTTGCGACTGGATACCCTCCATATTCGGCAGAGCTCTTCTCTGTAGCATATCCCATGCATGCTCAATCGGGTTCAAGTCTGGCGACTGAGCAGGCCAGAGCAGGACATTGATGTTAGCTGCGGCGAGAGTCTGTCTTACAACTCTTGCGGTGTGCGGTCGTGCATTATCATGCATTAACTGAAATAAGGGACCGATTTGCACTTGTAGAGGAACGATGACGTCAGATACAATCGTCTCAGCATAAATTTGAGCGTTGAGGTTGCCTCTGATCCAAATCAACTCAGTTCTTCCGCCGATCCAAATACCCGCCCATACCATGATGGTTCCACCACTATAAGGATGGACTTCCTGGCAGGATTTTAATCGCTGTTGGCGTCCAGGGGTTCTCCAGTGTCGTATACGTCTTGTATCCGGTCTCATACCAAAACGAGACTCATCAGAAAAGCACACGAAACGCCATTGTTCTTCTGCCCAATTTCTGTGTTCAAGAGCCCATTAATATCGAATCCTACGATTGTGCATTGCTATAGGTGGTACCCGTAGCGGTCTTCGGGAATGAAGGTTCACTTCATGCAAGCGGTTTCTGACTGTTTGGTCGCTAATTAAGTTCCCTGAAGAGTGATGAAGCCTCACGGCTAACATCATGGCGGTTATTGTTGGAGCTCTTCGAGTTAAGATTTGAATGTATCGGTCTTGTCTCCGTGTGGTGCAGCGATACCGTCCTCCATGGCGCTCAGCCACGGTACCAGTGCTTCGGTAACGTGTCCAAAGTCGACTGATAACACTCTGACTTGTATTCAGAGCTAAAGCCACAGTACGTTGCCGGGAACCAGCTTCTATCATTCCCACGGCTCTGAGCATTTCTTCCCTGCTTAAATGACGTCGCCGCTCCATAATAACGTTGGTTTTAATCAGTAGTAGGGAAACAGTAGCACTAATAATGTCTTCAATGCGTTGTATGTTTTTATAGGGAAAATATTGACAGCTGATTTTCATCTTTTACTCGATTTTGATTAACAGTTCCTGTTTCAAATTATGAAATGCACCAAAAAGGATCCATATAAATTTATATAATCATAAATTTATTACAAAGCCACATCTCAATCTCAAGAAATCCGCATAAAAATGCTTGATCCCTAGACACTTTTGATGTGTGTATATTGAAATAACATAACGGTAGAAATAAAAAATAAAAATCTCATTTGATGAATAAAAACTGTAAAGAATAATTATTAATTTATTTTTTTTTATTTTTTTTTTCACGCGGCAATTTTTACACCAAATATGATTCTAATATGAATTGAATTGAATATGATTCAGCTAATATGTGTCACCATAAAGGAATTGCTGGGAATTCAGAAAATGAATTGCTTTTAGAGGAAATGCTTAATGTGGCCGTTTTGAACATGGAGGTCTGCGTTTCCTATCTGACTACTCTAAGAAGAAAAGGAAGAAAACTCGTAAAGTCCAGACATAATCTTGGTCAGATCATGTGAAGACGGTGTAGATTGGTGTCTGAAAATAACGAATTTGCTCTCATCTAATTGTTGCCCTCAATCGTACAATCCACATATTTAATTGAAGCCTTTTTTTTGGGTGGGAAATCATCAAATAACTTCTCCCGCTCTGGGCGGAGGGCGTGTCAGACTCTTACTGACTAAAACCCACCCGTGTTCCTTCGGTTGCCCTGTTGCCGAGGGCCACGATCTCCCTTCCGGTTTTCTTCGCAACCCCATCAGATTTAATTGAAGCCTGATATCTTAATTCATCAAAACGAAGTTCGACCGTTCGAAGTATGGATGCTTATTACTATCTTGTTACTTGCTCGATAAAAAATGAGAATACTCATTTAATTGCACACTGTACGCATGCCTGAGTTTGTATGTGTTAATAAAAAACCATAGCAAAAAATATTTGTGTTATAGAATAATTGAGATTAGTTCAGAGTCTCCTTAGTTATCCGTTAATGTCTACGTGTTTGAAAACAGCGTGGCTTTGTAAACAAGCATATTACAAATGAGAAGATTATATCCAAGATAAGAGTGCTTGGAAACATGCTGGTCCTGCTCCATAGGACAATTTAGAATCAAGACAAAATCAAACAGGGTACTAATTTATAATTTTGTATTATATGACATTGATTTTACATTCTGCGATTACTTCCTAACACACTGACTTATTAATTATAAAATTTTAGGAAAATCGTCTGTTTTTACAATGTTTGTAAATAGGTCTTTGTAAAAAAAAAAGTAACGGTGGAGTTTCTTGCCCATTCTTCTCCATACGAAAACTACCTTTTGGAAGGGGCGACTAGAGTCAAGTATATTATTTTGTAAATTTTGACGTTCAAAAGTGCCATACATGGGCTTATTTGAAATAAATGATTTCATTTTGACTTTGGAGGCCCAGTGGTAAAGGTCGCGACTTACGAGTCGTAGGTCGTGGGTTCGTATCCTGACAGGCAATTTACTTTATGTCATTTATTCCATTTCCACTGTTCTCATAACGGTGAAGGAAAACATCGTGAGGAAACCGGCATATCCTAGAACCAAAAGTAATGAAATGGGATATCCCGCACTGGGCCCGCGTGGTGGACTACGGCCCACTCCCTGTCATAGCGAGGAGGCCTGTGTTCCAGCAGTGGGAACATTATACGCTGATTATGCTACTCATAGCAAGCTCCGTTCAAACCGGAACACGGCAACAGATGCACGGGCGGTGCGCGAGCCGGTGGCGACGCGCAAGCTATAGTGAACAAAATTGTTTGATTTCGCCGCCTGATGGTCGTTCGTTCCTATAGTGTTTTTTTTTTACTGCCAGTTTCATGCCCACCCACGAGGCCACGACTAGACCGCTGTCGCCATCGTTCGGCCGCCGCTAATTTCGTGTCCGCAGACATAGGACTGGTACCTTATTAATATAGACAGAAATCGGTGATCACCGAGCATTGATCACCCGCCTTAAGGCGACGATAAACGACTTTTAACGATTTTATACTGAAGATCACGCCTAAACGAGTAGTGTTAATGATGTGGTAAAAATATATCGACACCAGAAGAATCAATTAACACTTTCGACTCCACCCATTTTCCATAGCGCTCATACATATTGCAAGTTGACTCCAGGAGGGTCACTGGCATTACGTTTGCGCTAAATTAATCTTTTTAAAATATACAACCGATTTTATGTTCACTGTTTATAATGTCAAATTCGCTAAGAAAAACCTACATTTAAAATGAGCTTTCCGCGACGGCACCCGGCATTCCATATATAACTTGAGTGAACCCTCCACGAGGGCTTACGGCACTGAACGTGTTAATCTAAGGGACAATCCACGGTTTTTCAGGACAGCCAAACAACGTTTTTTTTTAGTCTGTCTAAAACTTTTTACGGTCTGCTCCAATTTTAAATTGTGTCTAGAGCAAAGTTTCTTAGAATTTCCTCTTCTTTCATGCTATTAACTAAGGATTTAGGAATGCCCAGTGGTTTAAAATATAGCATGTCCCTTACATTAAAAGTTAAGTTGCGCCTTAAGTTACTAATATTTTATGTGTAAACCGTCGAGCATAGTGTAAGCAGCAAGAAAAATAGAAAATTATACATAATTCTATTGTAAAGAACTTTTACAGCGTTGAATTTGATGTAACTAGAGATTACTTACTAAAATTGATGGTAATTTAACACCATGGAAATAAGTTCTTTGATGGTTAATGTTGGTGTGAACCAACATTAATCATTCAAATCAAAGCAAATCTATACGTTAGTTTCAGGTTTTACAGCTTAGCTATCACAGATCTAAATGAAATTTAGGGAAAAAATAAATAAAACAATTGTTAATATTATTTTTTATTTTCGACTTTTATGTCTGCGTAATTATTATAAATTCAACAAACTTAACATTCTATTAAACTTTGTGTTAAGTTTAAAAGTTCTAAAGAGTAACAGTGTTCTAATTAACAGTCATACAAATCTTATAGTTATGAATGTAAAAATAGTTGTGTTTAATTGACTCCGTGAACTATTTTAATTAACAGTCTCACAAACTCTGTACTTTTACTAATTTTGTTTAATTGGATTTATAATTATAATCACAAATTGAATGAAAAACAAATCATAGACTTAATCAACATTCTTATTTATTAAGTAATTGAATGAATGTACTGGAAACGAAAGACCGATTAAAAATGGAATATGAATTGTGTGAAAGATGATTAGTATGATGGCAGTGAAAGTTGAAATGGCGAATAGAAGGGACGAATGGAAGGAGATTCAAGGGAAGGAGATCGAATAAGAAGTGCATGAATTGTGCGAAAGATGAATGAATAAATATGAATGGCATGAATATTAATATAAGAAATATACATATTGTTGCGCAGATTACAATACTAATTAATTGGCAATGGACACACAGATTATGATGATGAGTATTAGTAAATTAAACTATTTTAACGGTGAAATTGATATAGGTAAACCGATATAGTTAATTGGTTGAGTTAGGTTTAAGAGGCAGAAAAAGTTGTTCCAACTATATCAATTTCTTCTTCTTCTCTTCTATCTTCTTCCCTTACATCCATTTGTCTGTTCAATTCGTCATTTCAACTTTCACTGCCATCATACTAATCATCTTTCACACAATTCATATTCCATTTTTTAATCGGTCTTTCGTTTTCAGTACATTAATTCAATTACTTAATAAATAAGAATGTTGATTAAGTCTATGATTTGTTTTTCATTCAATTGTTGATTATAATTATAAAGCCAATTAAACAAAATTATTAAAAGTACAGAGTTTGTAAAACTGTTAATTAAAAGAGTTCATGGAGTCAATTAAACATAGCCATTTTTACATTCATAACTACAAGGTTTGGAAGACTGTTAATTAGAACACTGTTACTCTTTAGAACTTTTTAAACTTAACACACACACAGCTAAAATGAAAAGAAAAAGCTCGGCATACGATGAATAATGACATCATGAATGGATCCACCTTACAGGTTTGAAAAAAAACTTTGCCTAAAAAACAATCTTATAATTTTTTAATCTCAATATCGTACTTTCTTATCGCGTTACGTTTCATTTATATTCTATATCATGTTACTCGCATAAAATAGGCGGTTGTAGGTCAAATTCTTTGTTGATTGACATGCCAAACGCAAAATAAAACAAAAGTTTTAAAATAAAACGGTAGCTTAGCTGGGCTTCATAATCATACTCGTACATCCATAATAATATTACAAGTGCGGAAGTAAGCCCAGGTACGTAAAAATATTGCGGCGGTATTTTATCGAACTGGATTTTCAACTCTAGGTGTTCAGCCGAATGTTGAGAATCCAACAGAGTGCGGGCCCAGCGCGTTGAAAAAACACACTGTTGGATTTTCAACTCTCGGTGCCAAAATAAAGGTTGAAAATCTAGAGCGCGAAAAAAATTGTCGCGGGAAAAATTACCCTGTCTGTTTATCTGTTCGGGTTATGTTTAAGTTCCAAAAAAAAAAGGGGAGAGCCTATGGGGTCATTGGTAAGGAGGATGTAGGAGAGGTCATTTGTAACCAAATGACCCCGATGACCCCCATGCCAATGTTAATTTTTTTTGAGTAATTTGACATTTTATATTTTAAAATGAATTAAATACAATATAAAATGGCAAATGACTCGAAATTTTTTGACATTTGCATAGGAGTCAAAAGGGGTCATTTGGTTGTAAATGACCTCTCCTACATGCCCTTAATGTATTGCCGACATATGTATATTGTTATCACATGTTTCACATACACACCTACGTACATACATGTTAGTTACCCAGTAACTGGGTTGTGGAGGTCAGATAGGTAGTCGCTCCATGTAAAATATTGCTACTCAGCTGCACCTGGTGAAACTGGAAGCCAACGTTGATTAGAGAAAGCCTTACTCTCACTGGGACCCTACCATATACACACCGCAGTACATAATTACCTATTGCCAATACAAAATAAACTATTATATTCAATAATGTCGAATTCAATTTTGTATACGATGAAAAAAGTGTAAAAGAAAAATTTCCCAGAAGCGAAGTCATTGTTAATCATGAAAGCGTTATTGGCGCATTAAAATCTTCGACATAAGGTTTAAATTACAGTGACGAGCACTCGTGAAATGCAAAAACTATCGGTAGGCTTAAGTGTATGGCGGTAATATTGAAGATGGAAGTGAAATTGAATTTTTTGTTGCTTTAAACTTAGGCCTAAAAAAGTATTTGATTGATAACTGAGCCAGTGTTACTTTTAAAAGCATTTTAAGTAGGCATGCCTTTTTTTCTGTTTTCACCTGAGTTTAAATTTCACCTTCATTCTGGGTGCGTAATCAGTGCATATGCACTCACCTACCTTCTTTTTTTTTGGTTGGGAAATTATCAAATAACTTCTCCCGCTCTGGGCGGAGCGGGAGGGGGCGTGTCAGACTCTTACTGACTAAAACCCACCCGTGTTCCTTCAGTTGCCCTGTTGCCGGGGGCCACGATCTCCCTTTCGGTTTTTTTCGTAACCCCGGCAGGATGCACTCACCTACCTACCACTCACAAAATAACTTCATTCTGTATGAATGAATTAATGAAATGCACCGATCCCAGCGTGGTTTTACCAGACTTGATAAATCGAATGAACCCCAAGATTTACACTAGCCCCTGGAGCCTCATGTTTCATGGGGCTATAGAGGCCATTGCATATCAAGGAGTAGACCGGGGGGCGCGGTAATCGTAGGGAAGACGTGCCCTTAGGATATGGAAGGATTTGCGAGCCGTAACGGGTATCATTCTAGAATAAGCAATGGAATAGTGGAGAGATATAGTGATATTTATCTATGAATAGGCATCTTTTAAAGACATCGTCGCCGCCAGATTGGTTCATGTCCAGTTTCACCGGTGCATCTTTTGGCAGGGTTAAACTGCTTTCTCGAAATAACTTCATTCTGTGGACCATAAATTGGTCATCATCTCGCCTTTTCCCAACTATATTGGGGTTGACTTCCTGTCTAACCGGATGCAGCTGCACACCAATATTTTATATGGAGCGACTGCCTATTTGACCTCCACAACCCAGTGACTGGGTAAAACGATACTCCTTGGTAAGACTAGTTGCCAGACTTCTGACCACTCTTAAGAAAAGTCATAGATCTACGAATAACAGCCGGGACCCGGAAGGGGTAGTTTTAAGTTGATTGTTCGACCCGTAGGATTAACTTAGCCATGAGCCCTAACTAAATTAGCCAATCAATAAAAAACTCAATCTGCCCAGCCTTTTCCCAACTATGTTTGGTCAGCTTCCAGTCTAACCACATGCAGCTAAATGCCAGTATTTTACATGGAGCGACTGCCTATCTGACCTCCCCAGTCACTGGGTAACACGATACCCCTTGGCAAGACTGGTTGTCAAACTTTCGGATTTCTAACGACCCGTTAGGATTGTCAAAGATCCACGAATAACAGCCGGGACGAGTCACGGTACGATCAGGCACGGAGGAGTCTGGGTTACACTTAAAGATGGTCACCCATCCACGGACCAACCCCGTCAAGCGCAGCTTAACCTGATGGATCGACCCGTGGTGCTGTTATAATTTAGCCACGAGCTCTTCCCAATCAATCAACCAAAAATAATAAATTCAAATGTTTATTTTCCAGGTGGCATCATTCTTCACAGCACTGAAGGCCAAGCAAGGTGGACATCACCATGAGTATTCGTGGTCATCACCTCCTTCTGATCATCATGGTTAGTACACTCCTTATTACATGAAGAGCAGGTAGACTTTAAGACTAAGCCCAGGCAGAATCTGTCTAAATTCTAGACTCCAGAAAGTCACAGTAACTAGCTGATGGCAAAAGTTTTGATTTTTTAGCAATGTGCATAAAATTATCATTCCTCGATCAAGAGGAGAGACTTTTTTTTTTTTTGAACGGGCATCTCGCAGTTTTGACCACTAATGTCTTGGCTGCTTAACCGGACTTTCCTGTGGGTGCCTTAAGCTGCTACACTCAAAGCCTCCAGCCAGGGGCAAAAAACTAAACTAAATTGAAACTAGGCGAACGCTCGCTAAGGGCACCCCCTGTGGGGTACGAACCTCGGCTTAGGGCGTCGCTGAGGGGAGGACAGCAAGAAGGGACAGGCTGGATCAAAATTGGTTTAAATCATGATTATTATGCGGGGTAGTTTAAAGCTACGTGCTCAGCGGCAACAACTTGCTGGCACCTCGTTTTCGAGCAAGGGTCGGGGAGAGGAGAGACCTACCTCGTTGTTCTATATAGATCTGTAGTCTGGGCGCCGCCGGCGCAAGTACCTAGAGTCCGCGCCACCACCAAAGTCTGACGGAAATTTACGGAACTACATTTTTTTAAATGTAATGACATACTTAGACACTAGCGTCGCGTTAAAAGGTCTTCAGTGGTGGCGCGGACTCTACCTAGGTATGATTGAAGAATGTAGCCTTGGATTAGATCCCCGGGTTGGGCAATTCAAAGCGTTTTCCATTAGGAAATCGTCAGTAGCACCCCGAAGTCTGCATTTGTGTACACTGTTAATAGAAATAAATTCTCCCCCTATTTTATTTTAAGTCTTAGGTAGGATTTCAACCACAACTCGTCATTGTTAGTATACGTGTCACTCGTAGAAATGAGTTATCTAACAAAATCTTATTTAAAATATTGCATCTTTTTTTTCTCATTGCAGGGTATGACAGAAGTCTGCCGGATACCGGTAAGAAATATTTTATTTGTTTAAATATGCAATGTAAATAAATGAGGTTTCGTTAATAACTCTATTATTTAATTTTTAACTAAGTTCTTCTTCTTTATTTTACCGTAGTTTTCTTTTCATATGTTTTTTTCTATGGGACTACAGTTCGTTTTTTAATCCTAGAGAATAATTTGACAGGTGCAAATGTCAAGCTCCAAATTGAAAAAACAAACAGCAATCACTTGAAATGTCAATTTAGTTCTGGGATTAAAAAACGAACTTAATTATAACAAGCGCCCGAGACACACGCTCAGTATGCTGCGGTTTGGGCGCGCGCCAATCGCGCGTTCTCGACGCGTTGGATGCTCGTCAAACGCAACCAGATTTCCACATTTTGTTATAATTTTTGAACCCTCAACATGCTCAGTATGTGTTTAAGTTTATTACTGATATAAAGAAAACGACAAGAAAAAAAAGTAAAAACGACGCGCGCCCTTGGCACGTATGAAGCGTGCTAATGGACGGCAGCGCTTCATGCAATTCTTGACATAGACATTCAGTCAATTTTCTTGATCGCCCAAAACGCAGCATACAAGACGCGCGCATCGGGCGCCTGTTACAACTAGGACCTTGAGACTCATTTGCTTCTACACTGCTACAAGGAGCTTTTGACATCTGAATGCTCAAATTCATAAATCTGTGGTTGAATGACATTTATAGAAGGGCATTGTTGGTAAAAATTAAATACAACAAGATGGCGGCATTCGTTCCGATTTTGGCCACGCGCTCAAAAAACCTTGTAGCGCTGTACATATTTATTTCATCCCACTTCACGATATATTTTACCCCATTTTACGGCATTCTTCTCTCATAAGTGCCGACAAAATTCTACGCCCACCACAATTTTATTAAACATTTGTTATTTACGTACGTTATTACCAGTAATCGGAGTAAATAGATTGATTTGGAATCAATGAGCTGGCACGTTATGGATATGCCTCCGGGATTCCGGGATTTTGAAACTTTTAAGATTTTTTTAAGGAATTTCTAATGTTGTAATGTGTAGAATAAAGAATACATCAATATGAATAAGAAATGTTTAACCCTTTTGTTGTTATTGCATTTAATGCCAAAAAATATTAAGAAGTATAAAAAGATATTTTTATTTGAGGCAGTCAGCGCAAAAGCGGCCTAAGCCACATTTTTTGTAATTAAAAAGCTATTGCCACTTTTGCATTTTGGACGGATGAAAAATTATAATGCAAAAACAAATTTTGTAACGCCATCTATTATGAAAATAAAAAATCAAGGTTGGGCCATACTTGTTTTAAAATGTTATCTATTTTTAATCGTTTGCGATGGTCAGGTTAAACACAAAAAATGTGGCTTAGGCCGCTTTTGCGCTGACTGCCTTATTTATTCATTCAAGAATAGTAACAATTACAAGGAGCAGATAATATACTTACAAGAAATAACTACTAAATTAGTCAAGTGTAAGTTTCGAATGGACGCGCAACAGTAAGATTCACTTTATTACTTCATAAATAAGAAAATAACAATTTTAAATGTTTATCCATTCTATAAATTTCTAATGTAGTAGTTTAAAAATCCTTACTTTTACAATATCTGATTTAATCCCGTAAGTACCAAAATGAAATCCCGGAAAAAAGGCTTAACCATGTTATGATTTCTATGACTATTCATGATACGTAAAATTAATCTACCTACTCCGATCACTGGTTATTACTAACTCTGCCTGGTAATTCAGTCGTGATTTTATTCCAATCATATTGTATACAGTGCCTAATCAAGGCCCTAAAAATATAATAAATTAGCTTTTGCACGCGAGTCGTCTGCGTGGAAGTCAACTACTAACTTAAAATATACGGCAACAGTGTAACTTTCTGTCAGTGAAAGATTTTTAGAAATCGTATCAGAACTTCCAGAGATTACGTCCTACAACCAACTTTGCAAACTTTTCCTTTTTTATAATATTAGAGTAGATAATCACTGACGACTGTTGACTGCCTCGTTGGTCTGATGCTCGCAAAGCGCTACTGCTGAGTATGACGTCCTCGAATCGATTCCCGGGTCGGGCAAGGTTTTATTGGGTTTTTCCATATGGAATTTCTCAGTAGCAGTCCGAAGTCTGGATTTGTGCCCGGTTGATGGCAATAGGCTCGCCCCCTATTACATGGGACTTAAAACATAACTGGCGAAATGTGGGTGTAATATAGGTACACCTCTGCCTAACCCTTCGGGGAATACAGGCGTGATGTTATGTTAGTGTAGATAATCAAGCTGTTCAACTGTCAAACTGACTCACTGTATATTGAATAAAAATTTTAAAAAAATCCTTTATTTACAGAAAATACAGGTGTTGCCAGTTGTAAAGTTGGTGGTTTAATGTACAGTCCATATTTTGCCAGTTTAAGGCATGCAAATTAATTTTACATTAATACCTAACAGATACCTACTTATTTTAATAAGATACTGAAATAAGTAGGTATCTGTACAGAAAAATACCTACGTTCTTAAAGAATTTTAAATTAAGATACATTTTAAGTTACAATAAATATAGGTACACATAACGAACCCTAACCTTAAAATTTTTTTATATTTATACGCGTCGACTTGAGAACCCCCTCATTGTTCATCGGTTAATAACATTCTAAGTAACAATAATTCTTTAAAGCTAAATAAAACACGCCGCAAAACAATAGCAATTTAAAATAAATTTTATTCTGAAAAATAATAAAAAATCAAACAATTCAAATCAATTCAATCAATCAACAAACAAAACAATTTCAATCAATCAAAAAAAACAACAATCAATTCATTTCAATTTTTTTAAAGAATCTAGAGCACCACAAGGATATAATATTTTTCACATTTGTATTCACGAAATCAAATATCTTACTCTACATATAAAAATTCCGGTTGTAGTTTTTTTTTATATGTAGAGTACATATAAAAAAAACTACAACCGGAATTTCATCATCTAGATATTCTGTGATCTTTTTAATTAGGGTAAATTCTATTATACTAAATATTTGTAAACAAAAACCCTTCATTATTTATTACAGGCTGATTTTATTACAGGCTCCTACTACCCAGTAGACTGGAACTCCTACACACCTGAGCTCAACGACGTGTCTCCTCCATACAAGACGATCCCCATGTACAAGCACCTTGAACCTACATACGAAGATGCGGAGTACACTGAAGATAGCAAGTCTCATAGTAGATAAGATTTATAGAAATTATAAGAGCAAATTTGGAATCTTAATTAATTATTGTTATCGGCCGAATACTTAAATACCTTTTAATTTAGGGGTTCCTATGCAATTATTTAAAATAAATTATAAATGAAGAATCAAAATAAATCTGGGGTGCCTCTAACTTATTTAACTATTTAAATAAATTTGGCAATATTTCTGTATGGAAATATGAAATATCGCTAACTTGTGAACTAGAATATTAATAATGAATTGCAATTATAACACTGAATTTGATGTTGTAACCGTTTTAAAAATTTCCAAACACTTTTTTTACATCTAAAACGAAATATTCGGTGTTACGATATTAATTATTGCGTTTCATAATCAATATTTTAGTTCACTACTTAGCGCGATATTTCATATTTCCATACAGAAATATTGCCAAATTAATTAAAACAGGTAAATATTTTACAGCTATTAGAGACATTACCAACTTTTAAAATGTAAGCTAACTATTTATTTAGTCTTAATAGTGCATTTATTCTGGTTAGCTACTAATCTAGTTCAAGCCTTTTAAAGCTTATCACTTTCCCGTGATTTAAGTATTTAGACTATTTTATAATGGAATTAATTTTTCCCTTGGGAAACAAGGCCTGATGTTGTGTGTGTGTGTGTAATTTATTAAACTTCTTATTTATTTTTATTCCTACCTTTTGTAACATAGGAATTTAGTATGAAGTGTATTTTACTAATATAAACAGAGCAAAATGATTATGATAAATAAATCCTAATATAATTCGTTAATTGATTCAGGCGTGCCCTTGCGGAAATCTATTATAAACTCGAACACGGTGTGTTGCCGCACCAAGCAACACAGTCTGCGCACAGTGCTTGGTGTGGCAATGCGCCAAGTTCGAGTTCGCGACAAGTCAATCGTCATCCTGAGGATGCCTCGTTGAGAGGTGAAACACGTGTTGATTTCTTTCAGGGTCTTTTTAAGACTTTTTATATAAATATATCCACATCAATTGCATTTAATATTATATAACGCGAAAGTGTGTTTGTTTATTTCTTTGTTACGCTTTCACGCTAAAACGGCTGAACGACTTTGGATTAAATTTGGCACACGGGTAGACCATGACCTGTGACCCTTATTGCGTAATACAACACAATTGACATCTTAATTAATTGGCTTCGTATTCAAAATTTGAAAATAAATCTTGACAAATCAGTATATATACAATTTAATAAATGTAATAACAATAAATCTAATTTCAGTCTTCATATACCCAAACTCAAATCTGTTACCCAGATTAATTTTCTGGGTATAACTATTGATGAACATTTAAATTGGAAAATGCATGTAGACAATGTCTCTAGTAAAATAAATAGATTTGTGTATGCGCTGAGACAAGTAAGAAAAGTTACCAATTTAAAAACAGCCATATTAGTTTACCACGCATACGTAGAATCTATACTGCGCTATGGACTTATAATGTGGGGCAACAGTACTGACCAACAAAGAACATTTGTTGCACAAAAAAAGTGCATTAGAGCTCTATATGGACTCCAACCTGACGAATCATGTAAACCAGTATTTAAAAAACTTGGTTTGTTGCCGCTGCCTTGTCTATACATCTACGAAATATGCATGTTTGTGTGGAAACATAAAAAGTTATTTAAAACAGCGAACGATATATGTCCTCGAAACAGACGAGACCCATATAGGCTCGTAGTAAGCAATGCTCCTAGGCTTGCAAAATATAGCAAAAGCTGCTTAGCTATGTGTGTACGGATTTATAATAAATTTCCCGGTGATTTTAAATTGTTAAATACGAGATACTGTTTTAAGCGGAAATTGAGTGCATGGCTAAGACAAAATAACTTTTATAGTCTGAAACAGTTTTTTGACACAAAATGTTAGTTAAGTAAGTGCTTACTTTTATTCTCAAATTTGCATGCTGAGTCTAAACCCGGCAAAACATGTTTGTACTATTTTAAACTGTAAGACCTATTATACCGTGTTTTGAGCAAATAAATATATTATTATTATTATTATTATTACAACACAATCACAATCTATTTCGATTTGAAACAGATTGCTAATCCATAGCTTCATAACTTGGAAAAAAATCTACTAACAACGTGTAAACAACGCAATGAATGTTGTTGAACTGTCAAAGTGAAACAAATTAGGCATTATTGTTTACGAAAATAAGTTACGCAATTATGGTACTGGATTAAGACATAGGAATGGATTAGAAATTATGTACTTTTTATTCTGGTAGTACATTCCCGTGGGATAATTTCCGACATGTACGCGGCCGAAGCCGCTGGCAAAAGCTAGAAAATAATATTTTGTGAATGATGCTCAATCTCAACTTAAAACTAGATATTACCAGATAAAACTCTAGATTGATGACTGAGCATCATTCTAACTGAATATGTCTTAATGTATATCTAGTTCAAAGTGTCTTTAATTAACTAATAAGTAAAACTGCATTTATTATATATAAAGGTGACTTTACTAATTGAAATTAAAAAAAAAATTAAAAAAGGACGGTCTTTGATTTTTCCTTAAAATATTAAAATTACAAAAAAGAGACAATAAGAGTCAATAGAATACAATATTGTTGTACAAAACTTCATATACCATGAACTGTGCACACATTAATCAGATGGCTTAACACAGGCGCAATCATTGTAGATACACTTCAAAAATTTGTGCTTATATCATCATACCCAGTGCTAGACGTATTTTTTAGTGACATAGTAATTAGATGAACATCCTGTGGTATTGTCGGTGACATAAACATAGATGCATTCATACTATTTATTGGTGTATTACTATTCAAATGTTTACTATTAATTGGCTTCACTTGATCTACAAAAAAAATGTTAAAAGCTTGTGCTATTTCAACAGGATTTGTCAATGTTTTGTGATTTGATTTAATTTTAATTATGGTGTCATTTGGCAAGTTATGTTTATTTTTATTCATTAACTTCCATGTGGCTTTGCACAGATTTTTTGCTGAATTACTAAAACAACTATCATGGGCTTTCTGAGATAAATAAGAGAGAGAGAGAGAGAGAGAGAGAGAGAGCGAGAGAGAGAGAGCGAGAGAGATGAGAGAGAGAGAGAGAGAGATTAATAACTTTTTTAACCGGTTAAAAAGCTGTTTAAGGTTTGGTATATTTTGCTCATTGGGCATTAACCTGTTTTTCCACAACAATTTTCTTTTACTGCATATCTTGAAGCCACTTTGGTTTCGCTTTAGTTGATATACGTATTTTAATATTTGGAAAGCATAAATCATACAACAGTCTAAACTATTCATAAAACAATTAAATGCTTTAGTGGGATCAGGTTCCTCATATACATCAGCAAAAGTGATATTCTTGATGGAATCCTTGAACTTTTTCATATTTTCGTCTGAGTATTCCCGTCTGGTGGAGAACCAGTAATCTAACATGCAAGTTTGTCTAACATCTTAAAAGTTGCGTTGTATCATCAAATACTGCTAGTTCCAAGACTTCACCCCTAGATCCTCGCACATTGTGAATAATATTATCTATGCAGGTACCGCTGCTTAATCGAGTTGGAATTTTTATTTCGAACTTCAGGTTTTAACCCATTAGGAGATATTTGAATTGTTCTAAACATGAAAATCAATGTTTAAATCTCCACACAAAATTTAGTTTCTTAGAATCAAAAGATAATAAATTTAGAATTTTATTTAGGTTACGAAAGAATGTCTTAAGTTTTGTTTTTACTGCTCTGCTATGTGGGCTCGTATAAATACAAACTACGATGATGTTATGATCAGTAAGTTCTACTGCACAACACTCCATTATGTTAGAGACACTATATTTTCCTATCGACTCCAAAACTTTATATTTCATTCCGTTTTATTCCGTCCATATTATTATACATGTACCACCATGTCTAGATTCCGTAGTGAAACAAGTTGTAAGAGTGTAATTAGGAATACCCAGCAAATCAACATCAGACATCAGCATATTAAGTTCAGAAAAACATATCACATCAACTGTTTTTCCTAATTGAAGTAGGTAGTTCTAATGCGACAACAAATTTTTCGGATTTTTTTAAAAGGCTATTGTTATGCTCATGTAAAATATTAACATGCGTTACATACGTTTAAAAAATATGCTTATGCACGAAAAAAAATATCCTCTGTACATTTTTCATCTACAGAAGTGTTTTTTTTTTAATATGGCAACTCGCAGTTTTGACCACTAAGGTCATGGCTGCTTAACCGGACTTTCCTGTGGGTGCCTTAATCTGCTACACTAAGAGCCTCCAGCCAGGAGCAAATAAACTATTCTAAATTAAAGCTAGGCGAACGCTCGCTAAGGGCACCCCCTGTGGGGTACGAACCTCGGCTTAGGGTGTCGCTGGGGGGAGGACAGCAAAAGGGGACAGGCTGGATCAAAATTTGGTTATCATCATGATTATTAGGCGGGGTATTTAAAGCTACGTGCTCAGCTGCAACAACTGCTGGCACCTCGTTTTCGAGCAAGGGTCGGGGAGGAGTATCATTTACTCGGGGACACGGTCGCGATCGCAAAGGACCTCGGCGGCGAGGTCGGAATGACGGGAGGCGTCTGTGTTTGTGCACTGTACTGGTGGCCCTATTCTTTTCCTGGAGGAGTGTAATGGGGTCATCTGGGTCGGAAAGGACAGAAGAGTGTCTATGTCTACGTTTAAATACTCACTTAACAATTCTCTCAAATTTTTAAAAATGGTTTTCATTCCATAATTATTAAGGGCACTCTTAATAATTATGGTTTTCACAAAACATGGTATAATCGTACGACAAGTCCAGATGAGAGTCAAGTAGTGTTGCATATTGATGAATGTTTATGTCCAAATATAACATGGCTTATATTCTCCAATTATGGATATCTTTATTTACACACACGTATTTACATCATTTAAAAATTAAGACTTAATAATAATAATATGTAAAAGTATACAAAAGGGGGGGGAATAGTCATAGGGCATCAAAAAATTCGTCCGTATCGCTGTCAATAGGAAAAGTGCCCAAAAGGCTGGCAGCATTGCCAAGTTGTATGGCAATGCTGATTCTTTGAAGAGTCAAGAGTTGACCAGCCGCTTGGCGATGTCTTGAAAAGCTAGGTGGGCACTCGGACTCCATGGCCCTAGTGTTTCATTCCCAAACGGCTCAAACATATAAGTCCCAATAAGATTGGAGTATTTGCGCCGTTTGAGGTTTTCCGCACCTGCAGCAGCAGCCCCAACACAACCCGCCGTGCTAGGAAGATGGGATGGCGCAAGGGTGTCGACACACGTTGCAACGGCCTACCTACCTTCCAAGGCATCATGGTCATTCTCCAATTATACACCATAGATTAGTACAGGCTGAATTTGTACGTTGCTAGACACACTATTACATTTATATAAAGTAATTTTGACAATGACCGGAAAATACATACTTCCAAGTAACAGAAGTTGTTTTTTTAAATCCTCTTCTTCAATTAATATGATGCAATAGTCATTTATATAGAATAATTATTTATTTGCACAGAAAGTTACGAGTACTCTTGCGAACTCGCTCAGTGAACATGAGAAAAGATCTATTCCGTTGGGGGTATGACAAAACTAAAAAAATATAATATCCTAACCTAAATAAAACTATTAGACTAAAACTAAACTAAAATTAAACTAAAATATGGCGTCGAAAAATTCCTCCGCGTCGCTGTCGACTGGTAATGTACCCAAGAGACTGGCCGCATTGCCACGTTGTATGGCAATGCTTAGCCGCTGGCCAAGGTAAAAACCAGCCCTTGGGTCACGGGAAGTGTCAACCAGTCGTTTGGAGATTTCATTGAACAGACTGTGAGCATTTTGTACCACGGAAAGTAGGTACAAAATGCAGATGTTTTATAATTAGAGGTCCTGATACTTTCTACCTTAAATTAGGCATGCAAACATTTAGTTCAAGTGCTTAATAGTTTAAAAATACTATCAATATAAAAATTCTTATAATGTGGTCAATAAAATAAAATAAAGATTTTAAGATGTCAAGATTAATTAGGTAACTATAAAGTTTTATCATTTAGAAATTCACAAATGGAGTAATAACATTTATCAATTTGTTTTGTACATTATTAATAATGGTCTTGATTCCACAATTGGGATATGACATAATTGGAAGTCCTAGAGATTTTCTTCTGCGATCGACAAGATTTTGTTTCTTGTACTACTACTTATAATATACATTTTGTTTTTTACTTGCTTTGCTATCTTTATTTGCTTATTTTCTGTTGTGGTTGATGCAAATGTTATACTATTCTTGATTTTTTCGGTTTTTGTGTAGTATTCAAATGTCGCTTATGAGACTTTTTAGTACTAGAATTAGTATTCCTATATGGACTGGATAACTTCTTTGTAGCTCGTACAGTTAAATCATGTTTAGTTGTAATTTCTTTAACAGTTTGGTTAAGTTCCATGTATTCGATGGAGAGATTATTTATTTCCTCATGCGCCGATGTTGGCTCCAACTTTAGCTTTTGTATTTGTTGTCTCAAGTCCCGAACTTCATTAGTTTCGTCATCCGAAACATTTGGCAGACTGTTACTAGTGCCATCTATGGTCAAGTTGTTTGAACTATCATCATTTTTGGTATCGTCTGTCATTGATTGAGTACGCGTTCTGCGAAGCATAATATTTTCAAAGAAACTCATTTCGATAGTAGTATTCTTACAAATATTTGAAAATAAAAAAGACTATACTACCGAAACTTTGGCGAAATAACGTAGCGAATTATATTTTTGCTGGCATAATAGTAGATTATTCACTAAGGACGCTATTTTGAATCCCGAACGCAACTAAGGATTCTAGAGCTCCCGAGCGCAGCGACGACGGAGCTATGAGATAACTTCTAAGCGAAACGAGGGAGTTAAGACTAGAAACCTGAGTGCAGCGAGGGATTCAAACGCACCCAACACGATGAAACCTTTATCCCCGAGGAGAATACCTACTCTACTTTTCGCACATACTGCGAGGTAATAAAAACCAATTCACTTCTCGAATTAGAAGTTTATGAAACTTAAATGACAGGGGAATACCTAATTATGTGCAGTTTCATTATTTCCTACACGTTTTCATCATAAATTATACCTCATGCAATTTCATCAAAAACAAAATAATATGACAGGCGGCATCTGGATGATCGTTAAATATTTTGATTACAATAACACCAACACAATAAGTAGATATATATATAAAAAGACAAAGCGGAAAACTACCGTAGCTGAAGGGACACAATGCTAACATTGTCACAGCTGTGCCCGTGTGACGCATGTCGCATGATCAGTGAATACGCATGTGTCATCGCTGCGTAACGTGTGCCAATTATATTCAGCTGAAAACATTATTGTGTTTGATACCCTTTCAACAGACAGCTGTCAAACGCATATAAAAAAAAATGTCTGCCCGTGACCTTGGCTTACTAATAAGAAAGAACAATATTATAACCTAAAACCGTTTAAAAATATGTCCAAATAACGAATTGAAACGCATCATAGAATTTCGCGGCGCCAACCCGACTCACTCAACGCTCTGTAATTATTGTAAACATGTCAAAGTTGTTTATGTTGAGGGATTAGTTGCAAGTTTATGGGATTATCTAAGTGTTACAAACGCTTAAATGTTCGACACCACAAACAAAAACCACTTGACCACGATGATTCCGACTCACCATTTTTTTTTAAATAAACAATGAAACTCTTTGTTTCTTAATTATTTATTAATTTGAATAAAAACTACATTAAATTACCTCTATATTAAAAGTAGTGCTATTTTAATGATTAATTTGAAAAATAAAATATAAAAATTTAAATTCACGAATTTCCGCCATTTTTTGCAACGTTTGTTAATTCGTTTTCATGCTTAAAATGTTGATAGTATGACATGTTTTATTGTTAGCTCTGTCTTTCGTGCTCACAATACTAAAAGAACGATAGAGATAGGGCACTTAGTTTCATAGATAATCGCAATAAAGTTGGACCATAATCGAGCTGCCGTGGTACGGCAAGTGTCAGTTGACTATGATTTGACAGCTGCCGTAGTACGGCGGCTGTCAGTTGTAATATACTTAACCATGAGCCTACCAAACGTAGCAGTAGATATATTTCAATTAATACTCACCTACTTTAAGACAGACCAAATAAAAAACCAAGACTTACCGCTGCGAACAATACCTACAGTGAAGCATGCCAAAACTACACCTCCGCTCTGTGCATACACGCTCATATTCACACATTTAAAAGGGAAAGAAAGATTATTTGGGCTGAGCTTTATGATGGGTTATTGATACTGGCAGAATATGCCACCACTTAGGTAAATTCGGTGAAATAGGTTAGGTTAGAACCAAGACCAAACGCGCGCGAGCCGAGCGAGCGAAACGAGCGGGGCCGCGGGTAGCGGCCGGCGAGCGCTATTTCCATGTTGCTCGCAGATTTTTTTTCACCATTTGAATCACTTGACTGAATCTTGGGCAGTCATCTTCAAAGAGCTGTCTTTCAATAGGTACGCCAAGTCGAAAATATTATCCGAATATCATTTGTTTTACTATCCGGATAAAATGAATCATACGGATATTTCCTTTTGTTTCTTTTCTATAATTTATTACCTACATCAAAATGAGTAATAATATATGATTTGAGAACCTTATGTCTGTTTTATGTCTTATGTCTGTTATGCCTGTTTTTATGATTTTTAATTCAGTGAAATGAAATGAAATTGTTTATTCTGTAAATAGGATCTCGGAATCACTTTTAAAGGTCATATAAAAAAAAAAATAAGCTAGTTGTGTTCGGCGCTTCCTATCTGACTACTCTGAGAAGAAAGGCCGAAACAAACTCAGAGGTCATAGTCTCTTTTAAAGTCCAGACATAATCTTAGTCAGGCCATATGAGGACCATGTAGATTAGTGTCGGAAATGGTCTTTTGAGGAAAGAACCACACAGATTTGAGTGAACCTGTCCACTCAAATCTGTGTGGTTCTTGGAGTCAGTGCAAGCATTTGTCAGTAATCGTGGAGCTCAACTCAGAACTTAAGGAGCTCAACTCGACGAACAATACCAAAGAAAGGACATTTGGGTAGGCCGCATAAACTACTCAAACTGCCAGACCATAATTAAAACTAACTGAAAAATTAAAATAATAATGATATCCACATAGTCCTCACATTCACAATAATTAATTAAAATAATATAATACTTTACAAAGTAATCATGTCATTTTTAATATAATTTTCAACAATGTCAATGTGTATATAAAACTGGTATATTTTCATGATTTTACAAAATAATTAAAATGTCAAGTTTTATCACAAGGCTTAGCAGAGCGAGCAGCTCAATCCCATGCTTTTTTATCTTCTAAATAATCTGAAATTTTATAATAACCTTTTTTACAAAGTTTGTTTTTAAAACAGATTTTAAATCTATTAATAGGTAAGTTTCGAATGTCAACGGGAAGTTTGTTGTAAAAGCGTATACATTGACCCATGAACGAGTTGCCTACTTTGTGGAGACGTGTACGATGTACAGCAAGGTTGTGTTTATTCCTGGTATTTAAACAATGAATATCGGACATTTCCTAAAATTTTTGTGTACATACAATAGGTTTTCAAAAATATATTTTGAGGCTACAGTCAGAATATTCATTTCTTTGAATTTTTCTCTAAGGTAATCTCTTGGACCTAGGTTTTAAATGGCTCGAACAGCCCTTTTCTGTAGAACAAAGATAGTATTAATGTCCACACAGGTTCCCCAGTCTTACAATAATCAGTCTAATAAAATAAAAATAACACTACTATTAACTATTCACATTTTTTACTTATTAAAATGGCATTATTTAAAGACGATTAAATAATTAAATCTTCTTCATCATCTTTGTCTTTGTCAGGTTTGGGTAAACAATCTGACACTGACAGGTTCTCGTAATACTGGTGAATAGCTCCTTGGAATTAGGAGATCGTTACGTAATTGTAGTACTTAGATCTGTCCTTTTCGCTTTCGAAAGAGGCAATCGGCCACCATATACAGGCTTTTATAGTTGTAATACAATTACCTTCCTTTTTCGGTTTTAATTTGGACTCGATGAAGCTATAATCTGTTATAATCTGTTTACTATCTATCTTTTGTCTGTCTGTGTATTATAATCTGTTTGATGAAAATGGATTCTGGAATTTCTTTACAATATTGCACCCACATAGAATCTTGAAACTTTGGAACATAATTTCCAGTAAGGGTTTGTTAACTTTTCTTTGATTTTTGCTTCTACTGACAACTGAAGTACTTTAGTACACGATTGTTGAAGAGTTTTTGTAATGAAAATGTCGAATGGAAACTAATATGTTTGATTTACCTTTTTTACAGTGGTATCCAAAATATCCGTATTAACCGGATATATCTGGATTGTCGTCTGGAAGTATCAGAAATATCCGGATAGTAAAATGAGGCGGATAATTACATACCCTAGTTGTGAGTGTTGTGACTCAAGAAAGATTTGAAATCAGCAACAGCAAATAAACTCTGTCACAACTGCTTGGACGCAAATAAATATCGACGAATGTCAACCAGGAGTAGGGGCAACGGATATCCTTCTTACCTTACCCAATCTACCAAAACTAAGGCCGAACGAGGAAAGGCTCGTCTCCGCAAGGTTGCCGTTTATGCAATCTGCATAAACGGCAACGACGGTTGCGACATGCGAACAATACGGCAAGTAATTAATATTCTGGTTGACGTAAACAGCATGCTGCCAACCTTACCCCGTCAGTTAGACGATGAGAATAAGCGGTCACTCATTTTCTTCACTCCCGACTTTTGTTTTGCTACATATCTATGCATAAAAGTGAAAATGAAGTTACGAATAAAATTTAACTACAACTTATATCTATCTATATATATCCAGGGTTATTGATAATGTGTCAGCAATCCATTAAGGGGATGTAGGAGAGGTCATTTGCAACCAAATGACCCCGTAATGTGACCTCTAAGCAAAATGTTAGCCATTTTCGAGTAATTTAAAATTTTATATTTTAAAATGTTTGAAATAAAAAAAAAAATGTCAAATTACTCGAAAAAGTTGGTTGTTGCGTTCGCGCCGGAGAAGGATCAAAATAAAAGAATATATGAAAACCCTTTTCAGCGCATACCGTGCATTAGCTAGTCATTAATATTAATAAGTTTGCTCAGATGTTCCTATTAAGGTAAATATTTTTTTATAAAAACAAGTTGTTTAACACAGGCTGAATTAAAAACGGTCGTTGGAGGCAAAGTCAGGAAGTTGCAGGTGATTATGCATGATGGACAGGAAAAGGAGGTGAGGCAATCCTGAGAGGGGGCTCAACACTGCCCTTGTCTTTGGGAAAGATCAATTATGTCCCATTTGGCCAGATTATTTCTACCGCGGTCAACTTGGACCCACAATCGCTTAAGTCATTTTCGTAAGACATGGTTCGTATCCAGGGTCAGATGTTCTATTAGAATAGCTGGATATAGTCAAACAAAAACGCTATCATTTATTTTAATTTTCAGTTATCACGTGTTTTTGGTTTTGTTGAGTTTGAGTATTGTTTCCACCCTGTGTATTAATTGACGCATATATTTATGCAACTATCAATAGGTAGATAGTTACCTACCACGGCTGCATAAGTACAAATGTCTAGTATTATAAAAAGTCGTGATACTTTTCTATGGCATTCGCCAGCGATGACGAGCCCAATAACGGTATGTATTATTTTTATTACAAGTTTTTGCTCTCTAAAACGGATCAACGGGGGAGGAAACGGAGTGGAAGTTGCGGGGCCACAGATCTACAATACAGAATGAGCGAGCTAGTGACCTACGATGTGTCGAGACAAGTCCCCTTTTTATCATGTATTTAGTAGACGTGTATTGTGTGCGTTCGTGTGTTCATATTAGAGGTGTGCGCCGATGCCCTTACCGGCGGCGGCGTCTGATGTATAATTAGTCGGCGGCGGCGGCGTCATTGGCGTAATTGGCGTTGAAGGGTTAAAATAAAAATGACTTGTGACAGGTGACCAGAACAAGTCGGGTTTCGAAAAGCCTTCAATACTGTAGACTACATACATCCATACTGTTCGGCAAATTGTACTGAAGACCGAGGACCATTCAGCCGCTGTGAATGGTATTTGTGGATCACGAAAACGATTCTATTGAAATATGGCAGTGCTGGGCTCCCTGCAATGATGTCATTTTAACTAGCGTTACGTCGATGTGTGAGATACTTGTAAGACGTTGCCTGCCACAACGGCTGTCCAGATCCAGGAAACAAAGACCATCCCTATCAAACTACGCAGAGAGGTCATACGGGTATTTGATACCTACATCACACATCTTCGCTTTGCCGTTCATCGTAACTCTGCCATTGCTGAGTAGCTGGAACAGTTAAACCAGATTTTGCACAGATATGTTGCATGAATTTAGACAAAAATTAAGTCATTTACAACTTCCAAGTCTTGCTGAATCCAATCCACATCGAAAGTTAGCTACTCAAAGTTTTGAAGGAGTACATCTATCTGGGAGTCATTACCGCTGAAAAACTTCATCAAGTCATCTCTGCTCTCATGCCATACCGCAATGTTTTAAGACTTAAAGCGTAAACAAATATGTCGAAATAAATCAACAAGCTTATATTTAGGTGTTTAGCTTTCTAGAAAATGGTTAAATAAATACAATCTGCATTGTATTTAAAACTGGAATTATTACGTATCATGACTTTGGCGCCAATGACGCCAAAAGAAAAGCTGGCGTTGGCGGCGTGGTCGAAATTACCGGCGGTGTGCGCCACGCCGATCGGCGCACACCTCTAATTCATAAGGTAAGCAAGATGTTTATTGTTTTTTTTTATGGCTATTACATGAGCATTATGTTGTCAACAGGTATTCGTGGTATTATTACTGGCACACCTGACGTGCGTCGCAGCCTTGCCGTCGAGACAACCAGCTGCCTCATGGATTATGCCTGCTGCGAAGGCCTTGGGGCTTCTTAAATACCGAGCTCCTGCATACAAGGGTGAACCCGGATCCGAGGCACCAGCAGTGGCAAAAGATCAAAACTCTTTGGCTGACAGCACTCCCGATGACGACAAAGAATCTTCGTGCGATGACATAGCCACCAGGTCTAATCTGGAACTAAACGGATCCGAGGAAGAGGGACACGAAAGTGAAGAAACACCGAGATCAGAAGGAAATGGCACTGAAGTTACAGATTCTAACTCAACAGCAGACAATCAGAACGATGCTCCTTCACCAGATTGTATTTATCCTCCCAAACCTTGTGCTACCGAGCCAGTTGTTGAAGACCCTTATACAGACCCAGATGACAAACCCCCACTGACGCATACTGATGAAATCTACTTTGAACCATCAGAAACTAAACCACCTGCAGATTCCCCAATAGCCACACTCAAAAACTCCCCTGCAGCTCACCCAGAAGGCAAACCCAAAGACTGCCCTGCAGATCCTCCAGTAGACACACCGACAGACTCCCCTACAGATCCTCCAGTGGACAAACCTAAAGATTGCACTGCAGAACCCCCAGTGGACACACCCAAAGACTCACCTGCAGATCCTCCAGTAGACAAACCTAAAGATTCCCCTTCAGATCTCCCAACAGACAAACCCGAAGACTCCCCTACAGATCCTCCAGTAGAAAAACCCAAAGATTCCCCTTCAGATCCCCCAGTCAACACACCCAAAGACTGCCCTGCAAATTCCTCAGGAGACAAACCTATAGATTCCCCTGTAGACCCCCCAGTAGACACACCCACAGACTCATCCGCAGATCCTCCAGTAGACAAACCTGAAGATTCCCCTTCAGATCTCCCAACAGACAAACCCGAAGACTCCCCTACAGATCCTCCAGTAGACAAACCCAAAGATTCCCCTTCAGATCCCCCAGTAGACACACCCAAAGATTGCACTGAGGAACCCCCAGTAGACACACCCAAAGACTCACCTGCAGATCCTCCAGTAGACAAACCTGAAGATTCCCCTTCAGATCTCCCAACAGACAAACCCGAAGACTCCCCTACAGATCCTCCAGTAGACAAACCCGAAGATTCCCCTTCAGATCCCCCAGTAGACACACCCAAAGACTGCCCGGCAGATTCCTCAGGAGACAAACCTATAGATTCCCCTGTAGACCCCCCAGTAGACACACCCACAGACTCGTCCACAGGTCCTCCAGTAGACAAACCTGAAGATTCCCCTTCAGATCTCCCAACAGACAAACCCGAAGACTCCCTTACTGATGCTCCAGTAGACAAACCCAAAGATTCCCCTTCAGATCCCCCAGTAGACAAGCTCAAAGACTGCCCTGCAGATTCCTCAGGAGACAAACCTATAGATTCCCCTGCAGACACACCCACAGAATCCCCTGCAGACACACCCACAGATTCCCCTTCAGATCCTCCAGTAGACACGCCCAAAGACTGCCCTGCAGATTCCTCAGGAGACAAACCTATAGATTCCCCTGCGGACCCCCCAGTAGACACACCCACAGAATCCCCTGCAGATCCTCCAGTAGATAAACCCAAAGATTGCACTGCAGAACCCCCAGTAGACACACCCAAAGACTCATCTGCAGATCCTCCAGTAGACAAACCTGAAGATTCCCCTTCAGATCTCCCAACAGACAAACCCGAAGACTCCCCTACAGATCTTCCAGTAGACAAACCCAAAGATTCCCCTTCAGATCCCCCAGTAGACACACCCAAAGACTGCCCTGCAGATTCCTCAGGAGACAAACCTAAAGATTCCCCTGTAGACCCCCCAGTAGACACACCCACAGACTCATCCGCAGATCCTCCAGTAGACAAACCTGAAGAGTCCCCTTCAGATCTCCCAACAGACAAACCCGAAGACTCCCCTGCAGATCCTCCAGTAGACAAACCCAAAGATTCCCCTTCAGGTCCCCCAGTAGACACACCCAAAGACTGCCCTGCAGATTCCTCAGGAGACAAAGCTAAAGATTCCCCTGTAGACCCCCCAGTAGACACACCCACAGACTCATCCGCAGATCCTCCAATAGACAAACCTGAAGATTCCCCTTCAGATCTCCCAACAGACAAACCCGAAGACTCCCCTAGAGATCCTCCAGTAGACAAACCCAAAGATTGCACTGCAGAACCCCCAGTGGACACACCCAAAGACTCACCTGCAGATCCTCCAGTAGACAAACCTAAAGATTCCCCTTCAGATCTCCCAACAGACAAACCCGAAGACTCCCCTACAGATCCACCAGTAGACAAACCCAAAGATTCCCCTTCAGATCCCCCAGTAGACACACCCAAAGACTCCCCTACAGATCCTCCAGTGGACAAACCTAAAGATTGCACTGCAGAACCCCCAGTGGACACACCCAAAGACTCACCTGCAGATCCTCCAGTAGACAAACCTGAAGATTCCCCTTCAGATCTCCCAACAGACAAACCCGAAGACTCCCCTACAGATCCTCCAGTAGACAAACCCAAAGATTCCCCTTCAGATCCCCCAGTAGACACACCCAAAGACTGCCCTTCAGATTCCTCAGGTGACAAACCTATAGATTCCCCTGCAGACCCCCCAGTAGACACACCCACAGACTCCCCTGCAGATCCTGCAGTAGACAAACCTATAGATTCCCCTGCAGACCCCCCAGTAGACACACCGACAGACTCCCCTACAGATCCTCCAGTGGACAAACCTAAAGATTGCACTGCAGAACCCCCAGTGGACACACCCAAAGACTCACCTACAGATCCTCCAGTAGACAAACCCAAAGATTCCCCTTCAGATCCCCCAGTAGACACACCCAAAGACTCCCCTACAGATCCTCCAGTGGACAAACCTAAAGATTGCACTGCAGAACCCCCAGTGGACACACCCAAAGACTCACCTGCAGATCCTCCAGTAGACAAACCTGAAGATTCCCCTTCAGATCTCCCAACAGACAAACCCGAAGACTCCCCTACTGATCCTCCAGTAGACACACCCACAGAATCCCCTGCAGATCCTCCAGTGGACAAACCCAAAGATTTCCGTTCAGATCCCCCAGTAAACAAACCCAAAGACTGCCCTGCAGATTCCTCAGGAGACAAACCTATAGATTCCCCTGCAGACCCCCCAGTAGACACACCCACAGAATCCCCTGCAGATCCTCCAGTAGACAAACCCAAAGATTCCCCTTCAGATCCCCCAGTAGACACACCCAAAGACTCCCCTACAGATCCTCCAGTGGACAAACCTAAAGATTGCACTGCAGAACCCCCAGTGGACACACCCAAAGACTCACCTGCAGATCCTCCAGTAGACAAACCTGAAGATTCCCCTTCAGATCTCCCAACAGACAAACCCGAAGACTCCCCTTCAGATCCTCCAGTAGACAAACCCAAAGATTCCCCTTCAGATCCCCCAGTAGACACACCCAAAGACTGCCCTTCAGATTCCTCAGGAGACAAACCTATAGATTCCCCTGCAGACCCCCCAGTAGACACACCCACAGACTCCCCTGCAGATCCTGCAGTAGACAAACCTATAGATTCCCCTGCAGAACCCCCAGTTGACACACCTAAAGACTCCCCTACAGATCCTCCAGTGGACAAACCTAAAGATTGCACTGCAGAACCCCCAGTGGACACACCCAAAGACTCACCTGCAGATCCTCCAGTAGACAAACCTGAAGATTCCCCTTCAGATCTCCCAACAGACAAACCCGAAGACTCCCCTACAGATCCTCCAGTAGACAAACCCAAAGATTCCCCTTCAGATCCCCCAGTAGACACACCCAAAGACTGCCCTTCAGATTCCTCAGGAGACAAACCTATAGATTCCCCTGCAGACCCCCCAGTAGACACACCCACAGACTCCCCTGCAGATCCTGCAGTAGACAAACCTATAGATTCCCCTGCAGACCCCCCAGTAGACACACCGACAGACTCCCCTACAGATCCTCCAGTGGACAAACCTAAAGATTGCACTGCAGAACCCCCAGTGGACACACCCAAAGACTCACCTACAGATCCTCCAGTAGACAAACCCAAAGATTCCCCTTCAGATCCCCCAGTAGACACACCCAAAGACTCCCCTACAGATCCTCCAGTGGACAAACCTAAAGATTGCACTGCAGAACCCCCAGTGGACACATCCAAAGACTCACCTGCAGATCCTCCAGTAGACAAACCTGAAGATTCCCCTTCAGATCTCCCAACAGACAAACCCGAAGATTCCCATACAGATCCTCCAGTAGACACACCCACAGAATCCCCTGCAGATCCTCCAGTGGATGAACCCAAAGATTTCCCTTCAGATCCCCCAGTAAACACACCCAAAGACTGCCCTGCAGATTCCTCAGGAGACAAACCTATAGATTCCCCTGCAGACCCCCCAGTAGACACACCGACAGAATCCCCTGCAGATCCTCCAGTAGAGAAACCCAAAGATTCCCCTTCAGATCCCCCAGTAGACACACCCAAAGACTCCCCTACAGATCCTCCAGTGGACAAACCTAAAGATTGCACTGCAGAACCCCCAGTAGACACACCCACAGAATCCCCTGCAGATCCTCCAGTAGACAAACCTAAAGATTCCCCTTCAGATCCCCCAACAGACAAACCCGAAGACACCCCTACAGATCCTCCAGTAGACAAACCCAAAGATTCCCCTTCAGATCCCCCAGTAAACACACCCAAAGACTGCCCTGCAGATTCCTCAGGAGACAAACCTATAGATTCCCCTGCAGATCCCCCAGTAGGCACACCCACAGAATCCCCTGCAAATCCTCCAGTAGACAAACCCAAAGATTCCCCTTCAGATCCCCCAGTAGACACACCCAAAGACTGCCCTGCAGATTCCTCAGGAGACAAACCTATAGATTCCCCTGTAGACCCCCCAGTAGACACACCCACAGAATCCCCTGCAGATCCTCCAGTAGACAAACCCAAAGATTCCCCTTCAGATCCCCCAGTAGACACACCCAAAGACTGCCCTGCAGATTCCTCAGGAGACAAAACTATCGATTCCCCTGCAGACCCCCCAGTAGATACACCCACAGAATCCCCTGCAGATCCTCCAGTAGACAAACCCAAAGATTCCCCTTCAGATCCCCCAGTAGACCCACCCAAAAACTGCCCTGCAGATTCCTCAGCAGACAAACCTATAGATTCCCCTGCAGACCCCCCAGTAGACACACCCATAGACTCCCCTGCAGATCCTGCAGGAGACAAACCTATAGATTCCCCTGCAGACCCCCCAATAGACACACCCACAGACTCCCCTACAGATCTTCCAGTGGACAAACCTAAAGATTGCACTGCAGAACCCCCTGTGGACACACCCAAAGACTCACCTGCAGATCCTCCAGTAGACAAACCTGAAGATTCCCCTTCAGATCTCCCAACAGACAAACCCGAAGACTCCCCTACAGATCCTCCAGTAGATATACCCACAGAATCCCCTGCAGATCCTCCAGTGGACAAACCCAAAGATTACCCTTCAGATCCCCCAGTAAACACACCCAAAGACTGCCCTGCAGATTCCTCAGGAGACAAACCTATAGATTCCCCTGCAGACCCCCCAGTAGACACACCCACAGAATCCCCTGCAGATCCTCCAGTAGACAAACCCAAAGATTCCCCTTCAGATCCCCCAGTAGACACACCCAAAGATTCCCCTACAGATTCTCCAGTGGACAAACCTAAAGATTGCACTGCAGAACCCCCAGTGGACACACCCAAAGACTCACCTGCAGATCCTCCAGTAGACAAACCTGAAGATTCCCCTTCAGATCTCCCAACAGACAAACCCGAAGACTCCCCTACAGATCCTCCAGTAGACAAACCCAAAGATTCCCCTTCAGATCCCCCAGAAGACACACCCAAAGACTCCCCTACAGATCCTCCAGTGGACAAACCTAAAGATTGCACTGCAGAACCCCCAGTGGATACACCCAAAGACTCACCTGCAGATCCTCCAGTAGACAAACCTGAAGATTCCCCTTCAGATCTCCCAACAGACAAACCCGAAGACTCCCCTACAGATCCTCCAGTAGACAAACCCAAAGATTCCCCTTCAGATCCCCCAGTAGACACACCCAAAGACTGCCCTTCAGATTCCTCAGGAGACAAACCTATAGATTCCCCTGCAGACCCCCCAGTAGACACACCCACAGACTCCCCTGCAGATCCTGCAGTAGACAAACCTATAGATTCCCCTGCAGACCCCCCAATAGACACACCCACAGACTCCCCTACAGATCTTCCAGTGGACAAACCTAAAGATTGCACTGCAGAACCCCCAGTGGACACACCCAAAGACTCACCTGCAGATCCTCCAGTAGACAAACCCGAAGACTCCCCTACAGATCCTCCAGTAGACACACCCACAGAATCCCCTGCAGATCCTCCAGTGGATGAACCTAAAGATTGCACTGCAGAACCCCCAGTGGACACACCCAAAGACTCACCTGCAGATCCTCCAGTAGACAAACCCGAAGATTCCCCTGCAGACCCCCCAATAGACACACCCACAGACTCCCCTACAGATCTTCCAGTGGACAAACCTAAAGATTGCACTGCAGAACCCCCAGTGGACACACCCAAAGACTCACCTGCAGATCCTCCAGTAGACAAACCCAAAGATTCCCCTTCAGATCCCCCAGTAGACACACCCAAAGACTGCCCTTCAGATTCCTCAGGAGACAAACCTATAGATTCCCCTGCAGACCCCCCAGTAAACACACCCAAAGACTGCCCTGCAGATTCCTCAGGAGACAAACCTATAGATTCCCCTGCAGACCCCCCAGTAGACACACCGACAGAATCCCCTGCAGATCCTCCAGTAGACAAACCCAAAGATTCCCCTTCAGATCCCCCAGTAGACACACCCAAAGACTCCCCTACAGATCCTCCAGTGGACAAACCTAAAGATTGCACTGCAGAACCCCCAGTAGACACACCCACAGAATCCCCTGCAGATCCTCCAGTAGACAAACCTAAAGATTCCCCTTCAGATCCCCCAACAGACAAACCCGAAGACACCCCTACAGATCCTCCAGTAGACAAACCCAAAGATTCCCCTTCAGATCCCCCAGTAAACACACCCAAAGACTGCCCTGCAGATTCCTCAGGAGACAAACCTATAGATTCCCCTGCAGACCCCCCAGTAGGCACACCCACAGAATCCCCTGCAGATCCTCCAGTAGACAAACCCAAAGATTCCCCTTCAGATCCCCCAGTAGACACACCCAAAGACTGCCCTGCAGATTCCTCAGGAGACAAACCTATAGATTCCCCTGTAGACCCCCCAGTAGACACACCCACAGAATCCCCTGCAGATCCTCCAGTAGACAATCCCAAAGATTCCCCTTCAGATCCCCCAGTAGACACACCCAAAGACTGCCCTGCAGATTCCTCAGGAGACAAAACTATCGATTCCCCTGCAGACCCCCCAGTAGATACACCCACAGAATCCCCTGCAGATCCTCCAGTAGACAAACCCAAAGATTCCCCTTCAGATCCCCCAGTAGACTCACCCAAAAACTGCATTGCAGATTCCTCAGCAGACAAACCTATAGTTTCCCCTGCAGACCCCCCAGTAGACACACCCATAGACTCCCCTGCAGATCCTGCAGGAGACAAACCTATAGATTCCCCTGCAGACCCCCCAATAGACACACCCACAGACTCCCCTACAGATCTTCCAGTGGACAAACCTAAAGATTGCACTGCAGAACCCCCTGTGGACACACCCAAAGACTCACCTGCATATCCTCCAGTAGACAAACCTGAAGATTCCCCTTCAGATCTCCCAACAGACAAACCCGAAGACTCCCCTACAGATCCTCCAGTAGATATACCCACAGAATCCCCTGCAGATCCTCCAGTGGACAAACCCAAAGATTACCCTTCAGATCCCCCAGTAAACACACCCAAAGACTGCCCTGCAGATTCCTCAGGAGACAAACCTATAGATTCCCCTGCAGACCCCCCAGTAGACACACCCACAGAATCCCCTGCAGATCCTCCAGTAGACAAACCCAAAGATTCCCCTTCAGATCCCCCAGAAGACACACCCAAAGACTCCCCTACAGATCCTCCAGTGGACAAACCTAAAGATTGCACTGCAGAACCCCCAGTGGACACACCCAAAGACTCACCTGCAGATCCTCCAGTAGACAAACCTGAAGATTCCCCTTCAGATCTCCCAACAGACAAACCCGAAGACTCCCCTACAGATCCTCCAGTAGACAAACCCAAAGATTCCCCTTCAGATCCCCCAGTAGACACACCCAAAGACTGCCCTTCAGATTCCTCAGGAGACAAACCTATAGATTCCCCTGCAGACCCCCCAGTAGACACACCCACAGACTCCCCTGCAGATCCTGCAGTAGACAAACCTATAGATTCCCCTGCAGACCCCCCAGTAGACACACCGACAGACTCCCCTACAGATCCTCCAGTGGACAAACCTAAAGATTGCACTGCAGAACCCCCAGTGGACACACCCAAAGACTCTCCTGCAGATCCTCCAGTAGACAAACCTAAAGATTCCCCTTCAGATCTCCCAACAGACAAACCCGAAGACTCCCCTACAGACCCCCCGGTAGACACGCCGACAGACTCCCCTACAGATCCTCCAGTGGACAAACCTAAAGATTGCACTGCAGAACCCCCAGTGGACAAACCCGAAGACTCCCCTACAGATCCTCCAGTAGACAAACCCAAAGATTCCCCTTCAGATCCCCCAGTAGACACACCCAAAGACTGCCATGCAGATTCCTCAGGAGACAAACCTATAGATTCCCCTTCAGATCTCCCAGTAGATAAACCCGAAGACTCCCCTACAGATCCTCCAGTAGACAAACCCAAAGATTCCCCTTCAGATCCCCCAGTAGACACACCCAAAGATAGCCCTGCAGATTCCTCAGGAGACAAACCTATAGATTCCCCTGCAGTCCCCCCAGTAGACACACCCACAGAATCCCCTGCAGATCCTCCAGTGGACAAACCTAAAGATTGCACTGCAGAACCCCCAGTGGACATACCCAAAGACACACCTGCGGATCCTCCAGTAGACAAACCTGAAGATTCCCCTTCAGATCTCCCAACAGACAAACCCGAAGACTCCCCTACAGATCCTCCAGTAGACAAACCCAAAGATTCCCCTTCAGATCCCCCAGTAGACACACCCAAAGACTGCTCTGCAGATTCCTCAGGAGACAAACCTGAAGATTCCCCTTCAGATCTCCCAACAGACAAACCCGAAGACTCCCCTACAGATCCTCCGGTAGACAAACCCAAAGAATTCCCTTCAGATCCCCCAGTAGACACACCCAAAGACTGCCCTGCAGATCCTCCAGTAGACAAACCCAAAGATTCCCCTTCAGATCCTCCAGTAGACTCACCCACAGACTCCCCTGCAGATCCTTCAGGAGATAAACCTATAGATTCCCCTGCGGACTCCCCAGTAGACATACCCAAAGACTTCCCCTGCAGATCTCTCAGTGGACAAACCCAAGGACACCCTTGCGGATCCCCCAGCAGACGAATCTAAAGATTCCCCTGCAGATTACACAGAAGCGAAACCTAAAGATTCTCCTGCAGGTCCCTCAGTAGAGAAAACCAAAGACTGCCCTGCAAATCCTCAAGTAGACGAACCCAAAGATTCTCCTACAGATCCCTCAGTAGACAAATCCAATGACTGCCCAGTAGATCCCTAAGTACACACCCCAAACAAATACTGTTCCGTAGATGTTACAGTAGACAAACTTAAAGTTTACCCTAGTAGACAAACTCAAAACCTGCCCTGTAGATCCCCCAGCAGACAAACCCAAAGACTATTCAGCGGATTCCCTAGATCCCCTGCAGATCCCCCAGTAGACAACCCTTAAGATTTCCCTGTACCTATTGATTTTTAATTTGCTAGACCAAAGCAACAACTGCGATCGGCTTTTATTTTTAAATAACACGATAAACAAAAAATATTACAGAAACAAAACTACAACACTCTCACCAAGGGCCAGTGAATTATTCTCTACAGGAATCTGCAGAAAATAATTCAGTGGCCCTTGGTGAGTCCCTCGGTCACTAGATTTATCTCCTCGGTTATTTGTTATGTCGACACCAAATGTCATTTTAGTCTAGCAAATTAAAAATCATAAAGATCTTAAATAACTTTTTTTTTTTAATATCTTGCGTAAGTAGATATAGATAGTGCCATCGCGAAGACGCGCCCCACTCTCTTTTCCTATACGCGATTACTGTACTGAAAGCGATTAGGAAGAAAAATGGAGCGCGTCTTCGTGTATGTGCTATCTTTACCAACAGCGCCCCCTGTCATAATAGACTGTAAATGAATATTTTAGAAGAAAAATTAAAACCATAATGCTTTATTCCTTGATTCATTTACTACATCATTTAGTCATTAGGATTAGGTTACAAATTAAGGTAACAATGATTTGTTACCTTGTTTTGTTTTACATTACATTAGTTTTTTTTTTTTTGCTAAAGATTTGAAACGGTTTCATACCCTACCTGTTTGACATTTACTGTAGTTTTTATAATTATTCTACATACAATTTGTAACCTGTACACCTATTACTGTGTAAGCAATATTTGTAAGCCTCGCAAGGCAACATATAAAGCGATACGATTATTTTCATTTACATATGTATAACACTGTACCATAACTTTAGACTAATGTGTTACGAATATATAAATTTGAATTTGAACATGAATTTTATTTATATCACATTAATTCATAAACACAAAAAGTAGTTTGTAATACAGAAAACCGGCCAAGTGCAATTATCTATAAAATAAAATATTCATAAAAAAAATAAAAAATAAAATAAATAAAAAAAAATCATTTTATTATATTTTTTTTGTATTTGTTGTTATAGCGGCAACAGAAATACATAATCTGTGAAAATTTCAACTGTCCAACTATCACGGTTCATGAGATACAGCCTGGTGACAGACGGACAGACAGACAGACGGACGGACAGCGGAGTCTTAATAATAGTGACCCGTTTTACCCTTTGGGTACGGAACCCTAAACAAAAAATCAACTTCACCTCTCTCTCTCTCTCTCTTCTTCTTTATTCTTCTTCTTCTTCTTTCTTTCTTCAAAATACAATTTTGCGCTGAGACAATGTTAATTATCATATCATTGATTGATATGAATTAATCAATAAGCTGAGAGATGACGAGGGCTGCTGTCATCAGATCATCACTCTACCAGCGGGTCCAGCGGGTCCAAGCGCACGGATATGGCGCTTTAAAAGTGTAATGTCAATTCACTCTGACATTTTAATGATTATTAGAATAATAAAGAATTAGGTACACAATAGCGTGAATATTTTTTTAATGATGTTATTTTTTTTTAATTAATGTTTTTTATTTCCTGTGCGTGTCCCAATTAAATTATTTTTCTTTCTTTAATACCCTTACTAACATATAACTAGATAACTACCACAAAGTGCAAAGTTCGACGGCTCACCTTGCTACATTGCCGTCACCACATGACGCTGGCAGAATAGTCGACATCGGTTCAGTTGCCAAAGAAGGAAAAAAAAAAGAAAAAAAGAATTGAATTTTGTATGATTCTGCGACGCTGATTCCAAATCTGTTGTCAGTTTTTCTCTAGCAGCTCTAAGTTTTTGAAATATTAACATAACATAACATCACGCCTGTATTCCCCGAAGGGATAGGCAGAGGTGTCCCTATAGTACACCCACATTTCGCCAGTTATGTTTAAATCCCATGTAATATGGAGCGAGCCTATTGCCATCAACCGGGCACAAATCTAGACTCCGGAAATATAAACATATTACATTTTTAGTGAAAAATACTCGAATTATAAAATGAAAAAAATTGTTTTTCTAACATAACATGAAAAAAACCTTCTTTTATAAGATTTTCTTGCATGAATCGAAACTTCAGCCTTGTTTTGAATGCTCCAGCAGTAATCAGCCATCATATTTGCATTCCAACGACCCTTTTTTTTTTTTTTTGAGGGTGGGAAATCATCAAATAACTTCTCCCGCTCTGGGCGGAGCGGGAGGGCGTGTCAGACTCTTACTGACTAAAACCCACCCGTGTTCCTTCGGTTGCCCTGTCGCCGGGGGCCACGATCTCCCTTTCGGTTTTCTTCGCAACCCCGGCAGGCATCGGTCCTAGTGGACCCCTTCAATTATGCTGACATCTCTTTGAGGCGCGCGTGGAACACAACGCGCCGTCGACCCGGGCCTGGTCCTTATCGGACGGTGAGCCACCCATTGCTCACCGCCCGCAAGCCCGCGCCTACGGTGGCCGGAAATCGCCCCGCGATTCCCGACGCCCTGGGCGTCTCCTCCTGCGGCGGTTAGGGGCGTGAGGGCGCGAAATTTGCCTCTCCCTCACGCGTTCCGCCTCCTCCTTCGCGAGCATTACCGCTTCGCAGAAGGAGGTGACGGCCTCCCATTTCCTCTCGCTCCGTACCATAGCCTGAACCAGGGCCGGACGCGAGAGATCACCGCCGCCGATCGCCTCCACGAGGACACGGCGATGCTCCGCCCAAGCTGGGCAGACCTCCACCGTATGCTCCACCGTGTCCTCCGGGCGATCCACACAATGGTGACACCCGGGCGTTTCCTCCCGCCTTATCCTGTGCAGGAACCTCCCGAAACAGCCGTGTCCGGTGAGGACCTGCGTCAGGCGGAAGGTGAGGACGCCGTGGCGCCTCTCAAGCCACTCCTCAAAGAGGGGTCTTATCGCCGCAATTGTGGCGTGCCCAGCGCTGGGCTGCGACAATCGCACTCTCCATGACGCCATGAGATCCCGCCGGAGCTCTGTCCGCTGAGCCGCGATTTCTCGCGGCAGCGGAGCTAAGCCCCGGCGCCTCGCCTCCTCGCGCCACTCCCAAATGTGCGCGAGGACCTTTGCCTCCAGATCCCATGGCGGTAATCCGGCAAGGAGGCTCGCCGCCTCATTCCAACGACCCTGGTATCGCTCTTCCACCGTGCGAATATCCTGATGAAAGCGTTCTCCTTGTTCTTCGCTTAAATCGCCTAAATTTTCTGGGAAGCGGTCTAAATGGCTGAAGAGGAAGTGCATCTTGATGCTCGTGTTACATCCAGTCTTTGAAAGAGCAACGTGAACTGCTAAATGTGTTGAATATAGTCTGGAGACTTTTTATTTCCTAAGAAATATTGCACAACCCAAACAAATTCAATTCATGCAGATTTCTCTTTATCTGTCATACAATCAGTAACATTTTGATCCTTTATTAGTTCCCTAATTTGAAGACCGTCAAAAATACCAGCTATTATTTTTTCTGTGCTCAATTTCGGGAATATTTTACATTTATATTTAAAACGTTCCCCATCCTTGTAGAGAGTTTTTACAAATTGTTTTATCAGATCTAATTTTATATCGAGAGGGGGTAATATAATGCGGTCTCTGGCTACTAGAGGTACATTTATCACTCCATACTACCCGGCACTAAATCCACTCTCAAAGGTGAAACTTTTTTAGTCCAGTGTTCTGTTTTGGCTCGGCTACCCCTCAAATTGGCCATTTTAAGATCAACGCATATCAGCCAGTTATGTTCTATGTATTTTATTTTCTCCATAACCATGACTATTATGGAATATTCCTCTTTAACTGTTGTTGAATGTGCAATGGGTAAGCAACCCATTTTATTGCCATCATGTAATAGCACACATTTAAGACTACGTTTCGATGAATCAATAAATAAACGCCAATCTCTTGGATCATAGTTTCTTAATCCCATTTTAGCCATCAAACCGGAAATATTGCAAGAAACAAAATCAACTTCTTCAGAAAAGAAAGGGATCAAATGCTTTTCTCTTGTATCGTAAACTGATACATTAGTCTCGGGGGTTATCAGATTTCTTTCTTTAAGCCGTGAAGCTAGAAATTCTGATCCTACATTTGATAGACTAAGATCCCTAATCAACTCATCTAGGTCACTTTGGTTGAATGGTTTAGGTTCGGACGTACTCAGGAAAGAAAAGTCACTGTCCTTATCATCACTGGCTTCTGAAAGAACTTGTAGTGTTACATTAGAAGTACTAGGTTGCGTATCAGCCACGGGTTCTTCGCTGGTATTTAGAATTGATCTAATAGCTGATTTTAAATTCGGGTAAGTCCATTCGGAACGATTTTTGCGGTTTATTCCGGTAATATTGACAACACAAAAATAACAGTCATCGTGATGATTAGTCGGTTCACGCCAAATCATTGGACTTTTGAACTTCAAAGTAGGTATTTTTTTACTAGCCCATATACGCAATGATGTTACGCAACTACCACATACAAAATTTGAGATCCATGGCTTACTAAACACTTGTAATGGCGCGGCGCCGCCCTTAGTGCGCAGGGATGCCAGACGTACGATAATTATTGTACAGTAATTATTATCGTACATGTACGATAATTTCGACACCGGTACGATGTTCGATACAATTATGTTTTATCGTACGCAAAAATACGATAGTTTGCAACCCTCCTCCGAAGTGGGATGACACGATTGTAAAATGAAATAAATATGTCGAAAACCAGAATAAGGAACCAACTTGCGACAAAAACTATTTAGAGAGCTTTACTTTGAGCGCAATTCGTAAAAACTCAATAAAACAAAAGAATGCTGTTATGGTTTAAACCAACTGAAAAAATGTTGTTAGTTTTGAAATTTATTTCACATTTGACAACTTCCTAAAATTCCTATTGCTATTTCTTATTTTGCGAACTAGCTGAACGTTCCGCGTGGCTCTGGCAACTGTTGTATGATAATTTTTCATCTGGTACACTACAATAATTTTCGAATATTGATGCAATAATTCACTCGTCTAGCAACCCTGGCGGTACCTACCCTCCCGCTCACAAAAGTCGTACAACGCCTGCTCCGACACGCGCAAGTCGCTCGTTCCCGCCTAAATATGTTGAATATTATGTCTATTCCGTTCTAACCTTTACATTTACTCGCTTCAACGCATTTTCTATCCTTTTCTTGATAAACAGCCACTGAAGAACTAATTTCGTGTACTAGTGTCCGGCCGTCGAAATGCCGTCGCTTCTTCGGCGGGATACTAGTGTCCAACGGGTATCTAAAATAAACCAATTGAACAAGCGACCGCGCCGCGCCCCGCTGACTTTAAAAAAGTTTAAACAAATAAATGGCAACCACTTGAACAAGCGACCGCCCCGCGCCCCCCAGACTTTAAACACACAAGCGGATAAGTTAGTTACGTAAATATTGTGTTGCTCATGACCTTTATAACAAGTTGTGTGGTATTATTAAACTGTTTTAAGTACCACAACTATCGTTTTTCACTCGTATTAACCCACGCCATGACACTTCTTACTTATTTTCATACCTACCTTAAGTTATACAGGAATTTAGTATAGTAATGTATTGACCTAATAGAAACTGAGCAAAACGGGGAGATAAATGAATTAATAATATTTTTAAATCACTGGTGGCACAGTGGTAACGGCCGGAACTTACGAATTGTTGGTCATAGGTTCGAACCCAGACGCTTTACTTTGTGTAAATTATTTCATCACCACTGCTCTCAAAACTGTGAAGAAAAACATCGTGAGGAAACCGGCATGTCCTCACACCAAAAATTCGAAGACATGTGACATTTATCTTCCCGCAATGGTCCCGCGTGGTGGATTACGGCCCACTCCCTCACAGAGAGGAGGCCTGTGTCCCAGCAGTGGGAATGGTTAGGACGATGAAGATTTTTAGAACAATGCTCAATCTCAACTTATACCTGTCTGATAAAAATGTACATTGTTGACTGAGCACCATTCTAACTGAATATGGCTTAATGTGTAGTTCCATTAGTTTTTGAATAAGCAATAAGTAAAACTGCATTTTTAATTTTATAAAGGTAACTTAATTTATTGCAATAAAAAAAAAATATCAAAAAACGGACGGAATTTTATTTTTCCTAAAATTTACAAAAAAATTTAGAGAATAAAGCTCATTTTGGAATGTAAATATCCCTGTTCATATAAAAAATCCTTTATACAAGTCAAAAATCTTTTAAGAGTCACTAGAATATAATATTATAATACAAAAATACATAATTATAAAAAATATATTTATCAAAATATAAAATAACAAACATCAACTTTTGTATAAAAAATACATTTTTGAGCTCATAAAATCACATACAGTTAGTTTTATACATTAGGGTCTAATTGCATCACAAATTACCAAACCATAGTTGAATACAGATGGTTCACTTCGCATTTTAGGTACGAAGCTACAAGATAGTTAATTTATTCAGGCGTGACCTTGCGGAAATCCATTATAAAATACAATAGACGAGTAACCTGTTCCGCTTAGCTTTTTCTTTATGGCTCTTTAGAAATAGCTAAGCAGATCAGGTTACTAAATATATCCACGTCTGGGGTCGGGGGTTAGTCTTTACGGCGTCTTAAACCGCTGACTAGGGAACCACACCAACTTACGGTTTACAAATATGTGTTTTGGGAATTTGATCCTAGAAATTGTCCAACTGACAGGTGTCAGGAACGCATTCTCTCGACAGCTGAACGGGGGCTGTACTCTGATGTCTTAAAGCCATCATTGTTCCAGTGTAAGAGAGAGACGGTGCTATAAATAGCACTATCTCATTTTCACTGCGGAACGATAAAGCCATTGCTTTAACACGTCCCAGTACGGCCCCAGTACTTTAAAAAATAACGTTTCCGTGACGTCATTCGCCGATAAATTGCAGACACTATGTGATGGACACCGTAGCTTTAGTGTTTGTGGTGCAACCGTGCCCTAAATGATATAAGATTCAAATTAAAGCTAAATATTGTGATGAACGATGTTGCACTTTACAATATCACAAAATAAATTAAAATTAAAAAAATGTCAAAGTAACATGGCAGTGATAATACTTTCCTTTTTTTTATCAAAAAAATTACTTAGAAGTACTTATTAAAAAGGTGATTTTAAAATCAGACTGTTCTTATCATTTTAAGCTTATTTCCAAAAAGTCAATTAATGTTGAACAGTGTATTTTATTTTTTGTTTTTTTTTTATTTTTTATTAAATAGATATCAGATCAAGATCAATCTAAAAATAATGTTCATCAAGGATTTATTTGGTGTAGTCAACCTCGTAATTTTTTATCATTATTGCAAAAAAAACTGCCAGTAAAAGCCTATTCAAATATAATCAATATCGCTGTCGCGCTCAGTAGCGATACTGAGAGACAGAGTGACATTCTATCAGTGACAACGATGATGGATAAGTCAAAAATATATGGAACTGACACTGACATTAGCTGACGAAAATTTTATATTGTAGTTGTAGAAATACGAAATGCCTTGAAAGCGATTGCCACTTACCGAGCGCGACAACGATATTAATTATATCTGAATAGGCCTTAAATTGAAACTTTACTGAATGCCAACTTCATCAATGGAACTGAACGCGATCAGCACATCTAAACTGCGTTCAAGATCTGTCAGTGTCATCGTTTTTGAGGAATTTTGACATTGACAGCTCTTGAACTCGGATTAGATGTGTGATCGTGTTCAGTTTCATGGTTGTAATAGGGATGATGACTAAATTTTTTTTTTGTCCGCAGTTTAGTTGTAAAAAATATTGAACACGTATTTTTTTATTATTTTACGTTATCAAAAGATTACGGCGATACATTAAGTTAAAATGTGCCATGACGTCACGAGTATGTAGATTTTATACTTACTTGTGACGTAGCGACCCCCACTCCCCAACTTTAATGCGTTTTATCTAAGTCATTTTTTATTAATGTGATAAAGCAAAAAATACGTGTCTAATATTTTTTTATTATCTGACTAACGGACTATTATTTTTTTTATTTTTCTGACCTGGGCATCTTCCCTATTGTAACTGACACATAAAAATAGTCCTCTACGTTTGATGACGTGTACCTAAGTGACATTTAACTTCAAGATGGTGGACGGTGAAGGAAAACATCATAAGGAAACACGTCTGAGAGATATTTCTCGACGGCATGGGCGGCTTTAAAACTCTGACACCAGGTTAGTCACCATAAAAATATTATAAAAATATTACGATGACATGTTTATTCGTCGAGTATTTCAACAAGTTAATATTCGAATTGTTTTTATTTAAAAATAAGTGAACATTTGCTTTGTCTCGTCAAAAATTTGCTAAGAGCGTTTATTCTGAAATAAGGCAACGTCGCAAATAGATTTCTAATATTACGCTGTTTTGATTAATTTGGCAATATTTCTGTATGGAAATAAGAAATGTGGCTAACTAGTGAACTAAAATATTAATAATGAATTGTAATATAGCACTGAATTTTTGATGTCGTAACCGTTTTAGGTGTAAAAAATTTTCAAATACTTTTTGACTTCTAAAACTAAATATTCGGTGTTACGATATTAATTATTGCATTTCATAATCAATATTTTTAGTTCACCAGTTAACCACATTTCTTATTTCTATACAGTAATATTGCGAAATTAATCAAAACATGTAAATGTTTGACAGCTATTTACGATGTTGCCAACTTTTAGGATACACCCTCTTAACTAACAAATGGTCCGCATACCGTCCTGTTGTCTAACCTATTTTGGTCAAGCAAATATTAAAGTATTTCTATCAACCTACAAAGCATCAGTAATCTTAAAACAAACGCTCAAAAATATACACAAAGTAATCAAAATGGAGTCGCTAACCAGCCCAAGAACACTACTGCTACCAAACCAGCTGTACTTAACCTTTTTCTTAGTCAACCTCCTTTTATCCACAATCAACTTTTTGGGCCAGGAATTATAATCTGTGGGCACACTTTGACATTGACTGGGATGCCATTTTCTTGGAGTATTATTTGAGTTTTTCGCTTGAATACAAACTTCATGGGATTTTCCGTCTTGGAGGGATATTTTGAACGGTTCGTCGATAACGATGGTTAAGGATCTAAGGTTGTATGCCACGTCTGATGAATACTGGAGTTTGTTCGTGCTGTCTCGAATGTATAGAATGAAGTCCCCGACGTCTTCGTTTGAGGTTATGAACCAATGGGCGTAAATTGATGATTGGGAACTGTAAGAGATAGAAAATTGGTTTGAGAAATGTTTTTGACGCAGTTGGGTAACAATTAGGGATGAAGTGGATATGAAGGATAAAGTTGTTTGGGTGGTGAAGATGATGTAAAAATGAGATTAAATTGCTAAATCAAAATTTAGAAAAAAAATAACAAATCAGTAGAGGAAAGTATAATAAAAGATAAAATCAATCTGCCTAGCTTTTTCCCAACTATGTTAGGGTTGGCTTCCAGTCTAACTGGATGCAGCTGAATACCAGTATTTTACATGGAGCGACTGCCTATCTGACCTCCACAACACAGTACCTGGGTAATACGATACCCCTTGGTAAGACTGGTTGTCAGAATTTCGGGCTACTGACTCGTAACGACTGTCAAAGATCCACGAATGACAGCCGGGACCAACAGCTTAAGGTGCTTTCCGAGGCATGGAAGAGTCTCGGTATGTAAGGCTGGTCACCCATCCACGGACCAAACCCGGCAAGCGTAGCTTAACCTGATGGATCGAGCCTGCGGTTGTTATTACTTAGCCACGAGCTACACTTCACTTACATAGATCTCCTCTAGTATATTAACATATAGTACTTATATTTAGGTATAAATGGTATGGTGGTGGAACTTTTACTCAACTTTGTTTGGCGAATCTATTTTCACGCCTCCCCCTTAAGACTTAGGCCAAATATTTTTTGATATTCGGATAGCTCATGAACTAAAGAGGTGCCATAAAGAATATGAATTAAAAATCTCGACTAATTAAAAGTTTATGCAACAACGCGAAATTTCGCGGGTATTCCCTCGTATTACAATCATATATTTTTTATACGTATTACATATTTATGTTTGCTGACGCAAGAGTCGATGACTTTTACGCCATTATGCGTAAACAGCTTCTCTAATGCGCCGGATTCGGGCGAGCGCCAACAGAATCCTAATTATGATCTCTGAGAGGCCAAAGTCTGCAGTGCTGGGTATGTTCATTCGGCTTGCGGTTCCCTACAAAATGGTTGAGCTGGATGGTGCTGATCCACGCGTCATGTTCGTGAACGGGCGCCATCAGTTGAGACTGGTCATCTCTTATGTGCCAGCGCTTATTTTTAATCGTATATTTTCAATTGCTTTTGATTATTTTTGTACATTGTTCTCACATATAGAAGCAACAAATATAATGTACCCAGGATTTTGTAATATCTATATTTAAAAGAGTGTCCTTGGAGTTTCTTGTCCGTTCTTCTCCATAGAGATCTACGTTTTGGAATGGGCAATTAGCTTCAACTTTGTGACTAACTCTTTGACAATTCAAAAGTGCCTGTAAATGGTTTATTTGAAATAAATGCTTGAGTTTGAGTTGGCTTCAAGTGACGAGATGATGATTTTTTTAACACGATGATTTTATTATTTGTATTTTGAATTTTATGTATTTTGAATTTAATTATAAATGATCGCTAACATAGTTTTAAGACCTTTGTAACTAATAATTTATGGACATATCAATCAGTCGGAATTAAATTAATTTATTATTATTATTATTATTTATTATATACTTTATAACACAGTACAAATAAAAATCCGCAAAAGTAGTTTTGAAAAAATTGCGGACATGCTAAGACAGTGTGAATCTTTGTAATGTGCACATATCGAAATGTCTATGCTTAATTTTACCGACGGAAAAAATATTAATTAGTTTGGCGTCTTATTGAGTAATTTTACTACTTTTGTGAAAAATTATGGAAATAAAAAGAGATTTTTGCTAAAATAATATTATTATTTTCAATTGAGGGTAGTTATTTTTTCCACAATTTTCATTTTATGAGAACGCCTAATTACTTCCAATCATTATGGATAGTCCATTGGATAGTCCATATCCAGTCATTATGGGTCAACGTCAGAATCGCCGGTCAACAGTCGTATTTAGCTTTGAAATTGTGCCTAAAAATTACTTATCAATTGCTTATATTTGCTTACCACGATGAGAGAATTGCTTATTTCCTATGTTAAAAGAATCGCAACATTTAAGATTGACCGACCATTCTGATGTCAGAATGGCTGGTCAATCTTTGTAGAGTAGTAACTATGTGGAATTATTGAAAGGAGATGGAAAACGGTGGGCCCAAATGTAATAAGTTGAGATATGATCTAAAAAATTAGACATATTTTTTTATCTAAGAATATGAAAAATCACTTCAATTCTCAATCTGGAAGCGGAGAAATATGAGAAAGATAGTTTTCGTGAGATTATCGATTCAATAATCGATTACACAGTTACGAAAATAAAACTTTTGCACTAAACAATTAACTCAAAGTAATTAAATGCACTATATATACTTATATGCAATATAGTGCATATAATTACAGTCATATTAATAAATCAAATATCAATTAATTACTGAAAAACCAATATTAATGACTATCGATTCAAATCTCTCTTATATTTTTAGTCTATGTCACTGACATGACAGCTTACTGACATTGACACTAGACAGTTGCCGACTGTTCTTGTTTGCTCGCTCATTCGTTTAGTGTTTTCCCGATTATTCGCCATTTTTCACAACCACTGCTTTGTATTTTACGGATTCTGACCCTGCCTACCTTGTACGACCCTTGCTTTCACCTTGGACACCGAAGATCGCTCACACGTTTGACTTGGAATTGTTATTTTGGATTTTACCGCCGGCTTGTGGATTGGATATTATACCAATGGATCGCTGTGTGAATTGTGGGATATTTACTGGTCACTGCAATACACTGGGCCGACGACCCTTACACGATGAAACAATTCTGTCAGTGATTCGGCAATGGCTTGCACCTCAGTCTGTAAGTAAATATAACCTCATCTAACCAGCTACCATCCTGGCAGGTTTAAAATACATATAATTAGAAGGCCTATGGAGATTGTTTACAGTTATGGCAAAGAATTATTTATTTATAAACAATGTTATAATACCCTAATACACAATAGTTAATTAGGTATTGTTTATGTAGCTGAAGATGAATAAAAATGTTCCATTTTTAGGTAAGCAGTAGTGACTGTGTTTGTCAAGCGTGCTGGGACTTGGCTCAAAGCCCACATGTCGATGACCAAAGAAGACCACTAGGCCACCGTAATATTTGTCTCCGCTGCGGACGCTCTCTTGCATCGTGAACCCATCACCTACTTCATACCAACACAACCCGTGAATCAAGAATTTATAATGTTATACAAGAGTGGATTATACCTCGAACTGTAAGTTAAATTCCATAACATTGTATGTGTCTGTTACTTTGTATACTGCTGCAACCCAATCAAAATAAATCTATTTCACGTCAAGTGAAAACATTTTTTCACAAGCCATACCTTTTGTTTTCTTGGTTTATATCTGTTATTTATTTATTAATAGTTTTGTGGAATGGAAATGCAGAAGAATAAAAACAGTATCTTAGCATTGTTAGGCAAAATCTAAACACAAACAGCTTACATAATTCATTAATGTTAGGTAATTAACAACAATTTCATTATTATCTCAATAAATTCCAATCTTGATTATATGTTTGTTGCAGATACAAGCAGCAAGTGAAATATGTCATACTTGTTGGGTGGCTGCCGACAGAGCTGCTGTCCATATGGTTTCACGCCCATCAACTTCATCCCAACAAGACCCCCCTCAAGATATACAAACACCGGGACAAGATCTTCCAACTATGTCTCCTAATGAAAGCATTAGAAGCAACCAACCGGAACCTACTATTGTTTTGCCAGATTACATGAGAGCTATAGAAACTGAACGTAGGTGCTTCATAGAAGGATGTCAAAGAACAGAAAGGTACAGAGTTCCACTTTCAACTAGGAAAATGTTGCTTCATCAATATAAATATTACATCCCCGAAAATAACCGTCTTTGTGATCGAAATTTGGTTATAGAAGCATGGGATTTTCTAGACAGCTTGAGATCCAATTATGTTCAGTCTTTTACAGCTAAACATATTCAGGACATGATGTCCTTAAAAGAAGTTGTAGAAACTGGACTACTTCATTTTGAAAATATAAATAACATGGAAGACCATGTTGTGCATACATGGACTGGATTAAATAAAGCACAGTTCCATCAAATGTTTGCTGAAGTTCCTCAGTTGCTGACAATGCCAAATGCAACTTTGGCTCTGGCCGCTTACTTTATGAAACTCAGAACTGGGGACTCCAATGTAAGGTTAGCGACTTTATTAAACGTGTCTAGGCCAACACTTGAAAAGTGGTTACATCAAGTAAGAGAATTGCTCACAGAGTATTTTGTACCTATGAATCTAGGTTTAAACCACATAAACAGGCAACAAATGGTAGACAGAAATCTTACAATACCTAATACATTGTTTGGAAACTTTGAGGGAGTTGACAGACTAATAGCTATTTTTGATGGAACATATTGTTATGTGGAAAAAAGTTCCAATTATCTGTATCAAAATAAACATATAGCATGCACAAATACAGAAATCTGGTAAAACCATTTTTAATTGTTTGTACGGATGGGCATATTCTTGATGTTTTGGGCCCATACCCAGCCACAACTTCCGATGCTGACATCATGAAAAAAGAATTTGAAAATGGAAGACTAGATATTTCCGTCAGGGTGATGCATTTATATTAGATAGGGGCTTTCGTGACTCATTACCTTTGTTGCACCAATGTGGATATAGGACATACGTGCCTGCTTCGTTGGAGGAGGGTGAAACACAGCTATCAACTAGCGAGGCAAATAAATCAAGAGCAGTCACCATATGCCGTTGGGTGGTTGAAATTGTCAACGGCAGATTTAATCGCGATTTTAAATTATTACGGCAAAATTATTTCAACGTAGCCAGTAAAAGTTTTATGAAAGATTTTGAGGTGGCTGCTGCCCTTTTAAATAAGTTTCATCCACCTATAGTTGATCGTGTAGATGCTGTGGGAATAATACAAGAAATAGATAGGTATATGAATGTAGAAAACGAATTAGCTGATTTTATTATTAGGAATAATTATAATAGGCGTCGAGCTAATTTTGAAGCTATCACCGTACATGATGAAAACCTTAACGATTTTCCACAGCTCTCCGATAGTGAACTAATATTGATTTCTTTAGGAACATACCAAATCAAGCAGGCACATTCCTACTACGGTGAACATGTAAGAGGAAATGATGGTTTTAATATAGAAGTATGCAGGGAGGTCAGCAGTAGCCTTCTTCGAGAGCTGTCTGCTGCCAATACCTCCTGGTTACTTAGGGGTCGCATACAATCCCGACATATAAGTCGAAAATAATATTTTATTTATATTTTAGTCGACGGCTCTCGTAGAGGAAGGGAGGCTATAGTAATGCATTACTGTTTGTATAGTAGGGAAACGAACTGTAGGCTGTTGCGCTCATATAATGTGCATTATATGGTACCTCAGCTGGGCTAGGTACCAAGATCATATAGTACCACCTGCACAATTTCTAGACGACATTTTAATTATAATAGAGGACGAATAAAACAATATTAAATGATTTTTTATTTTATTTTAGACATCCTTTCCCTATCTCCTTACCTGTTACATACCTATCGCTTGAAGTCGTTGACGTTCATTCATATGATATTTCAAACATTTTCTAGTAAATATAATAACTATTAGTACAAAAGAACACATTTTGCTCTTCAGGAATCAGCTGTTAGTTATACATTGTAACATAACCTCACTTTTACTTAATCTCTATCTCCTATATCTCTGTTCTCAGATTGACAAAATCCGCAGAATTTTCAGTGAAAGGTTGATAATATATAAGCTATTAATTGACACCACTTTCATCTTCTTACACCTAGGCCCAAGATTGTATGTAATCGTTTCAGTCTCCTTTCATGGGCCAACAATTGCTTATTAATTGCTTATTTCACTATTTGTAAGCCTAACCCTGCTATTCTTTCTTTAGCTAGCCAAGAGTTTAAAAACCCCTGCGCCTGATAAATATATGAGAGCAAAGTGACGTATGTTGAAAATTGTATTTATATGTCAAAAGGCACTCGTATCTTTATTTTCTGTAATAACCAAATGGTGGCTAGTTTCTATATTATTTTTAATTATGGCTGTATTTATTAACTATATATATTTTACTGATAGAGAATGTAAGCTGGGAACAAATTATCGGACGCATCCGTAATCCGCGGCTGACAATTGCGGCTTATTTTTATCTGGATAGTACCTACATTTGACATCAGTGTGGCCATCTCAAAATCCCCGATCCTGCCATAGCTTTGTTTTAAACCTGCCAAATCATGCCAAAACCTCGAGTAAAAAATGCCAAAAAATTGCCAACTTCGTTTAGCGTTGTAATAGTAGTATTCGTAGTTAAAAATATAATATAAACACTTGTTTTAGATATTTTGTTTTATAACTTAGGTCAAATGTAAATAAAACATGGCAATTAGCCTCATATTCTTCATTTTCTATCCATACTGATATTATAAATTTGAAATTAACTCTGTATGCGCCTAAACCACTGAACTGATTTTGACATAATTTGGCAAGGAGAAAGACGGGGGAGATAGACTGGAGAAGAACATAGGCTACTTTTTACCGACACACCGCGCGGGCGAAGCCGCGGTTGGAAGCTAGTCTCTTTATACATGGCTTTATTCATATGAAACGTGCAACTGAAATTCAAGAAGCTGCAAATACATTACTAAACAATACCGACATGACACTATGTCGTCGATCTGCTTGCAAAGGTATAAAAACATTTGAACTGATCCTACGCAATCTTATAAGTTTTGAAATATCAGATGAATGTGTTTCTGTGTATGAAGTACCTGAAAAATTAGTTTTAAAGGACAATGAATATGAGCTGCTTTCAATTATAGAATTTGTTCCGCCTGTTGTTGGTAAAATGGGCCAGTATAAAGCACACTGTAGGCGTGAAAATATATGGCAATGCTACGACGATCTAAGTACGAGAATCATACGAAGTACCAACAAAAAAGTGATTCCACATTGTATTGTTTATGTTAGGAAATAAATGTCATATAATTTATTTGCACAAATCAATGTAGGTACATAAATAAATAAGAATAATTATTATATGTATTTCAATTAAAAAAATCCTAGAGTGTAAATTTAATAACTGTTTAGCTCACATTTTTAGGGTTCCGTACCTCAAAAGGAAAAAACGGAACTCTTATAGGATCACTTTGTTGTCCGTCTGTCTGTCTATCTGTCAGTCTGTCTGTCTCTCAAGACCCTTTTTCTTAGGAACGCGTGGAGATATCAAGCTGAAATTCATACCAAATACTCAAGTCTACTGTCCCTTGGAGCTGTGAAAAAATTAAACAAGCCAACGCAATCAAAAGATACAGCAGTTTATGCCGCAAATTTTCGACACTCGCAAGGGAATCAAAACCTACAGGGTACTTCCCGTGAACTCAGAATCTTGAAATTTGGTACAAAGTAACGTCTTACAGCACATATAAAGGAAAAATCACGAAAAGCATACATATTTAGTTACATCATTATAATAAAAATATTTTTTTAATTTTAAACTTACTACCCCATTCCTCATAAACGCGTAGTGGTATTATATTGAAATTCATATCAAATACTCAGGTCTATAATACCTTTAAGCTGTTACAAAATCAAACTTCTATGTCAACGTAATCAAAAGAAACGGCAATTTAAGCCGCATATTTTGAAACTCGCAACTACTCGCAAGGGAATCCAAACCTAAAGGATACTTCCAGTCGACCTAGAATCTTGAAATTTAGCATGAAGTAACGTTTTAAATAACACACATAGGAAAAATTCCAAAAACCTTAAATTTTTAGTTACATCACAGTTTTTTTAAAATATTTATAAACTTATTACCCTTTTCCTCATGATTTTGCAATAAAAATACCATTATAACTTTTACTTAAATACCTACAAGTTTGTACGGAACCCTCGGTGCGCGAGTCCGAATCGCACTTGGCCGGTTTTTCTAATTAATGATTCTGGTCTGGGTAAAGCAATTTTTGTGCGTTTCTATTGTTTTCGCATCCTCGTCAAATATTAAAAGTACGTACCGTGTTTTTTATTATAAAAAATTAAGCAATAAGCAACCTTTTGATGATGATAACACAAATTTAAAAGTCTTTGTTAAAAGTATGAGAGCAAATTCAAGTAATGTTGCTCTCATACTTTTAACAGGCTCAGGGGCTTTTAAACTTTTGGCTAAAAACGAATATAGAAAGAATAACAGGGTCTAGGCTTATAAAATGTGAAATAAGCAATTAATAAGCAAGCGAGTGCCTTTTGACATATAACCATAATTTTCAACATACGTCACTTTGCTCTCATATAGTTATCAGGCGCAGGGGTTTTAAAACTCTTGGCTAGCTAAAGAAAGAATAACAGGGTTAGGCTTACAAATTGTGAAATAAGCAATTAATAAGCAATTGTTGGCCCATGAAAATTTCAATAATTCCACATAGTTACTACTCTACAAAGATTGACCAGCCATTCTGACATCAGAATGGTCGGTCAATCTTAAATGTTGCGATTCTTTTAACATAGGAAATAAGCAATTCTCTCATCATGGTAAGCAAATATAAGCAATTGATAAGTAATTTTTAGGCACAATTTCAAAGCTAAATACGACTGTTGACCGGCGATTCTGACGTTGACCATTATGGACTGTTTTATCGCGATAGATCATTCAGTTTAAAAGTTACACTGTTTTGTTACCTTTTTTTTTTCATAGTAAATAAATACATATATTACATATATTTCGGTTTTTTTTTTCTTGCGATAAAATTAAGCATAGATTTATATAGACTCACGTCTCACAGTGTATATGCGCGTGGAAAACAGAACCTCTTTTTTAAAAGTATTTTAAAAGTAAACATCGGGCCACACCACTGCAGAAATTGAGGTATATAAAAAAAATTAAGAGATTTTCATAAATTATATCGCATTTTCAACTTAATTTGTTGTATTTTCATAAGAAAAGGCGTGAATACTGTGTTACGAAAACACAAAAAGAATCTCTCCGGCGGGGAATCGAACCCCGGTCTCCCGCGTGACAGGCGGGGATACTTACCACTATACTACCGAAGACGTGACAAGAACGTCGAAATTTGCAATCTATTGCAATTTCTAAAAACAGACTAGGAATTTATGAAAATGCTCAAAAATGCAGCATACAAATTCCCATCATTAATTCAGTCTTCAAACGTCGTATTGGTCGACTCTTCACATGACAAGAGGGCTGGCCTATTTATATTTTTTAGGCTAAAGAATCAGCATTGCTATCCAACATGGCGACGCTGCCTTTTGGACACTTTTCCCGTTGACAGTGATGCGGACGAATTTTTCGATGCCCAATGTGCTCTTCCCCCTTTTTTTTTCCTTCTTATACTTGTAGTACATAATATAAATATTTAAAAGTTAAATTTTATATTGTATTTTTGCTTCACCCATGCTATAAATCCTCTATAAAAGTTTCTGAAACAGTTGGCTTATTGCCAACATTAAAACAGCCAGTGTCATAGTAACCTTAATAATATCATACAAACGAATGATAAAATGTTGTGCTAAATTTCATTATGCAACTCGAATTTCAAAAAAAGAACAATGTCATGAACGCGCGTTTCACTACCACAGAGCCGTAATAAAAAAAAAACTTATAGCTTATTCGAATTCACGTCGTATCCCGCCATTTTTGTTCGATATTAGTATTGCTAAATTTATTACTTTGTTGTTTACGAAAATAAGTGATACAAGCTTTGATAACACATCACCAGATATTTCTAATGAAGCAAAGCACATTTCTAACCAATTATTACCAGAAAAGAGTTGAGAACACAATATTGTACAATTCCCTACGCTTTCAGAACCTTTTATAGACGATTCATATCATGGATGTTGATAAAGTCTTGTATGCAACTGTACATAATTAGGTATTAAAACACTCATGTGATACTGTTATCACAACACATTCGTGTTTTACACACATTTGTAGAAATATATCCTCAACGTGGATAACAACAACCTATGTTTATAGTCGTTCCATATAATTAAACGAGAGGTACCAGGTCGAACAACGTCAAAAATATGTTGAGCTCATAAAATATAACCAAAAATTACTATCTCCTATCGACATTACGATTACAAACGTTTTATATGCTGCCTGCTCGAATAAAAAACACAAAAAGAATCTCTCCGGCGGGGAATCGAACCCCGGTCTCCCGCGTGACAGGCGGGGATACTTACCACTATACTACCGAAGATGTACCAAACTTGTCGAAATAACGTATTGAATGATACCAGTCTGTCCTCTTTTTTAAACGACTTTAAAAATTGAGAAAGTTATCAATTCAGTTTTTTTTTTTTTCTGTAGGGCATCTCATAGCTGACCTCTGAGGTCATGACTATTTAACCGGTCAGTCCTCCTCAGGCCTCCAGCCAGGGGCATACAAACTAAGCTAAAAAGCTAGGCGAACGCTCGCTAAGGGCACCCCCTGTAGGGTACGAGACTCGGCTTAGTGCGTCACCGGAGGGAGGACATCAAAGATGGGACGGGCTGGATCAAAATTTGATCATGATTATTAATCAGGGAATTTAAAGCTATGTGCACAGCTGCAACGACTGCTGGCACCTCATTTTCGAGCAAGGGTCTGGGAGGAGTATCATTTACTCGGAGGCGCGGACGCGATCGCAAAGGACCTCGGCGGAGAGGTCGGAACAATTCAGATGTTTATGTATCATGTATCTTTATATTTATACATAATTCTTCCGTACGTGTGTTTTTCCCCTAACTCCTCCTAAACGGCCGCACCGATTTAGATGAAATGTGTGTATATTTGAGTGGGTCCCAGGATGGTTTGAAAATACATTTGGACCCGGTAGGTGGCGCTGTTCGGACAAGACAAAGTCTGTCGGGACCGCTAGTATATTTTATAAATGTTCTGGCATAACTCCGCAGCTCCGTCATATATAGACGGATTTGCAAAATTCATGTTTGTATTTTTATATGCATAGTTAGTAGTAAAAATATCGTGAGGTAACTGGCATGTACTAAGAAAAAAATCGAGGACATGTGACATCTACCAACCCGCACTGGGCCCGCGTGGTGAATTACGGCCCACTCCCTCTCGAAAAAAGAGGAGGCGTATGCCAGCAGTGGGAACATTAAAAGCTAATTATGAGTAAATCTAAGGAAAATGTGGTGAGGAAAGTTATAATTATGAATCTCGATGGCTATAAGAGTAGGGGAAAACCAAAGAAACGATGGATGGACTGTGTGAAAGATGATATGGATAGAAAGGGGGTGACTACCGAGATGACGACTAAAGAGAAGTATGGAGGAAGGGGACAATTTGCGTCGACCACAAATGAATTGGGGGAAGGCAGGAGAATGATATAAGTAAAAACTAAAAACACGTATCTTGCAATCTGTTAGGAAAAATACAAATACATAATACAGTGCGAGTCTTTATAATGTGCACATATCGAAATGAGGGAATCTATGCTTAATTTTATCGACGGAAAAAATATTTAAAACTATCATCATCTGTCTGCCTTTTCCCTACTTTGTTGGGGTCTGCTTCCAGTCTAACCGAATGCAGCTGAATACCAGTATTTTACATGGAGCGACTTCCTATCTGACCCCCACAACCTAGTTAGTTACTGGGTCACACGATACCCCTTGGTAAGACTGGTTGTTAGACTTTCGGGCTTCCGACGACCCGTAACAACTGCAACAAAGCTCTACAAATGACAGTCGGGACCAACGGCTTAATGTGCTTTTCGAGGCACAGAGGAGTCTCGGTATGTAAAGATGGTCACCCATCCATGGACCAACCCCGGCAAGCGTAGCTTAACCTGTTGGATCGACCCGTATGGCTGGTAGAACTTAGACACGAGCTCCTCCAAAAAATCTAAATATGTTTTTTTTTATATTTTTTATGGAATTAAAAAAAAATGTAACAAAACGGTGTAACTTTTAAACTAAATGATCTTTCGCGATGAAACAAACTCCATAATGATTCAAAGTAATTAGGCGTCCTCATGAAATAAAAATTGTGGAAACAAAATACACTCAATTGAAAATAAACATGTCATTTTAGCATATTTTTTTATATTTTTTTTTTTATATTTAATTAAAAATTATTTTATTTAAATTTCTCAATAAGACGCCAAACAGAACATTTCTTTTTCTTAATTTAGAATTTTTTAAATATTTTTCCGTCGATAATATTAAGCATAGATTTTTCCCTCATTTCGATATGTGCACATTATAATACTCACACCGTATGATACAGTAATTCCCTAGGTAAAAAAAAAGAAATTCTATTTAGTCCGTCTTTCAGATAACAAAAAAATATTAGACACGTATTTTTTGCTTTATCATATTAATCAAAAATAACTTAGAAAACACGCATTAAAGTTGGGGAGTGGGGGCTCGCTACGTCACAACTCAGTATAAAATCTAGCAAGGCGTGACGTCATGCCACATTTTAACTCAATGTATCGCCGTAATCTTTTGATTACGTCAAAAAAGAAAAAATACGTGTCCAATATTTTTTATTAATCTACCTTCCGGACAAAAGAAAAAGTTTTCGGACACAGGCCTATTGTACTTACTATTGTATATCTCTAAAAGCCAAATCCGGTTCAATAACAAAATCGAACGCACTCTCTCCCTCAGTGCTGCCATGCTCCAAAATCTTCGCGTCAACTTCAATGTTGCCAGTGCACAATAATCTGTCTTCGTCTACAGTCAGTAGATTTTCATTTTGTAATGTAACTGGTTCAGCGCAGGTTAGATTTTGATATTTTTCGTCCATTTTTAACAAAGATGGTCTCATGTGGTTTAGGTAATGCTTTAATGGACGCGTGAAACAGTCGCATTTTAAGCTGTTTTCTGTAAATAAAAAATGGAATTTTAAAAGTTGCTTACGTGACGCCTGTAATATCTGTAAAGCTTATTTATAGTACACATACATTTCGCCAGTTATGTTTAAGGTTACGCTAGTCGATCGTTCTTCCATATAAACGTAATATTTATTACAGACATACATACGCTACCATTACAGTCTCCGAATTTGGTAGCGTGTAGTTAATTATCAATTTATGAAATAATACAACACAAGATGTACAAATTAAAAATATAACACGTATAACGTTACTCTTGCGAACTTGCTCAGAGAACACGAGAAAAGATCTGTTCTGTCGGCAACTAAATTTAGCGTGCGCATTGTTCGCGTCAGAGGGACATTGTCAAACAGTTTAGTTCGACCGCGGGGCACCGCGAACAAGTTGGGCCGTCGTCAGCGCCGCACGTACCCAGTATGGTGATTACTCGTCTGTTTGACGGTTCAAAACTAAAAATGATATCAATTTGTTTTATCATTATCTAGCCCTGTATGGAAGCAGAATTGGAAAAAAAAATGGTTTGGAAGTTATGAGCATCGAAATTACCATATTTCAACACTAATTTTAACTCATCTTTGGGCGTAAAAAAATAACTTACGTAGTATGAACATGGCAAAATAGAAACCGTACAGGGATAGATAAATTTATTCAAAAGTTCAAATAATTATATTTTTAGTAAATTTATACAGTACTTTTTATACAGTAATTTTTCCGTAACACCTATACGCCCAAAGGTTCTTTCTCTGTTAAGTTCGTCATCTTTCTGTTCATGAAATTTTACGCGCTCGTTTTCGTTATAATTGATCGTCTATGTCACTAAATAAATAAATAAATACTAAATAAACACATATAAATAAATAACTATACTAAATAACACGCATATTATCCACGCGAGCCAACAAGTTCGAGCCGTCGACTAGTGCAACCTTAAGTCCCATGTAATAGGGGGCGAGCCTATTTCCATCAACCGGGAACAACTCCAGACTCCGGGCTGCTACTGAGAAACCTAAATGAATGCCTAAATCAAAGCGCACTGTTGGATTTTCAACGCTCGGCTCAGCGCAAAAAGTTGAAAATCTAACTGCGTAGTTTTATTTTAAGATTATTCCTCTACATTTTGCCACTTCTTTTTTTAATTTACTCTTACTCTTTAATTAATCAAAAATGTTGTGTTTATAACATGTGTACAGAGGTCAAATACGATAACTGACAAATGCCTGCACTGACTGGAGAGGCCCTCTCAATCTGTGCGATGCTTTCCTCAAAATACCACTTCAGACACCAATCTACATGGTCTTCACACGATCTGACCAAGATTATGTCTGGACTTTAAAAGAGACTGTGACCTCTGAGTTTGTTTCGTCCTTTCTTCTCAGAGTAGTCAGATAGGAAACGCCAACATCATCTAGTTATTAAAAATATGATTGACGTGTAAAAGTGTTTGTATAAACCTACTTACAGAAATAAAATCAGTTATCAAACAAAGTTATTTGAGAGCGCTGATGTCTGAAATACAGATATTTTATATCTAGTTCAGACAAAGATGTTCAAAATCTGTTCATAGAAAATAAGTGTCACAAAGTGTATCACCATAATAATTAAATTGTTGTATATTTTTTTGACATTTCTAGGGACCCAAGAATCCGAACCTTTGGAAGGCGTACGAGGGGCCGAAGCCAACTCGCAGACGCCCGTTAGACGTGTTTAATGAAATGAGCAACCAACCGACGATTATCCCTGTTCGCACTATGCTAGTGCACCCAAGGACAACCCCCGGCTGGTGCAGGACTATTGCAGGATATGGGAACAAATATTTATACTTATTATATCCTTTAATTCATTGAAATACTTATAAATTACATTTTTAAATATTAGAAAATAAAAAATAGTATCCCACTGGTATCAGGAATAGGGTCCAAGCTACCGCCGGTCAGGGCTCCGGAGAGAGGAACCTTCTGACAGAGCGAGCCGTGTCCAGGAGTACCGCTTTCTGAACCAAGCCCTTGATCCAGCTGCCCAACGAGAGCCTCCTTAGGTGTTGGTCGAGGCTCTTGCCAATTAAGCCATTGGCTGTCACGACTATCGGCACAATGATTGCTGAATCCACATCCCACATGTCGACAACCTCGCGAGTCAAGTCAAGATACTTGATTTGTTTATTTTTCTCAGCTTTCACCAGGTTCCCGTCATGCGGGACCGTTATGTCAATAATCATTGTGCGCCGCTCTACTCGATCCACCACCACTATATCAAGCTTATTATTATTATTTAGATTATTGGATTTAAAAGTACTGACCTTGAAACAAAACCGTTAGTCCCTCGTCTCTGACTTTCCTTACTAACTGGGGCTCGAAGCTCGTCAGCTCGTTTTGTCGAACGTCCAACAATTTTAGGTGCTTAGCCGACATTATATTTGTAGTGGGTAATGTTTGGAGAGAATTATTCCTTAGATGTAGCTCTGTTATATTCTCAGGGAAACTGAATTTTATTTCGGCTGAAAAGGTAGAAAAAAAAAAATATAATAAAAGCCTATTGTTGTCCCAGGCTGCAGGCAGGCCAGGGAAGCTGTGCCATCCTTGAATAGCAAGATAAACATGCGTTTATTTCGCCTGGACAGGAACGGCCTGCGCGTGGTGACGGGGACCATCACGGGACACTGCTCGCTAAACAAACACTTCCACACAATAGGCATAACGGACAGTCCTCTGTGCAGGACGTGCATGGGCGTCACCCAGATTAGAACAGAAACCCTCGGGTCACCCAGATCTTTCACTGATGTTCTGAACAGGCCAGGAGACTTACTCAACTACTGGAGGGAGGTGAGCTGGTTGATCCAGCTGAAGAACTAAGCGCGGAAACCAAACTCATAGAACATATTGTTCAAAGGCAACGCCTCTTCTTATACAGAGAAGGCACGAGCATTGATCGTGTGTAACATTTGACATCTCACCTTGGTGATAAGCAACATTAATGTAATAAGCAAGATTAAAGGGGCGGGACCGCGTCAAACTTGTTTCTGACGGCCAACTCTAGCACCGCGCGCGCTCATTGGTCAAATCAAATAGCGCGCGCTTCCCCGGCTTCCTGTTACACACTTCCGTCCCATTTCACGAAACCACTCCCACATATTTGATTATTTCGAATTTTTAAGATTTAGATTTAAATTGCAGGAAACCGAGCGGAAAGATGTTGCACATCAAAAAATTTGAAAATAATATAAAAACAAATATGTTTGTTGAGATTGAGAAGAAAAATGATGAATATTTAATATTATATTACGGCTGCTATGTTCTCAAGGGGCCGAGCTGAATGGTACACAAAAATTTCTTAAATTAATTGTTTTTATTAAGGGGCGAGTCTATTCAACCGTACTCTAATACCGGCTCCGGGCTGTTATTAGAACCCAATAACATTTTGCTTGACCTGGGAATCGAACCCAAGATCTTATGCTTAGCAGTCGCGGTTGCGATTTTTAGGCCGATAAAGCCGGCAGGTCACGAATAACTTTTATAAAGGTAGTTATTATATAAAAATTAGAAAAATACTTACATGTTCTTGATATCATATCTTTCAAATTATTATGAGTTAAATCCAATACTTCCAAAGATGTAAGATTGCCGAGGACATCTGAAAAATAGTTAAAACATATTTTAGTAGAATCACAGATAGGACACTGCATTTTAGAAATGAAGCTACAAGTAGGTACGCGGTGGGCTCGACTTGTCGTATTCAGTGCGTGTAAAGTAGTCAGAAGATATACGAGTTACGCAATAGAAAGAGAGGCAACTTCTAGGTGAATATAACTGTAGGTAATTAGCGCTGTGCGACCTGAATTGCACTTTATTGAGTCGTAGCAAGAGTCGCTTTTTAATTCAATGATTTTGTGGAGTGAACTATTTGTATTAATCTGTGGCAGAATATTAAAGTAAATACCAAGGGAGGAGCTCGTGGCTAAGTAATAAAAGCCGCACTGGTCGATCCATCAGGTTAAGCTAAGCTTGCCGGGGTCTTTACATACCGAGACTCCTCCGTGCCTCGGAAAGCACTTTAAGCCGTTGATCCCGGCTGTCATTCGTGGATATTCGGCAGTCATTACGAGTAGTCAGAAGCCCGAAAGTTTGCCAACCAGTCTTACCAATGGGTATCGTATTACCCAGTTACTGGGTTGTGGAGGTCAGGTAGGCAGTCGCGCCATGTAAAATACTGATATTCAGCTGCATCCAGTTAGACTGGAAGCCGACCCCAACATAGTTGGGACAAGGCTAGGCAGATGATGTTCTTATTTATTTATTTACGAAAATCGTACCTAACTACCATTACAGATCTGCGATCCAATGCGATAGAGTGGCCTTACATGTTAAATCCTTTATCTACATCCCATAAAATTACATACTATATCATAAATCTTAACCTACATCTAAATAACATATTATATATTATAATGTAACTTTTGCGAATTCACTCAAGTTGCACCACAATACATCAACCCTCTCGTGAACCTCGTTCACCACTCGCATGGCTCTAGTGAGAGGAGTTCTCGCCAGTAGGTTGGTTCTGGCTGCAGGCACAGCAAGCAGGGGCGGGCATCGCCGCCTCCATACGTTCTTATAATTATATTTTATAATTTAAAAAATATATCCAAGAATTAACTTACTATTCCTAATATCATTAATATAATTCCCAGCCAGGTTTAATTTTTTTACTTTCTGAGCGCCTAAGGTCAAATCATGAGTCAGCACCGGTATCTCGTTGTAACTCAGGTCAATTTCTCGCAGTCTGTAGGGAATCCAGGGACTTGCGGGAAACATCTTCTTCGTTAGGAAACCGATTTTATTGTGGCTTAGAATTACCTGGAAAGAGGAATAAATATATTTTATTAGATAATATAAAATTATTGCTTTCCTTATGCGCATACGCACAAACTATAAAATTCAATGAGCTTTGGACATGGGTACTAAAGAAAGACATAGTTAATATTGTTTTTTTAAAGTTCAATTTATATTGATTGTAGTATAAGGATGAAGCCTGTATAAAAAAAAAAAATAACTAGTACATAAGTCAGATAATAAAAAAAATATTAGACACGTATTTTTTACTTTATCATATTAATAAAAAAATACTTGGATAAAACGCATTAAAGTTCGGGTGTGAGGGTCGCTACGTCACGAATAAGTATAAAAATTACATACTCGTGACGTCATGGCACATTTTAACTCAATGTATCGCCGTCTTTTGATTAGGTACGTAAAAAAAGAAAAATTACATGTCCAATATTTTTAAATAAACTACCTGACCGATAAAAAAAAAAGTGGCTCTCCGGGAGTGCCGACAGAAGAGAAAATTTGAAAACAAATTGGCACTGCGGTAATCAACGCGTTGATGTCTTTTACTCCACGCACCGCGGTAATTAACGCGTTGATGTCTTTTACTCCACGGTGTCAATAAATTCCGTCACAGTGTCGCGAAATCAATGGTTTAGTCCCATCTCAAAAATGCCCAAACCGCCTAAAGAAGTTTTTACTTCAAATTTTTTTTGTCATTATCCCTATTGATAGTCGTAATCAGGGTTGGCTTAAAACACTTATTTTAAACAGTGTTTAAAACAGTTTGAAATAAAACAATGTTTTTTATTAAGTGATTAAAATCACAGTACAAGACAAGTTTAACAAAAGGTTTTCAAAATTAAGAGAAAAACATGGTTTTAAATCGCAAATGAATGGAAATAAATGAAAAGTTATACATTTTTAGGACTTGAAATAGCTCGAAAAGAAATGAAAGAGGTACTCAATAATTTATTGCTTTTTTTATAGATAGTTTTACACAATTCGTCGCCGGTCAAAATGAAGTTATTCCCTGCAACTATTTTAGGGATTCCCCTTATTTGAATATAGTTCATCCTACCTATGTATATCTATACGTCGTCACTTGTCGAAAAGAGGTAATTCCCCGCAATGATTTTGGGTACTTACCCATATTTAAATATACTTTTAGGTAAGGTACATTTAAGAACGAAAATCAAAATTCGCAATACTGAACGTACAAACTGGAACAAAAAAATCAAGTATGTTCACAGATTTAATAGTTTATTTGTTAATACTATTACTAACTACATCTAAAACTTTAGTATTACGTTGTTATGATTATTATGTTATTCTGATCGTTTTTTGTAAACGTTACCTCAGGTAAATTTTAAAATTGTCGAGAAATGAATAATATTAGGCCTGATCGATTTGTGTTGATGATACATTTGATAAATGACTCAACAAAAAATAAAACTCTTGTTTAAAACATTTTGAACTGATTGTTTTATAAAATAAAAACTATTTTTTTTCCAACCCTGGTCGTAATATAGAAATTAGTAAGAGATTATTTATAAATGTAATTTCACCTTTGAAATATCTTTTTACAGATAGTCAAAATAAGAGACCATCTCTCAGAAAGAACTTCAAAACGAACTCAAGGATCATAGTCTTGTTTAGACACAATATTTTTATCTTCCTACTTTTAACCGCCTCTGTGGTCTAGTGGTTAGACCACCTATCTCAGACCCAGAGGCCCCGGGTTAGATTCCCAGTGGGGGCAAACTTTTCTGCTCAGTTTGGTTGGCGGTAGGGCTTGTTCTAAGTCCGCCTGGCTAGCTACCACCATCTTATCTAAGCATGTCGCCATAACAACAATGTTAACAGAATTGTTGTGTTCGGTAGTTAGATTTAAGATAGCCAGTTCCTCTGTTGTTGAGGATTCCGGGTGAAGCTCGCTTCCACCTTCGGCCTGATCATTAGAGATGCAGGCCAAGAGCATGCCCGTTGTGGTTTAAAAAAGGAACAATTGGTGAAAATTTAAATAAAAATCCGTTTAGCACTTTTTAGGATTAGAATTATCAAACAGAAAGACGTGAAATTGGCTTTATTATAATAGGTACTAGCTTTTGCCCGCGGCGTCGCCCGCGTGGAGGTCGGAAATTATCCCACGGGAAGGTACTAGCGGGATCAAATGTATCCAATATCCTAACCCCCGTCATGGTCTAACCATGAGCCATATTTCATCCAAATCCGTTTAGCTGTTTTAGTACGAAAGCGTTACAAACAAAAGATTTAAAGATTCAAAAGTCATTTATTCAAATTAGGCTAAGAATCAGCACTTTTCGAACATCAAAATTACATAAGACAGTCCCCCAAAACGCCCACCCTTCACCACTTCCTAGTGCCTTAAGCTGGGAATAAGTGGCGCAACAAACTCCCCAGCAGCACAGTTCAAGTTAGAAAAAAAATGATTCTATACTATTGTATAGAATTATTTTTTTGCATACTATTGTATGCATAATTATGCAGCACAAAAAATAATTTAAATGACAAATTATTGGCCATATGTTAGCTAGCACACACCAATATACCAAATAAAACATCGAGAACTATAAAATGCAATTGATGTGGATATATTTAGTAACCTTTTCCGCTTAGATATTTCTAAAGAGTCTTAAAAAGACCCTGAAAGAAATCGACACGTGTTTCACCTCTAAACGAGGCATCCTCAGGATGACGATTGACTTATCGCGAACTCGAACACGGCGTGTTGCCACACCAAGCACTGAGCGCAGTCTGCGATTTTTTTATAGTGGATTTCCGCAATGTCACGCCTGAATCAATTAACTATCGAGAACTATACTCAAGCGGAAATAAAAACTAAACGTAAACAGAACTAAATATCTAAATAAAGCCTCCGGGCATAAAGGGCGTGCCCGCTTACAAAAAGCTATATAAACAAACTCGGGTTTATAATATTGGTTAGACCTCTATGTACAATATTGAACTTACCTCTTCTAACGATAGACAATCATCAAGTAAACCATGTGTCTTGTTATCAATCTTTTCTAAGAAATTATGAGACAGGTCCAGCTTTCTGCAAAATAAAATTAAATATTAATACACCAGATTTCGAAAGCATCTCCTGATCAATTTTCAAACTCTCTGGCTAGCCCAACTATGTCGGGGTCGGCTTCCAGTCTAACCGGATGCAGCTGAATACCAGTATTTTACATGGAACGACTGCCTATCTGACCCCCACAACCCAGTAACTGGGTTACCGCTTGGTAAGACTGGTTGTCAGACACGACAAAGTTGACCGAATTAAAAACAACATAACACAATATCACGCTTATATTTCCCCGAAGGGTTAAGCAGAGGTGTACCTATAGTACACCCACATTTCGCCAGTTATGTTTAAGTCCCATGTAATAGAGGGCGAGCCTATTGCCATCAACCGGGCATAAGTTCAGACTTCGGGTTGCTACTGAGAAATTCCAGATGGAAACCCAATAACAGTTTGTCCGACCCAAGAATCGAACCAAGGATCACTACTGCGCGACCACTAGACTAACGAGGCAGTTCCAGTCAATCCTTTATGTTATAGAGGTATGAGGAACAGGATGTAAAGTTCACTCATCCTCCATAAAAAATGGAGGATCCTCTGACCAAACGGGTGTCGTGTCTGGTGGGCTACTGCCCGACGATTGATGTCCGGACGTTGTATATATATATAGATACTGATCACGCGGTAAACTCTGTTTGCGCGATGCACGATTTCGTGTGACGTCAGCTCTTTGATGCGTTTAACCTACCTTAGCGCCACCAATCCTTTAAAAGCCTCATTAGGTATATGCTCCAGCTTGTTTCCGCTGAGCGACAGATCCAGCAACTGTTGCAGGCCGCTGAACGTACGAACGGCAATTGTTGTCAGTTGGTTACGCGACAGATCCACCTTGAACGTTGTTGGAAGGTTCCCGAATGCAGACCTGCTCAGTTCTGTTATATTGTTGTCCTGGAAACAGGAGAAAGGCTAATTAAATAGTGCAATGCTGGAGGAGCTCGTGGCTAATTAATAACCGCCGCACGGGTCGCTCCATCAGGTTAAACTACGCTTACCGGGGTTGGTTCGTGAATGCGTGACCGTCTTTATATACCGAGACTCCTCCGTGCCTCGTAAAGCACGTTAAGCCGTTGGTCCCGGCTGTCATTCGTGGATATTTTTCAGTCATTACGGGTGTCAGAAGCCGCACACAGACAATCCGACTTTGTTTTACACTATTTATGAATAAATATATTTACCTGCACATACAAATACTGCAAACTAGTGAGAGTGGACAGCGCCTCCCACGGCGGTTTCGTCAAACCGTTATCCGACAGATCCAGGGCTTGCAGCGTCAACAAGCTGGAGAAGCTATTGGACGCCAACGTGTCGCCCAACATGTTGGACGATAGGTTCAGTCGGAGGAGCGCGTTCATTGACGGCCAGGTGTTCGATTTGATTTCTGTTAAGTTGTTGTGGGCGACGTTAAGTTCGCTGTCAAGAAGAAATACACAAGTTATTCATATAAATTAAAGAGGAGCTCGTGGCACAACACCGAGCAATTTACTGCGATGAAAGATTGTAGCAATTGTTGCTAGAGACACAACATTAACATTATTGCAGCAAATCAGGAAATATTACCGGCAATAGTGGCCATTATACCCAGTAAACATTGCTGAAAAATTGCCCGTGTAATTGCAGTTTTCTACAAACACATCAGAAAACCCGTAAAAAATAAATTAACAGTTCTTCTTCTTTTCGTGTGGTTCGTCACTAACCTGGTGTTTGAGTTTTAAAGCCGCTGAGCCTCTGACTTGGCTTCACATGCCGTCGAGAAATATCTCTCAGGCATGCCGGTTTCCTCACGATGTTTTCCTTCACCGTTTTTGAAGCAAGTCATAATTATACAATACAATAAAGCATATTATTAGATTAGAGACTACGTTGAAGACAAGGAAGTTTGGCAATAATTCCTTCTGCACATGTGGCATCCCTGGTACCTCATTAACTGCCTAACATTGTAAATGTCTACTAGTTAGTAGACATTTACAATGTTAGGCAGTTAAAGGCTCCGAAATTACGATGATTATTTTATTTTACTTTTTTTACATACTTCCTTGACATAATCTTTTCATTATTTGACATGATAATTATATACCTACAATTTTCTATATATTTTTTTTTAATCAAATTATATTTGTTACAGCTGTAGTGGCAATCATGTCATTTGGTTTAAATAGGTCCTTATTTTTATTAATTTGTTAATCTTTTATATAGATTCTTTTCTTTTCGATTTTGTTAATGTGAGAACATTGTAGGCTGTAGACTTGTGGACCATTTTCAATTTACAAAGTACCTGGTACTTGTTGATAGGCCTACACTGTCCTCTCATACCTATTAACACCGTAATTTGAAAACATTGTAGAAACCATTTATTTTTAAAAGAGTAACCGTGGAGTTTCTTGCCGGTTCTTCTCCATAGGAAGCGACCAATTGGAACCGTGCACCTAGCTTCTGACGTTTCATAAGTGCCCATGTAGGTTTATGTGAAATAAAATAATTTGAATTTACGCTCATGAATCCGAAAAATAAGAGGTGCGGATTAACAGTTCAAAAATAAAAAACTTAATTTTTAAAATACTTATTTTTATGAGTTTCGTTTATTTACCCTCTTTGCCTATTTCATATTCAAAGACAATCGTATTAAAGAGTAAACTCCAGTCGTACGTCAAAACTGACACACACACTTTTTTTTCTAAAAACGTCGGTTATCTTTATTAAATTGCAGGCTAATCAACAGCATAATCAGAGTATAATGTTCCCACTGCTGGGACACAGGCCTCCTCTCTTTGAGAGGTAATGGGCCATCACACACCACGCGGGTTGGTAGATGTCACATGTCTTCGTGGACATGCCGGTTTCCGCACGATGATGTCCTTCAACGTTTTGAGAGCAGTGATAATGAAATAATTTACACAAAGTAAAGCGCCTTTCAGGGTTTGAACCTACGACCTACAACTCATAAGTCGCGGCCGTTCCCAGTGCGCCACCACTGCTCCGGCTTAATAGCTAATCGGCTAATAAATAATAAATTAAATTTTCACTCACCCCAAACTAATAGGTATTTGAAACAGCTTCTCCAGCTGATTAAAGCTGATGTCAATAAGGCGAGCACTCGCGAGTTTAGCCAAGCTGCCTCGGGAAATATCGCGCAGTCTATTGTGTGACAGATCTAACTCTAGCACTGTGGGAATAGTGCCGAAAGTGGACGGTTTTAACACTTCTAATGAGTTGTAGCTTAAGTTTAGGAATCTGTGGGAAGAAACAAACATATAATAACATCACGTCTGTAATCCCAAGGGTTAGGCAGAGGTGTACCTATAGTACACCCAAATTTCGCCAGTTACGGTTAAGTCCCATGTAATAGGGGGCGAGCCTATTGCCATCAACCGGGCTCAAATCCACACCCCGGGCTGCTATTGAGAAATTCCTAGTAAAAAATCCAATATCACTTTGCCCGAGGCAGTCATATTCAAGTTAAAAACATATTTAAGTAAGCTTTATCTAAGCTGCCTCGGGAAATATCGCGTAGTCTGTTGGTATAAGAGATCTAACTCTAATACTGAGGGAATAGTGCCGAAAGTGGTGGGAATAGTGCTGGAAGTGCAGAAGTTGGGGAATCTGTGAAAACAGAAATAGTGTTTAAATCATGTTATAATTATGTTGCCTGTTTTTCGCAAAGGGGTGATAAAAAAGAGGTAAATAGTGCAGGTAAGCTGCCTCGGGAAATATCGCGTAGTCTGTTTTACGACAGGTCTAACTGTAATACTGTGGGAATAGTGCCGAAAGTAGAATCTGTGGAGGGAGAAATCATAATAATATAGGTAGTATCTTGTTTGTTTCCTCCGAAAAGGGGTAGCACAGGTGTTATTAAGTCCCATGTAAGAGGGGGCGAGCCTATTGGTGTGAATCTGACATAAATGAAGATTCCGGATTTTTACAGTTCTTTTTTTTAACCCCTGTAACAGTTTCCTGACCTGGGGATCAAAGACAGGAAATCACGCTCGATAGTTGCACTAGCGTCTTACACCAGTGAGGCGGTCAATACTGTTGATAAGCGTTTTAAAAAGAAATACATAAATAAAAATGTTGCGAAATTATAATGTGGACCTCTGAATACACCTTCGGAAAATATTGTAAGAGTTTTGTAAAAAAAAAAACACATAACGTGCATGTAACACAGAGAAGTAGTTCTTGAGTTATAATCACAAAAACAGACTGACAGATGGAGAGACACTTTTAATATATTCAAAACAAAAATAGTAAGCTTACCTTATAGAAAATAGATTCTGGAACACAGCATTGAAGATTTCACTAATATTATTATGAGATAAATCCACTGTATTTAATTCGTATAGCTTAGGAAAAGCCATTTTCTGTATGGATTGTATTTTGTTGTACGATGCGTTTAGGATTTGTATGCCTGACATATTTTGTATGGGTATCTGTGAGAAAGAAAAGTTATTTTAGAAGGTTTTTGGGATTGTTTGATGAGATTATTATTGCCAAAGACAATATTAGTTAGGGTAATATCGCCAAAAGCAATATCTTTGGGTGATAATGCCAAACGCAAAATTTATAAGGGTAATATTTCGACAAGCAATATCTATTAGGGTAACTGGTCAATATATGTTAGGGTAATATTGCATTACTAAATCAATTCAATAAATCTTGGGGTGTTATTTCTAAAGGTAATATTGCTATTAGTAATTGATTAGGATGGTAATGGGAATATCGCCGAAAGTTAATATTTATATGGGTGATATTAAGAACTGAAACTTTATCTCTTGAACTGACATAGGTATAACTTTGTCATCAATTAGCTATTTGTTATTGCTGTTTTTTATTTAAATTTGATTAAAATAATAGCATTGTGCAGATTAAATTAAATATTTGCAGACCAGATGTAATGGTATAATGTGAAGGGGCCATGATAGTTTTAAGACCATACATTGTAAAAGTACATTCTCGCAAATTCATTTGATTTTACTATTTCTATTTTTTTTTAACATTGCCCCACACTAGGAATTTCCACTATATTGAGGGTGCATTTACAAACATTTAAACTCTGATACACAAACAGCCAGACCCGAACTCGCGATACTCGGCGCAGCAGTCAATCGCTTAACCGCTGCGCCAACCGTGTTTTATCTCACCTGAGAGAAATCAGTAAACTCATTATGCGACATCAGCAGTGTATACGCATAACTATTCCCATCGAATGCTTGCGGACTGATCACAGACAACTTGTTATGGCTAAAGTCTAGCAGAGTCATGTTGTTGCAGTTCTGGAACGCGCCCGTCTCTATGGTTGATAGAGAGTTGTGAGATATGTTCACTACGGCTTGGTAGAGGTCCGTGAATGCCTGATTCTCTATTATTGTTATGTTGTTTTCGGCTAGGTTTATTTCCTGGAAAAAAGGGAGTTTATATTTAGTCTACAGGATCAAATTAAATTAGCTAGCAAAACTATATCTAAACATGTTTTGTTTTTAATTTTTGGGGTTCAGAGACCGCTGGTAGTGTTGTTTCTTGAAGTATAAGTTGAGAACATCTGTTTTTTTTTGTATTATCATATTTTGATACGATACCAATCACGTCTATGAAACTTGCGCAAAAAAAAACAGTTTTTTGTTCCCAGAGACTAATTTGATGGGTGCAAATATCAAACTCCAAATTGAAAAAAGAAACAACGCTGAAATGTCAAATTAGTCTCTGGGATTAAAAAAAAATCATTAAGTTTTTTAAAACGTTGCGACGCTAGGAATTTTTCTTGTATTGTGGGTGCGTTTACAACCATTTAAACTCACATACACAAACAGCCAGACCCAGAACATCTACTTGTTGGTCATAAAAATATTTGTTCCGTGCGAACCCGTGACACGCAGCACAGCAGTCAATCGCTTAACCACTGCACCAACCGTATCGTCAAAATAAATAATATATAGATATCTATAGCCATCATCAGTCACCGAGGCAGCTCTAAGAAACGCTAGCGCGACGACCTAGACTCATTCTTGACTGATCGGCCGGAATAGGCAGCAGACAAAGATGAATGGAAAAGTATGGTGGAGACCTTTTCCCAGCAGTGGGACAGTATAGGTTAATAAAAGAGGGTGTAAGGGGCTCGTGGCTAAGTAATAACAGCCACACGGGTCGAACAAGGTTAAGCTACACTTGCCGAGATTGGTTCGTGGATGGATAACCATCCATGATCTACCGAGATCCGTCAGTGAATCGGAAAGCCCGTTAATCCGTTGATCCCGGTTGTCATTTGTAGATTTATGAGTGATTACTCGAAGAGGTAAGTAACTGAGCTACGGAGGACAGATAGGCTGCCGCTCTATGTGAAATACTGGTATTCAGCTGCATCCGGTTAGACTGGAATCTGCCCAAACATAGTTGGGAAGAAACTAGGCAGATAATGATGAAAAAAGAAAGATATAAATATAAATTGTCACTCACTTCAGCATACTTAACCGCCTGGAACATCTGGAAGTCTACTTTACTGATTTTGTTCCTCGCGAGGTCTACAGTACCGATGCGCGTCACCGCTGAGAAGGTGCCGCGACCTATGTCTGAGATCTGGTTGTCTTGGAGGTACAGACGTCTGGAAAGAGAAAATAATAATAGAATAATAATTTTATTACGGCGGTATTACCCCCATCCCTCACGCCCCTAGCCGCCGCAGGAGACGCCCTACGGTGGATAGGAATCCCAGGCCGATTCCTAGCCACCGTAGGTGCGGGCTTGCGTACGGTGAGCAATGGGTAGCTCGCCGACGAAAATAACCGACAAAAAATTGTAACTATATATACAATGTCCCCATGGACATGTGCCCGCCCTCATTTTTCTGAACATTCATAAAAAATCTATATAGTATTTATTTTCATTTTTTTGAATTACCCTATGATTTTATGATCTTACACTTGTGTTTTTTTAAAAGAAAACTGTTTTTTTTTTAGAAAAAAAAATTTTCACCTCCGTTTTTTTTTGCATAATCGACAAATTTAAATCCGAAAAATAACTCAGCTTCCCTTTAGCTTTTAGAAATAATAAACAGAATCCAAATTGAGCCAATAGCATCGGAGATGTGGCAAACGCTACTCAAAATATAAAAAAAAAAAATATCATGAAAAATATTAAAGAAGACCTTTTAAAGTTAATTTTCGAAAATTTTTCATGAATACTTAGAAAAATACGGGCGGGCACATGCTCATGGGCGACATTGTACATAGTTGGTAGGGAAATAATTATTATATATTACGGTACGCAATAAAGAATTGAGAATTGTCTCATACGCAACAAATCTGTAGGGTAATACCGCGTACGATGGAGGGGTTTCGTATAGAAACGAAAAATAATTTCTTCTAATTCTATAAATCTATTAAATATCTGCATTTCAATAGCTAATAATGTTATTTAGTAGGTGAATCTATTAGTATTCATCTGGATTAAAATTCAGTTTTATTCAATTTATTCATTCAATTTTACATAAACATAAACATAACATCACGCCTGTATTCCCCGAAGGGTTAGGCAGAGGTGTACCTATAGTACACCCACATTTCGCCAGTTATGTTTAAGTCCTATGTAATAGGAGGCGAGCCTATTGCCATCAACCGGGCACAAATCCAGACTCCGGGCTGCTACTGAGAAATTCCAGATGGAAAAACCCAATAACACCTTGCCCGACCCGGGAATCGAACCCAGAACCTCATACTCAGCAGTAGTGCTTTGCGACCACTAGACCAACGAGGCAGTAAATGAAAATTACAACAACTCTGCATTACCCTAGAATCGAAACCACGTCAGCAGTCACTTTTTTTCAATTTATTATTCAGCGTTATTAATTAATGAGACTTACCTCAAAAACCTCATTCCTCTAAAACTGTTAGTATCCAATTTCTTGATTTTATTGTTGTCCAAATGTACCACTTTTATAACTGTGTTCCTTGCAAACATGCCTCTGAAAAATAAAGATATCAAGTTTAATATTACTACATTCTGCCCTCTTCAGTCATAAAGCTTTGAGGGACTGTTCAAGTATTACGTAAGCACTTTAGGGGGGCGGGGGGTCTATGCTTTGCTTATTTTAGATGACATGGGGGGTGGGGGGGTCAAGATGGTGATTAAGTCAGCAGTAATTATATACTTTTATACACATATGGCAACCCACACATTGTCTATGCTTGAAAACGAAACGAATATATTTCTAGAATTATAACTGCTGCTCATGAATCAATAAAAAAACAGAATACTTACATTAAAAGAAAAATATGCTTATAAACATTGTAAACTGTAAACATTGGTATAAGCCAATGTTTACGTAAGCATGTGAGGGGGGGGGGGGGGGTAAACAATTGTAATTTATCTGCTTACGTAATAATTGAACGGCCCCTGAGACAAATGTACCCAATATGCATGTCTTCTACATAATATCTAAAAGGCGTGAGATATTCAAATCAAGGTAGATTTTTCTTTGATTTGCCACATTAAAATCCTTTTCAGCCTGTAAATCTCCCTGTAAATCGCCCTGTAGAGGTCCCAGTAAATCTCCTAGTAAATTGCCCTGTAAATCTCCGTGTAAATGTCCCTGTTAATCTCCCTGTAAATCTCCTAGTAAATTGCCCTGTAAATCTCCGTGTAAATGTCCCTGTTAATCTCCCTGTAAATGTCCTAGTAAATCGCCCTGTAAATCTCCGTTGAAATGTCCCTGTTAATCTCCCTGTAAATGTCCTAGTAAATCGCCCTGTAAATCTCCGTGTAAATGTCCCTGTTAATCTCCCTGTAAATCTCCTAGTAAATCGCCCTGTAAATCTCCGTGTAAATGTCCCTGGTAATCTCCCTGTAAATCTCCTAGTAAATCGCCCTGTAAATCTCCGTGTAAATGTCCCTGTTAATCTCCCTGTAAATCTCCTAGTAAATCGCCCTGTAAATCTCCGTGTAAATCGCCCTGTAAAGGTCCCTGTAAATCTCCCTGTAAATCTCCTAGTAAACCGCCCTGTAAATCTCCGTGTAAACGTCCCTGTAAATCGCCCTGAATGCAATAATTAATATTGTAACACCGAATATTTAGTTTTAGATGAAAAAAAAGTATTTGGAAACTATCCAAATGCCTTTTTTACACCTAAAACGATTACAACATCAAATTCAGTGTTATAATTTCAATTCATTATTCATGTTGACAGCTATTTGCAACGTTGCCCACTTTTAGAATGCACGCTCTTAAATTATTCGTTTTTGTTGGACAACGTACCAAACACGGCAATCAAATAATTACAGATTCTAAAATATTAAAAGTCCCAAATAAAATATTTTCTTTCTTTCTTTCTTTCTAAAACCTCTATCTCTCTAAATATTTACCTCGGTATCTCTCCCAGTTGGTTGTGACTGGCATTACACCAGCCTAATTTGCTCAAATCTCCGATATGACTGCCATCCAGCTTGGTCAAACTGTTGTGACTAAAAAGTAGACATAAGAAAACTTATTAAATCAAAAAATCAATCTGCCTAGCCTTTTCCCAACTATATTGGGGTCAGCTTCCAGTCTAACCGAATGCAGCTGAATACCAGTATTTTACATGGAGCAACTGCGTATCTGACCTCCACAAAGTAAAAGTCAAAGTCAAATCATTTATTTCACCATGTATGGCACTTTTGAACGCCAAAATTTACAAAATAATATAATTGATTCAAGTCGCCCCTTCCAAAAGGTAGTTTTCGTATGGAGAAGAATGGGCAAGAAACTCCACCACTGTCTGTCAAAAATCCACGAATAACAACCGAGACCAACGGCTTAACGTGCCTTCTGAGGCACGGAGGAGTCTCGGTATGTAAAGATGATCACCCATTCACTGATCAACCAAGGCAAGAGTAGCTTAACCTGATGGATCGAACCGTGCGGCTGTTATTACTTAGCCGCGAGCTCCTCTTATAAAATAAAACTTTTAAAATTTATTTAATCCTAACTAATATTATAAATGCGAATGTGAGTTTGTTTGTTTGTTACGCTTTCACGCTAAAACGGCTGAACGGATTTGGATGAAATTAGGCACATGGGTAAACCATTACCAGCGTTATGACATAGCATACCTTTTATCCCGATATTTCCACGGGATCGAGACATATGCGGGAGAAACCGCGGGGCGCAGCTAATTACAAATAAGTACTGAATAGTGAAAATTACCTTAAATCCAATACTTCGGTGTCCCTCAATCCTTTGAATTGACTACGTTTCAATATTACTAGTTTGTTCCCGTGTAGATCTAACTTCTTTAGTTTTTTTAGTACCTGAAATCAATACATGGAAAAAGATAAATAATTATTCAGAAGACTCTGAACCGGTTAAAAAAATACCGGTTAGTACCTGTTTATTTCGGTACTTTATCTTGACCTAAATTAACCGGTTTATTCGATGAGCAGCGTATCGGTAAATGCGTTGCAACTTATGACTACTTGTGAGAATGCCGCGCTGAACAAAAACTAAACAAAAAACCGGTTAATATTGCTCTAAACCGTTACCGACCAAAAAGACATTTACGTCCACCAAAACTGGTTTAAAAAACCGGTTTATTTGAACGAAATCGAATGTAAAGGTTTTTGCGTCAAGTTCGTAAAGGTTTGAAAATTTAACCGTTTATTTGTCTTTCTTCTCCCTTCTGCGATTGCGTAACCTTTACGCAACTAAGTCAGGGTCGGCTTCCAGTCCATTCAATTATCAGTTACCTGAAAAGCCTCCGGCGGTATATCAGCTAGTAATCCATTGGATAAACGCAATCTCTCCAACTTGCCGACCGCTTGGCTGCCGGCGAAGATTTGCTTATCCAGCTTCTTCATCTTGTGTCCGTCTATTGATAACACTGATAGGTTGCCTAGGATCTGAAATTTTTGAAAAACACAACGTAATATCATGCCTGTAATCTCCGAAGGGTTAGCAGGAGTGTACCCATAGGGGTACTACTACCACATTTCGCCAATTATGTCTGAGTCCAATGTAATAGCAGGCGATTATATTGCCACCAACCGGGCACAAATCCAGACTCCGGACTGCTACTGAGAAATTGCTCATAAAAAAACCCAATATCACTTTGCCCGACCTGGGAATCGAACCCAAGACATGCTCAGCAGTAAGCTCTGGCTAGTAGACCGCTACTAGAGTTACGAGGCGAGAGAAGGATGTTAAATTCAAATTCAAAAGTCATTTATTCAAACTAGGCCGAGAATCAGCACTTTTCGATCGTCAAAATTACATAAGACAGCCCCCAAAACACCCACCCTTCACCACTTCCTAGTGCCTTTAGCTGGGAAGAAGAAGTGGCGCAACAAACTGCCCAGCAGCACAGCTGTCTGTTCAGTCCACGCGTCATGTTCGTGAACGGGCGCCGTCAGTTGAGACTGGTCATCTCTTATCTGCCAGGGCTTATTTTTAATCTTATATTTTCAATTGCTTTTGATTATTTGTACATTGTTCTGACATATAGAAGCAACAAGAATGATGTACCCAGGATTTTGTAATATCTATATTTAAAAGAGTGTCCTTGGAGTTTCTTGCCCGTTCTTCTCCATAGAGATCTAAGTTTTGGAATGGGCAACTAACTTCAACTTTCTAACTGACCGACTCTTTGACAATTCAAAAGTGCCAATAAATGGTTTAAATTAAATAAATGGTTTGAGTTAGAATAAACAGAACATAATATAAGCCTCCAGGCATAAAGGGCGTGCCCGCTTACATATAGCTACATATAATTTTTAACTGGAAGTCCTACATGATAAATTAGGTAAGTATAAGATAATAAACGAAAGATTCAATTCGATTGAAGACGGTCAAGTTAAGTGATTGGCTGATTGTCAATGAGGGTTTTTTGAAATGACGTTCACTAGATGGCAGCACTGAAACGTCAGGTCTGGGCACCTGTCAAAAGTGTCAAAGCGCCAATTTTTCTTAAGTCGTGACTGAATGATGAACGAGTGAATGAAACGAATGATGAACGTCATCACAGGGTTATTGGTTATATGTCGGTAATGACCTCTCTTACATCCCCTAAGACCAGGTACTGTAAACACAATTTTCACGGAAGCTCTTCCCCCATGCACCTCGCCACTCCACTATCTGCTAAATGCTAACACAACAGTAATAAAGTTGGATATCGCGTGCGTTCTTTGATCGTGTTCGAGCACGGAACTAAATGGCGTAAGTCTCAATTCTTATTTCGCTTATAACTAGAGTAATAATTGATCTAGAAATGAATCTTGCGGCTGGATAATAAACTATATTTTCTTACTGTGAATACTTATTTTAGACATTAAAGCCGACTGAGTGAGCTGAGATGATTTTAATTAAGTAAATCTTTAAAATGAAAACATTACACTCCTTTTTGGGCAGTCGTGTACATGATTTTCGAATAAAAATGAATCGAGCGAAAATATTACAATTACGTAACTGTCTTGTACATGGAAAAAGAAAGATCCAATAAATCATATACTAAAGTTTCATTTTGATTGTATGAGTAACTGTTTCAGAATATTAATGCAAATTAACATACAATTTAGGGAGCCTCCTCCAAATGGATTGCCGACATATAAGCAATAACCCTGTGTTTTATATTCATTGTCGAAATGGAAGACCTGTTGTCAAAGTGGCGGCAACTGGTGGCGTGAATTTTCATGAAAACCCACATTCGGTCAGCAGATTAATTGATCCGCAACTTACAAACACTTACCATAAAAGCATCTTTCGGAAACTCCTCAATCTTAGTATTAGTCATGTACAGCTCCTGTAGGGTCCTGTTCACGCCGGCGAAGGCATACTGGTCTATAGTCTTGATAGGAGTGTCCACCATCTCTATTACCCTGATTGTGGAGCGGTGGAAGAGCGGGCCGAAGAGGTTTGCTAGAAAAAGATGCAAGTATATTAGTTTTATGCAGGGTCAAATAAAATTAGCTAGCAAAACTACAGAGACGCGATATCTACCGACGATAAAACAAAAAGTCGGATCTCTTAAATTCAAAAAGAAAAATTTTAAAGATTTTATACTAACTGTATATTAATATAAATGCGAAAGTTAGTTTGTTTGTTTTTTACGCTTTAACGCTAAAACGGCTGAACAAATTTGGATGAAATTTGGCACATGGGTAGACCATGACTTGGATTAGGACATAGTATACTTTTTATACCGACTTTCCCACGGGTTCGAGACTTATGCGGGTGAAACCGAGGGGCGAAGCTAGTAAACTCATAATTTCAAGTGACTACACTGCCAGTGACCGTGGACTCCGTAGTCAGCTGTTACCTAGAGCTCTTTAACTATTTCGTAGTTTCCTATTTCGGTTAACTGTCTTTTTGCACCTCTTGCTGTGGCATAAGCTCCTGTGGGAGGAGCTCGTGGCTAAGTAATAACAGCCGCACGGGTCGATCCATCGAGTTAAGCTACGCTTCGCAGGCTTGCTCCGTGGATGGGTGACCTTTTGGCATCTTTACATACCGAGACTCTTCGTTGCCTCGGAAAGCACGTTAAGCCGTTGGTCCCAGCTATCATTCCTGGATCTTCGACAGTAGTTATGGGTCGTCAGAAGCCCGAAAGTCTGACAACCAGTTTTACCAAGGCGTATCGTATTACGCAGTTACTGGTTTGTGGAGGTCAGATAGACAGTCGCTCCATGTAAAATACTGGTATTCAGCTGCGTCCGGTTAGACTAGAAGCCGACCCCAACATAGTTGGGAAAAGGCTAGGAATATTGTTTTTTTTTGCTGTGGCATCAGCCAGTTAAAAACAACATTATTAAAAATAATACCAAAAATATACTCACAAATCTTACATTCCTTCAACAACAATCTTTCAACTGGCAACCCCAACCCTGCAATATTCCCCAGCCCCACACTGAGCACAGATAACCCTGTATTCTCACATTTTATGAACAAGCCTGTATCTGACCCTTTTTCACAGACACAAGGGTACAATAGGGTAACTGTTGAGTCTTTTGGACAGGGGTAGACCGGACCAGGCGGTATGTACTCCGCGTTTGCGTAGGAAAGCAGTGTTGCCAGAGCGAAAATTGTTTTTGTGACCATTTTTGTAGGTGAGGGATCTGAAAATTTCAGAAAATAAAAATTGAGTTGTATAAAATTAGCCTAAGCAAGGATTTTAAAAGAGAAATAGTTAATTGATAAACAATGACAAAGTTGGTCGCAGTTATTTAAAATAAATTTGAAAATAAACACACTTTCACTAGTTCGAGAAGCACGCGGTTAAGGTTATTATTTTCAACTTTATTTGTAGAGCCGCAATGCTGACATTTGTTTGGCAGAGAAAACCACCGCGCTAATCGCGCGAGTCGCGAAAATAAGTATATCAAGTGGATACATAATTTAAAACAAAATATCTGCTTTATTTTATTATCCGACTTCAAAAAAAGAAGAGGTAATGTACAGCGATTTCTATGTGATTCTTTTTTCATGAGGTAGATAAAGCTCGCACGGTGGTACCATATAAATTTTATTAATCCACTTTGTGTATGATGATAATGATAAAAAACCTTCCTGTCATTGTTGTTTTTATAGCAAGTAGTGATATTCCTAGGAATTTGTGTGGGATAGGTATCACAACTAAAAAATAAAAGATAGAAAACTTTTTAAGTGAAACATGATTATAGTTTAGGAAGTCGGTATTTGGTTTTATATTTTCGTTTTTTGCCTCCTACTTCCGAATTTAAAGTTATTCTTCACTATTATTTTTAAAATAATTAAAGTATTAGCGCCACCTAGCTTCTATAGTCTGAACTACGGCGCGAGCATGTCGGTAACGCGAATCCATAACTTTATCCCTCAGCTTTATCCCCTACCAAAAACTGCTCAACGCGCCTAAAGTCATTTTCACTTCAAAAAAGAGGGTGTGTGCATTGTGCTAATGATCATACGATAGAAGCGAAAACTTACGACTGGAGCCGAGTATACGCGAGTCAGCGTCACCGACCGACTGGAGCCGAGTATGCGCGATTCAGCTTTACCGACCCGAGCGTTACGGTTCAGTTTCGTTCACTGTTCAGAAAGAGCGCAAAGTGCGCTTAGAAATTTTCACTTAATAAACAAAACATCTATAACATTATATTATCTGTGTCTATAATCGTGAGCACAGAAGAGAAATAGACGGTAGAGCGACGCGTACCTACGCAGTGTTGCCACCTTAGCCCTTTTCGGGCTAGATCTAGCTTGTTGCACTGATTGAACCCGTTTTCATTTCTTTAGCCCGAAAAGGGCAATCTACCTAATTGATAAATTATTAAGAAAAATTCACAACTTTCTCTAATACCGAGACCCAGCAGGAAATAATCCGTATCAAGATCATTTTATCTTTACCACATTCAAATGCTGATGTGGAACGTGTCTTCAGTTCCATGAACTTGATAAAAACAAAAAATTGCAATAAAATTCAACTAAAAAGAATGCCGTCGGGGATGGGGATTTAAACGTTTAAATCAAACCTGATGCTCTCACCATTTACCTCATGAGGTAATAAAAAAGAGTGGAAGCAATACTCTAAATACTCCTTAAAATTTTCTAACATCCGCGATCAACCGCAACCCTCAACTTCCATAGCTACAAGTACTGAAGAAACAGGTTCCTCTGAGAATGATTTTGATTTTTAATCATGTAATCCACTGATATATGGTACGAGTATTTACCTATAATAATTTTCAATATAAGTTTTTTTCAACCGATTTCAAAATATAAAGGAGGAGGTTCTCAGTTCGTCGGAATATTTTTTTTATTTTTTTTTAATGAATGTTCCCGATTACTCGAAGACGGCTGATGATAATAATATTATTCAATTAAAAACAATTACAAAGTTGATAAGATTTCTCGAACTTTTACTTGACTTTTAACCTATCTTGCATAATATTTTATTATAAGTATGACAGTATATTCTGTAATTACCTACTTTAGCACACACTGACTTATTATTTATTAAAACTTTAGGAAAATCATCAATTTTTATAGGTTCTCAGTTCGTCGGATTTTTTTTTTTTTACCCGATTACGCGAAGACGGCTGAACCGATTTGAAAAATTCTTTTGTTTTTTGCTTCCAAGTTGGTCCCATTGTCATTTGGTCACGATCTGATGATGGGATCTTGGAGAAATCGAGGGAACTCTTCAAATAATATAGGCGCACCTACAGCGATTTGGGATTTTTTTATAATAACTCATGCCTTTGCTCTCGAAAAGCACCATTTGGTAAAGTGGAACAGATGAATTACAAACCAACCCACAAAAAAGTGAAAAAAAAATAACTTAAATACAACTGACTTCCAAACTACAAAGTGAAAAATAACTTTAATTTCGGAAGTCGGTGTCTTTGGATCAGTATTTAAGTTTTTTGTCACCGACTTTCGAAATTAAAGTTATTTTTCACTTTTTAGTTTGGAAGTTGGTTGTATTTTTGGTAATAATTTTTTTTAAATATTAACGTAATTAGTTTATATATAATTACTATACCACAATAGGTAAAAATAATTAAAAAGAAGCAATGACAATTCTTTTTACCTATTGTGGTATAGTAATTTTATTTTAGTTACATCGACTTCACATCCTACTAATATTATAAATGTGAAAGTTTGTGTGGTTGGATGTTTGCGACTCAATCACACAAAAACGGCTGAACGGATTTGGATGAAATTTGGCACACAGATAGTTTATAACTTGGATTAACATATAAGATACTTTTTAACCCGGTAGTACGGTACCATGGGATAATATCCGACCTCCACGCGGGCGAAAGCTAGTTTATTTAATAACTTGCTACATGGCTGCTAACCATGTCCCCGACAGAGGTGACCTTAGTTGGCGACAGGCAGAGCTGTTTCAAATTTGGTCGTAAACCACCAACTCCACAGTTGTAATCCACCAAGGTCACCTCTGTTAGGTCGCGGTTGGCAACTGTGTAGCAAGCCCTTTAAAGAATGTTTATAACCGCCATAACTTCTGAACGAAAAGTCCGATCCGAGTAATTTAAATTGGAATTTACACGTACATAATCAACCTTAATTATCCAACCATTTAAATGGATAAAGATTAATAACATGATAACAATATCACCGCTATTCGATTTCATCCGTATTTGAACTTAAAAATTTAAACATAAACTGTTATTGAGTTAGGCAAATACCATCGCATACTTTTTGTGAGCAATAATGACTACTAATAATATATAGAACACTATTTTATATATCGTCAATACTTTTTGCAGTGCACGCAAAATAATGAATTTTACATTGTTCCATTTTAGGTAAGGATCGCTATTTTTTTTTGAAAATATAATATAGCCTATGTTACTTGGTAAAGATGTAGCTTTCAACTGGTGGAAGAATTTTTAAAATCAGTCGAGTAGTTTTTGAGTTAAATTGTACCAAACAAAAAATAAAATCTTTCCTCTTCACATTATTATTATACAGGGCGAAAACTGAAACCATGGATTCAGTACATGATTCTGAACCCCACTGCGTTGAAATTTTTCATCGGTTATTTAATAAAAAATCTGCTGTTTCATAGAAAAGTGCAATACCTACGCAGTCAAAATGTATGGAACAGCAGATTTTTTTTTAAATAACCGACTCCCGAAAGCTTCCTATTTTGTGTGATCACTGCAACGCTCTATATTGTTTTCCAACAATTTTGGTTATATTTAAAAATCTCTAATATTTAAATTATACTATGCTGGTTTTATTTAAATTATTTTCATTGTTTGAGTAAAGCACTATACAAGCCTTGGTCCACAATGACTGCATTGCTGGCCACACTATGATGGCCTCAAGCTTAGCTTAACTACGCTCTCTGTGTTCAAGCTTGGTCATCATTGCAGCCCTTGTTGACCGGGCTGTGTTGGCCTGCAGCTGCGCTAGGCTGCGCTTTGGGCCATCATGAGCGCTGCCAGCAACGCAGTCATTACAGACCGCGGCAGTATTGTGCAATTACAGTGTTGACTAATGCATTTATCTTGAGTTTGCCCAAATAATTCTATTTAGAGTGATGGTGCGAAAATGTAAAGTTCTCGTTTTACGCCTTGCACCATAATAACTAGTGTGAAGAAATATGTTCTTTAAACTTACGAACTTAACTTAAAACTCATAAAATTGTTATAGAAGAAAAATAAAAGGATGCTGCAAAAATTTAATCTTGTTACTGGCAGCAAATAAGTAAAGAATAACTTGTTATTAGCTAAAGGACATTATGACGAATAAAAAACTCACTCAAGGCTGCAAACCTTCGGCCTGAAATCTACAATATCTATTTGTAACTTGTTTGTCAACTTTAAAGGTCGAAAAAAACCAGTTTTAACTCAAAACAAAGCGACAATAGAATATATAACGAAAATGACCATACACCTCCGTCTAATTAAGAGTAATTAACATGTTAAAATAGCTCAATTCCCTTGAAAAGTTAACTTTAAATACTTTGCGAACTACGACAAAACTTTCACTTCTAATAAATCAGTTGAAAACACACTACCTGCGCTTAATCCTTGAAGAAACATGGATTACACGAAATCCTGCAGTTGATGTGTGAATTTCTAAATCCGTATCATAATAATTACGTTAAAATACGTAATATTATTTTCTAGGAAGAACTGCGTAACTTCTCCTCACCATGATCAACACGGAACTAACCATAGACAACTTGTTAGTGACATTTGATGTCAGATATAAAAGTCAAAAATAGAAATAGACTAAAATTAATAATTTTTGGTGCACTTCGTGCCGTGGCAGCAGATTGTCTGGGATCGTCTATCTGTCAATCCCTTACTGTCAAACAATCAATAACCTGTGAAGTTAACTTTTATTTTACTTGATCATCTTTGCTGGTTTTACATAACATGTTTTTATCTAGTTTGAGCTGTCTTCACCCGTTTGTTTAAATTGTTTCGTTGTGATATTACGAAGCATTACTGTGTGTTTGTTATACTCCGTTAACAAGAGGTGATTTGCTTTGCCCGACATGACAGGGTCCACAGGGTCTTGTCTTTATGAACCTACCACCTAAGTTAACATTGTGGAATGCAATAAATATTGACTATTGAGTGAGCTTCCACCTCAAAAGTCTCTACTCTGAAATACTAAATATTTTATGATTATTTTTTACGCCACGGTTGTGCGAAATGGGACTAGTTCAACTAAAACGCCAGACCACTAGTAGGTACCTGTCCCTGGATTGCAAGGGGTCATGAATCAAAATCAATTTATTTCATTTCAAAGTCTTGTCATACTATTTGATTATTAACATGCAGGACTCCCCTTTTCTAAAACAAATTTTGTTTGTTTCAGTTATCTTTTTACGTCAAGAGTAACATTAACTGCCGAATTCCTTCACGCTTTATTCATTCTTACTTAGTTCTACTCTTCTACTTCTTTAGACAAATAAAAAAAAACAATAGAGCAAGAGTAAAACTCAAATGCAAAAATGTCGAAAAATAGAAATAAAACTAGTGATGGCTCCCAGGTATGCGCCGGAACCCTGGGAGAAAAAATGTATATTCAAACAGATGAACCAAATGATTTTAGTTGCTGGGAGGTGTTCTGCTTTCCTTACACTATATGCCAGAAGATTTGGGACTGTTGCTTTACATTATGCTCAGGCGCAAACCAACTTGTGGTATTCTTGATGATGTTACAATGGTGTATCTGCAAAATAACTCGCGCAACAACCCCGAATCCTATCATCTTCCCTTACTATTTCTACATGTTTGGTCAAGTTGCCATTTTGTCAGCGATTTTCTTTTTGCTATGGTGCTATTTCGGTAAATCTGTTATTTTACCGTTTTTTTATGCATTCTACGCGGCGTTTGTTGATGATTTTGAAACCTTAAAGCCGAAAAACGTATCGCGGAGGTCTTTTAGGAAATATTGTTTTAGAAGAGGTGAAATATTTGACGCACCTGTAGAAGAAACTAGTTCAGCTTCTCAGTTTCATTCAATAACGGTTATTACTTTTGTTATTGAAGGTGTTTTTAATGGAATGCTTTAAATAATCATAATTTGCAAGAACCTCTTTTATTTTAATCGAATTTCCTTATTTTATCCTATATACCTCGATACATTTGACGCAACGCCATCGCAGTCGCACACAGGCTGTACGAGCGTCAGGTCCTCAATCATATTGTCCACAAACAAAATAAAAAACAGTGTGAGTATCACTCACGCACTAAGGTACCACCAAAACTATTAGAGTCCTCCTTCTTTTTTTGTTCTATTATACACATCACGAATTCTATGAAAAATTCAGCTTTATTCAACCAAAGGACAGACAGACAGGTCGACAGACAGACAGGTTTAAAGACAAACAGACAGGTCGACGGACGGATAAATAGTATTAGACTTGATAATAACTAAGTTCCCGTTTTAACACCATTTCCAGTTCAAACTTAATAGAGTTTAAATCACGCATGTGTTTTAAACTCTCAGAAACTTTAGTCACAGCCGCGGGTCACTGGCGATTTTAAAATCTCACGTCCACACGCACAGATTTTGAAAGCCGATTAGTCGCCGGCTCTCCGGCGTCTAATGTCGCTATATGTGTACCTTAGAGCATTTAAATGCTCTAAGATGTGTACCTAGAAATATGCGTCATTTCTTTCTAAATAAAACGAGAGTGTACAAGATTTCGGAAGTACGAGAACGTTGCCGTAGGTTTGACAAAACTGTAGTTTTAACCACAAAAGAACGAATGCACACATTTTTTTTTTTATTCTAGGTCATGTCCCTATTTTCTGCATCGTTTTGACTGTGCGTTTGCACTGGCGAAACATCACAACAGTGCTGCCAACTCCAAAAGTTTAAATTATCGAGATCCCACGTCGAAATTGTTTTTTTGGGAAACACTATCGTACAAAAGAAAAAAACCAAAACAAAAAAACATTAAGAGGTTAAAAACTGAAATCTCATAGCAGATGTCAGCACAATTGTACGTCTTTATAACCCGCCATTGTTGTGTTTGTTTACTTTTGTGTCGATCACAAATTATACGAAGACTAGATAAATATGTATGAGACTTGGAGTGTAGTAGTATTAATAGACGATTTAAGGACAGGGGAAGCGTCTACCACTGGGTAAAAAAACAGCTTTAGTGGAAAAGTCAATAAATGGGGAAATACATGGAATATTTTTGCACTAAACAGCTGCGCAACTGGGCTCAATAAATAATTATGTGGTAAAAAAGTCGCTTGTTTGTAAAACTTGTATGGCTACTATCAAATTATAAGACGCTGAATATTAGCGCCAACTGAATAGAGCAAGTGACAGTTTTTAACCCCATTAATATTAATAAATTGAAACCTAACAATATTGTGAACTTACTCCAAAATTTCGTTGTACTTACTTTTTATCCTACAATAAAACCATCAATTTAGAATATGGCAGTAGCAAAAGTAAAAAGGTAAAATCACATATTTTATGAACGCATTTTGTATCAGGAAATTATGAAAATAAATGTGAAAATTCAATAAATAATATTCAATATGGCGAGACCTGTTTCTATGATCCTGTCTAACAACAAATGTCAAAAATCTTTGATCAAAGACGATTTTATTCATATATATCTTTCTTATAGTACTTATAATTATCACTGGAGAAGTCATTAGTGCAATATTCCGAATAAAAAAGTCTGTCACTTTCAGCGGGGGACGCGGTAGCTTCTACGTAAAAGAACAATTAGCTATTGCTATTTTCGAGCCCGGACTGAGAAGTCCGTACCACCGATTTTCTTTTTTTATCGATATCGATAATCATTCGGAATTTTGCTTGAACCCAGAAATAAAACAGCTGATGCATAGAAAAGTTAAATTTTAATAATAACAACTATTAAATAACACAAAAAAAAATGTTATAGTACCAATAATTATTATTAATACATTTAAAAAATCAGTAGGTTCATAACACCTACTGATTTTTAAAATGAATCAATTTGGAGTATATATGGCTAATACATTTTTAAGGGTTCCTTTTTTTTTAACTTACGTAATTCTTGTATCTGTATATTTCGCTTTGTGACTAACAATAATGATTTTCAAATTATAAAACCGTTAGAATGGAAATATAGAAATGGAAACATAAAAACGAGTGCGTTCGATGGACCCACCGAACGCACTCGTTTTATTTTTTTAATTTTCTATTTTCTCACATCTATATATGACTCATAGATGATCCTAGATATGTTATAGTTTAATATCATGGACTTATAATAAGTCCATGTTTAATACCCACCTAGGTAAGTAGCACCGTAACATATTCGTGTTTGTCTTACAACAGTGGAGCCAACATTACGGAATAGGAACTATGTGACGAAACAGGATGAAACGCACAGTAATAAAGTACTTACGGTACTTACCCTAATACGTAATTAACAAACATAAATTAATAACAATAATATGTATCTACAAGTAAACAAAAAGGGGGGAATAGTCATAGGGCATCAAAAAATTCGTCCGCATCGCTGTCAATAGGAAAAGTGTCCAAGAGGCTGGCAGCATTGCTACGTTGTATGGCAATGCTGATTCTTTGGCCAAAGAATAGGCAAACCCTCTGGTCACGTGAAGAGTCGACTAACCGTTTGGCGATGTCTTGAAGAACTAAGTGGGCACTCGGACACCTTAGCCCTAAAATTATAGTGTTTCATCCCCAAACGACTCAAACATGTAAGTCCCAATAAGATTGAAACATTTGCGCCGTTTGAGGTTTTCCACACTTGCAGCAGCAGCCCCAGCACAGCCCGCCGTGCTAAGAAACACCAAAGATCTTATACTTAAACTTACTTTATAGTTTATGTATAAGGTCTTTGGGAAACACAAGTTTGGGGGTAAGCTAATACTGGTAATTTTACGGACGCTGAGGCCACCAAAATGGATGGGTAGTGTGGCTTGCAGCCACGCTCGGTCGTTCAAGGCCACATTTAAAATGGATGTTAGTGTGCTTCGAATAATTTTGTCAATTTTGTCCAAGAGGTGTGACTGCTTCCATAAAAGGAAAGAGCGTAGAAAACATATAAAATTTGGACTAAAACAACAGTATCTAATCAGGGTGAATGCCGAATGTAAATTAATTTTGGAGAATTTGTACGAAATTTCGTTGAAATTTTTTAATTTTTTCATCGATGCAAGGAGAAAAGCTGTCTTCTAATACGTAACTTATTTATGTAAACGATTATGACTAATTTGTTTTTTTTTTTTCAACTTATGAAGCAATGGATTAGCAATCTGTTTCAAACCGATTCAAATTGTGATCGATCGTGTATTACGTAATTAGGGTACAGTACCCTAATAGCGTAATTTATTTTCGTAAACGATTATTATGACTAATTTGTTTCATTTTGACAGTTCAACAACATCAACAACATCGTGGCGTTATTTACGTTGTTGAGCAGATATTTTTTTTAACTTCTGAAGTAATGGTTTAGCAATCTGTTTCAAATCGAAACATTGTGATTGATCGTGTATTACGCAATTAGCGTACAGGTCGAAATAGAGTCTGATGTGGTTATATTTGGAACTAAATATTTTACTTAAGTAATGCAGAACTATGATAATGGCACTACTTTGCCGAGTGCTAATAGGTTTTGAGAAGTGCTAATAGTTTTTGAGTCCCTCACAAGCAGCATTTTAACATATTTTTATTCATTCCTCATTCGAAGTGACCTAAGTGCGACAGTGGCGCCCTCATTTTTTCCAGACTTTTGCCAAGCTGTAGGTCCGGTCCGTTGTTAAAGTTTACAGTGGAGCCAACTTTACAGCAAAGGAACCATTTGATGAAATGCACTACATGAATGTCAGCGAGTCTGTCAGTCTAATGAATGACGTTAGGATTTGTAATGCCAAAATCTAAACTCTGATTTTTTCATTGTTAATTTACATGAATAAATTAAGATTTATTCACCCCAAATTATGAGTTGGAGGTTGTAGTGAAGGAAAAATTTTAGTTTTAGGAGAAATTCAAATATGGCGCCCAAGAAGTTAAAACGAAAGGACAGGTTCCGATGCGATGAAATTCAAGGCGAACAGTTCCACGCCCAGATCGAGGAAGTCTTCGGTTACAACTGGTGGGATGTGTTCTGCTTTCCATACATTCTCGGGGCCAGATTGTGGGACTGTTGCGTCTCATTATGCGCGGGTACAAATCAATGTCTCGTTTACTGGATGATGATACAATGGCTAGTCTGTAAAATCACAAAATTAACAACACCTGACCCTATCATCTTCCCTTACTATTTCTACATGTTTTTTCAAGTTTTTGCTCTAACAGCATTCTTCATAATGTTGTGGGTTTGGTTCGGAAAAACCGTTTTTATACCGTATTTCAAAGCTTATTACGAAGCATGGATAGAAGATGAACCGGTAGTGCAACAGAAAAACAAAACACAATTATCCTTCAGAAAATATTGTTTTAGAAGAAGTGAAATTTTTGAAACGCCATATGAAAATTCATCTTTATCTTTGACGAATGGCCCAATAACAATAGTATCGCTTTTAATTGAAGTGTTTTTATACGATGTTCTGAGATAATATACAATCTGTAACCATTTAATCACTTTGATTTTAACGTTAGAGCAATCACAAATTTTGATCACAATTACCATTCAACTACGACGAGTTTATGATCATGGCAACATTCTGTGCAAATCCGATACGTAGGTACATGCAGGCCACGACCAAGAAGCTTATAGTTTATCTATAGTAAGCTTCTTGGCCACGACATGCCTTAATTAAGATCGCCATGACTCGTGGTGGTAATCTTAAAGGGGTGATAAACGCACGAGCAAGTACGCGTACTTATGACTCGGCGACCTTTCTCGCCCGTGTGTCGTACTAAGTATGTATGTACGCGTATTCAAAAACCGCTGAGTAAGTTCGCCCGCGATCCAACAGGTTCAAAATTTTGCTCGTAGCCCGCCTTGGTTCGTTTTTTCGTACGTCTGTCATCGCCGCGAGTCGCGAGCCGCCATTTTGTTTCGACATTTGTGTAATTTTTGTTTAGGTTGATTCAGAAAATTCACATCGCGATAAACTGTGAGCTAGCTTCACGTGTGTCACCGACAGCGAGCCGAGTCAGTTCGCAAACTTGAAAACCGCGTACTATAAGTTGGCACGTCTATCACCCACTTTAGAATTGATCATTTTCATGAAGTGTTCGACCATATAATGAAATTGCTGGTCACATCATGATATTGTCTGGGCAGCAACATAATTGTGTAACACACGATCAATCATTATCTGAATCATTTTGAAGGATACTGCTTATCCATTGCTTCATATGTACGAATGCTTGTGGCACCCCGACCAAACTAAGGTTATGTTAAAACAGCTGTGACCAACCGCACGTGAGCCGAGCGAGCGTAGCGAGCGATGCCGCGGCAGCGACCGGCGAGCGCCACTTCCAAGTTCATAATCATTTATTTGCGTTCCACAAGGTAAAACAAGATGTTAACAAAAGGCTTAAAGCTAAGAGCCGTTTTAGACCCTGTCACGGCACAGCAAAAATTATTATTAGATACATAGCTATTAATTAAGTTAAAAATCCAAGCCGCAGAAAACTAAAAATGTATGTTTATTTTTATTTTTTTTTCTGGCCACGCTAAGTCTGCTTAAGGCGAAAGCGCCAGGGTAGCCCGCGAAATTCAATTTTTTTTAGGTTCTTTGCAATTTGCTGGTCAGTATTAAGTTGTACGTTGATTAATATACGATTCGCGGCCGTAACAAATATGTATTTACAGAACTATAATCATTAAAGTCATCAACACAACTCTCTAAGACCACGTAAGTCCAAAGAATAACTGTTTCATGAAATAATCATTCTTTGGACTTACGTGGTCTTGGAGAGTTGTGTTGATGACTTTAATGATTATAATTCTGTAAATACATATTTGTTACGGCCGCGAATCATATTTTGATCGATGTACAACTTAATACTGACCAGCAAATTGCAAAAAACGGAAGAAAATTTGAATTTCGCGGGCTACGTTAGCGCTTCCCCCTTAAGTAAAAAACGGTGGAATTTAAAAATATATAGACGGCAACACCATCCTGACCTACCAAAAATAATTTGATACTTTGTTTGTCTTTTTGTTTTTGATAGGTTATTTTTTAATATTCTGATTTATTCCTTTTAAATAATATTCACTTTAGCACGATGCAGTGTGGATTTGATACAGTTTTGTCATCGTATGGAGGTAGAGCATAGATACGACATAGTTTATTGAACATAATCTATTACGCAAAAATTAAAAAGCAAAATATCAAAATCATTAGATCTACTTAACGAAATTGACTTATTATCTGACTGATGTAAAACCATTTAGAAAACTTTTTGGGGTTGCTCATTTATTCCATTGTAGACTTAGTGTGGCCAGACTTTACTTGGCAATTTTTACTAAACCTTAAACCATGATTACCCTACATTAATATGGCCAAACGTGAACTTAGCTTAAACGTTGACGTTTAAACGATATGGTCAATTTTAGCTGGCCATTTAATGAAATGATCAATTCTAAGATCTGCAACCTAAATTATTTCAACTGAATAACCGTTATGTAATGAATCTGATTTATCATCGCAATGATATTGGGGGCGTCGCGTCCCCCCAAAGTGGCCTCCAACCTCCCCTGATAGCCACCCCAAGTCTCGCATCTGAATGCTGGTCTGATTTGGTATTAATGAATCATCGCTGTTAAAACAATACACAAACACGACAACATTATGAAATCAATATAGAATGAATATCTGGTAAATCTGAAGACACATGTATTGAGAAATAACAAGTTCGCTAATTCGCTTACGAATTTACTGCTAGCACCGACCATCAGTGAGTCGGGCCGTCGGGCGACGCGCGCGCGATGTCAATCCCCGCGCGCTACCCTCTCTTTCTCCCACCCCACGTCACCTCTTAACTAGCTATTATATATACCATAGACTATATTACTTCGCATACGCGACACTAATTGCGTAATACACAATCAATCACAATCTGAATAATTTTGAAACAGATTGCTATTCCATTGCTTCATAAGTTCGAAATAAAATGCATTATCTGTATCGTGGTATAGTTCTAAATAAAAGTCCGCGACAGCATAATAGATCTAGGTACAATACGCGCTACGTATAAGACTTGACCGTGCCTCCCGCTGCTCTTTCCGCCGCCCCGATGACGCCCCCGTAGACCTCATACCGCTAAAGAGACCATATATCGTCTACTGCGCAAGTCAAACCACTTGGTGTGTCAAGTCTCATCTCTATAAGGCTCCTATTGGTTAATATTGGCACATTTCTCCGCTCCGCCGCCGCGCCGTCTCGCTCCGCTCCAGTGGACAGGCAGCCTAATGGCACGAATTGTACCATAAAAGTGGAAGTCAATAGCTAAAACAGTGAGCTATAATAATTATATTTAAATTGGATACTTTTTTTACAATGCATGTGAGTATTTATTTATCTCTTGTCAAAATTAATACCTTCATCGCTTGTGGTATTAAAGTATATAGGTATACAGGTTGGATTTTTGAGATGGGTCAGTAAGGAGCTGCCTCCACGAGTGAGAGAAGCGCGACGGATTCGTGCTTCTACGTCGAGTAATCTCCAGGAACGAACGATTATTCCGCCAGCGTATCGTTGCAACTCGTAACGGAATCGCCGCGAGTCCATGACGACTCGTAACGGAATCGCCGCGAGTCCATGACGACTCTTAACGGAATCGCCGCGTTTCCGCGACGAGGTGTTGTGCAATAGTATTGGGATGCCTGCGTTAAGACAGCACGTAAGCCGCGCTCTCGCCGTGGAACAGAGCGCGAGAGCGCGGCGTACGTGCTGTCTTACTGTCAGCTAGGTAGCGTGCGTTGCCGTTTGCGTTTCACACTTTCTTTTTTTGGGCACATTTTTGACATTCGCGGCTAAATCGGTATAATGCCAATATTTGACGTTAGTTCCCATCCCTAGACGCCTATGCTTGCAACATATTTCTATAGTCAGTGGCGAGTGTGGCAACAACGATGTTGCTATTGAAAATATATCGAATTTGATACATTTTCTATACTTGATATTTTATATCGAATTATTAATATATCGAAATCGCGAAAAACTAAAATTACAGTCAGCATAAAAAAATGGGCAATTTACACTAAAACTTTTTTGATGCCAATCGATTCTGTTTCTTATAAGGATCAAAAAAACTCTATCGAACCAACTTTGAGTACATACTAGAACGGTCATAGATCGCGAAAACTCTTCACATATATTTTGTAGTGAAACCGCTTCAAATACAACACCTTGGTGACATCGTAGATAAAATATTCAACAAAATTCAAATTATGATGTTGTACATGGTAGACAATGTGATGGATCGGTTTCTCCAGCTTTTAAGCAGTCAAAAATGAAAAGTCAAAATAATCACATGGAACGCTTGATAGTCCATTGGCGTTCCATGTGATTATTTTGACTTTCGAGTCGCGCGAAGACTAGAGCTTGAAATCTTTCTGAGCATCAAAAATCCGAGACCAAGTACCCTAATTGCTTAACTTATTTTCGTAAACAATTATGCCTAATTTGTTTCATTTTGACAGTTCAACAACGTTCATTGAGTTATTTACGTTGTTTAGCAGATGTCTTTTCCAACTTATGAAGCAATGGATTAGCAATCTGTTTCAAATCGAAACAAATTGTGATTGTGTTATAGGGTACAGATTTACAAGCAAAAGCTTCATATCAATTAAGGACTATACTAAATTACGCTACTAACCATCCATCGGGAAAAGCGCATGGAGGAACGGCAGTACTCATAAAAAACATAAAACACCACTCGCTTGAACCTTTCTCAACAGATAAGATACAAGCCACACTAATTAAAGTCAATGATTAAAGCTCGGACATCACACACTGGCTACAGTTTCCTACCCTCCTAAACATCAGATAACAAGGGAAGAGTATAAAGTTTTCTTCTATAAACTCGGACTCCGCTTTATTAGTGCAGGCCACTGGAACGCAAAACAATCGTTCTGGGGCTCTAAACTAATAACAACTAGAGGCAAACAACTCAAGCAACTCTCAATTGCCTGCCCACTGGAGAACCTACCTACTGGCTGACTGACCCACGAAAAACTCCCGATCTACTAGATTTTTTCATATAAAATAACATTACAATTAATAACACCAACATGGAACCCGACTCAGATCTCACCTCAGACCACTCTGCAGTTATTTTTAACTTGAATAATAAGAAAACTCACTGGGAAAAATATCAGGATATCATCACAGCGGAGACACATCAGATGATCTCTCTGAAAACCATCGACGAGGTAGAACAGACCATAGAAGGATTAAACCAATTAATTCATGATGCGGCAAACAGGTCCACACCTCAACACAAAGCGGGAAGCGCAAAAGAACATGCATACCCTTCGTTCATCAAAGACTGTATAATCGAAAGACATACACTCTGGGCAGTAGTATGGCATAACACCCACTATCCAAGAGATAAGACTGCCTTTAATAAAGCCTCACAGCAATTAAAGGCAGTAATCAAAGAATGGGAAAATGAGAATCTGCAATCACATCTCGCTAAACTGACTCATACTAGTGACACAAAGTATTCCTTATGGAAAGCTACCAAAAACCCAAACAACAGGTTTATCCCATTAAGACTGCCTGGAGAAATGTGGCAGTATTAACCAATAGGAGCTCTGAAGCGGGGTTTAGATTCTATTGGTTAATACTGGCACATTTTCCCGCTCCGCTGCCTCGCTACGCTCCAGTGGACAGGCAGCCTATAAATACAAATGGGTACCTGGCTCTCTCCCTCCGCTCCCTCGCTCCGGCTGTGAAAAAGCTAACACATATGCTAATCACTTCCGTAAAGTCTTTGAACCACTTCCTAGCAACAATCAACATTTCGACATTTAAATAGACAATTACAGCTAAAAATAGCAAATATCAGCTCTCGCACACAAATGTGAACTGAATCATGTGACAACACGTAAACTTATGCGAGAAATCCTAAAACTTCTAATTCAAAATGAAAAATATTTTATTTCACATTAACCTACAAGGGCACTTATGAAACTTCAACAAAGTAAATTTCCTGGTAACGATCATATTGACGATACTCTTCTGAAGCATCTCCCAAAAAAAAAGGAGTACTACAAATAAAGGGTTACTTTGGAACCTAGTGAGAAATGTATAGAACCAACACCACGCCGCGGTCGTTGTAAAACTGTAATCGACAACAGAGGCTACGCAACCAAGTACTAATCGGTTACGAATAAGGTATTCGATAGTATCCATTTCATGATTTATCCAAATTATTGGAGATTTGTTTAAGTTTTTAGTGTTGATTTCTTGATTTTCTAATTAGCAGTACCTAGTAAGATGACCGGCATGCCTGAGAGATATTTCTCGACGGTATGTGAAGCCAATCAGAGGTTCATGGGCAGCTTTAAAACTCTGACATCAAGTCAGTTACTAACCACACGAAAATAAGTAGTAAGTAAGTAATATTAATATTTTTTTTCCAAGTCATTATTTTAATTTTATTAGATAACAGAATGTTAATGGTCGTTTTTAAACTAGAATTACGAGTGTACATTTTAATGTGGTAAATGAATCTTTTACCTCTAATTAATTGCAATAATAACATAAAAGCAATTAACACAACCAAGTGACACTGTGTTTCTAATTATATGACCACCACTGTAGTAGCCGTGATTCGTGATATAGTTATATCCCTAGGGATATAGCTATACAAAATTAGGGCACTCCGACAGTTATAAAGCGCTATAAAGCTGTATACCGTAATATAGTTACATTAAAGCGGTTTATAAATGATCTCTCTCTCAAACAATGAGAGAGAGGTCAGTATATAATAGAAATGTAGAGCTTGTGACGTCGTGCATACCTATTAAAACCACCGCGCACCGGTATGAAGACACCACTAAAATACTAAATACTCACTGCTAACTGAGCAATTCACAGATAATTATTGTTTAGTAAAGGTATTAGATTCGAATGAAAAACAAATTTTAAAGCATTTTCTACTGATCCCATAATGGAATCCATGGCGCGACACGCGACACAAGTTTAATTTTTTTAGAAGACTAAAAATTAAACTATAGCAACACTATCACCTGACTTTTTATGATTGACATTGACAGATAACATATGGTAGAAACGAATTCCTTTACGTCAGTCACCCCGAAAATGGCGAGAAGTGTGTTACGCTGACACTATTTTTAATTTAAAAATAAATCTGAGCTTTATTTCAAAGCGAAAATCATTTTCTCAGACTCCAAAAACCGTGTATAAAGTTTAAGTTAATACCAGCATATCAAAACACTCTACTGGTAAGTAAAAATATTTTATTTGACTATTACGAAAAAGTGAAATTTAAGAGGCAACTTTGGCAATGTATTTATTCAATTAATTTGAATAATAAAGAGAGATCTTAACTGCGATCGATTCTGATACTATTTATGTCCGTTTCTCAGTGTGTAGATGTATCTATTCAGTTCTTTTTCTCTCTGAAATGAATGAAAAATTACATTGTTCGTAGTCAGTGGTTTACATAAAGGTATAGGATTGCGTGCTACTATATAGTAATCAGTTTCAAGTGAACATAAGAACGTTGTCAGGTGCAGGAAAATAGTGTGTTCCGCCGGCAAATATTAACACGTAAGTTTTCATTACCAGAAAATACGTTTTGAATGTTGATAAATAATAAAAAGTATGTGGATAAACTGTACTGACCTAGTAACGGTGTGGAAGACACTTGACACACTTTCTAGATCATAGACCATGATCATAGATAGATAATTTAATACTTCATATATTTTTGCAAAGTAAGCAAAGGAAACTTGAATAGAAAGTGTTGTGGGAACTATATCATAGATGTTTTTAAAAACTAGGTCAAATAAACGCTTGGATTTTTTTTTTGTTTTTTCAGTTATGATTAAAATTTGATCCAGTAAACAACTATTTTTGGAAGTTACGGAACTAAGTCAAAAAAAAAATGCTGTTCTTAATTTTTTTCCAGAAAGGTGTAATTTTAATTATACAAACATTTAGTCTGAGTTAGTGTCATTGGGTTCTTCCATCAAGAATTCCTCAGTAGCAGCCCCGAGTCTGGATTTGCGCTCAGCTGCTGGCAATAGGCTCACCCCCTACTACATAGGACTTAAACATTACTGGTGAAATATGGGTGTAGTATAGGTGCACCTCCGTTTAGCCTTTCAAGGAATACAGAAATATGATATGTCATGCGTCATATATTATTTAGTGTGTTTTTTAAAGCTAAAGAACCTTAACAGCATTTCCTAATCTAAAATCTGACAAGAAATTAAGATAGTTCCATAGGAATATATTTATAATGCAAAGTGATTATTTGAATTATGTATTTGCTAGCGCCTGCCTGTGAATTTGCCAACATTTTTAGGGTTCCGTACCTCAATAGGAAAACACGGAGAAACAACATACAATTAAAAATGCTTATATAAACTCTAGATTGCTCAGTAAATAAAAAATAAACTGAACATGTTGGGTTAATTTTAAATTCTAATCCAATGTAGCTGAATTCTACCAATATTTTATACTATCTTCCGTCAGCGGCTTCGCCCTCATGATATCTTTAGCCTATAATACTCAGTGATAATATACCATTATACACGTGAAAGAATTTTTTAAATTGGTCCAGTCGTTTTTGGGTTTATTCATTGCAAACAAAAATACAAATCTTTTCTCTTTGTAATCTTTCTAAAATGTTGTGTGTTTTTGTTTATTAAGTGTTAGTGTAGATGGAGCGACTGCCTATGTGACCACCACAACTGTTACAACAAAATACTGGGTAATGAAATACCCTTTGGTATGACTGATATTATTCCTCAAATGCAGAATAATACAGTTACCAGTATTATCAGCAAACTTGCTGTTACCTGTGACTTCGTCTGCGATCCAGGATAAAAAGTAGCCTATTTCAACCGTTGGAAAAAAGTTTTTTTATTTTATTTTATAAAACAAACAGTTCAAAATGTTTTAAACAGGTTTTTTTTTTGCATTGAGCGATTTATCAAATTTATTATCAACACAAATCGATCAGGCCTAATATAATTCGTTTCTAGACAATTTTAAAATTTACCTGAGGGTATATATGTCACGGCTAAAACCCGAAGTGCGGGTACACCTAGTTTTAGCCGGCTACAACTAGGTGCGGCCGGTAGCAGTTGGTTAAATTTAGTTGTAGCAAATGAAAATGGCTGAAAGGCAGGTTAGGTTAGGTTAGAACTGTGACCACATAACACACAGCACGAGCCGAGCGAGCGAAGCGAGCGGTGCCGCGGCAACGGCCGGCGAATGCCAGGGTCCATTTAGGCAAGTTTAACTAATTGCTACGGGCCGCACCTAGTTTTAGCCGGCTAAAACTAGGTGTAGCCGCATTTCGCGTATTAGCCGTAACATATATACAAAAACGATCAGAATAACATAATAATCTAAATATATCTAAATATCTCAAATCTAAATAGATCATAATAAGCTAAATAATAAACTATCTAATCTGTGAACATACTTTTTTAAATTTGTAATCAATTTAATTAAGTAGGTATAGTACGACACAACTTAGATGTAGCATAAATTTGAAAATTTGCATTCATTCATTTCAATTTTACGAATGTATTCGGTTATATGACTTCACAAGTTATTGCGTTTGCGTAAAGATCATTTTCACCTAAAGCAGTAGTAAATATTGGTGATTGAAGGCGCACTCAGTTCAGATGGGGATCGGTTTTACGAATCTTGTCGATGCTTCATCTAAATTGTGTCCTACTGTATCTAACACAGATACTGAACCTCCCAGTACACTTTGTATGTTCAGAATTGCTAATTCCGATTTTTGTTCAATTCAAAATATTTTTATTTCACATAAACCTACAAGGGCACTTATGAAACGTCAGAAACTAGGTGCACGGTTCCAATTGGTCGCTTCCTATGGAGAAGACCCGGCACGAAACTGCACGGTTACACTTTTAAAAATAATTGGCTTGACAGTGTGACTAGGTATGGAAGGACAGTGTAGGTCTTTCATTAAGCACCAGGTACTTAAGAAAATAGAAAGTGGTCAACAAATCTACAGTCCACTAAGCCTACAGCGTTCTTAGATGTACCTTACCTAAAAGTATGTTTAAATATGGAGAAGTCTCCAAAATTATTGCGGGGACTTACCTGTTTTCGACAAGTGTCGAAAAATAGATATACATAGGTAAGATGGACTATATTCAAATAAGGGGAATCCCCAAAATAATTGCGAAGAATTACTTCATTTTGACCGGCAACGAAGTGTATAAAGGCACGACAAACAGGCGCGACAGGCGACGCGACACAAAGATACCGCTCGTCGCGAGACACGACGTACCTTTGTGTCGCGCCTGTCTGTAGGGGCCTTCAAACTATCTAACCTTTTTAAATTCTTGAGCTATTTCAAGTCCTAAAAATTTATAACTTTCCATTTATTTCCATTCATTCGCCATTTGAAAATAATTTTTTTAAATGTTTTAAACATTGATTTTAAACTGTTATTTTAAATACTTAATAAAAACATTGTTTTATTTCAAATTATTTTAAACACTGTTTAAAATACGTGTTTTAAGACAACTTGTTTGTTTTAAGTATGCCAACCCTGCGTATGTCCTTCTCCAGGTCATGGTCTACCCATGATGTGCCAAATATCATCCGTTCAGCCGTTTAGGCGTTTTGGCGTGAAAGCATAACAAAAAAAAACCGGCCAAGTGCGTGTCGGACTACGCACAATGAAGGGTTCCGTAGTTGGGATGAATTTATCTCAAATAAACTTAAAATTGTAGTCGAAATACTACATTTCAACTGCAAATATAAGTTTGTACGCACAATATTGAGAGATTTACCATGTTATTTTAAGACCATAGACTTCTTATAGATTTTCCTGTAATCTATGAGTAAAGAGCCATATTCTATATTTTTTTCAACATTTTTGGTCTAGTAGTTTCGAAGATAAGGGGGGAATGGTAGCGCGTCGTAGTCGTAGTGGATGTGCCGGCGCACGCGTTGCTAGACGACTGCTTCCGCTGCAACCAGCACCCTAATTGCGTAACAAACGATCAATCATAATCTGAATCATTTTGAAGGATATTGTTAATCCATTGCTTCATATGTTCGAAAAATTTTTCGGCTGAACAACGTAAATAACGCAATTAATGTTGTTGGACTGTCAAATTGAAATAGATTATGATTGACTGTGTGTTACGCAATTAGGGTACGGAGCGCATGCGCGCGCATCCGTTGGCACGCTCTCATGACTAGATTTACTAGCAGTGCGGCCAGCGATGACACCCGCAGGCTTATTACGAATAAAATAGGAATCAGCAATTATCGCGCACTCATCGTGCGATCAATCGCTCAACGTTATAAAAATCTGTATTATCTAAAAATCGTTCTCGCCGTTTGTTCATATTTATGCACTTATCGCTACGACACTAGCGCCAAAACAAATAAGTAGCAATCTTCGGAACTAAAGTAAAAAGAAATTCAATTTTCAAACACATGTAACAAAAGCTTTGTCATGAAAAAATTGCTTAGCGTCGCGACAAGATGCCTAAGTGGGTGAAATCAATGTCCGAGCGAAGATGGATTTTAACCCGAAAACGAAAAAGAAGCTTCATCTTTAGTTAAATAATTTAGACATTAAAAAATATTTATATTTCCGCTGTACACTGAAATATTGTATTTTTTTTTTACACTTAAGGAAATAAAGCAAATGTTTGTTTTCTTTTTAAAACATCTGGGGAGAGAAAGAGCAAATAGGTTTTTAAAGAAATAAAACACGATAATTCCATAGAAAAAAGTTAACCCCGCCAAAAGATGCACCGGTAAAGCTGGGCATGAACCAATCTGCCGGCGACGTCGTTAATAGATGCCCATCCATAGATAAATATCACCCATCTAGATCCACTAGTGCACTAGATGCATATCCGCCGGTATGGTTCGCAAATTCTTCCATATTGTAAGGGCACGTTCTTCCTTACCATTACCGTGCCACCCAGTCTACTCCTTGATATACAATAGCATCTGTAGCCCCATGAAACATGAGGCTCCAGGGGCTAGTGCAAATCTTGGGGTTCATTCGATTTATCGAGTTTTTTTTCGGTAAGAGAAATTTTCAGCACGTTTTTTTAATCACATTACCCGACTTGATTTCCGTACGTCTTTTCTTCTTTTTTTTTTTCGGGTGACCACTGAAAATCAGCGCTGTGCTGTGGGTTCCCCATAGCACTGCATCATGCTGAGTAGAAGCCTTGTCACATTCATGTCGTGCAGCTGCCGACTAATTTCTGTTTTATGCTCGTGATTTATTATGTACTTTTTGTTGTTTTCGTTTACTCTTGTCTTTTATGTATGCACGTATCTCTGTGGCAAATAAACCTATTTTTCTTTCTTTCTTTCTTAGCATGACCATAATGGAAACGGGTTTTGCAACGGAAGAATAGATAAAATGACAGATAAACTATCGCAATCTGTCATTTTGTCTATTCTTCCGTCGACAAAACTCGTAGAAAACCCGATTCTATGGTTGTCACGCTACACCTGCCGAACGGAGGTTTCCTAACACTGTCTGGCATTTATATAAAATGTAAAAAAAAAACCTGTCCTATCGTTGAGGGTGTTGTTAGGTATCGTACTGGCAGTCTATTTATGTGGTAATATCAAGGAAAAAAGAAAAAAAATCTCTACTTTTTTTTTTCAATCGGGAATTTTTCCGCTTTATTACATGGACCGTCCCGTTTAGCGGATGTCTACAAGTCATAAATAATGACCCCTGTTGAAAATTTGCTAATTATGGATTTGGGGTAATTTATTGTACTATGTGAATTTTAAATATCAATAACTGTTTATGTTCAAAAATAATAGGAATTTTTATCATTTTTTGGTAATATTATTGCTGTACCTATTTTCCCTTCGGGTTGGACAGGTTTTTTTGCATATTCTATAAGTACTTGAATTATGTTTATTTGTTAAAAATAATATGCAATATTTTAGTTTCAAATCTGATTCTAATAAAAACTTTCGCAAGCAATATAAATGACATTAATTTACCTGTTATTAGTAATATGTTTTATTATAAAAAAGTACCTATGTAGGTAACTGCTATTCGTTTATACACTCAGTTACCGCCAAATATTAAGCAATTAAATGGAAATATGTTTAAAATAAAATTTAAAAAATGTTGATTGATAACGATGTATTTTATAATCTGCATGAGCTTTTTGAGAAAAACTACCACTATTGCATATCTGACATGGCTGGACTAGACTGATGAACCATTTTTTTTTGCGTTTGAATTAAGAATATAACTGATGTACACAGTTTAGCAATAGACATATCGCTATCTTTAAAATAATGAATGATAATGAGTAGTTATGAGGTAACAGATGAACATACATACATACGGGTCAAAATCATTACCCACCCATATTAAATTTGTTACAGCTTTTTTTTTGTGGGTGGGAAATCATCAAATAACTTCTCCCGCTCTGGGCGGAGCGGGAGGGCGTGTCAGACTCTTACTGACTAAAACCCACCCGTGTTCCTTCGGTTGCCCTGTTGCCGGGGGCCACGATCTCCCTTTCGGTTTTCTTCGCAACCCCGGCAGGCATCGGCCCTAGTGGAAAGAAAGAAAGAAAGAAAGAAAGAAATCATTTATTTGCTGATAATGTACGTATACATATAGGTTGGAATATTTATTAAGTGTCCCCTTCAAATCTGCTGACATCTCTTTGAGGCGCGCGTGGAACACAAACGTGCCGTCGACCCGGGCCTGGTCCTTATCGGACGGTGAGCCACCCATTGCTCACCGTCCGCAAGCCCGCGCCTACGGTGGCCGGAAATCGCCTCGCGATTCCCGGCGCCCTGGGCGTCTCCTCCTGCGGCGGTTAGGGGCATGAGGGCGCGAAATTTGCCTCTCCCTCACGCGTTCCGCCTTCGCCTTCGCGAGCATTACCGCTTCGCAGAAGGAGGTAACGGCCTCCCATTTCCTCTCGCTCCGTACCATGGCCTGAACCAGGGCCGGATGCGAGAGATCACCGCCGCCGATCGCCTCCACGAGGACACGGCGATGAAATTTGTTACAGCTGTAGTGGCAATCATGTCATTTGGTTTTAAATAGGTCCTTATTTTTAATATTTTGTTAATCTTTAATATAGATTCTTTTCTTTTAGATTTTGTAAATGTGAGAACGTTGTAGGCTGTAGACTTGTGGACCATTTTCCATTTTACTAAGTACTTGGTACTTGTTGACAGGCCTACACTGTCCTATCATACCTATTAACACTGTAATTTGAAAACATTGTAGAAACCATTTATATTTAAAAGAGTAACCGTGGAGTTCCTTGCCAGCTCTTCTCCATAGGAAGCGACCAATTGGAACCGTGCACATAGCTTCTGACGTTTCATAAGTGCCCATGTAGGTTTATGTGAAATAAAATAATTTGAATTTCACATAATTATCTCCCTCGTTTTGATCTCCAATTCTCAATGTTTGAAACTAATGAAAGTTTTATTTTACAAATACTGCTGTCAAAGTTATTTATTTGCTTTAAGGCGACGATAATCGACTTTTAATGATTTTATACTGACGATCACGTATTAACGAGTAGTGTTAATGATTTGGAAAAATATACGTTAAATTAGAGCATTTTCTTAATAACTTAATATAGGAATATTTAAGATTATGTTTATTATTACATAGTGAAATTAATTTGTAAAGTTATGTCTAATACGGTCAAAAAATTGAGAATCCCGCAAAATGTATCAAGCGTATTTTTCTGAAATCTTCACCATTTTAAAGATAATTTTAAATGTTGATCTTTTAGTTTACGTGTTTTATTAAAACGCCTTATAATAATAAAATTATCTTTAAAATGGTGAAGATTTCAGAAAAATACGCTTGATAGTTTTTGCGTGATTCTCAGTTTTTTATCCGCGTTAGACATAACTTTACAAATTAATTATATTATATAATCCTTCTTATATAGGGTGACAAGGACATTGACGCGAAAACTGTTACCATGGATTCAGTACATGATTCTGAACCCACTTACTTGCCTTGAAAATTTTCGTAGGTTATTTAAAAAAAAAAAATCTGCTGTTTCATAGAAAAGTGCAACCTACGCGGTGAAAATGTATGAACAGCAGATTTTTAAGGAAGGAAGGATTTTTTGAAGGATTATATAGTATAATTAATTTCAGAATCGCGTTCAGTTTGCCTGCCGGGGTTTTGGGAAGTCCGAAAGAGATACCGTGGCCACCGGCAACAGGGCAACTGAAGAAACACGGGTGGGTTGTAGTCAGTAAGAGTCTGACTCGCTCTCCCGCTCCGCCCAGAGCGGTTGAAGTTATTTTATAATTTCCTACCCAAAAAAATCGATCAGGTTTCAGAATCATGTACTGAATCCATGGTAACAGTTTTCGCGTCGATGTACCTGCCACCCTGTATAATAATATAAATGTGAAAGTTGTGAGGATGGATGGATATTTGTTTCTCTTTCACGCAAAAACTACTGTACGGATTTGGATGAAATTTGGCACACAGATAGTTTATAACCTGGATTAACACGGTTATTATCCCACTTTGACCATAATATACCTACGTTATTTCTTGTAGGTACTAAAAGTGGGCAACCCTACCTGTATACATGTATCCCAGATTCCCAGCAGTGGGAACATTAAAGGCTGCTTCAGTTATGTTATACAGTGATAACCGGCTACATATACGTGCTGGGTTAAGGCTCGTACAGATCAGCGTGATATCGCGGGCGCGACACGGGTCGCCCTGCCTGTCGCGCCCGCGATATCGCCCTGGTCTGCACGAGCCTTTAGTATCTACTACTGACTTCGTAGATCAAGTTCAAATCAACCTAGTTAGTTCAAGATCGCAAATTATAACTTAGTAAAATCTAATCGGCCCACGGTGGATCGAAAATCGGCTGTAGAAGACATAGGATCTCGATGTCTTAAATGTTATTTTTTTTGCTGGAAATGACTTCTGCCGATCATTACTGTTCTATAAAATCTCATATGAAGTAATTGTGTGCACAAATGGAAGAGTTATAATTTTTATAAGAAAAAAATGTATGGAGCTGACATGAAAAATGAGGATATCTCTGGAATCGCAAGGTTCGCCGTTATATCCTTGTACACTGTTATAGTACTATTTATTTGTGAATTTTTGACATACTTAATATCGCGGCATCACTTGCGATTTTTTTTTTTAAATCGTCAAAATTAAAATAAAACAAAGATACATTATCATACATATGATACATTTTAATGCTTAAATATGGCTATACCAAGTGTAATTTACAATATTTTTTATGCTTAGACCAAAACATTCTAAGAAATCACAAAGTCGTATTACCTACTTTGTGATTTTCATTTGAAATGACATGGTAATTATGAATTACGTAATACGTAATCTTGTCTAATGCCTCAAGTCCACATTAGCTAATGATTAATAAAACTTAATACCTATATACCTGTTAAAAGGATACGTACCATAATGAGGGTAATTAGATAAACGTGATCATTAGTCAATAACAATAAATGGTAAACTATTGTATGATTAAAAATAAAAGCAAAATATTAAAAAAAATATTAACTTAACCTAACCTAACATAAACAATAAAAGTTAACTTATTTTATACTTCGTCACCATCAGAATCCACTTCAGAATCAGGCTCTACAATAGATATAACTTCTAAGAACTCTGTCGGAGCTTCTTGATCCTGAAGTTTCAGTAGTTCTACTGTTTCCTTAAAGTATGTCTGCCTCTTGTGGGCATCTAATTTTGGTCTTGTGGCAGAAATTAGAGGATCAGAAGAGACGATAAGCATATTGAGGATATCCTCGTTTGATGCTTGTCTACTCTTTTTCCGCGAATGGTGTTCTCTGAACCTCCTAAAGTCTTTGTTTCGGGCCTCTGAAGCTTCTTCCGAAAGACTTCCAATTGGTACAATAGCATTTTCTGCAATTATGTCCCCTCCGTGAATCAACAATTTGTGGACGGTTGATGACATGTAGTACCAATCATGCAGTTCCACGTATTTTTCAGCGGTTGTTCTAGCGTATTCTTTAAATTTTGCAAGTGATGCCGCGATATTAAGTATGTCAAAAAATCACAAATAAATAGTACTATAACAGTGTACAAGGATATAACGGCGAACCTTGCGATTCCAGAGATATCCTCATTTTTCATGTCAGCTCCATACATTTTTTTCTTATAAAAATTATAACTCTTCCATTTGTGCACACAATTACTTCATATGACATTTTATAGAACAGTAATGATCGGCAGAAGTCATTTCCAGCAAAAAAAAATAACATTTAAGACATCGAGATCCTATGTTTTCTACAGCCGATTTTCGATCCACCGTGCGGCCCAAGTTAATCAGTTATAAAACACGTTAACGTACGATTTACACCGACCGGCCCGCTTTGAGCCTTACTGGAGCGCATTTTACAATGTGTTACACTATTTGCGCTGTAGCATGGTGCGGGTGACAGTTTCAGTAACATTTCGTTTCACTCTTGAAAGTTGCCGCGATTTACAATTTATGACTTAATATTTCAGTTGTACCACATTCGTAATATATTAAATAATTAATAACTGTAGTAAATTAAATTAAACCCAACCAGAATGTTCTAATCAAGAAATACAATCAAATTGAATTAAAAATTAAGCAAAGTGTTATGCGTATAACGTAACGCCATAGACGTATTTAGTGATGGGATGTACTGCTACGATGGATAGTCGATATTTTTTATAATAAAAAACGTATATTGTGCGTAGGTCAATTTTTATTTTTAAAAGGTCTAATTATACAACAGAACATTTATAGGGTAAGGTTGCTTAAAAGGTTGCTAAAAAAAAATACATGTTATTCGTCTAAACTCATATCAGAGTCAGGAACATCTGAATTGTCACTCAATTCATCATCTGAATCTGTGACGGATATTATTAACGATGACTCAATTATGTTGTCAATATGTATGTCACGATCCCAATCAGACATAATGTCCCTTTTTGTTTTATTCACGACCTTCGACCAGTCTTCAGGTTGAACATTGTTGATGGCCTCTTGTAATAGGGCCAACATCTTATTTGCCGTAAATGGCGGCGAAGTATTATTTCTTGCGGCGTAACCTAAAAATAAACGAACTTATAAAAAAAAGTATTCAAATAATCATCAATCAGCCTAATCTAGTATCTGGTAATGTTTTTAAACTAGGTACATGCTACGATCGGAAAGCTGATTTTTTTATAAAGCTTCAAAATGGGAATTGAAATTAAAAGCATACCTTTTATTTGGGCCCAAATCAGCTCAATAGCGTTATACTGGCAATGGTAGGGTGGTAGTCGAAGGACCTGGTGGCCTTTTTCTTTTGCCATCTCGTCCAGAGCATAGGTAGGAGTTGGTGGCTTATGGCGTCGGACTAAGGCAATAAGCTCCGTCTTTAACATTTTTATATCTGCTGTAACTCCGTTTTCACTCAGCCACTTCACCAACTCGCTTTTGCGGTTGGATTGGTTTGGGGGTTTATTAACTTGCACCGAATGGTAGGGTGCGTTGTCCATTATTATGGTCATAGGCTCTTTTAAATTGTTTAATAGACCTATGAACCAATCTTTAAATTTTTCGTAATTCATCTCCTCATGATACTCCGTAGTTTTTTTTGACTTAAAAGCCAGCAAACAATCAGGGACGAATCCACTTGCTGTACCTGCGTGACAAATAATAAGGCGTTCGCCTTTGCCTTCCGGCACTTTGGTACACGATTGTGCCGTATCGTCGGTCCAACTTTTACCCACTGTGTGGTTGGCGTTTAGCCACGTTTCATCCAAAAAGACAACTTTGCTCCAATCACTTATGTTTTTGGCCTTCCTTAAAAATCTACATCTTGCTAGGGCAATGTCAGTCCTATCCATAATAATCTTTCTTTTGTTAACTTTTTTGTAAACAAAGCCAATATCTTTTATAACTTGCCGTAGCGAAGTAATACCTCCTTTGAACAAGTCAGCTTCTTTTAATGATTTTAGAAGCTTGAGCAATGTGGGTAGCTCCATTCTTCTATAATAATCATAAATATGATTTCTAATAGCAACCTTAGCAAAATCATCCAAATCTGTGATTGGCTTCACCTTGGTCCGCTTTTTGTTGGGTGTCGATAATTTATTTTCAAACATCCCATCTTGGCCAATTTTCTCACGTGTTATACGCGAAACAGTATTGCGGCCAATATCAAGAGCTTCGGCTACTCGTTCTACAATATGATTCAATGGTAACAACGGTCCATTATTTTGTTGTTCTCTTTCAAAGTAGTCTCGGAGGCGAACAACAAGCTCCCTGGCCTGACTACCCAAAACAGTTTTTTTTGTATGCTTAGGCATGGTAATAACAACAAACTTATAACAAATAACAATTTAACAAAAATGAAAACAAACAATGAAATCGTAATACGTGTCACATTAAGTCACAATATAACGCGCTTGCACTCGTACTCGCACTCACAGCATCGCACGGGTAAACAACATGGCCGCCGCGCCGATGCACCATAGAGCAAAAATGTTGTCACGAAAAAAAAAACATAAACCCGATTTTGATTATTTTATATAAGTACAAAGATAATTATGTAGCCATAAAACATTTATATTGACAAGTTTATACACGTAGCACACACGTAGTTACACTGCACAACTGAATAATACACTAATTTTCATAACAATATTAAAGAGAACTAGATTCACGCTGCGAGTATCGTTAGCGATAAAAATGAATTGCATAACCTCACATCCCTACGTGGTACTGACAAATGTCAACGTCATACGGGCAACTGTCACCCGCACCATGCTACAGCGCAAATAGTGTAAGGCGAGAACAAACGACTTTTAATGATTTTATACTGAAGATCACGTCTAAACGAGTAGTGTTAATAATTTGGAAAAAATATGTATTAAATTAGAGCCTTTTTTAAATAACTTTCTGTGAATATTTTAGATTATATTTATACTAGCCGCGTCCCGCAGTTTTACCCGCATAAGTCTCGATCTCGTGGGAATATCGGGATCAAAAGTATCTTATGTGTTAATCCAGGTCATGTACAGGATTAGGATTTGGATGCATCCAAATCTGCTCAGCTGTTTTAGAGTGAAAGCGCAACAAAATATCAAAACCATAACTTGAATTACATAGGATATCTACTTTTATTCCGGTATTTATGCGTAAGCCAAAAACCGTTTACTCATATTATGGACTATTTACGGTTTTCCCCGAATCGCAACTGCCGAAGCAACAACGACGTCAAACCGTACAATTCGCGGAAATGTCGCAAGATTAATTTTATTATCATAGTTTAAATCATGCATTTACTTCTTATACCGTCCTTGAGGCGAAGACACTCGAAGATACATGAAGCTATACATCTCCAGTAATTAGTCATTTATTCATTAATAATAATTTGTATATACTAAGTACCTGAATTTAGACAAAATAAATTAAAAATTACATCACACAAAACAAATTTTCGTTTTTTGCAACCGACTTCGAAAATTAAAAGTAATTTTTCACTTTGTAGAGTTTATTTTTTATTTTTGGAAGACTTGTTTTTTTTTGCAAATCCTTTTTTAGAATAGAATAGAATAATTATTTATTTGCACAGAAAGTAGGTACAAAAAAAATGCAGATGTTTTGTTTTGTTTTTGTTTATTATGTTTTTGTTTTGTTGTTTTCTTTTTGCTTTGTTGTTATGTTTTTGGTGTTTTTTTTTATTTTTCACTTTAGGGTTTCGTTCCCAAAGGGTGCCAAACAGAACCCTATTACTAAGCCTCCGCTGTCCGTCCGTCAGTCTGTCTGTCAGCGAGCTGTATCTCATGAACCGTAATAGGGATACAGTTGACAATTTCACAGATCATTATTTCTATTGCTGCTATAACAATAAATAATAAAAATTAAATAAAGTTACGAACCCGTTTTTATGTTTTGTGTAGACTTCCGGAATTAATTTCATATAGTATTTTACTATAATACTTAAGTATTCACATATAGAATTAATGTGTAGGTACGCGTTCAAGTTTAACATTTATTTTTTGCATAACTTACTTGCATTATTTGAAGGCGTAATAACAGATTTAAAAGTTACTAAAATCATCTTAACTAATATTATAAAGAGAAAAGATTTGATTTTTTGTATGTTTGTTACGCTTTTAAGCTAAAATGGCTGAACGGATTTGAATGAAATTTAGCACATGGGTAGACTATGACCTGGGTTAGGGCATAGGATACTTTTTATTCCGATATTCCTACCGAATCGAGAGTTATACGGGTGAAACCGCGGGGCGCAATGAGTATAAAATATGGATATACTAATGGGAGCCCATTTTCCATATTTTTTGAGCATATTTTGTCACTGTGGTGCCTGTCCAATGTCGTTCAAGGACTTGGCGAGATTATCACTTTTATGACAGTAGGGTACTTAAAACTTTTTGACGGGGAGTCATTACTCATTAATTTAAAAATAACGAATTCATTATTAAACTAGGGAGTTTGGAAGTACTTTAACAAAAACTGTGCTTAGATGGTTTCGTCATGGTGAGAGGACTTTTTTTTGTTTTTTTAGTGGTGTCTCGCAGCACGCGTAGCATGACCACCGTAGAAACGGGTTTTGTCGACGGAAGAATAGACAAAAACGCCTTGGGGGGGGTACGCTCTAGAAGCGCATATAATGACCAAATTGGTGATGTTCTTCAGAAAGGCCAGATGCGTAGTACTCGCAACCGGCGTGCGTGTATGACCAGATGTATGTATGAACGTAAACGAGGCAAAAGGAGTATGTAAGGATCGTAGCAGGTGGCGTTCTGTGGTTTCTACCTACCACCATTGGAAGAAGGCGTGAGTGTTGTGTTCAGTTTCCTGAAAAACTTCGACAGTAAAAAACATCCTATGTCAAATTTTGCTCGATTTACGTCAGTGTAACAATATTAATGACCAGATAAAAATCTAGATATAAGATAAAAATTAGAAACATGAATGAAATATTTTTACAAAAAAAAAAACGGCTAAAAAAAGTGAAAAGGAACTTTAATTTCGGAAGTCGGTGGCAAAAATGAAAATAAAGTACGACATACATTTTTGTGTTTTTTATTTAATATCGAAATGAAAGGAAATTATTTATTCTGTAAATAGGATATCAGAATGACTTTTAAACTTCATTAAAAAAAAAACTGGCGTTCCGGGAGTGCCGACAGAAGTGAAACCTTGAACAAGATCGCCTTGGTGGAAGAAAAATACTTGTATAGAACATTAATCTGTAACGTAATATAAATAAAGAGCACGATGCGTTTACAAAAATGAGATGTCAGGTGTCGGTAACGGCCGACCGGGATTGCGGTTATTGTCCGAAAGGGTTACCGTGGCCCCATGGCAAAATAGGCAACTAGGCAACTGAAGGAACACGGATGGGTTTTAGTCGGTAAGAGGCTGACACGCCCTCCCGCTCCGCCCAGAGCGGGAGAAGTTATTTGATAACTTCCCACCCAAAAAAAGGTGTCGGTAACGGTGTCGCGAGTTCACTTGTTATTTCTCATCTCAAAAGTGCCCAACGTGCCTAAAGAACTTTTCACTTTAAAAATACTTCCAAAACCTTTAGGAACATTGATCTGTAACGTAATATAAATAAAGAGCACAATCGCGTTTACAAAAATGAGGTGTCGGTAACGGTGTCGCGAGTTCAATTGTTTTTTCCCATCTCAAAAATGCCCAACGCGCCTAAAAAGTTTACACTTCAAAAACCTACATGGAGTCACGGGTATAATATGATGATTTTGCTTAATAATTAAAATGTCAAGTTTTATGGTTTTATCACAGGGCTTAGCAGAGCGAGGAGCTTAAACCCAAGTTTTATAACATACTTTATAGCTTTATAATTTAATAAAAAATAAAATTTATTTCCCATAAACCTACATGGACACTTATGACACGTCAGAAGCTAGGTGCACGGTTCCAATTGGTCGTTTCCTATGAAGAAGAGCCGGCAAGAAACTCCACGATTACTCTTTTAAAAATAATTGTCACAATACAATATTTTCAATTATCAGTGTAATGACGCAGATATATGCCAGTGACCTTTAGTGGCTAGCTTGCGAGTTCTGTACTGAACTCACGCAACGCTTCGTATGTCCAACCAGTAATAGGACTCGCCCATCAAGGAGCGCTGTCCCAAATTAGATGCATTATTAATTTATTATACATAAAACAAATGGTATTTAAATAAAACATGTATACTAAAAGATTAATAATTAACTTATCTTTAAAATGGTGAAGGTTTCAGAAAAATACGCTTGATAGATTTTGCGTGATTCTCTGTTTTTTATCCGCGTTAGACATAACTTTACAAATTAATTTCACTAGTAATATAAACAAAATCTAAAATATTCCTCTATTAAGTTATTAAGAAAATGCTCTACTTAAACATATATTTTTTCCAAATTATTACCACTACTCGTTTAGACGTGATCCTCAGTATAAAATCATTAAAAGTCGGTTCTCTTCGCCTTAATAGGTGTGGGAATACAGACAAATCGATGGAACATATTTCAAGGACAACCATGTCTTGTATAACTCATTGATTTTTTGGTAACTAGCTAAACCATAGATGTTCTAGTGGCTAGACTAGCGACAAATTTTTAACAATGCCGTGGCTAAGACGAGGGTCTCGAGGCCAAGTAAGAATAGCCGCACGGGTCGATCGATCAGGTTAAGCTACGCTTGCCGTGGTCAGTCCGTCGATGGATGACCCCTACGTGCGTCAGAAGTCCAGGCTATCATTCTTGGATCTTTGACAGTCGTTACGGGTCGTCAGAAGCCCGAAAGTCTGGCAACCAGTCTTACCAAGGGGTATCGTATTACCCAGTTACTGGGTTGTGAAAGTCAGATAGGCAGTCGCTCCATGTGAAATACTGATATTCAGCTGCATCAGGTTAGACTGGAAGCCGACCCCAACATAGTTGGGAAAAGGCCAGGCAGGGAGGAACTATTTCATGAACCTGTATAACCTCTGAGTCGGTTTTAAGCACTGTACCTACCAAATTTCGTTGAAATCCGTTCCGTATTTGAGGAGGCAAGAATTAACAAACAAACGGACACATTTTCAGATTAAAATATATCTTATACTTATTAGCTTCTGCCCGCGGTGAGGTCCAAAATTATGCTACGGGAACGTACTAAGGATGAGAATATTGGTTGAAATTGTTTATTGGTTAATAGTTAACTTTTAAAAAAGAATATCGATATTTTTATTAGTTAAAAATATTAGTTAATATTTTTATTCAGGTATCTGCAACATGTTGAATATTCTATTAACTAATGCATGACTGACTAGCATTTATCTTGATTAGTTAGTCGAATATCTTTAACAGGTGAGAATAGCTAGGCGATGATATGATATGATATTTTTATTCGTTAATGTTAATTTTGTATATTAAATATTAGTTAAATTTAATGGTTGATGATTATATTCATCATCCCTAGAACGTACTACTGGGATTTAAAGTATCCTAGGACATGGTATACCTGTGTATTTCATCGAAATCCGTTCAGCCGTTTAGCCCTTAAAGTCATGTTCTTAATTCAGCCGAAAAACGTCCACTGCTGGACATAGGCCTCCCCCAAGCACCGCTACTTCGACCGGGTCTGTGCTTTCCGCATCCAGTGGATTCCTGCAGCCTTCACAAGGTCATCGGTTCACCTTGTGGGAGGCCTTCCAACGCTACCTACGTCTTCCGGTACGCGGTTGCCACTCCAGAACCTTTCGGCCCCATCGGCCATCTGTTCTGCAAGCAATGTGCCCTGCCCATTGCCACTTAAGTTTGGCAATTCTTCGGGCGATATCGGTTACCTTGGTTCTCCTGCGGATTTCTTCATTTCTGATTCGATCACGTAAGGAAACTCCAAGCATAGCCCTCTCCATTGCCCTTTGGGTGACTTTAAGCCTTCTAATAAGGCCCCTTGTGAGCGACCACGTTTCTGTGCATCATTGGCAACACGCACTAGACAAAGACTTTCACGCGAAGCAGACAGACATACAGACAGAATAACTTTCGCATTCTAATATTAGTATTGATATATGGATGGATAAGCATGGTTTTCTGCATGATCGCTTACGCAGCAAACATGAAAGGAAACCTTTGTAATTCGCCTGTAACCAAATCTTACGATAAGCCCAAAGCATACAAGATCGTGGATATGTATTTTGAAATAAAAGTACTTGTTTTATTATAATTTTACGTGTAGTAATTTCAATAGCACCAGGTAACTGCACCGTATAAAATTCAACACGAGGTAAGTTATTTTATTCTACGCATTTTGGGTAGAAAAATTGTCCCCTAATGCGAAAGAACAGCTAAATTTATCGCGGCTCTAATTATCGACGATTTTTTCCTTAAGAAACGTACAAAAGATTGTTGGCCCTGTGTAAATAAAAGAGATACATATATTAGGACGCAGATATATCCCAGTGACCTTGAGTGGTTAGCTTGCGTGTTCTGTACTGAGCTCACGCAACGCGTCGTACGTCCAGCCAGTAACAGGACTAGCCCATCATGGAGCGCCGTCCCAAATTAGACGCATTATTAAATTATTATGTATAAAACAAAATAATAGTATTTTAATAAAACACGTATACTAAATGATCAATAATTAAATGACCTGTCCTTAAAATGGTTAAGGTTTCAAAAAAATACGCTTGATAGATTTTGCGTGATTCTCCGTTTTTTATCCGCGTCAGACATAACTTTACAAATTAATTTCACTATGTAATATAAACATAATCTAAAATATTCCTATTTAAAATATTAAGGAAATGCTCTAATTTAATTTTGTTTTTCCAAATCATTAACACTACTCATTTAGACGTGATCTTCAGTATAAAATCATTAAAAGCCGGTTATCGTCGCCGTAATCGCCAGCGGTGAGACAGGTAGGCACCTGTCTCACCGCTGGCGATTATAGATATCATTGGTTGTCATCGTTCTGGTTCACCAATCCAATCACAACAAGACAGCATATTATTAACTTTTTCTCGTATCGGAGAGCACTGGTGGCCCAGTGGTATCGACTGCAACTTACGAGGTTTTAGGTCATAGATTCGAACCCAGACAAACACTTTATGTAAATAATTTCATCACCATTGCTCTCAAAACGGTGAAGGAAAATGTGAGGTAACCGGCATGTCCTAGAACCAAACATTCGAAGACATGTGACATTACCAACCCGCAAATACCCGCGTTGTGGATTACGGCCTACTCCCTCACAGAGAGGAGGCCTGTGTCCCAGCAGTGGGAACATTATAGGCTGATTATGCTACTCACCAAGGCTGTTCTTAGGCGTAAATATGACCAGAGGGTAATGGCCATCCGGCTGGTCCGAGGATACCGCACGGTCTCCTGCGAGGCGGAGAGCCTCCTTGCCGGATTACCGCCATGGGATCTCGAGGCAAAGGTCCTCGCGCACATTTGGGAGTGGCGCGAGGAGGCGAAACGCCGGGGCTTAACTCCGCTGCCGCGAGAAATCGCGGCACAGCGGACAGAGCTCCGGCGGGATCTCTTGACGTCATGGAGAGTGCGATTGTCGCAACCCAGCGCTGGGCAAACCACAATTGCGGCGATAAGACCGCTCTTTGAGGAGTGGCTAGAGAGGCGCCACGGCGTCGTCACCTTCCGCCTGACGCAGGTCCTCACCGGACACGGCTGTTTCGGGAGGTTCCTGCACAGGATAAGGCGGAGGAAACGCCCGGGTGTCACCATTGTGTGGATCGCCCCGAGGACACTGTGGAGCATACGGTGGAGGTCTGCCCAGCTTGGGCGGAGCACCGCCGTGTCCTCGTGGAGGCGATTGGCGGCGGTGATCTGTCGCGTCCGGCCCTGGTTCAGGCCATGGTCCGGAGCGAGAGGAAATGGGAGGCCGTCACCTCCTTCTGCGAAGCGGTAATGCTCGCGAAGGAGGAGGCGGAACGCGTGAGGGAGAGGCAAATTTCGCGCCCTCACGCACCTAACCGCCGCAGGAGGAGACGCCCAGGGCGTCGGGAATCGCGAGGCGATTTCCGGCCACCGCAGGCGCGGGCTTGCGGACGGTGAGCAATGGGTAGCTCACCGTCCGATAAGGACCAGGCCCGGGTCGACAGCGCGTTGTGTTCCACGCACGCCTCAAAGAGATGTCAGCAGAATTGAAGGGGTCCGCTAGGGCCGATGCCTGCCGGGGTTGCGAAGAAAACCGAAAGGGAGATCGTGGCCCCCGGCAACAGGGCAACCGAAGGAACACGGGTGGGTTTTAGTCAGTAAGAGTCTGACACGACCTCCCGCTCCGCCCAGAGCGGGAGAAGTTATTTGATTATTTCCCACCCAAAAAATAAAAAAGGCTTAAATATGACAGTCAGATCGAAGCTGCGTTAAACCGGTTTTTTTTTTTTTTCAAACCTGATACTCAATACTCAATATCTTTATTGCTTTACCATAATGTGTACTAAGGTGGTAACTATATAATTTAGTTCATTATGGACCCTGTAGGGCACAGCAAAAAATAGGAGAGAGGAAGAAGGAGAAGTTTTAGGAGATCATTAAGTTGTTATTGTGGGAACAAGTTTTAACTTACATATAATCAAAAAATAATCGTACATAAGATACTAACATTTCGCTTAACTATTATTTATGTTTTATGTATAAAAAGTACTTAAATATTTTAGATTATCTTTATATACCTGTACATGTTTATTATAATTCTGTTTATTCATATAAATAAATTGTTTTCCTTTGAATAATTATTATTGCCATATTATTTAATTTATTATTATTGCTATTTTATTTAATTATTATTGTTATATTATTTATTGATTATTATAATTATATTATTTAAATAATGATTATCGTATCATTAATATATTTTAAATATACTTTATCTGTAGATTGCGTGATTATCATCATTATATTATTAATTCTACAACTACTATTATTTATGTTTATCATTTAAATATTCATCTAAGGAGTAATAGTATTTGTTTATGAGTAAATTTTTTAGTTTTTTCTTTATAAGTATGTGCCATTTTAACCCCATACGTGCCCCGAAATCATAATCACCATTGGCCATGTGTCTTTTTCTTCCATAATTCTCCATCAGTGGTCATCTCGGTAGTCAGTCCCTTTCTAGTCATATCATCTTTCACACAGTCCATCCATCGTTTCTTTGGTCTTCCCCTACTATCGACATTTATACCCAGCTTTCCTCACGACATTTTTCTCATTCCTCTGCATTACGTGCCCTTACCATGACAACTGATTTCATATTCAAATTCATTTATTTGCGTTCCACAAGGTAAAACAAGATTTTAACAAAAGGCTTAGAGCTAAGAGCCGTTGTAGACCCTGTCAGGGCACAGCAAAAAATATTATTAGATACATAGCTATTACTTAAAATTAAAAATCTGAGTCGTAGAAAAACTAAAAATTTAAATAAAATTATACATGAAAACTGAATTATTACATGCGCATAAAAGTCAATAACAATAACATAAATATTTCTATTATTGGTAAGTAGGTAGCTATTTTCTCAAAATACTATTATTGCGTTTAGATAAAGTAATATTTACTTCACACTTCTTCCTTTCCTTCTTTAAATTTGATTTTCTTTTTCCGATTTTACTTAATTATGCTCCCAGAAACCATACACAGGTAAATCAAAATATCTGTATAATTTATATACATACGCAAACTGACTTCCGTCTGCATTAGAATCACAATTCATTTATTTTAACTTACACGCGTTCTTAAACATTCAAGTAACAATGGATGTATTGTACTGGTTGACGTTATAGATTTTATCACGGCATCTAGCGAATATAGTATCGTTGTCATAAATATTTTATTTATCGTCTAAAAATAGAGAAAAACTATGTTGCATGATGTCTACGTCTGTTGTGACATGTCTACTTTGAGACCTGAGTCAGAATTCTTCATTATTCTTCATCCGCCCAAATTCAGATTTCCCCGGATTGCCTGCAAACGGTAATCCCCAAGAAACAGAGAGCAGTAAGGAACTCAGAATCAAATTCAAACTAGGCTGACAATCAGCTATTTTCGAACGTCAAAATTACATAAGACAGTCCCCTAAAACGCCCACTCTTCATAGTGCAAAACAAACTCCCCAGCAGCACAGCTGTCAGTTCAGTGAGAAAAACTTGATTCTATACAATAGTATGCAAAATAATTTACATTACGCAACACAAAACATTAAATTAAATTATTTGCTATATGTCAGCTAGCGCACGCCAATAAACCAACAAAAAAAACATCGAAATTTATGCTCAAGCTGAAATAAAAGCCTCCAGGCATTAAAACCAGGTAGGCACATAGTGTAATTTATTTCATTACCACTCCTCACAAAACGATGAGGAAATAGGCATGTCCTAGAACTAAAAATCCGAAGACATGTGACATCCGCCAACCCACACTGAGGCCCACGCCGAGGATTATAGAAACCGGGACTGTAAAAATATATCCATGCCTGGGACTATAAAATTCTTTCTTATATCTATCCCCATGACCCAGCAGTGGAAAATTTATAGGCTGATTGCTATGCCCGAGATCTTCGGCATTTACATTTGTTAATCCAGGTTATAAACTATCTGTGTTCCAAATTTCATCCAAATCCGTTTAGTACTTTTTGCGTGAAAGAATGACAAACATCCATCCATCCATCCTCACAAACTTTTGAGTTTATAATATTACTAGCAGCGCCCCGCGGTTTCACCCGCATAAGTCTTGATCCCGTGGGAATATCGGAATAAAAAGTATTCTATGTGTCAATCCAGGTTATAAACTATCTGTGTGCCAAATTCATCCAAATCTGTTCAGTAGTTTTAGTGTGAAAGAGTAACAAACATTCTGACGACCTGGGTCAAATAAATTTATTTTCTTTCTTTCCCATCCATCTTCACAAACTTTTGACTCTATAATTTTAAATATTAATTTATAAATATATATGTAGGATTTTGATCATTCTTTTTTGTTTGGTAGGTCATACTTCCCATATAAATTCTATTACAGCATTTGCAGACCGCAGCCGCTTCTTTCTCGCTCTAGTGAAGGATGTTTCTGAGCGACAGAAAAGAAAAAATGAACATCAAACATTTTGTGCATTTGGATATATTCGCTTTAGATCGCCAAAAATTTAGGAAATATTTATAGAATAGTCTGCATTTGCGTGATGAGTAGCCTTTTTTGTTATTGTTGTTGTTTTCGTAATTATTATAGTCAAATAATATTTGTTTTAGTTTAAGAGAACTGCATCCTCCTTTTTTTACTTTATCTCTGTGGAAACATCGTGAATTGTACATTTACCCACTTCCAATTTGTAATCTTAAAAGTAAGATACATTTTACAACCGGCGGCACGGTTGGTGGAGTGGTTAAGCGATAGACTGCTGCGCTGCGTGTCACGGGTTCGCACGGAACAAATATTTGTATGACCTACAAGTAGTTGTTCCGGGTCTGGCTGTTTGTGTATGTGAGTTTAAATGTTTGTAAACACACCCACAATACAGGAGAAATTCTTAGTGTGGGAAACCGTTTAAAAAAAAATGTTTGTTTTCTCTAACAAAATAAATAAGGGACAGAAACGGGGAATTAAATTTCAAAAAGGAGGAGGGTCTCAATTCGACTGTGTTTTATTTTGCTTGTTTATTACGCGATTACTCCGCCCCAATTATGAATTGATTTTGATGATCCTCTTTTTCGTTTGGTAGGTGTTCCGAGGTTCCTTCAGAGGTGTTCCCATATAAATTTTATTAACTTGGGTAGTTTTTGAGGTTAGCATAAGTATTTTTTCAAAAAAAAAAAAAAAACACTATGAAGTGAAAAATAACTTGTCTTTGGTTTAGAATTTTCGTTTTTTGCCACCGAAAGTCTGTAGTCGGTTGTTTCTTTTTTTTGTGAAAAAAAATTCGGAAAACATATTCCACAAAGGAATCCAATTCTCATCTCCATTATGATACTTACTCCAGCAATTTTTGTCAGCCAGGAGTCCTAAAAGAAGAAGAGGGGAAGAAGGGTCAGGTAATGCAGAGCGCTTACTTACGTACGTACCATTATTATATACGATTTTACAGGACGAATTCTCGTTTTGTTTACGCTGTCACTTGAAATTCTATGTCGTCGACTTTCACCTTACGATTGCGCATGCGCATGGTTCTGCTTAACTCAATTACAACTCGTTATCCTTTCCTTTGTATGTCAGGGTGCCAACTTACCATCGGTCTTCGATTTTATTAGTATGGCATATTCACAGAAAACAGCTAAAACGTGCATCGTCAATCCTTAAGGCTAAGCGTATGCTGAGACGCAGGGGACGCAGGTCCACGTAGCGCAGGGCAGAGTAAATTTTGTAATGCATGAACGTACTGACAGCTGTGTAGACTACGGCGCGGGTGCAGATACATGTTACGCAGACATGTCTGTCCTGCTCTGCGTCTCGTTGTAGATCACTTGTTTTTACCACTGATTCATAATTTAAATTCAATGACAGATTGTTTGAACTAGCTAGAACGCGAATGTGTCTGTGTAGCTGCGTCGCAGCATGCGCTCGTGGTCTATGTCTACCTCGCCTGCCCTACCCTGTAAAATCTATACTTGCTGTGCTGCGTCACCTGCGTATCAGCATACGCTTAGCCTAATTGTATATATCGGCAACGCTATTTATTTTTCCTAAAAACTGACTAGAGTCACCAAGGAATGGTATTTAGCAAAAGCTGTCAAAAAATCTAATCAGTTTTTTGGGCCTCCGATTCCCTTGGGATTTTACTGAGATTTTCGTATGCGTCGTTGCAAATGCTTCTGGCAATGTAGGTTCAAAAGTTCGATGGCCCTAACCTGCGCCATCTTTAATTTCAGTTGTTTCTGATCTGCCTTTTTTACACTCAACAATTTTCAAAGCACCATGATATCGTATTTACTCCAGAGTACATCATTATTGGTAGTTGCCAGGTGATATCATCATCACCCTGCAGCAGTCCACTGCTGGACATAGGCCTCTCCAATTGTACGCTATTCAGGTCGATTCTCGGCAACTCTCATCCAGCTGCTACCAGTCACCCTGCGAAGAACATCGCTCCACCCAGCCTGACCTACCTTAGGTTTGCCGATTCGCGGTCTCCACTCGCGAACACGTCTACCCAACGGTCATTGGTTCTACGCTACGGCTAATATGGCTGGCCCATTGCCACTTCAGCTTGCTTATTCTTTGAGCTATGTCGACAACTTTGTTTCTCTGTCAGATCACCTCATTCCGGATTCGATCCCTCAAAGAGATTGCACGCATAGTCCGTTCCATAGCTTGCTGAGCGTTCTTGAATTTATGGACCAGATTAAAAGTATAACCCAATATCCCACCGACCTAACTTCCGGGCCACCAAATCATTCCTCGACTAATTCGCTATTTATTTATCTCGGCCAGCCAAACATGATAATCGTGTTTAACCGGTCCATCATATGTTAAATACTCTAGCTAGGCTTTACTGTGACGTCAATCATGCACAGCATGTCGGCACGTGTTTGTCCCATATCTGTCAAATGTCTGTCACTCATAATTATGGCTCAAGCCATGGTCTGGTCAGGTAGGGAGTCTTAAGTCCACTTTCGCACGGGCGCATTTTCTATGAAGTTTTCATAGAAATTGTTCCACCAGAGTTGCGTCCCGCCTGTCTGCGGAAGCCTAAATGCCACAGAGCGTACCTCTAACGCGTTGAAAAGGCGCACTGTTGGGTTCTCAACGCTTGGTTTAACGCTGAGAGTTGAAAATCCAGAGCAGGGTAGAAAAACGTCGCGTTTAAAAATGTTAGTGCGTAAATGGACTAGAGCTCTACCCACACAGTTCTGAATCAGGGCTTTCCGGGATCCAGGTCGTATAGGTTAAGTGACCCGGCAGGAAAAAAAAGTCAATTTGCAAAATTTTGCATGAAAGATGTTTGGTTATTGTGAACCCAAGCTAGATGTACGCCTCCCAAAATCTATCAAGATCTAACTATTCATCACAGTGTCACAACGCTAACCTTTCTAGGCGTAAGAGTAAGTGAGGACAAGCCTAGTCTTCCTTAGCAAAGTGACCATTTACCTTAATTTCTGGAGTTTAGGGTCATTTAGTCCTTAAGGGCAATCTGACATTAAATATGCACAGTTGCACACGTCGGTTTTTTACGCGTCGTCAACGGGCGTCAAATGCAACTACCGCTGCTTTTTCAAGGCCGAAAACGAGCCCACGTACTGCACAAATGACGCGCATGCAACGCGCGTATAAAAAATGCCGTGTGCATAGGACCTTGAGTCTCGACTGAATAATCCATAGGTCACTGGCTCATATCCGGCTCGAAGGACCATTTCTCTGTTTGAAATAACACAAAGAGAGAAAGTAAAATGTGGATTTCACTTATATTTAATTTCAAAGAAAAAACAATGGTGCGTTACACTCAACGTATTATAAAGAAGCGACAAGAAAAATATTTGTCGCCACACGTTTTATATAAATATTTTAAAGCAAATGTTGCACACATAAAAAAAGGAAAAAAGAACCAAAATATTAAATTTGATTCTAATTTATTATAGATTACTGCAATTAATTACATTGATCCATAATATTTCAGAATATCAAAATATATGTTCACATTGTATTGAACAGGTTCCTTCTAGGCAAGCAAGCACAGTCGTCCACCGCATGAACGCTTAAAATCAAAGATGTGATTCTCAATAACTCACAGACATTTACAGTATGCTCTTACAATTGTTTAACTCATCTTAAGTTCTAATTGCTCATGCAAACACCATCACATAAGACTGGTTATTTTGCTATTTTACCCCTTCGCGCCTCGGAAATCACGTTACGTCGTGGTCATTCCGTGGATGCCCGACCATCTTAACATATAGAGAACCCTTCGTGCCTCAGAAGTCCCGGCTGTCAATTTTGGATCTTGGACAGTCGTTACGGGTCTTCAGAACCCCGAAAGTCTGACAACCAGTCTTACCAAGGGGTATCGTATTATCCAGTAACTGGGTTGTGGAAGTCAGGCAGGTGCTCCATGTAAAATACTGGTATTCAGTTTATATACAATACGCACTTGAATCCGGAAAATCAGAGGTGCGGACCTTGGGTTCGAACTTGAGACCTATGACTTGGCAGTCCGACGGTCACACGGACACCACTAGAATGCTATCACTGCCGCACAACCCAGTTATTGGATAACGCAATACCTTACCAAATTACCTACATATAACCCCAAAACGCATGGAAAGGGCTCTTAAGGTCAACTTAACAAATTTTCTCAAAGCCGACTTAACCAATATCTCATTTAAGTAAGTTACAAGGTCAAGCATACTGCTATTGTGAAATACCTCTCAGAATACATATAAGCTAATTAATCACTTAATTATCACCTCAAAAACTATTTAGGTAGAGTCTAAAATTACTTGAGAATGTATTAGCGTCTAGTTTTAATGGCAACGCAAATACGGGGACTAGCAAAAAAAATATCGTCTGTTTTAAATGGTGTAGACAAAAGTTAGTACCGACTAGTCGGCCATATTTGTAGATGGCGACTAGTCGGCTTAAACCCGCCGACTAGGCGACCCTTTTTTTACTCGTATTAATAGGCCTAAAAATTTAAAAGACGTTGTTTAAAATGAAATTGAAATCTGTACTGTTATTATTTTTTATTATAGGATCAGTTTTACAGTTTACTTTCAGTGCAATTTAGAACAGGATAGGAAATTAGGATATGAAGGAATAGGAACCCTTCGTTTGGTCCATTAATTAAGTCCGCCTGGTCGACGGGCGTCGCGCGCCGGCTCCTACGAGCCGAAAGCGTAATCACGAACATTGCCGATGTCACTCGAACTCAACCGAAAGCAATGATAGGTTTGGCCGCATAGTCGGCCATTTTGCAGCCGACTAATCAGCTAGTCGACCAGTCATAGTTGGCCCATCTCTAGTTTATAGGTCATTGGGATAATGGTTTCGATTTCAGTTCAAATTAACATAACAGAATATCGCGCTTGTATCCAACGGACTTGGCAGAAGTGTAGTGCACCTACATATCACCAAGTGTTGCTGAGCATGAGGTCTTAGGTTTGAATCCCAGGTCGGGCATTGTTATTGGGTTTTTTTTATCTGGAATTTCTCAGTAGCAGCCTGGAGTCTGGATTTGTGCCCGGTTGATGGCAATAGGCTCGCTCCCTATTACATGGGACTTAAACATAACTGGCGAAATGTGAGTGTACTATAGGTACACCTCTGCCTAACCCTTAGATCTTATATTATGATAGCATAATCAGCCTATAATGTTCCCACTGCTGGGACACAGGTCTCCTCTCGAGGAGACGGAGTGGGCCGTAATCCACCACGCGGGCCCATTGCGTGTTGGTAGATGTCATATGTCTTCAAATTGTTGGTTCTAGGACATGCCGGTTTCCTCACGATGTTTTCCTTCACCGTTTTGAGAGCAGTGGTGATGAAGTAATTTACACAAAGTAAAGCGCCTTTCAGGGTTCGAGTCCAATACATACAATTCGTAAGTCGCGGCTGTTACCACTTGGCCACCACTGCTGTCTATTATGGTAAACCTATTGCTTTCAACGAGCTGCTATTGAGAAAAGCTAAAAAGAACCGAATTGTCGGATTCCATGCCAAAATGCCTTTATCCAGCTTCGGCTGAGGATGATGAATGATGCTAAATGCTCGGACCAAAGTAAAAACCAAGACATAGCACTGCAAACAATACAGTGAAGAATGCCAAACTACACGTCATTGAGTGCACACATGTTGACGAAACCGGCCTCCCGTCACTGTTGACAGCGCTATGATTTGGTTCTTTATTTGGTCTGCGACTAAATGTCGTATTTAATCCAGCCATCATAAGTTTGCTTTTGTTACAATAAAAAATACAGTTATTTATTGTTGTATTGTATTCTCCTGCTACCGTATCGTTCATAGCATATTAATTTGATATTCGTAGGGCCAACCATGTTGCCATGGCTATAATATTATTCAGTCTGCGAGGAATACGTGAGAAGAATGTGATGAGGATACAGTTTACTGATTAACTAGCTTTTGTCTGTGACTACGTCCGCGTGGATGCCAACTACAGCGCCGGCTCTAGTTCTTGATCAGGGTAGAGCGAGATTGTCTTTCGGCGCCCTTTGATTGACGCTTTCACTTCACGTAAATTCTACTTCGGTTTCATATTAATAAATAATAATTCCAAATTTTTCGAAAATCTACTTCTATTGCAAATATCAACACGTATTGAATTTTCAATTAAATTAAGTAGCTCTAATTTGTATACTCCTGCTTCTTAAATAATAAGAAAGCTTTTTCTGATACATAATTAAATAAGTATTTGGTGTTAATTTGAATCAGTCACTGAACAATAAAGAACAGTGTTCAGCGTTAGCCCACAGATTAAAAAAAACTGTTCTGGCAACACTGATCCCACGCCTTTCAAAAGGTGCCATCAAAATTTTCAGGAATTTGTTTTTCGCATTTGGCTTTTTGGCGCCCCTTGCCTTTTGGTGCCTAGAGCAACCGCTCCTCTCGCTCTACCCTAGGGTAGGCGCTGGCCAACTATACCATACTATACTTCAACATAATATGCTATGGCACTCGGCAATGGACCTTCCTGTCAGTGAGAGCATTTTTTAAATCGGATCGGCACTTCCAGAGATTATCTTTTGCTGCTGGGGATTTTGTTGCGCCACTTCTTCCTCCCAGCTAAAGCACTAGGAAGTGGTGAAGGGTGGGCGTTTTGGGGGACTGTCTTATGTAATTTAGACGTTCGAAAAGTGCTGATTCTCAGCCTAGTTTGAATAAATGACTTTTGAATTTGTCTGTTGCAAACAAATAATTTTACTACTTTATAATTTTAGTTTATATTACTGGGAATGCCTTGGGTCTCTTGGCTAAATCATAAACTAATTGTGGTGTGTATTCGAATACTAACATATTTATTAAATATACTAATAAAAAAAGGGATCATTGTGTTTGAATTAAATAAATAAATAAAATTAAATATAACAGCCACACAGGTTGATCGAAGGTTAAGCTACGCTTACCGCGGTCGGGTCTTGGATGGGTTACCATCCATTAAATATCGAGACCACTCCGTGCCTCGGAAATCACGTTAAGCCGTTGGTCCCGGTTGTCATTCGTAGATCTTTGACAGTTGTTACGAGTAGTCTGAAGCCCAAAAGTCTGACAACCAGTCTTACCAAGGGGTATCGTGTTACTCAGTAACTGGATTGTGCAGGACAGATAGGCAGTCGCGATCCGTGTAAAAAACTGGTATTCATCTGCATCTGGTTAGACCGGAAGCCGACCCCAACATAGTTGGGAAAAGGCTAGGAAGGTTGATTATTGGGAATGCCTGCGACTCCTGCCTGCAAATTGTTCTGAATAGGGTTGATGCCTGATTATAAAAAAAAAACAAATTCCATTTTGTCCGTCAGTCAGTTAATAAAAAAACTGGCCAAGTGCGTTTCAGACTACGCACAATGATGGGTTTCGTAGTTCAGATGAATTTATTTATCTCAACAACAAACTTAACATTGTAGTTGAAAAACATGTTCTTTCCGAAACTAATGGACCTAAAATTTTGAAAATACATAGTGTGGCTCTTTACTCAAAGACTACAGGAAAACCTATAAGAAGTCTATGGTCTTAAAATAACATGGTAAATCTGTCAATATTGTGCGTACAAACTTACATTTGCAGTTAGAAACCGGTACAAAAAGTTAGCAATCCTAGCAGTCCCAGTGGGCTTGCCAGAGGGTTTCTAACTTTTTGTAAACGAAATAAAGTATATAATGGTTAAATAATATAATGTTTAAAATACTCTTTTTTTTTGGTATGTCTTACTAGTTACTAGCAACAGCTAGTCCCCGCGATTTCGTCTGCGGACCAGGATGAAAAGTAGCCTATTTCCTTCTCCAGGTCATGGTCTACACATGTGCCAAATTTCATCCAAATCCGTTCAGCCGTTTTAGCGTGAAAGCGTAACAAACAAACTCACTGTCGCATTTATAATATTAGTTAGGAAGACACTGCAATACTGTATAGTTTCCCATTACTGAAATAATTTTTGGAATGATTAGTAAGGGTATTTCAAACAGGCGCGACACGCGACGCGACACAAAGACACCGCTCGTCGCGCGACGGGCGGTTTCTTTGTGTCGCGCCTGTTTGAAAGAGCCTTTATTCCCTACCCATTCACAAATTTTACCTAAGTATTTAAAAACACTTTTGAAGAAAAAATGATGTCATTATGGCACATATCCCGGAAATTAAAAACATGAATAAAGAAACAAAGGAATTGGAATTTACTATCATTTTCATTGAAATACCTTTAAAATGTCAATGCTTCGTAGAAAGTTATCACGGTCATCTGTCCGTTTTTGAGCACACAACTCCAAAACCAGTTTTTTCTAGGCCACTAGTGTTGTCGTTTTACAACGTTTATCGAGCGATTCGTAACTGTTTATCGTATCCGTTGTTTTGTTTACAAATAGTGTTGTGTTTAGTGCGTAACGGGTTAGCAGAATTACCGGTGTTTGGATAAGGCTAAATTGAGTGCTGTGAGTTTAGAATTGATATATTTTTCGTTTCTGAAAGCCCTTTCCGAATGTTTTCCATGTCTCATGGGCTTGTGGCTAAATAATGACAGCCGCACAGATCGATCGAAGGATAAGCTATGCTTGCCGCTGTCTTCTCGTGAACCGACGTATCGAGACCCCCCTCTCTCAGCGTTGCCAGACGTCCCGATTTTTAAATCAAAATGAAATGTCCCGCGTGGGACAGGCTCAGTCCCTGTTTTTTTTTTCCTTATTTTTGCTTTTTATTTTTTGAAGTGAAAACTTCTTTAGGTGCGTTGGACATTTTTGAGATGCGACTAAACCATTGATTTCGCGACACCGTGATGACACAAGCTTTTGACCATTAAAAATACATCTATGCGTTGATTTTTTTTCAAGTTTTCACTTCTGTCTGCACTCCGCCACTGTTTTTTTATTTTTTATTCAGAAGACTAAGAAGACTCAACTACCTAACGATAGGGTAAATCTGATTTAAAATATCGTAATTTAATTAAAATACATTTTTTATGGCTATTTTTGCTATCTATTGTCACGTAAACGTAACTTAAAACTAAAATACAAAGATAAATATTTAAAAAATCTGATCAGATATATACGTTTTTTTACTATGTCCCGCTTTTTTCACTCAAAAAGTTTCAGAATCCCGACTTGGCAAAAAATCTGGCAACGTTGCCCCTGACAGCGTTCCCAGAAAAAAATCTGTCCCTGCCTAGAGTGTCGGAGTGCACGTTAAACCGTTGGTCTCGGCTGTCATTCGTGAATCTTTGACAGTCGTTACGAGTAGTCAGAAGCCCGAAAGTCTGACAACCAGTCTTACCAAAGGGTACCGTATTACCCAGTTACTGGGTTCTGGAGATCAGATTGGCAGTCGCTCCATGTAAAATACTGGTATTCAGCTGCATCTGATTAGACTGTATGCCGACTCCAACATAGTTGGGAAAAGGCTAGATGATGATGAGATTTGACAAAACCAGAGTTCATACCCATCAGGTGTTCTTAAGGTCTGTAGTGGTCGCTAATAATTTCCACATGGATACCGTAAATACAGTCAGGAAATTTAGGTACTATTATTAAAATATTGTCCTTGGTTACAAGAAATTTTTCAAAATGACATATTTGATCGAAGCTCTTCAATTCAATATGAAGATTCATTTCTTTATTTAAATATATCTCATTTACTCGGACCTTGATGCGCGAAATTCACGGAAGTCCGTATTTTTTATTATGAATGTACGTACGTCGTGTTACTACCTGCTTACACGTTATTTAAAAAAAAAACGATATTATTTAATTTGAGAGTATGTAAGGATCGTAATTCGTAGGGTGACGTTTTTAGTTTCTACCAACCCCAATGAGAACAAGGTGTGATTTGATATTATATGTAAGTTAAAACTTGTTCCCACAAAAACAACTTAATGATCTCCTAAAACAGTGCTTCCCCTCTCCTACCCTCTTTGCTGTGCCCTACAGGCTCTATTATGATCTAAATTATATAATTACCATCTTAGTACAAATTATGGTAAAACAATAAAGATATTGAGTAATTATGTGCCTGTGTGTGAGCGTGTATAATTTAATTTTTCTTTAAGAAGTACAAATTTTCCCAAAATTGTTCTTTAATTCAATTTCCTTTAAACATTAACTAATATTAATACGAAAGTGAGTTTATTTGTTACGCTTTCACCCTAAAAAGGCTAAACAGATTTTGATGAAATTTGGCACATGGGTAGATCATAATCTGGATTAGGATATAATATACTTTTTATCCCGATATTCCGCCGGGATGGAGACTTATGCGTACTAATTTAATATCTTAACTTTGATACCCTAGTGAAGAAGTACACCTACTTAGTACCTGTTCCCTTTATTTATGTCAAATATTGTGACTAGCAGCGCCCCGCGGTTCCACCCGAATAAGTCTCGATCCCGTGGGAATATCGGCATAATAGTATCCTATGTGTTAATCTAGGTTATATATCTGTGTGGTTCTTTCCTCAAAAGACCATTTCAGACACTAATCTACATGGTCCTCATATGGCCTGACCAAGATTATGTCTGGACTTTAAAAGAGACTGTGACCTCTGAGTTTGTTTCGGCCTTTCTTCTCAGAGTAGTCAGATAGGAAACGCCGAACTCAACTAGCTTATTTTTTTTTTTTTTTAATTTGACGTGTAAAAGTGATTCCGATATCCTATTTACAGAATAAACAATTTCATTTCATTTCATAAACTATGTGTGTGCCAAATTTCATCCAAATCCGTTCTGCAGTTTTTGCGTGAAAGAGTAACAAACATCCATCCATGGATCCTCATAAACTTTCACGTTATTAAGTAGGATATCTTTTGTTGGTGTTCGTAAATAAATAAATAAACACTGTAATACTCTTATCTAACTAGAAGCTAGCCTATAATAGACTTACGGTAAAGGCATTGGCCTAACGAGGTCGTGACCCGTGAGTTCAAACCTCACCCTTGAGTCTGTTCACGTGAACTCACTTGTAACTTCTATCAAAGTGTAATTAGAATATCGGAGTCGTTAATAAGTATAGGGCAAAAATTATCAAAAATTTCAGTTCCCTAATCAACCAAAAATAGCAACAAATTTATTGAAATTTTCCGAAAATTTGTTATTTTTGATGTGTAACATCTTTGCTCTCGCTTTACTGCAAACAATCCAAAATAATTTAATCTGTGGGTGTGATTTCGTGAAAATCAACGGAAATGTGTCATAGGAAGCCGGGGAAGAACGCGCTATTTGATTTGACCAATGAACACGCGCGGTGCTAGAGTTGGCCGTCAGAAATGACCTTGACGAGGCCCCGCCCCTTTACTATTGCTTATTATCAAGGTGAGATGTCAGATGTAACACATTTTATGCGACTAGTGTAAGGCTCGCTCGGTTTTTTTAACCTCCTATAAAAGACAGACCAAAAATATATGGTAATTGATAACCCATTTCGCCCTTTTAAAAACCACAAAAACTAATTTATATCTTTTCTTTACTTCCAGAAATCAGCTGTCTAAGCAGCTAAGCAGTAGAAATGAAGGTGTGGGGGGCTCACGGCGAGTTCTGCGCTCGTCACCAATGGGAGGTGATCGTCGCAACCTTGGCCTTGCTCGCATGCGCCGCTAGCGTCGAGAGAAATGGTCCGGGAAATAGATCGGAACACTGTGCCGGATGGGCTAGAGCATGCCCGGGACTAGAAGCCGAATACCAGGCCGCAGACGCAGTGATCATGACCTTTGTCCGTTGTGCAGCACTCCTCTACGCTTACTACCAAATCTCAAATCTCCACAAAATCGCTTCGAAATATCTTCTCATCATTGCCGGGGTGTTTTCCACATTTGCCAGCTTCATCTTCACGTCAGCGGTCGCTAGTTTGTTCTGGAGCGAGTTAGCGAGTATTAAGGATGCCCCGTTTCTGTTTTTGCTGGTCGCTGACGTGGCTAGAGGTGCCAGAATGGCAAAGGCAGGGTGGTGTGCTGGCGAAGACCAGGGAAAAAGGGTCGGAAGAGCATTGGCGTTGCTGGGACCGACAGCAACCTTGGATACTCTCCTAGCAGTCTTGTTAGTAGGAGTTGGAGCTTTATCTGGAGTCCCCAGGCTTGAACACATGTGTACTTTTGCCTGCCTAGCATTGTTAGTAGATTACCTAGTATTTGTCACTTTCTACCCAGCCTGCCTTTCCTTGGTAGCAGATTTCGCTTCAGGACGAAAAGAAATGTCCCCAGACAGTCCGTTTTCCGATGCTGATCTGAAGCCAAACCCAGTTGTTCAAAGAGTGAAGATGATTATGGCTGCCGGACTGTTATGCGTTCATCTTACCAGCCGGTGGCCTTGGAGTTCTGATAACGGGATCATTGAAGGTCCGACAGACACTTTGACCCCTGCTCCAAACGACAACATTCTTTTACATTCATACGTCAAATGGTTCTCAGTTTCTGCCGACTATATCGTCATAGCAACTCTGCTTTGCGCTTTGATTATAAAATTCATTTTCTTTGAAGAACATAGAAACTGGGTTATAGATATGAACGACATGACGGTCAAAGAGGTGGTTCAAGAACAGGCCAGAAATAAGCCTAAATTCTCAGTAGGTGATGACTCGAATTCTGAAGTTTCAACCCAAACAGAAGGTGTTTTAGAAGACGAGTGGCCTACACTCTCTCCGAGCTCTTCTGCGGCCAAACTTAACTCTAAAAAGCGACCTATGGCAGAATGCCTTGAAATATACAGATCTGAGGGAGCTTGCGTGTCACTTAGCGATGAAGAAGTAGTGATGCTCGTAGAACAGTCCCATATACCTTTACATAGATTAGAAGCAGTATTAGGCGATCCGTTACGTGGTGTAAGATTGCGTAGAAAGGTCGTCGGATCAAGGTTCCAAACTGAATTGGCAATCAAACAGCTGCCTTACCTAAATTACGATTATTCTAAGGTTCTAAACGCTTGCTGTGAAAATGTTATCGGATACGTCGGTGTGCCGGTGGGCTATGCAGGCCCTTTAGTAGTCGATGGCAAGCCATACATGATTCCAATGGCCACAACTGAAGGGGCGTTAGTGGCTTCAACGAATAGGGGTGCTAAAGCCATTGGTACTAGAGGAGTCATAAGTGTAGTCGAAGACGTAGGAATGACAAGAGCCCCAGCAGTCAAATTCCCCAACGTTGTTAGAGCCCATGAATGCCGACAGTGGATAGATAATAAAGACAACTACGCAGTCATAAAAGAAGCCTTCGATTCCACATCAAGATTCGCTCGCCTCCAAGAGGTTCATATAGGAGTTGATGGAGCAACACTGTACTTGAGATTTAGAGCCACAACAGGCGATGCAATGGGCATGAACATGGTTTCAAAAGGAGCCGAAAACGCCCTAAAATTACTTAAAAACTACTTCCCAGATATGGAAGTAATTAGCTTATCTGGAAATTACTGCTCAGACAAAAAAGCTGCAGCCATTAACTGGGTTAAGGGAAGGGGTAAAAGAGTTGTCTGCGAGACAACTATAACCAATGATAGTTTAAGAACCATTTTTAAAACTGATGCCAGAACTTTGGCTAGGTGCAATAAAATAAAGAATCTCTCAGGGTCAGCTTTGGCTGGGTCCATAGGCGGGAATAATGCCCACGCAGCGAATATGGTAACAGCTATTTACATAGCTACCGGTCAAGACCCAGCTCAGAATGTAACCAGCTCGAATTGTTCAACAAACATGGAAGTCTGTGGTGAAAATGGTGACGATCTGTATGTTACTTGCACCATGCCTTCTCTAGAAGTCGGTACTGTTGGCGGCGGTACCATTTTGACGGGTCAAGAAGCCTGTTTAGACATCCTAGGGGTTAAAGGAGCTGGGGCACGCCCTGCAGAAAACTCTGCTAGATTAGCGTCACTGATATGCGCTACAGTGTTGGCAGGAGAGCTAAGCCTAATGGCCGCGCTTGTCAATTCAGATCTTGTCAAATCACACATGAGACACAATCGATCGACTGTCAATGTGCAAGTGCAAGCTGAGAACATCACTTTGAAAGTACCCACCTTATAACATACAGTTTGATAAGTTTTAAAATTCATGGGGCCTTAAGAAGTTTATTCAGGTTTCATGTCGTTTTTCGGCTTAACTCTTCACTGAATCCGTGTTGTAGGGCCGTAGGCAAAGTGCTTAACTTGGCTAGCGATATGTATACCGTGTATTATAGTAAGTAAGTCTTCTGCTTGTGAAAAGTCAGGCTCGGTCATAAAGCGGTGCAGCAAGCCATCTGGCCTGGTGACGGCAGCGCAAGAAAATTATAGATCCCTAACACTTTTGCCATAGTCATTTCGTCCAATGGGGAAGATCACTGTCAATTAGTTCCCTAAATATGTCGCTAAAAGTTTGTGACACGAGAACTGTCAATCCCTTTAAACCTAAATTGTATGTTTTTTTTTTTCCTCTTAATATGTAAAAAAAAATGTGACGCACGCCTTTGAATAAAAATAAATAGGTGTACATAAACTAAGTGATAAAGAAAGTGGGAGAAAGCACTGAGGATTTTGAATTTTAGATCTAGTGATTTTTCGAGGTGATGCAGTTAATAATAATATTTCAAAGAAAAAGAGGGCTTTTACGTTATTTTCTAAACAATCCAAGTCTTCAACATCCATAAAGCGCCCTCTACTGGACAAGATTTCGGTAATCTGGATACGCTTGCTGCACTGATCAAAATTACCGATTTCTTTTGTTTTGAACCTTTTTTACATCGCAGATAGTGATTTTGGAGGGAAAACCCTTCGTAGAATAAAAATCATGGTAGATATTACTAATATTTTATTGTAATGTGACTTGGCAAAAAGAAATTAAGAAAGATTGCAAATATCACTAAAACACAGTCATTGACATTTGAATTACGGTGTTGCCAGTAAATTTCTAGACTTTTTGCCAAGGTAGGTACTTATAGTTTTTCCAGTGATTTTTTATTAAATTCCTGATTCTATTGATGTGTAAGGGAAGTTTTGGTGGCCTATTGTTAGCAAAGTATATCATTTTAATGGTATTAACGACAATATTATTAATATATTTAGTTGAATGTCTGCTGATGTTGTAAACGTAAAGCGTGATCATTGTAACTAATAGTTGTTCAATAAATTAACTTTGAATGTTCTGTTGAGTTTAATTCAGAAGGTTAAATGAATTTTTAAATTCATTTTGGGATATGATAAATTGTTTTTTTCTTCACGTCGTGCATCAAGAGCCACAGTTAGCCATGGTAGATAATATTGCCAAAGTGCCAAATAAAACAAGGGGAAAAATCATTGATAAATTATTTAATAGTTAAAATAGGGGAAAACTGTATTTATTTGGCATTATCCAGGAATAAACAACCACCTCCCATCTATCGGCCATTGAAGTAGGTAATAGTAACTACACTTGCGAGCAAAAGAACAACTGATGAAAATGCTACCATTTTAAAAGCTATACTGTAAACATGAAATTCGTGCCACATGCATTTAAGGTGGAACCTTCGACCATGCCCGCGAAATTCAAATGTTCTTATGGTTTTTTCATTTTGTAGGTCAGTCTCAGATCTCATGTTAATGATTGATTGATTGGCGGTCATAAAAGATGGCCTCCCTCCATTTCTTCCACATCTCACGGTTACCTAAATAACATATCAAATTATTTGCTGCTAAGAATGTCAATTTCGTGAATTTATGACATTATACACCATCACTGAGAATTGTATTTACGATTTTAATTATTAACATTCTCTAAATATATATTTATTATTTTTACGACCGCAAATCAATCAATCATTAATATGAGATCTGAGACTGACCTAAAATATACAAAAAACGTAAGAAAATTTGAATTTCGCGGGCAGGGTCGGCGCTTTCGCCTTAAATTAAATCTATATTTCAAGAACTTTCCTACTTTGAGTGGAGCAGAATTTCAAGTTTAGGTACAGTAATTAAATTTAATTAAAAAATTAGCCTTTAAAATGGTTGCATTTTCATTAATTTTCAACAGTTATTTAGTTTTAACGATCGTTCGGAACAAGTAACAAGTAGTTGATTCCATAAACAGCCATCAGAATCTACTGCTGCAATCTATAACTTATAAACAACGTTGATAATTTTGAATATTAATAACAGTCATGTCCTCTCATATTACTATAAATCATATTCAAATAAAATATTAGTTTGTAAATCCATAGCTTTCATTCTACTAAAAAAAAAAAAGTTGTTTATTGGTACTAGAAAATCATTCACAAAATAAATATTTCTGTTATTATAATTATTATGATTTACAATTGATGATACTGTTTCGAATGTACGATAGTAATTTGATTTCTGGCTGTGGTGGTGAATTTAAAAACGGGTTAGTGCGGTGTTTTTTCTATTCATCGAAAATATACCTATAGGTATTTTATACAAATTAGTTTTCCTTAAATAGATTCGAAAGCACTTACAATTACAATCCGTAGGATTTGAAGGAAATTCATAATTTATAGCTTCATACATTTGAAAAAAAATCGTCTGCTAGACCACTTAACGCAATGAATATTGGTAAACAATTATTGGGTATCAATCAGAATCGGAAAGCATTCACTAGTCACTGGCAAGATTGGTGTTGGGTATTGATTTGGCCGAAGTATCGTAATTTTGCTTATAGGTTCAACTTTTTGTGTACTTAGTGAGTTGATGCTATGAATGTTAGAAAAAGTATAATCGCTAAGCAAGGTCAGCAAAAACGTCATTGTTGTAAACGTCGTTGTCTGCACACAGACTTCATTTATTATTTCTGTCGGAATACTATAAGTATTTGGTAGACTCACTAGAGTGCGTTTCATCAAATAGTTCCTTTGCCATAATGTTGGCTCCACTGTTAAACTTTAACAATGGACCAATTACGTAGCGCCGTAGCGTACTTTTGTTCGTCCTACAACAGTGCAGCCAACATTACAGCATAGGAACTATTTGATGAAACGCACTTTAGCAAGGTTTTTAAATATTTAAAAACAATATTCAAAGCAGACAAATCATTTTATTTCTGTTTTTAACTTTGACAGTTGTTATGCTAGGTACACACGCAGCGAATATTCAAAATTTGCGTCCACACACTTTTGACATCACTAGCGCCAAATCAAAATCTGTGTGGACGTGATAAACTAGTTAAATGCTCTAAGGATAAACAGTAATATTTAACTTATTCCTTCCAGGACGTGGTAATGTGACCCATTTGTAACAATTAAGCACCCCATAAAGCCTAGGTGAAAATGGATTTGTGAAAACACAATTATTATGTATTTTTGAAAATTTCCCAAAATTCGTCACTAAATATCACTTTTCTCCAAATTGAAAGGCCTTCATTACTATTCCATTGAATACCTAATACTTTAAGAAACCTTTCCATTCTAAAACATCGAACAGGAAATACTTTATTAATTATTTTTAAAAATCATCTACGTACATGAACTTTGACACCAGTTATCTCAAAATTTTATAAAGGCTTTAAGCGTATAGATACGGACAAGACATCTTCATTTAATCAGCTATCTAACGAGGTATAAAAGTCAAAAAAATATTAAGTGGTGCCGATGGAACAGTCGATAATGCTGGCAAAGGTCGAATTTGCAAATTGTAGAAATATTTAAAACTTGTGTGATAATCGAATTAATTAACTGGTTTATGCCATCCCACTACTTCCTAACCTCCTAGCAATCCATCACACGTTTAGGATCATGTGATAAGCCCTGTATAATCGGCACCGGTGCCTTCAGTAGTAATACTAAGGTAAAAAAATAATACATGCAGCGGAACACATAAGAACTAACTTCGCTTCAAAACTAACCAAGACAGCAGTTAGTAGAAGAGTAAGGGCTTGTATAAGGCACAGAGGTGCCCATTTCGAACAAAACCTTTAAGTAACCAAAGCAGGTTCAGGTTTTAAATGATTTCAATAATTTCCAATTCTATCTTTTTCGGCATATCGACTGTGGTCCCTCAAAACTTTTTGTTTACGTTGAAAGTTGAAAACTTTTTGTCAAAATATCAGTTTTCAAATAAATTTGCAATGAAGGCCTTTCGAGTAATATTTTGATGACGCATTCTGGGAAAGTTTCTAAAACTAAAGCTAATGTCATGATAAATGAACGATTTTTTTCAAAAGCCGATGTTTGTCATGCTGGGGCTACATTGTCGCGTTATCGCGAACTTTACTTCGCGCGCTCTCTCTCGCACACTGCTCAACGTCTCGTAGCGTGTAGCCCCTGCATCAAAGTGCGGTGTGGTGGAGTGCGGTGTATGTCAAAATATACGCAAACTTAGCGACAAATGAACCGAGAATAGCGAGTAGACCGTGAGTCCTGTTGAAACTGAAAAGCCGCTCCCCGACTTTTGAACTGATCATGAGTACCTGTACCCTAATTGCGTAACTTATTTTCGTAAACAATTTTGCCAATTTGTTTAATTTTGATAGTTCAACAACATTCATTGCGTTATTTACGTTATTGAGCAAATATTTTTTTCCAACTTATAAAGCAATGGATTAGCAATTTGTTTCAAATCGAAATAGTTTGCGATTGTGTTGTATTACGCAATTAGGGTACTGGGTACCTAACGTGTGATGAATTGCTGGGAGGTTAAAAACTAGTGGGATGGCATAAACCAATTCGATTATTACACTATTTTCAAATATTTCAACAATTATCAAATTCGACCTTTGCCAGCATTATTGACCACCATCGGCACTCTTAATATTTTTTTTAACTTGTGGACCTTGATAGATAACTGATTAAATGAAGATGTCTTCTTCGTAATTTGTACGCCAAACCATAGTATAAAATTTTATAACAGGTGTAAAAGTTTATGGACGTAGATGATTTTTTAAATGATTAATAAATTACTTCCTTTAACTTTCAACTGTTTGATGTTTGAGAAAATTTGGATAAATCCAAAGGTTTGTTAAAGTTTTAGGTACCCAATGGAATATCAATGAAGGGCAATTTGAGAGTTTGGAAAAAAGTGATAGGTATTTAGTGACGAATTCAGGGAACTTTTCAAAAATACATAAATGATGGGTTTTCTCGAATCCCATGAATATTAGCCTAGGCTTTATGGGGTGCTTATTGGTTGCAAATGGATCACACTACCACATCCCGGAAGGAATACGTCAAATTACAAGTCACCTGTATGTTTTGCGTGTGTACATAATATTAAATGATTTCCATTTCCTAATTTTGTATGTACCGTGAAACCTGGCAACTTTGCCACTTTACGGAGGGAAAAAAAGTTTGAAAAAGTTTTTCTTAAAAAATCTCTATGATGTTATAAAAAGCAATCAATGAGATATGTAGTAAATTTTATGCATTCTTGAAACACAATCTTATATCTATTGTTTTCTCATTCTTTAATGATGTTTTAGTCCAAAAACCTTTTATGGCAAAGTGAACTATCACTTGTGGTAAGATTGCCATCCCAAAATTTAGGAATAATTTAAAAGAGTTACCATAAAAAATCACAGTCATCATTGCCGCATGCTTGGTCACAGTAAAAATATACTACAGTTGTATAATATTTTACACTGGCAATTGAATTTCCAAAATGTGGCAAATTCACCCGCCTTGTTTCGATTTTTTCAAAATAAATAGAAATTGCTGTCAGGATTGCATCAGTAAAATTAGGGGTAGGTAGTAGGAAACAAAACTAAATAACAGGATTATAGTTTCTTTCTTGTGACAGCCCTTTTTTTTTTTTTTTGAGGGTGGGAAATCATCAAATAACTTCTCCCGCTCTGGGCGGAGCGGGAGGGCGTGTCAGACTCTTACTGACTAAAACCCACCCGTGTTCCTTCGGTTGCCCTGTTGCCGGGGGCCACGATCTCCCTTTCGGTTTTCTTCGCAACCCCGGCAGGCATCGGCCCTAGTGGACCCCTTCAAATCTGCTGACATCTCTTAGAGGCGCGCGTGGAACACAACGCGCCGTCGACCCGGGCCTGGTCCTTATCGGACGGTGAGCCACCCATTACTCACCGCCCGCAAGCCCGCGCCTACAGTGGCCGGAAATCGCCCCGCGATTCCCGACGCCCTGGGCGTCTCCTCCTGCGGCGGTTAGGGGCGTGAGGGCGCGAAATTTGCCTTTCCCTCACGCGTTCCGCCTCCTCCTTCGCGAGCATTACACCTTCGCAGAAGGAGGTGACGGCCTCCCATTTCCTCTCGCTCCGTACCATGGCCTGAACCAGGGCCGGACGCGAGAGATCACCGCCGCCGATCGCCTCCACGAGGACACGGCGATGCTCCGCCCAAGCTGGGCAGACCTCCACCGTATGCTCCACCGTGTCCTCCGGGCGATCCACACAATGGTGACACCCGGGCGTTTCCTCCCGCCTTATCCTGTGCAGGAACCTCCCGAAACAGCCGTAGCCCTAGCCTCTAAAAAAATATGGCAACGTCGACGTTGCTAAAACTTTGCATTGGGTTGGTATATTTGCAAACAGTGATTTCTGAGGTTTAATTGGTTAAAGAGACATAATTATCATGATTTTAATAAAAGCATATTATTAAGAAAGTGGTATTAAAGTTTGACTTATCTACCGCATTTAGTGTGGCCAACGCGGATGCGAGTTTTTCGGATGTTCACTATGTGCTTCCGACGCACAGTGGAACGAATGTATGGAAGCGGTTGGACGTAGACATGTCCGAAAAATAAGAGTAAAATTATGACAAACTAATGATGCCATCTTATTCGATTACTTAATGCCTTCATAAATTGTGGTGATGAATTTCTTCATAACTCCCATATTTCGGGAGTAATTTGAGAAAATGTGAAATTTTACTATGAAAATGAGTGTATTGAGCTCTCTCCCTCCTGATTCCGGGCTTGTTTCAAGTAGCGGTCTCTAATATCGTAATGCTATTACTAAGAGCTATATTTAATACTAAGACACATAGTGCGCCAAATGTGCACTTTCTGGGATAAAAGGAAATGAAAATTTAAAAAAAAAAACGTTTTTTCCCCATTTGTATTTACTTTAAACCGCAGACAGACTTATTAAGAGGTCTATAAATATATTATATATATACAGAAATATATATTAACAAAAATATTCACAAGAACTGATGAGAGTATGACTTTTAAGTAAGTTGATAATAAATTACCTAGTTTCATTAAAAGTACAATAAATAATTAAGACGTAAGCTCTAATTTACTAAGTTACACATTTTAAAACAATAACATCATTTAATTATCTTCGTCATCATCATCATCATCAATTAATTCAAATTCAGAATCGATGTCCGCTAAATCATTTATGTTAACAAATTCGATATCACTTTTCTCAGAATCCGTAAGCTCATAAAATTCCTTAAAAGAAGATTTTTTTACAAACTTATTTCCTTTTGGACGGATACTTGTAACAAGTGGATCAGAAGACAGTAAAAGATTGTGCATAATATCTTCATTGCATGAGATACTGCTATGCTTTCGAGAATGCCCCTCTCTATATTTTCTAAAATCTTTATTTCTAGCCTCAGATGCCTCTTCGGATAGAAAACCAATGGGCACAATTGACATGTTCTGAACTATGTCTGGCCCATGCATTAAAATTTTATGAAGTGAAGAAGGCATATAATACCATGGGTATAACTCCACGTAAAGCTTAGCAGTATCAAAGCAGAACTCTCGGAATTTAGTTACGTTGATCTTCTCTCCTGATGAAATACACTGCAAGATCACACAGATTTTTCTTAAAAGCATAGCATCTATTCAGGTCAGTTCAGCAGATTTAGTGTAGTTTTCAAAAAATCTCCTTGCCGAGTTGCCATTGTTGGTGGATCCACTGCCTTGTTTCACAACATCGAGAAGTAAGCCCGTTTCTCTTCTTACAGCCTCTTGAACTCTTTTCTTCCTGTCATCAACTTGCCTTTTTGCTATATCACCCCTTACTTGCCATGATTTTATGTCTAATTTGTAGGAAATGTGTAATAAGCATTCCATTGAGCGAATCCAAGCGTGAAGGGTGCTTAAGCTATATTTATACATGTCCTCGTTTGCGTGTTTATCTTTGATTAACTCTAAATTATTCATTTCTTTAGGACAAGCCTTGCATATGTCACACACTGAAGCTGCTGTATTGGATATAATGGAATGAATTTTACCATCAATCATTGTCAACAGCAGTTGGTGTTTGACACTAATTCCATCAGTGATGGTGGATGGAGTTAAGGCTTCAATCTCTGCTTCGATTTCAGCCATCTCTCTCTGCACATTTTCTTTGGTTTCCTTTATAAACTTAAACAATATTGGCCGGCAAAATGAAGTGGAAGATGGTCGCTCGTTTTCCCAAATTGTTACACCTTTTGAGACGAGCCGCAGTGGTACAAGACTAATCATAAAATTACTAGCAAGATCGATTTGCTCATCTTCACTCGTCCTTTGATGATAAATGCTTTGGCTAGATGATCCGTCAAAACCCCATTTGCTGGTCAATACGAGCTGTTGATTGGGATCAACAGGGGTTTCTAACGACCTAATAAGTCTTCTTGAGGTTAAATCCATCAAGGCTTGTAATTTGATTTTTGCAGAGCTCTCTGTAACTGTGAGATCTTCTTTGGCCGGATAGCACTTAATTTTTTCTTTAACCAACATGTAGTAACTCGGGTATTGAAGAGCTCCTTCTTGAGTGTTGAAATCCCGAAGAGTGTTATAGCGCCATTTCGATAAGTTCATCGATACATAAAGAGCCAATGCCTTCAAAGGGGATATTTCCCGTACCTGAATTGATTTACCTTCAATGAAGGCTTTGATTTTTGAGGCCTCTTCTGGATTCTCCGTCAAGTATTTCATAACATAAGCTGTATCGCTTTGTCCTGCCTTTTGAAGCGCCCTTTCGGCCGAAAACATAATTTCAGCGCTGCTACTGCTGCATGAAAGACTATCTTCAGTGGTGCGTCTTCTTTTTTGCCGGTTACTAAGGTCCTCAAAAGATTTACGAGGACTAGGATGTGTACAAGTTGAAGCATCAGATTTAGCAGGAGAAATTATGGGCTCGATGACGTCACTTATATTTTCTGTAGAAGGTTCCATATTTTCATTCTGTAATTCCGGCCATTGAATTGCAGCCTGTAGCCAAATCTCATGTTTCTTCCGAAACTTATCTGTGCTTCTTCCAGACTGTGTCCATTTTGCATAAATGCGGTAGCAAAATCGACGACACCAGTTTTTTAAACTTGTTTCAGCACTTTCACATAACTGAACACAACTGTTATCTTTTAAAACACTGAACAAATAGTTAAAGTCGCGTAAATCTTTATGTGCGCGTGCGCATAAAGCAACGTGAATATCAAGATTTGTATTAAAATTTGGAAAATACATTGCGAGATTAGCTTGGATACAACGAGGTGTAAATCAACACTGATTTTAAAGTTACTAATAGTGACCTATTTATATAAAATCCAGGTATCCCAGGTATCCTTTGTTAAATATTGCAAGGTAATTAGTTATTGTGATAATTAGTAAATGATGCATGCTAAATTAGTGTATTAAGAGCCATTTAGTAATTAAATAATAGCAATGTTCTTATCAGTAATCATTAGTGCATCAGTTTTATATGTAAACCTTAAGTCCCTAATTATATATCCTAATTAGCTTATATCTTCTCTAATTGGCTGATCAGAAATGTTATTGTAATAAGGTAAACCTTTAGAAAAACGGTTTTAATCAACAAAATAAACAAAAAATTAAAAAATTGTGTTATAAAATAAACATCACTCTTTATCCCAGAAAGTGCACATTTGGCGCACTATGTGTCTTAGTATTAAATATAGCTCTTAGTATTAGCATTATGATATTAGAGACCGCTACTTGAAACAAGCCCGGAATCAGGAGGGAGAGAGCTCGATACACTCATTTTCATAGTAAAATTTCACATTTTCTCAAATTACTCCCGAAATATGGGAGTTATGAAGAAATTCATCACCACAAGTTATGAAGGCATTAAGTAATCGAATAAGATGGCATCATTAGTTTGGCATAATTTTACTCTTTTTTTTCGGACATGTCTACGTCCAACCGCTCCCATACATTCGTTCCACTGTGCGACGCTAATGCGCGTCCATACAATTTACATAACTTTCTTCGAGTGCGGCGTGACGCACCTATGCGTTCCATTGTGCATCTCTATTGTTTCGAAAACATCCTAAAATAAGGGTGTCTACACACAAGTACGATATTCGGTTGTTACATATGTAATGTGTTACAGTGTCAGGCACGACCAAATGTTAGCCTATTATCCTAGTGAGCACAAATCCATGAGATGGTATAAAAAAATTGGCATACACATATTGCAAATGATGCTATTAAATTCTTTTTTTTTATTTCAAAAAGGTACAAGCAGTACTCTTTCCTTAGAGGCATATAGGGAAAAAGTGCTGCTTGAACTTCTTCCCCCTATAGCTGTCACAATTGCGCCTCAAAAGGCAAGACACATGCCCAAAGAATTAGATAGAAATGCCAGTGGGTGTCTTAAAAGGCGCAAATGTGGCAGGTGCTGGGTAAAAGAAAAAAAAAGAAAAGACACTAAAATCATTTGCCCAGATTGTGATGTCGGACTTTGTCTTTCGTGTTACGGGCCACACCACGACGAAATGCGTATGTGATAAATAATGTGATGTTGATGATAATAATAATGTAATAAATGTTTTGAGTGTAAATTTAATTCGTTTTATTCTACTACTTACCTACTCCCAAAAAAATAAGTATGGGTCTGATATTATTGCTCTAGTAGATAATTCATAAAATCGTATACCACTATATGGCAACACTAAGTATGTGTCGCAATTTGATTCATTCATTCACTCTATAAGTTTACGTACGAACAACAAACGTGAGTCCGTGAGGTTACATTACGGCCCAGTAACTTCACAAAAAATTGTTACAAAAACAACTGTCGTGTGAAACAACCTTTACTTAGAGCGTATAATTAATATTTAAATAAATAATTGTTTTATGACTGTCATAAAACTCAAAATTTTCAAACGCACAGAAGCGCCGTGCCGCACTTGGACAAATATTGAATGCCGCACTAATGCGTCCAGCCGCACTGGGTAGACTTTCTTCAACCGCGCATACGCGTTCATAGCACCACACGAAATATTTATTGAACGCGCAAGTGCGTTTGCCGCACAGGGTTGGTGAGCTAATTAATAAGCTTTTGCATAAAATTCGCTAATTAATCAGCAGGTAATGCGCTACACAAGGTATAGCCCACTTATTTTCATTAAAGTTTCGGAGCATAAAGTCACTCACCGTTAGCGCGGGAAAAAAGTAACCGCCAAAAAATGACAGTTCTATAAGAGCTGGGTTGTCATATACAATAAAATGTTGCCAATCAAATATTCAAATTTGATTTAAGAGTATTACAAACCTGAATAAAAATACAGTTTTGACGTAACAAATTATTTTGCATCGTAAGGCGGTACATGGCAAATTAAACAACCTTTGGCAAAGTTGCCAGGTTTCACGGTAGTTGTTTTGTTAGTAGTACCTGAGAATGAGACTGAATATTACTAATTTAGTAGATTATCAGTACCACATCGTGCGAGAGGGACAAACTACCAATCAGTGTTGTTCCTTTCAACTACTTTCAAGACCATTGTTTTTTTACGTTTATTGGTATTGGTACCTTATGCAAAAACAAAAGAAACTTATTGTCTGAAGTTCATACAAAGTTTGTTTCTGAATTGTCGAGCTCACATTTGCGCTCTATGTCACTTGACCAATGGCTTTATTTTACGCAATAAATTAATTAATGTAAAATCAAATTATAGGCTGAGTTTTGAAATGTTTACCTCAAAGCCAGAATGGCTTTGAGGTAAACATATCAAAACTCGAAACAAAATTCATAAGGTCATAAGGTTTATACAGCCTATTGGTGAAATATGTGGATGTGCTAAATAGGTAAACCTCTGCTAACCATTCGGGGAAATCGGGTTTTTTTTTTTTTTTAGGTAGGGCATCTCGTACTTGACCTCTGAGATCATGACTACTTAACCGGGCTTTCCTGTGAGTGCGTTAAGCTACTACACTTAAAAACTCCAGCAAGGGCTTATTCAACTATGCTAATTAAAACTAGGTGAACGCTCGCTAAGGGCACCCCCTGTGGGGTACGAACCTTGGCTTAGGGCGTCAACCGCAGGGAGGATGGGACGGGCTGGATCAAAGTTTTGATCATGATTATTAGTCGGGGAATTTAAAGCTACGTGCTCAGCTGCAACAACTGCTGGCACCTCGTTGTCGAGCAACGGTCGGGGGGAGGATCATTTACTCGGGGACGCGGTCGCGATCGCAAAGGACCTCGGCGGCGAGGTCGGAATGACGGGAGGCGTCTGTTTTTGTACACTGTGCTGGTTTCCCTACTGCTCTCCTGGAGGAGGGTAATAGGGTCGTCAGGATCGGTAAGGATTCGTTTAGGACGGCGAGTTCGATTGATACTAGAGGGAGTGTAACTAGCGGCCTCGACAACCAGGGGGATGCGATGTTTGGCGGCAGTATCGAAGTAAGGGAAATCGGGTGTGATGGTATTCATGGTATGTATGTAATGATAATGATGCACCAAGTTTCAACTACTACGTTCAAGTTTGTGTTCTCTCCCTTCCGCATAAATTAAGGTTCACATCGTGGTTGTCTTCCCGTGTCCTAACCGAAAGCCATAGACTACTAATAAATATGAGCGGAAAGCTACTGCAAAAAAAAAAGTACTGAGTTATTTTTATAATACACGATTGTTTGAACTTTTTGTTCGGTGAACACCTCAACGCATGGTCGCGCCGACAGAGGGCGCTTTCCGGTTTCCGAACAAAAGTAACCTGTGAACGCGCGATGATCGCTTTTAACGATCTTTATGACACAACCTGAACTTGAATTAGGACGTACAACCCGACTTGATTGATCGTGCGACAATCACTTTCGGTTATAACACGGCCTTCCCATGTTTCATGTTTTGAAGGATGGTAGGTATTCTAATATACTTTGTCCGATAAGATTTGTTTTGTCTCACTGACCTAGTGGTAGCTGGGGTTCCGGGTTCGATCGCTTCGCAGTGTGAATGGGTTATCCCAATGAGATTTTTTCTTTATTAGTTTGGGCAATACAGCAATACCACAGATGGTTCACTCCGCAAAATCATTTAAATAAAAAGCGACTCATCGACACAATAAAGTATGACCGTGATTACAGCAGGATCACCAACGCCAATCGCTTCAATATTTAGTAAATAATTAGTACCCAATTGGTACTAATTAGTGCTCGAACGTCAAAATTGGTACCTTAATAGTTTTCGAGAAAGTCGATTTTGAAGGTGGTCCGGCGGTAATCACGGTCCCTTCAGCAGGACCACGAACGCCGAAGGGATGCCCCCTTCGGCGTTCGTGGTCCTGAAATGATTATTTTACCTGTTAATAAAAATTCTTTAATAAACATGTAGTATTTTTTTAAACTTTTGTACATGTCTGTACTAAATTTGTAACACTATCCTACATATTTTAGAAGGTACCATAATGTTCTGCGATTTCGCTTTTTCGTAACCACCTAAACTTGGTCGGGTTACCTCGGTCATTCACTTCCTAATGACTTTAATCGTATTATCTCATTAATTATCCAATGTACTACGCTGAAATTTTACTGATATACAACTGAACTAAACAACTAATAATTGACATAACATTCAGTTCATATATCCAATCCAGTGGCCAAATAACACCGCGCGCATCAAGACCGTGCTCGTGAAGAACTGAATATCATCATAACTTGTTAAATACTTACAGGATACTAATGAAACTTCACATACATTTACAAGCTTTAAAATAACGTTTAAAGTAAGTCTTTAGACCTCTTATTGAGAGTGCTGGAACCAATTGAAGTGTTTTCTATTTAATGAAATAACCTTTAAACTTTGCATTATTTTGGTTTTTTTATTGCAGAACAAATTTAAACTAATTCCTAAGAAGTCATGTACAAAATATGATAAGAATCCGCTTAACCGTTTCAAAGATCTAGCAAAACCAAAAACGTTACCCCAGCAAAATCTCGAATAACTTCGCAACCGATGAAAGAACAAATACAAAATAAGGCACAACATTTACTTCATCTAGACAACTAATTTTATAGCTAGTATTTATTTAAATATTCCCATTAGAAAGAAAAAGGTCTGGCTGGGATAACGTTACCCCAGCAGGAAATGTTTTTGTGAAATAATTAAAAAACTATAAGCGTAACAAATTTAAAAATGTGCGCAACAATTACAGAAGCCGCAAAACTAATTATCTATTAGATTCAAATGACCATTTTCGACAACATCTGGCCTGGGTAACGCACACGGCAAGACGAGCCCGCCACGTACTGTAGCTTCATACGTAAAATACGGAGTGAACCATCTGTAGTTCTGGGTTCGTTTCCCTGGTCAGGCAGTGTGAATGGGTTACCCAATAAGAAACTCGTAGTATGAGCAATACTAGTTTGCTTTTGGGAAAATCGTAAGATTCTGGATTCGCGCGTGGTGAACGTCACGGCATTCAGCCTATTGCTATGTGGTGTATAGTAAAGCCTCGTATCCACAATCAAAATTTGGCGCAGGATAAGTCGAAAATTAGCGCGGAACTTTTGTATAGCAACCACAGAACATATATACTCTAAAGGAGATAGCAACGTTGTCTGTCTACGCATGATCAGTCGTCAACAACATGTCGCCAGAGGAACTAGTGTTAATTTCAGCGGCGGTGGTTTCATAGTCGAGCCATTTGATGGAAGATAAGACGTAATGGATGACGGAACATGCGGTTATTACTAATTGAGACCTGTTAGCCTAATTTTGTAATTTTATCGACAAATGCATTAAAAGAAAAAATCACGTTGGTGGGTTAGTAATTATCTTACAAAATAAAGAAAATGTGAATGATTCACTGATCTCCGTGTAATTGTGAAGGATTTGATGCTCTCAACTGCATGTTGCACGGAAACAAACAACAAGCCGCGCGGTATATTGTGCGCGCCAGCTGCAACGTCGCGCGCTGTTGTTCAACGTTGCCGAACATGTTGAGTCACTTATTGCCTAGTGGATACGAGGTTTAATAGTACTGCTCATCGCTCAGTTAGGTATCAATGTTCTTTGCAGTTAGAATAGTTTATGCGACCTACCCAAATGTCCTTTCTTTGGTATTGTTCGTCGAGTTGAGCTCCTTAAGTTCTGAGTTGAGCTCCACGATTACTGACAAATGCTTGCAGACTGGACAGGTCCACTCAAATCTGTGGTTCTTTCCTCAAAAGACCATTTCAGACACTAATCTACATGGTCCTCACATGGCTTGACCAAGATTAAGTCTGGACTTTAAGAGACTGCGACCTCTGAGTTTGTTTCGGCCTTTCTTCCCGGAGTAGTCAGATAGGAAACGCCGAACTCATCTAGCTTATTTTTTTTTAAATATGACGTGTGAAAGTGATTCCGATATCCTATTTACAGAATAAACTATTTCATTTCAGGACAACAGGAGTAAAAAAATAAAACGGCAGAAATTTTATTATAAATATAATAATATTGTGTTGCGATCTGTTAACAACATTGTAACACTATCACTGACTGAATATTTACAGTTTGACATGGTGTCGTAGAGAGGTCCTATGTCACTAGCGCGTTGCAAGCACTAAAACGTGCCCGCGACGGGGTACCGTGCGTCTTCCGTGACGCTTGCTCGCGTCATTCGTGACGCATCCGTGCGTCATTCGTGACGCACGTGACGCTAGGGTGCGTCACGGGCACGTAACCAGGCGCGGAAGCGTTCCCGTCGACGTGCACTTAGAGCTGGATGTGACGCTCTAGCGGCGGCAAGAGACCCGCGTTGGTAAAGCTGTAGCGGTCTGAAGGCCAGTAAGCGTCCTAGCGTGCATTCTGGCGCGTCGTGAAGTCGTGGAGGCTTGCGTCTTGCGTGCGGTCGCGCTGGGTCTGTATGCGACGAATGTGCTTGAGCTGGTAGTGAATGCGCATTGTGCGTATAACCCGGTGCGCGCGCTCTGGCATTTCTTAGTAAGAAGACTGGTTTGGGTGGGGCAGGCGCGGGCGTTGGCCGGGCGTATCTCTCCCGGAATAATGGCCATGTTTCATGTCTCTCATGCCTGTCGAGTCTTTCTGGCTCGTGTGGTGACGCACGGCCTTCGCTACCGCCCGCTAGTAACTCGAACGTGACACGGCAGGAGTCTCCTCCGTACAGCTTTACGAGGAAAGCGGTGTGTTCTTGTCGCAGGTATCTGGCGGCTCGCCTGACGTACGCGAGAGGGCCCCTCATGCCGCCGGCGGCTGCTAATTCTGCTGCGCGAACGGACCAGGGCTCCGCCACACAATGCTGTAGCTGTCGAACGGCAATGCTGACTAGTTTGTCGAGTGTGTAGGCGGGGTAGGCCTGTAAAGATAAAGAGGGTAATTAGATTATTATGAACAAAAAAAATCATATGAAAATATTACAATAAAAATTCATTGTGAGGTTCAGTTATTTCAATTACTTTAATTATTTTCTATATTTTAGAATGGTGATATGGTTTTTTGTAATCTTTTCGTAGGAACTCAAAAAGCATGAACAGACTTAATTTCAGTTTTTGTATTATATAAATGTTAGCGGCGCCCCGCGGTTTCACCCGCATAAGTCTCGATTTCGTGGGAATATCGAAATAAAAAGATTTTGGGTTTTAACTCAGGTTATGGTCTACTCATGTGCCAAATTTCATCTAAATCTGTTAAGCTGTTTTAGTGTGAAAGCGTAACAAACAAACATATGAACTTACAAAACATTAAATTTTTCTTTTTTTATATTAGTTTAGACAATTGGAAATGCGAAAGAAACTGTCTGTTTCCCTAAAACATTGAATCGTGCCTGTGAGAAGACATGGGCTATCTTTCATACAGTATATTTGTATAAGAAATTATGAAATACAAAATATAAATTAATGAAGTCGGGGACAACAGTTAGTTTGTAAATAAATGTAGGTTGATGAATGCTAAATACATGTTAAAGCTAAAATGTATCAAATATAGAAACAATTTCGTCATTCGACATTGTTATAAAAGAGAAACGCAGGTTCTTCAATTATTTTAAGGATGTGGTTGTTACCTTGATCCCGAGCATCTCTCTAGCAGCGTCTTCATAGGCGGGGGCATCCATGTTCCCGTCCAGCACGGCGCGCACCAGGTCCAGCAGCACGTCGTAGTAGCGCTCGGGCGCGGCGGCGGCGGGCGGCAGGTTGGAGGGCTTGAGGCGCAGCGCGTGCGCCACGGGCGGCCGCGCCGGCCGCTCGGCCGCGCGCGCCCGGCCCAGCGCCGCGCCCGCGCGCCGCGCCGCCGCCAGGCGCTGGCACAGCGCGCCGTGCACGCGCAGGAACAGGTACCACGACGACGTGCACACGAAGCGGGCCTCCTGCGCACCGACACGTCGCACGATTAGCAACACCACTCAAAATGATATATGCAGTTAAAGACAGGCATCTTGTCATAGTAAAACTTTTTTGTTACTCGACCTAACCACTTCAGGTCAATACTGGAATACTAAAGATTCAAATACATATGAAATCCAAGCAATCTTTTTAAATCACAGCAACAATTTCCGTAGCAGAGCTAGCAGAATTGTTACGACCTCGAATTAAGAGTCATAGATTCGAAATCAAACAAGCACTTTACTTTGTATAAATTATGAAATCACCACTACTGTGAAAACAGTAAAGCAAAACTTCGTGAGGAAACCGGTATATCCGAAAACCAGACCCAAAAACATAAGACATCTACCAAACCACACTGAGCCCACATGTTGGATTACAACTCACTCTCTCTCAAAGAAAACAAGCCTACCTCAGCAGTGGAGAATGTTCTAAGCTGATTACACTAATCTATACATAAAATAAACAGTTTTAACACTCACATTAGCTGGATGATCTCTGTAGTCATCCTCAAGATCCTGTGGCTCCGCTTTAATCTCAGTCTTCATTGACATCTCCTCATTACTGCTAGTTCTCTTTACACTATTCGCGGATGCAATTGAACTTTCTGCAAAATAAATAATTTGAAACATTAGTTCACCTTGTTTATTTGTTAAGAATTCTGTTGTTTAGTTAATAAGGATCAATTTACATTGCGGCGGAGAAGATGGGAGGCGTCAATTTGGCTACTATGATATCTTACCAGTTTTTAATTTCGTGTCTAATTTTTTTGATACGCATTGGATTTAAAATTCAAATGAATGAAATGTACTGACCCCAGTGTGGTCTAACCAGACTCGATAAATCGAATGAACCCCGAGATTTGCACTAGCCGCTGGAACCTCATGCTTCATGGGGCTACAGAGGCCATTGCATATCATCGAGTAGTCCGGGGGGCGCGGTAATGGTAAGGAAGACGTATTCTAAACCTCCCTTCTTTCCGCCATATTGATTAACGGGGCATTTTTTAATATTTGTGAGACTATCAGTAGGAAGGCAGCATGCGTGTATCACCACTGACATTCTGTCGTTTGCACATCGCACGGTTTGTCATCATTGTCTCAAGATCAGTTTTGAATAAAATCTTCATAATTCCTATGCCTAGCCAATAATATTGAAAGTGTCTTAGAATTGACAAACTTTCAACAGAAAATCTGTTAATTTTTGTATAAACATTCAATAGTTTACGCCTGTTCCACCATTTCTGTATAAGTTCTAGCTAACATCACTACATAAGTCCCCCGCGTCTGTCTGTCTGAACGCGATAAACTCAAAAATTACCGAACGGATTTTCATACGGTTTTCACCAATGGACTGAGGGATTCTTGAGGAAGGTTATATGCTATTTAACATCACGCTACGACCCTTAGGAGCTGAGCAAAAGGCCAAAAAATTAGCACGAGCGGTCGATAAGACGCGGTTGGTCAGGGGCCGAAGGAGTTTTATAAAAATGTGGCTGTGGTTTTAGTATATTGTGTATCTTCACAAACGACTTCCACGGGAACGAAGGGTTGAGTACATACAAGTATAGTACACCCACATTACCTATAGTTGTGACCTGTTTGCACTGATGCGACGACCAGCTTAATTTTTGTTATTTGTTCCAAAAGTAGTTGACTCCGCAATCGGCATTTTGTTTTTGTTGTCATTTGCCAATGTCGCAACAATAATTACGCAATATTGTCTTTGGTCCGTGTCCTTGATATAGACCAATGAAAAACATAGTCAAACTTTTTTTGGTTGAAAACTAGGCTTTTGGCTACTTTTGCATGTGTGTATTTTACTTCAATTTCTTTTGAATGTGCGTTTTGTTTATGCAGAATAAACAAGTTTTCTTTCAGTTAACATATCTGGCAGATTATTTCACACTAATTCAAAGACTAAGTTTATCTGATAGATAGTGCGTATCCAGACATAGTGAAACAGGCCCTTGGACTAATTATAAAGCGTGTCTTACCTTTGCTGTCGGTATTGTTATTGTTCTTCGGTTTATTTTCTTTATTCTTGTTGTTTTTGCCGCTCTTGTCTGACGCGTTATCAGATTCCGATGACTGTGGACAAACAACGCTATTAGTAATCGAGATCAAGGTGCTACACAGCTTAGAACAGGCTAAGGCTGCCTGTCCACTGGAGCGGAGCGAGGCAGCGGAGCGGAGAAATGTGAGAATCTAAACTCCACTTTAGATCCCCTCCTATTGGTTAATATTGGCACATTTCTCCGCTCCGCTGCCTGGCTCCAGTGGACAGGTCGCCTAATTCTTGAAGAATGTCTAAGTAGTTTTTAAAACTTTGGTTACAAGGTGATGACCGAAGCTGACGGGAAATCTTTGAGATGCGAGAAGCATAGGACTGGTCGAGATGTAGCGATGTTTGGGGAGGCCTTTGTTCAGAAGTAGACGTCGTTTAACTGAACGATGTTGCATAACTCAACAAAATGTAGGTAACAGATGATTTATTTTCCACAATTCCAGGGTTGGTCCCACTTATGAGTACCGTTACAGGCTTCTCACATGTATAATTTCAACATGAACCATATTGTGATTTAAAAGAGTGTCCGTGGAATTTCTTGCCCGTTCTTCCATAGGTACCTACGACGCTTTGGAATGGACAACTAGCTTCATCTTTCTGACTGACCGACCCCTTGACAATTCAAAAGTGCCTGTAATTGGTTTATTTGAAATAAATGCTTTGAGCTTGAACTTACCTCTTGTTTCTCCTGTTTGACAGCATTCGTGTTCTTATCCTCAGGCGTTTCACCGCTCGGACTTCCTGGACTGCCAGCGTCATCTTTTTCTTCTGCAGAATGAAATACAAATGGTCATTTGATGTTATTAACTGGGAATATAACTGGATAATATCTACATAACTATAATTCCTATAAAACTTTTGTTAGACATTTTCCTAAGTATTTTTCGAATGTCGCAACGTTATTGAAGATGACCGTTCTGCTATGAACAGTATGATCTTCCGACCGACGGTTTGTCATTACTTGATTATTTTTATTTATTAAAAAAAAAAAAACTATTTCTGTTTCTTACTACGATGTGGTCAATTTCCAGTATATTTAGCTAAAATATTCTGGAATATTACTGTTTTAGAATCATAATTCCTTTTATGTAACTACGATTACTTACTAAGTTATTATCGTGTCAAAAATTCGTATGCATATCATTAAGAGCGTTTATTCTAAAAGTGGGCAACGTCGCAAATAGATATCAAATATTTCGGTGTTTTGATTAATTTGGCAATATTACTGTATGGAAATATGAAATGTGGTTAACTAGCGAAATAGAATATTAATAATGAATTGCAATTGTAACACTGAATTTGACGTTTGGAGTTTTAGGTGTAAAAAAAGGCATTTGGAAAATTTACAAATACTTTTTTTTACATCTAAAACTAAATATTCGATATAACGATATTTAGTATTGCATTTCATAATCAATATTTTAGTTCAATAGTTAGCCACATTTCTTAATTCCATACAGTAAAATTGCCAAATTAATCAAAACAGGTAAATGTTTGACAGCTATTTGCGACGTTGGCAACTTTTAGGATAAGCGCTCTTGTATGTACCTATGTTAATCAATATAATAAGATAAACACAAATACATACTAATGCTTGTTTTATGTATATTGTGACCTCAACCTACATTTATCAATGCTAAAATATTCACAGAGTCAATATTTTTTGTTTACGTGTTTTTGTATTTGAAGATTATATTTTGATTATGTTTAAGAGACTATCAGTAGGAAGGCAGCATGCGTGTATCACCACTGACATTCTGTCATTTGCACATCGCACGGTTTGTCATCATTGTCTCAACATAAACTAAATAAGCTAATAATTTAGGCATTATAACACTACATATCTAAACAGTTACATTGTAACACTGATTGTGTCACAGGTGTAATACCCAAAAGCTAATACCATAATTTCTGAAAGACAGCATGCTTAGCACGACCACAATATAAACGGGTTTTGTCGACGGAAGACTAGACAAAATGACAGATTGTGAATCTGTCATTTTTGCCTATTCTTGGGTTTTGATCAAGTAAATCTGCCAATCAAATCGCTAGACTTATTTTTTTGGTCTGATTTAGCAACATAAGAAACTGGATTAGCAGAAGTGTATAGGTAAGTACCTTCGCTTGATTAACCAACAGATTTAATACTCGTATCCACTAGGCAACATTTGGAGCGCGACATGTTGAAAATGAGCGCCGAACTTTTGTTTAGCAACGTTGTCCGTCTACGCATGATCAGTTGTCGACAACATGTCGCCAGAGGAACTAGTGTTGTTTTAAGCGGCGGTAGTTATAATTTTATCGAAAAATGCATCAAAAAGAAAAAAAAAAACACGTCGGTGTTTTAGTAATTATCCAACAAAATAAAGAAAATGTATTTAATGATATCCGTGTGGTTGATGGATTTGATGCTCAACTGCATGTTGAACGGAAACACAACAAGCCGCGCGTCATATTGCGTACCAGCTGGCAACGTCGCGCGCTGTTGTGCATCGTTGCCGAACATGTCGAGCGTCGTGTTGCGCGTCAATTGTTGCTTAGTAGATACAAAACGTAATAGGTTTTTTTATACGACTGAAGCAAACATTCGTTAATAGCTGCTTTCAGAAACTGTGTACATAACATTGGTCACAAGAATTTCGAAACATACCTTCATCCCTCTCATCATCAGAGAGCGGTTGCCTGGGATGTGCGAAGAGATCAGGCAGGAAATGTCTTAGAAGCCGCTTGATGCGTCGTTTCTCCGTCTTCTGTATCGCGGTCTGACGGCGCGCGTGGTGGATTAGCAGCTCGGCTGTGTCCCGAAGGATTTTTATAGCTGTTGACAATGGAGATAGGTGGTTTTAGTAATGGTTTTTACAGTTCTTGATAACTTAGTTGAGTAGAGGAAATAATTTATTAACGAAGTCGAAATAAAATATGTGAAAAGGTAGTATAAACAAAGCAATTTTATGAAATGAACTTTATTGAATAGTCTTACCAAACGTTTGTGAAATTACCACTCAATCTGCCCAGCCTTATCCCAACTATGTTGGGGTCGGCTTCCAGTCTAACCGGATGCAACTGAATACCAGTACTTTACATGGAGCGACTGCCTATCTAACCTTCACAACCCAGTAACTGGGTAATACAATACCCCTTACCCCTTGGTAAGACTGGCTGTCAGAATTTCGTGCTTCTGACGACCCGTAACGACTGTCAAAGATCCATTTATGACAGCCGGGACCAACGGCTTAACGTGCTTTCCGAGGTACGGAGAGGTCTTAGTATGTAAAGATGGTTAACCACGGACCAACCGCGGCAAGCGTAGCTTAACCTGATCGATCGACCCGTGCGGCTGTTATTATTTAGCCACGAGTTCCTCATTGCACATTTTTGCATTTACCACTACCTTTTGAAAATATATTCAACATTTTACATAGATGGCCATGTTTTAGTTAAATACCATGGTCTAATGTATGATTGTTTGCAGTCTGCGTACTACAGCTAGTGCAATATTCGGCTGTATTTAGTGATGTGATAATTCAGGAATTACGGATATTCATAGCCATTTCAAATATAACACAGTATTTAATAAAACTGCTTTATTTATGTTACAAAATCACCTATTAATTAATCATCCATGTTTACAAATACGGCAAGCATTTACCTCCAATAACTTTATACCTAGAAATTGGTATTAATGAGGAAACAATTGTCTTTAATTGAAGCCCATTATTGATAATTGAATCGGAAGGAAGTTACGAACAATAATGTATGTATTTATAGCAGGTTTAGGAAAACGTATTTCCTATTATTAGAAAACTGGAGGGTTATTTACAGTGAAAACATAACATCACACCTGTAATAATCAGCTTATTCGGACATATTATGTGTTCAGCTAAACATGGTCTGGAAAGTTTATGTTACTAGGCCGGGTGGAAGGAAAACGCGCTCAAGGCAGAGCACCGGTGAGATGGTCAGACACGATCAAGATGGTGTTGAAGGCAGCATTTACCAAGCAGTCCACACTGCAGAAGACCGCATAGCTTGGAGACGCATCGTATGTGGTCGCGATCCTCAGCATTGAGGGAACGACAAAGAAGAACGCCTGTAATTCTCGAAGAGTCAGCCCACATTTCGCTAGTTATGTTTAAGTCGCATGTAATAGGGGGCGAGCCTATTGCCATCAACAGGGCACAAATTCGGACGACGGCAGGGTAATTGCGTACACACAGTAGCAATGGCTTTCATTTTGAGACTTCCAACAACATTTACTGCATTATTTACGTTGTTGAGCAGACAAATTTTTCGAACATATGAAGCAATGGATTAGCAATATCCCTTAAAATCATTCAGGTTGTGGTTGATAGTGTGTTACGTTATTAGGATGCGGGCTACTGATAAACTCTTGATGGAAAGACCCAATAATGGGAATCGAAACCAGTACCCTAATTGCGTAATACAACACAATCTGTTTCGATTTGAAACAGATTGCTAATCCATTGCTTCATAAGTTGGGAAAAAAATCTGCTCAACAACGTAAATAACGCAATGAATGTCGTTGAACTGTCAAAATGAAACAAATTAGGCATAATTGTTTACGGAAATAAGTTACGCAATTAGGGTAGGACCTCTAGCTCAGCAGTTAGCACTTGCAATCAATGAAAAATGTATATATTTAAGTTGCAATTTACAATGTGTGTATTCCTTTCTCGATTCGAACTAAGTAATAAGTTCATGAACAATGGCTTCGTTTAAGTTGGACGGGCCATCCCAAACAGAAATAAATAAATATTTCCTAAACATCTAACATTGAAAATAGCTTATGACAGCGAGAATCAAATTGTTTGCTACAAGGGTAAATAAAAAAAAATGTAAATGCTTGCCATAAACGCATAGATTAATTTTACATTATCCCTAAATCTGTATTCTGTTAGAGACTATCAGTAGGAAGGCAGCATGCGTGTATCACCACTGACATTCTGTCATTTGCACATCGCACGGTTTGTCATCATTGTCTCAACATACACCGAAGCACACAAAAAAAAAAAAAAAATACTAAGAACTAGTGATGAGTACCGACTAATCGGCCATATTTGTAGTCGGCGACTAGTCGGCTAGAACCGCCGACTAATCGGTCGATTTTTACTCGCATTAATATGCTTAAAAATTTTAAAGACGGTGATTGAAATTAATTTGATATCTTAACTGTTATTATTTTTATTATAGAATCAGTTTTACAGTTTACTTTTAATGCAATCTAGAAAAAGATAGGAAATAACGATAGGAAGGAATAGTAACCCTTCGTTTGGTCCATTAATTAAGTCCGCCTGGTCGCCGCGCGCCGGCTCCTACGAGCCGAAAGCGTAATCACGAACATTGCCGATGTCACCCGAACTCAACCGAAAGCAATGATCGGTTTGACCGAATAGTCAGCCATTTTGCAGCCGACTAGTCGGCCCATCTCTAGTTTATAGGTCATTGGGATAATGGTTTCGATTTCAGTTCAAATTAACATAACATCACGCTTGTAATCCCCGAAGGGTTAGACAGAGGTGTACCTATAGTACACCCACATTTCGCCAGTTATGTTTAAGTCCCATGTAATAGGGGGCGAGCCTATTGCCATCAACCGGGCACAAATCCAGAGTCCGGGCTGCTACTGAGAAATTCCAGATGGAAAAACCCAATAACACCTTGCCCGACCCGGGAATCGAACCCAGGACCTCATACTCAGCAGTAGCGGTTTGCGACCACTAGACCAACGAGGCAGTCAAATTAACGAAAAACCCAATAACACCTTGCCCGACCCGGGAATCGAACCCAGGACCTCATACTCAGCAGTAGCGGTTTGCGACCACTAGACCAACGAGGCAGTCAAATTAACATAACAGAATATCGCGCCTGTATCCAACGGACTTGGCAGAAGTGTAGTGCACCTACATACGGTGGTACATACTAATACGGCGTGAACTTGATCCTATTTTTATTAAAATCACATAATAGCACAGATAAATAAGATAGTTATTTAGGTATGAAGCTACAATGTACGCGGCGGGCTCGACTTGTCGAATTCAGTGGGCGTAACGTAGTCAGAAGATATAAGAGTTACGTGATAGAAAGAGAGGCAACTTCTAGGTGAATATAACTGTAGGTAATTAGCGCTGTGCTACCTGAATTGCACTTTGTGTCGCAGTCGCTTTTTATTTAAATCATCAGTTAACAACAATCAAGAGTCGCTTTTTATTTCATTCGTTTCATGAGGACGTATAGTGAAAGCCGCTCTCACACCAATAGCATTGACATCTCAATTTCGCAAACATCTTTTACGGCAACTAGTGGATTGCTAGCTCCTAACCTGACAATTGATTCTTGTTTAATTCCATCATTCCTATTATTGTTCTGCATTTTATTGTAACATGTTACATCTTACACTTTTTAATTACCTACTACAATTATTTGACTTAATTTGAATAATTATTTTTATTGATTTATTTGATTTTATTATTATTAATGTACTTAAATTTTTATTTTTTTATTTTATTGTTATTTTTATCACTTTATTTATAAATAGGCAAACTATGTTAGTGCTGTGCACACCTTTAAGTGACAAGTTCGCTGTAGTTTTTAAGTTATAATATATGCTCTCTGTAAATGTTTTTGTGATCTAGTCGTTGGAGTGCCATCATAAATGATTTTGCGGAGTGAACCATCTGTGATAATAGTCACATTAAAGAGTACTTCAACCTTGGCCTTTAAAAATTACAAACATAACAAACCATTAATATATTAAGCAGAAAAGCTTCCATTACATAATAATAAAAAAATATAAACATCTTGACTTGGCTCGCAAGGTTGTCGACATGTGGGATGTGGATAGAGCAATCATTGTGCCGATAGTCGTGACGGCCAACGGCATCATAGCCAAGAGCCTCGACCAACACCTGAGGAGGCTCTCGTTAGGCAGCTGGATCAAGGGCTTGATCCAGAAAGCCGTACTCCTGGACACGGCGCGTATTGTCAGGAGGTTCCTCTCTCAGGAGCCCTGACCACCGGTAGCTTGGACCCTGTTCCCGACACCGGTAGGCTACTATTTTTTTAAATATAAATATTTAAAAATGTAAATTATGTTTCAAAATTAAATAAAGGAAATAAAATATAAAGGAGGAAAACATTAAAATTGCCGCGTAGTTTGTTTATGTACGTATTTTACGCGCGACCTTCAACTCAAGGTCGGTCGCGTAACAATCTAATGCTAAACGATAGACATAGATCTAATTTTAACCGATTACGGCGCAGTAAAGGGTAAATGGGTTTAAGTTATATGTGATAGTTTGGTAGATAAACTACTAAATATCAAACAAATTTACATTTAGATAGGTCGGCGGATGGAACGGGGTTACTGCTGCTTATGGAAAACTGCAATATCTATAGGTTTGTCGATATGATGTCAACCGTATAAAATAGTACAAAATTATTTCGAATGTGGCCAAATGTTTTTTGTTTTTGTAGGCGCTATCTACACGGGCGATAGGCACGCCGTGGCATCAAATTCAATATAAACAGTGTTCCATACAATTTCTATTCAATATTATTTGAGATTAAGGTTTTGTGTAAATTAGCAGAAATATGACATGATTGGTAAAGATGTCGGAGAAAATCATGCCGACTGGGAGCATTACACACATTTATAAGCCGGATTACGGCCCAGTAGTACTTTCCCGTGGGATATTTTCCGACATACACGCAGGCGAACCCGCGGGCAAAAGTAAATAAATCACCGCGCAAATCTGGGGCAAAATTTTTCTTGTCAGTTAGCTACTGCAGTTTTCAACAAAGCAATCTTTCCTACTATTGAGCTAATAAAATTAATTTATCTCACCTTCCTGCCGACTCTGCATATTATAGTCGAGCACGACATGCGGGCCGGGCCGTCGCGCCGCGAACGCAGACTCGACCTCGTTGAACAGCGACTTGGAGCGCATCGCCTTCAGGTCATTTTGCTTGAAGTTTATGCCTTGATGGTCGAGAGATTTTAGGTAGTACTTCTCGTTCTGTTCACGCCATTGTTTGTTAAAACCCTGTGAAGGAATAGTTAGTTAGTAAATTGTATAAGGAAATATGTAGTCGTTTTCTATGTTATCTATTTATTTAATACACCATGCTTTTAAATTAATTATAATAATGATTCGTGAAAATGCATCCACTGCTGGATATAACAGTGATAGCCTAGTGGTGTGACCGTCGGACTGTTTAGGTCTCGAGTTCGAACCCAAGCACCTCTGTCTTTTCTGATTCATGTGGGTATTGTATAATTATCACTTGCTTCAAAAACGGTGAAGGAAAATATCGTGAGGAAACCGGCATGCCTGAGAGATATTTCTCGACGGCACGTGAAGCCCAAAGGCGGCTTTAAAACTCTGGCACCAGGTTAGTCACTAACCACACGAATAAAAGTCGTTAAGCTTCCAATCAACTTAATAAATGAAGAGGAAGAAAATGTCCAAGATGTTGGCAAGATTCTATGCTGACACACGAAACAAGTAAAACTAAATAAAAGCTTGAAAATCCAGTATCTAAGAGTCAAATTATCACTTGCTTCAAAAACATTTCAATGTTTTGAGAGCAGTGGTGATGAAAGTAAAGCACTCGTCAAGGTTCGAACCTACGACTACGTACCCTAATTGCGTAATACAACACAATCAGTTTCAATTTGAAACACATTGCTAATCCATTGCTTCATAAGTTGGAAAAAAATCTGCTCAACAACGTAAATAACGCAATGAATGTTTTTAAAATGTCAAAATGAAACAAATTAGTCATAATCGTTTACGAAAATAAGTTACGCAATAAGGGTACAGGTTTCTTCACGATTTATTCTACAGGTTTATTTACTATGAGAAGTTATGACGGCAATTTTTTTGTTTTAACCCTTTCCCTGCCATATTTTGCTACAGTAATCGTGCCCCCAGGGCCAGACGTGTTTAGGTATAATTTCGAACAGTGTTGGGAAATCTGAATAAATTGTTATCGATATTATATAAGCTAGCTCTTGCTTGCGACATCGTGTTTAAAACCTTAAGGTAGAGCCGTAGGTATATAGATTGATGCAAAATAAAACACTCATATGTTGTAGGCAAGTAATCTTTAATAATAGGTAATTATAATTAACACACTTGTCACACTTGAAATCAATTTTTCACTCATAATCTGATCAACCATAATTTATTAATTTAATATTGCGGAGATGAACACGGTCTGATTTCTTCTTGAACTTCTTCTGTTGAATCTCCGCGAGCGTGGTATATTAGATTAATAATTTTCATATATAATACCGATCGCATATCTGGTCGAACAGCCTCCATTTCGAATGCTATTAGGGAAGCAAAATATTCGTCTTTTGGTCTTTGGTTAAAAAAATTGGCTTTTTCTTTTCTATCTATTTTATAATTATTTTGAATATCTTTTGGAATGTAAAATTGTCAACTTTATGTTGTCCAGCTTTGCTTTCATTTTATTATATTTTATCAAGTCTAAAATTATGGGAACACTAACTTACCGATTCTTCATCGCTTTTACTACTCGAACTGGAACTGTCAATGTTGATATCTCCTTCTAAAATATTCAATAATTCTTCGTCTTCCATCATAATGTTTCTCAACACTAGGCATCTGAAGCGTACTTCTTATCACGGGGACGGCGCTGCGGCTACTGGTGTTTACCAACAAATATGGCGTCCGTGTCGCTTGCGCCGCACGGAAAATCACGGTGATGGCGGCCAGTGTCCGTCAGGCTGGAACTGCATTAGTGACGTCCCAAAAATATCGACACCAAGAATATATTTTTTTTGATTTCGTAATTTTCTACAGATTCTCTTCAATTGTTGTCCATTATTCAAATGACAATTTAAAATAAAAGCCATTAAAGTTTTAATTTATTGTCTAGACATGGTTTAACAAGATAATTAATCATTTAAAACCATTGCTTTTTTTATTATTGAGATTCTACTAGCGCATCACTAGCCCACTTAAAATTACGGGTTCGGCGCAGTGTGTCAGGGTTGTAAAAGCACCTCATTTGATTACTGCATTTAGATTTCATTGTTATGTATCAAAATGATGAGCCTGAGTTTTAAAAGTTTTATTGTTGTAAAGTACACATCCTGAAGTATTATAAATAATACCAAATTTCTTCAGTTTTTTTTAAATGTTGTTAAGAATTGGACAGCGAAAAAATAGAACTTAATATTACGGGATTAGCGCCACGGGCATCAGCATCAAAACACTGAATATTACGGTGACGGCAGGGAAAGGGTTAAAAAGCATGGTGTATATCGATTTTATAAGAGACTATCAGTAGGAAGGCAGCATGCGTGTATCACCACTGACATTCTGTCATTTGCACATCGCACGGTTTGTCATCATTGTCTCAAGAAATATTAAAGTAAAATTTCTAGCAAAAATCTGTATTTAGAAATTGAGGCAGTTTATTTGATTTTCTTTTATTATTTTATTTCTCAGTAGCAGTCCGGAGTTTGGATTTGTGCCCGGTTGAAGGCAATAGGCTCAACCCCTGGCCCATAGGACCAGCTCATGGGGCTTAAAACTTAACTGGATAAATGTGGGTGTACAATACGCGCCACGAAAGATGAGACTTGACCACGCCCCCCGCCACTCTTTCCACCGCCCCGATGACGCCGCAGTTCAGACCTCATACCGCTAAAGAGACCCATAAATCGTCTACTGCGCAAGTCAAACCACGTGGTGTGTCAAGTCTCATCTTTAATGGCACGAACTGTACCTACTATAGGGTACGCCTCAGCGTGATATTATGTTATGTATTTAGCTTAGCTAATAAAGAGAGTTAACACGAGATAGGGCAGTAGATAAACTTATGAAGGATAAGCCTCCAGAGAACAAGACTTTAAACTGGTTTCTCGAAATCAAAATAAAGTCGAACTTGGATAAGTGAGACTTCAAGGGACCGCGATCTCTTTTTCGCTTATAGAGGCTTCTCACTAACACGAGTTTCTAGCTTATAAAGGTACAGGTACAACCTTTTTCAATTATAGAGGTTTATAAAAATAAAATAATAATATGTAATAAGTAATATTGTGTTATTTTTTCTACAAACACTGATTAAAATTACAAATACATAATTCATAGCGTATTTACCTTTTGCGCCTCTCGCCACTCATCCTCCTTCGCCTTCAGCCGTCGCAACACGACCGGCACAGCCACCACAGGGTTTTTCTTCAGCCCGGCGATTATGTCCACTGCCTGCAACAAAAATACTGTTATCTTACCTGAAGCATTGCTAAACTTAAATTCAGAATCTCAGATAATTTAACAACTTGTGGAGCAATAAACTGAATGTCGTACATGACAAAGTTCAAATTTAATTAATTATCTGCCTAGCCTTTTCCTATGTTGGGATCAGCTTCCAGTATCACCGGATGCAACTGAATACCAGTATTTTACAAGGACTTCACATTCCATTGCAACCGAAATTGGTTTATCTTTTTCATATTTTCCCCCAAACTGTTATTTTCGTGTTTGTGTTCCTTCTTTGCGTCATATTTACAGCAAATAAACGAATTATCTTTCTTCTATTTTATCATCATTTTCTATTGGAATTTATTTGGCGTGCGTCGCACAGTAGTCCTAACATGGACATAGATCTCGCACGGACACAAATTTAACTGTAACCCATTAATTTTTGTTTTGAACTACTCGGGATAACCTACTCAGTGGAACTGCGACCAGAATGTAAAATAAAAATTACTAGGCACTATGTTAACAACCACCTCAGCTTAATTCCTCAGGTTTCATGGGTTAAGGGGTTGATTTAAAACTTGTGTAATTGTGGTTTTGCACTTTTTGCGTAATTAAGCTTAGGTAGTTGCTGTTGTTAACATAGTACCTGGTAATTTTTATTTTTTATTTTACAGTCTGGTCGCAGTTCCACTGTACAAGTAGGTTGTTCTGAGTAGTTAAAAACAAAAATTAAAAGGTTACAGTTAAATTTGTATCCGTGCGAGATTTTTACCAACTGTGCGCCGGCGCAACGTGTCTGTTTAGTCTCAGCTGTTAATCAACATAGCGTAAAGTAACGCTAAAGTGGATAGTCGAGTAAGTAGCAATGAATGTAAATTATCTAAGATTCTGAATTCAAGTATTGTGGTATACTAAGCTGAGATGCATGGTGTTAATTGGTAAGAAATATCATCAATACTGCTTTCAAAGATATCCACTGCTGGACATAGCTTTGCCGCAATTACCGGTCCTTCACTGAGCGCATTCAACGGCTTCGAAATATCTACACCATATAAAAATAAATAAAACTGAAGTGTCTGTTTGTAATGTCAAAATAACAGCTTTTTACTAAATGCATATATATGAAAACATATACGGTACTTAAAAAAAAAAAAACAATTTTTAAGGTTTTTATCTGTCGGTTTGTTCCGGGTAATCCCCGAAACGGCTGGACCGATTTTGACGGGGCTTTCTTTGGCAGATAGCTGATGTTATAAGGACTAACTAAGGCTATTTTTATTTTAGAGAAACGTGGGCAATTTTTATTTTAGAAAAATAATTAGGGACCATGTGGGCGAAGCCGCAGGCAGCAGCTCAGTGGACCCTAATTATTAAATATACATTTAGTGAAAAAGCTGTTATTTTGACATTACAAACACACACTTTAATTTTATTTATTTGTATAGATGTATGGATAATACAAGGTGGCAGGGACATCGGCGCGAAAACTGTTACCATGGATTCAGTACATGATTCTGAACCCCCTGCGTTGAAATTTAAAATCAGTTATTAAAAAAATAAATCTGCTGTTTCATATAAAAGTGCAACCTATGTGGTCAAAATGTATGGAACAGCTGATTTCTTTTCCGATCTGACGTCCCTGCCAACCTGTATACCAATGAACACCATGTGCAAACTACAATGGCTTCAAATGCACTACTTTTTAGCTTTTTCTTCACACATCTCAAAATATAAGCTTCTATTATTTAAGTTCTCCTAAGGCATGAAACTAAAGTGCAAAGTGCATTAAAAAACAGAAAAAAAAAAAAATAACCATAACCAACTTAAAATTAACTAAAACTAATTATAAAAGAGCATAGACGAAGGCATGCAATGCTGTGTCTAAATAAAAAAAAAGGCGAAATAAAAATAGCGGACCATGAAATTAAATTTGTAGAACTAAAATAATACTGTTACTATGCGAAAATAGCTCATAAATATTTTGTATTGGAAATCCCCAGAAACATGAATTGATAATGGCAATTTTAAATAAAAGTTTGAATACCTGCAAAAAAAATTGCTTTTCAGAAAGAACTATGCATAAATTTACTAAAAATATCAACTGTTTGGTACTCCCACTGATTTAGTGCATTCATTAATTGATTCAATAAAATGATAACAAGTTCAAGATAGTCTTACGATGAATTTGTCGCCGCTATTGTCGGATCAGTCTTTTTTAGTCATTCTTTCTTTCTTTTTCGTGTGGTTGGTGACTAACCTGGTATCAGAGTTTTTATGCTGTCCATGGGCCTCTAACTTGGCTTCACATGCCATCGAGAAATATCTCTCAGGCATGCCGGTTTCCTCACAATGCCTAATTACTTTGCTCTAATCTATATCTAACAATCTTAACATGACAATATGATATGTTTACTCTCTCCAAATGTTTTTTTTTTTAACTTCAATGGGTAAGCTCTTGGCCTGCATATTACCTGACGACAGGTGATGATCAAGCCGAAGATGGAAGCGAGCTTCACCCAGAAACACAAAGGAACTGGCTATCTTACCTCTAATTACCGAAACACAACAATGCTGTTAACATTGTTGTTGTGGCGACGTATTTAGATAAGATAGTTGTAGCTAGCCAAGCGGACTTGGAACAAGCCCAATCACCAACCAAACAGAGCAGAAAAGTTTGTCTCAACTGGGAATTGAACCCAGGACCTCTCTGTTTGAGACAGATGGTCTAACCTAAACAGAGGCGGTTACATTATTTTATATGTCAAATCGTCCCCTTTCTATAGCAATTTATATCATTTTATACCACCCCTGTACCAAATTAAATCTACCCCTATACCTATTTTCTCCTTTGCCCTATTTCTACGTCTCCCTTCGCCAAACGTACCCCTTTCAAGACCCTATTTTACCCTTGCCAATCAAATGTACCCCACTAGTTCCCCTTTTAGCCACATGTAGCCCAGTACTGTAGCACAGCATGCCTAGTAGTCTCACTCGATCGTACCACCTTATCACCGTAAATGCGTCGCAGCGCCCGCTGGTGTATGGTGGGCGAGTGTCCGCCGAGGCAGTCGTCGAGGCGATACTTCGCCGCGTCTTCTGGGGTCATTCGGGAGAGCTTCTTCTGGACACCTTCGAGCACACGGATTGTCGAGGCATTGGTTTCTATTACGACGTCCAGCTGGAATGAGGAAGGGTAGAGTTAATAAATGATACAAAATAATAGCAATTGATGAACATTTCAACGTTTTTTGCGGAAAATGCTTATTAACGAGATTTACGAGTACCGATTCCAATGTTATTTTTTTTACAAAATTATCACTTATTCCAATAGAATTTATATAAATTTATCTTGAAGTCTTAGATGTAAAAATAAGCAGGTATTCTTATGTCTGTCTTAATTGATGATTGTTTTTATTGGAAGGATATTTTTGCCCTTTCGTTCAATATATATAGTTGTATTTCGTAACACACTCAGGCAGAGTAATATTTTTAAACAACACATTTTTAACTATCTGCTGCCCTAACATAAGTGTTTCGAGCTCTCATCGTTCCACAGCTAGAGAACAAACAGCACCATTTTTTTTCGCAACAGAGGAACGATGACACTTTATAGAGAAGCTATAGTATTTTCTTATCAAGATGTTCAATTTTACAATATTCTCACCTCAAACCTCTCATCCTCGCATCGATAGATATACTCCTCATACTGCGTCTTGCGTGACGTGACGAAGGTGGAGTCTTCGCTCCAGGTCGGGAAGGACACCCAGGTGTCATTGAGCACCTCCCGGCACAGCGGCGTGCGGCCCGAGCAGCGCCGCGCGGCCGCCTCGCGCGGCAGCGCGCAGTACGACGTGCCCAGGCGCTTGCACGTTGTCAGATCTGAGGGGATTAGTACAACTGGGAATATGACCTCATTTTTAAGTGGTTATCCAGATTTAAAATTACAGTGGTAGTTTGAGCCGAATAACATCAAGTTGGACGAAAATCGTCCACTGTTGGGTGCACAAAAGAACATGGTGAACACGAAAACCGAACACTTTGTTCACATGTGCGTACCACTAACAAACATCAAACACTGTTTGTCAAAAACGTGCGTACACGACTTTACAATGTTTATGGACTGTCCTCGTAACCACACAGATGAATTTACATCAGATTCTAAGAAAAATAATTACATTGATAATGAACAAGACTTTTCGTTTTAATCCTTATTACCCAAGAAGGACTACTGTTTTTAGTAACATTGCAGACAACAATTTAGGAAAGTTTCCAATTTTTTGTTCTTTTTTTTATGTACGCTTTGAAATTTTTAACGTTCTGCATCATTCTCACATGTATAGTTTCGACATGAATGATGTAACCAATATTTTTTTATTTAAAAGAGTGTCCATGGAGTTTCTTGCCCATTGTTGGAATAAGCAACTAGCTTCATCTTTCTGACTGACAGACCCATTGACAATTCAAAAGTGCCTGTAATTGGTTTATTTGAAATAAATGCTTTCGAGTTGAGAGTTTCATTATTAAATGATGAATTGCTGACCATAAAGACACTCTCCAGTTCTAATGTGTTTTCTACCACAGTCAGCAGACTTTTTAGAATAGATTAACCTAATAAAGATGCTGTAGCTTTATCATCATTCTACCTACTACTGCTACCGCCACCGCGATGGTGGCGGTAGCAGTAGTAGGTGCTGTGCAGTGATTGGTCTTTTTAAGTTGCCCGCAATTGATTTTTATATTACAAGAATTTGTATTAATAGTTAAGCTTTTCTAAAATAAAACCAGTACCATTTAGTGCTTTGAACTGGTCGTTTTCTTTCATCACCTCAGCTCCTAACAATGCTAAATAGCTTATTTAACATACCTATATCCATAGCGGCATCTCCTTGCGGTCTCTCATGCCTGAGCTGCGCGCCCAGTTGGCCTATAGGCTCGTACCGCAGCTTCTCTCCTTGAGGGCGCTCCCGTTCGAATAGTACGCTGCTTGCGGCTGCGAAGGCTGAGTTGTTGTAGCCTTTAGAAGAAATTAGATATTATTAATTAATTTAAATACACAATATAACAATCAGCTTTTGTGCCCAATGCTGAGACACAGGCCAGCTCTCTGTAAGAGGGAGTGGATCGTAATCCCAATGCAAATTGGTGGTAACTCTACGCAAATTCAGCCACTTTTTAGGGTTCCATACCTTAAGTTAAAGGGGGGGTTCCCCCATATACAAGAAACGTGTTTCTTTTCAGCATTTGTTGCTAAATATTTTACGGTGGTACGTAATCCTTCGTGGGCGAGTCCGACTCGCACTTGGGCGGTTTTCAATTGAATAATTTCACAAAACGCAGTTGAAATAACCTTTTAAGTTAAATAAAAGTGCTGCTTCCCTAAATTATTTACTAATATCAGTGCCTATCTAACCAAAACCCAGTAACTGGGTAATACGATACCCCTTGGTAAGACTGGTTGTCAGACTTTCAGGCTTCTGACTACCGGTAGCAACTATCAAAGAACTTCGAATGACAACCGGGAGCAACGGCTTCACGTTATTTACTAACAATCACATAAAATAAATATATTGGAGAACCTAAGGAAAATGTTTTACTGATAATATTATTATGTACGCAGTTATCCTCGTTGGTCTCGGTCAAGGTAAACTATTTTCGTTATATTGTACGCGCTAAATTTAACCTATAAAACTTTCACTAGAAATAAAAATTTCCTCTACATACTTTTTGCAACCTCATAATTAATATTTGTTACACATTCACGCATAAGCTGCTGAATATGGATGAAATTAAACACAGACTTGGAGAGCAGTGGTGGCCCAGTGGTAAACGGCCGCGGCCGTGTCGTAGGTTCGAACTTTGACAAGCATTTTATTTTGTGTAAATAATTTCATCACCACTGCTCTCAAGACAGTGAAGAAAAACATTGTGAGGAATCAGGCATGTCTCGAGAACAAAAATTTTGAAGATATGAGACATACACCAACCCGCACTGGGCCCGCGTGGCGCCTCTCACAGAGAGGCCTGTGTCCCAGCATATATAACTCAGTCAACCCCTTCTCAGAAATACAACCGGTATGTTATCTAAAGTAAATCAACCCACCAGTATGCAGCGCATTAGTGTTAGTGGGCGTGTGCGGCGGCGAGGGCGGCCCGAGGAAGTCCTGCAGCCACTTCTGCAGCTCCGGGTGACGACACAGGAACGGAGCCGTCACACACAGCAGCTCCGACGACGAGATTATCTCGTTAGTGAACAGGAGCAGGCATCTGGGAATAGTTACAAAGGTTTACTATGAGGATAGATGCTGTGTAATTGAGGGTATGTTGTTAGGGAAAGGTTTTGGAGAACGTCATATCAAAATAAATGCTCAAATTCTAGATAGCGTCAGTAGATTTAGTTGAACCAGGAAAACTGCCCTACGGCTGCCTGTCCATTGGAGCGGAGCGAGACAGCGGAGTGGAGAAATGTGCCAATATTAACCACTAGAATCTTAAACTCTGCTTCAGAGCTCCGCTCCTATTGGTTAATATTGGCACATTTCTCCGCTCCGCTGTCTCGCTCCGCTCCAGTGGACAGGCAGCCTAATGCCTGGGTTATACGTTGGTGACTGGACCCAGTGACACGGAATTTCGGACTGTCAGTGAGTTCATGTAGACGAGATCTGAGAGATCCGAGAGAAGCTGCTGGGCCCGAAAATAGACGGGTAGGTTAGTAAACTAGACTGACTTGAGGGCGCGAAGTCAGCACTGAAACTAGTGTCTACACAAGCCCTGTTACATGCCAGCGCTGGATTGACTTACTGTACTGTAATTCGAAGACGTGACCATCCACCAACCCGCACTGGGCCCACGTGATGGATTACGGTTCACTCCCTCTCACAAAGACGAGGCCTGTGTCCCAGCAGTGGAAACAATATACGCTGATTATGCTACTCATAGCAAGCTCCGTTCAAACCGGAACACGGTAGCAGAAACATGTAGCCGTTAGAATTTGAGCAACTATTTTGATGGGACCGTATTTTTTAGTGAGACTATCAGTAGGAAGGCAGCATGCGTGTATCACCACTGACATTCTGTCATTTGCACATCGCACGGTTTGTCATCATTGTCTCAACATACACCGAAGCACACAAAAAAAAAAAAAAATACTAATAACTAGTGATGACTACCGACTAATCGGCCATATTTGTAGTCGGCGACTAGTCGGCTAGAACCGCCGACTAATCGGTCCGGAGAGTAAATACAGACTTTTCAAAACATCCTTGTTTTTCGTCATCGGCTTTGTACGGACGGGACGAGAAGATAGCTAATAGTGTTCGACCGAAACTGGTTTTTACGACCGAAACTTCCTTAGAAGGATCATGTTTTGCGGGAAAAATAAAGAAAACGTTATTATAATCAGTCAGTCTTTTTTAAATAAATTACTAAAATCACACGAAAACTTCGACAAACAAAACGAACTGCAAACACAAGCCAGTCATAACATGATTAGGCACGTGGACGCGGCAAAATGTCTTCGTCTCGTACTCGCTTGGAGGGAATTTAACGCGCCGAACATGACCGATCACAACGCGAGAACTCCCGAATGCAGTTTCGATTTCGGTCGTAGTTTCGGCAGGTGGCAGGTTTCAGGCTTTGTGATTTGCGTATGGTTCAGTTTCCATTGCAACTAATTAAGATAGGTTTTTCAATCAAAAATATACTTATATTACTTGAGTTTAAAATTGATATTTGTATAAGTTACAATTTTATGCATTTATCTCGTATCGTTGGGTACATTTTACAAACAGCTTCCTTGAGCCATGATTTTGCAGTTTTCCTCAATACATTAACATGACATTTTCTCAAGATGACACCTATAACTCTAGAACTCACCTCAAGAAGTTATCATATACGTGCTGCGAGCGTAGGGCCTTACGCGCTCTGTCGAAGAAGTTGAACTCGTGCACGGTCGCAAGTTTAGACGCCTCGGCGTACGATACGTCGCGAACTGTGGCGCCCGTGAGGCCGGAGAGGCGGGACTTCTTGGGTGGCGGGGCTCCTACCGCTGTAGGAATGAAGAAAATATTGGTATTTAAGGGTACACTAGTCGGTCATTCTTCCATACAAACGTATATGGTGATTACTCGTCTGTTTGACGGTGTACGTTCAAAGCTAAAAATTATATCAATTTGATTAATATAATATCGATATAATTTTTATTTGATTTAATTTTTCTGGAAAAAAAAAAATTGGTTTGGAGGTTAACTTAATTTTTTTTTTTGGGTAGATACGTCCAGTAGTTTATCCATAATATTTATACGCCCAAAGGTTTGTTCATGAAATTTTACGCGCTCGTTTTCAGTATAAGTCGTCTATTTCACTAAATAAATAAATAAATAACTACTAAATAATGCTATTTCCATGCGGATATTATCCACGCCACCAACGAGTTCGAGCCGTCCACGAGTTGAACATTGGCTTCTATGAATATGAAGGAAAATTATACCTAATGGTCTATGGATCTTATTAAGAAAAGGAGCGGGATTTTAAGCTACATTTTAGTTGTTTTCACGATACCAACAACAATCACTACTGATGCGGGTAATAACCACTTGCCAGCCACTAAATTATTTTCATTTTGAACCAAATACCAACTAAATAATATTCACATAGCAGTTGGCATAGTCGTCAACCCATAGAGCAGTGATAGCCTAGTGGTGTAACCATCAGACTGCCAAGTCATAGGTCTCGAGATCGAACCCAAGGCACGCACCTTTGTTTTTTCAGATTCATGTGCGTATTGTGTAATTATCACTTGCTTCAAAAACGGTGAAGGAAAACATCCTGAGGAAACCGGCATGCCTGAGATATTTTTAGACGGCATGTGAAGCCAAGTCAGAGGCCCAAAGGCGGCTTTAAAACTCTGACACCAGGTTAGTCACTAATCACACAAAAAAAAGTCGTTAAGCCTCCAATCAATTGAAAATTTTCAACTTATTAAATGAAGAGGAAGAAAATAACATACTAAACAAGTATTATAAGTTATAACCTATTTATGTACTGTTGTTCCTACCTATATTTTTCTAATGATATATTTTTAATAATTATTCTTTGATCCTCTTAAACAGAACACCTGCCATCAAATCTCTTCACCACCCTTGGTTGACTGGTAGAAAATGCCTAAGGCATTAAGTCCGCCTTTGTACCGTTTTGAGTGTGAAAAGTTTAAATAAATAAATAAACAAGTAAAACTAAATAAAAGCTTGAAAATCCAGTAATTTATTTTAAGTTACGACAAAATCACAGTAAGTATAATGTTTATTTCAAATAAGCCTTAATAAGGCACTTTTGAACGTCAAAATTTACAAATAAAAACTGTGGCACTCCGGGACTGCTGACAGAAGTGAAAACTTGAACAAGAAATCGGCACCGCGGTAATCAACGCGTTGATGTCTTTTACTCCACAGTGTCGGTAAATTGCGTTACAGTGTCGCGAAATCAATGGTTTAGTCCTCAAAAATGCCCAACGCGCCTAAAGAAGTTTAAACTTTAATACTTGCATAGGACTTTGATCCGTAACATAATATAAATAAAGAGCACGATCGCGTTTACAAAAATGAGGTGTTGGTAAAGAAGTTTTCACTTCAAAAATTGAATTGATTCTAGTTGCCCCTTCCAAAGGGTAGTTTTCGTATGGAGAAAGAATGGGCAGGAAACTCCACCATTACTCTTTTAAAATGTTTTACAATAGTTTGTATAAGTACGTACATTAGTTAAATAATTCTATGTGAAGACGATGCACCTAGAATAAAATTACTATACCACAATAAGTAAAAAAAATTATTAAAATGAAGCAACAACAGATAAATTAATTATGTGATACATGGTGCTCACATATTTAGAAACATTGCAAAAGTTGTCAACTCACCCATAGTGCTAGATGAAGTGAAGCTAGGAGATCTTTTGAGATGATGGTGAGGCTGTGGCGGAGCCGTCACTGTGCTGGATGCTGAGCTGCTATGCTTTGGCAGCTGCTGAACAACGAGATAGAAATATTTAGTGAGTATTCCTTATGAAATACAAAGTTCTTACAAGCAGTGGACTTCAAAACAGCCGTTATTTAGGTTAGTGAAAACCGTTAATGCAGTGGGTCCCTCTAATAGGGAGCGCTGTATTAGTCCAGTGACATTTAAATCCAAAAAATAAATAATACTTTGTATAGAAGCTAAACTGAGCATTTCATACACTCTGAAACTGTTTTTTTCTTGCACTTGTGTTACCTGTTACTGGAATTAACTAATATTATAAAAAGAAAAGATTTGATTTTTTGTATGTTTGTTTGTTACGCTTTCACACTAAAACGGCTGAACGGACTTTGAAGAAAATTGGCACAAGGGTAGACGACTTTTTAACCCAATTTTCTGATGGGATCAAGACTTATACGGGGGAAACCGCGGGTCGTAGCTTATCTCTGATAATTTCAAAAGATTTATATCTGTCAAGTTATATTTATTTTTGTGATAATAATGGTTTTATAAATTAATTTGGAAGTTGTTTGAATTTCATTAAATTAGTTTAAGAAATTCAAATAGGTAAACAATTTACTAGACTCATTGGAAAAAGAACTAGAAACCAAAGATGCTACTTTTCAAACAACAATTATCACTGTAAAAAAAAAGGAAATTCCTCTAACAATTTCTGCCTAGCCTTTCCCCAACTACGTTGGGGTCGGCTTCCAGTCTAACCAGATGCAGCTGAATATCAGTATTTTACATGGAGCGACTGCCTATCTGACCTCTACAACCCAGTAACTGGGTAATACGATAACGCTTGGTAAGACTGGTTGTCTGACCTTCGGACTTCTGACGACCCGTAACGAATGTCAAAGATCCACGAATGACAGCCAGGACCAACGGCTTAACGTGCTTTCCGAGGCACGGAGCAGTCTCGGTATGTAAAGATGGTCACGCATCCACGGACCAACTTCAGCAAGCGTAGCTTAACCTGTTGGATCGACCCATGCGGCTGTTATTACTTAGCCACGAGCTCCTCCATCACCAAGTTCTAACAATACCGCGTTATTATTAATATCAACTAAGTAAACAATGTTATCGTGGCCAATAAAATAGTATCATTACATGTTAGTTACTTATCTGATAACAACACTCGTGCCGTCATACAGGAAGAGGTGCGTTATCACGTGTTTACATTGTGTTTGTAATATCAACATTTTGTTTAAAATATTTCGTAAATTGTTGATACTATAATTTAGTAAAAATGCTTGATTTGAATACAGATGGAGGAGCTCGTGGCTAAGTAATAACAGCCAATCGATCATCAGATTAAGCTACGCTTGCCGGGGTTGGTCCGTGTATGGGTGACCATCTTCACATACCGAGACTCCTCCGTGCCTCGGTAAGGACGTTAAGCCGTTGGTCCCAACTGTCATTCGTGGATCTTTGACAGACGTTACGAGTTCTCAGCAGCCCGAAATTCTGACAACCAGTCTTACCAAGGGGTATTGTATTACTCAAGTACTGGATTGTGGAGGTCAGATAGGCAGTCGCTCCATGTAAAATACTGGTAATCAGCTGCATCCGGTTAGACTGCAAGCCGACCTCAACATAGTTGGGAAAAGACTAGGCAGATTGATTAACATTATATTTTGTTTAAAATATTTTTTGATACTAGAATTTAATAAAACTACTTGATACTTGTGGTGTTGGAGGGATACAAATGAAGGTACATCTGATAGTAAATGGTTACTACTATCTGTAAATTATGTAAAACATTCAAAGAATTTGCTGAGGCGTTGTCTACCTTTGCGACAAAGGTAAGTATAGCTTGTCCAGTTTGAAATCACGCGCCCCACGACCGCATTTTACGTGCATGGCGCCACGGCTTGTAGGTAAAATGCGGTATTGGGTTTGTCACTTCATAACAAGCTATACTTTTTGTATCAGTAAGCTTTGGAGTTTTTTTTTTAGGAAGAGCATCTCGTAGTTGACCTCTGAGATCATGACTACTTAACCGGGTTTCCCTGTGGGTGCCTTAAGCTACTACACTTAAAACCTACAGTCAGGGGTTATTCAACTATGCTAATTAAAACTAGGTGAACGCTCGCTAAGGGCACCCCGTGTGGGTTACGAACCTTGGCTTAGGGTGTCAACCGGAGGGAGGACATCAAGGATGGGACGGGCTAGTAAGCTTTGGAGTACAAACTACTGAAAATACGTAACATAGTTGACAGTATCTAAGATCTAAAAATCTAAATAAGTGTTTGTAGCTTCACTTTTGCATGGTGGTACAAATTATTATGGTTGTATCCTCTGTGACATGTTAGTTAAAGCAATGGCACATAAAATTTAATCGGAGAAGCAAGCGGATGGCGAATTGTAATCTGGGTCTTAAGTGATCCCGAACCCCCCGTGTACCATCCAAATGGACGGGGGGCGGAGATATGGGGGATGAGTGCAAAATATTTTTTTTGACATGGCATTCAAAATTTAAGCTCTAATATGTGCGTGGAGTTTGTGTGTATCAATACCATCTGGTTGCCACCCCCTAATATTGTTATAATTGAAATAATGTTTACAATTCTTGACACTCCTTATCGTTGATTTATCACCGAAAATGAGGGTGAATTATATGAAAACCAGATGGCATTAAATTTTACGTGCTTATTGCCTTGAATAAGGAGATCTGTTATTTCTTGTGATAGTTTCTTTTATTGTGTGTTAAGAACAGTTGATTGAAGAGTGATTTATGCTAGCTGCATGCGTAGCATCTGCATGACCACCGTAGAAACGGGGTTTGTCAACGGAAGAATAGTTGAAATGACAGATAGACAATTACAACCTGTCATGTAGGACAGTCTTCAATCAGCTGGATTGATATTTTGTATGTAGTGTTCAGTAGCGAGTAGTGCGTCATGCTGTACTCACGGGCGCGTGCAGGTGCGCGGGCGCGTGCGGCGGCGACGCGGGCGCGCCGGGCGGCGAGCTGGGCGCGCGCGGCGCCTGGCGGACACGGCACGTTACTACTCGGTACATTCTTTTCAGTCTTATTCTTACGAAAATATGTAGAACAACAAGACGTTTTTGTGCAGTATTTTTTTTTTTATCTAGAGATTAATGGTTTATGTTTACTCAAGTAAATTTCAAAAAACAAACTTTAATATGGTGTACGTATTCTTAACTCATTTGGGTGATAATTTTCTACACTTGCTCACTTTTTTTATTCAAGCATCTAATCTTACAACCCTAACTTTGATATGATAATTTGTAACAGCTGCTGTATTGCCAACTTCAAAAACAAATTATGGGCCTGTTATTTCACCATCGTTCCATTCTGTGTTCTAACTTAAATACAGTACGAGTCTTTATAATGTGCACATAACGAAATGAGGATCTATGCAAAATTTTATCGTAGGAAAAAAAAGAACTTTTTTTTTAAAGGTGCGTAATTAGGGCGTTTTAATGAGAAAAAAATTACGATTAATGAAAGAAAAACTTGTTTATTTTCGATTAAGGGTAGTTTTTTTTTTCCACAATTTTCATTTTATGAGGACGCCTAATTACTTTCAATCATTATGGAGTTTGTTTCATCGCAATAGTTCATTTAGTTTAAAAGTAACACCGTTTTATTTAAAAATTCAATAAAAAATATTTCTTTATTTTTTTTCCGTCGATAAAATTAAGCACAGATTCCCTCATTTCGATATGTGCACATTATAATAACTCACACTGTATTTATTAACCAAAAACCTTTCTATTTTGGGTACTGATATCAAATGTCAAATAAACATAGAAATTGCCTATAACACAATCAGTTACCTCATTTATATAATTTACCTGATGATGTATGACAGGCGGAGACCTGACGTGCGGATAGTGTCGCTCGCGCACCTCCGGCACGGGCTTCGTGACGGCCTTAGCGTCCGGCAAGAACTGACCGAACTCGGCCAGCAGGTCGTCTTGATTCTCGAACAGTTTTGCCACCTGATAAATAAGGGTTTTGGTTAGGTTTGATTCATTTTTATATACTCCCGCTATCAAACAGAACAGTATTTATTAACAAAAAATATCAACGATCACATAGTCTCATCTCATTTGCTGTGACCAGTCAATCAGTTCTTCAGAAACCAGGGTGTACCTTTGAACCACGAGAGAAGTAAAGTAAAGTTTATCTAACTATCACCCGTCATTCTCCTCACTCACCGTCACTTGTCCTTAAGGGTTCATTAGGAAACCAGCGTCAGACAGTATCTGTCTGGCATTAATGCTGCAATGAACTTTTTTGGCGCAGCCGTGAGGCACTCAGTATTGTTCTCAAAACATTATGTTTTATTTTCACTTTATTAGTGTTTTGTGTTTCACGAACTGTTTCCAAATAAATGTTGTTCTTTCTTTCATTCTCCTGTCCATATTCAAATTTATTTGTGAACGGCGTAGTATGTCTTCTTCCATACATCTTTATCAGCAGTCATCTTGTGTCAATAGCCAAAATAATTGGACATTGTATGAAGAAATAAACATAAGGTACCATTTTTCAATCATACTTAAATTTTAATACCATCAGCCAATTAAACAAAAATTTACTAGAGTCTGGCAACGCTAACTCTGCATAAGTAAAAAAAATGGTGGAATTTGAAAATCTATAGACGGCAACACCGTCTGTACTACGAAAAAAGAATTTGATACTTAGTTTTTGATAGGTTATTTTGTTTATATTCCGACTAGTCAACTTTTCGATGTCTTGTCGTTTTTGGCTAAGGACGACATTGTGCTGTTCCTTCACATCTTGGAGTTTACAAATCATAATTATAAATAATAACTGCCACACTCTACCTTTATTAGGTTTAACCATTTTTCTACTTCATTTCGTGAAAACAACTTACAGCGTAAGTAATCTGACAGCTCAAGTACCATGAAAGTGACTGATGTAAAAGTATACCATTTACAAAACTTTTTGGTGTTACCCATTTATTCCATGGCAGAGTTAGCGTGGCCAGACTATAAACAAAACAACCAATAAATATTATATTTTTAATCTACACACCTGTGAATAAACCTCAGCCTCCGTCTGCAGCTTAGCCTGTGGCTCTTTCATCTCCCGATGTCCACGTTGATAAGCGTGCAGGATCTCCAAGAATCTCTTATACTTGTCCGGTTGTCTTGAAAACCTGGACTGTATGGAGGTAAAACAAAATGGTGGTCAGCTATTGTGATGGTAAGTGGTAGATAGCAGTTGGGGTAAGAGAGGAATCAGAACTCAAAAAGAGCAGCCGCAAGTTTTTATCATTAGAGTCGAACGGTAATTAATTTCATCATTTTGGTAGTTTTAAAAGTAACTGTCGGGAAGAAGAATAATATTGAGGCATTAAGAGCGTTTATTCTGAAAGTGGGCAACGTCGCAAATAGATGTCAATTATTTCGCTGTTTTAATTTGGCAATATTACTGTATTGAAATAAGAAATGTGGCTAACTAGTGAACTAGAATATTAATAAGGAATTGCAATTATAATACTGTTACAACATCAAATTTGTTGAACTGTTTTAGGTGTAAAAAAGCATTTGGAAAGTTTATCAATACTTTTACTTACATCTAAAACTAAATATTCGATGTTACGATATTAATTATTGCATTTACTAGGTGAATATAACTGTAGGTAATTAGCCGTGCGACCTGAATTGCACTTTATTGTGTCGTAGCAAGAGTCGCTTTTCAAGGTAATGTAATTATTTGAAAGATTTTGCGAAGTGAACCATCTGTATTAATCTGTGACTTAACTCAATATTTGTCAACATGCCAAGAATTATATCGAAATACACAATATGGGAATTGGGAGCGATACATAATAAGTTCCAAATATTTTGATAGGTATAAAACAACTCACCTTAATCTTATTAACATACTCAATAGCATGATTGAACTCCACCGGCTGGCTGGAAGGCGCAGGCGCCGCATGCGTGGGGTTCGACGGCTGCGCGGACCCTATGGGGCAGAGCGTGAAGATATAGTACTTGTTGAAGTTGGTAGTGTATGAGGAAGGTACGGTAAGGTAATCAGAACTCAAATAGAGCAGCCGCAAGTTTTTATCATTAGGAGTCGAACGGTAATTAATTTCATCATTTTGAAGGTGTCGAAAATTACTGTAGTACCAAAAAGAGAGAAGTAATTTTTCATTGCTTGTATTTTGTAGTTTGTAAATTGCCTGTAAGTTAAGCGAAATGGTGTCGATTTCCAAAGTTGGTCCGTTAGGAAACATGACGCTAAAAATATTGGCTTTGCATTCTCCCATTGCTGAGCAATTCTCATACAGTTTGTGTCTATAAACTCAACTCAATGCATTTATTTAAATTAAAACCATTTGTAGGCACTTTTGAATTGTCATGGAGTCGCTCAGTCAGGAATATGAAGCCCAAAGAGTAGTAGCTTATAAAGATGAACGGGAAAGAAACTCTGTCCATGGAGTTACTTGCCCATTCTTCTCATTTAAATTATATTGTTACAAAAATATATGAGAGAATGATGTAAAAAAAAGACGTATGTGAGAATAGCTTATGCCTTAGTAAACAAACACTAACCACTTCATTGACATTAACAGCAGGAATAAACATATTGTTATTTTAATAAAAAATAAATAAAATAACATGTCAATACTGCTTTGATGTTTTTGCCTACGTCTAAGGAAATTAGGTGTTAATAATTTATTAGCCTATGGTGTTGTGTGCGCGCGTGTGTGTGTGTGTGTGTGTGTGTGTGTGTGTGTGTGTGTGTGTGTGAGAATTTCGTGTATTTCTTACCAGGAGCAGAAGCATGGTGTATAGCAGCTGCTTCAATCTGTTGATGAGCTTGAGAGATCTGATGCAGCGTGTTGGTAGGGGCTGCGTTCACCGACAGATTGTGGACGATCGCGTTGTTTACAGACCTGAGAGGGAATAAATGACGGTTAGGACAATGCAAAATTGGAGTTTGAGAACAAAATAACGATTTAGACTCGTAGACGAAGGGTTCCGTACCACCGTACAATATTTAGAAAAAAAAAAAAAAAAAAACGCCGAAATTCTTTCTTGTATACCCCTTTAAATTTGTAACTTTTTTTTTTTTTGTTAATGCGGCAATAGAACTACACAACCTGTGAAAATTTTAACTGTCTACCTGTTACAGTTCATGAGATATTTTTGTTGGGAAATTATGAAATAACTACTCCCGCTCTGGGCGGAGCGGGAGAGCGTGTCAGACTCTTACTAAAACCCACCCGTGTTCCTTCAGTTGCCTGTATGTTGCCATGGGCATGGTATCCCTTTCAGACTTTCCCGCGACCCCAGCACAGCCCCCTGACAGACAGACAGACAGCAGAGGCTTATAGTGATAGGGTTCCGTTTGGCACCCTTCGGTAACGGAACCCCTCAAAATAGGATGAGTCAAGACTGATATTGATTTAAAAATGAAGCTCTTGCATTACCTAATTACTAAGAACTATACAAGCATAATTTGTATAGCTTAAAATTGGCGTTCAACCTACTTCGCAAACTTTGGATAGACTAAGGGCTGGCGCATTTTTGGCGAGGGCAGCGCGGTTGTTACTGCCAAACAAATATCAACGTTGCATGCCTTAAAATAAAGTTGAGATTATATAACCTGAGACGCGCGCATCTTTCCGCTTCGACGTGCTCTCGAGCTAATCGAAGTTTATTTATTTTCAACTTTCATTCAATGAGGACAATGTCGATAATAGTTTGACAGTGAAAAATGGTCAAGTGTTGCGGCAACCACAATCATTAACAGCCTTGTTCCACCCACTGTTGAAGGCTTCCTCGCTTTTGTGCTATACGAGTACATGCTACAATATTGAAAACAATACAATGTAATGTCGGGTGATCACTCGCTTGCGTAGAGGCTTGCCTGGCCCTATTTGAAAATAATCAATCTGCCTAGTCTTATTCAAACTATGTTGGGGTCTTAATAAAAAATTACTTTTAATAAAAATTAAAATCTTTTTACATACATACATTCATAAACTCAACTCATTTTTCCCGTAGCTGTAGGCAGAAACTACAGAACGCCACCTGCTACGATCCTCACATACTCCTTTTGCCTCGTATACGTTCATACATCTGGTCATACACGCACGCCGGTTGAGTACTACGCACCTGGCCTTTCTGAAGAACATCACCAATAAGGTCAGTATAATTAGGTTCCGTGTGTGTCTGCCTAGCCTTTTCCCAACTATGTTGGGGTTGCCTTCCTGTCTAACTGGATGCAGGTGAATATCAGTATTTTACATGAAGTGACTGCGTACCTGACCTCACCACAACCCAGTAACTGGGTAATAAGATTCCCCTTGGTAAGACTGATTGTCGAACTTTCGGGTTTCTGACGACTCGTAACGACTGTCAAAGATTCACGAATGACAGCCGGGACCAACGGCTTAACGTGCTTTCCGAGGCACGGAGGAGTCTTGGTAGGTATAGATGGTCACCCATCCACGGACCAACCCCGACAAGCACAGCTTAACCTGATGGATTGATCCGTGCAGATGTTATTACTTAGCCAGAAGCTCCTGTGATTTGAAAATAATGAAAGATGAAATACAAAAATATTTTTCTTTTAAATAAAAATTTACTTACATTTCCATGTTAGAGTAGTTCGATCGTCGAACTGCCTCCTTCTCCACCTCCCTATGAACAAGGGCTTATGTTTAATATACATTCTATTTTAGGGGAAAACTAAGTAAGATAAATATAAAGAAGTACTGATGAGTTCCCATTGCTAGGACACAGGTCTCCTCTCCGAGAGAGGGAGTTGGTGCGAGTTAGATAAGTTTTGAAAAATAGACAACATACGTCAATTCCAATATCTCGATATTACTCAAAAAGTTCTGTTTCAAAACTGAATCTTGAGGTTTTTTTTAAGTTCCATATTAAGCTGCCTGTCGGATACGGATGCCCAGCGGAGCGGAGAAATGTGCCAATATTAACCAATAGGAGCGGAGGGAGCTCTGAAGCGGAGTTTGGATTCTATTGGTTAATATTGGCACATTTCTCCGCTCCGCTGCCTCGTTCCCCTCCAGTGGATAGGCAGCCTTGTCATCCCAATTCAAAGTAGTTACTCCGGCCGCCGAGAGAATCCGTTCCTGACACCTCTCGGTCGGACACGATTAGGAACAAATAAAGTATAATTTTGTAAAACATGTTTTCTTTTGCACTCAAAATAACACAAAACCACTTTGTATCTCATTATAAGCCAACTACTAGTTCATAAGTTCTTATGAGAAGAAAAGTTCTTTAAACCCCAAGTCAGTTCTGAAAAACAGACCACGAATGTCAGCTCCAATATCTTGATATTAATGAAAAAGTCTTCCATATTATCCTGTCAACCCAATACTAAATACTACATTGAAATAACCTCTAAATGCCAATCCTAATTTATAATATTATAAAGGCGAAAGTTTATGAGGATCGATGGAAGGATGGATGGATGGATGTTTGTTACTCTTTCACGCAACAACTACTGAACAGATTTGGATGAAATTTGGCACACAGATAGTTTATAACCTGGATTAACACACTTTCTTTTTATCCCGATATTCCCACGGGATCGAGACTTATGCGTGTGAAACCGCGGGATGCTGCTAGTTTTATTATAAATGCGAATTCTACATTATTAACCTATATGTCCTTTTTTTTGGTATTGTTCGTCGAATCGTTGAGCTTCTTAAATTCTGAGTTGAGCTGCACGATAACTGACAAATGCGTGCACTGACTGGACAGGCCCTCTCAATCTGTGTGGTGCTTTCCGCAAAAGACCACTTCAGACACCAATCTACATGGTCTTCACATGATCTGATCAAGATTGTGTCTGGACTTTAAAAGAGACTGTGACCTCTGAGTTTGTTTCGGCCTTTCTTCTCGGAGTAGTCAGATGGGAAACGCCGACCTCAACTTTTGAAATATGACTGACGTGTAACAGTGTTTGTACAAACAAAACTAAGTTTTTAAAGAATAAATATCTAAAATAACACACAAAAATATCACTTAATAAACAGAGACACAAATACCCAAGATAGCAACACAAATATTGACTTTTCGTTGTAGCGCACGGCGCAGGGTGAATGAACTAAACAGCTGTTGCGTCACTCCTACATATTGATGTAGCCAGCGACTCCCGATTTACATAATGCTGAATAATAACTAACGTTTTGTTTTATTATAAAGAAGGCTTTCGCGAAGTGTGAAATGGTGATTAACCTTAGGTTATTTGAAGACGAGTAACCGTGGAGTTTCCTCCCGTGGAGTAGAGTCTGGCCAAGCTAAGTCTGCATAAGTAAAAAAACGGTGGAATTTGAAAATCTATAGACGGCAAGACCATCCTGTGCTACGAAAAAAGAATTTGATACTTTGTTTGTCATTTTGTTTTTGATATTTTATTCTGATTTATTCGTGGTAAAGAATAGTCACTTAAGCACGATGCAGTGTGGGTTGATACAGTTTTGTCATCGTATGGAGGTAGAGCATAGGTAAGACATAGTCTATTATGCAATAATCAAAAGACAAAATATCAAAATTATTAGATCTATTTACAACCCCGAAACTGACATAACTGACTGATGTAAAAGTATACCATGTATAAAACTTTTTGGGGTTGCCCATTTATTCCATTGCAGACTTAGCGTATCCAGACTCTAGTCCTCTCCATAGGAAACGATCAATTGGCACAGTGTACCTAGCTTCTGACGTTTTTTAAGTGCCCATGTAGGTTTATGTGAAATAAAATATTTTGAATTTGTTTGGTGTCTCGACTTTTTTTGTTCATAGTTTTTTTTTTTTTTTTTGTCAACCCATCCACAAGATATTTCTCGGTTTTCTGGTGTTGTAAAAATATTTTTTGGCTTTATTATTTTAAGCATCGAGGTCTGTGGAATGCATCAGGAGAGATGGTCTAGGGTTGTGACACAATGGAAGTCTGCTAAAAATGGACCTCACCGAGGCCTCGACAGATCTAGCAGTAAAGGCAACATATTGACAATCATGGAAATCTATGGGTTATATTGGTGACCAGTTGTTGCCCGCGACTTCGTCTGCGATTCAGGATGAAAAGTCCTGTCTTTCTCCAGGTCATGGTCTACCAATGTGCTAAATTCCATCCAAATCCGTTCAGCAGTTTTAACGTCAAAGCGTAACAAATTAACAAAATTACTTTCGCATTTATAATATTAGTTAGTATAAGCTTTGCCTATAAAATATATTGTAGTTAAAAACACAATTTTTATCAGACATTCAACATACATTCCATACGGTAACTTTCATCCTTCTTCATGGCCTTTTTAGCCGTTTCAAGTCACATACATAATTATATCTTAGGATTTCAATTTCGAGCTGACTTGGAAACATCTGATAACTTGTCAGTTTTTCAGTAAGAAATCTATCAAACGTAATTTTTTTTGGTTAAAATGTATCTAACAATCCAAAAATCAGCCCTTGGTAGTATATAATTTAAATACTTACTGCGCTTGCGGCAGCAGATGCACGAGCTGCGGCTGCGGCGCCGGCGCCACGTGCGCCACGCCCAGCACCACGCCAGCCGCGCCGGCGCCGCCCGCGCCTCCGAAGCCCGTCGGCGACGGCATGGACACGGACACCTGCGGGATACAGTACGTTGTAGAGACCATACGGCAACTAAATTCTAACTGGCGGTTTCTGAATGTCCAATAAACACAAAATTTTGATGCGACTGCTGTGATTGAGATGAAATAATTCAAACTTTTCATTAATGACCTTTGTGGAAGAGACACCACAATTTTGCCAATATTACACAGACAACTAATCAATTATATAATACAAGGTGGCAGGGACATCGACGCGACAACTGTTACCATGGATTCAGTACATGATTCTGAACCGCTTCTGCGTTGAAATTTTTCGTCGGTTATTAAAAATAATATCTGCTGTTTCATAGAAAAGTGCAATACCTACGCGGTCAAAATGTATAGGACAGCTGATATTGGTACACAGTATAACGTTGCTTGGAGGAATGGTACTACTGTACTACTCATTTTTTCTCACATAAAATATCTTCAAATTCTCAAACAACATAATATCACGCCTTTAATCCCCGAAGGGTTGGGCAGAGGTGTACCTAGAACACCCACATTTCGCCAGTTATGTTTAAGTCCCATGTAATAGGGGGCGAGCCTGTTGCCATCAATCGGGCACAAATTCAAACTCCTGGCTGCTACTGAGAAATTCCAGATGAAAAACCAACACAACTCAATTTTAACTAGCTGTAATTCTCATGCTATAAAGCTCTCTCACTAGAAAGTCAATAAAAGCATCAAAAAACTTTTCAAAGTGTCAGAAAGTATCTATTAATTATTATAAGTTTTACTGTTTTAACATTCTCGGCACACTGCAAGTCGTGTGGTACTGTGCAATGCTTCCAATGCTAACTTGATATACCCCCTTGTACGCAGTTGTCAAACCTATTGAGGTTAGCAACGGGATGGGGGGGACAACTGATCTAACATAACTTTTAGATGAAGATAAAATGTATTTAGAATCATAAATTAATCCTATTTTATTTACAATAGCAAGTTACTTAATTTTGACATTTTATGCACTTTCATTTGACGACCTGAAGCTACATGCATAACCTATTTACTTGCAGTTTAAAAATACACGCGAGAACTTTACTCTGAGTGAGCTATAAAATGTCTTAAAGTTGTGTGATTTGAGAATTGCATAACATCTAATTCCTACATTTTTCGAAGGTATGGGGACGAGCAGTTTGCCATCCATCAACTGGGCACAAATTCAGACAACGAAATTCCAAATTAAATAACAATTTGCCTGGACCAATTATCTACTCAGCAGTTGCGCCAGCCCGTCAATAGGGATGATGAACAAATAATTGTCCGTCTTGTAGATTATAAAAAAATATTGGAAACGTATTTTTTTTTTTACGTTATCAAAAGATTACGGCGATACATTGAGTTAAAATATGCCATGACGTCACGAGTATGTAAATTTTATACTTACTTGTGACGTAGCGACCCCCACTCCTCAACTTTAATGCGTTTTATCTAAGTATTTTTTTTAATTAATGAAGAAAAAATACGTGTCAATTTTTTTTTTAATTATCTGCCTGACGGTCTAAATAGTTTTTTTTTTTGACGCTCGCATCATACCTATTTGGTGTATAAATTAAATAATTTTCTTACCTGTCCATTACTCTGAACTTCAATCTTATATCCCGGCGGCAAAAAAGTGTTGAAGCCAACTATCAGCTCCGGATGCCCTTTAAACAGGTTTGATACCCGGGTGATGACGCCTGGGGTGTCAATACTGCAATATAAACTAAAATTAAGATGGAGGATAATTGTTAGTAGTCGGTTTTTTTAAATGAGGGTAGTCAGATACAATTAAAATTGCAGCCATTAATTTTTTCATGGTGTTCAAACGGTAATTGTTTTCATCATTCAGATAATTATGGAAAAACTATTTAGTAAGGAATCTTTTTTAGACTATGCAAGCATTTTAATTGAATACGAATTTAGTTGTGAAATTCAAGATTAATAAATTATAAGGCAAAAATGTAGTAGAACATTTCAAATGAGGCATGATAATTGGAAATAAGCTTAGAAATGGTTTTACATTGATGTTAGCTATGTTTTTGCTAATACAAGCTCTAAGCCACAAAGCATGCTTATTTTCAAATTAAATAATATATAATATATATATTAATATATATAATATATATATAATATATATATATTAATATATATATATCACGACTTTACATACGCATTTTTTTATCCTTGCAAAATCACCAAAATCCTTCATACTTATTTTCAAATTAAATAAGAGTTCTTTGAATATTAATTTACACACACGTATTTACAATGTAACAGACGTAAAATGATTTTTTTTTTTTTCGTTGCCCTGGCAGTATTTCCCCTTTTTATAAACTTGTACATATTATTATTTTAAGTCAGTTTTTTTTTAAAGTATTGTTGTCCACAAATATTTAAAAATATTCATGCAAAATCATCAACATCAAATGCCTGCCCTGTTCCTACTTAATTTGGCATCAGTGCAGCAAATTCTTTAACTTATACAAACTCTAAATCATATTCACATCTATTTAAAAGTCAAAACATTCAAATGACGCAAATATTTTAAAACTGTGTACAGTCGTGCATGAAATATCGTCAACATCATCGTCGTGCCCTTACCCTGACTTACTTAACCTCAACGCAGCATGAAAACAACAAAAAAACAAAACAAAAATGATTAAAATAACACTTACGTCTGACTCTTAAACTCCTTCATGATATCCAAAAAGTCATTATACACTTGTGGCTGTGTATTGAACTTGTATTTGACTTGATCGAGGTACGACAAGGCATCCTCCACCTTCAGCCGCTGGAACTGGCCCGCGGCCTGCTGCTGTGCGGCCCCGGGGCCCACTCCGGGGCCAACACCTGGCCCCACGCCTGGCGGAGTCGCCAGGGGCGCAGGGGCCGGAGACTGCCGCCCTAGGGCTGCTGGTAGGGCGCTTAAGTTCGGCTGTTGTGGTGGTAGAGCCTGTTGAAGGAATTGATTGGGTTAGAAGAGTTTTGGATAAACAATGGGGGTAATGAGGTCTATGTGTGGTGCTGCGACGGTGCGGTGCATGCGCAATATTCATTCGTATGCACACAAGCGGTCAGGCGCCGGTGGGGTTTCGGCGTCATTTGCAGGAAGCTTAAGGGCGCGCGCACTTTGAATGCGTTTTCATACGAATTTCACTAGACATACGAATTGAGTGTGCACACTAGGTATGTTTTTCTCCGTCAAATAGAATAAATCCCAACAAGTTCAGATTGTTTTCAGACGTCAGAACTATACGTACGACTAAGGCCGCGGACTCGAACTCAGCGGGCAGCGGGGCGGCGGCGGCGGCGGCGCGGCAACGCATAGTTTTATATGGAACCGCTCGCTCCCCGCGCCGCTGCTTTCGAGGCCAGTTACATATAAATCTATACATTTGAACGCGCCGCTGCCGCCGCCGCCCCGCTGCCCGCAAGATTCGAGGCAGAAGCCTAAGTCGCACCCAGTCTGCGCGCTCCCCTTGTACTTGGAAGGTCGGGATCGTTCGTGCGTGTACGCCCGAGTGAAATTCGTACGAAAACGCATCCAAAGTGCGCGCGGCCTAAGAGGCCTATGATGAGTAGTGGACTGCAATTGCTGGAGTTGACAGAATCATGTAGATAGCAAAAAAGAAAATGAATTTGTTACCCACAATGAGGTTTTTTAAATGGTATTATGTTTAAGGTTGCATTCACGAAAACACAACGCATTTATCCCGTGTTGTATGAAAGGTTAAAGCCATAGACACAATTAATTTCAGACACTGTCGAAGGACAAGGCGAAGGTGAAGGGCGGGCGTTTTGGGGGACAGTCTTATGTAATTTTGAAGTTAGAAAAGTGCTGATTTTCAGCCTAGTTTGAATAAAATGAATTTTGATTATAATATTTTTTATGTGTGGTAACTGCCAAAAATATCCCTTGGCAATAGCCTGTTAGAACGAATAAAAAATACTTCGTTACATCCAATGCACTCTGGACTCCACTAACAAACATACAATTAATGTATAAAAAATATTGTAAAACATTTAAAAAGCGTAACGGTGGAGTATCTTGCCCATTCTTCATACGAAAACTACCTTTTGGAAGGGGCGACTAGAATCTATTTTATTTTTTGTATATTTTGACGTTTAAAAGTGCCTTTTATGTGCCTAATAGAAATAAATTATTTGACTTTGAAACTTGCTGACTAACTAATCCTTCAACTACAGCGTAAGTATCTCTCAGTCAAGATAAAAAAGAAGGAATTAAATTGTATTGTACTTCTTATAACATCAGTTATCTGCCAGTGAAAGTCCCGTCAAAATTGGTCCAGCCGTTTCGGGGAACAACCGGAACAAACAGACAGACAAAAGTTTTTTGTTATAAGTACCGATGTGTGTTTGTACTTTCATAAGCATTTAGTAAAAAAGCTGTTATTTAGACATTACAAACAGACACTTCAATATTATTTATTTGTATAGATTTCTTCATTTGTATGTTACTACTATTGGCGCACTACCAAATTTTTAAGACTTGTATGTACCTATGATTCACAAATAAATTATTCTTATGCTGCGGCCGCATTTGCGTCTATCGAAGACGACGTGATGAAGCTTCGCACAGTGATACGATATACACGCAGATGTGAGTAACCATTATCGGCTATCGTCGCGAAAGTTCGGGCTGCGTAGCACTTATCGGCCGGGTAAATAAAAGGGTTTTAGCGCGCTAACGCTATCACCACCCTATTAGCGCGATAATTTTTTAGCGAGCAATACATACGAAGCTTCGGCACGGATTACTTCGTCACGATAGACACAGATGCGGTCGCAGCAATCATTATTCTTACACCTTAATTTAATTTGTTTCGTCAATAAAAACCAAGTTAATGTACTACTAAAGACAACAGTCCTTAGCACGTACTATTACATAATTAAGACAACACAATAATTACATAAACAAAACAAATGACCCATAAATATATTAATTTGATTATTGTTTACATAATCGATAATGCAGGTCATGGATAAGCTATCATTTATCAAAGTTATATAGACTATCGCTAAGGCCTTACAATGTAATCATTGTTTCTTGATGGCATTTATACGTATTATAAATTAGCCGACGTTCGTACGGACGTAATAATATCCCGGCGATTTTTTTTTCGTGCACTTGATTTTCAACGCTCTGCTTAGCGCCGAGAGTTGAAAACCCAGTGAGCGATAAAATCTCGCCGCGATTTTATTACGTCCGTGCGAACATCGGCTTAGTCACTTTTCATGTTTGTCTGTATGATCGCGTTGTTCTTCTGAATCACACAACAGATTTTGATGAGATTTTCACCATCGTTTAGAGATTTTTTTTCCGAAAAATTTATGTGTATGTTCTATGTTATGGGGTTTAGTTTCCGCACTTAGTCCGTCAGGTGGAACATTGTGCGTGGGCCATGGGGGCCGTTTGGTGGTTATTCCAACCAGCTAACCTCCCTCCAGAAGTTAATTATAACTCCTGGTCTGTTCAGAAAATCAGTGAAAGATCTGGGTGACCCGAGGGTTTCTGTTCTAATCTGGGTGACGCCTGTGCATTCAAAGATAACGTGCGCGACGGTTTCCTCAGCATCCATGCACGCTCTGCACAGAGGACTGTCCGTTATGCCTATTGTGTGGAAGTGTTTGTTTAGCGAGCAGTGTCCCGTGATGGTCCCGTCACCGGGCGCAGGCCGTTCCTGTCCAAGCGTAATAAACGTGGATCCGAACTTCGGAACTTCGAAATTCTGTGACGACTGGATAACACGATACCTCTTAGTAAAACTGACTAAGAGGTATCGTGTTATGCAGTAACTGGGTTGTGGAGGTCAAATAGCCAGTCGCTCCATGTAAAACACTATTATTCAGCTGCATCAGAGTCCAACATAGTTGGAAAAGGCTATTTTGACTTGATCAGATGTTCAGAAAGGGTAAATAAATATACAAATACAAAAAAATACACATTGAAATCACATCAAAACATAACCTATTGACCTACTACACGTATATAGATAAACGCGCTCACACACAACTGTTTGAACAATACTATTTATAAAAATATTACCAGCTAGGTACAATATTACATTCTCGCGTAAGAAAACAACAACTATTTATAGAATTCTAAGGGTTCATTTGTGCTCAACTTTTACTTCTATCAGAGATGCCAGTTCTACGAAGTTGGGCAAAGTTTTATTTGCATAGCTATGTAAATAAATATCATAACTCCTGTATTCGTCAAAGAAGAAGGCAGAGGACCAATCGATATCCCTGCCTTTCCCCAACTATGTTGTGGTCAGCTTCCAGTCTAACCGGATGCAGCTGAATACCAGTGTTTTACTTGAAGCGACTGCCTATGTGACCTCCACAACCCGGTGATCTTTCATCAAATTTTTGCATCAAATTGTTTGAAAAAAAAAAGAAACTAATGAGTTATTTGCGTGTTTCTCATCCAAACTGTTGTGACCGTCAGACTACCAAGTCATAGGTCTCGAGTTCGAACCCAAGGCACGCACCTCTGCACTCACCTCTTTCATATGCATTTACTAAAAAGCTGTTAACTTTACATAACAAACCAAAAAATCAGTTGTCATCAATCACATTTTGACCGCGTAAGTATTGCACTTTTCTATAAAACAGCGGTTTTTTTTAGAAAAGTGCATGTTTTTTTTAAACTTCAACGCAGGGGGGGTTTCAGAATTATGTACTAAATTCATGGTAACAGTATTCGCGTCGATGTCCCCTACCACCCTGTATACAAACAAAGGTTAGCTAATGCTGTGTCAAGAAGAATGGAAACGGGGACTACTGTCCAGCACGCGTAGCATGACCACCGTAGAAACGGGTTTTGTCGACGGAAGAATAGACAAACTGACAGATTGTGATTGATTATCTGTCAGTTTGTCTATTCTTCCGTCGACAAAACCAGTTTCTACGGTGGTCATGCTACGCGTGCAGGGTGCGCTCCCAGGCTATTTTAATGCTATCCGCTCTTCGTCTGTTTGTTTAAAAAACTCCTTATAAGAGACCCATAATCATGCTGTTTTCTTAGTCACCGGTGTCGTCACATTATGTCTTTTTTTGACACCGGAATGTCAAATCAGTCACCTTTAAATCAGCGTCAGTCACTAATTGTCTCGCATTTATGCTGAACTGGGGCCTATTTAGGGCAGCCGTGGGGCACATAATACTGTTATCTTTATATATATAATTCTTATTTACTTGTGTGTGTATGTCACTGAACTCCTCCTAAACGGCTGGACCGATTTTCATGTTTTTTTTTGTGTGTTCGAATGGGTCCCTGGATGGTTGAGATTCGCAATTGGACCCGTGTCGAGTTCGCTAGTTATCAACTAAATCTTTGTTGGGTTTTTTGTGTGCCATATTTTTTTTTTCCTTCTTTATTTCCAGGACTAGGTACCGCCATTTACGGGCGCTACATGACAGCACCGCTAACCCAAGCTTAGGTGTAACTTGCTTCGAAGTTACAACTGCATCTTACCTTAAGCCTCTGCGGCTGCGGGGGCGGCTGCTTGGCTGCGTACTGCACGGCGCTGGTCTTCAGGTAGTTGATGACGGGCCCGCCGCCTGGCGGCCGCGCGCCCGTGCGGGCGAAGCTCCCGCTACCGACTGACAGGAGGGTTGTCGGGCCGGCTGGGGAGCGGATGTCTGTTGGAGAAGACGAGGGGTTATATATAATGTGACGGATATGTTGGACACAATTACTGAATCATGGGCTTCATTACCCTAATTGCGTAACTTATTTTCGTAAACGATTATGACTAATTTGTTTCATTTTGACAGTTCAACAACATTCATTGCGTTATTTACTTCATTGAGCAGATTTTTTTTACAACTTATGCAGCAATGGATTAGCAATCTGTTTCAAATCGAAACAAATTGTGATTGATCGTGCATTACGCAATTAGGGTACTGGTCGGCATGCAACTATCGGCATAGGGATTTTTAAGCTTGCGTGGTGTCTACACAATTCGACTCAATATGAAGGAACACATAATTTATAAATTTTAAATTTTTACAGTTTTATAGATTTTAATTGAGTCTGCATCTGAAACATCAGTAGTATTTCTGATACAAATTACTCTGAATTGCAGATGTTGCTATTGCCATAAGTTGCTTGTTACAACCACGGACCGAAAACCTATATAAACTACGGTACAGGTATCGAAGAATTTTGGTTACTTCTACGACTAAGGTTACCGCTATCTGGGTAACTAAGAAGAAAAAACATGTTACCCTATTTAGGTTACCGTTTTAATATCGGTTACACACACAGGCGATGCGCGCCCTTTGATTAATGCCGACGGTAAGTGTAAATTTTATTTCGATAACCGGTATTAATACTGGTTGTATTAAATGATTTTATTTCTGTAAGGTTTGTACAAACACTTTTACACGTCAATCATATTTTAAAAACTAGATGAGCTCGGCGTTTCCTATCTCACTACTCTGAGAAGAAAGGCCGAAACAAACTCAGAGGTCAGTCTCTTAAAGTCCAGAGTTCTAGATATAATCTTGGTCAAATTGGTGTCTAAAGTGGTCTTTTGCGGAAAGCACCACACAGATTGAGAGGGGCTATCCAGTCAGTGCATGCATTTATCAGTTATCGTGCAGCTCAACTCAGAATTTAAGGAGCTCAACGATTCGACGAACAATACCAAAGAAAGGACATTTGGGTTTGATGGTATTCAATTTAAGGTCACCTTTAAAAATACCTGTAAGAAATATAAATGTAACCGAAAAATACCCGTATTAATCATACCGGTTTCGGTCCCTGGTTACAACAGGAAAAGACAATACAATTTTAAAGCACGCTAATTACATAGTTCTGTTAATATTAAAACACATCTAAAAACAGCTGATACGATAATCAATTTCTTTTTTGTGCACAATGGTCGTAGCAAACGTTATAGACTCACCTAAAATCTGCGGTTGGACCGACTGGGCCAAAGTGTGCATATTGCTTGCACCTGCTTGTTGAATCTGTAACAAAGAATAATTTATAAATTAATTATTTAAAAAAAATTGGTTCATTTAATTATTTTTAGTAACGATAAAAACACTGGGGGAAATATAACCTGATAAAGCTATGGGCCTACCACTTAACTAAACTTGAAACTTAGCACAAAAAGTACTAGGCTTGCATGAATTCACAATAGTATTCAATCATAATGTTATGCTACTAATAGGATTTAAATGAGGCAGACAGAGAATTTATAACCTGGATTAACACACAGGATACTTTTTATCCCGGTAGCACGTTTCCATGGGATAATTTCCGACTTCCACGCGAGCTAAACCGCGGGATAAAGCTAGTAAATAAATACACGTCGAATACAGAAACCGTTTTTTTTTTGAAGCCGGTAAAAAAAAACAGCGGTTATTAGTACATATCACCTTACTAGCCATTATAAACAAATGTTTAAAAAAATGGCTGTGTTTACAAGTTACAATACAGGTAATATAGCCAAGGCCAAAACGGAATAACAACTATTTCGAAGCAAGCGTTGGCGTTTTAGTTATTTTTAACTTCACGAGTCATTTTCAGTTTATCGCATTGGCAGATAAAGGCACCTTGTTTTTGTCGAACACTGTTTACGTGAAAGGGTTTGCAAGAAGCTTTCAAAACTATTAAAATATCATACTTTGTTCGTGTGTGTGCTAGTTTTATCTAGATAATAGGGATGATGGATATTTACCTGGATGAAAGAAAAAGAAATTTTATTTAGTCCGTCAGTCAGATATTAAAAAAATATTAGACACGTTTTTTTGCTTCATCATAATTATTACTAAAAAATTACTTTGATAATACGCATTAATGTTGGGGAGTAGGGGTCGCTACGTCACAAGTGAGTATAAAATCTACATATTCGTGAACGTCATGGCACATTTTAACATGTATGTATCGACGTCATTTTTATATAACGTAAAAAAAGAAAAAAAATGTGTCCGATATATTTTAGTATCTGACTGATGGACTAAATAGAATTTCGTTTTTTTTTTTTTATCCAGGAATCATCCCTACAAGGACAAAAAAAAAATTGTCATCTTCCCTATTTCTTTAGGTTTAGTTTATGCCCGCAACATCTAGTTGTACTGCAGTGCGGAACCGCATGCGGGCACCACTCAGTTGTTTTCTATTTCAAACCGTACAGGTTTCCAGCAGACAGCGGGTGCCCAAGCGCATGCAGGCAACCGCAAAGCCAAGAAATATTTTAACACACATTTTTGTCCTGAAGAAATAATTTGAAACATCGTACACCACTTATGATCCGAGTATTTCATACTTTACTGTGGTCTAGTCAAAATAATTTATCGGTAAAACTTTAATGTCCTCTTGCCTTTATCTCAATGTATTTAAGGTCGGGGCAATGTATTTTTCGTTTTCGTCATCTCAGTAGTCACCCCCTTTCTACCCACCCATATCTCATCTCTCACACAGTCCATCCATCGCTTTTTTGGTTTTCCCGAACTCTTAGCCATCCACATTCATACTCAAAATTTTCCTCACGACATTTTGCGGTAAATCTTCAATGAAAACAAAGGTCACCCCACCGTACAAGGAAAATATACTTCTCCACCGTTCATGTGTCACCGTCAATGTATCATAACAAACATTAGGAAAACCAGTGAGTAACACAGAAAAATATTTTGGCACTTCGACACGTTTTCTTTATAGTTAAAGAATCTGTGCCAATTTAAAACTACGGTATCTGGGTCAAGCAGAGTAACGTTATATTTATGCTCGAGAAAAAATTGTCTGTTATTTAAGACATCAATATTGAGAGAAATCGATTCTCGTCGCCATAATCACCATGCTTTGCAAATGGTGCCGGAAAACATCGTGAGGACACCGGAATGTCCGAGAACCATAAAATCGAAGACGTGACATCTACCGACCCGCACCAGGGGGCCCGGGTGGTGGATTACGGCCCACTCCCTCTCACCGAGGCCTATGTCCCAGCAGTGGGAAAATTATAGGCGAATGCACGTCGTTCAAAAATTCTGGTAGTTTAACATTCGGTTATAATCGAAGCCGACCCACACAGAGGTTGGGCAGAAGAACGCAAATCATGAGATTTTCTGTATAATTACAATTAAAACAAGAGCAACGCCACAGATTACCTCATGACATTCGATGTCAGAATTTTTATCTTCGCCCACCTAACCGTACACAAAATACCAAGTGTAAAATTTTACACAATTCCATGTTCAATTAGCTCCTACGCCGGCCATGATAAGGCAACACAAACAAGATGTTTACACCTCTAGGTTGGTACATCGATATCGTGTCGATAACCCCGCCTTGTTTATAGTTTTATGCACATCATTATCTGTTGTGCACTGTAATAATTTAGTTTTGCATCTTTGTATAGAAGGTATTAGATTTATGAATGAATACTGTTAATTAGCATTTTTTTTCTGTTACTGGCTATTGTACGCGATTTCGTCTGCGTGTCATCATCTGCCTAGTCTTATTCCAACTATGTTGAGGTCGGCTCCAAGTCTAACCGGATCCAACTGAATACCAGTAATTTACATGGAGCGACTGCCTACCACAACCCAGTTTACTGGTTGGCAGACTTTCGGGCTTCCGACGACCCGTAACGACTGTCAAAGATCTACAAATGACAGCCGGGACCAACGGATGTGCTTTCCGAGGCATGGAGGGGTCTTGGTATGTAAAGCTGATCACCCATCCACGGACCAAACCGCGGCAAGCGAGTTTAACCTGATCGATCGATACATGCGACTGTTATTACTTAGCCACAAGCCCCCCCACAATGCTGAAATGTTTTATGTACCCATAATTAATTTCTAGGTTCAGTTATTTTTTTTTTTCGCATAATGCATACTCAGCCTATAACTTTCCCACTGCTGGGACACATGCCTCCTCTCTATGAGAGCGAGGGTTATTTTAATAACAAGTTGGTATACAGGCCAATGATCTGTGAAGAAAGTGGTTATCGCCACATATAGTCACCTACAATACGAAGGGCATCGCCGCGCCGATGCGCAGGAGATTCTTTCCTTGCAAGACGCATGTGCAATGATTATTTCCTACTTTATATAAAAAAGGGATTTGTGCTGATACACATAACATCATGCTTGTAATTCCCTAAGGTGTGGGCAGAGGTGTACCCTATAGTACACCCACATTTCGCCAGTTATGTTTAAGTCCCATGTAATAGGGGGCGAGCCTATTGCCATTAACCCGGCACAAGTCCAGGCTCCGAGATGCTACTAAGAAATTCCTGATGGAAAAATCCAATACCACTTTGCCCACCCTAGGAGTCGAATCCAGGACCAGTAGCGCTTTAGACCACTAGACTAACCAGCACGCGTAGCATGACCACCGTAGAAACGGGTTTTGTCGACGGAAGAATAGACAAAATGACAGATAAACAATCTGTCAATGTGTGTGTAAATGACACTACAAGGGCCATCGTTGCGAAGGGCTGCCCGCAAGGGGGCGTCCTCTCACCGCTTCTATGGAATCTGGTAGTAGACAACCTCATCAAAACACTTAATGACAAAGGTTATTTCACCGTAGGCTACGCTGATGACATAACCATAATAATAAACGGGACCCACGAAAACACCCTATGCAATCTCATGCGTCAAGCCCTGAAATTAGTAGAGGAATGGTGCAGCAAGCACCAACTCTCAGTGAACCCCACAAAAACCGAACTGATCCTCTTCACAAAAAAGAGGAAATTGACCACACTACAACTACCACGATTCTTTGGAACAACCCTAAGCCTCTCAACTGAAACCAAATACCTGGGCATCTTTTTAGACAAACAATTGAACTGGGCAAAACACACGAACTATATCACTACAAAAGCCAGCATATCCCTGTGGCAGTGTAAACGACTGCTTGGCAGGAATTGGGGGATTAGCCCCAAGGTCACCCATTGGCTATATACTACAGTCATTCGACCGCTCATCACATACGGCTCACTGGTCTGGTGGCCCAGGACAGACCTGAGTACAGCCCAAAAAGATCTCGAAAAACTGCAGCGATTCGCTTGCGTCGCAATTACTAGCAGTATGAGAACTACACCCACTGCCGCCCTACAGGCAATGCTTGGACTGCCGCCTCTGCACCTCATTGTGCGGGAGGAGGCGGCCCTGGCCGCCTTTAGACTACATTTATCAGGAACTCTAAGCAAAGACTCCAGAATTAAGCACACACGCATAAAGGATGATGCAATCAAGCGACGGCCAATGATGGCATCACCCTGCGACAAAGCACCGAAACATAATACTTACAGAAGAACAGTGCGACTACCCAAGCCCGAAAGAGCTGAGGGTTTACACCGATGGATCGAAGACCGACTCTGGTACCGGAGTCGGAGTCTTCTCGCACGATCTCAACATAAAGATATCCAGACCACTAGGAATGTTCAACACCGTCTATCAGGCGGAATGTGTGGGCATCATACAAGCGGTCCACGCCATAGAGGCCAGGAGAGTTACGGACACCCACATACGCATACTCTCCGACAGCGCCTCAGTTCTCCAATCGCTGAAGAAAAAATATATTACCTCGAAGCTGATACTAGAATGTCACAATGCACTAGAACAGGTGTCGGTATCTAGTCGCAACACGGTGACACTGCAATGGATTAAAGGACACAGCGGATCGTTAGGTAACGACGCAGCTGACGAACTAGCTAGAAGAGGATCTAGCACGACAGCCTATGGACCTGAACCTATCGTACCAATCCCTTTTAACCAAATACGCAGGTGGCTACAGGAATTCACCCTTACACAAGCAGAGTACTGGTGGACCTCGACACCGGGCTGCAGGCAGTCCAAAGTAGCTATGCCATCCCTGGATAGCAGGTTAACCAGGAGTCTATTACGCCTGGACAGGAACGGCCTGCGTCTGGTGACGGGGACCATCACAGGACACTGCTCGTTAAACAAACACTTCCACACGATAGGCATAACGGACAGTCCTCTGTGCAGGGCATGCATGGAGGCTGAGGAAACCGTTGCGCACGTGCTCTTTGAATGCACAGGCGTCACCCAGATTAGAACAGAAACCCTCGGGTCACCCAGATCTTTCACAGATGTTCTGAACAGACCAGGAGTTTTGATTAACTTCTGGAGGGAGGTGGGCTGGTTGGAATAACCCCCCAAGCGGCCGCCATGGCCCACGTACAATGGTCCACCTGACGGACTAAGTGCGGAAACCAAACCCCATAACATAGAACATAGAACAATCTGTCATTTTGTCTATTCTTCCGTCGACAAAACCCGTTTCTACGGTGGTCATACCACAAAATGACAGATTGTGATTGTTTATCTGTCATTTTGTCTATTCTTCCGTCGATAAAACCCATTTCTACGGACCACCGGACCACATGCTACGCGTGCAGGCAGTCCAGTGGTATCATAAAAGATGATACTCATAAATTACTTGTATTAACATTTTCGGCACACTGCAAGTCGTGTGGTACTGTGCAATGCTTCCAATGCTAACTTGATATACCCCCTTGTACGCAGTTGTCAAACCTATTGAGGTTAGCAACGGGATGGGGGGGATAAAGATTTAACCAATTTGTAGATATTAAAACACATTACCCTCCTTCTAGTGCAGTCAGTTAAAAAAAAATAACTTTATAGAATTACGTATTTTTATTTGTCATGAATAAACTCAAAAACTACTGGATCGATTTAAAAAATTCTTTCACCAGTATAATGCTATATTAAGGCTCTTTCAAACAGGTGCGACACGCGACGCAACACAAAGACACCGCGCGTCGCGCGACGAGCGGTGTCTTTGCGTCGCGTCGCGTGTCGCGCCTGTTTGAAAGAGCCTTTATCATATCACTGGGTAACATAAGTTGTAATTAAGTTGACGGCAATGTTGGCGCAGTGGTTAAGCGATTGACTGCTGCGCTGCAGTTGTTCCGGGTCCGGCTGTTCGTGTATGTGAGTTTAAATGTTTGTAAGTGCACCTACAATACAGGAGAAATTCATTGAGTGGGGCAAAGTTTAAAAAAAAAAAATGATATCACGCGGGCGCTGGCTGAAGCTAGTGATCTATGTTTTAGTACTGAACATGGTGATCCTATCGATTAAACATGTGACTGAATATTTAGTTCAGCTGTAAAGGGTTGTTTTGCTATTCATACATTCTAAACATTTATTTGCAAATTGTCATAATCACCACTCTTGACTGACATTAATGCTGAAATGAACCTTTTTGACGGAGCCATGAGGTACACAGTATTGTTTTTAAAACATTATATTTTATTTTCAATTTGTTATTTGTGTTTTGTGTTTCACGAACTGTGTCCAAATAAATGTTATTCTTTCTTTTACATTGGAAATACCACAAATTTCCTGCTTTTTCGAAAACCATCCTTCCACTCTGCCGCAGTCCGGTAAAAAGGGAAAGTTTCTGGAAGACCTCCAGACACTTCCCCTCCCTTAGAACGAAATCCGTAGTTTCGGCCGAAGTTACGGGCGATTTCTACAATCACCTACGAACACAAGATTAGTTTGGGGCCCGATCTAAGAATGAATGACAACACGATTTGACAGTTGTCCCTATTCCTAGTGTTTTTGCCCGTACAAAAAGTTAATAGGTACGATGATGCCTGGGCCAAAAAAAAAGAAATTCTATTTAGTCCGTCAGTCAGATAATTAAAAAAAATATTAGACATGTATTTTTTGCTTCATCATATTAGTAAAAAAATACTTTGATAAAACGCATTAAATTAGGGGAGTGGGGGTCGCTACAAGCAAGTATAAAATCTACGTACTCGTGACGTCATGACACATTTTAACTGATAATCTTTTGATAACGTAAAAAAGAAAAATATGTGTCCAATATTTTTCAATAATCTACAAGACGGACAAAATATTTTTTATTCGTCATCATCCCTATTAATCGGCTCTTTACTTAGAATCTTACTATGACGCGCTGTTCTATTTCAAAACTTTCATTTTAGTTAGTAACTTGAGTGGTTATATAAAAACCTTACAAAGAAGTTTTAATTTCGTTTATTTGACAAAAAACTTTTCCGTGCGATTACGTCATAGAAATTCAGACAATACATTACTTTATTACATAAAAACGTAAATAGAAATATCAAGTTTTCTCGGTAATTGTGGGGCTTAGAGAAAAGCAGAGTTATAAACTTCTTTTCGTGAGGCTAGCGACTAACCTGATATCAGAGTTATAAAGCCGCCCATGGGCTGACTTGTCTTCACAAGCCGTCTAGAAATACCTCTCAGGCATGCCGGTTTTCTCACAATGTTTTCCTTCATCGTTTTTAAAAATTATTATTATTATTTATTTTATTGTATTTATTAAGGCAACCAACAGCGATACAGTCATAATAGAAGTAAGTAAGTAAGTATTTATTTACACAACACACACAGAATAATACACAGAATATGAATATGTGTTACAGTATTGTGTGGCCAGTAATAGGTTTCCCTGTATTACTAGGATAAGTATAAACCATGCGAACGAACTACTTAGAAATATATAAATTCAAAAAGTGCAATTTTAGGTATTATTATAGTTAAGTTTAAATGTTAAAGAAAAAAAAATAGTAAAAAATTAAGATATTAATAGTTTGTCATTTGTAATAGTTTATGGTTTTTATTATTTGTTTTTTGAATGTAGGTTTATTACAGTTAAATATATCGACTTGAGAGAAATCCGTGTTATAAATTCGAGCAATACGGGTACACAACTTTTGGGGTAATTAGTCGAACACCGAGGCACGTGTAGCATCGTAGTGTGACGAATGCGGCGTAGGGGAGTGTTAAGTTAACTGTGCGACCAGCTCTGAGCAATCGAGGCGTCCATTAAGTATGTCATAAAGTAAACACTTGTTATGATATGAATATTGCGATGAAATTAAGTACAAAGATTGCCAATAAATTTTGACCGCGTAGGTATTGCACTTTTCTATGAAACAGCAGATTTTTTTTTATAACCGGCGAAATAGGGGTTTCAGAATCAAGTACTGAATCCATGATAACAGTTTTCGCGTCGATGTGGGTGCCACCCTGTATTTTTCAAAGTCCATGTTGCTTTACGATTTTGCACCATTTTAGTCAATGGATTTTAATTAACTTCCAAGTTAGATTGATACGCTCGTGTTAGTTAAGGTAGATTTTGTAAAGTTATTTCTCTATCCCTGGGGAACAGTACTTTTTTTCTGGATGAAAGGTACTCTACGTCTTTTTCTGTACCCCTGACAACGTTTATGCAAAATTTACAACGATCGACAAACTAACATATTTTCGCAATTATAATATTAGTTAAGAATACCTAGGTTTTAAACCTGCAAATTGGTGCTTAGCAAACAAGTCTTCAAAACTTCCGAACGACATAAAAAATTACAATCCTATTTTTATCGAATTACAATAAAGTTTTAATGAATAAAAGGTCACATGCCTTAGGGACGCTAATTATGGACCACTAACAATTTTTAATTAAAATAACTGCGACATGTAGTTATTTCAATTACGACTACGTCGTGTAGTCACAACGCTAATTACTTACATCACATATTAAGCCCGTAAACGTCCACTGCTGAACATAATTGCTATGTTGAACAATATAGGGGATAATGGACTTAATCGGCATGCTTGTTAGATGGATCAGTGATTGCATTTTGTTGTTATTAGCAGTCAGAATGACGGTGCTGTCCATCCTCTTACATGTCTTGGAAATCGCACTAAAACTCACAGTGAAGAAAAACACCGCTAGGAAAACAAGAATTGATTGTAAAAAATCATCTTCACGAATGCGTGGTGATCAACACTCGTTCCTCCTCTATATGAGAGTCTTTTGCCCTGGATTGGGACAGTTACAGAGTGATCTTATTCATACCAATATTCCGCTATAGAAAATCGCCAACAGCATCACTGCGATCAATGCTTATTCCTACTCTGTAGAAGAGGCCCTTTCCCTTTGTTAGCAGCTGGATTAAATGGAGACTGTAAATCGGTAAGCATGAGGTGGTGCCACTATCTTCGCAGAGTAGCTGGTGCATTGTGGCCAAGGAACGAGTTACAAGGCGTGCGGCTGGAGAGGTCTTTATCCCGTAGTCGGGACAGTGACAAGCTGATATATTTCGTCACATATGACGTTCCCAACGTTACTACAGTCAGTAATTTTCAGTGTCATTGCACCCTATTGAGTTGTCGCCAAGGATAGCACCCATACGGTGCGGACAGAATAGACAACGTTTTGGTAAGTTTCCAATTTAGATACACATGTTTCTAGTATTACTGGCATGTTTCGGTTCAAATGGAAGTGTCATTGAGCTCCTTTCTTTTGTGTATAGTCAACTCATACTGGGCGCGCGTGGTGGATTGCAGCCCACTCTTTTTCACAGTGAGGAGGCCAGAGGCCCAGCGTAGAAACAGGCGGATTACTACTGTAAGCATATACCGCTACAAGATCATGATGATACAGCAAAATGGATTGAGTAGTTGCGACATGTAACCATACAGATATTGGCATAAAACACAAAATTACATTTTGGACATCCACGACGAACGAAAGGACCTAGTCGTCGCTTCGACTTGATGAAGACTTGGTCTACGAAACCTGCACCCAAAAAACTGTATCCAGAAGACGCCTATCGGGTGCTGTGGTGTAGCTTGGGAGAGGTCTGCGTCCCGTAGTGAACTTGTCATCATCATTTTTATTCCAATTTATTCTGGGTCGAAGCAACTTGTCTTTTTATTCTACACTTATCCATTAGTTAACATGTCGGCTGTCATTTGGGCCCGCGTGGTGGACTAAAGCCCACTCCCTCTCAAAGAAAGGAAGCCTGTGTCTCAGCAGTGATGCGAGGGAAAAGAGACTTGAGGACTCCGAAACTTCTTATGGTAAACTCTGCTTTCTACAGATTATTTTTAACTAGACCGCCGCTGTTTACCCACCCAACCAGCTCAACCTCCGGTAAGCCAAAATCTACGCCGAGAAAACCCGTACACCTTTTCCTCATTGGCAAATAACCGTCACGGTCGGCCCGATAACATTCAAAAGAGCGTTCAACTTATACAAAACGCTGATCGTTATCGCAATAGGTACGGCTATTAGCGTGTTACTGATAAAAATTTGAACACACAACAATACAAAAACATTAAAAGAAAGATTATTGTTATCGAAGTCATGATTAATTTTGTATTTCTAAATGGAATGCTATTAGATCATGCAGCTACAATAAGAAGAGGCAAAAAATAATTCACAAAATTATTTGTAGTTTTACTTTAGCCAGGTATTTTCCTAATTTCCACTGCAGCGTTGCCGTGTTCCGGTTAGAGGGGTATGTGTGTCGGTGACATTTTATCAAGCGGATTGGACTTGACAGTGAGGAGGCTTGTGTCACAGTGCCAGCAGTAGGGACGTTATAAGCTGATTTTGAAAGAGATTTCAACTTTGTCTCTGGTTTGCCGAGAAGCGTAGGATTTTGACCGTGCCCAAATCGATGTAAATCTTGACCTAAATTCAATCATCAGTACAGTGTGAATAATATTTAAATATCCCCTTAGGTCGCTTACTATAGTTACATTGGAGGCGGTCCATCTGATGTAGAGGTCACAACCACCTATGGGTGTGGATGTGGAGCTGTGACGCAAACTATGTCCTACCTCCTAATATGCCTGGGCCTCAAAAAAAGCAGGCAGAGAGACCGACGTTGCCACCGGCGATGCCGAAGAAGGGGCGAATATTTGGGCCAACAAAATTTAATACACTGTCGTGCCATCGACACGACGAAGAAGACCGCCTATGGACATCTACAGTACCAGAAGCAACTCAGGTACGTTGTCATCCCAAAGACAACACATAACATTACACCAGTATTCCCCGAAGGATTGGACAGAGGTGTATCTTATAACTTATACCCACATTTCGCGAGTTATATTTAAGTCCCATGCAATAGGGGGCGAGATTACCATCGACCAGGCCAAATCCAGACTCCAGGCTGCCACTGAGAAATTCCAGATGGAAAAAACCAATAACACTTTGCCCGACCCGGGAATCGGACCTAAGACCTCATGCCACTAGACTAACGAGGTAGTTACAGTCTCAGAGACAAATCAGAAATATTTCAACTCCTTTATCAGTGTCCCTTGTTCAGTGATTACAGAGCAAGGCCTTTAGCCGTCAGAGCCTGAGTTAATAATGCTTTTTTGAATAAGAAATCTCCCATAATTCATTTTACGTTTGTTCTGTATGTATACGCGACCTACATGCTACCCACCATTAAATACAACTGTAAAATATAAATCAAACTATAAACGTCACTTTAATGATTCTCGATTCCTGTAACTAACGGATCGTTTTTGTTTAGAATTTGAATCTTCGGCATAATCGTAGAAGTCTTTATGCCTTTCATCTTTATGACGATCACAGATGACAATTCGTTTAGGATATCTTGAAGTTTTAGTGGGTCATATGATCCGTTTTCCTGCGTTGCTTGGGGTCGAGGCAACACGTTTTCTTTTTCCATTCTCCCCTGTTCGCCGACACTATCATTCACTCCTTTTACTTTCATAGGTGTACACAACTCATCCATCATTTCTGTGGTCTCCCCCTCCCCTCCATTCATTCATATTTATATTCATCACCCTCTTAGTTACATGGGTTTCATCTCTCCGTTCGGATCGATCAGTTTACGAACGTAAGGACCACGCATAAGTTAGCGTAATATCTTACTGCGTCAGCTTTTAACTTTATGAAGCGCGAAGACATAATTTTATGAAGGGTGAGAGGTTAGACTAACTTCTGAGCTGTCATTAGAGTCAATCCTGGCATCAGGTAGAATTACAGCTCACTTCACTTTAGTTTTCACGGTGAGATAACCTGGTTATACGATGGCTGTGACTCGGAATTCAGGAACCAGTCGAGGAAGTAGACGAGATTGGCAGTAAGTCAGGCGGGGGAAGCTACTGGTCCCGAAAATAGATGGGTAGGTTAGTCAACTGGACTGACTTGAGGGCGCGAAGTCAGCACGGGACTGGGTTGAAACTAGTGTCTACATAAGCCCAGTTGCAAGTCAGCGCTGAACTGACTTACAGTACTGTCTTATAACATTAATGTGACAGTGCCCAGTAACTGGGCTCGTATAAACCTGCCTCTGCAGAATAGAACGGCTAGTATCTGGCGGCTGAGTTGTTACATAGTGCTTTGCATTCAAATCTTGACTTAAGATTTGACGTGTTTGAAGTTCCAAGATCGTTTTGGGACTAACAAAGATGCCTGGATGAAGAGTTCATTCTGGGCTCGAGTTGTAGTAAGCTAAATTTATTGCACTTATTATTTTCCAGAGATATAATACTTCTTCCGACGTTTATTATAAAAGGAAACATTACATTTACGATGCAAAGGAAATAAAAACTAATACTTCGTTCTAAACATCCGCCATTTTGTTATTAATTAAAGTGTTTACGTAGCTTTTTTGTCATACAATTAGATACGGGTACATGTAAAATAACATGTCCAGAATATTTTGAACAAGCTATACTTATAGAACTAAGTAAAAATATAAAGAATTTGACATATCGTTAACATTTTGATTTAGGTTCAGTGCCGCTATGTTAGATAAAAATCAATACCCTTCTTTTCCAGTACAATTGGGTAAAAATCATACTGACCATCTTTGGTGAAATTCATAAATAGAACTAACTAAAGTTCTGTTTATGAATTTCACCAAAGAAGGGTTTACTTTTTGTAATTTATTGATTTATTAAAATGACCATGGCAGGCCAGGAAAGGTCCATGGTAACCTATCAAAGAAGAAAACTATGGTAACTATACTAGATCTTCTAATTTCAGAAGAAGCACTTAGTTATTGCATTCCCCTGTTCTTGAGAAAAATGTCAAAGAATTTGCACCTTACAAGAAAGATTTTCTGTTTAACATTTGATCATGCTGATGTATCCAAACCTGGGGTCCAGGGACCAAAGGACAAGTATTTTTGAACCAATTTACCCTGAGTTTCGTACCTATGATGTCAAACTACTTTGACAAGACCAGTTTATTCTGGTTACATACCGAGATATTATTAATTTTAATAATTCTTACCTGCGACTGATTCTGGGGAGGCATGGGCGAGGGCTCATCAGGCCCGAGCCTCGGGACACCTGTCCGTTTCATCATCTTTGATGATCAGCGATTTCCCATCACACGATCACCTGGAATTACAGAGATTGATATTATAATTATGCTTTATATCAACAAATAGAATGTTTTATAAATAAAAAAATGTAATGCAACCTTTTTGTGGTATAGTTTATTGGAATTTCTGTAGTCTCTCTATGGTTTTAGATATTTATAAGTTTGAGGGTCTGTTGTACACTAGTTAGTTATGAGATAAATTAAAATAATTATGACACAGAATTTCAAATTTTATTTTGTTATCCAAATGATTATAATGAAGGTTTCTAAGGTATCATGTTACCCAGTAACTGTGTTGTGCGGGTCAAATATGCCTGACTGAAAGCCAACGCCAACATACTTGGGAAGGGCTAGGCAGATTGAAAGGATCCTTAGGTATATTTTGCTACATAAAAGCTGTACTTAACAAAATAAGTAGGGCATTGAGGACATTGAAGGGCTTTGTTAATCACTGTTATTCTAGTTAAGGATTATTTATGACCATGCATGTGGCAAACCACAATCATGTCAATAAAGAAGTCTTCATTACTTGAAAACAAGTTAATCTAATTAATAGTTTCCTAATCTATAGGACTACCAATACAAGTGCCTTCAGCTGATAATTAAATCAATATTATAATAACCTAATGTAGCATGCTTTTTGTTGATCAAATTGAGTGGTTACTATTCGAGAACATGCTCTTTGGAAGGTTAAATAACACTGTCAAAATTAACAGATAGATCTTTTGAAAAGACTAGGAGGCATCATCTACTTCTGCATATGTAGCATGACAATCATAGAAATGAGTTTTGATGATGGAACAATAGACAAAATGAGAGATTGTGACTGTTATCTGTCATTTTGCTAATCTTCCGTTGACAAAACCTGTTTCTATTGTGGTCATGCTAAGAGTGCTGGAGAGAGGTGAGCTGGTTGGAATGACTAGCAACGGCCATCATGGCCCACATACAATGGCCTACTGAAGAACTAAGAGCGGAAACCAATCCCAACAACATAGAACATAGACTGTCAAACTTAACTGTCAAGTGATTTGATTGAGTTTTGTAATTTTTTTAGCCAGCACAGCAGTTTAGAGTGTTCAAGTATTTTTTTCTATTTCAGAAACTGAGGATGTATTTTGTTTCATTTGTTTTAACATTTTCGGCACACTGCAAGTCGTGTGGTACTGTGCAATGCTTCCAATGCTAACTTGATATACCCCCTTGTACGCAGTTGTCAAACCTATTGAGGTTAGCAACGGGATGGGGGGGATAAGGGTTTAACACATAAACAATTTGTGTAACTGTTCTAACATACTTAATTTTTTCATATTTTTTTTATTATTTTTAATGATAGATGTATTTCCTATTACAAGAAAACTAACTGATAAAAGAAATACTTTGGGCTCTTTGCGAGACCACTATCTCACTTGATATGCGTTGAAGCAGTTAAGCATAAGGTGGGGCAGCATGCTTGCCTAGAAGTAACTTATTCAATCAAAACTCGATTGAAGTCATATTGAGTGAATCTAACAGTGAACTTCACTTTCATGTTTCTGGCTACTCATCCGATTTAGGCATGCGTCTAAGACGACCACTGATCGTTGCTTTGGTCAAGCAAGTGTCAATCAGTACTTTAAATATTTTCGTCACTCAGATATATTTCTGAAAGAAACCAAGGTTGTCCCTATGTAACACTATGTATGTCGGCACGACTAACCAAAAAGGCTGATAAACTAATGACATTTGATAAACTTCCGCGCCTCACAGTGGAACGAATGTACGGAAGCGGTTGGACGTAGACATGTCCGAAAAATAAGAGTAAAATTATGACAAACTAATGATGCCATCTTATTCGATTACTTAATGCCTTCATAAATTGTGGTGATGAATTTCTTCATAACTCCCATATTTCGGGAGTAATTTGAGAAAATGTGAAATTTTACTATGAAAATGAGTGTATTGAGCTCTCTCCCTCCTGATTCCGGGCTTGTTTCAAGTAGCGGTCTCTAATATCGTAATGCTATTACTAAGAGCTATATTTAATACTAAGACACATAGTGCGCCAAATGTGCACTTTCTGGGATAAAAGGAAATGAAAATTTAAAAAAAAAAACGTTTTTTCCCCATTTGTATTTACTTTAAACCGCAGACAGACTTATTAAGAGGTCTATAAATATATTATATATATACAGAAATATATATTAACAAAAATATTCACAAGAACTGATGAGAGTATGACTTTTAAGTAAGTTGATAATAAATTACCTAGTTTCATTAAAAGTACAATAAATAATTAAGACGTAAGCTCTAATTTACTAAGTTACACATTTTAAAACAATAACATCATTTAATTATCTTCGTCATCATCATCATCATCAATTAATTCAAATTCAGAATCGATGTCCGCTAAATCATTTATGTTAACAAATTCGATATCACTTTTCTCAGAATCCGTAAGCTCATAAAATTCCTTAAAAGAAGATTTTTTTACAAACTTATTTCCTTTTGGACGGATACTTGTAACAAGTGGATCAGAAGACAGTAAAAGATTGTGCATAATATCTTCATTGCATGAGATACTGCTATGCTTTCGAGAATGCCCCTCTCTATATTTTCTAAAATCTTTATTTCTAGCCTCAGATGCCTCTTCGGATAGAAAACCAATGGGCACAATTGACATGTTCTGAACTATGTCTGGCCCATGCATTAAAATTTTATGAAGTGAAGAAGGCATATAATACCATGGGTATAACTCCACGTAAAGCTTAGCAGTATCAAAGCAGAACTCTCGGAATTTAGTTACGTTGATCTTCTCTCCTGATGAAATACACTGCAAGATCACACAGATTTTTCTTAAAAGCATAGCATCTATTCCGGTCAGTTCAGCAGATTTAGTGTAGTTTTCAAAAAATCTCCTTGCCGAGTTGCCATTGTTGGTGGATCCACTGCCTTGTTTCACAACATCGAGAAGTAAGCCCGTTTCTCTTCTTACAGCCTCTTGAACTCTTTTCTTCCTGTCATCAACTTGCCTTTTTGCTATATCACCCCTTACTTGCCATGATTTTATGTCTAATTTGTAGGAAATGTGTAATAAGCATTCCATTGAGCGAATCCAAGCGTGAAGGGTGCTTAAGCTATATTTATACATGTCCTCGTTTGCGTGTTTATCTTTGATTAACTCTAAATTATTCATTTCTTTAGGACAAGCCTTGCATATGTCACACACTGAAGCTGCTGTATTGGATATAATGGAATGAATTTTACCATCAATCATTGTCAACAGCAGTTGGTGTTTGACACTAATTCCATCAGTGATGGTGGATGGAGTTAAGGCTTCAATCTCTGCTTCGATTTCAGCCATCTCTCTCTGCACATTTTCTTTGGTTTCCTTTATAAACTTAAACAATATTGGCCGGCAAAATGAAGTGGAAGATGGTCGCTCGTTTTCCCAAATTGTTACACCTTTTGAGACGAGCCGCAGTGGTACAAGACTAATCATAAAATTACTAGCAAGATCGATTTGCTCATCTTCACTCGTCCTTTGATGATAAATGCTTTGGCTAGATGATCCGTCAAAACCCCATTTGCTGGTCAATACGAGCTGTTGATTGGGATCAACAGGGGTTTCTAACGACCTAATAAGTCTTCTTGAGGTTAAATCCATCAAGGCTTGTAATTTGATTTTTGCAGAGCTCTCTGTAACTGTGAGATCTTCTTTGGCCGGATAGCACTTAATTTTTTCTTTAACCAACATGTAGTAACTCGGGTATTGAAGAGCTCCTTCTTGAGTGTTGAAATCCCGAAGAGTGTTATAGCGCCATTTCGATAAGTTCATCGATACATAAAGAGCCAATGCCTTCAAAGGGGATATTTCCCGTACCTGAATTGATTTACCTTCAATGAAGGCTTTGATTTTTGAGGCCTCTTCTGGATTCTCCGTCAAGTATTTCATAACATAAGCTGTATCGCTTTGTCCTGCCTTTTGAAGCGCCCTTTCGGCCGAAAACATAATTTCAGCGCTGCTACTGCTGCATGAAAGACTATCTTCAGTGGTGCGTCTTCTTTTTTGCCGGTTACTAAGGTCCTCAAAAGATTTACGAGGACTAGGATGTGTACAAGTTGAAGCATCAGATTTAGCAGGAGAAATTATGGGCTCGATGACGTCACTTATATTTTCTGTAGAAGGTTCCATATTTTCATTCTGTAATTCCGGCCATTGAATTGCAGCCTGTAGCCAAATCTCATGTTTCTTCCGAAACTTATCTGTGCTTCTTCCAGACTGTGTCCATTTTGCATAAATGCGGTAGCAAAATCGACGACACCAGTCTTTTAAACTTGTTTCAGCACTTTCACATAACTGAACACAACTGTTATCTTTTAAAACACTGAACAAATAGTTAAAGTCGCGTAAATCTTTATGTGCGCGTGCGCATAAAGCAACGTGAATATCAAGATTTGTATTAAAATTTGGAAAATACATTGCGAGATTAGCTTGGATACAACGAGGTGTAAATCAACACTGATTTTAAAGTTACTAATAGTGACCTATTTATATAAAATCCAGGTATCCCAGGTATCCTTTGTTAAATATTGCAAGGTAATTAGTTATTGTGATAATTAGTAAATGATGCATGCTAAATTAGTGTATTAAGAGCCATTTAGTAATTAAATAATAGCAATGTTCTTATCAGTAATCATTAGTGCATCAGTTTTATATGTAAACCTTAAGTCCCTAATTATATATCCTAATTAGCTTATATCTTCTCTAATTGGCTGATCAGAAATGTTATTGTAATAAGGTAAACCTTTAGAAAAACGGTTTTAATCAACAAAATAAACAAAAAATTAAAAAATTGTGTTATAAAATAAACATCACTCTTTATCCCAGAAAGTGCACATTTGGCGCACTATGTGTCTTAGTATTAAATATAGCTCTTAGTATTAGCATTATGATATTAGAGACCGCTACTTGAAACAAGCCCGGAATCAGGAGGGAGAGAGCTCGATACACTCATTTTCATAGTAAAATTTCACATTTTCTCAAATTACTCCCGAAATATGGGAGTTATGAAGAAATTCATCACCACAAGTTATGAAGGCATTAAGTAATCGAATAAGATGGCATCATTAGTTTGGCATAATTTTACTCTTTTTTTTCGGACATGTCTACGTCCAACCGCTCCCATACATTCGTTCCACTGTGCGCCTACTCCATTTTAACGTAGACTAAACAATAAGTACTTCGTACTTTTTACTATAAAAACCGTTTACTATAAAAATTAGGAAATGTTATGGCCGAAAACGTGGAAACTAAGGGAAACTAATGATTAAATTACAGTTTTGTACACGGAAACAACACGCGTCATGAAACACTGATAAAAGTAGGTTCCTAATGAAAAACGCGTCCGTATAGGTTAGACTCATTACGCGCGCATGTGATTGTGGAAATAACGATATTCCAAGAATTATTTCAATACGTTAACTATCTTCAACAATACTCACAAGTTTTCAGTAGGTACTCGTCTTATTACAGCTCACTTCGACGAATCTAGTTCATCGATCCGTAAGTTGCTGAATAAATAACTAAGTGATAATAACCAAACCAACCGCGCCCGCCATTTTCACATGCGGAGTTGTTTTGTTTTAATATTAAATACAGTACTGTCAACGTATGTAATTAATTGTTGTGATGAAAGGATTATGTAACTCACCATAAGTGAATGAATAAATTCTATTTATTTACTTTATTTGTAAAACAGCGGTTTTGTACTTTAAATTTTGACAGGCTCGCTCAATGGGGACAGTAGTACGTAGTACCACAGAACATATATACTCAAAGAGCGTAGTACACAGTCACACACAAAAGTAGAGTACCTTACCTACTTTTTTTTACTGTTATCGAAAAATCGATATTGAAAAAAAAAAATGTGAAATGACGTCACGTCCTAAATTTAAATCATTCAACATCGTTTCACTTTCTTACAACTTTGGCATTTTTAGCATGCCGTTCATGGTCAATGTAATAAAATGACACTGAATATTTCGCAAATAACAAATTTATCGAATAACTGGATTGGACAATGCCAATAAAGAAACGAAATATGCAACGTGACTAACACGACGTACTACGGTGAACGTATATAGCTTTTATAAACATATTACGCAACTAAAACACGTACATAAAGGTATGTACTCGAAAGCTGGAAGGCGAGGCGCATTCGAATTTGGAATTTCGAATCTCCGGTCACAGCACCCACACAGGTTTCGTTCAGAAACCGGTCCGGCAGCGACGACGATGACACAAACTCGTACTTATTTATAGCGGAAAACGTACACAAATCGATAACACCGTAGCTGCACAACAGCGACCGGGCCGGCGCAAAATACCTACACGCTCAAACTTTCAAGTCTGCAGCGCAGGCCACTAAACAATATTGAGTACAAGAGTATTACATCTTAACAAGTCCCGCCTTTTTTACATGGCCACATTCTGAAATCTTCTATTTAGGTATCGGACTCGCCTCTTTCACGGTACAGTCACTCACGAAAATCTTTAGGTATTATTATTTCTACAATGAATCATAGCGAGCGGATCTCGTTTGAAGAAAAAGTTAAAGGCGGTTAAGGATAATCATCTTTCAGAATAGAGCGGTAAAGTCCGGTTTGCATCGGGCCGGGGGAAACGAGGACGGCGCGGCGGTATTCGTCACCGACGTAGAAAATGGCGACTAAATACCAACAATTACACAGCGCGACTCACCGAACGTCAATGCGAATCAATGTTACACGAAGGAGAACAGAAGTCAACCCAGTTTACTGGACGAGGAGATGTGAGCACCTATCTATCTGTTGCAACTCAGATAACGATTGGCCTCGAACGCATCGATGTCAAAAACGAACAAAAAGAGTACATACCGTTGAATATTAAATGCTGACACGTCGGTATCTTCAATTACATGGAGAAAACGTCTTTTATAACTCAAAAAACAGCTTCGAGACAATGAATAAAGATAATAGCGCGTCACGGCTTGCTCCGAGCGAGCACATTCGTGCGCCTCCAAATAGCGCAACGGCGCAACTTTTTCGAGCGCGGCGTCAACACGGTCAGGTGGGCGAGGTTGCGACACTGCCATAGCGCTATCTCGCTCGAGCTGTATGCTATCTCTTTCGCACCCGCGATACTGCCGCTCTGGGACTGGAGGGACGCAAGCGGAGCCCTTCCTCGGACAAACGTCGCGCACCGAGCTGCGCGGCCGACTGACTGCTCAACAGCGCCTCCAACCGCGGCGGCCCGACTGAGAATCGAGCCCGAGCCACTAGACGGAACGGCAACGCCGCCATAGAAATAATAGCAAGCAAAACGGACTTGCAACGATATGAAATGCCACGAACCACCGCCGCGGTACTGGGGGACCAAAACAAAATCTCCTTTCTCTAAAATTATACAACAGTCAGTATTGAGAGCACACCCGGGCCACTCGGCGTCTATTTCCCGCCAAAAACAATGCATTGATTAAATAAAAATAGTTTGAGGAAATGCACAAAGGATTGCAATTTGTAGGGCCGTAAGGGTTCCTGATCAATTTCTTAGGCTCAGCCTATTGAAGTATGGATTTTCGTGCTTCTTATACACATAGATACGTGTATGGATGCTTCAAGCCGTAGGTATGCTGCTTGACAACAAGCGGGGAGGGGTTTTGGTGAATAGTAAATGGAAAAATAAAATCACTGCAGTGAATCAGAAAACGGAAGCGAGCGAATTACAGACATTCGTAATGTGAATAGGGTTTTTTTCTTGATTGATATGCTAAACATGGGATAAAACAAGAGAAGGCGGATCAAAGAAAGATTTACAATGTGAGCTGGTACATAGAATTTCAATAGCTTAATAGTCTTATTACCATTTGATTTACTAGGTGTAATGGGAAAAAGGTAGACAAATTGGTTGGACATTGGATAGATGTCATGCTCCAAATTCTGATTGTTACAAAGATAATGATGATTACAGTTGAGAGCCGCAAGCAATGGGTCAGGTTGTTAAAAATACAGCTGACAAATGAGAAAACTTAACATAGTTGTCATCTAATTTTGTTTTTTAAATTACCTAGGAGGGTTCATACGGGAAAATTAGGTCAAAACAGAAAAGAAACAAATTCAGATTATGTTGTTTTATTTTTATTAAGATACTGTTTTCTATTCATTTTAGCTGCCTGTCCTATGGTGCAGCAAAACCTAAAAATATTTGGTCAAAGTGTATTAAAATATAAAATAAAATAAACTACGCAATTAAATGTCTAACTACAAATAGTTGAAAATACTATAACTACCACTAATTACAAAATAAGCAAAATGATTCACAAGCTTAAATTTTGAGCTGTAACTAATGGTTTAATTTTTTTTTGTCTGGTAATGAAAATAAAATCAATCTAAGTCAAAATCTAAGCAGGGTCCTAAACAACGAAAAAAATACCCAAATGGAGGTAAACCAACCAAAACAACAAGCAATATTACTTGAAAATGATCATACGGTTGAAAATACAAGAAATACAATCAACTTGTACATTCTAAGTAACTGTGAGAACTACTAATGGTATTTAGTTATTTGATGTTATTAATGATGAGCTAATATTATAGCTAAACATGAATCAAAACTGGATCAATGCGCCCTGAATCGATATTGGTAAAGGTACAGTACAGTATTTAAAACATTGTCACGGTACCCTGCCAATTCATCTATGAAAACGATAGAAAAATTGTATATCATTTTAATAAAATTAAGTGATAGACATAATTTTAATACTAGAAATAAAGATAAACTAGATCAACCATTTTTCAGATTATCTAAAGTACAAAAGTGGGGTACTGTGTGTTAAAATATGTTACAACAAAATACTTTGTGATATATTAACTGAAAGAAATTTTTTAAACTCATATTAAAAGTACTCTTTGTAAACAAGCATATTACAAATTAGAGGATTATATCCAAGATAAGAATGCTTGGAAACATGCTGGTCTAGCTCTATAGGATAATTTAGAGTCTAGACAAAATCAAACTGTTTGCTAATTTAATTGTATAATTTATTATTATTATTATAACATTGATTTTACATTTTGTGATTACTTGAACTCACAAACTGACTTATTAGTATTACTTGTAATTTTTTTAGGAATATCGTATAGGTACTTTTACAATGCTTGTAAATATGTGAACACCATGTATCCATCACATAATAAATTTTTCTCTCATTGCTTAATTTTTAATTATTTTTACCTGTTGTGGTATAGTCTCCTAGTATCTTATTCCAGGTGCATCATCTTCATATATAATTATATAATTAATGTATACAAAATATAGTAAAATATTTTAAAAGGAGTTTCTTGCCCATTTTTCTCCATACGAAAACTACTTTTTGGAAGGGGCGACTAGAATCAATTCAATTTTTTGTAAATTTTGACGTTCAAAAGTGCCTTTTATGTGCCTAATTGCAATAAATTATTTGACTTTGACTACTGTTTTGTGAATACAAAGTGAAATAATGGACTAATCTAAATCAAAGGAACACAAATTAGAAACATCATACTTATCAGTCAACTAATTTTTGTTTTTCAAAGTTCGTCCATATTTAGCATGATTTCTAAAATTCACCATGACTGCTACAAATTGTTTTGCCAAGTCATGCGTTGGTGAGCTGATTAAATGGCAAATGCCATGTTTTAGATAGAAAATAAAGGTCAGAAGGTGTTACCTTTGCCAAGAAAATTACAGGTAATTTGAAGGAACGATAGGCTAAAAACTAGCTGCAAATTTCTGAAATCTAAATTAGGAAACAATTTGTGACTATATTTTCTTTGTTTCTTTTCGACTAACTGTCATTAGGTTGCCTATGAAACCTTTTTGTATGCAAATACCAATTAGTTTAGAAACTTAAGATAAACCGTTACGATTATGACTACCAGTTCTGTAACCCACAATAAGTAAGTGCATTGAAAACAGGTAAACCGTTTTCAAAATAGTCTACAAACTCTTCAATCGAATGCAAGATTTTCATCCAAGGAGTTTATATCTATCCGTATATAATCATTACTATCTAATTCAATACCAATGTTTTAATCCTTGTCGTTAAGTGCAAACTAAGATGCAAAATTTCCCCCATCAAACCCATTCTAAACGTCACAGTGACCTATTTACATTAGCTACTCTTACGGGTCTTTAACAATATCGAAATATGTAGCTCTATTGTGCTATCTTCAAAGTCCATCATGGATCTCCCTAAACTTCATTCATAAAAAGGGAGGGAACCAAATAAGTTTTTATTCCATCAATGGATAAAAAATAAGAATAATTCGAGTCGGCAATTAGAGAAGCCTTTAAAGATTGCAACTGCATTGAAACTCAGCATTTAATTAGATGTCAAAGACCTACATCAAGATCAGGCAAAGGAAAAAGATGATAGGTACTTATCGAAACGACAGGTTTGCACGTCATTATTACCTTCAGTTGTATTTGTAAGCCAAGGGGGAATGAGTCGACAAATAGACTCGAAAAGGTTATGAAAGATTAAGACAAAAAAGAAAAAATCTAACGAAGTGTCGAAAAGTTGATAATACAAGATCAAAAACGTGTAATTTTCCCAAAATTACTTTTTATTAGGAAACAAAATAAGAATAATGTAAAGTAAGTAGAAGGAAAGAGATTGAATCAGATTTCTGGACTAATTAATTGTAAGATGAATAAAATTTTGGCAGGGCAACTATCAGCTGATACATGACGCTTGCTGCCCAAAACAAGACCTTTCCCAATGTGTAAAGACAATAAACGTAGCACGCTAATCTATTTATCATCGCAGATGTTTATTTTTATTCGTACCATTTGTTGAATCTATTTCCAAGTCATGAATGCAACTACAGTTCGAGGACCTCAATTTGGAATTCCATACATTCTAATAAGTAACAATTAGCAGACTAAACAATCTGATGATGAAACAACACGCAAAATATGTAGAAAACATACCCATTTCTCAATTTAAATAAATCCTTCATGAATATGCAATATTTATATCAGTTGAGGCCCGGAGTGATGTAAACATAGGTATATACAGATTATGACCGCACCATTATTCTATCTATCTAAGGCTCTCGTCCACTCAATAACAACCTAGTTTGTTTGTTGGTTTTTGTATGTGTGCGCAGTAAACAGGTATCAACAGACAACACGGGCACGCCAAGTATTAACCTCAATTAGCTTATCCATGTGTGAGTTCCTCACACCAACTCAAGTTATTACTAAAATTTAATTACAACGCCAATACGCTGGCATTAAGTTTTAAACTCGTTTATCGTTTGTATTAAATTTATCCCATTGTTAAGCGGAGGATACAAAACGTATAGCCTTGAAACTTCTTATCGAACAAGTGAGTCGACTGACGACTACACACAATTACGACCTGTGAAGCGCGACGTTGCCAACATTCACCGCGCTACTGCGTCTTAATTTTACAAGTCCGCCGCCATTTTGTTTCCATTTATCAGATGCAACTTGCGACTGAGATGAGACTCGATCTATTCTCTTTTTGTTAAGGTCAATAGATTCATAGATAAAACACTTCCAAAGAAAGCTAGTTAGCTAGTAACCACACTTTCCCGTATCAAAATACACGCATGTTACGTAACCTAAAGAAGTTGTCTAATGATGTAAAATGCATGAGGTTAGATCTCGCATCGAGTACACTGCAGGCTGAAAGTTTAAGATATCTCAATTGCGAATATCGGATGTGCTGTAGATGTCTAGATCATCGAGATTGCAAGCGTACCCTAGCCATACCTAGGTATTTATGTAGGGGGCAAAGTGTCGGCGCAATATGGTTGACATACGTACTTTGAGAGGTTCGTGAGCCAGCGCCGGGTGTGGGGCGTCCGCCCCGTGCTGCCAGGGTAGCCCTCCGGCCGACTCACAACCAGATACATCACAAATACGGTCATTTTCAACGCAAATTCCGCGGTATCGATCACGCACAGACGCCATTTTGAACCGACACTGAGCGCGGACGAGCGCGCGACGTTGCCACGTCGCACGTTTCCAATCCGCACTTCTATTTCTGTCACCCTCCCCCCGCGCACCGTGACGCCGGAGGTCGCCAAACAGCGCTCGACAAAACATTCACGATTTCAATTTATACATCAACTTCGCGGGTTCTTATTTGAAAAACTCATGATCTAGTAGGCCTTCGGATCCGGCAGGCGCGGGCGGGGGGAGGGGAGGGGCGACTGAGTGAAGGGGAAGGGGGGGGTGTTATAACAGCGTTTCCAATGATAAGATAGTACTTATAGACATCGTATAGATGTACATGAATTGTAATATATCGTCCGAGCGCGCCCGGCTTTCACCAAAGAGCGGAGCGAGGCGCGGCCGCGCAGGACCGCGCCGACATGTGCCATTGGCCACCGCAGAGATCGATAGACAAACACCGACGAGGACGCCGACCTACATACGATACTGAGCCTTATTACTGTATTTATAGATGTCGTATTCGTCCGTTAGTGACTATAAACAAACTACCGCACGAGCACACTGACGTCGTCCACGTAGATACGCACGAACACAGGCGTTGTGAAAACGACGCGAGCAAGCGACGAGCTGCGCGACCTACCAATGTATACCATCATTGTATTATGGCACTTTTCTAGAGTCGAAATTCCTGTGTCGCGTCGCGCCCAGCGCGCCCTACCGAAGGACAAAGGGACGATTTCACACGGAAAACAAAGGGAAACGCCGGTCCACGGATAATAACACATTTTTGTTTGATAAATTAACTTTTTAACAAGTTTTTATCGGGTGGCAGCGCGTTGCCAAGTCGTCAGGTTGCGCCGATCGCGCGCTCTCTCATTATGAAATTGGGATTTTCTAACTGCACATGACGCAGTCGATTGATAAGATGATTTTTTGAAAGGTTACATAAAATATGCAATACTACACTGGACTGAGTGAGTAGCGTATGGTCATGATACAGGTGCGCCGGACAAGTCGTAACAGGCAATATGGCATTATCCATCATATCCCTATTTCGCCACTACACGTATTACACAAATGAAAGCAATCAAAATCAACTAAAAAGACCAGATAATAAGCTTGGAATAGGAAAAGACGCAATCTGTCAAGCAGTCACTTACCTGAATTTTTACACGAAACGTGCGTATTTCTTCACAAAACTCACTGGAACGTCACTCCGAGACGATGCAATAGTAATATTCAAGGTATTTTAAGGTTTTTAAACAATTTGATGTGCATAAAAAAATTATACATGCCGTTGAGCAAACGTCCCGCGCGCATAGAGACCGAATGCGAACTGTTGGTAAGTTTGGTTTGGTTGGGTCGGTTGATGGTTGGGGGGCGGCGGGCGGAAAACCGGAGAACGGGCAATCGAGGGAGTCAGAAAGGGCAAATTTTTTTATATTTTTTTCGTGTTTACTGGGCTCAATCAGTAACTAGCATCCCGTAAAAAATTATAAAATGTTTTTTCAAAACATTACATTCAATAATAAAATCAGCTCATGTGATAAAAATGTGATAAGTGATTGTCTTGACATTGATGTTTTTCCTGTTTCGAACTCTTCGGAACACACACATAGACGAAAACCAAAAACACAATGATTTATTGCCACAGTGCTGCCGAATGAAAAAATACTATGGTGTTTACAGAGCCATTTATTTTATGTTTATTTTTTAAAGTTTGTGACTATTTCAAATAAAAACGTGTAACGTTGGACGAACAATAAGAATTAATAAAGTTTTAAACATAAAATTCTTCTCACCTTTAGAACATCAATAATTTTCAGAGATTACATTCCAAAGAAGGATTAAAACTCTTCTTTTCTAATCATAATTCACGTTAAAGCAATAAACAAAATAGACCCCATAATGCAAGTGAGATGTAACAGCGCTGGCACCATTAAATTTAGTCGGTTTATCGTTGTCAGAAACCAACCAATGAAAATTTGGTACATCGTTAAAAAAAAAACATGCTCTCGACCAATCAGATTGGAGATCGTGTATGACAGAAAAAAGATAAACTTCTTCAACACGTATTGAAAATTTCGCTACATTTATCTGCATTTTCTTGTAAATTAAACACATAATTGTGCTAGTTAGATGATAAGGAATTAAAGATGCGTTCAGCAACCCTTTTCTTTGCGTTTACAATTTTGTTTGTAGCGGTAACTGCGCGAATAGACCCCAAAAACTTGAAGTGTTTAGGTGTGTATATTTGCCGAAATGTTTAAACTAAGTTTTTGTAATTGATTTGATGGTTAATTTAAGTTATCTTGTTATTTTAGTGTGCCGGACGACCTTCGAGGAGCTTAACGATGTGATAAAAAAAGTAGATAAATGGAAAAAAGTCGATGTAAGTAATACATTTTTTAATGACTGAACTTCAGTTCGAAGTTTTATTACTATTGTATTCTTCAGTTTCTTGCATAGTATTAAATCATTGCAAGTTCTTTGAACATTTAAAGTACTTTAGATGTGATATCCATTTAATGTAACTCCTCTGCAATAAATTCCTCTGTTAGAATAATTTTATTATAATAAATTCATTTACATTTTTTATAACCCCTGTAGTGCCTTGCAGATTACCAGAGACCTATTCCATTCATAAGAGCTAAAATTTTAAGTACCTATATGATAAAAAAGAATTATTCAATTTTGTTTATTGCTGATATTATTAATTCAATTACTAGTCACTTCATGTTATATCAAACTGGCAGGTTTGGTACCTCTACCTACATGACAATAATGAATTTTTCCAACAGAAAAACCAAATTATAGCCTCTTCTTGTCTTGTATTGCAACAAACTTTAAGGTTGCCATTGACAAACTAAAAATATATTACATATAGAGTACTAGCTTTTGCCCCCGGCTTCGCTCGCGTGTATGCCGAAAAATGTCCCACGGGAACGTACTACCAATACCGGGATCACATACTTACCTAAAAGCTGAGGAAAAGGTCATTGACACCTGCTGCTGCGTCCGCGTTATGGTCAACCATAATTATTTTGTCATGTGTAATATTGAATCTGTGATATCTTTTATACTATTCATTTAAATGAAATTATGTCAAGGCTTATTTTAATCTAAATTAAATGTTCAATTTAAGTAACATAGTTTATTGGATAAGGATTAATATAATACCAGTGAAAATAGTTTTGGAAATAACAATGAAATTTTTATCAAATTCTGAAAGATAAAAATGGTTATTGTGGGTCATCCTTAGAAGACAAACATATTCCATCGTGGACTTTTTTGTTGAACTGTTTAAGATGAACAATACTGTAGAACATAACGTCGTTCATATTGCAATTTGTTCAATGTCGAAAATTTCATTTTTTTTTTTATTTCTAATGTATGCTTTAATTTTAATTTTGAACGCGACCGAAAATGGTTCAATGTCATCTACCAATAGGAAAGCGGCGTTTGAAACTTGCAATATGTCACGTGATCGACTCGGTAGTAAATCATATACGGCAAATTGTTCTATGTCAAAGTTTGAGCGGCAACGGATTTTTACTCTGAGAAAAAACAAGTGAAAATTATTAATTAAGTTATAAATTGTGCTTTGTTTCTAAGGTAAGTTGATAATTATCATAAATTACGTATCATTGTGTGCTGGTTTAGTTGGTTTTCGTTAATATCCTGGTTTTAATTACACTTATGAGAAATTTTAACCTAACTTTTAACAAAAAGCGCCGTGAGTCCGCTTTTTGACTGCTTTTTTTTTGCTGTTAAGTGCTTAAGACCTATAGTGACGTGAATCTATTAAAAAATAACGTTTATTAATAAAAAATAAAAATAAAATATTTTGACCTTTTTGGAAATAATGCCAATAAAACAATAAGACCTATGTTGCAATACGGAGTTACAAACCCGACATAGAACCTTTTGAATTTTGCTTTGGTTTTGGATGCATGGCTTGGTGATTGATTGTTGCAGATGAATAACACAAGAGGAAGGCGGTTAATACAGTTAGCTACAAGTTCTTCTCAAAGTCCTCGCCAGCAGCGACTGAACGAAGCTACTAGTCAGTTTTTGCAGATGAATAATACAAGAGGAAGGCGGTTAATTCAGTTAGCTACAAGTTCCTCGCAACATCCTCGCCAGCAGCGACTGAACGAAGCTACTGGCCAGTTGTATGAAGATGAAACTCTGCAGCAGTGTGACACGTCTAGTGAAGAAGTCTTGTTCGAAGAAGGCTCGTCTTCTGACTCAGACTACGTGCCAGAAGAAAGTAGTGTTGGCTTTCTTTCTAATGCATTAGAAGAAAGTACGAGCTCCAACGAAGAGGTCCTTGATGAGGAGACAGGAGTGCTTACTCGTAAGGATACTCACAAAAGGAAACGCAGTCGTAAGGGTCAAGCAGATCAATCAAAATGGAAGAGATTAAGAAACTCTAAGGCTAGGTTACAAGGTAAACAGTATGAAGGTTTTGAGAAGGATAGGAATGGAAAATACAAACAAACACTGTTAAGACCAGCTAAAGGCTTACAGGAAAAATGTGGTGGGCATACCGAAGTGAAACATGGGGGACCGAAACAAAGGTTTGAATGTGAAATGTTAACCGAAGAAGACCGAAAACTGATTTTTGATTCTTATTGGGCACTGAGTTCTTGGGAAGCTCGTAAAGTATACGTCCGAAGTTTAGTAAGTGTATATGCACCACAGCATCGACGTTCTTCAAGCGTAGATTCTAGGAAAGACAAAGCATTTAAATATTTCCTGTCTTTGAAAGATAATGCTAAGAGAGTTCATGTTTGTAAGCAAATGTTTATGAAAACTTTGTGCATTGGCCAAAGACAACTGAGGGATTGGGTTGTTCCTAATAAAGATGCGACAGAAAGTTCCATTATCTCTCAAAATGGTAATGAGTGTAATGCAAGGACTCAAAATAATGCATCCAATTCAATTCGAGAATTTTTCGACAGTCTGCCGAAAGTAGAGTCCCATTATTGCAGATCGTCTTCCTCAAAATTATATTTAGAACCAATCTGGAATAGTGTTCATGGTGATCTGTATGCTGAATATAAAAAGTTTTGTTCAAATAACAATAAGAGACAATATTGTGTTGCGACGTTCGAGAGGAAGTACCGCGAGCTTAATTTGTCTATTTATAAACCCAGAAAAGATCAGTGCAACAAGTGCTTAGCCTACAAGAATGGTAATATTAATGGAGATGAGTACAGGAGTCACTTGAAGAAAAAAGAATCAGCAAGACAAAGTAAGGATAATGACAAAAACAATACTGAACATGATGTATTAGTATACACTATGGATGTCCAAGCGGTACTTCTATGCCCAAGAATTCAGGCATCAGCTGTTTACTATAAAACAAAACTTAAAGTTCACAATTACACACACTATAATTTAAAAACAAAAGAAGTGATATGCTATCTATGGCACGAGGGAAGCGGTGGCTTAGACAGTGATGTCTTTACGTCTATTATGATGAAACACCTAAAGACAGAACTAGAAAAGGCACCAAATACCAAAAAAATTGTTCTGTGGAGTGACGGGTGTGGTTACCAAAACCCAGATGGAGGTCGACTCGATACATAGCAGCATCGAAAGAAAGTTGCCACCTCATCGAGATATTTTCATACCTGGAGACTACATCAATATAATAAAGAGCGCAAGAACCAAGCCTGAACCGTATAAAGTAGTTTGTCTAAGCTACAGTGATTTCAGCAGGTGTGAAGGTGGTAGATACTCCAGCATTCGACCAGGAAACAAAAAGGGCGATCCACTTGTAGTCGACATTGTAAGCCTGCAATATAATCCAGATGGGATCATACGGTATAAGTTGGACTTTAATGACGACTTCAAAGAATTACCGCGACGCTCAAACAAAAACTACACACAAAATGATAATACTGCCCTTTATCAATCATTTCTCCCTATTGACACCACAAAATTTATACATTTACAAGAGTTAAAACCACTGATTCCTAAAGATTATCACCCTTTCTATGACTCCTTGGAACATAATTGTTCAGATCCTGATGCCTGTCCTCATAAACGAAATAGTTAGTTTGCAATGGTCCCATTGCATACTAATTATTAATTAATACATTCGTTACATCACCTTCTTCATTTTACCCTGCCATTTATGTATAATTCGTGAATTTTAAAATAAGTTCAATTTAATTTTGTTATAAGGTAACATTTAAGTTTGTCAAGAAATGTACGTCTATTTTGTTGTTTATTTTTCTTAACTATATTATAGTTTTGATTGTTCCTACTTTAATTATAAATAACTTGAATAAATACTATACATGTTATTTGAAATTATCTGTGTATTATTTCACACAAATAAACTATAAATATGTTAAATGTCACAAATTTTACGTCAACTGTAGTTTCAATAGGTTCTATGTCAGATTTCTAACAAAATATAATTATTTATGGAAATTTCAAAATGCACATTTAATAGAACACAATAGTTAGGAAACATTAGTTAAAAAACATTTTGATGTCATAAAAGATTTTTTTCCAGTATGATGTTTTTTTACTCTCCTGTAAACTTGTCATTTTTGAGATAGAACTAATTGCAATATGAACGACGATAAATTGTATGTTACTTACGATTTCCGCGGCGCACGCCAATAAAGTTCACGGCATGATTTTTTCCGACATCTTCAACAATAATCGTCAAAGTTCAGCCAATTGACACAAAACCATAATGAATTATACACTAAAACCTTCCGCATGAACGACTCCGTCCATTGGTGAAAACTGTTTGAAAATCTGTTCAGATTTTTTTGAGTTTATCACATTCAGAAAGACAGACGCGGCAGGGAACTTTGTTTTATAATATGTTAGGATTCTATTCTGTAGTAAAAATACATGTGAGTCAGCAAGATGGTAGCGGGGCAGACTGCTCAAGAGCCTTTTGGTATATTTTTGTGTCACCATGTATGGAGGTTTTATGAGTTTAGGTCCCAAGATCTAAGTATGAGCAACTAGGGGATTCTGCTAATCTAATGCACTGGTTTCTATAGGCCTATTAAAATAGATCTCTCTTACTCTTATACTGGGGTTGGAGCAGCTTGTCTTTCTCCATACATCTCAATCAGCTGTCATCTCAGTAGTTCCCACTTTTCTGGCAATATTACCATACAGACAATCCTTCTGTTTCTTTGGTTTTACTCCTGGGTACTGCTGGGGAGTTTGTTGCGCCACTTCTTCCCAGCTAAAGCACTAGGAGGTGAAGGGTGGGCGTTTTGGGGGACTGTCTTATGTAATTTTGATGTTTGAAAATTGCTGAATTTTGGTTTTGATTTTAAAACATTATTCTCTCCATTATTTGAGTTAAGATTATACTCAAATTAATAAAGTTATGTGACATTAAAGCATGTAGATTAATAACTCCTTATCTTTATAAGTCGTAAAAATATTGATTGTAGTAATCATTTTGCTTACCTACAGTAGTGGGTTTTTTTATGAATGGCTTGGCTATCGGCAGAGATATAATTAATAATTCTGCCTCTGTAGAAAATGTGCCTATTTATAGGTTACTAGCTTCAGCCCGCGATTTCGTTGGAGTGAAATTTCTTAAAATAAAAAATATCCTATGACACTCGGCAATTAAATTAAAATGAAATAAAACTTTATTTCAAACTAAGGTCCATAATTTTGTTAGTATAATGGTGTTAGTAACAATGGTGCTTAAATAAGTAGGTAGGTATTATTATTTTTTTTTACAAATTATTTATTTGCGCAGACCTATGACTGTCCCCACCCAGTGACCCTGAAAGAGAGTCCGGTCTGGCAGCGATCATTTTTAGAATGCTGTTGTCACTACCATGCAGGCGCTGTAGTAAGGAGGCCGCTTTCTTTCGCATGATGGCATGGAAACCATCTGTGCGAGCCTCCGCGAACATTCCTGAAGCGCTACAAAGCCATGGCAGCCCCAACAGCATCCTAAAAGCATTATTAAATTGAACACGCAGGACGTTGTATAACATAGCATATTGCTCCTCACAGACAACCCCTGCGCTCCCTCTCTATATCTACGTCATCTCTTAGGTCGCTCGTGACAATGTGGCCAAGGTACCAATACTGTAGCTTCCCATTAGTGAAAGAATTTTCGGAATCTGATCTGTAATTCCGAAGATTACCTCCTATATACAAACTACACAAACAAAACCTCTTTATAATCACTACATAATATGATTTTTTAGGGTTCCATGTGTCCGAGTGAAAAAACGGAACTGGTGTTAACATACATGGTTATGGTTACCCATGCATATGGCGTGAAACTATTTCAGCCGGCTGTTCACGACTGCATCAAGCTTGGAATGTAAATAACAAGGGGTCGCCACGCATGCGTGCTTCATACATTCATAACTTGTTGTATCAAGCTGCCTGGCTTTTTCCCAACTATGTTGGGGACTGATGGACTAAGACTGTCTTTAGTCAAACTATGGGAACAATAATTACAGCCAGTGGCAGATTTTCCCTAAAACCGGCCAAAGAGGCCCGGGCCTAGGGCGGCCAACCTGCGCCTGCGGTTGGCAATATCTCAGCTCAGTAAATAATAGAGCTATTATGGCTAAGGGCAGGCAACCTGGGTGCGCTTGTAGCCAATAGCCAACAAATAATGTAACATATTCGATCTCGTTTCGGTCGCTCTTGCATTCTACTTTAATTAGATTAGGTTATTAGCTTGTCTGCATAAGTTGACAAAGTAATTCCTTGTGTACAAACTAAAACGGAACGTATACGAGGTGAAGTACAATACTTATCGAGCTCGCGTCGTGGAGCTGAAGATGTATCCGAAAATAAACCTGCCGGCGCCCATATAATATAGGTATGAAGTACTAACTTCTGGAGTGGAATACTGTAATTTACAGCTGATGCATTGAGCTGAGCAATGATCAGCTAGGCAGATTCTTAAAGCTTAGATAAAATACAAATATTAACTGTTGAGTGGGGGTTATATTATAAGCAATCGTTATTTCAGTCGAAAGACGTCCACTGCTGGAAATAGGCCTCCCCCTAGCTTAGCCACTTCCACCGGGTCTGTGCTTCTCGCATCCAGCAGATTCCTGCGGCCTTCACCAGGTCATCGGTCCACTTTGTGGGAGGCCTCTGGGACTATTATTTCAAGCTGTAACTTACGTGATAATAGCATCGCCAAATCTTAATTAAGTGCGGTAATTATTTCCGATAAGATAGAAAACGTGGGTGACATCTAATCTTATCTCTGACCAACCCCCTATATTTTTAGATGATTCTACAAATATAGGGTAGTAGCTCGCATTTCTCTTTCAAAAGAGCAAACTTTTTCCTCCAAGACGAGGATGTTTTTCAAAAACAGCAAAGAAAGGTTTATGACCACATTAATTTTACTACGCATCAAAGACCTGACGTCACAGAAATCCTGCATCGCGCAGTTAGAGTTTACTGCACGAACACCATAATATACATATACCTTTCCCGACATCAATTTTTGGGCAGTTGCCCGCCAGACATAACAACGGTCTGGTCGGAGGATCCTCCCTTTTCTATAGAGATTGAGTGAACTTTACACCCTGTTCCTTATGCCTCTAAACTGTAAATAGGTTTTTAAAAAACCGGCCTTGTGAGAATCTGACTCGCACACGGTTTTGTTCCATCGTACAATATTTAGCAAAAAAACACCGAGAAAAACACTTTTCTTGTATCATATTTTTTTTTTTAAATTACCTTTTTCTAATAGCAATAAAAATACACAATCTGTGAAAATTTCAACTCTCTACCTATTACACAGCGTAGGCTTAGTAATAGGGTTCCGTTTGGTACCATTCGGGTACACAGGGCTACACATCAAGCTACACATTTCCAGTTTATGCTGATCTCGCATTGTATAGGATTTCCGTACAATGCGAGGTCAGCTTATACTGGAAATTTATAGCGTGATGTGTAGCCGTGTGTACAGAACCCTAAAAACACTTTTTTGTCGAAATAACTTTGTTCTGCGTTGATGTAAAAGGTGCATGAACACAGTTATGATGAGTCTCTATGGCCGAAAATAGAGGAGTGCATGTTCATCCATAGGGGGAAGAAGTACACTTTTTTATAATTAAAACCAACAAATTATCATAAATTAATTGTTTTTCCAGGTTGGCAACTTCCGAATGGACGCGAGTGGCAACACCATGCAAGAGAAGGTTCCCGCTCACCGCTCAGCTGTTTACATCTCTGAAGTGATTGATGAGATTTGTGAGTAGTATGTTTGTCAATAAATTCAAATTATTATATTTCACATAAACGCACATGGGCACTTATGAAACGTCAGAAGCTAGGTGCACGGTTCCAATTGCTCGTTTCCTATGGAAAAGAGCTGGCAAGAAACTCCACGGTTACAGTCAAACCTGGGTAAGCAAGAAAACTTTATAAATGATTGCCAGGTCCCGTCATTTTAACCCTCTTAAGTCTATAAGTGTTAAACAGAAACCTCTATAAGAGAAAGTGGTTATTTACTCGTGGAAATCTATAACTGAAACTGCTACTTGCCTGTATAAGCGACAGTGGAGCGTAATTTAGCATTGCTATTCATGACTCATTCTTAAATTTCGTGGAACTAACATTGTTTTTGTTCCTCTCAACCTTTCCCAACCAGACTCAACCTTACCTATAAGAAACTCGAGTTAATAAGAAAGGCCACTCCTGTACCTCTATAAGCTAGAAAGTCGAATTAGTGAGAAAGGCTACTTCTCTACCTCTATAAGCTAGAAACTCTAGTTAGTGAGAAAGGCCACTCCTGTACCTCTATAAGCTAGAAACTCGAGTTAGTGAGAAAAGCCATTTCGGTACCTCTATAAGCTAGAAGAAACTCGAGTTAATGAGAAAGGCCACTCCTGTCCCTCTATAGCTAGAAACTCGAGTTAGTGAGAAAGGCCACTCCTGTCCCTGTATAAGCTAGAAACTCGAGTTAGTGAGAAAGGCCACTCCTGTACCTCTATAAGCTAGAAACTCGAATTAGTGAGAAAGGCCACTCCTGTACCTCTATAAGCTAGAAACTCGAATTAGTCAGAAAAGCCACTTCTGTACCTCTATAAGCTAGAAACTCGAATTAGTGAGAAAGGCCACTCCTGTACCTCTATAAGCTAGAAACTCGAATTAGTCAGAAAAGCCACTCGTGTACCTCTATAAGCTAGAAATTCAAATTAGTGAGAAAGGCCACTGGTAAACTCTAATTGCGCGATGCAAGATTTGTGTGACGTCATTTTTCGATGCGTAGTTCGCATGTGGCAATATAGATGTCGCCACACGTCTTTCGGCTGATATGCTCCATAACGATGATATTGCAGAGGTGCCCTTTGACATGAAACCTATTTAATATAGCTCTTTTCTAAACATTTTCCAGGCAAGAAAATGGACGACTATGTGCGCGTGTACTACAAGTCTACCAACAAGTTAGCCATCATGCAGCTGATCACCAAGGAAGGAGGAATGAACCCAGAGTTCTCTAAGACTAAGTTCGTGACTGACGACGATTTGAACAAGAGTTTGGAGTACTACGTAAGTATACATTTTTATAAAGTTACTACAGAATGTGAGGGGCTCGTGGCTAAGTAACAGCCGCAGGGACCGATCGATCAAAGTTAAGCTACACTTGCAGAGGTCATTCAGTGGATGGGTGACGATACATTTTATACCAAGAAACATAGATCTTTGACAGTCATTACAAGTAGTCATGAGACCCGAAATTCTGACAACCAGTCGGTGTTATCAAGGAGTATCATTACCCAGTGACTAGGATGTGGAGGTCACATCTGTTATCACTCCATGTAAAACACTGGTATTCAGCTGTATCCGGTTAGACTGGAAGCCGATCCCAACATAGTTGGGAAAAGGCTGGGCAGATGATTTAAGAGGAAGCTCGAAACCCGAGAAGGTCAAATTAGTCTGAAAAGTATAACATTAAGCAGAATGATGGCACTTCATGTCTTATTAGACAAAGAACCGATGTTTCTCGGCACTCTAATTGCGTAACAAACTTTGAATCACAATCCAAGAGTTTTGGAGGAGGTTTTTAATCAGAGGTTTGAATACTATCTTGAATTCATGCAAGCCTAGTACATTTTTTGCCAAGTTGCTCAGGCAATAAGATTTTTCATACAAACGAAATCCCCACTTTTCGCCACTTTAAAGGTGGAATTTTCAAAAACCCCTTCTTAGTTCTCCCCTACATTATAAAAGAAAGCTGTGTGCAAAATTTCACGTTTCTAGTCCCAGTAGTTTCGGCTCTGCGTTGATATTGTCAGTCAGTCAGTTTCTTTCTCCTTTTATATATATCGTTGGTTTAAAGGTAAAACTCGTTAAGGCGAAAGCGCCAGGGTAGCCCGCGAAATTCAATTTTTTTTAGGTTTTTTGCAATTTGCTGGTCAGTATTAAGTTGTACGTTGATTAATATACGATTCGCGGCCGTAACAAATATGTATTTACAGAATTATAATCATTAAAGTCATCAACACAACTCTCTAAGACCACGTAAGTCCAAAGAATAACTGTTTCATGAAATCATCATTCTTTGGACTTACGTGGTCTTGGAGAGTTGTGTTGATGACTTTAATGATTATAATTCTGTAAATACATATTTGTTACGGCCGCGAATCATATTTTGATCGATGTACAACTTAATACTGACCAGCAAATTGCAAAAAACGTAAGAAAATTTGAATTTCGCGGGCTACCTTAGCGCTTCCCCCTTAAGTGTGACATTTTTGGTAAAAATCACTTTTTTTTTCATTTTCGTTATCTTTCATAGGAAAAACTCATTAACTGTACTGATTACTAAATTTTTCTAACTCGATAACTCGAAAAGGTACAGTTAATGAGTTTTTTCTATGAAAGATTATGCCAAATTACTGACGAAAATGAAAAAAGGTGAGTTTTACCAAAACTCACTTGGTGAGTTTTACCTTTAAACCAACGATATAGATATTCTAATTGGAGGGTTTGGTGGTGTGCGTTAATTCCGGGACATGTTGTATACAGAGTAACATTTTAATAATTCTACTTTTATGTTATAAATGAACCAAACGACGTATATTTTGTGCTAACATTCTTATTTGATGTACTTTCCAGTGCGAGCGCATGTTCGAGGAGAATGAAGACGAGATCACATCACTGTACAAGAGCAGACCTCATGATGACATCATGCCTGACGCAGAGAGAGAGGTAACATTGTCTTAGACTAGCTCCCAGCAGCGGTTTCACCCGCGTGATATCTTTATAAATTATAGTCTATGTTACTCAGTGATAATTTAGCATGCTACTGGTGAATAAAATCTTTTCTTTTTCTTTCTTTCTTTGTGTTAGTGATTTTGAAAAAATATATGTTAGATTAGAGCATTTTCTTAATAACTTAATGTACAGGTTGGCGGGGACATCGACGCGAAAACTGTTACCATGGATTCAGTACATGATACGGTTATAAAAAAAAAATCTGCTGTTTATACAAAAGTGCAATATTTACGCGGTCAAAATGTATGGAACAGCTGATTTTTTTTTTTTAAATAACCGACGAAAATTTTCAACGCAGGGGCCTTCAGAATCATATACTGAATCCACGGTAACAGTTTTCGCGTCGATGTCCCTGCCACCCCGTATGAATATTTCAGATTATGTTTATATTACATAGCGAAATTAATTTGTAAAGTTATGTCTAACGCGGATAAAAAACTGAGAAACACGCAAATTCTATCAAGCGTATTTTTCTGAAACCTTCACCATTTTAAAGATAATTTAACTATTGATCTTTTAGTATACATGTTTTATTAAAATACCTTTTGTTTTATGTATATAATAAATTAATAATGCGTCTAATTTGGGACAGCGTTCCTTGATGGGCGAGTCCTATTACTGGCTGGACGTACGACGCGTTGCGTGAGCTCAGTACAGAACACGCAAGCTAACCACTCAAGGTCACTGGCATATATCTGCGTCTTAATAACAATTGTCTTTATTTTACAGATCTGCTTCAACCACGCCAAGTATTGTGAAGAATGGATGTTACCTGACGACGAAGATACAACGTGGACACATGAGATGGAAGCTGAGTATGTCAAGGTACGTAAGCTTTACATTTAGATTTTATTCGACCGGATATAGAACTCCATACTGCGCTTTAAGGTTGAACTAGTCGCGGGCTCGAACTCACTGGTGGGCGTGGCCAAAAAGCACGCTGTCTCACCTGGCATCGTGTCCGACAGAGATAGTATCAGAGATGAGCAGTCAGACGCTAGTCTACATGCACAACGTCAAGTTCGCACGCATACAAACACCGTTTCGAACTATTTTAGTAAAACGAGCTCGTAAAAAATTACAAACAGTCCTTTGGAAAATCGAGTTTTATGAAAAAACCACTGCATAAATAAATTACAAATAATTTTTATTGAACTCTTTGATAATTGAGCTTTTTCGGAGCCGACTATGTTTTGGAGATTTTACACTTCTTTTCTTACTCATTTACGCCCCAAGTTGCGTAAAAATTTGCGAGAAAAACGAATCTTTGTGGGCTCATGACTTTTTAATGGCTTTTTATTTTACTATTCTGTTTCCGCACAGACACAATTAATAATGAGACAAATCGATATCATGTTTAACTTTGGATGTAAAGTGGAGTAAAAACCCCACGAAATTTGTATGGAAAAAATATCAACTAGTTCCACCTTAAGACATGAATCGCAGACGTCACCCAAAAATCAGTCAAGCTCAATTATGACTGGGTAACTAACTATCACTGTGTTGATAATCGTGACAGCCAATGGCTTATTAGCCAAGAGCCTCGCCAACACCTGAGGAGGCTCTCGTTGGGCAGCTGGATCAAGAGCTTGATTCAGAACGCGGTACTTCTGGACACGGCTCGAATTGTTATAAGGTTCCTCTCTCTGGAGCCCTGTCTACCGGTAGCTTAGACGCTGTTCCCGATACCAGTAACGGGCTACAATTTTTTTATATTTTAAAAAAAATTTATATTCTAGTATTTAAAAATGTAATTAATGAAATAAAGGAAAGGGTGCTGTAGTGGGCTTGGAGATAGTCTTATTTAACACTGCTCGCCCTTCCACTGATTTACATTCATAATTCTAATGTTTGTATATAAATTTTAGTGGAGGGGCCTGCAGATGATTTCTAACATACCCATGAGTGATTTTACTCCATAGTTTTGACTTCTTCCTTCTTTAAGCGTGTCGATGGTAATTTATAAAGAGTCAGCCTAAAATTTGACTACGGGTTTGCCACCTTCTGTAGCGACCATCAGCTCCTGCATCATGCAGGCAACAGGACACGCAGGACACGATATCAAGTGCCCCCCATTGTTCAAAATTTAAAAAAAAAAAAAAAAAACAAAATTTAATAGTAGATTATTAACCAAGGGCTGTATGACATCAATTGCATACGAGGTTTTTGGCGCCTGAGCGAAGCGAAGGCGCTAATTAACCCGAGTATGCAATTGATGCTTACGCCCGAGATAAATACTCTGCTTTACATATCGATTGTGAGGTAAATAAACAACAAGACAGCAGGTTTCAATGAACATTTATTAAGAAGAAAAAAATGTGTATTTAATTAAAATTAATAGTAAAATTTAGAAAAATCTTTCAAATTCACGTCATGTTTTGTCATCATTGTAGATTTTAGCATAGAATAAAAGCACCATAAACTGGAAGGTTGTAGCCTCTTAGATAATTCATCAAAATATGATATAAAAACACTTTCAGAAAGAGATTTCACTTTTTTTTCTGACCGCCATTTCATAAATTCGTCGTATGCCTTTACATATCTTTCTTTCGAGTTCGGCGGTAATATATTTTCGACAACTGTTTTTGCCCTTTCTTTAATAAAATCGGGCGTTAGATCTATGTCTTCGTCACTAGACATGTTTAAAACTTTTGAAAAACAACTCAAACAAGAAAATTAATTATTTTCGCGATGCTTTCGCGCCTACTAGTAGACTGCCATTTTTTTTTCACGCCCGCAAGCGCGTCAAATCTTGCTGGCCAGTTTGATTTTTAAATCGATTCCATCTAACATACTGTTACGTCGTACGTACGAGATCTTTCGAGAAAGCACGGATAACAGTGTGTTTGCGCTAAAAACTTCGAGAAGCATTCCATTATTATTAGTTTGAAGTTAAGTAGGTAACTACTTATAAACAATATTAGAACTCGTCATTGTAATTTCGACCGTACGCCGAGGGCATAAAGTACCTATTTCTTTATTCGGTACAAGTAGGTTATTATTTTTTATACCTACTACTTTTGTATTTCCTGGTAATGTTTATTTGTTGATGTTTTTCTGGAACCGTTCTACACATAGCTGGAATGTTCTTGAATATTGGCGGTATAAAAGCAGAGAGCCGACACACGATGAGTCAGTCTGATTTAGGCGATACAACGAAGCGAATCGAAGTGAACTAGAAGTGCGATATCTAAGTGAATAGTGATCAGTAGTGTATTTGTGATTACGTTATAAAGTGTTTTGTGTTTAATAAAGTTATTTAATTGTCTGATTGGTAGTAATTAATTTATCCCATACCCAGCTCGTAACAATTTGGTGTCAGAAGTGAGGGATAAATTATGCCAATTCTACCGAAGGACGACACAGACGGTATCCGTACCAGGAGTCAGCGACAGCAGGACATGGACCAAAGGCGGTTTGGACATTCTCCAACACAGACACCGGGTGGTGTCCAGCCTACGTCAGTGCCAGTCGCTGGCCCATCCGCAGTTTCTACAGCATCAATGGCGCCAGACTTGTCAGCTTTAATGGCGCTGCTACAGGAGCAGTCTCGCCGTCAAGAGGAGCAGGCTCGCCGTCAAGAGGAGCAGGCTCGCCGGTTGGAAGAGCAGTTGCAGCGAGACAAAGAAGAGCAAGTCCGCCGCCAAGAGGAGCAGGCTCGCCGGTTGGAAGAGCAGTTGCAGCGAGACAAAGAAGAGCAAGTCCGCCGCCAAGAGGAGCAGGTCCGCCGCCAAGACGAGCAGATGCTCCTCATAAAGGATCTTCATGCAACTTTTGGCAAAGACCTAAAGGTGATGAAGGATCAGGTACAGCAGCACGAGAATCGCCTCTCAGAAGCCGAAGTTCAGATCGCTGGGGTGAAGAAGGCTTTGGGGGAACTGAAGACTGGAGACGTGACTGTAGCTTCAGTAGTTGCTGCACCTTCAGCGCGGGGCTTTAAGGTGCCTCCATTCGATGGCACATCTTCGTGGTCGGCTTATAAAATTCAATTTGAGGCCGTTATGAAGGCGAATGGATGGTCAAAACCGCAAGCCATGACCGCGCTCACCTTGGGCCTCCGAGACCAGGCCCTAAACATTCTTGAGGCGCTCGGCAAGAATGTAACCTACGAGCAGCTGCTGGAGGCGTTAGAGTCCAGATACGGCGACGCGCACCTGGAGCACGTATTTCGTGCTAAGTTGAAGGATCGTGTTCAACGTAGTGCCGAGAACCTACAGCAGTGGGCCCTCGAAGTTGAAAAGCTGGTTCGGAAAGCATACCAGTCTGCCCCTGCACTTATCGATGGGAATCTGGTACAAGCGTTTGTTGATGGAATACGCGACCTAGAAGTTAGAGCCGCCGTGAGACTTGGGCATCATGAGACGCTGAAAGACGCCTTGGCCCATGCCTTAGAAGTAGAGGCAGTGAGGCAGGACCACCGAACGCACCGCGTCAGGGAGGTTTTAGCATTACCTGTACGCGACCGGCCGCAAGGGTACAGTCCTAGGTGCTACACTTGCGGAGAAAGGGGTCATCTTCGGTCAAGCTGTCCTAAGCGCAGCACCCCGAGAGAAGATCAGCAGGGAAGGGTGGCTGAAGTGACTGCCGAGCCACAGCAGGGAAACGAGTAAATGCCAGGACTGGGGGGCGGGTGCTGGCTGGTATTGAAAGAGCCCCGAGAATCTTGATCTCGCAAGCACATGATGGGAACAGCCTGACCATCAAAGGCGAAGTCAACGGAACACCATGCAAACTGACGTTGGATACTGGAGCTTCTCACACGGTCGTCAATTCTCACCTAGCAAGTCGGTTTCTTGGGGACTACGTCGATAACCACGACCGTATACGATTACTAACAGCTACCGGTCAGCACATAATCGTCCGAGGCAAGAAGGAGGTGGAGTTAAAATTGGGTGACAGAACTTACCAGCACAGTGTCATCGTGGCCGATATAGTGGACGATTGCATCTTGGGCTTGGACTTCATGCGGAAACATCGTTGCGAGATCGACGTTGATCAAGGAGTATTGAAATGTGGTTCAGATGAAGTCTTCATGGAAGGTGCACCATCAGGAAAAGTGTACTGCTTGAGAGAGATTGTTCTTCCTCGCAGATCAGAAACAATTGTGCCAATTAGTTTACCACAGAATTCTGGACACAAAGATCGAAGTGTTCTGATAGAAAGGGTGAACAATGACTTCCCATGGAAGATGGCACGTACTCTGGTCAAGGCCACCAACTTCTCAGCAGTACGTATACTGAATCCAAGTAACAAGGAGCATGTGATCAAGAAAGGCACCTTGATCGGTACTTGCGAGGAAGTAGCTTGGATGCGTCAATTGCAGTATCCACCTACCGGAAATAAAATTCGTAGTGCAAAATTTGACGTGTCAACGCTTTTGGAGAACTGCGATTTAACTAAAGGAGAAATGGACAAGGCTAAGAAGATGTTACTTCAGTACGCCGACACTTTCTCTTCAAACGATGCTGACATAGGGAGAACTGGACTTGTTCAGCATAAGATTAATACAGGCAACGAGTTACCAATCCGTCAGCGACCAAGAAGACTGCCAGTTGCACGAGAAAAAGAGGTGGAAACCATGATTGAGGGAATGGTGAAGGACGGTGTTATAGAACCTTCATCGAGTCCATGGTGTTCTCCTGTGGTCCTGGTAAAGAAAAAGGACGGCAGTATGCGCTTCTGTGTGGATTATCGACGACTGAACGACGTCACGAAGAAGGACAGCTACCCGCTGCCTAGGATCGATGACACACTGGATACGCTGACTGGTATGAAGTGGTTTACCACACTTGACCTGAAAAGTGGCTACTGGCAAGTAGAAATAGACCCCAAGGATAAGGAGAAAACTGCATTTTCAACAGGAAAAGGGTTGTGGCAGTTTAAAGTTATGCCATTCGGTTTGTGCAATGCTCCTGCGACGTTTGAAAGGTTGATGGAGCAAGTACTCGCCGGATTGATTGGAGACGCATGTCTTGTATATCTAGACGACATTATCATCGTGGGCCGTACATTTGAAGATCACCTTAAAAACCTCAACCGAGTGCTGTCGAAAATCCAAACAGCAAATCTCAAGTTAAGTCCGAAAAAGTGCTCGTTTTTCAGACAACAAGTAAACTTTTTAGGACACATTGTTTCGGGGGAAGGTGTTCAAACAGACCCAGAAAAAGTAATCGCCGTCAAGGATTGGCCAGTTCCGAAAGACAAGACACAGGTCAGAGCATTTCTGGGTTTGTGCTCCTACTATCGAAGGTTTGTCAAGAATTTTGCCGACATTGCGAAACCTCTGCACAAACTCACTGAGGAAAAGCGGCAATTCTGTTGGGACGAGAACTGCGACGTCGCATTTCAGGAATTAAAGAAACGTCTGTGCAATACACCTATTTTGGGATATCCTGACACTGAAAATGACTTTATAGTTGACACTGATGCAAGTAATACTGGAATTGGGGGCGTGCTGTCTCAACGGAAAGGAGACCAAGAGGTTGTGATAGCTTACTTCAGCAAGTCTTTATCCAAACCAGAAAGAAATTACTGCGTTACAAGAAGGGAGCTACTCGCCGTAGTAAAGACATTGCAGCACTTCAGTAAATATTTGCTGGGACGTAAATTCCAATTACGAACTGACCATGCTGCATTGAAGTGGCTATTACAGTTTAAGAATCCAGAGGGGCAAGTGGCGAGATGGATTGAACTACTACAAGAGTTTGACTTCATAACTGAACATCGCAGTGGGAGAACTCACGGTAACGCAGACGCCTTGTCAAGAAGACCTTGTCCCGAAGACTGTAAGCACTGTGCTAGGCAAGAGACTAAGGAAGTAGTGCCCGTGAGGATGCTTAGAACAGATCTCAGCGATGAATGGAAGGAAACCCTACAGCAGGCTCAGCAAAATGACTCGGACATCAAACCGATCTTCGAGTGGGTCAAAGCTGGTGCTCCTAAACCTAAGTGGAGTGATGTGGCTGCGATGAGTTCCATCACGAAGAGTTATTGGGCGCAATGGAACAGCTTGGTGATCCAGGATGGAGTCTTGTGCCGTAAATGGGAAAACGCTCGAGGAGACAGCTGTCATCTACAAATGGTTGTCCCTAAAGCTAAGGTACCGGATGTTCTACGGCTCTACCATGATGGATGTTCAGGAGGACATATGGGAGTAAAAAGGACTCTACTAAAAATTCGAGAACGCTTTTACTGGATCCACTGTCGAGATGATGTGGAGGACTGGTGTCGCAAATGTACCAGTTGTGCGGCCGTGAAAGGACCCCACACACGCAGCCGAGGTGCATTAAAAGTGTACAACGTTGGAGCCCCTTGGGAACGGATAGCACTAGACGTTGCGGGACCATTTCCAGAAAGTGAGAGCGGAAACAAGTACTTCCTGGTGGTCATGGATTACTTCACAAAGTGGCCAGAAGTCTTCGCCATTCCTAACCAAGAAGCTAAAACTGTCGCAGATAAATTAGTTCAGGAAGTATTCTGTCGTTTTGTAGTACCCTTAGAAATACACAGCGATCAAGGAAGGAATTTTGAATCGCAAGTATTTCAGGATACTTGTCGATTGATGGGTACCTACAAAACCAGAACCACCTCTTACCACCCACAATCTGATGGAATGGTGGAACGATTCAACCAAACGTTGGAGAGATATCTGGCAAAAGTCGTGGAAAGCAGGCAAAGTGATTGGGACAAGCACATACAGCCGTTTCTACTGTCCTACCGCAGCGCAGTCCACGAAAGTACGACTGTGACGCCAGCCTTCGCGAACTTCGGAAGAGAATTAAGGTTGCCTGCAGATTTAATCACTGGAACTCCCCCTGATGCTCCACGTAGTGTAACAGATTACGCAAATGATTTGCGTAACAAGTTGAATGATGTTTATGAGCATATCCGACAATCCGGCCAACAGATGTCTGAGAAGACGAAGACCCGTTATGACCGCAAGGCAAACAGTAGGGGTTTCGACGAGGGTTCACTGGTGTGGTTACATAATCCAGTGCGGAGCAAGGGGAAGTCTCCGAAATTGCAAGCAAAATGGGATGGACCATACCGAGTCGCGACTAGGATCAACGATGTCACCTACCGAATACAGAAGGGTCTACGAGGTGCGCCTAAGATTGTTCATGTAGACCGATTGGCCCGATACTACGGGGCTAATGATGCTCGGGACGAGCATGTCTAAGGAGGGGGCAGTGTTACGTCGTACGTACGAGATCTTTCGAGAAAGCACGGATAACAGTGTGTTTGCGCTAAAAACTTCGAGAAGCATTCCATTATTATTAGTTTGAAGTTGAGTAGGTACACTATTAGAACTCGTCATTGTAATTTCGACCGTACGCCGAGGGCATAAAGTACCTATTTCTTTATTCGGTACAAGTAGGTTATTATTTTTTATACCTACTACTTTTGTATTTCCTGGTAATGTTTATTTGTTGATGTTTTTCTGGAACCGTTCTACACATAGCTGGAATGTTCTTGAATATTGGCGGTATAAAAGCAGAGAGCCGACACACGATGAGTCAGTCTGATTTAGGCGATACAACGAAGCGAATCGAAGTGAACTAGAAGTGCGATATCTAAGTGAATAGTGATCAGTAGTGTATTTGTGATTACGTTATAAAGTGTTTTGTGTTTAATAAAGTTATTTAATTGTCTGATTGGTAGTAATTAATTTATCCCATACCCAGCTCGTAACAATACGATGTGGAAACAAATAGTTCCATATTTAAAATAAAATCTTTATAAAATAAATTGTCTAGATTCCGATTCGAGTAATTAATCGATACCGAGAAAAAAAAATTAACTTTTTAAAAATATTCTTCGTGCAGTATGAGTATGACAGTTCTTTTTTCAAATTCCAAAACCTATGCTGTAATGTTAGTCATACACCCCGGCATTCAGGGGTGTAAGGGTGTACTTACAGAGCAAGAGATATGTAAAAGTCATTTATTCAAATTAGGCTTAGAATCACCATTTTTCGAACGTCAAAATTACATAACACAGTCCCCCAAAACGCCCGCCATTCACCACTTTCTAGTGCTTTAGCTGGGAACAAGAAATGGCGCAATAAACTCCCCAGCGGCACAGCTGTCTGTTCAATTAGAAAAATTAATAAAATTGATTCTTTACAATAGTATGCAAAATAATTTACATTACGCAACACAAAACATAATTATTTGTGGGACGGTATCACATTCACACTCCAGAGCGGGGTCATCAGGGGGCCCCTGGCAACATACAGGCAACTGAAGGAACACGGGTGGGTTTTAAGGTCACGGTCATATGAACTCTGAAAGGGATCGTCACCGTATCAACTCGAGCCATTCAGTATTCTTTGTATGAAACTCCCTACTGCAACGCACACTAATCGGAATCGTAACGTAATCGCCTCGCCTTGGGACAAGCTCACGAACCGCGGTGCGGTGCTGGTCAACTTACGGCGAGGCGAAAGGCAATACGGTGACGATCCCTTCCTTACCGACCCTGACGACCCCATTACCCTCATCCAGGAGAAGAGTACGGAAATCACCACATTGTACAAAAACAGACGCCTCCCGTCATTCTGACCTCGCCGCCGAGATCCTTTGCGATCGCGACCGCGTCCCCGAGTAAATGATACTCCCCCCCGACCCTTGCTCGATAACGAGGTGCTTTAAATTCTCCGACTCGATTCGAATCATGATCAAAACTTTGATTCAGTCCAGATCCTCGATGTCCTCCCTCCGGTTGACGCCCTAAGCCGAGGTTCGTACCCCCACAGGGGTGCCCTTAGCGAGCGTTCACCTATTTTTAATTAGCATAGTTGAATAACCCCTGGCTGGAGGTTTTAAGTGTAGTAGCTTAAGGCACCCACAGGAAAGCCCGGTTAAGTAGTCATGATCTCAGAGGTCAACTACGAGATGCCCTACCTAAAAAAAAAATATATAAAAAAGACCTTTAGTCAGTAAGAGTCTGACTCGCCTTCTCGCTCCGCCCAGAGCGGGAGAAGTTATTCGAAAATTACCCAACCTAAAAAAAAAATGCGCGTTCAGCTGTGAATCTCCACCTAAGCAGGTTTTCCTTGCTTCGACCTACCTGGGTCTGGAGTCTATTTAAAGCAAGGATCGGACCGGTTTAAAAATACCGATGAAAACCGGTTTATTTGGGTATTACTCCGAACTTTTCTTAAGAACGTGACGTGAACGATTTAAGAACTTTTTTAACCTAAATTAACTGGTTTATACCAAGAGCGGCATGTCGGTAAACGCCCTGCAACTTGTGACTACTTGTGAGGATGCCGCGCTGAATAAAAACTAAAAAAAACCGGTTAATATTGCTCTAAACCGTTTAATCCGAAAAAAACTATGTAAAGATTCCTCCAAAACGGGTAAAAAAATCCGGTTTCTACGAGCAAAACCGAATGTAAAGGTTTTTGCGTCAAGTACATAATGAAAGTTTGAATATTTAACCGGTATCCGAGCCTTGATTTAAATACTTCCAGGTAAGCCAAGGCAATAGTTTTTACTATTATTAACCCGTCATTTTGTCCACTCCAGGTGCACGGCCCGGACCCGTACGGGTTCGGCGGGCTCCCCCCCCAGTCCGAGATGCCAGACTTCAGCGAAGACTATGACGACACCGCCGCGCAGGCTGACGACTTCGACATCCCTGCCGAGTCGGATAAGGACGAGTTGTAGATAGCATAGTTAGTAAATTCATAATGGTGCAATAGCCGCTCGCAAAATGTAGATACATATACGCCATTTTAAAAAAAACCGTGTCTCATCCGTGAGGGTGTGGTTCGGTATCGTTCTGAGAGTCTATTTATGTGGTCATTTCTAGGAAATATGAAAAAAATATATTCGTCACATTTTTTTTTCAATGGGGAATTTTTTCGGGTTATGACATGCGGCCGTGGTTTAGCGGGTGTCTACAAGTCATAACTTATAAAAATCTTATTACTTTTAAAAATCTGCTAATTTTTATTGGATTTGGAATAATTTAGGTTCTAACAATGTGATTTTTAAACAGCAATAACTTTTTTATTTTCAATAATAGTACCCCGCTTGCCCCGCTTTGCCTCGTTGGTCTAGTGGTCGCAAGCGCTACTGCTGAGCATGAAGTCCTGGGTTCAATTCCCAGGTCGGACAAAGTGTTATTGGGTTTTTCTATCTGAAATTTCTCAGTAGCAGCCTGGAGTCAGGATTTGTGCCCGGTTGATGGCAATAGGCTCGCCCCCTATTACATGGGACTTAAAAACATAACTGGCGAAATGTGGGTGAACCTGCTACAGGGACACCTCTGCCCAACCCTTCGGGGAAACAAGGCGTGATGTTATGTTGTTGTTAATAATAAGATTTTTTAAATTACTTTTAGGTAATGTTATTGTGGCACCTATGCGCCTCTTTCCGATCAGACGGTTTTTTTTTAAATATATTCTATGACTTAGATGTCTAAAAAAACGAAGGTCAATATAATTACTTAATACAATTAAATACAGTACGCTCGGGAGTTCATTAATGCCCATGAAAAACCATTGGAATTATAGTAATACTAGCTTCCGTCAGCGCCTTTGTCCGCATGATATCTTTATAAATTACAGTCAAACCTCAGTAAATGAGAACTGGGTAAGCGAGAAAACTCTATAAATTAGAGTAATTGCCAGGACCTGTCATTTTAACCCTCCAAACCCTCTCTAAAACAGTGTCACTCCGGGAGTACCGACAGAAGTGAAAACTTGAAAAAATCGGCACCAACAACAACGCGTTGATGTCTTTTTAATGGTCAAAAGCTGGTGTCGTCACAGTGTCGCGAAATCAGTGGTCTAGTCCCATATCAAAAATGCCCAACACGCCTAAAGAAGTTTTCACAGTTGAGAGAATTTTCAAAATCGGTCCAGTAGTTTTTGAGTTTTTTCATTACAAACAAAACAAATCTTTTCTCTTTATAATATTTGTGTAGATTACTATTTACCCTTCTTATTAGATTTTGAATAAAAGCTAGAATTCCTATATATATTATTAACTATCCATCTGTATTAGGGAGGGTACTAATGAACTCTTGGTCAGTAATCTCTCCGCTGCAAGGCATCGGGGTCTCCCCATCACATAGTTCTACAAACGAATCCCTTGTGTGACTTCCCCGGTACCTAAAAGCCAACTGCTGTTCTTGTTTTGTGGCTTTTGTGGTAGACTCGCCACAATTTTGTTATCATGTATTATAAACCATCAGACGAAGGCGTTTGATCAGTAAAGGGAAAGGTCATTGAATCAGAAATACCAATATTTTGTTCTGTTCAGAAAAATGCAGGAGAGCAGTGTCGATCGTAGGTTCTAACCCAGGCAAGCGCTTTACTTTGTGTAAATTATTTCATCACCACTGCTCTCAAAACGGTGAAGGATACGGATACCATTGTGAGGAAACCGACATGTCCTAGAACCAAAAATTCGAAGACATGTGACATCTAACAACCCGCACTGAGCCTGCGTGGTGGGTGACGGCCCACTCCCTCTCACAGAGAGGAGGCCTGTGTCCCAACAGTGGGAACATTATAAGCAGATTATGCAGAAAAAAATATCTTAGAAACTTTGTTGAATTTGAATAAGAATGTGCCTTGTCTTTGGGAAAGTCTTCCAATAGATTTATAATATTTACCCTGCACCTACTATTTATGTCTGCCTATTTTACACATGTTTATAGTATTAAGATTTCGTCCAATTCTTGCTCATTATACCTTAGATGGTTATGGCATCTATTTTAAAACAAAAATGATCGATACAGTAATATTTTATACTAACTTTTGCACGCGTCTTTGTCCGCAATCCAGGATGAAAAATAGCCTACATCCTAACCCAGGTCATGGTCTACCTATGTGCCTTTCATCCAAATGCTTTCAGCCATTTTACCGTGAAAGCGTAACAAACAAACATACAAACTCACTTTCACAATTATAATATTAGTTAAAATTGTTTCAGAATGAATAGTTTACTTCTTGGCAAGCATGCTCCATTGTCGACCACATTTTTGTAAGATAGTGAGCAAACGCGAGGCCAAAATAAAAAAAAATACTGCTTAGAAATAGCAGTCTAACATTTGTAAAAATTCTTTTTTAAAAGTATTTTAAGAGATAAAGTATTTTGTTCTTGTTCAAAATTTTGGAAATTTTTATTTAAAAAAATATTTGGCGTTTGTACTTATTTTAATTTTATATTCAGTACCAAGTACGTAGAAAAAGAGCATTTATATATAAATATTCAAGTTTCAGAGGGCTATAAAATCCATTTCTTAATATTCTATTAAAGAATTGTTGTGTGCAATGATAATAAATTATTAATACAGGGTATAAAGGAAATCGACGCGCATACTGTTACCATGAATCGGCCTGAATACTACTAAAAGTCGCTTGTGGCAGCATCTACATCGAACTACGCATCACTGCACTGACTGGTATATATACAAAGTCCCGACATTAATCGTCGGGCAGTTGCCCACCAGACACGACACCCGGTCGGAGGATCGATCCTTTTCTTGTTTCCGAATAAACCTGTGCTACAGTTCAAAATGTAACGAACAGTTTTTTTTTTACTGTATTCATGGTGACAGTATACGCAACGATGTCCCATCATTATTATATCAATTTATAAAATCTATTAAAACCATATTTTACTATCGTGTGCCTGTGAGGAGCTCGTGGCTAAGTAATAACAGCTGCACGATTCGATCCATCAGGTTAAGCTACGCTTGCCGAGGTTGGTCTGTGGATGGGTGACCATCTTAACATATTGAGACCCCTCCGTGCCTCGGAAAGCACGTTAAGCCGTTGGTCCCGGCTGTCATTCGTGGATCTTTGACAGTCGTTACGGGTCGTCAGAAGCCCGAAAGTCTGACAACCAGTCTTACCAAGGGGTATCGTATTACCCAGTTACTGGGTTGTGGAGGTCAGATAGGCAGTCGCTCCATGTAAAATACTGGTATTCAGCTGCATCCGGTTTCACGGGAAGCCGGCCCCAATATAGTTGGGAAAAGGATAGGCAGATTGATTGTCATGTGCCTTATTATAATAATGTAAGGAATTTAAGCTCACAAAAAGTGCCTTCTAAGATTGCTAAACTCTGATAGATTTTAGCGATGTTATACTAAATTGCCATAGGTTAGCAATGCAAGTAAACTACTACATTTAGTTAAATAACTAATTGCGTTGTGTTAAATTGACTATACAATAGTCTAATGCGAGAGTTTAAGGAATTTTTGAATTGTGTGAATTTTATTATTAAATTATAATTTTAGTTATATTCTTGACTAAACTACCCATTAAATTTATTGATTACAAAATTCATAAAAATATATGTATGATCAAGGTTTCTGTTATGCCTGATTTCTCTGTAATGCTGGGGCCGCATCTGCGTCTGTCGTGACGAAGCTTCGCACAATGATACGATACACGCAGATTTGACCAACCATTATCGGTTATCGTCGCGATTGTTCGGGCTGCGTAGCACTTATCGCCGGAAGGGTACGTAATAAGCGTGGCGTGTGGTAGGACTAGCGTTGGTCATTTCGAATGATGCCGGACTGCGTAGACGCGCTGTCAAAATAATGGAAAGCCATCTTAGATATTACGCTAACGTGACCACCGCATTAGCGCGATAATTTTTTAGCGAGCAAAACATAAGAAGCTTCGGCACGCATTGCTTTGCCACGATAGACGCAGGATGCGGCCAGAGCAAAAGATATACAGGGTCACAATATATCAGCTAGCAAAACTTTATAAAAGGTATCGATATTTAATGACTAAAAAACAATAAAGGATTTTTAACTCATATTTTCTAAGTTACCAACACTATCACCGTCCCCTTAAATCAGCTGTATTTACTTGAAATTATGTGTTTAGAAAATGTTTGTTTTATCTTCAGTTTTCTTATATCCCATCTCGTTTGCTAAGTTCCGCCAGCTTATAATTGACCTTGTAGAAATCGGGCAACCTTCATAACCTTGAAACAGCGTTAAAATATATGTAATATTTTAAGGGTACAGTTACCTGTAATGAGTTTATGGTTTATTATTATGTATGTTGTGATTATATGCGTGATTTATAAATGGGTATTAAATATTTTGTTTGAATAAAATTGTGTTTTATTTTAATTTATTATATTACGGTTTGATGGCAATAGGCTCGCCCCCTATTACATGGGACTTAAAACATATCTGGCGAAATGTGGGTGAACCTGCTACAGGGACACCTCTGCCCAACCCTTCAGGGAAACAAGGCGTGATGTTATGTTATGTTACAAATCTGACCGAATTTTGGTCACGGCAGCCAATCTCGACAGAGACTAGCTAACTACACAGGAAATAGTGTACAAATTTGCGCTAGCACAGGTCAACACACTCTTCTCTTGCCCTCATAGTCCTTAGGGACGGCAATCCGGGACTCGTGGGTAGAAATCAGAAGCATAAACAACGGCTTTACGCATGGACACCGGTAGGTTTTTTTCAGGGGAGTGCATCTTCAGCTACACGAAGCTAGCTCGATCATTTTTGCAGTTCACCTCGGATTTGTTAGGTTATCGTTTGTCCATTAATACAAGGAATAACTTTGTCGACTTATGCAGAAGAGCTTAGCAAATAAGAGTAGGATTCAAGAGCAAGCGAAGCGAGCTCGATAATTTTTGCATCCCGCCTTGAATGACAGATAGAAAGAGGACTAACTGTGTCGATTTATATAAGAAGCTTAAGAATTAAGATAGAGTAGGATGCAAGAGAGACCGAAGTAAAGTTAATATTGTTATCACCCCGTCTAGGGCCGATTAGATTTTTGGGGATTGTAGAATGCAAGAGCGAGCTCGAAAATTATAGGATCTCACCTCGAATAGTATAAGTTCACTATGTTAGGCATTTTCGGATATTTCTTTAGTACGGAATGTTTTTACACCTATATTTTAATTTGAAGCTAGGGGGTGCTAGTGCACCCTGCTTCCGGCGCCCATGGCTTTACGTGCTGTTCGAGGCACGGAGGTGTCACACCACCTACTTCCAAACTCCGAGTTGCATATGAGTATGAAACTCCAAATAGAAGAAAAAAAGCCAATAACACTTCGACCAATCATACCCAGGACCCTACGCTCGGTACCTAGTCTATGAAAAAAGGATATTAGTTATGCAGTGTGTAGAGTGCCGCAAGCGGCATTGTATCACTATCGCTTATAGTGCCGTCAGCTTGCGATATAATAGTGGCGCCATCGAGACTGCCGTAAAGAGTATGTACGGCAAAATAACGCGACCGTTTAAAGTGCCGTAAGCATTGCATTTTCAGTTGCTATTTTGGTTGAGTGTTGAGGTCGCTTCGTTCGCTTGGCTCGCGCGGGGTTGGTCACGGTTCTAACCTAATCCATTAGTATCTGTATCAAATCGTAGATACTGTAGAAAATTAAAAAAAAAAAAATATAAGCATTATTCAAAATCAACAACAAAAGAGAATCAAACAACTATTTTTTTTTTAATCTAATCCATTTCACCAAAACAACAGCTTGCTTCAAGTTGGTCGCAATTCAATCATTGTGACTTATGCAATATAACTAAAATGGCGTCGCTGGGGGAGGACAGCAAGAGGGGACAGGCTGGATCAAAATTTGGTTATCATCATGATTATTAGGCGGGGTATTTAAAGCTACGTGCTCAGCTGCAACAACTGCTGGCACCTCGTTTTCGAGCAAGGGTCGGGGAGGAGTATCATTTACTCGGGGACGCGGTCGCGATCGCAAAGGACCTCGGCGGCGAGGTCGGAATGACGGGAGGCGTCTGTTTTTGTGCACTGTACTGGTGGCCCTATTCTTCGACCGAACGACGATCTTCGATTCTTTTTATTAGTATTTTTCACTATTTGATTGCTTATGTTATCATACGTTCAGCGTGATCGTTGTTTACCTATACACATTTCTATAGGAATCCTGATTGACAGTCAATTTCCTGTTTTTAATCAAAATTTAAAGAAAATTATTTTTTCATATAGTGAGCCTAATAATAATATTAATCCGATCCAGCCTGTCCCTTGCTGTCCTCCACCAGCGACGACCTAAGCCGAGGTCTGTACCCCATAGCGGGTGCCCTTAGCGTCTAATCGCTTAGTTTTCAAAGTGTAATGTCCTAGCTGGAGGCCTTAGTTTATTGAGGCAGCCACAGGAAAGTCTGGTTAAACAGCCGACAACCTCCTAGGTTGACCTGCAAAATGTCATTTATAAAAACAAAAAAGGAGGATTTCAAATAATAAAACCATCAATAACATTACTCATAAATTGTTTTATTAATATATTTAAACCGTACAAAATTGTCTGTACCTACACAGTAAATTCATACATTTAAAATTGTAATTATTATCAAAAATATAACTGTATTTTACAAATATCATCTTATTTCTAAATTATACAATTAATCTTGGTTATTTTTGCTGTGAACAATGTTACAATACCCTGTCTCTAGCATAAGACTATTATAAGGTTTTAAAATAGGTAAAATAATATCTAAATTGAGCATTTGTGATAATTATGTAGCAAGAAAAGCTTAATGGTGCAAGAATATTTTTTTGAGAGATACTGAAAAACAATACGGTCTGAATCGAATGGACTTTGGCAATATTTCAAATAAACAATAAACTTTTTACAAAAAAGAAAAAAATAGGGATAAAATAATAACGAGTATCGGTATGATACTGAGCACGTTTGTGAAGTGGTGAGGCAAAGCGGTTGACGTTCATTCCATACAAACTACCACTATATGGACCACTGTCTTGTTTTGATATTTTAATTTAAAAAACAGTAACTCTTTTCTAAATATAATTTATGGAAAAACAAAACATTGGAACATGGACAGTAGTACATATGAGGTGTAATTTAATTTAATTTAATTCAGAATGTTAAATATCGTTGCAAGAAAATCTTAAAACATTTAATAGCTACTTACTCGACCTTATGGTTAAAAAGAATTTTTGAGTAGCAATTTGCAATAAAATAGATATTGGTTGCAATAGATATGACTTTCTCAAAACTTGGTAATAGGGATGAAGAACTAGTAAAAAAAAAAACAAATTCCATTTAGTCCGTCGGCCAGATAATAAAAAAAATGACACGTATTTTTTGCTTTATCATATTAATAAAAAGTGATTAGAGATAAAACGCATTAAAGTTGGGTAGGTGCTCGCTACGTCACAACTAAGTATAAAATCTACAAAGGCGTGACGTCATGCCACATTTTAACTCAATGTATCGCCGTAATCTTTTGATTACGTAAAAAAAGAAAAAAAAAACATGTCCAATATTTTTTAATAATATATCAGGTAAAGTGAAGGACACAATTTTTTTTTTGTCTTCATCCCTATTATCTGAGATTCTGAATTGAAATTAGAGTAACATGTACAGAATGAGTAGATGACGCCTTGGTGGTGGGTCATTCTATACCCTGTAAAATAAAAATATTAGCTCTAGTGGTGTCATTCAGAGACACTAGAAAAATACATTCGTATGGAGAAAACGCCGGCCGCATTTCCTCTTAGAGAATCTCGCGCACTACGACGCCACGACCGGCCGCAAGCTTGGTCGCACAAGTTGAGACCAATATTATTTTTTCTTTAACTGCACTACACGACGAGTAGCTTCGACTAATAAGTTTATCTGCACTACACGACCAGTTTTATTCAAGATTGCGGCCAGTCGTGCGACTAGTCGTGGTCGCGTAGTACGCGAGAACTCTTTGTTATAAATGCCCTATTCTTGAAATCATGACATTTAAGGCCAGTTATAACTTTAGAGAGTTTTATTGACGATTTAATTGATTATATTTCTGTAAATAGATATTTGTTACGGTCGTGAATCATATTTTGATTAATATTCAACCCTACACTGACGTGCAAAATGCAAAAAATTACATTTAAAAAAATTATTAGAAAGATAAACTTGGGCGCAGACGAGGTGAAGCAGGCAGTCTTGAGTTTTGTTGATGTTGACATATTGCCAGTTCATTTTAAGTAAGCGGTCGAATGATAACGACGTCTAAAATTGTGGTACATAGTAAAAAAAATATTTCGAACCATGAAAGATTTTATCTGGAAAAGAAATACTTTTGATTATATTTTTGTAAATGTTTTCGTTGACTTTTCGAATTCATGTGCGAATTGTATAATTATCACTTCAAAAACGGTGAAGGAAAACATCGTGAGGAAACCGAGCTTGAGAGATATTTCTCGACAGCATGTCAAGCCAAGGCAGAGGCCCATGGGCGGCATAAAAACTCTGACACCAGGCTAGTCACTAACCCCACGAAAAATAGAGAATTTTTCGGTAAATTGAAAATATAAAATATTGAAATGTGATTTTTAAGTAGAAAATTAACTTAATTTTAATATTTTAACTTAAAATAGCTAATATAATACAGACCTGTGTTCTTATACTTAACTAAAAAATAATGGAATGTATGTGTCAGAATACCACAGATGAATACAGATGGGACACTCCGCATGCAACTACAAGTAGGTACGCGGCGCGCTCGACTTGTCGAATTCAGTGGGCGTAACGTAGTCAGAAGATATAAGAGTTACGCGATAGAAAGAGAGGCAACTTCTAGGCGAATATAACTGTCGGTAATTAGCGCTGTGCGACCGGAATTGCACTTTATTGTGTCGTAGCAAGAGTCGCTTTTTATTTACATGATTTTGCGGAGTGAACCATCTGTACTAATATGTGGATATACTCAGTGATTTTTAATTCACTGTTAACCTTTAAGGACATCAGAGTACTGATAATTATGAGCTAATTTCACTGTGAGACAAACTCTGAAATATCGAAAATATGCCCGCTGTTTCATACAAAAATGCAATATTTAACCGATGCGCAAAAAAAGCACCAAAATTGTCCATAGTCCTTACTATGGACAATTTTGGTGCTTTTTTTATCGCACACTAACGCCACCTTGTTAGATGTGTACAGTACTTCCTTACACACAATAGTTATTACCGCAGCTCAGCTCTTAAAGTCCACATCCGTCTGGAGTTATGCGCCCTAATCTATAACGCGTAATAATTAGGAAACCTGAAAATATGAGTTACTTTTAATGGTCCTATACTATTTAGTTCATAGTTCAAATTCTATTCGACTCAAGTTGCATAATAATGGCATAGTGTGACATCAAGTTACACTTCACCGTAACAATGTCGCGAGCATTTTATTAACGAAACTGAAAATATTTTGTATGGTTTAAATAGGTCCTTATTTTTATTATTTTGTTAATCTTTTATAGAGATTCTTTTCTTTTAGATTTTGTGAATGTGAGAACGTTGTAGGCTGTAGACTTGTGGACCATTTTCTATTTGACTAAATACCTGGTACTTGTTGATAGGCCTACACTGTCCTCTCATACCTATTAACGCATTACCTGCTGATTAATTAGCGAATTTTATGCAAAAGCTTATTAATTAGCTCACTAACCCTGTGCGGCAAACGCACTTGCGCGTTCAATAAATATTTCGTGTGGTGCTATGAACGCGTATGCGCGGTTGAAGAAAGTCTACCCAGTGCGGCTGGACGCATTAGTGCGGCATTCAATATTTGTCCAAGTGCGGCACGGCGCTTCTGTGCGTTTGAAAATTTTGAGTTTTATGACAGTCATAAAACAATTATTTATTTAAATATTAATTATACGCTCTAAGTAAAGGTTGTTTCACACGACAGTTGTTTTTGTAACAATTTTTTGTGAAGTTACTGGGCCGTAATGTAACCTCACGGACTCACGTTTGTTGTTCGTACGTAAACTTATAGAGTGAATGAATGAATCAAATTGCGACACATACACTGTAACACATTACATATGTAACAACCGAATATCGTACTTGTGTGTAGACACCCTTATTTTAGGATGTTTTCGAAACAATAGAGATGCACAATGGAACGCATAGGTGCGTCACGCCGCACTCGAAGAAAGTTATGTAAATTGTATGGACGCGCATTAGCGTCGGAAGCACATAGTGAACATCCGAAAAACTCGCATCCGCGTTGGCGGCACTAAATGCGTTAACACTGAAATTTGAAAACATTGTAGAAACCATTTATTTTTAAAAGAGTAACCGTGGAGTTTCTTGGCGGCTCTTCTCCATAGGAAGCGACCAATTGGAACCGTGAACCCAGCTTCTGACGTTTCATAAGTGCCCTTGTAGGTTTTATGTGAAATAAAATATTTTGAATTTTGAATTGAATTATGGAAGTGCTCTACACATGTAACAAGGTAGAGTTAGTGTGCGATCAAAAAAGAAAAGGCACCGGTTGCCCATACATTTCAGGCAAAGCCCTTTATGACACAGATGTAATTTTGTTTGCTATTTTGTAGTTGGTCCCATGGTCAACTGTACTTACGAGACCTTACTTTCGCCTCATGAAAGGTAAACAGTGAATAAAGAAGTAAATAAAATATAAAGTTGTATACTTAATTAAGTGCTATTCCAAGGCAAGAATATGCCATTTGTAATCTCAATCATATTGTGGATTCTTAGTTTTTTTTTTTATATATAATCTCGCTTGACAAGGACGACAGCAGTGGTGGCACAGTGGTAGCGAGTTGCACCCAGACTGCTTTACTTTATGTAAATTATTTCATCAGCACTGCTCTCAAAACGGTGAAGGAAAACATCGTGAGGAAACTGGCATGTCCTAGAACCACAAATTCAAAGACATGTGACTACTACCAACCCGCACTGGGCCCGCGTGATGGTTGACGGTCCACTTCCTCTCACAGAGAGGAGGCCTGTGTCCCAGCAGCGGGTACACTGTAAGCTGTTTATAGAGGCATTGACGAATAAGTCAAGAATCCATTGGTCAGAAAGGCAGTCGCTCCATGTAAAATAACAGTATTCAGTTGCATCCGGTTAGATTGGAAGCTGATCCCAACATAGTTGGGAAACGGTTAGGCAGGTAAGTACGTGTTTCACGCTGCCTCAGAATCTGCCTGGCCTTTGCCTATCTTGGGGTCGGCTTCCAGTCTAACCGGATGCAGCTGAATACTAGTAGCTTACATGGAGCGTCGCTACTCATTACCATAACATAAAGCAGTGATAGCTTAGTGGTGTGACCGTCACTCTGCCAAGTGAGATCTCGAGTTGGAACCCAAGGCACGCACCTCTGACTTTTCGGATTCATGTGCGTATTGGATAATTATCACTTGCTTCAAAAACGGTGAAGGAAAACATCGGGAGGAAACCGGCCTGAGAGATATTTCTCGACGGCATGTGAAGCCAAGTCAGAGGCCTATGGGCGGCTTTACAACTCTGACACCAGGTTAGTCACTAACCACATGAAAAGAAGACGACCATAATATATTATCAAGTAGTTACTAACCGAATTGTAACAAGAGAAGTGTCGTATTGTGTTATTTCATGTTATCATAAAAATTATTAGTAAAAAGAGACACAGGAATATAAATTCTTCGGATGGTGAATTTTATTAAATTTGGATTCATTTTTAATAGTATTCCGTTATTTAACTATCAAAAACGAACATGATTGGGCTTGAAACGGTTTTTCGCCTGTCATTTTTGTGTATTTTCGAATTATTTAGAGGCCAATAGGCCCGAACTAGAGCAATTTATGGCCGGACAAGTTTTCTGCATGATTTCTGGCACATTGATACCATTTATGACATTGACGGCAAAATTGTCAGCACGATATTTTTTTTCTGTTCTTCATGAAGTAGTTTTTAATGAATATTATAATAGTTATAGAAACTTTTTTTTACAATTCAAACTAAACAATACAGCCTACACAAAGTACATCTACTTCCTTGATCACAAACGTCTGTGACAGTCAGAGGCGAAGACCCCGAGGGATGCAAAAAAAAAATCGAGCGTGCTTTAAGCTGCGTGTCCACCAGAGATGTGCGAGGCCGCTGAACGGTACGAGGATGCGTAACGAAGCTGTGAACCGGTGTGCAGATGAGCGCTGCTAGGATGTTTTGCAGGCTCTTTTCTGATACGATTTCTCACTCGCGTCCAACCCTAACACACTTCCCTCGCTTGTTTTGTAAATACAAAAACCTCGCTCCGCTAAGCCGTTTTCACCGGACCTGCGCTGAGCGAGGCTAGGTAAATGAAGCGATTTTATTGGTTCTTAACAAACACATCTCTCGTTACGCATCCTCGCATATTTTGGTAATAGCAACATTGGGGCGGGGCCTCGTTAAGGTCGTTTCTGACGACCAACTCTAGCACCGCACGCACTCATTGGTCAAATTAAATGGAGCGCGCTTCCCCAGCTTACTGTGACACACTTCCGCCCCTTTTCACGAAATCACTCCCACAGATTTGATTCTGTAGATTTTTTTAGATTTAGATTTGACTGCAGGAAAGCGAGGGGAAAGATGTTACATAAGAACAATCAATTTAAGTTAAATGTGAAGTGTGTTTTTTTTTGGGACCGACTTTAGAAATATACACAAACATGCGCAAGCGCAAGCCACAGGGAATCTCTTGCACGCATTGATATATTATCTTGTCCGGTTAGACTGGAAGCCGACCCCCACAATATTTGGGAAAAGGTTAGTAGGTGATGACCTGCGACCGGAGTAGGTTATTATTTAGATAATTGTTCTCTGGCCAGATTTTAGCGAAGCGTGAGTACAGGTAGTATATAATGGTCAACAACACATGTTCTTCTGCACATCGCCGTGTGCGATACTGTCTATGCTCCACGCGGGTAGTTCCACCTTCCCCGTATGCGTTGCGTCTTCTTCTGTGGGTGTGCCTGTGATAGAAGACAATAATAGTATTAATAATATAAAACATACATTTAAAAAAAATCTGCTGCATCAGCAAAATGTATGGAACAGCTGATTTTATTTTTTTAATAACCGGCGAAAAATTGCAACGCAAGGAACACGGGTGGGTTTTAGTCAGTAAGAGTCTGACACGCTCTCCCGCTCCGTCTCCGCCCAGAGCGGGAGAAGTTATTTGATAACTTCCCACCCAAAAAAAAAGGGGGTTCAGAATCTTGTACTGAATCCATGGGAACAGTTTTCGCGTCGATGTCCCTGCCACCCTGTATATTATGTTTGAAAATAAATGACTTGATTTTGGCCGTCTCGCGTATTTGCCGTCAAAACAATAACATTATCCATTTCCCCTTACCTGTGGGTATTTTAGTGGTGTCCACATCAGCAGAGTCGTAGGACCGCAGAGAGGACACCAGGTTGGAGCTGGACAGCTTGAGGAGAGCTGCCGCCGTGTTCAGGAATACTTCGTCGATTCCCTGCTGGAAAATAAAGAAAAATGAATGAAATATTTGTTAGAATATTTTATGGAATTCAGATAGGAAGGTTGGAAGAGCAACCTTTGGTAGTTAAAAGTGTAAAATTTTAATGAACATGAGTGAGATATATTTAAAAACTGCTCGTCCATTCTAATTTTATTACCCGATTACGGCGAAGCAAAAAGGGGGTTATGATTTTGACTGGTACGTATGTTCATCTGTTACCTCATCATTTCAAAATTACTCGTTACAATTTGACAAATGAGGTGTTGTTGGAAGCATCTTGATCGTCCGCTGGATGTAGGCTATATGACGTCACATTAAATTAAAAATGGCGTCCTCTAGAGGAAATAAAGTCACAAACGAAAAAAAAAAGCGGAGTCACACGTAATCTGTCCGATTAATGCCCTAACACGTGTGACTCCGGATTTTAATGGTATAATTAGTCAGTCTGTGATGTCTTGTTTAGATGATTCTTTTCGAAGTTGGGTTTCAGTTTTATAACTTTTATTTTAATTTAGTTCATTGCATGATGTAAAAATAATGCATACATACATATCACCATGCCTTCATTTATCGGTACGCAAAAAATACAGAACGTCACCTCCTACGATTCTTACATACTCTTTTAGCCTCGTTTACGTTTAATAAAATCTCAAAAATTTAAATAATGGAATAGACAATAACTGTAATTACTGGTTGGCTGGATGTTCAGCCTTACTAGGGGATATCATGTCACCCAGTAACTGGGTTGTGGAGGTCAGATAGGCAGTCGCTTCATGTAAAATACTGGTATTTAGCTGCATCCGGTTAATCTGGAAGCCGACCCCAACTTAGGTGGGAGAATTCTAAGCAGATGATGATAGTTACTTGGTAACGAAAGTTTTATACAGTACTGCGCGCCAGTGATCACTGGACTGGACTACGAGTAACTATTCTTATCACTCTTGTTCGCACTGATAGTTACCTGATCATGTAAGGCCGACGTCTCGCCGTACTGCGCACGTCGGTTCACTCGACTGGACTGCACGCAAGTTTTCTGATCACTGTTGTTCGCGCTGATAGTAAGGCAGAGGTCTCATAGTACTGGGCGCGCCGATGGTCGCAGCGAACTGAGTCGCTTCACTCAACTGGATTGCGTGCAAGTATTCTTATCACTCTTGTTCGCATTGATAGTTACCTGATCATGTAAGGCGAAGATCTCACAGTAGTGCGCGCCGATGGACGCGGAGAACTGAGCCGCTCCACTCGACAGGACGGCGCGCAAGTATTCTTATCACTCTTGTTCGCATTGATAGTTACCTGATCATGTAAGGCGGAGGTCTCACAGTACTGTGCGCCGATGGACGCAGCGAACTGAGCCGCTTCACTCGACAGGACGGCGCACAAGTATTCTTATCACTTGTCCGCACTGATAGTTACCTGATCATGTAAGGCAGAGGTCTCACAGTAGTCCGCGCCGATGGACGCGGAGAACTGAGCCGCTCCACTCGACAGAACGGCGCGCAAGTATTCTTATCACTCTTGTTCGCATTGATAGTTACCTGATCATGTAAGGCGAAGGTCTCACAGTACTGCGCGCCGATGGATGCGGAGTACTGCCGCTCCTCTCGACAGGACGGCGCGCAAAATATTCTTATCACTCTTGTTCGCACTGATAGTTACCTGATCATGTAAGGCGGAGGTCTCACAGTACTGCGCGCCGATAGACTCGGCGTACTGAGCCGCTTCACTTGACTGGACGGCGCGCAAGTATTCTTATCACTTGTCCGCACTGATAGTTACCTGATCATGTAAGGCGGAGGTCTCACAGTACTGCGCGCCGATAGACTCGGCGAACTGAGCCGCTTCACTTGACTGGACTGCGCGTAAGTCTTCGAGATCACTCTTGTTTCCTACTACTGATAGGACCATTGCTTCGGGGACGTTGCTGGAACCGGAAAAGGGCAGTTGAGTATGAAATTAAAAATCTGTGTGAAAAAGATGATAGGCAAAAAAGTTGCCATATAGGATACAATTAGTGAGTAAGGTGTTTTTTAGGGTTCCGTACCTTTTATGACAAAGAATTTACTGTAATCTTATTTGTTTTATAATTTTTAATTTGTGTTTAAATCTTGATTGTATTTTTAATTTAGATTTTAATCTTATTTATAGGTAATTTTCATTATTATATTTCAATTCTATTTTAATTTTATCTTTAAATGTGTATGCCTATTCTAATAATAATATGAGTCTATGTTACTCGAATTAAATGATTTGAATTTGAATTTAAAAGGAAAAAACGTAACCCTTATAGGATCACTCCTGTGCCTGTCTATCCGTCTGTCACAGCCAAATTGCTCCGAATCGAATGGACCGATTAAGTTGAAATTTGGTACACATATATATACAGTACAGTACGGGTATAGGGGGTCACTTTTAGAAGGCAATTAAGAAAATAAAAAAAAAGTTTTGCTGACAGTACCGTGTGACATATCAAATGAAAGGGCTTGTTCATAGGACCCTAAACATATATATTTTTTAATTTTAAAATAAATATTTTTAAAGATATTTAAGAAATTCGATTAAAATTGACCATTTCCCTCCCTTATCTCCGAAACTACTGGACCTACAATTTTGAAAAAAATACATAGTATAGCTCTTTACCCATAGATTACAGGAAACCTTATAAGAAGTTTGTGGTCTTAAAATTACAAGGTAAATTTCTCAATATTGTACAAACATGCATTTGCAGTTGGAATGTATGGGAGAACATGTTTTTCAACTACAATGTTAAGTTTGTATTTGGGATAAATTCGTCCCAACTACGGAACCCTTCATTGTGCTGCCTTCATTTACTAGTTACACACATTAATACAGACGGTCACTCCGCAGAAACATGTAAATAAAAAGCGACTCTTGCTACGACACAATAAAGTGCAATTCAGGTCGCACAGCGCTAATTACCTACAGTTATATTCAACTAGAAGTTGCCTCTCTTTCTATCGCGTAACTCTGGTGGGAAAAGGCTAGGCAGATATGATTGTAGATGCAATTTAAACATACCTTTGCAACTCCTTAACCCATCCTTTAATAGCTGCAAAGCTGTTGACACTAGTTATATCAAATACTAGTAACGCAGCGTTAGCATTTCTGTAATACATCGGTGCCATTGAACGAAACCTCTCTTGACCAGCTGTGTCCCATACCTGGAATATTTATGAAGTCAATTTTTTGTAAAAACATTAACACACCGGAACTGCAGTCTCGACATAGAGAGCGATCGCTTTACGATCGAATTCGGTCGCAAAGTCCTAATTGCGTCCCTCGTCAAGGTCGTTTCTGACGGCAAACTCTAGCACCGCGCGCGCTCATTGGTCAAATCTAATAGTGTGCGCTTCCCCAGCTTCCTGTGACACACTTCCGTCTCTTTTCACGAAATCACTCCCACAGATTTGATTATTTAGTTTTTTTATTTATTTAGATTTTGACTGCAGCAAAGCGAGAGAAAAGTTTTTGCACATCAAAAATTGGCTTCCATAAATAAATGTACTTGATTCAATACTGGTAAAACCACGGTAACGGCTTCAATTGTCGGCTTCATTATCACCCACGTAATGGCAAGTCAAGTGCGCTTAATAGAATTATCGGATTTACGACACTTAATTTTTGAAAGTCTACCGCATAGGTACACATGTACGAAGTACTGTTCTATAGATTTGCGAAATTAAAACGTACTGTTAATGAATATCACAAGTACTTTTTCGAGGCGTTTATACATGATGCCTTCTATCTATGGGGTAGGCAGAAACTACAGAACGTCACTTCCTAAAATCTTAACAAATTTTACATTCTCCTTTTACTTAGTTTACGTTTATTCATACATCTCAACTAGGCACGCCGGTTGCGAGTACTACGCACCTGACCTTTCTGAAGAGCATCACCAATAAGGTCACTCTATGATGTCATTTTATAATACAGGATTGAAAGTTCGGCTTACTTTGTTTGCAAATAAATGGAATTCCTCGACGAAAACCGTGTTTCCATGAATGAATGAATGAAATGCATCGATCCCAGCGTGGTTTAACCTTTTGGGCGCCATGGTCACATATACGTGACAAGCGAAAACTGTCCCTGGACGCCAACGACACAAATACGTGACAGAAAAAGCGGTATACAGAAACACGAAATAAACAATTTGAACATTACTTTAATACCTGTTTATTTATTGGTAGGTATTTGCGCGGAATTTGTGACTTGGCGTTGAGGGCAGGTTCATGTGTTTTTGCTCTGGCGTTCAAAAGGTTAATCGGACTTGATAAATCGAAAAAACCCCAAGATTTGCACTAGCCCTGCCCTAGCCCATTGCATATCAAGGAGTAGACCGGGGGGCGCTTTAATGGTAGGGAAGACGTGTCCTTAGGATAGGGAAGGATTTGCGAGCCTACCGCAATGGCAATAGTGGAGACGGGAGATATTTATCCATGGATGGGCATCTTTTTATGACATCACTGCCAGGTTGGTGCAGGTCCAGCTTCATCGGTGCATCTGCTCTTTTAACTAATTGGACCTAATCCTATCTTACTAATCAGCGAGGCACTTTAATGGTGACATTATTTTAACACACGTATACGGATTAGCGTTTTCTTTTTATGAAGATATTATAATTTCATTAAACGTTATTATTTATTTGCAATTTTCTAAAATAGCATCTTGGTGCAACCTGTTCTTAACAACTGTAGCGCAGAGGTCATTTACCGGGGTCACGGATCATAACATAGCATCAATGAAAATAACACGAATAACCTGCAAAGAGAAGACGAATTCAAGGAAAGAGAGAGCCCTATGTCAGCGAGCGTATGAAAATTTAAAATTTTCAATTAACGAATTATTTTTTCTTATTATATTCTTATGATTACTGGCCACTAGCCCTACCCCTGTGTTAAATTAATGTCGCCATTGTAGCGGCACGTTGTATATAGGGCGACGTAATTAGTGACCGATTCTTAAACACATGACTTTACTCATCATTATGAACAACTTTTATTATGGGACGCAAACCAGAAATCGCGAGTATCGGTCACTAATTACCAGTCACCCTATGAGATACGTGCATACATTATTGTATACGCGAAAGTTTGTGACGATGAATGGACGGATGTTTGTTACTCTTTCACGGAAAAACTTCTGAACGGCTTTTGATGAAATTTGGCAAACATATAGATTATAAGCTGGATTAACGCATAGGATACTTTTTATCACGATATTCCCACGGGATCGAGACTTTTGCAGGTGAAACCGCTGGGCGCAGCTAGTTTAAAAATGAAGTAAAATTACCTGTAGTTTGACCCTGGCATTCTCCAGATTAATATTACAGGTGAAGAAGGACGCTCCTATCGTCGGTGATATATGCTTCGAAAACATTTTGCCGATGTACCGGACTACTAGGCTGGTCTTGCCTACACCTGGAATAGAAATATGATAGTAATTAGCATTGATAAGACGCAGATATATGCCAGTGACCTTGAGTGGGTAGCTAGCGTGTTCTGTACTGCGCTTTCCCAAATTAGACGCGTTATTAATTTATTACACATAAAACAAATGGTATTTTAATAAAACACGTATACTAAAAGATCAATAATTAAATTATCTTTAAAATGGTGGAGGTTTCAGAAGAATACGCTTGATAGTTTTTGCGTGATCCTTCGTTTTTTATCCGCGTTAGACATAACTTTACAAATTAATTTTACTATGTAATATAAATATAATCTAAAATATTCACATATTAAGTTATTAGGAAAATGCTGTAATTTAACATATTTTTTTTTCCAAATCATTAAAACTACTCGTTTAGACGTGATCTTCAGTATAAAATTAAAGTCGATTATCGTCGCCTTAAGGTGAATTCGCAGTTGTAGCCCGCGAATCAAGCCCTCAATTCCAAAAGAGCCACTAAATCATTAATGCATCTCCCTAAGTTATATGTGTGCCATAAGAAATTTGTTCTTATGGACCAAATCTAACTTGTATAAGACACAGAGATAAACTTCATCAGAGAACTAAGAGATACCCAGATAATCTAATAATTCAAACCATTTATAAAAGGTATAGGAACTTCTGCAATAATCTCCTAAAGAAGTTAAAAAATAATTACGATAAAAATGAATTAAATAGAGCAGGTAACAATACCAAGCAACTTTGGAAACATATTAAAAACGTCACCAATATGTCTAAACAGCGTGAATCAAATTCGAGTTTACTGCTTACTAATACTTCACCACTCTTGTCAGCTAACAACGTCAATAACTTCTTTGTCAATGTTGGGGAAATTCTTGCTAAACAGATTCCGAAACATTATTGTGACCAATTACCTTTCCAAAAACCAAGCAATAGCTGTAATCTGAAATCTTTTGCGCATAGCAAAAGGACACTGACGAAGACGAAATAACCCGAATCATTTCTGGACTAAAAGATGACTGTGCAGTTGGATGGGATAACATAAGCAATAAGGTTCTTAAACTCCTTAAGAGTCCTATTACACTTTTTACGCAAATTCATGATTTTTGACGTTGTAATTTTCATCAACAGTAATATATTTTATTTATTTTATTATGAATAACGATAGTGCTATTCTCTTTATTGTAAGTTGGAGTTACACATTTTAATTTTTCTTTTCGTGTAATTTACTATAAATATTTTACGAACTCAGTTTACAAGAAAATCCGTTGGCGATGGAACTTTGACGCTTAAATTCACTTTGTTCCATTCAATTCAAATAAAAGCTAAAATTACTAAAAGATACGTTGAATGTTTTACTTGTTTATTGGAGTTCTAGAATTTCTTTAAATTTCTTGAGTTTTCACAGAAAAAATCATAAAAAAGCAATAAATGTCTTGATTCAGCGTCCATTATATTCCAAATAAACAAAATTTTATCAAATAAACTAATAAGGTATAAAACTTCTATCTACAATGAATACGTTTCATTAGTTTTCGTTTCTCAATAGAATAAGAAAAAAATACCATAAATAAAATTAAAGTACTATATATTCCGCGTCAATTCAGCAAATCACTTGAAAATAATGTGTAACTCCAACTTATAAGAAAGAGAATGGCACTATCGTTATTGTAATTAAATAATTAAAATATAATAATGTTAATGAAAATTACAACGTCAAAAATTACGAATTTTCGTAAAAAAAATTAATAGGACTCTTAAGCATATTTTGGTACCTCCCTTAAAGCATATACTTCGAATCTGTCTATCCAAAGGAATTTTCCCTAGCTGTCTTAAAAAGGCAGTTGTAATCCCTGTCTTTAAATCTGGTAATAAAGACAATAATGTTAGTAAATAATTATAGGCCAATATCGTTACTTCCCTCATTATCAAAAATATTTGAGAAAATTATAAACAGTAGACTAGTTAACTACCTAGAAAAAAATAATATCTTATCCCCTGCGCAATTTGGTTTTAGAGCCAAATTATCTACAGCCGATGCGGTGCATAGCCTGACCGATCATATTACAGAAGAACTCGGCAAAGGTAACCAGAGCCTGGGACTTTTCCTTGATTTAGCCAAGGCCTTCGACACAGTGTCTGTTTCTGTTCTTCTAAACAAATTGGAGGCCATAGGAATAAGGGGAACGCCGTTGAAACTATTTGCGGATTACTTAGGTGACCGATATCAATGTGTTAGAATAGATAATATCACGAGCGATGAACAGAAAAGTACTGGTTTTGATGTTCCCCAGGGAAGTATTCTGGGCCCTACGCTATTCCTGATTTACAATATATTAACGACTTATGTAATTTGAATATTAAAGACGGAAAAATTATATCATATGCCGACGACACTACGGATATTTACCGCTAAAATCAGTAGCGAACTGTTCGAAATTGCTCAACTAGGTTTTAATACTGTGACTAATTAGCTTCAAAGCAATTTACTAACATTAAATGCTGACAAGACAAAATATATACACTTCTCCATGCGCAAGCCTCAATTTAACATTATTAACCCTCATCTATATGCCCATCAATGTGGATCAGTCAACATGTGTAATTGCCCTTTTATCCTCAAAACAAGCAGCATAAAATACCTCGGGGTAATAATGGACGACACATTGTCTTTCAGAAAACATATTGATAGTCTAAGTAAAAGAGTGCGCAAATTAATATATTTTAAAAAAATTGCGAACTTTTGCTGATACAAAATTAATTACACAAGTGTATTTGGCCCTATGTCAATCTATGATTCAATACTGCATCTCTTCATGGGGTGGCGCACCAAAAACATATCTACTTCCTCTTGAAAGAGCTCAGAGAGCAATTTTAAAGGTAGCAAACTTCCATCCCTTTTTCTTTCCCACAGATCTGCTATATAAATCCTGCAACGTGCTGACTGTTCGCCAACCATTATGCACTTAGTATTAAAACAGCACACCATGCTTACCTACACTGCTGACAATACTAACAAGAGACGGAATGATATAGTATGCACATCTAATGCAACCTCAAAACATGTCTTTGTAGAAAGATTTTTTACATTTTTAAGCCCATTTCTGTACAATAGATTAAATAAAAAAACTTAGTATTTACAAATTAAATTACTTTAGCTGTAAAAAAATTATACTTGAATATTTACTAAACATAGATTATGCACAGACAGAAGATCTACTTGTTGTCTGCAAATAGAACTGTCTGAAATGCTATTTTACATTTATTTATCTAATTTTAATTTAGTTTATGCTTTATACTCTTAGTTAAATTATTACATTAAGTATTTATGCACTTTGTAGCCTGAAACACAGGTTTAACCTAGTTCAGGCAATAAAGCAACTGTGCTCTATTTTGATTACATTAAGTTACTTATTGTAAATGTGCACATTTTTATAAATAAAGATTTATTATTATTATTATTATATTATATTATTATTAACTTAGAGAGATGTAATAATGATTCTAATGATTATAATTCTGTAAATACATATCTGTTAGTCAAAGTCAAATTCAAAGTCAAATAATTTATTTCAAATAGTCCCATGTATGACACTTTTGAACGTCAAAATTTACAAAATAATATAATTGATTCTATTCGCCCTGTTATATTCGCGAATCATATTTTCACCAAGATACAGACCTGCAAATTGAAAAAAAATGTAAGGAAATTTGAATTTCGCGGGCTGTAACTGCGGATGCACCTTAAGTAAAAAAAAAAACATCCCAATCGATAACTACCTCCTTTTTTATAGTTCAGTTAAAAAGAACCGCAAAAAAAGTGGGTCAGCAACAAAAATGGATTTATCGACCAAAACGTTAAGAGCGACCAGTTTTAATAATTACTCAAACTGGTTTGGGTTTTTCTACGCTGAGTAACACATATTTTATGCTACTATATATGTTGGTCAGTAGGTATATTTTGAAGAGATTTGAACAAAGGAAAAATGGCCACAAATTTATGGGATCATTATGGAAATGGAAACTGTTAACAGTCGTTATGGCTCGTGAGAAGCCCGAAAGTCTGACAGCCAGTCTTACTAACGGTATCGTATTAACCAGTTACTGGGTTGTGGAGTTCGTCGCTCCATGTAAAATACTGGTATTCAGCTGCGTCCCGTTAGACTGGAAGCCGACCCCAACATAGTTGGGAAAAGGCTATGCAGATAATGGCGCAAATTTGAAGAGTTCGAAGTTTCGAAATTGATAACTTACCTACTTTTGAAACTAGCATATGAAATCTATATTTTTTGTAATGACAACATAGTCTATAATAATTATTATTGTTACTCGTTAGTTAGAGAATCTTAATCGATTTCTGACCGGTTTAGTAAGCGTGCTTGCTATTAAATTAGCATATTGTTTGAGAAGCCAATTTCAACAGTGGATTTCGAATTGTTGATTTATATAGCCAGCTGAACCCAGAATTCTGTTCTGTGACGAATAAGTACCTACCAAGTGAAGCGAAAACTTACTTCCTGGTTGATCTAGTGATTGCAAACGCGACTGTGTAAGAAGGCGCCGGCAGACAGGTGCGACGCTACACCGGCAAAACAAACAATTTCATAGAAATTATTTTCCCAGAGTCGGGTCGCGCGAGCCCTTATTCGTTTCGTTATAAGATAAGATATTTTTATTTGCATAAAACATGGTATACAAGGTGTTATTAAAAATATTAGATCGAACATGTTTTGCCTAAAACTAAAGCATGCAAACTTAGGTACTTACTAAAAATACATTTATGACATTGAAATATATTACATTGAAATTTATTTTTAAAAATCATTAATACTATAGAAATTATTATTTTTGAGCCATTTATATAATTATTTTAAATAATTTACAATTTATTGTTTTAAACATATTTGGTAATTTATTATACATATATACGTACACATATAGCCAGAGAGTTTTTATTATATTTCGCTGTTCTAGGCAGCACATCCAGCACAAGTCCGTATTGGTCACGCCGACTTCGAAAACTTATTTCCTCTGCTATTTTAAATAGTTCTTTGTGTTTTCGAACAAACATGCATGCTTCATATATATAAAATGAAGGTAACGGTAGCAAACCAAGCTCCTTAAGTATTGGTTGACATGATTTGTCAGATGGAATCTCGTATAGAGCTCTTAAACATTTCTTTTGGGCGACAAATTCTCTATTGTGGTCAGTACTATACCCCACATAATTAGTCCATACCGAAGTGAGGACACAAAATATGCGCGGTATGACATCACCACAGTCGTTTTTATATTAGTGACTTTTTTTTTATTTGTCTCAAAGCATAGACAAATTTATTTATTTTATTGCATACAATATCAAGCTGTGCTTTTCAGTCTAAATGTTTGTCAATTACTACTCCTAAAAACTTAGTTTGTTCCACTTGTGTAATTTTCGGTATGTTCATTTTAAAATTAATTGTATTATTATAGGATTGATTAAATTGTATAAATACTGATTTATTAAGATTAATAGATAAATGATTATTATTTAACCAGTTAGTTAGATTGTCTATTGTATTATTTATGTCCGCTTCGTGATTCGTAATTGATTTATATTTTTTATCGGTAGTAACAGTTAAGGATATGTCATCGGCAAAAAGGAAGCATTTATGATTGGTTACATTAACTATGTTATTTATGTAGAGTAGAAATAACATAGGACCCAAAATGTTACCCTGGGGTCGCCGCGTTTTACACATAAATATTCAGACGAATATTCTGTCATGTCTTTCATTAAGTTTAGTGACAGTGACTCCCTGTTGTCTTTTAGTTAAGTACGCCGATATCCACTGAAGTGGCAGTCCTCTAATACCGATAGCCTCTAGTTTTTGTAATATTATTTCATGTGAAACCAGATCAAATGCCTTTGCCGTTACAGTAGCATAGTAGCCCGGGGTCTCAAAAACCGAGACGCGAACAATATACGTACAGTGAAGCATGCCAGAACTACACCTCCGCTCTGTGCATACACGCTAACTTTTGGAATAAAATACGATTTTATGTTACAACGCTTATATTATGGAGCACATTTGGATTGACACAAAGAATGACAACAACAATATTTTTTTTTTAATTCAAAATAAGTACCTAGGTACCTGAAATTACTTTAACAAGTGGCCAGGGTGTTTCTATTAAAAAAAAGGTAAACCAAATAGTTTCAACACCTCCCCGTAATGGAAACATCCTGTACATACAGATATACAAAAAATATATACACCCTAATAAATTAATAACAAACACTATAAACAATAATCACGAACACTTAACAAAACAATGAATACAAAAAACAAAAGCAAGCTAGCTTATGGCCTCGGTTATACCTAAACCTTTAAGACACATGAAATGTCGAAGTTTTGTTAAAGGTTTAGTAAGGACATCGGCTGGCATATTACGTGTGTTAATGTAATTTAAGACAAGGTTTTGTTGATTAAGTGAATCGCGAATAAAATGGTGCCTTATATCGATGTGTTTGGTGCGTGCGTGAAAGGTGTCGTTATGAGATAATTTTAATGAACTTTGATTATCTGTATAAATTTTGATTGGGCGATCCAAAGAAAATATTTCTTTAAAAAACGCCTTGAGGTATATGGCTTCTTTGCACGCTTCACTAAGAGCCATATACTCAGCTTCTGTAGTTGAGAGTGCGACTGTTTTTTGTTTGCGTGACTCCCAACTAATTGGTGCTCCACTCATAATGAAAAAGAAACCTGTGAATGAACGACGATCGATGATATTACTTCCATGGTCTGCATCTACATAACCGATGGGATAGTCTGGCATGACTTTATGATAGTGAAGTTTCAGGTCCTTGGTACCCTTAAGATACCTCAGTACCCGCTTGGCAGCTCTCCAGTGCACCTCCCCGTAATGTGTGTTGAATTGACTTAAAAATGACACTGCATGTGAGATGTCGGGTCTAGTGCCAATGGAAACATACATTAGTGATCCAATGAGCTGCTGGTAAGGTAAATCTGGCTGATCGTCATTAATGTCTCTGTAAGTGAGTTTTTGACCAGGTTCCATGGGTGTGGAAACTGATATGGCATCACTCATTCCAAATTTAGAAATAAGCTTATCTATGTATTTGGTTTGGTCAAGAGTAATGCCGTTTTTGGTATACAAAACTCTCATACCAAGACAGTCTTTTAAGGAACCTAAGTCTTTGACACAGAATTCTTTGCTAATAGCGCTTTTAAACTTTTGTTTCATTTCCTTATCATTAGAAAATATGAAAAAATCGTCCACAAATATGGCGACGATAAGAAGCTTATTTTGGTTTTTATGATAATATACACAATTATCATTTTGTGATTTCATTAAACCAAACTTTGCCATTGCTTCGCAAACTTTTTTATGCCACTGTCTAGGGGATTGTTTTAATCCATACAAAGCTCTCTTTAAAAGACATACTTTGTTTTTGCTGTCCTCTTTTATAAATCCTTCTGGCTGAGTCATATAAATTTCTTCGTCTAAGGTCCCATAAAGGAAGGCAGTTTCAACATCTAAGTGATCGACTTCTAAGTTATGCTGAACAGCGTAAGCTATTAGCAATCTGACAGTTGATAGTCTAGTTACAGGTGAGAAAGTTTCATGATAGTCCACCCCGTAAATCTGGGTGAACCCTTTGGCTACCAATCTGGCTTTATATTTTATTATATTTCCCGATGTGTCCCTTTTTATTTTATATACCCATTTACATTTCACAATTTTACGGTCACTTGGTCTGTCCACCAAAATCCAGGTACCGTGCTTAATTAGTGAATCGTATTCGACTTCCATTGACTTAAGCCAGTTGTCTTTATGAACATCTTCCATGGCTTCTTTAAACGTTTCAGGTTCAAAGTTCGTAGAAGTCAAGTTTGCTAGGGTGTCATTGTCGGGATATCTTATTGGTGGACGTCGGTCTCTAAGGGAATATCTCCTTTCGCTTTCAACAGTAACATGGGGATGTTTCACAATAGTCTCACTTTCGGAGTCAAAAAACACTTCAGGTGTTTCTATTTCTGAGATTTCTTGTATTTCCGTATTTGGAACTTCAGTTGTTTCAGTTTGTGAAACTTTAGGTATTTCCATGTCTAAACCTGTTTCAGTATCTTGTACTTGAATTATGTCACTTGTCTGTGACTGAGACACATCTTGAGTGTCGCTAGTAGAAGGCTTATCCTCAATGAAGACAACATCTCTCGCGGTCAAAACCACTCGAGGATTTTGGGGATCAATTAAACGAAAGCCTTTACTTTGACTGGAATACCCAACAAATATGTACTTTCGAGTTTTTGACTCTAGTTTTGTACGTTTTTCTACGGGTATAAGTGCATGTGCTTCACAGCCAAAGACACGTAAATGTGAAAGATTAATTTTCTTTCCAGTCCAAATCTCTTCTGGAATTTTATTATTTAACGCTTGAGTAGGTGAATGATTTTTGAGATAAATTGCAGTATTTACTGCTTCTGCCCAGTATGCTTTTGATAAGTTAGCATCTTGAAGCATGGACCTAGCTTTTTCAATAATAGTTCTATTGACTCGCTCAGAAATACCGTTTTGTTGTGGATTATAGGGAACAGAAGTTTGATGCAAAATTCCGTTCTCTTTCAAAAAGGTAGTCATATTGCGATTAATATATTCAGAGCCGCAATCGGACCTAAACTTTTTTATTTTGTGACCCGTTTGATTTTCTACCATACTTTTGAATTCTACAAACTTAGAGAACACTTCACTTTTGTGTTTTAGAAAATATCCAAAAGTTTTGCGAGAAAAATCGTCAGTGAATGTGAGTACATAGAGAGCTTTGCCCCAAGATTGAGTACTCATGGGTCCACAAACATCAGAATGCACTATTTCTAGAACATTTTTTGACCTGCTTGAAGAATTATTGAACGGTTTCTTTGCTAGTTTGCCTTGTAGACAAGGCACACAGATTTTGTTCAGTGTGTCATTATAGTTAATGCCCACAAACTTATTTTTTAAAATACTCATGGCTTTAGTATTAAGGTGACCAAGGCGTCTATGCCATAATAATGCAGACTCTGTGGAAGTAGTTAAAAGAGCTTGCGAATCAGGAACATTAAGTTTATACATGCCATTGAAGTTTGAGGCGGTTGCAATAATAGAACCTGAGACTTTACATCCTTCTTTTTGAAGAATAGTGGCACCTTTTAGGGAAAATAAAACAATAAAGCCTTTTTTAACTAAGTTACTAACTGATAATAAGTTTGCAGCTAGTTGGGGAACATAAAGAACATCTTTAATTGTATTAATATTATTAATGACGACTGTACCTTCACCTTCACATAGAATTTGGTCATTGTTGGCCACAGTGACAGGCTTAATTACAGGGGTTATTTCACGAAAGTATTCCTTTCTGTTACACATATGAGAAGTAGCACCGGAGTCTATGTACCAAGAATCTGAGGAAGAGGAATGAGACACATTAAAACAAGATGAAAGTGTAATGTGTGAAGTGTAATTAGTAGTATTAATACTAGGAGTTTCTTGCTTCTTCTTTAAGATTTTACATTCATTTTTATAGTGTCCAAATCTCTTGCAGTATGTACATTTCTTCGAATGAAAAGACTTTTTCTTAGTCACGGTGCATTGTAATGCTGCATCAGGTACAGTAAGACTTGTAGTCGGTGATGGTCGGCTATCTTCCTTAAGAAGTGCTGAGACTACAGCTTCAGATGTTATCTTCGTGTTAGAGTGCTCCAGGGTCATAACAAGTGGTTTGTAGCTTTCAGGAAGATTTGCTAGTAGAATGATGGCTAAAAACTCATCTTCTATGGCAGCGTTCATGCCGCGCAGTTCCTGCTGAGTAGTCAACATTAAGTTCACGTACTTTTCCATATTTCCTTCATATTTCACAGCTAGTAGCTTTTTCATTAGAGATAGTCTTCTGACAAGACCACAATCTGCATAGGCCTTTTTTAAATTGTTCCAAGTATCGCATGCCGTCTGTACATTTTGAATCACAGGATAAACATTTTCGTGGCATGCTAAACATATTTTAGACCTCGCTCTGGCATCTTTTCTAGCATTTGCTGCTGTTGTAAGATCTGCCGGTTTTGACACTATGTCCCAAAGATCCTGATCTACTAGGTAGCATTCCATTGCGAACGACCAGGTGTGAAAATTTTCTTTTCCACGTAGTTTTGAGAATGTCATTGTGGATTGTATTGGGCTTACCAGGGAAGAATCGCCACTTGCCATTTTTGAATAGGAATATATGTAGAGCGTCCACTTTTTTAAAATCGATTAATTGCCCATAACCTTTTGGAATAAAATACGATTTTATGTTACAACGCTTATATTATGGAGCACATTTGGATTAACACAAAGAATGACAACAACAATATTTTTTTTTTAATTCAAAATAAGTACCTAGGTACCTGAAATTACTTTAACAAGTGGCCAGGGTGTTTCTATTAAAAAAAGGTAAACCAAATAGTTTCAACACTAACACGCACACATTTACAACCATTTGCAATCAAACTACACCTCACTAAGTGCATACATGTTATCGAAACCGGCCTCACGTCACTGTTGACAGCGTTATGCCTTGGTTTTCTATTTGGTCTGTGCCCGGGGTAAGGATTTTGTAGCAATAGGCTCGCTTACATGGGATTTTTAAGACGCAGATATTATGCCAGTGACTTGTGAGTAGTTTAGCTTGCGTGTTCTGTACTGAGCTCACGCAACGCGTCGTAGGTCCAGCCAGTAATAGGACTCGCCCATCAAGGAGCGCTATCCCAAATTAGACAATAAAACAAAAGGTATTTTAAATAAAACACGTATACTAAAAGCTCAATAATTAAATTATCTTTAAAATGGTGAAGGTTTCAGAAAAACATGCTTGATAGATTTTGCGTGATTCTCAGTTTTTTATCCAGGTTAGACATAACTTTACAAATTAATTACACTATGTAATCTAAAATTTTATTTAAAAAATGCTCTAATTAACACATATTTTTTTCAAATCATTAACACTACTCTTTTAGACGTGATCTTCATTATTAAATCATTAAAGTCGGTTATCGTCGCCTTAACGTTATCAATAAAGCGAAAAGTGGCCATTTATACAGTCACTTTCTGCGTACTCCTTTAGGGAAGACAAGTTTAATGTGTTATGAATTTATGATAGATAGTAATTATTAAATAAACCGAGGGAGGATGTTATTGATACAAGTACATTATGAGTGCAAAGTATGAGTAATACCTACACTGAACTGATTACATTAAAGGAATCTTACGATAACATTACACAGTTTAGGACGGGATTGTAGAATTAATTTATGTTTTTGTTTATTAGCAGTTCAGAGAGCGAAACGATGCCGAGGAGGCTCCCTAAATTGTATGTTAATTTGCATTAATATTATGAAAAAGTCACGCATACAATCAAAATGAAACTTTAGTACCTATTTGATTTATTGGATCTTTTTCTTTACAAATATAAGACAGTTACGTAATTGGAACATTTTCATTTTTTATTCGAAAATCATGTCTTTTTTAAAGATTATTTGAAACAAAAACAAGATTACTCGGCCTTTATGTCTAAAATAATTATTATTGACAGTAAAAAAATATAGTTTATTATCCAGGTATAAGATATTTTTTCTCTAGATCAATTATTACTTTAGTTATAAACGAAATAAGAGTTGAGACTTACGACATTTAGTTCCGTGCTCGAACACGGCCAAAGAGCGCACGCGATATTCAACTTTATTACTGATGTATTAGCGTTTAGCACATAGTGGGAGGCCCAAACAACAATCCTGGATCCGCCACTGAGGCTCGCTTATACCTGCCTTTCTGCATGATCTCAGAAACTACTAGGTACAATTACAAACAGGGTTGGAAAAATCACGATTTTTTCCAAAACATCAAAAATCACTGATTTAAAAAAGAAACCAAAAGATCGTGTTATTTTTTTAAATCCATTTAAAATTGTGCTTCAAACGAAACGTGCTTTTGTTTTGAGACTGTTATTTGGAGCCATCGCATCGTCAGCATAAGTGGAAAGAGCCTGTTCCACCTTTGGATTTGTATGTTCTAAAATCAGAAGCAGATTAGGAACTGAAAAAGCAGGAAAGTTGGTGTATTTGTTTAAATATTAGAATTCTAACACAAAGTGATTTTTAACATACATTTTTATGTAATCTTAAGTTAAGAAATTTTAAATTGTTTTACATATAAGAAAGAAATAATACAATTTTATTTAATCAATGATTTTTATTGAAAAAAATCACTTCATTTAAATCAAAGTGATTTAATCATGCCAACCCTGATCACAAACAATAAATTTCGGTACACTATCAGTTTTGAAGGCGGTAGCTAGTTCAAAACTTTATTGAGTGGGTGTCTGAAGGTGTAGAGGTTTTTTGACCTCGCATTACGGAATAAAACACTGATATGACGTAATACCTTAGTGATTAAATATTAGCAGCATTATCAATTCACTTCTGACCAGAAGTCATCATTATCTGCCCAGCCTTTTCCCAACTATGTTGGGGTCGCCTTCCAATCTAACTGGATGCAGCTGAATACCAGTATTTTCCTTAGGTGTGGAAGAATAATATTGAGTGTTCCGAAATAATTTATGAACTGAGAGAAAATCTACATTCCGATCACTAGTTTTTATTTTCATTCTCCTTCTGTTTAGTGCAATCTTTCCTGGGACACTCAAGAATACGTAGATAATGGTTACTGATCTTGCACGGTATGCAGCCATTATGCATCCGATCTATACCACAGATCATTTATCATAATCATTTCAGCCGAAAGACGTCCACAGCTGGACATAGGCCTCCCCCAAGCACCGCCACTTCGACTGGTTCTGGGCTTCCCGCATCCAGCAGATTCCTGCGGCTGTCACAGCTTATTCATGCTGGTTGTGTTTAGTAAGTTTTGGGTAAGTTTTGGGGTTCCCTTATATATTTTAGTCTAGGGAACGTAACTGGGCTTGACATAGAGTGATAATTAAGTTTATTACTTAAGCGACCGAGCTCTGCTCTGGTGAAAATGGGTCATTGACTTGGCTTCACATGACGTGAAAAATATCTTTCAGGCATGCCGGTTTCCTCACGATGTTTTCCTTTTCCGTTTTTTAAAGTGATAATTATACAATTCGCACATGAATCCGAAGTCAGAGGTGCGTGTCTTGGGTTCGAACTCGAGACCTATGACTTGGCAGTCCGACGGTCACACCACTAGGCCAACACTGTTACTAGATTATTACTGATATCGAAAGTTAAACTTTCGTTTTCAGTAATAATCTTTTAGTCAATACCGTCTTATCTGAACAAATAACCTCTCACTACTCGGTCAGTCTCCTGACGTAATTTAGCAAGCATGCAATACTGATGATAAACGTTATAGACATTGCAATCAAGAGGATTTATTACTGTGTATGACCACTATGTTATCTCTTATCAGATTAGATTAAGACGAAGACGGTAGGTAGACAGAGTAAAGAACCTTTTCTTTGATAAAAATGTGCGTTGAAATTGCAGAGTCTAATGCCCGCTTTCAGTGACATACGAATACGTAAATAAGACAGCGTTGTTGGATTTTCAGCGCCGAGAATTGAAATCGCGATTTTTATTTAGGCATTAAGAAGCAGATATATCCCAGTGACCTTGAGTGGGGTAGCTTGCGTGTTCTGTACTCAGCTTCCGCAACGCGTCGTACGTCCAGCCAGTAATAGGACTCGCTTGTCAAGGAGTGCTGTCCCAAATTAGACGCAATATTAATTTATTATACATAAAACAAAAAGTATTCTAATAAAACACGTATACTAAAAGATCAATACTTAAATTATCTTTAATAAGGTGAAGGTTTCAGAAAACAAGCTTGATAGATTTTGCGTCATTCTCAGTTTTTATCCGCGTTAGAAATAACTTTACAAATTAATTCCACTATGTAATATAAACATAATTAAAAATATTCTTATATTAAGAGAATGCTCTAAACTAACACATATTTTTTTCCAAATCATTAACACTACTCGTTTAGACGTGATCTTCAGTATAAAATCATTAAAAGTCGGTTATCGTCGCCTTAAGGGGCTCGTGGATAAGTTTGGTAATAACAGCTGCACAGGTCGATCGATATATAAGTTACGATTGCCGCGGTCAGTCAGTGGCACGTATTGTATTCAAATTCAAAATATTTTTATTTCACATAAACCTACATGGGCACTTATGAAACGTCAGAAGCTAGGTGCACGGTTCCAATTGGTCGCTTTCTATGGAGAAGAGCCGGCAAGAAACTCCACGGTTACTCTTTTAAAAATAATTGGCCTTTACAATTCTTTCAAATAACAGTGTGATTAGGTATGGGAGGACAGTGTAGGTCTTTCTATAAGTACCAGGTACTTAAGAAAAAAGAAAATGGTCAACAAATCTACAGTCCACTAAGCCTACAGCGTTCTCACATTCACATAATAGAAAAGAATCTATACAAAAGATATATAAATTAATAAAAATAAAAACCTCTTTTAATTAAACGCAATTACATGATTGCTATTACAACTGTAATAAATCTGAATAATTATCATGTGCACAAAAGCCACTAATAAAGAAATTGAAATTAACTCGTAGGTATACTAGCTGGTTGCTTCCATAGCTATATTCAATACAATATTGCACCAACAGTCTTCAGGTAAGATCTCAGTACCTTCCTTGACCGACATACATAAGAAGGTAGGTATCATATAGCAGGCTCACATGTTACGGTTTAACGCTCTGCCGGGCGGATTTCTAAGACTGAAATATCTAGGTAATATTATAAATCAGAAAGTGAGGTTGTATCACTTAGTTTTCACCCCACTGCCCCAGAAGGAGGGTAATGTTTTTCGAGAGTATGTATGTATGTCTATTTCTTTGGCACGCTCTGTAGCCTAAACGGCTTGATGGATTTTAACTTATGAGGTGTCGTTAGATTCGTCTTAACTGTGGGAGTGACATAGGCCATACAATATTTATATTTTCCATCTGCAAATATAACAAAAAGGGCCCCTCCCTTTTTTGAATTTTGGTATTGCAGGCGGGGATAAATAACCGGAAATATGGTGTTTTTGCAGTCGGGTATTTTTTTTGTGTTAAGATCTTTCGTGGGTTATCTTGGTATTAAGATCTTTATGTTAATCTTGCAACGTTTTCTGCTTATCATCATCATTTGCCTAGCCTTTTCCCAACTATGGGGTCGGCTTCCATCTTTACATACCAAGACTCCTCCGTGCCTCGGAAAGCACGTTAAGCCGTTGGTCCCGGCTGTCATTTGTAGATCTTTGACAGTCGTTACGGGTAGTTAGAAGCTCAAGTCTGACAACCAGTCTTACCAAGGGGTATCGTGTTACCTAGTAACTAGGTTGTGGAGGTCAGATAGGCAGTCGCTCCATGTAAAATACTAGTATTTAGCTGCATCTAGGCAGGTAGACGAGTAGTTGGCTTCCAGTCTAACTGGATTATTATTATTATTTGGTTGGACACACTAGCAGCTAATTAGCTGATGCGTGTGCAATTAGCTTGCAGATATTTAATCTGTCAAGTCGATTCTTGAAGCAGTTCAGGGAGACGTCACATTTTCCGGGAGCCCATTCCATGCGTTACTTCTACGACTAAGGTTACCGCTATCAGGGTAACCAAGAAGAAGAAACATGTTATCTCTATTTAGGTTACCGTTTTAATACTGGTTACACACAAACAGGCCATGCGCGCCCTTTGACTAATGCCGACGGCACGAGTAAGATAGAGCGAATTTTTATTTCGGTAACCGGTAATGGTTGTATTCAATTTAACCTATAAAAATATAAATGTTGTAACCAAGAAAATATCCGTATTGATCGTACTGGTTTCGGTCCCTGTTTTCTTGTGTAATTTATTTAAGTTAATTGTAAATTCAAATAATTCATTACTGTCGACCTTCCAATGTGACGCTACATATTAATGATAAGAATCAGCTGTGTATCTGATAAAATCTTGCCCTTATCTAAGAATTTGGTATATAGTAAGTACCTAATGTCTGGATATGTCTGTCTGTGAATATTGCAACTAAATTGAGTGCAATTTATTCTTAGATGTCCCAACCCTAGTGGTGCATACTTTCTCTACTTTTATAATTTAAGTCATTATTATCAGTGTGGAAATGTTAATACACACATTGTATAAGCCTGTCAATGACCGTTCCATTTCACTATTTATTATTGGGTACTAGAATGATGAATTGTTGATACTACATACTAATAAGTAGTTACCCATACATTTTGCAGATCAATACGGTACTTGCCTAAGTAAAAAAAAAAAACTATATAGTCTGTCTTTCAGATAATAAAAAAATATTAGACACGTATTCTTTGCTTTATCATATTAATCAAAAATAACTTAGTAAACACGCATTAAAGTTGGGGAATGGGGGCTCGCTACGTCACAACTCGGTATAAAATCTACCAAGGCGTGACGTCATGCCACATTTTAACTCAATGTATCGCCGTAATCTTTTGATTACGTCATAAAAGAAAAAATACGTGTCCAATATTTTTTATTAATCTACCTTCCGGACAAAAAAATAAATTTAAAAAATGGTGATTACACTAGACTAATAGAGAATGCTGTCTTTTACAACACTTGCATAATTGCAGGAGCATATTCTTAGTCGTATGAATGAATTAATGAAATGCACCGACCCCAGCGTGGTTTAATCAGACTCGATAAATCGAATGAACCCCGAGATTTGCCCTAGCCCCTGGAGCTTCAAGTTTCATGAGGCTACAAAGTCCATTGCATATCAAGGAGTAGACTGGGGGGTGCGGTAATGGTAGGGAAGACGTGCTCTAGGATAAGGAAGGATTTGCGAGCCATATCGGATATGTATCCTTGAGTAGGCAAAGGAATAATAGAGAGACGGGTGATAAGACGGTGACGGGTGACTGCGGATATTTATCTATGGATGGGCATCTTTTTACGACGGCGCCGCTAGTTTGGTTCAGATTCAGCTTCACTTATTATAATACATTATTAGGTGCAGTGCAGTCAACTGGATATTCATGGTAAATGTGTGATTATGATAGTGGATAGAGCGGGAAAAAGAATGGGCGGCCCGCGCGCTAATTTAGGTATTTCTTTCCTTCCGTATTATTAAAACAAATACACATTTTGAAAATGTTAAATGTTACATACGTTATCAAAACGTTTTGTTATTATTGAATAAATGATGACCTTCCGTGAATTATTTACGCCGGACTAAAGGTTTCTGGTGTTTTTTGAGACGACTTTGGTTTTTTTCTATCGAGGAAATTACAAATAAGTAATCGTGTTTCTAAAGTGTATGATGTGTAGAGTGAATCCTTAATTATCTTAGATATTAATTGTTTAAGTAAAGGTTAAGTAATAACGATGCAGCAAAGGGATCAATCCAACGGCACACAGTGGAACGAATGTATGGGAGCGGTTGGACGTAGACATGTCCGAAAAAAAAGAGTAAAATTATGCCAAACTAATGATGCCATCTTATTCGATTACTTAATGCCTTCATAACTTGTGGTGATGAATTTCTTCATAACTCCCATATTTCGGGAGTAATTTGAGAAAATGTGAAATTTTACTATGAAAATGAGTGTATCGAGCTCTCTCCCTCCTGATTCCGGGCTTGTTTCAAGTAGCGGTCTCTAATATCATAATGCTAATACTAAGAGCTATATTTAATACTAAGACACATAGTGCGCCAAATGTGCACTTTCTGGGATAAAGAGTGATGTTTATTTTATAACACAATTTTTTAATTTTTTGTTTATTTTGTTGATTAAAACCGTTTTTCTAAAGGTTTACCTTATTACAATAACATTTCTGATCAGCCAATTAGAGAAGATATAAGCTAATTAGGATATATAATTAGGGACTTAAGGTTTACATATAAAACTGATGCACTAATGATTACTGATAAGAACATTGCTATTATTTAATTACTAAATGGCTCTTAATACACTAATTTAGCATGCATCATTTACTAATTATCACAATAACTAATTACCTTGCAATATTTAACAAAGGATACCTGGGATACCTGGATTTTATATAAATAGGTCACTATTAGTAACTTTAAAATCAGTGTTGATTTACACCTCGTTGTATCCAAGCTAATCTCGCAATGTATTTTCCAAATTTTAATACAAATCTTGATATTCACGTTGCTTTATGCGCACGCGCACATAAAGATTTACGCGACTTTAACTATTTGTTCAGTGTTTTAAAAGATAACAGTTGTGTTCAGTTATGTGAAAGTGCTGAAACAAGTTTAAAAGACTGGTGTCGTCGATTTTGCTACCGCATTTATGCAAAATGGACACAGTCTGGAAGAAGCACAGATAAGTTTCGGAAGAAACATGAGATTTGGCTACAGGCTGCAATTCAATGGCCGGAATTACAGAATGAAAATATGGAACCTTCTACAGAAAATATAAGTGACGTCATCGAGCCCATAATTTCTCCTGCTAAATCTGATGCTTCAACTTGTACACATCCTAGTCCTCGTAAATCTTTTGAGGACCTTAGTAACCGGCAAAAAAGAAGACGCACCACTGAAGATAGTCTTTCATGCAGCAGTAGCAGCGCTGAAATTATGTTTTCGGCCGAAAGGGCGCTTCAAAAGGCAGGACAAAGCGATACAGCTTATGTTATGAAATACTTGACGGAGAATCCAGAAGAGGCCTCAAAAATCAAAGCCTTCATTGAAGGTAAATCAATTCAGGTACGGGAAATATCCCCTTTGAAGGCATTGGCTCTTTATGTATCGATGAACTTATCGAAATGGCGCTATAACACTCTTCGGGATTTCAACACTCAAGAAGGAGCTCTTCAATACCCGAGTTACTACATGTTGGTTAAAGAAAAAATTAAGTGCTATCCGGCCAAAGAAGATCTCACAGTTACAGAGAGCTCTGCAAAAATCAAATTACAAGCCTTGATGGATTTAACCTCAAGAAGACTTATTAGGTCGTTAGAAACCCCTGTTGATCCCAATCAACAGCTCGTATTGACCAGCAAATGGGGTTTTGACGGATCATCTAGCCAAAGCATTTATCATCAAAGGACGAGTGAAGATGAGCAAATCGATCTTGCTAGTAATTTTATGATTAGTCTTGTACCACTGCGGCTCGTCTCAAAAGGTGTAACAATTTGGGAAAACGAGCGACCATCTTCCACTTCATTTTGCCGGCCAATATTGTTTAAGTTTATAAAGGAAACCAAAGAAAATGTGCAGAGAGAGATGGCTGAAATCGAAGCAGAGATTGAAGCCTTAACTCCATCCACCATCACTGATGGAATTAGTGTCAAACACCAACTGCTGTTGACAATGATTGATGGTAAAATTCATTCCATTATATCCAATACAGCAGCTTCAGTGTGTGACATATGCAAGGCTTGTCCTAAAGAAATGAATAATTTAGAGTTAATCAAAGATAAACACGCAAACGAGGACATGTATAAATATAGCTTAAGCACCCTTCACGCTTGGATTCGCTCAATGGAATGCTTATTACACATTTCCTACAAATTAGACATAAAATCATGGCAAGTAAGGGGTGATATAGCAAAAAGGCAAGTTGATGACAGGAAGAAAAGAGTTCAAGAGGCTGTAAGAAGAGAAACGGGCTTACTTCTCGATGTTGTGAAACAAGGCAGTGGATCCACCAACAATGGCAACTCGGCAAGGAGATTTTTTGAAAACTACACTAAATCTGCTGAACTGACCGGAATAGATGCTATGCTTTTAAGAAAAATCTGTGTGATCTTGCAGTGTATTTCATCAGGAGAGAAGATCAACGTAACTAAATTCCGAGAGTTCTGCTTTGATACTGCTAAGCTTTACGTGGAGTTATACCCATGGTATTATATGCCTTCTTCACTTCATAAAATTTTAATGCATGGGCCAGACATAGTTCAGAACATGTCAATTGTGCCCATTGGTTTTCTATCCGAAGAGGCATCTGAGGCTAGAAATAAAGATTTTAGAAAATATAGAGAGGGGCATTCTCGAAAGCATAGCAGTATCTCATGCAATGAAGATATTATGCACAATCTTTTACTGTCTTCTGATCCACTTGTTACAAGTATCCGTCCAAAAGGAAATAAGTTTGTAAAAAAATCTTCTTTTAAGGAATTTTATGAGCTTACGGATTCTGAGAAAAGTGATATCGAATTTGTTAACATAAATGATTTAGCGGACATCGATTCTGAATTTGAATTAATTGATGATGATGATGATGACGAAGATAATTAAATGATGTTATTGTTTTAAAATGTGTAACTTAGTAAATTAGAGCTTACGTCTTAATTATTTATTGTACTTTTAATGAAACTAGGTAATTTATTATCAACTTACTTAAAAGTCATACTCTCATCAGTTCTTGTGAATATTTTTGTTAATATATATTTCTGTATATATATAATATATTTATAGACCTCTTAATAAGTCTGTCTGCGGTTTAAAGTAAATACAAATGGGGAAAAAACGTTTTTTTTTTTAAATTTTCATTTCCTTTTATCCCAGAAAGTGCACATTTGGCGCACTATGTGTCTTAGTATTAAATATAGCTCTTAGTAATAGCATTACGATATTAGAGACCGCTACTTGAAACAAGCCCGGAATCAGGAGGGAGAGAGCTCAATACACTCATTTTCATAGTAAAATTTCACATTTTCTCAAATTACTCCCGAAATATGGGAGTTATGAAGAAATTCATCACCACAATTTATGAAGGCATTAAGTAATCGAATAAGATGGCATCATTAGTTTGTCATAATTTTACTCTTATTTTTCGGACATGTCTACGTCCAACCGCTTCCATACATTCGTTCCACTGTGCGGCAACGCAATTATTTCGCAATAAGCTAGATGCGCCCTTAAGGCGACGATAGCAGACTTTAATGATTTTATACTGAAGATCACGTCTAAACGAGTAGTGTTAATGATTTGGAAAAAATATATGTTAAATTAGAGCATTTTCTTAGTAACATAATGTTGGAATATTTTAGATTATGTTTATATTACGTAGTGAAATTAATTTGTAAAGTTAGTCTAACGCGGATAAAAAACTGAGAATCACATAAAATCTATCAAGCGTATTTTTCTGAAACCTTCACCATTTAAGGTAATTTAATTATTCATCTTTTAGTATAGGTGTTTTATTAAAATACCTTTCGTTTTATGTATAATACATTATTAATGCATCTAACTTGGGATAGCGCTCCTTGATGGGAGAGTCCTATTACTGGCTGGATATACGACGCGTTGCGTGAGCTGAAAGGCTCTTTCAAACAGGCGCGACACGCGACGCGACACAAAGACACCGCTTGTCGCGCGACAAGCGGTGTCTTTGTGTCTAAGACCCTTTATACAGTCACGGTACAGTACACGCAACGCGTCGTATATCCAGCCAAGGTCACTGGCATCTGCGTCTTAAGTACTTCGATGCAAAAAAAAAAACAAATGGAGAAAACAAGTGACCCTGTGGTATCCAAGAGACGGGACTAGAAAACAGGGGGCGCCCAAAAATAAGATGGGAAAACGATAGCCGTCTAACCCTGGGGACATAATGGACCAAAGTTGCAAAGGACAGAGCAGAATGGAGACAGTTGGAGGTGTCCTATGCAGAAAGGCACTCGGAGCCGCGGGACATAATTATGATTTGCTTTTGGCCAAACACTTCCTGCTAACAAAAGATGTACCCAAACTTCGTAAATAAACAGCTTTATTACAAGAAAGTAGAATTGACTTGCGGTTGACCGTTGAAGTTTTTTTTTTGTAGTTTTCCATTCTTAATATTATGAACATTTAGAAAAGATTAATCATTTTATCACGAATTAATTTGGTACAATAATTATGCAGCGAAATCGAAAAACATATAAATAATTATCTAATCTTAATAAGTTTGGTACACACGGCTACACATCAAGCAATAAATACATTTCCAGTTTATGCTGATCTCGCATTGTAAAGGATTTCCGTACAATGCGAGGTCAGCTTATACTGGAAACTTATAGCTTGATAAGTAGCCATTCGATCTTAATCTGATTGAAAATATTTTATTTCGTGATTAATATTTTGTTATCAGAATAATAATAATAAATTGTACTTGTACTTCCTAGTACCTGGGCGACCGAGCTCTGCTCGGGTGAAAACATGGAGAAAACGAATTTTCCCAGATATGACACCAGAGACCTAGCTATTGCAACTTTCATCGAAATCGTTAGAGCTATTTTCGAGAAAGTGATTATAATTAAATACCTATTATACAAATATTGCTCATTGAATAGGTAGTACCTATAGGATTGAAGATAATACGACTTTGTTTTTTAGATACAATTTGTGAAAACAATATTATGTTTGTACTTCAAAAAGTTCATTCATCCTAGACTGAATAGGTATGGACTAAATATTAAAGATATTTCTTTATAATATTTGTTGGTATATTGTGTTAGAGCTGACATAGGGCAATATTTTTTATTTATTTTTTGTGTTTTGTAATGTTAATTAATTTGCATATTATTGTTTATTAGAATCAAGTTTTTCAACTTTTTTCGTTTTTCTGACAGCTGTGCTGCTAAAGCACTAGGAAGTGGTGTAGGGCGTGCGTTTTGGGGGACTGTCTTATGTAATTTTCACATTCAAAAAGTACTGTTTCCCAGCCGAATTTAAATAATTGACTTTTCATTTTGATTGTAAGAAAATATACACCCACAATTTTGTGACGTAATTTGTTGGAAAACCTCATCACAAATTTGTTGTTTTTTTTTTTGTTACATCAACAGCTCATGAGCTGATAATTATTGTGACGAGTACTTCTGAAAAATAAATCAGTGTTAACAAATTTTTAAATGACTATTTAGCTGTACGCTGGCTGTGTAGTGTTATATTTTACACAAGGAAAAAGTTTTATTATAGGTGGTGATATTATTTAATAACTGATTATTATATTCTATCCCGGAAGGAAAAGAGTGGGTGATATATTATCATTTTAGATTTAATACAGAGCATAAATTATCCTTTTATATTACTAAAACCAGCTTGAAATTGTGCCCAGTTGATGGCAATAATTTGGCCCCTATTACCTGGGGCTCCGTTGACATGTCCTGGAAATAAATCCCAGGTTGCAGGTCGCCAAGAAAACCGAAAGGGAGATCGTGGCCCCCGGCAACAGGGCAACCGATGGAACACGGGTGGGTTTTAGTCACTAAAGAGTCTGACACGCCCTCCCGCTCCGCCCAGAGCGGGAGAAGTAATTTAATGATTTCACACGCAAAAAAAAAAAATGTTGCACTTGCAAGCACTACACCAGTTTTGATGCATTAAAATATTGAGCAGTTCAACTTGTCTAGAATGAAAGAATAATGTTTATGTAGACAGTTTGTGAAACGCAAAATACAAATAACTAAATAAAACGGGACTGTGTCTCTTTTATTTACAAGTATTTTTTACACTAAGGATTTACATTGAAAGTTGTTTTATTACTGTAGATGTGATTATTAATAATTGTATAACCACAGCACAGGAACTGTCCAATAAAACTTGATTATTTATTAATTTTAACAACCGATGAATCACTTGTGTTGAAATCCATTCAGTGTGTTAAAGTAATCATATTGTATTATATACCAGCTTCTACCTGCGAATTCGTTCGCATGGAAGTCTATAAAATACAGCCCATGTTACTTGCTGATAATGTAGCTTTCTATAGGTGAAAGAATTTTTTTATTGGTTAAGTATTTTTTGAGTTTATCCATTACAAACAAACATACAAAAAATCAAGTCTTTTCTCTTTACAATATGGGTTTAGTTAGGGTGGCTCAGTGTGATGAATATTAAAAAAAAAATCCGATCTTCACTTGTTCAACTAGGAAAAAGACAGATTGTCACAAATTAAATAACAAAATTTAGCATAAATAATAATAATTAACTTCGGTCTGCGACTTCATGCGCGAGCCTATAACCTTCCTCAAGAATTGGGCTATCCAAAGCAAAACTATTTTTTTCAAATCTGACTGGTAATTCAAATAATTTATTTTTTTCTTCACAAACAATGGCATCTTATAACATAGATAGACTTTGAAAACTGTGACAATAGTTTGTGAAAGACTGGTGTCCGCACTAGGAATACCTGTATAGCAGATCACCAGGGTCCCATCACACGGTATGTAAACGTAATCACTGGTAAAGTCAATTTTTTTTTTTTTTAAATAGGACCTTGTATTTTTTTTATTTTTTGACTTTAAATTTATAAAATAATAGAATTGATTCTAGTTGCCCCTTCCAAAAAGTAGTTTTCATATAGAGAAGAATGGGCAAGAAACTCTACCGTTACTCTTTTGAAATGTTTTACAATATTTTGTATAGGTACACTAGTTAAATAATTATATGTGAGGATGATGCACAAAATAAAATTACTATACCACAATAGGTAAAAAGAATTTAAAATGAATTAACAACAGATAAATTACTTATGTGATCTGGTAGTTCTAGAGTTCTGGTTCTTACCCCCTATATATAAGCTTATAAACAAATTTGACATCTTTATAATATTATATTAGTATTATTTATATAAATACAGTATTGATAAATAAATAAAATGTCATTTATTCTCTCTTCATAATTGGTTGCCTTAGAAGTTAACATTGTTTTTGGCAAATAGTTAGATTATATTCCACCTTTTTACTAGGCTAATGTAGGTTTTAAAGAATAACCTTAAGTTACAGGTCAATAAATCAATAAATGACAAGTCAAATAGTAAATAAAAATTATCTAAATAAGGATAAGTTTTCAGATTAGGTATCCCTAATTTACATTTACGGAACCGTCCTTAAGACGACCCACTGAACTTACTTTTATTTGATCAGGGTCATCAATCAAAGTGACGAAAACTAAACTTTTTGACATTTCGAAAAGGACTAACTGCCGCGCTACTGCTGTACCTACTGTTTTCGAAAATAGAATTCTCTAGTTTGGCCGTTAATGACACACACAAACTAGTTTTTTAATAGAACAATGATCTAAAAGATAAATAAGTCTATTATTATCTAATCGCATTAAAGAACAATAAACAATCAACTCGGACTGGTAAGAAGTTGAAAACTCATCAAGATTGTGTTTTAAGTTTTTTTCTTCAATTTCCATAAATTATGACGACATAACTGATAGCATGATATCCGAATTAACTGAAGTACAAATTACGACATCATGACAAAAACTTGAAAGAAATCAAAATGTAATCAACTTACCTTGCGATCCTAAAACGACAATTTTAGCTTCAATAACTTTCATTTTGTACACCAACACAGTAACATAACAAAAACACGATATATATTACACTTTACATTATTTCCTTAGCATTTAAAACGTGTAAATAAACAATAAAATATCAGTTGACACGAAACATGTTTTCTCCTCACCAACTTTTACGAAACTAAAGTTAGATAAAGTAAATAAATCAAAAATACTTTCTAAATCAATCAACAGAAGTGATTTGTTTGTATAGCTATGACTATTCTAATTTGGTCGGGTTATATCTGTTTCATTTGAACTAATTTGAAGCGACATCTGTACGTAACATTGTAAAGTATTTATGTGTCTATGGTAGCAGACTCTTGAAACGTCGTAGTTGTAGTCTCTATCTCAAACTAGATGCCGCTGGTAGTATTGAAAGTAGTAATGTCTATGGACCTTTTTTTTGTGTTTTATATTTTATTATTTTTAAATTAGTACGTTGTTCTGCTTATTAGCAGACCGTTAAGTATTTAAATAATATTGGTCTTGGCTGAATGTCCACTTCATTTGAAAGTTCTTTTAAGCCAAGTTTACCCGACTTGATCTTGGTTAATTCTTATTTACCAAAAAGATCATTATAGCTGATTAATGGTCGACTGTATGGCTATTAAATATGAAGTATCTTAATATGTATAGTCTTTGTAACATAAAAGCAATGATTGCTCACTTAATAGCGAAGCGTTTATAGCGATATCGAGTTAATAGTTTACGAGTTTTATTTTATAGTGATTGCTATAAGATGGGTCAGGGCACTGAGATTGGCGCCATAAAATATTATTTTATACACTACAAGAGTAGACGAGAGTAGTTTATAATTTACGATGTACTATCAAATTGGTATTTAATCTATCTGATATATAGAAGGTCCTATTATCTAAAGATTCTACTTCTTTGTCTCTTGTGTCGGCAATATCTGAACGAAACTAACAGGCTAGGTATTTTTTAAACAACTAACAGGGTATAAATATTCTCATCATGATCTGCAGCTAAAGTCTTCCATTGAACATGATTGACAGAAAGAACAGTTTGTGTAGAACGAGAACCATGTATGTAGTTTTACTTATTAGAGGGGACAAACATTATAACAAAATTGCTTTTGCAATACGACCACAAAGAATATTCGTCCAGGGAGAGTATAAGTGTTAATTTATTCAGAAAAAAAAATATCCAAACTAATCTGAAGAAAATCACTACAGCGAAAATAACAAGATAACGAATTCTAATCAATACAAAAGAAGCGGGAAAACCCATCCAATATGGCCGATTTGCGAGCGCTTTCGACCGCCATTAAAATATTTGAGAAAGATCGCTTACAATTTTATTTTTTCCAGCAACATTTGATAAATATACCAATCTCACCAGAAATAAGGTCTAATTTGGCTTGCTTAGACGGTAAATATAGATGTGCTTTATGTAAGTGCCTGCCACAAGTCAAGTCGGAAATCGGAAAACATTATACAGATTAAATTTGGCCGGAAGTATATAGAGTTACTACTGAATTGTCTATGAAAAATCGTTTTAGTTGATGTCCAGTACTATAAGATAGCACTTGTTTTCCTGTGTACCCTTGACTGTTCTCTTCATGGTACAGTGGAAGATCACTTTTATCTGCTGTACCCTTGGCCGTGAAACCCGATCAAATTAAACGAAGATGGAGTAATCTGTTTCTCCCGAATTCTTGGGGCCATAAATGGCCATTTATCATATCAAAAAGTCAACCATGTCTGTTGTGGTTCACGACTTACCAGTCAGGTAAGCAGGAGGACAGTCTTTCGATTGTCCAAGTTTCGTCGGGATCATTACTAGTCAACATTTATTTAAGATTATTTAAATACAACCTATGCATGATTGGAAATTCTCATAGGTGGTTTAAACAACTCTATAGAATTTCCAAATACACTTAATTCACTGGCTAAAGAAATCCGTATCCTCCGCCGCACTCGTACAATAGCAGATTTACATAAAAACACCATACCATCAACATACAGGGCCGGTTAAAGGTTTGTCAAATTGTCTGTGAACGAGATGGCTGAGTGGGTCGCTTGGTGAATTAATCAATTAAATTTTAGTGAAAATTAGGAATAAAATATAAAGACGTTCTGGTGGGTAATTTCGATAATGAATACTGAATAAACTACCCGCTTATTAGCATCAATTTCACGCGAGGAGCACTTGGCTAAGTATTAACAGCCACACGGGTCGACCCATCAGGTTAAGCTACGCTTGCCAGGGTTGTTCCGCGGATGGGTGACCATTTCTACAAATCGAGACTACTCTGTGCCTCGGAAAGCACGTTAAGCCGTTAGTCCCGGCTGTCATTCGTCGTTACGGGACGTCCAAAGCCCGAAAGTCTGACAACCAGTCTTACTAAGGGGTATCATATTAACCAGTTACTGGGTTGTGGAGGTCATATAGGCAGTCGCTCTATGTAAAATACTGGTATTCAGCTGCATCCGGTTTAAGAAAAGGCTAGGCAGATTTTTTTTATTAATATCGATATCTTTACCTGCTATTTGGTGGAATAAAGACTGTATGAGCCGGCACTCGGAGTCGTTACTTGGGACTTGTCATTAATCATCCACGTTAATCGACAGGTATTTTAGACCCTGTCAGTCAAAATAGGACAGTTTTAAAAACATGTCATTTTTGTTGGTATATAAAAAGAGGGGGTGGGGGGGGGAGTCACAGGGTATCGAAAAATTCGTCCGCATCGCTGTCAACGGGGAAAGTGCCCAAGAGGCTAGCAGCATTGCTACGTTGTATGGCAATGCTGATTCTTTGGCCAAAGAATAGGCCAGCCCTCTGGTCACGTGAAGAGTCCACTAACCGCTTCGCGATGTCTTGAAAAACTAACTTGGACCACATAACCTTAGTGTTTCAGCCCCAAACGGCTCAAACATATAAGTCCCAATAAGATTGGAGTGTTTGCGCCGTTTGAGGTTTTCTGCACCCAGGGCTACTGCTGCAGGTCACCGTGCTAGGAAGGTGGGATGGCGCAAGGGTGTCGACACACGTTGCATCCCATACCAAAGGCCTACCAAGCTTCCAAGGTATTATAGTCATTCTATCTGGTCTCTTCCTACCGTCGCGTGCCAAGCCATTGAGTTCTAAAATAGTTGGCACCAAGTGACAAGAGCACGACGGATGATGTCTGTCATTGTTTTTGTTGATGGTGGTGTTTAATTGGTTTTTGAGTGACGTCACTGAATGTGGAAATTGTGACTAAATTGTTGTGTAGTGTTTGGGAACCCATAAAAACAAAATAATGTAAGTGGTAATAGTAAATAAATAAATAAATTTCAGAGATTTTTGTTCCGTTTGAAAGTGTTTCTATTGTAATTTTTAACCCTATTATACATAATATTCTATTGGAATCATAGAGTCAAGGAAACAACAAGGTATTGGTTTTCAGACAAGAACTAGTGATATTATTTTTTTAATATAATTCTAGAAATTGGGTTATTGAAGATACATAAAAAAAGTACCAAAGAACACACATAATTCAACAATTCGTAGCCTATTATGCGTCAAAGCTCTTAAGTCTGCATACCCCCACAAATTACGCGTTTTGAATATCAACGAATACCATAAATAAAGGGTATATTTTCTTCCGCGCCGCCGGGCAACGGTAACTGCCCACTCAGCCTAGTGAAACAGATGAAGCAAAAATGTTTATGATACATTAGCCAAATTACGACGGCAAATGTTATCTGTGCGATTTGTTTGTGTTTATCGCGTGAGTTTGGGGTTTTAGCTGCTGAAGCGATGTGGCAGTGAGGATTATGCACTACATATTCTTTTTTTTTTAAATATTTTGTAAGATTATTATAAATACAGCAAAATTCTTTGAAGATATCCCTCAGTGTCTCTTTAGTTAGACACAGCAATTATGCAAGATCTGAGAGAATGTTAATGACTTCCGTAGAAATTTTCGCTATTTTAAGCCATTTATGCTTGTTTTCTTTGAAAAAATTGCCCTGGGTTACTGTTTCCTCCTATAGCGGCTTTGCGTTCCCCCAATTTTCAGCGCAAGTTTCCGCTACCGAAACTATCAGACGAAGTAAAGTAGCGCTTAAATCGCTGCACAGTCCACAAACAGCAATATGTTAACGTAGTATGTAAGTAATGAGAGTAATTTAGCTAAAAGCCCGCGAAACGCGGCCAAAGTGGTCGTAACAATAAAAGTGGCGATAAATTTGTAACACCGCCATCTAGCAGTCACTAGTTCATGTTGTATTCATGAAGGCCGTCGCTAGATGGCGTTAGTCATGATTTAATTCTGTCCAGCCTTTTTATGTGAAATGGAGCGAGGAATTAATTTATTTTATCGTGTTTTGTTTAGTGCTTGTTTATATTTTTATTGCTTTATTTACAAGACGTTTGGTTTTCAGCGAGAACAACAATTTAGCCAAGTTGTTCATGCATGAATGTTGCAACTGGCATGATTGAGAAAAAAAAATGTAATTTTGACAGCCATTTGCCTAACTTTCCTTTGACCCTGACCATAGTTTTAATGATTAACCGATTCTTTTATAGCCTAGCTTACTCGTATTTTCTGAATAGATTTAAAAACCGGCCAAGTGCGAGTTTGACTCCCACACGATGGGTTCCATACCGTATTAAGATCGAGCGAAAAACGCCCAAAAAACAAGTTTCTTGTATGGGAGGGAACCCCCTTTTATTATTAATTTAATTTTATTTATTGTTATAGCGGCAATAGAAATACACAATCTGTGAAATTTCAAGTGTGTACCTTTTACGGTTCATGAGAAACAGCCCGCTGACACAGACGCAGACGGACGGACGGACGGATGGACAGCGGAGGCTTAGTAATAGGGTTCCCTTTGGCACCCTTCGGGTAAGGAACCCTAAAAACGGCTTGATTCGATCACTCCTACTACATAGTAGATTCCGTGTTAGGTATTTCATGCTCACATAACATACCATAGCCAACCGAAGTGTGAATGTTGAATGCTTGGAACTGAGTAGAGTATGCACGAGGACACAGCTCGCTATCATAATGGAGACATTCTTGCATTGTTTGTATTTTTGCATAATATGAGCCTCTCAAGCGACGTTTTCCTAGAAGTGCTTCGTTCATACTCATCCCTAGTTCGAACTCGCCCGCTTTTTATATGCCAAACAGCTGCAAGGTTACAACGGACCGGGCGAGTTCGAACTAGGGATGAGTATGAACGAAGCCCTTACAAGTGCGGTGGCCGCCACATACCTAACGACCGCAGTGACAGCTGTCATGAAAATTATGGCAGCGGGGTTTGACTTTACGATGTCAAACAACGCTCTCTAGGAAAACACACCAACTTACTTTCACAAATAATGTTTTAGTGAAGTCATTCTCCGGTAAATTGCGGACACTATGTGTCGGCTCGGTCTTATTTTTTACTAGCTTCCGACAGCGGCTTCACCCACGTGATATCTTTATAAATTATAGCCTATGTTATTCAATGATAATATAGCATTGTACTTTTGAAAGAATTTTTAAAATCGGTCTAGTAGTTTTTGAGTTTATGCAATTTCAAACAATCAAATCTTTTCTCATTATAATATTATACACGGTGGCAGGGACATCGATGCGAAAACTGAAACCATGGATTCAGTACATGATTCTACACCCTCCTGCATTGAAATTTTTCGTCGGTTATTAAAAAAAAAATCTGCTGTTTCATAGTAAGTGCAATACCTACGCGGTCAAAATGTATGGAACAGCTGATATTTTTTTAAATAACCGTCAAAAAATTTAAACGCAGGGTGGAAGAAGGTGGCCATGTTCAGAATCTTGTACTGAATCCATGGTTTCAGTTTTCGCGTCGATGTCCCTGCCACCATGTATTATAGTTTAGATGATACGAAGCAGTAAGCACACCATGGGGCAGGAACAGTCAGTACCGATAGCAACCTTACTTACTGACTAATCGTTTCACTAAGGCATACCGTGTATTAGCTATTCTCGAATACATAGCTCTGGCTGACAAGAGCAAGCTTTTATTTCAGGTAGGTATTTGTGGCGTATAGGTATAGATAGGTACTACAGATTACTGAAGCTTTGTTTTGTTTGCATGTTTTTTTTTCGATCTAACTGACACAGAAGCTTGCACTATCTACTTCAAATTAAAATTTAAAATCATTATTGTTTTTTTTTTTTTTATGTAGTATTTTTAGAAAAGGTCTGCCCTAAGAAATTTGTTTCGTCAAAGTCAACTTTCGTAGCTCCATAGCATGCCGTAGATTACGCGCTATGCGCGTAGTACGCGAAGTTATTAATTTAAATTGTATAAATTAAAATTTAGTTACTTGTTTTTTTTACTGTAACTTCATTATTGAACTACTATTATAATAATATGATGCTAGAGTATTTAATTCCAAATCATTAAAAAAAAATATAATCACAACAATTTATTAATTATCCCTTTTCATACAAAAATAACAAAACATTTAAAACAATGCGTCTTATCCACTCTATTCTAGTCGCACCGCAAACGGGCAATCAGCGAGCGATCGCCAACACGACAACACCCCTCCCCGCCCCCTTCACCCGCCGGCGCTCCTTGATTCCAAATTCAATTTGCACCAATCAACGGCCGCCGTCTTCCCGCCTTCCCGCGACGTGACGAGCTGTTGTTTTTTTAAAAATATCGTCCCTATTGTCTCTGATTGTTTGCGGTTGGTGTAATGTCTTTTGTCTTTTGTTGTTTTTGGACCATTTTTGGGCGAATGTTATTTTTTAATACGGTTGTGGTAAATTATGTTATTCGTTAAAGGTAGGAGGAAGATATTTATGTATTTGAAAATCGAAAAGTATAAAAAAGACACACTTTTAGCTACTTAGAAACATACATTAAAATTTCAATTAAAAGTAATTTCTAAATATTTTATTTCTTGTTTTAGTTGAGAAAAAACACGAGAGAAACTTTGAAATGAAACGGTTTCTGAGGAAATGTTGAAAAAAAGCTTGGAAAACACCATTTTCCTTGTAGAAATTGGTGAAAAGCTGTTCGTGCGTGTTAATGGTGTTCTTTTAAGCTTAAGGGGGTTGGCAGAGTGGGAAATAAATGTTTCAAAACACTTTTTTTAACAGTCGAGTAAAAAAGGAGCAGTGTTACAGAATATGACGTAGAGATTGAAAAATATCAGAACAAAATAATGTTCTTTTTTTTTTCATTTTAATTTTCACGTGGAATTCGTTGCATTTTGAGTAGATTCAATTAGTGGTGAGGTAAAAATATGATCGAGTCTCAGGTTATTTGCAATTCTGGAAAAAATCTATATCTATACTAATATTATAAAGAAGTAAAATTTTTTTGTTTGTATGTTTGTTTGTTTGTAAGTTTGTATGTAGGGGATAATCTCTGGAAATACCAGTCGGAATCGAAAAAATATTTTTGCATTGGATAGCACAATTCTTGAGGAAGGTTATAGGCTCGCGGACAAAGTCGCGGACAGAAGCTAGTTTCTAACAAAAGGCTGATGAAGACTTGAAAAAAAAAGATTTAAATCTAAAGATGATAAGGACACCAGCTTCATTATAATCATCCACATCCCGACTTCACACCCACTGATGGGTATAAGTCTCTCTTTTCTTGTGCCAATCCCCACGCTCCTGTTCTAGCCTCATCCAAGTTCTACCTGCGATGGCAACAAAGTCATTTGTCTGGTTTAAATAGGTCTTTATTTTTATTATTTTGCTTATCTTTTATATAGATTCTTTTCTTTTAGATTTTGCGAATATGAGAATGTTGTAGGCTGTAGATTTGTACTGTAGATTTATGGACCATTTTTTATTTTGCTAAGTACCTGGTACTTGTTGATAGGCCTACTCTGTCCTCTCATACCTATTAACACTATAATTTGAAACATTGTAAAAACCATTTATTTTTAAAAGAGTAACCGTGGAGTTTCTTGCCGGCTCTTCTCCATAGGAAACGACCAATTGGAACCGTGCACCTAGCTTCTGACGTTTCATAAGTGCCCTTGTTATGTGAAATAAAATATTTTGAATTTGACGACTGACACTTCTTTTTCTGGTCCTTGGACGCCACTTGTTATCACCGCGCCATGCTAGGTGTCTTGCCCAACTCCATTTGAGCTTTAAACACCAGCTTACATACTTAGAAAAAATACTCATAAAAATTGAAAGTCTAAAAAAAATAACTGTCATCATCGAAATGTCAAAAAGCGCGCGAAGTGTACCGAAAATGGCCGCTCCCAGGAGCGGGGTGTCGTTACAAAACCAAATATCAAATATTGATATTCGCTCCTCGATTTTGTATTCTGTTTGAATTGGTAGATACTATTTGCACTTCTACTTGCTACAGTTTTGCGTCTGTCATCATTGTTTGGCGTTCTATAGATCTGTGGGCGCCACAGATTATAGAGGTGTAGATAATTTGTGGTTAACTGGTTACTATTTCTAGTTGCATGATTTTGCAATAAGATTTTTGAATTCTTGGCCCATAAACTCGTATTTAAACATTGGTTATTATTGCGGTTACTGCTAACCACATACACTTGAAAACGTTAAAGACAGCCAAAGCGTTGCCGAACTTGTCTGCAGGCAAAGTTGCACAGTACTATGAGCCTATAATGACAAAACCCAGGTCCCAGCCTACATTAAGGCTACATGGCGGCATGCTTCTTCGCACGAACCGACGAAACCGAAAAATCTTTCACTAAGAGTTTTGAAGTGAAAACTTCTTTAGGCGCGTTGGGCATTTTTGAGATGGGGCTCAACCATTAATTTTGCGACACCGTGATGACACCAGCTTTTGACCATTAAAAAGACATCAACGCGTTAATTACCACGGTGCCAATTTTTTTTTCAAGTTTTTACTTCTAGCGGAGTGCCACTGTTTTTTTTTTTTCTACTAAGTACATGTATCCTATACTAATGAATGAACAGTATTTGTATATATATATATTTCTAATCACAATGAAAATTGTAATGGGGGCGAAAAATTGGTCTAATTAGGTCTCTTATGATCTGGGAAAATTCGTTTTCTCCGTATTTTTATTTTTCGGTCGCCCAAAGCTTAGAACAAGATGGCTACTTTAGAATAATGACATGGCAGCATGGAATTAGTAAGTACCTACTCCAATCCAATTACATGCTGCCATGCAGGTACTTTAGTTATTAATGAGCATAAAACATGAATGTGCCTTTTCAAGTTATACTTAATTCAAACTCAAACTCAAAGTATTGTCAAGGAGTCGGTCAGTCAGAAATATGAAGCTAGTTGCCCTTTCCAAAGCGTAGCAGGTACCTATGGAGAAGAACGGGCAAGAAACTCCAAAATTAGAAAATAATTACTCAAAAACGACCTCCAGGCAGTAGTGACGATACACTAAATTATATTTTAATTAGAGAAATATTAAAATATTAAAATAAAATAACGATGGAAAGAGCATTGGCTTTTTAGCTACTCGCTAGCCTATTTAGGTCACCTCCCATTCTATCCCAGGCCTATATCCAGCTATTCTCTTAGAACAGAAGTTAAAAACTCTGAAACAGTCTCAAGTTATCGACGTTATAGTATCGGTGGCTGCAAACAGCGGTAAGTTGTTTAAACAAAAGGCATCAATCACTGCGGACACGCCCCCTGGCCGTAGTTATAGTCTGGGAGAGCAGTTGCCGACTTGATTTTCTGAAAATCAGCGCTGTGCTGTGGGTCCCGTAGCACAGCATCATGCTGAGTGGAAGCCTTCTTGTCACAGTGATGACGTGCAGCTGCCGACTATTTCTGTTTTATACTCATGTTTCCACATGGGAAACGCATATCTAACCAATTTGAAAACAAAATCCCGTGCACACGACCCTTTTTTTTCGTAGGTAAGCGTTACTATAGAGGCCGAGCGCTGCAAGTAAAAATAGTCCTTACAGTGTCCATATATGCGTTTCTTCGATAGTACTAAGTTAAACCTATTTTGTTTTCAGACAAGAGTAGATACTCTTGTCTTGGTATGCACGTGTTTCTGTGACAAATAAACCTATTTTTATTTCTAAGAGAAAAAAAAAATCTTACTTTAGTTTTACTTGCGAACCAGTACTTTTGCTATTGGGTTTGATTAAGATTAAAATAACATATTAAGCCGTTGGTCCCGGCTGTCATTCGTGGATCTTTGACAATCGTTAAGGGTCGTCAGAAGCCCGAAAGTCTGACAATCAGTCTTACCAAGGGGTGTCTTATTACCCAGTTACTGGGTTCTGGAGGTCAGATAGGCAGTCGCTCCATGTAGAATACTGGTATTCAGTTCAGCTGCATCCGGTTAGACTGTAAGCCAACCCCAACGTAGTTGGGAAAAGGCTAGGCAGATTGATTGTTTAATTAAAATAACATTCGCAAAAGCTTTGATAAAGAATAATGAAATTCATCATCATAATTTCAGCTAACAGACGCTGGACCGCCACCTCGACAGGTTCTGTACTTCCCGCATCCAGCGGATTCATGCGGCCTTCACAAAGTCATCTGTCCACTTTGTGGGCCTTCCAACGCTACGTCTTCCAGTACGCGGTCGTCACTCCAGAACCTTTCGGCCCCATCGGCCATTTGTTCTTCGAGCAATAATAATAATATAATAATAATAATAAATTCATTTATTTCAGACATATGTAGTCCATAGTTCCAGAATATAAAAACACATAAAAGTACATTAAAATAATCAATAATCAATCAGCAATGCCTTGTGCCACTTAAGTTTGCCAATTCTTCGGGCTACGTCTGAGAATAATAAATAATGAGCTTACGAAGTAGGAATTAATTAATTATCTTTAGAAATAGGCTACAAGCTACAGTTACAGACTACGGCTATGTGGAGCCAACTAAATGTTACGCTCAGTGCTACACTCCGTGCTACGCTCCGTGCTACGTTACGTGCTACGTTACGTGCTACGCTCCGTGCTACGCCCCATGCTACGCTCCGTGCTACGTTACGCTCCGTGCTTTGCGCTACAGCTAAAAGCTACACTACATGCTACGCGCTGCGTGCTACGATCGTCGTGCTACACACTGGCACTACGCGCAACTTGCTACACGAAACGTTTATTAATAACGTGAATATTTTTAATTGATACATAACTTCACGTTTTGATTATCTATGATTCTTAAAAAAAAAAATTGTTTACGTTTATACATCGATCACAAAAGTGAAATATTTGTCCCGCCGTGCGCCGCCACTTTTAATAATGACAGCAAAATCTAAATATTTAGTACAACAAATATGATCAGGGACATTCACCCTTTTCTAAATTCAAAATTACAATCATTTGACCGCACTATGAATACCCCCCGCTATCCATAACAGGCACCGTGAGAGCGAGACGGCACTACTTCCCTCTTGCTCTCCGACGGGTACAGAATACAGAGCGGCTGAGTTTTTCCACACCAATTTATACTGCCAACATCACTTCAGAATATAGGGTGGCTGTGGTGAAGGGAAAATGTGGGATTCTGTCTCGAATATTTTGGAGACTGACGGAATGCTGACTATGAATGTAATGGTTACATTTGTAATGGCAATCAGTCATTTTTTTTAAATAGGTTTTTATTTTTATTATTTTATTTATCTTTTATATAGATTCTTTTATATTTTGTGAGAACGTTGTAGACTGTAGATTTGTCGAACATTTTCTATTTTTTTTTTAAAGTCACTGGTACTTTTGACACAGGCCTACACGGTCCTCTCATACCTATTAACACTGCTATATGAGAATATTGTAAAAACCATTTAATTTTCAAAGTAACCGTGGAGATTCTTGCCGGCTCTTCTCCATAGGAAACGACCGAATCGAACCGTGCACCTAGCTTCTGACGTTTCATAAGTGCTCTTGTAGGTTTATGTGAAATAAAATAGGTATGTTAATTTTGAATTTAATGTTTTAGTATTATTATATTATTTATCATCACTGTAATAATTTCAACGGAATTTACTTTGTTACGAAATAAATGGCTTTTAATTTCAATTGTGTGAATTTTGACCGCTAAGCCTGTTGTCTCTCTCATTGGTCAAGTAGTCGCTAGCACAAACTGCTGAGCTGATAAGAAATAGGATCGATATCCAAGGCAGGCATACTGTCAATATGCTTCGTTGAGAAATTCCCAGTATCAGTCTGGAATTGTGAGCTCGGTTTATGGCAATGGGCCCGCCAACAATTAGGTTAAGCGTATGCTGAGACGCTGGTCCACGCAGCACACGTACCTGACAACATGCGAGCGCACTTATGTCGAAAACTATTTCTATTTGATGGCACTAAAGGATAAGAAAATGACTCATTCTTAATATTACTTTCCCACTTAATACTTTAGCATAATAAGGCTTTTTTTTTTTTTGGGTGGGAAATCATCAAATAACTTCTCCGTGGAGGGCGTGTCAGACTCTTACTGACTAAAACCCACCCGTGTTCCTTCGATTGCCCTGTTGCCGGGGGCCACGATCTCCCTTTCGGTTTTCTTCGCAACCCCGGCAGCATAATAAGCCTATAATGTGTATTCTAGCTCTCTTTCTATCGCGTAACTCTTATATCTTCTGACTACGTTACGCCCACTGAATTCGACTTGTCGAATTCAGTGGGCGCATTTTAGGTATGAAGCTACAAGCAGGTGCTTCTGCCGGGGTTGCGAAGAAAACCGTAAAGGGAGATCGTGGCCCCCGGCAACAGGGCAACCGAAGGAACATGGGTGGGTTTTAGTCAGTAAGAGTCTGACACGCCCTCCCGCTCCGCCGAGAAGTTATTTGATGATTTCCCACCCTCAAAAAAAAAAAAAAAGGTGATGCAGAGACAAAACATGGCAGGTGCAATATAAGGGATAGTTAAATCGAAAAAGAATACATACTAATACATAGATACATACATATAAATAAAATAAACTTAGTCAGGAGAAATAACGATAGGTAGAGGAGAAAACGAATCCAGTAAATCAGCGCTGGGATGATTCTGCCAACTTCTTATGAATATGCTCACGTGCTTTCACTTTAAAAGATAACCGACTGGTTGCTGTTAGATAATGATCGCACGCGAACCCAGTGCGGGTTGGTAGAATTTTTGTTCAAGGACATGCCGGTTTCCTTCACCATTTTGAGAGCAGTGGTGATGAAATAATTGACACAAAGTAAAACGCCTGTCTGGGTTTGAGCCTACGACCTGCAACTTGTAAGTCGCGGCTGTTACTTATAGGCCACCACTGCTCCCTCGACACTTTGGCGTCCCCAAAATTCTTCACATTTTTAGAGTCTGTCTAATGAAAGCTGAGAGTGATTTTTTCACGTTTTCATAATTGACAACGCTACTGCAAATGTCACTTGTTGTTTTTGTAACCTCTAACGAAAACTAATTTGTGTATAATTTGTCGTATTTCAAGTAAAACAATGCCTAAAACTTTAAGAAGCAGAGCGAGAAAGTTGTTATACACTATGATAAATAATTAAAACCGAGTGAAAAGCGAACGCGAAGATGCATTTAACGAAAAAGCACAATTGTTTACAATAATTTCGAAAATTACTAGTAAGCTATTGAATTAGTTTTGATACTAAGTAAACAGAATTTATATTTATTAGACCTGGTACAATCAATATAACTGTTTTAAATGTGTGTAATCATAATTGAATATACTTAGCGATGAGAAATCGCGTGACATCAAAATTAACCCAACAAGATCTACATTGAGTTCAACTGTATCCATTGAAGGATTTATTTTTTATGTTTTAATCATGCACACTTGCTTTTTCCAACTCACTTCCGACATTGGTAGAATAGCCAACATCGGCTTTGCTGGCCATTTATTAAAAATAGAATAGAAAAGAAAAATCTGTGCCATTATGTATGTAATTCAATTTTAAGTCCTACGTTTTCTGCTAAAACCTTCATAGAAGAAAACATAGTAATTATTAAACATAAAACATACATGGAATCAGTATATCTAATCAAATATTTAAAAAAATATGACCTACATATTTAACATAAATTATTTTGTAACATTAATTTCTGTGTAACTTACAACCTTATGATCATAAAAGCTTATCTACACAATTTATTGCTTTAAGCTTTCCTATTAATCTATAAAAAAAATATATTCTGCATAAAAATATTCAAGTATCAAATAGGTTTTTTCATAGTTGATCCGGGGATAACCGACATATTTTTTTTTAAATTTGCCACTCTTTTTCACTCTCAGCTTTCAATAGTCAAGACTCTATCCTCATTTTTTTTTCTCTCTCTATAGTCACCCTACACTCCCCCCCTTCACCCCTCGGCTTAATTTAGTGTTGTAAGCGAACCGTTACCAGTCGCATGTTATTTAACTGTTTCAATCAGAATATATAGCATGTATATGTGTAGTTGTAGATGATTATCTTCTTGGTCAAGCGGTCGCAAGCGCTACAGCCGAGCATGATGCTCTGGGTTCGGCTCCCGGGTATAGCAAAATTGTTATTAGGTTTTTCCATCTGGAATTTCTCAGTAGCAGCTCGGAGTCTGGATTTGTGCCCGGTTGATGGCAATAGGCTCGCCCCGTATTACATGGGACTTAAACATAACTGGCGAAATGTGGGTGTACTGTAGGTATACCTCTGCATTGACCCTTCAGGAATTACCGGCGTCATATCATGTTAATATGTAATATACTCTCCTTTAACGTTCTGAGTTTTCCGCATCCACACCTAATTCCATCTGATAAGGCTGCTGGAACACCTAAAAGATCATTGTCCTAATATGAGCCACTATTCCACTTTCGCCCATTCCACCCCCTACAGAATAGGGAGGATGACAAAAAAAAAAAAAAATTGTCCGTCATGTAAATTAGAAAAAAATAACGTACACGCATTTTTTCTTTTTTTACATTATCAAAAGATTACGGCGATACGTTGAGTTAAAATGTGCCATGACGTCACGAGTATGTAGATTTTATACTTACTTGTGACGTAGCGACCCCCACTCCCCAACTTGGATGCGTTTCATCCAAGTCATTGTTTATTAATATGATAAAGCAAAAAAATACGTGTCTAATATTTTTTTATTATGTGACTGACGGACTTAAGGCAAAAGTGCCAGGGTAGCCCGCGAAATTCAATTTTTTTTTAGGTTTTTTGCAATTTGCTGGTCAGTATTAAGTTGTACGTTGATTAATATACGATTCGCGGCCGTAACAAATATGTATTTACAGAATTATAATCATTAAAGTCATCAACACAACTCTCTAAGACCACGTAAGTCCAAAGAATAACTGTTTCATGAAATCATCATTCTTTGGACTTACGTGGTCTTGGAGAGTTGTGTTGATGACTTTAATTATTATAATTCTGTAAATACATATTTGTTACGGCCGCGAATCATATTTTGATCGATGTACAACTTAATACTGACCAGCAAATTGCAAAAAACGTAAGAAAATTTGAATTTCGCGGGCTACCTTAGCGCTTCCCCCTTAATAGAATTTCTTTTTTTTGACCGAGGCATCATCCACATTCTTCTGTATGTATTTTTTAAATCATTTTTTTTTGTATGTCATCTATATTCTCGTCAATTGTGGACCGTTTTGAAAATTAGTTTTTTTATAGGTAGAGTCGGAGGTCCCATTTAAATTTTATGAACTTTGCTTGGGTAGTTTTTGAGTTAGCTTCAATAATACCTCATTTTCTTTTCCCACTTAGCCTATGTGGACGATGTTATAGAAACTTCCTGTCACTGTTATTTACATAGTAGGTAGTGGTATTCTACATATATAGGGTAGGTACCACACCTAAAAAGTGAAAAATAACTTTAGTTTCAGAAGTCGGTGGCGAAAAACGTAAATACAAAACTAAGGACACCGACTACCGAAATAAAGTTATTTTTCACTTAGCAATTTTTTTTTTGTTAAGTCGTTGTTAATTTTGTAAAATGTTTTTTAAGTTAATGACCGGCTTTCCTTTTGTTTATGGTGACGAAGGAAATATGCTGCAATTGACAATATAACAAAACATAAAGAACATATATATTGTTTATGTCATATTAGAACGAGGTTGCAAAAATGTATTATAATGATGCAGTTAAGTATCATAAAATTTTTCTTAATTTGAATAAAACCATAACTTATAGTACTTAGATAAATTAGTTACTATTTATTGATGGAATCTTAGATAATATTGCTGCGGTATTTATTTATTTTTAAATATCGCAGCATCATGCTGAGATAGGAGCCTTTTTGGCCTCGCACAGGTCGTAATTATTTTTGTTTGTTAGTCTAGAATGCTCCTTTTTTATTTTTGTTAATGTTTGTTTTTTTTTTTTCATTATGTTTTGTATTTCCTGTGCGTGTCCCAAATAAAATATTTTCTTTCTTTCTTTAATGCTTATGTATAAGCATTTGAGTGTGTATACAGGTTTATTCCTAGTTCAGGTAGAATCCAATTATTATATACAAATCTCTAGTTTAAGGCCCTATTTTGTAAATATTTATATAAATCAATTATTTAAATAAACAATTTATTTATTTATTTTATCTTTAATTTCATTAGCAAAGTTTTTTTTATAGCTTCTTCCATTACGAATTTGAATTGAGGTAATGTTACGTAAAAAAGCCTTTTCTATCGTGAGAATAGCTTTTGCTGTAGTAAAAACTTTCTGCTGTCTGCGGCTTCGCCCGCGTTGATCCCAATTCTGTTTCTATAATAAAGTAAGCCTAAGTTACTCCTTATAACATCAGGTATCTGCGAGTGAAAGTCCCGTCAAAATCGGTCCAGCCGTTTCGGAGATTAGCCGGAACAAACACACAGACAGACAGACACAAAAAAAAATAAGGGAATAAAACGACAAAGTCCAACATATCAACTATATCTTTATTTATAATTTGCATATAATTTATTATTATTTACGATTATTATTTATTAGTATGGTACAGGACTCCACTTAGAAACATATACAGTATTTTTTTATAAATAATTGTGACAGACGTACAATTCAGGACAGAATAAAACAGTATTTTTAAACAACATCATTATGATGCCAAGTGATTAAGACATCGCTTCTCACACAAGAGGTTCGAGAGTTAAAATCCGGGTAAGAACCAATGCGATTTTTTCGATTCATATGTACTTTCTTAGTTTATCTTGGACATTACTAACATTGGTGAAGGAAAACATCGTGAGGAAACCTGGACTTATAGTTAATATAAGTCTGATATCGCCAACCCGTCTTGAGCAAGCGTGGTGATCAATGCTCGTGCCTTCTCTGTATGAGAATAATGACATTACGTAATGTCATTACTGCTGACATTGTGGTGGTTGGAATCGGTATCGGTAGTTGGTTACGGTGCTTCGGTTCCGGTTCCGTAAGGTCGGAACTTCCGATTAATTTTACACCTCCGGTTCCGACTTCAGTTCCGATAATTTTGAATCGGATTTATACCGAAGTTTGAAACGTAGCGATGCACGCGACTTGACCGCGTACACATAAGTTTTAACTCTTCGCCAGTGTTATTCTATTTTAGTTTATTTTATACGCGCTCGCGCTCGAAGTCTCAGTTTATTGTTTTGTTTGTGAATATTATCGCTAATATTCGACTGATTAAAGAGACTGAATTATATTTCAATTGTTTCATTAAGCCTTCCCATAACACATCTTTTTTCTACTTCCACCTTCAATCCTGGTTCCGGTTCCGATACCGATCAATCAAATTTAAAACCTCTGGTTCCGGTAAAACGACTTCTGTAACATCCCTGGTTGGAACGATGATGTGATCTAAATATTTTAATAGTTTAACGTTAATATTGGAAGGAAAGACAGTAATATTAATGTCATTACTGATAGTGTCTGGTCCGCTATGATAAAACAAAAGACAAATGAATTTTTTTTTTTTTTTGTGGGGACATCGACCGCAGTTAGTATAGTCACTTGAAATATTAGTTTTAGGAATCTGTTTTTTTTTTGTGTAAACTTTACCGACGTGGTTGCTATCGATATCTTAAGAGCGTTTATCCTAAAAGTTGGCAACGTCGCAAATAGCTGTTAAATATTTACCTGTTTCGATTAATTTGGCATTAGTACTGTATGGAAATATGAAATGTGGCTAATAATAAATAATAATTAATTGCAATTTATGGTGTAAAAAAAGCATTTGGAAAGTTTCCAAATACTTTTTTTACATTTAAAACTAAATATTGGGTGTTACGATATTAATTAAGTATTGCATTTCACAATCAATATTTTAGTTCACTAGTTAGTCATATTTCTTTTTTCCATACAGTAATATTGCCAAATTATTCAAAACAGCGAAATATTTGACAGATATTTGCGACATTGCCGAATTTCAGAATTGGTATGCTCTTAATACGGTCTCCACAACGCGTGTCGTCTCCACAGTTCTGTCATGTTATTCGTTATGATAATAACAAATCGTCAATATTTAAACCTACGTACACTGTAATATTTTGACGTTGACAGATGCACAGTTAGAAAAATCGGGTTATAATGACAATATTGGTTTGGTTTTTCTAACGCTTGAATTGTACTTCTTGTCACTAGTTAAAGTATTTTATTAATGCTATGTTTATATTATAATTTAGTAGTAACTTAAGGTGCAGCCACATTTGCACAGTTTCGTTACGTGATGGTAAGGAAAGACAGTTCATTTTCTTTTCATAAAACATGCGATTATAGCTTTTTATGGAAATCATAAGTAACTTAATAAATAATTAGCCTCCAATTCGTTGTTGTTACACAATTTAATATTACTCTTGCATAGCTAGTCACAGCCGTTCGACACGCTTACATGCCGAATCGAACATCAACCAATGTTATGAAAAGAGTTAAAGCTAAAGGTTTTACATAAATCCAAAACCCGAAAATTTGATCAGTTTAAATTAAATATATGACCGCCATTCTTCCGACACCTATTTGCTGGCCCCGGGGCAAGGGAAGCCAGTAATTGAAAATGTGTAATTTTTGATTCGACATACTGTCGGAAGGTTCTGAATAACTATGCTGGTTTATTTAATAAAAAAAATAAGTCCATAGTTAAGTTATTTCGGTATAAATTTGAATAACTTATTGCACAAAAGCATGGCCATATTATATTTAAACTATATATAATTACATTTTTACAAAATGGCGTATTCGTTAGTAAACTTATAAACAATAATACTGTTGGAAAGATGTCTTATTTGTTAGTATTTTACATTATAATTAAAAATACCTAAGTACTGACTTGTTTCCTTAAAAATATAAAATAAATTCACGAATTAAAAGTTTAAATAGAAAAATCAACTTTTTTTTCTTTTCTTTTGGCAAAATAATGAGCTAACTAGTCAGCGCTTTAAGCTACTTTTTCTAGAAGAGCGGTGGCCGCCACATAACGGCTGCAGTTACGGGTGTCATGAAAATTATGGCATCGAGACTTTACGGTGTCAAAAACGCTCTCTAAGAAAACACATCACTTTATTTTCATAAATAGGTAACGTTTCAGTCATTCGCCGGTAATTTGGGGATGCTATATGGCGGCCATCGCTGTTCTAGGGAACCGTAGCTTTACCGAAGTCATCGTTTTGACACAAGTGCTTAGTGCGTTATCTGTTGTCTTATTAAATAAATAATAGCACATAATAGGGATGACGACAAAAACTTTTTTTTCGTCCCTCAAGTAGATTATTAAAAAGTATTGGACACGTATTTTTTCTTTTTTTGCGTAATCGAAAGATTACGGCGATACATTAAGTTAAAATGTGCCATAACGTCACAAGTATGTACATTTTATACTTACTTGTGACGTAGCGACTCTCACTCTCCAACTTTAATGCGATTTATCTAATTCATTTTTTATTAATATGATGAAGCAAAAAATACGTGTCTAATATTTTTTTATTATCTGACTGACGGACTAAATAGAATTTCTTTTTTATCCAGATATCATCCCTATTATTTTGATGGTAAGCATAACTTTGCAGCACATTTTAGATTCCTATTAAGTTATCAATAAAATGTTCTGTAGCCATAAAACCAGTCTCAACCAAGTCTAGTCCTACCACGGGGTATCATGTTACCCAGTCACTGTGTTGTGGAGGTCAGATAGGCAGTCGCTCCATGTAAAATACTGGTATTCAGCTGCTGCATCCATTTGGGAACAGGCTAGGAAGATTTTGTAGCCATCAAAATGAAAGAAAATATAAACGACAAAAAAAAAAACTACAATAATATGCACAGACCATTACATTAAAACTAGATTTGGCCTGCATCAGTCCTTATAATAATGTTAAAATAGTATGTAATCTAATAGGACATATACTGGACTTTCTTCCAAAAAATAAAGCGCTATATTTTAACACAAATGGGTAGGCTGGGCAGTGTTTGGGAAGCTTCATCGAGTCTTCTCGTCGCGTATTCCACAGAGCCTGAAGTCTAAGGTCTTCAATCAGTGCGTCCTGCCTGTTATGACTTACGGAGCCGAAGCGTGGACACTCCCGTTATAGCTGGTCCATAAATTCAAGGTTGCTCAGTGACCTATGGAATGGGCTATGGTTGGAGTCTCTCTGAGGAATCGACTCCGGAACGAGGTGATCCAGCAGAGAACCAAAGTTATCGACATAGCTCACAGAATAAGCAAGCTGAAGTGGCAATACGCCGGCCATGTTAGCCGTAGAACCGATGACCGTTAGGGTAGACGTGTTCTTGAATGGAGACCGCGAATCGGCAAATGTAAAGTAAGACGCCCTCAGGCTAGGTGGAGCGACGATCTTCACTGGGTGACTGAGTGAGAATTGCTGAGAATCGAGATGAATGGCGTACAATTGGAGAGGCCTATGTCTAGCAGTGGACTGCTATAGGCTGATGATGGTGATCATGAGTAGGTTGAATGTTTGCAAAGGGTTAAAAGTTAGGATATAAGGAAGACCGAAACATAGAACGGTTATAACGTGAAACCATTCACAGCAAATCCATTTTTTACTTGAAAATCTCTCTCTGAAGTCATTACTTGCTTGGTTTCAGTTTTTTAGTCAAAAAACAGTTGAAAGTCAATGGGAAAGCTAATCTAATGCTTACATTATTAGATTACACATTACAATAATTATTATTATTTACAATATTAACTATTATTTAACAATAAATGTAGAAATATACACTATGCTTGACTAGGAAGGGTATGCTAACTTAGTTTTAGACTATTACTTAATTTTAGTTAACTATAGTATACGTTCTGCTGACCTTTTTGACATTCTCGTTAGCGAGATAGCGTATAAAAAATAAAAATAAACCATCGTTTTTTATTAAGGAACGTTTTTGTCTGTTATTCCGATTATTACTTTATGCTACAAAAGTGTTTATGGTTAAAAAAAAACAATCATCTATATTTGAAAAAGATTATCAATATTCAAGAAACTAACAAATGAATAAAAAACGAAAAGTTAATTTACTCTCATACCACGTATGGCCTAAACATATCCATAGGCCGTCCTCCATCTTGATTCATAACGACCAAACCGCGCCTATTTTCCATATTCGAATTAAAATTCGCGGCAGCCATCGCTCTTTCTCTCTCTAACGCAATAATTCTATCCCTGTCTAACATAGGTTTGACAGCTGTCAACTCTCCCGCCATAGGGGACAGCTTTTCTTGTTCATTTTGTATTTCTTTTGGTTTTTTTTCTTCAGTCTGTGGTGTGTCCTTGTTTTTGGAGTCTTGTTGGGCTTTTTTAGAACGTTTCCACTTCATTCTTCTGTTTTGGAACCAGATTTTTACCTGTGGACAAAATAAATGTTGTTATTAATTGGGGACTTGAATATTAAGTATGTGAATGTGTATGGTCTGGATTGTAATAATTTGGTATTTTTAAATTATTTGTAAACAAACGAAAAACATGAGCTTGTGGCCAAATAATAACAGTTGCACGGTTCGATCGAAGGTTAGAAGTAAGCTTTGTTTGCAGCGGTCGGTTCGATAAATTATATCGAGATTCCTCTGTGCTTCTGAAAGCACGTTAAGCCCTTGGTTTCTGCTGTCATTTGTAGTTCTTTGACAGTCATTACGGGTAGTCAGAAGTCCGAAAGTCTGACAACCAGTCTTACCAAGGGGTATCGTATTAACCAATAACTGGGTTGTGGAAGTCAGATAGGCAGTCGCTACATGTTAAATACTAGTTTTAAGCTGCATTCCGCTAAGACTGGAAGCTGTCCGTTGGGAAAATGGTAGGCATATTCATTAACTAAAAACGTTTTTTTTTTACAAATTCACAAGTCGATCTTTTGCAAGAGCTTTTTATCAGACAACTCTGATGCTCGTTTTCACCAATATCTAAGTGACACTTAAATGAATCTCTAAATAAAAGTGCATTGTTGGATTTTCAACTTTCAGTGTTGAGCCTAGCGCTGAAAATCCAACAGTACACTTTTATTTAGGGATTCATGTAAGTGTCACTTAGTGAACGTGAAAACGAGCATTAGTTCCACATGCATAATTAGCAATAAATAAATTTAAAATGTAATTCTATTATTTTTTTATTATTACTTTGTTTATCATTTTAAATCTTATTAATGTACATTTTTAAATATTTCTTAAAATAAAATAAAAAACATTTAGAAATATAAAAAATAGAGTTCCATCGGTGTCGGGAGCTGTGTCCAAGCTACCGGTGGTTAGGGCTGTAGAGACAGGAACCTCCTCACAATGCGAGCCGTATCGAGGAGTACTGCTTTCTGAATCAGGCGCTTGATCCAACCGCCTAACGAGAGCCTCGAGAGATGTTGATCGAGGCTTTCGGCCATCAGACCATTAGCCGTTATTATTACAATTGTTTAAAGCTGACGGGTACAAAATAATTAAATATATATAGCAATTAGTGGTGCAAGTAAAAGTGTGGTAATATTTGCAATTATATAATATTTTGAGCTCCTTAAGTTCTGAGTTGAGCTCCATGATTACTGACAAATGCACTGACTGGACAGGTCCACTCAAATCTTCGTGGTTCTTCCTCAAAATACCATTTCAGCCACTAATCTACATGGTCCTCGTATGGCCTGACCAAGATTATGTCTGGACTTTAAAGAGAATGCTACCCGAGTTTGTTTCGGCCTTTCTTCTCAGAGTAGTCAGGTAGGAAACACCGAACTCATCTAGCTTATTTTTAATATTTTTTTAATATGACGTGTAAAAGTGATTCCGATATTTACAGAATAAACAATTTAATGTTTACATTCTCGTCTCATCTGAACCCCATATTTTCACCCCTTATCCTACAAAACCATACAAGTACCTACCCGTATAAATCCAAACAGGTGTAAATATCGTATAAATTTCTAAGACCCACCCCGAGGGTGTGAGATTAATCTTTAAACCTTCGTAAACCTGCAAAGCCGTAACGTTTACGATTCCACCCTTGTAATCTTAACATACATTTGTAAGCACAAATCCGCCATGTTGACAGGTGTTGGCGCCAAAACAAATGTCAAAATTGGGCTGTTTGTAGTGTCAGTGATCTGGGTTAATATTATTTATAGAGTGTTGGATTTTGAATATATTTAATTGATTAAAAAAGGTACAAATAATTTATATTTTCTTCTGTTGTTACTGTTTTTTTTTAATCAATAAATCGATAATATTTTAAAAATCGCTTACACTTTCCGTTAACTTTGACTTATTTGTCAAGAAACCAACAATTTTCGTTAATTTATAGCATGAATTGAAATACAAGTTTGCGGCTAGTGCAAGATTAATTTCGATAACAGATAATATAGACACTAATGTTAGCAATTTCTTCCTTTAATTTATTTGTCAAGATAAAAAGAGCCATAGATTACGTTTTCATGGAATGCATTTGAATGTGATATCAATATTGCAGTGCAAATAGTAATAATACGTCACTCAATACTTAGTGATTGTAATAAAAATAAAACAGCTTTATATTTGTTTAATTGTTTTGAATTACTCACAGCTTTTTGCAAATAAGTAATATATGCCGTACTCGTCTATTTTTAAAAGAGATTTTTTTTTTTTTTAATGGGCTTTGTCGCTTAGCGACCACATCGTTCAGTGCAGAAAAACACAAAATTGTTTTTGCTCGCCGCTTCATCTGCGTTTTGGGGACTTATCCCACGGGAACGTACTATAGGGATTAAAATTATCATATGTCCTAATCCAGGTCATGCTCTTGCCGTATGCCAAATAACATCGAAATCCGCACAAACTAACAGACAGACAGAAAAGTTACCTACTTTCGCATTTTTAATAGTATGGATGGAAATAAAATAAAATGATTTTGTAAATTGGTTTGTACAAATACTTTTAAAAGTACACTAAACTAGATGAGCTCGGCGCTTCCAAATAGTCTTCAGAGTAGTCAGAAGACTATTCTGAGAAGAAAGGCTGAAACAAACTCAGAGGCTACATACAGTCTCTTTTAAAGTCCAGACATAATCTTGGTCAGGTCAAATTTAAATAATTTATTTTCTCTTCTCAAACAATGGCATCTTATAATTTAGATAGACTTGAGATCCTGTGAAGATAATGTAATCTACATTATCTGTCTGAAATGGTATTTTGAGGAAAGAACCACACAGATTGAGTGGTGATACGTAAAGGCAGCAGATTGGATAATAGAAGAACTAAATAAGTAAGTTTTTAATATAAGAAAACCTCAAAAAGAATAACGGAACAATGAATGAGATGAGATCTTTAGGATGATACCTAAAGATTAATTATTTTCGGAAAACAAAATTATATTTTGTCTAACCTGAGTTTCCGTAAGCATCAGACTGGTGGCTACTTCAAACCTCTTGGGCCTGGAGAGGTACTTGTTCATTCTGAACTGCTTCTCCAGCTCCAGGAGTTGCTGCGACGTGAAGGCTGTGCGAGGTCTTCGAGTCTTGCCCAGGAGAGCGTGGGGGGCACCTGAGGAAGAAGATTAATGATTAGTAGTAACTGGAGAAAGTTTATTTACACATAGGGAATCGTAAGATAGTTTTTTTTAGATATCTATATGTTTAAGGTTTTTATAAAGTTTGTGCTTTTAACGCCTTGGCTTTGTTTGACCTTGACTAATTGTGTAATAATTTAAAATGGGTCAGAGAATCGTCTTCGCCCTTGGTAAATTATTAATCAGTACATCAATTGGAAATCTGGTCTAGTCTGGTCTACAACAAGATCTTCACGGGTATTTTGTATTTGCTCAACTTTTTTTTGCTATTGAATGGTTTGTAAAAGCTGACGGCTAAGCTGTTTTTATTGGAAAAAAAGCAATATAGCAAAAAGGTATTGTAACACAAAAAGGTTTAAACTGATATTGTATCCTACGCGTAATTGAATCAATCTATTCCTAGCCAATCTCAATTAATCAAATCAATAATAAAAACACGAACCACTTAACCACAATTTATTTAACCGAACGTTAATATAACTAATTTATCGCATCAAAGTCCCGCCGCTAAGCTTATAAAAATGATAATTAACAATTACTATAACACGAACGCGACATTTGGCGTTGTTTGTCCAACACGATAATGTCATGAACGCATCTGTCAAATTTTGGCGCGAAACGCCATGTTTTTTTCGGTTGTTTGACTATTGTATTATTTTTATTGGTGCTCGTTTGGGGTGAATGGGATTAGAAGTGGTGGTAATATGATGGTTTGTACCACTTAGTTGTATTATTAAATAAAGCTTTTTTTTAAGCAAAACACGTCCACCGGAGAAAAAGACAATTTTCTCCAATGGAACGTGTAATGTAATGTTGATTCCAGGCAAAATTATTCAAAATTCAATCATTTGTCCGCACTTACAATACAATATTTCAGCATAAAAATACTCTTTATAAATTTTATAAAGAGTATTTTTATGCTGCATCAACATAAGATTGCTAGAAATTAAGATATTACATATATCAAAGTGAATTAAAGCTTCATTTAAGCTTCCGTCGGCCTAGAGCCGATGAAGCACTTAGTAGTAATAAATTGAATTGAGCTATCGGAATTGGACAGTAAAAAAATCTATAAATCACAAAATAATCTATTCCCATTTGTGAGACCATTACACGCCCTCACAACGCTCAACCAAAAAGAACCCTTTCAACTTTTTTTTCTCCCACACAAAGGGCAAACGTCAACACTCGTACAGCCAAAATTAAACTTTCAATAACTTATAAATGCATTAAAACCTACATGTAGGTACAGAAAATAAATAGAAAATCGTGCTCAAGTGTCGATATGATAAATAAATAGTTTAGTCATGTTGGCAGTACGTGACTTTCCTGTGCCCAACTCTGGTTTAAGTTTAAAAATAATGTTTGGTCCCATCCTGGTTTTATTTGTTCTCGTCTAATAAAGATATAACGACTTCTTCTATTTGTTATTTATTTATAATTGGAATTGTAAATTACTATAATTTATTGGTATTTTAACGGTTATTTTCAATAGCGGTATTTGTTCGTAGAATTTATGAATAAACTCTGCTATTTTGCTTTGTGAATGATTGCATAGTCGTTTTCGTGTCGTTGTCATTCTGACAGACTTAGATACAATTAAATGAAACGCTGTAGAAAAATGTTCTAAATTATTGCATATTTTTTTATCGCCAACAGCGCTGCAGTAACGGATGGATACACTAGTATTAATTATATTTTTGAAGAAAAATATACGAGGAGGATCCTGACTTTTACATAGTTTTGATTTTGAATATTCCCAGTTTCAGACGGATTAGTAAAGCTGCTGTCAATCAAATATCAAGTTAGCTGTTAAGATCATAGACGTATTATTTAGAACTAGAGTCTTAAGATTTGTTGATGAAATAAAAACAGCCAATGGCAAGTACAATTTTAACAGTTGAAATTTAAAAAATCCCCGATTCAAAGATTTTCTCATTTCTCTTTCTTACTCCATCACCAAACCCTGTTCACCATCTATCTATAACCTATTCATTGAGACCATTCCAATGAGCCCAAACATGATACCTGTCCTGTAAGTTGACGTAAGAGAGTTGGATATCATGCAAATTTCAGTTGGTGATTCTAATATATTATTGCAGTAACAGAATACCAAATTTCAAATCGATCAGACCTGTGGAAGATACTCACATCCATTCATCAACTAGAAAAGAGCTGATAATCTTCAAACGACTGAACCGATTTTGATAAAACATATCTAAAAACCGTCGCTAGAAAACCAGCTTTTAAATTTAAAAAAAAACCGCATTCAAATCGGTTCACCTGTTTAAGAACTACGGTGCCGTAGACAGACACACACACATAGCGGTCAAATTTATAACAAATGACAAAAAAAGACTGTTGTCAAAATACCAGGCAGGATAAATCAGAATAGGCATAAGTGCCTAATTTATCTTATTAATATAATAGTTATTGGTACAATATAGGTCTTTGCATAATAAACGGTGAAGGAAAACATCGTGAGGAAACTGGTATGTCCTAGAACCAAAAATTCGAAGACATGTGACATCTACCAACCCGCACTGGGCCCGCGTGGTGAATTACGGCCCACTCCCTCTGACAAAGAGGAGGTCTGTGTCCCAGCAGTGGGAACATTATAGGCTTATTATGCCGATAGTTAGTCGCTTCCTCGCCGGCGGTGGGACAACTGCCCAATACATAGACATTTGACTTGCAAACTAAAAATGAAAAAAAAAATAGAATTCGAAGTCAAAGTCTGAACTTCGGTGGGACAACCTGCGTTATGGATATAGACAATAGTACAATCATCGCCCGACTCCGCAGTAAGGAGCTAGTATAAAATAAATCCGTATATTTGTCGTTCGGTATTCCCCTCTAGACTACTGAACGTCCTCTGTTATTTATACCAAAAGTTAGGACAGCCAGCCGAATGGATAGTGGCTCTACATTCTGTTTAGCTACTTACTGGCACTATGTACTTGGTAACTACATTCGATAAATGAGGATGATGCCCGGGTCAAAAAAAAAAGAAATTTTATTTAGTCCGTCAGTCAGCTAATAAAAAAACATTAGACACGTATTTTTTGCTTTATCATATTAATAAAAGATGATTTAGATAAAACGCATTAAAGTTGGGGAGTAGGAGTCATTACGTCACAAGTATAAAATCTACATACTAGTGACGTCATGGCACATTTTAACTTAATGTATCGCCGTAATCTTTTGATTACGTAAAAAAAGAAAAAATACGTATCCAATATTTTTGAATAATCAACCTGAAGAACATTTTGTTTTTGTCAACAGCCCTATTGCCAATGTCGTAACGCTTTATTTCACTGAAGGTTTGGGCAGAAGTGTACCTATTAGTTCATCCACATTTCGCCAGTTATGTGTAAGTCAAATGAAATAGGGGGCGAGCCTATTGCCATCAACCGGGCACGAGTCCAGACTCAGGGCTATCAATAACACTTTGTCCGACCTGGGAGTCAAACCCAGGACCTCATGCTCTTGAAGGGGTCCACTAGGGCCGATGCCTGCCGGGGTTGCGAAGAAAACCGAAAGGGAGATCGTGGCCCCCGGCAACAGGGCAACCGAAGGAACACGGCTGGGTTTTAGTCAGTAAGAGTCTGACACGCCCTCCCGCTCCGCCCAGAGCGGGAAAAGTTATTTGATGATTTCCCACCCAAAAAAAAAAGGACCTCATGCACAGCTGTAGCGCTTGCGACCACTAGACCAACGAGGCAGCTAAGCCAATACTTGTGAAAGTGAGTTTTTTTGTTTGTTACGCTTTCAGTCTTCTTGTTTTCGTGTGGTTAGTGACTAACCTGGTGTCAAAGTTGTAAAGCCGCCCACGGGCCTCTGACTTGGCTTCATATGCCGTCTAGAAATATCTCTCAGGCATGTCGGTATCCTCACGATGTTTTCCTTCACTGTTTTGAAGCAAGTGATAATTATACAATACGCACATAAATCCGAAAAGTCAAAGCTCTCGAGACCTATGACTTGGCAGCATGACGGTCACACCACTAGGTTATCACTGCTCTGTGCGCTTTCACGCTAAAACAGCTGAACAGATATGAATTAAATTTGGCACATGGGTAGACCATGACCTGGGTTAGGACATAGGGTATTTTATCCCAATATTTCCACGGGATCGAGACTCATCCGGGTGAAAACGCGGGCGCAGCTAGTTTTAAATAAGTGCCGATTGTGAATGATGAAGTAAATTGTTGCATATAATTAATTATAGTGATGCAAATGAATTTTGTGTAGGTGAATAATGTAATACAAGTGAGCTTTGAGTCGCCTACATGTTAATGTTAGTAAACCTTGAGAAACTTAGTCATATGATAATGAAGCCTTCCACAATAACATACCGGTACGGCAATCTATAACTTTAATACTGTTTTAAAGAGATGCCTATATCAAAAGCATTCGAGTGATAATGTGGGGTAGAAAAGTAGTAATGTATTCCGTCAAAATTACGTTATTTTAAAAAAAACTAAGTATTACTATTTGTTATTGAACATGAGTTAGCCTTGATGCCTATTTATAAACATTATGTTTAAGAAATAAAATAAAATAGCGAAAAGAAAACTTATTTATTACACTATTTTAATGTATTATAGTTAATTGATTCAGGCGTGACCTTGCGGAAATCCATTATAAAATGATGATGTGAATATATTTAGTAATCTGTTCCGCTTATCTATTTTTAAACAGTCTTAATAAGATTCTGAAAGAAATCGACACGTGTTTCACCTCTCAACGAGGAATCCTCAGGATGACGATTGACTTGTCGCGAACTCGAACACGGGCAATAAGGCTCAGTCTACGCTCAGTGCTTGGTGTGGCTACACGTCGTGTTCGAGTTCGCGACAAATCAATCGTCATCCTGAAGATGCCTCGTTGAGAGGTGAAACACGTGTCGATTTATTTCAGGGTCTTTTAAAGACTCTTTAAAAATAGCTAAGCGGAACAGGTTACTAAATATATCCACGTCATCATTTTTTAAATTTATTATTTTTACTGCATTATTTCAGCTTTCTCGTGAAACTGTTTTGAGGTGGCTTTGTATGGGGCTTTCCGATATTGCGAGGGTTGCACTCTAGCGTTCAACGCTTTTTGTAAACACACTCAAGAGCTGCATATGATTATGGACACGATCATAGAGTAGATCATATAAGCAATATTTATAGTATAATTAAATTTACTATCAACTGCAGTTGCTTTCGATACAAATCAGTATCGGCTCAAGTTGTCAGTGCCAAAAATCTGTTTCCACGTTTTCATTGTGGATACATAATGTATTCAATAGTGAGTGCAGTAAGAAGCGAGATTATAAAATCACAAGGTTTTTAAATAACACATTCGCATGCTGAACCCGTCGATAAAACTTCAGTTAAGCTTACGAATCCAAAACTATCTACAAAACAAAACGATATAAATCTTATATTTATGTAAGTAGAGCAACTTTCAGAGTGCAACGCACCCTTGGCAGATTTATAGCTTGAGCAATGAATACGTGTGCTTCTAATCTAACGGGAGGAGGTTACATTTATTGTCTACGAGAAAACGGTCTTTGGTCTGTGCTCTATGGAAAAGATGGCGGGTTTTCTGTTTGAATTTTGGCGGTCAAAGATGTAGCAAAAGGTAAGAACTTTATCTAGGCACTGTTTTTTTCTACTTTGCCTCTTTTTAATGCAATTAACTGAATGAATAATATTATAAGTTGATAAAATACTAAGCTGGAATCACTCGGTATAATTTTCAGTACCTATACTTAATTTTTCATAATTTTCCTGTTCTTATCTCATTTGATTTAGCGTGTTACCTTCTTCTTATATTTTTCTATTAGTGGTCATCTCAGTTATCACCCGCTTTCTAACCGTATTATCTTTCACACAGTCCATTCATCTTTTCTTTTAAGTGTCAGTATCATTTATATCTACATTTTTTTTATGTTCGAGCCACTTCTACCATATTTAAGAACATAATATAAATAAATTGAAACAATTGATTGCTTGTGCAATTGAATAATTATAATATCGATGGATATCTAAATGACAACTTTTAATTGACATTAAAACATGTCAATTAAAATTTACTTATTTTATTGTAAAATTAATTTATTTATAATTTTTATTTTTGTGTTAGATTTAATTTAGTTTTTTGTAATTTTTTAATTTGATCCTCATTCTGTGCCCTTACAGGGTCCATATTTTTGTACCTAGCTTGAAGCCTTATGTAACATCTTTTCTACAATATGGAATGTAAATAAACGAATATGAATGTGTCTTCTTAGTTTCATATCGCGTCAAACTGTCTCTAACACATAAGGAGTTTGCCAAAACACAATAATATATACTCCGTTAAATCGTATAGCCTAGCACAATTCTGATATCGACACAATAGCGTTAAGTCGCTCCGTCGAGCGCAAGACGCCAATCAGCGTAATTTGATTCTCGCCCCCCGAGCTATGGCGAGTATAGCTGTGTGTATGTATGGTATATCTCTTGTGTCAACAACTTTAGGGGACTGTAAAATATTATGGTGTTTGAGAGTGCTGAAGGAGAGATCGCCACGGACCGTTTTTTTTTTAAAGAATTTAATACTATTGTTAGTCTATCTCCCTCGGGTGTTGGTCTTTAGATTTTGTTCAAGTAGGTAAGTCTTAAGACGCAGATATATGCAGGTTAGCTTGCGTGTTCTGTATTGAGCTCACGCATGGCGCCCTACGTCCAGCCAGTAATGGGACTCGCCCACCAAGGAGCGCTGTCCCAAATTAGACGCATTATTAATTTAATATACGTAAAACAAAAGCTATTCTAATAAAACACGTATACTAAAAGATACATAATTAAATTATCTTTAAAATTGTGTAAATTTCAGAAAAATAAATTTGATAGATTTTCCGTGATTCTCAGTTTTGTATCCATGTTAGACATAACTTTACAAATTTATTTCACTATGTAATATAAACATAATCTAAAATATTCCTATACTAAGTTATTATTATTATTTTTTAATTTAACATATGTTTTTTCCAAATTATTAGCATGACTCATTTAGACGTGATCTTCAGTATAAAATCATTAAAAGTCGGTTATCGTCGCCTTAAGACACTTGATTCTCGCCCCCCGAGCTATGGCGAGTATAGCTTTGTGTACCTATGTATGGTATATCTCTTGTGTCAATAACTTTGGGGACTGTAAAATATAGATAATATATATTATAAAAATGTTGTTGAAGATTGAAGGACAGATCGCTTCGGTCAGCTTTGTTTTAGAATTTAAAACGATGGTTGGTAACCTACAAATTATAGTATGGAGCTTAAAAATCGTCTACGCACGTCAACTGCTGTGATTTGTCGACACATATCGTTGATTTTCGTTCCAGAATCAAGGTGTTAGTGTCTTCCAAGTTTTCATAAATCTAATGACATTTGATTCTCGCCTCCCGAGCTAGAGTCCGCGCCACCACTCAACTCCGCAGCGCTAGTGTCAATGTCATATCAAATTGACCAGTTTATCAAACGACCTAGAAAGAAAGAAAGAAAGAAAGAAAGAAAGAAAGAAAGAAAGAAAGAAAGAAAGAAAGAAAGAAAGAAAGAAAGAAAGAAATAAGAGTTTTTTTTTTTCTTTCTTTCTTCTATCAAACGACCTGGTCTTCAAAACTCCATAACATATGATTTGAATGTATACCACTTTATTTTTATGGGGCACCCCATCAAATAGATAGGGTCGATCATAATATCGGCATGTGGAGTCCATGTCGACCCTAATTTGGTACCAAATTGATCCTATTATTATAGTGTTATTTTGGCACTTTCGCGCTTGGGCTAGTGACAATAGTGGTGGAGGGTGAGTTTGAATGAAAAAGTTTGAGTTCGAATCGAGTTTTAGGCTTATTTTTTTGGCCAAAAAGTTATTTACCTACCTTTATTACCCGACAGTGGCGATGCACGATGCCGAAAAAGTAGCGAGGTTTTAAAGGATTTTAAAAGATTTTCATTTTGTTTTTATTCGTGTTTCTCGAGTTAAGTCGAAGTTTCCTCACGATTGTTAACAGACCTCGAAAAAAGGTGTTATGCAAGTTAATAATCACAATTTTATTGTAATCTTATTCAAGATCTAACTCCTCTGCCCACCCCCAAATTGAAACAAACATGATTATAAATCAAATTAATTGCAACAAACTAATCATATGTCACCAGTCACCACTTATTCTCTATTACAAATTACTCTCACCTTTATTCAAAAAACAATATGGGTCATTTTACCGTGACACGATTTGATTCATATTTCTCTGCGATATTTTAGAGAATTTTGAATCTTATTCTCTTATCGTTAAGTTTTAATTTACAATAGCAACGTTTAGCTAGGGGTGCATCTATAGGGTGATTACAATTAGTACTATAGTAATTTAATTTGTTTATTTTTATACTCACAATCACAAATGGTGATATTTCGGTGATTGTTAAGCTCAGTTAAGCTGGTGATTAGCGATTTTAATGTGTTGCATTTTAAATTGTGATTGGGGTGACAGTAATTATTTTATTTATAGTGCAATGGTAGACGGACTGGAGTTCTGAGCTAAGGTTCGTAGGTTTGATACCTACAAGTTACAAGGCACTTTCTAAACTCTGCCTTGTTCACACGTTCAGTCGACATTGGCAACTCGAAACCTCGCGTGCTAACTATATAGAGTCGGGATATGGCCATTTGAGATCTCGCCCGGCAATAAGTCGCGCACGCTCGTCTTAAAACCTAGTTCTCACAGCCTTTAACAACCTTTTAAAACACGTTAAACATAAAATAACCCTTCAAAACCCAGAGACCACATAAAATAATTTACATGAAATAAAATCTGCGTGTAACAAAAGGTTTTCTCAAGAGTAGGGACAGACATTACAGCGCATGCGTGAACTAACCACGCCTACTTAATATCCTCCCCCTGTATGTTATGTTAAATGTATGTAGTGTTGTCCTTTCTTAAAAATAGTGGGTAAGTAGAGTTTAAAGTGGATTCAGTACTAGTTACTGCCTCGTAGATCTAGTGGTCGCAAGCGCAACTATATTACATATTTTGTTTAATTTACTAATAAGGCAAAATAATATTTTAAAGTTTAAAAGGATTTTTAGCTTATCCAACTTCGAAGGCCGATTACAGCGGATAATAGCCAGTTAAGTACTGACTTTTTTCATGTTTTGAATAGCTTAGGGACCTGTATAGTTTTTAAAACCAGCTAGAACCTATGGAAACTCCTTTTTGTATTTTTTAATTGAAGTTGAAAATTTTAGTCTAAAAGCTTAAATCCCTTCTATCTACAGTTTTTTGAGTAACTTGCAGGAATGTTAGGAAGTTTATTATTTTACGTATGAAAGTAACATTCAAGACGATTATGTCACAAAAAAAAAAACTCACTACAACATCTTGTATAGTTGCACCCTGTATAGTTGTATGACTTTCTTGTTGGTCTAGTGGTCGCAAGCGCTACTGCTGGACATGAAGTCCTGGGTTTGATTCCAATGTCAAACAAAGTGTTATTGGGTTTTCCATCAGGAATTTCTCAGTACCAGCCCGGAGTCTGCATTTGTGCCCGGTTGACATAACTGGCGAAATGTGGGTGTACCTACTAGGTATAGGCACACCTCTGCTCAACCCTTTCGGGAATGCAGGCGTGATATTATGTCATAACTAAAGGTTTTGAAATAAGATTAGACATTTCAATAAACCTCTTTTTACAGTCCGTTCAACCGATTTGTAGGTTTGAACCCAGGTTCAAACCTACAACCTACGATAACAATTCGGGGCTGTTACCACCACCACTGCTCTGACTGCAACTTTGCTGACCGGCTAATATTTTCACAACGGCACGAGTTAAGCTGGCACAGTGGGAACAGCCCCGACTTACGAGTGGTGGGTTCGAACCTAGGCAGGAGTTTTAGTAAATAATTTTATCACCACTGCTCTCAAAACGGTGAAGGAAAACATCGTGAGGAAACCGGCATGTCCTAGAACTAAAATTCGAAGACATGTGACATCTACCGACTCGCATTCGGCCCGCGTGGTGGATTATGGCCCACTCCCTGTCACAGAGAGGAGGCCTGTGTCCCTGTGGAAACAGAGACCTGATTATGATGAGACACTGAAAGCGGTTCTGGAAATGGTTGTTTTATTTACCTATAAAAGTCAAAGTCAAATCATTTATTTCAAATAGGTCCATGTATGGCACTTTTGAACGTCATTATTTACAAAAAAAATAAATGATTCTAGTCGCCCCTTCCGTAAGGTAGTTTTCTTATGGAGAAGAATGGGCAAGAAACTCCACCGTTACTCTTTTAAAATATTTTACAATATTTTGTATACATTAATTATATAATTATATCTGAAGACGATGCACCTGGAATAATATTACTATACCACAACTGGTAAAAATAATTAAAAATGAAGCAATGACAGAAAAATTTATTACATGATGGATACATGGTGTTCACATATTTAGCATTGTTAAAGTATAAGATATTCCTAAAAAAATTACAAGTAATATTAATAAGTCAGTGTGTGAGTTTAAGTAATCACAGAATGTAAAATCAATGTTATAATAATTAATTATACAATTAAATTAGTAACCAGTTTGATTTTGTCTATACTCTAAATATATCGGCTCTTAGGTATATTTAAATATATTTTCTATCTGCCAAGTTACACTGAAAATCTGTATAAAGTCAAGCTAAAGTTATGCAAGCCTGAAACAATTAAAACCGTTACCCAATATGGCGACTATCAAAAGAGCCGGCTAAATAGATTCTTTACTGAAACTGTGAATTGTACCCGGGAGCCGCCCGACGGGGCTTGTTAGTGATGTGACTGTGTCGATGTCACAGATTTTTTTGATGAAGCACGATTACAACAGATGAATATCTATACATACTTGGGTCTAAATTATACATATACAATACCAACAAAAAAATTGAAGTGTCTGTTTGTTATGTCAAAATAACAGCTTTGTACTAAATTCATATGAAAGTTTATACGGTATATTAAAAACATTTTTTTTTTAATCGTGTCTATCTGTCTGTCTTTTTGTTCCGGCTAATCTTCGAAACGGCTCGACCGCTTTTGATAGGACTTTCACTGGCAAATAGCTGATGTTATAAGGAGTAACTACGGGTACTTTTATTTTAGAAAAATAATTAGGATTAAAGCTGCGGACAGCAACTAGTTGGCAATTGGAATAAATAAACATATGATATAATATGACTTTAGGAAGATGTTAAGGGTGAATTCGAGCAAAGTGAAATACCTAGTATAAGTCATATTCGGATAATAATTAATGGTTGACGTGTGACAGTTTTTGTATTGAAAACTGTCAAAAAAATATTTTTTATTTATTTATTTGCTAACATGTAAAACACTGGTTACTAAGCGTGCATTAAAAATTTTATGACACATTTTTAAGACATACACCTTGTAAATGTTTCATATTAAATTACATAAAACATAATATTGATTCAAACTATTACAACTTATTACACTATACCATGGATGAATACAGATGGTTCATTCCATATTTTAGGAATGAAGCTACAAGTAAGCACGTGATAGAAAGATAGGCAACTTCTAGGTAATTAGCGCTGTGCGACCTAAATTGCACTTTATTATGTCGTAACAAGAGTTGTTTTTTATTTAAATGATTTTGAGTGAACCATCTGTCTACACCTGTGACTATACTAAAGATAATTTAAATTACGATAAAAGTAGTATGGAAGTTTGGTCGAACTAAGTAAGAAAAAGTATGTTTTATAACAAATTTAAATGCGCAATTTGTCTGCCAAAACCGAGTAATTACTTGGGAATATTTTCAATGGGACTTGTCAGAAATATTACCTAGGGAGTAGAGGGGAGAGGCCTGTAGTTGAATTGTCGTAACAGAAAAACATTAATTATTAATTGGCTCATAGAAAATGGGATTTGATGCCTCCGATCTCAAAATTAAAATGCAAACAAAAACAACAGTTTTTCTCTGATCACAGCATTTTTAAAAAATATAATAGTAAAAAAAAAACAAATTAAAAACAAAATCTATCGATAATATCACACATCGACACTACCCCCTCACTCACACGGGGATCTAATTTGGCAAGGGCTGGGCTTTGTTTGTGAGAACAAATTGGTGCCAGATAATTGGCTTAAAGTCCCCAAGGGATGGGGGAATGGGGGCCTGAGTGTTGGCGGGGGAATCACGCTTTTGATGATTAGCTAGCTTTTTAAAAGATATTTAAGTTTAAAAGTAATCATCATTAAATGTTATTGTTGGCAAATATGATCTTTACATTTATTTTTTTGCGACGCATGGTCTTTTTTTCCACTACGTCAAGCCAAAGATATAGCTTATATTAATTATTATGTCCTATGTGCCTGTGACTCCGGTACCCGAATATCCATATTAAAACTGGGACGCGTTATTGCTAGGCGGCAGAAATAATGTAAGATCTGTTTAAAAAAGGTCAAGAAAACAACATTACTAGGAACATTACTTGTCGTTGTGATCTTGTTCTCGTAACTGTAATTATCTTTAGTTTTCATTTATTTTTGTTGCTTATATATTTTGTAAGTATGTATGTATTTATATATCTATTATTTAGGATATGTATATATCTGTGTATTTATTCTAGTTTAATTGTATACTTATTTGCACCGACGACAGCCCCATTTTATGTCCAGGCAAATCACTGTCCATTCCAAGGTTGCCTGGAAGAAATCGCGGAAAGCGATAAGGCCGCCCATTGTATATTTTGTAGTGTTTGATTATTTTTTGTTATGTATTTTTGTGGTGTACAATAAAGTATATATAAATAAATAAATATAAGACAGTTGCCTTTGAAGAGTTAAGAGATCCAGATATAATAGTTCTGCCAAGGACTAATTCTCTAAAAACTAACGGTCATCTTGCTCATATATAAGGTCCCATTAAAATAGATGGACAAATTTTAACACAGCTTTCAGTACGACTAACCAAAATCCAAGCAAAAAAAAAAAAAACTGATTAAAGTGATTTTATATTGTTCTAAAATAATTGACCAACATTTTAAGTCTATTTGCGTTAGCTGATTTTTTTCTTGTAACTATCTACTGTGTTTTTCTTATTTTTTTTTTTACCTTTATCCTTATTATGGTGGTTTGAATGATTTCTAAAAGTTTGTCCATCTATTTTAATGGGACCTTATATATTAATATTATTAATATATATATTTATATAACAAGTATATAATAAAATATATCTAATATATAATCACATTTTCGAAAACGGCTCAAACGATTTCGATAAAAGTTGCAATATAGGGGTATTTACGATGGCGAAAAATCGATCTAGCTAGGTCTCATATTTGAGAAAATTATTTTTCTCCGTATTTTCACTCGAGCAGAGCTCGATCGCCCAAAGTTCCAAAGTTTAGAGCAAGACAATGAATAATAATGACATGGCAGCATGGAAATATTAAGCTCCTAGTATAATGGCAGCATGGAATAAGTAGGTACTATACATAGATTAGTATGAACTTTTCTATACTATTAAATGAGCATTCTCTATTTTCACCAGAGCAGAGCTCGGTCGCCCACGTACTAATATTATAAACAAGCGTACATTCAGGCATAATGTGATGTGAGTTGTCAAAAAATTGACAGAATGAAATACAAAATGGCCGCTACAACTGGAACCACACACCAACAACAAATTACGCTCTACTCGGGATTGTTGATTTTTAAATGAACTTCTGAAGCGGCCATGTTAAGACTTATCTACTAATTATTTAATTGCATAATCAAGCAGCTGATTAACTATGTGTTGTATACGACGCTGTAAGCTTTTATTTGATTATTTCATTTAATTCCGTTATTACGGGAGAGGTGGTTTATTACACACGTTCAGTGCCACGAGCCCTCTTGGAGGGTCCACCTAGTCGTATCTGGGATATCGGGAGCCCTCGCGGAGGGCTCATTTTAAATGTAGGTTTTTCTTAGCGAATACAGCATTATAAACCGTGAAAATAAAATCTGCTGTATATTTTAACAATATTTATTAGTATATTTATGGTTTAAAAATCAAAGCATTTTTTAATTTTTTCTTCAACGTTAAAAATATTCACAAAAAATTTGATAGTTTGGAAACTATGTATAGCAACAAAACCCCATGAAAACACTATTTTACTTTGTTTTACAGTGTTTTATAACATGGTTTTAAACCTAATGCCGTTGACCGTCCGCGATGGTTAACTTTAGCGCAAACGTAATGCCGCCGGTAACCCTCCTGGAGGGTTCACTTCCAATATGTATGGCGGCATAGCGTATGAGTTCTATGAAAAGTGGGTGGAGTCAAAAGTTTTAAGGTGCGTGGAGGCTCTATCAGTCTGTTTTGCAATTTTCGTTTAAGCAAAGATAATTTTTGAATGCAGGAAAGGTTAAATAATCAATGTTAAACAATGTTAAATGGCAACCCTGGATGCAATGTCTTATCTAAAGGATGACGTATCGGTCGCTAATCGTATTTTGATCAACGTACAACCTGACATTGACCTGCAAATCGCAAAAAAGGTAAGAAAATTTGAGTTTTACGAGCTACCCTGTAGCTTTCATCTTAGGGGTGTATGTTATGCATGTTAACTACGTCTTCGTCAATGTGCCCTGGCGGCTGAGAGTATATCATGTTCACTCTAATGTCTCGCTGATGGTGGCGCGTGTGTTGGGTCATTTAGCTTCCTTCAACATGGTTGAGCTGAATGGTGTGGATCCATGCCTCATGTTCGTGAACGGGCGCCATCAGTTGGTACTGATCATCTCTTAGCTGCCACGGCATATATAACTTTTTTTTTCTTTGCTTTATTTTTATTTTTATTATGAAGGCTTTTTTAACGTTTTGCATCGTTGTCACATGTATAACTTTAACATGAATTATGTAACCAAGATTTTGTAACCAAATTTTGATTTAAAAGAGTGACCGTGGAGTTTCTTGCCCGGTCTTCTCCATAGGTACCTACTACGCTTTGGAATGTGCAACTAGCTTCATCTTTCTGACTGACCGACCCCTTGACAATTCAAAAGTGCCTGTAATTGGTTTATTTGAAATAAATGCTTGCAAATTACCCATTGCCCTAAAAAATCACACATTACTACTAAAAAGATAATAATCTATCTCAATTTATCTTTCCAACTAAAAAGGTTAAGCAGGGGTGACCCTAACTGAGTAGGGTGGCTGGTTTATTGCCGCTCCATATGTCGGGACCGTCGGGTAGCGGCACCTGTTAGCAATCACATAATTGAATGATTTTTATTGCTGGGCAAAGTTGGGATGCTGGCCTAATCTTGCGTTAAATGTACAGTTTAAATTGTGGGGGTTGCCCAGCGGTGGGTTGTGAATATTGTAATTTGTAATTTGTAATGGTGTGTTAGATTTGGAATATTTAAATTGGTGTTTTATTTTTGTGAAATATGTCGTGAAATATTTCCACATTATGTTCAAAACAAATCAATCAATGTCTAGCCCTTTTCCAACTATGTTGGGGTCGGCTTCCAGTCTAACTGGATGCTGCTGAATACCAGTATTTTACATGGAGCGACTGCCTATCTGACCTCCACATACCAAGTAACTGGGTAATATGATACCCCTTGGTAAGACTGGTTGACAGACTTTCGGGCTTCTGACGACCCGTAACGACTGTCAAACATCCATGAATGACAGCCGGGACCAACGGCTTAACGTGCTTTCCGAGGCACGGAGCAGTCTCGGTATTTAAAGATCACCCATCTACGGACCAACCTGGCAAGCATAGCCTGATGGATCGACCCGTGCGGCTGCGAGCTCCTCCTGTTATGTTCAAAACTAATCTTGTATTTCTTATTTATAGAAAAGCTCTGCTTTGGCCTAAATGTGATTATTCGCTTTCTCAAGTTCTTTTTGCATCCCTGTACCTATACTTAAATTAAACCTACACGAGGCACTATTCGACGTAGTCTCGTTGGTCTAGTTCAGCGGTCGGCAAACTCATTAGTCAATAGAGCCAATTATCAATACTATAACGACTAAGATTTCATATGAGAGCCAATCCGTTCTGTGTCCAAACTGTCGCAATACACTTTTCTTAATCCTTAAAACTTTCACTCCACAACGCTTCCTAAAATTAACTTGCTAAGAAGTAGGATGCCTTCATCATCATCATCATATCGGCTGATATTAATATGATGAAGGCATCTTTTTTACTTACATTAACAAGTTAACTTTGGAAAAATTTCAAAGTTACTTCCAGTAAATGATTAATTTTGGATGTCCTGTTAATTTATGGTGAAAATACTTTGATATTGTAATGACCAAAATCCCGACCCCCGCGTGTATCTACGCTCGCTCTCATCGACATTTGTTAAGAGCCGCACTATATAGGCCAAAGAGCCGCATGCGGCTCGCGAGCCGCGGTTTGCCGACCACTGGACTAGTTAGTCTAGCAAGCGCTACTGTTGAGCATGAAGTCCTGGCTTCGATTCCCGGGTCGGACAAAGTGTTATTGGGTTTTTCCATCAGGAATTTCTCAGTAGCAACCCGGAGTATTTGTATCCGGTTTATGGTAATAGGCTCCCCCTATTACATGGGACTTAATCATAACTGGAGAAATGTGTGTGGTACTATACGTACACCTCTGCCGAACCCTTCGGGAGTTACGTGCTTGATGTTATGTTATTCTACAAAGATTTCACATAATTCCTCATGATTTCTCTAATTGTGAAAAAAGAAACAGTGGCATACCGGGAGTGCCGACAGAAGTGAAAACTTTTTAAAAAATCGGCACTCCCGGTATGCCGCTGTTTTTTTTTTCACAATTAGAGAAAACATGAGGAATTATAGTGCCGACAGAAGTGAAAACTTTAAAAAAAATCGGCACCCCGGTAATCAACGCGTTGATGTCTTTTTAATGGTCAAAAGCTGATGTCGTCACACTGTCGCGAAATCAATGGTTTAGTCCCATCTCAAAAATGCTCAACGCACCTAAAGAAGTTTTCACTTAAAAAATATTTTAAATACTAAATAACCTAGTATTTTTTTTCATTCATGACATGCAATAATGATTGATGTTTGCGGAATTCCGTGTTGCTTGCTTTTATTCATTAATGCGTAAAAGATGTGCGTCCTTGGTGTGCAGAGTGCGAGCCAGTTCCAACAGCATCCTGGGAGTCATTGCTGACAGGTTGGACTGCTGTATTGTAAGTCGCTGCTCCAGAATCTCAGCTGGGATGCTGAAGCAGTGACTATTTTATTGTATGTGTTTGTAAAATTGTATCACTAACATAGTTTTAAGTTAATTTTATTGTTACTAACACTGTATGAGTCTCGTGGTTACTCTCAATAAAGATTTAAATTTAATTAATAATTGTGCAAATTCGATAAAACTAAAACATGTTTTCCACATGTTTTTCTAAAAACCAATGACCATGAAAAATACCACAGATTACAAACAATTTTTTTTTCGTACAACTGTTTTCGTGGCGGTTCTTTTTGGAAGGGGGTTACCACAAAGGGTAGGTGTCATCACAGGTGGCAGTGTTGACGGCAAATAGTGAGGGTAGTGTACAAACAAGGGTTGATTGACTATAGTGCAGTTAAGCTGACATGTCGACAGGTTCGGATTTGGATCGAATGGCAGGTTGTGATCATGATCTACTATTATTTGACGAAGTTGGTTGTTCGTTGGTCTCGTGGTCTCAAGCTCGAGTACTCATGAACGTGGTCTTCGATTCCCAGGTTGGTCAATGCGACATTGGGTTTTTTACAAAGTGGAATTGAAATAGTTATAACCTGAAAATGGGTCATTGGAGGTATGAGGAACCGGGTGTAAAGTTCACTCATCCTCCATATAAAAGGGAGGATCCTCCGACCAGACGGGTGCCGCGTCTGGTGGGCAACTGCCTAACGAATGGTCGGGAAAATATACATATGCTGATCGCGCGGGAAACTCTGCTTGCGAGATGCAGGATTTCCCGTGACGTTATTGTGATGCGTAGTTCGCATGTGGCGATGTAGTTGCCGCCACATCCTCATCATTATGAAGTCTCGAAAAAAAAAAAATGTGCTAAACACTACACCTTGTCAAGTTATGCGAAAATAAATACATGGATCAGCCGTTTTTTTTCGCGATTTGTAGGAAACTATTATAATTATAGTCCATTTAGAAAGGTCAGGTGCGAAGTGCTCGCAACCGGCTTGCGTGTATGTCCAGATGTATGAACGTAAATGACGCAAAAGGAGTATGTAAGGATCGTATCAGGTGGCGTTCTGTAGTTTCAGTCTACCCCCATGGGAAAGTGTGAGTTTATGTATGTATGTATAGGCCATTAATCATGCTCCAGTAAAATTGTAATTGTAAGAAACTTAATGTCTATTGGGCAGGGCACATTGCTTGCAGAACAGATGGCCGATGGTGCCGAAAGGTTCTGGAGTGGCGACCGCGTACTGGAAGACGTAGCGTTGGAAGGCCTCCCACAAAATGGACCGACGACCTTGTGAAGGCAAGGAATTCGCTGGATGCGGGAAGTACAGAACCGGTTGAAGTGGCGGTGCTTGGCCTATGACCACCAGTGGACGTCTTTCGGCTGAAATGACTAATATCCACTAGAAGGCAAAGACGTCACAATATAACTGCATAAGTACATATAATAATTTATTCAAGCTTTACTTCAGCTGTCTCGACGTATAACTACTAATTAACAATCAGTAAACAAACTATCATGAATTATTGTTGCACGATTATCGAATTAATAAGCATAAAGTCTTATACTATTAAACGAGCAATATTTGTATATTTGTACTCACGTTTTCGAAATCGGCTGTAACGATTTCGACGAAAGTTGCAATATAGGGGGCGAAAAATCGATCTAGCTAGGTCTCATATCTGGGAAAATTAGTTTTCTCCGTATTTTCACCCGAGCAGAGCTCGGTCGCCCAAAGTTTAGAACAAGATAATGAATTATGACATGAGAATGATGACACTAGAATAATGACATGGCAGCATGGAATAAGTAGGTACTGTACATGGATTAGTATGAACCTTCCTATACTATTAAATGAGTATTCTTTATTTTCACTAGAGCAGAGCTCGGTCGCCCAGGTACTGTAAATAAACTGTCATCAATTGACATTCTGTTCGAAATCAGCAAGCGATGCGAACATGACATGTATGATTTCTGTCTGACAGTAAACTCAGCTGCTCAGGTAAGAGAAAAATATAACTTTTATCAATTTTCTCTGAGATTGAAAATATCGTTTCGGAGAATTAAAACTCTTAAATGAAACTAAACACATTTTAAGTTGTTTTTTGAAGTGAGAACTTCTTTATGCGCGCTGAGCGATTTTTGGTAGGGAAAAATTTCACGGACTTGCGTCACATATTTGACTTGTAATAAAACGATATGCCTCGAGGATCGGTTTTAAGTGATATGGATTACAAACTCTCTAAGTATGATCAATCGATATATCTAGTGAATCGGGTTTTAAAGCAACCGATTTTTTTCCATCACTACACAAAGTATTTTTATAGCTGTCAAATCGGACTTCATTTTACTTACTTTTTTTTTTTGCGATGGTTTATTTTTTCTTTTCTGTAGGCAGTACCCATGACTGCCTCTTTTCTTTTTCATAATTATATAAAGGTTGAATATTACAAATACATGCTTTCCAAATTATCGAAATTACTCAAATCTATCACTAAACACAAATGACCCCATAAAAATAAGTGCCGGCTAATTTATTTAATTTTATTTACCCATAACGAATGTTACCCCCTGTCAACTGTACCCCCGCATAACATTATTTACCCTAGGGGTCGTTTAGTGATGCTAATCATGTTTGACACATATGTCATCGTTTTTAGGAATTAATCGATAAGAATTAGATTATACGAATGTTTTATTTTTATTTGTCAGTAAAGTGACGAAATTGGCATATGGCCCACCTAATGTTATGCTGTAGTCAAACTCAAACTCAAACCATTTATTTCAGTTAATTTCATTTACAGGTACTTTTGAATAGCCAAGGAGTCGGTCAGTCAGAATTATGAAGCTAGTTGCTCACTCCAAAGCGTATAACAATTTTTTACCACAATAAAAAAATGTATAACAGTTTTTTTTTAACATTACGGGGAAGCTCTTGTCCTATATCACACCTCTCATCAAAGGTGGAAGCGAGCTTCACCCGGAATCCTCAACCACAGAGGAGCTGGTTATCTTAGTTCTAACTGCCGTAACACAACCCTGCTGTTAACATTGTTGTTATGGCGACAGACTTAGATAAGATGGTGGTAGCTAGCCAGGCGGACTTAGAACAAGCCCTACCAACCAAACCGAGCAGAAAATTTTGCCCCCACTGGGAATCGAACCCGGGACCTCTGGGTCTGAAACAAGTGGTCTAACCACTAGAAAACAGAGGCCTATGGAGAAGAACGGGCAAGAAACTCCACGAACACTTCTATTGTTACAAAATATTAGTTACATCATTCATTCATTAGAGCATAATATCTGCCTATTACAGAACCCGCCGGTAAATATGGCACAATAATCTTTTTCTCTCCTAATTGGCTGTGCCCGACAGGGTCCATATTGATCTTTTACTTTGTTACACCATCTATGTATTACATATGGAATGCAATAAAGAATTGAGTATTGAGTATTTTCAAGTTTCGTTTAAGTCAGTCATGACCAGAGATCGGAATAGGTAGAGTAAATTAACCTTAACTTCGTGGAAGTAAGTAACATAGAGTTGATAATACCTCCTCTAAAGTCCCGGAATCATAATAATTTCAACACGAATGATGTAACCAATATTTTGTTTTAAAAGAGTGTCCATGGAGTTTCTTGCCCGTTCTTCTCCATATGTACCTACTACGCTTTGGAATGGGCAACTAGCTTCATCTTTCTGACTCACCGACCCCTTGACAATTCAAAAGTGCCTGTACTTGGTTTATTTGAAATAAATACTTTGAGTTTGCCGATTAAGTCTTGGAATTTAAAAATATGCAAATTATTTATTGCAATTTGAATACGTTCGTAGAAAAAATATATTTCGAAGAGTCTTATTACGTTTTTAGGGTTCCGTACTAAAACTGTTAAATTAAAGCTTGGGGGCTATGTATAAATTGTAGACTTGTCAGTACAAATTACATATTTCAATAAAAAATAATTAATTAATAAATAAAATAACAAAATTGATTAGTTATTATTTAAAAAGAAATAAAAAAATAACTAATATTAACTACCTAATTAATTTTATGAATAATAATAAATTAATAAAATTAATTAAATAGTTAATATTAGTTATATTTTTATGTGTTTTTTTTTTTAATATAAATTTATAATAATAATATTTTTTAAAGGTTTTCCATTACAATTGTGTCGTTTAGAGTTTTGTGAAACACGGACTTGTAAAATTTATAAATTGTAACTTGTAAATTGTGTTAATTGCATGACAAAGAATATGGGCTGTTTTATTCCAGACAGGTGATAAGCATGTAATCTATCTTCAGTATTTAAGATGAAAATAATATTTGCTTCAACATCTATATCACGATTGACATGTTATTTGTCAAATAAGGTCTCTGATTGTGTTGATAACTGATAAAAATTATATTTTTCTTATAAGTATGACAATATGATTTATATGTTTATGACATGATCGTTTTTGTTTGTGGATATGCTTGTCTGTGCTTTTGTTTTTAGAGATTTATTTATTTTAGCTTCTACCATTCGCCCGAGCCTATAACCTTCCTCAAGAATTGGGCTTTCCAATGCAAAAATATTTTTTCAAATCCGAGTGGCAGTTCCGGATATTACCCCCTACATACAAACAAATTTTACCTCTCTATAATATTATGTAGATTTACCCTTTTCAATGGCAATTAAAGATAAATTAATTCGAAGTTTTATGGAAAAAGAGTCTACCGCGCGACCGATATCAGTCGTCGGGCAGTAGCCCAACAGACACGACACCCATCTAGTCGGAGGATCCTCCCTTTTCTATGGAGGATGAGTGAACTTTACACCCTGGTCCTCGTACTTTTCTCTTACGGACTATAGAAGTCCGTAAGAGAAATGCACTCGAAACGACGAGCGACGGGTTTTAGTAGGCGATCGCTTGACGTGTTGTTAATGTACAGTTCAACTAACAAACCAATTGTTTAAAACATTACTATTTTAATATCATTTTGTCCCAGACTTGATCGATCACATTTATCACGATGACAGATTAAGTTTAACTCGCCTACAGATCACATATTGTAAGCCCATTTGTTTCGTTAAAAGATTAGATTAGGTAAAAAGATAAATAATGTTCTGTTGCTAAATCTATGTTATCTTTTGAGAGTTTTGGTATGAATTTTGAGAGTATTTTTAATGTAGTGAGACATTTTTTGTTCACTTTTAACACGTAGATGTGTGTATTTTTGTGGCATAATCATATTTAATCGACTTCAAAAAAAAAAAGGAGGAGGTTCTCAATTCGTTGGTTGTTTTTAAATGTATGTTCCCCAATTAACCGATTTGAAAAAATCTTTTTTTGTTTGAAAGGGTATACTTTCAAGTTGGTCCCGTTGTCATTTGGTCACGATCTCATGATGGGATCTTGGAGAAATCGAGGGAACTCTTCAAATATTATAGGTACATCTATACTAACTTTAATTTCAGAAGTCGGTGTCAAAAAACTAAAATACTGATCCAAAGACACCGACTTCCAAAATTAAAGTTATTTTTTACTTTGTAGTTTGGAAGTCGGTTGTATTTTTTATAAGAAAGTTTTATTTTATTTATAAAACACCAAAGAGGTATAAGTCTACTTTTTATAAATTGTTCTCATGTAGATACAGCAGGACAATGTATGTAACCAGTTGATTTTGCAATAACTTGATTTAAAAGGGTTACCAAGGAGTTAATTGCCCATCTAACCCCCGACGCAAAAACAGGGGTGTTATAACTTTGACCGCTATGTGTGTGTGTCTGTTTGCGGCACCGTAGCTCTTAAACGGGTGAACCGATTTGAATGCGGTTTTTTTTTATGTAAAGCAGGTTTTCTAGCAATGGTTTTTAGTCATGTTTTATCAAAATCAGTTCAGCCGTTTGAAGATTATCAGCTCTTTTCTAGTTGATGAATGAATGTGAGCGTCTCCCACAGGCCTGATCGATTTGAAATGTGGTATTCTGTTACTTCAATTATATTAGAAGAACATAGTAACCTTGAACTGATGCTGCAGCATCACTTGGAATTTTTAGGATACCAAACTCCCTTACAGCACAGGTAGTGTGTTTGGGCTCATTGGATTGGTCTAAATGAATAAGATAAAGATAGATGGTGAACAGCGTAGGAAAGCGAAATAAGAAAATGATTGTGTCGGGGGTTTTTTAAATTTTAATATAATTTCACTTGTTTTCCATATGAATGCTTTTGATCTTTCTGAATAACTGACTCTCTCATAAAAATATTTTGTTATTTGCGTTTTTGATGTCTCTTTCATCTTTCCTCTCGCTTTCCTGCAATCTGTGGGAGTGATTTCGTGAAAAGGGACGGAAATGTGTAACAGGAAGCCGGGGAAGCGCGCGCTATTTGACCAATGAGCGCGCGCAGCGCTAGAGTTGGACGTCAGATGGTACCAACCCATTTTCCGAGAGATACACATCTTGTGCGACTACTTTAAGGCTCGCTTGCTAATTAAGTGTCTTTTTTATGCATTCAGTGTTGATAGGCAACATTTTTGAAGTGAAAACTTCTTTAGGCGCGTCGGGCATTTTTGAGATGGGATCAAACCATTGATTTCGCGACACTGTGCGACACCTCATTTTTGTAATTGAGCTCTTTATTTATATGACGTTACGGATCAATGTTCTATGCAAGTATTTTTACTTTAAAGGTGTTGGATTTTTTTTTTGTAAGCGCGATTGTGCTCTTTATTTAGATAAGGGTACGGATCAATGTTCTATACAAGTATTTTTCCTCCACCAAGGCGATCTTGTTCAAGTTTTCACTTCTGTCGGCACTCCCGGAGTATCACTGTTTTTTTAACAGATTCCTGGCATACACAAAGAAAAATAGCATATCCCTACTTTTTGGACAGTCGACTATAAATCACAAACATTCACGAAAACAGTCAGAAATTCTAAAATCTTACATACATAACCACGTACCTCCAAGCTCGGGTATCCTGTGATAAAACATGCCAGTCCTGGCCAGCCACTCCAGCTGCATGTGATGCAGCACCCTGTCTCCGGGATGGTGGAAGGCAGATGGCAGCGGGGTCCCAGGAGGCAGAGCTCCCGGTTGCGATAGCTGGGGGTAGTTGAATAGGGCTGCGGATTGGGCTGCGACGAGGGCTGGGTTTTGAGGTAGGAGGCCAGGTTTTGGGATTATTCCTGTGGAGAGAAGATTCCGATTTATTTGTTGTTTGCAGAACATAAATAATAGGCATTTTGCTTGCTAAAATTATGAAGAATTGCGTGAATGAATTATTTAATCAGTATGCAAAGACTTGGTACAATACACAATTTTAGGCCATCATTCTTTGTTGTCTTTTCAGGAATTCCAGCAACTACATTGTTATCTAGTAGGTAAGCTGTAATAATAATAATTTGACTAGATTAAAAAAAAATATGTATATACATTCTGCACCGTGTGTGTGTTGAAGCTAAATCTAAGATTTACCAAAAAAAAAAAAATTGATATAAATCAGAAATGAAAGACTTTTTTAAGCAGAATTGGCTTCCCTCGTTGGTCTAGTAATCGCAAGCGCTACTTCTGAGTATGAGGTCTTGGGTTCGATTCCCGGATCGGGCAAAGTGTTATTGGGTTTTTCTATCTGAAATTTCTCAGTAGCAGCCCGGAGTTTGAAATTGTGCACGTTTGATGGCAATAGGCTCATGACAATAGGCTCATTACATGGGATTTAAACATAACTGAGGAAATGTGGGTGTACTATAGGTACACCTCTGCCTAACCCTTCGGGGATTACAGGCGTGATGTTATGTTATGTCTTGCAGAATATAATGTGCAGTCATATAATCAAAGTTTAAGCTACATTCCTCATTTTCATAACAACTTCGTTAGAAAAAAAAAACAACTCACCCGGTCTGTAACTCTCATACTCCTCATTTCCCCCTTCAACCCCCGGCGAAATTGGAGGACTAAAGCTTCCAGACCGATTCCCATCATCAGACCCCGGACTCGCAGACCGACTACTCTGCCCAGATCGAGGACTCCTCTGCCCGGATCTAGGACTCTCCCGTCCCTCACATTTATTTATCATATTTTGCTCGATTTGGGAGTCATAATTCTCTTGATACCTCCCTATGTAATTCTTATTGTGTATGATCGTCAGATATTTTTGCTGAGCCATTTTATCTTGCAAACTAGTTTCAGGTAATTGTTTTGAAAGTAAGGCATCTATACAGAAGGATTTTTTCCCTTGATTAAGTATAGTTTTTTCTTCATCGATTTGCTTGTAATATTTCATGTTTTTTGGGCTGTTGGATCGGCTGCGGTCTGGGTTCGATTCTGTGTCGATTTCTAAGGGTTTTCCTTGGATATCGTTTGAGTCCCGGCGGTAAATGCCGTGAGGTAGGATTTGAGAAGACATTGTTGAGTTGTGGCGGGTTTTACATTATGTACCTGCGGGAGAAAAAATAAAATTTATGTTTGTGTTATTTAATTAGTTATATGGGACTTGTTGGAAGAATTAGAACGAAAGATATTGGCGTGTGCTAGCTGACATATGGCAAATATTTTAAGTTTCGTTGTGTTAATTACTTTACATACTATTGTATAGAATCAAGTTTTTCTAACTGAACAGACAGCTGTGCTGCTGGGGAGTTTGTTGCGCCACTTCTTCTCAGCTAAAGGCACTAGGAAGTGGTGAACGGTGGGCGTTTTGGTGGACTGTCTTACTTATGTAATTTTGACGTTCGAAAAGTGTTGATTCTCAGCAGAGTTTGAATAAATGACTTTTGATTTTAAATGGTAACGTTTAGCTCCCTTCGAAAGAAGAGGATATGTTGTAGTAATCGAGGACAATCTTGCATTTATCTGCACTGTTATCTTATTGTTTAAGTCGAAAACAGTACTAACTTTTGACCAACAAATTCCAGCTTCGTTTGAGTTGAATGTGAATGTATTCTGTACGTAAACCTCAAAAAATGATTAGCATCTCTCCAATGATGGTACAAACTGCATCAAAATCAACAAAGAAAGCTCATTATTTTATACTAATTGAAGATAATTCTGGTCCTTGGTTCGATTCCCGGGTCAGGTAAAGTGTTATTGGGTTTTTCTATCTGAAATTTCTCAGTAGCCCGGAGTTTGGATTTGCGCCCGGTTGATGGCAATATGCTCGCCCCCTATTACATGGGATTTAAACATAACTGGCTAAATGTGGGTGTACTATAGGTACACCTCTGCCTTACCCTTCGGGGAAAAGGCGTGATGTTATGTAATGAAAGATAATAGAGAAAACTAAACTGTTACAATTAAATCTATTTCAATTATAATGGTGCTACGTAATTAGGGTGCAGGTCTACGGAATTCGTAGACGGTCTACGAGGGTCTACGCCGCTACGTCACGCCTACGAGATTTGATAGTACGCTCAGGGATCTTTAGTGCTCGGCGACAAGACGCCGCCACCATGCAGCCACCGCGCTGCCGCTGTGCCGCTGCCGCGCCTAGCTGTGTGCATGATAATGCATGGTCGCCACCCAGCTGCCACACTGCCGCCGCGGATCGTAGAGTTATATGGCAAAATCAAACGGCGATGGCGTGGCGGCGGCTCAGTCTGGTTAGGCGGCGTGGCGACGGCGCGGTGGCGGCCTGGCGATGGCGTCGTGTCGTGGCGCACTTACTGAACTGAAAACTTCTTCAGGCGCGTTGGGCATTTTTGAGATGGGACTAAACCATTGATTTCGCGACACTGTGACGGAATTTACCGACACCGTGGAGTAAAAGACATCAACGCGTTGATTACCGCGGTGCCGACTTTTTTTTCAAGTTTTCACTTCTGTCGGCACTTCCGGAGTGCCACTGTTTTTTTTGTTATACGAGGTCTAAAATAAGTGGATTCATTGGATCTCTAGCAGTGACTATTAAGGCTTATATTAAGGGGACTACAGGAGTTAAACGCAAGTTTTATAATGCCTAAAATTATATGGTCTAGTGCAGTAAACAAAATCAGAAAAATATATGATATTCTTCAGGATATATGCTAGTTAGATAGTGTGTTGAAAACTTCTTTAGGCGCGTTGGGTATTTTTGAGATGGGATTAAACCATTGATTTCGTGACACTGCTGTGACGGAATTTACCGAGACCGTGGAATAAAAGACATCAACGCGTTGATTAATCGGAGCCGTTTTTTTTTTCAAGATTTCACTTCTGTCGGCACTCCCGGAGTGCCACTGTTTTTTTTTTCTTTGTAAATAGATAAATGCTTCATATTTTTCAATAAAATATTGGCGTTGTATCATTGCGCTTCTCTCTCTTTTCTATGGAGTTTGACAGTAACCGCGCTTAAGTTGTTAGCCTCTTAAATTATTAAATTATTTATGGCCAATCTATTCATTGAAACAATGTTGAATTGGCTATGTCCGCCGGAAAACTTTATTTTTCATGTTTTGGGTTGAAAAATATTTTATTTCACTTAAACCTTATGGCACTTATGAAACGTCAGAAGCTAGGTGCACGGTTCCAATTGGTCGTTTCCTATGGAGAAGAGCCGGCAAGAAACTCCACGGTTACTCTTTTAAAAATAAATGGTTTCTACAATGTTTTCAAATAACAGTGTTAATAGGTATGAGAGGACAGTGTAGGCCTATCAACAAGTATCAGGTTGACAGCCTACACTCTTCGGCTTCCAGTCTAACTGGATGTAGCTGAATACCAGTATTTTACATGGAGCAACTACTTATCTGACCTCCACAAACCAGTTACTGGGTAATGCGATACCTCTTGGTAAGACTGGTTGTCAGACTTTCGGGCTTCTGGTGACCCGTAACGATTGTCAAAGTTCTACCATTGACAGCCGGGACCAACGGCTTAACGTGCTTTCCGAGGCACGGAGGAGTCTCGGTATGTTACGATGGTCACCCATCCACGGACCAACCCCGTCAAGCGTAGCTTAACCTGATAAATGTACCCGTGCGGCTGTTATTACTTAGCCAAGACCTCCTCGTTTCGAGCTACCTACGACTATATTTTTATTTTACTATAGAAAAAGTGCAATAAAAAATCGTAATTTCAAATAATCTTTTTAAATACTTAATTTCGTAACGTTCACAAATCATTTAGCTAAATAAATATTATAAAAATATTAAGCAAGCTCGAGCCGGTCAAATTCAATACAAATATTTGAAATGAAACCTTCACACTGTGATACATTTGCATTTTCCGATATCTTTATAATATGCTGATTTGAGATTTTTTTTATCGACTTCAATGATTTTCATTGGTGTGACGGCGACGGTCCGGCTAATGAAAAATGCAGACAACTGCTAAATCAATCATCAATTAGTTTTACTGGGGTCAAAGGGTAAAAAACGGGACCCCATTACTAAGACTCCGCTGTCCGTCCGTGTCTGTCCGTGTCACCAGACTGTATCTCATGAACCGTGATAGTTAGACAGTTGCAATTTTCACAGATGATGTATTTCTGTTGCCGCTATAAAAACAAATACAAAAAAACAGAATAAAATAAATATTTAAGGGGGCTCCCATACAACAAATGTGTTTTTTTTTTGCTCGGTTTTATAGATAATGGTACGGAACCCGTCGTACGCGAGGCTTATTTTTAATCTTATATTTTCAATTGCTTTTGATTATTTTTTGTACATTGTTCTCACATATAGAAGCAACAAGAATGATGTACCCAGGATTTTGTAATATCTATATTTAAAAGAGTTTCCTTGGAGTTTCTTGCCCGTTCTTCTCCATAGAGATCTACGTTTTGGAATGGGCAACTAGCTTCAACTTTCTGACTAACTGATCGACTCTTTGACAATTCAAAAGTGCCTGTAAATGGTTTAATTGAAATAAATGCTTCGAGTTTGAGTTTGAGTTCGACTCGCACTTGGCCGGTTTTGTTTAATATAATATGACTGGTGCGGTCCGTTTGGTAGACGATTACTAGCAAAAACGATAAAAAAGTCATTTTAATATGTTTTTACGTAGTTACATAATAGCTTGGCGGTCCGCCATTTGGCGACTGTGATAAACCAAGGGGTTCGGCAATCGTTGCAGACGTTAAAATTGACGAGTCGTACATATATTTGTAACGCCACCAAAGTAAAGTGACAGGCAATTATTTCAGATCATCTCAGACACCAATCTGCATGACCCTCACATGATCTGACCAAGATTATGTCTGGACTTTAAAAGAGACTGTGACCTCTGAGTTTGTTTCGACCTTCCTTCGCAAAGTAGCCAGATAGGAAACGCCGACCTCATTTAGTTTTTATTAAAAATATGATTGACGTGTAAAAGTGTGTGTACAAATCTAATTACAGAAAAAAAAACATTTATCATTATTAAATGAGCAGAATAAGAGGCAGTCACAATATTATCCTGAAGGTTGTGGCGGCAGATACTTCCTCCGCCATAATAAGGCAATTTGTGCGAAGACTTTTACCATAGTTAGACCATTACCATTTCTCATTGTGTCTAGATGTTGGGTGGTCTCCTCACAAATTCGTCTTTAGTTTTAAGTTACTAACAATAGCAATTTTAGTGCAAACATGTTACTAACAATTTATGGATCTTTTTGCTATACGAAATAAAATGATTTTATTATTATTTTATTTATTATAATTTACTTCATTCTTTAGTTGTTTTTTTTTTAATTTATCATTTATACTATGTATTTTTTCTGATTACGGAGTCGTAATTCTCAAGACAATAGAGCTACTAATATGAATACATCTTAATAGTTCAAGGAAACTTCTAACACTGTTCTCATGAAAACAAATGTTGAACGTCATAGATCTGTGTATCAATGTAATTGTTTATTTTACGAATGTGTTAACTCTGGCAATATTAACACAACATTCATTATTGTTATGGCTAAAAAACGATAGCTTTTACCGTTGTCAATCCGTTTTGGGATCCATTTTTTACCCACAGAGACCCCTCCGTGTTTTGAAAAGCACGATAAATTCTCGGTCTCAATTGTTCATACAAATAACACTCTTAATATTGTTGTACTGGTAGTAGTCTTAATAGTGGTTAAATAAGCCTGAAAGCATGAAAACAAGTGTAACCTTAGATTACCGGTAGAAAATCTTGCACAATTTTTGCAAAAATCTACATTTCACTGAGTAGGCTAATAGTTAACTAAGCTTAAATCACTATCGGTAAGGTTTTCAAAGTACGTAAGCTACTGTTGTCAATCATAAACACGGTGAAAGTAATCGATATTCTGTCCCCACCATTAATCAATATTAACCACATTATCATTATTAATAATTCGTTATCTATCTATTAAATGGGGACCTGTTTGGTTTTGTCGCGTGTCAGTTTAACAGTGGCGTCATTGTTATAAACGTAAAGGGTTCTTTTATTTTTAATAATCGTCATAATTTTAGTCTATTTTCCTAAACATGTTTCTGTCGATTAAAAAAAAATCACATAAACCTACATGGGCACTTATGAAACGTCAGAAGCTAGGTGCACGGTTCCAATTTGTCGTTTCCTATGGAGAGGAGACGGCAAGAAACTCCACGGTTACTCTTTTAAGAATAAATGGCTTTTAAAGTGTTTTTGAATAATAATGTCACTAGTTATGAGAGGACAGTGTAGGCCTGTCAACAAGTACTTAGCAAAATAGAAAATATAGATATAATGTGAGTGGATTCGGGTGAATCACCAAAAAACAGTATTTTAAAAGTCATACTTCAATGAAGCGACTGTTACATTTACCCATGACTTCTAAAAGGAGGGCCCTTGATAGATTATGGATATCCCAGACGCGAACTACAATTTATAATCCAAAAACTCTACCTATTTACGGTAAACTTTCCATAATTGACCTATTCTAGAATAAATAGGGCTTATTGATAAAATTAGCTCACTGATAGGCGTCAACACGTAACTAAATGCTAGATAACAGTTTATTAATATTGTGATAATGTGGTCGATCACCGCTGAGGAGCTTTTGATATACTTAATTAAGCACTCGAGACTTATCAGTTAATTAAAATCTATTTTCCTTTGTAGACTAACTTAGCTGGGAATTTGTGATTGATTTTTGTATAGATTTTCAGTATTAAAATGGGGAAATAATAACATTAAAATAATTAAGTTATTTTAATAGTTATAGACTAGCGAAAAGGCCGACGCTCCATTTTTAGATAAAGTAGTTGTTGCCGCGTCTCTACTGGGTTAGACGCAACTTGTAGAATACATGTTTTAAATGTATATATGTTTAAAACATGTATTCTACAAGTCGCGTCTACTGTTTTCATTTACCCTTTATACCTGAAATAAGTTTTAAAAACTAGTTGTATATAAAACTTGTCGATATTTACAAAAAGATGAACAGAATAACTAACAAAAAATGTTTGAAAATAACGTCAATACATTTACCATAGATCCATGTTTTATACAAGTATCTATCACAACTTGTATAGGGGTGCAAATGCGGGTTACAGACACTTGCAACACCAATGGCTTTGTACACGCGTTGATGTCTTTAGTAGCAACGTTGGAATGTCTCCTGTGCGTTTAATGTCACCTAACATTCGTACGTACCAAATCGGAGCACGACTGTGGGAGTTATTCTAGGTGCATCGTCTTTACATATAATTATTCAACTAATGTACGTACTTATACAAACTATTGTAAAACATTTTAAAAGAGTAACGGTAGAGTTTCTTGCCCATTCTTCTCCATACGAAAACTACTTTTTGGAAGGGGCGACTAGAATCAATTATATTATTTTGTAAATTTTGACGTTCAAACGTGCCATACATGGGCCTATTTGAAATAAATGATTTGACTTTGACTTTGGAGGCAGAACTAGGTACCAAGATTTATTTTTCGGATACATCATGTATTTTATCATAGGCTTGTATTGTCGACCACTGCCGGACATAGGCCTTCCAATGAGCGAGGAAAAAATATATTCCGTTGACGTAACCAAAGTTCCATAATTTACTTTGACAGAATTACGGACGAATTTTTGGATACCCTATGATTATTTCCACCCTTTTTACACTTATTTTTACTTTTTAACTTTATTTTAAAATGAAATGAAATGAAATGAAATTTTATTTGCAAGAATTGTAGTAGATACATGTATGTACTACAATTCTTGCAAATAAAGATGGTCAGGTTTTTTAACAAGTTCTAAAACAATTCGCTAAAACTAGCATGCAAAATTACATAGATTAAATAAGAAGCTAATAAAATTGGAACATACATCATAGTTATTTTAATAAGAATAAAAATGTCAATCATTTGTCAAATTATAATAGTAAAATGTCAGTGTAAATCTTTAAAATTTAGGTACTCATTCACAGAATAGAAAGATTTTTCTATGAGCCATTTGAATAACGCTGTTTTAAAACGATTGATTGGCAGTTCCCTATATGATTTTGGTAATTTATTATATATCCTTATAACCATTGGAAAGCAACTTCTGTGATATAAGTGGCTTTTCATTGGAGGAATAATTAGCCTATCAGGATATCTTGTATTAAACGTAACAGTGTCTCCAAGACGTTGAAATAATTCGGAGTGCATTTTAACAAATTTACAGCATTCAAACATGTACATACCGGGAACAGTAAGACTGTTAGCTTACTGTAAAAAATATGAACATTCTACCCACTGACTACTTTTAATTGGATCATTTCAGGAGGAAGTAATAAGGGAAATAAGTTACTATTCGATACAATTTATTTCGATATGTTTAGCATTACTTCAAGATAAGATGTAAAAAAAAAAACTCCAATCTATTCATTACTCTTTGCAGACGAAAACTTTTGCTTTCACGAGTTCCAAAAGCTGGAAACCGCAATTAAATGCCCACCATTAAGTTTAGAAGTCAATTCAGGATTGCGGGTCCGTTCCCCACATCAAGTCAAATATTTGCATGTTCCACAGATAGTCCTTGCTGTTATAATGCATCGGTAGCCATAGAGAATGCTAGAGTGTGGTTAGGAATGTGAAGTTTGTTTGTCAATCCCCTTAAAATTGTCTTTGGTTATGTTATGTCAATAGGGCTTTTCCTGAACACTTAAGAACCTAAGAGCTTTTCTATCTAAGAGAGTCTCGTCTACGTAAATAAATATCTTTAGTACATTAGTGTGTTTAGTTCATACGGGAGGTCTGCTACCTAATATGAGTGCTAAAATTTCATGTAGTTGGTCATTGGAAACTCTATTTGCCATTTTATACTGAAACAGGATTAGATACTGTTAAATTAAAAGTTAACTGGATTTCTCTTTTTTTTCAAATGTTATTAATATTTTAAAACTTGCTTTTTGATAGTACAGCTGAATATCGTTTGTAGCCCAAGTAAAAGTGTGTTTAAAAGTTGATTTTTTTATGACGTTAGTTCCAAAGATTCCTATCTGACTTATTTTTCTTGGCCTAATAGTTGTTTCATTGAGTATCATAAAAAGTATTTTTACAAGCCTCTAGTCTTCTATACTAATATTATAAAGAGGTAAAATGTATGAGTTTGTAAATCTATTCACGAAAAATCTATTCATAATAAATTAGAAGCTACACTATTGCTGAGAAAAAAAAAATCCTATCCTCCTCTTATCCTATAACAAGGGTAGGATATTTTACATTAAGACAAGAAATTTCATTAGTACGGAGTCGCGGGCAGAAGCTAGTACTTTAAAAAAGTACAAATATCTAGCTAGAAAAAGCTTATGAATCTTCGTCAATTTCAAAGTCGTTGGTGATCTCTACAAATCTTTTCTTGTAAGAATCTAATAGGTAAAGATATCATATACATACATATACATAATTGTACATATAACCTACAACCTACTTAACTAACAATATGTATATTAATTTAGCACCTTTTATCAATGATGAAAATTTAAAATACAAATAATTAACCTTTTTTTTCAACAGGTTTTTTTTTAAATTTTATTTAAATACTTATTGCTATAAATATTAAAACAACACTCACCTAGCAACTAAAAAAAGCAAGTCTAAAAAACAAAAAAGCACAGACAAAAAAAGTTCACTACACACTTTTTTTTATCAACCGAACAAATATGCACACACCGAAACAGTTTAGCGGCCGCGCAATAAAAACGAAATAATAAAATTTAAATGTCGAACGCGTTCGGATATCCACCCGAGAGCAGTAGTTACAAACAACTGAATTATTTTATTAAGGCGACGAGTAGCAGCGATTATCGTCATATTGTGCCGTGTGTGGACAAAACGACGGGGCGGTACACCCACAATACTTTGACACCTACATTTGTATTCATATCCTACAAATTTTTAGACTGTCAAAGCTCAGTTTAGAGTGGTTTTTCGTACGCCCCACCCCTAAAGTCTTCTATCTCGTTTTGATATTGTCTTTCCCGCTCTAACACGAAGGGATTCACGCATGAATCGTCTTATTCTACCCGTTTATCCCGACCGCAGCAGATTTTATGTTTGTACAACCAAATAATGTTCTTCAGCTCGCTTATTTTCTCTTAACGACGTATTTGAACGGTAGTTTTTTGCTTTTTTCTTACTGACTGTTGGTTTTAAAAATGATAAGCAGGTTATGTTTTTAAGAAGCTTTTTCAACTCTTAGTTGTTAATGCTGAGATTATATTTAATGAACTATCGATGAGTCACAACCGAGTTGATTTGAGTATGAGTAATTGAATTTAACTTTTGTAAATAAATAGGTTCATCAAATAGATCTGCGTTGACTAACAGGCTGGTCTATGACACTCGAAAATTGCTGTTAAAGCTCTGATTTCTATTGTTTACACACGTTTGCAATGTTATGAATTAGACAGAAGGTGTCCATTAGATAGAGAAACGAACTTCTTCAAATTCTAAATAAATTCAGCATCCGAATCCTTCCAAGATCTTTTTCCGTCTGGGCGCTGGGCGGGCATTCCATCCACCGTTCAACTTGCGAACCTTTGGTGCTCAATGACATTACTGACAGCTGTGGAAAATGACGTGGACACTGACAGTCAAATTGGTCCACAAAGTCAAGGTCGCTCAGCGCGCTATGGTGCGGGCTATGCTCAGTTTCTTTGAAGGATAAGATCCGAAATTAAAGTATCCGGAAAAGAACTGGAGTTACCAAAATAGCTGATGCAGATTAAACAAGCTGCAGTGGCAGTGGGCTGGACATGTTCGTCGAAGGACTGATGGCCGCTGGAGTGAATGAGTCCAGTGGGCATCGTGTATGGATAAGCGTAGTATGAGCCGCTCCCCAGCCAGATAAAAGGTAGCTGGGACAGACTGGATGTAGGAGGAGGGACAGGGTATTGTGGCGCGCCGTGTGTGGGAGAAGCCTATGTCCAGCAGTGGACTGTGATAGGCTGAGTTGAAGTAGAAAATCAAACGTCACGATAAATAGGCATATTGTCATCAATGGTAGCAGAAAAATCACAAAGACATAATTTCAGCCGAAAGGCGTCCACTGCTGGACATAGGCTTCCCCCAAGCACCGACACTTCGACCGGTTCTGTGCTTCCCACATTCAACGGATTCCTGCGGGCTTCACAAGATCATCGGTTCACCTCGTGGGAGGACTTCCAATGCTACGTCTTCTAGTACGCGGTTGCCACTCTCTAACCTTTCGGCCACATTTGCCATCTGTTCTGCAAGCAATGCGCCTTGTTCACTGCTTTTAAGTTTGGCAATTTTTCGGGCTTTGTCGGTTACCTTGGTTCTTTCGCGGATATCTTCATTTCTGATTATGTAAGGAAACTCCAAGCATGCAAATTTTTATCAACATTGTTTCCCTCTCGTTCAAAGTGGTTTCATCTTAGAAACATTAATGTATCCATTCATATTTTTATTTATATTAGTAACCTTTATAGTTGTCGTTGTTACCTAATCAATGTTATCATCTCTAAGATTGATGGTACAATGTTTTGCCGCAGTATGGTTCTGTTTATGTAGGTACCATTATTATCTACGGCCCATCAGCTTCACCCACTCTTTTCTCGCAACGTTCCTGTGCCAGCCTCATCCAGGTTCTATCTGCGTTGGCAACAATGTCGTCCGCCCATCTGCCATATACTGGTATACGTATTTACAAGCACGTTAAGCCGCTGGTCCTGCGCCTGATCTCTCCCCGGTCGTGTCGGATTGCCGTCCCATCAGACTATGAGTGTGAGGGAAGAGAGATTGCGATTTTGTCTGCAGACACTTGTGCACTATAATATCTCTGCTGAGATTGGTTGCCATGGCCGAAATTCAGTCGGAACTACTATTATTGTAGGTACTTATCTAAAAAAAATGTGTGGTTTTTCCTATCAATTTGGAATTAAAGATAATGTTCTTAGATATTTGCTTATTTGTTATCTTTGAGAGCAATTTATTGGTATTTGTGTTTTGTCTGGAATGGAAGGTTATACTAGCAAACTTGACAGCCTCACACTATGGACCGGTTTCTCGAACGAAAATTACAGCAAAATTATTGTGACAAATTGTCAAGTGTGCTGTGATTGGTTGAATGATTATTACAGCAACAGCAAATCACAGTAGTGTACGCGCGCTTGACAATTTATGACATTTATTTTGCCATAATTTTCGTTCGATAAACCGGCTCATAGGTTCTAGGAGCATATAGGCCGGTTTCTCGAACGAATATTAGAATTAAATTTAGTATTTATGTAGGTATGAGGTCCATCTCTCGTAGGTAGGTCCTCGCGAAACTAACTCAATTAGTACCTAGTCCATTGAATGATCTCCAAATCCAATTAAACGCTACTGAACCTCAATCTTCGCCTTCTCTCTTCCTTCAATCCTTCCATTTTATCTTTGAAAGATCATCCCTAAACATCTCTGTTCAGCAATTTGTACATTTTATAGCACTTAATCAATTAAGGGGGATGCGCTAAGCTAGTAAGCGAAATTCAAATTTCCTTACGTTTTTTGCAAGTTGCAGGTCAATGTCAGGTTGTATGTTGATTAAAATAATGATTCGCGACAGTAACAAATTTGGTTTTACAGAATTATAATCATTAGAATCAGCATTACAACTCCTTAAGTTATAATTGGCCTCAAAATGTCATTATTTCATGATATAGTCAAAGGGTAATATGAACTTCGGGAGTTGTACTTATGATTTTTATGATTATAATTTTATAAATAAAAATAAAAAAGTGGTGGCACTCCGGGAGTGCCGACAGAAGTGAAAACTTGAACAAGATGGTAGAAGAAAAATACTTGTATAGAACATTGGTCCGTAACCTTATCTAAACAAAGAGCACAATCGCATTTACAAAAAGAAAATATTTCCGAAACCTTCAAAGTAAAATACTTGCATAGAAAATTGATCCGTAACGTAGTATAAATAAAGAGCACAATCGTGTTTACAAAAATGAGGTGTCATCACGGTGTCGCGAAATCAATGGTTTAGTCACATCTCAAATGCCCAACGCGCCTAAAGAAGTTTTCACTTCAAAAATTTGAATATTTGTCGATGCCAATTTGAAGTGCCTCTTACAATAATGAAAGTGTCACTTCAAATTGGTATCCACAGGTAGTCAGGTACGTTTTGTCATCCATTTGTTTACATTTTAGTCAGATACTTTTAGAACAGTATATCCAGCTTTATTGCCACATCTTGGTGATTCATGTCTCAAGGTTGTTTTGGTAAGTACTTTATGTGATTCATAAAAATAAGATATTGGTTATTTTTTTGTTGATTTTTTATCCATCGATGAGATCTTAAGGCAGGAAATAGCTGTCATGCTTATTACGAATGACAATAAAGTTATTTGTGATTGATTCGACTTCCGTCGTCGATGCGTCTTATTTTTTTTTTTTTTTTTTTAATTTCATCTTGCACGTCAATCTAGGAGGTTGTCGGCTGCTTAACCGGACTTTCCTGTGGCTCCCTCAATAAATTAAAGCCTCCAGCCAGGGCATAAAACTTAGAAACTAAGCGACTACACGCTAAGGGTACCCCCTGGGGAGGACGGACCTCGGCTTAGAGCGTCTCTGGGGGAGAACAGTAAGGGACAGGCTGGATTGGATTAATGCGACGATTCTTCGACCAGCCAAGTCAAGAAAACTACTTACTTCGTAAGACACATAAAATGACAATTGACTGCAACGGTTTTCATTTTGACAGTTCAACTAGGTGCATCGCGTTATTTACGTTGTTGGGCAGACGAATTTTTCTAACCTATGAAGTAATGGATTAGCAATATCCTTCAGACTCGGATTGTGATTCAAAGTGTGTTACGCAATTAGAGTGGTGCCATGCTGGTTTTCTTTTTTCGTGTGGTTAGTGACTAACCTGGTGTCAGAGTTTTTAAAGCCGCCCATGGGGTTCTGATTTGGGTTCACATGCCGTCGAGAAATACCTATCAGGCATTTGGCACCATTTTGAAGCAAGTGATAATTATACAATACGCACATGAATCCGAAAAGTCAGAGGAGCGTGCCTTGGATTTGAACTCGAGACCTATGACTTGGCAGTATGACGGTGGATGCTGGTTGCAGCTAAGTAGCTGAGAGCCAATTTAAGCCTTGTTATCTACTCAGCGATTTCTCAGAAACTCGAGAACGTAGAAAAAAAAAATGGCTACGGAGGAACCCAAAAACATTATGTTAATTATTCAAAGAAAAGCGTCAAATTTCGTTTGGAAGTGGCGCCTATCCATTAGATAAGTATAACTTAAGTACCTACACAAATATTGACACCGATATCAAGTTATTACACAATATTAATGCCTAATGTGACACTTTTCCAACTATTTGTCCATTAACCACCTCACACACTATGCGACAAGCGGCTGCTACAGCTCAACGACAAGACGCTGACCTGTCGCATGCGACTGTCATCAGGTGTGCGCGTGCACCGTGCGTTTAGTTAGACGCTGCGACAATTATAGCCAAACTCCTTAACTGAGACGTTTCCAGGTGGATGCGGGCGGGATGTAGTGACGTGATACGAAACCTCAGTGATTCGTCAAATTATGACAACTGTCACCTCTCCCGCACCGCGCAGCTACCTCAGTAAACGTCTCAGTTAAGCGGTAGGCCTATAGCGAGAGTGTGCGACTACCCTGTAGTTGCGACTCTGCAACTCGACGCCAAGTGTACGGAGCTTTAAATACATAGGGGTTTATTTATAAACATTGATTAAAGTTGAGAGACGTTTAAACGTCAAAAATTTATGGTTGAACCATAGATATATACGCTAATTTTAATAATACATCTATGGGTTGAACAGACGCTAATCATTACTTAACTTTAAGTAACGTTCATAAATAAAGGGGAATATATGAAAATGGTCGGTCGCAGTCTGTCGTTGCGTCTAGTCGCCGAGCTGTCGCAGTCGCATGTCGCAAAGTGTGCGCCATGTGATAAAGTGTTAATCAGAATTCACTTTTTCGTTTGAATACGTCATTGTAAACGGGCTAAGTGTTGAGTTCAAAGTTTTGGCTGGAACAGCCAAAAAGTCACGAACAGTAGATAAAAATTTACACCCTAATGTGTGTAGTGATAAAATTAGTAACGTTTGAATGTTATGTTATGTTCGTATGTTCGTGTGTTTGTTGCCCTTGGAGATTTCTGGGAGTTAGTTAGAGACCTATAACTTAGCAGTCTGACGGTCACACCACTGCTTACAGATTTATTGCAAGTAATAAGTATAACTTTTACAATTTTTAACACAACTAACTATTTACACTAGATACTAAATTAAAATACTAACTAACTATCTGTATAAATAAATACAGTAAAGGACACTTAGGCGTCGAAGTATTCGTCCGCATTGCTGTCATCCGGAAACATGCCCAGAAGACTGGCAGCATTGCTGCGTCGAATGGCAATGCTAATTCTTTGACCAAAAACGAGCCATCCGTCTGGTCACGTGAAGTGTCGACCAGTCGGCGAGAAATTTACGCGCTCGAGCTATGACCCGAGCGTTTCGACCCCAAACGGCGCAAAACTGTAGTGATCCATAAGGTTACAGTATCTGCGCCGTTTGAGGGCCTCAGCAGCCGCAGCAGCGGCGCCAGCACAGCCCGCCGTGCTAGGAACATGAGATGGCGCAAGGGTGTCGACACATATACACACTAACCCATTGCTCCATAAAAGTTCGAAAAATGTGTCTGCTTTCCAACGTATGTAAATAACGCAATGAATGTTGTTGAACTGTCAAATCGAAAGCCATTGCTACTGTAAGTGTTACACAGAATAGATAGACGTGACTTACGAGTTAGTTCTAATTATATTAAGTAGACAGAGGTACCGTTTTAACATCAGGCTGGCCATTTGACAGTATAGGTAAGTAAGTCCTACAAAACCCTATTAAAACAGAGTAAGTAATTAAATATTTCTTCCAGTAAACAAAGGGTCTAGAAAAACTAAACAAATCGCTCTGTAAATTCACTTGACCGCTACAATTTTAATAAAAGCAAGTCATAAACAAACAGTAACAAAAAAAAAACAAAACAAAATCAAAAATAATTTTACAATCTTCATTCTCTAAATATCCGAACGCTGTGCGAGGGAGACGCCGCGATTCTTTTTTCTTTCTGCCAACCATTGTTTTTGACGCAAGGCGGGAACTTTTCAACCCAATCGCAATGTGCGAGAAAGAGACGGATGAATACTTTTATTTGAATTAAAGAAAGAGTAAGATGGTGTTCTTGGGAACTGGATTTCGAATGCGCTGTGTTGGTTTTCGACCGCGATATGTCGGCTTCTGAAAAATTACGTGTAGAACATTATTGTTTATTGTTTTGTGTCTATTCGAATACTGGAATTAGTACATTTTAAGTTGTTTTTGGACTAATAGTCCGGGGAAATCAAGTTTTAACCATGGATTCAATCTTAACAGTGATTTTTTTCTTGATACGTGTACATTTAGAACTTATTACCTTGTTTTTAATAATTATTAGATGCATATCGTCGAAAGCTTTTATTTTCAAAGTTTTGATCGTGTTTTAATAGAAATAAATATGCCACAATATCACTCCGTTCATCTCCGTTCATGGTTTTCACAAAGTTTATTTGTTCAAGTATTGATATCAGTTTGTTGTTTATGGTGGACAGAAGCATTATCGTCTTGATGTAATTATGTATTTAAATTTGCGTTTGAAGATCCCTATGTGCGGAACAGACAAGATTTTTAAATACAAAAACCCTTTGTATTGTTGTTCCGTCGAGATTGAAGATCTAAACTCTCGCCTGCAATTGTAACGAATGAAGGTCACCAAAATCAAAGACAAAAAAAAAATGTTTCATAGACAGCCAAAAAATGACATGGCGTACCTTTCAAAACTCGTTTCGCGCGCAAATCGCAATCTACATAAAATTATATAATGTCGCCGAAATTAGTCTGCTCGGGCTATAATTAATATACGGCAGTTAGCGAGGGAGCAAGGGATGAAGGGGGATGAGAAATATGGATGAAAATTTCATTTCAACTTAAATTGGCGCCATTAGGGGGATTGCCATAGACAATTGTAGGTCGTTATAGAGGTGTGGAGGTAAGGAGGTTTGATATAAATGTATTTAATGTATTCGAGTTTTGATATTCGTATGTTTTGGAGGGGGTAATTAATATAGGTGTGGCGAATTGTTTTAGCAAAAATGTCTTATTGTTTTTATGAACTTATGTTACGTCAATTATTATTGATCAACAAAAAAATTAGCGATGATTTTATAGATTCTTCTTGTTGCTTCGAAGCCGAAATGTCTTAAGAATAAAAGCAATATTATTGTGACGTTAGGACCTGTTCTTCGTTACCATCTTTTCAGGAATATTCTGTTTTGTGTTTCTGAATATGCACCTAATTGAACCTGTTACTTAATTGAGTTTTACAATAGGTGTAGGTCATAGAATTTGGCCACGTTTGTCGAAGGACCGATGGCCGATGGAGCAGATGAGTCCTGGAGTGCAGACCGCGTATCGGCAAGCGTAGCGTGGGACTCAACTAAATGGACCGACAACCTTAAGAAGGTGGCTGAGACAGATTGCATGCGGCAGGTGGAGGACAGGCCAACAGTGGACTGCAACAGGCTGAATTGATTGATGTCTAGGTCTATCATTAATCACGCCCCTAACCCTAACTGCCGCAGGAGGAGACGCCCAGGGCGTCGGGAATCGCGAGGCGATTTCCGGCCACCGTAGGCGCGGGCTTGCGGACGGTGAGCAATGGGTGGCTCACCGTCCGATAAGGACCAGGCCCGGGTCGACGGCGCGTTGTGTTCCACGCGCGCCTCAAAGAGATGTCAGCAGATTTGAAGGGGTCCACTAGGGCCGATGCCTGCCGGGGTTGCGAAGAAAACCGAAAGGGAGATCGTGGCCCCCGGCAACAGGGCAACCGAAGGAACACGGGTGGGTTTTAGTCAGTAAGAGTCTGACACGCCCTCCCGCTCCGCCCAGAGTGGGAGAAGTTATTTGATGATTTCCCACCCTCAAAAAAAAAAAAAAAGGTCTATCATTAAACAATATGACATCTTTTTAACAAACTTTACCAAGCCTTTCTTTAATACTTTTCCTCAGAATACAATACATTGCCAAGAGTGCATCAGACCTCCCAATTCCCATCGCCTAAACGACATCAATTTGTAACTAGCAAACAAGTTAGCCTATTTAAACATGTTAACTTGTTCAGCATGTCTCAACATGTCTGATATCTGTTATCTTTTAAAGATAAAGATAAACACATCTCTTGTCAGATACAATGAATCACAATGTAATTTCCGAATCGTTTTTGGGTTTTCTTGAGATATGTAGTGTTGCCAGGTATTGTGGTGTCTCAAATCTTAGTTTTTTTTTTTAAATTATTGTGCTGATTGAAAATTTTGTTAAGACAGGGTTGTCCCAGTCTTAACAAAATTTTCAATCAGCACCATTTTTTTGTCAAAATGGTACCTCCTTAGTTGCGTAGCAATTCATTTGAAAATGTTGAAACTGATAGGATTTAATATTTAAAAAATAAAATAATTGGATTATAACTACTTTGATGAACTTGACCAAAATTCAATAACTGTCTTATTTGTTTATATCTTCTTGTCTCCTTTCAGAACGATGGTTTAATTTAAAAATTCTTGCCTTGTTGTTGACCTTGTCAGCAAGGAAATTCTCTCATTCAATAGCTAAACAACTGATTTAAAAAAATATACTATATTTTTAGTTACTTTCCGAAGCTGGCAGCCCCACCACATGTCAGTTAAGGCGGGCAAATTGACAGGTGTCACAGATAACGTCAACATAAGTATGAATTATTTACTTTTTAGTGTCGCTCTGTATCTCCACGATTTGTTGACGAAATGCTCCATCGATAAACATTTTATTTTTAAGAGATTATCTGCGTGTGAATCTATGAGTTATTTGAGTTAGATGATGATTTTCAAGACATTTATGTCTACTTTACTGGGATAGAGAATGAAATTTCTTAGATTTCTCAGACTCTATATAACACCACGTCTGTTTTCCAAGAGAGGGTAGATTAAATAATAGATACTATCACACACATTTCACCCGTTAGGTTTAGCTCCCTCATAAAAGGGGGCGACCCAATAGCCAACAACTGGGGATATGAAAAACTCCGGGCAGCTACAGAAAACCCTCAAGAAAAAAAAAAAAAACTGTCCGACCTGGGTATCGAAACTTCCAACTCAGGAGTCGTATTTCAATTAAATGAAATTGTTTGTTCTGTAAATAAGGATATCGGAATCGCTTTTTAACGTCAAATAAAAAAAAATAAGCTAGTTGGTCAAATGTACACTCATTTCCATTTCCTATCTATCTGACAATTCCTGAGAAGAAATGACGAAAAAAAAAAAAAAAACTGAAATATCAGTCAAACTCAAAGCATTTATTTCAAATAAACCAATTACAGGCACTTTTGAACTGTCGAGGGGTCGGTCAGTCAGAAAGATGAAGCTAGTTGCCCATTCCAAAGCGTAGTAGGTACCTATGGAGAAGAACGGGCAAGAAACTCCACGGACACTTTTAAATCAAAATATTGGTTACGTCATTCATGTTGAAATGATACATGTGAGAAATAAGTAAGTCGTTTATTTTGTAAATATGGGTACAGTACATGGTCATAAATTGATAACAGATACGTTCAGCCATATTTTACCAATAGGCTTGCAAAATTCATAGTTTGACGATAAAACAATAAAGGCAATTATAAGATATATGGAAGAGTTTTAAATAACAACTTATGTAGATTACTACCACACAATTTATACATACAAATCACTACACAATTGTTAAACAATTTCAAATCAAATCTTATCAACATCGAATCTTTTTATTGTGGGAATAGGTTTTACAGACAGATGACAAGTAAATTACTGTTCCATTATGTCCTGCCTAATAGGTATACAATAATTATGTCAACGTGCAGTATAAAATATTTCTTAGGTATCACTTATAAAGTAAATCTTACAAAATAACAATTAGGTGTATCGTGACGGATTGTAGTAGGCACAAATTATTAAGAAAATCTTGGATCGTGCAGTAAGCTTTGCCAATAAAAAAAACAGTGTCACTCCGGGAGTGCCGACACAAGTGAAAACTTGAAAAAAATCGGCACCGCAGTAATCAACGCGTTGATGTCTTTTTAACCGTCTTACGAATTTTCGATCAGGTCACGTGTCCTGACGCGAGTTTAATTTTTTTTACCCAATACAAAAAAAAGTGCACAACGCCGCTAAAGAAGTTTTCACTTCAAAAACCCAATAACACTGTACCTGACTCGGGAATTGTACCCAGGACCTCATGTTCCGCAGTAGCGCTTGCGGCCAACAAGGCGACTGTTTTTCGAGGGAGGCATTTTTAATCATTTCTAATTCTGATCGATTTTTGTAAATGTTTCCTCAGGTGAATTTTAAAATTGTCTAGAAATGAAGTAATTTTAGACCTGATCGATTTGTGTTGATAATAAATTTGATAAATCACTCAACGAAAAAAAAAACACTTGTTTAAAACATTTCGAACTGTTTGTTTTATAAAATAAAATAAAAAAACGGTTTTTTTTAACCCTGTAGGTACACCTCTGCCCAACCTTCAAGGAATAGAGGGGTGATATTAATGTTAAAAACGAAATAACTTTCTTGAAAACTGTATGATAAGTGCCAAATGCCATGCAGTGAAACAATAGATAAAGCCGCGCCCGCTGCGCCATGTTTTCGTGTTTTATAAACATCAAATATCGAACACGAACCGATTTGGGGACGTGGTTTAACAAAAAAACTAAACATGAAACATAAACATGTTTGCCGCGATGAACGGATAACATCACCCGCGCTCGCCTGCGGGGGCCGGGAGGGGTAAAGTGACTAATTTCGTGTTTAGTGCTCTCCGGACGTAAATGAAGACGCTTCGTGAGATTTTTTTAAGTTTTAAGTGTAGTAATGGAGTGGAATCAAGAAAATACTTTGTTTTTATACAATTATTTCGAGCTCTTCAAAATCTCTTTCTGAACACCGACTTTTTTTAAACCGAACCTGTCCGCAATTTTCTGTTCTTGATAAATATTGAACGAACGTGGTCGCAGGTACGATCAGACACGAAATCTATTCTTTATATCACTAAACCTACTATTGCTAGATCATCTGACACGTCTTCCTCGTCGGAAGTCATTTTTTAAAAGAGCTATTTGGGGGCGTGGCCTAAATATTAAACAAAAACATTTAGTCGCAGCGGACTGGCTGTTAACTTAACATGTTTATTTAACATGTTTAACTAACATGTTTTGTTAAGAAAATTGGCGCAGTGGACCCGGCTTTACAGACAAATGTATCTACCGATATTATTATTTAAAGTTCAGTTGAATCTGCACAACTATTATCTAAATATACGTCCATTGAAATATCCCACGACCCGATTCCCATAATCATATTTTAATAATTCTAAATCGTAAAACATCGGTCGCCTCGTGTTTGCCGTGCGGCGCTTATCTGTGCAAATCAAATATACAGCGCACACATATTATGTGGTCGTATCGCGGTGGGAAAGTAATTAGTCACTATGTGGTCTATGGCACACAAATTCTGGCAATATTCAGTGGGTGGGTGTTTGGGGACTGTTATGTCAGTTTTTTGTGGTAAAAATTGGTTTATGGTGAGCCAGGATGAATTTCCTAGGTAAAAAAAAAAAGAAATTCTATTTAGTCCGTCTTTTAGATAATAAAAAAGTATTAGACACGTATTTTTTGCTTTATCATATTAATTAAACATAACTTAGAAAACACGCATTAAAGTTGGGGAGTGGGGGCTCGCTACGTCACAATGCAGTATAAAATCTAGCTAGGCGTGACGTTTCGCAGTATGAAATCTAGTTAAAATGTGGCATACATTTTAACTCAATGTATCGCCGTAATCTTTTGATTACGTCAAAAAAGAAAAAATACGTGTCCAATAGTTTGGAATAATCTACAAGACGGACAAATTTTTTTTTTTTTGGACACAGGCCTATTCTAAGTAACGCCAGGTGCATAACGTGTCATGACTTTCATGAACCTAATTCCTAACGTCGTCAAATTATTATTGAACGCGTCTTCTTTTTGTAAAAATGAATTGTAATTATCATAATTTATAATATTAGTAATTTAATCCATGAATACGGTAGTTGCCTAGGTAAAAAAAAGAAATTCTATTTAGTCCGTCTTTCAGATAATAAAAAAATATTAGACACGTATTTTTTGCTTTATCATATTAATAAAAAATAACTTAGAAAACACGCATTAAAGTTGGGGAGTGGGGGCTGGCTACGTCACAAATCAGCATAAAATCTAGCAAGTAGTGACGTCATTCCACATTTCAACTCAATGTATCGCCGTAATCTTTTGATTACGTTAAAATATAAAAAATACGTGTCCTATATTTTTTATTAATCTACCTTCCGGACTAAAAAAATTTTTTTATGATACAAGCCCATTCTTTTGTATAAACAACAAATTCAACTGCCTATTTTTGTTTCCACATGTTTGCTATTTCAAATCTTAGGATACTTATACAACTTGTATCAGAAATATACCAAAACTTCAATACCTACTCGACTGAAATGTATGGGACGACTCATTATTTTTTCGTGGAGAAAGTTGTTCAATTTGTTGGTCTGTACCATATCTTTCTGATAGGTTTCTGGTAGGCTGTTGATAGCTTACTCATCGGGTGGGAGTTTTCGCAACCATTACAATTTAATAAGCAGTCAATGTTTTAAAATCGCCATGTGTCTCGTCCCTCTCCGTGAGAAGATCCCTTGTCGGAAATTAAGGCTAAGCGTATGCTGAGACGCAGGTGACGCAGCACAGCACAGTACAGATTTTGCAGGGTATGGCAGGCGAGGTAGACATAGGCCGCGAGCGCATGCTGCGACGCAGCTACACAGACACATTCGCGTCCTAGCTAGCACAAACAATCTGTCATTGAAACAAAATTATGAATCAGTGGTAAAAAACAAGTGATGATCTTCACGCATCGCGCAGAAATCTGTACCGGCTTTACAACGAGACGCAGAGCAGGACAGACACAGTGTACGCAGCTGTCAGTACGTTCATGCATTACAAAATCTGCTCTTTCCTGCGCTGCGTGGAGCTGCGTCGCCTGCGTCTCAGCATACGCTAATGCTGGCTGTTGAATATTTTGGATATCAAAACATCACAATAAAACAACAAAGTAAAGAGAGATTCTACATTTTTCACTTGAATAGTTCCCGAAACGAAAACAATGCGTTTTGAGCATAGCTTAACGTTATCGATTTAGCTAGTAGCCATTAAGCCCCCCAGCCTGGCTATTGACATAAAAACACATGTTATGTCTGAACGGTAGCCATTGTTTGCCATCACTCCCAACACTTGCCGTCACTTACTGTCAATTAGCTCAACACTGATAACTACTGATACGGATAAAACACTGAAAGGTAGGCGTTAGGGATCCTTACTAGAGAACACAATAATAATTAGCTAACATATCGCTGCCCCGGCGAATAATGGTAATCGTAAAAACCAAATTATACAGGAAAAATAAAAAAACAGTTTTTTGTGAAAATCTTATTATATACATAGCGGAATTGTTCAAATATCAAAAGAAATGTGTTTTTTTACATTCATTACAATATACCTTTAAATCTTGTAAATTCTGAAATAACCCTAGGAAATTAATGAAAAAAACTGACAGACTGTAATCGGACCTCTTAATATCGAATATGTAATAGGTAACTTTAAAACGATCTTAGTAGCACATTACCGTTTTATTCGCCGGGAACAGCGATATAACAAGCAGGCAGCTTAAAGTGGTCAGGGCAGCCAATGGTCGGCAGTATCTAGTAATATAATTCGTGTCGCCGAAAATGCGTTGAGCGCCAAAATTTGCCATGTACCGCCTTCAAGTTACTCAAGTAAACGGTGATATAAAGCTTGGCTTTGTGTGGAAAGTGATTACAGTGCCGCCTGTAGTAGCGGCCGCAGAGGCGTCTCCGTACTCTGTGGACATCCGAAATACCAGAAGAATCGCAGGTTAGTTGCTAACACAGGCACATCATGAAATTTGTCATAATAATATCCCTGTATTACACCGGCACCTGTACCATTTAAACCGGAGCACAGTCACGCTGCTAGGCTGCATAAATGTACTTGGTAATACTTCCCTGAGTTCCCTGGATGAGCTCCTTCATTTATTTCTGACTAACCGACTCCTTGACGATTGAAAAGTGCCTGTAAATGGTTTAATCGAAATAAATTCTTTGAGTTTCAGTTTGAAAGAGCTCTATCATCTACTGACAGAACGCATAGGCCAAACCGCTGATTCTAGAAACATGAAATGTTGCACGACATGCAAATGTTGCATTTTTTTCTTCCCGTTAATTCGAAAAAACAAATTAGTTTTAGATGCTCCTTTTTTGTTTTTGAAGTGAAAACTTCTTTAGCGGCGTTGTGCACTTTTTTGTAGTGGGTAAAAAATGTTAAACTCGCGTCAGGACACGTGACCTGATCGAAAATTCGTAAGACGGTTAAAAAGACATCAACGCGTTGATTACCGCGGTGCCGATTTTTTTTCAAGTTTTCACTTCTGTCGGCACTCCCGGAATGCCACTGTTTTTTTTTATTGATGTTTGCATTTCCTGTGCGTGACACAAATAAAATATTTTTTTTTCTTTTACAAGAGTTCGTTTTGTAAATAAGGAAGAAAGATTGAAAATTCTACCCCTAAACTGGTTAAATAGGGAACGAAAGTTTGTATGGAAGATCGTCATTTTTTTTGCCGTATGAAGTTCATTAGATTTAAAATAAGTACAGACCCACTTACTTTTTAATCTGGTTCGTAACACCCACGATATTATTTAAACAGCGTTGATCCACGGTGGACGAGTATATGTCGAAAAACTAAAGCTTTTTATGTAAGTAATCAAGATAAAATAATAATAATAATAAAATACTCTGATATGGATGCAATGGATTTCCATTTAGCGTATTATCTGTGACAATAAGTAATGTAGCAATATAAACATGATGTAAATAAATTTATCGACTAGTATAGGTACAGTGTCTTATTGAAATGAGGGAATCTATGGTTCACGGAGAAAAAATCAAAAATAAAATATTTTTTTTTTGAACGTCTTATTGGGATATTTTGCGACTATCATAAAAACTCAATAAAAAAATAGAATTTTGCAAAAAAACATTGAGGGTAGTTTATTTCCACAATTTTCATTTCATTTATGAGGACACCTAATTACTTCCAATCCTTATGGAGTTTGTTTCATCGCGATAGATCATTTGGTTTTAAAGTTACATAAAAAATATTGAAAAAAAAAAAAACAAAAAAAACAAATAAATACTTACTTACTTACTTACTTAAAAATATTTAGATTTTTATAAATATTTTTTTCGTCGATAAAATTAAGCATAGATTCAACATAGATTAAAAAGCATAGATTAAACATAGATTATTTATTTGTCCCAAATAAATAAATAAAAATTAGAATTTGAAAAATAACTGGTTACTAAAATCACTACTTTTCAAAACCGGTGAAGGCGTCACCGGTTTACGTTACGTTTCGCGAAAATCACGTAACGACCCACCCCTAGTCCACTTTCAATTCCGTGGATTGTCAGCCAATTTGCTAACCCTATTTATATAATACAGTGCGAGTCTTTATAATGTGCACATATAAAAATGAGGGAATCTATGCTTAATTTTATCGACGAAAAAAAAATATGACTTCGAAGGCGTTACCGGTTTTGAAAACAAGTGATTTTAGTAACTAGTTATTTTTCAAATTGTAGTCGATGATTCAACACGGTGACCTATAGAAGTATTACAGTTATTTGCGAAACGAAAATATAAATGATTACATATCAAAAGCTTTAAGTTTTTGGAATGAATAATTTTTTGTAGCTACATAAGCAGTTATATTATTAACGTAATACTAAAGTTATTACGTGTGAAAGAAACAACATGCGTCGCAAAGTACTTTTGTTTCCTTTCACTCTTTTCATTCGATCACTGCATTGTGATGTACCTAACTAGTTACAAAAATCACCTGTTCATCTGTGACTCGAAACTAGTTATTCGGCTACATGAACCGCAGCCAGTTGTACCTAGTGACGTGAAATAATGCCCATACCTTTTTTTTTCTCTAATCAGCACGAACAACAATAAGAATCAGTAACGTGGTTCTCCTATGCAAGCTGAACTCTCAGGATGAAGACAAAATTCTTCTTCTTTTCGTAGAGTTAGAGACTAACCTGGTGTCAGAATTTCAAAGCCGCCCATGGGCCTCTGACGGCTTCACATGCCGTCAAGAAATATCTCGCAGACATCGTTGAGACAACAAAACAAAATTGAAAAAGTCTTCTTCAATCACAGAATCTTGGCGGTAAATTGGTTTTTACGTAGTAGATAATTGGTTCACCGACTTTTAAAAAGGTAGAGGGGCTTGAGGCTAAGTAATAACAGCCGCACAAATTGTTCGACCAGGTTAAGCTACGCTTACCGCGGTTGGTCCGTGGATGGGTGACCATCTTTACATACCAAGAACCCTCCGTACCTCGGAAAGCACGTTAAGCCGTTGGTCTCGACTGTCATTCGTGGATCTTAGACAGTCGTTACGGATCGTCAGAAGCCCGAATATCTGACAACCAGTCTTACTAAGGGGTATCGTATTACCCAGTAACTGGGTTATGAAGGTCAGATAGGCAGTTGCTCTATGTAAAATACTGGTATTTTGCCGAATCCGGTTAGCTTGGAAGCCGACTTCAATTCAATTCAATTTCAAATACTTTATTTCACATAAACCTACATGGACACTTATGAAACGTCAGAACCTAGGTGCACGGTTCCAATTGGTCGCTTCCTATGGAGAAGAGCCGGCAAGAAACTCCACGGTTACTCTTTTAAAACCTCAACATAGTTGGGAAAAGGCTAGGGAGATGATGACCTCCTTGTGAAAAGTTTTATAACTTTTCGTAGCCCCCAAAAGTTATTTTATAACACATTTCAGTTTAAAAAAAATTGATAGTTTATAACCTCGTGAGATAGATTATAAACCAACGATGTTCATAATCATACGTCATCGTGTGATTACATTATATACATTATGTAAAAAACCCTGTCCGATCCGAAAGGGGCTCATATGTACTGCAATAACATACTAATACCTACAAGTAATAAAAAATCTAATTATTATAGAATATAAAAAGTTATTGCTATTTAAAAATCACATTTTAAGTACCAAAAATACCTCAAATCAAAAAAAAAGTGAGCTAATTTTTAACAATAGATCATAAGTATTCGCTAAAGGACGGCCGCACACACCCCATGTAATAAACCCGGTAAAATTCCCCATTGAAAAAAAAATCACGATTGTATTTAGGATTTTCCTGAAAAATCCCACATAAATAGACTCTCAGTATGATACCTAACAACACTCTCACGGATCTGACAGGGTTTTTTTATTGTAGACATATAGATGACCAACTGACAGGTGCCCCTTTGCTTTGTTTTCTGCCCTCTACTTAGTCAACCATGATCATCTTCGCCAGACTTTCTGTAATAAGTTGAACGATGTTTCTTTAACACCACTTTGCTTCTTATTACCAAAACCCAGGTAATGTCTACAACAGCCTATTCTTCCTCCACCCGTATTTGCAACGTGTCACGTACCTACCTATTAGATACATCTCTATCTATGTATATATACAGTGTCGCTATGTAGCCTCGTATATAACGGTAGGTGTGTGCGATTAAAACAATTAACAGTGAATGAAACGTACGGCGTTGGGTTGGTGGTGCAAAGTAAGGGCGAGGAGCAAATTTAGGATTGTTAAAATTGTCCTTTTGTCCCGAATGTTCACCTGGCAATAACTCAACATTTTAAAACATGCTATGCAATTTTGATTTACAATATAGACTCAAATCGACACCCCGCAATGAGCTAGCCAGTGGTCGGCAAACTCTTTAATCAATAGAGCCAGATATCAATACAAAAACGACTAAGATTTCTTATGAGAGCCAATACTTTCTGCGTCTCCTTAATCCAAACCTCTTTCACTCCACAATGTTTCCTAAAATTAACTTTTAAGAAGTAGGATGCCTTCATCATCATCACCATCATCATGTCGGCTGATAATAAAAAATAAAAAAATATTTTAAGAAATATTTAAAAATGTAAATAAGTAAGATATAAAATGAATAAACAAGATAATAATATGATGAAGGCATCTTGCTTATTAACAAGTTTACCTTGGAAAACTTTGAAAGGTACAGTTAATGATTTAATTTTCGATGTGTCAATTTTTTTTTGTGAAAATACTTCGGAAATAAATCTTTGAAATATGTTGTGTAAATTTTGAATAAAACTTGAAATCTTGCTTGACGAAACTCCGACCCCCGCGCGTATCGACGCTCACACTCATCGACATTTGTACAGAGCTGTAATCTATAGGTCAAAGAGCCGCATGCGGCTCGTGAGCGGCAGTTACAACAATGATCCATAATTATCTTGAACGAACTGATGTGAATATGTTTCCTGTAAAAGATCCCTATAATTATGCATATTTTCCCTATGATGACGTTTTACAAGCTATGGGTGTTGGATTCGGCCTGCTACGTGCAACGTGCTACGGGAAACGGCTATGTGGAACTTGTTACAGACTACGGGCTGTGGTGTGGCTACGCCACAAAGTGCTACGGCTACGCGCATCATGCTACGGGAGACTGCTACGTGCAACGTCCTACAGGAAACGGCTACGAGGAACTTGTTACAGACTACGGGCTGTGATGTGGCTACGCCACAAAGTGCTACGAGTACGCGCATCATGCTACGGGAGACTGCTACGTGCCCCGTGCTACGGGAAACGGCTACATGGAACTTGTTATAGACTACGGGCTGTGATGTGGCTACGCCACAAAGTGCTACGGCTACGCGCATCGTGCTACGGGAGACTGCTACGTGAAACGTGCAACGGGCGCCTACGGGTGCAACCCGCGACGGCGTAGACAGACAGAATACGCTTTACTAGTGACCCGCCCCTGCTTCGTAACTACGGTTAAACGACTTTACAAAACATCGAGATTTCTATTTTATTATAATTGTAATAAAGTTTTATATTAACGTGTTATAATTATTATTTATATTAATACCTTTCGGAATACACACCAAAGGTGGACCGATGACCTTGTGAAGGCTGCAGGAATCCGCTGGATGAGGGAAGCACAGAACCGGTCGAAGTGGTGGTGCTTGGGGTACGCCTATGTCCAGCAGTGGACGTCTATCAGCTGAAATGATTACACGCCAAAATTGTGACTGAATTTTGTGCCCAATGTCCACAAAACCTTCAATTATAAACGAGGTTATTTAATTTGTATTTTATAAATAGTTCTTCGGTCCCGCTCCCGCTGCTGCTCATACCCTGCGCGGCTGCGGGCGGGGGAGCGGCCGGGCGCGGCTGTTCCACCGTTGAGAGGTAATTTGTTAGGTAATAGCTCCCCCGGCATATCTTTAATCTCATCGCTAATTGGATGGGAGCCAGGCACGGACTCTGAGCGGGGGAATTGGGGGATTCATTGAATAAAAGTTCTAGTTAATTGTTTTGTTTTAGTGATGGTATTTTAATTTTTTTATTTTTTTATTTAAGGATTACCAACGAATTACATTACAATTATTATCTTTTACAATGATAAAACTTAGTTATAATACATTATCGTGTAACCCACACTCAATTACAGGTAACCACAGCTTACGCTTATTTCTTTATTATATCATGTCCTGCGTGTCCTGTCAGCTACATATTACAGGAACTGATGGACGCTAGTGACGGCGCCAAACACGTGGCCGAATTTTGGGCCGAATCCATTTAGATTGCCATCGACATGCTGAGAAGAAGATTCTTAATTAATAATTAACAATAATTCGGTGAGAAACTAAAACATAAATGTTCATGTGCAGAAATGAGTACAATAAAATTATAGTCAGTAAATAAATGATTTGTTACAAAACTCAGCGGGATAATTGCGTAACACAGTTACAGGAGCAACGACTTTCATTTTGACGGCTCAAAAACATTAATTGCGTTATTTGCGTTGTTGAGCAGACCAAATTTTTCGCACATATGAAGCAATGGATTAGCAATATCTTTAAAAATCATATAGATTGCGATTGGAAAGTTTGTTATGCAATAAGGGTGCAGGTTAGTATAGCATCGCAGAAAAATAGAAAATTTGAAATTATAATTGCACTCTTTTGATTTTGAAAACTGAAATAGGAATAATAAAATCTTTTGTATCAATAAAGATGTGTTTCATGAGTAAAATTTAAAATAAAACGTACATTTTAAATGCAATTATGTCCCAAACTGAAGTTTTTTTAAATAATTAGTAAAGAAGAACACATTATTCTAATATAAGTAGAATAAAATCTATTTCATACTTCTGAAATTAATTATTTTGTTAAAATGTAAGAAATTTATTTAATATTAATTAAATTGGGCCCCAGTGTAACTTGATTTCATACAAAACAAAGTGTAATATTAAATCAAATATGTACACAAAAATAGAAGCATTAATTAATGTATCTCAACGCTATAAATCATTTTAGATACATCGATTATATTATCAATTCCGAAAGATGAGACTCGTACCTTTTAAGTACTCAATATATTTATTATGTAGATGAGATGAATGATACGATGATCAATTCACTTAGTGAATGGCATTAAGGAGGTAAGAGTGTATCCCCTCAAGTCGTCCATAGGAGGGAGCTAATTGCCGCATTTATAAGATACCGTCGATATTCGTACTAATAAATTGGGCAATATAAAGGTACTATATAAAATCGGCGATAAAATGGGATTAGAAAAATACTTTCTTAGTCGGTCACTAGAATGTGATATACGAAAAAAAAAAAAACGGACTCGATAGATAGATAGAATATCCTTTATTATGTACTCCATAAAAATTACAGACGTAAATACCCTATAAAAAGCTATACGTGGTCATATATTAAAAAAAAAAATATTTTAGCGGAGGTGGCAGACGTTGTCCTGCTCGAACAGCGCCACCTACCTACCGGGTCCAATTGTATCTAAAAACCATCCACGGACCCACTCAAATATACACACAAAATTGCATCTAAATCGGTGCAGCCGTTTAGGAGGAGTTACGTGACAAACTCACGAACAGAAGATTTATATATATATAAAAGATACGCGTCAACTCGAGAACCTCATTCTTTTATCGTCGGTAAAAAAAGAAACTTAACCTATTAGTTACTAATTAATATATTGCCAACGTTTTTAACGAACCTTAATCCCAAATAACATCTTTCAAAGTCCCAAATAACGCCAACAAATCACTATTACACCGACCACCCATCCGAATCCAAACCTTGCAGCAAACCGCACAGATCTAGCGATTGTAGTGTCCATAAGTCTATGTAATGTGACATTATTGCCTAAATCCCCCTCGGGGTGGGGGTGGGGAGGCAGCCAACGAGCTTCACAGCAATGAGAGAGCATCTTCAGTAATTGCGACAATTAGCAGACTGGTGAGCTATACGTAGGTATGGCGGGGAACGGGAGACGGGAACCACTTTGCTGAGTAGGTATTTTTTGTTGATAATAAACTATGGAATGTAATTTGGTTAGTGCTTTTGGTGGATTTCAATGTTATTCTTCTTTTCGTGTGGTTAGTGACTAACCTGGTGTTAGAGTTTTAAAGCCGCCTATAGGCGTTGAACTTGACTTCACATGCCGTTGAGAAATATCTCTCAGGCATGGCGGTTTCCTCACGATGTTTTCGTTCACCATTTTTGAAGCAAGTGATATGGTGCGTGCCTTGGGTTCGAATTATAATTTGGCAGTCCGACGGTCACGACCCTTGGCTATCACTGCTCTTGATGATTTCAATATACCTACGTGGAAATTAAGGGAGTCCACCTTTTTTCTGAGCCTTATTAGAAGCAATGCTTGCAACACGGATATCGATATCAGATATAATCATGGCTTGCAAGTTAGGAAAGTGCTTGCAATTAAGTAGATCATTTACCTACTTAATAAAAACCGTCTCATTTTATAGCGTCATAGTTTTCTTTTAATGAAAAATAAACTTCGGCTCACAACAAGAATTTCTCCTTTAGCTTTTATAAAACACAAATTTTACACTTTGTAACTGCCAGAGTCGAGACAAAACTATGTATGTGTCATACAAAAATATTTGTTCGTGTTTGTGATTGAACCCGCGACACTTTATCCCTCCAGCAATCCTTTAGTCATTGCGCAAATTGTACAGTTTTTTTTTAAACTTTCAACACATTATTACAGAAATAATTGCATTTAACTAGGTAACGTAACATGTCATTACGCCCGTATAGCCCAAAGGAATGGGCAGAGATGTTAGTATGGTAACACCAGATTAATACAGATGGTTCTCTCCGCAAAATCATTTAAATAAAAAGCGACTCTTGCTACGACACAATAAAGTGAAAATCAGGTTGCACAGCGCTAATTACCTACAGTTATATTCACCTAGTTGCCTTTCTTTCTATCGCGTATCTTCTGACTACGTTACGCTCACTGAATTGGCTCGACAGGTCGAGCCCGCCGCGTACTTGTAGCTTCATACCTAAAATGTGGAGTGCGCCTTCTGTATTATTCTGAGGTAACACCGACATTTTGCCAGTAAGTACCTAGTACTTACATATAGCGTGACCCCAAATTGGGACTAAAGCCGCCATTTTGTTTTTCGAAAACATGTCATGTGACATTTCACAAAACAATTACACAAATGTTTACCAGCAGCACCGCCCTTTGAACGTCCTTTGAGCAAAAAAAATCCTCGTATCAGTGTATTTCTCTATAATGCTACTTCATCCTAGCTCCTGGTACAGCGAGTGTCGTGGGCCGACAGAACGAACAAATTAAAGATGAGACGTAACGAAACAGACGATGTACCCACTGCTACTGTAGCTGAGAGACGAAGGAGATACCGTGTAGTGTCGGTTTGATTACTAGCTGAAGTTAAGTTTAGGTTTAAATATATTATTTTTGATGTGTAACATCTTTCCTCTCGCTTTTCTGCAATCTATGCGGGTGATTTCGAAAAGGGACGGAAGTTGTAACAGGAAGCCGGATAAGCGCGCGCTATTTGATTTGATCAATGAGAGCGCGCGGTGCTAGAGTAAGCCGTCAGATGGTACGAACCCATTTTCCGATGGGTTGTAAACATGATGACAATGACGGTGACTGTGATGAATATTATTTATGTCATATTTACGTCAGCCAAGATGTCAGTTTTTACACATGATATTGAACTACTATACTGCCTTGTTAAGCAAGCCTTTTTATACCATTCAATAGCTTTAACAATTTCGCATCTAATGGTATAAGCAAAATAGCGCTATCTAATTTAACACATTAAAGATATCTCCATTTTTCCTTAAATTACAATTTACAAAAAGTCATTTATTTCTAAACTTTCTTCAGTTGAGATAGCGCCTTTGGGCTTAGCAGGTCAGTGTAAGGCTCGCTGTTTTTTTTCTGTCCTCCGTGGTCGTCACAGTCGTCTGATATGAATCGGATTTTCGGTCAAGATATTCTCAGGCTCTCACTCTCCTCGGGCACAAATCCTGACGGAGTCTGGATTTTTGCCCTGTCAGTGGTAATATTGGAAGTAGGTCTCGTTACTCTAATAAATTCTAAGAAATACGTTTGAATAGTTTTTAAATAAATGATTTCAACATTGCTGTTGATAGGAAAAAAACAGTGGCTTTCCGGGAGTGCCAACAGAAGCGAAAACTTGAAAAAAAATCGGCAACGCGGTTATCAACGCGTTGATGTCTTTTACTCTACGCACCGCGGTAATCAACGCGTTGATGTCTTTTTAATGGTCGAAAACTGGTGTCGTCACAGTGTCGCGAAATTAAAGTCCCATCTCAAAAATGCCCAACGCGCCTAAAGAAGTTTTTACTTAAATAAAAAACTTTTTTTAAGATTTCCTTCAATTAAATTCGCTTATTTAGGGTGTTTCAGATTTTCGCTTTATGTTAGTACTAAAAATAAAATGGTGTATGCATACATAATTAGATAACAGGGCCGAGCAAGTCACCTATAGGTAATTTCCATACAAAAATCTCAATAAAAAAAAAGGCCTAGACAATAGAAGTGAAGCTACTCCCGAGCAAGCGAGACAGAGCGCGATGCGTGTATAGGAGAGAGCGAGACGGGTGCAGTGGTAGCGTTAATCAAGTGACTGTTGTTGTGAGGCAAAGGGGACGGACTTGGGATTCGGAGTTAACCGACTGCTAAAGAGAGGAGGGTCATGTGTTTGCTTGGGAAAATTAAGACAGTTATGGCGATAAAATCCTGGTTATTTTTAGAAGAATTAGGACTCCCTGGCTTGTTAACTAGGTATGTAAGTTTATTTGAGATTTTGACCTACTAAATAAAACTTATTCGGTCGGGACAGCATGTTGGATAAGTCCTGGATCATTGGGCCGTGGTAGTCCAGTGGTACGAGTACTACTTACTTGCCAAATAATTTAAATGAAAATAATTAAATAATTTATGAGTATTTAATAATTAAATAATTTATGTAAATAATTTCATCACCACTGCTCTCAAAACGGTGAAAGAAAACATTGTGAGGAAACCGGCATGTCTTAGAACCAAAAATTCGAAGACATGTGACATCTACCCGCACTGGGCCCGCGTGGTAGATTATAGCCCACTTCCTCTCGAAGAGAAGGGACCTGTGTCCCAGCAGTGGGAACATTATAGACTGATTGTTATAGGTTGATTTTGTTTATGTATTGGGCCAAAAGACTGGAGTCACAAACCTCGTTATGAAAAGGAAATATGCATAGCTAACTGCTATCCTTACGAAAAGCAGAGTACCTTACCTAGGTACTTGACTAAGTAGATTGCGTCTAGATATTTAATTACTGTAAAACAAAATAAGGTTTGTTGATAACTAAAAAGTGTTTTAATTGTCACAAACTTTAAATACTTTTCGTGAGCCAAAATGTGGTGATTTCACGCAACCAGGTGTCTCGAATTAAACAAAGAAAGCGTACCTAATACGCTTCTCCTTCATAGAAATATAATAAGCTTTGGAATGGGCAACTAGCTTCATTTTTCTGACTGATCGACAACTTGAAAATTTTCAAAAGTGCCTGTATTTGTTATTTTAATCATAGGTATGTTATTTTGCAATAAATTGACTTTGACTTTAGACTTCAAACAGTTGAAAATCTTTGGAATAACAATTTAAAAAATGAAATTAAACTGCCATCTGTTGATTGTTGTATTAAATTAAATAGACATGTAGTACAGCTTTTCGCCACTAGATGTCTCTATTTAATTTTGGTACAGCTATTGTTCGTTAGATGGCAGTTATTTAAGCTGGTTGTAAATGTAGGCCGCTAAATATAACTGTTGGAAGTTTTCTTGTAGTTCTACTTTAATCTAACTGATGGCAGTTTTTAATTTTAACAGCCGTATCTGCACAGTGAACCACCAAGAGTCAGCAGTTCCGCAATGGTCGTTCCAAAGCACAACTTGATTGGTCATTATTTTCATATCAGTTACATAATTGGATATGATTATTGATCATCATTCATCATCATTTCACCCGAAAGACATCCATTGCTGGATATAAGCCTGCCCCAAGCACCGCCACTTCGACTGATTTTGTGCTTTCCGCATCCAGCGGATTCCTGCGGCCTTCACGAGGACATCGGTCCATCTTGTGGGAGACCTTCCAACGCTACATCTTGCGGTACGCGGTCGCCACTCCAGAACCTTTCGGCCACATCGGCCGTTCTGCGAGCAATGTGCCCTGCCCATTGCCACTTAAGTTTGGCAATTCTTTGGGCTATGTCGGTTATGTACCTTGGTTCTCCTGATTGATTATTGTTGGTTACCCGTAATTCAGCGTTAAGACAATTTTTCAGCCAGCATTTTTGTTTTGTGCATTTAATAGAGCCAATAGATTACAATGTCTTGTTCCAATAATATAGGTAATAAATAATATTGATTTCATTGTTTATAGAATCTTTATAATATGATAAAGAAGCATATTATTTCAACAGCTTCTCAGGTTATTTGGCCACGTCCTGAGGACAATCCATTTTATATCGTAAAACATTTTTATTTTAAATCTTGTTATAATTTTATTTCGAATACTGATATGTCATACATACATATGGCTTTTGGCTTTGGGCATTTTGCCCAGTAGTGGGCAAATAGTAAAATCAACACACAATATATAGGCTAAAATCTTTATTATTAACAATAATATACTCTACATGTTACAATAAACTTTCTTACAAATAGCGTCCTATGATCTTACGCCATGACAGTTCAACTGTCAAGTTCTTGTAACGTAATCATTATTATGGTAAAGGACAATTTTTGGCGGTAAACTGAAAGACGTTGAATTTTAAGATGATTTTTTCCATTATTTAGTAGCAAATTCCCATATTTAAACAAAGATTCACAGTGGAAAGTTGAAAAGGTACAGTAATCCCCGTTTTAACTAACACAAGACAACATTTTAATGTAATGCCTGAAAAAGCGGCCGTGCGCACTTCGGACGCGTTTTCGTACGAATTTTATTCGTGCGAACGCATACGAACACACACGAACGCTCCCGACCTTCCAAGTACGAAAAGAGCGCGCAGACTGAGTGCGAGTTAGTCGTACGTATTGTTCCGACGTCCGAAAAAAAACCGAACTTGTTTGAGATTTTTCGTGCGTTCAATTTTTATATCACCGGAACGGACGGACTATTTGACGGAGCAAATCGTATTCAGTTTGCGCCAATATTTGTTTGTTTCAATTCTTGTCCAAAGTGCGCGCGACCTTACGACTTTCAACGCTTGGCTCAGCGCCGAAGAGTTGAAAATGCAACGTGCAATAATTTAAGGGATTACACTTAAGTGTCTCATAGTTAGTCAATACGGGCATAAGCCACAAATCAGTTAGCTACAGGAAAACGTTCTTAGGAGACTGTTTTTAACTCTAGAAGACATTGCCATCTGAATTCCTTTTATTTATCTAAGGGAGGTAAAGGAGTGTTTCTTGCTGTCATGTTATAAGGATGATGATATTTTTTTTGTCCGCCAGGTAGATGATTAAAAAATATTGGACACGTATTTTTTCTTTTTTTACGTTATCAAAAGATTACGGCGATACATTAAGTTAAAATGTGCCATAACGTCACGAGTATGTAGATTTTATACTTACTTGTGACGTAGTGACTCCAAAACTTTAATGCATTGTATCTAAATAATTTTTTATTAATATGATAAAGCAAAACAAATACGTGTCTAATATTTTTTTTATTATCTGATTGATGGACTAAAGAGAATTTCTTTTTTTTTACCCAGATCCCTATTCCGAAGGCTAAGGTAATGTGTACCAGTACACCCACATTTCGCCCGTTATGTTTAAGTCCCATGTAATACGGGGCGAGCCTATTGCCATTGCTAAATTATTAAAAATTGCTACTAAACCAAGGAATTATCCTCTATAAATTACAATTCGAAATAAATCAGTGTAATCAAACCGCTTAATCGAACGGTATGTATAATTTTGTTGCTGGTTCATTTTCAATTCATGATCATACCGCATTTTGATAACATGGCTAAGTTAATTCGAGACAAGTACTTATTCTATCTTTTAGACTACTTTGTGGTAGTATTTCTAAAACGCACTGCCATACAAAAATTAACATTGTCAACGTTGAAATAAAATCAAAAATAAATAAACATTGACAATGATGAACACTTTGATTCTCTTGCAGATCTATTTAAGACTTTATTTCAATTGGCGCAGTGTTGATATTTCTTTGACAGTGCAAAGTGGCTCTGTTAGGTGTGTACCATTTGCTGGCTTACCGAGATACTGCCTACTTGGGTATTATGAAATCTAAGGCCCTCAGAATCATGCCTATAGGCTATTATTTGAATAACGTAGCCATTTCACCATTATGCGGTTGAATCATATTATTTCCATTTACGAATGGTAGTTTCATTAAATAAAAAATATTTTTAAATACAGACGATTAGTTTATGTGAAAAGAATAATGCCAATGACATGATTAATTCGTAAAATGATGAATTTCTTTTACAAATATTGGTTATAATTTATTATTGGCTAAAAGATTGTTTTAACAAAAAACAACCGGCTGTATTTGTTTGGTACATTGAAAATTTTATAATTATTATTTTTTAATTTAATTATTTCCATTAATTTCGTATTAACTACAGAAAGGTAAGCAGAGCGATAAAATTAAAATCACATAAGATATAGAAAATCGTATGTTTTGAGAAGTAATAATTTGACAGTCATTTGAGATATACAAGATATGTGTTTGTGCTATTTAAATATTACTTCGGTGTGAGAAAGAGAGAGCTATACAGGGTATATATCTCCATCTCTTTTCCATACTGAAGTAATATTAAAATAATGCTGCTTTGAGAGGTGGTGGTTGGCCCCCTGAACTTGAGGTCAGTCTGTGAGTCTTGTGGAGGTCAGATAGGCAGTCGCTCCATGTAAATTACTGGTATTCAGCTGCATTCGGTTCGACTGGAAGCCGACCCCAACATAGTTGGGAAAAGGGTAGGCAGATTGATTTTTTGATTGGCCCGTGAAAGGTCTCGCAAACTGACCTCGTGCCCGAAGCCAGTAAGTAATAGATTGAAAAACCGATCATTCGAAAAGTCCTAGGAAGATAGTGTTCATAGGGGAGGATAGATCTAGTCTAGTTTTCAGGCTAGACTTAAGTTTCTTTGTAATTTAAGACAAGGGGAAAGATGTACATGCTACAAGGATTTTCTTGGCGCTCGAATGACGTTTAGGCTACCCGTATGCTGAGATGCAGGGGACGCAGGTCCACGTAGCGCAGGGCAGAGCAGATTTTGTAATGCATGAACGTACTGACAGCTGTGTACGCTACGGCGCGGGCGAAGGCGCGTGCTACGCAGACATGTCTGTCCTGCTCTGCGTCTCGTTGTAGAGCCGGTACAGATTTCTGCGCGACGCGTGCAGGTCGTCAGTTGTTTTTTTACCACAGATTCATAATTTTCTTTCAATGACAGATTGTTTGTGCTAGCTAGGACGCGAATGTGTCTGTGTAGCTGCGTCGCAGCATGCGCTCGCGGTCTATGTCTGCCTCGCCTGCCATACCCTGCAAAATCTGTACTGTGCTGTGCTGCGTTTTCTGCGTCTCAGCATACGCTTAGCTTAACAGCGCGGCGTTGTTGGTAAACATTTGTGTAATTGTTTTGTGAAATGCCACTTGTAATGTATTTAGTAAACAATACAGCGGCGTTATTTCTGATTTTAGCCACGCGCCAAAAGCACCTCGTAGCGCTATACAGGGTCAAATAAAATGAACTAGCAAAACTCCGCAAATGTGATGGTATCAATATCTAAACACGACAAAATAAATTGCGATTTTATCACTTTTTCTTCTGGGGTCAACGACTGCTGGTATAACTCGATTTTTATAACTATGCGCTTGGAGCTGTCAAAATCGTAGGTTGTTAGTATTCAATTCCCCCGCCCTCGTTACCTCTTTAGTGCCCCGACGTCTTTTAATACGGTCTACACAACGCGTGTCGTCTCCATATTTGGCTTATTATTCGTTAATTAGTTATTGTTATTAATTTAAATTAATACACTGTATAATTTTGACGTTGATAGGAGTACAGTTATTAAAATCGGGTTATAGTGTTGCTACTTGAAGTAGGAGTTGAAATAGCCTGTTTCTTTTTTTGTTTCATCGATGCCCATCAGTGAAGGCTACAAAAATAAACAACAGTGGCACTCCAGGAGTGCCGACAGAAGAGAAAACTTGAAAAAAAAAAAAAAAAAAATTGGTACCGCGGTATTCAACGCGTTGATGTCTTTTTAATGGTCAAAACTGGTGTCGTCACAGTGTCGCGAAATCAAGTGTTTAGTCCCATCTCAAAAATACCCAACGCGCCTAAAGACGTTTTCACTTAACTGATTGATGAAACTGATATTTCAAATAAACCGACTATCTGGGGTCGATGACCCAAAAAAAAAACTAATCAATTTAATTGATTTTTGTTACATCATGTTATGTCAGAGTTTTGCTATCTAATTTATTTTGACCCTGTATTGAGTTCTATCCATTATGTTATGACACAAAATCTACTGACTAACATTTAAATATTCATTCCTTATTCTCTGATACCCTTTGCTTTTCCGGGATTTATATTAGAGTTCAATTTTTTTAATTATAAATTCAGACAACTTACCAATGGGTATCGTGTTACCTAGCAACTGAGTGGTGGAGGTCAGATAGGCAGTCGCTCCATGTAAAATACTGGTATTCAGCTGCATCCGGTTAGACTGGAAGCCGACCCAACATAGTTGGGAAAAGCCTAGGCAGATGTTGATATTAGACTCATATTATGTCCGAGATATAAATGTATACTTTTCAGTGCAACGTCTCATTATTCTTCTTTCTTGTTTTGTTTTAAAAAACTCTGCTTACTTTCAATAGTTTGATTTACATTGTTATAAAGTTAAATTTTGTTTAGCGAACAACGCATAGAGAGAGTTGTTTTTTGGAAGCATTTGTCTGCGTGTTTGATGAACCAATTTTATTGCGATGGCTATTACACAAAGTTCTATAGTCACCGCGTTAAGAACCGACTCGTAGAACCATAAATCATTGTTACTAGTCTGTCTCGCTCGCACTTATGGAGCTGGTAGCAGACTATCGATAAGACGCAACAACATTCTCATTGCTTCTGACATTTATGGCCCGAAGACTCGGTTCATAATGCGTTTTTTCTGACAGCTGTCTCACCTTGTGTTAAGTGTTCACTAAATAAAATATAACTCAGTAATCATGTGTATTAAGTTATTAACTTAACTGTAACTTAGAATTAATATTAAGGGTGAGATAACGTGGAATTGAATGTTGTGAACGATTTAGCATGAAAAATAACTATTAGTAAGATAGTAATTTTTTAGCTAGAAAGTTATAAAATTTAATATTTAATGTGGAAGAGAGATTTCACCAATGACACCAAACGCGATCAGCACATCTAACATGCGTATCAAAAGCTGTCAGTGTCAAAATTGTTATGGAATATTGACACCAGCGTTGTTATTGATACGGCATATTTTCCGAAAATACGGCATACGGCAGGCCTCTTATTGCCGTATCACTAAATAAATCACAAAATACGGCAATTGACTAGAGGTTATACGAAACGATTTTTTCACTAGTTTATTAAATGAAACGAAAATAAAACTCAAATATCTGTCACCTGAAGAAGCTGTGCGCCACAATAATAGAGAAAAAAAATCTTTAATGTTGCCACTAACCCAGAAACTACCACGAATTGTTAAAACTGTAAATGACCTTAAAAAAATCGATGACAACTGATTCAAAATCAAGGATACTGTACCAAGTTTAAGGTGTCGCGCGACATGTGCGAGAATCGAGGATAAGTACACTCTAGATAAACATGAATCTAAAATTATAGAAACGATAAGAAACCTTTATGGAGAAAAAACAAACGAGGAATAGATTTTTTTTAATAAATACGGCAATTTAGTATTTTTTCTCTTAAAATGCAATTTAGTATTTTTTCCCTTAAAATGCAATTAAGTACTTTTTCCCTTAAAATACGGCAAACCAGACTGACATACGGCAGCTCAGATTTTTACGATAACAACACTGATTGACACTGACAGTTCTTAAACGCGGTTTAGATGTGCTGAACGCGTTCCATTTGTGAAATTCGTTATAAATCATTTTAGAGTAGACTTTGTTCAAGAAAGGGCATTTTTAGTAATCATTAAGTGCGTCATAACTTTTCAAAACAATTTTTTTTACTCTCGCTCACAAAACTCAATCCCACGCCAAAATAAACTAAAAAGGGAAGAACCTAAAATCTTAAATAAGTTAAACTTATTGTACACTAACTATAGTCAAAGGATATTTCGTAGTAATTAAAAAAAACCTTTAAAAAAAAAACAAAAGTTTATTTAAATGACTAATCTATGATTGTTTTAATAAAAAAATGACTAGATCCGGTTTATGCGTGAGATCTTTAAGACTACGTAGATTCCTTTGACTTGTTTTTTGTATCACTATGCAGGAGGGTAGGCAGAGATATGTAGCTTTAGTTTTTGAGAAATGGGCTTATTTTTAGAGCTAGCGTTTTTTTAGAGTCGACCGAATCAATCAGACAACTGAGGGGTAATAGGGATGATGACTAATTTTTTTTTGCCCTTCATGTAGATTATTCAAAAATATTTCACACGTATTTTTTCTTTTTTTACGTTATCAAAAGATTGCGGCGATACATTGAGTTAAAATGTGCCATGACGTCACTAGTGTGTATATTTTATACTTACTTGTGACGTAGCGACTCCCACTCCCCAACTTTAATGCGTTTTATCTAAGTCATAAATATGATAAAGCAAAAAATACGTGTCTAATATTTTTCATTATCTGACTGACTGACTAAATAGTGTTTTTTTTGTACCCAGGCATCATCCCTATTCCCGTATTTTTAACCTATTGACCGCTTGCATAATCAGCCTATAATGTTCGCACTGCAAGGAAACAGGCCACCTCCGCTTCACTCCTCCATGATCGATTGCTTGTATATCAATAGCCGTGCCCCCAGCGCCCCCAGTTCATAAAACGACAAATAATAATTTCTACGACGAAAAGGGGTGTGCAATGAAATAAAAAAGGAATATAGGTGGCACGGGCACGAAAACATTTGTCGTATTAATTCGACTGGGCTGGTTTAGAGGTTAAGAACGTTCGTATTTTAATCTCAGACTCAATCAATCAAAATTACAATCAATTTGCTTACATTTTTTATATTGATTGTTGCTGCGACTTATATTTGAACGTTTTTCACGAAAATTGGATTGAATAATAGGTTTTTCTCGCTGTCTATTTGCATTTCTCTAATTTAGATTTCTTCTCAAATGTCACGATTTCATGTAAAAGTCATTCAATGGAACAAATCTAACTTAAAGAGATGTATTAATGAGTCTAGTTCTGTAAATACATATTTTTTATGGTTGCGAATAATATTTTGATCAAGATTTTGACAACCTGACACTGACCTGAAAATTGCGAAAAACGTAAGAAAATTTGAATTTTTTTTTGAACATCAATGAATATTATTGCCACAATATAACACACATAACATCACGCCTGTAAACCCCGAAGGGTTAGGCAGAGGTGTACCTATAATACACCCACATTTCGCCAGTTATGTTTAAGTCCCATGTAATAGGGGCGAGCATATTGCCATCAACCGGGCACAAATCCAGACTCCGGGCTGTTACTGAGAAATTCCAGATTGAAAAACCTAATAACACTTTGTCCGAACTAGGAATCGAACCCAGGACCTCATACTCAGCGGCAGCGCTTTGCGACCGACAATAGTTGCTACAATATTTTTTCTATAAACGTATAATTTACCCTTTTTCATAAATGTTTTGGTAGTACGACATTTTCTACTAACGCTTGATATTTAGTATATTTTTCTATTAACATTCCATAGATATTATCGTTTCCTATCATCAGAAAACTCGATGAGGAAACCGGTTTGTTCTCCAACCGAAAATTCAAAGACATGTGACATCTACCAACCCGCACTGGGCCCGCGGGGTAGATTACGGCCCACTCCCTCACACCGAGAGGCCTGTGTCCCAACAGTGGGAACGTTATAGACTGATTATTATCTCTAGATAGTATTTTCCAATTTTTCCGTAAATATTGTATACAAAGCACAACCCTTTTGTTACAAACGTTCTTTACACAGCACAACCATTTTAATAAGCGTAACCTTTTCCACGAACATCCTTTTAAAAACACAAACCGTTTCTACTGTTCTTTAAAACGTACATTATTAAAGGTCAAATTAATCTAACTAGCAAAACTGGACAGACGTCATGTGTATCAATATCTAATGATGGTAAAGCCAAAAACTTATCATTTCAAGTAAAAACTACTAGCGGCCGTTGACCTCGTAATTAGCTTTAGAATTTTATTCTCACAAAGTGACGCGCGCTTTACTTGTGGTTACCAAGTGTACAAATACGCTGTGACTGTGTGTATAAGCGCAGGAGCTCTCGGTACCGTCCGAGACAATGACGAAGTCGGAAGTGTGCGTGTATGTGTGTTATGTGTTGACGCTACTCGTCTTCACGCTCACATTCACCGTGTCTCTATACACTTGGTTACCACAAGTAAAGCGCGCGTCGCTTTGTGAGATAAAAATACTGTACTTGAAATTATGAGTTTAGGAAATCATTTATTTAGTTTTATAAACATAATATTACGCCTGTAATCCCCGAAGGGTTAGGCAGCGGTGTCTACAGTACGCCCACATTTCACCAGTTATGTTTAAACTTCCCATGTCATAGGGGGCGAGCCTATTGCCATCAACCGGGCACAAATCCAGACTCCAGGCTGCTACTGAGAAATACCAGATGTAAAAACCCAAAAACACTTGACCCGACCGACTTTGCTTTATTGTCATTAGATATCGATACTAATCACATCTTTGAAGTTAGCTAGTTTTTTTAATTCGATTTTGTATAATCTACATTAGGTTACCATTCTTATGTATGAAGATTTTTATGCATACATGTATTTAAATATTTTTGAAACTGGTCTCGGAATACACAAACGTTCTTCACAAAGGACAACCTTTTTTTAAAGGACGTGCTATAAACCGCACATCAGGGATAGCAATTTGACGTTGTTCTTCTTTTCGTGTGGGTAGTGACTAACCCGGTTTTAGAATTTTAAAGCCGCCCATCGGCCTCTGACTTGGCTTCGAATGCCATCGAGAAATATCTCTCAGATATTTTCCTTCACCGATTTTTAAGCAAGTGATAATTACACAATACGCACACGAATCCAAAGTCATAGATGCGTGCCTTGGGTTCGAACTCGAGACCTATGACTCCAAGGACCTGTCTGCTCAAACAATCAATCAATTTCAATTTGTCATTGAAAAGGCTATTATGACGTAGCAATAAAGGTGATTTTATAGTGCAAGTGTTACAACTGATGTGTTGGTTGACTTTACAAATTACCATATTTTCGTCAAAGCTATATCTCTACCTATCCCTCATGATAATAGTATGTACATGTATTATTGCTTGTAAATGTGTTTGTTGTGTTAACGTCGAGGGTTGCGCGTATCCGGGTGTGGTCGTCGGGGCTGGTTCAGCACTGAAACACAAACATTAACTTCTTGAAAATGTAAAATTAATTGACAGACAACGCACACCTGGCCACGACGTACGAGTGAGGCCGCATTAGTGCGTTGCGTTGCGTCGCCGGAACGGATCAACGCAAGAGGGCGACGCACGTCTATTTAGCCCTTTTTTTGTGTAGGGCGTCTCATAGCTGACCTCTGAGGTCATGACTATGTAACCGGTCAATCCTGTGGTTGCCTTAAGCTGCTACACTCAAAGCCTCCAGCCAGGGGCATACAAACTAAGCTAAAAAGCTAGGTGAACGCTCGCTAAGGGCACCCCCTGTGGGGTACGAGCCTCGGCTTAGAGCGTCACCGGAGGGAGGACATCAAGGATGGGACGGGCTGGTCTCGCGCGACTCACGGCACGCTCTATATAATTTGTAACATTATTAGTTGTCGCCGCGGTCGCAGACGCAAGCCGCAGGTCGAGCGAGCGGTGATGTCGTGGCCGAGGGCTAAGCTGCTGGGTCTAGTAACATGATATTTTGCAGAAGAGGTCGTTTTACAACGAAAGTGTGCACTAAGGAAGGATTTTGGAAATTTAAAAAAACCGGCCAAGTGCGAGTAGGACTCCCACACGAAGGTTTCGGTACGGTATTAAGATCGAGCAAAAAATCTAGAAAACAACACGTTTCTTGTGTCTCTTTAATTATTAACTTCATTTAATTTTTATTAAGTGCTAGCTGCGCCCAGCGGTTTTACCCGCACAAGTCTGGATCCCGTTGAAATATCGGGATAAGATTATCTTATGATCTGACCCAGGTTATGATCTAACCATATGCTAAATTTCATCCAAATCCATACAGCCGTTTTAGAGTGAAAGCGTAACAAACAAATACACATTCGCATTTATAATATTAGTTAAGATTTGTTGTTATAGCGGCAATGGAAATACACAATCTGTGAAAATTTCAACTGTCTATCAAGTACGGTTCATGAATTACAGCCCGCTGACAGACAGACGGACAGACGGACAGCGGAGGATTAGTAATACAGTTGCGTTTGGCACCCTTCGGGTACGGAACCTTAATAATAACAGCTAGTTATCAAAGGATGAAAGGTGGAAGTCGGAAAAACCCTGCTAGTCATCAAAGGATGAACAGTGGATGTCGAAAAATACCAGATAGTTATCAAAGGATGAACGGTTGAAGACGGAAAATACTAGCTAATTATCAAAGGTTGTTCTTGACACCCTCATTGTTGAATTTTGAAAAATCTTTTTACTGAGCAACCTCGGAGAAAAATAAACTACCAAACTTGATCTTTCTACCAAGCGTGGTAGCTCTCGTAACGTTCTCAGGCCGACAGGACCTTCGGGTAAAGTAAGGGATACCGTGCCCCTAGGAACATACAGGCAACCGAAGGAACACGGGTGGGTTTTAGTCAGTAAGAGTCTGACACGCCCTCCCGCTCCGCCCAGAGCGGGAGAAGTTATTTGATAATTTGCCACCCAAAAAAAAAAGAAAAAGGCTTACAGGACCTTTGGCTAGCAGAACAAGTCGGGTCATAAAGAAGATACTTACCTGGATGTACTGGTCCCGGCGAGCGACGGCACCATGTCCCGGGCGTCATCTGCAAATATCAAAATGTCACTAATGGTATCATAATTCTACTTCGGTGTGTGGAAGAGAGATGAAGCTATAGACGAAGGACGAATAGGGTGTAAAGTTCACTCATCCTCCATAGAAAAGGGAGGATCCTCCGACTAGACGGGTGTCGTGTCTGGTGGGCTACTGCCCGATGATTGATGTCAGGACGTTGTGACGCCTTGTTTCCCCGAAGGGTTGGGCAGAGGTATCCCTGTAGCAGGTTCACCCACATTTCACCAGTTATGTTTTAAGTCCCATGGAATAGGAGGCGAGCCTATTGCCATCAACCGGGCACAAATCCACGACTCCGGACTGCTACTGAGAAATTTCAGATAGAAAAACCCAATAACACTTTGTCCGACCCGGGAATCGAACCCAGGACCTCATGCTCAGCAGTAGCGCTTGCGACCACTAGACCAATGAGGCATTCGGCAATCCCTTAACGGGATGTAGGAGAGGTCATTTGCAACCAAATTACCCCTGATGACCCCTATGCTAATGTCAACCATTTTCGAGTAATTAGATTTTTAAAAATGTTTAATGTATGAAGTAAAAATATTAAATATACCCAATAACTCTAATATACAGGGTTAATGGTTACACGTAACCATTTTCAAGTAATTTAATATTTTAAATGTATGAAATAAAAGTGTAAAACGTAACTAATAACCCTGATATACAGGTTTATTGATTTTACGTTGACAATACATTAAGGAGATGTAGGAAGCAGCATTTACAACCAAATGACGCCGTTTGACTCCTATGCAAATATCAAAAATTTTCGCTTAATTACACATTTCATATTTTTATTTCATACATTTTAAAATATAAAATGTCAAATTTCTCGAAAATGGTTGACATTAGCATAGGGGTTATCTGGGGTAATTTGGTTGCAAATGACCTCTCCTACATCCTCTTAACTCCCTAAACTCCGCTTGCGCGATGCAAAATTTTGTCGGAGTCAGTGTGTTCGCATGTGGCTGCGGGCACAGGTTATTTATGGCACAGATTTATTACTTACCAAGACATCGTATGTCATGTTATATCCAAAAGAGAAAACAGGTAGCTATAACTATGTCATGAAGGTCTTTTCTTCGAAGTAATTTCACATCTGGATTCTCCAAATGACCCGACCCCGCGTTTATAACTATTTACCAGCTGTGATATTTAATAAAAAATGCAATAGAAGTGGATATATTTAGTAACCTGTTCCGCTTAGCTATTTCTAAAGAGTCTTAAAAAAAACCCCGAATGAAATCGACACGTGTTTCACCTCTCAACGAGGCATCTTCAGGATAACGATTGACTTGTCGCGAACTCGAACACGGCGTGTTGCCACACCAAGCACTGAGCGCAGACTCGCTGTGCTCAGCGGAACAGGTTACTAAATATATCCACTTCTATTGCATTTTATAATGGATTTCCGCAAGGTCACGCCTGAATCAATTAACTCTAATATTTATTATCAACAAATCTTATAAAAGACATTTGTGTATAAAACATGTATTATACATGTATTGACATTGTTCCAGACATGTATTGTTAACAGGGCTTGAAATACCGGTATTTTTGGGAACCAGTACCATTGGCTTAGGTGTGATACCGGTATCAGACGTATTCTTGTACTATAGTTTGACCGGGACCGCTGTTCCACGCTTTAGAAATGTATGTACGACCGACGAGTACGATGTTTTTCTTAACCGATGTTAGTAATGTCACAGATGAATACAGATGGGTCACTCCACTCCGTATGAAGCTACAAGTATGTACGCGGCGGGCTCGACTTGTCGAATTAAGTGGGCGTAACGTAGTCAGAAGATATAAGAGTTACGCGATAGAAAGAGAGGCAACTTCTAGGTGAATATAACTGTAGGTAATTAGCGCTGTGTGACCTGAATTGCACTTTATTTTGTCGTAACAAGAGTCGATTTTTATTTAAATGATTTTGCGGAGTGAACCATCTGTGGTAATGTTCAAGATAAATACTCACTTGTCTTAATAGATAAGGCTGCCTATACACGGGCACGTTGAGCCCCCTGTTCCGCACGTCGTAGCGCTCCGGTTGTGTGTCGCTGGTGCGCGGCGTGTCCTTGTCCTTGCTGTCGTCCCTGTCGCGACGTCGGTAGTCGGGTCTGTCGTACTTGTGCTCGTAGCGTTGGTAGTCGCGGCGGTTGTCATGATCTGAAAATAACAACATATAGTATAAAAAATTATTAACAAAAAAATCGTTATAGTAGAAATATGTTATTGTGTTGCGGGAAAAACTTTACTGGCAACATTTCGTACAGTTTAAGGCGCTGACAAGAAGCAAATGTTCGAAGTAGGCTTATCTTAAAAAAAAAGAAACCTAATCTATACGGGGTGTCAGGGACATCGACGCGAAAACTGTTATCATGGATTCAGTACATGATTTTGAACCCCTTGCGTTGAAATTTTTCGTCGATTATAAAAAAAAAATGTTATTTCATAGAACAGTGCAATACCTACGCGGTCAAAATGTAAGGAACAGCTGATTTTTTATTTCTCAGAACTTGGTAGTTACCAAAACAAGTTTTGAAAAAAAAAAAACAGAAAAACTCAGTACAAATTATCGGTAAACTAAACTTTTACCTTAAGTTCCAATCCAAAATATCTATTTTAAATATCGACATACGTTTGTATTTTACTTAATAACAAGAACGTCTTATTTGAATGCAGAACTTGGTTGTTTTTTTTATTTTCGATTACTCAACTCACTTCTGAGTAAATAGATAATTGCTTCATATTTTGCAATAAATTACAAACGTCGTATTATCGCACTTCTCTTTCTTTTCTATGCAGTTCGATAATGATCGCGCTTGTCAGTGTCTTAAGTCTGAATGTTGTCAGCTATACAGCGAATTTATTTAATTTTTTTTTTTTTTTTTTTTCATCTGAAACACTCGAATCATACAATAGATTGTCTCGAAAGTCAACAACTTTGGTTAAAAACTGAGTTATTTTTGTCAACTGTTTTCTGAAACATTGGTAATTCCTTTCGAATTTAATTTCTTAAATGTCCTCAATTTGTAAGATTATTTTTACTATTTCCAATATTGTTTAGAAAAAAAAAAAATAACTTACATGTACTTTTTGCCTGCATATTCCTTATAGTATCGACGATGGCGCGCGCGGCCGTTGTCAGATGTCTGTCATCGCTGGGGCCGCGTCTGAGAAAACAAAAATTATTCATTACAGCTTATTTATATAATTTAGATTGGCTAGATTCGACTCTTGTCAGAAGCCCGAAAGTCTGACAACCAGTCTTACCAAGGGGTATCGTATTACCCAGTTACTGGGTTGTGGAGGTCAGATAGGCAGTCGGTAAAATGCTGGTACATACCACTACGGTATGTAACCCACACATACTTGTGAACTCGAGTACCTGTGACGTCACACTTTTGCTAGTTCAGTAATACAGCAACCGAATACGACCCACAATCGGCCACTAGCCGATGCTCGCGTCACTCGCGTCATTTTATAATCATCAATCTTAGTTATTGGTTTATCTGTTGGGTTATCGGTTTTAGCATGACCGAATTTTGACACTCGCTTTTTGGTATGACCGACTTTTGACTGAACTTTTTGTTTGACCGAATTTTGACTGCGCTTTTTGGTATGACTAATTTTTGACTAAGTATCGCTTTTTAATATGATCAATTTTTTACCGACGTTTTTATGATCGATTTTTCCGGACATCAGCGTTGTAGTAATGATGAATGTACTCACCCCATAGCCCTGGTATTAAAGTTATTAACAGGACAGTTCCCCAGTATACAGCTACCACTGTTACATCGGCACCACTCTCCTCTCTTATCCGTACCAAATCTATAGTCTCTGGTATCACTTAACTGAGCCACCTGACTCCAGATGACAAATTTCGAGATATCTTGAATATTCTCGGACTGACTACCGACCGAATATTTTCGGACAGATAGACGCTTTTTTTCTAAAACAGCTTTTGCTCCACACTTTTTGTAAGACTAATTTTGGCCTTTCGGCATATTTTAGCTATCGCATTTTAGTATGACTAATTATTGACTGTCGATTTTAGTATGACCGATTTTTGACTGTCGTTTTTTAGTACGACATATTTTATACTGACATTTTTTATATCCGATTTTTGACCGACGTTTTACATGACCGATTTTTGACCATAAACAAATAAAATAAAAATTGTCTCACCCCATAACCCTGGTATTAAAGTTATTAACAGGACAGTTCCCCAGTATTCCGCTGCCACTGTTGCGTCTGCGCCACTCTCCTCTCTTATCCTTATCAAATCTATAGTCTCTGGTATCTAGCTGAGCCATCTGACACTTGATCTGTTGGATCTTCGCAGCTATCTCATTATTTTGTCTATTGCTATCTTCGTAATTCACTTTTTCTTCATTAGAGGGCGTAGCTCGAGCGGAACCGGATACGGAATTCCTTTTTGACGGCCGGTTCGATAGACTGTTTCGTCTTTGGTCTTGTTGCTTGTCTATGACTGGGTAGACTGGCTGGCACATTGGGTAGGGCTGTTGGATTACCTGGAAAGATGAATTTGATTTATATTCAAAATGGTGTTATTCTGAACAAAACGAAGTTAATAGAAGGAAAGTACTGCATGCACTGATTGCGCTGTGCATCAACTAAACCTAACTTTAACCGTGGCTTAGATTAAGTTTAGTCGTAGTAACTGTCACACTACACTTAAAAATTATGGATTTAATATGTTAACTACTTTTGCAGCCTATCCGACTTGCGGGGGGCGCAAAGAAAACCGAAAGGGTTATTGTGGCCCCTGGCAACATACAGGGCAACCGAAGGAACACGGGTGGGTTTTAGTCAGTAAGAGTCTGAAATGCCCTCCCGCTCCGCCCAGAGCGGGAGAAGTTATTTGATAATTTCTCACCCAAAAAAAAGCCTATCTGACTACTCTGAGAAGAACGAGCGAAACAAACTCAGAGGTCACAGTCTCTTTTAAAGTCCAGACATAATCTTGGTCAGACCATATGAGGACTATGCAGATGAAAAAGAGTAACCGTGGAGTTTCTTGCTCTTCTCCATAGGAAACGACCAATTGGAACCGTGCACCTAGCTTCTGACGTTTCATAAGTGTCGATGTAGGTCTATGTGAAATAAAAATATTTTGAATTGAATTGAATTGATTCTCAGTTTACAAGACGTTGTAACTTAGCTGCCTGAATATTTTTTTTGCTGTTGGTGTTTTTCTTTCCTGTTACCTGTACTACAAGTCGGGGCACGAGTCGTGAGCACAGCTCGTGAATGTCACTATTTCGGCCAATGACAGTGTAGCGGTTACACCGCCACATACAAACTACGCATCAAAGACATGACGTCACACAAATCCTGCATCGCGCAATTAGAGTTTACCGCGCGATCGACATATATACAAGACTCCGACTTCAACCATCGGTCATTTGCCCAACCAGATACAACACCCGTCTGGTCAGAGGATCCTCCCTTTTCTATAGAGGATGAGTGAACTTTACACTCTGTTCCTCATACCACTAAAACAGTAGCCGGATGACACGCGAGAGGTCCAATAGGCGACGAGCATTGACTGACGAACCAATCGCATGCAGCTCGGCGCCCCCCAGCTTCTTCATTCCGTCAAACAGACCTAAAAATTAACTATTGCGCAGTGTTAGTTTGTGCTCACGAGTCATGCCTTGTACTGTACATAACTGAAATATATTTTACCTGTGGGTACACAATATTGTAATGTTGGTAGGTAGGCTGCTGGTACTGCATGATAGGGTACAGGTCTGGAAGCATCAGCTTCTGCGGCGCGATGCCGTGGGACGGTACCGCCCAGGGGAGATGTTCTTGATATTGCTTCAAAGAAATAATCATAAATTCATTAATACGGATGCCTGGGTCAAAAAAAGAAATTCCATTTAGTCCGTCAGTTAGATAATAATAAAATTACACGTATTTTTTTCTTCATCATATTAATAAAAAAATACTTAAATAAAACGCATTAAAGTTGGCGAGTGGGGGTCGCTACGTCACAAGTAAGTATAAATCTACATGCTAGTGACGTCATGGCACATTTTAACTCAATGTATCTTTTGATAACGTAAAAAAAGAAAAAAAAAATTGTTCAATATTTTGTAATAATCTACAAAGTGGATATTTTTTTTATTTTTGTCATTATCCCTATTGGATATTCCTAACCTAGGTGCTATACACGAATTGTTCGGTTCGCCACGCCCGAATCAGTATTTGTTTAACAACAAATCCGACCCGAAAAAAAATTACTATAAAAAATTACATATTCTGCATTTACACTCGCTGAATCATGTTCGGATCGGTTCGGTACAATTCGAGCTAAGCCGAGTGTCTATTTCCTGAACATAATATCTACAAATACTCGTTTTTTTTTAACTCAAAATAAAAAATAGGTGTTTATTAAAACTCTTTTCAAGTTTATTTTGTCGAAATTTGCGAGCTGGTTATTTTTTTTTTTGTATATCTTCCGATAGGCAGTCGCTTCGTGTTATATACTGGTATTCAGCTGCATCTGGTTAGACTGGAAGCCGACCCCAACGTAGTTGGGATACTATCCCGGGTTTGCAGTTTAGTTTCAAAACATGTACACAAATATGTGTTTATGGAAAAGTTACTTTAATGTCCAGACAATAAAGTTCAATTTGCACTTCCACTTCTACAAAATAAATGACTTTTTCGATAGTACTATACTTCATTTGAAATAAGATTAGACATTTAAACAAACCTTTTTAACAGTCGGTTTAACCGATTTTGACTTCTATACCGTGGGCATAAGGAAGACATTAAAAGCAAAAAAGTGGTTACAATACCAACTATTTACTGCAGCTGCCATTTGTCATGCCACCAACGCAATAGAAGTCAAAATTGGTTGAACGGTCTGTAAAAAATGTTTATTTAAATGTCTAATCTTATTTCAAATGGAGTCCAGTTATTCCGAAATCAACTTAATTTATAAAATCATAAATTTGATATTTAGTTAATTGATTCAGGTGTGACCTTGCGGAAATCCATAATGAAATGATGATGTGGATATATTTAGTAACCTTTTCCGCTTAGCTATTTCTAAAGAGTCTTGAAAAGACCCTGGAAGAAATCGACACGTGTTTCACCTCTCAACGAGGCATCCTCAGGATGACGATTAACTTGTCGTGAACTCGTACACGGCGTGTTGCCACACCAAGCACCGAGCGCAGACTGAGCTTAATCGCCCGTCCAACCCACTTATATACTGCTCGCCCCACCTCGGCTCGGAACGTGATCAGCGCGATAAGGGGCGAACAATCGCAGTAAAGGTGACCTTGGCATACTCGTATTTAATTCGTTCAACAGTGTAACGTTTCCTGTATTATTTTTTACTATTTCTAAGCTCTCTAGTACTGACATTCTGAAACCTTTATCACATGTGTGTAAAATTTCGAAAGTGTTATTATTATTTAACGAATGACCTGTGTCTATTAAGTGTTGAGCAAAATGGGATTTTTCTGGATTACTGTTCCGGAACGCTGCAATATGTTCCTTATATCTTGTCTGAAAATTACGACCGGTTTGACCTATATAAATACCATTACAATCATCGCAATGTAACTTGTAAACACCTGATTTTTTGTGGTTTTCTAATCGATCTTTTCCGTTGCAAATCTGTTTTAATGAATTATTTGTTTTAAATGCTACCCTTAAACCATTTCGAAACAAAGTTTTTGAAACCCTATCACTTATTGATCCTAAGTATGTCAAACTACCTAAATATTCATGTGGTCTTTCTGGGGGCAGTGGGTACAGAAGTGAACGTACTATGTTGCGACGTTTCGTTTGAATCAAATCATCAACCATTTTCTTATTGTATCCGTTACTCTTAGCTATATGATAAATAATGTTAAGTTCTCTGTTATAATTTTCTTGTGAAAGTGGTACTGACATTAATCTACGAGTAAAACTATGATAAGCTGCCAATTTATGTTGAATTGGATGACAAGATGACGCAGGAATGGTGACATCTGTATAAGTTGGTTTTCTATAAATCTGAAAATCGTGTTTATTGTTTTTTCTTGAAATAGTTAAATCTAAAAAGTTAAGGGATCCATCAACTTCTAATTCTAATTTAAACTTTATATCGGTGCACCAGCATATAATTTGTCAAAACATATGAACTATTTATTGAAGTCGAGATCAAATTATAAACCAAAGTTTAGTCTTAAAAATAGTTTACAGTTAATAGAGAAGGTTAAGGATATCAATTTGCCAACTAGTGCAAAATTATTATCTTTGGATGTTGAAAGTTTATTCACAAACGTGCCATATGAGGAGTGTTTACAGATACTTGAAGAACTTTTTGAGAAACGGCGTATCCATCCAGGCGAGGTTAATGAATTGATATCTTTGACCAAGATTTGTATGGAACAAAATTATTTTAGGTTCAAAAATCAATACTACAAACAAAAAGAAGGTTTAGCCATGGGTTCTCCACTCAGCCCCCTTATGGCAGATATTTTTATGGACCATTTTGTAAATAAATACATAGTAGGACAGTCACAAATTTTATATTATTACCGTTATGTTGACGACATAATTATGTGTTGGACCGGTACATTGCGTCAAATTGATGTTTTTGTTAATAAAATCAATAGTTTGCATCCCAAAATAAAGTTTAAATTAGAATTAGAAGTTGATGGATCCCTTAACTTTTTAGATTTAACTATTTCAAGAAAAAACAATAAACACGATTTTCAGATTTATAGAAAACCAACTTATACAGATGTCACCATTCCTGCGTCATCTTGTCATCCAATTCAACATAAATTGGCAGCTTATCATAGTTTTACTCGTAGATTAATGTCAGTACCACTTTCACAAGAAAATTATAACAGAGAACTTAACATTATTTATCATATAGCTAAGAGTAACGGATACAATAAGAAAATGGTTGATGATTTGATTCAAACGAAACGTCGCAACATAGTACGTTCACTTCTGTACCCACTGCCCCCAGAAAGACCACATGAATATTTAGGTAGTTTGACATACTTAGGATCAATAAGTGATAGGGTTTCAAAAACTTTGTTTCGAAATGGTTTAAGGGTAGCATTTAAAACAAATAATTCATTAAAACAGATTTGCAACGGAAAAGATCGATTAGAAAACCACAAAAAATCAGGTGTTTACAAGTTACATTGCGATGATTGTAATGGTATTTATATAGGTCAAACCGGTCGTAATTTTCAGACAAGATATAAGGAACATATTGCAGCGTTCCGGAACAGTAATCCAGAAAAATCCCATTTTGCTCAACACTTAATAGACACAGGTCATTCGTTAAATAATAATAACACTTTCGAAATTTTACACACATGTGATAAAGGTTTCAGAATGTCAGTACTAGAGAGCTTAGAAATAGTAAAAAATAATACAGGAAACGTTACACTGTTGAACGAATTAAATACGAGTATGCCAAGGTCACCTTTACTGCGATTGTTCGCCCCTTATCGCGCTGATCACGTTCCGAGCCGAGGTGGGGCGAGCAGTATATAAGTGGGTTGGACGGGCGATTAAGCTCAGTCTGCGCTCGGTGCTTGGTGTGGCAACACGCCGTGTACGAGTTCACGACAAGTTAATCGTCATCCTGAGGATGCCTCGTTGAGAGGTGAAACACGTGTCGATTTCTTCCAGGGTCTTTTCAAGACTCTTTAGAAATAGCTAAGCGGAAAAGGTTACTAAATATATCCACATCATCATTTTTTAATTTGATATTTGTTTAAAGATAAATTTCGATGACTTACCGGGTATGGTGGTAACTGTTGTAAGTGCTGCTGTGGCAGGAGCACGTTGCCGACCGGGTAGGGTGGCAGTACCTGTTGTGGTACCTCCATCTGACCGTATGGCACGTTGTAGCTAAAGAAAACATTGTAATTAATTGCTAGTTTAGATAGCTGGGTCATTCGTGTTGTTCAGTAAAATACCTATGTTAAAAATTAATCTAGAGACAGACTTCAAATTTTGTACTGAAGTAAAATGTAGTGACTTTACAAGCTTTTAGGCTGAATTAAAACTAATTATTAAACATTGCAGTGGTAACGGCCCCGAGTTACGAGTTGTAGGTTGTGGGTTCAAACCCAGGGAGGCGATTTACTTTAGGTAAATAATTTCATCACCACTGCTCTCAAAACGGTGAAGGAAAACATCGTGAGGAAACCGGCATGTCTTAAAACCAAATATTCGAAGACTTGTGATATCTACCAACCCGCACTGGGCCCGTGTGGTGGATGACACTCCCCTTCCTCTAACAGAGAGGAGGCCTGTGTCCCAGCAGTGGGAACATTATGATGATGAAGATTATTAAAAATAAATAATTCAAAAGTTGGTCTTTATCGATTCTTTTCCAGAATTATTAAAAAAGATTTCAATAATCAAACATGATTGATGCTAAAGCTTGTTCGTTACGTTCAGGGTAACAAATTGAATATGACAGCCCTTGTTTCCCCCTCATTTTCTTAGTTCAAGTGTGACCTAATGACTTGTAGGTCACCATCTTCTTCTTTTCGTGTGGTTAGTGACTAACCTGGTGTCAGAGTTTTAAAGTCTATGGGCCGCTGATTTGGCTTCACATGCCGTCGAGAAATATCGCTCAGGCATGCCGGTTTCCTCACAGTGTTTTCCTTCACCGTTTTTGAGCAAGTGATAATACAATACGCACACATTCAAAAAGTCAGGTGCGTACCTTGGGTTCGATCTCGAGACCTATGACTTGGCAGTCCAACGGTTACACCACTAGGCTATCACTGCTGCTGGTTCACTATATTAAATTTTTAGAGGTAGGCCCCTATATGTAAAATAGACATAAAATAAAATATAGATGTACCTCCTCTGCGAGTGCGTGTGCATGTTGCCCGTGTCGGCGCACGCGCCGCACGCGCCCGGGTAATCTAGCGCCGCGTACGGGTAGCTGGGGTCTGAGACACATGGTGGTTAATTATTATCATATTCAAGAAAGGTATTCAAATATTAATGTCAACTCCAAAGTGACAGATAATATAGTGATTGAAAATTATAATGCGTTCATTTTGGAGTTTATTTGTAAAGAACTGACAAATAGTGAATGTTTTCTGAATTTCTAACAACATAATAAAATCATGAGTGATTGACCTCAGTACAAGTAAATCGTGTATAAATATTAGAATATGCACCGACGGCGACGGGTATATAAATATTAGAATACGCACCGAATGGTGTATAATTATTAGATAGAATACGCACCGACGGGTGTATAAATATTAGAACACATATCGATGGGTGTATACATATTAGAACACATACCGACGGGTGTATAAACATTAGAATACGCACGGAAGGGTGTATAAATATTAGAACACATACCGACGGGTGTATAAATATTAGAACATATACCGACGGGTGTATAAATATTAGAACATATACCGACGGGTGTATAAATATTAGAACATATACCAACGGGTGTATAAATATTAGAACACATACCGACGGGTGTATAAATATTAAAATACACACCGAAGGGTGTATAAATATTAGAACACACATCGACGGGTGTATAAATATTAGAACACACACCGACGGGTGTATAAATATTAGAACACACACCGACGAGTGTATAAAAAAAGCGGCTGTTTCTTTCTTCTAAGTATTGTGTTAAGGATTTAGGGATTGTATCAAGAGGTAGCACCATCATCTAATTGGGTATAATAACTCACCGATCCTGAAAGCAGTTTCGTTGGGGTGCGGCGAGGGAGCGAGCTTGTGTTCCTCTGTCTGTAGTACTTGTTGGTACATCTGAAGAGACGGCTCCTGACGAGAATGGTATTTGTAGAAAAAAAAAAACAAGCGAGTCTCATACGATGTGTAACATCTGACATCTTGGCTGACGTATATATGACATAAATAATATTTATCATAATCAGCGTAATTGTCATCATGTTTACAACCTCTCGGAAAATGGGTTCGTACCATCTGACGGCCAACTCTAGCACCGCGCGCGCTCGTTGGTCAAATTAAATAGCGCGCACTTCCCTGGCTTCCTGTTACACATTTCCGTCGCTTTTCACGAAATAAGTCCCACAGATTTTCTTACATATTGTAGTGTATAACATATTGTATATTGAATGTAACTATGTACAAACGCAATACACATATATTAAAATATTATATAATATATTCCCTTTATATCATTTATAATTTTAAATATTTTTATAAAAAACATTTTAAAAAAAATAAAAAAATACATATTATTTTTTATACTATTATTTTCCTTATATTATAATAGTAACTATTATTGTTTGCAAGTCAACTAATCTACTATTGTATTTTTCTGGGTTTCTAGCAAAATTCTGATTCCTTCAGCCGGAAAAATTACAATAAAGATCAATAAAATTAATTTTACTTACAACTCTGCATTGATAGGGATTGTATCCTTGCGCCATGGGTGCCTGATACACCATATTTGTCATGTTCGTCAAAGGCATTTGTCCTGCAAAAGCAAAAGCATTTTATTACACCAGTAGTAAGTTTAAAATTAAGAAAAGGCCCATTCTAGAAATGTTTTTACAGACCGATTTTATTTAACATTAAATTCTCATTTCTCTTTGATTTAATATCTAGGGATTCATTTATTTACAGAAAATTAGACCATTTGAACAAAGCTCATTCTCATTCTATTTTTTAAGGTTCCGTACGTCCGAATGCAAAAACGGAACCCTTATAGGATCACTCGTGTGTCTGTTTGGCTGGCTGTCTGTCTGTCCGTCTGTCACAGCCAATTTGCTCCGAATCTACTGGACCAATTTAGTTGAAATTTGGTACACATTTTTATTCTGTGACCTAAACACGAACGTGTAACGTAAATGAATGAATTTTGAATATGGGGGTCACTTTTCGGAGGCAAATTGGAAAATAAAAAAAGAAAGTTTTGTAAACTGTACCGTGTGACATATCAAATGAAAAGGCTTGTTGTTGCGAGGATCTCATTTAAAAAAAAAATAATAATTTTAAGATCAACATTCTTGAAGATATTCAAGAAAATTGATGAATTTTGACCATTCCCCCTTATCTCCGAAACTACTGAGCCTAAAATTTTGAAAAAAAAAAAAAAAAAAACATAGATTGGTTCTTCACTCATAGATTACAGGAAAACCTATAAGAAGTCATGGTAAATCTCTTAATATTGAGAGTACAAACTTACATTTACAGTTGGAATGTATTGGAGAATATGTTTTTCAACTATAATACAATGTTAAGTTTGTTCTTGGGATAACTACGGAACCCTTCATTGTGCGTGGTCCGACAGGCACTTCGCCGGTTTTAAAATAGGTACTCACGTATATTCGGGTCAGGTAGTGGTATCTGCGTCACTTTCTGCTGAGACATGACCTGCATGTTCACTTCATGTGGAACGAAGTGATTCACCATCTGAGGCGGTGATGTTACCTGGAGATTACATGGTTATCGTGGTGAAATGGTGAGATTACATGGTTATTGTGGGTATAAGTACTTTTAAAATGCTTGTGAATATGTGAACACCATGTATACATCATTATTTTTTCTGTCATTGCTTCATTTTAATTATTTTTACCTATTGTGGTATAGTAATCTAATTCCAGGTGCATCATGCGTGCTTCACATATAACTATATAATTAATGTATAAAAAATATAGTAAAACATTTCAAAAGAGTAACGGTGGAGTTTCTTGCTCATTTTTCTCCATACGAAAACTACCTTTTGGAAGGGGCGACTAGAATCAATTATATTATTTGTAAATTATGACGTTCAAAAGTGCCTAATTGAAATAAATTATTTGACTTTGACAAGAGACATTAATTACTTATTTAGAAAGAAAGAAAATAATTTTATTTGCAGCAAATATGACGCAAAGAAAGAACACAGACACGAAAAGAACAAGTTGGGGGAAAAAAACGCGTCACATCCACGCAAAACGGCCATCGCTCAGCATAATGCTGTGACCCTATGCGAGACAGAGCCACAGCGCTGGTTTGCAGGAACAGCTAGCGTTGACATGATGACGTCAACCGGTGCAGCATATAATGAGATAAAAATAACTAAAATAAATAAAGTATAGCCTAGTGGTGTGACCGTTGGACTGCCAATTTATTGGTCTCGAATTCGAACCCAAGGCACGCACCTCTGGGACCGTTCAAGTATTACGTAAGCACTATAGGGGGGCAAGGGGGGTCTATGCTTTGCTTATTTTTGATGACATGCGGGATCCCGGGGTCTAGATGGTGATTACGTCTGCTGTAATAATTTACTTTTTTACACATATGGCAACCCACACATTGTCTATGCTTGAAAACGAAAAGCATATTCGGGGATTCCCACAAATAATAAATACTGTATTAAAAAAAAAAAAACATTATACTTAGGTACATTAAAAGAAAAATGCATATACTAATGTTTACGTAAGCATGGGAGGGGGGTAAGAGTTTTGCTTACTTTTGCTGACAAGGGGGAGGGGGGGGGGGGGGTAAATAATTGTAATAAATCGGCTTACGTAATACTTGAACGGCCCCTCTGACTTTTCGGATTCATGTGCGTATTGTATAATTATTATCACTTGCTTCAAAAACGGTGAAGGAAAACATTGTGAGGAAACCGCCTGAGAAATGCCTGAGAGATATTTCTAGACGGCATGTGAAGTCATGTCAGAGACCTATGGGCGGCTTTAAAACTCTGGCACCAGGTTAGTCACTAACCACACGAAAATAAGATCAAAGTTTAATACCTCTTCCGTCCTATATCCTTGCTGATAGGGCTGATACTGAAGCTCCTGTCCCTCATTGGTCAACTTCCCCGGTCGGTTATTCAAACCGTTATTCACGACGTTCTGATTGGCCGGTTCAAAACTCCGTGGAGGCTCATACGGCTTCTGATTGGTCGGTTGTTCGTATACTGGTTGCTGATTGGGTACTTCGTATCGTTCTGCTTGCTGATTGGATGGTTCGTATTGCTGTGGTTGCTCATTGGTCGGTTGTTCGAATTCTGGTTGTTGTATTATTTCTTCTTGTGCGATTATTTGTGTGTTCGTTTCGAAGGGGCTTGGCGGTTTTGTGTTTGTTTCCTAGTGTAAGAAATATTAATTTTTAATGTAATTTTTCCCTTGCCTAGCTTTTTTCCAACTATGTTGGGGTCGGCTTCCAGTCTAACCGGATGCAGCTGAATACCAGTATTTTACATGGAGCGACGGCCTATCTGACCTCCACAACCCAATACTTGGGTAATACGATACCCCTGGGTAAGACTGGTTGTCAGAATTTCGGGCTTCTGACGACCAGCAACGACTGTCAAAGATCCACGAATAACAGCCGGGACCAACGGCTTAACGTGCTTTCCGAGGCACGGAGGAGTCTCGGTATGTAAAGATGGCCACGCATCTACGGATCAACCGCGGCAAGCGTAGCTTAACCTGATGGATCGACCCGTGCGGCTGTTATTATTTAGCCACGAGCTTCTCTTATACTCTTAGTGGTTATTGATAAAGATTATGGACCTTGGCTGAACTTCACAAGAACATTCGTTCAATAAAATTTACAAAAAAAAAAAAATTGATTAATACGACTTTTCGGAATGATGGGCCGCTTAATAATGCTTCTAAAGTCTGACTAAGCCTTTTTTATTGAGTTCGAAGTAGCCTTAAATGCGTTCATTCTAAAAGTTGGCAACATCGCTGATAATTTATATGAAATATCGCTAATATTGCAATTAAAATACTGAATTTGATGTTGTAACCGTTTTAGGTGTAAAAAGGCATTTGGAAAGTTTCCAAATACTTTTTTTTTACATCTTAAACTAAATATTCGGTGTTACATTATTAATGATTGCATTTCATAATCAATATTTTAGTTTACTAGTTAGCCATATATCTTATTTCCATTCAGTAATATTAAAACAAATGCCAAATTAATTAAAACAGCGAAATAATTAACATCTATTTGCGAAAGTGCCCACTCTTAGAATGCACAGCTTTTAAGGTAGAAGCGCCAGGGGTAGGTAAGCCGTGTACTTCAGTTTTTTTTCTCATTTTTTGCAATTTGCAGAACAGTAGACATAACATTACATAACGCCTTGTTTCCCCGAAGGGTTGGGCAGAGGTGTCCCTGTAGCAGGTTCACCCACATTTCGCCAGTTATGTTTTTTCAAGTCTCATGTAATAGGGGGCGAGCCTATTGCCATCAACGGGGCACAAATCCTGACTCCAGGCTGCTACTGAGAAATTTCAGATAGAAAAAACCCAATATCACTTTGGCCGACCTGGGAATCGAACCCAGGACCACAAGCTCAGCAGTAGCGCTTGCGACCACTAGACCAACGAGGCAGATCAAGTAGAGTCTATCAAAATATGATTTGCAATCGTAATGAATGTGTTTTTACAGAATTTTAACCATTACAATAATTGTCAATACACCCTTGGCCCTTTCGCCTTAAGGCGACACTAAGGGATTTTAATGATTTTATACTGAAGATCACGTCTAAGCGAGTAGTGTTAATAATTTGGAAAAAATATTACGTTAATAATGAGCATTTTCTTAATAACTTAATCTGTGAATATTTTAGATTATGTTTAAATTACATAGTGTAATTAATTTGTAAAGTTATGTCTAACGCGGATAAATAACTGAGAATCACGCAAAAACTATCAAGCGTATTTTTCTGAAATCTTCACCATTTTAAACATAATTTAACTATGTATCTTTTAGTATACGTGTTTTATTAAAATATCTTTTGTTTTATGTATAATAAATTAATAATGCGTCTAATTTGGGACAGCGCTCCTTGATGGGCGAGTCCTATTACTGGCTGGACGTACGACGCGTTGCGTGAGCTCAGTACAGAACACGCAAGCTAACCACTCAAGGTCATCGGCGTATATCGGCGTCTTAAACAAAACTAAGATATTTATATATGGTGGAAGTACTGTACCTTTTCACTCGCGTTTTTCAGCTGACATCCCTCATCTCTCCGACAGTCGCAGCAACATTTGTTGCGGCACTCTTCATTTGGTTGACACTCGCTTTCTACAACACACGATTAAAGTTTATTTTACGATGGCTACACAGAATATTGGACGGCTCGCCGGCCGCTCACTGCCCGCGAGCCGTCACACGTAAAATAGACTTTAATGCGTTTGATTTAAAATCCTAACTTGAATGACAAGTTATTTGCCGTGTTGGCGCGGTGCTGTTATAATGAGCGATGTCTTTTAGGCTGCCTGTCCAGTAGAGCGGAGAAAAGAGTAGAGGAGCGGAGCTGTGCTTGTATTAACCAATAGACTCAAAACTCGAGTTAAGTTAACGAGTTTAGATTCTATTGGTTAATATTAGCACATCTCCGCTCCTGTTCTCGCTTCTCCGCTCCAGTGGACAGACAGCCTATTTCCTACTTGCACCGACAATCACTAAATACGTTTAGCGCTAAACGAATTTAAAACATAGTTTCGTTTCTGTCAATCGTTTGAAGATGACAGAGACAGAATGATGTTTTAAATAATGTATAGCACTAAAAGCATTTAGTGATTTGTGTTTTAAGTGGGCCTAAACCTTCTTGATCAATAACGAATTACTGCAGTTCAGTACATGGGCGTAAAATATGCTATGGTTTGACCGAGACCGCTGTTCCACGCCTTAGGTATGTGCGCAGCGAGAGGGGGGGCAGTGTAGGCCGCTCATACGTCAACGCGCATGCCACCCTACCGCTTATTCGTCAACGCTCACGCCGACCCGCTTCTCATTCGTCAACTATCACGCTGTCCCGCCGCTAATTCGTCAACGCTCACGTCTTCCCGCCGTTCATTCATCAACATTCACGCCGTCCCGCTGCTCATTCATCAAAACCTCATGCTGTCCCGCCGTGCATTCGTCATCGCTGCCGCGCCTCTCCGAGCAGTCCTAAGGCGCGGAACAGCGGTCCCGGTCAAACTATACACTTGTCATTCATATGTGTGTTCCCCTTGCTTAAGCTCGTTATGTCACATTCGCATGACTATTTCTGGCGAAGTTAAAATACTATAAAACTAGTGGGAGTCAGCTACTGCGCTTACCATTATCAATAAATGAATGCTGTTTCTCCAACCTACCGCGGCGTTTTTCACTGCACGGATCCAACTGTACCTAGAAACAAAACAAAATTGTATGTAAGATTTTTATGGTGTACCTACATAATAAAGAGTATAATTATCTATCTACGACCTGTGATAGTAATTAACTATGCACTCTTCTTTATGCTTTCATTACAAAATTGCCTTCCTTTATCCAGAAATAAATCACAATACTTCGAGCTATAAATCAGTAATTGATAGTTATTTAACTCGCATTAGATTCGAACTTAAGAACCGAGAAGGATTTTCAACGCAATGCTTTCCGCCGAGAGTTCATCTTTTAGGTATTTATCAAGCAAGACTCTTGAGTACTGTGTAAATATGTACATCACTTATAGACATGCAAAGCATTCTTATTAAAAGGTGAACAATTATTCGACAAATTATTAAAATATTAGCATTAACGTGTGCATTTTCGTGTGGTTAGTGACTAACCTGGTGTCAGTTTTATTTAAACCCGCCCCTGGGCCTCTGACATGTCTTCACATGCCGTCGAGAAATATCTCTCAGGCATGGCCGGTTTCCTCACGATGTTTTCCTTCACCGTTTTTGAAGCAAGTGATGGTTATACAATACGTACATGAATCCGGAAAGCGCGATCCGCTGAGAGTAGAAAATGCAATGCGCGAAAAAAAAAAATGTGGCGTAATAAAATCGCCTTTGTGTACCTGGGCATGCTGTAAAATTCGAAGCTTTGGACAAGATAAAAACTCACTCTCTGTTCAACAATCTGCTGATCATTCTGTGCGACGGCCGGGTCGTACAGCACGGGCGGGTTGGCCGGGTCGAACTGGTACACTGTGCCGTCCGGATTGGTGAGCGGACGTCCGGTCTGCGAGATACAGACAAAATTTCATTTATAAGGAGAACTCGTCCACGGTTCAAAAGATAGTGTTATTATCATCATGATGAGCTTATAACGTTCCCACTGTTGGGACACAGGTAGGGTGACCAGATCTGATTTCCAGTTTTACGGGAAAACTGCATTGAAAAATCCGGGAAACCGGTATTTTAACCTCGAATCCCAGATTTTTCAATGCAGTTTTACAGGCCGTTTTTTTTTTAATATAAAATCAACATTAATTTTTTTATTACAAAAATTTGGCATAATCAATTAAATAACCTACACAATTGCTAAATGTCTTAATGAAAGACTTAAAAAAAACAATATTAAATATTTAAAAAACACAAAAATATTTCTATGATTATTTCCCCCCACCTTTTTATATACTTGTACATATTATTATTATTAAGTCTTAGTTTTGAAATCATGTAAATACGTGTGTGTAAATAAATAAAGATCTCCATAACATTACTCAAAAAAAAAAAAACAATTCTTATATTATATTATCTGGAAAGGAAAATGTGAAATAATCAACTCAAGTTATTTAATTCCCCTTAAAACACAACTACTTTTGCGTGCAGGAAAACGTCTTTCAGGTCTTCTAGTATAATATAATACTTACGTGTGGGTGTATGACCATGGCGCCGGGAGGTACGGCAGACATGTCGGTGACACACCAGACCACGCCTGCGTTCTCTACGTTGGCCGTCACTGGTATATTTGCGTTTACACCTGGCTCGGGACTGGCGCCTCCTGTAAACAAAATGTTATTGAAAAACATCAAACAATTATTGATTCACTGTATTTCGATAGCCAGAATCTGCCAGATAAATTAATAACTATAGTTTTTGGAAAATTTCTGTCATATTTAATGGGAGCTTATCCGGAGGCGGTGAAACAAGCCATAAGTGTCTAAGTACACTATGCCGAAGATCCAGCCCGTCCCATCCTTGATGTCTTCCCTCCGGTTGACGCCCTAAGCCGAGGTTCGTACCCCCACAGAGGGTGCCCTTAGCGAGCGTTCACCTAGTTTTAATTAGCATAGTTGAATAACCCCTGGCTGGAGGTTTTAAGTGTAGTAGCTTAAGGCACCCACAGGAAAGCCCGGTTAAGTAGTCATGATCTCAGAGGTCAACTACGAGATGACAAAAAAATATGCCGTAGGTACGCGACCGAAGTTCCGCGGCTGATTTTACGTTTCGACGTATTCGGCTGATATGACACACCATAAGCGGGGAAATTACGTGACAGAAATTCTATTACGAAATGTTGTGTGAATTCAGTGAGTCGAGCGCTGATGAGTTGTCTAAAAAAAATTGATCATTTTACAGTAATAGCGATTTTAGAGGGTTTAGAAGAGGAGAAATACAAGAAGGAATTTTGGGTGCACCCATTGCATTCTACAAGACTACTAGATGTTTCAACGTTCGAACTAAACCGTATTTCCGACGCGTATAATGTGTTACTATGTAGAATACGTTGCCGCCGAATTTACGCCCGACCGAAGTTCGGTTGTACGCCGAAACGTAACATAATTTCGGCAAATGTGTTGCTAATAATTGCCGAAGTTCGGTCGCTTATCTTCGGCGTAGTGTGCTTAGCTTTTAAACAAACGATTTGTCGAAAAAGACAAAAAAATAAAAGTCACAATAACAGGATTTCCACTGGCATCTCCATTTCGGTAAAAAAAAAAAACCAAATTTTTTACGTAAATTAGTCTCTCCGGCTTTTCTTTGGAATTATAAAATTTTGTTATTTTTTTTTTAAAGAAACCTCGCTTTTAGTTGTTTTTAACCAAAAGGAAGTAATTTATCGAATAGTTTAATGGAGATTTCGCTAAATTACTGTATTTAAAATACCTACTTTGATTTAGTATATAACTAGCTTTAACATACGAAACGCAGATTTAGAACTATATATATATTTTTTTTTTCTTTATGTTTATGGCACTTCTTTAGCCCATAACTCTAAAGGGGGAAGCGTGAGAAATTGATTCGCTGTTAATGTATAATAGATTTTTTATTGAACTTACCGGTAGGCGAGGGAGTGATAGAGTCAGTACTGCGAAGACTGAGGGTCTTGTATCCAGAGCTGGATGGAGACAGGCGCCAACTGCTGGACGCCAGGTCACCTGCAACAAGATGTAACATGGGGACATGTGAAGCACTGATTTTAACAGGACTGAATACTTCGAGCTTAAAAAAAATGGAGTAAATATTTTTTTTTACGTCAATAATACGGTTCCAAGGTTCTTGTGTCAACTTTGCATAGGTTGACACGAGAGTGAGAATAGTTGACACGAGAGCGAAACAAGCCGTGACTAGTTTGAAAGTAGTCGTGACTGAGAGTGACTCTTGGTCATTGTTGAGGGACACTAGCTGAGTTGGTTGGTCATTTACTGTAGTTACTGTCAGTTACAGTTATAGTTATATAAAATAGCTAACGAACTCAAACATTTATTTTTATATAATAAGCATTTATTTCAATTAACAGGCACTTTTGAATCTTCTTTGCTATGGCTTATTTTTAATCTTATATTTTCAATTGCTTTTGATTATTTTTTGTACATTGTTCTCACATATAGAAGCAACAAGAATGATGTACCCAGGATTTTGTAATACATATATTTAAAACAGTGTCCTTGGAGTTTCTTGCCCGTTCTTCTCCATAGAGATCTACGTTTTGGAATGGGCAATTAGCTTCAACTTTCTGATTAACTGACCGACTCTTTGACAATTCAAAAGTGCCTGTAAATGGTTTAATTGAAATAAATGGTTTTAGTTTGAGTATGAATCGATAAGGAGTCGGTCAGTCAGAAAGATGAAGCTAGCTGCCAAGCTGGCAAGAAACTCAATGGACACTCTTTTAAATCAAAATATTGTTACAAAACAGCTTATACCTTGTCTACTAAGCAGCCTGGGAGTATGCGGCTCTGCTGCAGCGTATCCTCCGAAGCTGTGACTCTTGGAGACAGGACCTCTGGCACCACGCCAGGAACCACTCGACCCTGGAACACTGCCTTCGAGGGATTGCACCTGTGGAAAGAATAAAATTGTTAAAACAAGATTATGAGATGATGATGATTACATGCGAACTACGTATCACATTAACGTCATACAAAATCCTGCATCGCGCAAGCTGTGTTTACCGCGCGATCAGGATATATGCAACGTCACGACATCAATCGTTGGGCTGTTGCCCACCAGACGCGACACCCGTTTGGTCGGAGGATCCTCCCTTTTCTACAGAGGATGAGTGATCTGAACACCATGTTCCTCGTACCTCTATAATTACAAAGCCACTCGAAACTAATAAGAATAGAAGGCTAAACGGTGACTTCAAATTGAGTTGTTTGTTTGAATTTGGCCGCATCTGCGTTTATCGTGACGAAGCTTCGCACAGTGATACGATACACGCAGATATGACCAGCCATTACCAGCTGTCGTCGCGATAATTCGGGCTGCGTAGCACTTATCGCCTGGGTACATCAGAGTTTTAGCGCGCTAATTAGCGTGACGCGTAGTCGGACTACCGTTGTTCATTTCGACTGTTGTCTCCGGACTGCGTGGACGCTCCGTCGAAATAATGTAGAGCCATCTATATTGTACGACAATTCGTTGAAATTATAAAATCGCTAATGTGACCACCGCATTAGCGCGATAACTTTTTAGCGAGTCAAAAATACTAATTTTCGGCACGCATTGCTTAGTCACGATAGACGCAGATGCGGTCCCAGCATAAGAATAATTAATCACAAACTGACACAGAATTTATTAGGAATTTGTTATAAAAATACCTAGTTCGTAAAACAGCAATACATGTCTTTAAGTTAAAATTGATATCAAATGTCATGATTTCATGAAATAGTCATTCAATAGGAATACATGAACTTAGACAGTTGTAAAATACAATAGAAGTGGATATATTTAGTAACCTGTTCCGCTTAGCTATTTCTAAAGAGTCTTAAAAAAACCCTGCTCAGTCTGCGCGCAACGCTTGGTGTGGCAACACGCCGTGTTCGAGTTCGCGACAAGTCAATCGTCATACCAAGGATGCCTCATTGAGATATTTCTAGACGGCATGTGAAGCCAAGTCAGAGACCTATGGGCGGTTTTAAAACTCTGACACCAGGTTAGTCACTAACCACACGAAAATCTATAAAATTAGTTCAAGTAATTTTACATTGACCAAAACAAACAGAGACCACATAGTATACCTTCAGTAGTTTATTCCTTCCTCCACCTTCAGGTGTGAGCACCTTGATAGGTCCTGAAGCGAGCCACGGCCATTGCGACTCGTCTTGCTGAAAACAAAATAGAAATATTTCAGATAAGTAAGATTTTCAACTATATTCATTTCATTATAACTTGACCCGTGACGCGGTTGGTATAGTTTGACCGGGACCGCCTTAGGAATGCGCGGCGAAGCGGGGGAATAATAAATATGTACTATGAGATAGTTACCGAGCTGAATATCCCCGTCTCACTTTCTCGTACAGTCTCGACTATTTTCTAAATGACCCTCGGGAATCATCGCATTTCCGAATACAAACGAATGCTAATTTCCATGTCCATCAATTACTATATTTATCGAGTACAATTATTTGAATTCAGAACTAAGTACTTTATTGTTGTTTTGTTTTGATTTCCGTGTGAACTTTAAAGAGCTGGAAAACTATTTTCGTGCCTGCGACTTTAGCAGTTTTCCTCCCATTTTTAAAATAAATTACATTCAAGTTAAACGAATATTAACAACTCTATATACTTTCAAATCGATTGAGAGCGTGCGGTCTGCACCAAGTACAAAGGGCAACTGATAGATTCCCGACAACTGACGAAATACGAAGTTTGCCGAGGGACATTAAGAACGTTATACTGTACTCCCTCTCTCTGCTCCAGTGAATTGCTTCTGTAGTCAGCTAACAAGTCTGCGCCCGGGTCTTCCAACGAACGTCCGTTTTAATATGGACTAATATAACTTACCGATGAGGGGCTCATGGGTAAATAATAAGAGCCGCACGGATCGATCTTTAATTTAGCAACGCTTGCCGAGGTCGGGCCGTGGATGGGCGACCATCTATAACATACCAAGACTCCTCCGTGCCTCGGAAAGCACGTCAAGCCGTAGGTCTCGGCTGACATTCGTAGATTTTTGACAGTCGTTACGAGTCGTGAGAAGCCCGAAACTGTCAATTAGTCTTACCAATGGGTATCACGTTACCCAGTTACTGGGTTGTGGAGGTTAGATAGCACAGACAGATAGACAACTTCTACACAAGTACTATTGTAACTTACTGGGGCTGCCTCAATTTATGTTGGAAACAATATTTTTTTGTTGAAATAAATGATTATCCCCCCTTTTTATATACTTGCACATATTATTATTAAATCTTAGTTTTTAAATCATGTTAATACGTGTGTGTAAATAAAATAAAACACTATCTCTCATAAAAATATGAAATAAATATTTTTATATTTGGGTCGTCAGAAGCCCCTCACTCCCGCGTTCCACGCAGCTTCGACTAACACTAGCGTATACTGAGAGATAGTTACCGAGCTGAATATCCTCCGTCTCACTTTCTCGTACTCCCTCTCCCGCTGCTCCAGCGACTTGCTTCTGTTGTTAGCGAGCGAGCCCGCGCCCGGCTCGTCCAGAGAGTGGGTGTCCCGTTTTAGTATGGACCTGTTGAAGGATGTTTTTTTTTATAATTATAGTCATTACCACAGATGAATAGAAAGAAAGAAAGAAAGAAAGAAAGAAAGAAAGAAAGAAAGAAAGAAAGAAAGAAAGAAATCATTTATTTCCTGATAATGTAGGTATACATATAGGTTGGAATATTTATTAAGTGTCCCGATACATTTTACCTTACGGCATGCAAAATATTGGGTTTGAAATAAATATTAATATAGATACAGCTGTGTCGATCATTATTAGCCATAGTTTAGTTGGTTGTTACAGATCAGACATCAAAACCAAAAAAAAAAAAAAAGATAAATATAACTAATGAATTACATATAAATCTCTCGCAAATCATACAATGAAGAATATAAATGTCGAAATGATTAATGTCGAAAAGCTTAATGTCAAAATATTCCAAAACATTAACAACAATCACTATTATTATTGGATAAAAATTTAGATAATCTCGTAATGTCAAGATCTGTTATGTCAAATTACAATATAAGAACAACCATTAAAAAAAAAAAATACTAATGGAATTTCTCAGTAACAGCCCGGAGTCTGGATTTGTGCCCGGTTGATGGCAATAGGCTCGCCCCCTATTACATGGGACTTAAAACATAACTGGCGAAATGTGGGTGTACTATAGGTGCACCTCTGCCTTACCCTTCGGGGAATATAGGCGTGATGTTATGTTATGTTAAATACAAAAGGTTTCCTCCGCATTTTAGGTATGAAGCTACAAGAACGCGGCGGATAATTGTAGCTTCATACCTACCCAGTAGTTTCGGAGATAACGGGGGGAATGGTCAAAGTTCATCTATTTTCTTAAATATCTTGAAAAGTATTTGTTAATAATTATTTAAAAAAAATGAGATCTTCATAACAACATTCTCCATCTTCAAATGACAAAATCTTCAATTATTACAATATGGGTATCAAATTGAAGGCCTTAATGAGCATATTTCAAACCTATATAATTAAATGGAATACATTTTACATAGCCCCGTTTAATAATCATGATCAAATCTTTGATCCAGCCCGTCCCATCCTTGATGTCCTCCCTCCGGTGACGCCCTAAGCCGAGGCTCGTACCCCACAGGGGGTGCCCTTAGCGAGCGTTCACCTAGCTTTTTAGCTTAGTTTGTATGCCCCTGGCTAGAGGCTTTGAGTATAGCAGCTTAAGGCAACCACAGGATTGACCCGTTAAAAAGTCATGACCTCAGAGGTCAGCTATGAGATTGTAAAATTTATAATTTTGTGTTATATGACATTGATTTTACATTCTGTGATTACTTCCTCACACACTGACTTATTAATTTAAAAAAATTTAGGAAAATCGTCTACTTTTACAATGTTTGTAAATATGTGAGCACCGTGTATCTATCACATAATTAAATTATCTGTCGTTGCTTCATTTTTAATTATTTTTACCTATTGTGGTATAGTAATTTTATTCTAGGTGCATCGTCTTCACATATAATTATTTAAGTAATGTACGTACTTATACAAACTATTGTAAAACATTTTAAAAGAGTAACGGTGGAGTTTCTTGCCCATTCTTCTCCATACGAAAACTACTTTTTGGAAGGGGCGACTAGAATCAATTATATTAGTCTGTAAATTTTGACGTTCAAAAGTGCCATACATGGGCCTGTTTGAAATAAATGATTCGACTTTGATGCCGTATCGAAAAAAAAAAAAAAATTACATAGCCATGATGTACATGCAAAACAAACATTTCATAACCGCGCCATCCACGCCTCGCCTCGCCGTTAGAGGATTTATTTTTTTTTGTCTGCAGGGGTACTTACTTGGCATGTGGTACATCGGGTTGGTGGCGGAGCGGACTGGGAGGAAACGTAGCCGTGCACCATTCCTTGAAGCTGGTGCAAGGGATCCTTCCACCAGACGTTCCTGAAGGACAGTTCATGATTTAGTAAATTTTTAATCGACTTCCAAAAAGGAGGAGGTTATATGTTCGTAGCCTGTTTTTTCTTATGTATGTCCACCGATTTCTCTGTCAATTGTGGACCGATTTTGAAGACCCTTTTTTTGTTTAAAAGGGTGCTCTCGAGTTAGTCCCGAATAAATTTTATTAACTTTGCTTGAATATTTTTAGAGTTAGCTTCAATAATACATGTTTTTTCCCATTTAGTTAGTGGATGATATGTAAAGTTCCTGTCACTGGTATTTACATAGCATGTAGTGGTATTCGAATTTGTGTGGGGTAGGCACCTCAACTGAAAAGTGAAAAACTTTTTACAATAAAAAAAAAACCGACTTCCAAAAAAAAAACACTACAAAGTGAAAAGTAACTTTAATTTCGGAAATCGGTTGTTTTCTTTTTTGTAAAAAGTTTTTTATTATGACGTCATTTTATGTTAACCGCTTACTTCGGTTTGCTACAACCACAGAAAAATACAATAGGTTCACTCCGCATTTTAGGTATGAAGCTACAAGTACGCGGCAGGCCCTGCCAATTCAGTAAGCGTAACGTAGTCAGACGATATAAGTGTGCATAGCTGTGATAGCCTAGTGGTATGACCGCCGGACTACCAAGTCTCGAGTTCGAACCCAAGGCACGCACCTCTAACTTTTCCGATTCATGTGCGTATTGCATAATTATAACTTGCTTCAAAAACGGTGAAGGAAAACATCGTGATGCCTGAGAGATATTTCTCGACGGCATGTGAAGACGAGTCAGAGGCCCATGGGCGGCTTTAAAACTCTGACACCAAGCTAGTCGCTAACCCCACGAAAAGAAGCGGAGTGAACCATCTGTATAAATCTGTGCTACAACTTCAATAGCCCGTTAGTCTCGTTCACTTGTATATGACTTCCAACTATGTTCAGGTCAGCTTCCAGTCTAACCGGATGCAGCTGAATACCAGTATTTTACATGGAGCGACGGCCTATTCGACCTCCACAATCCAGTTACTGGGTAACACGATACCCTTTGGTAAGACTGGTTGCCAGACTTTCGGGCTTCTGACGACCCGTAACAACAAATAAATTTACTTTCCTTCGAAGTGAAAACTTCTTTAGGCGCGTTGGACATTTTTGAGATGGGACTAAACCAATGATTTCGCGACACTGTGACGACACCTCGTTTTTGTAAACGCGACTGTGCTCTTTATTTATATTACGTTACGGATCAATGTTCTATGCAAGTATTTTTACACTGTAAGTTAAGTGACGTTAATCATATAGAAGTGGAGCTCGTGGCTAAGAAATAACAGCCGCAAGGGTCGATCGATTAGGTTAAGCTACGCTTGCCGCGGTTGGTCCGTAGATGGGTGACTATCAACTACATGCTGAAACTCCTCGGTGTCTCGGAAAGCACGCTAAGCTGTCGGTCCTGGCTGTCATTCATAGCTCTCTGAGTCGTTACGGCTCGTCAGAAGACCCAAGTCTCACAACCAGTCTTACCAAGGGGTATCGTATTAGTTGGTAGCTGGGTTGTGGAGGTCAGGTAGGCAGTCGCTCCATGTAAAATACTGGTATTCAGCTGCATCCGGTTAGACTAGGCGCCGACCCCAACATAGTTGGGAAAAGGCAGACAGTTTACGATAATTTGTGTCTGTTTGTACTCTTATACAGGCTGTAGTATTTTTATACAGGTGGGGTCTTATTCAAAATTAAAATATTTTATTTCACATAAACCTACAAGGACACTTATGAAACATCAGAAGCTAGGTGCACGGTTCCAATTGGTCGTTTCCTATGGAGAAGAGCCGGCAAGGTTACTCTTTAATTGCAATTCAGATAATATAACTTACCACTTTTCGACACTAATACCGAAGTCTTGTTGGTCATATCAAGATGATGCGACAGTTGGAACAGGGCGGCGCAGCGGTGCACCAGCATACGACCGTAGGACGTCATCACTGGGAAACGGACTATGCAGCGGCTGTGACAGAAATAATCATGAGTTAGTAAAACTATTTGTTTTCCGAAAAACATCATATCTTTCACAGATGGAGAAAAAAACCGAAGTCATGTGAAAATTCTAAGGGAAATCATAAATAGGTCTATCAATCGAACTCGCCGCCCTAAGTGAATCCTTACCGACCCTGACGACCCCATTACCCTCCTCCAGGAGAGCAGTAGGGAAACCAGCACAGTGTACAAAAGCAGACGCCTCCCGTCATTCTGACCTCGCCGCCGAGGTCCTTTGCGATCGCGACCGCGTCCCCGAGTAAATGATACTCCCCCCCGACCCTTGCTCGATAACGAGGCGCCAGTAGTTGTTGCAGCTGAGCACGTAGCTTTAAATTCCCCGACTAATAATCATGATCAAAACTTTGATCCAGTCCGTCCCATCCTCGATGTCCTCCCTCCGGTTGACGCCCTAAGCCGAGGTTCGTACTCCACAGAGGGTGCCCTTAGCGAGCGTTCACCTATTTTTAATTAGCATAGTTGAATAACCCCTGGTTGGAGGTTTTAAGTGTAGTAGCTTAAGGCACCCACAGGAAAGCCCGGTTAAGTAGTCATGATCTCAGAGGTCAACTACGAGACGCCGTACCTAAAAAAAAAAAAAAACTGTCGCGGTCAGCAATTAGGGTATTGATGGTCGATTATCACATGCCGTACATACATGACTCCATCAATGGTTGCGGCCAAGGGTCGTATGGTATTTTTCTCAAACATACTTGGAAATTAGAAATAAGATTGTGCAACGTTTTGCGTCTTATCGATTATTGGCCCGACGACTCGGTTCATAACGCGAGTAGTTTATTTTGATGTCTGCTTACCCTGTATCGTTGACCAGCGCATGTAATTCTCGCTCGATCTTGAGGAGCGCCATTCTGTCACGCATGTTCTTATTGAGAGTGTCCCTTATAAAATGCACCAGTTCTGGACCCGTTGGCTCGTAGCGGTCGTCTGAAAAATGGATAAACATTGAAAACTAGCTGCGCCCCGCGGTTTCACCTGCATAAGTCTCGATCCCGTGGGAAAATCGGGATAAGAATTATCCTACGTCCTAACCCAGGTCATGGTCTACCCATGGGCCAAATGTCATCCAAATCCGTTGAGCCGTTTTAGCGTGAAAGCGAAACAAACAAACTCACTGTCTCATTTATAATAGTTCAAGTATTACGTAAGCAGATTTATTACATTTATTAACCCCCCCTCCCCCTTGTCAGCAAAAGTAAGCAAAGCTCTTACCCCCCTCCCATGCGTACGTTAACATTGGTATATGCATTTTTCTTTTAATGTATGTATTTTTTTTTTTTATTGATTCATGAACAGCAGTTATAATTCTAGAAATATATTCATTTCGTTTTCAAGCATAGACAATGTGTGGGTTGCCATATGGGTAGAAAAGTAAATAATTACTGCTGTCGTAATCACCATCTAGACCCCCCACCCCCCATGTCATCAAAAATAAGCAAAGCATAGACCCCCCCGCCCCCTTGTAGTGCTTACGTAATACTTGAACGGTCCCATATTAGTTAGGGTTGAATTTACAGAATAGTCGCCCGAAAGCCAATATACACACATCAAAAGTGTCTAGGGATCAACATATATTTTTGCAATAACTTTTCTCCTGATTGATATTAATTAAAATTTTCTTTAAGGATTCATCAAATAAAGTGTTTTCGTTTGTCACAGTAACGATAAACCAAGTCACCTTTGCATTAATAAAGAAATTTGCCATTTTCCTAATAAAGGGATTTTTGACATTTGAACCACTAACATTAAAGTTCGAAAAAAAGACTGAAATAACAGTTTTCTTTAAAATTTTATTGGGTAACTTAAACAATTAATAATCCGTGTTTCTACCGCGAACACTAACAACACAAGAACATCGGTTTGGCATACTCAAAATGAGTTCATCCAAATCACGCTGTGGAATGGCCGCCCATGTTCGTTGCAACAACAAAAAAAGGTCTTCTTGCGACTGGATACCCTCCATATTCGGCAGAGCTCTTCTCTGTAGCATATCCCATGCATGCTCAATCGGGTTCAAGTCTGGCGACTGAGCAGGCCAGAGCAGGACATTGATGTTAGCTGCGGCGAGAGTCTGTCTTACAACTCTTGCGGTGTGCGGTCGTGCATTATCATGCATTAACTGAAATAAGGGACCGATTTGCACTTGTAGAGGAACGATGACGTCAGATACAATCGTCTCAGCATAAATTTGAGCGTTGAGGTTGCCTCTGATCCAAATCAACTCAGTTCTTCCGCCGATCCAAATACCCGCCCATACCATGATGGTTCCACCACCATAAGGATGGACTTCCTGGCAGGATTTTAATCGCTGTTGGCGTCCAGGGGTTCTCCAGTGTCGTATACGTCTTGTATCCGGTCTCATACCAAAACGAGACTCATCAGAAAAGCACACGAAACGCCATTGTTCTTCTGCCCAATTTCTGTGTTCAAGAGCCCATTGATATCGAATCCTACGATTGTGCATTGCTATAGGTGGTACCCGTAGCGGTCTTCGGGAATGAAGGTTCACTTCATGCAAGCGGTTTCTGACTGTTTGGTCGCTAATTAAGTTCCCTGAAGAGTGATGAAGCCTCACGGCTAACATCATGGCGGTTATTGTTGGAGCTCTTCGAGTTAAGATTTGAATGTATCGGTCTTGTCTCCGTGTGGTGCAGCGATACCGTCCTCCATGGCGCTCAGCCACGGTACCAGTGCTTCGGTAACGTGTCCAAAGTCGACTGATAACACTCTGACTTGTATTCAGAGCTAAAGCCACAGTACGTTGCCGGGAACCAGCTTCTATCATTCCCACGGCTCTGAGCATTTCTTCCCTGCTTAAATGACGTCGCCGCTCCATAATAACGTTGGTTTTAATCAGTAGTAGGGAAACAGTAGCACTAATAATGTCTTCAATGCGTTGTATGTTTTTATAGGGAAAATATTGACAGCTGATTTTCATATTTTACTCGAATTTGATTAACAGTTCCTGTTTCAAATTATGAAATGCACCAAAAAGGATCCATATAAATTTATATAAACATAAATTTATTACAAAGCCACATCTCAATCTCAAGAAATCCGCATAAAAATGCTTGATCCCTAGACACTTGATGTGTGTATATTCTATTTAGTCCGTCAGTCAGATAATAAAAGAATATTTGACACGTATTTTTTGCTTCATTATATTAATAAAAAATGACTTAGATAAAACGCATTCAAGTTGGGGAGATAATCACAGATAATTAAAAAACCGGCCAAGTGCGAGTCGGACTCACGCACGCAAGGTTCCGTGCCGTATTAAGATCGGGTAAAAAAACGCCGAAAACAACGTATTTTGTATTTTTTTTTTTTTACTTTAATTATTAACTTGATTTTATTTTTTTTGTTGTTATAGCGGCAATAGAAATACATAATCTGTGAAAATTTCATGTGATACAGCCGGCTGACAGACATATGGACGGACAGCGGAGGTACTAAGCCTCCGTTAGGCACCCTTCGGGTACGGAAAAAAATGGTTGAGTTGGATGGTGCTGATCCAGCGTCATGTTCGTGAACGGGCGCCGTCAGTTGAAACTGGTCATCTCTTATCTTCTCTTATCTTATCTTATATTTTTTGAAAAAATAATCAAAAGCAATTGAAAATATAAAGATTGAAAATAAGCCCTGGCATAGAGATCTACGTTTTGGAATGGGCAAATAGCTTTAACTTTCTGACTAACTGACCGACTGACAATTCAAAAGTGCCTGAAAATGGTTTAATTGAAATAAATGCTTTGAGTTTGAGTTTGGAACCCTAAAAAGTTAATAAAATAAATGTCTTACCGGAATCATTTCTAGTTAGCATCTTTGGTCTGATCTCTTTACGTTCTGGGCATCTGAAAATAAACACAACAATGTGATTTCATAATTTGTCGAATCTCATCGTAAACGTCCCTACATATCGTCGTGAAATTAAGCAATAATTAATTATTCGGATAGTGGTAACACGGAATCAAAATAAGGTAGAAAACGTTTTACCGAATTCTAGTCGACCGACGCTCCGCGCAGAATCTAGTGTCTGCATATAATTATTACTAACTAACTTATTCCTTCTGAAGTCCGTTTTTAACCGATTTAAAAAAATAAAAAAGGCTGCTCTCAGAACGTCGGAATAAAAAAAAAAATATGTATGTTCCCCGATTACTCGAAGACGGCTGGAGCGATTTGAAAAATTATTTTTTGTTTGAAAGGGTATACTTTCAAGTTGGTCCCATTGTCATTTGGTCACAATCTGATAAAGGGATCTTGGAGACATCTAGGAAACTCTTCAAATATTATAGGCACACCTATAGCGATTTGGGTATTTTTTATAGTAACTCGTGCATTTGCTCTCGGAAAGCACCATTTGGTAAATGAAGGACACAGATGGCCATCGGAACTACTCCATAATATGTATTTCACGGGTTGCGATTCGATTACTGTAAAATAGTTGGTAAGCAATTTATGCTCGTCACAATTCATATGGTGCAGTGGAGCTGATGGTGAAGTACCCGGAGAACTCCTCAACAGTTAAAGTCCCTTCATCGTGTAAAGCAATATTTTGTAAAAGGTGATGAGCAGTAGATATTAGGCTATTGTAACTTAGATAAATTACAAACCAACTCACTAAAAGCGATTTTTTTTTTTTTACAAAAAATGCAAAATACTGAAATACTGATCCAAAGCCACCGACTTCCGAAATTAAAGTTATTTTTCACTTTGTAGTATGGAAGTCGGTAGCGTTTATATCATGCTATGGCAACTAGGAACATAGCAAATGTTGGTTTTATTTTTTGAGTTCAGCGCCATCTCTTTTCCAGCTAGTCGAACAAAAAATATTGTGTTGCAATATAAAAATATAAATTAATGAGGCCGGGAAACAGTATGAAACACATTCACATAAATAAGATAATTCTCTGAAAATATTAAATAACACATGTTGAAAAAAAAACAATAAATGAAAGCCGAGTATTATGGACCTGTTTATCGGTCCTGTAATGGTTTTTTTCAGAATTGACATAATGAGAATTTATCAAAGTTGCAATGGTAATACTTTAATTGCAAATGTCGGTCTGCGTATGAGTGCCGGTTTTCCGTTTCTCGTTCAGATTTGGCTTTTGCAATTACTTTCTGATTGTTTCGAAAGTGCATCTGCTACCCACGTTGAGTTGAGCCTCTGCCCCTCCGTGTTGCTATGCCGCGTTACTATCATCCTCCGTTTCGTACGTCCACGTTGAGTTCTCCTCCGTACCGGCGTTTCGGAATAAACTTGTGAAGATTCTGTTTTGTTTACTACTGAGCATAGGCGCTCGTTAGAGTTTGGACCCATAATTGCGAATAGTGAACTGCAGTGAACCGAACATTGAGTGAACTTTCATCATGTCACAAAACTCTTGTTGTGTACCTGGATGTTCAGTGACTAACAAGGATGGTATGTACTTAAATTACTGTTGTGCCCTAGTTGTCCTGTCTCCAATATGTTTTTTACATTCTTATCCCTATCCAACAAACAATTAAACAATGATTATAAACATGTTCGTTATTTATTTATGTAATAAATTAAACTTATAAATAATTTGCTGTTTTTTCTCAGGTATACCTCTACACCGCTTTCCAAATCCAAATGTGAATGCAGAGAAATTCAATTCCTGGGTTTCGAAAATTGGTGGTGCTGTAGCTACTATGGATAATTTGGATGTGTATAATAACAGACGTGTTTGTCATAAACATTTTGAAGAAATCCATAAGTATCCAAGAAACAGATTGTGCAAATTAGCTATTCCTGTAATGTATTTGCCCGGTAATATTTTTATTTAACTAGAAAAATTATCATGAAACATATGAATTGGTCTTTAACCAATTCACTTTATTTATAAAAACTATTTCCAGAACAACTACATACTGAATTGGTAACCATGCCTGACCTGCCTTCAACATCTGGCTATCAAAGGATTCCTTGTGAAATTCCTATGAGAGGTATGTACCCTATCCATGAAGTGAGTTAAAAGTAGAAATTTTTTAATTATGTTTAATCAATTCACTTTATTTATAAAAACTATTTCCAGAACAACTACATACTGAATCGGTAACCATGCCTGACCTGCCTTCAACATCTGGCTATCAAAGGATTCCTTGCGAAATTCCTATGAGAGGTATGTACCCTATCCATGAAGTGAGCTAAAAGTAGAAATTTTAAAATTATGTTTACTTCTGTCAGAAAATAATTTAAAGAATATTGCTACTAACACAAAAATAAATTGCATATAATATTTGAATATTGCTATATTGTTACTAATATTGCTAATATTGTTGTAAATGTTTCATTTACAGTTCAACTGTTTACTAAACCTGATACGATGCCTGCCCTATGTTCAATGTCTGATATTCAAGAGATTTCATCAGAAGGTCAAATGACAGGTTTGTATCTTATCTTCCATAAATAAAGCTAAACTCAAAAAGTAGAGTCCTAAATGCCCAGTTTTGGTACATGGTCAATAGGGTATTTGACTGAAAAAATCTAGTTAGTCCGTCAGTTAGATTATCAAAAATATTTGGCCCATATGTTTTTTTTTTGTTACTTAGACGAAAATTGACAAAGATACAACACTTTTAAAATTGCCAATATGTCTCAAGCAAGTACGATTTTTACTTGTTTCTGACGTAACAAACTCCCACTCTCGGGTTTTGATGCATTTTATCTTTGTATATTCATTGATTCAACGATAGAAAAAATACGTGTTCATTTGTTTTCAATACTCTAATTGACGGACTAATTCGAATATATTGATGCTGTCAACATGCCTATTAAGAGAAAACTGAGAAAAAAAGAAATAGATTAGTTCTTAGTAGTTTATAAAATTACCTTAATACCACACCTCCAATGTTATTGACCTATGTATGTGAATATTTTTGTCATAGTAAATCTCTTTTACAGGACATGAACAGCATATTATGCAGAAAGAACAGAATAAGAACTATATATATAAATCAACCAAACCAAAAGGTAGTGTGTTGTTTAAAATCTTATTTTTCAATCTCAGTTTTAGTGCTCAATAAAATTAGTTAATTTTTTTATTATACATTTTTTGGAATTGGTTAGTAGTCTGTTCACTAAGGTTATACCTTTTTTTTTCAGGTCTATATGTGCCTGTTACGAAACATAGAGAGTATAAAAATCTATTAAAGCAGCTGAAGAAGCCAGAAAGTGCTAAGGTGACTTTTAAGGAAAAATATAATCTTGCAAAGAAAATGACAAGAACCACAGCATTCAGCATTATGACCTCAAAAATGTCAGCTACTGCAAAAATATTTTGCCAAATGCAAGTTTCTCAGAGTGGCAAGAAAAAACCTGGAAGGCGATTCACACTTGACCAAAAAATTTTGGCATTATCGTTGTACAAACCCTCGCCTAAGGCTTACCGCTTGTTAAGTCAAATGGGCATTTTGCCTAGTCGAAGAACATTGCAAAATTTACTGCACAAATTGGATTTCAAAGTTGGCGTCAATGAAATAATGTTCGAAAACTTAAAAAGTAGAGTAGCTAAACTGCCAGAAAACTATAAATATTGCTCGATTTTGTTTGATGAGATGGCGATTCAATCATCGATTGCATACGACAAAAGGCATGATAAAATAATTGGATTTGTTGACAATGGAGAAAGAACTGAAAAAGAATTTTGTGATCATGTCCTAGTTTTTATGATTAGAGGCATTGTCAAAAAATTCAAGCAGCCGATAGCTTATTATTATTGCCATGGAAGCACGAAGACACATGAGCTAAAAGCTCAAATTAAAAATATTATTTTAAAAGTACAAGAAACTGGATTAAAAGTCGTAGCCACCATTTGTGACCAAGGCACCTCCAATGTAGCAGCCATAAACTTGTTATTGAAGGAGACAAGGGAATTTTTTATAAGAAAGGGTAAAGCATACCGAGAAGGCTTTTACAAGATAGGGAAAGACAAAATTTTCCCCCTGTATGATCCACCCCACCTTATTAAAGGGATAAGGAATAATTTGTTGACCAAAAATTTGAAATACACAATGAAAGGAAAGGAGTGCACTGCTAAATGGTCCCACATTGTGGCCTTATATAATAGGTGCCCATCATATAATGGCGTCAAGCTAGGGCCGAAACTGACTGCTCTCCATGTATTACCCAGTTTAATCCCAAAGATGAGGGTGAAACACTGTACACAAGTGTTCAGTCAGACAGTTGGAGTTGGACTTGGATGTTTAGCAGGTATGTAGATGCTTTCTGCAATCTGTTATTTTCATTGATGAGTTTCCGGGTTCGATTCCCAGGTCGAGCAGTGTTATTGGGTTTTCCATTAGGAATTTCTCAGTAGCAGCCACAGATTTTGGATTTGTGCCCCGTTGATGGCACTAGGCTCGCTCCCTATTACATGGGAGTTAAACAACGCGAAATGTGGGTGTACTATTAAGTGCCCCTCTGCCTTATGCTTCGGGGATCACAGGCGTGATGTTATGTTATGTTTATAAATTATTTTGAACAAAACAGGTGTTTATGCTATTAAGTAGCTCATGTGGTTATGGAAGTATTTGTTTTATTACAGATATGGGAGTTCTGGACAAAGCGAGTCACGAGACAGCGAACCTTCTTATGTTTTTTGACAATCTATTTGACAGCGTTAATGGCAGCTTTAGCGATATTAGACATGGGAAAATGTATCGCACTGCAGTTACCCCAACTTCACCACATCAGAATTTGTGGAATTACAGTATCCCTATCCTCAAAACTATGAGATTTGTAAATGGGAAAAGTCAAGGAGTAGTGCCTTCCTTATCCAGTTGGTTAAAAACTATAGAAGGTTTTAAAAACATTGTATTTTTTTTACATACAAAGGGGATCAATTCCTTATTACTGCGTAATTTTAACCAGGATCCATTGGAGAACTTTTTTGGGGCAATTCGAGCTCATGGCCATAGCAATATAATGCCCACGGCGTCTGCATTTGAAGGAGCTTTTAAGACACTCCTAATTAATAATATAACATCTTCACATTCAGTTGGATCGAACTGTGAAAAAGATGACAGTGTTTGTCTCAAGTCGCTAAAATCTTTTTTAATAAATCTAGGAGATAGCAACACAGCAACTGAATGTGAAAATGAAATAGACTGTGCTCACATGTGTATGGAACTTTTAAATGCAGAAGCGTTATTAAGAAGTAAAACTCCAGTGGATATGGAAAAAAGCGCAGCAATTGGTTATTGCAGTGGTTGGATGGCACAACTTGCAAAAAAAAATGTGTACAAGAACTGTGCCACTTGCAGGCATGATTTAGAAGAAGAAAAAATATTAGATTTTCATAACTACATAAAAATGAAAGAATATGGAAATAAAAAGTGGTTGTGCTATCCTACTAAGGCGCTGTTTGATTTCTTTGTCCAAGTGGAACACATTTGCACAGAAATACTCAAAGAAAATTGTAATAAAACTAATTTAGGTAGATACATTAATTTAATCATTACTATCAATTTAAATTTAAATTTTATCTCATGTGCAACACATAAAAATGAATTAACAAATTTTCTGATTAATAAAACAACCAAATTTTTTATAAATAATTGGTGCAAAGAAATCAACGGTGTAATTACTGGTAAAATAACCTTTTGGGATAAAAATGACCCCATGAAGGAAAAAGCATACATGCACTACTCCAAAAATAAAGGGAGGAAGAGAATAACACAAAATAATAAATCTGTAAACGTTTAATGTTAATCAAAAAATAAATCTTTTAAAAGAACAAGCTGTTTTTTCTATGATTCTGTTATTTTTCATTCATGGACATCTGGAAGCTTTACCTAAGCGTGTAAATTATTGTTTTAAATGCTTTTGTAATAATTATGTAATCCATTCATAACATACTTGTCATTTTTGTAAGTATTTTTAAGAATGCATTACATAATTATTACAAAAGCATTAAAAACAATAATTTATACGCTTAGGTAAAAATTCAACTATCAAAAAGTAACAACTATATAGCTAGTTACCTACCTATATCCATAGCTACAGGTAATAGTTTTGGTTAGCTGACAACTAGATGGCGCTTTGTGCTATCATTCAGGAAAGGGAGAGCTGCCTGTCTATACCCTATATTATATTGTAGTCTTTGGTTTATATAAAACTCCCTCGGCCCCAGACGGCGACGTATCGTATCGCCCGCTCGCGCTATTACTTCGTTTTACTAAGCGTCTTTTCTGACTATTGTCTTTTTGTCGTCTCCTCAGGGTAGTAGCGTGAAGATAAATAGTCTATAACCTTCCTCAAGAATTAGGCTATCAAATGCAAAAAGATTTTTAAAAAACGACTGGTAGTTTCAGAAATTCGCTCGTTCAAACAAAAAAACAAACACTTCAGCTTGATTCAACATCGACTTACCTACAGTAGTAAGGTTGGTCGTCAACATCGAGACTGCTCGATTTTCTCATCGTATCGTTGTTATTAGATGCGCCTGTGAAATAAAAAAAAACAATATTTGTTAAAAAAATTATGAAAAATGTATTTGACAATGCAAGTAGTGAAACTCCTTGTAAAAGAGGTAATTTGCTGAATAAAAAGACATGTGTCATCAAGGTCATATTTAAGGGTAAAGAAGTTACTCAGTTTTTTTTTAGTGTCAGGAATTTCTCAGTAGCAGCTTGGAGCCTGGATTTGTGCCCGGTTGATGGCAATAGGCTCGCCCCCTATTACACGGGACTTAAAAACATAACTGGCGAAATGTGGGCGTACTATAGGTACTATTGAAGAAACCCATCCAACCCAACCCAGTACTAAGCAGTTTGAAAATAAAATCCCGTGCACACGACTCTTTTTTTTCGTAGGTATATGCGTTTCTTCGATGGTACACCTCTGCCTAACCCTTCGGGTATTACAGGTGTGATATTAAGTGTGTTTGTGTATTTAAGGAAAAGAAAGAAAGAAAGAAAATCATTTATTTGGACACAGTTCGTGAAACACGAAACACAAATAACAAATTGAAAAAATAAAATGTAATCTTTTAAAAACAATAGTGTGTGTACAACGGTGTGGTACATACCATCACACTGAACTTTCTCAATGAGACCAACATCGTAACGTCGAAATAATAATCAGCCGTCCCATAATTTTAGGTCACGTAGGTATTGAAGTTTTGTATGGGAATATAATTTTTTCGCGACGGAACTATTAATTTATGATTTAATAACATACTAGATTAAAAAAAGAAGCTGTACAATATTACGTTCTATGAATTATGTGAAAAATAAATCAATAGTTACATCACCGTGTGCAAGGATATTATGGTTATTCTTTCCGTTCCGGAGATATAAGCTTTAAGGTCTACGCTTTTTTTACATTGTTTTTTTTTTAAATAATTTGCTACTTTTCCTACTAGATTGTATCTTATACGTAATATATTTATGCATGATATTGGCTATTAGAAGCCATTTCAAGCAAAAAACCGTCACTTTAAAATTTAAGCTCCATGTGTTCGAGAGCCTGTTTTCGATCCACAGTGCGGTGCTTCCACCCCCGCTTCGCCGCACATTACAAAGGCGCGGTACAGCGGTGAGGTCAAGCTATAGCCTTAAATTCCGCGAGTCTTTTCTGACAGTTAATTTTTCTGTGAAATGTTAAAATATTATTTTGTACCTTTATTGTTGTCGTTACCTGTGTCATTATCGGAGGAGTCGGGACAGTCGTCGGGGCACACGATGCCGGAGTCCTGCTTCGTCGTGCAGTAATGGCGGCGGCGACGTCCTCTGAAATAACAACATTATTAAAAGCATTTCATTTAAAAAACAGTGGCACTTCGGGAGTGCCGACAGAAGTGTAAACTTGAAAAAAATCGGCACCGCGGTAATCGACGCGTTGATGTCTTTTACTCCACGCACCGCGGTAACCAACGCGTTGATGTCTTTTTAATGGTCAAAAGCTGGTGTCATCACGGTGTCGCGAAATCAATGGTTTAGTCACATCTCGAAAATGCCCAACGCGCGTAAAGAAGTTTTCACTTCAATAATATATAGGTGACGGTGATGGTGTAGGTCAGTGGTCGGCAAACTCTTTAGTCAATAGGGCGAAATATTCCTCGGCTTTTAGGTATGTAATCCCGGTATTGATAGTACGTTCCCGTGGGATATTTTCCGACATCCAAGCGGGTGAAGTCGCGGGAAAAAGCTAGTATTTACTAAGATTCGAAAGAAAAAATAAAGCTGCTTTTATTGATGAACTTATGCATTTAAATACAGAGCTATTGTTACTAACCGGGTACGATCAATTTCTATTTTCAGTCACCAAACCTTTGAGTTGTATGCTACATTTACTTGTATATCACATATATTGACAAATCGTGTAATTAATCTAGATATACAACCCGATTCCTTTCAGAAACATTAGTAAATAAAAAATACCAAAAACATATTTTTGTACTTTTATTTTAAAACACTACCTAGGTATGTACACACGGTTACACATCAAGCTATACATTTCCAGTATAAGCTGACCTCGGATTGTACGGAAGTCTTCTACAATGCGAGATCAGCATAAACTGGAAACGTATAGCTTGATTTGTAGTCGTGTGTACTAAGTAGCGATGGTCAAATTCGCTAGAAACTATAGACGTGTTATAGACTATAAAATATATTTTTATAGCGCGTTATTTTATACGCTATCATTATAACAAGTTGGTACAAAACTCAACGCGGAGACGTTATCATTTTATTCGCCAAAACGCTAATACGCAGTGAATGTTATCTCGCAACGCGCTGAACACGAAATAATATATAATATTTTCTCATGAAGCGTTACAAATCAATGAACTTTTTTACTTCATACTTGCCAGGCTTAGGACTGTCTATAATAAAAAATATAAAAAATATATTATAAAAGTTTGTGAGACAATTATTATTTATTATAGGCGTATTTAAAAGTTAAAATTACAATTTACAAAAGACTAAACAAGATCGTGATTCGCGAGCGCCCGTTTTGTTTACAAATAATTGAAACAACGCGTGATACTAATAACAGACGCCGCGGGCAACCGCCCTAGTTTACGCGCTGTGACAGACTATAAAACTATATTGCTAAACTATATTGGCGCAATACGTTTTATTAACCACCACTAGTACTAAATCTAACGTTACCAGTCCTAGTTACATTTTACTTAAATATACATTTCTTTCTCATCCAAATAAATACAAAATACGAGCATACCCAAACTACACAAATTCTAAGGTGCCAACCCTAGTGGGGCAGAATCCATCAAGACTTTAGAATAGTGGAATCTGCCCATCAAATAGAATTAGTGCGGCGGATTCCACTGTAAAATTTTAGGCATTCCACTTTGCCCCACCAGTGGGGCGGCTGGGTGGGGCAAAGTGGGAGTACTCGAGAGGCCTGTTTATGTTTATGCAGATGATGAAGTACCTGCAGTGGACGCAGGCGGCGCAGTAGCCGCACACGCAGCTCACGCGCGGGTTGTTTGATAATAAGTCGCGCGGTGCGTCCGAGTGCCAACGACGAGTACGATGACGCTCATGGTGCGAGTCGTCCCAGCCGCCTGATGTTATCTACGAGAAAAAGCTGCTGTTAAAAAGAGACGGAGAAAAGCTAGGATGGACTAATGAAAATCAGGGAATCGCGGTTCTGCAGCTGAACTGTGTAACACACTTTTTAGCCGAATTCTAAAAGGAGGAGGTTATCAATTCGAATGTTTACATATACAGGGTGTTTGGTGCATCGTGTGCCAAATTGAAATGGTCGACTAGGGGGGTCACCTGCTATCCTTTCAGACCCCTAAACACTTCTCATGCCCCATGGATTTTTTTTCATCGACTTTTTATTGTTTTATTAAAAAATACCCAAATTTTATATTCAAGTACAAATTTAAAAAAAAGTGTAAGTCGTAGACTGTGAATTTTAATGTTATTTAGCTGTGTATTGTATTACAGTACTTTTAAATTCAAAATTAGTGACATTAGCCATGTAGTTTTTTTTTTATTTACTCGCAAATTTTCGGACTTCACACAGTTCAAACAGTTTGGGCAGAATATGTAAAAATTATTAAATAAATGTTAAAAATGCAATTATTTTTTATTTCTAGTGACCCCCCCCCCCCACAAAGAGAGATACGAGGCAGATTTTACCTTATAAGAGTGAGATAACAGATTTAATGAGTTTTTGAGGTATAATTTAAGCAAAAATATTTTTTTAAATCATAATTTGAAATTTAGTATTTTCTGACTCAATTCACAATTCTAGCGAATTCACAAAGTTGTAAAAAGATTTTAATGGCATGTGGCACATCACTAGCAAGAGAATAGACTAGAGAATTTCTGAGGGAGTTGGAAGATTCCGGTCGCTTTTATATTTATTTTTATAGCCATGTAAATAGCTGTAACATGGACAGCTTTAATTGAAGTCCGAAACTTTGCGAGTAAATAAAAAAAAACTACATGGCTAATGTCACTAATTTTGAATTCAAAAGTACTGTAATAGAATACACAGCTAAATAAAATTAAAATTCAGAGTCTACGACTTACACTTTTTTTTCAATTTGTACTTGAATGTAAAATTTGAGTATTTTTTTAATAAAACAATAAAAAGTCGATGAAAAAAAATCCACAGGGCGTGAGAAGTGTTTAGGGGTCTGAAAGGATAGCAGGTGACCCCCCCAGTCGACCATTTCAATTTGGCACACGATGCACCAAACACCCTGTATATATTTATGTATGTTCGAGCATAACTCTGTCATATATAGACGGATTAGCAAAATTTTTTTTTTTTAAAGGATATACTTCCGAGATGATCCTGAAGAAATCGAGGGAACTCTTCAAATACAACAACAACAACAACAACGCAACATATGCTGAGATAGGAGCCTTTTGGCCTCGTACAGGACTTTCTGTTATTTTTTATTTTATTTTATTTTTCTTCTTAATTTGTTTTTTTAATTTTTTATAATGTTTTAATGAGTGTGTTCTAGTTTAATTTGTAATGTCCTGTGCGAGTCCCAATAAATACTTTTTCTTTCTTTCTTTCAAATATTATAGATACACCTATAGCGATTTGGGTATTTTATATAGGAACTCTTGCAGTTGCTTCCAGACAGCACCATTAGGAGAATTGGAACTTATGATGAAGACCACAGATGGCCATCGGAACTACTCAATAATAAATATTTCACGGGTTGCGATTCGATTACTTTAATGTGGTTGTAAAGCAATTTATGCTCGTCACAATGCATATGGAGAAGTGGAGCTCATGGTGAAGTACCAGGAGAACTTCTCAATAATTAGTATCCCGGCATCGGGAAAAGCAATATTTTGTAAAAGGTGATGAGCAGTTGACATTAGGCTATTGTAACTTAGATAAATTACAAACTGACCCACTACAAACTGATTTACAAAAAAAAAAAAAATAACAACCTACTTGCAAAAAAAAAACACTACAACGTGTTGAAGTCGGTTGTTGCAAAAAATTTGTATTACGAATGATTTTTATGGATATTCATACGTTTGAAAAATTCGTCTGCTAGACGACGTGAATAACGCAATAAACTTCGTCTAATTGTCAAAATGAAAGGCATAGGAATTATAAATGTGTTATGCAATTACACCGCAGATCTTAGCTTTAAATTGTTACGCGACAAATTTGCGTCTCGGCACAGATGAATACAGATGGTTCACTCCGCAAAATCATTTAAATAAAAAGCGACTCTTGCTACGACACAAGAAAGTGCAATTCAGTTCGCACAGCGCCAAATGCCTACTGTTATATTCACCTAGTACTTGTAGCTTCATGCCTAAAATGCGGAGTGCGACTTCTGTACTATTCTGTGGTCTCGAAGGGATCTTGTGACTTTCGCGACTAGTAGGATTTGGTCCTTTATTGGGTCCCTTCTGGCAAAGAAGTACTCTCTTCTGAAGTTGAAGACCTTTGAGTCAGGATTGCTCTATAAATACGGTTGCAAAAGTCAGAGTGCAGCAACTCATTGGAGAATGCTAAACACATTTTGTCAGAATAGAAGCATAGTCTAGTAGAGAAAAAGGTAGGGTAATGAAAATTGGAAGAAATGAATCTTAAACGAAATTATGCCCAAAATTTCAAAGAACACTTAACCAGAGAAATTATGTTACATATGCTTATAAAATAATATATATTCAAGAAAACAATAGGTCAGGTAAAAATTGCAAAACTCACCTGAATCTCAACGGGCAACTTCTTCTTAAAATCATCACTATCACTATGTTTCACATCACTACTGTTAACCACATCACTACACCTAACACTAACATGACTAGAATCGTCACTCACACTCACAGTTCGTTCATTACTCGCTTTCTCTGCTGTAGCGACGGAGTTTACCACGCTAGGTGACGAGTTACCCACGCTAGGCGGAGAGGTAATCACGGTAGGCGGAGAGTTTTCTACGCTAGGCGACGTTGTGATATTACACGCGGCGTTTCCAACGTTAATCGCTCCGTTTTCTATGTTATTGTCGGCTTTACCGACATTATTCACCGCGTTACCGACGCTAGGCGATGAGTTACCGACGCTAGGCGACGAGTTACCGACACTAGGAGTCGAGTGTGTGACTGTAGTGGGAGAAATTGTGACGGGAGTGGTTGGTTGCGCGGGTGATAACGCTCGCGGCGGTGAATGCGTTTCGCGTATCGCTTGACTGCGTACCAGTTGTTTTGATTTGAAGCTCTGGAAAGATATAAATATTTGTAAATATATTTAAAATATTCGTATTAATGTAGTTTCAGTGCTTTGCGTTTAGTTATTAAGCAACAGCGTGTGCTCACTGCCAATAAAAATATTAAATCAATGCGAAATATTCTGATAAGCAATTCGCATTATATATTTCGTATGATTTATTTCGCTTCCCAGTATGAATGAATGAATGAATGAAATGCAGGGACTCCAGCGTGGCTTAACCAGACTTGATTAACCGAATAGACCCGAAGATTTACACTAAACCTCGGTCCTCATGTTTCATGGGGCTAAAGAGACCATTGCATATCGAGGAGTAGATCGGGGAGTGCGGTAATGGTACGGAAGACGTGCCCTTAGGATGTGGAAGGATTTGCGAGCCGTACCGGATATGCCTCCTAGATAATGAATGGTAGATGGTAGACGGTGGAATAGTGGAGAGACGGGTAATAAGTATTTATGGGTGGGCAGTACAGTTTATTTCGGATTCCTGTAGATTGAAAATTGTGGGAGCCTGTTTGTAGGAGATATCTGAAGAGTATGAGCAAAGCCATATTTTTCGTAAAAATTAGGACATAATATTTCGATCATTTAGAGAAGTTATGAGGGGCCAAGTCTATACTTATTTACAAACGTTGCAATGGTCTCGCCATTGTAAGTTTTTGAAATATTTTGTATGACAAATCTGTCGCTAGACTAACTAAAAAGTAATTTTTGTACATTAGTCTGATAAACCTATATATTTACACAAAACATAACAAACATAACATCATGCCTGTAATCCCCGAAGGGTTAGGCAGAGGTGAACCTATAGTACACCCAAATTTCGCCAGTTATGTTTAAGTCCCATGTAATAGGGGGCGAGCCTATTGCCATCAACGGGGCACAAATCCAGACTCAGGGCTGCTACTGAGAAATTCCAGATGGAAATACCCAATTACACTTTGCCCGACCCGGGAATCGAACCCAGGACCTTATACTTAGCAGTAGCGATTGCGACCACTAGACCAACGAGGCAGTCAATACCAATAAATGAAATTTAACTGTCTGTTTGTATCTTCAAATTAACAATTTTTTACTAAATGTATATGGAATTATACACTGTCTGTCTGTTTGTTACGGCTAATCTCCGACACGCTTGGACCGATGTTGACGGTACTATAGCTAATGTTATAAGGAGTAATTGAGGCTTTTATTTTAGCAAAAGAATTAGGGTCTACGCGAAGCCGCGGGCAAGAGCTACTTACTTTTAAATCATTAAAATGTATAGTGAAGATAATGACAGGACTTACGTTAGTCACCATTATAAATCAAAAGTCCTTAATCACTTTTAAGACGTAGAACTACCTCATTAGCAAAGCCTTACACCTACATATAACGTTACAGCCTTGTCAGATAACACGTAGGTTACATAAATTTACTCTAGACCTTCCCCTTAGACCTTGTGCTTTCGCCTTGGCATTAAGAATGAAGGAGTTACGGTGTTTTATTACTTTTATTATCGTATGGGTGTAGACTGCAGCGTAATCTAGAAACCTAAATTAAACCTTCAAACCTTCCTCATGAATCACTCCATCCATTCGTGAATACCGTATGAAAATCCGTTCGGTAGTTTTTGAGTTTATCGCGTTTAGACAGACAGACGCTGCAGGGGGGACTTTGTTTTATAAAACGGAGCTACGATTCCGAAATACCGCTCACCGAAAGGACGGTTTTCCGATAACACTCTACTCCGACGGTTAGTTGAACGAAAAAATAATTGGCCGATGAAACGTTTCGCCGAAAATATTATTTATCGACGGTTGGTAGTCCGAATGAATCCTTCACCGATGTAACGGTTCACCGAAAACACTCTTCAACGACGATTGGTTAAACGAAAGGGGATCTGGCGCTCGGCGGCCGCTGCCGCGGCACGCTCGCTTCGCTCGCTCGCCTTCGCGCGTTAATGGTCACTGTTCTAACCTAACCCAAATGATAACGTTTCTAAATTATATTAAACGTGTCAAACGAAATTATGCGAAATTAGCGTAAACTGAATGCTATCGGCGAAAGATTCGTTCGTTTAACCAATCGTCGTTGAAGAGTGTTTTCGGTGAACCGTTACATCGGTGAAGGATTCATTCGGACTACCAACCGTCGATAAATAATATTTTCGGCGAAACGTTTCATCGGCCAATTATTTTTTCGTTCAACTAACCGTCGGAGTAGAGTGTTATCGGAAAACCGTCCTTTCGGTGAGCGGTATTTCGGAATACCATACGTAGCTGTATAAAACGTGGTGAAAGATTTATTTCGGTTGAAATGATGATGATAATGACGTATGGAAGTGATAAGAAGGAGGATCCTCATGCCAGAAATTAGACAAAGGCAATGTCACTCACCCTGTTCCTATTAAGTTGAATGGTATCTTCGGAGCCGGCGGCGACGCTCTTCTCCACTTCGGTAGTCTCCATTGCTTACACTGAAATTTTAATAACAACTGGTTAAAGAACATGATACGAGAAAGAGGTTTTGGACCTTCACCTAGTTCGATCTGGGAGGAAACTTATAATTCTGCATAATCAGCCTATAATGTTCCCACTACTGGGAAACAGGCGTTCTCACTTCGAGAGGGAGTGGGCTGTATAGCGCAATCCACCGCGCGGGCCCAGTGCGGGTTGGCAGATGTTACATGTCTTCGATTTTTTGGTTCTAGGACATGCCGGATTTCTCACTGTTCCTTCATCGTTTTGAGAGTAGTGGTGATGAAATAATTTACACAAAGTAAAGCGCCTGTTTGGGTTCGAACCTATATGTATACCCATGCCAAATTACAGCTTTCTAGTACTAAGAGTCTCTGAGCTAAGCCGTGGACAGACAGACAGACGGACATAATAAAACCATATAATCCTTGTTGACTACGGAACCTTAAAAAGGCTTTGAATTAATGTTTCTTAATTCAAGAGACTAAAAGCTCATAACATTAAATTAGCTCAGTCTTCTCATGGACAAAGGAACTTAGAATGTTCCAATTAGCGTTACAAGACCTAGGAGTTCCAGTATTGAACACAAAGACACCACCGGTTAATTGGGTAAGACACAGTAGTAATGGGCACAGTATAATAAAGTAACAGTATTATATCTCGTCAGTGACCTTGAAATAATTACCTACGGCCGCTCGGTAGATAAACCTTCCGCGACCGTACGTAACTGCCGCGCAATCGCGACTGATGCGTATTGGTAGATACAGCGGATCGCTAGGTAACGACGCAGCTGACGAGCAAGTTCGTCGTCAAGACGAGGATCCAGCTCGGCAGTATGTGGACCCAAGCCTATCGTACCCATCCCCTTCAACCAAATACGCAGGTGGCTACAGGACTTTACCCACACACAAGCAAAGAATTTGTGGACCTCGACACCGGGCTGTAGGCAGTCGAAGGAAGCTAAGCCATTCATGGATAGCAGGCTAACCAGGCGTTTATTACGCCCGGAAAACCGTAGCGCACGTGCTCTTTGAATGCACAGGCGTCACCCAGATTAGAACAGAAACCCTCGGGTCACCCAGATCTTTCACAGATGTTTCACAGACCAGGAGATTTAATTAGCTTCTGGAGGGAGGTGTGCTGGTTGAAATAACCACCAAACGGCCGGCATGGCCCACGCACAATGGTCCACCTTACGGACTAAGTGCGGAAACCAAACCCTTTAACATAGAACTGGTATACACTGAGACTTCGAAGCACGTCGTTTCGGCCGTATTCTATAAAGACATAATACTGTTACTTATTTATACTGTGCACTGGGTTTCATTTTGACAATTCACGAACATTTATTGCGTTATTATTACGTTGTTGAGCAGACAAATTTTTCGAACATATGAAGCAATGAATTTGCAATATCCGTCAAGATCATTCAGATTGTGATTGATAGCGTGTTACACAATTAGGGTGCACGACCATTTAGAAATGGGATTCGAACCCAGTTGAAGAAAGCCTTTTAACAACGTTCATAAGATTTTTTTCTTTCTGGTGAGTTAATAATATCACAGATGAAAACAGATGGTTCACTCCGCAAAATCAATTAAATAAAAAACGACTTGCTGCGACACAATAAAGTGCAATTCAGTTCGCACAGCGCTAATTACCTGAGAGAATATGTTTTTCAACTACAATGTCAAGTTTGTATTTGGGATAAATTTATCCCAACTACGGAACCCTTCATTGTGCGTAGTTCGACACGCACTTGGCGGTTTTTTATTTACTAGTTACACAGATTAATACAGATGTTCACTCCGCGAAATCATTTAAATAAAAAACGGCTCTTGCTACGACACAATAAAGTGCAATTCAGTTCGCACAGCGCAACCTAGAAGTTGCCTCTTTTTCTATCGCGTAACTCTTAGATCTTCTGACTACGTTACATTCACTGAATTGGCCCAACAAGTCGGGCCCGGGCGCGTACTTGTAGCTTCATGCCTAAAATGCGGAGTGAACCATCTGTATTCATCTGTGATAATACTATAAATATAAATATTAAGAGACATACTAACCTTCACTCACTCTTTATATAACACCTCTAAAACACTGTTTTTTTATATAAACGGGAAAAATGATTACTTATTATTTATTAAAGAGATTGGACCAACACTGTCTACTACTAAGAGAAGGCAACTATTTAATATTACATCCATAAACTACAGAGTTAAAGCCTCTTTAGTCAAAAAACTTTTTTTTTTCAAACAAAAATATTCGCGCGCTTAAGTTGGTAACTATAGTTTAGAACACAGTATTATTTTTATGTTGGTAAGCTCGTATTTCTTTTTTATTTTTAGTTTTTTGATGACTTTCGTTCTGTGAGTACGTGGACGGCTGTTGACGGAGCGCATTTTTTTTGTAAATTCGTTATTGCAAGATGGCGGAAAATAGAGGGAGAGCGGAGGAGTTTAGTTGATGCTTCTTCGGTACCACGGACGCCATGAATCTATAACAAATAAAAAAATATTTTTAGAAAATTTGTTTTATTTTTAAGGTTCGTGAATACACGTAATTCACATCAACGTCAAGTCGCCGATCAGTAACGTTAATTTCAGGGACGTGTGTGAACAGATAGTCAGTCAGTCAGTTAGTCATAGCAACGCTATATAGCTATATACATGTTTCGTTCGTAGCAATACAAGTTTTGACTTGCCGGTGACGAGACAACGACTGAGACGCGCCAGTAGTGACGTGACTGATGTGTGTAGCCAACGTCCTACAACTTCTACGTAACTATATTTTTTGACGTGACTGACTGGCGACCAGTTGACGTGACTAACGTGTGTGCATGAACCGTAGGAGGCAAAAATCTGGGTGTTATAACGCGAATTTGGTAGATGTCTGGGGGTCCACAAAACTGCACCATGAAACGCTTTTGCATAAACTACGTCATTACGGTCCAAAACGAAGCTCTTAAAGTAATAAATTCTTATTTACATAATAGGTTCTAATGTTAATGGTGTGAAATCTTCCGGGCTACCTGTTAAGTTAGGTATACCTCAAGGCTCAATACTGGGCCCATTCTTAATAACTTAAAGGATATCTGTGATGTTGTACTGTTTGCAGATGATACCGCTCTTATTTTTAAAGTAGACAGGAATAGACAAGATTTTCACGACGTAAACAGTGCACTCTCAATGGTTACGGATTGGTTTACAACAAATAACTTAGTTCTCAATGCCAAGAAAACGAAATGTATAAAGTTCGCCTTACCGAATGTAAAAAATATAGGACTCAACATCGTCTTAGATAAAGAGGTGCTTGAAACTGTAGACTCGGCAGTTTTTCTGGGCATAATAGTAGATGCCAAACTTCAGCGGGGCCCACATATATCAAGCCCAACGGGAAGGCTCAGTTCGGCCGTCTACGCCGTCAGGAAAGTAAGACAATGCACTGACGTCGATACAGCTCGGTTAGTCTATTACTAGTTACGTTCATAGCGTTATGTCCTATAGTATTCTCTGGGGCAAAGCCGCTGACATTCAAAATATATTTGTTCTTCAAAAACAAATATATATACGTGTATTTTTCCATTGTATTTTATTTCAACGAAAATGTAAAAATAGACGCCATATGCTATCCATAATTTTATAAGGGTATATATTTGAACGTCGCAAATTAAGTGTCCAGACCAGGCCCGGATCGACGGTGCGTTGTGTTCCACGCGCGCCTCAAAGAGATGTCAGCAGAATTGACGGGGTCCGCTAGGGCCGATTCCTGCCGGGGTTGCGAAGAAGTCCAAAAGAGAGATCGTGGCCCCGGCAAAATGGCAACTGAAGGATCACGGGTGAGTTTTCGTCAGCCCATAACGGGAGAAGTTATTTCATAATTTCCCACCCAAAAAGAAAAAAGAAAAAGGCTGCAGGAGCGAGCGAAGCGAGCTCGGGACTTGGGGCACCCCGACTCGGATAAATTACTGATTATTTTAGACCCCACTATCCCCTTCGTGTTTTTTTCTTTAATCACACAAAAATAGGAGCCCCGCGAAGCGGAGTTCGTCGACTACGCTGACTAATAAAATTATATTTACTCTATAAAATGTCGAAGTAAAGTTGAATGAGAACTTAGGCTGCAAGAGCGAGCGAAGCGAGCTCGGGACTTGGGGCCCCGACTCGGACAGGTTATTTTTTTTAAACCACATAGAAATAGGAGCCCGTCAAGCGGGGCTCCGTCGACTACGCTGACTAGAAAAATTATATTTACTCTATAAAATACTATAGACTATTGAATATTTGTCAAAGGTATGAATTGAAACGTTTAGAAAGTGTTACTCGATAAAATGTTTTTCTTGGTAATAAGTTTTAAGTTAACTAAACAATATGAGGATAAAGAATGTTTGATTTGTTATTCTGTGATGTGAAATTTTATTTGTAATAAAAATCAATGATACAAATTTATTCAAACTAAGTATTCTGCGTATTGATTATTCTATGAAATGATAATAATGAGAAAATAATTATGTGAATCGAAATTCTATGAAAATGAAAGCTATAAAACAAGTACAACTATTATCACTGAGTAGTATAGTCTATAATTTATAAAGATATCACGCGGGCGAAGCCGCTGCCGGAAGCTAGTCCCTTATAAATTGGCACTTCAGTACTTAATTGGCGTTTTTCTAATTAGTACCTACGGCAGACAGAAGCCAAATAATTACATTGCTAGCCAGTATGACTCATGGTTTTAATACCTGACATTTAAAAGGGTTTATTCTAAAAGTTAGCAACGTCGTAAATAGCTGTCAAATATTTACCTGTTTTGATTAATTTTGCAATATTACTGTATGGAATTAAGAAATGTGGCTAACTAGGGAATTAAAATATTGATTACGAAATGCAATAATTAATATCGTAATACCGAATATTTAGTTTTATATGTAAAAAAAGTATTTGGAAACTTTCCAAATGCCTTTTTTACACCTAAAATTGCTATAACATCAAATTCAGTGTAATAATTACAATTCATTATTAATATTTTAGGGAACTACTTAGCCACATTTCTTATTTCCATACAGTAATGTTGCCAAATTAATCAAAACAGCGAAATATTTGACATCTGCTGTTTGCGACCTTGCCCACTTTCGGTATAAACGCTTTTAACACAATTTGTTATTTTTAACCGACTTTAAAAAAGGATGATTACTGGGAGACGAATTGTAATTTTTTTTTTATTTGAAAGAGTATACTTTCTAGTTGGTGCCATCGTCATTTGGTCACGATCTGATGATGGGATCTTGGAGAAATCGAGAGAACTCCTCAAATATTATAGACACACCTATAGCGATTTGGGTATTTTTTATAGTATCTCGTGCATTTGCTCTCGGGAAGCACCATTGGTAAAGTGGAACTGATGATGAAGGATACAGATGGCCACCGGAACTACTCAATAATATGTATTTCGCGGGTTGCAATTGGATTACTTTAATATGGTTATTTTGTAAAAAGGTGATGAGCGGTTGACATTAGGCTATTGTAACTTAGAAAAATTACAAACCAACCCACAAAAAAGAGAAACAAAAAAACTTTTTTACAAAAAATACAACCGACTTCCAAACTACAAAGTGAAAAATAACTTTAACGTCGGAAGTCGGTGGCAAAAACCTAAAATAATGATCCAAAGACACCGCCTTCCAGAATTAAAATTATTATTTTTTACTTTGTAGTTTGGAAGTCGGTTGCATTTTTTGTAAAAAAAGTTTTTTTCAGCCTAGGTTCAAATACCAGCGCTGCGCTGCGTAAAAGTAACAGAGTACAGGTCGTACCATTAAAGATGAGACTTGACCGCGCCTCCTGGCGCTCCTTCCGCCGCCCCGATGACGCCCCAGCGGGGATCTCATACCGCTAAAGAGACCCATAAATCGTCTACTGCGCAAGTCAAACCACGTGGTGCATCAAGTCTCATCTTTAATGGCACGACTTGTAAAGGTGCACTATGTATTATTATTACTGGACGTATGGTGATAGAATTACCAATAACCTCGGGACAGTGAGTGTTAATATTCAAAACAAACAAAAACAGCCAAAGGGTGTTTTTTAAATCGAGCTTGCAATAAACGTCACCTTTGCTACCTCGGCCTTATATGTCACTTGTCTGTTTGTTTTGTCGAAAATACCTTTAGGCGCGTCGGGCATTTTTGAGATGGGAAAAATCAATTGAACTCGCGACACCGTTATCGACACCTCATTTTTGTAGACGCGATTTTGCTCTTTATTTATATTACGTTACCGATCATGGTTCTATGGAAGTATTTTTACTGTAAAGGTTTTGGATTTTTTTTTTTTGTAAACGCGATTGTGCTCTTTATTTAGATAAGGTTACGGACAAATGTTCTCTACAAGTATTTTTCTTACACCAAGGCGATCTTGTTCAAGTTTTCACTTCTGTCGGCACTTTATTTACCATACCAATTTTTTTTTCGTTCGGCTCTTTGTTTCTTCTAGAGGGCGCCATATTGCGATAACTAGCGGTCGATCAAGACGATTCCAACGATACCTATTTTATCAAATTATGATGAGCAGTTTAGAAGTGAAAGAACAGATGAACATACATACCGGTCAAAATCATAACCCTCCTTTTTGCTTCACCGTATTCGGATAAAAATTGCACGCAAGCATGCTTATTGCTAGCAAATGTGAACAGCTGCAGAGCCATCTAAAATAAAGCATGCTTACAAGCTTGATTTTTTATAAGCATGTGTGTCAGTACCTTAATACGAAAAGAAGGATTGAAATAGTGTACCACGTTTCGAGTTCTTTTTCGGTTTTCATGGCGGATGCGTAGTCTTTAATACCAGCCTATTAATGTCCCACTGTTGGGCAAACTCCTCTTCTCATACAGAGAAGGCACGAGCATTGATCAGCACGCTTGCTCAAGACGGTTTGGCGATTTTATATGCTGAATAATCCTAACCAATTTTATAAATGCGTGAGTTTGTTTATATGTTTGTTACGCTTTCACGCTAAAACGGTTGAGCAGATTTGGATGAAATTTGGCACATGGGTAGACCATGCCCTGTTTTAGAACATATGATACTTTTTATCCCGATATTCTCACGGGATTGAGACTTATGCGGGTGAAACCGCAGGGCGCAGCTAGTTTACTCAAGGTTTCAAATATCAGAAAATACATACATATCATGAATTTGATAATTACCCGACTCTGAAATATTTAAACCAGAGTCTAAGTTGTCAATTTTGTATTAAGAACTTAACGTAGGTCGGAATAAAGTTCAAAATACTGGCACAACAATTTCGTTGGATTAAAGTTAGAACTCATCTTGTAATGAGACGATATTTGTTTCAACTAGATTTTAAACCTAAATCCAGGCTTTAAACGCGCAAACCACAACAACTTCATAGTAACTCCTAACTAAAATTATATGCATAGCCCGCAGCACAATGACGTCACACGACGGGTATCAGGAGTAAAACAACGCGCTCACCGCCCGCTATCGCCGATTATGTAAGCCGGAACGAAACGCGGCAATCAGTCACTGCTATCGAACGATCTGGGGTTTGTTTCCAGTGTCAGACGATACGATATTGTGATTTATTTGTGCTTACAATAAATAGAATAGAAATAAACTGTATTTTAAATTCTTCTATTCTTTTTATGTGGTTAGTGACTAACCTGTACTCTAATTGCGTAATACAACACAATCACAATTTGTTTCGATTTGAAACAGATTGCTAAACCATTGCTTCATAAGTTGGAAAAAGAAACTGCTCAACAACGTAAATAACGCAATTAATGTTGTTGAACTGTCAAAATGAAACCAATTAGGCATAATTGTTTACGAAAATAAAGATAAGTTACGCAATTAGGGTACTGTTTCAAAATTATTCAGATTGCAATTAGGGTGCTTGTCTGGGGGGGGGGGTGAGACATCGTGAGACATCCCCCCCCCCTCCCCCGAACGGGCACCCGAATTGCGTAATACACGATCAATCACTGTCGACAAATCACAATCTGAATAAATTTGAAACAGTACCCTAATTGCGTAACTTAATTTCGTAAGCAATTATGCCTAATTTGTTTCATTTTGACAGTTCAGCAATATTCTTTCCGTTATTTACGTTGTTGAGCAGATTTTTTTTCCATCTTATGAAGCAATGGATTAGCAATCTACTTCAAATCGAAACAGATTGTGATTGTGTTGTATTACGCAATTAGGTTACAGATTTCTAATCCATTGCTTCATCAATTCGAAAATAACGCAATGAATGTTGTTGAACGGTCAAAATGAAAGAGATTAGTCTTAATCATTAACGAAAATGTTTTACGCAATTAGATAGCACTTTTTTAAGTGAAGTGTTTTTACTTGCGTTTATTTAATATGCCTTGTACTTATGTTTGTAAGTTTATATGGTTCACATCATCAAAATAATCGAAATAAGTAGATCGATCAGTCCGTAAAACAAGCCAAAACGAACAGGTCACTCAAGATCATTTTACGTGAATAATCCAATTTAGCTATTATCGCTAGCTGCCACTTTACAACCGAACACTAAAATGATAATTCAATAATAAAATGTTATTAAGAAACACTGGTTTAAATATTTTAAAAGGACTATTATTTGTAAACTAGACACCCAGTAATCTCGTGCCGTAAAATAATGGAAACGGTACCAAATCGCGGTAAAGCCGTGACCCAATGCCATGGTCGTAGACTCGTAGCAAGTTCAGATTCTACGGGCTATATCAGTGAGTCACCTTCTACGTGATGTTTTGTGTAGCATGATCAGTTGCTACGAGAATGACTGACTAATTACCGGAATATTACATTGTAATATTTACGTCACAATTTCTTTGGTGCATATTGGGTGCACGTCAAATAGGACGCGTCGAAATGTTGCGTTTTTTGAGAATGATATTCTCGTAACATAGAATAAAGTATGTCTATTTTTCTTTTTTATCTTTTTTATATCTATTTAGTATATTATATCACATTTTAATTTTAATCAATTATTTTTTTATAAGTACGCTGTACTGGTACATCGTCTTAATATTTGTTTGCTGCACCGGTCGACGTCATTACGTCAGCGCCGGCTCTGCCTTGCATAGGGTCGCAGAGTAATGCTGAGCGATAGCCGATTTGCGTTGATGTGACGCATGCTTCCCTCAACCTTTTCTGATTTTTGTGTTTTAAGCTCTTTTTCGCGTCGTGTTTACCGCAAATAAAACGTGAATGTTCTAATTTAAGCTATATAATTATTGTGATATTACTTATGAGCTTAACAAGGGGTATAAAATATCATCAAATTAATATATTTTTTGTTTTATCATGTTTAGATATCGATATCCATCACGTTTGCAGAGTTTCGCTAGCAAATTTAATTTGACCCTGTACTATAATGTCACTCAGAATAAGCCTGCCAACTATCTGTAGATTTTGTGAAAGTCTACTAAAATAACCGCTGTTTTTCGAAAAGTTTTTATTCAATTTAATTTGTAAATTGTAGATAGTCTCGTCAAATCTCATTTCAATTTTTTTATTTTTTTATATTAAAGCAAAAATAATAAGTACTTATTTCCTCAGAATGTTTGTTTATTGTTGAAATCGAAACAATGGAGCAGTAGTAATAAAAGTTGTGACGGATAAAGACAATGATGAACATAAGCGGCTACGGTTACGTTGCTACGGCGTAGAGCCGTGACCTAATCGTAGCAAGCTGTAGCAGTCTTGTGTGACTCATTGCTTAGTTGCGTAGCGGCACAGTTACAGGGTAAGTAGAATAACTTTATATTTTTTATATAAGTAATTATTATTATTATTTATGTATGTCACGAAGGAATGCGAGAGAACCAGGCTATTGCCAGCAATAAAATGTTGACGTAAAAGTTTAAGTATGTGAAGTTTTTAGAGCTCATAGGTAATAAAATTTGCGATCTCAGAAATATTCAGTATACCTACACACCATACATAACTACCGCAAAGCGAAAGCCTCTTTTCATAAAAAGAAGGCGGAAAGATAGCGATTTCAGATTATTAATTTTCCTTGCGATGCTATACGATGCGATGGTAACCTTCGATGATAAGTCTCCAAGATTCATTTTCAAAAATGTCAAAGGGGTTGGGAGATTGTGGTACTGTATCACCATCACATAATCAGCCTATAATGTTCCCACTGCTGGACCACAGGCCTCCTCTCTGTGAGAGCGAGTGGGCTGTAATCCACCACGCGGGCCCAGTGCGGGTTGGTAGATGTCACATGGTCTTCAAATTTTTGGTTCTAGGACATGCCGGTTTTTTCACGATGTTTGCCTTCACCGTTTTGAGTGCAGTGGTGATGAAATAATTAACAATAGTAAAACGGCTGTTAGTGTTCGAACCTACGACCTACAACTCGTAAGTCGCGGCCGTTCCCACTTGGCCACCGCTACTCTGTACCACTGCTGATTACCATTATCCGGGCACAAGCCCAGACTACCTATACAGATCCATCAATCTGCCTAGGCTTTTCCCAACTATGTAGGGGTCAGCTTCCAGTCTAACCGGATGCAGCTGAATACCAGTATTTTACATGGAGCGACTGCCTATCTGACCTCCACAACTCAGTAACTAGGTAATACGATACTCCTTCTTAAGACTGGTTGTTAGACTTTCGGGCTTCTGACGACTCGTAAAGACTGTCAAAGATCCACGAATGATAGCTGGGACCAACGGCTTAACGTGCTTTCCGAGGCGCAGTGGAGTCTCGGTATGTAGAAATGGTCACCCATCCACGAACCAACCCCGGCAAGCGTAGCTTAACCCGTTGGATCGACCCGTGCGTCTGTTAGTATTTAGCCTCAAGACTACCTATTGAAATGCTACAGAGAAATAATAATTTCTGTTTTTTTTTATACGTCACCATATAAGAATTATTTTGGACACCCGAACGGATATTGGAAACAGCCCCGCTACAACAGACAGCTGCGACCTAATGCCCTTGAAGCTAGTTCAGATCGCCTATGACTCACCGTTACCTTTACATTACGAACCTTATAGGAAAAGAAAACCTAGGGTTCTGTACCTCGAAAGGAAAAATGGAACCCTTATAGGATATAAGGGTTCCATTTTTCCTTTCGAGGTACTTCACTTCGTTGTCCGTCCGTCAGTTTGTCAAGACCCTTTTTCTCACGAATGCGTGTGGAGGTATCAAGTTGAAATTAATACCGAATACGTACGTCTATGATAACTGGGAGCTCTAATAAAATCAAGCTTCTAAATCAACGCTATAAAAAAATATGGCCATTTATGTGACATATTTTGATATTCGTAAATAAATCGAAACAGGCTACTTCCCGTTGACCTAGAATTATGAAATTTGGCAGGAAGCAAGGTCTCACAGCATAAGAAAAGGAAAAACTCTGAAAATTGTTATTTTGTAGTTTTATCACTTAATTTATATATTTTTGGCGACGATCACAAAATTACATTTGCAGTTGGAGAATTGACCGTGACGTATATCGATGTATGGGAGAACATGTTTTTCAACCACAAAGTTAAGTTTGTTTTTGGGATAAATTCATCCCAACTACGGAACCCTTCTTTGTGCGTGTTCCGACACTCACTTGCCCTTTTGTTTTACGCATGATTTCTTAAGCGCAATTAAACGTATATTCTTTCTGTATACCATGAATCTTTAAAATCGAAGGTCTTGTCTTATATAAAAAAAGCATTTTAATATTCATTAATAATTCATTAATCATTTTATTATTCATTAATCATTAACAAATTATAGCTAATCAATCAGCAACCACCTAAATACAGCCTGTGCCTCCAACCAGGTCACCAGATACATTGCACCCGGGCGGGGTGCATGCTGACCTATTTCTAGAGGTCACCGACTTGCCCGGGACCAACCGAGATAACCTACTGAACTGGGATGTGGGGCAGTGGGGAAATGGTGATTATGGGATAGAAGAAAGAAAGAAAAAGTGTTTATTGAGACTCGCACAGGAAATCACAAATTAAACTAAAACACAATCATTAAAACATTAATAAAAAAATTAAAAAACAAATTAAAATAATAACAGAAAGTCCTGTACGAGGCCAAAAGGCTCCTATCTCAGCATATGCTGCGACATTAAAAAAAAAATTGACGCAGCGCTGGTATTCTGATAGGGCCCGCAGTGATGTCACGAACAGATAGATCATGTCACGGATATTATGTGATGCCTGCTGTCAACTTGGGTGATTGGCTGATCTAGAACCCAAATGCCCCTGGATAAAGTGCACAAACGAAAATGGGTGAAACTAGACCATTATTCATCGGCAAAAAAATTGGAAAAAAACATCTAAAAAGTAAAAAAAAAATCAAAATAACCTTAAAAGAAATTTATTGAAATTTATTAGATTTTTTAGTTTTGTTGTTTAATTTATTAGATTTTGTTACAGCTTAAAGGTATTTATAGACTTCGAGTATTCGATATGAATTTCAATTTAATACCTCTACGCGTTCATGAGGTGAGCGGTAGTAAGTTTAAAATGATTAAAAATATTTTATTACATGATGTAACTAAAATTTTACGGTTTTCGCAATTTTTCCTTTATTTGTGCTATGAGACGTTGCTTCGTACCAAATTTCAAACTTCTGAGTTCACGAGAAGTAACCCTGTAGGTTTTGATTCCCGGCTGAATCTTTTGATTGCGTTGGCTTAGAAGTTTGATTTTTTTCACAACTCCAAGGGACAGTAGACTTGAGTATTTGATATAAATTCCAGCTTGATACCTCCACGTGTTTCTGAGAAAAAGGGTCTTGACAGACAGACAGACGGACAACAAATTGATTCTATAAGGGTTCCGTTTTTTCCTTTCGAGGTACGGAACCCTTAAAACAACATGTTTTGTATAAATCTGTCGAAAGTCAATGGCGCTCAAAGGCGTATTATTCTGTTAGTGGATATTTTAATGACCAATTCAAATAATATTTACGTGATTTTTTATCTGTCTGTATAATTAAAATGTTGTTCCCGTATGATAATGATATTCTATATTGACATTTTTAATTTCATTTATTTGTATTCTAAATTGTCTTAATTTATTGACATATTATATTTGTGATTGGCATGAGATTGTGACATCTACACACCTATTGAGTTTATTTAAAATTTTATTTTTATTTTGTTATTAAAAGTTATTTTGTATGCTTTCTGGCAGGGCACATGGTATGGCCCATCATTGTTTAAATATAACATCTGTATTATTTTACCCTATGTTCACAAAATGAATAAATGAATTTGAATTTGAAAATATTTGACATAATTGAACGGTAATTTATCTAACATCTGTCTGTTTAACCCACAATAAAAAGATTTGGTTTGATTTCGGCAACATTTTTCCGACATCTTCAACAATCATCGTCATAATTCAGCCAATTTACACAAAACCTTAACGAATAGAAACTATTTGAATGTACCCTCAAATAAATCAATTCCAACAATGAATTTCTCGATGACGTCATAAAGATCCTGAATGTATGGTAGATAGTACACCTACATAACCTAGATGGGCTGGATCCTTTATCTAGGTCACCTGTAACCCCCTCCCTGCCCCCGTTCCCCTCGCATCGACTATAGACTCACACCCAATAACAGAGATGTGCTTTGTTATAGTGCAGTTATATTCGTGGGTTTTTCAATGCCGGGTCTTCTTCTTTTCGTGTGGTTAGTGACTAACCTGGTATCAGTTTTAAAGCCACCCATGGGCCTCTGACTTGGCTCCACATGCCGTCGATAAATATCTCTCAGACATGTTAACACACGATGTTTTCCTTCACCGTTTTTGAAGCAAGTGATAAATACGTACATGAATCGGAAAAGTCAGAGGTGCGTGCCTTGGGTTCCAACTCGAGACCTATGACTTGGCAGTCCGAGGGTCACACCATTAGGCTATCACTGCTCTAATGCCGGGTTAAAGTTTTACTTTTCGGTAAAGGAACATACATTGGTGGATGGGTGTTGACGATTAGTCATTATGCAATCCTTATTAGGTCTCATTTTAGTATCAAATTGTTGGTAGAAATATAAGAGGTACGTGGTAGATATAACACGATGTTTATAACTGAGCTCATGTTAACGTCAAAATTTTACAGTGTATGTGGTTTAAATAATAACAATAACAAATTAAAGAATAATAAGACAGAACTGTCGAGACGACACGAATTGTAAAGACCGTATTAAATGGCGTCGGGGCACTGAGGAGGTAAACGGGCCGGTGAATCCAATACTAACAACCTACGATTTTGACAGCTCCAAGCGCACAGTTGTAAAAATTAAGTTATAAATGATAATAGCCGCACGGATAGATCGAAGGATACGGAGGGGTCCGTGCCTCGGAAAGCACGTTAAGCCGTAGGTCCCGGCTGTAATTCGTGGATTTTTGACAGTCGTTACGGGTCGTCAGAAGCCCGAAAGTCTGACAATCAGTCTTACCAAGGGTATTACTCAGTTACTGGGTTGTGGAGGTCAGATAGGCAGTCGCTCCATGTAAAATACTGGTATTCAGCTGCATCTGGTTAGACCGGAAGCGGACATAATTGGAAAAATATCAACATAGTTGGGAAAAGACTAAGCAGATTATGTTTTTTATTAAGTGAAATCTTCTTTAGGCGCGTTGGGCATTTTTGAGATGGGACTAAACAATTTCGCGACACCGTGATGACACCAGCTTTTGACCATTAAAAATACATCAACGCGTTGATTATCGCAGTGCGTAGAGTAAAAGACATCAACGCGTTTTCAAGTTTTAACTTCTGTCGGCACTCCCGGAGTACCACTTGTTTTTATTTGAATTGTATTTTTTTTTACCCCAACGAGGAAGCTGCATCTCACCTCATGTTGAGCGATGATCAGGCCGAAGGTGGTAGCGAGCTTCACCGAAATTCTCAAACTATAGAGGTACTAGAGTACACGAGGCTATCTTACCTCTAACTGCCGAAACACAACAATGCTGTTAACATCGTTGTTATGGCGACAGACTTAGATAAGATGGTGATAGCTAGCCAGCCAGGCGGACTTAGAACAAGCCCTACCACGAACAAAACCGAGCAGAAAAAACTTGTATAGTTGACTGACGACCACGCGGACAAAATCGCGGAGAAGCTGGTGTTGGTTACTTTGAAAACTATAACTACTAAGGTCATAAAATCCACTTTACACGGCGCCAAGACATGCAAGAAACACATCCAAGCCACCCATTGGATTCGCAACAATCTTGAACTTCAATTCCAGACACACAATAGACCCATTTCACCTTGGTTCACCTTGGAAGAGCTGACTCATACGGCATTGACCTTGATTTCAACCAATGGCTCGTTACCGGTAAAAGCAACTCGCACACTATGCGACTGCGACAGCTCGACGACAAGACGGTGACCCGTCGGAGGCGATTGTCATCGGGTGCGCGCTTACACCGTTCTTCTAACCGCTGGGACAATTAGCGAGAGCGTGAAACTCCCCCTAGTCTGTCGTTGCGACTCTGCAACTCGACGCCAAGTGTGCGGAGCTTTAGAAAAATAATAGAAAGTTGTCGGTCGCAGCCTCGCAGCCTGTCGTTGCGTCTAGTCGCAGAGCTGTCGCAGTCGAATGTCGCATAGTGTGAGCCATGTCTTAGGTCACAAATTATAGACTTTTGGTGGAAAGTTAGTCATGGTTTCCAAGGTAAACTGCGGAGGTTCCGAGAAAAAAGGTTTTTGGGTAGAAATGAGGTCGTTATTGGTGATGTAATATATATTTTTTCTTTTTAATAATGGCTTGTTAGATTTGTAGATTACTGTGAAATCTATGTAGGTTGGAAGTAAATTAGCATATGACTCAGAGGTGAAGATCGATGGGAAATATGAAAATGGAAAATTGATAACGAAGTGATTGAACCTTTACTCAAATGAAAATGTTTTATAAGAACTTTTATTTTTTCTACTTATATGAAAGTTACATTTTTAGAATTTTTATTTCAGTGGCGCAGGCTTTCGGTCTTTGAGAAGAAATGCCAAAACAGGCACAAAAATCAGGGCTTGTATAAGTCCAGATGGTGAAAACATGGATGGACTATGTGAGGAATGATATGAAAGAGAAGGGAGTGAATGACAGCGTGACGGTTGACAGGGGAGAGTGGAAAAAGAAAAAGAGTGCGCCGACCCCACGTTACATGGGACAAGGACGGGAAGATGATGATGATCGATGTTGTTGTACATAATAATGTGTGTCGCAATCCAACAGCTGGGGTGACTTTTTGAAGAAAATGCTTCTAAAAACTATACCTAGGTTCATATTTCTACCAATTCCACAAAAAACCGGCCAAGTGTGTGTCGGACTCGCACACAAAGGGCTCCGTAACGTATTAAGATCGAGCAAAAAAACGCCGAAAAATTACTTTCTTGTATCTTAATATTTTTAGAATAATAATGATTAATTTTCTTTAGAGTAAAAAGAGACGTTTGGCATACAGTTCAAAAGCAGGTGAAGCTTCGGAAATTCTTTTTCACACCCCCTTTAATTTAAATTAAATAAGGTTACTTATTTAATTTTTATTATTTGTTCCAATAGCGACAATAGAGATACGCAACGTGTGAAAATTTCAACTGTCTACCTATTACGGTTCATCAGATACAGCCCTCTGACAGTCACAGACAGACAGACAGACGAACGGACGGACGGACAGCGGAGGCTTAGTAAAAGGATTCCGTTTGGCATCCTTCGGGTACAGAGTCCTAAAAAGTAAGGTAACTACTTAGTGATTTGCTCTAGAAAATAAACCCAACTTGCTCTCATCTCTAAGTAGGTCAAAATGGACGATTGACACAAATACAATGTTATTTTAATGTTAAGCCCTCAAAATTTTTTGTATTCACCCGGATTAAATGGATACGTGTGCACACCAGATTTTGATTATATTGTAGAAGTTAGATACCGTATTTTATTCAACAAAAATAATACAAGGGTAAAGGGTAAGGAAATATATTAAGTTCTTACTACTTAACACTCCTGCCTACCTTTTTAGGGATGACAGCCGTGATGTTATGTATATCCAACAACCCTAGATATTGCACAGAAACTGCATAAAGGACAAAGGGCTGGGACGATGTACCGCGCGTGTGCGTTGTTCCAATAACCTGCTAACCGGCTGGAACCGGATCGTTCGGCTCTCCCGAACGTCCCCGACGTCTGCCGAACGCTGAGAGTTTATGGGCTACAAATTAGCGGATTTTTAATATCGCTTCATTTTAATGGGGTAATGTTTGTGGAGTGGTGATAAAGTGTTTGGGTGTTTTCAAAATGGCTTCGAAATTAGGTCAAATCTCAGAGCAATTTTTTTTAAGTGAAGAGGAATCGTAACAGTCTTTGTTATGGAGTCAGTTGGAGCGAAATTAGCTTAACCTTCTCGAGTTTGGCGTTCAGTCTCATCAAATTCAGCTGAATATGCTAGTTTGTTTTGTTTTTTTAATTTGGCTAATTTTCTAATTTCTATCTTCTGAAAACCCTGCACTACCTTTAGATATTCTTATAACGACTGGGACGAGAACAATATAACGCAACCTTTTTCTGGAGAGACATTTCCACGTGTGACGAAGTCCAAGAAATTAATATGATAATTATACAAGCTAAACGCTCGATCGCCACACAGAAGCTTCTCAAAGGAGGCAAAGGAACTCACACATAAACACGACAAACTGAAATCACTATCAAAGACAACGGACAACTGCATTAGTGATAGCCTACCAGCAGGGACCGGAAACCATTATAAATTACGGTACAGGTATCGAAGAATTTTGGTTACTTCTACGACTAAGGTTACCAATAACTGGGTAACGAAGAAGAAGAAACATGTCACCTGATTTAGGTTACCATTTTAATATCGGTTACACAAACAAACAGACGATGCGCGCCCTTTGACTAATGCCGACGACACGTGTAAAGTAGAGGTCATTTTTATTTCGGTAACTGGTATTAATACTGGTTGTAGGTATTCAATTTAAGGTAACCTTTAAAAATACTTGTAGAAAATATAAATGTTATAACCGAAAAACTACCCGTATTGCTCATACCGGTTTCGGTCCCTGCCTAGTAGTTTGACCGCCGCCTGCCAAGTTATAGGTCTCAAGTTCAGACCCAAGGCACGCACCTCTGACTTTTCGGATTCATTTGCGTATTGTATAATTATCACTTGCTTCAAAAACGGTGAAAGAAAACATCGTGAGAGATATTTCTCGACGGCATGTGAAGCCAAGTCAGAGGCCCATGGGCGGCATAAAAACTCTGACACCAGGTTAGCCACTAACCACAAGAAAAAGAAAGAAGAACTGCATTATTCAACCACCTCTGTGGTTTAATGGTTAGACCACCTGTCTCAAACCCAGCGGTCCGGTTCCCAACGGGGGCAAAATTTTCTGCTCGGTTTGGTTGGTGGTAGGGCTTGTTCTAAGTACTCCTGGCTAGCTACCACCATCTTATCTTATCTAAGTCTGTCGCCATAACAACATCATCACTTACCATCAGATGAGATGTAGGCTAAGGGCTTGCCGTTGTGCATAAACAAATAAAAAAAAAACGGTAGCACTCCGGGAATGCTGACAGAAGTGAAAAATTGAAAAAAAAAAATCTGGACCGCGGTAATCAACGCGTTGATGTCTTTTTAATGGTCAAAAGCTGGTGTCATCACGGTGTCGCGAAATCAATGGTTTAGTCCCATCTCAAAAATGAAATTTTAAAAATGAAATTTTGACCTGCATCTGCAGATGCAGGTCAAAAGCTTGTCGTTGTGGATAAAAAAATAAAAATTTGTTAGTTAACTATCCTCTTTTCAATTAAAGCAAGCTTATCCCAAATAATCCGAGACAGCACTTTACATGAAAAAATCTGGCAACATCTTTGCGCTTCATTAAAAATCGCACATCAACCATTTTGTGAATTTAAAAACCCTCATTTTAGAGCACATCAGAAACACTGGATGGAGTTGAAAGGGGTTGTAAAGGGCATAAGGGGGTGATTATACAGACTCGTCGGTCGCTAGCACAGCGTTAACTTTTATTTTTAGTCCCAAGGGCAGAGGGTGATGTGATATCGATAGGGAGACACATGTTTATTGAAAGATAGGTAGGTATGGTTAGGCTTATTCTAGAAAAGGTGCAAAATAGCAATAGTAGAGATAACTTTGGCTTTTGGCTAAAAGATTCTGGACGTAGATTTCAGAATTCATGAATTCAAATTAGATTAGATTTTGTAACAATATTTTGATTTAAAAGAGTGTCCGTAGAGTTTCTTGCCCGTTCTTCTCCATAGGTGCCTACTACATTTACATCTTTCTGACTGACCGACCCCTTGACAATTCAAAAGTACTTTTAATTGGTTTATTTGAAATAAGTGCTTAAAGTAAACAAAACGCAAGTGCTTCTTCGTGTTTGCTGTGTTCACTTTTAGTGCCTTGTCGACCGAGCTTTGCTCGGGTGAAAATAGAGACTGCTCATTGAATAGTATAGTTCTTACTAATGCCATACTACCATGATAGTAGGTACTTATTAATGCCATGCTGCCACGATAGTAGGTACTTACTAATTCCATGCTGCCATGTCATTATTCTAAGGTAGCCCAGCCCATCTTGTTCTAAACTTTGGGCGAGCGAGCTCTGCTCACTCGGGAGCAACTGCAAATGTAAGTTTGTGCTGTGAGACCTTCTTGCCAAATTTCATGATTCTAGGTCAACGGGAACTACCCTATAAGTTTTGATTTATTTGCGAATATTAAAATATTTCGCATAAATGGCGTCATTTTTTTAAGCGTTGATTTATAAGCTTTGCTTTTTAGAACTCCAAGGGACCGTAGACCAACGATTTTGATATGTTTTTCAACTTGATACTTCCACAAGTTCCTGAAAAAGGATCTTGACAGACAGACGGACGGGCGAATGGACGGACGGATATCGAAGTGATCCTATCCTTATCGGATTGCGTTTTGCCTTTTGTGGTACGAAGCCCTAAGAAGAACTATAATAAGTTACCTTTCATTTAAAACCAGACAGTAACCGTTATAAATCTTTCCTCTCTACAGATGCTCCATGGAGGGTGTTAGATAGCCAGATGGACCGGTTATGATTGTAACAGGAAGATTAGCAAACGGAACGGTTTATCGATGACCGTTGATTTTCAAGTAAAAACATACTTAAGCCCTTTTAGGGTCCCGTACCTCAAAAGCAAAAAAAACGGAACCCTTATAGGATCACTCCTGTGTCTGGCTGTCCGTCTGTCACAGTCAATTTGTTTCGAATCTAATGGACCGATTAAGTTGAAATTTGGTACACATTATGTATTTTGGGATGTTGTGTAGTGTTATAAGCTTTTTACGAAAGACTCGCAGCGATAGTCTCGTCGTGCCATCAAATTCAATAGAAACTGTATCTCCACACAGCGATATCATCGCGGCGATCAGTTGAAGGCACAGTGTGACTATCCCGCGATTCTATCGTCTGTGGAGACGGCGCCTTGGTAATGGCGATAAAACTACCATTTGCTCACTTCAGATGGCGCTGATATCCAGCGTCTGATAATTTGACAGCTAGCCATACTTTTTTTGTAAACAAGCGACTGCTTTTACGTCTAATTAATTATTGAGCCCAGTTGCGCAGCTGTTTACTGCAAAAATACGGGGACGCATGTATTTGCCAAAGATTTTATAAGAAGAAAACTGTGGGAGAGAACTATCCAAAAAAAATTGGAACCCGATATTTCGTCGAGACGATGTGCTATTCTTTAAGACATTTATGGGAGAAAGTGGTATAAGGTGATGCTCCCAAGAGAACTAAGTCTGTTTTCATTACATACAGGCACATGTGATGTGATATTATGTAAATTATAGTAAAGTATGTGTGTGTTCATATTATTATATTAGATCAGTGCTAGAAGTGCTATCTTTGATTTTTTCAGTCAGGAAGATCATGCCTGAGTTGGTTTTCAACTCTGATCAGGTTATTTCTATCGTACAGCTCAAGTCTTTTACAAAAAAAACGATCTTAATCTTAAAGTCAACAAACACAAAATAACCTATAAATTATAAAACATTCATAATTTATTGACTTTTCCACTAAAGCTGCTTTTTTACCAATGGTAGAAGCTTCCCCTGTCCTTAGCTAGTCTTTTAATAGTGCTACACTCCATTTCTTATACATATTTATCTAGTTTTCGTATAATTTGTGATCGACAAAAAAGTAAACATAAACACAACAATGGCGGTTTAGAGACGTACAACTGTGCTGCCACTTGTGTAAGCTTTCAGTTTTTAACCTCATTAGTATTTTTTTACATTTGTTTAGCAGCAAACCCTAGGAGAGGCCTATGTGGACTGCGACAGCCTGAGTTAATGTCGATTTTGATGAAATACTATTAGCATACAACACAATACAATTTATTTTTCTATGTTCTAGGCAAAGCCTTGTCAAGACATAACATTGCAAAGATCGTGACCTACCCATCAATTTCTCAACTACAAACCACAGTTATTTAAAACATTCGCCGACAGGAAATGCCAGCAGTGTATTACATGCTAACACCTACACACACACAAGGTCAGCATATACACGTCAACCATAACACACGTCACCAACAAAACATGGACACTAACTGTGCCAATTTTTGTGTCACGCGGCGAATATTGGAACTAAAGTTACAAAGTTCTGAATTTGAATACGCTGCCTTAGAAAGTGGCGCCACCACAAAGTGTCAACTTATTATGGTCGGTCGGGTTATTCTGTCGTCATGTTTTCATTTACGTACGCAAACACACACACACAGTCAACACATATGGGAGTACGTCATTTTCTGAATGAAGTTCTCTCTACTGTTACTAATTCATATTTGATATATTAGAACAGACATCTGTTTTATTTTTATTTTCATTATGTCTGTATACATTGAAGGAATTTTTTGAAGTTTTTTTTTTCATGTTTATGTAATTTCGTTCTTGTTTCATGTTTGAAAGATTATTTCGAAAATTGTTTTGTCTATGTTTCGTTTATGACTGTTATGAAGACGCTGTGTTTTGGTAATTTGTGATCAGATAAATTAAATGCATAAGTTTTAATTTAAAATGAATTAAATATTCGTGGTTTTGTTTTGATGATTTTAATGATATACTCCGGTAAATACATATTTGTGACGGCCGGTTCCAACTTTTGTACTACCGTAAAACCTGATACTCACCTGAAAACTACCAAAAACGTAAAAAACAAATATGAATTTCGCGGGTCACACTAGGACACCCCACAAAAGTAGATAGGGTTACCATATCGAAATTTGTAAGGTCCTGAAAAAAGCTGGAATTTATACTTTAAAATCTTTTTTTTCAGGATTCATATAACGTTTTAATGTTTGTTTTTTTTTTTTTATCGTGAACACGAAAAGTCCGGATAAAATGACTAGGCCGGTCGAAGTCCGGACGGAGGGCCAAGAAGCCGGACAAATCCGGCCGGATAGTAACCCTAACCTTTAGGGAAGCTGAAAGGATTCGTTTCAGTCGCCAGAGGTATCTCTATAGCTTTCATTAGGAGGTAACATCAAAATTGTAAATCAAGTTAAAATTTTTGCATCGCTCGCGCCCTATTCAGCTAAAATCAATACGCGTGCCAAAAATAAACTATTGAATAGCATACGAGATGAAAGCTTTCAATGATATACAAAAAAGTCCTTCAGGTAGGTTATTTAAAAAAAATTGGACATGTATATTTTATTTTTTTACACAATCAAAAGATTACGGCGATACATTCAGTTAAAATGTGGCATGTCGTCACGCCTTTGTAGATTTATACTTAGTTGTGACGTGGCGAGCCCCCACTCCCCAACTTCAATGCGTTTTATCTAAATCATTTTTTATTCATAGCAAAAAATACGTGTCTAATATTTTTTTATTATCGAACTGACGGACTAAATAGAATGTATTTTTTTTTTACCCAGGCAGTATACCTATTTGAGCTCTCATTTGCTCTGGTGATAAGAAGGGTTCGTAGCTAAATGATAACAGCCGCACCGGTCAATAAAAGGTAAAGCTACGCTTGCCGGGGTCGGTTCGTGGATGAGTGATCATCCATTACATATCGAGAACCCTCGGTGCCTCGGAAAGCACGTCAAGTCATTGTCATTCGTATATCTTTGACAGACATTCCGAGTAGTCAGAAGCCCGGAAGTCTGACAACCAGTCTTACCAAGAGGTCTCGTGTTACCCACGACTGCCACAACTGGGTTGTTGCGGTCTGATAGACAGTCGCTTCATGTAAAATCCTGGTATTCAGCTGCATCTGGTTAGACTGGAAGCCGATCCTAACACAGTTGGCAAAGACAGGGCAGATTGATTTTGTATATGCTATATCGTTCGTGCCAATTTGATAAAAGAATATCGGTAGGTCTAGGAAGGGACACGTGTTCAGTAGTGTTTTTGTGTCAATTAACAATGTTGGAATGATGAATAAGTTACAATATCTATATTACAGTTTGACCGAGACCGCGCGTCAACGCTCACAGCGTTCTGCCGCTCATTAGTCAACGCTGCCCCCCGCCTCGCCGCGCATTCCTAAAGCGCGGAACAGCGGTTTCGGTCAAACTATAATTTCTTGTAAAAGGGAAATACCCTAAATATATCATCAAATTAATAATCATAGTCACAGAGTTCAAATGACTTTAGACAACAGATCAAATACAAAAAGGTTTCAGAAATCGAGCCTCTGTAAGAAACCCTAAGTTCTGAGAAAGAGCAAATGTCAAAAGAAAGGGAAAACCCAGGAGATAAGGACTTATACGACCCGAGAATGACTTACCTAAAAGAACTGGGCACTTTTGGTTGTGGTTTCTCAAAAACACCAATCCATCTCTCTACAAACCGATAGCTCCGCACCAAAGCCTGGTATTTGTAAACACGTATACATAGTTGGCACGCTGCTCGGGCCGGTGAACGCGAATTATTAATAGAAGACCAAATGTAACGTGACGTCACGTGCGCTTGCGCTACATGTATTACAAGACGAGTTACGATGGGTAATTAGCTTTATGGTTGAAAGGAAAACGCCTTATGATAAAGAGAATCTTCTCTTCATCTGCCAGGAGGCAGGAGCGAGGGGATATTGGCTGCTCTTTAGCAAGATGGGAATCATCACCATCACCATTCTCTTGCCCATATCCCAATTTATTTGTGGTCGACGCAACATTTCTTTTCTTCCATACTTCTGTAAGTCGTCATTTCGGTAGTCACTCCCTTTCTAGCCATATCAACTTTCACACAGCCCATCCATCGCTTCTTTAATCTTCCCCAATATATGGATATGGATACGAAATTAGTGTTATATTCTCAACTCAATAGTCCAACACAAACATCTCATCTCCCTCGCTTCACACTCCTCAAACACACACACACACACCCCCACATACTCACACACACTGTCTCAACACACCTTCTCGCACATTTCATGATTGTTATTTTTTGTACTTTGTCTATAAAAAATGTGCCTTTTGTTTTCTTTTTCACTACATTGTTTTAAAAACAAACGACATACGTAATGATTTTTATAATGGAGGAAGAACACTGACTCCCAAGTCACAGGTATGAACCTAGTTTGGGAGTCAGGGGACCTATTTTTTAAGACACTTCTGTATGTTGTAAATGTCTGTAACAATGTAACTTTTTTGAAATAAATAAAGAAATTTTATATTTTTATTACTTCATATCAGACCTACTATAGCAGAGTATGATTAAAAGAAGAACGCCTTATGAAAAAGAGAAGATGCTAGGAGTCGGAAAGAAGCAATTTGGTCGCCCTTTAGCAAGAAGGATTGTTATTATCAGTCTATGCTGTTCCACTGCAGGGAAAAGGCCACCCTTCCTTCTGCAAAATAGGGCCAATCCTTTAAAAAGGAGTCCAGCTCATCAAAGAAATACTTCTCTTTTTCTATTAGACTTCGTTTGATGTCCACCGCGCACAGGCTGGTTGGAAAGCAGCACATGAAGTGATATTTTGCTCCGTTGATGTAATTACTGTATGGCGTTCCAGTGGGAGGGTACATTAATAAATAAATCTCAGTAGCCTCTCCATTTCTAGCCATATCATCTTTTACACCACCACGAGCTCATCTCGTGGTAAAGACTACCCAATCAGTTAGAAAACCAGCGGGGTTGACTGCCTAGAGTGCGCAAAACACAGCAACTATTATGCATCAACATTCAAAGGTAAGACCGGCGCCGGCGGTCAGACTTTCAATCTTGACTGCACCACCTCATGAAATCGCATGAAAGGTAAAACAACGATTATGGTACAACGTAGTATGGCTCACTGCCAAAACTTCTCATCAGAATGCGTTGTTAGAATTTTATACATATTAGTACTAGACATGCTTTTACTATGTATCTCGCACGTGTTATTTGGCTAAGTAATAACAGCCGCACGGGTCGATCCATCAGGTTAAAAGCTAAGCTTACTGGGGTTGATCTATGGATAGGAGACCATTTTTACATACCGAGACTCTTCCGTGCCTCGGAAGGCACGTTAAGCCGTTGGTCCCGGCTGTCATTCGTGGATCTTTGACAGTCTTTACGGGTCGTCAGAAGTCCGAAAGTCTGACAGACGAGTACAAGGGGTACAAGGGGTATCGTATTACCCAGTTACTGGGTTGTGGAGGTCAGATAGGCAGTAGCTCGAGGCTAGGGAAAAGGCTAGGCAGATTAATTGATCTGGACCAAGTCTGTTGTTTTCAACGTAGGAACTTGTTAGGGATAGAGACCTAGATATGAGAGAAAAAGATATATTATTTTCAAGGAAGATATCTTATTAGTGGTTGTAGTGAAAAACAGAGTTTAAAACAGTGTTTAGATTAGAAAGGTTATCGTTGACCTTGCAACTTTGTAGAAACTGTTAAGTTTATGATTAGCCATTTGTGGTTTTCCATGAATGGTAGATAACATACAATTTGGGACCGTAATAAAATTGATAAGGCTCTCAGAAACCATGGGTAAGATTATAAAAGAACTTACGGTTAAGGGTACATTAGTCGGTCATTCTTCCATACAAACGTAGTATGGTGATTATTCGTCTGTTTGACGGTGTACGTCCATAGCTAAAAATTATATCAATTTGCCTTGTCATTATCTAGCCCTGTATGGAAGCAGAATTGGAAAAAAAGTATTAGTTTGGAAATTACGACCGTCAAAACTTCCATATTTCAACACTAATTTTAACTCTTCTTTCGGCGTAAATAAATAACTTATGTAGTATGAAAATGGCAAAATACAAAATGTACCGTGGGGATATAATTTATTGAAAAGTTCAAATAATTTTATTTTGATTAGATACATCCAGTAGTTCTTCCATAATATCTATACCCCAAAAGGTCTGTTTATGAAAGGAGACTGTAATAATTACATACAATCTTTGGCCTAAATGTAACGAGATGAAAATGATGTGAATTAATAGATTTAAACTTATCAGTCCCTCGCGATCCATAGTTTCAACAATATCCAATACTAATTAGGGCGGCGGTAAAATCCAAAATAACAATTCCAAGTCAAACATGTGAGCTATCTTCGGTGTCCAGTGTGACAGCAAGGGTCGTACAAGGTAGGCAGGGTCAGAATTCGTAAAAGACAAAGCAGTTGTCGTTGAAAATGAAAAGTAATCGGGAAAGCACTCAAAACGCATCAGAAAATATGAAACCAGTGAGCAACCAAGAGCAGTCGGCAACTGTCTAGTGTCAATGTCAGGCAGCTTTCATGCCGCCATGGGATCTGGAGGCAAAGGTCCTCGCGCACATTTGGGAGTGGCGCGAGGAGGCGAAACGCCGGGGCTTAACTCCGCTGCCACGAGAAATCGCGGCACAGCGGACAGAGCTCCGGCGGAATCTCATGGCGTCATGGAGAGTGCGATTGTCGCAACCCAGCGCTGGGCACGCCACAATTGCGGCGATAAGACCCCTCTTTGAGGAGTGGCTAGAGAGGCGCCACGGCGTCCTCACCTTCCGCCTGACGCAGGTCCTCACCGGACACGGCAGTTTCGGGAGGTTCCTGCACAGGATAAGGCGGGAGGAAACGCCCGGGTGTCACCATTGTGTGGATCGCCCGGAGGACACGGACCCGCAGATTCGAAGGGGTCCACTAGGGCCGATGCCTGCCGGGGTTGCGAAGAAAACCGAAAGGGAGATCGTGGCCCCCGGCAACAGGGCAGCCGAAGGAACACGGGTGGGTTTTAGTCAGTAAGAGTCTGACACGCCCTCCCGCTCCGCCCAGAGCGGGAGAAGTTATTTGATGATTTCCCACCCTCAAAAAAAAAAAAAAAAGGCAGCTTTCATGCCAATGACATAGACTAAAAATATAAGACTGATTTTAATCGATATAAAATTGATAGTTATTATATTGGTTTTTCTAATTAATATTGTAACTAATTAATATTTTATTTATTAATATGACTGTAATTAAATATATGCACTATATTGTGTACAAATTATGCATTTAATTACTTCTAGTGCGAAGATTTTCTTTTGTAATGGTGTAATCGATTACTCAATTAATCGATAATCTTACGAAAACCATCTTTCTCATATTTCTCAGCTTCCAGATTGAGAATTGTGTTGATTTTTGATATTCTAAGATAAAAAATATGACATCTTTTATATTATATCTAAACTTATTACATTTGGGCCCACCGTTTTCCATCTTTTTTTGCGCGCTCGTTTTCGTTATAAATCATTTTCTATTTCACAAAATAAATAAATATATAAATAAAAACTACATTAATAAATACAATTAATTAATAATTATTTTAATTTCTCAGTAGCAGCCTGGAATCTGGATTTGTGCCCGGTTGATGGTAATAGGCTCGCCCCCTATTACATGGGACCTAAAACATAACTGGCGAAATGTGGGTGAACCTGCCACAGGGACACCTCTGCCCAACCCTTCGGGGAAACAAGGCGTGATGTTATGTTATGTTGTAATAAATACAAAATAAATAAATAAATAACTTTACTAAATAGCATGCATATTAGCCACGCCACCAAACAGTGCGAGCAGTCGACTAGTGCAACCTTAACATCAGTAGGAGGTACCAAGAACACAATATCTTGGCGTTATGGTAATTCAAAAACCACCAATGTTTCGTGGTGAACATTTAAAAGGCCATGATTAAATAAACAGATATTAGCATGGTTGTCCATTAGGGGTGCGAAGCGAAAATGAGATCGTGGCCCCCGGCAACAGGGCAACCGAAGGAACACGGGTGGGTTTTAGTCAGTAAGAGTCTGACACGCCCTCCCACTCCGCCCAGAACGGGAGAAGTTATTTGATAATTTCCTACCCAAAAAAAAAAAGCATAGTTGTCCATTGCTGTTATTCATTGTAACTGCAAACTGCAAACCTATGAATTACAATCGTCAATAAGGTCAGTGCAGCTAACAAGCTAGCATGGAAAACTAGTAGCATTGTAGTCAATTAGAAACTGAATATCGTTAGTGTGACATCACTAGCAGGAATGGGAGCATCTGCAGCGGTCAATGTCGAGTGCTAGTGAGGGGAAAACATCGTTGGTTGGAATGTTTATCGATACTTTCATGTTTGTGATAGTTAAGTGTTGAAATGAGGCGTGAATTTTAAGTTACTGTGTTCTAAAACAACGAAATATGTTATCTATATCTATTTAGCCCGGAATGTCCCACCGCTGAGCAAAAGCCTCTGTTTTCTCTTTCACACATACGTCTGTCCTCTGGCATTGCGGGCCTTTGGTAGGAGTCAAATTAGTCCCTTCATCTTTTCACTGATTGGGTCCCATTAAATGCTATGCGAAATAGCAGCAGACCAAAATGAATACAAGATATTACAAGAATGAAAATAAAAAATAAACAGAGCACCAGCATTTTTTGGAGGTCAAGTTGTAAGAGATAGTTTCTGACACCACCTCCTTCCCTACTTCCTAGGGTTTAAGCTGGCAAAGCCAAAATATTCGGAGACAATTTCCCCTATCTCGTGGATATATTTTAAGACTATCGATATATCACAGCACAACACTGCCGTCATAAACGCCGGAAATATCGCGTAAAAGCTATCTATCAACAGATGCCAGTCAGTCGCAGACTCGCAAGTAATCGCGTAAACTATATTCAAAATGATATTGTTGTTTCTGACGAAGCGCGCACAACATACACAGATCATTATAAATCGTAACTGTTCAACGGTGTTTTTGGGACGAATACCATCGACAAGCATCTTTCTTCAGAAGGCAGATGAAAATCAAGAGACACCCGTTTCCTAATTAATATAAAGAAATTTCAGATTATTTAGAAGATAAAAAAACCATGGGATTGAGCTGCTCGCTCTGCTAAGCCTTGTGATAAAACTTAACATTTTAATTATTTTGTAAAATCATGAAAATATACCAGTTTTATATACACATTGACATTGTTGAAAATTATATTCAAAATGACATGATTACTTTGTAAAGTATTATATTATTTTAATTAATTATTGTGAATGTGAGGACTATGTGGATATCATTATTATTTTCATTTTTCAGTTAGTTTTAATTATGGTCTGGCAGTTTGAGTAGTTTATGCGGCCTACCCAAATGTCATTTCTTTGGTATTGTTCGTCGAGTTGAGCTCCTTAAGTTCTGAGTTGAGCTCCACGATTACTGACAAATGCTTGCACTGACTGGACAGGTCCACTCAAATCTGTGTGGTTCTTTCCTCAAAAGACCATTTCAGACACTTATCTACATGGTCCTCATATGGCCTGACCAAGATTATGTCTGGACTTTAAAAGAGACTGTGACCTCTGAGTTTCATTCAGCCTTTTTTCTCAGAGTAGTCAGATAGGAAACGCCGAACTCAACTAGCTTATTTTTATTTTTTTATATTTTTTATATGACGTGTAAAAGTGATTCCGATATCCTATTTACAGAATAAACAATTTAATTGCATTTCATTTAATACAGTGAAAACCGTTTATAGCGACTCCGCTTAAAATGACGTACCGGTTATTACGACGAAATTTTGAGGTCCCAGCATTTCTGTTTGCTTTACATAGTTTTTGGTTATAAGGACTATCGGTTATAACAACCGTAATCCGCCGGTCCTTTCGAAGTCGGCATAAACGGTTTTCACGATAAAAATTTAAGTTAAAAATTATAACCCAACTACCACAAAAACGCCAACTAAAAAGGTACAAAGTGAAAAATAACTTTAATTTCGGAAGTCGGTGTCACTTTGTAGTGTTTTTTTGTTATTGCAAGTCGGTTGTTTTTTTTAAGTATTTATTTGTATATTTTTAGTTGTGGTACGTACCCCACACAAATTCGAAAACCACTACATGCTATGTAAATAACAGTGACAGGAACTTATTATATCATCCACGTACTAAGTGGGAAAAAGTACGTTTTATTGAAGCTAACTCAAAAACTATCCAAGCAGACTTAATAATATTTATATGGACCACCTTGAGAGCATACCCTTTCAAACAAAATATAATTTTCAAAATCGGTCCTCCTCCTTTTTGGAAGTCGGTTAAAAATACGATGAGGACTTTAGGAGTTATGACGGAACAGATGAACATACATAGCCTGTTAAAATCATAACCCTCCTTTGGCTTTGCCGTAGTCGGGTAATTAGTGGTACGGTCAACCGCACGTCAGTAGTAACACTACTACCAAATAAAAGTGCTGTCATTGTCAAATTTTTACAACGACCTGTAACCTAATTGCGTAATACAAGACAAATTTGGACGGTACGGGGGGTTCGGTGTCACTTCAATACCCAGATTACCACTCGCCATCCGGTTGCCTCTCCGATAAAATTTTATGTGCTATTGCTTTAACTATAGTGTTTGGCTGGGAAGAAGATGTAGCACAACAAACTCCCCCAACACATTGTCAAAATCGTTAATCTGAAATGCGATATTCGGCGGTGATCTCTCGCGTCCGGACCTAGTTCAGGCCATGGTACGGAGCGAGAGGAAATGGGAGGCCGTCACCTCTTCTGCGAAGCAATAATTCTCGCGAAGGAGGAGGCGGAACGCGTGAGGGAGAGGCAAATTTCGCGCCCTCACGCCCCTAACCGCCGCCGGAGACACCCTTGGCGTCGGGAATCGCAGGCCTATTCCCGGCCACCGTAGGCGCGGGCTTGCGTACGGTGAGCAATGGGTAGCTCGCCGTCCGATAAGGACTAGGCCCGGGGGGTCGACGGCGCGTTGTCTTCCACGCGCGCCTCACAGAGATGTCAGCACAACTGACAGGGTCCGCTAGGGCCACGGAAAAAAAAGTGTGGTATGGTAATATTGCGTCACGATTGTGCATGGTAGTTGTCTACGAGTCGAGCCATTTGCTGTAGTGGATATTTGTGGGCTAAGTAACTAGCAGCTTCCGATTTTACACGCTCTAAGAAAGATAATTATCTTGCAATTTGTATGTATCTACTGCCACTGGTTTAGTTTGTGCGTTGTTAGTCGGGGAGTCAGTCACGAAATAGTTTTACATATTATGTAAAGATAAATAGATAGGTGAAGGTTGGATGAATGAAAGGCGACTAACAAAATGTATTTACAAGGCAGATCTGAGTGGAAATGCCGGGAGGGCACGCCCAAGGAGGACATATACTGACCTTATTGGTGATGTTCTTCAAGAAAGGTCAGGTGCGTAGTATTCGCAACCGGTGTGCGTGTATGACCAGATGTATGATCGTAAACGAGGCAAAAGGAGATGTAACGATCGTATCAGGTGGCGTTCTGTAGTTTCTGCCTAACCCCATGGGAAGAAGGCGTAAGTATATGTATGTGAATGTATGCAATCAGATCGGTACTGAGGTGGTCCTCGCATGCTCTAATCAACTTTTTCGCACACCTATAAGTAAAGTTGCAACGGATAGTGATTTGGCCGGATACCGGATAACTGGCGTCTGCCGAAGCCGGATAGTCGGATATCCGGCCGAAGTGAACGTCATGAATGTTAAAAATAGCACGCGCTCTCATCGCTCGCGGTCGCGGCGAAAAAGGCGTTCGCGCTTATTATCTTTAAAGGCCGTAAAAATTGTTTTCATACATCACAATTTGCCTTTAGTAGATTTGAAAAATTGATTATAATTAGCTACTAGATTTGCTTACAGAACAATTTTTTTTTTAAGTAAACAGGTTGGTTCTCGTAATTAGTAGTATTATTTATTTACTTTTACAAAAAAAAGGCCAAGTATCCGACACAAGATGACAATCTAGCAGTGCGCCGGATAGTAAAAAAATGGCCGGATATCCATTGCAACTCTACCTAAAAGACCAGATGGGGAGACCAAATCTTGGCAGGGATCACATTAAGATAATAACAATATTATTGATGACATCACGCTAAAAAGCTTTATTAACCTTGACTGAGTCAGTCATCACTGACATTATAATGAAAGTCGAAATAATGTTATGTCGATAATAAAAGATAATTTATAAACAATCGCTCATGAGTTTATAATTAAATCTGTGTGTGGCGTAAACATTGTTTTTTTTTTGTTATAATTAAAAATATGAAGATAGGGATGCCACTTTTTCAGTTTTGGTAGATTTTTAGCTCAGTCAATAACAGCATCAAACATCGCAAACATGTAAAGAATTTTTTTCATAAAAAATTCTAATGAGCCCAAACACAATACCTGTGCTGTAAGTTGGTAAGGGAGTTGGGTATCCTACAAATTTCAGGTGATGCTGCAGCATCAGTTCAAGGTTCAAACTTTGTTCTTCTAATATCATTGTAGTAACAGAATAACAAATTTCAAATCGATCAGACCTGTGGAAGACGCTCACATCCATTCATCAACAAAATAGAGCTGATAATTTTCAAAGGGCTGAATCGATTTTAATAAAAACATGTAAAAAATCGCATGTAAATCGGTTCACCCGTTTAAGAGCTAGGGTGCCACAGATTGGGCGGAGCATCGCCGTGTCCTAGTGGAGGCGATCGGCGGCGGTGATCTCTCGCGTCCGGCCTTGGTTCAGGCCATGGTACGGAGCGAGAGGAAATGGGAGGCCGTCACCTCCTTCTGCGAAGCGGTAATGCTCGCGAAGGAGGAGGCGGAGCGCGTGAGGGAGAGGCAAATTTCGCGCCCTCACGCCCCTAACCGCCGCAGGAGGAGACGCCCAGGGCGTCGGGAATCGCGAGGCGATTTCCGGCCACCGTAGGCGCGGGTTTGCGGGCGGTGAGCAATGGGTAGCTCACCGTCCGATAAGGACCAGGCCCGGGTCGACGGCGCGTTGTGTTCCACGCGCGCCTCAAAGAGATGTCAGCAGAATCGACGGGGTCCGCTAGGGCCAATGCCTGCCGGGGTTGCGAAGAAAACCGAGAGGGAGATCGTGGCCCCCGGCAACAGGGCAACGGAAGGAACACGGGTGGGTTTTAGTCAGTAAAAGTCTGACACGCTCTCCCGCTCCGCCCAGAGCGGGAGAAGTTATTTGATGATTTCCCACCCACAAGAAAAAAAAAAAAAAAGGGTGCCACAGATACACACATAGCTGTCAAACTTATAAAACCCCTCTTTTTGCGTCGGGGTTTAAAAATGGAAGAGAATAACATTGGAACATGGGACAATGGCAGACAGAAGAACGCCGCTTGTTTGACATCCAATAACATACAAAATGGAATCATGTCATCAAAACAAAGAAAGGAACATGAAGAAAAAAGACAAAGGAAATCTTAAACTTACTTATAAGAAGAAAAACAGATATAGCAGACGTGTTTTCACAATGAAAAACCTAGAATGGAAGCGAGTAGGTCATGTCATCAGGAGTCATAACTGAAGATGAGCCAGAAACGTAACAGAATGGTATCCCAGAGACGGAAAGAGGAAAACCATTTCAAAGATGGGACGACAACTTGAAAACTACTGCGGGATCCCACATGGAGGAGAAAACCTCACGGCCGCCAGCTATGGAGATCTGAAGATTTCTGATATCTAACCTTTAATTTGAATAAATTGTAAAACTGGTTTCAAGAATGCAAATAATTTGTAATTGAACATAAAAAAGCCAACCCTACAAAGCATAAATCTACTGTAACAGTGACTTCAAAAAACTTTATGACAGGTTACGATAAACAGGTAGAAATGTTATGTAGACTCAGATCCCAGAGACATGCCGTCACTACTAATTTAGGAAGAATAAGGATGATGCTTGGGTCAAAAAAAAAAGAAATTCTATTTAGTCCGTTAGTCAGATAATAAAAAAATATTAGACACGTATTTTTTTCTTTATCATAATAATAAAAAATTACTTAGATAAAACGCATCAAAGTTGGCGGAAATTTGGGTATTGAAGTGATACCAAACCCCCCGTCCAAATGGACCCCAGCCACCATAGTGGACAGGGGCGGAGATATGGGGCAAAACATTTTTTTTTACTTGGCATTCAAAATTTAAGCTCTATTATCTGCAAAGAATATTAATAAAAAAATACTTAGATAAAACGCATTAAAGTTGGGAGTGGGGGTCGCTACGTCACGAGTAAGTATAAAATCTACATACTAGTGACGTCATGGCACATTTTAACTCAATGTATCGCCGTGGTCTTTTGAAAATGTAAAAAAGAACAAATACGTGTCCAATATTTTTTAATAATCTAGCGGACGGACAAACATTTTTGTCGTCATCCCTATTGTTACACGTGCAACTAACGCTATGGAGATATATACAGCATCAAACTTTTTAGAAAACTGTGAAGTCGCTTTCGCTTATATTTTCTGTCATAACACAGATGAAAGAGTCTTTTGCGTAGCAGGAGCATCGTATCAGTATTTTTTTTACGCAGAGCAACTGTGGCTCCTTAAATTGTATATTAATTTGTATTAATATTCTGAAACAGTCACGCATACAATCAAAATGGAACTTTAGTATATGATATATTGGATCTTTTTCTTTCCATGTACAAGACAGTTACGTAATTACAAAATTTTCGCTCGATTAATTTTTTATTCGAAAATCATGTCTTTTTAAAGATTATGCAAAAAAAGGTCAAAATTGCTCGGCTTTTATGTCTAAAATAAGTATTCACAGTAAGAATATAGTTTATTATTCAGCCACAAGATATTTTTTTTTTCTTGATCAATTATTAATTTAGTTATAAACGAAATAAGAATTGAGACTTACGTCATTTAGTTTCGTGTTCGAACACGATCAAAGTGCGCATGCGATATTCAACTTTATTACTGTGGTGTTAGCGTTTAGCACGTATCGGAGTGGCAGGGTGCATGGGGGCGGAGCTTGCGTGGAAATTGTCTTTAGAATGCCTGGTCTTAACAACTAAACTGGACTATTGGTCCTCCCGGGAGATCAGCAGCTGTTATGCATATGGATGCATTTGACGATTCTTGTGTTGACTGCTATGGAGCAGTCCACACAAGAATCGTAGGAAGAGCTACCCAAGGTGTATCACGAGATTGGAGCCTCATGCTGCCCCTGCACTAAGCAACGCATAATGAGTTATACATATGTGGGGTTCAGTAGCTAAGCAACACATAATGAGTTATATATGTGAGATGCAGTAGCTTTACGTATCAGTCTGCCCTATACGGAGAGAGTAACCATGAAGCGAAAACTATAAAAAGGCTTTATTTAGACTTCAGGCTGCCAAAAAAAAGATAGCCTACATGATGCTTTTCAAAACTCCCAAAGGTGTAATAGCAGCTAAAACGACGATCCTTTGAATTTGAAGAGAGGGCTCCAGCCAGCCTTATTTTTTTTCTACTCCTTTTCTGCCTAAGAAAGTTTGCTAAATGCTGAGAAAACCGCCGATAATTGACGTGCGTAGACGCATAGTACACCATAGTTAACGTACAAAAATATGTCCGAGATTAGCAATGACGTCACAGCACCCGGATCTACTAAACACTACGTGTAAACTAATGACTGTTTATGCCATACAATACATTGAACTGGAGTAATTTACGAGTTGATTTGAGACTTGGTGAAAAACAGAGAAGAACTACTGGTCTTTACATCAACATCAGTTTCCAACACCTAGTTGGAAACTGATGTTGGATCGGCTAGTGATCGTATGCAGTTGAAAAACAGTATTCAACTGCATATGTATTTCTGTGACCCAAACACGGACCTGTAACGTTAACAAAAAAAAACAAAAAAATGTTGAATATAGGGGTTAATTTTGGGGGCAACATGAAAATAAAAAACGAATTGCAAACTGTATCATGTGTCATATCAAATGAAACGGCTTATTGAGAGGATCTCAACTATATTTATTTTATCATTTTAAAATAAATAAATTTAAATATAGTTAAGAAAATAGATGAAAATTGACCATTCCCCTTATCTCCTGAGTCTAAAATTATGTAAAAAAAAATACAGAGAATGGTTCTTTACTTATAGATTATAGGAGAATCTATAAGAAGTCTATGGTCTTAAAATAACATGGTAAATCTCTCAATTTTGTTGGAATGTATGGGAGAACATGTTTTTCAACTACAATGTTAGGTTTGTTCTTGGGATAAATTCATACCAACTACGAAACCCTTCATTGTGCGTGGTCCGAGACGCACTTCGCCGGTTTTTGTAAGAGGAATGAACATATATGTACACTGAACGTTAACTGAATGGCATTGACATTGTTGCTATCAAGGGCAAAACCTGGATGAAACTAGCGCAGGAGCGTGGGGATTGGCATAAGAATAGAGAGGCCTATGCCCAGCAGTGGGCGAAGTCGGGCTGTTGATTATGATGATGAAACTGAATGACAAGACTGCAGATTGAAAATACCAAAAAGATATGGAAACGACGTAAGATGATCATTAGGAGCAGTATACTAGGCTTGCCTTCAGAAAAATAGCGGAGAAACTGGATAAAATCAAAATGGGATAGAGGCTGTTGAGTGTTGATGCAGACGAAACGAGATAAAGCCTCCTTTGGGGACAACGGTAGATAGAAAATACTCGAAAAGGTACGAAAACTAGATCTTTTAGGAAAATAACGATCTGGAGGATCAATACTTGGCTTGCCTGAATTAATGAAATGCACCGATCCCAGCGTGATTTAACTAGACTCGATAAATCAAATGAACCCCAAGATTTGCACTAGCCCCTGGAGCCTTATGTTCCATGGTGCTACAGAGGCCATTGCATATCAAGGAGTAGACCGGGGGCGCAGTAATGGTAGGGAAGACGTGCCCTCAGGATATGGATGGATTTGCGAGCCGTACCGGATATACATCTTTGAGTAGGCAATGGACTAGTGGAGAGACGGGTGATATTTATCTATGGATGGGAATCTTTTTACGACGTCGCCGTGGAGGGTCAGTACTTGGTTTGCCTTCACAAAAATTACGGAGGGGATGGACCCACTTGGGATAGGGGCTGTTGATACAGGTAAAATTGAGGATGATGACGGCAGATTTTCAAAGAAAAGAAAAGAAAGAAAGAAAAAGTATTTATTGAGACTCGCACAGGAAATCACAAATTTAACTAAAACACACTCATTAAAACATTAATAAAAAATTAAAAAACAAATTAAAAAAAAAACAGTAAGTCCTGTACGAGGCCAAAAGGCTCCTATCTCAGTTTGGCACCACTTCTCCATCGACATCTAAAATGCTGGAAGCGAGCTTTATTTATTTTATTGTTTCACTAACAATTGTTTACACTGATTTTAATGTTAAAGGTAACATGCAAAAAAGTATATATGGAACAGTGCAACCATCTTAAAAAGTAGAGACTGCACTAGAGTCTGGCCACGCTAAGTCTGCAATGGAATAAATGGGCAACCCCAAAGTTTTATAAATGGTATACTTTTACATCAGTCAGTTATGTCAGTTTCGGGGTACTTGAAATGTCAGATTGCTTACGCTGTAAGCTGTTAATCCTATTAAAAGTAGAGTGGTTATTATATATATAATTTATTATTGTAAATTCCAAGATGTGAAGGGACAGCACGATGTCGTCCTTAACCAAAAAACGACAATGTTTACAAGATATCGAAAAGTTGACGTGTAAGTAGATTAATGATTTTGATATTTGCCTAATACATTATGTGTAATAGACTATGTCGTACCTTTGCTCTGCTATACGATGACAAAACTGTATCAAATCCACACTGCATCGTGCTAAAGTGACTATTCAGGAATAAATCAGAATATAAAGAAAATAACCTATCAAAAACAAAAAGACAAAGTATCAAATTCTTTTTTCGTAGGACAGATGGTGTTGCCCTCCATAGATTTTCAAATTCCACCGTTTTTTTTACTTATGCAGACTTAGCGGGGCCAGACTTTATTCGCCAGTCCATTTACTTCCTGCTGAGTATTTTCGGCGGCCGAGACAGATACTGTCATAGAAAAAATGGATGTTGGATACATTTGCGTATACCGCTACGTACGTCCGTGAAGAAAAAACCTATCAAATTATGTAAATTAGACTCAATCAATCAGTCTTGGTCCATTATCATGCCCCATCAAATGAAAAATCAAATGAAAAATTAAATAAGGGACATTTAATTTTTCATTTCAATCAGAATATAATGTCAGGGCCAGTTGACTCATTGCATCTGATTCACCTGGAGGGGGGGGGAGTACCCTTCCTCCCCTCCCCTCTCTTCCACTCCTTGGTAAAACTACGAGTGGGCGTGGTAAAGGTTAAAGATCAGCTGATAAAGCATTATTTATTGCCTGAAGTCTATAAACCTAGTCTGAAAGTTTCCAAGAAAAGTGGATTATGTATTTAATACTTAAATGTTTCTACGAATTAAAGAAGTTACAAAAGCTTGGTACGTGAGGTCTGCAATAAATAGGCTACCGTTATATTAGAAATAGAGATGCCGCGAACACTCGCTATTATTCGGTATTCGGCATTACTCGACATTTTTTTATTCGTCGAATACCGAATAATAGACACTATTATTTGATATTCGACGAATAGTTGTCTAAATAAAAATAAACTATTAATGAACAGAAAAACTATAGACTTTTATTAATCTTACATAAACCAATTATTTAAAAAAAAAATATGATATAATTATTCTTTTTGTCGGGGAGGCAACAAACAGTAATTACATCATAATTTCAGGTTATTGGTTTGTACCCTGCCTGCAATACCAAAATTTTATAGATTACTAGCTGCGCCCCGCGGTTTCACCCGCATAAGTCTCGATCCCGTAAAAATATCGTGATAAAAAGTATCCTATGTCCTTCTCCGGGTCAAGGTCTATCCATATCCCAAATTTCATCCAAATCCGTTCAGCCGTTTTAGTGTGATGTCGTGACCAAGGGAAATAGGGATTCATTTTTATATATATAGATAACATAATTATTGTTTTTGTCTTTACAGTTAAGTGTTTTTGCAGTCGGGTTTTTTAAATAATTTGCTTTATTTCAAGCTTTTTAGTTTTATTAAAATATATATACATATTTGATTGACCCATTACTAGCTTTTATTTGATACCAATAATATTGTAATTTTTTTTTATAAACCAGCCTATCCTTTTTTATTTATTTGCAGATGCAATATATGAATATTATATAGCTTATATCAGTACCAGAGTTAACGAATGACGGTGACCAATCTAACGACACCTAATAAGTTAAAATCCATCAAGCCGTTTAAACTACAAGCGTGCCAAAGAAATAGGCATACATACATACATACTCTCGAAAAACATTACCCTCCTTCTGGGGCAGTTGGGTAAAAACAAATTACACTTAGTATTATTATCATTTATATAAAAAGTTTGCCAAAAATCAGTCATTTAAGTTAATAAGTTAGGCTTTTTATTAATTTAAATAAATAATTTAATATTTAAAGTCCAATAGGGGTAGATTATGGTGCAGAAAAATCTGCCCAAATTTTACATATTGACTTCTGGGAGGTGGGCTGGTTTGAATATGGCCGCCATGGCCCACCTAAGGGACTAAGTGTGGAAACTCTACTGTCCGAGACAATGGCGAAGTCGGAAGTGTGTGTGTTATGTGCTGACGCTACTCACCGTCACAGCGTGTATGTACACTTGGTTACCACAAGTAAAGCGCGCGTCGCTTCGTGTACGCTCCATGGTACAGCCCAATTCAAACTTTATGGCGGCTCGGAACATGAGGCGAGTACACTATCTTAATAAATCATATACACCTATCACAAGTTGCCCATAACATGTCTATTTTATAATTTCATTATATCTTGATCATAGATGTGAGTTTATTTTTATTGCAAAAGGAATTGCAAAGTTTTTAGGTTCAGTTGTAGGTCACAGGTGTAGGTTCAGTTGGCAAAACTGAACAAATAGACCGGAATTGTATTAACAACATGTGGGTACCTACGGGTGCTATTTATCAATCCTGTTATCAATGACGTTCGCTAGCAAACAAGCCTACGCTAATTATTTTCACACTATGGTAACCTTCCATAATGAAATCAATGAAAAATGTAATCTGAACCAGATTCTGTGTTAATTAGTTTTAATTAACAACATTACAGTGGAGTTAGAGATAGGTGGTAGTTTCAAATCACATGATTTTGAATCAGTTTTTAAGGGTTCTGTAACCACAGGGTGCCATCTGTCTGTCTGTCACAGGGCTCTATCATTTGAACCAAAATCGGTAGACATTTGAAATTTTCACAGAGTATGTACTAGTATGGCCGCCATACAACAACTAAGTAAGAACAAGTAATAAATACTAACTAATATAACTTTATTTTATTTTGCAAGAAACCAAAAAATATGTATTGTTCAATAGTCCATACAAGAAAGCACAAAATAATATAGTATTCAATATTGTATGGTGGTACAGAATCCTTTATGTATGTGTCTGACTCGCACTTGGCCGCTTATATATATATATAATTTTTGCTAAGAGTAGTAAAAAGAAAGCTGATGTGGCTCAAAAGGCTGCTCAACTTAAATAGGACTGGGCAGAACTTGTCAGCCGCATGCCAGATACACTTTGGGCCCAAATAGTACAGAGCTGATGACCTGAGACTCATCTGGAATATAAAGGAGATTATTGAACGAACTGGATAGATTTCATCAAAACTGAAAGGACGAAGCGAGGAATCACAAAACATGGAAGGAGTGGAGGGAGTTGGATGGTATCATCATCATCTTCCTGCCCTTTTTCATGTTTTTGGGGGTCAGCGCTGCACGTTTTCTCTTTCCACTCTCCTCTGTCAACGATCACGCTATCATTCACTTTCTTCTCTCTCTTACCATTCCTCACACAATCCATCCAACTTTTCTTAGGCCTTCTTCTCCCTCTTCATCCTTCAACATAAGAGGTACGAAGAGAACAACAAACGATTAAATAATGTTGGATAAATATTAAATAAAAATGGTAGTGGTCTGATTGTGTCTGTTGCTAAGCATGCTTAGTGGAGACAAATTGACATAATAATCATGCTAGACAAACATATTGATAGCAGAGCGTTATCATCAATGTATTATGAAACATTCCTATTGGATAAAGCACGGCCAACTGGATTTGCACACAATTAACTCTCAATACATTATTTTTCTGTAATTTTAAAGTTGTAAATGGTTAGTATTTTATCATTTTGTTTTTTTTAAATTTATGTTTATGTTCAGTTTTTTTTTAAGTTTGTTAGAAATCATAATTTCATTTCAATCATAAATTCAATTTTTTTATGGTAGAAAACAAAGCTTGCTCCTATTTATTTGTAATTTAAAAAAATAGTTTTTTAGTAATTGTAAAAATCCTAATATCTGTACATATGTAGCCACAGCTGAAATTCAGTGTGCCTTTGTGTACTATGTATGTATGTAAACATTCTTCTATGTACCTATTTAGCATTTAAATTCATGTTCCTTTGCATTAGCAACTGCACCCATCGGGTTAATTATCGTACGGAGGCTGAAATATCGAAAACAAATGTGCAACTTACGCAATTTGCGAGTCTTCATACAACTAATTCAATAAAATGGAATCACTGTCGTTAAATATAGATCGAAAACGTAGTCAAAAATAGATAATAAGTTATCCACTATACACACCAGTTGTAATACAGTCACATCATCTTCGGAATGTGAAACAAAACAAGATATTTAATGAACAGAACGCACCACACGGAAATTCAGGGGGAAACTGCAATAAAGTCGATTTTCCTTTCAGGATTTGACCACCATGATACACTCCCGTTTTATCGTCCACTAGTACATTGTCCAGGTTGTTCTATTTAACACAATCGTTCGTTTATATATGGCACTCATGCCCGAAGACACCACGTCCTTATATTTTCACAAATTCAACTCGTTTTTACGATATCACTAAATAAAATGATGTGTGAATGACATGAATTTTTGACATGCGCACTCCATTATGTCTAGCTAGCGCCATCTTGTTTTTGAAGCATGCGAAATTTTGAAACCCTCTTTTCTAAACTTTGAAACAGTGCCGCTACTCGCTTATAGATGTCGTTAATAAGATTGTTTTCTTTTATGTTACAGTCGCTAGATGTAGGTACTAAACAATTAATATGCCGTTAATTGGCATTACAAATCAACCACATCAACAATTAACTAACTACTATATGCACAGTTCAATGTCAATCTCTCAGCTTTACATCACATCTCGTATCAATTAGTATTCTACGAATATATTTACATTCAGTAAAGCATAAAAAAGTAATTCAATTATAATTAATCCGTTAATTACTAGCTTCGGCTACAAAACCTGTTCGTAATGTATTTTATTCGTTTCTGTTTCATTTCAACATGTTTCTGTTAAAAAGTCTTTGTGTTGTCAAACCTGTGGCCTCACGTATCAATATGGCGGATCAAACGCGCATATTTGTCCCAAAAATACGAATGACCCAAGAACGCGTGGTCGGTTACATGGACGTGGGAAAAATGGAGCTGGCATAAATAGACATTGTGATAAAGTAGACCTCATTAACCTAATCACATAACCAATCGACTTCAGTGTCCATTTGTGCATGTCCACAAATCATACAAGCATACCATTTAAATCAGCCTATTATTGTTCTAAATAGCATAGGGTTGATTATTAAATGCTTACCTATTAAAATCTTGTTCCCACTACTTAATTGAGACTGGCCAGTTCGGCGTTTTTTAAGGCCTATGTACAGATAGGCCTATCAAAAGTAGTTCGAAAACTTCGTAGTGAACACTATACACAATTAATTATTCTGACGGTCAAAAACACATCGGGAGCACTTAGGGGCAACTGTCAAATCGTGTTGTCATTCATTGATAGTTCGGGCCCCAAACTAATCTTATCTCGTAGGATTCGTCTGTAATTTCGGCTGAAACTACGAATTTTGTAATTAGAGATTAGACCTCTTGTCATCGTTACCGAGCGCGACAGCGATATCGCGGCGACTTCGCTTAGGTATATCTGAATAGGCTTTAATAGCTGTCTTATACTTATGCCATTTCTTCCATACTTTTCGTAATATTTTAAAGCTATACATACTACCCGAAGTTTCTTGAGTCGCCATTTAAAATATACCACCTCTTAAAATCTTCGTAGCTTCGCAAAATAAGGACTGGTCTAAGTCGTTAGTTCTTAGAACTTGTTCAGGTAGACTGACGTCATACATACAAACATACATACATACAAACGTCCATGCATACATGCCTGCGTATGGTCTGTTTCAAAAGTATCTCACGAATGTGTAAACAAGACCTTTTCAGGTTAAGATAGTTAATTGATTCAGGCGTGACCACATCATCATTTTACTTTTCAGGTTAAATTCTTACGCATCACTCAGTAAAGGGAATAGGAATGATGACTAAAAATTCATTTTTTGTCCGTTTTGTAGATTATTAAAAAACATTGTAAATGTATTTTTTTCTTTTTTTACGTTAAAAGATTACGGCGATACATTCAGCCATGACGTCACGAGTATGTAGATTTTATACTTACTTGTGACGTAGCGACCCCCACTCCCCAACTTTGATGCGTTTTATCTAAGTCATTTGTTATTAATATGATAATGCGAAAAATACGTGTCTAATATTTTTTTACTATCTGGCTGACGGACTAAATAGAATTTCTATTTTTTGGCCCAGGCATCATCCCTATTCAAAGTCAAAGTCAAATAATTTATTTCCAATCGACTCATTTATGGCACTTTTGAACGTCAAAATTTATAAATGACTAGTACCTAACAATATTCATGTATGAATGTTTCAATTTAGTAATGACAAAACCACATGCATAAGAGATTTGATCTGTTGAAGGGCAAATGTCCCAGACACATACAACATACAATCTAATACTAAATTAAATGACGAACTATATCTACAAATAAATACAAAAACAAAAGGACACTTAGGCGACAAAGTACTCGTCGCTTTCATTCGGAAACATGCCCAGAAGACTGGCAGCATTGCCACGTTGAATGGCAATGCTAATTCCTTTGCCAAAGAACTTTGTAATTGAAAAATCATCGAACAAACATTATTTAGGTTACATGAATCTCAATTTGTCAACATCTTCAAACTGATTTAAAATGAAAGCACTCAATATGTAAGGGCTCTACAAATTGGCTTCCACAGATTCGTTTTCTGTTCGAGTTGTTTACATTTTCATTAGATACTTTTGGTATAGAGTATACAAATATTGGTTGAAGAATGCAGTAGGTATTATTAGCTTTGGTTATGGGGTCACTACTTGATGGTGTAGTAGGCTCAAGGTTAGCTAAGGATCGCGAGGTTCTGAGTTCAATCGGTAGGTAGGTAGACTGTTATTAATTCATTTCTCATGGTCCGTTGAATTAAATTAATTAGTCTCAGAAAAATATTGCCAATTTCCGATTGCACTGGATCTTAAACTTTCCATCACTTGCAGTTTGGTGGTTATTTATGGTCAATAAAGTACATTGTATACATCTTTTATGGGGTACTGTGTTAAGTGTTACAACAAAATGCAATAATTTCTATTTTCCTAATGTCCCTCGGGAATCATCGCATTTCCGAATGACAAACGAATACTAATATCCATGTCCATCAATTATTAGATTTATCGTGTATAATAATTTGAATTCAGAACTAAGTACTTTATTTTTGTTTTGTTTTGATTTCCATATGAATAATATAGAGCTGTAAAACTATTTTCCTATCTGTCGTGCCTGCGACTTTAGCAGCTTTCCTACCATTTTTAAAATAAATTACATTAAGTTAAAAGAGTATTAACAACTCTATATACTTCCAAGTCGATTGAGAGCGTCCGGTCTACACCAAGTGTAAATGGCAACTGATAGAAATCTGACGACTGACGAAATGTGATACATTGCAATTAAATTAAAGAAAATTTTAAACTCATGAAATACACTTTGTAAGCCAGCCTATTCAAATTACAGGATTATATCCAAGATAAGAGTGCTTGGAAACATGCTGGTCCTGCTCCATAGGATAATCTAGAATCTAGACAAAATCAAACTGGTTGCTAATTTAATTGTATAATTTATTATTTTTTGTTATATGACATTGAATTCATTTTCCGTAATTACTTTCTCATACACTGACTTATTAATTGTAAAATTTTAGGAAAATCGTCTACTCTTACAATGTTTGTAAATATGTGAGCACGATAATATGTATCTATCGCATAATCATTAATTATCTGTCGTTGCTTCATTTTTAATTCTTTTTACCTGTTGTAGTATAGTAATTTTATTCTAGGTGCATCGTCTTCACATATAATTATTTAACTAATGTTTGTACCTATACAATATATTGTAAATCATTTTAAAAGAGTAACGGTGAAGTTTCTTGCCCATTCTTCTGCATACGAAATCTACCTTTTGGAAGGGGCAACTAGAATCAATTCTATTATTTTGTAAATTTTGTCGTAAATTATCGCCTTGGGCTATTTGAAATTAATGATTTGACTTTGAATTGTCAAAGTCAAATCATTAATTTCAAATAACTATAAAAGTACCCCTTTATAGGTATATAGGGGCTCATGGCTAAATGATAACAGCCGCACCGGTCGATCGAAGGTTAAGCTACGCCTGCCGCGGTCGGTTCGTGGATGGGAGACCATCCATTACATACAAAGGGGTATCGCCCTTTGTGCCTCGGAAAGCACGTTAAGTTGTTGGTCCCGGCTGTCATTCTTAGATCTTTGACAGTCGTTACGGGTAGTTAGAAGCCCAAAAGTCTGACATCCAGTCCTACCAAGGGTTATCATGTTACCTATTAACTGGGTTTTAGAGGTCAGATAGACAGTCGCTCCATGTAAAATAATGGTATTCAGCTGCATTCGGTTAGACTGGAAGCCGACGACAACAGTTGGAAAAAGGCAGACAAATTGAATCTTTAAAGACAAAGTATCTCACAGCTATCAAAATAAATGTAGCAATATTGAACAAAGGTAAAAACATAAGCTGTTTAACATCAACTTACGTTCATCATTATTTAAAAACTCTTTTTTAATTACCCGACTACAGCGATGCCAAAAAAGGCATAATATTATTATTATTTTAACCTTTTTAAGTTATGTAAATATTATTTAAATCTAATTTTAAAATCTAATATGGTAAAATCTACTTAAGAACCTAACTACATTGATTGTTGGAAATTAAAATAATCTTACTCTTTGTCTACAAGAAACTTCGAAATAATAATATTGGTTCTACTATAATTCTTCAGGAGTTGCTGTGGTTAGGAATCATGAAATGGGAAGATTGTGGCGCCAACACCTTATATCTACATCTCTGCCTGCCCTCTCGGGGAGTACTGGCGTGAAGATGTCTATCAGTATTCTGCTCGTCCCTCTCACTGCGAGGTTTGGCGATCTGAGTCTAACAGCTGACATACCAGTAATGTTTTATTCATGAGATGACCCGGATGTTCGAGTCTAGGAGCTAGAGTTTTGTTGTCAATGATATCTCATAGACATTCATATTCCATGGTAATAGAAAGATACTTCAAAGAGATGTCAGCAGAATTGACGGGGTCCGTTAGGGCCGATGCCTGCTGGGGGTGCGAAGAAAACCGAAAGGGAGATCGTGGCCCCCGGCAACAGGGCAACCGAAGGAACACGCGTGGGTTTTAGTCAGTAAGAGTCTGACACGCTCTCCCGCTCCGACCAGAGCGGGAGAAGTTATTTGATAATTTCCTACCCAAATAAAAAAACGGTTATAGAAAGAAAACAACCTTATATAAACAAAAAAAAAAAACTTTATTGCTTACCACATGGTCTATAAAAACAATTTAAAACAATAATTTACAGTAAAAACAAACATCAACTCACACCTTATAATATATGTTTGAGTCGTTTGGGGTTGAAAGACTAGGGCCGTGGAATCCAAGTGTTCATCGTGTATTTCGGGACATCGCTTTGCGGTTCGTCGACACTTCACGTGACCAGAAGGCTGGCTTATTTTTAGCCCGAAGCATCAACGTTGCCATCCAACGTGGCAACGTTGCCAGCTTTTTTTTAGGAAAAGTGGCTTTTTCCTATTGACAGCAATTCGGACGAATTTTATATATTTGTACCATTCATTAAAAAAATGGCAACGTCGCAAATAGCTGTCAAATATTTACCTTTTTTGATTAATTTGGCAATATTACTGTATGGAAATAAGAAATAATGGCTAACTAGTGAACTAAAATATTGATTAAAAATGCAATAATTAATAAAAATATATACGGCTTTGCCCGCATGGACCCTAATTCTTTTTCTAAAATAAAAATAGCCTAAGTTACTCCTTATAACATCAGCTATCTGCCAATGAAATTCTCGTCGGTCCAGCTGTTTTGGAGATTAGCTGGAACAAACAGACAGATAGACAATATATTTTTTTCATATACATTTAGTAAAAAGCTGTTATTTAGACATTACAAACAGACACTTCATTATTATTTATATGTATAATATGTATATACAGGGTGCCAGGGATATCTAGACGCGAAAACTGTTACCATGGATTCAGAAACCCCGTACGTTGAAATTTTTCGTCTGTTATAAAAAAAAAAACCAGCTGTTTCATAGAAAAGTGCAATACCTACTCGGTCAAAATGTATGGTACAGCAGTTTTTTTTTTTTAAGTGAAAGCTTTAGGCACGTTGGGCATTTTTGAGATGGGAAAAACAATTGGATTCGCGACACCGTTACCGACACCTCATATTTTGTAACCGCGGTTGTGCTCCTTATTTATATAATGTTACGGATCAATGTTCTATGCAAGTATTTTTACATCTGTCGGCACTCCCGGAGTGCCACTTAATTTTATAAGATAAGGTAAATACCTTCTTTTTTAGGTAGGGCATCTCGTAGTTGACTTCTGAGATCATGACTACTTAACCGGGCTTTCCTGTGGCTACTACACTTAAAACCTCCAGCCAGGAGTTATTCAACTATGCTAATTAAAACTAGGTGAACGCTCGCTAAGGGCACCGCCTGTGGGGTACGAACCTCGGCTTAGGGCGTCAACCGGAGGGAGGAAGGTAAATACCGTAATTCATTTCTCGCTCGTAATTCATGAAAATTACGGGCAAGATATTTTCACTAGGACAAATGCTGCTTAAAGTCCGTATATTCTAACGCTAACATTACATTACAAAGATGTCTTCTAGCTCCTAAACATAATTCATTCGATCACAACGGTGTTTCTTCACGATAAAAACTCTCCGCTTGCGCCCGCGCCTCACGTGGTGACGTCACAACACAACCTTGCTATTCACACGATACCTACTCAGTTAACGGATTAATAGTTACGATGATCTTATTATCATGCTTGTATAATTTGAAGGGGTAGGTAGAGGTACATCTACAATCTCGCCAGTTATGTTTATGTCACATGTAAAAGGGGGTCATGAGCTTATTGCCATCATCCTAGCACACTAGGGATAAAAATTGTTTTTGAAGTGAAAACTTCTTTAGGCGCGTTGGGCATTTTTGAGATGGGACTAAACCATTGATTTCGCGACACCATGATGACACCAGCTTTTGACCATTAAAAAGACATCAACGCGTTTATTACCGCGGTGCGTGGAGTAAAAGACATCAACGCCTTGATTACCGCGGTGCCGATTTTTATTCAAGTTTTCACTTCTGTCGGCACTCCCGGAGTGTCACTGTTTTTTTTCGGCTCTCAGATAGATTATTAACAAAATATTGGACACGTACTTCTTCTTAGGCACGCACCTCTGACTTTTCGGATTCATGTGCGTATTGTATAATTATCACTTGCTTAAAAAATGGTGAATGAAAACTTCGTGAGATATTTGTCGACGGTATATGAAGCCAAGCCAGAGGCCCATGGGGAGCAAAAAACTCTGACACCAGGTTAGTCACTAACCATACGAAAAAAAGACACAAAAACTCTTTATTCCAGACACCATAGCGACTTCTCTCATTTAATATTATACATACCTACTGTATAAGTGTGGCACATTATATTTCGGGCCCAAAATGTTGTAGTTTTATTTCATGCATACTGTTGGTCCATTAAGATTCCTGAGTATCTTGATATACCAAAAAAAAACGGCTAAGAGCGATCACTTGCATAATTTTCAAGGTTCCGTGCTTAAATTTGCATAATATACGCGTCCGTTTGTATGCTAGTTTGGTACGTTCCAGCTACGCAACTACGAACTGATTTGAAGAGATATGGCAGGGGTAGTGAAGGAGATAGCTGTATCGTCAGACGCACTGTTTCCACATAAAGATATGTTTCTGAACCCACTGAACGCGGCTGTGCTGCCGCAGCAGTTCTGCCGCATCACTACTGGTCCTCATACATTTTCTATAGGTTTATACCTTTGGGATTACATTCTGAGAACGGCAGCACTGCTGTCGCTCTGGCGTCAAATCAGATCAGTAATGCGGCGTTCATTATAGCAATAACACGTGAACGTTGAAAGTAAGTTGGCAACAAAACAGCGAGACATTACGAACAGCAGGTGGTCGGAATTAGCGACCAGCGGCAGCGGCAGGCAGCGCTGCCGCGGCAACAACGCCGTGGCAGTACTGTTGCGTGCAGCGGGGTTCGGTATCATAATTTAAGTGGTAACTTTTGAGTTATGAAAAGGTGCTGCCAATGTATTTTTAGCACAGGTTACCTCATGAGCTGGCATAAGCGTTAGACTATGCTTGAATTTCAACATAGGGAACTTTATAGCTCAAAATGTGAAATTATTCGCAGCAAGTTCTCATTTAATAACCAGGGTTTGGCTATGAGGTTTCAGTGGAAATTTCTCCCATACTTATATCATCTCAGTAACATCTCCCATTGTTTATATTTGAGATTGCATAAAGCCAGACAAAGGGCTTTGAAGGTTCATGGCTCTACTGTACCGTCATTTTGTTCTATTTTTTTAAAGCCATTTAGGCCACGCATTAAACCTACATACATTGATAGCTGATATCAATGCAAACAGAAAACATGATGAGAGACTAAACCCCGTAAAGTGTCACGTTTCCGAGACATTAACATTCAAAGTTGATCACGTGACATCCATATTTTTTTAAATTGCTTACACCTTGTTGCAATAGATGTTTGAAATAATCACTTGAATCAAAATGGCGGACAGTAGGCATGCCAGGCTCCATATAAAAATCTTCAATTTAAATTTTACTAAAATTATTTAGCATTTAGATGAAGCGGTCCCCGCGACATTGTCGGTTTTCGCAGACACAAAGCGCTACAAGTTTCTAGTGATTTAGCAATTAGCAAACATATAATTTAATTTTCCGCTTAAATCGCTAAACTAATTGCTAAAAGCTTCCAGTTAGCCGTTATCTTATGAGAGAGTAATCAGCGGCTGAGTCCATATCTACAGCGTTTTTCAGAAACTAGCTGTTGCCCGCGACTTCGTCTGCGATCCAGGATGAAAAGAAGCCTATGTCCTTCACCAGGTCATGGTCTACCCATGGGCCAAAATTTATCTAAATCCGTTCAAGCGTTTTAGCGTGAAAGCGTAAGGGCTTGTTCCCACTGTGCCGGACCGGTGGATTTGCCGGAAACCGGCTCCCGGATAATCAAATCAAATCAAAATATTTTTATTTCACATTACATTGGATCCCACAAGAAAACTGAACAGTCAAATACTACAGTACCTCAGTTGAATTCGGAACTGTGCGCACACAGCAGGGGACATAGATACTGGCGCAAACTCATTCACATTACTCCGGTTCGGGTGTTCTAGGCGCTTCGCAGTGACAAAACGCTCGGTTAAAATGCCGAGCTCTGTGTTTTGCCAGATCCGGCATAATGTGAACAGCTTCAGCATGTCTGTACTTTAAAAGAGACTGCGACCTCTGAGTTTATTTGGGCCTTTCTTCTCAGAGTAGTCAGATAGGAAACGCCGAACTCATCTAGCTTATTTTTTTTATTTTTTTTTAATATGACGTGTAAAAGTGATTCCGATATCCTTTTTACCGAATAAACAATTTCATTTCATTTGATTTCATTCAAATTCTTTAGCCACTAGCTCTTCTGGCAGATTCGCCATGCCGGTAAATCTGCCGGTCCGGTGTTGTGGGAATCTGGCCTAACAAACTAAACAAACAAACTGACTGTCGCATTTATAATATTGGTTATAATAATTAGGATGATATAGATTTTATAATTCATCTCAAGGATCCCTACTTGCTGAGTCTGATACTGGTATTCGTTCACATCCGCCCAGCGCAACATTTTGAATATCAAACGATATTTACGTGCTCGGGCCGGTTTGAGAGAATTTTATATCAGACTATACAGGCTGGCAGGGACATCGACGCGAAAACTGTTACCATGGATTCAAAACATGATTCTGAACTGCATTGAAATTGTTCGTTAGTTATAAAGAAAAAAAAATAGCATCCATACATTTTGACCGCGTAGAACTTTTCTATGTAACAGCAGTACGCGTAGCATGACCACCGTAGAAACGAGTTGTGTCGACAGAAGAATAGACAAAAATGACGTTCCGTGTAGACAGGACGGCAGTAAAGTAGAAAGACACAACTGCACTTTTTACGCAATTCACTCTTTTCATAATTCGACTCAGAATTGTTTGTTTTGTCATAGGATTTTTTTTTCTTTGTTTGATTCTCAATTTTTATTGATATTAAGAGTGTCGAAGTATCGTATTTTGGAAGAAAACAATATTACAGTAATATTGGATTTAACCATTTCCTTGGTAATGGTGCCGATTCTCTTGTACACCGAACTAAACTATCTAAACTATCACTAAAACCCCTTTATTTTTGGCTATGAAAATCTTAAAACTATTCTGCAACAAAAAATCCCTAAATTTAAATATAATTTTGACACAACTTAAATCTTATTTGATAATCGCGAGTCCACGTGGTACTTGTTTGTCCTACCCCGTGGTTTTTTTTAGAGCCGGAGGCGCGAAGTCTCGACGCATTTTATATGGAATTTTTCACTTTTTGTATGGAAAATAAGAAAAATTATTACCTACATGTTCAGTGTAAGGGGTTTGAGGGTTTTCTAAAGGGGGTCGAAATTTTCATTATTTTTGCGATTAGACACACCATTTTCGAGATATAAGCAAAAGAAAAAAGATACAGTACTATTTTTGCACATGAATTCGAGGTGTTGGTGTGAATTTTAATTATGATAATTATTACTTATCACAGTTTTGCGTTCAAAACGCTCTCCTTTACAGGAGAGCGTTTCATGATTTTGTAGATAACCGTATATACTTTGTGGCCGTCGAGTAAAAAGTTTTCTACTGTCTTTAGCATGGCGATTACAAAATCAAATTGTCTTCACTACTTAGTGATTTTGACAGTTTGGATAGAAAACTTTCTTCTGAAATAGTCTACATGTAAAAGGACCTAGACAAAGATCGTTAGAAGCGGACGATAAAATGACAGATTGTAGAATGATTTCTACGGTGCGATGTCAAAAATGAAGAGACGAAATGTCAATTTGTATAGAAAGAGCTATGTCTATTCTTCGTAGACATAGAAAGCGTCATGCTACGCGTGGTGACTTTGTCAACGTCAAATTTCTTGATCCCCGACCACAGATAATATAATACTAGTCCCCGACCCACCGCGTCGCATCGCATCAGCTGCCGCGCTATTACTTAGTTATCGATTAGCGTTTTCTCTGATTTTTTTCATTTTTCTCGATTCCTAAGGGTCCTAGCGCGATTTTAAATAGCCTATAGGCATCCTCAAGAATTGGGCTATCAATGCAAAAAATATTTTTTAAATCCGTCTGGTAGTTTCAGAGATTATCGCGTTTAAACAAACAAACAAACAATAATATATAACAAACAAACAATAATATATAATAATTTTATTAACAATAATGTTGATACAATTCATCTATCCTAAACAAAAACACAATGTACAAAGTTTAGAGTATTTTAAAGATCGACGATGTCTGTGCTAGTATTAACTGTGTGACAGACATCGGCGCCTTCCTTCTACAATCATGTTTTGCTATTCGTTATTATATTATGATAAAAATAGTTCTCGTAAAAATTAAGTTACGCTCATTTTAAGCATCAAAATAATAAAAAAATCAATTAAATTAGATTGAGAATAATTTATTTACTTTTATTTTAAGGCATGCAAGGAAATACGTGAATGTGTGTGTGAAACAAACTCTTCAGCTTTATTATTTTATTTATAAACTAGCTACTGCCTGCGACTTCGTCCGCGTGGCGAAGTTTTTCTCGGCTCCTAAGGGTCGAAGCGTGATGATACATAGCCTATATCCTTCCTCAAGAATTAGGCTATCCAATGCAAAAAGATTTTTTCAAATCCGACTGATAGTTTCGGACATTACCCCCTACATACAAACTTACAAACAAACAAACAAATTTACCTCTTTCTAATATTATTAGTATAGGTATAGATTATGTTAGATTTGGGAATATACTCGTGAAGTAAACAAATAAATTAATATCAATAACTTGATTTAGAAGAAAAAATAAGTAATAAAAGAAGTAATAATTATATTATCTGTAATGGATTCAAGAGTCCGAAATTATACCATTTGACCAATGGCAATAAAACTAGTATTTATACGTTTAGGTTGCAATTAACGTGTTGACTTTGGATTCACATTTGTTAGCTAAAACAGGGTAATAAAAACCAGAGAATAGTTTTTCTTTATTTCTTTAATTTCTTTATTTGGGTAAAGAAAAGAAAGCAAGAAAGAAAATAAGTTTATTTGCGGTAAACTTGACGCAAAGAAAGAACAAACACACGTAAAGAACAATTTGGGGAAAAAAAAGCGTCACATCCATGCAAAACAGCCATCGCTCAGCATTATGCCCATTTAGCATTTTTGTAATAGACATGTCATTTGTACTAGTGTTTTAATTAGGTTATGGACAACAATGTCAAACTTTTTTTGATTGAATACGAGGCTTTTGGGTACTTTTGTACTGTGTGTATTTTAAGTCTAGTTTTTTTAAATGAGCGTTTTGTTTGTGCAGAATAAACAAGTTTTCTTTTTTTTCTTTTTTTCTTTAATGTAATGGGTGACCTATTTTTAGCAGTCGTTTTTCGTAGTCATCGACTAAAATGAGAAAAAGATCCTCAGGAGTAGTAGGTAAAAATCCCCATTCACTATCAGACACTTTAGTGAAATGGCAGGGATGTAAGTATCTCCATGTGTGGCTTCATCATCTAATGTGCAAGTGGATAAATAGAGATTGTAATTTACGAAGAAAATAAATAGGATAACACGATACCCCTTGGTAAGACTGGTTGTCAGACTTCGGGCTTGTGACGACTCATTACGACTGTCAAAGATCCAAGAATGACAGCCAGGACCAGCGACTTAACGTGCTTTCCGAGACACGGAGGGTTCTCGGTATGTTAAGATGGTCACTCATCCACGGGCTGACGTAGCTTAACCTGTTGGATTGACCTGTAAGGCTGTTATTACTTAGCCACGAGCACCACCACCATCTAATGTGCAAGTGGCCAAATAAATAGAGGTTGTCATTTACGAAGAAAATGAAAAGTAGTCGGCGATTAAGTTGCATGGAACAGAATTGAGAATTATGATTTGCTGGACACCAAGTTATAAATATGTAGGTAATAATTTACTGAACAGGGTAGGGACCCTGGAAATAATAATTTGCAGAAAATAACAACAAACCTAACTCCTGACATTACAAAATAGATGAATGTCAAATCTAAACGAAGCAATTGGCATTAGATAAATAACACCAAACTGGCATTCAAAGTTTATCTTTTTATAAAAAAAAGTTGCAAAATGTCAATTAAAGAATTATTATAGAAGACAAAAATAAAACATATAAATTAAGATGTAGGAAACATTAATTAATTTTATTAATCAGCTATTAATAAATTGGGCAATGGAGAGGACTTTGCTTGGAGTTTCCTTACCGAATCAAAAATGAAGAGATCCCCAGGAAAACCAAGGTAACTGACATAGCCCAAAGAATGTGGCAGTGGGCCGCACCGCTGGATTGCTCGCAGAACAGATGGCCGATAGGGCCGAAAAGTTCTGGAGTGAAGACCGCGTACCGGAAGACGTAGCGTTTGAAGGCCTCCCACTAGATGGACCGATGACCTGGTGTAGGCCACCGGATTCCACTGGATGCGGGAACCACAGAAGCAGCCGAAGTGGCTGTGCTTGGGGGAGGCCTATGTCCGGAAGTGGACGTCTTTCAGTTGAAATGATAATGATGATGGTCAATAAATTAAACATGGTTCTATCTACGTTTAGCATCACGGCAGATAGGCAGTCGCTCCATGTAAAATACTGGTATTCAGCTGCATCCGGTTAGAGTGACAATTTATTGACCTTGACATTTTAGTCGTTTTAAAAAAACAGGCCATTGTATCCAATGACTATAACATCACGTCTTGTTTCCCCGAAGGGTTAGGCAGAGGTGTACCTGCAGCAGGTACATCCACATTTCGCCAGTTATGTTTAAGTCCCATGTAACAGGGAGCGAGTCTATTGCCATCAACCGGACACAAATCTAAACTCCAAAAACACTTTGCTTTGAAAAACCAAATAACACTTTGCCCGACCCGGGAAAAGAAACCTAGGACCTCATGCTCAGCAGTAGCGCTTGCGGCCAGTAGACCAACGAGGCAGTGGTTACTAAACATTCATTTAAAACAGTGGCACTCCGGAAATGTCGACAGAAGTAAAAACTTGAAAAAAAATCTGCATCGTAGTAATCAACGCGTTGATGTCTTTTACTCCGTGCACCGCGGTAATCAACGCGTTGATGACTTTTTAATGGTCAAAAGCTGGTGTCATCATCGTGTCGCGAAATCAATGGTTTAGTCCCATCTCAAAAATGCTCAATGCGCCTAAAGAAGTTTTCACTTCAAAATAATGATATACACCGTGACAGTCGTTTTAGTTACAAAGGGCCACTAAAGAGTCCTTTTACATTTTTTTACGGAAATGAATGATTTTTGACGTTGTAATTTTCAGCAACAGTAAGATATATGAATTATTTGATTATAATAACGATAGTGCTATTCTCTTTCTTGTTGGTTGGAGTTACACATTCTTGATTTGCTGAATTGACGCGGAATATTATAGTACTTTAATTTTATTTATGGTAATTTTGTCTTATTATATTGAGAAACGAACACTAATGAAACGTATTTATTGTAGATATAAGTTTTATATCTTATTAGTTTAAATAAAATTTTATTTATTTAGAATATAATGAACGCTGAATCAAGACAAGGAATTTAAAGAAATTCTAGAACTCCAATAATCCAGTAAAATATTCAACTTATCTTTTAGTAATTTTATCTTTTATTAGAATTAAATGGAAAAATGTGAATTTGAGCGTCAAAGTACCATCGCCGATGCATTTTCTTGTAAACTGAGTTCGTAAAGTATTTATAGTAAATTAAACGAAAAGAAAAATTAAAATGTGTAAACTCCAAATTACAAGAAAGAGAATGGCACCATCGTTATTAATAATCAAATAATTAAAATATCTTACTGTTGCTGAAAATTACAACGTCAAAAATCATGAATTTCCGTAAAAAGTGTAATAGGAACTCTTAATGTACCCGATATGAAATACCACTAGGAGCCATTAAAAAATTGTTACAATATATAATTATTTTTTAATTAATGTTTAGTAGTCATTGGATACATGGAGTGGGCTGTTTTGTAAGACGTCAAAAATGTCACGGTGATACATAGCCTGTGAGCTCAATCATCGTAATGTAATTTTTAGGGTTCTCTAGCCAAATGGCAGAAACGGAAGGAATTTAGGTATAATTTCGTCATGTCCATCTGTCAGTTAAAACCGCAGAAATACTTACTTTGTTTTCCATAGTTTTATAGTTAAGAAATTACTATGAAATAAAACTTCCGGGATTGTCCTGATAGCCGTGGAATACCTCTCCACTCCTCATAAGCACCTCAGGACATGTTGTCTCTTTGTCGCTACGACACTTTGTGCTAGCGACCGTTTTTGGGGGCCCATTATTGAGTGTGCAAGTCACCCCCTGCCATTTTCCTGTGTATTTTATATAAAATATTGGTCATGCAGGGGCCATAGTCTTTCCATAGTTCCATGTAACCAATCCATTACAGCCACTTAAATCCATAGCCCAATATGTTTTGTTTCTATGTTCTGCAATAGTCCTACACCAACTGGGGGTTGTTCTTGGGTGCACTTCTATAGTGCATACAGGGATAATCGTCGGTTGGTGCCTCAACACTTAAAAATGTCTAAGGGGCCTCTGCGAGTTGGCTTCGGCCCCTCGTATGCCTTCCAAAGGACCGGGATCCATGGTCCCGAGTTTTATTAAAATAAAAAATAAAATAATACTAATAATAATAACCCCATTGCCGTATCTTTACGTTGACGTCGTGGTGGGGCTTGCGCGCTCCTGAACTCTTGTCTGTGCCGGTAGAGTTTACTTTGTCGAAACAGGTCTAGGGTGAGGAGTCACACCAAGAGAGATACATAAACCCGCAGGGCAGCATGCGGCGAGCTGTTGGGCAGTAGCGAACCCACGGAATGCCTCTGGAGAAGTCTTGTTCCTCACCTCTGACTTGCATTTATTGACCGGCTGGAGTGAACACTGACGAGAAACAAAGCTCCCACCCCTTTTTTGCTTTTATTGACCGACTTGAATGGAGATTTGCAAGAGCAAACGTGCTCGGAGGCTACTTAAGAAAGCTAATTAAGTCTGAAACTTGACGAGTTAATCAATCAATCAACTCAGCCTATCGCAGTCCACTGCTGGACATAGGCCTCTCCCAGGCTGCGCCATAGCACCCTGTCCTCCGCCTTCCCAGTCTATCCCAGTCACCTTTTAAAGGTGGTCGGTCCAGCTAGCTGGGGTGCGTCCCACACTACGCTTACCGATACGCGGTCTCCACCGGCCATCGGTCCTTCGACAAACATGGCCAGCCCACTGCCACTGAGCAATGGGTAGCTCACTGAGCAATGGGTAGCTCACCGTCCGATAAGGACCAGGCCCGGGTCGACGGCGCGTTGTGTTCCACGCGCGCCTCAAAGAGATGTCAGCAGAATTGACGGGGTCCGTTAGGGTCGATGCCTGCCGGGGGTGCGAAGAAAAGGAGAAAGGGAGATCGTGGCCCCCGGCAACAGGGCAACCGACGGAACACGGGTGAGTTTTAGTCAGTAAGAGTCTGACACGCCCTCCTCGAGAAGTTATTTGATAATTTCCCAACAAAAAAAAAAGCCCACTGCCACTTCAGCTTGCTTACTTTGCAAGCTATGTCGGTAACTCCGGTTCTTTACCAGATAATTTTCATACAAAATTTTATCCTTCAAAGAAACTCCGAGCATAGACTGCTCCGGCATGGCCTGTTTTTATCATTCATAAATTATTTGAATATCACAAAACATTTAAGAATCTTTTACAAAGTAGATGTAGGTGTCCTGCCCACATAGGTCGAATGACCTAGACTTCAACTGGCCTTTAGATAAAGTCTAGACTTTAGACCAACAGACTTAGGCTTTAGCCCCGCCTTACTTGTAATTATAGTGTTCAAATTGGTGTGGGTAGTATAATGATGTTATTTTTTCTAATCAAGTGACGGCATGAAAAACGGGCCAACTCAAACTCAATACATCTCAACATTTATTTCAATTAAACCAATTACAGGCACTTTTTAATTGTCAAGGGGTCGGTGAGTCAGAAAGATGAAGCTAGTTACCCATTCCAAAGCGTAATACGTTCTGGAGAAGAACAGCCAAGAAACTCCACGGATACTCTTTTAAGAGGGTTTATCTTTAAAGTTGGCAACGTCGCAAATAGCTGCCAAATATTTACCTGTTTTGATTAATTTTGCAATATTACTGTATGGAATTAAGAAATGTGGCTAACTAGGGAACTAATGAAATATTGATTACGAAATGCAATAATTAATATCGTAATACCGAATATTTAGTTTAAGATGTAAAAAAAGTATTTAGAAACTTTCCAAATGCCTTTTTTACACCTGAAATTGTTGCAACATAAAATTCAGTGTCATTATTAATATTCTAGGAAACAAGTTAGCCACATTTCTTATTTCCATACAGTAATATCGCCAAATTTATCAAAGCAGCGAAATATTTGACATCTATTTGCGACGTTGCCCACTTTCAATACAAAACACCACGGGGATGGAACAGACAAGTGATAACCGCTTTCAAAGCATTTAATTTAGTGTTTCTTTATCAACAGCAGGGTAATTGCGTTACACATTAACAGTAGCAATAGCTTTCATTTTGACAGTTCAACAACATTCATTGCGTTATTTTCGTTGTAGAGCAGACAATTTTTTCGAACATATGAAGCAATGGATTAGCAATATTCTTCAAAATCATTCAGATTGTGATTGCATGGCGTTTTTGACTTTTCCAACCACTTCCACTTTGTCTAGGTCTTTAGGTCTTAAAAACTAACATGTAGGTATAAAATTACAACACAATGAGCAATGTAATGTGACTTTTCCAATTCATAATTGATCTTGAGTCAGGGGAAACATCGGACCAAAAAATGGACCTCTTAATTCGCTAATAAAGGTAATTCTGTCAACAGTAATATGGGGCCGAGCGAAGTATTATCATTTTTTTTTTATTTCCCAGTTCCAGCCAGGGATGTAGCACGCTTGCCGCAATATTTATTTTTTTGGCATTAACGATATTATAATATGTTAGTAACTGACACACTTTTGGAATCAATCTTATTTAGTTCTTTTGATTATTATCATTGCATGTTTCCGAATCATTATAAGTACTTATTAAAATTATATAACAAATTATTTGTATACCAATTGTGTTGGTAGAACATTGAGATCATGCTAAAATGTATATTTTTAAGACCTTTTTGTACTTATGTTCACAAATTAAGTTTGATTTGATTTGATTTGCCCCTTATGAAATTGTAATTTAGGTACACAATACACTCATCTTTTCCTACGAGGAATACATATTTAATTAAAATCAAATTAAATAATTTTACTATCAGATCATACAATCCAATTTGTTAGTAATTACATACACATCTTAAACACACTAGTGTTTGCCAAAATTTGCCAAATATTATCATGTACTAACACTAGTTAGTACATGATAATATTTGGCAAATTTTGGTCATAATTACTAGTAATGTCAACACAAACAATAATAACGTCAAAATCACAACTATAATATCAAAATCATAACTAAGTATAATGTCAAAATCATAACTATAATGTCAAAATCACCATTAACAATGTCAAGATCACCAATAAGACAACCAAATACGCATTAATTAATTTAACCAATTTAAGGCCCGATTTGACGGTAATACAGGTGTGCTGGTCCAGTGCCTAAGTATTAGACCTGAGACCTGACCTGAGTATTTAATGTTATGTATTAGATTAGGGACTTATTCGCAATTTATTGCCTGAAAAAGTGCCTTTATGGGCAATTTTCCTTTCCCATCATCATCAGTTTAGACTTTTCCCAACTATGTTGGGGTCGGCTTCCAGTCTAACCGGATGCAGCTGAATACCAGCGTTTTACTTGGAGTGACTGTCTATCTGACCTCCACAACTCTAAAACCTAGCAACAGATTAACACGATTCCCCATTTCCATTAAAACTATTTCTAAATTAAAACTACACACATTCAGCAGACATCATTAATGTACATTAAATATTCCGTGACAGGCATAACCTTGCATTCCTTCGCCGTTTGATTATTAAAAAAAACATACCTAACATGGCGGGCCGGTAACAGCTGATTTGTGATATTATTATTTGCGAACGAGAAAGGATGGTTATGAGACGGAACAAGGATTGATCGCGACGCTTGCTTAGAATATATTTAGCAATTTCAGACTAATTAAGTCCAAGTTTGTTGTTGATGTTTTCATATTATCCATTAACTTCTTATCTTCTTGGTCGCGTATTTCATTACTGAAAGTTGTGTCCCTGAAAGACCTTCATGATGTCCTTCCACTTCGGTCGGTTCTCTGCTTATCTCAGGACGGCCGAAACAGAAAGTCCAGTGAAGGCTACTTGGTCTGACCAGCGGTTAGGTGACTGGCCGCGAGCTCTTTTCTCATCTACCTTGCCATTCACATTACGATGCTTTACGCCTACATCCATGAACTTAAAAGTTGGTAATAACGTTACCGTGGTTTATTGGGTTTTTCGTCAAGATATTTCAGGGACAGGAGTCTGGATTTTTGCCCGCTTAGTGTCAAAAGGTTCACCCTTATTATATGGGAGTCAAAGTAAAAAAAAAAGCATTTCAAGACCTAAAAGAGTAGTTACTTAAACCTTTTTTTTACACTCAAAACTTCAGTGTTGCAATATTGAGTTGTAATCAAAATTTCAGTGACTACCGAGCGTTATTATACAATTTAGTACCTTAATTTATATTATGACCAGCCTATAATGTTCCCATTGCTGGGACATACGTCTCCTCTCGGTGAGAGGTAGTAGTCCACGACGCGGGCCCAGATGTCACTTGTCTTCGAATTCTTTTTGGTTCTAGGACATGGCCGGTTTCCTCACGATGTTTTCCTTCAGTGTTTTGAGAGCAGTGGTGCTGAAATAATTTATACAAAGTAAAGCGCCTGCCTGGGTTTGAATCTACCACCGTAAGTCGCCTCTGGGCCACCACTGCGCTCACCAATTTAGTATCTAATATTGACAAATTAATCAAAACAGCTAAACATTTGACGGCTATTTGCGACGTTGCCAACTTTCTGTATGAACCCCCGGTACTATCGAAAGTTGTTAATTAATGTGGGTGGTTCGAAACACCTCTGTGGCGTGATATTATTTGACGCATTGATTTTATCTGTGTTGTAATTTGTAATTAGAAAATTCAGAACCTTCCAGTCGAACAAATATCTTCTTTGCAAACTTGCGACACACTTGAAGGCAAATTGACCAAGAAACAATAATAAACAGTAATCGCTGATCAATTAAAACAAACCTTGTTAGTTTTTCAATCAATAACGAGCAATTATTACTTATAGAGTCACGAGAAAACCAAGAAAATTGTGGTTGGCCTTAGCGTCACCCTGACTTGAGGAAGAAGACTTTTACTTGAGATAATCCTGTTGTAAATCTGTGTTTGACCATTCCGTGTTATAAAATAAAAATAAAATAAAATATTTTTATTCCAGTCACATTTGGCTCATAATGTTGTTAGTAAAACGACTTACAAAGTATTATTAGTTAATAATTCATTTAAGTATTTGCCGCCCACTGGGGAACCGGGCACACGCACTTGTCCTTGAACCCAGTGCCCCAGAAGGGGGCTGTGTAGCTTGTAGTTGAGCACGCTCAGGATGGTGTTGGTGCTCCCACGTGTGCGGAACATCAGCGAAGCGGCGCCACAGCACAGTGTGACAATGTGGCAGTGTTACATCTTGTCATTTGCTGTACATTGCCAAGCTGTAGTGAAAAGCTGGAAAGGTTATTTTTTTATTGTGAGGCAAACAGCGGCCCTCTACAAAAACCCAACAGAACTTTACTTATTCAATCTGCTTAACCATTTCCCAACTATATTGGGGTCGGCTTCCAGCCTAACCGGATGCAGCTGAAGACCAGTATTTTACATGGAGCGACTGCCTATCTGACCTCCGCAACAGTTACTGGGTAACACGATACCCCTTGGTAAGACTGGTTGTCAGACTTTTGAGCTTCTGACTATTACCCATAACGACTGTCAAAGATCCACGAATGACAGCCGGAACCAACGGCTTAACGTGCTTTCCGAGGCATGGAGGAGTCTCGGTATGGAAAGATGGTCACCCATCCACGATATAATATAATATAATAATATTATAAAGAGGCAAAATTTGATTGTTTGTATGTAGGGGGTAATCTCCGGAACTACCAGTTGGAATTGAAAATTTAGTTTTGCATTGGATAGCTCAATTCAATGAAGGTTCGCCGACGAAGGTTCGCGGGCAGAAGTTTGTCAGTAAATAAAAGTATGAGATAAAAAAATCGTTGGATACTGGTAGGTACAGTGCGTTCATTATAACTTGATCCGTGACGTAATTAGGTAGCACTGAATTTTGCAGTCTTAATTTTAATAATAATAGAGTTAAAAATGGCGACTGACAGAACAGTACTACCAATCACATGACTGCAAAATTCTGTGCTACCAATAGAGACACAGGTCAAGTTATAATGTTCTCACTGTACGTAAGTAATTGGCCAATGTTTCCGACGACCACAGACATGAGTGATGACCCACCAGAAGGACACATTACATGAAGAATGTGGTGATGACATCAGTAGCAATAACCGGTAATTTTAACCAGTTCCCATAGCGCTGCCACAAAAAGTGGTACCGATAAAAAATGGCGCCGGCGCCTACAGTCTTGTCTATGGTGATTTAAACATAGTCTATGCACACACGTGTGTATTAATTTGAACTTCATTGATCCGCCTTCACAGGTAGCCTTAAGAGGAAAATAACATTCATGCAGTGAAATGTTCCCACTGCTGGGACACAGGCCTTATCTATGTAAGAGGGTGTGGGCCGTAAATCCGTAATCCACCACGCGGGCAGTGTGGGTCGGAAGAAAGTTTCTTTTTTAACACTTCCAACTCCACTCACTTTTCATAGAACTCATACGTCATGCCGCCGTAGAAATTGGAAAGTGAACCCTCCGGGAGGGTTGCCGGCATTACGTTTGCGCTCAAAGCATTTATTTAAATTAAACCATTTACAGGCACTTTTGAATTGTCAAAGAGTCGGTCAGTTAGTCAGAAAGTTGAAGCTAATTAACCAACCGATAAAGTTAACCATCGCAGACGGTCAACGGCATTCGGTTTAAAACTGTGTTATAAAACACTTTAAAACGAAGTAAAGTAGGTAGGTGTTTTCAGTTTCCAACCTTTTTTGTGAATATTTGTAAACGAGAACAAAAAAAAATGCTTGGATTTTAAAACCAACGTATTCACTAATAAATCTTGTTGAAACATACATCAGATTTTATTCTCACGGTTTATAATGCTGTATTCGCTAAGAAAAACCTACATTTAAAATGAGCCTTCCGCGAGGGTTCCCGGCATCCCTTATGCGACTCGGTGAACCCTCCAGGAGGGCTCCCGGCACTGAATGTGTTAAAGAGTAACCATGGAGGTTCTTATTCTGTCCTTTTTTCCCCATAGGAAATCATATTGTTTAACTTTTCTTTGAAAATGTAGAATTTCCAAAACTGACTATAAAAAGAAAGAAAGAAAGAAAAATAGGTTTATTCGTCACAGAGACACGTGCATACATAAAAGACAAGAGTAAACGAAAACAACAAAAAGTACATAATAAATCACGAGCGTAAAACAGAAATTATTCGGCAGCTGCACGACATGACTGTGACAAGAAGGCTCCACTCAGCATGATGCAGTGCTATGGGGAACCCACACCACACCTCTGTGGACACCCGAAAAAAAAAATTAAATGGTTGAGAGTTACGAGAATAGAGCTGAATGGAATGAAGAGAAGAAGTGCAATTCGAGAGGTTTATGGCCAACAGTGAAATAAATGATTTCACTTTGATTACTTTTTACTTTTATTACCCACTTATTTCTGCTTCTTCTAACCTAAATAAATTCCAGATTATGTATTTTCTAACATACGGGTTCCTCACGACATTTTTCCTTCCTTATTTCGCTAAATTTAAAAACCGTACCTACATTACAACATGTTTGGAAAACCCATACGTGTGTAAGGTCAAATAACAAATTGCAAAATTGTGTTGGTTCTGTAATAGCTACAGAGTACGGTCAACCGGATGTCAAAGTAACATTGAACTGCAAAACCCGCCTTTATTGCTACAATTTAACGGCTTTGTCAATGTCAAATTGTTACCATAATGCTGCGGCCGCATCTGCGCCTATCGTGACGAAGCTTCGCACAATGGTACGATACACGCAGATGTGACCAATCATAATTTAATATCCTCGCGATAGTCTGGGCTACGTAGCAGTTATCGTCCGGGTACATCAAAGGGTTTTAGCGCGCTAATTAGCGTTGCGTGTGGTCGGACTACTGTTGTTCATTTCGACTGTTGTCTCCGGCCTGCGTAGACGCTCTGTCGAAATAATGCAGAGCCATCTATATTGTACGATAATTCGTTAAAATTTTGGAGCAGCTTCAAAATTTGACCACTGCATTAGCGCGATAGCTTTTTAGCGAGCAAAACATACGAAGCTGCATCCGCACGCATTGTTTCGTCACGATAGACGCAGATGTGGCCGCAGCATAAGCGAGTGGTCGACTGTACTAGACGTCAGTAGGCATTGAGACAGTCAAGTCAAGTACTTTACATTATGAAAACTATTAAGAAGTTTAGTCATCTGCATGTCTATGGTAACATTTTGACAACGCCTTTATTTCGCAGAGTTGTAAGGACCGTTTTCGTAGTTGAAAAGTTACTACGTCAATGCACTGCCTGTAAAGCGACTGGGGGATTTCCTCAAGGGTAATGCCCTGTCTGATAATAGGAACAGCTGTCATAATCATAAATCCTTGCTAGAGATATGTGCTAGCGAACTGGCTTCATATCATCACGTGGCATATTAATTATAACATATTATTTCGAAGACATGTGACATCTACCAACCCGCACTGGGCCCGCGAGGAGGATTATGGCCCACTCCCTCTCACAGAGAGGAGGCCTGAGTGCCAGCAGCGGGAACATTATAGACGATTATACGTTATGTGTTTTACGCCACCACTCCCTGAAATGATAGATAGAGATGTATCTAATCGTATCCACGACTTACCATATACATTTCCCCAGCCATAAGTTCCACGTTGCAGTGGTGAACCTATAGCCACTAACCAGGGGGGCTTTGTAAATCTGTCAACGAAGATACGGTCCCGTCCGAAAGTAGTTCGATACTTCGGAATGTACCCTGCTCCTGATTAATTAACACTTTCGGGCACAAACACATCGGGAGTCGGGGGACAACTGTCAAATCGTGTTGTCATTCATTCTTAGTTTTGGCCCCAAACTAGAGTCCGCGCAAATCAAGTCCGATAGACGCGGCGCTAGGGTCTATGTCATTCCATCAAAATGCATTAAAAAATATGAAGTTCCACAATTTTCCGCCGGACTTCAGTGGTGGCGCGGACTCTAATATTATGTCCGTAGGTGACACAAAGTAGAAAGCGCCCGTAACTACGGCCGAAACTACTGATTTCGTGCTTAGGGAGTAGACCTCCAGGCACAAAACCCGACTTGAGGCTGCTACTAAGATTTTTCTAATGGATGAACTAAGCGGTGTTACCTACACCCCAATCCAGGGATGGGACCTAAGACCCCATACTATGCAGTTGCGCATGCGACTACAAGACCAACAAGGCTGTTATTTCAAGTCATTCATGACGAGATGGCCTTTCATAAATGAGGTTGTGGGTTTAAATCCGGGCAAGTACCAATATGACTTTTTCAATTCATATGTACTTTCTTAGTTTATCTTGGACATTACTAACATCGGTGAAGGAAAACATCGTGAGGAAACCTGGACTTATAGTCAATGTATGTTTGAAATCGCCAGCCCATCTTGTGCAAGCGTGGTGATCAATGCTCGTGCCGTTTCTATTTGAAAAGAAGCCTATGAGGCCCTACAGTGGGACAAAAAAATAAAAGTAATAAAAACTAAAACCCCATTACGACAAAAAAAGTCAACTAAAGAGGTATAAACAAGACATCACAGACATATAAAGTCACACGTTGTAAATACATTTAGGTCTTTACCTATGAAATTGCCGTTTTTCATGAAATAAGTTAACGCCCTTGTTTCTCTACATTTTTTTATTTTTATTAAAAAAATTATGATGTGGATATATTTAGTAACCTTTTCCGCTTAGCTATTTCTGAAGAGTCTTGAAAAGACCCTGGAAGAAATTGACCGCGGTGCTTGGTGTAGCAACACGCCGTGTTCGAGTTCACGACAAGTTAATCGTCATCCTGAGGATGCCTCGTTGAGAGGTGAAACACGTGTCGATTTCTTCCAGGGTCTTTTCAAGACTCTTCAGAAATAGCTAAGCGGAAAAGGTTACTAAATATATCCACATCATCATTTTATAATGGATTTCCGCAAGGTCACGCCTGAATCAATTAACTATCTTATTTTTATTAATCAAAGTAATTACCCATGCTTATTGATGCCCTTTTTGAAAAAGTCTGCTGGACGAGAGGCAACAAATTCTTCAAAGGCATTTTGGACTGCCTCTCGGTTATTGATTTTTTTCCCCGCCAAGAAGTTATTCAAATTCTGGAAAAATTAGAAGTCTGTAGGGACAAGTTCTGGGTCTATAAAGACCTTTTAAATCAATCAAATAACGTGTGACTCCGGATTTTAATTTAATTTATCTGTCTGTGATGTCCTGTTAATACCTCTTTAGTTGACTTTTTTGGCGTTGTTTAAGTTTTTATTATTTTTATTTTTATTTAAATTATTTTGGGGTTATATATAATATATAAATAGGTATGTAAAAAAAATAAATGTGCTAATTAAACCCGTCCATTTGATACACATGCATTGGCCTGATACAAAAGTGGTTATGTTTTTCTTCTTCATTACTTTATTTCCTCTAGAGGACGCCATATTCAATGTAATGTGACGTCTTATAACCAGCGGGCAATCATTTTTCAAATTATGATGAGTAGTTTAGAAGAACAGATGAACATTCATACACACATACCGGTTAAAATCATAACCCCCTTTTTGGGTTTGCCGTAGTCGGGTAAAAATAGATTGATATTATTATTATTTATGTCGAGATGGGTAGATTCGTGTCTTTTGGGCAGTCTATTGCCACGCTTCTACTTCCAAAAGAAGGCCCAAGTGACTTTATTTGAAAAGTCTCCATCTGTTAATTTCCTAATACGACCTCATCTAACCGGATTATTGTAATATATTAGCGTTATGGCGGTCACTACAGCGACATAAGCGTCTGTGTCTATTATCTATTCACATAATAATAAATAGTTTGACATTTCGACTCGCCACTTGTCCTTGAACATTGACATTTTAGAGAAGGGGCTTGGCGATCCGTGGGCGGATGAGAGAACGACACGAAGCAATATACTTATCGAGCTACCTTTAAAAATATTATCATCATCTGCTTGTTTTTTCCCAAAATGTTGTGGTCGGCATCCAGTCTAATCGTATGCTGCTGAATACCAGTTTTTGAAGTGAAAACTTCTTTTGGCACGTTGGGCATTTTCGAGATGGGACTAAACCATTGATTTCGAGACACCGTGATGACACCAGGTTTTGACCATTAAAAAGACATCAACGCATTGATTACCGTGGTACGTGGAGTAAGACATCAATGCGTTGATTACCGCAGTGCCGATTTTTTTTCAAGTTTTCACTTCTGTCGGCACTCCCGGAGTGCCACTATTTTTTTGTTGTCTGTTTGTTACGCGATTGCTCCGCCAACTATGAATTGATTTTGATGATTCGTTTTTATTTGGTAGGTCATACTTCAGAGGTGGTCCCATATAAATTTTATTAACTTTGCTTGGGTAGTTTTTTAGTTAGCTTAAATAATAATAATACGTATTTTTCCCACCTAGTCTATATAGATGATGTTATAGTTCCTGTCACTGTTATTTACATGTAGTGGTATTCGAATTTGTGTGGGGTAGGTACGCACGGCTACACATCAAGCTATACATTTCCAGTTTATGCTGATCTCACATTGTATTTCCTAACAATGCGAGGTCAGCTTAAAATGGAAATGTATAGCTTGATGTGTAGCCGTGTGTACAGCTAAAAAGTGAAAAACAAAAAGGTTTTACAAGAAAAAAACAAACAACTTAAAAAAAACACAAAAATTTAAAAATTACTTTAATTTCGGAAGTCGGTGGCAAAAAACGAAAATACAGAACCAAAGACACGGAAGACAAGAAGTCGGCTGTTTTTTTTTTGTAAAAAGTTTTTATCCTGCCTTGTGTATCTTCTCTTCCTTCGAGCTAGCTTTGAACAGCACTTTGTGCGGTAAAAATATTCAAAGTTAGGTAGCTATTTTGTTATTTACTAAAGTTGCATTTATGGGTTATATACCATTAATCTAGAAAGAAAAACTTTCATTCATTCTCCGTATTCAGAGCTGAATCAGACAATTCGGCCTTCCGATTGCCACAACATTCAGAGATATACAATTTGTAAAAAAACCGTGTCTGAACCGTGAGGGTTTTGTTCGGTATCGTACTGAGAGTCTATTTGAGGTAATTACCAGGAAAAAAAAATCGTCGCTTTTTTTTCAATGGAAAATTTTACCGGATTATTACATTGGGCGCGGGCGGCCATCGATTAGAAAGAAAGAAAGAAAATACATTTATTTAGTACATACTAAAAGGCACGCAACACAACATATTATACTACAAGCATATTATCTGTGCTACAAGTAAAAAGGAATTAGCGGGTGTCTACAAGTCATAACTTGCGACCCCTGTTGAAAATTTGCAAAATTTTAAGGGATTTGTGGTAATTTTGGTACACACTGCTGGTGCACGGCTACACCGCAAGCAATATTTAATTTCCAGTTTATGCTGATCTCGCACTGTAAAGAATTTCCGTACAATACGAGGTCAGCTTATACTGGAAATGTACTCGTATAGCTTGATGTGTAGCCGTGTGTACTACAAATGTGATTTTTAAGTGCAATATATTTTTATTTTCAATAATAATAAGATTTTTTATTACTTTTAGATAATGTTATTGCAGTATCTATGAGCCCCCTTCGGATCGAACAGGGTTTTTTTACATATTGTATACACAGTTCAATCTGCCTAGCCTTTTCTCAACTGTGTTAGGGTCGTCTTCCAGTCTAGTCGGATGCAGCTGAATACCAGTATTTTACATGGAGCGACTGCCTATCTGACTTCCACAACTTAGTAACTAGGCAGCACGATACCCCTTGGTAAGACTTGTTGTTAGAGTTTCGGGTTTCTGACGACCCGTAGCGACTGTCAAAGATCCACGAATGCCAGCCAAAACCAACGGCTTAACGTGCTTTCCGAGGCACGGAGGAGTCACGGTATGTAGCAATGGCCACCCATCCACAGACCAACTCCGGCAAGCGTAGCTTAATCTGATGGGTCGACCCGTGCGGCTGTTAGTATTTGGCCACGAGCTCTTGTATATACAGTTATTCATATTATTTAATTAATAAAATTAACGACATTATTACACACACACATCGTTAAATCTATTGCAGAGGGGTCATTTCACATATTCATTACCTACAGAACCCATTTAGAAGTTTCCCTCCAAAAATTAAAAATAAATGCCTCTCTACGATTCCGCGCCATATTTTTTCGAATATCGTTTTAAAATCCGCCAAAAGGCAAGAGTCTAACCTAACAGTCTCATCATAACGCCAGATAATTAAACTTACAACCTGTTTCGTCGATTTTTAATCGATTCTCATATCGATATCTCGCTCCGTAGCGATTATCGTTCAGTTTGGTTTGTGTGTCTGTGTGTACGGACGTATTGAAGGTCTGTAGGATTCGTTTTTATAATATATTTTATTAATTTTGTGTTGCCTTTGCCCGAAATGGTCGGTTGGCGGTGAGTGTCAATATTTCTTTTTATTAATTTTATTTTATATTATTTTGTCTGTAGTTTATTTTTGTGAATTTTCGAAATTGGATAGATGTATTCTGATTTCAAATGAGTAGTGTTGAATTCGATATTTATTTATATAATTTGATAACTAAAACACCGTTTCAATGACTTTTATTACCATAATTATAAACTTAGCTATCTGTTAATTTAACTTTTATTAGTTAAAGAACCTTGATACATAATCATGACGTAATTTCATTGGAACTATTTCACAACCATGTATAAACTTTTGTAAATGTCAAATTCCTATGTTTCTTATTAAAATTACAAAGTAAGCTGCATATGCAGCGCCAAGAATTTAAAACATGATTGGCATTATACTGAAATACCTTTGCTTATCCTGCGGCTCTGTAATACTTTGCCGCCATATTCATTGCAAGCATAGATTCTCAATTTGCATGTTTTCCTCTTTTATAAATTGAATAGAATAAAACCTCCACGTAATGATAATCTTTAAAGTATTATTTTTACAAAATGTAAGTAATTTTCATTTTTATTCGCTGTGTTGAAATCATTCGTGTAGGTTCAGCCGTTTCTGAGAAAAAACGCGGGCAGACGAACAAAGGTAGTTTTTTTTGTAGTCTCTTTTTTATGTGGCAACTGTTTGGTTTATAAACTGCTAATTAATTACTGTTTGCTAATTACATGGACCTTTAGCCTTCCGACGTCATGACACGTGGTTGGATGGTACAAAAATTGTAAAGTTAATTGTAAAGTAACAGTCTAAACTTTTTAACTTTACAATTTTCGAGGCTAGTATTACATTCTTAAAAGCCTTATAGATCAACAAAGATCTCAAAGTAAAAATCTCTTTTGTTCAGAACACTTTTTAAAAATCTGCTTTTTTGTTATGTATTTTTGTAACGAGTAAACTTAAAAACTACTAGACCGATATGAAAAATTCTTTCAGTAATGGATGGCTACATTATCAGCGAGTAACGTAGGCTATATTTTATCCCCGTACTCCCACGGGAACGCGAACTACGCGGGTGAAACCGCGTGAAGTCCGCTAGTAAATAAATAAATAAATAAAATCTTGTAAGGACGTGTACGCGTAAGTACAAATTCACATATTGGTATGACATGAGTATTTTGTTTATATTTTCAATGTATGTCTCATTCTCACGAATTCGTTCTCATAAATTTGCTTTAGCTCGTGTATGTGTGTGATACACACACTACTGCCATTACCGATGAGTACCTTGGGCGACCGAGCTCTGCACTGGTGAAAATAAAGAATGCTCATTTAATAGAAACTTCGTACTAATTCCATGCTGCCATGATAGTAGGTACTTACTAATTCCATGCTCCGATGTCATTTTTCTAAGGTAGCTGTCTTGTTCTAAGCTTTAGGTGACCGAGCTCTGCTCTGGTGAAAATAAAGAATGCTCATCTAATACTAATTCCATGATAGTAGGTAGGTACTTACTAATTCCATGTTGCCATGTCATTATTCTAAGGTAGCCATCTTGTTCCAAATTTTGTGCAACCAAGCTCTGCTCGGATGAAAATACGGAGAAAGCGAATTTTCCCAGTTATAAGACCTAGCTACATCTATTTTTCGCCCCCGTAAACCCCTCTATATTGCAACTTTCATCGAAATCGTTAGAGCCGTTTTCGAGAATGTAATTACAAATAAATGAATATATATACAAATAAAGCTCATTTAATAGTATAGGATATTATGCAGAGTTTTGACAGTCTAATATGTATATCAGGTGGCTGTTTTCTATAGAGTACAGTGGTGGCCCAGTGCTAACGGCTGCGACTTACGGGTTGTAGGTCGTAAGTTCGAACCCAGACAGGCGCTTTACTTTGTGTAAATTATTTCATCACCACTGCTCTCAAAACGGTGAAGGAAAACATCGTAAAGAAACCGGCATGTCCGAGAACCAAAAATTCGAAGACATGTGACATCTACCAACCCGCACTGGGCCCGCGTGGTGGATTATAGCTAGGTTGACCAGATCTGCTTACCGGTTTTACGGGACAACTGCATTGCAAATTCGGGATTCGAGGTTTTTATTACTAAAATTTGGCATAATCAATTAAATAACTTATGCAATTGCTAAATTTCTTAATAAAAGACTTTAAAAAACAATATTAAATATTTAAAAACACAACAATTTTTATATGATCTGGAAAGGAAAACGTGAAATAATCAACAAAATAACCTATACATACAAACTTTGATTTTTTTTATGAATTACCCTTAAAACAATAATAAATCAACAATTTGATAATTATTTGGATAAGGAAATGTGGATTAATTAAATAAATAACATATACAAACAAATTCTGATTTTCTAAAAGGTATTTTTATCATTAAATGCCATTGAATCATAAAATTACGGGACAATGTACTGTCCCGTATTGGTTTCGCCAAATTACGGGACAATGAGAAATTCGGTTTATTCCAGAAATCGCCACCGACAAATCCCTAGCAGTAGGGATTGTTTTTTTTTCAGAAATCCCCATTACTCAGCCTTTTTTCTAAGATTCTCTTCGTTTTTGGCACTCGCCGGTCGTTGCCAGGACACCGCTCGCTTCGCTCGCTCAGCTCGTGCGTAGGGGGTTACAGTTCTAACCTAACCTAACCTTTTAACTAGTGGGGATTTCTGAAAAAATAAATAAAGATCCCCGCTGGTAGGGATTTGTCGGTGGGGATTTCTGGAATATACCAAAAATTCGTGCCTGAAATACGGGACAACCCGTAAAATACGGGACATTTGGTCTCCCTTATTACGGCCCACTCCCTCTCACCAAGAGGAGGCCTGTGTCCCAGCAGTGGGAACATTATAAGCTGATTATACTTATGCTTGTTTTCTAAGTTTCTTCTTATTTACTTGCTAAATCAAACCTTTGTTTACATACATTGAGCCTATGTCTAATATCTTTAAACGAGCAATTCTTGTATATATGTATGTATATAATCTGAATCTCGGAAACGTCTCCAACGATTTTCATGAAATATATTATGCAGGGGGTTTCGGGGGTGATAAATCGATCTAGCTCGGTTACATTTTTGGAAAACGTCGTTAAAAAAAAACAATGGCACTCCGGGACTGCCAAGAGAAGTGAAATCTTGAAAAAAAAAAAACGGCACCGCAGTAATCAACGCGTTAATTTCTTTTACTCCACGCACCGCGGTAATCAACGCGTTGATGTCTATTTAATGGATAAAAGCTGGTGTCATCACAGTGTCGCGAAATCAATGGTTTAGTCCCATCTCAAAAATGCCCAACGCGCCTAAAGAAGCTTTCACTTTAAAAAAAAAGGTCATCCAGCTATTCTTTCTTGGTATGAGCAGAAATATGTACTATCGCGGACACGCATATCTGAACACCGTAAGGATTTCAGCGCCCGGCTGCTATAGTAACGCTTAACTACAAAAAAGGGGCGGTACACAGATGTAGTCATTGTGTGCACAGGATTTTGTTTTCCAAGTGGTTTTATAAGTGTGGAAGCGATGGTAGATCTACTTATGTTGGTTAGAATGAGAAATACGGTCGTGATCATCATCTTCCTGCTCTTGTCATATATTACTTACGGTTGGCGCAAAAAAAAAAAGCTCTCATTCATTGAATGAGAACTACGGTGTGTTAATTTGACAAATGATTTTATTTCTGTAAGTAGGTTTGTACAAACACTTTTACACGTTAATCGTATTTTAAAAGCTATAGATGAGGTCGGTGTTTCTTATCTAACTAGTCTGAGAAAAAAGACCGAAACAAACTCAGAGGTCTCAGTCTCTTTCAAAGTCCAGACATAATCTTGGTCAGATCGTGTGAAGACCGTGTAGGTTGGTGTCTGAGATGGTCTGTTGAGGAAAAAACCACACAGATTGAGTGGATCTGTTCAGTCAGTGCATGCATTTGTCAGTAATCATGCAGCTCAACTTAGAATTTAAGGAGATCAATAATTCGACGAAAGAAAGGACATTTGGGTAGGCCGGATTTGGTTTCTCCATCCCTGTACACAGTATTCCAAATGTATCGAGAGAAATAAAGCAATCGAAACTGACACCATTTGATGATAGATCTTCCACTTCCAAATCTTCAATTCATTAGATTCGAATCTGTTCAAATTCCGAAACCAACTTGACATTGACATTTTAAGGCTGCCATCTTTTATTTTCTGTCACTTTTTGTCATACTATTCAGATTTCAAATATCGAAACCGAAACTTAAATATATGTGTTTGTTATCATAATATTCTTAATTGAAAATCAAACAAGTCTTCAAAATATCCTTGGAACGGAGAACGGCTTGTCCTTACCATTCTAAAAAAAGGTATAATGTATTTGACCTGAGTGTTCACTAAAGTGACTTTGAGATGATCTTCCTACGTGGCTTATGATGTCATAGACAATCCGGATTCCAATCGAATCTCAGGTATCGAGTTATTTATAACGATTTTATTGAAATCGATTCTTTAATTTGTGTTTTGAGGACTTTTTTTCTTTAAATATTAATTAGGTATTTTATGATTTTGGGTATAAGTAGTGTCACATTAAAAGCTGTTTGCAAAGACAGGATTATTTTTCTGTCTGTCTGTGCCATCGTTACTCCCAAACTTCCAAATGGATGAGCTGAATTCAACGTGGTTTCTTTCGTTCGAAAGCTGATTTACTCGGGATGGTTATAAGCTTACTATTTATTAACTGAGTTATTTCAAGATCATCAGCTCATACTGTTAAACTTTCAGTGAAATCAAATTTTCTTCCCAAATTTTATAAAAACGAGAATATTTTAATTTCGTATTTTAATTCAGATTAATTAATATATTAGTTACAAAGATCTTAAAGCTATGTTAGTAATGCATAATTCAAAATTCAAATGATAAACTAAATGATGTCAAAAAATCTAAATGTCATCTCGTCACATGAAGCGGGATTAATCTCCCCAGTACTGCAGACTTTGGCCTCTCAGATCTCAATGAAAAATTTGTTGGAAGGAATTTACACGTACACATAATTAGTTATAGTTAGATTATTACCTACTAGCTTTTGCCCGCGGCTTCATCTGTGCGGAGGTCGGAAATTATCCACGTACTATCGGGATCAAAATTATTTTATGCCCAAACCCAGGTCATGGTCTAACTGTGTGCCAGAATTCTTCCAAATCTGTTCTGTCGTTAAGGCGTAAAATGGTAACAAACAGACTGACAGACAAAACGCATTTATAATATTAGTATAGAAATATGGATGTTAGATTGTTGACTAGATTAAATTAACACTTCTAAAGTAATACCTGTCCTGGGAGGGGCTCGCCATGTTGGAGTATCGAGGTCAGGTTTGAATTGACGACCTTACGTCTAGCACTTACAGTCCGACCGTCGATAGAATGCTATCTTGACACCTGTCAGTTTTATACTAACTAATTTATGTGTTTTGCGAATTTGATCATTAATAGTAACCTATTAGAAATTGTCCAGATGAAAGGTGTCAGGAACGCACTGTCTCAATGACCAGGCTGTAGACCTTATGCTTTGAGATATTGAACAGTTTTTAAATGTCTATGACAACCTTTAAGATTCTCCCTGGTATATGTACTATCGAAGAATGTACTTACAACTCGTAAGTCGGCGCCGTTATCACTAATGAAGATTATGAATTAGAATATGTTAGGTAAACAAATAATAGCTGCATGGGTCCATCTTCAGGGCTAAACAACGCTTGCTGAGGTTGGTCCGTGGATGAGTGACCGTCCATTACATATTGAGACCCCTCCGCGCTTCGGAAAGCACGTTGCAGTTCCCGGCTGTCATCTTTGACTGATTTAATTTAGTGTAGTATGGCAGTAGTAGATTAGTTGTTGTTGCAAATCGCGCAGAGTTAAAGCGTGATGATCCAACATTCGTGTTTTCTGTATGAGACAATACCTTTGCCCTGCAATAGGTACAACAATAATTATTAGAAACGCCATCATCTGAGCCTGTTCCCAACTGTGTTGGGGTCGGCTTCCAGTCTAAGCGGACCGCCTAACTGACCTCCACAACCCAGTAACTGGATAATACAATACCCCTTGGTTGTCAAACTTTCGGGCTTCTGACGACCCGTAACAACTGTCAAATATCTAGAAATACAGCCGGGACCAACGGCTTAACGTGCTTTCTGAGGAATGGAGGGGTCTTGGTATGCAATAGTAATAGTACTTAAATAGTACGATTATATACTCAACCGACAGAGTATTTGTAAAGTTATTTCAAGTCGATAAAATGCCACTTCTCCAACCATCCCACTATAAAAAAAAAAACAAATACAAGACAACATCTATTCAAGAATAATACTTAGAATGTGAAAAAAAAACGCGGTTTGCATGGAAAAATACTAGAAATCCTTGAATTGTTGCTATCACACAATCGACCAGTTCTTCTAGACATGCCCTGCCTCCCTCTGGCGATAGCAACTAGGGGCCGTCGGGGGGAAAACCGGCTGGTGGAAATGTCAACTTAAACTGGTTATTATTAATGTATGATAATCAGGTAGAGTCAGAGACAGGCGAATCCTGAATTGATTTAATTATTATGTTTTATTTGATTTTTATACGGGTTGTAAGTGCCTGCCTCTTGGTAATAGATAGCACTGGCTTTTTTGTCTTTGAGGTTAATAATCTTTATTTAGCTTTTGGCTATTTCAAAGAGAGTAGCTTCCGTCAGTAGCTTCGTCCGCGTTATACCTTTTTATAGCCTATATTATGTTACTCAATGACAATATAGCATTCTACTGGTGAAAGAATTGTTAAAATCGGTCCAGTAGTTTTTGAGTATTTATTAAAAGACTTCAAAAGAAGGAGGAGCTTCGCAGTTCCTCGGAATATTCATTTTTTTTATGTTCCCCGATTTCTCGAAAGGCGAGACCGATTTGAAAAATTCTTTTTTTGTTTGAAAGGGTATACTTCCAAGTTGGTCCCATTGTCATTTGATCACGATCTGATGATGGGATCTTGGAGAAATCGAGGGAACTCTTCAAATATTATAAGCACATCTATAGCGTTTTGGGTATTTTTGATGAGCAGTTGACATTAGGTTATTGTAACTTAGATAAATTACAAACCAACCCACTAAAAAGTGAAAATAACTTTAATTTCGAAGTCAGTGTCTTCAGATCAGTATTTTAGTTTTTTGACGCCGACTTCGACATTAAAATTATTTTTCACTTTGTTGTTTGGAAGCCGGTTGTATTTTTTGTAAAAAAGTTTTTATTCATTATAAACAAAAATATGTACAAATATATTCTCTTTAATATATTACTTTAAATATAGATTTTAACAACTGGAGGAATAAGGAAAGCGTTGTTAGGAAAGTTTTGAGTATGAATGTGGATGGCTTTACGAGTAGGGTAAGACCAAAGAAACGATGGATGGAGTGTGTGAAAGATGATATGGATAGGAAGGGGGTGACTGCCGAGATAACGACTGATAGAGAATTATGGAAGAAAAAGATGTTGCACAGACCCCAAATAAATTGGGATATGGTCAGGAGAATGAGAATGATAGATTTTCATCTATTATTACTAGTGATAGCCTAGTGGTGTGACCGTCGGACTGCTAAGTCATAGGTCTCGAGTTCGAACCCAAAGCACGCACATCTGACTTCTCGGATTCATGTGCATATTGTCTAATTATCACTTCCTTCAAAAACGGTGAAGGAAAGCATCGTGAAGAAACCGACATGTGTGAGAGAAATTCTCGACGGCATGTGAAGCCAAATCAGAGGCTCCTGGGCGGCTTTAAAACTCTGACAGAAAGTTAGTCACTAACCACACGAAAAAGAAAGATCAATTATTACTTGATATCCATCGTCTTAAATTAGAAGCTTAATTAGTTAAAAACCTAAGGTGAATTCGCTTAGCTGTAATCGTGTCCCTCTGATTCAATTTACGTGATTTTTTTTTAACGCATAGATAAATTATGTTCCCTTAAGCTATGGACACAGCTAATATTATTTTTTTGTAAATATAAACTGTAATGTTTTAAACACGACACCCAAACTTGAAAGTGTTTATTTAAATTAAACCAATTACAGGCACTTTTGAATAGGAATGATGCCCTGATAAAAAAAGAAATTATATTTATTCCATCAGTCAGATAATTAGACACGTATTTTATGCTTTATAATATGAATAAAAAAATACTCGAATAAAACGCATCCAAGTTTGGGAGTGGGGGTCGCTACGTCACAAGTAAGTATAAAATCTACATACGCGTGACTTCATGGCATATTTTAACTCAATGTATCCCCGTAATCTTTTGATAAAGTAAAAAAAGAAAAAAAATATGGTCCAATATTTTTTTATAATCTACGAGACGACCAAAAAAAAATTGTTTTATATAGTCATCATCTCTATTTTCAAGAGGTCAGTCCGTCAGAAATATGAAGCTAGTTGCCCATTCCAAAGCGTAGAAAAACGGGCTAAAAACTCCATGGACATTCTTAAATCAAAATATTGTTACAAAATTCGTCTTCATAATCATCAAAATCATAAGAATAAACAACATTTTATTATTCCAGTGGCCTTCCAACAAGCTAGCGTAGGTATCATAACCAATGAAACTGCTATGGAAGTTCGTTCAACCACATAAGTACACATACACAGAGACACACAAATACACACACACACACACAGACACACACACACACACACACACACACACACAGATACACATAGATATAATCTTTATATGGTTTATTACATTTTGGTAGATGGGGGAATAGAGAAATTCATTAATTGTAGCTTAGTGTAAAATCCAATATACCTATCAATCTGCCTAGCCTTTTCCCAACTATGATGGGGTCGGCTTCCAGTCTAACCGAATGTAGCTGAATACCAGTATTTTACATGTAGCGACTGCCTTAGACAGTCACTGGGTAACACGATAGGTAAGACTAGTTGTCAGACTTTCGGACTTTGACGGCCCGTAACAACTATCAAAGATGTACAAATGACAGCCGTTTTTTAACTTTTTTTCTTAGGCACGGAGGGGTCTCGATAAATAATGGATGGTCACCCATCCACGAACCAACCGTAGCAAGCATAGCTTAACCCTTCGATCGACTCGTGCGGCTGTTATCATTCAGCCTCAGTTAATTAATTATTTAGATTATTTTTTTGTTTTTTTTCTGATACATATTATTTCAACAAACTCGGAAGAATTACTGTACCTACATCTGTAATTTTTTTTCTTTATTATAATTTAATTCTTCATTTTTTTAAATGAACGAAATATATTTTTGTCATTCATAGACAAACTTCCTTCTAGAGTCCTGTATAATAACAGTATCCTCCCGACTCCCGACCGAATTTCGGTCACGGTGGCCAAGCTCCATATCCTCTATACACATATGTATTGTGTACACCATTCTATTTATTCGTACAAGTGTGTCTAATGTGCTAAACTCAAACTCAAACTCAAAGCACTTATTTCAAATAAACCAGGCACTTTTGAATTGTCAAGGGGTCGGTCAGTCAGAAAGATGAAGCTAGTTGCCCAAAGCGTAGTAGGTACCTATGGAGAAGAACAGGCAAAAAACTCCACGGACACTCTTTTAAATAAAAATATGGTTACAAAATATTGGTTATATCATTCATGTTGAAGTTATACATGTGAGAACGATGCAGAAAGTTTTATAAGCGTTCAAACAGTCTTCGAGTATGTAAGTACTAATTAAGTAATTTATTTATTTACAATACTGCCGCCATGTTGCAAAGTATTAGCAGGTATTGCCGCATGTTTGAAGTAATAGAGATATTAATATGTGTTTTTATTCCCTGATAGACCAAATATGTGTGTGTATTGTATTTTCTGTCGCGTATCAGATAAGAAATAGAAAAAAAAATATAAATAAAAACTTTAACGAAAAAAAAAACCAAAACACTTCAAATGGTAAAATAACATTAATTACGGTTAAGTCAGTGTCTCTGGTATTGAATTTTCGTTTTTTAAAAGCGACTTCAGTGACAGGAACTTATCATATCGTCCACATACTAAGTGGGAAAAAAATATGTACCTATTATTGAAGCTAACTCAAAAACTATCCAAAAAAAGTTAATAAAATTTATATGAGACCACTTTCAGAGCAAACCCTTTCAAACAAAAAAAAATCATTATCAATTTCAGTCCACAATTGACGGAGAAGTCGGTGGAAATACAAAACATACGTACGCTACGAATATAGAAACTCCTCCTTGTTGGAAGTCGGTTAAAAATACTTTATTGTCCATGTATAGTAAGCTGATTTTACAGGTTAACACCAAGATGACATGAGTAGCTTAAAATATTACCTATAGCTAGGTTACAAAATATTATTTACCAGTGAGCCCCAAACTAGATAATAAGGCTAGGCGCAAACAAGCCACCGACCACAGCCACCGGTAGCTGTCGCCTCTTGCTGCGCTGTTGAGTACTGTTGTAGCGGGTGGCTGCCACCGGCCACACGTGTGCGACGAATCCATACAAAACGTATGAAAAAGCATGGGTACTGCTTGTCGCTGGGCTACCGGTGGCTGTGGTCGGTGGCTCTTTTGCGCGGAGCTGTCTGTATCGTGGGGCTCGGAATAGATACGAATTCCAAAGTGGGTTAAAAGGACCACTAAACGCACAACGACATTGTGGCAGACCGAGACGAAGAAGAGCTTGACTCCTCCCGAAAGGACTGGCCGACTAAAAAAAAATAGAATTGTGTGGGAAAAGGAGAGGTCTTTGTCCTGCATTCGGAGAATACTGGCTAGTTAGATTAGATTATAATATTGTATAAGTACTGGGCTAGTGCCCATAACATCACGGCCAAACGAATATTTTGCGTATAATTGCGAAATATTTGTGTGGCCTATGAAATAGCTATAAGTTTTTAAATTTATTTCTTGTCAATGTGGCTCCACAACTTGTCATAATTTAATAGTAAATCTACTACTTTAATTAATTTTAATCTGCTCAAGTTGAAATTGTCATTTGGTGGACCTCGATATTTATATTTGATGAACCTCGATGTGAATGGCATATTTCGATGTGGCGCGGCTCCGCAGTTTCAGTTTAGGATGTGAAGTGCCTAACGCTAGACAGTGTCAGTAAAATGTGAACGAATAAAAACATTTAATAAGAAATAATCAGCAAATAATAGTTTTTAAAACAATGATTAAAATACAAAATAATATTTGTGTGTGAAGTAGCGCGCGTTGATATCTTTTGAACTACAAAATTTTCATACATTTTCGTGGTTGTAAAATTGGTCACAAAACAGTTTGAAATAATTGTTAAACTATTCTAATTAACTTAAAAGCGTTTATATTAACTATTGGATCATTTACCAAGTTTATTTTATTAAACTTCTTAGTCATTTTGTGAATCCGCAATGATTTATTTTACAATCAAGTGAATTTACTTATTTGTATATTAGTATTTGAGTGAGGTTTAGGAATAATATCGTAATCATCGGCGTAATATTGCTTGCCTGTCGGTTTGTACTACGGAGAGTGTGCGCAGGAGTTTCACGACTTGATCCCACCATCTCCCTTCCACTACCGAACTACCAGAGGTACTGCAGGGTACCTACCAGCACTCAGCGCTTCTCCTCCACATCAATACTTCGTACAGCCAAAGTGTGGAACTCTCTGCCAACGCATTTTTTTTTTTTTGTGGGTGGGAAATCATCAAATTACTTCTCCTGCTCTGGGCGGAGCGGGAGGGCGTGTCAGACTCTTACTGACTAAAACCCACCCGTGTTCCTTCGGTTGCCCTGTCGCCGGGGGCAACGATCTCCCTTTCGGTTTTCTTCGCAATCTGCCAACGTCTGTGTTCCCTTCCACACTTCACCCATAAGCCTTCAAAGCAAGAGTGAACAGGCATCTTCGGGGCACGCTCGTTACATCATAGACTTCATCCATCGCTTTCCACCAAGCGAGATCGAAGTCAAGAGCTGAAAATTTCGCAATAAATAAAAAATAAAAATTACGCAAAGGTACTAAACATCAATCAAATTAATAAAACTAAAGTCGTGATATACCGTAAGTCAAGTCTAATAAGAAATCAATCAAATATGTATGCATTCCATCTTACAACACTGATATGTTACTACATGTAGTCTGAAATAAAATTCATTAGCAATATTTTGAAATCGATAAAAAAAAATGACAATTAAACTTAAATTTTAAATATCATTTTATTTTCTATATATTTTTGGCCTAACTAAAGAAGTACGATGGTTAGAATACGTAGTCAAAATATTGCCAATGATAAAACTGAGAATCATTCTTACTAAGCCCATCTTCCTAGCCTTCAAATTTTACCTTAATATATATATCACAATTGTTGCAAATTGCAACGTATTCAAATTATTTTTTTTACAACATTTATTAATAGACATTTTATCAATTAAAAATATAATTGTAATGCAAAATTTATGTATAATTTTAATTATAGAATTAATTTTAAATTAAGTGACTTACGTAAACTGGGGGTTTCCTTACAAAAATATGTAATTGCAAAACAATTATTTATTCAATTCGATAACCAAAATGTAGTAACTGTTTGCGGACAAATTCTGATGCTCTATTACCCCTTCTTTATATACTTGTATATATTATTATATTAAGTCTGTAAGTGTTTAAACTATGTATTTACGTATCTTTAAACAAAAAGTTATATCTAAACGTATTTTTGTTTATCCAGATTACGTATATTGCAATAAAATTACCTGGCAAATTATCTTTAATAGTATTTATTTTTCCGTTTAGGACTAGTCTTGGAATAGACACATAATTAGTAAATTTGATTAATTGTACTTAGTTAAGTTAGGCCTATTTAGAACACTATTTATACCAGTTTAAGTTAGCTATATTTTTTTCGACGAGCGTATTCCCATCACGAGGAAAGAACGAAACTTGCAGCTTCGTTGGACCTAGAACCGGCTGCTTCTCAACATCGACACCGCCTAAGTCCAGCCTCTACTCACCACAGGGAGTTTGACCTAGCCTCTCCTTGGCTTTGTCTGTATCTTAGAGATGTTTCAGACATAGCCTGATAGAGGTTACGTTTTATCCCTTCGTTTCTGCGATGGACCAGAAGATTATGAAGAAAACAAGAATTTATTTAGAAGATCAAGGGTTTTTAAACTCTTTTTGTCATTATTTTGTGTGTCTGTGTTTCTTGTTTTATACAAAATATTTTTATTTAACACTGTATTGGTGATATACATATATTTAAGTGGAAAATGTAAAAAATTTAGGTACATTTTGAGTGGTGTTGTTTATTATTTTTTAAATCTTATGAGGCTTATCGTTATTTATTTAGCCTTAAACTGACTGACCGCATTGATTAATTGAGTGTGTGTAGCTTAAGAAACCTGCTGAGGACTTCAATCTTCTTCATTTCGTGTGGTTAGAGACTAACCCGGAGTCAGAGTTGTAAAGTCGCCCATTGGCGTCTAACTTGGCATCACATGCCGTCGAGAAATATCTCTCAGGCATTTCCTCATAATGTTTGCCTTCACCGTTTTTGAAGCAAGTGATAATTATACTATACGCACAATGCACATGAATCCGAAAAATCAGAGGCCTTGGGACCTATGACTTGACAGTCCGACGGTCACATAGATCAAATAAAATACCTATTTGAATCTTATCGTAAAGTCAGTTATAAGTTATAACTTTGGCAAATGTATTATAAAATTAAATGAGTTTATTTGGCTCAATCAATCAATTGAGTCGGACATCAATCACATTAGTCATACTATATATGTAATTTCTAGCACTATCATCATTAGTTATAATATCGTTGTAGGAAATATCCAAGGAAAATATTGTGACGACACAATATGATTATGGTTAGGTTAGAACTGTGACTAACCACGCTACTTCCAATCGGAAGCTGAATGAGAACAACCAATCAGAGGTTGTTTCAAACTCAATTGGTGGATTTTGTAGACAAAGGCTACTATGGGTGTTTAACGACCAATCAGAAGCCACATTAAAAACTCAGTTGGTGGACTCTGCTTATATGCGCCCGGGAGATACTTGTACATTCACAGCAACCCCGACTGGTATCAGCCCGCCATGCTAGCAAGCCCCATCACCCAGTGCGGTCGATCCCACGACCGCACGTCCTCCCATTGAGGCGCCCATATAATACTGCGTGCCACCTCTTTGAGCCTGACTGCTCGAGCGACGAATTTCGCCGCCCTCAGGCCTTCCCTATGGTGGCCGAAGATCGTTAAGCGCTGTTCGACGTCCGCCTGATCTTCTGGTGCGGGTGGAGGTATACTCTTTTCATCTCTCCGTTGCCTCCTTTGCATGCATCACCTCCTCGCAAAAAGAAGCGTTTTTGCTTTCGACAATGGAGTGAACTACGGTCGGTAGCGAGAGATCACCTACAACATTCGCGACTTGCACAGTGCTGTTGATCCTAAGACGCTCCTCCAGCGTAGTTGCACTGTCTGAGACCTTATGTAAAGGTTATGTTTAAATTAAGGGCGAATATCAAAAATAAAACTGAACGCGACCAGCATATAACCACGTTTAAAAGTTGTCATTATTTTCTTTGAAGTATTGACACTCTTGGAACTCGGTTTAGATGTGCTGATCGCGTTCAATTTCGTAGGTGAAATTCGCACTTGGACATGTTCCCGTTTCTAACTTGCACTGATAGTTAGACAGTTGTGCGACAGTAACAGGAAAAGCTTAGCTAAAGCACTTGCTAATGTTAGTTAATTGATTCAGGCGTGACCTTGCGGAAATCCATAATAAAATGATGATGTGGATATATTTAGAAACCTTTTCCGCTTAGCTATTTCTTAAGAGTCTTGAAAAGACCCTGGAAGAAATCGACACGTGTTTCACCTCTAAACGAGGCATCCTCAAGATGACGATTAACTTGTCGTGAACTCGAAGCTTCGGAAGTCTGCGCTCGGTGCTTGGTGTGGCAACACGCCGTGTTCGAGTTCACGACAAGTTAATCGTCATCCTGAGGATGCCTAGTTGAGAGGTGAAACACGTGTCGATTTCTTCCAGGGTCTTTTCAACACTCTTTAGAAATAGCTAAGCGGAAAAGGTTACTAAATATATCCACATCATCATTTTACTTGCTAATGTTCATAGAACTGCGTTCTTTCTGCGGCTGGAATTCCTGTAACTACATCTGTCACATTTCTTTCGTGACAGACTCTTATAGACAACTGGATACATTATTTTCAAGAAGCTTCTTATTTACCAATTAAAACCTAATTAACTTTGGGGTTTTGGGGTCGATAACCTCGGCTCATGGGGCCCGATTGCGTATCTCCTTTTTAAGGAAAGTTCTCGCCGACTGGTCGACACTTCATGTGAATAGAGGGCTGGCTCGTTCTTTGGCCAACAGAATTAGCATTGCCATTCAACGTGGCAATGCTGCCAGTCTTCTAGGCACGTTTCGGGATGACAACGATGCGGACGAGTACTCCGATGGCTAAGTGTTCTTTTGTTTTTGTATTTATTTGTATAGTTAGGTAATTGGTTATTTAATTTATTATTAGCTAGCATAAATAGTTAGCTCTGTTAAATATTGTTAAAGAAATAAAGTCATAATTAACTTTAAAAAAACACAATTTAATATGACCCCTCAACAGTTAATCTTTAACTCCATTGAAATAATTTTATTCCATTTTCAAATCTTCTAAATCTCAATAGATCCACACTGCGCGGGTGACTGATTCTATGATGTCACATCTTGACGCCCTTGGAACACGCGGTGACTATTAATATTTAAAAGTCAAATTATTTACCAGTTTTTTAATATTATTAACTTAATAAAATTTAGTTTTTTTTTGTGGATTTTGTTACTATGGTAAAATTTTAATTATATGTCGTCATAGGTAGACTAGAGATGAATAATCACATAACAAAACATATGTGCTATTTTTCCAGAAGCGGTAGATAAAGATTTAATAATGAAAGAATTTTTATTTCTGTAAGTAGGTTTGTACAAACAGTTTTACACGTCAATCATATTTTAAAAACTAGGTGAGCTCGGCGTTTCCTATCTGACTAGTTTGAGAAGAAAGGCCGAAACAAACTCAGAGGTCACAGTCTCTTTTAAAGTCCAGACATAATCTTGGTCAGATCATGTGAAGACTATGTAGATTGGTGCCCTGTACCTATAGTATACCCACATTTCGCCAGCCTATTGCAATCGACGGGGCATAAATCCAGACGCTGGGCTGCTACTGAGAAATTCCTGATTGAAAAACCCAAAAACACTTTGTCCAACCTGGAAGTCGAACCCAGGACCTCATGCTCAGCAGTAGTAAAACTTTTACGCGTTAATTTCCCTAAAGATTAGGCAGAAGGATAGTTTTGAAATAAAGCTAAGTATGCATTAATATTTTAAAATATTAAATTAAATAAAACAAGAAATCGCTTTGTTTATCACAAATCAATTTAATTCAGACTTTTATTGTAAGGCTACCGTCTGAACTTTATATTAATTAATCTAATTTACATTATTTTAAATATTAAACATTTATTCAAATGAACATGATTTGGAAATACCTGTGGGATTTCTTCTCTCTCTCCTTTTTCGTGTGGTTAGTGATTAACCTGGTGTCAAAGTTTTTATGTCGCCCATGGGCCTCTGGCTTGGCTTCACATGCCGTCGAGAAATATCTCTCCGGCATGCCGAATTCCTCACGATGATTTCCATCACCGCTATAGAAGCAAGTGACAATAAAATTATACAATACGCCTATGAATTCAAAAGTCAGACGTCAGACCTTGGATTCGAACTCGAGACCTATGAATTGGCAGTCCGACGGTCACACCACTAGGCAACACTGCTTAGGGACTAAAATGACTTCGAGAATTTATTTGCGAATTAGATTAATGTGAATATGGCTATGTTTTGTATAAAGAAAGAAAATTAATACCGAAAAAGATATCTTTAATAATTAATCTACAATTAATCTAAATACCCTGACCTGACACTGAATCAAAAGATACACAAAGGGAATAAATACGCACACATACACTCTCACACACCATACACCACACTCACATCACACGTACACAAACACACCAGATATACCATATTATAACACCTGAAATCACCTCTCTAGTCTCCACTCTAGAATTCGTACACCGAGCCCCAAGGTACAGACTAACTGTCTAGTTTGGGGCTCACTGGTAAATAATATTTTGTAACCCAGCTATAGGTAATATTTTAAGCTACTCATGCCGTCTTAACTTGGTGTTAACCTGTAAACCTGCTTACTGTATTACCTGGACAATAAACTAAGGTGAAGGGCGGGCGTTTTGGGGGACTGTCTTATGTCATTTTGACGTTCGAAAAGTGCTGATTCTCAGCCTAGTTTGAATAAATGACTTCTGAATTTTGAATTTTGAAACTAGTTCTATTTGTAATTTGCCATCTTCCTTCTGGTGACCCAATGTTACGTGGGTTCGGCGCACCTGTTTTCTTATTCCATCCTCCCCTGTCAACCGTCTCTAAAAACTTTAGTACTAAAGATTTAATTCTTCTATATCAGTACAGGTATAGGTAGCTCATGAACTTGTTCAACAGACATCGATCGAATTTTCTACTTTATCTGACTCCAGTGTAGTGTAACTGGATGCAGCTGAATAACTGGTATTTTACATGGAGCGACTGCCTATCTGACCTCCACAACCCAGTTACTGGGTAACACATTATCCTCCCATACCTACCTATTAACACTGTAATTTGAAAACATTGTAAAAGCCATTTATTTCTAAAGAGTAACCGTGGAGTTTCTTGCCGACTTTTTTCCATAGGAAACGATCAATTAGAACCGTGCACCTGCGTCTGAGGTTTCATAAGTGCCCATGTAGGTTTATGTGAAATAAAATATTTTGATTTTGAGACACGATACCCCTTGGCAAGACTGACTGTCAGACTTTTGAGTTTCTGACTCCCGTAACAACTGCTAAGGATCTACGAATAACAATCGCGACCAACGGTTTAATGTGCTTTCCGAGGCATTACAAAGTATCAAGCTAGATAGACATTTTAAATTTATTTATTTTATTTATTTATTTATTTGGGACAAACAAACAGTAACGCATTATATCTGCGCAAATAATATAAACAAAGATATTATATAAATGTGAAACTCACACCGTTATCCACAGCATATACAATTCATATAAATTTACTAATGCACAATCTATGCGAGTAAAACTACAAGACTGTTCAAATAACTATACATCCTTAAGTTTCTTTAACAAAGCAGGGTATACTTATACGATCTTTAACATACAGGGTGGCAGGGACGTCGACACGATATTTGTTACCATGGATTCAGTACATGATTCTGAACCCCCGTACGTACAAATTTTTCGTGGATTATTTTAAAAAAATCTGCCAATTCCATTCATTTTGACCGCGTCGGTATTGCACTTTTCAATGAAACGGTGTCCCTGTCACCCTGTATATGTATATAAATATCACATTAGCTTGCAAATTAATTCATTGGCAACATGTTCTTAGCACGTGTGGTCGTTGATTGCTCAACCAGAGTTGGCTGACAACCAGTCGGTTGACAATTCAGTTGCAGGTTTAAAATTAACAACATTTTAGATGTGAAGGCTGACATTTTAATTCGGTGCCAATATGCTACGCATACGGATAAATACTAAATAGATAGTTGCTTAGTGTGGTCTACTCTTTGCGAAGGAGTTCGTCCGGAGTTCTACCACCATACTTATTTCTGCCACTGCTCATCATCTGCCTATGCCTTCTTTCAAACTATGTTGGGGTCGGCTTCCAGTCTAACCGGTTGCAGCTAAATACCAGTATTTCACATGTACAGACCGCCTATGAGACGTCCACAACCCAGTCACTGGGTAATACGATCCCGCTGCGAAGCTGCGTGACTGCTAACATCGTAAGGAAACCGACTTATCAGAACTGATTGTTTTGTACTAAATAGAATAGATTTGATATTTTGTATGTTTCTTTGTTACGATTTCACGCTAAAACGGCTGAATGGATTTGAATGAAATTTGCGCAAGTGTAGACCATGACCTGGGTTTGGACATGGTATCTATAGTTTTTATTCCGATGTTCCCATGGGATCGAAACTTATGCGGGTGGAACCACGGGGCGCAGCTGTAAGTCTGAAATTATCAATCCGCGGTCGATCCCACTCCGCTCTCGCGTATACCCAGCCAATCAGGAAACGCTTATTGAAATATAAGCGCTCGGTAAGCTTTCGGTACCGAGTATACCGAGCATGCTGATGCCGCACCGCTGACGTACCGACCAGTGAGGTAAGGGCCTCGACGTACCAACCAGTGAGGAAAGGCTCTTAGTCCCACCCCATTTCTAGCTATATCATCTTTCACGCAATCCATCCATCGTTTCTTTGAAACGCGTAGTACTATACAAGATGCCATGCATTATAGAGGCTATGAATATTATTTACCATACCAGGATTTGCTTGCAAAGTATAAGCTCGTAGCACTTAAAAATATAAGTAAGTTCTTAGAAGCCACGAATCTATATAAAATTGTAAGAAATTAATTTGACTGCATTGAATTGTCCAATATGGTATGCTATTCCTTCCTTCATGGTTCCTAGGATAGTCCACAAGCGACAGGTGCGCGCTGGCAGATTATTTTCAGTGTGAATTTGCAAGTCCAACTCTGGCCTACGTTCGCCTGTTCGCAGAATAATCGATTCCTACAATGGGACCTTTGAACATATAGACAGTTTTGTTTGTGTTCGGAGCTTTCTCGAACATATTTCCTTCTTTTTTGTGTACCATTTCTTAAAATTTATATGGTTATTCTATAAAGATGATAGTTAAGAAAAAAATATATATATTTGTAACCCAAGCGATTATTTTCTCTGTCACTGTCCTGTAACTAATCCGTGAACAGCGTTGTGGGCTGCAATATTATCAGTAATTTTTTATGTATTTCTTGTTCCTATGTTTTATATTGTAGCTGTTTGTTGCTCCTCTTGAATAAAAAAAAAAAGAAAAAGTGGTGGCACTACGGGAGTGCCGACAGAAGTGAAAACTTGAACAAGATCGCCTTGGTAAAAGAAAAATACTTGTATAGAACATTGGTCCGTAACATTATCTAAATAAAGAGCACAATCGCTCAAAAAAAATAATTCCGAAACCTTTAAAGTAAAAATATTTGCATAGAATATTGATCCGTAACCTAATATAAGTAAAGAGCACAATCACGTTTACAAAAATAAGGTGTCGTCATGGTGTCGCGAAATCAATTGTTTAGTCCCATCTCAAAAATGCCCAACGCGCCTAAAGAAGTTTTCACTTAAAAAAAAAAGATAAAAACAAAAGTCTTACAAATAATGATTCTAGGATATTTGCTTAACAAATATCGATAAACAGCTCACATATAAGGATGTTAGTACCTAAATGAAGCAACAATTTGACAATGAATACTAAAACAAAATGGTGTCTCAGCTTATTTGGAACATGTTGCAACGTTTTTAGACGATTTGGGTGGGTGTGTATTGACTGTGACTAGTTTTCAAGTCTGTTAAGTATTTAACTTACACATCTGCCCAGCCTTTTCCCAACTATGTTGGGGTCGGCTTCCAGTCTAACCGAATGCAGCTGAATACCAGTATTTTACATGGAGCGACTGCCTATCTGACTCCATAACCTAGTTACTGGGTAACACAATACCCCTTGGTAAGACTAGTTGTCAAACTTTTGGGCTTTTGACGACCCGTAATGATTATCAAAGATCCAAGAATGACAGCCGGGACCAACGGCTTAACGTGCTTTCTGAGGCACGGAGGAGTCTCGGTATGTAAAGACGGTCTCGCATCGGACTAACCCTGGCAAGCGTAGGTTAACCTGATGGATCGAACCGTGCGGCTGTTTTTAGTTAGCCACGAGCTCCTCGTATACTATGTAAGTATTTTTAACTTACACTTAAAGGCTATTTTAATAAACCACTCATAAAAATAACATCACGCCTGTATCCCCCGAAGGGTTAGGCAGAGGTGTGCCTATATGTAACAGGGGGCGAGCCTATTGACATCAACCGGGCACAAATTCAGACTCAGGGCTGCTATTGCGAAATTCCAATTGGAAAAATCCAGTAACACATTGCCCGACCCGGGAATCGAACATAAGTCCGTATGCTCAGCAGCAGCGCTTGCCAACAAAGCAGTCTAAATCAGTAATGAGAACCTTAAGTTTAAAATAGCTCCGCCGAGGTATCATCATCTGCTTAGCCTTTTCCCCACTATGTTTAGGTCTGCCAGTCTAACCAGCTGGACCTAAATACCAGTACTTTACATGGAGCGATGGAATATCTGACTTCCACAACCCTTTCATTGGGTAGCATGGAACCCCTTGGTAAAACTGGTAGTTAGACTTTCGAGCTGGTACATAAGGATTATGGCGAACACTAGGCAGTTTTACCACTGCACGATTTATTTTTCTATAACAAACCATAACAAAATGGAGCGTCGTCTGTGTGCCCTGAAAATAAATGAATTTATTCATATTAAAAAATTTTACGTCGCTAACATTTTTCGAGACCCTGGGGTACCGGACCTGTGGAAGGCGTACGAGGGGCCGAAGTCAAGTCGCAGAGGCCCGTTAGACGTTTTTAATTCAATGAGGCACCAACCGACGATTATCCCTTTTCGCACTATGCAAGTGCACCCAAGGATAACACATATTATTAACAGGGCAACCGAAGGAACACTGGTGGGTGACCCTTCTCCAAAAAAAAGGTACTAATATTAATTATATTAGCACCTTTTTTTTTGGATGGGAAATTATCAAATAACTTCTCCCGCTCTGGGCGGAGCGGGAGGGCGTGTCAGACTCTTACTGACTAAAACCCACCCGTGTTCCTTCGGTTGCCCTGTTGCCAGGGGTTACGATCTCCCTTTCGGTTTTCTTCGCACCCCCGGCAGGCATCGCCGTAACGGACCCAATTAATATTAGCACCTGAAGTGGTGCCAAATCTATTGCAGAAGACAGAAAGGCGTTGAAGAAACTGTTACTTAATAACGTGTAGGTAGTAATGTAGTTTCTCAAAGTAGGTATACAAGGCCATTGGTTCGATGGCTAGATAATATGTTATAACTTTATAGGGTTCCGTACCTCAAAAGGTAAAAGCAGAACCTTTATAGGATCACTCGTGTGTATGTCTGTCTGTCCGTCTGTCACAGCCAATTTGCTCCGAACCGAATGGACCGATTAAGTTAAATTTTGGTACACGTTAGTATTTCTGTGACCCCAACACGAACGTGTAACGTAAATATTTTGAATATAGGGGTCACATTTGGGGGGCAAACAAGAAAATTAAAAAAAAAAAAACGTAGAACGGTTCTTTACTCATAGATTACAGGAAAACCTATAAGAAGTATATGGTCTTAAAATAACATGGTAAATCTCTCAATATTGTGCGTTTGTTTTTCAACTATAATGTTAAGTTTGTATTTGGGATAAATTCATCCCAACTACGGAACCCTTCATTGTGCGTAGTCCGCACACGCACTCGGCCGGTTTTTTGAATACTCGTCACAGATTAATACAGATGGGACACTCCGCATTTTAGATATGAACCTACACGTATGTACGCGGCGGGCTCGACTTGTCGAATTCAGTGGGCGTAACGTAGTCAGAAGATATAAGAGTCACGTGATAGAAAGAGAGGCAACTTCTAGGTGAATATAACTGTAGGTAATTAGCGCTGTGCGAACTTAAATGCACTTTATTGTGTCGTTGCAAGAGTCGCTTTTTATTTAAATGATTTTGTGGAGTATCCCATCTGTACTTATATGTGCACTCATTTAGGATTTTTCTAGCCGACATTGTCGAATCAATAGCATTAAGGGATTATGAGGACCTCGGACAACGAGCACTAGGACCACAAGATGCTGTAAGAGTGCATACCAACACGATGAGTGGGTGAAATCGTGCAGTCATCAGTGTTAACTAAATATTCAAAGATTACATTAAAATGTCGTCATCCGTGAGCTCATGGGTTCTTAGAAATGTTACAATTGTGACACTTTTATGCAGATATATGTTAGAAGTTAAGTCCCTATGACTCATGGTATGGGATTTATTATTACCTGTTGGTGGTTCAGAACATGTACAGTCCGCACGTGGTAACCCTTTGTCTTTGACCTAGCTACCTAACCAATACTCAATACTCAACTGCCATTTTTTATTGTTTGTATTTCCTGCGCGTGTCCCAAATAAACATCGAATGAACACACATACACATAATATACATTACACACACACACACACACACACACACACACACACACACACACACACACACACACACACACATACACACACACACACACACACACTACACACATTATTTTTATCCATATATTATTTTAAGAATATATTACAATATAAATTATCTTTTCTTTTCTGGCGGAATGTTATTTTTCTTTTCTTTTCTTAAACCACATTAAAACCAAATTCCGTTCCAAACCAAGTTCCGTAGTAAACAAGAAACCCTAATAGTTTCACTAAATCCGTCTGTCTGTCCGCGGCTTAGCTCAGAGACTCTTAGTACTAGAAAGCTGTAATTTGTTATGGTACCTATACATATTTATCACGTCAACAAAGTGCTTATCACGCCAATAAAAACAATAAAAAAAAATTGTGTACCACCCCTACACGTAGAGTGGGGAAGTTTTTTTTTTTGTCATATATCCCGTGGTGCGGTGTGGATGTCGTTGGAAAGGTTGTTCAAAAATATTGTGAGTTTGTCAATACCATTTTTGGGTTCAGGGATCCGTTTGCGAAATATTAAGCTTTAATGTGCAAATTTTTGTTAGAGCCATGTGTGTCCCAGATAAATGGTTGGTTTTGGATATGTCAAAAAATTCACGGCAGTAGTATATATAACAAAATTAAAAGGAAAATTATCACAACTAAGTAGGTTACAAGTTAACGAGTAGCGATAGGAGCCTTTTTGGCCTCGCACAGGTCGTATTTTCCTTTTTTTTTGTTAGTCTAGAATGCTCCTTTTTATTTTTGTTAATGTTTGTACCTTTTTTTATTATGTTTTGTATTTCCTGTGCGTGTCCCAAATAAAATATTTTCTTTCTTTCTTTCTTTCTTAATTATCGACCAACTTATATTTGCGGTTAAAAAAACATGTTCTCTCACACATTCCGTATGGGAGAACATCTTTTTCAACTACAAAGTTAAGTTTGTTCTTGGTATAAATTTATCCCAACTACGGAACAGTTCATTGTACGTGATCCGACACGCACTTGTTATTTTTTAATAAGTCAAATGTTCTTTGAATAAATTATCTTTTTATCTGTAAAATTGATTTTCCACTCTCCGCCTAAATGCGGGCGCATTTGTAAGGAAGTTATCTCTCAGGCATGTGTGTTGGGCTTATTAAATGACTTCGAAATTACCTACTGTTTGCCAGTAAAAGGTATAATTATTGTAAAAGTTAAAACACAGTACACTAGGTGCGAACAGGTAATAAAATCCAACAATATTATTTACGAGCTACAAGATTTTATTTTGTTTTTAACCCGTTTACAGCTTGCATGGTACTTTTTAATCGATTTAAAAAAAAGATGAGGTTATTTGTTCATCTGTTTGTATTACGTATTTTGCTAAATGTATTTTCTTTGACATTTTCGTAAATTGTAAACCGATTTTGAAAATTCTTTTTTTATTTCGTAAAGGAAGCTTGCACGATGGTCCCATATAAATTTTATTCACTTTGCTTGGGCAGTTTTTGAGTTAGCTTCGATAATACGTACATAATCTACTTTGTGTATCTTGATGCTGTTATAATAGGTACATAGGTTTACATAGCAACTAGTAGTATACGAATTGGTGTGGGGTATCTAAAAAGTGAAAAATAAAAAATAACTTTTTTACAAAACGAATAAAAATACCGACTTCCAAAAAATACTACTTTCGGAAGTCGGTGGCAAAAAACTAAATTCCAGATCGAAAGACACCGACTTCCGAAATAAAGTTATTTTTCACTTTTTTGGACGTCCGTCGGTTGTAATTTTTTGTAAAATAGTATTTTATTCCAGAAAATAAAGCCTACTCACAAGCGGATTCACGAGCCACAACTAGTCATAAATAAACCTACAAAAGTGGAAATATACTGGTTAGAAGTGAATTCTAACATTTTGTTGGCTGGAACCAGTCTGCAAGGTTACGTTATGTCAAGGGTAGCGAGTCGCCGATAGACTCCAATGCAGAGGTGCTCAAACGCTGGCGAAGTGAGTTTTTTTCCGGCAGTTATAAATAGAAAATAAGTTATTATTAAGAATAAAAATAAAGTAAAAGTTTTTTTTTAATTTGGAACAACAACTTATTGACATAATTACAATGGAAACGATGATCAACGCTCTTCTAAATATAAGAAACAGGTTGCTCTTGGGTACAGTTTTGCAGACTTTGGTATTTAAATAAAAATCGTAAACATGCAATAATAAAAGACATGCAAACTTTTTATGTTAGTAGGTGTGGAGCATAGTGGAGCGGGTAATGTGAGTGAGGGTGTTTGTGAGTGAGGGTGTTTGTGAGTGAGGGTGTGTGTGAGTGAGGGTGTGTGTGTATCAGGGTATGTATGAGTGAGGTTGTGTGTGAGTTCTTGGACTAGTTAATTTTAAGTTTAATTAAGTCCCTCGTTCCTCGTTTATGTAATCATCTAAGTTGAATGCCCAAGTTAAAATAACCTTACAAAGTCGGATGGCATTTTCTACCAGTCTACCTTATCCCACGTCCTAACCAAAACCGATCTGGCGAAAATACTTTTTTTTTAATGGCGTCTTGCAGGTCAACCTAGGAGGTTGTCGGCTGCTTAACCGGACATTCCTGTGGCTGCCTCAATAAATTAAGGCCTCCAGCCAGGGCATAAAACTACAAACTAATCGACTACACGCTAAGGCCCCTGAGCGCCCTGTAGGGTACGGACCTCGGCTTAGGACGTCGCTGGGGGAGGACAGGCTGGATCGGACTCAACGGCGTGGGCTGGCTCGAGCAAGGGTCGGGACGACGGAAGGTCGGTTTTTGTTTTTGTGTGCCAAAGTACTACTTTCCCTACTACTCTCATGGAGGAGGGTTGTGGGGTCGTCTGGGATAGTGAGTGTATGCCTTGGTTGGCGAACCTTATTTATGCAGGAAGGAGTGTAATGGGTGGCTGCCGCAATCAGGGGATTGGGGTGCTTTATCTAGCTGAGAGGTGTTTCATGAACTGCTGGACGGCGGGCATTTTGAGATCTAAGTGGAGATCCAAATTGCAGGCATTGCGGGCTCCCGTAATCTTTCTAAGGAAATGGTTTTGGAGGGTTTGCATCCTATGGAGATGGCGTAGATTTGCGTGTGCGAAGACTACGCACGCGTAAGTCATGATGGGAAAGACGAAAACTCGAACTTTTTATTCGGAATGCAGGAAAGCGCCCTCTTTTGGCGCGGCCAAGCGTTCAGTTTTACCCAACAAAAAGTTCGAACGATCGAGTATTCGCGCGACAATCCCTTTTTCCGGTCGGTCTGACGATCCCCGATTTTGACCGGTATGTATGCATGTACACATGCTCATCTGTTACCTCATAACTTCTAAACTACTGATCATAAGTTGACAAATAAGGTATCGTTGGAAGCGTCTTGATCGTCCGCTGGTTATACGCTTAATCTATTCGATTTATGCCATAATACGTGTGACTCCGGAGTTTTAATTTGTCTGTCTGTGATGTCTTGTTTATACCTTTTTAGTTGACTTTTTATCGTAGTTGGGTTTTAGTTTTTTCCCGATGTAACGGGGATTTCGTTAAAGCGAACAGTTTGAGAATCGCTGCTCCAAAACTTATGTCATAAACGCTGTCTAAGGTCAGCAGAGGTGTAGGTTGGTTAATGACGATTGGAATCAGTTCAGTCGTCCACGACCTACTACGCTTTGGAATGGACAACTAGCTTCATCTTTCTCACTGACCGAACCCTTGACAATTCAAAAGTGCCTGTAATCGGTTTAATTGAAATAAATGCTTTGAGTCAAACTAACTTATAGACTTCTCTGCCTGTTTTCACCAACACTAAGCGACACTTAATTTAATGCCTTTTAGGATTTTCTTCTGTCGGCGCTGAGCCGAGCGTTGAAAATCCAACAGCACGCTCTTATTTAGACATTCATCTATGTGTCGCCTAGTATTACTGAGAACGAGCATTATTGTGATAATAGACCCTTAATACTAATTGTGTTAGATAATGGAAAAGGCCGATTCTGTGTCCATGATCGATTTCACTGCTTCAAAAATAATGTTTCATGGTTGATGACTCCAAGATCTCTAGAAAAGGTTTCAAAATAAAATTATAATAAAATATCGTATTTTTTTTATTGTTTACACTCTATGCCATAGTTACTAATTTAATACAAAATAAATAAATATTACTTCTATTTAATATTAGTTTTATTTTCTAATACCTTCTTAAATTAGTAGACGTTTCTTGGTAACATATTCAACATCATCAAGCTATTTAGTTAGCTCTTATAGCAATAAGAAAGTGCGAAAGTATTTCTAAAGTCAAGCGCTGACGGTTGACAATAGAAATTACCTTAAAACCTACAAGTAATTTAGTAATAATTATAAATAATAGTCTTCCATGCAATAGGTGTTACTGTAGGATATATGGTCTGTTCAAAAAGTATCAGATGAACCTATAAACAAACCCTGTTCGGGCTAAATTCTCCCGCAATTACTTACTCCATGGAATTACTAACACATTCATCTGTATTTAAAAGGTTTCAATTTTTTATCTTACCATTTTTTTCCACTAAAATTATTTTCTGAACCATTATCATAATTGTAATTTAAAAAAATCATCGACGAAAATTATGGTTATTAAATTTACCTGAATTGTCAAATGAAAAACATCTTTAAGGTGATTTAAAATTAGAATTTCGGATTTTAAGTATTCAAACATTCAAATCAAAGCACTCAATTTGTATGGGTCACTACAGATTAACATCCACCACCTGTACGTTTTCTAATCCATTCGTTTACAATTTCACGGGTATTTTTGGAACAGGGAATAGGCAGATTGCGTTTATTTGAAGTGAAAACTTCTTTAGGCGCGTCAGGTATTTTTGAGATGGGACTCAACTATTGATTTCGCGACACCGCGATGACACCAGCTTTTGACCATTAAAAAGACATCAACGCGTTGAATACCGCGGTGCGTGGAGTAAAAGACATCAACGGGTTGATTACCATAAGTTTTCACTTCTGTCGGCACTCTCACTCCACCACTGTTTTTTTCATAACAAGTTAAATATTTTTTGTTCTATAAAATCTTAAGTCCAGGGGCGTGCCCACAGATATAGATATATCTATATAAGTAGGTTTATCTATATCTGTGGGCGTGCCTATTTCCAGCCAAATTCTGGGAGAGAACTCCAAATACCCCTAGTATTTGGAGTTCTCTCCCAGAATTTAACAAAACTGAAAAAAAAAAAAAAACATTGCGATTTCAAGGAATCGATCCCAAAATTACGGTCGGCAGATGGCCTTTTAATCAAAATGGACAACATTGCCGACCATTTTGATTCCTTAGTTGGAGGTTGCACAAAAGCTATTATTAGTAACTTTAAAATACCTTCTGAGGTTATCTCTTGGATATTACTAACATCGGTGAAGGAAAACATCGTGAGGAAACCTGGACTTATAGTTAATATAAATCTGAAATCACCAACCCGTCTTGAGCAAGCGTGGTGATCTATGCTCGTGCCTTCTCTGTATGAGAAGTGCTCTTTGCCCTACAGTGGGGCAATAATAGGCTGGTATTATTAAAATAGCTGTTTGTCCCAACATAGTTAACTGCTAGACATTGCGTCATCGAAAAATGAGGAAATGCTTGCAGTTACTAGGTTAAGCAAACAGACAAAACGATTTGACAATGACCAAAATCCAATACCACCGCATACTTTACTACAGTCCGGCCGTTGAAAGAATGCGTTCCTGACAGCTGTCAGTTGGATAGTATCTAGTAGTAATAAGGATCAAATTCGCATAACACATGTTCGTTAGTATGGAACTGAAAGGTGTCAAGAACGCATTCTCTCGACGGTTGGACTGTAACAACAGATTCTTCTTTATAGATAGGAAACCCCTCTGTTAATTGCACCTATGATAATTGAGAAAACACAATAACATTTTAAACACTGCTAACTTTTAGAGTCGTTTTTTACCAACGGCAGATACCTATCTTTTATCCGTGGAATAAAATTGATGTCTGAAATTGAGGAAAATCTGTCAAAAATTCAAAATTTACTTATTTCTCGGATAAAGGTTGGTAAAACCAGCACTTTAAAAGGTGGCAAAAGTAAAACGAAGTACATTCTCATTAATGATTTATAAAACAAACAGAGTATTGGTAATATTGTACCTGACAACACACTGAAAATTTCCTCAATACCAAATCATTTTGGAAACAATCATACAAATTATTTTACGTACTAAGACTGGACAACGAAGACAAAGCATTAGGAGCATTCTCAATCCTCACATAGTTCCCGTAAGGCGTGCTGATAGTTTGAGGACCTGCAACTGCTGCATAAGGGTTAATAACCAGGTTGATGTTCTTATTATCTGATGCCGAAGCTGCTGGCGTGCCATCTCTGTTCCAACCAGCTGTAAAAAAATGAAATTGGTTATCACGCCATCTAGTAGTGAGTAGCTAAAGTAAAGAAAAGAGTTTAATAAGTTTGTAGTAGTACCATCTAGCGGTGTAGAAAAAAGACAACATTAATTTGGAAAAGTAAATTGTGCTATAAGACAACATGAATAAATTGCAGGTTTTATGATTGTTCAGCATTTTTTCTATTATTAAGATGCTATGCAGTTTTTATTAAATTGATTAAAATTTATTAAATAAATAGCGTTTATAGCGGCACCTAGTACATAATATTGAAACTACAATGCTTTTGCAGTTCTTGAACGTTTCAATAGTTGCGCTATTTGATCATAGATGTCGCCGCAGACAGTACCTAAGATTTAAAAAGTTCTGCTATTTGATCACAGATGACGCAAAAAAATACTTTACGAAAAAATCTGCTGCAAGTAATTTATGTTACGACCACATTTATATCAGCAACATTTCTTGTATGGTAAAAAAAGAATGTAGGAACCTGTTTAGGTTCGGATGCAAGGTAAAGCTAAACATGTATACATTATTTATTTAAATGTCATCTATCTGTGTCTAAAGACGAACTAACAAAGCTTAACCATTTTTCAATAATAAATACCTAACTAACGTTTCCCTCACACAACCTTACTTACCTAAACTTTCACTGATTACATTTTTCCCATTTCTTGACAGCTAGCATCGTCATGCGTCATCGAAAAAACCTACTTTTGCTTTTCAAGAATCACTTTCTCGGTTTATTACCGTAATTTTTACTACTTCTAAGAATGCAGAATGTTGGTGATACAAAACCCCAAATGTTCTGCCGTCCTTTGAGATATAAACGGAAAAAAAACTTGTATAGGTAAAATAATGATGGTTTTTCATAGAAAGTATCTGACAACATTAGGACATGCGTGAGTAGGTAATTAGAGCTTTGCATGACGTGGAAGGATCGCTCACAAGAACACAACGAAAAGATAAAAGCGGAGATACAATATTGCGAGAAGATGGCAGTTAAAACAATGTGTTGATGAATCTGAATCACGCTGAATCAAAGTAATACGGCGTGATATGAAGATGGCAATTCGTATATTGAAGATATTTCAAAGACACATTCCTGTGTCTTTGAAATATCTGATACTTGAATTGGAAGTCAGAATGGAGTAGATACGCTAATATAGAAGACGAACAAAGCATGCGATAATTTTTCAACCTGTGGATTGTGCTCATGCACCGAAAGACAAAGATGTCAATACAAATAAGACGAAAAAAGAGGACAGAAAAAAAAACAGCGCATATACAGTAAACATTTTGGTGCTGGTAGGTAATGAAACCCACGAAAAGAAAAGGGCCTATTTCAGTATCCGTATAGGATAAATAAATAGAAGAACTGGAATTTATCATGTGGTGAATCAGGCCAAAAATAAAAATGCCAAGGACAGAAAAAGAGTGATGAACAAACTCTTTGTAGAACAAAATATTACAGAGTGAAAAAGACAAGCTCCAGTGGTAACACCCCACAAAGTTAACCAACTTACAGATCCACTATTCTCTTCTAAAACTTTATATTCAAGATTCTTTTGGTAGCTTCCGTGGGAGCAGCGCCGATGAAGAAACCATTACCCACCGGTTTGACCCCTGCCGGTGTCTCATAGGGTTGACTCCCGAAGTAGTAACCGTTACTCACAGGGGCCACAGGGGCCACGGGTGTTACCCCTACGGGGGGTATGGGTACTGGCTTCCATTCTGACACTAGGTAAAACAAGTATGTTAGGAAATAAAACTGCGCTGTGGTTTATAATCTGTATCAGTTTCAGGTTGATGGTACACCAGCTGTTCGTGGAAAGTTTCTAACAAAATGTTCTGAATTCTGGAGGTATTCGGTCCAAGTGCCTCATGATAAGTGCATCTATCCAATTTATTGGTTCTATCCAGCGGCTGCGAACATCTCGTTCAACAATCAGAATGATTACCTACACTAGTAGTTTTTATAGTTTTCTGTGCAAAGTCGATCCGGTTGATGGTCACAGCATGAAGTCAAAATACTCATTTCTATACAACTAAGGGCGAATTTCATATGACCCTGATCGCGATCAGCACATGTAAAGCGTTCCCCTAGACAGAGTGGACCATTTTAAATACTTAGGGCATATAGTCACGGTTGACTTCAAGGACCATGCTGACATCGAACGGGAGCGGAGGGCCTTGTCGAAAAGAGCGAATATGCTAGCTCGCAGATTTGCACGTTGCTCCGATCAAGTTAAGTTCACCCTTTTCAAGGCATTGCACCTCACTGTACACATGCAGCCTGTTGGGTCGCTACACACCAGTGTGCTACAGAGCCCTCCGCGTCCAGTATAACAACGCGTTCAGGGCAGTGTGGAGGCTCCTCCACTTCTGCAGCGCTTCGGGCATGTTTGCGAAAGCGCGCAACTGTTTTCACGCCACCATGCGCAAGCGGTGCGCGTCCTTAGTGCGCAGGGTGTGGGCCAGCTCCAATACTGTCCTGAAAATGATCGCTGAGCGATTTGACTGCCCCTACATACGACAATGCTGTAACAGACATGTATAGCCAGGGCATTTAATCTGAATGACACTGACCTATATTTTTAATGACTTTTTTGATGAAATTATTATTTTTAATTTAATATTAATTCTGTGACCTTATAATTTGTATTACTCATTCGTTTATTTTAATTGCATTTGACATTTTATTTTAATTTGAATTCTGTGACCTTTATCATTTGTACCTATTTCAATTGCATTGACATTTTATTCTATTGTGATTTATTCTGTTGCAGTATAGTGAAATTCTATTGTATGTAATATGGGTTTTGCATGAATTAAATTAATTTTATTTTTATTTTAAAGCATGTTTAAGAGTTGTCAGTGCCCAATATTCCAGAGCCATGATGACACTACCAGCTCTTGAACGCGCTTTCTATGTGCTGATCGCGTTCCGTTTTATTATTGTAAGTCGCTCTAAGGGGCGACCAAAAAACGACGAAGAAAAAGAGACAGGTTGCGTGGTTTCAGATAGTTGGTATTGATTTACCCATGTCAAAAATAAATTAGATACATACAACTGTGGATCAACTTGCACCAATCAGTACCGGTCTCTGAGAGTCGGAGCCTGAAACCCGCTTCATTATAAAAGCACTCCTAGCAATGTTATTTGTCTCAGATGCAATAAATAATAGAAATCTTCTTACAAATAGCCCCATGTTCATCATGCACTTCGGGATGCCCTCCATTGTGTATGTGCAGATGTATCTCCTTCTGGTGCGGAGGCTCCCAGCCGTGGCTGCTCCCGTGCGTCTTTTGGCCAAAGAGGGCGCCCACCTGGAATAGAAGAGAAATAGAGTTAGAATGTGATGATAAACATAAAAGGTTTGAACTTCTTTTAAACCACTACGGTATTGCAAAATATATTGGAAATCTAGAAAACTGTTTACTCCACTTCATTTGTATGGTCCGTTTAAATGGCGTAGAGTAACATTAAATCTAGCTGTTTTTTTTTTGTCATATAACCTAGAACAGTCGATGATAGACCTGGAGTATTTGGATTTGGACAAGTCCGTTTGCTTCTTGGGTTTCTTTATGCTACATCCACAACCAGTTCTCTAATATCTGGAAATACCAGTGCAACATTAATTATGTATTATTATATCTGTAGAATTGGTACCATATAAAATAAATTCGAAATTAACTAAACTACCATCAATCGATCTAAAGAAGCGAAAGCTTACCAAGCCCTTCATCAACATTAATCTAAATATGTGAAAGGCCCCTTTCAATTACACCACCACGATCTCTTCCGTCTATAAGCACGTGCTCGTTCGATTGCTCAAATAATAACTATTAGCATGTGCTATCATTGTGCCGATTGTCGTAACGGCCAACGCATCGGCCGAAAGTCTCGACCAAGATCTCTTGAGGCTCTTGCAAGGCGGTTGGATCAAGGGCCTGATTCAGAAGGCAGTATTCCTCGATACGGCTCGTATTGTGAGGAGGTTCCTGTCGCTGCAGCGGCGGGCGGTGGACGGCTCAGCCTGCAGCGACCTCTTTTTTTTTTTTTCAATGTTTCTTAATAATATTTTTAGTTAAAGAAATATTTAAAAATGTAAATATAATATTTGAAAGAAAATAAATAAACTACATAATAATGATAGGCCAGTGCTCATTTTACTTTCTATTTTCACCCGTGTTAGTCAGAATGTCAGAATAATGCTTACGTACCACCTGTAAAACATAATAATGGACTTGAGGCAGTCAAAACCTTTATCATCATCAGGATCTACATCCTTTTACTCACTACTGGGCATATGCCTCTCTTTGCCTAAGCCAAACTCCGAGCTTCTTTACCATTCTCAACCAGATTCTACCCTCAATAGTTACAAACCCTACTTATTCACTTATCTACTTTGTCGAAATTAAAATAACATTGCTTAATAAACCATGGCGCAACGTGAAAGTCAGGCACACTATCTAAATACATGAAAGGTATCATTCAAATAACACCGCGATCTCTTCCATCTCTTCAACAGACACGTGCATATTACATATGTACATTATAATGGCCACCTGTGTTACTGCCAGAATACCGGTCGTCAATAGCTGCCAACATAAAAGGAAATTACTATACGTTACCGAAATTTTGTTTAAGATCGTCGTCGACATTGTAATTACATTGATCAATTAACTGGAGCACAGCGAGAAAGTTTATCAAGCCAATAAAATAAGCACTTCTAAGTACGTGAAAGATATTATTAAAATAGTACCACGATCTCTTCAGTTTAATAGACACGTGCTCGTTCAATGACTCATGTAAGTGCCCATCCATAAATTGGGGGTGGGAATCAACAAAAAAGGACATTATGTGACAAGGGGGGACAAGTCGTAAGTTACGTGACGTCACATGTATAAATGTAAAGTAATACAACTCTTAACTTGAATTTTATCGGGAAACTTTAAAATATTAGCAATTCTATTAATTTATTTCAAACTAGCTGCACTCGCATAGGTCTCGATTCCATAGGAATATCGGAATGAAAAGTATCGTATGTCCTAACCCAGGTCCTGGTCTACCCATGTGCCGAATTTCATCCAAATCCGTTCAGCCGTTTTAGCGTGAAAGCGTCTAAACAAATACACAAGAAAACTCACTTTTGCATTTATAATATTGGTTAGGATTACAAAAATAACTGTGACAAGAACGGGTCTACAAGTCATGAAATTCGTGTAACATAACATAACATAACATCACGCCTGTATTCCCCGAAGGGTTAGGCAGAGGTGTACCTATAGTACACCCACATTTCGCCAGTTATGTTTAAGTCCCATGTAATAGGGGGCGAGCCTATTGTCATCAACCGGGCACAAATCCAGACTCCGCGCTGCTAATGAGAAATTCCAGATGGAAAAACCCAATAACACCTTGCCCGACCCGGGAATCGAACCCAGGACCTCATACTCAACAGTAGCGCTTTGCGACCACTAGACCAACGAGGCAGCCTAATAATGTGTCCACCTGTGTCTGACTACCGGTTACCATCTATACAACTGAGGCTGTCAACACAATGTACGATAGTTTCTCAATGTCGTTTTCGTTTTCTATCGCTATGAAAGTTATAAGTACTGTTATTGGTTGAGACGTAAAAAACTTATTAAACGAATGGCCAATTTAAATAAATGGGAAAGAATTTGCAACTCTAAATTGGGATTATTCAAGTTGACCTACATTCCGAAATTATAAAGCCTACGAGCTTTACACTAGTCGCATAGTAAATAAATTATGAAATTTATTAAAGTTACATTGGAAATGTGATATTGAATTGAATATTTTAATTTATGACTATTGTTGATGTTATGGTATTTTCAATGATAAGTATGAATCGTATATATTTACGTGTACTACCTACTGTGCGACCTACTGTTGGACTAAACTTTGTCTTTTGAATAAATAAATTAGGTATTATAATTATAATTAAATATGTGTGAGATCTTGGCTGACGTATTTTTGATATAAACAATTTATTAGCATCACCGTCACCGTCACCGTTATCACCGTCATCATCATTAACATCCTGTTTACAACCTCTCGGAAAATGCGTTGGTACCATCTAATTCAAATTCAAAATATTTTTATTTCACATAAACCTACATGGGCACTTATAAAACGTCAGAAGCTAGGTGCACGGTTCCAATTGGTCGTTTCCTATGGAGAAGAGCCGGCAAGAAACTCCACGGTTACTCTTTTAATAATGATTGGCTTTTACAATTCTTTCAAATAACAGTGTAACTAGGTATGGGAGGACAGTGTAGGTCTTTCAATAAGTACCAGGTACTTAATAAAATAGAAAATGGTTAACAAATATACAGTCCACAAGCCTACAGCATTCTCACATTCACAAAATAGAAAACAATCTATACAAAAGATATATAAATTAATAAAAATAAAAGCCTATTTTAATTAAACGCAATTACATGATTGCTATTACAACGGTAGTAAATCTGAATAATTAAAATCTGACGGCCGACTCTCACCACGCGCGCTTTTTGGTCAAGTCAAATAGCGCGCGCTTCCCCGGCTTCCCGTTACACAGTTCCGTCCCTTTTCACGAAATCACTCCCATGATTTATTTAGATTTTGATTTTGATTGCAGGATAGCGAGAGGAAGATGTTACACATCAAAAACTTTTAGTTATTAATATCATAATTATCGAGATGAAGATTCGACACTCTGTGAAACATATTTAATACAAAGTGTAATTTATAAAACCATATGTGTTACTACAGTTAGTACAGATCAGACAGCTGTTCTTCTAAGCGACGATAACCGACTTTTAATGATTTTATACTGAAGATCACGTCTAAACAAGTAGTGTTAATGATTAGGAAAAAATATATGTTCAATTAAAGCATTTTCTTAATAACTTAGTGTATGAATATTTTAGATTATGTTAATATTACGTTGTGAAATTAATTTGTAAAGTTATGTCTGACGCGGATAAAATACTGAGAATCACGCAGAATTTATCAAGCGTATTTTTCTGAAATCTTCACCATTTTAAATATAATTTAATTATTGATCTTTTAGTGTAAGTATTGTATTAAAATACTTTTTATTTTATGTGTTGTTTTTTGTTAGCCTATATTGTGGCCCACTGCTGGGCAAAGTTTTATGTATAATAAATTAATTATGCGTCTAATTTGGGACAGCGCTCCTTGATAAGCGAGTCCTATTACTGGCTGGACGTACGACGCGTTGCGTGAGCTCAGTACAGAACACGCAAGCTACCCACTCAAGGTCACTGGCATATATCCGCGTCTTAACAGACAGCTGTGCTGCTGGGGAGTTTGTAGCGCCACTTCTTCTTTTAACCGACTTCAAAAAAAGAGGACGTTCTCAGTTAGTCGAAATATTTGAGCTCAAACACTAGGATCTGATGAAGGGCGGATTTTGGGAGACTGTCTTATTAACCGACTTCAAAAAAAGGTGGAGGTTCTCAGTTCGTCGGATTTTTTATTTTTATGTATGTTCCCCGATTACTCGAAGACGGCTGGACCGATTTGGAAAAATATTTTTTTGTTTGTAAGGGTATACTTTCAAATTGATCCCATTGTCATTTAGTCACGATCTGATGATGGGATCTTGGAGAAATCGAGGGAACACTTCAAATATTATAGGCACATCTACAGCGATTTGGGTATTTTTGATGAGCAGTTGACATTAGGCTATTGTAACTTAGATAAATTACAAACCAACCCACTAAAAAGTGAATAAAAAAAACGTTTTTTACGGAAGTCTCGAAAATTTAATTTCGGAAGTCGGTGACAAAAAACTAAAATACTGATCCAAAGACAACGACTTCCGAAATTAAAGTTATTTTTCAATTTGTAGTTGGGATGTATTTTTTGTAAAAAAGATTTTTTGTAATTTTGACGTTCTTAAAGTGCCGATTCTCATCCTAATTAGTTTGCATTACCTATTCGGCAAATAGTTTGACCAAGCGAGTTCTAGGCCAAATCATCATAATTAATTAGCTAATTCATTACCACTGCTGATAGGTCTCCTCCCAGTTAAAATAATACTTTCTCCTCTTCAGGACATCGGAGACTTTGAAAAATATTCCATTCTGGGGTTTAAGTCTAAAATCATAGTCACATCAATCCAATTGTTTCTTCAAAAATCAGCAGAGCATAGCACCCAATACCTACTAGTGTTACTATACCTATCTCCATCAAACTCGTTCTAAAATATATCTCTATCCCTTTCTTCAATCCGGTTGTAAAAGTAACTTTCTCTCGTATACCTACGTGCAAATATGTGTGTAATGTTATAATCTGTTTATATTAATGATGTCAGATGACAGTTATTAACCTTGGAGTGTGGGTCAAAGAATATGTGATGTCTTGATTATGGTACGGTTAAAGTTTTCGCACACAGCCCAGCTTACTGTAAGCTTGACTTACGAGTTGTAGGTCGTCAGTTCGAACCCTGACAGGGGCTTTACTTTGTGTAAATTATTTCAACGCCAATGCTCTCAAAACGGTGAAGGAAAACATCGTGAAGAAACCGGCATGTCCTAGAACCAAAAATTAGAAGACATGTGACCTCTAGCAACCCGCACTGGGCCCGCGTGGTGGATTATGGCCCACTGCCTCAGAGAGGAGGCCTGTGTCCCAACAGTGGAAACATTAATCTTGCTGACTGGCAACATTCCAAATTAAAATTAAAAGTCATTTATTAAAATTATTCCGAGGATCAGCACTTTTTGAATGTCAAAATTACTTAAGACAGTCCCCCAAAACGCCCACCATTCACCACTTCCTAGTACTTTGGCTGGGAAGAAGAAGTGGCCCAACAAACTCCCCAGCATTTCATTTAATAAACAAGGTGTAAGTAATTTAGATAACTGCAAAACTCTAAATGGGGTTATCACTTACATTATTACTTAACAACTTTTACTATAAAGGTGCTGATAAAGGAGATCATTCATTTTGGACTAAATTATGAAAGCGCCGGCCAAACAAAAAAAAAATGATATTCCGTTAGAACATGTTATTCTCTTCACTTTTCACTAAGAGACTAAATCTGTAGGGCCAATCCCTGCGACGAGTTTGAAAAATACTGTTTTCAGTATGTTTTAGTCTAAAATAATAACAATAATCTAATTAGAGTAATAGCTTTTTATGTCAGTAAACATTACAGTTATCATCTTTTACTGTGAAACTAAGGCTTTAATTTTATTCTCCACATAACTACAGTATGCGAAATAAAGTTTTTTTTTCGACAGTATTAGTATTAACTAGTTTTTGGTATATTTAGTGGTTTCTATTCAAGGAAAAAGAGTGAAATCAATCACGATTATTCTAGCGAATGTTCTACTCTATGCTCGTCAAAAAAATATTCTACACGAAGATGTCAGATTTGACGGATGCGCGTTCAAAAATGACAGAAAAGCTCGCAGCAAATTTATTGTTCGGTGTTCGCTCACTATAACGCTCGCTAGAATGTTCGCTCGCTACAACGCTCGCTAGAATGCTCCCTAGAATGCTCGTTAAAACGCCCTTATTTATTTTTCAGTAATGTAATATTCGCTAGAATGCGCATTACAAGTTAATCGGCACTTTTAAACCAACACGGAAATCGTGAAAAAGTCAGCTGATTTGGCGAGTTGAGTATACGAATTTAAATGTATGGAGCAGCAGATTTTTACTTCGCGGTTTGAGACTACTATGGTACTATGTATAGCTTCTACTCTACACAGGATTTTTTTGGGACAAAACCTGATAATGCGAAAAAATAATCACCTGTCCCCTACATTTTGACGAGTTATACGAGGAATATGCGTTTCGTTTTCAAGCATAGACAATGTGTGGGTTGCCATATGTGTAAAAAAGTAAATTATTACAGCTGACGTAATCACCATCAAGACCCCCCGCCCGAATGTCATCAAAAATAAGCAAAGCATAGAACCCCTTAGAATATGAAAATATGACGAGGCTGAATGGTCTATAGATCGATGCCTGCCTTTTAAACAGGCGAACGAAATAAAAATTAAAAAAAAAGCATAGAACCCCCCGCCCCCCTATAGTGCTAATGTAATACTTGAACGGCCCTTGATGAGTAAAGTCACGTGTTTAAGTTTACGCGCTGGTTAAAATTTTTCCCTGTATAAACAAGTCACTGCTCGCGTCTTCATCCGCGTGAAATGTCGGCCCTCGAGCCTTTTTTTATTTTATACTTTTTAGTTGTGCTACATACCCCACACAAATTCTAATTCCACTACCTGCTACCAGTGACAGTAACTTAAAAGTTTATAAAATATGGGGCCACCTGGAGAGTATACCCTTTCAAACAAAAAAATATTTTTCAAAATCGGTCCACAAATGACGGAGAAATCAGCGGACTTACATAAAAAAAAAAACAAACAAAACTCCTCCTTTTTGGAAGTCAGTTAAATAGTTATTGTAATTTAAAAATGCCAGCAAATTTTCAACAGGTATTATAAGTTATGACTTGTGGACACCCGCTTAACGACGGCCGCCCGCGCCCCCGGTTTACTGGTAAAATACCCCACTAAAATTACCACATAAATAGACTCTCAGTATGATACCTAACAACACCCTCACGGATCAGACACGGTTTTTTTTAAATGTTGTAGATTAAAGTCGCTTTTCCGTGTCTATCTGTGTGACCGCGTTCTTCTAAACCACGCAACGGATCTTGATGCAATTTTCACCATCACTTAGAGAATTTATTCCGTAACGTTGAAGTATTTAATGCGTTAATATTAAACTTACATAATATAATAAAAAATCTAGATGTTTTGTTAAGTCGTAAAAACCCTGCGAAGCAAAGGCGAGTCGCTAGTTACAAAAAGGCTCTGCAAACAGGCACGGCGCGGCGCAGCTCTAATTAAAAAAACCGGCCAAGTGCGTGTCGGAATACGCACAATGAAGGTTTCCGTAGTTGGGATGAATTTATCCCAAATACAAACTTAACATTGCAGTTTAAATACATGTTCTCTCATACATTCCAACTGCAAATGTAAGTTTGTACGCACAATATTGAGAGATTTACTATGTTATTTTAAGATTATGAGACTTCTCATAGCTTTTCCTGTAATCTATAAGTAAAGGGCCATGCTATGTATTTTTTTAGAAATTTCAGGTTTACATCGAATTTCTTAAATATCTTTAGAAGCATTTATTTTAAAATTATATAAAAAATACATAGACCCTCGCAACAAGCCCTTTCATTTGATATTTCACACGGTACTGTCAGCAAAACTTTTTTAAAATTTTTTTTGTTTGCCCCCAAAAGTGACCCCTATATTCAAAATTAATTATTTTACATTACACGTTCGTGTTTGGGTCGCAGAAATACATATGTGTACCAACGTTCAACTTAATCGGTCCATTATCTTGATTCGGAACAAATTGGCTGTGACAGACGTAGACGGACAGATAGACAGTTCCATTTTTTTCCTTTTGAGGTACGGAACCCTAAGAAATCTAAGAAAAAAATTCTATTCAAAATTTGTTCAAGATCAGCGAAGTGACATTGTCATTGTTTACAGTTGGGTGATGGGACAGTGTCAAGTGCAATGACCTTGTGATCAGTTACCTCTAGTTGTTTGTTTGCTTGATTCACTTTACGAATAAGTATAGTAATTTTATTCTAGGTGCATCGTCTTCACATATAATTATTTAACTAATATGCACAACTACCTATACAAAATATTGTAAAAAAATTTAAAAGAGTAACGGTAGAATTTCTTGTCGATTCTCATCCATACGCAAACTACCTTTTGGAAGGGGTGATTAGAAAAAATTCTATTATTTTGTAAATTTTGACGTTCAAAAGTGCCCTACATGGGCCTATTTGAAATAAATTTTCTGAATTTGACATTGAATAACTTTGAATAATTATTGAAAAATAAAACTGGTCAGGTTGTCACAAACTTATCGGCTAAGTGGGGTCATATTTGATCCTAGGGAAATAACCTTAGCAACGCCCGCCACAAGCAGAAGCTTCAGAATAATCAGCGTGACGATCAGCGTCTAGACTTCAAACAGCGCAGGGACTACTGCTCACATATACACATTACATGTAGACAACGCGCTTAGCACTAACTAAATATTTAAAGTAATATCACCTTAGCAGCGCCAGCGACAAGCAGTAGCTTCAGTATAACCAGCGCGACGATCAGCGTCTTGACTCCGACCAGCGCGGCGACTACTGCCCACGTGGACGCTGCACCGATTTGAAAGATTAGCGGGATAAGCGCCTGCATCATCTTCTTGAGAGGACGACCGCCGAATGTGCGGCCTGGAAATAGAAGAAAAGATTATGTTATTAAGACCAGGCACTCTAAAGACAATTTCCACGCAAACTCTGCCCCAATGCACCCCACCACTCCACTATGTTCTAAACGCTAATAAATCAGTAATAAAGTTGAATATCGCGTGCGCTCTTTGGTCGTGTTCAAGCACGGAACTAAATGTCGTAAGTCTCAATTCTTATTTCGTTTATAACTAAAGTAATAATTGATCTAGAGAAAAAATATCTTATATTTGGATAATAAACTATATTTCCTTACTGTCTATAATTATTTTAGACATAAAAGCCGAGTAATTAGGTTTTTGTTACAAATAATCTTTAAAAAAGACATAATTTTCGAATAAAAAATGGATCGAGTGAACATGTTCCAATTACGTAACTGTCTTGTACATGGAAAGAAAAAGATCCAATAAATCATATTCTAAAGTTCCTTTTTGATTGTATGCGTGACTTTTTCAGAATATTAATGCAAACTAACATATAATTTAGGGAGCCTCCTCTTATGTACAAAATATTGGCTATGATACTGCTGAGCAGCGTCACATATAACATTTACCTTTACACCGAAGGTATAGGCCAGTGGTCAGCAAACTCATTAGTCAATAGAGCCAATTATCAATACTATAACGACTAAGATTTCTTATGAGAGCCAATCCGTTCTGTGTGTCCAAACTGTCTCAATAGGTACACTTTTCTTAATCCTTCTCCCATCCTCTTTCACTCCACAACGCTTCCTAAAATTAACTTGCAAAGTATGCATTCATCATCACTATCATCATAAGAAATAGATTATCTTTTCGTTTCTGAACTACAATAGTATAAATTTAAGCATTATGAAAAAGGAGCAGTGGTGGCCTAGTGGTAACGGCCCCGACTTACGAGTTGTAGGTCGTGGGGTCGACCCAGGCAGAAGCTTCACTTTGTGTAAATAATTCCATCAAAACGGTGAGGGAAAACATCGTGAGGAAACCTAGGATGTCCTAGAGCAAAACATTCGAAGACTTGACATCTACCAACCCGCAGTGGGCCCTCTCGAAGAGAGGAGGCCTGTGTCCCAGCAGTGGGAACATTGTAGGCTGATTATGTATGTACGTACATGAACAATTATTACGATATATGAACAATTTTTTTTTTGTGTGGAAAATTATCAAATAACTTCTCCCGCTCTGGGCGGAGCGGGAGTGGGTGTTAGACTTTTACTGACTAAAACCCACCCGCGTTTCTTCAGTTGCCTGTATGTTGCCAGGGGTCACGGTATCCCTTTCGGACTTTCCCGCAACCTCGGCAGGCATCGGCCCTAGCGGACTCCGTCAGTTCTGCTGACATCTCTTTGAGGCGCGCGTGGAACACAACGCGCCGTCGACCCGGGCCTGGTCCTTATCGGACGGCGAGTTACCCATTGCTCACCATCCGCAAATACCCATATGTACAATGAAAATGGTATTTGGAACCTATATAATCACTAAGCGATAGCAAATTCTAATGTAATTATACAATAATAATAGGTGTACATAACAAAAATCTTATGGTATTGAACGAGTTAACCATATAGGGTCATGCTCTGTTATTTTTCGAAGGGAAGTAGAAATCTTAACGGTGTTCAAACACTCGAAAACTTGAGTATTTTTTTATTCTATGGTAATATCAAGTTTAGTTCAAGATCACAAAGTCATAACCTCCGGATAATTGATGAACTGTTTTTTCTGGTTAATAAGTTCAATATGTTTTAATTCATAACTATTGATGCATGAAGTAGCTAAAAGATTTTGCAAAAATAACATGGAAATCGAAAGGCATTGATTGACTTTCGAAGCCGTTGCACACGTCAAATTATTTTTAACTAGCTTTTGCACGCGGCTTCGCCCGCGTGGATGTCGGAAAATATCCCACGGGAACATACTACTGATACCGGGATTACATACCCAAAAGCCGAGGAAAAGGTCATTGACTCTTACCGCTACACTAAAACCTTCCGCATGAATCATCCCGTCCATTAGTGAAAACTGTTTGAAAATCCGTTCAGTAGTTTTTGAGTTTATCGCGTTCAGACAGACAGACAGACAGACGCGGCGGGGGAGTTTGTTTTATAATATGTAAGGATTATTCCCAAAGTTATATTTTAATTAATTTATTTTAGATTTGTACAATAGGTTCCTCTTTTATTGCATGTTAAACTTTATCATTTATTCATAAACTACTCTTCGTAGATGACTAGTATTATATTATCTGTGGTAGATGTAACTGCTTGAGCACAAATTTTTAGTAAGATTTAGTATAATGTCTGACCGAAAATTCGGTTTCGGTTGAGTTTCGGCAAAAAAACGAGTTTCGGTTTCGGCGGCAAACCTGCCGAAACTACGACCGAAACCGAAACTGTATTCGGGAGTTCTCGCGCTGTGATCGGTCATGTTCGGCGCGTTAAATTCCATCTAAGCGAGTAAGCGACGAAGACATTTTGCCGCGTTCACGTGCCTAATCATGTCGTGACTGGCTTGTGTTTGCAGTTCGTTTTGTTTGTTGTGAGTTTTCGTGTGATTTTAGTGATTTATAAAAAAAAAAAAACAAAGACTGACTGATCATAATATCTTATCTAACGTTTTCTTTATTTTTCCCTCAAAACATGATCCTTGTAAGGAAGTTTCGGTTTCGGCCGAAACTGAGACTGTTGCCGAAATTCAGTTCCGGTTTCGGTTTCGATCGTAAAAACTAGTTTCAGTCGGATACTAATTTATAATATTATTATAATATTTTGTAATCTGTCTATTGCAAAGAGCCCAAACTCTAAATGTCAACGAATTATAACGTTGCTAAATTGAAGAGTACAACTGTGACGTAGCATGACAATTGAAGTGACAGATATTACGCTTAATAGGGTTACTTGACAGCTGTCTCGTGACGTGTTTTTTTTTGTTTGCCTTTATTTATCTACCTAAACATATGAAGTATAGGAGGTATAGGTACCATTCCCATTCATGGTCATGCATGAGGATTGAAATAGACATTCTAATCGCCTTCCAAAGGGGCTTGAAAGTAGATTATTTTCGGAAATGCGCTCTGATTAATTTCCTTATCAGACCTCATCTCCAGAACGCAAGATACGCTTTTGATTCTATGTTAAATTATTTAGTACCAGTAATTGCGTAATACACCACAATCACAATCTATTTCGATTTGAAACAGGTTGCTAATCCATTACTTCATAAGTTGGAAAAAAATATCTGCTCAACAACTTAAAGAACGCAATGAATGTTGTTGAACTGTCAAAATGAAACAAATTAGGCAAACATTGTTTACGAAAATAAGTTACGCAAGTCGACCGAGCTCTGATCGGGTAAAAATAAATAAACATATCGTACAGGTAGTCCAACGTTGTATCACATTCCCGAGGCTGTGAAAATAGAGAAAACAAATTTTCCCAGATATGAGACCTAGCTAGATCGATTTGCGCCCCAGTAAACCCCTATATTGCAACTTTCATCGAAATCGTAAGAGCCGATTTCGAGAACGTGGGTAGAAATCGATATACAAACAAATATATATTAATTTTACGGCTAAAATCCGAAATGCGGCTACTCCTACTTTATAATTAGCCGGCTACAACTAGGTGCGGCCGGTAGCAGTTGGTTAAACTTGCCTAAATGGACCTTGGCATTTGCCGGCCGCTGCCGCGCACCGCTAGCTTCGCTCACCCGGCTCGTGCGGTGTATGAAGTGGTCACAGTTCTAACCTAACCTAATCTAACCTACCTTTCAGCCATTTTCATTTGCTACAACTAAATTTAACCAACTGCTACCGGCCGCACCTAGTTATAGGCGGCTAAAACTAGGTGTAGCCGCACTTCGGGTTCTAGCCGTGACATATATACAAATATTGGTCGTTTAATAGGATCTAGTTGCAAAATTTGTCTATAATTAATTAATGATTTAGGATATGGTATAGAGACAGGTATGAGAAGAAAGTGGTCCGACCGCATGCAGTAACAGATTCGAACCAGTCGGCACGATATGAATGTTTGTAGACCAACTGCAGTCTACGACATCGATCATATTGGACTCGTTCTTCTTGTTATTTGTTTACTTAGTTATCTATAAATACTAATAATAAAGCTGAAGAGTTTTTTCGTTTGAACGCGCTAATCTCTGGTACTAGGTACCAATCGGAGTTAAAAAATATATTTTTGCATTTGATAGCAAAATTCTTTAGAGAGGAAGGCTATATATAGGTTATAATATCATGCTAGGACCCTTATCAGCTGACCAAAAAAGAAAAAAAAAACGTTTGAATGTACGCTAAGTGAATACCTACGATGTAATAAATATGACGTAGTAAGATGGTTAGCCGTGATATAGTTATATCCCTAGGGATATAGCTATTTATCGTAATCTTCTTTATATATATGTCGGAAATACGTTACTGAGTTGACTAATCGGGACGCCAGCGCCGCCTAGTGGCGTTCGACAGAGTCTGAACATAACGCTCGGACCGGCCGGACCGGAGCTGAGCAGAGTTCATCGGTGGCGGTCAAGCAGTGAACACGTTTAGAAACTGTCGCGCATTCCGAATAGTCTTGTCGTGTACCTACAGTGTGTGAATTACTAGTGTGATTAATTTGATAGTAAATTATAATTTGATCTGAACTGCACCCGGTTTTTCTATTGCGCAATAAACAACACTACCCACAGTACGCCACATACCTGTCTCCGACATATATAATTCTTCTGTACAAATGTTTGTCACCTAACTCCTCCTAAATGGCTGGACCAATTTGGATGAAATTTTGTGTGTATATTTGAGTGAGTCCCTGGATGGTTTGAAAATACAATTGGACTCGGTAGGTGGCGCTATTCGGACAGGACAACGTCTGTCGGGTCCGCTAGTATAGTTATATAAATGCGGTTCATAACTATCGTACTAGGAATATAATTATGATACGAGTACGACCTAGAAATATAACTATTAGGGCACTCCGACCAAATAGGTTAGGTTAGAATTGTGACCAACTACGAGCGAGCGGAGCGAGCGAAGCGAGCGGTGCAAGCGGCATCGGCCGTCATTCATTCATTCATTCATACGGTATATAGCTATATCCCTAGGGATATAACTATATGACGGCTATAACCATCTTACTGCGACATATACGCGGGCAGGCGATGCGATGCGACGGGGTTGGATAGGGGAACAAAAAATTTCTAGCAGACGAAGTCTCGGTCAGAAGCTAAAGCTAGTCTAGTTATAAGCCGTGTGCTCGATAGGATTTTCATCGATAAAAAATACGAGCTTCCATACAAACTTTGATACCTTATTTAACATTTTTGCGGGAACTCTTGTGCAAAATTTCATGCTTCTAGATCCAACCGTTTAGTCTGTGCGTTGTCTGTCATCGAATGAATTTAAGATATTTATTAAGTAGACAAGCTCTGTGCCTGATGGTATTTCAAAACGACAAAAACGACAATCTGCCATACAAAATTTCATTCCCTATATTTTTTTATTTTTTTTTACCCACAACGGGGAAGCTCTTTTCCTGCATCTAACCTGATGGTAGGTGATGATTAGGCTGAAGGTGGAAGCGAGCTTCACCCGGAATCCTCAGCCACAGAGGAACCGGCTATCTTACCTCTAACTGCCGGAACATAACAATGCTTGTACATACTTATACATTGTTGTTATGGCGACAGACTTAGATAAGATAGTGTTAGCTAGCCAGGTGGACTTAACAAGCCCTACCTTCAACCAAACCGAGCAGATTTTTTTCCCCCGCTGAGAATCAAAACCAGGGCCCCTGGGTTTAAGACAGGTGGTCTTACCACTAGACCACAGAGGCGGTTAAAACCCGGTATAAATCCCCTTTAGGGGATCAATGATCAATGTTCTGATCCTTAGCTCTGAGTGTAGTCCGTAAGTGAATTTAAGATTTTTAGTTGTGCGAAGAAGACCGGAAGAAGAAGCGTTGGAAGGCCTCCCACAACGTGGAACGATGACCTTGTTAAGGCCGCAAGTATTTACTGGATGCGGGAAGCAGTTTAACTCAGTGGTCGGCAAACCGCGGCTCGCGAGCCGCATGCGCCTCTGTACAAATGTCAATGTGTGCGAGCGTAAATATTTTCACCAAAAATTAACAGGTCATCGAAAATTAATCATTTACTGTAAAGTTTTGCAAGGTTAACATTTTAATAAGTATAGTAAGAGCTTTCATGATATTATTATCAGCCGATATGATGATAATGAAGGCACCCTACTTCTTAGCAAGTTAATTTTAGGAAGCGTTGTGGAGTGAAAGAGGATGACAGTTAGACAAGTGTACTGAGACAGTTTGGACACACAGAAAGGATTGGCTCTCATAAGAAACCTTAATCGTTATAGTATTGATATTTCGCTCTATTGACTAATCAGTTTGCCGAAAACTGAGCTAACTGCTTGTGTAAAAATGTACTTTGTGCTTGTGCATTGTGCCATCCATTGTAAAAGTTATTTATTTTTAAAAGAGTAACCGTGGAGTTTCTTGCCGACTCTTCTCCATAGGAAGCGACCAATTGGAACCGTGCACCTAGCTTCTGACGTTTCATAAGTGCCCATGCATCCATATAAGTGATTTTTTTAATTTTTATTTGGAAGCGGACCTCAATATAAACTCATGATAATCTAAGCTGTCCGATTTGACAGCTATAAAAATACTTTGTGTAGTGATGGAAAAAAAAAAATCGGTTGCTTTAAGTGCTTTCTACACGGCTGCCAACCGCGTCTCGACAGAGGTGACCTGGGTGGTTTACAACCATGTAGATGGTTACCACCAAATTTCAAACAGCTCTGCCTGTCAAAGTCAAAGTCAAATAATTTATTTCAAATAGGCCCATGTATGGCACTTTTGAACATCAAAATTTACTAAATAATATAATTGATTCTAGTCGCCCCTTCCAAAAGGTAGTTTTCGTATGGAGAAGAATGGGCAAGTAACTCCACCGTTACTCTTTTAAAATGTTTTACAATAGTTTGTATAAGTACGTTAAATAATTATATGTGAAGACGATGCACCTAGAATAAAATTACTATACCACAATATTTAAAAAGAATTAAAAATGAAGCAACGTGATGTGTTAGATATATGGTACTCACATATTTACAAACATTGTAAAAGTAGACGTCGCTAACCAAGGTCACCTCGGCCGGGGATGCGGTTGGCAGTCGTGTAGCAAGCACTTTAAAAGCCGATTCTCGAGACATATCGATTGATCTAACTCATAATGTTTGTAGTCGACGATTTATCTACATTGCTTAAAACTGATTCTCGAGCCATAACGTTGTATTTCAATATGTACAAGTATGAAACGTCAAATCGAACTTTCTAGATTGTCACAAGTGTAGCTGGGAAAAGGCCACACAGATGATATTATTTTGTAATCTGTTCTTCGCTTTAAGCAAATTCCTCTGAAGTAATAAAATTAAAGGGTCAATATTTCTAAGAATATTATATAATACTAGCAGACCTGGCAAACGTTGTCTTGCCATATAAATGCCACCCTTATCACTTAGGGGTATGAAAAATAGATTACAACCGATTCTCAGACATATCCACTTTACGTATAACAACAACAACATCACGTCTTGTTTCCCCGAAGGGTTGGGCAGAGGTGTCCCTGTAGCAGGTTCACCCACATTTCGCCAGTTATGTTTTTTTTAAGTCCCATGTAATGGGGGGCGAGCCTATTGCCATCAACCGGACACAAATCCAGACTCCAGGCTGCTACTGTGAAATTTCAGATAGAAAAACCCAATAACACTTTGCCCGACCTGGGAATCGAACCCAGGACCTCATGCTCAGCAGTAGCGCTTGCGACCACTAGACCAACGAGGCAGTCAAACAACAAAATTCAATTTTCAATTTACGTATAAAATTTCATAAAAATCGATCGAGCCGTTTCGGAGGAGTATGGCAACTAACGTTGTGACACGAGAATTTTAGATACGTGTATAAGATAGTTAACAAAGTATTTGACTAACTTTTAGAGGTTGCACTATGTCAATATGACAAGGTGAAGAATCTTAACCAACTTTGAAGGAAAACAAATATTATGTGACTATATTTGCAAGGTTTTGACCAGGATGGTCGCGTCAACTTGCAGGATCACAAATCGAATATCTGGCTGGTCAATGTAACGGTGGTCGCAGTGGCAAGGACGAAGGCATCTGCACTAAGTATTATGTAGTAGTGTGCGTGTAAACTACACTACGGGGCGCCCGCATTACACCGTCTCCCGAAATTACAGATTGTGATTGTTTATCTGTCATTTTGTCTATTCTTCCGTCGACAAAACCCGTTTCTATTGTGGTCATACTAAGCGTGCAATAGAACGTACAGGTCGTGCCATTAAAGATGAGACTTGACGCACCACGTGGTTTGACTTGCGCAGTAGACGATTTATGGGTCTCTTTAGCGGTATGAGGTCCCCGCTGGGGCGTCATCGGGGCGGGGGAAAGAGCGGCGGGAGGCGCGGTCAAGTCTCATCTTTAATGGCACGACCTGTATTTGTGTGTATTAGAATACCAGTCGGTGAAACCAAATTATTGAGATACTACTAGTAATAACGTTATTAATGCATGTAAGATCGTATGCGTCCTAATACAAAATGTTCTAAGAACTATCGGCATATCGCAGGACGGAGGAAAGCAAGCGTCCTATTTCAATTGCGTCGTTATTATCGCTACGGTGTGTAATTTCGTGGCCATCGTAATAACGCATACGATATTATCGACCGATAATAATGTGCCTGTGGCGGAGAGGCTTTCCTCTTCAATCCCCGCTAAAGACAATTTACTATAAGTGGTTAATAGTTCTATAAAAACAGCTTTCCACAAACGTAAAATGACCAGGAAATGCTTCGATCCACTGACCTTAATGCAGTTTACGTAAAAACGTTATAGCTCAGATAAAATGAGAGGTAATCGCTATATTATGACGCTTTTGTTTTGTCATTTGTTCCGAGTTAAGTAAGATGGTAGATAACATGGAGTTTTGAGTGAAAGATGACATGGTTGGAAGAATGTTAACATTTAGATGATAATATTATGACGGCACTGATTTATTATTTAGTACCTGGGCGACCGAGCTCTGCTCTGGTGAAAATAGAGAATGCTCATTTAATAGTATATGATTAAAATTTCGGAAATAAACCGGCAAAATTCGAGTCGGACTCGGTTCCGTACCACCCTTCTTTCTTATATATATGGTAAAAAAATGCCGAAAAAAACACGTTTCTTGAACCGTAACGTAATAGGTAGACAGTAGAAATTTTCACCAGCCCGTCCCATCCTTGATGTCCTCCCGCCGATTGACGCCCTAAGCTGAGATTCGTACCCCTCAGGAGGAGCCCTTAGCGAGCGTTCACCTAGTTTTAATTAGCATAGTTGAATAACCGATGGCTGAAGGTTTTAAGCTTAAGGCACTCACTGGAGAGCCCGGTTAAGTATTCATGATCAAAGGTCAACTATGAGATGCCTTACCTAAAAAAAAAAGTAGAAATTTTCACAGATTGTGTAGGTTTTTCTATTACCACTATAATAAAAGTTAAATAAATAAAATTAATACTCTCCATACAAGAAACGTGAACTTTTTCGCCGTTTTTTGCTCGAAAATACGGTACGGAACCCTTCGTGTGCGAGTCCGACTCGCACTTTGCCGGTTTTTTCATTTACAGCCCCTTGCGCCCATTTGTACTTACATTACAAGATGTAACTGATATAATTGAACACATTACAAGATGTAACTATATAACTGAACACATTACAAGATGTAACTGTTATAACTGAACACATTACAAGATGTAACTGATATAACCGAAAGCATTACAAGATGTAACTGATATAACTGAACACATTACAAGATGTAACTGATATAACTGAACACATTACAATATGTAAGTGATATAACTGAACACATTACAAGATGTAACTGATATAGTTTTTGGCACTTCTTGCATCCCTAGTAATTCCTACTAAAGGGTAAACCATGTTGCGCAGTTTATGGCGCATTAGGTGCATGTACCCGGTGGGTCAGCAAGGTGAGTGTAACAGATTTAGAAATTAAAATCTTGTAACCTAACGTTTGTTATTAACATATCTAAGTTTTTAATTGTAATTTTAGTTCACACTCGTATTTTTTTTATTTTTTACTTTTTTATTCGTATACTAAATGAAATTCTGCGTCGTTCTATCTTGCCAGAGTTACGTAAAGCCTTTTCCTTCATTCTAAAACAGTGTCACAATGATATTTTAACTATTATGACAATTTTTTTTTATTTTTTTTCGGTTGCTTCCATTTTCTTTTTAACATTTATGTCCTAACTGCATTGATTTCATAGTTTCGACGTGCACACTTGTATTAAATGAGGGAGCGAGCTTCTAAGACATCAATTTTTAGCATGCAGACTTTAAAATTGTCAAATAATTATTACAAATATATGTAGTATCTCAAAAAGCTATTCTATGATATAAGTACCCAATTTGTAATGTTTTTTTAACCACTGTTACGATATTCATATGCGAACATAAGAATTGCTCTCCTATAAAATTGGTGTAAATGTAATTAGTGCGAGTGTGAACTCGGGTATCGATATATAAGTAGTGTGCATTACAAATATAATATGGATCAACGTCTGAAATGAAGTTTTTATTTTTACTCGACTGCCTTAGAAGGAGAGTAATGTTTTTCGAGAGTATGTATGTACATATGTCTATTTCTTTGGCACGCTCTGTAGCGTAAACGGCTTGATGGATTTTGACATATTTTATGAGGTGTCGTTAGTAACATAGGCTTTATAATATGAACATCTGCAAATACTTCTCTGCAAAATCTATGGCACCAGTGATATTTTGTTCTGGGTTATTTTTCAGGGTGTCTTATAAAAAATTGTTCACCACGATGAGTGGGCTATTGTACTCATTAATATGAATAACTTTCAGGTTTCAGTCATTACAATAACGTACCCCAGAACCCCTTGTGTATTGTTTATTTAGGTTTATATTCCTGAATAACTATTTACACACAACACACACATTATCAGCTTATAATATTCCCACTGCTGGGACACAGACCTTCTCTCGATGAGAGGGAGTGGGCCGTAATTCACCACGCGGGTCTCGTGCTGGTTGGTACTTGGTAGATGTCACTCATCTTCGCATTTTTGGTTCTAGGACATATCGGTTTCCTACTTTCCTCACGATATTTTCCTTCACCGTGTTGAAACCAATGGTGATGAAATAATTTACCAAATAAAGCGCCTGTCTGGGTTCGAACCTATAACTCGTTAGTCGCGACCGTTACCATTGGGCCACCACTGCTCTGCACTGCAATTTATGACGCAGACAGTGACCTTGAGTGGTTAGCTTGCGTGTTCTGTACTGAGCTCACGCAACGCGTCGTACGTCCAGCCAGTAATAGGACTAGCCCATCATGGAGCGCCGTCCCAAATTAAGGCTCCTACAAACAGGCGCGATTCGCGACGCGACACAAAGGTACGCCGCGTCGCGCGACGAGCGTTGTCTTTGTGTCGCGTCGCGTGTCGCGCCTGTTTGTAGGAGCCTTTAGACGAATTATTAATTTAATGTACATAAAACAAAAGATATTTTAATAAAACGCGTATACTAAAAGATCAATAATTAAATTATTTTTTAAATGGTGAAGGTTTTAGAAAAATACGCTTAATAGATTTTGCGTGATTCTCAGTTGTTATCCGCGTTAGACATAACTTTACAAATTTATTTCACTATGTAATAAAAACATAATCCAAAATATGCCTATATTAAAATATTTTTAAAATGCTTTTATTTAACATATATTTTTTCTAAATCATCAACACTACTCGTTTAGACGTTATCTTCAGTTTAAAATGATTAAAAGTCGGTTATCGTCGCCTTAAATGAGAGTAAAAGCGTAAACAATGATTAACGACTTCGTTCAGAAGTAATTAAGATTGGTTTCGTTTTTACTACTTTGAAATAACGAGAAAGATTATAAATTTTCGCTTTCTACTCTGCAAGCGTCAAACTATTATTATTTTTATTTAACACGCGAGCTAGATGCAACGTGTTGTGCATCAAAAGTCATGGTATTCAAACTAGGCTGAGAATCAGAACTTTATGAATGTCAAAACTACATAAGCACCCCCCCAAAACGCCCACAACATTCATTGCGTTATATACGTTGTTGAGCAGATTTTTTTTCGAACTTATGAATCAATGGATTAGCAATCTATTTCAAAATGACTCAGATTGTGATTGATAGTGTATTACGCAATTAGAGTGCAGTTATGTTTAAGTCCCATGTAATAGGAGGCGAGCCTGTTGCCATAAACCGTGCACAAATCCGGAATCCGGAAGAAATACATCGTGTTACCATGTCCTAGCAAAAATTCAAAGAATTGTGAGACTGTCATCCATCAACCCGCACTGGGCCCGCGTGGTGGATTACAGCCCACTTCCTCTCACAGAAAGGAGGCCTGTGTCCCAGCAACCTGCAAAACCCATTTTTATTTATAGGATAATGCGAAAATATTGATGATGGGTTGATTGATTACAGTAGGTAGGCTCGCCCCCTATTACATGGGACAACACATAATTGGCGAAATGTGGGTGTACTGTATAGGTACACCTCTGTTTAATCCTTCGTGGTATACAGGCGTGATTTTATGACGCTTTCATTTCCCGAGAGAGTAAGCACTAGGCTTGCAGAAAAAATAATGATATATCGATATTTTTTGTTCGATACATCGATATTTTTAGTCGATATTTATTATTTCAATATACTTATCGATATAAAATATTTCCAATAGCAACACCGTTGTTGACACTAGCAAAAACCGCTAGGATTCAGAGCCGTAACAAGTAGACTTTTTTTAAATAGCATGTGACAGCTTGCGCGGAAAAATATGGCAACTGGGCTTATTTATAAGCTAACATAAAACCCAACGCAACCGGCATTCGATAACGTTTTAGAATACAAAGTGATCGAATCTAATCATGTCTAGTGTTGAATGGAACTTTTTCAACATTATAATTAAAGAGTTTCGTGGAAAAAAAAAAAAATAATTTCACCGATATGCGATATATCGAAATCATCGATGTCGATACTTTGTAGCACCTTTCGCATCCCTCTATTCTAGTTAGAGCACTAGACCGCATCACGCACTAGCGCAGCCGTCTAGCCGAGATTTGTTCATTTTGTTTTGTTTAATATTATTCGTTATTAAGCGACTTGTCACGTTAAGTGACGATTTCGCTATCAAAAATAAAATTATAAGCCTATTAATCCAGACTCCGGCTTTTTGCCAGTCGAATAAAATAATATTTTCGCTTCAAGTTATACGAGCCGCGGTAACGAAACCATAGCGACTTCTAATTCGACGCCAACGCCATCTAGTTACGTTTTCGGAAACTTTTTATTTTATATATGACCTTTTTTGACGAATTATTGTTGCAAGTGATCATCGCAGCTTTATCGTAGAGGGATGGAAATGCAACTACGATTCCTTTAGAAATTCCTTTACAAATTTCCAAAAAAAAGTTTAATGATTTTCATTGTTTTACTTATGAAAAGTCTAATCTAACTAGCCTGTATTGTCCCAGAGCAGGGCAAAGACCTCCCTCTCCCTTTTCCACACAATTCTGTCTATTGCTAGTGTCGGCCAGTCCTTTTGGTAGGAGTCTAGCTCGTCCTGCCATCTTCGTCTCGGCCTACCGCGATGTCGTCGTGCGTTTAGTGGGACCCAATCGGTGGTTCTCGGTGGTGGATCGGTGGAGCTTAGCCGCTTTCTGGGTAACGTCCGTGATCTTGGTTTTGGCGCGCAGTGTTGTGTTCCTTATACGGTGCGAAATTCGAACCCCCAGGATACTGCGCCCCATGGCTCGTTGGTAAACCTCGAGTTTACGAAAAGTATTTGAGCAAAAAAAAAATCACCGGTATGTATTTATGGTTTTGGTTCATCAACATTATCTTAATTTTAGCTAACCACAGGAAATAGGCCTCCAAGAAACTTAAGTAATCTATTGTTGATATAATAGGTAATCTTTAAATTGGTTTCAGCTGTCACTCAAAGCTCGTCGGAGAAATTGCCCTCCATTACAATCAATTTATTGATTCAATGTATAAATTATTCGCCTACTTAAATAATTGATTTATTTTGCTTTGCTTTGAGAGCCATTGTTTCACCATCTTTTATAACTTTTACTGCAAACTCTAGAGAAATTGTAATAATAATTATGAACTCAACATTTAAACTTTTTTTGGAGTTAGTAGAAATTTTAAAACGTCATACTAATCAGGGTTGGCATGATTAAATCACGATTTAAATCAAGTGATTTTTTCAATAAAAAAAAAAAAAAACATTGATTAAATCAAATTGTATTCTTTTTTCATAATTGTTAAACAATTTAAAATTTCTTAACTTTAGATTACGGGTAGATGCATAAAAATGGATGTTAAAAATCACTTTGTGTTAGAATTCTAATATTTAAACAAATACACCAACTTTCCTGCTTTTCCGTTCCTAATCTGCTTCTGATTTTAGAAAATACAAATCCAAAGGTGAAAAGGCCACTTATGCTGACGATGAGATGGCTCCAAATAACTGTCTCAAAACAAAAGCACGTTTCGTTTGACGCACAATTTTAAATGGATTTTAAAGGCTCAAGCAAAATATAATTTCTTTTTCTTTTCTATTTCTTTAATAGAAAAGATAAAGAAAGAAAAGGTTACTTTTTGCAAAAAACGTGATTTTGCAATTCTACACAGGCCTTCCTCATGCACCACCACATCGACTAGTCCAGTGCTTTTCGCATCCACGGGATACTCACGATCTTTGTCAGCCGAGTTAAATAAAGGAACATATCATGTGAAAACCTTGACCTCATGGAGAATATTGTTAGGTTAACCTGGAATCTGGGTTCATCAACATGCAGTAAACAAGCGTGCCTTCTTTGTATCTTTGTCTTGGAATTTGGACAGTAACAGGTTCGAGTTGTTTTTATTCGGCACTTTACGTCATAGACTCTTAACACTCGGTCCTTCACCTTCCGCGTCCAGTCAACCAAAGGGTCAATGATGATCACCTGCCTGAGAGGGCATCTAGCTGACTGGCTAATATTTTAATCACGAAATGAGTTGTTGTGAATTTTGAGGGAAAATCGTCTACTTTTACAATGTTTGTAAAAGATAGTTAATTGATTCAGGCGTGACCTTGTGGAAACCCATTATAAAATTCAATAAAGTGGATATATTTAGTAACTTTTCCGCTTAGCTATTTCTAAAGAGCCATAAAAACCCCTGAAATAAATCGACACAAAAAGGCGTGTTGCCACAATGACCGCTGAACGCAGGTGTGGCAACACGCCATGTTCTAGTTCGCGACAAGTCAATCCTGAGGAAGCCTCGTTGTGAGGTAAAACACGTGTCGATTTATTTCAGGGTTTTTTTTGGCTCTTTAGAATAGCTAAGCGGAAAAGTTAGTAAATATATCCACGTCTATTGTATTCTTATTGTATTTTATAATGTTTGTGAATATGTGAGCACCATGTTTCTGTGATGTAGTAATTTTATATTCTAGGTGCTTCGTCTTCACATACATAAAATACGAAACTACCTAAATTTTGATGTTCAAAAGTACCCTTTATGTGCTTATTTGAAATAAATTATTTGACTTTTGTCTTTTAAAGAAACTACCATCAAGACTATTCTGTATGGATTTTAGCGGAAATATGTTAATTAAATCCTAATTTGACACTTTGTGTGCTTCATTCGATGAACATGGTTCTTAAACAAATTCATTGGCTCATACAAATGCCTTTATTTTAAGAATAAATGTAAATTTATAAACATTGAACATTCCTTATTGTTTTCCATTGTCTTGCCGGCTTCAGGTTTACTTCAACGGGATATCAAAGTATCAAGAGCCGTTTTAATTTGTAATGTCCTGTGCGAGTCCCAATAAATACTTTTTCTTTCTTTCTTTTATGCTGTGATGAAGCTAAAATAAGAAAATAAATATGCTATGTTTTTTGGAGGTCTATGGTATGGCTTGTCGATATATAATACGACGATATTTTAGCGAATCGAACAATGAGATATTGTTACGTTCTGCATCGGCCCTAAAACTCCTAATCAAGTAAGTACTTATAGCGAATTTTTCATGCGAAGAGGAAAAAGTAAAGAAACACTCATAGACATTCAAGTCAAGTCAAATCATTTATTTCAAATAGGCCCATGTATGGCACTTTTGAACGTCAAAATTTACAAAATAATAAAATTGATTCTAGTGGCTTCTTCCAAAAGGTAGTTTTCATATGGAGAAGAAGGGGCAAGAAACTCAACCGTTACTCTTTTAAAATTCATGAACCCTGAAACATTACACTCCTTTATTTGGGTAGTCGCGTAAAAATTCAATATAAATCAGAAAATCCGCCTCTGTAAATTTCTGTGCTTGAAGTATAAAATAAATAATAAATATATAAAGACATTAGTTATGCCATGTGCTTCATTGGAATAATTTTTATAGTAAACTAGCTGCGCCCCGCGTTTTCACCCGCATAAGTCTCGATCCCGTTGGAATATCAGGATAAAAAGTATTCCATGTCGTAATCCAGGCCATGGTCTACCCATGTGCCAAATTTAATCCAAATCTGTACAGCCGTTTTAGCGTGAAAGCGTAACAAACGAACAATATTTATAATAAAGTCAAAGTCAAAATATTTATTTCAAATAGGCCCATGTATGGCACTTTTGAACGTCAAAATTTACAGAATAATATAATTGATTCTAGTCGCCCCTTCCAAAAGGTAGTTTTCGTATGGAGAAGAATGGGCAAGAAACTCCACCGTTACTCTTTTAAAATGTTTTACAATAGTTTGTATAAGTACGTACATTACTTAAATAATAATATGTGAAGACGATGCACCTAGAATAAAATTACTATACCACAATAGGTAAAAAGAATTAAAAATGAAGCAACGACAGATAATTTAATTATATGATAGATACATGGTGCTCACATATTTACAAACATAGTAAAAGTAGACGATTTTCCTAATATTTTTAAAATTAATAAGTCAGTGTGTGAGGAAGTAATCACAGAATGTAAAATCAATGTCATATAATACAAATTTATAAATTTTACAATTAAATTAGCAACCTGTTTGATTTTGTCTTGATTCTAAATTGTCCTATGGAGCAGGACCAGCATGTTTCCAAGCACTCTTATCTTGGATATTATCCTCTAATTTGTAATATGCTTGTTTACAAAGTGTACTTTTAATCTGAGTTTTAAATTTTCTTTCATTTAATTGCAATATGTCACAAGGTATTTTGTTGTAACATTTAACACAGTACCCCATAAAAGATGTATGTACTTTAGATAATCTGAAAAATGGTTGATCTAGTTTATCTTTATTTCTAGTATTAAAATTATGTCTATCACTTATTTTATTAAAAAGATGTGGATTTTTCCTTACGTACATAATATTTTCATAAATGAATTGGCAAGGTACCGTCATAATATTAATCCTTTTAAATAGTTTCCTGAGAGATTCACGGCGACGTAGATTATAAATGTCTCTGACAGCTCTCTTTTGTAAAATAAAGATGGATTCAATGTCAGCAGCCCGACCCCACAGTAAAATGCCATACGACATAATGCTGTGGAAGTAGCTAAAATAGACCAATCGCGCGGTTTCTACATCTGTTAACTGTCTTATCTTTCTAACAGCATAAAATATTAGTTAGGATTAGAGATACTTCATGCGAATATTTGTTATAGCGAATAGTCGAATACCGATTATTCGTCATTCCCTATGGCGAATAGTCGAATACTTGGTATTATTACTCGACATAAAAAAAGGATTACAAAAAAAGTTTATTTATTCTCAAATAATAATATCGTTTATTTACTTTCTGAGGCAGGTTTGATTTCTGAAAAAAGCGCAACTGACTTGATCCCAGTCGTGTAGTTAAATTACTATTAAAAAGTCTAACTTATATTAACTTCCATGACTGATTTTTGGCAATCTGTTTATATTAATGATAATAATAGAATAGAATTTCTTTACTCGAGTAACCAAGACTCAACAAGATTGTTAGTAAAACTTACGACTATGTTAGTAAGTACTGACACATAAAAACATGGAAAACAATACAATCAATAACGGTTGGTCACCACTGCGACATCCCATGAGAGAGGGCACGACAAAGACCCACGTATTCACAGTCCAGGCGACTCACAACCCCCCACAACCAGAGACGCACCTTACGTACCTTTTACGCATTGTTGCGTAAAAACAATCTACTTGCGCATCTGCAAACATCCCTGACGCACTACAGAAACGGGGCAGCCCCACCAGTATCCTAAACGCATTGTTATATTGAACGCGGAGAGCGCTATACGATCTTTGCGTATATCTAGCCCACAGGCTGCACGTGTAAAAACTAGTATTAATGATAATAGTACTAAGTGTGTTTTGTTTTTAAAGATTAATAAAAGTTTAATTAAATTTAAGTCTATAGTTTTTCTGTTCATTAAAAGTTTATATTTATTTAGAGACAACTATTCCCCGAATATTGAATAATAGACACTATTATTCGGTATTCGACGAATAATAAAAAAATGTCGAGCAATGCCGAATACCGAATAATAGCGAGTATTTGCGGCACCTCTAGTTAGGATTATATGGTATTACATATTAAAGATCCAAGATGTCATCGTTTAGAAATAAGTTAAAGTGTTGGATCAAATTGATGTCGTGACCAACACAACTGCAGCTGGTAAAATGGTTATGAAATCTTTAACGGTCTATTGTTCGTTTTCTTTATGTCAGAGTTCTTCCGGTTTATTCACACACCTACCGGTAAGGTTGCCAACTTTTTCTAGAAGAAGAAGAGTATATCGGATTTCAGAGAGGGTAAATAAAGAGTACAGATTAATGAAAAAGAGTACAATTTATTCATTTTTTTTGCACTTTTTTGCGGTACATAACATTTTTTTATTGTTTTAAAAGAATTGTAAGACTTTAAAATTCTAAGATAATATAGATCAGGAGGCCTACCACCAGCTCATAAAACAGTATTATTTAATATTACTTCAGTGGGAGAAAGAGATGGAGCTATACGTCCTGTAGAGCTTCATCTCTTTCCCAAACTGAAGTAATATTAAAATAATACTGCTTTATAAGCTGGTGGTAGGCCTCAAGGAGCTCATTTTTAAACAATTTTAATGAAATCCTGTTCCTCTCTTCTCGCCACTTTACATTCATGACCGAAAAGACTCTTGGTGAATGCTGAAGTGGCGAGAACTGAGATTAATAGCATTTTTTTTTAAGTGAAAACTTCTTTAGACGCGTTGGGCATTTTTGAGATGGGACTAAACAATTGATTTCGCGACACTGTTACCGACACCAGCTTTTGACCATTAAAAAAACATTTCCTGCACAATAAAATTGTTCAAGTTTTCACTTCTGTCAACACTCCCAGAGTGCCACTGTTTTTTTAATAAACAAGTTCTACGACGTCTGACATCTATTTCCAACAGACAGTTTGTCACATTGACATTATATTTTGACGTGACTGATTGTGGCTGCGTTCAGAAACACCCGAGTTTTATGGGTACCAGTATAATAAGTTCAGTAAACAGAAAGTCTTTTTTGTGTTGCGGGCATGGTATCAGTGAACATTATGTCAAAAAGTCAGTTTATGTAAAAAGAGTATTTTAGCGTACTCTATTAGTGTTATTGATTAACATCTGATGAAAAATGAAACCTAGCTAAATCGATTTATCGCTCTCGAAACCCCCTGCATACTAAATTTCATGAAAATCGTTGGAGCCGTTTCCGAGATTCAGAATATATATACATGTATACAAGAATTACTCGTATAAGATAGATATAAGAAGAGAGGTATTAGATAGATAAGTACACCTACAAGAAAAAGAGTACAATACTCTATTTTAGAGTACGGTTGGCAACCCTACCCACCGGTGTATTTCGATGAGTGTTTTCGTTTTATCTTCTTTGGTAAAATTTAAAAATATGTACCCTCAGCATCATCTTCCTGTCCTTTTCCTAATTAATTTGGGGTCGGCAAGTCATGTCTTGGTGTAGCAGTGGTGGCGTTGGATCAGAGTTGGCGCAGTGCTAATGGGTACTCAAGAGTTGTAGGTCGTAGGACCGAACCCAAGCAGGCAGGTAAATTATTTCATCACCACTGCTCTAAAAACGCTAAAGGAAAGCATAATGAGGAACCGGTATATCCTAGAACCAAAAATTCGAAGACATGTGTCATCTACCAACCCGCACTGGACCCGTGGTAGATTACAGGGCACTCCCTCTCGAAGAGAGGAAGCCTATGTCCCAGCAGTGGGAACATTATAAGCTGATTGTGAAGCAAGGTGGCCAATTGGCCATACTGAATGACGGTGAAGGAAATCATCGAGAGGAAACTTGGATTTTATAGTCTCTATATCGTACATAAAATATTCTAAACATGTATTTGTGAGTTTGTAAGTAGGGTGTAATCTTAGAAACTACTGACGCGATTCTGAAAATTATTTCACTAATGGGAAGTTAAAGCATTGCCAAATGTCATAAGATATATAAATTTCATGCGGACAAGTGAGCAAGCGTACGATGGCGCAAAATAAAAAATAAAAATTGCAATTTAAAAAGGTGTTACCTACAGGTATAAAAGATACATTGTATCTGTTGTACCTTATGAGGTGTGCAAAATTAATATATTAGGTACTAATCGCAAAATTAAATATACAGAATAGATTATAAATTGAGTTATAGTAAAAATTTAAATTCCAAAATAAAAAATACACAATTCAAATCAAAATTTCAATAATCATTTTGTTTGTCATTATAAAATCATTATAAGATTAGTCATCTTTAATTTAAATAATCATTAGTTGAATAGTAACATTTTGCAACTAGGAATTCGTGCAAACCTAATTTGAATTGGTCCATTTTGTGTGGGTCTGTGATAATTTTTGCCACCGTATTGTATAGTTTGGGTGGCATGCCCAAAATGTTTTTATTAAATACTGCTTTTTTATGACGTCTGACGCATATTTTATTTTTATGTCGTGTGCTTCTCGAATGTGTATAAAAATGTAGATTTGCTTTGAGAAAGATCGCCACTTCTTAAATGTCACGGGAATGTCAAATGTCAATGTAGAACTGGAACTGTTGAACATGTGGCTTACAACATTCTGTACGTTGTATGCCACACATTGCCTTTACGCATTGTTTCTGGGCTTTGAACGCCATTTCTCTGTCTGACGAGTTCCGGACACCATAGCGTAAAATCGATGCAACATACCCGTGATACGCCATTAATAATGTTGCCCGATTTGACACTTTTCTTACGTTATGGAGAGCATACGCAGCATGTACTTTCAACGTGTGTTTTCCAGCTCATATTTTTATTTACCCAAATACCTACAAATTTTGAGTCTTCTGATTCACTGATAGTCTGTGACCGTAATGAATATCCGGTTTTTTATTATTCGTTTGATGTTCCAAAGAAATGTAAGTAATTTGTTTTTTCAAGATTTATTTTTAAGTTGTTTTCAGGTAGTTAAGTTATTGTATCATGTAAGTTGTCGTTTATTTCTTTTTCGAAAGTCACATCATCTTTCCTTTTGATTAGTATTTGCTGTCGTCAGCGAATAAAATCATTGTTATTAATAGTTTTAGGCATGTCATTAATATATAATATGATGAATAGTAATGGAACAAGAACATTGCGCTGCGGCACACCAAATACGTATTTTCTATGTGTAGAGACATCTTCGTGTTAGAATATGTCTTGCTCTTCAATGGGACATTGGACAGTTACATGGTTCTCCTTCGTCGTATCGAATTATCGATGTCATCGATGATTCCATTTTGTTGTTTTTTAAATAAGATTTAAACAGTGTTCAGCCATTTCGACAGCGGTATCGTTAGCCTCGCAAAGGTCTTCCAAAAAGCAGGTGTTAGAGCGCAGGGAGCAGGACAAGAGGTGGGGCATAGTTTGCAATGACCCTGCACAGTCGCACTGCGGCTCATTACATGTACCAGTTACCGGCTGTACTCCCATTTACATGCTGTCGCAATTCTGTCTCTGTATATGAAGAGATTTCTCTTAGATTTGGACTATTTGGGGCAGTTACAGTTACAATCACTAACGGATCATATGATATTTAAATATCTGGTAACAGTGCCGTTAGTTAGCGTTTTACCATTTCGTCACTTGAGAATTGACGACATTCACTTCTCAGTTAACTGTAAGTAGTAGGTCCTATCAGTGCAATTACTGAAAACCTCTTAAGGGGTATTGTATCCACCATTATTAACAACTTTTGCAATGGGACTAACCCGTAAATAGCGAAAAAAATCATTTACAATTTGTCGAGTTACGTGATATAGTAATTTTATTCTAGGTGCATCGTCTTCATATATAATTATATGTATAATTAATGTACCTATACAAAATATTGTAAAACATTTTAAAAGAGTAACGGTGTAGTTTCTTGCCCATTCTTCTCCACATAAAAACTCCCTCTTGGAAGGGGCGACTAGAATCAATTAAGCTTTTTTGTAAATTTTGACGTTCAAAAGTTCCTTCTAAGGGCCTATTGAAGTGAACAATTCTTTAGGCGCGTTGGACATTTTTGAGATGGGAAAAAACAATTGAAGTTGCGACACTGTTACCGTTACCGTTACCGACACCTCATTAAAAGTATTTCTTGCACAATAAAATTGTTGAAGTTTTCACTTCTGTCGGCATTCCCGGAGGGTCACTGTTTTTTTTTTTTTGTTTGACTTGAACGTAAATGTCGATGGCAGTCGATTTCAGTGTTGGCCCCATAGTGCAAGTTGTTCATAATGATGCGTAAAATGACCCCTTAGAGCTTTTCAGTTATTTCAATTTCACCTTTAAAGGCCTCAGACGAAATAAAATATGAAGATATAGCGCTGTCAACAGTGACGTGAGCTCGGTTTCGTAAACATGTGTGCACGTAGTGAAGTATAGTTAAGTGTAGTAAATGGTTGTAAATGTGTGCGTGTGAGTGTGTATTATTATTTATTTGTATTTATTCATCATAAATAAAGTTTATTAAAAGGGAGTGCCTCCGCTGCCGGCGCCGGCACCCAATAATAACGCCATTGGGGACTGGGATTACTGCCGGCAGCCGAGATTAAAAACATCGGCTGCCGGCACATTACATACTCTGTGGCCGGCACCGCCGGCTTCAATAACGGAAACCAGCGGCGCGGCGTTTATGGAAACCCTTGCAGTATTTAGAACGCTAACTAACCCTAACTAAAGTATTTTTTTCTATATATTGTAGTCGTTTTTGGCACTCGCCGGCCGCTACCGCCGTTTCGCTCGCTCGGTTCGTGCGTCACAGTTCTAACATAACCTAACCTTTTTTGCGAGGTAAAATATTTAACCTAATCTAACTAGTTCGGTTCCGGGTACCTACTTAGAACTTGATTACTGGAATACGGAAATCATTGATTATGGAAATATAAATTCCAAAATAAAAAATACACAATTCAAATCAAAATTTCAATAATCATTTTATTTGTCATTATAAAATCGTTATAAGATTAGTCATCTTTAATTTAAATAATCATTAGTTGAATAGTAACATTTTGCAACTAGGAATTCGTGCAAACCTAATTTGAATTGGTCCATTTTGTTTAGATCTGTGATACTTTTTGGCACCGTATTGTATAGTTTGGGTGGCATGCCCAAAATGTTTTTATTAAATACTGCTTTTTTATGACGTCTGACGCATATTTTATTTTTATGTCGTGTGCTTCTTGAATGTGTATAAAAATAGATTTGCTTTGACAAAGATCGCCACTTCTTAAATGTCACGGGAATGTCAAATGTCAATGTAGAACTGGAACTGTTGAACACGTGGCTTACAACTTTCTGTAAGTTGTATGCCACACATTGCCTTTAGGCATTGTTTCTGGGAAATATTTATATTGATACTGGAAAAAAGTAATGCTTTATTACATGTTTTTTAAATTATGCCTATCTACTCCAATATGCCAAATTACCAGCCCCGTTTTCTGCTTTTGTTTTTCCAAACTCAGCGCCGGCAGCTATTTCGGGAGCCGGCGCCGGCAGCAGAGGCACTCCCTTATACAAAAATTAAATTAAAAACGACGCCCCACAAAACCGTTTTCAAGGTTTGTCTATGGGAACAGACAATATTACAATTATGGTTTATTAGTGCGGACACTAAAATTTCCACTTATAGCACTTATAAAGTAACAAACAATAATATCTATATGCACAGAGCGGAGGTGTAGTTTTGGCATGCTTCACCGTATTGTTCGCAGCGCTATTTCTTGGTTTTTATTTGGTCTGAGGTATAGGGCAACATTTTCTGGTAATGCCAATGAATGCCAGCTCAACTTTTTACTTTTACAACTTGCTGACTGGTTAAAGTGGTTAATATTTTATGTGGCTAATATTCTAAGTGGCTAATATTCTTACCTCAATCTGAGCTATTTATCTCGATTTGATTATTGGAAGAACTGAATGCGGGCATTGTCAGCAGATACCTGTTTTAAATACGTGGTAATAACCGAGTTTCGGTCAAGGGTTTCGGCGAAATAATATTTTTCTACACTTTGCGTAAGTAACAAAACATTTCCCAATATTAATTATTTATTTATAAATATAATCACTTACAACAATTTTTACAGGTACAACCCAATGCAATAGTGAAGCAAACTTAATAATAACAACTTATTTTCTAAAACTTATTACAAACAATGTTATCCTTGTGAATTCACTCCGTGTACAAGCAAATAAGCAAGCATTAAAAGGAGAATACATTGACTTCGTCAAAGATTAAGGGTCAAAATTACGAATACTATACTAATTATGAATTTTACTAATTATTAGTTTAATTTTAGACTATTTTTTATTTTACGAATTTTATTAATTAGAAATTTACTAATACTAATTACGAAATATACTTAGAAATTATAAAATCTAGGATATACTAGATTTTGATATAATTATATTTTGGTCTCATTGTGTCAAGCCTTATGCCATAGGCTTTGAATTAATGGTATTTCCCAGTTTAAAAACCCCTTTCGAGATAAACGAAACGAAAATGGGAAAATTAAGTCGAACAATCTTGAAACTTGCACTTGAGTAGGGAGGGACCTACCTAATCAAACATTAAAATAAAATTAGGAATGTTATTACATATTAATACATTTTTAGTTTTGGATTAGATATTATTTTTTAATTTTTCATACTTGGTGGAAAATACGCTTGAAGTTACCTGATCAGATAGTGAAAACAGTACTTTTCGTCCTTGGGAAACGATTTTCCCTGTTGTCAAAAGATTAAAAACTATGCAAGCGATGTCCCAACTTCATTACAGCCACTCTGTTGTAATAAAAAAATATTATCAACAATTTTGTAACCTGACTTTTAATTTACTTTTCACTAAATCATCATTTAATTTACTTACATAGATTTGAGCTACATTTTTACCATCATCAATGAAAAAAATATATATGCTGGCTGGTAGAATGTCACAGAAAAAGAAACATAAAAAAGGCGGGAAAGCGGCAATTCGATCTTCAGTTGTTTTGTCGAGTGTTAATTATTTACATAAACAGTTGTTTGTATAAAATGAGTTCATCAGATTCAGGTAAAGATTTAACATCTTTATTTACTTTCTTCATATTCGAAATAAAAAGCAGAGTGTTTACCTCGGGTGAAAGACCTATTTAGGCACTCAAACTATTATTGGTCCCCTCGCTACGCTCGTGCGCCAAACCATCTCGTGCATAAATAGGTCCCTTTCATCCCTTGTGTAACAATCTACTATTTCTCCAACATGCTTGGAAATTCGAGCATTATTTTGACAACCTTTTTCGAGGTAAATCGAAATTGCTGTACTGGTCGAATACATGTAAGCGCTCGGCCGGAAATGTTTGTATGAAAATCCATATCTGTCGTGTTTAGCGGCCGAATAAATTACTATGAAAACTCATATCTATTGTGTTATTTAAAAATGGAACCAATAGGCATTCGATCTTTTAGTTGCCCTCGCTATGTTCGAGCGCCATACCATCTCGTGCATAAAAATCCAATCCACTTTGGTTCATAAACTTACTTTTTCGGAATAAAGTTGATTGGTCGAAAAGTCCCTGCGCTTAAAGTGCAAAGTGCATGATTTTCAAGATCGCCCATTGAGATCTTTCAACTTAAGGAAGTTTTGTAGGTTACGCACTAAATCGGGATACAATATAAAATGATTGACTGGCAAAGGCTCTGGTAAACTAGAAGCTAGATCAGAATCGGCAGAGTGCTTTAGTTCTTTATAGATATAAATTAATTTCCTGAACAAAGGGCTTCAATATGAGGTTGCCAGCTAAGTTTGTGATCGATGTGTACGCCTAAATATTTTATGTCATACCAAGGACAGAGATGGGCTGTTGCAATTGTGGGCCTCAACTGAGCAAACGCGGGCTTTAATTTGACCTAATTCCAGTGGAAATACGGTAATTACGACCTTATGTGTATTTATTGTATAAAAATGTTATTGCTAGCGTGTCTCATACATATTTAATTATCGAAAGTTTGTAATAATTTGACGATTTAACATTTAAAAAATATTTAACTTACCGACAGATGTGTCAAGACTTCTTTCTTCATTCCTTTGCATTTTCACATCAAAATAATCACTTTGGTTATTTTTGTTTTTTAAATAACTAAATTTAACTAAATTTTTGGTATTTATATTATTATTATTACTAACTAGGCTGTTTGCGTCCGCGCCATAACTGGGTCGCAAAATAAAAAGTAAAAACAAACAGATGTAAGTCAAACGACCGTACATTTTCACTTTTTTTAATAAGAAAATATGAAAACACGGTATAAACCACTTTATTATTTCTTTTAAATCCATTATTTATTTATTATAAGTATTTGGGAACGTATTTTGTTAAAATACACGCGCGACGAACTAAATAGTACCTCAAGCCGTCAGGCGTCATTTCGCGCCAAACGCTTGGTCCGAACTAAGCGCGCGAAGAGGTCGGTAACCCATTTCTTCTTTCACCTAAAGTTAACTGCACACTGCGGCACAAGAAAATGAAACAAGTCCGTCACAACTTTCGCTTTTTTACACATTAAAATTCATGTCCTGTCCGATTTTACCTTAAAATGTGCAACTAGCGAGCGATTTTATGAAAACGGGAGAAAATGCGTGAATTTGAAAAAAGAAAGTTTATTTTTTATTTGTGTCGCGTTCGCTTTAACAATTGTTTTATCAATGGCGAAGACGGAAGTGTACCTATTGTTTTTACTTAGCTTTTATGTCACAATCTGTCAATCATTTTACACTGTTTTAAGTAGATATTTTGTTACACAGTTTTGAAGAATAATGATGAAATTTTAACATTAGCGTAACCACTTTCTAAGGTGAAAATATTTCAGGTTTGCATAACAGTTGTAAGTAGGTAAGTAACAGTATGATGCATGCTTAATAGAAGGGGCCATACTTTCAATAGGAATTAAATGAGAGTTGATTACGTTGGGCTAAATTGCCACTTCCTGCATCCTTCTTCAAATCAACTCACATGCATTCTAAAGCCGAGCCAAAAGTTTTAGCCAAGTCAAAATCGACAAAATTTTTCACTTTGTGGAAAAAAATGCCCATCTTTGACTAGCTGTATCTTCGCAATCAATAGACCTAAAATGCTTGGGTTGGGCTCAGATTGTAGCAAATTTAGCTTGCTTTACAAAAACATAAAAACTAACCAAACACGGTCCTTATGGACCGTGTATTACAAATTTTACCCATTACAGACCACCTCTACTCTCAAGGGACCTAACAACGTAAAAAAATCGCAATTTCATGCGTATTTACGATGTTTGATGTTGTTGGGCTAATTGTTGTTTGTCGGTTTTAAAATATACTTCCGAAACTTATATTTATTTATATTTCGCATCTCCAACAAGAGAAAGAAATACGCAACATAATTATGACACATAATTAAAGGGCAACATCAGTACCTTATTTGCGTAATACACGATCAATCACAATCTGTTTCGATTTGAAACAGATTGCTAATCCATTGCTTCATAAGCTGGAAAGAAAATTTGCTCAACAACGTAAATAACGCAATGAATGTTGTTGAACTGTCAAAATGAAAGAAATTAGCCATAATCGTTTACGAAAATAAGTTACGCAATTATGGTACAGGTATTAATTAGGTCTACTCCTTAACTTATAGGAGACCACAGCATACACAATAAAGAAGCAACAATTATAATTTATTGATAATGATAAATTTTTAATCAAAATAAAAAATAATATAATACCACGCAATGTACAATTCGTGCCACTAAAGATGAGACTTGACTTGCGCAGTAGACGATTTATGGGTCTCTTTAGTGGTATGAGGTCTGCGGCGGGGCTAGGTTTGCCAGGCCCAAAAACAGAAACCCCGGACACCAATTCATATTTAGCCGGACATTTTGCCCTGAAGCCCTGACACACAGATTATTAAAAGAAAACAAAAAAAAAAAAAAACTTTTCTTTGTGTATTTATTTCTGGTATTCATTTGAGATTTAAGGCTCTTTCAAACAGGCGCGACACGCGACGCGACACAAAGACACCGCTCGTCGCGCGACTAGCGGTGTCTTTGTGTCGTGTCGCGTGTCGGGCCTGTTTGTAGGAGCCTTTACTCTACTCATAATTAAGATTCAAACCACCTTTTGTTTTTACCAAAGTAATTTGTAAATTCTTAACAATCAATAAATTAGATTACGTTATTTTACTTTCAATGTAGTTCTCCTTCATAACATTGAAAGTAATTAAAACAATCTATAATCAGGCAAAGTTTGTCGGGGCGGGGTCGACCAAAAGCCGAACACGATTTTAATAAGCCAGATACCTGGCAACCCTTGACGGCGCGTCCGTCATCGGGACGGTGGAAATGGAGGCGCCGTCAAGTCTCATCTTTCGTGGCGCGTATTGTAACAGCTATGATAAAATAACACGTGGTTCTAAACTCTAAGGTTTGTCTACGGTACCTCTATTCTACCACAGATTAGTATAGACGGGCACTCCTCAAAATCATTTAAATAAAAAGTGACTTGCTACGATACAATAAAGTGCAATTCAGGTCGCACAGCGCTAATTATCTACAGTTATATTCACGTAGAAGTTGCCTCTCTTTCTATCGCGTAACTCTTATATCTTCTGACTACGTTACGCCCACTGAATTCGACAAGTCGATCCCGCCGCGTGCCTACTTGTAGCTTCATACCTAAAATGCGGAATGACCCTATTATATTCATCTGTGCCTCTACCTAAAACATACTTAATCAACTGTCCCATACATTTGGATCGGACATATTGGTCCTAGAACCAAAAAATCAAAGACATATGACATCTACCAACCCGCACTGGGTGTTGATTACAGCCCACTCTCTCTCGAAGAGAGGAGGTCTGTGTCTCAGCAGTGGAAACATTATAAGCTGATTCTGAGTCTGAGGATAATTAAGCCAATTTCGCTTCTAAAGGTAATAAAAATAATTCTAATTACAAAGTGGCTTACAATATTTATCTAGTAACACATCTACTTAGACATTATCTGTAGACAGATCTTAACACCAGTAACCCAGTAACAGTGAAAGGAAAGGTAAAACATTTGTAATTTCGGTAGAGTTATATTATAGGAACTAGAAATGTGGAGCAAGCTAAAAATTCACAAAATCTAAAAATTAAGACGAATTTCTGTTCATGATTTAATCAGGTTTAATTGAAAGAAAAGAATCATAAGTACCTATTATTTATCATCTATACTTAGAGGCGGACTTGCAGTCTCGGCCGCCCTAAGCCGTTTAGTAGTATTAAACGTTAGTACATATATTATATGGACGCCGGCAGGTTTATTTTCGGGAGGATACATCTTCAGCTCCACGAAGCGTACTTCACCTCGTATATGTTCAGTTTTCATTTTTACAGTCATACAAGGAATAACTCAAACTTATGCAGACAAGCTAATAACCTAATCTAATTATACTAGAATGTAATAGCGACCGAAACGAGATCGAAAATGTTACATTATTTGTTGACTACAAGGCAGCCTGGTTGCCGCACCCAGGTTACCTGCCCTTAGCCGTCATAGCTCTATTATTTACTGAGCTGAGATATTGCCAGCCGCAGGCGCAGGTTGGCCGCCCCTTATATCTGGCCGCCCTAGGCCCGGGCCTCTTTGGCCTTAGGAAAAATCCGCCACTGTCTATACCATACCTACTAATAATATTTTGAAGAGGTAAAATTTGTTTTGTTTGTTTGTAAAATGGGGTAATCTTCTGAACTAGCTGAACTAGCTAGCTAATTGGCTTAATTATCCTGAGACTCAAAATCAGCCTATTATGTTCCCACTGCTAGGACATAGGCCTCCTCTCTTCGAGAGAGAGTGGGCTGTACTGAACCACACGCCAGTGAGGTAAGAGTTACTTATTTAGGGGAACAATCCTACCGAAGGGCCAAAAATATCTTAATTTTGTTAGCTTTTAGCCCCAAACGCCTACGCTGACGCTGATGCTTACGCTGACGCTTATGCTCCCGCTGACGCTTTCACTGACGCTTCCGCTAACGCTTCCGCTGACGCTCCCGCTGACGCTCCCGCTGACGCTGCCGCTTACGCTTCCGCTGACAATTCCGCTGACGCTTCCGCTGACGCTCCCGCTGACGCTGCCGCTGACGCTTCCGCCGATGCAGCCGCTGACGCTTCCGCTGAAGCTTCCGCTGACGCTACCACTGACGCTCCCGCTGACGCTTCCGCTGACGCTACCGCTGATGCATACGGTACCGCTTTCGCTGACGCACCCGCTGACGCTCCCGCTTCCGCTGACGCACCCGCAGACGCTTCCGCTAACGCGTCAGAACTCTCCCGACTGCTCCAGACTCTTCCGACCATTCCGGATTGTTCCAGACTGTTCCAGCACTCTCCAGCCTGATCCAGACTGTTCCAGAACTCTCCAGACGGTTCCAGACTGCTCCAGACTGTTTCAGATCTCTCCAGACTGTTCCAGACTGTTCCAGACTTCTCCAGACTGATCCAGACTGTTCCAGACTGTTCCAGACTTCTCCAGACTGACCCAGACTGTTCCAGACTGTTCCAGACTGTTCCAGACTGCTCCAGCCTGTTCCAGACTGTTCCAGACTGTCCCAGAACTCTCCAGACTGTTCCAGACTGTTCCAGACGGCTCCAGAACTCTCCCGATTGCTCCAGACTGTTCCGACCATTCCAGGATCCAGACTGTTCCAGACTGTTCCAGTACTCTCCGGATACTCCAGACTGTTCCAGACTGCTCCAGAACTCTCCCGACTGCTCCAGACTGTTCCAGACTGTTCCAGACTGTTCCAGATTGTTCCAGACTGTTCCAGAACTCTCCAGACTACTCCAGACTGTTCCAGAACTCTCCAGACTGCTCCAGACTGCTCCAGACTGTTTCAGATCTCTCCAGACTGCTCCAGACTGCTCCAGACTGTTTCAGATCTCTCCAGACTGTTCCAGACTGTTCCAGACTTCTCCAGACTGATCCAGACTGTTCCAGACTGTTCCAGACTGCTCCAGAACTCTCCCGACTGCTCCAGACTGTTCCAGACTGTTCCAGACTGTTCCAGAACTCTCCAGACTACTCCAGACTGTTCCGCTCCCGCTGCCGCTGACGCTTCCGCTCCCGCTTCCGCTGACGCATCCGCTGACGCTCCCGCTCCCGCTGACGCTTCCGCTGGCGCTGCCGCTATCGCTGCCGCTGACGCATCCGCTGACGCTTCCGCTGATGCAGACGCTACCGCTTCCGCTACCGCTTCCGCTGACGCACCCGCTGACGCTCCCGCTAACGCTCCCGCTAACGCTTCCGCTGATGCATACGCTATCGCTTCCGCTGACGCTTCCGCTGACGCTTCCGCTGATGCACACGCTACCGCTCCCGCTGACGCACCCGCTGACGCTCCCGCTAACGCTTCCGCTGATGCATACGCTATCGCTACCGCTGACGCTTCCGCTGACGCTACCGCTGACGCTTCCGCTAACGCTAACGGTTTTGTGAACGGAAGAATAGACAAAATGACAGATAAACAAACAAAATCTGTCATTTTGTTTATTCTACAATCCACAAAACCCGTTTCTATTGTGGTCATGCAAAGCTGGTGTTAAGATCTGTCTACAGATAATGTCTAAGTAGATGTGTTACTAGATAAATATTGTAAGCCACTTTGTAATTAGAATTATTTTTATTACCTTTGGAAGCGAAATTGGCTTAATTATCCTCAGACTCAGAATCAGCCTATAATGTTCCCACTGCTGGGACACAGACCTCCTCTCTTCGAGAGGGAGTGGGCTGTAATCAACACCCAGTGCGGGTTGGTAGATGTCATATGTCTTCGATTTTTTGGCTCTAGGACCAATATGTCCGATCCAAATGTATGGGACAGTTGATTAAGTATTTTTTAGGTAGAGGCACAGATGAATACAATAGGGTCATTCCGCATTTTAGGTATGAAGCTACAAGTAGGCACGCGGCAGGATCGACTTGTCGAATTCAGTGGGCGTAACGTAGTCAGAAGATATAAAAGTTACGCGATAGAAAGAGAGGCAACTTCTACGTGAATATAACTGTAGATAATTAGCGCTGTGCGACCTGAATTGCACTTTATTGTGTCGTAGCAAGTCACTTTTTATTTAAATGATTTTGAGGAGTGCCCATCTATACTAATCTGTGGTAGAATAGAGGTACCGTAGATAGACCGTAGAGTTTAGAACCACGTGTTATTTTATCATAGCTATTATAATACGTGCCACGAAAGATGAGACTTGACCACCATCCCGATGACGCCCCGACAGGGGTTGCCAGGTGTCTGGCTTATTACAATCGTGTCCGGCTTTTGGTCAACCCCGCCCCGACAAAAGATGCCTGATTATTGATTGTTTTAATTACTTTCAATGTAATGAAGAAGAACTACATTGAAAGTAAAATAACGTAATCTAATTTATTGATTGTTAAGAAGTTACAAGTTACTTTGGTAAAAACAAAAGGTGGTTTGAATCTTAATTATGAGTAGAGTAAATCTAACCCAATAACAGTGAAAGGAAAGGTAAAACATTTATAATTTCGGTAGAGTTATATTATAGGAACTAGAAATGTGGAGCAAGCTAAAAATTCACAAAATCTAAAAATTAAAACGAATTTCTGTTCACGATTTAATCAGGTTTAATTGAAAGAAAAGAATCATTGTAGGTACGTATTATTTATCATCTATACTTAGAGGCGGACTTGCAGTCTCGGCCGCCCTAAGCCGTTTAGTAGTAAGGGACCGTTCGATTCAAGTATTACGTAAGCACTATAGGGGGGCAGGGGGGTCTATGCTTTGCTTATTTTTGATGACATGCGGGGTGGGGGGGTCTAGATGGTGATTAAGTCAGCTGTAATAATTTACTTTTTTACACATATGGCAACCCACACTATGTCTATGTTTGAAAACGAAACGCATATTCGGGGATTCCCACAAATAATAAATACTGTATTAAAAAAAAAAAAAAACAGAATACTTACATTAAAAGAAAAATGCTTATACTATACCAATGTTTAGCTTACTATGACCGGCGTTACTGGGTACAGCAAGAGTCTTGATCTAGACCGCTGCAATCTCCTGACGCGTTCCATGGTACCAGCCTTTAATGACCTCGAAAATGTTACCGGTGAAATATTGATGATCTTTCTCCGCTACTGCACTCAGCCCCCGGTTCTTCTCTTCACATTCCGCCCATAGTACATCTAACCTCTCAAGCCTTTTACAAATGTAATCGGTGGTCTTCCTGCTCGCTGAATCCTTCTTAAAATTAGAATGGATTCTCTTCACCTCCTCGAGGATCTCCGCTTGACGCACGATTAAACCCTCCATTGTAAAGTCGTAAGATAAATAATGAACGATCTTACTTGAAATTCAGGAACTCTCCCTGTATGCAAATGCAATGCAATGTGACGCTCTGGAGCCTGGACCGCTGCTACCTCCCCGAATGCTTCTGCACGGCAACACACGTGGCATGGTATGACATGACACGACACAGATCCCGCGCGGCGTCTTATCGACCGACGTATCGGACTGTATAGTACTTGCAATAGATACGAAGGAGCAAAAAAACTATGTAGGGTGCTTCCCTAACATAAGTAATGTCACTGCAGAAGTAAATGTCATATTTAAACTTAAATGCAGAAAATGTCAGTGAATGCTCAACGGGATGAATCTAAATGAAAATGCAACTTGCATTTTCATTAGAAATGACCGACTCAAACCACGTCTAATTGAACACTAAAATAGAATAATCATAAAATGCATAGAAAAATGCAATTATGCAGGGTCAATGCACTGCCAAATGTAGGTTGCGTTCAAAGTGCAAATAAATACGCGAACCTACTGGCTAACTTACTGTTATGAATATATTTTAAAACCCATGTACGTGCACCGTACACCCTACAAAATGGTTGAGCTGGATGGTGCTGATCCACGCGTCATGTAAGTGAACGGGCGCCGTCAGTTGAAACTGGTCATCTCTTATCTGCCAGGGCTTATTTTTAATCTTATTATTTCCAATTGCTTTGGATTATTTTTTATACATTGTTCTCACATATAGAAGCAACAAGAATGATGTACCCAGGATTTTGTAATATCTATACTTAAAAGAGTGTCCTTGGAGTTTCTTGCCCGTTCTTCTCCATTTACTTTATTGATAGGTAAGTAAGTAAGTAAGTTAAAACTGGCTTAGCTTCCTCTTCTCTCTTACAAAAATTGACAATTCGCCGATGCATACACATAAACTTTTCGAAATAAATGTAAGCGTAAGCGTCAACGCAAGCGTCAGCGTCAGCGGTAGCGTAAGCGTCAGCGACAGCGTCAGTGCAAGCATCTGCGGAAGCGTCAGCAGAAGCGTCAGTGGAAGCGTCAGTGGAAGCGTCAGCGTCAGCGGGAGCATCAGCGTCAGCGGAAGCATCAGCATAAGCGTCAGCGTCAGCGGTAGCGTAAGCGTCAGTGCAAGCGTCAGGGGAAGCGCCAGCGGAAGCGTCAGCGGAAGCGTCAGCGGAGGCGTCAGCGTTAGCGGTAGCGGTAACGGTAGCGGTAGCGTTAGCGGTAGCATTAGCGGAAGCGTTAGCGTAAGCGGTAGTGGTAGCGTGAGCGTTAGCGGAAGCGTCAGCATAAGCGGAAGCGTCATCGTAAGCGCCAGCGGAAGCGTCGCCGCCAGCGGAAGCCTAACCTGAGTGAACCTAACCTGAGCGAACGTAACCTGAGCGAACCTAACCTGAGTGAACCTAACCGGAGCGAACCTAACCTGAGCGAACCTAACCTGAGTGAACCTTGGGTTCTCAGAATACTTAAATCGCTTTAAGTGTGTGAAGCTATGAAGCTGTGAAGCCTAACCTGAGCGAACCTAACCTGAGCGAACGTAACCTGAGCGAACCTAGCCTGAGCGAACGTAACCTGAGCGAACCTTAGGTTCTCAGAATACTTAAATCGCTTTAAGTGTAAGGAGAGCCCATCGTGCATCTGCGACCCCAATCTTGCAGAATCGGCCCCCACATATAATCTTAGACTGTTCGGTCTACGCCAAAGTTAACTTCAACTTCGCCAAAATTAGCTTCAACTTTCTGACTAACTGACCGACTCTTTGACAATTCAAAAGTGCCTGTAAATGGTTTAATTGAAATAAATGCTTTGAGTTTGAGTTTGACAAAGAGCGCTATAACCTGGAGGAAGAATTGGGAATACGGCTGCAGAGGGAAAGTGTGGCGAAAATAATGGCCGGCAAAAATAGAAAAGTAATTTTATCCTACTGTGAGAGTATAGCTCAAAAGGTGATAGACAAAAATAAAATTTGACCGCAAAACTATGTTTCGTAATATATTGTGTATATACTAATGTAAACATAGGAAATAAGCGCAATAAATTGTAATAGGATAAGCAGTAGAATAAAAGAATTGTTAAAAAGATGTAAGAAAATAGGTACTAAGCTAAAGAATATGTATAAGTAGATTTATAAATGTAGAGGTAAAATAGATTTAAGAAAAATTGCATTGATACAAGCTAAATAAAAAAATGTATAACTACATTCACAAATAGCTGTAAAAATTATCTCTCATTAAAATAAAACCGAGCACTATAATCAATTCCCTACTGTTAAATAGTGTCAATAAAGAAAGTAGAATAGGAGTAGCACAAAGTGGGAGCACCACCCACAGGATAAATGGTGATGGATAGAAGAAAGATATAGTATGAAGCATGAAAGTACGAGAGGAATGTTATGCGAGAACTAGTATGGATGAGGATTTAGGATACACAATAGGCGCCAATTACGTTGGCGGAATTAGTCCATAAAAAAAAAAACCTGAACCTAACTAAAGTGAACCGTAGGTACTGTGGTTACTTGAATATAATTCCAAACTTAGTTCGTCCTTATCATAAAAAAAAAAACACGCAATGTAAAGAAAGAAAATACATTTATTTAGCACAGACTAAGAGACACACAATACACCAGATAGTTAGGTAATTATAGTCGTACATCAGGAAAAAAAATAAGATAAAATAAAAAGTGCAAAGTCCGATGTAAGAAATTAGCAGGAGAGTGTGCCTCACGGCTGCGCCAAAAAGGCCCAGTTCAGCAAAAATGCCAGACAACTGGTGCCTGACGCTGGTTTTCAACTGGACCTGGTGTGTGAGGTGACGAATGTAAATCAGTTTTATACTGCATCGTGATGTGTGTAATGTGTATGCATAATTGTATAAATAAATTAAAATAAATTAGTGTCACATAAAAACAGTAACGAGTAGGTACCTATGTATAAAAAGCGTGATATTGAGTAACATTGCAAAACTAAACAAAAAGTAAATAAATACTGATAAATAGATAAGTGACATGACCGCATGATTAGACCTTCTTATGCAAATAAAGAAATTCTCCGAAATGAGTCAGAACAGAAACCTGCTTTAATTTAAACGATGCCTGACTTGCCATGCTCCGTCACATTGTTATAATAATTTATTAATCCGTGCACTGTAATGTCATCGCACAATACGCTGCAAGCAGCCGAGCGCGGCGGACTATTTTCGGACAGTTTGCATCTTGTGTGTGCTTTGAACTTGTCTTAGCTGTTGTTTGCATTTGGATTAACCAAATACGAAGGATATGACGTCTTTAAATAAGTCAGCTAAAACACTATTTGCGAAAGTGGAAAAGAAATTAAAAAACAAACAAACGAAACATAAAAGGATGAAAGGTAAGCGCTAGTCGATAATAGAATAGAATTTGATGTACTTAATTAACAAATAATGAATTCTGGCATAATATGAGATACGAAAACTACCCACTTTTAATTTTCCGTCTCCCTTTCACAGCCTCATGGATGTCAAATCACAAACTGCATAGAGGTTCGCCCACTGCCGCCATGCCGGTTGTTGGTGAAGGATGGGTAAAAAAGGCGCCATCCCCACATTGTACGTCTCATTCATGTGCAAATAGGCCAGGCAACATTTGGTACGTTGACAAGCGAACATGATTCAGCGATGCATAAGTGGGAAGGTATAACAGAAGGTATAACATTTGTTACTTGAATGACCTGGATGGATTGGTGAGGAAGCCATCCTGACGCCGCTCCACCGTTTGTTAAAGTCGTCGCGTGCAAGTGGGCCAGGCATTTCGGGTAAGTACTTGCGCCTGCGTTGCTACAAGGCACATTATGTGAATAAATATATATATATAGGCGGTTATTTTAGTGTGCTATTTTTCATACCACAGGTCTCACAACATGCGACATGACGTTGCGGCGGCGCGGCGCGCGGCCCTTTTGTACATTATATAATTGAGAAATTCAGTGCGACCATATCCAACTTCCGTTGCGATTCTATTAGATACTGCCGTAAACGTGTTCTAAAAGTGTCTATTGTGCTGATTATTCTTATCGGTGGTGGCAGGTTATTCCACACTTTGGAAGCCGCATAGCGAAAGCTACCCCTGAATGCCGCTGTGTTGTGAGTCTGAGAAGAGATTTGTTGCGAACATTGCCGTCTCCCACATTCGCGTCTGTTAGTTAACCAACTAAGTTTATCGTATAGATAGTCGGGTTTTTTTATATTTAACCACACCGAACAGGAGGCACGCTAGGTGTAGCTTCCGTCTGGACTTCATTTTTAATGACAAATGTTTATTCAGAAAAGGTGTTACGTGACTTCGCCTAGGAATAGTATAACAAAATCGCGCGCAAGCGTTCTGTACTCTCTGAATGAGACGGTCTGTACGGGCTAATAGGCGCGGGCCATACACTTTATCGGCGTAGTTTAGCCTAGATAGTACTAAGGCTTGCACCAGCTGTTCCCGTAGTGACTCAGATAAATAACACCTCATCCCATATAACACCTTCAGGCGGTAAAAGTAGTTCCTTACTGAGTCTGCTACGTGCTTTTCAAACCGAAGGTCTTTGTCCATCACAAGACCCAGGTTACGCGCCTCATTAACTCGCTCGATTGGTTCGCCCATCAGTTCCACGTCAAAAGTCGAAGGCAGTCGGGCCTGCTGCTGTCTGGTGCCAAATACCATATATTTAGTTTTAGAAGGGTTCAGGGACAGGCAGTTTTCCTCAGACCAAACGGCGATTCGCTGAAGATCTTCATTAAGATCCTTAATGGCTCTGTCATACTCGTCTGGTCTGAAGGAAATATACAGTTGTACATCGTCGGCGTATATATGGTACTTGCATCTCTAGAGGCATCTGATTATGTCTGCACAATACAAAATGAAGAGAATGGGGCCTAAGATGGAGCCCTGAGGAACTCCTCTCTCCACGGGTATAGGTGTCGATTTAAGGGTAGTGCCGTCACTTAAACGCAGGTCAACAAATTGTTCCCTATTACATAGGTAACTACGGAACCATTGTATAGCCTCTGGGTCGAAACCGTAATATTTTAATTTTGACAATAATAATGGAATGTTAATGGCGTCAAATGCCCTGGAAAAATCCAGTAAAACCAGTAGTGTGCACATCCCCTTATCTTGAGCACATAATATGTTGTCAGTAACATCCAGTAAAGCAGTAGATGTACTGCGCTGCTTCCGAAAACCTGATTGTAAATCGGGTAAGATGTTATTTTTTTCAAGGAACAGCGTAAGTTGACGGCTGACGATTTTCTCTAATACTTTTGATAGACATGGCAATATACTAATAGGGCGTAGGTCTTTTAAGGTGGATGGATTTGGGATTTTTGGTAAGGGCCTGATCGAGGCAGTTTTCCATTTGTCAGGGAATGTTGACGTCACGATGGAGAGGTTTATTATGTCCGTTATAACATTTAACGTGTGCAGCAAAGTCATATTAATCATATCCAGATTAATGTTGTCGCAGCCTTCGGCGTTACTTTTGAGACCAGCGATTATGCGTGAGACATTGCTCCTATCCACTGGAACGATTTTAAAATTTGCCTCCCCGTGTCTGTGGTTGTCATAGTAGTTTAAAAGAGAAGCGCTTACCATGTGTCTACCGGGAACAATCAAAAAATTTCTATTAATTAGGTCTGGATCTGAAAAATGCGACGGAAGGTCTTGTTTAGATTTAAATGGCAATAAAGTGGATTTTAAATTTTTCCATAGCAATTTAGGGTTTTTTATTTTAGCATTAATGTTATGTTTGAAATAGGCAGCCTTTTCATTGTATAAAGAACTATTCACCAAGAGCTTTAGGTCTTTGTAGTATGTCCTTTTGGAATCTGATTTTGTTTTCCTATAACTATTTAGTGCCTCATCACGTAAACGCATCATAATTTTGATTGTGTCTGTTATCCACGGAAACGATTTTTCTTTTACTGTATATGATTTGATAGGTGCGTGAATATCAAACAAGGAAATTATAAGGGAATTGAACACATTTACCATATCATTTATGGTGCCGAGCGTTGAAATAACACCTATGTTTAATGACGCTAAGTGTGTGTTAAATATTTCCGTGCAGACATTTTTAAGAGGTCGAGATTTTACCAGATACGGTTTGAATTTATCGCGCTTAATATTAAATTCACTTAGTACAATAGAATGGCCATTGAGTGAACCGAAAGATTCAACCGCTGTGTATCTTGCTTTCATGTCAGTACATACGAGATCGATGAGAGTTTCACTAGTTGCAGTGTAGTGAGTAGGGCTTGTGACCAGCTGTGTAAGATTCAGACAATCCAGAAATTCATTGATAGTTTTCGTTTTTATCCCATTTGTATCAAGCATATTAACATTAAAGTCACCGAGTAAAATGTATTGATCGCAATTTCCCAAAGAACTGATAGACTCCGTTATGGCATCGAGAAAGAGGACAAGATTTAACCATGGCGGACGGTACGCCGTTCCTATAGCAACTTTTTTACCGTTCAACGAGAGTGTCAACCACATTTGTTCGACTGATTCGAATCTGGGATCGACCGTGCTAGTCAAAGTTCGCGCGCTCAGTCCCTGCCGTATATAAAAGCCGACGCCCCCACCACGGCCCGCGCGAACATGCGCTGGTCGAGGTGTGTGACGCAGACGATAGCCCGGCACCACCGGAGCGCGCCCCTCCTCGCCCGACCGAAGCCAAGTTTCGTTAATGGCCATAATGTCAAAACAATGCCTGTCGAGAGCACCAACCAAGTCATCATGACCTGTACCCAGTGACCCGGCATTAAGAAACCCAACCTTTAAATATTTTTCACCTTTAGTCGTCATTATAATATTTTAGAGTAAAATTCGACATAGGCAAAATTAATATTATCGTCAGAGCGCATTTAATCGTGATTCTATACATATAGTAGTGGTCTGAATCGAGTTGTAAATATGTAGATAGTGTATAATAATATAATAGATAGTATAGGTAGTGCATATTTTAAATGAAAACAAAGTTTTAAACTATAGTATAATAAATAGGTTTGTAAGATAGGAAAGTAGTTGTGTGGTAAGTAAGTTTAGTATTTGTGTAGTGTTATAAAACTGGTTTGTACGTAATTTAGTGAGGAGCGCCCCGTGAGACACACACCTGATAAAATAAAACATAGCATCAAGTACAATAAAAACAACGTGATAAATATTACCTTTTTACAATTGACACTTGCTTTTACTAAGTTAACTTTTAAAGTCAGCGTGACTACATAATATGATTTATAACTAATAATTACTTTTAATAGAAAAAAACTAAAAATATATGGAGAAAAAAAAACAAAAAGGCCAGTTTCTCTAAAGTGCGGCATTGATTTCCGGTGGCGCGGGAGGGCCGAAGATACGAAGTATGTCAGCCTCACAGCGAATGTGGCAAGTGGCATCACCGGGTTTGTACCGGGCAAGGATACGGCCACGCTTTGACCACACGAACTGCCAACCGAGGCGACTAGCCGCCTCACGCGAGCTCCGAAATAACTCACGGTTGGGCTTAGTGAGGCGCTCGTTGACGTAGAAGCGCGTCGCAGGGCCTGGCAGATCAAGATCCGCTGTGGTCATGCCGCGACGCACTCGCGCTCTTTCCAGTAGCTCGTCCCGTAGGTCGCGCCGCGCGAGGCGCACGACGAGGAAGCGGGGACGGGTCTCCACTGGCGCCGTCGCCTGAGTCGCGTTGATACGCCTGCCGCCGACTCGCTCTGCGCTCACAATATCGCGTGATTTGACCTTGACGCCGACCTTTGCTGCCACCAACATAGCAGTGTGGGTCGGGTTTTCTCCACTTATCTCTGGGATATTAGAAATTTGGATATCGTTGGCAAGCAAATCCTGGTCCCGGTCATTTATGTCACTTCGTAGTTGGTTAATTACCTCGTCCATGTCCGGCGATTGTGACACTTGGGGCTGAGCCTGTTTGGTCTCCATTTGAGCGACTCTTTCCTCCAGGTTGTTCATTTTGTCATTAGTCAACTTTAGGGAGGACCTCAGCTCCGACAAGTCCTCACGTAGATGCTGGAACTCGCTTCGCATGAGCTTCAGGAATTCATCCTTAAAAATACTAAGCTCTGCCCTGAGAATATCTAAGTTTAGCTCTTGAGTGGCATCTAGGGCTGTGCTGTTTATGGGACTAGTGTCCATAAGGTTGACAAGACTTTCCTCATGTGGAGCTGGTGTTGATGCCCGAGACCCTACCGGGGTTTCAGCTCGGTTATCCCTCACCTGGTTCTTCCCGCACTCAGGGCAGTGCCAGGGGGTCGCTATGGGACCTGCACTCGGCATGTTGACGCACACTCGGTGGTACCAGCGCCGACATTTGCTGCAGTTAACAGCCTCTGCCGACGAGAGAAATTTTCCGCAGGCACCGCACTTAGCCATATCTAAGTATTTACCAAACGCAGCACAATTCGTCAGGCCACGCAGTACACCGGTCAGGCAATAGATGGCGCTATCTTACAAAACACGTTTATGGCAGATTTTATGGTGTCTATGGCACAAAAAAACACCATAGGGTCGAGCACAGTAAAAGTAGTATAAGATCGCACAAACAAACGTTAAGTACAAGTTGGTTTTCCGTCGCCCAAGTAATTAGCGATTATGTACTGTGGATTCGGGTACTTATGTATTTGCTGGGGTTCACTGTAGCGATTATTATCGTTTTTTAAATATATACACGGCACATAAACACTGGATAACAATGTTACTCGTAACTTGCACTGACTTGAGTATTTTTTTAATAAAATTTTGTGGTACGAACTAGTTTTTTTATTTTATTTAGTCGAGAGACACACAAAGAGCTTATGGCTGTTTGACATCCGTGACGTCACTGATGTACAATTCGTGCCACTAAAGATGAGACTTGACTTGCGCTGTTGACTATTTATGGATCTCTTTAGTAAACTAGGCAGTAAGACAACAGAAGTTACCCCTTCAATTAACCAGAGAATAATAAAATGGTATCTTCTGGCAATATAACTCATAATAATAAACCAAAGGGAGTGCAACATACTTTAAAATTATTTAATCAAAATATCCAAGTTTGCTCTTCCAAATTACTGGAAATAGAATTGTTTTTAGAAAATACCAAGTTTGATGTAATTTGTTTAACAGAGCATTGGTTAAAAGATCATCAAGTGATGTCAATTAATTATGAAAAATATTGTGTAGTTAGCCATTTCAGTCCAAAATGTATGATACATGGCGGATCATTAATATTGATTAAAAATTCTATAAAATCGAAAGAAAGAAAAGACATCATCGGACTGTCTGTTGAACACAACATTGAATTGTCCTATGTTGAGCTCGATAAGCATGTTATAGTATGCGTATACAGACCTCCAAGTTACCAGAATCTATCTGTGTTTGATTCTGTGATGGAAGATGTATTAAAAAAACTTAGTACTAGTAGTAAGTCAATAATCATATGTGGTGATTTTAATATTAACTTATTAGAAAATAACTCGAACGCTGTCAGATTATTAAGTCTTTTTAGGTCATTTGATTTGTCAAATGTTTTTATTGAACCAACCCGAGTGGCAGCTTCTTCTGCCACTTGTATAGATAATATTTTTTGTAACTGTGATTACCTACACAAACAAATTGTAAATAAGTTGCCATCAGATCACAGTGGACAAACAATAACATTTTGCTCCTACATACCTTTACAAAAAATTCAAATAAGGTTTAGGCCAATTACATGTAAAAGTTTAGAGAAATTAAATAATTCTTTGGCCAATAAATTATGTGTTCAGAGTTTTAATAATATAGATGACCCAAATGAGTTCTACGCCGAGTTTTTTTCACTATTAAACACGCAATTTAATGACACTATTCCACAATAGACTAAAAGTATTTACACAAAGTTCTTATTTAGTGATTGGGCGACTCCAGGTATTCGTAAAAGCAGGGAAAAACTATTTGAACTTTATGGCCTAAAGCAACATATGAATAATACAAGCTTTCATAAGTATGTTGCAAAATATTCAAAAACTTTTAAAAGTGTGTGCAAAATAGCCAAAGCTCTTTATATTAGCAATAAAATAAAATCAGCTGATGATAAAATAAAAACTACCTGGCAAATAATAAATAATGAAACAGGTAGGAAAAAACAGCGAAATACTGAATTTAATTTAGAGACTGCACATGGCCCTATTAACTCAGATATAGAAATAGCTCAAGAATTTGAATCCTTTTTTGCTAATATTCCCCTTAAAATTACTCAAGCTTTAAATTCCTCACCCGCGCTTTCTGCTGCCTTACTTAGACAGAATGTGAAGGCTTGCCCTTTGGAGTTTAGGTTTCAGCATACAAACCCCCAGGCTGTTATAAAAGCTTTTAAAGATCTTAAAATTAAATCAACAGAAGATCTCTGGGGAATGTCTGTAAAAGTCTGTAGATCTATAATCGAAACCATTGCGCCCTATTTAGCTTACATATTTAACACCAGTATATACCAAGGAGTCTTTCCGGATCTCATGAAACACAGTAAAGTAGTTCCATTGTTCAAATCTGGTGATAGTAACCCAACAATTATAGGCCTGTATCAATTCTACCAGTGCTCAGTAAGGTGTTTGAAAAGTTGATGCTCAATCAAATGTTACCTCACTTTAATAAAAATTCCATCTTTCATGAACAACAGTACGGTTTCACCAAAGGGCGTTGTACCACTGACGCCGGTGTCACCCTAATAAAGAACATTTTTAATGCCTGGGAAGAAGCACAAGATGCTATTGGAATCTTTTGCGACCTCTCCAAGGCGTTCGATTGTGTAGACCATGAGACACTTCTGCTGAAACTAGAGCACTATGGGATTAGGAATACAGCTCTTGATTTACTTAGATCATACCTGAAAGATAGAAAGGTTAAAGTTCAGGTAAACGGCGTAAACTCATTAGGGTCTGAAATGGCAATGGGCGTTCCCCAAGGTTCGATATTGGGTCCATTCCTCTTTTTAGTTTACATTAATGATTTACCCCAATTATTTCAAAATCAATGGTGGTGTTATTTGCAGATGACACATCATTAATCTTTAAAATAAACCGACGGTCACAAAATCTTGAAGACGTTAATAGCTCTATTCTGCAAGTCCAAGATTGGTTTACGGTAAACAATTTGGTACTAAATAAAACAAAAACCAAATGCATGAGATTTAAATTACCTAATGTTAGAAGTAGCGAATGTGACATCATATTGAATGGGGAAAAACTGGAATTTATTAATCAAACGGTTTTCTTAGGAATCACGCTAGACGAGAAATTACAATGGGGACCTCATATAACATCTCTTGCGGGGCGGCTAAGCTCGGCCGCTTATGCTGTTAGAAAGATAAGACAGTTAACAGATGTAGAAACCGCGCGATTGGTCTATTTTAGCTACTTCCACAGCATTATGTCGTATGGCATTTTACTGTGGGGTCGGGCTGCTGACATTGAATCCATCTTTATTTTACAAAAGAGAGCTGTCAGAGCCATTTATAATCTACGTCGCCGCGAATCTCTCAGGAAACTATTTAAAAGGATTAATATTATGACGGTACCTTGCCGATTCATTTATGAAAATATTATGTATGTAAGGAAAAATCCACATCTTTTTAATAAAATAAGTGATAGACATAATTTTAATACTAGAAATAAAGATAAACTAGATCAACCATTTTTCAGATTATCTAAAGTACATACATCTTTTATGGGGTACTGTGTTAAATGTTACAACAAAATACCCTTGTGACATATTGCAATTAAATGAAAGAACATTTAAAACTCAGATTAAAAGTACACTTTGTAAACAAGCATATTACAAATTAGAGGATTATATCCAAGATAAGAGTGCTTGGAAACATGCTGGTCCTGCTCCATAGGACAATTTAGAATCAAGACAAAATCAAACAGGTTGCTAATTTAATTGTAAAATTTATAATTTTGTATTATATGACATTGATTTTACATTCTGTGATTACTTCCTAACACACTGACTTATTAATTTTAAAAACATTAGGAAAATCGTCTACTTTTAATATGTTTGTAAATATGTGAGCACCATGTATCTATCATATAATTAAATTATCTGTCGGTGCTTCATTTTTGATTCTTTTTACCTATTGTGGTATAGTAATTTTATTCTAGGTGCATCGTCTTCACATATAATTATTTAAGTAATGTACGTACTTATACAAACTGTGGCGAACCAATTTCTTTGTTACCAATCATCTATGGTTGCCACTATTTTATAACTTGACAACACTAGAGTCTATGTGTGTCTATGACACACATTATTCTGCTCTCGAGAGACTTGTCGCGACTGGTCAATTCGATCCCGTCCCATAACACTGTTACTGCTCTGGAAATATACATCAAATCCAACTAAGTGTGAAACTAGTTAATAATGATCATGTATCTTGTACAAACTGTGTTCGCCCCATCAACGTGAAGTTCTGACGTCTAATCTGATTACATCTCATACACCAACTGGACCCGAGTTTTACTGATCAACCCTGGGCGCGATCCTGCGCCAAATTGGTGACCCCGACGACGCCCGACGTTCGAAGATCATCAGTTCAAAACGTCGGAAACCTGGATCCAGTTAGTGCAGCGCATCGAGCTCGCACTCATTTCGTTGAAGCGACGATAAGTACCTACCAACTCGCCGCCATCACCGCGAGTTTGCCGACAAACACGGAGTTTCGGTCAGTGTTAAAGTGCAACGACAGTGTGAAAGTGTGCAGTGTTTACCAGTGCATTTATCTGTAAAGTCACATAAAATTCAAACTTTCAACAATCATCATCCAAAATCATAAATTCTTCGCGATACTAACGCCACTTTTTCACGTGCGGCTTTTCGGAGAAACTAGAAGTTTAGCGCGCCAAGTCTGACATTGACAAGTTACGTCAGTGCCACAAACGTTAACCTGCCGCGTTCCAGAGACGTCATTGCTACAAACGTCAACCTGCCGCGTTCCAGAGAGATAGCGCATCTACATAAGCGTTATTGAAGCACGGTGAGACAGTAAGACATCAAAACCTGTAAGTTTGAACTTTTTGCATGGACTGGATTGTACTGTGGACTTTACTATAGTTTACGCTGCATGTTTAACAGTGCTGCAACGATTTTTCTATTGAACAATTTGACGTAAACTTGTAAAAACCTTTAACGCTTGAACTTAAAATTAATATTTAATTTAAAACCTTTTTGTTGTCTGTTCTCACATAAATTTTATGCAATTCTGCATAAGTGGTGTATGTAAAAACTACTAGTGTCATACTGCTACAAGTCTTCAATTTTTTGTACAGGGTTGCCAGAAATTTTATTTTTACCTTAACATCTTTATATACTTTATATTTTTACCTGGTGTTGCATGTGTGTACCTTTTAATTTGTGTGTATAATTACTGCCTGTTGACCGATAATTTTCACTAAATGGTTTGTGGTGCTACATTTAATTAATTAATACTGTAACAGTTTGCCGTGTTTGTTATTGCTAATATTTTCAATTATTAACAACATGGATGCCGAAGGAAAAGACATTTTCCTTGACCCTGAGGCCGGAACTGGTGGTGGACAGTCAGCTAATCCATCCCAAAACATCCTAGTAAATCGAGTATCTATCCGTGTCCCCCCTTTCTGGCCAGACAGGCCTGGCCTTTGGTTTGCCACATTAGAGGCACAGTTCTATATAAATAGCATAACGCAGGAGACAACCAAATTCTATTATGCGATCAGTCAACTCAACACCAATTCTGCAACAGAAGTCGAGGACATTATAACGAATACACCCAAAGAACAACCATACTCTACACTGAAGAAAGCCCTTATATCTCGTTTCTCAGTGTCATATGATGAGAAAATTAAACAGCTTCTCGAAAAAGAGGAGATGGGGGATAGGAAGCCCTCATCATTCCTGCGGCACCTCAGAGCTCTTGCTGGCACATCCCTTACAGAGCAGCTCCTGAAGACGATCTGGATGAATAGGCTACCGCAACACATTCAAGGAATTTTGGTGGCACAAAGCCTGTCATCCCTTGAAGATCTGGGTGAGTTGGCTGATAAGCTGCAAGAAATCAGCTCCCCACCATTGCAGGTTCATGCAGCTAGTAGGGCTGCATCCTCTAATGATGACACAAAAGAACAATTGAGGTTGCTTCAACAACAGGTCACAGACCTTACTCAACTAGTAACGCGCCTAACTATGAACCATGATCGCAGAGGGCCCAATAACCGTAGTCGCAGTCGATCACGGTCTCTCTCGCGTCCACACAACAGCCAACTATGCTGGTACCACGACCGCTTTGCATCCAGAGCAACCAAATGTGCACAACCATGCACTTGGTCTACCTCTGCCCCCCAGGGAAACTCCAACAGCAGTCAGTAATGGCGACCACTGACTGCTCCCTGGCAAGTCGCCGTCTATTCGTAACAGATCGGTATTCGGGCCGACGATTTTTAATCGACACCGGATCGGATCTTTCATGCCTTCCTAGACGGTTCTCTGACATTCGGGGTAACAAGCAGCCACTTCCTTATGAAGTTTTAGCAGCTAACGGCTCCAGAATAAATACCTTCGGTGTTGTGGAGCTCAAATTAAATTTGGGACTAAGACGTGACTTTGTGTGGAAATTCATAGTCGCAGAGGTTGGAACTCCAATAATTGGCTCTGACTTTCTGGCTCATTACCATCTATTACCGGACTGTGCTCTTGGAAAATTAAGAGATGATAAAACAGGGTTGTCTACTGAGGCTGAATTCTTGACAATTGACCAACCCAGCATTAAGGTCATCCATTCACCAGACTCTCCATATGCACATATTTTAGCCGAGTTCCCCAGTATTTCGCGGCCTCCTGGCGCTCCTACAGAACCGAAGCACACCACGGTGCATTTCATTAATACCACTGATGGTCCGCCGGTGACAGCGCGACCACGTCGCCTCGCTCTACAAAAACTCCGAGCAGCTCAAAAGGCATTTGAAGAGATGGTTCGAGTAGGTACTGCTAGACCTTCTAGCAGCGCATGGTCCTCTCCACTGCATCTCGCGCCTAAAAAGGACGACACTTACCGCCCATGTGGGGACTTCCGAGCACTCAATGCCCGCACCATTCCGGACCGTTATCCTGTCCGTCATGTAGGGGATTTCTGTCAGAACCTTTCCGGATGCTCAGTATTTAGTACTTTAGATTTAGTCAAAGCCTATCAACAAATTCCTGTAAACCCTGACGATATTTGTAAAACAGCCATAATCACACCTTTTGGACTGTTCGAATTCCCCTACATGACGTTTGGCCTGCGAAATGCTGGGCAGACTTTTCAGAGGTTTATTGACGAAGTGGTGCGGGGATTTAGTTTCTGTTTCGCTTACGTGGATGACATCCTCGTTTACTCACGCGACCCGAGAGAACATGCTGAACACCTCAGACTCCTGTTCCGCCGACTGCACGAGTATGGAGTGGTCATTAACCCAGCAAAGTGCGTTCTTGGCGCAGCGGAAGTTACCTTTTTGGGTTACCGCATTAACGCTACAGGCACATACCCTCCCAAAGACCGTATCCAGGCATTGATGGATTTTCCCCTCCCCAAGACAGTACAAGGCGTGCGCAGATTCCTTGGCATGGTAAACTATTACCGCAGATTTTTGCCTAACGCCGCCAAGTATCAGGCTCCCTTGATTGACGCAGTGGCTGCAACTAATAGCAAAGGCGCAAAACCATTTCCATGGACGCCCGAGCTCGAACAATGTTTTGAAAACTGCAAGAAGAGTCTGACTGATGTTACCACTTTGTCACACCCAAAATGTGACGTTCCGTTAGGTCTTTTTACCGATGCGTCCAGCATGCACATAGGCGCATGCTTACAACAGAAAACCGACGACGACTGGCAACCCCTCGCATACTTCAGCAAAAAGCTAACCGCAAAACAGACTCAATGGCCTGCTTATTACAGGGAACTTCTAGCTGTGTACGAGAGCGTTCAACACTTTCGGCACATACTAGAAGTGCAAAATGCAACAATATTTACGGATCACAAGCCCCTAGTTTACGCCTTCATACAGCGACGCGACAAGCTACCACCAACACAGCTCAATCAGTTAACTTTTATCAGTCAATTCACTACCGATATACAGTACATAAAGGGCGCTGACAACGTAGTAGCAGACGCTATGTCTCGGGTTGAATCCATATCCCTGGAGGAGGACTACAAAGCCCTTGCAGAGTCTCAAGAAAAAGACAAGGAACTCAAGGAGATGTTTTCATCTTCTTCCATGAAGTTAGAAAAAGTCGTTATCCCTGGAACCAACACATTCATACTATGTGACACATCAACAGGTAGACCTCGTCCATACCTCACCGAACCTTTTCGTCGAGCAGCTTTCGATAGACTTCATGGTCTCAGTCATCCAGGCGTGAGGGCATCCTTACGTTTGATAGCTGAGCGATACGTATGGCCGCAGATGAATGTAGACTGCCGAAAATGGGCAAAATCATGCATTCAGTGCCAGCGCAATAAGGTCACTAGGCATACCTCCGCGCCCCTAATACATTTCCGTAATCCTTCAAGTAGATTCTGTCATATACATATTGATATAATAGGTCCACTGCCGCATTCAAACAATTACACATATTGTCTTACCGCGGTTGACAGATTCACGCGTTGGCCCGAAGCGTGGCCCATGACATCGATCACGGCGGAAGAAGTGGCAGACACGTTGGTAACTGGGTGGATATCCCGTTTTGGGGTACCGAGCACCGTGACGACCGATCAAGGCCGTCAATTTGAATCCACCTTGTTCCGGCGCCTCATGAACGTGTGCGCAACAAATCGGATCCGCACAACCAGTTACCACCCGTGCGCAAATGGCATGGTAGAACGCATGCACCGCCAACTAAAAGCTTCTTTGATGTGCCATCCCCAAACATGGAGCAAAGCACTCCCATTAGTACTTCTCGGCATGAGGACCGCGCTCAAGGAAGACTTAAACACCTCATCTGCTGAGCTAGTTTACGGAGAACCTCTCCGACTTCCTGGAGAACTAATCGTGCCAGCAGATGAACCCAGGAGCCAACACGATGCCGCAGACTTCATCACGGAGCTGAGGAGCCGGATGGAAGTTTTACGCCCAATACCAGCCTCACGACACGCTCGCCTATCATCCTTTATATTTAAAGACTTGGCGACTGCGACTCACGTCCTGCTCCGCGACGATACTGTTCGACGGCCGCTGCAACCACCTTACACTGGTCCATATCGTATTCTAAGGAGAAGGGACAAAACCCTTACCTTGGATATCAATGGAAGAGAGGCTACGGTCAGCATAGACCGTGTTAAACCAGCTTACCTGGATTTCGAAGCGTCTCCCTTACCACCCGTGTCAGTTCCTGTTCAAGCACCTCCTTCCAAACAGTCTCCTGCTCCGCACGGTCCACCTGCTCCAGCACACTCAACTTCTCCAACTCCTCCTACTCCACCACCTCCAGCTGCTGTCACCACCAGAACTGGCAGACGGGTTAGATTTAGGGACATACTAGATTTATAATTTTTGTATTTTGTGTTTGTTTCGTATATACCCTTTTTTTCTCCGTAGGGGGGTGGTGTGGCGAACCAATTTCTTTGTTACCAATCATCTATGGTTGCCACTATTTTATAACTTGACAACACTAGAGTCTATGTGTGTCTATGACACACATTATTCTGCTCTCGAGAGACTTGTCGCGACTGGTCAATTCGATCCCGTCCCATAACACTGTTACTGCTCTGGAAATATACATCAAATCCAACTAAGTGTGAAACTAGTTAATAATGATCATGTATCTTGTACAAACTGTGTTCGCCCCATCAACGTGAAGTTCTGACGTCTAATCTGATTACATCTCATACACCAACTGGACCCGAGTTTTACTGATCAACCCTGGGCGCGATCCTGCGTCAAAAAACTATTGTAAAACATTTTAAAAGAGTAACGGTGGAGTTTCTTGCCCATTCTTCTCCATACGAAAACTACCTTTTGGAAGGGGCGACTAGAATCAATTATATTATTCTGTAAATTTTTCCGTTCAAAAGTGCCATACATGGGCCTATTTGAAATAAATGTTTTGACTTTGACTTTGATTTTGGTATGAGGTCTGCGTCGGGGCTAGGTTTGCCAGGCCCAAAAACAGAAACCCCGGACACCGATTCATATGTAGCCGGACATTTTTCCCTAAAACCCTGACACACAGATTATTAATAATAATAATTCCATTTAAAATAGTCTAAGGGGCCTCTGCGAGTTGGCTTCGGCCCCTCGTACGCCTTCCAAAGGTCCTGGACCCCAGAGTCCCGAGAAACGTCAAAGACTAAAAAAATAATAATAATAATAACCCCACCGCCGTATCTCTACGTTGACGTCGTGGTGGGGCTTGCGCGCTCCGAACTTTGGCTCTGTGCCGGTAGAGTTTACTTTGCCGAGACGGTTCCAGGGTCCAGGAGCCAGACCAAGAGAGATACGCCTTCCAAAGGTCCGGGACCCCAGGGTCCCGAGAAACGTCAAAGACTTAAAATTGTTTGAAGCCTCTGACTACCGAACTAGGTGAACCTGTTTGTCAGGAGTCAGCGCCCTCTCCCATATTATTTGACTTAGGTACTAATGTCAACATAGAAATAGACAAACGGATGTGCTACAAAATACAATTTTAAAGAAGTAAAAACAAAATTAATTACACAGAAATGAAAAGTATGAAAAAATATTTAAAACAAAAATAAAAGTTATTTATTCTTAAATTATATCGTGCTGTGTGTGTGTGTGGGTGGGTACCCGTTCGTGTTTGTGTATGAGTAGTGTATGTATTCCTTTGTAAAATGTCATTAGTTGTTTATTATTTTCTCTACATTCTCATAATCAAGAGTAAAGAGCCAGTTCTTTACTTTTAGTTTACATTCGCGTAGTGCTAGCGGATAAAAATTTAAGATTCTATTAATTTTGTTGTATAAGTAAACAGAAAGAAAAGCATTTTGTCGTCTTGCAAAAGCTGTGCGACATTTAACAGATTCAATTACATTTGATAAAAGAAAAAAAAAACTTTTATTCGTGTATTTATTTCTGGTATTCATTTGAGATTTACTCTACTTATAATTAAGATTCAAACCACCTTTTGTTTTTACCAAAGTAACTTGTAACTTCTTAACAATCAATAAATTAGATTACGTTATTTTACTTTCAATGTAGTTCTTCTTCATTACATTGAAAGTAATTAAAACAATCTATAATCAGGCAAAGTTTGTCGGGGCGGGGTCGACCAAAAGCCGAACACGATTTTAATAAGCCAAATACCTGGCAACCCTTGTCGGCGCGTCCGTCATCGGGACGGTGGAAATGGAGGCGCCGTCAAGTCTCATCTTTCGTGGCGCGTATTGTAACAGCTATGATAAAATAAAACGTGGTTCTCAACTCTACGGTCTGTCTACGGTACCTCTATTCTACCACAGATTAGTATAGATGGGCACTCCTCAAAATCATTTAAATAAAAAGTGACTTGCTACGACACAATAAAGTGCAATTCAGGTCGCACAGCGCTAATTATCTACAGTTATATTCACGTAGAAGTTGCCTCTCTTTCTATCGCGTAACTCTTATATCTTCTGACTACGTTACGCCCACTGAATTCGACAAGTCGATCCCGCCGCGTGCCTACTTGTAGCTTCATACCTAAAATGCGGAATGACCCTATTATATTCATCTGTGCCTCTACCTAAAACATACTTAATCAACTGTCCCATACATTTGAATCGGACATATTGGTCCTAGAACCAAAAAATCAAAGACATATGACATCTACCAACCCGCACTAGGTGTTGATTACAGCCCACTCTCTCTCGAAGAGAGGAGGTCTGTGTCTCAGCAGTGGAAACATTATAAGCTGATTCTGAGTCTGAGGATAATTAAGCCAATTTCGCTTCTAAAGGTAATAAAAATAATTCTAATTACAAAGTGGCTTACAATGTTTATCTAGTAACTCATCTACTTAGACATTATCTGTAGACAGATCTTAACACCAGTAACCCAGTAACAGTGAAAGGAAAGGTAAAACATTTGTAATTTCGGTAGAGTTATATTATAGGAACTAGAAATGTGGAGCAAGCTAAAAATTCACAAAATCTAAAAATTAAGACGAATTTCTGTTCATGATTTAATCAGGTTTAATTGAAAGAAAAGAATCATTGTAAGTACCTATTATTTATCATCTATACTTAGAGGCGGACTTGCAGACTCGGCCGCCCAAAGCCGTTTAGTAGTATTAAACGTTAGTACATATATTATATGGACGCAGGCAGGTTTATTTTCGGGAGGATACATCTTCAGCTCCACGAAGCGTACTTCACCTCGTATATGTTCAGTTTTCATTTTTACAGTCATACAAGGAATAACTAAAACTTATGCAGACAAGCTAATAACTAATCTAATTATACTAGAATGTAAGAGCGACCGAAACGAGATCGAAAATGTTACATTATTTGTTGACTACAAGGCAGCCTGGTTGCCGCACCCAGGTTGCCTGCCCTTAGCCGTCATAGCTCTATTATTTACTGAGCTGAGATATTGCCAGCCGCAGGCGCAGGTTGGCCGCCCTAGGCCCGGGCCTCTTTGGCCTTAGGAAAAATCCGCCACTGTCTATACCATACTAATTATATTTTGAAGAGGTAAAATTTGTTTTGTTTGTTTGTAAAATGGGGTAATCTTCTGAACTAGCTGAACTAGCTAGCTAATTGGCTTAATTATCCTGAGACTCAAAATCAGCCTATTATGTTCCCACTGCTGGGACATAGGCCTCCTCTCTTCGAGAGAGAGTGGGCTGTACTGAACCGCACGCCAGTGAGGTAAGAGTTACTTATTTAGGGGAACAATCCTACCGAAGGGCCGAAAATATCTTAATTTTGTTAGCTTTTAGCCCCAAACGCCTACGCTGACGCTGATGCTTACGCTGTCGCTTATGCTCCCGCTGACGCTTTCACTGACGCTTCCGCTAACGCTTCCGCTGACGCTCCCGCTGACGCTCCCGCTGACGCTCCCGCTGATGCATACGCTATCGCTTCCGCTGACGCTTCCGCTGACGCTCCCGCTGACGCTTCCGCTGATGCTCCCGCTGACGCTCCCGCTGACGCTCCCGCTGACGCTGCCGCTGACGCTGCCGCTGACGCTTCCGCCGATGCATCCGCTGACGCTTCCGCTGAACCTTCCGATGACGCATCCGCTGACGCTCCCGCTAACAATACCGCTGCCGCTGACGCATCCGCTGACGCTACCGCTAACGCTTCCACTGATGCATACGCTATCGCTACCGCTGACGCTCCTGCTGACGCTGCCGCTGACGCTTCCGCCGATGCAGCCGCTGACGGTTCCGCTGAAGCTTCCGCTAACGCTACCGCTGATGCATACGCTACCGCTTCCGCTGACGCTTCCGCTATCGCTTCCGCTGATGCATACGCTACCGCTCCCGCTGACGCTTCCGCTGACGCTCCCGCTGACGCTGCCGCTGACGCTTCCGCTTCCGCTAACGCTACCGCTGATGCATACGCTACCGCTTCCGCTGACGCTGATGCTTCCGCTATCGCTTCCGCTGATGCATACGCTACCGCTCCCGCTGACGCTTCCGCTGACGCTGCCGCTGACGCTTCCGCCGATGCATCCTTTGACGCTTCCGCTGACGCTGCCGCTGACGCTTCCGCTGATGCATACGCTACCACTCCCGCTGACGCTGCCGCTGACGCTTCCGCCGATGCATCCGCTGACGCTACCGCTGAAGCTTCCGCTGACGCTTCCGCTGACGCTAACGGTTTTGTGAACGGAAGAATAGACAAAATGACAGATAAACAAACAAAATCTGTCATTTTGTTTATTCTACAACCCACAAAACCCGTTTCTATTGTGGTCATGCAAAGCTGGTGTTAAGATCTGTCTACAGATAATGTCTAAGTAGATGTGTTACTAGATAAATATTGTAAGCCACTTTGTAATTAGAATTATTTTTATTACCTTTGGAAGCGAAATTGGCTTAATTATCCTTCGCGTCAGCGGGAGCATCAGCGGAAGCGTTAGCGTCAGAGGAAGCGTCAGCGGAAGCGTCTGCGTAAATATAAGCGGAAGCGTCAGCGGCAGCGGAAGCATCAGAGTCAGCGGAAGGGTTAGTGGAAGCGTCGGCGGTAGCGTCAGAGTCGGTGGAAGCAGATGCGTCAGCGGAAGCGGTAGCGTCAGCGGTAGCGTTAGTGGAAGCGTCGGCGGTAGCGTCAGAGTCGGCGGAAGCGGATGCGTCAGCGGGAGCGGTAGCAGATGCGTCAGCGGTACTGTTAGCGGAAGCGTCAGCGGATGCGTTAGCGTTAAGCGGAAGCGCCAGCGGAAAAAATTAAGACCGCAATTTTACTGGATGATTTTTCTTTACAGTTTTTATTAATCAAATGAGATTTTAATTTTTTATTTTTACAGCTTAAATGTTATTCATTGAAGTACAAAACTGTGAAATAGATGAATTGCGTAATATGAATTGAACGCAGATAATATCTTGAATTGGATTGAAAAGGATCTTATATTAACAGAAATTCGACACAGATGTCTTGTCGAATTTTTGTTAATATAAGATCCTTTAAGATATGTCTTTATTTATGACGTAATTACTATCTTGAATTTGAAATAAGTTATAAATTCTTAATATTCTTACATTGTCAGTTTGTGTCAAAGCGGCCGTTTTAAGACCCCCATACGCGCTCCCAGTAAGTATAAAATGTTTCATATCTTACTATAATGATTGTGCACTCAACTGTGCCATGCGCGGTTTTGTACTCGAGCCTACGTTCAGAAGGCTCTTAATGTATTGGGAGAACTGTACAGAACATCGTCGGACGGGCCATACGCCACTTCTTCAAGAAGCTAAATATCTAAGTCAGCGGTAGCGGTAGCGGAAGCGTTAAGCGTCAGCGCATGCGTCAGCGGAAGCGGTAGCGTATACATCAGCGTCAGCGGTAGCGTAAGCGTCAGTGTAAGCGTCAGGGGAAGCGCCAGCGGCAGCGTCAGGGGAAGCGCCAGCGGAAGCGTCAAGAAGATAAATAACACGTGTATGTGCCAGGAGAAAACTCATTGAGAGCGAAAGTGTCGCTTAGCTTCATTTAGCATAGTTTAGTTATATTTACATCTTGTGTTTATTATTTTTTTTCTTTTGTGACTACGAGAAAAATGTGTAACTACATATTATGTTCATATTTTTAGTTTAAATAAGAAGAAGCCGCCTTTCTCTACGCGTAGACACACCAGAGGTAACTGGATCCCGGCTTTTCATGCTTGCATATTTCGTTCCCTTTGTGACAGTTAATTAGCCCACCGTTCGTAAGGGCAATTTATTTTTCGCGCCCAGAATTATCAACGCACTAAAGTTCGTTTTTTTAATCCCAGATAGTATTTTGACATTGCAAATCTCGAGGTCAAGGTCAGGTCAAGGACAAAGTTTTATCACTGAAATTCCACCTACTATACAGTACGGCCGATGAATCATGGCCCGTACTGAACATAGGCTCTCCGAACTTTCACGCATGTTCTCTCACCCACACGCGCCTCATGTCACCATTTAGCATAATCAGCCTATAATGTTTCCACTGCTGGGACACAGGCTTCCTCTTCGAGAGGGAGTGGGCTTTTATCCACCACGCAGGCCCAGTGCGGGTTGGTAGATGTCACATGACTTCGAATTCTTGGTTCTAGGACATGCCGGTTTCCTCACGATGTTTTCCTTCACCATTTTGAGAGCAGTGGTGATGAAATTGTTTAACCAAAGTAAAGCGCCTGTATAGGTTCCAACCTACGACCTACAACTCGTCAATCGCGGCCGTTACCACTAGGCCACCACTGCTAACCATTTGGTTTCTAAAAAATGTTAGTACACAGCTTTCTACTCTCGGACCGGCCGGCCTTGATTCATCGACCGTACTGAAAAGTATCTAAGTTTCACGCAGATTTTTTTTTCAATGTAAGTTTATGTCTGCTTAGTATTAGTAAAGGTTTGTTACTCCGAGAAAGAGGAAAGCGTAAGTGATGTTCTACACACACGAAGATGTGAAAACTAACAGCAAGTCGCGGACGTGTTGCGTGTGAGTCGGTCACGGTTGACTACGAATGAGTGTATTGCTCTGTACATGTCTTTGATAGCTGTTCGTTAACACGTTCAGTACCGGGAGCCCTCCTGGAGGGTTCACCTAGTCGCATATGGGATGCCGGGAGCCCTCGTGGAGGGCTCATTTTAAATGTAGGTTTTTCTTAGCGAATATAGCATTATAAACCGTGAAAACAAAATCTGATGTATACCTATATTTTAACAAAATTTATTAGTAGGTTTATGCGTTGGTTTTAATTTTTTTTATTTACGGTTACAAATATTCACTAAAAATTACTACTAACTACGTATAGCGACAAGATTCCCTGAAAACACTATTTTACTTCTTTTTACAGTATTTTATAACACGGTTTTAAACCTAATGCAGTTGACCACCTGCAATGGAACGTAATGCCGCAAACCCTCCCGGAGGGTTCACTTCTAATTTGTATGGCGGCATGGCGTATGAGTTCTATGAAAAGTGGGTGGAGTCGGAAGTGTTAAAATAGGGGTAAGCAGAGATGCTGATAGAACCGTTAAGGTAAGAGCCAAATAGGAGGCCTGCGTAGCAAGAAGAACACAATAACCCGTAACAAACTGAGAATCAAACCGTATGCTCAGTTACCGCGCTTGCGACTTCTAATCCAACGAGGCATTTCCTGGGAGATGAGTATCCTTGACAGTTCTACCACAGATAATATAATATTAGTATACCAACAAAAATTAAGTTAGGTAGGGTCAGCGACACAGGTTGATTATGACCACTGCTAGTTTTACAAATAATCTTTATTGACGCAAAATTATTTGATACCTACATTGTATGTAATATGCTTTTAATTTTAGGACTATGTTCCGATTTTTATTAAATATTTAGCTTAATAATTAAGATTAAAAAAAAAATATATATTTATGTAGATTTATGTGGATGAGCCAGTGGACGCATACCTACCAAGAATGACAAAAACCAACAACACAAAAAATGCTGAATGTCAATAGGTGGACAGATAGCTTTAGAATTAGAGAAGAAAAACCTGAAGTGTTAATGGACTTTGGTCGCCGACTGATACCTATCGATCAGAACCTATCTAGGTAAAACTGTGACTTACTAGAACCAAAATTATAGGTATACTGAATTATGCATGATTTGACACCAAACTTATGTTACAAAATACAGAATAACGGACCGTGCGTCCAAGTGAACGGACAGCGAGGCGTGATTGACTATTATAACGGGTAGATCTTGATAATGAGATTATTAGTTCATTTACCTGAAGTGCAGGTTGATGAATTCATAAATATTTACGCACGGTTTACGTTCGTTTTCATCTTCGAGCCACTCTTTCCAGTGTGTTTTTTTTTGCTAAGATATGAGAGGGATAAATATACATATACTTACATACAAAGTGATTTCTTTTAAATTATGGGGCGTCGGCGGACAAGGCCTCTAAAAAGCTATAATACAACTATTGTACTGTAAGCACTGTTATTTATACTGAAAAGCAGCGATGCAGCTAATTCCCCTTGATGTCCTCCCTCTGGTTGACGCCCTAAGCCAAGGTTCGTACCCCACAGGGGGTGCCCTTAGCGAGCGTTCACCTAGTTTTAATTAGCATTGTTGAATAACCCTTGGCTGGACGTTTTAAGTGGAGTAGCTTAAGGCACCCACAGGAAAGCCCGGTTAAGTAGTCATGATCTCAGAGGTCAACTACGAGATGCCCTACCCAAAAAAAAAGCTGCTAATTCCCGTTATATTATTGACGATACCCGTACCGTAATGTAACCACAATAATAGGTAGTGTCTGGCTGCTAAAGTGCCTTCTACACGGTCGTCAACCGCGTCCCGACAGAGGTGACCTTGATGGTTTACAGCCGTGTAGATGGTGGTTTACGACCAAATTTCAAACTGCTCTGCCTGTCGCCAACCAAGGTCACGTCTGTTGGGGACGCGGTAGACAGCCGTGTAGCAGGCACTTAAGTCTGCATACGTAAAAAAACAGTTCAATTTGAAAATCTATAGACGGCAACACCATCCTGTCCTACGAAAAAGAATTTGATACTTTGTTTTTGATAGGTTAATTTGTTTATATTATGATTTATTCCTGGTAAATAATAGTCACTTTAGCACGATGCAGTGTGGATTTGATACAGTTTTGTCATCGTATGGAGGTAGAGCATAGGTACGACATAGTCTATTACACAATCATAATCTATTATGAAAAAATCAAAAGGCCAAATATCAAAATCAATAGTTCTACTTACAACCCCGAAACTGACATAACTGACTGATGTAAAAGTATACCATAGATAAAACTTGTTCGGGTTGCCCATTTATTCTATTGCAGACCTAAGTATACAAAAACAGAAATATTACCATAGAGTTCTAAGGTTAATTCACAGTATAAAAAAAAGAAGACAGTTAAATTGGTTACGCACGTAAGTAGCACCGATTTATTATCTTCGCTTGAACTTGTGATGACACCGTAAAACATAATAAAAAAGTAAAAGCCATAACTCGATGTCACACTTGCGTATTATATATATAGCAAGGCATTTGAATCCATCAAGCAAAAAAATATTACAGTAAAACGGAACAATATCGGGCACAGTTTTAAAAACTTACTTACGTAACTATAAAATTCATCATTTAAAAAACTTTTTAAATATAATTTTTACCTGTAACCTGTTTAAAATATTTATTTCTATTGCTATCCCTGAACGAGTCCTACACGGAAGTGTACTCGGTCCTATATTTTCACGACGTAAAAAGCAAGTCGTTGCAAACCAACAGTTATGCAACTAATTACTTTATTCTCCTCGTTATTTACCGACAAACTTTCATATGTAACACTGGCATTTCAATGCATTTTAGTCACGCAGTAATTAATCTTCTTTCGTGATTCGTGAGCTGTTGTCGTTCGAAATTATGATTCAATGACTATTTTTTTTTGGTTTCGCTTTAGATAAAACTAAGTAAAGACGCTAATCCGTTCTGGAATTTCGGTTCCGCGTGACAATAAAATGGCTCTTCAAGTAATAAACAGGTTGATTGATGTAGAAAGGAAAATACACACACTTTACATAACATCACGCCTGTAATCTTAGAAGGATTAGGCAGAGGTATACATATATTAAACCCACATTTCGTCAGTTATCTTCAAGTGCCATGTAATAGGGGCGAGCCTATGGCCATCAACCGGACACAAATTGAGCTGCTTCTGAGAAATTTCAGATGGAATAACCCATTACCACTGCCCCACCAGGGAATCGAAACCAGGACCTCATGCTCAGCAGTAGCAATCGCGACCACTAGACCAACGAGGCAGTCGAGGAAATACAGTTTGAGACGTGACTGGCATTTCTTTTTACTAAATTCTTCGCATTTTAATCCCCCTTTGGGTATGTAAAAAATCTTGTAAAAATGCTATACTCCTCTGTTTTAAAGTAGATAGCGAAATAGGTCGGTGGTCGGTAACTCTGTGCATAACCCTTTCCCTATGTTGTGGTGTTGTGGTCGGCATTAGCGGACTAAGGGGTGGCAGCAGGTGCGATCAACCCCAGGCGTCCGCTCCTGCGGGCCACCAAAGCTCGAGATATTTTCTAAATCAAATCCCTCCCGAACAAGACTAAAATATGTTTAGTGAGTAAAAAGTCGTTTGTAGTTGGGGGAGCCCCTACGCACGCCCCTAAACGTAGGTTGCAAAAGTTTTCGAGCTCGCTACGCCCGCTCTTGCAACCTAAATTCCTTTTCTCAGAATTCTCTGCGTACGTCGACAATGTAACTCCTATTTAAGCACAAATAGTCAAAAGAAAACCTTATCTATCAGGGGGTGGAATGCTAAAATTTACGAGCTCGCCCCGCTCGCTTTTGCATCCTTCAATTTCAAACTTTTAGGTTGACAAAGTAATTCCTATTTCTGTATAAATGTTCACAAGAAAATTTTAACTTGGCTGGGTGTAAAAATGTAAGGCTAATTAATACCATCCTCTAATCGTCTGATGCTCTAGCTTATCTGAAAACAACCTTTTTGAGGCAGCGTGGTAAATATTTCGACGATCTTTCTGGACGGGGGGAGGGCATTAAGTTTTGCCGCCCCGGGCCCCCGATAGGCTTAGTCCCGCCACTGGTAGTGGGCTTCCAATAGGTAGTTCATTATTTTAACACAGGCATTTTAGCTTTGCCAACTAGGCAAAGCTAAAATAGCCCCGTCAGCATTTCGAATAAAAAAAAATGTTGTATTTGTTCTATTGAACAAGAAAATGTTTTTAGAGTTTATTTATCCGGTAAAGTCCCAGAAAAACGTTCGATAAAAAAAAAACGATTTGTTGAGAATCCGTCAGGCCAAATTTTGCACAGAATTAAGTTTCTTGGCTGAACAGAGTTGCCAACTGAGAATAAAAAAAAAACAAATCTATTCAATTTTTTTGTTATGGCCATCTGTGGAAGAACAATACAATTTTAAATCAACTACATTAGTTATGTTGTTAACAGTCACTTTTGGGCTTGTCTGAAGACTGTCATAACCATAGAATACTTAAAAAAAAAAAACATAACTATAAGAATGGCTGCGAGAGGACCGGGACCGAACGCCTAGTAGAACGTGGTCTCCAAGATTTCCCATTAAGTTAGGGTCGGATTCCAGTCTAACCGGAAGCAGCTGAATACCAGTGCAACCCAGTTACTGGGTAACATGATACCCCTTGGTAGGACTGGTTGTCAGACTTTCGGGCTTCTGACTACCCGTAAAAACTGTCAAAGATCTACGAATGAGCCGAGATCAACGGCTTAACTTGCTTTCCGAGACAAGCGTAGCTTAACCTTCGATCTACCATTATGTAGCCACGAGCCCCTCTCAAATCTAATATCTACAGGAATAAAAACACAGAAAATAAAACAAAACCAATGTACATATTTAACATATATTTATTTCAAACATAAATTACAACGAAAATTTGATAATAATAGTTCATAACTAATCTAGAAAACTTAATTATTGTAGTCTTGACCCATTTAACGTGACGTTAGAAAAGAAATAGGAATGGCCGCCATATTGAAAAATAAAAGTTTGGTGTTCTAACGAAAATATATGCTTTTTTTTTTGTTTTTCTCTGTAATTTCTGCTTATCCCTGTAGGAAAAGCATCATTGCAAAATTTTTCAGTACTTTATAGCAGGGTTTATAGATGAAAGTGTAGAAAGTAACAAAGGTCAAATGTAACACTGAACGGGTCAAAACTTTTCATTCAATTTCTTCAATACGAAACATAAATAGTAAAATAAATAATAAAAGAACCGTCCCCGTTTTCATGGCTGAAAACAAAATGCAAAACATTATAATTTCCAACTAATTTTACAATTATACATATTTTGAAACTCGAAAGTGTAAATCTTTATTTTTTTTAAACATTGGTCAATATATACATAGAAAATATTCATACATTTATTTTATAGTGACAAGAAATGATTATACATTTCATTTATGTCAAATATTAATATCTAAGGTAATATTTAAGTTTAATCACTGATATTTCACATGAAATAAGTGTTTATGCAGAGTAATATGATCTTACGTGATATGAATGCAGAGTTGCAGAGTTAACGTACACATTTATAATAACCACAGTACAACTATTTCGTGACAGTAGTTCAATGCTAATGACAAGACCATTGACAGCTGTCAAATGGCACAGATATTAAATTAAAACTATTTTTTTTCAAACTTAGAACGCGTCGCCGTTATTATACCGCCCAAGTTACAGTATGACAACTCGGGACACCCATTCCCCTTGCATTGAACCACTGCACAGATTAACTATTTAAGAAAGTATGTGATATGAATGACTAACATGAAATATTAAAATAACAGTCAAGCGTATTTAAACACCTATAGTGTTGCAAATCATATCAACAACTTTAAGTAAATACTGCAGAGATATTCTTTAATCTGCAGAGATTTTAAAACTCTGCAGGGATCCAACCATACTTTTCAAATCGTTTAATATGGCAGACTAGGAGCCAGTTTCTCGAACGAAAATTATCGCAATATTAATAACACAAATTGTCCAGCGCTGTGATTGGTGTCAACAGATTTAATGATTTATCAACCAATGATTTGCCAATTACAGTAGTGAACGAGCGCTTGAGAAACTGGCTCTAAGGCCCGGCGCACACTTGATACTTTTAGCATCGCAATCAGCAACTTAGCCGCTTAGTTGAAGCGAAATTTTACTTTCTAGAGCACCAGAGTATTATCTTACACAAAATGCGTTAAAGCATCCCTGTATTTGCGAAGACTGTTACCAATGATACCAAAAGTACAGCATTTGCACCGGGCGAGTGGAATTGTGATACTCATAGATGTATTATTATATCTAGCGTTAGATTGGCAATACAAAAGAAAAAGAGTGTAGTTTAAGCGTAGGTTAGCGCGAGATAGATAGACGAGACCATTCACGTACACGCTATCGGCCTGTATCGGCCTACGTCAGCCGTGAACGAAATAAATCACGCTTATAAAAAATAAAAACGGAGGTTTTAAGAGGAAGCTTCCTAAATTGTAAGTTAATTTGCAATAATATTCTAAAACAGTCACTCATAAATCAAAATGGAACGTAATTATAACAGTTTCACTCTATTTAGTTTTTTTTTTTCGAAAATCATGTCTTTTTTTAAAGATTATTTTAATAAAATGAAGATTACCCGGCTTTTATGTCTAAAATAAGTACATGTAGAATATAATAGCTCCTTATCCAGGCACAAGATATTTTTTCTCTAGATTAATAAAATTATTACTTTAGTTATAAACGAAATAAAAATTGAGACTTGACGCCATTTAGTTCTGTGATCAAACATGATCAAAGAGCGCACGCGATATTCAACTTTATTACTGATGTGTTAGCGTTTAGTATATAGTAGAATGGCGGGGTGCATGGGGGCGGAGCTTCCGTGGAAACTGTCTTTAGAGTGCCTGGTCTTAAATAAAGTAGTGGCATGTAACTTCACAGACTTTTTGAGACAAAACGTAATGGCAAGTTTCGCTAAGTACTTTATTTCTATCGCCTACACTCGCGCACATTAACAAAGACATATTATAATGGTTAATAATCTACTAGTACCTATTACTCATTATTACTCGATGAAACACAAGTTTTCTAACACAAGAATTTGCAAAAAAAAACCGGTTTCTCCATTAACTGGTTAAAATACCCATTACCGAAACCTAAACCGCAATTACTTCTGGTTCGAGGTCAATGACCAAAGCTAGTTTGGTAAACTAACTGGTTTCCGAGCCCTGGTTGAGGCAACCAGGGCTCGTGGTCCATCCACAGCACTCTTTGTCTCGTACACATACATATCACACGCACACTGGTGTATTTTGATCTCGCCCTTATCATCACATTGCCAATCTAACGTATAATAAATACATCTATGGTGATACTCATACACAGCTTTGCCAGTCAATTCAGTAAAAATCACATTGTAAAAACTTAGCTGAAGTGAGTTGTAATTCCATTGAATCAAGCAGATGCTTGGGATTGACTATTGACAGTTCACTTGACCAAACTTTTTAAGATTTTTACTGAATAGATCGGCTGGCCAAACAGAAGCGAATCCCGCGCGGGATGCGACACGAAATTCGCCCGCGTTGATTGTGTCAACTACCTTGTGTGGAGGTGTTCAAACTGGCGCGAACAGTCGCGTGGCTTCCTAATCATTAAAACAATAGACGCGCGTATTTGCATCCCGCATCCCGCGTGGGATTCGCCTCAGTGTGGCCAAAGGTAACCTTTGGCCAGCTAGCTACACGCGGGCAATAAATCGTACAAGCAACAGTTGCTTGTTTTTTAAATCAACACCGTTTTAAGACTCATATTTTATTACTATACACAATTTATTTTTGGAATATTATGATTCATAAGCCTTAAAATTTTCGCAAACGATTCTTCAACTGAGGGGAAATCAAGCTACTGTTAGTCGCGATCGCTAGTCGCAATATGCATGATCATAGCAACTAGTTGCTTACGCGATTATCGTCAATGTGCGGTCAACCTTATACTCAAAAAATCTATGCGCAAATTAGCGCCATTTGCGCTCGTACTGAGAGGCGCAAAGCTCATAATACGTTCAAGCCATGCCCGCATTAGAGCAATATTAAACAAAAAACAAAATGGCCGAAAAAATTACGATTTTATCCGCGTTCCAGTCCGAAAGGAGACGGGCAATTGACTAACGAGCTCGAAGGAGCTGCGATTGAGTCCAAGATACGTAATAAAACCATACATTTTAATAGGAACAAAATATATTTTACATAATACCCTAGTGCGGACTAGGCTAAAAAATTTCACTTCGTGTAAAAACGGAACAAACTCTGACTGCTTTCAAAATTGCTGTTCAGCTTCAAAGCTAATAATGTGTCCACTTGTTTGTTATTGTATTATAATAAGTCGAGTAATTTGGATAGCATACAAGCCGACGTCCCGATGTTGAGTCGTCGCTGTGTACAGTTAACTGCATCACCGGAGTAGCAGACTCCTCACTGTCCCATAGATTAAGCTGAAATTCACCGACAAACAGAGAGTTTCGTTCGTAAACGAAGTGAATTATTTTTCTTATATTACAGTCTGCCCACATTGTCGCAATTACATCTGCTGAGTAGAATTACCGTTCCATGTGTTATTATCATCATCGGGGACGCGGTCGGTGGGCAGGCGGTGAATGTTGCCGCGGCGGCGCGGGCCTGGGGGCCCGGGGGGGGCCGTGGCCGGGGCTGCGGGGGCCGACGGGGGGGCGGGGGAGGGGGCGCGGGCGCGAGGGGGGGAGGCCGGGGGTGGGAACAGGCGCGTGCGCAGCCAGGTAAAGAGGTTCTGGGATGGTTCCAGGATTATGGTGGTGAAGAGTTGGGTGAAGAACGCTGTGGAGAAGAAAATATGGTTACTATTTATGAACTAGCTGACCCGACATATGTAGTCCTGTCAAAATTTAAGTAAATAATAAATAAAACAAACGAGGTATTTTTCAAAGTTTTCTTTCCCTCATAAACCTTAAATGGATGATTAACACATAAAAAGCACACATAAAGCGTCGCTGCTGAGCAGAGTGCGGAGTAACACATACATAACATCACGCCTTGTTTTCCCGAAGGGTTGGGCAGAGGTGTCCCTGTAGCAGGTTCACCCACATTTCACCAGTTATGTTTTAAGTCCCATGTAATAGGGGGCGAGCCTAATGCCATCAAATCGGGCACAAATCCAGACTCCAGACTGCTATTGAGAAATTTCAGGTAGAAATCCTGAGAGCTGTGGTGGAGAGCTATACTCCAAATATGAGATATTTTATGCGGAGGCTGCTCAGGTAGGAAACATGTTTTCTTGTCTCGTCGTCCTCTGCATGGAATGTTTAATATTTCAAATATTTTAAATCAATACTACTAACACTAAAATATAAGGTGTTTTGTAATACTAACACAATATGGATCACTGTTGTCCGAAATAAATGAATTTTAATTTAATAAAAATACAAGTTAAATGCGAGTCGGAGTTGCACACGAAGGGTTACGAACCGTATTAAGAGGGCTATCACAATTTTTCTTGTATTCAAGCGTTTGACTCGAGTTTTGATGTGCGATTATGGTTTAAATAAAGCCAAAAAATTAAAAAAAAAATATGCCCGAGAAAGTTTGATTATTTATCTTGGGAGTGTTCTAAATAAATATGTCAATTTGTTTACATGAATCAGTAAAACCCTTGTCTCTGCAAAGGATGTTTCATAAAATTTTGCTTTTAGGTATCTTTTGATGCTTTGTTACATCGAAGATATAATGATTTAATCATTTATTAAAATGTCCATGATACAACTATAACTTGTACTTTGGAATGCTCAATTCAGTTTATTATGTTTCATACAGTAATACACTAAAATAATTCCGTAAAAAAGAGAGTTACTGATAATTTTTCGTCCGAAATTATATTTTTTATCTATGAATATATAATCCAAATTCAAACAAAAAGTATTTTACAACTAAGATTACAATGTTACCTTGCTTGAAAAAAAAAAATTGTCTATTTAAATGTAAGATAATATTTTTAAACAATTTTTGTATGCAATGCTATAAATCAATATAAATAGATTTATCGTGTACTAGCTGCGCCCCGCGGTTTCACCCGCATAAGTCTCGATCCCGTAAAAATATCGGGATAAAAAGTATCCTATGTCCTTCTCCGGGTCAAGGTCTATCCATATCCCAAATTTCATCCAATTCCGTTCAGCCGTTTTAGTGTGATGTCGTGACCAAGGGAAATAGGGATTCATTTTTATATATATAGATAATAATTTGAATTCAGAACTAAGTACTTTATTGTTGTTTTGTTTTGATTTCCGTGTGAACTACATATATAGAGCTGTAAAACTATTTTCCTATCTGTCGTGCCTGCGACTTTAGCGGCTTCCGTCCCGTGTTTTAACGTTGTAACTAAAATTAATAAAACTTTAAAACTAGGCTTCTTTTAAGCATTGGTTTACTGATAAAAAAACAAATTGCAAAGTTCTATCATATTCAACGCGTTGCGCGTGACCTTGAGGCGCCACACAGTCCGTTGGCGAGGCCCTTTCCGTCTCTCCTGACACCGTCCTGACAAACCCGGCCGTGCTTCGTGGTAGGACTAGCAAGGCCGCTGAGGGCGCTAGTTGTAAGCTTATGATACTGATTATGATACTCACAGATAAGAGGGGACACAGTTGAAGGCCTGGCCACGACGGCCGCAGTGCGTCGTGGTAGGACTAGCAAGGCCGCTGAGGGCGCTAGTTGTAAGCCTATGATACTCACAGATAAGAGGGGACACAGTTGAAGGCCTGGCCACGACGGTCGCAGTGCGTCGTGGTAGGACTAGTGAGCCGGCTGAGGGTGATAGATGTAAGCCTATGGTACTGATAAGGCTATGATACTCACTGATAAGACTGGACACAGCTGAAGGCCTGGCCACGACGGCCGCAGTGCGTCGTGGTAAGACTAGCAAGGCCGCTGAGGGCGCTAGTTGTAAGCCTCGGAGACTAGCGTCAGCGTCCGTTAGTTCGCGACGAGGGAATGCTGTCCAGAGAGAGAATGACGATGCTGACAACTAAAAAAATTATAAAAATAATTAGAGTTACATCACATTTTTAATTGAGGTTTTTGAAAAACAGTTGGCGAATCTTTTGCCATGTTACGGCTGTTAACTGGGTTGTCCGTTGTTATTTTCCAGTTAGCAAAAGTTTGAGATCAATTTAAACTTATTATAATGATTGTTTTAATGATTTATAAGCGACTTCCAAAAACATTCTATGTTCGTATTATTTTTTCATTTGGCAAAGGAAGCTTGCGCGGTGGTCTCATATAAATTTCATTCATTTTGCTTGGGTAGTTTTTGAGTTAGATGTGGATGATGTTATAATAAGTTCCTGTCACTGATATTTATTTACATAGCAGGTAGTGGTATTCGAATTTGTGTGAAATAGCGAAAAATGAAACATTTACAAGAAAAAAAAAAACCACGTACTGCCAAAAAAAAAGACTACGAAGTGAAAAAAAAAATTGTCACGTTTTTATAAATTATAAGTTGTTTTTGTAATATGTAGTCATTTTTTCAGTGAAATTCAAAATCCTAACACGAGAGAGAGGGGGGAGAGAGATAGAGGGAGGGATTTTAAATGTATTCATTGTTGGTACATCACCGAATGAGCTATTATTACAAATAGTATTTTTATTTCACGAAGCGACGCGCACTTTACTTGTGGTTACCAAGTGTGTGTGTGTTATGTGCTGACGCTACTCGTTTTTACGCACACATTCACAGCGTGTTTATACACTTGGTTACCACAAGTAAAGCGCGCGTCACTTCGTGCGATATCAATACTGTACCCGTTTATTATACCATCTATGTACTACATATGGAATGTAATAAAGAATTTAGTATTGAATATTATCAGTCTCATATCGCTGCATATCTCCGAGTGTGCCGTCCGGTAATTTGAACTGAATGCAAGCCGTCACCTAATGAGTATTGTTACTTACCCGCAGATTATCAGCAACATATCGTTGCACATCTCGGAGTGTGCCTTCGGCGTCGAAGTGTGCCGTGTGCGACGTGCCGTCCGGTAATTTGAACTGAATGCGAGCCCGGCCACCGCCGTCACCTGATGCTGGAAAAAGGACAACTGCTCAATGAAATTTAAAAATTTTTTGGAGGCGAACCACGGGTTCCAAATCCACCAAAAACACGATACCCCGTAGTAAGACTGGTTGTCAGACTTTTGGGCTTCGGACTACACGTAACGATTGTTAAAGATGTACAAATTACAGCCGGGACCAACGGGTTTTAGAGAAACAGTGTGTAAAGTTCACTCATCCACCATAGAAAAGGGAGGATCCTCCGATCAGACGGGTGTCGTGTCTGGTGGGCTACTGCCCAACGATTGATGTCGGGGAAGTTATAAATATGCTGATCGCGCTGTCAACTTTATTTGCGAGATGCAGGATTTTGTGTGACGTCAGGACTTTGATGCGCAGTTCGCATGAGGTGATATAGACGCCGCCACAGGCTTTACGTGCTTTCCGAGGCACGGACTGTAATAAACAGGATGGCAGGGACATCGACGCGAAAACTGTTAAAGGATTCAGTACAAGATTCTGAACCGCACTGCGTTGATTTCGTGGGTTATAAAAAAAAAAATCTGCTGTTTCATAGAAAAGTGCAACGCGGTTGAAATGTATGCAACAGCTGATTCTTTTTTAAATAACCGATAAAAAAATTCAACGCCTCGGGGTTCAGAATCATGTACTGAAACCATGGTAACAGTTTTCGCGTCGATGTCCCTGCCACTCAGTATAATATGTAGAGAAGTAGTTTATCATACTGTGTGTGGGCTGCACGGACTGCTGCGGCTGCGTGCTCTGCGGCAGGTCTCGCGCGCGTCGCTCCAGTCGGTCCTGCGCTATTTGCTCGAGGATACGCTGACGAGCTAAGTTGTTCTCCATCTTCTCGCGGCGATGTTCCTCCTGTGGGTAACAAGAATAATAATATATAAATATTTTATTCATAGCAAACGGGAGAAACGACGCGCTTCGAAATCTCAGTGTAAATCAGTACGCAACAGTCTCGAGTGCGCGGTAGTTACGCACGGATGCGGAAGGTTTATCTACTGAGCGGCCGTAGGTAATTATTTCAAGCTCACTGCAGAGTTATTATACTGTTATTTATTTATACTGTGCAAATAGTCTCGTCCAAGAAAAGGTTACGACTTGATTCAAGGGTTCATAACAGAAAGCAGTGCTCTTTGGAAGTCCGTATTGGTAGGAGTATCCTCTCTCTAGAGCCCTGACTTTCGATATTTTGGACCAGGTTTCGAAAATAATCTATTAAAATATATGTAATGCGTACAATAATGATTCCTAACTAATATTATAAATGCAAAAGTGAGTTAGTTTGTTTGTTATGCTGGGGCCGCATCTGTGTCTATCGTGACGAAGCAATGCGTGTTTTGCTCGCTAAAAAGTTATCGCGCTAATGCGGTAGTCATATTAGTGGCTTCATAATTTTAACGTGCAAAAATCCAAGATGGCCGTTCCAGACGGCATTTGACCAGAGAGGAGATAATCACTGTGTTGTTTTGACAATGGACGAATTAAATTATTTCTACATGTGTGTTAATAATTACTTCACTAGCTGTGCCCCGCGGTTTCACCCGCATAAGTCTCAATCCCGTGGGAATATCGGGATAAAAATTATCCTATGTGCTAATCCAGGTCATGGTCTACTTATAATATTAATTAGGATACACTTATTGAAAACTAAAAAAATACTCGTCTACTCAGTCCGGAAACAACAGTCAAAATGAACAATGCTAGTCCGGCCACGCACTGCGCTAATTATCGCGCTAAAAGCCCTTTGATGTACCGCCACCCGGCCGATAAGTGCTACGCAGCCCGAACTATCGCGATGATAACCGATAATGCTTGGTCACATCTGCGTATATCACTTTCCGAAGCTTCGCTACGATAGACGCAGATACGGCCCCAGCATTTCGCTTTTACGCTAAAACAGTTGAACAGATTGGGATGAAATTCGGCACATGGGTAGACCATGACCTGGATTAAGACATAGGATACTTTTTATCCCGATATTCACCTGGGACCGAGACTTATGCGGCTGAAACCGCAGGGCACAGCAAGTAAATAATAAGAACCTCCGTGTTTAAAAGATTTATTACTTTAAACTTGACAGCTGTATCAGAGGGATGGCTGTGACGGATTGGTAGGCAGTTTTTGCTCTGAGCAACTTGCTTCGCATTTTGCCACATTTAGGATTAATTCTTAGTTAAATCTCAAACTAACGCATATGATTAATTGTTTTTATTGCAGCCAACCAATCACAGTATATTTAGAAACTGACCCGGACCCCCCCCCGGACCTGTGTGTTTAACTGTTTTGTTGTCTTACCTGTATCTGTTTAAGCTCCTGGTCCGCTTGCCATCTCTTAAGCTCTGCGACTCCCTTCCCTGCCTGCCGACGCTCTATCTCTTTCTCCTTCTCCAACTGTGAGAAAAAAAGAGAAGGAAAACGGTTAGAATTGTAGCAATAATAATGTGTGTATTGCATAATTATCACTTGCTTCAAAAACGGTGAAGGAAAACATCGTGAGGAAACCGGCATGCCTGAGAGATATTTCTCGACGGCATGTGAAGCCAAGTCAGAGGCTCATGGGCGGCTTTAAAACTCTGTCACCAGGTTAGTCACTAACCACACGAAAAGCAGAAGACTGTAGCAATAATTTGGATTTTCTCTATCATGGCCACTGAAAACTTATTTTATTATAAATTAACGTCTTGTAAAAATATCTTTGTATATTTAACTAACACAAAAAAACATGCAAAGGGGTTGTACATTAATTACATGATGTTTTTAAGCAACTTCTAACCCCCTCCTCCCCTTTTGTGATACGTGGTGAAGTTTTAGATTACCCTCGACCCAAAATCACTGAAGTCTTTTTTTGGTATAAGTATATTTTAAAAAAATCGGAATATTTTATCTTTAAATACTGCTTCGTTGGTCTAGTGGTCGCAAGCGCTACTGCTAAGTATGAGGTCTTGGGTTCGATTCCCGGGTCGAGCAAAATGTTATTGGGTTTTTCTATCTGAAATTTCTCAGTAGCAGCTCGGAGTCTGGATTTGTGCCCGGTTGATGGCAATAGGCTCGCCCCCTATTACATGGGATTTAAACATAACTGGCGAAAGGTGGGTGTGCCTGCTACAGGGACACCTCTGCCCAACCCTTCGGGGAAACAAGGCGTGATGTTATGTATGTTATGTAAATACAGGTATAATCGTTGCCTGGCAACAGCGAGTCAAGGTCACGCGCCGCTTTTCGGTTTAGAAATGGCGCGATCAACGAAAAAATTAATACACATGATGTCACTACACGAGATCGTGTGTGATACTTCGTGATTTTTTCCGAACCCGCTCCCTCTTTCGAGACTCATGTGATTAATGGACAATCCCAAACTTAAATAAATAAAAAGCGTTTTTCATTCACCAAATTCGTCTACCAACGTGGCACATATAGGTATATATGGCAATTTCTCCTTCAAGCAAACCTTGTAAATATCTAGCAGTATACAGATAACCGAAGGAAAGTTTGCGCTTCGCCAATCATCGTCTATCTTCGGAAATTCGGACACACGATGATGAGATCTAATTTAGAGATGTTATAACCATTGAAATACCTGTATATTTTGTTTTAGTAAAATTATAGATTAACAACTCTATGCAATTCCAAAAAACTTTGATGACGATCTGGGACTGGAGTAGGTAATCCGACAGAGAGAAAACTTCATACAAATGTGCGACGATACATGCTCTACTACAAAGCGCAGCAGTATAAACCTTAGAAGCTTTGCCTCTGTGAGAGGTTACTCTGTGGCGCGACGTTCGTTCTAATTCGGACACACGAAGATTACCGAACCACATGCCTGTTTTTTCGGTATATATTTCGACTGATACCGACGCTGCTGATATCCCCGCCCGCCTTCACCTCAAAATACTAGTGATAAGGACTCCCTACCTCTTTATCCTTATCAGCTTTCTCTCTTCTCCTAGCTTCTATCAGCTCCTTCGCTCGTTCCATCTTTTCTTCTACACTGCCTGTACTTTCTGTAGTCTGAAGGAGAGATTCCTGTAATATGGTTGCAAATTAAGAAAAATATTTCCTAAAATATGGCCTATTTGGATGGTCATTGTTGTATAAAAAGCATGTGTACGGTCCCCCGCTAAGAACGACGTTCCTTCTCACGTATGATATAAAACAAAAACAAACAAAAAAACCACTACTACTGACATATTTTTTCGAAGTTTATTTTAATTCGCATTTACTGTTTTACCCACCCACAGACGCGTATGTAATGCAGAGCCATCTAGTATACATTTTTAGAAACTTATACTAGATGGCTCTGTTTTAAAAACGCGTATTAAGTTAACACTTTCTCTTTTCATCTCTTTCTAGGAAGGTTACATGGAGGGGAGCATAAGACTTTTTCGTTTCGTGACGATTGCTACCAGTCAACTCCGCAAGCTGCGTTAAAGAACTTCGTTTCAAAAACTATAGATACACATTCAAAAACGTCAAAAACGAAGGCTTTCTAAACTTATTTCAATTTTCGGTCATCATCATCATCTGCCTAGCCTTTTCTCAACTATGTTAGGGTCAGCTTCTAGTCTAACCTGATGGAGCTGAATACCAGTATTTTACATGGAGCGACTGCCTACCTGACCTCCACAACCCAGTTACTAGGTAACACGATACTCGTTGCTACGACTAGTTGTCAGACTTTCGGGACTACCCGTAACGTCAGACTTTTTTAATATTATCATTGTTGTTCGAGAAACCGCTATACGTAGGGTAGTTTAAAATTGGAATGTGTATCTAATCATTGTTTGAATGTTATGCTTTTGATTAGTTTTTCGTATTATTCGAAAAGCTGCTTTAAGTCTGTTAATTTAAAGTGTAAGTTCGTATCTATGTTTGACTTTTAATGCCTCTTGGGTATTTTTTATACATCAATGGACAACGTCTCCATTTAATGAAAAAAAAAAAAAAAAACAAGCATTTATCTAAAATGAACATGCATCATATTATACAATATGTAAAAAAAGAAAACTGTCCAATCCGAAACGGGTACATTACCAAAAAGTTAAACCTTATTATTATTGAAAATAAAAATTGACTGCTATTTGATCCATTAGAGATTAGCAAATTTTCAACATGGGTCATAAGCAGTGATCGGAGTAGGTAGATTGATTTTACGTACTCGCATCATGAATAGTAATAGAAATCATAACATGGATAAGCCTTTATTCCGGGATTTCATTTTAGTACTTACGGGATTGAATCAAATATTGTAAAAGTAAGGATTTTTAAATTACTACATTAGAAATTTATAGAATACGATAGATAAACATTTAAAATTGTTTTTTCTTATTTATCAAGTAATAAAGTGAATCTTACTGTTGTGCGTCCATTCGAAACTTACATAATATGACTAATTTAGTAGTTATTTCTTGTAAGTATATTATCTGCTGCTTGTAATTGTTACTATTCTTGAATAAATAAATAAAAATATCTTTTTATACTTCCTAATATTTTTTCGCATTCAATGCAACAACAGCAAAACGGTTAAACGTTTCTTATTCATATTGATGTATTCTTTATTCTACACATTACAACGTTTGAAATTCCTTAAAAAAATCTTAATAATTTCAAAATCCCGGAATATAAACGTGCCAGTTGATTAATCCCAAATCAATCTACCTACTCCGATCACTGGTCATAAGTTATGACTTGTAGACACCCGTTAAACGTCGATCGCCCGCGCCCCCTGTCATAATCTGGTAAAGTTCCGCATTAAAAAAAAAGTGGCGATTTTTTTTTTTTTTTCTGAAAATTACCCCATAAATATACTCTCAGTAATATTTAACGACACTCTCACGGATCGGACAGGTTTTTTTTTTTCACATATATATTGATGATACGTTACCAAAACGGAATTTCGTCGTGTGTCGACAATTCTGGCAGCAGCGTCAGCGGAGTCATTGCATAACACACTTACAATGCCTGGCATTTTGACAGTTCAACAACATTGCAGGAGCAACAGTTGCCCGGAGCAGTCGTAACTGCTCGGGCAGTTCCATGTATGTATGTAAATATAAGACTAATTCACTATACAGTTGCAGCTTGAAGTAGTCGATCCTGATTGTCGAAGCCCATGTATGGCCGCCCTAAAGTTGAAGCTATCTAACTGTCAATAGACAAACAGACCGTGAAGTTTTATGACGTGTAAGTGACGTTCTCTCTTTATGATAAAGCAGTGATGGGTGATTTACACCATGTAGGTAAGTATAGTTTGACCGAGACCGCTGTACCACGGTTTAGGAATGCCCGGCGAGAGGGGGCCGGAACGCCGTAGATCGCGTCACGATGCTACTATAGAAATGTACAGTATTTATTGTCCCTCGGGAATCATCGCATTTCTGAATACAAACGAATGCTAATTTCTATGTCCATCAATTATTAGATTTATCATGTATAATCATTTGAATTCAGAACGAAGTACTTTATTGTTGTTTTGTTTTGATTTCCGTGTGAACTATATAGAGCTATAAAACCATTTTTCTTTCTGTCGTGCCTGCGACTTTAGCAGCTTTCCTCCCATTTTAAAAATGAATTACATTAAGTTAAAAGAGTATTAATAACTCTATATACTTCCAAGTCGATTGAGAGCGTCTGGTCTGCACCAAGTGCAACGGGCAATTAATAGAAATCCGACGACTGACGAAACACGAAATTTGCCGAGGGACATTAGGAAAATAGAAATACTGTACTGTTGTGGTCCCCTACACACGTCGACGTCAACGTCTTGACGTCGTATTCAAATGCTTTCCGTCGTGTCTTTAGTTATTTCGAACCAGCGCAGAGTCAGGTCGTGTCAAGTGCCACACGCATAGCATAAAATAGGCGACCAAAGCCGCGGCGGTACAGAGGTCTCGGTCAAACTATAGCTAAATAACTACAACTATAAAAAATGACCTACATCAAGATATCAAAACCTAAAAAAATCCTACCGCTTAACCCCCCCCCCTATTTTTAGATTTCCATGCTCATGTGACGGAACATGTTCGACTTTATTATAATTTATGTATCAATTATTTATCTATGTTTGCAAAGAAATAAACAATTTAATTTGAAAACCCACCTCTGCATTTTCTGGCGAGTCGGGCAGGCTGGCTATGGGGGCCTGGCTGGGTCCCGGCTCATCAGGCATCACAGGGCGCCGCACGCACACGTCACCGACGCACACCAGGTCATCCGGAGTTAGGGGCTTATCTGCGGAGCCCGTCTTAGGGATCTTGGCTTTCGGGGAGCCGGATGCTGGGAACGAGAATGTTAAATGTAGAGTTGATAATTTAGAGCCACATTTGCGGTTTTAGTAAATCTTATTGGCAAAATTTTATCTCTCATTTAGGACCAATTTTCTATTCGTCATAGAACTTTTATTTGTAACATAAATATGGCAGTTTGACATATTTTTTATCAAAATTTTCTGCTCGGTTTGGTTGGAGGTAGGGCTTGTTCTAAATCCGCCTGGCTAGCTACCACCATCTTATCTAAGTCTGACGCAATAACAGCAATGCTAACAGCATTGTTGTGTTTCGGCAGTTAGAGATAAGATAGCCAGTTCTTCTGTGGTTGAGAATTCCGGGTGAAGCTCGCTCCCACATTCGGCCTGATCATCACTTACCATCAGGTGAGATGCAGGCCGAGCTTCACCGAAGTGGGTAAAAAAAAACTGGTTCAAATTCAAATAAGGTCATTCCTTCTAGGCACTACTGCGACGTATACTCAGAAATAAAAGTGGGTTACTTTCAAACCCTAACATAGGTATACTCCATAGGTTTAGGTAGTTAAATAAAGATAAACAAATCGTAAAAAGGGTTATTTATAGATGACACTTTCTTGTTTAAAAATACGATAAAACCAAATTAAATTTATTTTAGATTTTTACAATACTATCCTCTTTTATTAATTATGTTAAACTTTATCATTTATTTTTAAACTATGTTCGTAGATGTAACTGCTTGAGCACAAATTTTTTGTTTAACTTATAATTATATTATAATATTTTGTTATGTCTATTGTAAAGAGCTCAATCTCTAAACTTCAACGAATTATAACGTCGCTAAATTAAAGAGTACAACTGTGACGTAGCATGTCAACTGAAGTGACAGATATAACGTTTAGTCGGTTACTTGACAGCTCCCAGCCCGTCCCATCTTTGATGTCCTCCCTCCGGTGACGCCCTAAGCCGAGGCTCGTACCCCACAGGGGGTGCCCTTAGCGAGCGTTCACCTAGCTTTTTAGCTTAGTTTGTATGCCCCTGTCTGGAGGCTTTGAGTGTAACAACTTAGGCAACCACAGGATTGACCGGTTAAATAGTCATGACCTCAGAGGTCAGCTATGAGATGCCCTACAGAAAAAAAAAAAACTTGACAGCTGTCTAGTCGTGTTTTTTTTTGTTACCTTTATTTCACTACCTAAACCTATGGATTATAGTTCTAAATCTAACGGTTATCCCTTTAAGTCACTGACCTGACTCAGCCTCCACCTTCTTCTCTTCAGCAGCAGTCTGTTGCTGCATAGCAGCCGCCTCGGTCTGAACGAAACTGATTGTCTGCTGCATGTTCTGCTGGAAGCCGGTCGGCTGGGTGTTGGCCGGTACGGTGTTGGTAGCTGACGTGGATGCCTGCACCCCGAAGGATTGGGCAGATGACAAGGATGGCTGCTTGCCTTTAACTGGAAGAGGAGTATATTTTTATTTTATTAAGTTTACCTAAAAATAATATATTTGGCAGGCCACGATTAAGACTACCCAGACGCGTACTGCCGAATTCCTGCGACTTCTGATACACACAAAGAACAAATCAAAAGTAACTTATTCAAACTAGGCTGAGAATCAGCACTAATTTCCGAACGTCAAAATTGCATAAGACAGTCCCCCAAAACGCCCTTCATCACTTCCTAGTGCTTTAGCTGGGAAGAAGTGGCGCAACAAACTCCCCAGCAGCACAGCTGTCTGTTCAGTTGAAAAAACTTGATTTTATACAATAGTATGCAAAATTTACATTACGCAATACAAAGACTTAGTTAAATTATTTGCCTAAGTCAGCTTTCCGTCACTGATTGATGGCAAGTAAGACCATAATTCACTGGATTTCTAGTCTTCTGGGTTCAAAGACGAATCGTCCATTGCTATAAGTTTTTCCATAAGGAAATTCGCTGTACCAGAGTTTGTAATTGTGCCCAATATCAATGAGCTCGTCCTCTATTACATGGAACTTGAACATAAATGGCGAGATGTGTGACCTCGGCCTACCCTGGAGCCAGGCGTTATAATTATTATGGTACGAGCCGTGCCTCGATGGGTTGTCCCACCGGAAAAAATGATGAACTTCTATAATGATGAACTTATATAAAACTTTTATCCACAATTTTATTAATCAACTGGCGTCTGCGCACGACTTCGTCCGCGAGAAATTTCTTTTCCCCCGTCTTGCCTGCGCTATCACTTCGTTTTTTTTTTTCTAACTATTCTTCTGTTTGCTCGGCTCCTAAGGGTGCTAGCATGATGTGAAATAGCCTATAGCTTTTCTCAAGAATTGGCGCTATCAAACGCAAAAATATTTATTCAAATCAGACTGGTAGTTCGGCCAGTTCCAGAGATTTGCGGGTAGAAACAAATAAACAAAAAACAAACTCATCAGCTTTATTATTAATAGAGATATCGATTTTTAAAACCCCCTTCTTAAAGCTCACTTTTGTTACAGGAAATCTGTCGGAAAATTTTTATGCTTCTAGAACCAACGGTTTCTGTGCGTGGTCTGCCAGTGAATGAATGAGTGAATTTAAGATTTTTATTAAGTAAAAGTATCTGGACTGGTTGCCAGGTTGCTGGGCTGGACGCCAGTGCAGACCATCTCGAGTGGTGTGTCATTCTGACCTATGAACTGGCAGGTACTGGTTGATACTCACAGTGTTCCTCAAGGATCCTGTCTATCCTGGTCGCCAGATTACTGGGTTGCACGCCTGCGCAGACCACTTCCAGTGGCGTGCCATTTCGACCTATGAAGAACAGTGAGGGAACTGGCACGAATTGATCTGTTGATGGAGTTAGGGAACATCTTATTGTGTAAAGTGAATGTAGTAATCTTTCAGGCAGTCTTTTCGTACGATACTCATTGTCTCGTACTCGTCTAGGGCTTGTGACTAAGTAATGAATAACAACTGCACTCATACTCAAACCATTTATTTCAATTAAACCATTTACAGGCACTTTTGAATTGTCACTGTTCGATCGATCAGGTTAAGCTACGGTTGCCGCGGTTGGTCCCTGAATGGGTGACCATCTTTACATACCAAGACCCCTCCGAGCCTCAGAGAGCACGTTAAGGCATTGGTTCCGGCTGTCATACGTGGATTTTTGACAGTCGTTACGGGTCGCCGGAAGCCCGAAAGTCTGAGAACCAGTCGTGCTTACAACGACACCTCATTTCTCAAATTATGATGAGTAGTTAACTCTAGTCGAGAGTAGACTTGGATGGCAAGACAATAAAGTTACAAATATGGGAAAGGAGCGGTTTAGAACAATCAATTTATCATACTGCAGAGGAGCGCACGTAATTATCACTGTTTATGATTGTACAGATCAGGCTGATTCATTCAGCAACGTGAAGCAGTGGCTGGAGGAGATCCACCGCTACGCGTGCGACAACGTCAACATGATGCTGGTCGGCAAAAAGCGTGACTCACCACCAAGGAGGTAGTCGACTACACCAAAGCTAACCATTACGCGGAACAGCTGGCCATCCCATTTTTGGATGCCCAGTCGAGTCGGGTAAAAAATATGTAGTTATTAGGTATTGTACGGTGGTACGCAACCGTTGTATGGGAGTCCGACTAGCACTTGGCCGGTTTTTGTGTACTTCCACGGCCTAGTTCTTCCACCCAGAGCTTTACTTCTGTCGCTGTGGTAAAGGATACAAATCTGCGCGAAGTGTGTGTAGTTGGTGGATCCACTCTTCAGCTTGACAGCGAGGAAGTTGCCCTGGTCGGACAGACGGCTCAGCACTACGCTGTCATCGATTGTGGCCGCCATCTCCATTGACATCTCGTTGTCACCTGAGGGCCAGATAAAACTAATTAAAGTACATATACTACTAGTAGCCGCTAAAAGTATTTCCTTGGGCAGAGACGATCCTGGCTTACGACATTTAAAATCAAATACTGTGGGCAAGGTCATTTTCAAACTTTTTAACCCTGAGAATGTCCGTGAAATTTTTTTAAGGTTCAAAAGTTATGGCCAGTTATTTTTTTCTGTCACTTCGCCTAGTTCTCAAAGAAAAAAAACATTAAAAAAAACTATGAGGGTTATCATTTTTTTTTTTCATGGCGTAGTAGAGTGGGTCTTTCCAGTGGTAATACTTTCACGCAGTTAGAAAAGATGTTCAACAGGAAAAAACATTGTTGCAAAGACTTCGGTCTGGTAAAATTTTTACTCATTTTTCGAGCGATTTTCATGGGGAAAAGTTACACTAGCGAAACTTGACCACGTATTAGAAAAACTTGCCCAAATCATAGATATTCTTTGGAGGTATAATCAGTTAATAAGTAAAGGGCCATACAAGAAACGGGTTTTTTCGGCGTTTTTGCTCGATATTAATACGGTACGGAGCCCTTCGTCTGCGAGTCCGAGTCGCACTTGGCCGGTTATTTTAGATCAGTATACAGTCATGACTATTGGCGTAACATGTTATTTTATAGTTAATTCGGATTTAACTTAATACAGGGTGGGCCATAAATTTTTGCACATTTTAAACATGAAAAGAAAGAAACCTACAAATGTTATTTTCTTGATCATTTATTTAACGTAATAAACGTATATTGTTTTTGTTTTTTTTTTTAAATTATATCTTCGAGATGTGCCCCGTCTCGTCGTTGGCACTCCTGCAATCGACTACGCAAACTTTGGAAAACTCGCTGACACATGCTGCGAGGGATCGCGGATATCTCCTCGTTGATGTTTTCTTTTGATTGGTATATGATCGTCGGTTTATTAAGGTATACTCGACTTTTCAGATATCTCCACAACAAAAAAATCGCAAGGTGTAAGGTCCGGGCTTCTTGGAGCTCATCATGGAATATCACCTCTGCGAGAAATGAATTTGTTATGAAACATTTCTTTAACCACCGGTAAAGTTACATTTGACGTATGGCACGTTGTTCCATCTTGATGCATCCAAGTCCTGCTGTTGTATCCTTCAAATTCATCTAGTGGTGTCAAAAACTCTCGCAACATCTTCACGTATTCCACTGAGTTCACAGTTTCGTTATTCCCTTGATTATTTTAAAGAAATACGGACCAATTGTGCTTGTTTACGTGCCCATTGATCTGAAAATGGGCCTCGTCCGTAAACAATACATTCTCTAGACTAGAGAATCGCTCCAGCACAATGTCAGCCAATAACTTACGTTGAATGTAATCGTTTGGTTTCATCTCCTGCACAATTTGAAGCACCCATATAGGGTGTAATTTAAGGTCCAGATGCAAAATTTCTAACGGTTTTTGAGAAATCAATTGTTGCTATTTGCAAAAATGTTTGGCTCAACCTGTATATGCATGACAGTGTTCTCAATGACTCATAAAGTTATTTTGAAGCCGTGGGTGGCAATGACGGCATGCAATACCTAAGTTAAGAGATCAGAATCAGTAACCTGTTACTGGGTGTTAGGGCGAATTCGACTAATACAACAAAGAAAGAAAGAAAAATTGGTTTATTTGTCACAGAGACACGTGCATACAGAAAACAAGAGTAGGTGAACAAAATAGGCATAACTTAGTACTTAAGAAAACATGAGTATAAAACAGAATTAGTCGGCAGCTGCACGACATGACTGTGATAAGAAGGCTTCCACTCAGCATGATGCTGTGATATGGGGACCCACAGCACAGCGCAGTGATTTTCAGTAGTCCTGGAACCTTGTTGACATTTGACATTTTTTTATTACTGTAACCTTGTTGACATTTTTGTATTATAACGACATTTTTTGTGATTCAAACGATTTCACATTAATCTGTATTTTGTATTATTTTATTTTCCTAATTGTTATTTAAAATTATATTAGCTTTGTGTAAATTCATTAATAATATTATGATTTATATGCCCATGTGACGGTAGAACATGGAGGACTATTGAAATAAACCATCTATGTACCTACTAAAATTACCCATGTTTGCAAACCAATAAATGATTTGATTTGACTTTGGTAAAATCAGGCTTAAGTAAATGCAATAGTGCATCATTTAAATGGGTAAATATGAGTATCAGATTGTCGACTCCTCAATCGCAACTCAGTTTTAAGTCGCTGTTAAGGCGACTATAACAGACTTTTAATGATTTTAAAGATTACGTCTAAACGAGTAGAAGTTATCGTTAAATTAGAGCATTTACTTAGTATATGAATATTTTAGATTATGTTTATATTACATAGTGAAATTAATTTCTAAAGTTATGTCTAAAGGCTCCTACAAACAGGCGCGACACAAAGGTACGTCGCGTCGCGCGACGAGCGGTGTCTTTGTGTCGCGTCGCGTGAGTTAAGGAACCCCAACCTACCAATATTAGCTTTGTCAGACAATAAGTATTTACTAGATTATTATTTCCCAATTTCCCCACTGCGCGATCAGCATTTATAATTATCTAGAACATGCGTCAATCTGATCACGCTGTGCATGTACTACGTTGGCAATTAAGTTAGTATATAAGATCAATGTTTGTGTATTATTAGGGATTGGACAACGCCGTGATAATATTTGCATAGATTTTAATTGTACTAATATTTTAGAGTAGTGATAGTTTAGTAGCACATTAGTGTGATTTTTTTTTTTCTCCGCGTTTGTTTCTTTCATAACTTTTCACAATGGAAAACGTAACCCGTGTCCCACAGGAATTGGTTAACATCATACCAATATTCAGCGGCGACACTAGAATGTTGCCTTTATTTATAAAAAAATGTGAATACATTTTGTCTACGTTCTTAGGAACCGCAGCCCAAAATGAATATTTATTTCATGTAGTAACAAGTAGGTTATCAGGCGAAGCAGCCAGTTTGGTAGGCGAAAGAGAAGCTATAGGTACGTGGGACGAGCTGAAGAAGTTGTTAAACCAACACTTCGGTGATCCACGCACAGAGGATTGTTTAGCAATGGAGTTAGAATCGTGTAGAATAAATAAGGGTGAAAGTTATTTAGATTTTTGCCATAGAATACAGCGGATGAGAAGTGTTTTATTTGCTAAAATATCAGAAACTATCATTGATGAATCTCTACGTAAGGCAAAGCAAATCATTTATAGTAACAGAGCAACGAATGCTTTCTTGTTTAATTTACCGCCATTTTTAGTTAGATTAGTTCGTTTGCGCGACGTCACAACGTTAGAGGATGCATTAAAAATAGTTTTAGAAGAACAAAACTTCCAGGCAGTCTATGAGTCGAAAACAAACGACAGACGTAATTTTAGCAGAAATAACAGACCCAATTTGCCTAATAACCAAAATGCAATTGAATCTAATAATCAAAAGAAAGATTCACATAGCATATCAAGTACACATGTACCGAATAGTGCTACAAACAGCACATCTACACCGAACAATTCGCATCAGCCCAGACATTATAAACAACATAATAATATTCAAAGAAATCAAGACAATTTTAATCGTACAAACAACAATAATGCGTCACCGCAGTCAAGTAGGTCATTTGTTCCGATTGCACAACCGAACCAACAGTTCGCGGCACATGCACCGAGCACGCCGTCTTTTGCAGCGCAAGCATCTACGTCGGGTGCGAATACTGATGTCACCATGCGTACTGCAAGTTCGCGACGTGTTAATTACATAAATAATTCTAATAATAATGAACAGAGTTCAAGTTATTCGTACAATGAGTGCCAAGAATTTTCTCCTGAAGAACCCGGGGCGGGAAATTTTTGCATAACGGCCTCTACCCTAGAGAACGAATAAAAATAAATTGTAATAAACGCTTAAATTTACCACATATAGTTATACCAGAATTAAAGGCAGTTTTTATGATAGATACGGGGAGTGTTAGATCGTTTATAAGCCCGTATATAGCGAATAAATATTTTAAAAATTATTTACAGTATGAACCCTTCGAAGTTGTTAGCACTCACGCATCGAGTGTTCATGGTGAAACGGCTATTATTCCATTACCGGTTACCTTTGGAAGTCAAGAGTTCCATAAGTTTTATGTCTATAGTGTCGATGATAGGTATGATGGGTTAATAGGTAGCAATTTGCTGAAGCAATTACAGGCAAAGATTAATATGGAAAATCAGATATTACATTTAAAAAATACTGATATTCCTATCATATATTCACCGCCTATGAGAGAGATATATAATCTACCATCTCGTAGTGAACTTAGAGTAAGACTCCCAGTCAACTTACTGAACGGGGAAGCTGTGTTAGATTTTAAGCAATTTACGGAAGGGATTCGAATGCCCGCCGCATTAGTTACGTGTATTGAAGGCTATGCAACAACTGTTATTCAGAATTATAGCCATGAAAATAGAAAATTAGTAGTTACGGGACCTTTTCAAGTGGAACCATACATACAGGACCCATCTGTTAGTGTTAATTTCATAGATAATAATATAGAAGTGGACAGCTTGCTAACAAAGAATTTAGACAAATTACAGTTAGATCATATGAATTCAGAAGAACGAACGGTTATTGAGGGACTTTGTAAAGAATACAAAGATATATTTTATTGTGAAAATATTCCGTTAACCTTCACAAATCAGGTTAAACATAGAATAAGAACAAAAAATGAAGACCCAATAAACATTAAGGCACATAGATTGCCACCTATTCAAACAAAAGAGATCAGTAGTCAAGTCGAGAAAATGTTAAGGGATAACATTATCCAGGAATCTCATTCCCCCTGGAGTGCTCTCGTACATTTAGTGCCGAAAAAATTAGACGCGTCAGGCCAACAAAAATGGAGGATGGTAGTTGACTATAGACGGCTCAATGAAATCACAATTGATGATAAATACCCTTTGCCCAACATTAACGATTTATTTGACATGCTAGGTAATAGTACATACTTTACAACTCTCGACTTAGCTAGCGGGTACCATCAATTAGAGGTTCAGGAGAAAGATAGAGCTAAAACTGCGTTTAGCACACCTTCAGGTCATTATGAATTTAACAGAATGCCGTTTGGGTTAAAGACCGCACCCGCAATTTTTCAGCGAGCGATGGATAACGTCTTACGAGGCCTTCAAGGCTTACATTGCTTAATATATCTCGATGACGTCATTATTTTTTCTAAAAGCTTGCCTGAACATGTAGAAAAACTTAGAGCAGTTTTTGACCGCTTCCGTCAAACAAATTTAAAAGTTCAATTAGATAAGTCTCATTTTCTTAGAAAGGAAGTACTCTACCTAGGGCATACTATTACAAGTGAAGGTTTGAAACCAAATAATGATAAAATAGACGCAATTCTTAGGTATCCTATACCGGAAACGGTTACACAGATTAAAAGCTTTTTAGGACTAATCGGTTATTATAGGAAATTTATCAAAGATTTTGCCAAAATAACTAGACCATTAACAGCTTGTTTAAAGAAAGGTCGCAAAATTGTAATTAATGGGGAATATAAAGAATGTTTTGAGACATGTAAAAAGCTTTTAACAAATGCACCTTTGTTACAATTTCCTGACTTTAGTAAAACTTTTATTTTAACCACGGATGCATCCAATTTTGCGATCGGGGCTGTATTGTCACAAGGAACGATAGGCTCAGATAAGCCTGTAGCCTATGCTAGTAGAACCTTGAGCGACACAGAAGTAAAATATAGCACTATCGAGAAGGAACTTTTAGCCATAATATGGGCAGTTAAGCACTTTCGACCGTATTTGTATGGTAATAAGTTTACCATATTTACAGACCATAGACCATTAGCTTGGCTGTATTCATTGAAAGAGCCCAATAGTAAACTCACGCGATGGCGGTTAAGGTTAGAAGAATACGATTTCGAAATAAAATATAAGAAAGGCCCTCAAAACACGAATGCAGATGCTTTATCTAGGATTAAGATTAATGCAATTGACGACGATTTAGATTCAATATTCGTAAATATAGGAGATAGGCAGGAACGTATACAAAAAATTATAGAAAACGAATTGCAAGACCTCGAAACTCCAATAGAAACGATAGAACTTTCGGATTCTGATGATGGGGTCACTGCCAACTCAGTTTCAAATAGAGAACACGAAGGCATTCCTAGTTTAAACGAAGCTGTCGATACTAAACCAAAACAGATTTTAATTCATTCATTATTCATAAATTAGACGTAAAAGATATTACAAATAGATAATAATATTCGGGATTTTATTAACTTGAAAATTAAAATTAAGGAAAATAGTCTTAGTAACGAAACTATAGGAATAGAAAGCCAAATAGAATATCTTATTAAACTAACTAAGGATATATTCTTTCAAATCTTACCTTTCCATTATAGAAATAAAAGAGCTCTGTTTAATCCATTAGGCTCACTTGTAAAAGCTATCACAGGAAATTTAGATGAAGACGATGCAATTAAATATGATAGAGAAATCCAAATGATACAGAACAAAGAGCATGTGGTCGAACGTAAAGTATCATCAATGCAAAAAGCTTTTGATAAATTAGTAAATGACTCTGAAATAATAAATTCAAATATTAGAAACTTGGGTTTACATACCAATGAAATGGAAAAATTAGTTGAACATGAGTTCAGGTTTAACAAACTTTTCCAAATATTAAATACTATGTATCAAATTTTAAATAACTTTCGGACCTGTTACGAAAACATACAAGAGATTGAAACGGCAATAGCCTTTAGCAAACTGAATACATTGCACCAATCCATTATAAATAGTACAGAATTATATAATACGTTAGAAGTCATTGCTAAACATGCTAGAACAATATACCCAGTAAGCAAACATAATTTAATAAAATTAGAACGTAATATCATACTTAAATCATATATAAATAACAACAAGTTAGTTTTTGTTTTAGAAGTTCCCCTAATAAATAACGAAACATATAATTATTACAAGGTTATACCCATCCCTATATTCCATTCTCCAAATACCTTTACAATAATACCCAAATATCCTTACCTGATGGTGAATAGATTGAAATACATGCCCGTGGTAAGCCCATGTACTGAGATTGAAAATGGAAAATTTCTTTGCGCTGAAACTAATTTAGCCCAGTTTCCAACCGAGACCTGCATTGAACAAATAATGCTGATGAAGAACAACTACAAAAACTGCATACAGAACCATATTGAAATAGAAAAAACTAAGATACAGAAAATAACCGACAACCAATGGTTGGTTTACTCAGAGGAAAATCTCATCATCACCGAGAATTGCAATACAGAAATCCTGAAGTACACTATTCTTGGGACCTACATCGTGACACCTGGCCAACAATGCGAGACACAAATAGGCGAAGTCATCGTTGCCGCCACCACAAACACTACAGTTTCCAGTCTCCAGCTGCCATTGATCCAGATGCCAGACCTACAACAGGACATTCAGAGAAGATCAAAGAAAGTGGATTTAAGAAATGTGGACTTCAGTGATGTGAAAGAAGTGTTACAAAGTGCAAAATTTAGTGAAATAGACGATACGACACAAACAGTGACAATAGAAATTAGTATATGGACCATCTTAGAGTATGTGGTTATTGTAATAGCAATAGTTATCTTTATAATGTATAAATTTCAGTTCATAAACTTTTGTCGAAATTCTCCGAAACCGTCTGCGACACCTTCGGATAATTTCTCTCTTAGGGAGGGAGGAGTTAAGGAACCCCAACCTACCAATATTAGCTTTGTCAGACAATAAGTATTTACTAGATTATTATTTCCCAATTTCCCCACTGCGCGATCAGCATTTATAATTATCTAGAACATGCGTCAATCTGATCACGCTGTGCATGTACTACGTTAGCAATTAAGTTAGTATATAAGATCAATATTTTGTTAGATTTAATTAATTACTGTTTCGCTGTAACTCTGTCGGAATAAAGTTATTTTTAAATACTTCCGTTGTCGCTTACTTAATTCGTGCCGCGCCTGTTTGTAGGAGCCTTAACGCGGATAAAAAACTGAGAATTACGCAAAATTTATCAAGCGTATTTTTCTGAAAAATGGTGAAGCATTTTAAAGATAATTTAATTATTGGTCTTTAAGTATACGCGTTTTATTAAAATACATTTTGTTTTATGTATAATAAATTAATAATGTGTCTAATTTGGGACAGCGCTCCTTGATGAGTGACTCCTATTACTGGCTGGACGTACGACGCGTTGCGTGAGTTCAATACAGACCACGCAAGGTAACCACTAAGGTCACTGGCATATATCTTTAAGTTAATGCTGCCTTCGTCGTGTTTCCTCTCAAGATCTTTTATCTACCTATAGCTAATTAGTAAATAACTTAACAGAACACCTGTATCCCGAAGCGTTAGGCAGAGGTGTACCTATCTATTAGTACACCCACATTTCGCCAGTTATGTTTGAGTCCCATGTAATAGGGGGCGAGCCTATTGCCATCAACCGGGCACAAATCCAGACTCCAGGCTGCTACTGAGAAATTCCAGATGGAAAAACTCAATCACACTTTTCCCGCCCGGGAATTGGAGCCTACATTACAGTCATGATACACTTAACAGACAGCTGTGCTGGTGGGGAGTTTGTTGCGTCACTTTTTCTATAGCTAAAGGCACTAGGAAGTGGTGAAGGGTTGGGCGTAGCAGACATGAAATTGTTATACCCAAATTTAGATTAACTAAAACAAGCAAGTCATTTCTTATAAACAGCATCCGCTTTTATAACAAGTTGCCAAAGTCTGTTACAGAGCTTAGCGATGGGAAGTTCAAAACCCATATCAAACGTGTTCTTATCAAGAAAGCATATTACAAAATTAAAGACTATGTTGAAGACAGGAGAAGAAGAAGGAAATTTGGCAATAATTCCTTCTGCACATGTGGCTTCCCTGGTATCTCATTAACGGCATAATTATGTAAGAGTCTATTAACTGCTCCCAAATTACCATATTTATTTTTATCTTATTTTTTTTTTTTTACATTCGTCCTTGACATATTCATTCAATTATTTGACATTATATACCTACGAGTTAATTTCAACTCTTTATTAGTGGTTTTTTTGCACATGATAATTATTCAGATTTATTACAGTTGTAATAGCAATAATGTAATTGCGTTTAATTAAAAGAGGTTCTTATTTTTATTAATTTATATATATCTTTTGTATAGATTCTTTTCTATTTTGTGAATGTGAGAACACTGTAGGCTTAGTGGACTGTAGATTTGTTGACCATTTTCTATTTTCTTAAGTACCTGGTACTTATTGAAATACCTACACTGTCCTCCCATACCTAGTCATACTGTTATTTGAAAAAATTGTAAAAGCCAATTATTTTTAAAAGAGTAACCGTGGAGTTTCTTGCCGGCTCTTCTCCATAGGAAACGACCAATTGGAACCGTGCACCTAGCTTCTGACGTTTCATAAGTGCCCATGTAGGTCTATGTGAAATAAAAATATTTTTATTTGATTTGACTGTCTTATGTAATTTTGACGTTCAAAATGTGCTGATTCTTAGCGTAATTTGAACGAATGACTTGATTTGATTGAGCCCCCATCACCTCTTTCTTTCCAGCGCACAATATTTGGAATATCTAAAAGTGCACACCTCATAACGCTCATTGAAAACAGAAAATATTTCAACGATTTTTCATGAAGTATGTTTTAACTGTTTTTTTACCCATCAATATGGGTAAAATTTCTCACCTCGCAATCTTTACGTAATGTCAAAGACTATTTAGGTTTGCTTTGTTCGTTGCTAGGCAACGGAAGTGGGTCGAAGTTGGTAATATACAGGGTGTCAGGGACATCGACGCGAAAACTGTTACTATGGATTCAGAACATGATTCGTATCATATTAATTCGTTTCTTATTAATTATAATTAAACTACTTTGAATAAAAGAGCCATTTTCCATAGATTTCCACCAATGGCTGCAACGAATCTATAAAAAAATTACTCAATTAATTGATTTTTTCGCAAGCTACAAAATTGATTGACGGGATTTTTAAAACTATTTTGATGGTTTTTTCGTTTCTGCTGCATTAAATCAATTTTTGAAAGTACATAAGTAATCTCCATTAAATTATCTATACAATGGTATATAAATTGAGTAGGTTCTGTGCACTAGCAGGAGTGTAACAATAAAAACAGTTGCAGAAAGGAGGTAAAACAAATTTTTCGAACGCAAAGCTATACTTCTTTTTGCGTAGATTTTGGTGACTTACTAGAAATATATATTATAGCTCTGTCTGAGGTCGCTTGAAGATTACTATGAAAAATATATCGTAATATGCCTAGCTATGATTTATATTAAATATATAAATCATAACTTTATGATTTATATTATAGCTATGTCTGTGGCGGTCTTTATGAGTCGTGCTAAATAGTCGCATAGATTTAATTCGATACAGAAGCGATACAGAAGCCGACTACATAAAATTGTTACTTTTATGCCGACTTTCGTTAATACAAAAAGGATCAAAACTCAACAAGGTAAAATATGTACCTACTTTTTTCGTATATTCTTGGATTCTCATCCAATTTGAACCCAAAATACTAGTAAGTAATCCTGACTAGTATTATAAATGCAAAAGTGAGTTTGTTTGAATCCAAGACGCGTGCCTTGGATTCAAACAAACTCACTTTCGACTACCTCTGAATTTTCGGATTCATGTGCGTATTGTATAATTATCACTTGCTTCAAAAACGGTAAGGAAAACATCGTGAAACTGGCATGCCTGAGAGATATTTCTCGACGGCATGTGAAGCCAAGTCAGAGGCCATGGGCGGCTTGATACCAGTTTAGTCACTAACCACACAAAAAGAAGACGACCGCGGGACGCAGTTAGGCCGTTAATAAAAACTACAAAGTTATTAATATCAAAAATTTCATTTTTAACTGCAAGTTTAACCAATAAAAACGTTTTTGTCACGGCCACTGGTGCCAATTGCCAATTCTACGAGAATGATACTGCAATGTGGCATTTTGCCAGACTAGTACAGTTGAGAGCAAAAATATGTACACATTTAGGAAAATTTAAAGGCAAGCTGCTAATACAGTATTGGTTTAATTGTGGAATAATTCCCAAAATTAATATATGCAAAGATCAATCCTTCATCGAGAAAATCATAGTTAAATATAAACTGGAGCACTGCATTTTGTATATTATGACCAATGGTGTCTTCAAAATATGTTTTTGTTGACATTATGATTTATATTTTCGACATTCTGATTTAACTATTAATATTTTGACATTATAAATAATGCAAGTTTTATGAATCTTAACCAGTCTATTATTTATTCATTACAATTATAAATTCATAAACTTAATACAAGATTTCATAATATTATTATAATGTACTTAGTTCTGATTTGCATGTACCTAGCTTATTATTTAATATTTCTACACCAGCAATGGTGTAGAAATATTAAAGTATGTGTGAATTAGTGTTTAATGTAAGATCTCAAAGTACCATCCTACTGAGAAATAAATTCAATTTAATTAATTGTTTTTTGTATATTGGCAACCCTGTATGTATTTTGTTAATATTCATGTGATTTGTTATTATTTAATTGTGTTATATCTTTTGTGAGCACCAAATAAACAATTTATCTATAATCTATCTGCAAATTTTCTGCTATTTTTGCTGTTGTGTGTACAGTTGGCAATGTGGTGTGTGACATTCGGGCTGACTCACTAACAGGTGGGCAACGCTGTTTATTTGCGATGTTATTAACTCGTTGTTATGATCGTTTGTCGTTTGTACTTAAAAGGTAAATGTTTACAAAATTAATTTAAAACAAAAATAGTATTAAGTAGCCTTTTTTTTTGAGTGATTTACAACTTATTACATTCAAGTCTCCGAGAGAATGCATTCCTGACATCTGATAATCAATCTGCCTAGCCTTTTCCCAACTATGTTGGGGTTGGCTTGCAGTCTAACCGGATGCAGCTGAATATCGTATTTTACATGGAGCGACTGCCTATCTGACCTCCACAACCCAGTAACTGGGTAATACGATACCCCTTGGTAAGGCTGGTTGTCAGACTTTCGGGCTTCTGAGGACCCGTAACGACTGTCAAAGATCCACGAATGATTAGCCGGGACCAACGGCTTAACGTGCTTTCCGAGGCACGGAGGTCTCGGCATGTTAAGATGGTCACCCATCCACAGACCGACCCTGGCAAGCGTAGCTTAACTAGATGGATTGAATCGTGCGGTTGTTATTACAGTTTTTATTATAGTTGTTGTTAGCCACGAGATCCCTCGATTCCTAACATCTGACAGTTGGAAAATATAAGTAAAATATAAACATTGTACTTAATTGTTCGTATGGAACTGTCAGGGTGTCAGGGGGCCAACCACCACCTCTTAGAGTAGTATAATTTAATCTTACTTGAGTGTGGGAAAGAGATGGAGCTAGACGTCCTGTATATCTTCATCTCGTTCCCACACTGAAGTAACATTAAAATAATACTGCTATAAATGTGCGTTTGCACTGGCGAAACATTCACATAAAAACGTTAAAATCACTATTTTCTGTCAATGTTCGCTACAGTGTTTGTCAGGAAATAGAGATTTCAACATGATTTTAAGAGAGTTTATCCTGAACGTCGTCGATAATACGTCGTAAATAGCTGTTAAATATTTACCTGTTTTGATTAATTTAGTAATATTACTGTATGGAATTAAGAAATGTGGCTAACTAGTGAACTAATATATTGATTATGAAATGCAATAATTAATATCATAACACCGAATATTTAGTTTTAGATGTAAAAAAAAGTATTTGAAAACTTTCGAAATGCCTTTTTTACACCTAAAACGGTTACAACATCAAATTCAGTGTTATAATTGCAATTCATTATTAATATTCTAGTTCGCTAGTTAGCCACATTTCTTATTTCCATACAGAAATATTGCCAAATTAATCAAAACAGCGAAATATTTGACATCTATTTGCGACGTTGCCCACTTTCAGAATAAACGCTCGTAAGTGAATGTTTCGCCAGTGCAAACGCACAGTTAGAGGTGATAGTTGGCTCCCAGGAAAGCATTTTCAGGGCAACTAAACTGTAACTGTATTATTACTGATTTTGTCATGGAGTCTCAATAAATCAGAGAGTTAACTGTTGGAGGGATGTATGTATGTATATGTATAGCAATCTAATTATAATATTTGCAAATAGGAACTGCATACAAGCGCAAATTAATATAGATGTGACACTTCGCATTTTAGGTATGAAACTACAAGTAGGTACGCGGCGGGGTTGACTTATCGAATTCAGTGGGCGTAAGGTAGTCAGAAGATATAAAAGTTACGCGATAGAAAGATGCAACTTCTAGGTGAATATAACTGTAGTTAATTAGCGCTGTGCGACCTGAATTGCGCTTTATTGTTTCGTGGCAAGGGTCGCTTTTTATTTAAATGTGATACAAGTAACAAAGATCAATGTTAAGTTGTGTGTGTCATTGTATGACTCACATTCAAGATTTACTTGTTTAATGTTTTAATTTTTTGTGTTATTTGGTGGCAAATTGATGGATGGAGGAGGGAGAGGAAGGTCAAAGAAAAGATGTGAGGAATGATATGAAAGAGAATGTTGACAGAGGAGAGTGGAAAGATAAAACGTGGTGCGCCGACCCCACGTAACATGGGACCTAGGCAGGAAAATGATGATGGGTGGCAAACAAGGAGGTGGCCTGTCAGCATTTGTAGCATGACAACCATAGAAATGTGTGTTCTACAGATTTTGTCGATGGAAGAATAGACAAATTGACAGATTCTGATTGTTATATCTGTCGTTCTTCCATAGACTAAACCAGTTTCTGTTGTGGTCATGCTAAGCGTGCAGATGGTAGTTGGTCGCTACAGCCTAATATTTCCATATGCAGCATCATAGGAGCACATGTTTGTAATTACACCAGCACACAGACCAGCCTTCAGCCTCCATTCACAACCTTTGGACGAGGTTGTCGAATCGAAAATGACACATTTTCAAAGAATGGTAGCCATGGGCGTACCCACGGTGGGGCATTTTCCCCACCCTGGTCCCTGATTCGAAACTAAAAATGTAGATTTAATAAGTATCAAAACTCATTATTCATTTGGGAAAATTCAAAATGACCGTGCAAAACAATGCATTATCGATGAATTGTGCATGCATAGTTATAGTTTTATCGAAAGAAATTTCTACTACTTATTATAGAGTTTATTTACTTCTACACCCCTAAAAAAATGCTGGGTACGCCCATGATGGTGGCTTTTTGATTTAAAGTGTAAAAAAAAACTGGTTTTGGATTTGTGAACACCTTTTAGAGGACTGTTTTGATAACATTGATAGACGTTAAATTTGGCACAGAAGCATATCTATGGGGGGTTAATAGTTATAATGAATTTAAAAAAAATATGGCTTACAAATATTGTGGTACTTCTCTATATGGGCTCAGCAAGAACTCTACAGGTCTTAGTAAAAGTGAACTTAGACACTATTTTGTGTATTATACTTATCATAATCGCTACAAATTATAAAACAAAGTCCCCCGCCGAGTCTGTTTGTATGAATGTGATAAACTCAAAAACTACCAAGTGGATTCTCATACAGTTTTCACTAATGGACGGAGTGGTTTAAGAGGAAGGTTTAGGTGTATAATTCATTAAGGTTTTGTGTAAATTTGCTGAAATATGAAGATTTTTCAAGATGTCAGACAAAATCATGCTGACTGGGAGCTTTACTAGTGTGCGCGTTATGGTAATATGTTTCCGTATAATAATATCTGAAGTCCACACAGGCAAAAGTTAGTAATTAATAACATTCCTTCTTCCACATAATATCTGTTGTAGTTAATAAATAGGATTATACTACCAGCATTGGCTAAGTTAACAAGAATGGATATGTGTTAAACTATTTAGATACAAAATAAATGAAATTACTTGTCATCATTGCATACATTATTTTCAATAATTTTGTACATACAAAAGGTGACTCATCTTTTACAGTTAGCAGCAGATACCGGTATGTAAGCTTAATCAATTGTTTTTCACACTGATTGTGAACAATATACATAAATAAATATATTACGTTCTTCCTTTCCATGACGTCAAAATGTTTGCCAATAACCTCACCAACTTGACATAGGACTTGACCTACATTTCTACAAACAAGCACGGTTAAAATACTGCATTTTCCTGATCAATCAAGTTGTACAAGTCTTAAAACTGAACTACAATAGAAAAAAAAAAGAATTTACCTTCGACGAACACCACGAATATGGCATTTTTTTGTTTAGATAGATTTACAGCTTCCGCGATACTGCCCCCGTACCAATGCATGGTGGTGAGACCGATGCGGTAGTTCTCTAGCTCAGTTATAAACTATGAGTGTTAATTATTTCTATTTCAGACAAACAGTGTTTGGTTTTCTACAAAAATATTACAGCGACATGACACAACAAATTTTGACAGCTGACGTGTTTATTTTTGTTCTTTTTTCTTGCCGCTGTAAAAGTGCGTTTGGAAATCAGATGCGTTAACGCAAGTGCATTTGAAATGTAATATAATTTGAGTTGTTGTTACAATAACTTATTTTTTTTTGTAAATGTTTAATTCCTTAAGTAATAACTGTTGTATTATATATAAATAAACTTTATTCTAAATAAATAATGTTCATATCTACACTTTAATAAATGTATTTATACAGTTTGAATGTTCTGAACGTGACCATGACATTGCTAATATCAGACTCAATTAGAAAACGATACTTGGCGCAATATTTTCAAACGAGAATCGAACCGTGCAAATAAGCCGGGTAATAATTGAAGCGAGTTGAATGATTTATGTTATTGTCTATGGTTCATTCCATGTGACCTTGGAAATTAGCTACTGAATACAAGATGGCACTGCACTTTTCATATTTTATATTACAGAAACTAAATAAGTGCTATTGGATAATAGATGGCGTACCTAGTTAGTTGTAACTAGCAAATGTGCTGCTAAGTATGAATGAGACCCTGAGTTCAATCCTCAGGCCGCCGCACTGTGAATCGAAAAAAGGCTCTCGAAGACATAGGAGCTTTTATACACACGAAATCTTCCTTCTACTCAACTACAGCACTATAAGAACTACAAAACTTTCTCTAGGACCATTATTAGAACGTGTCTTGGCAAATGACCCTAAATCGATTTTTTTTTTTTTTTTTGGAAAAAATGCTCATCTTTGACTAGCTGTATCTTCACAACCAATAGACCTTGAGTGCTTGGTTTGGGCTCAAGTTGTAGCAAATTTAGCTTGCTTTAAAAAAATATACAACACGGATCCCTAAAAATGCGTCCTAAAAATGGAATATAAAAAAAAAACTGAAACAAGTGCCAGAATTTCGCAGGTTTGGCACCATGCGAGTAGCACTCGGTTTTCAGGGTTGCAAACTTGGGTATAAGCTACGCTCAGGGGACTAAACAAATTAAATAAAAAAAATCGTAGCTACATGCGCATTTGCGACGATTGCGTTTTTTTGTGTCAATATTGACTGGGCTAAAGCGTTTTCCGACGTTTAAAAAACCGAACCTTTAAATATCTAATCTCATTTTTATGTCCGTCTTTCACAGCGATTCTTCTCGACATCTACGCAACGTAGAAATATGAATTTTGGCCTACCTACAGTTTAAATTCCTGGAGACGTGTCGCCAGTCCTACAGACCTACCAAAAACATGATTTTGATGTATAACTTTTTTCCTCTCGATTTCCTGCAATCAAATCTGTGGGAGTCATGTCATGAAAAGCAACGGAACTATTTATCAGGAAGCCGGGGAAGCGCGCGTTATTTTATTTGACCAATGAGCGCGCGCGGAGCTAGAGTTGGGAGTCAGAAACGACCTTGACGAGAGACGCCCCTTTAATGTTGCCTAATTAATATCAAGGTGAGATGTTGGATTTTACACATCACATGCGACTGTTATAAGGCTTGAGCGTTTTTTTTTACATTTGGGGCGTCATTCATTTCGTAGTTTTAATTGGCAATCGTATTTGGTATCGTTTATTTTAAACTTACACCTTAGTAACTAATCACCATAACAAACAGCGAAAACGCCACATCCTCCTACCGGAATCCAACAAGACATTCACAAAAACATCCCGACACATCTCAGCAAAAGAATTCAAATTAAAATGCCGTGTGTTAAGAGGCATGCACGACAATCAATCCGATGTCTTTAGAGCGTTAGTTTGTTTCGTTAGTATCTAATTCTGAGTCCGTTTGCAATTAACGAAGCCATCAATCCTTAACGAGCAATTGTGGGGAGTTGAGGGCTGTGTTTTGAGGTTACAATATCGGTTTGTTCAAATAGTTTACGTTACTAGCTGAAAAAGCTATTCTGACAACTGTCAGTTGTGTTTTTTTTTAATAACTTTCGTAGGCATTTGATGGGTTAGAACTGAATTATTTGAAAATTGACGAACGTAGGACCTGAATCTTTCCGTCCACTTGTCTAATAACCTATTATTGGTCGGCAATGTAAAACATGTAAAAAAAAAAAAACAGTTCAATCCGTGATATTATTAAGAGTATGTGGTAATTTCAGGAAAAAAGGAAAAAAAAATCGTCACTTTTTTTTTCAACGGGGAATTTTACCGGGTTATTTTTATGGTGCGCGGGGTGTCTACAAGTCATAAGTTATGACTCCTGTTGAAAATTTTGGCACTAAAAATGTGAATTTTAAATAGCTAACTTTTATTTTTCAGTAATAATAAAAAATAAAATTAAACTTTTTGGTGATGTTATTGCAGTACCTATGTGCCCCTTTCGGATCGGACAGGATTTTGTTACATATTGTATAATAATGTATTGGTGGCAAGTACAATATATATTATATTGGCGGTGGAAATTTCAAATGTCGTAAGGGACATTGTATTCCCTGTCCCTTACGACATTTGACATTTCCGCCGTCAAAATTATATTAATATTGGCAGGGTATTTATAAGACTTCAGTTACATTAGCAGATCCAGTATGTTTAATTAGCTGCTTCTCATGGCTTCGCCCGCGTGGTCCCTAAGTATTTTTCTAAAATAAAAAAGTAGCCCAAGTTACTCCTTATAACATCAGCTATCTCCCAGTGAAAGTCCCGTCAGTCGGTCAACCGTTCGAATAGGTCCAGCCGTTTCGGAGATTAGCCGGAACAGACAGACAAAAATTTAAAACATAGTTTTTTGTTATAAGTAGGTACCATTTAAACTACCTATACTTTCATATGTAGGAAAAAGAAGTTATTCTGACATTAAAAACAGACACTTTTATTTTATTTATTTATATTTGTATGTACTTATATTTGGATTACTGCTTCTCCCTAACTCTCAAGACATTATTCTTAAAACAAGAGATTTTAGCTAATCATGAAAGTAGATATATTGTTCAACTTTACTCATTTGGCAATCTCTGTGCCATCGTGCCTATACGGTACATTGCTGCCTGCAGGTCAAATTTCAAATTCAAAATATTTTATTTCACTTATACCTAGGTAGTTAGGTGCATGGCTCGAATTGGTTGTTTCCTATGGCGAAGAGTCGGCAAGAAATTTCACGGAGTAACCGTGGAGTTATTTTTTCGGCTTCTAAAAATAATTGGCTTTTACAATTCTGATAGTCTAACCGGCTATGCGTTGGAGCCATTAATTTGTTTGAACATTCGACTCACGTCGGATCCTATAATAGGATAGTTTGCATTGTTCTGATAGCCTGATGAGACTATCGGATCCGAATATCCGATGAAAAGATCGGACGTATATTCCCTGCCTTAGATAAAAATAAAAAAACCCAAACAAATCCTATCCTTCAAATCGGATGCGAGTTGCGAGCGAAATTACTTAAAAACTATGCTTGTAATGTTTACAAACTAAAACAACTAAAAATGAAGTGTATCCCAAATAATTTTAACAGCTTTCATTTAAAACATTAAAATTGTCATTTGTGAATTTATTTTTCTATCGATCATTATTTGTCAACCCTATACACGAGCTGTCAAAGTGATTGATACAAATGGGCGGGAATTTTGACGTTTGTTTTCGCGCAAACAGATCGAAGCGCGTTCGTTTCATGATGCGAGTATTTAGTACAATCGACGGCTAATTTATTTTTAGTGATTTTAAATCGTGTGTCACTGTTTAGGATCCTGATTTCTTTAGCAAAAGTTGGCTAGTAGGTATCTATGTACTGTGTGCATAAATATCATTTCAACATCCCTGGGTGCTCTGAAACGCCAATCAACAACAAAGCTAACAGACTGTGTAAAACTCCAGTGTCTCCAGTTACTTATACAAAATAATCACTCAACGAGTTTTACAGTTTGTTAGCTAATTTTTTTTATTGATTTATCAGAAATCGCGTGTATTTTCAAAAGGTTTTTTTCCCCGTTTTTACCAAAAAAAGATAAAGTTTGTTTTTTAATGCCAGATAGTAATTTGACAGGTTCAAATGTCAAATTCCAAACTGCCTCGTTGGTCAAGTGGTCGCAAGCGCTACTGCTGAGCATGAGGCCCTGGGTTAGATTCCCGGGTCTTGCGTGTTATTGAGTTTTACCATCTGGAATTTCTCAGTAGAAGCCCGGAGTCTGGATTCGTGCCCGGTTGATGGCAATAGGCTCGCCCTCTATTACATGGGACTTAAAAAAACATAACTGGCGAAATGCGGCTGTACTAACAGAGGTGTACTTAACCTCTGTCCAACCTTTCGGGGATTACGGGCGTGATGTTATGTAAGATTATTTAAAAATCTGCATTTTTAAGTTCTAAATTACCCTGCCACCATAACTAAAACAAAATCATCAAATCCCTAGGTATACTTAGCAAGTTAAACACAACAAATAAAACATTCTCAACTCAACCACAACGTCTGTGGCACAGCTGTCAGCTGTCGGCCATTTTTAGATTCAAAGGCGCGAAAACACTCCATTTCACGACTCATTGACGTTTTAAAACGTAATTCACACTTGCAAGTAAAATGTTGCCACAGTAATAAACTGCAGCAAGCGATGCGTGTTCCCAGCGTCGAAAACAAATTGTTTAATTGCTATGTTTAAAATTAGAATGTGGATTTCTAATTAGGGCTGTTGACAATGTGAGTTGACAGAGTTTTTAATTAATGATCTCATGGAGTTTTTATTTTGGTGGGAGTTGAGTCAGGTGAATAGTGTTACGCTTTTTATTTTAATTTTTAAAATGTCGGCACTAGGCAGAGCTAATAAGTTACTTATCGGATTTTTTCTGCAGAAGAAGATTGTTGTAGTGTTTTTTTCTCTCATTGCCTTAAAAGATCCATAAATTTTTAGTAACATGTTTGCACTTAAATTATTATTGTTAGTAACTTAAAACTAAAGACGAATTTGTGAGAAGACCACCCAACATCGAGACACAACAAGAAACGGTAATGGTCTAACTATGGTATAAGTTTTCGCACAAATTGCCTTATTATGGCGGAGGAAGTATCTGCCCCACCGCCTTCTGGATACTATTGTGACTGCCTCTTATTCTGCTCAGGAGTGAGGCCATTTTTTGCGGATGATGGTATGAAATCCATCGGTATGGGTTACCGCAAACATTTCTGATGCACTGCAAAAACGAGGCAGTCGCAACAGCATCCTAAAAACATTATTGTACTGGACGCGTAGAACATCCAACGACCTTTTCGAGTAGTTGACCCAAATATTACCGGTGTAAAAACTCTGACAATAAGCTTTAAAAAGCGTAATCTTAACTTGGTCAGTATTTGGCATTATTTAATATTACGTTATTCACATAATCCACAATTAAGTGCATACTTAACCACTTATGTCAGCATAAGTTTAGTCAGCCTTTAATGTTCCCACTGCTGGGACACAGGAGTCCTCTCGAGAGGGAGTGGGAAATAATCTACCACGCAGGCCCAGTGCGGGTTGGTAGATGTCACATGCCTTCGAATTTTTGGTTCTAGGACATGCCGGTTTCCTCACGATGTTTTCCTTCACCATTTTGAGAGCAGTGGTGATGAAATTATTTATCCAATGTAAAGCGTCTTCCTGAGTTCCTACCTACAACTCGTAGGTCGGGTAAGTCACACTCTTCTTCTCCCGTTTGTCATTTTTTAATCGTGGATGCTGATCCAGTCTTATCTTATTTCCCGATAGCTGATATAATCGCAGCCAAGCACGTATCTCCTGAGAAGCGTTAACCTGTAAGCAGAGCTTTGAGAAACACACTACTCATAAGGACGCTTTGTAGTAACCATACCGCTGTTAAAAAAATAAAAAAGTAACCGTGCATAAAAGAGTAACCGTGGAGTTTCTTGCCGGCTCTTCTCCATAGGAAACGACCTATTGGAACCGTGCACCTAGCTTCTGACGTTTCATAAGTGCCCATGTGAAATAAAAATATTTTGAATTTTGAATTTTGCTGAAGGAAAAACCTTCAGTCTTAGGCGGTTCGCTTAAAAAGCCAAAGTGTCGGTTCATGGTACTTGAGCAGTTTCTTAAAGCTTCTGTCTTCAATATACAGGTACTTTTAGGGAGTCTTCGCTTGCTGTCTTCATAAAATTTGTATTCTTTAACTTATTCGTATTTAATTTTATACCTGTCACGTGTGTCGCTAGAAACTACCGTCTGTGGTCTTATATAAGTAAGAGCCCGGGACTTGAAAACGAAATTAATTTCGTTCCGTTACACTAAATGTTATCTTATAACGCTCCAAAGTTTGTAACGATACTAAAACCGGAAAATATCAAAAACGTTACAAAAAAAAAAAAAACGTTATAGAGTATCATTTTTGTAGAACAACATTTAAAGTAACGTTATAGGTATCAGTAACATAATGCTTATATCCGCTTGTAATAACGTTACAGATTCATTTGTATAACGTTATTCTTAAGAACTTTTCCCGCTGTCCACCGCTCTGTCGTCGTCCACCACCACCACCACCGGCCACCCCTGTTATGACGGCTGGCGGCCGGCTGGTGGTAAGCCACCGCCGTATTCAAACATTAAGTTTGTTCGAGAGTGCGAGAGAATCTTTTACAGCCAGTGTTGTGAATAAATTGTTGTGGTTACCTACCTACTTTTATATTTATGTGATAGTGTCATCTTCACAATTTGATTTGGCAATGTTGCGTATCGAAATGAATAACGTTATTATTTCGTTATACCGATATATTAATAACGATATATTTTTAATACAGTTATTAAGCAGTTTAAGATTTCGTTCCGTTTGTTAGTATCGTTATAGCCAAGGAATTAATTTTGTTGCGATCCTGGTAGAATGGTACAAATTATCGTTACTGGAACTTCTCGTAACGTTTTTTTGAGTAACGTTTCAAGTCCCTGGTAAGAGCAGTGACAGCCCAGTGGCTATCACTACTCTTACTTATGTAAAGAACTTAACATAATGGAACGGCTACCGAGTAAGTTTCTGGCACCTGGTTGTAATTCACTTGTGACAAACAAACGAAAATTGTGCTTGAATAGTTTGTGTCCTTTGATTACTTTGTTGTTAATAGATTGTCTGCTTGGGAGCTGGTGACAGAGTTAACGGTAATAACTTTCCGCTTTGTTACAAACGAGGTGTTCCTTGTTTTAATGGATGCCAGACGGGTTAACGTCTTAACAAATAGAGATGCTTCATAAGCATCGGAATCAGCCTATAATGTTCCCACTGCTGGGACACAGGCCTCCTCTCTTTGAGAGGGAGTGGGCCATAATCCACCACAAGGGCCAAGTGCGGGTTAGCGGATGTGACATGTCGTCGAACTTTTGGTTTTAGGACATGCCGGTTTCCTCACAATGTTATTCTTCACCGTTTTGAGAGCTGTGGTGATGAAATAATTTACACAAAGTACCTGCTTGGGATTTAATCCACGACCTATAATTCGTCAGTCGCGGTCGTTACCACTGGGCCACCACTGCTCATGCAATAAGAGAAGAGATGCTTGCTATAATACGAAATGCCAAACCAGATTGCAATGCTAAAATTATTGTAGTACCTAATTTGCTCAGCTCAGATGGGTATGTATGAGCCTGACCACAATAGAAACGGGTTTTGTCGACGGAAGAATAGACAAAATGACAGATTGTGATTATGTGTCATTTTGTCTATTCTTCCGTCGACAAAGCCCGTTTTTATGGTTGTCATGCTACGTGTGTTGGATCTACCTACTGTAAAATTCGCGACTTACGAAATATTTTCAACTTAGTATCTACTGCGCGGAGTCGATTATTATCGATTTCATTTTGATTTAATTTATAATCTTACAAAAATAGTCCACCGAGTTTGAGTTTTAAATAGCACAATGAGCTACACGATTTGTAAACTCCGTTTCGCATTTTGTCGCAAGAGGAAAAATGTCTCAAAATTAAATTAAAAGTATTCTAGGTACCTACACATTATCATCATCTGCCTGCCTTTTCCCAACTATGTTGGGGTCAGCTTCTAGTCTAACCGGATGCATACCAGATTACCAGTATATTTTACATGGAGCAACTGTCTATCTGACCTTCACAACTCAGTTACTGGGTAACACGATACCCCTAGGTAAGTCTGGTTGTCAGACTTTTGGGCTTCTGCACGCGTAGCATGACCACCATAGAAACGGATTTTGTCGACGGAAGAATAGACAAATTGATAGATAGGTGATTGTGAATCTGTCATTTGTAACGACTGTCAAAGATCTACAAATGACCGCCGAAATCTTGCTTATCGTGCTTTCAGAAACACGGGAGGGGTTTCGATATGTAATGGTGGGTCACCCATCCACGGACCGACCTCGGCAAGCGTTGCTTAACCTTGAAGATCGGCCCGTGCGGCTGTTATACATTAGTATGAATTTAATAATCACCCTTTACAAATTCACCCCCACATTATTGTGTGCATAATTTCAATGATCGATTATATTTAAACAATACAAAAGGGTGACACCACCAATTGTTGACCCTAGTTTTGTTGTACTCGATTGAAAGACACTCACATTTGAATGCACCTGATTTTGCTTGGTTCGGTAGAAGAAAGTTTGGTCTCGGCATTATTATTTATTTGAATTGGCAAGAAAACTACTTACCATCTATCGATTTAATATTGAAAAGTAACATATCGTCGCTCGGCATCCAATACCGCGAATGTTAATTTTTTTTACGAAAATCAGATTTTTGTTTTATTTTAGATATTCTACACGTTAAAATGAGATCTTGCATTTAAAAATGTCACATTCGCGATATTGGATGCCGAGCGACAATATTTTTCAAGATTTATCTAATTTAATTTTTTTTTTTAAATCGGTCAAGTGCAAGTTAAATTCGCGTGGTAAGGGTCCCGTACGATGAATATGTTATCTAAGTATCATTTTTTTTTGTACCCCAAGAACCTAACATTGTAGTTGAAAAACATCTTCATCCATACATTCCAACTACAAATGTAATTTTGAATAATTTACGCCCAATATTGAGAGATTTACCATGTACCTAATTTTAAGACCATATACTTCTTATAGGTTTTCTTGTATTTTATAAGTAAAGAACTTATATTCTTTGCTTAAAAATAAAAATAAATGGTTCAATTATTTCGGAGATGAGGGGGGGGGGGGGGAGAATGGTCAATTTTCAAATTGATCATGTGTCCCCCAAAAGTGATATGTTATTATCATATATATTTTCAAAATTCATTTATTTACTTTACACGTCCGTGTTTGGGTCACAGAAATTCAAATGTGTACCATATTTCAACTTAATCAGTAGATTCGTAGCAAATTGGCTGAGACAGATACACGAGTGCTCCTATAAAGGTTCCGTTTTTTCATGGAATCCTAAAAAAAAAAAAAAACTAACTGTTTTAAGAAAACAAAGTTTTAAAAAAAGAAACAGAAGAGGGATCATTGCATGTCACCGCCATCGTAACGGTCAAAAGGACCGTCTGATCTCAACAACCCTCAAGAGACTTGTATTGTCGTCGTTGCCAATGTCCGTCGGAATACTTACGAACTGTGTTTTTTACTTGCTTCTTCTCCTTCTTCTTGCCGTGTTGTTGATGGTCGTTACTAAATTGTTTCGGCACAGAATTCGGCTACGAGTTTAGTATCTAACTGATACTACAATATACGCTTTTTTTTTTGTTGTTGTGTGAATATTGTGTGCCTTAACCTGTGTAAAATAAATTTATTTTCTTTCTTTATACTTACTGGTGTAATAATAGCTTGACCATAATAGAAACTGGTTTTGTCGACGGAAGAATAGACAAAATGATAGATAAACAATCACAATCTTTCATTTTGTCTATTCTTCCGTCGACAAAACCCGTAGGAACCCCGTTTCTATAATTCCTGTAGGTACACACGGCTAAACATCAAGCTATACATTTCCAGTATAAGCTGACCTCGCATTGTACGGAAATCCTATACAATGCAAGATCAGCATAAACTGCAGACCGTATTATCCTACTGCAGACCAAGAGAGATATAACTCTTCTCACATACACAGATCAAATAAAAAACCGGCCAAGTGCGTGTCGGACCACGAACAATGAAAGGTTCCGTAGTTGGGATGAATTTATCCCAAAAACAAACTCAACTTTGTAGTTGAAAAATATGTTCTCCCATACGGAATGTATGGTAAAACATGTTTTTGCAACTGCAAATATAAGTTGGTCCTTTATTACTCGTTAACTTGTAAAGCCTACTTAGCTGTGATAGCTTTCCTTTTAATTTCGTTATATAACCTACTGCCGTGATTTTTTTCACACATCGACTGTCCAGAGCTTCATGGCCTTTTCTGCCGATTATTTGTGCCCGACAAATACATTGGACACCGTCAGAGCCGCCGACACAATCTGTTTGTGCAACTGTCATGCAAGACTGTAGCCAGAGCCGAATCCCCAGTTTGTCGTACCCTAAAGATGTTAAATGCCCTTCTGACTGCCAACCCTGAATGTGATGTGTTTGCGGATGAATGGAGTAAAATTATGCGTATATGTCTGGTGTTCTGTGAGAGAAAGTATGCTAGGGAGTCCACTGTTCCATGTTAGTTTTAAATTAAATTAATATCAAGATTGTAATTGTTTCTATGTTAATTAATGTAATTAGTGTTGTACCGTTTTAATTAACTATAAATAAATAAATAAATCAAAACCAACCATTAACTTGCAGGGGGGACACTTGACTCTAACAAAAATTAGCACTTTAAAGCTTAATATTTCGCAAACGGATCCCTACGTCCAAAAAAACATTACCACTTTACGTGTAGGGAAGGTTCCTTAAAAAAAAATCTTTTTCATCGTTTTATTTTACCACTTTGTCGGGGTGATTAATATGTATACCCATGCCAAATTACAGCTTTCTTGAACTAAGAGTCTCAGAGGTAGACCGCGGACAGACAGACAGACGGACATGGCGAAACTATAAGGGTTCCTTGTTTACTACGGAACCCTAAAAACCAAGACATAGCGCTGTCAACAGTGACGTGAGGCCGGTTTCGTAAATATCTGTGTACTTCTAGAGGTGTAGTTTGATTGTAAAATGTGTGCGTGTGAGCGTGTATGCACAGAGCGGAGGTGTAGTTTTGGCATGATTCACTGTTTTGTTCGCAGCGCTGTCTTTGTTTTTTATTTGGTCTGAACTCACTAAAACAAGCACCAATCACCAAGCTTGGTCACCGCACGTTCGCGAATAGAATTCAAATTCAAATGTTATTATTGATGGCGTGACTGACAATGAATCGAATGATGCTTAAGCGCAGCTCACACCCGTTCATTATCAAATTATATATTGATTACACAAATGAGCGCACAGAGCTATGAAGTTTTAGACTTGTATCGTAATACTAATACTTCTTCTTTTCAGCTAAAGGCACTTGGAAGTGGTGAAGGGTGGGCGTTTTGGGAGACTGTCTTATGTAATTTTGACGTTCAAACAGTGCTGTTTTTTTTTTTTAATAACTTTTTACGTAAGATTTTTGTTTTTTAAATTGTATTTTATGCTGTCTGAAAGATTTCCCGCTATAAGTAACTGAATAGCATTCTGTAGTTTTTTTTCAAATTATTTGAAAGCTCTACTGTCACTTTGACCGTGTTTTTGCTTTCACAATTCACTACATCGAAAATAATTTCTAAAGACTTTGGCATCTTTCTTTGTTTGTTGTGTGGTTATGATTTATGATTAACCTGGTGTCAGAGTTTTAAAGCCACTTATGGGCCTCTGACTTGCCATCTCATGCCGTCGAGAAATATCTCTCAGGCATGCCGGTTTCCTCACGATGTTTTCCTTCGCCGTTATTGAAGCAAGACTTTCGCATACGCTTTTATATTGTAAAGGTCTGGCAAACTGTGAAACAAATATAAAAGGTGGTTTAAGGTAGCCTGAAAAGAAAAAGCTAATATGCCACTTCTACGCATTCCCTTAATCTATATGACAAAACAAACAGAACCCTACCGTTTGTGGCACAAATAACACGTATTGAGCTATGAGCCATGGGCACCCATCCATTAGAGCTTTATGAGTATCACCGTATGGAACTGTGGACTGTGTGTGTTGGCCGCCAATGTTTGTTGAACATTTTGGTCAATATTTTCAGGTTCTTTTGACAGTCGTCACGGGTAGTCAGAAGCCCATAAGTCTGACAAGGGTATCTTGTTACCCAGTAACCGGGTTGTGGAGGTCAGATAGGCAGTCGCTCCATGTACAATACTAGTATTCAGCTGGATTCGGTTACACTGGAAGCTGACCCCAACATACTTAGGAAAGGTTAAGCAGATTGATTTTATTGTCTTCAGGTTGGTTGTTTAGCAGATAGTTGATAAACAACGTTGCTGGCCTGTAATGTCTAAATGCGCCAGGAAAAGTAGTCTCCACATACAGAAGTGCTGGAAATTTTCCTCTGCGTATTTTGTTTTCAATGTAAGATAGTTTACAACTATCAAATATTTAGTTAGTTATTACAAGACGAAAAAACAGTGAAATTAAATGAAATTGTTTATTCTGTAAATAGGATATCGGAATCACTTTTACCCGTCATATTAAAAAAAATATTAAAAATAAGCTAGATGAATTCGGCGTTTCCAATCTGACTACTCTGAGAAGAAAGGCCGAAACAAACTCAGAGGTCACAGTCTCTTTTAAAGTCCAGAAATAATCTTTGGTCAGGCCATATGAGGACCATATAGATTACAGTCTGAAATGGTCTTTTGAGGAAAGAACCACACAGATTTGAGTGGACCAGTCCAGTCAGTGCAAGCATTTGTCAGTAATCGTGGAGCTCAACTCAAAACTTAAGAAGCTCAACTCGACGAACAATACCAAAGAAAGGACATTTGGGTAGGCCGAATAAACTACTCAAACTGCTAGACCATCATTAAAACTAGCTGAGAAATGAAAATAATAATGAAATCCACATAGTCCTCACATTCACAATAAGTAAAAAGTCCAGTAGGTACCCTAATTGCGTAATACAACACAATAACAATCTGTTTCAAATTGAAACAGATTGCTAATCCATTGCATCATAAGTTGGAAAAAAATCTGCTCAACAACGTAAATAACGCAATGAATGTTGTTGAACTGTCAAAATGAAACAAATTAGGCAAAATTGTTTACAAAAATAAGTTACGCAATTACGGTACATGTATTTAGGTAACCATCACAGAAAAAATATTGTTCCACAATATAAAATAATTAAAATTAAAAAGTGAACATCACTTCAAACCTTTGTCCACACATTGGCCCGAAAAAGCTGGTCCAAACATTGCCTCAATAATGACATATCAATATTAATTCGATAATTTGCTACAATTTGTGCTGGCCGGTAATTGGTACGTACACCCCACTGTTACGAGGTAGCCATTAAGCTTCATTATTATACCTTTGTAGTGTTTACTTTTTCAATGAATATTTGCGTTTATAGTGGAGTTTAAACAACAAGTTACAGGTTTTTTTTTATAGTAGGTTTTAGCCACCGACTCATTATTGTGTCGTGTTGTGTCGTGAAGCGAGATACAATAATCAAATAAATCTGTTCAGCACCCTAATTGCGTAACACAGGATATCAATCACAATTTTTTTCATTTTGACAGTTCAACAACATTAATTGCGTTATTTAGGTACGTCGTTCAGCAGACAAATTTTTTGAACATCTGAAGCAATGGATTAGCAATATCCTTCAAAATTATTCAGATAATGATTGGTCGTGGGTTACGCAATTAGGGTGCAGGACTACGTCAAATCACAACGAGTTTTGATTGGCTAACACTCCGTAAGAGAGCGTCACGACACGACACAACACATTACTATAAATCCGGCTTTATTCAGGTGTTCGTTTCGGGAATGCTTGAAGTATTTTGGACTCAAATGGAGTATTTTTTCATGAGGTCACTGAAATGAAATAAAAGTATTTATTGTATATCGGAATCACAAACAAAAAAAAAACTTTAAAAAAAGTGCCGGCACTCCGGGAGTGCCGACAGAAGTAAAAACTTGAACAAGATCGCCTTGGTGGAAGAAAAATACTTGTATAGAACATTGGTCCGTAACTTTATCTAAATAAAGAGCACAAACAGGTTAACAAAAAAAAAAAAAAACTTCCGAAACCTTTAAAGCAAAAATACTTGCATAGAACATTGATCCATAACCTAACATAAATAAAGAGCACAGTCGCGTTTACAAAAATGAGTTGTCGTCATGGTGTCGCGAAATCAATGGTTTAGTCCCATCTCAAAAATGCCCAACGCGTCTAAAGAAGTTTTCACTTCAAAAAGAAAACCTAGATGGAGTCGACATTTCCTTCCTGAGAAGAATAAACGGCGAAACAAACTCAGGGATCAAAGTCTCTTTTGAAGGCCAGACTTATCTAACATAGTCTCTCAGCGAGTGTTCTGCCCGTCAAGCAACCGTCCGTCGCTGATAGCTCTTACCTGCTTGCCTTGGGGTAGTGAGAACAGTCAGCGTTTAATTACTAAGGCGACGATAACTGATTTTATACTGAAGATCACGTCTAAACGAGTAGTGTTAATAATTTGGAAAAAATATATGTTCAATTTGAGCATTTTTTTAATAACTTGATGTAAGAATAATTTGGATTATGTTTATATGACATAGTGAAATTAATTTGTAAAGTTAAGTCCAACGCGGAAAAAAAACTGAGAATCACGCAAAATCTATCAAGCGTATTTTTTTAAACCTTCTCCATTTTAAAGATAATTTAATTATTGATCTTTAAGTATACCGACGTGTTTTATTAAAATACCTTTTGTTTTATCTATAATAAATTAATAATGCGTCTAATTTGGGACAGCGCTCCTAGATGGACGAATTCTATTACTGGCTGGTCGTCGGACGCGTTGCGTGAGCTCTGTACAGAACACGCAAGCTAACTACTCAAGGTCACTGGCATATATCTGCGTCTTAATATACATATGTACCTATTTTACTTACAAGACAACTGCAATATTTTGTATGTTTCTTGAGCAAGAAAATCGTTGATTGCTCGCTTCCACGTTGGCGCCGCGGCGCGGCCCGGGCGCGGGCGGTGGGACAGGTGCCATAGGTAGGTAGTTATTTTTAATAATAGTTGGAATAACCTAAGATGTCAAAATATTTCCCTACATCAACATGATTATCCCAAATACTCGTTAAGAATTTTGTTTCACAAGTCGCGGTTGCAACTTTAAATTAAATTAGCGTCAAAACATCTCGACCGTATCACCAATAATTTGTAAACACATCTTTAAAAATATTTCATTTTCGTTTTCTGTCGTCAAAATGGCGTCGCGTTGTTCTGTTCCGCGCTATAAATCTTGGCATTATTAATTATCCCATTAGTGAAGATGGCCAGTTTGAGAGGAGCTCTCGATATATTGTTAAAAAGATTATTTATAGGAGACCACCCTTAATGGGAGGTTATTTCGGTAAGTATAATTATTGGAGGAAAATATTAGAGGCATTCATTTCTATTGTTAATAATGGATGCGGAATTTGTGGAACGACTGTCATTTGAGATCCCAAACCTTATTAGAGGACTGGGCAATATCAATATGTTTAGGAGTTACTTAAGTTTGGGCAGGAGGGATAGGATATAATTTTTGGGCTTCCAAATCAAAATCAAAAGTAATTTATTCAGACTTGGCTGATAATTTGCACTTTCAAACGTCACAATTACTTACATAAGACAGTCCCCCAAAACCCCCGCCCTTCACCACTTCCTAGTGCTTTAGCTGGGAAGAAGAAGTAAAGCAAAAACAGTGGCACTCCGGGAGTGCCGACAAAAGTGAAAACTTGAAAAAAAATCGTCACCGCGGTAATCAACGCGTTGATGTCTTTTACTCCAAAGTGTCGGTAAATTGCGTAACAGTATCGCGAAATCAATGGTTTAGTCCCATCTCAAAAATGCCCAACGTGCCAAAGAAGTTTTCACTACAAAAAACTACTTAGAAAAGAAAAACTCGATAGAAAAACTGGATTCTTATACGATACCTAATTCATCCCCAGTCTTTACGCGGCAACACCTCATCGCTATGACGTTTATTACTCTGCTTGGTTTCATAGTGAGTTTTCATTTATTTATACATATAATACCAAATTGTTTTCAGAAATCTTTTTTACCTAATTTTAATAATAGATATCTATATCAAAAAAACCAAGAAAGAAATTCACACATTGAATAAGGGATTCCATTAAAATTCTCCAGCGACCACAAATCAAGCATAAAAATATACCAAAAACGTAATCAGTTAACAATTCAAAATACCCACTTCCCCAACCACTTGAATCTCAAAGATTGTCAACAGTTAAGATCAAAGCAAATCGGAGGGTAGTCCAAGTAAGACTGGTCGATTTTAATGGGTCGTGTCATTTTGCGAGCGTGCGTTAAGTAAAACGGAACGCGGCCGGAAGCCACGCCCCTTCCGCCGGGGCTGTCATCGTGACAGCGCGCCAAATTACATGCCACAGATTATGTTGTGTTTTCGAGTTTGCGGAAAAGAGGATTGAGTAGCTGTTCTATTTCGATTGAGTCTAAGAACATCATAGGGTGAGGTTCGCGATATCTAGCTTATGATTTTATTGGATCCTTTTAGCTATGTCTTGTATTCATGTTTATGTTTATAATATCCGACACGGACATCTTTACCATTTGGAAACTACATATTAAAAAATGGATATTTTTTCAAAAGTATCATACTTTCCTGTGTAAGGGCTCAGTTACACTACAGTAGTATAATCTACAATATTTTTTATATACACACAATAAAACAGTCGTCTCAAAATTTCAACAGCGCGAAAAAAATTAAAATCGGCATGTCATCTACATTTCTCTACTGCTAGATGTTGCAGGCTCCATAAGCCATTCAGCACGCTTAGTATGACCACAATAGAAACGGGTTTTGTCGACGAAAGAATAGACAAAATGACAGATAAACAATCACAATCTGTAATTTTGTCTATTCTTCCGTCGACGTCATGTCAGTTGTTATGCTACGCGTCTAGTTGTTAAAACCACAGATTTTTCCAAGATCCTTTCACTGTTTCCTGTCTATGGAACTGTAGAGATAAACAACTATAAATGCTCATGACAAAATATTCTTGAAAACTAAACTCTCATGCAAAGTTAGCTATGTTATTATGGCTCTACCTTTACCAACTTTGCTTCGACGGTCCCCCATTCCCCTTCGTGTATTGTGGTTAGTTGGGGGACTCGTATAGTCGTACTCGCACTTAAGTGGCGAGACGGCCATGTATAAATCAATAAACTGTTATGATTTGTTTAGCTTTTCATCCTTACATATTATAAAACTAAGTCCCCCGCCGCGTCTGTCTGTCTGAACGCGATAAACTCAAAAACCGTTGAACGGATTTTTAAATGGTTTTCACCAATGGACAGAGTGATTCATGCGGAAGGTTTTGTGGAAATTGGCTGAAATTTGTGAAGATGTCGGAAAAAATCATGCCGACTGGGAGCTTTATTGGCGTGCGCCGCGGAAATCGTAAAAGTAACATCAAATTTATGTTCTACAGTATTGATTATCTTAAAAAGTTCAACAAAAAAGTCCGCGATGGTACCTATATGTCTAGCTTCTAAGGATGACCCACAATAACCATTTTTAAAATTTCATTGTTATTTCCGAAGCTGTTTTGACCGGTATTATATTAATCCTCATCCAATTAACTATGTTACTTAAATTGAGCATTTAATTTAGATTAAAATTTGCCTTGACATCATTTCATTTAAATGAATGGTTTAAAAGATATCACAGATTCAAAATTACGCGTAACAAAATAATTACGGTTAGAGCGCAGCGGTAGGAGCCAATAACCTTTTCCTGGACTATTAGGTATGTAATCCCGGTACTGCCCGGTAATACGTTCCCGTGGGATATTTTCCAACATCCACGCAGGCAAAGCCACGGGCAAAAAATAATATTTTATAAATACAGGCTGTATTTGAAATGTTGGTGTTTGTTTTTATGGTGTAATTGACGCATAGGTGAAGCAAAGCCATGCATTTTTTTTTTGAATGAGGTATTCCTATCCTTTTAAGTCTTAAAATATAAACGTGACATTGGCTAAATTCACGAATCGTGCGAAAACAAAAAGGAAAACGATTATAATAATGTAACAATTAACTCTCAGTAATTTATTAATAAATGTTATAACTAGTAATTTATAATCGAGGTGTCATCTAATATGAGTATTCAAATCCTTACTTTATTGTTAAATTTTAATTTATAAATAATATTTTATAATGCTTGTCCTTCGTGACGAGAATCTCGTGAAAGCTGAGAAAAATAAAAATCATATCTTGACTCAGTACACGAGGTTGTCCACATGCGGGACGTGGACTCTGCAATCATTGTATCGATAATCGTTAAGATTAATGGCTTATTATCGGAGAGCCTCGACTTACACCTCAGGAGGCTCTCATTGCGCGGCTAGGTCAAAGGCTTGATTCAGAAAGCAGTATTCCTGTACACGGCACGCATAGTGAGGAGGTTCCTTGCTCTAGAGGCTCTAGGCTCAGGAATTCAGGGCTCTAGACTAGATCCCTGTACATCGGCAGCTTGGACCGTATTTCTGATGTCAGGGCCCGTCTTCAATCTATTGGAGGCCCTGGGCACATAAAGATCACGGAGCCCATGTGTAGATAAGCAAAATTCTAAAATTATTCAAACATTATTTTAAAGGAGAATGCCCCTGGACAGGCCCACTCTTTGTGTCAGAGTGTATAAAAAAATTGATGAGCTAAAATGTTATCTCGTTTTCTATCACGAAATACAAAATAGTTATTAGTAAGTTTACCCAGTATAAGTTTTCAACATAATTAGTATGCTAATTAGATAATTATTCAATATCATTGCCGCCTGATAGTTAACAAATTAATTGAATTTCTTTCAATGTTCAATAAAACCTAATTAAAAAATATACAACCAATAATAAAAACATAATACTATTACTTCATAATTTTGAGGCTAGAAAATGATTGTAAATCGCATTGCGAATCAATTATTTTGTCATCGAATCGGGTAGATACTAATAATGCGTAGAATGGAACGGCGCGCGGTGGCTCCAAGGAATGATTCTTTTGAGGGCAGGCCGGGGACTCTATCGATAGCAGGATCCTGGGCACTTGCCTAGAGTGTCTAATGGACAAAAGGGGCCTGCCTAATGCCGATGAGCTATTATTTTTTTTTATTTTTTTTTAGATTTTATATTAATTAATTTTCGTTTAAAATCTAGTTTAAACTTACCTTGTTACAAATAGAAACACCCTATATAACCAAAGGACCCTATAGGACCAAAGATTTTTAAGAGTTTTTTTTTTGTATTTGTCATTCAGCGTCATGTTGCATCTTAGCGTAACTCCTCTAATTAGTTTAGATAGGTATAAGTGGACACTGCGTCGGTGCATCTCTTAATAGGCAATTAGATGTAATTAGTTTGAAGTAAGTACCTGTCTTGTTAACGAAGTTGTTGATAAGTATATCGTAATTAGCGTATTTTTAGCTTGTTTACATGAAATACATCCTGTATTTCACCACACTTTGATTATTTCTTCTTGATATTATTATTAATGATAATCTGTCCAGACAGTTAAAGCTGTGAACTCGTCAAAAAAAATAGCGTCCAACTGTTGGCTGCAAAATGTACGCACACTAGAAAAACACAATGAAAGCGCAATATCGCGACGTGGGGCAAGTGTAAGACGTAGCTGTCACGCACACCAGCATAAAAAAGTTGGCGTGTTTGTTTTAGTGCTTTTGCAGGGCGACACTCTATCAAGAAATAAAAATAATCAACGATTATTTATTTAGGTATTGAAAACAGTGATTCTGTGTTCACAGTTACTTGACTTCTTAAACCCTTCTAGGCTTTGGCTACCCCTCTAGGAATAACTGATTTCATCACAAATGCGGCTTCCCTTTAGCAACTGTCAAAAATAGCAAAAGACCGCTATTTTCGAGGGATAAAAGCGCGAAATCGCATCGCTATTACAAAAATAATTTGCACTGTACATAAAATAATATTGAACCGATTTTGAGCTCTATTTCTTAAGCAATAAAATTGTACAAGTAATTTACTAAGTGCATCTATATTTTGGTTCTGCACCAATAAAATGTCAACTACATTTCACTGAAAAATGCAGTGTATTCTATACGTAATAAAATTCAATTTTCTTTTGCCTCACAAATAAAAATTTTCCCCACTTTTCTATACCGCCAACAAAATACAAATGTCATTTTATTGTCTTATAAAGCTTATTATTTAGAAATAAGGTTCAATTTCCTACAATTTAGATGAAATAATAAGTTTGCAATCAAAATGTGACATTAGTAACGGTTTTTAAGTGCACTCAAATAGTGATGTGAGATGACATTCGGATTCGCGTAACGAAATATTATAATTTTATCGAATATCCGTAGGGATGCAAAAGTGTTTGTTGTAAGCATTTGCAATTCATATTTTCCTTGATGTTTTGAATATTTTATTGGTGCTAGTGATTTTGTAGGGTGAGCTGAATGGGGTAAACGCATTGTCTGTAAATAAAATTAATTTAGCCTAAGTTACCTACCTACTTAGATTGAGTTAGATCGTGAGTGGGTATTGATTTTTTCTCCTGGCAATTTTTTTATTTGGTTTCGAATAGAATAGAAAATGTTTACTTATTCGCATAGAATGAAGAGTAAGTTGATGATAGGTACGGGTGACTTGTTACAAAATAGGTACCTAATGTTTAGTTTCAGATAATATTCTACCATTTGGCATTTGGCAAAAATTACTCAATACTCAATATCTTTATTGCATTACCATAATGTGTAATTAGGTGATAACTATATAATTTAGATCATTATGTACCTACCCTGTAGGGCACAGCAAAAAGTAGGAGAGAGGAAGTCCTGTTTTAGGAGATCATTAAGTTGTTATTGTGGGAACGAGTTTTAAGTTACATAATATTATCAAAGTCAGGAGATCGCAAATAAGATACTAACATTTCGCTTAACTATTATTTATGTTTAATCTGCAAAAAGTACTTAAATATTTTAGATTATCTTTTTATACCTGTACATATGTATTATAATTCTATTTATTCATATAAATAAATTGTTTTCCTTAATAATTAATTAATTGTTAATTTGTACCTACTTACTTATAACAGTTATAACTAATACCTACAATATCTAATTGGTAATTCTAATTTTACAGATTTTCTCGAAAACAATCGAAAGAACAGAGTCTATCAGAACAGAACGGTCCGTCCGTTCTGTTCTGATAGACTCTGTTCTTTCGAACGAATGTAATAGAAAAGAATAGAAAAGTGAGTAGTAGTTAGACGTCCGATCCAAATCCGAGAAATTTCGGTCCGAAGTATCCATAGTACTATTTGTATGAGGGGTTGTGCACTAGATCTGATCTTTGTCAGTCCGAATTTAGAACATTCCCAATTCGGATTGAATTCGGATCTTGAATTCGGATTCGGATGGGACGTAGTGCTAAACCCCTCTTGCCCTATTAACGTATCACCTGTTAAGTTGTGAATCAGCATTTTCCGCCAAATTATGTCAAACCGATTCTTCGATATGTAAGTTTGAAGATGTGGCTCAGTGATATTTTTTACTAAGCCGTGAAAGCCAATAGGAAATAAGAATCTGCAAACTATAATAGAAAAGATTTCAAACAATCAAAAAATCAATCTGCCTAGTTTTTCCCCAATTATGTTGGGGTCGGCTTTCAGTCTAACCGGATGCAGCTGAATGACATGGAGCGACTACCTGTCTGACCTCCACAACCCAGTAACTGGGTAATACCCTTGGTAAGACTGGTTGTCAGACTTTCGGGCTTCTGACGACCCGTAACGAATGTCAAAGATCCACGAATGACAGTCGGGACCAATGGCTTAAGGTGCTTTCCGAGGCACGGAGGAGTCTCGGTATATAAAGATGGTCACCCATCCGCGGATAAACCCCGGCAAGCCTAGCTTAACCAGATGGATCGACCTGGGTGGCTGTTATTACTTAGCTACGAGCTCCTCACACACCCCAAATATACCTAAACAAATATAAAAACTAACTATCCAAAATTAAATTACCCACAATAAACAAATTAGAAAACAATTTAATGAATCGTAAACTCGCTAACGAGATTAAAAATTACCGTCGACTGAACGCGTCATTTACACATAGTCTACACAGATAATGAATGAAAATTACAGCGGACAAAAAAAGCGTTTCAAACTTCGAACCCCGTTAAACGACCAATCATGGCGCCGGAATTTGATTGCGGGGCGTGACGGTCCTCATTACTTACAGAACAACTGCAGCGACGAACTGACAGATATCTATCTATCTCTGTCTTTTGTATGGGGATTGGAAAGAGATGAGTAGATACGGGAAGCAATTTGCGTGGATCGTTGAGCCCTATACACAGCGTGTTTTAATATTTAATGTTATAGCCATATTAAGTTTGTTATGAATAAGTTTATTATATTATCGTGGATTTATGTCGGGGGCGCGTTAATGGCGCGTTCCCGTATCGTATTAGTGCTTAGAAGTGTGATTTGTTTGGATAACACGATAGATGTCGCTGTGATTCGATTAGAGGTTGAGTTTGGTGCGAGCGCGAATGTCATTTATTGGGAATCGTTGGGGTAAAAGAGTCCCTGGAGATAGTTTATTCTGGGAATTAGTTGCAGCTATGCTTTCGGGAATTGGAGTCGATTTTGACTTTGTGAAAATATTTAGTTTTGATGCTTTAAAAATTTCTTTGCTAGAAATTTCTTTCAAAAATGTAGACGAAATATTGTGAAGTCTTAAACTAAAAATAAATATTAAATAAAACACGTTTAACGTAAAAAATTAACACATACAATAATAATAAAATTCGTTTCTGTAATATCCAACTTTATTGCATTACTCGCATAAGCCATACCTTACAGGTATCATAATAGGACTCTAGCGATCCTACTAATTCAATACTCACCTACGTATTACAACAATAATCACGGTATTTCTGATGCCAAATAAGGATCCTTGCAACTATTAAAAACATTACAATAGGCACAGCACATGACTAATAATCACAATAATTATTATCATGGTAAAGAACCGTCTTACATTAATGCAAAATGCAAATACATTGACGAAGACAATAAAGGAGCTTGTGACGCCATTGATATCTATAAGTAGGTACTTAGTTCTGAACTGGATAAAAATCTAATACTTAGATACATGGAATAAGTTGAAACTGGTCACTATCTACTATCTTATCTGCCAGGGCTTATTTTTAATCTTATATTTTCAATTGCTTTTGATTATTTTTTGTACATTGTTCTCACATATAGAAGCAACAAGAATGACGTACCCAGGATTTTGTAATATCTTTATTTAAAAGAGTGTCCTTGGAGTTTCTTGGCCGTTCTTCTCCATAGAGATCTACGTTTTAGAATGGGCAATTAGCTTCAACTTTCTGACTAACTGACCGACTCTTTGACAATTCAAAAGTGCCTGTAAATGGTTTAATTTAAATAAATGCTTTGAGTTTGAGTTTGAATATTCCTTGAGTAGTATTCATTCATAAATTCTTAAGTAGTGCACGTGTATGGATACTTGGATAGATAATTACTTTTTATTAAATTGTTGTGCCCGACAAGGTGAACTTTGTAACTATTATACTTAAAGATCTTGTAAAACACATGTAATATGCATTAAATATTTGAATTGAATGGGATACTCCCATCAAAATGAAGTATGCTGTAGAGATACTTCTTTATTTTGTCACCTCAAACAATAGACAATATTCTATTCTACAGGCTGGTCAAGAGCACTACACTCGCACTTGGTGTTGGAAGGATAATCATCCATTTTGCCAAGTTGTATTTGCAGTGGAATTAATGGTATTCGTGATCCAGAAAAAAGCCGAGGAATCTATCGAGATAGGCCAAAATACTGTACCAATCAATAAGAAAATCATTTGGAATAACAGACATACTTTCATTAAACTCTAGCTACGGATGCAGAACAACAAAACCTTGTAAACCAATATCTTCCAGCTGTATTGCAGACAGACTCCTACTTAGGATGACGCACAACGCCTCTCTTTACGATCAAAATCCAATAAATGATTTCCCTCACGACTCTTAATATCGGCATTAGAATCCTTATGCTCTAAGTCAAGTATCGGCCGTCAATTAATGATTTCCCTCACGATTCATATAATCGACATTAGAATCCTTACGTCTTAAGTCCATTGCGTTGGCAGTTAATGGGTTGATATGACTGAATGAGCTATTGTTATAAAATTTATAGCCATTGCAATAACGCATTCAGTTCGTGAAGATATTTGGGAAACTAATTTTAAGCTTAGGTTTAGTTTTGTTTGTGAGAACTTTATACGAGACTCGACTGGGAAGTTATAGATGATCGAAAATGATTTGGAGTGTTTGAATAATGAAGAGGACAATAATATTTATGAAGGTGGCCATTACGAGGTACTTATTTATAAGAAGGCTAACCGTGTTTAAAAAAAAAGTGGTTTGAAAAACACGAAGAAAACATATAATTTACACTGTAAAAATGTGTGCAATGCAATTCGTTGTCATATTGTTCTAGATAAATATTTTGGGAGAAAAATCAACAGGGAAATAGGAGAGCATAAATAATATGGTGGAAATATGCTGGAATTGCAAATGTTTTCGGTATTACGTTTGTTTGGACAAATATTCCTTCGTAGTCCTCTTAAGAAGAGAAGATTTCCATCATCCTGCGCTGGCTGTAAAAAGGAAAGATAGAGGCAGCCGAAAAAGAGTCTAAGAAGGAAGGGGGGAGTCACTGAAAGAAAAGCAAACGAATTTAACGTAAGAAGAAAAGAAAGAAAGAAAATACGTTTATTTGCGGTAAACATGATACAAAGAAAGAAAACAAAGGCCAAAACAAATTGGGGGAAAATATGCGTCACATCCACGCAAAACGGCCTTCGCTAAGCATAATGCTGCGACCCCATGCGAGACAGAACCACAGCGCTGGTTTTCAGCGACAGCCGGCGTTGACTTGACAAACGCAGCATAAATTAGCATTAAGGAAAATATGTTTAATTAAAATGGCTACAAGCCCACTTAAGTTTTAAGTGGAGATTTCCATGGGTCTCAAACATAACTGCCCTAGCAGAATACCAGCGCTGCGGTATTTCTTTAATATCGTAGCATTATGCTGAGATAGGAGCCTTTTTGGCCTCGCACAGGTCTTCTTTTATGTTTACACATTAATTTAAAAAAAAATGTTTTTCTGAAATTGTTATTGTTTTTATAATTTTCTTAGTTTTAATGTTGTACCTATTTCCTGTGCGAGCCCCAAATAAAAAAAATCTTTCTTTCTTTTAAACTGGCGAAATGTGGGTGTACTGCATTTTTTATTAAGGCGAAAGCGCCGACCCTGCCCGCGAAATTCAAATTTTCTTACGTTTTTTGTATTTTTTAGGTCAGTCTCAGATCTCATGTTAATGATTGATTGATTTACGGTCGTAAAAATAATAAATATATATTTACAGAATGTTAATAATTCACGAAATTGACATTCTTAGCAGCAAATAATTTGATATGTTATTTAGGTAACCGTGAGATGTGGAAGAAATGGAGGGAGGCCATCTTTTATGACCGCCAATCAATCAATCATTAACATGAGATTTGAGACTGACCTACAAAATGAAAAAAACATAAGAAAATTTGAATTTCGCGGGCATGGCCGAAGGTTCCACCTTAATGTTTTAATGAGTGTGTTTTAGTTTAACTTGTGATTTCCTGTGCGAGTCTCAATAAATACATTTTCTTTCTTTTCTTTCTTTTACTGAAAAGTACTTTTCTTTATTCGGGGGAATACAGAAGTGATGTTATGTTATTTTATTTCCGGTGCAAGTTTAATTAAAATTCCTAACAAAACTACTAGGTAGGTACTATTAACTAAATTTAAGCTATGAATAACAATGTCAATACAAGGCTTTTGGCTACTTTTGTATTGTGTGTATTTTATATCTATTTTTTTTAAATATGCTATTTGTTTGGGCAGAATAAACAAATTTTCTTTCTTTCTTTTTTTCTTTTACCGACTCATCCATTTTGGATACAGTCCGAACCAGACTTCCTTTCTTTCTCATTCATCACCAAAATACGAGAAAATGTCAGACGAAATCAAAGCAATTCCTTCAGTCACATAAGAAGCCATCAAACTACCCACACAAATCGTAAATTATCTTGTATACATCAGCGGTGTACCAAATAGCCACAATCAATTTAGAGGGGGTGGTGAAGTGGTGGGGGGAGGGGACAAATTGCTCGCTAATGACCACCGCGCCGGCCAAGTGGCGGTGCTGGCTTTAGATGTGGGAGAGTGGATTGGAGAGATAGAGAAAGAAAACGAGGATAGTAAAATTATAATAATAATAAGTAGGTACACTGCTCTCAAAATACTGTGTCAGAGTGGTACAGATTGATTTCTGAAAAAATTAAATGCATATGAGTTTAGTGAATTTCCGGGTAGGGTAAAGTGTTATCGGATTTTACCTGGTTGTGCATGAGTCTTAAAAATAACTATTTAAATGTGGATGTAAGTACACACGGCTACACATCAAGCTATACATTTCCAGTTTATGTTGATCTCGCATTGTGTAGGATTTCCGTACAATGCGAGGTCAATGCCAATTCATTTATGAAAATATTATGTTTGTAAGGAAAAATCCACATCTTTTTAATAAAATAAGTGATAGACATAATTTTAATACTAGAAATAAAGATAAAATAGATCAACCATTTTTCAGATTATCTAAAGTACATACATCTTTTATGGGGTACTGTGTTAAATGTTACAACAAAATACCTTGTGACATATTGCAATTAAATGAAAGAAAATTTAAAACTCAGATTAAAAGTACACTTTGTAAACAAGCATATTACAAATTAGAGGATTATATCCAAGATAAGAGTGCTTGGAAACGTGCTGGTCCTGCTCCATAGGACAATTTAGAATCAAGACAAAATCAAACAGGTTGCTAATTTAATTGTAAAATTTATAATTTTGTATTATATGACATTGATTTTACATTCTGTGATTACTTCCTCACACACTGACTTATTAATTTTAAAAACATTAGGAAAATCGTCTACTTTTACAATGTTTGTAAATATGTGAGCACCATGTATCTATCATATAATTAAATTATCTGTCGTTGCTTCATTTTTAATTCTTTTTACCTATTGTGGTATAGTAATTTTATTCTAGGTGCATCGTCTTCACATATAATTATTTAACTAATGTACGTACTAATACAAACTATTGTAAAACATTTTAAAAGAGTAACGGTGGAGTTTCTTGCCCATTCTTCTCCATACGAAAACTACCTTTTGGAAGGGGCGACTAGAATCAATTATATTATTCTGTAAATTTTGACGTTCAAAAGTGCCATACATGGGCCTATTTGAAATAAATGTTTTGACTTTGACTTTGACACGGACACGCATATCTGAACATCGTAAAGACCATTCTTGCTTGCAGCGTTCGGCCGCTTTAGTAACCCTTACCTACGAAAAAAATGGCCGTGTGCACGGGTTTAGTTTTCAAAGTGGTTAGATATGCGTGACCGCAATAGTAAAAAAGAAAGAAAGAAAGAAAAAACGTTTATTTGCGGTAAACATGACACAAATAAAATAAAATAAAGTGTTAAATACATAAATGAGAAAAAGTTGGGGAAGCATGCGTCACATCCACGCAAATCGGCTATCGCTCAGCATTATGCTACGACCCTATGCAAGACAGCCCCAGCGCTGGTTTTCAGCGACAGCCGGCGCCGACGTAATGACGTCGACCGGTGCAGCAAACAAATATTTAGACGGTGTACCAGTACAGCGTACTTAAAGAAAAATAATTTATTAAAATTAAAATGTGATTCAATATATTAAATAGATGTAAAAAACAAAAAGAAATGGACATACTTTATTTTAAGTTACGAGAATATCATCCTCAAAAAAGTTTTACGTTTTATACACCTCAGCTTTACTTTTCTGGGAATAAAGGCGTGATGTTATGTAAATACAAAAAGTTAATTGCAATTCTGATTTTAGGCTCATCAGTTAGGAACAAAAGCACTGCAAGAACCACAATAAACCACTTCCCAGCTGACATAGCTTGCGGTACAAATTACGTGTTATATTCCCTCGAGGCATAAGCAGAGATGTACGCAAATAATTTCTGACAGTGATAGACATTGAATTAAGTGCTGCTGCTTTATACGGTGGGGATTAAAGGCATGAAAATGTTTAAATTATTTTATATTCAAAGATTTTTCTGTAATTTACGTGAACAACACTTTTTTTTGGTACAACTTAGCGCATGTAGGTACTTATGATTTTGGTTAGATGTGTTAATCACATAAGTACATTAGTAGTAGTATTTGTGATTTCCTGTGCGAGTCTCAATAAATAGTTTTCTTTCTTTCTTTTCTTCTCGGAGAAAGTTTATGTACGGGACCCTAAAAAAGGGAATCCTTTTTTAGGGTCCCGTACATAAACTCTCCGATTGCTACTGAGAAGCCACTGAACATTTATTGAACAAATAAATTATAATATAATTTTATTGTAATAATTATAATATAATTTTATGGTAATTTTTTATTTTAATTTTTTGAACAAATAAATATACTTATATGCCAAATATTTACAGGAAAAATTAACAGGATTATAATCGTGTACCTACCTACATAATCACTTTAACTATTAGATATTATTGAATTTTTTTGGGTTCCGTACCCGAAGAGTGCCAAACGAAACCCTATTTCTAAGTCTCCGCTGTCCGTCTATCTGTCAGCGGGCTGTAGCTCATGAACAGTTGAAATTTTCACAGATTGTGTTTCTATTGCCGCTATAACAATAAATTAAAGATAAACAAGAAACGTGTTTTTTTTTTTTTTCTAAACTTTGTACGGTGGTACGGAAACCTTTATGTGTCAGTCCAACTAGCATTTGGCCGATTTTAATTTTTTATTTAATTAGGGGTTTTATAACCTTAATAGTAAGGCAGTCCCATCGTACCTTAAATATATACTGCTACGGATACATTTGGGCCATAAACCCTAACAGACTCTTTGCATCGTCACCAATTGGTTGAGGCAGAATTCTTTGGAATGTGCCTATATAAGTCGGTTCAAGCGCAAGATCCCAAACAGATTATTTCTATGAGATTCATATTGAACACAGTCCATCAATAACTGATACAGATATGTGAGGCAAATAAAATAGGTACCTACATTTATATCGACACCAATACATGCACATAACATCACGCCTTGTTTCCGCGAAGGGTTGGGCAGACGTGTCCCTGTAACAAGTTCACCCACCAGTTATGTTTTTTTAGTCCCATGTAATAGGGGGCGAGCCTATTGCCATCAACCGGGCACAAATCCAGACTCCGGACTGCTACTGAGAAATTTCAGATAGAAATACCCAATAACACTTTGCCCGACCCGGGAATCGAACCCAGGACCTCGTTACAAACTACGACCACGTTACCCAATAATAAATGGAATAAATGTAAAGGATGATAAGAACACGACCAATAATAATGAAGTAGGTACCTATATTTATCTAAGTGACTATTTGTCCGTCGGCAGTTCATTTTATTTCGATAAGAGTCTTAATAATTATCATCAAACACTTTGAAGCAAAACATTTTTCCTTCAAAACTGCCAAAAAAGAACATCTCATACAAAATCATTTCTATGAAAAAAGGAAACGTCAAAATCAAGTAAAGATTAAGAAATTTGTCCGCTACCAAACGGGGCACAAAACGATGAAATTTATACCCCGTGCTGACACTGGCAAAACATTGTGATCACCACCAATTACCACTGCACACTGCCTCCACAAATATCACTACCACTATCTCCCTCTAACCCATCTAAACGGAACTACCTATCCCTTTCGCGCTTCACACAAAAGTGTTCTTAATCATTTGTTTGGCAGAAGCATAAGGTCGTATGTTTATGTAGGCCTTTTTGGTGTTGGACGTTATTATTGAACAATTAGGGTTCAAATTGCAATGTTAATTGGTTGATTCCCGACTGTATCAGTGTCAAATAAAAGTTATCTTTAATGTCAGGATGGTAGAGGTGGTTTTGGGATTTGTAGTAGTAAATAATAGGCTCGTTAGCAATGTAGTTAGAAGATAATGACAGAAGTATTATGACGCTAGCAATAAAGCTTATATTCCCTCGTCCAGTCGTTAGTACTAATAAAATAAAATAACGTTTTGACTACACCCCGTATGTAGGCGTGGCGAGCCGCGAGAGAGTTTACGCGCGATGCTCGCGGAGTACAGACGTATGGGCATTGCGATTACGTTAAGTGATTTTTCTTTTTAAAGTTTAAGTTTTAACATTGGATTTTGATAGTAATTTTAATAAAATTGAACAGTATTTTTTGCCAATGTATTAAGAGTGATATTGTTAAATTCAGTATTAAGATACTAAAATATTAAACTTTGGTGTGCTAAGTATAGTTTTTTTAAATAAAATATTCTGCATAACAGTGAAAAATTTAAAGCTGAGAAGAACAAGAAAGTAAGACTCGTATTAGAAAGTTTTTAAATTAAAAAAAAATGTAACGTTACATAACGACGTATTAGAAAAAAAGACGTTTCTTAGTGATTTTTAACACAAAAGTGACTGCGAAACAGTGCGTGATAATTATGGAATCAAAAATAGAACTAGGCGAGACCAAAACCCAGAAGAAAGTACCAAAACCATTTTCGATCGAATCGATAATCGGAGACCGAAAATCACCAGAAATCGATATAGAAAATAATATATCTGAAAGTTCTCGAAATTCAGAAGACGATGAAAATGAAAGATTGGACGGATTGAATCGAATGCGATATTACGCGCCATTTTTACAGCAAAATGGCTTCCCGTTTTTACTAGGATATCCTGAGCCGTGGTTGTCAAGGGTGCTAGGGTCGGGAGCAGCTCCCGTGAGGGAGAATAGAGAGGAGGAGAAGAGAGAGAGTCCTGTCAGTGTGGGGAGTGAAGCAGAGAGTGATGGTGGAGAAGAAACTAATCAAGGTTTGTAAACTTTCTTGGCTCTACCTAATCTAAATAAAAAATCCTATCTCAAATCTTTGTTAGAGTATCTGTCACGATTTGATTCTCTTATAAGACACGTAGATTTCAATCAATAAGCGGTGATAGCCTAGTGGTGTGACCGTTGGACTGACAAGTCATAGGTCTCGAGTTCGAACCCAAGGCATACACTTTTCGGATTCATGTGCATATTGTATAATTATCACTTGCTTCGAAAACGTTGAGGAAACAGGCATGCTTGAGGGATATTTCTCGACGGCATGCGGCATGTCAGAGGCCCATGGGCGGCTTTAAAACTCTGACACCAGGTTAGTCACTAACCATACGACAAGAAGAAGAAGTATTAGTGTATACTCAATCTTCTACCTAACAAATATATGACTAAATTCATTAATTGACAGACAACGAACTGCCGCTCGATCTAGAAACATTAACTTTTACACAAAAGTTCCTTATTAAATTAAAGTGAGCATTACGGAAGGATTTTAGAGAATTCATCTCCTAAACGAGTTGGCCTGGCCAAGATTATGTCTGGACTTTAAAAGAGACTGTGACCTCTGAGTTTGTTTCGGCCTTTCTTCTCAGAGTAGTCAGATAGGAAACGCCGAACTCAACTAGCTTATTTTTTTTAATATGACGTGTAAAAGTGATTCCGATATCCTATTTACAGAATAAACAATTCATTTCAGTTAAATAGGGGATGAAAGTTTGTATAGCTTTTTGTCATTTTTTCCAATGGGAAAACCCATCGGGGACACGGCTTGTAAAAATATAACTCTTTATTAATTATATCCCAAATCTTTGCTAGATACTCTGTCAGGACGGTTACTATCTGATGGCCTAGTCGTATTCCTTGTGATAGACAGATTACAGAAGACCAAAATACCATTTTAAGATCATCCTTATACCGAAATTTATGATTAAAATCTGATGGGTTAAGTAGATGACAAACCAACAAACCTCATAGGATGTGAATGTAATTGACTTACCAAATTAATTAGCAACAATAACCATAAACACTGACGGCGGCTCGTGGCTAAGTAATAACAGACGTTCGGATCAATCTATTAGGTTAAGCTACGCTTGCCGGGGTTAGTCCGTCGATGAGTGACCATCTTTACATACCGAGGCGCTCCTCCGTGCCTCAGAAAGCACGTTAAGCCGTTGGTCCCGACTGTCATTCGTGAATCTTTGACAGTCCTTACGGGTCGTCTGAAGCCCAAAAGTCTTACCAGTTACTGGGTTGTGGAGTTTTACCCAGTTACTGGGTTGTGGAAGTCAGATAGGCGGTCGCTCCTTGTAAAATACTGGTATACAGCTGCATCCCTTTTAGACTGGAAGCCGACCCCAACACAGTTGGGAAAAGGCTGGGCAGATTGATTGAACCATTAAGCACTGACGCATGATTTAAAAGTAACTAACATATATATCAAATTGATTATTAATTCCAAGGAGTTAGCTACATAGTAGTCGCAACACATGCAAGAGAGAGACATAAGAATGTTGTTAAATCCATTTGCCGGGACCACGGACGGTAGACCGTGGCGACCGCCTATCTGACTTCCACAACCCAGTAACTGGGTAAAACTCCACAACCCAGTAACTGGTAAGACTTTTGGGCTTCAGACGACCCGTAACGACTGTCAAAGATTCACGAATGACAGCCGGGACCAACAGCTTAACGTGGTTTCACGGTAGACCGTGGTCCCGGCGGAACCTACTGGTTTAAGGTTTAAATCAGTAGAAATTCCAAATCATTTAGACCGCTTGTCTTGCCTAGGGCGAAAGGTATCCGATTCATTACCTTCCCCCATTAAAACAATTAAAGCACGTTCTCCCTCGAGTTTTAGACGGATAGGAGTAAATCGTAACAATGAAGCCCTCTGATTTCCGTATGACGAAGAATATTCACTTTAGATAACGAACCGCGGGGTCCGAGTAATCAGGTTGATAAAGTCAACGTCAAATCATTTATTTCAAATAGGCCCATGTATGGCCTTTACCGCCTGACCTTTTGAACGTCGAAATTTCAAAAATATTATAATTGATTCTAGTCGCCCCTTCCAAAAGGTAGTTTTCGTATGGAGAAGAATGGGCAAGAAACTCCACCGTTTCTCTTTTAAAATGTTTTACAATAGTTTGTATAAGTACGTACATAAGGTAAATAATTATATGTGAAGACGATGCACCTAGAATAAAATTACTATACCACAATAGGTAAAAAGAATTAAAAATGAAGCAACGATAGATAATTTAATTATGTGATAGATTATGTGACACTTCCCGTGACCCAAGGGCTGGCTTTTACCTTGGCCAGAGGCTAAGTATTGCCATACAACGTGGCAATGCCGCCAGTCTCTTAGATACATTACAGTCGACAGCGATATGGATTTTGGACGCCATATTTTAGTTTATTAATAGTTTTAGTTAATTCAGGATATTATATTTTTATTTTTATTCATTAATAAGTTATTATTTATGTATGTAAATTTCATTTTTAATCTTACTATAATATCCTACTAATAATTTTAATATTATAAATGCCAAAGTTTGTGAGGATGGATGGATTGATGTTTGTTACTCTTTCACGCTAAAACTACTGAACGGATTTGGATGAAATTTGGCACACAGATAGTTTATAAACTGGATTAACACATAAAATACTTTTTATCTCAATACTTCTACGGGATCGAGAGTTATGCGGGTGAAGCCGCGGGGCGCTGTTAGTAATATTATAAACCCGAAAGTTTGTGAGGATGGATGGATGGATGGATGTTTGTTACTTTGTCACGCAAAAAATACTCAACGGATTTGGATGAAATTTGGCAAACAGATAGATTATAACCTGGATTAACATAATCAATAATATACCTTTTATTTTGATATCCTCACGGGGTCAACTAAACTTAGTTCTCTTGACGACTTTTACCAAAATAATTCGGACTATAGACCGACGGATGATTACAGTTTTGAAATCCATGATTCGTAGCACAAACTTCTTGAATTTCTAGCAACATACCTATATTTATTTATATTTAATTAACTAATAACAATGGATTTAATATGTTAGTAAAAATATGATAATATAATATTATATACATAAGTCGGAAATCATAGATAAGATAAGATCATTTATTTCGTAAGTATCCATTAATCAAAGCAATTAACATATCAAATTAAAACTTAATCAATCAAATTATAATAAATGTGCCTACTACAAAATAATGTCATCAACGAGTCATAGAAAAGTATAATAAAATTAGCTAATTAAAAGTCAAAGTAATTAGGAATACAAATCTACATATCGATACCCTAGTTCACACCCTTAGGTACAATTTTTTTTTGTCCTTTTCATTCCTATGTATACTAAATGAAATTCTGCGTCGTTCTATCTTACCAGAGTTACGTAAATCCTTCTCCTTCTATTAAAAAAGTGTCACAATGATATTTAAAACTATTATGACAAATTTTTGTATTTATTTTCGTTTGCTTCCATATTTTTTTTTAACATTTATGTCCTAACTGCATTGATATCATAGTTTCGACGTGCACACTTGTATTAACTGAGGGGGCCAGCTTCTAAGACATCAATCAATTTTCAGCATGCAGACTTTAAAATTGCCAAATAATTATAACAAATATAGTAATAGAATCCCTAAAAGCTATTCTTTGATATAAGTACTCAATTTGTAATGTTTTTTTAACCACTGCTACGATCTTCATATGCGAACATAAGAATTGCTCTCCTGTAAAATTGGTGTAAATGTAATTAGTACGAGTGTGAACTAGGGTATCGATATTTCACACAAGTCAGATTAATTTTTTAGTCAGAAATTCGTCAGTACTGTAATAGGCTTTTTCTAACAGAAGGCTTATGACATAATTTGGTACATAAAAGCAGAACCCACAAAAAAATAAAAATATACGGTTATACGCACTGTAACCGGAATCAAAAGTTTCGATTTTCAAGGAATTGTCCATTAGTCCCTATAAAAATGAACCGCTAAATATAACAATCAGATCGATACATAATTTTCAAAATAATTTTCGTTGCTGACAAGTTACACTTGATTGATTCATTACTCGCTTACAATTAGAATTACTGACACCATTTTATGCTCTTAGATTCCCAAAACTGCTTTGAAATAATTGCCTGAAACGGCTCTATCTAATAGATTTGGAACCACCACCTTTTTCCGGCGATATATCAAGTGGAATATGACAAATAGCCCTACTTTTCGCGGCAGTTCGGCTATTAAGAACACACCTTGGATATTTTGAGACTATACTTATTGTAGACGTGTTATGTTGAGTATTGTCAACGTGATTATGATTCTTCACGATATTTGTCAACACAAACATCGTGAAGAATCATACACGTAAGTATCACAGGAGTTAAATACGCTCTGCATTTAACTACAGCTAGTTAAATACAGAGCGTATTTAACTCCTGTGATTTATCCTCTTCTCAAAAAGCACGAAAATCTGACAACCAGTGTTACCAAGGCGTATTGTGTTACCCAGTTACTGGGTAATGGAGGTCAGATAGGCAGTCGCTCGATGTAAAATACTGGTATTCAGCTGCATTTTGTTAGACTGGAAGCCGACCCCAACATAGTTGGCAAAGGGCTAAACAGACTGATTTCTCCTCTTCTCCTATTCGAGCTTATTATTTTACTTAATCACATGCTTTGAACAAGTATTTTTACAAGAAATTCATTTTTCTGCGTTACGTTGTTGTTTTACGTCGTGAGGACATTCTGGCTAAGTAATAACAGATCAATCCATCAGGTTAAGTAGTGACTGTTTAACCACGCATGTTTGAAGTTTGAACGTTACTTAACTTTAAGAAGTCAATCTGCCTAGCCTTTTCCCAATTATACTGGGGTTAGATTGGAAGCTGACCCCAGTATAATTGGGAAAAGGCGATGCAGCTGAATACCAGTATTTTACATGGAGCGACTGCCTATCTGACCTCCACAACCCAGTAACTGGGTAATACGATACCCCTTGGTAAGACTGGTTGTCAGACTTTCAGGCTTGTGACGTCCCGCAACGACTGTCAAAGATCCACGAATGACAGCCGGGACCAACGGCTTAACGTGTTTTCCGAGGCGCGGAGGAGTCTCGATATGTAAAGATGGTCACCCATACACAGATCAACCCCAGCAAGCGTAGCTTAACCGGACCCGTGCGGCTGTTATTACTTAGTCACGAGCTTAGCACTTATCTTTAAGCGATGTTTATAAATAAACCCCACAATATACAGAAGACCACGTCTGTGCTAACAACGCACTACAATAATAAAAATTGTCTATAACCTCACATATAACAATCTCATATGAGTCATTTTTCAGATGATATAAACTGATCCCTACTTGGTTATCACAATTTCGGATCCAAATTGACTGAAACGAATGCCCTTAGCTAACAATTCTCGACCCTACAATTCATAGGCACTCGAAACAGTTCACATACATTCCCCTAAACGTAGAAAATCAACAAATAAACCAATTAGAAATGGCTGCTTGACATTACAAAGATTATTTCACGCCACTCGAACGCATCTGTAGCGTGAAATTGACGCGTATCCGAACGCATTTGAACTATTCAGCTTTTGGCGCGAATTGTCCAGGTGACATCTGTCACTTTTTCTTTTTTTTTGGTCACTTAGTGATTTTTATGGTTTTTTAAACGAAACGTTATGACTAAAGATCAGCGGCGTCATAATTACCTCCGCAATATCGGAAGATTATTAATGCTTTTAGTCTTTGTCAAATAAATGTATTTTCTATCTTTGCAAAGGCGCCGCCACCTCGCTACTAAGTCTACTAACTATTGTCTAAAACTTATTAAGACATATTTATCAAAACCCTATGAAGATTTAAAAAAAAAACACGAATGGATTAAAGGCTTTGTAGGGTTCCGTACCAAAATGGTAAAAAGGAACCCTGATAGTGTGACTCAGTCTGACTGTCTGTCTATCTGTCACAGCTGGATAACTCAAGAACTACTAATGCTATCAACTTGAAATTTCGAATACTTTTAGATGTCGTTTGCCCAACTATTTAGCAATTAAGAAAGAAATATTTTTTTTTTTTTGCAACAGGGATTGAACGGGGGTCTTAAGAATTCGAAGTTGGGCTACTAGGGCATATGGGGTATCATATGATAGAGCGCTATTTGCAAATTCTCAAAAAATTTTTTAGGTCGCTCAGTTTTCGACTTTTGACGAAAACATTTAAAAAAATACAGTTCCCCCTCCTTATTTCCGAAATTTGATGAGAAAAATCTGAAATTATTCTATGTGATAGAAGTTAATGTAAAGATTACAGGAAAAATAAAACGATAACTCTGAATAGCACACTTCTTCAGAAATCATCAACTTAAATTATATTAGTTCCACTATCGGTTAAGAGATGGCGCTGACCTCAAACTACAATATTCTACACGGCAGTGTGCAGTGTTAAAATTCTCTGACGAATAAAGGTCTCGCCGATGAAAATTTATTATGGTACGGAACGCTCGGTGCGTGAGTCCGACTCACTCGTGACCGGTTTTTTTTATCTAAGTACCTATGTACTTATAAATGATATCAGGTCCCAAAACAATGCCTTGAGGTACTCCTTATTTTAATTGGATGTTATTACCTATCTATTCCCGCTAATTTGTCAATCACTAGTTTTTTAATAGTTTTTTATGCAACTGTTGTATAATAAAGGGTATTAAAACACGAATATGGGTTTATCGTATCACATGAGTGTTTTAATACCTAATTATAAACATACTCTATAAAAGGTTCTGAAACCATTGGGAGTTTGTAATTCAAGATCAAGAATTAAATAAATCCCACGAAATTCAGTACAAGTGCACGTATGAATGTCTGCTGCCTGCTGTTCCCCGCTTCAACATAAATAACCCTTTGATTTATCGGTATGTTTTATTTTTATGGTCCAATTATTAAAAACTGCGCAAACTTACACCACCCTACCCTATATTCTATTTTATTTGACAACATTGGTCCAATGGTTAGTACACACGGCTACACATCAAGCTATACATTCTAGTGTAAGCTGTCCTCGCATTGTACGGCAATACTATGCGATGCGAGATCAGCATAAACTGGAAATGTATAGCTTGATGTGTAGCCGTGTGTAAACAATTTTTCACAATTGACATTTTTTCACCTGACTTTATCAATGATTAGGTTCTACTCGTGACTTCGTTCGCGTTAAATTTATTATTTTAACATAAAATGCCCCTATGACACTCGGCCATATTGTAGCTTCCCATTAGTGAATGATTTTCCTATTAGTGAATGTGCAAACTCACAATTTTTAGCTCTTTATAATATTATTGTAGTTGATATTAACATTATTTTGTGATAATGATAATTCCTTAAAATTTCTGAAAGTCCAGTTTAAGCTGACCTCATATGTGTACGGAAATCCTAAACAATGCGAGATGCTTGATTTGTAGCCGTGTGTACATTATCTAAAAAAAAACAATAAAACAAGTTCAACATCTACTGAAATGGAGTAAATAATAAAGTAATTGATCTGCTATCGTAATAAATTAAACCTACTGTTTCTACGTATAATACCTCAAATTGCTTAGCATGATCGTCCGTTATATCGAAAATACTCATTAATTTTGAAATAAATATACGGTAAAGTTGAGGATACATTTCTCCTACTATGTTTGATGAAAATACGATACCATACAATTTTCGGTATAAAATTCCAAAGTTAACTCCAAACCGAAAAATAAACCGCTGGTATTCAAAAAATATTTTAAATTAGATCATGAAACTTTGCATAATAACTGAACTAACTATAAAGGAGTTAAACTACTATTATTTTCGCTGTAAAAAGAAATCACCTAAACTATTGGCGCCTTGGAACCGCCACTACTCAGTCTCGCTCTCATTCAGTCCAGTCCGCAAGCATCTTGAAAAGCCTCAGTCAAGAAAATTGACAAACAGTATAATTTAGGTACAGCATTAACGCTAAAACAACCAAGTAAACAAATTTATCAACAGTTTTACGCCACATTGATTCCCAATTCATCATTCATTCGAGGAAAACTGCCAAAGTGACAGAGAGAAAATTTAAACTGAATAGGACGTGACCGCCATTTTGAACGGACTGTTTAACGTAATCGATACATCTGATTCGACTAAAATGCATTCGACTTCACAATCGATTTAACTCGCCGCTCGAACAATATAATTTAAAATTCGAAACGCGATCGCGCGGGGACTTTATGCGTCTACAAAGTTTGCTTATGCAGTTGTATTGTCTATTCCCGGTTCAAATCGTTCTTTTTTGACGGCAAATTAAAGATGGCGGATTTTACAATTCATTTGGCGCTCTCGATAACTGTCAATCGCTGTTCGGTCCTAAGGAATAAATATATTTATTTGCTAAAGGGATTCTTTATCGTGGTTTTCATAGAAACTGTTGGTGCGGCCGGTATTTAAGAAGTGGCTACGTGTTGGTTAGCACGTATTTAGTATCGTAATAGCTATTTTATTGAGATTTTGAAGAACTTATTACTCATTTCTTAGAAAAACCTATGCTTGCGTCAGTTTGGAGAAGCAGACGACGTGGGTTGACGCGGTTAGCAAACAAAGAAGTGTTAAGTTACAGTGTTTTATTTGCTTTATGGGATAAATTCATCCCAACTATGGAACCCTTCACAGTGCGTGGTTCAACATGCACTTGGGCGGTTTTTCTTAAGAAACCTATTTTAATGTTTTCTTTGTTCTATCTTCTTCATTATGTGTTTTATAAAGGTACTCACCTACTAATGGCAGTAATCCAAAAATGGGGTTCGTAGATAGTTACCGTGTATAAATAGATACTGTAGTTGTTTTCTTAGCACAGGTTTTCCTATTTATTTCTCTCGTGAAAAGTTCCTAGATCATTGTCATAAACGTAAAGACAACCGTATTAATCGTATATTCCTAATTATTTTGATATTTAATTGTCTTTTTTTTTAAATATTGTTTTCATTTATTCATCATTAATTTGATTTTTATATAATAACCTACCTATTTATATTTGTAAGCCGTTATGGAAAAACATGACTGTGATATTATAAACTATATGTGAGTGTTACATAGTCGTGTTTTGGACAAATAAATGATCTCTTCAGGGTGGCAGGGACATTGACGCGATAACTGTTACCATGGATTCAGTACACGATACTGAAACCCCTTTTTTTTGGGTGGGAAATTATCAAATAACTTCTCCCGCTTTGGGTGGGGCGAGAGGGTGTGTCAGACTCTTACTGACTAAAACCCACCCGTGTTCCTTCGGTTGCCCTGTTGCCGGGGGCCACGATCTCCCTTTCGGTTTTCTTCGCAACCCCGGCAGGATGCAGAAAAAAAAAATACTGAAACCCCTGCGTTGAAAATTTTTCGTCGGTATTTTTTTTTAAAACAGCTGTTTCATAGAAAAGTGCTATACCTACGCGCTTAAAATGAATGGAACAGCAGATTTTTTACCTTCAACGTATAGCAGGGTCTCTCTCCCTGTATGAGTGTTCAGTTAATCAAATTATCCACCATATAAGTTAACTAGAGGTTATTAAAATAAATTGTCTTTGTAACAAATTCCTCACAAAATCTTACAACCCACATCTCTTCCGTCTCACCCCGGCATCACAGTTCCTCACCCTAACAATCTAATCATAAGATTTGTCCACCACGGGGCGTGGCGCTGACTCGGCTCTCGGCTTTCAGCTCTCGGCCGTCGCTTTTTATCGTCCATTCGGCCGCAGGGTTATGACTGCGCAAAAACTTAGGGAGAGATTGACGTCGACGAAAAACATGATTTGGCGTCGGATACGGACGTATTTTTAGTATTGTTGAGTTGCGAGGTTTTTTTTCGGATAATCAAAATATTTTGTTCCGTGTTTCAATTTGAAAGGCGCACGGATCAATCCATCAGATTAACCTACGCTTACCGGGGTTGGTCCGCCGATGCGTGACCATCTTTACATACCGAGACTCATCCGTGCCTCGGAAAGCACGCCCCTTCGCAGTCCGAACGCTCAAGTTGCTCAAGTGCTGGGAGGTCAAAAGTGCCCTTCTTGGTGGTCCCAGGACCACCACGGGTCGTTTGCCCCGGCTGTCATTTGTGAATCTTTGACTGTCATTACGGGTCGTCAGAAGCCCGAAAGTCTGACAACCAGTCTTACAAAGGGGTATCGTATTACCCAGTTACTGGGTTGTGGAGGTCAGTTAGGCAGTCACTCCATATAAAATACTGGTACCAGCTACATCTGGTTACACTGAAAGCCGACCCCAACATAGTTAGGAAAAGGCCAGGCAGATTGAGTGTTTGAATTTGAAGGGCGGCGGAAAACACTTCGCGTCAGTAAGGCGATAGGCCGTTGGCTTCTGCCAGCAACAAAATGAGACTATGAAATATAGCATGTACCAGAAGATGTGAAAATTTAAGTCTATAGTACAGACCATAAAACAACAACTTTTTCCACGGAACAAACATCGTAATTGCGAAAATAAAAAACAACTGTCCCATACAAAAAAATACCTACTCCGTATTCGACCCGAATGTATGGGACGGTTGATTGTTTTTTCTAAAGCATCTACTTATCTAATATGATAAGAGACTTGAATAAAGTAAAAAAGTAAAAATTTTTGTTTATTTTATATTGTGGGGGTACTTAAAGTTAATAAACATTTTAAAATATACTACGAAAGGACAATCTTATGGACATCGCTCATTATAACAGCACCGCTTTGACACTGTAAATAACTTATCATTCTAGTTACGATTTAAATCAAATGTTTTAAGACGCAGATATATGCCAGTGATCTTGAGTGGTTATCTTGCGTGTTCTGTACTGAGCTCACGCAACGCGTCGTGCGTCCAGCCAGTAATAGGACTCGCCCATCAAGGAGCGCTGTCCCAAATTAAACGCATTACTAATTTATTATACATAAAACAAAATATATTTTAATAAAACACGTATACTAAAAAATCAACAATTAAATAATCTTTAAAATGGTGAAGGTTTCAGAAAAATACGCTGGATAGATTTTGCGTCATTCTCAGTTTTTTATCCGCGTTAGACATAACTTTACAAATTAATTTCACCATGAAATATAGACAATCCAAAATATGCCTATATTAAAATATTTAAAAAATGCTCCAATTTAACATATAAATATTTTTTCCAAATATTTAACATTACTCGTTGAGACGTCATCTTCAGTATAAGATCATTAAACGTCGGTTAGCGTCGCCTTAAAGTAGACTTTAAAGCGACCATAACCGACATTTAATGATTTTACGATGGCTTTATAGAATAGTGGATAGCTGGCCGGGCAGCGAGTCGTCACACGTAAAATAGATATTAATACACTAGCTGCCCGGCCCGGCTTCGCACGGGTAGCATTAAGAACTTATTTACGGCGCACCTAACTACCTACCCATCTACCCTACCTATCCTACCTACCTACCCTACCTACCTACCCTACCTACCTACCCTACTTACCCTACCTACCCTAACTATCCTACCTACCTACCCTACTTACCCTACCTACCCTACCTATCCTACCTACCTACCCTACCTACCTACCCTACCTATCCTACCTACCTGCCCTACCTACCTACCCTACTTACCCTACCTCCCTACCTATCCTACCTACCTACCCTACCTACCTACCCTACTTACCCTACCTACCCTACTTACCCTACCTAACCTACATATCCTACCTACTTACCCTACCTACCCTACCTATCCTACCTACCTACCTACCCTACCTACCTACCCTACTTACCCTACCTACCCTACCTATCCTACCTACCTACCCTACCTACCTACCCTACCTACCTACCCTACTTACCCTACATAAACCTCACGGAGCCCGAGACCTTTCCAACGAATGCATAACCGTGGAAATCGGTTCGTGCGTTCTGGAGTTATAGCGTCAGGAAGGAAAACCCGACTTATTTTTATAAAGTAGATTTAATTGAAGTAAAGGAAAACATCGTTGCAACATTTTGCAGTCTATTAAATGTTATACCTATTAACAGCACTACATCACTAACACAACATATTATAGTCCCCCGCCGCGTCTGTCTGTCTGAACGCGATAAACTCAAAAACAACCAAACGTATTTTCATTTGGTTTCCACCAATGGACGGACTGATTCATGACGAAGGTTAAGGTGTGTAATTCATTAAGGTTTTGTGTAAATTGGCTGAAATATGACGATGATTATTGAAGATGTCGGAAAAAATCATGCTAACTGTGAGCTTTACTGGCGTGCGCTGCGTAAACCAATAGAGTTATAGTATGAAAACCCCAGTAAAAATCCAGGTAGACCCGGTAGTACGTTCCTGTGGGAAATTTTTCGATATCCACGCAGTCGAAATAAGTAATTAAAAAACCGTAGTTCCATCAAATAAACTGTATTAAAATTCATAATCGCCTCAAACTAAACGACACCAATAAAATCGACTAAACGATCGACCATAAAGTTCCCGCCGCGTGGCCATTACTGCAGAAAGCGCGGGAAATGGGGAGACCAATGACTAATAGTTCTGTTGACAGATACGGACGTATTATTTTTTAATAGTTCCTCGCTTTCTTCTCGGTCATTGATTTTATAAATTATGGCTTTTGTATGATATTATGATAGTTTTATCGAGGATGTAGAGAGATTTTAATCAATTGAAATGCAATTACATTAAAAGATTGCTTCGTTGGTCTAGTAATCGTAAGCGCTATGGCTGAGCTTGAGGTCCTGGGTTCGATTCCCGGCTGGGGCAGTCATATTAGATTTTTCTATCGGGAATTTCTCAGTGGCCCGAAGTCTGGATTTCTGCCCGGTTGATGGCAATAGGCTCGCCCCCTATCATATGGGACTTAAAACATTACTGGCGCGTTGTTTCCTCGAAGGATTGGGTAGAGGTGTCTATGCCCAATCCTTCGGGGAAACAACGGGTGATGTTATGTTATGATTGCTGTTTTCATTGAAGCCCGCGACGAACTACATCTATCTATTTGATCTATTAGACGAATCAAAATCAAATTATTTATTTGCTAGAATGTAGGTAAGTATAACATTAAGTTCGTGAAGAATTAAAGTTGAGCCGTACATTCTGCCCAAGATTCGACATGCAAAATTTAAATGAATGAATACGATGCAATAATAATAAAAAAAACACACTAAACATAATTATCAGATAAAAATTAACAGTTCAATACAATTTCAATCAATTCAGTCAAAATGTAATTAATAAATACATAATCGTCAAAATAAGATGAAGTGTCAAAGTGTCAAAGAAATGTCAAAATACAATTAAAATGAGGAACAAAATAAAAGGTACCTATATACGATATTCATCATCTGCGACACTGTAACCGCAGTATTTCTGATGTCATCATGCACTTTGTAATGTTATTAGCTTCTGTCCACGACTTCGACTGTGTGAAATTTCTTGTACCCCCCGTCCCACCCTGTCGCATCGCATCGCCTGCCCGCGCTATTACTTCGTTTTCACTTAGCGATTCTTTCTGAGTTTTTTTTCTTTTTCCTCAGCTCGTAAAGGTCCTAGCGTATTTTTAATAGCCTGTAGACTTCCTCAAGAATCGGACCATCAAAGATATTAAGAAATCTTGATGTTTTGTCAAGTCGTAAAAACTGTGCGAAACAGGAGCGGGTCACAAGTATTCAATATTTTTAGTAAGTACCTTCTAATAACATGCGTATTCTTGAAAAAATAACAGGATCTGTGTAAGTAACACATTGCTTCTATAATCGTAGGTGAGATTAACTTAAGACATAGTTTATACAAAAAAAAAGATTTTTTAAACTGATATTTCAAGTAATACCTACGGTCGTTGATCCAAAAAAACCATTAAAAAAAAATAAAACAGTGGCACTCCGGGAGTGCCGACAGAAGTGAAAACTTAAAAAAAAATCGGCACCGCGGTAATCAACGCGTTGATGTCTTTTTATGGTCAAAAGTTGGTGTCGTCACGGTGTCGCGAAATTAATGGTTTAGTCCCATCTTAAAAATGCCCAACGCACCCAAAGAAATTTTCAAATAAAAAAAAAAATCTGCTTTATTATACATAAAAGTATAGAAAGTATGCCAAACTATAAGGTTTTAGACATCAGCTAATCACAATGGTAACCTTTGATACTAAGGGCATTGATACATAGTTTTCGTAAAGGTACTATAATGTCGTCTACTAGACACTAGACATGTAGAGCGGCTTAACAATATTAATCTATAGTCCGGTCGTCGCGAGAATGCGTTCTTGACACCTGTCAGTTTCATACTAACAAATATGTGTTTTGCGAATTTGATCCTTACTAGTTACTAGAAATTGTCGTACTGACAGGTGTCAAGAATAGCTTCTAAACTCCTAAATAGGTACGCTGAAAACGCAGGGATTCGAATAGCTGTACACGGTATCGGTGTTAGAGGAGTAACTCACGAGGAGAAAAATTTGTAGAAATTGAACATTGGAATCGTGACACTGCCTGAACGTGAATTCAGCCTAATACGATCGAATAGGCTTTGCATTAAAAATTCGATTCCGTAAGGTAATGTTGTCGAATGTTTGTTATTCTTAATTTATATCAACGACCTCCGGCCGATGATATTTCTAAAATAACTTTCTGTAATGACTCTCAACACCTACATGAGAGTCTAAATAATATAATGTTTAATATACAAAATTGGATGAAAGACCACGAAAACAAAAATTATGTAACCGTTCACTATAAATTTTACGTTTGACGGTATCAAGTTTGAATTCATATAATAGATACTTTTACTTTGTTGGGTCTAGACTTAAATATCCACATGACCTGGAAAGCGTACATACAAAAATTTAATCAAAACTATCTAGTTTTCATTCATTCCGTGAGCTCAAAAAAACTATAGATCTAAAAAGTTCTATCCACTTACTATGCATGTGCATACGCATGGCTTAAGTATGGTAAGTCTGAGGAATATAATTTACATTTAAGCAAAGCTGTACTAATTTTTATGCCTTGTAATTTTTGAATAAATATTATTATTATTATTTATTTGTCTATGATACATCTCGGGACCCTGGGGTCCCGGACCTTTGGAAGGCGTACGAGGGGCCGAAGCCAACTCGCAGAGGCCCGTTATACGTTTCGAATGAAATGAGGCACCAACCGACGATTATCCCTATTCGCGCTATGCAAGTGCACCCAAGGACAACCCCCGGTTGATGCAAGACTATTGTAGGATATGGAAACAAAGATATTGGATTTGGGTTTGGGTGGCTAAGTGAACTGGTTATCTAGAGCTATGGAAAGACTATGGCCCCTGCCTGACCAATATTTTATATAAAATACACAGGTAAAATGGTATTATTATTATTTAATTCTCTGGGGAAATAGTGTCGATAGCAACGACTTGTTTATCCTACAAAAAATAAAGTATTAGGATAATGGTTTATATTGACAATAACGTAAGTTTTAGACCGCATTTTAGGAAATTGTACATTCTAACTTTGACTTCAATTTATATTCTAGAAATCTGTACAGTATTTATATTTTCTTAATATCCCTCGGGTATCATCGGATTTCCGAATACAAACGAATGCTAATTTCCATGTCCATCAATTATTAGATTTATCGTGTATTTAGAACTTAATACTACTTACGTACTACGTACTTCAATCATTTGTATTCAGAACTAAGGCCTTTATTTGCTTTGATTTCCGTGTGAACTATATAGAGCTGTAAAACTATTTTTATAACTGTCGTGCCTGCGGCTTTAGCGGCTTTCCTCCCATTTTTTTAGAAATTACATTAAGTTAAAAGAGTATTAACAACTCTACATACTTCCAAGTCGATTGAGCGCGTCCGGTCTGCACCAAGTGCAAAGGACAACTGATAGAAATCCGACGACTGACGAAACACGAGGTTTGCCGAGGGACATTAAGAACATAGTTTGTCTGTAAATTCGTTAGACAATATCCACACTTCTACCTTGCAGTTACAGACCAACCTCGCAGATATGCACCACGTTTAAGGTTTGAAAATACGCTCTCAGTACCACAATCTAAGCTAAAATTACACAAGTGCGTGTCGGACTACGCACAATGAAGGGTTCTGTAGTTGAGATGAATTTATCCCAAATACAAACTTAACATTGTAGTTGAAATACATGTTCTCCCATACATTCCAACTGCAAATAAAAGTTTGTACGCACAATATTGATAGATTTACCATGTTATTTTAAGACCAAACTGAAACTCAAAGCATTTATTTCAATTAAACCATTTACAGGAACAGGTACTAGTTCTCCATTCCAAAGCGTAGTAGGTAGGTACCGATGGAGACGTACGGGCAAGAAAGACTCCTCGGACACTCTTTTAAATAAAAAATTCTTACAAAATATTGGTTACATAATTCATGTTGAAATTATACATGTGAGAACAATGTAGAAAGACGTGCACGTTAGAAGCGTCCGTAATAAAAAGACAAAACAAAGAACAATTCAAAAATTAAAATAAATTAAAAATAAGCCATGTCAACTAAGAGATGACCAGTCCCAACTGACGGCGCCCGTTCACGAACATGACGCATGGATTAGCACCATTCAGCTCAACCATTTTGAAGGGAGCTAAATGATCCAACACACGCGCCACCATTAGCGAAATATCTGAGTGAGCATGACATACTCACAGCCGCCATAGCACATTCAAGTCAATGAAATACATATTACCCGGTAAATGGTAACTCTTTAGTACATAGTGCGCACACCTGTGCTATGCAATTATATAATACAAAAGAGATTTGAGTTTATACAATGCAAAGATGGTCTTAAAATCTCCAACAGTATTTGCAAATGTTAATCAATTAGTTGTGGTTGTGGAGCAGGACCAGCATTGAGCCAAGCATTTTTATCAGCGATGTAATCCCCCAACTTATAATATGCCTGCCTGCATAGTGTGCGTTTTATACAAGATTTGAATTTCGCCTCATTCAGTTGAAGTATGTGGGGAGGAATGTCATTATAATATTTTAAACACTACCCCAGTACGACTATAGACTTCTTATAGATTTTTCTGTAATTTTTGAGTGAAGAAGCATTCTTTGTATTTCTTCAAAATTTTAGGCTAAGTGATTTCAGAGATAAGGGGGAATGGTCAATTTTTATCTATTTTCTTAAATATTATTAAATGTGTTTATTTTAAAATTATAAAAAATATATATTTGAAATTCTCGTCACAAGTCCTTTCATTTGATATGTACACGATTATTATTTGCCCTCCAAAATTCCTCCCCATATTCAAAATTCATTTATTTACGTAACACGTCCATGTTCGGGTCACAGAAATACATATGTGTACCAAATTTCAACTTAATCGGTCCATTAGGTTCGGAGCAAATCGGCTATGACACACGGACAGACAGACAGACAGACAAACACACGAGTGATCCTATAAGGGTTCCGTTTTTCCTTTTGAGGTACGGAACCGTAAAAATATTTATTAAACGGCTCAGAAAACTACTGGTGGATAAATGCTATTATTCATTAACATTTTTTTTTATTGATGTCATCAAAATGGGATGACTTCCACCATTTATTCAGTTTTAGACATTTATTTTTATTAGACAGGGTCCATGTGAACTTTACAATTATTATTAAGACCTTGTAAACCGCATGTGATATACAATAAATATTTGAATTTGAATAGCTCTTGGAGAGACTTCTAAATAAACATTTAGATATATATATGTGTGTGCTCGGGCCACCCGGCATAAACAGACGTGACCGAAGTAGAAGGATCCGCCAGTTAATCACAGCAAAATTGTAAGAAACTCCAAATTAAATCCACTCTTTCATCCACAGGTAACGACTCAGAACCCGACCCAGAAGATTCAAGTACGGACACAGCGCGGGAGAGTAAAGCACGCAGAAGAAGAACCGCTTTCACCTCGGAACAGCTGCTCGAGCTGGAGCGAGAGTTTCATGCCAAGAAGTACTTGAGTCTCACTGAGAGGTCGCAGATCGCGTCTGCTTTGAAGCTTAGTGAAGTACAGGTAAGGAATGTTTTATTTAATGGGTTTGAGAGGGAAACAAAATTCAAATTTTCTTAAGTTAGAATTGGCCTCAAATGTCATGATTTCATGAAATAGTCATTCAATTGGGTAGTATGAACTAAGAGAGTTGTATTGATGATTTTTATGATTATAATTCTATAAATAAATATTTGATTCGGCCGCAAATCATATTTAGAAGAGAAAAATTAAATTCACGGTGTACTCCGGGTTTCGCCTTAAGCATTACAAATATCTATTGTCTTTCCTTATTCAAATATTCATGCATCAATTTCCTTTTAACGGGGTAGAGACTAGAGAATAAGTTTTTTTTTTTTCATTGATATAAGAATAGTGAATAAACTGAGTCTTTTTCAACCTCAGAAATTTTGAATTGTGCGGGCTCCTCTGATACTTTCGCCAGATGACAAAAAACGCCCAGTATTCGGACAGTCGTAATTGTGTGATCGTTCACCGCTATCTTAGGAAAGCTTTAGACTACCAGCAGGGCTAACATGACAAGCGCGAGAACGCGCTTTTTCTCATTTTATCGTAATTTGACTACGATTCTGACGGCATTCTAATGCCTAACATGAACGTAAACGACGAGTAAACTCGAAAAAGGCACTTGGACACTTCTTTATCGCGCGACGAGAGACCAATGTTGCAAATTATTAAAACAAGTTATTTTTATGATAGTAACATCGGCTTGAAATTTGACAGAACGAGTCGAGTATTTTGTATGGCGTAGCTGTCAGAAAACGATAAAACTACAGAAATAGACAAGAATTAGCCACGCAAGAGTGGGTAATTGTCGCGTGTGTCATGTTAGGCCTGCAGAAAACTCTCCTGAGTCGTGTTATTAGCAAAATAAGCAAGACAAACTGCTTTAACCTTTACAAATCAAATTCTCTTCCCCAGGTGAAAATATGGTTTCAAAATCGTCGCGCGAAATGGAAACGTGTAAAAGCAGGCCTCGCATCCGGCAGTCACTCAAGCAAAAATGGATCCGGCACGAAAATAGTCGTACCGATACCGGTCCACGTCAACCGATTCGCGATCCGAACTCAGCATCACCAAATGGAGAAGCAGAACCTACAATATAGATTAGAAAGACAACAACCTCTACCTGGCAGCCTACTCCAATCACAGACATCAGCGTTTTTAAGTGCAACGAAAATTGATTCGAATAATCGACTAGATCGTGAACCGATTATGAATGGTCGCAGCACTATGTTTGACGTGTCTATGCCTGGCAGAATGGCGCCAATGGGTCAAGTGAATATGAGACATTTTCAAAATGGCCGACCTAGCTAATTTTCGGTTGGATATTTTTGTTTATGGACCATGGTTTCTTTAGAGCTTACTGGCTTAGAACTGCAGTCTCGATTAATAAAAAGAAGGTACAACTTTTTTGATTTTGGATTCAACCACTTTTCCCCTAACGCTGGTTCTTCCAGTGAAGAATGGAATGAAAATTAATTCTAGGTACACACACAGCGACTCAAGTCGCCGGTACCCTAATTGCGTAGCACAATTTCAATCACAATCCGAGAGTTTTAAAGGATATTGCTAATCTACTGCTTCATAGGTTTGAAAAATTCGTCTGTTCAACAACGTAAATAACACAATGAATGTTGTTGAACTGTCAAAATGAAAGCCACTGATACTGTTAGAGCGGTTTCGCACTACGTCCGATCCGAATCGGAATTCAATCCGAATTGGGAATGTTCTAGATTCGGACGGACAAATTGCAGTACCCTAATTGCGTAACTTATTTTCGTAAACGATTATGACAAATTTCTTTCATTTTGTTCAATAACATTAATTGCGTTATTTACGTTGTTGAGCAGATTTTTTGAAGTGAAAACTTCTTTAGGCGCGTTGGGCATTTTTGAGATGGGACTAAACCATTGATTTCGAGACACCGTGATGACACCAGCTTTTGACCACTAAAAAGACATCAACACGTTGATTGCCGCGGTGCATAGAGTAAAAGAAATCAACACGTTGGTTACCGCGGTGCGTGGAGTAAAAGACATCAACGCGTTGATTACCGCGGTGCCGACTTTTTTTCAAGTTTTCACTTCTGTCGGCACTTCCGGAGTGTCTTTGTTCTTTTTCTTCCAACTTTTGAAGCAATGGATTAGCAATCTGTTTCGGATTGAAACAAATTGTGATTGATCGTGTAGTACGCAATTAGGGTACGGATCTAGTGCGCAACCCCTCATGCAAATATTATGTAGTATGGCAATGGTAGTGGGTAGCGCAATTACCCCGCAGTTTGGACCGGTTTTTGATTGAACTATGGTTAACAAATTCAACTCAAAAACTATCATTGACTTTTGGTAGCTAGGTATAATAATAAACGATAATTTAAAGCTATTTAGTTAAATCTGTACCTTAATTGCGTAACTTATTTTCGTAAACAGTTATGCCTAATTTGTTTCATTTTGACAGTTCAACAACATTCATTGCGTTATTTACGTTATTGAGCAGATTTTTTTTTTCAACTTTGTAGCAATGGATTAGCAATATGCTTCAAACCGAAACAGATTGTGACTGTGTTGTAATACGCAATTAAAATACAGGTTACAGTCAGGTCAGTACAGCAAAGCTCCAGGAACCAAGTAGATTTAGCTGTAACTTAACATGTATAATATTTAAAATATAAAAGCAATGCCTATAATGTCAAATTATTATCAATATTAAAGAATGTGTGATCAATCAAGCTTCTGTGATTTTATTTCCTTACCTTTCTATACAACGTTGTTTTATCCGAATTTGTGAAACTGATTTCAAATTAGGTAGGTACACACGGCTACACATTAAGTTATTAATACATGTCCAGTAGAAGCTAACCTCGCCTTGTTCGGAAATCCTTTAGAATACGAGATCACCATAAACTAGAAATGTGTGTAGCTTGATGTGTAGCCGTGTGTACCTGTCAACTGCCCTAACTTTGCCTAGCGTACTGTTTGCCTATAATGAAGATGTAATCTTTTGCATTTTACTTGTATATAAAACGAAATATTAATAAATTTTTAGAATAATAAAGTGACGAACCAGGGAACTCTAGATTTGAGACAGTTGGTCTTACCACAAGCCAGAGGCGGTTCATTCTTTTGGTAATTTTCAAGAAAAGAAAATACCTATTGGCTTTTTCGAAAACCAGATGAACATTTTATTGAATGGAACTACTTATATACATCTTAAGAACGTTGCCTGCACAATGTGGGACATTTGTAAGTACTTATGAACCACGAAGTAAATATTTTTATTTTATTTTATTTATTCAGGGACAATAAACAGCTACAATATGTGTTGGAACAGAGAAAAGATAATACAAAATATTAACAATAATGCAGACAACCACATTATCCGCATATTAACAAAAGAAAATATGATAATGCGTGCCACTAGATAAGTAATAAATAATTACATCACATTAATAATAATTAATTACAGTACATTAATAATAATAAATTATATCATACAAAATTGAGATTCTCATTGAATGCTTGGCAACAGAGTAATAATTAACACTACAAATAAATAAATAATAGAATATAGAGTAGCTTACATTCCTAATAACATTAAATATAGGTATGAATGACTCCAAAAGTATCCGTGGCCCACTCAAATTGATCTGACGAATCAAACCCGAGCCTATATAGAGCCTTCACATAGTATAAGGCTAGGTACAGCTTAGCATAATCAGCGTATAATGTTCCCACTGCTAGGACACAGGCCTCGTCTCTGTGAGAGGGAGTGGGCTGTAATCCACCACGCGGGCCCAGTACGGGTTGGTGGATGTCACATGTCTTCAAATTTTTGGAGCCAAACATGCCGGTTTCCTCACAATGTTATTATTCATCGTTTTGAGAGCAGTTTTGATGAAATAAGTTACACAAAGTAAAGTGCCTACTTGGTTTCGAACTTCGTACCCACGACCTAACAACTCCTAATATAGTCGCGGCCCTTACCTCTGGGCCACAGCTTTGCAAAATCCCAAAACTATTAAAAACCTATGCAAAAAATATGAGAGTAAATGTAAAATTTCAAAAAATACACCTAATCTTTGAAACAGCCTGTTTGTACTGCAGCTCGCAGGGGGCGTGTCTGGCAAATATTTCTGTATTTACGCAACACCTGCGATCCAAATTCAACCTTACAGAAACCCGTTAAGGTATATTGCTACATTTACATTACGAAACAGACGCATTATACTCACAATTCGATCTGATAAAATCTATCACGAAGACCACATTCAATTTTGAACCCTATATTGCTCTTCGTAAAGTTAAAATCAAATAACATCTTGTCCCTTTCATCATTTCATCCGTCTACCAAAATTAGACTTTGCTACAACGTTGTAAGGATTATTTTACATTGATTTGAAAATTATCGTATGCTGTCAATATTGTCATAAGCAGACTATACGACTGCCCTTTGACATTTAATATATTAGTGATTTATTTATGGCAATTGAGCAACTAATGTTAGTTGTATGTACAGGTTTTTTTTTTTTTGGCTTGGAAATTCTCAAATAACACTGACTAAAACCCACCCGCGTTCCTTCAGTTGCCATGTTGCCGGGTACCACGATCTCCTTTTCGGACTTCTTCGCAATCCCGGCAAGCATGTACAGGGTGACTAAATAGATTGCTATCCTGGTTATGAACTAAATTGTCAATAATTATTATTTATAATTTATTAAAATTAAATTAATATCTTAGCAGCTGGGATGCGTAGGAACTTAACAGCATTTACTGCTAAGATATTAATTGAATATTAATAAATTATAAATAATTATATATTAATTTAATATCTTAGACGCTTCAATATTTTAGATTGCCTCGTTGGTCTAGTGGACGCAAGCGCTACTGCTGAGCATAAGGTCCTGGGTTCGATTCCTGGGTCGGGCAAAGTGTGATCAGCCCGGAGTGTAGATTTGAGCCCGGTTGATGACAATAGGCTCGCCCCTTATTACATGGGACTTAAAAACTGGAAAAATGTGGATGTATGGGCTTATGGTTACACCTCTGCCATACCCTTCAGGGAATACAGGCGTAATGTTATTTTATGTTATCTATATCTATACATATTATAAAACAAACTCGCTTTTCGTGTTTGTCTGTTTGTCCGCGTTTTTCTTCTAAACTACGCAACAGATTTTAATGAAATTTTAACCATCGTTTTGACAATTTATTCCGGAAGGTTTGTGCATAATATGTTAATATTAAAGTTACATATAACTAAGAAATCTCGATGTTTTGTCAAGTCGTAAAATCTGTGGGAAACAGGAGTGGGTCACTAGTATTAAATATTTTGAGTAAGTACCTTCTAATAATTATGCGTATTCCTGAAAAAATAACAGGATCTGTGTAAGTAACACATTGCTTCTATTATCGTAGGTGAGATTAACTTAAGACATAGTTTATACAAAAAAGAAGATTTTTTAAACTGATATTTCAAGTAATACCTACGGTCGTTGATCCAAAAAAAACATTAAAAAAAATAAAAGCAGTGGCACTCCGGGAGTGCCGACAGAAGTGAAGCCTTAAAAAGAAATCGGCGCCGCGTAATCAACGCGTTGATGTCTTTTACTCCACGGTGTTAGTCAATTCCGTCACAGTGTCGCGAAATCAATGGTTTAGTCCCATCTCAAAACAACGCGTCTTAAGAAGTTTCGATCACGACGTGTGCGTAGTTTTGCTAACTAACTTTATTTCATCCTGTAGAATTGCAGGTAAAATGTAAATTAATGAAGTAGGAGTAAAGCCAATTTCTATTTTTAACCGACTTCAAATAGGAGGAGGTTCTCAATTCAACTGTATGTTTCTTTTTATATTTGATACGCGATTACTCCGCCAATTATGGATTAATGTTGAAGTTTTTTTTTTGTTTGGTAGGTCATACTTCAGAGATCCCCTACAAATTTTATTAACAATGCCTAGAGGCAGTTTTTGAGTTAGCTTCAATACTACGTATTTTTTCCCACTTAATATGTGAATGATATGATAACTTCCTATCACTGTTATTTACATAGCAGTTAGCAGGTGGTGCATGGTATTCGAATTTTGCGTGGGACCTACCCCACATAAAGTTCGAATGTTTACCACAACTAAAAAGTGAAGAATAAAAACAATTGACTTCGGAAGAATTTCGGAAGTCGGTGTCTTTGGTTTTGAATTTTCGTTTTCTGCCACCGACTTCCGAAATTAAAGCTATTTTTCACTTTGTAGTGTTTTTTTGTGGAAGAGGGTTGTTTTTTTCTAATCGTATTTTTGCTGTGTATTTTTAAGTACCGGTAAACTGCCCTAACTTCGCCTGGCGTCCTAAGTTTGCCTATGATGAAAAAGATGTAATATCTTTTTCATTTTACTTATCAAGGCAATCGAAACTTAAAGCTCTCTATGAAAACTCAAAGTTTCGATTGCCATAAAAGTACAATGAGAAAGGTATTACAGCTTTTTCATCATAGGCAAACTCAGGACACCAGGCGACTTTAGGGCAGTTGACGGTACCTAATATTTATCTGGTTTGCTTGACATTCGGTTCCCTACAGCTCCCGATTCGCCACGCCATTCCGTGCCTTAACTATTTTATCTATACATTTACAACATCCGAAGCTTCAACAATTATTAATAGGTGGTATAATAGCAACATTGGCGACAGATGTGGAGTTAATAGCTGTGTGTGTCGCTAATCTGGGGGCGTGGCACCAGCGCGGGCGCAGGGAGTGAGCTCAGTAAAATTATAACAATGACGCATTATGCGACATTACGCTTATAATCGGGAGTTTAACAAGTTACAAATAAATGGTTGTTTGTCAGCTGCTTGTTGTGAAGTCAAAAATGGTAGTGACGTCACTTTGTAATTGACCTCAGCCTTGAAAAAACAAATTATTTAAAAATACAAAAAGTCACATTTATGTGTTTTTTTTTATAGTAGCAGTTTTTTTTTTATAATTTGCTTTTTGTGATCCATGGGCCTACCTAGTTTAACGACAGACGCAACCCTCCAGCCAGCTCTAGCGCACCGATTCGGTTTATAAAACTAACACATGAGTTATGAAGTTTCAACTACTTAAAAAGCATGACTGAACCGAACACAACATCCCTCTCCGGCAAATCGACGTGCCAGCCCGCGCCGAAGCTGAGCCAGTAGCTTTAAATTCCCCTGATAATAATAATTATCCAGATATGATCCAGCCTGTTCCATCTTACTGTCATCTCCCTACGACGCCCTAAGCCGAGGTCCGTACCCCAAAGGGGGTGTCCTTAGCGAGCAGTCGCTTAGTTTAGTTTTTATGCCCTGGCTGGAGACTTTAAATTAGCTTAAGGCAGCCACGGGATAGTCCGGTTAAATAGTCACGACCTCAGAGGTCAACTACGAGATGCCATACAAAAAAAAAGACCATAAGATAAATAAGAACGATGGCAAAAACAAAAAAAAATTGTCCTACAATAAATATTGCACACATATTTTTTCTTTTTTTACGTTATCCACAGATTACGGCGATACGTTAAGTTAAAATGTGCCATGACGTCACGATTATGTAGATTTTATACTTACTTGTGACGTAGCGACCCCCACTCCCCAACTTTAATGCGTTTTATTTAAGTCATTTTTTATTAATGTGACAAAACAAAAAATACGTGTTTATTATTTTTTTATGATCTGACTTACGCTTTGATATTACGCTGAAAGCTCTCAAGTGTGACATTATCATAACAGAGTGTGAAATAGCTAAGCATTGGTAACATATCGTCAAACTATAGAATCCCGCAGACATCATACCCATTTGCGGTTCTCCATCAGCTCCATCTCAAACGCACTATCGTTAATAATTATTTTTAATACTTACGATTTATTTCATCAGACAGATAGGGGGCGTGGTTGGCGTGTATTGGGGTGCGAAGCGCATTTATACAGTTTTGTAAAGTCGTATGTTGTAGTGGTCTTTTCCAACGGTAAGGCGGGTGATAGAACTGATTAACCGCTCCGGTAAACCGTATAGTAGTTCTACAACTTTAAAGCTAGTGTTTAAAAATAAAAATAAACAGTGGCACTCCGGGAGTGCCGACAGAAGTGAAAACTTGAAAAAAAAATCGGCACCGCGGTAATCAACGCGTTGATGTCTTTTTAACCGTCTTACGAATTTTCGATCAGGTCACGTGTCCTGACGCGAGTTTAACATTTTTTACCCATTACAAAAAAGTGCACAATGCCGCTAAAGAAGTTTTCACTTCAAAAAGAAAGTTCAAAAACTAAAATCCAACTACTGAAAAATCACATAGTACAAAAATGGTCAAGGTAAAGCCGTGGTCGCATGCCTATACACCTACAAAATTATAATGACATTTGACCACGGCTTTACCTTGACCATTTTTGTACCTATGTCTTGATTTCTGTCTGAAGTATTTTCTTGTATTCTAATAGTAGGCAACTTCGCAAATAGATGTCAAATATTTCGCTGTTTTAATTAATTTGGCAATATTACTGTATGGAAATAAGAAATGTGGCTAACTAGCGAACTAGAATATTAATAATTAATTACAATTATAACATTGAATTTGATGTTGTAACCGTTTTAGGTGTAAAAAAGGCATTTGGAAAGTTTCCAAATAGTTTTTTTTTACATCTAAAACTGAATATCCGGTGTTACAATAATAATTCTTGCATTACATAATCAATATTTTAGTTCATTAGTTAGTGACATCTCATATTTCCATACAGTAATGTTGCCAAATTAATCAAAACAGGTAAATATTTGACAGCTATTTGCGACGTTGCCAATTTTTAGGATAAACACTCTTAACGTGCTATCTGAGGCACGGAGGAGTTTCGGATGTAAAGATGGTCACCCTACAGACTACAGACCAACCCCGTAGCGTAGCTTAACCTGATGGATCGCCCGTGCGGCTGTTATTACTTAGCCACGAGCTCGTCACATAAATGTACCGTCCAAGAAATAAAAACAGTGGCACTCCGGGAGTGCCGACAGAAGTGAAAACTTGAAAAAAAAATCGGCACCGCGGTAATCAACGCGTTGATGTCTTGTTAACCGTCTTACGAATTTTCGATCAGGTCACGTGTCCTGACGCGAGTTTAACATTTTTTACTCATTACAAAAAAAGTGCACAACGCCGCTAAAGAAGTTTTCACTTCAATAAAAAGACAGATCACCAAGACAATATTATACCTACATATTCAGGATCAATTTAAATTATCTAGCAAAACTCCGCAGACATCATGGGATCGATATTAAACAGGATAAAATGAAAATTAAGTTAATTTGATGAGTTTTTTTTTGGAGTTATCAATCGCAGGTAGAGTACCTGCTTACATACCAGTTTTTTTTTAGTTTTTTTTTTGTATACTTCACAGACGTAATGGGCGTCGATATCAAACACGGAAAAAAATATAAAAAATTCGGAATTAACACAACACTACCAACGCTCGTTGACCCCAAAAACAAATTCATAAAATCTTTTTTGTTTTTATCTTATCGTGTTTGGATATCTACCCATCACGTCAGCGGAGTTTGGCTAGCTAATTTAAATTGACCCTGTGTAACATGCTAGCTACAGTTCGAAAGGCCGTTTACTCCATCTGGCTAGATCTGCCAGTAATCTCACAAAGCCGTTCTTTCATCCCTCATCGGTAGGTCTATACAAAACGTCATTTTACTGTCACGCCCCTTTAAATTGACAGAATGGCTAACTGTTTAGGGGCGTTGGTAGTTTAATTCATCTATTGTGACCTTGTTAATTGTTACTATTTATTGGGGTGGCGAATCTAAAAAGGGAATTTTGTAAAACCCATGTCAAGTGAAACAGTTGACTGTCAAATGCTGTTGGATATTGAACTGTATGTTCACGCCTGTTTTAATTTTCGTGGTAAGCAAAGTTTTGTTTTCTACCTACTGAAATTAGATACTAATTGATTAAGGTTGCACTAGTCGACCGCTCGAACTCGTTGGTGCGCGTGGCTAATATGCATGCTATTTAGTATCGTTATTTATTTATCTAGTTTTAATTGATTTATGTATAATAACATATATTTATTTATTTAGTGACATAGATGATGATTTACAATGCAAACGAGCGCGTTAAATTTCATAAACAGATCTTTGGGCGTTAAAGTCAAATAATTTACGTCAAAATTTACAAAATGATATACCTAATTGATTCTACTCACCCCTTCCAAAAGATAGTTTTCGTATGGAGAAGAATGGGCAAGAAACTCCACCGTTACTCTTTTAAAATGTTTTACAATAGTTTGTATAAGTACGTACATTAGTTAAATAATTATATGTGAAGACGATGTTGTACCTAGAATAAAATTACTATACTACAATAGGTAAAAAAAAAATGAAGGAACGACAGATAATTTAATTATGTGATAGATACATGGTGCTCACACATTTACAAACATTGTAAAAGTCGACGATTTTCCAATTTTTTTAAAATCAATAAGTCAGTGTGTGAAGAAGTAATCACAGAATGTAAAATCAATGACAATGTCATGCGTATATGTATTATGGAAAAAAACTACTCGATGTATCTACTCATAATAAAACTATTTGAACTTTTTAATAAATTATTTATCCTTGTACGGTTTCTATTTTGCTATTTTAATACTACGTAAGTTATTTATTTACGCCACAATTATGAGTTAAAATTAGTGTTGAAATAAGTATGGAAGTTTCGATGCACATAACTTCCAAACCAATTTTTTTTCCAATTCTGCTTCCATACAGGGCTAGATAATGACAAAAAAAAATGATATAAATTATTTAGTTTTGAACGTGCACCGACCAACAGACGAATTACCACCATACTACGATTGTATGGAAGAATGACCGACTAGCGTAACCTTAAAAGACGCAGATATATGTTAGTCACCTTGAGTGGGTAGCTTGCGTGTTCTGTACTGAGCCCACGCAACGCGTCGTACGTCCAGTAATAGGACTCGCCCATCATGGAGCGCTGTCCCAAATTATACGCCTTAATAATTTATTATACATAAAACTAAAGGTATTTTAATAAAACACGTATACTAAAAAATCAATAATAAAAATACGCTTGATAGATTTTACGTGATGGTCAGTTATTATCCGCGTTAGACGTTATTACGGTATTCCCGTTTGAAAGGTACCTATGGGCTTCAATAGCAAAAAGCTATAAGGCTTCAAGGCAAAAAGCTTTAGCATGTGGCGCCATCTATATCGTCACATGCGAACGACGCATCAAAGACCTGACGTCACAGAAATCCTGCATCGCACATTTGGAGTTTACCGCGCGAACACCACACATGGGGCACTCAGAAAGTTTTGCGATACTAAAAAAAAAACTACAGGTTATATATTTTTTATTATTACTTTTCAAAGAACTCTGCATTGGCGTCTATACACAATTTCATACGTCGAAACCAATTTTCATAACACATTTTCCAGTCCGCATCAGACACCTCTTCAATCCCCTCTCAAATGCAGCCAGAGCATCTTCCGGTTATGAAAACTGTTTTCCCTTGAGTTGATTTTTTACTTTGGGGAACAAAAATGATAAATCCATCCGTAATTATATCTTAAGCGAGTGGAGACGAGCCTGCTTCAAATTTTGCTATCATGTCTCGGCACCATTCTGACCGAACTTCCTTCTAAACCTGCGTTAGATTTTGCCATACCCCTGTGAAACTATCTTCCTTACCCGAAGATGCCCGTGTAGAATTTCATGCACACTTCCCGATCCAAAATGCTGAACCTCTTCATATGTAATTCGCCTGTTCTCTTGAGTTAAATTTTTCATAGCCAGCAGGTTTTCTTATGTAACAGCCGTCATAGCGCGGCCACTTCTTTCTTCGACCGCCAATGTTACTTGACCACGCATAAATTCATTAAACCAGCGGAAAACAGTCGCTTTAGAAAGGCTTTTGTCTATTATCACCATTCGAAGTTTTTCAAATGATTCTTCTGGTTTTAGTCGACATTTGAAATCCTACAAAATCAGTGTGCGAAAATGTTCTCGTTGTAAATCCATTTTTCAGTGAGACAGAGTATTTTCATTTCGCTCGTAAAAAAATGTGAGGGAATTTCGAATTTGGAATGTTGTGTATTTTGTAATAAATAGTCATAGTTTTAATTGACATCAAAACCGGCCAGTGTCCCATAGACAAAAACTGTTAGTCGCAAAACTTTCTGAGTGACTTGTGTATTATGTAACTTCCCCGACATCAATCGTGGGACAGTAGCCCACCAGACACGACACCCGTCTGGTCGGAGGATCCTCCCTTTTCTATAGAGGACGAGTGATTTGAACACTCTGTTCCTCATGCCTCTAAAAGCATAAGCATAATTAGCCTATATTGTTCCCACTGCTGGGCAAATGCCTCCTCTCTTCGAGAGGGAGTGGATTGTAATCTATGCCACGCAGGCCCAGTGCGGGTTATTAGATTTAACCGCCTCTGTGGTTTAGTGGTTAGACCACCTGTCTCACACCCAGAGGTCCCGGGTTCGATTCCCAGTGGGGCAAAAATGTCTGCTCTGTTTGATTGGCGGTAGGGCTTGTTTTGATTCCGCCCAGCTAGCTAAGCTACCACTATCTTATCTAAGTCTGTCGCCATAGCAACGATGTTAACAGCATTGTTGTGTTTCGGCAGTTAGAAGGTATTAGCCAGTTCCTCTGTGATTCATGATTCTGGGAGAAGCTCGCTTCCTCCTTCGGCCTGACCATCACTTACCATCAGGTGAGATGCAGGCCAAGAGCTTCGTGGTTGTGGATTAAAAAAATGTCACATGTCTTCGTATTTTTGGTTCTATGACATGCGCGTTTTCTTTCGATGTTTTCCTTCATCGTTTTGAGAGCAGTGGTGATGAAATTAGTTACCACTCACTCACTTTTTCTTTTATCCACTTCTGCTCTATGGGCCACCACTGCTCTCGGTTTAAGTCAAAGCCGAAGTCAAATAATTTATTTCAAATAGGCCCGTATGTATGGCACTTTTGAGTGTCAAAATTTACAAAATAATATAATTAATTCTAGTAGCTGCTTCCAAAAGGTAGTTTTCGTATGGAGAAGAATGGGCAAGAAACTCCACCGTTACTCTTTTAAAATGTTTTACAATATTTTGTATACATTAATTATACAATTATATGTGAAGACGATGCACCTATAATAAAATTACTATACCACAATATGTAAAATAATTAAAAATGAAGCAACGACAGATAATTTAATTATGTGATAGATACATGGTGCTCACATTTTTACAAACATTGTAAAAGTAGACGACTTTCCTACTTTTTTTTAAATTAATAAGTTAGTGTGTGAGGAAGTAATCACAGAATGTTTAATCAATGCCAATACGTGAGTGATGTTTAATCCAGTTTCGCCGACCTGAAAATGATCTGATGATGAGGTACACACGGCTACACATCAAGCTATACATTCCAGTTTATACTGATCTCGCATCATAAGGGATTTCCGTACAATGCGAGGTCAGCTTATACTGGAGGTGTATAGCTTGTTGTGTAGCCGTGAGTACAGTCAGTACGACAAGTCAAATTTTTAAGGAATGTAAATATGGGTTATTCCCGTTTGGCAACGCTACATATACATGGGTTATGTTTGTAGATATTACGTACCTGAGCACACGTTAAAGTACAGTTATAGTAAAGAGGGTAAAAAAGTTCTACTGTGCCGAATTTATTTAAGTAATATTTGCTTTGTTCAATTCTAATTTTATATTTTCGACTCGTTTGTATAGACACAAATAGATTTACACATTTGGAATGAATAAACAAAGTTTACCTATATTATATTCTAGTAACGTATGTTGTTGATTTTGCTTTGCTTAGTTTTAATAATTACTTATCATATTATTTTATATTTTTGTACAAGGTGGCAAGGTGGCAAGGTGGACCCTTAAAATCAGCTGTTCCATACATTTTCACCGCGTAGGTACTTTTCTAAGAGACAGCAGATTTTTTTTTTTTAATAACCGACGAAGAATTTCAACGGGATTCAGAATCATGTACTTAATCTATGGTAAAAGTTTTTGAGTCGATGTCCCTGCCACCCTGTATGATACATACAAAAATACACTACAAAAATTTTAAATAGGTAGGTACATACTTTTTTCATTTCAAACAAATATTTTAATTCCTTAAACATTTCGACTTAACGTACTGACTGTACCTGGTGCACACGATAGCGCGCGCGCGCGCCTATATGCAGCGTTGCCAAACGGGAACATTACCAGACGGGAGTAAACCTTAGATATTTGTTTAAGGCGAAGATAACCGACTTTTAATGATTTTATACTGAAAATGACGTCTAAACGAGTAGTGTTAATGATTTGGAAAAAATATAAGTTAAATTAGAGCATTTTTTAAATATTTTAATATAGGCATATTTTGGATTATGTTTTTATTACATAGTAAACTTAATTTGTAAAGTTACGTCTAACGCGGATTAAAAACTGAGAATCACGCAAAATCTATCAAGCGTATTTTTCTGAACATTCACCATTTCAAAGATAATTTTACCTTTTAAAATACCTTTTGTTTTATGTATATTCAATTAATAATTCGTCTAATTTGGGACAGCGCTCCTTGATGGGCGAGTCCTGTTACTGACGTACGACGCGTTGCGTGAGCTCCGTACAGAACACGCAAGCTAACCACTCAAGGTCACTGTCATATATTTGCGTCTTAAAATGAAAAAGTACCTATTTAAGATTTTTGTAGTGTATTTTTTTATGTATCGTATAAAAATATAATAGGTATATTATAATATGACTAGTAGATAATTAATTAAACTAAGCAAAGCAAAATCAACAACATGCATACAAACTATGTTCTTAGTGTCCTTCGGCAAACCTCGGGTTTCGTCAGTCGTCGGATTTCTATCAGTTGCCCTTTGCACTTGGTGTAGACCGGACGCAATCGAATTGGGTATACAGAGTAAGTTGTTAACACTCTTTTAACTTAATGTAATTTATTTAAAAAATAGTAGGAAAGCTGCTAAAGTCGCAGGCACGACAGATAGGAATTAGTTTTACAGCTCTATATAGTTAACACGGAAATCAAAACAAAACAACAATAGAGTACTTAGTTCTGAATTCAAATTATTATACATGATAAATCTAATAATTGATGGACATGGAAATTAGCATTCGTTTGTATTCGGAAATGCGATGATTCCCGAGGGACAATGACAAAATAGAAATATTGAACGTTACTACACTGTACAATAGGTTAACTTTGTTTATTCATTCAAAATGAATAAAACTTAGCTTACTTTGTTTATTATCTAATTGTGAATATACAAAAATAAAAAGTCAAGTCAATAAAATATTATAAAGTCAAAAATATTGAATTAGAACTGAGCATAGCGAAATCAACAAATGCAATACAATACATTGCCACGGCGAACAACTAAACTCTTTAGGATAATCCATAATAATCTTATTAGTAATAATCGCTATACCAACATAACAAAGCGATCAACCACATCCCCCTCAGCTCACCACAGCTCACCAGAGCTCACAGCACAGAGCTATAGCTCAACATTATATCCACCCCATGCCATGGCGTTATCCACGCGGCGTTTAAATCAATTTCCATGTCTTATTTGTTATGCAGATGGCCGTTTGTGTAACTGATACTCCCCAATAGGGAGGGGACGAGTTATCGATATTTTACTTTTTGAAAAAAAAATGAAAAAAAAAAGTAAAATAGGTACTTCTTAATATAGTAAAAAGATCAGTCTGGCACGAATATATAACTATTGATAGCCTGTACAAAACGTTTTAGGCTAATCATGAATCATGGAAGAAAATCTAAATATCGGGCTGTTTAGGTAATATATTAAATTAAAGTGATTTATTTACTTACTGTGCGTTTGCACTGGTGAAACATTCGCAACAAAACATGTTGATATCTCTAGTTCCTGTCAAACATTGTTTGGAACATTGACAGACAGTAAAGTTTTAAGCATGTTTTGTTGTGAATGTTTCGCTAGTGCGACCGCACAATTAGACAACAATGAACTAAACTTAAAAGCAATGTTAGTGTGTAAAATTATAACAAGTACTAAAGTAATACAAAATTATTCAACAGAACATTTTTTTTTGTGTTCAAATTGTAGAGATATAGTCAAGGAACGGAAATACGGTTATGTTAGTCAGTGGCTGTATGGCATCCTCTTAACTGAACATTCATATAATTTTGACCAGCATTTCAATGCTTGTCTTTCAATTTACAGCAAAATACTAAGTTTTCTTTATTTATTTTACAATTTACATCTAACACTAAAATATAAATTATGTACAAGTATATAGACGAAAAAAATAATAAAGGAACAGCTCATTGGGCATAAAAAAATTAGTCCGCATCGCTGTCAGTGGAAAAAGTGCCCAAAAGGCTGGCAGCATTGCTACGTTGTATGGCAATGCTGATTCTTTGGCCTAAAAATTCACCAACCCTCTGGTCACGTGAAGAGTCGACCAACCGCTTGGTGTTGTCTTGAAATACTTGATGAGCACTCAGACAAAAATATTTCAAAAAAACATTACATTACATTCAAAAATATGGCTACCAATAAAGTAGTTATATTTGCGCTGTTTGAGGATTTAATATATAAATACCAAGTATGTAATAATAGTAATAATACCAGCCTATAACTGTCCCACTGCAGGTCAAAGGTCTCTTCTCATATACAGAAGGCATGAGCATTGATCACCACGCTTGCTCACGGGGCGGGTTGCTAATTTTAGACTTATACGAGTACATATTAATTAGTCTAAGTTCCTCACGATGTTTTCTTTCACTTATGTCACGATGTCCAAGATAAACTTAGAAAGTGCGTTTTAATTGAAAAAGTTACATTGGTACTTGTCTGGATTTGAAACTAAAAGCTTGTAATTTCTACATATACGTATCTATATTTTTTATGGTAAAGAGTATTCTATCTCGTACATGAGAGCCGAACTCATCTAGCTTATCTTTTTTTTAAATGTGACGTGTAGAAATGATTCCGGTATCATATTTACAGAATAAACAATTTCATTTTATTTTATTTTAGAGGTGCCTTAACCACTGGGACATCAAATATAAGTAAGCAGGTATAGTACAAGAAAATAATGATACTTCTACTATCGATATCAACAACATCGACGCAGTCACATCACTAGCCCGAAAGGCGAGCAGGCGATGCATAAAATTCATAGTCGTGTTCCACGCGCCAGCCGCCGAAGAGATCCGAAACATGACTGATAGTGATAAGTCACTTACGAGAAGAATATTATTATTACTAAACATGCTGATGTTATAGGATTTGACGACGACAGCCTTAGATTTCTGCGCATTTATTATTACCCGACTGCCCCAGAAAGAGGATAAAGTTTTTCGAGAGTATGTATGTATGTATGTCTATTTCTTTAGCACGCTCTGAAGCCTAAACGGCTTGATGGATTTTAACTTATGAGGTGTCGTTAGATTTGTCTTAACTGTGGAGTGACATAGGCTATATAATATTTAAATATTGCATCTGCAAATAAATTTAAAAAAGGGATTTGTTTAAAAAAAAAAAACTACATTATTGGTATCAAATAAAAGCTAGTTATGGGTCAATCAAATATATATATATATTTTTTTTTAATAAAACTAAAATGCTTGAAATAAAGCAAATTATTAAAAAAAAAAAAAAACAAAAACCGACTGCAAAAACAAATAACTGAAAAGACAAAAAAAAGCATTATGTTATAATCTATAACATTTTGGTATAGCAGGCGGGGGACAAAAAAATTACATTATTATTTCAGGTTATTGGTTAATTTATTATGTTTTGTAGAGATGTGTGTGATATCCATGCGTCATTTTCGTGAACGGGTACCGTCAGTTAGGGCTGGTCATCTCTTAGCTGTCATGGGATAATATTAATTTATTTTAATTTTTGAATTGTTCTTTGTTTACATCTTTTTATTACGGACGCTTCTAACGTGGACGTCTTTCTACATTGTTCTCACATGTCTAATTTCAACATGAATACCAATATTTTGTAACATGTTTTTTTTTTTTAACCGTAGAGTTTCTTGCCCGTTCTTCTCCATAGGTACATATTATGCTTTGGAATGGGCAACTAGCTTCATCTTTCTGACTGACCGACTCCTTGACAATTCAAAAGTGCCTGTAAATGGTTTAATTGAAATAAATGCTTTGAGTTTTTATTTTTTGAGTTTTTAGTTACTGTGCGTTTGCACTAGCGAAACATCCAAAACAAAACATGTTGAAATCTCTAGTTTCTGTCAAAAATTGCATGGAACATTGACAGAAAGTAAAGATTTCAACATGTTTTGTTGCGAATGTTTCGTTAGTGCAAACGCACAGTTAGTGTTCGATAAATTTGTCTGCTCAACAACATGAATAACGCAATGAATGTTGTTGAACTGTCAAAATTAAAGCCGTTGCTACTGTAAGTGTGTTACGCAATTATCCTGCTGAAGTTCTGACTGAGGAGTAATAATTACTTCCACTCAAACTTAGGTACAGAGTACAGTAAAAAAAAAATGAGATCCTTAAATTTTTATTTTCAAGGTGCAAGTAAATGTAAAAATTAACCGTTTTTACCGAAAAACTATTGTCAACATTTTATATTATTTTCTTCTTTCCTTCCTTTTATTATTTCTTTAGGTTATACCTTTAACCCGATTTATTTGCTGTCGGCGCAACGGTCATTTTGAATTAAATTGACAGTACGAGCTGGTGGCAAATCAAATGTGCGTATCTTTGAAAATTTCTAAATATTTTTGCTCTTTGACCGAATATTATATAAGTATTGAGTCTGGTCTGTATAACTTAATTACCGACTCTTCATATACTAGTTTGAAACGGTCATGACAGTTTAACTTGCTAGTCATATTTTATTATTTTAATTTATGCATTACATTATTCTCACGATTTTGGATACCATGTACAATGTTCAAATACCTTTTGGCGCCATCTATTATCCTTTCTGAATACTAAACAGCGTACCATAGACCAAATAAATCATAATATTTTTTTCTGACACAATTCGTATTGTTTGAGTTTTTTTCTAAACGCTGGTGGCAGCAAAGGCGCCAAGTTATTTTTCTTTAAATAAAATGAATATTAAAAAGTTATTGTTACAGTTTTTTGTCGAATCCGGCGGGATTAAAAAAGGATATTATAGAAATTTTGATAAAAAAGCGCCCAACTGCGAGTCAGACTCGCACACGAAGGGTTCCGTACCAAATTAAGATGGTACAAATACACTACTACCATTAAGATCGAGAAAAAAACGCCGAAAAAAACACGTTTCTTTTTTATCAGTTGAAATTTTTAACTTTATTTCATTTTTATTATTTGTTGTTATAGCGGCCCTAGCAGTACACAATCTGTGGAAAATTCAAGTGTCTGCCCATAACGGTTCAAAAGATACAGCCGGACGGATGGACGGACAGCGGAACCAGTGGTAATAGGGATCGCGTTGGCACCCTTTGGGTACGGAACCCTAAAAAAATAATGGCGCCGGGAAAATACGTGTTTAGAATGGAAATTAAATTAGGATTATTGCATACATAATGCGGAATCATCATTGTATTGTTGTAATGGCACTCATCTGCATTTTTTTGTTGGCACATTAGGTATTGGTCGGTAATGAACAATAAAGTATTTGGGACTCGTCCTCGACAGCCGGTGGAACTTCGTGGAGCATTTCCGACGTTTAGCTCCCAGACTGAAGCGGGCCAGGGCTGCCCTGAAGGGGCAATTTAGGAGGTCTAAACGCTTTCTCCCGGAGGCTCTACGCGGGAGTCGTGCGGTCCATGGCCCTTCACGGGGCACCGGTGTGGGCGTGTTCATTGAGGCGGCGGAAAGCCCATCAGTTGAACGCGTCCCAGAGGGTCATGGCCATCCGGCTGTCCCGAGGATACCTCACGGTCTCCTGTGAGGCGGCGAGCCGCCTTGCCGCATTACCGCCATGGGATTTGAAAGCAAAAGTCCTCGCGCACATCTGGGAGTGGCGAAACGCCGAGGCTTAACTCTGCTGCCGCAAGAAGTCACGGCACAGCGGACTGAGCTCCGGCGGGATCTCATGGTATAATGGAGAGTCCGATTGTTGCAACCTAGCACTGGGCACGCCACAATTGCGGCGATAAGTTCTCTCTTTGAGGAGTGGCTAGAGAGGCGCCACGGCGTCCTCACCTTCCGCCTGATGCAGGTCCTCACCGGACACGGCTGTTCCGGTAGGTTCAGGATAAGGCGGGAGGAAACGCCCGGGTGTCACCATTGTTTGGATCGCCCGGAGGACACGGTGGAGCATACGGTGGAGGTCTGCCGGCTTGGGCGGAGCATCGCTGTGTCCTCGTGGAGGCGATCAGCGGCGGTGATCTCTCGCGTCCGGCCCTGGTTCAAGCCATGGTACGGAGCAAGAGGGCATGGGAGGCTTCTTGCGTCTGCGAAGTAGTAATGCTCGCGAAGGAGGAGGCGGAACGTGTAAGGGAGAGGCAAATTTCGCGCCTTCACGCCCCTAACCGCCGCAGGAGACGTCCTGAGCATCGGGAGTCGCAGGCCGATTTCTGGCCACCATAAATGCGGGCCTGCGGAAGTTGAGTAATGGGTAGCTCGCCGTCCGATAAGGGCCAGGCCCGGGTCGACGGCGCGTTGTGTTCCACGCGCGCCTCAAATAGATGTCAGCAGAACTGACGGGGTTCGGTAGGGCCGATGCCTTCCGGGGTCGCGAAGAAGTCCAAAAGGCATATCGTGGCTCCCGGCAACATGGCAATTGAAGGAACACGGGTGGGTTTTTGTCAGTAATAGTCTGACACGTCCTCCCGCTCCGCCCGAGCGGGAGAAGTTATTTGATAATTTCATATCACACTAACGTAGTAATGGCTTTCATTTTGACAGTTTAACAACATTCATTGCGTTATTTACGTCGTTGAGCAGACAATTTTTTCACACATATGAAGCAATGGATTAGCAATATCCTTCAAAATCATTCAAATTGTGATTGTAAGTGTGTTACGCAAAATTAGAGTGCCGGTTTCTGAATTGAGAATTTGAAGTTGAGAATGTTAAATTATATTTTAGTATTACGGTAAATAGCTGCGAAATTCAAAATTTCTCACGTTATTTGCAAAGAAATTTTGAATTTCTCGGGCTACATTGAAGGAATCACCTTTATCAGAGCAGAGTTTGTCGAAGAATAAGAATTATTTCACTCAAATGTTAACTTTAAATTCTCAATTCGGAAACTGATTGTTAGTCGCCATTGATTGTTAACGCCAACAAGAACTTGCAACTTGCACTTGCAAACAAGCTTGTCACTAGAGTGATTCAGTAATACCTTCGTATATCTACAATGATTTACGTAGTTAGGCAGATGTTAAAGTTGCAGCAGTACTTATTTGCGTAACTTAGTGTGTTACCGCGTACTGTTTACACGCGTACACGCCGTGTTCGAGTTCATGACAAGTCAATCGTCATCTTGAGGATGCCTCGTTGAGAGGTGAAACACGTGTCGATTTCTTTCAGGGTTTTTTATGGCTCTTTAGAAATAGCTAAGCGGAAAAGTTACTAAATATATCCACGTCTATTGTATATCAAAGGGTTAATAGGTATGGGAGGACAGTGAGGCCTATCAACAAGTAGTTATCAAAAAAGAAAATGGTCATCAAAACTGGACACAAACGGACGGTACAGTAACGTGGGCATGAAGAAAATATTGAAGTGGCTCACACTGCTATTTAAAAGGTAATTCAGTAGCTGCTCAAAATTAAATATTTTAGACACAACACTCAATTGACTTAAAATTCAAACAATTATGTTTCAAATAATCAAAAACGTCCATCTTGTCACGCGTAATAAACTAATCAAATTCATTAGAAATTCTGTGTTGCAACGAACCTTCTTTGAGGCGCCGCCATAGACAATGCGGTGTTGTCTATGCCCCTATTTCTTTTTAATTTCTTTACAGCGCCGCCGATCATGCGTTCGGTGAATATTGTGAATAATCGACTAGAGTGCGTGAGGTACATTTTGATCGATTCGGCTTATAAGCAGGGAAATCGGCCATGTTGAATTTTTCGATTATCTATCAATAGGTATGTTCACGGTTACCTTCGGCACAGATTAATATAGATGTGACACTCCGCAAATTCATTTAAATAAAAAGCGACTCTCTTGGTACGACACAATACAGTGCAATTCAGGTCGCAAAACGCTAATTACTTACAGTTAATTTCACCTAGAAGTTGCCTCTCTATCTATCGCGTAAGTCATACATCTTCTGACTACGTTACGCTCACTGAATTGGCCCGTCAAGTCGAGCCCGCCGCGTACTTGTAGCTTCATACCGTACCTAAACTGCAGAGTGTCCCATCTGTATGATAACTGTGCCTTCGGGTTTGGCGTGGAGCAAAGTCTGGTAAGAAGACAGAAATCAACTGAAATAACTGGAACAACTATATGATACCGATTTCAAGATGGACATTTATGGAGTTTTACATTTCGAATTGGTTTAATTATCGGTACCCTAGTTCACACTCGTACTAATTACATTTTTTTTTTCATTTTTTACTTTTTTATTCCTATGAAATTCTGCGTCGTTCTATCTTACCAGAGTTACTTAAAGCCTTCTCCTTCTATTAAAAAAAAGTGTCACAATGATATTTAAAACTATTATGACAAATTTATTTTCGTTTACTTCCATATTTTTTTAAACATGTATTTCCTAATTGCATTGATTTCATAGTTTTTCTTCTAAGACATAAATTTTCAGCATGCAGACTTTAAAATTGTCAAATAATTATTACAAAATTTGTAATAATTATTTGACAATTTTAAAGTCTGCATGCTTTAATATAGTATCTCAAAAAGCTATTCTATGATATAAGTACTCAATTTGTAATGTTTTTTTTAACCACTGCTACCATATGCGAACATAAGAATTGCTCTCCTGTAAAATTGGTGTAAATGTAATTAGTACGAATGTGAACTAGGGTATCGTTATATTGTTTTTTTTCGTCATTTTTCTCACTTAAAGAAGCAACAAGAATAATGTACCCAGGATATTGTAATTTATCTTGATTTAAAAGAGTGTCTTTCGAGTTTCTTGCCCGTTCTTCTCAGATCATAATGATCTACGTTTTAGAATGGGCAAGTAGCTTCAAAATATCAAATCAAAATCAAAATGAACGAAAAACGACGAAAACGACGAATAACGAATGAATTTCTGACTTACTGACAGATTTTTTGACAATTCAAAAGTGCCTGTGAAGTAATACTTAAATGTTTTGAGTTTGAGTTCTAGTTGATTTTTTTTTTTTTTTTTTAATTAAACAAATTAATGAATGACTAATGACTTGATTTACTGAAAATAAGATGCAAACTTTTGAAGTTAAGATTTACAATACATTCATCTCAACCTTGTTTAATAAATTGTCTTTATATTATAATGTTGCGGTTCTAAATTGAAATAAGACATACAGTAACCTAATGCCCGTTTTCACCGACATCCCCTAAGTTTATGAGATCCCCTAAGACTGGTTAGGGGGCTGTTAGGGGGTTGTTTCTGTTTCACCAGAAGTAAGAGGTCAGAAGAAGTAACCTAACCTAAGCTTTTTTTTTCGTCGCTGAGAAATGCATTACGCATCCTCGCTCGTGGAGGACGAGTCGGGGTATGTGGGACTCCTGTCGGTGATGACAGTATACCCACTAAAACTCAGCGGTGTTCCCACATCACCGTGATGGGAGGGCCATGGGAAACCGGCTCAGCCTTTACTTCCACAACCCTCCCGGCGCATGGCCGCCTAGCTGGCGGGCCCCGTATGCCCCCCAGGCTGGGGGGCTACGAAAATGGCCGGGAACACCTGGCCATTCCCGTTCGACACTGGTGGAGGCCTGTGCAATACAGGCGAGGGTGCCTCCGCACCCGTTGCCTGCTGGCCTCCACCCGGGAGAAGTCGGAGATTTCAAATTTAACAATACCATAAACTGATCTTTGATATCACACGTCAGAAAAACACCCAGTCTCATGCAATATAAGTTCACGATCAGCTTATGCACTAGGTCGTTTTTCTTCACTATGTTAGTTTCGAAATCCAGCAAGATCAAAATCAAAGTCATTTATTCAAACTAGGCTGACAGCGAGCATTTCTTAAATGTCAAAATTACATAAGAGTGTCCCCCAAAACGCTCGCCCTTCACAACTTTAGCAGGGAAGAAGAAATGGCGCAACAAACTCGCCAGCAGCAGAGCTGTTCTGTTAGAATAACTAAAGTAGAACTATGTGTCTCAATGAGTTGAAACAAATGCCACTGCCTCTCAGAAGAGTCATTCCACTCAGTAGCCACTAAGCCACGAGCCCTTCTTTGTTGGCATTAACAGGAAAGTATAGAAAGTAATTAATATTAATGTCATTCTTTATGATCGTCGTGTGCGATAAGCCACAGTTATAAAAAATCGAATGCCGACAGCGAGGGCTCGAAGAATGACTACCTACATAATTCAGCTATGGATCAACTGAGTTATATTTGAGAGCAAAAAATATTCAACACCATTTTCTCGAGATGAAACCCTTCAAACGCGCTGGACGTACTTTCAGCGAGTCCAAAATCTCTGAAAGATTTACACTTATAACGGACTTGAATTATAAGGAGTTGGATTTTTTTTTAAATATATTAATTATTATGAAGGTACGTTAAGCAATAATTCTTTCCAGGCGTCGACCGATTTGGGCGATTGTTTTATTATTGGAAAAGGGGAGTACTTGAGGGGTGGTGTCATATAAATGTTTGCTAGTCAGCAAGGTAGCAGAACTGACTGCCCTGGCTAAGGTTTTTATCAATCAAATGATGCGCATTAAATCACCCGAAGAAGCAGCAAAGCTGCAGGGTTACTAAATCCACCTCAAAAACATCCATAAAATTTAAATCTATCCCCTGATCCATACGAATCATCAAAACTCTCATTCAAACGCAGAAATCGTTTAAACAAAACAACAGCCATTTAAAAAGGGCTACCATACTCCTTAGTATTTAATACGCGTACGCCTGATAGCATCCGTCTTTGATGCACATACAAAGTTAAATGCAACGTCAGTGAAGTGACAGTTGAGGAATAACAGCCTTGTGCCCTTTGCCTTGGACGTGAAAAAAGTTAGCGCTCATTGTTTATGGTTAAAGCGTTTTTGCTACAAACTAGACGGCCAGTTTGTGTTGAGCTTTGAGATGGTAAAATGTGAAATTGTTCTGGTAAGTAGGTTGAGGTAAATTCTAATAGAAATTCAGATGCAACTGGTTTTACTCGAGGTAAAGAGGCAACCGTTGGCACGACGAGATAGTGGAATTGATTCGCAAATGATCAGCTTGAAAAAAAAAAAACAGGAAATTACTGGAGGAGTCCTATAATATACCCGTCGAGGGGTCTTTAATTTATGAATAAACTTACTTTATTAAGTTTTTTTTTGTGTTGAAGGAGGCAACCTCAGCTGAATAAAGTTGTGGACATTTTTCTAAAATGAATTCAGGATGCAGGCTGTTCCTAATATACCTGTAATCAGTAATGATGCCTTTACGAGTCTTGTTTTAGTGTGTTTAAATCTATGGATGTTTTAATCCTATCTTTTCATTTATATTTTTCACGGTAGCTAGTTTTCTTTACCCGAAAATTAACTCGATTTCCCTTGAAAACATTTGGTTACATAAAAACCGCGCCAAAAGTGACAGCTCAACGCAAGATGGCGCACTTAAAATGGCCGTCGCGCGCGTATTTATGTTATGCTAATTGATTAATTGGAATCGAGCGGTCGTCGGCGCGACAAAGTGCAGTTTTGTGCCGATCAATAAAACGTAGGTACCTAACTCGATTTAATTTAATTTTCACATGACTCCGCGGTACGTTCATGGAATTGTCTTGGGAAGACGTTTTTGTACGATTTCCCGTCGTATTGCTGTCAAAATGTTGTTTCGATTTGAATTTACTGATTTTTTGTGGCGATATAAGTTTGACACTTGAGTTATTAGCGAAAATACGCATAATTTTTAATTTGTGGTTAGTTACATTGCCGAGAGTAAGTCTGTGCGGAACAGTTCACATGAGAAAAGAAGGAAAATCGTTATTTTATTCTGCAAGATGAGCTGTACGAGGAAAGTATTAAAAATCAACCAAATCAATCAATCTGCCTAGCCTTTTCCCTACTACGGCTACGGCTACGGCTTCCAGTCTACCCGGATGCAGCTGAATACCAGTATTTTACATGGATTGACTGCCTATCTGACCTCCACAATCCAGTAACTGGGTAACACGATACCCCACGATCAAAAATGAACCAATGAAAACCAAAATACAATGTATTTTGTTTCAACCCTCTTGCAGCGCAGCTCATGCAGAAACATGTGACAATCTAATAAAGAAACAATTCCAAAATCAAACTTCAAAACATTCAAGTGACGTCACAAAAAATGATAAGCATTACCAACATGACAGGCGCGTACAAATCAATTAGAGGCGCGTTCATTTCAAGTGCATTACGAATGCAATGCTGTGCGTTGACTCCTTTATGCTGCCGACGCCGACGGGACGCGCGAAGCATAATACTAACGCACATTGAAGGGGCCGCAATTAAAAATCGTAGGTTAAGGTTGTTTTCACTGGTGATTATAAAATTTATATGAAAGTAGAATTTTTATTGGGAGTTCTAAATTAAAGCTACGGTTTCTAGTCCAGTCATTTCGTCCGAAAAAAAGGCAAATAAAAGAAAATGAATTTGCGCTTCTAATTTTTTTATATGTTGTAGGGGATACCTAGAAAAGCTTGAGATTGTCGACCAAGCTTTCCTAGGAGCTTTCGCCGCCATCTTGGAAAACGCTTAAAATTTGTTTTTCGGCAATAACTCGGCTATCCGATGAGATTCGAAAATTTTTGTAAGACTTTTTTTGTAGCTTTCTTTGTGCTCTACAATAACGCCTGAATCATTTTTAGCGTATCATGCATCGTTATCGAGATATCGATCGATAAAGTCAAAAATTTAGGACACAATTTTTGTTTTTTGCTTTTTTTTTTCTTTGGGTCTTAATAAATATGAAAAATTGTGGAATTCAAACTTGTAGAGCATATTCAGACCTACAATTTCCTTCTTGGGGATTTTTTTATGTTGGACAAAAATTACGATCTCCAGCGCGCCGCAAAGTCGGTGAATCCACGCTCAGCGTCGAGCTTTATTCCGTTTATTTTGTTTTGTTTATTTTGTATTGTAAAAAAATAATATTTTTTACTGCACAAACAAATTATTTGTTTAATAAATTACTATTGTGTGATCCTTAATTTGTTGCTCTATGTACTTATTTTTTATCCCATCAATTTCCTGAACAATTTCCCATTCGATTCGACATCCAGACACAACCGAGCGAGCAACTCGCTCGACGCTGAGTGTGGATTCACCGACTTTGCGGCGCGCTGGAGATCGTAATTTTTGTCCAACATAAAAAAATCCAAGAAGGAAATTGTAGGTCTGAATATGCTCTACAAGTTTGAATTCCACAATTTTTCATATTTATTAAGACCCAAAGAAAAAAAAAGCAAAAAACAAAAATTGTGTCCTAAATTTTTGACTTTATCGATCGATATCTCGATAACGATGCATGAAACGCTAAAAATGATTCGGGCGTTATTGTAGAGCACAAAGAAAGCTACAAAAATTTTCGAAATCTCATCGGATAGCCGAGTTATTGCCGAGAAACAAATTTTACCCCTTTTTTCAACATGGCGGCGAAAGCTCCTAGGAAAGCTTGGTCGACAATCTCAAGTTAAGCTTTTCTAGGTATCCCCTACAACATATTAAAAAATTAGAAGCGCAAATTCATTTTCTTTTTTGAATGTACGTAATGACTATTCCTAGAAGAGAGGAGGTAGCTGACACATAATGTTCACAATAGGACGACGACAAAAAAAATAAAAATATATATATATCCGTCAGTTAGATTGTTAAAAAATATTGGACAAGTATTCTTTCTTTTATTACGTAATCTAAAGATTACGGCGAAACGTTGAGTTAAAATGTGCCCTGAAGTTACGAGTATGTAGATTTTATACTTACCTGTGACGTAGCAACCCCTACTGCCTAATTTTAATGCGTTTTATTCAAATATTTTTTATTCAAATGATAAAGCAAAAAATACGTGTCTAATATTTTTTTATTGTCTGATTGACGGACTAAATAGAATATCTTTTTTTTACCCAGGCATTATCCTGATTTACTGGCTAATGACGTCACTGAAATGTTATATTATAAAGTAAGTGTGTGTGTTTTTCTAGAGAGCGTTTTTGACACCGTGAAGTCAAACCCCGCTGCCATAATTTTCATGACAGCCGTCACTGCGGCCATTTTGTGGCGGGCACCGCTCTAATAAACAGCAGGTTACGCGCGCTTATCAAGTTTTTGGCAAATTTTTGTGTTGATTTTCGCCCTCTAGGAAAAAATACCAACTTAGTTTCATAAATAACATTAGTGACGTCATTCGCCGGTAAATTGCGCACGCTATGTGGCGCCCACCGTTCTTCTAGAATTCCGTAGCTTTAGTCTTTAGTGAGAAGCTCACTTATGGTACAAGAATATTGATTAATTATTCTCATGCGTGTGGTCCATTGCGAGCTTATCTACACGCTTATGACAATAGCCAAACTGTTTCGTTGTCTGTCCGTATGTTTCGTTTCAACTCTCAAACTACAGAACCGATTTTGATGTAATTTGGCAGACAAGTAACAAGTAAAATAATCTTTTCTTGTTGGAAAATTGAAAACTTTACACATACGCAAAATCTCAACCACAGTTTGTCAATAAAAAGAAAAGGAAGAAAGAAAAATGCGTTTATTGTCATTACAGCAGAAAAATAAGTACACATTAAAAATACAAAAACAGAAAACAATGATTATAATGCCAAAAGGCCCTCAGCTCAGCAAGTCAATGTCAAAGAAAAAAATCAAAGACGGTCCCATCTCAAAGCACACATCATAACTCACTCATTCATGCACACACTTACTCTCATGCACAACTTTTACAGTTACACACATAAAGGTCACACACACACACACACACACATCCTACACTAACATACATACCATAACACAGATCACATAATTATGCCCACCTCACCTCACATTACATACACAAAACGCAAACTAAGTTATATTTAATCTAATCTAATCTAATTCTTAAAATTGTAATTAATTATAAATGGTAAACAGTGGCATTTCTTGTATACATTATGTAAATTTAAGTTACGGAAGAGGGGAGTGTCCTAATACAGGCATTTACTTGCTTAAAGGGGCACTTCTATTACTAGTATGTAGTACAAGCTTGTTAAAGAAAATAAACTATTTGTATTTGTATTTGTATTGTATCTAGTAGTGTGACCAACCCCTTACATTCAGGACGATGACCATAAAAATAGTTTTTTTTTTTGTAATGGCTTCTATTTTTATAGCTTACAGGTGTTGACATAAAAGTCAACACAAAATAATTTATTGTTACTTTTTATCTCTGTTTAATAAGTAATAAAACATTTCAATGTTTTTTTTTTTCTGTCAATTTTAATGGTATTGAGTCATAGCGAAGGATTTCCTGTGTCATCCAGACCTCAAGTCATACATCAAAAGCTCAAATCAGATAGACAAACAGACGCGGACAAAACAGGGATAGGAAGTCGTCGTACCGACTTTTGCCGAGCCTTAAGGTGACGATAACCGACTTTTAATGGTTTTATACTGAAGATGACGTCTAAACGAGTAGTGTTAATGATTTGGAAAAAATATGTGTTTAATTAGAACATTTTTTAAATATTTTAATATAGTCATGTTTTGGATTAGGTTTTTATTACATAGTGAAATTAATTTGTAAAGTTATGTCTAACGCGGATCAAAAACTGAGAATCACGCAAAATCTATCAAGCGTATTTTTCTGAAACCTTCACCATTTTAAAGATAAGTTAATTATTAATCTTTTAGTATACATGTTTTATTTAAATACCATTTGTTTTATGTATAATAAATTAATAATGCATCTAATTTGGGACAGCGCTCCTTGATGGGCGAGTCCTATTACTGGCTGGACATACGAAGCATTGCGTGAGTTCAGTACAGAACTCGCAAGCTAGCCACTAAAGGTCACTGGCATATATCTGCATCTTAAGTGGACTGTCATTACGCCTGATGCTAGGAATTGACGCAATTGTCAGTTCACGTAAGTTTTCACGGGAAAATAGCACTACAGCTACGGACCATTTGGACGGGGTCAATCCCCGAGACAATCCACTAAGCCAATCCAATAATGTGTCGCGAGTTCAATTGTTTTTTTTTTCCCATCTCAGAAATGCCCGACGCGCCTATAGATGTTTTATTTCAATACAATATTATAAACGTTTATTCATTATTCATTTTTGTCTAGATTGACAAGATAAATAGACGACATATACTACTTAAGTGATATACTTATTTATGCAATTGTAGTACGTTTAAATTTTAAATCCTAAGTTTTCCTTTGACACACACACAAACACATTCACACACACGAACACTTACACACACACGTACATACATAAAAACACCAACAACTCGCACTCATCCCCACACTCACTAGCATAACACCGTTTATCTGTTTTATTTTTAAATTTGTTTTTTTGTTAATTTTAATTCTAGTTTTGCACCTAATACAGTTCCGAATTCTTGTGCATAGTATAAAGAATTTAAAACTTAACTTACCTATAATAACAAACATCTAGACCAGACTTATTCCCGTAATTAAAATATTAAATTTACAACATAAAATCACGCCTGTAATCCCCGAAGGGTTAGGCAGAGGTGTACCTATAGTACACCCACATTTAGCCAGTTACGTTTAAGTCCCATGTAATATCGGGCGAGCCTATTGCCATCAACTGGCCACAAATTGAGACTCCAGGCTGCTACTGACAAATTCATAATGGAAAAACTCAATATCACTCTGTCTGACTTGGGAATTGAACCCAAGACCTCATGCTCTGCAGTAGCGCTTGCAACCACTAGACAACGAGAAAATTTTGTAAAAAATAAATTTATAGAAAGAAAGAAAGAAAGAAAGAAAGAAAGAAGAAAGAAAAATAGGTTTATTTGTCACAGAGACACGTGCATACTTACATAAAAGACAAGAGTAAACGAAAACAACAAAAAGTACATAATAAATCACGAGCGTAAAACAGAAATTATACCTTCACTTATATTCAGTTCATCACTATTATGAGTACTGGAAGGTGTTTTTCTCATTAGTTTTAAATTATTTCATAAGGTTGGCACAAAAACATCGCCTATAACGATAACGAGGGTGGGCGCTGATACCTATAATTACAAGATATTAAATTATCTGAGCTTAGGTATTGGCTGCAACTCGAACATACAACCTTACTTACTTTAATTCCTATTTTCAATGTAAAACATGTTTTTTTTTTTTTTACTCGAAGCTGCAAATAAACTGTTTTTTTTTGTAAATAATAATGGCTGCGTAGAGACAGTTCACTGGATTGTCCTTAAGCAATTTTGCCTCTTCATTTTACGGGCTTAATGGATTGGCTTAGTGGATTTTCTCGGGGATTGGCCTCGTCTAAATGGTCTATCACTCTGACAATAAGTTTAAAGATTCCCGTAAAAATAATAAGGACCTCTTTCTGGCAGTCAGGGCAAAGGAAATGATACCGAGGTTACTTGCTAGCTTTTGTGGTATAATAAGAATCTATATCATAATGATCATCTATAATTAGTATAGAAAAAATATTGTAAAACATTTTAAAAGATTCTTCATTCTTCCCTATATGAAACTAGCTTTTGGAAGAGGCGGCTAAATATCAATCTGCCTAGGCTTTTCATGTTGGGGTCGGCTTCCAGTCTAACCGGATGCAGCTGAATACCAGTATTTTACATGGAGCGACTGCCTCTGTGACCTACACAACCCAGTGACTCGGTAATACCTAATACCCCTTGGTAAGACGGACCGACCCCGGCAAGTATAGCTTCGCCTGATGGATCGACCCGTGCGGCTATTATTACTTAGTCATGAACTCCTCCTGGCAGGGGCAACTAGAATCAATTAAACTTTTAACCAACTTCAAAAAAGGAGGAGGTTTTATGTTCGACTTTTTTTCTTCATTTAAATTGACGTCCAAAATTGCCTTTTATGTGTCTATTTGCAATAAACGAAGTGACTGTCGAGAAATCCATACTCTATACTTTATATTACAAATGCGAAAGTAAATCTGTCTGTCTGTTACCTTTTCCCACCTAAACGGCTGAACGGATTTGGATAATATTTACCTGTACCCTAATTGCGTAATACACGATCACTCACAATTCGATTTGAAACAGATTGCTAAACCATTGTTTCATAAGTTGGAAAAAAAATCTGCTCAATAACGTAAATAACGCAATGGATGTTGTTGAACTGTCAAAATTAAACAAATTTGTCGTAATCGTTTACGAAAATAAGTTACGCAATTAGGGTACTGGGTAATGTCATAGGGTACTTTTTATCCCGGGGTAGTACGTTCTCGTGGTATACTTCCTGCCAACAACGCGGGGAAATGCTATCATAATAACCATTAGTACCTGGTCGACCGAGCTCTGCCCGAGTGAAAATAGAAATAAACATATCGTCCAAATATACCAACGCTGTATCACATTCCCGAGGCTGTGAAAATAGAGAAAACAAATTTTCCCAGATATGAGTCTTAGCTAGATCGATTTTTCGCCCCCGTAAACCCCTTTTTTTTTTTTTTTTGAGGGTGTGAAATCATCAAATAACTTCTCCCGCTCTGGGCGGAGCGGGAGGGCGTGTCAGACTCTTACTGACTAAAACCCACCCGTGTTCCTTCGGTTGCCCTGTTGCCGGGGGCCACGATCTCCCTTTCGGTTTTCTTCGCAACCCCGGCAGGCAACTTTCATCGAAATCGTTAGAGCCGATTTCGAGAACGTGAGCACAAATATATTTATAAAAAAATATACAAATATTGCTCGTTTAATAGTATAGGATAAATGAAAAAGTGATTATGTTTGTTTTTTGTTTGTTATGCTTTCACGCTAAAAAGCTGAACGGATTTGGGTGACATTTGGCACATGGGAAAACCATGACAGGCTACTTTTCATCCTGGATCGCAGACGAATAGCTAGTAAGTGAATAAATACCAAGTCAGCACCTTTGAATTAAGTTCCAGATTACGCCAACTGTCAAATTAACTGATCACTCATAACTGTCAGCAAACGTCAAAGTGTCACATACCACAGATAAAACAATATTTCGGAGTGGTTCACACACGTAAATTGATTATTTGCTGGAGCAACCCGCGTTCCTTCACGAAATATGTACAGACAGCAGGTAAAGATCAAAATTTATTTCTTTTATTTTTATTGCTGACTGTTGTTCGAATCAATTTAATATTGACAATAAACAAAGTGTAGTACCACATAAATCATTCTTAACGCGATATTGTTCACAAAAATGTTAAAAACTAAGCAAAGACATTTATTTTGTTTTCGAAACTTAAGTGACTCATGAATTCGAGAGCACATTTTACATAAAGCCCAAAAACAATAAAGCAGAACAAAAAGTTTTTGAAGTGAAAACTTTTTTAGGCGCTTTGGGCGTTTTTGAGATGGGATCAAACCATTGATTTCGCAACACTGTTACCGACACCTCATATTTGTAAACGCGACTGTGCTCTTTATTTATATTACGTTACGGATCAATGTTCTACGCAAGTTGCCAACAGACGATCTGTGGAGTAAAAGACATCAACGCGTTGATTATGGTGGCGTACATGTGATGTTACGATATCTACATAGGAACATGTTTTTTAGTTTTCACTTCTGTGGGCAATCCCGGAGTGCCACATTTTTTTTAATTAGACATTTTCATTCATTTCGAGTAAAATTAGGGTAGCCAATTACTCGAATCTTTGAATTTAGTGACCTAATACAAACCATCAAACTTCATTCGTTATTAGAATTTTACTAATATTTGTCAACACCATTCTCCTGCCCTTATTGCAATTTATTCGGAGTCAGCGTAAAATGTCTATTTCTTCCATATTTCTAGCCATATCATCTTTCACACATTCCATCAATCGACCTCCAGCATATGTAGCTAATTGAAAAATGTGATGCCCAAAAAAAAAACAATCTGCGTAGCCTTTTCCCAATTATTTTGGGGTCAGATTCCAGTCTAACCGGATACAGCTGAATACCAGCATTTTACATGGAGCGATTGCCTATCTGACCTCTAAAACCCAGTAACTGGGTAATACGATACCCCTTGGTAAGATTGGTTATTAGACTTTCGGGCTTCTGACGAGCCGTACGACTGTCAAAATCCACAAATGACAGCCGGGACCAACGGCTTATCGTGCTTTCCGAGGCACGGAGGAGTGTCAGTATGTAATGATGGTCACCCATCCATGGGCCAACCCCGGTAAGCGTAGCTTAACCTGATAGATCGACTCGTGCGACTGTTATTACTTAGCCACGAGCTACTCCCTTCACAAAACTGCAATTAAATCTAATAACATAAACAACATCACGCCTTGTTTCCCCAAAAGGTTAGGCAGAGGTGAACCTATAGTAAGTACACCCACAATTCGCCAGTTATGTTCAAGACCATGTAATAGGGGGCGAGCCTATTGCCATCAACCGGGCACAAATCCAGACTCCGGGCTGCTACTGAGAAATGCCAGATGGAAAACCCATTACACTGCACATTTCCCCCAAATTGTTATTTACGTATTTTTTTTTTCTTTGCGTCATTTTTACCGCAAATAAACGTATTTTCTTTCTTTCTGACTTGGTATTTGAACATAGGATCTCATGCTCAGCAATAGCACTTACTTCCACTTGACCCACAAGGCAGTCAAAATGTAATAAGTACGTATTATTTTTATTTTCCTAATCACAACAATTAGTTTGCTAACGCTACATCAGAGACAAAGCGTCCGGTAGACGCGGGCGCCGACAAATGTCTTTATTATGATAATCACCGAACATTGTGCCTCTGAACGGATATATCGATGGTTTTATTTACGAATTATTGATTATTAATGTGCCATCATTATTTTTTATGCGTTTGAAGCAGTAAATCGTATGATGCTACATTCATTCAGCTCTCGTTGAGAACAACGTTAAGTGTTCACGTCAAAATTGTTTTAAAATCGCTATGTTCCATAATAATATGTGAGTCATATATTAACATCTTTACGCTTGTAATTCCCGAAGGGTTTTGGCTGAGTTGTAGCCACCCACATTTCACCAGCTACGTAATAGGACGCGAGCCTATTGCTATAAACTGGGCAGAAATCTAGACTCCAGGCTTCTGAGAAATTCCTGGTGGAAAAATCCAATATTACTTTGCCCGACCCGGGCATTGAATCGAGGACCTCATGGTTAGCAGTAGCGCTTGTGATTACTAGATTAACCAAGCAGTCCGTGACGTGACAGTGGATTATGTAACGGGGAAAGGCTTAACCCCAGGTTACCTACCTAACGATGATTTTCATCCGGTTATTTTTTGTTATTGGTCGCAGGCGTTCACCACCAAATTGAAGGTCTCTTCAAGTTAAATGGCTAAGAAGCGAACTACGAAGCTGATTGATATAGCCGTAGTAACAGTATCCTAGTAATATAGGAACAGCATAAACCCTGAGCAATTGAAAACTTCGGGAGTTACACCCATCCCTAAAACCAGTAACAAAACATGAGTAGATGAACACAGACTCGTCGCTATCCTGCCAACCTTTGCTAAGATTTTCGATCATATAGTCCACGCTTTCATTCAGGCACAAACGCCTAAATATGTCCTTATGTGATGTCCAACACGGTTTTCGGCCGATTGGCTCCGTAAATTCAAATTTTAGTACTGATTCACGTAGATTACATATCCCGTGGCTTGGACAACGTGGGCAGGTTGACGCTCTGTATTTTGATTTTCGGAAAGCATTCGACAGAGTTGACAACGATAATCTTTGGACAAAGCTGGGGGCCATCGGTTTCTCGTCCGGTCTTCTTAACTTCTTTTCCGACTATCTGCGCGATCGCAACCAGTAAGACACAGTTACTACGAGTCCAAGCCTTACAATACACGCTCGGGCGTAAGTCAGGGATCCGTTTTAGGGCCGCCTCTGTTCCTGATCATGATCAATGACCTCATAACTAATGTTAAGTTTGCCAAATGCCTGCTACATATATGCCGATGACACTAAGCTAGTCATACAAATGTGAACGGACGAGGATTGAAAACTCCTACAAAGGGATACTGACTCCATCTGTGAGTGGAGCATTGTGAACAAGCTATTTTTTTATACAAGTAAGTGCTACGTCTTGAAATACGGTAGTGCAACCAATCCATTACGTCTTTAGTTTGGCTGGTGAAATAATTACTCATGTTACCAACATAAAGAACTTGGGAGTGACTTGCATCCGCTGTCTAACTTTTAGGCCTCTTGCTCGAACTCAGCGGGCAGCGGGGCGGGGGCGGCAGCGGCGCGTTCAAATGCATAGATTTATATGTAACTGGCCTCGAAAGCAGCGGCGCGGGAAGCTAGCGGTTCCATATAAAACTATGCGTTGCCGCGCCGCCACCGCCGCCGCCGCCGCCCCACTGCCCGCTGAGTTCGAGTAAGAGGCCTTAGGGATCACTTTTCTTTCCTTGCGAAGGAATCTTTCAGGCGCTCGATATTTTTTTTTTTGCGAAATCCTCGTCACTTTCGCAATCCAAATGTTACTAGGCTGTTGTACTCGACTCTGGTTCGAAGCGGAGGTGGTATACCTTATGTTAAAATGTTAAACTTATATAAAATAAATAAATTTCGATGTTTTTTTCAAGTCATATTCCGTGCGAAGCAGGGTCGGTGCTAGATAAATATAAGACTTTAATTTATATTTCTTACGGTTTTGAACTCCACACTTTAAGCTTTGAGAATAGGGATGATGACATTTTTTTTTTTCCATCAGGTAGATTATTAAAAAATATTAGGCACGTTTTTTTTTACTTTTTTTTACCTTATCTAAAGATTACGGCACTACATTGAGTTAAAATGTGCCATGACGTCACGAGTATGTAGATTTTATACTTACTTGTGACGTAGCGACTCTCACACCCCAACTTTAATGCGTTTTCTCTAGGTCATTTTTTATTCGTATGATAAAGCGAAAAATACGTGTCTAATATTTTTTATTATCTGTCTGACGGACTAAATAGAATGATTTTAAACCCAGGCATCATCACTAGTGGTTCCAACTTCCGGGCCACCCAAGTAAAGTACAAGAAACCCACTAGATGACGTCATAATCAGACCATCTTACGTCACCAGTTAGCAATGATTAGAACGGTACGAAACAATTGGCATTCACGTTCAGTCCGCAATTTGCGCTTATTATCATAATCATAAGCGCTTCGGAATAACTTAAACTTGTGGCAGAGTTATCTTAGTCATCAAGTAACTTGGCACATTCGGACAGGCCAAAATTTATTGCCAGTCTAAGTAGTCTGCACATAAATTACTTAGGAATGTTACAAACATGCACAATTTATGAAGAAACCAAAATAATTAACATTGAACAATTTTAGGATGGGGCGGCGGCGGCGGCGCAGCAAGTGGCGCCGCCTCGGTTTGTTACGAAGTTACTGGAACCAGTGGAATCACTGAAAAGGTGGGATATAATTATTATAACTATAATTTTTATATTTCAAAGTATTTTGACATTCTTATAAAATTTTACTCCTTGTCAATTTTATATTTGACACTTTATTTTATTTTTCCATTCTGACATTTTTATAATTTTTTGACAATTTTATTTAATGAATATTTTAAAATTATTGTATTTTGGATTTTTATCTGTGAGTTTAACAATTTAAATATAAGATTGATAACTATGGACTAGATTAGGTCTGAAATAAATAAATAAATATTTAAAAAAAATAAGTGACACTGGCAGGTGACAGTCACTCTAGCTGAGCGTCGCATCGATGGTTGCGTGGCGTCTGTCTTCTGATGACAGAGATGATGTCAGGGGAGCCGCAGCGTCTTTCCAATTTATACTAGGCATTAGTAGTACTAAGCCAAAACGCAGCCATAGAAAATTGCATCAACGAGAAACGACGCCTCTGTGATCTAGTGGTTAGACCACCTGTCTCAGACCCAGAGGTCCCGGGGTCGATTCCTAATGGGGGCAATATTATTTTTCTATAGGTAAAAAATAAAATACAAAACGCAAAAAATACTTAACCGATTCAAAAAAATATTAAATTGGTTAAGTATTTTTCGCGTTTATCCATTATAAACAAATATGCAAAAAAATCAAAGCTTTTCTATTTATAATATTTGATTAGATACAATAAGTAAATTGGCACCCACAAGTACGTTTTCTAATACATTTGTTTACATTTTAATTACATAATTTTGGAACAGACTCGTCAGATAGTTTCCTCCTTGATTCAGTTATACTTACAGTGCGCGCCACGAAAGAAGTCCCGCGGAAAATTGTGGAACTACATTTTTAATACAATGTGATGCAATGCCATAGGCACTAGCGCCGCGTCATAGGGCCTTCTTTCATGGCGCGCACTATACGAATACGTCCTTCATTTTCGCACACGACAACTACCTACTAATTCTTCTCAAACCCATTAGCGAAAACAATAAAATTATACCAACATACAATTAAGCATATTATTATTGTCGAACAATTAAATGTCGTCACTAATTAATTAATATTTAAAGTAATTGCTGCCATTGTTACAAATTGGTCACAATGGCGGCGGGCGCGAATTGGCGCGAATGAAACCAATATGGCCGACAATTATGAGCTATGGAATTAGTATATACTATATATATTATTATGAGTCGATTGCGCGCCGAATACGTTCCGAAACGATTGTATGCAAAATTGTTATGCACTGTAGGTTGATTGATTGTTCTGTGTGTGCCAAAGTTATGGTGACCTGCCTAATTTATCGTTTTCGATTCTAAATTGGAGTAGCCAAACTAGAGGTGCTGGAAGCTGAAGGTCTTTCGGGCCAAATCTTATGTTTGCTGTTGTCTTTGATGATGGTTGTTTTAAATAATTATGTGAACTAATCATAACTGCTTATGTCATAGATATGAGATTTAACAACCGATTTACCGCCATCTTGTTTTTTTTAAATACAATTTCCGAAGAGCACTTAGTATAGGATATTTTGGTGTCTGAAAGACATTGACAGAGGGGCGTTCTTGGTAAACATTTTTGTGAAATTGTGTCACAGAAATTGTATTGACAAAAATAAATGGCGACGTTAGTTCCAATTTTGGTCACGCCATCACGCGCTAAAATAGCCTTGACCATTGACCTTAATATTACTCTATGACAATTTTACATAAAACAGTATCACAAATTAATGTTTCAGTACTTATAACTTATCCCGTGACGCGATTGGAAGCAATGTACTGTCAGTCGCCATTTTGAACTTTAATAATAATGAAACTAAGCTTGACAAGCAATGGTGCCAACATGACGACAAGGGACAAGTTATAATGAACGGTCTATACATACAACGTTCCAGGTCAATGTCATTCAAGCGCCAACAGATTCTTGTACTACTCTACGTAGCTTTAAAAAATCGAATGATTTTTATTGTGAAGATACGACGCCGCAGAGGCCGAATCTGAAGTCACTACCTACTTAATAATTGTTATCTTAAACAAAGTCATGCACTGACTACAGTACAGTATTTGTATTTTCTTAATGTCCCTCGGGTATCATCGGATTTCCGAATACCGAGGGCCTGTCCAGTAAGTGCACGCATTTGTCAGTTATCGTGCAGCTCAACTCAGAATTTAAGGAGCTCAACGATTCGACGAATAATACCAAAGAAAGGACATTTGGGTAGGCCACAAAGATTACTTAAACTGCCAGACCATGATTAGAACTAATTGAGAAAATATTAAAAACAAAACAAAAAGCAATGACCCACATAGTCTTCACATTCATAATAATTAAAATAATATAATACTTTGAAAGTAAATATTCATGTCATTTTTTATATAAAATTCATTAATGTCAATGTGTATATAAAAACCCGGAAATAATCTTGGTCAGAGCATTTCATTTGACCATGTAGATTTGTGTATGAAGTGATCTTTATTTACGTTGCAATTACTATGCGTTTGCACCAGAAAACGTTAACATGTAGATGTTTCGAAACTAGTGACATGAAACAAATCTCATTACTTGATTTGTTGAATTAAAGAAAAAAAATAAAAAGATTTGTCCTGTTTGAGTTCGCACTGTTGTTTGTTTGTGTTTCGAAACTTGTCAATAGCTTGTGTTTAGTGCAAGGTTTAAGTGTTAGAAACATTTTGTTATGCAATTTGTCTATAAAACATGTCAAGTGATATGAAACGTCAAACATGTTTCGCGTTAAAAAGTTGCGTGAAAATGACTACGTTTACACTGGCGAAACATTTACAATTAAACAAATTGAACTCTCTATTTTTTGTCTACGTTCGATTCAATGTTTGACAAGAAATAGAGATTTCAACATGTTTCTATGTGAATGTTTCGCCAGTGCAGACGCACAGTGAGAACGCGAGTCGATACATTGACAGAAAACAGAAATTTCAACATGTTTCTATGTGAATGTTTCGCCAGTGCAAACGCACAATGAGAACGCGAGTCGTTACATTGACAGAAAACAGAAATTTCAATATGTTTCTATGTGAATGTTTCGCCAATGCTAACGCACAGTTAGGTTACTGTTGGGTTGCTGCTTGGTTTGCTGTCAGAGATAAAATAATAGTGACAATACTGTACTAATCCCACTACTGACAGTGCCCTACCAACCCCATTAATAATGTAAGGTAGGTTTTGAATTCATGATGTAATGTAAATCTCTAGACTATAAATGTTGAGAACCGCATCTCACCAATCGATAGCATACAAATATCCCGATTACCGATTAGGAATCGATTTTCGAGAATCGATTTTACGATATAAGGATATAGATTCTTTAATGGTACTTAATTAAATTATTAGGATTTTTTTATTGCGTTTTTAAGAAGCTTCTATTGTGTTAGCACATTAGAATTCTGTGGTTGTTTAGAACGAGACTGGTAAATGCATTGTTTTATTTTTTTGCACCATTTTCCTTGTTGTCGAGCGCAGATTCAGTTGAATCTAAAAATAGATCTTTAATATCCGTTGTTGAATCTAACATCTCGATTTTTCTGCTTCTTTTGCCTTTTGATGTGCCCGATTATGATTGAGATTAGGTTTCAGGTCATGTCGTGCTGGCCCAGTGACTTCGTCTCTCGTGCACAAAGTTGTGGGTTCAAATCCGGGCAAGTCCCAATGTGGCTTTTTCAATTAATATGTACTTTCTGAGTTTATCTTGGACATTGCTGACATCGGTGAAGGAAAACATCGTGAGGAAACCTGGACTTATAGTTAATATAAGTCTGAAATCACCAACCCGTCTTGAGCAAGCGTAGTGATCAATGTTTTTTTTTTTAGGTAGGGCATCTCGTAGTTGACCTCTGAGATCATGACTACTTAACCGGGCTTTCCTGTGGGTGCCTTAAGCTCTTACACTTAAAACCTCCAGCCAGGGGTTATTCAACTATGCTAATTAAAACTAGGTGAACGCTCGCTAAGGGCACCCCCTGTGGGGTACGAATCTCGGCTTAAGGCGTCAACCGGAGGGAGGACATTAAGGATGGGACGGGCTGGATCAAAGTTTGTTTTGATCATGATTATTAGTCGGGGAATTTAAAGCTACGTGCTCAGCTGCAACAACTGCTGGCACCTCGTTATCGAGCAAGGAGTGCTCAATGCTCGTGCATTATTTGTATGTGAAAAATTCTTTACCCAGCACGCGTAGCATGACAACCATAGAAACGGGTTTTGTCGACGGAAGAATAGACAATATGACAGATTGTGATTGTTTATCTGTCATTTTGTCTATTCTTCCGTCGACAAAACCCGTTTCTATTGTGGTCATGCTAAGCGTGCTGCAGTGGGGCTCTAATAGGCTGGTATTATTTTATATTTTGAAAATATTATTATTATTTAATTGGCATAACAAGGAAGCTAGACGAAAACGTTGTTGAATGTTATTTTCTTGCCCGTTCTTAGCCCTACTACGGTTTGGAATGAGCAAGTAGCTTCTTCTTTCTGACTGACCGACATCCTGACAATTCAAGTGCCCTTAGATCCCAGCACTTGCGTTTTTGTGTGACTACTAGACCAACGAGGCAGTCGCGTTGAATTAGAATCCGTCTGAATTACGTTTTCGGTTTTCGGCAATTTTCGACCAAAATATCCATTTTCGGGCAAAATTATTTAATACTAGCTGCGCCCCGCGGTTTCACCCGCATAAGTCTCGATCCCGTAAAAATATCGGGATAAAAAGTATCCTATGTCCTTCTCCGGGTTAAGGTCTATCCATATCCCAAATTTCATCCAAATCCGTTTAGCCGTTTTAGCGTGATGTCGTGACCAAGGGAAATAGGGATTCATTTTTATATATATATAGATTTGGAGGCTGGGTTGTGGAGGTCAGATAGGCAGTCGTTCTATGTAAAATACGCAGACACGCGGACTACTTCTATTTAATTTTTTAAAGTATTTCATACATCTATTTTATATTTTATTTTATTTTATATTTATTTCTGTATCTATCTATCCGTCACATCACTGCGGGCCCTATCAGAATATCAGCGCTGCGACATTTTTTTTTAAATGTCGCAGCATATGCTGAGATAAGAGCCTTTTGGCCTCGTACAGGACTTTCTGTTACTTTTTTATTTGTTTAATGTTTTTAATTTTTTTAGTAGTGTTTTAATGAGTGTGATTTAGTTTAATAATTTGTGATTTCCTGTGCGAGTCTCAATAAATACTTTTTCTTTCTTTCTTTCTTAAAATACTGGTATTCAGCTGCATCTGGTTAGACTGGAAGCCGACCCTGTATAGTTCGTAGTATAGTTGGGAAAAGGCTAGGCAGATGATGGAGGCAGGGCCAAAAAAAATTATTATGAGATAGGTACTTTAAATTCATTTATTCAGAGAAAATCGATACTTACAACAACTAAAATCTCAATAACTGAGATAAAGCAGAAATCGCATTTAACTAGAATATGAATATTAATAATTTTATGTGTATCCGTGTGTACCTAGTTGAGAAATTCAATTTTAAATATATGTGTGATTTAAGTTATTTAAGTGATTTTTTCGTTTCGGTTTACGGGCGAAAATGCAAATCGGGCCAAATTTTGTTTTCGGCAGAAAAAAAATACTTTTTCGGTGGACCTCAAAGTCAAAGTCAAATCATTTATTTCAAATAGGCCCTTATTATAAGACACTTTTGATCGTCAAACGTTACAAAAAATAGCATTGATTCTAGTAGCCTCTTCCAAAAGGTAGTTTTCGTATGGAGAAGAATGGGCAAAAAACTCCATCGCTACTCTTTTAAAATGTTTTACAATATTTTGTATATACATATAAGTTAAATAATCCCTAACCTCTACATATACCCACGAATTATAATCTCGGGGTCACAGGACATTCTCTAACCATAAACAGTACCTACATTCACTATGACTCACCAGCTCATAAAGACATCAATAAAACTATACCAACCATAAACAACGATATTAATACTCAGCCAGGTGTCTATGGTACCTGTTAGCGCTCATAAAGTGTCTATGATTACTTCCGAATTAAATATGGTATTGAATAGTAATAGTTTTATGGTTTCTGTGTAACTGAATATCGATATAGATAAGTGGCTACATGTTAAGGTTTTAACGGTTTAAATGATTGAATTTCTTCGAAGACATAACGGGGAAATATTTAACTGACCCTCTAAGACTTTGAACTTCTAAAAACATTTTAAGCTTCGTATCATTAGGCAACAATTGACGCCCAATACGTGACGATCAACATATTCGGCAACATTGCACAACAGCGCGCGACGTTGCGAGCTGGCGCGCAAAATAACGCGCGGCTTGTTTTTTTTTTCCGTGCCGTGCAACAAAATAATGTTTTCGAGTGGAGACGTGATGCGCAGAAAGGTCTGTAACGTGGTTTAACGAACGAGTGCTCAAATTAAACTGTACCAAAACTATGAATGTTTATGGGATGCTGTTGCTGCTACTTCTTTTTGATGCATTTTTCGATAAAATTACAACCATCGCCACTGAAATCAACACTAGTTCCTCCGGCGCAGTGTTGCCAACTCCAGAAGTTCAAATTATCGAGATCCCACGTCGAAGTTATCGTTTTTTAGGAAAAATTATCGTACAAAACAAAAAGAGAAAAACCAAAAATGTTAATTCAAATTTCTATCAAAAGAAAATGAATAAATACTTGAGTCAAAGGGGAAGTATGTATATGCCAAGTTTCACACTAATGGCGCTAGCAACATAAACCGCAAACATGATTTGACATAGTTTTAGTTGATATTTTTGTGTTTTCAATCTAAAATTTAATAAAAAACTACGGAGGGAAAGAGAGAGACATACTTACTTGTTGATGTTGACATATTTGACAATTGATTTTGACATATTTTTCAGAGTAAGCAAGCTGAAGTAGCAGTGAGCTGTTCATGTCTGTCGAAAGACTGATGGGTGGTGGAGCAGACGAGTCCTGCACGGTTATGATCACAATAGAAACGGGTTTTGTCGACGGAAGAATAGAAAAAAACAATCACAATCTGTCATTTTGTCTATTCTTCCGTCGACAAAACTCGTAGAAAACCCGTTTCTTTGGTTGTCATGCTACATGTGCCGGAGTGGAGACCGCGTATCGAGAAGCGTTATGTGGGATGCCCCCTGGCTAGATGCCCCCTGGCGGACTGAACGCGGAAGGCGGCGGACAGGGTGTTGTGGCGGAGCCTGAGAGAGGCTTATCTCCAGCAGTGGACTGCGATAAGCTGAGTAGATTGATTGGTTCAACAGACATTATATAATCTCTTAAAATAATCAAATTTTCCTATTTTTCTTCTATTGGCAGTTATTATTTAGGCAACAATCTTTGAATTGGTCGCGGTTGACAACCCTGGATGTACCGAAAATACCCAAAACAGCTGTACAAAAAGAAAAAAATACATTATTTGCAAAACCGCGGACAAAAACTTGTCATCTAAAAACTTAGTACATAATGCAGCAAAATAATAAATACAACAGATGATCATTTACAGGGAAAACCGCGGTCAAAAACTACCCACTATGACAACTATTAAGGCTCCCGCAGACAGGCGCGATGCGACGGTCTGACGCGATTCTGATAGAACTATTTCCATGAATTATTCATATAAACTGCTCAACTAGAGTCGCGTCACGCTTGTCTGCGGGAGTCTTAATTCGTTATTTAATATTCAAAGCGCGCAAAACACCTCGTTTCTAATGAATCGACAATAAATCAACAAAGCTCGATGCAGTAGCTCAATTTGATAGTCATGTTGCCATTCCGAAGAATTTGGCGCGTACGCGACTCAATATGGCGGGCTCCTGTTTGTCTATGGTTAAAAAAAACTTGACTGTTAATTGTCTATGTTTTAATAGTCCTAAGGCCCATGTTGCAATTTAGACCAATGACCCTACCGATTGTGAAGTCGTGAATTCAAAGCCAGCTGAAAGGGAGAAATAAATAAAATAAACTTATAACTAAACCTTTTTTCAGTCTGGTCAACCGATTTTGACTACTATTGCGTTGGTGGCATGACAAATGGCAGCTGCAGTAAACAATTGGTATTGTAACCACATTTTTGCTTTTAATGCCATCCTTATGCCTACGGTATAGAAGTCAGAATCGGTTGAATGGACTGTAGAAAAGGTTTGTTTAAATCTCTTATCTTATTTCAAATGGAGTATAGGTCTTCTTCATATCGTTACGACGCGACGTTATATCTATAATATCATGTATTAGTAGTTTAGTATCTAGATACACACTATAAATAGGTACTCTTACTCTCCAGAATAAGCTGACCTCGCGTTGTAGAGACTTTCCGTACAGTGAGAGGTCAGCTTATACTTTTCCCCGAAAGGTGAGGAGGTGTAGGGCACCTGCCGGGATTGCGGGGAAGTGTCCGAAAAGGATACCGTGGCCCCCGGCAATATGGGAACTGAAAGAACACAGGTGGGTTTTAGTCAGTAAGAATCTGACACAACCTTATCTCCGCCCAGAGCGGGAGAAGTTATTTGATAATTCACCAACCAAAAAAAAAGCGGTGTATGGCAAGGAGCAATAATGTTAAGCAATTTACAAACAAATTCCTTTCCCACATAGCGGGCGCATGTCACCTTTTCGAACTTTAATGTTTTCATTCAAAACTAGTTGACCCGCCAGACATCCTGTCCAAAAGTTCGAACAATACAAAAATCCCATAGAAAAAAGTATGTTCAGTTTTTCTCAAATTGAAACAAAATCCGGAAAATTATTCAAATTTTTCTTTACTTCGAGACCTAATTCGGACTATTTCAAACATTTATTATAAGAGCACATTTATATATTTTACAATATTGTGGTGCGGAGCTCAGAGGGTTTTTGAGCAAGCATATGCCGGGCGAAAAGTTGATAGCTCAGTAAGTGCGGCATGACGAGAGAAGACCAAAAATATATTTGAAAAGTTTCAAATCTAGGAGTCCCGTGGTCGTGATTTCAGATTTCGAAATGGGCCAATAATAAAGTGATCTTCAGAGCCTTTGATTTTGATATGATCGTGTGCGGCCTAACCCATAATGTTGAAATAGGCATATCTGATGAAAAAATTGTTGGCTTTCCCTAAATCTGACGAATTTGAAAACAAAGATTTAGAAATTTTTAAAAGGATATTCAGGGCAAATAAAAGTTATTCTGTGCAATAGTGTAACCTATCCTGATAGTGATTATTTATTTCATGTATCTGACGGATTGATGGAGCCTTTTGCCAAATAGAACGAAATTTCATTGATTTAGGAAAGTACACAAAAATGGTCCATAATCTTCCACTTATAAATCTTAGAAAAAATCTTGATTTCAAGACCCTTTTGTGAAGATTTTTTGGTACCACCACTTCGATTGGTTCTGTGCACCACTTAAAGTGCTTCACATATTTATTCCTTGCCTGTACCTAAAGTACCACCATTTACACCAGACTTGAAAAATTCAAACACTAGAACCAAAAAGATAAATTTGACATCCACCAAGTCTCACTGGGCCCAGGTAGTGGATTACGGCCCACTCCCTCTCACAGAGACGAGGCCTGTGTCCCAGCAGTGGGAACATTATAGGCTGATTATGCACCCTTGTAATATCTTACCTATTAACATTACAGAATGCAAATAAAGATATGACTGAAAAAACCCAATTAAAAAAATCACAATTATTTTCTAAATCGTGTTGCAGAATAAAAAAATAAAAAAAAAACTTTTAGATTAAATCGGTTTTCCCAATGCACAGGCTACAGGATAACCTATGCACCACTGTACACCGAATCATAACATAACATAACATCACGCCTAGTTTCCCCGAAGGGTTGGGCAGAGGTTTCCCTGTAGTGCAAATAGTCTCCGAGTGAAATGACTGTGTGGCTGCAGAACCCTAAAATTGGCACCGAGAATGCTAAAAGTTCACCAAGTTACCTTTGCGATAAGGACGTACGGGAAAAACCGCTTATTAATGAGAACTCTTAACAGGAAGTCATTATTTCCTTATCACCAGCATATAAAGACCTAGGTATAACTTCGGAAAACCAGCGTTTTGCTTTAAAATTCAAAGAGCGATCAGCAGGGGAGCACGTACCATCTAATTCTGTTGAAACAACTTTGTATTTACGAGTATGAAATTAAAAATGTGTACGACGCAGTGTATGCTGGCGTTGTAAGTGCTGTACGTGGGGTTGGCGCATACCTGGGGTAAGTACGAGGTGCACGATTTTTACCAACGAATTGTCAGCGACGAAAGTATCTAGCGAATGTTTTTTATCTTATTTTTTTATTCCCTACGGCTAGGCTCTTGGCCTGCATCTCACCTGATGGTAAGTGATGGCCAAAGGTGGAAACACAATTGACGAAGATTTTGATAACAAACATTAAAAGAAAATCCTGCTCTTTTTTCGAAGTCCGTTTAAAAGCGGTGACGAAGTAGTCTTCGTGATCGAGTTGTAAGGGATGTTGTGTGTTGATTGATTTCCACGAAAATCTATTACCGCACTGTCGCGGCGTTTGCGCCGCCCGTACGTAACAATCGGACGCTTCCACCAGAAAAAATACTATCATGGGCCAGTCGATAAAAAACCGGCCAAGTGCGAGTCGGACTCAAAAGGGTTCCGTACCACCGTACAATATTAAGCAAAAAACGCCGAATAAAACACGTTTCTTGGGACCTCTTTAATTTGTAACTTTAAAGTATTTTTATTATTTGTTGTTAGAGCGGCAATAGAAATACGCAATTTGAGAGATTTTAATTGTTTACCTATTACAGTTCACAAGATACAGCCCAATGACAGGCAGACTGAAGGACGGACAGCGGAGGCTTAGTAATAGGGTTCCGTTTGGCACCCTTCTGTTACCGAAACCTGAACAGAAGAACATCTTATTTTTTAATGATCTAACTAAAATAAACAGAGTCTATCTTACGGGAATATTATCTGGTTTTGATTTGAATTTCCTCAGAGTGTATCTAACGGGTCATTTAGCTAAGTATATTTTTCCTACTTCAGACATCGCCATAAGCGCAGGAGATGAGCTGAGGTTTTATACCAACAATACCATAACAAGCAACATAAGATTTAAGTCGCAAACCCTCACAGCTTTAGCTTACGATGAAGTGCACAACATGATGATCTACGTCGACAAACAGACCAACAACGACAAAATATGTGGTTATGACTTATCTTCCAAAGACATTAAATGTTTCATCGAAAGAAACGGTAGGAACATTCATGGCATCGCCTTCGACCCCGCCACAGACACAGTCTTCTTTAGTGATACTAATGAAAGAAGCGTCAATTGGATTTCATTAAAACCTGGATCTGTTAACAATGCAAACGGAAATCTATTAATCAAGATGGATGACGGGGTCCCCCGTGATATTGTCGTCGATAGCTGTAAAGGGTACGTTAACAATCATAGTAATTTTATGCTCCACTACACATTTTTAATTTTTGTGTATATGTCTAGTTTTTCTGGCTAATCTCTGAAATGGCTGGACCAATTTTGACGGAACTTTCACTGGCAAATAGCTGATGTTATAAGGAGTAACGTAACTTTTTACTTTTATTTTAGAAAAACAATTAGCGGGCGAAGCCGCGGGCAGCAGCTAATAAATAAATATATAGTTCTTTGCTAAGATTAAAATAAAAACTCAAAACTCTGACCGGGAAGCATAAATACAAAGGCGGATGCAACACAGACACCCATAGTCTGTGCTGCATTATCTTGCGAATGGCATAAAGCAGTTATAGTCCGTCCGAACTGACCTGAAACATAGAGGTTTGTAGTGCAGTCGCAATTGTTTGCAACGAAAAGGTGTATTCAATTCAGACACCCACAGTATTATTTCCGTTAGATTACCATCAAAAAATTGTGAACTAAGTGAAATGGGTTAGATTTGGTTTGAATTGTAACCAATGCGCGAGCGGTGCCGCGGCAGCGGCCGCCGAGCGCTACTTCCAATTTGCTCGTAGCTAGGCAGACTATTTAGTATTAGCGCAAGGTGCGTTACGTCGCAAGCAAGTTTGATACCTGCAGTGTAGACAGAGCGAGTACTTATTTATAAGCTGTATTGCAGTGTTTTTGTTAGAACAATGTCTTTTAGAGCCGATCACATTGCAGACAGTTTTCAAATATTTGCGGTGTAATCGTCTTTGTAATACTTTACTCATACGGACGCGGCTGCGTTACAGAACAGCTACTGATGCCGATTCTCTTGTACACCGAAATAAACTAACTAAACTATCGCTAAAATTTCTTACTTTTGGCTATGAGAATCTTAAAGCTATTCTGCAAAATAAAATCTCTAAATTTAAAAATAATTTTGACAACTAAAATTGTATTTGACAATCGCGACTCCACGTGGCAAATAATTGTTAGCCCTACCCAGTGAATTTTAAAGCCGGAGGCGCGCAGCAGGGCAGCCTCGAGGTGTTTTATATGGAATTTTTCACTTTTTGTATGGAAAATATGATAAATGATTTCCTACATGTTGACTTTAATAGGTATATTTTCTTTATACGTATGTATATAGGTCGATTTTTATTATTTTTGCGACAGGATCCACCATTTTCGAGATATAAGCAAAAGAAAAGAAAAAATGAAACAGTACTGTTTTGCACCTGAAGTCGAAGTGTGTGTGAATATTAGTTCATTTTAGTTCAAGTGTTGATGTGAATTTTAGTTCATGACAACTAATTTAACACCTTTTTAATTGAGAATAAAAGGAGTCAGATTATGTTAGACAATCAAAATTTTGGGTGAAAAATGTCAAATTCAAAATATACATTTTTACTAACGCATTAACTCAGATGGCATCTTAGTGCTGACGAACTAAAATATCGTTAAATTGTGTCACTTTGGTCTATTTCAGAATGGAAAATCGTCGTTTGACCGGAATAAACGAAATTTTGGTGATTTTCAGTCTAGTTTAGAGGCATATGTGACGAGAGAATCGGCACCATTGTCTGTTTTGCATCCGCCTTTGTGCAATACACTGCATTGTGAACCTAAAAGCGGTGCAATAGAGCCACTTTTTGAGGAAGTGTGTTGAAAATATATTTTACTTCATGATAATCACAACTGGTTCTCTTTTTACAGGTATATCTACTGGCTCAACACAAACCTGGCGAAGCCGACAATAGAGCGAGCTCGGTTAAATGGCACTGAGAGAGAAGTATTTGAGAATATTACTTCACTTCGTTTCAACAGAAATCACAATTTGCAACCACACAGCCTGGGTTTTGACCAGCAGAGACAGGCCGTATACTGGATTGAGCCTGTGGACACTACTACATACAATCTGTATCTATCCCAACTTAATGGAACACACAAACAACCTGTCGTGTCTTATACACAATCACCTTATCCACTGATTCTCCATCCAACAAATACACTGACTGCTTCAAAATACTTATTCTTCACCGTAGACTTTCGCGATGAACTCAGGGAAGTTTATGAGTTTTCAATAATAAATGGCGAGGCCGAAAATTTGAAAGTAATCTTTATTGTGAATTCTGATAAAAACAATGATATTGGTATAGTCGGAAACTATAAAATCGCTGACCAAATCCAGGGACTGGATTGCAAAGCACTAGAGAGTCGGGTCATGATTGCTCCAGAATATGAAGGGCCGCTTTGTGTACACGGTATGAAAATTAATGGACAATCTGTTTGCAAATGCACACCTGGTTACACCGGCGAGAGGTGCGATGTTTCAGTCTGTGAGAACTATTGTTTGCAAGGCAACTGCAGTTTCAATGATGAGGAAATTCCTGAATGCAGGTAAAACATATTCTGCTACTTCAATATACCTACTTAATTGTAATCGTTTTATACGTATAAAGCTCTCTAAATTATATTTGCTGAAAATCGTAAAATTTTCTCGAAATAGTCTTATTCCTAGTAAATATATTTTCGAGACTTTTAAATTTCTTTCATAACCGTAAGTAGAAGAAACAAAAAATTGATAGGTTTCTAGAAATTTTAAATTCCGCGGCCTACCTTCGGATCCCCTTTAATGAAATATCACTGTCACAGGTCGTCTCGTCTGTCACAGGTCGTCTCGTCTGTCACAGGTCGTCACAGTCTGTCAATGTGTTGGTAGTTACGAAGGTACAAGATGCGAAGCTGATTCAAAAAATTTTACCAATACCTCTACGTCCTGCTCAGCGGATAAAAACCTAACTCTACTTGTAGCTGATTTATTGTCGATCCTGCGAAAGCCTTCCTCAAGAAAGTTCCTAATTGTTGAAGTATAATGTAATACGTGATACATTCTTTTTTAAATTTTGTTTTTCAGTAATTTCTGTAACCGTTTACTACTTACCTGTTTTTTTAAAATGTGAAACAAAGTATCACAGCGTTCGGAAACAAAGGTTTCTTGAGTTTTCGAAATCGTTTTACATTCTTAATTTTTTTAAATAAAAATAAACAAATTATAAAGTAATACACGCTCATATTAAATTATCTAGTGAAACTCCGCACATTTGATTGTAGATATTGATATCTAATGACGATAAAACAAAAAGAAGAAAGACTTTCAAAACTCATAATTCCAAGTAGGTAATGCAGCGGCCGTTGACCCCGGAGTCAGCTGTAGTAACTTGAAATTCAGAGTTCAGATTTCTTTTATCGTTATATATATATTTTTAGTTTTGTGTATCGATACCCATCATTTCTGTGGAGTTTGACCTTGTGTAGTAAAAATATGAGCTGTTTTAGGGTCGAAACGTTTGAGTCATGGCGCCCGAGTGCGCGTCTCCTTTCCAAAGTTTCTCGCCGACGAGGACTGGTCGATACTTGACTTGTATGACTCAATATAAACGGTGTTTGTCGACGGAAGAATAAACAAAATGACAGATTGTGATTGTGAATCTGTCCTTTTGTCTCGATCTCAATCGTGCTACGCGTGCAGATCTTTGGTCTAAGAATCAGCATTGCCATTCAACGTGGCAACGATGTCCGTGTTTTGGGTCGGTTGTCGGATAACAGTTATGTTGAGGAGTACTTCGACGCCTAAGTGTCCATTTTGTTTTTGTATTTATGTATTGTATGGTAAATATTATTTACTTAACCAGTGGCACTGTATGATGGTGCCTAAAACAGGTTACAAATGACAAAAATACATTCCATTCGATAAATTAGGGTAAGTACGTTGAAAATGACATATACGGACAAAATGACAGATCTTTTTTCGAAATTGGCGGGCTACAATGCTGCAGTTATCATATCACCATGTGACATCAGCCATGTTCGCATATCTGTCAAGTTTTTAGCGCCATTGGCTCAGTCATGTCGATGTAACTGGTACGAACGTGTTTTGTGCGCGTAAAAGTTTTTTGTTTTGATGAATTTCGTCCTGTTTTTGATGACTTTTACGTAGTTTCTATTACATATTTTAATGTAAATTGAAGAAGTGTAGCATTATACTGCATTATTTTAAAGTATTAAAATATATATCTCGCGTTTATAGAAATTATGACTGATTTATTGTATTGATAACAGTATCAAAATGATATACTTACATTCGGAGCAAAACGACATATGCTGATGACTCAGTCTACGTTCATGATCCCAAAAAACAGACAGAAAAATTAAGAGGACAGGTACAGAAGACTCATTACGATGAGGACTCTGAAGTAGAAGATTTTCCAGCTGCGTCGAACGGTGTTGGCGATGACTGCACATGCATTTACTGTAACGACCTCTTTTCTCGTTCCTCACTGGCGATGGTGCAACAATTGTTCTCCTTGTGCTCATACATCATTTGTTGATGTACTCAAGAAGACCAAAACTTTGTCTGTTTAATACGTACTTCACAATTTTCGTGTTTAATATCTATGTCAATTTGTCCGTACTATATGGACAAAATGAATTTCCTTGGAGGTTGTGATTAATTTCAATAATATTTTTTTAATAGTTCCTATTCAATTACAAGTTTACATAGGTTACTAATGAACCAAAGATGATTATTCCAACTAAACACTGATTATAACTATACTAAATAAAAATATATGATTAAAAAACAAAACCGTATGCTATTCTGGCCGTACTTCCCTTCATTTGCTACCAGTACAAAAATGTAGTATGGTATCAGTTTCCTTACATTTAGCTGCAAATTCATTAAAACTTGCAAACCTCCCAAGCCATCATACATTAATGTCATTATTATTTTTATTTTATTATATAAAGCTCGATTACCACTCACTCACTGACTGACATAATTGTTCTCCCAGATGGTGAAGGGGGAGGTGGGTATATTTTTACAGATTCGTATAGAAATAACTCTCACGAGTATGGGAAAAATCCCAAACCTCCCCTTTTCCACCCCACTCTCCCCCCTCCCTATTGTATCTCGGAAACTAAGAGTCCCGTGTTTTGTTGTTTTACGGATTCGTATAGAGGAGGCTTGGAAAAGTAAAATCCATTTTTCAAAGTTGCCCCCCTTCTCCCCCCCTCTAGGTAGATCTCGGAAGTTAAGAGACTTGGAACATTTTTTTTTCAGATTCATATCAAGGGGCCCAGAGTTGGTCAAAATCATTTTTCAAAACTCCCCCTTCTCCCCCCCTTCACCCCTTCCCCCATCGTATCTCGGAAATTAAGAAACCTGGGTTTTGTTTTTTTACGGATTCGTATAGAGGAGGCTCGGAAAAGTAAAAACCATTTTTCAAAGTTGCCCCCCTTGCCCCCCTTTTCTCCCCTCTAGGTAGATCTCGGAAGTTAAGAGACTTGGAACATTTTTTTTTCAGATTTATATCAAGGGGCCCAGAGTTGGTCTCTATCATTTTTCAAAACTCCCCCCTCTCCCCGCCTTCACCCCTCCCCCCATCGTATCTCGGAAACTAGGTAGCGGTAAAGCGAAGCGTAGCGTAGCGTAGGGATAAGGTCACGATAGCTTTCCGGTGGTAGGTAGGTCCTGAGTGGAGCGAAGGGGGGAGGAATACTAACATGGCGGACAGCGTTTTTGTTTGGGGTGCGTTTAATTATATTATTATACTATATAAAGCTCGTTATACTATATAAAGCTCGATTACCACTCACTCACTGACTGACATAATTGTTCTCCCAGATGGTGAAGGGGGAGGAGGGTATATTTTTACAGATTCGTATAGAAATAACTCTCACGAGTATGAAAAAAATCCCAAACCTCCCCTTTTCCACCCCACTCTCCCCCCTCCCTATCGTATCTCGGAAACTAAGAGTCCCGTGTTTTGTTGTTTTACGGATTCGTATAGAGGAGGCTCGGAAAAGTAAAATCCATTTTTCAAAGTTGCCCCCCTTGCCCCCTTCTCCCCCCCTCTAGGTAGATCTCGGAAGTTAAGAGACTTGGAACATTTTTTTTTCAGATTCATATCAAGGGGCCCAGAGTTGGTCAAAATCATTTTTCAAAACTCCCCCCTCTCCCCCCCTTCACCCCTCCTGGGTTTTGTTTTTTTACGGATTCGTATAGAGGAGGCTCGGAAAAGTAAAAACCATTTTTCAAAATTCCCCCCATTCTCTCCCCCTTCTCCCCCCTTTAGGCGGATCTCGAAAGTTAAGACTTGGAACATTTTCTTTTTCAGATTCATGTCCGTAGGCCCAGAGTAGGTCAAAATTAGTTTTTTCAAAACTCCCCCCCTCTCCCCCCCTTCACCCCTCCCCCATCGTATCTCGGAAACTAGGTAGCGGTAAAGCGAAGCGTAGCGTAGCGTAGCGTAGCGTAGGGATAAGGTCACGATAGCTTTCCGGTGGTAGGTAGGTCCTGAGTGGAGCGAACCTGCGAGACCGAGTGGAGCGAAGAGGGGAGGAATACTAACATGGCGGACAGCGTTTTTGTTTGGGGTGCGTTTAAGTCAATTATTCAGTTTAAAATTGACTGCCTAAACGTCAAACACCCCGTTTAAGCACACCGCGAGGTGAAAAATTAATCTGACTAAAATTGAATCTGCTCCGTTTACGGTCGTCCGCTGGTATAAATTTTCGCTTGGGGTACGTTTAAGCCGGGGAAATTTTCGCCGGTTAAAAATTAAACTATGGATAATTAGCGAATTTTTAAAATAAAGTTTTCCTGTTTTCTAGGTCTCAAAAAAATATGGTAATATTTTTTTTGAGATAATCGAGAAATTATTAATCATTTAAATATGACCTATTTAAAAAAAGAGTCGATTAACATATTTCCAACAATCAAACAATCGACCATAGAGTCCATCAATTTGAATTTTGAACTTGACATTGAATTTAAAAAAAAACTTGAAAAGAGCGCCAAAATGAAACGTCCTGCTTCTGTCGTGAACTCGTGAATCGAGGTTTCTTGTTGCAAGTTGCAAGTTGATATTGGTTGATAATTATTATCAAAATAATCAATTTCCAACATGAAACGAGCAAGTACTGAAGAGTTATCAACTGTTCCGCGTCGCGGAGGCACAGCTGTGGAATATTCAGAATGTCTTATTTCTGGTGAGTTTCTGAATAGTTCTGTTAAGTGAATAACGTAGCCTTATTAGCAGGCTTCCAAACCTAGACAGGCGTCTCGGGAGCTTTGGACCATGGACGTTTGTGTTGCAGCGTTTAGCCTTACTTGCCCATGGACAACAAGTTTTAGTGCATCTATTTTGCGTCGGTCTGTGAGGCGAACCGTACCTACATGTTTCTGCGCCGTACAGAAATATTGGAAAAACCAAACTTCTCGGCAGGCGGACTTTTGTGGCTTTGGTGATATTATAATTGGCCCAGACTCTTTTGAGCTTATCAACGGCAGATGTTGTGTTAGCACATCTCCTTAGAATCTCATCCTCACACCCCCCAGTGTGTGATTAATTGATTATGGAACCAAGGTACTTACTAACATATAAGATTGAACAATCTCACAGTTGCCAATCACATGAACAAGTTGGTTTAGTCAGGCTCGGTCCACGATAACAGACATAGAGACAGAGATAATGATCGTTAAATTAATTGGTTGCAACTAAAAAGCCGCTCACATATTTTAAAATCTAGCTTAAAAGTAAAGTATTAAACATGTAATGAAGGCAAAATGAAGGTCGTATAATAATAATTTTTATTGACACTTAAAAATTATTATTATACATTTACCTATGTATCTTTATTTGCATAAAATGTGAAGAAATAGGACATTACAGTTATTTCAGTGCAGAACACACAAGTAATGAATATTACATATCACAGTACCTACATCATAGCTATACTATCTATGTAAAAATTTTAAACAAGACAATAAATAATACTCACATCATTTAATTATAATACAAAAAATACTAAAGTACAAACATATGTATCAATAAATACAATAATATACACAGATACTTTTTTTTTTTTTTTTTTTTTAAAAAAACGTTGCCCCACACTAGGAATTTCTCCTGTATTGTGGGTGCATTTACAAACATTTAAACTCACATACACAAACAGCCAGACCCGGAACAATTAATTGTAGGTCTTACAAATATTTGTTCCGTGCGGGATTTGAAATACTTACGACTTACGAATTGAAATACTAACATTTAAATTTCACACTGCATTTTTAATATAGGAAGAATGAGATGAACAATGTGTAAGTATATTGTTAATAACACTATCGAGTCTTGTTGCTTGAATTAAATGATTTAACAATAAATTTAATTTGGTTGAATTTGCCATTGGTACAAAAAAATATAGGATTGGTTAACTACTTTCTTCGATATAACATTATAAATTAATGGAATAACTTTAAAATAAACGGGTAATTCTCCTTCAAACATGTTTCAGTTATTCAAACCTTGGTTGATGAGCTTTGTATACTTATTGAATATTTTGGAATTATTTTGCACACAAGCATTTCTTTTGTGTCACTTAAACTTGTAATAACTCTGCTGTGTATCCCTTACAACTATAGTACGGTAATATTAAATATTGGAACACTGCGATTACATACATTTATATTGAAAGAATCTTATCAATATTACATACACTACACTATTTCACTCAGTTTGATTTTTTGCTTGTCCTTTGTCATTCTTTTACTGGTAGTCCCCAGCTCCGTGGAGGTCGGAGGTTCTTTTTAGTGTGAACAGATCGCTACACACTACTTCCCAAAGCTTTGGTATGGTACGACACAAGGAATCCGCATGATTAAAATGAAAAATCCCTTGAATCTGCTTATTTCTGTATACTGACGGAATACCAATGTTTCATGCAGCTCCTACAGCCATCTCTTCAAACACATTTTTGTCGAATTCCAGTATCATTTCGTAGATACTCAGACGTCTGTAAATCCGCCCCAAAGACGACCCACTGACCGTGAATGTAGAAGTATATCCAGTGGGGTAGCAGCTTCAGCCACAAAACAGAGGTACTGTACTCTTAGCTATCAATAAAAAATGCTTGAGAAAATACCATTGTCCATTGCACAGAGTACATTTTTATACAGGTCCATTGTTAATAGAACAGAAACAAAATAAACAAAACGTCAAAACCAATGACTTGACAAGTTTGACACTAAACCAATGTTGCAAGGAGGCAAATTTTAATTTCCTTAAATATTTAATATTTTTTAATTTTTTTTACACGTTTGTAGCCTTACTTAAGTACGAGTTTTCATGTAAAATAGTGCCTTCAAAATAAGGCTTTTATTATAGTCTATTTTTATTGAACCGTGTTTTCTATTTTTCCCCATAATCAAGGAGATTTTATTTTCGTTTTTCGCTGCCGTACCGATTTACTTTTATTATCATTGGTACCGATATGTCAAGTTATTGTACATCTTGGCTCGCTAACTTGGATGTAGAGACTTGCGTTTCTCACGAGCGTCGTTATTGCAACAGAATTTTTTCGTTATTAGGTATTATCACGATCGCAAGTTTGCGACAGCGTCATTACCTACTAATGTCGAGACTGCTGAAATAGTATTCAAGTATAAATATATGATCTCATAGCTCCTTCATCAAATAATTCTATGCTATCACAAATTAATGTTTGATTAATTTAAGTAGGTAAGTACATATCAATTAATAAGTTATAGGTACTTAAAAAGCAGTTTCATCATCAGCCAGCTAATATACTTAGGGATATTTTTTTTGTTGTTTTGTTTTTAAATAATTTAGAAAATTGACATAATTAGGTACTGATCATTATAAATAATGCTTATAAGAGACATCATATTATTAGCCATGCAGACTTTTGAGCTCATTTTGCAGTCAGTTCAATGTCATCCTGTGCTACAATGTGAAATAGATATTTTTCGAATATTTAATGCATACATAATGTTTTTGGTTTTTTCCTTTGTTCTGCTCCTAAATGTACTGCACAAAAAATGTGTGGGAAATACATTTTTTTTTTATATATTATAAATTTTGTTTTGTGCCAGAAACCCTCGCGTTCTAAAATCCTACCAGTTTCTTCCCAACCTGATCAATTGTTTAAGACAGTTTAGAGGTAAAACATACAAACATTATTAATTGATAGGGTGCCGTACCTGAAGGGTAAAAACTACAGAATCTTGTTATGTACTAAGACTGCTGTTCGTCCGTCTGTCCATCTGTCTGTTAGCGGGCTGCAGCTCATGATCAAGAATGTGGATTTCGGTTGCCGCTATTCATAATAAAAATAAGTTAAAAATTGGAAGCAGGTTCCCCAGTAAATAAAAATAAATATGTTGTTCTTTGCTTACTGTCGTCTCTGTCAGCGAGCTGTCTGTAACCCATTAATCCAATCAATGGGGACAAAAAAGACGCTTTGCCTTACAAAGGGTGGTGTAGATGATTTTTGTCATTACAAAATATTCTCCCTCTTGTAACATTATATCTACCTTGCACTTGACCTTGTATTTTTGTTAATGTTTTAGGAACTACACACCAAGGGAGTAGCAATTATAAGGGTAATAACGCTCAATGCGTGGCAATGTCCGCTTGCGCGTCAGTATTGTCAGTTTGCAGACATCGAAATCTGACTTGTCATGATATCGATGTCATTCTACAAAGTGGAGACACTTTATATATGTCGCTTAGACCAATTCTACCGAAGGGTGTCATATTTTTGAACCCCGAGGAATTGCCTACGGAGATTGTCGTCGGAAACAATAGAGCTCAAATTGAAAATATGACCGCCAATTGGATTACAAATGGAGTATTTCCTCAAATTTCAGAAAATGAATACGGTATTTTAACTCTTGCAAACATAATTGAATCCAATGTTTTCGACGCAAACCACAATGATGAGACGGATAGCGTGGTATTTACCGGGCAAGACTATACAGTTTCTTTTTGGAGATTCGATAGTGCATTCTATTTATTTAACAGTCACGCAGTAGATGAATATAACAAATTAAATTCTACATGCGGAGTAGCACGTTTGTTTAAATGTTATTCGATTCGCGAATTAGCCAGATTGCTGTTATTGCGAAATATAGGTGTAGGTCAGTATTCAATACACAGACTACGCGTTCTCAATTATCAAACAATTGAAAATTTAGTTGTAGGATCTGCATTGCCATTGCCAGCGTCTGTCGAGTCTATAATAGACTTCGAATGCCCGGCATCAACAGATCATAGTCAATTATCGGAATCACAATCTATATTGCTTGGTTTTCAAAAAACCCCTGAACCGGTAGTAGTTGACACCCATGTGGCGTCAACAAAGAGAGGTCGACCCAAAAAACAAAAACGTGGCAGGAAATGTACAGTAAACGCCCATTTGGATGCGGTTAAAAAATATAATAAAAAAAACCGCAAATAAATCGCGATGCTGTACACCGTTATACCAAGCAGAACCCTGAAATAAATCAAATATCCACTGACAAATTTAATAAAAATAGCCGTCGTATTGACATACCACTACGTCAATCTAAAAACCTAATAGCACAGAAGAGGGACGCTGAGTTAGACGTAATAAAATTATTTTCTTTAAAAAAAACGTCCTTGCTTTCTTCAGACACTTTTAGGTGTCCATCTTGTAATGCGCGTCTGTTTGAAGAAGAAAAATCTCGAAAACAATGGTGTTGTGGGTCGGGCGCGTACAACATACAAAATATAATTCCGTTAACCGAGGAGTTTTACTCTCACCCGTCTTTTCTGAGTAGACCGCGAGCTTACAATAATTTATTCGCCTTCAGTGCCTTGGGCGTTTCTCACGGGTACCAACAACCAACGGGAATATCTTTTCTTAAAATTCAAGGTCGAGTCTATCATAGAGTTTTTGATTTAGCTTACACTGGTAGCGTAAATAATTTAAGACTATACATTAACGATACAAGCGAACGCGAGCAAATAGCCGCAAATATGAAACTTGATAGGCAGGTAATTAGTTGCATAACTAACTTTTTACATAACGTCAATCCGTTTATCGAATGTTTTAAACGATTAAGTGGGGAACCATCCGATCAGGCCTTTATTAAATTTCAGCAAACGTCTCGCTCAATCCACGGTAACATTTTAGGAGATTTACCTGTTGGTAAAGAAGTCGCGGCCATTATTAGTACAGAACGCGAAAATTTTATACCTCATTGCATAGCAGTTTGGAAAATCGGGGATAGGAAACCGCACACTGTAGATATAATGCATCCGTTATATGAAAGTTTTCAGTATCCACTATTTTATCCTGAGGGTAATGGGAGTTGGTAGCCGAACAAAGTAGATAATAACGGAAATAAATTAACTCAAGCGAAATACGTTCGCTGCTTGTTATTGTCGGAGCCACGATTTTCCGATATAGGCAGGCTATCGGAAGAATGGTTAGTTGACATGCATTGCCGAATCATAGAAGAACGCCTACATTTTATATCAAGTCTACAAAAACATAACTCGAGTAGTGCACTGAGGACCGCTCCACTTCAAGAAGTTGAAATGAGCATTGAAGTCGCGCGTCAAATTCGTCAAGATGAAACCATTCAGGGAGAAGGATTCGTACCAGGTCGCGTTTATTTGCCCAGCACTTTTACGGGGGGGCCGCGATACATGAAAGGAAAATATAGTGATGCTATTTCAATAGTTAGCAGATTGGGGAACCCATCATTTTTCTTGACGTTTACTTGTAATCCCAAGTGGCCAGAAATTCAACAATCCACTCAAAGCAGCTATGTAAATCATTCGTTTTTAATTTAAAGCTAGCAGAATTATTAAGAGATATCCGAGGTGGTAATTGGTTTGGCAAATGTATTTATATGATGCACGTAATAGAGTTTCAAAAGCGAGGTTTACCACACGCTCACATTTGTTTTAGGGTTGAAGGTGGCGGGCCTGTCCAAAATATAGATATTGATAAATTTGTTAGAGCAGACATTCCTGATGCATCGGAGGCAGAGGGAAATACATACTTAATATAGATGAAGTTTAGATTTGTTTTAGTGTTATGTAAATCGAGTAGTTTAGGTGGATTATGCTTATAATGGGGATACCTTGAAATAAAACGCACCAGGAACCAAATCTTCTGGTAGCGCGGAAATTACTATCTTGTGAGTGAATCGAACCAGGAAATAAAAAATCAATGCGATCTTGGTAATATTGCATACTCCCATACACATGCTAAATAAATAAATAAATGTTACCCTGGGGTAGAGTAGTTTTGAAAAGCATAAAAGTAGGAACTTATTTCATTATTTACTTACCCCCGAATACTGAATCGTCACTCAACATTAAAGGGCTGCTTAAAATTTGAGCAGTTAAACCTAAACTTTAAATTTTGTATGGCCAAACTTCACTTTTGAGTAACTGTTAAATTTAAGTGCTACTTAAATTTTGAGTGACGTTTCAGCATTCGGGGGATAGTCACTTACAAGGAATATTATTTTATAGTTTATTCGTACTGACTTTTATGTAAATCAACTGTAGGAATAAAACAACATTCAGTTGATTTACTTAAAAGTCCATACATAAATCCGTACAAAATATTTAAGAGATTTTATTACAAAATCCTATAAGTGCTAAGGATTACTGTCCAAAGGGTAAGAAATACTCCTCAAAAACACGACCCCGCGAGCTGCTTGCAGCTCGCGCAACGCCCAAATACTAGTTAAGTATATAAAATGGTGTATTGTGTCTCAATAGGATTCTGACAGCCTGACAACAAGTGAGTGCAAAAGATAAGTAATATTATCTTTACATTCATAAAAACTGTTTGTTTGGTTGGTCTTCTAAATAAAGTCTTTATTTTCGTAATACGACGCAAATTTTGAATAAATATATAAGTACTACTGTTGTTATCGCTTAGTATTTGATACTTATACTTAATAAAACGTTGTGTATTATTTACTCTTTTTTTCCATAAACTTCCTTTAGGTACACCTCACTAAAACAATATGCTCGCCTCCTATTACATGGAACTTAAACTTAACTGGTGAAATGTGAGTGTTGTGCAATGAGTGGTCACCTATCCACAGACCGACTTCAGCAAGCGTAGATGAATCTCCGATGGACCCATGCGGCTGTTGTTATTCAGCCACGAGCCCTTGCATGTACTCTGTCACTAAATCCAAGTTACACAAGATTGGTGGAACAATGTGACGTAATATGATATAACCTTTTCACCGCCACGGACTTCAATAGAAGTTTCAGATTTTCGTGCCACCAGCGCCACGACTTCATTAGAAACTCTTCATTTTAACTATGTTATAATAATAAATTTACTGTATTTAACAGGTCTTTTTTTTCATTTTATTATTTAAAAGCACTGTCTAATGCCCTGTTTTTTTTATTTTACCACACAAAAGAAGCCTTTAAATGTCTTAAAATTGGCAAAAACAAAATCTCCGAAAATTTTTAATATCCCCAGAACGCCAAGGACTTTATATATAGTCGGCCAGTGATGTGACGCGAAAGTTAACACTGTTTGATTTCGCCCGTAGAAATATTTATAAATACTACTATCGAAAACAATTTAAGGTCAATAAAATATGAACTTAGTTAACTACTTTACTACAAAGGGAAAATTTACCAATTAAGACCTTCAGATGGGTGCCGATCCGTAATTAAATAATCTTGTTATTGTTCACCAATCTTTGTCGATAAATTATATTCCCATCTCTACAAAAAAGTTAGTTGTCACTGCCCCGAGCGCCACGGACTACTATAGAAGTCGTTCTGTTACGTCATAAGCGTGCGAGTGTCAAGGTCACTTTTGCATAGAGCAACAATGTAAACGGGAAAGCGCGTACGCCTTCTTTCCCGCTTTGCTTGTGATAAGAACAAAATGATTTTAATTGTATTCTATTGTATGACTAATTAAAAAGTGCTGTTAAAGAATTGAACTCTATGAGTTACAAAAATTTTTGCAACGTGTGGAATCGAACTCGAAGTGGAGGATATTGACACAGATGATTCTGATGTATAATAATCATAGTCTTTCCATAGTTTAAGATAACAGTTCATTTTAGTCACCCAAACCCATAATCCACTATCTTTATTTCCATATCCTGCAATGGTCCTACCTACACCAACCGAAGTTTGTCCTTATGATAATCGTAAGTTGGTGACTCATTTAATTAATTAATTAAAAATGGCCTCTTGCATGCCTTCCAAAGGACCGGGACCCCAGGGTTCCCAGAAATGTCAGGAGACGTAAAAATAATAATAACGGTTATTCATCAAAAAGTAAGAAAAAACACGGGATAGACAAAAATGAGAGAAAGGAAGACCATAGACATCCTTAATCAGAATTGAATGTAACGTGCTCTGAGCGCCAAGGACTTGAAATGAAGTCAATGGATGACGTCATGAACCTAATAGAGATGTACCACATTTCTTATAGTTCTAATTGAGTTATGCATTTTTTTCTTAAAGTCTTATTATTTATACTGATTTTTCTTACTAAAGATACTGTGAAATAAAACAAATATGGAAATATTGAGTCAGTTTTTATTTATATTCGTAAATTTATTAATAAAGCTTAACGTAGGCGTATAAATCTCATTTATCGATAGGACGATACCCTCATCACTACTTTTACTGTATATTTAGTTATACTGGCGAAATGTGGGTGTACTATAGGTACACCTCTGCCTAACCCTTCGGGGAATACAGGCGTGATGTTATGTATGTATGTATTTAGTTATACATTTATAGCTTGGCGCTGGGCGAGGCACCGCGTCCTGTGTACGTTGGCGGTGAAAAGGTTAATAGATGCTTAGTAGGTATATCTATAGGTAGGTGTATACGACGACCGTGTGTTGGTTATGATATTGAGTAGGTGATTATGGAGACGGAAGGACGAAAGAGAGAAATAAATAAAATAAAGTAATAATATATTTATTCAGACAACCATTCATCCATTACATTTACATTTATATTGTTAGTATGAACTTAAAAACTATGTTAGTACCTTATATCTAAGAGAGACTTGGTCCTCTGAGTGAGGCTCACACCAGTGGGCAGTCAAACTTATTGCCTATTACATTCAAGATACTGTTACTGCTCCCACGCAATCTGCTTAGCAGTGAGGCTGTCTTTTTGCGCCAGGTGGCATCAAATCCGTCTGTGCGTGACTCAGCGAAGGTTTCCGCGATTTTCACTACTGCCAAAAAAAGGAGTGTAATGTTTTCAGGGTTCAGGGTCAGTTACTTTATTCCACCGTAACTTTTAAATGCCTGAATAGCTTTCGATGCATGGGTGTGCTGTAAGTGTTCCACAGAATGGTCCCCGACAGCAATGAAATTTTATTTATCTGTTTTGTCAGCGAGTAAACGAGTGACTTTTCGCTTTGTACATGTCGCAGGTTTATGAAAAAATCAGTGTTTTCAACCTGAACTTTTGATCAAGAACCGGAAGAAGACTAAATGATTACTTTATGTTATCATAAACCTGAGAAAATCCAGTTTTTTTTTATCAAAAACCTAGACTTTTTTAGTTTTATGATAAAATCATTGTCGGTTGCTATTTCTAAATAAAACAGACAATGCTTGATGGAAGACCTGATTTTGTCATTAACCTGTGACTTATATACAGGTAATGCTGTTCTAAGTCCGCCTGGCTAGCTACCACCATCTTATCTAAGTCTGTCGCCATAACAACAATGTTAACAGCATTGTTGTGAGCTGTGGGACGAAAAAAAAACTGAACCACTTCCTCCACGGAACCAACATCGTAATCGCAAAAAAAAAATCAACTACTCCATATAACATAACATCACGCCTGTATTCCCCGAAGGGTTGGACAGAGGTGTACCTATAGTACACCCACATTTCGCCAATTTTTTTTTGAGTCCCATGTAATAGGGGGCGAGCCTATTGCCATAAACCGGGCACAAATCCAAACTCCAGGCTGCTCGCGCCCTCACGCCCCTAACCGCCGCAGGAGGAGACGCCCTGGGCGTCGGGAATCGCAGGCCAATTTCCGGCCACCGTAGGCGCGGGTTTGCGTACGGTCAGCATTGGGTAGCTCGCCATCCGGTAAAGACCAGGCCCGGGTCGACGGCGCGTTATGTTCCACGCGCGCCTCAAAGAGATGTCAGCAGAACTAACGGGGTCCGCTAGGGCCGATGCCTGCCGGGGTTGCGAAGAAGTCCGAAAGGGAGATCGTGGCCCCCGGCAATATGGCAACTGAAGGAACACCACGCCCTCCCGCTCCGCCTAGAGTGAGAGAAGTTATTGGATGATTTCCTATCCAAAAAAAAAGAAAGAATGGCTGCTACTGAGAACTTTCTGACGAAAAGACCAAATAAACTATACCTAAAACATGACAAAACTTACTTTTAAATCGGGTTTCCCGATGTGCTATCTGTAAGATAACCTCTGCACCTCTGTACGTCAAATCATATGTTCATATCGTCTTGCAACAAAGACCCAGCTGTAACATTTTTTTTGGTTCCGTACCCAAAGGGTTTTTATTACTATGGCTCTGATGTTCGTCAGTAACAGAGCTGTATCATTGAACCGTAATAGGTAGACACTTGACATTTTTTACAGAGTGTGTACTACTATAGCCGCAAAAATACAAATAAGAAAAAAAGTTAACAATTAAAAGGGGAAAAAAGAAATTAAAGAAATACTTGACAAGTATTTCTTTAATTTTTTTTAATGCTCTGTTAAATATTGTTCCTACGGATACCTTCCATACGGATTTACGGAACCCTTCGTGTGTGAGTCCGACTCGCACTTCGCCACTTTTTTATTAGTTAAATACGAGGCTTTCGGCTAATTTTATGTCTATTTTCTAATGTCCGTGCTATTTTAGCAAAAAAACAATTGTTATAATATTTAGTTTTTCTTCTAAAATCAAACTACCGAGCCTTTTCCCAACTATGTTGGTGTCGGCTTCCAGTCCAACCAGATGCAGCTGAATATTAGTATTTTACATGGAGCGACTGCCTATCTGACCTCCACAAATCAGTTCAAAAATCAATATATTTTATTTCAAATAAACCTAGATGGGCACTTATGAAACGTCAGAAGCGGTGCACGGTTCCAATTGGTCGTTTCCAATGGAGATGAGCCGACAAGAAACTCCACGGTTACTCTTTTAAAAATAATTGGCTTTTACAGTATTTACAAATAACAGTGAGCCTACAGTGTTCTCACATTCACAAAATAGAAAATAATCTATACAAAAGAAAAGTAAATTAATAAAAATAAAAACTTATTTTAATTTAACGCATTACATGATTGCTATTATAACTGTAACAAACCTAACCTATAGTTATCATGTCCACAGAAGCCAATAATAAAGAGTTGAAATTAAATTGTAGGTATATAGTGTAAAATAATAGGATGTTTAAGTCAAGGACGAATGTAAAAAAGAAACAAAATAACAGTAACTGGTTGTCAGACTTTCGGTCGTCTGACAACTCGTAACGACTGTCAAAGATCCACGAATGACAGCCGGGACCAACGGCTTAACGTGCTTTCCGAGGCACGGAAAGCACGTTAAGCCGTTATGTAAAGATGGTCACCCATCCACGGACCAACCCCGGCAAGCGTAGCTTAACCTGATGGATCGACCCATGCGGCTGTTATTACTCGAGCTCGTCCGTGCTATTTTTCTTCTAGGTACGCGATAAATCAGTAATCTATACATAGTTTATAAAAGTCGCTTTTTAATCAATCATTTATTTTGGTAGTACAACTTCTTTTCAATTTTCATCGATATAGTGCAAATAGTTTCCGAGTAACATAACTGTGTGATAGCTGGACGGACGGATTTTCAAATAAACTGACAGACAGTCATGACGAAATTATAACGTTTCTGTTTTTTTCTTTGGGCACGGAACTCTAAAAATTTGAATCAAGAGAGGTCACCGAGTTATCTGTACGATGATAGGTAAAGGAAAATCGCATGATTTTAATGAGAAAAATTATCTATTTTATAATAATTCTTATCTTTACATTATTATTCTTGTCACCAGTATTATATAACTTCCAAAAACCACCGTTTTGCTTTATATTTGTAAGAGCGTTCAGCAGGGAGGACGTACCATCTTATTCTGTTGAAATAAGTTCATATTTAAAATTATGAAGTATACAATGTTTAGAACGCAGTGTGTGCTGGCGTTGTTAGTGTTGTACGTGGGGTTGGCGCATTCTTGGGGTGAGTTCGAGGAGCATGTTTTTGTCTCATTATTAACGTTTTCATAATTTCATTTAATATTTATGACTTTTAGACCCACTTGCACGTTAAAATATCACTTATTACGTTAAACCAAGCGAATTTAAAACATCGTTCTGTGTCTGTGATCTTCAAATGTCTGATGAAAACAGAACAATCAATCCACCTAGCCTTTTCCCAACTATGTTGGGTTCGTCTTCCAACCAACTGGATGCAGTTGATTGAATACCATCATAGTTATTGTCATAAATCTTGCAAGAATATAACCAGGTTTTAATTTGAATTTCCTCAGAGTGTACAGTCGCGAGCTATAATACACGAGCTATAATGTATCCATACACTTAGCAAAATTAAAAAGCAATTTTCTCGTGAAATAATGACTGCAACTTTGTGATAAGATCTTTAGACCCGTGCTATAAATCCTCTATAAAAGTTTTTGAAACAGCTTATTACCTACATTAAAACAACCAGCGTCATAGTAACCATAATATCATCCAAACGAGTGTTATAATGTTGTACTAAATTTCACTATGCAACTCGAATTTAAAAAGAACATCGTCATGCATGCGCGTTTCCCTACCACAGCGCCGTGATTTAAAAAAAAAAAACTATAGTTTATTCGAATTTACGTCGTATTCCGCCATTTTTGTTCGCTATTAGTATTGTAAAAAAGCATTATTTGTTGTTTACAAAAATGAATACAAGCATTGATAACCACCAGATATTTCTAATGCAGCAAAGGACATTTCTAACTAATTATTACCAGAAAAATCGAGAAAGCAATACGCTATGGTTTCAGAACCTTTTATAGAGGATTCATATCATGGGTGTAGATAAAGTCTTGTATGCAACTGTACATAATTAGGTATTAAAACACAGTTATCACATTTGTGTTTTAATACCCTATTATACAACAGTTGCATAAATAACTAATTTAATATTAGTATGGCTTCCAAAGTAATATGTTCATTACAACATAATATACAATCAACACAATAGGAGAAAATAACTTTTTAAAGTTAGTAAGTGTATATGTTACGGCTAAAACCCGAAGTGCGGTTAGACCTAGTTTTAGCCGACTACAACTAGGTAAGGCCGGTAGCAGTACTCATGATACTGCTCTAAGTACTGTTAAAAAATTGATAAGTAGTGCACCAGTACTTGGATTTTATTCCCCAAATGAGCCAGTCACAGTATCAGTAGATGCAAGTTCTCAAGGGCTAGTAGCTTGCTTGCTGTAAGATGGGAAGCCACTGGCTTATGCGGCACGCACTCTGACTCCTACTGAAAAACGTTGGGCTCAAATTGAAAAAGAGCTGCTTGCTGTGGTTTTTGGATGTACTCTTTTTCATCAGTACATATATGGTCATTCTAAAGTTATAGTACAAAGTGATCATAAACCATTAGAATCAATATTTAAAAAACAGTCAAATGAAATACCGGCTCGTTTGCAAAGGCTTATGTTAAAATTACAACATTATTGTGTAAAGCTAGAATCCAAACCTGGAAAGTTATTGTCAAGGTCTGCAGTTGAAAAATATTCTAAAGAAGATGTAGCTCATAATGTGATAGTGCATGTTAATATGTTGATTGAAAATGTGGAAGCAACTCCTCAAATGTTAGCCAAAATTGGGGATGAAACTAGGAAGCATCCGGTATTAGCTAATGTTTGTGATAACTACTGGAAAGGGTGGCCTACTAAAAAGAGTGATGCAAAGGACATAGTTAAGCCTTATTGGAATGTGCATGACGAATTGCATGTTATTAACGGCATATTATTTAGAAATGAGCGGGTCGTAATTTCTGCTACGTTACGCTGTATAATGCTTCAGCGTATACATGAAGGGCTTTTAGGTGTTGAAAAATGTCACAGAAGGGCACGTGAAGTGATGCGGTGGCCGGGTATGACCTCTGATATTGCGAGTGTCGTGTTGGATTGTGAAACGTGTCAGCGGTACCGTGCATACCTAGTAAAAATATAACTGATAATGGGACACAGTTCTCGTCAGAGGGATTTAGACAATTCTTTAAGTCTTGGGATTTTGAACATGAAACGAGCTCACCGTTGTATCCAAGCTCAAATGGCCTTGCAGAGCGTAATGTAAGAACAATAAAATCACTGTTTTGAAAAGCACAAAACTGTAATGAAGAATGGCAAATAGCGCTTCTTAACTTTAGACATACACAGATTACTAGAGAACAGTATTCTCCAGCACAACTGCATATGAGTCGTCGATTAAATACAAAACTTCCTGCAAATCCAAAAGTATTATAGCCCAAATTGGTAAATAAGCATATCGTTCAAGCAGAAGGAGAGCAAAGGATTACCAAATATAACGAACAATATGATGTTGGAACAAGAAATTTACCACTTTTAAAACCTGATCATAATGTACGTGTTAGACAGAAGAAAGAGTGGGTTAAGGCTAAAGTAGTAGGTATAGCACATGGAAATAGATCATATTGGGTGGAAACTGAAAATCATAGTCGCTATCATAGAAATCGCCAACATCTTATGATCTTACCTTTACATACCAACAATAATAAAAATAACATTGATGCTAACATAAGGCCCTATTATAGTTGAAGGGGTCCGCTAGGGCCGATGCCTGCCGGGGTTGCGAAGAAAACCGAAAGGGAGATCGTGGCCCCTGGCAACAGGGCAACCGAAGGAACTCGGGTGGGTTTTAGTCAGTAAGAGTCTGACACGCCCTCCCGCTCCGCCCAGAGCGGGAGAAAGTATTTGATGATTTCCCACCCAAAAAAAAAAGGCCTATGATAGTGTAAGACAACATTCCTATGACACATGGGACGATGACGTGGTTACTTCTTCACCGTACGGTGCAGATTTATTGTCAGATGCTAGAGCTGTATCACCAGAACTGCTGCGGCTCGCCTGCCTGTACCAGTCCATTGAGGACCACCAGTGGTCGAGTTGTCCGTTCGCCAGTATGTTATGGCATTGATGATTAATGTATAATGTTAGTGTGCATAGTTTAATGTGCCAAATAGAAAGTTTTATAAGTGGTTTTTAATAGTATGCATTTTTTTTTAAACAAAATTAATGTTCGGTCATAACGAGGGAGATGTAGTGGGTTATTCTATAATAATAGCATTTAGTGTCATATACAAATTGATAATTCTTGGAGAATAAACCAGTCATTTCCAACATGTCGTTTGATTCAAACACATACTACTACACATATTATTGCTCGTAACTTAAGAATGTTTCTCCTATTTCAGACATCGCCGTAAGCGTCGGAGATGAGCTAAGGTTTTATACCAACAATGTCATAACAAGCACCATAAGATTGAAGTTCCAAAACCCTACAGCGTTAGCTTACGATGAAGTGCACAACACGATGCTGTACGTCGACAAACAGACCAACAACGACGCTATATGTGGTTATGACTTATCTTGCAAAGAAATCAAATGTTTCACAGAAAGAAATGGCAGAAACATCCATGGCATCGCCTTCGACCCCGCCACCGACACAGTCTTCTTTACTGATACGAATGAGAGAAGCGTCAATTGGATTTCATTAAAACCTGGATCTGATAACAATGTATTCGGAAATCTATTAATCAAGATGGATGACGGGGTCCCCCGGGATATTGTTATAGATAGCTGTACAGGGTATGAACCAATGATAGTTAATAATGTATAACTCAAAATAAGTACATTTTGATGCAAGTGTGAACAGTTTATCATTGCACTCGGGATGGGATTGTAGATTAGAACTAAATGGAGCTGATAGTGCAATGACAAATGCTCACGCGTATAAATAGACGATTTTAAACATACATGCAAAGGAAAAATAAATAAGATTTCATAAATATCTGTACCTATATACATATAAATACATACATACTCACAAATGAATAAAATTGAAGTGTCTGATTGTAATATCAAAATAACAGCTTTTTACATGCATAATGAACAAAAAAATATAAATTGTCGGTATGTATGTCTGTCTGTTTGTTCCGGCTAATCTCTGAAACGGCTGGACTGATTTTGACTGGACTTCCACTGGCAGATAGTTTATGTTATAAGGAGTAATTCAACTTTTTACTTATATTTTAGAAAAAGAATTAGAGTTCACGCGGGCTAAGCCGCGGCACAGCTTTAGTAATAAAATAATAAAGTTCTTTGCTAAGATTAAAAGAAAAATCGAAGCACTGACCCGAAGCGTAAATACAAAGGCGGATGCAACACAGACACCCATAGTCTGTGCTGCATTATCTTGTGAATAGCATAAAGCAGTTATAGTCCGTCCCAACCCAGCTGTAACACAGCAGTTTGTAGTGCAGCAACATTTGTTTGTATAAGACAATGAAAAGGCGGATTAAACGCAGACATCCATAATATTATTTCCATTAGATTATAAACTGTCGAAATATTGTGAACTGGGTGAAATGGGTTAAGTTAGGTTAGAACTGTAACCAACCGCGAGCGAGCTGAGCGAGTGAAGCGAGCGGTGCCGTCGCATCGGCCGCCGAGAACTACTTCCAATTTGTTCGCAGCTAGGCAGGCTATTTAGTATTAGCGCAAGCTACGTTACGTCGCAAACAAGTTTATACCTGCAGTGTAGACAGAGCGAGTACTTATAAGTTATATTGCAGTAGTTTTTGTTAAAACAATGTCTTTTGGAGTCAATCCCATTGCAGACAATTTTCAAATGTCTGTGGTGAAATCGTCTTTGTAATACTTTATTCAGAAGGATGCGGCTGCGTTAAAAAACAGCTACTGTCTATGTTGCATCCGCCTTTGTAAATACAAAGCCTTTTGCCTTTTAACATTGCAAATACAGACCGGAATTGCAATGTAAAAAGCACTCGTGTTCAATACACTGGATTGTGAACCATAAAGCGGTGCAATAAGAGCCACTTTTCGAGCAAGTGTGTTGAAAAATCAATTTAACTTCATGATAATCACAACTGGTTTTCTTTTTACAGGTATATCTACTGGCTCAACACAAACCTGGCGAACCCTACAATAGAGCGAGCTCGGTTAAATGGCACCGAGAGAGAAGTGTTTAATTACGCTACTTCACTGCCTTTCAACACAACCCACAATTTAGAGCCACACAGCTTAGCTTTAGACCAGCAGAGACAAGCCATATACTGGATTGAGCCTGTGAACACCACTACATACGACCTGTATTCATTCCCAATTAATGGGGAATACAAAGAATCTCTCATGTATTTCACAAAATCAAGGTATCCATTGTTTCTCCATCCATCAAATACATTGACTGCTTCAAAAAACGTATTCTTCGCCGTAGACTTTCGCGATGAAGACAGGGATTTTTATGAGTTTTCAATTAATAAAGTCGCTGAAAATTTGAAAAAAGTCTTCAGTGTGCATTCTGATGAAAACTTCGATGTTGGTATAGTTGGAAACTATAAGATCGCTGACCAAATCCAGGGACTGGATTGCGAAGCACTAGAGAGTCGGGTCATGATTGCTCCAAAATGTGATGGGCCGTTTTGTGTACACGGTATGAAAGTTAATGGACAATCGGTTTGCGAATGCACACCTGGTTACACCGGCGAGAGGTGCGATATTTCAGTCTGTGAGAACTATTGTTTGCAAGGCAACTGCAGTTTCAATAATGAGGGACTTCCTGAATGCAGGTAAAATATATTCTACTTCTTTCATTGGTTCAAAGTAACCCTTGAGATTCAAAATTTCTTACGTTTCTTACCAATTGCGGCACTGTTTGAGGCAATTATGAATTTAAATTACCTACAATTTTTTTTTATTATTCTCAGCTTCCGATTGCAATTTCAAACAATTTGTCAAGCATGTTATAGCAAATAGAGATAAGGATATACATATTATTTATTTTGTAAAACATGAGCGTTTGTTATGGCAGGCTTTGCAGTCTAGAAAATTTTATACCTATAGCCATCACTACCTCACTATCATAAGTCCCCCCGCCGCATCTGTCTATCTGAACCCAAAAAAAACTACGGAACGCATTTTCATTTGGCTTTCACCAATGGATGGAGTAGTTCATGAGGAAGATTTAGGTGTATAATTAATTATTAAGGTTTTGTATAAATTGGTTGAAATATGACAATGATCATTGAAGAAGTCGGAAAAAATCATGCAGACTGGGAGCTTTACTGACGTGCGCCGCGTCAAAATAAAATTAAATGGAAAACGTCATATTTGCAAGAAGTAGAGCGGCTCTTTCGATTTAAACGTTTGACGTCAATATTGCGCCCCGACGGCGCGTGCATCGCACTGCGCTCGCAACGTGTCAATTGTATGGAAAAAAAACAACCGTTCCGGCCGGTGCTGCCGCAGTTTCTTAAATTGAAAGAACTCTAAGTCTTATTTCTAGTAAATATATTTACGAGAGCTATATTGTTGTTCCAACTGAGATTAATTTAGTAGGTAATTATTTTATCAACATTGCCGCAATTTGCAAACAATCTATAATAGGTCCTACTTAGAAATTTTGAGTTCCGCGAGCCACCTTGACGGATCCCCCTTAATGAAATAACACTGTTTCAAATTTTCATTGTTTCAGATGTGATGCCGGTTATTCCGGGGACAGGTGTGAAGTCTACGCGTGTCATGGATATTGTCTGAACGACGGCGACTGTTCCTTGAACGTAGAGAATGAGCCAGTCTGTCAATGTGTTGGTAGTTACGAAGGTACAAGAAAAAAAATTACCAATACCTCTACGTCCTGCTCAGCGGATAAAAACCTTACTCTACTTGTAGCTGATTTATTGTCGATCCTGCGAAAGCCTTCCTCAAGAAAGTTCCTAATTGTTGAAGTATAATGTAATACGTGATACATTATTTTTAAAATTTCGTTTTTCAGTAATTTCTGTAACCGTTTACTACTTACCTGTTTTTTTAAAATGTGAAACAAAGTATCACAGCGTTCGGAAACAAAGGTTTCTTGAGTTTTCGAAATCGTTTTACATTCTTAATTTTTTAATAAAAATAAACAAATTATAAAGTAATACACGCTCATATTAAATTATCTAGTGAAACTCCGCACATTTGATTGTAGATATTGATATCTAATGACGATAAAACAAAAAGAAGAAGGGCTTTCTTAACCCACAATTCCAAGTAGGTAATGCAGCGGCCGTTGATCCCGGAGTCAGCTGTAGTAACTTGAAATTCAGAGTTCAGATTTCTTTTATCGTTATATATATATTTTTAGTTTTGTGTATCGATACCCATCATTTCTATGGAGTTTGACCTTGTGTAGTAAAAAAATGAGCTGTTTTAGGGTCGAAACGTTTGAGTCATGGCGCCCGAATGCGCGACTCCTTGCCAAAGTTACTCGCCGACTAGGACTGGTCGATACTTGACTTGTATGACTCAATATAAACGGTGTTTGTCGACGGAAGAATAAACAAAATGACAGATTGTGATTGTGAATCTGTCCTTTTGTCTCGATCTCAATCGTGCTACGCGTGCAGATCTTTGGTCTAAGAATAAGCATTGCCATTCAACGTAGCAACGCTGCCCGTGTTTTGGGTCGGTTGTCGGATAACAGTTATGTTGAGGAGTACTTCGACGCCTAAGTGTCCATTTTGATTTTGTATTTATGTATTGTATGGTAAATATTATTTACTTAACCAGTGGCACTGTATGTTGGTGCCTAAGACAGCTTACATATTACAAAAAATACATTCCATTCGATAAATTACATTTGCAGCGGCACGTTATTATTGCTACCAGTACAAAAATGTAGTATGGTATCTGTTTCCTTACATTTAGCTGCAAATTCATTGAAACTTGCAAACGTCCCAAGCCATCATACATTAAAGTCATTAAGTATATAAAATGGCGTTTTGTATCTCAATAGGATTCTGACAGCCTGACAACGAGTGAGTGCAAAAGATAAGCAATATTATCTTTACATCCATAAAAACAGTTTGTTTGGATGGTCTTCTAAATTAAATGTCTTTATTTTCGTAATACGGCGCAAATTTTGAACAAATATATAAGTACTACTGTTGTTACCGTTTAGTATTTGATACTTATACTTAATAAAACGTTGTGTATTATTTACTCTTTTTTTTCCATGAACTTCCTTTAGGTACACCCCAATAAAACAATATGCTCGCCTCCTATTACATGGAACTTAAACTTAACTGGTAAAATGTGGGTGTTGTGCAATGAGTGGTCACCCATCCACAGACCGACTTCAGCAAGCGTAGTAGGTATATCTATAGGTTACGACGATCGTGTGTTGGTTATGATATTGAGTAGGCGATTGTGGAGACGGAAGGACGAAAGAGAGAAATAAATAAAATAAAGTAATAATATAATATATTTATTCAGACAACCATTGATCATTGACATTTACATTTATATTGTTAGTATGAACTTAAAAACTTTAAAAACTATGTAATTTAGATATAAGGATATCTAAGAGAGACTTGGTCCTCTGGGTGAGGCTCCACACCAGTGGGCTGTCTAACTTATTGCCTATTACATTCAAGATGCTGTTACTGCTCCCATGCAATCTGCTTAGCAGTGAGGCTGTCTTTTTGCGCCAGGTAGCATCAAATCCGTCTGTACGTGACTCAGCGAAGGTTTCCGCGATTTTCACGACTGCCAAAAAAGGAGTGTAATGTTTTTAAGGATTCATGAATGTCAGTTATTTCATTCCACCATAACTTTTAAATGCCTGAACAGCTTTCGATGCATGGGGATGCTGTAAGTGTTCTACAGAATGGTCTCCGACAGCAATGACAATTTTATTTATCTGTCTAGTCAGTGAGTAAATGAGTGTCTTTTCGCTTTGTACATGTCGTAGGTTTATGAAAAAATCAGTTTTTTCAACCTGAACTTTTGATCAAGAACCGGAAGAAGACTAAATGATTACTTTATGTTATCATAAAGCTGAGAAAATCCAGTTTTTTTTTTTAAATCAAAAACCTAGAAGTTTTTTAGTTATATGATAAAATCAATGTCGGTTGCTATTTCTAAATACAACAGACAATAGACAATGCTTGATGGAAGACCTGATTTTGTCATTAACCTGCGATGTATATACAGATATTGCAGTTCTAAGTCCGCCTGGCTAGCTACCACCATCTTATCGAAGTCTGTCGCCATAACAACAATGTTAACAGCATTGTTATGAGCTGTGGGAAAAAAAAAATGAACCACTTCCTCAACGGAACCAACATCGTATTCGCAAAATATTTTATCAACTATTCCATGTAATATAACATAACATCACGCCTGTATTCCCCGAAGGGTTGGGCAGAGGTGTGCCTATAGTACACTCACATTTCGCCAGTTATGTTTAAGTCCCATGTAATAGGGAGCGTCTCTATTGCCATCAACCGGACACAAATTCAGACTCCAGGCTGCTTGCGCCCTCACGCCCCTAACCACCGCAGGAGGAGACGCCCTGGGCGTCGGGAATCGCAGGCCGATTTGTCAGCATTGGGTAGCCGTCCGGTAAGGACCAGGCCCGGGTCGACGGCGCGTTATGTTCCACGCGCGCCTCAAAGAGATGTCAGCAGAACTAACGGGGTCCGCTAGGGCCGATGCCTGCCGGGGTTGCGAAGAAGTCCGAAAGGGAGATCGTGGCCCCCGGCAATATGGCAACTGAAGGAACACCACGCCCTCCTGCTCCGCCTAGAGCGAGAGAAGTTATTGGATGATCCTATCCAAAAAAAAAAGAAAGAATGGCTGCTACTGAGAACTTTCTGACGAAAAGACCCAATAAACTATACCTAAAACATGACAAAACTTACTTTTAAATCGGGTTTCCCGATGTGCTATCTGTAAGATAACCTCTGCACCTCTGTACGTCAAAGCATATGTTCATATCGTCTTGCAACAAAGATCCAGCTGTAACATTTTTTTTAGGTTCCGTACCCAAAAGGTTTTTATTACTATGGCTCTGCTGTTCGTCAGTAACAGAGCTGTATCATTGAACCGTAATAGGTAGACACTTGACATTTTTTGCAGAGTGTGTACTACTATGGCCGCAATAACATCAAATAATAAAAAAAGTTAACAATTAAAAGGGGAACAAGTACAAGTATTTTTTTTAATGCGGTGTTAAATATTGTTCCTACCTGCAGTGAAACGGATTTACGGAACCCTTCGTGTGTGAGTCCGACTCGCACTTCGCCCATTTTTTATTTGTTAAATACGAGGCTTTCGGCTTATTTTATGTCTATTTTCTAATGTGCGTGTTATTTGTGCAGAAAAACAATTGTTATTATTTTTATTTTTTCTTCTAAAATCAAATTACCGAGCCTTTTCCCAATTATGTTGGGGTTGGCTTCCAGCCAATCGGATGCAGCTGAATATCAGTATTTTACATTGAGCGACTGCCTATCTGACCTCCACAAATCAGTTCAAAAAATCAAAATATTTTTTTTCACATAAACCTACACGGGCACTTATGAAACGTCAGAAGCTAGGTGCACGGTTCCAATTTGTTGTTTCCAATAGAGAAGAGCCGACAAGAAACTCCACGGTTACTCTTTTAAAAATAATTGGCTTTTACAATATTTATAAATAACAGTGTGACTAGGTATGGGAGGACAGTGTAGGTATTTCAACAAGTACCAGGTTCTCGACAAAAAAGAAAATGGTCAACAAATCTACAGTCCACTAAGCCAACAGCGTTCTCACATTCACAAAATAGAAAATAATCTATACAAAATATAAATAAATTAATAAAAAATAACCTATTTCAATTAAACGCAATTACATGATTGCTATTACAACTGTAACAAACCTGAATAATTATCATGTCCACAGAAGCCAATAATAAAGAGTTGAAATTAAATTTTAGGTATAAAATGTAAAATAATAGGATGATTATGTCAAGGACGAATGTAAAAAAGAAACAAAAAAACAGTAACTGGGTAATACGATACCTTTTGGAAAAACTGGTTGTCAAACTTTCGGGGTTCTGACAACTCGTAACGACTGTCAAAGATTCAAGAATGACAGCCGGGACCAACGGCTTAACGTGCTTTCCGAGGCACGGAGGAGTCCCGATATGTAAAGATGATCACCCATCCACGGACCAACTCCGGCAAGCGTAGCTTAACCTGATGGATCGACCCATGCGGCTGTTATTACTCGAGCTCGTCCGTGCTATTTTTCTTCTAGGTTCGCGATAAATCAGTAATCTATACATAGTTTATAAAACTCGCTTTTTAATAAATCATTTATTTTGGTAGTACACCTTCTTCTCAATTTTCATCGATATAGTGCAAAAGTTTCCGAGTAACTGTGATATCTGGACGGACGGATTGTCAAATAAACTGACAGACAGTCATGACGAAATTATAATGTTTCTGTTTTTTTCTTTGGGCACGGAACTCTAAAAATTGGAATCGAGAGAGGTCACCGAGTTATCTGAACGATGATAGGTAAAGGAAAATCGCATGATTTTAATGAGAACAATTACCTATTTAATAATAATTCTTATCTTTACATTATTATTCTTGTCACCAGCATATAACTTCCAAAAACCACCGTTTTGCTTTATATTTGTAAGAGCGTTCAGCAGGGAGGACGTACCATCTAATTCTGTTGAAATAACTTCATATTTACGATTATGAAGTATACAATGTTTAGAACGCAGTGTGTGCTGGCGTTGTTAGTGTTGTACGTGGGGTTGGCGCATTCTTGGGGTGAGTTCGAGGAGCATGTTTTTGTCTCATTATTAACGTTTTCATAATTTAATTTAATTTTTGTGACTTTTAGACCCACTTGCACGTTAAAATATCACTTATTACGTTAAACCAAGCGAATTTAAAACATCGTTCTGTTTCGGTGATCTTCAAATGTCTGATGAAAACAGAACAATCAATCCACCTAGCCTTTTCCCAACTATGTTGGGTTCGTCTTCCAACCAACCGGATGCAGTTGATTGAATACCATCATAGTTACTGTCATAAATCTTGCAAGAATATAACCAGGTTTTAATTTGAATTTCCTCAGAGTGTACAGTCGCGAGCTATAATACACGAGCTATATATAATGTATGCATACACTTAACAAAATTAAAAAGCAATTTTCTCGTGAAATAATGACTGCAACTTTGTGATAAGATCTTTAGACCCGTGCTATAAATCCTCTATAAAAGTTTTTGAAACAGCTTATTACCTACATTAAAACAACCAGCGTCATAGTAACCATAATATCATCCAAACGAGTGTTATAATGTTGTACTAAATTTCACTATGCAACTCGAATTTAAAAAGAACATCGTCATGCATGCGCGTTTCCCTACCACAGCGCCGTGATTTAAAAAAAAAAACCTATAGTTTATTCGAATTTACGTCGTATTCCGCCATTTTTGTTCGCTATTAGTATTGTAAAAATGCATTATTTGTTGTTTACAAAAATGAATACAAGCATTGATAACCACCAGATATTTCTAATGCAGCAAAGGACATTTCTAACTAATTATTACCAGAAAAATCGAGAAAGCAATACGCTATGGTTTCAGAACCTTTTATAGAGGATTCATATCATGGGTGTAGATAAAGTCTAGTATGCAACTGTACATAATTAGGTATTAAAACACAGTTATCACATTTGTGTTTTAATACCCTATTATACAACAGTTGCATAAATAACTAATTTAATATTAGTATGGCTTCCAAAGTAATATGTTCATTACAACATAATATACAATCAACACAATAGGAGAAAATAACTTTTTAAAGTTAGTAAGTGTATATGTTACGGCTAAAACCCGAAGTGCGGTTAGACCTAGTTTTAGCCGACTACAACTAGGTAAGGCCGGTAGCAGTACTCATGATACTGCTCTTAGTACTGTTAAAAAATTGATAAGTAGTGCACCAGTACTTGGATTTTATTCCCCAAATGAGCCAGTCACAGTATCAGTAGATGCAAGTTCTCAAGGGCTAGTAGCTTGCTTGCTGTAAGATAGGAAGCCACTGGCTTATGCGGCACGCACTCTGACTCCTACTGAAAAACGTTGGGCTCAAATTGAAAAAGAGCTGCTTGCTGTGGTTTTTGGATGTACTCTTTTTCATCAGTACATATATGGTCATTCTAAAGTTATAGTACAAAGTGATCATAAACCATTAGAATCAATATTTAAAAAACAGTCAAATGAAATACCGGCTCGTTTGCAAAGGCTTATGTTAAAATTACAACATTATTGTGTAAAGCTAGAATCCAAACCTGGAAAGTTATTGTCAAGGTCTGCAGTTGAAAAATATTCTAAAGAAGATGTAGCTCATAATGTGATAGTGCATGTTAATATGTTGATTGAAAATGTGGAAGCAACTCCTCAAATGTTAGCCAAAATTGGGGATGAAACTAGGAAGCATCCGGTATTAGCTAATGTTTGTGATAACTACTGGAAAGGGTGGCCTACTAAAAAGAGTGATGCAAAGGACATAGTTAAGACTTATTGGAATGTGCATGACGAATTGCATGTTATTAACGGCATATTATTTAGAAATGAGCGGGTCGTAATTTCTGCTACGTTACGCTGTATAATGCTTCAGCGTATACATGATGGGCTTTTAGGTGTTGAAAAATGTCACAGAAGGGCACGTGAAGTGATGCGGTGGCCGGGTATGACCTCTGATATTGCGAGTGTCGTGTTGGATTGTGAAACGTGTCAGCGGTACCGTGCCAACAACCCGTGCGAACCGCTGCGCCCTCACCCTATACCTATGCGGCCGTGGAAAGTTTTAGCAGTTGATATTGTTGAGTTTCAAGGAAAACATTATTTACTAATAGTATACTTTTATTCAAAATTCGTGGAGGTGGCTTCATTAGGTAATTTATTTAGTAGTTCGGTTATAATTGCAATGAAAAGTATATTCAGTCGGTTTGGCACACCTAGTAAAAATATAACTGATAATGGGACACAGTTCTCGTCAGAGGGATTTAGACAATTCTTTAAGTCTTGGGATTTTGAACATGAAACGAGCTCACCGTTGTATCCAAGCTCAAATGGCCTTGCAGAGCGTAATGTAAGAACAATAAAATCACTGTTTTGAAAAGCACAAAACTGTAATGAAGAATGGCAAATAGCGCTTCTTAACTTTAGACATACACAGATTACTAGTAACAGTATTCTCCAGCACAACTGCATATGAGTCGTCGATTAAATACAAAACTTCCTGCAAATCCAAAAGTATTATAGCCCAAATTGGTAAATAAGCATATCGTTCAAGCAGAAGGAGAGCAAAGGATTACCAAATATAACGAACAATATGATGTTGGAACAAGAAATTTACCACTTTTAAAACCTGATCATAATGTACGTGTTAGACAGAAGAAAGAGTGGGTTAAGGCTAAAGTAGTAGGTATAGCACATGGAGATAGATCATATTGGGTGGAAACTGAAAATCATAGTCGCTATCATAGAAATCGTCAACATCTTATGAACAAGAATAAAAATAACGTTGATGCTAACATTAGGGCCTATTATAGTGTAAGACAACATTCCTATGACACATGGGACGATGACGTGGTTACTTCTTCACCGTACGGTGTAGATTTATTGTCAGATGCTAGAGCTGTATCACCAGAACTGCTGCGGCTCGCCTGCCTGTACCAGTCCATTGAGGACCACCAGTGGTCGAGTTGTCCGTTCGCCAGTATGTTATGGCTTTGATGATTAATGTATAATGTTAGTGTGCATAGTTTAATGTGCCAAATAGAAAGTTTTATAAGTTGTTTTTAATTGTATGCATTTTTTTAAAGTGGAAATAAAGATATGTAATTTATGTTAGTTTTTAAAGTCCTAATATCTCAATGCTTAAGTGCAGTATATTTGTTCATTATTGTTCGGTCATAAGGAGGAAGATGTAGTGGGTTATTCTTTAATAATAGCATTTAGTGTCATAGACTAATTGATAATTCTTATAGAATAAACCAGTCATTTTTAACATGTCGTTTGATTCAAACACTTACATATTATTGCTCGTAACTTAAGAATGTTTCTCCTATTTCAGACATCGCTGTAAGCGTCGGAGATGAGCTAAGGTTTTATACCAACAATGTCATAACAAGTACCATAAGATTGAAATTCCAAAACCCTACAGCGTTAACTTACGATGAAGTGCACAACACGATGCTGTACGTCGACAAAAAGACCGGTAACGACACTATATGTGGTTATAACTTATCTCGCAAAGAAATCAAATGTTTCACAGAAAGAAATGGCAGAAACATCCATGGCATCGCCTTCGACCCCGCCACAGACACAGTCTTCTTTACTGATACGAATGAGAGAAGCGTCAATTGGATTTCATTAAAACCTGGATCTGATAACAATGTATTCGGAAATCTATTAATCAAGATGGATGACGGAGTCCCCCGGGATATTGTTGTAGATAGCTGTACAGGGTATGTACCAATGATAGTTAATAATGTATAACTCAAAATAAGTACATTTTGATACAAGTCCGCAATTTGAGCGCAAGTGTTTATCATTGCACGCGGGATGGGATTGTAGATTAGAACTAAATGGAGCCAAGAGTGCAATGGCAAATGCTCACGCGTATAAATAGTCGATTTTAAACATACATGCAAAGGAAAAATAAATAAGATTTCATAAATATCTGTACCTATATACATATAAATACATACATACTTACAAATGAATAAAATTGACGTGTCTGATTGTAATATCAAAATAACAGCTTTTTACATGCATAATGAACAAAAAAATATAAATTGTCGGTATGTATGTCTGTCTGTTTGTTCCGGCTAATCTCTGAAACGGCTGGACTGATTTTGACTGGACTTCCACTGGCAGATAGTTTATGTTATAAGGAATAATTCAAGTTTTTACTTATATTTTAGAAAAAGAATTAGAGTTCACGCGGGCGAAGCCGCGGCACAGCTTTATTAATAAAATAATAAAGTTCTTTGCTAAGATTAAAAGAAAAACTCGAAGCACTAACCCGAAGCGTAAATACAAAGGCGGATGCAACACAGACACCCATAGTCTGTGCTGCATTATCTTGTGAATGGCATAAAACAGCTATAGTCCGTCCCAACCCAGCTGCAACACAGCAGTTTGCAGTGCAGCCACATTTGTTTGTATAAGACAATGAAAAGGCGGATTAAACGCAGACATCCATAATATTATTTCCATTAGATTATAAACTGTCGAAATATTGTGAACTGGGTGAAATGGGTTAAGTTAGGTTAGAACTGTAACCAACCGCGAGCGAGCTGAGCGAGTGAAGCGAGCGGTGCCGTCGCATCGGCCGCCGAGAACTACTTCCAATTTGTTCGCAGCTAGGCAGGCTATTTAGTATTAGCGCAAGCTACGTTACGTCGCAAACAAGTTTATACCTGCAGTGTAGACAGAGCGAGTACTTATAAGTTATATTGCAGTAGTTTTTGTTAAAACAATGTCTTTTGGAGTCAATCCCATTGCAGACAGTTTTCAAATGTCTGTGGTGAAATCGTCTTTGTAATACTTTATTCAGAAGGATGCGGCTGCGTTACAAAACAGCTACTGTCTGTGTTGCATCCGCCTTTGTAAATACAAAGCCTTTTGCCTTTTTTCATTGCAAATGCATACCGGAAATGCAATGTAAAAAGCACTCGTGTTCAATACACTGGATTGTGAACCATAAAGCGGTGCAATAAGAGCCACTTTTCGAGCAAGTGTGTTGAAAAATCAATTTAACTTCATGATAATCACAATTGGTTTTCTTTTTACAGGTATATCTACTGGCTCAACACAAACCTGGCGAACCAAACAATAGAGCGAGCTCGGTTAAATGGCACCGAGAGAGAAGTGTTTAAGTGCGTTACTTCACTGCCTTTCAACACAACCCACAATTTGGAGCCACACAGCTTAGCTTTAGACCAGCAGAGACAGGCCATATACTGGATTGAGCCTGTGGACACCACTACATACGCCCTGTATTCATTCCCAATTAATGGGGAATACAAAGAATCTCTCATGTATTTTACAAAATCAAGGTATCCACTGCTTCTCCATCCATCAAATACATTGACTGCTTCAAAAAAGGTATTCTTCGCCGTAGACTTTCGCTATGAAGACAGGGATTTTTATGAGTTTTCAATTAATAAGGTCGCTGAAAATTTGAAAAAAGCCTTCACTGTGCATTCTGATGAAAATTTCGATGTTGGTATAGTTGGAAACTATAAAATCGCTGACCAAATCCAGGGACTGGATTGCGAAGCACTAGAGAGTCGGGTCATGATTGCTCCAAAATGTGATGGGCCGTTTTGTGTACACGGTATGAAAGTTAATGGACAATCGGTTTGCGAATGCACACCTGGTTACATCGGCGAGAGGTGCGATGTTTCAGTCTGTGAAAACTATTGTTTGCAAGGTAACTGCAGTGTCAATAATGAGGGACTTCCTGAATGCAGGTAAAACATATTCTACTACTTCCATTGGTTCAAATTTACCCTTGTAATTCAATATTTCTTACACTTCATACAAACTGCAGCGCTGTTTGAGGCAACTATAATAACATTTGCCATACAACGTGGCAATGCGGCCAGTCTCTTGGGTACATTACCAGTCGACAGCGACGCGGAGGAATTTTTCGACGCCATATTTTAATTTAATTTTAGTTTAGTTTTAGTCTAATAGTTTTAGTTAGGTTAGGATATTATATTTTTTTAGTTTTGTCATACCTATTTGTGTTAGTAAGTTCTTAAGAATTTACATAGGTAAATAAATACAATAATAAAAAAAAAAAATTAGTGAAAAAAAAAGTTTATAACATAATTATCAACTAAATTGTAAATACAGTGCAAAAAAAAATATTGCATCGTTGCAATATTTTTTTTATTTGGAAAATATGATTTCCAGCAAATTTTTGTTGGAAATCGTCATATTTTCACGAAATAGTCTTATATCTAGTAACTATATTTTCGAGAGCTATATTGATGTTCCAACTGAGTATAATTGAAATATTATTTTATCAACATTGCCGAAATTTGTAATAAACAAGTTCCGCGAGCCACCTTGACGGATCCCCTTAATGAAATTACACTTTTTCACATTTTTATTATTTCAGATGTGATGCCGGTTATTCCGGGGACAGGTGTGAAGTACACGCGTGTCATAGATATTGTCTAAACGACGGCGACTGTTCCCTGAACGAGGAGGATGAGCCAGTCTGTCAGTGTGTTGGCAGTTACGAAGGTACAAGATGCGAAGCTGATTCAAAAACTTTAACCACTACCTCTACGTCCTGCTCAGCGGAGAGAAACCTTACTCTACTTGTAGCTGATTTATTGTCGATCCTGCGGAAGCCTTCCTCAAGAAAGTTCCTAATTGTTGAAGTATAATGTAACACGTGATACATTATTATCTTTTAATTTTGTTGTTTCTGTAACCGTTTACCACTTATCTGTTTTTTTTTTTAAATGTGGAACAAAGTTTCTAGTTCACAGTGTTCCGAAACCAAAAGGTCTCTTGAGTTTTCTAAATCGTTTTGCTTTCATTCTGTTTCAGTTCTTTTAATAATAGTAAACAAACGACAAATTGGTAATACAGGCTCATACTAAATTAGCTCGTGAAACTCCGCCACGGATATAAGTATTGATATAATTATAAGGACGATAAAAAACGAAAAGATAAAAGACTTTCTAAACATACAATTCCAAGTAGATAGGTACACACGGCTACACATCAAGTTATACAGTTCCAGTATAAATTGACCTCGCATTGTACGGAAATCCTATACAATGCGAGATCAGCTTAAACTGGTAATGTATAGCTTGATGTGTAGCCGTGTGTACGAGCGGCTGTTGCCCCCGGAGTCAGCTGTAGTAACTCAAAATTAAGAAGACTGTTTTCTTTTATCGTCATTAGATATCGATCGAACCCATCATTTCTGCGGAGTTTCACCAGCTTATTTAATTTTATCTTATGTTATAAAAATAATTTTGCTGTTGGGGTCGAAACACTTGGATCATGGAGTGCGCGTCTCCTTTTCCAGTTTCTAGCCAGCGGGTCGACACTTCTCGTCACCACAGCGCCGCGCCGCCTCGTTCTTTTGCCAAAGAATTAGCATTGCCATTCAACGTGATAATGCTGCCCGTGTTTCGCGTTTGTTTTCGGATGACGATGATGTGGAGAAGTACTTTGATGCCTAACTGCCTCAGTGTCCTTTTTGTTTTATATTAATTACATTACTAATCCAATGGCACTGTATGATAGCTCCTGTGAGAGCTTACAAATGATAAAATTCAGCTTATCGATTCGATAAATTGCAGTTCTAGCGGTACTTTATTATTGTGACCAGTACAGCAATGTAGTTTGGCATCAGTTTCTTCAAATTTAGCTGCAAATTCATTAAAATTTGCAAACGTCATAAGCCATCATACAGTGCCGCCACTGTAGTTAAAATATTAAGTTGTTTATTTATGTAGTTTTCATACCTAATGTATATGAAATAATATATCATCATCTGCCTACGCGTTTCCCAACTATGTTGGGGTCGGCTTCCATTCTAACCTGATGCAGCTGAATACCAGTATTTTACATGGAGCAACTGTCTATCTGACCTCCACAACCCAATTACCTGCTAGGTAAGACTGGTTATCAAGACTTTCGACCGTCTGATGACCCGTATCAACTGTCAAAGATCTACAAGCCGAGACCAACGGCTTAACGTGCTTTCCGAGGCACGGAGGGGTCTTGGTGTGTAAGCATGATCCACAAACCAACAGTGCTAAGCGAAACTTAACCTGATCGATCGACTCGTGCGGCTGTTATTACTTAGCCATAAGCTCCTCATTATATAAAAATAACATATATGGGACAAAACGCGTCAACCGGGCCACCTAAATCACCAAAATTTGACGCAACGTAGAAAATTCAATTTGAGCTCAGTTTTTTTGTTGAAGCATAAGCTTTTTAAAGTCGAGTGACAGAGTTTTTTTGAGTAAAATTGCCGTTCACGTGAAAAAAATTCATGAATTCTTCAAATTCTTCTAGCCTATAAAATTAACAACTAAAAGCTTATGCTTCAACAAAAAATTTGAGCCCAAAATGAATTTTCTACGTTGCGTCAAATTTTGGCGATTAAGGTGGCCCGGTTGACGCGTTTTGTCTCATATATAAATTTAATAGGATTAATAGATACCTGTATTTAATAAAAGAATAATATAAGTATTAACTTTTTTTTTTCAATAATTCCTTTACACCCCAATTAAAAATCGGCTCGCCTTCTATTACACGGAACTTAAATATAACAGTTGAAATGTTGTACTATAATGTAGGTACACTTCTGCCTAACCTTTTGGGGAGTACAGGCGTGATGTTATGTTATGTTATGTTCCTTAACACAATATTACACACAGACAGATCAGTTACCTAGTCAGAGCGATGGACGATTTAATAGTACACATTACTTAACAACTAAGTGTCACAGCAGACACGATACTGACGTGTCATGACATCAGTGGAATATAATAGAATAGAATATTATTTATTTGCATGAATACGAGCAAAATAAATTGTCATAGGACATGATCAGTTCCTGACTCCGAACTCAGAAACATTTGTGCAGGATTACAATTTTTACACTAAGATTTAAAAATAAAGATCTAATGTATCATGGAAAGTGAATAGAAACTTTCCGATTTTGATGTTCCATTGTATCCATAATCACCCAGTAACCATAATAAGCTACACATAGTATGGTAAAAATTTTATTAAAAACGAGTTATTTTCGATCAAGTAAATTTTAATGACATTGAATATGCATGTTTTGTTTATAATTTTATTTATTGGCATACCTACAGGTTGGTACACCATTTATTTTTGGCCCAATTTTGAGGATCATCAGTTTTTGAATGTCTAAATGATATTAGACAGTCCCCCAAAACGCCCCTTCATAGTCATCATTTCAGCCAAAACAAGTCCACTGCTAGACATAGATGTAAATTTTACAATTTGACAATTTTATATTTCAATTTTTTTTATACTATTCTGAAATTTTTATATTTTTTTTGTCAATTTAATAAAAAAATTTAATGAGTGTTGAATATTTAAATTTAATTGATCACAATTTTATTTTGGGTTTTTATCTGTTTATATTTTAAAATAGTTTATAATAAATAGTTTATAATTTAAGTCTATGTGAAAACTATGGACTATTATTGCCTAAAAAAAAAATTGGCAGTGCTTGTAGCCGACTGATTCTGTGCACCACAAGTAAATATTAACCTTGAAATGCTTTACATTATTATTTATTCCTTACCTGCGGTCTCGAACCTACCGATTTTTCGGTATTTCTACCGATATGGGCTCTGTGCTACCGAAATACCGAAATGCTGATTTGCTGGATTCGTTTTCTCCTCTACCTATCGTTATTTCTGACTAAGTTTATTTTGTTTATATGTATGTATGTATTAGTATTTATTATTTTTCGAGTTATCTATCAATTATATTTCACCTGCCATGTTTTGTCTCTGCATCATCCTAAGGTTGACTGGTAGAAAATGCCTCAGGCATAAAGTCCGCCTTTGTACAGTATTTTTTTACATATGCATAAAGTTTTAATAAATAAAAAAATAAATAAAAATGCAACGATTTTTCCACGATTTCAGAGAATAGCAAAGTCAAAACATTTCCTAATGATGCAGAACTATTTTGGGATGAAGTAAGTTTACTAAAGCATGCCGATGACTCTCAAATTTTTACTTTCATCTTTAACATTTTATCACACCCCATTCACCCGCCAACGTTCAACGCATATTTTCGCATATTAATCTTATGAAAACAAAACAGCGAAATAGACTGTCTACTGATTCAATCTCTGGTCTATTACATGCAAAACACCTATTTAATGACGCTAATTGTTATGACATGGAAATTAATTCAAAGATGACCGCGGCTGTGGCCAAAGAATATTGGGACATGATCCTGAAGATTGTAAAAAATAATTATGTTTAAGTGTGTTTAATGTAAAGTAATTCAGACTGTTAGTTTACTTTTTTAATAAATAAACGAATTTGATTGAATATTGTATTTTTTTTTGTCGTATACCGACCATTTACACCAGACTTAGAACCAAAAACTTTGGAGTTAAATTTGACATCCAACCCACCCTCACTAGGCCCGCGTGGTGGATTACGGCCCACTCCCTCTCACAGAGACGAGGCCTGTGTCCACACTTGTAATATCTTACCTATTAAAATTATGGAATGCAAATAAAGATATCACTGAAAAAACCCAATTAACTATAGGTATTAATAAAAAAACCCAATTATTATCTAAATCATATTACACAAAAAAATTTTAAATGTTTATTTTTAAATTATATCGGTTTTCCCAATACGCAGGCTACAAGATATAGGTTATCAGCACCACTGTACACCGAATCATAATATTATTATCGTCTGACAGCGGCACAGTATAATAAAGTAAGCAGTATTACGTCTCGGCAGTATCCTTGAAATAATTACCAACTGCCGCTCGGTAGATAAACATGCATTGGGTTCGCCCAATGACTGTGTCTCTTGAGTTGTATTTCTTTTTAGATAACGAAAAAGCAACAACTTCGCATCTAAAAACTTTACTGCAAGTCGGACCACGTACAGTAAAGGGTTCCGTAGTCGGGATGAATAGTTACTTATGCACAGATTTTATCGACCGCAAAAATAAGCTTGTTGCAAAAAAACAAAGCTATTGCTGCGATTGAAAGCGAAAAAAAAATGACATGATAAATAAAACAATGAGAAAAAAATTACACATACCAGCTTTGCGACTAAAAATACATTCCTCCAGTACCTTTGTCATGTATTATAAAAATATACAAAAAGTTTCCAGAACGGAGAACCCTTTAAAAAAAGGCAAAGTTTTATTAATTAATAAAATCTCTTTCTATTGGGCTATAGTTATTTAGGCTACAAGTGCGGTAATTATCTTACTCACGTGTATCATACAACGTTTTACTATACATTGTGCGAGGAATTAAAAAAAATATATTGAAAAATTAATTTATTGATTAAAGTCAAGATCTAGAGAAATTACTAACGCGTTTAATGGAATATTAGTTTTATTGTACCTTTAATCTGTACTGAACTAATTTGTAAAACTTTTCTCAAATAATAAAAACTCTACGTCGGGCTGAAGACGGAATTTAATAATAAAAAAAAAAATAATAAAAAAAGCACTAGTGTGAAAAAGTGGCACTTTCCGCACAATTTGGCTGCTTGGAAAATACTCTTTTCGAGCACATGCATTGTAAAAGCTATTAAAGTATACAAGAATATTTAACTTATATATTGTAATTTACAAGAAAAAAGACATAACTAAACATTTACATTTAATACTACATAATTAAACACATAAAAAAAATGTTATAAATTGCAACTTCATAATAAATATACTAAATACACAGTACAATAACTTATTTTCAATTTTTCATAAATTCTATTATATCTGCATTAATAAATAAAGAATCGTGCAATAAATTTAGTAAAATTACCAAATAGGAACAAATACTGAACAACTGGAATAACTAATTAAAACTAAATAGGTATAATAAAACAAAGACCTACTTACTCAAGCAGGTATTATTTATATATTATTATTTGTGTAAAAGAAATAAAGCCTAAATATTAAATTAATATAATTATTATTAAAATACTTAAATAAATTATAAATAATGTGTCTTTATAATATGCACATATCGAAATGAGGAAATCGATGCTCAACTTTATCGACGGATTTTTTTTTGTAGAAAAATCTAAATGTATATGTCGGAGACCGATATGTGACTAACGTTATTATTAGTGATATTTTAACTACTGTGGGCGTACTGTGGATAGTGTTGGTTAATGCGCAATAGAAAAACCGTTTGCAGTTCAGATCATATTATAATTTACTATCAAATTAATCGCACTAGCAATACACACACTGGGTGCGATACATGGCGTTTATTAAAATCACTAATTACAATTAACACAATAACTGAGCATAACGAATTGAGTACAGTTCTGCGACGTCTTAACTCCGATGAAATCAGACACTGTATCCTCCTCGCCGTGGGCCTAAAACATCACGAGTCTGTAGAAGCGCGCTTTAGGTGTGGATAGATCACCACCTGATATCACCAGTGGCGCGCTTGCGATTTGTTTCGTTTCCGTGCTAATGACAGAATATCCGTGATATATATTTTAAAGGTACGTAATGAGAGATAATTGATTGAGAAATTTTACGATTATTGTAAAAATGTATGCAAAAAAAACAGATTTTTGCTAAAAAAAAATGTTTATTTTCAATTGAGGGTAGTTTTTTACACAATTTAAATTTTATGAGGACGCCTAATTACTTTCAATCATTATGGAGTTTCTTTCATCGCTATAGATCATTTAGTTTAAAAGTTACATAGTTCTGCTTACACTGGGGTCAAAGTAGAGAACATTTTTTTTTAAATCCCTAACGATTATTTAGTATAGATTAGATTATTTATAAATTCGCTCATTTCAATATGTGCACATTATAAAGAATCACACTGTATTTAAGAAGAAAAAGTAGTATTAAAATTAAAATACAATTACCAGAGTACATAAATAATATAAACGCCTCTTTCTCCTCTCTCCTACTATGCTGTGAAGTTATTTAACAATTTACCACCCACAAAAAATTGCGGGTGGGAAATTATCAAATAACTTCTCCCGCTCTGGGCGGAGCGGAAGGGCGTATCAGACTCTTACTGACTAAAACCCACCCGTGTTCCTTCAGTTGCCTGTATGTTGCCAGGGACCTCGATATGCCTTTCGAGCTTTCCCTCGAACTCGGCAGGCATCGGCTCTAGTGGACCCCATCAGTTCTGCTGACATCTCTTTGAGGCGCGCGAGACATACAACGCGCCGTCGACCCGGGCCTGGTCCTAATCGGATGGCGTGCTACCCATTGCTCAATGTCCGCAAGCCCACTCCTACGGTACTAATTTTAAGCCTACTGTTTTACCAATATTATGGAATGCATTAAAGAATTGAGAAAAAATCCCCTATTTCAAAAACGATCGACTTAATTATGGCATCCAATAATACCACACACGCTTATGTACATTGTTTTGTTTACCCCTGTGACATGTATGGGGAATGTCACCCCGTAACTGCCGTCTTATTTTCACTGCACCTTTGTTCATCGTTACACGGAATACACCTTCTTTTCAATTTCCATCGATATGAGTAGTGCAAATACTCTCCGAGTGAAATAACTGTGTGACATCCAGAGGGACGGAGACGCGGACATGACGAAGTTATAAGGGTTCTGATTTGCTACGGAACCCTAAAATTGGCACCGAGAATGCTAAAGGTTCACCAAGTTACCTTAGTGATAAGGACGTACGGGAAAAACCGTTTATTAATGAGAACTCTTAACAGGTAGTAATTATTTCCTTATCACCAGCATATAAAGACCTAGGTATAACTTCGAAAAACTAGCGTTTTGCTTTATAATTCGAAGAGTAATCAGCAGGGGAGGACTGTATCATCTACTTCTGTCCCTTGTATTTACGATTATGAAGTATACAACGTGCAGAACGCAGTGTGTGCTGGCGTTGTTAGTGCTGTACGTGGGGTTGGCGCATTCCTGGGGTGAGTTCGAGGGGCCTATTCTTGTCTTGTTAACAACGTTTTCATAATTTAATATGTGTGACTTTTAGACCCACTTGCACGACAAATCCCTAAATACGTTTAAGGCTAAATGAATTTAAAACATCGTTCCTCCTCTGTCATATTCAAACGAATGTTGAAACAGAACGATGATTGAAATAGGTTGAGGGCTAAATGCATTTTAGTGATTTGTGGTGTAAGCTATCTCTTACGAGCCGTGATAGTAGGTAGGTAGTATGTGTGTATGTCGACAATGTAGTGCTCCATAATGGTTTATAGGACTATAGCCACAAGTCTCAGGATGTTATCCTCCTGCCCTAACCTTCTTAGGGTTCCGTACCTGAAAAGGAAAAAACGGAACCCTTATAACTTCGTCATGTCCGCGTCTCTGTCCCTCTGGATGAAGTGCATTTTGGTTCACGAGCATTTGCAGCACGCGTAGAATGACCACCGTAGAAACGGGCTTTGTCGACGGAAGAATAGACAAAAATGACATTCTGTATAGACAGTACGACGGCAGCAAAGTAGAAAGAGTCAACTGCACTTTTTACGAAATTCACTCTTTTACATAATTCGACTCAGAATTCTTTGTTTTTGAAGTGAAAACTTCTTAAGGCGCGTTGGGCATTTTTGAGATGGGACTAAACCATTGATTTCGCGACATTGTGACAACACCTCATTTTTTAAACGCGATTGTGCTCTTTATTTATGTTACGTTACGGATCAATGTTCAATACAAGTATTTTTATTTAAAGGTTTCGCAAGTTTTTTTTTTTTTTTGTAAACTCGTTTGTGCTTTTTATTTAGATAAGGTTACGAACCAATGTTCTGTACAAGTATTTTTCTTCCGCTAAGGTGATCTTGTTCAAGTTTTCACTTCTGTCGGCACTCCCGGAGTGCCAGCACTTTTGTTTTATTTCTGTTTATTCTCTATTTTTACTGATATTAAGTCACGTTAACTACAACAATTTTTCTCAAAGTGTCGAAATACCGTATTTTGGAACAAAAATGTATTACAGTAATATTGACTTTAACCATTTCCTTGGTAATGCCCTATTAACTAAATTATGGAAAATAGGAGAAGATAGCTTTTTTCTTGAATTAATTATCACAGTTTTGCGCTCTAAAAAATAAAATAAAAATCTAACACGATGAATATTCTTAATTTGTTTGAAATGTTTAGTGATTTCCATTCTCAATTATTACTTTATTGTTTTCTAGTAAATCTGTGTTCTGTACCGAGTTTTATACAGATACATAGGTACTTTTAAATGCAGATAATCTGAAACTCTGATTTTTTAATGTATTTTTTAGAGTTTAAAGTATTTTTTAAGTTTCCCGTCATTAGAAATGGATTTTGATAAAAATCGGTTTTAAACGACGGAGTTCTGAGGTAAGAAGCATATTGAAAAACATACAACCGAAGACAACCTCTTCCTTTTTGGGAAATCGGTTAAAAAAGGGTGTTCGGGCGCCTCCGACCACTCGGCAATCTTCGGCTGCTGTCAGGAGACGGCGGAAGGTGGTGGGCGGCAGCGAGAGGTGAGGCGTGCAGGACGTGGGCCATCGGATGATCGGACCATTTCGCTACCGATCTCTGACGACGGCACGCGCTCGCACTACCAACATCGACATATTATTGCATAGGTTTACCAACATCTACATATTGTCACTTTTGTATAGGATTGTGGGCATTGATTGATTTCCACGAAAATCCTGCACGCACCTGCACGTTGTCACGGCGTCTGAACCGCCCGCACCTTTATCAGACGCCTCCGGAGACACGGTAGGGTGGTTCCGTCGGTAAAAAGAGCATTTTGGATAATCTAACTGAACTAAGTTACTCTTATCCATCTTGCAAGAATATTATCTGGTTTTAATTTGAATTTACTCAGAGTGTACCTAGCGGGTTATGTAGCTAAGTTAAATATGTTTCTCTTGTTTCAGAAATCGCTGTAAGCATCGGAGATGAGCTAAGGTTTTATACCAACAATACCATAATAAGCACCATAAGATTTAAGTCTCAAACCCTCACAGCGTTAGCTTACGATGACGTGCACAACATGATGCTGTACGTCGATAAACAGACCGACAACGACAAAATATGTGGTTATGATTTATCTTGCAAAGAAATCAAATGTTTCATCGAAAGAAAGGGTAGAAACATCCATGGCATCGCCTTCGACCCCGCCACAGACACAGTCTTCTTTACTGATACTAATGAGAGAAGTGTTAATTGGATTTCAATAAAACCTGGATCTGTTAACAATGCAAACGGAAAACTATTAATTAAGATTGATGACGGGATCCCCCGTGATATTGTAGTCGATAGCTGTAAAGGGTACGTTACCAATAATAGTTTAAATATGTTCAACTCGAAATAAGTACATTTTGATGCAAGTGTGCAAAGTTTGTCATTACACGCGGGATGGGATTGTAGATTAAAACTAAATGGAGCCGAGAGTGCAATGACAAATGCTCACGCGTATCAAACAAAGGTTTTAAACATACATACATAGAAAAACAATTAATAAAATTTCATTCTTAAATGACATACAAAAGATAAAATTGAAGTGTCTGTTTGTCATGTCAAAATAACAACGGCTTTTTACTTAATGCAATCTAAACAAAATGTTTGTGTGTCTGTTTGTTCCGGCTAAACTCTGAAACAGCTGGACCGATTTTGACGGAACTTTCACTGGCAGATAGATGATGTTATAAGGAATTACTTAACTTTTTACTTTTATTTTAGAAAAAGAATTAGAGTCCACGCGGGCGAAGCCGCGGGCAGCTGCTAGTAATATAAAATATATCGTTTTTTATTGAGATTAAAAGAAAAACTCAAAGCTGACCTGGGAAGCGTAAATACAAAAGTGGATGCAAATCTTTCGGATGGTATAAAGCATATCAGTCCGTCCGAACCCAGCTGCAACACAGCGGGTTGAAGTGCAGCCGCATTTGTTTGTATAAGGTAGTGCAAAGGCGGATTAAACTCAGACACCCATAGTATTATATCCTTTAGATTAGAAACTGTCGAAAAATTGTGAACTGGGTGAAATGGGTTTGGTTAGGCTAGAACTGTGACCAATGGCGCGCGAGCCGAGACAAAGCGAGTGAAGCGAGCGGTGCCGTGGCAGCGGCCACCGAGCGCTACTTCCAATTTGCTCGCAGCTAGGTAGACTATTTAGTATTAGCGCAAGGTGTAAAGAGAGCTAGTACTTATTTATAAGCTGTATGTATTGCAGTCGTTTTTGATAAAACAATGTCTTTCGTATCCTGATCGGATATTTATATTATTACGGATATTGCAGACAGTTTTCAATGTCTGTGGTGTAATCGTTTTTGTAATACTTTATTAATACGGACGCGGCTGCGTTCGAGAACAGGACATCTACTGTCTATGTTGCATCCGCTTTTGTATTTACGCGTAAAAAGTACCCTTGTTCAATACATTGCATTGTGAACCTAAAAGCGGTCCAATAAGAGCCACTTTTCGAGCAAATACGTTGAAAAATCAATGGAGTTATCCATGATAGTCACAACTGGTTTTCTTTTTCACAGATATATTTACTGGCTCAACACAAACCTGGCGAAGCCTACAATAGAGCGAGCTCGGTTAAATGGCAACGAGAGAGAAGTATTTAAGAATATTACTTCACTGCCTTTCAACACAACCCACAATTTGGAGCCACACAGCTTAGCTTTAGACCAGCAGAGACAGGCCATATACTGGATTGAGCCTATGAACACTACTAGATACGAGCTGTGTTCCTCCCAATTAATTAACGGAAAATACAGAAAAACTGTCGTCATTTATAAAAAATTTTTACCTTATCCCCTGCATATCCACCCAACAAATACACTGACTACTTCAAAAAACTTATTCTTCAACGTAGGTTTTCGCAATAAATTCAGGAAAGTTTATGAGTTTTCAATGATAAATGGAGTCGCAAAAAAACTAAAACTAATTTTTAATGTGCATTCGGATAAAAACATCGACGCTGGTTTAGTCGGAAACTATAAGATCGCTGACCGAATCCAGGGACTGGATTGCGAAGCACTAGAGAGTCGGATCATGATTGCTCCGAAATGTAATGGGCCGTTTTGTGTACACGGTATGAAAGATAATGGAAAATCTGTTTGTGAATGCACACCTGGTTACACCGGCGAGAGGTGCGATGTTTCAGTCGGTGAGAACTATTGTTTGCAAGGCAACTGCAGTGTCAATGATGAGGGACTTCCTAAATGCAGGTAAAACATATTCTACTACTTCCATTGGTTCAATGTTACCCTCAAAATTCAATATTTCTTACAGTTTTAGGGATCCATACCCGAAGGGAGCCAAATGAAACTATTACTAAGCCTCCGTTGTCCGTCCGTCTGTCTGTCTGTAGGCTGTACCTCATGAACCGGAATAGGTAGACAGTTGAAATTTTCACAGATTGTGTATAAATAAAGTTTAAAAAACATGTTTTTTCCGGTATTTTTTGCTCGATCTTAACGCGGTACGGAATCCATAGTGTGCGAGTCCGACTCGCACTTGGCTGGTTTTTTTTTTAAATTGCGGCGCTGTTTGAGGCAATTATGATAAAATAATTACCTACTTAGTTGTAATCGCTTTAAACCTTTAAAGCTCTCTAAGTTGTATTGGTTGAAAATCGTCAAATTTTCTCAAAATAGTGTTATTTCTAGTAAATATATTTTCGAGACCTATAATGATGTTGCAAATGAGTATAATTAAATAATATTGTTTTATCAACATTGCCGCAATTTGAAAACAAAATAGATAGGTACCAATTCGTAGGTACCTGGAAATTTTAAATTCCGCGGCCTACCTCGACGGATCCGCTTTAATTAAATTACACTCTTTCACATTTTTATTATATCGTCTTAAATTGAAAGAACCCTTATTATATATTATATACTATAAGTCTTATTTCTAGTAAATATATATACGAGAGCTATATTGATATTCCAACTTAGTATAATTTAGTAGGTAATTATTTTACAATATTGCCGCAATTTGCAAAAAACATCGATAGGTCCTACTACTTACTTCGAAATATTGAATTCCGTGGTTTATCTTGACGGATTAATTAAATTACACTTTTTCACATTTTCATTATTTCAGATGTGATGCCGGTTATTCCGGGGACAGGTGTGAAGTCTACGCGTGTCATGGATATTGTCTGAATTACGGCGACTGTTCCCTGAACGCGGAGAATGAGCCAGTCTGTCAATGTTTTCATAGTTTCGAAGGGACAAGATGCGAAGATTACACTGGCTATATTGCAGTCTGTGAGAACTATTGTTTGCAAGGAAACTGTAGTTTCAATGATATAGGACTTCCTGAATGCAGGTAAAATATACTCTACTACTTCCATTGGATTAAAGTAACCCCTGAAATTCAAAATTTCTCACGTTTCTTACCAATTGCGGCGCTGTTTGAGACAATTATGATAGAATAATCACCTACAAAATTTTAATTATTGCATTGCCGTCTTCCGATTGCAATTTCAAACAATTGTCAAGCACTTTATGGCGAATAGAGATAAAGATATACATATTATTTATTTTGTAAAACATAAGCGTTTGTTGAGACAGGCTTTGCAGTTTAAAAATGTTATACCTATTAAAATCACTATTATGAGTCCCCCCGCCGCTTCTGTTTGACTGAACGCGATAAACTCAAAAACTACTGATCGCATTTTCATTGGTAATGGATGGAGTGGTTCATGAGGAAGGTTTAAGTGTATAATTAATTATTAAGGTTTTTACAAATTGGGCGAAATATGAAAATGATTATTGAAGAAGTCGGAAAAAATCATGCAGTGAGGGAGCTTTACTGGCGTGCGCCATGTCAAAATTAAATTAAATTGAAAACGTCATATTTGCAAGAAATAGAGCGGCTCTTTTGATTTAAGTGTTTTTTGTCAATACTGCACCCCGACGGGGCGGTGTCGCACTGCGCTCGCAACATGTCAATTGTATGGAAAACAACAACTGTCCCTGCGCAGTTCGATTCCCGCACCGCTCCGGCCGACGATGCCGCAGTTTCTTAAATTGAAAGAACCCTTAGTATTACTTCTAGTAAATATGTTTACGAGAACTATATTGATGTTCCAACTTAGTATAATTTAGTAGGTAATTATTTTATCAATATTGCCGCAATTTATAAAAAAAATCGATAGGTAGGTACCTACTTCGAAATAATCAATTCAGCGGGCTACCTTGACGGATCCCCTTAATGAAATTACACTTTTTCACATTTTTATTATTTCAGATGTGATGCCGGTTATTCCGGGGACAGGTGTGAAGTCTACGCGTGTCATGGATATTGTCTTAACGACGGCAATTGTTCCCTGAGCGACGAGGATAAGCCAGTCTGTCAATGTGTTGGTAGTTTTGAAGGGACAAGATGCCAAGGTTACACCGGTGAGGGGAGCAATGTTTCAGTCTGCGAGAACTATTGTTTGCAAGGCAACTGCAGTTTCAATGATGTAGGACTTCCTGAATGCAGGTAAAATATATTCTACTACTTCCATTGGATCAAAGTTACACCTGAAATTCAAAATTTCTCACGTTTCTTACCAATTGCGGCGCTGTTTGAGGCAATTATGATAGAATAATCACCTACAAAATTTTAATTATTCCCGTGTTCCGATTGCAATTTCAAACAATTTGTCAAGCACTTTATGGCGAATAGAGATAATGATATACATAGTATTTATTTTGTAAAACATAAGCGTTTGTTGCGACAGGCTTTGCAGTTTAAAAAATGTTATACCTATTAAAATCACTATTATAAGTCCCCCGTCGCGTCTGTCTGTCTGAACGCGATAAACTCAAAAACTACTGAACGCATTTTCATTGGTAATGGATGGAGTGGTTCATGAGGAAGGTTTAAGTGTATAATTAATTATTAAGATTTTTACAAATTGGGTGAAATATGAAAATGATTATTGAAGAATTCGGAAAAAATCATACAGACTGGGAGCTTTACTGGCGTGCGCCGCGTCAAAATTAAATTAAATGGAAAACGTCATATTTGCAAGATATACAGCGTCTCTTTCAATTTAAGCGTTTGACGTCAATATTGCGCTCCGACGGTGCGTGCATCGCACTGCGCTCGCAACGTGTCAATTGTATGAAAAAGAAAACCGTCTGTGCGCAGTTTGACTCCTGCACCGCTCCGGCCGGCGCTGCTGCAGTTTCTTAAATTGAAAGAACTCTTAGTCTTACTTCTAGTAAATATATATACGAGAGCTATATTGATGTTCCAACTTAGTATAATTTAGTAGGTAATTATTTTATCAACATTGCCGCAATTTGCAATAAAAATCGATAGGTAGATACCTACTTCGAAATATTGAATTCCGCGGGCTATCTTGACGGATCCCCCTTAATGAAATTACACTTTTTCTCATTTTCATTATTTCAGATGTGATGTCGGTTATTCCGGGGACAGGTGTGAAGTCTACGCGTGTCATGGATATTGTCTGAACGACGGCCACTGTTCCTTGAACGAGGAGGATGAGCCAGTCTGTCAATGTGTTGGTAGTTACGAAGGTACACGATGCGAAGCTGATACAAAAACTTTAACCACTACCTCTACGTCCTGCTCAGTGCGCAGCGGAAAGAAACCTTACTCTATTCGTAGCTGATTAATTGTCGATTCTGCAAAAGCCAAGAAAGTTCCTAACTGTTGAAGTGTAATGTAAAACGTGATTAATTATTATCTTTTAATAAAAATTTTTAGTAGTTTCTGTTACCGTTTACTACTTACCTGTTTTTTTTTTTTAATGTGGAACAAAGCTTCTTGATTAGGTTTTGTTTTTTTTTTTTTTGTAAAAATAATCGAATGAAAAAGGAGATTGCTCGAAATCAAAACCACTTTGAAGTAAAAGAGTATGGACATAAAAATAAACTCATAAATCATTTTTTTTTTTTTAACTTTTCTTAGTTCACTTTATCGAAATTGTATGTCGTATGTCGTATGTAATATTTTGCATTTAATTAGAATTCTAGATAAAATAATTCGATTTTACTGCATACTTTTTATGGCGTATTTTAGTGAAAGCGGTGTTGCCAATTTTAAAAACCTCGCCATAATCGGTCTTAACGGATAGTGCAAAGGTTGAGTTTTAAAAATAATTTTTCTTTGTTATTAATACCTATTTTTATTTTTAATTAAATAATATTACTTTACTCATTAAAAACCTTTCTTTATTTGACAAACAAATCACTGATGGTTAAGGTGATTTAAATTAACTGTTGGTAGTACTGTCAAAGGTGAACAAAAAAATGTTTATCAGTTTTCAAATTAGATTCTGTATCACACTGTGCAGTAAAGTCGAAAATGCTATATCTAGGTACTTTTTCTTTAGTTGTGAAGCGTCTGTTCTAACAAAAAGAGTATTTATGACTTATTAATGATGAAAGACATTTCTGTATTTTTAAGTATTCTTCATTAATTCAAATTAGATTTTTGATAATAGTCTAGAGTTAATCAAAACATTAATTTAAGTTTGAATAAAAAATATAAATTATTTGTAGTTCCGGTTGCATTTTCGATTTAATGGCATCGATAAGTAAATATTACAGTTCAGTTCGTTAATTCGTTCGATGTGATCAGATGAGTGGTTGGAATATACCTTGTTTTTGAAGTAGGATAACCACAGAGGTCACCATTTTGCAGAGACGTTTAATAGTCACTACTTGTGAATAAAACAAAGGTAATTAATATTGAATTGTATCGAAGATAATAAGAACTCGTAGCAGCATTCATGAAAAGTTTCTGGGTAAAAATAGAACTGTCTGAAAGCACTGCACAGAGTACATTATACTATACTGAAGGTTGTAGTTGTCATGCACTCACTTGTCACTCATCGCCATAGAAACCTACTGTTACGTTCAAATATGGTTGAAACGTTGTGCTCTTTGCGTGTGTTATTGTTTGCTTGTTTATTTTTTGTTTATAAAACAATTAGGTCCGATAAGCACCAGGCCCGGGTCAACGGCGTGTTGTGTTCCACACGGGCCTCAAAGAGATGTCAGCAGAATTGACGGGTTCCGCTAGGGCCGATGCCTGCCGGGGTTGCGGAAAAGTCCGAAAGGTATACCGTGGCCCCTGCCAACATGGCAACTGAAGGAACATGGGTGGATTTTAGTCAGTAAGAGTCTGACACTCCAACCTGAGCGGGAGAAGTCATTTGATAATTTTCCAATGAAAAAAAGCCGTACCTTGTTTGCACTTTAAGCTGGATATATACATATTCTTGAAAGCCATATCTCATTGACGATTTTGGTTTTCCTACTGGACTTACAATAAATACGTATCAGTTTATCGGTGAAATGTAATTGCATATATTATTGCGGTGCTCAGATGATTGAAATCGTATATCAAGTGTTTCGGTGCATCAAATGTGATTTACGTGCAGTCAGTGAATTATCCGTGCAACTGATGAATTATCCTTTATAATGATGGAGAACAAAACAACATGATGTGTTAGATCATTCAGTCCCTCGAAATGATTAAGGTATCCGTCTCTTCACTGCCACGGCTTATATTTATTTAGTTTTTTAAAATAAATGCTTAAAGATTGAATAAAAAAGGGGTACCTATGTTGTTTGTGAGAGATTTGTTTTATTATCCTTTACACCCTTGGTTCCCAAAGTGGGCGATAACGCCCCCTTATGGGCGCTGCAGGCCTAAAGGGGGTAAGAGACCCAGAAAAAAAATGGGGGCGCTAAAAAATTATTTATTCTCAAAGTGGGCAGTAGACAAAATAAGTTTGGAAACCCCTGCTTTACACTGATCGCCTTACTAGGTAATAGGTAATACGGGCTGGTATCCGCAACTCCATGACACAGCGCGTATTTTGCCTACGAGTGAGAAAATCGGTTATTCGATTCACCCCAGCTCCTCAAAGGCCAGCAACGCCTTGATGTCACTGACGATCTCACTTAGGGTACCTAGGTTATCAAAGTACTTTGCCCTGTATGTGGCGACCACCGGGCAGTTTAAACAGCACATGGGCTGCTGTCTCGTCGTCCTCCATGCAGGCTCTGCACAGTGGACTATCTGTGACTCCTATGACATAGAGGTGTTTATTAAATGACCCATGGCCAGTTACAGCTGCTGAAACTGTACGCAGCTGCTGTTTCGTTAGTCGGAGGACCTTTTCGTGAGGCGGCCATCAATAATAGGGAGTGCCTCTGCCACTGATCGCCTTACTAGCGGCATCAGTTTCCTCACATTTAGCTGCGAAGTCATTAAAACTTGCAAACATCAAGCCACCATACAGTGCCGCCATTGTAGTTAAAATATTTAGTTGTTTATTAATATAGTTTTCTTACCAAATGTATATAAAATACCGTATTGTCTAATGGGATTAATGGGACTATATTTAATAAATATTTATGTACTATGTACACTTTTTTTTTTCCATAAATTTCCTTTACACTCCAATTAAACAATAGGCTCGGCCCCTATTACATGGGACTTAAACATAACTGGTAAAATGTGTGTGTGACACTATAGGTACACCTCTGCGTGATGTGATGTTATGTTATGTTCCCTTAGGTACACAATATTATACACACAGACAGATCAGTTATCTAGTCACAGTGATAGACGATTTCATAGTACCGTGCATCAGTGAGCGGCAACTTTCTGGAAGCTTCGCCGCGAGCGGGCGCTGAGTGTTTGTCACTTGTGAAAGTCATCTTGAATGAAAAGCGACCAAGAAATTAATAAAGTCTTTTCAGTTATTTTACTGACAGCAGCAACCCAACAGCGACCTTATAGTAACGACTATAAAGATCACTGTGATTTTGACAGTGGTAAAACTAGAAGTGCTGTCTGTATAAAGCGACCAAGCAAAATCAAGCGGCGACAAGCCATCTTGCGGCAAAGTTTTCATCAGGGAACTTTTCTTCCCATTGCTTCGCGTTTTGGCTAACTCATGTTTGGTTTGTCAGTCATGTCGTATCGAACTTCTGAAACTCGCTGGTCACCGATCTGACGAAACGAAAATCTGTCGAAACGGAAACAACCGGACGATTTTCAGTTCTTTCGATCTATTATGAGTGCACATGAAGGTTTTTGTGAGTAACTAAAAACCGGGATTAACATTCTCTTACGACTTTTCCTCAAACATGTCTTTTAATTGGCATTTAAAACTTCTTGTACATACCTAGCTCAACATTTTCCGAAGTGCTAATGAATCAATCCCACGACTGTACGTAGTTCTGAAATGAATAGTTATATAACGACAAAAACTATAAATAATTCATCATTCTTCATGTAATCATTTAATAATAATTAATAATTACGATTATTTCCTTTATTTCATCTATATCCATGTAATTTAAATTTTTAAATATTTTTATAAAAACAAAAATATATATATATAAAAAATAGTAACCCACCGGTATCGGGAACAGGGTCCAAGCTACCCGGCGGTGGTCAGGCTCCTGAGGGAGGAACCTCCTAACGATACGCGTCGTGTCCAGCAGTACCACTTTCTGGGTCAAGCCCTTGATCTAGCTTCCTAACGATTATTTATTATTATTAAATTAATATAATAACTAAGATTATTAATTATTATTAAATTAATATAACATCATGCTTTGTTTCCCCGAAGGGTTGGGCAGAGGTGTCCCTGTAGCAGGTTCACCCACATTTCGCCAGTTATGTTTTAAGTCCCATGTAATAGGGGGCGAGCCTATTGCCATCAACCGGGCACAAATCCAGACTCCAGGCTGCTACTGAGAAATTTCAGATAGAAAAACCCAATAACACTTTGCCCGACCTGGGAATCGAACCCAGGACCTCATGCTCAGCAGTAGCGCTTTCGACCACTAGACCAACGAGGCAGTCTATTAAATTAATTTAATAATTACGATTATTAATTATTATTAAATTAATATAATAATTATGATTATTAATTATTATTAAATTATTACATGAAGTTGTATAACTTTGTTCACTTGTTACAATTGGACATTTAGTTAAGTTTGTAGTTTTTGTCCCTTTTTTGTACTTATTTTGTAAACTTTATTTTAAGGTATGTTTCGACAGAAATGTATATTTGTTTGAGAAATAAATAACTTGAACTTTCGCCGCTGTTATCACTTTGAATTAGATTAAAAAACTTCGTTACCTACATGTTATCATCGTCATCTGTCTAGCTTTTTCCTAACAAATTGTTGCTTCCAGGCTAACCGAATGCAGCTGAATAACAGTATTTTACATGGCGCGACTGACTATCTGACCTCTACAACCTAGTTACTACTTATTGTCAGACTTTCGGGCTTCTGACTACCCGTAACGATTGTCAAAGATCTACGAATATTCACCGGGACATTGGCTTCACGTGCTTTCTGTGGCACAGAGGGATCTCGATATGTAATGGGTGGTCACTCATCTACGGACCGACCTCGGCAAGCGTAACTGAACCTTCGATGGACCCGTGCGGCTGTTATTATTTAGCCACGAGCCCCTACATGTAGTCTATCACCAAATCCAAGGAACGCAAGTATGACATCAGTTTCTAGAACGTACACAATATACCAGATCCTAGTAACCTATTGGTGGAACAATGGGATGTAATATGACATTAATAGGTGCCTAGTAGGTAGGTAGGTGTATACGACGATCGTGTGTTGGTTATGATATTAAGTAGGCGATTGTGAAGACCTAAGTTCAAAGCCAGCTGTCTGAAAGGGAGAAATAGAATAAAGTTATAAGGGTTCCGTGTTTTTTGGTATTTGGATACAGAACCCAACTAGCTGTAAATCCTTTTTCATCAAAGATTAAGTTCTCACGTTACCATCTATATCCTAGAAACATGCAAATTTGTATGAACATATACAATCTTCGTGTATGAATCTACATTCCAATAGCCCCCACGTAATGTCCACAAAATTATTTAATAAGATGCAATAAAAAAAAACATTTAGCGACACGATATATATAAGTAAGATCAAGCATATATTAATTTAAAAGTATACTACACAATAAAGGAATACATACATGACAAAAAAAAAAATACACAAATAGACACCATACACAGTTAATCGTATAAATACATTCATACATACACGGCTACATTTTATAATATGACATAACATAACATCACGCCTGTAATCCCCGAAGGATTAGGCAAAGGTGTACCTATAGTACACCCACATTTCGCCAGTTATGTTTAAGTTCCATGTAATAGGGGGCGAGCCTATTGCCATCAACTGGGAACAAAATCAGACTCCGCGCTGCTACTGAGAAATTTCAGATGGAAAAACCCAATAACACTTTGCCCGACCCGGGAATCGAACCCAGGACCTCATACTCAGCAGTAGCGCTTGCGACCACTAGACCAACGAGGCAGTCTTATATAATGATTATAATATGATTTATGTTTAATTAGACTTATCAAAAAAACATTATGTACTACAACCTATAACTGATCTCTATTGATGTTAAGAACATAATTATTAAAAATAAAATGGATATTATTTAATTTTATTTTCATTTTAAGAATTAATTTTATACTTTTTGGTGTGCCCTTTAGGGTCCATAATTGTACCAAACTCAAAGCATTTATTTCAATTAAACCATTTACAGGCACTTTTGAACTGTCAAAGAGTCTATCAGTTCGTCAGAAAGTTGAAGCTAATTGCCCATTCCAAAACGTAGATCTCTATGGAGAAGAACGGGCAAGAAACTCCAAGGACACTCTTTTAAATATAGATATTACAAAATCCTGGGTACATCATTCTTGTTGCTTCTATATGTGAGAACAATGTACAAAAAAATAAAAAGCATTTGAAATTATAAGATTAAAAATAAGCCCTGGCAAAAAATAAGAGATGACCAGTCTCAACTGACGCGCGTGACGGCGCCCGTTCACGAACATGACGCGTGGATCAGCACCATCCAGCTCAACCATTTTGTAGGGAACCGAATGATCCAACACACTCGCACTCGAACAAAATCTTAAACTGTTTAAATAACAATATTAAAAATATATCGTTATTAATATATCGATATAACGAAATAATAACGTTATTCATTTCGATACGCAACATTTCCAAAAAGAAATGTTAAGATGACACTATCACATAAATATAAAAGTAGGTAGGTAACTACAATTCATTCACAACACTGTCTGTAGAAGATGCGCACTCTCGAACGAACTTAATGATTGTATACGGCAGTGGCTTATCACCAGCTGGCCGTTAGCCGCCATAACGGGGGTGGCCAGTGGTGGTGGTTGTGGGCGACGACGGAGCGGTGGTCAGCGGGAAAAGTTCTTAAGAATAATATCATACAAATAAATCTGTAACGTTATTACAAGCGGATATAAGCATTATGTTACTGATACCGTTACTTGAAATGTTGTTCTACAAAAATGATATTCTATAACGTTTTTTTTTTGTAACGTTACTGTTATTTTTAGGTTTTCGTATCGTTACAAACCTTCGAGCGTTATAAGATAACATTTAGTGTACCGGAACGAAATAAATTTCGTTTTCAAGTCCCAGCTTTGAACTTAGGTCTTCACAATCGCCTATGATATCAATCAATATCATAACCAACACACGATCGTCGTATACACCTACCTATAGATATACCTACTAGGCACCTATTAATGACATATTACATCCCATTGTTCCACCAATAGGTTACTAGGATCTGGTCTATTGTGTACGTTCTAGAAACTGATGTCATACTTGGGTTCCTTGGATTCGGTGATAGACTACATGTAGGGGCTCGTGGCTACATAACAACAGTCACACGGGTCCATCGAACGTTCAGCTACGCTTGCCGAGGTCGGTCCGTAGATGGGTGACTACCCATTACATATCGAGATCCCTCTATGCCACGGAAAGCACGTGAAGCCCATGTCCCGGCGAACATTCGTAGATCTTTGACAATCGTTACGGGTAGTCAGAAGCCCAACAGTCTGACAACCAGTAGTAACTAGGTTGTGGAGGTCAGATAGTCAGTCGCGCCATGTAAAATACTGTTATTCAGCTGCATTACGTTAGCCTGTTTGCAATGTATTTAAGAAATTTATAGAATTTTACCACCAAAATGAAAGAAAATCATTACTTATTGGAGCATTCAACAATTTACTTGGTAAATTGTAACACCCATTGTAACACCTTTATACCTACATTATAGAATGCAAATAAAGACATGAATATGAATATGAACCCTAAAATAGAGCCTCTGCGCGTGAGTGAGTAATTACTTGGTCGTCTTCTTTTAGTTTCGACGGTACATCTACGGCATATATCAGAAAGGTGTGGTCACATTTAAGTGTGTGGTAAAGACCATCATTTACCATCATTTGCCTATTGTGGTATAGTGATTTTATTCTGGGTGCATCGTCTTTACATATAATTATTTAACTAACGTAGGTACCTATACAAAACATTGTAAAACATTTTAAAATAATAACGTTAGAGTTTCTTGCCCATTCTTCTCCATACGAAGACTACCTTTTTGAAGGGGCGACTAGAACCAATTCTATTACTTTGTAATTTTTGCGATCCATACATGGGCCTATTTGAAGTAAATAATTTGACTTAGACCATCAAACTGAACCACTTTCTCCATGAGACCAACATCGTAATCTTGAAAATAAAAATAACTCTCCCATAACACATAACATAACATCACGCCTGTATTCTCTGAAGGGTTGGACAGAAGCCCACATGCTTATCTATAAGTCCCAGCATGTATTAGAGGGCGAGCCTATTGCCATTAATCGGGCACAAATCCAGACTGTTACTGAGAACTCCCTGATGAAAACACCCAATAAACTAAAACATAACGCACAATAGATAAACTAAAATAAATTGTTTACTTTGAAAAATAAATCGGTTTTCGCTATGAGTGGGCTATCTGTATGATAACCTCTGCACTACTAATCAGAATGTTACTATAGTCTTTCAACAGCGAATCAGCTTCGACTTTTTAATTTTTTTAAGGTTCCGTACCCAAAGGGTGCTTATTACTATGGCTCTGCTAGACACTTTTTTTCTTTTTTTTTTTGGGTGGGAAATCATCAAATAACTTCTCCCGCTCTGGGCGGAGCGGGAGGGCGTGTCAGACTCTTACTGACTAAAACCCACCCGTGTTCCTTCGGTTGCCCTGTTGCCGGGGGCCACGATCTCCCTCTCGGTTTTCTTCGCAACCCCGGCAGGCATCGGCCCTAGACCCCGTCGATTCTGCTGACATCTCTTTGAGGCGCGCGTTGAACACAACGCGCCGTCGACCCGGCCCTTATCGGACGGTGAGCTACCCATTGCTCACCGTCCGCAAGCCCGCGCCTACGGTGGCCGTAAATCGCCTCGGGATTCCCGACGTCTGCTAGACACTTGACATTTTTACCGAGTGTGTACTACTATGGCCAACAAGTAAATTATTTAAAAAAATGCAGTGTTAAATATTGTATTGTGTTTTCTATGGTGGTACGGATTTACAAAACCCTTCGTGTGCGAGACGGACTCGCACTTGGCCCCTACAGTCAATTTGTTAAATACGAGGCTTTTAGCTTATTTTATGTCTATTTTCTAATGTCCGTGTTTTTTGTGGAGAATAAACAATTGTTATTATTTTAATTTTTCTTCTAGGTACCCGATAAATCAGTAATCTATTCATAGCACAGATAATATAATACTAGATTCATAGTATAGAAAAGTCGCTTTTCGTGTCTGTCTGCACCGCTTAATTCTTTTTAAAGGTCTCTTCCAGGTATAAGCGATATCGCTGTCGCTCTCGGTAGAGACACGAAAAGTGACTTTAATTTAGATATAGATATTTAATGATATAACGGAGACAGTTATGTGACTCTTCCGTTATTATCAGCGATATTTTAACTACTGTGGGCGTACTGTGGGTAGTGTTGGTTATTGCGCAATAGAAAAACCGGGTGCAGTTCAGACCACATTATAATTTACTATCAAATTAATCACACTAGTAATTCACACACTGTCGGTACACGACAAGACTATCCGGAATGCGCGACAGTTTCTAAACGTCTTCACTGCTTAACGGCACCGATGAACTCTGCTCAGCTCCGGTCTGGCTGGTCCGAGCGTTATGTTCAGACTCTGTCGAATGCCACTAGGCGGCGCTGGCGTCCCGATTAGTCAACTCAGTAACGTATTTCTGACACAAGACATTTGTGTGTACCTACAGTTTGTGTGTGAAGAACATAGATATAGAAGATATAAACTAAATTCACGTGATTTAGTTTATAGTATTGTATTTTTTTTTCATCCTTCTGTTACATTTATGGGTAGTTTTATTCGTAATTTCACTATGTCATTTTTCAGCGGTGCACAGACCCTCTTCCCAATTTTAATCGATATAGTGCAAATAGTTTCCGAGTAGAATGACTGTATGATATTCGGACGGACGTACTGTCAGATAAACTGATAGACGGACATGACTAAATTATAAGGGTTCTATTTTTCCTTTAGGTAAGGAACCCTAAAAATTGGAACCGAGAAGGGTCACCAAGCTATCTGTTTCATGAGTAGGTACGGGAAAATCCGCTTAATAATGAGAACTCTTATCAAAGAGTCGTTCTTATTGTTATCATCAGTATATAAAGACCTAAGTATAACTTCGGAAAACCAGCGTTTTGCTTTAACATTCTAAGAGCGATCAGCAAGGGAGGACGTACCATCTAATTCTGTTGAAACAACTTTGTATTTTTACGAATATGAAGTATACAATGTGCAGAACGCAGTATGTGCTGGCGTTTTTAGTGCTGTACGTGGGGTTGGCGCATTCTTGGGGTGAGTTCTAGGAGCATGTTTTTGTCTCATTATCAAAGTTATCATAATTTAATTTAATTTGTGTGACTTTTAGACCCACTTGCACGACAAATCGCTTAATAATACGTTTAACGCTAAAAAAATTTAAAACATCGTTTCGTCTCTGCCATCTTCAAACGATTGATGGAAACAGAACGATGATTGAAATATGTTTAGCGTTAGACGTATTTTCTTAATTTGTGTAAGCAGGCCTTAATTAGATCTTTCTTTTACAAGGCGTGTGTATATATGTGTATAGACAATGTAGTGTTCCATAATGGTGTACATGACTATAGCTGCAAGTCTCGGCATATTATCCTCCTGCCCTAGGTTAGCTCACCATGTCTTCTTCCATACATCTCTATTAGCTGTCATCTCAAAGTCACCCCTTTTAAGCATTTATTTTTTGCATAATCCGTCCATAGAATCTGGGGTCTGCGATTCTGTTTGATTTTATAAAATATTGGCACTTACTTCATTTGTGAACCTACTAACCTCTGAGTCAAAAGCCAAATAATGTTTAGGTAGTGTATTAGAGTGCTGCAAGCGGCATTCTATCACTGTCGGTTATAGCACTGTTATAGTGTCGCAAGCGCATTCTAGTACATCAGTTTAAAAAGCCATAAGGTGTAACATAGTACGGTACGATAGTGCCATGAACTTTCTACCGGACATAATGTTTATTGGTTTAACGGGGTCGCGTACCTGTGAAGAGTATTCCTTATTACTGCGAACCAACGTCTCATATAGAATAATTTTGATCAAAAAGTCGTTAAAGGGCTTTGATGTCCTTAACAGAAAACCTAACATTTTGTTTGCGTATATTATCTTATCCATGTTACGATCATTATAGATCAATTTGCTATCTATCAAGATCCCCAGATCCCGGATAGTATCAACTTTGTTGAGTGTATTACCCGATATACAGAATATTTTGTATCAAAAACATTTTTTTTTGCGACAAAATTTATTATGTAAACATTTTTGTAAATTTAATCTTATCCTATTTTCTTTGCACTCAACTCAACTAATCTATCCAAGTCAGCTTGTAGCAAATAAGGATTCTCTATAGATTTAATGGGCAAAGTTAACTTGAGATCACCTGCAAATAAATATGATTCTGCGTGATGGAAGCAATGGATAATGGTATTAATAAAAATATTGAAAAGCAAAGGTCCTAAGTGAGAGCCTTGTGGTACCCCAGACGTCACATGAAAATCCTCAGATCGGACTCCATTCAAAACAACGAGCGACAAACGATCACTAAGGTATGATTGAAACCATTGCAATAGTGCACCGTAGATCCCGCAGCTCTCGAGTCTCTGTATTATAAGTTGGTAGTCTACTTTCTCGAAGGCTTTACTAAAATCGGTGTATAGTGCGTAAACCTGAAAAATAAAGCAATGACAGATAAATTAACTATGTGATAGATACATGATGCTCACATATTTACAAACATTGTAAAAGTATACGATATTCCTACTAACAAGTAGGTACCTAATACTAATAATCAGTTTGTGAGTTAAAGTAATCACAAAATGTAAAATCAATGTCATAAAAATAATATATTATTTTTATGTAGGTACCTAGATTTTAACAGTTTATTCACTTTTACAAGTTTTTATTAATTATTCAAATGCTTCTTATGCTAGTTACACACGTAGTGACTTTAGTCGCCGCCTCGGCACCAGCAATTTGCTGGCGATTTCAAAATGTAACGTTGAAATACGAATTTTAGCGGTCGCTGGTGACTAAAGTACCTAGCGTTACATTTTGAGTGGCATAAACAATACATAGACAAGCGATTGCTGCAATCGCGGGTTATTTGATATCATCCATTGAAGAGTTCCATAACCATGGTCTATCTCTGAAAGTTTTCTTCAGAATATCTTCACCTTTCAGTTTTGTTAAAATAACGTAGAATTGGCGGCTCTTGTTGTAAATTTGCACACTATGAATATTACTACTTTAAAATGTAAAAAATAAAATAATAATTGTTTTTTTTTTAAATATTTCTTTATTTCTGTTCTTAATTATTACTTTTTTGTTTTCTAGTGAAAATCCAAACGGAAATTTATTAATCAAGATAGATGACGGGATCCCCCGAGATATTGTCGTCGATAGCTGTAAAGGGTACGTTACCAATGTTAGTTTAATAATGCTATGCTTCAAAATAATAAATTTTGATGCAAGTGTGGAAAGTTTATCATTGCACTCGGGATGGGATTGTAGATTAGAACTAAATGGAGCAAAGAGTGCAATGACAAACGTGTATCTAACGACAATTTAAACACACATGCAAAGGAAAAAAAGACATAAATTTCTATATTTACATAAATATATACATACATAGATACAAATAAATAAAATTGAATTGTCAATTTGTAATGTGAAAATAACAGCTTTTTACCGAAAACATGTTACGAAAAAAATAATTGTTTTTATGTCTGTCTGTTTGTTCCGGCTAATTTCAGAAACGACTGGACCAATTTTGACGGGACTTTCATTAGCAGATAGCTGATGTTATATAGTAACTCAATTGTTTACTTTTATTTTAGAAAAAGAACTAGTGCCCACGTGGGCAAAGCCGCGGGCAGCAGCTAGTAATAAAATTTATATATAGTTTTTTGCTAAGATTAAAAGAAAAACTCAATGCTCTGACCGGGAAACGTAAATACAAAGGCGGATCCAACACAGACACCCATAGTTTGTGCTACATTATCTTGCGAATGGCATAAAGCAATAATAGTCCATCCGAACCCAGCTGCAAAACTAACAGTTTGTAGTGCAGCTGCACTGCTGCTGAAAAAACGGATTCAATGCAGACACCCTTAGTATTATATCCGTTTGATTATAAACTGTCGAAAAATTGTGAACTAGGTGAATTGGGTTAGGTTAGGTTAGAACTGTCACAAACCGTGCGCGAGCCGAGCGAGTGAAGCGAACGGTGCCGCGGCAGCAGCTGCCGAGAGCTACATCCAATTTGCTCGCACCTAGGCATGCTATTTAGTATTAGCGCAAGCAAGTTAGGTACCTGCAGTGTAGACAGAGCGAGTACTTATAAGCTGTATTGCAGTCGTTTTTTAAAACAATGTCTTTGAGAGCCGATCACATTGCAGAAAGTTTTCAAATGTCTGTAGGGTAATCGCCTTTGTAATACTTTATTCATGCGGACGCGAACACAACAGCTACTGTCTGTGTTGTATCCGCCTTTATATTTACGCGACCGGGAATGCAAAGTACCCGTGTTCAATACACTGCATTTTGAACCTAAAAGCGGTGCAATAAGAGCCACTTTTCGAAGAAGTGTAATAATAATAATCTAAACTGGTTTTCTTTTTAACAGATATATTTACTGGCTAAACACCAACCTGGCGAAGTCAACAATAGAGCGAGCTCGATTAAATGGCACTGAGAGAGAAGTATTCGAGAATATTACTTCAGTACCTTCTGACAAAAATCAATTTTTGGAGCCACACAGCTTGGCCTTTGATCAGCAGAGACAGGCCGTACACTGGATTGAGCCTGTGAACACTACTAGATACAATCTGTATTCATCCCACCTGAACATGAAAAACAAAAACGTTGTTTTGTATTATCCAACATCAAACGATCCACTGTTTATCCATCCATCAAATACATTGGCTCGTACAAAAAATAAATTCTTCGCCGTGGACTTTCGCGATGAAAACGGGAATTTTTATGAATTTTCAATAATATCTGATCAGGCTAAAGATATTGCAGAAACCTTCAAGGTGCATCGTGATAAAAACATTGATGTTGGTATAGTGGGAAACTATAAAATCGCTGACCAAATCCAGGGACTGGATTGCGAAGCACTAGAGAGTCGGATCACGATTGCTCCAAAACATGATGGGCCATTTTGTGTACACGGTATGAAAGTTAATGGACAATCAGATTGGAAATGCAAACCTGGTTACACCGGCGAGAGGTGCGACATTTCAGTCTGTGAGAACTATTGTTTGCAAGGCAAATGCAGTTTCAATAATGAGGGACTTCCTGAATGCAGGTAAAACATATTCTACTATTTCCATTGGTTCAATGAATTGAATTCCATATTTCTTACATTTTTAAGGTTCCGTACCTCAAAAGGAAAAATCGGAACCCATATAGGTTCACTTTGTTGTCCATTCGTCAGTCTGTCAAGACCCATTTTCTTGGGAATGCGTGGAGGTATCAAGTTGAAATTAATATCAAATACGTAAATTTATGTTTCCCTGGAGCTCTAAAAAAATCAAGCTTCGAAGTCAACGCAATAAAAAAATATGGCCATTTATGTGACAAATTTTGATACTGTACGAGAATCTACAAAAATCTGCTGTTCCATAAATTTTGACCGCGTAGGTATTGCACTTTTCTATGAAACAGCAGATTTTTTTAAATAGCCGACTAATTATTTCAACGCAGGGGGGTTAAGAATCATGTACTGAATCCATGGTAACAGTTTTCGCGTCGATGTCCCTGCCACCCTGTAGAGATATGAGGAACAGGGTGTATAGTTCCCTTATCCTTCATGGAAAATTGAGATTCTCCGACCAGACGGGTGTTGTGTCTGGTGGACAACTGCCCATCAATGATTGATGTCGGGAAAGTATATATATGCTGCTTGCGCGATGTAGGATTTCGCATGACGTCAGTGTGATGCGTAGTTCGTATATAGCGATGTAGATGCCGCTAAAGTTTTATCATCAATGCCGCAAATTGCAAAAAAATTGATAGGTACCTAGAAATCTTGAATTCCTACCTACCTTGACGGATCCCCCTGAAAATGAAATTCCAAAGTTTCAAATTTTCATTATTTCAGATGTGATGCCGGTTATTCCGGGGACAGGTGTGAAGTCTACGCGTGTCATGGATATTGTCTGAACGGCGGCCACTGTTCCCTGAATGAGGAGTATGAGCCAGTGTGTCAATGTGTTGGTAGTTACGAAGGTACAAGATGCGAAGGTTACACCAGTGAGAGGAGCAATTTTTCAGTCTGTGAGAACTATTGTTTGCAAGGAAACTGCAGTTTCAATGATGAGGGAATTCCTGAATGCAGGTAAAACATATTCTACTACTTCCATTGGTTCAAAGTTTCCCTGGACACTGAACATTTCTTACACTTCTTACAAATTGCTTCGCTGTTTGAATCATTTGAGTGTGTCCATCATTTCACCAAAAATTTATTTGCAACTTTTCACTTGACAAGTAATGATTGACAAAAATATGATTTGTTATATAATTATCTTGATAATTATCTCTATAAACATGATTTTTCCAATAGAATCTAAATATTAAATTAAAAATGTATATGTGATAAAATATCATGCGAAATATTATATTTGTAAAGAGAAGCATTTGCTAAATAAATATTTGTAAAGCGAGTGTTTATTAAATAAAACATTTGCGAAATAAGTTGCTTGTAAAATATAAAGTATACAATATAATTAAATAATTACTTACTAAATTGCAATTATTACCTAAATACATATTTGCTGGAAATCGTCATATTTTCACGAAATAGTCTTATTTCTAAGAAATATATTTTCGAGAGCTATAATGATGTTCCAAATGAATATAAGTTAGTAATATTATTTTATTAACAACTAGCTGCTGGCCGCGGCTTCGCCCGCGTGGACCCTAATTCCTTTTCTAAAATAAAAGCAGCTTAAGTTACTCCTTATAACATCAGCTATCTTCCAGTAAAAGTTCCGTCACAATCGGAATAACCGCTTCGGAGATTAGCCGGAACAAATGTGTTTTAATTGTATGTACCGTATATGCTTTCATATGCATTTAGTAAAAAGCTGTTATTTTGACATTACAAACAAACACTTCAATTGTATTTACATGTATGTATGCGTCCTTCGCAATTTGCAAAAAAATCAATACCGAGAAATTTTGAATTCCATGGGCTACCTTGACGGATCCCCCTTAATGAAATTCCACAGTTTCAAATTTTCATTATTTCAGATGTGATGCCGGTTATTCCGGGGACAGGTGTGAAGTCTACGCGTGTTATGGATATTGTCTGAACGACGGCGACTGTTCCCTGAACGAAGATGATGAGCCAGTATGTCAATGTGTTGGTAGTTATGAAGGTACAAGATGCGAAGGTTACACCGGTGAAAGGAGCAATGTTTCAGTTTGTGAGAACTATTGTTTGCAAGGAAACTGCAGTTTCAATGACGAGGGACTTCCTGAATGCAGGTAAAACATATTCTACTACTTCCATTGGTTCAAAATACTCTTGAAATTTAATATTTCTTACGGTTCTTACCAATTGCCTTCGCTTCTTACCTACAAATTTTTTATTTTCACTCCAAAATTAAATTTAATGGAAATCGTTATATGTATTTCCAAGAGATAGGGTGGCTCTCTCAATTTAAGCTTTTGACCGGTCAAAAGCTTAAATTGAAAGAGCCACCGCGTGCAATACCCGGGGGTATTGCACGCCGAACGACGCGGCCGTCGCACTGTGCTCGCAACGTGTCAATAACTGTATGGAAAAAGAACAACCGTCCGTGCGCAGTACGACTCCTGCAGTGCACCGGCGGCGCCGTACGCCGTAGTCCAGCATTATAAACGTTTACAAAAATTAAAAGAACCCTTAGCTTTATTTCTAGTAAATATATTTACGAGAGCTATATTGATGTTCCAGATGAGTTTAATTTAGCAATTATTTTATCAAAATTGCCGCAAGTTGCAAAAAACGTAAGACATGTTGAATTCCGCGGGCTTCTTTGACGGATCCCCCTTAGTGAAAATAAACTGTTTTACATTTTTATTATTGATAATGTATTTAATTTTAACAAATGTTTATACTTTGGATGTCCATAGATTTATTTAGTAACAATTCTTTTTCACCGCACGTGCAGTGGTGCGGCATTTCGAGAATTGGGCCATATAACACAGTCATACAAATGTATAATAATTAACATTTATTTCAGATGTGATGCCGGTTATTCCGGGGACAGGTGTGAAGTCTACGCGTGTCATGGATATTGTCTGAACGAGGGCGACTGTTTCCTGAACGAGGAGGATGAGCCAGTGTGTCAATGTGTTGGTAGTTACGAAGGTACAAGATGCGAAACTGATACAAAAACTTTAACCAATACCTCTACGTCCTGCTCACCGGAAAGAAACCTAACTCTAGCTGATTTTTTGTCAATCCTGCAAAAGCCTTCCTCAAGAAAGTTCCTAATTGTTGAAGTATAATGTAATACGTTAATTAATTAATAAATAAATTCGTTTCTCTAACTGTTTACTATCTGTTTTTAGGGTTCCGTACCTCAAAAGGAAAAAACGGAACCCTTATAGGATCACTCGTGTGTCTGTCTGTCCGTTTGTCACAGCCAATTTCTTCCGAATCTAATGGACTGATTAAGTTGAAATTTGGTACACATATGTATTTCTATAACCCAAACACGAATATGTAACGTAAATAAATACATTTTGAATATAAGGGTCACTTTTGGAGGCCAAACAAGAAAATTAAAAAAAAAGATTTTCAGTACTGTAAGATATATCACATAAAAGAGCTTGTTGCGAGAATCTTAAAAATATTTTTATATAATTTTAAAATAAAAAAAATCTCATAAAGATATTGAAGAAATTCGATGAAAATTGACCATTCCCCCTTTATCTCCGAAACTACTGGACCTAAAATTTTGAAAAAAAAAAATACATAGTATAGCCATACTCCAACTACAAATATAATATAATATAATAATAATATAATATGTTATTTGACGTTAAAACTACTCAGATACAGATTGACACTCAATTATACGTGGAAATAGCCTGATACAAAATATTGAACATAGACCCCAATGCTAGGAAAACCCGTGTTACAGGGGTCATCCATTCGTCTATTATGGATGTTATAATAGTTACTTACAATTTAGTAATGTGTACTTATGTAAATAAAAAATATATAAATTATATATAAAAATAAACTAGACTAATACAATCGATTTTGGGGATAAGAAAAGGGGGGAAGACAGTAAAAGGGGTTTAAATTCATTATAAACAAGGAAGAGGTAGTATCTATTTATTTATGTGCTGGGTGTGTGTTGTATGGGTGGGTGTAGGTGTGTAAGTGTAGGTGTAGATATGTATCAGTGTAGGTGAGAATGTATGAGTGGGTGCCTGATTTGTTTAATTTGCTGATGGTTTTAGTAAGTTATCTGTGTTGTTATAATTTAGATTAAACAGATATTCCTTAATTTTTTGTTTGAAGTAAAATTTGTTCAAACAATGTATGTTTAATGTGTTGTAGAGTTTATTGTATAGTAATGTACTTAAATAATGGTTATGCCGTCGTGCAAAGGTGGTCTTTGCACAAACTTGGGGATAAACGGGTTTAGGTCTTCTTCTGAGCGTAGGGCTTTTACATCTATTGGGAGGTGTAATTTTATGTGTACGCGTGATCGCACAAAGTATATACATCTGGCGGACTGTCAGTACCTTAAAGTCCGAATAAACTTGCTGCGTGGGATACCTAAAGGGTTTGCTCAGACTTTGATTATTGCACATTGGGCTCTTTCAGCTGGTATGAGGATTGTTTTGGCTGCACCACCCCACGCAGCGATGCAGTAACTTAGTGTTGATTCACATAGGGCAGTGTATACCATTTTTTGGATATATCGATATGGGCAGAAGTTCTTAATTTTTTGAACACGTAAATGAGTTTCTTAGTGCGCGCAGATTCAATGTGGATCTTCTAGCTTAAACAGTTATCAAGGTAAAGGCCGAGATACTTAACGGAGGAGGCTCTCGACACTGACTGGCATGAACAGGGATTATTGCTGTCACACTCGTCACAAATATGGGCTTTGATTTGAAGTGAGAAGTCAGATGGAAGGGTAGAGGGTCTGGAATCAAAGGTAATAACATTTTTTTTGCTGATGTTCAAAGTTAAGCAATTATTGCCGAACTACATCATAACTTGGATCAAGGACCTTACATCGGCCTCTCTAGCCGTTTCCCCGTTATGTCCGCTGGAGAGTAAGACAGTATCATCGACATACGCTATAATGTGAGTAGAAGGGAGATTAAGTAGATAGAGTTCATTGACATAGATTTGGAAGAGGAAGGGACTGAGCAAAGTTCCTTGTGGCACACCGAAATCTAGTAGTTGCTGACTTCTGATATACTCACCTATTTTAACGCACTGGGTTCGGTCCTATAGAAAATCCTTAAGCAATTTGAGAGCTGTGCCGCGTATTCTAGTTTGTTCTAATTTTCCGAGTAAAATAGGGATAGAGACAATGTCGAAGGTCTTAAAAAGGTCCAAGAATATGCCGTGACTACATACACATTGACTGTATACACATTTGTGTTTACAGTCAATTTTGTTGACAACAGAGTCCAGTAGAGCCAATACAGCGTCTTCCGTCGATATCCCCTTTCTGAAGACGTACTGGTTTTCAGCAATGATTTTATACTTGTTCAGAAAGCTGAAGAGATTCGTATGAATAATTCTTTCTAGTATTTTGGAAATTGCTGGAAGTATGGAGATTGGTTGATAATTATTTACACTACCCCTGTCACCTGTTTTGAAGATTGGATGAACAATGGCTTTCGTAAGGGTCTTAGGGAAAGTGCCAGTGGATATTTCAAGATTGAAAATGTGCGTTATGGCCGGAACTAGTTTGTGACTGGAAGATTTTATCAGTTTGGGTGGGATATCATCCCAGCCAGAGGCACTGTCTACGCGGAGGACTTTAATGATAGCCTCGACCTGTTCCTCATCAGTCTCCAGTAGAACAATTGAGTTAAGTATAGAGACTGGGTGGGGAGGAGTACATTGGGCGTTACTTAAGTTTTGCGGGATGTTGTTAGCCAAGTTTCTGCCAACATCAGCAAAGAAACTATTCACGGCGTTGACTGACACGATTAGGTCATTGTCTATTTTAAGGAGATCAGTCGGTAATAAAGTATTTTTATTTGTATCAAGTACATTACGGATGGCCCCCCTCATCTTTTTTGACAATGATAAGTTTGTATTTGGGATAAATTCATCCTAACTACGGAACACTTCATTGTGCGTAGTTTGACACCCAGTTGACCGGTTTTGTTTATAAACTAAAAATAAGCCTCCTATTACATGGGACTTAGACATAACTGATGAAATGTGTGTGTTGTACTTACTATAGGTAAACCTCTGCCTAACCCTTCGGAAGTACAGGCGTGATGTGATGTTATGTTATTTTCCATTTCACAATATTACACACAGACAGATCACACTTAGTCAGAGTGATGGACGACCTCATAGTACACATTACTTAAGAAGCAGATATATAACAGTGCCCTTGAGTGGTTAGTTTGCGTGTTCTGTATTGAGCTCACACAGCGCGTCGTACGTCCAGCCAGTAATAAAAATCGCCCATAAAGGAGCACACTCTCAAATTAGACGCATTATTAATTTATTATACATAAAAGTAAAGGAATTTTAATAAAACACGTATACTCAAAGATCAATAATTACATTATCTTTAAAATGATGAAGGTTTCAGAAAAATACGCTTGATAGTTTTTGCGTGATCCTCAGTTTTTGATCCGCGTTAGATATAACTTTACAAATTAATTTCACTATGTAATAAAAAAATAATCCCAAATATGCCTATATTAAAATATTTAAAAAATGCTCTAATTTAACATATATTTTAACCATATCACTACTCGCATTACACACACTACTCGTTTAGACGTCATCTTCAGTACAAAAATATTAAAAGTCGGTTATCGTCGCCTTAACATCCATCTACAACACAACAGGTACATCAAACTGATTACTGATTATTCACCCTTACGAAATTAACTTGATTGTTATACCAGTAATCAAGAACATTCATAATCTCTTCAGGGAGTGAAGTGGCCCTTAGTTTCTCCCAAAAATGTTCATCGACATCAAATCGAAAGCTTTCGATAAATCAAGGAAGCATCCATAAACTGGTGTCTTCCTATCCGTGTAGCACCGGACAGTATGCTTGAGACATAAAATTGCTGTTTCTGTGGACAGTCCCACTTGGAAGCCGTACTGTGCATCACTTATTTTTAGGTGACGACATAATTTTATCCAGCATACTGTTCAGCACTTTAGCCAGTGGTGGGTAGCGAGATGGGCCTATAGTTGGAGCCATCAGAGGGGTCTCCTGTCTTATTCTTGATTACTGGCACATCGTCTCATACAAAAAGTGTAAAACATAGATAAAACTCTAGGCAAGTGTACACCTGCATGCCATAGGTGCTCAATGCTGATGCCGTCATGTCCAGGGGACTTACCCCTCGTCATCTTACTAATAGTGGAACCTACTTTCTTAGCAGAGAAACTGACTGATTGTAATGTGTAAGGGTGCTCAAGACAGATGCCCTAAAGTCAAATTTAGAATATCGGTCTTGAGCACCCCCGGCAACACTGGTGGTCGACCAGGCGGCACTAGTTTAAATTTATTAACAAACATATTACCAATGTCAAGTGACTCACCGAAGCCATCGACGCCGAACATCAACAACACCTTTACCTGTTCCGCGTTATTCTGACACCATTTTAATTTAGATAAAAAAATACGACTAGACTGTCATTTTGTCATACACTGGTCATTACGCGAACGATCAAGTGACAACCATAACTGAAACTGCGCTTCCTTATGTGCTGGCTAACATAATATCTGTTCCAGCCCACAACACACTTTTTGCGTGACTGAAATTTACGATCAAAGCTATCCACGGCCTCTTTGCTTATCACATGAATAATATTTGAATACATCATATCAATTACGGATCTATGTTCCGCCTTTTTACACATACCATCACAACAGTGGCTTAATTCTGTAGGAAAATATGAGTCTCTAAATTTTTCATTACATAACATGTGATAATACTCAATTTGTTTACTATCCCTATTTCCCCAAGCAACTTTATTACAATTTGTTTCTTTAAGAACATAATGGGGCCTAAGTACATTTAAGCTGCAATTAATCTCTAACGTCCTGGTGGTCAGAACAAGATGAATCATAGTGTACCTTCACATTTACAACCGACTGCCGGGCGGCGTCAGTCACTACGCAGTGATCAAGCCAGCGAGTGGTGCCGTGAGCATCTTCTATAAAAGTGAAGGCACTGCCTAACTTCTCGACGTCTATACATGACCATAGTTGGTCGCAACAGCATCTTTCCGGTTCTCTGCCAAACCGCACACCGTGATGAGTATTATAGTCACCCAGCATATAAACTGACGCTACTTGTGTATTTTCAATTATTGATCTCATCTCACTAAGTTATTCCGTAAAGTGAACCAGTCTACTGGCATGTAAAGAGAGAACACTACAAACAATCGATTATTAGCACTCGCTTTTATTGCCGATAGCCGCACACTAGTAGTTTCAAGCACAGTCACAGAATGGAAGGCATCCTTCCGCCACAGTATTGCTGCACCGGCATTCGGTCTGCCTCTTGCTATGTCAGCGGACGTATCAATTGCAGACTTGCCCGTAAAACTAAACACGTTGCTAATCTTCCCAAGGACAGCCAAGTCGTGTGGGAACAACCATGTTTCTTGCAATGCTACAATATCGGCTTGTTTGCATAATATTCTCACGTAGTCCATCGAAAGGGTGACAGACTTGCAATTCTAACTAAAAAATCTACTGCTTAGCTGGTTGACCATGTTGTATATTTATATGTTTGCTATGCAATGCTTATGTAATGTGTATCTTTTAAATCTTCCATCATTTTGACTAGGTAACTGATCTGTCTGTGTGCGCTAAGTGTCTGTTACTTTCATTCAGCTGCGTATGAAGTTCCTTGATGAAAACATTGCCAAGATGGCGCTAAGTGCCATTGCTTGTCATTGCTTGTTGCTGATTGGTCGCTTTTTATAGTACTTACAGTCCTTCTACAGGTATTTCTATATCTGATATTACATCACTGACAAAATCACAGTGATCTTTATTTTCTTTTACATAAGGTTGATGTTGGGTTCCTGCTGTCAGTAAAAATCTGTGAAAGCACTGTATTCATTCCTTGGTCGCTTTTCATTCAAGAGGACTATCACAAGTGACAAACACTCAGCGCTCTCTCGCGGCGAAGTTTGCAGCAAATTGCCACTCACTGACTTCAGCTCTCCGAAAATGCCCAGGAATCAAGGCACAAAGACTATAAACGATTCAGATTTCATCATGCTAATGAAAAATGCTCTAGAGTAGCCACAAATAAAGATGTTCTACATACACTTTTGTACACTTACATAACAAGTTTAAGAAAACCTTCCAATAAAAAGTCTACGGAAATTATAGGTGAAGCTTTGGAGCTGGTAGAATAATTCATTTTTTTTTTTTCTTATTTAATTTAATTAATAACAGTAATTTTAATAGTTTATTTTGTATTCATTATAACATTTTAGGTCACATTATTTAAAGATAGTCGTAAATTTCTGATCATTTTTCAAAATTTCATATTTTGTATTTTTACGAGTATCAAATATGTATTTATATGCATAAACAGTATATTATTTTAAAGTATATTTATTCTAGATTATCTAAATAAAATGTAGCTGTATATCTGTAAAAACATGGAAGTTATGGATTTATGACTCGAAACTGACTCAGTCTCCACATAGTGCGCCATCAGGGAAGCTGCGAGTATTTAAAAAATGAATTTAGAAGAATTCCTCTCTTCAAATTCGATGGTGGGCAACGCCTTATGCGTTCTATAATATTCAGAACTTATTTCAACTCAGAATACAGAAAATAAAACAAAATTGTACAAGTATCGTCCATTATTTATCGAAGCCTTCACAGTGGCAACAGCCGCACCAATTTTACTTCAACAATTAGGAACTTTCTTGAGGAAGGCTTTCGCAGAATCGACAATAAATCAGCTACGAATAGAGTAATGTTTCTTTCCGCTGAGCAGGAGGTTAAGTAGTGGTTAAAGGTTTTGAATCAGCTGCGCATCTTGTACCTTCGTAACTGCCAACACATTGACAGACTGGCTCAGCCTTCTCGTTCAAGGAACAGTCGCCGCCGTTCAGACAATATCCATGACACGCGTAGACTTCACACCTGTCCCCGGAATAACCGGCATCACATCTGAAATAACAAAAATGTGAAACAGTGTAATTTCCTTAAGACACAATAAACACAATTTCCATGCAAGGTCTGGCCCCATGAACCCCGCCACTCCACTTTGGTAAACGCTAACACATCAGTTATAAAGTTGAATATCGCGTGCGTTTTTTATTGTGTTAGAGCACGAAACTAAATGGCGTATGTCTCAATTCTTATTTATTTTATAACTAAAGTAATAACTGATTTAGAGAAAAAATATCTTGTGGCTGGATAATAAACTATTTTTTTTTTTTTCTGTAAATACTTATTTTAGATATAAAAATCGAGAATTTTTTATTGAAATAATCTTGAAAAAAAAGACATTATTTTCGAATAAAAAATTAATCGAGCGAAAATGTTACAATTACGTAACTGTCTTGAACATAGAAAAACTCCAATAAATCATATAGGAACACGAGTTCCGTTTAGATTGTAGGTGTGACTGTTTCAGAATATTAATGCAAATTAAGATACAATTTACGGATCCCTTAAGAGGCCTCCTCATCCGTCAAAGAAGCCCAGGAAATTCAATTTTTTTTTTGTAAATTGCGGCAGTTGATAAAAAAATATAAAATTATGCACATTTGGAACATGAATATAGCTCTTGTAAATAATATTTATTAGAAATAAGATTAAGGTTCTTTCAATTTAAGCGACTGCGGCAACGCCGAAGCGGTGCGGGAGTCGAACTGCGCACGGACGGTTATATTTTATGAACGTTTTATAATTTAGAGGTTATTTTGTGTTTGTTGACTTTAAGTTCGTTTTTTGTTAAAAACTGGAGGCTTACGATGGTAAAAACCTGATCAGAGTTCAAAACCAACTCGAGCATGATCTTCCTGACTGAAAAACCACTAGCACTTCTAGCACTGATCTAATATGATAATATAAACACACACAAACTTTACTATAATTTACACAATAACACATCAAAAGTACCTGTATGTAATGAAAACAGACTTAGTTCTCTTGGGAGTATCACCTATAAACCACGTTCTCCCATAAAAGGCTTAAAGGATAGCACATCGTCTCGACGAAATATCGGATTCCAGTTTTTGTCGAAGAGCTTTCTCCCAAAGTTTTCTTCTTAGAACGTCTTTAGCAAATACATGATTCCCTGTATTTTTGCAGTAAACAACTGCGCAACTGGGCTCAATAATTAATAATGCGTAAAAGAAGTCGCATGTTTACAAAAAAATATGGCTAGCTGTCAAATTATCAGACGCTGGAGATCAGCGCCATCTGAAGTGAGCAAGTGGCAGTTGGAATTGGCTCAAACAGCACCGCAATCGGTAAGAAATTTTTAGTTTCAGGGGTAACTTAATTTAAACCAATGGAAGTAGTAGAATATGTTTTACCTGCATTCAGGAAGTCCCTCATTATTGAAACTGCAGTTGCCTTGCAAACAATACTTCTGACAGGCTGAAACATTGCACCTGTCACTGGTGTAACCTTCGCATCTTGTACCTTCGTAACTACCAACACATTGACAGACTGGCTCAGCCTTCTCGTTCAGGGAACAGTCGCCGTCGTTCAGACAATATCCATGACACGGGTTGACTTCACATCTATCCCCGGAATAACTGGCTACACATCTGAAATAATGAAAATGTGAAACAGTATAATTTCATTAAAGGGAATCCGTCAAGGTGGTCACGGAATTCAAAACTTCTAAGTATTTACCGATATATGTATTTATATTTTTTTCAAATTTCGGCAATGTTGGTTAAACAATATTACAAAATTATACTCATTTGGAACATCAATAAAGGTCTCGAAAATATATTTACTAGAAATAAGACTATTTTGTGAAAATATGACGATTTTCAGCAATTATAATTTCTTTATTGGTTTAAAACGAAATTAAATAGGTAATTATTTTATTATAATAGCCTTAAACAGCGCCGCAATTTAACAAAAACCAGCCAAGCCATGCGAGTCGGACTCACAGACGAACTATTCCGTATCGTATTAAGTTGGAGCAAAAAACGCCGAAAAAAGCACGTTTCTTGTATGGGGAACCCGTTAATTTGTAATTTAATTAATTTTTATTATTTGTTGTAAATAAATACACAATCTGTGAAAAAATCATCTGTCTACCTATTACAGTTCATGAGGTACAGCCCACTGATAGATAGGCAGACGAATGGACAGCGGAGACTTAGTAATAGGGTTCCGTTTGACACCCTTCGGGTACGGAAACCAAAAAATGTAAGACAGAGTAACATTGAACCATTGGAAGTAGAAGAATGTTATACCTGCATTTAGGAAGTCCCTCATTATTGAAACTGCAGTTGCCTTGCAAACAATAGTTCTCACAGACTGAAATGTCGCACCTCTCGCCAGTGTAACCAGGTGTGCATTCGCAAACAGATCGTCCAGTAAGTTTTATTCCGTGTACACAAAATGGCCCATCATATTCTGTAGCAATCATGACCCGACTCTCTAGTGCTTCGCAATCTAGTCCCTGGATTTGGTCTGCGATTTTATAGTTGGCGACTATACCAACGTCGATGTATTTATTATCATTACGCACATTGAAAACTTTTTTAACATTTCCAGCTGCATCATTTATTATTGAAAACTCATAACAATGCCCATGTTCATAGCGAAAGTCTAAGGCGAAGAATGAGTTTTTTGAAGCAACCAATGTATTTGATGGGTGGATATACGATGGATAATTAAAATTTGATTGTGGATCATTTGATAGTGTATAATACAAGCCGCTTGGTTTGTGTTTCCCATTCAGTTTGGAATAATACATTCGGTAACGAATGTGCTCAGTAGTTCTCACAGGCTCAATCCAGTATATGGCCTGTCTCTGCAGGTTAAAAAGTAAGCTGTTTGGCTCCAAATTGTGGGTTGTGTTGTAAGGCATTGAAGTAATATTCCAAAAAACTTCTCTCTCGGTGCCATTTAACCGAGCTCGCTCTATTGTAGGCTTCGCCAGGTTTGTGTTGAGCCAGTAAATATACCTGTCAAAAAGAAAACCAGTTGTGACTATCATGATGTTACATTGATTTTTCAACACACTTGCTCGAAAAGTGGCTCTTATTGCACCGCTTTTAGGCCCACAATCCAGTGTACTGAACACGGGTGCTTTTTACTTTGCGTTCGCGCAGGCTGCGATGACCGCCGATGTATATATTTTATATTTATGAAATTTTTAGTTCGCGTGTTCAAAATCATCGCTTGATACGCGTGAGCATTTGTCATTGCACTCTCGGCTCTATTTAGTTCTAATCTACAATCCCATCTCGAGTGCAATGATAAACTTTGCACACTTGCATAAAAATGTACTTAGTTTGAATTATACATAATTAAAATATCATTGGTAACGTACCCTTTACAGCTATCGACCACAATATCACGGGGGACCCCGTCATCCATCTTGATTAATAGATGTCCGTTTACATTGTTAACAGATCCAGGTTTTAAAGAAATCCAATTGACACTTCTCTCATTGGTATCAGTAAAGAAGACTGTGTCTGTGGCGGGGTCGAAGGCGATGCCATGGATATTTCGACCCTTTCTTTTGGTGAAACATATGATTTCTACGGAAGATAAGTCATAACTACATATATTGTCGTTGTCGGTCTGTTTGTCGACGTATAGCATCTTGTTATGCACTTCATCGTAAGCTAACGCTGTGAGAGTTTGGGATTTAAATCTTATGGTGCTTATTATGACATTGTTGGTATAAAACCTTAACTCATCTCCGACGCTTACGGCGATGTCTGAAACAAGAGAAATTTACATACTTAGCTAAATGAGGTAGGTTGGTACACTCTGAGGAAATTCAAACCAAAATCAGCTAATATTCTTGCAAAATGGATTCTGTTTAGTTTAATTAGAGCACAAAAAGCGTTACTGAAGACGGAGGAGACCACAAGTCTATCGGATACCACGCGGGCGACGCAGACGCTGCGACAGCACAGTAATACATTTTCATGGACATCGATCGAACCACAAAATCCATCCCATACAAAAATTACATCTCGGTCACGAAATGTCAGCTCTTTTGTAACAGAGTCCTTCGTCACGAGTTGTGACTGACGTGTTAATAAAATAGCAGTGTTTGAGGTTATCTGCCTTTACCTATTTATAAAGAGTACGTGATAGATTCAATAAATAATTGAGAATATAAATTATTTAACATTGTAAAGTAACAATATTCATACGTTGTGACAGATTTTACAATCGAAGCCAAATCTACGTCATTTTAGCAAACCTGAAAGATGAAGATATTGTCCACGTATGTATATTGTGTACGTAATAAAAATGCTTCACTCCAGTATAGGTCCAGCCCGTCCCATCCTTGATGTCCTCCCTCCGATTGACGCCCTAAGCCAAGGTTCGTATACCACAGGGGGTGCCCTTAGCGAGCGTTCACCTAGTTTTAATTTGCATAGTTGAATAACCCCTGGCTGGAGGTTTTAAGTGTAGTAGCTTAAGGTACCCACAGGAAAGCCCAGTTAAGTAGTCATGATCTCAGAGGTCAACTACGAGATGCCCTACCTAAAAAAAAACATATAGGTATTTATTATTTTGATATTACAATAATATAACAACTTTGATAATCTTATATAAAACTAGCTTTTGCCTGCGGCTTCGCCCGCGTGGATGACGGAAAATATCCCCGGGAATGTACTACCGGGATTAAGAGTTCCCTATGTGTTAATCCAGGTGACTTCGTTCACATTTCACTCTTTTTTTAAAAGACCAATTGTGCGTCCGTGACCTCGACGCGACAACAAACAAGGTTTACAAAATCAGTGACCCGTCATTACACTGGCAGCTGTTCCAAAGAGAATCACACAAATTGAGTCGTTTCGGTGTTGCCAGCAGAATTAGTAAAAAAAAAATGGATCACAATTAATTGTGTCAAATACTCCAATTATAAATCAAAACCTAACACTTGTTTATCCCACTCAAAATGTAACACTAGATACTTAAGCCACTATGTGTGTATCTATATAAGAAGGTAGTAAATAAAATAATGAAAAAAAAATCTTTAAAAAATCAATCTACTGTAACAAAAGTAAAAGAAAACGACTTCCTAAAAAATAACTACAAATTGAAAAATATTTCTGATTTCGGAAGTCGGTGACAATAAAACGAAAAATCAAAACCAAAGACACCGACTTCCGAAATTAAAGTTATTTTTCACTTTGTGATGTTTTTTTTTTTAGGAAGGCCTTTTTTTTGTAAAAATGTTTTATTTTTCAGTATTTAGTTGTGGTACCTACCTCACAATAATTCGAATACCACTGCTATGGAAATAACATTGACCGGAACTTTAACATCATCCCTGCAGACTAAGAGGTAAAAATACGTATTAATGAAGCTAAATCAAAAACTACCCAAGCAAAGTTAATAAAAATTATATGGGACCACCGCTGAAACCTACCAAACAAAAGCAATTATCATCAAAATCAATTCATAATTGGCGGAGCAACGCGTAAAAAAGAAACCAGCCAAGTGCGAGTCTAGAGATACAGCCTGGTGACAGACGGACAGCGGAGTAATATGGACCCGTTTTACCCTTTGGGCACGAAACCCTAAAAACTGACGAAACAACAACCGACTTCAAAAAGGACGAGGTGGGAACCTCAGCCTTAATTTTAAAAAGTAGAAAATAGTGACAGTTTACAATTAAGTTAGTGCCAATCTTTTATAAACACCAAAACAACCGCAGACCAAAGAAACGATGGGTGGATTACGTGAAAGATAAAATGCTACAAGGTGACTATGAGATGACTGCTCATAGAAATGTCTGAAAGAAGACATGTTGAGCTAAGGGCACGAGGATAATATACCGAGATTTGCAGCTATAGTCCTATACATCATTATAGAGCACTACATTGTAAAATTTTATGCCATGACGGATTCCCCTGTAGGCGTAGCGGCTACACGGCTCACATGAATTTAATTTACAAAATACACCGCCATCTTGAAAATCGCAGCGACGCGCGACGTTTGTAGCAACGATCTCGGCCAGCAGGAAGTGCGCGACTGGTGTCAACGACGAATAAACAAAATGTCGGCGACACGTGCCTGTGTACGTGACTCTATGAATTTGTATTGCAGTAGTCGCTTAGAGACCAAAATCGTCGGGTATCGAAGATTTGCGTAGCCTTGTGTACCTGGCTTTACAGTCACAAAAATTAAACTAAATTAAGAAAACGATAATGAGACAAAAGCTCCTCGTACTTACCCCAGGAATACGCCAGCTCCACGTACAGGACTAACAACGCCAGCACACACTGCGTTCTGCACATTGTATACTCGTAAATACAAAGTTGTTTCAACAGAATTAGATAATACGTCCTCCCTGCCTGAATGCTCTTAGAATTTTAAAGCAAAACGCTAGTTTTTGGACGTTATAATTATACCTAGGTCTTTAAATACTAGTGATAACAATAAAAACGACTCTCTGATAAGAGTTCTTATTATTAAGCGGATTTTCCCGTACCTACTCATTAAACAGATAGCTTGCTGACCCTTTAGCGTTCTTGGTGAAAAAACAGAACCCTTATAACTTCGTCGTGTCCGCGTAAACACGAAGAGGATAACGGGGTCATTGTTCGCTCGCTTCGTTCGCTCACACTAGGTCCCGCCATCCCCTTCGAACCTAACCTTTCCTAGTTGGGGTGCCCTAAGTCCCGAGCTCGCTTCGCTCGGTCTTGCATCCTAAGTTCTCCAAATAACAGTAGGAGTATTAAGTAGTAACATTGTAGTAGCAGCTTTCTAGGTTGTTATAAAAGCTACAACAAAAACAACACGATGCACAGAGAACACATTCACGCAACTCAGGAAGAAACGGAATGATCGAAAACGAAACGCAATTGTTTTTGTTTTTCATTTTACCGTCCGTTTCATCGATCGGACACGACATTTTACACCACGAACACTATACTGTGGCAGATTAGGTTGCCAATTGCCCATTTTACGTTTCGTTTTTGCTTTTTATCTGATTTGAGGTTAGAAACAATTTTTTATTAATCTCTCGTAAAATACGCATTACCTTTTAATAAGAGTAACCCAACCCCTACCAGCTTTAACCTCTTTTACCCCCACACAACTGGCAAACGATACTAGATCCAACCCCGTTTACGAAATAAACATTTGCTTCAATGTTTACTATTTTTAACTAATTTTCCTATAAGTCTCAATTTGTTTCGCAAGGATTTAAAAAATGGGCCTTCAGTCCAGTCCAGCACTCGCAGCATGACAACCATAGAAACGGATTTCCTACGGGTTTAGTCGACGGAAGAATAGACAAATGATAGTTTGCGATTGTTTATCTGTCATTTTGTCTATTCTTCCGTCGACAAAACCCGTTTCTATTGTGGTCATGCCTGGACAGATGCACATAATGTTGGCAATGACCTTGCTTCAGCGCGCACCGCTGACACACACGCTGTGCACGCTGAACGCGGTAGCTGACAGAACACACTTGTTTTCTTATAGTTACACTGTACGAATATTTTAGTCTTTTGTTTTATTATGTTTGCATATTTAATTATTATTGTTAATTGAGTTTATAATAGTAATATTGAATATGCAGATTTATACGTATACTTAATTATTGCGTTACGGAAACCTGTAAGATACATTTAAGGTTTTTTAAAAATTAATATATAAATATAGTACACCCAATTTATGCCAGATATGTTTAAGTCCCATGTAATAGGGGAGTTTATTGCCATCAATCGGGGACGAATCGAGACTCCAAGTAGTTACTGAGAAATTATTAAAAATACTGTCTGCGCTTAGCGCTTGGTGTGGTAACACGCCGTGTTCGAGTTCGCGACAAGTCAATCGTCATCCTGAGGATTCCTAGTTGAGAGGTGAAACACGTGTCGATTTCTTTCAGGGTTTTTTTCTTTTATGACTCCTTAGAAATAGCCCAAATAGGCCCATGTATGGCACTTTTGAACGTCAAAATTTACAGACTTATATAATTGATTCTAGTCGCCCCTTCAAAAAGGTAGTTTTCGTATGGAGAAGAATAGGCAAGAAACTCCACCGTTACTCTTTTAAAATGTTTTACAATAGTTTGTATTAGTACGTACATTAGTTAAATAATTATATGTGAAGACGATGCACCTAGAATAAAATTACTATACCACAATAGGTAAAAAGAATTAAAAATGAAGCAACGACAGATAATTTAGTTATGTGATAGATACATGGTGCTCACATATTTACAAACATTGTAAAAGTAGACGATTTTCCTAATGTTTTTAAAATTAATAAGTCAGTGTGTGAGGAAATAATCACAGAATTTAAAATCAATGTCATATAACACAAAATTATAAATTTTACAATTCAATTAGCAACCTGTTTGATTTTGTCTTGATTCTAAATTGTCCTATAGAGCAGGACCAGCATGTTTCCAAGCACTCTTATCTTGGATATAATCCTCTAATTTGTAATATGCTTGTTTACAAAGTGTACTTTTAATATGAGTTTTAAATTTTCTTTTATTTAATTGCAATATGTTACAAGGTATTTTGTTGTAACATTTAACACAGAATCCCATAAAAGATGTATGTACTTTAGATAATCTGAAAAATGGTTGATCTAGTTTATCTTTATTTCTAGTATTAAAATTACATAACATCACGCCTGTATTCCCCGAAGGGTTAGGCAGAGGTGAACCTATAGTACACCCACATTTCGCCAGTTATGTTTAAGTCCCATGTAATAGGGGGCGAGCCTATTGCCATCAACCGGGCACAAATCCAGACTCCGGGCTGCTAATGAGAAATTCCGGATGGAAAAACCCAATAACACCTTGCCCGACCCGGGAATCGAACCCAGGACCTCATACTCAACAGTAGCGCTTTGCGACCACTAGACCAACGAGGCGACGAGAAAATTGTATTTTAAAAATACTTTTATTTTTACTTCTTCTGTGTTCTACACCGTTATTATACCTCAATAACCTTGTAACGTCTTATTTATTAAAACTAGGCATCTTAATAAAGATATGAACGAAAAAATCCAATAACAAGTTGTACAATAGATTTAAAAAAATTGTTTACTTTTAAATTAAATTGGTTTTCACAATATGTTGGCTACAGGATAACCTATGCACCTCTGTACACCGAATCATAAATATTATTGTCCGACAGCGGCACAGTATAAGTTGTAATCAGTAGAGGATCCGGGGGAGGGGGGGGGCTAAGGGGCTCAAGCCCTGCCAAATGCGTCCGAGTTCTTCCGTGACAAATCTTAAAGTGAACTTGATATTATTCTTTATAATTTAAAAAAAAGACTAATAGGTACTAGAAATACTCATGTTATTTTTATTATCAATAATATTTTTGAAATTCTACAACTTTTTACTTTCCTTAAATTCGAAATGAAAAGTAGAGTGTTTAACACGGGTAAAAGTCATCAATTCCTACTCGGACTGCCGCCTGAGCGCAGCGAGGATTTTGAACCTATAAACGGTGCCATAAGCGGTGCTCGTTGAGGAAGCGTGTTGAAAACTATATTTAACTTCATGTTATTCACAACTGGTTTTCTTTTTTACAGGTATATTTACTGGCTCAACACAAACCTGGCGAAGCCTACTATTGTAGGCTTCGCCAGGTTTGTTTTGTTCGCTCTATTGAGCGAGCTTAGTTAAATGGCAACGAGAGAGAAGTATTTCAGAATATTACTTCACTGCCTTTCAACACAACCCACAATTTAGAGCCACACAGCTTAGCTTTAGACCAGCAGAGACAGGTCATATACTGGATTGAGCCTGTGAACACCACTACATATGACCTGTATTCCTCGCAACTTAATGGGAAATCCAAAAAAACTGTCTTGTCTTATCCATTTTCAGAGTATCCACTGTTTATAGATCCATCAAATACATTATTGACTGCACAAAAATTCGCCGTAAAATTTCCCCTCTTTGAGGAGTGGCTAGAGAGGTGCCACGGCGTCCTCACCTTCCGCCTGACACAGGTCCTCACCGGACACGGCTGTTTCGGGAGGTTCCTGCACAGGATAAGGCGGTAGGAAACGCCTGGGTGTCACCATTGTGTGGATCGCCCGGAGGACACGGTGCAGGTCTGCCCAGCTTGGGCGGAGCATCGCCGTGTCCTCGTGGAGGCGATCGGCGGCGGTGATCTCTCGCGTCCGGCCCTGGTTCAGGCCATGGTACGGAGCGAGAGGAAATGGGAGGCCATCACCTCCTTCTGCGAAGTGGTAATGCTCGCGAAGGAGGAGGCGGAACGCGTGAGGGAGAGGCAAATTTCGCGCCCTCACTCCCCTAACCGCCGCAGGAGGAGACGCCCAGGGCGTCGAGAATCGCAAGGCAATTTCCGGCAACGGTAAGCGCGAGCTTGCGGATGGTAAGCAATGGGTAGCTCACCGTCCGATACGGACCAGGCCCGGGTCGACGGCGCGTTGTGTTCCACGCACGCCTCAAAGAGATGTCAGCAGAATCGACGGGGTCCGCTAGGGCCGATGCCTGCCGGGGTTGAGAGAGGGAGATCGTGGCAACAAGGGAAGGAACACGGGTGGGTTTTAGTCAGTAAGAGTCTGACACGCCCTCCCGCTTCGCCCAGAGCGGGAGGAGTTATTTGAAGATTTCACACCCAAAAAAAAAAAAAAGAACCAGTAGGTAGCCGTCTAGCGCGTCTTTTGTTTTGGCAGTTACGATAACAAAATCAAATTCTGCCCAGTTACCTCAGTGGATGTGGAGCGAACCTTTTCCACTTGGAACAATACTTCATTGTTTACGTTTACAATATTTTTAAATAATTTTTATGTCATGTAATGTTACTGTACCTAATATCGCTTATCAAAGGATAATTTACTAATTGTATGCTGATTTTGAAATAAAAAAAAATTTAAACTTACTTTTTCTTTGTTTGGGTTTCTAAAATTTGACATTTAATTTCGCATATTCTGCCAATTTTCTTGCATATTTCAAGCATTTATCATGCATATAACAAGATTTTAATGTTGCATATAATGCGGTCTTAGTAATGATTAATGACATTGATGTAATTTCATGATATTATTACGCATGTAGAAATATTTGCACGACTTGCACGAGTCGAATATAGTGAGACTAAAATTATTTAACTTTATTATTATGTAAGTACCTACGTATATTCTGGCAAATAGATAAATTTAATTTCACCGAATATTTAGTTTTAGACGTAAAAAAAAGTATTTGGAAACTTTCCAAATGCCTTTTCATACCTAAAACGGTTACAAGATCAAATTCAGTGTTGTAATTGCAATTCATTATTAATATTCTAGTTCGCTAGTAGCTAGCCACATTTCTTATTTCCATACAGTAATAATATTGCCAAATTAATCAAAACAGCGAAGTATTTGACATCTATTGGCGACGTTGCCAACTTTCAGAATAAACGCTCTTGGGTAATGTGTACCTATGAAATCATCCATTTATTTATTTATTTATTTAATATTTTAAGCACATAAATGTGCAGAGGCGGACTTAATGCCATAAGCATTTTCTACCAGTCAACCCTTGGGTGATGCAGAGACAAACAGTGGTAGGTGCAATATCGAAAAATTAGTGAATAAATATTTATTGAAATATAAGAATATATATATACCTATTAAAAAGTCCATTGCTCTGACTAGGTAAGTGATCTGTCTGTGTGTAATATTGTGTAAAGGAACATAACATAACATCACATCACGCCTGTATTCTCGAAGGGTTAGGCAGAGGTGTACTTATAGTACTATACACACATTTCACCGGTTATGTATCAGTTCCATGTAATAGGAGGCGAGACTATTGTTCTTACCCAGCCCATCCCATCCTTGATATCCTCCCTCCGGTTGACGCCCTAAGCCGAGCTTCGTACCCCACAGGGGGTGCCCTAAGCGAGCGTTCACCTAGTTTTAATTAATATAGTTGAATAACTCCTGGCTGGAGGTTTTAAGTGTAGTAGTTTAAAGCACCCACAGGAAAGCCCGGTCAAGTAGTCATGATCTCAGAGGTCAACTACGAGATGCACTACCTAAGAAAAAAACAATTTTATTAAAGGAATGTAAAGGAAGTTTATGGAAAAAAAATAATGAATACTTATATTATTCTTTTATTAAATACAAGTCTATTAATCCTATTAAGTTTATATTTATGTTATTTCATATAATGAGAGGCTTGTGGCTAAGTAATAACTGCCGCACGGGTCACGCTTGCCGCGGTTGGTCCGTGGACGGGTGACCATCTTTACATACCAAGACCTCCCCATGCCTCGGAAAGCACGTTAAGCCGTTGGTACCGGCTTGCAGATTTTTGACAGTTGTTACGGGTCATCACAAGCCCGAAAGTCTGACAACCAGTCTTACAAAGGGGTATCGTTTTACCCAGTAACTGGGTTGTGGAGGTCACATAGGCAGTCGCTCCATGTAAAATACTGGTATTCCCAACTATGTTGGGGTCAGCTTCCAGTCTAACCTGATGCGACTGGAAGCTGACCCCAACATAGTTGAAAATTGGCTAGGCAGATGATGATATATTATTTCATATACATTACGACTACTTAAATGATAAGAATAGTTGGTTGCTGTGATTAACTCAAGACAATGTTTATGTTCTTTCTCCAGAATTAGCTTACCCACTGACAATTTATATGAGTTTATATCATTGTTTATATTATTTATAAGTTTTTTTTTTTTCTTTTTAATGAGTCAATTAATTTTTATTTTATTTTATTGTTGTCATAATCTACTCATTACAGTGTTTTTGTTATGAGGTGTATTGCAATTTGTGGTTAGCTAGCGACCTTGACAATTGATCATATTATTTTTTTCCTGGACAACCGACAGCAAGTTCGTCATGCTCCTTTAGATGTCACTGCTTGCGGTAGCGTCGGGGGTCGGGTTGCCTCCTTCCCTCAAATATGGCGAGGGGGGTAATGGCTGATCTTCGCGTTATGCTCGTGAACGGGTGCTGCTTGTGGTGACTGGTCGTCTTGCTGATCATGGTTTTGTTATTATTACTTTTATTTGTTTTACCTCGATGGTCCTAGTTTATCATTTATAACTGCCAATTACAGCTTTATATAGCTTTATGTAAGCGGGCACGCCCTTTATGCCTTGAGGCTTTATTTAGATATTTAGTTCTGTTTACGTTTAGTTTTTATTTTTTTATTTCAGCTTCAGTAAAGTTCTCGATGTTTTTGGTTGTTATATTGGCGTGTGCAAGCTGACATATGGCCAATAATTGATCATTTAAATATTTTTTTGTGCTGCATTATGTTTTTTTTTTGCATACTATTGTATAGAATCATTTATTTTCTAACTTGAACAGACAGATGTGCTGTTAGGGAGTTTGTTGCGCCACTTCTTCTTCCCAACTAAAGGCACTAGGTAGTGGTGAAGGGTGGGCGTTTTGGGGGACTGTCTTATATAATTTTGACGTTCGAAAAGTGCTGATTTTCAGCCTAGTTTGAATAAATGACTTTTGAATTAGGTATGAAAACTATTATAAATGAACAACTAAATATTTTAACTAAATACAATACAAATGGCGGCACTGTATGATGGCTTAATTGTAACGATTGCAAGTTTTAATGACTTTACTTACTTTTTTTGTTTTATCGTCATTAGATATCAATACCTACCCATCAAATGTGCGGAGTTTCACTAGAAAATTTAATAAGAACTTGTATTACTTAATCATTTGTTTATTTTTATAAAAAAATTAAAAACAGTATGAATGCAAAACGATTTCGAGACCTTTATTAATATTTAATATTAATAATTATAACTTAAGAGACCTTTATTTCGGAACACATAAAAAAACTGAAAAAAGACAAATATGTAGGAATATAACCGATTACAGAAACTACTGGTAAACAAAATCAAAAGATACTTAATTACGTATTACATTATACTTCAACAGTTAGGAACTTTCTTGAGGAAGGCTTTCGCAGGATCGACAATAAATAAGCTACGAGTAGAGTAATGTTTCTTTCCGCTGTGCAGGACGTAGAAGTAGTGTTTAAATTTTTTTAACAGCTTCGCATCTTGTACCTTCGTAGTTACCAACACACTGACAGACTGGCTTATGCTCCTTGTTCAGGGAACAGTTGCCCTTGTTCTGACAATATCCATGACACGAAAGTTTTGTATCAGTTTCGCATCTTGTACCTTCGTAGCTACCAACACACTGACAGACTGGCTTATGCTCCTCGTTCAGGGAACAGTTGCCCTTATTCTGACAATATCCATGACACGAAAATTTTGTATCAGTTTCGCATCTTGTACCTTCGTAGCTACCAACACACTGACAGACTGGCTTATGCTCCTCGTTCAGGGAACAGTTGCCCTCGTTCAGACAATATCCATGACACGCGTAGACTTCACACCTGTTTCCGGAATAACCGGAATTACAGCTGAAATAATAAAAATGTGAAACAGTGAAATTTCATTAAGCATCCGTCAAGGTAGACTGCGGAATTCAAAATTTCTAGGTACTTACGCTTTTTTTGCAAATAGCGGCAATGTTGATAAAATAATTACTAAATTATACTCATTTGGAACATCAATATAGCTTTCGAAAATATATTTACTAGATATAAGACATCTCGTGAAAATAATATGACGATTTCCAGTAAATATTATTTCGAGATAAGAATTACAATTTAGTTGGTATATTATTACACTTCTTACAAATTGCAGCGCAACTATGATAACATAATTTATCATAGTTGCCTCAAACAGCGCTGCAATTTGTCAAGGGTATCTCTGAATCAATGGAAGTAGTGAAAAATATTTCACCTGCATACGGGAAGTCCCTCATCATTGAAACTGCATTTGCCGTTCAAACAATAGCTGTTCTCACAAACTGAAACATCGCATCTCTCGCCGGTGTAACCAGGTGTGCATTTGCAAACAGATCGTTCATTATCTTTCATACCGTGTACACAAAACGGCCCATCATATTTTGGAGAAATCGTAATCCGTTTCTCTAGTGCTTCGCAATCCAGTCCCTTGATTTGATCTGCGATTTTATAGTTGGCGATTATACCGATGTTTTTATCATGATGCACATGGAAAACTGTTTTTATATTTGCAGCGATATCAGATATTATTGAAAACTTATAAACATTCCCGACTTTATCGCGAAAGTCTACGGCGAAGAATACGTCTTTTGAAACAGTCAATGTATTTGTTGGATGGAGAAACAGTGGATAATGCGATGTTTTAAAATGCATGATGACAGTAGTTTCATTTTTCGTATTCAGTTGAGATGAATACAGATAGTAATTTCTAGTGCTCACAGGCTCAATCCAGTATATGGCCTGTCTCTGCCGGTCAAAAGCCAAGCTGTGTGGCTCCAAATTGTGAGTTGTGTTGAAAGGCAGTTTTCTAATATTCTTAAATATTTCTCTCTCGGTGCCATCTAACCGGGCTCGCTCTATTGTAGGCTTCGCCAGGTTTGTGTTGAGCCAGTAAATATATCTGTCAAAAAGAAAACCAGTTGTGACAATCATGAAGTTATTTTTTTTAATGCCATTAGTTTATTTACATCATCGGAATGCAAAATAACATAACATAACATTACATAACGTAACACAAGCTCATTTATCTATCGCGATTTGTTGCTTGATGATGATCGAAGTTACATTTTTTATCACACTTGCTCGAAAAGTGGCTCTTATTGCACCAGTTTTAGGTTCACAATGCAATGTTTTGAACACCTGTGCTTTTACTTTTCATTCCTAGTCGCGTAAATACAAAGGTGGATGCAACTCATATAGACCCTACTTATCGCAGCGGCGACCGTATGAATAAAGTATTACAAAAACGATTACACTACAGACATTTGAAAACTGTCTGCAATGTGATCGGCTTCGATTGACATTAGTTTAACAAAAACTACTGCAATACAGCTTATAAACATCGTTGCGGACGTCCCGATTTTAGCGGCACGTCCCGATTTTTGGCCCAAAATTAAATGTCCCGCGCGGGACAGACTCAGTCCCAATTTTTGGGGACAGAAAATCAAATAAGTTATTTCATATTATTTTCTTCTGAAGATTTAACTGCCTTACAGGGCAAACTAATAGTTATTGGTTCTTAGTTCAATAAAGTAACGTATTTTCATTAAAATAAATTTTCTACTGCTTTTATATCATCATTGTAAACTTAATTTGAAACACAAATAAACGGATGAGTAATAAAAAATAATACAAATAAACTTTCGACGAAGGAATCCCGCTTTTTTACTCAAAAGGGTTCAAAATCCCGGATTGCCCGAAATAAAAATCTGGCAACGCTGCTTATAAACTAGCTTGCTTGCTACATAACGCACCTTGAGCCTGCCTAGCTGCGAGCAAATTGGAAGTAGCGGCGGCCGCTTTCACGGCACTGCTCGCTTCACTCGCTCGGCTCGCGCGCGGTCGGTCACAGTTCTAACCTAACCTAACACATTTCACCCAGTTCAGAATTTTTCGACAGTTTATAATCTAACGAAAATAATACCATGGGTGTGCGTTAAACCCGCCTTTTAATTGCCTTATACAAACAAATCTAGCTGCACTACAAATCGCTCTTTGTTGCAGCTGGGTTCGGATGGACTACTATTGCATTATGCCATTCGCACGATAATGCAGCACAGACCATGGGTGTCTGTGTTCCATCCGCCTTTGTATTTACGCTTCCCGGTCAGAGCTTTGAGTTTATTCTTGTAATTGCTGATGTTATATGGTGTAACTCAACTTTTTACTTTTATTTTACAAAAAACTATAATTTTATTACAAACTGCTGCCCGCGGCTTCTCCACGTGGACCCTAATTCGTTTTTGTAAAATAAAAGTAAAAAGTCGAATTATTCCATATAACATCAGCTATCTGCCGGTGAAAGTCCCGTCAAAATCAGTCCAGCCGTTTCAGAGATTAGCCGAAACAAACAGACATAGTAAACAAACAGACAATTCAATTTTATTTATTTGTATTTATTTTCCTTTGTATGTATGTTTAAAATCGTCGTTAGATACGCGTGAGCATTTGTCATTGCACTCCTGGCTCCATTTAGTTCTAATCTACAATCCCATCCCGAGTGCAATGATAAACTTTGCACACTTGCATAAAAATTTACTTAGTTTGAGTTATACATAATTAAAATATCATTGGAACATACCCTTTACAGCTATCGACAACAATATCACGGGGGACCCCGTCATCCATCTTGATTAATAGATTTCCGTTTGGATTGTTAACAGATCCAGGTTTTAATGAAATCCAATTGACACTTTTCTCATTAGTATCAGTAAAGAAGACTGTGTCTGTGGCGGGGTCGAAGGTAATGCCATGGATGTTTCTGCCCTTTCTTTCGATGAAACATTTGATTTCCATGGACGATAAGTCATAACCACATATTTTGTCGTTGTCGGTCTGTTTATCGACGTACAGCATCATGTTGTGCAGTTCATCGTAAGCTAACGCTGAGAGGGTTTGTGACTTAAATCTGGTGCTTGTAATGATATTGTTGGTATAGAACCTTAGCTCGTCTCCTGCGCTTACGGCGACGTCTGAAACAAGAGAAACATACTTAACTAAGCTAAATAACCCGCTAGATACACTCTGAGGAAATTCAAACCAGATAATATCCCTGCAAGATGGACTCTGTTTAGTTAAAAAATAAGTAAGATGTTCTTGTTCTTTTTTACTGACGCCTCGGCCTTCAGAAACGCTAGGGTGGGCACTACCCTATATAGATAATCGTAGACAGTGGCATCAGACGCCTCACAGGCGAGGCAGACGCTTCGACAGCGCGGTGATAGATTTTGGTGGACATTAATCGATACAAAAGTTACATCTCGGTCGTGAAATGTCATCCTTTTGTGACAAAGGATCCTCGTGACTGAAGTGTAAATAAAATGGCAGAGTTTGACATTATCTGCCTTTACATAATAATGTAGAGTACCTACATATTTTCATAAAACTCGCCCCATATGGTTCACTAGAAAACAATTAAGTAATAATTGAGAATAGAAACTGCTAAACATTTCAAAGTAACAATATCTATGGTGTGAGATTTCACAAACAGAGCCGCCAAATTTACGTAATTTTAGTTGACTTTAGCAAAGCTGAAAGGTAAAGATATTCTGATGAGCAATTGCAGCAATCGCTTATCGATATATTGTTTATATCACTTAAAATGTAACGCTAGCTACTTTCCTCCTGCTGCGAAGCGGTATTGCTCGCGAAGGAGGAGGCGGAATGAGTGAGGGAGAGGCAAATTTCGCGCCCTAATGCCCAAACCGCCGCAGGAGGAGACGCCCTGGGCGTCGGGAATCGCAGGCCGATTACCGGCCACCATATGCGCGGGCTTGCGGACGGTGCGCAATGGGTAGCTCGCCGTCCGATAAGAACCAGGCCCGGGTCAACGGCGCGTTGTGTTCCACGCGCACCTCAAAGAGATGTCAGCAGAATTGACGGGGTCCGTTAGGGTCGATGCCTGCCGGGGGTGCGAAGAAAACCAAAAGGGAGACCGTGGCCTCTGGCAACAGGGCAACCAAAGAAACACGGGTGGGTTTTAGTCAGTAAGAGTCTGACACGCCCTCCCGCTCCGCCCAGAGCGGGAGAAGTTAATTGACAATTTCCCACCAAAAAAAAAAGGTACTTTCCGGCGACCGCCAAAATCCGTGATTGAACGTTCCATTTTGAAATCGCCAGCGAATCGCTGATGGCGAGGCATCGACTTAAGTCACTAGGTGTGTACTGTAAGGTTTTATGCAAAAAGCAACCTTATGTTATGCAGGCTGTTAAGGAAACAGCTCAACATTAGAACTATATTGACAGTTTTATATTTAAATAGAATTGGATTATGTTTTAGTTTGACGGAAAAGTAGAAGGAAACTAGCTATGGAATAGTATACATATCTTTATAAAATACTATGTGGAGCTTGAAGTAATATGCGAATAACATACGAGTGCAGCGTATCGTTCTAGCGTCCTCCCTCTCGCCCTTAATACACATTTAGGCACGATACATTTTAGTTAAACTCTCTCGGATGTTACAATACCTAGCGTATGAAGCAAGTAAATAAAATAATTAATTAATAAAAACTTGTAAAAATCAATAAACCGTAAAAGATTGATTTAAAAAAAAAACTTAAAAGTAAAAAGCATTAGTCAAAAAAGTGACAGTTTCCGCCCAGTTTGGCTGCTTGGAAAACGCTCTTTTCGAGCACATAATGTTAATTATTTTAAAAGAGTTGCACATTTGAAAGAGGCCACTAGAATCAATTCTATTTTTTGCCTATTTGCCTTTTGTGTGCCTATTTGAAATATTTTTTTTGAAGTATTTAGAGTGCTGCTAGCGCCATTCTATCACTGTGTCACTTGTTCCTTTGGTTGAGTGTTGAGGATAGTTCGCTGCATTTATATTATCAAAAAATTCAACTTATTTGCGCAATAAAATTGACATTTTGTGTCTGTATAAAAGGCATTTTTACTACTATTGTTACTAGAACTTAGGATGCAGGAGCGAGCGAAGCGTGCGAGCGCTTTAAAATAATATTTTAAAGCCTAAAAGGCTTTTTGCCTATCCACCTTCGAACATCGATTAGTCGAAATAATAGCAAGTTAAATACTTACTTTTTTATATTGTGGATAGCTTAGGGATCTGCATAGTTTTTTTTTTTAAAGTCGGCTAGAACCTATGGAAACTCCTTTTTGTATTTTTAAATTGTAGTTGAAAATTTTAGTCTATCCCACTAAAAACTTAAATCGATACTTTTTTGAGTTACTTGCAAGAATGTTAGGAATTTTATTATTTTACGTATGAAAGTAACATTCAAGACAATTATGTCAAAAGAAAACTGAAAAATACCCACTGCAAAAAAGATATGATTATTGAGCTCCACTGAAAACTCAAAAAAAAAATACATATGAAAAACAGTGGCCCTCCGGGAGTGCCGACGGCAGTGAAAAAAATCGGCACCGCGGTAATTAATCCGTTGATGTCTTTTACTCCACGCACCGCGGTAATCCACACATTGATGTCTTTTTAATGGTTAAAAGCTGGTGTCATCACAGTGTCGCGAAATCATCCCATCTCAAAAATGCCCAACGCGCCTAAAAAAATTTTCACTTCAAAAAAATACTCGAGAACTACAAAAAATCGTGGAAAATACATGGTGTATTTTTGGATACACCATGTATTTTCTGGGCATTAGAAATCTATATATTTTTTTATAACGTAACTATTTGGCAACCCTGCATAACCTACCTACTATCACGATAGGTCTAAATAAGGCCCGCTTGCACCACAAATCACTCAAATACATTTAGCGGTAAACATATTTCAATCATCGTTTTGTTTCCCTCAATCGTTTGAAGATAGCAGAGACGGAACAATGTTTTAAATTTATTTTGCGTTAAACGTATTATATTAAATGATATCTCGTGCAACTAGGTCTAAAAGTCCCACAAATTAAATTAAATTATGAAAACGTTGATAATGAGACAAAAACATGCTCCTCGAACTCACCCCAAGAATGCGCCAACCCCACGTACAGCACTAACAACGCCAGCACACACTGCGTTCTGCACGTTGTATACTTCATAATCGTAAATAAAAAGTTTTTTCAACAGAATTAGATGGTACGTCCTCCCTACTGAACGCTCTTAGAATTTTAAAACAAAACTCTTGTTTTCGGAAGTTATATAGTATGTACGTATTCGAGATAAGAGTTCTCAATCATGCGATTTTTCCTTTACCTACTCATCGTACAGATAACTTGGTGACCCCTCTCTGTTCCAATTTTTAGGGTTCCGTACCCATGGGAAAATAAAACCCTTATAATTTTGTCATGTCCGTCTGTCAGTTTATCTGACAGTTCGTCTGTCCGGATATCACACAGTCATTTTACTCGGAAACTATTTGCCCTATATCGATGAAAATTGGAAAAAAGGTATACTCTGTGCACCGCTGAACAATGGTGCAGTGAAATTACTAATAAAATAGTAATGGCACTGCCCATACATGTAACAGAAGGATGAAATAACTACAATGTCCGTGATTTAGTTTGTTTATATATTATTATGTATATATATATCCATATATATATACATATATTTCTTTTATATCTATAAAATATGTCATAAAGTCAAAGCCAAATCATTTATTTCAAATAGGCCCTTGTATAGCACTTTTTAAGGTCAAAAATTACAACATTGATTTTAATCGCCCCTTCCAAAAGGTAGTTTTCGTATGGAAAAGAATGAAAAATATATATATATATATATATATTTTTTTTTTTTATAACACCTATACACACTCTGTAAAAAATGTCAAGTGGACACTTGACACTTGACATTTACTATTACGGTTCAAAAGATCAAAAGATCTGTCTGACTGACGAACAGCAGAGCCTTAGTAATAGACACCCTTTGGGTACGGAACCTTAAAAAGTTAAAGCTGGTTCGCTGTTTTAAGACTTTAAGACTATAGTAACATTATGATTCAGCGTACAGAGGTGCAGAGGTTATCTTATAGATAGCACATCGGGAAACCTATTTCATTTTAAAAGTAAACAATTTATTTTATTTTATCTATTGTGCGTTTTGTTTTAGGTATAGCTTATTGGGCCTTTTCATCAGGAAGTTCTCAGTAGCAGTCTGGATTTGTGCCCAGTTGATGGCAATATGCTCGCCCCCTATTACATGAGACTTAAGAAATATAGGTGTACTATAGGTACAGCTCTGCCTAACCTTTCGGGAACATAGTCGTGATTTTATGTTATATGCGATAGTTGATAATTTTTCTCGATTACAATGTCGGTTCCATGGAAAATGTTAACCGTTTTTTTTTTCTGTCACATTTTTAATAAGGCGACGACAACCGACTTTCAATGATTTTATACTGAAGATCACGTCTAAACGAGTAGGTAGTGTAAATGATTTAAAAAAAATATATATGTTAAATCAGAGCATTTTCTTTTGTTTATATTACATATATATTAATTAATTTATATATACTTTATTGTACACCACAAAAATACATAACAAAAAATAAATCAAACACTACCAAGTATACAATGGGCGGCCTTATCGCTTTCCGCGATCTCTTCCAGGCAACCTTGGAATGGACAGTGATTTGCCTGGACATAAAATGGGGCTGTCGTTGGTGCAAATAATAAGTATACAATATACTAGAATAGATACACAGATATATACATATCCTAAATAATAGATACATTTATTTTTGTTGCTTATATACACTCGAGAGCAATGAATCCGGGTCACTTAAAGAATCCTAAAAATCTCGGAAACTAAAAATGCTAGGTTAATGCAATAAATTGTATTTAATAGACAATGTAATACTCCTTAAATGAAGGTATTAAAACTTCTTAGTTATTGTAAAGTTATATCATAAAAAAATCAAATTTGAAAAAGGGCCACTTTCGAAGATGGAACTACGAAATTACAGCATTTAGTTTTGCTTTTGTTTGTAATCTGTCATTTATGTGGGTACATAAACCATGTTGATAGTGCTCTATATTCATTATTCAAGCTGAAATTATGTCGCTTACGCCTGAAGAATGCACCAGAATACTTACAATGCTGGAAACCGGCCGGAGTCAGCGCGATACAGCCAGGACTGTCGGTGTGTCGCTGTCAACAGTACAAAGAGTTCTCCGACGTTACGAAGAAACTGGTTCTAACCTACGCAGACCAGGAACGGGCAGAACCAGGTGTACCACAGCACGAGAAGACCGATACTTGGTGAACACCATGCTTCGAAATCGCTTTCTCACAGGAACTGAACTCACAAATCAGTTTCGACGCCTCGGAGGAAGTAACCCAAGTGCATGGACAGTAAGACGTCGGCTTGCTGAATCTAACTTAAAACCCCTTAGACCTGCAAACGGCCCTAAACTGGAGCGTGGGCATCGTATTTCAAGACTAAGATATGCCCAGAGCCACGTAAATTGGAGTATTGAAGATTGGTCAAAAGTTATGTTCTCCGACGAATCAAAATTTATGCTCTACAAGCACGATGGAAGACACAGAGTGTATCGAAGACCAGGGGAAAGATTCAAGCAAGCATGCATCGAAGAAAAAGTAGCCTACGGTGGAGGGTCTGTACTTGTGTGGGCCGGAATTTCTTCTGAAAGTCGCACAGAGCTGGTGATCATAGAAAACGGCTCTTTAACTAGCGTAAGATATGTGGAAGAAATCCTCAATGATCACGTTGGTCCATTTATGGTCAATTTAGGTGAGGATGCTATATTTATGCATGACAATGCCCGACCTCATACAGGTAGGATTGTAAATGACTACCTTCAAGAGATGAACATTACTAGTATGGAGTGGCCAGCGCGCAGCCCGGATATCAACCCGATCGAGCATGCTTGGGACGAGCTAGGCAGATGCGTAAAACAACGAAACCCTCCCCCAATCACGCTTCGTGAGCTCAAAATTGCTCTCACAGAGGAATGGGAGAATATTCCCCAAAATCGTATAAGGAACTTGGTGTACAGCATGCCAAACCGCGTAAACGCAGTAATGGAAGCACGAGGAGGCAATACGAAGTATTAAAATTCAAGAAAATCGTAATAAAGTTCAAAAATTTCATGTTTCCTATTTTTGTTTTAAGGAGAGATCAGCAGTTTTTTTCTTTATGTAATTTTGTGTTAATAAAATGTATGGTGACTCATATTTTTTTACTTTCATTTAAGGAGTATTACATTGTCTATTAAATACAATTTATTGCATTAACCTATCATTTTTAGTTTCCGAGATTCTTTAAGTCACCCGGATTCATTGCTCTCGAGTGTATTTGGTAAGTATGTATGTAATATACTTACCAAATATATAAGCATAAAAATAAATGAAAACTATAGATAATTACAGTTACGAGAACAAGATCACAACGACAAGTAATGTTCCTTCACGAGTCTCTTAAATACAAGTAACGATTGCGCGCGTTTTATTTGAACTGGCAATGTATTCCACAAACGAGGAAACTTATCGAGGAAAGTTGTGGAATGCATAGGCATTTTAAGCTTTAAGTTATCTGATGACCTTAAAAAATTTCCAACTATGAAGTACGCCATTTTCACGTATCGCGTATTTATTACGTATCGCCTGTCAATACTAGGAATGCCCATTTCTTCTGTTGTGTGTAAAGCGCCTACCTACCTTCATAAAATATTATGATATCGATTCTGTATTGATTGTTCAATTTATTATTGCATATCAAGTTAAATAACTGTTTATTTAATTTTTAAAAAATGTATACAATATTCTTAAAATAGATAGCTCACAAGGTAAAATAAATAAATCGTTTTCTATAACACCACAAAACTAGATAAAGGTACATTTATCTATCTTATTTTCATTGAAAATGTGACGTGACAATAGTGTGCTGTGAGGTATATTTGGTTGGTATGGTTAATAGCTTTATTTTTATTTATTTTTGATATTGAAATCGGAATAGTTTCAAACGTCTATTATTACTATTACGTTGATTAAAAACAACAAAGATTTTAATCTGTAATAACCTCTAAAACGCGTTATGATTTGTATTTATTTTATGTTGCCAACCGATATTTTTGCTTTTCTTTCCATAATAAATCGATAAAAAATTTAATGTATTAGAATGTTACAACAGCACGGGTACAACTTTATTTGTCTTTTATTAGCCCGTCTGTCATATTTTTGCAGTATGTCAACATTGTCAACCAGTATGTTTTTTCTGATGGTTTTGGTACGTTGCGCGTCAAGTTTGAGCATTTTAAATCCTCCGTTACTGCTGTTAACCTATTGAAAATAAACATACTTCCAACGCCGCTGCACCGTGTGTGTTTAAACTTTTTGTGTTGTGATACATTTAATATGGCGAGTGCGACTGTGGAGCGATGTCTCGATTACTCTTTGAGATTAACGCCCCATACATAATCATTATTTCATTTATTGTACCTAGTGTAGCTGCTTTCCATCCCTTCCTACTTACATAAACCATTTCATGATACCATCTATGATTTGAGTAGGATCTAGATATAACACTGAGCGATTGACTATCAGTTATTATTGCTTCTATGCTTTGCATTTTAATGAAACGCGGGACTATGATTATGAAGCACGAAGGTGCTCAAAATCAAAATCAAAGATTTTGTGAGGTGGTCACAGATGGTTACCAGTAACTAGCCACCTGACATAGCTAAACCACTGTAGATTTTACACAAATATACTTCAATGACACAGAGCGTAAACCCATTCAGACCCTTTCAAAGTAGTTTTGTAATTCATTTTGTGGTCGAACATAACCTCTAAATAGTAATTAAATTTTTGTAAATATCTCGTAAATGCCATTGTAGTTTGTGTTGAAATTTTTGAAGTATTTAGACATGTCATCGAGAATTTTAAAGATGATTTTATGTAGACACAACAATGTTGAATTCAGTAGATTTGTACATAGTGCCGTGGGCAATCTCCTTTATGTCTAACGCGGATAAAAAATCTATCAAGTGTATTTTTCTAAAACATTCACGATTTTAAAGATAATTTAATTACTGATCTTTTAGTACACGTGTTTTATTAAAATACCTTTTGTTTTATGTATAATAAATTAAGAATGCGTCTAATTTGGGACAGCGCTCCTTGATGGGCGAGTCCTATTACTGGCTGGGTTTCAGAAAAATACGCTTGATAGTTTTTTTATCCGCGTTAGACATAACGGAGATTGCCCACGGCACGGCAAATACACTTGATAGTTTTTGCGTGATTCTCAGTTTTATTTCCGCGTTAGACATAACTTTATTTTTATATACATAAAATCATTAAAATTTGTTTATTCTCGCCTTCAATGGCCGGCGGGTGAAACCGCGGGACACAGCTAGTAAGTTAGTAAAATCTACGACGGTAAAATGTTTATAAATTGTTACCAATGCAGTGAGTGGCATTAAAGATGTCTGGCATACGGCAAAGTCCCACCCATTTTATAAAACCCATTATGTTAAACATATAAATTAAAATATAAATAGTAAATCTTTATCTGACCGGATGTGGCAAGTGTGAACAGATCAATTTCTAACAGTCAATGAAACTCAATGACTTGTCAAATAAGAAAACAATAGGGCATAGACAATCGCGCCAAAATTACCAAACAAACGCTCTATTGCTTGGCCTTGATTATTATCTGTGAGTATCGGGTAAGCGTGAAAGATTCAACTTTAAGGGTTCTGTCTAATCAGTTTATAGAAAAAATTATAGTAGTAGGTAGTCAGAAAAAAAAATAGGTAGATGGGTGGTAGTTTTTTTATTTATTTTTGATTGAGAACAATAATTACTAAAATCGTCCAAGGGTAAATCCGGAAGGAGTTAGCTCAGCACCCTAATTGCGTAACACACGATCAATCATAAACTGAATCATTTTTAGGGTTCCGTACCTCAAAAGGAAAAAACGGAACCCTTATAGGATCACTCGTGTGTCTGTCTGTCTGTCTGTCACAGCCAATTTGCTCCGAATCTAATGGACTGCTTAAATTGAAATTTGGTACACATATGTAGTTCTGTGACCCAAACACGAACGTGTAACATAAATAAATGAATTTTGAATATAAAGGTCACTTTTGGGGCCAAACAATAAAATTAAATAAAAAAGTTTTACTAAAAGTACCGTGTGTCATATCAAATGAAAGGGCTTGTTACGAGGGTCTTAAACATATTTTTTATATAATTTAACGATAAATACTTTTAAAGATATTAAAGAAATTCGATGAAAATTGATCATTCCCACCTTATCTCTGAAACTACTGGACCTCAAATTTTGAAAAAATTGTATGGCTCTTTACTCATAGATTACAGGAAAAATCTATAAGAAGTCTATGGTCTTAAAATAACATGGTAAATCTCTCAATATTGTGCGTACAAACATACATTGAAATGTATGGGAGCACATGTAGTTCAACTACAATGTTAAGTTTGTATTTGGGATAGGTTCATCCCAACTACGGAATTCTTCATTGTGCGTAGTCCGACACGCATTTGGCCGGTTTTTTAAGGATATTGCTAATCCATTTGTTCCTCCTACTATGTTCGAAAAATTTGTCTGCTTGGATAACAAAATTAATGTTGTTGAACTGGCAAAATGAAACACATTATGATTGATCGTATGTTACGTAATTAGGGTGCTTGTGTATCCTATCCTATCCTATCCTATCCTATACTTCCTATATCCTCAACAGGGTGGCAGGAACATCGACGCGAAAACTGTTACCATGGATTCAGTACATGATTTTGAACCGCCCTGCATTGAAATTTTTCGTCAGTTATAAAAAAAAACAAAACAGCTGTTTCATAGAAAAGTGCAATACCTACGCGGTCGAAATGTATGGAATGGCAGATTTTTTTTTTTTTAAATAATCGATGAAAAATTTCAACGCAGAGGGCTCAGTATCGTGTACTGAATCCATGGTAACAGTTTTCGCGTCGATGTCCCTGCCACCCTGTATACTACTTCTAAACGCGAAAGTTTGTGAGGATGGATGTTTGTCACTCTTTTATGCAAAAACTACTAAACAGATTTGGATGATATTTGGCACACAGATAGTATATAACCTAGATTAACACATAAGATACTTTTTATCGCGATATTCACCCGGGATCGAGACTTATGCGGGTGAAACCGCGGGGCGCTGCTAATGTACTTATAAATATCTACAGGGTCAATTTAAATTAGTTAGACATTGATATCTAAAAAAATTTTTAAACTGATAAGCAAGTACACATCAGTTTAAAAACATTTTTTTTTAATAATAATGTTAAGTTCACGGACGTAGCCGGTAATAGTTATATCTAACTACGATAACATCACAACGTTATTTAAATTTTTAATTCTTATACACCTAGTTGCTATTTAAACTATTGTAAACAACATTGACAAGAAGTTTTATTACTTCATCAACATACATAAAGTGAATCAAATACGTATTATTAAAGCTTACTCAAAAACTTCTCGAGCAAAATCAATCGAATTTATATAAGGCCACCGTGCAGGCTTAATCTATCTACCAAATTAAAAAGAATTAAAAGAAAGAAAATATTTGATTTGGGACACGCACAGGAAATACAAAACAGTAATGAAAAAAAAAAATGAAAAAAAAAAACAAACATTAACAAAAATAAAAATAAGTAAAATTAGGTAAAATAAAAATAAGTAGAATTAGGTAAATCGGCTTAGTAATCACATACAAATTGGTGACTAAAGAAAAAGAAAAGAAAGAAAATAAATTTCGTTGACCCAGGCATACATTATTCACACAAAAATAAAAATAAACTCAGAAAGCTTAAAGTATTGTGTGCCTCACGGCTGCGACAAATAGACCCAGTTCAGCATATATGCCAACAACTGAAATGAAATGAAATGAATTTGTTTATTCTGTAAATTCTGTAAATAGGATATCGCAATCACTTTTACACGTCATATTAAAAAAATAAAAAATAAAAATAAGCTAGTTGAGTTCGGCGTTTCCTATCTGACTACTCTGAGAAGAAAGGCCGAAACAAACTCAGAAGTCACAGTCTCTTATAAAGTCCAGACATAATCTTGGTTAGGCCATATGAGGACCATGTAGATTAGTGTCTGAAATGGTCTTTTGAGGAAAGAACCACACAGATTTGAGTGGACCTGTCCAGTCAGTGCAAGCAATTAGTGCCTGACGCTGGTTTTCAACTGAACCTTATGTTATGAGTACCTCTTACGGAAATAAATCAGTTTTATAGTGTGTGTAAATACATAAATAAAAAATTAATATGTGTCGCAAAAAATCGATATGATATAATTAAGTTTCAAAATAATTAAAGATTTATACAGTGGTGTTTAACAAAATAATTGAAATGGTATGGTTGCACAATTAACAACGCACATATTTCTTTAGTCTCGACACATATTTTTAAAAGAGTAACCTTACAGTTTCTTTCCAGCTCATCTCCATAGGAAACGACCAATTGGAACCGTGCACCTAGCTTCTAACGTTTCCGCTTCTGAAGTTTATGTAAAATAAATTAGTTTTAAATAAAAACTCGCCAAATGCATAACCTCCTCCTTTAAGAACTACAGGCCAACGGATCTCTAAATAACAGATTAAATAATAAAGTGGAGAGGAAAGTGACAGTACAATATGTAAATAGTATTATTTAGTGTTTTGCTGCGTCATCGAACCAATTTGTTGCGCCGCCATCTTGCATGTATTGATTGTTGCACAGGGCGGCTGTGGAGCTGTCATATTGTAATTGTTTTTATTAAATATTTATTTTATTTTTTATGCAAGGCACACCAACGACATATTGACAAGGATAGTTACAATAGGTATCACATACAGGATGGCAGAGATATCGACGCGAAAACTGTTACCACGGTTTCAGTACATGATACTGAACGCAGAGGGCGTTGAAATTTTGCATCGGTTATTTTTTTTTTAAGCCGCTGTCCAATACATTTTGACCGCGTAGGTGTTGCACTTTTCTATGAAACAGCAGATTTTTTTTTAAATAACGGACGAAAACTTTCAATGCAGGGCGGTTCAAAATCATGTACTGAATCCATGGTAACAGTTTTCGCGTCGATGTCCCTTCCACCCTGTATAGATGCACAACATTCTTGATTAAAAGGTGAAAGGTGGGTTTTTGTTTTTATGTGAAATATCTATTGGCGCGCTTGGGGTAATGCTACGGTTTCCTGAAAGAGCGGTGACTTTTTCTTTTTCATTTTCTGGCATTTTTGTCTCTTTTTCATTTCCTTATTTGTATTTTGTGCTCATAAATATTTTTCTTTCTTTTCTTTTCGTTTAATTTACACCAGTAGTACCTTTTTTTGGGTGATTAATTATTTATTTATTTAATACTTTAAGCACATAAATGTACAGAGGCGGACTTAATTATCAAGTAACTTCTCCCGCTCTGGGCGGAGCGGGAGGGAGTGTCAGACGCTTACTGGCTAATACCCACCGTGTTCCTTTAGTTGCCATATTGCCAGGGGCCGCGTTATCTCTTTCGGACTTTCCCGCGACCTCGGCAGGCATCGGCCCTAGCGGACCCCCGTCAGTTCTGCTGACGTCTTCTTAAGGCGCGCGTGGAACACAACGCGCCGTCGACCCGGACCTGGTCCTTATCGGACCAGGCCTACGGTAGCCGGGAATCGGCCTGCGATTCCCGACGCCCAGGGCGTCTCCTGCGGCGGTTAGGGGCGTGAGGGCGCGAAATTTGCGTCTCACTCACGCGTTCCGCCTCCCTCTTCGCAGGCATTACTGCTTCGCAGAAGGAGGTGACGGCCTTCCATGCCCTCTCGCTCCGTACCATGGCGTAGACCAGGGCTGGACGCGAGAGATCACCGCCGCGTATCGCCTCCACGATGACACGGCCCACGGCCCACGGCCAAGCCACACACAATATCACCATTTAATCAGTATTCTAATATTTAAAATAAAACTAATAAGTTACCTTAATTTACAAATAGATCTCTAACCATTAATAAGCCAATCTATCTTTTTTACCGACACAGCCACTAAGCACGTCGTATCGTGATCAGAGCCCGACCCAGAAGGCCGTTTTTCCGCCATTTTTACATATCGAACCTTTCGAATCCGAATCCGGTGTTCCCAGTACAATATCGAACAATTATTATCTAATAATAAATTCAAACCTAAAATTTGTATTTTGTGTTTCACGAACTGTGTCCAAATAAATATTTTTCTTTCTTTTCTTTTCATTTACACCAGTAGTACCTAAGATGTAAAAAACGCTCTGTATTTGGACAGCCGGTATTGTCAGACCGTTCACTGCTTTCTTAGCAAGCCAAAGCATTAGACCGAGTTGTATGCCGTGACAGCAAATAGCATGACGCTTTCTTAAGTTATTATTTTTATTAAAAAAATAAAAATTTACTATTTACACAAACTATTTACAATATAAGAATATACTTACATACGTAAAAAAGGTTTAGTTAAGTTTCTTAAAAAATACAATTTTAGTAACCTGTTTCGCTTAGCTATTTCTACAGAGCCATAAAAAACCCTGAAAAAAATCGGTGTAACACGCCATGTTCGAGTTCGCGACAAGTCAATCGTCATCCTGAGGATGCCGCGTTGACAGGTGAAACACGTGTCGATTTCTTTCAGGGTTTTTATGGATCTTTAGAAATAGCTAAGCGGAACAGGTTACTAAATATATCCACGTCTATTGTATTTTATAATGGATTTCCGCAAGGTCACGCCTGAATCAATTAACTGTCTAATCTTATTTCAAATGGAGTATAGACCAACATCATTCTCATGCCCTTATCCCAATTTATTTGTATTCTGCGCCGGCGCAACATCTCTTTTTCTTCTATAGGTACTTCTCTATTTAAAAGTCAAAGTCAAAGTTTTCGAAGTGAAAACTTCTATAGGCGCGTTGGGCATTTTTGAAATGGGATCAAAACATTGATTTTGCGACACTGTTACCGACTCCTCATGTTTATAAACGCGATTGTGCTCTTTATTTATATTACGTTTTGAATCAATGTTCTATTCAAGTATTTTTACTTGCCAACAGACGATCTGTGCAGTAAAAGACATCAAACGCCTGCCGATGCAGGTGATGTTATGATACCTACATTGGAACATGTTTTTTAGTTTTCACTTCTGTCGACACTCCCAGAGTGTCTAATTTTTTTTATAGGTGTCAAAATAGGTGTTATAAAACCAGGTAAATAGATTTCTATGTGTTGCCGTCTAAAAGATTTTTTGTTAAATTTAAATGACAAGCAAAATCAAAGATAGTTAATTGATTCAGACGTGACCTTGCGGAAATCCATTATAAAATGATGATGTGGATATATTTAGTAACCTGTTCCGCTTAGCTATTTCTAAAGAGTCTTAAAAAGACCTCGAAAGAAATTGACACGTGTTTCACCTCTCAACGAGGCATCCTCAGGATGACGAGCCGCCGTTCGAGTTCGCGACTAGTCAATCGTCATCCTGAGGATGCCTCGTTCTAAATCAAAGCGAAATTATATCTTAGAAATAAAGTTAACAATTTGTATTAATATTTAGCGCAGAATACATAATAGTACAAGTACCAAGCCTAGCCTGCTAGTAGTCGTCATCTTCCGACCTCGCCGCCGAGGTCCTTTGCAATCGCGACCGCGTCCCCGAGTAAATAATACTCCTCCCTGACTCTTGCTCGATAACGAGGTGCCAGCAGTTCTTGCAGCTGAGCACGTAGCTTTAAATTCCCCGACTAATAATCATGATCAAAACTTTGATCCAGCCCGTCCCATCCTTGATGTCCTCCCTCCGGTTGACGCCCTAAACCAAGGTTCGTACCCCACAGCGGGTGCCCTTAGCGAGCGTTCACCTAGTTTTAATTAGCATAGTTGAATAACCCCTAGCTGGAGGTTTTAAGTGTAGTAGTTTAAGGCACCCACCGCAAAGCCTGGTTAAGTAGTCATGATCTCAGAGGTCAACTACGAGATGCCCTACCTAAAAAAATAGAAAAAAAAAGTAGTCATGATCTCGGTGTTCACCCCCTTTTTAGCCATTATCACCTTTCACACAGCCCATCCATTGTTTCTTTAATCTTTCCCTACTCTGAATTGTTACCAACGCGACAGTTAAATCAAATAAATAAACAAAAACTAAAAATCAATTCGACTCCACATCACGCGCGCGATCACCATATTGAAATTGGAACGCTCACCCATAGACAATAACGATGGTATCGATGGCCGTTTAGCATACTACATCGTTTAGTTTGGCAAAGGTATCAGTCATACAGCCGCGAGCCTTTTTTGTTAAACAATTAATAATAATTGTATGCCATTATGGAACAACTGTTTTTTTTTAGTGGCGCTCAGAAATATATGGGTGTACTTCCGTTACTTATAATAATTCTGATATTATGAGCGTTCACAGACGACATACAATCGGTGGCCATTTTTTTGGAGTCAAAATGTATGGCGCGGTTTACACAGAAGAGACGGCAAGGATGCGTGGCTGTGGCTGATAATCAAAGAAACCTAAAATGAACAACAAATTGTCGTTGTTGTCGGAAAGATAATTGAGTCACCTAGTGGCGGTGACGTCACCTGGAAGCGCAGGCCCAATTCTCTTTCCGACAAAAATGACGCTATGCGACATAACTATTAGGTTCATTTTAGGTTTCTTTGATCACCACCGCCTCACGCCCTCGCCACGTCTCTTCTGTGTAATCCGCGCTTATCATAATTAACGCACAGTTACAGGTCCTACAAAACAAAAAACAAAAAAAAACAGTGGCACTCCGAGTGTGCCGACAGAAGTGAAAACTTGAAAAAAATCGGCACGTTAATGTCTTTTAGTCCACGCACTGCGGTAATCAACGCGTTGATGTCTTTTTAATGGTCAAAAGCTGGTGTCGTCACAGTGTCGCGAAATCAATGGTTTAGTCCCATCTCAAAAATTTCCAACGCGCCTAAAGAAGTACTTATGCCGTAAGCGAGTACGTTATAGTTAGTTTAGTGTGCGACACCACACCGCAACGATTTCGCCGTATGAATGTACATACGGGTCGGACTAAATTTTTGATGTGTAATATCTCTCCGCTCGGTTTCCTGCAAAATCCAAATTGTGAGATTGAGTGATTTCATGAAAAGGGACAGAAGTGTGTAACAGGAAGCCGGGGAAGCGCGCGTTATTTAATATAACCAATGATCGCGCGCGGTGCTAGAGTTAGTCAGAAACGACCTTGACGCCCCGCCTCTTTAATGTTGCTCATTACCTTAATGTTGCTTCTTCGCAAGGTGAGATGTCAGATGTTACACATCATATGCGACTACTGTAAGACTCGCTCGTTTTTTATGCATGTGCTCCGACACCGCAATGGGCGAACGGTGTTTTATCATCATGAGTACAATCGTCACGTAACGAAAAAGAGTTATGCTCGAAAAAGTCAGTTTCAAGTGTCAAATATTTTTGTTTTGTAATACAGAGCCATCTAGTATTATTCAGCGAAAGCTACTTCGTTCCAAACTGTACCCTAATTGCGTAACTTATTTTCGTAAACAATTATGCCTAATTTGTAACATTTTGACAACATTCATTACGTTATTTACGTTGTTGAGCAGATTTTTTTTCCAACATATGAAGCAATGGATTAGCAATCTATTTCAAATCGAAACTGATTGTGATGGTGTTGTATTACGCAATTAGGGTACGGGTCCCACGACACGTCCCGTTTTTTTTTTTTTTTGTTTATGTAAGTATTTATTTATCCTCCCATTGGAACGCCATACAGAAATTACACCAACGGCGAAAAAAATTACTTCATGTGCTGCTTTCCATCCTATGCGCGGTGAAAATCGAACGGGCTGCGATGAATCACGCACGCTTACATAGCATCAAGACGTCAGCGTTTGTATATTGCGCACAATCATTCCTAGCGATTTTTTTGAGGCTTGATGAATTTTTCAAACATAGAAATTTTTTCACGTGCCACTATTTTCATTTGTTTCTTATTTACTAAACTGCTCTATTTGCTAAGCCAGTTCGAAATTTAAATAAAATATTTGATAAGTTACCTCCTTGGTTGCCATGGGTCGAAGTAAGTAGAGATGCCACCAATAGGTACTCGCTATTATTCGGTATTCGGCATTACTCGAATTTTTTTTGTTATTCGTCGAATACCGAATAATAGTGTCTATTATTCGACATTCGGCGAATAGTTGTCTAAATAAAGGAAAAGAGCATGCATCCTTGCGAGGAACGGTTTTCGATGGAAGGATTTGCCTAAAATATCGAAATTATCATCTCCAGGCATATTTGAATGTTGTGCTATTGAGGTTATCGATTATAAGATAATTGTTATCTGTGTCTATAGATTCCCAAATGTGAATTTTGCATGAAATATCATGTTCACGCTATAAGAACATTGTTATTGGTGGTGATTTTAATATAGATGTGCTTAAACATAGTAGTCACACAAATAGAAAGAAAAGAATAGAAAAGAAAAGAAAAGAAAAGAATAGAAATAAAGAAAAGAAAAGAAAGAAAGAAAAATTGGATTTTCTTTCCTTCTTCACAAAAACAAGTGCATACATAAAAGACAAGAGTAATCAGAAAACAACAAAAAGTACATAATAAACCACGAGCATAAATAGAAATTAGTCGGCAGCTAAACGACATGGCTGTGACAAGAAGGCTTCCACTCAGCATGAAAATGCAATTGAATGTCTGTGAGTATAAAACTTAAAACGAGCATGAAAACAATCGACTCGCACGGCCAGCTGACATGTCTAGAAAATTTTGCGCTTAATAATTTTAATAAATCATTTAAAACTAATGTCTCATAGCTTGCGGTTTCTGATCATCAGTGATCGGAGTAGGTAGATTGATTTTACGTACTCGCATCATGAATAGTAATAGAAATCATAAAATGGATAAGCCTTTTTTCCGGGAATTCATTTTGGTACTTACGGGATTGACTCAAATATTGTAAAAGTAAGGATTTTTAAACTACTACATTAGAAATTTATAGAATGCGATCGATTTTTTTTTTCTTATTTATCAAATAATAAAGTGAATCTTACTGTTGTGCGTCCATTCGAAATTTATATGATATAACTAATTTAGTAAGTTATTTTTTGTAAGTATATTATCTGCTGCTTGTAATTGTTACTATTCTTGACTAAATAAATAAAATATATTTTTATACTTCTTAATATTTTTTCGCATTCAATGTAATAACAGCAAAATGATTAAATACCTATTTGAAATGTGTAATAACACATTACAACATTTGAAATTTGTAATAACACATTACAACATTCGAAATTTCTTTAAAAAATCTTACATAACATAACATCACGCCTTGTTTCCCCGAAGGGTTGGGCAGAGGTGTCCCTTTAGCAGGTTCACCCACATTTCGCCAGTTATGTTTAAGTCTCATGTAATAGGGGGCGAGCCTATTGCCATCAACCGGCCACAAATCCAGACTCCGGGCTGCTGCTGAGAAATTCCAGATGGAAAACCCAATAACACCTTGCCCGACCCGGGAATCGAACCCAGGACCTCATACTCAGCAGTAGCGCTTTACGACCACTAAACCAACGAGGCAGTCAAATAATAATAATGAAATAAAAATAGTGAAATATCTAAATGTGTACTTGTATAAATTTATTGAAAAATATAACATTTTGTGTGAGGAACAGAAAGGATTTAGACTATATACAATTATATACTATATATATACTATTTATATATACTATATACAATTATATATACAATTAATATGGCCATATATAACTTTATATACATTGTTATTGACAATGTCGATAAACGTAGGTCTGTCTGTGGCATATTTTTCGATATGACGCAGGCATTTGATTAACAATTCTGCAAAAAAATTTATGAGAGCTGTTTTGGTGTTTTTGTGTAATTCTTATGTTTTTGGGTGTGTTGAATCCGAAAATGACTTTCATTTTGTTATAGAAATACACGTTTTATGACAAAGGTATATAAGGGAACTTAGGTATGTTAAACAGCCCGAGGATACCGCACGGTCTCCTGCGAGGCGGCGAGCCTTCTTGCCGGATTACCGCCATGGGATCTGGAGGCAAAGGTCCTCGCGCACATCTGGGAGTGGCGCGAGGAGGCGAAACGCCGGGGCTTAACTCCGCTGCCGCGAGAAATCCCCGGCAGGTTGCGAAGAAAACCGAGAGGGAGATCGTGGCCCCCGGCAACAGGGCAACGGAAGGAACACGGGTGGGTTTTAGTCAGTAAGAGTCTGACACGCTCTCCCGCTCCGCCCAGAGCGGGAGAAGTTATTTGATGACTTCCCACCCACAAAAAAAAAAAAAAAAAAAAAAAAAAGGTATGTTAAACAAGTTATCATCTTGAAATGAAACAAAAAAAAATAAAAAATATTTGCGTAACAATACTTTTTTTTTTGTCTGAAACGAATTCATTAGTAAACACTAAACACATTTCTTTTTCCCAATGAGACTCCTTTTAGTACATTTTCGCTTGTTAATTTCACACATGCAGTATAATTTACTTAGTTGTTGGATCTTTTGTGAAATGAAATGAAATTGTTTATTCTGTAAATGAATATCGGAATCACTTTTACACGTCATATTAAAAAAAATAGAAAATAAAAATAAGCTAGTTGAGTTCGGCGTTTCCTATCTGACTACTCTGAGAAGAAAGGCCGAAACAAACTCGGAGGTCACAGTCTCTTTTAAAGTCCAGACATAATCTTGGTCAGGCCATATGAGGACCATGCAGAAAAGTGTCTGAAATGGTCTTTTGAGGAAAGAACCACACAGATTTGAGTGAACCTGTCCAGTCAGTGCAAGCATTTGTCAGTAATCGTGGAGCTCAACTCAGAACTTAAGGAGCTCAACTCGACGAACAATACCAAAGAAAGGACATTTGGGTAGGCCGCATAAACTACTCAAACTGCCAGACCATAATTAAAACTAACTGAAAAATAAAAATAATAATGATATCCACATAGTCCTCACATTCACAGTAATTAATTAAAATAATATAATACTTTACAAAGTAATCATGTCATTTTGAATATAATTTTCAACAATGTCAATGTGTATATAAAACTGGTATATTTTCATGATTTTACAAAATAATTAAAATGTTAAGTTTTATCACAAGGCTTAGCAGAGCGAACAGTTCAATCCCATGCTTTTTTATCTTCTAAATAATCTGAAATTTTATAATACCCTTTTTTACAAAGTTTGGTTTTAATACAGATTTTAAATCTATTAATGGGTAAGTTTCGCATGTCAATGGGAAGTTTGTTGTAAAAGCGTATACATTGACCCATGAACGAGTTGCCTACTTTGTGGAGACGTGTTCGATGTACAGCAAGATTGTGTTTATTCCTGGTATTTAAACTATGATTATCGGACATTTTCTTAAAATTTGATATATTTTTGTCACACAATAGGTTTTCAAAAATATATTGTGAGGCTACAGTCAGAATATTTATTTCTTTGAATTCTTCTCTGAGGGAATCTCTTGGACCTAGGTTGTATATGGCTCGAACAGCCCTTTTCTGTAGAACAAAGATAGTATCAATGTCCGCACAGGTTCCCCAGAGAAGAATCCCATATGACATAAGACTATGAAAATAACTAAAATAAACAGTTCTGGCTGTATCCACATCAGTTATCTGTCTAATTTTTTTAACATCATAGGCGACCGAACTTAGTCTTCCTGACAATTTTTCTATGTGCGTAAGGTATAACTAAGCCCTATAAGGATATGGGAAATGATTTGAACAACTTAATTTTTTTATTGATAGAGCAGCAGCTGTTAGCATTTTCACAAATAAAAAGTTTATATAGTACTAATAAAAAATACCAATAAAGTATGTTAATTTAAATTTTATGTTATTGTTGTAACACGAAATAATAGGAAATATCTACTTTATAGCTATTGCATAACTCTAAACTGTTAGCATTTTTATACATAGCTATGAGTTCACTAAAGCTATCCACTCAACGAAATAAAAAACTTTAGAATTATAAAAGGTTTTGTGGAAAAAATATTCTCTCGTATCTCTACTGGACTATCTCTCCTCTAACCTCAGTACATATACTTTTTTTTCGTCGTTGATCCATACATTTGGCCGAAAATATTAGGTACCCGTTACATAGGTACACGTATTCACGTAAAACACACGCCGTGTTCACGACATAGCCACACCACGATTTTTAAAATATTAATTTGACGTCTAAAATCCGCCATTTTGATTTTATAAAAACAAAATCTAGTCTTTAACTGTCACACGACCTAGAGGCTAACATAAAGGAGTCGATAGACAACTTTATTCATGTATTAAAATCCATCTAGCTGTTACGATGCTTTGAGGGTCTATAGAAATTAGAATCCCACCTTTATGTACAAAGATACATAAATACCTACGAGTGAATAAAATAACTCTGTCTTTGTTGCAGCCTGCCCCGAATTTACGCCTAGGCACACAAGGCACTGGCCTAGGGGCCTAGCCCGCCTAGGGGCCACCTACCCAGCTACTCCGACGGTATCTGTCACTGTCACCTTTTAGCCGAACATTGAGCAATAGTTAAATACGACCTGGACCTTGGCTCGTATTCTAGAAGAGCGAGAGTGCCGTGTTTTGCGCCCCTTGTAATTTTTTTGGAAAATCAGGGTCACTAGCTAATAAAGGGTAGGTACACACAGCTACACATCAAGCTATACATTTCCAGTATATGCTGATTTCACATCGTATAGAATTTCCGTACAATGAGAGGTCAGCTGTGTATACAACGAATGGAAAAACGCAATTCAATGAATGGAGGAAAAATGGCTTCGGAATAGGGGGCCTCAAACGTTGAAATGCCTAGGGGCCCTAGGTCTCGTAAGTCCGGGCCTGGCTGTAGCGCAATTGGGTGAAAACCAACTCTAAGTAAGCATATAAAAGTCGAAAGGTATTGTGCGCTTTTATAATTTCTAACGTGATGATATCATGGTGGACGTACACGTCACGATATCATGATAACACAGGGAAGTAAAATGTATGGAAATACTTATAAGAAAACGCTTTTAAAGGAGATCATTCACCGTCCATTAATTTTTGGGCTAAATGTGAAAGTGCCGGAACATACTGAAAAACAAAATTTGCCCATATCTTTTTACCAATAAAAATGATAACAATTTTATTATGGCGGTATAATGGGTAGGTACGGAACCCTCGGTACGCGACTCCGACTCGCTCTTGACCGGTTTTTTTTATGGACAAAAATATTCTGTTTTTTTTATAATATATTTTTCACGTAAGGGTGTTTTATATAAATAATGATGATTTTGTCGAATCATTTAGTATAAAAACTGAAAAAGAACACTTACCTATTGGGTATTTATTTAACTTTCCATGAATCACAATACACAACACACACACATGTTATTTGTTTTGGTATTTTATTTACATTATCAATTTTAATTTAATCTGTTATTGATTAAAACGAACACATGCACTTCTGTGGGACCCCCGGCTTTTATAATCGTCCACGGAGCTCCCTAAGCACTTGAAACTATTCTGAAGTTCGAGCTGAAAGCTCTCGGGGTTTTGGATTTGCATCGGTGTTGGACGGAGCGTAGACTTCATCAGTCGAGATCTTGCAGCTTGATATTTAGATTCAATATTAGTACTATTTGCAATTCTTACCATGTGGTGATCATTTCCGGTTTTCTGCGCATTGAGGAAAAAGACACCATTAAATGTTTGCTTCTTCGTCGACATAATGATGTATATTTCTTCTTCTTAGTTGCATCATGCTTTCTGAAGAAGGAGTTTCTTATAAAGAGGCCTTCCTTCTCCATAAAATTGGCCAGTAGGTGACCCCGGTGGTTCCGATGTCCAACTCCAAATTGCCCCACTCGTAGTTCATCATCGTCTCGTTTGCCCAGTTTCGCATTGAAGTCCCCCATGACAACAGTGAAGTCAGTTTTAGAGGCGTACATGGCTCTGAAAATATTCTCATACATGGTCTCCACCTCATCGTAGGGGTGTAACGAGGTCGGGGTAAAAACCTGTATTACCTTCAACGAAGATAACAACATAACATCACGACTGTATTCCCCGAAGGGTTAGGCAGAGGTATACCTATAGTACACTCACATTTAACGAATATCTTGCTGATATTCTGAGTATAAAGTACGCCACCCTGGTTGACACACCTAGGGGTGTGTTGCTTCAGCACGTTGCTCACAAAGGACTTATGGATAATAAACCCAACTTCACTTTAAGACTGCTGATTGCCCTCCAAGAAATAAAGCAGGTTCCCAGATTTGAGGATTATCGAATCCTCCCCCTCTTTTCGGACGTCAGATAACCCAAATACCCGATCTTAACCTGCTTAATTCTTCCTCGAGGGCGGTGATCTTCTCATCCGTCCAGATTTTACGCGTTGTGTGTGTTGCTACGGCCAATTTTCGGTGATTTTGATAAATCAATAATAAGCACAATGTTGATTGTTTGTGTTTTTATGTTATTTAAGATAATTTTGTACAGATTTATGATTTAAAAAAAAATAAATTATTTTTTGTTCTTATTTTTATTCACACCGAAAAATAAATTGTAGTTACTACCATTTCTTCTTTTTTTTTCTACATTATAGAACCAAAATGATCTTTACTTCCACTTAGAATTCAAACACCTCTCAATATTAATGACAAGCCAGACAGGCGTATAAATTATTAAAATCACAGAAATAACATGCATTTTGACGTTTCTCATTCGTAAATTACAATATTTTAAATCACCAACTAGGTTTTATTAAATATTGGTACAATCATTAATAATTTAAGGAAAAAGGTCTTACGTCCATAAATTCCAAGCATTTTTGGGGGTATTTTGATAGAGTTATACTGTATTGCCGTCATGCCAAATAGACGAAAGATCCAAAAACTAGTGTTATAGACATTGATATATAAAAACCCAAGATGCACACTCAACGTCTAAAAAGCGTCCCCAAAAAAAGAGCGCAACATTCTAAATTGTGCGCTCATTTCAAATAGTCTCGCGTCGCTCGCGTCTGGAAGCAGTCGTTAAAAATACCGAAGTGTTCTGTGAGAAATTGTAAAAATATTACGTCAAGAAGGTTAAAAAAGGATGGGATATCGTATTTTCGGTAAGTAAAAAACTTATTGACTAGTTTTTGTTGTTTTTATGACCGATTATAACAAGCAATGTGTGATTTTGATTTATTTTTTCTAAAAACTTCATTCAACGCCCAAAGTAAAATACGGCTAACTTCAATGGCTGCTTGGTCAGTGTTAGAACAACGCATTACAGTCTCCGTTTTATTTTAGTCGCATTATAAAAATGACCCTGTTCTAATAAGTGGAGTCGATTTTGTTTGTGTTTCTTTTTATTAATAAATTTATGTACTTTTGAACCTTTTTTGTATGTAGTTTTTGAAAAATATATATATTTACGTTACATAACGTGTAGGTCAGGAGGTAGCCAATTTAACATTTTTATAATGTTCGTAAATATTATGATGTATAACGATTCATTTATGGGCCAACTTATGAGTTCGCGACATGCGGCATGCTAAGGATAGACTGAAGTGTCGCGTAGTCTGTAGTCTGTAAGTGTCACATTAGAAACTTCATGGAAACTTCTAATTTTTATATTTTAGTTTTCCTCGTGACCCAATACGATGTGGAGAATGGACATCAATCGTCAGCCAACAAAGGCGAGAAGATTTTTTTAAGTCGAATAATTCAAGCGTCGTTTGTTCCGAGCATTTTTGGATGAAGATATGTATGTCACTTTAAAAGGCATAAAACGTCTTCGTAAAACGGCTGTTCTTTATATTTGAATAAACAATTTTAACAGTTATTATTTGTTTTTTTGATATACCCTATAGGCTACCCAAAAACATATTTATGCAGAAATAAAAGTATATTTATGTGTTTAAAACACAATTTTACAAACTCTTAAAATACTAACTAATAACGTAAGATGAAAAAAAAAAAGTCATGTTCGACTCCACTCAATACCTTGTCCTACCGACTACGGTCGGTCGTAAAATTTTATTGCTTTAAGTACCTGCGTTGTAATAACAACTTTAAACAATTGGCGTAAGGTTGAACTTGCAATAATATATGCTTGTAGCTTATAGAAAGAGACAGAAATAGAGTTTCGGGACACTTTCGAGCGTTGCTTTTATTCGAGACTGTGCATCTTGGGTTTTTATATATCAATGGTTATAGAGGAAATAACTTAAAATCATTATCTCATATTGACTGAACTGTAAATGTATGGCCACATGCAAAAACACAATAAGCTGGCTCAATCACAAAAAAAGTTATTCAGTTTTCTGTCTCTCCTGAAAAATAACGGTTTTGTGAATACGCCCCTATGGTTTGAGACCCGCGATATGTCGATAAACTTACTTCTATTTCAGTATGAACGGTCAAAGAGAAAGAAAACCTAACTTAGGGATCCTGCGCACTAGATGGCCACGATCACGACCAGTGATCGCAGCGACCAGGTAAACTATAAAAATTGATACGAATCGCACACTTGGTCGCAACGGCCAACTAGCCGACCTAGTGCGCAATTTGTATACTTCTTGATGAAGTCCACCTCTATCGTCAGTTGTTTGATATTTGTTAGTGTATCTATAACAAAATTTCCAATCATAGAGCGTTCCGGACAACCAGTCAACAAGCAAAAAGAGTGGTAAAAACATACATAGAATTTATATTTTCGCAGTCAAAAATTTTACTTATTTGATTTGAAACTACTAACGCCATCTATTGTCGAATAGCAAAACCAAATTCTATTTATAAAACATAACCTTGTCTATGGCACTTGGCACAAGTACCCGAGTGAAGTTCAGTTTTGACAGTTGTAATGTAACAGTGGTCATCCTAGTTTTTTTTATACCTCCTTGCATTTTGATACCAAAATATTAGATATTCGTAAAGTGGTATTACGTGAACAAGATGAAAATGAGAGCCCACGCACATCGGGAAAGGTGGAATGCGACCCGCTAGCGACGGTGAGTACGACATGAGCTCCTTAGTATAATGCTAGTGCCTATATTTTTAACTGATTAAAAAAAACCGTAGTCAATTGGCTGTTAACCTTTTAACTAAAAGCGGGAGACGCGTAATTCGACGCTATGCCGTGTATAATTTTATTACTATTCGCTCGACGGCGCATACATTAGCGGGAGGACGGTCGCCCACATTCGTTTTCGGTCTTTAGCATTAAAACGCCAAACTTTACTGTAATCGTAACTTATCAACCGTAATTGTTTCTTTATCTACATTAGTACAAATTTCATATTTAAACCCTTGATTGGGTGTAAACTGCTTGATAATACATATTAACTGTATGCAAAGTTTATTATCAGTGTCCTATTAATCAGTGATTGTGGTTTTTAATTGTGTATAAAAAATTACTTGGCTGCACGCGAAATTCCATTGCCCATCAGTGGTGAGAATAAAAATATGCCAGGCTTTTTAACAGGTGAGTTTAGTGTTCTATTTTTTTTACAGTTTATTAATTATTTTTTGAATGAACCTAATTATCAGAATTTTTCAAAAGATTACAGTGTTTTAAGCTGTATTTATTTACATAAACTGGAACAATAAACTTGAATGGTACTTCATTTGAAAACGGCTCATGTATATTTCTAAACTGTCCTTGTAAACAACTTAATGTAAACATATTTTTTTCCAATCTCCAATACATTTTGTGTTATTTTTATCTGGCATTTAGGTGTCACAACAACATTAACCAGGTGTGTATCCTAACTAATATAATAAATAGGAAAGTGAGTTTTTTTGTTTTTTACACCTTCACGCTAAAACAGCTGAAGGGATTTTGATGAAATTTGGCACATGGGTAGACTGTGACCGGTAGAATGACATAGGCTACTTTCATCCTGGATTGCAGACGAATTCAAATACACATCATAATGGCTTAAATACCATGATTAGTAATAACCCCCGTTGGGTCTTTTGCTTCTAATAGATTTATCACACCTAGTACACATAATAGGTTTAATACAGTATTTCTATACAAATACATTTTGATTGTGTTTCATAACTTATACTAATAATTTAATGGACATGCAAAATGTTATGATCTGAATTAGTTTTTTAAATGTGTTTTTTTTTTGTTTATTTTGTCTTTGGGTTTTGGAGGCCTTTGCCCAGAAGTTGGCTGATGGTACAGGCTAACAGTAACCATTTTTTTTTTTTTTTTTTCAGCAATGCTTAATGATTTTATTGTGAAATGCTAGGTATTCTTTCTTCAAATAAGATCCTCCTTGAAGAATAGGCTGCATAATCATAAGTCCTTGTTCTTTAAAACTTAACAATCATAAACACAAATAATCTTATCTATTACATTTTTTTATTGATTACAACATTGCATTGCAAAAAAAAATGACAATTTGGTGCATTTTTGATAAGTTATTATTTATGAATCAGACTTCTTGTAGATAAAATTAGCATTAAAAGCCATTTATTTCCAGGAATTTGTTTAAAAGTTTATAATAGCATGATGAATTTTTTTTTTTTTTTTTGAACACTTATATTTTTATTATTTAGTGACCATAGTGTTTTACAACATTGGGGTGCCTGGCTAAAAGGAGCTTGTGGCTAAATAATAACATCCGCACGGGTCGATCGAAGGTTAAACTACGCTAGCCGCGGCCGGTTCGTGGATGGGTGACCATCCATTACATGTTTAGAATTGGTCGCAGTAACTAAACCAGGGCACCCCGACCAAATGGGTTAGGTTATAAATGAAACAATCCGCGCGCGAGCCGAGCAAGCGAAGCGAGCGCTGCCGCGGCCGGCAACCGCTACTTCCAAGTTAGATTTCTTACCTAATTCCGATTAATTAACTGCCCACACGTAACTCCTTGTTCAGTTATTTTACTGCTCAATTATTTATTTAATTACCCATTTAAATATTCGTTATGTATGAGTCATGTTTATTTAGTTTATTGCTATGGCTAAGTAATAACAGCCGTACGGGTCGATCCATCAGGTTAAGCTACGCTTGCCGGGGTTAGTCCGTGGATGGGTGACCATCTTTACATACCGAGACTCCTCCGTGCTTCGGAGAGCACGCTAAGTCGTTAGTCCCGCTGGCATTCGTAGATTTTTATCAGTCGTTATGAGTAGTCAGAACCCCGAAAATCTGAGAACCAGTCTTACCAAGGGGTATCGTATTACCTAGTTACTGAGTTGTGGAGGTCAGATAGGCAGTCGCTTCATGTTAAACTGGTATTCAGCTGCAGCGGTTAGACTGGAAGCTGATCCCAACATGGTTGGGAAAAGGTTTAGCAGATGATGATGAGAAGAAAGTTATGTTAATTAGCATTTATTTTTTGTTTAAAAGAAAAATGGCATTTTAACTACAAAACTATAGGTACGAAAAAAAAAGTCAACGTTGATTCCTCAATCTATCATTGATAACCAATTTTAATCTTTCAGGACAGTTAATTCACAATCTAACTATGTAACAATGATTGGGAAATATTTTTAATATAACATTTATCTTGGAGATAACTATCAGTTATTTTATCTAGGTTTTAAACTGTTTTTGAATGTAATTATCTCTGATTATACATATTTTATGTAACCTTAATCTAAAAATCATTATAACGGCTACTGCAAGTACGCACGTACGACAACTTGTGACTCATGCTTTCGTACTGAAACCTGGAAAACGTGCATTAAAAAAAACCTGGAACTACTACCTATACCCCTTGTCCTAACCAAAGCGATCGGTCGCGCGATCATCTGACCAAGATTATTTCTAGATTTTAATAGAGACTGTAACCTCTGAGTTTGTTTCAGTCCTCCTTCTCAGAGAAGTCGAACTCGTCTAGTTTTAAAACAAAACTAAACCGAAAGGGGCACAGCTGTTGACATCGCCAGCGTATATGGAAACTGTTATGTTAGAACTGCGGCCCCCAATCAAGCGAAGCTAGCGGTACCACGACAGCGGCCGACGAGTGGCAAAACCGACTAGAATATATTATGAAATAAATAATTAACGAAACGTTACTTGTAAACTAAAAATTTGTCAACGGTGTTTTGGTGAAACATTAGTGAACCAGTCCTGAGTAGCTGTAGGAATTCACATCCATAACGATAGTACTGCGTTTGTAAAACCCGCTAGAGCTAAAAGCACGGTAGCATTTAATCCATCAAACTGTGCGTTCAATCGCTTAAAAGTTCTCACAGCTCAGAAGTACTGGGGTTCTGAATACTGGACGGGTTTCTATAAACCCGTCGACGTCGACGCTTTAAGATTCGCCGAACAAACTGAAAGCTACGGTCGCGTGTTGGCGCGATAATCGCTTTGATTAGGACACAGCCATAGACGATACATAAATATTATTTTTGTAAGCCGACGTTCGCATGGACGTAATAAAATCGCGGCAGTTTTTTTTCATGCACTGTATTTTCAACTGTCTGCTTAGCGCCGAGAGTTGAAAATCCAACGGTATGTTTTTTCAACGCGCTGGGACGTGAGTGCGTCCCAGCGCATTAGATTCTCAACGCTCGGCTTAAAACCGAGAGTTGAAAATCCAGTGCGCGATAAAATCCCGCCGCGATTTTATTACGTCCGTGCGTACGTCGGCTTAATCTCAATATTGTGCGTACAAACTTACATTTGCAATTAGAATTTATGAGTTAATATGATTTTCAAATACCTATAATGTTAAATTTGTTCTTGAGATAAATTCATTTTAACTGCGGAACATTGTGCATGGTCCGACACGCACTTGACCAGTTTTTTAATGTAGGTACGTGCGGTCTAAACCTAACTGTGGTTGTCTGAATAATTATTAAAATGACACAGCGATTATCAATTAATTATGTGTGGTGATTATGTCATCTCTTAACTGTTCTAGTAATGTGGATATTATATAAAAGATACTTGCAGTATGTTAACTAACGAAGGGCGTTCAGTACGTTTAGCTTCCATATACATGCAAAAAAAATATGACCATCAAAAATAAGTTTAATTTTTTTATTGTAAAATATTAACAAAAAATATTAAATTGATAGGATCTACTTACGTAAAAGAAACACTCTGTATACGCGCACTTGTCTCTCAACGTGGAGAGACAACTGCGCGTATACAGAGTGTTTCTTTTTCGTATCAATTAAATATACTTGTGAATAATTTGCTAAAAAAAAAAATTGAGTGGTAATTTTTTTTTACTTACTAACTATTGCGGGTTAACGAGAACGCCCTTCGCTAGTTAACATACTGTATATTTAATTGTTTTGTGTAACATGAATCCTTAAAGAAGAATTTTTAGAAAAAAAAAAAACCAAGGTTACCTCCAAACTGAATAATAAACCGCTGGTATTTAAAAAAAAACTTCAAATTAGATCATGAAACTTTGCATAATAAATTAATAACTGAACTAACTATAAAGCAGATACCATGCATTTTTTTTTATTACCCTTATTTTCACCGTAGAAAGAAATTACCTAAACTGTCGGCGCCTTGGAGCCTTCTACCCGCCGCTCAGTCTCGCTCTCACTCAGTCCACGATGTATTATGGACTCTTTAAGTTAAGTCCCATGTAATAGAGATCGAGCCTACGCATCAACCGGGCACAAATCCTTCCTAATGTACAAAACCAGTAAGATTTTATCCGTCCCGGGAATCGAACCCTGGAGCTCATGCTCAGCAGTACTGCTAGCGACCAGTAGACCAACGGGGCAGTCTTAACGGCTAAGGCCCGGCTTGACTCCACTTGACTCCATATTGGAGTCATGGCAGTGCCGCAAATACCGTCAAGCCCCGATGTAACAGAATCGGTGATATGAAGTGACGTCGATGGCAAACCGCAGGGCTTGACAGTTATAAATTTACAAAAGATAAAACATAATCGGACATAGCGTAACATAATCAACCTATAATTTTCCCACTGCTGGGACACAATCCACCACGCTTGCCCAGTGTGGGTTGATGTCACGTATCTTCGAAGTTTTAGTTCTAGAACATGCCAGTTTCCTCAATGTTTTCTTTCACCGTTTTGATAGCAGTGGTGGTGAAATAATATACACAAAGTAAAGCACCTGTCTGGGTTCGAACTTAAGACCTACAACTCGTAAGTCGCGGCCATTACCACTGCTCTAAACAAAACATAATCAGCCAGTAATCTGCCTATAAATATTCGTGAATCTTCCCAATGTTCTGGCCGAGGGAGTAGGCTAGTGATAGATTAATTAACATTCGCATTCATTGTTAGCATGCGAATGCTCATTTAGCATTTAGCAAATGAAATGTAGTTGCGAAATTCTGTGAAGTGCGAAGTGAATTTATCGCGTCGTATTTTATATACTTTACTTTAACATATTTAATTATGTGATCAATCTTAGTCACATTAAATATGCAAGTGTACTAGCACAAATAAAACGTTATCGACAAATAAACGAAACGCACGCTAGGACACGTCCTAAGGCGAACGCGCTTTTTAATACGCATATTAACAAAATTCACATACTTCATTGTTATCAATTATAGTCATATTAGCAAAAAGCGTAACAATAGCAATTAGCATGCTAAGGCTCGAGAATTCACATGCAATTGAAATTTATGCGAAATCTATTGATATTACTAGAGTAGGCTGTAATCCACCACGCTGGCAGAGTGCGGTACGGGTTGGTGGATGTTGCGACATATCTTTAAATTTTTGGTTCTGCCGGCCATGCCGTATTTTTGCTTCCGATAAAATGACATGTAGAAAATAGTATGTTCTGTAACACCCTTTACACCCTCTGCACGCGTAGCATGACGCTTTCTATGTCTACGAAGAATAGACATAGCTCTTTTTATACAAATTGACATTTCGTCTCTTCATTTTTGACATCGCACCGTAGAAATCATTCTACAATCTGTCATTTTGTCTTCCGCTTCTAACGATCTTTGTCTAGGTCCTTTTACATGTAGACTATTTCAGAAGAAAGTTTTCTATCCAAACTGTCAAAATCACTAAGTAGTGAAGACAAAATTTGATTTTGTAATCGCCATGCTAAAGACTAGACGGTAGAAAACTTTTTACTCGACGGCCACAAAGTATATACGGTTATCTACAAAATCATGAAACACTTGCGTTTTGAACGCAAAACTGTGATAAGTAATAATTATCATAATTAAAATTCACACCAACACCTCGAATTCATGTACAAAAATAGTACTGTATCTTTTTTTTCTTTTGCTTATATCTCGAAAATGGTGTGTCTAATAGCAAAAATAATGAAAATTTCGACCCCCCTTTATAAAACCCACAAACCCCTAAGACTGAACATGTAGGTAATAATTTTTCTTATTTTCCATACAAAAAGTGAAAAATTCCATATAAAATACGTCGAGCCTTCGCGTCTCCGGCTCTAAAAAACGAGTACCACGTGGACTCGCGATTGTCAAATACGATTTAAGTTGTGTCAAAATTATATTTAAATTTAGGGATTTTTTGTTGCAGAATAGTTTTAAGATTTTCATAGCCAAAAATAAAGGGGTTTTAGTGATAGTTTAGATAGTTTAGTTCGGTGTACAAGAGAATCGGCACCATTACCAAGGAAATGGTTAAATCCAATATTACTGTAATATGATTTCTTCCAAAATACGATACTTCGACACTCTTAATATCAATAAAAATTGAGAACCGAACAAAGCAAAAAAAAATCCTATGACAAAACAAACAATTCTGAGTCGAATTATGAAAAGAGTGAATTGCGTAAAAAGTGCAGTTGTGTCTTTTTACTTTACTGCAGTTCTGTCTACACGGAACGTCATTTTTGCTATTCTTCTGTTGACACAACTCGTTTCTACGGTGGTCATGCTACGCGTGCTGGAGGTACACTAATAAAGAAACACAATCTCTGAGGTTGTCCCACTGTCTTCGCCTTGCATATTAGCCTATAATGTTCCCACTGCTGGGACAGAGGCCTTATCTCTTCGAGAGGCAGTGGGCTGTATAAGCTACTATGCGGGCCTAGTGCGGATTGGTAGATGTCTTTGAATTTTTGGCGAAAGCGGTTGTCTGGGTTCGAACCCACTCGTAAGTCGAGACCGTTGCATCAGGGCCACCACTGCTCTCGCCTTGGTCCTTCCAAAAACCCGCCCGCATTAACAGAGAATGGAGTGTGTTGAAAAAGGAAAGGGAGGCCACGCGCGAGTCGAATTGGTCGCAGAAACTAAGCCAGGGCACCCCGACAAAATGGGTTAGGTTAGAATTGAAACCAACCGCGAGCGAGCGAAGCGAGCGCTGCCATGGTTGCGGCCGGCGAGCGCTACTTCCAAGTTAAATTTCTACCAACTAATTCCGATTATTAACTGCCCACACGTAACTCCTCGTTCAGTCATTTTACTGCTCAATTATTTATTTAATTACCCATTTAAATATTTGTGATGTATGAGTCATGTTTATTTAGTTTACTGCTCAGGAGCTCGTCGCTAGGTAATAACAGCCGCACGGGTCGATCCATCAGGTTAAGCTACGCTTGCCGGAGTTGGTGGCTGGATCCTTTACATACCGAGACTACTCCGTGCCTCGGAGACCGCGCTAAGCTGTTGGTCCCGGCTGTTATTCGTGGATCTTTGACAGTCGTTACGGGAGTCTTATCAAGGGCCACCAAGTGCAAGAGGCAACTGATAGAAATCCGATGATTGACGAAACACGAAGTTTGCCGAGGGACAATAACAAAATATTTATACTGTATTATTTTTCGTAGTTTATCTTTGGCACATCTTTATGCATAAGCATAATCAGCGTACTTTTTTCCCACTGCTGGGACACAGGCCTCCTCTCTGTGAGAGGGAGTGTGCCATAATTCACCACGCGGGCCCAGTGCGGATTGGTGGATGTCACGTCATTATTCTTCTGCCCTTATGCATTATCCCAATTTATTTGTGGTCGGTTTATCATGTTTTTTCTTCCAAACCTCTCTAAATTAGTTATCTCGGTAGTCACTACCTTTCTAGCCAGTAGAGGTGTGCGCCGATGTATTTTTTTACCGGCGGCGGCGTCTAATGTTAAATTTATTGGAGGCGTGGCGGCGTTATCGGCGTAATGGGCGTGGATGGTGAAAATAAAAGTACCATTAAAATCAAACCACTGTAATAAAATTCCCTTTTCATCGAAGAAGCGTTTGGAAAACTGTGTCAAGTCTTCTTTTCACCCATACCGCAATGTTTAAAAACGAAGGTATTCAACTAGTGAGTCGTGAATGCTATTTAAATTATGCTCATATAAAAATGTATTTTTTATTTGCGAAAACAACTACGTCGAAATAAACCAATAAGCTTGTATTTGACATCTCTAGTGTATAGTTTACTAGTATATTTCTACCTAAATCTAGAATATAGCATAGTTTGACATTGACGCTGATGACGCCGAAAAAAACATCGGCGGCGCGGCGTGGTTGTAAATCACCGGCGGCGTGCGCCACGCCGCCGCGCCGTTCGGCGCACACCTCTACTAGCCATATTATTATCATCTTTCACACATCGGTGGATGTCACATGTCTTCGAATTTTAGGTTCTAGGTCATGTGAAGGAAAACGATGAAGAAAAACATCCGTGAGAAAACCGGTACAAATATACTCTGCGTTTATTAATAAGGGGGACCTGTGTGTTGGAGGTGTATAAGGAACCTGTCCTACCGGCGACGAGGAAGCGACTACAGGTATGATTCAGAACAAAGCTGCAAGCGCTAGTGCTGATGCAGCAATGCTGCCGCGTCGATACTCGTAGGATCCCATACATTTTTCATATTTGATTACATCCCGCGCACGGCAGCACTGCCACGTGGAGCGTTGTTCAGAATCATACCCTAATAAATAACGAGTTTGTCGCTCAAGAAACGTACAAAAGATTGTAGGTCTCGTGTAAATAAAAGAGATGCATATATTAATAGTGGATCGCTGACTGTTCACACCGCCGGTGAGTACTCGTTTGTCGCAGTGACAAGAGCTAGCAAAGAGAGTACTCGCTCAGCGACGCTCGTTTGGCGGGTGGAACACTCGCTGAGAGACTCACGGTTGTGACGTACTGATAAGCAGTTGTCACACCGCTGGCGATTAACGAGGAGCGAGTAGTGCTAGCAAAACGAGTTGGCGAGCAACTAGTGTGTAGTTCTGATAATTTTGTCGCTGGGCTATCAGCGAGTGTCCGAGTGCGACGGGCGATTACTCACACCACTTGCTCGAGGCGAAATTGCCGCTGTTTGGTCTCTCGGCGTGAGTTCTGACCGCCATGCGAGCATCGCTGAGCAAGTATCACCGAGCGAGTATTATCTTTGATAGCTCTTGTCGCTCAGCGACAAACTAGTGGAGCGACTCCTCGCCGGCGGTGTGAACAGTAAGCGATCAACTATTAATATTATGCATCTCTTTTGTTTACACGGAATGTATATCTATTGTACGATTCTTGAGCGAGAAAATAGTCGATAATTAGTCGCTTCCTCGCCGGCGGTGGGACAACTGCCTGACATACTCATATCAGCGAGTAATCGTTCGTCGCGTACTCTCTACTCATTGCTCGCTAACTCGCTCTAAAGAGCTAGTCTACTAGCTTCTCGTCAATTGCCAGCGGTGGGACAATTGCCTTACAAATTAAGTTCTTTGAATACTTAAACCCAAAATTCGATTTTTTTATCATCTTGGATCTTAAATTTAATAACAACTATAAATAATAAATGTAACTTACCTTTCTTGAGCGAAATATATTTTGATGGCTAGTCGCTTCCTCGCTGGCATTGGGCAGGTGCCTAAAGATGGTTCATTCGTACGACTGGCTCGTTTGCTAACCTATCAAAATAAATAAAATTCAACACATTTCGTTCGTTTGCAGTTAATTAAGAAACAAAATAGGTAAATGCAGCACGAATTCTTTATTTTTTAGCTCTCTGCCAAAATGTTAATAAAACCGATCCCAATGTAGATAATTGAGTTCTGCTGCACATTGCAGTTGTTTTATATAATGCTTGCGTGGTAAAGTGACCCATTTACAACAATTAAGCACCCTATAAAGCCTAGGCAAACGTTCATGGTATTCGATAAAACCCAATTTCTATGCTAGGATGTTAGAAAGTAGTGGGATGGCAAAAAACAATAAATTAATTCGATCATCTCACATTTTTTTCATATTTCAACAATTTGCTAATTCGACATATGACAGCATTATCGACTTTTCATCGCCACCTTTTAGTATTTTCAGGGTTCCGTAACTCAAAAGGATAAAACGGAACCCTTATAGGATCACGTTGTCCGTCCGTCAGTTAGACTGTCAAGACCCTTTTTATCAGAAACGCGTAGAGGTACCAAGTTGAAATTAATATCAAATACGTAGGTTTATGGGCTCTTAGAGCTCCAAAAAAAATCAAGCTTCCAAGTCAATGCAATAAAAAATACGGCCATTTATGCGACATATTACAAGTCCCCTGTATAATATACTGATGTCCATGTATTGTGAATTATGCATTTTCCTGATTCAGAACCTCTACAGACTCAGTCCGATTGGCTGAACACCGTACGAACCAACTTTAGAATTTATTTTAATTTAATAATTAGTTGAGTAAATATGCTCGCGACTAAAGAGAACAGCCGCACGGGTCGATCGGTTAAGCTTGCCGCGGTCGGTTTGTGGCTGGATGACCATCCGTACCATTTTGAGACCCCTCCGTGCCTCTGAAAGCACGTTAACCCGTTGCTCCCGGCTGTCATTCGTAGATCTTTGGAAGTCATTATGGGTAGTTAGAAGCCCAAAAGTCTGACCACACCAGTCTTACCGTTATTTTATCGTTATCCATGTAAAATACTGGTATGCAGTGGCATCCGATTAGACTAGAACCTGACCCCGACTTCTTGGGAAAAGCCAGGCAGATGCTGTGAAGTTCTGACCGGAGTTTGTCAGACTGTAAACGAACTTAGAATAGGTATAATCACGGGACAGATAAATTATCTGTTCTGTGGGCATAACATAATGCTAATTCGCTAAAGTACTAAGTGACTTGAAGTGCTTCAATAATAAAATTGTTACTCTGTGGCATCCTTTAGTGCACGCAAACCACCTGGCGTGGGTTTTGATGCGGAATCAAATTGCTTCAAAACTTAAAAGACTCAGCCCCTAATGTCCCCTGATACTTGACCCAAATGTATAAATTAGATTTGTTAAATGCCATGATTTAGATTTGTTAATTTATTTGTTATTTATTTTGTTAATTAGATTTGTTAAATACATATTTGTTATTGGTCGCGAATCTTATTATGATCAAGATCAACTTGACACTGACCTGCAAATTGCAAAAAAACGAATTATTTGAATTTCACGGGCAACCACTGCGGATCCACCTTAAGCGCTGAACTGCGCATTGCATCTATTTTAATAAAGAGAGTTTAAAAAAGATACAAAACTCGATATAAATAACTCATTCGCACAAAGTGTCGTTGGGTTTCCATTTGGTATTTTATAATTGAACACTGTCTCTGGTTTGGGCTCAGTGAACGTTAATAAGGTGGTCCTCTATTTTATGGGACTAGCTGGTATGGCTTCACCCGCGTGTACCCAGGCCCGGACTTAAAGATTCAGGGCCCCTAGGCAGTTCGACTTTTGAGCCATCCATTCGGAATCCATTTTGAAAATTTAGTACTTTAATAAAATGCACTAGTACAAGAAATTATGAAAGGAATTAATGAATTATGATGTTTTAATGAGTGTGTTTTAGTTTAATTTGTGATTTCCTGTGCGAGTCTCAATAAATACTTTTTATTTCTTTCTTTAAAATATTTTTTTTTATCTACAATTTTTTTCTGACTTAAATTTATAAACATCAGAAATAACGCAGTTTATGCTACCACTATATATATGTTTATGTATGTCACTATAGTCATGCTACCTGGTCGGGGTATCTGGGTGGGTAGGGGGCCCCTAGGCCAGTGCCTTGTGTACCTAGGTGTAACTTCGGGGCTTCGTGTACTAATTCTTTTTCTACAATAAAAGTATATATAGTAATAAAACAGCTGAAACAGACAGAAAGATACAAATGTAAAAATAGTTTTTCTGTCGTAAGATAAAGATATATTTATTCCATCCATAAAAACTGTGTACATCGGTTCTTATTTTAAACGTAAAAATGTTTAGGCTCAAAAGTCTACCCAACCCGAGCCACATGAGACACACATAGTTAATATCAGTGTTAACCTCTTCAATTAGGCTGAATAACAACACGCTTGTGCTATGGCAAGAAGTAGTGGGTGTCTAAAAATATAATTATACCTAGATACTGTATGTTCATAACATCGGAGTCCTCGTGGCTAAATGCTATAATCCTTTATTCATTGTGAATTGTGAGAACTGTGTAGGTCATTTTTTTGGGTTCCGTACCTCAAAAGGAAAAAAGGGAACCGTAGGATCACTTCGTTGTCCGTCCGTTAGTCTCTCAAGACCCATTTTCTCAGAAACGCGTAGAATGATCAAGTTGACATTAATATCAAATACGTAGAACTATGGTGCCTTTTTCTTTTTTTTTTTGGGTGGGTAATTATCAAATAACTTGTCCCGCTCTGGGTGGAGCGAGAGGGTGTGTCAGACTTTTACTGACTAAAACCCACCCGTGTTCCTTCAGGTGCCCTGTTGCCGGGGGCCACGATCTCCCTTTCGGTTTTCTTCGCAACCCGGCAGGCATCGGCCCTAGCGAACCCCGTCAATTCTGCTGACATCTCTTTGAGGCGCGCGTGGAACACAACGCGCCGTCGACCCGAGCCTGGTCCTTATCGGACGGCGAGTTACCCATTGCTCACCGTCCGCAACCCCGCGCTGTGGCCGGAAATCGGCTCGCGATTCCCGACGCCCAGGGCGTCTCCTGCGGCGGTTAGGGGCGTGAGGGCGCGAATTTTGCCTCTCCCTCACGCGTTCGGCCTCCTCATTCGCGAGCATTACTGCTTAGCAGAAGGAGGTGACGGCCTCCCATTTCCTAGATCTATAGTGCCTTGGAGCTCTAAATAATCAAGCTTCTAAGTCAAAGCAATAAAAAAAAATGCGGCCTTTATATATAACATATTTTGATAATTGTAAATAAATCAAAGCCAAAGGGTACTTTCCGTTGACCTAGAATCATGAAATTTGCCAGGAAGCAAGGTCTCACAGCACAAGTAAGGGAAAAAGTCCGATTTTATTTTTTTATTTACAATCAATTACAAAATTACATTTGCAGTTGGAGACTTGACCGTGACGTATATCGATGTATAGGAGAACATGTTTTTCAATTACAAAGTTAAGTTTGTTTTTGGGATAAATTCATCCCAACTACGGAACAACACGCACTTGTCCGGTTTTTATCTTTTTTCTTTCTCAATTAGTTTTAATGATGTTCTGACCTTTGACTTAATGCGGACCTACCCAAATGTCCTTTATTCGGTATTGTTCGTGGAGTCGTTGAGCTCCTCAACTTCTGAGTTGAGCTGCACAATTACTGACAAATGCTTGCTCTGACCGGACAGGTGCAGTCAAATTTGTGTGGTTCTATCCTCAAAAGACCATTTTAGACACTTATCTAGAAAAGAAAGAAAACGCATGCCATGCTGAAATTATATGTTATCCAGTTTACAGAATAAACAATTTCATTTGATTTCATACTATGCAAGTTACTTGAAGACTTTGCAAAGTTACGGATATTCTACTTCCTACTATTGTACACACATCAACGCCGTCTAGGGATAATTCGGATTTTTTCAATTTTTCTCAAAATTTGTTATAAATAACATGTAAATATTTTTATAAAGCCCATTTATCAGACTAGACTTCAGAATAAAAAATAAAAATAAAAATTGTCTAAATAAAGTTGTTTAAATAAAGACGAAAAATGAAATAATGGTAAAACTAACGATGAATGTGTTTTTCAAGAAAAATAAAGTGAATAAAAACGGAATAATTTCACTTTATTTTTACAAAAACGGAATAATTTCACTTTATTTTTCTTGAAAAATCAAGAAAAATAAAGTGAAATTATTCCGTTTTTGCAATTATGCGAAAATACAGTAGTCAGTAAAACCACCCATAACGTTAACATCAGCCCTGCGACGGTTTTTCATGCTTTGAATCAAGTTATCAGTCGTCCTGGTAAGATGCCAAAAAAGTTGTTCTTCAGTCGCAATGTTTGCAGGAAAATTCTTCAAAAGTCCTTCTTTGGAGCACATCCCACGCGGGCCAGTTTAAGACCGATTCGTTGTGCTCCTGCAGTCAGCCGGTCACCACTCGCGTTGTGTGCGGGCGGCCGTTGTTGTGCATGAGCGTGAATTCTTGCCCCATTTGTAGTCGATGGGGGTATACTATTGGTGCTAGCACATAGTTACGATATTTTTCAGCGGTTATGGTGTGTCTGATCTAAACGAGGTCTGTTCTTCTACCAACACGAATTCCCGCCCAAACCATAATTATCCCGCCGTGGTATGGATAGACTTTCTCACGACCAGGAACTCGCCATACGCGTAATCTTCGCGAATCGGGATGGAAGCCGAATCGGGACTCATCGGTAAACAGCACTACAGACCACTGGCTATCTTCCCAAAGCAAATGTTAACGAGCCCACTGTAATCTTCGTCCACGATTTCCTCGGAGTAGTGCTGGAGTACAAAGCGGTCTACGAGCATGAAGATTAGCTTCATGCAATCTTTTCCCCATAGTTTGGTCACTCACAAGCTACTGGTGCTCTGACTGGAGCCTTTGAACTAACTGCATGGCCGTAACATTTTGTTGTCTTCTCGCGGCAAATTGCAAAAATCGGTCTTGTCGTTGGGTGGTTATGCGCTTCCAGCCTGGGTGTCTTTTAGCCACTTTACCAGTAGCACGATAAGGTGACCCTAAACTTGATATCATGTTTTGTTTTCTTCGAATCTCCTCAGCAATACTCCGTTGAGTAGTCCCAGCTTGGAGCATGCCTACTGCCCTCAACATTTCCTCTCTTGTTAAATGGCGCCACTGCATGATGCATACAATAGCATTAATTCGAAATGAATTGCTAACTTGTTTTAAAACTTTAATTTGATACCAAAAATTACTAAAAACTATGTTAAGTAAATTAAAACCTTCTAACTTCGCTAAAGTTATGCCGCGCAATTCTTTTGTTTTTCATTTATTTTTTCAAATTCATATTTGGAATCATACAAAAAGGCCTATAAAATAAGCTTTCTTTAAAACCGGCCAGTATTTTTTGAGTAAAACAACTTTATGCAAATTATTAGGGATATTTTGCATGTTGTTCTTTTACTCAAAAAATACTGGCTTAACAAAAACTACTATAAGTAAATTAAAACCTTCCAACTTCGCCGAAGTTATGCCGCGCAATTCCTTTGTTTTTAATTTATTTTTTCAAATTCAAATTTGGAATCGTCCAAAAAGGCCTACAAAATAAGCTTTCTTTAAAAGATTTTAATACCGGCCAGTATTTTTTGAGTAAAAGAACTTTATGCAAAATATCCCTAGACGGTGTTGATGTGTGTATTACTACTTATTATTATAAACGCACCTCTGACTTTTCGGATTCATGTGCGTATTGCATAATTGTCACTTGCTTCAAAAACGGTGAAGGAAAACATCTTGTGGGAACAGGCATTCCTGAGAGATATTTCTCCAAGTCAGAGGCCCATGGGCCGCTTTAAAACTCTGACACCAGGATAGTTACTAACCACACGAAAAGACGAAGATTATAAATGCGAAAGTTTGTGAGGATGGATGGATGTTTGTTGCTCTTTCACGCAAAAACGACTGAACGAAATTTGGATGAAATTTGGCACACAGATAGGTTATAACCTGGATTAACACATAGGATACTTTATATCCCGATATTCCCACGGGATCGAGACTTATGCGGGTGAAACCGCGGGGCGCTTCTAGTATTGTATAATTACGAACTGTAGTCACAATCTATAGTTACCTTGTAGTGTCAGACACTCACGATTGATAGCCAATTAAGAATCACTTGGAGACAATAGACGCACAGTTAAGAGCTGACTGCTAATGTAGAGGTCGCGAGTTCACGTTCTGACGATGAACTGTAATGTACATGATACATAACCCATACATACATAAACTCACGCAAGGCAGATGTGAGTGAGAGAGAGAGAGAGAGAGAGAGAGAAAACACCGGGAGGAGACGCCCTTTTTTTTGGGTGGGAAATTATCATATAACTTCTTCCGTTGTGTACGGAGCCGGAGGGCGTGTCAGACTCTTACTGACTAAAACCCACCCGTGTTCCTTCGGTTGTCATGTTGCCAGGGGCCACGATATCCCTTTCGAACTTTCCCGCGACCACGGCAGGCATTGGCACTAGTGGACCGCGTCAGTTCTGCTGACATCTCTTTGAGCGCGCGTGGAACACAACGCACCGTCGACCCAGACCTAGTCCTTATCGGACGGCGAGCTACCCATTGCTCACCGTCCGCAGGCCCACGCCTCTGGTGGCCGGGATTCGGCCTGCGATTCCAGACGCCCAGGGCATCTTCTGCGTCGGTTAGGGGCGCGAGGGCGCCAATTTAGGCTCTCCCTCACGCGTTCAGCCTCCTCCTTCGCGAGCATTACTGCTTCGCAGAAAGAGGTGACGGCCTCCCATGCCTTCTCGCTCCGTACCACGGCCTGGACCAAGGACTATACCCTGACCTGACACTGAATCAAACGATACACACTGGGAACAAATACGCACACACTCACCACACTCACACACACACTTACCACACTCACACACACACTCACAACACACACACACACTTACTCACAACACACACACTCACACACTTACTCACAACACACACACACTCACACACTCACTCACACACACACCAGATATACCATATAAAGTCTGAAACCACCTCTCTAGTCTCCACTCTGGAATTCGTACCCCGAGCCCCAAGGTACAGACTAACTGTCTAGTTTGTAACCTAGCTATACATAATATTTTATGCTACTCATGTCGTCTCAACTTGGTGTTAATCTGTAAACCAGTACCCTAATTGCGTAATACAACACAATCTGTTTCGATTTGAAACAGATTGTTAATCAATTGCTTCATAAGTTAGAAAAAAAAAACCTGCTCAACTACGTAAATAACGCAATGAATGTTGTTAAACTGCTAAAATGAAACAAATTAGGCATCATTGTTTACGAAAATAAGTTACGCAATTAGGGTACTGCTTACTGTATTACCTGGACAATAAACTATTTCTATTCAATTTCACAAAGCAGTTGGCAGGTGTTACAGCTAGCGATGCGCCCCTGTTTCACCCGGTTTTAACGACTTAAGGTGGATCCGCAGTGATAGCCCGTGAAATTAAAATTTTCTTGTGACAGGTGTGACCATAACAAACAAATGTATTTACAGAAATATAATAATTCGGGTAGTCAGAAGCTCAAAGTCTGACCACCACCAGTCTTACCAAGGGGTATGGTGTTACCCAGTAACTGGGTTTTGGAGGTCAGATAGACAGTCGCTCCATGTAAAATACTGGTATTCAGCTGCATCCGGTTAGACTGGAAGCTGACCCTAACCTTCCCTCTGCCTAACCTTCCCCCATAAATGGGGGAAGGTTAGGCAGATGATGATGAGTGGAAAGTTCAATTTTCATTTTAGATAAAGGATGAGGTTTTTTTTTTTGTAAAAAATAATTGGCTCTTTTTTAACCGGTCATGAAATCCATTAAGTAGTTAACGTTCTAGTTCTTAATTATTATGTTTAGTTTAAGTATCAACAAATATAAGAAATTTAGAAAATATTGAATTCCCTTTACCAGATAAAGTAAGTGTTAAAATCCTTTCTTTTAAAAAAGATTAGTGAAATACAAATATCATAATCGCTCTAACTGACTCTGCAGTTCCACCCGAGTATAATTTAAAATTTTCAAAACGTAAATAAATATAATTATGTAGTTTGTGTTATGTGTATAATTTAGCCTTGTAAACATACCAAAAAGAGAGACTCGTTAATTTTATTTATAACTAGATGACCCGATGAACTTCGTGCCACGAGAGACATAATTTAGACTTTTTTTTTATTTTTGGCCGTTCGTTTGGGTTTTTCCTAAACCACCCCCCAGAGCTGAGACTAAAAGAAAAAAAAATCGGTCGAACCATTTCAAGTTTTTGTGAGACTAATGCACGGCAATTTGTTTAAATAGATAACAGCATCTAAAGTAACAGAATTAGCTTCTTACTTTAATCATCCAAAGGTTGTCTGTAGAAAATCGCTTCTAGCGACAAGACCGCCCATTGTGTCACCCAATGTAAAATTTCTACATTTATATCTGTAATTTTTATGGTGTGCATAATAAAGAATATTCTATCTATCTAAACAACTTACTAAGATGATCAAAATCGACCTCCAAACAATTTAACCTGTACATAATTTAACAACAGCCTGTAACTGGCACGTGTATCTTCTGTCAGGACTCAGAACAAGATAAGTTGCCAAAAGATTTAACGACGTGAACCATTTAAATAAACTCTATTATTAATAATTATTCACGCAAATATATGATAATTTATTTATTTATTCTCGCTGATATTTTATTATTTGCATACTAGACTTGCACGTGGCGTTGCCCGCAATATTGGAGGTTAATCGTATGGATATTTGGAGGATTTTTTTTAGATAACCTTGCTTTAGACTAAATTTTTTTTGGCTCCTGGTTCAGACTCCAGAATGAGCCAATTATCGAAATAAGTCGCTTTTTTTAAATTATGTTAAGGGGGTGCGCTAAGGTAGCTCGCGATATTAAAATTATCTTACGTTTGTGTAATTTGCAGGTCAGTGTCAGGTTATATGTTCATTCGTGACCGCAACAAACATGTATTTACGGAATTATAATAATTAAAATCATTAATACAACTCGTTTAAGTTAGAATTGATCTCAAATGTCATGATTTCTTGAAATAGTCATTCAACAGGGTAATTTTAACTTGGAGAGTTGTATTAATGATTGGAAACTTTTACGTGGACGAAGTCGCGGGCAAGAGCTAATCCATATACATGTAATAAACATAATAACGAAGCGTTTTTGTCCGTTTGTATGGATGTATGTTCCGCAAAAACGGCTGAAAGTATTTGAATTAAATTTGGCTCACAGACAGTTTATAACCAGTACCCTAATTGCGTAACTATTTGCTACTACTGCGTACTATTTCCGTAATTATTTTTTAAACTTAATTGTACCATGTTGATTTAATTATTAATTGCTACTCTAATCTATAAATATTTTTTATTTAATTCTTTACACACACTATAAAACTGATTTACATCCGTAAGACGTATTTGTAAAATAAGGTTGAGTTGAAAACCAGCGTCAGGCACTAGTTGTCTGGCATTTATGCTGAACTGGGCCTATTTGTCGCAGCCGTGAGGCACATAATACTGTTTTAAGCTTTCTCTGTTTTATTGTTTTTTATTTGTATGCCTTAACCTGGGTCAAATAAAGTTATTTTCTTTCTTTCTTCTAATAACTTATTTTCGTAAAAAATTATGCCCAATGTGTTTCATTTCGACAGTTCAACAACATTAATTGCGTTATTTACGTTGTTGAACAGATTTTTTTTCCAACTTATGAAGCAATGGATTAGCAATCTGTTTCAAATCGAAACAGATTGTGTTGTATTACACAATTAGGGTAGTGGATTAAAACAGGGTACTTTTAATCCCAGTAGTACGTTTTTGGGATATTTTCCGCCACACACGGGCGAAGCTACAGGCAAAAACTAATAATTAATAAAGTTTATATTTCCTTTCAAACGTTCATAATGACAAGGAATGTGTGGATCGCATATTTTTCAATGCCAATTGGAATCAATTTCAGTGTTTATATCTCAAATATCTTATACTACTCTTATTACAATGTACTGCGTTATTTAAATGATTTGTTTATATTCAAGCTTAATTTTATTGTCGAGACAAGCTTCTGCTTGTCTGAGAAAAAAGGGGCCAAATATGAATTGGACTCTAATTCATCATCATGACCAGCAGTCCACTACTGGAGATAGGCTTCCCCAATTTCACGACATTCAGCTCAATTCTCGGCAACTCTCATCCGGCTGCTACCAGCCACCCTGCGAAGATCGTCGCTCCACCTAGCCTGAGGGCGTCCTACCTTACGTTTGCCGATTCGCGGTCTCCATTCAAGAACGCGACGGAACGATCATCGGTTTTACGGCTAATATGGCCGGCCCATTGCCACTTCAGCTTGCTTATTCTGTGAGCTATATCGACAACTTTGGTCCTTTGCAGCATTACCTCATTCCGGTTTCTATCCCGACTCTGATTGGTTCTCGCAATTTTCAAGTTAGTTACAATTTGAGGAAAAAATCGCCCTTTTGCATTTTTATCTAATCTGCGTTCGCAGTTTATTTGCCAAACATGTAAACAAACACGAGTTTCAGGAAAAACAACTCTAACGCCTAGATATAAGGTTCAGTTTGCGCTACAACTTATTTTTTTTTTTTCAACAGTACGTGTCAGTCTAAAATCAACTTTATTTACACTGAAAGAAAGAAAAGAAAGAAAGAAAATACATTTATTTAGCACAGACTTAAAGGCACACAACACAACATTATACTACAAGTAAAGAGGAATTAAAAAAATAAAAAAACCAAAAGTGTAAAAGTGCATTGTAACATATCAGCAGGAATATGTGCCTCGCGGCTGCGCCAAATAGGTCCAGTTTGGCAAGAATGCAAGACAACTAGTGTCTGGCGCTGGTATTCAACTGGACTTTAAGTGTCAGATGACGGATGTAAATTATATAAAAAAAAATGCTTAAAATCCTCACAACAAGCCCTTTCATTTGATATGTCACACGGTACTGTTAGCAACACATTTTATTTTCTTGTTTGCCCCTCAAAAGTGACCCCTATATTCAAAATTTTACGTTACACGTTCGTGTTTGGGTCACAGAAATACATATGTGTACCAAATTTCAACTTAAGACGGAGATATATGCCAGTGACCTTGAGTGGTAAGCTTTCGTGTTCTGTACTGAGCTCACGCAACGCGTCGTACGTCCAGCCAGTAATAGGACTCGCCCGTCAAGGAGCGCTGTCCCAAATTACACGCATTATTAATTTATTATAAATAAAACAAAAAATATTTTAATAAAACACGTATACTAAAAGATTAATAATTAAATAACCTTTAAAATGGTGAAGGCTTCAGAAAAATATGCTTGATAGATTTTGCATTTTTCTCAGTTTTTTATCCGCATTAGACATAAAAAATTAATTTCACTATGTAATATAAACATAATCTAAAATATGCCTATATTAAATTATTAAGAAAATGCTCTCATTTAACATAATTATATATTTTTTTCCAAATCATTAACACTACTCGTTTAGACGTGATCTACAGAATAAAATCGTTAAAAGTCGATTATCGTCGCCTTAATCGGTCCATTAGATTCGGAGCAAATTGGCTGTGACAGACGGACAAACAGACACACGACTGATCCAAAAAGGGTTCCGTTTTTTCATTTTGAGATACGGAACCCTAACAAACTCAACTGCTTTATTATTAGTATGAATAGATAATGATAAGCAGATGTTATAATCCCATAATGTACCGGCATAACAAAATACGGTGGAAAATCATTATTTTACAACCACTGCCATCTAACCTTCACAAGTTCATAAGCCAATCTTCTTTCAAGTCAATACGTCAAATAGTAAAAAATATTAGTCGGTCAGCAAACTATCTGCCTAGCCTTTTCCCAACTATGTTGGGGTCGGCTTCGAGTCTAACCGGATGCAGCTGAATACCAATATTTTACATGGAGCGACGATTTTATCTGACCTCCTCAACTCAGTAACTGGGTAATACGATACTCCTTGGTAAGACTGGTGTCAGACTTTCGGACTTCTGACGACTGTCAAAGGTCCACAAATGACAGCCGGGTCAACGGCTTAACGTTCTTTCCGAGACACGGAGAAGTCTCGGTGTGTAAAGATGGTCACCCATCCACGGACCAACCCCGGCAAGCATAGCTTAACCTGTACGATCGACCCGTGGGGCTATTATTACTTAGCCACGACCTCCTAGTATTAGCGAGATACTAGTAAGTCAGCAAGCAAAACAAATTCGTCCATCCTATTTTGGGTCGAGTCGGTAATGATTTTTTGTATGGGACAGTTGATATTTTTTTCGCAATTGAAGGGTCCACTGCAATAATGATGAATGTCCAAAAACATTTAATTCTTAACCAGTAATGCCATTTGGTCACTTGACTATTTAGGTAAGAAATCACGTTTATAAACTTAGCAATATCGCTTGCAGTCCCGAGATAAAATGTTTTTAATATTTTGGCTACACGGCTAGAACGCTCAACGTCACAGGTGTTCACGGCAATAACGATAAATGTCCAGCGCGGGCGCCTCGCACTAACCGCCATCTTGCTGTCAAATCAGCGGCGATCCCGCCAATTCTTTTGTCAGTCTTTGTGAGTCTGGCGTTCTGCGAGGTTATGTCATACGGATTTTAGTGTTTTCTTTCTTAATATAATGACTGAAAACAACGAAATGATTAGAAATACGAAAAAAAGAAAACAGACAGGAAGAATGAGTGATGTTTTAAAGAAACTTCGACTCCAAGGACATGAAATTGGCGATGACTGCAAGTGTAATCGTTTTAAATGTTTTGAAATGATAAGTGAAGAGCAGAGGACAAGAATAATAAGACAATTTAATAGTTTTGCGACCAGGTATGATCAGGATAATTATTTAAGCGGGCTTATAACCGTATCTAATGTACAACGTCGTCGTCCACGAGTAGGTGAAGAAAATGCGAAATTACATAATAAGTCATACTCCTACAAGATTCGTATGATTGGGGATGATACTTACGAGTTACCGGTGTGTAGAAAAGCTTTCATATCTTTACATGGCATCACTGGAAGAAGACTTCAATTTCTTCAGAAATCACTGACTCAGCATGGCATTGTCCAAAAAGATAAACGGGGGATACATGTTAAAACAAAGCTTTCTAAACAAACTACTGATTTGATGTACAAGCAAATTGACACTCTAAAAACAATTTATGGTAAAAAAGACCACTATAATTTACGGGAGAGTCAAAAAATATATCTGTCGGATGAGTTAAACGTGTCTAAGATTCACAAAATGTATAATGAAAAGAATCCAAATAACAAAGTATCATACGAAACATATCGCAACTTTTTCAACAAAAATTTCAACATATCATTCGGTTATCCCAGGATGGATACATGTTCGACTTGCGATGAATTTCAAGCTGAGAAAAAATATTTTGAAATTAAGATTGCTTCTCTTCCTGATGACCAAGAAAAATCTCAGATTTTGTCTCAACTTCGAAGGCTCGAAATTGAAAACTTAGCACACAAAAAGAGAGCTGAAGTTTTTTATGATAAAAAAAGAAAAGCTCGTTTGAGAGCTAGGCAAGATGTCACAACAATAGCGATTGCAATGGATTTCTCAAAAAATCTTCCTGTACCGAACATAACAACAAACGATGTATATTACAAAAGACAGCTGAGTTATTACATGTTTAATGTTCATGTGCTTGCTGATTCCTCATCTTATTTTTTCGCTTACGATGAGAGTATTGGAAAAAAAGGATCAGACGATGTGGCCTCTCATCTCTTTCATTTCATATTTAATGAAATGGAGGTACAGGTCAAGATTCTTATAATTTTCTGTGACTCGTGTGGTGGTCAAAATAAAAATTATACCATATTTAGAATGTTACACTACATAGTTCACTGCTGCAATCGCTTAGAATCTGTCACAGTTATATTCCCGATAAGAGGGCACTCTTACATGGAGTGCGATCGTAACATGGCCTACTTAAATCAAAAGGCTAGGATTGAACTTCCTGAAGAATGGGCTGAACATGTGCGTGGAGCTCGACAGAGACCGAAACCTTTCAATGTCATCGAATGCTCACAAGATGCATTCAAGGGCTGGACTGCATTTCTGAAACAATTTTACAAAAAAACTTGTCCTTTTCCCATAAGACCTGTCCGTGAATTTAGAGTCCAGAAAGAACACCCACGGCTTATGTTTCACAGAAATTTTAATAATAGTCCATGGGAATCAAGTGTGGTCAACACACCAGTTTCTTTTCGGTCTATGAAGGCAGTTAATGAGGGCGAATTCAAATTACCTGGTTTGGCTTATAAAGAGAAGCTGTCTATATCAACAGCAAAATATAACGACCTGCAGTTCCTGAAAAAGTTCTGTAGGCCTGAAACGAGACGTTATTTCGATGAACTTCCTCATGCTGCAGATATTAAAGAATCAGAAGTTAATTAAGACAGTCATTTGGACACCGATCATTATTGACTGTCAACGCAGTGTGGACAGTGCTCATTATAGTCCTGATTTTTAAAGACTTACTTAAGATAAGATTACTTTTAGTTAGTTTATAATACCCTAAGAATTATTATTTTCCAAAGAAATAATGTAAGATACATATACTTTAACTTTAATAAAGAACATTTTATTTTCTTCAGGTCTGAGTTTTTTTCACACCGTTTATAAAATTAAAACCCAATTATCTTAAAACAAAAGATAAAGGACATTCATCATTATTGCAGTGGACCCTTCAATTACGATGTTGGTCCCATTCAGAAAGTTGTTCAGTTTGTACTCACCCTTAAATTTGACCACACTTTTCTGATACACTGTATATGCTAGTAGCGCGGTAAACCTTGCTTGCGTGATGTAGGATTTTACGTAGGGTTTGCATGTCAGTGTGATCCATAGTTCGCATGTGGATGCCGTTGCAGATGCCGCTTCACTGTCATAGGTATCCGACAGGCGGACTTATCGCGTAAAGAATGATCACCCAAGGACCTTGGTTTCCTAAGAAAGCGGTGAGCAGTCACACAATAGCGGCTGTTCAAATATAGAGCGTTTTTTTTTAAATAAATAAATAATAATGTATATTTATTTAATCTTAGAAATAATTTACAAAGGTATTATAATGAACACCTTAAGGGGGATGCGCTGATGTAGCCCGCGAAATTCAAATTTTCTTACGTTTTTTTGCAATTTGCCTGTCTGCGGTTAAAATATGATTGGTGACCGTAACAAATATAGCTTTACTTTATAATCATTACAATCAGCAATACAACTACTTTAATTAGAATTGGCCTCAAATGTCATGATTTCATGAAATAGTCATTCAATAAAATAATATGAAGTTTGAGACTTATATTGTTGATTTTTATGATTATAATTCTATCAATAAATACGGCCGCGAATCATATTTAGATCAACATGTTGTATGTTGATCTAAATATGATTCTGATACCGATTTGCAAATTGCAAAAAAACGTAAGAAAATTTGAATTTCGCGGCCTAACCTGACGTTTTCGTCTTAATATCAATAAATACTGGTGAGATTGCCAGATTTCCAAGACGTCCAATAAAATATGGCGGAACCGCATTCCTAGGAAATCCGAGTTTTAACAAATTTTAACCGAGGTTATACTAACGCGAAAATTTGTCTATATTTAGGCTCGAGCAGACAAAAAAAATCCTGGCATTATCAATATCACTTAATATAACTTGGGTTGATTCGATAAATCTTTCAACTTTTATAGATAAAATTGAGTCATTCGCATATTATAGGTTTTTCTCGAATATATGTATATTAGATAGAACCCATTCTATTTAATTTATTTGGTAGCAGTGGCAGCAAAACTAATGAATTATTTCTTATATATATAATAATAATTATATATATAATAATAATTATATATATATAATAATAACTATATATATAATAATAATTATATATATATAATAATAACTGTGTATTTACTCGACACAAAAAGAAACAAAAAAACATGAAATTACTGATAAATGACTGAATCTTCAAAATATTGCTACAAAAAAAAAATATATCAATAATATAAAAATATAATTTAGATTTCATGTTTTTTGTGGCGTAATGTAAATTATTTTTATGCTGCTGGGAAGTTTGTTGCGCCACTTCTTCCCAGCTAAAGCACTAGGAAGTGGCGGGCGTTTTGGGGGACTATTTTATGTAATTTTGACGTTCAAAAAGTGCTGTTTCTCAGCCTAATTTGAATAAATTACTTTTGATTTTGAATATAGCTAACAATAAAATTAATATGTATAGCATTATAACAAATAGAGCAGGGTCTTATTACCACACGGAATAAATAATTCTAAAAATAATATTACGCAAAAAAATACAGGCTGTATCTAACACGTGTTGCCGTTGAACCTGATTATTTAAATCTAAAATTTGTTATTAATTTAACCTCAATTTTAAGCTAATATTTGAAGTCAAACGACTATATTCTTAGTTTTATATAGAAGTAGAATTACATTATGTATTAATTTATTTATTTCTACTCTATGTTATGTAATTTGCATAGGTTTAGCTTTTCTTAACCTTTCTTAAAATATTTTGATTGTGTTTGTTTTGGTGGATTGACGCTTTCGATTTGAAACAGATTGCTAATCCATTGCTTCATAATTTGGAAAAAAAAAATTGCGCAACAACGTAAATAACGCAGTGAATGTTGTTGAACTGTCAAAATGAAACAAATTAGGTATAATTGTTTATGAAAATATGTTACACAATTAGGGTACAGCTTAACATATGGGGACCCCTCCGTGCCTCGGAAAGTACGTTACGCCTTTGGTCCCGGCTGATTCCATTTGCCAGTCCTTACGGGTCTTCAGAAGCCCGAAAGTCTGATAACCAGTCTTAACAAGGCGTATCGTATTACCACACTTACCACTTAGCCCTTAGCACTTTAATTTTTGGGTCTAAAATTCAAAAGGAATATGCCTGAAAGATCTCCTTTGGCCAGAGATGCCAATATATGCCAGTGGCCTTAAGTGGTTAGCTTGCGTGTTCTGCGCTGAGCTCACGCAACGGCTCGTACGTCCAGCTAGTAATAAGACTCGCCCATCAAGGAGCGCTGTCCCAAATTAGCAGCATCATTAATTTATTATACATAAAACAAAGGGTACTTATTTTAATAAAAGACGTATACTAAAAGATTAATATTAAAATTATCTTTAAGTTGGTGAAGGTTTCAGAAAAATACGCTTGATAGTTTTTGCGTGATTGTCAGTTTTTTATCCGCGTTAGACATAACTTTACAAATTAATTACATTCAGTAATATTAACTATCTAAAATATTCACAGATTAAGTTATTAAGACAATGCTCTAATTCAACATCTTTTTAGACGTGATAAAAACAAAATATTATTATAATACGTATAATACGTATAAAATCATTATACTCTCTAGATATATTATTTTAATTATTGTGAATGTGAAGACTATGTGGGTCATTCCTTTTTGTTTTGTTTATAATTTTTTTTCAGTTAGTTCTAATTATAGTCTGACAGTTTGAGTAATTTATGCGGCCTACCCAAATTTCCTTTCTTTGGTATTGTTCGTCGAATCGTTGAGCTCCTTAAATTCTGAGTTGAGCTGCACGATAACTGACAAATGCGTGCACTGACTGGACAGGCCCTCTCAATCTGTGTGATGCTTTCCTCAAAAGACCACTTCAGACACCAATTTACATGGTCTTCACATGATCTGACCAAGATTATGTCTGGACTTTAAAAGAGACTGTGACCTCTGAGTTTGTTTCGGCCTTTCTTCTCAGAGTAGTCAGATAGGAAACGCCGACCTCATCTAGTTTTTAAAATATGATTGACGTGTAAAAGTGTTTGTACAAACCTATTTACAGAAATAAAATCATTTATTAAAAGTCGGTTATCGTCGCCTTAAATGGCCGGCGGGTGGAACCGCGGGTCACAGCTAGTACGTCAATAAAAGTTTAATAAATCAACCGAGCACATTTTATTTTTAAATATATTGACATCGACGCGAAAACTGTTACCGTGAATTCAGTACATGATTCTGAATCCCCCTGCGTTGAAATTTTTCGTCAGTTATTTAAAAAAAGAAAAAACAGCGTTTCATAGAAAAGTGCAATACCTACGCGGTCAAATTGTATGGAACAGCAGATTTAAAAAAGGGGGGGTTTCAGAATCATGTACTGAATCCATGGTAACACATTTCGCGTCGATGTCCCTGCCACCCTGTATAAACAGTTATATTTTTATTCTTAAAGGACGACAAACGCCTCTTGTCACAAAAAAAAAAAAAATATACAGGTGTCGACCAATTGAGTTAGCTAGTTTCTCAGAACAAAAAAAAAAAACCAAGACATAGAGCTGCGAAAAATACAGTGAAGCATGCCAAAAGTACAGCTCCGCTCTGTGCATACACGCTCACATTTACAACCATTTGCAATCAAATTACACCTCACTCATTAAGTGCACACATGTTTACGAAACCGGCCCCTCATCGCTGTTGCGTGTTGTCAGCACTATGTCTTGGTCTGAGGCTAGTTTCAAGAAGATGACGCGATTTGATTGTTCAGTAGACTCGGTGGGCTAGTGCATAGCGTGACGTATCCTAAATGCTGACGTATTTTGCACGTGTCAAACTACCCAACTATGAACCAAACCTCTTTTTAGGGTTCCGTACCTCATAAGGAAAAAACGGAACCCTAATAAGATCACTCGTGTGTCTGTCTGTCTGTCCGTCTGTCACAGCCAATTTGCTCCGAATCTAATGGACCGATCAAGTTGAAATTTGGTACACGTATGTATTTCTGTGACCCAAACACGGACGTGTAACGTAAATAAATGAATTTTGAATATGGGGGTCACTTTTAGGGATCACACTCACACACTATCAAATGAAGGGACTTACTGCGAGGATCTTTATTTTTCATAATTTTAAAATAAATAAATTTAAAGATATTTAAGAAAATAGATGAAAATTTACCATTCCATTATCTCCGAAACTACTGAGCCTAAAATTTTGAAAAAAAATACAGAGAATGGTTCTTTACCCATAGATTACAGGAAAACCTATAAAAAGTCTATGGTCTTAAAATAACATGGTAAATCTCTCAATATTGTGCGTACAAATTTACATTTGCAGTTGGAATATATTGGAGAACATGTTTTTCAACTACAATGTTAAGTTTGTATTTGGGATAAATTCATCTCAACTACGGAACTCTTCATTGTGCGTGGTCCGACACGCACTTGGCCAGTTTTTTTATTATTTAATAATTCATGAAATAATAGTAATCGGTTTTAAAATACCGCTATATTTTTTGTTCAAATGCTACTAATATTAACCACTGTTTGACGTCACTCATAGTAGGAAGCATAGATAACCTTCCATAAATCCTTGATCTAGCATTTTGAAGTTAATTTTAATTAAATGTTTGCGCCATTGAATAATGAGTTTTGAAAATGGTGCGTCTGCTTAAGGTACACGATTACTGACAAATGTGAGCACTGACTGAACAGGTCCACTCCAATATGTGTGGTCCTTTCCTCCATAGACCATCTTCATTATCATCTACCGAGCCTTTTCCATTCGACTATATTGGGGTCGGCTTCCCGTCTAACTAGATGCAGCTGAATAACGGTATTTTACATGGAACGACTGGCTATCTGACCTCCACAATCCAGTAACTGGGTAATACAATACCCCTGGTAAGACTGTTTCTCAGACCTTCGGGCTTCTGACGACCTGTAACGACTCAAAGACCCACGAATGACAGCCGGGACCAACGGCTTAGCGTCCTTTCCGAGGCACAGGGGCGGTTTCCTTCAAAGACCATCTCAGACAATAATCTGCATGGTCCTCATATGGCCTGACCAAGATTATATCTGGAAATTAAAAAAGACTGTGGTCTCTGAATTTGTTTTGGTCTTTCTTCTCAGAGTAGTCAGCAATGTACCCTGCCCACTACCACTTAAGTTCGTAAATTTTCGGGCTACGTCGGTTACCTTGGTTCTCCTGCGGATCAGATAGGAAACACTGAACTGAACTAGCCACTGCCACTTAAGTTTGGCAATTTTCGGTGGGTCTATGTCGGTTACATTGGTTCTCCTACGCATCTGTTTATTTTCTGATTCAATCACATGGGGCAACTCCTAGCATATAGCCCTCTGCATCGCCCCTTGGGTGACTTTAACCTTCTAATGAGGCGCATTGTGTAGATACCTACTATTACATATAATCAAGTTTTTCCTAATTGAACAGACAGCTGTGCTGCTGGGGAGTTGGTTGCGCCACTTCTTCCCAGCTAAAGCACTAGGAAGTGGTGAAGGGTGGGCGTTTTTGGGGACTGTCTTATGTAATTTTGACATTCGAAAAGTGCTGATTCTCAGCCTATTTTGAATAAATGACTTTTCAATTGAGCGACCATGTGTCCATCTTGCGATCGCCAACCCGCCAAGCGTGGCAATTATGGCAAACTCCTCAAAATGAAAAGCACTGAGAAGAAACGGCCCCTAGTCCCTGGTAGCCCGCCTACCATTGGCTACGGTAGCGGTCTGGGCCACGGTGAGGCAAGAGGTGCTAGAAATATCTTCTGGCCTGTAACTAAACTGGTACCCATACCCTTCCAATTGGAACACAGCATCGCTGTCAAGCGGCAGAAATATTTAAGTGTAGTATTTCGCCAGACGAGGTTTTGGTACACATAAATATACAAATAAAAACAAAACTAAGCGGTATTACTAAAATAATAAAAAACTGAATGTCACTAGGAGGTCGCAAGTTAAACCCCACCCACCAGGTGAATGGTGCATCCAAATCCAAGGATGGTTTTACCGCTAAAAAACTTAGTTGAAAATTGGTTTTGAGTGCTACTGACGAGTGCAGTGTTTTTATACTAAATGTGTATTTTTTACGATAAAATCTTAAATTTACAACGGGTTGCATCAATTTGTTGTTGGAATTAAATTCCTTATGTCACTCTGCATACTTGGCGAATGAGAGCCAGACGGAAAAAAGTGTTACATTTTGACCATCACGATACTTTTGCTAGTATGTATTTTTTTTCTTCTTTTAGTTATACGCCAAAATTTGTTAATTTATTTAATTAATTTACTATACAACTAAAGAAATTTCGTTCGAACCGGGTATCCCACGACAACTCTCGATTTTTCTTTTAACTTTTTCCTAATTTCAAATTAATGAAAAGAAAAAAAAAAATACAGCTGCCAGTTATTCGTCTACTGTTTCGGCAAGCGATTATACGTCTGACGAATTCTTAAAATCTTTTGTTTGAATGCAACCTGCGCGCTTTGAAATATGTATGTATTTCGGGTCAATAAAACCATAGATTTAGATTCATAGACAATCTCTCGTTTCATGATTTGAGATTTCATAACTCTTTGAGTGTGCTTTCTTTTATTTCTTAGTTAATGAAACTGAATATATTTTAAAACTGGTGCATTTTATGATCAGTGATTTATTGTTGTGTGAAGGAATATGAGGATACAGTGATTCCGGTGCGACTGCTTCATAAAAAGATAATATTTTAATGACACTTTTCAAAACATATTTGAATTTTTAATAGTAGTAAGTTTTCGTGGCAGATTTTTAGCAAGTTGCTCCTATTGATTTAATTAAAATACAAGCACAAAAGTGATATTCTCCGTTGTTTGTAAAAAATAAAGTGAAAAATAATTTCAAATGGATCTACGATCAAACCCCTCCAGTATATTTCAAAATGGCGGCCGACATTCGTACGTAAGTTTTATTTTTATTTTTTTATTATTGTTTTTATTTGGATAATCCTAATGAACACCTACATTAGGGAAAACTTAGAATAATTCCCGACTTTTGTGGTGATTGTAGTAGCAACGACATTTCAAATTATTGTTATTTATTGTTTTTTTTTTCAATTTAGGGTTTGACATTTGTAACTGTCAAATTACTTCCTAGGATCAAAAAAACAATCTTTACACAATGAATGGAGCATGCGTGCCGTCTGTCGGGAGAGCTAAAATCAAAGGTGCAATGGCTTTTACTTCAAAAGGTCCTTCCAGACATTGCTCCGCATTGTTAGACTTGTATAATTTCTTAATAAAGAGACAATGAAATCTGAGGTCCTTTCGGCATTTCTAGTTATTAAATATTGACAAAAAAATACGTGTAAACGTGTCATAAGAGATCTACTTACAGATGAACATCATTTCTTTTCAAACTTCCTTTGGCAAAATTCGTCAAACACGATTACTTTTCAACCAGTGCGACTTGAGTTTGAACGAATCTAGAGAGGAATCGACACACTCTAGCGACAAAAATGCGATTGTTATCTCAATGATATGACCAAGATTATGTCTGCAGTTTAAAAGAGACTGACCCCTGAGTTTGTTTCGCCATTTCTTCTCAGGAGTAGTCAGATAGGAAATGTTGAGTCCATCTAGCTATTTACAGAATAAACAATTTCATTTCAGTTTTGGTCATTAGATTAGGTACAATCGGCAATGTTTTCGGTTGACCACAGCCATAAGGGTGAAAAATGAAAAGTGATCAACCGCCAACATTATCGAGTTTATGTCGATGGAACCTGTAAATTGTTTAAGAGGGGCTCGTGGCTTAATAATAACAGCCGCACGGGTCGACCGGAAGGTTAGCTACGCTTGCCGCGGTCGGTTCATAGATAGGTTTCCATTCATTACAATACATATCGAGACCCTTTTTTTGCGTGGGTAATTATCAAATAACTTCTCCCGCTCTGGGCGGAGCGGGAGGGCGTGTCAGACTCTTACTGACTAAAACCCACCCGTGTTCCTTCGGTTGCCCTGTTGCCGGGGGCCACGATCTCCCTTTCGGTTTTCTTCGCAACCCCGGCAGGCATCGGCCGTAACGGACCCCGTCAATTCTGCTGACATCTCTTTGAGGCGCGCGTGGAACACAACGCGCCGTCGACCCGGGCCTGGTCCTTATCGGACGGCGAGCTACCCGTTGCTCACCGTCCGCAAGCCCTCATATCGAGACCCCTGCACGCCTCGGAAAGCACGTTAAGCCAGAAGCCCAAAAGTCTGACAATCAGTCTTGCCCAGAGGTATCGTGTTACCCAGTAACTTTGCACATCCCCCTAAGTTGCAGTGGAGTGTATGAGGTCCATAGCACACCGACTAGAAGCCGACCCCAACATAGTTGGGAAAAGGCTAGGCAGATTGAGGAAAATTGTTTAGTATGAGGATCAAAATCACCCCCTCGACCAAATCGCCAGCCTGTGTGCAGTTGCCCTAAAACTTACGATACACAACTTACCATTAAAAATGGGTTAGTAAGACACGTGCAGACAAAATGTTAACAACCTTACAGCTATTCGCAGTTTTTTTTTTAATAGCAGGTTTTTTATTAACTACATACTTAGTACACATTAAGTATGTAGTTAATAAAAACAACCTGGTGGTTATAATTAATTATTGTTTAACGTTTAAAAAAGTATAACTGGAATTTAATATACAGGTTGACTATGTCGATTTACAAAACACCTGTATAGGGTTATAATAAACCCATTCATAACTTATCACCTGAACTAAATAAAAAGAGTTTTTTTTTTTTTTTTTCATATTGTATTTTGGAAATTGAACCAATCTAGAGTCCAATTCAGGTTTCGCCCCATTTTTCTCGTGGAGAAAATGAAATCCCAAATAAATAAAAAAACCTGTGTTATTCGTTTAAAGTATTCTAGTCTATTTTAGGCACTAACTAATTAAGACAAAAAACATGCATAACTTACTATGATCTCATGTCGAATAGTAAAAAAACTATAATTTCTAGTAAAATCTCCAAAAAAAAGTAGTTTTTTTTTTATTTCTGCGATTTTTTACATAACATGCAGAATACAATCTTGAGGTTGTTAGCCTTTTGGTTACACGTGTCGCGGTAACCATATATTGTGCCCGGTTGATGGCAATAGCCTCGCCCCCTATAACATGGGACTTAGGTACACCTATGCCTTACACCTAACCCTTTTAGGAAACAAGGCGTGATGTTACGTTACGTTTAAAAAAAAAGTTGTTTTTTTTTTTACTTATAATATGTAGAACACAATCTTAAGGTTGTTATCCTTTTGGTTACACGTGTCGCGGTAACCCATTTTTATTGGCACTATTAGTATCACATGATTTTAGAAAACAACTTTGAGATTTGTATAATTTGTAAAAATTGCATTAATTTGATACGGTACTTTTATGATATACCTACCAAGTAACCGTCCGTGAACAGAACAGAAATTCATATTTTCGACTAAATTGGTCCAGTAGGTTCGGATAAATTGGCTAACACAGACGGATAGACAGACAGACAGACAGCCAGCCAGACACACGAGCGATCCTATAAGGGTTCCGTTTTTTCATTCGGACGTACAGAACTCTAAAAATTCATTTCTTTTAGAGAAAATAAAAAAGAATAAAAAATATTTTATTCTGACACCTATGGAAAAAAAAACTCAAATTGTGGTCTGTGATAGCTGAATATATTACGGTGTATCGACCCCTTCAAACGTTGGACCACTATTTATGCCACAACCTGTATGTAGATAGCCTATTTTAGCTTTTTGTAATTGTCAACCCTAATCGTTGAAATTACAAGTAGGTAGTCGTATGTCTTTGTAACATTTAGATTTGACTAAATTAATAAATAAATTAACTTTTATGGGCATATTATGACATTTCCTATTCCCAGCAAATAATAATGTTTCTATTACAGGATTTACAGGGTGTTTTAAATAGTAAGTACCTTAGGCTTCACTCAACATAAATGGTTTAAAGAAATAAATAGTAAGTTTTTTTTTTTTTTTCATAAACCACTTTAAAAGCATGATGTGACTTTTTATGCTAACTAATTAACTATAAAAATGTCATAAATTAGAAAACGGATACAAGTAATAGTTTAATTATAATTATCACGAATCAAATAAAACATTGATCTATATTTTACAAAAAAAAAAAAAAAAAAACGACTTGTAACAAAAACACTACAAAGTGAAAATAATTTTATTTACGGAATTTTAATTTCGGTTTTATATTTTCGTTTTTGCCACCGTTTTTTTTATTTTTCTCGTTTTAGTTTTTGTACCTACTCCACACAAATTACGAATACTTTTAGTGAAAGGAAATTATAATAACATCATCAACATACACAAAGTGGATTAAATACGTAATATTGAAGCTAACTCAAAAAGCCCTCATCAGAACTTGACGAAATGTCTAGGGGACAACCTCAGAAGTATACCCTTTCAAACAAAAAAAAGAATTTTCAAAATCAGTCCAGTAAATATCGATGAACATACCTAAAAACTACATAAGACGAACATAGGACCTCCTCCTTTCTTTTTACGTTATAAATTGATGCTAATTGGTGCAAAAAAAAAAATAGTCCTATTCAAATTAAATTATCATAATTTATTTAACTTCTCATTTTTATCTAATAAGAATTCAAAGTTTTGCGCATTTTATTAATCTAAGCTGTACATAAGGACCAAGTTTTCAGGACCATTCTTTCTTGAAATCCGAGCATTGAGGGACATAATCAAGCATTATATCTTTAAAACAAAAAAAAAACCGACTTCCAAAAAGAACACTACAAAGTAAAAAATAACTTTAATTTCCGAAGTCCGTGTCTTTAGTTTTGAATTTTCGTTTTTGTCACCGACTTCCGAAATTAAAGTTATTTTTCACTTTTTAGTGTTTTTTGGAAGTCGGTTTTTTTTTTTTGTGATACCTACCCTACACAAATTCGAATACCACTACCTGCTATGTAAACAACAGTGACAGGAACTTATATCATCCACATATTAAGTGGGAAAAAATACGTATTATTGAAGCTAGCTCAAAAACTACCCAAGCAAAGTTCATTAAATTTATATGGAACTACATCTAAATTATGACCTACCAAACAAAAAAAAGAATCATCTAAATCAATTAATAATTGGCGGAGTAATCACGTAACAAACATACAAAAAAACATACAGTCGAATTGAGAACATTTTGGAAGTCTGTTAAAAAAATAAAAATAGTCCTGTTCAAATTAAATTATCATAATTTATTTAGCTTCTAATTTTTATCTAATTATAATAATATAATATAATATTAATAGTCTTACGCATTTTTAAATCTAATCTCTGCATAAGGACCATTCTTTCTTGAATTCGAGCATTGAGATACCTAGTTCGGCATTATAAGCTTATTCTAATTTATTTCTATTAACGCGTCAAGTGAAACCATTACGTGTGTCCCCATAAAACAGAATTTTAATTTTAAATCGTGTTGTTTTTCTTGAATTACTTAAATCTGAAAATGTTTACATTATGTTAAAAGAGGCGCGCTTTTTGCCTCCTTGTTCTATTAAAAAAATTATACCAACAGTTTTTTTATTAATTTAAAGAAAGTTTTTTTTTTACTTCGGAGAATTGTCATTTCACTTGACTCTTGTTTTTTTTTTTAAGAAATAAATAAATAAACATCTTTTAAGAAATAAATAAATAAACATCCGAATTGATAACCTCATCATTTTGGAAGTCAGTTAATAAAACGGCATTATCATCCTTCTACTTCTGCCATGATAGCAATTTATTTGTAGTCAGCGGAGCATATCTTCCATACATCTCTACAGCATCTATGTTACGGTCGCAAATTATATTTTGATCAAGACACAACCTGACACTGACCTGCAAATTGCAAAAAAAACGTCAGAAAATTTGATTTTCGCGGGTTATCTTTGCGTATCCGCCTTAAAATATCTAATTTCGTCTAAAAAGTTAACAGCCCATTCTAAATTGGGCAGTCTAAAATTTACATTTACTAGTAGTTAAGCAACAGAAAAAAAATCAAATTGATACAGCTAATGTACAGGTTTTTGAATTAAATGCATGGCGCGCTTACACGTGTCGATTAAGTCGCACATTGACCTAAAGTCGCTGTTTACGACTAGTCGAGGTGTCTGGGCGTTGTGACCTTCGAGCTGCGATCGCAAGGACTTAACGGCAATTGTTTTTAGATGACAACGAATACATTTTTTTTTTAATCTTTTTGATCCGCATAGGTAGCCCGCGAAATTCAAATTTTCTGACGTTTTTTTTGCAATTTGCAGGTCAGTGTCAGGTTGTATCTTAATCAAAATATGATTCGCAACCATAACAAATGTGTAACTATTTACAGAATTATAATAAGAATTAAGGAAACACTACATATTGACGTCCCCTTTTTTGGTTTCCGTACTCATTTTTGGGGACGGTTTTCAGTGTAACGGGATCCAGCTGAATACCAGTATTTTACATGGAGCGACTACCTATCGAACCAACACAACCCAGTTACTGGGTAACACGATACCCCGTAACTGAGTTATGGTTGTCAGACTTTTGGTTCCTTGGTAATAAAGGATCATAATTAAGCCGTTGGTCCCGGCTGTCTAGACGGAAGCCCGGAAGTCTGACAATAAATCTTTTCAAAGGGTGGGTTGTGGAGGTCAGATAGGCAGTCGCTCATGTAAAATATCTACTGGAATTCAACTGCATCTGGTTAGACTGGAAGCAAGCCTGGCAGATGAAGACCAAAGCCATAATAAATTACTAAGCTTACGCCTTGTGTAAGTCACCATGCCTGGGAAAAATGTGAGGTATTATAGCCCTGTGGGATATAATTGTATTCCAATCGGGCCACGTCAGACGCATATAGGCGACTCTTAATTGAAAACCCAAATTTTAGAGGACACACGAAAATGAAACACTCAAAACCAAAAAATATATTTGACGTCATCGGAATTTTGGTTTCGCTGTTAACGTTTTAATGCGTAGTATTCTCGACTTCGCTTCACTAAGCTTCGGTATGGATTAACATCTTTTTTCTTTTTTTTTTTTGCAATCAATGGGTAAATTATGAGCGGATAAGATGAAGTCTGTGGCTTTCAGAGCAAAATTCCCCTTGGGAAAATCTCTACAGTGCTTTATGTGCAGCTGTCCATTTCCAAAATATGCTTTTCCGGAATAGTCAATAGGGATGACGGCCGGGTAAAAAAAAAAAATTAGTCCGTCAATCAGATAATAAAAAAATATTAGACACGTATTTTTTGCTTTATCATATTAATCAAAAATTACTTAGTTAACACGCATTAAAGTTTTGGGAGGGGGGCCCGCTACGTCACAATTCAGTATAAAATCTAGCAAGGCGTGACGTCATGCCACATTTTAAGTCAATGTATCGCCGTAATCTTTTGATTATGACAAAAAAGCAAAAATACGTGTCCAATATTTTTTTATAATCTTCATGGCGGACTAAAAATGATGATCTTATCTCTTCCTAGGCTTGATCAGCCGCACTGGTCGATCCATCAGATTTAGCTACGCTTACCGGGGTTGTTCCGTGCATGGGTGACCATTTCTACATACCGAGACTCCTCCGTGCCTCGGAAAGCACGTTAAGCCGCTGATCCCGACTGTCATTCGTGGATCTTTGACAGTCGTTGCGGGTCGTCAGAAGCTCAAAAGTCTGACAAGATCCATGAATGATGGGTTTTTGAAGTGAAAACTTCTTTAGGCGCGTTGAGGGATTTTTGCTAGGGGGTAAACTTATGGATTTGCGTACTGCTGAGCTATAGAATATAGATGGCGCTAATACAGTTTTAAGTTTTCACTTCTTGCGGCAGTTGCCATTACTGCCTTTTGCACGACTCTTATTGCGAAGCGAAGAGTGCTTTGCGTTCGAAAAATTTGTTTTACCTCCTTTCTGCAACTGTTTTTATTGTTTTACTCCTGCTAGTACACAGAACCTACTTAATTTATGTACCATTGTATAGATAATTTAATGGAGATATGACTCTTATTGCGAAGCATTAGAGCATTAGCTTTGCGATCGAAAAATTTGTTTTACCTCCTTTCTGCAACTGTTTTTTCTGCAACTCTTTTCAAAGCAGCATAAACGAAAAAAACATCAAATTTTTTTTTAAATCCCATCCTTCAAATGTGAAACCCAAAAACATTGTAGCTTGCGAAAAAATCAATTAACTGAGTCTTTTTTTTTTAATAGATTCGTTTCAGCCATTGGAGGAACCCTATTGAAAATGGCGCTTTTATTCAAAGTAGTTTCATTATAATTTAAAAAAAAAACTAACTACTTCGACCCTCTTCCGTTGCCTAGCACACACCTACAAAGCAAACCTAAATAGTCTTTGACATTACGTAAAGATTGCGAGGTGAGAAATTTTATCCATATTGATGGGTGAAAAAGCAGTCAAAACATACTTCATGAAAGTTGTTTAAATATTTTTCCGTTTTTGCACTTTTGGATTTTCCAATTTTTTGTTTTTGCATACCTCTGTGTTTAGTTTGTGATCTTCCTTTGCGAGTCCCAATAAATACTTCTTCTTAATTCTTTCTTTTATTAAGAAAATGTTTTCAGCTATACCATTACTGACAAATGCGTGCACTGACTGGACAGGTCCACTCAAACCTGTGTAGTTCTTTCCTCAACAGACCATCTCAGACGCTAATCTGCTCAGTCCCCGCTGTAATATCTGCACTTTACAAAGAAATTCCGTTCTTCCTTTATGTTCTCTGACCTCGTTTCGGTGTTTCTTCTCAAGAGTAGTCGCATAGGCAACACCTACCTTATCTAGTTTCAATTTTGTTTATTTTTTATTATCCAATTTACAGAAATAAATATAATTTATCAAAATTCGTGGTCTTCTCAGCGGTGGTCCTTTTCGATCTATAGCAAAGGACAATTCCGATTTTAGTATGTCAGGTGTCGTCTTTTTTTTTTCTCGCAGCCATCAACCAATTATAGTTTTTCTACTACAGAATAGTGTAACAAACGAAACTTATTGGACATGCATATCTCCAAACTCACTCCGAAATGAGATATAAGAGTTAGAAGTTTGTATGTATTTATTAGCTTTGTAGGCAATTTTTGATTTATAGGTTTGCACCAAGGCGTCAAAAATTGCCTACGGGAGGAGGTGTACCGAATATTCAAATGTCCAAAAACATTTAGCGGCTATCTATTTTGTGGTAACTTGACACTAACCTTGCACCTAGGAGCCAAAAACTGCCTACAAAGCTAATAAATACATACAACTTCTAACTCTTATTTCGGACTGAGTTTACGAGATATGCAAGTCAAATAAGTTTCGTTTGTAACACCATTCTGTACTAGAAAAACAAGATTTGGTTGATGGCCGCGAGAAAACAAAAAGGCGCCAATATATCAGGCATTGGAAACGCCAATGCCTGAAACTGGCGCCGTTTTGTTTGCAGTTTTAATTGTTTTATTTTTAAACTCCGTTGAAGACTTGGGAATTTAAAAAATCTTTGCTAAGAACTGATAATTGACCTCAAAGTATTCGCATCAAAGGGGTCAAAATCATTAAAAGGATTAAAGATAACAAGAAACCTTTAGGCCTATAACGATAATACTTAATTAATGTAAAATGTAAATTTTCATGTCAATTGAATGACTGCGCACGATTCATATTATTATTGACGATAGGACCAAATTCGCTTTGTAAATAAAAACGTTGATTATTGGTCCAGAGGAGCTCGTCGCTAAGTAATAACAGCTGCACGGGTCGATCCATCAGGTTAAGCTACGCTTGGCGGGGTTGGTCCGTGAATGGGAGACCATCTTTACATACCGAGAGTCCTCCGTGCCTCGGAAAGCACGTTAAGCCGTTGGTCCCGGCTGTCATTCGTGGATCTTTGACAGTCGTTACGGGTCGTCAGAAGCCCGAAAGTCTGACAACCAGTCTTACCAAGGGGATCGTATTACCTATATTACTGGGTTGTGGAGGTCAGATAGGCAGTCGCTCCATGTAAAATACTGGCATTCAGCTTCATCCGGTTAGACTGGAAGCCGAGCCCAATTTAGTTGGGAAAAGGCTAGGCAGATTGTTAGTCCAGAGGAGGTTGGTCTGTTAGCAAGTTAACAATCTGCCTAGCCTTTTCACAGCAGCAGACAAACAGAGCCTCTGTTCTCTAAATTCTTCATTGAACAGGCGTCGGTTAATCTTGAAACTGTTTTTATTTGCGTGCAACAGAACATAATTAACTTAATCTATTTATTATATTATTCAAAGTCAAATCATTTATTTAAATTGGGCATATAAAAGGCACTTTTGAACGTCAACATTTACAACAAAAAAAACTAGAATTAATTCTAGGCGCTCTTCCAAAAGGTGGTTTTCGTATGGAGAAGAACGGGTAAGAAACTCCATCGTTACAACTTTTTTTTTAATGTTTTACAATATCTTGTATACATTAATTATATAATTACATGTGATCCTAATGATATGTGATTCCTAATACCAATTAATTGTTTGACATTCTAGTAACATTATTAGTTACTGAATGTCAACCGTCTGACTGGTATTATAACAACGATACGTGTATGTTAAATACCTCCGAAATTAGATTTTATTTAGATAACCAACTGCGCCCCGCGGTTTCACCTCGCATGAGTCTCGATCCCGTGGAAATATCGGAATAAAAAGTATCCTGTCCTAATCCAGGTCATGGTCTACCCATGTGTCAAATTTCAACCGAAATCTGTTCAGCCATTTTAGCGTGAAATCGTAACAAACAAACATACAAAAAATCAAATCTTTTCTCTTTATTATAATATTAGTTTAGATTCGTAATAAGAAAAAAAAAGAACAAAAAAAACGACCGACTTCCAAAAAAACATTACAAAGTGAAAAAAAACTTTAATTTCGGAAATTGGTGTCTTTGGTTTTGAATTTTCGTTTTTGCCATCGACTTCCAAAATTAAAAATTATTTTTCACTTTGTAGTATTTTTTTGGAAGTCGGTTGTGTTTTTTTTTTTTGTAAAACTTTTTATTTTTCACTTTTTAGTTGTGGTACCTACCCCACACAAATTCGAATACCACCACTACCTGCTATGTAAACAACAGTCACAGGAACTTTTCATATCATCCACATACTAAGTGGGCAAAAATACGTATTATTGAAGCTAACTCAAAAAGTATCCAAGCAAAGTTAATAAAATTTGTGAGCATACCCTTTCAAACAAAAAAAGAATTTTCAAAATCGGACCACAATTCAAAACCACAATTGACGGAGAAATCGGCGGACATACATACAAAATAAAAACACGCTACGAACATATAACCTCCTCCTTTTTGGAAGTCGGTTAATTAGTTGTTTGACATTATAGTAACATTATTAGTTACTGAATGTCAACCGGCTGACAGGTATTATAACAACGATACGTGTAGGTTACATACCTTAGAATTTAGATTTTTATTACTTAGATAATAAACAATATTTACCTTCGAAAACATCGTGAGGAAACCGGCTAAACCCAAAAATTGCCAGGGCTTATTTTTAATCTTATATTTTGAATTTTTTTCTTTATTCTATTTTGTACTCGACGACGCCAAATCCAAAAGGAAGGGTTATGATTTTAACAGTCTATGTGTGTATGTTTGTATTTATGTGTGTTCCACCGTAGCGCCTAAACTACTGAACCACTGATTTTGATGGATGAGGTATCAATAGATTCGTAATAATGGTCTGGATGACAGGTTTTATCAATTCTCCCTAAATTTAACATGGTGGACTTAGACCAAAATTTCTAATATAGAAAAAAAAAATAGAGACATCAAGACATTATACAACAGAAATGGTCAAGGTAAATATAATTTTGTAAGTTTTCCTGGCACCCACTTGGTATACAGGCATGCGACCACGGCTTTACCTCGACCATTTTTGTACCTATGTCTTGATTTCTGTCTGAAATATTTTTTGTTTCGTACTTTTTGGATCACTTATTTTTCCGTAGTCGGATTACAGTTTTTTATACAACTTAATTTTGTATTCATATTGTTCTCACATATAGAAGCAACAAGAATAATGTACCCAGAAAAAGTGTCCTTGGAGTTTCTTGCCCGTTCTTCGCCATAGAGAGCTTCAACTTTCAAACTAACTGAGCGACTCTGACAATTCAAAAGTCCCTGTAAATGGTTTTTATTTGAAATACATTCTTTGAGTTTGAGTTGTCACATTGTTGTTGGTAATCGATCACAATAGCTTACATAAAACTTGACAGCAGATTTTCTGTCTTCAGGCTTCAGCCATCATCAGAAAATATCCATATTCTTAAGTTTTTGAAGTGCAAATTTCTTTAAGCGCGTCGGGCGTTTTTGAGATGGGAAAAAACAATTGAACTCGCGACACCGTTACCGACACCTCATTTTTGTAAACGCGATTGTGCTCTTTATTTATATTTGGTTACGGATCAATGTTCTATGCAAGAATTTTTACTTTAAAGGTTTCGGAAGCTATTTTTTTTTTTTGTAAAAGCAATTGTTTCTTTATTTAAATATGGTTACGGACCAATGTTCTATACAAGTATTTTTTTCTTCCACCAAGGCGATCTTGTTCAAGTTTTCACTTCTGTCGGCACATCCGGAGTGCCACTGTTTTTTTTTTCTTCCATTACTACTCTATTTAGTCGTCACCTCGGTAGTCACCGCTTTCATAGCCAAAATTCGAAGAAAAGTAACATAATACCAACCCAACGTACGTGGAGCTAAGGCAGAATTTCTCACTGGTTAAATATGTTTTTATGGTTTTTCGTGGTACCTAAATAATCCGCAAATACTAGAATCTTTGGAATTGCTCGTTCCAAACAGTAGGTTGCGGCAAGGCCCGATAGAGAGGCTGTTTAAAATCCCGGTGGACCGTACAAACCTGTTAAAGTTTTCATTGATGCACTATGGTCCGTCTAGAACATGCTAGTTGGACAAAATTCGATATTGAATATGCCGAAAATTATTTCCTAATATCATAGACCATAAGACAATACCCACGAACCTCTAATTCCAAGAATTATAATGCACTTGGGGTTGCGCTCATTAAGGGTCGCAGATAAGTATAAAAAGGGTAAGTAAACTGATTATCATTAATCCGATCCAGCCCGTCCCTTGCTGTCCTCCACCAGCGACGCCCTAAGCCGAGGTCCGTACCCCACAGGGGGTGCCCTTAGCGTGTAGTCGCTAAATTTCTAAGTTTTATGCCCTGGCTGGAGGGAGGCCTTAATTTATTGAGGCAGCCACAGGAAAGGCACACAAGACAACCTCCTAGGTTTACCTGCAAGATATCATTTACAAAAAAAAAAACTGATTATCATTAGGGATTTTGCATTCGACACGAATACTAATGACAGTGATTTTAAAAGTGGTTTTGGTTTAATTTAGTGATAGATATTGAAGTTAAAGGTATTATGTACTATCTAAAAAATAGCAATTTAAAACCATTTTTTTTTATTTTTTAACACGAAATTCCAATTTTACCATTTTTTCCCCATTTTCTTATATATTTTGGACTCGGAAAGCATTGCCAATGCGTGTCACAGACCTAAAACTTACATATATGGTAGCTTTAACTCTCTTCTTTCAAATATTAATAAATCTAGCCTGTGGACTGCTGTGGAACAATTTCTTTTTCTGGTTCACCTCTTCTCAATCTCAAGATTAGAACTTTTTGAGGAGTGGCTTAAACAGGGCAAAGAAAACCGGAATAGCGGACTGCTTGGTCTACTCTTCAAAATACGACTAATTTAGTATCACTAAAGATTCTGCGACGGTTCTGAAGAAGTCAACCAGCTCATTTAGAAAAAAAATTGTACACTCACAAAAATTGCCGCGATGTTTTTTTGGCAAAAAATTAAGAATGGATGTCAAAAGATTTCTAAGGTGTCCCTTCACCATGCACAGCCATCTCGTTCCATTGCACCTTCAACTGCTGGACGTCAAAGCAAAGAATTTTAACAGTCCAATGATAAAAAGAAAAGGAGAAGAGTTGACGATCTGCTAAGTCCACGCGACACAAATCAGTTAGTGGCTGCAGCAGAATTATCAGCGCGAGCAACGTTCAAGCAACATTCTAAACCGAAATGGGCTTAAATGTAAATAAACCGAAACGCCGCCCGTAGATTTTTTGGGAATCCTGAGCTTAGTACTAATATTATAGGTATAGCTGTGACTCTCATCAAAAATTTGGACACTTACTCCGAACCTTAGCTTCCAGTTACTATATTAACATCGAAAAATTTAAATCTTTGGCACTAGATACTAGACAGTTGTTTATAAATCTTTATTCGTGGTATTACGTGCCTGCTACTGTACACAAAATTCTTGTGCACAGTACAGATGTCATTCAATCTGCTTTGCTGCCAATTGGGCAGCTTTCTGAGGAAGATCAGGAGAAGTTCGCAATAAATATTGCAGGAGATTTCGAGAACATAATACTCGAAAGCGGTCACGTATTGCAACGAATACAGATTTATTTAAGAAGCAGATATATGACAGTGACCTTGAGTGGTTAGCTTGCGTGTTCTGTACTGAGCTCACGTAACGCGTCGTACGTCCAGCTAGTAATAGGACTCTCCCATCAAGGAGCGCTGTCCCAAATGAGACGTATTATTAATTTATTATACATAAAACAAAAGGTATTTTAATAAAACACGTATACTAAAAGATGAATAATTAAATTATCTTTTAAAAAGTGAAGGTTTCAGAAAAATACGTTTGATAGATTTTGTGGTGATAATCCAAAATATGGCTATATTAAAATGTTAAGAAAATGCTCTATATTTTTTTCCAAATCATTAACACTAGTCGTTTAGACGTCATCTTCAGTACAAAATCGTTAATGAAAGTTATGAATAGTAAAGGTTTTAATAATTAGTTCGTTCGGTTATCGTCGCCTTAATATGTTGTTGATCACATCTGACCCTTTAATAAAAAGCCTAAGAGAGGTGTCAAAAAAAAACAGGTAGCCTGCTTCTGCAAGCTGCAGGACTATACTGCTGATGATTCATCAGAAGAGGAAGAAATAAGCTATAACGATAATTAGAGAGTATAATTATATATTAATTTACAACACTAAGTACAAATTAGATTAATTAAGACAATTATAGAGTTATCGCTAAATTCTACCTGCTAGACCTTTTTTGTGACTGCTACGTACTTGACTAATAGCCGTTAGCTGTTAATGTTTTTTTAATTATGAAAATATTTTTTTTTACATATTCTATAACCGCCACTCCCTCTCCCCCCAAAATGGGTCCCCTTACACCAAAACGAAATTAGGTAGTCACAACTGGTTATATGAAAGCCCTCGGGAAGCAAAAATCGCAGAAAATAGATTTATCCAGGTAGCATGTTCTAGACGAATCATAGTGCGATGGGGCGGGCTATAAGGATACTCAAGACCGTGTCTCTACGATTGGATATCTTTACTTGCTCTTTGGCGGAATTCCAGAGCATGACACTTAACATATTGTCCTCTGTATAGACTTGTGCTGGTTATTCAGAGTCGTTACTTGGGACTTGTTAATTAATAATCCACGTTAATCGACAGGTAAATAAAGTCAAAATAGGATAGTTTAATAATTTTTTTTGGTGCTATTTAATTTGTTTTTAGGTGACGTCCCTGGGTGTGGAAATTGTGACTACATTGTTCCCACCTGCAAAACTAAGTGGTCATATAGTAAATAAATAAATATCATCTTTCACGCAGTCCTTCCATCGTTTCTTTGGTCTTAGCCATTGACATTCGTACTCAAAACTTTCCTCACGACATTTCCTTACTTAAAAAGCTAAAAATAAAACTAAGCCTGTCTTGTGATAAGTAATTTTTTAGCTTAACAGGATGTATAGTTAATGTTACGTATAAAATACATTAGAAATCACTAAACAGGTTCTGCAAGGCCCAATTTCTAGTATGCTTACATTAATAAAATACAGACAGCCTATGTCAGGGCTGGCACACTCAAGAAAATATTGTGTTGTGATATTTATGCTTAATAGTACATTACTTCAGAGGGAAGAAAGTGACAGTTCCATACCGAGATTATGGCATTTGCGCCACGAGCTTGCGAGGGGCGCAAACCATTTGAGGTATGGAACTGTACTTTATCCTGAGGGATGTATAGTGCTTTTTATTACACCTACGAGGAAAATTATGGACATAAATGCATAGAAATTTTTATATTTAGTTAAAAGTGCAGCTATTATAAGATGTTACATTTTGTCCGGGTATCTTGATATTTTGAGACATGTTTACATCTTGAGTTAGTTGAAGGCTTGAAGAAGCCACTTCTTCCGTGATTCCGCGCGTTTTATATACAAAAATAATTTCGTTTTTAATTTTCTGTATGCACCAAGGAGGTTGGTAACTGGTAAAAAAAAAAACTGTATGTGGCCAGTAACAATTTACTTGAAATTTAATTAGTAGACAGTTGAAGTCTCTTGGCAGGCAGTATGACTGAGGACAAATTAAAAAAAAAAAGGAAAACCGGGTATGTAATGGAATTTCATACATACTTCCCACCCTTGGGTCGGAAGGATTTTCATACAAACTTCCATACCTTGGGATGAAAGGATTTGAAGGGCGGGATAAAGGCGTTTCTTCCCTCTAATTGGTATAATTAGTATGTATTTTCAGAGCAGGTGTGATAAAAATAAAATTAAACTGCTGTTTCCTTCAATACGTACGCGGCGAAAATGTATGGAACAGCGAATTTTTGTACATCTTTTCTCTCGCTTTCCTGCAATTTGTGAAGTGGGAATTGTGGAAGTGATTTCGTGAAAAGGGACGGAAGGCACGTGAAAAAGAACGTGTATTACGGGAAGCCAAGGAAGCGCGCGCTATTTGATTTGACCAATGAGCGCGCGCGGTGCTTGAGTTGGCCGTCAGATGGTACCAACCCATTTTCCGAGACGTTGTAAACTGGATGATGATGGTGAATATTATTTATATCATTTATTACGTCAACCAAGATGTCAGATGTTACACATCATATGCGACTACTGTAAAGAAAGAAAGAAAATACGTTTATTTGCGGTAAACTTGACGCAAAGAAAGATATTAAAAAAACACGTAAATAACAAATTGGGGGAAAATATGCGTCACATTCACGCAAAACGGCCATCGCTCAGCATAAATGCTGCGACCCCATGCGAGACAGAGCCCCAGCGCTGATTTTAAGGCTCGCACGCTTTTTTTTTTTTATAACCGACTTTTGCTTTCAATGCACGCGGGTCCAGAATCATGTACTTAATCCATGGTAACAGGTTGCGCATCGATGTCCCAGCCTGTATATTATGTTAATGTTATTTTGATTGAAAATACATTTTAAAAACATCTTCATATAATTCTTCTGTGCGTTTGTCACCTAACTCCTAAACGACTAGACCGATTTGGATGAAATTTTGTGTGTGTATTTGAGTGGGTACTTGGATGGTTTTGAAAATACAATTAGACCCGGTAGGTGACGCTGTTCGAACAAGACAACGTCTGTCAGATCTGCTAGTATGTATATAAAAATCTGCGAGCTCGCAGGTTTTTGCAATGCGATGCGAATTCGTAGTTTTGTGTGCAAGCCCTGTCTCGCAAAAACTCAAAAACGGTTCGACCGATTTGCATTTTTTTTTTTTTTTTGTTTTAGTTGCCTCATTACTGGGGGAAAGGAATAGCCGAAAAATTGAGGTTGAAATTTTGACAGAACACGTCTGACGGGTCAATGTATGTACACGCATAACTACCGAACCACTAAACCAAATATTTTTTTATTTTATTTGTTAATCCCAGGACAAGGTTTGTAAGTAGATAGGTATTTAGGATAGATAGGTGCGTAAAGCTACCCATGTGAAGCCGGACTGGGTTAAGCTAGTTTTTTTTTTTAAATATAAAATGTTAAAAAATATTATTAATAACAAATTGAGTCCATTGTTACTTATTAATCAAATATAAATAAATAAAAGTATTAAACCGAATTATCTATCGAATATTATTTTTGCCACCCATTGTGCCAAGCTAGTTTTTTTTTTTTTTTTAATATAGAATGTTAAAAAATATTATTAATAACAAATTGAGTCCATTGTTACTTATTAATTAAATATAAATAAATAAAAGTATCAAATAGACATATATAGGAAATATTATTTGTGCAAAGCTAGTTTTTTTTTTTAATAAATGTTAAGAAATATTATTACTAACATATTGAGTTCATTGTTACTTGTTAATTAAATATAAATAAATAAAAGTATCAAATAGACATATATAGGAAATATTATTTGTGCAAAGCTAGTTTTTTTTAAAATAAATGTTAAGAAATATTATTACTAACATATTGAGTTCATTGTTACTTGTTAATTAAATATAAATAAATAAAAGTATTAAATAGACTTATCTAGGGAATATTATTTGTGCCATCCTTTTCATCTTACACTATTTAAATACTCAGAATCGCCCCACATTGATTGTACATAATGCTGCTATTTATAATAATGTTTAATGGTTAAAAATTTGCACGACTAGATTACAGTTACCCACATAAATCTATTGATTACGGCATTTATTTATTACAATATCTAAAAAAGCGGCCATGTGCGAGTCGGACTCGGACACCAAGGGTTCCGTACAATATTTAACACATTTTATTTAATACTTTAGAAAAATAACACGTTTCTTGTACCCCCTTTAATTTTTTACTTTATTATTTACTATTATAGCGGCCATACTACGTACACACTCGGTGAGAAGTGTTCAAGTGTCCTACCTATTTACGGTTAAAAAATAAAGCTTTATGACAGACGAACGGACAGCGCAGCCTTAGTAAAAACATAGACATTGGCGCACTTTGGGTAGGGATTTACGGAACCCCAAAAAATTGGCCGGAAAGAAAAAAAAACTTGTCTAATGAATCTACTTGTAGGTACCTCTTGGTCAATGGGCTCAGTAGTAGGACTTCAATGGGTTCAAATTCCTCGATGTTTTTGGTCATTTCATCCAAATTGATTTTGAACAGTTCAACTAAATTCTGATATTACTTAGCATTCTAAAATACCTGTGTTAAAAAACTTGATACCCGTACCATTAAACCGTACTATGGTATTCATTAAGGCTCACCGTTAATTGTTCTACCATGAAATTTTCTAAGAAATCGTTTTATTTGAGTCGCGTCGCGCCTCTTTGCTAGTGCCTTCATAATAAGTGTCATCTGCGTGCCTACCGGCTTCGGTCGGCTTCCAGTCTAACCTGATGCAGCTGAATACCAGAATTTTACATAGAGCGACTGCCTATCTGACCCCCACAGTACTGGATAACGGATAAAGGCTCGTGCAGACCAGCGCGATATCGCGGGCGCGTCAAGGGTTGCGCTGCCTGTAGCGTCCACGATATCGCGCCAGTTTGCACGGGCCTTAACACGATACCCCTTGACAAGACTAGTTGACGATTTTTCAGGCTTCTGACTTCCCGTAACGACTGTCAAAGATCTACGAATGACAGCCGGAATTCATTATAATTATAACAAATAGTATTTTTAACCGATTTAAAAAAAAGGAGGAGGTTCTCAGTTCGTCGGAATATTTTTTTTAATGTATGTTCCCCGATTACTCGAAAACGGCTGAACCGATTTGAAAAATTCTTTTTTTGTTAGAAAGGGTATACTTCCAAGTTGGTCCCATTGTCATTGTCACAATCTGATGATCTCTTCAAATATTATAGGCGCACCTATAGCGACTTTGGTATTTTTTATAGTAACTCGTGCATTTGCTCTCGAGAAGCACCATTTGGTAAAGTGAAACTGATGAATAACAAACCAGCACACCAAAAAGTAAAAAAAAAAAACAATAATATACAGATTTTTTAATCATGTCTGTCTGTAAACGTAAGCAAAATAAAAATAAAAAAATTACCAAAAATACAACCGACTTCCGAACTACTGAAAAAATAACTTTAATTTCGGAATGGCACCATATACATTTAATTGAACTACGCCTAACCTGTTTAAATGCTGCAAATAATGTAAATATTCAAAAGGATCAGGAAATCAGTTTAGTATTAATGTCTTAAAACTGGTTTACTTACTAAGTTAAAAAAGATAATCGTGTAATTAAAATTAACATTTAAAATTAAATACATACTTAAAATATCCTTCTACTTGGTTTAACCAGTTTCTGATTTGAAAATCAAATCAAAATAAATTTTGTTTCACATAAACCTACATGGGCACTTATGAAACGTCAGAAGCTAGGTGCACGGTTCCAATTGGTCGTTTCCTATGGAGAAGAGCCGGCAAGAAACTCCACGGTTACTCTTTTGAAAATAATTAGCTTTTACAATGTTATCAATAGCCCTCTGCCTAACCCTTCTGAGAATATTGGTGTGATGATATGTCATGTAGAAAATAATTGTTTATTGATTTTATTGGTAACTGTATTTAGCATCCGCCGGAAGTACAGAACGAACATCAACTAATAAGCCTGTGACCAAAAATATATTTTTGTCCGGAAGGTAGATTAATAAAAAATATTGCACACGTATTTTTTCTTTTTTGACGTAATCAAAAGATTACGACGATACATTGAGTTAAAATGTTGCATGACGTCACGCCTTGCTAGATTTTATACCGAGTTGTGACGTAGCGAGCCCCACTCCCCAATTTTAATGCGTATTTTCTAAGTTATTTTTGATTAATATGATAAAGCAAAAAATACGTGTCTAATATTTTTTTATTGTCTGAAAGACGGACTAAATAGAATTTCTTTTTTTTTTTACCTAGGCAACTACTGTGTTGTAGACTATGCCTATTTACTGTTACATTTTAATGATTAAAAATTAATTACGCCTATGTGAATAATTAAAGAACTGAGTACGATTAAAATACCTGTATGTTTAACTTTTAGTGAAAGCACAGTTTTTAGAAAGCATTTTAAGTAGTTCAATGACAACATGTAATATATAATTGTATTTATTACGACCATCGACATCCTCCTAACCTTTTCCCAACTACATTTATCATGGGGTCGGCTTCCTGTCTAACCGGACGCATCTGAAAGCCAGTATTTTACATGGAGCGACTACCTATCTGACCTCCACAATGGCATGGCTCAGTTACTGGGTATCACGATCAATTAGTAAGCCTGGTTGTCTGACTTTCGGACTTCTGAACACCCGATACGACTGTCATAGATCTACAAATGAAAGCATAATCCGAGGGTTTGGAAGGATATTGCTAATCCATTGCTTCAAGAAACGTGGGTGAACTGTCAAAATGAAACCCATTGCGATCAATTGTCATTTTATGTATGCTACGCAATTTCCCCCCTATTTCAAATAAACCAATTACAGGCACTTTTGAATTGTCAAGGGGTCGGTCAGGGCCCACCGTAGGCGCGAGCTTGCGTCCGATAAGGACCAGGCCCGGGTCGACGGCGCGTTGTGTTCCACGCGCGCCTCAAGAGATGTCAGCAGAATTGACGGGGTCCGCTAGGGCCGATGCGTGCTGGGGTTGTGGGTTTGTGCTAAAGAGTGACCGTGGCCCCTGGCAATCCAGACACCAGAAGGAACACGGGTGGGTTTTTGTCAGTAAGAGCCTGACACGCCCTCCCGCTCCGCCCAAAGCGGGAGAAGTTATTTGATGATTACCCACCCAAAAAAAAAAGGCGTCGATCAGTGAGCAAGATGAAGCTAGTTGCCCATTCCAAAACGTAGTAGGTTCCTATGGAGAAGAACGGGCAAGAAACTCCACGGTCACTCTTTAAATCAAAATATGGTTACATCGTTCATGTTGAAATTATACATGTGAGAACGTAATAATTTTTGCACTTTACCCATCTTTACTTAAAGTCGCTTTTCCTTCTTCCCCAGAGTGATATGTCAACACGCAGTACGTCCACATCGTTCCGCGCTCGCCGCGGCCACAAGGAGCGCTCCAAGAACTTCACCGAGCTGGAGAAACGAACAGTCCTCGAGCTGATAGCACGCCACCGCGACGTGTTGCGACAGGGACGCTCTAACAACGCGACCAACAGGAGCAAACAGGTACGAAGAAGGACCTGAGAATATTCAACAAAAAACACGATTCTTCTATTACACAATCTGTAAAAATTTCAACTGTCTACCTATTACGGTTTATGAGATACAGCCCGCTGACAGACAGACAGACGGACAGCAGAGGCTTAGTGATAGGGTTCCGTTTGGCACCCTTCAGGTACGGTACCGGAAAATATTTGGCGACGGATCAAGCGGTTTCTTGCAGAACCACAGAGTTCTCAAAAAGACAAATGATTCAGAAAAAACTTAGGGCAAGTAGCTAAATCAAGTACTTACTAAGAAGTTTCTTGAAAATTTTCAGAAGACCGAAAAGACCAAAGATGATTATATTATATGATCAAATGAGATCCAATCAATCTAATCTTTTCCCAACTATGTTGGGGTTGGCTTCCAGTCTAACCGGATGCAACTGAATACCAGTATTTTACTTGGAGCGACTACCTATCTGACCTCCACAATCCATAATCACGTCAAAAAAAGACCTAAAACCTTCAAAATCCTAAACCAATATGAATTAAAGTTTGTTTTTTGAATCCCAGATAGTAATTTGACAGGTGCTTAATGTCAAACTCCAGATTGAAAAAACAAACGACAAAGATTTGAATGTCAATATTATCTGGGATTAAAAAACGAACTTTAACAATTACTTTTTTATCTGTAATCTGTCATTGAGTCTTATCTTAACCATTGACCACACACCTAATTGAATTCCTTACCATTGGTATTCCAATATTGTTTGTCTATGTCAGAAGCTGAAGAATTTATTTGTACGCGCTAATTTCTGGAACTACCAGTCGGATTAGAAAAAATCTTTTTGCATTTCATAGCCCACTTCTTGAGCAAGGTTATAGGCTATTTGACATCACGCTAAGACCCTCAGGAGCCGAGCAATAAGACAAAAAGAAAGACCGCTAAACGAAATATAGCGCGGGCGGGCTATTGATTGTGACTCGGCGGTTCGGGGGCCAAAATTTCACGCCGATGAAGTCACAGGCAGAAGTTAGTCTATACTAATATCATAAAGAGGTAAAATTTGTTTGTAAGTTTGTATGTAGGCGGTAATCTCTGGAACTACTATTCGGAATTGAAAAAATATTTTTGCATTGCATAGCCCAATTCTTGAGGAAGGTTATAAGCTCGTGGATGAAGTCGCGAGCACAAGCTAGTAAGATATAAAAAGATACGATTATTTGATAAAAATAATCTTTGTATCGGATAGCAGTAGTTACGTAAAGATTATCGCTCGATATCAGTTAAAGGTTAACGAAAAAAGATATAATGTTATCATTATTATCTTTTTGTTAGTGCTTCCGTGGTAGCTCAAAATTAACTACGTTTTAAGGATGTCATTAATAGTAACAGTAATTTATTTATCTCAAAAAGGTACAAATTTGATACACGGTATTTAGGTTACAGGCAGATTCAAACCTTTGTAAGAGGTAAAGTCTATACTGGGTTCAGGACCTGGATGACAGATCTCCAGGCTCATAACAGAGCAACAAGTCTCAAAGTGGCATCGGTAACTGAAAAGTTGTGTGGAAATCGGCTGTCATGGTATGGGCTCGTGATGCGAAAGAATGAGGAAAATGTCTTGAAGAAAGTTTTGAGTATAAAACGGCTATAAAACTCATCACAGTCATATATATTGTGTGTGGTGGTCTATAGAATTGCACGGTGAGCGATATGTCGAAGATAACATATATTTTACTTTTTATATGGGTGTCTCGTTGGTCTAGTGGTCGCAAGCGCTACTGTTAAGCATGAGGTCCTGGGTTCGATTCCCAGGTCGGGCAAAGTATTATTGGGTTTTTCTATCTGAAATTTCTCAGTAACAGCCTGGAATCTGGATTTGTGCCCGGTTGATGGCAATAGGCTCGCCCCCTATTAAATGGGACTTAAAACATAACTGGCGAAATGTGGGTGAACCTGCTACAGGGACACCTCTGCCCAACCCATCGGGGAAACAAGGCGTGATGTTATTTATGTATGTAATATATATTTTATATTATCTTCAAAGTGTGTGACAACCTTAAGAGTAGAGGACCGAAGAAACGATGGATGGCTTGTGCGAAAGATGATATGGCTAGAAAGGGGGTGACTACCGAGATGACGGGTAATGGAGGAAGGGAACATTTGCCTAGACCGCAAACCGCTTCTGTGGTCTAGTGGTTAGATCACCTGTCTCAGACCCAGAGGTCAGGGAGTGTAAGTTCTAAATCCGCCTGGCTAGCTACCACCATCTTAAGTCTCGCCATAACAACAATGTTAACAGCATTATTGTGTTTCGGCAGATAAAGGTAAGATAGCCAGTTATTCCGGGTGAAGTTCAGACCTTCGGCCTGACCATCACGTACCATCAGATGAGTTACAGGCCAAGAGCTACACGAAACAAAACTTCACGGTAGAAAAATTACCAGTGTCGCGTCGCGCCAGTCTGCATGAGGCTTGACGATGTCAGTTTTCCTACCTGCATCCTACATCCGTCCGGTCCACCTTAAACAGTCCTCCTCTCTTCCAACTTTTCGCATAACATTCTTTCTGACTTTTTCTCTATTTGCTTGGCTCCTAAGGATCGTATTGTGATGTTAAATAGCCTATGGCCTTCCTCAAGAATTAGGCTATCAAATTCAAAAACAATTTTTCAAATCCGACTGGTAGTTCCAGAGACAAGCGCGTTTAAACAAAAAAAAACTCTTCAGCTTTATTATATTATTATACTAGCTGCGCCCCGCGGTTTCACCTGCATAAGTCTCGATCCCGTGGGATTATCGGGATACAAATATCAGACTTTTTTTTTTTTTTGGGTGGGAAATCATCAAATAACTTCTCCCGCTCTGGGCGGAGCGGGAGGGCGTGTCAGACTCTTACTGACTAAAACCCACCCGTGTTCCTTCGGTTGCCCTGTTGCCGGGGGTCACGATCTCCCTTTCGGTTTTCTTCGCAACCCTGGCAGGCATTAGCCCTAGCGGACCCCGTCAGTTCTGTTGACATCTCTTTGAGGCGCGCGTGGAACACAACGCGCCGTCGACCCGAGCCTGGTCCTTATCGGACGGCCAGCTTACCCATTGCTTACCGTCCGCAAGCCCGCGCCTACGGTGGCCGGAAATCGCCTCGCGATTCCCGACGCCCTGGGCGTCTCCTCCTGCGGCGATTAGGGGCGTGAGGGCGCGAAATTTGCCTCTCCCTCACGCGTTCCGCCTCCTCCTTCGCGAGCATTATCGCTTCGCAGAAGGAGGTGACGGCCTCCCATTTCCTCTCGCTCCGTACCATGGCCTGAACCAGGGCCGGACGCGAGAGATCACCGCCGCCGATCGCCTCCACGAGGACACGGCGATGCTCCGCCCAAGCTGGGCAGACCTCCACCGTATGCTCCACCGTATCACAAATATCAGACTTAAAGTGTGACTATAAAATATTAAAAACTAGCTTTCTAGAGGTCGGAAATTATCTCACGGAAACGTACTAGTGGTATAAAAAATATTCTATGTCCTAAACCTGGTCTCCCCATCCCATGTGCCAATTCAATTTCATTCAATTCCATACAGCTGCTTTAGCGTGAAAGTGTAACAAACTCAGTTTCGCATGTATAATATTAGTCAGGATTACATGTCAGAACTTCTACAGTCATAAGTCAGTCTTTTCTTGCTTATGAAGACGCAGCGTTTGTCTTATCGTGTCTTAATCTTGCATTTCAGTCAACAGAAAAATAAATAGAGCCACTGGCTACTCAATAACAGACAAAAATGTGTAATATCTATATTTAAAAGAGTGTCCTTGGACTTTCTTGCCCGTTCTTCTCCATAGAGATCTACGTTTTGGAATGGGCAATTAGCTTCAACTTTCTGACTAACTGACCGACTCTTTGACAATTCAAAAGTGCCTGTAAATGGTTTAATCGAAATAAATGCTTTGAGTTTAAGTTTTGTGTTTTTGCGAATCTGTTATCTTATAAATGATAATTGGTGATTTTTTAAGCATTTAAAACTGGACCAAAATAAACACAAAATTGGCCTTTCTTTCAACCCGCTATCTCTTATGACTTAACGAAGATCGAACAGTTCATCTATGTAGATTTCTTTTCATATATCCTATGTCCTAAACCAGGTCTTGGCCTACCCATGTGCCAAATTTCATCCATATCCATTCAGCCGTTTTAGCGTGAAAGCGTAACATACAAACTCACTTTCACATTTATAATATTAGTTCAGATACTTAAGATTAGTAAGGATAGTTAGTAGGAAATAATTACTTGAAGGCCATCAAAACTTAATAATAATTTTGTAAACTAAAATCACAGCTAAAGTGCCACGAGGCAGTGTTGTCTACTCAGCAATAATATAAAACTATGCGAGTGTAGGGTTACTTGCTTACATTAGGTATCATGTTTAATGCGCATTAAGAAATACTCGCTAATTACTGCGGGTTTGTCTGTGTTTTGAACTTTTGAGAGGCAAGATTGTTATGTAAATAAAGTAGGTTATGTAATAAGGAAAAATGGGCTTTCAATGGATAATATCTTTCTTCCAGGACTATTGTAATCAACAGTACAGTTACTGCGACAATCGACAATAACATACAAAAAAAAAACTACAAAGTGAAAAACTAACTTTAATTTCGGAAGTCGGGTGTCTTTGGTTTTTAACAGACTTAAAAAAAGAGGTTTCTCAATTCGACCATCATAAGAAAACCAGGATCTGATGATGGAATCCTGGAGAAATCGAGGGAACTCCTTAAATATTATAGACAAACCTATGGCGATTTGGGTATTTTTTATAGTAACTCGTGCAGTTGCTCTTGGAAAGCACCATTTGGTGAAGTGAAACTGATGATGAAGACCACAAATGGGCACCGGCATTACTCAATAATAAGTATTTCACGGGTTGCGATTCGATTACTTTAATATGGTTGCAATGCAATTCATGCTCGTCACAATGCATATGGAGAAGTGGAGTTGATGGTGAAGTACCAGGAGAACTTCTCAACGATTAACGTCCCTGTATCGGGAAAAGTAATATTTTGTAAAAAGTGATGAGCAGTTGAGATTAGGCTGTTGTAACTCCGATAAATTACAAACTACCCCCTAAAAAGCGAGAAATATAACTTTTTTACAAAAAAAAAAACTGACTTCCAAAAAAACACGATTAAACAAAAAAAACACTACAAAGTGAAAAATAACTTAAATTTCGGAAGTCGGTGTCTTTGGTTTTGAACTTAGTTATTTTCCACCGACTTCCGAAATTTAAGTTATTTTTCACTTTGTAGTGTTTTTTTGGAAGTCAGTTGTTATTTTTTTCTTTTTGTAAAAAAGTTTTTATGAATTTTAATTTTTTGCCACTAACTTCCGAAATTAAAGTTATTTTTCACTATGTAATGTTTTTTTTTTTTTTGGAAGTCAGTTGTTTTTTTTGTGGTTTTCGAATTTGTAATTTGTGTGGGGTAGGGGTACGTACCCCACACAAATTCGAATGCCACTATACCACTATAACCTGCTATTTAAATAACAGTGACAGGAACTTATCGTATTATCATCCACATACTAAGTGGGAAAAAATACGTATTATTAAAGCTTACTCAAAAACTACCCAAGCAAAGTTAATAAAATTTATATGAACTACCTGTGAAGTATGACCTACCAAAAAATAATCATCAAAATCAATTCATAATTTACAGAGTAATCGCGTAACAAATAAACAACATACAGTTGAATTGAGAACCTCCTCCTTTTGGAAGTTGGTTAAAAAGGCATGTCAACATGAGGGTTCAGTAATTTTACATTAATCATTAATATCAGGATTGTTGGTCTAGTGGTCGCAAGCTCTATACCTACAGGGTGGCAGGGATATCGACGCGAAAACAGTTACCATGGATTCAGTACATGATTCTGAACCCCCTGGTCTAAATGTTTCGTTGGTTATTAACAAAAAAATCAGCTGTTCCATACATTTTGATCACGTAGCTCTTGCACTTTTCTATGAAACAGCTGATATTTTTCTAAATAACCGGCGAAAATTTTCAATGCACGGGATTCAGAATGTACTGGATCCATGGTAAAAGTTTTCGCGTCGATGTCCCTGCCACCCTGTCAGATACTGCTGAGCGTGAAGTACTGGGTTAGATTCCCAGGTCGTGCAAAGTGTTATTGGATTTTTCCGTCGAAGATTGCTCAGTAGCAGCCCGGAGTCGGGATTTCTGCCCGGTTGCGGGCAACCCCTTATTACATGGGACTTTAACAAAACTGGCGAAATGTGGGTGTTCTTGCTTGTAGCGCTCGGCCGCTATAGCATCGCTTACCTACGAAAAAAAAACCGGCCAAGTGCGTGTCGGACTAAGCACAATGAAGGATTCCGTAGTTGGGATGAATTTATCCCAAATACAAACTTAACATTGTAGTTGAAATACATGTTCTCCCATACATTCATCCCAGACAATAATAGGCTGGTATTATTATAAATACCAGCAAAAAACACTTACATAACAAAAATGCCAAGATTTTTTTTTTGAGAATTTACAAACGAACAAACTTAGAATCCTAATTCTCAATGAATTCTGCTATTACTTGTTAAAACCTCTACGTTATTACGTATTTAGCAATTCTATGCTAAATACCAACTTTGCAAAACATTATTCTGTAATAAAACGGCGTACTTTGGCTGTATAAACTCACAACTGTGCCTACTTTACATCGCATGGGTTAAAAATGTTAAACGTCAAACCCTAAAAGCATTTTTTTTTTTTTTTGACAAAATACTAGTGGCCGAAAATTGTATTCTTTAGAAGAAAAAAAAAACATAAATTTAAATAATAGAATAGATATGGATCCAAAAAGTCAGTTATACAATTACGTGAGTAATTAATTAGTTTTTTTTTACTGTAGGCAAATGTTTTTGTTTGCCATCGACAATATTTGTTCTCAGTCATTCGTCAATTTCTTCAACTACACACACGCTATAAAGTCGTCATAACAATCAGTCTTAAGAGTTCCAACTGATCAGGACCTCATCTCTGTGAACGGGTGAGGGCCGTAATTCACCACGCAAGCCGAGTATGGGTTAGGATGTCACATTTCTTTGAATTTTTGTATAAGGAACTGTAAACATTTGCAATACTGCCACCATAGTACATCATCATGAGGTGATGATCACCCCAACATAGTTCGGAAAAGGCTAGGCAGATAATTCAATCATTAGCCTTTCCCAGCTATATTGGAGTCGCTTCCAGTCTAACTGGATGCAGCTGAATAGTGTTTTACATAGCGACTACCTATCTGACCTCCACGACTCTGTAAAGCTTTCAAGCTTCTGACTACCCGTAACGACTGTTAAAAATCTACGAATTACAGCTTGTTTTCTGAGACCCAGAACGCGCGACGCCACTGAACGTACTCATAAAAAAATAACCGTAATATTAAGACACCGATATATGCTAGTGGCCTTGACTGGTTTGCTGACGTGTTCTGTGCTGAGCTCACGCAACGCATCGTACGTCCAGTCAGTAATAGGACTCGCCCAAAATGAACGCTGTCCCAAATTAGACGCATTATTAATTTATTATATATAAATCAAAAAGTGTTTTAATAAAACACGTATTCAAAAATAATATAATATAATAATTAAATTATCTTTAAAATGGTGAACGTTTCAGAACATACGCTTGATAGTTTTTGGGTGATGATCAGTTGTTGTTTTTTCGCGTTAGACATAACTTTACAAATTAATTACACTATGTAATATAAACATTATCTAAAATATTCACAGATTAAGTTATAATGCTCTAATTTAACTTATATTTTTTTCCAAATCATTAACACTACTCGTTTAGACGTGATCTTCAGTATAAAATCATTAAAAGTCGCTTAGTGTCTTAATCACAACTTTTCTCCCTATTTCCAGTTGGTGTGGTCAACAATATGCGAGGAGGTGAACAAGAGGTGCGGGGGCGACCGTCCGCGCACGCCGGCGCAGGTCAAGATGTGGTACGAGAACTACAAGAAGAAATGCAAGATGCGCGCACATGACACTCAGGTTAGCGTCACATTCATTAACTGTAGCGTCAATGTCATCAACTGTGGCGTCAATGCCATTAACTAACTTTATTATAATAAGAAGTGCAAGAGGCGCGCACACGACACCCAGGTTAGCGTCACATTCATTTACTGTAGCGTCAATATCATTAACTGTGGCGTCAATGCCATTAACTACCTTTATTATAATAAGAAGTGCAAGAAGCGCGCACACGACACCCAGGTTAGCGTCACATACATTAACTGTAGCGTCAATGTCATTAACTGTAGCGTGATTGCCATTAACTACCTTAATTATAATAAGAAGTGCAAGAAGCGCGCACAAGTCACTCAGGTTAGCGTCACATTCATTAACTGTAGCGTCAATGTCATTAACTGTGGTGTCAATGCCATTAACTACCTTTATTATAATAAGAAGTGCAAGAGGCGCGCACACGACACCCAGGTTAGCGTCATATTCATTAACTGTAGCGTCAATGTCATTAACTGTGGCGTCAATGCCATTAACTACCTTTATTATAATAAGAAGTGCAAGAAGCGCGCTCACGACTCTCAGCCATTAACTACCTTAAGGTGAAACCGCAGCTGTAGCCGCAAAATTCAAATTTTCTTAAGTTTTTTGCAATTTGCAGCTGTGTCAGGTTATATTTCGATCAAAATATGATTCGCGAGTATAACAGATATGTTTTTACAGAATTATAATCATTGGAATAATTAATACACATCTCTAAGTTATACGTAGATTTGTTCCATAAGAACAAACTTATGAAACAAAACGTAAGAAAATTTGAATATCGGGGACTACAATTGCGGACCTACCTTAACTATAAGAACAAGTGCAAAACGCGCGCATACGTCTTTCAAGTTAGCGTCAGTAGCTTCAAAAATGAAGTAGACGCCAAAGTTTCATCAACTTTGGCGTCAACTTCATTTTTAACGTCATTGAAAGCAACACTTGCAAATCACAAGAACTGCGATGATCGCTAAAAATATATAAACAACATCAACTCAATTATAATTTTATTTTTTTTTTTATTTTTTTTTCTGTTGGGCATCTCGTAGCTGACCTCTGAGGTCATGACTACTTAACCGGTCAATCCTGTGGTTGCCTTAAGCTGCTACACTCAAAGCCTCCAGCCAGGGGCATACAAAACTAAGCTAAAAAGCTAGGTGAACGCTCGCTAAGGGCACCCCCTGTGGGGTACGAGCCTCGGCTTAGGGCGTCACCGGAGGGAGGACATCAAAGATGGGACGGGCTGGATCAAGGTTTTGATCATTATTATTAATCGGGGAATTTAAAGCTACGTGCACAGCCGAAACCACTGCTGGCACCTCGTTATCGAGCAAGGGTCGGGGAGGAGTATCATTTACTCGGGGGCGTGGACGCGATCGCAAAGGACCTCGACGGCGAGGTCGGAATGACCCTAGTGGCCCTATTGCTCTCCTGGAGGAGGGTTACGGGGTCATCTGGGTCGGTGAGAATGTGCCTAGGACGGCGGGTACGGCTAATCCTACTTGGGACATAACTGGCGGCCTCGACAACCAGAGGGTTGCGATGTTTGACCGCGGAATCGAAGTAACGCTTTGCAAGGCGTTTTAGAAATTGGTGGATCGTGGGAATTCTAAGGTCGAGATGGAGACTCTCGTTCCTAACATACCAGGGGGAGCCTGTGGCCCTACGGAGGAATCGGTTTTGGAGCGTTTGCAACCTATGGATATGGTGGGGTTTTGCATGAGCAAAGACGGCACCCGCATAAGTCATGATGGGACGAATACACGCTGTGTAGATTCGCAATTTGCACTTAAGTGACATCTTGCTGCGTGCGTTTAGGACGGAATGGAGCCTACCGAGAGCGAAAGCGGCTCGCGAACGAACCTTCTTTATGTGCTCAACGAAAGTGAGATGGTGGTCGAGGAAAACACCTAGGTATTTGGCTCGCTTCTCCCAAGGGATCTGCTTACCGAACATAGTGAGAGGTCGGGGGAGGGGGTCTCTTAGCCTTGTGCGCGGTTTCGAGAAGAGAACCGCTTGGCTTTTTTCGGGGTTGACTTCTATGCGCCACTTTCGAAACCAGGCAACGAGTCGATTGACTGCGCCTTGAAGAGTGTGGGCGATATTGTCGGGGTATCTAGACCTAAAGTAGATGGCCGTATCGTCTGCGAACAGAGCGAAATGCGCCCTTCTACCTGGGTTTGGAATATCGCTAGTGAACAGCGTGAACATGAGGGGAGCTAGCACGGAGCCCTGAGGGACTCCTGCACGAATGGGGCGGGGAGAGGAAAGTGCTCCTTAAATGCGATAGCGGAATACGCGGTTCGATAGATAGTCCCGTAAGATGAGTACGAGACGATCCGGCACGCCGAGTTGGTACAGCTTGTATAATAAGCCGTTGTGCCAGACTTTATCGAATGCTTTCGCAATGTCGAAGAAAACTGCACCCGTCAAAGAGCCGCGTTGGAAACCATCGCTTATGAACTCAATGATGCGGTGGGCCTGATGCAAGCTAGAGTGCTCAGTTCGAAAGCCGAACTGTTCGTTGGGGATGAGGCCCTTGGTCTCGGCGAAGTCTCTGAGACGCTTGTAAATAAGCCTCTCATAGATTTTTCCGAGAACCTTGAGCAAACTGATGGGACGGTAGCTAGAGGGCTCGGTACTGGGTTTACCGGGCTTTCTGATACCTATGACGGTGGCTTCTTTCCACGACTGGGGAAAGAAGTTGTTGCTTAAGGCACCATTGAAGATGGTAGTCAAAAGCATTATCAGGTGGGAACTCACTTATAAAGCTAAAACCGAGCATTTATTCATTTCTTGGCTCATTTCAAACATCAGACCCTACAGTTTCAGCGAAGTATGATTTATTTCTGACCTGAGGTTTGCACTCTGGTTTACATCAGCAAGGTTCAGGTCACTAACTCTAGCGTCATTTATATTTATCATCATCATCAGACTTCGGCAGTCCACTGCTGGACATGGGCCTCTCCTCGCCTCTCGATTCTCGGAAACTCTCATCCAGCTGCTATCAGCCACCCTGCAAAGATCGTCGCTCCACCTAGCCTGAGGGCGTCCTACCTTACGCTTGCCGATTCGCGGTCTCCACTCGAGAATACGTCTACCCAACGGTCATCGGTTCTACGGCTAACATGGCCGGCCCATTGCCACAATAACTATAATGTGACACAATAAAGTGTAATTCAGGTCGCACAGCGCTAATTACCTACAGTTATATTCACCTAGAAGTTGCCTCTCTTTCTATCGCGTAACTCTTATATCTTCTGACTACGTTACACACACCGAATGGGCCCGACAAGACGGGCCCGCCGCGTACTTATAGCTTTATACCTAAACTGCGGAGTGTCCTATCCGTATTCATCTAAATTGTCAAACTCCTAACCTTTAATCGTAATCTAAAACTTATTTCAAGCGAATCTAAATAGTAGAAGTAGTGAAGATACTAAACGGATGACGCAAAACGCGACCTTATGTGTGCTAAAAATAGATATCAAATTAAAATGGTTCATCACTTAGGTTTTCTTAGATAAATAACTTATCATAGAAAAGGTGTCTTTTTACGTCATTATTGTAATTAATTCGGTCAACAGTAGCTTAAAGTATGCTTTTGTTAAGCTTTATTTATAGAATTAGGTACCTCGTTGGTCTAGTGGTCGCAAGCGCTACTGCTGAGGACTTGGGTTCGATTCCCAGGTCAAGCGAAGTGTTATTGTGTTTTTCAATCTGGAATTTATCAGTAGCATCCCATTCGGCCCGGTTATGGCAATACGTTCGCCCACTATTACATGGGACTTAAGAAGCAGATATATGCCAGTGACCTTGAGTGGTTAGCTTGCGTGTTCTGTATTGAGCTCACGCAACGCGTCGTACGTCCAGCCAGTAATAGGACTCACCCATCAAGGAGCGTTGTCCCAAATTAGACGCATTATTAATTTATTATACATAAAACAAAAGGTATTTTAACAAATCACGTATACTAAAAGATCAATAGTTAAATTATCTTTAAAAAGGTGCAGGTTTCAGAAAAATACGCTTAATAGATTTGCGTGATTCTCGGTTTTTTATCCACGTTAGACATAACTTTAAAAATTTTAATTTCACTATGTAATATAAACATAATCCAAATTATCGCTATATTAAGTTATTAAGAAAATGCTCTAATATAACATATATTTTTTCCAAATCATTAACACTACTCGTTTAGACGTCATCTACAGTATAAAATCATTCAAAATCGGTTATCGTCGCCTTAAACATAACTGGCGAAATGTGGGTGTACTATAGGTGCACCTCTGCTTAAGCCTTCGAGATTACAGGCATGATATTATTTGTCTTATGTGTGTTAACTCAAATTTATAAAAATGTGTTTCTCATAATTATGCTCCACGAAACTAAACTCTTTTTTTTTGGAAAGAAATCTTAATTTATCTTTTGTTGTCATTTCAGCAGTCACAGTCGGAACCGCCCGGGCTGCTAGACGGCATGCTCTGGCAGAATATACACCCTCTAGACGTTAAAGGTATGTAACAACAACGTACTAATATTAATTAAAAAATACTCTATAGTCTATTTAAAAAACATCAGATGAAAATGTAAACAGATGTATCAGAAAATCATGCTTTGATTTCATAATTTCAATACTTAAACCAGAAATTCTAATTTTAAATCACCTTAAAGATGTTCTCCATTTGAAAATTGAGGTTGATTTTCGTCGATAATTTTTCAAGTAAAATTAAAATAAAATGTAATAATGTTATTCAAATAATAATTGTTGGAGAAAGTGGTGAGTATAAATAATAATAAGAAACCTAAAATTGTTTCGCAATCTCTCCCTTTGAGTGATTGCGAAAGAATTTAACTTGAACAGGGCTTGTTTACATTTTCAATATATACTTTTAGAACCGACCATACAGGTATGTTACTGCCCCACTACAAGGCGAAGGATGATATCGAAGGAAGGTCTCTTCATAAAGAGAAATTGCAAAACCGGTTCAGTGCTTCGTACTTTTTATTTTCCATTATTCTGCATTAACACTAATTTGTTACGGAATTCTTAAAAATCTAGTAAGCTGTGAACTTTCACCTTGTTTTGACGTTTAAGGTGGAATCAGTTGATTATTTTTTCCCTACAAATTTCGGGGGTTTTACTCCACTGTTTGACATTGTACATCCATAGTTAAACATGATATCAATTTGTCTCATTAATTTTGTTTTGTCTGTGCGGAAACAGAATAGTAAAATAAAAAGCCATTAAAAAGTTATGAGCCCACAAAGATTTTTGGTTTCTCAAAAACTGTAATTTGTAGTGTAATTTATTTGTTTTTGCCCGCGGCTCTCATGCGTTGAGGTCAGAAACTACCCAACGGGAGCGTACCTACTGCCACGATAAAAAGTATCCCATGTCGTAACCAGGGTTGGCATAAAACAAACAAGTTGTTTTAAAACACGTATTTTAAACAGTATGAAATAAAACAATGTTTTCTATTAAGTGTTTAAAATCACAGTATAAAACAAGTTTAAAATAATGTTTTAAACATTACGAAAAAAAAAAACATGTACCATGCCTGATCGATTGGTATTGATAATAAATTTGATAAATCGCTCAATGAAAAAAAAAAACAACTTGTTTAAAACATTTTGAACTGTTTGTTTTATAAAATTAAAAAAGAAACAGTTTTTTCCAACCCTGGTCCTAACCCAGGTCATCATGGTCTACATGTTTTCCAAATTTCTTCAAAATCCGTAAAAAGGTTATTGACAGACAGAGTTACTTTCGCATTTATAATATAGTTTGACCGGGAACGCTGTTCCGCGCCTTAGCATTGCGCTGCGAGGCGGGGGGCAGCGTTAATGAATGAGCGGCGGACGGGATGCCGCGTGTCGTGAGCGTTGACGAATGAGCGGCCTGCACTGCCCTCCCATCTCGCCACGCACATACCTAAAGCCCGGAACAGCGGTCCCGGTCAAACTATAGTTTGGATTGCAACGTTGGATATTATGTTCTTTCCCAGACGAGGATGGCGAGCCGACCACGAGCGCGGACGGAGGTCACAGCGTAAAGGACGACGACTGCGTGCCGGTCAACGTGAGTCCTTCACACTATGTATACCTTCACATATTTATACACTACTTTCTTTTAACAGCGGCTTCGCTCCCTTGATCTCAAAATGAATATTTTATTTAAGTAGTGAAGTGCCTTTTTTTTTTTTTTGAGGGTGGGAAATCATCAAATAACTTCTCCCGCTCTGGGCGGAGCGGGAGGCCGTGTCAGACTCTTACTGACTAAAACCCACCCGTGTTCCTTCGGTTGCCCTGTCGCCGGGGGCCACGATCTCCCTTTCGGTTTTCTTCGCAACCCCGGCAGGCATCGGCCCTAGTGGACCCCTTCAAATCTGCTGACATCTCTTTGAGGCGTGCCTGGAGCATTAAAAACATGAAAAGCTCGGATTTCTGTTACTGTGAACGAAATTCAAAATTGGATGTTTAGCTAATAATTTAAATAAAAAAAGTTTACCTATTAAAAAACTGTGATGTTGAATGGGAAAAAACAAATTTTTTTAACAATTCACTTACGTTTAATACCTTTAATAACTATGTATATCGAGATAGTAACCGATAAAAAGAAGTTAATAAAGGAAAATTCAGTTAAGAAGAAAATTATTAATAAAATATTTTTTTATTTAGACAATTTACATATTTGTCTATATCAAAGTTAAATCATTCATTTCAAATAGGCCCATGTATGGCACTTTTGAACGTCAAAATTTACAAAATAATATAATTGATTCTAGTCGCCCCTTCCAAAAGGTAGTTTTCGTATGGAGAAATATCAAATATTTCTTTTTTTTTTTATTTATATCAAATATTAGTATCAAATATTTTCTTCGACTTTATTTATCTACCCATCCCTTCGGGGAATACAGGCGTGATGTTATGTTTTATATTTTTGTCATAGTTTTATTCATAAAGCATATTTTATATCTATTCCAGATGTCAAACGGCCGACTATCTAGTACGAACGAAAGCGAAGACACGATGCCCAACGTCCTCGAGCCCCAAGTACAAATAATCCCCCAGTCCTCGCCCACGCCCCCCCCTCACAAGCAACTCCCCCTCACCCCGCTACCGATACCTCCCCTCCCCATGCTAACGAACCCCCTCCAAGCCATCGAACAAGCCAGAATACAACAGAACTTCTTACAAAAACTTAACGAACTCTCAAATACCCCATTAAATCTAAGCAATTTGGACGAAATCAAACGAAAAAATGGCCACGATCGACAGGAAAAAATGGACGACCAGATCAAACATGACTGTGGAACGGCCACTGAAGAAGAAAGGCTATATTTCACGGCTAAACGGCAACATGCTATTTGGGAGCACGAAGCCAAAATGAAGATATTGAATATGGAGCTGCGGCAGAAAGAAGAAATTTTTTCGCTACAGAAACAACTGTTTTTAATAGAACTGAGGTTGAAGATGGATTTCTTGGAAAAGGCGAGCGCTAAATGATGGGGTGAGTTTAGAAATAGTATTAGAACTGCTCCCAGAAATTAAAATATCCGGAAAAGAGCCGGAGTTACGCAGGGTGGCAGGGACATCGACGCGAAAAATTTTACCATCGATTCAGTACACGATTCTGAACCCCCTGAAAATTTTCTTCGGTTATTAAAAAAATATATCTGCGGTTTCATAGAAAAGTGCAATACCTACGCGGTCAAAATGTATGGAACAGGATTTTTTTTTTTTAACTAACCGGCTTTAAATTTCAACTCGGGGAGTTTCTGAATCCGCCGCAGGAGGAGACGCCCAGGGCGTCGGCAATCGCAGGCCGATTTCCGGCCACCGTAGGCGGAATTGACGGGGTCCGTTAGAGCCGATGCCTGCCGGGGTTGCGAAGAAAACCGAAAGGGAGATCGTGGCCCCCGGCAACAGGGCAACCGAAGGAACACGGGTGGGTTTTACTCTGGGCGGAGCGGGAGAAGTTATTTGATAATTTCCCACCCAAAAAAAAGGGGGTTCTGAATCATGTACTGAATCTATGGTAACCGTTTTCGCGTCGATGTCCCTGCCACCTTGTAGATAGTGCCATCCATGAAGACGCGCCCAACACCGCTCCATACTAAACTATAGCTTACAGTACAGTAATCGTGAAGTGCAGCGCGTTTTCGTGAATCGCAGTATCTATGCCGGCATAACTTGCAAAGTACGCAAGCTGAAGTGGCAGTGGGCTGGCCATGTCTGTCGAAGGACCGATGGCCGGTGGAGCAGACAAGTCCTGGAGTGGAGAACGCGTATCGGCAAGCGTAGTGTGGGACGCGACCCAGTGACGATGGAGTGATGAGTTTGATAAGGTGGCGCAGAGAGACTGGTGTTGTGGTGCAGAGGCTTATGTCCAGCAGTGGACTGCGATTGGCTGAGTTCATTGATAAGAATTCCTTGTGATACAATTTTTCTATGGAGGATTGATAACAAGTAAAATTGGAGATGAGACGTATCCCCAGTTCGAATGTGGTGTAAATTAACACTATTTTTCTATGACAGTTGGAATTGTGGGGTCCAGTGTGGGATATGCGACTGAAACCACTTTTTATTAATTAAATAGTCAAAAACTGCAAACGTTGCAAACGCAACTACAATTTTTTTTATCTTGTTAGATCCCCTTTTTTTTTTTGAGGGTGGGAAATCATCAAATAATTTCTCCCGCTCTGGGCGGAGCGGGAGGGCGTGTCAGACTCTTACTGACTAAAACCCACCCGTGTTCCTTCGGCTGCCCTGTTGCCGGGGGCCACGATCTCCCTTTCGGTTTTCTTCGCAACCCCGGCAGTTGTTAGATCCCCTGAGAGTAGTTTATAATCAAGTTTGCAACTCTAAAAACCTTGTGGTACTCCCATGGTACTCTAAAAACTGCGAAATTCTGGCACTTGATTCAGTGTTTTTTTAAAGGACACGCTTTAGGTATCTTTATTCCATATTTTTGTAAAGCAAGATAAATTTGCTACAATTTGATCCCAACCCAATCACTCAAGGTCGATTGATTGTAAAGATACTGCTAGTCAAAGATGAGCTTTTTTTTTTCGAAAAAGTGTAAAATTGTCGGTTTAGGGTCATTAGCCAAGACGCGTACCGACTAAACTAATGGTCCTTTTAGAAAAAAGTGTTTAACATTTAACAAGAGATTTGATGTTGATGCTCTTACCATATTCCTGAGGGTCTGCGTGACAACAAAACAATCAGATGAACATTGAAGGAGCATTTTGCGTATGAGCTAGTATCCCTTGTCCTTGTTCATTGAAGAAGGAATACACGAAGGCACGAAATCTTCCTTCTACTCAACTACAACACTTTCGACACGACTGAGCTATTATTGCTTTTTCATCACGTAAAATCTTGGTTTATTAGTGCGCTCCGTTTCACCCGTATAATTCTCAATCCCGTGGAAATATCGGAATTAAAAGTATCCTATGTTCCAATACAGTTCATGGTCTACCCATGTGCCAAATTTCATCCAAATCTGTTCAGCTGTTTTAGCGTGAAAGCGTAACAAACAAACAAACTCACTTTCACATTTATAAATATTGGATAGGATTGCAGTACGTTGTTATTAGCAGATAAGATAATGCTACTTATTCTTTACCCGTGGGTAGAGAGTCTAAAGAGTAAGCCTATTTTTCAATTATCTATAAATTCATAGTTTTTTTTAATTCCCCAGACTGCGCTGCATACGGAAATGACGTCACCCAACCGTTTGTTTTTAAAACAACGAGCCAAGGAAACAAGCCGCACATCCGAGTGTAATCTAGTTTTAAAAAGTGCCATCTATCGTGTAGTTACCGAATTAATTCCTTTGGTTTGAGTTTACGTAGTTAAACTACTAAACAATCCAGTATAAAAAGATATTGTTATTTTTTAAAAACGTTTCTTGCAATCATACTTAAAAATGGGTAAAAGGACCAATTTTTGTCCGCGTGATTTTGAGGACAGCAATTGGGCCGTTTACCCTATTCATTGCTGTGACATTTTAAGGCCATATCGTCACGTTTGTGGCCATGGACTAGAGTCTAGGCCTTAACCAAAACAATGATGAAAATAAGCAATATTAAGATAGATGCCGCCTTAACTAGTATTTATATGAAAAGTGGCCTTGTAGGGCCTTTTTTAAAATGAAATTAAGGACTTACTTTTAAGTTAAGGCCACAATATAGACAATTTTAACTGAACAAAGATGTGTGCGTAGGCCATAAGTCTAAAAGGCCTTGTGGTCATAAAGAGACTCTAATCTATGGCCTCAAAAGGCCAGGTTTCAATGTGATTACGAAGTTATTTTTGTATTCGTTATACATTTGTCTATAGCTTATTTTTTATGTTTTTTTTTTTCTTTAGTCTAAGGAAAGTGCTTAAGTTCGTAAATGCTGCGATTTTTATAGTATTATCCGTGGCAGCTCATATTATAATGGAGTTGGTTGTGTTAAAGATTGGAGATTAATAACCTATAGCATTATCTCTTTCTGTTATCCCTATAACAGACAGAGATGGCGCTACTTGTCTTCTAAACGACAAATAGGGAAGAAACAAATTCAGTTAAAAACTACTTGGGTACCTATTTTTGTGAGAACTGTCGTGATTTTCAAAACGGCCTCAATTTGTTTGAGGCCTCACATAAAATGAGGCCTCAAAATAATTGCGACCTTCTTTATGGCAGTTTTAAGTCTTAAAAAATAACTGACAATAAAATCTAGTCTAGAGTTACAATCTTTCGAAAAAGATACGTCAAAACTCCAATATTTGCTACAACCAAGTGTAAAAAATAGAAAAATACTGCCAAAATAATAAGTATCGCAATACGGTATATAAAATAAAGTAGTACTTAGGGGCCGCAAGTCTGTCAAATATATATTATTATATCGTCGGGGGCAGTGCCTATAATCATGATATATTTATATTGTATGCAGAGCTATGACATAGCCCTGTGCTAACTTGACTTTGGCGATGAAAAACTCGGTGTAGTTAACGAAACTTAAATTCTCTGAGCCTAATCTAAGCACATTTCGCGGGGAAGAATTACTAGTGATGTCCAACACATTACTATTATTTCTACGAATATTGTTTTTAGTCGATTTTGTAATTAAAAACTGCCTATCCATTACTAAATATAGCGTGAATATAGTTATAATTCGGGGACGTTTCAAGTGTCGTAACAGTAATAATGATGGCCGTTTTGCTTACAAACGTAATTTAAAAACTATTGAATTATATTCTCGGTGATTTAATATGTAAAGTGTAATTTCGTCCTGATGTCGATTTTTATCGATATCTTCATACTTCTTCTTGATAGTGAAAATAGTCATTATAGTATCTGACTTAAATATTTTATTATAGAAAACTTGATAAAAAGAAGATGTGACCACACGATATAAGTTGAAAACTTACGACTGCTGCCGAGTGTACCCGATTCAGTGTCACCGGCCCGAACGTGCCGGTTCAGTTTTGTTCACTGTTTAGAAATTGCATAAAGTGGGCCTAACGAAGTTTTCACTTCAAAAATCAAAACACCCTCAACATGTTTAAATAATGTTTGTAAACAAAACGAAGGTAATTAACCTAGTCTTAAAAATTGTATTCTTTGTATGGAATAGTTATTGCACTAAAGAGGTAGATATTTCTCAGTATTTCGAGTAGGAAAATTAGGAAAAAGATTAAAACCTTTGTGTATTATTACAAAATTAGATAAGTTTAGTATTTTTTATGATAAAAGACAATTTTTTGGTATTGCCATTTCAGTTTTAAACTTTTCTTGCCATAATTAGTATTATAAAGTATCTAAATTGTTTGCTCTACCTCTTTTAAGAACCGCATGCTGCTCGGTTGAGTAATAAGTTGTGATATTAATAATTGATTGATAATAAAGAAGAAGCTTTATCTTTTATATCCTAAGATATAAATTCCCTAAACGCTTTGGATGGACCGTTGGCGATGCGGTCGTAACTATTCCATACAATTATTATTTCGAGTCAATGACGTGCCAATAATCGAAAACCATTGTTAATAATAAATAATAATAATAGTTATTACATATATAAGATATTGTTATAATAGATTTTTAGATACGTAAAAAGTTAGACAACAAATATTGGACAGTATGATGATATTATTAATATTAATAATTTAGACAGGAAATAATAATACAGTACAAAGACTTCAAATAGAAGTCGTTACCTCAGTGCAGTGTATTGTAAATAAATAAAATAACTAGGCTTAGATGTAAAATAAAATTTTAGACATTTTTTATACGAGGGCGACTTACACCTTCAAATTTTCATAATTTTCGCGTTCAAGCAATTTAAGTTGCCAGATTATAAAAATATTATTATCCACCGTCTGGCAATACTAAATTTTAAAATGTGTAAATATAATTATTATTTAATTATTAATTCGAACTTTTTTGTCGAATGTGGCAATAAAAATAGGTGTAAGCACCTCAAAACATGGCAATACTTTTAAAAATATTTTTAAATGGCAATGTAACATTGTGATGTATTTTACGATCTCAATACAGATTAAAAAAGATATTTTTTTTACCTCCGACTAAATTTTGTGTGAAATTTTTAGAAAAAGAAACTTGCAATTGTATAAAATACATTTTTTTTTATTAATCAAAGCGACTACGTTAATCTGATGAAATTGGATATTATTAAAATAAAGAATTTATTTTCTGTTCCGATGTGTTTTATTAGAATTTATAATTACTTTATGGTCATCAGCTCAACCTAAAAAATTGCTACGTTGGTACCAAGCGATTCGAGGCGCAGTAAGCAACGGTAGCATCGACCCATACCATCTTTTCTGTATCATCAATTTTTTTCATTTAGAATTTAGAGTTGATTTGAATAACTATTTCATAAAATGTCATTTGAAACCAATTCTAACCTACATTCTGTAAATACATATTAGTTGCAGTCGCGAATCATATTCTGATCAAAATAAACTGATACTGACCTGAAAATTGGGAAAAACGTAAGAAATAATATTTATTTATTTGTTGCATTTCCACAATTACATGCAAGTATACACAGGACGGGAACAAATACGGCGGTTATTCTGTTGCGGGCTAACTTAGCGTATCTCCCTTACTGTGCGTTTGCACTGGCGAAAAATTCACAATAAAACATGTTGTTCATATCAAAAATTGTATGGAAAATTGACTGAACGTAGAGATTCCAACAAGTTTTGTTGTGAACGTTTCGCCAGTGCAAAAGCACAGTTAAGGTGCCCATTCACAAACCAAATCTCAACCAAACAATGAGCACGGCACTTGACGCTTTGCTACAAATTGACTTTGCAAACAAACGAGCTTTGTGTAACATTTCACGTGTCCTAAAGATCCGACTAATCAACGAGTCAACGCAAAATAGAAAGGAATGTTACGGGTAAATGCAATGCCGTGAGCATTATTTCGAACACCGTGTCGAGCATTCGAAGGAACGTTACATTTCATGGAAATGCTCGAGAAAATGCCCTAGAGTATACTCAAATTCAAATTCTTTATTGCGAACTAAGTGTACAGAATTTTGAAGATGTTAACAGGCAACTAAGTTCTAAGAACCTCCCTACTTAGAACTTAGTTGCCTGTTAGAGTATTGCAATTTAATGGTTATAAAAAAATATAATAAAATAAAACTCAATATTCCAGTTACACATTTTACATTATACCATATCAATTATCATTATTTATACATTTAATATCATATCATACTATTCTTATAATTTATATCACATTATATTAAGTATCACAATCATTTTAATATTATAATTATTTAATATTAAAATGATTGTTGATTTTTCTTTTACAGTTGAGTACCCCCAATATAGTATCCCTTAAGATAGAGTGGATCCCACATAGGCCTGAACGCTAAGTAGTGCCCATGATAAGCACCAAGTAGTGTGGTTTGATTAGATACTTTTTGAGCATGTAGATGGCATAACAGAATTGATTTAATTTGCTACATACACTATTTACATATGTTTTCCATTTGACATATTAGAATCTATTAATATATCTAGAAATTTTGTAGTTGTAACGTCAGATACAGTTGTATTATTATACTCAATAAATAATGATTTTGCGGTTTTATTCTTGAAATTCACGTAATGTGTTTTTGTAAGATTTATTTTTAGATTATTGTAAACCAATTTATTAATTTAGATAGGGAATAATTTATTTCTAGTCTTTTATTAATTTGTGAAAAGAGCCGTACTATCATCTGCAAATAGAACCATAGGGTGCCAAATAGCGTTAGGTAGATCATTGATTTAAATGAGAAATAGTAGTAGTCCTTTATTTTTTTTATTCAGTTTTGTTCCTAGTGTTAGAATGAACGAACGACGCCATTTTAGCCAGAGGAAAATGCAAATAATTCAATAAGGTCTTACTGAGTGTTTATTAATTTATAGTCGAGTAATCGACCTAATTGTTGATATTAATTAGTGTTACAGGCACATCCCTAGTTACCACTAACTTGACTGACTGACATTGACATCTAGTTTGACAATCTGATCGCGTCATTTTGAAGTTATTGTTGTCTTTTCTCAGTTGGTCTATCAAATCAACAAAATATATCGATTTATAATTAAAAATATTATGGAAATAAGTGTTCAAACGTTCGACAGAATATGCCGCGTCTGTTTAGTAGAATGCACCGATATGAAGTCTCTATTTGCGAAGATGGATGGCGAAAAACGCAACTTGTTTGAAATCCTTGCATTTACTGCTGATATTAAAGTTAAATTCGAGGATACTCTGCCAAAACAGGTTTGTGGTGAATGCGAGTCGGTCATGTGCAAGGCTGATGCATTTAAACGCCGTTGCCTGAATTCTGAGACGATTTTAAACAACGTCTACCAGAATTCCGTAAGCCGAGGTGAAACATCGAATATTGACAAAAAATGCTCAATAAAAGATGAAAATGGGGATATAGCGGAGAAATTAAGTAACTATATAATTTTTGAGACTTCAAATGTTACTAGTGACGGTTCTCAAGACAGTTTTGATAAGAAAAATGTGTCAATTGAAGATGCTCCAATATACCCAATACCTGATACTAGTTTTTGTAAGCTAACTAACTGTACAGTACCTGACAATCCTGAAAAACCTGTAAAAGAAGAGATAAACTTAAATTTTGATGATGATATGAGCTTTCCAGATCATTATGATGATGGAGCACAGTGTGACACAGTAGCTGTAGAATTTAAAGAGGAAGAACCTATAAAAAGTGAAGGAAAACAATACACATGTTACTGTGGACTTACATTTACTATGAAAGACCAGTATAAAAGCCATTTAAAACAACAAAACTGTAATAAGTACAAAAAGGTATTAGAAAAAGTTAACAAAAACAAATTAATTACTATTACAAATGAGATAGAATGTGTGGAATGTAAATGCAAGTTCAAAACTCCGAATGCATGGAGGATACATCAACAAGTTCACCGTAATGAGCACTCATCAGATAATAAATCATTAGGACATGTTTGCAAATTCTGTTTATGTCAGTTCAAAACGGAGGCAGCATTAAAAACGCATATACTAAAACACGAGAAAACTATAAACAGCAAAATAGAATCCTACCAATGCTCATTCTGTTTACGTAAATTTAAGAACAAAACCTCTTTATCAGCTCACATATTACGTCATGAAGAAACTGACAACATAAAACATGTCTGCAAAGTATGCAAAAGAGAATTTAAGTACAAAGCTTATTTAGAAAACCATATCTTAACAATGCATTCAAGAAAAACTGGCACAAGTTGCGACGTTTGCGCACAAAGTTTTCCTAACGAAGAGAGTTTAGAATTGCATAAAGATAGTCATAAGAATGAGAAGAAACATCGTTGTAATATATGCAATAAAGCATTCCTTATGTTGTGTACATTGAAGGAGCATATGCGGACTCATACCGGTGAAAAGCCATTCCTTTGTTCGCAGTGTGGTCGAGGGTTTAGTCAGAAGACTAATTTAGCGCAGCATATGAGAAGACATCAGGGATTGAAGCCTTTTAAGTGTGAAAATTGTGAAAAGAGGTGAGATTAAAAAGACTTATTTATGTGTTGGTATGCTATTGGGAATGTGGTGTACTGATACCGATTTTGATCATCTTCTGTGGCAAAACAACCATAATGAAACTATTAATTGTATTTTTTAGGTTTGGTACTCGAAGTATGCTAAACGAAACCCTATTACTAAACCTCCGCTGTCCGTCCGTCCATCCGTCTGTCTGTCAGCGGGCTGTATCTCATGAACCATAATAGGTAGACAGCTGAAATTAAAACAAATTCTGTATTTCTATTCCGGCTAGAACAACAAATAAAAAATTGTAATAAAGTTAACAATTAAAGGGGGTATACAAGAAACGTTTTTTTTTTTCGGCATTTTGGGCTCGATCTTTTTACGGTACGGAATCCCTCGTGTGCGAGCCCGACTCGCACTTGGCCGGTTTTTTCCTTTTTCAGTTTTTTACCATTCATCTTTGCTTAGCTTTTATTGAAATAATTTTTAACAATAGGTACTTTATTTATAGTGGAGTATACTAATAATTAAGTACCATTGATACTTCAGTTTCGGCCAAATGGCTAAACTTTCCTTACAATTGAGAAATATTGTCCCGTGCGGAAATGGAACCCGCCACCTACAGTGCAATGCTGCTACTCGCACTCAGCAAATAATTTAAAACTTTATCTTCATTACTAAAATACAAAGTATCACTTGACTACTTCAGAGACCCGAGAAGGTCGCGCGGCCGCCTGTGATGCCGCGCGCAGTCGACCGACCACACGCAGCGGCGGCAGCGACTGCTCGCGCAGACGCGGGCGGCCGCTGGCGGTATCCTGCCAGTTTTCTTCTTAAGAGCCCGTACTACCTCAGCTCAAATTCACTTTTTACCTCGCGCGCACCATACTGCTCGCGGACTGAGTGAGAACGAGACAGAGTAGGGTGCTAGCGGCTCTGAGGCGCCAATAATTTAGGTAATTGCTTCTTACGGCGAAAATAATGGTAATTTAAAAAAAATAAAAAACATAGTCGCTGCTTTATATTTAGTTCCGTTATTATGCAAAGTTTCATGATCAAATTTGGATTATTTTTTGAATACCAGCGGTTTATTGTTCGGTTTGGAGGTAACTTTGGATTTTTTTTGTATCGAGAAAGTTTTATGGAATCGTGTTTTCGGCTAACATAGTACTTAACATTAATACTTAAGGTGGAACCTTCGACTATGCCCGCGAAATTCAAATTTTCTTATGTTTTTTCATTTTGTAGGTCAGTCTCAGATCTCATGTTAATGATTGATTGATTGGCGGTCATAAAAGATGGCCTCCCTCCATTTCTTTCACATCTCACGGTTACCTAAATAACATATCAAATTATTTGCTACTAAGAATGTCAATTTCGTGAATTTATGACATTATACACCATCACTGAGAATTGTATTTACGATTTTAATTATTAACATTCTGTAAATATATATTTATTATTTTTGCGACCGCAAATCAATCGATCATTAACATGAGATCTGAGACTGACTTAAAAAATACAAAAAACGTAAGAAAATTTGAATTTCGCGGGCAGGGTCGGCGCTTTCACCTTAACTTTAACATATATTTATTTCAAAATTAATGCTGCAGTGTTTTCGATATAACGGGGGATCATGCTAGGCCATTTGAGGTAGTATAGGCCCTTAAACGTAAACTGTAAACTATAGTGCGAGACCGTGGCCGCGCGCCCTCTCTCGGCGACACTATTTACTGACCTCGGCACTGCTAGCCGCTACCGATCGCTGCCCTCTGTATGAATTGAACCTTATTTCACGTTTTTCTTCATTTTACAGATTTGTATCAAAAGGCGAACTAGACGCGCACAACCGAAAACACAGCGGAGCACACCCCTTCGTTTGCGATGACTGCGGCAACGGCTTCACAACCTCAAGTGCTCTAGTGAAACACCGTCGCATACACACTGGAGAAAAACCCTACCTTTGTGATCTCTGTCCAATGAGATTCGCTGCATCTGGTACTTTGAAGAACCATCGTAGAACTCATACTGGTGAACGTCCCTTCCAGTGCTCTTATTGTGAAAAAGCCTTCGTACAACGCAATGATTTGATCTCCCATATACGTTGTCATACCGGTGAAAAGCCTTACATTTGTACTCAGTGCGGTCAGTCGTTCAGAAAAGCTTCTGGGTTGAAGAGCCATGTTAAGATGCATGTGAAGGAACCGGGAAATCTGCTTCAAGGTGTTAGTGTGATGCTGAGTGGAATGCAGTGTGCAGAACAGTGATTTTGGTTAATGAAATAGTTGGTAGGTACGTACATAATTTCAGCCGAATGACGTCTACTGCTAGACATGGACCTCCCAATCGCCACATCGACTGGTTTTGTGCTTCTCGGATCCAGCAGATTCCCGCGCTTTCACATGGTCATCAGTCCACCGTTACTAAGATAGATTTACTAATACTAAACATTTATGGCACCTGCGAAAAAAATGCTGTTCCATACATTTTATTTATTTATTTATTTATTTATTTATTGCACAATGGACACATCGTTACAAGCATAGCTTTAGAAAAAACTTACTTAAAAACTAATGGACACATTACCCTTTTATCAACTTATGTGAACAAAAATGTAAGAAACAGTTGTTTTTTCGCGTTTTCTGTGTTGGCACAGATTAACACAGATAGTTCACTCCGCAAAATCGTTTAATTAAAAAGCAACTTTTACTACGACACAATAAAGTGCGATTCAGGTCGCACAGCGCTAATTACCTACAGTTATATTCACCTAGAAGTTGCCTCTCTTTCTATCGCGTAACTCCTATCATCTTCTGACTACTTTACGCTCACTGAAATTGGCCCGACAAGACGAGCCCATCGCGTATTCGTAGCTTCATAACTGCGTATGTATTAGGTATGTTGAAACTGTTTGTACTCCCCGTCACTTGTCCTTATGGGTTCATTAGAAAACCAGCGTCAGACAGCATCTGTCTGGCATTAATGCTGAAATGAACCATTTTGGCGCAGCCGTGAGGCACACACTGTTGTTTTTAAATATTATTTTTTATTTTATCTTTGTTATTTGTGTTTCACGAACTGTGTCCAAATTAATGTTTTTCTTTCTTTCATAACTAAAATGCGGAGTGCGCCTTCTGTATTATTCGGTGTTGTTGGCGCCATTATAAAATTAGCTAATAATGATAAGCTTAATATAACCTCTTTTCGGTTTTGAATTATTAAGCCTAATTATTATTATTAATCACCAAACTAGTTTGTTGAATGTAACTCAATCCAAATCATTTTTGCCCCCTAAATTAACTTAATTTTAGTGAATTATTTTTACTCAATTATGCTAAAATCATGGCATGAATTAACATAAGTATTGTTTAAACAGTAAGTTGTATAAATAATCAAATAATAATCAATATTGGGACCAATTTAGTTCTATATTGTGTGTGCCATTTATTTTTCGAATGATTTCCATTTTATTCTGACGCCATAGTATGAAACGCAAAAATTAAAAAAAAAACTGCGTGTTGTTCCACTGTAGGGACAACACGTTGTCCCTACAGTGGAACAACGTGTTGTCCTCTTCTCCTGAAGAAAAGGCATGAGCATTGATCGATTTCAGACTTATATTGGTTACAAGTCCAGTTTTCATCAGGATGGTTTCCTTCACCGATACCCGTAATGTTCATGATAAACTCGGACAGTACTTAAGAATTGAAAAAGTCGCATTGGTACTTGCCCAGATTTGAACCTACAACTTCGTGCATGAGAGACGAGGCCATAGATTAATACAGATGGTTCACTCCGCAAAATCATTTAAATAAAAAGCGACTCTTGCTACGACACAATAAAGTGCAATTCAGATCGCACAGCGCTACCTACAGCTATATTCACCTAGACGTTGCCTCGTGCTATCGCGTAACTCTTAGATCTTCTCACTACGTTACATTCACTGAATTGGCCCAACAAGTCGAGCCCGCGCGTACTTTAGCTTCATACCTAAAATGCGGAGTGAACCTGTATTTATCTGTGGCTAGGCACTGGGCCATCACAAGCTGCAAATCTATATTATTTTCTATTATTATTTATATTTTTTGATATGTTGATAAAATGTGAATACTCGAATATGAAAAGGAGCATAAATTGTTGAACACTAACGCGAGGCTACCAATACTGATCAGCAAAAGAAAATTATCATATTAAATGACGCTTACCTTCTTCTATTAACATTGTACCTACTTCACCTTTTGTTATAGGTACTTTCACTCTCTCCGGATAGTATTAAATTAACTATTTATGACAAATCGTTTTATTTTTTATTATTATTAATAACTATTTATATTTTTATCCAAACAACCCACAGTATTTTTTTCTTATTGTAAAAGTGTCGGTGTATCTGTCCGCTGCGGTCGGCGGCCTGTAGCGCTTTGTGAGTGCACTGGTGCACGGATTCTACATAGCTCGCTAAAAACAAAAAAGGTTTTTGCTGGGACAGTTTTTGTTGTTTCGTATGTTTTTTTGTTATTGTATTATGTTTGATTACGTGCTTATTTATTTATTTAGTTTTATTTTTTTATTATACAAATTATGTATTAGGTATGTTGAAACTGTTTGTACTCCCCGTCACTTGTTCTTATGGTTTCATTAGAAAACCAGAGTCAAACAGCATGTGTCTGGCATTAATGCTGAAATGAACCTTTTTGGCGCAGCCGTGAGGCACACACTGTTCTTTTTAAACATTATTATTTATTTTATCTTTGTTATTTGTGTTTTGTGTTTCACGAACTGTGTTCAAATGAATGTTTTTCTTTCTTTCTTTCTTTCTTTCTAATATACTTTTATGAATTTAAAATGTTTTTTTAATAAATAATTTCCTAATATCCCATGTGCGTGTGAACTGAGGGACCACACTGGGATACGCTAAATAAAAATTCTAGGATTTAATACTAGACAAATTCCCATATTCGTTTTCACAGTTGAAGAACGAATATGGGAATTTGTAAACAAATATATTGAGAACTCAGGGACGGACCACACTAGTTTTTATTAATATATTTGTTAACAAATTCTCATATTCGTTCCACAATTGTTTTAATTCTACTACAAAATCACAACTCGCTACTTCCATAATTCTCTCGATAACCATAACTCCTCTGAAGTCTGGAAGTTTCTAAAAACTGTCGGCATTGGCAAGTCTCCAGTCGTTTCCAGTAATGACACTGACGTGTGTGCTCTTAACAAACATTTCTCACACCCTCGTTACTTTAGATCCGCACGTCAAATTCTACTCTTTATAAACTTTCCTGCTTGCCAGTGTTACAGTGTTCTTCTTTCGAATTAAGTCCAGTGAGTGAGAATGAGGTTAAAAAATTTCTTTGTGCTATCTCCACCTCTGCTGTTGGTAATGATATTTGCTCAAGAATGATATCTCCTATCCTCCCCACACTACTTCCCGTCTTGACCCACATTTTTAATTTCTCCTTGTTTTCTTGTACTGTTCCTGAGGCCTGGAAACAAGCCCATATCATCCCCTTACTCAAAATGTTTCACCGACCGATTTCCGTCCCATTTTTATCCTCCCTTATCTCTCTAAAAGTCTTGAGCAATCTCTCACCCTTCTTGCACTTCTGGACTTTAGCAGTGCCTTTAACTCTGTTGATTTCGTCATTCTTCTAGGGATCCTTAAATCTTTAAATTTCACTTCTTCTACTATTTCTTGGTTCGACTCTTATCTTAAAGGCCGCTCGCAGCGGGTTCGTCTCGACGAGTTTTCTTCTGATTGGTGCTCTCTTATCGCAGGTGTACCTCATGGTGGCGTTCTCTCTCCTCTTCTCTTTTCTATTTTTATTAATCTGTCACCAGAGTCATCTCTTCTCACTTCCATCTCTATGCCGACAATCTGCAGCTTTACAATAATTTTGTAAGGGAAGATACGGAAACAGCCGTGTCTACCATGAACAGTGACCTAGATTTGATTGGCGAGTGGTCCCAGGCCATAATTATTGGCGGCAGGTATATGCGGAATTGGCTCGATGTTGTATCGCTGTCTCTATTCTATCTGAATGGAGTTCAGATTTACAATCTGAACTTCAAACACGGTTAAAACCTGGGGGTAACCATGGACTCCTACTTATCGTGGACTGCCCATGTTCCTCAAGTCAGTCGCAAAGTGCACTTCACATATAATACTACGCTTACATTCAATTAATGTACATGTTTAGGATTTTAAAATTAATACAAAATTCCTACCCTACCACCTACCTACCCTACCTACCTACCTACCCTACCTACCTTCTACCTACCTACCTACATACCTACCTGTCTATCTACCGAGATATCACCAAAATTCATGCAAGGCTTGCCTAAATTTTAAAAAAATGTTTGGGGTGGACCAGCCTTATCACTTAGGGGTATGAAAATTAGATTACGACCGATTCTCAGACTTAACGAATATACTTATAAAATTTCATAAAAATCGATCAAGCCGTTTCGGAGGAGTGTGGCACCTAACATTGTGACACGAAAATTTTATATATATAGTTTTTTTTTATTACATTATAATTACTAATATCTTAGCGATATTTATTTTAGAAGTATGTATGTAAGTAAGTATATTCTCGTATTATTTGTTTTATTTTATTAATAAATACAATATGGCGTTCCGGGTGCTGATGGGGCTGCCGCGCCACTGCAGCGCCTCCGCGATGTTCGCGGCGGCTGACACAGACGGCTTTGCGGCCATCATGCGCAATCGGTGCGTTTCTATCATGCACCGCACACGTGACAATCCCAACACCATCCTGCGCGTGCTGGCGGACCGGTGGGACTCTCCGATGCTGGCTCGCTGGATACGGCTGCACGCAGTCGTACCTATAGTGATTTGTCACCACTATCGGGGAGTCCACCCGGACGTGCCGCTTACTGATTAATTAAATAAGATACAATAAAATTGCAATTATTATTATATTTTATTAAATTATCATTTTTATATATTATGTAATTAATTATTACTACCACTAGTTTGTAAGCTTGCAATTGTACTAACAAATATGGATGTAATCGTAACATGAATCTGAAATAAATGATTATTTATTTATTTCCTTTATTTCATTATTTACATATAAATTATATTTTTAAATATTAAAATAAAATAATGTAAAAAATAGTAGCCCACTGGTATCAACCCCTTCGGGAACAGGGTCCAAGCTACCGCCGGTCAGGGCTCCAGAGAGAGGAACCTCGTAACAATGTGTGGCGTGTCCAGTAATACCGCTTTCTGAATCAAGCCCTTAATCCGGCTGCCCAACGAAAACCTCCTTCGGCGTTGGTCGAGGATCTTGGCAATTAAGCCATTGGCTGATACGACACACAATGATTGCCGAGTCCACATCCCACATGTCGACAACCTCGCGTACCAAGTTAAAAGCCAAGATACTTGATTTGTTTATCTTTCTCGGCTTTCACGAGGTTCCCGTCATGCGGGACCGTTATGTCAACAATCATTGCGCGCCTCTGCAATAGTCCTGTCAGTGATGATGGATCGATCCCAGTACAATGTGATATTTCAATTTTCGAGAACTGGATCGGGCACATACCTGTAGTACGGCACTTCCGATTCCACAAGGCTGTATTTCAGAGCAAGTTGCTGATGGATAATCATGGCTACAAGGTCAAATCAAATTTATTCGTAAATGTAGGTTTCAATACAATAGGATGTTATAATAGATGTCAGTTCGCTACATTTTACTCGAGAGCACACAAATAATAATAAAGTTAGTAGTGTCGAAACAACAGATACATTTAAAATAAAATAACTCTTACTTACATACTAACACACAATTACCAATGTCAAATAATAATCTATATATATAAAAATGAATCCCTCTTTCCCTTGGTCACGGCATCACGCTAAAACGGATGAACGGATTTGGGTGAAATTTGGGATATGGATAGACTTTGAGCCGGAGAAGGACATAGGATACTTTTTATCCCGATATTCCCACGGGATCGAGACTTATGCGGGTGAAACCGCGGGGCGCAGCTAGTAATAATATAAATGTAATATACAATGCTAAATGTTAGTGGTGTCCTCCATAAACTCAGTTGTGGAGTAGTAACATTTATGAATTAAAAATTGTTTCAGTATCTTTTTAAACATATTATTTACCTTTATTTCATTATTTTCATATAAATTATATTTTTAAATATTAGAATAAAAAATATTGAAACATTTAAAAATATAAAAAATAGTAGTCGACCAGTATCGAGAACAGGGTCCAAGCTACCGGCGGTCAGGGCTCCAGAGAGAGGAACCTTCTGACAATGCGAGCCGTGTCCAGGAGTGCCGCTTTCTGAATCAAGCCCTTGATCCAGCTGCCCAACGAGAGTTTCCTTAGGTATTGGTCGAGGCTCTTGGCGATTGAGCCATTGGCTGTCACGACTATCGGCACAATGATTGCTGAGTCCACATCCCACATGTCGACAACCTCGCGAGCCAAGTCAAGATATTTGATTTTATATTTTATTTTATAATATAATAAACATATTTCCTTTATTTAATTTTTTAACATATTAATTACATTTCTAAATATTCATATAAAAACAACAAAAAAAATATAAACATTTAAAAATATAAAAAATAGTATCCCACCGGTGTCGGGAACAGGGTCCAAGCTACCGGTGGTCAGGGCTCCTGAGAGAGGAACCTCCTGACAATACGCGCCGTGTCCAGGAGTACCGCTTTCTGGATCAAGCCCTTGATCCAGCTGCCTAACGAGAGCCTCTTCAGGTGTTGGTCGAGGCTCTTGGCTATTATGCCATTAGCCGTCACGACTATCGGCACAATGATTGCTGTATCCACATCCCACATGTCGACAACCTCGCGAGCCAGGTCAAGATACTTAATCTGTTTATCTTTTTCAGCTTTCACGAGGTTCTCGTCATGCGGGACCGCTATATCAATAATCATTGTGCGACGCTCTAATCGATCTATCACCACTATGTCTGGCTTATTGGCAACAATAGTCCTGTCAGTGATGATAGATCGATCCCAATACAACGTGATATTGCCATTTTCGAGGACTGGGTCGGGCACATATCTGTAGTACGGTACTTCCGATTCCACAAGACTGTATTTCAGAGCAAGTTGCTGGTGGATAATCCTGGCTACAAGGTTGTGCCTATGCAAGTAGTCTCCGTTAGCCAGACGAGAACAGCCAGAGATAATGTGTCGGATTGATTCCCCGGGACGGTGGCATGCCCGACAGATGTCAACCGTGCCGTCCTTCACAATATATTTCCGGTAGTTGTTCATCATAACTTCGTCCATAATCGCAAAGACAAAACCTTCGGTTTCCCCAAATAGGTCACCGAATCGCAACCAGGATACGGACGCTAACAGGTCTACGTCCGGCCCATGTAAGGCCCGGTAAAAGCGCCCGTGAAGCTCTTTGCTCTGCCATACCTCCCTGCGGTCATTAGTATCTAATACTATAGGTTTGCGCCAGTTCTCGTAATAAACATATTATTATTAAGATTATTTATCTGTCGTGGAATTTTATTGAAAATAACTGGAGCCATTCGATAAATACTTTTACGTAGGAGGGCTGTTTTACTACGATCAACACAAAGAATGTTCGAATCCCTGTTTCTTAACCGTGGATCAGCTGCAGCTGTTATTTTGAAAAGCTGTGGGTTTGTCTTAACAAACACTGCCACCTCGAAAATGTATAATGACGGCAATGTAAGAAGCTTCAAGGATTTAAAATATGGCTTACAACTGTCCTTTGTTACCCCAGAAAATGACTCCGTATCTTAGAACTGATTCCACGTAGCTAAGGTAGGCAATAAGCATGGCTTCACGGTTCACAAATTTAGACAGCTTATAAAGAGCAAAAGCAAAACTGTTAAGTTTTTTACAAATTTCTTTAACATGCGGTTTCCACGTAAGTTGACTGTCTATCACTAACCCTAAACTTTGATGTATCCGTTTTTGTAACTGGCTGTCCATTGTGACTAATATTAACCCTGGTAGATGGCTTCCCTGGTATCTCATTAACGGCATAATTATGTAAGAGTCTATTAACTGCTCCCAAATTACCATATTTATTTCTATCTTATTTTTTATTTTATTTTTTACATTCGTCGTTGACATATTCATTCTATTATTTGACATTATATACCTACGAGTTAATTTCAACTCTTTATTAGTGGCTTTTTTGCACATGATATTTATTCAGATTTATTACAGTTGTAATAGCAATAATGTAATTGCGTTTAATTAGAAGAGGTTTTTATTTTGATTAATTTATATATCTTTTGTATAGATTCTTTTCTATTTTGTGAATGTGAGAACACTGTAGGCTTAGTGGACTTTAAATTTGTTGACCATTTTCTATTTTCGTAAGTACCTGCTACTTATTGAAATACCTACACTATCCTCCCCTAGTCATACTGTTATTGGAAACGCTCGTCCGTCAAACGACCGTCGCTGACTAAAATGCATTAGACACGTCTTTTCGAAGTTCATTTTTAAATTATTAGACTGCAACCAATCTATAGTTTGCTTTAGCGTGTCATTGATTTCTTGTTCATAATTGTAGAACTCACCTTTTTTTATCATTATTGTACAGTCATCAGCATATAATACTGTTGGGTGATTGATGCTTTTTGGAAAATCATTTATGTACACCAGAAATAATGGGGGAGCCAATACGCTCCCCTGAGGTACACCGTACTTCACCGTTCTAGGTTTTGACCTGATATTTGATTTCCCGCTTGGTTTTAATTTATATTTGTTGTTTCTGTGTATTGTTGCCGGTTAATATGATGTGATAAGATCAAGACCATTGCCGCGTTTTCCATATCTTTCTAGTTTGTCGATAAGTATAGTATGATCAATATGATCGAAGGCTTTCGTCATGTCCATATACAGGGCACAGATGGGAAGTGTGTTACCTACACTTGACATAATTTTCTTGAGAAAATAATAAATAGCAACATTAATTGACTTATTTTTTCTAAAACCTTTTTGTTCATCAACCAGTACATTCTTGTTTTCGAGAAAATTATGTCAAGAAAGTTAATTCGGTGGTGTATTATTTTTTCTATGACATTCGAGAATATCGGTATTAATGCCACTGGTCGATAATTTTCACTAAAGTCTTCTCCCCTTTCTTATACATCGGCTTAATAATAGTGACTGTTATGCGGAGGTTCTGGATTCGGGATTCCTGGTATGGCCACAATACATGTTTAATGGACACACGGCTACACATCAAGTACGTATGATTTGTATATGATATCCGTACAGTGCGAGGTCAGCTTAATTTGGAAATATATAGCTTGATGTGTAGCCGTGTGTACATGTGTAATGTGGAGGTTCTGGTTTCGATTACCGAAGATTGTTATTGTTCTTTGACGTCGTTACTATTTTACCACGTTTTAGTAACAACGTCAAAGAAAGAAAATCGTTTTTTTTTTACTTTTCGCAGCAACCTTACAGTATTTTGTTCATTAAATACGCGTTTCTGCAGGTACACAAGAGGTACCAAATCTACTTGATTACAGTGTACTTAGCTACATATATTGGTTAGCAGTACACCCTTTTTTTTGGGTGGGAAATCATCAAATAACTTCTCCCGCTCTGGGCGGAGCGGGAGGGCGTGTCAGACTCTTACTGACTAAAACCCACCCGTGTTCCTTCGGTTGCCCTGTTGCCGGGGGCCACGATCTCCCTTTCGGTTTTCTTCGCACCCCCGGCAGGCATCGGCCCTAGCGGACCCCGTCCCAGCAGTACACCCGCGGTTCTGACATCGGGATGGCGGGTGTACCTAATTTTTAAAATATCATTGAATTGGTGTAGGTACACAGATTTTCAAGTGCAGTTACCGGTAAAGGTACCAAATAAATGCAATAAATTTAGGCAAATCTGAACAGTACACCCGCGATTCTGACGTACATCAGTAATGGTAGGGAAAACGTCCTTAAGATATGGAAGGATTTGTGAGCCGTACCCGTCTCCCGTCGGCTTTAGTAAAAATAAAACGCAACATTATAATTTAGAATAAATAAATAATAATTTATTTGTTTATTTGTAACGCGGCGAGTTGTTTTTTGAGGTCCAGTAGTTTGTTTATCTCTGGCTGCCAAACCGCCTTGTCTTTCGTGGAAGCCTTCAGTTTTCGCACCTTGTCAGCCTGTGATGAAAAAAGAAAAGCATGTAATTAATCAAACCTGAAATAATTCCCATTTTGCTTTCCTAAAAATATTACTGAACACTCTAGTACAGCATTTCCCACTGGTGGGTCCCGAGCGAATATTGGGTGGGCCTTGAAAAATTGATTTTCATTTATGATTAATTATTAGAGATGTTACATTCGAGTCTTTGAGAGAGCAACATGAGCTGCTCAATGTGTTTAATGTAGTCTGGAGACGTTTTATTTCCTAAGAAATTTTGCACAACCTAAACAAATTCAATCCATGCAGATTTCTCTTTATCTGTCATACAGTCAGTAAAGTTTTGATCCTTTATTAGTTCCGTGATTTGAGGACCGTCAAAAATACCAGCTTTTACTTTTTCTGTGCTCAATTTCGGGAATATTTTCCTAATATTTTAATATTTTTTTATTATTCTTGTTGAGAGCTTTTACAAATTGTTTTGTCAGACCTAATTTTATATGGAGAGGGGGTAATATAATGGTCTAATAGCTGATTTTAAATTCGGTTAAGTCCATTTGGAACGATTTTTACGGTTTACTCCGGTAATATTCACAACACAAAAATAACAATCATCGTGATGATTAGTCGGTTCACGCCAAATCATAGGACTTTTGAACTTCAAAGTAGGTCTTTTTTTACTAGTTCATAAACACATTGATATTACGCAACTATCACATACAAAATTTGGGGTCCATGTTTTTTATAAAGTCAGACGCACTTAAACGGCATTCTCGAAACATATATTCTCCACAAACGGCATAAAAACTATTTGGATCGTTTAAGCAAGTTCTTCTTAATGTAGACATATCGATTTATTTATGGAATTTAATAATTTTTTGCACTAAAAAAATATATTAATAAGCCGCGTAACGAATTTTTAAGAAGTACCTGTATCATAAAAACTAGAGCTGCTAGAAAAAAACTGAGGTAGATAGAGGGGAAATCAGCGAACTCAAATTACTAAGAAACAGTTTAGAAACTTCATAAAACAAAAAAAAGTTTGGTGTCGGCTTGCTTCTAACGTGCTTTCCGAGGCACGTAATGGATGGGCTGTTATCATTTAGCCACGAGCTCATCCTCTGTCATGGAACCCCTAATCAAAATAGCTGCTTACCTGGTCAGCCACTTCCTTCTCCAGCCCCTGCACGTCCCCCCCGCCAGTGGCACAGCTCCTCACGGCGACAGGTACACTCTGTACTGCCGCCAGCTGTCTCTTCAGATCCAGCAGCTTGTTGATCTCCGGCTGCCACACTAGCTTGTCCTTAGTTGATGCTTTGAGATGGCGGACTTTTTCAGCCTGTAGGGTAGAAAGATGTTATAAATTTGAGTAGAAACGCCGGCAGGGGACGCCCCGGGCGTTGGAATCTCAGGCCGATTTCCTGCCACCATAGGCGCGGGCTTGCGGACGGTGAGCAATGGGTAGCTCGCCGTCCGATAAGGACCAGGCCCGGGTCGACGGCGCGTTGTGTTCCACGCGCGCCTCAAAGAGATGTCAGCAGAGTCGACGGGGTCCGCTAGGGCCGATGCCTGCCGGGGGGGCGAAGAAAACCGAAAGGGAGATCGTGGCCCCCGGCAACAGGGCAACCGAAGGAACACGGGTGGGTTTTAGTCAGTAAGAGTCTGACACGCCCTCCCGCTCCGCCCAGAGCGGGAGAAGTTATTTGATAAAGTTATTTGATAATTTCCCACGCAAAAAAAAAAGGGGACGCTCTAATGGAGATAATTATAGTGTCCTTATTGGTGATGTGATAGGTGGTCATGTGCGTAGTACTCGCAACCGGCGGGAGTGTATGACCAGATACATGAACGTAAACGAAACAAAAGGATCATAGCAGGTGGCGTTCTGCAGTTTCTGCCTGTCCCAATGCGAAGAAGGCGTGAATTTGTGCATATAATGATGAGATTGTACATCCCGCGGAAGTGCGGAAGTCGAGGCTTCTTAAAATACGAAGACCCTCCACAACAGCGAGGTGTGCCGAAGAGGATATGCACCGTGATGTGGTGGCAGTGGACAAGGGGCTAATACCCCGCTCTCCATGGCTAAAGAGAACTGGTACAAACCTGTGGTACTTACCACAGCTGACCGTAAGGAGGTATAGCAAAGCAAGGAGCTTCACGGGCGCTTCTATCGGGCTCTTCATGAGCTCGGTGTAGATTTCCTAGCATCCGTATCCTGGCTACGTTTTGGTGACCTTTTTGGGGAAACTGAAGGTTTCTTCGGTGCAATTATGGATGAAGTTATCTTGACGAATAACTATCGGAGGCATATTATGAAGGACGGGACGGTTGACGTGTGTCGGGCATGCCATCGTCCGGGTGAGTCCATCAGACATATTATCTCTGGTTGTTCGCGTCTAGCTAACGGCGAGTACTTGCATAGACATAACCAAGTGGCCAGGATTATTCACCAGCAACTTGCTTTGAAATATAAACTTGTGGATTCTGAGTTACCGTATTACAAGTATGTGCCCGACCCAGTTCTCGAAAATGACAATGTCACGTTATACTGGGATCGGTCTATCATTACTGACGGGACTATTGTTGCCAATAAGCCTGATATAGTGGTGATAGACCGATTAGCGCGACACGCAATGATAGTCGATGTTACCATTCCACATGACGAGAACCTCGTGAAAGCTGAGAAAGAGAAACAAATAAAATATCTCGACTTAGCACACGAGGTTGTCGACATGTGGAATGTGAGCTCAGCAGGCTATCACTGTGCCAATTGTTGTAACCTCGAAAGCCTCGACCAACATCTCTCGAGGCTCTCGTTAGGCGGTTGGATCAAGGGCCTGAGCCAGAAGGCAGTACTCCTCGATACGGCTCGCATTGTGAGGAGGTTCCTGTCTCTGCAGCCCTAACCACCGGTAGCTTGGACCCTGCTCCCGACACCGGCGGACCTCTATTTCTTTATAATTTTAAATGTTTTTTTTTTATCCTTTTTATTTTAAGAAATATTTAAAAATGCTAATGAATAAACGAAATAATGAACAAAATGTATGTATATTCAAGAAGGTCGATTTTGAACCAAATAAAGTAATAATTACTTGTTCCGCAACAGCTTTTTCCAAGCTACTAGCATCACTATTTGAAGCACTATTCTGTGGTGCAGCTTGCACCTTCTGTGGAGCTGCAGCTTGCATCTTCTGTGCAGCTTCGAGCTGCTTCTTGAGATCTAACAGCTTGGCGACTTCTGGCTGCCACACTGCCTTGTCTTTAGTTGATGCTTTCAGCTGACGGACTTTCTCGCCCTAAAACGAAGGAAAAAAACTATGATAAGTATAAAAAAACCGGCCAAGTGCGTGTCGGACTACGCACAATGAAGGGTTCCGTAGTTGGGATGAGTTTATCCCAAATACAAACTTAACATTGTAGTTGAAATACATGTTCTCCCATACATTCCAAGCAAGTTTCTACGCACAATATTGAGAGATTTACCATGTTATTTTAAGACCACAGACTTCTTATAGGTTTTCCTGTAATCGAATGAGTAAACTATGTATTTTTTTTTTTTTTTTTAATTTTAGGTCCAGTAGTTTCGGAGATAAGGCCGGGAATGGTCAATTTTCATTGAATTTCTTAAATAACTTTTAAAATATGTTTATGATCCTCGCAATAAATCCTTTCATTTGATATCTCACACGGCAATATAGGTAACAGTAGTTAGCAAAAATTTTTTTTTAATTTTCTTTTTTACCCCCCAAAAGTGACCCCTATATTAAAAATTAATTTATTTCCGTTACAGTTTCGTGTTTGGGTCACAGAAATATATATCGTCACTGGAAAGGAGAAAATTTAGCATTTTTTAGCAATTTCAACTTAATCGGTCCATTCGATTCGGAGCAAATTGGCTGTGACAGACGAACAGACATACAGACACACGAGTGATCCTATAAGGGTTCCGCTTTTTTCCTTATTTATTTATTTGGCACCTCAACGACTTACTCACTTAAACATACACATACAAAAATCACATACAGTTTTAGGTATTGTGAACTCGTCACTTATAGAAGTGCACAGCACTAGCAGAGAACTTAATGATTATAGGACGTTTTAGTTAACGTTAGTTGATTTAGTTGCAAAGAATAAAAAATAATTTTGTTCACAAATACGATGGAAATTACAATGGAAATTACAGAAATATTTAACTACATAACAAAAAAAAGATTTAAAAAGATGGAAATGGAAGTGGATAGAATTTTATTAATAGGAGGCTTGTGTCGCACTGAGGTCTTGAGACTCCGAGCTGGTTAAAATTCTCGAACGGAATTGACGAAAAGGGTTAGAGAAGATGTCGATGCTATTGGTTCGTGTAGCGTTCTTATTATAATTTCCCATTAGGCGATTCATGGGAGCGGTGCTACCAAGATTAGTACGACTTGCAGTTGTGGCAAAGGTGGCAAAGGTAATGGTCTCGCAACCAGATCGAATAGCATTCTGTCGAGGTACAGCTATACTTAATTCCTCCAAAAGACCTTATGATGTACGGAACCCCACAAAAATTCATCCTTAAGCCATTTGTGATAGAATTTAGATAACAAAGGTCAAAAACCAGAATGGTCCACCGACTACTATCTTACACCAGCATGAACCACTAACGATCATCTACCTCCAGCATGGACCAATATCAACCATCTTTAGCCAGCATGGCTTACCATCGTGGACCACTGACTACCATCGATCGCCAGCATGAACCACACGCAACCATTTCTAGCCAGCATGGATCACTAACGACCATCTATCACCAGCATGGCCCACTATCGACCATCTATCACCAGCATGGCCCACTATCTACCACTAGCATGGCCCACTGTCTACCAACTCGATTGATAACCCTTTTTACCAGAACGTGCCATAATTTACATAAATATCTCTCTCTATCTTTTCCTCACCTGTTCTGCAACAGCTTTCTCCAAGCTACTAGCATCACTAATCTGTGGTGCAGCTTGTGTCTTCTGTGGTGCTGCAGCTTGTGCTTTTTGTGCAGCTTCGAGCTGCTTCTTGAGATCTAACAGCTTGGCGACTTCCGGCTGCCACACTGCCTTGTCTTTACTTGAAGATTTCAGTTGGCGGACTTTTTCACCCTGGGATTGTTTTATTACAAATATTAAATTAATTATTTACGTAGTAGAGGTTATTATTTGCAAGATAGAAAAAAGTTTTTTTTTTTTTTTATGTAAGCAAAAATAAAAATAATTTGATGAGATATATTTTTTTTTATCAAAAATTAATTTGAAAGTTACCTGCTGTTTCACTACTTCTTCAAGCTCTGCTACTGCAGCACTTCCGTTTTGCTGTTAACATTAATCATGAAGACAAATTATTAAAAAGCTGAAATAATAATAAATAACAGTGACAGGAAATTATAGTATTATCCACATATACTAAGTGGGAAAAATACGTATTATTGAAGCTAACTCAAAAACTACCCAAGCAAAGTTAATAAAATTTATATGGGACCACCTCTGAAGTATGACCTACCAAACAAAAAATTATCATCAAAATCAATTCATAATTGGCGGAGTAATCGCGTAACAAACATACCTACATTAAAAAAAAAACTGGCAGTTGTAAACATCGAAATTATTATGTACAGGTATTATGCGTAAAAGAATAGTTTACCGACGCCAACATTGACGTTCGCGTTGGTCTGACATTGGCACTGCAGTCGGTCTGACCCGCCGCTATAAATGTTTCACATTAAAAACATAGTCGAATTGAGAACCTCCTCCATTTTGAAGGCGGTTAATAATTACAATTCTTGACTAATAGATTAGTGATTGGAATTGATCGTACTTAACCATTTTTTTTTTTTTTGCAATCTTATTTAAAATTAAAACTGACAGTAGGAATCGAGTCTTTGATTATCTTATTAACTCTTTTATTTTTTTCTAACCTTATTAGCTCTCTCGCTCTGTGTGCCCGCGTACTTGGCGCGAAGCTTCTCCAGCACTTCGGGCTCGATCTTAGCGAACAGCGGCTCTGGCTTGCCGATAATGTGGCCATATGGTAGGTATTGGAGGAGGGATGGGTTCCTGAAATTGAAAAGAATCATTGATATATTAAATACGAATCTAGTCGATTACAATTTATTATCGTCATGATAAAATACTGTTTTAATTTTGTAATGATTTGTAATTCAAACGTACAAATAACCAGAATCAACACCAAGAATATTAAAAGTTAATAATTCATGTCTACAGCTGAAATTGATAGATGTATTTGAAGCGTCAAATGGGCTATTTTTTTAAAGGCAAACCGGACCCCTGCACATATTCGAATAAACTTACAAGTTTAACAAAATATGAAGGAATATAAGATCTTACTTTTAACGTTTGCAGAAAAACTATTACAAGGTTATAAATGAAAATAATTTTAAAATATCATTTTGCAATAAAAAGTAAAGATGGTCTATCTATAGAGGTATGAGGAACAAGGTGTAAAGTTCACTCGTCCTTTAAAGAAAAGGGAGGATCCTCCGACCAGACGGGTGTCGTGTCTGGTGGGCTACTGCCCGACGATTGATGAAAAGAAAAAAAGACAAGACGTTTATTTGCGGTAAACATGACGCAAAGAAAGATAATAAAAAAAGACGTAAATAACAAATTGGGGGAAAATATGCGTCACAAAGAAAGACAAAAAAGAAAAGAAGATGAGAGAGAGATGTGAGTGAGTGAGTGAGTGAGTGAGTGAGTGTGTGTGTGTCCGTGTGTGTGTGTGTGTGTGTGTGAGTGAGTGTGTGAATGGTGTGTGTGTGTGTGTGAATGGTGTGTGTGTGTGTGTGTGAATGGTGTGTGTGTGTCCGAATGGTGTGTGTGTGTGTGTGTGTGAATGGTGTGTGTGTGTGTGAATGGTGTGTGTGTGTGTGTGAATGGTGTGTGTGTGTGTGTGTGAATGGTGTGTGTGTGTGTGTGTGTGAATGGTGTGTGTGTGTGTGTGAATGGTGTGTGTGTGTGTGAATAGTGTGTGTGTGGAGATGTTGATGTCGGAAAATTATACAATATGTAAAAAAAAACCTTGTCCGATCCGAAAAGGGCTATGAGGTACTGCAATAACGTTACTAGTATATGCTGATCGCGCGATAAACCCTGCTTGCGCGATACGGGATTTGTGTAACATCAAGTACTTGATGCGTAGTTCGCATGTGGCGTTGTAGATGTCGCCACAGTACGATATCAACCATTCCTAAGTCGAACTGCCACAAGACCGCGTTTCAATTTATTTCTACGATCCACAGCTGGTCTTGCAGTCTTGGTAAATATTTATTTACATACATCATTATGATAGTTAATTGATTCAGGCGTGACCTTGCAGAAATCCACTATAAAATGATGATGTGGATATATTTAGTAACCTGTTCCGCTTAGCTATTTCTAAAAAGTCTTAAAAAGACCCTGGAAGAAATCGACACGTGTTTCACCTCTCAACGAGGCATCCTCAGGATGACGATTAACTTGTCGCGAACTCGAACACGGCGTGTTGTCACACCAAGCACCGAGCGCAGAGTCTGTGCCTTTCCAGGGTCTTTTTAAGACTCTTTAGAAATAGCTAAGCGGAACAGGTTACTAAATATATCCACACCAGCTTTTTCCGCGCTGAAGGCAGAGCACCGGTAAGATGGTCAGACGCGATTAAGAAGGCTCTTGGAGGAAGAATTTACCAAGCGATCCACACTGCAGAAGACCGCATAACTTGGAGACGCGTCGTATGAGGTCGCGATCCTCAGCATTAAGGGTACGACGAGGAAGAAGATACGTAAATAAAAATTACCGTATATAGGCGGACTTAATGCCTTAGTTAGGCATTTAGGCAATATCGTTGACTACTTACTCAGGATTAATCCTCAGTGTCTCCGGCTTCACTTTGAGCTGTTCCCTCAATCTTCTGCAGGTCTCCGGCAGGTATGGGGATAGTAACGCACAGAGAAGACCGACCAGCTGGCAGCAAAGACCTATGGCGGTCGCACCACGCTTTCTGGAAAAAAAAAACAAGTAAGTCACGTTAAGAAATATAAACTTTATTGGAGAAATGTTAAATAATAATCGACGATTTTTGGTTTCAAGGGCTTTATTGAACTTATTTTTCTTTCTTTCTTAGTCATATTAATTAATAATAGCATCATCATCATCATTTCAGCCGAAAGAGGTCCAGTGCTGGACATAGGCCTCTCCCAAGCACCGCTTCGACCGGTTTGTGCTTCCCGCATCCAGCGGATTCCTGCGGCCTTCACAAGGTCATCGGTCCACCTTGTGGGAGACCTTCCAACGCTACGTCTTCCGGTACGCGGTCGCCACTCCAGAACCTTTCAGCCCCATCGGCCATCTGTTCTGCGAGCAATGTGCCCTGCCTATTGCCACTTAAGTTTGGCAATTCTTCGGGCTATGTCGGTTACCTTGGTCCTCCTGCGGATCTCGTCATTTCTGATTCGATCACGTAGGGAAAGTTCAAGCATAGCCCTCTCCATTGCCCTTTGGGTGACTTTTAGCCTTCTGATAAGGCCCATTGTGAGCGACATTTCAGTGCCATAAAATTAATGATAGCAACATTAAAATCTTAATATATAAAACAGTCGGGTTTATTCGAACACTTATAACTCAAGAACGGCTGGACCGATTCTCATGATTTTTGTGGTTTTGGATTTGTCTTTGTCCGAAATAGGATAATAACTATTAAAACATTGGAAAAATTCGCGAAAAAAAAAGATATGAAGACAAATGTTTTTATAAAATTTGCATTTATGATATCTGCCATAAATCCTAACAAAAAGTACTAGGCTTATATGAATTTTGATGATATCTCTGTAGATAGGTAGGTATATAGGTTGGTAGATAGGGTAGGTAGTTAGGTGCGAAGATAAGTCCTTAATGCTACCCGTGCGAACCCGGGGCGGGTCAGCTAATAATACTAATATAGTAGAAAATTTGAGGGGTGGATTTTTATACTTTTATCACACATATATAGGGTGAATTTTTAATTAAAATCACTATGAAATCTGTGAAAAATTTAAATGATGTTAGAGATCAAACTTTTGTTGTTGATATTCATGGTTTCTTAGTTCTATACCCAAAGTGTGAACACAAGTAAAGCCTAGGCTGCCTGTATGTCCATCTGTCTGTCACAGAGCTGGAGTTTTTAAAGCTGTAATATGTAGTCGGTGGAAATATTCATAAAATTACAAAGAAAAAGATGATAATTTTGGTAATACGGAATCATTTGGCCGCGCGCACTTTGGATGCGTTTTCGTACGAATTTCAATCGTGCGTACACGTAGGAACACGCACGAACGATCTCGACCTTCCAAGTACAAAGGGAGCGCACAGGCTGGGTGCGACTTAGTCGTACGTATACGTACGTATAGTTCCGACGTTCGAAAACAATCAGAACTTGTTAAATTTGACGGAGAAAAAAACAGTGGCACTCCAGGAGTACCGACGGAATGGGCACGCCACAATTGCGGCGATAAGACCCCTCTTTGAGGAGTGGCTAGAGAGGCGCCACGGCGTCCTCACCTTCCGCCTGACGCAGGTCCTCACCGGACACGGCTGTTTCGAGAGGTTCCTGCACAGGATAAGGCGGGAGGAAAGGCCCGGGTGTCACCATTGTGTGGATCGCCCGGAGGACACGGTGGAGCATACGGTGGAGGTCTGCCCAGCTTGGGCGGAGCATCGCCGTGTCCTCGTGGAGGCGATCGGCGGCGGTGATCTCTCGCGTCCGGCCCTGGTTCAGGCCATGGTACGGAGCGAGAGGAAATGGGAGGCCGTCACCTCCTTCTGCGAAGCTGTAATGCTCGCGAAGGAGGAGGTGGAACGCGTGAGGAAGAGGCAAATTTTGCGCCCTCATGCCCTTAACCGCCGCAGGAGGAGACGCCCAGGGCGTCGGGAATCGCGAGGCGATTTCCGGCTACCGTAGGCGCGGGCTTGCGGACGGTGAGCAATGGGTGGCTCACCGTCCGATAAGGACCAGGCCCGGGTCGACGGCACGTTGTGTTCCACGCGCGCCTCAAAGAGATGTCAGCAGATTCGAAGGGGTCCACTAGGGCCGATGCCTGCCGGGGTTGCGAAGAAAACCGAAAGGGAGATCGTGGCCCCCGGCAACAGGGCAACCGAAGGAACACGGGTGGGTTTTAGTCAGTAAGAGTCTGACACGCCCTCCCGCTCCGCCCAGAGCGGGAGAAGTTATTTGATGATTTCCCACCCTCAAAAAAAAAAAAAAAAAGAGTACCGACGGAAAAAAAAACGGCACCGCGGTAATCAACGCGTTGATGTCTTTTACTCCACGCACCGCAGTAATCAAAAATCCCATCTCAAAAATGCCCGACGCGCCTAAAGAAGTTTTCAATTCAAAAACGTATCCAATGTGTGCACTCAATTCGTACGACCATGGCCATGGTGAAATTCGTACGAAAACGCATTCAAAGTACGCGCGGCTTTAGAGCGCAAGCCAGACTCGCACTTGGCCGGTTGTTTCTTTACTTCATATTTTGTTTCCTAATTTGGTAGCCAATAAAGAGTAGTCTATGTATCAACTCACTTATCATCGTCGGATCCCTTCAGCAGCACCCATGGTTGTTGGAACTGCATGTGCTGGTTACCGATGCGGGATATTGACAGGACGTGACGTAACGCCTCGCGTAGACGACCCTTTTCCATGTGTTGGACGTAGGCTGGAAATAACATTAAAATAACTTTACGTCTGCATTCTTTTAAAGGGTTTTCCGAGGCGTAGACCCACATCTCGCAGAAGGAAGCTGCAGAAAGGGAAAGGGAGATCACAAGTACTCTCCCGTCCCGCAGCAGGTGCATTAGTCGTCGGCGGAGGACAGATAACGCCCTCTTCCAGCCCCCCTAAATGGGTCCAGGGCTGGCAGAATTTATTTATTTATTTATAGTTAATTAAAACGGTACAACACTAATTACATTAATTAACATAGATACAATAACAATCTTGACATTAATTTAATTTAAAACTAACATGGAACAGTGGACTCCCTAGCATACTTTCTCTCACAGAACACCAGACATATACGCGTAATTTTACTCCATTCATCCGCAAACACATCACATTCAGGGTTGGCAGTCAGAAGGGCATTTAACATCTTTAGGGCACGACAAACTGGGGATTCGGCTCTGACATGACAGTTGGGCAAACAGATTGTGTCAACGGCTCTGACGGTGGCGGACTCGGGGACATCGCCTCCATCACACCGAGGTGGTGGCGGCGCGTAGTGTTCCCCGCGCTCCTCTCTAACACGTAACGGGGGTTTCAACACCTCACTCGCGGGTCGGGGACATTTGGACTCGCCCCCCCGACGCAAGTGTGAGAGAGGACACCGGGGTGGGTTTAGTCAGTAAGAGTCTGATAGACCCTTTTGCTCATCCCAGGGCGGAGGACATCCATGAGAATTTCCAATCGGTAAAAAAGGTGTTAACCTACGTTTTGATACTTGCGCTACTACGGTAGCACAAAAAAACTCAAATTTTCTTACGTTTTTCGCAATTAGCAAGTAAATGTCAGGATGTATCTTGATCAAAATATGATTCGCAACCATAACAGAATTATTTAGATTTGTTCTCAAATGTCATGTCATAAAAGTCATTCAATGGAACAAATCTAACTTATACTCAATAAGTTTAGGTAGTTAAATAAAGGTAAACAAATAGTAAAAAGGATGTTTATAGACGACACTTTCTTGTTTAAAATTACGATAAAACCAAATTAAATTATTTCAGATTTTTACAATAGTTTCCTCTTTTATCAATGTATTTTACCTTTATCATTTATTCTTAAACTAACCTTCGTAGATGTAACTGCTTGAGCACAATTTTTTAAATTACATGTATAGTATTATAATATTTCGTAATCGGTCTATTGTAAAGAGCCCAAACTCTAAACGTCAACGAATTATAACTTTGCTAAATTGAAGAGTACAACTGTGTCGTAGCATGATAACTAAAGTGACAGGTATTACGTTTAGTCAGTTACTTGACAGCTGTCTTGTCATGTGTTTTTTTTTTGTTTACCTTTATTTAACTACCTAAACCTATGGAGTATAGAGAGATGTGTTAATGATTATAATTATGTACATATCTATCACCAGCATGGCCCACTGTGTACCATCTACCACCAGCCTGGCCCACTAACTACCATCTATCTCACTGAAACACAGTCAACAAAACCGAATTAATTCTCAAACCGAGGTGTTACATTTTGGTTCTGATTAAGCTCTAAACTATCTCTCTTTAACTTTTTTTTGTTAATATTAATATTATATATAATATTATTAGTAATATTATTTAGTAACATTATTAATATTACTCACCAATAACCTCTCTATTGACCAACGCTATCAGCTCATAATCAGCTTGCGTCAGCGCTAGGTCAGGCACACGACCCTTGAACGTGTTGGCGCAGAAACTTAGCGATCGGTGGCAGAAGTTGCCCAGGTTGTTCAGCAGTTCAGAATTGTTGCTGTGGGAAAAAAAATGATAAAATAAGTTACCTCAAGGACATCGCTCATTATAACAGCACCGCTCGGACACAGCAAATAACTTATCATTCAAGTTAAGATTTTAAATCAAATGTATTAAAGCTTCGATCTTCGACTGCCTCGTTGGTCTAGTGGTCGCAAGCGCTACTGCTGAGCATGAGGTCCTGGGTTCGATTCCCAGGTCGGGCGAAGTGTTATTGGGTTTTTCTATCTGAAATTTCTCAGTAGCAGCCTGGAGTCTAGATTTATGCCCGGTTGATGGCAATAGGCTCGCCCCCTATTACATAGGACTTAAAACAACTGGCGAAATGTGGGTGAACCTGCTTCAGGGACACCTCTGCCGAACCCTTCGGGGAATCAAGGCGTGATGTTATGTGTTACGTATGCATTAAAGTCATTACGTGTGACGGCACGCGGGCAGTGAGCAGCCAGAGAGCCGTCCACTATTCTGTATAGCCATCGTAAAATAGACTTTAACACCTTGATTTAAAATCCTAACTTGAATGAGCGATGTCCTTAAGTCATAAATACGTTGACAACAGAAAAGATTTGCGAAACTACACAAATATTTAAAAGAAAAAGATTTGTATTTTTGTTTGTAATGAATAAATTCAAAAACAACCGGACTGATTCTAAAAAAATCTTTCACCAGTAGAATGCTATATTATAACCACAGATATAGATAGACCTAGATAACGCAAGTATCACGATCTGTATGAAAACCAAGCGTGCCATTTTTTGACTACCTACTATGACGTCACAAGCACCAGGAAACGTTTCCTTTATTTTTTCTCCTCGCATTTGCACAATTTATAACAGCGCAATTAACCATTTTTACTGACGACCGACAAGCGTGGCACCGATGCACACTGAGCGCGAAATTTTTATTTATTTTTTTCTGTAGGGCGTCTCATAGCTGACCTCTGAGGTCATGACTATTTAACCGGTCAATCCTGTGGTTGCCTTAACCTGCTGCACTCAAAGCCTACAGCCAGGGCCATACAAACTAAGCTAAAAAACTAAGTGAACGCTCGCTAAGGGCCCCTGTAGGGTACGAGCCTCGGCTTAGGGCGTCATCGGAGGGAGGACATCAAAGATGGGACGGGCTGGATCAAAGTTTTGATCATGATTATTAATCGGGGCTGAGCACGAAAGTGGCAGCTTACGATTATAGTACGTAAGCTGGGCACGCGAATAGCGAAGTAGTTGCTCTTGCGTTATCTAGGTATATCTCTATCTGTGATTATAAATGAGTAATATAAGCTATAATATATAAAGTTATCACACGGGTGAAGTCACTGGCGGGAGCTAGTATTGTATATCTCGGAAATAAGTTACTGAGTTGACTAATCGGGACTACAGCACTGCCTAGCGGCGTTCGACAGTTTACAACACAACGCTCGGACCGGCCGGAGCTGAGAACTCATCGGTGGCAGACAAGCAGTGAACACGTTTAGAAACTGTCGCGCGTTCCGAATAGTCGTAGTAATTAATTTGATAGTAAATTTATTAGAATTTGAATTGAACTGCAAACGGTACCCATAGTAGTTAATATATGGCTGATAGTTAATTGATTCAGGCGTGACCTTGCGGAAATCCATAATAAAATGATGATGTGGATATATGTAGTAACCTTTTCCGCTTAGCTATTTCCAAAGAGTCTTGAAAAGACCCTGGAAGAAATAATAATAATAATAATTTTTTTATTGACACAAATGCAGCTTTTACAAACTTTGTTTGAAGCCCTGGCTCCTGAGCTAGGTAGCAACCTGTGTTACAGGAGCCAGTGTCTTCGCCCATTTATGGTTAATTTCATAACAATGTGCAATAAGCATAAGAAAAAGAGAAAAGGAAAAACAAAAAAAATAAAAAAAAAACAATACTATAAAAGACAAAATTACAACAATTATAAGATGGACACATGCTCTTTGTGTGTGTGTGTGTGTGTGTGCGTGTGTGTGTGCGTGTGTGTGTGTGTGTGTGTGCGTGTGTGTATGGGTGAGTGTAGATCATTTTATGAGTACTGATTTTGTAATAGATCTTCCGTCTGGTGGTAATCAAGTGTTTGAAGCCATGTGGAGATTTTTAATTTAGTTTCTTTCGTTGTGAACGGATTTATGTTATGGGTATTGTTTAATTTATTGTAAATGTATTTAGCCATGTAAAAGTGTTGTCTTCTAGCGGAAGCGGTTTTACATCTTTCTGGTCTACATACATTAGTATGAGTAATAGTTCTCTTTACTTTGGTGGCGTGAATTACCGGCGTTAGTTGGTGTTGATTAATTGTGAGATGAAGAAGGTATACCTGTCTCACGGTAAGTACTTTACAATTTTCATAAAGATCCTTCGTAGGAAACCGGTACGGTCTGAAGGTCATGACCTTTAACAAAGATCTTTGGGCTCTTTCAAGGTGAATCATAAAGGTTTTACAAGCGCCTCCCCATGCCGTGATACAGTAGGCTATGATTGACTGTGCCAACGCAATGTACACCGTGCGGAGTAGCTTAAACTTAGCCACGTGTCGAAGCTTCTTAAATGCCCATACAAGTTTCCTAACACGGGAAGTGGTCAATTCAATGTGTGGACGCCAGCTAAGTCGTTCATCTAGAAGTACACCTAGATATTTCACAGACTTTTTTTGTGAGATTGGAAGACATGGGCATTGGTGGTCATATAAATCATTGCAGGAGTGTGCTTTGATACTTATTTCCATGGGTTTAGTATTGGCGAAAGTAAATTGCAGATAAGAGGTCTTAGAAATATTCAGGGTTAATAAGTTACTTTCTAGCCAATGGATTATTTTACGTAGGCCCAGCTCCGCCGCTTGTTGCGCTTCCTCCCAACTCTCACCGTGAAATATTAATACGGTATCATCTGCATAACTAAATATTCTTCCTTTATTAAGAGACTGCTGGCACAGGTCATTCACATAGACCAGGAAAAGACTTGGGGATAGGCAGCTTCCTTGTGGTACACCATAGTCAATTAAGGCTTCATTGCTAACTTCTTCACCAATCTTTACTTTTTGTGTTCGGTCTGCAAGAAAGTCAGTAAATATGCTGAGAGCTTTCCCCCTGATACCGGCATGCTCTAACTTCTTTACAAGGGTTGGAATACAGACAGTGTCGAACGCCTTGGCCAGGTCTAGAAAAACACCCAGACATTTCTGTTTTGCATCTACTTTTCCAGTAATGTGGTCAACAAGTTGGTTAACTGCGTCTACGGTGCTTTTTCCGGACCTGAAGCCAAATTGTGAGTCTGATAATATTTTAGAATGCTCTAAGTATCTTATGAGTCTATGGTTCAGTAGTTTTTCCAAGATTTTTGACAGTGCTGAAAGTACTGCGATAGGTCTATAGTTTTTGACATCGTCTTGACTCCCTCCCTTGTGAACTGGCGTTACTAGAGACTTTTTGAAGATTCGGGGGAAGACTCCCTGCTCGAAACATGTCTCAATGAGTTTCGTAAGAGGTGAGATTAGTACATCTTTGCCCAGTTTGATGAGTTTGGCCGGAATAGAGTCCCATCCTGTAGCACAATCAATCCTCAGGTTATTAATCACCGCCTCAACTTCGATCTCGCCTGGAGATAATAAAACCATAGATTCACATGCCGAGGGTGTTTCAATTTTATATGGTGCACTTGGGGACTTTTGGTTTTTCCTAATAGTGTCAGCTAATTGCTTACCAATATTAGCAAAGTAATGATTTACTTTCTCAATTGCGTTGGGCGCATCTGTTACAGTTAGGAGTTTGTCTGCTGATATTTTTTGCCCAGTTTGATTAGTAATATTTTTAATAATATTCCATGTTTCTTTATTGTTTTTTGAAGATTCTAAAGCGGATCTGTCGTGGTTTAGTTTTATGTTCCTAAGTAACAGATTGCAGAAATTGCGATACCGTTTATATGACCGCTCTATAATTCCGTTTTTTGGATCTGCTAGAAATGTTTTATGGAGATTATCCCTGTGTCGAATACACCGTAATAGGCCAGGTGTAATCCAGGGCTTAAGTACTGTTTTACGGTTTGGGACTTTCTGAAATTGGGAGTGTTGAGATATTGTGGACATCAAACATTCGACAAACCTAGTTGCAGCTGCATTCGCATCGCATTTGTCAGATAGAAATGAGAAGTCTGTATTTTTAAGCTGCTCTGCAGCGGCCTCATAATTTACTTTTGTGACGTATTTAGTTGTGTGTTTAATGTTGTTAACGCCCTTGCTTAAACATACCATTACTGAGGCATGGTCGCTGACTGTGGAATTTATTACTATGACAGTTGCACAAGTAGATTTATTAATCATCACGTGATCGAGGCAGTTCTGTAATCTTGTCGGATGTGTGTGTCCCGGTAAAAGACCCATTTCAGCAGTCAAATTAAGATAAAGTGAACTATTTCTGTCAGTATTGCTAGGTTTTATGTCAATATTAATATCTCCTATTAAAATTATGTTGCTTGCTTTTAGTTTACTTAAAAAATGTTTTCTAGGGAATTTAGGAAACGGTCAATACAATATGTCGATGGGGATCTATAGGATGCTAAAATACACGTATCGGAATCAATTTTTAGTAGGAGAAAGTTGCCACCTATCGGTTCTGGTTCTTCCACTGCACACTGAATACTGCTTTTAACATATATTGTAATACCGTCGTTTTGATTTAAGCATTTTTTACTAGCGTATGTCACATAGTTTTCAATTGGAGGAATTGGTTTGTCTTCATTAAGCCAACACTCTGTCAGTATTATAATGTCCATTTCACAGCATAACCTAGCTAATTGAGCCTGAAACCCGTCTAAGTTTTTGTATATGCTTCGGATGTTTTGAGTTATTATTTTTAGCGAATCCTTCGAGGTTTTTATGATGTTGTTACATGTATTAGTATCACAGTGATGTGAAGATGCCACCGTGAAGTTATCTATTTGTGATGTGACGTTGGTGTTTGTATTAGCCATTGAGTACCGTTATAATTTCAGTGTTACACATTAATGTGCGGGGTCTCGTTTTAGGTGTGTTATAGTCTTGTGGTAAAACAATGAGAGTGGATCCGTTCAGAGAGGAAGATATATGTGTGCTGATGTATGTATTTTTGTGGTATGGTTGTGTTTTGTGTATTGAGTTGTCATTATAGTATTTAGTTGAATTATGTTTGTGTGTTATACAATAACAGAGCAGGTGCAGATAAAAAACTAAAACATTTACAAATAAGTAAGTGGAACAAGCAAATCCGTGGCCCAGTCATTGTTCTAAGTTCGGTTTAAGATCATCTTCGCCTTTAATGAGCATGTGTTGAGTCCCCTCCCTTTGTCGAAGGAACACTTTTCCAAAAGATGTCCAGCAAAACTTGAAGTTATTTTCACTAGCAAATTTCCTTGCTAAAAAGAATAATCGCTGTGACTTCATCGTCAGGCTCTCTGATATATAAATAGGTTTTATGTCACCTGGTATTTTTATATGGGAGGTGTTTAATTTTCCCTGGGCATTCCTGCGATTGTAATTGCGCACTTTCTGCAAAATATTTTCCTTTGTAGTCACGGAGGTGAAGTCGACTACAATTGATGATCCACCACTTTTTTTACTCAAACGAAAGATATCCTTAACTTCATAACTTTCTAGCGGGATTTCCAGAACTTTTGCTGTTTCCGATAATACCTTACGCAGATCCTCTTTATTTTCTCCCTCCCTTTTTGGTACATTTCTTATTTCTATCTTTGTGACACACAATATTCTTTCTAAATTCTCCACTTTGTCTTCCAGCTGATTTATATAGGCACGGTCAGCTTTCCGGTCTCTTTCAGTATCATCCATCCTTATTTTCATATCGTCGTATTGCTTACTTACAAATTCTATGGATTTTTGCAACTCTGCATTTTGCGCTATAATTTCAGTCATGGATTTTTGAAGCGACGTAAATTTGTTTTCGGTTTGAGCAGTAGACGCTTTTAGTAAATCACGGATCTCCTGCATGAAATCGACAAGGTCATGATCGCATTTACGTTTTGGCTTACGTGATGTAGCGTTTGACACATCCATGCTACTTAAATTTGGAGCGGAACCGGATAAATTAATAGTTGGATTAATTGTCTTAATAGTTCCGGTGTCGGCGTCGCTAGCGTTAGACGCTGCCGGCGACATGGATGGAGGTGGCGTACGTCTCATATTGTTATTGTTTGCGTAGTAGGTACCTTATAGTGTGCGCGTAGGTCCCAAGAAGCGGCAATTCCGAGTTGTAGGTGAGTCACAGCAGTGCGCGCAGTCGTTGTGCAAGCGGGACAGCAATTATGGGTGGCGTACCGTTCTCGCGGAGGAGAAGGCGGGAGCGCGGTTAGCACACACAGCGTACTTTGTGACCGGCGAATATAATCTTGTCCCTACGCGAATTTGGCCACTTCCAGTATTCACATACAGGTGATAATTCGGTATTATAGAATGCAAAACTACTTTAAATAATTATTAAATTTTTGGCACACGTCTACTCTCGATCGCAGTCTCAGGCGAAGGGCTGTTAAAAAGACCCTGAGAGGAAATCGACACGTGTTTCACCTCTCAACGAGGCATCCTCAGGATGACGATTAACTTGTCATGAACTCGAACACGGCGTGTTGCCACACCAAGCACCGAGCGCAGTGCCTGCGCTCGGTGCTTGGTGTGGCAACTTTGGAAATAGCTAAGCGGAAAAGGTTACTACATATATCCACATCATCATTTTATATGGCTGATAATAACGAAAGAGACCACCATCATATACACCAATATAATCTTATTACAATTTTTATAATTGTTCTTTTTTTTTTCAACAAGGACTAATATCACATTTGACCTCCATTTTACTGTTCAGGCAGTCAGAAAATGTAATAAAATATTCAAAATATTTTTATTTCACATAAACCTACATGGGCACTTATGAAACGTCAGAAGCTAGGTGCACGGTTCCAATTGATCGCTTCCTATGGAGAAGAGCCGGCAAGAAACTCCAGCCAATTATTTTTAAAAGAGTATTTTAAAAATAATTGGCTTTTACAATTCTTTCAAATAACAGTGTGACTAGGTATGGGAGGACAGTGTAGGTCTTTCAATAAGTACCAGGTACTTAAGAAAATGGTGAACAAATCTACAGTTCACTAAGCCTACAGCGTTCTCACCGTGTGCCAAGTTCAACCCAGCTAAAACTGGAGTCGGAAGTCTCAGGTCTGATGCTAGCAAGGTAGAACCGCCACACATCTGACGGTATACCTGTGTCCTAAAAATATAACATAATAATGGTTAATACATAAATAATCATACTAGGTATTGTAGAAGGTAGGTAGGTGTAGGTATTGTAGAATTGAAGGGGTCCACTAGGACCGATGCCTGCCGGGGTTGCGAAGAAAACCGAAAGGGAGATCGTGGCCCCCGGCAACAGGGCAACCGAAGGAACACGGGTGGGTTTTAGTCAGTAAGAGTCTGACACGCCCTCCCGCTCCGCCCAGAGCGGGAGAAGTTATTTGATGATTTCCCACCCTCAAAAAAAAAAAAAAAAAAAAAAAGGTATTGTAGAAGAATAAATATATTGAAAAAAATTTAAAAAAACCGGCCAAATGCGAGTCGAACTCGCAGATTTAGCAAAAATACGCTGAAAAAATAAAAACACTTTTCTTGTATGGGGACTCTCTTTAATTTTTAACTTTACTAGCTGCGCCCCGCGGTTTCACCCACATAAGTCTCGAGCCCGTGAGAATATCGGGATAAAAAGTATCCTATGTCCTTCTCCAGGTTATGGTCTACCCATATGCCAAATTTCATCCAAATCCGTTCAGCCGTTTTAGCGTCATGCCGTGACCAAGGGAAATAGGGATTCATTTTTATATATATAGATTATTGCAGTAATACAATACACAATTTGTGAAAACTTGAACAGTCTAGGTATTACTTGTTGTTCAGGAGATCAGCCCGCTAACAGATTGATGGACGGACGGACAGCGGAGGCTTAGTAATAGGGTTGCGTTTGGCACCCTTCGGGAAAGGGGAACCCTAAAAAGAACTATATGGGTGCCAGTTGCGGGTTGAAAATCTGATAATCGGTTACGGAAATCGATGCAGGGAATCAAATGACAATTTGAACGTTCCATTTATTGCATTTTAGCCCTAATTTTACTCTTGAAAGTAAAATTGTTTATTCTGCACAAAACTAAACCAACATTACAAAAAAAAAACTTTTAGTACACATTTACAAATTAGCCAAAAGCCTCGTGTTCAATATTAACAAGATTCAAATGTAATAAAGGTTTGACAAAATTTGTCTATTGCTATATGTCAGGGCCAGAGACCAAAGACAATTTACAAATTGCTTGCGTAATGTAATAAATTAATCTTCTGTTTATTAAAATAATGATTATTTCCTGTTTTTTTTTTAGTTTACCTGCGCATCACTTCCGAATACGCCAACTCCCCGCGATTTTGAGAACTTGCCGTCTTCATAGTTCAGATATTCTGAAAAAGAAAATATCCATAAAGAGACTGGTTTTTGAAACCGTGTAAAAGACATAAACCGGTGCCGCCGTCCTTTCCATGACGGCCGTTATATTGCCATCGCCATTTTCTTAACGACAGCTGTCATTGCAGTCGGTATATCAGCTATGTGACGTCACCCCTTTATTAGAGAATTCGAGCGATAGTAATAAAAAAAAATAATGTTAGCACTCCGGGAGTGCCGACAGAAGCGAAAACTTGAACAAGATCGCCTTGGTAGAAGAAAAATACTCGTTTAGAACATTGGTCCGTAACCTTATCTAAACAAAGAGCACAATCGTGTTTACAAAAAAAAAACTTGCAAAACCTTTAAAGTAAAAATACTTGCATAGAACATTGATCCGTAAAGTAATATAAATAAAGAGCACAATCGCATTTACAAAAATGAGGTGTCGTCATGGTGTCGCGAAATCAATGGTTTACTCCCATCTCAAAAATGCCCAACGCGCCTATTGAAGTTTAAACTTCAAAAAATAATAGACGTAATCCCTGTGAGAAATATTCTCAAGGATTTTATCGCAGATTTGATTTTATTTTGTCTTATTTTCCCGGGTTTATAATGTACCTGTCGCGAACAGATGGCTGACCAGCACATGCCCCTCGTTGACGCCCATCAGCGTCGCCGGGAACATGATGCAGTGGAACGGCACGTTGTCCTTGGCCATGAACTGGTACAGTTTCACCTATAGACAATAAATAATCATATTTAGATCCATTAAAGGATCTCCACCACACCTAATTCAGGACCTAACCCGATATGACAGTTCACAATTAACCCGACAATGAACAATTTCTCAATAATGGGTCAAATGAAAACAATTAAGGTGACGATAACCAACTTTTAATGATTTTATGCTGAAGATGACGTCTAAATGAGTAGTGTTAATGATTTGGAAAAAATATATGTTAAATCAGAGCATTTTTTTAATAACTTAATATATGAATATGTTAGACTATGTTTTTATTACATAGTGAAATTAATTTGTAAATTTATGTCTAACGCGGATAAAAAACTGAGAATCACACAAAATCTATCAATTTTTTTTTTCATATTTTTATTTTACCACTTTGTCGGTGTGATTAGTATATATACCCATGCCAAATTACGGCTTTCTAGTACTAAGCGTCTCTGAGCTAAGCCGCGGACAGACAGACAGACGGACATGTTGAAACTATAAGGGTTCCTTGTTACTACGGAACCTTGAAAAAACAGCTGTTTCCTACAAAAGTGCAATACTTATGTGGTAAAAATGTATGGAACGGCTAATTCTCGATATCCCTGCCAATCTGTACATTTTGCCTCACCATCAGCGCCACCTCGCATAGTTCCAACCAGAAAGCTAAAGAATTATAAATCTACTCACATCATGCTCTTTGTCAGGTTTCCACCACTTCTCGAACTCTTTGGTCGCGTTCTGGGTGATGCTCAGGTAACCGATCGGCGCGTCGAACCACACGTAGAATACCTGGCGAAAGAGATTGTTAAATATTTTAAGCTTTAAAGTTACATCAACTTTGCTAATAGATGATCTTTTGAATGACGGGAGAGAAAAAGAGAGTAGTTTATGAACCATTTGTCTTTATCATAATTAAGTTCGGCTTTGAGATCTTACTTATGTAAACTAAGTAATAATATAATATTATTATTTTATATTGATAATATAATATTATATTAAGATTTGATTTTTTTGTGTGTTTGTATGATTTTTTGTAATGAATAAACTCAAAAACTACTGGACCGATTTTAAACATTCTTTCATCAGTAGAATGCTATATTATCACTGAGTAACATAGGCTCTAATTTATAAATATACCACGCGGGCGAAGCCGCTGCCGGAAGCTAGTCCTCAATAATATTATAACCGAGAAAGTTTGTGAGGATGGATGGATGTTTGTTACTCTTTCACGCAAAAAATACTAAACTGATTTGGTTGAAATTTGGCACACAGATAGTTTTAGATTAACACAGGATACTTTTTATCCTTTTACTTTTTATTTTAATAATTATTCGGGTGAAATCGCGGGGCGCAGCTAGTTTAGGGACCGTTCAAGTATTACGTAAGCACTATAGGGGGGCGGGGGGTCTATGCTTTGCTTATTTTTGATGACATGCGGGGTGGGCGGTCTAGATGGTGATTACGTCAGCTGTAATAATTTACTTTTTTACATATATGGCAACCCACACATTGTCTATGCTTGAAAACGAAACGCGTATTCGGGGATTCCCACAAATAATAAATACTGTATTTAAAAAAAAAACAGAATACTAACATTAAAAGAAAAATGCATATACCAATGTTTACGTAAGCATTGGAGGGGGGGGGTAAGAGTTTTGCTGACAAGGGGGAGGAGGGGGGTAAATAATTGTAATAAATCTGCTTACGTAATACTTGAACGGCCCCTTACCATAGATTTTTCGAGGTTAAAGTTTGGCACAACTTTACTCCGCGTTTAATTATATAGGTGGTTTGAGCTTTCACATAAATCGCGAGCATGTATAATCACTGTATGATTAGTTCTGTATAAGCTCTATTCACACAGTTTCGGGCTTGGTATCTTGTACAAAAATTATCCGGAACATTCTTCTTTTCGTGTGGTTAGTGACTACCCTGGTGTCAGAGATTGCCGCCCATGGGCCTCTGACTTGACTTCACATGCCGTCGAGAAATATCTCTCAGGCATGCTGGTTTTCGGGAGGTTCCTGCACAGGATAAGGCGGGAGGAAACGCCCGGGTGTCACCATTGTGTGGATCGCCCGGAGGACACGGTGGAGCATACGGTGGAGGTCTGCCCAGCTTGGGCGGAGCATCGCCGTGTCCTCGTGGAGGCGATCGGCGGCGGTGATCTCTCGCGTCCGGCCCTGGTTCAGGCCATGGTACGGAGCGAGAGGAAATGGGAGGCCGTCACCTCCTTCTGCGAAGCGGTAATGCTCGCGAAGGAGGAGGCGGAACGCGTGAGGGTGAGGCAAATCTCACGCCCTCACGCCCCTAACCGCCGCAGGAGGAGACGCCCAGGGCGTCGGCAATTGCGAGGCGATTTCCGGCCACCGTAGGCGCGGGCTTGCGGGCGGTGAGCAATGGGTGGCTCACCGTCCGATAAGGACCAGGCCCGGGTCGACGGCACGTTGTGTTCCACGCGCGCCTCAAAGAGATGTCAGCATAATTGAAGGGGTCCACTAGGACCGATGCCTGCCGGGGTTGCGAAGAAAACCGAAAGGGAGATCGTGGCCCCCGGCGACAGGGCAACCGAAGGAACACGGGTGGGTTTTAGTCAGTAAGAGTCTGACACGCCCTCCCGCTCCGCCCAGAGCGGGAGAAGTTATTTGATGATTTCCCACCCTCAAAAAAAAAAAAAAAAAGAAAACGCATGCTGGTTTTGCTCACGATGTTTTCCTTCACCGTTTTTGAAGCAAGTGATAATTATACAATACGCTCATGAATCCGAAAAGTCAGAGGTGCGTGCCTTGGGTTCGAACTCGAGAACTGTGACTTGGCTTGACTTGGCCTATAGCTTCCGGATCATTGAAAGCCATTGTTCTCCAGTTTATGGAGTTTAGTAGGCTCTGATGGCCAGCTCAATACAATCGATTATAGTTTCATTCGAACCTTGAAGAGTTTATGGTGTTCAGATGGTGGATGTCTGGCTGCCTACGACCTGATGCCTCTAGTTTGTAAGTTAAAGCACAGATAAATACAGACGGTTCACTCCTAATTTTATTTTAAGTATAAAGCTACAAGTACGCGGCGGGCCCGACTTGTCGGGCCAATTCAGTGAGCGTAACGTAGTCAGAAGCTGTAAGAGTTACGCGATAGAAAGAGAGGCAACTTCTAGGTGAATATAATTAGTAGAGTCAGGGCACGCTAAGGCGTCGTCCTAGTTGGCTAGCGATCGTACGAGCAAACGATTCAATTTCGTCGCACGACGAGATTAAACACACACATTTCTTTAGAGTGTTCTAATTGAAGCTTGCAAATCATCGCGCGAGCACAGGAATTGCTTTATAACGATCGTACCAAAGGTTTACAGCAACGCAGCGGCATCGCATGATGCCCATCGCGCGATCGGCTCGTACGATCGTAGCCATTTAGGACGACGCCTAAGTCTGCATAAGTAAAAAAAAAGTCGAAGTTGAAAATCTATAGACGGCAACACCATCTGTCCTACGAAAAAAGAATTTGATACTTTGTTTGTCTTTTTGTTTTTGGTAGGTTATTTTGTTATTATTCTGATTTATTCCTGGTAAAGAATAGTCACTTTAGCACGATGCAGTGTGGACTTGATACAGTTTTGTCATCGTATGGAGGTAGAACATAGGTACGATATAATCACACACATAATCTAATATACAAAAATCAAAAGGCAAAATATCAAAATCATTAGATCTACTTACAACCCCATAACTGTCTGATGTAAAAGTATACCATATATAAAACTTTTTGGGGCCCATTTATTCCATTGCAGACTTAGCGTGGCCAGACTCTGTTAGATTTTGACTAGAATTGCACTTTATTGTGGAGTAGCAAGAGTCGCTTTTTATTTAAATGATTTTGAGGAGTGTACCATCTGTATATACATGTGGCCTACCTTATTAGTATACCCCTCGATAGGTACGGGTACGCCCCACTTGAGGTCCCTGGTGACGGCGCGCGCCCGGAGCGGTTCCCTCATCCACGCGCGCGACACTGCGCGCGCGGGAGGGGACCATTGCTTCTCTGCCGAGCTTATCCACGTGCGGATTGAAGGTTCTAGCTGTGAATGAAATATATGGGGTTAATTTTGTTGACGTGAGATACTACGAAATTAGGCGAATGGCCAGCATTGTCCGTGGTATAAATTACCTAATAAGTGGAAGGCCAGCATGGGCCATTGTGTGAATAGATGAATGGCCAGCATAGGCCATTATGTGAATAGCCATCATGGAATACTGTGTAGATATCCATCACGGACCACTGTGTAAATAGACGAATGGTCGTTATGGGCCACTGTACAAACTGACCTGTACACTAATTGCGTAACTTATTTTCGTAAGCGATTATGAATTATGACTTTGTTTCATTTTGACAGTTCAACAACATTATTGCGTTATTCACGTTGTTGAGTAGTTTTTTTTCCAACTTATGAAGCAATGGATTAGCAATATGTTTCAAATCGAAAACAATTATGATTGATCGTGTATGACGCAATTAGGGTACTGACCTGACCTGTGTAAACAGGTGCTGACCAACATGGCCACTATGTAAATGACCAGCATGGACCACTGCGTAAACTGCGACATGTGCCTTCTCTACTCTCGCTCGACTATAATATCAGTATTATGTGAATAGGTGAATGACCACCATGGGCCACTATGTAAATAGCCGGTGGGCCAGCATGGGCCACTATGTAAATAGCCGGTGGGCCAGCATGGGCCACTGTGTAAATTGCCGGTGGGCCAGCATGGGCCACTGTGTAAATAGCCGGTGGGCCAGCATGGGCCACTGTGTAAATAGCCGGTGGGCCAGCATGGGCCACTGTGTAAATAGCCGGTGGGCCAGCATGGGCCACCGTGTAAATAGCCGGTGGGCCAGCATGGGCCACTGTGTAAATAGCCGGTGGGCCAGCATGGGCCACTGTGTAAATTGCCGGTGGGCCAGCATGGGCCACTGTGTAAATTGCCGGTGGGCCAGCATGGGCCACTGTGTAAATTGCCGGTGGGCCAGCATATGTGCCAATATGTAATAATCTCACCTGTCCTAACTCAATAAACAGCTGCTCACTAGGCCTGATGGTGGGTGTATGTGCGCACACTTTACACTTGGGCTGTATGAGCTCTGTGGCCGTGATCAGTTTGCCGCATTTGTCGCACTGGTCGCCTCGTGCACTCTCGTAACCGCAGCCGGGGTACGGACATGTACCTTCTACGAATCTGTTGGATGCAGACAAGAAATGATCTCAATGTGGTTGAAAATAAGTCAATTAATGCGTGAATATCAAAAGAAAAATCTTTTTGCCGTGCCACAATAAAACTCAAAAGCATGATTTTTTATTTTATTATTTAGCAGCATAAACATTTACAATCCAGCCATCGAGAGAAAGCGTTCTTGACACCTGTCAGTTTCATACTAACGAATATGTGTTTCGCGAATTTGACCTTATTACTACTAAATTGTCCAACTGACAGATGTCAGATGACTGTCCCATTGGCTTACAAATAATAATTAGGAAAGGTTTTACTGCTAATCTATTTTTATTAATTAATACTTAATATGTTCATTACTTATATAATTTTATAAAGAGGTAAAATTTGTTTGTTCGTCTGTTTGTTTGTTTGTTTGTATGTAGGGGATAATCTCCGGAACTACCAGTCGGATTTGAAAAATTCTTTTTGCATTGAATAGCCCAATTCTTGATGAAGGTTATAGGCTCGCGGACAAAGGACACCCATTACAAAACCCATTTAAATATTAATAATATCGTGCACTAGCTTTTGACGGACAAAAGCTAGTGCACGATATTATTAATATTTGGTGTTGTTTGTTTTCATGTGATAGCGTACGATTTTCAAAATGTCTGATTTTGTAAACGGCAAATTCTCAAAAACATCGCAAAAATCACATAGAATAACATCACGCCTTGTTTCTACGAAGGGTTCGACAGAGGTGTAATTATACTACACCAATATTCCGCCAGTTATCGGGAATCGAAATCCAGGACTTCATGGTCAGCAATAGCACTTGCGGACACTAGACCAACAAGGCAGCCAAGGTAACACTAGGTAAGGGCTGTCGTACATCTGTCGAAGTCCAACGCAGCGTGGTTGTCACCTACAAGCAAATATCAACAATGCACTCCTTAAAATAAAATCGAAAATAAATAATTAGAGACGCGCACCTTTTCCCAGTTAGATACGCTCTCGAGCTAATTGACGTTTAGTTATTCTCAACTTTATTTCAAGTGCAGCAAGGTCGACATTTGTTTGGCAGTGACAACCGCGCTGCGCTGCGATTCGCCAAGTGAGCGCCTCCGAACAGAAGCAATGCTCCCATGTATACCGTAAAAAACACATTTTATAAAAATGGCTTGCCAGTATTATTTGTTCCATGTATCTAGTAATTAAAAATGTAATTATTCTCACCTGTCAGCTAAGAATCGGTCACAATTCGTACAAAGTAGTTGGTCCACAGACTGTGAGCTCACGAAGCCGTTGTCACGCAGTTTTAAGAACATCCTCTGTGCAATTCTGTGGACAAAACATATTATAGTGTGAAGAACCGAATAAGATACGATTAACTAGAGTCTGGCCACGCTAAATCTGCATAAGTGAAAAAAACGATGGAATTTGAAAAGCTAGAGACGGCAACACCATCTGTCCTACGAAAAAAGAATTTGATACTTTGTTTGTCTTATTTTTTTTTTATAAGTTATTTTGTTTATATCCTGATTTATTCCTGGTAAAGAATAGACACTTTAGCACGATGCAGTGTGGATTTGATACAGGTTTCTCATCGTATGGAGGTAGAGCATAGGTACGACATAGTCACATATATAATCTATTATGCAAAAATCAAAAGACAAAATATCAAAATCATTAGATCTGCATACAACCCCATAACTGACTGATGTAAAATTATACCATTTATAAAACTTTTTGGGGTTGCCCATTTATTCCATTGCAGACTTTCCACACTCTAGTGACTAATCTGATGTCAGAGTTTTAAAGCCGCCCAGAGGCCTCTGTCTTGGCTTCACATGCCGTCGAGAAATATTTTTCAGGCATGTCTTAATCTTGGTCAAGCCACATGAGGACCATACCGATTAGCGTCTGAGATAGTCTTTTGAGGAAAGAACTACACACAGATTTGAGTGCACCTGTCCAGTCACTGCTCGCATTTGCCAGTCTTCTTTTTTTCGTGTGGTTAGTGACTAACTTGGTGTCAGTTTTAAAGACGCCCATGGACCTCTGACTTGGCTTCACATGCCGTCGAGAAATATGTCTCAGCCGGTTTCCTCACAATGTTTTTCGTCACTGTTTTTGAAGCAACTGATAATTATACAATACGCACATGAATCCGAAAAGCCAGAGGTACGTGCCTAAACTCAAGACCTATTACTTGAAATTAGTACCAAGTTATATCGGCCGTATTTAATTGTAGTTTCTAAAAGATTCCTGTTTAGTTGTACTTACTCAGTCTGTTGCGGTGTGCTCGTCCGTCCGAAGTAGTCGAACCCGATGTTGAACCACCGATATACATTGTTGTGAATGTCAAAGTATTTGTCGCAGATCTCTCGGGGAGATATGCCTTCTTCTAGCGCCTGCAAAACATGAAACCAACATGTTGTTACTTGGAAGGAAAAAACAAAGTGTGGCGTCATCACAGACGTCATGCGAAATACAGCATCGCGCAAGCCGAGTTTACCGCGCGACTAGCGTATATTTAACTTTCCAACATCAATTGTTGGGCAGTTGCCCGCCAGACATGACACCCGTCTGGACGGAGGATGAGTGAACTTTACACCCTGTTCCCCATACTTCTATAAAAGTAAATAATTGATTGAACGCAAAACAATAAGAAAAGATTATTTGAGACTCCCACAAAATATATTAGAGATATTTATATTTATTTATTTCAGACATAATCTAGTCCATAGTTATCACTCTTACATTGAAATTAAAAAACTCACAGATAAAAATTCAAAATACAATAATTTTTAAAATATTCAACTCATTAAAAAAAAAACCACCATCCCATCCATCTGGAATTTCTCAGCAACAGCTCGGGTTTGTGCCCGGTTGTTGGCAATAGGCTCGCCCCCTTTTACATGGGACTTAAACATAACTGGTGAAATGTGGGTGTACTATAGGTACACCTCTGCCTAACCCTTCGGGGAATACCGGCGTGATATTATGTTATGTGATGAAATGTGTTAAAAAAAAAAAACAAAAGCAATCAAATAAAATTGTCAAAAAATGTCAAAATGAAAAAATAAAATACAGTGTCAAATATAAAATTGACAAGGAGTAAAATTTTATATTTTAAGTGAAATAATAATTAAGGTTAGCTCACCTTAGTTTCAGTGGCGGTACCATATTCGTCTGTTCCAGATATGTACAATGTATTGTAGTCACATAATCGACAATACCTGTCAAATTTAAACAATAAATAAATATATATTAATAACACTTTTACAAGGCAAAATAAATCACTTAATACCAGTGTTCACACCATAATGTATCTACTTCAATTCTACTTAAATTTATAATTGTTCTGAATTTATTTTTAATATTATTGTACCTACTGTAGCTATAAATTTATACGCCACTGGCAAAACATAGAGAGTCATAGAGAGTCCTGTTTTTAACAAATAAATATTCATTCATTCATTCGTTCATTCATTCATACTTCGACAGAGTTAAAATACTGATACTCAACCCTCCCCCATACTTTCGTTTTTGCAAATCTCAGTCTATAATGTTCCCACTGCAGACACAGGCCTGCTCAGTGAGGGATCGTAATCTACCTCGCGGGCACAGTAAAGGTTGGTGGATGTCACATGTATTAGTTAGCATTTACCTTGCGAAAATATCAGCGGAGAGCACACAACCAATGATGTTGCCCAGATGTGGCACGTTGTTGACGTACGGAAGCGCGGATGTGATGAGAATGTTCTTACGATCCTTGACTGGTAACCTGGAAGAAAGTGTTAATTATTCGTTTTATTTCTGGTATTCCGTTACATCCGGTAAGACTGGAAGCCGACCCCAAAATAGTTGGATAGTCATATACATGTCGTTCGCGCGGTAAACTCTAATTGCGCGATGCAAGATTTGTGTGACGTCATGTCTTTGATGCGTCGTTCGCATGTGGCGATGTAGATGTCGCCACAAGGCTAGGCAGATGATGATTTCTTGTTTTAGAAAAAAGAAAAAAAGAAAATACGTGTATTTGTGGTAAACATGACGCAAAGAAAGACAATAAAAAAACACGTAAATAACAAATTGGGGGAAAATATGCGTCACATACACGCAAAACGGCCATCGCTCAGCATAAATGGTGCGACTCCATACGAGACAGAGCCCCAGCGCTGATTTTCAGCGACAGCCGGCGCTGACGTGATGACGTCAACCGGTGCAGCATATAGTGAAATAACAAATCAAAAATAAAATAAATACAATACTTAGTCCTAAATGTTTACACAAATATAATATTCAAAATGGCAACATTTCGAAAAAGAAAGAAGAAAAATAGTCGAACTTTCGTTGAATAAAAACAGTGGCGTATCATAACTTCCTCGGAAAGAAATATGCTTGAAGAAAGTTGGAAACATACAAAAGTAAGTATTTTATGCGAAGATTTGTTTTTGACGTGCTGTTTTTGAAAGTAGACGATATCATGCACTATAATAAAATTAATAAAATAATTTTATTTTAGATAACACAAAAAGATCCATAAATTGTTAGTAACATGTTTGCACTTAAATCACTATTATTAGTAACTTAAAACTAAAGACGATTTTGTGAGAAGACCACCCAACATCTAGACACAACGAGATATGGTAATTAGATGGTATAAGTCTTCGCACAAATTGCCTTATTATGGCGGAGGAAGTATTTGCCGCCAGAGCCTCCAGAAAGAAGGAAAATACATTTATTTAGTACAGACCAAAAAGAACACAATATAATTAACAGCAGACAAAATATAAAAAGTGTAAAGTGCGATGATACAGTTCAGGATACTATTGTCTGCCTCTTAATCTGCGCAGGAGTGAGGCTGTTTTCTTGCGGATGATGGCATGAAATCCATCGATATGGGTTACCGCCAACATTTCTGATGCACTGCAAAAACGGAGCAGTCGCAACAGAATCCTAAAAAACATTCTCGTACTGGACGCGTAGAACATCCTGCGACCTTTTCGAGTAGTTGACCCAAAGATTACCGGTGTAAAAGTTCTGACAATAAGCGTAATCTTTACTTGGTCAGAACACCAAGAAAACTTCGTGCCAACATTTAACTCCTAACTGCCAGAGCCCTACGCTCCCTCTCAATGACACTATGCCGTGTAAAGAATTAGTTTCTGTTTACGTTTAGTTTGTATTTCTGCTTGAGTATAATTCTCGATGTTTTTGGTTGGTATATTGGCGTGTGCTCTGACATATGGCTAACAATTTATAATTTAAATTATATTGTATGTTGCGTAATATAAATTATTTTGCATACTATTGTATAGAATCTAGATTTTCTAATTGAACAGACAGCTGTGCTGCTGAGGAGTTTGTTGCGCCACTTCTTCCCAGCTAAAGCGCTAGGGAGTGGTGAATGGCGGGCGTTTTGGGGGACTGTCTTATGTAATTTTGACGTTCGAAAACTGCTGATTCTCAGCCAACTTCGAATAAATGACATTTGAATTTGAGTAGATCTGTCGTTTTAAAACAGTGGCCTACCATAATTTAATCGGAAAAAAAATAAGTAGGAAACATACAAATGTAAGTATTTTATGTGAAGATTTGTTTTTGACGTGCTATTTTTAAAAGAATTAGACGATATCATGCACTATACAGAATTAGTTTCATAAATTCCTATCGCCAAAAATGAAGGCTGTTTTAATTAGTCTCCTCTATTAATGAACTCAGCAAATCGCAGTCCAATGCTGGACATAGGCCTCTGCTCCAAAACACTAGTCTGATTGCGCCACCTTCTCAAGCTCGTCGCTCCAAGTCACTGGGTCGCGTCCCACACTACGCTTGCCGATACGCGGTCTCCACTCCAGGACTTGTCTGCTCCACCGGCTATCGGTCTTTCCACAGACATGGCCAGCCCACTGCCACTTCAGCTTGCTTACTCGGCAGGCTCTTTCGCTAACTCCGGTTTTTTTCTGGACAACTTCATTTCTGAACTTATCCTTCAATAAAACTCAGAGCTTAGCCCACTCCAGTGCGGAGTTAACCACTTAGCAAGAGTAGCACTTGCTACGGACTCCGCGCAAAAGAGGGCCACGCGTATCCAAACCCGCTCACCTCACCACGCTCCTGAGCGTATTTTTTTAGTGAAACTTCACGTCACAAGAACGTGCGCCGGCTGTCGCTGAAACTCAGCATTGGGGCTCTGTCTTGCATGGGGTCGCAGCATTATGCTGAGTGATGGCCGTTTTGCGTGAATGTGACGTATATTTTCCCCCAACTTCTTATTTACGTGTTTTTTTTTTAAGTTTAACATATTTCTAATAGTTGATGGCAAATAAACGTATTGAGTAGTTATTTTTTTACCACTTTACACTTATGAACCCATAGGAGATCAGGGGCCCCTCGACCAAATTTGCTACGGGCCCCGCGCTCCCTTAATCCGGCACTAGCCCGCTCCATAGCGCGCTGAGCCACCTCATAAATATTAATATAAGGTAAAATGTTTATTTCTCAATGAGTAAATAATAATACTGAAGTAAATAACTTGCCAATACTCACACTAATTTCCCTGGAATCAGCGGTTTCTGTAATTTCTTGAGTCCATTTACCCAGTTTTCTTTGGCCGCCTCAACTTCTTCCGCTGTGGCTCCTAATTCTGCTGCAGCGCCTTCATCTGGTGACCTATAGAATAGAATAGAATAATCTTTATTCAAGTATCGTATAACTCACAAATGATAAATAAAACTTACAACTATTTGAAAACTGACACAAATAGTAGTGGATCACCGCTGTGGCAGCCAATGTGAGATGGCACAACCGCAACCCACAAAAACATAGTCTAGGCGATTTGAAATCATGCTTAGGATATTGTTGGAGCTGCTCCACACCCTAATGGGTTCCAGGATGCGCATGGTTGTGAAGAAATAATCTACATGCGCATCAGCGAAAATCCTCGATGCACTACAGAAGCGGAGCAGCCCCACCAGCATCCTAATCGCGTTATTATACTGAACGCAGAGAGCGTTGTACGATCTTTGCGTATCTAGCCCACAGGCTGCTCGTGTAGGCGGTGAGCAATGGGTGGCTCACCGTCCGATAAGGACCAGGCCCGGGTCGACGGCGCGTTGAAGAGATGTCAGCAGATTTGAAGGGGTCCACTACGGCCGATGCCTGCCGGGGTTGCGAAGAAAACCGAAAGGGAGATCGTGGCCCCCGGCAACAGGGCAACCGAAGGATCACGGGTGGGTTTTAGTCAGTAAGAGTCTGACACGCCCTCCCGCTCCGCCCAGAGCGGGAGAAGTTATTTGATGATTTCCCACCCACAAAAAAAAAAAAAGGCTGCTCGTGTAAAAAGATGTACAGCAGGCTCGAAAGAGTGTTATCTTAACAGGAGTCTTATCTTCTTTCCCATGAAGAAAAGTTTTAAGGCTAATTTTATTTATTTCTTTGTAGTTAAAGCCATATCCCATCAATAGCGCTTATTTTATTACGCGTTTACTGTGTTCAATTTAAATTTTGCTGTTTATGTCAATAAGCAAAGCGGGACCTTTCACAATAGGAATAATGACTAAAAATTATTTTTTTTGTCTGTCAGGTAGATTATTAAAAAATATTGGACACGTATTTTTTAAGTGAAAACTTCTTTAGGCGCCTTGGGCATTTTTGAGATGGGATCAATCCATTGATTTCGCGACACTGTAACCGACACTTAATTATTGTAAACGCGATTGTGCTCTTTATTTATATTAAGTTACGGATCAATGTTCTATGCAAGTATTTTTACTCGCCATCAGACGATCTGTGGAGTAAAAGACATCAACGCGTTGATTACCGCGGTGCCGATGCAGGTGATGTTTATGATACATACATAGGAACATGGTCTATTGTTTTGTGCTCTTTATTTATATTTTTTTAATTTTCACTTCTGTCGGCACGCTCGGAGTGCCACTGTTTTTTTTTTCTTTTTTTACGTTATCAAAAGATTCCAGCGATAAATTGAGTTAAACTGTGCCATGACGTCACGAGTATATAGATTTCATACTTAGTTGTGATGTAGCGACCCCCACTCCCCAACTTTAATGCGTTTTATCTAATTCATTTTTTATTAATATGATAAAGCAAAAAATACGTGTCTAATTTTTTTATTTTTATTATCTGACTGTCGGACTAAATAGAATTTCTTTTTTTAGACCCAGGCAAAAAAATAATTCTATTCTAATTCTGGTCGTCTTGCTGATCATGGTTTTGTTATTGTTACTAGTAATTAACTGTTTATTTATTTTACCTCGATGGTCCTAGTTCATCATTTATAACTTCCAATTACAGCTTTATATAGCTTTATGTAAGCGGGCACGCCCTTTATGCCTGGAGGCTTTATTTAGATATTTAGTTCTGTTTACGTTTAGTTTTTATTTTTTTATTTCTGCTCGGGTATAGTTCTCGATGTTTTTGGTTGCTATATTGTCGTGTGCTAGCTGAAATATGGCCAATAATTAATAATTTAAATAATTTTTTGTGCTGCATAATGTAAATTATTTTGCATACTATTGTATAGAATCATTTTTTTTTAACTTGAACAGACAGCTGTGCTGCCGGAGAGTTTGTTGCGCCACTTCTTCCCAGCTAAAGGCACTAGGAAGTGGGGAAGTCGCGGACGTTTTGGGGGACTGTCTTATGTAATTTTGACGTTCGAAAAGTGCTGATTTTCAGCCTAGTTTGAATAAATGACTTTTGAATTTAGAATCCCTATTGGAGCAATATATGTTTTTTCTTCCATACAGACCATTAGCGGTCATCTCGGTAGTCACCCCCTTTCTAGCTATATCATTTTTCACACAGTCTATCCATCGTTTATTTAGTCTTCCCCTACTCGTATAGCCATCCACATTCATACTCAAAACTTTTCTGACGACAATTTCCTTATTCCTCCACACATGCCCATACCATGACAACTGATTTCCATACAAATTTTTAGTCAATGTTGCCACTTTCAGACTTCCTCTAGTCTGTAACACTACACATGCTTCTTAGCATTCTCATCTCAGCTGCATGCAACTGCCTTTCATTCATCCTTTTGAATACCTTTTCCTTCCCTTTCCCTTTTAGTTTAGCGCAGCAACACCCGCAGATTGAACTTAACAGTTTATGATACCTCTAATTGCTTAGCATAATTATGTTACCTAATTGTATTAATTGATCTTGTCATTACTGACATAGTTTTAAGAAAATGTAATAGGTACTAACAAAATATGGACAAAAATAGTCTAAATTAATGAAATCAATTTTATTTATAATCCTCTGTTATAACGAAAATACTGCAGCATACATTTTGAAATAAATATATGGCAAAGTTGAGGATTAATGTTAAGTACATGTTTGACGAAAACACTATTCCATATAATGTTCATGATAGAAAAAAAAAACAAATAACTCCAAACCGAACAATAAACCGCGAGGTATTAAAACAATACTTTAAATTAGAAAGCAGATACTTAGTTTTTTTTTTAATTGACATTATTTTCGCCGTAAAAAGAAATTACCTAAGCTATTGGCGCCTTGGAGCCTTCTCACCACCGCTCAGTCTCGCTCTCACTCAGTCCGCGAGCAGTATCGTGCGAGCGAGACAAGGAGGGAATTTCAGCTGAGGTATTATGGACTCTAAACTTCAACTACAGAAGCGTCTGCAAAAAGAATATAAACTTACCCAACAGGTGTAGATAAACTGGCGGCCTGTGGAATGCCGAGCGCTGACGATGCGCCGAACGGACCCGTGGCTGATCCGCCCCACTGTTTTACAGCTTCCTGCAATCGACAGACACGTTTAATAACAATCAATTATGATTACTGATAAAATATATGCATATTATGCAGTGATAGCCCAGTGGTGTGACCGTCAGACTACCAAATCATAGGTCTTGAGTTCGAACCCAAAGCACGCACCACTGACTTTTCAGATTCACGTGTGTATAATTATCAATTGCTTCAAAACACTGAAGGAAAACATCGTAAGGAAACCGGCATGCCTGAGAGATATTACTCGACGGCATGTGAAGCCAAGTCAGAGGCCCAGGGGCGGGTTTAAAACTCTGACACCAGGTTAGTCACTAACCACACGAAAAAAAGAAGACTGGCAAATGCGAGCAGTGACTGGACAGGTCCACTCAAATCTGTGTGGTTCTTTCCTCAAAGACCATCTCAGACGCTAATCGGCATGGTCCTCATATGACCTGACCAAGATTATGTCTGGACTTTAAAAGAGACTGTGACCTCTGAGTTTGTTTTGGTATTTCTCCTCAGAGTAGTCAGATAGGAAACACCGAACTCATCTAGTTTTAAAACATAATTTATTTTTGATGGATAAAAGTGTTTTTTTTTTACCAATTTATATAAGTAATTATCGTTAAAATTTATCAATTAAAACAAGGTAAAAAAAAACAACATAGTGAAAAATAACTTTAATTTCGGAATTTCGGTGTCTTTGGTTTTGTATTTTCGTTTTTTGCCACCTAATTCCAAAATTAAAGTTATTTTTCAATTCTTAGTGTTCTTTTTTTTTTTTTTGTGAAAAGTTTTTATTATTCTTATTTAGTTGTTGATCCCACACAAATTCGAATACCACTACCTGCTATATGTAAATAACAGTGACAGGACTGGGACTCAGACTTCGGGGCTTCCGACTTCCCGTAACGACTGTCAAAGATCTACGAATACCTGGATAGCCTTAGCACTGGCTAGCTCTTCAATCCATCGTACGATGTGACTGCATTCAGCTATGTAGACTTGCTTAAGCTCTGGGTTGTAGTAGATCGGATACAGCGTGCTCCATACTGATATGTCCACTGGGGATAGTTTGTCCTGTAAAAAAGAAATTGTAATATTATCAGGCTTATGTAACCAGTCAGCCAAGATTGCTGAGTGTCATCTATTGCATAACGCACAAGTTAGTATAAAACCACAAAAAATGCTGTAAAAATGGCAGAATGAACTTATCTCCCACTGGAACGAATGTAGAACAAGGAACAAAATTATAAAGGGGGGAGGAGCTTTATAAAGATTCTCACTTAACCACTGTCGAAAATTGTGTATTTTTGGGTATAACAGTCGATAAAAATTGTAATTGGAAACCACACATAAATAAAATTATTGTTAAAATAGATCGATTTATATATGTCTTGAAAAGAATTAGACAAACAATTAACTATGATAGTGCAATGTTAGCGTATCATGGTTACGTGTCATCCATACTTAGATACGGTATTATAATATGGGGTAATTCAGTAGAGTTTGACAGAGTTTTCAAAGCTCAGAAAAAATGTGTCAGAGCAATTTGTGGAGCTCATTTTCTAGACAGCTGTAAGCCACTATTTCAAAAACTAAAAATTTTACCTTTGCCATGCTTGTATATCTTTGAAATGTGTATTTTTGTTAAGAGGAACTATAATTTATTTGAAACTACCATTACCAGACCAAATTGCCGATCATCTCGCCATAAAGATAGACTTCAGCTACCGCCAATAAAACTAACATTATTTAAGAAAAATACATACTGCATGGCCATTATAATATACAACCATTTACCAAATAGTGTGCAAGACCTACCGCTGACAATGTTTAAAAAGTATATTTTCAAACTGCTTCTACTGAAAAGTTATTATACGATTAAGGACTACTTAGAAGATAAGTCAATAGAATCTGTAGTTTGTGAGTTAAAATAATTGACATTATAAGTATGTATAAATTTGCACGCCATCGTTTTGGCAGGATATGCAGAAACAAAATTATTGTAACACCATTATGTACCATATTCTAGCAAATAAATATTTTTGATTTGATTTGATTTAGGGTTGCCAGCCATACTTTTAAAAATACTGTTTACTGTTCAACAAAAATAAAGTATATGAATATACTGTTGTCTCTGATAGCCAGAGCTAAACCTAAATAAAAAGTTGCATCTATTTTGTAGAACATCATGCATGCACCTGGTACCTGGGCATGGTCGCGGTGGTCGCCAACCTTAATTTCAGAATGAAACTGTTAATGTCTCGAATTTTTGGGACATGGTAAATAGATAATTGTTACAAAAATACCTTTTAGATACTAGTATTAGGTATAGTTAGTTCTGCCACCTCAATAATTACAGAATTATTGTTTTCAGTGCATGATGAATGCAATGAATGAAAAAAGTAGTGGGACGATGGAAATAGAGCTTCAATACAATTAACAAAAAATATACTCCTCGTCTATTTGGCGGGGCTTACGAAGCCTTCAAAATTGGTGCCAAATTGATGAGTTGCGAGAGTAACACTAATGTATGTATAACAAATTTATTAAGACACTGTTTGTTTTTCCGAGAACCTGTTTATTATCCCATTTCCCATTCTTACACTATATCCGTATACAACTCACCCCCAACATATACTTGTGTGTCTGCAGCGTGTCGTTGGCAGTAGACAGCAGCGCTTGCAGCGACTGCTTGAGATCTGAGGCGACGCTCTTCGCAGTCAGCACTGACGACACGGCCGGGTGGAGCCGCGTCGCTTCCCATTCTTGTAGCTGTTGGCTGGAGAGAAGTAAACTTTGATAAGGGAGAAGGAACAGAAACTAAATGAATGTGTTCTGGCTGGTGTTCGGCTCTCGTCATCACCAATTATTTTTTCTATAGAAATATAAATAACTAGCTGCGCCCCGTGGTTTCACCCGCATAAGTCTCGATCCTGTGGAAATATCAGGATTAAAAGGATCATAAGTCCTAATAATCCAGGTCATGGTCTACCCATGTACCAAATTTCTTCCAAATCTGTTCAATCTTTGGACATGTTCGCGACCGGTTAGCTAGTAGTTCGCGTGCAACTAATGTCCTCTCGCGGGTCGCGAACACTAATAGTACGGTTCGCGAGCATTTAAGGAAAGTATGACACCTTCACTTCATGGTTCGTGCGCTTGAGCTTCAATTGCGCAGATTTGGGTCCTTGCACGCGAACCGTTCGCAACATGCGCGCGTGCGTGGAATGTGACGCGTCCATAGTAACTCGATGAGCCTAGCGTGCACGATTCGTGCGTGTGCGCTGGTGTGGACTCGCCTTTATACTTGTAGGCTACGTCTGCCGGACGAGTCCTACATGCCATCGTCTCGCAGCCGCCAAAGGTGCATTCTAAGAAGTATTGACTAATTAGTATTCAGCCAACATTCAAGATTAATAAAAGCTATTCAAACTCATAACTGCGAGCATGGCCAGCATACATAAACTACAGTTTTGCATAGACATGCACTCAAACCCAACACTCGCCGTACCTAAAGCTCATTCGAAATTAAAAAATGCTTTTATCAATAGCTTTTATCAATCATGGGTTGATTATAACCATGGGATGGGCCTGACCCAACAAAGGTTGGTACGAGTATTTATTCGGTCGTCATAAAAGGTTACTAAAAAAATATTAGACACGTATTTTTTGCTTTATCATATTAATAAAAAAAAAAAAACTTAGATAAAACGCATTAAAGTTGGGGAGTGGGGATCGCTACGTCACAAGTAAGTATAAAATCTACATACTCGTGACGTCATGGCATATTTTAATTCAATGTATTGCCGTTATCTTTAGATTACTTACGTAAAAAAAGAAAAAAACGTGTTCAATATTTCTTTTAAATCTACCTGACAAAAAAAAAAAAGTTATTATCCCTATTATCATCAAAACCTAACCTAAAATCATCTAAATCTACTTAAAACTTACTACTATGCTTTATTGATCAAATTTACTGTAGGGACTACAGGTAACAATAATGTTAGCGGTCCAAAATGCAGTGTTCCCCGCGCATAGAGTTTAGCGACCAGTCGTCTACCCAGCGCTGCGCGCCGTGGCAATAACTTGTATTCTATATAACTAATCCAAAGGTGCTGTCCAAACATTGAGCGGCAATCGTGCGCGGTTGTCGCGCGAGTTAAGGAACCCCAACCTACCAATATTAGCTTTGTCAGACAATAAGTATTTACTAGATTATTATTTCCCAATTTCCCCACTGCGCGATCAGCATTTATAATTATCTAGAACATGCGTCAATCTGATCACGCTGTGCATGTACTACGTTAGCAATTAAGTTAGTATATAAGATCAATATTTTGTTAGATTTAATTAATTACTGTTTCGCTGTAACTCTGTCGGAATAAAGTTATTTTTAAATACTTCCGTTGTCGCTTACTTAATTGGCGCAGCCGGTAGGATCTCTGTAGTCAGTTTGCCGTGTATACAATTCTACGTGGAGTAGCCGACGTCCGTGTCTACGGTTTAGCAGAGATCGCCGAACAAATAAATTCATTAAGAAGCCACTTCGAGTTACGGAAGAGGACCAGCCACAGCAGTAATTCAGGGAGCATGGAGCTAGCTGCGGAATTGTGAGTAAATCTTTTTCACCTTCCTCTCAGCTCTTCCATCTATATCCCAACCTTGTAATAGTCTATGTGTTTGTGTATTATTAGGGATTGGACAACGCCGTGATAATATTTGCATAGATTTTAATTGTACTAATATTTTAGAGTAGTGATAGTTTAGTAGCACATTAGTGTGATTTTTTTTTCTCCGCGTTTGTTTCTTTCATAACTTTTCACAATGGAAAACGTAACCCGTGTCCCACAGGAATTGGTTAACATCATACCAATATTCAGCGGCGACACTAGAATGTTGCCTTTATTTATAAAAAAATGTGAATACATTTTGTCTACGTTCTTAGGAACCGCAGCCCAAAATGAATATTTATTTCATGTAGTAACAAGTAGGTTATCAGGCGAAGCAGCCAGTTTGGTAGGCGAAAGAGAAGCTATAGGTACGTGGGACGAGCTGAAGAAGTTGTTAAACCAACACTTCGGTGATCCACGCACAGAGGATTGTTTAGCAATGGAGTTAGAATCGTGTAGAATAAATAAGGGTGAAAGTTATTTAGATTTTTGCCATAGAATACAGCGGATGAGAAGTGTTTTATTTGCTAAAATATCAGAAACTATCATTGATGAATCTCTACGTAAGGCAAAGCAAATCATTTATAGTAACAGAGCAATGAATGCTTTCTTGTTTAATTTACCGCCATTTTTAGTTAGATTAGTTCGTTTGCGCGACGTCACAACGTTAGAGGATGCATTAAAAATAGTTTTAGAAGAACAAAACTTCCAGGCAGTCTATGAGTCGAAAACAAACGACAGACGTAATTTTAGCAGAAATAACAGACCCAATTTGCCTAATAACCAAAATGCAATTGAATCTAATAATCAAAAGAAAGATTCACATAGCATATCAAGTACACATGTACCGAATAGTGCTACAAACAGCACATCTACACCGAACAATTCGCATCAGTCCAGACATTATAAACAACATAATAATATTCAAAGAAATCAAGACAATTTTAATCGTACAAACAACAATAATGCGTCACCGCAGTCAAGTAGGTCATTTGTTCCGATTGCACAACCGAACCAACAGTTCGCGGCACATGCACCGAGCACGCCGTCTTTTGCAGCGCAAGCATCTACGTCGGGTGCGAATACTGATGTCACCATGCGTACTGCAAGTTCGCGACGTGTTAATTACATAAATAATTCTAATAATAATGAACAGAGTTCAAGTTATTCGTACAATGAGTGCCAAGAATTTTCTCCTGAAGAACCCGGGGCGGGAAATTTTTGCATAACGGCCTCTACCCAAGAGAACGAATAAAAATAAATTGTAATAAACGCTTAAATTTACCACATATAGTTATACCAGAATTAAAGGCAGTTTTTATGATAGATACGGGGAGTGTTAGATCGTTTATAAGCCCGTATATAGCGAATAAATATTTTAAAAATCATTTACAGTATGAACCCTTCGAAGTTGTTAGCACTCACGCATCGAGTGTTCATGGTGAAACGGCTATTATTCCATTACCGGTTACCTTTGGAAGTCAAGAGTTCCATAAGTTTTATGTCTATAGTGTCGACGATAGGTATGATGGGTTAATAGGTAGCAATTTGCTGAAGCAATTACAGGCAAAGATTAATATGGAAAATCAGATATTACATTTTAAAAATACTGATATTCCTATCATATATTCACCGCCTATGAGAGAGATATATAATCTACCATCTCGTAGTGAACTTAGAGTAAGACTCCCAGTCAACTTACTGAACGGGGAAGCTGTGTTAGATTTTAAGCAATTTACGGAAGGGATTCGAATGCCCGCCGCATTAGTTACGTGTATTGAAGGCTATGCAACAACTGTTATTCAGAATTATAGCCATGAAAATAGAAAATTAGTAGTTACGGGACCTTTTCAAGTGGAACCATACATACAGGACCCATCTGTTAGTGTTAATTTCATAGATAATAATATAGAAGTGGACAGCTTGCTAACAAAGAATTTAGACAAATTACAGTTAGATCATATGAATTCAGAAGAACGAACGGTTATTGAGGGACTTTGTAAAGAATACAAAGATATATTTTATTGTGAAAATATTCCGTTAACCTTCACAAATCAGGTTAAACATAGAATAAGACCAAAAAATGAAGACCCAATAAACATTAAGGCACATAGATTGCCACCTATTCAAACAAAAGAGATCAGTAGTCAAGTCGAGAAAATGTTAAGGGATAACATTATCCAGGAATCTCATTCCCCCTGGAGTGCTCCCGTACATTTAGTGCCGAAAAAATTAGACGCGTCAGGCCAACAAAAATGGAGGATGGTAGTTGACTATAGACGGCTCAATGAAATCACAATTGATGATAAATACCCTTTGCCCAACATTAACGATTTATTTGACATGCTAGGTAATAGTACATACTTTACAACTCTCGATTTAGCTAGCGGGTACCATCAATTAGAGGTTCAGGAGAAAGATAGAGCTAAAACTGCGTTTAGCACACCTTCAGGTCATTATGAATTTAACAGAATGCCGTTTGGGTTAAAGACCGCACCCGCAACTTTTCAGCGAGCGATGGATAACGTCTTACGAGGCCTTCAAGGCTTACATTGCTTAATATATCTCGATGACGTCATTATTTTTTCTAAAAGCTTGCCTGAACATGTAGAAAAACTTAGAGCAGTTTTTGACCTCTTCCGTCAAACAAATTTAAAAGTTCAATTAGATAAGTCTCATTTTCTTAGAAAGGAAGTACTCTACCTAGGGCATACTATTACAAGTGAAGGTTTGAAACCAAATAATGATAAAATAGACGCTATTCTTAGGTATCCTATACCGGAAACGGTTACACAGATTAAAAGCTTTTTAGGACTAATCGGTTATTATAGGAAATTTATCAAAGATTTTGCCAAAATAACTAGACCATTAACAGCTTGTTTAAAGAAAGGTCGCAAAATTGTAATTAATGGGGAATATAAAGAATGTTTTGAGACATGTAAAAAGCTTTTAACAAATGCACCTTTGTTACAATTTCCTGACTTTAGTAAAACTTTTATTTTAACCACGGATGCATCCAATTTTGCGATCGGGGCTGTATTGTCACAAGGAACGATAGGCTCAGATAAGCCTGTAGCCTATGCTAGTAGAACCTTGAGCGACACAGAAGTAAAATATAGCACTATCGAGAAGGAACTTTTAGCCATAATATGGGCAGTTAAGCACTTTCGACCGTATTTGTATGGTAATAAGTTTACCATATTTACAGACCATAGACCATTAGCTTGGCTGTATTCATTGAAAGAGCCCAATAGTAAACTCACGCGATGGCGGTTAAGGTTAGAAGAATACGATTTCGAAATAAAATATAAGAAAGGCCCTCAAAACACGAATGCAGATGCTTTATCTAGGATTAAGATTAATGCAATTGACGACGATTTAGATTCAATATTCGTAAATATAGGAGATAGGCAGGAACGTATACAAAAAATTATAGAAAACGAATTGCAAGACCTCGAAACTCCAATAGAAACGATAGAACTTTCGGATTCTGATGATGGGGTCACTGCCAACTCAGTTTCAAATAGAGAACACGAAGGCATTCCTAGTTTAAACGAAGCTGTCGATACTAAACCAAAACAGATTTTAATTCATTCATGGTTTAAAAATAAATTAGACGTAAAAGATATTTCAAATAATAAACAAAAAATTCTCGAAGTTCACTTACCGACAAATAACGATATATTAGTTAAAGACTTTTTGAAAGAGTATATTGATCCAAAACATAAGTACTTTATATACTTCGAACACACATCTTTTAGAAAAACTTTTTCAAACATGGTAATTAAGTTATTTAAAAAGGATTCAGTTAAGTTAACCGAGTGTACAGAAAGAGTTATAAATTTGACAGGATCTGAAGAAGATCAAAAAGAAGTTATTTTAAAATACCACGACGGGAAAACATGCCATAGAGGTATTAAAGAAACTTTAACCAAACTTAAAAGACATTATTGGTGGGCAAACATGAAAGAGACAGTCACGGCAATCATAAATGCTTGCGAAACATGTAAACGCATGAAATATGATAGAGAAATCCAAATGATACAGAACAAAGAGCATGTGGTCGAACGGAAAGTATCATCAATGCAAAAAGCTCTTGATAAATTAGTAAATGACTCTGAAATAATAAATTCAAATATTAAAAACTTGGGTTTACATACCAATGAAATGGAAAAATTAGTTGAACATGAGTTCAGGTTTAACAAACTTTTCCAAATATTAAATACTATGTATCAAATTTTAAATAACTTTCGGACCCGTTACGAAAACATACAAGAGATTGAAACGGCAATAGCCTTTAGCAAACTGAATACATTGCACCAATCCATTATAAATAGTACAGAATTATATAATACGTTAGAAGTCATTGCTAAACATGCTAGAACAATATACCCAGTAAGCAAACATAATTTAATAAAATTAGAACGTAATATCATACTTAAATCATATATAAATAACAACAAGTTAGTTTTTGTTTTAGAAGTTCCCCTAATAAATAACGAAACATATAATTATTACAAGGTTATACCCATCCCTATATTCCATTCTCCAAATACCTTTACAATAATACCCAAATATCCTTACCTGATGGTGAATAGATTGAAATACATGCCCGTAGTAAGCCCATGTACTGAGATTGAAAATGGAAAATTTCTTTGCGCTGAAACTAATTTAGCCCAGTTTCCAACCGAGACCTGCATTGAACAAATAATGCTGATGAAGAACAACTACAAAAACTGCATACAGAACCATATTGAAATAGAAAAAACTAAGATACAGAAAATAACCGACAACCAATGGTTGGTTTACTCAGAGGAAAATCTCATCATCACCGAGAATTGCAATACAGAAATCCTGAAGTACACCATTCTTGGGACCTACATCGTGACACCTGGCCAACAATGCGAGACACAAATAGGCGAAGTCATCGTTGCCGCCACCGCAGACACTACAGTTTCCAGTCTCCAGCTGCCATTGATCCAGATGCCAGACCTACAACAGGACATTCAGAGAAGATCAAAGAAAGTGGATTTAAGAAATGTGGACTTCAGTGATGTGAAAGAAGTGTTACAAAGTGCAAAATTTAGTGAAATAGACGATACGACACAAACAGTGACAATAGAAATTAGTATATGGACCATCTTAGAGTATGTGGTTATTGTAATAGCAATAGTTATCTTTATAATGTATAAATTTCAGTTCATAAACTTTTGTCGAAATTCTCCGAAACCGTCTGCGACACCTTCGGATAATTTCTCTCTTAGGGAGGGAAGAGTTAAGGAACCCCAACCTACCAATATTAGCTTTGTCAGACAATAAGTATTTACTAGATTATTATTTCCCAATTTCCCCACTGCGCGATCAGCATTTATAATTATCTAGAACATGCGTCAATCTGATCACGCTGTGCATGTACTACGTTAGCAATTAAGTTAGTATATAAGATCAATATTTTGTTAGATTTAATTAATTACTGTTTCGCTGTAACTCTGTCGGAATAAAGTTATTTTTAAATACTTCCGTTGTCGCTTACTTAATTCGCGCGGCCTGTCGAGCTGTGTTCGGACGACTGCCGCGCGCGAACCCAAAAGGGTTCGTTTTGTGCCGCGCACAAACATTTTTAGAAAAGATTCGTCACTAATTGTATCTGGACGTATTAAAGTCTAGGCAGATTGATATTGCCAACTTCAATGCGCGGCGTGTCTTGGAGGTGCCGCGCAAACATTCGTCGGTTTGGTCCCAACTAGAGCGCGGCAGAAATGTGTCCTGCAAACGCCGCGTGCTGCGCCGCGCTCTTGCCACTCAATGTTTGGATACACCTTAAGAATAGCGTCATTGTGCTTTATATTTATGGCCATCTGAATAGACTATCCTGGACACCGGAATTTTATTCACTCTCCTTCTCCAACCGCGAGACTCATAAGGTCTCAACACTCAAGACTTTACCAACCCGTCCCATCCTTGATGTCCTCCCTCCGGTTGACGCCCTAAGCCAAAGTTCATACCCCACAGGGGGTGCCCTTAGCGAGCGTTCACCTAGTTTTAATTATCATAGTTGCTGGCTGGAGGTTTTAAGTGTAATAGCTTAAGGCACCCACAGGAAAGCTCGGTTAAGTAGTCATGATCTCAGAGGTCAACTACGAGATGACTAAAACACTATCTTAAAAAAAAAAAAAAAAACTCAAGACTTTAGCCGCATCCTAACCTAAAGCGATCATCAAGCGAATTCGCAATGTCACTTTTTGTTCACAAAACTGGAAGGCGCCCTCTATCAGTGCTATCATGCGTTCCGGTTTACCGAACAAAAATTGACAAATGAACGCGACGATTTATTTGACATGGGCTTGATAGATAAATGCTCAGCGATTTCTTGCTCTAGATTCGCCCCTTTCTCTTGCTACAATAATAAAACTAAGACATACCACTGCCCATCATCAGATAGATCCAACACAGGGAACAGGTACTGCGCCGCTGCGTTACTCGAGAAGAAGCTGACGTTATCGTCGACCTCCAACAGGGGGAGCTGGCGCGGCCCTGCGAATACATCGTCTGCAATCACAGACGGGACGCTCAGTTGCCGTTACCCAGGGTTAGTTTAGAAGCTTTTGTGTTATGGAAGTTAGAGACGACAGTTACTTTAAGTAATGCATCAAGGGTTTATTTATTAACATTACTAAGAGACGTTTAAACGGCAAAAAATGTATGGTTCAGCACTTTAAGCAAAGTTTATAAATAAACCCTTAATTTGAGAAAGTTAGAGGTGATACATGCTATGTATAAACCAAGCGACAACTTTCTTCAGGACATAATAACTTTGAAGGGTTCCGTACGTCCGAATGAAAAAATGGAACCCTTATACCCCCTACCCCTTTCCTTTACCTATACTCGTGTGTCTGTCTGCCCGTCTGTCACAAGTTTCACAGTCAATTTTCTCCGAAATTAATGGACCGATTAAGCCAAATACGGATGTGTAGCGTAAATAATTAAAATTTTGAATATGGGGGCACTTTTGGCGGACAAATGGGAAAATATTAAAAAACAAGTTTTATAAACTGTACCTTGCGATACATTAAATGAAAGGACTTAATGTGAGTTTCTCAAATATATTTTATCATTTTAAAATAAATAGTTTTAAACTTATTTTTTTTTTTAATTGACCATTTGACAATTGACCCCCTCCCCCGCGTCATCTCCGAAACCACTAAGCCTAAAGTATTTAAATAAAATACAGAAAATTGTCCTATACAGGAAAATCTATAAGAAATCTATGGTCTTAAAATAACATGGTAAATCTCTCAATATTGTGCGTACAAACTAACATTTCCAGTTGGGACTGGGAGTGTATGGGAGAACATGTTTTTCAACTACAATTATATGTTCTTGGGATAAATTCATCCCAACTACGGAACTCTTCATTGTGCGTGATCCGACACGCACATGGCCGATTTTTTTATTTGATTTAAATTCGATTTCACATTAAATTTAATTTCCATGCCGATGTATTTTATATGTAGCAAGTATCACACAAATATAAAAGCACACAAGGAAACAGATGAAATAAATAAACACTAACCTCGGAAAACCTGACAGTGACAGTCGATGATCTCCTGACAAATCTCCTATTAGCTGTTGTGACTGATAAGAATTATCAACGCAAAAGCAACACCTAAGTTAGAGGTTTGACAACAGATGCCAAGTGGCTGCAAGCTTAGTTTTAATTAAATATCTGCTGTAAGTAAAGGCTCAATTTAATTGGTCGACAAAGCTCTTATGCGGGGTGCGGGTGATTTCTGTAACGCATGCCATCGGGCCCACATACAGGGAACCGTTTTAATTAGTCGATAGGGAAGGATTGTGGTATACGGAGAACCTGCACCGCACATTTGGCAGTTACTTGAAGGCTACTTTTCATTGGATGTGAGTCTTCGCACGGTTTTTACCGCCTGATGAATTTTATTGGCCGCTACGCCCGCTACGGGGATTCCCCGCAGACGGTGTACCGACCGCGTTATCGGCTTATGACTTTCTTTAGTCGGGGAGTCCCCGCATGCTGCTCGACTGAGTTATCGACTAATGAAAATGAGCTATAAAGTATTGTTGATGATGGGAGGTCTAATAGTGAATACCGAGATGATGACTAATAGAAGTATAGAAGAAAAAGACGGTCATGTTGCGCCGATCCCAAATAAATAGGGATAAGGCTACCTATTCACTGAAGCGGAGCGAGGCAGCGGAGCGGAGAAATGTGCCAATATGAACCAATAGAATCTAAACTCCGCTTCAGAGCTCCGCTCCTATTAGTTTAATATTGGCACATTTCTCCGCTCCGCTGCCTCGCTCTGCTCCAGTGGACAGGCAGCCTTAAGGTAGGAGAATGATGGAGGTATAATAGCCGGCAAATAACTTAAAAGGGCATGGAAATGAAAACATGGTGTCATGTGTAGGGATTACAATCTCGGGCTATCCGAACTTTCGCGCATGTTCTCACACTCACAATTGCCTCATATCCCCCTGGAAGAACTCCATGACGGATGAAACTTCTTTGCTCACCACCTTCCAAAAATGAAGTACTCCGATGACGGAGGCGGGACAAACTTATTTGGTCACCCCCTTCCAAAAACGATTTAATGTACATATAGGTAGTACTTTAAATTCTGTCGTAAGAGGACGCGGTCTCCCCTCCCCCGTTTGATTTTAGGGGGCATTTGGCCACCTCTGCCTCGGACTTCTGTGGTCCCTGCTCATTTGGTTCCTACAAAATGTTATTGCGTAGACTTCTGCACAAAGTTCGGACCAGCCATGATACATCTACATCGTACTAGATTGCATTCTCAAGTCGTGTGTCATTTGAGGACCGTATGGGAGCGCGGCATGGGAGCGCGTTTGCATACAAGTCAGAGTAGTCAGTGCCATTTATTTAATGAAATTTATCGGCTTTTATAAAAAGGATAAGTAAAAGCAGAGAGGTGTGAAGTTAATATAAAATAATGTAATAAGTCCATAAATAATGCCACTGCCCGTGAGATGGATTACAGTCCACTTACTCTCGCTGAGAGGAGGCCTGTGTCCCAGCAGTGGAAATATTATTGACTGGTTATGCTATTATGCCCTTAGTCAAGCTTTTAAGCTATCACCTGTCCAAATTAATCTCCATTAAATACAGTTTTATCTCAACATAATGACCTAGTAAAGTTACAACAAAAAAAAAAGATAATTAAGAATGATAACTTAATCCGTTACTCACTTATAAATATTAAGTGCTTATGATGGTGATATTAAACTATCATTTTTATATTTATAAACATAGATAGTTTTGTTATAGAACTTCAATAAGAATTGGCTTGTGTGCCTGCAATAACAAATCAGACAGAAGATAGAAAATTTGCCAGTCAGCATAGTTACAATGCAGCTGATGAATCATGGCCAATCTGAACATAGGCACTATGAACTTTAGCGCATGTTCTCTCACTCACACTCGTCTCATGTCAACATTTGGATGCAAAAAAAAAAAATTCACTATGCCTTCTGTTCAGACCAGCCATGACTCATTGGCCGTATTGTACTAAGTTAGCAGGATGACGATTTTTGATGAGCAGAGTGTATTTAATTAAGCATTGTATTAAAGAAGGCTTTTACAATGCATTTCAAAGCAAAAATATCACAATTTAATAGTGTTAGTGGAGATTGTATTTCCTGTTATTTTGGATGAATTACTTATCTGCATGCATAGCATGACCATGGTAGAAACGGGTTTTGTCGACGGAAGAATAGACAAACTGACAGAATGTGACTTTTTATCTGTCATTTTGTCTATTCTTCCGTCGGCAAAACCCGTTTCTACGGTGGTCATGCTACGCGTGCTGGAGACCTGAATCAAGCCACCCAGCATTTTTTTGTTTAAAGGCTATGAATAATCATTGTTCGTAATTTAAAGGTCTGTAACTTTTTGGATGATTGTGAAATGCAAATTTGGAACAATGATGGCCAGTATGTCAGCTTCAAAACTGCATAAAACCTTTTTGGACTTCTACTTATTTTTATGTTTATGACCTACGTGTAAATATGCATGTTGGCTTGATTTCGAAGTCCGGATGTATAACATAAATATAATAAATGAAAATACAATATTTTGTTAGAGAAAAACATTAATGCATGGTTTCTGAGGTCTTCAGAAAAACTCTCAGTAGTTATTTAATTAATCAACAAATTATCTGTATAAGCGATTTCTTTCTAAAAAGAGGAGTCTCAATGAGTCAAGATACCTATTGGACCGTATTAATTAGATAAACTCTGGCAGAGAAATACCACAGAATCGAAGAATAAATAAAGCACATTACTTTGGACCACATTTATTCTATCAAGTTATACTGAGTGCAGCGTCATAGACAGGAAATAGGAATCTCATAAGAAAAAATAATTATTATTTACGCAAAAACCAACAAGGAAAGTTATAGAAACAAAAGTTGTGCAAAGGTTTTCTGATGCAATACATAAAATAATAATGTCATGAAATTTTAGAATAATAATTTGAGAAATTGACATTTTATACATAATAAAAAATCATGGTTCTTCTTTAAATATGGAATTGAGCAGTGGACATAGACACATGGTTAGCATGGTAGACATATATGAAACTTCTGAATGGCAGGCTCAAGCATGGAGAATAATATAAAATAAAGTTTTTCCTTTTTGTATTAATAATGAAATATTGCGCACAGGAATTATTACCTATTATTAATTATTACCCTTTACCGAAACATGAGATGCACATGCAAATATATACATTACTACGGATGAGAGACTTAGCGTCTCTACTGTACACCAAGATTAATTAGTTTTCTAATGATGAAGAAGAAAATGCACCTACCTTCGAACGATGCACTGACAAGATCAACTTTCTTTCCAGCTAAGTTAGCCGCAATAAGCAGCTTTAACGTGGAAGTGTTGTTTTGGTTTGTGTAAATCTTCATTTTAATACAATTTTCAGTCTTAATCGTAATTTTAAAATCAATAACAATTTTCCATAACCTCTATGTCTACGAGGTTTAACCAGCTGGCAGAAAAGTTTTCTGCGCAATGTGTGAATAACATTATTTTTTCTCTCTTTCTTACAGAGCTTTTTAGAAAGAAAACGACATACATATGATGCTCTATTTCATAAATTGTACGAATGGAAGAATTAACACTAGTAAAGTGACAGGACTGACAGCAAGACAGTTTCGCACTATTATCCAACTAAATACAAAATCACCTCGCATTGTAGTCTGATATGGTAAAAGCGGGCTTACACCACCTAGTAGGATAGTACGTATTTGTTTGGCTCTGTTCATTTCAATGCGTAAAAAGTCAATAAAATAATTTTCAAAACGACACAGGGTACTATCATAATATGATGAATATTTATACTCTGTGACGCTACGCAACGTGACTGACAGTGACAGAGGGATACGGACTATGTGGGTGGACTACCCTTAACATCACTCACTACATTATTAGGTAGGTGGATTCAATCCACCCCACAGACTACAATTAATTATGTAATCCGATCTAGTGTCCACAATCCAGTGGATTGTGGACACTAGATCGGATCGGATGCACAGAGTTTTTGAACCTACTTTTCTATAATATCATTACTATACTATACTCTATGATATTAGGGCCTGCTTGGCATCTTGGATCAGGAACAAATTCAGAAAAATAGTGAATAAATTATCTTACGGACTTACAATAAAATTAGTAACTAATTTGACTCCCTTTGAGTGAACTTAGTACAGTCCTTTTATGACGACGACCCACTGACTTCCTTTTGTTTAGTATACTTGAAACATCATGTCGAAATTAAATAATAATTTAAAAAAATAAACACTTAGATGATTATAAGAAATATAAAATAATATATCTACACAGGAGAAAGTTTCAATCAAAGAGATTTATCGGAGACTTATGCCCGTTTTCACCTTCACTAAGTGAAACTTAAATGAATCCCTAAATAAAAGTGCAATGTGGGATTTTCAATGCTAGACTCAGCACTGAGAGTTGAAAAGTGCACGCCAATAAAGTTCGAAATCTTCAACAATAAACGTCAAATTTCAGACAATTTACACAAAACTCACTCTATCCATTGGTGAAAACCGTTTGAAAATGCTTTCTGTAATTTTTGAGTTTATCGCGTTCAAACAGACAGACAGACAGACCGAAAGACAGACAGACGCAGCGGGGGACTTTGTTTTATAATATTTATGGATGTATACGTATTTTACTGTGTGTACTTACATAAATAATAAAATAAATAACTTTTGGCCACTTTCCTACCCGCATTATTTTTTGTTTAAGAGGAATACGGTCAAACTGGGGATAAGACTTTACAGAGAAACTAATCATATCAAGCAATATCGTCTAGGAGCAAAACCTAAAATGTATACTGCAGAATCCGAACGCCACAAAGCCATAGTAACTAGACATATTGAAAATCCTAAAAAACCTACTCGCTCAACAGCAATGGATCACAAAATTTCAGTTAAAATAGTTAGAAGGCAATTATACAGGATGTGGCGTAAATAATGGTTAAAATTGTACTATAACCTAGTACAATTTTAACCATTTGTAACCAAGGGTTACAGAATTATTATTTTTTTTATATTTTTATACGAAATTTCTATCTTTGGTTACAAATTCGGTTGTAGTTTAAAAAAAAAAACATAATTTTCTTACTTTGATTTCTGTTAATAACTGCTGAATACTAGAGCTATCGTGGAAACATGTTGTTTTTTATGTAATATTAGAGCTTTTGAAGAAATAGTAAGTTCTTCTTTTTTACTTTAATTTTTAACATAATATCATGAAAATTCAAGAGAATTTTTTGTAAAAAAAATGTACTACACTGGATGTGCCCATTTATTTAAAACACAATAACAGATCCTATTGTTTAACAGAAAGATATTCAATTTTAATTGAAGTAAAGAAGATTTTCTTTAAAATACATTTTAAAATTAAGTTGCGTTAACCATATTCTAAATAAAACGTATTAAATCCTATAAAATGGATAAAATGTTACTTTTTACTTATGAAGTGTGATGTGAGTTAGACAAAAACTGGTTTTAAAAGCACTAACGTGGCAGAGGCAAACAAAAGCTCGAACCTTTTTACCTGAGTTGTGTTGGTTAGCAAAAAAATGCATTGAAGCTTTTGAAAATAGAGTAAAGGCTCCTTCAAACAGGCGCGACACGCGACGCGACCCAAAGGTACGTCGCGTCGCGCGACGTACCTTTGGGTTATTCTGCCTGTGTTTTCCTCCGCTGTTTTTTTTTACCCCTTACTCTGGAGTCTGTTTTGCCTACTGATTGGATTTGTTTGTTTGGTGATCCCTACGATATTGGCTACGTGTACTGGACTTTGGCTTGCTAAACGATTTGGACAAACGTGCAGTGTAGTTTGGAACGAAAATATCGCGGTACACACCCCGCGAATATGCTGACATGCATTTTATTTATGGCGAATGCAGAGGTGTCGGCAGAGAAGCAGCCCGATAGGTAGGTACATAGACGACATTTTTTTATTATGACGTCAATATAATCTGACAGTTTTCGAGAAAAAAAAGTATTTGAACGACTCTATCGGGAGAGAATCCCGATCGAAGACATCCAGACCATAGGGTTTTTGGGAGAGTGCATGACGCATACACCGAGGGGAGGATACCTGGCACAGGGGAGGATACATCACACAATGATGATGAAATTATTAGTTTAGTTACTGAAGATTCTTCAACATCGGTCCGTGTGCTAAGTCGCAGAACTGGCATATCCACTAGAACTGTACACAGAATACTCAAAAGGCATGAACTGTACCCATACCACTATCAAAGGGTACAGTCATTGCTACCACGAGATTATTTGTTAAGAGTAACATTTTGTAGAGAAATGCTACGTAGAATAAGAGAAGACCCGCAATTTTTTACTAAAATATTATGGAGCGACAAGTCATCCTGCAAAAAAGATGGATATTTAAATTTACATAATCTGCATAGCTGGCAGCTAGAAAACCCGCATCTCATAAGTCAAGACAGATCACAGTATCAAGTTAAAATAAACCTTTTGACCGGAATTATTAACGGACAGATAATCGGTCCACACAAGCTGCCAGAAACATTAAATGCAGAGATATTTTTAGGTTTTTTGCGTAATGACTTGCCGTCGCTTCTGGAGAATGTTGCTCCTGAAGTACAACAAGACATGTGGCTGCAGAACGATGGCTGCCCCGCTCACTATGCTGTTACAGTACAAGAGCACCTTAAACAGCGTATCCAGATAGGTGGATAGGGCGCTTAGGTCCAATATTGTGGCCTCCACGCTCGCCAGACCTAAATCCCCTGGATTTCTTTTATTGGGGCTGCCTGAAAGAAAAAGTCTACAAGGAACAAATCACTAGCATTGACCAATTGAGGACTAGAATCCAGACAGCAACAAGAGAAATCAGCGATAGATCTTGCTCTCTACTCTATAAATCTTGCCCTAAGTCCGCCTTTGAACAGTTATTTTTACTTGTGCACATAAAGACTTAATAAATAAAAACACAGATTCTATTTCATAAAAGTTTATTTTAGTAAAAATTAAATATTTTTTCTTTACTAAATTTCATCTCTACGCAATATTTAATCACTATATTTAAATTACACAATATCGATTTTGGAATAGAACTTAAATAAGACAAAACAGTAAAATGCAAATGAGTAATAATATTTTTCACAATACCACCAGCTACATACAACATGTAGGTACAATAGTTAGTCAACCCGCAAGTCTGACTACCAGTCTTACCAAAAGGTATCTCAAGGGGTCTTACCCAGTAACTGGGTTGTGGAGGTCAGATAGGCAGTCGCTCCATGTAAAATACTGGTATTCAGCTGTATCTGGTAAGACTGGAAGCCGACCCCAACATAGTTGAGAAAAGGCTAGGCAATGAGACACAATAGTTAGGCATAGTTATTCAAAAATTTGATTTATTTATTTAATAAAAATAGTATTCTATTGCATTGCATATTATTAAAAAAGGGAAGATTGTTTTAAACCTAAGTTTGAATTCTTACAAAAATACTTTTAATTTATGCATTTATACTATCGCCTGGATTCTCCAGTATTTGTGGTAGACATTCGATTATTTTACTTCTAAAACTTTTAAAGTTATTTAAGAGTCTCAACAAATAGGTAGCCATTTTATTGCAAAACTGTATTGCAGACAGTTGCTTACTAACTTTAGTCTAGCAGGTTTATATTGCAGGGGTTTGTGCTGAAGTCTGAAAACCAGGGGTATCATGTTACCCAGTAACTGGGTTGTGGAGGTCAGATCGGCAGTCACTCCATGTAAAATACTGGTATTCAGCTGCATCTGGTTAGACTGCAAGCTAACCCCAACATAGTTGGAAAAAGGCTAGGCAAATTGATGATATTGTAGTAAGGTAAAAGTTTCCTTGCCATGTCAAGACATAGATACCTACATTTACATACAGTTTAAAACCCAAAATATTAACCACAGTGCATTTTTGTTATGAATATGAAATATCCACCGAAACCTTTTGATAAATTTTTGAGACAGCAAAACAAACGGTTCCTTTATTATTAAATTAATCGGAAATTGTAGGTGACTTACATATTTTACAAGTCAACTTCAGTTTGATGATAATTTATTGCTTTATTTATTTATAATTATTAAAAATACACACTTAGATCTTCTATAGTTCATATTTAGGTATTAATAACATTAAATAAATGTTGCCAACAAAATTAGATGGTACTGACTTTATTTAATTTTGTTAATTGTTTCTGTTGCATACGGATTTGTGTAATCTTAAGATACTTTGTTCGCAATATTGTACTTAATAGTATCGGCAACTGTAATTTACATGAATGACACATTATTATGATCATTTTGCAAATTATTGGCGATATAGTTTGACCGAGATCACCATACCGCGCCTTAGTTATGTGCGCTGCAAGATTCGACGGGGGAGTAGTGTAGACCGCTAATTAGTCTATGCTCACGGGCTTCCCGCCGGTCATTCGCCAACGCTGCTACAAAGTGTGTTACCGGTCACAGAATACGAACAAAAAGAGTGTGCTTCATTCCATACAATAGAAGTGTAAACTTACGACTGGAGCCGAGTATACGCGATTCAGCGTCACCGACCCGAGCGTGACAGTTAAATTAAATTGACTGTTCAGAAAGAGCGCAAAGTGCGCCTAAAGAATTTTTCATTAAAAAAAACAAATATTTTTGAATATAATGCCTAAAACTGATCAACACTAAAATACACATTTCACTTTAACTAGATGTTTTGTCACTAATAACTGTAAATTAATGATTACCTTTATTATAATTTAATTACTCCATCCCGGTATTTTCACTCACGACATTTTACGTTTCCGTAACTACACCACTATTCTTAGGTCCACCATAATTTAATTTTAGTTTAATTATTCAAAAAATATATTCTATTTCGAAAAAAGAATTTTATATTCTTGTCTGTCATAAAACAATTTAGTTAGCTTTAATACTACTAAATCGTATCATAATGATATACAAAATTGTACGAGATCTCATACATAGCAAACATCGGTTTTAATGGAGTTTGATTGTTTTATTTATAAATAAATACCACTTTAAATTACAAAAAATAAAATGATACAAAAAAAGAAAAAACTTGTTGGTAATATAATATTGATGATGAAGTTATTAAAAAATTGGACATTGAAGTGAACGAACCATTTTTCTTTTTAATATCTAATGTCTGTAACGTATTTTATTAAATGTCAGTTTTAAAATTAAACAAAAAGTGGATATTATTTATAATTAAAAATATCAACTCCCTCACAATCACACTGCCTTATGCTAAACTCTATTCTATGATATCTGTACTAAGCCTAATACATTTATAGAGTAGTTTTAATTTAACTATCGTCCTCATTACCACAACTATGTTGTTTTATGATTCTGTCTCAAAATATTCGGATGTTTAGAAGATATAAAGCGTTTTAAAGGCGTGACCTTCTCATTTTTGGAGTCGGTTTAAAACAAAATAGAAAAGTATTGATTTCTTTTGAAATAAATTCTTGTGTTTTATTTTTACTTGGATATAATTATTTTTAAAACAAAATCACAAAACAACTACAGAGCTCATTTATCAGTCCATTTGCGAGCCCAATTTTTTAAAATCTAACTTTACGCCGAGTATCACAAAAAATATTTAACAAAAATTGTACACCATATTTTTTTTATAATATGGCAATTTTTCACTAATTTGCAATTTCAATAAGTTTAAAACAAATAGCCAATTTTAGTGCTTTTTATTCTTCTAATAATTTATTTCCGTAGTTTTTGGGTGAGTTTTTGAAGGAAAATAGTATATGGAAAATATTGAGAGAACTTTGGTCAAGGATGTGAAATATTCAATTATAAACTACAGTAACTAATAACTAAAATAATTAGTTACTGTAGTTTATAACTAAGCTCATAATATTTTTATATTATGTATACTTGATGACGAATATATATTATATGCAGAACATACCGAATTTTTCAAGATTAATCTATCTTTTATTCGAGCATTATAAGGTAAATTAGAAACATTTCAAAATTTCGTCCCGAATCCGTTTTCACATTCCAAACCTCTAACTTCCTACCATTTCATTATGCCTGCAATTAAAATTAAACTATGAAGGAGAATTAATCGGATTAATAAAAAGCACTGGATGTCCTAATTTCTAAATTTTTCAATCGAAATACCGACGACGTTAAACAGGTTCTATTTTTAAAACTCAAGCAATACTTGACGTTTCAATAAAATATTGCCAGGTAAAAAAATACCAGTTTTTATTAGGAGTGGCAACTTCACTCCTGGGGTCTTGACTATAGGCTATGTGAAACAGGTGCTGAGAGGGGGGATACCTTCTCCCGGTTCTTGCATTGTGAGTTACTGGCTGTGTTTAGTGAGCCCGACCAGTCGCCTAGTTGTGTGACCGGTCGATAGAACTTCGTTGACGTTCGGTTAAACACTGGGAGGAGCTCGTTCGCTTCGTTTGATAGAGCCTGTGGAAACACAAAAGTTGAATTTAGAAACTTTTAACTCGAGTTTACATTCGCCAGTTCGACTTCTTGACCTGTCCAGATTTGAATACACCATGTTCAGTTCCAAAACAAAGGTCGTTTTCAAACATGACTTCAGACTCTTCAACATCGAATATCATTTATTAAAATTATGTTCAGAATCAGTAATTTATGAACATCAAGGGACAACCCTTAAGAGATTAAGTACCTAATGTTTAAAAAGTATTTTTAAAAGTAAAAATTTGAATACAACATTTTTTTTAATTCATTTAACTTGGCTAAGCTTGACTGCCTCGTCGGTCTAGTGGTCGCAAAGCGCTACTGCTGAGTATGAGGTCCTGGGCTCGATTCCTGGGTCGGGCAAGGTGTTATTGGGTTTTCCATCTGGAATTTCTCAGTAGCAGCCCGGAGTCAGGATTTGTGCCCGGTTGATGGCAATAAGCTCGCCCTCTATTACATGGGACTTAATAACTGGCGAAATGTGGGTGTACTATAAGTAGGTACACTTCTGCCTAACCCTTCGGGGAATACAAGCGTGATGTTATGTAGAATGTTAACTTAGCAATTTGAAGGTTTTCTTGCACTTTTAAAACAACTGCCCAAAAATGAAGAAAATACTCACTTTTAAGTAAATGACGGCATCAGTGCCGTACCCCTCGCAGGAGACCAGCATCAGGTCGCCGTGGAAATAGCGCGCGTACAACCGTGAGATCGGCAGGCCGTACCCGTAACCTATTGAGAATGCATACATAAGTCATCATATCATCAAGTTATGAATTGTTGGACCTTTGTTTGCTAAATTTACAAGGGCTTAAAAGTAAGTTAGAAGATTCAAATTCATAGTACAGTGATCATGTAGGGAAGTCTTCATTGTTCTCGTTCGTATAGGGATGATGTTTGGGAAAAAAAAACTATTTAGTCCGTCAGTCAGATAACAAAATAAAATATTAGACACGTATTTTTTGCTTTATCATATTATACAAAATGACTTAGATAAAATGCATTAAAGTTGGGGAGTGGGGGGGCACTACGTCACAACTAAGTATAAAGTCTACATGGGCGTGACGTCATGCCACATTTCAACTCAATGTATCGCATCGTAAAAAAGGAAACATGTCTCCTTTATTTTATAATAATTTATCTGATGGACATAATAACATTTTTGTCGTCATCCCTATTTGCCCCATTTCGAAAAAGAGACTGCGCCTTTGTTCTGTATAGCTACATCTCTTTTACGAACTGGTACAATAATGACTTTGGTACCTGCTTAAGCGCATGTGCGCCATATTTTTTTAATTTTATTTCATTCCAACTGCCGTTGGTTTCATAAAAACAGGTACGTATAGATTATAAAAAAAAATTTCTTTAAATCTATTTATCCCACGTCACATATTTTTCTACTACATCGTGTATTTACAAAAAAAAAATCTATTAAAGCACTCCATCCCACATAATATTCCGTGCGGGAATCGAAACAACTTCAAAGAAAATCTTGAAGCAACTCCTACCAAAAAGAAAAGATATAATTTTACCTAATGTTAACGCAGAAGCCAATCGCTCAACCACTGCGCCAACCGAGCCGTCTCAAAGTAGAATATAAATATTATAAATATGAGAGCATGCAATATTTATACGCTATTAATTAAATATTTGTTATGGTACTAGCAAAGACACAAACTCTAAGAAACAAATCGCTGACGTCATCCAAAAAGCAACCAAGGACTAGTGGGACTGGGCCGGACACGTTTGCCGCATGTCGGATGTATTGTGGGCCAAGACCACCACAACATGGGTTCCTGAAAACGTCCAGCGGCATCGCAAGAGAACCAGGCGTAGATGGCAGGAGGAATTTTACGCTTATATGGCATTGATATATAAAAACCCAAGATGCACACTCAACGTCTAAAAAACGTCCCCAAAAAATGAGCGCAACATTCTAAATTGTGCGCTCATTTCAAATAGTCTCGCGTCGCTCGCGTCTGGAAGCAGTCGTTAAAAATGCCGAAGTGTTCTGTGAGAAATTGTAAAAATATTACGTCAAGAAGGGTAAAAAAGGATGGGATATCGTATTTTCGGTAAGTAAAAAACTTATTGACTAGTTTTTGCTGTTTTTATGACCGATTATAACAAGCAATGTGTGATTTTGATTTATTTTTTCTAAAAACTTTATTCAACGCTCAAAGTAAAATACGGCTAACTTCAATGGCTGCTTGGTCAGTGTTAGAACAACGCATTACAGTCTCCTTTTTATTTTAGTCGCATTATAAAAATGACCCTGTTCTAATAAGTGGAGTCGATTTTTTTTTTGTTTGTGTTTCTTTTTATTAATAAATTTATGTACTTTTGAACCTTTTTTGTATGTAGTTTTTGAAAAATATATATAAGTATTTACGTTACATAACGTGTAGGTCAGGAGGTAGCCAATTTAACATTTTTATAATGTTCGTAAATATTATGATGTATAACGATTCATTTATGGGCCAACTTATGAGTTCGCGACATGCGGCATGCTAAGGATAGACTGAAGTGTCGCGTAGTCTGTAGTCTGTAAGTGTCACATTAGAAACTTCATGGAAACTTCTAATTTTTATATTTTAGTTTTCCTCGTGACCCAATACGATGTGGAGAATGGACATCAATCGTCAGCCAACAAAGGCGAGAAGATTTTTTTAAGTCGAATAATTCAAGCGTCGTTTGTTCCGGGCATTTTTGGATGAAGATATGTATGTCACTTTAAAAGGCATAAAACGTCTTCGTAAAACGGCTGTTCTTTATATTTGAATAAACAATTTTAACAGTTATTATTTGTTTTTTGATATACCCATAGGCTACCCAAAAACATATTTATGCAGAAATAAAAGTATATTTATGTGTTTAAAACACAATTTTACAAACTCTTAAAATACTAACTAATAACGTACGATGAAAAAAAAAAAGTCATGTTCGACTCCACTCAATACCTTGTCCTACCGACCACGGTCGGTCGTAAAATTTTATTGCTTTAAGTACCTGCGTTAAAATAACAACTTTAAACAATTGGCGTAAGGTTGAACTTGCAATAATATATGCTTGTAGCTTATAGAAAGAGACAGAAATAGAGTTTCGGGACACTTTCGAGCGTTACTTTTATTCGAGACTGTGCATCTTGGGTTTTTATATATCAATGTTATATGGACATATATTCTTAATATGGACTAATCCCTCATATTAGTCCATATTGACTCAGGATCGAGTTGAGTGGAAAAAGGAAAGGCAGTCCTTTGCTCTGCAGTGGAACAATACGTGCTAAAATATTTTTAAAGTGAAAACTTCTTTAGGCGCGTTGGGCATTTTTGAGATGGGACTAAGCCATTGATTTCGCGACACTGTTACCGACACCAGCTTTAAAAAGACATCAACGCGCGATACATTATTTCCTGTACAATAAAATTGTTCAAGACATCACTTCTGTCGGCACTTCCGGAGTACCACTGTTTTTTTTTATTTTTTATTACTAGCTGTGCCCCGCAGTTTCACCCGCATAAATCTTGATCCCGTAGGAATATCGGGATAAAAGTATCCTATGCCCTAACTTAGGTCATGGTCTACCCATGTGCCAAATTTCATTCAAATCCGTTCAGCCGTTTTAGCGTGAAAGCTTCACAAACAAAGAAATTCACTTTCGCATTTATAATAATATCTAAACTAATATTATAATAGACCTATTAAAAAAAAAAATCACCAGTAGATTTATAAAAACGGAGAATTTATAAAAATATCACTTGAGCGACGGTCGACGTTCCTATGGGTATTTTTATAACATTAATGCCCGTTTAAACCGAGAACTAAGTGACACTTAAATGAATCCCTACATAAAAGTTAGTTGGATTTTCAACTCTCAGCGCTGAGCCTAGCGTTGAAAATCCAACAGTGCACTTTTATTTAGAGATTGATTGATTAATGAAGGTGAAAACGAGCATCAGTAGGTTTAGATGAATTGATAAACGCAAGCACCAGCTTTTAAAATGTAGTTTCCTATGGCAAAAAAACTAGTTAATTATTTCAATTATTTTTTTACTTCTCTCTTAATTAAATTCTCCACGTTAGTATCAGTGTTCAAACATACAAGTTAGGTAATATGTTAATAACTTACCAGCAAGCGGTACAGTGTGCATGTCAGACTTGGAGGGCTGAGGCGCGGTACTGTACATGTACTTGAACAGCAGGTCTGACACGCTGCGCGGGATACCGCCGCCGCGGTCCGATAGCTAAAGGAAAAGACAAGTGTTACAATAAATCTCCATCTATACTAACAAAGTATGTTCTAGGAAAAACAACTTTAAAACCCTCACATAGACTTCAGTTTGCGCTACAACTTAAATATTTTTATGACTTTTTCTGAAATGAACTAAATTAACACGAGCATAAAGTTAGAATTCGTTTTGGTACATTTGAATAGATTTTATCTTCTTTATGAAACTGTGGTTTTTTTTAGCCAAAGGGAACGATATAAAACCTATAGAAAACTAGAGCCTTTAATTATAATAATTCACAGAACATTTTGCTTCTGCACCATTACGATTTTGCGTTTACTACTGAAGTGTTCTTACTCCTTAGACAACTGTTCCTTGGATGTTGTTACATAATTACAAAAGAAAAAATAAAGAAAATAATAATTTGAGTAAAACAGATCCTGAGAAAATAAATTTATGAGAAAATTGCCTCCTTTTATATCTGTAAAAAAATCTCTACTTATTTCGTGAATAATAAATGGCAAGAAATATTAGTATTTTCATACTGTATTGTGTTAACACGTTGAGGGACACTAAACGCCCCCAGACGTAATAACAATAAAACTTCTATTGTGTCTCGTTCAGTGTCCGTTAAATTGAGGTTAGATAGGCAGTCGCTTGTAAAATACTGGTATTCAACTGCATCCGGTTGGACTAGAAGCAGACTACAACATGGTTGGGAAAAGGTAGGCAGATGACGGGCTGCCTCTTTGGCTTTTTAACTCTTATCTTGACAAACACATCCTCCTGTCTACTCAGGATGTTTACAGTAATATGAGGGGGCATTTCTCATGACTTTCCATCCTCTCCAGCCACCCCGCCAACCTAAATTACTCATCCCCATTTCCTTAACAGACACATCCTCGAGTCTACTCACGATGTTCACAGTAATAGGAGGGGGATAGTTCTCATGACTATTCATCCTATCTATCTGTCCCCCTAACCTCACACGTTACTCATATTCATCACTCTATCGTTAACAGACACATCCCCCTTACCTTGACAGACACATCGTCCTGTCCCCTCATGATGTTCACAGTGATAGGTGGTGGGCTGTTCTCATGACTCTCCATCCTATACACTATACACCTATACCCCTAACCTAACATATTACTCTTCCCCGTTTCCTTAACAAACACATCGTCGAGTCTACTCATGATGTTCACAGTAATATGAGGGGGACAGTTTTCATGACTATCCATCCTATCTACCTGTCCCCCTAACCTCACACATTACTACACTGATCCCCCTTTCCTTAAAAGACACGTCCCCTTCCATCCCCCTTACCTTAACAGACACATCCTCTTGTCCCCTCGTGATGTTCACAGTGATAGGTGGTGGGCATTCCTCATGGGTTTCCATTGTCGCTCGCATGGAGTTCTTGAACAGCTCGAACAGCATATGATAGAGATGGGAGGGCACGTAGACGATGGGCATTGGGCGTTCTGATGCCACTGGAAGGGGAGAAAACATGGCGTAAGGACTTGATCCAATAAAGAAACTTTTGTAGTTGGTTTTTATTTATTTAAAAGAGTGTTCATAGAGTTTCTTGCCCGTTCTTTTCTATATGAACCAACTACGCTTTGGAATGGGCAACTAGCTTCATATTTCTGACTGACCGACTCCTTGACAATTCAAAAGTGCTTGTAAATGCCGGACGCTCTCAATCGACTTGGAAGTATATAGAGTTGTTAATACTCTTTTAACTTAATTTAATTTATTTAAAAAATGGGAGGAAAGCTGCTAAAGTCGTAGGCACAAAAATAGTTTTACAGCTCTATTCATACGAAAATAAAAACAAAACAACAATAAAGTACTAAGTTCTGAACTCAAATTATTATACACGATAAATCTAATTACTGATGGACATGGAAATTTGCTGCTTTTGTATTCGGAAATGCAATGATTCCCGCGGGACATAAAGAAAATAGTCAGACTGTACTGTTTGATGGTATCACATGGATTTAGTAGATAACTTTTATTTGAGTTCCTTGTGGTATGAATGATAGGTAACAGAAGCAGAAAGGTGATTATAGTACTTCCCGGATGAGATCCTATGAAATGAACTCTAATACTACTAAATCTACATGACTAAATAAACAATTCCAGCTAACCCTCACCCCCATCCTGCAGCAGCTGTAGCTCAGGGGACGCAAGATAATACCGATCGCATAGGAACCGTGCGTTCTCGTACGCGTCCCGTACGACCCCCGCCACGTCGCACATGGGGTCAATGGACCCAATATGGCGGCCGCCGCTCCCCATGCCTGTCACTGACGCTTGTCGGGGACCGACGCCGATTTGTTCGCCGAAGAGGAGTGCTGAGAAAAAAGAGATAGAAGATTAAAAGAGAGAAGAGAATCTTATTTAGAAAAAAGATGAGTTGAGTGAGGACGTGCTCGCTACGCAAACACTGCGAACGCGTCGAACAGTCGCCTCGCTGATAACTTGCTCGCAAATCGCCAGTGTTATTAAGCGCTTAAGGTGGTTCATGGAATGGACGCAGGGAGTGACGCTAGTGATGGCGCTAAACACGTAGTCGAATTCTGGGCCGAGTCCATTTAAATTCCTATCGACACTTAAGCAAAAGAAGAAGGTAGTTCATCATTTTCGACGTACATATGAGCATCGATATGGTAAAAACTTACTATGCTGATTGATGAGCATCCTAATAGATATCCGGCTCATATAGAAGCGGTCCAAGAAGTATTGTATGGAGTTCTCAGTGCCGGGGTCCACCTCGTGGGACTCCTTCAACTCCAGGACGCCTTGAGCCATGGTCTGGACCACGTCGGCGTGGCGGTTACGGATGTGGACCAGGCGTTCGCAGAACCTGGAGGAGAAAGAAAGATGAATGGTAAATTGGGTGTAGAAATTCTTCTGAGGTTATATACAGGGTTATTGGTTATCTGTCGGCAATCCATTTATGGGATATAGGAGAGGTCATTTACAACCAAATGACCCCTTTTGACTCCTGTAAAAATGTCAAAAAAATTCGAATCATTTGACATTTTATATTTTTATTTCATACCTTTTGAAATACAAATATCAAATTACTCGAAAATGGTTGACATTGGCATAGGGGTCATCAGAGGTGATTTGATTGCAAATGACCTCTCCTACATCCCCTCAACGGATTGCCGACATATAACCAATAAACCTGTATCCTGCGAAATATCTGATAATCCCATAGCATTGCGGCTAGTGAAGGTGTCTATCGACATAATGACTTGAGAACTGTGTCTGTCAACTGGTCGTAGATATACGAATACATTATTTTAAAAAATAGAAAAAAATAAACTAAACGCCATATGTTCTCCAAAAATTGGTATAACGCAATTAGGGTGCAAGCTGTGATTTGAGTAGACAACTGCTTCAATTTTTAGGGCTACGTACCCGAAGGGTGCCAAACGGAACCCTATTAATAAGCCTCCGCTGTCCATCCGTCAGTATTCGGTGTTTACTGCTCGATCTTAATACGGTACGAAATCCTTCGTGAGTCCGTCTCGCACTTGGCCGGTTTTTGCAAGCCGACAAGGCCGCAAAATCTATACACACCTACTATGCAAAATTTGTGTGAAATGGATTACCAACGTTGGCTTAGTTTCAAGACAGCATAAAGCTATGCATTTCGTCTTGGCACCAGCTGAAGTATGGATACCTACACGTTCTAAGATATTAATATTACAGATTTACAGCATACTTTTGTACTATCATCTGCGAACGTGGGTAAGTAACAACTCCGCGGATTTTTTTTAAGTTCATAGACGTAAGGAGATAGCGCAGTGATAGCCAAGTGGTGTGACCGTCACCAATGACTGCCAAGTCATTGGTCTCATAGTTCGAACCCAAGGCACCTCTGATTTTTCGAATTCATGTGCCTATTGTATAATTATTATCACTTCCTTCAAAAACAGTGAAGGAAAACATCGTGAAGAAACCGGCCTGAGAAATATTTCTCAATGGCATGTGAGGCCAAGTCAGAGGCCCATGGGCTGCCTTAAACACCAGGCTAGTCACTAACCCCACGTAGAGAAGAAGGAGATTTTTAATACGTGGCTCGGACACAGACCTAGCAAATCATGCTTGCCAAAGTAAACTAAAGTTCTTTTGAAAGGCAATTAATTGTAGCTTCCTAAACTCTTCTACGGCCACGACTCCGGCCAGTCGTGGCCGGCTAGTGGTATTATTGTATGGTGCGGCTAGTTGGTCTTTCCAAGCGTGCGATTCCTATCGGTTTCTATAATTTACCCGGAGCTGTAGTGTCGACATAGATAGCGTTCGCTTTATGATTGAATTCGGTTGCAGTCCTAGTGGCATTTCTAGACGATCAAAATTGCTTCACACGCACGAAAGAAGACGTGCTTGACAAGCACTTGATTTTTTCGTGCATATCAAATACGTTGCGCACGTCTAGGGACGACTTTAGGCCTTTGTGATCGAATTCGGTCATAAAGCGATCGCTATTAAGTCGAAAGTGCAGCCCCAGCACGAATTGCATGATAACCACAGAAACGGATTTTCTACGAGTTTTGTCGACGGAAGAATAGACAAAATGATAGATTGCGATTGTTTATCTGTCATTTTGTCTATTCTTCCGTCGACATTTCTATTGTGGTCCTGCTAAGCGTGCAGTTTAACTATAGAAACCGACCGATAGGAATCACGCACTTAGAACGGCCAACTAGCCGCACCATATTGCATGGTACCACTAGTCGAATGCCGTCTAGTGCGCGAGACCCGTAAGCCGACGGTCGCACGGACATAATAAAATCGTTTTTTCTTTTTTGTTTTAAGTATCGTATATATTTTTATATGCATTTAGTAAAATGCTGTTATTTTGACATTTCAAACAGACACTTTAATTTAATTTATTTGTATAAATAATACTTACGAGCTCAATATAGGAGGGTCCGGTTCCATCGTCTCGAACTGTATGATCTCTTCAAAGGACCTTTCATACCATTGGTTGACCAGGCCGACCGATGGCATCCGCAGCAGGTTCTCTGGCAGCAGCGCTATCTCTTTCATGATATTCGCTAACCTGGAAGAGAGAAAAAGATAATTATAGTTTTGGGTGTACGTTCTAATGCGGAAAAAGTTCTATGCTCAAAGAGGCCTTTTTAACCAGTTTTTCTGATGTCAAATCTCATTTTACATCAGAAATGCTTAAAATAGATTTGGCAACATTAAATTCTAAAGGTTTTTAGAGAGGATTATTACGGTACCTCTTCACGGTTTGGAGAATGAGGGAAAAAATAATTAGCCTGCATGTAACTGGGACAATATAGGTAGGTACAAATTAATTCTGGTTTTCCTGAACATGAAAGGAAAATCACAGACAAAATGATAAAATTAAATAATAATTTGTAATTGATACGAATTGCAGTGAAGATTCTAGATAATACGAATAATAATGTAGCGGATTCTAGTACTAACAATCGATTAAAATTTGCTAGATTATATAACAAGAAGATCACAACTATGAGTTCGCAAGAATACAATGTCGCCCATGGTAAACGCTACTTCAAAAATAAAAAAATGAATAATATGAAAAATATTAGATAGATCCCCTTTTAAAAGTTAATTTTCGATAATTTTTCATGAATATTCAGAAAAATACGGCAGGTCACATGTCCATGGGCGGCATTGTTTACCTACTAAATAAGTCCAGGATCATCATCTTCCTGTCCTTGTCCCATGGAACGTGGGGTCGGCGTACACGTTTTCCATTTCCACTCTCCCCTGTCAACCGTCACGCTATCATTAACTCCCTTCTCTTTCATATCATTCCTCACACAATCCATCCATCTTTTCTTTGGCCTTCCTCTCCCTCTCCAGCAATCCACATTTTTATTCATCACTCCTTCTACCCATGACGATGTACGGAGACAGACAAGGTGTGCGCTGTTATGAGGGTGAGAGGATGTGTGTGCAAAAAACGAATGTTCCTAGTTGTCTACAAAACGGTGGCTTTCGATACGGTTTTCTATGAAAGCCTTGTAATTCATCGGCGACGGTTCTTAGGTAGGTGTTATAGTCACAGTCATGTTTAGATTCAAGATACTAATATTTATATGTCTCTGCCTACAAAAACTATTTAAATTGTTATCATTTTCACTAGCTTTGTTTGAAACTGTAGGGGCGCTGACGCAGTCGTTTTATATTCCTCGCATGCGCAGCGCCCGGCGAAGCAAGTTCGCCCGAAACCGCTATCCGCTATACACGCGCCGCAAATACAACCCTGTAATATCAACTCTAGTAAAGACTGATATAGCGTACAACATCTATTATTTCTCTCCGCACACACTACCCTGGAACACACACAAAATTGGTGACCCCGACGTGATCCTAAAGTGTGTGCGTTGATCGAGAACTGGCAACTCATCCTAACATCCACGCGGTATAGTGTGAAAACCCACAGTGCTTATTGAAAAAAAAGTCACAAAGTCAAGCTTGAAGATGGAAGAAAAAGCGACCGCTGAAGAATACGTTCTTTCACCCGTGTCCGTGACCGACAAGATAGAAAATTTTTGGACCAAGTCACCAGAATTATGGTTCGCCAAAGCGGAAACAATTATAAATGCGCAGAAGATGTCCGACGACTCCAAGTACCGAATATTAGTCTCGAAGCTCAACCAGGAAGTCACAGAACAAGTAGCATCAATTATATTCGAACCGCCCAAAGAAAAAAAATACGAGACCTTGAAGGCAAAGTTACTCTCAGTTTACAGAGAGTCGGATGAATGTCAAATCAAAAAGCTTGTTTGCGGAATGGAGCTGGGAGACCAGCAGCCATCACACCTTCTTCGAAAAATGAGGGAGCTAGCCAGGGGAAGGGTGACAGACGAAACACTCCGGGTGATGTGGAAGAACCAACTACCACCGTCTATACGCAGCATTTTGGCAGTATCCGACGAGGCAAACTTAGAAAAATTAGCGTCGATCGCAGACAATGTAGCAGAAAACGCAACTCCGGTCCACAGTGTCGCTAGTGTAAAAGAAGCGTCAAGCCCATCGAAAAAGGATGACGCAGTGATAGCCGAAATAAGAAAACTTGGTGACAGATTACGCAGGCTCGAGAGTACACCCCGAGGTCGTTCGCGAAACTTTAGATCTAGAAGAAGCAGATCCAGGTCGGGATCGAACTCCAGGTCTACCAAGGCGATGACAAGTGATGACCCCAACTGGTTGTGCCGGTACCACTTCCGATTCCGTAACAAGGCGACGAGGTGTGAACATCCGTGCAATTGGAAGAAGTCGAAGCCAGCGGAAAACTAGTGTCGGTGCAGTCAGCGACGGGTGGCTGCGACCGCGTGCACGGAAATCACCGTCTAAGCGTCCGGGACAAGAACTCAGGTTTGAACTTTTTAGTAGATAGTGGTGCAAATGTGTCAGTTCTACCTCGCAGAGTGGTTTTCAAGAAAAATAACGCACAAAGTGCCGGGTATAAATTATATGCTGCGAACGGAACCGAAATAACCACGTACGGTACACACATGTTAGAACTAGACCTAAATCTTAGACGAGCGTTCCGTTGGTTATTTACGATAGCGGACGTACAGCAACCAATATTAGGTGCTGACTTCTTAGCTAAATATAATTTACTAATTGACTTGAACGGACGAAGGCTAGTCGACCAGGCAACAAATTTAGGCGCGAGAGGAAACCTCTCTGACTCGACTGAGCCCACGGTTAAAACCATTGTTGATGACTGCCCCTATCATGAGTTATTATGTAAGTTCCCCGAGGTAACTAAACCAGTTTCATATAAAGAGACACCTAGACATAGCGTTCGTCATTTTATAGAAACAACAGGTACCCCGGTGCACGCACGAGCGAGACAGCTACCACCGGACAGGTACGTAAAAGCTAAAAACGAATTTAGGGTCATGCAAGAGCTGGGGATCTGCAGGCCGAGCCACAGCGCTTGGGCAAGTCCTCTGCACGTGGTACCCAAGAAAGACGGCAATATTAGGCCATGCGGAGACTACAGACGTTTAAATGCGATCACCAAACCGGATCGCTACCCTGTACCTCGTCTTCATGATTTTACATATATGTTGGCTAATAAGAAAATATTCTCAAAGTTAGATATTAACCGAGCATATAATTGTATACCTGTCGCGGAAAATGACATTGAAAAAACTGCTGTCATAACACCTTTTGGCTTATTTGAATTTATGCGCATGCCATTCGGATTACGTAATGCGGCACAAACGTTTCAACGTTTCATGCACCACACGGTATTGCAAGGTTTGAATTTCCTATTCAACTATGTAGATGACGTCATCATAGCATCAGATAACGAAGTAGAGCACAAACAACACTTAGAAAAAGTTTTCGAAAGATTCAATGAATACGGCATAACTATAAATTTTTCCAAATGTAGCTTCGGTAAACAGAAATTAGAATTTTTAGGATATGAAGTGTCAACAGAGGGAATTAGACCTCTAGAAGATAAGGTAAAAGCCATTGCAGACTTCCCAAAACCGGAAACAGTTGAGGAACTTAGAAGATTTCTAGGAATGTTGAATTTTTATAGGGCAAGTATACCTCAATCGGCTAATCATCAAACAGAGTTGAATAAATACCTAGGAAATACAAAACGCAAAGATAAAACAAAAATTAACTGGACACCAGCAGCTGAATACGACTTTGAGCAATGTAAGAAAGACCTAAAGAACGCAGTCATGTTATCATATCCAACGTCAAATACTCCGTTAGCGTTAATGACCGATGCGTCAGACACATGTGTGGGCGCAGTATTACAGCAAAAGCTAAACAACAAGTGGAAACCATTAGGGTATTTTTCTAAAAAATTAACACAGGCACAAATGAAATATAGTACATACGACAGGGAATTATTAGGAATATATTCAGCCATAATTCATTTCCGCAACATGGTTGAAGGTCAACAGTTAGTTATTTTTACAGACCATAAGCCTTTATCATTTGCATTTAGTAAAATAGGTACAGATAGAGAAACTTCTCGGAGAGCCAGACAGATCATGTTCATTAGCGAATTCAGCACGGACATAAGACACATTAGTGGGAACGATAATTTAGTTGCGGATACATTATCCAGAGTAGCAACAATATCGTGCCCCACAACGATCGATTTCGCAGAACTTGCAGCCGCACAGGAAACGGACGACGAGCTAGCAAAATTGCAAAGCGAATCGAATAACAATAACAACATAGTGTTGAAACGTATAACTATATACAATACAGAGAAATACATTGTCTGTGAAGTTTCAACCGACTCAGCACGCCCATACTTGACCAGAAAGTTTCGACGTTTAGTTTTCGACTCAATACATAATATGAGCCATCCAAGCATTAGAGCAAGTAGAAAATTAGTTAGTGATAGGTATTTTTGGCCAAATATGAATAAAGACGTTGGAAATTGGGCCAAGACTTGCATTAGATGTCAAAAAGCGAAAGTTCAAAAGCATACCAATGCAGATTTAAGTACCTTTGAAAATTGTAAGCGTTTTGAACATATTCACATAGACATAGTAGGACCGCTACCAACTACACCAGAGGGATTTAAATATTGTTTGACGATAATAGACAGGTTTACGCGTTGGCCAGAAGCATTTCCATTAAAAGAAATAACTGCAGAAATAGTAGCCAAAACTTTATATGAAGGTTGGATTAGTCGATATGGGTGCCCGGTTAAACTCACAAGTGACCAGGGAAGACAGTTCGAAAGCAATTTATTTAGAGAATTAATGTCAATCATGGGAATACAGAAAACCCGTACCACTCCATATCATCCTCAATGCAATGGAGCGATAGAAAGATGGCATAGGTCATTAAAAGCAGCACTAAAGGCACGTTTAGACAATAAAAGCTGGATAGATGAACTAGCAACAGTAATGTTAGGATTGCGCACGACAATTAGGTCCGACACAGGCGTAACCGCAGCACAAATGCTATACGGCAGTAATATTAGGCTACCAGGTGACTTTTATGACCATAGCAATGTACAGTTGCATGATGACAACAATTTCGTTAAAAAAATTAAAGACGTAATAGATGGATTGAAACCGTCCACTAGAGTAAACAAGTCACCTCGCAAGATTTTCATACACAAAGATTTATTAACCAGTGATTATGTATTCATTAGAAATGACGCAGTACGGAAACCATTACAATCGCCATACGATGGACCATATCGCGTCATAAGTAGAAACGAAAAAGTGTATCGCGTACAGTTACCAGACAGACAAGCCAACATATCTATAGATCGCTTAAAACCAGCATATATATTGATAGATGATGAATTGCCATCAGAGGAAGTAAATAAAAACATATTAGAAAAAAATGATAATAAAAAACACAAACAGGTACAAAATAAAATACAGAAAAAAGTAAGGTTTCAAACAAGCAAACCCAGTGACGAAAAATATACAACGCGAACTGGACGAATAAGCAAAAGACCCTCTAAATATCGAAATTAGCATTTTTATAAGGTAGGTCAATTAATTGAACATAAGTACTAGGTATCGCAGTTGAAACATAGTAAGAATCAAAACAGTCGCGAAATTACACCACGTACACCGAATTAAAATAAAAAAAATGGGCACCAATCAGACAAAAGAAAAAGTAATTGTTAACGAAAACCTATCAAATGTTGCACAAGTGGACAACAAATTGAATATCATTGGCTGTGTCATGATAGCTACCATAATATTACTCACCATATTGTTAATCTACGCAGGAAAACGAAGGATCATCAAAAGCATTCGAAAGTGGTTGAAAAAGGAAATAGTGGCAAGTTCGTTAGCCACACCGAGCATAAGGGTAGAAACGGTCCAAAAACCGCAAGAATCGCCTAACCCCAAAGTCATTTATTAAGATAACCTGCTCCTCAGTAACCATCGTCCATTCAAGTCAAATTACATAAAGTTTAGGTCCCAAATTCCAAGTGACGTTTAACGGTGCAAGTGCTACTTTGCGAAATGTGTGAATTAATGTTATATGTGTATTAATTAAGTACAATGTCAAGACGGCACCTTTAAAAGCAGGTAGCCGCACTAGCTTAAGATCAAGTATTGTTAAATATAAGATTTATTCCTCCAAATGACTTTGTATTTCATTAGCAAATAAAAATGCATTGTAAGAATTTGTAATAATAGCAACCTTTTGAATCAATTGTACGTACAAATAAATTGTACACTGCTTATACCATTGCAATAATAGCGTAAAAATATTTAAACTTAGATATGTAAGTCATAACAATGTATAAGGCGTCAATATCAGGTGACGCGATCACGCCAGACATCCGGTTACAACATTGTTATTCAAACCAAATGCTGATTGTAACTTATAAGTAATACTTTTAGCCATAGATGTAATTAATAATACGTTTTAGAGTAACATATTTTATTGTAAAAAACCAACAGTTTTTTTAAAAAAAAGGGGAGGAATAGTGTAGGGGCGCTGACGCAGTCGTTTTATATTCCTCGCATGCGCAGCGCCCGGCGAAGCAAGTTCGCCCGAAACCGCTATCCGCTATACACGCGCCGCAAATACAACCCTGTAATATCAACTCTAGTAAAGACTGATATAGCGTACAACATCTATTATTTCTCTCCGCACACACTACCCTGGAACACACACAAAAAAACATTATGTAGTTCGGGACGCAAATATTTAGGTAAGATATAGAATAATTTTAGCATCGTAAATTATATTTGCAGTGCAATTAAGTTATTTTGGTAGACTGTATAAATATTTTTTTATGACAATCAGCCTAATTACGTAACACACTCGATGTCATTGCAAGTGCGTTTATCACCACTAATGTCATTGCGATTGAATATGCCAGTCAAATCTTAAAATCGTCAAAGTTTATACGCCGGTCATATTACGCATGCATTTGGACTGTTGGACGATAGTGTGGAGCCGGCATTAGAAAAACGTATTGCAGGTTTTCCCACCATCGTTATTGCAGTCGTTTACATTGTATTTGTTGTTTTTATTCTCATAGTTAGTGTATATTTATAGTTTATATTTGCCAACACATAACTTTTCACCTTGGTTCTATTTGTGTCCGCGTGTGCACATAATTGCAGCATCCTGAAGTGAACAAGGAAATTATTATTATCTGCTGTACATAAGTACATTCAGGCCTTACGTAACGAATCTATTATTAGTTTTAGGGTTCCGTACGTGAGGTACGGAACCCTAAAACTAATAATAGAAAGGAAAAAACGGAACCCTTATAGGTTCACTCGTCTGTCTGTCTGTCACAGCCAATTTGCTCCGAATCTAATAAACCGCTTAAGTTGAAATTTTGGTACACATATCGCACCTTTAAAGTAAAATCATTACTAAACGAAAATTTTCATGAATTGAGGTATCAATGCATCTATCTAAAATACACGTAAACTATAAGATAAACTTTTAAATGGCATCTCTTAATGTAAACAGAGATCTATCATAGAAACTCATTAAATATCTTAAAAAACCCTGAACTCAGATTTTATTTACAAAAAACAGTAACTATTTTCTAATATTGGCTCCCTATAAAATTTCGTTTAGTAACGGTTTTACTTTAAAGGTGCGATATGTATTTCTGAAACCCATATGCTGAGCTGAGGCCCTTTTGGCATTTACGATCATTGTTTTCTGTTTTTTTTTTATAGTTATAAGGTGTATTGTCTCTGCTGTAATGCCAATAAATGCATATTTCTTTCTTTCTTTCTTTCAAATACGGACGTGTAACGTAAATAAATGAATTTTGAATAAGGGGTCACTAATAGGGGGTAAATTAGAAAAGTTTAAAATAAAGCTACTAAATTATGAATTATATAATTATTACTCATAGACTTATATGGTCTTCAAATAACATGGTAAATCTCTTAATACAAGGTGCAGTTTTGAACCTGCAAAACATTTCAGGAGGTTGTTATGAGACTCGTACATAATCATATAACAATACGATACCAAGTCAGTAATCAATAATACTATTTCTTTTCGATTTTTCAATTTTATTGTTTTTCAGAATAACTCTCTTAATAACCCTCTTCAAAAAAACAGAATCACCCATTGCGATGTATCGCGCGTCATGTCACTGTGTGCGTGAATGCGATGACCAGTGACGTCAGCCTGTACGAGTCTCCGCCCACATTTCTATGAAACGAACGCGGCACGTACGTTAAACTAAAATGAAGGTCGTTGCTATGGTTACGGGGAGTCCCCGCGATGCTCGTCATACCGCATTTCGATTAAGACTCGAAAATCTGTTACTGCGCATCGAAGGTTCAACCAACGTGCCGCGATCTGTACAAGTTGTTGTAGCTACAGCAACTTATAGCAAATAATTTTACCTTAGATGTAGTTCGAATTTGAAAATCACAATGTATACCTACATTATTGTTTTAAATTTCGCTAAATAATAACTCATTTTTAAGCATCATTACAATGCCGTGGCCAATCTGCCGAGCCTGTTCCCAACTATGTTAGGGTCGGCTTTCAGTTTAACTGTATGCAGCTCACTACATGGAGTGCCAGTGAATCACGTAGGGCGACTGCGTATCAGACCTCAACAAACCAGTTACTTGATAAAACGATACCCATTTGTATCAATGCATTTGTTAGACTAATTGTCTGACTTTCTGGCTTTTGACTACCCGTACCAACGACCATACGGCAGGGCTGTAAGGTCGTTGACCCGTACCGACCCGTGTGGTACCTAACGACCGTCCGAGAGCTACAAATCAATTCGAATCAAAGGCTTTAATTAAGTGCTTACCGAAACACGGTATTTCAATGATGTCCTAGATAAATTTAAAAAGTACTTACATCATTATGAATTAAAAAAATAACACAATGGTACTTGCTCAGTTGCAAACCCGCAACCTCATGCATGAGAGGAGAAAGCCTTAACCACTGGGCTATTACGATAAATAAATAATAATAGTAGGAAGTAGATACAACTGCGCCAAAAAAAGATCACGTTGGCGTCATTAGTTACCTATCAGCTGATGAATAAAATGATAGGCGGAGATAAATAAACCTTACAAAGCACGTAAGCAGTTCCTGTTGCACAATTGTGAAACTACGATCGCGAGCGCGTGCGCGGGATTTAGGTAGGCACCTAATAATAATAATAAGGCATGTAGGTACTCGGCGCAGTCGGCGCGCTCTGTAGGTAAATTCAGCCCCAAGGACGGTTTTTATTTGTAGATTAAATTGGTTGATTTAAAATTTTCCTTCCTACTTTTTAACGGGCTGAGGACCGACAGAAATACATCAAGATAATTTGTGCTAGTTAAGTAGGTAGGTACCCATGTGTTAGGGATGTTAGGTGATTTATTTTGTCTGATAGGTATTTTTGGGGTAGTTAAAAATTTTAAATCAACTTATTTACACTAATCAAGTTGATTTAGCTAACATCGTATTTACAAATTATTGTCTATGTACAAATAAATAAATAAATTACCTACTTATGTTACCTGGAGATATTGTTCAAAGTTTCCACCGTCACACTCCAGGCACAGTCTAGCACGACGTTGCTGATTTTCCTTCAGCTTACGTAACACAAACACATTCGTTTTTATTGTGTCGAAAGCACTGATCACTTTTGCACGTAGTTGGGTAACACTGGTGATTTCGTCCGTGTACACCAATCTTTTAACGTCTCCCCACAGATAAAAATCCAGGGGCGTGAGGTCCGGAGAACGCGGAGGCCAAGCCACTGGACCACCGCGACCAATCCAGTGGGTGCCAAACCTGTCATTCAAGTACTCACGTACTTGCCTACCGTAGTGAGGAGGTGCACCGTCCTGCTGGTAGTACATGTTGCGTTCCACTCCCAGGGGAACTTCTTCCAACATTTCCTCGACGACGTATTGCAACATCTCCAGATATGTGGCACTAGTGAGGTGACCATCGATAAAATGGGGTCCAAGCAATTGGTCTCCTATTATGCCAGCCCACACATTTAAACTGAACCTCACTTGAAAAGAATGCCTTTTATCTTCCTGCAAGGCGACAGGCAGGCCTTCGTTGCCGCGACCTTCAGCATGCTGGGGAACGTCGAACTGCCGATGATCGCGCAGTCTCTGCGTAGCAGCCAGCATTACCCTGTGTGAGGGACGTTGCCGATTGGGGAATAACTCCGCGAACATTTCGATGGCTCGAGATACATTGTCTCCACTGATGGCATACAAGCGGACCATCTCCACCAACTCTACATTGGAGTATTGGTCCGTCATTTTTACAACTAGGTACCTATCCCGACCGTTAATCGAAGGCGCACTTGAGGGGCGGAATTTGCAAGCGTATGCACATACCGGCGTCATCAAATACACTAATAAATTGGCCCGATTTATGCATTTGCGATGGCCGCGGGGGCGCGGGCGTGGCGGGAGAGAGGGAGCGGGCGGTGGTTGGTTCTTTGGATTTATGAAAGAAATGTCGGTTGCGTTTGTTTGTGTGTGTGAAAGCGCAGTTTAAGGACACGTACAGATTGGTCGCGTTTTAAAAAGGGGAGTTCACACTTACCGATTTCCGTAAATAAGAATAAAATGAAAAAAAAATACCTGCCCATTTTATTGTTGATTCGGGTCGAGAATCACTAACATAATTACCTCCTAAAATGTTTTGCAGATCCAAAACTGCACCTTGTATTTTGCGAACAAATTTACATTTGTAGTTGGAATGTATGGGAGATCATGTTTTTCAACTACAATGTTAATAAGTTTGTGCTTGGGATAAATTCATCCCAACTACGGAACCCTTCATTGTGCGTGGTCCAACACGCACTTGACCGGTTTTTTACCATGTATGTTTGTTTTCTGTTTAATTTATTTGTACGTGCTTCCTAGGTTTAGTGGTCACAAGCGCTACTGCTGAGCATGTAGTCCTTCCTGTATTCGATTCCCGGATCGAGCAGTTTAATTATTTTAATATTTTTTATTTAACACCTGAATACCAGTATTTTACATGGAGTGACTGCCTATCTGACCTCAACAACCCAGTTACTGGGTAACACGATACCCTATGGTGCGATATACAAAAAAAAATACAAGCACCTAGTTTATTTTTCTTTAACAAAATTTGTACTACATAGTTAGACAAAAAACTCTCTCTTCGTCTTTTGGCTGCATGCTAGCTAGCTAGCTGGTAAGACTGGTTGTCAGACTTTTGGGCTTCTGACTACCGAGTTCTGCTCGGCTGAAAATAGATAAACATATCGTCCAGGTATACCAACGTTTTATCACATTCCCGAGGTTGTGAAAATAGAGAAAACGAAGTTTCCCAGATATGAGACCTAACTAGATCAATTTTTGGCCCCTGTAAATCCCTATATTGCAACTTTCATCGAAATCATTAGAGCCGTTTTCGAGAACGGCATTCATTACAAATATATATATATTGCTCATTTAATAGTATATGATAAGACGACACACGATTACTCGAAGCCATTTAAGTAAAGTACCTACAATAATATGCAATAGTGTTAATTAACTTAGCTGATTCATTGCCCCTACGCTCGTTCATACCGAGTGATGAATGAACTTTGTTTAGTCTCAAAAAACTTTTTCCAAAAAAAAAAAACTACCGTCTTCCAAAACAACACTACAAAGTGAAAAATAACTTTAATTTCGGAAGTCGGTGTCTTTGGTTTTGAAATTTTGTTTTTTGCCACCAACTTCCGAAATTAAAGTTATATTTTACTTTGTAGTGTTTTTTAGAAATCAGTTGTTTTTTTTTTTTTTTTCGAAAATGTTTTTATTTTTAAATTTTTAGTTGTGGTACCTACCCCACACAAATGCGAATACCACTATCTGCTATGTAAATAACAGTCACAGGTACTTACTTATCATATCATCCACATACTAAGTGGCAAAATATAGAATTTTCAAAATCGGTCCAGAATTGACGGAGAAATGGGCGGACATACATTAAAAAACAAACATACGCTACGAACATATAACCTCCTCCTTTTTGGCAGTCGGCTAAAAAATGAGAATAAAATAAATGAATTAAATACATTTTAATATTTGAAAAGATGAGCTATATTTTTATATATTTAAATACTTTTGAACAAAATTAACCTACAGCCTAATTCCATAACATACTGGTGATCACAATTGTGTTAATGGATGTATGTATATTTATGTGACGTCTTTGTTCCATCATAATTTTTTTCCTATTTATTGATCGTCATTCACAACTTTTCCTGGAGGTCTATTTCCCCCAAAATATGAATACTTCAGCAAAATAGCAACATAAAAAAAAACAAAGATTATGTAATAAATAAAAAAAACTAACAAAATACATAATTATATAAGTCCATGTACGATAGCTCAGAAGTAAGAAGCATTTTACAATAAATACTTAATAAAAATTCATAAGATATGTTAATGTAGCCTATTCTGCGAACGCTTGAAGTAAATAAACACGTTCTCGGAAACTACAAAACAAATGTAGTTGTTTACTCAGAAAAATAGAGATACATTACAAGAACTCAGACCAGATGAACAAAAAACAAGACATAGCGCTGCGAACAAAACAGTGAAGCATACCAAAACTACACCTCCGCTCTGTGCATACACGCTCACACGCACACATTTACAATCAAACTATACCTCACTAAGTGCACACATGTTTACGAAAGCGGCCTCACGTCATTGTTGACACCACTGTCCTGGTTTTTTATATGGTCTGAAGAGAAGACTATAAAAAAAAAACTGGCACTCCGGGAGTGCCGACAGAAGTGAAAACTTGAAAAAAAAAATCGGCACCGCGGTAATTAACGCGTTGATGTCTTTTACTCCAGGCACCGCGGTAATCAACGCGTTGATGTCTTTTACTCCACGGTGTCGGAAAATTGCGTTACAGTGTCGCGAAATCAATGGTTTAGTCCCATCTCAAAAATGCCCAACGCGTCTAAAGAAGTTTTCACTTCAAAAAGCCTACGCATTGATAAGCAAATCAATAATAAATCTCCGATGATAATCTACACATTTTTGTGCACATTTTTATGTATCGTGCGAGCCACGTCTTGTAGTTGTTGTTGTTATCGTAACGTCACGTTATCACAGATTAGACGATATCACAACGAGAGGGACAACTGACGCGGCCTTGATTAGCGCGTAAACAATGCGTCACGTTAGCTGAGATCTTACGCAGGCAACAGGCGGCAGCGATTTTTAGTTTAAATAATAAAAAAGCTGCGGGTTAATTTGCGTAACACACATACAATTACAATTGATCGCAATACTATCCATTTTGATACCCACTGCTTCATAGGTTTAAAAAGTTCGTCTGCTCAACAACGTAAATTACGCAATCAACGTGGCTGAACTGTCAAAATGAAAGGCATGATCGATTGCTATTTTATGTGTGATACGGTTACGGAATTACCCGCCACCGCCAGTTGGTTTTAGACAAGGTAATTTTCGTTGCGCAAACTTATTTTATTGGGCCGGTGCATAACGGAGTTTGGGCCAACATGCCAATTAATAGTGTTTATCTGACTTATCGGGTCTTATTACAAAACAATTTCAAACTTTATTCTGACTAAGTTAAAGTTTAAGCTTGGAAGATACCTAGATCTTGTTTTGTAATAAATCAAATCAGCATCCAAATTGCAAAACACACGTTAACTTACAATCCGAGGGATTTTGAAGGAAATTCCTAATCGATTGCTTCACGCGTTTGCAAACTTCGTCTGCTCAACAACGTAAATAACGCAATGAAAATGGTTGGACTGTCAAAATAGAAGGCATTGCAATTGATTGCCATTGTATGGCATAACCAGCCTATATATTGTTCCCACTGCTGGGACACAGGTCTCCTCTTGGTGAGAGGGAGTGGGCCGTAATCTACCACGCGGGCCCAGTGAGGGTTGGTCTTCGAATTTTTAGTTCTAGAACATGTCAGTTTCCTCACGATGTATTCCTTCACCGTTTTCAGAGCAGTGGTGATGAAATATTTTACACAAAGTAAAGCGTCTGTCTGGGTTCGAACCTACGACCTACCATTGTATGTGTGTCATGCAATTACCCCCAGGTGTGCAAACCTGCGATGAGGCTCCATAATTATGTGTAATGGTTACCGCCATTGATTGCCATTAATAACAAAGGCTTTGCCGATGTGGCGATGTATTGTCATAGTCAAACCTTTAAACAATGTTTAAAGGCTCCCGCAGACATACGCGGCGTGTCTTTAGTAGAACAATTTCTATGAGAACACCATAGAAATTGTTCTACCAAAATCGCGTCGCACCGTCACGTCGCGCCTGTCAGCGGGAGCCTTAAATTCCATAACAACAAAGCTTTTTGTTGCAGCTTTGCCGTTATTTTGCATCTTCCATGAGCATACCATTTCCAAAACACGCACAAATCACGCGGCGATAAGAAATCGCTTCCGCCTCTGCACTATGTCCTCACCCTACATACATACAATTATCTCAAGGCTCTGCTCGGAACCTTCCAGATATTATCGGAACACTTTACGTATCCCATGTAATGACAGATATAATAGCTGGCAAATTTTATAGTCACAGGCTTATCGATGTATTGATTATTTCGATGTATCTGATAAGAAAGTAGGTCAGTTTTGTTGTTTGACAGACGAAGAGTGGTTTTAATCCCTCCTTTTCTCGTGATTTCAGAGCGCGACCAATATCCCTTCTATTTTAAAGGGTTCCGTACCTCACAATGGCTCCCGCAAACAAGCGTGACGCGACACCGATTGAACAATTTCCGTGAAAGTTTTCATAGAAATTGTTCCATCAGAGTCGCGTCGCGCCGACGTCGCATCGCGCCTGTCTGCAAGAGCCTTAAGGAAAAAACGGATCACTTCGTTGTCCGTCTGTCTGTCTCTCAGTCTGTCAAGCTACTATAACTAGGTCGTAAATACGAAGGTCTAGTCTTTTGGAGCCCTAAAAATATCAAGCAAAATACAGCCGTTTATGCGACATATTTTGATACTCGCAAATAAATCAAAACCTAAGTACTTCCCGTTGACCTAGAATCATGAAATTTGGCACGAAACAAGGTCTCACAGCACAAGTAAAGGAAAAAGTCCGAAAATCGTTAATTTTTCATTATTTTTTTTGCAATACCAAACTTACATTTGCAGTTGGAGAATTGACTGTGATCCATATCGAAGTATGGCAGAACATGTTTTTCAACTACAATGTTTAGTTTGTTTTTGGGATAAATTCGTTCGACATAAGTTCACCGGATAAGTTCCGTAGTCGGGATGAATATCCCGTGTGCATGTTCGCGCACGGACAACGCAGTGGGCGACACGGTAGGACGGACGGACAGCGGAGTTTTCGTACACTTACGAACACGCACGAACGATCCTGACCTTCCCAGTACAAAGGGAGCGCGCAGACTGGGTGCGACTTAAGGCTCAAAAGAGAAAGAAAGAGAAAGAGCCTTTAGTCGTACGTATAGTTCCGACGTCCGAAAACAATCCGAACTTGTTGGGATTTGTTCTATTTGACGGAGAAAAACGTATCCAGTGTGCGGACTCGATTCGCACGACTATGGTCGTACGTGTACACACGAGTGAAATTCGTACGAAGACACATCCAAAGTACGCACGGCCTTAGCAATAATGTTCCGCACCCTTTGAGTCCTAGTTGAAATTCCTGTTCCCGTAATATTTTCACAAAGTTTTTTTATTTCATGTGCTCGCTCTGTCCGACTTCAGTAGCTGTATGGAAGTGGCAGATAAAGTTTTTTACAATGCCTTTGTTTGAGAAACCGTTGAAAGCAATAAAGGTAAGAACAAAACAAGCACGGGTTTTTATAATTTTGCTAATTCGTATAATAAATAATTCTGTTTGTCAAAAATATTGAAGTGAAAACTTCTTTAGGCGCGCTGAGGATTTTTGAGATGGGATTAAACCATTTATTTCGCGACTCCGTGACGACACCTCATTTTTGTAAACGCTTGATTGTGCTCTTTATTTATATTAGGTTACGGATCAATGTTCTATGCAAGTATTTTTACTTTACACTTAAAGTAAAAATACTTGCATAGAACATTGATCCGTTTTGAAAGTTTTTTTTTGTTTTTGTAACCTCTTTGTGCTCTTTACGTTATCTAAATGATAAGGTTACGGACCAATGTTCTATACAATTATTTTTCTTCCACCAAGGCGATCTTGTTCAAGTTTTCACTTCTGTCGGCACTCCCGGAGTGCCACCAAATTTTTTTTTAAACTGTGGTACTGGTGTAAGAGAAATGCAAGTGCTTATGAATCACATTAGAATCACATATATCACACAAATGAAATGCTTCTAGCTAATGGAATAAAGAATGGGCGGTTCAATCAAATCTTAGTGGGCCTGCGCGGGCGCCGTCAGATCGGCCGAGTTGCCATGTGTTGTTGCACAGTGGAACGAATGTATGGGAGCGGTTGGACGTAGACATGTCCGAAAAAAAAGAGTAAAATTATGCCAAACTAATGATGCCATCTTATTCGATTACTTAATGCCTTCATAACTTGTGGTGATGAATTTCTTCATAACTCCCATATTTCGGGAGTAATTTGAGAAAATGTGAAATTTTACTATGAAAATGAGTGTATCGAGCTCTCTCCCTCCTGATTCCGGGCTTGTTTCAAGTAGCGGTCTCTAATATCATAATGCTAATACTAAGAGCTATATTTAATACTAAGACACATAGTGCGCCAAATGTGCACTTTCTGGGATAAAGAGTGATGTTTATTTTATAACACAATTTTTTAATTTTTTGTTTATTTTGTTGATTAAAACCGTTTTTCTAAAGGTTTACCTTATTACAATAACATTTCTGATCAGCCAATTAGAGAAGATATAAGCTAATTAGGATATATAATTAGGGACTTAAGGTTTACATATAAAACTGATGCACTAATGATTACTGATAAGAACATTGCTATTATTTAATTACTAAATGGCTCTTAATACACTAATTTAGCATGCATCATTTACTAATTATCACAATAACTAATTACCTTGCAATATTTAACAAAGGATACCTGGGATACCTGGATTTTATATAAATAGGTCACTATTAGTAACTTTAAAATCAGTGTTGATTTACACCTCGTTGTATCCAAGCTAATCTCGCAATGTATTTTCCAAATTTTAATACAAATCTTGATATTCACGTTGCTTTATGCGCACGCGCACATAAAGATTTACGCGACTTTAACTATTTGTTCAGTGTTTTAAAAGATAACAGTTGTGTTCAGTTATGTGAAAGTGCTGAAACAAGTTTAAAAGACTGGTGTCGTCGATTTTGCTACCGCATTTATGCAAAATGGACACAGTCTGGAAGAAGCACAGATAAGTTTCGGAAGAAACATGAGATTTGGCTACAGGCTGCAATTCAATGGCCGGAATTACAGAATGAAAATATGGAACCTTCTACAGAAAATATAAGTGACGTCATCGAGCCCATAATTTCTCCTGCTAAATCTGATGCTTCAACTTGTACACATCCTAGTCCTCGTAAATCTTTTGAGGACCTTAGTAACCGGCAAAAAAGAAGACGCACCACTGAAGATAGTCTTTCATGCAGCAGTAGCAGCGCTGAAATTATGTTTTCGGCCGAAAGGGCGCTTCAAAAGGCAGGACAAAGCGATACAGCTTATGTTATGAAATACTTGACGGAGAATCCAGAAGAGGCCTCAAAAATCAAAGCCTTCATTGAAGGTAAATCAATTCAGGTACGGGAAATATCCCCTTTGAAGGCATTGGCTCTTTATGTATCGATGAACTTATCGAAATGGCGCTATAACACTCTTCGGGATTTCAACACTCAAGAAGGAGCTCTTCAATACCCGAGTTACTACATGTTGGTTAAAGAAAAAATTAAGTGCTATCCGGCCAAAGAAGATCTCACAGTTACAGAGAGCTCTGCAAAAATCAAATTACAAGCCTTGATGGATTTAACCTCAAGAAGACTTATTAGGTCGTTAGAAACCCCTGTTGATCCCAATCAACAGCTCGTATTGACCAGCAAATGGGGTTTTGACGGATCATCTAGCCAAAGCATTTATCATCAAAGGACGAGTGAAGATGAGCAAATCGATCTTGCTAGTAATTTTATGATTAGTCTTGTACCACTGCGGCTCGTCTCAAAAGGTGTAACAATTTGGGAAAACGAGCGACCATCTTCCACTTCATTTTGCCGGCCAATATTGTTTAAGTTTATAAAGGAAACCAAAGAAAATGTGCAGAGAGAGATGGCTGAAATCGAAGCAGAGATTGAAGCCTTAACTCCATCCACCATCACTGATGGAATTAGTGTCAAACACCAACTGCTGTTGACAATGATTGATGGTAAAATTCATTCCATTATATCCAATACAGCAGCTTCAGTGTGTGACATATGCAAGGCTTGTCCTAAAGAAATGAATAATTTAGAGTTAATCAAAGATAAACACGCAAACGAGGACATGTATAAATATAGCTTAAGCACCCTTCACGCTTGGATTCGCTCAATGGAATGCTTATTACACATTTCCTACAAATTAGACATAAAATCATGGCAAGTAAGGGGTGATATAGCAAAAAGGCAAGTTGATGACAGGAAGAAAAGAGTTCAAGAGGCTGTAAGAAGAGAAACGGGCTTACTTCTCGATGTTGTGAAACAAGGCAGTGGATCCACCAACAATGGCAACTCGGCAAGGAGATTTTTTGAAAACTACACTAAATCTGCTGAACTGACCGGAATAGATGCTATGCTTTTAAGAAAAATCTGTGTGATCTTGCAGTGTATTTCATCAGGAGAGAAGATCAACGTAACTAAATTCCGAGAGTTCTGCTTTGATACTGCTAAGCTTTACGTGGAGTTATACCCATGGTATTATATGCCTTCTTCACTTCATAAAATTTTAATGCATGGGCCAGACATAGTTCAGAACATGTCAATTGTGCCCATTGGTTTTCTATCCGAAGAGGCATCTGAGGCTAGAAATAAAGATTTTAGAAAATATAGAGAGGGGCATTCTCGAAAGCATAGCAGTATCTCATGCAATGAAGATATTATGCACAATCTTTTACTGTCTTCTGATCCACTTGTTACAAGTATCCGTCCAAAAGGAAATAAGTTTGTAAAAAAATCTTCTTTTAAGGAATTTTATGAGCTTACGGATTCTGAGAAAAGTGATATCGAATTTGTTAACATAAATGATTTAGCGGACATCGATTCTGAATTTGAATTAATTGATGATGATGATGATGACGAAGATAATTAAATGATGTTATTGTTTTAAAATGTGTAACTTAGTAAATTAGAGCTTACGTCTTAATTATTTATTGTACTTTTAATGAAACTAGGTAATTTATTATCAACTTACTTAAAAGTCATACTCTCATCAGTTCTTGTGAATATTTTTGTTAATATATATTTCTGTATATATATAATATATTTATAGACCTCTTAATAAGTCTGTCTGCGGTTTAAAGTAAATACAAATGGGGAAAAAACGTTTTTTTTTTTAAATTTTCATTTCCTTTTATCCCAGAAAGTGCACATTTGGCGCACTATGTGTCTTAGTATTAAATATAGCTCTTAGTAATAGCATTACGATATTAGAGACCGCTACTTGAAACAAGCCCGGAATCAGGAGGGAGAGAGCTCAATACACTCATTTTCATAGTAAAATTTCACATTTTCTCAAATTACTCCCGAAATATGGGAGTTATGAAGAAATTCATCACCACAATTTATGAAGGCATTAAGTAATCGAATAAGATGGCATCATTAGTTTGTCATAATTTTACTCTTATTTTTCGGACATGTCTACGTCCAACCGCTTCCATACATTCGTTCCACTGTGTGTTGGTTGTGTTCGGCAAAATGTAAATATGAACTATCGTACATATTTACATTTTGCCGAACACTTATATACTGTTAAAAAGTGCCAGCTGGGGGGTTTGCATAATTATTCAATGAGAATTTATTGAATAAACGATTTTTTTTTAACCCTTATCCTAAAATGTGGGATGGAGATTCGAAATCCTGTAGTGGCCAGTTACAGGCCATTTGTGGCAGGTTTTTGGCTCGCCACAATCCCCTCAGCTTATTGCAGTTCACTACTGGAAATAGGCCTCTCCCAAGCTGCGCTAGAACGCACTGTCCTCCGCTTTCCGCATCTAATCTGTCCCAGCCACTTTTTTAAGGTCGTCGGTCCATCTAGCAACGTTTATTATAATTACGAGCTTGTTGGAGATTTCAGGAATGCTCTTCCAGCAGGATTATTACGAAACACACTCACAATGCCAATGCTTTTCATTTTGGCAATTCAACAATATTCATTGGCATTGCGTTATTTACATTGTCGAGCAAAAGACGATTTTTTCAAACACGAACTTCCTTCAATTTCCTTTGCATTGTGATAGAAAGTGTGTTACGCAATTGGGGTGGATATAAAGATTTAAATCGTTAGATTCGCCCTACTGCGTCAAAAGGTAGTCGCGTTTCTTTTTCGTTTTGACACCTCTGACACACAATGACGCAGTGACTTGATTTGATTGTTATGGAAACGCTAACGCTATTTAATCATGTGTGAGGTCACTCTTCTTATCGTGGACACTTTTTCGCGTGACTTATAGTAAGGGCAAATCTAGCGATTTAAATCTTTTGGTGGTTCACGATGTTTTCCATGATCATTGCGTTAGTCAGTGATATTGTAGCACAACTCCAAAATGCCTAATAAATTATGACATTTAAAAAGTCACATTGTAATGATAAATAGAGTTAAAAAAATTAAATAAAAATTACCTGACAGGCAGCTCTTTCCGTAGAAAGAGAAAAGATTTACTTTCGCACGCATTTAAACCTGAAACAATGAAAAAAAAAAAACAATTATTACATCATTCTTATCAAACTAACGTCATAATCAAAACATAGTGCCTTCAACCTTATCATTAATTTGTCATTGGTAAAACCCAATCTAAATTAGCAAACATACCTACAAACATTTACTTTATTTTAGGAATTAAGGAAATTAAATGAAATTGTTTATCCTGTTAATAGAATATCCGAATCACTTTTACACGTCATATTAAAAAAAAAAAATATAAGCTAGATGAGTTCGGCATTTCCTATCTGACTACTCTGAGAAGAAAGGCCGAAACAAACTCAGAGGTCGCAGTCTCTTTTAAAGTCCAGACATAATCTTGGTCAGGCCATATGGGGACCATGTAAATTAGTGTCTGAAATGGTCTTTTGAGGAAAGAACCACACAGCTTTGAGTGTACCTGTCCAGTCAGTGCAAGCATTTGTCAGTAAACATGAAGCTCAACTCAGAACTTAAGGAGCTCAGCTCGACGAACAATACCAAAGAAAGGACATCTGGGAATATACAAGCTCGAGATTTGCAAGCGAGCCTTGGAGCGCAGTATCCTGGGGGGTTCATATTTCGGATCGTAAAAGGAACACAACATTCGGCGCCAAAAGCCGAGAGCGCAACGGACGGCGCGGCGGTTGCGGGTACTACGTGTTAACGTGTCTGACCTTTTCAGTATTTCAACTTTGTAATATAATTACCTACACATAGAGATAAACTACGATAACATGGCGCGCCCCTCCAAAATTCTACACGGTTGAAAGTATTTGTGAAATGTATTTACAAAGCGCCACCCAAGACTCACAACGCATTGTGTGCGTACTGAGACGACCATCAAACAAAAATAAATCCGAGGATTTATTTATTCGTGAGTCTAGTCACTAGACCCATTGAAACAGTAAAGTAGAGGGGCGCGCCATGTTATCGTAGTTTATCTCTACCTTCTTTTGGGAGGTCAAATCGATATTACTGTAGTAACAGTTCAAATCGTTACGCTTGAATAATTAAAAACGTCTTTGTACTAATGTATTATTGGAACGAAGTTCTTTAACCCGGCTTGTAAACTATCAGAAATCGTCACGCTAAAAAGTGTTAATACTTGCGACTGTCTTCTTCTAATTCAAAGAGAAAGAAACAGAGAGAGAGAGAGAGAACGCTGACAGAAAACAAGAAAAGAGTAAAGTAATTACAGTGTCGTGGGATAAAATTGTACACATCGGCCCGAGTACACTGCATGTCGAAGAGAGTGTGAAATTGGTCAAAATGAAAATCCAAGATGACGGCTCTGAAAATTTTCAAATATTCATCATGGGTATCGTTTTCATGGTTTTCAAGGGTGCAAAAACTGATAGTGAGGTCATAATGAAAATCCAAGATGGCGGCTGCGAAAATTTTGTCATGGGTGCCGTTTTTATAATTTTCGAGGGTGCTAAAGTCGAAAGTGAGGTCAAAATGTAAATCCAACATGGAGGCTACAAAAATTTTGTTTTTGTTTTAAATCATACTTGAGAAAGAACTTCGTTCCTGCCGGGGGTCCCCCGACCGCATACGTTTTTCAGTAAGGAGGAGGAACTTGTGGCTACGTAATAGCAGCCGTACGGCTCGATCTATCAGGTTAAGTTACGCTTGCCGGGGTTGGGCTGTGGATGGGTGATAATCTTAACACACCGGGTCTCTCTGTGCCTCGGAAAGCATGTTAAGCCTTTGGTCACGCCAGTGATTCGTGGATCTTTGACAGCCGTTACGGGTCGTCAGAAGCCCGAAAATGTTACTACCACTCTTACCAAAGGGATATCGTATTACCCAGTAACTGGGTTGTAGAGGATAGGCAGTCGCTCCATGTAAAATACTGGTATTCAGCTGCACCTGGTTAGACTGGAAGCCGACTCCAACATTTGGGAAAAAGCTAGGCATGATAGATATCGAAGCTACACCAATGTCACGCAACTTAACATCTAGAAACAAATTGAATAACCTTTTCATGTCTCTGAAAGTGGTCTGAAAATTCAAATGACAGACAAACGTCAAATTAAATTAGGGAGAAAATGGAACCTCATTTCGTGGGTGGAACGCGTAGGTGTAACATGAAACTCAATTTAAATAATAGAACCTCACTCCACTGGTTTTAATTCCAGTTAAATGACCTTTTACTAAAGCTTCGAATAGTCTATTTCAACCTACACTGGGTCACCATTTTCTGAGCCGCCGATTCGGAAAGTTGTTCACAGTGAATTGAAAGTGTTAAAACACTTATCATGGACTGCAAAAAGTCGATAACAGTTCTTCTTCCTGATTCAATTTAGAGGATAATCAGCTTATAATGTTCCCACAGCTGGGACACAGGCCTCCTCACTCCGAAAAATTGAATTTTACACTTGTTTTATCAACTACTTTTGGACGGGCCCGTATCTTCATTGACGGACTTAGAGAAAATTGTTTAGACAAATAAGTTTACGCTGTCTTGTACACACGGCTACACATCAACCTAAACATTTCCAGTACAAGCTGACCTCGTATTATACGGAAATCGTATACAATGCGAGATCAGCTTAAACTGGAAATGTATAGCTTGATGTGTAGCCGTGTGTACAAGACAGCGTAAACTTAGTTGTGGAACTTCGCACAAGTTACTAAGTACTTATCTTAAAATAAACACAACGCAGTCTGTAGATACTTACAACTTCTGAGGGCTTAGTGCGAGTTTTACAACTTTGTTCGAATCACTTCACCATCGCGTTAATCGAGTTAACGTCAAACGCATCGACAAGTGAATGCGTGCGAGTGCGAGTTACCATCAAACCTAACCATTCACTATGCGTTTGGTCACCGTGAATAGCGATCATTATTTTTCTTATGTTGGTGGCACGTACGCGTCGTCCGATAAACCGACCAAATAGAATGCCATTTATATTCAGTATTCTTATTGAAAGCGGCTGTCTATCAAATTTGTGTTGGTTATAGTGTACGTTTTGTGTTTGTTTATTTTGAAGTTTGAAGTTATTGCATTCTAATATTTTATTAATATTAAGCCCTTTATTCTGACTATCGAAGGAAACTTTTCATAATATGACAGTGTAGAGGTTTTTTAAAGAATATCACGTAATTCAGAGTGTCTCTTGGCCTATGCCAAACGAAAACGCTTAGCGTTTCCCACTGGGTTCTATCTCGCGCTACCCTTCTCCAGTGGTGTCCAGCCTTCAGCCTCAGATCGTCCGCCCATCTTGTTTCTTTGTTTTTTTCTAATATTAACAGATTTTTGAATTTTAACCAAAAATTCTAAAGTGACTACAATCAATGCACCCTATTACTCCAGGTATTCTATATTTGGCACAAAACCTGAAATAAACAACATACATTTCCGAATTACATAAATGTTGTGTATTTACTAGTACGTACCTAACTATTTACAATAAATAATGTGAGTACCTTTGACTGATTGCTTGTCTGGCAGATGGAGTGTTAGGAAATTTTATATATTTGTTTATTATATTTCTATGTGTTAGAGCCTTGGTAACCTCTTCAATATAAACACTGCACATTTTTTGAGATATATTAGCAGCTACTCCCACTGGCCGCTGGTAAGACCCAGATGCATAAAAAAATAGTGCAGTAAGTACCTAAAAAAATTAAGTTTAAATATGTAAAGTATGGACTGGACCAAGAGCTAAGCTAAGCTAGTAAAACTAGCTTATCTTAGCTTTTGGTCTGCAACCCGCTTTAGATGTAGGACAACGAGGTAGGATGAAGAAAGTGTATTTCACACAAATGCTGATATATTACATTGAGATCAATGTAAACTAGTACGTTAGTACTTATATCTCGATGATATACTACCTTATCTTCCAAGGTTACCCGTTGAGAAGACTTTAAACCAGTAAGCTGTTTCAGCTCTCGGCATAAAAACCTGACCGCTTTCTTCGGAAGCCGATACCTTCTCTTAAATTCGCCCTCCGGAAGATCTCTTAGGGAATTACTTGAAGTACGGGCTTTTGTACGAACACTGGACATGTAAATACGCTCATCTTTTGCCCTAGCGGTCTTAAACATCTTCCAAGCAAAATATAAACGTGATGCCATGGTTTAATCCACACAACTAATTAAAATAAAATAACTTTGATAGTAATTCACCTCACTCACAAGGCTCTCACTACAAATCCTTCCGTGACAACTTTACACGTTCGAAAGTGAATAAGTTTCTCAAACGAGCTGTCAAAACTGTCAAAATTGTAACTCACACTCGCGTTATCACAGAGTCACGCTAATTTACGAGCTCACTTTCGAGTGGGAATCAATCGTCACCATCGACAAAGTAAACTAAAAAACTTACACTCACAATTTTTAGTTCTCGCGTATGGCACCAGGTGGCGCTAACTCAACGCCATACAAATCTGCGTTTACTCTAACGCGATGGTGAAGTTAAAAAAACTCGCACTAAGCCCTCTGCTCACGTTCTAACTGCCTAAGGGAGTGAGTGAAGCTAATACATATATAGATAAGTGTTTGTACAGTCAGACGAGGAGTCTATGTACTGACTGTAAATGGCTTAATGTTGCAGGACGAGTGTAACATTGAGTTGTTTTATTCAATCAATCAATAAATCAGTTCATTTGAGAAACATAGGTGTTTACATTAATAGAGGGTGCGCTATGTTTTGCCATAATTAAGACATACAAATTTAAAGTGACCCATTATTAAGAGCACCATTTAGTTTACATGTATAAAGTGGGCAACGTCGCAAATAACTGTCAAATATTTACCTGTTTTGATTAATTTGGCAATATTACTGTATGGAAATAAGAAATATGGCTAACTAGTGAACTAAAATATTGATTATCAAATGCAATAATGAATATCGTAAAACCGAATATTTTTAGTTTTAGATGTAAAAAAAGTATTTGGAAACTTTCCAAGTGCCCTTTTACACCTAAAACGGTTACAATACAACCTCCAACATCAAATTCAGTGTTGTAATTGCATCAAATTCAGTTTTAAAATTTCATAAACGCTAGACAGATGGGCATTGAAAGCGATAAAATACAATAGAAGTAGATATCTTTAGTAACCTGTTCCGCTTAGCTATTTCTAAAGAGTCTTAAAAAAAATAACACTGAAAGAAATCGACACGTGTTTCACGTCTCAACGAGGCATCCTCAGGATGACGATTGACTTGTCGCGAAATCGAACACGGCGTGTTGCCACACCAAGCACTGAGCGCAGATAAAGAATTGCTTTCAAGCGATTGCAATCAAAAATAGCTTACAGAAAGGAACCGAAGTGCGAAGGAAAATTTTTACACGGCTGGTCATTTTTATCCTACATGTTATTTTTGTATATCAATGCGATGCGCCAAAAAATGGTTAGACATGCTTTGAAGTTTTAACTTTTTGCTCAAACTCGATTCGGTTGTTTTCGCGTTAGTCAAACCGGTTAGTCAATTACGAGTAACCCATATATGTATGTATACAAACAGCTGCTATTATAACTAAATCAACTCGCGGCCTCAAGGTGATCAATACCCTAATTGCGTAATATCAACCACAATGTGTTTTGATTTGAAACAGATTGCTAATCCATTGCATCAGAATTTGAAGAAAAAAAAACTGCTCCGCAACGTAAAAAACGCAATGAATGTTGTTGAACTGTCAAAATGAAACAAATTTGTCATAATCGTTTACGAAAATAAGTTACGCAATTAGGGTACAGGTCACAGTAATGATAATAATGTAAATTTGTTATGCAATCGATGCAACGATGACAAGAATCGGCCATTGATATTTGTCTATGTAAATGAAAAAGAATGTGTCATTTTAACTTAGCTGTCAGTACTGTCACCAATGAGATCAGTGTTGCTGGTGAGTTTCATTTTAAGGCGACGATAACCGACTTTTAATGATTTTATATTGAAGATCACGTCTAAACGAGTACAGTTAACGATTTGGAAAAAATATATGTTAAATTAGAGCATTTTCCTAATAACTTAATATAAGAATATTTTAGATTCCGTTTATATTACATAGTGAAATTAGTTTGTAAAGTTATGTCTAACGCGGATAAAAAACTGAGAATCACGCAAAATCTATCAAGCGTATTTTTCTTAAACCTTCACCATTTTAAAGATAATTGAATTATTCATCTTTTAGTATGTACCTGTTTTATTAGAATACCTTTTGTTTAATGTATAATAAATTAATAATGCGTCTAATGTGGGACAGCGCTCCTTGATGGGCGAGTCCTATTACTGGCTGGACGTACGACGCGTTGCATGAGCTCAGTACAGAACACGCAAGCTAACCACTCAAGGTCACTGGCATCTGCGTCTTAAATTCGAGTATCAATCAACCAACTAGTACTGTTTTTTTTTATTATTTTTTATTGTTTTTATTATTTCGCACGTTTTCTCTTCATTGTCGAAAAAAAATAGAATAGAATAGAAGCTCAGCAAAAGTCCGGTACAAATACATAAAAGATTAACTTTATAACAACTGGAACTGGGAATTAAAGCTCTTTCAAACAGGCGCGACACCTTTAAAGTAACCGTCATGAGAAGCTATAAATTTTGTAAACAAGTGTTCAGGAGTTCACAACATTTGGACCAACAAAAAAAAATGAATTTGTTTAAGATTTAATAAATTATTAAGTAACAAATATTAATTAACATATATTATTTAATAATAATTATTCGTCAGATTCAGATGTTTCCATTTCTGTGTCAGAATCAGTGACATGTATCACGAAGCTGTCTACAGTTTTATCAATCATCTCATCGATTTTGGAATAAAAATTATCGTCTTCCTTGATAACATGCTCCACACAACGCTTCCAATTTTCCGAAGTAATCTGCTGCAGTCTCTCTTGTAATCATTGTTTTACCTCGTCAAATTTAAAATTTGTATTTTGTTTACAATCCCTGCGACGGACGCGTTCCGGTACCAAGAAACAAAAACGATAGCGCTTTGCGTCGTTAAAATATGATCCGACTAAATTAAATAGGTTGTTACTTTCATATAACCCGTCTATATTTCATGTCGATTGAATATGGTCAATTTATTATTATCTCGCAATATAAAATGTTTACTTAGTAAAAGATGTTTGTTTACATAATTTATAGCTTCTCGTGACGGGTACTTTAGTTGCGCAGTCAGTAGATAGGTACCCATAGAAGTAAGATGTATGACACAATAATCACCAGACCGCATCGTGGTCAACATTATGGACGTCACTAAAAAATTACGAGGTTATTATAATTATTATGTACTTAATTTATCTGTCCTTAAAGCGTCCTAATTAACATTGTTATTTCTGGGAAAACATTTATAATATTTTTATTTCCTTTATTTATACCGCGCAACACTGACCTTTGAGTTGGTAACACAATTTTAAATAAAGTCAAAGTCAAATAATTTATTTCAAATAGGCCCATGTATGGCACTTTTGAACGTCAAAATTTACAAAATAATATAATTGATTCTAGTCGCCCCTTCCAAAAGGTAGTTTTCGTATGGAGAAGAATGGGCAAGAAACTCCACTGTTACTCTTTTAAAATGTTTTACAATAGTTTGTATAAGTACGTACATTAGTTAAATAATTATATGTGAAGACGATGATAAAAATTTGAATATTACACAATTAAAAAAAAAAACATTAAAACTGTTATTAATTGAAAAATTTTATTATACGACTGATGAATTTTTGAATGATAAATTAATTTAGAAAGATTTATTTATTTGACTGAAGAAACTGTTTTTAATTAAATATTGTGACTAATTGTAATTTATAAATTTTATTTATTTATGCATTGGCTGTAGAAATTATTGCATATTGTTCTTGTTTCGCATGCAACCATATTTGTACGCCTCTTGGCATGACATAGCAACCTATGAACTTTAATTTAAGAACTGTATTTACTACCTATGTTACACAAATAAAAAATGATTATTGATTATTATTATTGATGCACCTAGAATAAAATTACTATACTACAATAGGTGAAAAGAATTAAAAACGACAGATAATTTATTTATGTGATAGATACATGGTGCTCACATAATATTACAAAATAAAATAAACAAGCCGTCGCGTCGCGTAATTCACCAGCTCTGTGACATATTTTAATTTGTACGTCAACATTATCTCCATAATAATATACGTAGAACACCGCTGATAAATAATGGATAATGATTGTATTTGAATTGCAAACAATCAGAATTAATTACAAACATTTTACCTGTAATTTTTACTTCAACAAGTAGGTATTTTATGATGAAGCAGATTGAAATATTTTCTAAGGTACAGACCGACTGAATTAATGAATGAAAAGCACAGATCCCAGCGTGGTTTAACCAGACTCGCTAAATCGAACGAATCCTAAGATTTGTACTAGCCCCTGGAGCTTCATGTTTCATGCGCCTACAAAGACCATTGCATATCAAGGAGCAGACCGGGTGGCGCGGTCTCTCAATTCAATTCTCAAACCTTGCCAACAATTTCACTCATTATCATTCATTTAAACATTTCCGTTTTTTTCTTAGTTAGCCTTACACGATCAATTATGTTGCACAATTTCACGAATGGTGCAATGTTTTGGAAGTAGATAGCGCAATGTTTAAACAAAAGTTTGAGCGAGTTTAATTTTTATTGCACCGTGTAGAATCATTATTGCACTTGTACAATAGGGCCGACATAACTTGGTAGGTCTAAACATAGGTACTACGAACTTTCGCGCATGTTCACTCGCCTCATATCAGCATTTTTTTCTTAGAAAATACAATGTCGCCCATGGGCATGTGCCCGCCCGCATTTTTCTGAAATTTCATGAATTTTTTTGGAAAAATAACTTTAAAAGGGGATCTTGAATATTTTTTTTCTGATATAAAATATATATCAATCATCCGTTTTTCGTAATCCCCTATGTTTTCATGAACTATTTTTTTTTTTTAGAAAAAAATGTTTTCACCTCCGTTTTTTTGCATAGTCGATAAATTTTAATAAAAATGTTACTTAATCCGATAAAATAACTCAAAAGCTTTTAAGAAATAATATACAATCCAAATCGAGCCAATAACATCGGAGATATGGCAAACGCTACTCAAACAAAAAAAAAAAATAGTAACATGAAAAATATTAAAGATTTTTAAAGTTATTTTTCCATAATTTTTCATGAATATTCAGAAAAATACGGGCGGCACATGCCGATGGGCGACAGTGTATTACTGCGCAGCCCTCTGCGCGAAGTTCGGAACTGCCAAGTTGTATGGGCCGTATTGTACCATTATGTCTTGTATTCTGTGGTATTACGCAATATTTTGGTCTGGCAGCCAAATCTTGGTTCGACATGCTCATTTTTTTCTAACACTACTTATTCATACAACAAATAATGTCCGTCTCTTTCTGGCATCCGAACTTATCGGACATCGCACTTTGCACCGGCACAGTTTATAAACAAAACGTGTCTGTTAACGTCATAATGTTTAATAGCCTAAACCTTAAACCAATTTTATACGAAAAGTTTACCTCATGTCTCGATAGATGGCGTTGTTCTATTTAAATGCGCGCTATGGTTTCGTTACCACGCAAGGCATAAAACACCTCGAAATTATTAAATAAATGTCTCCGTTCTGAGTATGTGGTGTAGTTTTATTGCTATAAAATACTCCCCGACTCGTCGATAAAAAGGGCGAAAAAGATCTTCGATGATCATAAGGTCCTACGATCCGGAACGGTTTTTGAAAAAGCTAAACAAGCGCCCTCTGGTGTCGGAGTTGAAAGTTAAAAAGCAGCTAGTTGGTCGAATTGGTGCAAGTTGGAGCTGAAGCTGACCTAAGTAAGCGAGCGTGGTCTACGAGGCTGAGCGGAGCGTGGTCGACGAAGCTGAGCTGAGCGGAGCGAGGTCGACGAAAAGAAGTGGAGCGATAAAGGAAAGTGATTTAAAGTGATAAAAGTGCAACTTAAAAACTGTGAGTACATTTTGTTTGATTAAAAGTTCCAAGTGTCAGAGACTTGTAAAAATTTAAAGTTATTTCATGGACTTATAAAAAATTGAAGAAACTTGGGACTTAGAATAATTCGTCAAAAATTGAAGAGACCCCAAATCTATGCCCGATTTCACCTAGAATTAAAGTACAGTTCAAACACTTAGAAAAATTACGACATTCAAACACTTAGTGGAAATACAAACTGACACTTAGCAAATTAGACATATCGAATTATTTGCTTATAACCAAAGTATTCGTATTTGGAATCATGGAAGCGAAGTTAAGGCTGTTGGAAGATATTAAGGGTCGCATTCAGAAAGGGCTTATTAACTTCAAAAAATCTCCTAAAGACAGAATAAGCCAGGCATATGTAGACTCGCGTTTGGAAATATTAGATAAACAGTTTGAAGATTTCACAAGAAAACATGAAGATCTTTTGGTCAACTACACAGCAAGTGAATTGAATGCAACCAGTTACATAAAAAATGATGAGTTTGAAGCGGTTACAGACACTTTTATAACTTATAAGGTAGAATTAAAAAATGCTTTACCAAAATATCAGTATTCTGAAATGAGTGATGTCTCACCAGACCATAGCCAATCGAAAATGAGGTCGATTGCTAAATTGCCCAAAATAACAATTCCTGTTTTTAGTGGTAAATATCAGGAATGGTCAACGTTTAGGGATTTGTTTTTGTCACTAATTGATAGTAATCAATCACTTGATGATGTACAACGTTTACACTATTTAAGATCTCAATTGTCAGGTGAAGCATCACAACTCATAAAGCACATACCGATCACGCAGGCAAATTATAAGAAATGTTGGACTCTGTTAAACAGTCGTTATAATAATAAGAGATTTTTAGCCAATTGTATTCTCAAGCGCTTGCTAAACCAAAAACAAATTACGGCTGAGTCATCTATTGCTCTCAAGGAGATTTTAGATACCACAACCGATTGCTTACATGAATTGTCAAATCTAGGGGTGCAAGTAGACGCTTGGGATATTATTATTATTTATCTGATTGGCTCCAAGTTGGACGTTGAGACTCGGAAGCAGTGGGAATTGCAGGTAAGTCAATCTTGCGAGGAACTTCCCACCTTCAAGGATTTTCGGGACTTTTTGGATAAACGTTTTCGGGCTTTTGAATTTGTAGAACCTCAAAGTAGCAAGTCTAAAAGTAGTACTAACGCATTTCACGTAGTTTCAAAAATATCCTGTCCACATTGTTCCGAGGAGCATCTCTTGTGTTATTGTAAAAAGTTTGCTCAGGAGACCGTCGATCAGCGTCGTCAAATAGTTAAATCTCATGGTTTGTGTTTCAATTGCCTTCGCTCAAGTCATCTTAATATTAATTGTCGAGTTAATACCAAATGTAAAATGTGCAACAGGAAGCATCATACTCTCTTGCATCTAAAAACTGATTCAGAGGCACAGGCGAGCTGTTCTGTGTCTCCATTGCAAAAGGAAACGCCACAGAACGAGACCACGAATGAACCTCATATTTCAACCCATTTTGCAAAAAGTATTCATAGTCAGGTCATACTGGCTACAGCCGTTATTAAGGCTAAATCGAAAAATGGGTATCCACAAGTTTTGAGAGCCCTGTTAGACCAGGGTTCACAAGCTTCCTTTATTACGGAATCTGCAGTTCAGTTATTGAAGTTAAAAAAGATAGCAGTAAAAACGTCTATCACAGGTGTAGGGGGAGGTCAGAGCGATCTAACGTCAAAATTCATGGTTAGAGTCAACATTCAGTCATTACGGGATCCTGACTTCACCCTTCAAATAAAGGCTTATGTGCTGAGTAAGGTGACTTCGATATTACCTGAAAGGAAATTTACGTTGGTGGACTGGCCAGAGCTTAATAGTATTAATAATTTGGCTGATCCAAATTTCAATAAGCCTAACAAAATTGACATTTTGTTAGGATCGGGAGTCTATACTAAAGTCTTAAAAGAAGGCTTAATCAAGGACCCTAAGGGTAAAACAATGGCTCAAGATACTTACCTTGGTTGGATCATATCAGGTGAAGTCAGCGATGAAGATGGAGTGATGTCTTGTCACAATGTTATTCTAAGCATGCACGCTAAGGTCGAAGAAAATGAAATCCTAAGAAAGTTTTGGGAACTAGAGGCAGAGCCAACAGGCCCTGAAAGGTCAATTCTTAGCCCTGAAGAGCAAGCATGTGAAGATTACTTTGCTGCTACCACATGTAGGGATGCAGATGGTCGCTACATTGTAAAACTGCCTTTTCGATCCAGTAAAACGCCCTGCAACACAAAGGAAATAGCGTTAAAAAGATTATACAGTCTTGAACGGAAGCTAGCAAAAAATAGCGAGCTTAAAGGACAATATACATCGGTAATAAATGAATATTTATCACTAGGTCATATGGAAGAAATTTCTAATGAAAAAGACAAGAATAAGGTTGGCGCTGTTTACTTACCGCATCATGCTGTAATCCGCGAAGACAAGTCGACCACAAAATTAAGAGTGGTATTTGATGCGTCATCCAAGGGATCCAATGGTGTTTCCTTAAATGACACCTTAATGGTAGGACCACTCTTACAGGCTGATTTACGTCATACAGTTATGCGGTGGCGACAACATCCAGTATGTTTGGTAGCCGATATCATAAAAATGTATCGCCAAGTTAAAATAGCTGATGATCACGTGGACTTTCAAAGGATTTTATGGCGTGATGACGTTCATTCTGATATAAAGGAATACAGGCTTTTGAGAGTTACATTTGGAACATCTAGCGCACCTTACCTGGCAGTCAAGGCATTGCAGCAAACCGCTAGCGATGAAGGTCAATCGTATCCATGCGCTGCTAGTAGGGTTATGACAGATTTTTACATGGATGACCTCATGACAGGTTGCCAGACTGATGAAGAAGCTGTAAAAATATATCATGAGTTTAATGAACTATTAAATAAAACAGGTTTCACTTTGCAAAAATGGACAAGTAACCGAGAAGAGTTGCTAAAACAGATTAGGCTGGATACTGGAAGAGATCTGGAAATAAAGGAAGATGAAACCACTAGAATTCTAGGACTTACCTGGAATCGCAATTCCGATGAATTCCATTATACTGTAAACTTACCCTTTTCAACACCATCGCCGTTGTCGCCGTCTGCATCTGAAACTAAAAGAACAATTATATCAGAGATATCACGTTTATATGATCCGCTAGGTTGGATTGCACCATGTATAATTACCGCTAAAATCTTCATCCAAAAACTGTGGATCGCTGGTTTGGATTGGGACGACAAACTGCCCGAGGATCTTTTAAAAGAATGGCAGTCTTATCGTAGTGGGTTGCACATACTCAACAGCTTTAGAATTCCTAGGTGGCTGAAAAGAAAAAGCGGTGATCAAACGGTTGAACTGCATGGTTTTTCTGATGCATCAAGCGTAGCATACGCCGCGGTTGTTTACATCAGAATCATCGAGCCTGTAGGTCAAGTCCACTGTAATCTGGTAACGGCAAAAACGAAGGTGGCTCCAATTAAACAAATTTCTATACCACGACTGGAACTATGTGGCGCAGTTTTAGTTACCAAATTATTTTTAGAAGTGGCTTGTGTGTTGAATGTCCAAAAATCCAACTTACATGTTTGGACAGATTCAACGGTCGTGCTGGCTTGGTTGAGCGATCACCCGAGTAGATGGAAAACCTTCGTCGCAAACCGGACTTCTGAAATCCTCAATACCCTTGATTCTACTCAATGTCATTATGTCGATACGAAAAACAATCCAGCTGACATTGCTTCGAGAGGTACAACATCCACATCTTTGTTAGACGACTCGCTTTGGAAGCATGGACCGTCGTGGTTGCTTGCGGATACTATAGAATACTGCAGACCTAAGGCTATAATGACTAAACTGGAACTAAAATCTGTCAAGGTTCATGCGGCACAGATAGACGATCACCCGATTGAACTGATGTGGTCCAGATTTTCATCGTTCCGTAGGATGATCAGGACTCTCACTTATTGCAGACGATTCCTGAAAATAAAGATTGCCAGAGAATCACGAAAAAAGTTACCATCTTACCTTGCAGCTTCTGAGATTGCGGACACCATGCATTGCTGTCTCAGGCAAAGTCAAAAGGTTTGGTTCGAGACAGAAGTAAAGCAAATACAAGCCGGAAGAGACGTCACCAAAAGCAGCGGTTTGACTTCTTTGAATCCTTACTTGGATGATAAGAACTTGATGAGAGTAGGGGGTAGGATCCAAAATTCGCAACTAAGTGATGATATGAAGCATCCCATCATCGTCCCTCATCAATCCCATTTGACAAAATTGCTCATATCAGATGCTCATGAGAGAGTACTGCATGGCGGACCCCAATTAACACTTAATTATCTTCGGTCTAAATATTGGGTTATTCGTGTAAAAAATTTGATCAAGGCTCACATTCGCGAATGCGTACCGTGTATTCGTCATGCAGCTGTAATAAAAACCCAATTGATGGGTCAGTTACCGTTATGCAGAGTGACTCCAAGTAAGCCTTTTCTTCATTCAGGTGTCGATTATGCGGGACCGATTCAAATAAGGACAGCAAAGGGTCGTGGACATAAGTCCTACAAGGGCTACGTATGTCTGTTCGTATGCATGGCAACCCGTGCTGTGCATATAGATGCGGTCTCTGATCTGACCTCTCAAGGCTTTCTTGCTACATTTAAACGTTTTATAGCTAGACGGGGTCATTGTAGTCACCTTTACAGCGACAATGGCACCAATTTTGTAGGGGCGTCAAAAGAGCTTAAAGCAATGTTTCGGGATGAATACGCATCTCTTCCCCGAGAAATTGCGCCTATATTGGCTAATAATGGAACCGAATGGCATTTTATCCCGCCTCATTCTCCTAACTTTGGAGGTCTATGGGAAGCTGGGATCAAAAGCACCAAGCATCACCTCAAACGGGTGATTGGCGAATCGACACTGACTTTTGAGGAGCTGAGTACCGTCTTATCCCAAATTGAGGCGTGTCTGAATTCCAGACCTATATCACAGTCTAGTGTGAACTCGTCAGATCCAAACCCATTGACGCCAGGACATTTCTTGGTCGGTCAACCACTGGTAACAGTACCAGATTATGATTATGAGCACGTGACAGTCAGTAGCTTGAGACGTTGGCAATTGACACAAAGAATGACTCAATCTTTCTGGAAACGTTGGTCTCAGGAGTATCTAACTATGTTTTTCCAACGTCACAAGTGGTCTAAACGTACGCGCGATCCGAAGGTTGGTGATGTTGTCCTCATAAAAGAAGACAATTTACCACCAGCTAAGTGGTTATACGGGAAGGTAGTCGAATTACACCCTGGCAAAGACAATTTAGTGCGCGTAGTTACTCTTCAGTGTAGGGACTCCCGAGTCAAACGCCCAACTTCTAAGCTATGTATTTTGCCTGTCAACGATGAATAATAATCTTGTCAATTTATTGTTTTTTTTTAATATTTATTTTGTTATGTTAAATATACAGTCCACTGATATTATTTTTTGAAATGTAAAAAAGTAGGCATACGGAATGTTATGTTATACTGCATTACTACTACATTTTACAATAGTTATGTTGTTGTTTTCGTTGTTATTTATGTTGTTGTTTTATGTTATTAAGATAAGGTGAACATTGTAGTCTCCGAACACCGAGGACTTTAGTACAAGGCTGAAGTTGTCCATATATTTAGTCTCGATTATGTCATGGTGGGCGGCTTGAAAGGACTAGGTCCTTGGTGGGCGGAATGTTAACGTCATAATGTTTAATAGCCTAAACCTTAAACCAATTTTATACGAAAAGTTTACCTCATGTCTCGATAGATGGCGTTGTTCTATTTAAATGCGCGCTATGGTTTCGTTACCACGCAAGGCATAAAACACCTCGAAATTATTAAATAAATGTCTCCGTTCTGAGTATGTGGTGTAGTTTTATTGCTATAAAATACTCCCCGACTCGTCGATAAAAAGGGCGAAAAAGATCTTCGATGATCATGTCCTTCAAATCTAAAAACAATATGGCGGTTCAAAGTCCTAACAGCTGTTCACAGGTACTATTGGCGCGAAGTGGAAAAGTTGGCACGATACAATTTATTTTTATTTTACTGTGCTTTGGCGGATATAATTAGCCGTAAATCTAACGTTAATTACTTGAAAATATTGCGTTGTTATTTCAGTCACCTAGCTGAATCATACTAATATAATATTACCGTGCTAATATCTTATACCTTTAAACGAGCAATTTTTGTATATTTATACATATCTATATAAATTTATTTCTGTGATCTCGGAAACGGCTCTAACGATTTCGCTGTAATTTGGTATATGGGGGTAAACAATCGATCTAGATTAGTTTTATGTTTGGGAAAACGCCTATTTTCGAGTTTTCATGCGGTTTTCTTTCCACGCAGAATATGTTCGCTAATTTCGTCATGCATACTTTTGTTTTTTTTTATATGTTTAAGTTTATACATACGTTTTTTAATATTTATTGTTTTTAGACAAGTTTAAAAAAATGTAGTTAATGTTTGAGGTAACAAGATATGTTTCTCATAAATATGTCTAACATTTACCTATACTGATTACGTGAAAATTTTATTGAGACTTATGAAGCAATAGTGCAAAACGAAAAATTTTTACAATAAATAGTATAACCGAGCAAAGCTCGGTCGCCCAGGTACTTATAATTTATAAGCCCAAAGTAATTTCAAATCGGGCATCAGATTTTTACATAATAGGAGCTTGAGTCCCAACAATAGTACATACACCAAGTAAGATCAGTCTGGATTAACTAAACCGAAAAAGGGGCAAGAAAAATCTTACAACAGGCGCTGATGGATGGGCTAAATGTCAGACATAATTTTCGCTCCTATTTCTAAATTGCATGTCACAATTTACAGGTGGACAGTGTATCTTTAGAGATAACTAGCTTCTGCCTGCGACTTCGTCCACGTGATATTTTGGCCCCGGACACACCGCGTCGCATCCCCATCGCCCGCTCGCGCTGATACTTCGTTTTCGCTAAGCGTTCTTTCAGCTTTGTTTTATTTTTTTTTCGGCTCCTAGGGGTCGTAGCGTGGTGTTACATAGCCGATAACCTTCCTCAAGAATTGCGCTATGCAATGCAAAAAGATTTTTTTTAATCCGACTGGTAGTTCCGGAGATTACCCCCTAAATATACAAACAAACAAATTTTACCTCTTTATAATAGAAGTATAGATTATAGACAACGACAAGCAAAAAGATAAATAAAGAATTATTGTTACCACCCGTCAATATAGGGCACGATTTACTGTCTAATTGCAAACACAACACAAAATAAATAAACGCCAAGTCAACATGTTATTTTCAACGACATGGTTAATTCCTCTAAATTCACATAGTAATTGTTATTAATTGCCGTGTTTTCCCAGACGAACAATGTAGCTATTGTTCAAACATTCTAGAATTTAATTCTAAAGCGCTGATTGATCGTATTTCTTGAATGGATGACAACTTTTCAGTTCTTTATACTTCGGGATGTTGTCACAGTATAAATAAGTAACAGTATTATAACTTCATACAAAACGGCCGAAATGACGTGCTTCTAAATCTGTGTATATGAGTACGCAACAGTACCTACCGAGTGCGCGGCTGTTACGCACGGACACGGAAGGTTTATGTACCGAGCAGCCGTAGGTAATTATTTGAAATAATATAAAAAGCCTTAGGTGGGTATTACACTATCATAATTATGTATGATCATAGATCTATGATTAAAGATATAATGACATTGTAAAATAGACATTTAGTATGGGTATATCCCCCTTAGTATCATATCACCCTAAAATCTCATATTATATCATATACCTATCTACGAAGCTCAAAAATTACGCATAATATGTCTATTTTACAATTTTATTATATCATTGATCATATATCTATGATCATATTTATATGATAGTGTAGACCCTTAGGTAAATATTCGGTCACTGCCGAGACATAATATTGTTACTTTGTGAAATTGCCGTGCACAGCCGTGCATTGTAGCAAGCTGTCAATTCCGATTGTCATACAGCAAATACTGACGACAACCGTAACGGTTACTGAGACCGTTTATCAAACATCTGGGATTTGATAAACGGTCTGGTGGCCTAGAACGCAATTGATGTTGTTATAACTGTCTAAATGAAAGTGATTGCGAGTACATCACGCCATCAGGGCACGAGAATAAAACGTAATCAGGGCGCGCGTTGACTTGTGAACAGCACCCTAATCGCGTAACAAACGATGGATCATAATCTGAATAATTTTGGAGGATATTGCTAACTTCATAAATGTTAGAAAAATTTGTCTGCTCAACAACGTAAATAAAGCAATTAATGTTGTTTAACTGCCAAAATGATACACACTGTGATTGATCGTATATTACGCCATTAGGGTGCTGATCATAGCGTAACTAACAAATACTAGAATTGCTTTACGCGACGGTTCGCATAAGTGCGCAGGATTGGAGGGCGGAAAACGTCAGGACACTAGTCACTGTGAAGACGAACGGCGTACCATGGTGGAAGTACTTAAATAAATAAAAATATAATATTTCACTGTTAAAGGTACCCAGTACTGAATTCTACTGGGCCTACTGTCTTGTACCAGTGCCTTAATTGCGTAATAGAACACAATCACAGTCTATTTCGATTTGAAACAGATTGCCAATCCATTGCTTCATAAGTTGGAAAAAAAAATCTGCTCAACAACGTAAATAACGCAATGAATGTTGTTGAACTGTCAAAATGAAACAAATTAGGTATAATTGTTTACGAAAATAAGTTACGCAATTAGGATACTGTTCGAATCTAAACTAACTATACTTGTTTTTTTTTTTTATGTGCATCACATAGTTGACCTCCGAGATCGTAACCACTTCTTTCCTGTGGCTGCCTTAAGCTTCTACACTCAAAGTCTCCAGCCAGGGGCTAAAACTATGCTAATTAAAACTAGGCGAGCGCTCGCTAAGTACGAACCTCAGCTTCGGGGGTTGCTGGGAGACGACATCGAAGATGGGACGGGCTGGATCAAATTTTAGATCATGATTATTAATCGGGGGATTTTAAGTTACGTGCTCAGCTGCATCAACTGCTGGCACCTCGTTATCGAGCAAGGGTCGGGGAGGAGTATCATTTACTCGGGGTCGCGGTCGCGGAGGACCTTGGCGGCGAGGTCGGAATTACGGGAAGCGTCTGTTTTTGTGTACTGTGCTGGTGTCCCTACTACTCTTCTTCTGGAGGAGGATTACAGGTTCACCTGGGTCGGTAAGTAACTATATTTGGACTTTTTATATGCCCCAGTTGCGTCAGTTTCTCCCTACCATTTCCCACATTTCGGGTCTAGCAACACTACTCACTCACTACGCTAGTGTTTATTTAAACTTATTGAAAACACATATGGTGCGGCTAACAATGCGCGCACCAAACTGTTACTACGAACTATAAAAGTAATTCTAAACAAATGCACATTATAAAAGCAGACAATAGTATAGTTCACGTTTACACTACCACTAACAAGAGATTTTGAGAATATTAAACAATGAGTTTTACTACGACGCTCGGCAATAAACAAATATAATATGAGACCTAATTCCCGAGCGCCGAGGTTTGGAACCGGTTTAAAAAATACTGGTGAATACCGGTTTATTTGGTTTGGTTTTACTGCGAACTTTTCTTAAGAACGTGAACGTTTAAAAAAAAAACGGTTTTTCCGAGCAAAACCTAATATAAAGGGGTTTGCGTCAAGTACATAATCATGGTTTGAAAATTTAACAGGTATCCGAGCCTTGCTTGTGAGCATGCCGCGCTGAATAAAAACTGAACACATAGCGGTTAATATTGTTCTAAACCGTTTAACCCGAAAAAACCTTTATAAAAAGACACTTCCAAAACCAGTTTAAAAAACCTGTTTCTACGAGCGAAACCGAATGTAAAGGTTTTTGCGTGAAGTACATAATAACGGTTTGAAAATTTAACCGGTATCCGAGCCTTGCCGAGCGCCATAGAGTCCCTAACATGTAGCTACTTTCGAACAATGGTTATAATATTCAAATGGTACATGATGATTTGTTTCCCAAAAATAAAACTTAAATGCTTGCTACACGGCTGCCAACCGCGTCCCCGACAGAGGTGACCTTGGTTGGCGACGGGCAGAGCAGTTTGAAATTTGGTCGTAAACCACCATCTATACGGTTGTAAACCACCAAGGTCACCTCTGTCGGGACGCGGTTGTTTCATTGTAACGCTTAAACAATGGTATCGGCTGTAAGCACACTTTAATATAGACGATGTTAGGTGTACTCTTCTAGAAATTAATTAAATAACTTTTAGTACAGATCAATTGATTGTCGTGTAGTATAATATAACGCTCGAATTATTTGCTGAACGTTCTGCCAATAGTCTAACGAGGGTCGGTTGGCGATATGCCGAAGACGTAACACTAAAAGCGCTGGGATTTCCGCAATTCAATGGATGTGGAATATGCGTCAGTTTCATGAACAAGGTTGTTTAAAACCATGAGGAATAAATAGCATTTAGACTTACAATGGGTTTCTGAATTGAGGATTTGAAGCTTGTTAAACTGGTAGAGATGAATGCCCGCGTAATTCAAAATTTAGAACGTTTTTTTTTTTTAAATGACAGTTTGAATTTCGTAGGCTACATTGAACGAATCACCATCAGTAGAATTTGACAAATTCATCATCTGGCGCTTGTTCTTTTTTTTTAATTTTAAGGGGTCCGTATACAAAGGGTGCCAAGGGTACGTAACAGCGGAGCCTTCGTAATAGGGTCCTATTACGAACCGTAATATTTAGACACTTGAAATTTTGACAGAATGCCTACTACTACTATGGGCGATATAACAACATAGGGGTTCCCAAACCTACAGTTGCCGGAGTTTCTTGCCCATTCTTCTCCATACGAAAACTACCTTTTGGAAGGGGCGACTAGCATCAATTCTATTTTTTTGTAAGTTTTGACGTAAAAGTGCCTTATAAAGGCTTATTTGAAATAAATTATTTGACTTTTACAAGAAACGTGTATAAGAAATTGGTAGTGTTAAATAAGTGGTAGAACTCTTCGTGTGCGAGTCCGACTCGCACTTGCCCGCTTTTATGAGCGCAGCGCGGCGATTGCTCCCGGGTTCTTTATTTATTTTTGATACAGTATAATTAAAATAAAAGTGCAACGACCGCGCCACAGCACAACGGCCCCGTGTGCGAAACTCTCTTTAGAAGAGCTCTATTCTGCGCGACAGACATCGAGGTCAAGATCAGGCCACTGATTATAGGGCACGACATCACAAGACAAAACACGGTCGTTAAAATATAGATTTAGAAAAGGAATCAGCGCTGTGGCTGTCTCGCATAGGGCCACAGCATTATGCTGAGCGATGGCGTGAATGTGACGCATATTTTTCCCCGACTTGTTCTTTTTTTGTGTTGCATGCCTCTTATCGCGAAGCGTTTGGCAAAAAACAGTTTGGAAAAAATGAGTGTGCCACTATCGCACTTAGGTCACTTCGAATGGGAAATAAATTGGTAAAATAAATGTGCAACAAAAAACTCTGCTTGTGGGTGACTCAAATCAAAACCTACTAGCACCTGTGCCCATAGTAGGGCCATCATCATAAGTCTGCATTAAGTCAAATATTTAAGTTTCATTTGTCACCACGTCAGTTTTTTTTTTTATATCGACCTGTACGATCCATCACAATCTGTTTCGATTTGAACAGATTGCTAATCCATTGATTCTTCATAAGTTGGAAAAAAAATCGGCTCAGCAACGTAAATAACGCAATGAATGTTGTCGAACTGTCAAAATGAAACAAATTTGTCATAATCGTTTACGAAAATAAGTTACGCAATTAGGGTACCGTAGTAGATTACTCTCAACTTGCCAAAAAAGCCTCAATGTGTATATCGCACTTATACTTTATTTGTGTTTTTCTTTGCGTCATTTGTGTTCCAAACGTTGCGGCTGACAAAAAAATTCCTAGACTTTGACGCGCGGAAAGTTTAGCTATAATAATTTAAACTAGAACGATTCATAGATTAATTTTGTTTTGTGTAAAAATATAGCATGAGCCAGAACGATGAGGAATTTTTTTAATCTTAGTGCTTTTTAAATTCAAATTCATTTATTTGCTAATATAGGTAATGACATAAAGTTGTTAAAAATAGAGCATAGTTCAACCATATTACGCATTGAGGCATACAAATCTCAACAACAACATTCACAACATTCTTATACAATTACTTACAACGATATAATTGATTGAAGTAACTCTCAACCTGGATCATCCCAATTCTGGCCTCCCGATGACCATCATTTAATTTAGTTCTGACCAGTCCTGACTTCAACAGAGGCAGTTAATTAATGAAACGCGGAAAAAAGTTTTGCATAAATCAGTTGTCATAGTATGGGCATATGATGCGGAAGAACGAGGAAGATGTCGTGGGAAAAGTTTTGAGCATGAATGTCAATGGCTATAAGAGTAGGGGAAGACCAAAGAAACGATGGATGGACTGTGTGAAAGATGATATGGATAGAAAGGGGGTGACTGCCGAGATAACGACTGATGGAAAAAAATTTACGAAAGGGACATGTTGCGTCGACAATAAATAAATTGGGATAAAAACAGGAATTATGATAAAACGCGGAAAAAATGCTTACAAGGGTGCAGTGTAATCTGAGTTCGCTACTTACTTGCCAAACATATAAACAAACACGAGTTTTAGGAAAAAAAAAAACAACTGTAATACCCACACATTAAGTTCAGTTTGCGCTACAACTTCATATTTTTTATGACTTTATCATCAGTACTGGTCAGTCTAAAACATCAATTGGAAACAAGGGGATAAATTGACCTTCGCTGTAGTGTCGTAAAGAATACTTAATGAAAGGATTTTTCGAAAATCTGAGGTCTCACAGCGGATTGTGGTTTAACACCAACGAAGTAATCAATAAATTGGGGATTTAATAACTATATTGTCCCTGATAGTAATCTCCTGTCCTGGAATTAAGTAGGAGGAGCTCGTGACTAAGTAATTACAGCCGCACGGGTCAATCCATCAGGTTAAGCTACGCTTTCCGGGATTGGTCCATTGATGGGTGACCATCTTAACATATCAAGACTCTTCCGTGCCTCGGAAAGCACGTTAAACCGTTGGTCCCGGCTGTCATTCGTGGATCTTTGACAGTCGTTACGAGCCGTCAGAAGCCCGAAATTCTGACAACCAGTCTTACCAAGGGGTATCGTATTACCCAGGTGGTACTGGGTTGTGGAAGTCAGATAGGCAGTCGCTCCATGTAAAATACTGGTATTCAGCTGCATCCGGATAGACTGGAAGCCGACCCCAACATAGTTGGGAAAAGGCTAGGCAGATTGATTTTTGTTCCTGACGGTAATCCCTATATGCGTTGCAAAGTCGCAAGATGTTACCGAGATAGCTTGCAGAGTAAGCAAGCTCAAGTGGCTGGCCATGTTTGTCGGAGGACCAATGGTCGGTGGAGCAGAGGAGTCTTAGAGTTGAGACGCCCCTGGCTAGATGGATCGAGAAACTTAAAAACATGGCTAGGACAAACTAGATGCGGAAGGCGGAGAAGAGGGTGTTGGCGCAGCCTGGGAGAGGCCTATGTCAAGCAGTGGACTGCTTTAGGCTGAGTTGAGGATGTTACACTGAGGGAAACTGACGAGCACTTTCCCCATGAAGCAACAACAATTTTCCTTTTGAGGTACGCAACCCTAAAAACTAGTTCAATGTACAGGTCATTAAAGATGAGACTTGACCGCGCCTCCCGCCGCTCTTTCCCCCGCCCCGATAACGCCCCAGCGGGGACCTCATACCGCTAAAGAGACCCATAAATCGTCTACTGCGCAAGTCAAACCACGTGGTGCGTCAAGTCTCATCTTTAATGGCACGACCTGTACCGAAAAATTATCATTCTCCTGCCATTATATCAATTTATTTATGGTCGTCGGTACGTGTCTTTTTTTTTTCCATTCTTCTCTATCAATCGTCATATCGGCAGTCACCCCCTTTCTAGCCATACCATCTTTCACACAGCCCATCCATCGTTTCTTTAATCTTCCCTTACTCTTTTAGCCATCGACGTTCATACACAAACAGCTGATAAAAATCTCAACCAAAGATAAATAAGTTAATTTTAGACAACGAAAAACTAGAATCCGGTCTAGTCTAGAAACACTGCAATCATGAATCAAATGAGATGTTCATGTTCTACGTAATATTTTTGAAGTATTTTGTATTTTTCAGCAGCTTGGCATGTCAATAACATTGTTTTAAATGTAGTTGTTAGCGGGAACACACAGTAGGACTTACTGTCATCACCCAATGACCAGTATCTCAAAAAAAAAAAACGGTGCCGCTCCGGGAGTGCCGACAGATGTGAAAACTTGAAAAAAAAAATCGGCACCGCGATAATCAACGCGTTGATGTCTTTTACTCCACGCACCGCGGTAAACAAAACAACGCGTTGATGTCTTTTTAATGGTCAAAAGCTGGTGTCGTCACGGTGTCGCGAAATCAATGGTTTAGTCCCATCTCAAAAATGCCCAACGCGCCTAAAAAGTTTTCACTTCAATATTTTAAATGAAAATTGAGCGCGGAATTTTTCCTTTCAGTGAAAAATGTACATAAAATATTAAAAATATGTTTGTCTCTTCTTTCATTTTGGCTGTTGAACATTATAAATTTCGTTGATACAAGCTTCGTTGAACTGTCAAAATTAATGCCATTGTAATTGATTACAATGTCGGAATGATTGCAATCGTAAAAGCAATATTAAAATGAACGTGACTGAATGACAATGTCTAAATGAAAGCAATAAATTGCAGGTGTATTCGAGGTTTATGGTTCCAATATAATGGCGTTTTACATCCGTTTTAGGATTAATGTTACTGTTATCAGCATTAATGATAATCTGTAACTTGCCCAGTACCCTAATTGCATAACTTATTTTCGTAAACAATTATACCTCATTTGTGTCATTTGACAGTTGAACAACATTCATTGCGTTATTTACGTTGTTGATCAGATTTTTTTTCCAATTTATGAAGCAATGCATTAGTAATCTGTTTCAAATAGAAACAGATTGTGTTGTATTACACAATTAGGGTACTGTTTGACATAACGATAACCCATTTCCTGATAATTTCTATCAAAACATACTGACATAATAAAAACAGCTGATTTATCAACATCGGCTGTTTTTTAAAGTAAAGTTAAAAATAGAAGATACTAGAAAAATAACAGTTGAAAACTGGCAAAAGAAACCTGCATAGTTATTCACAACTATTCGATACGCTTCCGTGCCGAATCGAACATCAATAAATGTTATCGAAAGAGTCCTCTAAATGCTGTTCACAAATGTGAAAGCCCAAAATTTTGGTTTGCGTAAAAAGGTGGGAAAGTAATTAAAGACTTGTATAAAAAGTCAACAACCTTTTAATTAAGTAAGCTAATCTATAACAGCTAACATAAAACAGCGGAAATGAAACCCATTGGTTTTATTTTGAGTTTGACAGTTCAACAACATTCATTGCGTTATTTATGTTGTTGAGCAGACACATTTTTCGAATATAGCTATGAAGCAATGGATTAGCAATATCTTTCAAATTCATTCAGTTTGTGATTGATAGCGTATTACGCAATTAGGGTGTAGGTGATACAATTTTCCCACACTTGTTTCAGATAAATCGATTTCAAAACGTTTCCACTGTGACGTGTCCCGTCTAACGTAATTCCAATGTCGGATTGCGCCGGATTGCCGGCGTTTGTTGACTTCGCGCCAAATTTCCCGCGTCTTTCTCATCACCGATGAAGGTATCTGTGACGTAATACACACGTGAAGGCTGTCATTGTTACGTTGAAGGTTAGAAAAGAGTTTTCTTTTACATCATAATGGGTATTTTGACGCTCTGTTTTGGTTGTTACGGACTACGATGCTTTTCGAGAAGCCGTTGACCTAGTTGTGCCACACAATCCACTTCAATTTTGTGGGTTTCGGCAAATGTTGCGATAACAACATCTAAACTTACGTATAATAATAACGTATACTTGGTTTAGTATACATTTATAATAGTAGTCCCCCAGACCAAATTTCGGTTATAGCGGCCAATCTCAGCGTAGACTAGCCATCGACGCGGGAGATGTGTGTGCGCAGACACAGGTGCACTCACTCTTCTCCTACCCTCATAGTTTGATTCAACACGACCGGAGAGTGATCAAGCGCTGGACTAACGGCTTAAAGTGCTTTTTGAGGCTTACACAACCAACTCCAAACTCAGGAAAAAACCCAATAACTCTTTGCCCGACCACCACACTCAGCAGTTTCAACCAAGAGACCAACGGTTTAGTATAAGCGTAGTTTTTAAAGTGTTTCTGACCATATCTGCCACATGCAGTTGCAAAATCGAAGACGTATAAAATATTATCAAAGTAATACTTAAGTATGTAGATTTGCAATGGCAAAATGATACACGTTTGCGTTAAAACCGAGGGACTGAAACTCAACATGATACCACAGAGTAAATGATACCGTAAAGACAAGCGACACCCGTGGATTGTAATATCCGTCAGAACATTATATTGACAGCGTAACCTAAGACCTGGGTGTGGTGTTTACTGGGAAGGAATAGGTTTCCAGTAAATTACATTCCAACTAAAGACTAAGGTCTTAACACGTTCAGTGCTTGGAGCCTTCCTGGAGCGTTCACCTAGGCGCATACGGGATGCCGCCATATTAAATGTAGGTTTTTTTTTAGCGAATACAGCATTACAAACTGTGAAAATAAAATCTGATGTATAATTTAACAAGATTTATTAGTATATGCGTTGGTTTTAAAATCCAGGCATTTTAATGAATTTTTTTTGTTCACGTTTACAAATATTCACAAAAAAATTTCAAAGGTTGGAAACTACTTATAGCGAATTAGAATATAAATAATGAATTGCAATTATAACACTGAATTTGATTTTGTAACCGTTTTAGGCGTAAAAAGAAAATTTGGAAAGTTTTCAAATACTTTTTTTACATCTAAAACTAAATATTCGGTGTTACGATATTAATTATTGCATTTCATAATCAATATTTTAGTTCGCTAGTCAGCCACATTTCTAAATTCTATACAGTAATATTGCCAAATTAATCAAAACAGGTAGGTAAATATTTGACACCTATTAACGACGTTGCCAACTTTTAGGATAAAACCCTCTTATATAATATTATAATAAAGATAAAAAATAAATATTAATGTGAAAGTTTGTGAGGATGGATTGATGGATGTTTGTTACTCTTTCACGCAAAAACTACTGAACGGATTTGGATAAAATTTGGTAATCGGATGGTTTATAACCTGGATTAACACATGGGATACTTTTTATTCCAATATTCCCACGGGTTCGAGACTTATGCAGGTGAAACCGCGGGGCGCAGATAGTCTGCCGGGGTTGCGAAGCTGCCGGGGTTGCGAAGAAAACCGAAAGGGAGATCGTGGCCCCCGGCGACAGGGCAACCGAAGGAACACGGGTGGGTTTTAGTCAGTAAGAGTCTGACACGCCCTCCCGCTCCGCCCAGAGCGGGAGAAGTTATTTGATGATTTCCCAACCTCAAAAAAAAAAAAAAAAAGGGGCGCAGATAGTAGGTTCATAAAAGTTAACATGGTAAACATTGCGAGGAGTCGTATGAAACCAGCCCAAATATATCAGAAGCAGTACAGCTAATTAAATAATCCCCTTTGCCATAAAACTTACCATAAATAACTGCAAAACGTACTATGAATATCAATAGGCAGAGTAAAGATCGTAAACAACGCAAGGTCGAAACCATTGTAACAACAGTACCGTGAGATAGCTGATAGCATTATGTTATTATAATAACAAACATTACGATTGGTGTAAAACTGTTGTTACAATCACAATAACACCAGAATATCATTATTGTTATCTAGGGATAACAATGTCGTTTATGCCCTTGACCGCTTTTCTAATTGTTGAGGGGATCGGACAACATCCAACCCTTCGCATCGGCGATTTTAATTAACGGACATGATAGGATTATATGAGGCCATGAGAGCCACAGTGGCCTTAACTGTCATTTTTACAATACTGATTTTAATTGAAAAAACTGCTCTAAACGGTAAAAGTCACAGCGCCACAGTGGCCTACAAATTAGTCAACATTTTTTTCATAGATGGCATTAGAATTACCATCTTAGCTTATCAGAAATTTAAAAGTTTGGTAGCTCTAAACTGGCCTAAGTGAAAAACTATTAGGCCACTCTGGTCTCATGGCCTCATATACAACTAGCTCTTGTCCGCGGTTTCCAACGAGTGTAGGTCGGAAATTATCTAAATAAAAGTATCCTATCTGCTACACCAGTACCCTAATTGTGTAAAACAACACAATCTGTTTCGATTTGAAACAGTAGCAATCTGTTTCAAGTCGAAACAGATTGTGTTGTATCCATTGCTTCATAGGCTGGAAAAAAAAATCTACTCAAAAACGTAAATAACGCAATGAATGTTGTTGAACTGTCAACATGAAACAAATTAGGCATAATAGTTTAAGAAAATAAATTATGCAATTAGGGTACAGGTTATGGTCTATCCGTGTGCCAAATACGTTGGGTGTGAAAGTAACGGTAACAGACAGAATTACTTTAGCATTTATAATATTAGTATGGAAGTATAGATATGGATCTAATGGCCTATAATGTTCCACCGCAGGAAACCTCGACAAGACTCAGGAAAGGATGAGGCACTCATCAAAACTCAAACTCAAATCATTTATTTCAATTAAACCAAATTGTCAAAGAGTCGGTCAGTTAGTCAGAAAGTTGAAGCTAATTGCCCATTCCAAAACGTAGATCTCTATGGAGAAGAACGGGCAAGAAACTCCAAGGACACTCTTTTAAATATAGATATTACAAAATCGAAAACGATTGCTGCCTATGTTGGCAATTTACTTAACAATTTTTACTGTAACTTGTGTCCAATTATTTTTCTGAATTTCCAAATAAAATGCAAAAACAAACTAAAAGTATTTTTGACACCAGCATAGCCATTCACGATCATTCGACAGGTTGTCGAATCGAAAATGACACATTTTCGATGACTAATTTGCTTCAAACTCAAACTCAAAGTTTTTATTTCAAATAAACCAATTACAGGCACTTTTGAATTGTCAAAGGGTCGGTCAGTCAGAAAGATGAAGCTAGTTGCCGATTAAACATAGTAGGTACCTATGGAGAAGAACGGGCAAGAAACTCCATGGACACTCTTTTAAAGGCTCTTTCAAACAGGCGCGACACGCGACGCGACACAAAGACACCGCTCGTCGCGCGACGAGCGGTGTCTTTGTGTCGCGTCGCGTGTCGCGCCTGTTTGAAAGAGCCTTAAATCACAATATGGTTACAAAATATTGGTTTGCAGCTTTGCCCTCGACCGACAACAGAGTTGTCATGTCGGAATAATGGTGGTGATCCATTTGATTAAACCTAATAAAATTTTCAGGTTTTGGACTTGTGAAAAGCCTTGAGAGAACTCTTTTGATAACATAGATTGATGTTTGATTCGGCACGGATGCGTATCGATCGGTTGTGAATAGTTATGCAGGAAAAACAATAGCTATCCTGAAAGTCTAGATAAAAGAGGGTTAAAGTCTCCATCTATAAATAGAACGGATTACTTTCTGCTTTCGACAATTTATTTTTATTCACTATGATGTTTGTTCATGACCGAGAAGTTTCAAGCGTATAATTTCGACAATACTCATTGATGTGATCCACTTTTTGGGACGAATTTATAAACAGAGGGTGAATGTCATTGGACTGTCAAAATGAAAGCGATTGCAATTGATTATCTTACGTAATAAGGCTACATTTCGGGCCTTCGGGTTCGATTTTCGAATCGATACAAAAAGTATGACGATATGACGAGTTGACGACCAACACGGTTCTCAATAAAGATTAGTCCAATCTTTTAAATGGAAGTTAGATAAGAAATGGCAGTAGCATCTTCTGATCCATCTTTACATATAATAAAAACCATAACCCTCCTTTTTGCTTCGCCGTAGTGGGGTAAAAATAGTAACGAAGAATTTTTGTCTGTTTGGAATTTTGGATGTTATTGTTCCGGATTGCTGCAAAAACGGCTGAACAGATTTGGATGAAACTTGGCACACAGATAGTTTATAACCTGGATTAACACATAGGGTACTTTTAATCCCGGTGGTACGTTTCCGTGGGATACTTTCCGACTTCTACGCGGACGAAGCCACGGGGAGAATCTAGTGTACCTCCTAATAAAAACTAACTGCGACTATTAATCCGTTTGTCAAGTGCTGTAATTATGGAATATATCGTCATAAACGCCCGTTGTAGCAACGGATTAGGAGGCGAACAATGGGCTGTTTTGATGAACAAGCGTGCTATAGTTTGACCGAAACCGCTGTACCCCGTCTAGGTACGTGCGCGGCGAGACGGGGGTGGTGCAGGCCGCTCATTCGTCAACGCTCACGGCGTCCCACCGCTGATTCATCAACGCTGCCCGCCTCACCATGCATTCCTAAGGCGCGGTACAGCGGTCTCGGTCAAACTTTATCACGATTGTTAATGGATGGTCACCCATCCACGGACCGACCTCGGCACGCGTACCAGAACCTTCGAATGACACCTGTGCGGCTGGAATTATTTAGTCACGCACCCCATTACGATGTGATGTTTTATAAACATCACGTAATATTTTATGAAACATCTATAATAAACATAGTTTTATTTACAAGTTTGTTAATATGGCACGAGATAGAAATGGAGGATGGTCTGGCGCTAATTATTCGAATAATATTTATCCAAAATAGGTACGTCATAGACGCTAACTGAAATACAAATAAACACTTTGTATTGGGTATTTTTAAACCTGTACTAATAAGAAACTACACAATTAGGCGTTAATTTTTAGATCAATGTCATATTGATTCCCAACAACAGAATTATTATGCTTCAGACGCGACACGACACAACACGACACAGTAGTGTGTTTCTAGCTTTACTATGCTAGTCCTAAATGCCGAATGGTTTACGAGCTAGTTTTAAAAGCAATCAAAGTGAACTATTTATTTCAATAATGGTTATATTCCTTTGGAGAAGCGATTAATGGGATGTCATTTACGAGTTTGACATCAGTCGTAGATATAGGTATAACATCGAGGCACGCGATGACGCAATGCATAATTTATTGATTCCGTTTGAGTTGCATTATTTTATTATTAGTCTATCCGTCACTAGAGTATTTGGCGTTCTTGGTAAATAGATAATTTGAAAGCGAGTAAGTAATGGAAAAGTTAGCAAAAATTCAAGTGAAACCCAAGAAAAAAGCCTATTATACAATGTTTTTTGTATCAAATCAATTGTTTTGCACGATTTTCATGTATGATAAATTATATTTATTTCAATAAACTTCTAAAAACGAGACGAGTTTGGTGTATCCTATTTGACCAGACTGACATGAAAGAAAGATCAAAACAAACTCAGAGGTCACAATCTATTCTAAAGTTTAGAAAATCTTAGTCAGATCATAATAATATGAGGACCATGCAAACGAATGTCTGAGACGGTCCTTTAGGGAAGAACCAAATAGATTTAAGTAGACCTGTCCTCGCATTTGTCAGTAATTATTAACCACTAGCTGCGCCCCGCGGTTTCACCCGCATAAGTCTCGATCCCGTAGAAAATATCGGGATAAAAAGTATCCTATGTCCTTCTCCGGGTCAAGGTCAATCCATATCCCAAATTTCATCCAAATCCGTTCAGCCGTTTTAGCGTGATGTCGTGACCAAGGGAAATAGGGATTCATTTTTATATACACACATCAAAAGTGTCTAGGGATCAACATATATTTTTGCAATAACTTTTCTCCTGATTGATATTAATTAAAATTTTCTTTAAGGATTCATCAAATAAAGTGTTTTCGTTTGTCACAGTAACGATAAACCAAGTCACCTTTGCATTAATAAAGAAATTTGCCATTTTCCTAATAAAGGGATTTTTGACATTTGAACCACTAACATTAAAGTTCGAAAAAAAGACTGAAATAACAGTTTTCTTTAAAATTTTATTGGGTAACTTAAACAATTAATAATCCGTGTTTCTACCGCGAACACTAACAACACAAGAACATCGGTTTGGCATACTCAAAATGAGTTCATCCAAATCACGCTGTGGAATGGCCGCCCATGTTCGTTGCAACAACAAAAAAAGGTCTTCTTGCGACTGGATACCCTCCATATTCGGCAGAGCTCTTCTCTGTAGCATATCCCATGCATGCTCAATCGGGTTCAAGTCTGGCGACTGAGCAGGCCAGAGCAGGACATTGATGTTAGCTGCGGCGAGAGTCTGTCTTACAACTCTTGCGGTGTGCGGTCGTGCATTATCATGCATTAACTGAAATAAGGGACCGATTTGCACTTGTAGAGGAACGATGACGTCAGATACAATCGTCTCAGCATAAATTTGAGCGTTGAGGTTGCCTCTGATCCAAATCAACTCAGTTCTTCCGCCGATCCAAATACCCGCCCATACCATGATGGTTCCACCACTATAAGGATGGACTTCCTGGCAGGATTTTAATCGCTGTTGGCGTCCAGGGGTTCTCCAGTGTCGTATACGTCTTGTATCCGGTCTCATACCAAAACGAGACTCATCAGAAAAGCACACGAAACGCCATTGTTCTTCTGCCCAATTTCTGTGTTCAAGAGCCCATTGATATCGAATCCTACGATTGTGCATTGCTATAGGTGGTACCCGTAGCGGTCTTCGGGAATGAAGGTTCACTTCATGCAAGCGGTTTCTGACTGTTTGGTCGCTAATTAAGTTCCCTGAAGAGTGATGAAGCCTCACGGCTAACATCATGGCGGTTATTGTTGGAGCTCTTCGAGTTAAGATTTGAATGTATCGGTCTTGTCTCCGTGTGGTGCAGCGATACCGTCCTCCATGGCGCTCAGCCACGGTACCAGTGCTTCGGTAACGTGTCCAAAGTCGACTGATAACACTCTGACTTGTATTCAGAGCTAAAGCCACAGTACGTTGCCGGGAACCAGCTTCTATCATTCCCACGGCTCTGAGCATTTCTTCCCTGCTTAAATGACGTCGCCGCTCCATAATAACGTTGGTTTTAATCAGTAGTAGGGAAACAGTAGCACTAATAATGTCTTCAATGCGTTGTATGTTTTTATAGGGAAAATATTGACAGCTGATTTTCATCTTTTACTCGAATTTGATTAACAGTTCCTGTTTCAAATTATGAAATGCACCAAAAAGGATCCATATAAATTTATATAATCATAAATTTATTACAAAGCCACATCTCAATCTCAAGAAATCCGCATAAAAATGCTTGATCCCTAGACACTTTTGATGTGTGTATATAGAAGACTAGGTTCTCGAATCTATGGCCATTTTGTAAGAACATCTTATTTGTCTCCATTATAATCAGACGGAGCTATCACTAAAACTTATCAGACAATAGCAACACATCCTTTTGTTTATAACTTCTCAAGTGTTTGTCTAATATGAAAAAGCATTGTCTTAGTTAAGGACAAGAAGATAAGCTGACAAACAATACTTAAGCGAAGGATGAACGAGAAGTGTTGTGTTCATTCATAGCTATCCGAATGGAATTGTAGTCAATGACCTTTGTAAATTCACACCTGTAAAATGTTTTTTAACAATTATAGTAAATTAAAAAGAGGTTAATCTAACAAAAGGTATTAAAAGGTAGACGTTAGTGGAAAGGCCAGGAGGGGAGGCCCTAGAAGGACATTTATAGTGTCCATATTGGTGATGTTCTTCAGAAGGGTCAGGTACGTAGAACTCGCAACGCGGCGTGCGTGAATGAAGCAAAAGTAAGGAGTTTGTAAAGCCACCGACACATAACTGTCTCGTGTTGTGTCGTGACGCGAGATACACTATTCAAATCAATCTGTTCAGGAATACGTCAAACCACGAGTTTTTTTATTTATTTATCAACTTACATTTACCATTACAGGACCCAATGGTCCTGTAATGGTAAATGTAAGTAACTATATATAAGTATCCATAACTTTTTAATATGCATTTATCGCATTGGGCAATCCCAATGCGATAAATGCATATTAAAAAGTTATGGATATTTATTATTTTAGTAATTCTACGGTCATAGATAAATAATTATATCGGTTTCATTTGCGGCGTCCGCGGATCGGTACGGGGCGAGTTAGAGTAAATGTATGAAACCGATATGCTTCTGATGCGACGAGACACAACACGACACCATAGTATATTCGTACCAAAAAGATACCTACACTACACACTCACTTAAAAGCTCACTTTTCAACAGTTAATTATGTTCATTCAAAGAGATTGAATAACATAAATATGTTAAGATTTCTTCTAAAACGCAATTTATGTCATTCAACTGACAAAATTATAGTGTTTGCGATCGTGTTAACGTAGAAGCTAACTTTTTGACAAGTTTAATGTTCATTAATTCATTCAAAGAGATTGAATGAACTTATACTCGTTGAGATTTTAATTGATGTCGTTCAACTGGGATCGTATTTGTTTGTATTTTTTTAGTGAAAACTTCTTTATGCGCGTTCGGCATTTTTGAAATAAGAAAAAACAATTGAACTCGCGACACCGTTACCAACACCTCATTTTTGTAAACGCGATTGTGCTCTTTATTTATATTACGTTACGGATCAATGTTCTATAAAAGTATTTTCTTGTTAAGTTTTCACTTCTGTCGGCAGTCCCGGAGTGCCACTGTTTTGTTGTATAGGTACTCTCGTCGCTCGCGTTTCCCCAGTAAACATAAAATATAGGAAGAGTAAAATATATTTGTGTCGCTTCGCGTGTCGCGCCTGTTTGAAAGAGCCTTAATGCTGGGGAGTTTTTTGCGCCACTTCTTCTTCCCAGCTAAAGCACTAGGAAGTGGTGAAGGGTGGGCGTTTCGGGGGACTGCCTAATATGAAATTTTAACATGTAAAAAGTGCTGAAAAGATTGTCAGCCTTTAAATAAATAACTTTTTATTTCGAATCAAGTTTTCTGTGATTTGTAATGCAAATGAAATGCACGTCAGTCGCCGACACGAGTATTTTGCATGCGTATGCGCAAGCCGGATGCCTCATGATTATAAGGTCAATCAGTGTTAATGTGTCAAGTGAAAATCATTGTTTACTTCATATATTATTACAATGTAATTAATTAAGACTGCCTCGTTGGTATAGTGGTCGCAAGCGAGACGGCTGAGTATGAAGTCCTGGGTTCAATACCCGGGTCGGGCAGTGTTTTTGGGATTATCCATCTGGAATATCTCAGTAGCAGTCCGGAGTCAAAAGCTTCGCATCCTATTACATAACTGACGAAATGCGGCTGTAGTAATAGGTACACCTCTGCCCAACCCTTTGGAAAATACAGGCGTCATGTTACAAAAAAAAAAACCATTATCGAATGAATAAGTATGACATAACTTCATAGACAAGGTGTAAGTACTTAATTATTTTTTTGAAATATTCAAAGAACGTGTGTTGATAAGATTGTTTTAATTCGTAACATCGTTCAAGGTTATTTGGCATAGTGATAGCAGCTGTTTTTATATTGTAACATCACATTTGGCTGGTTTTTTAGTCGTCTTCAAACTTGATGACCTCAAACATGACTAATATGACCATTTATTTTTTTTTACTCAAAACGGGACATCGGTTTATTCATCTCAATTACTAGGGCCGATTCATAAAGGAAACTCAATTTTGAGAATACAAGCCTAAGTCCCTAAAGAAAAAAAAAAAAAAAACGAAATTATATGTATAAGTAGTAGAAAAAGTTAAGCAAGATAAATTGTCAGTCATTTTTATATAAGAATAAAATTCTTGGCACGCTTTTTTAATATGCACGTTAGTTATCAACATCGCCATAAGGACCGGAACCTGTAACTGGGTTTTTTCAGACGTCCACAATTTATTCACGAAAGAAAAGAATATTGGTGCATTTTTTGGCTGACATAAAATATATTCAATTACATTACAAAAGTTTTCATGGTTAAGGTGTGAAACTGTTTGAACACCGAACGACAGTTTCTGAAAACGGGACAATTTTGCGTTCACAGGTTTTTCTCGGGGACACCGGGACGAAGAACCGAAAAGAGGGACGGTCCCGTTCAAAACGGGACGTATGGTCAAGTTAAACATGACCTATATATAACTTGGCGGTGCTTGCATTACAGTAAAGCTTCCTGCACGATTGGCTTGACCACAATAGACGGGTTTTGTCGACGGAAGAATAGACAAAATGACAGATAAACAATCACAATCTGTTATTTTGTCTATTCTTCCGTAGACAAAACCCGTTTCTATGTTTGTTATGCTACTCGTGCAGTACACGACACCGGACCGCATGTTTGTGATACGAATGAATATCGCCCATGCGCCACGCCGCATCGCAGTCTAATACATTTCCATGACATAATGAAAATACTGTGTTTTCAAACAATATGTTGTGCACCCACTTCGAATGAAATGAGAACGCCAATGTATGTGTTTTTACAATTTCTGACGTAATATTACCGTGGACGTCTACGTCACGGCATCATGAAGGGAAATATTAACACTTCCCACTCCACCCACTTTTCATAGAACTCATACACCATGCCGCCATATATATTGGAAGTGAAACCTCGTGGAGGGTTAGCGGCATTAAGTACGTTTGCGCTAAAGTTAACCATCGCGAACGGTCAACGACATTAGGTTTAAAACTGTGTTATAAAATACTGTAAAATAAAGTAAAATTGTGTTTTCAGGGGGTTCTTGTCGCTATAAGTAGTTTCCAACCTTTGAAATATTTTGTGAATATTTGTAAACGTGAGGGTTTTAAAATCAACGCATATACTTACTAATAAAAAATATACATCAGATTTTATTTTCACGGTTCATAATGCTGTAGTCGCTAAGAAAAACCTACATTTAAAATTAGCCCACCGCGAGGGCTCCCGGCATCCCATATGCGACTAGGTGAACCCTCCAGGAGGGTTCCCGGCACTGAACGTGTTAAAAACGCTTTTAAATTTTTCAGTCCACGATAATATCGCCACCTTAGAAATTATAAAAGACCGCAATAAATACATTACATTTAAAAAATAATTATTTATTTCCAGAGTTTGTTTTGAAAACCCGTCTTCTCGGAAATAATCATAAAAATAATTGACGGAGTCAGCGCAAAAGCGGCCTAACCCACTTTTTTTTTGTTTTTAACCTGACCGTCGCAAACGATTAAAAATAGAAAAAAATTAAAATAAAAAATATGTGGGTTAGGCCGCTTTTGCGAACTGAATAATTGAAAGATATTGAGATCATTAGAGATTCATCTTTTTAGCCTTTGGCAAAAAGCACAACAACAACAACAACATTTTAAATAAAAGCGAACTTAGGTAATTTGAATAAATAAATAAAGGGGTCACTGGGCATCCAGATAAGTTTTATTCAAAACAAATATATATAAGTAGGTATTTACTATCAAGCTTTTTTTTTTTTTCACGAAAACCATATTTATTCTTAAATTATCTCTGAGATCATGACTACTTAACCGGGCTTTCCTGTGGGTGCCTTAAGCTACTACACTTAAAACCTCCAGCCAGGGGTTATTCAACTATGCTAAAACTAGGTGAACGCTCGCTAAGGGCACCTCCTGTGGGGTACGAACCTTGACTTAGGGCGTCAACCGGAGGGAGGACATCAAGGATGGGACGGGCTGGGTCAAAGTTTTGATCATGATTATTAGTCGGGGAATTTAAAGCTACGTGTTCAGCTGCAACAACTGCTGGCACCTCGTTATCGAGCAAGGGTCGGGGCGAGTACCATTTACTCGGGGACGCGGTCGCGATCGCAAAGGACCTCGGGGCGGCGAGGTCGGAATGACGGGAGGCGTCTGTTTTTGTACACTGAGCTGGTTTCCCTACTGATCTCCTGGAGGAGGATAATGAGGTCGTCAGGGTCGGTAAGGATTATCTCGAAGACGTGACTTTTACTATTATTATCTATTACTAATACTATTATAAAAATAATGAGTTCGTTTTTTTTTTTTTGATGTTTGAACTCGCTAATCTCAGGAACTTCCAGTTGGATTTGTTTGGGCTATTAGTCGGTCTTTCTTCCATATAAACGTAGTTTGGTGATTACTTGTCTGTTCAACGGTGTACGTTCAAAAATAAAAATTATGTTATTTGTCTTGTCATTATCTAACCCTGTATGGAAGCAGAATTGGGAAAAATGTATTGGTTTGGATGTTATGAGCGTCGAAACTTCCATATTTTAACACTAATTTTTAACTCATCTTTGGGCGTAAATAAATAACTTTTGTAGTATGAAAAAAAAAAAATGGTAATGGTAGTGGTATTCGAATTTGTGTGGGGTAGGTACCACAACTAAAAAGTGAAAAATAAAAACTTTGTACTGAAAAAAACAACCGACTTCAAAAAAAAAAAAAACACTACAAAGTGAAAAATAAAATAACTTTTATTGCGGAAGTCGGTGTCTTTGGTTGGGAATTTTCGTTTTTTGCCACCGACTTTGTAGTTTTTTGGAAGTCCGTTTTATTCTGCAAAAAGTTTTTATTTTTCACAATTTTCACTTTTTAAGGCTCCTACAAACAGGCGCGACAAGCGACGCGACACAAAGACACCGCTCGTCGCGCGACGCGACGTACCTTTGTGTCGCGTCGCGTGTCGCGCCTGTTTGTAGGAGCCTTCTGTTGTGGAACCTACCCCACACAAATTTGAATACCAATCCATCAATATTTTTCCTTTTTTTATGAAACAGCAGATTTTTTTTTAAAATAACCCACGATAAATTTCAAGGCGTAGGTTCAGAATCATGTACTGAATCCATGGTAACAGTATTCGCGTCGATGTCCCTGCCACCCTGTATACTGACCTGTAGCTGACCTATAGCTTTACGAGTATGTTGACCTGTAGCTTTACCAATAAATAATATTTACTTCAAAATACGTCAGTTTACATTTACATTATCTTAATAAAACAAATATTGAGAACTAATAACTGACTGTTAGTTGTTCACATACATACTTATGTTGTTTTGAAGTCGAGGCATCGCAAAATAACACCAGTTTTGTTATTTAAATCTTGATTGACAATGATAGTATGTCATGAAAGTATAACATCATGTAGTATCGAAGAAACGCATATCTATGCACCGTAAGGACTATTTCTGCTTGCAGTGCTCGGCCGATATAGAAAGCGGCTGTTAAACAGATGTGGTCATCGTGTTCACTTTTATTTTATTTGGTTTTCAAACTGCTTAGATATGCATTTCTTCGATAGTACCTACCTACTTAAATACATTTTTAGCTGTCTGTGTTGTTGGGTTTTTCATCTAGAATTTCTCAGTAGCAGCCCATCACAAAATAAAAATTAAAAATCCGGAGTCACACGTTATCTCTTCGTTTTATGCCCTAACATGTGTGACTTTTAATTTGTCTGTCTGTGATGTCTTCTTTATACCTTTTTAGATGATTTTTTGTCGTAGTTGGGTTTTATTTATTTATTTATTTTATTTATTTATTTATTCGGCACCTCAACGACTAATTCACTTAAACATACACATACAAAAATCACATACAGTTTTAGGTATTGTGAACTCGTCACTTATAGAAGTTTTAGATTTATGACTTTTATTTAAATTATTTTGGGCTTTATAATATATATTTTTTGGAATTTGCTAATTAAGCCTTCCATTTGATAAAGAGAATTATTTAAAAAAAAAAATGTCGTGACTTTATGTCCTCTAGAGGGCGCCATATTCAATTTAATGTGACGTCACATAGCAAAAAATCAATCAATATAACCAGCAAAAAATCAAGACGCTTCCGACGATACCTCATTTGTCAAATTATGATGAATAGTTTTGAAGTTATATGGCATGATGAACATAGATACATACATACATACATACCGGTCAAAATCATAACCCTCCTTTTTGCTTCGCTGTAGTCGGAAAAAACAAAAAATTATTCAATTATCTAACAAGCATAGATACGTCTTACTTTAAAAGCTACTCTCCTATTAGTAAACAAAACTTAGATAATGCAGATCTGCTTATAATAATTATTTTTGCAAGAAAACATAAATATTTATGAATTAGTGTCCGACTGAGTCGAGGTCAATTTCGTTGACGCAACAAAAACCACGGTCAAAAACATGAATGATAGTGAAAGCAGATAAAGAAATGTCGCAGATCATGTGACTGTGGCTCGTACTTTCTACGGATAATAAAATCAATAAATAAAAATAAAAAAGCCTTTATTATTCCATTCTACGGAAACTGCAGCCTAATTACGAAACGCACTCGTATAATTGCAATCGCTTTCATGTTGCCAATAACCCAGCCCGTCCCATCTTTGATGTCCTCCCTCCGGTGACGCCCCAAGCCGAGGCTCGTACCCCACAGGCAGTGGCGTGCACACAGTTTTAAGACAGGGTAGGCAGAAAATTTTACTCACCAAAAATACTGCACGTTAGTTTTGGTTCGTCGTCTTGTCGATTGATGATGTAGGTAATTGCGAAATGCCAGCTCAAATATCCATAGATTGACTGATTTTATAGACATATCAATTTACGGATATTCGAAGTGGCCTTTCGGCGCGTTTGTTTGATGTTTTGTAATGTTTATGTGATTTGCAAAATTTAAATAAAAGCAGTGAAAAGATGGTGGTGTGAGTATACTATATAAGATTGTTTTATTTGTATATTAAATCTACACGCCTATCTTTCTGTAAGAATGTCAGCAATATGGAATCGTAAAAGTTGGGAAGGCGTTTTATTTCCGTAAGAAGGTTTTTTTCTATTGAAATCATGGAAAGATCTGTAAGTCGTTGCTGGCCTTGTGTATTTCTTAAGTAGGTGTGTATACGTTTTAGCGACGAGAATGACCTTTCGGTTGACGCACTGCTCGCGGGAACTGTAACAATTAATTTTGCCAAACGCAGCACTTCGGGAAAAACTGTATTTATGTTATTTTCGTAAAAAATTTCTATAATTTTGTAAATACTAAGGTTTTTGAATTCGGCAGATTTATAAACACATTTGAGCTCATTGATAAGGCGGTCTAAGTTACGTTTTCGTTTTGGCGGCCCTGTGATTATTTTTACTCTTGCAAAAATTAATTCAAACCTAGATCCGAATGATTCTAAAAACGATTCAAACTCGTTAATTTTTTTAATGCAATAAGTTACATCTGACGTCTTTTTTTGCATAATTTCGTAAAGCACATCAGTTTCTGCGAATATTTCGTTAAACACATGGAGTAAAAACTGGAATTGAAAGTCTTTTAAATTATATAACAAATACGAAACTTGACTTAATGTCTCGCCATCCCAAGAGTCTTCGTTTTCAGCCATATCCTCAAATAAATAAATTAAATGTAAAGAAGAATTGAAAATTACATTTACAGTACGCGAATTGTAAGTCCATCGAGTGTCAGCAACGCGAGGCAATTTTTTCATATCAGCCATTTTATTATAGTGGTTTTGCCTTTTGGTACTATTATTAAAGAAATTTGCTAATGTTTTTATGAGATTGAAAAAACGTTTAGTTTCCGGAATACGTTCGCACGATTTGGAAAGTACCAAATTAAGGACATGGGCGGAACACCAAACGTATTCAGCAAGAGGACATTGCTGGCGAACCAGCGACTGAACGCCCGCCGTTCCGTTCAGATGACAGGACAGCTGCACCGTCATATGTCTGAGCTACTAATTTCGACAAACATTTAAATTCTGATAAAATCTGCAGTATGATGGCACTTAAAGTTTTTGCGGTGCGGTCGGAACTTACGTCAATATATTTTATAAATCGATCAAACACTTCTGACTTATGAAAATATCTTAAAACCAGTACTAGTTGCTCTTTACCACTTACGTCTGGTGTTTCATCGACCATCACAGCTACAAAATCAGTGGAAGCGATTTGTTGTTTTATTGTTTCGATCATTACAGACGCTACACTAGAGATTAGGTCATTTTGAATACGATTTGATAAACCCGTAAATGAGCTAGTGCAATTTTGTAAATGGTTTTCCAACACTCCGTCGTATTTCGCGAGCACGTCGACCATTTCTAAATAATAGCCCTTATTCACTGACGAAGCTGATTCGTCATGTCCACGAAAAGCGAGCTCTTGTTTCCCCAAAAAGCAAACAATGTCAATTAGTCGTTGAAAAATATTTCGGTTCCGATCTACTTTCGCGTTATGTCTGTCAATGTCGATTTGTATCTGAGAGTTTAAACGCGTCTCTATACGATTTTTTCCAAAGGTGTGATATTTAAGGGCAGCTTCCAAGTGTTTTTCAGATTGTTCATGTTTTCTCGCGGCGGTAGGAAAATTATGAATATCAGCGTAACCGATGTCGTTCCAGACGGTTTTATTATTTGAAAATAGTAGACAAACGAAACAAAATAACCGATTACTGTGTATGCAACCTGTCAGCCAATGATATGAATCATATTGTTTTTTATGGAATCTGCGATTCACTTTACCTTTAGTTTGTATTAATTGCAAATCCGGTGTACCACGACCTATCTCGATAACTTGTTTCTTTTCACCGAAAGATAGTTTTGAAAACGCATCATGTTTTATTTTCTCAATACACACACCATCTGAACAAGTTTCACAGACAATATTATCCATTTTACACTCTTATTATCAACATTAAAATTCTAAATACCCGATAGCGTAGTCACAAACATAACACACATCAAACAATATGGCGATTATTGACTTTTGAAAATAAGTAGTAAAAAGAGAAACATAATACGACAAAAAATTATGGTCATCTACTGTATAAAATTCAATGAAACAATGTTACTTTCTAAAATATTTGCATTGCATAGCAAACTTTCGTTCGGAAATGTTCGGTACAAGTCGTAATTTTTCGTGTTAGCTGTTTATAATACTACAAAAAGACACTGGCTTTTTATGCAGTTGTGTGCGTGATTTTTGTCATTGTGTGTCAGCAAAACCCACGTAGCTATAGGAACGCACACACATTAAATCCGCATGACCATGACAGCACACATATAAGTCACTAAGAGAGTAATAATTTGTGTCTTTTGCCGTGGCAATGGCGAGGCGCTGCTAGCTAGTGTAGCGCGAATCGATGATACAAAGTTACTTCTTAGTCTTAATGATACCACCGGCACTCGATAGGTGGAGCTGATTTATGAATTAGGTATTTTTATCTTGTTTTGTTTATTGATAAAATAATATTAGATCTATTATCAGAACTAGGGTAGGCAGTGTCTTTCTGTCTTTATGGGCCGCACGCCACTGCCCACAAGGGATGCCCTTAGCGAGCGTTCACCTAGCTTTTTAGCTTAGTTTATATGCCCCTGGCTGGAGTGTTTGAGTTTAGCAGCTTCAGGCAACCACAGGATTGACCGGTTAAATAGTCATGACCTCAGAGGTCAGCTATGAGATGCCCTACAGAAAAAAAAAAAAGTTACCAATAAAATCAATTGCTTTCGCTTCAACAGATTTTAATTTATTTTTAGTATTTTATTAAATTTAGATAAAGAACATTTAAATTTAGCTAGTTTTAAAGATCACAATTTATTTCACCTGTAGCAGTTTTATTTTAAATTCATTACATGTATTTGTAACGGCATCGGCAGCTGCATGGATAATGAGAACAAATTGAGGCTACAGTTATGTACTACTTAAAAGTACATATCTGTGTATGAGTGCTAGAGCATGTATTTGACATCTAATTAGACTACAGGTAGGGTTGCCATCCGTCCGGATATGTCCGGCTTTTTGGTTCTCCGTCCGAACTATGTCCTGCATTCTCATTTGTCCGGACTTTTCGACTTAAGGGGATTTTCTTTAAAAAATATATAAAATAAATATCCGGACTTTTTTGCAAATGTCAGGCTTTTTGTCAGGACTTTTCAAATTTCGAAATGATAACCCTAACTGCAGATGACAGATCTAGGGAATTATATTTTTTTATAACTTTATTTTAAGGTATTTTTTGCATGCTGAAATAAGTAAACAAAATATGTGAAACTATTTATATTAAAGACCTATTATTATGAACCATATTTTATGCAAAATAAAGATTCTATTCTATTCCTTAGATCGATATGAGATTAGAAAACAGGTTAACACATGGCGCGTTCAAGAACTGTCAGTGTCATCATTGTAGTGGAATATTGAAACTGACAGCAGTGACAGCTGCTGTGATCGCGTTCAGTTTCGCGCAGAAATGACAGTGATTAGATTTCAGATTAGACTTTCGGGAACCGCAGAAAATTGTTTGTTACTTTATTAAGAGGAAATATTTAACTATTCTGAACCTCTCAAAACTTATTGACCTTCTTTCTAGTGATGGGCTCGTATTTTAAATAATTGAACCTCTTTTTAACTTTCTGGCCTTTTCTCACAGTTGGTCGCAACAACTAAGCTAGAGCATCCCGACCAAATGGGTTAGCCCGCATTCATGTACAACGCTGGTAACCAGCGCTGATATGCCAGTGCTTGTCGGCATCGACAAGCGCTGGTTAAGCTGGTCGATGCAGGCAATTTTCGTACTTTTTGCCGACTCAGCGCGGACCGTGGTCGATAAGCGCCGTCAAGTTCCTATCAGAATATTCGGCGCCCACCGGTTTGCGCTGATTCGGCTAAAATTATGAAAACTGCTTGCGTCGACCAGCTTTAAGACGCAGATATATGACAGTGACCAGAGACAGACTTCTGTACTGAGCTCACGCAACGCGTCGTACGTCCAGCCAGTAATAGGACTCGCCCATCAAGGAGCGCTGTCCCGAATTAAACGCATTATTAATTTATTAAAACTCGCATACTAAAAGATCAATAATTAAATTATCTTTAAAATGGTTTCAGAAAAATACGCTTGTTAGATTTTGCGCGATTCTCAGTTTTTAACAAATTAATTTCACTATGTAATATAAACATAATCCAAAATATGCCTGTAATAAAATATTTAAAAAATGCTCTAATTGAACATATATTTTTTCCAAATCATTAACACTACTCGTTTAGACGTCATCTTCAGTATAAAATCATTAAAAGTCGGTTATCGTCGCCTTAACAACCAGCGCTGGCATATCGGCCGGTTACCGATTAAATACATGCCATGATTAAGTACTGTTAAAATGTATTTCTAGAACACTTTTGTTTCATGTTTCTACAGAAACAAAGATGGACAAGAAATACAGTTAAACAATGGCTCATCAGAACACTACATTACAATTTATCATCTTTCTAAATGCGGTTTTCCACGGTGCGTGATATTGCGGACGGGCGCAGACCAGCCCGTTGAGATTGGATCCATTTTTTCATTCCGAAATGCAAAGTGAAAGAGAAGCTGGCACCGCAACTTTGAAGTTACCGCAACGCCGCGGATCGGGCGCATCGCGACGGACGTGTCTGCGCTACCACGGACGATACTCTACCCATGGTGCGTCGCTGTCGGTGTGGGCTGGTCCGCGTCCGCGTCCGTCCGCAATATCACGCACCGTGGGAAGCCGCGTTAACTTACATTACATGACAGACGCTTACGTAATGTTTACCAACACAAAGCGTTGCACCTGCACCAACACATGGCCACACCGCATACACCCACCCACGCACATACACTTATCAATATTTATGACACGTGGGACTTATTTTTTTTATAGATTTAAATCAGTAATCAGTATTTTTTAAATCTAATTTAGGTACTTGGGGTACACCGTGACTTTAGTATGGTCCTTCTGAAATCTGTATTGCGGAACACACTTAGAATTGTTTTAGATTTTGCTGTTAAAATATCTATTGCCTGGAGCCAAACGCACTCGCAATGACAATCGCTTTTATTATGCGAGTTAATCAACATCCATTGCGTAGAGTTATCATTGTGAACACGGATTTGAAAAGAGAACGCTTTTACCCAACCTTCTCAATTCAAATTTTCCAGAGATGAACACCAATTTAGGGCCTATTTCACCAATGGAAATAAAAGCTGTCAGTGTCATTATTGTTGTGGAATATTTGACACTGACAACTCATGAACGGGGTTAAGATGTGCTGATCACGTCCAGTTCCATTAGTGAAATTCGCCCTTATTCTAATCAGAACATTTAAAGCAGGGTTTAACAATTGACGTGAAAAACAACAGCAGTTTTTCTTATCAGTTGAGTTTCTGTCATTGAAGTTATCACAACCACCCAAGGACATTGAACTGCGGCTTAAAACATGACGCAACTTACCTAAAAATAACTTTTAAGGTGCTGATAAACTTGAGCATTTACTTGTAACAGAATATCGAGCATTCGCCGTTTTTAAATTTGTCGAACTGAACAACGAACAGAGCCAAGCATAGAGCCAAACATCGCTACGAACATTTTCACGATCATTCTAGCGAATGCTCTAGTCGATGCTCGTCAAAAAAATATTCTTCACGAAGCTGTCAGACTTGACGGTCGCATGTGGATGGCTTGGCTCGGCAAAAAGCTCGAAGCAAATCTACTGTCCTTTCGGTAGAACGCTCGATAGAATGCTGGCTAAAGCGCTTCCGTTTATTTTTCAGTAATGTTAACTTTCGCTAGAATGCTCATTACAAGTGAATGCTCAAGTTTATCAGCACCTTAAGGAACAATATTTTTCGGACTTCGATTGTCTTTATCGGTTATCGCAAATCTTTTAAAATACGCTTTATCTCCGTGTTGACAGTGATAGTTTTATCCAATGCGTAGAATTGGTATGTTTTCTGATAAGATTTGACGGATCTTTTTGATGTTTCGATGTTAAGCAATTGTCATAACATAACATCACGCCTGCACCCCTGAAGGGTTAGGCAGAGGTGTACTTACCCATAGTACACCCACATTTCTGTCCCAGTTATGTTTAAGTCCCATGCAGCTAGTCTTTTGCCATCAACCGTGCACAAATCCAGACTCCGAGCTGCTACTGAGAAATTCCAGATGAAAAACCGAATAACACTTATTGAAATTTGCAAATTTTTAATGTATTTGATGGATTTTGATACTAAAAATGTGAATTTTAAATAGCAATAACTTTTTGAAGTGAAAACTTCTTTAGGCGCGTTGGGCATTTTTGAGATGGGACTAAACCATTGATTTCGCGACACTGTAACTACACCTTTTTTTTTTTTTTTTTTTTTTGAGGGTGGGAAATCATCAAATAACTTCTCCCGCTCTGGGCGGAGCGGGAGGGCGTGTCAGACTCTTACTGACTAAAACCCACCCGTGTTCCTTCGGTTGCCCTGTCGCCGGGGGCCACGATCTCCCTTTCGGTTTTCTTCGCAACCCCGGCAGGCATCGGTCCTAGTGGACCCCTTCAATTATGCTGACATCTCTTTGAGGCGCGCGTGGAACACAACGCGCCGTCGACCCGGGCCTGGTCCTTATCGGACGGTGAGCCACCCATTGCTCACCGCCCGCAAGCCCGCGCCTACGGTGGCCGGAAATCGCCCCGCGATTCCCGACGCCCTGGGCGTCTCCTCCTGCGGCGGTTAGGGGCGTGAGGGCGCGAAATTTGCCTCTCCCTCACGCGTTCCGCCTCCTCCTTCGCGAGCATTACCGCTTCGCAGAAGGAGGTGACGGCCTCCCATTTCCTCTCGCTCCGTACCATAGCCTGAACCAGGGCCGGACGCGAGAGATCACCGCCGCCGATCGCCTCCACGAGGACACGGCGATGCTCCGCCCAAGCTGGGCAGACCTCCACCGTATGCTCCACCGTGTCCTCCGGGCGATCCACACAATGGTGACACCCGGGCGTTTCCTCCCGCCTTATCCTGTGCAGGAACCTCCCGAAACAGCCGTGTCCGGTGAGGACCTGCGTCAGGCGGAAGGTGAGGACGCCGTGGCGCCTCTCAAGCCACTCCTCAAAGAGGGGTCTTATCGCCGCAATTGTGGCGTGCCCAGCGCTGGGTTGCGACAATCGCACTCTCCATGACGCCATGAGATCCCGCCGGAGCTCTGTCCGCTGAGCCGCAATTTCTCGCGGCAGCGGAGCTAAGCCCCGGCGCCTCGCCTCCTCGCGCCACTCCCAAATGTGCGCGAGGACCTTTGCCTCCAGATCCCATGGCGGTAATCCGGCAAGGAGGCTCGCCGCCTCGCAGGAGACCGTGCGGTATCCTCGGGCCAGCCGGATGGCCATGACCCTCTGGGACGCGTTCAACCGGCGGGCTGGCCGCAGCCTTAGTGAACGCGCCCACACCGGTGCCCCGTAAAGGGCCATGGACCGCACGACCCCCGCGTAGAGCCTCCGGCAGGAGGCGTTTGGATCCCACTGTAACTACACCTCATTTTTGTAAACGCGATTGTGCTCTGTATTTATATTATGTTACAGATCAATGTTGTATGCAAGTATTTTTACTTTAAAGTTTTCGGAAGTATTTTTTTGTAAACACGATTGTGCTCTTTATTTAGATAAGGTTACGGACCAATGTTCTATACAAGTATTTTTCTTCCACCAAGGCGATCTTGTTCAAGTTTTCACTTCTGTCGGCACTCCCGGAGTGCCACTGTTTTTTATTTTTATTCTCAAATTAATTTTTTTTTAAACTTTTTGGTAATGTTATTGCAGTATCTATGTGCCCTATGTGTAGATAAGGATAAATAAATAGCTTGCTTGTAACCTATAAATAGCAGGTTATCTTGTTATCAAATCGTCGTAAATGCGATAAAGCCAGAGCAGGAAGTATTTACCTAGGGCGCGGAAGGAAATAATCTGCGGTCAAGGAGATTGGTCACGCGCTGTCTGCAAACTTATACACAGCATACCTAGAGGTACATGCATCTAGACGATTAACAGGATAAGCTACTCAAGTAAATGCTTGAAGACAAAAAATGTTTTTTTTTTCCTCGCCGAGAGGTGTGACCGGTGTGGCAACACGCCGTGTTCTAGTTCGCGACAAGTCAATCGTCATCCTGACGATGTCTCGTTGAGAGGTGAAACGCGTGTCGATTTCTTTCAGGGTTTTTTACGGCTCTTTAGAAATAGCAAAGCGGAAATGTTACTAAATATATTCACGTCTATTGTATTTTATAATGGATTTCCGCAAGGTCACGCCTGAATCAATTAACTAGATTTTTGATTATTTTTTCTGGTCAAATCAACTACATAATTTAATCACGATAGCGCTAACAATTACAATGGGTTTGTGATTGCGAGTGAGCAAAGCAATTACTATGCATCTTATTGACTTCTAAATTTGAAACTTTATCCATTTTAATATTGTGAAACACAGTAAAATCTATCTCGAAAAGTTCCAGTATAACAAAAAAAAATTGGATTAACAAAGTGTAATACTGTTAAAATGCCACAAAACAGCCACTATCGGCCCCCTACAAGGCAAACGGACACGCAGACTGATACTCGGGTAAACCATTAATTATCACATGAATAAAAAACATTATTTCGCGAACTATCGCTGTACGTCCAGCGATCACAATTATCTAGTCGTTGCTAGGCTGCAGGCGACAATAGCTTTATAGATAGGGTTACCAGTTTAAATAAAAACATAAATATTCAGAATTTGTATCGTGTTTTTATTATATTTTTTATTTTCCTTTTTGTATAATTTTTTGCAGCACTGGTTGACGTCATCACGTCAACGCCGGCTGTCACTGAAAACCAGCGCTGAGGTTCTGTCTCGCAAAGGTTCACAGCATTATGCTAATGTGACGCGAATTTTCCCCCAACTTGTTATTTTTTGTTTGTTTTTTTTTGCGCCATGTTTTACGGCAACTAAAATTAATTTCATTATTTAAAAAAAATTAAGTCTATATTGAAATTAAAATATTAATCCGTATTCTAGAACGATGCTCTCAGCAAGTCAATTTTGGCGCTAAAGGTGCACGCTATTTTGTCTTGGCAATTGGTAATATTCCAAAAAGCGATATAGCGCAAAACTGCACATATGACACATGGCATAGCGACATAGCAAAAGCATTTAACATAGCTATGACGTTTCCACTTGTTAATCACACCAATGTGACCAGCCAAGAGTTTCTGGAATCCTGAAATGACAGGGAACAGACAGACATTACACGTCACGATCATTGACTAACAAAGAATATCCATACGACCGTAAAAAGCACGTTGTAATTGTTCTTTACGTAATTTGGCAACACCTAGATGGATGGCGCCGATCCAAAGAAGGTGACCTGCGAGTGTGATGGGAACCTGGACGCGTATCGCGAGGGCTAGCGTGCGTGATGCGAACCCTGGACGCGTATGGCGAGGGCTAGCGTGCGTGATGCGAACCCTGGACGCGTATGGCGAGGGCTAGCGTGCGTGATGCGAACCCTGGACGCATATCGCGAGGGTAAGCGTGCGTGATGCGAACCTGGACACTTAACGCGAGGTCTAGCGTGCTTTATGAGTACCCTAGGGCTGGCCTGCGTGATGCTAACATGGACGAGTATCGCGAGGGCTGGCGTGCGTGATGCGAACGAGGACGCGTATCGCGGTGGCTGGTTCGCGAGGTAGAGGTAGCGCGGAAAACAGTACCTAGAAGTAACAAGGTGAGGCCTCTGCCTAGTCGAAGGACAGTTGAAACTACAGCAAGAAATTGGCAACCCTAACTAAAGATTCGTTTGAAGTACACTTATAAAGCTATTCATATTTATCATCTACAAGTATCTGCAATTGATAACGATCAAATATAAAGACTTTGGACTCATTTTTGAATGTTTGTATAAAAAATCTTGATAAAAAGATGACTGGGAGATCAGACTTATGAAAGATGTTAACTTATTGAATACATCACATGAATTCTGTCATCACAAATTCACAATACATCGACCCCAATTATGTGTGGTTTCTATAAGGCCAAGGCATTTGACAAAATTAATAATACAAAAACTAATACCAGTGGCTTGTGGCTAAGTAATAACAGTCGATCGATCAGCTTTAGGTTAAGCTACGCGTGCCACGGTTGGTCCGTGGATGGGTGACCATCTTTATATACAAAGACCCCTCCGTGCCTCGGAAAGCACGTTGAGCTGTTGGTCCCCGCTGTTATTCGCAGATCTTTGTCAGTCGTTACGGGTCGTCAGAAGCTCGAAAGTATGACAACTAGTCTCACCAAGGGTTATCGCAATACCCAGTAACTGGTTTTTGGAGGTCAGATAGGCAGTCGCTCCATGTAAAATACTGGTATTCAGCTGCATCCCGTTAGACTGGAAACAGACCCCAACATGGTTGGTATGCCAATTTGACAATAGAGTAATAAAACCTCGAACCAGTCCAAGGATTAAATACAACGACTTGTACGAGGTTAAAACAATTAGAATCACATGACAATAGGTCATGTGCAAATTGGCGGAAAAACGTTAGTTCTATAATTTGGCATCAATTTAAAACTTTTTGTTTTATTTGGACCTACCTCTGATTAACGTGATAATTCTGCGTAATTCTACAATATTGAATTCGGTATCATGTAAACAGGAAGCTACAGATGAAAACTAGCTCATTCCAAGGATGATAATATTATTATAGCCTCACAGGCCATATTTACACATATTAATAGATTGAATGACGCAGAACTGCTCGAAAACCACACTGAAAATTCACTCGAAGCATCGTAAGGAGTTACTCTTTCAACACAATAGGGGTTACTATGAGAACGTGAACGTCCACTCTAAACACAGCCAGCGAGACAGACCATACAATACCACTAGACGGCCAGGATTCCGGCCAGTCGTGGCCGTCTAGTCATATTGTATGGTCTAGGTCTACGTCACACATTTTTTGATAGCCAAGTCAGAGGCCCATGGGCGGCTTTAAAACTCTGACACCGTTACTCGCTAACCACACGAAGAAAACAAGTACTCACTTCCTTTCTAGTCATATCATCTTACACAGTCCAACCATTGTTTCTAAGGTCCTCCCCCCTAATCTTATAATCTAAGGTAGATATTGCACCAATTCTTATAATAAAGTTTGCGAATTACGAAAGAAAAAAAAGACAGCGAACGAACTGCTTTTGACATAATGACTACGGTTGGGCAATTGGAAACTGCCATATGGGTGTTTGCAGAGTAGTATTCGCCGATCATCGTAACATCACTGAGTCATATTTAACGACATCCTTGCACGAGAGGAGGGGCTAATTTTTTTTTCCTTGTCGTTGCACCTCACACGTGTTTTCTATTAGTCGTCCGGATATTTTTTTTCTAAAGTCTTCCTATCCTAGCCATGCATCACCGTAGTTACCACCGTACCGTACCGTTTACCGTAGTTAGTTGGAATGTGTACCTGTGTTATTATTTTTCTAATCTGTGTTTTACTTAAATTGAATTTAAATTGTTGACATTTTAATTTAATCCTATGTTTTTTTTTTTTGTAAGTCATTGTTTTAATTTATTTTTAACGATTTTATTTTTGTAATAGTTGTCTTAGTGCGACTAATTTTGTACGCCATGATTGACAAAACATGTAGCTACCTCTTATTATTTTTAAGACCTGTATAATTCTACACTCATGTTTTACAAAATAAATATCTTGTATCTACTATTTAGTATTGCAAACGCGACATGTGTAAATAAATACACCGTGCGAGGTCGCTGCTAATCAGTACGAAGGGAACTATACATCTGTCTATTTCTAGAACATGGCATACTTAACTATCCTGTTAGTAGTTCGTGCTAGGTAGTGCGTGCATTCCTGGTTTTCAGAACACTTTTTCTGATACCTTTTATTTCGACAATTCAAGAAATATCTAAGTGTTGCGTTATTTTTGCCGAAATATGAATATGAAAGAAATTCTGTAGTTGAACTGCCAAAATGAAAGCGATTGTCATTAAAATTCCGTAACGTAATAAGGCCGAAGATTTGAAGCGAAACAATTGACAGTTCCATTTTTTTTTAAGGCAACATTATCGAGATCAGTTCGTAAATGCGAAATAATCAGTTACGCGCAAAAAGGTCGAGGTTCACAATGATGGCGGGTCGTAAACAGACTTGATCAGTGATATAATGTGACGTGTAATCGCCATTCGTGTTGCCCATTAGGATTAATTTATCAATAGTGTACAGTACTACAGTCTCCATTTATATCGATCAAATGATTTTCCTGTCTCTAGGTTTATTTTATTGTACCAGTAGCAATGGCTTTCATTTTGACAGTTCAACAACATTCATAGCGTTGTTTACGTTGTTGAGGTTGAGGATTAGTTTACTATTGAAAGACCATTCTTTATTTTTACCGGAGCAGAGCTCGGACGTCCAGGTACTAATGATGTATATAAGGATGCATCGGGACAGACGGGCCAGAGTCATCACGCGGTCGGTGCCTGAAGATGGGCGTCGTCACCGTGGGAGGTCTAGAAAACGCTGGCGAGATGACTTAGATGCGTTTATGGTAGATTGGCCGAAGACATTGCATAGGGAACAGTAGAAATCTATGGTGGAGACCTTTACCCAGCAATGGCAAAGGCGAAGTGACTGGCACGATAGTAGATAACAAATTCATCGCATGAATTTAAAAAAAAATGTGAAAAATGGGTCACGTAGTAATGGGTACGTTCCCTAATATGAAAACAACGTATCGTGGAATATTTTCCAAGATCCACGCGGGCGAAGCGGGCAAAGCTAGTATTACAGAACTATACCCATGCACTTTGTAGCTCGACAGACTAAATTAAGAAGCACTCACTAGCAAAGATAGCGACAATTTTATTTTTAGAGCAGTTCAGAACTGTCAGTTTGATTCATTTTTATTGGCTTGCAAGTGACTTTTTTATTCTAGCAATTTAAAATGGCCATGGACTATGAATTTGACTCTTGCGAGTGGAAACTACCCAGATTATGCTGTGAACAGACAATTCGGGCTAAATGTATGACCAGTTAAGGCGAAAGCATCAGGGATAATCCGAGAAGTTTTATAGAATTCATCTTCATTTTCGGTGATAAATCATTGGAAAAAGTTTTAAGAATTGTATGTACATTATTTCAATTATAACGATGTTGGGAGGTGGCAACCGGATGGTATTGATACACACAAATTCGATGCACTTATAGCTTAAATTTTCTTACGTTTTTTTGCAATTTGCAAGTCCATCAATATACAGATTGAAGAGCGTTGGTGAGCTCAATCCTTCCTACCTCACCCCGCACTCCAACCTGCACGAGTTCGACAGAGCTCCCGACCATTTAACATTATTGACCTGGTTCCCGTACCAGTGCTGGAAGAACAACTTCAGACCAACTTGCCTATCGAGCAACTTTTTCCACAATACCAGGTCAAACGCTCTGAACAGATCCAGGAAGCAGGCGTAAACAGGTGTACTCCGATCCGTGTAATATCTGACAGCATGCTTTAAACTCCATATAGCACTATTTGTGGACAGTTTGGGCCTGAACCCAAACTGGTTATTGTGCAAAGTTATTGTACTGTGGCACCTCAAAATTTCTGCATTTATACCTGTATTTTCTACTCTTGGTTTTCTTTTGCTCGTGGCTAAGTCCCTAATAACAGCTCCACGGGTCGATTCATCCGGTTAAGCTACGCTTGCTGCCGGGGTTGGTCTGTGGATGGGAGACCATCTTTACATACCGAACCTCCTTTGTGCCTCGGAAAGCACGCTAAGCGGTTGGTCCCGGCTGTCATTCGTGGATCTTTGACAATCGTTACAGGTCGTCAGAAGCCCGAAAGTCTGACAACCAGTTTTACCAAGGGGTATTGTATAACCCAGTTACTGGGTTGTGGTCAGATAGGCAGTCGCTACAATACGGGCAGCTGCATCCGGTTAGACTGGAAGTCGACCCCAATATAGTTGGGAAAAAGCTCGGCAGATTGACATCTATATTTTTTATGGTGTAGGTACGTAACAAATATATAATTCTCTCTAATACTAGCTTTTGCCCGGGGCCGCGTGGATGTCGGAAAATAATCCCGGGAACGTACTACCGGGCAGTACCGGGATAGTCCAGGAAAAGATTATTGACACTGCGCTCTAACCATAATTATTTTGTTACACGTAAATTTGAATCTAATTTTAAATCACGTAGTTCAGACACAGACAGACAGACGCGGCGGGGGACTTTGTTTTTTAATATGTATAAGGATGTTGACAAATGTAGTTAAAAAATTGTTGGCATCGGCTCAACAGTTTCAAAGTTCAAACTCTGTTGCTATGGATTAAATAAAACCTTTAAAAACGTTTGCTATTGTGCACTTTTATCATTTCTAACGTGACGATATTATCGTGGACGTCTACGTCACGGCATTACAATACCACATGGAAGCAAAATGTATGGAAATATAATAAGACGCTTTAGAATTTCCGTCCACGTAATAATGTGCATGTATTTTATTTCCATACATTTTATGGACGTGGACGTCCACGATAATATCGTCACGTTAGAAATGAAAAAAGCGTAAATTGACTAGAAGCAATACTTGACACTAGCCAAAACTTTCAATGACACGACATTGTTATGGCAACACTAAGTGTATTTTCAAACAATTTAAAACAAAGAGATAGTTTACACTTGCACTAGTCTACAATTGAATAAATAAATACATATTATAACTGCATGGACGCTGGGTCTGGTAGTTTTGTTTACAAATGCAATATCTTTTAAAATTAAGAGTCTTTGTTTGAATCAACGGCCAGGAATCGCTGCGAATACAGGTCGCGCGGTGGTTTATGATCGCTCGGCAAAAGTGGAAAGGGCATGCGCAGTGTTCAATTTTAAGGTCTTTATGAAGACGTGCGGAGTGAGGGGGGTGGGTGTGCGCCGACGGCGACTCGTTATTGGTGGGTTAGTCGCTCATCGATTCCCGCGCTGCGTTCACGCGTCTCGTGCCTCTTCAGTACTGTTGCGCACAGCTTGTGTTATCGCGTTACTAATACGTAGCAGTAAAAAAAAATGGTTAAAAATAAAATATTAAAACGGCAAGCTAGAAAAATGGTTTATGACGTGAATTGTTTCGTTAAAAAAGAAAGTAATGAAATCGTGAGTAAGTTAAAGCAGGTTAAAAATACAACTGCAGCAGCCACAATAACATTACAGAAAAAATTGGCCACACCTATACAACGCTTACACCTGTTTGCAAATAGAACAACGAATACCATCGATAAGTCCGTATTAATTGAAATCTGTAACATTTTAGAACAAATTCGGGAAGAAACTGCGGAAGCTAGTACAACTAACGAAAACATTTTACAACAATTTATGAGTAATTTGAAACAAGAACAAAAAAGAACAGCACTAGCAACAAATACATCTGTGATAACAGTCAGGAGAATTACTACACAGGCCGCAAATTCCGAGTTTTTGACGGTATTTAGAACTCCTGGAAAGAAAAGACCGCGCGCAAAACCGATAACGGGCATTGATAATTTTGACCAAGGAGTCATAAAAAGATGTATTCATAATTTTCACTTAACTAATAAAGAAATTCCTACAGTAGAAAAACTAAGACAAAAGTTACAGGAAGATATCAATTTTCAAGGCTCTAAAACTAGTCTACGTCAGATTATTAAAGAATTGGGGTTTAAATGGAAAAAGACCGAAAATAACAGGAAGGTTTTGATAGAAACCACAAACATCCGACTCAAACGAATCGAGTACCTAAAAAAACTAAAAAAATATCGTGAAGAAGGACGACTAATAATTTACACGGATGAATCGTATGTGGATTCATCACATTCTAATCCCAAAGCTTGGACAGATGGTTCAACCAAGGGCCTTAAAACGCCTATTTCTAAGGGACAACGTGTGGTCATCGTACATGCTGGATCCGAGGCGGGCTTTGTTCCAAATGCGGTGCTCACATTTAAAGCTGGAGGAAAATCAGGAGACTACCACGACAACATGAACTACGAGAATTACGAAAAATGGTTAAAAACACAACTAATTCCTAATATTCCACCCAATTCTGTTGTCGTGGTTGATAACGCTGCCTATCATAATAAGCAGTATGACCTTGCACCCACTTCAAACACCAGAAAAGCGGATATGCAAGCCTGGCTGTCCGAAAAAGGTATAGAATACGATGACGACATGTTAAAACCACAATTGTATCAGTTAATAAAAACACACAAAGAACAATTTAAAACGTTTTCTATTGACAAGATTTTGGCTGAACACAATCACAACATTCTGAGACTGCCTCCGTATCACCCCGATCTCAACCCCATCGAAATGGCATGGTCTATGATTAAGCAGTATGTGGGTAGCAAAAACGTAAAATGGAATCTTAATAATGCTATTGAGCTTGTCAAAGAAAAAGTTAACTTAATGGGAGCAAGAGAGTGGGAGATCTTGTGTAATAAAACCAAATCTGTAGAAGAAGAATACGCAAAAAGTGACCACATTATAGATCTTATGACAGAACAGTTTATTATTCGTGTTACTGATGACAGCTCCGACAGCGAAGAGAGTGATGATGATGACTCCGAAATGTCTGACGACAATGAAGTGCCCTTAGGTTCGTGCTTCCATCCTCAACCTTCTACTTCAACATCCCAAGATGAATTAATGGAAGGAATATCACCACTGCCGGATGAATAATTTTCGTGTGATTTTACGTACCTATTAAATATAATAACTGTTTACTTTTGTTTTTTAATTTTCTTAATTTACCTACTTGCAAGATAAATTACAAGTAAAAACTAGTGTTATCAACTTATCATAAAGTAGCTTTTACCCGCGGCTTCGCCCGCTTTTATTAGCCTATATCCGTCTCCAGGGTCCCAACTTTCTCTGTATCAAAATTCATCAAAATCGGTTTTGCCATTTAGGCGTGAAGATATAACAGACAAACAAACTCACTTTCACTTTTATAATATTAGTATGTTAAGTTACTAAAGTTCAAAAATACGAAATAAAAAATGCTTAATAACACGCTAAGAATTTCAGTGCACGGTTGTACACATGCGCCGATTGCCCCCACTACTTTCCTCGAGCGATCTAGAATCATCGCGCGACCTGTACTTATTCACGGAAATTAATTACCACAAAGACAATTTACAAAACAATATAAGTCGAGAAAGTCTTTGTTCTTAAAATTTGACAGTTTTCCTTTTCAATGAACTCAGCCTATCGCAGGCCACTGCTGGACATAGGACCAAGCTGTGCCACAAACCCCGATCGTCCAGTCTTCCCCTTTGTTATTGACCACATGACCACCGTTTTTAAGTCAGTCCCCCTTCAAGATAGTTGTCAATCATACCTACCATTACACGTAAAAGGTTTTATACATCAGCTTCATTAAGATATATGTATGTAAACATGAATCAATGATCCATCTTAATTTATTTTTCTCTAATGGCAATGTAGTAAACTTTTTTTTTTTCTCAAGAACTTAGCAAACGTATTACCATTATGCCAGAACTGTCAAAACCTAAAAAAATATAAAACGCAATCACGTTATTATACTTTATTTCTTTTTAATTTATTGCCTTTATCGTAGAAGGAACACGCGGTAAATTCAAGTTGTTTATTTATTTCATCGCTGCAACGGTGACTCACGTCTGCCATGTCCACTGCAAGGTTTCTTCGGGATTTCTGAGAACTTCTACGTGTTTTTTGTCACGTAGTCTTGAACTGTAAGGATTTTAACGACTTTGGTAAGATAATGGTTTGGAAAGTTCTAGTCGATCGTATTTCAAGTTTATTCTTCATCACGGACAGTGACATAGACCAAAGCCAAGCTTTAATTTCGTTTGGTTTTCAATCAATCAACGTAGGTAGTTAATCAAAAGTAATCATGAGACCGGATTTTATAAACAACATTTTTTTTTGTTTAAGTTTTTTTATTCAATCCATCACAATATCATTCTTATTCCAAAGATAAATTTTGGCAGTACTTTCCTTTTTTTTTTGTTTCACCAAAGAACAGGCAATCGAATTTTTGTGTTTGTGCAACTTGATTTCACTTGACACATTTTATTATTATGCGAGCTCATTCACCCGAACGGTTTTTAAGTCAAATACCATAGAGTTGAACTGTTGACAATGAATGAAACTACTCACCATCTTAAAGGTCCATAGCATACCTTTATTTTTAGAGCAAATACATTTGATTTTAGTCGACTACAGCGAAGCCAAAAGGCAGGGCTAGCCCATAGCCGGAGTCACACGTATTATCAATATGACTACCTTAATTACATGACTTACTAATGACATGCGACTCGTGATACGAAAGCCGAAAAATAATCGATATCGATGCCTCTTTAAACTTTTTTTAAACTACAACATTGCAGCTAGAAGACGTCCACTGCTGGACAGTTCTGCGCCTCCGGCATCCAGCGGATTCCTACGATCTTCACCAGCAGGCAGTCTAAATGGCAATCTAGGCGGTCTGGGTAAGTTTCGCAACTTATTTAATTTTAACAGATTCATTCCACAGAACAGTAATTCATTCCAATAAATTTACTGGCACAAAATAACGCAGTGCTGTGATAAAGAGCAAACCTACACGTGTGATTTAGTCACGCTTGTATCGATTCACCTCGCTTTAATACCTAAGCGTATTAGTTATGCACAAATCTCGAGACATTACGAGTCTTAAAATTTTCTTTAAGTTCTCCAACATTAAATTATTCATCGAAGTCGAGATTGAAATTGTTTTAGACAGGAGCCGTTAGCATTCGACCTAGATTTTATCGTCGTCCAACGTTCGTTGGGCGATAAGGACAGGCGGAAAACTCAACTCTGTCACAGCGTAGTTAAAAGGAATATCATTATTTATCGGTCCAAAATTCGTTTAACATTTGTATGGAAAAGATTGAAGGTGTCGGAAATGTCCAAAACTATGTCTGTCATAGAAAACATCATCAAATATTAACGCCTGTATCCCCCAAAGGGTTAGGCAGAGGTGTACCTATAGTACTTTAGAGGTATGAGGAGCAGGGTGTAAAGTTCACTAATCCTCTATAGAAAACGGAAGATCTTCCGAACAGACGGGTATCGTGTCTGGAGAGCAACTGCCGATATGTCGTTCGCGCGGTAAACTCTAATTGTGCGATGCAGGATTTGTGTGACGTCAGGTCTTTGATACGTAGTTTGCATGTGGCGAAGTAGATGGCGCCACAGTATACCAACATTTCGCCAGTTGTGTTTAAGTCCCATGAAATAGCGAGCCTATTAAATCAATATCAAATTACAAGACAAAAATGTGGCTAGAAAGATGGTGACCACTGAGATGTCGGCTGATCTGAGCTGACCACAAGTAAATTAGTATAAGGGTAAGAGGAAGATGAACAAGCTAACCACGTCACTAGTTCATCCATTCTTTATATTATTAAACAGGAAGCATCTCTATTTATAGAATTCTGGTATGGATGCAGTGGCAACATTGACCTAGAGATGACGTGTGGCATAGCGCCAAAATACTGTTAAAGTATAAAGTTATTGCGGATGCGACGTTTTGATTGTCTTTGTTGCTTTGTTTGATTTTAATTTCTTTGTCAAGAGCCTGAGGTAAAGTGACAACGTAACCTTATTTTGAATTTGCATTAGAATATGTTTCCAATAAGTGCAGAGCTGCGAATACAATACATTTCTAAGTCGAGGCAGGTTAGTGGTTAGTAAATAGAGAGACTACCTTTGTATTAATAAAACGTCCAACTTCGTCTTGAAATCATTAAGTTGGACTTGAGATAAGCCACAAAGAAGCTAAGAGGAAAACAATGCATGCATGTTTCCATATTGTATGATTGCGGAAGTAAGAAGTTTGTGGTTTCATTGACGACATCATCATTCTCTTGCCATTATCCCAATTTATTTGGGGCCGGCGCTACGTCTTCTCCTATACTTCCCTATTAGTTCATATTTCAGAAGCCACTCCCTTTCTAGCGATATCATCTTTCACACAGTCCATCCATAGTTTCTTTGGTCTACCCTTACTCGTAAAGCCATCACATTCATACTCAAAGCATTTTAAAATTATAAACGTCAAAAATTATGATTTATTAATTTACTAACAAATTCATCTTCAAAAATGGTCCCGGCTGTTATTTGTAGATCTTTGATCGTCGTTACGAGTAATCTGAAGACCGAAAGACTGACAACCAGTCTTACCAAGGGGTCTCGTGTTACCCTGTTACTGGGTTGTGGAGGTAAGGTCACTTCATGTAAAGTACTGGTATTTAGCTGCATCCAGTTAGACTGGAAGCCGACCACAACATAGTTGGGAAATGGCTAGGCAGATTATGATGAAGCATCTTAAGTTCTTCTTGTATAAGTACTAAAACGGTAAATTTTCCAAGAAAATTCAAATTTCATAGGAAAGCCGAGGAAACCTACTGTCCTTGTCAATATTGACAAGACTTCGACGGTAACAAATTATGAATAATGTAAACAGTTCCGCCCACTCTTCAACGAAAAACAGACGACATTTTCTACCGTTTTCCAATAAATGTGTAATTATGTGAACGAAGCAAAAGGAGTGTGTAATAAGCCCACGTTCGCACGGACGTAATAATAACGCGGCGGGATTTTATCACGCACTGCATTTTCAACTCTCGGTTTTGAGCCGAGCCTTGAGAATCCAGCAGAATGCAAGCCAGCCCGTCGAAACACACACTGTTGGATGCAAAAAAAAATCGCTGCGGGAAGAAATCGCCTGTGCGAACCACCTAAGGGACTTAGGTAGCACCGACGGCTTTCTGCCTCCCTCATGTCAAACAAACGTGACTTCACCTAATATTGGTAGGATATAAAAATCCGCCATTTTTATTCAACTGTCATATGGCCCACACATGTCAGGCTAACCTATATTCTCACGGTTTCAATGACCTCCACTCAAGGTCAGAAACCCGCAGTATTCGTATTGAACTTCAGCCAGCCTTAACATGACCTTGGGCGTAAAAGCTTTCTGTAGTAGCTTAATAATGACAATGTGCCATCATGAAACCAATTTGTAAGAGATATTTCAGGCGTTTTTATTAGGCTATTGACTCACTGGAGCGGTTCCTGTTTTTTTTTTTTGTCATAGGAGAATTTTGCCTTCGTCATCTTGGAAACTTTTTAATGACAGAAGTTCTTACCTATTGCTACCCTCCAGCCTTGGCTGAAGGATTGGTAATAATTGTAAAGTGCTCTTAATCATTTATTTATCAGAATATTTATAGTACCTACATTATAGGTCTTAAGATTAACCAATGGTTTCATCACATTCTGCCAAGTGTGGCGTGCAAATATTAGGTATTGATACATTTATATAAGACAGAGATTATTAGATTAGTATTAACATTATTGATTGCATAAAATTAGGAATTAAAATTACAATTGCTATGACGATCTTTTGGCGCTCGAATTTAATTGACAAGGGGGCGTTTTTGGTGAACATTTCTGAAATTATTTCGACCGATTTTATTAAAAAAAAAAAAAAAAAAATAGCAGCGTTATATCCGTTTTTGAACACGCACCAAGAGATCCTTGTAGCTTTTTTATTAGCAGTCAGAAATGAGCTACTGCCTGTTTCATTACATAATCTTCTAGTACTTAGTAGTCTTCTACGACCCTAGCGGGAGTGGCTTGTCATAAATGCATTATATACGTGTATTTGCCAAGCACTTGCACCGATTAAAGTGAATAGCAAACTAGGCGCTAAGCTAGAAAATAAGTAACACTTATTTGCTTACCTAGCTTCTGCCCGCAGCTTTGTCTGCGTGTATTTTTAATACAACTATCCAGGATGTAAAATAGCCTAAGTCGTAACCCAGATCATGATCTACCTGTGTGCCAAATTTCCGAAATGCGTTCAGCCTTTAAGGCTTGAAAAGGAAACAAACAGACAGAGATATTTACGCATTTATAATATGTATTAGCATAGATTAGTCCATCGTCAGAATCAATAAAAGCAAGATATGGAATAAGAGACCTTTCAAAGAGAAAAACATATTGTTTTTCTGACAGAATCAATAACAAGCGTGTTGTTGGCACTATCTTGAGTAATTTTCATTATAGAATTTACTTAGCTTACTGCTCAAAATGAAAAGCATCTGACTACAGTGGATGCAAATCATACAGTGTTACTTCTTTGCCTCATTCCATGAAACTTTCAAACATAATTTATTACGATTTTTGTTTCAGAACTCACAAATTGCGTCCTTCAATTCAAGTCATAACTTCACAAAATGAATACAAAGAACTGCGTTTACCCGAATGATCATGATCACAAGTTGTTACGTTATCAATTGACGAAATGTTTGACATGTCATTTGGGTGGTGATTCATAAGTTATTACATTGATGATATTTTCGTGTGAACTCGGTGATAGGGAAAAGTACGTCTACAACCGAGATCTTTTTAAAATAAAGCTGAAACTAACTTACTTATTTGTAGCTCCTTCTTAATTTTCAGTCTTACTAGAAGTGGAAATTTGAACTTCTCAAAGCACGAGGATCACTCCAATTTCACTAATCCAAAAGCTTTTAACAATGATTAAGTTCGAACAAAGCTTCAACGTTTCTCGTAAAACAACAATGACACAGAAAATAAAGTTGTTCAACCTTGTTTAATAATACATGACGAGCTCTTCAAGCATTTAAATCTTTATTTACTTACTTCAACTGTAGTTGTACCTACATTCTGGCGGTTACGTAATCTGACCTTTAGCATTCCTGGGTCTTTAAGTTACGTAAACGTAATATCACTGAGGGTAAGCTTGGATATTGGAGTAGATATACTAGCTGGCGTACATCTTTATGAGGTAGACAAAGTGATTATTTTACCCCAGGTTTTGTGCACAGTAGAATTGGTGTTTTCTTTAAATCTGACATTCGATTTCTGGGCAAAAAGATTACTAAAAGCTTATATACACCTATGGATTAACTTAAACGGAGATCGTATTATGTCATCTTAAGTAATCTACCTGTACAGTTCTTGCCAACACGTCGGTTCGGAGTACATTTACCGGTTTGTTGTCTTTAGATTATTGCGTACGAAGATAGCTTCAGAATTATTTTGAGATAATCCTTTAATCACCTTAAGATCACCTTTTTTTTTTTTTTTTTGGGTGGGAAATCATCAAATAACTTCTCCCGCTCGCGGCGGAGCGGGAGGGCCTGTCAGACTCTTACTGACTAAAACCCACCCGTGTTCCTTCGGTTGCCCTGTTGCCGGGGGCCACGATCTCCCTTTCGGTTTTCTTCGCACCCCCGGCAGGCATCGGCCCTAACGGACCCCGTCAATTCTGCTGACATCTCTTTGAGGCGCGCGTGGAACACAACGCGCCGTCGACCCGGGCCTGGTCCTTATCGGACGGCGAGCTACCCATTGCTCACCGTCCGCAAGCCCGCGCCTACGGTGGCCGGAAATCGGCCTGCGATTCCCGACGCCCAGGGCGTCTCCTCCTGCGGCGGTTAGGGGCGTGAGGGCGCGAAATTTGCCTCTCCCTCACGCGTTCCGCCTCCTCCTTCGCGAGCATTACTGCTTCGCAGAAGGAGGTGACGGCCTCCCATTTCCTTTCGCTCCCTACCATGGCCCTAATCAGGGCCGGACGCGAGAGATCACCGCCGCCGATCGCCTCCACGAGGTCACGGCGATGCTCCGCCCAAGCCGGGCAGACCTCCACCGTATGCTCCACCGTGTACCTTAAGATCCCCTGGAACGGATGAGGGATCTGATGTTTGTCGGAAATTGCACACATTTTTTCAGATTCCCATTAGTCTCTAACCACAAGACATTCCAAGAGTCGTCGTTTAGTAACCTATAAAGTAATTATCACAATGAAGTTCAGCCATTGCCATTCAGGAATTCCCGAGCAATCCAATTTCGAATCTCTCGCTTCATTCTTCATTTTCTCAAAAATTATCGACGTTGGAACTATTTGGAACCAATGAGCATCGAAATTATATAAAACAACAATATTAAAAATAAATAAATATTAATTACATACCAATTCCATATTCGGAACACATATCGTAACCTACGATAAGAATCCTATTGATCGAAGTTATATGAGGGATTTCGATTGAAATACAGGGAAACAGCTTCCCTCGTCGAGATAGCTATTTGAAATTCGAAAACTAGTTTTCAGTTTGAAATGGGATTTATTCATGCTTTTTGTAAATGTTGGGCCCACGCGCGTTGGGCAAATATCATAATATGGTCTTAAGTTTATGTAGAAGACGTCTTTGTTTTTTCTTAAGGAACTAGCTTTGATCACCAGGCTTGCTCATGAACTCATTGCATGTCAGTGTTATCAGACCATTTAATAAATATTGGTTCACGATGTTTTTTCCAATTTATTCGTCACTTTCACGTGCTAAGTGAAGACACCTAATAAAATTATATTACTTTACGATACAATAAATAATTTCACGAAATCCTTTGTAAAACATAATAAATATAATAATGATAGTGTTTATCTGTGACAAAGGGGGACACGATTGTGTTGCACGCGAATGCAACATGATACGGGAGAGAATGTTTGCAAAACCGGAATTTTATAACAAAAACATAATTGAATACTACGTTTCTGTCGGGGAGAATCAGGGCTGTCAAACTAGAGACGATTCTTTTTTTATTCCCTTTTTTGTTTGTTAAACCGACATCTGACGCTTCACTCGAGTGAAGATTCGTTTTTGTTTCATTCCACGTTCACACGATACCGAGAAATTTATTTAAGACGATGACAACAGCTAAACCGCGCTCACTGTCGAACTGCATAGCAAAGAAAGAGAAGCGCCATGACACAACGCTTGTAATTTATTGCAAAATATGAAGAAGCAATTACGATTTATTCAAAAAACGAGTTATCGAAAATAATTAAAAAACAACAAATTTCTGCATTCAAATAAGACGTTCTTGTTATTAATTAAAATACCAACGTACGTTGATATTTAATATAGATATTTTGGATTAGAACTCAAGGTAAAAGGTTAGTTTACCGGTAATTTGCATACAGTTTTTTTTTTATACGTGTTTTGGTAACAACCAAGTTCTGAGAAATGAGGCAGTCAGCGCAAAAGCGGCCTAACCCACATTTTTTTTGTTTATAACCTGACCGTCGCAAACGATTACGAATGATTTAAAAAAAAAGATAAAATTTTAAAACAAATAAACACAGCTTATGCGCTGACTGCCTCAAATATGTTTAAGATTAGCATATATTTTTTCCGCTACCACAAGTTATATAAAGATGAGGCAATTTTTTTGTTTCAGTCATGCCAAATGTTATCGTTTGTCTGTTGTCAGCGCTTTAATATAGAAAGGATGCAGCATCTGCTCCATTAATTACATTTTTAGATAATTTGACAGACGAGTGCCAAAACCAACACGTCAACACCGTAAGATTGGATCGGTTAACTAATAAATTAATTTTTCAGTTCTGATTAAGTTTGTGTTCAAACGTTTTGCTTCGACAGTTGAATGAAAGGTAAAATTAACAAAAAGTGAAGCGTCTGATATCGGCTTTAGCGAAAAAACCAAGTTCTGTAAAGCGAAATAATGGAGTGACGAGGGTTCAGTTATTATATCCTTTGTTATCGAATGTTCCGAAATCGCCGTGTAAAGCTGACGTGCGAGAAAGTTACATGATGAGCATTGAACACTTCCCGTCAAATGTTCGGTCGAAACGGAACCCAATTTCCGAATGGCGCCCATCGCTTTTCGCTATATACTTAATTCCAAATCTTGGTATCACTTATCGAAATGTCAGATGCAACACGCGTTCAGAAATTTGCATGCAAGTTATTTTTAATCATAACATCTGAAATTCGAACTGACATTACGTAAAACGTAGCGATTCTGCATGGCGAGCATTTTTACAGAAACCATAAGTAAATATGTAATTATGTTTTATTTTTCAGTAGTACAGTGCGTGCCACTAAAGATGAGACTTGACACACCACGTGATTTGACTTGCGCAGTAGACGATTTATGGGTCTCTTTAGCGGGCTGAAGTCTGCGCCGGGGCGTCATCGGGGCGGCGCAAGGAGCGGCGTGAGGCGCGGTCAAGTCTCATCTTTCGTGGCGCGTATTGTACTTAGACCGAAAGCGCCAGAGAAACCCGCGAAGTTTAAAATTTCTTACGTTTGTTGCAATTTGAAGGTCAGTATCAAGTAGTAGGTTTGATCAAAATATGATTCAAGACCGTAACAAAATGTATTTACAGAATTAAAATGATCAATACAACTGTGGCAACAGAAAGAAAAGAAAAAAACACCCAAACCTGTTTCTTTATCATTAGTAATTAAACTACTGGCAGCCCTAAACTGGTGTTCCAGTTAAATGCAGTTATGCACACAATGTTTAACAAAACAGGCACCACAGTGAGTCAGCAGCCTAATTTAGTGCAACACTTTGTACTTAAGTGGCCTACATAATATTATTATGAGATCAGTTATTTTTAGTTTAATCACTCAAGTTGGAGGAAAATTGAGTCAGCATTTCAAAAGAGAAAAATAAAAAAATAAAACTTTTATTTTTGCAAACATTTTTGGCCTAGTATAAACATTTTTAAATAAAGAATAAGGACTACAGTATTTCAGAAGGGAAGGAAATAATTTTAGAAATAAAAGTGTATTTTATTTCTAAAACTTTTTGATGCAAACTTGGTTGGTTGCTTGCTAGGTATTTTGGTGATCATGTTTTGGTTTGTTTACAATCAGGGACGATTCTAGCTTATTTCTTTTTTCTATTCATTCTTCACACTATTCAATTTTGATCTCTTCAGTAAACTAATTTCAGGAAGTTCAGTGTTATTTGTTACAAAATTAAGAAATAGAAAGATTTAGAAATTAGAGCGATTTCATCAAGAAATAAGACAGGAAATAAAAAGTTAGTTATAGTTAAGAAAAAATGAGAAATCATGAGGTTTCTCTAAATTAAACCCATAAATATGTATGTGTGGAGGAAAAAACAATTATTACAACAAAAAATTGCTAATATGTTGAGATTTAATTTAAAAAATGGGGCAGATATTTTCATATTGATATGTTCAACAAAAAAAAGTTCAATACACTGAAGTTAGAAAGACTAGCAGCGCTGGACAAAGGCCCGAGCCAATACCCAGTATTGGTACTCCTTGGTAAAATAAAAAATAAGTTTATGGGGGTGTATGATAACAGTTTCACTTTACTAAAAGCAATTTTAACAAAACAGTTCATAACACAATATCATAACTGAAACTTATTAGATTAAAAAGAAATTAAAAATTACTAAAAATATTTTATTATCTTTTTATAGGCATTAGTAAAGCCGATAGTTACGTTAACTGTGTATGAATATTTAATTTGATTCAAATGACTGCTCTTGCGAAATGCAATCGGCTGCAGTTTATTATGCCAAGGTCAGAAAACATAAATAATGAAAAAAAAAAAAACTGGTCCGTTTTGCAATGAACTTGTTAAAAAATAACGTATGTCGTTATAAACTTCCGAAAAGTTACAAGAAGCCCTCGAATTACGGCAGGATGTCCGACATCGCTATAAAAGTACTTTTAACGAAGAAAAAAATAGGGTCAAACGAAAATCGGTAATAAGACCGACCTTGTTAGGATATCGAACTTATTGCGAAAGCATAATAAATTGTAATCAAATAAATAACATTACTTACCAAAGTCTATAAATTGTTTTATAGACAGCGGCGAAGGGTTGAATTGGGAGTAAAAATCAAGCATTTTCGTAACATTGGCGAAAATAGCCCCCGCTAACCTCATCTTGAATAACTTTTAGCAACGTTTACAAACTGAAGAACTGTTAAATTTTCACGATAAAACTTATTCACAGTCACAGATGATTAGAACACATGTTTTCAAAATTAATAATTTTATTTTTCACCGGCACTAACTTTACACGTAGAGAAAATTTTTCGACTGAACCAGTGTTGCCCCTTTCTGAAGCTTATATATTTCAAAGACGTGAGTGAACTTTGATCCTCGGTGTTGTAAGAACAATAAAAATTTAAATGGGTGATAGATGTGAACTTAAAGTACGCGGTTTTTAAGTTCGCGAACTTGGCTCGCCGTCAATGACACACGTGCAGCTTGCTGGCATTGTATCACGATGTTATCGAATTTTCTGAACAAAATTAGACTAACATTACACAAATGTCGAAACAAAATGGCAGCTCGCGACTCACGGCAATGACAGACGTACGAAACTATGAACTAGCGGCTACGAGCAAAATTTCAAATCTATTGGATCGCTGACGAACTTACTCAGCGGTTTTAAAGTATGCGTACGCTTAGTTTGGTTTAGAAAATTAGACAACATCGCGATACAGTGTGAGCAAGCTTCACGTTTGTCACCGACACGGACGGCGAGCAAAGTAAATTCGCGAACTTAAAAAAGGTACTTTTAGGGGTTGCTACACGGCAGTCAACCGCGTCCCCAACAGAGGTGACCTTTGTTGGCGACAGGCAGAGCTGTTTGAAATTTGGTCGTAAAACACCAACTCCACGGTTGTAAAGCACCAAGGTCACCTCTGTTGGGATGCGGTTGACCGCCGTGTAGCAAGCCCTAAAAGTACCTTTTTTTAAGTTCGCGAATTTACTCTGCTAGGGGACAGGAGAGAGATGTTTGAAATTTGGTCGTAAACCACCAACTACGCGGTTGTAAACCACCAACTAGACAGTTGTAAACCACCAAGGTCACCTCTGTTGTGACGCGGTTGGCTACCGTTTAGCAGGCACCAAGAATATTATATAGAACGGCACTTAAAATATCTCGCAGCACAGCAGATAAAAAAAACCAGTGGCACTCTGGGAGTGCCGACAGAAGTGAAAACTTAAACAATTTTATTGTGCAGGAAATAATGTATCGCGTGTTGATTTCGTCAAAAGCTAGTGTCGTAACAGTTTCGCGAAATCAATGGTTTAGTCCCACCTGAAAAATGCCCAACGCGCCTAAAGAAGTTTTCACTTCATAAAACTCATAAAAGGATAGTATTTTGATTTCAACTAGATATAAAAAGGTTTTGTTCCTGGCATGCAATCATCATTGGCACCAAAGAAAATGTGACAGTGACACTTATGACTATTTATTAGTTTGTGCATGGAGTTTGTGGGACTGTATTTGACATTTGAGTTTTGACGTACATACCGTAACGAAGAAAAAAAAGAAGAAAAACAAACATTCCGGCAGCTGTTCTGTCCACCAAGTTTTCTAAACCAAGGAAAGGGTAGTTTTTTTAAATTATATTTAGGAAATTAGGATGTTAGGTTAGAAAAGAAGCTACACAGATGAATAAGTTAAAGTTCCTCGTTCTCAAACCTGTCTGTTTCCAATTGCATACAATAAGATATGCGTCTGTGAGTTCTCCCCATTCTGTTTCCGTTTCAATCTTTGTTTTTGTTTCTCTATTACCATTTTTCTATCCATAACGCATCATCATTTTTCTGAGGATCTCATTTGCATCATTTAATTGATTTTCTATTTTATATCAGTCATTGATTTATTTATCTGTTCTTAGCTGTCATTTATTTATCTCTGTTCTCAGCTGTCATTTTAGAAATGCTTAGAAAAATTGTAGTAAATCGAGGTAAATACGATAGATAATACTTACTTCACCATATAGTGATAGCACAGCAATAGTACAGAAGGCGCCTTCCTCATTTTAGTTATGAAGCTACAAGTACGCAGGGGGGGGGGGGTTGTCAGGCTAATTCAGTGAGTGCAATGGACCATTTAGACGGGCTCAAACCCAAAGACAGTCTACTAAGCCAATCCATTACATGCGTCCGGCTACAGAAAACAAGTAGTGGAATGGTTAACTGGCTCAGATGGGAACCAAGTTCACACGAAGTAAATCCACTGCGAGAATGGTGTGGGAAGCTATTGGCGCCAGCAAATTTGAAATTGTTCAATTACAATGGACTGGCTTCATCAATGGCTTGAGGACAATCCAGGGCAGTGGATTGTCTCTATTTACATGATGCTATTATTGGATTGGCTTAGTGGACTGACTCAAGGGCCCTGTCTAAATCGTCCATAACAAAGTCAGAAGTTATAAGAGTTACGCGATAATGAAGATGTTTTTGCGAAGAGTGGCAACTTCTAGGTGAATATCACTATAGGTAAATAGCACTGTGTGACCTGAAATACACTTTATTGCGTCATAGCAAGAGTTGCTTTTTATTTAAATGATTTTGGGGAGTAAACCATCTGTACTGATAGAAAATTCCTTAATTAAAGTAGCTTAGTGGTAAGTAGTAAAGATGTAGCATTGAACATTCAGTAAAGTAAAACAAAAAATATTCTGGTTGTGAAAGTCGGATCAATATAATGACTGCAGTCAATTTAATGTTGATAAAGATATATTTGCATAACGGTGTACATCAGTTCTTATTCTAAATATATATTTTTTTGGTTTGTGAACCACCCATGTGCAGAAGTATTAAATGTCAAATAAATTAAATACAATTTTTTTTCAAAATATTGAAAAAAATCTAAATATTTTTCTTAAATATATATAAATATAATATATTTATTATTGCAATTTTTTTTAAAGGTATGTAATGGATGGTTTTATTGAGATATTTTACTTTCAATTGAGGGTAGTTTTTTTTTTCCACAACTTTAATTTTATGAGGCCGCCTAATTACTTCCAATCATTTTGGATTTTTTTTCATTGCGATAGATAATTTAGTTTAAAAGTTACACCGTTTTGTTTACACTGGGGTCAAAGTAGCAAACAATTTTTATTTTTTTATTTCATAAAAAATATTTAGATTTTTTAAAATATTTTTGCCGTTATAAATTTAAGCATAGATTCTCTCATTTCGATATATGCACATTATAAACACTCACATTGTATAAGGAACTCTTGTGCAAAATTTCATGCTTCTAGACCCAGCGGTTAAAGATGTGCGTTTTCTCTCAGTCAATGAATGAATGCATTTAAGATTTTTATAAAGTAGATATAAAGGCGGAAACTAATTTTACTCTGCAACTTTTAGAACATGCATAACGTTTTTGTATACGGTACATTAAAACGAGGCGAACCAAACCACTATTGGTTGCAAGACGAGAAAAATGGTGTTGGTACATATTTCAACGAAGGCGTTACCGTAACTCAGTACCCTCTAATTATTGCAACTAAGTATAATATACCATTCATCTTGTATAAGCCGGGGTCGGGGTACAACATTCAAGGTAAGAGTTTCAATTATTATTATTCCCGTTTCGGGCCATCGGATGGCCCCAAATGGTGACGTACTTTAAGGATGGCCGCCATCCGTAAGTTACCTCACATGTTATGGTGGATAATGGTGGGTTCAACAGTGTGACATTCTCCTGCAATGTTGCTTAATGTTAAGAGATTTTTAAACATCAAAAGTGTGTGGTTAAACAGTCGCTAATCATTTCTTTAAGCAACGTTTATAAATAAAGGGGTTAAACTGTATTCAACTCTAACGATAAACTATAAATTGCTTTTTTGAATGTGGCATAATTTCTCTAAAAAATTGCGCAATATTTCACGTCACACCATGGGAGGTCACAGAAATATGACCATCTGCGAAAAGGACAGACTGACTTAAAAAATCATGAAATTCGTTTAGCGTAGTTTATGGATGGCCCCTTTCGTTGTAAACTTCTTGAGATTAGCCACAGATGAATACAGATTGTTCACTCCGCATTTTAGGTATGAAGCTATAAGTACGCGTCGAGCTCGACTTGTCGAATTCAGTGGGCGTAATGTAGTCAGAAGATATAAGAGTTACGTAATAGAAAGAAAGGCAATTTCTAGTTCTAAGTGAATGTAACTACTGTAGGTAATTAGCGCTGTGCGACCTAAATTACACTTTATTGTGTCGTGGCAAAAGTCGTTTTTTAAATAAATGATTTTGCTTAGTGAACCATCTGTCCTAATCTGTGATTTAGCATGCAAAAGCCTTCTATGTCCCTTGGTTGACTGGTAGAGAATGTGCGCATACGTCACGATATTATCGTGGACGTTCACGGCATCGCGATAACACAGGGAAGTAAATTGTAAGTATGGAAATATATGAACACGCTTTTAAATTTCAGTCCATGATAACGTTATACCGTGCACGTATTTCCATACATTTTATTGACATGGACGTGAACGTTCCCGATAATATCGTCACGTTAGAAATTATAAAAGCACAACACTACGCCTAAGGCATTAAGTCTGCCTTTGTAACCCTTGTTTCGCATAAAGTTTAAATAAATAAATAAACAGAAATAATAAGTAGGTACTTCACAACTTAGAACACTTGCGTTCACTGCCGTTCTCTGCCTACCTTAAGCCCAGGTTCGCGATTTTTTATCGTGGCGTTTTATTTTCGCGCACTGGATTTTCAACGTCGACTAGCAAACAGCTTTTAGCAGACTGCGATTGTATTCTCAATGCTCTGCTCAATACCGAGAGTTAAAAATGCAGTGCGTGAAAAAAATAACCGCACCTAGGCTAAAACTTTTTTCTTTTTTCAGGTGAAATATTTAATGTAGACGACAACATGCTTGCCAAATTAGACATTTTAGAAGATCACCCGAATTATTATATACGGCAAGAAGATGAAATCTTGGTTTATAATAAAAAGTGGTAAGTCTTATTGATTATCTATAACTTAATAGTTAGAAGACAGCTAGTTTGTTATTTTTTTGCATGGTAATAGATGATTTATCTATAAGAGAAGCGACCTTTGTCCTACGTTGGGTCACTTTCATTCAAAATAATAAAGCTGAAGAGTTTGTTTGTTGAACGCGCTATTTTCTAGAACTGGCCAACCAGTTGGATTTGAAAAACTATCTTTGCGTTCAGATAGCCTAGTTCTTGAGGAAGGCTATTCAACATCACGCTACGAGCTACCACCCTTAGGAGCCGAGTAAAATTAAGAGTTAGAAGCTAAGCGAAAACGAAGTACCTAATATACCTAACGGTGGAGTTTCTTGCCCATTCTTCTTCATACGAATACTACCTTTTGGATTTTGTAAATTTTGACATTCGAAAGTACAAGGGCCTATTTTTAATAAATGGTTTGACTTTGACCTTATAGCGCAGGCGGGAAATGTGTCTCATTTAAGTATATGTCGGTGTCTTACGACTTCCATACGAACGAAGCTGCGGGCAGAAGCAAGTCTGATATAATATCCATTGTTAATAATGTCACATCAGGATACGGGTCACTTAAATGTGACAAGGACGAGGGACCCCCGGGGTCACAAAAAATCGAATGAAATTCGTGTGACGTAATTTATGGATGACCCCTAACACTGTATAAATTTTCAGTCCTGAAAAAAATCCACGATCGCTGCAATGCTGGGTGTATTTTCTGAAGAATTTTAAACCGGAGCTTTTGCTGAGGCAACGTTATGAAAGTTACAGCTCAAGAGGCCCCCACGGGCTGGTTTACATGGACAGGTCTCAAAGAGATTCTTCATATGATCATAGAGACGAACTTAATCCTAGTAGTGCCTGAACAAACACGATAGTACAGGTAAAGGTCAGTAGATTAATTTCCACAATTTTTTTTTTTTTTTTTTTGTAGACTATTTCTCTATTTTTTTATTAGATTAACAGAAAAAAACTATTGTAAGTAAGTAATAGTTATCAAAGACGTCGCTAAGCTCTAAGGTACAGGTAGGACATTCACGATCGTTGAAAAACCTAAATTAGTAAGTCCTTGGCATGTAAGGATCGTAGCAGGTGGTTTTAACCGCCTCTGTGGTCTAGTGGTTGACCACCTGTCTCAGACCCAGAGGTCCGGGGTTCGATTTCCAGTGGGGGGAAATTTTCTGCTGGGTTTGGTTGGTGGTAGGCCTTGTTCTAAGTCCGCCTGGCTAGCTACCACCATCTTACCTAAGTCTGTTGCCATAACAACAATGATATCAGCATTGTTGTGTTTCGGCGGTTAGAGGTAAGATAGCCAGTTCCTCTGTGGTTTAAGATTCCGGGTGAAGCTCACTTCCTCCGTCGACCTGATCATCACTTACCAACAGGTGAAAGAATAGAAAAAAAAACAAGGTGTTCTGGAGTTTCTGCCCACTCCCATGGGAAGCAGAATTTCAGTAAGGTAAGGTATAAATTGGAAATAATTTATACTTTATTACAATGAGCTAAGAGTTACATTGCTATGACTTACTAATAGTTTTACGTCATTCAAAGACCGTGAATGTTGTACATATGGGTTGAAAAATAACTTGCTAGACAGAGACAGCACTATATAAAGTTAATGTCATAGTAAGCAATGCTTTAGTAACTTAGTTTTGGTTTTGCTTTTTTCTTTGCGTAAACGCTGCTAATACTGCTGTCATTCTTGTTTCCAATAGTTGCAATACCAGACTATTTATTTGTTTTTTTTTTTTTATATTCAATACACTTCCATTTCTTTTTTTTATTTTAATAAGTACTTAACTTAAATTGATCTACTGAACTTTTTCTGTATACTGGTGACTTGCGTTTTTATTAAGGCGCGTCCATACAGGTCGACATAAAAGAGTCTGACGTGGTGACATTTGGAACTAAATATTTTACTTAATGCAGACCTATGATGATGACACTACTTTGCCGACAAGTGCTAGTAGGTTTTGATTTGAGTCACCCACAAGCAGCGTTTTTTGTTGCACATTTATTTTAACAATTTATTTCTCATTTGAAGTGACCTAGGCGCCCTCATTTTTTCCAGACTCTTTTTTGTCAAGCTGTACCCCGGGCCTCGTGAAAATTCCTTTATTCGTTTCCGAATAGTTAAAGCGTCTCGTTGGAACGAACGCACCCAAATAAAGTTTCAATTTAACTATTATTCAAATTCTCGTAGTCAACCCCCAATGTGCACTTTTATCATTTCTATCGTGACGATATTATCGTGGACTCCAAGTCATGGCACCACGATAACACAGAGAAGTAAAATGGATGGAAATAAATATAAGAAGACGCTTTATATTTCCGTCCATGATAGCGTAATAACGTGCACGAATTTACAAGCATTTTATGGACGTGGACGGAGACGTTCACGACAATATCGTGACGATAGAAATCATAAAAGCACACGATGTGCACTTTTATCGTGGACGGTTTAAGCGTAATAACCGCATTTAAAATCCTCCTATGGACAAAGTCCTTTATCTACGAACGAAGTTATATGTATCACATAACTAGCAGTGGTTACTGGCAGCTGGCTGGCTGCGAATTTACTACTGAGAGTTGAAGAGTTCTTAAGGAAGAACACATATATTATAAAAAAAATGCTTGCACAATCCAACCCCTATCAGATAAGTGCTGTGAAGAAGAAAATTATTTTACTCATTTTAATCAAAATACTATCTTTTATTTGCTTTTTTATGTTGATTAAAGGCTTGTGCAAACTGGCGCGATATCGCGGGCGCTACAGGCAGCACGACTCTTGTAGCGCCCGCGATATCGCGCTGGTCTGCACGAGCCTTAAAACGGGCCAATTTTTCAAACTTCAGATAACTTTTAAATGCGGAATAAAAAAATTGTTTTGACAGCTTTGAATGGAAAATATGTCGAAACTGCCATATTTATTCTTCAAATACAAGTTGACGATTGAAAAATCGGCTCTGAATTAATAAAAGAGAACAAAAATAATTGAAAACATAAAATGCCATTTAAGTTATGAAATTTAAGAAATATCTTTACAATTATTATGTTTTATTTACAGCAAATCTTCCTTAAATAATATAGAGGAAATGCAAGACATATTAATTAAGAAGAAAAAATAATTTTCTTAAAGTGAAATTAATCAATTGAAAAGTACTTGGAAATGACTAATAACTGTATTTAATAATTAGAATATAATGAGATTATGAGAAATTAATTATAAGTTTCATTTAAGTCGTTTTTGGTTGCGCTTTAAACTTATTTTTTGTCGAGGGAGCACTGGTGAGTGTTGGCCCAGTCAGGACCAGTCCTAAAGGTCACAACTACAGAGTTGTAGGTTGTGAGTTCGTACAAACAGGCACTATCAATCTGCCTAACCTTTTCTCAACTATGTTGGGGTCAGCTTCGAGTCTAATCGGAGACAGCTAGACCAGTATTTTACATGGAGCTACTGCCTATCTGACCTCCACAACCCAGTAGTTAGGTATCACGATGCCCCTTGGCGAGACTGGTTGTCAGACTTTCAAGCTTCTGACGACTTGTAACGACGATCAAAGATCCACGAATGACAGCCGGGACTAACGGCTTAACGTACTTTCCGAGGCACGGAGGAGTCTCGGTATGTAAAGATGGTCACCCATCCACGGACTACCCCGATAAGCGTAGCTTAACCAGGTGGAGCGCCCCGTGCGGCTGTTATTACTTATTATTATTATTTATTTATTTCAATCAACTTAGGATCATAGTTTACACTTGAAATCAACAACACAATTAAAATTATTATAAAATTAAATCAGATCAACAATACAATCAAAACAATATCTTCTTTTCGTTTTACTTAGCCACGAGCTCTCCTCTATTAGTAGAAAGACTAGACCGGTTGTCAGAAGCTCGAAAGTCACTGCTTAACGTGCTTTCCGAGACACGAAGGGGTTTCGGTATGTTATGATGGTCACTCATCCACGTACCTTTGCAAGCGTTGATTAATCTTGAAGGTGGTCCCGTGTGGCTGTTATTATTCGTCCACACCACAAGCCCCTCTTCAGGCTGGCACTATACCTAATCTAGTGTAATTTATTTCGTCACCACTGGTTCCAAAACGGTAGTAGTCGAGAAGAGATAATATGTGCTGGCTAGAGCGGAACTGAGCTGCGTGCGGTTGTTGAAATTAATGCGTAGCGCGATCAGACACGAGAGGCAGACGTCTCAGTCATGTCACTATTAAAAAAACTGTATCTTCTTTTACTTGAAGAAGAAACAAGAAGAACTAGAGTCTGAAGAAGCAGAATTGCGTCGCTCACCTCTCTTCTCGTCTCTACTCGCGCGCCGTCGCCAGCTTGCGAGGCACGAGGCAAAGCACAGATTAAATCTCCGCTTTGTACCGTCCGCCGCTCCCAGCTCAATCTCGGCAAAGCACAGCTGACATCGCCATACAAATATGATATCTACATCTCCGCTCAGTGGTATCCACTGAAGCTGAGTTGACACGGGATGTGCGAATAACGAAATTTTATTGGATGCTTAATACATATCTCTCCTCCCGTCTCGTCTCCGCTTTTGTGGAGTCTGGGCCTCAGACTGACACAATAGGCCTGTGTCCAAAAAAGTATTTTTTTTATCCGCCTTGTAGATTATTAAAAAATATTGAACACGTATTTTTTCTTTTTTGACGTAATCATTTCATACGATTACGGCGATACATTGAGTTAAAATGTGGCATGACGTCACGCCTTGCTAGATTCTATACTGAATTGTGACGTAGTGAGCCCCCACTCCCCAACTTTAACCCGTGTTTTCTAAGTTATTTTTTATTAATATGATAAAGCAAAAAATACGTGTCTAATATTTTTTTATTATCTGAAAGACGGACTAAATAGAATTTCTTTTTTTTAACCTAGGCAACTACCCAATTAGGTTTTCGCGAGCATAGTTACACCCTTAATGCAACACCCAATATTTAGCTGCTTGTTCTGGTTTGTAACCAGCCTTTATACTACAGCACGCGTAGCATGACAACCGTAGAAACGGATTTTGTCGACGGAAGAATAGACAAAATGACAGATAAACAATTACAATCTGTCATTTTGTCTATTCTTCCGTCGACAAAACCCGTTTCTACGGGTGTCATGCTACGCGTCCAGCAAACGTACAGTGCAAAATATACCTTGTGAGCCGTAATAATTATTCAGAAACACGCTTAGTTCAGGATAGTTCGGTATTACACACAGAGCAAATCGCCGCGCCCGGCAGCATCTAGAGACTGCAGTATTCATAAAATTCGCAACGCCGAAAGTCCGTTTAGTGCACAACTTCTGTCACGGACCGCCATTCAAATCCGTCAATTTATAAGGATGTGTCACCGTAAGATTGTGGAAACTGTTACTTTATAATCTATCGGTATTATTTCCGCTAAACTGGCGAAAAATTGTGAACTGGGTGCAATTGGTTAGGTTCGGTTGCCAAAGGCGCGCGAGCCGAGCGAAGCGAGGTGCCACGGCAGCGGCCGGTGAGCGCTACTTCCAAGTTGCTCGCAGCTAGGTAGGCTATTTATTAGCGCAAAGTTTGTTACGTCGCAAGCAAATTTAATACCGTTCACAAGTTGTTTTCCATGGACAGATTATAAACGATCAAAAAATTTTAAATTGTAAATGGTTCGTTGCAGTTCACAATTTTTCGACAGTTTGTAATTTAACGGAAAAAATACCGACAGATTTTAAACTAACGAAGTTCATAAATACACGGTGATTCATCTTTTATGTCATAGTGCGAGTAACTGTGCAAACACTGGCGAAACATCACAACCAAACATGTTAAAATCTCTAGTTCCTGTCAAACATTGAATGGAACGTGTAGACAGACAGTAAAGATTTCAACCTGTTTTGTTGCGAATGTTTCGCCAGTGCCAACGCACATTACACGGTGGCACGCTTGGTTTGTACATATGAAAACTGTTGACAAATGGCGCCTCTAGCAGTGCCCACCGAGGCGTCTACGTGCTCTATAGTGTTAGATGTAAAATGATGATGAAAGGTGACCGATGTGTGAAGTACCTAGTTTATTTTTCTTTTTTTTTCAGTAACAATGATTCCGTTTTAGAAGATTTGGACGATGATGACGTATTGCCGAATAGCTAAATTATTGGAAAAAAAAAACATTATATGAAACAAATTTTTATTGTATTTTAATTTTTGTTGTATGTAATTTTTGTATTCCTAAAGTACCTAGTAGTAACTATGGTTATTTTTTACCTTGTTTGTGACCATGGTTTTAGTTTATTTTATTAACATTTGTTGCATATTAAAATATATATTTTTAGATAATTATGTTGTCAATTTATTTCTGACTTATCCCTATATAAAAAACGAGCGATCCTTACAGTAGTCATACTAATAAGCTACATTAAATGGGCGGGGTCGTCAAGGTCGTTTCTGACGGCCAACTCTATCACCGCGCGCGCTCGTTGTTCAAATCAAATAGCGCGCGCTTCCCCGGCTTCCTGTTACACACTTCTGTCCCATTCACGAAAACAATCGCACAGATTTATTTAGTTTTTTTTTTGACGCCGACCTTTTTCCGATAGACAACAAGTAGGTACATTAGTAAACATCTTAAAATGCAATGAGCAGACCACATAAAACATTGACGGAGGCCCATTATCATTTTTTCTGTGTTTACGTACCCATTCATCGCGTAGAACGGGATGTACTGGATATCTCCAATAACATAGTAAGTAAACTCCGGCCGCTGAGAGGATGTGTTCCTCACACCTCTCACGGAGCATGTAACTCTTTAAGAGGCGGAACTATGTATATTTCTTTGGCACGCTCTGTACCAAACGGCTTGATGGATTTTAACTTATGAGGTGTCGTTAGATTCGTCTTAACTGTGGAGTGACACGGGCCATATAATATTTATATATTGCATCTGCAAATAATTAAAAAAGGAGGGCGTGGTTTAAAAAAAGAAAACATTATTGGTATTAAATAAAAGCTAGTAATGGGTCAATCAAATATATTACATATTTTAATAAAACTAAAAAGATTGAAATAAAGAAAATTATTTAAAAAAAAAAAACGAAAAACCCGTTTGCGGGGTACAAACCAATAACCTGAAATATGATGTAATTTTTGTTTGTCCCCCAACTGCAATACCAAAATTTTATAGATTATAACATAATGCTTGTTTTTGTCTTCAGTTACGTGTTTTTGCAGTCGGGGTTTTTTTTTAAATTATTTCATAGTATGTTGGATGATATAAGAGGACTCTTCTGTGTATTATTATGTACTAGCTGCGCCCCGCGGTTTCACCCGCATAAGTCTCGATCCCGTAAAAATATCGGGATAAAAAGTATCCTATGTCCTTCTCCGGGTCAAGGTCTATCCATATCCCAAATTTCATCCAAATCCGTTCAGCCATTTTAGCGTGATGTCGTGACCAAGGGAAATAGGGATTCATTTTTATATATATAGATAATAGAGATCAATTATCGTGTTTATTATAGTTACTTTTTGACTCTGAATGCTGATACGTATGTTTTGGTAATTCTGCCAATAGTCAGTCAGTGAAAGGTAAGGCCATAAAATTCAAAGTAGGGATTGCATGTCTTTCACATGCATTTCGCTGCAGTTTTTCTATTGGTAGATGAGCTAGTTCTTAATTACCAACTGCTTTTAGCCACACTTGACGGCTGGAAGACACAAAATATAAAAGGTTACTTATAGTTTTAAGGTCTTATTGTACATCATTCTACACGTGCAGCCTGTGGGCCGACTATACTCAAAAGTCTTACAGTGCCCTTCGAGTTCAATTTAATAATGCGTTCAGGGTGTTGATGGGGCTGCGGCGATTTTGTAGTGCATCAGGGATGTTTGCTGAACATCGCGTAGACTGCTTTTACGCTACGATGCGTAAAAGGTGCGTATCCCTGGTGCGTAGAGTACGTGGCAGCGCCAACAGCATCCTTAGCATGATCGCTTGTCGGCTGGACTGTGGTTACATCAATCATTGCTGCGCCATTTGTCATGGAATGGCGCAGTAGTGATTGAGTTAACTTTCTATATGTGTTGTTGTGGGTAGTTTTAAGTAAGTATTACTAATACTAGTCTATAAGAACATTGTTACTAATAAAATGGACACATGGTCTGAAATAAAGTATTTAATAATAATAATAATATCTAGTTATAACTGACTATGTTTGATTGTGAATTTATTTAGTGTGATTTAAAGTTAAGAAAACACCCAATTTGTTTGTCGCTGCATGATTATTTGCTGACTGCAAAGCCAGTGTAGAAACCGAATGGGCCTTTTCAGCCACAGGCTATATTTTTAGCTCTATTAGAAATCGATTGGCAGATGACACAATAAATTCTATTTGTTTTCTACGATCCTTTTTTCAAAACCGAAAGTTATTTTTTGATACTGTATATGTTTTTAAGATAATTATTTATCGTAAGTTGATTGAACCAAAGAGTTATCGTCGCTCGGCATCCAATCCCGCAAATGTGACATTTTTGACGAAAATCATTGTTCAATGCAGGATCACGTATTTGAACGTGTAAAATAAAATAAAACAAAAATCTGATTTCCGTATACAAACTCATTACTGTAATAATTGTTAGCATTCTCTAATTATTGTGATCTCAGTAAATATGTAGTAATGACGCAAGGTTAAATAATGTTAACTCCCGGATGACTGGGAGCTATACAAAGAGACCCAATACGCATACAAGAAGCAGAACTGCCAGGAGAACAACATGGCGGAAATTTTGTGAATTTATTGAAACTAACAACAAGGGTACGGAAGATCCTACCAACCGATCAGGACCGAACCCTTGGTGCGCTAAAATACTCACTGACCGACCAAGAAACCAGTGAGGTTCTTCTCGAGACCCACTCCCAGATTATAAACTCCTAGAGGATCGGACATGGGATCCAGAATGGATCAAGACTGGTCTAGAGCCCACAATATAGTATCAGAAGACTGGATAAAGTGGGCTATAAACACCTTTCAAGCCATACAAGTCCGCAGGACTAGATGGCATCTTCCCAGCCCTGCTGCAGTGGAGGTAGATCATCTGAGTAGTATGTTATTGGGCATTCTACACCACCTTCCGTTCCATAAGCTCAGCATCGGATCTAAAACTCAATATTATCTTGCTAACTTGTTACCTTATTTTACCTTGATACCTTTTTATTTTGTTACCATGTTACCTTGTTACCTCAAGTTACCAAGTTGAAGGCATCAATCAGCTTAGACACTGCGTTACCGTGTCTAGCTGCTTCCAGGGTGCTTCCGCCACGAGGAGGCTCCTTTCATGCACCCCGCTATCCTAAAATTCAGGACAGATTGTCTCATCTCTACACAAAATTAGACATAACGCATATACACACATCACTGCGTTTTCTGTGACCAACCCTAATTGCGTAATACAACACAATCACAATCTGTTTCGATTTGATATAGATTGCTAATCCATTGCTTCATAAGTTGGAAAAATAAATCTGCTCAACAACGTAAATAACGCAATGAATGTTAAAAAATGATGATGTGGATATATTTAGTAACCTGTTCCGCTTAGCTATTTCTAAAGAGTCTTAAAAAGATCCAGAAAGAAATCGACACGTGTTTCACCTCTCAACGAGGCATCCTTAGGATGACGATTGACTTGTCGCGAATTCGAACATGGCGTGTTGCCACACCAAGCACTGAGCAATGAATGTTGTTGAACTGTTAAAATGAAACAAATTAGGCAAAATTGTTTAAGAAAATAAGTTACGCATTTAGGGTACAGATTGGCTCGAAGACATCTGTACCGGTGTAGTGTAGTGATTTGACCAATAATACATTCACAGTGTATTTAAGAGTGATTGGTGTGAATACGTAGCCATTTCTGGCATACATTAGTATTCCACCACCTTTTCATTTACATAATATATAGTTATTTTAGATGAGCTAATTATTTTTTATCACACCTGCTCTGAAAATACATACTAATTATACCAATTAGAGGGAAGAAACGCCTTTATCCCGCCCTTCTAATCCTTTCATCCCAAGGTATGGAAGTTTGTATGAAAATCCTTCCGACCCAAGGGTGGGAAGTATGTATGAAATTCCATTACATACCCGGTTTTTCTTGTCATACTGCCAAGAGACTTTAACTGTCTACTAATTAAATTTCAAGTAAATTGTTACTGGCCACATACAGTTTTTTTTTTTTTACCAATTACCAACCTCCTTGGTGCATACAGAAAATTAAAAATGAAATTATTTTTGTATATAAAACGCGCGGAATCACGGAAGAAGTGGCTGCATGACCTTATGATCTTAGCCTACTCCAGAAACGGGCGAATAAAAAAAGCTGCACTTTTAATAATTGTACTTTTAACTAAATATAAACATTTCTATGCATTTATGTCCATAATTTTCCTCGTAGGTGTAATAAAAAGCACTATACATCCCTCAGGATAAAGTACAGTTCCATACCTCAAATGGTTTGCGCCCCTCGCAAGCTCGTGGCGCAAATGCCATAATCTCGGTATGGAACTGTCACTTTCTTCCCTCTGAAGTAATGTACTATTACACAACCGTTGTTTTTGACTATGGATCTAATATTTATGTAAATAATATTTAGATTAGTTTTATGAAGGGAAAGCTAAGCTAACTAAAAAAAAAATGTTTGCACAGTCTTGGTGATCGAGAGAGAGATCCGAGGTTACCTACTTAATTTAATTTTTTTTAATAATTACCTACCGATAAAGATTTTGACTTCGTCTTTTTTTTTTTTTGGTGGGTAATTATCAAATAACTTCTCGTGTCAGACTCTTACTGACTAAAACCCACCCGTGTTCCTTCGGTTGCCCTGTTGCCGGGGGCCACGATCTCCCTTTCGGTTTTCTTCGCACCCCCGACAGCTTCGCACCCCCGGTAGCTTCGCACCCCCGACAGTTGACTTCCTGCCTGAGTTGTAATTAGTCGAAAGCCGATCGATGTCCATTTCGCTTCTTATTACGACAATAGGCTTGTCTTTGTATAGGTAAATAGCAGCACTTTTCCATTTTTGTGTATTCAAGTATATTGTAATGTTCAAATAAAATGTATTGCAAAACTTTGTATATTCGATAGAAATTTATTTTCATTTAATTTTTGTTGCAAAATGTCATGACTTGTGTAATTTTATGATTGTTGTGTGTGACAGGAGGCAACACAGTCATCAGTCCTTGAGTCCCTTTGCCCCTCTCCCCCCATCTGCTAGTGTTTGGATCATTTTTGTTCTCATGGTTCGAGATTTCACCGTTATGTTCATTACGAGAAGATTGATAGCCATGTCGTGTTGTACTGAATGCTGGCAAACTGGGCAGTTAGTTGGGCACACTTTATTGCGCTGTCAAGTGAAGAAGTGTCACTGTGTCAATATGTTATCTGTGATGATAACAGCTGTCATAGCAAGCATGTTTCGAGAATAGGTTATGTTTAGATTCTGTTTATTAATTATTTTGAGAGTTTTAAATGAAACAAATGTGATACAAGCTCTTTACGTTACCCAATAATGGATTTTGCACGTAAGCAACTAGAGAAATACGGCTGGACCGATGGTAATAATTATTATGTTTTCTTAAGTTCTGAGCTTTGTTTTGAGACATTTATAGCATCTTTTTTAATAAAGTTGCAAATAATTTACTATAAATTGTTTATTTGCCAAAGACTTGGTAATTTTATAGTGTTATTGCCGCTTGCTTACATCTATTTTTTTATTTATCACAGTTCAATTTATCACCTAAATAGTCTAGAATTACTGTTAAATCTGTGAAGAATTTATTGTAAGTATGCACTTACTTTAGTATTCATTTGTAAACTTCAGTCTCAGTTTACATTGTATTACACATACCTATTTCCTATTTGTGACATAAATTATTTAAAAAAAAAAACTTATTTTTTTCAGGCAAAGGACTCGGTAAACACGAGAATGGCATATCAGAGGCTCTGAAACCTAAACTGAAGCGCAGTGTGGCGGGAGTGGGTCACGATGCTGCGGCCGAGTTCAATGAACACTGGTGGACTACACTATACGATAAGGCAGCTGCTAATGTAGAGGTGGGTACCTTAAAATTATGAATAACATTAAATAAAAGTACAGGTCGTGCCATTAAAGATGAGACTTGACTGGGCCTCCCGCCGCTCTTTCCCCCGCCCCGATGACGCCCCGGCGGGGACCTCATACCGCTAAAGAGACCCATAAACCATCTACTGCGCAAGTCAAACCACGTGGTGCGTCAAGTCTCATCTTTAATGGCACGACCTGTAAGTTCAGCAAATATTTTTTTAATTCTTAATATTATTATTTGATTTCATATTGCGTACAATTGTTGAATTCAATTTAACATTCAAAATAAATTTATAGATTAATTTCAATAAAATAAAATAATTATGATTAAAATTCCTTCCGGAGAAAGCCTCCAAAGAATTTCACTTATTCTATCTGATGCAGTGACTAGCCAATCTTGTACAAATATTAATAAAACTCAATGTTCTAGGTCAAAGAAAAAAATGGTAAAACAAAGAAAATCAAAACGAAAGACGATAAAGAATTTGTTATCACAAACAGTACTTGGAAACTAAATAAGAAGCCACAAGATGCTGAAAATGAAGAACAGTACGCTGATTACTTTGTCAGAACTGCGGTGCTCACAAATGGTGCTAATAATGTAGAGAGAGTACGAGAATATGAGTCGGAGGAGGAAGGAGATAAAAAAGATGTGTTTAAAATGACAGATGAAGAGTTATTTGCCAAGTGTGAAGGGAGGACAGCCCATAAGTTAGTATTTTATAGTATGTTTGCAGGATTGCATTTGAACTCTTAGTTCAAATGCAATCCTGTCTGTTCCCGACTGTAAATTGCTGTTTGAATGCACAGTGAATTGTTTTGGTTGTACTGCTAATAATAATGTAGTAGTATTTGCAAATATGTAAAAGTGGCAGTCAAGTCAAAGTTGGTTCGGTTACAAAGGTTAAATAAGTATTCTTGTGCGATGACACATTTTGCTATATTTGCATCCCAAAATATAAATAGTAAAGCTTATTTAAATAAGCAATAACTAAAGTTGAAAATATTTACGAAACATGAGATTATTTAAAATAAATCAGTATTCAATTTGGTGGTCATTGAAAGCTCAGGGAATCATAGAAAAATAGAGAGAATGCCTTTGCCCAGCAGTAGTATTATAAAAGCTAAAAAGTAGCAACCAGCAGGGATTGTGACAAACCTCTGTTTCTGTCTTGAGTCACATTTGGCTCTTAAACTTTCTTACTCCTTGAATTCTTTGGTAATAATAAAATTGTGTTACAGAGGTGCACGCCACGGCTTGAAAGCTACAGGAAAATTAGCGAGGATAGCTCAACAAGAAGCATTACTACTGTCGCAATCAAAATACAGTGAGTATTCACATGCCAAGAAATTAAAAGAACAAGTTGAAGATGTAAACCTAAATAGTGACTGTGATAGTACAGAACATAAAAATAAAAAGAAGAAGAAGAAAAGAAAACGCTGCAATAGTAACGAAAAATCTGGAAGCAAAGTAGCATACGTCTTAGCTGAATCAAACGAAGTACCTTTGCTAGATAAAAGTGAAGTGACAGATGATGACACAAGTGATAGAAAATCTAAAAAGTCAAAGAAGAAAGATTTTCGGGACATTGAAGTGATTCCCGAGGAAGATGAGGATGTTTCAAAGCCCAAGAAAAAGAAGAAAGAAATAAAGGATGATGAAGCGGCCGAAGCTATGGAAACAAATAATACAGAAAATATTATATCTACTGAAAATAAAACTAACAAAAAGAGCAAAAAGAAAAATAATAAAAGTCTTGATTCATAGCATATATAATAACTGATGACATTTTTTATAAGTGAAATAATTATTAAATCGTGTATGTTTTTAAAAGCTGCAAAACTTTTTTTTATTCAACCTTGTATCCAAACTTATGAAATAAATTGTAGAAGTAACAGTGGGCCCGAAACTAGGCACAGCTTGTTTCTTAGTGGTCCACACAGATGATTCAGAAACATAGTAATAGCGTTATTCATATGCATACACCCAATACATGCATAAATAAAATTCAATAGAACCCCTAGCTGTTCGGATGTAATGTGAAATAAACAATAGGCTTGTTTCATAAAAAATTTTTTTTGTCCGGAAGGTAGATTATTAAAAAATATAGAACACATATTTTTTTATATTTTAACGTAATCAAAAGATTACGGCGATGCATTGAGTTAAAATGTGGCATGACGTCACTGCTTGCTAGATTTTATACTGATTTGTGACGTTGCGAGCCCCCACTCCCCAACTTTAATGCGTGTTTTCTAAGTTATTTTTTATTAATATGATTAAGCAAAAAATACGTGTCTAATATTTTTTTATTATCTGAAAGACGGACTAAATAGAATTTCTTTTTTTTACCTAGGCAACTACCGTATTGTGTATTTTTTTGGACAAAAAACCAATATTTAGTGGATTTCTTAAAATAATTACCTAGCAATTAGAGACGGATTGTAACAGGTTAAACACGATATCTGTTATCACTGTTACTGTTACACAAAAATGTAGTAAATACTCAAAGTATGCATTAAATACTTGTTTGTATTTATTATTCTTAATAATCTAATTTCGTATTGACATTGTGTTTTTCTTATTGTCAAAAAAAAAAAAAAAAACATGACGTTTACTACTTTGGCTCTTATTTAACTTAATTATTCAATATACAACATTCGTTATCAGCACGAAGTAAAAAAGTAGAAAAATGTCGTGTGGACCTGCTAGTATATCGATAAAACCGTTGTGCGAAAGAGCCGGCTATGGCATCTGGAAATTCAAAATGCGTATGTATTTGATGCATGAGGATTTATGGGAAACCATAGAAGGTTACTCAGGTGAGAAGCCCTCTGATGCAAATAAAAGGGATCAGAAAGCTTTAACCAAGATTTGTTTGACAATCGACGGAGGCGCAATCGCACATGTTCGGAGCGCTGAGACTGCCAGGCAAGCATGGGATGCTCTTAAAGATGCTTTTGAAGATAAGGGAATGGGCAGAAAATTGGCCCTGGAGCGAAGGCTGTATAGATATAACTTGTCAGACTTCGATAATGATGTTGAGCGTTATATTGGCGCAATCGTAGCTACTTCGCAAGATTTAGCAGACATCGGGAAGAAGATTGATGATGAAAGTTTGGCAGCGATTATGCTCGGAGGTTTAGGACCTCGCTACGATCCCTTAGTTATGGCTCTGGAAAACTCAAACTTAAAAATCACAAGTGAATTGGTGAAAAGTAAGCTATTGAATGAGTTCTCGAAAACCGTAGACGTTCAAGCTCCGGAGAACAAACCGACGACTTCCGCTCTGAAATCTTCTCAAGGTAAAATTTCTTCCAATAATAGTAAGAAGAAAAGAATTATCAAATGCTATGGATGTGGTGAACCAGGTCATAAAAGGCCCGATTGTCCTATAAGGAAGGACGAGAAGGACAAGCACGTAAAAAATGTTACTCTGAAGACAGCACTCAATGGTGTAGAAGGAGAGAGTACCACTTTTTTCATTGATACTGGAGCGACCAACCACATGTGCCATAATATTGATTACCTAGAGAACGTAAGGTTGAATAATGAAGCAGGTAGTAATGATACTGTAACGGTTGCAAATGGAGAGAAGATAAGTTGCAGAGGTATAGGTAATATTTCTTTTTCTACTAAAGATTGTGAAGGAACAATGACTGGTGTTGTTGCCGTGCCTGACCTGAATTGTAATTTACTCTCTGTTAGGAAAGCTTGTGAAAACGGTTTACATGTAGTTTTTGATAAAAATGGTTGTATTTTTTATGAAAATTTTTCTTGTACTGGAAAGGCTCTTTTACGTGGTTCTGTAAGTAGTGGGCTGTACACTTTAAATTGTACTGTAAATGTTCCTAAGAGAATTGCCTCTAATGCGCTCCTTGATACGTCAGATTGCAGACTTTGGCATAGGCGTTTAGGACACCTTTGCCGAATAGGTCTGGATAAACTTAGAAAAGGTGAGGCTATAGGTGTGTCTTATGATAAGGTGGACAATGAACCATGTATACATTGCTTGGAAGGCAAGCAGTCAAGAAAACCATTCAAAGCAATTCCATTTAAAAGAGGAACAGCTTTGTTGGAACTAATTCATGCGGACCTGTGTGGTCCGATGTCACACGATTCTTTTCAGGGAAACAAATATCTTTTGGTTTTTATTGATGATTTTTCGAGAGCGATTTTTCCTTTCTTTATCTCGTCGAAAACTCAAGTAAAAGATAAATTCTGTGAATTTCAGAATGCAGTTGAAAGGCAGAAGGAAGCAAAAATTAAAATTTTCAGAACAGATAACGGGACTGAGTTTGTGAACCAAGGTATGAGAGACTATTTGACTTCAAAAGGAATTAAGCATGAAACGACAGCTCCTTATAGCCCTCAATCTAATGGCGTAGCTGAACGTGTAAATCGCACACTGGTTGAAAAGGCGCGCTGTATGCTTACTGAAGGTAAACTTTCCAAAGTATATTGGCAAGATGCAGTTCAAACTGCTGCTTATTTGAAAAACAGGTCTCCTCATCGTGCACTCGAAAATAAAACTCCTTTTGAAATGTGGTATGGGAATAAACCAAACCTCTCACATTTAAGAGTTTTTGGCTGTCGAGCGATGGTTCATGTCCCCAATTGTCAAAGAAAGAAGCTTGATGTCAAATCTACGGAGCACTTTTTTGTAGGATATGCTGATGATATCCACAGTTACTTCTTTCGTAGTTCTGAATGCCCACGTCGCTTAGTTAAAGCGAGGGACGCAGTATTTTTTGAAAATTCTTTTACAAGTTTAAAAGAAAATTCAGATTCTTCTAGAAGCCAAGAAGAAACAGTAGTTCCACTACGATTGAGCACTGATCCTTGCAATGCTGTTGAACAGATAGTTAATTTGGATGTTCCTACAGCAAGCACTTCCATGGATGTTCCGGACGTTTCCCCTGATCGTTTTCATGATGCTTCAGATGTAGAAGTAGAACAAAGCAACAGTGTTCTCGGTGAGTCAGTGGAAGAACGTCGCTATCCAATGAGAGAACGGAAGAAACCAGATTTCTTGTTATACAAGACCTGTACGGAAGAGGTAATAAATGAAGATCCATCTAGCTACTCAGAAGCCATGCACGCAGAAGATAAAGATAGTTGGATTGCTGCGATGCAAGACGAGTATGATTCCTAAATAGAAAGAAAAACTTGGATTTTAGTCAATAGACCTGAAAATAAGAAAGTTATTCCTTGTAAATGGGTCTACAAATTGAAACGAGATGCTTTAGGAAATTCTGTAAAGTATAAAGCAAGACTTGTAGCTAAAGGTTACAGTCAGGAGGCAGGAGTGGATTATTATGAAACATTCTCTCCTGTGGTGAGGAATTCATCCTTACGTATGCTGTTAGCTTTTGCCGTTGAGAACGAATATAAGCTAAAGCATTTGGACGTGGACACAGCATTTCTTAATGGCAATCTAGAGGAAGAAGTGTTCATGCTACAGCCTCCTGGATTTACACAAGAAGATGGAAAAGTTTGTCTTCTGAAGAAATCCATCTATGGGTTGAAGCAAGCTTCGCGAGCTTGGAATAAAAAGCTCGACGAAACTCTTAAAAGTTTGGGTTTCAGTAGGACCTCCTCAGAGTCATGTGTATATACGAAACTTTTTGGTTCGTCTGAACTAGTTATACTAGCTGTCTATGTCGATGACATTGTCTTGTTGCACAAAGATGACTTGACGTATGACAAAGTCAAACATGACTTGAGACAATTTTTCGGTATAAAAGATCTGGGAAATCTAAATTATTTCCTATCTCTAAATGTAAAATACGATAATGGGATAATTGAAATAAACCAAAAAACTTTTATACTCGATTTATTAAAACGTTTTAAAATGCAACAGTGTAAAACGTTTGATACACCTTTAGCGAGCAGTAAGTTGGAACCTGGAATTGGTGAGAAACCTGATTATCCTTATCAGAACTTGATTGGCTGCTTGATGTACCTCGCTGTTAATACTAGGCCAGATATAGCGTTTGCTACCAGTTATTTGAGTCAGTTTAATACGACTTATGACAAAACGCACTGGACAGCAGCGAAGCGTGTACTTCAGTATCTTAAGGGTACTATAGATTATTCCATTGTCTACAGGAAGACTGGTGAATATATCTCTGCATACGCTGATGCCGATTGGGCTAACTGCAAAATTGACCGCCGTTCGTATACAGGCTATTTTGTGAAATTGGCTGGAGGACCAATTTCTTGGGAGTCAAAGAAACACAGCCAACGGTTGCATTATCTTCAACCGAGGCTGAGTATATGTCACTGAGTGCCGTAACCAGAGAAGTTGTCTTTTTGCGCAGACTCTTGCAAGAAATTAGTGGCAAGGTAGGACAAGTTATTATTTATAACGACTGTCAAGGGGCGCAAAAGCTGGCGTCAAACCCTATTCACCATAATAGGACTAAGCACATAGATACAAAACATCATTATATTAGAGAGATTGTATCTAAGAATATTGTGGACTTACGGTACATTCAGACGCATGATATGAGCGCTGACATTTTGACAAAAGCCCTAGGACGTGTATCACATTTAAGATGTGTTAAGGGTATGGGATTTAGTTAATTATAGGCTTCTTTAAATCTTAATGTCTCGCTTATAGATCTTAGATTATTTCGATTAAGTGGGGGTATGTAGTAAATACTCAAAGTATGCATTAAATACTTGTTTGTATTTATTATTCTTAATAATCTAATTTCGTATTGACATTGTGTTTTTCTTATTGTCAAAAAAAAAAAAAACATGACGTTTACTACTTTGGCTCTTATTTAACTTAATTATTCAATATACAACAAAAAATAACAGATCCAAATATCTGTTATTAAATAACAGCCTATTATTTTTGTACAAACGATAAATACGTATTTAAATATCAATTGAATATCTTAATTTTAATTCTTGATTTCTATTCGTTTTAAGTTTGTTTTAAAATGGTAAGGTCAGTAACAGGTAATAAGACCTAATTTAGCAGTCACTTTTTCGTAAGTGTGTAAGACCACCAACTGTATTTTTAAGGATAATAAATACTAAGTGCTTCTGTTTTTAGCGTAGTTCAATCGTTTTAGTAACAGTGAGAAATAAACATATTTCGAAGTAAATAATAGGTGTTGCTAAATAGAGAAATTTAGCAAGGGTTATTCCTTAATGAGGAAGAAAGAGAAATTGCAAACCTTGTAACATTTCTTCCTTTGTGTGAGTGTGTATGTAAGTAACAGCCCGGCTGTTACAGCCGTAGTAACAGTCTATGTGAGACTGTTATAATGAATTAACAGTACTTAAACCACGGTAACAGTCTTTGAGGGTTTGTTGTTTTAACTAACAGATATGTTATATTGTTAGGAACAATTGTTATTTGTTATTTTTAAATATCTGTATTTCTACCTGTTACGATAAATACGCCTTACTTGCTAGCAATACCAAGTTTTCCATCTTCCATCTGTCAAAGTTGTCAATATTTTCACTGAAATACGAAAACGAAAATTTTATTTAAAATGTCTCTTGTAAAGATATTGGCGCTTGATAAAGTCGCAAATTTCTTCAATATCATCCGCCAGAATGGTGGCATTAGAGGATCCTTGTATAAACTGTACAGGTAAGGGATAATTTAGTTTATTATGTAATTTGCTTCTAGGTTATGATGTTTATCCCAGATTTTCAAACAGCTGATAGTTTCATAGCTATTATTTACGCTGTGTTTGGATTCAGAGACTGACTAATGTTTAAATAGCTTATGTAAATCTATTTAACAACAGCTTTTCATCCTTTATTTACTAAGTATTTGCTACAGTAACAAAGTTGAAACAATTGACTACTAGCTTGTTTATCGATATTGAATTACGACTTACGTAGATAGACGTAAATAGCAATAACTATAGTCTGTAGCTTTCTACAACAGGGCAACGACGTATTTTCATACAAATAATGAAATAAAAATATCTACATACAATATTTTCCTCACAATGTTTAATTTCAATGTAAATCTCTATATCAACTTCTTATATTTTCAGACAAGATGAACTGAAAGACGGCAAGCTAGTAGGGGAAGACAAATACGGCAACAAATACTTTGAGAACCCTCGCTTCTTCTACGGAAGGAACCGCTGGGTGGAGTACAATGACAAGACCTACTTGAATTATGACGCTAGCCAGGTAAGGCAGTAGTACTCATTGTGTTTTGTTTTTCTTGTGTAGGTAATGAATAGAATGAACCTGTGAATTTTTCGAAATCTGCTCATGTCTTTTTGAAGGTATAAACTTAGTCTAAAAATAAAAATATCTTAGACTATATCATTTATTTCAATTAACCAATTACAGACACTTTTGAATTGTCAAGGAGTCGGTCAGCAAGAAAGATGATGCTAGTTGCCCATTCCAAAGCGTAGTAGATTGGGCAAGAAACGCAATGGACACTCTTATAAATATATATATATTGTTACAAAAATATATTGGTTACAGCATTCAAGTTGAAATGATACATGTGAGAATGATGTAGAAAGATGTGCATCTTATAAACGTCTATAGAAAACTATTCAAAAAACAACTATTTGTATAATAAGTGTAGTAGGTTCCTGTGGAGAAGAACGGGCAAGAAACTCCATGGACACTCTTTTAGATTCATTCATTAGGTCCTTCAGTTAATTTTGCAATATCTTCTACTCTTAAAATGTTTTACAGGTCCCTGCTGAATGGTTTGGCTGGCTCCACTACAAAACTGATCTTCCCCCACACCAGGTAATGAATTCTTTTATTTAAATGGCATATTTAGGAAATACAAACGTATATTCAAGTAACAGTAAGTACTGTGTGCCACATACGCTTGTGTGTTGTGAATTCTGAGCAAGTTATATGTGGTGCTAGGGGCAAAGGTATAAGGTACATAATCTTTTGTACGAAATCAGGGTGGGCAATATCATCTGCAGGAAGGGAAAATGGGGTTTTGATGATCGAGACAAATAAAATGGCATAGGGTGCAGTGCGAGTCACTGTCGTCCATATCAAGCCGTGTCACGTGACCGTAAGTGATGTTATAACGGGATCACTACTGTATGAATTTTTAGTTTGCATTTATCACGTCGTGTCGCCCGCGCCGGCTTATTAGCCGGCTAAGAATAGGCATTTTTGTTATTTGAATATTATAATGTATTAAATACCTGTAGTATATCTATACTAGTTGGCAATCGTAGACACTACTGAACATTCTATTTTTCAATGGTGGTAGGTGAAGTTGCTCTTCCGATCATCCGAAGGGAAGCCGATAGGAATGGGGTTGTTAGTGCGCTACGCCTCTGGGGTGCAATATTATGGTCAAAAGGGCTCAGCTCGGAGTTAAAAAAAAATAGACAAATGTTTATATATAAATACATAAATATTAATTTAGCAAATACACAGGCTGGAAGGGTGACTGCTAGACATTCCTGTTACTAAAAAATACCTATTTCATTCATTCACATTCAAGGACCCTAGCAGACCTAAATACAAGTGGATGGCAGAGTTCACAGAGAACATGTCAGGCACAACCGGCCAGTACGTTCCATACAGCACCACCAGAGCAAAGGTGGAGCCCTGGGTGCCCAAGAGTAAGAGCGCCTAAAGTAAACGCCTAGGTCCTGACGAGAAGACGGTGGATAACAAGAGGCCATTACATCTTCAATGGAATATATTATTATGATTACTTATAATTTTAAGTAGAAAATGGAATAAATAAATCATATTTTGAGTTCATGGTTGATTTTTGTTTTTTTTTTCCTTATTTCAAACAAGGTAGGCACACCAAAAAGTGACACGCTAAAAATTTGGAGGTTCAATTCTTAATTTTTGACCCGGGAAAAGAAATCTGTCGGAAAAAAAAACAACTCTGTTATGTACATTTCTATGGGGTTGACGTATGAGCGGCTTGTACTGCCCCCCGTCTCGTCGCGCATATACCTAAGCGCGGTACAGCGGTTTCTGTCAAAGTATAGCTTATAGGGCTTGCTGCACGGCTGTCAACCGCGTTCCGACAGAGGTTACCTTGGTGGTTTACAATCTTGTAGGTGGTGGTTTACGACCAAATTTCAAACAGCTCTGTCGAGGACTCGATTGGCAGCCGTGTAGCAAGCACTTTAAGGGAAATTGGAAAAAAAGTTCATTTCCATAGCTCTTTTGGGTCAGAATTTTAATGCTCGTTAAAAATTGTGTCGCACTCACGAAATAGAATACTAGTGGTGGCAACTTCAAAATAAAAAAAAATAACTTACACCCCGATTTATGGAATAAAAATCGACAATGTTTCAAAATTAAAATCACTCAGTGATCTAATTGGATGTTGATTATTCAATCAACTTTTTAGCTAATTATTGCATTGATTTTAGTTCCAGAAACCGAGCGTAAGAAATCAAATTCAAAATATTTTAATTCACTTAGACCTACATGGGCACTTATGTAACGTCAGAAGCTAGGTGTACGGTTCCAATTGGTCGCTTCCTGTGGAGAAGAGCCGGCAAGAAACTCCACGGTTCCTCATTGAAAAAAAATTTGGTTTTTACAATGTTTTCAAATTACAGTGTTAATAAGTAGTATGGAGGAGACTTATGTCACCAGCAAATTCCTGTCTTTGCTGTAGGCTACCTAAATAACGTTCACGGCGACAATTTATTTAAGTCAAGCCATAACAATGGCTCGTAATGACAAACCGGTTGCCCCCTCATCGGTTAGTAGTCAGTTAAGTTTTAAGTTGAAAATGTGCAATTAGCACACTTGTGGGTCTTGGTGAAATAGATACGTGGCCATATCTTGTCTTTATTTTGTTAACCACAACGGGGTAGCTCTTGGTCTTCATCTCACCTGATGACAAGTGATGATCAGGCCGAAGGTGGAAGCGAGCTTCACCCGGGACACCATAGTGGAACTGGCTATTTTACCTCTAACTTCCGAAACACAACAATACTGTTTTTTATCCTTTGTTAAAAAGAACCAGTACCCTAATTGCGTATTTCGTAAACGATTATGACAAATTTGGAATGTTTGTATAATTTTGATGTTGGTCGGTTTAGTACAACCCCACAGTTGGATGCCTTACGTCCATATCGGCATGAGAATATGCTAAATAATAAAATTTTGTTGTGTATAGATAGGCAAGAACCCCGTCCAATCAACCAATACATGTTTTTAAAACGCATGTCTAGCTCCTGTCTTTTCTTTTTAACGTGCGCTTTCCAGCGCAGTTTCGCGTCAAGCATTACCTATGCCAAGGTATTTGGCTGTATTTCCGTATGGCACTTGTTGGCCATTTATAAAGATTGGGTGGTAATCGCAATTGTTGTTGGTGAAATCAATGTGAAGTGACTTCGATTCATTCAATTTGATTCTCCATTTTTGTTCCCAGTCATGAATTTCATTTACAGCGATTTGTATCTTTTCGATTGCTTCCGTATGACACGACCTTTATATTATACGTGTACAACAGGTTGAGGACTGTACCCAGTACACTACCTTGAGGAACGCCAGCTTTAATAATTTTGAACCCGGAAAAGGCATCCTCGTGCCTTACTCGAAATATTCTATCTGTAATGTATGATTGCAAGATATCGGCAAAATCATTGGACAGCAATATTCTTAGCTTGTATATCAAACACTTATGCCAAAGTCTATCAAAAGCTTGTGCCACATCTCAAAAATACGGTGGAGCAGACTTTTATATCTTCAAACGTTATTTCAATAATGTTGGTTAATTTTATGGACTTGGTCTATTGTTGAGTGTTTCTCTCTGAAACCAAACTGATGGTCAGGGATCAGATTTTTCTGTAGGCTTAAAGCGTTTTAAAAACCATTTTTCAAACAGCTTTGCAAGGCAAAGGCAACTGAAAATGGCCTGTATGATGATGCTTCGTGAGGTGATTTACTGGGCTTTGCAATTATAATCACTTCAGCAACATGGCTGTTAACATGGCGTTGTTATGGCGACAGACATCGGTAAGATGGTACTAGCTAGTCAGACCAAATTAGAACAAGCCGTACCACCAACCAAACCTAGCAGAACATTTTGCCCCCGCTGGCGGTTTGTCTGTTCGTAAGTAGCTGATTTACTTAACATCACGCCTGTTGTTATCACTGAAGGGGTGGGCAAAGTTAGGTACACTTGTATTTTACATTTAGTTAGATAAGTTTTATGTAATTTGGGGCTGACCTACTGCCGTTTACCAGGTCACAAATGCAGACACTGGGCTTCTACATACTGAGAAATCAACGCTGATGAAAGTAAGAAAGAAAACAGAAACAGATTGTTAATCCATTGCTACATAAGTTCGAAAATAAATCCTGCTCAACAACGTAAATAACGATATGAATGTTGTTGAACTGTCAAAATGAAACAGATTAGTCTTAATCGTTTACGAAAATGTGTTAGCAATTAGATAGCTTGCTGAGAAATCATCAATGGTGTAAAAAGATAATGCTGATCGAACCTGGACCTTATACTTAGCAGTAGTGTTTGCGTCCGCTAGGCCTACGAGGCAGTGCCAGTGAGTATCTAATTTGTTGGCGATTAAAGCATATGGGTCGTTTAGTTTTGACCCTCAACGCTAAACAAGTATATAGGTAAGTATTGTCCACAAATTGGATTGCCAAATGTGGTGATGAAAGGTCCATGTTTGGCTGTACATTTACGGGAGGAAAACCTATGAAACAGCCATTGGATTGGATTGAATAGCGGATTTATTATAAAGTGAATGTTTCAAATCACAGTTTCAAATTGAATCTGTAAAACTATATAAGTAAGCACAGGTTAAAAGGATTGTTCAAAATATTAGCAAACGTTTAAAACACGCATATGTCGGTAAAGTGGGATAAAATACCGTACGTTCTTTCCACATTTCCTAAAGACAATAAAAAAAGATAGACACCGTGATTCATTTTCGCCATTTCAATATCAATCTGCCTAGGCTTTTCCCAACTATGTTGGGGTCGACTTTCAGTCTAACCGGATGCAGCTGAATACCAGTATTTTACGTGGAGCGACTGCCTATCTGACCCACAACCCAGGTACTGAGAAATACGATACCCCTTGGTAAGACTGGTTGTCAGACGTTCGGGCTTCTGAAGATCCGTAACGACTGTCAAAGATCCTCGTATGACAGCCGGGACCAACGGCTTTACGTGGTCCTCCTCGGTCTCGGTATGTAAAGATGGTCACCCGTCCACGGACCAACGGCGACAAGCGTGGTTTAACTTGATCGATCGATCCGTGTGGCTGTTATTACTAAAAGCCACCTTTTATGACACCTTTAACAGAACATATCCTGCAATGCACCATTACTGGGGTGCATTTATAGCCTCCATGGATCACAAGTGGCGATATGTGCTAAATTATATCTAGGTACTCTGAGTATTCAGCCTACCACCTTGTTCACTAGATAATATATTTACCACGGCAAATTCTTTGTCAAGTAGTCGGTCAGTTAGAAAGATGAAGCTATAGTTGCCCATTCCTTATCGTAGTATGGAGGTTCCTGAGGAAAAGAACGGGCAAGAAACTCCACGGACACTCTTTTAATACATAATGCGAGAACGATAGAGAAAGCCGTGCCCGTTAAAAGCGTCCATAATAAATAGATTTATAAAAAACGATTGTCGATTGCAAACGCCGTGGGCGAAAAGACATGACCAGTCCCAACTGACGGCGCCCGTTTGCGAACATGACGTATGGATCAGCACCATTCAGCTCAACCATTTTGAAGGCATCTCAACTGCCATCCTCAGGTTAGTTGAGCTCCTTAAATCCTGAGTTGAGCTACACAGTTATTGACAAGTGGTTGCTCTGACTGGACAGGTGTACTTAATGAAATCTGTGTGGTTCTTTCCTCAAAAGACCATTTCAAACACTAATCTACATGGTTCTCACATGATCTGACCAAGATTATGTCTGGACTTTAAAAGAGACTGACCCCTGAGTTTGTTTCGCCATTTCTTCTCAGGGATAGTCGGATAGGAAATGTCGACTCCATCTACCTTTTTTTTTTAATGACACGTGTAAAAGTGATTACACTGATTGACCTACATTATGGAATGTAAATAAAGATGAATATGAACATGATTCCGTTATCCTATTTAGAGAATAAACAATTTCATGTCATTTCATTTTGAAGGCAGCTCATCTACTATCCTTAATAGTGATCCTCAAACGAGAGAAAAAGTAGAACATCGCAGCGGTGCTAAGCAGCTGACAACACTGACATCATTGTTTTTCTACCATGCATGTGAGCATGTCGGATCTGCGTTGCCGAAGTGTAGATAGCATTGGGAACGGTTTAATTCGTATCATGCGGCCACTTATTACTTCTACTTAAAACCTGTTTGCACTGCCACGGGTCCTGACGAGTGGCTCTCAAAGTTTTTTACGTAGCCGAGTTTTAGAAAGGAGATTCTTGGTTCTATGTGTTTTTATAATAAAAGACAGTTATTAATTTAGTCGCGTGTTTATTTAATCGCCATCACATCACGTAATTAGCTTGTTAGCTTGCTAACGCTAACCTGTACCCTAATTGCGTAATACACGATCAATCACAATCTGTTTCGATTTGAAAAAGATTGCTTATATATTGCTTCATAAGTTGGAAAAAAATAATCTGCTCCACAACGCAATAAATGTTGTTGAACTGTCAAAATGAAACAAATTAGTCATAATCGTTTACGAAAATAAGTTACGCAATTAGAGTACTGGAGTCATTAGGTTTGAAATAAACGCCTACGTAAAAACTAGTGTTGCGGTTGCATTTAGAAGTAAACAAGAAAAGATAAAGTAATTACTAAAGTTTAATTAGAAGCAATAGTAGAAGTAATTTGTTTGTTGCGAATTAGCAAACGTAAGGGAGGACGCCCTCAGGCTAGGTGGAGCGACGATCTTCGCAGGGTGGCTGATAGCAGCTGAATGAGACTTGCCGAGAATCGAGCTGAATGGCGTGTAATTGGAGAGGCCTATCTCCAGCAGAGGACTGTTGATGATGATGACGTAAAGATAATCTAAAATCATCATCTTTATGTCTTTAATTCATTTCAACTACCAGTAACGTAAGTACAGTTCAGCACACTCTGGGCAGTCAGCCACGCTACCAGCCTGGCCGACTGGAATTGCTACTGCATAATCAGCCTATAATGTTCCGACTGCTGAGACACGGGCCTCCTCTCGTTGAGAGAGAGTGGGGCGTAATCCAGTGCAGGTTGGTAGATGTCACATGTCTTCGAATTTTTGGTTCTAGTACATGCCGGTTTCCTCACGATGTTTTTCTTCATCGTTTTGAGAGCAGTGGTCATGAAAAAAATACGCAAAGTAAACCACTATCCGTACGGCCTACAACAATTCGTAAGTTGCGGCCGTTAACACTGCTCTCGGGCCACCACGGCTCTTTGATTTGCTACTGCCGAGAGAAAAATTAAATAGTACATTGAGACGGGATATTAGGTGGTGATGGCAGTGGTTATGGGTTCAAGGCAAGTACCAGTGTAACTTTTAAAATTAAAATGTACCTACTTACTAAGATTTTTTCTTGGACATAACTGACGTCGTCGGTGAAGAGGAAACCTAGACTTAGTAGTACGCATAGTACAAACGTAAAAATAATCCTCCAGACCAGACCAGATGGGTGTCGTGTCTGGCGGGTAACTGCTCAACGATTGGTGTCGGATAGTCTTATATATTGTGTTCGCGCTGTAAACTCTAATTGCGTGATGTAGGATTTGTGTGACGTCAGGTCTTTGATGCGTAGTTCGCATATGGCAATGTAGATGCCACCATAGTTTATAATAACATAAAATCACGCCTGTAATCCCCGAAGGGTTAAGCAGAGGTGTACCTATAGTAAACAGTTATGTTTAAGTCCCATGTAATAGGGGGCGAGGCAATAAAGTCCAGCCCATACCGCCCGGCCCGGCCCGGCACGGTCCGGCCCGTCCGGTCCGGCCTACAGTTTATAATCTATCGGTATTATTTTCGTTACATTACAAACTGTCGAAAAATCGAGACCTGCATCAAACCATTTATAAATTAACGCATTATTTTTCGATAGTTTATAATCCATGAGAGACCGACAAATTGCAGGCTGCGTAACTGCGAGCAATTTGGAATTAGCGCTCTGCCGCTAGCACTGCCGCGGCTCCGCTCGCTCGGCTCGAGCGTGATTGGTTACAGTTAACCTAAAATTTCACCCAGCTCACAATTTTTCGACATTTATAATTTAACAGAAAAAATACCGATAGATTATAAACTAACGGGTCTCACAATATTACGGTGACGTATACATGCACTATGCCAGCGCGGTGATCAATGCTTTTGCCTTCTCTGTATGAGAAGAGGCATTTGCCCAGCAGTGGGACAATTATGGCTGGTATAGAGCAGGATGAAATTTATGGTGAAAGTAGAATTTATTTCACCGACTTCCTTTCGCCTTTTGCCACAGATGAATACAGAAGGTTCACTCCGCAGTTTATATATGAAGGCTCAAGTTTACGCGGTGGGCTCGACTTAGAATAGGTTCGATGCCTGGGTAAAAAAAGAAATTCTATTAAGTCACTCAGATAATAAAAAAAATATTAGACACATATTTTTTTCTTTATCATATTAATATAAAATGACTTAGATAAAACGCATTAAACTTGGGGAGTGGAGGTCGCTTGTAAGTATAAAATGTACGTACTCGTGACGACATTGCACATTTTAATTTAAATTCACGGCATTGCCGTAATCTTTAGATTAAGTAAAAAAATAAAAAATACGTGTTCAATATATTTTTATAAAATTTGTCATCATCTGTATTCAGTGGGCATAACGTAGTCAGAAGATATAAGAGTTACGCGATAGGAAGAGAGGCAATCTAGGTGAATATAATTGTAGGTAATTAGCGCTGTGCGACCTGAATTGCACTTTATTGTGTCGTAGCAAGAGTCACTTTTTATTTAAATTGTTTTGCGGAGTAAACTATCTGTACTAATCTGTGTCTTTGCGGGAGATTTGTGTCCATCTGTGTCCTATATAACGTGACATTGATTGATGTGTTGATATTTTTAGACACAATTCTACGGATGTGGTGCAACTGTTGTTTTGATTTTAAATAGACAGACAATGGTATTTTTGTTGTACCTATTGTGTAATGGTCAGGTGAAAGATTTTTTAAAATTTTGGTAGACTTTTTAATGGCATTTTTATAGTATGTATGGGAAGACACTTTAGGCCTGCATGGGGTCATTATAGGCTGACATTTGGCTGTTAAGTGAATGAGAAAAAAAATGGGGTGCTCTTAAGGTATTGCTTTTTAATATCTGTGTGAGCTTTGTGTCTGTAAATTCATATATAATAGGTAGGTAGTGGAAATTTTGAGAGAACACGATTTTTTAAGACCAGGATTCTATAAGTAGGTAAGTAACTTGTCTGCATAATCCTGAAAATACAGGCGTAATATTATGTAAGAACTTATACCCAAATCAGTGTAAAAATAATGCACTTAACTTACCGAAATCTTAATAAGAAAATTAAATAGTAAGTAAACTACGTTTTGGAAGTACGGTATTGCACGCTGTCATGGTTATGAGAGTCAAAGCCACAAGTTATTTTAATTTTATAATACTTACCAATTTTTATTTTTTTCTAATTTTGTCCAATTCACTTTTACCATTCGAAATTCTTGTGTCCGCCTCCCAAAGCGTGGTAATTAAACCATCCGAATCCAAAATGGTCGAAATGGTAATAAAAAAACTTTTAGAAACTTTGTAACGAACCAACTGCCCACAATATATCTACAAGCACACGGTTCAAGATGAAGCTTTTGGGCTAATAACCATGCAATATTCAACCTTATGTAGTTGCAATACACATTAGATTTGTTCAGCAAAGCCTACAACTATGGTCACACTAATGCAATTTGTCAACTGCAAAAAGAAATGGACTTTAAGCAAGTAGAGATAAGGTTCGAAGTTGGTTGTGCTAGTCAATTAAGCTCGGAGTACGAACAAAACTTTTTTTGCCATCACAGGTAAAAATATCTTTTAACTCGGCTCAAATCCAGTGGAAATGCGACGCGGCGCGGTTCGTACGCGTCTTAATAAAAAGTTTTTTGTAGTTTAGTAACTTAAAATGTTAGTTTTCAATTAAAAATGCACAAATAAACGTAATCTTTGTGTTTTAACTCAGTGTATGTGCAACCGCGGGCCGTCTGACATGTGTTCCCATTTATAAATCAGTTTCGAAATTCAAAATAGTTGTGTGGTGTGCAAAAGGTGTGCTGTTACGTTTGGAAAACAGGATTTTGTGATTCTTTTTTAAATTTTATGGTAAGTTTTACGGTTATAATTTGATGATAAATCATTGTCTTAGTTGGGCGTGTGATTTTGAAGTATGAACGGTGAAGAACAAAGAAAACTTTAAACTAGTTTTGAAAGTAAGCGGCATAAAATTTCGTTAGTTGTTAGGAAGACCGGTAACGAGGATGTATTGTGTAGGATCTATGCTTTTTTTTTTGTCAGTATTTATAATTGCAGATAAAATGGCTCGTATTCTACATATTTCTACATAAATTATTAAGACGTGGGTACCTGTGTTAAAGTGTTATATAGTTTAAAAGTTCTAGACATAGAATTATGACTAGAACTTTTTCCTTCTTCCTAACTTGGTCACTTAGATATCCTATAAGTTATGTATTGATGTCGAAAACTTGATTGAGATTAAAAACTTTTAATTTGAACTTCCTTTCGCGATAAACTTTGACCTCCTCTTTTAACCATATTATCATATTTTTGTAACCATATTGTGATTGAAATAAAAGAGTGTCCGTGGAGTTTCTTGCCCGTTATTCTCCATAAGTACGTACTACTCTTTGGAATGGGCAACTAGCTTCATCTTTCTGACTGACTGACCCCTTGACAATTCAAAAGTGCCTGTAATTTGATTATTTGAAATAAATTCTCTGAGTTTGAGTTTGAGTTTAAGAACCCTTCAGACTGTGTACTTTAATGTGCTAATTTAGATTGTTAGGGCTTTACGGTCAAACTTAGTCATAATTGAGTGTCAAGAGGATGATTAGCAGCTGTCATCGTCCTGCATGGCAATAACAAGTTACTGCCAAGTGCGATTCACCAAGTTATCTGAACAATGAAAATACTTACAAAGCTTTCTCCTGTTTTTTGCGCAATCTCTATCGAATCGAGGTATTCTCCTAGTAGCTAGGCCCATGATAGTAGGTAGACCAGGCAGATGTGAAACTGCAGCCAATCAACAAAATTGTTCCTTACTCTAATCTCAATGTTGTTGCAAAGAGAATTTATAAATTGTAACGGCTTTTCGAAAGTTACAATATTTTATGTTCTCGATAATTGATGGATCTACCATGAAACAGTTATGGCTGCTAATAGTTTTAGTTCTAAAAGCGTATAGAATTATGTCTATAAACTTTAAAGTGAGCAAAAAGTTTCTAATAGCTCGTGGGAAAATGGACGGTGGCAAATAGTGGCAGGCAATACATATACATAAAATGATGTTGATCGATCACTGTTTGCTGGAACTGAAAAAGATAAGCTAAAACTAACCAATAAGTACTACTTTCTGAATTAATCTTGGACATTACTAACATCGGTGAAGGAAAAACATCTTGAAGAAACCTGGACTTATATTTAGTTAATATCATATAAGTCTGAAATTGCCAACCCGTCTTGAGCAAGCGTGGTGATCAATGCTAATGCTTTCTCTCCCTTTGCCCTGCAGTGAGACAATAGTGGGCTGGTATTATTATTATTAACCAATAAGTGCTGGAATAGCGACAGTTTCGTAGGAGAAATCTAAATGGTTATTGTGATAACAATAAATTTAAAGGTTGTGTCAGGGCTTTACAGCTCTTACAGCAAGGTTTACAACAAGGTATTTTACTTTTACCATAATTATTTATCATGGGTATGTTACAATCTATAACAGTTGGCAATGTCGTCCACGAAAAGAAAAAGGGTTGGTCCAAATATACTACCTTGTGGGATTACGAATTTTATTAGTAGTAGCCGACTGGCTAGGATTGTTAACTTAACATGTGTTTTCTTGTTTAAAAAGTAGCTTTGAAACACCACGTATAATAAGACATCCCTCCCTCATCTTCAATTCAAGTTTATCTATGAGAAGATCGATTAAAATATGGTCGAAAGCTTAAACTACTTCTTCAATGCACTCTTTCAATAGCGTTAAACCAATTAAATACTTCTCAAATCTGCCAAGGTACTTATAGTATTAAAGTGCAGACTTCTCTACTGAGTAACATTTTCTGTTTTTTTTTTCTCCCAGCTGCTTATAGATCAACGATCTATCAAACATCGTGCAAACAATGTATAATCCTTATCAATTAGATAATTTTTAGTTAACTAGGTACAAGTTTTTATCAACAATTCTGTAGAAAGAAACTTTGGAATGTATCATCTGTCATGCTCTGCAAGCTGTAAGCTCCCGTACGCATTGCTGCACGAATTCCGAGTTCTTTCCATGTTGCTTCGTTTTATACAAGTCACCTTGTTGCTAGCCTCGTACATTATCCAACTATGCTGTTGCCAGATGCGGGTAATCATCAGTATTGTTCGGAAGGCTATATTGTGACAGTTACTTTCGCAATCGACAACTAAATTGTTCGGTTATTGAAAGAGGAGTTAATTCGATAATTTAGTTACTAGAATACCTTGGAACTATGGAAATTACCAAAGTGTATCTGGCATAGATGGAGGCAGAATCAGTTTCAGACGTCTTACTAAAACGAATACAGGAAAAAGCTGTTTCAAAATATGTTTACCTAAATACAGGAAGTTTTCTTAAAGGCCCCTAACGTACACAGTGAGTCTTTGTATAATTTTGGTCATAAAAACTATAAAAAATGGAAAAGAATCGTAAATGATGTTTAATGTCTTTATTCGAGGTTCTGGGGTGTAAATATAGCAACGGACGAAGCAAAGCATTATCGTGAAGCAAAGGGTGTGATCTTAATATAAATAAATATCTGCATATAAATAAATAAATCATGCATTTTTTAGTCTAAGAAATTGGTGTGTGGCACTTGCACCTTTTTATCCTCAGTCCATGATCGCAGTTATCGAATTATGTCCCGTTATAACTAAAGAAAGGAGGTAGGAAAGAGTCGAGAAAGCAGTTAACCCCGCCAAAAGATGCACCGGTGAAGCTGGACATGAACCAATCTGGCGGCGACGTCGTTAAAAGATGCCCATCCATAGATAAACATCACCCGTTTCTCCACTAGTCCATTGCCTACTCAAGGATGCGTATCCGGTTTGGTTCGCAAATCCTTCTATATCCTAAGGGCACGTTCTTCTTTACCATTACCGCGCCCCCCGGTCTACTCCTTGATATGCAATGGCCTCTGTAGCCCCATGAAACATGAGGCTCCAGGGCTACTGCAGATCTTGGAGTTCATTCTATTTATCGAGTCTAGTTAAACCACGCTGGGATCGGTGCTTTTCATTCATTCATTCGTTATTATAACTAAAGAAAGGGGGTGACTGATTACTGAGATGACGACTAGAGAAGAATGGAAGAAGAGAACATGTTTTACCGACCCCAAACAAATTAGGATAAAGGTAAGAGAATGACGTCATTATATGGCTCGTCGGTAATCGTTTATCAGTTATCACCAAAAATGGCATATATTTTTATAAATCCGAAGATCTCTGTCGATATTTGTAACTAATAATACTTTTAATCCTTTTTAACCGACTTCCAAAAAGGAGGAGGTTCTATGTTCGTAGCGTATGTATGTTTTTTTTTAAATTTATTTCCGCCGATTTCGCCGTAAATTTTTTTTTTGTTATTCTGTCTAAGTGGTTCCATATAAATTTTATTAACTTTGCTTGTATAGTTTTTGAGTTAGCTTCAATAATATGTATTTCTTGGCACTTAGTATGTGGATGATATCATAAGTTACTGTCACTGTTATTTAAGTACATAGCAGGTAGTGCTTTTCGAATTTGTGTGGGGTAGGTACCACAACTAAAAAGTGAAAGAAAAAAATTAAAAAAAAAAAAAAAATCGACCGACTTCCAAAAAATTAAAAAAAACACTACAGAGTTAAATAACTTTAATTTCTGAAGTCGGTGGCAAAAAACAAAAATTCAAAACAAAAGATACCGACTTCCGAAATTAAAGTTATTTTCACTTTTTTTTGAAAGTCGGTTGTTTTTTTTTTGTAAATAGTTTTTTAGTTATTTGACCGAATCAATCTTCTACCTAACAATATATTATATTACAGTGTGTACTGCCATGTATTTATTGACAAAGATAGGCAGTTCTATACGTTCCAAGTTCCATCGAAGTCGAAACACTAAACTTATACTTAACTTATTTTTAAAACTGAAATCGGCTTACATAACTACATTCACAATTCCATCTTGTCTACCCGTATCATCCCTGCCTGTACATCACTTTGAATCTTTAGGGAACTTGATCAGGTAACAATTTTTTTTTCTTAACAAGGGTTGCTGGTCAAAATTCCTCTCTTTTTTTTGTGGTTTATGGGTGCTTCTTGGAGGCGAATTTTTTCCTGTACCCCGTCGAGTTTAATAATGGTTATTGTTTAGAATTGTTTTCATTGGCTACACTTAAAAGTCTTGTAGAATTCGTAGGAGAATCGTCACGGTAAATTTTTTAAAAGACATTGAAGAGACCATCCTATGCTTCTGTAGGTACACATTATTCAAAGAAGAGATGTGATGAATGATAATTTATTTTGTTCTGTCACAATATAATATACTGTTGTTGATCACTAGAGACTTCTTGTCTTCTTCATTCAAAATTTGAACCTCTATGATTTGAACTGTTTCTTTTTTATGCTTTTTTGACAGCAGAATTACTTCTATAATTTATTGTCTCGTGCTAAACACAAACTATTGACAGATTCGTGAGTTAACTTGCACCAAAAATAGTCTACTATCTAGGTATAAATCAATTGACATCACTAATGAATAGTTTGGTTAATCTTACTGCAAAATTTCCGAAACCATAACTATAGCTACCTCCTCCTCGCTAAAAATTATACTACCACCACAAAACAAATCCATCTCAACAAGTCAACAGGGCATAAAACAATTGACTCTCACTGCCAAATTAAAAAAAAGAACCACAACAACAATGGCCGCCGCTGTCATTGCGCGCGCCATTGCGATTGATATAATAATAAATGTTATGGCTCCGTTCTCACAGTCATCAAACGCTAAGTGTTGGGTTACTTCGCTCGGAACTAATAGTCCGGGCATTGGCTTCTGTTGGGCATGACTTCGTTACAATAATGGAATGTGTGGGGAATGTTTTCCATGGCGTTTGGCGAGGAAAATGCATTGTACCTATCAGCTGGTTTTGTTGTTGAATTGTTGCAAAAATCTACTTACGCTATCCAAAGCAATGATAATAAAGGTCAAAAGAGGTAGATGGGTTACCTTCCAAATTTAAGATGAACCGTGGAAGTAGGACGGCATGTCATAATGATCTTAAAACTTGGATAACTAGACAAGTGTCAAGTGTGTTCTTCTTGTGGAGCGCGTACCTATAACCTATCATTGTAATGTAGAAAACTAAGAAAAAAAGGGCCCTTGCTCGTTCGAGACTCTTTCTACTATCTTTACTTGGTATAAAAATGTTTATTAATTGACCAAATCCTAGATTTCCCAAAAACTTTTACAAACACACAGTTCAAATGAACTTGAAGCCTCTTAACGGTCATAAATCTGTGAAACGGCCCATTTGTCTTTCGGAAGAGGAAAAAGGTACAGGATTTTCTTCAGCCGGTTAATCCTCCTCCCGTGATGGTTATATTGACAGACAGCAAAGTTGGAAATTAAAGTTAACTTTAATACCTATATCTCAAAATACGCCAGACGGGCTTTTAAAGTTCTTGTAGCTACGATTTCCTAGAAAAAACCGCCACATAGGTACTGGTCGTACGGCTGCCATGAAAATGATGGTGTCAGTGTTTGACTTTACGGCAGAGTTGAAAAAAAAAACAGTTTTATTTTATTATTTTATAAAACAAACAGGTCAAAATGTTTTAAACAAGTTTTTTTTTTTTTCATTAAGCGATTTGTTAAATTTACCTGAGGAAACATTTACGAAAAATCGATCAGAATAACATTATAATCACAACAACGTAATACTAGTTATAGTAAATTAGTACTAACTAATAATTAAACTATCTAATCTGTGAAGATAATTTATTTTTCCTACAATCAGAATATTACGAATTCAGATTTTCGTTCTTAGATGTATAGGTACCTTATATTTAAATATGGCGAAGTCCCCAAAATTATTGCGGGGAATTACCTCTTTTCGACAAGTGACGAAGTTTATAAAACTATCTAACCTTTTTAATTTCGTTTCGAACTATTTCAAGTCCTAAAAATGTATAGCTTTTCTTTTATTTCCATTCATTCGCGATTTAAAACCATATTTTTTTTTCTTAATTATTGATACCTACTTATAAACTTGTTATAAACTGTGATTTTAAACACATAATAAAAAACATTGTTTTATTTCAAACTGTTTTAAACACTGTTTAAAATACGTATGTTAAAACAACTTGTTTGTTTTATGCCAACCCTGCTGTACGGTGTTAAAGAAACTCTCTCTAGGAAACAACCAACCAACCAACCACCAACCAACCAACGAACCAATCAAACTACCAACTTACTTTCATAAATAACGTTTCAGTGACGTCATTCTCCGGTAAGTTGCGGATGTTTTGTGGCGACTATCACAGTATTAGTAAACCCTAGCTTTACTGGTGGAGGCTCTTTTAAAAACACCGAATGGGACACAAAGATCTAGGAAATACAAATTCTATATTGTAAGGTCACAAGACTGAAGACAGTTACAATAATTTTCCCACAAGTTCATGCTGTTTCCTCAGTAACATTGTGTAATATGATCCCGCAGTTGTTACATAGAAATCGTGACTCGATAGCACCTAACCACCTACTATTTCACTATAATCTATTTGAAACTCGCCGACATAAAAGGCAAAAACACGAGGAACCAAACTAATGTTATGGCGATAACGAATTTCTTTGTGTCTGCATTTGACATCGAAACGTGTAGGTACCAATCTAGCTTTGCGTTGATTTCTGAAAGTCAATCAGCTTGTAATGCTGAGCAAAAGCTTCTTCTCTTAAAGAGAAGGAACAAGCTTAAATCTCCGCGCTAGTTCAGTTTGTAATGGTGTTTTCAGGCCATGTTTTCTAACGATGATCCTTCAACATACTAGGTCCAGTTTTGTTTCAATATTGACATTGTTAATAAATATAGCATAAGCAGTAGTATAGCATAAAATCAGCGTATAATGTTCCCATTGCTGGGACATTGGCCTTCTCTCTGTGAGAGGGAGTGGGCCATAATCCATCACGCGGGCCCAGTGCGGGTTGCGGGATATCTATATTAATACCTACATTAATTCCGGACCGTACCTATACTCTATCTGTATACTTTCGGAATTCGGACTATCATAATTTTCCCAAATGTCTTACCAATGCAAAAAAAGTCCTATTAACATGTACTTACATAACTACTTAATTTCGCAAAATATTATCTTCCCTCTTACATCAGATGACCTCTGAGATCAAATGACACATTACAAGATATCATTGTTCAGAACAGAGAGCGCTCAGTAGTAGTTCCTTGTAAATTGAGAGGTCCAGTTCTGTATAGTTATCGTATCTTTAGACTTGTGCGAAATTGGGTGAGCAGAAATACACGTAGTACCATTAAAGAAAGGAGGCAAAAAAAGAAAGAGAGAGAGGTTATTCATGAGTGCCATTTCATGTGCAGAAAAAGGATAGTATACTTTGTAAAAACCAGCCATTTTAAAATGTTTACTGGTTAGTCGCTAATTCAATGCTCTGTACCGCCCATCAAGTCCTTCTAGGACCGATGGTGAGGAATAGCGGAACATAATAATGTGGGGCAATATTGGCTTAGATATTGCACTAGATGAGTCTCACTGTTCATAAGAATATGGATGGCTATGGATACGAATAGAGGAATACCAAGGAAACGGACGAAAAGGAGCATTGTGTGCAAGATGGCATGACTAAATAAAGGGGGAGAATACTGAGACGGCGGTTGGTAGAAAAGTTAAGAAGAGGAAGACATGCTACGCCGAGGTCAAATATATTAGGATAAGAGGAGAATGATGATTAGTCACTCTCAGAGGTAATTTCTTGAATTATTGATGATTTCTGACAACTTGATCAAGGAGAAAAGAAGTCTTTTTGTTCTCATTATTTTTTCTTTGCCATTCTTTTCACGCTCAGAGTTTGCCAGAGAGGTATGGAACGGGTACGGAGTATTCTTGACATTAAACTTGTGGACCGGGTTAAGAATACAACAATACGTTCCATCACTAAAATAACTGATGTCACTTGGAAAGTTGTCACGCTTACATGGAATTAGGCTGGACACATCTGCCGCATGTCAGATGATCAATGGGCCAAACTTACGATCCAGTGGGTCCCAACTCCCACTTAATGGCAGACGTCATCGCGGCAGGCCCAGACGGACATGGTGGGATGAGCTGGACTTCTTTAATAAAGATTGGTCCTTGGGAGCTCTGGACAGAGAGAGGTGGAAAGAGAGTAGGGAGGCTTTTGCAATAAGGGCAAAAAACTTGCAACCAACAGCAATGCTGAGTAGATAATATTTGAATGATCTTTTAGTAATAGTAATGAAACTTTGGACATCACAGTGTGGCCAATGTTAACAGCATCCATTAGTCGTAATGACAGCCTGCCATAAGCGCTTTGTTTAACCAGTTCTAAAATTAACAACTAGTCATGTCTGTGTGTGAGGTCGTTATTGTTATTAGCTACTCTCGATTCAGACTACAGACCGTCTTTCTAGATAGTTGAAGATCCTTTGTTATGGCTCCAGTCTAAACTTGACTGACCACTGTAACTTCGAGTGCATGGAGAGGTTTACCACGTTAACTGCGCCGTTCAATTTTTGTTGTTAATGTGGCAATTGGCAAACCTCTTTACGCTCACCTACGTAGCAGTGGGTGGCTCATTTTCATTGGTCATTAGGATTGGCCCGCAATCAGGGAACCGTTTTCATTAGTTGAGAGGGCCCTCATATGGGGTGCTGGAGATTTCTGTAAAGCATGTCATAGGGCCCGTATTCGGGGAACCGTTTTCATTAGTCGATAGGGAACGATCGCGGTATACGGAGAACCTGCACCGCACGTTTGGCAGTTGCTTCGAAAACTAACTTTCATTGGTAATTTTCACTGGGTGTGATTCGAGTCTCCGTATGCTTTTTACCGACAGATGAATTTCATTGGTCGCTATGCCCGCTACGGGGATGACTCGTAGATGGTGTACCGACCGCGTTATAGACTTTCATTAGTCATTCCCCGCATGCTGTATATCGACCGAGTTATCGACTAAAGAAAATGAACCATTATTACTCTCTCACTAGCTGGTTATTTTACTGGTTGGTCTTTTCCTATTCCATCATCATCATTGGCTTTAGGATTGTGGATTCTGTATCTTATGTTGTTCGAAGTTTAAAGTTTCTGATATTTTTCTTTAGCATGGTAATTTCCATCCATTCAAAACAAAAACAAACAGTAACTTCGCTTGGCAGTCATTAGTTCAGCCTCTTGCAACTTGTCAAACAATAGTATTTCAAAATATTTAAGTAAGTTAACAATTTGCAAAGAAGCAAATTATCCATTGTTTAGTCAAACTTAACTTCTGTACTTGTGCAAGCTTGAAAGTTGCTTATTATTGTTTTAATATGTTTTGCCATTTACAATGGAATTTCACACAAGATGGACAGGCAGATTTGTTGACCGTGCTCATGTTTCTACAATACCAGTTTGCAGTTATGAAGTGTTTTACCTGTGTCATCATTCTTCCGTCCTTATGCAAACTGATTTGGGGATGACTATCAGTCTCTTCTTTTTCTTCTATAGTCAATACCGACCTCCTTTAGTTTCCATCTTGCGAAGTCAACGTTTTTGTCTATAATTTCATACTTTTTCCTATTTTTACTACTGGATAGGTTTATTAGGTCTGCTTATGGGGATTTCTTGGCTTTTTATCGTTGGTTATCTTCGTCCATGCTTATCATAAGGTATAGTATAGTAGGTATAACAGGCTGGTGTCCGCAGCTCCACGTCCAAGTGCGTATCTTGCGTCATAATCATCAGCCTACAGCAGTCCACTGCTGGACATAGGCCTTTCCAATTACACGACATTCAGCTCGATTCTCGGCAACTGTCATTCAGCTGCTCTCAGCCACCCTACGAAGATAGTCGCTCCAACTAGCCTGAGGGCGTCCTACCTTACGTTTGCCGATTAACAAACGTCTCTACTCAAGAACGCGTCTATCCCAACGGTCATCGGTTCTATGGTTAATATGGCCGGCCTATTGCCACTTCAACTTGCTTATTCTGAAGCTATGTCGATAACTTTGGTCCTGCAGGGAGGGGCAGCCCTTGCACATAACGGCTGCAACATAGCGGCCGCCATTTAACGGCCGCCACATAACGGCTGCCACATAACGACCGCCACATAACGGCCGACACATAACGGCCGCAACATAGCGACCGCCATTTAACGGCCGCCACATAACGGCCGCTAGATAACGGCTGTCAAATAAGGTCCGCCAAATAACGGCCGCCACATAAGGCCGCAACATAGCGGCTGCTAGATAACGGCCGCCTAATAGCGTCCGCCAAATAACGGCCACCACATAACAAATTTAACGGCTGCTATTTAACGGCCGCCACATAACGGCTGCCATTTAACGGCCGCCACATAACGGCCGACATATAACGGCCGCCATATAACGGCCGCAGCATAGCGGCCGCCATTTAACGGCCGCGACATAGCGGCCGCTAGATAACGGCCGCCACATAGCGGCCGTCAAATGACGGCCGCCACATAACGGCCGCCACTTAACGGCCGCCTTTTAACGGCCGCCATTTCACGGCCGCCACATAACGGCCGCCACATAGCGGCCGCCATTTAACGGACGCCACATAACGGCCGCTGGATAACGGCCGCCACATAACGGCCGCTAGATAACGGCCGCTAGATAACGGCCGCCAAATAACGGCCGTCAAATAACGGCCGCCATTTGACGGCCGCCAAATAACGGCCGCTACATAACGTCCGCTAAATAACGGTCGCCACATAACGGCCGCGACATAGCGGCCGCTAGATAACGGCCGCCACATAGCGGCCGTCAAATGACGGCCGCCACATAACGGCCGCCACTTAACGGCCGCCATTTAACGGCCGCCATTTAACGGCCGCCACATAACAGCCGCCACATAACAGCCGCCACATAACGGCCGCCACATAACGGCCGCAACATAGCGGCCGCCATTTAACGGACGCCACATAACGGCCGCTGGATAACGGCCGCCAAATAACGGCCGCCATTAATGACAGTGTCAGTGTTAGAATTGTAACAAGGCTATTTGTTGTATTGAAGAGCGTCTTTAATTTCTTTGAAGTGTTGTCAAGACTTGTAAGGTTGAAATTGTATTGCATGTGTGTGTGTGTGTTCAGTAGTAATTCGTTTAGTTTGCAATAAAGCATTTTATCTATGATGAAGATATTTGTTTAGTTTCACACAACATTTTAAAGTAATGCCTGTTAACTTTCAATAGGTATAATTGCAAAATGTTGTACCAATATTTGTAATAATTCGATATTGTTTGATTTATAACGATTACAACTTAACAACTACTGGTTACGCTCAGACGTTTTGAGTTATTTTTAATAACTTTAACAAGAGCTGTTGCTGTAATATGACAAGTATTTGTAATCGAGTTTGTAGCAAATATCACACTGCCATTTTCAGTGAAAAGAAAATTTGACATAATACCAAAGTTCATTTCTAAAACCAATATTATTTTAAAGTTTCAGTTCACTTATCCACTAATAAAGCCACCTTTAAGAGTTATCCATCTGTATTTAAACCACCGAACTTATAGCGGCTTATGAGGTTGAATTATGGAATTTAAGCAAGACTAGGTTTGGACTCCCAAGACAATTTATTGTCCTAAATCGCGTTGTTCCTTGCAATCTATCAGTACGATTTATGATCGAAGCATCTTTTTCATAGAAGAATAGCCTAAGCATAGCATAATCAACCTATAATGTTCCCACTACTGGGACACAGGCCTCCTGTCTGTCACGCGGCCACGCGGGCCCAGTGCGGATTGGCAGACATTCACATATCACAGTTCTTTGAATTTTTGGTTCTAGGACATGCTGGTTTCCTCACGATGTTTTCCTTCACCCTTTTGAGAGCAGTGGTGATGAAATTATTTACACAAAGCAAAGCGCTTGGTTTCGAAATCATGACCTTACAGATCGAAAGTCGGGGCCGTTACCACTGAGCCACCACAGCACCATATAGAAGTATAGTATACGAGGGCATAATGGTGAGCCTTTTTCTGTCCTATTGGCCAAGGGACCTTAATTCTAATCCAATACCGGTTACGATTTCAATAATACTAGGGCTGATCAAGAAGTAATGATAATCGGTTATTTTTCTTTTGGCTCGGCGCCTGTGGGTCCTAGCGTGATGTTAAATAGCTGTAACCTTCCTCAAGAATTGGGCTATCAAATGCAATTAGAATTTTTTAAATCCGATTGGTAGTTCCAGAGATTAGCGCGTTCAAATATACAAAAAAAAACTCTTCAGCTTTATTATTAGTACACACGGCTACACATCAAGCTATACATTTCCAGTTTAAGCTGATCTCGCATTGTATAGGATATCCGTACAGATCAGCTTAAACTGGTAATGTACAGCTTGATGTGTAGCCGTGTGTAGGTACCTATAGAAAATATGAACCGATTATCATTACTTTTTGATCAGCCTAGTAAATCCCGTAATATCTTAAGGCTTTCTCTCAGCCAGTCAGCCTGGTTACCTTGCTGACTGGCTGATCCTGGGCATAAGTTTATAGTTCAAAATACATGAAAATATATGATAAGTTAAGGAAGTTGCTAAGACCTACAAGCCTAACAGACCCTACGACTCTAAGCCCTATAAGCCCTACAGCCCTAACCTATCATAAACCTAGTATGAAAGATAAATATATAAATAAGTTCAGGATGTCTGCACCATGCGATCTAAGGTTACAGACGGATGGTAGACAGGATTTCCAGGTTCGGGAAGGGTACACTCACTGCCAGTCCCGCAGACTCACGAGACTGATCAGAGTTGGCTAAAGGTATCTTGGCCACAGTGAGGGGTAATGAGGCAAGAATATTAAATTCAAATCTAATTTATTAATAATATGTTAAAGCTGATATACTACAATTTTTAACACACACTATTATACAAATTCTTTGTGATCTATGCGTGTGAGATGCAACCAAATCATAATTTTAACTGGGCCGCGCGTGAGTCGGGCCGAGTGCTGAGTCAATGTCCAAAGGTAACATTGAACAGAAGTCAATACTTATTGTATGGTGTTGTCGTGTTTTTGTTATAATGTCAATAATGCTTGTTTCTTGCTTTTTAAAAGTTTGTCTTTCATTCTATTTATTGTTGTGTTTGTGGCAAGAATCTTAGAAAACAAAGCTCATTTAATTGTAATATTTTATTAAAATCCAATTTTGTACCTCAGACCAAATAAAAATCCAAGAATAATACAGTGAAGCATGCTAAAATGACACCTTTTTTTTTTTTTTGAGGGTGGGAAATCATCAAATAACTTCTCCCGCTCTGGGCGGAGCGGGAGGGCGTGTCAGACTCTTACTGACTAAAACCCACCCGTGTTCCTTCGGTTGCCCTGTTGCCGGGGGCCACGATCTCCCTTTCGGTTTTCTTCGCAACCCCGGCAGGCATCGGCCCTAGTGGACCCCTTCAAATCTGCTGACATCTCTTTGAGGCGCGCGTGGAACACAACGCGCCGTCGGCTCTGTGCATACACGACCATCGACACACATTTACAATCATTTATGATCAAACTACACCTCACTAAGTGCACACATGTTTACGAAACCGGCCTCACGTCACCGTTGACAGCGCTTTGTTTTAGTTTTTTCTTTGGTCTGAGTTTTGTACCTATTACGTATACGGGCCACACATGTAGAACTTATTAACTATGCTCCATTTAAAGTCCCCAGTAGAAAGTGACAGTTGGTAATGTGACACAATTTTGCCAATTGTCTCGCAGTGTTAATTGACTCACAGTATGTAGACACAGGCCAGTGGCCTCGAGGAGGGACTAGGGAGGGGAGAGACTTTTATAAGCATTGTGATATTTCAGTTTTTTCTCTGCAATGGCAGCGCATCTATGATGCTTCTGGCAGTGCCGATTTCTATAGGCGGAGGTTACATCACGTGAGTTATAGGCTGTCATCCAATATCATATAATAAAAAAGCTCTTAGTATCCATGCTAAAGCAGAGCTTTAGCCAGCAGAGCTTTAGCCAGCAGAGCTTTAGCCAGCAGAGCTTTAGCCAGCAGACCCTGAGTCTGTTGTCGTTTTAATCAACATTCCCTACGTTCGTTGTTTTTATAATGGTACGAGTATTCTGCCCAGCAACAATGTGATGCGTATAAGAATGTGATGCGTATAAGTATTGCTCAAATTGCAAAAGAGGATTAAATAAATTATTATAAGCTGGTTTTGTCCCGCTACAGGGCACCCCTGCTCCCTTGCGCTATTAAAAATAATTAAATTTTTTGTAGGATTGCTGTCATTACAACTGACTTTATAAGTATAAAATCAGCGTATATCGTGACAAAAATACATCATTTAAACGATTGACTTTGTTTACTTAAATTATACTCCAATTTTATTTGCCTTTCAAACTCAGTTCCCACATTGTTTTTAAAAGCTCATAATTCAGCTGCAACCATGTAGTTTGCATTCAATGTTGAATTTCCTGAGTGAAAGTATTCTGTCCTATGTTATTAAGGCGGTAATTGCAATGCCTGTACTATCTGTACAATGGTGTCTTAGTTCGCATGTCAAAAGTCAGTGAAAGTACTTTTATGGGCATTTTATATGTATGTTTAGGGATGTAACGATACATAATTTTCCCGATACCGATTATTGTAGTAAATCGGTGATATCGATACCGATGCCGATTATTGATAATAAATCAAATAAATAATGGAGTATGAGAAAGTATTCCTCATGCGTTGGAGTATGTCTTTTTTATTTTCTACGTTAAAGTTCTCATTTCACTGTGTAAGTAAACAGAAGCACGAATAGCGGTGACGTGAAACAGGCATGAAATAATATATTGCTCAGACAACGCTCAGCAAATTGCAAACACTGCCGTTTGTCGTGTTGCCATGTCGCTAAGCATTCGCTGCGCGATTCTTCCACCAGTCCCGCCTGTGACGGAGCAACGATAATGCGCGCGTGTCGTCGTTTCGCGCGCTGTTCAAATTGTTTGATGTTGGTTGTATATAATCGGCGATACCGATATATCGGTCTGCCGATTACATCGGCATCGGAATCCGAATCGTTAACATCCCTAGGTATGTTGTTTGTGTAGTGATATTGGATTAATGGAGATGTTTTAGTTAATTAATAGGGAGCTATTAAAAGAGACTACGGGGATTAGCAGCTCGTAGCTAATTGATAACAACTCGATTGAAGATAAAGCTACGCTTTGCGGATGACCATTCATTACATATCGACACTCCTCCGTGCCTCGGAAAGCACGCTAAGCCGTTGGTCACGGTTGTCATTCGATGATTTTTGACAATCGTCACGGGTAGTCAGAAGTCCTAAAGTCTTACCAAGCGGTATTGTGTATTCGTGTTACCCAGTAACTGGGTTGTGGAGGTCAGAAAGGCAGTCGCTCCATGTAAAATAATGGTATTCAGGCTGCATCTGGTTAGAATGGAAGCCGACCTTAATATAGTTGGGAACAGGCTAGGCAGATGATATTAAAAGAAATTATGCAAAATGAGCTCAGAACCGGGTGGTGCCACAGTGAAGGGAAGTCAGCCCTACAAACTTAGCTAATTTCGCTAGATAATGGGATCTCAGAGTAGAGATTTGGCAAACAGGAAAAAACCGGCGAAATGCGAGTCAGACTCGATCTGTACGCGTGGTTTCCGATTTTCTGAACAAAAAGTGACCTAAGCGATCGGTCGCGTGACCGATCGCGAATATGCGCGACGATCGCAGGATGCAGCCTGAAGCAATATCTTTCAAAACTTCGGATTGTGATTAAAAGCGTATTACGCTATTAGGGTAAAGTTACATGTTCTGTACCCAGCCCGTCCCATCCTTGATGTCCTCCCTCCGGTTGACGCCCTAAGCCGAGGTTCGTGCTCCGTTGGGGGTGCCCTTAACGAGCGTTCACCTAGTTTTTTAATTAGCATAGTTACATAACCCCTGGCTGGTTTTAAGTGTAGTAGCTTAAAGCACCCACAGGAAAGCCCGGTTAAGTAGTCATGATCTCAGAGGTCAACTACGAGATGCCATACTTGAAAAAAAAAAAACTTGTTCTGTGAATTAGCGTTGACTTCTAGTTTAAAGTCAAAGACAAAGTTTTCATTTGCAAACTAGTTTGTTAAAGTAGGAAAAGAGAGCTCTATGTTTTGCCGTCAACGGCGTACAAATATAAAAATACTAAAATTAACAGTATTTTCAAAATCAAAGCTAAATTTTAACATTAAATTTATTTGAACATATAAATTGTTAGGACTGACGTAGGTACTTTATGTATTAGGTAAATATAAAAATAGAATTTTATGTATATTTGCAAATGACAAACAATCATAAATTAAATCCTATTAGGAATAAAATAAACTAATTCTGTGATTACTAGACTAACGAGGCACTCATCACTCACTCATGTCTCTCACAAACTCATCAAAACTATCTTTTGCAAAAACATTCACTTTCTACACATTTTCATGGATTATGCAAACAAAAAATCATCTTTCCATTCAAGAAAACGGTTGAAGACAAGAAATATTCTCAAAAGTATGGTCCATTGAGTACGAGACTTGGAATCGTGACAGTCAACGTTTGTCAAGGCGCTTAGAAAGTCTTTTATGTTCTCACAAAGCATAGGTACAGGTAAAATGAACCAAAATGGCGGCTAGGTGATTGTGACCCATAATAGTATTCTTGCTGTTTAGTGGATGTACAGTCAGCAAACTACGCATACTCAGTTAAGAAAATATTTCTGCGGCACCGCACCACTTCCCGGTTTCGCCCAATTAGAGACATTATACATTAGTGTGAGTACAGGGCGTGTAACAAAAAATTTGCGAACGTATTTTATGGCCCTTCTATTAAGCCCTCCCATTGTTTAACCGGATTTAACGACATTCCCACTAAATAACAATGGTACTTAAACAGTAAAGTTATTTTTATTACGGTTACAAAAGTTGCGACGGCAATAAATAAAAAATAAAAAATAAATTACAAAAAAAAAGTGAAAAATAACTTTAATTTCGGAAGACGGTGTCTTTGGATCAGCATTTTAGTTTTTCCTCACGATATTTTCCCTCACCGTTTTTGAAGCAAGTGATAATCATACAATACGCAAATGAATACGAAAAGTCAGAGGTACGTGCCTTGGGTTTGAACTCAAGATCGATAAAAAAAAAAACTTTAGTTCAGATAAGCAACATCCATATATGGGATACCATGACTAAGACTTGGTAGTCTGACGGTCACACCAGTAGGCTATCAGTGCTATACCGAAGTATGAAAGATGCGATGGCTGTGTGGCCAGCGCTTTACCTCAAATAAACATTTTTTTTCTTTTTGTGGGCAGCTGCTCCGCCTCAGAAATGGATTGGTCTGTGGTTATTACTTAGCCACGAGTCCCATAATACTAGCTAGTGTCACATACACTTCGTAGTTCGCAAGTGTTAACCTGTTACTCGATCATTTTATCACTTCCTGGGTAATTTCGTCCCACTCTTGGGAACAAACCGCATTGCGGTTGAGATAACATAATGCATAATCAGCCTGTAGTGTTCCCACTGCTGGGACACAGGCCTCCTCTCGGTGAGAGGGGGTGGGCCGTAATCCACCACGCGGGCCCAGAGCGGGTTGATGTCACATGTCTTCGAATTTTTGGTTTTTTGGTTCTAGGACACGCCGGTTTCCTCACAATGTTTTCCTTCACCGTTTTGAGACCAGTGGTGATGAAATAATTAACACATAGTAAAGTTTTGTATTCTTATCTCAGCTGCAAGCAATTGCCTTTCATTCCTGGCCCAACATTCTGAGCCAAACAAGACAGAGACTAATCATTGTGTTATAAATATTCCCCCTATGTTTTAAGGAGAATGCGGGAGTGGCAGAACTGATTATGCCCCAAGAGAAATCCAGAATCTTTTTTATAATACCGCAAACAAAAAGAAATCGTTTTTTCTTACCAGAGTAGGTTTTTTATTGCCAAACTGAGATAAAAAGATTCGTAAGCTAATTTTACCTGTGATAGCTACTTCCTTATGGGACGGTCTACTATGCAAAGCTATGAGGTTTTTGCTCCATTATTGGTAAATATACAAGAGTCTTAATTTTAACCAATAACGGTTCGTTAATTATAGGAATCGGCCATAAGAGATCAACACCAATTACTTCACTTCTGCTTATCCTACAAAGGTTGTTAGGAAGATACTATTTTGTGCCAATATTTGAAGAATAATAAGGACAAGTAACAAGCTATGAAAAGAAAAGATCATAGTTTACCTGCCCAAAAATTCTCTTTGGATACGGACCCTTGCCGCTTTTATTATTAATTTATTACACTTTCATTTTAAAAGAAGGCACGATATTGAAAGATTTCCATGATTAGAAATTAACGAATGAATAGAAATTGTGCCACCAGAGTTGCGTCGCCCCGTGAAAACTAAGGTGATTGGCACTATATTGATCACCTACGTTTTTTTTTTTTTTTTGTATGGCATCTTGCAGGTTAACCTAGGAGGTTGTCAACTGCTTAATCGGTCTTTCCTGTGGCTGTCTCAATAAATTAAAGCCTCCTGCCAGGGCATAAACTTAGAAACTAAGCGATTACACGCTAAGGGTACCCTCTGTGTGGTACGGACCTCGGCTTAGGGCGTCGCTGGTGGAGGACAGCAAGGGACGGGCTGGATCGGATTAATATTATTATTAGGGGAATTTAAAGCTACAGGCTCAGCGGCGCGGCCTGGCTCGAGCAAGGGTAGCGGCGGGGATCTAAGTTTTCACAGTAAAATTTTTATTTAATAGACCGGCTGGTCCTAATCGCATGAGTGAGTCTGAGTGTGGGGTTTGATCACCGGTTTTGTCAGTGGTATTTTACTATATTTTTATTTTTTATTAGGTTCCGCCAGCGGCTTCGCCCGCGTGATATCTTTATAAATTATCGCCTATATTACTCAGTGATAATATAGCATTCTACTGGTGAAAAATTTCGGAAGTCGGTCCAGTAATTTTTGAGTTTATTCATTACAAACAAACAAACATACAAAAATACTATTTTTTTTTCTCTTTAAATTATTAGTTTAGATTATATATTGTTATTTATTTTTTATTATTATTATTGAGAAACATAAATTGTTTTTGTTCATATTAGGATAATCTCAGTAGCAGTCCGGAGTCTGAATTTATGCCCGGTTAATCTCAAAAGGCGCGTCCTCTGTTACATGGGACTTATTAAATTAATATCTGGCGAAATGTGGGTTTAGGTTAGGTGTTATTATATAATAATCATTCTCTGCCCACTCCTTCGGGTAATACAGACGTGATATTATTTAAAATACTTCGTTACCAGCCATTTATTTGCGCTCCTTTATGTAAGTACACTTACTTCATGTTAAATTGCACCGGCACCGGCCGCTGTCAGAAGCCGTAAAAGCGCCAAAATGGGTATACAAGTTGGTAATGACAGCTGTCAGAAAACAATTTAATACAGCCACGACTGTACCTACTATTTACCTTTCACCAGAGTGATTGACAAGCGTTAAGATACTTGACGAAACTGTAGTTTGTTCACAATTGAAAAATTTGATATTTTTGCACAAGTTTCAATTTTCAACATACTTTGAGAAGTTGTTTGAAGTAAGGATTGTTAGGTAGTCGTTTTGGTGAGCGAAGTTTCGAAACAGATTTCTTAGTGTTTCAGAAATTGTATTCTTACAAAATTATGTTATCTCTCGGCTGGGCAAATTTTTTATACCTCTGTTTGGCGTTTTCGGGCGTTATTAAGGCTCCCGCAGACAGGCGCGATGCTACGCCGGTAGAAAATTTTCCATGAAGTTTTCATAGAAATTGTTTCACCAGATTCGCGTTGCGCCTGTCTGCGGGAGCCGTTACCGTTTATGAAGTAAGAGTAAACAGTGAACAGGCACCTTCTGGGGTGGCGCGATCTATATGAACCTACATCGCTTTTCTAAATCGATCCCCTTATCCTAATAATTTATAAAAGGAACTATGCTCAATTGCTCACTCAGTTTTTCTATTTTCTCCACAGTAAGGTTGTTTGTCCACCGCACCGTGAACGGGACGTCAACTAGGACGAGATGACGATGACGCCGAAGTAGCGCCAGTACGTATGCTATGTCCGCGTAATCTTGTTTCTCGTTGACGTCCGTTCACGGTGCGGTGGACAAACGGTGTAAGTGTTTTAAAAAGCAAGCAAAACACATTCATCTACGTTTGGCATTATAAAAAAAAACAATTATTCGACCAATGAGCCGAAATCTAGCACAAAATCTAGGCTGAATAACAGCCTTCACAAACAACTAGGCATTATCGTGTCTTCCCACGCTTAAAAACAACAAAAAAACACTAACGAATTGTTGACAAACCGCTTCTCCGAAGTCAATGACCGCGCGTAATCGTTCAATCATTCATTCACTGAGTGAATGATCTGTGTCGATGGTCGTTCAAAAAGATGTTTTGATTCGCTCGTTTGTTAGATTTTCGCTAATTATTTTCTTGCTTTATTCTTATTTCATGTGGTTCTTGATGATATTAAAATGATTTGCAGGCTATTTGCATCGTGTTTTTTAGTGGAAAACTTCAATTCTACTGTTAGTATGCTGTTTAGCCTTTGATAGACAAGCAGTATGTAGGTTTAAGTCCATATATTATGCCAGACAGTTTTTTTTTCTTCATTTTTCATCATAATCAATATCTCGTAAGGTCTTTGCCCAGCTGTGGGATGATGTAGGCTGACAGTAACCAGTACCTAAAGCTAAATGGTTTCAATTTAGAGCTGATCTGCTAAAAGTTTTGTAGTAGGGATGTCTTTTACTTCAACGTACCTACTGGTCCAATTGCGCAACGACTTTAAAAAGGGCGCCAAAACCGGCCTTGCCTTTTTAAGTGCCCTAAGAGTTACGCTAGTCGGTCATTCTTCCATACAATCGTAGTATGGTCATTACTTATTATGTGTTTGACGGAGTATGTTCAAAACTAAAAATTAAATCAATTTTTCTTGTCATTATCTAGCCCTATGAGGAAGCAGAATTGGAAAAAAAATGATTTGATAGTTATGAGCGTCGAAATTTCTATATTTCAACACCAATTATAACTCATCTTTGGGCGTAAATAAATAACTTATGTAGTATGAAAATGGCAAAATAGAAACGTACAGTGCGTGCCACTAAAGATGAGACTTCACACACCACGTGGTTTGCGGCGTAAACGATTTATGGGTCTCTTTAGCGGTATGAAGTCTGCGCCGGGACGTCATCGGGGTGGCGGAAGGAGCGGCGGGAGGCGCGGTCAAGTCTCATCTTTCGTGGCACGTATTGTACAGGGATAGATAATTTATTTAAAAGTTCAAATAATTGTATTTTCAGTAGATACATCCAGTAGTTTTTCCATAATATCTATACGTCCAAAAGTCTGTTCATGAAATTTGACGCTCTCGTTTTCGTTTTAAATCATCGTCTATTTCGCTAAATAAATAATAAAATATGTAAATAAATAAAAACAAACTTGATAAAAACATACTAAATAAATAAAACTAAATGAATAATAATAACTGTGCTAAATAGCATGCATATTTGCCACGCCACAAACGAGTTCGAGCCGTCGACTTACATAATATTAGGTACAGGGTATTTAGAACTACAACCACAGAGTACTATGTGCTACAACTTTTTACTCAAGAAGTTTGCAATTTCCTTTCGGCTAAAAACATGGTAAAAACATAACACATGCAAGTAATGGTAGCATGGCTAATTTTAAGGTGTATTTTTCTGTTGTAATGCCAATAAACGCATTTTTCTTTCTTTCTTTCTTTGTAACATGACGCTTGTATTGCCCCGAAAGGTTAGGGCAGAGGTGTGCCTTTAGTACACCCACATTTCGCCAGTTATGTCTAAGCCCCATGTAATAGGGGGCGAGCCTATTGCCATCAACCGGTCACTAATCCAGACTCCGGGCTGCTACTGAGAAATTCCAGATAGAAAAACCCAATAACACTGCCCGACTCCGGAATCGAACCCAGGACCTCATGGTCAGCAGTAGCGTTTGCGACCACTAGATTAACGATGCAGTTCTATTATATCTTGGCTAAAAACTAGGTTGGAATTTAAGCTAGTCAGCAAGGACTGCCTAAAGTAAGCTAGATTCGTGGAGGCTATTTTTATGTACACCTGCTCGCAAATTAATAATTTTGTAGAGAGATATAATATGAATAAATTTGTGTTTATTTTAATTAATTCTGAGAACTTGTTATTCGTGCAGAACATTTCGACCCGGCACTATCCGAAATACTGTCTGTTCCAATAGCATCTGATAAAACAGTAAATAAACACTGTTCAGGTCAAATATTTACGCAATCACTCACTAACACATTCATCTATATTTAGAAGGTTTCAACTTTGAATCTCACCATTTTTCCTACAATTATTGTTTGAATAACATTATTTAATTATATTTAATAAATCTTCGACAAAAATTGAGGTTATAAAATTCACCCCAATTGTCAAATGAAAAACATCTTTATGGTGATTTCAAATTAGAATTTCGGTTTTTGGTATTCAAATAATGAAATCGAAGCACTCAGTTTGCATCCACAAGAACGTTATTTGATCCATTTGTTTACATTTTCCTTAGATACTTTTGAAACAGATTATGGGTGGCTAACCTAAATGCAAGCTTAGATCAAAGTGCAACGCGCTGCAGTCAGCCTCATAACTTGTCTCTGGTTATAAACATTAGCATTGCTGATCGAATGTTTGTAGTAATAATTTGTACGGGATGTATAGTCAGCAAAAGAGATTAGTGACCAGCCAATAAATTATCGTTTTTGCATTTCATAGGCGTAATTCGAGAAAGAAAAGAAAGAAAGAAAGAAAAATATTTATTTGGATACAGTTTGTGAACACAAATAACAAAGTGAAAATAATGTTGTAACAACAATAGTGTGTGCTTCACGGCTGCGCCAAAAAGGTTCATTTCAGCATTAATGCCAGACAGATGCTGGCTGACGTTAGTTTGCTAATGAACCTTTAAGGACAAGTGACGGGGAGTACAAACAGTTTCAACATACCTAATACATAATTTGTATACGTAACTAAATAAATAAATAAGCACGTTATCAAATATAATACAAAAACTAAAAACATCGTGTGCGCGTTATAGGTAATAGAATAGAATAGAATAGAATACTCTTTATTTGTACACCGTGCGATTTACAGATATATAAATATAGAAATGTTACATAGGGTGACACAATGGCCGGTCTTATCGCTAGAAGCAAAAAATACAACCTTTGAATGGATTTGAAGAGAGGAGAAGGGACAAGACTGCAGGTAGTCTGAGGTGTACCAGTTACATATTTAATGAATTCATACATTTACTATAATAGCAATAATAGTCAGGAAACAAGAGCTAAGAACTGTAAGGTGATATATTTTACTGACGCAGACTACCAGCGTAGATATCTAAAAGCCTTTTGAAATATGATGTTAAATCCCATCAATTCCAATGTCAAGTGATTTTTGGTCGGCTGTTTTTATTTTTGGTCGGCAGTTTTTACTTTTTTATTTCAACCAAACACAGCAGTTAGATATGAGATTTGACAGTGTGTTAGTTGTTTTGTGTGAATGACCTCTGACCTCTGACCTTTCAAAATCTCAGATGTTAATCGAACAATGTTAAAGATTGAACTAATGAGCATGACACAATAATTATTGTAAAAAAAAAAGAGTTGTAGTAAGGTGGCTGGTAACTTCTTTTTTTTGTTGACTATACACCACATACAAACACTGACTCATTAATTTAGTACGAATTATGAAGGCACAGTTTGAGTTAGCACATTCACACTTGCTGACCACAGTAATGGAATTCAACCATAGTAAAAGATATAAGGTGTGCCGCATTCATTTAGAGAGGCAACAGGATAACTCAAACTCAAAACATTTATTTCAATTGCAACACTTTTGAATTGTCAAAGAAGTCGGTCTGTCAGAAAGATGAAGCTAGAAGCTCAATACAAAGCGTGGTATGTTGCTATGGAGAAAACCATGGACACTCTTTTAAATCACAATATTATAAAAGTATTGATTACATTAGACTTGTTAATACGAGAAAAATAGATTTAGGAAAGCGAATAAGAGAGGCAACACGGATACAAGGTATAAGACCTACAGTGACCTACTAAGAATTGATAAAATTACCACCAATGAGACTGCCGCCCTCAACGCCACATAGACAATAATAATTACAGCACTAAATCCACCACGCAACGATATTTAAACTCCGAGGCAGGACAATACAGTTTATTAGATCGTCGAGTGATAGCTTAGCCCCATTTGATCTCCATTTTAAATGCCATCTGCGCACGGTGACATTCTAAAAATAGATTTGATATCGTCTTGTTTGGTTACAGCTTAGACGATAATGGCGGCTTTTCTAGCGAATTATGGAAGGATTAAATTTATCAAATTCACCTTGTGATTTTTTGTCCTGTGGAGTAAAGGCCTTTTCTAACGCATATTATAGTCACATCGGGCCGCAGCGTACAGCATTTCAATACAAAAAAGTGCGGTGCGGCCCGCCTGGATGGCTCATACAAAATGTACGAAAGTGATGTAGGATGTAGAAGTACCTGGTACTTGTTGTAAGACCTACACTGTCCTCCTAAACCTATTATCACTGTTATTTGAAAATATTGTAAAAACCAATTATTTTTAAAAGAGTAACCGTGGAGTTTCTTGCCGGCTCTTCTCCATAGGAAACGACCAATTGGAACCGTGCACCTAACTTCTGAAGTTTCATAAGTGCCCTTGTAGGTTTATGTGAAATAAAATATTTTGCATTTGAATACGGATTTTTGCTAGGCTTTGCATCCCGTCCAAATCTGCGTAAGCCTTATGAGCACCACTACGCAATCCAGAACGTCCCTATAGATCTTCTTACTTCATTCAGAGAATTGGTTAACGGAAAAAGGTCTCCCAGATCTATAGTAGTAATTGGTGTCCAACAAGGCTCTATTCTTGGCTCATATTTGTTTCTTATTTATATGAATTGGGTGGGTGGAAGACCTACAGAAGATTGCGGGAAATACCTGGATGTGACTCGCACAGACCAGGGAAGCTTGGCACAAAAGGGAGGAGGCCTATACTCAGCAGTGGGTGGAACAAAACTGCCAATGATGATGATGATGATTTATTTCAATGACCTGCCTTACCCTAAGACCAAATAAAAAACCAAGACAAAGCGCTGTCAACAGTAACTTGAAGCCAGTTTCGTAAACATGTGTGCACTTAGTGAGGTGTAGTTTGATTGTAAATGTGTGCGTGTGAGCGTGTATGCATAGAGCGGAGGTGTAGTTTTGGCATGCTTCACTGTATTGTTCAAGCGCTGTCTTAGTTTTTTATTTGATCTGAGGCCTTACCTCATAATTTCATATAGGATAATCATATTGTATTGGTGACTTCATACCATTTCATCTATTCCTTTACCGGTCATAATACTTACTTAACAATAATACTTAATAATATTTATTGAATAAAAACGTTTACAAAAAGTGTACATTTAGGTAACAGTAAGATTTCCCAAACAATTATAATGCCTAAAAATAAAATAAAACATGTTAATTACAAGTGCAAGTCAGTAATGATATTTCGGAATTACAATATTAGGTAGCGACCCGCCTGATCTAGGTTAATTCAAACCTGTGTTTCAGGCCATCACTTTGCATTTGAATTAAATTGGAACAATAAAATTTAAAACTTTACTAATATAAAGCAATTAATTAATAACTATGAGAAAAAACATATTGGTACATTTATATCTAAAACTAAACCTATGTAAGTTTACAAAAGTAAATACTTACGAGGCATAAATTATCGTCATGACAAAATTTCTAGAAGATTTTCTGTGTCTGTGTAATTGAGTATCGCTAAATGTTCTGCTAACAATTTACTACATTTTTTGTAACTTTGTAATAATGAAATTTAATAAAACATTTCGTAACCCTCCGTATCGCTCCAAGAAATACCGACCCCTTTTGCTATTGATATCAAACCGACGAAGCTGATTACAAAACTTGAATGACTAATTTTCTTTTATTTTTATTTGCCATTCAATAAAATACAGCTGTAAACATGAACGTCTTTTGTTGACAAGTCGGGTATAACAGCTGTTTGCGACGGACGTGGCCATAGAGACCGGATGTAGATGGATTAACTGTTGTTTTTGCTGCCATAGAGGCGCGCATATTTGTTTTTTGCGCGCCATTCCAGTTGTAGCAAAGATATTTATGTCGTATGTGGAAATTATCTCAATGTTTGATCGCATTCGTTTCTTTAATGGTGTTCCTTTTAATTGTTATTTTATTATAATTGTAAGGATGGATGCCTTTAATGGGGTTAATTTTTATACAAGACTATAATCTTCGTAGGTTGTTTGCGAGTTTGCGACATTCTTTTTATGATTGGTAGTACAAAAATAGCGATAGACAGTAATATAGTAAAAGAAAGGCCATATTTAAAGCAATTATAACAAGAAGGCTATTTTCTATGGATATAATAAGAATGAGTGAGACAACATCATCTACCCACTACATGATTTGCATTTTCGTCGGACTCTATTGATTATTAAATGAAGCCTAACTTGACTATAGCTATCTCTTTCCAGCATCAGCACGTGCAAGATGTCACTGGGTGACGTCACGTCAGCTCGCAGCTCGCCGGCTCCAGAAGCGTGCCCCGAGTGCGATACCAGCGCTTCTGTTACTTCTGATTTGCACAAGGTATGATCATTTTATACTACAACACCTTCCGAAGGGTCCTAACCATATTCCTATGCAGAAATAAGTCTAGAACGCCCAACGAAAGTAAAAGCATGGTTGTCTTAGCTGATTCACTATGCTAGCTAAATGGAACAACAAAGATCATGAAGTGCAAGGGGATCATCAGGATGGATGGAGAGCTATTGTGGACGCCCTGTGCCCACGTTAAGGGACATGGGATAAGCCAAGTGACGAACTTGGAGTCGGTGGTGGTTTAACCAAATGCTTGCTTGCCACAGATGAATCACATGCTTGAATAGGTATCAATACTTTACAGCTACTGCAGAGAGGTCAAAAAATTAAGATGCGCGAGTCGCACTCATTTAATGCAAGCCTCAACTTTGTATCCAGCCTGATCAATGTCTGAGCTGAAAGCAGATTAATGGCAGACAATTATTATTATTATTTACATTCTAATGGGATCCCGTCGACGGACGTTAATTCATCCTTCGATTATGGACTCTGAATGGGACTTTAATAAAAGATTAGTGGACTGTATAGGTGTAAAACCATAATTTACATGAACAACGAAGGATGGCAAACAGTACAAAGAAATGCCCGTAGTGGAGCGCGTCTGTGAGCTGAGTGGTGTGGCGCCATGGCGGGCGCGCAGCGGGCGTTGGTAGTGGGTTCGGTACCCCGAGACCCCGCGTTTCCCCGTAGTGAATCACGCGCATATGTGATGCGACGACATATTCCCTGGGTTGAAGGAAGTCTTCAATGTTCGACTGGAAGGCGGCAAATGCAGCTGAAGGCACGACGAATGGTGCCCCGCTTCGTCTTCAGTTCGGTCACTCTCGTGGCGCGTCTTCGCGCGATATAGGTCTTCGTGATCCGGCCCAGGGACCAGAGCAGAGGTAGTGTTGTTTTGTCCTTTGTAGAACTAAGGACCCTAGGCCAGGACTCTTTAAGTGCTGATATACACGAGAGGCACGTTACAACGGCATCGCGGTAGAGACAGCAGCAGCCGTCAATACTGTTTTGCGGCAGCCGTTGACGCATAGACTACTACAATCTGTATCAAAACACTTCTATAATCAACTCCTTCTCAATTCCAGTACCAAGTAGCCTGCACATGCAAGCCGGCATCAGTACAATACGCATGCGCCGACGACCCAGGCCCACCTCCCCCCGCGAAGACTGACACACCCCCCGCACTGCCCCCGCGACCACCTACCAGCGTGCTTGCAGCTACCAACAGGAGGAATAATGGTGAGTTTGAGATGACTGTGGTGGAGGTTGACACGAATCTGGTGGAGGTTGAGAAAGGGATGGTAAGTGATGGTGTTCGCCATCTTATTCTTTTAAGAATATTTGAGAAATACTATAACACTTCTAAATTTTACACACAAGTTCAGCTCTATGATTATCATAATTACTGTAATCTTTGCGATGGTTGTGGATTTGATGAAAGCAAAATTATTGTTTGATAGATCACTGATCAAATCCTAGGTTTAATCTAGATTTTATCAGTAATTCGTTTCTTATAATAAGTTAGTAGAACAGGTAAAGTGCAAAACTGTTATCTACTTTTGGAAAAAAAAAGGTATGAGGCATTTGAGTTTCTAATCATTTTGAATTAAGTAGGTAACATTTTGGGGGGAAACTTATTTCAATATATATTTTTTTTTCGAAATTTGAAAAGAAACTTCTTTTATTTGTTTATGGAATACCTCTCGCAAGAGCAGTTAAATTATGACAGGTAAAATCGGCCCAAAAATGCCAACAAATATTTCAGAGTAGGTTTTGTTTTTTTATGTTATTTGAAAAGCGTTGTGAAATTCGGCGGCATACAATTTTATTGTTGCCTACCTCAATGCTTAATGTTTCCGGACGTCAACCTACGTTTTTGCTATCAATTTCTTAATAAATAACGCGTAAAACTTATTGTTATGGAGCATAGAAATGTATTCAATGTGTAGGTGGAATAAGTTCCCACCAAAACGAAACCGAAATGTCATTCAGTTCAAAAGATTCTTAAAAAAAAAAACTTACATCCATACATCAAACCTTTTTGCACAAATCTACCTGTTCTATGGCAAAAAATATCCCTATCTATACAGTAATACAGTTTAAGTACACAACAAAATCTATAAGTCACATTCCCATACATTTAATTTAAGACCATTCTACCTGAGCCACATAAAGAACCCATTGCTTCTGCGCGAAACGGCCATTGTCAAATCACATAACCTTACAACGTAAACTCAATAATGCAACGAGAATTTGTTTATTGTGAAAATAAACTCGAATTAAACGTGAATTGATAATATTTGTGCTAAATAACATTTATTTCGTAAAAAAATCAACGTGGTTTGTGTTATTAACTGATAAAAACAAAAGAACGGGGGAAAAAATAAAAGACGAATTTATGGAATTAAAATTGAAGGAATTGATAAGTTTTAAATAAGGAAAAGGAAGTGTAGACATTATTCAGCCAGTGCTTGTAAATAAGATTGTTGTTAAATGTAAAGAGGTCATTGTTCTTTACGCTCGGCTAGCTTGGGGTGTAAATATCGATTTTATAGAAAAGGCGCGAGATTTGAAAGTTCACAGTGGAATTTGAACGTAGTGTTTGTGCATTGTTATTGAAAATTAAGAAAAAACTTAAGTGACTGGGCGGGAAATCAGACGTTTTATATAAAATAGTGGAAAGTTATTATTATTTATTTAAATAGACTAAGTTATTTTTTTATTAGTGACTCTTAGATTATTAAAATGGGTGACTGTTTAGTTCGTTTGTGATGCAAGCGTGTGGTGTTATGCAAGTAGTACAATACCAGGTATCAACTCCAAGATCTACCATAGCAGCTGAAGTACCTCAACACTATGTGCCACCGCCACCATACTTTGGTAATTTTAGTTCTGTATAAATAATATTGACAAAAAAATATGCCTTGATACCGCATTGAGCCGTATTTAATTAGTTTATTTTATAAACATACCTACTCCAACAAAATAATTCGGATTTCGGTGCCAGCATTTTTCGGTTTCTAAATGTCAATCAACACAATCTAGTAGGTACTATCGAAGAAACGCATATCTGTCCACTGTAAGGACTATTCTTGCTTGCAGCGCTCGGCCGCTATAGTATCGCTTACCTACGAAAAAAAGAGTCAGTGCACGGGATTTTGTTTTCAAATTGGTAAGATATGCGTTACCGGTAGGGTACCTAAGTTAAAGCTTCACACAGCTCACAACAGACTGTCAAATTCAAGTGGAAAATCACTTGACAGCGTGTCAAGCACTATCAACAGCCAATCAGGGTCTCCGAAACGCTCAATTGCAATTGTCAATGTTTTGTGAATTTATAGTTTATCGCTTCAATTGCATTTGGTAAACGATCAATTTGCGCATCAAAGTAATCACGTAAAACATGACAATTGTAATTGATCGTTTTGGCGACTTCTATGAGCGCTTATCTTAAAGTTAATAATATTCACCTGTTTTGATTTTGATTTTTTGATTTTGTATACATAGAAATTTAACTAGTGAATTAGAATATTAATAATGAATTGCAATTATAACACAGAATTTGATGTTGTGACCGTTTTAGGTGTAAAAAAAGGCATTTGGAAAGTTTTCAAATACTTTTTGTACATCTCTAAAACTAAATATTCAATGTTAAGATATTAATTATTGCATTTCATACTCAATATTTTAGTTCACTAGTTAGCCATATTTCTTATGTCCATACAGTAATATTGCCAAATTAATCAGAACAGCGAAATATTTGACAGCTGTTTGCGACGTTGCCAACTTTTAGGATAAGCGCTCTTTTAACTCAAAACAACAGTTAATTGTTATGTTTTTAAAATACACAACTATCTAAAAAGTTCTTACGACTTTTAAAAGATTGGGTTGTTCTGGCTTGTTATGTAAAAAAAAACATCACTTCTGATGATCACGCTAGCCGCAACTTCTGAATGGCAATAAAAAATTGAGAGTCGAGATCGTGGTTAAAATATTTGTGTTTCGTGCGTTCAAAGTTTAATCGTACAATAAATTGTACAAGTTCAGTGTCATGGTGAATTAACGATTTGTCGGTTTAGGTAAAAACGTTAAACCACTGTAGGTATTTCACGTTTTTGGTACCTTTTTTTTAGTAGTTTGATGAACTATGAAAGTATTAACTAACAGAGATCTAATTAACGTTTTCGCTATAGCTACTTTCTGAATTTGCTAGCGGAAAATTAGGTATGATTTTTTTTCGAAGACATATTCAACTCTTAATGAAATGAAATGAAATGAAATGAAATGAAATGAAATTGTAATGAAATGAAATTGTTTATTCTGTAAATAGGATATCAGAATCACTTTTACACGTCATATTAAAAAAAAAAAAATAAGCTAGTTGAGTTCGGCGTTTCCTATCTGACTACTCTGAGAAGAAAGGCCGAAACAAACTCAGAGGTCACAGTCTCTTTTAAAGTCCAGACATAATCTTGGTCAGGCCATATGAGGACCATGTAGATTAGTGTCTGAAATGGTCTTTTGAGGAAAGAACCACACAGATTTGAGTGAACCTGTCCAGTCAGTGCAAGCATTTGTCAGTAATCGTGGAGCTCAACTCAGAACTTAAGGAGCTCAACTCGACGAACAATACCAAAGAAAGGACATTTGGGTAGGCCGCATAAACTACTCAAACTGCCAGACCATAATTAAAACTAACTGAAAAATGAAAATAATAATAATATCCACATAGTCCTCACATTCACAATAATTAAATAAAATAATATAATACTTTACAAAGTAATCATGTCATTTTGAATATAATTTTCAACAATGTCAATGTGTATATAAAACTGGTATATTTTCATGATTTTACAAAATAATTAAAATGTTAAGTTTTATCACAAGGCTTAGCAGAGCGAGCAGTTCAATCCCATGCTTTTTTATCTTCTAAATAATCTGAAATTTTATAATACCCTTTTTTACAAAGTTTAGTTTTAATACAGATTTTAAATCTATTAATGGGTAAGTTTCGAATGTCAATAGGAAGTTTGTTGTAAAAGCGTATACATTGACCCATGAACGAGTTGCCTACTTTGTGGAGACGTGTGCGATGCACAGCAAGATTGTGTTTATTCCTGGTATTTAAACTATGAATATCGGACATTTTCTTAAAATTTGATATATTTTTGTGTACATACAATAGGTTTTCAAATATATATATATATATAATGTTCAGACTGCTAGGATTCAGATCTCATCTCCGTGAGAGGGTTATAAAGGCTAGCGTAGAATGGGGTAGGCCGCGCCACATTGCAAAAATCCTCCGTCATCATTTTCGTACATTTTTTATTAACCAATGCGATTACAGGCAAGCCGCACCGCACTTTTTTGTATGAAATTGCGTTGTGCTGCGACTCGTTGTAGCTGTAATGAGCGCGTACCCAGTGCGGATTGGTAAACGTCACGTGTTCTTGAATTTTAGGGTCTAGGATCTAGACCCTAAAATTCAATAGAGTGTATAGTGTATCAAACTCAAACTCAAAGCATTTACTTCCAATAAACCAAATACAGGCACTTTTGAAATGTCAAGGAGTCGGTCAGTCAGAAAGATGAAGCTAGCTGCCCATTCCAAAGCGTAGGGCAAACGGGCAAGAAACTCACTGGACATTCTTATAAATATATAAAATATTTTTACAAAAATATAATGGTTACATCATTAAAGTTGAAATGATACATGTGAGAACGATGTCGAAAGACCTGTGCATGTTATAAACGTCTATAGAAAACAATTAAAAAAACAACAATTTGTATAATAAGATCATTCTCATTCCAGCTTCGGTCGGATGCAACGGGAATGAGGGTACGTGCCGTCGGCGGAAATACGCATGGTGGTGTGTGGGATGCGGAGCCCTGGCGGCCGCGCTGGGCGGTCTACTGGCAGCGCAACACATCTTGCTGCGGGCTTACACTGCTTCTCCGCAACATCTGGAGACTGTGCCCGCCGCTGTTCCGGCCGCTATGGTGAGAGCAATTTCATAGTTATGCCCAATGGGGAGCAAGTCTCTTAGTACTGGATAATGACCCATCTATCTCAATCCAATTTTGTAGCGACCCCCACTCCCCAACTCTAATGCGTTTTATCTAAGTCATTTTTTATTAATATGATGAAGCAAAAAATTCGTGTCTAATATTTTTTTATTATATGACGGACTGTCACGACGGACTGACGGACTAAACAGAATTTCTTTTTTTGACCCAGGCATCATCCCTATTGGCTGTGACAGACGGATAGACAGACAGACACGAGCGATCCTATAAGGGTTCCGTTTTTTCCTTTTGAGGTAACTTTTGAGGAACCCTAAAAAGGAAACCGATCAGTGCAAGCATCTTTGTTCACATAATATTTTGTGACTGTAGTCTACAGCTACTTCGTCTGCTTATCTCTGAGTACAAATCTTGTTATATAACGGCCGTACATGGCCATAGGCCAGACATGTAGGTACACTGTCTAGCGCAGTTCATTTGAGCTGAACAACTTATAAAACTATTCTGCCTCGTTGGTCTAGTGGTCGCAAGCGCTACTGCTGAGCATGAGGTCCTGGGTTCGATTCCCAGGTCGGACAATGTGTTATTGGGGTTTTCTATCTGAAATTTCTCAGTAGCAGTCTGGAGTCAGGATTTGTGCCCGGTTGATGGCAACAGGCTCGCCCCCTATTACATGAGACTTAAAACATAACTGGCGAAATGTGGGTGAACCTGCTACAGGGACACCTCTGCCGACCCCTTCGGGGAAACAAGGCGTGATGCTATGTTTCATGTTATGTTAACTTATAAAACTTGACCATATCATTAACTATACTTGTCTTGTTCCAGTTGGTGTTAACAGGCGTCTGTATCATGAGCCTAGCCCGCCGTCGCAATAGATACAGCTATATGGTAAGAAAAGTATGTTCGATGTCATTCATTATATCACTGCTTGTTAGTGCATGCTGCATGTTTACGTCTTTGAATAATATATCGCACCAGCTTCTGCCCACGACTTCGTCAGCGTGAAATTTCGGCTCCCGATTCACCGCGTCGAATGCCATCGTTTTTTCTGACTTTTTTTGCTCTTTGCTCGGCTCCTAAGGGTCGTAGCGTGATGTTACATAGCCTACCTACCTAACCTTCCTCAAGAATTAGGCTATCCAATGCAAAAAATATATTTCAAATCGGTCTGGTAGTTCCGGAGACTACCCCCTACATACAAACTTACAAACAAAGAAACAAACTTTTACCTCTTTAGGCAGTTGTTCCACCATCGGCGATTAAATAGTAGCGAGTAGAGCTAGCAACTGAAACCGAGCAGTGAGCAGCGAGTGTGTAGTTCCGACAGTTTTGTCGCTGGGCTATCAGCTAGTGTCCGAGGGCGACGGGCGATTACTCGCACTCCTCGCTCGGAGCGAAATTATTGCTGGTCTCCCGGCGTGAGTTCTGACCGCCAAGCAAGCATCTCTGAGCGAGTATTATCTTTGACAGTTCTTGTCGCTCAGCGAAAATCTAGTGGAGCGAGTCCTCGCCGGCGGTGTGAACCGTCAGCAATCAACTATTAATATATATGCATATTCTCTTTTGTTTACACGGAATGTATATCAATTGTACGTTTCTTGAGCGAGAAAATAGCCGATAGTTAGTCGCTTCCTCGCCGTCGGCGGGAGAACCGCTATATAATATTATATTATAGTATAGATGAGCTTTTATCATGATCTTCACTTGTTTACGCTTGAAAACTTCATTTCGTGGTGAGATTTATCAGTCGGCAATAAATGTTACAAGGTACACACGGCTACACATCAAGCTATACATTTCCAGTTTATGCTGATCTCGCATTGCATAGGATTTCCGTACAATGCGAGGTCAGCTTATACTAGAACTGTATAGCTTGATGTGTAGCTGTGTGTACTTTGTAATGTTCGAAAACCACGTATTTTAAGTGGAGGCTCTGTTAGTGCATCCGAAATTTGTAACACACTATAGAAGACGTTGTTTGTCTTTCTTCTCTTTGTGATGATGAGCTCAAGCTTTGGTGAGATTTGATACCCCTTTAGTGCGGTCATGAGATATAATTGTTAAATGATAGTTGTTAAAAAAAGTCATCTAAAAAGGTAAAATCCGGAGTCACACGTAATCTATTCGATTTATGCCCTAACATGTGTGACTTCGGATTTTTAATTTGTCTGTCTGTGATGTCTTGTTTATACCTTTTTAGTTGACTTTTTTGTCGTATTTGGGTTTTAGTTTTTATAACTTTATTTTTTTATTATTTTGGGGTAATAATAATCATATATTTGAAATGTGCTAATTAAGCCCAACATGGCTCAATATTGTTTGTACCTCATGATTTGATGTCCTCTAAAGGGCGCCATATTCAATTAACTGTGACGTGACATATCTTATAACTAGCAGACGATCAAGACGCTTCCAACGATACCTCATTCGTCAAATTATGATAAGCAGTTTAGAAGTTATGAGGGAACAGTTGACATACATACCGGTCAAAATCATAACCCTCCATTTTGTTTCGCCGTAGTTCGGTAAAAACACACCCCTTTCAAATAGGCATAAGAATAATATACCTTATCAAATATTTTATCATTACCTTGTTATATTACTGTAACCCCGTAATGATCATCAGTATTGGAGTGAGTACTGTTTCCCCTAAAATTATATTTTATAGCATCGTTAAATATCGGTGGGGTATAATCGCATGTCGATTGAGCCATAAACATGCTTCTGTAAAGTTTGCGTGTAGCATAGCATAGGCTAATCATTTTTGACTCTAACCGCTTAATTTGACGGCAAGGTTGGTGGAGTGGTTAAGCGATTGACTGCTGCGCTGCGTGTCGCGGGTACGATTCTCGCACGGAACAAATATTTGTATAACTTACAAGTAGTTGTTCCGGGTCTGGCTGTTTGTGTATGTGAGTTTAAATGTTTCTAAATGCACCCACAATACAGGAGAAATTCCTAGTGTGGGGCAAAGTTTAAAAAAATGAAAAGAATTTCATGCTTCAGAATCGTGTTTTTACAAGGATCGTTAATAATTTTAATTTGATTTTGGTTTAACTTCAGCCTAACTTTTACAATTCAATTCTGCTTTTTACATAATTTTACCTTTTCTGACTGCTAATATCTCCCGCGCCAAAGCTTGGTCTCCGTTAAGACTGGCCGCCATGGCCGAAATACGCCTGGGGGACTATTATTATAAATTGTATCTTTTCATACACAGGTTGTACAAATAAAAGCGATCACACGTAACTTTATTATGCCTGAATTGTTGTGCTATTCCTTCGCCTCGCTTTGATGTGCCCTTAGCATATCAAAGCGAGCATACTAAGGGTACTATCGAGGAAACGCATATCTGAACACCGTAAGGACTATTCTTGCTTGCAGCACCCGGCCGCTATTTTAAAAAAAGGGTCGTGTGCACGGGATTTTGTTTTCAAAGTGCTTAGATATACGATTCTTCGATAGTACTACGGGCCGGCACGGCAAGTTGTAGTAGGTAGGTCTGCTAAAACTGTTTAAGTTTAAACGTTGCTTTTAATTCAATGTTAAATTCACACACTGACAGACAACGGACAGCCTAAGGCTGCCTGTCCACTGGAGTGGAGCAAAGCACCCGAGCGGAGAAATGTGCCAATATTAACCAATAGGAGCAGAGCTCTGAGCAGAGTTTAGATTCTGTTAATATTAACACATTTCTCCGCTCGGCTGTGGACAGGCAGCATAAAGCGTAGGTCTAAAAGTATCAAATTTTGTACAAAAATTGCATAAATAACGAAAGTGAGCACTAGGGAGGGAATGTTTCTTCCATAAAGGGGTCAAATAGGGAATGAAAGTTTATATGGAAGTTCGACATATTTGTCTAAGGGTAATCTCATCACGCTCACGGCTTGTATCCTAATCATCATCTTTATCTTCATCCTTCTCCTCCCCTTATCCCAATTTATTTGTGATCGGTGCAACATGTATTTTTCTTCAAATTCCACAAAACAAGATTGACGTAATTTATTTAAAAAATAAAAAACGCTCATTTTTTTCTTGTATTTGCAATAAATAAATATTATAAAAGCCCATGTCACTCTCACAATGAAGAGGAATCTAACGACACCTCGTATGTTGAAATTCATCAAGCCGTTTAGGCTACAGAGCGTACCAAAGAAATAAACATACATACATACTCTCGAAAACCACTACCCTCCTTCTGGGGCAGTCGGGGAAAAGAGAAATATCAAACATTCTTATTCCACCTCAATAGAGATGTCAGTCAGATATTAAAAAAAAATATCGGATACGAATTTTTCCTTTATCATACGCTACGTCATTAAATCTACGTACTCGTGACGTCATGGCACATTTTAACTCAATGTATCGTCGAAATCTATATATATAAAAATGAATCCCCCTTTCCCTTGGTCACGGCATCACGCTAAAACGGATGAACGGATTTGGGTGAAATTTGGGATATGGATAGACTTTGACCCGGAGAAGGACATAGGATACTTTTTATCCCGATATTCCCACGGGATCGAGACTTATGCGGGTGAAACCGCGGGGCGCAGCTAGTCTTTTGATAAAAAGGAAAAAATGTGTCAAATATTTTTTAACAAAAATTATTTTTTTTAGTTATCATCCTTATTACGAACTTTTTGTTCATAGACAAAGGGGCGACCTTCAAAATCATTTAATTTTTCATGTTCTTTTGTACCAGATTAAAGTGGTCGGTGCTTGCTGCCTTGTGTGTGCGCTGACCTGCGTGCTAGTCACCATTACCACCACCGTGATTCATATGAATAAGTGAGTATTCAAGCCATGTATTCAAAACCCTATCTAAAGGTGAGTTTCAAACCCAGCGCCGGCAGCCAATTCGGGAGCCGGCACCGGCAGCGGAGGCACTCCCAAATATTTATCCTCAGGCATCACCGTGCGTGCATAAATATACGCACCACCTCGCTATACTCACCTTTAGGGTGTACCAGAAAGTGTGGTCAGGCACAGTGGTACAGACAATCAAACTGAACCAGTTCGTCACTGGGACCAACATCGTAATTGCGAAAAAAAATCTGCCGTCTCATACATTTGAGTCGAATAGGTATTGAAGTTTTGTATGGGACAGTTGATAATTTTTTAGCGATTACGATGTTGGTCCCATAGAGATAGTTGTTCAGTTCGATGGTCTGTACCACGCCTTGCTAGTGTACCATGCTGTACCGCAAACAGTATAGCTGATATTAGCACTTCACTCCAAGATTCTGTATAAGTAATCTACTGTGCATCGTTCTGTTAAATAAATAGATAATGGTTTTAAGGTACCTAGCATCTCTTGACGAAGGGTCTAACTGTGTGATATATGTCACAGCCATCTGATTAAATTAGCCAGCCAATTGGAAGCATAGGCTGATAGTTAATTGAACTAGAATCATCTTGGCGTATTGAAAGTCAGCCTTTTGAAGATGACTGACCAAGACTCGGCCAAGTGATTCAAATGGTGAAAAAAATTCTGCAAGCAACTTGGAAATAGTTCGTCGGATGATGCCGTGGCGCCGCTCGCTCCGCTCGGTCGGCTCGCGCGCGGTTTCTCACAGTTCTAACCTAACCTATTTCCTCCAGTTTAACTAAATGACTACACGACATTCAGCCATCTGGTTAAACTTTGCGCTCAATGACTTGCCTAGTTGTTCTTCAGCTATTTAACTGGATGGAACTGGCCGGCGTTTAATAAACGGCCTAGGCGTCCAATTAGCTGGCTAATTTAACCAGATGGCTGCGATATATACATTCCTTTAATTATAAATCTTGTTCCAGGCTACAAACCCTGAAGTTCTGCGAGTACACTAAGTTGACTCGCACCTGCACGTGCTTCTCAATGCCTCCAGACATACAGCACAGTGCAACGGACGACGAGGGTAAGTGAACTCTTCTTCTTTGTTATCAGCATCATCATCATCTTCCTGCTCTTGTACAGTGAAGTTTCCTAAAACTACACCTCTGCTCGGTGCATACAGGCTCACACATTTACAACCATTTACATTTAAACTACAAACAACAATCAATCTACAATCAAACTACAATCAAACTATAATCAACCTAAAATCAAACTAAAATCAAACTAAAATCAAACTACAATCAAACTACAATCAAACTACAATCAAACAACACCACTACTAATCTATATATATAAAAATGAATCCCTATTTCCCTTGGTCACGACATCACGCTAAAACGGCTGAACGGATTTGGATGAAATTTGGGATATGGATAGACCTTGACCCGGAGAAGGACATAGGATACTTTTTATCCCGATATTTTTACGGGATCGAGACTTATGCGGGTGAAACCGCGGGGCGCAGCTAGTCACTTATAACTTATCATTTATAACTTCCAGTTACAGCTTTATATAGCTATATGTAAGCGGGCATATAGCTATATAATTGCACGCCCTTTATGACAAGAGGCTTACAAGTTCTGTTTTAAAAAAAATTGTTGACAATACATAATAACAGTCAAACATGGCGGACAAAGCGTCATAAGATACTGGCAACATATTTTATTGGTACCTATAAGCCTTTTCTTTTTCCCCAGGAGTACGTTGCGTATTCGAAGGCGTATCAGAATGCGGCGTAGTCCACGGCGCGCTTTACTGGTGCCTACGCGGCGTATTCGCGTTGTCGGTGAGCGCGGTGCTCGTGTGCATCTTCAGCTGTATGCTGGCGTATCAACTGCTCAGGTGAGACTGTCTTTTTATTTAAATTTACCGGTCTTATTGATATACAACTAACTATTATGTATATTATGTACAAGTATATGAAGGAAAATAAAAAAAAAGGGAAGAGATCATTGGGCATCAAAAAATTCGTCCGCATCGCTGTCAGCGGGAAAAGTGCCCCAAAGGCTGCCAAGCTGAATGGCAATGCTGATTCTTTGACCTATTTCGGGACATTGCCAAACGGATGGTCGGATCTTCACGTGACTAGAGGGCTGGCCAATTCTTAGGCCAAGTAATCAGCATTAACAAAAAATAAATCAATCACAAAAAAATATACAATGGGAATTTAATATAGACATATGTATAATTTAACCGGCTGCGCGACAGCAAAGACCGGGTACGGCATTCATGTATCTTTGTGTGTGGAATTCTTTATAACCTCGAAGCACTTACGGCTAGATAGATTTTAATACAAGAGGTGTGATGTCTTTTTGTGTATAATATACAATTTCTATTTATCTTTCTAGTTATAGTTATTTATTTATTTTGAGAACCTCCTCATAAATTACATAATAAAATAATGACCAACATAAATCATAAAGTGATAGTGTGTTAGTAGGTAGTCCAAATTGCACCTAAATGTTAGTGTTGAAGCTGTTTTTTGTCTTATATTTGGAGTAGTCAGATAGGAAATGTCGACTCCTCGAGCTCATTGTTTTTATAATACTCAAAAGTGATTGCGATATCCTGTTAACAGAATAAACAATTTCATTTCATTCTCTTATCCACTGATTTAGGAAAGGGCAGTCAAAACGGGCAGCAATAGCATTTAGGAAGCTGTGGGCTGTGTTTTCGGTTGTTGTTGCACTTGTTCCTTCTCTCAGAACGTGGCGTATCAGAAAGAAAGAAAAATAGTTTTATTAGAATTCTGCGTAGTGGTGTTTGCGTATAAACTACACTCATATTTCGCCAGTTCTAACATAAGATCATAACATCACGCCTGTAACCCCTGAAGGGTTGGACAGAGGTGTACCCATAGCACACTCAAATTTCGCCAGTTATGTTTAAGTCCCATGTAACAGGGGACGAGCTTATTGCCATTAACCGGGCTCCTACTGAGAAATTTCAGATAGAAAAACCCAATAACACTTTGCCCGACCCGGGATCTTATGTTCACCAGTAGCGCTTGCGGCCACTAGACCAACGAGGCAGTCATGTTTTTCATCAGTTATGTTTCTGAAATAGTCCCATTTAATATGGGGTGAGTCTATTGACCATCATAGATCTGTATTGCTCGAATGCTGACTTTTGTGTAGATTTTCATTTTTATACTTATAAATTGTTAAAATGCAGTTGCAATAAAATAAAAAAACAAATATTTAATTGGAAATTATTGAGATCTACAAAAAAAAAAAAAACGACTAACAACTTTGTACCAAGTAACACTCGCTATTAAATAAATATTAATTTTGATTTGTTTTAATAAAATTAGACTATAATGTTTCCACTGCTGGGACAGAGGCTTCCTCTCGGTGAGAGAGAGTGGGTCGTAATCCACCGCGCAATAATAATAAAAAAACAATAATAATTCCACGTTTGAATAATAATAAAAATACATTGCAATTAATAAAGCTAAAGACTGCGGCTGAAATAGGCCTTTGCTGTTGAAAAGTTTCATAATGCCTCAATATTATCGAAAACAATTAAAATTTTATATAAACATAAAAAAAAAAATTGGAATCGAAAGTGAAATACGCGATCTTAGTGACTAGTGTACAAACGTGTCTTCACTTTCACGTTATTATATAAGATTATTTCACGTTTCTAGCAAAGATTGCATCACGTTTTTTTCGCTAATGTCTTCGGTATATTTTGACGGTCTTCAGAGGTTTTCGGCACTTCGTTCTTCAATGCGCCCTCAGTTATAGTCTGCAGCTTCCGATTTATAGATGCTAAAGCTATCTGTTGGATACGTCTCCTCGTTTCCAGGATCTTAATTGAGTGCTTCAAGCCTGTGAGCATCCATTTCACTTCCACATACTCCATTACATTCGGGACTTGATACTTTAGTCTCACTTTTTGTATTTCATTCAGCCTTTGAGAGAGTCCATCTACCTGAAGTTGGATCAAATTGCTTTCCTTGTCCAGTTGCACAGTCATGTGTTTCTTATTCTTGATCGTCGACAACACTTTGTTCAAGTAACAGTTTTGTTCCATCATCGCCTTTTTATGGATTGTTAGGTTCAAATTAGCGTCGCCAGTCATCTTTTTCAGCTCTCCTAGCTGTTGAAACTTGTGATCTATTAGTTCCAAACATTCTCCGTTCTCTATTTGAAGTTTTTCGAAGTCAACTGGTCTCAGACTCTCGCTGAGTTCAGCTTTCACTTTGATCTGACCTTTCAGTTTGCTGTACTGAGTGTTCAAAGTACTGGTTCTTAATCGCAGCTTCCCTATTTGACTATCCGTTATCTTCATCCATTCCGTCATGAATCTTATCCATATTTCAGCCGGGATTCGTTGAGCTATTTGGTCCCAGCCATCTATTAACACCTCCTGACGGAACATTGTATTGGCCCTTGCAATTTCAGTTTCTTTCAATCCTACTTCTTCCAATTTTGCTTTTAATAGAGCATGTTGCTTCGCCCCTCTGTTCCTTGCCTTGTTCAGGTTACTGACCCGGACCTCCATTTCCTTGTTTACTAATTCGGCTCTTTCTAATACGTTGATCCTTGCCCCAGCTCCTAAGACTATGGTGCCGGTGCTGAGTTTGGTTTTGGATTCTCCTCTCCGAGTAGAAACTCGAGAAGGGCTCGTCAGCATCTTTGAGGGGGAAGATTGTTGCCTCGAAGTGCTAGCAAGGATTCTTGATGGGCTTATAAGCGGATCATTGAGCATGAATTTTGATATGCCAGATTTCACCAAGGTTACTGAAGTGCCGGAAGGGATTCTAGTGGCGTACTCTAAAGCTTGATATACACCGTTCATCAATGAAGGTTCTAATCTCATTATAGTATTTTCTAAGATTTCGTTTTCTAGGGTTAGTATACTAACTTTTTCTTTTAGATCAGCCACAAGCTTCACGAGTTCCTGGTCAGTAAGAACGTCCATATCCGTTTCCCATCGGCTATTGCTCATTGACCGAGAGTTCTGACTCAAAATACCGCTCCGTCCTCCTCCCGTGTGGGAGGTCATGGTCATCGACATTTTTACGTTTCCTTATATAATTAACAAAAAAAATAAATATTATAAAAGCCACAATATAAGCTCTGATTGCTGTCAGTGTTTGGCGGATATGTCACTTGCCATATGTGAGAAATATTTATCCATATGAGGCAGCCAGGCAACCGTTACCATGGCAATAGGTTTCGAATGACGTGTCAGTTTCAAAGTGTATTTGGCCAATTTCATTTGGTGTTTGTCCTTCTAAAGAGATTTTATATGGAGGACGAGCATGAAAAGTGATCGTTTTGCATAGTTCTGTGACCGAAATAGACGAAAGTTTCTTATTTGTATTGGGTTTATTGGTTTCATTTTATAGTTTTTCTGTCTCGACGTATCGAATAAAGGTATTTTGTTGAAAGTAGGAACTTTGAAGATTTTTGCGACTAGATAACGTTTGTGACGCATCTTTGGAGTCAACAGACAACTTTTTATGTGTGTCTTCGGTCGGTACTCATCAAGTAGCCACCACCAGTCAATTATGGTAGATAAGTTCATCTACAATAATTATAGGGTGGTAGGTAGAGTTTACGTTTGCAAATATGTCTGTCGTTGACTCACGTATTTTATTGACGTTACAATATGTTTCTTGAGCAGAGTATGATCAAAAGTAACTCAAACTCAAAGCATTTATTTCTATTAAACCATTTAAAGGCAATTTTGAATTATCAAAAAGTCGGTCAGTTAGTCAGAAAGTTGAAGCTAGTTGCCTATTTTAAAACGATCCCTATGGAGAAGAACGGGCAAAAAACTCCAAGGACCAGGAGATATAAATCGATGCTAAAAACATTCTTTTAAATCAAGATTAAAACAAACTTCTGGGTACAGTGCGTTCATTATAACTTGATAGAGGATTATCACGCGATGATCAGACCTTCGTTATTTTATAAAAGCTGAAAGTTTCTCTGTGTATGTCCCCAATATGTGTCAGAACGATCCCGGATATGAAGTTTGGATCATGATGGCTTTGGCAGGCAACGTGTGGCAAAGGTGTATAAAATTGCACTTAAGCTACGTAATAGTATAAAAGCTGAATTTTATATACAGTATGTTAAATAACAGAGGGCGTTCCCTTAAACGCGTTAATCTATATCATTAATACATTGAAATAAAAATATCAGCATAGAAAAATAAGTATTAAAAAAACCGAATGAAAAAAATTAAATAAATGAAAATAAATTTGAAACGTCCTGTTTAAAATCACCTAGTACCACCAAGTACCTAGCGTATTCGCGCTGCCAAACCGGCAACGTCGCTATTTTTAGTTCCGATAAATAAGGTGGATATTGGGGGCGGGGGCGGGGCTAGGCGCATCAATAGATCGTCGCACACGCGAGTTGTCATTCATAAGTTTGTTGCGACATTGCCATACTTCCACATTGAAATACAAATGCGCGTGTACAGAGTGTTTCTTTTACGTATCAATTTAATATTTTTTGTGAATATTTTATTATAAAAAAATAAATAAAAACATTTTGTTTTTGAATGGTAATATTTTTTTTAGCATGTATGGATGCTATACTGTTGCGGGTAAACGGGAACGCCTTTCGTTAATTAACATACTGTATAATGCATTATATTTTATATATATTATATTATATATATTTCCCATCTGGAATTTCTCAGTAGCAGCCCGGAGTCTGGATTTGTGCCCGGTTGATGGCAATAGGCTCGCCCCCTATTACATGGGACTTAAACATAACTGGCGAAATGTGGGTGTACTATAGGTACACCTCTGCCTAACCCTTCGGGGAATACAGGCGTGATGTTATGTAGAATGTATGTAGTTATGGGATATCAAAAGGAACACGTAGTATATTCCTCGCGCTTGCACCTACGGCAGACTTTCAGTGTGTCTGACAAGAGGTAAGAACTATCGAAACTGTCTGACTACTGACGAAACATCTTTTGATACGTCCCCAAGTAACATATATAACATTCAGCTTTTATACTATAAGTGCAATTTTATACACCTGTGCCACACGTTACCTGCCAAAGCCACCATGATCCAGACTTCATACTCGGGGATCGTTCTTACCTGTATTGGGGACATGCACAGATAAACTTTCAGCTTTTGCAAAATAACGAAGGTCTGATCGTCGCGGGCTCTTGACTAGTGACGCGGTTGGTAGCACTTTCTGTCAGTCGCCATTTTGACCTCTAAAACTAAGCTTGACAAGCAATGACGGCAAGGAAAAGTTATTATGAATTATTGTTGCTTAATGTCAGAACCTAAATCTATGGTCTGAACATTTTCAAAATACAAGATAAGCCGAGAGAAGTTAAGCCCTGACCCTGATGATGAGTCACAACTGACGGCGCCCGTTCACGAACATGATCCATCGTTCAGTACTACTCAGCTCAACCATTTTGAAGGGAACTGCATGACCCAACACACGCCCCACCATCATCATTGAGTGCCCATGACTTCCATGCTCCATATAACCTTGTACCTAGTCTGTTATGAGAAGTTTTTCCCTAGGGTTAAACCAATCACAACATATTAAAGTTAAATTAATATTTATTTAAAACAAAAAGCTTCTCTTGAAATTAAAATAATAAAATTAATATTATACATAGATATGAGAAAAGTGTTGAGGAACATACTACGAGTAGTTAGCCATTCTTAAAAAAATAATAATTGAGAAACGTAATTGAAATAACGAACCTTGTTCTAAAACCTGTGTCTAAAACTATCTAAAATACAGGGTCAAATTAAATTAGTTAGCAAAACTCCGTATCGATATCTAAAAATTTGTTAAAAGAAAAAATAAAATAATTTGATGAGTTTTTTTTGGGGTCATCAACTGCAGGTAATGTATTCACTTTAAATATCAGTAAAAAAAAAACATTTCGTTTTATGTAAACTTCACAGACGTGATGGAGTTTGATTTCAAAAAAGATAAAACAAAAAAAAAAAGGTTTTCTCATACTTCAAGTAACATCACTGCAAGCGGTCGTTGACCCCAAAAAATCATCAATTTTTTATCGTGTTTAGATTTCGATACCATCACGTGTGCGGAGTTTCGCTAGCAATTTTTTTGACCCTGTATATTACTGAATCAGTCTTTCGGCCACCCAACATACATGATTATTAAAAATACGTAAAAAATTACCTAAAAATCTTAAATGCTGCTAGGTCCAAGTCGCATTGGGCATTTTAATATTTTCTAACGTGACGATATTATCGTGGACGTCCACGGCATCACGATAACACAAGGAAGTAAAATGTATGACGACGCTTTTAAATTTCCGTCTAAGATAACGTTATAACGTGCACGTATTTCCATACATTTTATGAAAAAATGAAAGTGAAAAATAATTAAGTGACGTAGCGTTCAAGAAGAAAGTTATAAGTTATCTAGCAGGTAAATTATAATTTAAATGATTTTTTAGATGAGAGATTTTGAACATGTTTTACAAATTTATTATTTCAAATGATTTTCATTATTGTCATGACATTTAAAAACATATTAACTCCGAGTGACATTATACATTAAATTAATATTTGATCTCTGTTTGATATGTTTTTATCTCTACTTTTAAAACATATTTTGCATGCTGACAATTTTTGTTGTATGCTTGTACTCATGTTTGCGCAAATAAATTATTATCTTATCTTAAAAGCGCACATTGGCTGCAAATCATCTTCATGCCGTTGCAAATCACTCGCGTGGCAACAAGCCGCATGGTCTGCAAATCGTCTCCGATGTATTAAATTCAGTTACTCTTAATGGTACCTCGCACTCATCTGATGGTTTAGTTGACTGTCCCGTGCTTTTCAAATTCTTCTTATTTAATAATATTATTTTAGACAGTGGCAGACTTTTCTTTTTAAATCTAGTTAAAGCATATTGCTTAACACTAAGACTAGTTTCCAACCGTTTAATGGACATGTTCAATTCATTAATTTCGATCTTAACCTTGACATAATCTAGCATATCTGGAACAAAATATGTCTTTCTTTGCTCTTGAATCCAATTTAAGCGTTCCTCTAAAGTTTTAACTTGTACTTCTTGCAAAGTTCTTTCAGCGTCCAACTTCACAGTTTCGGCTTTCCTTAGAATTGTCAGCTGTTGTAATTTTTTTAGGTAGTTTATTGTAGTCGACAAATCATTCTTATGCCTGGTTAAATTCAAGTTAGCGTCGCCTGTCAGTGCTTTCAGTTCAATTAACGATTTATTTTTTATTTCTATAGTTTTCAGCGCAACTTTTTTTTCTATTGTCTTTACTTCAATGTCTAAAGGTATCAGGCTGGATTTCAAGTCCTTTTTGCATTTAATATCTTCTTTCAATTTTCTGTGGTGACTGTTCATGGTGCTCATTCTTAGCCGGAACTTATCTATTTGTCTGTCAATTTTCTTGCCTTGCTCTGTCACGAATCTGATCCACGTCTCGGCGGGAATTCGTTTAGTCATCGCTTCTACGCCTCCAATCACCACCTCTTGTTGGAACTCTAGAGTCCATTTTTCGAAGTCAATGATCCGAAGATCAATTTCTTCCAACTGAGCTTTTAAATAAGCAGTTTGCTTCATCGCAGTGCTTCTAAATTTCATTAAATCTTTCCCTTGATTTTCCATAACAGCGTACACTAGTTCTAGCTTTTGTTCGACATTGATCTTTTGTCCTGTGCCGCCGATGATAGACGCGGTTATTTTGACTGAAGAAGGCCTGAGCGAGGGTTCTAATTTCCGATGACAAAGTCTGGACTGGCTCTTGATATTTGAGGAGCTATGTGCGGAGTCTGTCAGGGCGAATCTCGACCGACTTGTACCGTCCATAATGAGTGCAGATTGCGATAGTTTCTTAGCGTATTCTAAAGCTGTGTACACACCGGTCATTAAGGATGGTTGTAGTTTCATGATGCTTGCCTCCAAGACTTCGTTCTCTAAGCGAAGAATTCTGACTTGTTTCTTGAGATTTTCCACTAATCTTATTAAATCAGCGTCGGATAAGACTTCGAGCGCAAATGAGTCTGATTCTAGGCCTACGGTACTGCTGTACATCATTTTTATGAGACACTTACCAGCTTAAATCTGTGATTAAATATCAAAATCTCAGATCAATTTTGCGCAGAATTTGAAACAACTTCGTTTGTGAGAATGACTGTTGTCTGTGACTGTTGTTTGCAGAATATTTTTTTCGAATAAAGAACTATTTTATATGCTTCAAAAAAGAAGTCTTTATATAAGTCTATCATAAATGGTCCGACTAGATGAGTGCACATTTCTAGAATACGAAACGATGAGACTGTTCACAGTCGTTCCACAGTTATTTGTTCCCCTTCCTCTGAGAAGCAACACAACAGCAACATTATTTCGGCCCTAGTTCAGGCCATGGTACGGAGCGAGAGGGCATGGGAGGCCGTCACCTCCTTCTGCGAAGAAGGAATGCTCGCGAAGGAGGAGACGGAACGCGTGAGGGAGAGGCAAATTTCGCGCCCTCCCGCCCCTAACTGCCGCAGGAGACGCCCTGGGCGTCGGGAGTCGCAGGCCGCTTCCTGGCCGCCGCAGGCGTGGGCTTGCGGACGGTGAGCAATGGGTAGCTCGCCGTCCGATAAGGAACAGGCCCGGGTCGACGGCGCGTTGTGTTTCACGCGCGGCTCAAAGAGATGTCAGCAGAACTGACGGGGTCCCATAGGGTCGATTCCTGCCGGGGTTGCGGTTTTGTCCGAAAGGGTTACCGTGGCCCCTGGCAATACAGGAAACTGAAGTAACACGGGTGGGTTTTAGTCAATAAGAGTCTGACACTCCGTCCCGCTCCACCCAGAGCGGGAGAAGTAATTTGATAATTTCCCTCCCAAAAAAAAGAGGGGTTGGAGCATGGCACCAGTGGGACTTGAACCTACCGCGCCACTCCCCTTTGGGTGCCTACGCACTCTGGTAAATGTATGGTCGCCTCACGAAACAGGTTCTCCGACTAACGAAACAACAGTTGCGTACAGTTACAGCAGCTATAACTGGCCACGGGTCATTTAAAAACACCTCTTTGTCATAGGAGTCACGGAAGGAACTTGTGGCTAAGTAATAACAGCCGCACGCGTCGATCCACCAGGATAAGCTACGCTTGCCGGGGTTGGTCTATGAATGGGTGACCATCTTTACATATCGAGACTGCTCCATGGGTCGGAAAGAACGTTAAACTGTTGGTCCCGGCTGTCATTCATGGATCTTTGACAGTCGTTAACGTCATCAGAAGCCCAAAAGTCTGACAACCAGTCTTACCAAGGGGTATCGTATTACCCAGTTACTGGGTTGTGGAGGTCAGATAGGCAGTCACTCTATGAAAAATACTGGTACTCAGCTGCATCCGGTTAGACTGAAAGCTGACCCCAACATAGCTGGGAAAAGGCTGGGCAGGTTGATTTTTTTGTTAAAGGGGTCACAGACAGTCCGCTGTGCAGGGCCTGCATGGAGGACGAGACGAGAGACGAGACAGTAGCTCAAGTGCTTCTAAACTATCCGGTGGTCGCCACATACAGGGCAAAGTACTTCGATAACCCTGGTACCCTCCGTGAGATTGTCAGTAACACCAAGGCGTTGCTGGCTTTCATTGAGGAGCTGGGGTGGATCAAATAATCGATTTTCCCACCCATACGCAAAATACGCGCATTGACGTGGAGTTGCGAACACTTTTCCTTATAACCTTCCTATTATTCGCACAACGACACAAACAATGTACAGAAACTGACAGTTTTTGAGGCAGTCCGTGTCTGAAGTTGTGCGATCGTCGAACTTTCGGCACCACGTATTTGTGAATTTGGAGTCGGCGCTATGTCATGAACCGACGAAACGATGAGACTGTTTAGTTTTAACCATTGACTTCAACTAGGAGTGGCTCCGGCCATCATAGGCGTGTAGATCTTGACGTCACGACATCAGATACTTGCTACCTATTTTATAATTGTTAACTCGACGAAGCGGCAGCATGGTGTGGATGAGGAGATGTGTGACCAACGATGCTCCACCTCCTATCCTTCCCTCTCTTCATAAACGTGCAGCCGAAGTGACCTCTGGACTCCCACAGATAATGCCGTCGAAGTGGTGAAGTTCTGGGCCAACGAAACTTTAACAACTGTCGTGCAAGCAACGCACTGTGAATCGAAAAAAGGCTCTCGAAGACATAAGAGCTAAATTTTAAAGAGACGGTTTTTTGCTAGAATGACGTCTTATGGCATGGCAACTCATTTTTTATTTTGAATAAAAAAATGTATGGAATAATTAGCCTTACAGATTGTATCCTGTGATATATTTATGCATGATATTGGTTATTAGACTCAGTTTCAAGCAAAAAATTGTTACTTTAAAATTTAAGCTCTTATGTCTTCAAGAGCCTTTTCTCGATCCACAGCGTGACGCGACAAAGAAGTTGATGATTGTTACAAGACTTGTGCCCGGAATAGGGGTTTTCCATTGGCTAAAATTACGAATTTCCAAACAACGATCATCCCCTCTTTGCATATGCTCACTTTCCGTATGCAAGGAACTCTTGAATGAATGAATGAAATGCACCGACCCCAGCGTAACCAGACTCGATAAATCGAATGAACCCAAAGATTTGCACTAGCCCTTGGAGCGCCATGTTTCATGGGGCTGCAGAGGCCATTGCATATCAAGGAGTAGACCGGGCGGCGCGATAATGATAGGGAAGATGTGCCCTTAGGATATGGAGAAGCAAAATTTCTAGCGAATGAACGAGTTTAAGATTTTTATTAAGTAGATATTTGATTTTGTTCTAGTCATGAACGTAAGAAGATGTATTGGGAGCAGCTGGAGCTTCGCTGCAGGTCACTGTACCGACCCTCCACCGGACAGGCCGCGCCCTCGGCCGGGAGACAAGTGCAGGTAAGAACACTATATTGTATTGAGTAGTAATAAAAATTAGAATTCTTTGTGAATGAGTTCATTTGAGAAAGCATTTCTGTGTTCAAATTTTTAAGGTAAAAATAGACTAAGAGACTTGCACACCTAGGTAAGGTCCGAATTCCGAGGCTGTCGTCAGACCGTAGACGCCAGCAAAGTTGTTAGTGACAATAAACGTAGACAACAGTGCCACTGCAGTTTTGATATCGAAAATGACGTCACATCTACGTCGGCAGCGGCACTTATCTTCATTTGCAAAACAAATAAATATGTCTTATCTCGTTTTGTTACTCTGTTAGTGACAGCTACCGACAGGACTATTAGTATGCCGTCTGCGGCCATCCTAGGAAAAGTTTTCATTAAAAGAATTAATAGTGTCGCTGCAGTCCGTCATTGCGGTCGGGCGGTACTGCAGCTATCGTCTGCGGTCTGCCGTCGCCTTCAGAATTGTAACTCTACGGTCACACCGCATGAGTGACTCTTCAAATACGAACTTTTTCTAAAACTAGATGTACCATAAATATCTAGCTCAAGTTTGAAGGGTTTATGATTGACTTTCGAAAGTGCTTTTTAAAAAGAACTAGTTTCATCTTGTTTTGATATAAAATATATCTTATAACACTCGGCAATTCTGTAGCTTCCTATCAGTGAAAGATTCTTCAGAAACGGTTCAGTAGTTTCGAAGAAAAATTATGTTAAGTTTAAATGGTATAACCCTTCGGCGGATTTGTTTAGTAACAGCTGTAGTACTGTTATTTCTGTTTATAATTTCCAGAGCAACTGTAGTTGTTGTACACAGTGTCACCCAGCCCAGCCGGCGTGGGACATCAGTCTTCAGCATCGGTTCTGGGCGCCGGGTAAGTTCACTTCTTGTACCCAAGCAAATAACCACTTCTAACTTAATATAATATAAGCTTTTATTTACTGATAACTAAAAACTAATTATAATATAAAATAAATCGAGCAAATATTCCACTTCGATGTCTTCATCGATCAGCGCGTTCTTTGACTCATAGGCCTCCCCGAGGCTCCTCCATTTATCATGGCTTCGTGTGTCTCTAGCCCAAAGGGCACCAGCTGTCTCCACTATGTCATCGTCCCAGCGTTTATGTTGTCTTCCTCTACTCCTTTTCGACCCATCTTAATTTTCCATTCCGTCACAACTTTATACCACTTTCTTACTTTCTAAATTAATTGGTGCTTTTAATGCCAAGTTTAGTACATGAGCATGCTGTTTAGGGTTGCCAACCCTACTATCTATTTTAGTACCCCGATATATTAGAGGCATAAATACAACGAAAAAAAGTTTAGTAGACGTAACTACTATGTTTTCATTTCAATACAAAATGACGAGATGACCGCGATAGGGACAGTATTAATCTCATAAAAGCTCTATAGTGTTTTGTACCCCTAATTAAGGCAGTTGTCCCACCGTCAGCGAGGAAGCGACTAACTATAGACTATTTTCTCGCTCAAGAAACGTACAATTGATATACATTCCGTGTAAACAAAAGAGATGCATATATTAATAGTTGATCGCTTACTGTTCACACCGCCTAGCACAAGAGCTATCAAAGATAATACTCGCTCAGCGATACTTGCTAAGCGATCCTCGCTTGGCGGGCAGAACTCACGCCGAGATACCAAACAGCGGCAGTAATCGCCGTTCGCACTCGGACACTCGCTGATATCCCACCGACTAAACTGTCGGAATTACACACTCGCTGCTCGCTGCTCGCCAACTTGTTTTCAGTTGCTAGCTCTACTCGCTACTCGTTAATCGCCGGCAGTGGGACAACTGCCATAGAGTGTAATAAATATTAGTTACAGACATTAAAAAAAAAAAACTTTAAACAAGGATTAAAAAAAAAAAAAAAATTGCAAGTAAATTGTATTTAAAAATAAAATATTTTTGAAATTTATATATTTATTCTTCTATATTTTTCAAAGTATAACTTCGAAAATATTATTCTTCAATATTTTTCAGGCAATGACTTAGAAAATACTGTATTAGATTTATAAAAAAGTTGGCAACCCTTATGTTGTTTCAAGCGCAGGCCACACTGGGAACGAAGCGAAACGAAGCTAAGTTCGTTTAGCTTTGCTCCTACCTAAACGAACTTAGCTTCATTTCGCTTCGTTCCCAGTGTTGATATACTGTTATTTTTGTTCAAAGGACTGTCACTAACTAACTGTGACTAAAATAATGGTATGTTCCCCACAGGTCGTATAGGTAACCTTTACTCTCCGAACCCCGGCACCGGCAGGAAGACTTCTGCGTGGAGCTGGTTCCCCTGGCCCAGGAGTAACAGTCAGAAGTAAGTTACCTATTCTACTTATTTTACCTATTCTATGTAATGTTCAACACAATGTTAATTGTTAATGAAATAAAAAATAAAATAAAAAAAATCACTAATATATCTATTTTAAGTTCTTGAAGTGCTTATCGACATTTTTTTTGCCACCTCAATTTTTTTAAAACCATTTTTATTCTTACAAGGAATTCAATTTGTTAATAGATTAGATAATTGCAAAATTACATTTAATTTCCGCCATGATAGGAAGATGGGATGGCGCGAGGTTGACGACACGGGTTGCATCCCACAAAGGCCTACCCAACTTCCAAGGCATTATGGTCATATTGTCCTGGCATGCTCTACTGAAAAAAAAAAAAAACGGTCAAGTGCGTGTCGGACCACGCACAATGAAGGGTTCCGTAGTTGAGACTAATTTATCCCAAATACAAACTTACTTTTCCCATGCATCGATCTACGTCACGGTCAATTCTCCAGCTGCAAAGGTAAATTAGTAATCATAAAAAAAAATATTGATAAAACTACAAATGAACGATTTTGGGACTTTTTCCTTTACATGTGCTGTGAGACCTTGCTTCTTGCCAAATTGCATGATTCTAGGTCAATGGGAAGTACCCTGTAGGTTTTGATTTACTTGCGAGTATCAAAATATGTATATTTGATATTAATTTCAACTTGATACCTCCACGCCTTCCTGAGAAAAAAGGTCTTGACAGCTTGACGGACGGACAACGGAGTGATTCTATAAGGGTTCCGTTTTCTGATGTACGGAACCCTGAAAATAATAGAATTATGATTACCTATTCTGTAACCTCTTATATTAATTAGACTACCCTTTCCCCTCAGCTCCCGCTGCCGCATGGGCGTCCCTCAGTCCGGCGACAGCGCGTACGGGTTCTGTGACACCGAGGCGCCGTCCGCGCAACACGCACAGGCCTACGATGACAGATACCCGCACTCCTTCAACCAGACTCCCTTCACGAGAGCGCAGAGTTCTGGGACATTCGCACAGGGAACCAGCTTCGCACAGGGACAGGGGAACTTTGTTCAGGGATCCGGGAATTTCGTACAGGTTTGTAGAAGATTCCCTCTCATCATCGTGATTCACCATACACCACCATATACCACCAGACATAAATCGTGATTTTTTCAGGACAAAAAGTAACCTATGTCGCTCTCCAGCTCATAAACCATCTCTATGAAAAAAAAATCACGGCAATCCGTCGCCTTGTTAATGAGTATGTAACGCAACATGCGAACTACGCATCACACTGACGTCATGCGAAATCCTGCATCGCGCAAGCAAGGTTTACCGCGCGTCAATTATACAGGGTGGCAGGGACATCGACGAGAAAACTGTTAATATGGATTCAGTACATGATTCTGAACCCCATTGCATTGAAATTTTTCGTCGGTTATTAAAAAAAGATTCGACTGTATTTTGAATATAGTTACCATCAAACATACTTAAAATATCTGTTTCCAGGGTCAAGGCAACTTCCCCCAGCCGAACTTCTCAGGCGAAGGCTTCGGTGAAGCAAGCGGGAGCTTCGACGCGGCCACAGGAGTCTGGGGCCCTCCGCCTCCTTACAGTCCTCAAGGGAGGAGTGGCAGCAGGTGTGTATCCATGCCCATTCCTAGCTATGTAAGAAAAAGGTTGGCTACCTAGCTGACTAAATGCGATTGATTTTATTATAAATCTGATGTGACTAAAGTCTGATTTTGTCAACATATAGTGAGCTTGATATTCGCTTTTCGTTTCTGATGAAACAATTACAAGTTAATATTTAAATAATATGTAAATAATTATAAATTATTTTGTATGAGATAATTACAGGTTAATATTTTGATAATATGTAAATAATTATAAATTATATTTATTTAGTATGGGACAATTACAAGTTAATACTGTATTAAAATGTAAATAAATCATATTTATTTTGTATGAGACAATTACAAGTTATTATTTTAATAATATATGAATAAAAATTATATTTATCTTGTAAGATGTTAAAAAAAAAACATTTTTACTTTAGATAAACATATTTTTTAAAATCTTTCCTATGTACAGCGGTTCACTTTTAAACTTTTGAAGTACAAATCCTATTTTTTTCTCTTTCCAGGCACCATTTACACCACCAAGACCCGGCCGCTGCGACTCTTCTGCACCACCACCACATGGAGCCACGCTCGGCCATGCACGACCATCCCGCCGCCATGCACGACCATCCCACCGCCATGCAGGCCCACACCTGCGCCAGGAACAGCTATCTCATGCAACAACACATACCACCCAACGACATCAGAATCACCAACCCGGAACTAGCCAGAATCAACCCGGAATTGGCTCGAATTAACCCAGAATTGGCCCGAATAAACCCGGAATTGGCTGAATTTGCGCGGTTAAATCCGGATTTGGCGCGTTTAAATCCGGAATTGGCGCGTCTCAATCCGGAATTGGCGCGAATGAATCCAGAATTAGCGCGAATTAATCCGGAATTAGCACACATGGGGCAGATGTATCCTCAAGACGTGGCGGAAATGGCTCGTTTACAGGCGGAATTAGCCCATATGCCGCCAGAAGCGAGGTTCAATACTTTGAGAGGACATTTGGTGCCGTATCGATGTCAACGGTTGGGTATGAGTGCTAGTAATCTGCACAGAGATTGTAGAATTGATGATACGGTGGCCATTGAGTGCTTGCATCAGAAAACTGGGAGTAAAGGTTGGTAGAATTTAAAAAATACAATAGCCGTAGATATATTTTGTAACCTATTCCTCTAGAGTCGTAAAAAACCCTCTAAGAAATCGGCACGTGTTCCCCATCTCAACGAGGCATCCTCAGGATGACGATTGACTTGTCGCGAATCCAAACACGGCGTAATGCCACGCCGAGCGCCGGACGCAGAGTGAGCCATACCGCCCGACAAACCCATTTACCCACTTATTTTCGGTTGTATCTGATCATCCAATTTCATATTAATAAACTGTTATAAAAATACTAAAAGTAGCAAAAATAAGGCTGCATAACGATGTCACATTACCACATGAAAAGGCTTTTTATTTTATTTAATTTAAAAGGAAGAACAAACGGCTACAATATAAAACATAGGAACAAGAAATACATAAAAAAATACAGACAATATTGCAGCCCACAACGCTGTTCACGGATTAGCTACAGGACAGTGACAGAGAAAATAATCGCTAGGATTACAAATACATTTATAAATTGGTACTCAAAAAAAGAGGAAATATGTTCAAGAAAACTCCTTGAGTATAAGACTTCTGAACGTGTTGGCAGCACAAACAAAAATGTCTATATGTTCAAAGGTCCCATTGTAGGAATCGACCATTCTGCGAACAGGCGAACGCAGGCCAGAGTTGGACTTGCAAGTACCCACTAAAAATAATCTGCCAGCGCGCACCTTTCTGTGGACTGTCCTAGGAACCGCATAACATACCATGTTGGACAATTCAATGCAGTCATCGGATATCGCTCATCTGTCCCTGATTAAAAGCTATAATCATGGCAAGCTACCATTTATTATGAAATATTGGTAATAAGGACGACGACTAAATTTTTTTTTTGTCCGTCAGGTGCATTATTAAAAAAAATATTGGACACGTATTTTTTATTTTTTTACTTAATCGAAAGATTACGACGAGTTATAATGTGCCATGACGTCACTAGCATGTAGATTTTATACTTACTTGTGACGTAGCGGCCCTCATTACCCAACTTCAATGCGTTTTATCCAAGTCATTTTTTATTAATATAATAAAGCAAAAAATACGTGTCTAATATTTTTTTATTATTTGACTGACGGACTAAATAGAGTTTCGTTTTTTTTTTACCAGGGCATCATACTTATTGGAGCTCTGAATTATTTAGGGTCCTTAACGATAATATTCATAAACAAATTCAAGTAATTTTATTCTTAACTAGTTGCGCCCCGCGGTTTCACCCGCATAAGTCTCGATCCCGTAAAAATATTGGGATAAAAAGTATCCTATGTCCTTCTCCGGGTCAAGGTCTATCCATATCCCAAATTTCATCCAAATCCGTTCAGCCGTTTTAGCGTGATGTCGTGACCAAGGGAAATAGGGATTCATTTTTATATATTATTTATTCTTAACTAATGATATTGTATGTTCAGTTTCAGATCAAAGCTCAGACTCGTGTCAGAAGCAAGGCAAGGAGAACTTGGGTTTCCAGAATGACAAACATTCTCCTATGAGGTTGGTATTATTACAAGTATTTTTAAACAGGGCGCGTTTCTGAGGATATAATGGCGGGGCATCAATCTAAGCTGGAATAGCTTGGGTAAAAAAAAAAAAACTATTTAGTCCGTCAGTTAGAAAATAAAAAAAAATTTTGACACGTATTTTTAGCTTCATCATATTAATAAAAAAATGACTTAGAAAAAACGCATTAAAGTTGGGTAGCGAGGGTCGCTACGTCACAAGTAAGTATAAAATCTACATACTAGTGACGTCATGGCACATTTTAACTCAATGTATCGCCGTAATCTTTTGATTACGTAAAAAAAGAAAGAAATACGAGTTCAATCTTTTTTTTATAATATACATATTAAGTGAATGCAGTTCGGTGAAGGAAAACATCGTGAGGAATCCTGGACTTATAGTTAATATAAGTCTAAAATCGTCCACCTGTCTTGAGCAAGCGTGCTGATCAATGCTCGTGCCTTCTCTGTATGAGAAGAGGCCTTTGCCCAGCAGTGGGACAATAATAGGCTGGTGTGTAATCATTCATTTTTTTATTTTTTTGCGAAAAGTGACGATTAGTTTACCGATATCTGGGGTGGGGAAAATTGCAAACATAATTATGGCTAATATTACATAAAATGTTATTTTAATTCCAGATCATCCATGCAGGACTGCCGAGCAGCCAGCAATCAGAACGCGGAGTCAGAAGTATACTTCGCAGACGTGTCGAGCTGCTGCAATGTGAGTGTTAAGGTATGCAGCATTTTATGGCTAAACTAGCTGCGCCCCGCGGATTCACTCGCATAAGTCTCGATCCTGTGGAATATCGGGATAAAAAGTATCCTATGTGTTAATCCAGGTTATAAACTATCTGTGTGCCAAATTCCATCTAAATCCGTTCAGTAGTTTTTGCGTGAAAGAGTAACAAACATCCATCAATCCTCACAAACTTTCGCATTTATAATATTAGTAGGATTATAAATATAAATAAATAAATACATTTAAATAAGAAAGAAATAAAAATAAATAAATAAATTTATGTATAAATAAATAAAATAAAATTAGGCTCGAAGATTTTTGTAAGGAGGACTATACCCACAGTCTCCATAGCAACACTTATTCGTTATTTTTTGTGTCTTGTTTTTTCCTTTAGTAAAATAAAACATTCGTCACAAAGTTCCAACAGTCTTTATTTTACTTTAATATGGTAGCAGAGCGTGAAATAAAGCTATAAATACGTTGATCACGATGGCGTCAGGCTCAAGTACAAAAATTGAGACTTTAAATAAAGAAAATTTCGACACGTGGCGAATTCAAGCAAGGGCCGTACTCATCAAAAATAAATTATGGAGTGTTGTTGAGAAGCCGCTGGATGAAAAAGCTAATGAAGAGAAGAAAGAGAAGGATCTTTTGGCTCAATCTGAGTTAGTACTTCTGATTTCACCTTCCGAATTAAAGCAAATAAAAAACTGCAAAACAGCTCATGAGATTTGGACTATGCTTCATTCCATATATGCCAGCAAGGGACCGGCTAGAAAGGCTTCACTTTTAAAGCAGTTGATATTGTTCAAAATGGAACATGGCAATATTAGAGAGCATTTAAATAAGTTCATGGACGTGATAGACAAATTACAGGATATGGACATTCATATTCATGAGGATTTGCTCGCTGTTATGACGCTATTATCAATAATGAAGTCACTACCAATGAAGCTTCTCCGGTACAACGAGTACTTCGTGATCGCAGCCTTCTTAAAAAACCACAAAGGTTTGATGAATTCGTTCTCGCTGCTACTGAGGAGTTTAACAGCTATAGAGAACCTTCAACCTATCGCGAAGCTCTAGAAAGCACAGACAAAGAGAAGTGGTTAGGAGCGATGTTGAGCGAGATAAATTCCCTTAATGAGACCCAAACTTGGGATCTTGTTCCTTTACCAAAGAACAGAAAAGCACTGCCTTGCAAGTGGGTATTTAAAGTTAAGACCAATCCAGACGGTAGTGTCGAACGACATAAAGCAAGACTGGTAGTAAAGGGATTCTCACAGAAACCAGGGGTAGACTATGACAAGACATTCAGCCCTGTAGTGCGTCTTACTACCGTCCGTGCCCTATTAGCAGTAGCTGTAAAAGAGAAATTATCTCTCTGTCAGTTTGATGTGTCGACAGCATTTCTTAACGGTAACGTAGAAGAAGAAATCTACATGAAACAGCCAGATGGTTATAGCGATGGAACGAACAGAGTGTGCCGCCTGAAGAGGAGCTTATATGGCCTCAAACAAGCTCCAAGATGTTGGAACACCAGTATACATGAATTTCTTGTGAACTCCAACTTCAAACAGAGTACATCTGATCCATGCCTATATATTCGAGAGAATGGAAAATCTAAGGTGTTGATTGCACTTTACGTTGATGACGGGTTAGTTGCATCAACTACAGAGGATGATGGAAAGAAATTCGTAAAGGAACTACAAAATCGCTTCAAAATTGTAATAAAACCAGCTTCATATTTTCTTGGTTTGGAAATCGAAAGATCTGATAATGGGAACATAACATTAAGTCAAAAGGCTTATACAAAGAAAGTATTAGAAAAGTACAAGATGTCTGAGTGCAAACCAGTCAAGACACCGATTACAAAAGAGACTGCTAAAATAGAGAATTCATCAAATGAAAAACAAAATAGTTTAATCTTCCCTTATAGACAGGCTGTGGGTTCCTTGGCCTACCTCATGGTCGCGACTAGGCCAGACATTAATTTCGCCGTCAGCTGCGCTTCGAGAAATCTTGATAATCCATCAAAAGCAGACATTCTAGCAGTAAAAAGAATACTACGCTACCTAAAAGGTACAATGAATAAAAGCCTAGTATTCAGTTCATTAAACAATGCCAATAACAAATTAATCTGCTACAGCGATGCGGATTTTTCAGCAGCTCACTCAACGTCCGGCATACTTTGTTTGTATTATGGACCAATCAGCTGGCGGAGTAGTAAACAAAAGACGATAGCTTTATCGTCAACGGAGGCGGAGCTAATGGCAGCTTCGGAAACAGCACGGGAAATGATATGGCTACAACAGATGTTGGAGGAAGTCACGAAAACTGAAAAACCACCACTTCTTTACATTGACAATGAGTCAACAATAAAGCTAGCGTACAATCCGCCGTACGAGCAACATAATCGGACCAAGCATATATAACGGAGGTATCTCTATGTCAGAGAGTGTGTGGCAGCTGGCATGCTTGAGGTCAAGCAAGTTACAACTGAGGACCAACTGGCTGATTGTTTCACAAAGCCCGTATATGCACCCAGGCTGGAAAAGCTAACTAAAGCCCTTGGTCTCAGTTCCTAAAAGAGGAGTGGATGTAAGGAGGACTATACCCACAGTCTCCATAGCAACACTTATTCGTTATTTTTTGTGTCTTGTTTTTTCCTTTAGTAAAATAAAACATTCGTCACAAAGTTCCAACAGTCTTTATTTTACTTTAATAATTTTATTACAAAATGTACCTTACAATTAAAAACTGAAACGACAGCACTATTTTATTCCTTCTTTATTTTCAGGCGGACTGCTGCATGAACGCCAACGTCTCAGCTCTAGTAGGAACCATAGAGAATCATCCCGAGTCCACATCAGAGTCAGACACCGGCTCCTTCACACTAACGCGACAGCAGCGCCCCCAGCCGCAGGTCGGCTCCAAGCGGAGACCAAGACAAACTGACAAACACATGAAGAACCAGGAGAAAATGAGACAGGTACTCAACAACTCTATAAGGTTGACAGAACATCAAATAGAACAGCTGAACAATTCTATGAGAATGAATGAACGAATTGAACGAGAACGAATGAGTGATAGAATGAATGAGACGAGATTAAGTGAGCGAATGAATGATTCGAGAGATAGGTTGAATGATAGAGAACGGATTGAACGAATGAATGATGTCAGGATCAGTGATAGGATGAATGAAACACGGTTGAATGAGAGAATGAACGATTCTAGAGACAGGTTGAATGAAGGAAGGGTGTGTGAGCGAATGGAAAGGTTAAATGATTCGCGTATTAGCGACAGAATAAATGATTCTCGCATCAGTGATAGAATGAATGATTCGCGTATTAGTGACAGAATGAATGAAACCAGAATGAGTGAGCGGATGAATGACTCTAGAGACAGATTAAACGATTCAAGGAGTTGCGAGGTCATGGACCCGAGAATAGAAAGAATGAATGATTCCAGAATCAGTGACAGAATGAACGAGACAAGACTAAGTGAACGTTTGACGGATTCACGCGTTTGCGAGCGAATGGCTGAAGCAAGATTGGAACGAATGAACGAGTCCAAGCTTAGTGACAGAAGCGACACGCGCCATAGTGACCGAATGAACGACTCCCGTCTGGAACGAATAAACGATTCACGCCTCGAACGAATGAGCGACATAAACTCAAGCATCAGAATCGACGGCAGTCCAAAAATGCGTTCTCACATAAGCCCATTACGGATCGCTAGATCTAGCCCCAAAAATGTACCTAAAGACCATCCTAGGCAGTCAAGTTCAGACTCAAACAAGCCTGACTTTAGGCAAATCTCACCCCTATCTCCCAATACTGAAGAATCATTATTATCTGATGATGACAGGCCTCAGGATACGGTATATTCGAACGATCCTGAGACTTCTAAATGTTTGGGGCCAGATTCTCAGTATGAGCCAGTGAGGGATGGAAAAGAGGAGATTTTGAAGTCGAATCATCATCATTGTTATAGTGATACTAATACCATGGATTCTGGGTGGCAGAGTGGCTCTGAGAAACAGGTTACAGACTAGTACAGAATTCTGACTTTGAAATCGAAAGAGGGCTGGGGGCGGGGGTTGTTCTGAATTGAAATCTCGCTACCTGAAGGATTTTCATGAAAGACAGAAAAATTAAAATTCATTTTACAATTCTTTTGTCGTTGTTTTTTTTTAACTTTGGTTCTCGCCACGGATGTGAGTTCTGTATGAGAGTGAGTAATGACGAAAAAAAAAAGAAAAATTGTATTGTTATTCTTATTAATAATCATTTCTATCGTTCTCTGTTCAAGTGTTCTATGTGCTGTGCTAACTATGAAGTTACTGTGAAATGGTACACGTATTAATAGATTTTAATAAAATTTACCACAATATTGTACGTTTTGTCGTGTAATGTGGGATTTACTAAAATTATGCTATTTGTTCTAAACGATGGATACGTTTTAGTTATATAAACTAAATAAATCTTTGATTAAAAAAAAAATATCCTAGTATAAATAATCCATTGATTGTGAATTTAATCATTCGTTCATCTCATTACCATTCATTCATCATTCATCTTTCATTCACCGTATTTTTTATTGAACATTCATTCATTTTCCGCTTTTTCACCATTCATTCATCTTTCATTATTCATTCATTCAATCAGTGGATTATTATACAAAGGAATGTAAAAAAAAAACATCCGTTTTGACGCATGACTTGCCGATTTCCGAATTTGACGTAATAATTATGAATTTCTAATTAATAATAAATTATTATTATGTAAAAAATTGTAAGTAGGTGTGTTAATAACGCTCTCTAAAAAGTTAAATAATATTGAGATTATTATTTGTAATAGATATAATAAAAATAAAAAAAAAACTCGAATTTGTAGATCGCATAGAAAAGTTTTTAAAGAAATTCTTTTGAATGATACGACCTTTGAATTTATATGTCTAGATATAGTATCGCGCTGCAAAAGAACTAAAACAAATAAGCCAACTTTGTTATGCTGGTGTCCATGACAGCTAAGTCTTACACTCGCGCCATGTTACTGTGCTCTCATTAAGCTTTTCTAGTGCAGCATTAGCCGCTAAATATACGCATATATTTAGCGGCTAATGCTGGGGCCGCATCTGCGTCTATCGTGACGAAAATTAGCACAGTGATACAATACACGCAGATGTGACCAACCATTATCGGTTATCGTCGCGATGATAGATCGGACTGCGTAGCACTTATCGCCCAGGAGGCGGTACATAATAAGCGTGGCGCGTGGTCGGACTAGCGTTGATCATTTCAACTGTTGTTTCCGAACTGCGTAGGCACTCTGTCGAAATAATGAAGAGCCAGTGTTGATTATTGCACGATAATTCGTTAAAATTATGAAGCCGTTAATGTGACCACCGCATTAGCGTGATAAATTTTTAGCGAGCAAAACATACGAAGGATCGGCACGCATTGCTTTGTCACGATAGACGCAGATGCGGCTGCAGCATTACAGTAGGACGCTATTTTTTTCAACGAATTCACAGCTTTGTCTATCTAGACATATTTATATCTTTGGATAGGACTATGATTACCGAATATTACCGAATTAGGACTATGTCAGATGTCAATAGTTACTATACTTGGATTCAGAATCTTAGCTAATCTATATACGATTGCATCTCACTCAATTATGTACTTTAGTGTTATAAAATCTAAGTTGATTCTTGAGTGTCCATTATTTTGTGCTAAAAAGGAATAAAATATACATTTTGGTTGCAATGGAATTTGAACTTTGTCGTGTATGACATTGGGTTTCCAGTTCCTTATACATATTATATCTAAGGTACTGAATCCAAGTCAATGCCAATATTGCCAATACTCGTATTTCGAGGAATAATTTACTAAGTTGCGTAAAAGTGGATGTGTAGTGATCGTGCCAAGTAGATTATAACAAAAAACTTCTGATAATTACTCGACTTAATAGAAATGAAACTAGTTTTACATCAAACACTCCAATGTTTGTAAAAATTGACTTATCGTAAGTCATCAGGGTAGTACAATATTTAAAATGGTTGCTTTTAATTTATTATCGGATGAGACTTGGGTCATTGGTATAAATGTCGGTTATTTTTGATGGACTGCGAATCATTCTTGGAAAAAAAGTAGTTACTAGTAACAATAACCAACCAACCAACTAACCACCAACCGCCAAACCAACCAACCACCAAACCCACCAACCACCAAACCAACCAACTACCAATTTGGTTCTAAAATCAGAATAGCCGGTAAAGGTATCTCATAAAATTCTTCGAACACTTTTAGAATATTATCATAAGTTCAGCATGAATGTCTTTCATTCGAAACTAGTTTCATTTCAAATGATAATAAAAACGACCAAACTTAGATTCCTATGATCGTCATTCTTTGAGGTACTCAGTTTTGACTACTGCTAAAACTTTGTGTAAAATTAAATGAAATAGGAACCTTTTATGAAATATACTTATAGTATATTCCGTAAAAGTAATTTATTTCGACTGTCTTTGTTGTAATGTTAAGTTGTCTCTCTGTAAATCAATATATTTTTTATATTCGTCCGTCCACCCATTTGTTGTTTGTTAATCATTCATTCATTCATTATATTATATTTCACCATGAATTTATTTATTCTCATACTGTTTCAAATTATATCTGCACTACCCATAACATGGCTAGCGAAATTAAATAAAGAAATAACTTCTAGTGAACGAAATAATATCCATTCACTCTTCCACTCATCGTTCTGTTCATTCATCATTCATGCGTTCATGGTTGGTTTTTCATTTATATAAAAACAGATACCTCGTATGCTTAATAGCCACCATTCAGGCCATTTTTCCTAATAGCCTTACAAAACATCAGTCTATAAAAAAAGTATTATTTTTATCAAACCAATGTTGCCATAATGGTTTTTATTTAATTCTTCCATTTAAAGCAGTAACTTGTGTAAATAGTTTATAATTATAAGTATATGTAGTGTCATTTTTTGTCTATTATTATTGACATTATACGGGATGCAGTAATATTTTATTGAAAAATAAAAAAAAAATAGATTTGGAATTTTAGAAAAAAAAAAAAAAAAAACGATTTTCTTTTCTTTTTTTCAACGAAAAAAATGTCCTGCTTTTGTGAGAAATGTATTTTATCTACATTAAAATATTACTGCACCACATTTTCGTAATTGCTAGACTTGTCACTGTAATGCCAATATGGAATTGTTTTAATATTATTATGTATAAAGTATGCATAAAATAAGATTCGGTCTCGATTTCGAGAAACATGGCTGGCTCTCCTAATACCCAAGAAAAACATATTGGGTACTAACTGATGTCGGAATGCGCCGGATAATTCCAAAACGCACATAAAATGGCAATAGATGACAATTCTTTTCATTTTGACAGTTTAACCACATTCATTGCGTTATTTACGTTGTTGAGTAGACAAATTTTAAAAACCTATGAAGCATCCGATCGATTGCCATTTTATGAGTGTTACGCGATTACCCCGCAGGTTCCCATGAAGTAATGGATTACGAATAATGCAAAATATTTTCTATAACTTGAACATTTTGTGTATATTCGTTATACTCGTGATTTGTGTGTTAGCGTTGACATAAGTTCTAGATGTTAAGTTATTTTTGATTACTCGCTTCAATATTGCATGAAAAAAATCACTAATTTTGAATTCCAAATAATTTTATTACTTATAAAAATTTCAATTGGGCACCATTCGCATCTAGCGTAGGAGTTTTTCGTATGTATACGCTGCGTAAACGCAACGAAAATGCTTCGGTTTCCTAGAAGAGCCGTTGCCGCCACTTAGCGTCCGTAATTTACTGGCGAATGACGTCACTGAAACGTTACGTATCGAAGTGAGTTGGTGTGTTTTCCTTGAGAGCGTTTTTGACACCGTAAAGTCAAATCCGCAGATTTGCCCTCACGGTACTTAGTCACGCTAAAAAGTGCCCATACTGGGAAGAGTGAGCTCACATATTATTAATAGCGTTTCCATGACAATAAAGTCAAGTCACTGCCTCATTGTGTGTCAGAGGTGTCAAAACGAAAAAGAAACGCGACAATTTTTTGACGCGGTAGGGCGAATCTAACGATTTAAATCTTTGCGGCATTCGCATTCCTACGCATTGCATTATTTTTATGACTGCTGTCACTGCGGCCGTTATGAGGCGGCCACTGCTCTTTTAGGAAACCGTAGCTTAACACCGTGTCATTGTGACGCTTACGCCGCGTCAATGTGACGTCACCAACGTTAGATGTGAAGGCATCTTTACTTCAAAACAAAATGTCTATGTTCTAATATTTAAAAAATCCTCAATTTTTTCCGATTATATTATTAACTATTTTTAATAACTCGAGGAATTATTATGAAAATTATTAAAGTATTGTATGAATATAGTTGTGATTTTCATTTACTGTTAGATTTAAATAAGACTACTTTAATTGCTATGTACCTATATTGTTAGATCATTTATTGATAACGGTTCTATTAAAAGACTGAAATCTTAACGTGTTTTTTTTTAATTTATGAACTTTAGCCTGTATTGCCCATACACACATTTCGATTTTCAGAAATTATCGCCAAAACAATCCATATTTTCAAGATTTAAAACTATTTTCAAGAGGAAAAAACGTCCGAAATTAAAGTTATTTTTCACTTTGTAGTTTGGAAGTCGGTTGTATTTTTTGTAAAAAAAAAATTCATGGAGTTTGGACTAAAAAGTGAGAAAAAAAACTTTTTTACAAAAGATATAACCGACTTCCAAATTACAAAGTGAAAAATAACTTTAATTTCAGAACTCGGTGGCAACTAAGTGATATACTGATCCAAAGACACCGATTTCCGAGATTAAAGTTATTTTTCACTTTGTAGTTTGGAAGTCGGTTGTATTTTTTGTAACAAAATTTTTTTATCTCACGTTTTAGTGGGTTGGTTTGTAATTTATCTAAGTTACAATAGCCTAATGTCAACTGCTCATCACCTTTTACAAAATATTGTTTTTCCCGATGCAAGGACTTTTATTGTTGAGGAGATCTCCAGTTACTTCACCATCAACTCCACTGCACCATATGAATTGTGACGAACATCAATTGCTTACCAACCATATTAAAGTAATCGAATCGCAACTTGTGAAATACATATTATTGAGTAGTTCCGGTGGCCAGCTGTGTCCTTAATCATCAGTCCCACTTTACTAAATAGTGCTTTCCGAGAGCAAATACACGAGTTACTAAAAAAAAAACCTAAATCGCCAAATACCCAAGTTCCCTGGATTTCTCCAAGATCCCATCATCAGATCGTGACCGATATTTTCAAATCGGTCCAGCCGTCTTCGAGTAATCGGGGAACAAACAAAAAATATTTTCTGACGAACTGAGAACCTCCTCCTTTTTTGACGTCTGTTAAAAATACATTTATTTTCACATGACACATCTTTTTGATAGTTTTGGAGTTGTCACATATTTGTGTTTCTAGTTGTACGTGCCTTTCACAAATGATCACATTTATTATTATTATTTGCCGTCATCTTGACGACACATTAAGGTCAGAGTCGTGAAGTCATGTGAGTCATGAAGTCAGATATTATTGCCGAACTATCCACAGAAAAATATTTATGCACGTTACTATAAGTAAGCCGGGTTGGATCATTCGGGTCCCTACAAAATGGTTGAGCTGGTGCTGATCCACGCGTCATGTTCGTGAACGGGCGCCGTCAGTTGAGACTGGACATCTCTTATCTGCCAGGGCTTATTTTTAATCTTATATTTTCAATTGCTTTTGATTATTTTTGTACATTGTTCTCACATATAGAAGCAACAAGAATGATGTACCCAGGGTTTTGTAATATCTATATTTAAAAGAGTATCCTTTGAGTTTCTTGCCCGTTCTTCTCCATAGAGATCTACGTTTTGGAATGGGCAATTAGCTTCAACTTTGTGACTAACTTTGTGACCGACTCTTTGACAATTCAAAAGTGCCTGTAAATGATTTAATTGAAATAAATGCTTTGAGTTTGAGTTTTGAGTTTCAAAGCAGCAAACGTACATGATGCTATAAATCCACCATTACATTTTTTACAAAGGTTAAGGTGTAATTCAAAAACATTGTAAAAGCCAATTATTTCAAAAGAGTAACCGTGGAGTTTCTTGCCGGCTCTTCTCCATATGAAACGACCAATTGGAACTGTGCACTTAGCTTCTGACGTTTTAGAAGTGTATAGGTTGATGTCAAACAAAATATTTTGAATTTGAATTTGAAGGTCAATTAAGTCATCCATTAATCTACAACAGCATGAATGAAAATTTCACTATTTTTGACCTAGGAAAAACCTTAGAAAAACTCCAAAAATGAAATTCCATATTCCGTAAAACCAAAGCTAAAATATTTTATACTTGTATGCCTGTACGTGCAGGAGATCGTGGCTAAGTAATAACAGCCGCACGGGTCGATCCATCAGGTTAATTTACGCTTACTGGGGTTGGTCCGTGGACGGGTGACCACCTTTAGATACCGAGACTCCTCCGTGCCTCGGAAAGCACGTTAAGCCTTTGGTCCCGGCTGTCATTCGTGGATCTTTGAAAGTCGTTACGGGTCGTCAGAAGCCCGAAAGTCTGACAACCAGTCTTACCAAGAGGTATCGTATTTATAAATTGTGTTTATATATTGTTTATATAAATTGTATTTTCATATGTGTTGAAAAATAGGGGAAGCTGAGAAATAAAACGACAACTAATTTCAAAATATTCTTTTTATTTTTTTTAATTCCTAATCAATTCCTAAACTTATAGTTAGGCGAAAGACCCTCTTTACAAATTAACAATATTAGTTTTGGATGAAAAATTATTTAGAAGAATCTCTGTTTACCTTGATGTTTTGATTTAACCGGATAGTTCGGAAACCCTCCCGAAAGGACCCGATCACATGAACCCGAACCCCAGAATGACGACATTTATAATTGATTATGCTACCCATCAAATTTTATGAATGTGCGTTAATTAAAATCCCTTCCCCTTTGTGTTAGTAGAAAAATAAAAATATACAAGAAATCCCTTTTTCTTTTAGTAAACATATTTTTTAAAATCTAATCTAGAAAAAATCCGTCTAATTAAAAAACGATTTCATTTTTAGAATAATATTCGAAATTCATAAATGGCTCTACGGTTTAAACGACCTTAAACACAGTATGCTAAAATCGTTAAGAATTAGGAATGTGGGTCATATTATTTATACCTTACTATAATAATTATGGTAAAAAAAGCCCAATCAGGTAACTCACAAATAGTACTTAAATCTTTAATGAAAGTACTATTCGAAGTAAAGCCAATGAAAAAAGTAATAATTCATTTGTAAAAAGGGTCCATAAAAGCTAGTTTTAAAATTGTAATCACAAAATGTGAAAGTAAGTATTGCAAGCACCAAAAAATTAAACTATTTAGTTAAAAGTTAAAAAATATGGCCAATGACAGAGATTTTTAAAAAACCTTAAAAATGTTTTTTTTTTATGTACTTATAGGCATTCTTTTGTGATTAAAGGTTTATTAAAATAAAATAATCCTTTTTTGGAATATTCCCAAAAACGTTTCATGTAAAAGTTACTCATTAAAAACTGGCTTTTAAAAAAGTGAAGAAAAACTTGCCAGTAGTTGAATTCAAGAAGATTTATATATTTTTTTGTTGTTTATCTGTGCAGAAGATTCTAAAAAATACATTATTCTTTTACAGTCACGACTCCAAAAAGGGCATGTTTTTCTTACAGATGTAAGTGCACTATGTTTAATATTCACAATTAATGGACCGAGGCTATCTATGGAACAGTTATCATAAGACTAGTGGACTTAATGCGTCTGCATTACGATTTAGTAAAGCGCACATTACTGGAAAATTCTTTTAACAAATTGAAAATGTCGATGGCGTAATGTTTAACTGGAGTTGGAATGACATTTAGCCAGTTAGCATGACATTAAAAGGCCGAACTTAGCATAATATTTTGCCAGAGTTGGCATACTTTGCTAGACTCGGCATGATATTTAGCCAAAGTTGGCATAATAATTTGCCGGAGTAGGTATGATTCTAGCCAAACTTGGCATAGTATTAAGCCAGAGTCAGCATAACATCTAGCCAAACTTGGCATGACATTATGTCAAACTTAGCGTAATATTTAGCTAGATTCAGCATCACATTTAGCCAAACTTGGAATAACATTTTGCCAGAGTTGGCATGACATTAAGCCGGTATAACATGTATCAGAAAATGCTGCCTAAAAACATTAAGAAAAAAAGTGATTAGCAGTTGTTTAAAATAATGTGCGCTTACCTTTACACTGGTATTAAATCTTTAAAATCTAAACTACATTAATTACGTCCTTAGTATTACGTTATTATAGTTAAATCACTTTATTTTTAATCTAAGTTCGATGTTAAGTGTCTACGGAATGGTTCAAAACAATAAAGTACTTTATTTATTAAGTTTTTTGGCAAAAAATAATAAGTACTTACGCAAAAAATATTTTAAAAAATGGAGGAAAGTAAAAAACACAGATCAAGTCTTAATCTTTAAAGTCTTTCGTTTGGACGGATTCAGAAATAGTTCCAAAAGTCACCACTATCAATGGCACTAGTAGCACAAGAGAATTCATTTACATTTTTTTCTAAATTTAAAATTACCAGTCAACAACAATTTTGCTCAGATTTTTCCCATAAATTCCTCATGGAATGTTCCTTTTATTATTGCCATGTTAGAAAACCCTTTATTTGAACAGAATTAGAAAACTAATTAGGACTAATAGACTGCTTGTAAGAATGCTCGCTTTGCTCTCAGTAAAGGTCTCTTGCTCGTAAATGAGCACGTTTTTCGAAGTATGTTCGGCGACTGTTGCTGGGGTTCCGTCCATGTCTCCTAGACGCTGGTTTGCGACTTTAAGGTTTCTCAGGAGAGCTAGTACGTCTTCTGTAAAAAATAAAAGAAAAAATATAGGTAAGATAATTATATTTCCATCTTTTCTTTGCTCTTGCTATCATAAAATGCTTTTGCCCTGAGGCTTACAATAATAATACCTAAATCTCAGACCAAATACATTTGTGCATTTAGTGAGGTGTAAGTTGATTGTAAATGTGTTCGTGTGAGAGTGAGTGCACAGAGCGGAGGCAGGCGGAGGTTTTGGCATGCTTCAATGCAGCGCTATGTCTTGGTTTTTTATTTGGTCTGAGACCTTCATATTATGCATCACACATAAAATAATAGCAGTCAGAACGCGACGGGAATCCGCACCCTAATTGCGTAACACACTTTCAATCACAATTCGTGGGATTTGAAGGAAATTTCTAACCCATTGTTTCCATCACCACTCTTGAAGACTGGATGAATAATTGCTCTTTTAAAAGAAGAGGGAAAGATAGCTGATTGTTCGGAGGAGCTCGTGGCTAAGTAACAACAGCCGCACGGGTCGATCTATCTGGTTAAGCTACGCTTGCCGGGGTTGGTCCATGGATGGGTGACCATCTTTAAATGCCGAGACTCCTCCATGCCTCGGAAATCACGTTAAGCCGTTAGTCCCGGCTGTCTTTCGTGGATCTTTGCCAGTCGTTACGGGTTGTCAAAAGCCCGAAATTCTGACAACCAGTCTTAACAAGGGGTAACGGGGTAACTGAGTAATTCGATTTACTCAGTTACTGGGTTGTGGAGGTCATATAGGCAGTCGCTCCATGTAAAATACTGGTACTCCGCTGCATTCGGTTAGACTGGAAGCCGACCCCAACGTAATTGGGAAAAGGCTAGGCAGATTGATTTGGGACGATAGCTTATTGAACGCAAAGGTTGAAAATGTGGCAAGGTTTGAGATATGCTATCCCAACCAGCAGCAGCAATAACTAGGGTTAATGCTAAGTTCGATAGCTAAGTACGATTAACCAGCTTAGGAGCTGGTTAATCGTACTGACACCACATAAATAATGTAATTAATAAGCTATCTGGGTCACTGTGGATGCCACAAATGAACCAAAAGTCATCCATTTTAATTTCAAAATGAGTTATATTGCACTCAAATCCCTTTCACAGTAATAAATATAAAACCACGCTGATAGCGACTTTTAACTCATTCATAATTGGAGGAAATGTTTTTAAATACGTAATGTATAGGCCTGGTTATTTAATAAATAAAATTAGTGAAATATTACATAGCATAACGTCTGCAATACCCCAAGGGTTAGGCAGAGGTGTACCTATAGTACACCCACATTTCGCCAGTTATGTTTAAGTCCCATGTAATAGGGGGCGAGCCTATCGCTATCAACTGGACACAAATCCAGACTCCAGGCTGCTACTGAGAAATTCCAGATGGAAAAATCCAATCACACTTTGCCCGACCTGGGAATCGAACCCAAGATCTATGTTCAGAAGGAGCTTTACAACCACTAGATCAACGAGGCAGTGAAATATTACCAACTTATAATATAGGTAAGTAAGACAGTTTGCATCGGCGTAAGGAAAATACATTAACGCGTCATGTAACTAAATTAGAAAAAGGTTAATTTCGATTTTTGATACTTTACTCAATATTAAATAAAACCAAAATTCTAAATATTTTATTTCACTTATACCTACTTGGGCACTTATGAAATGTCAGAAGCTAGGTGCACGGTTCCAAGTAGTCGTTTCCTATGGAGAAGAGCCGGCAAGAAACTCCACGGTTACTCTTTTAAAAATAAATGGTTTCTACAATGTTTTCAAATTACAGTGTTTATAAGTATGAGAGGAAAGTGTAGGCCTATCAACAAGCACCAGGTACTTAATAAAATAGAAAATGGTCCACAAGTCTACAGCCTACAACGTTCTCACATTCGCAAAATCATTCTAAAAGAAAATAATCTATATAAAAGATTAACAAAATAATAAAAATAAGGACCTATTTAAACCAAATGACATGATTGCCACTACAGCTGTAACAAATCTCATTTGATTAAAAAAAAATATATAGAAAATTTTTGGTCAAATAATGAAAAGATTATGTCAAGGAAGTGTGTAAAAAAACTACTTTAGTGAATAAGGAAAGAATATGAGAGAGATGATATTGAAGCATTATGCTGTGTTTTGCAAAAAGTGCCTAAGCAGCGTCGTCTTTTGGGTCATGATAAAGTTAGGTACCTATAAGCAGAAATTGGCAATAGCCCAATGTCTCGGCCATCGGAAGAGTAACCGTGAAATTTCTTGCCGTCTCTTCTCCATAGGAAACCACCAATTGGGATCGTGCACCTAGCTTCTGACGTTACATAAGTGCCCATGTAGGTTTATGTGAAATAGTACATTTTTATTTTTTGCAGAATGTTCGATTAATCGCACCATTTTTTAGTAATGCGTTTGTGACTCTGTTTACGAAAGGAAAAAGAGACATAGAAGAGAAACGAAGTATAAAGATCCACAAACCTGCTTCTTTCTGCCCCTCCTCATAGTCCACCTTAATGAAGGTGGTCAGTGACACCTCGTACACCTTATTGGAGTCAGCGCCCGAGCTGATCGAACGACGCTTTCTGCCGTATGCTGTCTGACCGTTGCTGCATTGTACCTGGAAATATAACCATGATTTAAGAGACTGTTGATTAATTTAAATTGACCTTATTGAATTGAGGGGCTCGTGGCCTAATAATAAAAGCTGTACGGGTCGATCGATCAGGTTAAGCTTCGCTTGCCGCGGTCAGTCGGTGGATAGGTGATCATCCTAACATAACGTGCCTCGGAAAGCACGCTAAGCCGTTGTTCCCGGCTGCCATTCGTGGATCTTTGACAGTTGTTACGGGTCGTCAGAAGCCCGAAAATCTGACAACCAGTCTTACCAAGGGGTATCGTATTACCCAGTAACTGGGTTGTGGAGGTCAGATAGGTAGTCGCTCTATGTAAAATATTGGTATTCAGCTACATCTGGTTAGACTGGAAGCCGACCCGAACGTAGTTGGGAAAAGGCTAGGTAAACTGATTTGGGAAGATAGCTGATTGAACGCAGAGGTTGAAAATGTGGCATAGTATAGGTGCCAGGGTACGTGCGTATCTTTTTAGGAAGTTTTGAGATATGCTATCCCAACCAGCAGCAGCATTAACTAGGGTTAATGGTAAGCTCGATAGCTAAGTACGATTAACCTTCATCGGGATCTATCTGTTTTAAAACGAAAATTGATTGAACTTTGTAGTTTGAGAGTGGATTTCGGGTTCTTTTATATTTTCTGACAACATAGTTGGGCTAGTCAGATTGATTAATTTAAATTTATTTATTTATTTATTCATTAATAGGTTAGCCTACAAATGTTTACACATTTCATTTCTTTTAAAAGTACACGATGTACATTCATAAGTGAAACAATTACTTAAATGCTAACCACATGCACTATATTTAATGTTACATTTATATTACTGCAATTAATTGTTAATAATGGCTGATTTAAAAACTAAACTAACATTAAATATTTAGTTTACATTAGACAATGAATTGAAAGTTAATTAAAAATTTAATTATATTGAATTAAATAATTATGTAAATGAATAAATTGCCAATTTAAATTATGCCTCATTTGGATGAGTAGAATTTAATAATTAATTTACTTAATTTCCCTTTACTATCGTCGTGTACGTCAATTAAGTCACTGCAGCTGTTTCTAAATTGACCAATGTTGATAAATTTACTCTGGAAGATGTATGAAGCAATGCAATTACTGTAGTTTTTGTTAATCTGCAGTGTATCAGTGTATTGAAGTGAATGTGGATCAATCTCGTAAGGAATTCAGCTTAATATGAAGGTTCCCTAAAAACTACGACTAGATATAATACACTGACTGAAACAGATAAACAGACAAATGTGTCTTTTTTCTTTGACTGTTAAAATAACATAGGAGCACTATTTGTAGCCGATTTTCACAAACTTATTCGTTGTTGCAAAGACGCAGTAGCATCTTTCAAGGTGCTGATAAATAACTAAAAGCTTTATTCGACTATTGTGCTAGTGTTCTTAGTGCCTCCTACAAAATTAGTGGTTGGATGAATCTAATATTCCAGCCATCTCCAGCACTGTAGGTAAAAACCCCATCCATCCCCAAACCTCGTCCACTACTCACCCCCTGGCACTTGTCGAGGCATACAGTGACGGTTCCCTTGAACTGCACGTAGGAGGTGTCAGGGAACTTGAACGCCTTGAACTTGGCAGTGAGTGTGTCGCCGTCCGCTGTCACGAAGTTGTCGAACAGGTACGTGTCCACTGAGCAACTGGAAAGAAGGAAGAGAAATATCTTTTAGATAAAGGCAAAGCATTTTAAAAAAAAATGAGTTCTGACATAAGTCATGTAATTGCGTTTAATTAAAATAGGTTTTTATTTTTATGAATTTATTAATTTTTTGTATAGATTCTATTCTATTTTGTGAATTTGAGAACGCTGTGGGCTTAGTGGACTGTAGATTTGTTGACCATTTTGTATTTTGTTAAGTACCTGGTACTTTTTGAAAGACCTACACTGTTCTCCCATACCCATTAACACAGTTATTTGAAAATATTGTAAAAGCCAATTATTTTTAAAAGTAACCGTGGAGTTTCTTGCCGGCTCTTCTCCATAGGAAGCGACCAATTGGAACCGTGCACCTAGCTTCTGACGTTTCATAAGTGCCCATGTAGGTTTATGTGAAATAAAATATTTAACTTTTTTTTATCCTTTCAACCAGTTTTTTTTATATCGAACCTAATTCCGATTGATAAAGTTTTTAATGCAAAGTTGAAAAGTTAAACTGGGGTTTAAATCCAATTTTTGTTTATAGAACGTTGTTGGATACAAATTCGAAATATTAAGGTTGATGTTTTAAACTTGGGTCTAAAAATCAATCTTGTTTTGTAATAAGGTCGAATATGTTTTTGAGACTTCTCAGCTTTGTTTCTAAGGCAATATATCAACAAACTCTTTCATCATCATTATCATAATTTCAGCCGAAAGACGTCCACTGCTGGACATAGGCCTCCCCCAAACACCGCCACTTCGACCGGTTTTGTGCTTCGCGCATTCAGTGGGTTCCTGACACCTTAGTAGGTAATAATTGAGACGTACAATGGCGCACGTCGAATCGTTTGCCGTTAATACATTCTGCAAATAAAAGTATTCTCTTATATTTTGTATGGTTTCACTTCTCTTTTCTTGAAGCCTATGGCTGAGAAGTCATTGAGGTCGTTCGAAGCTAAGTACAGGAATTGTGGACCGGATTCAAAAATTACTTCGAAGAAGGCTGCGCTATGCCATAAATTATCCAAAATCGCATCGGAGAGCAAAAGTGATGACCAGGGTCTTTACTATTCATTACTATGAGAAATTAGTAGAGGGCTAAATTAGATACGACGGTGGGACGAAGATCTTAAGACGACAGCCGGGCCAATGCAATGTGGAAGAGGTAAATCCATGACTGCAAGCTGTGGCAGAATATGGGGGAGGCCTATGCTAAAGCAAAACAATTTTCTGAAACCGATGTCTGAAGAATTAACCTTTTTTTATTTAGTGAAAATGTACTTATGTTATTGAAGTGAAAACTTCTTTAGGCGCGTTGGGCATTTTTGAGATGGGACTAAACCATTGATTTCGCGACACTGTGACGACACCTCATTTTTGTAAACGCGATTGTGCTCTTTATTTAAATAAGTTTACAGACCAATGTTCTATACAAGTATTTTTCTTCCACCAAGGCGATCTTGTTCAAGTTTTCACTTCTGTTGGCACTCACGGAGTGCCACTGTTTTTTTTGTTGTTTTATCTGTTTAATTCATTTAAAGCATGTAATATACCTTTTCCTTTTCCTTGTATAAATAAATACAAAACGACACTTAGGCGTCGAAGTATTCGTCCGCATCGCTGTCATCCGGAAACGAATCCAGAAGACTGGCGACATTGCAACGTTGAATGACAATGTTAATTTTTTGGTTAAAGATCGAGCCAGCCCTCTGGTCACGTGAAGTGTCGACCAGTCGGCGAGAAATTTGTTGTTGTAATTAGATTGTAAATTTGTTAACAAAGGCTAATATTATGCTAATATTAACTAATATAATATAGTTATTATTACTATTGTTGCTTCGCGTTCGGGAGACAATAAGCTGAAATCAAGACTTACCCATTCAAAATAATCGTCTCCTGCTGCTTCCCAGTATCAGTGACATGCATATAGTTGACGAGCAGTCCGTAGATTGGCGCCGACTTCTCGTTCAAGAAGATTTCCATCGTCAGAGGAGTGCCGGGGGTTACTGAGATCTCGCCGGATACCCTGAAAAATAAGGTTATGTTTAAAACAATCACACAGAAAATACTTATTTTATAGTGGTATAATGTAGAGGAGAAGGTTATATAGTACACCTTGGGAGACACCTATTATTAGTAGACCTGATAAACTAGAAAATATTCATAAATTTACATCACATCATAGCCTATTGCCACCGACCAAGCATGAATCCAGCGTGGCTGCTACTAACAAATTAGTGTTTGAAAAGTCGACTTTGCCCAATCTGGGAATCAAACCCAGGATCTCATGCTCAGCAGTAACGCTTACGACCACTAGACCAACGAGGTAGATCTTGAACTAAAAAAGATTTTGCTAATGAATATTACTGTTCGGTACACTATAAACTCTATACTGTTTTGCTTATGCTACTCTAAACTCTCCTTGATCTCACACACACGATCTCACAGCAGGCTGTTTAATGTGTGATGTACTGATGTGTCTAACTTTTAGTAGCTGTAGTTAAAAAAATTGGAGCCTGCAAAGTATGATACTGAGTGTTACTTACTGTTTTCCATTTTGCTTTACAATAGCCCCAAGAACTGGTTCAGGAGCCTTGCCTTCTTCATAACGTGTAATGTTGAGCACACTGGAACAGGGAATACATTAAGGTAATTTTCATTATAAAAACCTTTTAACACGTAACAAAAGGCACTTAGGAATCAAAGTGCATGCTCCTGCATATTATTGCCATCTGGAAATATGCCAGTAAAACTAGCACGGTCCAGCAGGCCTTGAACTTTTGGAAAGGTGTAGTTGGAATATTCAAGAGACCGGTAACTCGCCTATGTCAAGAATCGTGGCTAAAAGAATGAAGCACAACAAACTATGGAATAATACATATTAGGAACTTCCCAAAAGTCTTTAGAAGTATGAGAAACAAGGTGTAAAGTTCACTCATCTATAGAAAAGGGAGGATCCTCCTACCGACGGGTATCGTGTCTGGCGGGCAACTGCCCAACGATTGATGTCGGGGAAGTCATATATAAGGTGTTCGCGCGTTAAGTCTAATTGCGCGATTTTGAAGGTCGACCCTCTCTAAGAGCTAAAAATTCCTAATAAAGGTGGACTAAGAATCTTTGAAATTTCTCTTTTTTGCCCGACTGCCGAAGAAGGAGGGTAATAGTTTTGGAAGGTATGTATGTATGTTTAGAGGCATAAGGAACAGGGTGTAAAAGTACACTTATCCTCTATAGATAAGGAAGGATCCTCCGACCAGAGACGAGACCACGAGAACGATTGATGTCGGATACTCTTATATATGTCGATCGCGCGGTAAACTCTAATTGCGCGATGCAAGATTTGTGTGACGTCAGGTCTTTAATGCGTAGTTCTCATGTGGCGATGTAGATGGCGCTACAAGTTCCTGAGATTTGGTTAAAAGGTTCTTCTAAAATACTTGAACAAACAAAAAAATCTCGGAGGACTTCGACAAGAAATATTTTTAAGAAAGAGTTCTTAAAATATTTAATTATTTTTTATTACTAGCAGAGGCTAGAAGACAAAGCAAGAACTTTGGTAAATAGCCTTCATTTAAAGACAAGAGCGTTGCAAAAAACCATTGCCGAAAACCCGCGAACTGTAGGCTTCAAAATTCTTTGATGAACCTCTTCCATAACTCTGTCAAATAAACATTATGCTTTACTCACTCAGGTTCATTGAAGTCCAGTGGGAAGGATTGCACGTCTCTCTTGGTGAGCCCTCGCAGTTTGCCCGCCACCACGCACCGCGCTGTTAGTGTCTCCACGCCGCCTGAAGAGTTCTCTATCACAATCGTGCGGTAGAATGAGCGCTTGCCCTGGAACGGAGAAAAAGGATAATATAAGTTAAACTTGTTAAGTAAATATGGATAAACTACAGAAACCTCCAACATTAAGTCCTTAAGACGCAAATATATGCCAGTGACCTTGAGTGGTTAGCTTGCGGGTTCTGTACTGAGCTCACGCAACACGTCGTACGACCAGCTAATAGGACTCGCCCATCAAGGAGAGCTGTCCCAAATTGGACGCATTATTAATTTATGATACATCAAAGAGTATTTTAATAAAACACGTATATTAAAAGATCAATAATTAAATTATCTTTAAAATGGTGAAAGTTTCAGAAAAATACGCTTGATAGATTTTGCGTGATTTTCTGTTTTTTATCCGCGTTAGACATAACTTTACAAATTAATTTCACTACGTAATATAAACATAATCTAAAATATTTCTATATTAAATTATTAAAAAAATGCTCTAATTTAACACATATTTTTTCCAAATCATTAACACTACTCGTTTAGACGTGATCTTCGGTATAAAATCATTAAAAGTCGGTTATCGTCGCCTTAATCGATGACTACAAGACCGCGGTGAAATCGGAATGTCAACCACGGGCAAAAGAATGAAGTCCTCATAATATCGACTTCATCTAATCTAAACAAATCCTTGAAAATGGACATGTTCGGTTGAGATTTTTTACAGTTTTATTCTCCTGTGTCGGGAAGAGCTAACGCTAATTTTGGAGGAAAAGCAAAGTTAGGACAGGTTGCTTGTGACTGCAGATTATTATATGTGTGAAAGAGAGAACTAACTGTACGTTACTGGCTGATTTTCATCACAGGATGTTTGAATGATTCTTGTTTTTATAATTATCTATATTCTACAGGGCCCCTGCGTTTCGCCCTGGGCGTCGGGAATCGCAGGCCGATTTCCGGCCACCGTAGGCGCGGGCTTGCGGACGGTGAGCAATGGGTAGCTCGCTGTCCGAAGACCAGGCCCGGGTCGACAGCGCGTTGAATTCCACGCGCGCCTTAAAGAGATGTCAGCAGAATTGACGGGGTCTGTTAGAGCCGATGCCTGCCGGGGGTGTGAAGAAAACCGAAAGGGAGATCGTGGCCCCCGGCAACAGGGCAACCGAAGGAACACTGGTGGGTTTTAGTCAGTAAAAGTCTGATCCCTCCTGCTCAGCCCAGAACGGGAGAAGTTATTTGATAATTTCCCACACACAAAAAAAGGGCCCCTGTGTTTTATTGTAGATAAAGATATTGTAGGAGTTTTAGTTTGTCTTTGAGAAATAATTGTCTATGGTGTCGATCGATTGTCAGTTAATTCAAATAAAATAATTATGGTGAACAACGTATAAAATTGTTTAATTAAAGAGGAAAGGAATATGGTGTCTTCTATGATTATTAGGAGTTCTACTGATTGGGAATATGATACTCACAGTCTCAGTATTCAGTACTCTGACGACGGCACAGCTGTGATGATCTTGTAGATCCAGCACGAACATCGCGACGTTGCCGATGATCTCGGGCTGACACGGCTTGTACTCTGGAAATAATGACAAGAACGTTATTAGTAAGAGATTTCATGAAAATTTTTCAATGGAACCGCACAAGGTCATAATTATATACCTAGATGTTATAAGACATGATAGAGATGCTACTAATATAGATGATATTAGCAGATGATGAATATCGGGATAAAAAGTATCCTATGTACCAATCCAAGTCATGATCTACCCATGAGCCAAATTTCATCCAAATCCGTACAGCCGTTTTAGCGTGAAACCGTAACAAACAAATAAAGGATAGGACAGTAGGATTACCGTCGCTAGGCAGCTTAGTTGTGGTCTGTTTAGATTTGTTGGGCTTGTGAAACATCAGGGGCTGAAACCTTTGTTTATGGGTTCTTTTCTATCGCTCTGAGGACGTATTTATTGTTACGAGGTCTACCTCGTAACTAACTAACTAACTATACTGCAGTTAAAATGGTGGGAAGGTTCCCACGACCACATTATCACATATCAGGTGGGCCATAATCCAAATCTGTGTAACATCTAATATCTTGGCTGACAGCACCAACCTCTCGGAAAATGGGTTGGTACAATCTGACGGCCACCGCGCGCGCTCATTGGTCAAAATAGCGCGCGCTTCCCTGGCTTCCTGTTACACACTTCCGTCCCTTTTCACGAAATCACTCCCACAGATTGCAGGAAAGCGAGTGGAAAGATGTTACACATCAAAAAACTAGCACCTAAAAGAAGAATTCTTGATGTCATCATGAATGATGATTTACTTACTTTACATAATTTCATGTTTAATAAATATTTTCAACATTAGTTAGAGAAAATTTGCTTATTCAAAGAAGCTTTACTATTAATATTTGCATGTCAAAATATGGCGAAATGTGTCATTGCACAACAATACTTTTATAATAACATCTTTGTATCATGTTTGCATTTAAAGCAAATAAATGACTTTGACTTTGGCGACGATAACCAACTTTTAATGATTTTATACTGAAGATCACGTCTCAACGAGTAGTGTTTTGTTTTGGAAAAAATATATGTTAAATAAGAGCATTTTCATAACTTAATAAAGGAAAATTTTAGGTTATGGTTATATTACATAATGAAATTAATTTGTGAAGTTATGTCTAAAAAAAACTGCGAATCGCGGAAAATCTATCAAGTGAAATAACTAAATGGGCCGTTACGAGTGGGCAGTTGACAAATCGGAATTAGTCGGTAAGAAATCTCATTCGAAGCAGTTCGGCGGCCGCTGTTGCGGCACGCTGACTTCACTCGCTCGCCTTTCACAGTTCTAACCAAACCTAACCCAAATGATTCACCAACAACAGAGTCACCAAGAACAGAGAATTTCAATCGGTTCGGGTTCGGGTGTCTCCGCTCCCTGTGAACTGCCGAACTATTTATCTAACTGCCCCTTCCATCATTTTTACCGGCCATTTATTTATGAGTCTGCTTACGTATTTTTAGTACTGACATTGTAAGACGAAATAACCGGCCAATTGTTTTTTTTATTACTACCTGTTTTACTGTCGCACAAATTTAGCAAGCGCCGATAAAAAAATAACTGCCCATTATTTTTTTTCAACTGAACGTAATAACCTCTCGAATGTTTAAAGAACAGTTCAAAAAATTTGTTCCCCTTTCCTAGATAAAGGATGAGTGAACTTTACACCCTGTTCCTCATACCTCTATAAATAGATTTATCTATAAAAGAAACAAGAAACGAGTATTTATCACTTCACTTTTCCTTCCTTTAAATTGTGTCATGATTAATTATTAATATTAACAATACACGATGGTAGAAGTTGTGAGTGCGTCTTGGGACCGGATTTAATTATAACAGTACGTGACGAGAATATGTATTAGTATCGTGGAATAGGCACATTATTTGTTGAGTTGGTAATAAACTAACTTAGAGAGAATAAGAATTTTAAATAACCGCCTCTGTGGTCTCGTGGTTAGACCACCTGTATCAGACTCAGAGGCACCTAATTCCTAGTGGGGGCAAATTTTCTGCTCGGTTTGGTTGGTGGTAGGGCTTGTTCTAAGTCCGTCTGACTAGCTATTACTATCTTATCTGAGGCTGTCACCATAACAACAATGTTAACAGCATTGTTGTGTTTCGGCAGTTAGAGGTAAGATAGCCAGTTCCTTTGTGGTTGAGGATTATATTGAGGATATAGTAGGTACATCCACATTTCGACAGATATTTTTAAGTCCAATGTAATAGGGGGCGAGCTTATTGCCATCAACCGGACACAAATCGGTGATGATTCCTGGTATAAAAGAGGTTTTCTCCACAACTAATAAATAATAGTCAGAAACTACACAAATGGGAGTATCTTTTACGCGAACAATTGTTTCTTCAAATACGATGACATGACAATTTACTTAAGTCGTTCAGAGATTACTTAAACATATATGTTTATGGTTTTATTGACTGCTACAAAACAGTCATCATCACATCCATTCATCTCATCGTCTCTTGTCTGTCATTATATCCATTCTCAATTGTATTGAGCTTCCTCACCCATCCCGACCCAACATCGTGAGGAATCAATCCTAACGTTCCCACAGCTGGGAGTCTGGGAGCGCCATCAAAAATCAGCCGCCTTGATATATCTGCCGTCAGCACAGCCTCATTGAGACGTCAGTACCGTTTCATTTTGGCAGACGGCTTTATTTTTAGATGGCTATTATTTAGAGCTGTTTGGCGGTGATTTTTAAGATGATTTTATTAACCTGCACACAGACAGCACTTCAATTTCGTAACCCACTCACAATAGGGATGAAGACTAAAAATGTTTTTTAGGACCGTCAGGTAGATTATTACAAAATATTGGACACGAATATTTTATTTTTTTATTACGTAATAAAAGGATTACGGCGATACATTGAATTAAAATGTGCCATGATGTCACGAGCATGTAGATTTTATACTTACTTGTGACGTAGCGACCCCCACTCCCCAACTTTAATGCGTTTTATCTAAGTTATTATTTATTAATATGATAAAACAAAAAATACGTGTCTAATATTTTTTTATTTTCTGACTGACGGACTAAGTAGAATTTCTTTTTTTAATTCGCATAATCCCTATTACCTAGACTGCGGGTTCTGTAGTAATTATGTCCCTAACCTGAACAGAACTGAACCTACATCTAATGGGTATGGTTCGTGCCATTCTTAGTTCATTCGGTAGTAATACCATATATACATAAACTTTTTTTTTTGGGTGGGAAATTATCAAATAACTTCTCCGGCTCGGCGCGGAGTGGGAGGGCGGGTCAGACTCTTACCGACTAAAATGTACCCGTGTTCCTTCAGTTGCCATGTTGCCGGGGGCCACGATCTCCCTTTCGGACTTCTTCGCACCCCCGGCAGGCATCGGCCCTAGCGGACCCCGTCAATTCTGCTGCCATCTCTTTGAGGCGCGCGTGGAACACAAAGCGCCGTCGACTCGGGCCTGGTCTCTTTCGGACGGCGAGCTACCCATTGCTCACCGTCCGCAATACATACATAATCTCACGCTTTCTTCCCAAGGGGGTAGGCAGAAACTACAGAACGCCACCTGCTACGATCCTTACTCAGTTTACGTTCACAAATCAGTACCCTAATTGCGTAACTTATTTTCGTAAACGATTATGACTAATTTGTTTCATATTGACAGTTCAACAACATTCATTGCGTTATTTATGTTGTTGAGCAGATTGTTCTTCCAACTTATGAAGCATTGGATTAGCAATCTGTTTCAAATCGAAATAAATTGTGATTGATCGTGCATTACGCAATTAGGGTACTGGTCATACACGCATGCCGGTTGCGAGTACTGCGTACCTGACCTTTCTGAAGAACATCACCAATAAGGTCACCATAATTATGTTCTTGTCGGACGTTCCATCGCCTCCATTTAATATTCTAAACACAATTCTGTTTTTGGGCTTGAAGTCGCTATAACATAATGCTAAGATTAGTTTATAAAAAAATATAATAATCTATTGGTAGCTATATGTTTGAGCAGTTTGGGGTTAAAACACTAAGGCCGTGAGGTCTGAGTGCTCATCGAGTATTTCAGGACATCGCTAAACGGTTAGTTGACTCCAATTTTTAAGCCAAAGAATCAGCATCACCTTACGACGTGGCAATCTTGCCAGCCTTTTGGGTACTTTTTACATTAACAGCGATGCGGACGAATTTTTTGATGCCCAATGAACTCTTTCCCTATTTTTAAGTTTTATTATATACTTGTACATACCATACAGGGTGGCAGGGACATCGACGCGGCAACTGTTACCATGGATTCAATACATGATTCTGAACCGACAAACTGACGACGACCGATTACAAAAAAAAAAAAATGCTGTTCCGTACATTTTGACCGCGTAGGTAATTGCACTTACCTACGCGGTCAAAATGTACGGAACAGCAGTTTTAGGTTTAGTTGTAGGTAATTGCACTTTTCTATGAAACAGCAGATTTTTTTTAAAATTACCGACGAAAAATTTCAACGCAGGGGGGTTCAGAATCATGTACTGAATCCGTGATTTCAGTTTTCGCGTCGACGTCCCTGCCACCCTGTATATTATATATTTTTACTATATATATATGTTAACTTGTTTAGGTATTCATTTTTGAACCTAACACCATACATTCTGATACGTAGTGTAACACAATTAATAACGTTGTTAAGGATTTAAATACAGAATTATGCCCCATTCAACTACTAACAAGCCAACTTCTCATGTTTTCACAATTTCGCACAGTTTCCCCATTCCAACAACAATATGGCGACCTCTTTTGTTTTAATTATTATGCGAACGAGACACTTTCACTGACTTTGCTTACGGCCATGTGAAAACAAGGAACCGCCATCTTAAGGTCGTAAAGCCGTTTCCTCATTGGTCACCGAAACGATACCGCACTGCTTTCATTCTTCCTCATTGGTCGGCAAGCAGCAGTGCGGTATAGTATGCTCTGTATACCGAAGCGATACCGCACTGCTTTCATTTCCGAAGTATCGCTTAATTCAGTGTATTGTGGTAAACGCAGTCAAACGCTTTTGAGAAGTCACAGAAAACGCCAATTGCATCCTGGGGATTCTCCCAGGATTCCAAAGTGTGACTGATGATTACTCCTGCGTCAGTTGTCGACCTACCTTTCGTGAAACCAAACTGGTGACTATATAAAATCCCATTTGAATTAAAATGTGACATCATCTGGTCTGGCATTATTTTTTCATATATTTTAGTCAATGCTGGTACAGATATTGGTCTATTGGTTTAGATTGGTGATTGGTCTATTGGTTTAGAGGGATCACTCTTAAAATTGGTACCAGTTTACTATTATGAATGATCCAGCATTCCTTCAAAGTGTACTGGAAAATCTCCCAGGGGTCGATCCTCAGAGTGAAGCTATTCGCAATGCTATGTCCACTATCAAAAAGGACAAGGATGAGAAAGATGACAAGGAACAAAAAGATAAGGATGGCAAAGGTTCTAGTTCCGCCTGCTCTTCGTCTAAGTAAACACAGCATCATTTTTCAATTTTTTTAATTGAATTATTTTGCTCGTAAACTTTAACATTAGACACCACATTGCAGTGTTACTACCAATATAAATTTATAAAATACAGATTGTTTATAATTGTTAATTTACTATGTTTTATTAAATCAGGAAACGTACCGCTATCTAAACATTGATTAAATATATCTGTTAGGACAGGGGCAATTGAGTCAATAATATCTTCAAGAACCTTAACGGAAATCTCCTATAAGTCTTCAGTGTTTTTGATTTTAGACTTTTGAATGCTTTTTAATTGTCACAATAGAAATGGGCTTGAATTCAAAACTTGAAATATTCTTACTGAAGCGTTCTTTTAGAAGAGATTCAGCTAGTATAGATGATGAGGAGAGATTTCGTAACCTCTATTGGGATGTTGGTAAAGAAATTTTCTACTGTCTCAGCAACTTTTAATTTATCTGAAATGGTTTCATTATCAATTTTTAAAGACAATTCATTCTGATCTCGCTGTTTTGTGTTTCCAGTTTCTTTGTTAATTACCTGCCACAAAGCTTTTATTCTATTGTTAGAAATGTTAATTTTGTTACTTATTAATTTAGATTTTGCTTGAGCGTAGACTTTTTTAAATATCTTAGAATAATTTCATAGAAGTCAATGATTATTCGTTATATAAATTATATAAAATATCTCTGTTTTTTCTAATGCCAAATAAAATAAATTTTGGTTTGGTACTGATTGTTACTGTTTTTACAGGACATGTTTTATTGAATTGTTATAATGTACTGTAATTTATATAGGGGTCTTGTGAATCAAAACTAGCTGTTGTAAGATTGCTAAGAACATTATTATTAAACATTTCCAATTTATTTGTAGTAAGAGGTCTTAACTGAATAGTTTTACAAAACGTGACTTTTTATCTTATTCAAAGGATATAAGTTCGTCCCTAATTAGTAAATACATTGTCTATGCATGTAGCCGAGGTTGCTGTTATTCTAGTTGCTACATTAAATATACATTTTTCCGGTGAATTTACTAATAGATCATATTTAGGTTTCTGTCCTTTATATAGATTCTTTTATATTACCATAAAACTTGAAATTACAATTATTATGTAAAATTATCAAAATATACCAGTTTTATAACTACATTGACATTGTTAAAAAATTATAGAGAAAATGACATGATTACTTTGTAAAGTATTATATTATTTTAATTATTGTGAATGTGAGGACTATGTGGATTTTATTATTATGTTTATTTCTCAGCTAGTTTTAATGATGGTCTGGCAGTTTGAATAGTTTATGCGGCTTAGCCAAATGTTCTTTCTTAAGTATTGTTCGTCGAGTTGAGCTCCTTAAGTTCTGAGTTGAGGTCCACTCAAATCTATGTGGTTTTTTCCTCAAAATACAATTTCAGACACTAATCTACATGGTCCTCATATGGCCTGACCAAGATTATGTCTGGACTTTAAAAGAGACTGCGACCTCTGAGATTGTTTCGGCCTTTCTTCTCAGAGTAGTCAGATAGGAAACGCCGAACTCATCTAGCTTATTTTTATAATATGCATGTAAAAGTGATTTCGATATCCTATTTACAGAATAAACAATTTCATTTAATTATTTTGTGAATGTGAGAACGTTCTACGCTTAAAATACTGTAGATTAGTAGACCATTTTCTATTTTGTTAAGAACCTGAGTGTTAGCAAGCCTATACTGAAAACTGACCCTTTATTGAGTTTTCCCACCAGAGGGGTAATTGCGTATCGCACGTACAGTAGCAATAGCTTTCATTTTGACAGTTCAACAAGATTCATTGCGTTATTTACGTTGTTGAGCAGGCAAATTTTTCGAACGTAATATGTTCAAAAAACGCAATTACGGTGCAGGAATTTTTCAGGAGTAGCTAGTAGCTGTGAGCCTAAAACAGCCACATTAAGCAATTCCTCTAAAAGCAATTCATTTTCTGAATTCCCAGTAGATCATTAGCAACTCCTCTATGGCGAGACAGATTAGCTGAATCATAATCAATTCAATTCATATCAGAATCATATTTGGTGTAAATATTGCCGCATGAAAAAAATTAAGACCGTAATTTTACCGGATAATTTTGGTTTACAGTTTTTATTAATCAAATGAGATTTTAATTTTTTATTTCTACAGTTTTAATGTTATTTGATTAAAATACAAAACTGTCAAACAGATGAATTGCGTAATATGAAGTGAACGCAGATAATATTATGAATTGTAAGTTTGTGTGATTCATAACATTATCATATTACGATTCTACCAAAGTGGCCGTTTTAAGCCCCGTGTAATAAATACCTCTACCTATGCCTACGTTGTATGTAGGCGTGATGTTAAAATATAGTGACTGGGGACTTACGTTTGAGCTGTTCCAAGTAGGTGATACTCCTGTCTCCATCCATAGGGATGGTCACCTTCATGACCTCGGGAGTGCATTCTACCTTCGATTCTGATCCTGCAACAATTGAGAAAAACTTTTATTAATGTGGGTAACATTATTATTAAAAAAACAAACAATATCATAATCAGCTTATAATGTTCCCACTGTCGGGACACAGCCTTCCTCTTTGCCAGAGGAAGTGGGCTGTAATTCACCACGCGGGCCCAGTGCGGGTTGGTGGATGTCACATGTCTTCGAAGTTTTTGTTCTAGGTTATGTTTTCTCACGATGTTTTCCTTCACCGTTTTGAGAGCAGCGGTGATGAAATTAAATACTCAAAGAATAGTGCACGCCTAGGTTCAAACTCACGACCTTCAACTTGTAAGTCAGGACCGATGCCACTGGGCCACCACAGTTCCACAAACAATATAGCTTCTGAAAAAATTATGCAGAAAAACTTGTCAAGTCTCTCTCGTAATTGTTACATTGCAGGGCGAAGGCTTTTTCTCATGTTAAGAGGGAACGATTAAAGTCAATATAGAAATTGAGGTTATGATGTATTTGCTTGACCTTGAGTCCGTGTTATGTATCCTGAAATTAGAAAAGTCATATTGGTAGCTGCAGTCAAACCAGCACCCTATTTCTTGATTTTCAAGTTGTTAGTGACTGGTGTTAGAGTTTTTATACCGCCCATGGACCTCTAACTTGCTTTCACATGCCGTCGAGAAATATCTCTCGAGCATGCCGGTTTCCTCACGAAGTTTTCTTTCTTCGTTTTTGAAGCAAGTGATAATTATCCAATACGCTCATGAATCCGAAAAGTCAGGGGTGCGTGCCTTGGGTTCGAACTCGAGACCTATGACTTGATAGTCTGACAGTCACAATTAGGCTATCACTGCTATAAAAGCTAGTTATTTATAGTCATACAATTGAATGTAAGTATTTCGATAATAAGTAAGACCTTTGATTGAAAAGTCTTACTTATTATCGAAATACTTACAATCAATGATTTTGAAGGATATTGCTAATCCATTACTTCTTACGTTCGAAAAATTTGTCTGCTCAACAACGTAACTAACGTAATGAATGTTGGTGAACTGTCAATTACATGTCATTGCTACTGTTAGTGTGTTACGCAATTACCTCGCCGCTTAAAATATTAGTTGTCTTTACTCAATGATTAAAGTATTTTAATACGAGATTGTTCAAAGTCACTAAGTATGTAATTTAGAAGCGTGTCGTGCAATATTTGTTCCGATCACCGAACCACATTATTAGTTGTTGCATTTCATCTGAACTCACAAATCACTGCAATACAAACCGTATGCCAACGACCATAAAAGTCACATAACACGCTCATGATTAGCAACGACTATACCAATACCGGATCAATATTTGGTAACCCGAAAAGATAGCCTTTCAAACCGGTAACCAGCCATCTTGTTTAACTGGTTATGAGACGGCTTGCATTTGTTATGTCATGCACAAAAATAAAACCAAGGTGAGGTATAGTTAGTTTTAGAGCATTTATATAAATTTATTATAATTTAATGTCGCTATTCGTGTCTGTCCGTGTGACTGCGTTGTTCTTCTAAATTACGTAATCGATTTAGATGCGATTTTCATTATCATTCAATGTCTGTCTAGCCTTTATCCAACTATATTGGGGTCGGCTTCCAGTTTAACCGTATGCAGCTGAATACCAGTATTTTACATGGAGCGACTGGCTATCTGACCTCCACAATCCAGTAACTGGGTAATACGATATCTCTTGGTAAGATTTTCGGGCTTCTGACGACCCGTAACGACTTTCAAAGATCCACGAATGACAGCCGGGACCAAGGGCTTAACGTGCTTTCCGAGGTACGGAGGAGTCTCGGTATGTAAAGATAGACCAACCCCGGCAAGCGTAGCTTAAACTTCGATCAACCCGTGTGGCTGTTATTATTTAATCACGATCCCCCTCGATAGGCACTTGGTATCTACCGGATAAATTAATAAGTGGTTAGTTCTATAAATTATCTGTCAGTAAGGGCCATTTAACTTTAAACTTGAATAATATCGTCGTATAATGCCTAACCTAGGCCTCTGATTACCCACAGAGCGTGAAGCTAATCACATTTCGCTCAAACCAAGGGCATCCATACATGTATACGTCCATTATTTAGATAACATAAAGCTGGTTCACACGCGAGCGCCGCCGCCCGGAACGAGCGACGAACCGACATCACGATGGACCGTGTGGAGGGGGCTATTATGTTTGTTGTTGAGAGGATAAATCTCTACTGCCTTGCCCTTTCTTAACTATGTTAGAGTCAGCTTCCAGTCTACCCGGATGCTGCCAAATACCAGTATTTTACATGGAGCGACTGCCTATCTGACCTTCACAAGTTCCACAAGCCAATTACTGGGTAAAACGATACCTCTTGGTAAGACTGGTTGCCAGACTTTTGGGCTTTTGACTATCCGTAACGACTGTCAAAGATCTTCGAATGACAGCCGGGACAAACAGCTTAATGAGCTTCCCGAGGCACGAAGGGGTCTTGACATGTAATGGAAGGTCACCCATTCAGGAACCGACCGTGGCAAGCGTAGCTTAATCCTTGATCGACCCGTGCCGCTGTAATCATTTAGTTACGAGCCCCTCTAGAAGGATCAATAATGATCTATGTTATGAAATGGTTGACTGACAGATAGACTTGTTCATGATTGATAGACTAGTTTTAAGGAAAATGTTACTATAGTTTGACCGAGATCACTGTTCCGCGTCTTAGGTAAGTGCGCGGTGAGATGGGGGCAGAACAGGACGCTCATTCGTCAACGCTGCCTCCTGCCTCGCCGCGCATTCCTAAGGCGCGGACAGCGGTCCCGGTCAAACTATAAGCCTATATGAGACTTCGCTCGAAATAAATATTTTTATTCTTCCTTCCCTCGAAAAACTAGGAGCTCCATTTTAATGTACGAACTCAAAACCCACGAGCCTATTTGAAATAAATCATTTGACTTTAACTTTGACTTAGCCAATTTTTTTACCGGCTAGAAAATGGATATTTACTAAACCATTTCAGTTTTTTTATTCGTGTAACTGTCCGGATTTTAACCATCGTCTTGGTCACCGTAGTAATTCGAAGGAATGTAACTATTCGACGAAGTGAACAAACGATTCATTGCAAATCATTTCGGTTTCCGTGCCCATCTTAGACTTTTAGAAACGGCTTTGTCTCTGTTTTTGTGTGATGTGTGAAACCCTGCTGAGCAAGAGCCACGCTTCGAAGTCCTTGTTTGGGTGGTTTTTATAGCTCAGAATTGGAAATGACTAATTATTATACAGGGTGGCAGGCGAAAACTGTTACCATGGATTCAGTACATGATTCTGAACCCCCTGCATTGAAATTTATCGTCGGTTATTTAAAATAAAAATCAGCAGTTTCATTGAAAAGCGCAATACCTGTGCGGTCAAAATGTATAGACTAGCAGATTAAAAAAAAAAAAAACCGGCGAAAAATTTCAACGCAGGGGCTTCAGAATCATGTACTGAATCCATGGTAACAGTTTTCGCCTGCCACCCTGTTTATTAGCTTATGTCCGCGACTTCATCCACGTAAAATTTTGGCCTGCGACCCACTGCGTCGCATCGCTTCGTCCGTCCCCGCTACTACTTCGTTTTCGCTTAGTTTTCTTTGACTTTTTTCTCTTTTGCTCGGCTTTTTAGGGTCGTAGCATGATGTTACATAGCCTAATTTCTCAAGAATTGGGCTATCCAATGCAAAATTAATTTTTCATATCCGACTTATACTTTCGGAGATTACCACCTACATACAAACTTACAAACAACTCTTTTTAATATTAAAAATAACAAGGTGAAAATAAAAAATAATGTGCTCAAACACGACCAAAGAGCGCACGCGATATTGAACTTTATTACTGATATGTTAGCGTTTAGCACATAGTGGAGTGGTGGGGATCTTGGAGGCGGAGTTTGCGTGGAAATTGTCTTTGGAGTGCCTGGTCTTAAAATCAACCTTTTTTTACGATCCTGGAAAAGACACTTAAGTGAGGTTAAAGCTTTAAGAAGCACATGACTCATTTGCTATCCTATTAATTATAATTGACTGCCTCATTGGTCCAGTGGTTGCAAACGCCACTGTTGAGCATGAGTTCCGGTACCCGGTTGATGGCACTAGGCTTGCATGCAAATACGTGGGACTTAAACATAACTGTAAAAATGTAGGTCTGTATATTATAGGTACACTTCTACATTTGTTTATGCAAATAAATGTGTTTTTTTTTATCCCTTCGCGGGCTACAGGCGCGATATTGCTAAATAAAAAAATAAAAAATGTAATTGGAATAAACATTTTTTTTTAAAATTTGTTTTACATTAAAATGTTCATTCTTTTATAATAACAACAAAGAATTCATACAATTTTCACTGCACATTCTTTCTTACGGTCCACTAACTTCTATAATAAATCCCGGGAAGTTCCAAACAATCCCAAGTCATGGTCACACTACGCTATCTAAAGAATGCTACCTCTAGTCCAAACAAATGAATAATTGCGAATAATTTCAAGTTCCTTACAAACTTCCGTGTTGGACTGTAAATGGTTGAAAATAGAGATATTTTCTGAGTGAGAATTGTTGATTATCGCCATTAAAGACACGATACTTTTCCCCCGTTGCCACGAGCTATTACACGGTCAAGTGACACGCGTCTTGTGTGACAGCGACTGTGGAGAAAACAAATGAAAGGAGTTGCTTAGAGCATGTCACGACGAATCACCGCGACGCGACTTGGGAAGTGAAAATAAGCGGAAACAAGTGACATGTGTGCGTGCGTGGTCACGCGGCACGTTCGCACGAACGTAATAAAACCGCGGCGGGATTTTATCGCGCACTGGATTTTAAACTCTAGGTGTTAAGCCGAGCGTTGAGAATCCAACGCGCTGGGACGCACTCTCGTGCCAGCGCGTTGAAAGAACACTGTTGGATTTCAACTCTCTGCGCTAAGCAGAGCGGTGCACGAAAAAAAATCGCCGCGATTTTATTACGTCCGTGCGAACGTCAGCTAAGAGCGTACCGACTAGGGATGATGCATATAACCATCAACCATTAAATTTAACTAATATTTAAAATTAACTATGATATTCAATACACAAAATTAACATTAACGAATAAAAATATCATATCATATCATCGCCTAGCTATTCTCACCTGTTAAAGATATTCGACTAACTAATCAAGATAAATGTTAGTCAGTCCTAAGCCTGTTAAAGTATGAAGGGAAGTTTAATTTAACAATTTGAACATGCATTAGTTAGTAGAATGTTCAACTATTCAACATGTTGCAGATACCTGAATAAAAATATTAACTAATATTTTCAACTAATAAAAATATCGATATTCTTTTTTAACAGTTAACTATTAACCAATAAACAATTTCAACCAATATTCTCATCCTTAGTACCGACCATTTTCTTTTATCTCTGTCTTTTTCTTTACGTGTAAAGAGTAAAGAAAATAACCACGCTTTTGCGCTTTTTCAATGTTTTTCGTTGTTATTTTCATCATATTTCTCTTAAATAAAAATAAAAAAAATTAACGCGCATAAACGCTCCAGTCATCTATGAACTTTATTTTAGTAACTGAATTAAAATATTAAAAAAAAAACAGAAGAAAAAGTTACTCGACAAGAGGTAACTTTGCGAATTTAGTCTATCGAGCCAACTTTATGAAATCGGATTTCCATCGCGCATGATGTCTAGAATATATCCTCTATAATACCATTATATTTCCCTAGATTTTAATTTAATTGCTTTCTACTTCAAACAAGCTTAATCAAAATATGTTTGTGTGTATAAAAAGGTCGGTGCCCTCTTAACAAAAAGCGAGTTGCTAAAACGCGATCATCATAATCTTCCACTACACTGTCCTCTCGTATCTATTAACACTGTAATTTGAAAACATTGTAGAAACCATTCATTTTTAAAAGAGTAACCGTGGAGTTTGTTGCCGGCTCTTCATAGGAAGCGACCAATTGGAACCGTGCACCTAGCTTCTGACGTTTCATAAGTGCCCTTGTAAGTTTATGTGAAATAAAATATTTTGAATTTGAATTTCCTACTCTTGTGCATTGTTACTTGGAGTCGGCGCAACACATTTTCGTCTTCCAAAATGCAATGCAGTCGTCAATGTGCGATGCAGTCGTTAAAACGCGATGCAGTCACCAAAACGTGATGAACCCGCCAAAACCCGATGTTGTTGATAAAATGCGACGCATAAGACAAACGCGATGTATTCGCCAAAACGCGATGAAGTCGTGAAAAAGCGATGCCGTCGCCAAAATGCGATGCAGTTGTTAAAATGCGATGCCGTCGCCAAACGCGATGCATTCGCCAAAATGCGATGCATTCGCCAAAATGCGATGCAGTTGTTAAAATGCGATGCAGTCGCCAAACGCGATACATTCGCCAAAACCTGATGTAGCTGATAAAATGTGATGCAGTAGTGAAAACGCGATGCAGTAGCAAAATCGCTAATCGCCGATGGATAAAGTATTCTATCTGCTTTGGCGGGGATAAGAAATATCTACGACTTTTCAATTCTGAGATTTTAAAACGTAACCCGAATGAAGTGTCCGTTTTTCTATAGGCTTGTCCATCTAAATAACACTTTTGATCTATTAATTATCGGTGTCAATTTATTTGTGAAAATGGATCCTATTATAGATTACATAAAGATAGGTTAGAAGTTCAGTCAGTAGTAAATCAGTAAAAGGAAATGAAAGACTTACAACTTTGAGTACATAGTTGTAAAACTTTCATTTTATTTAAGACAGCTTTTCAAATTTAGCTGCGTTTCACAATTAATAGTCCATTATACCTCACGTCAAATTCACTCCTTATACCGCTTGCACGATATTGCTCGCGGACTGAGTGAGAGCGAGACTGAGCAGCGCGGAGAAGGCTCCAAGGCGCCAATAGTACAAGTAATTTACTTTATGGTGAAACGAATGGTAATTAAAAAAAAAAACACATAGTGTCTGCTATAAAGTTAGTTCAGTTATTATGCAAAGTTTCATGATCTAATTTGAAGTATTTTTTTATATACCAGCGGTTTATTGTTCGGTTTGGAGGTAGCGATTTTTTGTATTAAGAAAATTTTATGGAATCGTATTTTTGTCAAACATAGTACTTAGCATGAATTCTCAACTTTATCATATATATTTATTAAAAATTAACGCTTCAGTATTTTCGATATAACGGAGGATAATGCTAAGAAATTTGAGGCATTATAGACTCTTAAGACTGGCCGGTCGGCATCATCGCTTACCATCAGGCGTAGTTGTAGGTAGCTATTAATTGTATGGGGAGTTTGTTGCGCAACTTCTCCCCAGCTAAAGTACTAGGAAGTGAAGAAGGGCGGACGTTTTGGGGTCTGTCTTATGTCATTTTGACGTTCAAAAAGTGGAAATTCTCAGCCTAATTTAAAGAAAGAAAATAATGTTTTTTAGCACATACTAAAAGGCACACAACACAACATATTGTACTACAAGTAAAAAGAAATTAAAAAAGAGAAAAAAAAAAACATATTAAAAGAAAAATGATAATACAATTTGATTTTTTAAAGTTCGATTTCCTTTTTTACTAGCTGCGCCCCGCGGTTTCACCCGCGTAAGTCTCGATCCCGTAAGAATATCGGGATAAAAAGAACTCTATGTCCTAATCCAGGTCATTGTCTACCCATGTGCCAAATTTCATCCAAATCCGTTCAGCCGTTTAAGCGTGAAAGCGTAAGAAACAAACTTACTTTCGCATATTAGTTAAGTTAGGATTTTTTTTTCGTTCTGAGGTTAATTAGTGTGTTTAGTGAGGACTCCGAGATACGAGATATATCAATTTTCTTTATAATTTGTTACCCACGTCTATCAATCTTTTACGCGCCACGAAGCTAAGTTGTACTATTGTTTTTCTAGATGCGTATATAAAAGTTTTTTCTAAACATTAAGTACCAGCGGTAGTTACGTCAAGGATCATAAATTCATAACCATTCTTAAATGACCCCTAACCACTAATCTTTTCTATTCTTCTTCATCAAGAAAAAATCATATCATTTATGCCTTTTTTTGCGCAAAAAGTAACTTTTATGTGTAATATAGCACTATTTTATATAAGATAGCGAAACTTGTAAGTATTCCCGGAAGCTAAGCAGACTATACGGTTCGCGTAACATAAACCGTCTTTATTGGTGTGCACGCTGCAGTCGGGGTCTTTATTCGTGTGCAGACGCTTTTAGAAACAATGAGTTTTAACATGGACAAAGAATTACTAATTTATTTTAATTATAGTACGGCTTTATAACTAGCTGTTCGCTTAGGACAATGGCTAGTAAAGTTAGCATTTCATTTTTTTACTTAACAGAAGACGTTTTCACTAATGATATTCATCATGAACACAACACAACATAACATAACATCACGCCTGATCCCCGAAGTATTAGGCAGAGAAGTACTTATACTAACCCACATTTCGCTAGTTATTAGTTACTGAAGGAATGAGTGTATGCTGGAAAAAACATGGCAAAGTGAAAAGAAAAAAGTCGGCCATTTTGGTCCTATAAAAACGTAAAACGGATTGCACTGTATCAGGTGCCTCAACCCTTCCACAGCATAATAAAAATATATTAGCGGTGAAAGGGTTATCTATGATGTTTTCCCCCATTTATGGTAATGTGGTGTTTACTGTATAAGGGTAGTTTGACATACGAACAGCTGCCTGAACTTTCATTCTCTGGATCTCCTTTAGGTCGGGTTTTGAAGTTTAAGTATTTGGGTCACTGATGACTTAAAAGACAATGTAGACTTAGACAGGGAGCGTAGGTCGCTGGCTGTCCTTTGCACAGATAGGTTTCGGGGAGAACCCTTTACAGTCTCCCCAGAGATGTGCCATAACAGGTGCTGCACAGAGGGGGTGCCGGATTGGTCTTTTGAGAGGTAACGGTGCCCCTTCCATGTGCAGATGGTGACCACCGGGGTGGTTTTAGTGAGGTAAAAATCCCACACTCCCCGGTCATATCCCCAAAGCCCGGGCGCCTTTTGAAGGTTTCCCCCCGAAAACAAAAAAAAAAAAGGTCGCTGGCTGTCCTTGGCAACATGCTGGCCCGCAGATTTGCACGCTGTACTGATTCTGTAGAGATAACTTTTTAAGGCCTTCTGCCAGTCGTTTTACACGTGCAGCCTGTGGATCATGGGGTTGCCGTGGCGATGAGGCACGTCAGGGATGTTCGCGGAAGCGGTCGACGCGCGCTTCCACGAACTTCCCTGACGCGCTACATCCCCACGCTACTTTTGATTTTGTAAATGAAAAAATATCATCAACATCATAATGAATGATCTACTTGCATGTGGCTGAACAACTTTTTTCAACTTCCATACAAAATATAGAAGAAGAATAATGTTGAAAAACCATTTTTTTAAACCCAGTCAGTGATGTATTTTTTCCTATTATTTAGGAAACCATATCAAGAAATTTAAAAAATCAGACATTAGCTTTCAGTTATCTTTGAGATAAAATCATATTTTTATTTTATGATAATAGAATATTTTCATTAAGTAAATCAAAGGCAAAATAAACCATATTTTCGAGAGAGCAAAAGTGATGCAACTAATAACAGGTGCTGTGACTGACACGAATGGTTTAGCACCACGAAAACTGTACTTTTGTAGTCAGACAGACTTGATCTTTCAATTATTTGAAGTTTTCCTACCTAGACAAGTAATTAACAAAAGAGTATGTTTTTTCGTGCAAAGATCCTTAAAGCGATTGTGAATGTGATACGCGTAAAACGTAATTACCTCCTCTGCATGATTTAGGCAGCAATGACGTCATAGTTTCTAATTGTGTCTCAAACAGCATAAGACACTGTAAGAGTAAGTACCGGCTTTCCTTTTAGAAATGTTAAATCTTGGCTACTGCTACAATTGAAGCTGCAACCTTTACATCCAAAACCCCACTCGCTACCACAGAACCAGTGGTGATCGCCTTCTTGATAAGCTACTAATTTCAGAGAGGCTCCTTATCTCGCACAAATCCTGCTCGTTATCATCATCTGTAGACCGTCAGGTTTGCAGCCATTCCTGGTAACCGACTGGTCACTAGTATTGTTTCCGTGTTGTATAGGGCAATGCTTAAGAGGTAGCGGGTTTAAAATGAGTAATAGATTATTCTATGGAAATTAACTGACTCAATCCACTGGTGAATAGCGGGCGTTTCGGGGGACTGTCATGTGTAATAAAAAAAAAAAACAATAAATAATAAATAACTAAATAAATAATATCATTTTTTATTTGTCGTGTTTGGTTATCCCCACTGGTATTAAAATGTGGAGATGTTTGCAACGAGTGAACGGATTTTCATGGTACACATAAAAAACTCTTGTATTGGATTATTTTTCTTTTTTTTTGTGTATCACCACTATTATTATTATTTATTAATATAATATGTATTTTAAAATTGTACAGCACATAACACAACTAGAATAAAAAGGACAAGTATATTTAAAAGTAGTGTACAATGATGGGCGGTCAGTCAGCTCACCGTGCTGAAATTTTAGTTAGTCAGCAAGATGGTAAAAGAGTAACCTTGTAGTTTCTTGCCGGTTTTTCTCCATAGGAAACGACCAATTGGAACAGTGCACCTAGCTTCTGACGTTTCAGTGCCCATGTGGGTTTAAGTGAAATAAAATATTTTGAATTTTGGTGGCGGATTTGACTGGCCTTATGGAGACTTATAGCACCTATTTACTCTTGATTAACACTTAGCATAATTTTAATCTTAGTTTGAAACATTTCTAAGCATTTCCACGGGCGTTACGATCTTCACAGCATTTAATGACCAATATAAGCGAATTTCAAAACTTGTAAGGGTTGTTCCTTTCCAACCCGCCACCGCTCATGACGTGCTCCAATTTCACAGTTAACGTTTAACCCGGCGGCCGCTCCGATAAGGCGCGTCCCTGTATTTATGTGAGAGCGAGCCAGGGGCCGTAAATCTGCGCATGCGACCTGCCTTAAGCGGCCGAATAAATTAACTGTTCTCTTTCTATTACACCTAGAACTTCTAAAAGTTTTAGCTGTATACGTAATAAGTAAATTAACTGTTCTCTTTCTATTACACCTAGAACTTATAAAAGTTTTAGCTTAATACGTAATAAGTGCTATAAGTTCCTGCTAGATATAAGATGCGTTTAAAAGGCCAATCGGCAATGCTTTTGCTGGCTTTCGCGTATACTTCTTCCTATGGGGGTTTCTGCCTACGCGATCCTTACATACTTCTTTTCCTCGTTTACGTTCATACTTCTGGTCGTACACGCACGCCGGTTACGAGTACTACGCACCTGACCTTTCTGAAGAACATCACCAATTAGGTCATTATATGTCTTTCTAGGGCGTCCTCTATCGGCGTTTCCACTTCCAGCTGCTGTTCGCATATAAATATGAATTCTTTTGTCTAATTTTACTGAAAATTCCGTTTTTCTCGTAAGGTGATATCCTTGTGGATAGTTACCTTTAGCCTGGGGAAGACGAACGGTTATTAGTTGGCCTGTTTTCAGTTTAAACTACAACATGGCGTTTGTCATCCTCAACACATGCAAGGGCTCGGGATCTCCGGTAGTCCGCATTAATGTTACTCATGAGCTACGCCGAAAAAGCTGGACAGATTGATGAGACAGTTACCGTTATCACTGGGTCACCACTGCTCTCCAGATCCATGCCACCCTTGAATTGTCCATTCTGCCACTTTTCCACCTCCCCATAAACAAAAAATTCTGCAGTACATAAAACAATTTTATTCTTAACTTATACTCGAACTTTTATAGAATCAACTAGCTGCTCCGTGTAGCTTTGCCTACGTCGACCCTATGTTTTTTTTTCTCCTCTAAAATAAAAGTAAGTCGAAGTTGGCACGGACGTAATAAAATCGCGGCGGGATTTTATTACGCACTGGATTTTCAACCCTCGGTGTCAAGCCGAGCATTGAGAATCCTACGCGCTGGGGCGTACTCTCGTCCTAGCGCGTTGAAAAAACACTGTTGGATGGTCAACTCTCGGCGCTAAGCAGATTGTTGAAAATCGAGTGCACGAAAAAAAAAATCGCCGCGATTTTATTACGTCCATGCGATATCGGCTAAGTCTAAGTCACTTCTTATGAGATAGACAGACAAATTTGTTTTTGTAATTATTTTGTTGTAGGGTTGTAGGTAAGTAACGCATATACTTTTGCATTTTGACATTACAAACAGACCCTTCAATTTTATTAATTTGTATACAACATGTAAAAAAACCCTGTCCGATCCGTGAGGGTGTTATTAGGTATTGCACTGAGAGCCTCATCTTTTTTCAATGGGGAATTTTACATGGGGCGCGGGCGGTTTTCGTTTAACGGGTGTCTACAAGTCATAACTTATGACGTCTGTTGAAAAATTTCTAATTGTTAATGGATTTGGGGTAATTTTGGTACTAAAAATGTGAATTTTAAATAGCAATAACTTTTTTATTTACAATTTAAAAAAATGGTAATGTTATTGCAGTAAGTACCTATGTATGTGCCCCTTTGATTTTTAACAGTTTTTTTTTTACTTAATCTAGATAGATGTACGTAAGTAATAGTCTTTAAATTATAACTGCGAACAGATAAATTGTTAATGACGTCGACCTCGGTCAGTCTCACAAAATCCACAGGCAGCGGTTACATCAAAGCCTCGTTACGTCACACCCAGACGTTAATAGTTTATTCAGCACACGTCAGATGGCGCTTTTGCACGCCGCCGGATGTGATGCGTGTGCGCACGACCGGCGACTACATTATCGAGCAGCGACCTATTTTTATGGCGGTTTTTAATTTATTTCGTACTGTATAAAAAGGGCTATAGGTTTTTTGTAGGCCCTTGGATTTGTTGGCCGTTATAGTAGATATGGTTGTCAAAGGGAAACATTATGATTGTGAGTATTGGTAATCATGGCCAACTTTAACCTATTGGAGGCCCTCGGCACATAAGAATCACCGGACCCCTGTGTAGATAAAAGTAGATAAGCATAATTTTAAAATTATAAGTTTGGGGTTAGAAACTAGCCAAATCAATTATTTTATCATTGAATCGGGGACTAATTATGCGTAGAATGGAACGGCGGCTGCAAATAATGATTTTTTGAGGGCAAGCCAGGGCCCCCGTCGATCGTGGGGCCCTGGGCACTTGCCTAGAATGCCCAATGAAAAACAGGGGCCTGCTGGTAGTTATACAACTTGATTTAACTATTTTCAGTACAACGGTAAACTCAAATTCGAAGCATTTATTTCAATTAAACCAATTACACGCACTGCTGAATTGTTAAGGGATTCGTCTGTCACAAAGATGAAGCTAGTTGTCCCTTACTCCATTTTTAAATAAGGGTAATTTGATGAGAATGTCAGATCGCAGAAAGCTTCATCTGGCTACCCTACTCTTTGGCACCATTCTCACAAAAAAACCAGAATATCTCTATAGGAAATTAACTTGGTCACGTAACATAAATAAAGTTAAAACAAGAGCATCTTCTTACCTTCTGTTGGCTTCAACGCACAGAACTGCTGCATTCCGTGGAAGCTTTAAATTCGCTGCCTCTCGCTGTTGGAACGACTTGCCACCTCCTTTTCGTGCTATAAAAACAGTTGGAACTTTTAGCACTAAATATAAGCAACATTTGTTACGAGTACAAAAGGAAACAAGTTACTAAACTCACCTTGGGACTGCACGCAGTTGGTTTTTGGTGACCTTAGGCGGAATCTTATTTCCTAGCCGCACGATTTTGCTCAATCGCTTTGTTTTGCTCGGTAACTGAATCTTTTTCGTCCGATTTACACAACACAGCACAGTCAGTCACACACAACCCAACGACACTTTATAATTATTATTTATTTGCACCACTTTCTTGCCTTATTTTATATTATTCACTCACTGCTTTATTTTTATTAATACCTCTTGTAAACAGTGGTATATTTTTTTTAATCAATATTATTTATTTTCTTTATTTACTCCAAAAATATTTTGCACAATAAAATTGACAGCCAATTCCATCGCAGATTTGTGCCATAGACTATACACTCCGGCGCGCGTCCCTTCGCTTGTCACAATAGATTATATATAATAGTCCACACCGTGGACAAGTGATGTTGGAACGTCGTGTCGGGTGTGCGGTGATTATTTTAATTTATCAAACAATGTTTTTGTTTTCCTTTTTTATTTGTTTTATGTTATTATTTTTATTGTTTTATTTATTTTGTAATCCCCTGGGATTTATAAGTCCGTAGGTATGTCCGTGGCATCACAGCGGGCCCTATCAGAATACCAGCGCTGCGGTATTTATTTATTTTTAAATATCGCAGCATCATGCTGAGATAGGAGCCTTTTTGGCCTCGCACAGGTCGTATTTTCCTTTTTTTTTGTAGTCTAGAATGCTCCTTTTTTATTTTTGTTAATGTTTGTGCCTTTTTTTTATTTTTTTTTTTATTATGTTTTGTATTTCCTGTGCGTGTCCCAAATAAAATATTTTCTTTCTTTCTTCTTTCATTCCAAAGGGTAGTAGGTTCTTATGGAGAGAAACATCTTCCAAAGGAAATAACACCTTTGGTCGCCACATAATTATGATCTCAATTTTCGATTTTGAGTATCTATGTTCCATTCTGAGGAGAAGTTCTATTTTCTAGAAAATTATACTTTGATCTTGGATTATTGGGATCTTTGGCAATTTAAGGCGTGTACGCACGAACGAACAAAACATGGTGAACACGGTTCTTCCGTGTGGACGTTAAAATGTCCAGTACGTAATATGAGAACGCGGTGGAGAATCGACCACCTTACAATCATCATGAAGGGGGCAGATGACACTAAATAAGTGTCATCTGCCACGGGGTGGTAAACGCCACTACTTAGTGCCAGCCACCACCCCGGTGGCAAGCTCGAAGGGGGCAGATGGGAATAAAGGAATTTGAAAAGCGAACACGAATATTATACGAAGACAGTTAGCGCTCAACCGCTCTCTTTAGTAGCCATGGATTCGAAATTCGATCGCCACGAACATTTTGACGAACACTGTGTTTAATGTACGTTTAGTGGTACGCACATGCGAACAAAGTATTTAATGGTCGTGTTCACCATGTTCTTGCTTGTTCGTGCGTACTCGCCTTTACGTTCACCCCTTATTGCATGGAACTTAAACATAACTGGCGAAATGTGGGTGTACTATGAGGTACACCTCTGCATAACTCTTCGGGGATTATAAACGTCATGTTATGTTGTCAAGTCCGTGTCCAATATTCCCTTGAACAATATATGACTGACACACATAGCTTATGTTTAAGGTCCTATGCTACATCAAATTGCTCAACACGATCCTTTTTTATATCGAAAATCCTGCAGCGTTCATTTTGAAATAAATATATGTTAAAGTTGAGGATTAATGCTAAGTACTATGTTTGACGAAAACACGATTCCGTAAAATTTTCTCTATAAAAAAAATATCCAAAGTTACCTCCAAACTGAACAATATTAAAAAATACTTCAAATTAGATCATGAAACTTTGCATAATAACTGAACTAACTATAGAGCAGATAATATGTTTTTTATATTTTTAAATAACTATCATTTTCGCCGTAAAACGCAATTATCTAAACTATTGGCGCCTTAGAGCCGCGAGCTCCCCACTTAGTCTGCGAGCAATATGGTGCGAGCGAGATTAAAAGTGCATTTGAGTTGAGGTAATATGGACTCTTAACTATTACGGCAATTTCGTAAAAAAGATTTTAACAAATAGTAAAAAAAAAAAATCGATACGTTTATTTTGGAGAATAGATTTAGGACCTAAGTGTCACTAACAAACATCGGTTCGACGCACGTTTGACTAAGAAGCAGGCCTCGACATACATTCAGAGAGACTAGTGCGGGCACGTGATCTGTAAATAGACACACAAGATTTGTCTAGTGTTTTAAGTTAGTGCGACCAATGGATGTCAATAAGCCGCCTCACAATTGTTCTATCCATATGAGTCGTAAGTAGCAGTTGCATAACATTTGTCGAGGGGAGATTGAAGACGTTTATAATAATCTAATCTAAGTAATATTACAAATGCGAAAGTGAGTTTGCTTTGTTTGTTACACTTTTACGCTAAAACGGCTGATCAGATTCGAATGAAATTTGGCACATGGGTAGACCATGACCTGGAGAAAGATATAAGCTACTTTTCATCCTGGATAGCATACGAAGTCGCGAGCAACAGCTAGTAATAAAGATAATAAATATAACATTGATCAGGCAGGGGACATAGTCCTTTCATAGTTTAAGGTAACCATTCCACTATAGCCAAGAAAACCCATAGCTCAATAGCTCAATATGCTTTGTTTCCATGCTCTGCAATAGTTCTGCACCAACCGGGGTTGTCCTTGGATGCACTTGCATAGTGGATCAGGGATACTCGCCGGTTGGTGCCTCTTTTCATTCAAAATAGCCTCTGCGTGTTGGCTTCGGCCCCTCGTACGCCTTACAAAGGTGTTCAGGTGGGACTTCGTCTTTGACATGTACGCCGTACATGTCAAAGACGAAGTAATAATAAGCGAAATAATAATAATAGTTTGACTTGGCAAGCGAGGTTGTCGACATGTGGGATCATTGTGCCAATATTCGTATCAGCCAATGGCTTAATTGCCAAGATCCTCGACCAGGACCTAAGGAGGCACTCCTTGGACAGCTAGAATAAGGGTTTGATTCAGAAAGCGGTACTCCTGGGCATTTTTAGGAGGTTCCTCTCTGCTCTTTAGGGCCACCTATTTTTTATATTTTAATTTTAAACATTTAATTTATATATATACAAGGTGCCGCTACAATGGTAACATATAATTTAACACACGGGTATAGTGGCCAGTAATCAAGCCCGTCCCATCTTTGATGTCCTCCCTCCGGTGACGCCCTAAGCCGAGGCTCGTACCCCACAGGGGGTGCCCTTAGCGAGCGTTGACCTAGCTTTTTAGCTTAGTTTGTATGCCCCTGGCTGGAGGCTTTGAGTGTAGCAGCTTAAGGCAACCACAGGATTGACCGGTTAAATAGTCATGACCTTAGAGGTCAGCTATGAGATGCCCTACAGAAAAAAAAGGCCAGTAATCATAAAAATTATAATAAGATAAAATAATTCATAAATTCGAAATATAAATTATAAATAATAAAGCTCTCTCTTTCCTTCAATTCGCCTACTCTTTGCACGTTATTCCTATTAATTTAATTGATGCGATGTTATAACTCGTGACCCCGGCAAGTTGCTCCCAAGGTGCTATTTTAGAAAATTGAAAATAAATCACACGGTTGACACTTCCCGTGACACAAGGGCTGACTTATACCTTGGCTAAGCATTGCCATAAAACATGCCAATGCCGCCAGTCTCTTGGATACATTACTAGTTGACAGCGATACGGAGTAATTTTTCGACGCCATATTATAGTTTGTTAATAGTTTTAGTTAGGTTAGGACGTTATATTTTTAGTTTTATTAATTAGAAAAAAAAAATGGTATTGATTTAAAAAAAAGCAATAGATAAAAACTTTTAATGAAATTAAAATATCTTCATAAAACGAAAACGCGAAACCGTAAACCGAAAATAAAGTCGCCATTAAAGTTGCACGCTTTATAATGAAACAAACGAAATAATAATTCCTTTATTACTAGACAACTACTAGGCCAGCAGTAGAGTGCTTGCTATATATATGCTTGTATGTCTATTTCTTTTTTTTAAAACATCTATTTAATATATTGAATCAAATTTTAATTTTAATAAATTATTTTTCTTTAAGTACGCTGTACTGGTACACCGCCACCGTCTAAATATTTGTTTGCTGCACCGGTCGACGTCATTACGTCGGCGCCGGCTGTCGCTGAAAACCAGCGCTGGGGCTTTGTCTTGCATAGGGTCGTAGCATAATGCTGAGCGATAGCCGATTTGCGTGGATGTGACGCATGCTTCCCCAACCTTTTCTCATTTATGTATTTTATACTTTTTTTTTTTTGCGTCATGTTTACCGCAAATAAACGTTTTTTCTTTCTTTCGATAATGGCTGATAATGAGCATCGCCAGAGTTGGACCATTGTCAGTACCGTTGATGAAAGATGTTAATTGTTACCTCTATCTACTACCGATTGCACCACAAAATCAAATCAATTATCATTGGATTTCGATGTAGTCTCACACAATAGATGCGACAATTTCCTATTTTGTCATCAGTCCGCTAACAGCACTAATGTACAAAAGAGTATGCTGCATAGCTCCGGTCTTCTTCTTTTCGTGTGGTTAGTGACTAATCTGGTGTAAGAGTTTTAAAGCCGCCCATGGGCCTCTGACTTGGCTTCATTATGCCGTCGAGAAATACCTCCCAGGCACGAATATCTTTCCTCACGATGTTTTTCCTTCACTGTTTTTGAAGCAAGTGATAACTATAGGTTATACTTAATGATAAAATACCTAAAAGTTAGACAGAATTGACGCTATTGTTATTTAAAAAAAGGATTCGAATCTTTTTGATAGTCAAAGTATGCTATAGCATAACAGAAATCTTGAGATGAAAAAAAAAAAAAAACACTTAGATTTATTATAATGTTTAATGTTTTGTTTGTCTGCGCTCGGTGCTTGGTGTGGCAACACGCCGTGTTCGAGTTCGCGACAAGTCAATCGTCATCCTGAGGATGCCTCGTTGAGAGGTGAAACACGTGTCGATTTCTTTCAGGGTCTTTTTAAGACTCTTTAGAAATAGCTAAACGGAACAGGTTACTAAATATATCCACTTCAATTGCATTTTATAATGGGTTTCCGCAAGGTCACGCCTGAATCAATTAACTATGGTTAAAAAAAAACATACCTACATACAAACATAAAACCTCCTCCTTTTTGGAAGTCGATTAATAAGAAATATGTTTGGTTTTGTGTTGGTTTTTTTATTCTGTTTGTTTTTTTTTTTTGTATAATCGATTGAACTTTACTTTTTAAAGTTGGGTAGATTAGTTTATATTTTTGTAACTTATGCATGCCTTCTGGTAAAACATGGCAGAGCCTATACCAGAATCACCATTTACTGTACCGATATTTGCAAAATAAAATAATTATTTTTATCTTTGATTAAATACATAGTAGGGTACGTCATATAATGTTCTAGCCGTGTCTCTGTATTGGATCCTTCTTCTAGAATCCAACAAAGTAAAAAAAGTTCGGAAAACAGCAATGTTTCTAGATCACACAAGTTTTTTAAACCCCCTTTTTTACCTCGTCTAAGCGCTCGTGCGGACTCATCTTAAGTATATAAGTAGTTATAATAGAATAAAAACGGCTAAGTGCGTGTCGGACCACGCACAATGAAGGGTTCCGTGGATCGGATAAATTTATCCCAAGAACAAACTTGACAGTGTAGTTGAAAAACATGTTCTCCCATACGGAATGTATGGAAGAAAATGTTTTTTCAACTGCAAGTGTAAGTTAGTCGATTATTATTCGTTAACTTGTAGACCCTACTTAGCTGTGATAGTTTTCCTTTTAATTTCGTTGTATATACTACTGCTGTAATTTTTGTCGAAATATCCAGAACCAACCATTTAGGGGGGGGGGGGAGGGGGGGAGGCGACGAACTTGACTCTAACAAAAATTATAATTTTAAAGCTTAATATTTCGCAAACGGATTTCTGAATCCTAAAATGGTTTTGACAACATCACAATATTCAATTCAAAATATTTTATTTCACATAAACCTACATGGGCACTTATGAAACGTCAGAAGCTAGGTGCACGGTTCCAATTGGTTGTTTCCTATGGAGAAGAGCCGGCAAGAAACTCCACGGTTACTCTTTTAAAAATAATTGGCCTTTACAATTCTTTCAAATAACAGTGTGATTAGGTATGGGAGGACAGTGTAGGTCTTTCAATAAGTACCAGGTACTTAAGAAAATAGAAAATGGTTAACAAATCTACAGTCCACTAAGCCTACAGCGTTCTCACATTCACAAAATAGAAAAGAATCTATACAAAAGATATATAAATTAATAAAAATAAAAACCTCTTTTAATTAAACGCAATTACATTATTGCTATTACAACTGTAATAAATTTGAATAATTATCATGTGCACAAAAGCCACTAATAAAGAGTTGAAATTAACTCGTAGGTATATAATTTTTGAACGACCTTTCTAATATCATCCCACATCTTGGGATAGATGAGCAAAAAAAACACCCCCACTTTACGTGTAGGAGAGGTACCCTAAAAAAATGTTTTTCAAGATTTTATTTTACCACTTTATCGGCGTGATTAATACGTATACTCATGCCAAATTACACCTTTATAGTACTAACAGTCTTTGAGCTGAGGTACGGACAGACAGACAGACGGACATGGCGAAACTATAAAGGGTTCCACGTTGACTACGGAACTCTAAAAAACCCATAGCTTCCCGGACGAGACATCTGGGCCAGGTATGCAGGTGACCGCCTCACTTGGCTATGTGTGGACATGTCTCGGAACAGGTCTTGAACCTGCTCCCACTGGGGTAATAGCAGTGTTATCTTTTTATCATGGGTGCATGTTTTTAACAGGCTGCATTTGCATAGTAATGGGATATTGTGAATAAGTTTAAAAATTGTAGAGAGGCGATCAGGGTTCGAGATTTCGCTTATTTTTTAAACCGCTTATGGGTTTTTGTTTGTCCCAAGTTCTGAACATCTTTGGTACGATTCCCAGATTGGAAAATTTCTGAGTAGGTAATAACAATAACATAGATAGATCCGATAGTGAGGAGCTTCCTTTCTCTCTAGAGCCCTGACCACCGGCAGCTTGGACCCTGTTCCTGATGGCGATGGTCTACTATTTTATAAAAAAATACTAGCATTACCTCGCGGTTTTACCCGCAGAAGTCTCGATTCTGTTGGAATATCAGGATAAAAAGTATTCTATGTGTTAATCTAGGTTATAAGCTATTTGAGTGCCAAATTTCATCCGAATCCGTTTAGTCGTTTTTGCGTGAAAGAGTAACAAACATCCATCCATCCCCACAAACTTCGCGTTTATAATATTATTATATAAAATAAAAAATAATTTATTATTAAGTATACTATACTATGTAGGATATAAAAATATTTTAAAATGTAAACGATATATCTTTTTATTTTATCGTGTTTAGATATCTATACCTATTATGTTTGCGAAGTTTTGCTAGCTAATTTAATTTGACCCTGTATAAGGCCGCTAGTGTGTACACAATATGTAAAAAAAAACCCTGTCTGATCCGAAAGGGGCAAATAGGTACTTCAATAACATTACTAAAAAGTAATCATTTTTTTTACTATTATTGAAAATAAAAAAGGTATATTACTATTTAAAATTCACATTTTTAGTACCAAAATTATCCCGAATCCATTAAAAATTAGCAAGTTTTCAACAGGAGTCATAAGTTATGACTTGCAGACACCCGCTAAACGACGGCCGCCCGCGCCCCATGTAAAATTCCCCATTAAAAAAAGTGTCAATTTTCTATTTTTTTCTTTTTTCTTGAAAATTTCCACTAAACAGACTCTCAGTACGATACTTAACAACAACCAGATTTTTTACATGTTGTATTCATATGTGACGAATTTTATTCAAATAAAAACCAGTCAGTTCAAATAACACTTCGTAATATAAAAGTCGGCGAGGGTCCAACCGTTGTATCGTCCAATTTGCGGAACCCTAATCAATAACGTCTGTCGCAGTAACCCACTAACAAAGCAGGTGCGACTGTTAAAGAAATACAGGGTCTTATTTGTTATCGAAATACTTACATTCAATTGTATAACTATAAATAACTAGCTTTTATACCAGTGATAGCCTATTTGTGACCGTCGGACTATCAAGTCATTGGTCTCGAGTTCGAACCAAAGGCACGCACCTCTGACTTTTCGGATTCATGAGCGTATTGTATAATTATCACTTACTTCAAAAACGGTGAAGGAAAACATCGTGAGGAAACCGGCATGCCTGAGAGATATTTGAAGCATGTGAAGCAAAGTCAGAGGCCCATGGGCAGCTTTAAAACTCTGACACCAGGTTGGTCACTAACCACATGAGAAGAAGAGAAGGCTAGCTTTTGCCCTCAGTTTCACCCGCGCTGAGGTTAAAAATTATCCCAGGGGATAGAAGCTATGTAAACCAGGTCATGGTCTACTTGACATCTGTAATATACAGACAGACAGAGTACTACTTTTGTAGTTTCAAATGTTGATTGAAACACATTTAAGACGCAGATTTATATATCAGTGACCTTGGGTGGTTAGCTTGTGTGTTCTGAGCTCACGCAACTCATCGTACGTCCAGCCAGTAATAGGACTCGCCTATCAAGGAGCGCTGTCCCATATTAGACGCATTATTAATGTGTTATACATATCAAAAAAGGTATTTTAATAAAACATGTATACTAAAAGATCAATAATTAAATTGTCTTTAAAATGGTGAAGGTTTCAGAAAAATACGCTTGATAGATTTTGCGTGATTCTCAGTTTTAAAACCCGCGTTAGACATAACTTTACAAATTAATTTCATTATGTAATATAAACATAATCTAAAATATTCCTATATTAAGTTATTAAGAAAACGCTCTAATTTAACAAATATTTTTTCCAAATCATTAACACTACTCGTTTAGACGTAATCTCCAATACAAAATCATTAAAAGTCGGTTATCGTCCCTTTAAATCGACATTTGCCGCTGTCCATAGTAGTATCCAGGATGATAAGATATTTTATTTTTTGTCACTTTATTTTGTTATTACTACATAGTTATTACATAAGGAAACAGATGTTTTTAGTCGGTAATAAATTAAGCTTAGTTTCGCGTCGCGGGGGCGAGCGGCGCGGTGGTGGCGCGGCGGGCCTTGGCGGCGAGGACGATAGGACGGCGGTCTCTGTTTGTAGCAACTACAAACAGAGACCGCCGTCCTATCGACCGGTCAGTGGTAGCTCTATTACTCTCCTGGAGAAGGATTAAGCGCTCGTGGCAATCAGAGGATTGGGGAGCTTTATTGCAGAGTCGAAGAAACGTCTTGAGAGGCGTTTCGTGAACTGCTGGACGTTGGGCATTTTGAGATCTAGATGAAGGTTCTCATTGCGAACATAGAAGGGTGCTACCGTGCTCTTTATTGTGACCGCTATTTGTAGTTCCCACGTTATAAATTTACATTAAGGTTACGCTAGTCGGTCATTCTTCCATACAAACGTAGTATGGTGATTACTCATCTGTTTGATAGTGTACGTTCAAAACTAAAAATTTGCAATTTGTCTTGTCATTATCAGGCCCTAAGGAAGCAGAATTGGAAAAAAAAATGAATTGGAAGTTATGAGCATCGAAACTTCCCTATTTCAACACTAATTTTAACTTATCTTTGGGCGTAAATAAATAACTTATGTAGTATGAAAATGGCAAAATAGTAACCGTACAGGGATAGATAATTTATCCAAAAGTTCAAATCATTTTATTTTGAATGGCCAAATCCAGTTGTTTTTCCGTAATACCTATACGTGTTTTTTTATTTTATTTTTTTATTAGAAAATTATCAAATAACTTCTCCCGCTCTGGGCGGAGCGGAAGGGCGTGTCAGACTCTTACTGACTAAAACCCACCCGTGTTCCTTCAGTTGCCATGTTGCCCTTTCGGACTTCTTCGCAACTCCAGCAGGCATCGACCAGATACCTACCTATACGCTTAAATGCACCGCTCGTCGCGCGACGCGTGTTGCGCTTGTTTGAAAGAGCCTTAAAGGTGTGTTCATGAAATTTTACGCGCTCTTTTTGCGTTATAAATCATCGTCTATGGCATTAAATAAATAAATCAATAAAAACTAGATAAATCAATTCTAAATAAATAAATAACTATACAAAATAGCATGCATATTTAGCCACGCGCACTACGAGTTCGAGCCGTCGACTAGTGTAACCTTAACGGTAATACCGTAAAAAGCTATGCATATAAAAATAAAGTTCTCTTAATAGTATCGATCGTTACATTACCATATGAAAGCATAGTGATGTAAATTACAATATTTGTATATAGAGCGGTAGTTTATGGGCGCAGAAAAAAGGCTCAGCCGTAACGACACTTTAGCGGTAGTGATGGGAAAGTATCGATAATTTTGAATGTCGAAATGATTTTTGTTTTACCAAAGACAACTAGTAAAAAGTCAGTGGCTTTTCTTCTATAGAATAAAGGCCTCTCTCGTTGGTCTAGTAGTCGCAAGCGCTACTACTGAGTATGAGGGTTCGACTCCCAGGTTAGGCATAGTGTCGGGCCCTATCAAAATACAAGCGCTGCAATATTTATTTTTAAATGTCGCGGCATCAACCTGAGATAGGAGCCTTTTGGCCTCGTACAGGACTTTCTGCTTTTATTTTTATTTTGCTTTGTTTTTTTATTATTTTTATTTTTTATTCATGTTTTAATGAGTGTGTTTTAATTAAATTTGTAATTTCCTGTGCTAGTTTCAATAAATACTTTTTCTTTATTTCTTTCTGTTACTCGGTTTTTTCATCCGGAACTTCTCTCTAGCAGCTTGGAGTCTGGATTTGTGCCCAGTTGATGGCATTAAGCTCAGCCCCTATTACATGGGATTTAAACATAACTGGCGAAATGTGGGTGTACTATAGGTACACCTCTGCCTACCTTTCGGGGAATACAGGCATGATGTTATGTGATAGAGACAAATTGTGGAGCAAAGAAGTTGACAGAAAATAAAAGTCAGTAGCTTTTCCAAACTAATATTATAAAGAGAAAAGATTTTTTTTTTTTGTATGTTTGTTTGTTACGCTTTAACGGATTAGGATGAAATTTTGCTCATAGGTTAGGACATAGGATACTTTTATTTCAATACTCACGGGCTTAAAACGTATGTGAGTGAAACCGCGGGGCGCAGCTAGTCTATACTAATATACAAATGTATTTATTTGTTTGTAAGTTTGTATGTAGGGGGTAATCTCCGGAACTACCCGTCGATTTTGATAGCTTAATTCTTGAGGAAGGTTATAGGCTCGTAGACGAAGTCGCGAGCAGAAGCTAGTCTTCTATAAAATAAAAGAATCCTTGCAATATTCTGTATAGAATTGTATTGCAAGTTCAACTTTCACTTGGAAGACTCGATTTGTCTGCGGTTGTCATAAATCGACTAGAGCATTAAACTAGAAAGTGGAGGCGGCTTGAACATAGTGATTTCCTGAGGGAAAACTAAATACCTGATTTCCCAAACGAATGCAGAGCGAAGATGGTAGTTACAATGAAGAGAAGTCTAGAAATTGGGTGTTCTAGGATTGGAATTGCTCAAAAGTGAAAGCTAAAGTTATTTGCAGTCTCAAACATTTATTTTTGAAGATTAGGAGTTAATAGCAACCCCTCTTACTAAGCTTAAATTAATTATGCTGAAAGCACAGAACCGGTCGTTGTAGAAGTCCTTGTGAGAGGCCTATGTCCAGCAGTGGACGTCTTTCAGCTGAAATGATGAAGTTAATGAAGAAAAAGTCAGTATCATTAACAATGTGTATTAGAGTTAATCAAACACGATAAAAAAAATGGCTTATTCTCTCAGGAATTTCACAGTGCAGAATCTGAATTTGTGCTCGTTTTATGGCAATAGGCTCGCCCAGATATGAAACTTAAAAATAACTGTCGAAATATGGGTGTACTATAGGTACATCTCTGCCCAAACCTTCGGGGAAATAGGCGTGTTGTTATGTTATATTGTTAAAATTTTCTTATGAATTTTTATCGATAAATGTCTTTTGGCGTGTCCCATCACTACCAATCCTTTTACGACCGCCACTTTCATAAAGTAACACAAACTATTAAGTCAAGTACATACATATCTACATGGTAGGCAGACTTAATTGCTTTATTTTTCTGCCATTTATAAATCCATTTATCACTTAAGTGTGATATTATTTCTGTATGGCATTGTTTAGGGCGCTTTCCTTACTCCCAAGGGGAAAAATGTTTACTCAGGCAAAGAAAAGTGCCCTTAATTAAATATTTATAATATATATTAGTTGGTCTAGTGGTCGCAAGCGCTACTACTGAGCATGAGGTCCTGGGTTTGAATCCCGGGTCGGGGAAAGTGTTGTTGGGGTTTTCCATTTGGAATTTCTCAGTAGCAGCCCGGAGTCTGGATTTGTGCCCGGTTGATGGCAATAGGCGAGCCTATTAGAATAGATGGGACTTGAAGATAACTGGTGAAATGTGGGGGTGCTATGGGTAGGTACACCTCTGCCTAACCCTTCGCAGATTTGAGGTGTGATGTTATGTTATTAGTAACAACGACTTAATTGAAGTAAATATACTATAGATTTTCTTATCTATGGGTCGACCGCTTAATAGAGTCTGTTCCTGAGGGAGCTGCGCGGTGCGGGAGGGGTGTGGTGTCGTGATGCGAGAGCTCAGTGATTCGTCAACTTGTGACAAATGTCACCCCTCCCGCGCAGCTACATCAGGAACGGATTCAGTTAAGCGACTGCTACACGGTCGCCAACAGCTTCCCGACAGCGGTGACCTTGGAGGTTTACAACCGTGTAGATGGTGGTTTACGACCAAATTTCAAACAGCTCTGCCGGTCGACAACCAGGGTCACCTCTGTCGGGGACGCAGTTAGCATCTGTGTAGCACTTAAAGCGGTCGGCCTATCGGCGAATTCTCGCGCCTAGTCTTTATTTGGGTCCGGTTCCTGGTAGAAGACTGTTAGGTGCATTCGACTTAACCAAATTAGCGAAATGTTAGTGTCAATCTGCCTAGCCTTTTCCCAACTGTGTTGGGATCGGCTTTCAGTCTAACCGGATGCCCTTGGTAAGACTGATTGGCAGACATTCGGGCTTGACTACCCGTAACAACAGCCAAAGATGTAGAACAGGTAGGTACCTTGATGTAAATACGCGGGTATATACCTAAATAAGCATGACATATGTCATATCAGTCCTTCTAAATGAACAATGTATAGTGATGGCAAGTTCTACAAAAATGTTGCCACAACAAAAAAATAATGACACAATTCCAAAGGGCCCGTTTTACTTTGCCACTAAAGGGAGTCTCGAGTCATTAAAATGCATATGAGTCAGGTGTGACCAGCTAGACAGGTTACTATTACTAGTAATGGAATAAATTAATAGTAGGTACGGTATGTGGGTAGTAAAAACTTACTATGTTACAGCTGCTTGATATACCAAGTAAATGGATAAATAGGTTATGAGAACCTGTGGCTATTTTAAGATGCCTAGGAATTTAGGTTGGTTGACTAGGGTAGCCTTAAAATAGCCTTTAAAGGATCATCATCTGCCGAGCCTTTTCCCAACTATGTTGTGGTCGGCCTCCAGTCTAACCAGATGCAGCTGTATACAAATATTTTACATGAAGCGACTGCCTATCTGACCTCCACAATCCAGTTACTGGGCGATACCCCTTGGTAAGACCGGTTGTCAGACCTTCAGGCTTCTATTTACCCGTAACGATTGAAAGAAATAGAACGTTTTAAAATCGGTTAGCGCTAAACTCTTTTTTGATTTTTGGTGCACATCTTAGGATGCATTATTCTGCCGGGGTTGCGAAGACGTCCGAAAGAGAGATCGTGGCCCCCGGCAACATGGCAACTGAACCTTCTGGCTCCAAAAAAAAGGATGCACTAAAAATATCTCTACGAGATTGTATTTAAAACTGTATATGTATACTGCGCATCCTGGATTGTTGGAAAAAGTTGTCAAAAGAAAAATGTTGCGAATCCGAAATTGTACCTACAAAATTTTTTGAGCTCGCTTAGCTCGCTCTTACATTATGCTTTCTCATAATTCTTGAGTTTTTCTGGAGAACTCAACAAAGTTAATTCTATTTATATTTGAATGATCAAAAGAAAATCTAACCTATCCAAGGGGGTGCAAACATTTTCGACCTCACTTTCGCTCGCTTTACATTCTTATGCTTTTCTGCTTATATTGACAAAGTAACTCAGGGGCGTAGTGATTTTAAAAGAAAGTTAGGGGGGCGCGTATGTTAAGGCGACGATAACCGACTTTTAATGATTTTATACTGAAGATGACGTCTAAACGAGTAGTGTTAATGATTTGGAAAAAATATTTGTTAAATCAGAGCATTTTTTTTTAAATATTTTAATAAAGGCATATTTTGGATTATTTTTATATTACATAGTGAAATTAGTTTGTAAAATTATGTTTAACGCGGATAAAAAACTGAGAATCGCGCAAAATAAATCAAGCATATTTTTCTGAAACTTGCATCATTTTAAAGATAATTTAATTATTGATCGTTTAGTATACGAGTTTTTTTTTTAAATACATTTTGTTTTATATATAATAAATTAATAATGCGTTTAATTTGGGACAGCGCTCCTTGATGGGCGAGTCCTATTACTGGCTAGACGTACGACGCGTTGCGTGAGCTCAGTACAGAACACGCAAGCTAACCACTCAAGGTCACTGTCATATATTTGCGTCTTAAAAGGTTGGGAACCCCTGTCCTAGAACCAAAAATTCGAAGGCATGTGACATCTACCAACCCGCACTGGGCCAGCCGCGTGGTGGATTACGGCCCACTCCCGCTCACAGAGAGGAAGCCTGTGTCCCAGCAGTGGGAACATTATGTTATCTATTAACACTTAGATGACATTGAAATAGTCACAAATCAGCAAGCTTAGTCGTAAACCCGTAATTAAAACGTCGTAAAAATATTAGAAGCCACATAAAAAAAAAAAATGTGTTGCTAGTATTAATGATTAAATGCTAAGTGCTCACGTAGCATTGCGGGCTTAAACCTAACGTGAATGCACTTAGCAATTTTTAGCTCTAAGATAATTGCCGTGAAAGTGCATAGTTTTACTGTAATGGAGAAATTAAAGCTTAGTTATAATTACTACGTGAGTCGTTAAAGTTTTATTCTTAACAAGGTTTTGTTCGCGGCTTCGGCCGCGTGGAGGTTAGACGCCAGAGCTCAGTCGGCTCGATTTTTTCCGATATATTTAGCAGTCATCGTCATATTCCAGCCAATTTACACAAAACCATGATCTTTATAAATTTAATATTATAATGAGAAATTTTTTTTTTTTGTATGTTTGTTTGTAATGAATAAACTCAAAAACGACGGGACCGATTTAAAAAATTCTATCACTAGTAGAATGCTACATTATCACTGCGTAATATAGGCTGTCCTACTATATAGATATATTTATTATATTATACTATTTGACGGTGCGTCTAAAGGTTTTACGACGTTAAACTTACGGAGTTGATTTTAGAACGATTATGACAGCTGTCAACTTGACCCCGAATACTGAGAAGGCGGCTGAATCTAAAAAAAACGGTCAAAGATCGCGATGAATGGATCAAATCCGGCATTGATTAATGGCGACTGAGATATCGGTAATCATTGTGACTAACCTTGCAGGGCAGTGAGTTGATTGATGTGCGCACGCGCCTTACATACTGGGGGGAACGTCGTTTACATTATTGTTAATTCCCTAATGTGATCAGAGATTTGTGATTATTCAGAATATTATTGACTTTCATTTACTAATATCTCCTCGTCCGCATACCCACGCATAAGAGAATAAGACCTCTTCTGATAAAGACGACGTATTGCCTTTATATTAATATTATATTATTTAATATATTTTAAATGCGAAAGTTTGTGAGGATGGATGGATGGATGTTTGTTACTCTTTCACGTAAATAGGCACACAGATAGTTTATATTCCTGATATTCCCATGGGATCGAGACATAAGCTGGTGAAAACGAAGGCGCAGCTAGTTATTTATAAAGATATTACATGGGCGAAATCGCTGGCAGAAGCTAATTAATTATACACAGGGTTTTCGGTATGTCATGATGATCATCCATCCACGGATCGACCGCGGCAAGCGTAGCAACAAGTGACAAGAATAATGCTTAGCCAAAGTCCATGCTGAGTAAGTAAGGTTTTTAAATTCAGGTAATTTATTTCGTTAGTTCCACTTTTGGCTCCTGGTTCAAATAAGTTTGGGGCGGCGCGGCGACGACGTGGCGGCCGGCCACTGAAGATGGAACCACCCATCAAACAACTATTTATTTTCAATATAGGCTCTTAACTGGTACCCTAATTGCGTAATAAACGATCAATCACAATTTGTTTCGATTTGGAACAGATTGCTAATCCGTTGCTTCAAAAGATGGCAAAAAAAAATCTGCTCAACAACGTAAATAACGCAATGAATGTTGTTGAACTGTTAAAATGAAACAAATTAATCTTAATCGTTTACGAACATAAGTTACACAATTAGGGTACTGATCGATCAATTCGTGCGGCTGGTATTAGCCACGAGCTCTTCCAAAGCTATTCAAATCTACGATTGAGTTTGCTTCAAGTTGCTGCAATATTATTACAAGGTAACTACTTTAATACTCATAGTTATTACATACTACATATTTAACATCCAACACACATGACAACTACTTTTTATAAACTAGTGATGTGCAAGCGTTGTCGAAAAAATTTAATATCATTGTGAACTTACGACTTTTTATCTTTGAGTCTTCATAATAAAAATATGTTTTTAATAATATTTATAAACTAAGTGTAATGGTGTTGGGAATCCCTGTGTCGAACTACTATCCTAAATAATATGACAAAAGCGAAAGTGAGTTTGTTTATTTGTTTGTTACGCTTTCACGCTAAAACGGCTGAACGGATGTGGATAAAATTTAGCACACGGGTAAACCATGACCTGGGTTAGGACTTTTTATCGGGATATCACGTTTCTGTGGATTGTAATTGTAATTTTAGACGTCCACGCGGGCGAAGCTGCGAGCAAAAAATTAGTCTGATATAAAGGCAATCTGCACAAGTACTTTGATAAAAAAAGAGATGAATTATTTGTAAATAGTTTGGTTTAACTATCAGAAATAAATGCATACATGGAAGTGATTGTGAGGTTCCAAGTTCAAGTGCTCAGTTGAGACAGTGTTATTGGGTAGTTCGGTCGAATAATCCTCAATATCTTTTAAAGTAAAAGGGTTCGTGGTTCAATAAATATATATATCGCGAAATTATGATTTTGTGACATCCAATAAAATTGTGACACGTATCTCAGAAAGTACAGTAAACGTTTTGATGTTCCGTAGTCAGAATATCTATGATAGCCAGGACAGGTAGTAAAAAGCCCGAATGTCTGACAATTTCTGGCTGAATCTTAGAATATCGATGATGCCTGGATAAAAAAAAAAAGAAATACTATTTAGTCTGTCAGTCAGATAATACAAAAATATTAGACAGGTATTTTTTACTTTATCATATTAATAAAAACTTACTTAGACGCATAAAAGTTGGGGATTAGGGGTCACTACGTCACAAGTAAGTATAAAATCTACATACTCGTGACTTCATGGCACATTTTAACCAATGTAACGCCGTAATCTTTTTAAAAAATACGTGTCCAATACTTTTAATAATTTGATTGATGAACAAAAAAAAAATGTTTGTCATCATCCCTATTGTCTTGTTATTGAGTTGGCGAGGTCAGAGATGGCTGTACCTTACATGTTTAATGTTAATATTGAGCCACATTGCATACATATATACCTCATTCCAGTGAGCTTAAGTAAGGTAATGATTTATGCCAATACCTATAAACTCTATGGCTAATGGTTATGAAAATGACATCTTAATAAAACTGGTGCCTATTAAAGTAAGTTACCTAGGCTATTATCTAAATTTGTCCTACCTAATGTCTAACTGAACACATAATTACGGTAACAGGTCTATCTGGGTTTCCTTCTGAACAGGTGTTGGTAATAGCTGGTCATAAAATACTAGGGATGTGGGTGAAGTCGATTTGGAGAATTGAGTTTGAATAGTTTTTTGGCAATATTGGGATGCGCTCCACTACTGCATTTATGCACACGGTAATGTGAATTTCTATGGGTAATGCGGTAGTGGGGCGCGTCAATTCAGAGTGGACAAGCTTTATGGAAATCAGCACCTCAATTGCGTAACACTTTCTTTTACAATCCGTAGTATTTTGAACATATCCATTGCTTCATTACTTTAAAAAATTCGTCTGCTCGACAACGTAAATAACGCAATGAATATTGTTGAACTGTCAAAATGCCAATGTTAGTGTTTTACACAATTACCCCGTAGGAAAGGTGGGTAACGATTTTTTAAATTCGTTTGTTTTGTAATCATAATACCCTATTATTATCTTAAACGTTTTAGTTCATATCGTAGATAGAATAACCTAATGGCATATTCGTCGGCCTGTAATTTTTTTTAAGAAGCCGCGCTTTGGTCATTTTTTTTTTTCAAATAACGAATAGAAAAACTATTTAGTATTCAGCCCATATCGTTAGTGTGACATGTAACCTAAGACTAAGGTAATCTAAAAAAAAATCGGTATAAAAATATTTTTTCCGATCACGATAAAAAAAAAAAAAAACTAATCTCAAAACTATCGACAAAACTAAACTCACCCCATCCCTATAATTACAGTAGTACGCATACTTTATAGTTAGTAGTTGATAGTTAGTAGTGAGGTTTGTAGGTAACACAGAGACATACAAATCGGGACAGTGCTGGGCTGATTGCCTGCACTGACCTAGGGGCCAGGGGAAATTGCCGTGAACTACTACTGGCTGGTTAGTAACTTGTAAAATTGTGTGGAAAAGGTAATACTTTGTTGGTGTGTGGCGTTGGGTGAATTTATGTGGTTTTAAGCGCTGGATTCGCTTGCAAGTTTAATTGCTCTAGGTGATTTATGGACGGGACTGCTACTGTGAATACACATATAAATAGCAATTTTATTCTACATTCTGTGAGAACCTTACCTCACATACAGTTTTTTTTTATGTGTAACATATTTTCTCCCGTTTTCTTGGAATCTGTCCACAGAACATATATAGTACTTACTTACTCTAAAAATCTGTGGGAGAGATTTCGTGAAAAGGGACGGAAGTGTGTTACAGAAGCCGGGGAAGCGTGCGCTATATGATTTGACCAATGACCGCGCGCGGTGCTAGAGTTGGCTGTCAGAAACGACCTTGACGTGGATTGAGGTGTCAGATGTTACACATCATATTGTAAGGCTCGCTGGCTTTTTTATTATTAAGAAAAATCGTCTACGGTTATAATATTTGTTAATATGTGAGTACCATGTATCTATAAACATAATCAATTTATCTGGCATTGCTTACTTTATGCCTATTATAGTACAGTTATTTTATTCTAGGTACATCGTCTTCAATATTAATTATAATTTGTATAAAAATATTGTAAAACATTTTAAAAGAGTAAGCCGACTTTCGCACGGACGCAATTAAATCGCGGCGGGATTTTATCGCGCACTGGATTTTCAAATCTCGGCGCTAAGCAAAGCGTTGAAAATCAAGTGCACAAAAAAAAAAACTGCCGCAATTTTATTTCAAAGTAAGCCTCCGACCGTGCGTACGTGGGCTTACTTTGAAGTTTCTTACATTCCTTCCACATACGAAACTACTTTTTGGAACCTCCGCCTAGAATCAATTCTATCTTCATGTAAAACTGTCTTTTATTAAAATAAAATAAATAAATGGTGTTTTTTTTCTAGAAAAAAATGAATAAATAAGTGGTAAAAAAACAGTAAACACATTAAAAAATATTCAAAAAATTATTTAAAGAAAAAGCACTAATATATATAGGGCGTGTTTTGTTTAATCCTACTGTACTGTCTAAAGGTACAATTCCGTAGCCGACCGCAGGCGGCAGCAGTACGCGAAGACACGTGTCGCCGCGACATGACAGGTTTCTGTGTATTTCTATGAAATACCTTCCGTAGCTAGCGACACGTCGTCGGCTGCATAGAAATACATAGAAACCAGTCATGCCGCGGCGACACGTCGCCTGCTGTCGGCTACGGAATTGTACCTAGGCCGAATCAAGTTCCTAATTTTCCGAAATGAAAACCTGACCTAAGTCCTCTACTTCAGGTGAACGGACAGACAAATCAACAAAAAATATTGAAGGATCTTAAAATAAAACGGGTAGCTACCTACTTAATTCTTAAAGAAGTACTTAGAAAACAAGGAGAGGTGGTTTTTGGAGACCGTCTATTGTAATTTTTTACGGTCGAAATTTAAAGGTCGAATTTCCATTTCAAACCCGTAGCCAAATTCTGGGCGACTCTATTTAGATTGCCATCGATAAGAAGAAAAAATGCATGAATTTAAAACGATTTTTTTTTATCACAGTGTAATGAATTAGTAAAAGACTATCTTCTTATGTAAATACTTTCTTTGTTTGTTCTCTAAGGCCGAGATCTATAAACGTCATTTAATATAGACAAGTCCGCATCTCCATCTTGCACATTTAACATAGACATGTCCCCGTCTCCATCTTGCACATTTAACATAGACATGTCCCCATCTCCATCTTGCACATTTAACATAGACATGTCCCCGTCTCCATCTTGCACTTAGTTTGACAGTTGTACGAGTGTGACAGGAATAACGCTTTAGCCAAATAAAGCCACTATTATTTAAAATATAGAGGAATTTATTTGACATTCAAATCTGCAAAAAATGATATAGTGAGGTGATAAATTGATATCGATTACAGTTTTCTTTATTTAAAAGTGTAAATTTTTTGTAGGTGATAGGAATAACGCTTAGCCAATTGTGAACTAAGTAACTTGAAGCAACAAGAAACACCTTCCTTAAACAAATAGCTACACAGTTTTAAGCAATTTCCGTGAGTTACCTCTAAATTCTATTTGCATGATATAATTAAATACAAAACCATGTTCCGTACCTAGTACATGATGATGGATATGTCTGAGTGTTATGCTTTCAAATTAAGCCCCCGGGCTAGTCGTGGGTACCTTAATATCTTAGGAGATTAGACTAGGTGCACGAAGGCGATTTAGGGAAGCGTAATTTCTGTATATCTGTAAAATATTCACCATTATAGCTCAGGTGAAGTGAGCTTGAAGTGATCTGTCAAAAGTGTCAATATCTACTGCTCATAGCATGTGCAATGATGGCCGCGAATCAAAATCAACATGTAACCTGATACTGATGCAGTTCAATTGCAAAAAACATAAGAAAATTTGAATTTCACGGGCTACCCTGGCCGATAGGAGTATTTTTTTTTAAAGTCGTCCTATCGATATTATTAGATACAACGTCAAAGTATTTAGATAAGTATCTAGAGCTACCTGTACTTTGTAAAGTCAAATGTAATACCTACTCATAAACTTTGAAAAGTTTTTGTCTCGAACTGAAAAAGCGAAATTGTTTCGCATCATGACAAAGCACTATTATTAAAAGAGTTGACTAACTCCTTTTTTTGGAGTCGATTATTAAAGAGTATTTATTTGATATTCTTGCAAAGAATTGTTATAGTGAGGTGATGATTTGATATCGATAACATTTTTCTAAATGAAATAAGCATATAATAAATTTTCCTTTTTTTTGTTTAATGTTTTGTGTATAGTAAAAACATAATAATTATGAAAAAAAATGATTATATATAAATGTAAATATATTTATTTAAGCAAATAACATCACTAACAAGACTTGTTGCCGATCTAACTGCATATTTTTAGAAAGTTGCTGGTCTGTCTTGGCCCTAACCCGACCCTATGACCTAGGGCGAGTTATCTGGTACAGGACCAGTGATTGTACATGTCGGCCGTGTGTGATTGATGACCCACTGCCTGTGCAAGTACTGCGAGACCTAGACTAAGCCTTAACCTAGGTTTCACTTGTTGGTTAGGTTAAGTGCTCAAATGTTGGGTTGACGTTTCTTTTTGTGACTGCCCCAGAAGGAGGGTAATGTTTTTCGAGAATTTGTATGTCTATTTCTTTGGCACGCTCTATAGCTTAAACAGCTTGACATAATTATGAGGTGTCGTTAGATTTGCCTTAAGGCTCAGACAGGCGCGACGCGACTCCGGAAGAACAATGATGTTTTCATAGAAATCGTTCCATCAGAGTCGCATAGCGCCGTCGCGTCGCGGCGTCGGCCCTGCCTGTGGGGGAGCATTTAAATGTGTGACATTGGCTAAATAATATTTATATATTGCATCTGTAAATACAAAAATAAGGGAGGGGAAAGTTTTTTTTTAAAATAAATTGTTGTAGTCTGGGAGTTAAATTGTTAAGTAAAAAATATTGGACACGTATTTTTTATTTTTTGAGTTAAAATATGGCATGACGTCACGTCTTGCTAGATTTTATACCGAGTTGTGACGTAGCGAGCCCCCACTCCCCAACTTTAATGCGTGTTTTCTAAGTTATTTTTGATTAATATGATAAAGCAAAAAATACGTGTCTAATTTTTTTTTATTATCTGAAAGACGGACTAAATAGAATTTCTTTTTTTTTACCTAGACAACTGCCGTATTGACGACTATCAACTTAAATTGTCCGTAGGTATATTAAAATCATTTAAAATCTGTCGATTCTTTCACATCTCTACTTTTCTTAAGCATGCATGGAATAAGGAACAATGGCTTTACTCATAAATACCAGCATAAACATGAGTTGCAGTGTTACGAAGTCACTTTCCGGTCCTTACCTGGGAACAAATAAAAAAAAAACATTAATTATTTTGTAATTTAAAAAAAAAGCATGCACTACAATTACTCCTTTAAGGCCCTTTGTACACGGCACAGTTTCTTTACGGTACGGCGTTTAACCGTGCCATAGAAAAAAAACTTGTCAAACTCAAACTCAAATTAAACGTGTGTGTACAAAAGGCCATCTTCAAGTCATAAATCTCAATTCAAAATTAAGTATTTTCTACAAATCTTTGCTGAGATCTTTCTTGATCTGTACTAATATTATAAAGAGGTAAAATTTGTTTGTTTGTTTTTTTGTATGTAGGGGGTAATCTCCAGAACTACAAATCGGATTTGAAAAATTCTTTTTGCATTGGATATATATTTTTTTTTTTCTGTAGGGCATCTCATAGCTGACCTCTGAGGTCATGACTATTTAACCGGTCAATCCTGTGATTGCCTTAAGCTGTTACACTCAAAGCCTCCAGCCAGGGGCATACAAACTAAGCTATAAAGCTAGATGAACGCTCGCTAAGGGCACCCCCTGTGGGGTACGAGCCTCGGCTTAGGGCGTCACCGGAGGGAGGACACCTTTTTTTTTTTTTTTTTTTTTTTTTTTTTCTTTTGGGCGTCTCGTAGCTGACCTCTGAGGTCATGACTACTTAACCGGTCAATCCTGTGGTTGCCTTAAGCTGCTACACTCAAAGCCTCCAGCCAGGGGCATACAAAACTAAGCTAAAAAGCTAGGTGAACGCTCGCTAAGGGCACCCCCTGTGGGGTACGAGCCTCGGCTTAGGGCGTCACCGGAGGGAGGACATCAAAGATGGGACGGGCTGGATCAAAGTTTTGATCATTATTATTAATCGGGGAATTTAAAGCTACGTGCACAGCTGAAACCACTGCTGGCACCTCGTTATCGAGCAAGGGTCGGGGAGGAGTATCATTTACTTGGGGGCGCGGACGCGATCGCAAAGGACCTCGACGGCGAGGTCGGAATGACGGGAGGCGTCTGTGTCTGTGTATAGTACTAGTAGCCCTATTGCTCTCCTGAAGGAGGGTTATGGGGTCATCAGGGTCGGTGAGAATGTGCCTAGGTTGGCGGGTACGGCTAATCCTACTTGGGACATAACTGGCGGCCTCGACAACCAGAGGGTTGCGATGTTTGACCGCGGAATCGAAATAACGCTTTGCAAGGCGTTTTAGAAATTGGTGGATCGTGGGAATTCTAAGGTCGAGATGGAGACTCTCGTTCCTAACATACCAGGGGGAGCCTGTGGCCCTACGGAGGAATCGGTTTTGAGGGAGGACACCAAAGATGGGATGGTTTTTAGCCCAATGCTTGAGGAAGGTTTATAGGCTCGCGGAAGAAGTCGCGGACAGAAGCTAGTAAATAATAAATGATGATAATGATGACACATGATATTTATTTCTGTATATTTATTTAAAAAAACAACACTTTTACACGTTAATTATTATTACTTAATCAATTAATAGTAACATAATATCACGCTTTATTTCCCCGAAGGGTTGGGCAGAGGTGTACCTATCGTACACCCACATTTCGCCAGTTATGTTTAAGTCCCATGTAATAGGGGGCGAGCCTATTGCCATCAACCGGGCACAATCCTGACTCAAAATCAAAACAGAGAGAGATAGAGTCAAATGTTAAAAAAAAAAACAGCCATGTGCGTGTCGGACCACGCACAATAAAGGGTTCCGTAGTTGGGATGAATTTATCCCAAAAACAAACTTAACTTTGTAGTTGAAAAATATGTTCTTCTATACATCTATATACGTCACAGTCGATTCTGCAACTGCAAATGTAATTTTGTAATCGCATTTTTTTTTTCATTTGATCGATTTTCGGACTCTTTCCTTTAGTTGTGCTGTGAGACCTTGCTTCCTGCCAAATTTCATGATTCTAGGTCAACGGGAAGTACCCTGTATGTTTTGATTTATTTGCGGGTATCAAAATATGTCGCATAATGGCCGTATATTTTAATGCGTTGACTTAGAAGCTTGATTTTTAGAGCTCCAAGGGACCACAGACTACACACAGACAGTATTTGATATTAATCACAACTTGATACCTTCACGCGTTCCTGAGAAAAAGGGTCTTGACAGACTGACGGACGGACAACGAAGTGATCCTATAAGGGTTCCGTTTTTTCCTTTTGAGGTACGGAACCCTAAAAGATGCGCGTGCAGCATCGTACACGTGATAAAAGTAAAACTTAAAAAAAAAATGATTACGAGAGATTTAGTGTGAGAGACAGAGAGAGTTATATCTTTCTTCTCTCTCATGTAACGAAATGAGCCTAAATGTGACGCGTCATTGAAATTTCACTATAAATTCTCGTCGTAATTATCGAATCGCCGCCAGTAACCCGAAGTTTACTTCAATCTCCATATTTTTCAGCCACGTACGTCTATCCCAAATCTTATAAACCCAACTACCCGTGCTAATTGTCACCTTTACCACAAAACATGCAATTTAGACCTGTTTCCAACTCCCTGAGACACTATCTCATCCAAATCACGTTCCCATACAAATATTTTCACACAATTATTAAGATGGCGCTCAGATAGAATCTCAAAACTAGATTAGATTTTAATACTGTAATTTAAAAAAAAATCCCACGTCTTATCTCGTATCTGAGAGGGTTATATTATTATACATGCTTATATATGTTATTCTAAGAAATATAGGAAAGAAAGAAATAAGTTAAATGGTTCGGGTTAATGTCATTTCCAAATAGTCTGTGTTTAATTTGTATTTTAGTCATTGTACTTGGTAAGTGTGGATTTGAGGAGCTCGTGGCTAAATAATACCAGCCGGGTCGATCCATCAGGTTAAGACGCAGATATATGACAGTGACCTTGAGTGGTTAGCTTCCGTGTTCTGTACTGAGCTCACGCAACGCGTCGTACGTCCAGCCAGTAACAGGACTCGCCCAACGAGGAGCGCTGTCCCAAATTAAACGCATTATTAATTTATTATACATAAATCAAAAGGTATTTTAATAAAACTCGTATACTAAAAGATCAATAATTAAATTATCTTTAAAATGGTGAAGGTTTCAGAAAAATATGCTTGATAGATTTTGCGCGATTCTCAGTTTTTTATCCGCGTTAGACCTAACTTTAAAAAATAATTCCATTATGTAATATATACATAATACAAAATATGCCTACATCAAAATATTTAAACAAATGCTCTAATTTAACATATATTTTTCCAAATCATTAACACTACTCGTTTAGACGCCATCTTCAGTATAAAATCATTAAAAGTCTGTTATCGTCGCCTTAAGTTACGCTTGCCCGGGTTGGTCCGTGAACGGGTGACCATCTTTACATACCGAGACTCCTCCGTGCCTCGGAAAGCACGTTAAGCCGTCGTCAGAAGCCCGAAAGTCTGACAACCAGGCTTACCAAGGGGTATATTGCTGTTACGCGGTCTCACTCTAGGACTCATCTGCTCCACCAGCCATCGGTCCTTTGACAAACGTGGCCAGCCCATTGCCACTTCAGCTTGCTTACTTTACAAGCTATATCGGTAACTCCGGTTCTTTTCCAGATAGTTTCATTTTTTATACTTCAAAGAAATTCGGAGCATCGCCCGCTCCATAGCGCGCTGAGCGACCTTGAATTTGTGGACCAGCCCGACTGTCAATGTCCACGTTTCGGCACCTTATGCCATAAGGGGCAGAAGAACGCACTGGTTCAGAGGGTTCTGTCTCAAAGTTGTGACAGCGACTACCAAGCTGGATGACTGAATGTATATTATTATGTTAATACAAGATTGCAGGGAATAACAGGACATTAACAATTACCGTACACTTTGTGGTAACATTTCAAAGAAAATTAACAACTCATAACAACCCAACAAACTTTTTCGTGCATGTCACAGTGGCGCCACTCGTAAAGGAATTACGGCAAAAATGCGTTAAATACAGAACATTTTATATTAGTTCTCTATTTCACAACACGCACTGATAAGTCTGTCGGTCTAAACTGTTGTGATTATTAATTTGACAGCTCAAGCGTGTTGTTTATGGTAAATTATGTTGTCTATGACCGTTCGTTTAGCGGTAGGGGGACGCCCATGTCCAACTGTGGACATGTTATCTTTGAAAAGTAAGTCAGTGGGTTATGGCTACCTATGAGTTTAAGAGATCGAGAGTTTAAAAATAATAACTTAATTTCATCAAAAGCATTATCTAAAAGAACAATATTTTGTTATCGTTGAAACTTGTTACAAGTTGAAAATGGTGTGAAATGCATTTTCATTTTAAATAAAAAAATAGTGTTGTGATAAAGTTGTTTTTAAGAAAATAATATTGTAATTTTTTATAATAATCATTATTTCAGTCATATCATATACAGTCATATAATACGTTATTATTTAGATAAGGAAGCCACGTAGTAATCTAAACTAGTATTATAAAGACAAAAGATTTGATTTTTTGTATGTTTGTAATGAATAAACTCAAAAACTACTGGACCGTTTTAAAAAATCTTTCTCCAGTAGAATGCTATATGATCACTGACTTACATAGGCTATAATTTATATAGATATCACGCGGGCGAACCCGCTGGCGGAAGCTAGTTAATTATATTTACACTTAAATCTTAAAAACTTTATTAGCCTAAGAGCGTGTGAGAATTGCGCGAATATGTCTGACACGGAAGTGCAATTTTATGTCTATTGCACAATTAATTGGATAACGTTACAAGGCACACAATAATTAGAAAATCTATCATTATAGAACCTTTATAACTTTAATACAACCAGCATTTCTATACACAGCCATAAAATATCTTTTAAAAAGCCATAATATACAATGAATCGAAAAAAAAACCCGCCATAATTACATCTTGACAGGCCGCCATTTTGTGCCACAGATAATAGAACGCCGATAGATTGATATCGGTTTCACACGATCTGCCTACGACCCCGATTACTATCAAGATGGTATGGAACCTCATTTAAGTAATAATTGTCTGAGAAAGTTATTAAACAATGAGTGACGTATAGTGGAGTGATTTATCGAAATAACAAGATAATAGAGACATGTTGCTTGCTGTTTTTTTGCTTTAATTAGGCTGTTGTAGTGTCATTTTTACCCGACCACGGCGAAGCAAAAAGGAGGATTATGATTTTGACCGGTGTGTATGTACGTATGTTCATCTGTTCCCTTGTAACTTCAAAAGTAGTCATCATAATTTAACAAATGTGGTATCGTTGGAACATAAAGTGAAGGCAGCAGATTTATTTTTTTATGTTTATTGATTCCATGTTCCATTAAATGAAAGAGCTTAATTAGCATTTCAAAATATGTATATATATACCCCAAAATAATTTAAGTAAAAACTTAAACCAAACTACGACAAAAAAGTCAACTGAAAAGGTACAAACAAGACATCACACACAGACATATAAAAAATACCGGAGTTACAAGTAATTTACATATAATCTGTTCGATTTATGAGTGACTCCGGATTTAATTTGTCTGTCTGTGATGTCTTGTTTTATATCTTTTTAGTTGAATTTTTTGTCGTAGACAGGTTTTAGTTTTTACAAATTTTATTTTAATTATTGCCAGCCTGTTTGTTACTGTATTAGTGCAAGACAAAATAAAGGAAAAGGATGAGAATTTACTACAATTAGTCTTTTCTTAATTGAATAAGAAGATAAACTGCTGCTAGAACAAATAAATTGTGAAAATTATAATATTAGCGTTTGAATAGTAGATTTTAATTAACTACCTATAACTCCACTAGAATATTATAAAACTAGCTGCGCCCCACGGTTTCACCCGCATAAGTCTTGGTCCCGTGGGAATTACGGGATAAAAACCCTTCGTCCTAAATCCTAATCCAGGTCATGATCTACTCAAGTGTCAAATTTCATCCAATTCCGTTCAGCCGTTTTATCGTGAAAGCGTAACAAACAAACTCTCTTTCGAATTTATAATATTATTATATATATACATATATTAGTTAGAATATTTATAAGTAGTTTTGAAACAGGCATAAATAACTTAGAAAATGAATCCTCACGAAGTGCGTGCGCTTAGAATCTTAGAAGCATCGGATTAATTACCTCCTTTTATTCAATGCCCATTTTTCCAGACATAATAAATAAACATTCAACAAATACACCATTATGCATCAATAAATTCAAGATGTCCTATCTAAAAATGGCGCGCACAGGTGCGTTAACGAGTTCTGCAAAAAGCCAGGATTACACACGGCTTAAAACGTAAAACACTTACGAATTTAAGGCCTGCCATTAAAGAAATAAAAGCTAAAAAGTACACCATACTTGTAATAACTCGGGACCCAACAAATTGCAGTGATGCTTCATGATGTGCAAAGACACCGTACATTAAAGTTCTTTTTTAAAGTAACAATGTAAAAAGACCTGGCTCCGGAGAAAATATTATTGTCACTTAAAAAAAAAAAAAAAACAACAATGGCGGCGGGAACGCGTTCTGTTTTTAAACCGGTGTCAGTTTTACTTTTTTCCCGCGTCGCGGTGTCGTGAACAGTGTTGTAAGGGCTGCTAGTTTCAGGGATTGCAAAGTCAGAAGCGTATTGAACATTTTTTAGAGAACATTTGAAATCGAAAAGAGGTTCTTTTGTTTTTTAAAAGACTCCTTTCCGAGGTCTCTTAAGCTGGGTTTGTAATTGTTGAACAGATTTCAGTAGCTATTTTATAAAGTTTGCCCAACTTTGACCCGCTCTCAGAGGTTAAAAATCAATGGAATTTAAAAGAGAAGCCTTTTGAAATTTTTTGTTTCGACACTGGTTCAGGTTATCCATTGTCTGTCAGTCAGTCACTCACGGAACTTTTTATATGGAAGATACATTTCAATTTCGTCCCATGTCCTAGTTTTATTTTAATCTACGTAATTTTCTTGTATCTTTCCGTCAAACAACAGTTTTAAGTGTCGCTCAAGTTAACTATCTTCGAAGTACCTATGTAGTAACGTTCTGTTTCATACCACAATTGTGCATATGTAATGGTAGGCTTGTTAGTCTATGGAGTCGGAACACGATAATAACATAATTTTCTTCAATCATAAATGGAGAAAGAAGCACTTATTATTATTATTTCGTTTATTCATTTTAAATCTTATCAATTTACATTTTTAAATAATTTTAAAAATAAAAAGTATAAAAAAAAAACATTAAAAAATATAAAAAATTGAATTCCGCCGGTGTCGGGAGCAGGGTCCAAGCTACCGGTGGTTAGAACTGCAGAGATAGGAACCTTCTCACAATGCGAGCCGTATCGAGGAGTACTGCCTTCTGGCTCAGGCCCTTGATCCAACCGCCTAACGAGAGCCTCGAGAGATGTTGGTCGAGGTTTTCGGCCATCAGGCCATTGGCCGTAACGACAATCGGCACAATAATAGCTGAGCTCACATTCCACATGTCAACAACCTCGTGTGCTAAGTCGAGATATTTTATTTGTTTCTCTTTCTCAGCTTTCACGAGGTTCCCGTCATGTGGAATGGTAATGCGGTAAAATCGACTATCATTGCGGCGCGTTAATCGGTCTATCACCACTATATCAGGCTTATTGGCAACAATAGTCCTGTCAGTAATGATAGACCGATCCCAGTATAACGTGACATGGTCATTTTCGAGAACTGGGTCGGGCACATACTTGTAATACGGTACCTCAGAATCTACAAGTTTATATTTCAAAGCAAGTTGCTGGTGAATAATTCTAGCCACTTGGTTATGTCTGTGCAAGTAGAATATACAGCATTTTTCAGAAAGGTGTGGTCATATTTAAGCGCAGCGTACCTATAGACCATCAAACCAACATCATAATCGAGAAAAAAATATCAGCCATCCCATACATTTAGTTCGAATAGGTGTTGAAGTTTTGTATGGGATAGTTGATATGAATAAGTACTAGTATTTTACATGGAGCGACTGTCTGTCTGATGTTCACAACCCAGTTGCTGTTGCAGTCAAAGGCCCATGGACGGCTTTAAAACTCAAATACCAGGTTAGTCACTAACCACGCGAAAAGAAGAAGGACCCAGTGGCTGGGTAACACGATGGGTGATGCCATATCTCCCCAAGCTCCAAGTTCCCCAAAATTATTTTTCATACATTCATTTCAAACGTCCCCAAAATATAAAATTAAATTATTTGTAAAGTTTACACTTGACCAATCCCTGTTCTGGCGTGTCCAAAATTGTTACAATAAAATAAATTCAGTACCTAGTAAAAATTAACCTTATTTTAAACCCTTGATAAGACTGGTTACTTAACAGATTTTTGGGCTTCTGAGTACCCATAACGACTGTCAAAGATCTACGAATGACAGCCGGGACTAACGGTTTAATGTGCTTTCCGAGGCACGGAGGGGTCTCAATAAAGTAAAGGTAGAGGTAGAACTCATCCACAAACTGAACGCGATAAGTGTAGCTTGACTTTCGATCAACCCGTGCCCCTGTTATCATTTAGCCACGAGCCATTACTATCACCGAGCCACCTTTAAATTCTATCCCAGTCCAATTCAGTTCTGTTACCCCAAAAAATACACGTCCACAATAAAGCGACATCATGGGGTGAATTATTTATATACTACTTTATTGGAAGCACGTTCATTGGGTAGTAATTGACTGTCATGGCCCCAGGTGTATCAATAAGTGATGTAAATGGGACTTCAAAGTAGGTATGAATTCCAAATGTTCACTCGATGCATACTCGATGTTCACTAGATGTTTAATCGCTGAGCTTCTTAAATTTATTTGAGCAACACGAAGATTGACACATGCGTACACTGACTGGATAGTAGGTCCACCCAAATCTGTGTAGCTCCTCCACTCCTCCTAAGGTCCTCATATGATCTGACCAAGACAATCTCTGGTCTGAAAAGAAACTGTGACCTTAGAATTTGTTAATAAAAAACCACGTGAGCCCAGAAAATAACCGTGAAGAAATAGAAAGAATGAAGGGAAGCCTTGTCTAGCAGTGGGATTACGTGGGCTGATAAGAGAATAATAATATTGACACAAGCAACAGTGGTGCATAAAAAGGCGTGTAAGCACGAACGAATAAACAAGAACACGGTGAACACGAACATCGAACACTTTGTTCGCATGTGCGTACCACTAATGAACATCAAATACTGTCTTCGTCGAAAACGATCGTGGCGTTCCAATTTCGTTGTTCTTTGTGGACGGTGTTCGAAGAAATTTGCTTCAACATCGCGAACATTGGTGAATCCATGGCTAGTAAAGAGAGCGGGGCGGTTGAGCGTACACACAAGTCGAACTTTGTTCGTATGGTGTTCGTGTTCACTTCGCTGATTTACGTCCACACGTACGAACCAAATGTTCCGTGTTCGATGTTCATGTTCACCATGTTTTGTTCGTTCGTGCGTACACGCCTTAACAATAAGATAAAAACCCACGAAAGAGATTATCCATTTAAAGATGAAACCTAAAACCTCTATTGGAATAGGTTTAAATTATTTGGCAACACTACACTCGCTAGAGATGCGCAATACAGCAGTAAATCGATTGCCATATCGATACGAATCTAATGATAGGTTTATAACGATATTATTGGCTGTTATCGCATTCCATATTGAACTTACTGCGGTGTAACATCGATATTTCAGTTCTTTATAGCCAATGATATTATTTCAAAAGATATTTTCATCTTATCTATGGTAATATTTTACCAGACATAAATTGAAAATGTCTTTTTAGGTTTTATATAAAACCTTTTTATTATTCTTTTGTTCTTAGTTATTTTAATAGAGAAGTCAACCATTTGCATATTGGTTGGATGTATGTAAATTGAGTTAAAATAGTTTGATAGATATAATAATGTTTATTCGGTTTGGTAAATGTAATAATTACATGCGAAAGATTTTTATTATACAGGTTGTATTTTTATTGAGTTAGTATTTTTATAATTTAAGTATGTTGCTGTTAAAAAGTCTTATAACTAATAAATAACTGTCACGGGTGTCTATGGATTTATTGGATAAAGGTTTTATTAACTCATTGTATTTTTAAATAATAAAGTTAAATAATTCACGGAAAAAAGTTCTTTATCAGACGTATCGGGGTTAAGAGCAGCCATTCAGTAATAATAATTAAAAACAGTTTTTGTATGCCAAATCTCCAATTTTTATTAAAAAAATAAAATAAACCATACTGTCTTTTTGGCAACCTAGCATGAAAATGTTACAAAATTTAGTAATTATAGAACTACCATTACTTCTCAATTTAAAAATAAAAGCGTCATGTAAACTCACCATTCTGACCACAGATAAAAACCAACATAATCAAGTTATATCCAAGTTAACTACGAGTAAGTAAATAGGTTACTAAGCTACCACAGACGCAGAGTGTCAGTGTATAAGCATCGTGTAGATCGTTATCTTGTTATTTACTGTCTTTCTGGACCTTTGATGGTGCCGACGACCGATGCTAATTTTATTTAAAAGCAGGGGGTATTCTGGAAAACTTTATATGGAGTTGGTTACTTTTTATGGAATAGCCTGGGACCTCTCTACACTATTTGTATTTTTGTTTGGAACGGATAAACTCAATGCTATGCAGGGTGGCAGGGACATCGACGCGAAAACGGTTACCATGGATTCAGTACATCGTTCTGAACCCCCATGTGGTCTAAATGTATGGAACAGTAGATTTTTTTTTAAATACCGACGTAAAATTTCAACACAGGGGGTTCAGAATCCATGGTATCAATTTTCGCGTCGATCTCTCTACCACCCTGTATTATCACTGAGTAACGTATGCCATAATTTATAAAAAATATCACGTGGGCGAAGCCGCTGGCGGAAGCTGGTTTAATATAACTGACAATGCGACATAATTACTTGACTTATTTTTTTTTTTACTTTTATTACTTTAATCTTAAATGCGAGGCTTTTGGCTAATTTGTAAATGTGTATTCTAAGTCATTTTTTTGTAATATGCGTTTAGTTTGTGCAGAATAAACATGTTTTCTTTCTTTTCTTTTATTTGTCAAGAATGACAAAATTCACTCATTTTCACGATCATTTATTTATTTATTTATTTATTTATTTAACCATTTATGCACACACATATAAACAGACAAGAAGAAAGGAACAGAAAAATACGTACAAAGGCAATGCTTATTTCTAAAGAAATCTCTTCCAGCATACCTGTGACAGGAAATTATAAAAAAGAGATGTAGACAACGTGTGTAACCGTAGAAGATAAAACAAAAACATAAATCAAAGAAGAAAAAAAAATACAATTTACACAAACTACTTACAATATAAGAATATACTTACATACATACTTCTAAAATAAATATCACTATAATATATATAATTATATTTTTATTATTATATTTTATCATTGTTTAATAAGGGCTAAAACGATATAAAAAGCTTTTAAAATTTGCAAGTTGTCGGATTGTCACTGTTGTGCCTGTCGGTTTTATGAAATAGGTAGGTTGTGCCTGTAGTTTTTAGGTCCACTTTTACTGCACGAAAATTGACAATGACAGCGATGCGGTTCAGCACTTCGACGTTTTGTTTTTGTATTTATTATTCGTATAGTTATAATATAGTCATTTAATTTAATACCTAGTGTAAATACTTAGTTAATCGTGTTATAAATTGTATAGGTTCACATCAAGCTATAAATTTCTAGTTTATGTTGATCTCGCATTGCATAGTATTTCCGTACAATGCGAGGTCAGCTTATACTGGAAATGCGAAACTTGATGTTTAGCCGTGTATCAAGGTAAATTGATCGGTAATCAAGCGATAGCGATGGAACAATTTTGTACCATTTCCGTCGCCCCACTCAGCCACCGCTCCTAGTGGACTAAGGGTCGCTTACATTCAAAAGCTCTTCTAAACTCTGTTTAAATGTTCCCCAGTTCAGGCTAAATGAAAACGAAAATAAAACAAAGGTCTGGATTTGTGCCCGGTTGATGGCAGTAGGGTCGCCCCCTATTACATGGGACTTAAACATAACTGGCGAAATGTGGGTGTACTATAGGTACACCTCTGTCTAACCCTTCGGGAGAACAAGGCGTGATGTTATGATTGGTATGTTATAAAAATGTAGTCATAATATTAAGGTAGTTCTTAGAAGTATTCCTATAAAAAATATTGAAAAACATTTTCAAAGAGTAACGGTGGAGTTTCTTGCCCATTCTTCTCCATACGAAACCTACTTTTTGGAAGGGCCGACTAGAATCAATTAAATTATTTTGTAAATTTTGACGTTCAAAAGTGCCATACAAGGGCCTATTTGAAATAAATGATTTCACTTTGAAATTGACTATGATAAAGGTTTAAATACTACAAAAAAACCTCCTTTGAATCTGACAGACATTATAGGGAAATTAAGAAAATAAAATAATCCCATAACGTTATTCTAAAAGGTTATTATGAAAAATGTTGTACTTTGTTTTGCCAGCACAAACAGCTACCGGAAAAACTAAAATTAAAAAAAATAAAACATTTTATTCACCTGGGAAATACAGAGTTGCTAGCTTTGAAACGTTGTTGAATAGAAAAACTTTACGCTTTGACGTTTTTTGCACTGACAGATTAATATTATGTCGAGAGTTTTCTTTTTGTAATAATTTGTTTTATTAGTCTATTTTTTTAAGAACATGCTGTAGCTGTATATGTCCTTGTATGTTTTTTTTTTCAAATGATATTTAATAATTATCAGTATTCTTACTACAGTTCGGCCGTCTAGAGAATGCTATCTTGACACCTGTCAGTCATACTAACGAATATATATTTTGCGAATTTGATCCTTATTTATTTATTTATTTAAACTTTTCACACTCAAAATGGTACAAAGGCGGACTTAATGCCTTAGGCATTCTCTACCAGTCAACCAAGGGTGGTGAAGAGATTACAACTAGAAATTGACCAATTAACGTCCAACTGACGACAGAAACATGGGTTCTGTGCCTGCAATAACATCAAATTAATAGAGCCTATTTCGTGTTACATAGAATTAGAGGATTACAAAGTTGTATTACATAATTTAAAAATAAGATTACATGTCACAGTCGGAAATCCTCCATTTATCTTCTACAGCATGAATATTAATTAATCCTATAACGAACTCCACTCACGTCGCCATCTTTTTATTCCATTTTCATTTTAACATTCTTCTCAAAAGCGCATTATTCTTCTAAAAATAAACTCAAATAACGTCTTGTTCACACACATGTGCTTACACGGCTAGTCGCCATTTCTGAGAAGGCACATTGTTTGTTAGCCCATAATTAGAGTAGCAAGTATGCAGTATGTGTAAAATATTCCTTAATGACGATAAAGCGAACGCGCCTTCGCGACAAGAAAAAAAAATTGTGGTTTTTATTTTTAGTCTGTGATTTAAAGATGGCGGCGATATGTGTGGCTTTTGTTGTTGTCACTTTGTTTTCCCTTGACTCCTGTTTTAACAACTTAGAAGATTATTTTTAAAATCTTTTTAAAAGTTACCAGGAATGCATCACTTATCCAGATTTGTTGTAACGACTAAACGACTTTTAACTTTTGTCGAGCTGACAAACTTTTCAAACATTTGAAGCAATGCATTTTTATTAGTGACAGAATTAAAGCTTTTGACGTTTTAGTCTGGATTAAGAACAGATATTTTATCAAATTCTTATGCTAAAAAGTACAAAATAAAATATAAGTAAAATTCTTTTTAAAAACAAGCTTTTATTGAGCTAAAAAGTAGGTAAAACTTACGTAAACATAGAACTTTAAAATATTTTATTAAAAGCTTGAGGCGTGGGCTGCACTCCTTGTTAATTTCAAGCACATTTCGAAGGATTTTGATGGAAAATGCAAATCCATCACTTCTTTAGTTTGAATAATTCGTTTGCTCGCCGACGTAAGTCAAAGTCAAATCATTTATTTCAAATAGGCCCATGTATGGCACTTTTGAATGTCAAAAAGTTACTGAATCAACTTTTAAAAATACATGTCAGTGCTAAATCCTTGTCCATTTTCCATAAAAAAACAACATTCATAGAGTTACTAACACAAGCTGGCCCTCAAAGTCTTACATCATTTAAAATGTTAATGTTCGATCGTTTAAATCATACTTTTTAATGCATTCGTGACCACTCATAATGTGTGAACCGCTTAAGTGAGTGATGCAGTGTGTGTTCATGGTATTGTGAAGTATTGTGCATAGATGAGGGTGTACAGAATTCTTGCCACTTTGTGGTGAATTTAATCATTCATCGATTCGATCTTCGATGATAGAGGTATGAAGGAAGACTCATCGATGACTGTGCTGATAGTTCTTGCAACCAATGGCGAAATATTACAAGACCTACCGAAGATCTTGTTATATTGTCGGGCTGTTGAGCCAGTGAGTAAGATTATGCACAGCCGGGCGACTCAACTCAACTCAAAGAATTTATTTCAATTAAAAAATGTACAAACACTTTTTAATTGTCAAAGAGTCAGTCAGCAATATGAAGCTAGTTGCCCATTACAAAGCGTAGTAGGTAACTATGGAGAAGAACGGGCAAGACACTCCTCGGACACTCTTTTAAAATCAAATACATATTTTGCAGCCCGACTGTGTCGAATCATCGCTTAAAGAAAGATGTGTGACGTTACTGCTAGCCTGCATCATCCCATTGCTGGGCAAAGACTCTCCCCATGACTCTTTCGATCCAGCGGGGTAATTGGGTAACACACTAACAGTAGCAATGAATTTCATTTTGACAGATCAACACCATTCATTGCGTTATTTACGTTGTAGAGTAAACAAAATTGTCGAACTTAAGAAGCAATGGATTAGCAATAATAGCCTTCAAAATTATTCAGATTGTGATTGGACAGTGTGTAACGCAATTAGTGTGCAGGGCTAATGTAGACCACAGCACGTTTAGCATGCCCACAATAGAAACGGGTTTTGTCGACGGAAGAATAGACAAAATGTCAGATAAACAATCACAATCTGTTATTTTGTCTATTCTTCCGTCGACAAAACCCGTAGAAAACCCGTTTCTATGGTTGTCATGCTACGCGTGCTGGGGGCCTAAAATGGCAGAATTATATTATGTTAATATTGTGAATCACACAAACTGTCACAAACTGACAATTCATAGTATTATCTGCGTCCAATTCATATTACGCAATTCATGTGTTTGACAGTTTTGTATTTTAATGAAATAACATTTAAACTGTAGAAATAAAGAATAAAAATCTTATTTGATTAGTAAAAACTGTAAAGAAAATTATCCGTTAAAATTACGGTCTTAATTTTTTCATGCGGCAATATTTACACCAATTATGATTCTGATATGAATTGAATTGAATATGATTCAGCTAAAATATGTGTCACTATAGATGAATTGCTGGGAATTCAGAAAACGAACTGCTTTCAGAGGAATTGCTTAATGTGGCCGTTTTAGACCCGCTGGTCGTTTGTTTTCTCCAGGTCGTCCCACCATCTACTACGGGGTCTGCCGCGACGCCTTCTGGCTGTGTCAGGGCTCCACATAGTGGTTATTTTGGCCTACAGCTCATTGGGTGTCTACTAAACTTCTAACCGACAGAAGTGAAAACTTGAACAATTTTACTGTGCAGGAAATAATGTATAGCGCGTTGCTGTCTTTTTAAAGCTGGTGTCGGTAACAGTGACGCGAAATCAATGGTTTAGTCCCATCTCAAAAATGCCCAACGCGCCTAAAGTCGATTTCACTTCAAAATAAAAACAGTGGCGCTCCGGGAGTGCCGACAGAAGTGAAAACTAAAAAAAAAATACTTCCAAAACCTTTAAAGTAAAAATACTTGCATAGAACGTTGATCCATAACATAATATAAATCGTGTCAAATCGTGTAATAGCGTTTATAAAAATGAGGTGTCAGTAACTGTATTCTCATCTCAAAAATCCCCAACGTGCCTAAAGAAGTTTTCACTTTATAAAAAAAAAAAAACATAAAATATGTAATTTAAAACGCCGCCGCCGACAAGATGCAAGAGAGTAGGCTGCGATGGTATGGTCACGAGAAAAGGAGATCGCCTGAATACGTAGGGAACTTGGCGCTACAACTATCCGATCCCAGTCTATGACCCACAGGCAGACCCAATACAAGGGGGAAAGCTTTAGTACTAAAGGATACGAAAGAGCGTTAAGTATCCGTAGACGATGTCGAGGATAAAGGGAAGTGGAAGAGAAATACCGGGAAGGCTGACCCCATTATCATGTGGGATACATGGCCAGAAAGAGAGACATGTAATTTTAAATATTTAAAAAAAAAATCAGAGCAAACGAATAAAATAACGAGAGCAGTCTCCTCTCTAGTTTAAAAATAAAAAATGTATAAAGCATTCCATTTTTAAATTAATTTCTTTTTCTGTTCATTTTGTAAGCAATTAGTGCACGGACACGCAATACGACTAGTCGCAGCGTTTTTAATTAAAACAATGTCGCGAGTGTGTGCGGGTTTTAATGGAACTAGCGTTCATGAGAGACGTGTCGAATTTCAATTTTGCCGAAAGTCCGGTTTCGGCAAATAAGTCGACTATCATTCGTCGGTATCTTTCGACTATTAATTTTATTTCATAAAAACCGTGCGCCCGATGGTTTCCTATTTGCAAAAATGACGAAAATCCATAAAGATTTTCATACTTAGGCTTTCGTTAGTGTAAATGTCATGCTTTCATACCCAGTGGTTTAGACTTTGCGTTGTCTGTTAGTGAATGAATGAATGAATTTGAGATTTTTATTAAGTAGATTGATACAAATCAACAAACGGTCGCAGAAATGGTATGGTTTTTTCTAGGAACTTTCGCATTCAAATCTGTCAGAATATGTCAAAAATACCTTTTGCAAACAATTTTTTACATTAAATTGACGGTGAGATGAGATTGCGACTTGAATTTGAACGTTTTGAACTAACGTGAGGAGAAGGTTATCACTTGAACTGAATGTTCTTTTTTTGGTAAGATAATTAGCGTTCGGGTAAAAAGCCCGTCATCATTCGTCACTGTATTACTTTAAACTACTCGGTAACATACTGTTCAACAGCAGGGCAAAGATTTATTTTCATTAAGAGATAAGATTTTGTTTAATTTTTATTGAATGACCCTTATTCAATAAAAACTAAACAAAATCTTATGGCTTGCCTATGTTTTTCATTAAGATAGAACATTATTTACTGTTGCTACAGTTATTTACAAATAAAGCCGGTAAAAATGATAAAAAGTATTTTTTTTTCAAAATGTAACAAAAAATCTAACAGACAATCAGAAAATTTGTATTATTGATTGTATGTTTACACGAATTTACTCACAGTTCGTCATTTGATTTCAAATATTCGGCCCTCAGACCAAATAAAATCAAGACATAACGCTGCGAACAATACAGTAAAGCATTTCAAAACTACATCTCCGCTTTGTGCATACACGATCTCATGCACATTTACAACCATTTACGATGAAACTACACCTCACTAAGTGCACAAATGTTTACGAAACCGGCCTCACGTCACTGTTGACAGCGCTCTGTCTTGGTTTTTTATTTGGTCTGAGATTCGGCCGAAACCAATACACGTATACCGAATGCCGAAACCAACTCCCACATACAGCCCACCTCTAGCACTCGTATTTATTAAGGCTCGACTACAAAAATTATGGTGACACTGACATTATAGTAATTTGCATAATTGCGATCATAAATTCTGTGACCAATTATAAACAAAGTAGAAGACCAAAGAAACGATGAATGGACTGTCTGAATGATGACATGGCTAGAAAGGGGGTGGGAGAATGGTGATAATGATCAGTGATCGGAAAAAGGTATGTTAATATACCTAAAGTTCAAAGAACAGAGTCAAAAAAAAAACGAGTGTGCTTATGACCACACGACTGAAGTGAAACTTCTTTCGCTCCATCTGTATGTATATATATGTATATGAATCTTAGATATACGGAACGTATTTGGCTATGAGAGGAAGAGAGAAAGAAAATGTGCGCGCGCACTGCTGTCTCTTGCTTATATCCCCCACTCAATTTCCGTTCGCCTTGCCCGATCACACTTTTCGTAACGCTTACGTCACGTGTTCGCCAGCTTACTCCCCAAGTCAAGCGTGCGTATAGAAGTTTCACTTTAAAAAGTGGAGACTTCCTTACGACTAAAATATTTTTTCGGGACTAATGTCGGGGTTTCGGGGCATCACTTGTCATTCACATGAAAAAATTGTTATTTTTTTTACCTTTACCTTGTTAGTTATATAATTATTAAAGCTGCTATGTAAATTACATTAGCTTCCGCGCTTACTTACATCGTTCAAACGAAGATAAGGAGAAGACCTTTATTTTTTTTAAACAATAAAAATCGTGCATACTATTTTTTATAAAACAGAAACAGGAAATGAATTCGATAGTTCTTTTACTTTATTAATTTTAGTTCTACTTAAGTAATGTTCCGAAATCCGGGACATTAGTCCCGAAAAAATATTTTGTCGTAAGGCGTCTCCACATACTCTGTTCTTTTTCGAGCTTTAGGTATTTTAGATCACCTATTTCTGATAACTGATGCTGATGAATCATAATCACGCTATAATGTTCCCTCTGCTGAGATACAGGTAGGGTTGCCAACCATACTTTATACCAAGGATCGGAACCGGTTTATGGGGTACTGTGTTAAATGTTACAACAAAATACCTTGTGACATATTGCAATTAAATGAAAGAAAATTTAAAACTCAGATTAAAAGTACACTTTGTAAACAAGCATATTACAAATTAGAGGATTATATCCAAGATAAGAGTGCTTGGAAACATGCTGGTCCTGCTCCATAGGACAATTTAGAATCAAGACAAAATCAAACAGGTTGCTAATTTAATTGTAAAATTTATAATTTTGTATTATATGACATTGATTTTACATTCTGTGATTACTTCCTCACACACTGACTTATTAATTTTAAAAACATTAGGAAAATCGTCTACTTTTACTATGTTTGTAAATATGTGAGCACCATGTATCTATCATATAATTAAATTATCTGTCGTTGCTTCATTTTTAATTCTTTTTACCTATTGTGGTATAGTAATTTTATTCTAGGTGCATCGTCTTCACATATAATTATTTAAGTAATGTACGTACTTATACAAACTATTGTAAAACATTTTAAAAGAGTAACGGTGGAGTTTCTTGCCCATTCTTCTCCATACGAAAACTATCTTTTGGAAGGGGCGACTAGAATCAATTATATTATTCTGTAAATTGTGACGTTCAAAAGTGCCATACATGGGCCTATTTGAAATAAATGTTTTGACTTTGACTTTGTTTAAAAAAATACCGGGAAAACCGGTTTATTTGGGTTTTACTCCGAACTTTTCTTAAGAACGTGAACGTTTTAAGAACTTTATTTTAACCTAAATTAACCGGTTTATACGACGAGCGGCATGTCGGTAAACGCGTTGCAACTTGTGACTACTTGTGAGGATGCCGCGCTGAATAAAAACTGAACACAAAGTTAATATTGCTCTAAACCGTTTAATCCGAAAAAACCTTTATTTAAAGACTCCTCCAAAACCGGTTAAAAAACGGTCTTAACGAGCGAAACCGAATGTAAAGGTTTTTGCGTCAAGTACATAATAACGGTTTGAAAATTTAACCGGTATCCGAGCCTTGCTTTATACTAACGTATGGTACTTTATTTTCGATAAGTATACTTTTACATAAAAATAAAATCCTTTATTTCTAATCTTTACTATGCCGATGTTTACACGGACGTAATAAAATCGCGGCGGAATTTTATCGCGCACTGGAATTTCAACTCTCGCTGTTATGCCGAGCGTTGAGAATCTAGCGCGCTGGGACGCACTCTCATCCCAGCGCGTTGAAAAACACACTGTTGGATTTTGTTCATGTGACGTAAACGGTGAAGGAAAACATCGTGTTTTCCTTCATTTTCTTCGATGGTTTTTGAGAGCAGTGGTGATGAAATAATTTACACACAGTAAAGTGCATGCTTGGGTTCGAACCCACGACTCGTAAGTCGCGGCAATTACCACTAGGCCACCACGGGAGACGTAAAATATCCAGTGCCGTTACTTCATCTTAGACATGCGTCAGCTAAAATCCGATTTCAGTCACAAATATCGTATCGATAAAATCCGAACTGGACAAACCGATTTCACAAATGGTTTTGTGAAATCGGTTAGTATCGGTTTGTTTTCGGTAATTTTATTGGATACGCTCCTGAAAACGATTTCTAAAAACGGATTTTGAAAACAATTTCAAAATCTGAAATCGGATATTTAACCGTTACCGTAAAAACGCTACCGGTTAAATATCCGTGGCTACTTCATCTGTGACATTAATATTTGTACAGTAGGGCACACGTCAGGGTGACAGAACCAGTATGTAGTAAGCTGGCCTCACATTCTAATGAAACTCCGTACTACGCTAAACCAGTTCAAGGTCAAGATGTGACCAACGATTCTTGAAATGTTTTTTTGCACCAGGGCAGTTGTCCCACCGCCGGCGATTAACGAGTAGCGAGTAGAGCTAGCAACTGAAAACGAGTGGGCGAGCAGCGAGCAGCGAGTGTGTGTCAGTTTTGTCGCTAGGCTATCAGCGAGTGCCCGATTGCGACGGGCGATTACTCACACCAGTCGCTCGGGGTGAAATTACCGCTGTTTGGTGTAACTGCTATTTTTAGGATTCCGTACCAAAATGGGAAAAAGGAACCATTATGGTGCGACTTAGTCTGTCTGTCCGTCTGTTTGTCATATCTCAAGAACTACTAATTCTATCAATTTGAAATTTGGAATAGTTTTAGATGACGTTTGCCCAACTATTTTTCAATTAAGAAAGAAATTAAAATAGATGTTTTTTTTTGCAACATGGACTGAACGGGGGTCTTAAAAATTCGTACTAAGGCATGTGCGCTATTTGCACATTCGCAAACCTTTTTATTTTCAGGCCATGTAGACTTTTAACGAAAAATATAAGAAATATACCGTTCCCTCTTATCTCCGAAGTTTGCATAGAGAAAAATCTGAATAATCGTTACATGAACTTCTATTACATAGTATTCTAGTATTAGATTATTATAGTATTCGATTACAGGAAAAATAAAACGATGTCTCTAAATAGCATACCTCAGAAATCATCAACTTAAATTATATTAGTTCCACTATCGATCAAGAGATGGCGCTGACCTAAAAACTGCAATATTCTACATGGCAGTGTGCACTGTTAAAATGATCTAATTCTCTGACTAATAAAGGCCTCGCCGAAGAAAATTTAAAATGGTACGGAACCCTCGGTGCGCGAGTCCGAATCACTTTAGTTTTTTTTGGAGTCACCTAGTGCTTGTGAAAACAACTTAATTTAGACAATACACCAAAGGATTTGAACCAATGACGCCATTGTGTAGGCCGCAAGGCTTTGAGTGGGTTCGAAACCAAGTTTACATTACCACCCAAAAATTTAAAACAGTCCTTATACCTTTGCATTAAGGTTTAATTTAGTATTTAGTAGCGTTACCAAACATGTTACCTACTTCGATAAGAAGGCCGTTCTTTTAAAGTGGGAGTCGAAATTATTTGAATAACGAACACAGTCTTTGCTAAAGTTTATTTTATTTTATTTAGTCTCAAAAAGTATTGTACCATCACATAACCTCACGTCAATATTCCCCGAAGGGATGGCCAGAGGTGTACCCAATACACCCATATTTCACCAGTTATGTTTAAGTCCCATGTAATAGGGGGCGAGTCTATTGGCATTAACCGGGCACAAATCCAGACTCCGGGCAGCTACTGAGAAATTCCAGATGTTAAAAGCAAATAACAACGAGCCACTACCATTTGCGATAACACTAATATTGTGTCCCCTGTGCCGAAATTAGGGGCACACCTAAAGCAATTTTTCGGTACATTCGCTCCACTTTCATACAATTTAAATGACGCGGAGCGGTCAAGCTCGAATTGGTCAAATGTAACTAAATAAGGCTTATTGCACACCGCCCGACAGCCATACACGTAGCACCGGAACTGATGGACGTTATTTGGGTTAACCGTTGCGACAGTTCTGTTGCAAATGTGGCGAGACCTTATTCGATTTTTAATTATTTATTTACATCAAGCTTGGTCCGTGTGTTTTCAGGCAGTGCTAGCTTTCAGTGCTAGCTGCCAGTACACGCTGCCAGTGCTAGCTGCCAGTACACGCTGCCAGTGCTAGCTGCCAGTGCTAGCTTCCAGTGCTAGCTTCCAGTGCTAGCTTCCAGTGCTAGCTGCTAGTGCTAGCTGCCAGTGCTAGCATCCAGTGCTAGCTTCCAGTGCTAGCTTCCAGTGCTAGCATCCAGTGCTAGCTGCTAGTGCTAACTGCCCGTGCTAGCTGCCAGTGCTAGCTGCCAGTGCTAGCTGCCAGTGCTAGCATCCAGTGCTAGCTTCCAGTGCTAGCTTCCAGTGCTAGCATCCAGTGCTAGCTGCTAGTGCTAACTGCCCGTGCTAGCTGCCAGTGCTAGCTGCCAGTGCTAGCTGCCAGTGCTAGCTGCCAGTGCTAGCTGCCAGTGCTAGCTGCCAGTGCTAGCTGCCAGTGCTAGCTGCCAGTGCTAGCTGCCAGTGCTAGCTGCCAGTGCTAGCTGCCAGTGCTAGCTGCCAGTGCTAGCTGCGAGTGCTAGCTGCGAGTGCTAGCTGCCAGTGCTAGTTTCCTGTGCTAGCTGCCAGTGCTAGCTGCCAGTGCTAGCTGCCAGTGCTAGCTGCCAGTTCTAGCTGCCAGTGCTAGCTGCCAGTGCTAGCTGACAGTGCTAGCTGCCAGAGCTAGCTGCCAGTGCTAGCTGCCAGTGCTAGCTGCCAGTGTTAGCTGCCAGTGCTAGCTGCCAGTGCTAGCTTCCAGTGCTAGCTGCCAGTGCTAGCTGCCAGTGCGAGCTGCCAGTGCTAGCTGCCAGCACTCGCTGACATTACCTACTAACTGCCAGTACTAGCTGCAGTTTCCTGTGCACCTACTTACCAGTACTTGCAAGTATTGAATTCGGGAACCACACCTTGATTTGCAATACAATATTCGACGTGTCACATCTAATGCTGAATATAGGTCACGAGTAATACGAGTAACCACCACTTTAGATTTCTGTCCGATAATTGGCTATAGGGTTACCCCAACCAAATAACACCTTCGCAGCCTGTGGGTGTAATTATGTATGTCACAGTGTTTGGTGCTATTTTCGCAGGAACCGCTAGCTTAACATTATTGTGTATTAGCAGCGCCCCGCGTTCACCCGCAGAAGCCCACGTTTGCACGTGCGATTTTTCCCGCGGCAATTGTTTTTCGTGTACCGGTATTTCAATGCTCTGCTTAGCACCGAGAGTTGAAAATCCAACACGCTGGGACTCGCTCTCATCCCAGCGCGTTGATTTTCAACGCTCGGCTCAACACCGAGAGTTGAAAATCCAGTGCGCGATAAAATCCCGCCGCGATATTTTTACGTCCGTGCTTACATGGGCTAGTCTCGATCCCGAAGGAATATCGGGATAAAAAGTAACCTAGGTTATGAGTCATGACCCATGTCCCAAATTTCACCCTAATCCTATGATACATATATGGTGATCGCGCGGTAAACTCTGCTTGCGTGATGTAGAATTTGCGTGACGTCAGATCCTTGATGCGTTGTTCGCAATTACTTCGCAGTTGTTCCCGGGACCCTACGCTTAGCGGGCCCACTTGTGACCACTACATCGAACAAGAAGTATCAGCCTACCACAACATAGTTTACGGTCAAAGCTTATGAATAACAACAAAGGGGAATACGGTCAAAGAACTTCTGCAGTAAAAACAGACCTCAGGGTGCCAAACATTATGCGGTGTTAGGGCTGACGCTCTCGGAAATGGAAAAAAGAGTATTTTTCGTGAGTTCCTATATTTTTTTTTTTATTTATTAATTCTTAGAGCTTTTTCGTTTTGATTGAAATTCTAACTAGTTTGTTACTCTTTCACGCTAAAACGGCTGAACAGATTTGGATGAAATTTGGCACTTGGGTAGACCATGTCGTGGATTTGGACATATGATACTTTTTATACCGATATTTCCACGGGATTGAGACTTATGCGCTTCCTGAGAAAATAACACCAAACACTCTAAAATACATAATTACACTCCAAGCGCTACTGTTGAGCATGAGGTCCTGGGTTCGATTCCCAGGTCGGGCAAAGTGTAATTGGCATCTATTAATTAATTAATTTTATAATTTTTTTTAATACAATTTTTATAATATTTATCAATTTTAACATTTTCGTAAATTTTATCAGTTTTATTTTTTGTTTGTCAATTATTATTTTCATAATTACTCTAAATTATAATAAAAACCGCATCAACCTCCGTAGTTTGAAGGACCACAGTCACAAGATTTTGCCTTGAAGGTACTTTCTGTTTATAGATGATAGATTTATTATTTTAATGTAGGTAATACACAGATACACAGATATTAGGTATTTAATTAATATTTATTTTAGTTTCTCAATTACAACACAAAGCACATACACATGTATGAATGAATGAATGAATGTATGTATGAATGAATGAATGAATGTATGAATGAATGTATATTTGTTAAACACAGGCACATACATTTGGTCTTCAGTAAAAATTCAGTTGACTCTATGTTTTGCCAGTGGCGTACAAATTTATAGCTACAGTAGGTACAATAATATTAAAAATAAATATCACCAACTTTAATTTGATTAAGTATGAGCTTTTTTATATTATCTGTCTTATATTACCTTTCATTTATTTATTAAAACGTCAGACACTTCCCTATTTGTGTTTATTATTCTAGCGTATGGTACTCGTGGGTTGCAGCTGAAAATCGGCGCCAGGTGGTGACCTTGTGTTGTCATCTGACATTATGCTGAGCTGAGGCCCTTTTGGCATTATAATTTTTTTTTTTCTGTTTTGTTATAAGGTGTATTTTTCAGTAGTAATGCCAATAAACACATTTTTCTTTCTTTCTTTCTTTTCTGGAATTTCTCAGTAGCAGCCCGGATGATGGCAATAGGCTCGCCCCCTATTACATGGGACTTAAACATAACTGGCGAAAAATGTGGGTGTAGGTGCTATAGATATACCACTGCCTAACCCTTCGAGAAATGCTGGCATGATGTTATGTAACTAATTCTGTAGCTCACCACGACGGAAAGAGTCCATAAAAGTAAAAAAAAAAAACGATATCTCTGACGTGCCAACCTTACAACACTTCATTTGATCCCCAGTGCTACATCCCACCAAAATACGTGGACAAAAAAGACCTTTGTCCGAACCAAGTAGAGCGTGCAGGGACTAACGTATCATAGCCGAAATTATAGCTTTTTGTGGAATTAAGCGGATCCAGATTATAGAGGGCCACAAATTGGGGGACAAAAAAGGGGGAAATGAGTGATTGAATGAAGACGGATGTTTGAGGAAATGCCTGGTTTTGTGGTTTGTGGCGTTCGTTTTAGTGTGTTTCCGGGTTTTTTGGTAAAAGAAAAATTTATGTAGAGAAGTGAAATGTTTTTGTTGAGAGAATGCATTGACAGTCTCATTAAAATGAAATAAAATTGTTTATTCTGTAAATATGATATTGGAATCACTTTTAAATTACACGGCATATAAAAAAAATAAGCTCTACGAGGTCGACATTTCCTATCTTGTACGCCCTAAAGGCAAAACATAGCGCCCTCAATGTATAACCAAATAAGAACGTATAATGTACTATGTTACAAAGTAAATAAACGAATCTGAATATCTGAGAACAAAATGGCGAAAAATACACACGGGATTTGATCCTCTAGTTAATATTTCATAACATTTTCAATGTTATCCAAATAAATTGCTCTCATAAAAAGCATTATAAAAAAATAATTATTTATTTCTAAAAACAAAATTATATAAATTTTATATTATTTGAATTTGGAAGCTTAAGGCTCATGCACACGACGTTTTTTATAAACAGGTTCTATGTAACGTCGACGGCACGTTTTCTGCCTTGAAAAAGCAGCATTCATTGCGTTTGCAGCGCGTATACGCGCGCCGACGGCGCCATAAAAAAACGCCGTGTGAGATAAAAAAAATAAAAACTCTTTTTATAGACTTTTCTATAAAAGGAGAACTTCGTTACTCTGTATTCGTTTAAAAGATGTTTTATTGAATCTTCAAGTTTATTACATTCTTCCGACTGTGATAGTAGTTTTTCTGTCACAGCCAAGCAGGAAAAATCTGCTGGCTTTTTTGACACAATCCGTAATGTCCTCTTTTATGACACGTACAGAGCTCAGAATCGTCGCGCTGGCAGATGAAGAAGATGAAGATCGTCTAAAGATGTCAGTACGTATACTAATCTAAATTCGTGGTGCCGAAAATGCCACATAACTTCTATTCCGGATCGCCTTCTAAGCAGTCAGTTAAGGTGGAACTAGTTGATAATTTTTTTCCATACAAATTTCGGGGGGTTTTTACATCACTAAAGTACTATTGACTTTGGAAATCCAAAGTTAAACATGATGTTGTTTTGTCTCATTTATTAATTTTGTCTGTGCGCAAACAGAATAATAAAATAATAAGCCATTAAAAAGTTCGGAGCCCACAAAGATTAAAGGCTATTTCAAACAGGCGCGACACGCAACGCGACACAGAGACACCGCTTGTCGCGCGACGAGCGGTGTCTTTGTGTCGCGTCGCGTGTCGCGCCTGTTTGAAAGAGCCTTAATGGTATTAAAGGAAGTTTAAAATCTCCAAAATATAGTCGGCACCGACAAATCTCAATTATTGAAGAGTTCAATAAACTTTATTTGTAATTGATTTATGCAGTGGTTTTTTCATAAAAGTCTATTTTTGAAAGGACTTTTCGTAAATATTTATACGCGCTCGTTTTACTAAAAAAACTACAAGGTGAAAAATAACTTTAATTTTGGAAGTCGGTATCAAAAAACTAAAATACTGATCCAAAGACACCGACTTCCGAAATTAAAGTTATTTTTCACTTTGTAGTTTGGAAGTCGGTTGTATTTTTTGTAAAAAAGTTTTTTTTTTAACTTTTTAGTGGGTTGGTTTGTAATTTATCTAAGTTACATTAGCCTAATCCCAACTGCTCATCAAAAATATCAAAATCGCCATAGATGTGCCTATAATATTTGAAGAGTTCCCTCGATTTATCCAAGATCCCATCATCAGATCGTGACCAAATGACAATGGGACCAAATTTAAAGTACCTATACCCTTCCAACAAAAAAAAAATAATTTTTCAAATCGGTCCAGCCGTCTTTGAGTAATCGGGGAAAATACATTTTTTTTTTTCAAATCCGACGAACTGTGAACCTCTTCCTTTTTTTTAAATCGGTTAAAAATAGTTTGGAACAGTTTTTTGTGCGTGCGAACTAGACGTGAATGTAAACCAGCATCTAACTGCTTATCTCTGTCGGACACGATGCCAGGTGAGACAGCGTGATTTTTGGTCATGCCCACCAGTGAGTTCAAGCCCGCGACTAGTTCAACCTTTAGTCATTAGTGTCGTACTGCGAGTAAACGTGAGACGCCCAGTTTGTATGGAAAGTGTCGTCACTGACGCCTCTAGCAGCGGCTGTCGAAGCGTGCTCTGTGACGTGACACCCAAAAAAACAGGACGCCATTTTCTTCCCAAGAACCGAAAATCTGAAACGCTCATTACCATTTCCATTAAATAAACGTTATCTTTCTTTCCATATTTCCTAGTAATTGTATAAGATAAAGTTGTTAAGTTGTCAAAGTTGATAGAACGCTGACAGAATACATAAATGTAATTTCAATAATTGATTTGATATTCAGATTTAATAAAAATATCTGGATGACCGAGCGTTACTCGGTTTTTTTTTTGAACGACGTTTTCTAAAAATGAAACCTAGCTAGATTTATCGCCCCCAAAAGCTCCTGCATACTAAATTTCATGAAAATCGTTGGAGCTGTTTCCGAGATTCAGAGTATATCTATATACGTACGTACATACATAACATCACGCCTGTAATCCCAGAAGGGTTAGGCAGAGGTGTACCTATAGTACACCCACATTTCGCCAGTTGTGTTTAAGTACCATGTAATAAGGGGCGAGCCTATTGCCATCAACCGGGCACAGATCCAGACTCCGGGCTGCTACTGAGAAATTCCAGATGGAAAAACCCAATAACACTTCGCCCGACCTGGGAATCGAACCGTACATTTATACAAGAATTGCTCGTTTAAGGGTATTAGATAGATACTTTCATTCATGAAAACTTCTGAAACTAAGCCACGCCAGAGCTACCATTCTTCTTTAGCCCAGGTTCGCACAAGCGATTCTTACCCGCGGCGATTTTTTATCGCATACTGGATTTTCAACGCTCTGCTAAGCGCCGAGAGTTGAAAATCCAACAGTCTATTTTTTCGACGCGCTTGGATGCACTTTGTTGGATTCTCAATGCTCGGCTCAACACGGAGAGTTGAAAATTTAGTGCGCGATAAAATCCCGCCGCGATGGGCTTATCACATTCGTCAGACAGTGATAGTAGTTTTTGTGCCATCGTCAAGCTTTCTTGAAATAATCTTTAATGATAAGACTGAAAAACAGGACGCCTTTTTGTTTCCAAGGACCGAGAATTCAAAAGCCTCATTACCATTTCCTTTAAATAAATCTTTCCTTTCCTTCCTTCTTTCCTAGTAATCCTACTAATAAATATAAATATTTAATATCCTTGCTTCAATATTTTATATGCGAAAGTGAGTTTGTTTGTTTATTGCGCTTTCACGCTAAAACGGCCGAACTGGTTAAGATGAAATTTGGTACATAGGTAGACCGTGACCTGGTTTAGGACTTATGCTACTTTGTATCCCGATATTCCTACGGGATCGAGACTAAAGGGTCTTTCAAACAGGCGTGACACGCGACGCGACACAAAGACACCGCTCGTCGCGCGACGGGCGGTGTCTTTGTGTCGCGCCTGTTTGAAAGAGCCTTTATGCGGGTGAAACCGTGGGGCGCAGCTAGTTATACGATAAGTGTGAAAGTTTGGATGGTTAATTACCAGTGTTGGAAAAAAAAACAGTTTTTTGAAGTGAAAACTTTTCTAGGTATTTTTGAGATGGGACTAAACCATTGATTTCGCGACACCATGACGACACCTCATTTTTGTAAACTCGATTGTGCTCTTTATTTATATTAAGTTACGGATAAATGTTCTATGCAAGTATTTTTACTTTAAAGGTTTTGTAAACGCGATTGTGCTCTTTATTTATATTGTGTTTTTACTTTAAAGGTTCGGAAGTATTTTTTTTGGAAACGCGATTGTGCTTTTTATTTAGATAAGGTTACGGACCAATGTTTTATACAAGTATTTTTCTCCCACCAAGGCGATCTTGTTCAAGTTTTCACTTCTGTCGGCACTCCCAGAGTTTTTCACCACGTTTATTTTTTAATTTTATAAAACAAACAGTTCAAAATGTGTTAAACAAGAGTTTTTTTTTCCCATTGGGCGATTTATTACGTTAATTATCAACACAAATCGATAAGGCCTAATATAATTCATTTCGAGACAATTTTTAAATTTATTTGAGGAAACATTTTATAAAAAAACGATCAGAATATCATAATAATCACAACAGTTATAGTGAGTTAGTACTAACTAATAAACTATCTAATCTATGAATACACTTTTTATATTTTGGAGTCAGTCTAAGTAGGTATGTAACTCAGATACTGAACCAACCAGTACACTCTGTACGTTCAGAATTACGAATTCCGATTTTCGTTCTTAGATGTACCTTACCTAAAAGTATATTTAAATAAGGGGAAGTCCCCAAAATTGTTGCGGGGAATTACTTCATTTCGACCGGCGACGAAGTGTATAAAAATATCTAACCTTTAAATTTTTTTTTCGAGTTATTATTTCAAGTCCTAAAAATGTATAACTTTTTATTTATTTCCATTCATTCGCAATTTAAAACCACATTTTTTTTTCTTAATGTTTAAAACATTATTCTAAACTTGTTTTATTCTGTGATTTTAAACACTTAATAAAAAATATTATTTTGTTTTAAACTGTTTGAAACACTGTTTAAAATACGTGTTTTAAAACAATTTGTTTGTTTTATGCCAATTGCGTAACTTATTTTCGGAAACAATTTATTTCATTTTGACAGTTCAACAACATTAATTGCGTTATTTACGTTGCTGAGCATATTTTTTTGCAACTTATGAAGCAATGGATTAGCAATCTGTTTTAAATCGAAACAAAGTCTTATTGTGTTCTATTACGCAATTAGGGTACTGGTTATTACTCAATTACGCAAAAACGGCCGAACGGATTTAGATGAAATTTGGCATACAGATAGTTTTATCCCATCAATACGTTCCTGTAGGATAATTTCCGACAATCACGCGGGTAAACCTGCGGGCAAAATCTTGTGATTTCTAAGACACCACCCAAGCTGTTAGAACGCTGACAGAATAAATAAATGTATCTCTCTAATTGATTCGGAATGAAATAGCTTTCACGAGTCGTTTAGCAAATTCTCGGGAATTTAATCCAAAAGTGAACACTTGGGTAATGAAGTGGAGGTTGAGTTTTAACGAGAATTAATTTAATGTTGATGTAATCACAGAATGTATAATTAATGTCATAAAAATCTATACTAAAATTATTAAGACAGAGAGCGAATTTTGTGAGTTTGTGTAGGTATAAGGTGATCTCCGGAACCAAAACTCTTCTTCGAAGAAATCTTTCACATTTTGAAAGTTACATTATTTATGGGTGACTGGTAACTAGTGACCGATATTTCAACACGTGACTTTACTCATCATTATGAATAACTTTTACTATGGGACCAACTTGAAATCAGGAAAAAAATGTTGCCTACATTTTAAGAGTTTTGCAAACATAAATGTAGGGAACAGCTGATATTTTTTTCGTGATTCTTCGCGAACCCTTCAAAGTGCGTGTCGGACTACGCACAATGAAGGGTTCCGAAGTTGAGATGAATTATTTATCCCAAGAACAAACTTAAAACATGTTCTCCCATACATTGAACTGCAAATGTAAGTTTGTACGCACAATATTGAGAGATTTACCATGTTACTTTAAAACGATAGACTTCTTATAGGTTTTCCTGTAATTAATAAATAAAGAGCCATAAATGTATTTTTTGCAAAATTTTAGGTCCAGTGGTTTCGGAGATAAGGGACAACTTTCATCGAATTTCTTAAATATCTTTAAAAGTATTTATTTGAAAATTATATAAAAAATATGTTTAAGATCCTCGTAACAAGCCCTTTCATTTGATATGTCACACGATACTGTTAACCGAACATTTTTTTTTAATTTTCTTGTCTGCCCCCAAAAGTGACCCCTGTATTCAAAATTCATTTATTTACGTTACACGTTTGTGTTTGGGTCACAGAAATACATGTGTGTATCAAATTTCAACTTAATCGGTCCATTAGATTCGGAGCAAATTGCCTGTGACAGACGGACAGACAGACACACAAGTGATCCTATAAGGGTTCAGTTTTTTCCTAAAAATTACTTAATAATACTAATGAGACACTATCTTGAATTCATGCAAGCCTAGTACCTTTTGTAAGGTACTACCAGAACTTGTGCACAACGTGTCGTGAACAGAATACCGTCTTCACATGTAAATTGCACCCGTGCGAAGCCGGGGCGAGTCGCTAGTACCAAATACCAAATAGAATGAGCAAATACTGCCTCGTTGGTCTAGCTATCGCAAGTCCTACTGCTGGGCATGAGGTCCTGGGTTTGATTCACAGGTCAGGCAAAGTGTTATTGGGTTTTTCTGTCTGTAATTTCTCAGTAGCAGCCCGGAGTCTGGATTTGTGTCCGGTTGATGGCAACAGGGTCGCCCTCCTATTAAATGGGACTTAAATTTAACTGGTGAAATGTGGGTGGACGTAGGTACTCCTCTGCCTCACCCTTCTGGGATTACAGTCGTGATGTTATGTTATGTTATGTTTGCTTCTGAGACGCCATCACCCAAGTTGATTGATTGCTGACAGAATACATTAATGTAATCACTAATTGATTCGGAATGAAACGGTTTTCTCGAGTCGTCTAGCAAATTCTTGGGAATTCAGTAACTAATCAATAACTAATTTATCTAAACAGTTTGAGCTTTAACGGGAATTAATTTGGTGTTTTTTAATTGGTGTTCTGGATTTCCAGGTAGGTTTTTATAAGTTTAAAATAAAATTGAAAGTTTTGGACAATAAAAATGCTAAGTTAACTTAGGTGCGTTGGGCATTTTTGAGATGGGACTAAACCATTGATCTCGCGACACCGTGATGACACCAGCTTACAACCATTAAAAAGACATCAACGCGTTGATTACCGCGGTGCGTGGAGTAAAAGACATCAACGCGTTGATTACTGCGGTGCGTGGAGTAAAAGACATCAACGCGTTGATTACCGGTGTGCCAATTTTTTTCAATTTTTCACTTCTGTCGGCACTCCCGGGGTACCTCTGTTTTTTTTTCTTTTTTACTTTAACTAAAGATAACGGCGATAAATTGAGTTAAATTGTGCCTTGACGTCACGAGTATGTAGATTTTATACTTAGTTGTGACGTAGCGACCCCCACTCCCCAACTTTAATGGGTTTTATCTAAGTCATTTGTTATTATTACGATTTTTTATTGTCTTACTGACGGGCTAAATAGAATTTCTTTTTTTTTTGACCCAAGCATCATCCCTATCCTAAGGCTTTTTTTTTTGTTTTTTTGGGTGGTAAATTATCAAATAACTTCACCCGCTCTGAGCGGAGCGGGAAGGCGTGTCAGACTCTTATTGACTAAAACCCACCCGTGTTCCTTCGGTTGCCCTGTTGCCGGGGGCCACGATCTCCCTTTCGGTTTTCTTCGCACCCCCGGCAGGCCCTATTCTACGCCTGGGAATGCAACACAGTAACACGCCCATATACATTTTGAACAGTGAACCATTTCTGACGTGAGCACTCCTAATCAAAATTCGAATCACAAAACGCACAGTGTGCAGAATAGAATAATGATATGACAAAAAACCATTCGGTAAGGACTTGTATAAGTCGACATTTTTATTTTGCGTTTGTTAGAAAAATTACTTAAAATTCAAATCTTGTGCAAAATAACGTTGTATTTCTCAAAAGTGACTGAACAAGTGCAAAAATGTCAATATCTTTTTGCTACTTTTAATTTTAAAAGGAACTTAATTGTTTACTTATTAACTTTAGATTCGATTTAATTTGTGTTTTTTTTATAAAAGGTCAATAAACACAAACCGAAAAATTTCTTTCAATTAACCGGATTTTTGAATTGTGGCAAATACTGGTAATCAGCTAGACATCCGGTTAGACTGGAAGCCGACCCCAACATAGTTGGAAAAAGGCTAGGCAGATCGAGGCACTTGAGTTGACAAGGAGTCGGTCAGTCAGAAAGATTGCCCATTTCAAAGCGTAGTAGGTACACACGGCTACATATCAAGCTATACATTTCCAGTTTATGCTGATCTTGCATTGCACAGGATTTCCGTACAATGCGAGGTCAGCTTATACTGGAAATGTATAGCTTGATGTGTAGTCGTGTGGACTTATAGAAAAGAACGGACACTCTTTTCTATTCCATTTGAATTATTATTTTTATTTAAAAACAGCTTTTTCATACAAAAGTGCACTACGGTTAAAATGTATGGAACAACAATTTTCTTTTGTAGCCTGCAAAAAATGGTTTAGAATCATGTACTGAATTCATGGTAACAGTTTGCGCGTCGATATACCTTACATTCTGTATAAAAATACTTGTTTAATTAATCACAAAATCATTATTCTTCATCAAAATTTAATTTCATAAAACTAATCACTATAACCTTCAAATAACCGTTAATAAATGGCACTGATGACGTCACTAACCCCACCCACTTATCCACACAGTGAGTACACGATCACGTATTGTGTACAAAATTCGCCCAGTCACCGACCGTTTAGCACTGTGTGCCAACCCAGTTAGCTAGGTGGACAAAAAACTTCATGTGCTATGTTTGATTTGTGGTGCAATAACCTTGGTTGTCAGAAAAAGTTTACTTACCTATATATTTAATAGTATATCGGTCTGGTAGTAACCGTTATAATTAATAAGTAGGTGCTTAAGAGTAATAATATTGATTTAATCGAGCAGAAAATAGGGCTTTGATTAATAGGGTAATTAATAGATAAACTCAAACCATTTATTTCACTTAAACTAATTATAGGCACTTTTGAATTGTCAAAGAGTCGGTCAGTTAGTCAGAAAGTTGAAGCTAGTTGCCCCTTCCAAAGCGCAGTATGTTCCTATGGAGAAGAGTCGTAAGTCGGGGCTTATACCACTGGGCCGAAACAGCTCCCATTTACTCGGTAACAGGAAACCTCTTTAAAAGGAAATAATTATGTTTTTAGATAGAAAAACTCCTTTGATAAAACCACAGACTTTTATATTAAGCCCACTGCACAGCGTCGCAACTAATTAACAATATCACAACGAAGTTTGTTGATATTTAAATACATAATTATACCCTAATCAAAGCCAACTTGTGACATTAACTGGGAAACTTCGCCTCTCCACAAACCGCTTCAGAACTTCTGATTAACAACATTAGGAAAACAAAAAAGTTGAGTACGAGAAAGTTTCTATTTTTATACTGCGACCGGCGCAAAAGTACCTACGATAAAACCGGTAAAAAATGGTAAAATATGATAAAGAAAGAAAGAAAGAAAATATTTTATTTGGAACACGCACAGGAAATACAAAACATAATAAAAAAAAGGTACAAACATTAACAAAAATAAAAAAAGAGCATTCTAGACTAACACAAAAAAAGGAAAATACGACCTGTGCGAGGCCAAAAAGGCTCATATCTCAGCATGATGCTGCGATATTTGATAGAGTACTCTTCATTCGAGAAGGGCTCATGGCTAAATAATAACAGCCACACTTAGTTGATTTACGGTGAATCTACGCTTGCTAAGGACAATCCGTAGATGGGTGATCATTATTCAGACACCTCCGTGCCGTGGAGTTTCTTGCCGACTCTTCTCCAGAGGGAACGACAAATTGGAATCGTGCACGTAGCTTCTGACGTTTCATAAGTGCCCATGTAGGTTTATGTGAAATAAAATATTTTGAATTTGAATTTGTGCCTCGGAAAGCCATTAGTCCCAGCTGAAAACGTCACGATCTTTTTTTTTACCGTTACTAAGCAATATCTTAGATTTCTTAAAACAATTTTTGATCGAATTAGAGCCCTCGTCCTTTGGCTTTTTTCGGCATTTCTTCTCAGAGATAGAAAATGTCGACTCTTGCTAACTTATAACAAATATTGACGTGTAAAAGTAATTTTAGTATCCCAGTCACAGTTGAAATCATTGCCTTTCTTAACGTGAATAATTATGTAAATATACCTTTATAATGAGTCCGTTTTATATTTATTTCCGAAGCGCGGTGGCATTTAACCCACGGGTGAGATATTAATAAAAGATAACATGTTTTTTCCACGCCTACGCGTGATCGACCCACTGTGTAGTGTTAATCTTCTTAATACTTATATTAGATTGATTGCCATTTTTTGTCCGCACTGTCTGGAGTTTAGTGACTTCTAAAGAGGGCTTTCGCATTTATTTTGTATCTAGTTGATAAAGCTGGCTATCTATTTGATTGGGGGGCCTTGGTTTATAAGCAATTACTTTAAAAAATCCAGATTTCATGTAGTTTTTATTTTGCTTAGCTTTCCTATTTATTTTTTGCATGTGAGACTTTCACCAACAATAGTACTTATGTAAATTATGAGATGTGCATCGACAATTATTGTAAGTACCCAAAACAAGGAAAAATTCTAGTAAGCTGCATTAAAAAAAAAAAAAGTAACACTTGCCAGACGAATTCAGAAATGGTGTAGGTAGCGCGAAAAACAGCCAGTATAAAAAAATATTTTTTTCTCAAACATGCTTGGTCATTCGAACATTATTTTGACAACCTTCTTCGAGGTAAATCGAACTTGCTGTACTGGTCAAAAATAAGCGAGAGCAAGCAGAATCCATCTGTCGTGTTATTTAAAAATGGAACGAACTTTTTACTTCGAAACATGGTAACCAACGACATTTTTTTTTTAAATGTCGCAGCATATGCTGAGATAGGAGCCTTTTGGCCTCGTACAGGACTTTCTGTTATTTTTTAAATTTGTTTTTTAATTTTTTATTAATGTTTCAATGAGTGTGTTTTAGTTTAATTTGTGATGTCCTGTGCGAGTCCCAATAAATACTTTTTCTTTCTTTCTTTGTTCTTTCAAGGAGTTAACATATCAAAGATTTTATTTAAATTTCGATTTGGCTTGCAAATAGAACTGTTTGAAATAAAAAAGAAACAAATGAACATATAGGCGCGTGAAAAATTATCGTTGTGGTAATTGATTCTGGAATTTATAATTAATTTACTCAGTTTGTATTTGACGATCGTCCATCAATGTACTATTCGTTGTCTTTTCTTGGCCCTGCTGGCACTCCAGATAAAAATAAAGAATTTGTCAAAAACTTTATAGACACAATTTTTTTTTAATGATCTTTACTTCAATTTCGTAGCACATTCACAAACACTATCCGAAGGATTCATATTTTTGAAAAATCTTTTGCTGGACAACGTAAATAACACAACAAATATTGTTGATCAGTTGAAATGAATGGCATAGCGATTGTAAAGGACTTGCTACACGGCTGTAAACCGCGTCCCGACAGCGGTGACCTTGGTGGTTTACAACCATGTAGATGGTGGTTTACGACCAAATTTCAAACAGCTCTGCCTGTCGCCTACCAAGGTCATCTCTGTCGGGGATGCGGTTGGCAGCCGTGTAGCAAGCACTTTAGTGTTTACACAATTACCCCGCTTGCGCTGGAGTAGAATGACAGTATTTTTTTTATAACATAGAAAACGGGATTTCAAAGTTTACCTTATTTCAATAAGCTGAAATTATACACTGGTTCTGTGTTTCATATTAATCATATTGTAAAATTATATTATCTTATAATTATTAGTACCTGGTCGACCTCTGTATGGGTAAAAATAGTTAAACATATCGTCCAGGTATACCAACGTTTTATCACATTCCCGTAGCTGTGAAAATAGAGATACGATCCCGCATATGAGACCTAGCTAGATCGATTTTACCCCTGTATTACAACTTTCATCGAAATCATGAAAGCTGTTTTCGAGAACGCGAGAACAAATATAAACATTGCTCATTTAATAGTAGGTATAGGATTTAGTGATATTATGTATTTGCGAAGAATGTAGGTCAGTCCATTCGTTTAATATCAAAACAACATCTGAAAGAGAGTGTTCCAGCCCGTCCCATCCTTGATGTCCTCCCTCTAGTTGACGCCCTAAGCCAAGGTTCGTACCCCACAGGGGGTGCCCTTAGCGAGCGTTCACCTAGTTTTAATCAGCATAGTCGAATAACCCCTGGCTGGAGGTTTTAAGTGTAGTGTAGCTTAAGGCACCTACAGGAAAGCCCGGTTAAGTAGTCATGATCTCAGAGGTCAACTACGAGATGCCCTACCTAAAAAAAAAGAGTCTAATATTTGTGTTTATGCATGCATCGTCAATCATTGTAGGCATTTGTTCCCACTTGTCGGATTCGCAATAACTCGGATTTTCACTTCGCCGGATTTTGTACTGACAAGTACAAAAATAATTCATTTAATGGGTATATTTGTTACGCACGAAGTCAAAGTTGTTTTTTATTAGAACGTCGAGTAGAACGTCTTGAACGATGACCCTTCTTCCTTAAGAAGGGTCATCAAGGAAAAAAGACGTTCTACTCCCAGCCTTACTATAAACCCACGAGTTTCACACAATGATGTAGTACCTACGTTACATTTCTTTCACAATGGTTGCCACCAACCATATATGGCTGCCGGAATGACCGCCAAGAGTGAGTAACCGATGAACCAAAAAGCCCCGTTAGGTATTCAGTTGTTGCAAAAAGTTTATTGATTTTAATTACGTTCTTCATGTGGGCGATTTACTTTTATGGTGTGGGCGGTATTTCTTTGAACGGTGCTATTTTTTTTTTTTTCATAAAAAAGCAGTTAGTATCGTTGGTATGACTAAAGAATATTGTTATAACGGTCGAGCCAAACATGTACCTGGGGGCCTTAAACGGCCATATTAAGCAATTCCTCTAAAAGCAATTCATTTTCTGAATACCCAGCAATTTCTCTATAGTGACACATATTTTAGCTGAATCATGTACAATTCAATTCATATCAGAATCATATTTGGTGTAAATATTGCAGTATGAAAAAAATGAGGACAGTAATTTTACCAGATAATTTTTCTTTACAAATTTTATTAATCAAATGGGATTTTTATTTTTTATTTCTTCAGTTTAAATGTTATTTCATTATAATACAAAACTGTCAAACAGATGAATTGCGTAATATGAATTGAACGCAGATAATATTATGAATTGTCAGTTTGTGTGATTCATAAATATTATCATATTATGAATCTGTCAAAGCGGCCGTTTTAAGCAATTAGGTAATGAAATAAAGGTAAAAAATAATCGTAAAAAAACGTTTTTTACAGATGTCACTTTCTTGTTTAAAAAATACTTTACAACCAAATTAAAATTTTCTATCGTTACGATATTTGCCTCTTTTATTTTAATGTATGTTAAACTTTATCATTTATTCTTAAACTACTCTTCGTAGATGTAACTGCTTGAGCTCAATTTTTTTGTTAGATTTATAATAATAATATAATATTATGTAATCTGTCTTTGTAAAGAGCCCAAAAAGACAGCTTACCTAAACGTCAACGAATTATAACGTTGCTAAATTGAAGAGTACAACTGTGACGTAACATGACAACTGAAGTGACAGGTATTAAGTTTAGTCGGTTCCTTAACAGCTCTCTCGTCACGTGGTTTTTTTTGTTTATCTTTATTTGACTAACTAAACCAACTGAGTATAACTGATTTTGAAAATCTACTCGCTTCCTCAATGTAAAATTACATCTCTACTTTTGGGCGTTGTTGTTTTGAAAAAGACAGTATATGATTCAGGCGTGACCTTGCTGAAATCCATTATAAAATACAATAGACGTGGATGTATTTAGTAACCTGTTCCGCTTAGCTACTACGAGTTGCAACACCAAGCGCTGAACGCAGACGCTTGTTGTGGCAACACGCCGTGTTCGAATTCGCGACAAGTCAATCGTCATCCTGAGGATGCCTCGTTGAGAGGTGAAACACGTGTTGATTTCTTTCAGGGTTTTTTATGGCTTTTTAGAAATAGCTAAGCGGAACAGTTTACTAAATATATCCACGTCTTTTATATAAATTGTATTTTATTTTTACATATAAAAAAACCTAATCTTGATAATAATTAGACTTAGGTTTGTTTAAGTACGGAATAAGAGTGTTTCAACATGTTTCAGCCTCCTAATTCAATAACTGAAGAGGTAAAAATTTTTTTTTTGAAGATCATCATCATTATCATCTCATTTGTAAAACTTTTCTCAAATAATAAAAACTCTTTGCTTCGTTCTGACGACGGACTTAACAATAAAAATAAAATGAAAAGTAAAAAGCACTAGTGCGTAAAAGTGTCAGTTTCCACACAGTTTGTAAAAAATCTGTTTCATAGAAAAGTGCAATACCTACGCGGTCAAAGTGCATGGAACAGCTCATTGTTTTTTTTAAATACTGAATGGTTCAGAATCATGTAGTGAATCCATGGTAACAGTTTTCGCGTCGATGTCCCTGCCACCCTGTATTATAGGCTTTTTGTCCGGGTCTCTTGACCAGTTTCTTCTGTTCTCATCGTCCTATCACTGTCCGAGTTAGTTATAATATATATTATCATAATAATTACCTACGTCCCATCCATAACTAGACAAACTCTCAATAACGTAGGCAAGATACCCTGAAGGCAATACATGGAAATGCCACGGCGTGGGTTAATACAACATTATATTACTTGTCACGTTCTTTCTTTGAACAATATATATTCTCTATGGTAGCTAATAAGAATAATAAGAACATGCTCGTTATGAAATATGGATTCGGGAAATTATTATAACGACATATTTTTTATCAAAGAATGTTTATTCGCCGGGAGGGTCGTTCTAGAAGGACATATTGGTGATGTTCTTCCGAAATGCCAGGTGCGGAATGTGACCTTATTGGTGATGTTCTTCAAAAAGGTCAGGTGAGTAGTACTCGCAACCGGCGTGCGTGTATGACCAGATGTATGAACGTAAACGAAGCAAAAGGAGTATGTAAGGATCGTAGCAGCTGTTGTCTGTGGTTTCTGCCTACCCTCATGACAAGGGTTCCCCATGGGTGGAAAAATCAGAAGATCTGTTCTACAGATACCTTTTACCTACCAGCATTATCATCTGTACCGCCTTTTCCCACCTATGTTGGGGTCGGCTTTCAGTCTAACCGGATGCAGCTGGATACCCGTATTTCACATGGAGCGACTACCTATCTGACAACCCAATTACTGGGTAATACGATACCCCTTGGTAAGATAAACTTTGCCAGGTCATACTTTGCAGGCTGGGACCACACAAAATATGGCAAGTCCCAAACATCGACACAAACCATTTATTTTCTAACCTTATAATTATGCACCGTTATCTTCAACCATAATAAAAAAAAACATAAATTAAAATAATAATCGCCCTCTCATCAACCACGAATTTCATACAACGTTAAAGACGTGCTTCAAGAAAATTAATGTTTTCACACTAAAATCATATAAAACATGAGTTTAACGGCACTATTACCGTAGAATGTATAGAAACGACTTATTAAATTACATGGTTTTTATTTTTGGCCACAATTTAACACGGCTTGGCACACTGACCGACTAATGTAGTGCGATGGACATCGAACTAGATTTTAACGCGTAGTGAATTGAAATGGATTGTAACACGGAAACAAAGTGGGTTCATAGAATGTTTTTTGCTCGTGGCTAAATAGTAACAGCCGCTCAGGTCGATCGAAGGTTGAGCTACGCTTGCCGCCGGTGAAAGAAAGAAAGAAAGAAAAAGTATTTATTGGGACTCGCACAGGACATAACAAATTAAACTAAAACACACTCATTGAAATATTAATAAAAAATTAAAACAAATTTAAAAAAATAACAGAAAGTCCTGTACGAGGCCAAAAGGCTCCTATCTCAGCATATGCTGCGACATATAAAAAAAAAATGTCGCAGCGCTGGTATTCTGATAGGGCCCGCAGTGATGTCACGGATAGATAGATACAAAAATAAATATTAAATAAAATATAAAATAGATGTGTGAAATACTTTAAAAATTAAATAGAAGTACTCCACGTGTCTGCACCCGACGTAACATCAGTTACTTGTGTGCCTTTAGTGTCTGTCGGTGGTTTGTGGATGGGTGACAATCCATTACATATAGAGACTCCTCCGTGCCTCGGAAAGCACGTTAAGCCGTTGGTCCTGGCTGTCATTTGTAGATCTTTCACAGTCGTTACGAGTAATTAGCCCAAAAGTCTGACAACCAGTCTTACCAAGGGTATTGTGTTACCCAGTCACTGGGTTGTGGAGGTCAGACAGGTAGTAGCTCCATGTGAAATACAGGTATTCAGCTTCATCCGGTCACACTGGAAGCTGATCCCAACATACTTGGGAAAAGGCTCGGCAGATTGAATTATTTAAAGTTAATTTACTCTAATTAAAGTCTAAGAAATAATAATTATTTATTTAGTAAAATTAGGACTTACCTCTAGCCAAAGCAGCATGTACGAAGCATAGACAAAGGAAAACTTTAAGAGCGGCCATTTTGAAATTATTTGAAGGTTTTTGTTCACAAGGTTTGAGATCACAAATCACTTAACACTGTATTTACCTGAAAAAAGAAAATAAATAATTAAATAACATTCTAGTAGCAATGTCCTCTGTACTTGTACCAATGCCTCCCGCATTGGTACAAGTACTGGCTATTTGGCTTATATCATTATTTATCTTTTGGTAGAGCTGGAGCAATGGTGGCCAAGTGGTAACGGCCGTGATTTACGTGTTGTAAGGTCGTAGATTCGAACCCTGACAGGCGCTTTATTTTGTGTAAATTATTTCATTACCATGCTCTCAAAACGGTGAATGAAAGCATCGTGAGGAAACCGACATGTCCTAGAAATAAAAAATTCAAAGACATGTGACATGTACGGCCCTCACTGAGAGGTGGTTTGTTTCCCAGCAGTGGGAATATTATAGGCTGATTATGAGTAGCATTAGCAACTAAAAAGGAGTTGTTTGTTTGGCAGAGTTCTCGCCGGTGGTGTAAACAGACAGCGATCAACTATTAATACATGTATCTCTTTTACTGTCACGGGATTTACAATCTTTTGTACGTTTCTTGAGCGAGAAAATTGTCGATAGTTAGTCGCTTTCTCGTCGGCGGTAGGAAATGTGCCTTAGTGGTACAAGTGGTACAAGTGGTACAAGTCTTTGGGAAAGAGTTCCGAGGTAACAGTACTAGCATATCTATTGGATATTGCCATCGTACAGCGTTTTTACGAACTGTGTCCAAATAAATGTTTTTCTTTCTTTCGTTCTTTCTTTCTTTCTTTCTTTCTTTCTTTCTGTGTTCCAGGGTGCGGGTGAAATTTTAGCTGCGTGACACATTTTTAGATTTGTCTTTACGATTAGTTTGGTATTTACAAGGCAAATGTGAATGGAAACGCAAGCAGGGGACGCCCTAGAGGGACATAGTATGGTGACCTTAGTGGTGATGTTCTTCAGAAAAGTCAGGTGCGTAGTACTCGCAACCGGCATGCGTGTATCACCAGCACCCTAAGCCGATGTTCGCGAATCGCGGCGGTTTTATTTCGTGCACTTGTTTTTCAACGCTCTCCTTAGCGTCGAGATTTGAAAATCCAACAGTGTGTTTTTTCAATGCGCTGGGACGAGAGTGCGCCCCAGCGCGTTGGATTTTCAACGCTCGGTTTAACACCGAGAGTTGAATCCAGTGCGCTATAAAATCCCGCCGCGATTTTATTACGTCCGTGCGAACATCAACTAACTGCGCAACACACTAACAATCAGAATCTGAATGATTTTGAAGAATATTGCTAATCCATTGCTTCATATGTCCGAAACATTTGTCTGCTCATCAACGTAAATAACGCAATGAATGTTGTTGAACTGTTAAAATTAAAGCCATTGCTATTGTTAGTGTGTTAACCAGCTATCCCACAGATGTATGACCGTCAACGAAGCAAAAGGAGAATGGATACTGCCACCCGCATAGGAAGAAGGCGTGGATATGCGATATTTTGGAACAGATAAGTCAATAAGTACCAGCGGCCACTTACTAAAAGCTCAATATTGTAGGACTTTCCAAACACAGAGTTAAAAACATTGTTGATAACTGGCTCCGGGATTTACACTATCAAAAGACCGAAGACTTACTTGCACACATCGCATAATTATCATATAACACACACTTTCACACATACACCTCACCACACACACACACCCCCACACAAACACACGTAAACGCGCATTTCGCACCCACAGTCACAAGTACGACCTATTAAGCTATATTAATAATAATATTTTAAAGTCACGAGTTCACGACATTCACGTTGACACGACCTCTCTGTAATGCTCCACGTTTGAGGACTGACACAAGCCCTGGATTAGTTTGGGTATCAGTTTCAGTACCTAAAGCAAAAATAAATAAATCTGTATCTATCTATGTTACAATTTTTTTTTGAATGCTCCCATTTGTGAAATAAATTAAATAAAATACTATCACGGCTTATCGTTTACCACCTAAGAACATTAAAAAAAACCGAACGACGGAAATCCCTTTTCTGTATAATTGAGTTTATTTCCAACTTAATGAGTTCACTATTCCACTAACTACGTATGTCCATCTGTACAGTTGAAGGAGTACCGTAAATTGTTGAGCGCACGCATCGCTGGCTGCCACCAGAGCGTGGCGAGTTCGATTCCCGGGTACTGATTGATAATTAAAATAATCATTACCTTTGTGTGAACGAGTTAGTTTATTCGCTGGCAACATGTGATGTGGTTGGGATGTTAATTGAATTGAAGTTCCGGGTCAAGTGAGGGCGGATAGACGAATGTTTTCTGTTTGACATAACTAGGTCTCGAAAAGTCCGTACTGCAGCTCAAATTCATTCCTTACCTCGCTCCCATGATACTGCTCGCGCACTGAGTGAGATTGAGACTGAGCGGCGGCGGCGGGGAGAAGGCTCTAAGGCGCTAATAGTTAAGGTAATTTATAATTTAAAAAATACTCAGTATCTGTTATAAAGTTAGTTATGCAAAGTTTCATGATCTAATTTGAAGTATTTTTTTAATACCAGCGGTTTACTGTTCGGTTTGCAGGTAACTTTGAATGATTTTTTTATCGAGAAAATTTTATTGAATCGTGTTTTCGTCACACATAATATTTACTACTATATGTTTATTTCAAAATTAATGCTGCAGTATTTTGGATATAACGGAGGGTCATGCTAAGCAATATGAGGTATTAAGGTAAGGAACTCTCCTTACATTAATTAACTAAAAAAAAAGGCTGAGCGCAAACACAATATATATACACAATATTTTTTTTTTCTTAGTATAGAAACGTTGACCCACACTAGGAATTTCTCCTGTATTGTGGGTGCGTTTACAAAAATTAGTAACTCACAGACACAAACAGCCAGACCCGGAATAACTACTTGTAGGTCATACAAATATTTGTTCCGTGCGGGAATCGAACCCGCGACACGCAGCGCAGCAGTAAATCGCTTAACCACTGCACCAACCGTGCCGTCAAGCCTACAATATTAAGTTAATATTAAAAACAAAAGTGTACCTATGTGTTCGAGTGTTATGCTGCCAATTGAGTGAGGTGAACAAGTGAACTTTACAGAGCAATTGGCAAGGAAGAATCAATCGTGTATTATTTTTTGCAGCCATTGAGTATCCTCTGTCGCCCTCACGAAATAATTGCTTCATTTATTTATCACTCCCTGTCAGAGCAATAACAACGTAGGGAGGAGGTACAGTTAGTCTCATAAAGACGTATTGCCTGGGCGACCGAACTCTGCTCGGGTGAAAATAGAGAATGCTCATTTAATAGTACAGGAAAGTTTATACTAATTCCATGCAGCCATGATAGTAGGTACTTATTAATTCCATCCCGCCATGTCATTATTCTAAGGTAGCCATCTTGTTCTAAACTTTGAGCGAACGAGCTCTGTTCGGGGAAAATGAATTTTCTCAGGTATGAGACCTAGCTAGATCGATTTTGCGCCACGGTAAACCGTAAAAATATTGCAACTTTCATCGAAACCGTTAGAGCCGTTTTCGAGAACAGATAACAAATAAATATTTACAAATATTGCTCGTTTAATAGTATAGGATAGGATAGACCTTTTTTTTTTTTTTTTGTGTGGGAAATCATCAAATAACTTCTCCCGCTCTGGGCGGAGCGGGAGAGCGTGTCAGACTCTTACTGACTAAAACCCACCCGTGTTCCTTCCGTTGCCCTGTTGCCGGGGGCCACGATCTCCCTCTCGGTTTTCTTCGCAACCCCGGCAGGCATTGGCCCTAGCGGACCCCGTCGATTCTGCTGACATCTCTTTGAGGCGCGCGTGGAACACAACGCGCCGTCGACCCGGGCCTGGTCCTTATCGGACGGTGAGCTATCCATTGCTCACCGCCCGCAAACCCGCGCCTACGGTGGCCGGAAATCACCTCGCGATTCCCGACGCCCTGGGCGTCTCCTCCTGCGGCGGTTAGGGGCGTGAGGGCGCGAAATTTGCCTCTCCCTCACGCGCTCCGCCTCCTCCTTCGCGAGCATTACCGCTTCGCAGAAGGAGGTGATGGCCTCCCATAGGATAGGATAGACCTAAGACCTACAATTCGTAAGTCGCGGTCGTTACCTATGGGCCACCAATGCATGCTCACACACTTTTCATGTAGATTGCTCCCAATGTTGAAGGTACAGGTCGTGCCATTAAAGATGAGACTTGACCGCGCCTCCCGCCGCTCTTTCCCCCGCCCCGATGACGCCCCAGCGGGGACCTCATACCGCTAAAGAGACCCATAAATCGTCTCTAAATCGCAAGTCAAACCACGTGGTGCGTCAAGTCTCATCTTTAATGGCACGACCTGTACCTATGCTACTCGTACTTCAATGCCAAAGTCAAATCATTTATTTCAAATAGGCCTTTATATGCACTTTTGAACGTCAAAATTCACAATAAAATAGAATTGATTCTAGTCGCCCCTTCCAAAGGGTAGTTTTCGTATGGAGAAGAATGGGCGAGAAACTCCACCGTTACTCTTTTATTTATTTTTTAGTTATATCAGTATATGTGAAGACGATGCACTTAGAATAAAATTACTATACCACAATAGATAAATAGAATTAAAAATGAAGCAACGACAGATAAATTAATTATGTGATAGATACATGGAGCTACTTTGGCGGTTTCAACTAGACTCCTCCCAATGTTGAAAGTTCTTAATGTAGTCCTTGGACATATTTACACATCTTTTTGAGGCTTCCAGTACGTCTCAGAAAAATAAAAACTAAAGAGTTTAGGCCGTGCTAAACATAGTGTGTACTATCAAATGAATAACGATTATGACTATCTAAGGAACAGCTGCTCCGTGGAGGTTGTAATTGAAATTATAAATAATACTGGCTAACAAGCATCACGCCTGCAGGCGTTCGTTGAAGGGGTAGGCAGTGGTGTATGCACTTGCAATTCGCCAGTTATTATTATTTAAAGAAAAATAGGATTATTTGTCAAGGAAACACGCGTACAGAAAGAGAATTAACTCGAATACATACAGGTAAAATTTAAAATTCAACAGATCTGTAATCACGAGAACAGAACAGAAATAGTCGGTAATTGCACGTCGTGACTGTGACGAGAAGGCTTCCACTCAGCATGATGCTGTGCTATGCATGATGTCAAGCCCTATCAGAATACCAGCGCTGCGACATTTTTTTTAAATGTATGTTGCTGGGATAGGAACCTTTTGGCCTCGTACAGGACTTTCTATTATTATTTTAATTTGTTTTTTAATTTTTTATTAATGTTTTAATGAGAGTGTTTTAGTTCAATTTGTGATTTCCTGTGCGAGTCTCAATAAATACATTTTCTTTCTTTCTTTCTTTCTATGGGCCACCACACAGCGCTGATTTTCAGTGGTCACCCGAAAATGACGCACGGAAACCAAGTTAGGTTTAAAGATTCCTTCATAAATAAATCAATCTGCCTAGCCTTTTCCCAACGGTTATGTTGGGGTCAGCCTCCAGTCTAACCGAATGCAGCTGAATACCAGTATTTCACATGGAGCGACTGCCTATCTAACCTCCACAACCCAGTAACCGGGTAATAAGATACCCCGTGGTAAGACTGGTTGTCAGACTTTCGGGCTTCCGATGACCCATAACGAATGTTAAAGATCCACGAATGACAGCCGGGACCAAGGGCTTAACGTGCTTTCCGAGACACGGAGGAGTATCGGAACAGAAATCCTAACTAATATTAAACTGTGAAAGAGAGTTAGTTTGTTTGTTATGCTTTCACGCTAAAACGGCTGAACGGATTTGGATGAAATTCGGCACGTGGGTAGGCCATGACCTGGAGAAGCACATAGGATCCTAATCACATAGGATCTACCTAGACCGTTTATCCCGATATTCCTCCGGGATCGAGACTTATGTGGGTAAAACTGCGGGGTGCATCTAGTGCTATATAATTACTATTCTGCTAATCTGTAAGAGGATCTATTAAACGATAAAGCCCACGTTTGCATGGACGTAAAAAAATATCGCGGCGGGATTTTATAGCGCAGTGGATTTTCAACTCTCAGTGTTGAACTGAGCGTTGAGAATCCATCAGAGCGGATCCTAGCGCATCAAAAATACACACTGTTAGATTTTCAGCTCTCGGCGCTAAACAATGCGTTGAAAATTCAGTACGCGAAAAATATCGCCTCGGGAAAAAATCGTTCGTGCGGACCCGGGCTAATAAGTATTTCAACTGTAATTAAATTCCTGGATATATTGGACACCATGTATATTTTATGCTGTTTGAAAAAAACGAATTAATTTTTTATAAGAAACGCCGCAGGGCGCATTCCAGTTAATCAAACATATTATAAAATTACGATATTTTTCTTCATGACATAAAATGTGTGTAACTATTAATTTTAGACATTTATTTCTTTAACATAATTAATAGTGTAGAATAAGCCAAGATTAAAACATCTTCGTGATCTGATTGATGGACCTACTTCTTACGCAACAGTATCGTGGTAAAAGTAAAACTTCGTAAAGAAACCTGAAGGCCTAGCATAATCAACCTATAATATTCCCACTGCTGGGACACAGGCCTTCTCTCTTGGAGAGGGAGTGGGACTCGCAGGCCCAGTGCGAGTTGGTAGATGTCACACGTCTGTGAATTTTTGGTTCAAGGACATGCCGGTTTTCTCACGATGACTCCCCTTCACCGTTTTGAGAGCAGTGGTGATGAAATTATTTACACAAAGTAAAGCGGTTCGAACCACGACCTACAACTCGTAAGTCGGAGCCATTACCACTGGACCACCACTAATTATGTTCTTCAGAAAGGTCAGGAGCGTAGTACTCGCAACCGGCGTGCGTGTTGATAGATGTATGAACGTAAACGAGGCAAAAGGAATATGTAAGGAAGGTTGAATATGTAAGGAATTTTGTAATACCAATATTTAAAAGAGTGTCCTTGGAGTTGCTTGCCCGTTCTTCTCCATAGAAATCTACCTTCAACTTTCTGATTAACTGACCGACTCTTTGACTTTTTGGAAACGGTTTAATGGAAATAAATGCTTTGAGTTTGAGTTTGAGTTTGCAGGTGGCGTTCTGTAGTTTCTGCTTACTTCCATGGGAAGAAGGGGTGAGTTTAAGTATGTATATGTATCTTGATCTTTTGTGTTAAAACCAAGAAGATTTTCTCAAGAGTTGATATCATAAGTTTATTTAACAACTAAAATAGCGACGACGTAAAAAATGACCTTTACAGCAATAAGCACCTACCTACATTTAGTTTTTTCTTTGACTACAGAAGCGGAAATAGTTTTTGTGGTAAATACATACATATTTGTATAAAGACGAGTCGTTAATATTTCTAACTATAGAGTTGCCAACTTGCTATAAAAATGCCTTGCTATAAAAACCAGGATAAATTAACATTAGAACCAGGATTTTTTCTAGAGTTCCCCTGCTAACGCGAGGTTTTTGAAACATACATGAAGTGAGTCTGGATTTGTGCCCGGTTGATGGCGATAGGCTCGCCCCCTATTACATGTGACTTAAACATAACTGGCGAAATGTAGGTATAGTATAAGTGCACCTCTGCTCAACCCTTCGGGGATTACAAGTGTGATGATGAAGTTTAGGAGTTTTTGGAAAATTTTATGAATTAACATAGAGATTATTTGAAATGTAAGGGACCTAGGGGACAGAAATTCAGACCAGAGAATGATTTGACTTTTATTTTGACAAACTTTTCGACATCCACGCTGCCGAAGCCGTCCGCTACAGTCCGGGCATCGAGATATGCGTCCCTGACACCTGTCAGTTGAACAATTTCTAGTAGCAATAAGAATCAAATTTGCAAAACACATATTCGATATTATGAAACTGACAGGTGCCAAGAACACATTTTCGATGGCCGGACTGTGGTTCTTAATAAAAATAATTATAATGTATATTGCAAGGTAGCCTTGCGTGCGTGAGCTTCTAACTTGTATGTAAGTAAGTTATGCTAGGAAGCTATGACGAAAAATCCTCAAGCTAATATGAAAAAGTACAATGAAGACATTCATACATTTAAATATTAGATAAGTTACATTTATTATCTGGAGGAGCTCGTGGCTAAGTAATAACAGTCACACGGCTCGATCCATGAGGTTAAACTACGCTTGCCAGGGTTGGTCCGTGGATGGGTGACCATCTTTACATACTGAGACTCCTCCGTGCCGCGGAAAGCTCGTTAAGCCTCAACGTCTCAACTGCCATTCATGGATCTTTGACAGTCGTTACGGGTCATCAGAAGTCCGAAAGTCTGACTACCAGTCTTACTAAGTGGTATCGTATTACCCAGAGACTGGGTTGTGGAGGTCAGATAGGCAGTCGCTCCATGTAAAATACTGGTATTCAGCTGCATCCGGTTAGACTCAAGCCGCCTTGAAGCCGACCCCAACATAGTTGAGAAAAGGCTAGGCAGTACATTCATTATCTGACTAAACTGGTTTCTTTTATTGCAAAATGTGTCCTCTTTAGCTATATATTGAATATGTCACTAATCAGTTTTTTGTAGGTATAGTGTAGTATATCTGATATTGCCTCTGAGGTCTTGTAGTTGCGATCGCTACCGCTGAACACTAAAAGCTTGCAAGAAGTCTATTATATGGCCCTCCTGTGATAATTATGAAAATTAATAATACCGTCACGTACTTGCAAGGTGAACAATATTCTATGAAATAAATCTATTTGATATAAATATTCATTATGAGCGAGCGGCCCATGGTTCTAAATACGTTTTTATATTATGATGTCATATTACTCTGAGAAGTTCTTCTTCTTTTCGTGTGGTTAGAGACTAACCTGGTGTCAGAATTTTAAAGCCGCCCATGGGCCTCTGACTTGGCTTCACATGACGTCGAGAAATATCTCTCAGGCAGTCGGTTTTCGGGTCGGTGGCGCGTTGTGTTCCACGCGCGCCTCAAAGAGATGTCAGCAGAACTGATGGGATCCGATAGGGCCTATGCCTGCCGGGGTTGCGGTTTCATCCAAAAGGGTTATTACCTTGGCTCCTGGCAATATAGGCAACTGAAGGAACACGGGTGGGTTTTAGACAGTAAGAGTTTGACACGCCCTCCCGCTCCACCCAGAGCGGGAGAAGTTATTTGATAATTTCCCACACACAAAAAAAAAAGGCAGCCGGTTTCCTCACGATGTTTCCCTTCACCGTTATTGAAGCAAGTGATAATTATACAATACGCACATGAATTCGAAAAGTCTGAGGTGCGTGTCTTGGGTTCGAACTCAAGACCTTTGACTTGGCAGTCCGACGGTCACAATACTAGGCTATCACTGCTCTTCAGACAAGTTATACTACAAGAAACAACAAAACGAGAAAACTATTTTAAGGTTGGCTTCCAGTCTAACCCGATGCAGCTGAATGCCAGTATTGTACATGGACCGGCTGCCTACCTGTTCTCTAGAGCCTAGTAACTTAGTAACAACGAGACCAATGAGGCAGCTCAACGCTCAGCTTCGCGCTGAGCGTGGGATGCTGAGTTCGATTCCCGGGTCGGGCAAAGTGTTATTGGATTGTTCCATTAAGAAATTCTTAGTAACAGCCCGGAGTTTGGAAGTTGGCGGTGATACCCCCGTGCCTCGGAAAGTACGTATCGCCCCTGGTCCTGCGCCTGATCTCTCTCCGTTTGTGTCGGATTGCCGATGAGAGTGAGGGAAGAGAGGATGCACCGGTGTCTGCGCACACACTTGTGCACTATAATATCTCCCGCGCCGAATACTAGTCTCCGTTGAGATTGGCCGCCATGGACCGAAATACGGTCTGGAGGACTATATACAATGTCGCCCATGGGCATGTGACCGCCCGTATTCTTCTGAATATTCATGAAAAAATATCAAAAATTAATTTTTAACTTTAATATTTTTCATATTATATTTTTTTTCTTTTTTTTTGTGTAACGTTTGCCATATCTCCGATATTATTGTCTCAATTTGAATTCTGTTTATTATTTCTAAAAGCTTATGAGTTATCGGATTAACTAACATTTTTTTTATGAAAATTTGTCGACTATGAAAAAAAAAATGGAGGTGAATACTTAAAAAAAAAAAAACACAAGTGAAAGTAAAATAATAGAGGTATTAAAAAAATATTCATGAAAATTCAGAAAAACACGGGCGGTCACATGCCCATGGACGACATTGTATACTTAGCAACACGTTGCAAAATGTATGTGTGAATACACATAAATTTTTCATCGTGTTCCATACATCTCTATCAGCTTTCATTTCAGTATTCACCTCCTTTCTAACCATGTTATCTTTGAAACAATTATCATCATTCCCTTGTGCTCATCCCAATTTATTTGAGGTCGGCGCAAAATATATTTTTATGGGGAAAAGGCTAAGCAGATTAATTTTTCTTATATACATGTAACACCAAACAATCCATTTATAATTTCTTTGGGCTTCCAACATATCGTATCGTTTCGTATTTTTCCCCAACTAGTATTTTTTTCATATTTATCGCCAATAAACGTATTTTCTTTCTTTCCTGCAATAGTTATTATCTAATAATGATCACAAGTTACGAATTGTCCATTTCCTAAACCTATAATTAAACATTTACCGTCTTTCTAACAAAGACTTTGTAATTAAACTCCAAAGAATATAGGTTTCGTCATAAAATACTTAATAACTAATAAATACTTTATGACTGCAATCTTAAATTTTATGACAGACACCTTATTATCATTTATATTATTATCTTCAACTGTATTTTATAGGTTATTGATGTTTATATTATGCCAAAAGGGGTTTAGCGGGCACCCATTGCAGCTTAGACTTCAGCCAATGAAGGTGAAGTTAACTTGAAGTGAACTGTGATCCTACCTGACGCTATATATATTGATATCTCACACTCACTTTACCTGAGTTTTCATTATGCGGTTTTCACAGAATAGACCGGTTGAAATCAATGTCATCACCTTCCTGCCCTTGTCCCACAACACGTTTTTTTTCCATTCTCCCCTGTCAATCGTTACGCTATCATTCAATTCCTTCTCTTTCATATCATTCCCCACACAATTCATCCATATTTTCTTTGGCCTTCCTCTCCCGCTTCATCCATCAAAATTAATATTCATCACTCTCTTAGTCACATGCGTTTCCTCTCTCCTCATCACATACCAGGATAAACGATTTCCTTTCAACTTTTCTAACAGTGACGCTACTTTTAATACGCATTTCTTACTTTATCCAGATAGTTAATTGATTCAGGCGTGACCTTGCGGAAATCCATTATAAAATACAATAGAAGTGGATATATTTAGTAACCTGTTCCGCTTAGCTATTTCTAAAGAGTCTTAAATAAAACCCTGAAAGAAATCGACATGTGTTTCACCTCTAAAGATTCTTCAAAGGAGAAAAAGGAAAAAAAAGAAGAAAAAAATAAATAAATAAAAGATTCTTCAATTCTTCTCAAGAGTCTTTATTTAAGACTCTTTAGAAATAGCTAAGCGGAACAGGTTACTAAATATATCCACTTCTATTGTATTTTACTTTATCCATTTTCGTCACTCCACACATCCATCTCAACATCCTCATCTCCGCTCCGTGCAATCTTTTTTATGGTCGAAATCAACGTGAATTTCTTAATTTTTTTGCAGAGAGTTTCTTGTGATAATTTTTCCTGGGAAGAGGATGCCGCTATTATTTCCACCATTAATTAGCATTGTTGACAGCTTCGTTGGTCTAGTGGTTGCAAGCGTTACTGCTGAGTATGAGGTCCTGGGTTCGATTCCCAGGTCGGGCAAAGTGTTATTGGGTTCTTTCATCGGGCATTTCTCAGTAGCAGCCTGGCAATAGGCTCGCCCCCTATTACATGGGACTTAAACATAACTGGTGAAATATGGGTGTACTATGGGTAAACCTCTGCCTAACCCTTCGGGAATTACAGTTGTGATGTTATGTTATCAGCATTGTTATGTTCTGGCAGGTAAAATACCGTCGCAAAAGACTTTTTATTTTGTCTACAAGGGTGACGTTTAATCCTCATAGTGTTCTTAGACGGTTCTTAGGAGCTCGTGGCTAAATAATAACAGCCGTATGGGTTGATTCATCCGGTTGAACTACGCTTGCGGGGGTTGGTCTGTGAAGGGGACACCATCTTTACATACCGAGACTCCTCCGTGCCTCGGAAAGCATGTTAAGCCGTTAGTCCCGGCTGTCATTGAAGATCTTTGACAGTCGTTACGGGTCTTTAGAAGCCCGAAAGTCTGACAACCAGTCTTACCACGGGGTATCATATTATCTAGTAAAGTCAACTCAGTAAAGTTGTGGAGGTCAGATAGGCAGTCGCTACATGTAAAATACTGGTATTCGGTTCCATCCGGTTTGGAAGCCGACTCCAATATAGTTGGGAAATGGCTAGGCAGATTGATTTGGTGTTCTCAGACGGTGGGAATCGTTTTCCATCATGTGTTTCCATACTGGGTCGTCTGCCATATTTGTCAAGCTAAACGCAAGAAACTTTTTTTGTGTTTTCTCGTCACTAATTCTTTCGACCATGCTGCTTTCTAAATGCTTATCTATATATTAATACGTGAAGCAAAACTTTGTACCTACTCCTTTTTACGAAAATTACGCGGACGGAGGAGTATGAGGCACAGTTAAAGTTTAAATGGAGGAGGAGTGCAGAAAGTTAATATTTTTATATAATATGCATTAGAAATAAATTAAAAACATTACACACACTACCATGCGTTTGACACACACACACAAACACAAACATACACACACACACTATACTATAAAACTTAAAATTTTAATGAATTATGGTTGAATTCCGACCACTGGGCGACCACTAGTTCTTATTATTTTGCAGTTTTGGGGTATTTTTGTGTGTTAAACTAGGCAGTCTATAAATATTAAGAATAACGTTATTTCTAGACAAGCGTTCACCATCTTCGACCAAATCAGCGCTTAACATCAGGTGACGTACTAGTCAAACAAGCCATTCATTGAAATCTTTTCTTAGAGACTTCTTGTTTGTCTTTCTAGGAACATCAAAGATGCATATTAAAGTATGATCGGGAGGTGACATCATTGACCGGTCATCAGCATTTCCTTATATACCAGTTCATTTTATTGACTTATGCAGATATTGTATGTGCTAATGTCAATACTGTCTTATACGCGACTGTCGGGGAGGCGACATTTAGTTGATAATTTCTTAGAGACTGTGCTTCGTAATAATTATTCTTCTATCATAACCTTACTGGTTGACTGTTTTTTCGGCTTGGTTGCGTCATTATTATTTCAAGTGTTAGTGCTGAGCATGAGGTCCCGTGTTCAATTCCCGGGCCGGCAAAGTGTTATTAGGTTTTTTATCTGGAATTTCTCGGAGTCTGGATTTGTGACCGGTTGATGGCAATAGGTCCGCCCCCTATTACATGGGGCTTTAACATGAATGGCGTAATGTGGGTGTATTAGAGGTATGCCTCTGGCTTCGGGAAATCTAGGTCTAGGATGGTCAGTATATTTAAGATCTCGTTTTGTCAATTTCCATGATGCGATTTACTTTTCATATGAAAATGAAACAAGCATTGGTCTGTAACTCACTGTGTATTGGCAATTACCTCACGATGTTCTACAATACAATTTGGATTCATTTCAGCTGAACGTGTTAAAAGTTAAACTAAAGACGAATAAGTTTAAGTAACTAAAGTTATGTTATTTGTTGGAATATTCTTTATGTTTGTTCATCTAAATCTGTTTAAACGAGATTGAGTAACCAATATCTAATCTAAACAAACGAAAAAGTATCTTATGTACATTGTAATAACAATATTGGTTGTTATATCGATAACAACCAATATTGAGCTCCTTCTCCTCCTCCTATCGAGAAGGAGGAGGAGCTCGGAGGAGGTCGTGGCTAAGTACTAACAGCCGCACGGGTCGATCCATCAGGTTAAGCTACGCTTGCCGGGGTAAGTCCGTGGATGGGTGACCATTTCTACATACCGAGACACCTCCGTGCCTCGGAAAGAACGTTAAGGCGTTGGTCCCGGCTGTCATTCGTGGATCTTTGACAGTCGTTACGGGTAGTCAGAAGCCCGAAAGTCTGACAACTAGTCTTACCAAGGGGTATCGTATTACCTAGTTACTGGGTTGTGGAGGTCAGATAGGCAGTTGCTTCATGTAAAATACTTGTATTCTGTTGCATCCGGTTAGATTGGACGCTGACTCCAATATAGTTGAGAAATGGTTAGGCAGATTGATTTGGTGTTCTCAGACGGCGGGAATCGTTTTCCATCATGTGTTTCCATACTGGGTCGTCTGCCATGTTCGTCAAGCTAAATGCAAGAAACTTTTTTCGTGTTTTGTCTTTGTAATATAGTTGAGAAAGGTAGGTAGATTGATTTTAGCTGGACGTTTTGCGCCTAATCTTATTCTATGTTAGTTCATAATCAACTTATAATGTTCCCGCTGCTGGGACACAAGTCTCCTCTCTGTGAGAGGGATTGGCATGTTACTTGTCATCGGTGAATTATCTTTTCTCTTCCATTCACACCTCATCATACATTTTCATCCCTCACAATGTTCATCCTTTCTTTGACCTCTGTCACCATAGTTCATCATCTACCCAGCCTTTTCTCGATTATGTTGGGTCGGCGTCCATTTTAACCAGATGCAGCTGATTACCAGTATTTTACTTGGAGCGACTGCCTATCGGACCTCCACAACCCAGTTACTGAGTAATACGATTCCCCGTAGTAAGACTGGTTGTCAGACCAACATTTATATCCATCACTCTCTTAGTCACATGCGTAACTGCTGAACATAAGGTGGGCTTGTTAATCAGGTTTAAAGATTATGTTCATGTATGGAGAGTGCGTGGGACACAATACAGCAATCACGATGAGTCATTCTGCCTTCATCAGTTCTTATGACTTGTAAGCTCATAATGACTGTTGAGGTCATTACAAGGTCCGTTCCTTTGTACAACCCAGGCTTTGGCGGTCCATAGTTGGACTAAAAAACTCTTAAAAATATTTAATAAATAGGTTTCTTTAACGCTTCCCTTGTGTAATATCATCACGCCAGTAATCTGAAAGGGTTATGCAGAGATGCACTTTTAGTGCACCCACATTTTGCCAGTTATATAGGGTGACTGATTAAAAAAATCTGCAGTTCCCTACATTTTGAGGAGTTATGCGAACATAAATTTAGGGAACTGCAGTTTTTTTTTTTGCAATTTCAAGTTTTGTCCCATAGTAAAAGTTGTTCATAATGATGAGTAAAGTCACGTGTTGAAGTATCGGTCACTAATTACCAGTCAACCTATATTTAAGTCCCATGTAATAGAGAAAAGAGAAGAAAAAAGAAAAACATTTATTTGGACACAGTTCGTGAAACAAAACACAAATAACAAAGATAAAATAAAAATAATGTTTTAAAAACAATAGTGCGTGCTTCACGGCACACACTACGCGGCTAGAGGATGAGTCTATTGCCATCAACCGGGCACAAAGCCATACTCCGGGCTACTACTGAGAAATTCCCGATGGATAAAACCAAATAATACTTTGCTGGACCTGGGAATCGAGCTTACTCCGTCGTCCGAAGTATATGTCGTCAGCAGGTTGTCTTTCCATGGTACGTAGGACGAAGACCTTGGTGCCTTCATTCTTGGAGGCTTCTAATTGCATTTGGGTACAAAACTGTTGGTGGCAAAAAGGCTGGAGACTCTTCTGATAGAAAGCAGACCAGCCTTAATTTGTTTTTTATTTGTAAAACGTATCCTGCCACCGTGAGGTAAAAAAAAAATTATGCATATGTTTCTTAGAGATTTTTTAAATGTTCCTATAAAAATATACTTATTTTGGCTAGTCCATCTGCTACAGGATATAACAAGTCATCAGATGCAAAATAAGTTTTTTTTAGATCCCTCTTTTTAGCTTACTAGGGCAGGATAGGTCCCCATCGAGTCGTGATTTGACTCTTGAGAACAAAAACGCAGCATCAGCAAATCAAACTAGTTAAAAGCTTAATTATTTCCGAGCTCTTGACTGGCCTCTTGTACTTACATATATACAATGCTTTCAATATAATCAGCCTACAATGTTCCCACTGCTGGGACACAGGCCTCCTCTCTGTGAAAGGGAGTGGGCCGTAATCCACCACGCGGGCCCAGTGCGAGTTGGTAGATGTCATATGTCTTCGAATTTTTGGTTCTAAGACATGCCGGTTTCCTCACGATGTTTTCCTTCACCGTTTTGAGAGCAGTGGTGATGAAATAATTTACTCAAAGTCGAGAATTCGTAAGTCGTGGCCGTTACTACTGGGCCACCACTACTTCCAACAAATAAAAAATTCTAAATAAGATTTATATGGTCCATTTCCATGTGAAATAGCTTGCTTTACTGTTTTCACTTGTACTCAGTTACATTATTAGCAGAAGGTTAATACTAATACTATTGTTATCCCTTTCACTATCACCTGTTTTAACTCACCTCTCTTTCTCACACATGTTAACAATTCAACAAAGTTCCTGGAACGAATCGTTTGACAGTTCTATTTCTTGAAAAGTTTCAAAAAAGCACGAATAAAGGTTATCTTTGGATATTCGTCAAAACGAGTGGAAATTTAAAGTTGTTTGTTTAATTTAAAAGGTTTTGTCAATCTACTTAACATTTAACAAAGTTTGCTAAGTAGAATTTAACGATAAAAGGTCTAAAGTGTTCACACCTCAAAGTTTACGTCATTAAAACTTTGCTCGTGTAAGAGTGAACTTAAGTTGTTAGCTAAACTTAGCACTAAAGTCCTTCAAACACAATTTACCCACAAACTAAATACTTCCACACTTACGTAATCTTAAACAGGTAAAACCACGAAAAAAAAAAACAAGAAAATACTTACAAAACAGACAAAAACACTCACATCACTTGCACTGCACCAAAAAGTTTCGATAACCTCAAAATATTGGCAGCTGATCAAACAGAAATCGAATTTGGAACTCAATAAAACAGATTCTAATTACAAATACATGTTAGATGTATTTTTATTACGTTTCTCGGGCGTGTTTTTGTTGTGTGACGGGAGCACACACGTCCGTTCCGTGCGGCGGTAGCAAGGCGACTGGTTTTTCTCCTTGACTTGAATGCTTGATTGAGTTAGGCTGCGTTTACGCAGGTGGCTTGGCTCTTGGGTGTTATATATAAGGAATGCGCTAACGCATGCAGGTTAGGTGCTGTTTATTAGTCATTTGGGTTCAGTTTTAAAACCTATATTAACTATTTTATGTATGGACTCTGACTCTACTACTATGAATGAGTTATAAAGTGAAGTATGAAAGAATATTATTTAAGTGCAAGAAAATCATGATTTATTAATGATTTTTCAGCAGTATGGAGGTTGAAGTCGACTCATCGATGTGACATTTAGCGACTTTAAATCAAGTAACTGAATTAAACAATCGCAGTCCATGCTTTTCTCAGGACCTGGTTCTTAATGCACCCTGGCTCGGCCTTCATGTCTCTGTCATCATTTTGCTGATTCGTGGTCTGCATTCCAAGACTCGTCTGCTCTGATGACCATCAGTTCTTTGGCATACATTGTTGCTTCAGCTTGCTGTCTCTACAATATTAAAAATAAAGTTAACACGTGTTAGGGATAAATTAAACAGATTACGTGTGAGTCCAGATTTTTAATTTGTGATCTCTTGTTTATATATTTTTAGTTGTCTTTTTTGTCGTAGTTGGGTTTTGGATTTTTTACCTTTTATTTTTATTATTTTGCAGTTATAAAAAAAACAAATTTTTTTTTCATCATGACTTTATGTCCTTTAGATGGCGCCATATACAATTTAATATAACATCATAGTCTATAACCAGTGGACGATCAGGCCGCTTCCAATAATACCTCATTTGTCAAATTATGATTAGGAGTTTAGAAGTTATGAGGTAGGTAACAGATGAACATACATACATACATTCCGGTCAAAATCATAACTCTCTTGTTTGCTTCGCCTTAGTCGGGTAATTAGTTGCAGCTTTTACTTTTCATTATATCTTGAATTATTATAACTTTAATTTTAATAAATTATTGATGACCCTAACAATAATGTTTAAGTAGCTATATTTGCTTTTCTTTAGCGAAGGTTCTATTTCAACATTAGACTCAATATAAAAATTTGTTCAGTCTACAATTAGCAAATCATATTGATCATTGGTCAAATAGCACCGTTTTATGTTAGCCTGATTAGTAAATCTGCTCATGTTAGGTTAGTTCAAAAGCTAACTTAACATGATCTTGTAGACCTTTATTTAGGAAGTTAATTGATTCAGGCGTGACCTTGCGGAAACCCATTATAAAATGCAATTGAAGTAGATATATTTAGTAACCAGTTCCGCTTAGCTATTTCTAAAGAGTCTTAAAAAGACCCTGAAAGAAATTGACACGTGTTTCACCTCTCAATGAGCCATCCTCAGGATGACGATTGACTTGTCGCGAACTCGAACACGGCGTGTTGCTACACCAAGCACCGAGCGCAGACTCCTGTGTTTGGTGTAGCAACTCTACCTAGTTTGTATACAGTATGTTAACTAACAAAGGGCGTTCCCGTTAACTCACTTTAGTATAGCATCCATGCATTTTTTTTCCTATTTTTGATATCTATTCTGGGTTAATAGGAACACCCTTCGTTAGTTAACATACTGTATAAATAAGAAGTAGGATTATTTGTTAAAATGACTCTGAGGTATAACTTAAATAAAAGCCATAGAAAATTTAAAAAAAAATCCTTTCAAGAGATCCAAACATATTAGCTCTCACAAGATGTAGAAGCACACTATTTTATAACAATTTGTTATTATTTATGTCTGTCAAAATCTTTAACCAAATACCTAAATAAATCAGAAAGCTGGCATCAAATTATTTAAAAATTATCTTACTTAAGAAATGGCTCTTTAGTAATCTATTGTACACTATATGTAAGTGAATTCTTAAATTATAAACTCTCACTAGTAAATACGATTAAATTTTTGTTCCAAATATTTTTTTTTTATAAAAAAAAAGTTTTCTTGTTTGCTGAAAGAAGTAAGCAAAATTATGTGAAACTATTTATTTAAAAAAAAAAAAAATAACATTATGTGAACCTTTTATGCGCCATATTTTATTCAAAATAAAGCTGTTCTATTCAATGACAAACTTCTTCACCAAATCTCATGAAAATCTTTGCCACTCATAATTATCTGGTGTGCCAGGTGGTGGTTGTGCTGAGATAGAAGCCTTTTTGACCTCGCACAGGTCTTCTTTTTTGTTTACACAATTTTCTTTTTTTTTGAATTTTTATATGTTTTCTCAAATTGTTAACGTTGTATTTTCCGTGCGTCCCAAAAAAGATGTTTTTTTCTTTCTTTCTTTCTTTCTTTCTAGGTGTATTAAAAAAGACTCCACGGGTGGTTATACTAGATCTTCGTCTGCACTCCGAACAGTCAGCCACCCTTGTCAGCTGTCAAATATTTTTACCATGCCTAGAGCCATTCTCATAACAGTTAGAGCCAATACGAAAGAGGAAGAAGATGTAGTTAAATAAATCAATGTGACTACATTATGTAACCGCCTTTATTTAACACGATTGCGAAGTGAGCCTTCGAAGTCTGAGCTTTTTAACAATTCTATAACATCCTTACTTGAGAACACTCTCAAATGAAACTCAACCTTATTGCTTGTGGATCAACATTGGATTTTCCTTGCGTCGATTCTTTTTTTTACAAGACTATGGAAATTAGACTGTGTCTTTTGAAGTGTAAGGTAAGTTTTGCGTTGTATCTCGTTATAGCCACAAAAGTTTTGATAGCCACCGCGTTATTACAAGCCTCCTTTGGTTTACCGACTTTAGAAAGAGTGGTAATGAGTGTTGCACGGTTACTTTTCTATTTTTATGGCTGTGTCGAAGGTCGTGGTTTCACGGAGATGTGGGAATATGTAATGTAGGTGGATGGGTGAAGATCGCGGAATATCGGATAGGTTCGGGTGGACTCGGGTTTATTATTCTTGGATTATGAAACAAACCATCGCAGATTTTTTAAATAATGAATTGTATTCAAAATCAAAGCGCATTTGGAATTTTTTACGCATAACATTTTGGAATGAGCAATGGGTAGATAAAATTTTCTTTATTAAAGCCATATTTTAAAATCTTACCTTTAAATAACTAAGAATACGTCTATAATTTATATAATAACATCTTCTATATTTATACATAATAAAAAATTATGTCCCGTTTCATGTCTGTCTGTGACCGTTTGTTCTTCTAAACTACGCAACCGATTTTGATGCGGTTTTCACCAACCATTAGAGAATTTAGTCGGAAGGTTTATGTGTATAATACACAACATAAAACATAAAAATACAAACAGTATGTTAACTAACGAAGTGCATTCCCGCTAACCCGCAATGATATAGCGTCCATACATTTTATTTTGATAATAAAACATTCACAATAAATTTTAAATTGATTTTATTATAAAAAAAATCTTTTTTTGCTTATATGGACTCCATACCATTTCGGGTTAGCGGGAACGCCCTTCGTTAGTTGACATACTGTAAATTACAATAAAGAAATCTCGATGTTTGTCAACGTGTGTAGCAGGGGTCGTATGAAATAAAATAACGATTTATCTTTGACAAAGTTTTTCTACAATTTTTTTCGCTTTGAAAAAATGCTGCCAAGAAACTGTTTTCATTAAACTTATATTATTAAAAAAGAAAGAGGTGGGTATAATACTTGTATTTTGATAAGCCCAGTTCTTAGAATGTTGACCGGACTTAGAGAGGCTACGAGCTTCGTTCAAACTTTTTTGATAAACTTACAAACTTTATCCAGGCCAAAGCCTTCCGGATCAAGTTTGTCGTCATGGGCAGAACGCCCTTATCTCAAAATATTTAGGATTAGCGAATTCATCGTTCTTCTGCCATTATCCCAATTTATTCTCGTCGGCGCACCAAGTCTTTTTTTTCTGACTTCAAAAAAAAGGAGGAGGTTCTCAGTCGTCGGATTTTTTTTTAATGTGTGTTCCCCGATTACTCAAAGACGGCTAAACCGATTTGAAAAATTCTTGTTTTGGTTGAAAGGGTATACTTCCAAGTTGGTCCCATTGTTATTTGGTAACGATCTGATGATGGGATCTTGGAGAAATTGAGGGAACTCTTCAAATGTTATAGGCACCCCTATAGCGATTTTGGTATTTTTTATAGTAACTCATTCATTGGCTCTCGAAAAGCACCATTTGGTAAAGTGGAACTGATGAATTACAAATCAACACACTAAAAAGTGAAAAAAAAAATACCAACCATGTGTAATCAAATATTTTGATTTGTTTTGACTTACGAGATTGTAGGTTGCGGGTTCGATCCCAAGTAGACACTTAGAGTTGTGTTAAAAATATTTTCATCACCACTGCTCTCAAAACGGTAATGGAAAACATCGTGAGGAAACCGGCATGTTCTAGAACCAAAAATTCAAAGACTTGTGATAACTGTCAACCTGCACTGGCCCCGCGTGGTGGATTATGGCCCACTCCCTCTCACAAAGAGGAGGCCTGTGTTCCAGCAGTGGGAACATCATAGCCTGATAACGCTGATGCTTATGCTAATGGCAGTAGTGTCGCCCCCAATGGGACATAAACATAACTGACGAAATGTTGGTGTAGGTACTAATACACATCTGCCTACTCTTTCGAGGATAACAAGCGTGATGATATGCATGTTATATCATCCACGGTATTGCCATATTAAATGATAAGAACCGTTTATTCATGCATTCACAAAGGCTTTGCCAAACTTGAGAGATTCGGAGGCATTTGCATAATGTATGGGAATGGGGTCATATGCGTCCTTTTTATTCGATTCTAACGAAGAGTTACGGAAATAGCCGACGACGGAAGATGGCTTTTGATGATGATTTGCGTCATTTTTATCGCTAGTGGCCACCAGTGGATGTGTTTAACTTGTGTTTTAGTTAAGGTATCTGTACTACAACGTGTTCGTTTTGATATCTCATGGCTCTAGGGTGTTAAGGTGACGATAACCGACTTTTAATGATTTTATATTGAAGATCACGTCTAAACGAGGAGTGTTAGTGATTTGGATAAATGATAAATGATTTTATTTCTGTAAATAGGTTTGTACAAACACTTTTACACGTCAATCATATTTTAAAAACTAGATGAGGTCGGCGTTTCCTATCTGACTACTCTGAGAAGAAAGGCCGAAACAAACTCAGAGGTCACAGTCTCTTTTAAAGTCCAGACATAATCTTGGTCAGATCATGTGAAGACCATGTAGATTGGTGTCTGGCGTGGTCTTTTGAGGAAAGCATCACACAGATTGAGAGGGCCTGTCCAGTCAGTGCACGCATTTGTCAGTTATCGTGCAGCTCAACTCAGAACTAAGGAGCTCAACGATTCGACGAACAATACCAAAGAAAGGACATTTGGGTAGGCCGCATAAATTACTCACAACTGCCAGATGATCATTAAAAGTAACTGAGAAAAATAAATATATATATATATGACCCACATAGTCCTCACATTCACAATAATAAAAATAATAAAAAAATATTATACTTCACAAAGTAAATATTCATTTCATTGTGTATATAATTTTAAAGTTAGCAAAAAAAAAAACAAAGTCCCGAAAGTAAAACATAAAAAAATAATAAAATTGGAGCAGCTCAATCCCATGCCTTTTTGTCCTCAATGTAATCTTTAACGGCATAAAAAGCCTTCTGGCACAACTTGCGTTTAGTAAATGATTTGAATTTATTAAGGCTTAGATCTTGTACGTGGCTTGGAAGTTTATTATAAAAGCGTATACATTGACATCTAAAGGAGCTACCTATTTTCTTGAGCCTTGTTGTAGGTACAACAAATTTGTGTTTGTTCCTAGTATTTATGTTATGGATATCACTGTATTTTTTAAACAATTTTATGTTTTTATGGGCATATAAAAGATTATTAAAAATATACTGAGAAGGCACAGTCATTATATTTATCTCCTTAAATTTATCTCTGAGAGAGTGTCTCGAACTTAATTTATAAATAGATCGAACAGCTCTTTTCTGCAAAAGAAAGATAGTTTGAATGTCGGCGGCATTTCCCCACAACAGAATACCGTAAAAAAATATATGTTAAATTAAAGCATTTTCTTAATAACTTAATGAAGGAATATTTTACATTATGTTTATATTACATACACACACGTGAAATTAATTTGTAAAGTTATGTCTAACGCGGATAAAAAATTGAGAATCACTCAAAATCTATCAAGTGTATTTTTTCTGAAACTTTCACCATTTTAAAGATAATTTAATTGTTGATCTTTTAGTATACGTGTTTTATTAAAATACCTTTTGTTTTATGTATAATAAATTAATAATGCGTCTTATTTGGGACAGCGCTCCTTGATGGGCGAGTCCTGTTACTGGCTGGACGTACGACGCGTTGCGTGAGCCCAGTACAGAACACGAAAGCTAACCACTCAAGGCCACTGGTATATATCTGCGTCTTAATGAGACCATGTCAAAGAATCAACTGGCATATATATATATATACTAGCTGTCCGGCCCGGCTTCGCACGGGTAGCATTAAGACTCATTTACGGCGCACCTAACTACCTACCCTACCTACCCTACCTACCCTACTTACCCTACCTACCCTACCTATCCTACCTACCTACCTACCTACCCTACCTACCTACCCTACTTACCCTACCTACCCTACCTATCCTATCTACCTACCCTACCTACCTACCCTACTTGCCTACCCTACTTACCCTACCTACCTACCTACCCTACCTACCTACCCTACCTACCTACCCTACCTACCTACCCTACCTACCTACCCTACCTACCTACCCTACCTACCTACCCTACCTACCTACCCTACCTACCTACCCTACCTACCTACCCTACCTACCTACCCTACCTACCTACCCTACCTACCTACCCTACCTACCTACCCTACTTACCCTACCTACCCTACCTATCCTACCTACCTACCCTACCTACCTACCTTACTTACCCTACCTACCCTACCTATCCTACCTACCTACCCTACCTACCTACCCTACCTACTCTACCTACCTACCCTACTTACCGTACCTACCCTACCCTGAATTTTCTTTCCTATAAACCTCACGGAGCCTGAGACCTTTCCAACGAATACAAAACCGTGGAAATCGGTTCGTGCGTTCTGGAGTTATAGCGTCAGGAAGGAAAACCCGACTTATTTTTATATAGTAGAAGATATTTGTTGAGATAACATAGTTGGCTCTCTAAGTGTGTTTCTAAGCTTCATTCAAGGCTAAGAAAATAGAAAAAAAGAGACGTTGTCATATTGTTTTCATGAGCAGAAATAGACTGAATTGAATGTTTTATTTTTTATGTTTCACATAAATCCTAATCGTGACTTTTCAAATTATTTTGAAAGAAAAAAAAAAATAAAGCATGTGTAAAGTGTGCTTTTTTTTGTGAAAAAAAAAAGCATATGTAAAGTGTGTATATGTGAAGTGTAATCTCCGGAATTACTGCACCTTTTTGAAAAAATCTTTCACCATTTGAAAGGGACATTATTCCAGGCGGACTTAGAATAAGCCCTACTACCAACCTAACCGAGTAGAAAATTTTACTTCCGCTGGGAATCGAACCCGGGCCCTCTGGCTCTGAGACAGGTCTTACCACTAGACCACAAAGGTGGTTTATAATGTTATTCAGATGCAAACATTTTAAGACGTCTCTGTGAATCTGTTTGTGTTATCCTAAAAACCTGTTGAGTGCAGTGACCCACAGAGTGGTTTTACAAGCGCAACCACTGTGGGTAATTAAATTGTCTGTCGGTTCCCATGAGGGTTGGCAGAGAAGACGGTACGCGAAAATTTTGGAAAAAAAAAGAAATTTTCGTAGGTACTTATTAATAATTTTGGACGTGGCTTGTAACCTAAAGTCTGGACGTGGCTTGTAACCTAAATTCTGGACGTGAACATTTTGGCATATTTCAGACAACACCAAGAGAGTTATAGAAGACTTCAAAAGTAATGATTTTGCTCTATCTTCGACTCTATATAAGTTTGGCTTATTGTTTTTTGACAAGCAATGTAATCTAATTTTTGTTATTTATATTTTATTCGTATTAATACTATCTTAATTTTATTTTAATTGTATTTGGAAACGTATATGACTATTATAATATGAGTCTGTGTTACTCGAGTTAAATTATTTGAAAATTAATATTTGCCAACTCAAAAGATAAATAATTATTATTTTAAAATAATAATAATATAATGATATTTTATTTAAATAAATTGCAAGGCATAAATATTAGTACAGATTTGCTTAAATGTAAATTATATTCCTAAGACTTACGTGCATGAACTAGGTAATCCTGTGTTTCAGGCGGGGGAAAAATAACTCCGGGGAGTCAGGATCATCATCGTCATCGTTCACAGCCCGACTACACCCACTGCTGAGCATAGGCCTCTGCCAATCGCATCAAACTCAAACTCAAAGAATTTATTTCAATAAAACCATTTACAGGCACTTTTGAATTGTCAAAACGTAGATCTCTATGTAAAAGAACGGGCAAGAAACACCAAGTACACTTTTTTAAATATAGATATTACAAAATCGTGGGTACATTATTTTTTACCGACTTCCAAAAAGGAGGAGGTTATATGTTCGTAGCGTATAGATTTCTCCGTCAATTGTGGACCGATTTTGAAAATGATTTTTTTGTTTGAAAGGGTATGCTTTCAAGGTGGTCCCATATAAATAAATTTATTAACTTTGCTTGGATGGTTTTTGAGTTAGCTTCAATAATACATATTTTTTCCCCACTTAGTATGATATGATAATTTCCTGTCACTATTATTTACATAGCAGGTATTAGTTGTTTTCGAATTTGTGCAGGGTAGATACCACAACTAAAAAGTGAAAAATAAAATTTTTACAATAAAAATTCGACTTCCAAAAAAAAACACTACAAATTGAAAAAAAAAAACTTTAATTTCAGAAGTCAGTGGCAAAAAACTAAATTTCAAAACCAAAGACAACGACTTCCGAAATTAAAGTAATTTTTCACTTTTTTTGCTTCTATATGTGAGAACAATGTACAGAAAATAATCAAAAGCAATTGAAAATATAAGATTAAAAATACGCCCTGGCAGATAAGAGATGATCCATCCAGGTTCTACCCGCGATGGTAACAATGTCGGATACTTCACTACAAATTTAAACATTGTGCTTATTCTCGCTTCTTTTTCATCCGATCAATAGCCAATCAATGTACCTTTTTTATTTAACCAACATTTTGATTATTACTACAGGATGGTGAATGAAAACAAAAAAAAAAAATGAAATAAAAAAGTCGATTGCGCGCACTTCATCCAATATTGTTGAACAAACCATTATATTTTGACATGCGGCGCTTTTTGGAACTAAACTGAAGTGTATTGAATTTGCATGGATATTGCGATGCCTTCGCAAGTGGCGCCACCCCAAAGGATCAAGATTTATTGGTCGTGTTTTGCGAAGCTCGTATTTTTGCAATAGCAGATGAGTTACCGTACCGGTTGGTATTAATATGGTGGTTAAGTTGTTCGTTTTTTAATTGTGTGTATTTTTAATCACAGTGGTTTGTGAGGTTAGATTACTCGATGAGTTGATTGGAACAGAGAATAAAGGCGATGATTTCTGGGCTGTCAAATGCACTAAGGCACTTCTCCAAAGCGGAGATGTGCGGAAATGTCCGAAGCGACGAGAAGAGATGTTTTTTCCGCTAGGGTGTATCTACCGAAATTGTGAGGAGATGTGTGCTGGCTAGAGCGGAACTGTTACGGCGCCGCTCACTGCACGCCGCTCACATCTCTTCTTGTCTTCGCTGTGCGCGTCGTCGCCAGCTTGCGAGGCACAGCTAACATCTCCGCTTCGATCGCGCCATACAAATACGATACATCTCCGCTCAGTGGTCTCTACTGAAACTGAGAGGAGACGAGATGTGTGAATAACGAAACTCTATAGGTTGTTTAAAACGCATCTCCTCTCCTCTCGTCTTGTCTCGGCTTTGGTGCAGTCCGGGCCTAAAGCAACAGTGTCCTAAGAAGAACGGTTGCTGCCCACATAGTGTCTGCTATTTACCGGCGAATGACGTCACTGAAACGTAATTATTGAAAGTAAATTGGTGTGATTTCCTAAAGAACGATTTTTGACAGCGAAAAGTCAAACCCCGCTGTCATAATTTTCATGACGGCTGTCATTACGGCAGTTATGTGGCGGCTGCCACTCTTCTAGGAAAACGTAGCTTTACACAATTTTGACGTCCAGAAGTGCCTTTTAACCCTCCATATTTAAAAATCCTAAAAGCAAATGGTCCTAATAGCAAAACGACCTATCATCAAAACGAGACTACAACAAAACGTCCTACTAACATATCGTCCTACAAGCTAATATCTAGTTAATACCTACTTGAAATATTTTAAACTTATTTAGCGGCGTTGTGCACTTTTTTTGTAATGGGTAAAAAATGTTAAACTCGCGTCAGGACACGTGACCTGATCGAAAATTCGTAAGACGGTTAAAAAGACATCAACGCGTTGATTACCGCGGTGCCGATTTTTTTTCAAGTTTTCACTTCTGTCGGCACTCCCGGACTGCCACTGTTTCTTTTTACTTTGAGACTTCTATCCGTGGCGGGTCCAGGATTGTCATTTGGGAGGGGCTTGACCCCGCTGAGGGTAGGTTTTAACAAAGTACCTAAATACTAAAAAATACACAATATTTTATTTTGCTTAAAGGCTTGTGCAGACCACCGTGATTTGGCGGGCGCTACAAGAGTCGCACTGATCTAGCGTCCGCGATATCGCGCCAGTTTGCACGAGCCTTAACGCAAAACATGCCTGCTCGGATTACTTTTCGCAAATTCCTCAATTACTTCGTAAGGTTTAGACTACCAGAGATGTCTCGGTGAAGACACAGGGCGGCCAAACCGGATAGTGTGAGTGGCGCGTGGATTCAAAATTCGTCACGTAAACAAAACATCTCATAGTAAAAAACTTGAAAACATAATACTTATAATATTAAGGTTAATTGATGACAATTATACCTAGCTTAATGCTTGGTAAAAAGTTTAATTAGAATATTTAATATCAAGTTCATTTTAAGATTTGTCACGGAAGAACTAAGATGCTTTTGGCTTAAGCCCTTTAACCCCCCCTGGATCTGCTACTAACTTCCATTATTCTTATTAAGAAGTGATCTATTTGAAATAAAAATTATTCAAGAAACGATGAATGGCCTGTGTGTCTGCGTGAAAGATGATGGGGCTAGAAACGGAGTGACTACAGAGATTACGACTAATAGAAAGTTATGGAAGATCTGCTGCACGGACCCCAAATAAATTGGTGTAACGGCAAGAGAAAGATGCTAACGATGATTCAAGAACAGCACCCTAATTGCGTAACACACGATCAATCATAATCTAAATAATTTTGAAGGCTGTTGCTAATCCATTGTTCCATATACCTAATGTTTGAAAAATTTACCTTCTCTTTTTCTTCCATACTTCTCTATAACACAACTTTAAAGCCTGTATTTCCCAAAGGGATGTGTAGAGGTACACCGACCTTTCGCATATTTTGCAAGCAGCCTGAAACTTATTTCGAATACAAAATTACATGCCCCGAAAAATACAAGAAAAACTAAACAGTCTTTCCTTTTTCCTAGATGTAAACCTAGTTTACTTAAGTTAACTTAACCCTGATTTATGAGATTCCAAGAAAACAGGCAGATTTGCATTTAATTTTCAGCTACGAACCTCAAGGGGTTTTAAGTTTCAACTCTAGATGTTTCTTAATTCTGCACCATTCGTTGAACCGAGGTGCTTATGTTTGAACGAACGCAATTATGATTGTAGCGCCTACTGTAAATGTAATAGCAAGAATCTGTCCCGACGTGATTAAGTTTCCTTTGCTCGTACGTAAATTATAGGCGATTAAGTTAAAATTAAGTTACTCACAATAACAGATGTATTCTGTTATTCTCAAGATCAGAAATTAAAATTGTGCTGGCTAACGTTGGCAATTCGTAGAATATTGACTCAAATCACTGTGCAGACGAGGATTGTATTGTATTGTATTGTATTGTGAGATCCAATATCTAAGCCTAGCATAGAATTTTTGGCTTCTGATTTTCTTTTACAAATTATTAGGCCCACTTAAATATATTTCTTTATAATAGATACGTCAGTTAAGTCTGCATGCATGTAGGTAAGTAAGATTTTAAGTAGATAAGTCCTAAAACAGATTGGCCCATTTCGGCTGTCGTTTCTAAAATTATTGATGTGACAAAGGAACTGGGTTCGAATGAATATACATTAGTGAATCTATGTAATCGTAAGTTAAAGTCAAATCATTTAATTCGTAAAAAAATACAAGAATATAGAATTGATTCTAAGACCCTTCCAAAAGGTAAGTTTGTGTGGAGAAGAATGGACAAGAAATTCCTTGTCACTCTTTTGAAATGTTTTACAACATTTTGTATGTGAGTGTATGTAGGTTACAACATTTTTTATGTGAGTATAAATGTGAGTGTATGTAAAGTTAATCTACGCCACCAAATTGCACCAATGAAAATTATTGTTTCAACCTAATTATAGTCTAAAAATTAAATTTCAACTCAAAAAATTAAAACTCAAATATTATATTATTTTAATTAATTATTGTGAATGTGAGGAGTATGTGGATATCATTATTATTTTCATTTTTCAGTTAGTTTTAATTATGGTCTGGCAGTTTGAGTAGTTTATGCGGCCTACCCAAATGTCCTTTCTTTGGTATTGTTCGTCGAGTTGAGCTCCTTAAGTTCTGAGTTGAGCTCCACGATTACTGACAAATGCTTGCACTGACTGGACAGGTCCACTCAAATCTGTGTGGTTCTTTCCTCAAAAGACCATTTCAAACACTAATCTACATGGTCCTCATATGGCCTGACCAAGATTATGTCTGGACTTTAAAAGAGACTGTGACCTCTGAGTTTGTTTCGGCCTTTCTTCTCAGAGTAGTCAGATAGGAAACGCCGAGTTCAACTAGCTTATTTTAATTTTTTATTTTTTTTAGTATGACGTGTAAAAGTGATTCCGATATCCTATTTACAGAATAAACAATTTCATTTCATTTCATTTCTAGGTACGCTACAAAATATCATTCGAACCTATCTATCGAGATACTCTATCACAAATACCATCCGAGCACACATCCTACGCGATTAATTCGATATCCTACCCCCCTTCCTGTCCCCTGTCCCATCCTCCTTGGCCACCTAGTGACGTAAGGCGGTGTTCGGGGCCCAGGATGGCTGCATTGATTGCACTGGCGCACTGCAGATGCGCTACGTGTAATGTTAAGTTGTAGGGATGGGATACGGTCGGTGGTATCGATAGTTAACCCGCCCCGGTTTGTGTTTTTAAGATTTTCTACACTTAGAATTAGTATAGTATATTTAGCAGAATATCTATAAATTTTATATATAAACAAATTATAAATTTGTAGAAAACACTTTTTTGTTTTAATGATAATACTCGTATGTCTATGATTTTATTAATGTAGACAAAATGTATCTACCTATTAGCTAGAAAAATAGGTTAACTTGTCACAGAAACACGTGCTTAAAAAAATGAAAAGAAAGTTAATTCGAATAAAAATCAAAATAGATCTATAATCATGAGCACAGAACAGAAATATTCGGCAAGCTAGTCGTCATGACTGTGACAAGAAGGCTATGGTAATTCAAACAGACGTGGTAATTTGACTGCTGGACATGGACGAGCGCTGTAACACCCAGACTTTAATAAAATTGCTGTAGTGAGTATTTCGATAGATTACTCTTTTATTTAATTATTTATTTTATGTAAGGTAGCTTCACAGATGACATTAGGATAACATTAAAAAACCAGAAAATCGTAATCGTTTATTTGCATAAAATGTGGTGGTAGTCATTGGTGTTCATTCGTTTTGCATTTTAGCTTTTCTGAAGGCTGTAGCGACAGATTTTTCTTCAGCTACAATGAGACAATTTGTGCGAAGACTAATATCCTAGGTTGCTGTTTTTGGGTTTTAGTTCGTCTTTACATTGATTCGTTTTTAGTTTAAGTTACTGAGTTTGTAGCGGTTACACCGCCACATGCGAACTACGCATCAAAAAGACATGACGTCACACAAATCCTGCAACGCGCAATTAGAGTTTACCGCGCGAACGACATTACAAGAGTACCCGACTTTAACCGTCGGGCAGTTTAATCCGATCTAGCCTGTCCCTCGCTGTCCTCCACCAGCTGCGCCCTATGTCGAGGTCCGTACCCCAAAGGGGGTGCCATTAGTGTGTAGTAGCTAAGTTTTGAGCCCTGCAGGCCTAACATGACACACGCGACAATTATCCACTCTCGCGTGACTAATTTTTGTCTATTTCAGTAGTTTTATCGTTTTCTGACAGCTACGCCATAAAAAATATTCGACTCGTTCTGTCAAATTTGATTTTTGTCGACAAACCCTAACATGACACATTAGTTATCTCGATTTTTGACAATTCAACACGAGATAATCAGCTTTTTTTCTGTCATTTTGTCGTATTTAGTCGTCGTCGATTTTGACGACGATAAATAAAAAGACATTATGATACATAAAAAAAAAACTCGAAAATACGATGACAGATTCATAGTCGTACTTATTGTAGGCATTTTTGATGCAAACTGATGAAATATGTAACCGGTGTAAGTTCCTTTCGGCGGCCGCGAGAGAAACTGTGGTGGAGGGGAGCACTATGACTTAGATGAGTATTACTTTCAGTAATAACCAGTCGCTTAACCAATTATGGTGATTAACTAAATCTAGGGATTATGGCTGTATAGCAATATCAAACCTTCGCAACATACTTACTAAAATCACCAGTTTATTTCCTAAGGGTGGTGATTAATAATTTTTATGGCAAATTATGATCGTCGGCCCATTTGTCATTTGTGCTGATTATCTAATGACTATAGGTGCCACTAATTTTAATTACCGTCATTTTGTATTTTAATTTCAGCATGCCAAAGAAATCATTTAATTCCATTTAAAAAGTCGGTTACACAAACAACTAAACATAAATAAGTAAAAGAGAGAATAATTAAGAGAGAGAGACGTTTATTCAATAAAGTACGTATTAATCCATGCATAAAATTGAATGAATGAAACAGAACTTCAAGCCGATGTTACTATTATAAAAATTATTTGTTTTAATAATTTGCAACATCAGTCTCTTGTCGCGCGATAAAGAAGTGTCAAAGTGCCTTTTTCGACTTTACTCGTCGTTTACGGTCATGCTAGGCATTAGAATGACGTCAGAATCGTAGACAAAGAGCGTTCTCGCGCTTATCATGTTAGCCCTGCTAACTGGAAGCCTTAATTTATTAAGGCAACCACAGGAAAGTTCGGTTAAGCAGCCGACAACCTCCTAGATAGACCTGCAAGACGCAATAAAAAAAAAACCGTCCGGCAGTTACCCACCAGACACCGACCCGTCTGGTCGGAGGATCCTCCATTTTCTATAGAGGATGAGTGAACACCCGGTTCGTACCTCTAAAAGTAAAACTAAAGACGAATATGAAATGAAATTGTTTATTCTGTAAATAGGATATCGGAATCACTTTTACACGTCATACTAAAAAAAATAAAAAAATAAAATAAGCTAGTTGAACTCGGCGTTTCCTATCTGACTACTCTGAGAAGAAAGGCCGAAACAAACTCAGAGGTCACAGTCTCTTTTAAAGTCCAGACATAATCTTGGTCAGGCCATATGAGGACCATGTAGATCAGATTAGTGTCTGAAATGGTCTTTTGAGGAAAGAACCACATAGATTTGAGTGGACCTGTCCAGTCAGTGCAAGCATTTGTCAGTAATCGTGGAGCTCAACTCAGAACTTAAGGAGCTCAACTCGACGAACAATACCAAAGAAAGGACATTCGGATAGGCCGTATAAACTACTCAAACTGCCAGACCATAATTAAAACTAACTGAAAAATGAAAATAATAATGATATCCACATATTCCTCACATTCACAATAATTAATTAAAATAATATAATACTTTACAAAGTAATCATGTCATTTTGAATATCAATGTCAATGTGTATATAAAACTGGTATATTTTGATGATTTTACAAAATAATTAAAATGTTAAGTTTTATCACAAGGCTTAGCAGAGCGAGCAGCTCAATCCCATGCTTTTTTATCTTCTAAATATTCTGAAATTTTATAATACCCTTTTTTACAAAGTTTGGTTTTAATACAGATTTTAAATCTATTAATGGGTAAGTTTCGAATGTCAACGGGAAGTTTGTTGTAAAAGCGTATACATTGACCCATGAACGAGTTGCCTACTTTGTGGAGACGTGTGCGATGTACAGCAAGGTTGTGTTTATTTCTGGTATTTAAACTATGAATATCGGACATTTTCTTAAAATTTTATATATTTTTGGTTTTCAAAAATATATTGTGAGGCTACAGTCAGAATATTTATTTCTTTGAACTTTTCTCTAAGGGAATCTCTTGGACCTAGGTTGTAAATGGCTCGAACAGCCCTTTTCTGTAGAACAAAGATAGTATCAATGTCCGCGAGAAGAATCCCATATGACATAAGACTATGAAAATAACTAAAATAAACAACTCTGGCTGTATCTGTCATCTGCGAATAATACTATCTTGTGATTATCCCTTATGTGATAAGGTAAATCATTTACATCAATTAGAAATAAGAAAGGCCCAAGAATTGAACCCTGCGGAACGCCCATGGTGACCGCAAATCCTGCCGATTTCTTGCCATTAACATCGACCCTCTGGATTCTGTTGTTCAGATAAGAAGTCAGAAGGTCAAGAGCCTTGTCCCTCATACCATAGTGGTACAGTTTCCTGGTGAGTGTATCATGATGTACGCAATCGAAAGCCTTAGACAAGTCGCAGAAAATGCCAAGAGCATCTTGCGATTCCTCCCAGGCCTCGAATATGCTCTTCAGTAATTCCACGCTCGCGTCTGTAGTTGAACGGCCCTTTGTAAAACCAAACTGTTTCAGATGAAGTAGATTATATGCATTGAAATGTCCTAACATTTGCTTTAAAATTAATTTTTCAAAAATTTTGCTCAAAGTAGGTAATATTGAAATAGGGCGAAAATTTGTGGGATCAGTTGTGCTGCCAGATTTGAACAGTGGAATCACTTTGCTAAGTTTCATCAGATCAGGAAATACACCAGATGCAATACAAGAATTAAAAACGACTGCTAAAAAGGGTGAAATAACATCAATTATTGAGGACACGGTATGTACTGATAATCCCCAAAGGTCAGCAGTTTTTTTTACATCAAGATTTTTAAAAGATTCTATAATGTCTTTAACAGTGATGACTGTGAATTCAAAAAGTTTGTCACATTCTGGTACACATTCTTTAAGTATTGAGTAAGCAGAAGTAGAGGACGACGATGACAGAGTTTTGGTTGTTAAAATAGGAATATTAATGAAGAAATTTTCAAAATCAGTTGCCACCTCCACGTCTGCCTTAATATCTACATCATTAATTTTTAGATGGAAGTCACGATTCCGTACTGTCGTTCTTCCCGTTTAAGTAACCAAAGTTATGTTAATTGTTGGAATATTCTTTATGTTTGTTCATCTAAATCTGTTTAAACGAGATTGAGTAACCAATATCTAATATAAAAAAAAACGGATAAGTATCTTACTTTGTAATAACAATATTGGTTGTTATCGATAGGAGGAGGAGGAGGAGCTCGGAGGAGGTCATGGCTAAGTACTAATATCCATACGGGTCGATCCATCAGGTTAAGCTACGCTTGCCGGGGTTGGTCCGTGGATTTATGACCATTTCTACATACCAAGACTCCTCCGTGCCTTGAAAAGCACGTAAAGCCGTTGCTCCCGGCTGTCATTCGTGAATCTTTGACAGTCGTTACGGGTCGTCAGAAGCCCAAAAGTCTGACAACTAGTCTTACCAAGGGGGTATCGTATGACTCAGTTACTGGGTTGTGGAAGTCAGATAGGCAGTCATTCCATGTAAAATCCTAGTATTCAGCTGCACTCAGTTAGACTGGAAGCCGACCCTCATATAGGGAAAAGGCTAGGTAGATTGATTGACCTCGACAACCAATTATCGCACAACTTTTCAGTCACTGGTGCTACTTTCGGACTAACTCTTAAATACTCATTTCTCATGTCATGAAACATTTGAAACATGTCATGACATGGCTGAAAATAATTTGGTTGAGAAGATTAGCCAGTAGGAGCGTTAATAGCCGGTCTGACTGCCTAGGGTCATAACAGAAGAGATTACTTACATTATGATCATAACAATATATAAAAAAAAATGTTTTTTTTTTTTTAAACGTTGCCTCACACTAGGAACTTCTCCTGTATTGTGGGTGCATTTACAAACATTTAAACTCACATACACAAACAGCCAGACCCGGAACAACTACTTGTAGGTCATACTAATATTTGTTCCGTGCGGGAATCGAACCCGCGACACGCAGCGCAGCAGTCAATCGCTTAAGCACTGCGCCAACCGTGCTGTCAAACTCGACTACGTCAAAAAGGCCAACTAAAAAGTTTTCGTTTGTGTAACCGGAGTCGTGCTAATTTGCATGACATATTTAATTACATGTGACTCCTGTTATACGAATAGGGATATTATTAGGGATAATATTTTACGAGATAGGGTCCATGGGGTCGCTACTACCCAACAGCTCGCCACATGCTGCCCTGCGGGTTTTTGTATCTCTCTTGGTCTGGCTCTTCATCCCAGACCTGTTCCGACAAAGTAAACTCTACCGAAACAGACCCAGAGTTCAGGATCGCGCAAGCCCCACCACGACGTCAAGGTAGAGATACGGCGGTGGGCTATTAAAAAAAATAAAGTAAAAAAGTTTAAACCCGACTACGTCAAAAAGGCCAACTAAAAGGTTATCGTTTGTGTAACCGGAGTCATGCTAATTTATATGACATATTTAATTACATGTGACTCCTGTTATACGAATACCGATGTTATTTATTTATTTATTTAAATAACATGAGAGATTTACAGCTAAAACAAACAGATCAAGGACAGTACATTAGTCTGAAAGCCAATTACAGGTCTCCACTTATAAAGAAAAGCGTCCTTGGAGTTTCTTGCCCGTTCTTCTCCATAGAGATCTACGTTTTAGAATGGGCAATTAGCTTCAACTTTCTGGTTAACTGACCGACTCTTTGACAATTCAAAAGTGCCTGTAAATGGTTTAATTGAAATAAATGCTTTGAGTTTGAGAAGAAAAAAAAGTAAGTTCTAAGGACATTCACACCAAGTTACTATACAGGGATAACAAAGATATGCCACATGGAGGGAAAGTACCTTGAATATTCTAGAAGGAACAATTTACTGAAAGAAGACGTTGTCTGTCTTCATTTGTATGCTATAGCATACTTATAATGTTACTCGCACTGCACAACAATCATCATAACTAAATGAACTATATGAAAAAGTTACGGCCTAAGCTCTTCCTGGCTGACGACACACTAGTTATCAACGAATCTATATCGTACTGTTTACAAAGCCTGTTTAAATTTCTGCTTGCACGCACAATGTACGAATTTTACCTATAATTGGTTGAAGCAAATGGCATGCGCAAAGGTGGATTGTAACGCTTAGACTTCATGGGAATGCAGAAATAAAATTTTGTCAAAATTTTTGATTTAATTTTTCTTTATTTTTCGGTAACTTTATCAAGCCGCTATAAGCTGCCATGTCGGATTTTATGTGACGTCATATAACCCGCAGAACAAAATGACGCTTGCAGATACCTCGTTTGTCAAAAATATAACCTTATCGATAATTTGCCTAGAACTTCACTATTCGTCCTGTTTACGTCATAGCTTTTCCTGGCCCTGTGGCATCTAACAGTGAATCTAATCAAAGCACTTATGAATCTGAACTACACCTTATTTACCTGCAATACAGTTCAATATCACTTGAGAACATTTTTATTCAGGAATACCTTTCAATGTAAATGAGACTTTTTATATGTAAAAGATAGGGTTCATTCTCCTGTGGCATATTATGCATTCAGTGGGTTGTTTAAAAACATTGTTGTTTTAATTTAATTAGTTCAGTGTATTTCAGGAATAGAAAATGCTGGTCTATAGTTAAAATGTCAGACGTCGAATTTGTTTATTGGGTAATCGGTAGCTGGAATAGAATCCTACTTAATTAATTAATAATAACTATTAATTAACTATTATTTAACTGTGAAAGTTTGTGAGGACGGATTGATGGATGTTTGTTACTCTTTCACGCAAAAACTACTGAACGGATTTAAATGAAATTTGGCACACAGATAGTTCTCAACCTGGATTAACACATATAATACTTTTTATCCCGATATTCCAACGGGATCGAGAATTATGCGGGTGAAACCGCGGGGCGCTGCTAGTACTGGTATAATGGCTTCTTTGGCAAATCTACATTTTAAAATTCTTTAGTCTCAAAATAATAACTTTAAGTAAAAATTCTACTATACTGTAGAGTCACTCCAGCAACAGTAATTTTGAGTATGATTAATGAATAATGAGAGCAGTGGTGGCCCAGAGGTAACGGCCGCGGCTTATGAGTTGTCAACAACAGAATCCAGAGGGTCGATGTTAATGGCAAGAAATCTGCAGGATCTGCGGTGACCATGGGCGTTCCGCAGGGTTCAATTCTTGGGCCTTTCTTATTTCTAATTTATGTAAATGATTTACCTTATCACATAAGGGATAATCACAAGATAGTATTATTCGCAGATGACACTTCCCTCATTTTTTAAATCAAACGTCAGTTAGTCAACTTTGAACAAATTAACGATGCACTCTCTAAAGTAGTGCATTGGTTTAATGTAAATAATCTTCTACTGAACGAAAAAAAAGACTAAGCTCATTAAATTTTCAATGCCAAATGTCAGGCAGCTATCTACCAATGTTCAAGTTAATGGAACAGAGTTGGACCCTGTTGAGTCGACAGTTTTTCTTGGAATCACTATTGACAGTAAATTACAATGGGGCCCACACATAAAAAAATTGTTATGAAGACTAAGTTCGGCCGCCTATGCTGTTAATAAAATTAGACAGATAACTGATGTGGATACAGCCAGAATTGTTTATTTTAGTTATTTTCATAGTCTTATGGCATATGGGATTTTTCTGTGGGGGACCTGTGGGGACATTGATACTATCTTTGTTCTACAGAAAAGGGCTGTTCGAGCCATTTACAACCTAGGTCCAAGAGATTCCCTTCGAGAAAAATTCAAAGAAATAAATATTCTGACTGTAGCCTCACAATATATTTTTGAAAACCTATTGTATGTACACAAAAATATATCAAATTTTAAGAAAATGTCCGATATTCATAGTTTAAATACCAGGAATAAACACAATCTTGCTGTACATCGCACACGTCTCCACAAAGTAAGCAACTCGTTCATGGGTCAATGTATACGCTTTTACAACAAACTTCCCATTGACATTCGAAACTTAATAGATTTAAAATCTGTATTAAAACCAAACTTTGTAAAAAAGGGTATTATAAAATTTCAGATTATTTAGGAGATAAAAAAGCATGGGATTGAACTGCTCGCTCTGCTAAGCCTTGTGATAAAACTTAACAATTTAATTATTTTGTAAAATCATGAAAATATACCAGTATTATATACACATTGACCATTGTTGAAAATTATATTCAAAATGACATGATTACTTTGTAAAGTATTATATTATTTTAATTAATTATTGTGAATGTGAGGACTATGTGGATATTATCATTATTATTTTCATTTTTCAGTTAGTTTTAATTATGGTCTGGCAGTTTGAGTAGTTTATGCGGCCTACCCAAATGTCCTTTCTTTGGTATTGTTCGTCAAGTTGAGCTCCTTAAGGTTAAACTAGTCGCGGGCTCGAACTCACTAGTGGGCATGGCCGAAAAGCACGCTGTCTCACCTGGCATCGTGTCCGACAGAGATAGTGTCAGTGATGAGCAATTAGACGCTGGTCTACATGCACAACGTCTAGTTCGCACGCACACAAACACCGTTCCGAACTAATTTAGTAAAACGAGCGCGTAAAAAATTACGAAAAGTCCTTTGGAAAATCGAGTTTTATGAAAAAAACAACTGCATAAATCAATTACAAATAAAGTTTATTGAACTCTTCGATAATTAAGCTTTGTCGGTGCCGACTTTGTTTTGGAGATTTTATACTTCTTTTATTGCTTATTTAAAGTTGCGATAAAATTTGCAAGAAAAAGGAATCTTTGTGGGCTCCTAACTTTTTAACGGCTCATTATTTTACTATTCTGTTTCCGCACAGACAAAATTAATAATGAAACAAAACGATATCATGTTTAACTTTGGATGTACCATGTCAAACAGTGGAGTAAAACCCCCCTGAAATTTGTATGGAAAAAATATCAACTAGTTCCACCTTAAGTTCTGAATTGAGCTCCACGATTACTGACAAATGCTTGCACTGACTGGACAGGTCCACTCAAATCTGTGTGGTTTTTTCCTCAAAAGACCATTTCAGACACTAATCTCATCTACATGGTCCTCATATGGCCTGACCAAGATTATGTCTGGACTTTAAAAGAGACTGTGACCTCTGAGTTTGGTTCGGCCTTTCTTCTCAGAGTAGTCAGATAGGAAACGCCGAACTCAACTAGCTTATTTTTATTTTTTTAATATGACGTGTAAAAGTGATTCCGATATCCTATTTACAGAATAAACAATTTCATTTCATTTCATTTCATTTCATGTCACCTCGTTCATTACTACTGCTCTCAAAACGGTGAAGGAAAACATCGTGAGTAAACCGGCAACCGGCGGTTCTAGAACCAAAAAACTTCGAAGTCATGTGATACCTACAAACCCGCGCGGTAGATTAAGGCCCTTTCCCTCTCACAGAGAGGTCTGTGTCCCAGTGGGAACATTATAGGCGCAAGCGCAAATAATAAAAACATAATAAAGTAAAAAATTACGTGGTACGGAACCCTTTGTCCAATTCGCATTTGGTATTTTTGAAGTGAAAACTTCTTTAGTGGTGTTATGCACTTTTTTTGTAATGGGTAAAAAATGTTAAACTCGCGTCAGGACACGTGACCTGATCGAAAATTCGTAAGACGGTTAAAAAGACATCAACGCGTTGATTACCGCGGTCGCCGATGCCGATTTTTTTTCAAGTTTTCACTTCTGTCGGCACTACCGGAGTGCCACTGTTTTTTTTTTTCATTTTCGTTAGTCGGACGGATTTCGTATCGGCAAAAGTGACGAACTTCGATACAAACTTACATCCCCTATTTAACTCCTTTAGGGGGTGATTTTTCAAACATTATTCCTTAGTGCTCACTTTCGTTATATAAGAACACGGTATATAAGAACACGGGTGGGTTTTTTTAAGAGTCTGACACGCCCTCCCGTTCCGCCCAGAGCGGGAGAAGTTCTTTGATAATTTCCCACGCAAAAAAAGGGGGGTGATTTTTCAAACATTATTTCTTAGTGCTCACTTTCGTTATATAAGTAACTCTCTGCTGCTGGCTGCTTAATGGAGACCCAGCAGCCATAGGCGTACCCAGCATTTTTAAAGGCATAGGGCATAAGCCATGGTACGGAGCGAGAGGAAATGGGAGGCCGTCACCTCCTTCTGCGAAGCGGTAATGCTCGCGAAGGAGGAGGCGGAACGCGTGAGGGAGAGGCAAATTTCGCGCCCTCATGCCCCTAACCGCCGCAGGAGGAGACGCCCAGGGCGTCGGGAATCGCGAGGCGATTTCCGGCCACCGTAGGCGCGGGCTTGCGGACGGTGAGCAATGGGTGGCTCACCGTCCGATAAGGACCAGGCCCGGGTCGACGGCGCGTTGTGTTCCACGCGCGCCTCAAAAAGATGTCAGCAGATTCGAAGGGGTCCACTAGGGCCGATGCCTGCCGAGGTTGCGAAGAAAGCCGAAAGGGAGATCGTGGCCCCCGGCAACAGGGCAGCCGAAGGAACACGGGTGGGTTTTAGTCAGTAAGAGTCTGACACGCCCTCCCGCTCCGCCCAGAGCGGGAGAAGTTATTTGATGATTTCCCACCCTCAAAAAAAAAAAAAAAAATGGCAGAAGTAAATAAACTCGATGAGTAGTAGGAATTTCTCTCGATAAAACTCGATAACCACGCATGCGGGATCGATTCATCGACACTGCATTGTTTCACGCGGTAATTTTGAATTTTAACTAATGAATAATTAATTAGTTTTATTACTAAATTTTTAGCTTCGAGTCAGGGTCCAGGGTGGGGCAGATGCCCCACCTTGCCCCACCGTGGGTACGCCCATACCAGCAGTTTAGGCTGTGTGTTGTATTTCAGTAAATGAATGAACTTAAGGCGATGATAACCGACTTTTAATTATTTTATACTGAAGATCACGTCTAAACGAGTAGTGTTAATGATTTGGAAAAATATATGTTTAATAAAAGCATTTTCATAATAACTTAATATATAGATATTTTAGATTATGTTTATATTACATAGTGAAATTAAATTGTAAAGTTATACCTAATCAAAATCAAAAGTATATTTTTCTGAAACCTTCACTATTTTAAAGATAATTTAATTATTGATCTTTTTGTAAACGTGTTTTATTAAAATACTTTTGTTATGTTTAATAAATTAATAATGTGTCTAATTTGGGACAGCGCTCCTTGATGGGCGAGTCCTATTACTGGCTGGACGCACGACGCGTTGCGTGAGCTCAGTACAGAACACGCAAGCTAACCACTCAAGGTCACTGGCATATATCTGCGTCTTAAGGTTTTTTGTTAAGTAGAAGATAACACATATTCGGGTTCAGGCAGGCACAGAATACATAAGAGTACAAATACAAAAGATTCACTCCGCAAAATCATTTAAATAAATAGCGACTCTTGCTGCGACACAGCAAAGTGCAATTCAGGTCGCACAGCGCTAATTAACTACAGTAATATTCACCTAGAAGTTGCCTCTCTTTCAATCGCGTAACTCTTATATCTTCTGACTACGTTACGCCCACTGAATTGGCTAGCTTCATACCTAAAATACGAAGTGCGCCTGGCCTGGTTCAGGTTACCTAATATCATAACATCACGACTGCAATCCCCGAAGGGATAGGTAGAGACGTACCAATAATACACTCACGTTTCGCAAGTTATGTTTAAGTCCAATGTAACAGGAGGCGTGCCTATTGCCATCAACCGGGCACAAATCCAGACCCCGAGCTGCTACTGAGAAATTCCAGATTAAAGCATTTTATCCGGCCTGGGAATCGAACCCAATAGGCTCATTCTCAGCAGTAGAGCAGAACTGGTTCAAGTTATCTGGACAAAATCCAACTGCACCTCATTTTCTGAAATCTGTTCAGTAGTTTAGGCTGTTCGCGGGGATAGACAAGCATAGATAGCCGATTCATCTCAAACCTACGTTCTCCTTGTTCGTCCTTTTCTATTCAAATCCGTTGCCATTCTAATGTTTTTAATTTAATTTTTTACGGTTTCCATGCTTCTCTTTATCAAAAATCAGTTATTTGTTACCACTACTAACCTCCATGTTGAATTAGTTGTTAAAATTAATAACTGTGACATTAGGTTAATGTTTATTAGCGAATTTTCTACATGGGTACATATTGCTGTACAAGGAATGTACTAATACACTATAACATACATAATATCACGACTGTATTCCCAGGAGGGTTTAGCAGAGGAGCAGCAACACCCAGAAGTACCCTAGTCATGATTAAGTCCCATGTCTTATGTATGGGATGAGTCTATTCAAACACTGGACTGTTACTGAGGAATTCCTAAATTTTTTGGGATGTATTCAATTATAATAATTTTTGCCTTTGTTGTGGGATGCAGATGGAGGACCTTGGGGCTCTAACAGCCGCAATGGTCGATCCATCAGGTTAAGCTACGCATGCTGGGTTGGTCCGTGGATGGGTGACCATTTCTACATACCAAGACTCCTCCGTGCCTCGGAAAGCACGTTAAGCGGTTGGTCCCGGCTGTCATTCTTGGTTCTTCGACAGTCGTTACGGGTAGTCAGAAGCCCGAAAGCCTGACAACCAGTCTTACCAAAGGGTATTGTATTACCTAGTCACTGGGTTGTGGAGGTCAGATAGGCAGTCGCTCCACGTAAAATACTGGAATTCAGCTGTATCTGGTTAGACTGGGAGATGACCTCAACATAGTTGGGAATAGGCTAGGCAGGTTTATTGGTGTGGGATGCAGCACGGTTGTCATGGCAACTGCCCAAAGATTTTTGTCGGGAAGTTATATATATCCTAATCGCGCGATAAACCTGCTTGCGCGATGCAGGATTTCGCGTGACTTCAGTGTAATGCGTAGTTCGCATGTGGCGTTGTAGATGCTGTCGCAAATTTCATATACTGTCGATGCAATATATGGATATGCAGTAAGATGGTTGAAGCGGCGATATCGTTATTCTTTAGGGATAATATAGGTATCTAACGTAATAAAGTTAAATGAAAACGGTTCATAACTGTCGGAGTGCCCTAATTTTGTTACTGCGACCAATTTCAACGTAGCGCTCGTCGGCCGCTGCTGCGGCACCGCTCGCTTCGCTCGTTCGGCTCGCGTGTAGTTGGTCACAGTTTTAACCTAACCTTTTCTATTTGATCGGACTGCGCTAATAGTTATATTACTAGATCGTGCTCGTCATATTCCTAGTAAGACAGTTATGAACTGCTTTTATATATCTATATAACGGTATATAGTTATATCCCTAGATCTGCCTAGGGATATAACTGTGATATATCAAGGCTTCAACCATATTACTGCAACATAGGTCAGCCAGATAGGTGAATCATCTACAAAGGACCAAGGAAACATGGCACAAAAGGAAAGAGGCCTTTACTTAGGAAAGGGTGGTACAATTGGCTGTCAATAATGATGAAGACTTGTGAATTTTTTAAAGTATTTCACACATCTATTTTATATTTTATTTTATTTAATATTTATTTCTGTATCTATCTATCCGTGACATCACTGCGGGCCCTATCAGAATACCAGCGCTGCGACTTTTTTTTTTTAATGTCGCAGCATATGCTGAGATAGGAGGCTTTTGCCTCGTACAGGACTTTCTGTTATTTTTTAATTTTTTATTAATGTTTTAATGAGTGACTTTTAATTTAATTTGTGATTTACTGTGTGAGTCTCAATAAATACTTTGTCTTTCTTTCTTTCTGAAGGCAGTTCTAATAAATAAAATACACCAGAGATTTCGAAATAACTTTATTTACAAATCGTACAATCTATAAAGTGCGCGGTGGTCTCCACCTCATGGAGATAGGTCTCCTGTTGTAGAACGAACGGGACACTAGTGCCTCTGGGAAGTAGCGGTTGAAGTAGGCTCGGTCTTCTATACTAAACATGGGGAAGTCCTTCCATTGGGCGTCTATGTGCTGAAAAGGGGAGAATAACTTACTATCAGGTACGTGAGTACCTCGATGGTATGGGCGGATAACATTGGTATCAGGTACTAGCGATGAGATGGGCGGACGACACTAGTATCAGGTACTAGCGATGAGATGGGCGGACGACATTAGTATCAGGTACTAGCGATGAGATGGGCGGGCGACATTGTTACCAGCGAGGGTTTAAACTGGATGAGCCAAGCACAGGAGCGTGGTGATTGGCACAAGCAAAGGGAGAAAGGGGGGGGAAGTGGGACAGTGGTTAATGATGACGATGAGATGATTTCGTTACGGGTATAGTCAGAAGCCCTGGACATGCGGTTTCTTTACGATCTTTTCCTTCACTGGTTTGAGAGCAGTGGTGATGACAATAAACACAAAAATTAAATACACAAAGTAAAGTACCTGGGTTCAAACTGACGACCTACAACTCGTAAGTCGGGGCCGATATTACTGGGTCACCAATGTTCCGAAGTTGTATAGGTACTTCCGAATTGGCCACTCTGTCCAAGTCTTCTTATAGATGTACAGGGCAACATGCTTCTCTTTTGTTTACAAGTAATTTAAAGTTACGAAGTAAAAATACTACTGTCAGCAATTTGTTTTTTATTTTTCGTTGTGTGTTTTGAATTGTGCGTTCATAGGTTAAGCTACGGTTTCCTATAACAGTGGTGGCCACACTTGACGGCCGCAGTGACAGCTGTCATGTAAAAGATGATAGCGGCAAAGATTTAAATCGTAGATTCGCCCTACCGCGTCGAAAGTCTCGTTTCGGTTTCTTTTTGACACCTCTGACAAACAATGACGCAGTTGACTACTACATTTCTTTGTCATAGAAACGCTATTTAATAATGTGTAAGCTCACTTTTTTCAGTATGGATACTTTTTCTTGTGACTGAGTATGGTGAGAACAAATCTAGCGATTTAAATCTTTGGGGCCGGGGTTTGCCACACCAACTTACTTTCATAGTAGACAAGTTAAGATCATTTATTTTTCCAAAACATAATTAAACACACACATGGCATGCAAGATGTTACATAAAATTATAGCACAGTCATGTTTTGCCTTAACGGCGTACAAGAACGAAGATTATTTTTATTAATAGGATTCTCGTACGTCGGTAAATTGCGGATGCTACGTGAGCGGCCACCGCTCTGCTAGAAAACCGTAGCTATAGCTAAATAATTCGGAGTTAACAGCTAACTCAGCGTTAATCTAAAGATAATTATTGGATTAATCCTGAGTTAGTTGTTAACTTTGAGTTAGCTGCCAACGCGCAAGTGGGCCTTATTGAACTAGTTCTCGAGCAAATAAGTAGACCAATATCGACTTACCTTGACATTAAATAATTTGTATACTATTTTGGTACCTTTTTTAAAATATTTAAATATTATGTCATGCTTCTACCAACTAAAACCACACTGTTCCTACTACTACCATGCAACGCTCGGATACCGGTTAAATTTTCAAACCGTTATCATGTACTTGACGCAAAAACCTTTACATTCGGTTTCGCTCGTAGTAGCCGTTTTTTTAACAGGGTTTGGAGGAGTCTTTACATAAAGGTTATTTCTGATTAAACAGTTTATAGCAATATTTTAACCGGATTTTTGTTTAGTTTTTATTCAGCGCGGCATCCTTACAAATAGTCACAAATTACAACGCGTTTACCGACATGCCGCTCGTCGTATAAACCGGTTAATTTAGGTTAAAATAAAGTTCTTAAAACGTTCACGTTCTTAAGAAAAGTTCGGAGTAAAATCCAAATAAAACCGGCTTTCACCGGTATTTTTTACCGGTTCCGAGCGTTGCTATCATGTGTCTATCTATACATGAACATTTGCCGCACACCCGACTGGTATTAGCCCGCCGTCCCTAGTGGGCCCCATCATTCAGTGCGGCTGATCCCACAACCGCACGTCCTTCCATAAAGGCGCGCATGCAACACTGGGTGCCCCCTCTTAGGGCCTGACTGTTCGGGCGACGACACAGCCCCAATTTCGTCACCCGACTATTTTGGTCAACTGGTAATTATTTATTAACATGTATTATATCGAACCACTTCTAATCATTCTATTTTACTTTCCTAAAAATATCATTGAACACTAATATAATGATTGCACCTCTTTTTATGAACCTCAAATTCTTCCTATTTTGGGATAGGTTCATAGAGGCTCAATTATTAAAAATAAGTGTGCATAATTAGTTTAATACGTTTTTAGAGAATCAGTTAGATATTCCATATTTATTATGATGTGGGCATTAAACAAAAATTGAGGAAATAAGATGATTGTCACTGAGACAGAAAATACAATGCGACGCGCGTATGTTTGCTTCAATTTATGATCACTCTTTTGTTCTTTTCTTTAACTTTTCCTGTCAAGTGTTCTTTTTGTCGTAAGTTAGTCTTTAAGTACTTTACTGTCGAGGCTAACAATTAGGGCATTGATGGACGATCGTGAAAATGTGGGCCGAAGCGAAGCCGAGGCACACATACGTGAGTCCACCAATGCCTGGTTGCGGCCAAGGCTTGTATAGTACTTTTCTCAAACAATGCGTAAAAATTCAAACTGATGGATGGATGTTTGTTACTCTTTCACGTAAAAACTGCTTAACGTATTTGGATGAAATTTTGCTTACAGATAGCTTATAACCTGGATTAACACAAAGGATATTTTTTATTCCGATATTCCCACGGGATCGAGACTTATGACTATAAACCGCGGGGCGCTGCTAGCTAATTATAAATTCCAAAATCAATGACAAACAATGAATTTTTTTCACGTGGCAATTTATGTTCATTTGTTTTTTCTTTACTAAACAGCTCTATTTGCTAAGCCAGTTCGAAATTTAAATAAAATGTCTGATAAGTTCCCTCTCTGGTTGCCATGACATGTGTTTAAGTAAAAAGTTAGTTCCATTTTTGAATAAAACGACAGTTATGGATTTTAATAGTAACATTGCATTCTAACATTACTCGCTTATTTTTGACCAATATAGCAATTGAGGTTTCATTCAATTCAAAAATTATTTTGAAAACCTTCTTAGAGATAAAAAAGGTTTTTCAAAATAATGTTTGAATTTCCAAGCATCTTTGAGAAATAAAAAAAATAATATAAATAATGAACAAACCTGAATCAAAGTAAGGACGCACAAAATGAAGCCCAAAACTTTTATCACAGACGCCATTTTCGGCCGTAATACTTTTAAAATGGCGCGTAAAACACACTCATTTTCACATTTATACCAAAAATAACCGATTTCTAGGATGCAAATTGCTGAAAAAGCGTGGATTTTACGCCTAATTACGAGGGCAGAGAGTTTATAATTAAATAGCTTTAGGGCGTGTAGACAATGGTGTTAGCCTAATCGTATTGGTGTTCTTGATTTGACATAGGTGAACCTACAAGTAAATCGATTTCTTTTTAGGGTTCCGTAGCCAAATGACGTCTTCAAGTAAATTTCAGCAGGTGGTGATGGCAACTTTGGACCGGAGTTGATGGAGGCAGATTGTCCGTTTAAAGGGGTCCAGTGACCACGATCCTCAGTAATGAGGGACCGATTAAAGAAGAAGCCAAATGGCAAGATCGCAACCCTTGTAAGTTCGTCATGTCCGTCTGTCCGTTCGGATGACAGACAGCCATTTTACTTGGAGACTATGGGCACTATATCGATGAGAATTGGAAAGAAGGTGTATTCTGTGCACCGCTAAACAATGATGCATTTTCGACAAAAAATAATCTTTGTATGTTACCAAGGAATTAAAAAAAAAACAATACACATATAAGTGTGTGGGGTATCATGGGATCCTATAGTTAAAAAGATGGAGATGTTTTTAAGTGATATTTATTTTAGTCACTAGCTTGTGGCCGCGGCTTCGCCCGGGTGGATATCGGAAAATATCCCACGGAAACAACTACCGGGAAAACAAAGAAACCTATGTGTTAATCCAGGTTATAAACTATCTGTGCGCCATATTTCAACCAGATCCGTTCAGTCGTTTTTGCGCCAATTCGGAACATACCATCCGGACAAACGGACAAAAATTCAGAAACCTATTTTCGGCATCAGTTTCGTTCCCACACCTGGTAGCATTTTTTTTTCTCTAAAATGTTTAATGTAATGTTACTATATATTATTATATGTATGTAACTATAGATACCTAGATTAGTTTTTCAGTTATGGGATATTTTCGGTTACAACCGCAAAAGTAACTTTATTTTTTTAAATAGTTTTTTCGAAAAATTACTCCTACTATGTACAAACTTATTTTTGCGTCGATAAAATCAATAATGTGCTTGCTGCATAAGTATTTGTCCAAACTACGGAACCCTTCACTGTATGTGGTCCGACACTCACTTGGCCGGTTTTTAGGGTTTCGTACCTCAAAAGGAAAAAACTGAATCCTTATCAAGGATCACTTCGTCGTCCGTCCGTCAGTCTGTCAAGACCCATTTTCTCAAAAACGCGTGAAGGTATCAAGTTGAAATTAATATCAAATACGTAGATCCCTTAGAGTTCTAAAAATCAATCTTCTAAATAAATGCAATAAAAATATGGCCATTTATGTGACATATTTTGATACTCGCAAATAAATGAAAAGGGTACTTGAGGGCGCGAAATTTGCCTCTCCCTCACGCGTTCCGCCTCCTCCTTTGCGAGCATTACAGCTTCGCAGAAGGAGGTGACGGCCTCCCATTTCCTCTCGCTCCGTACCATGGCCTGAACCAGGACCGGACGCGAGAGATCACCGCCGCCGATCGCCTCCACGAGGACACGGCGATGCTCCGCCCAAGGTGGGCATTATCCAGAATGCCTGTGTTCGTTTTAGTGTTAATGTCCCATTAAGAAGTCCGGTCGACGTCATGACATCCAAGCTATATAAGAACCAGATATAAGAACCGCATCAAAATCCGTTCCATTTCGAAGTTTTAGAAGAACAACGCAGTCATACGATTTTTCCTTGAAGGTACCTACCTACTTTCTTTCTATAAAAAGATGATAGATTTATTATTTGTAGTTATTATGATTCACAGCACAACAAACACTCATGTATATCACTACAGTATAATTTTTATACTATCCTATCTTTTATTACATTATTTATTCTGATACCTAATTTATTAAAACGGACACACACTTCCCTGTTTATTATTCTAGCGTATGGCACGCGTGGGTTGCAGCTGAAAATCAGCGTCAGGCACACTTTGTGTTGTCATCTGACAATATGCTGAGCTGAGGACCTTTTGGCATTGACAAACATTTTTTTCTGTTTTTTATAGTTATAAAGTGTATTGTCTCTGCTGTAATGCCAATAAATGCATATTTCTTTCTTTCTTTAGGTATTACTTGATCAAAATGTATAAAAAATACTATTTAATTTTAGAACAAACATTTCATAATTTTGACCAACTTTATTTGTAAACAAGTCGTGTGCCCGATGGTATTTCCCATCAGCAAAGACGACAAACTTCCATTCAAATTTTAATCCCCAATTTAACACCTTTAGGGGATGAATTTTCTAAAATCCTTCCTTAGTGATCACCTTCATCATAGAAACTCTTGTGCAAAATATTATGCTTCTAGATCCAGTGGTTTAGGCTGCGTTTCCAACAGAGATGTGTGAGGTAGCTGAGTGGTGTGAGGATGCGTAACGAAGCTGTGAAACGATGTGAGTGTTTCCAGCAGAGATGTGCATCATCTGGTGTTTCCACCAGACATCTCTCGCACACATCCCTCGAACCCACTCCTCGATTGTTTTGTACATACAAAAACCTCGCACCGCTAAGCCGTTTCCACTGGAGCTACGCTGAGCGAGGCTAGGTAAATGAAGCGATTCTATTAGTTCTTAACAAATACATCCCTCGCTACGCATCCTCTCACATCTATGGTAGAAACGCAGCTTCAGTGAATCAATGAATTTTAGATTTTAATTAAGTAGATTTCTTCCAACAGTCCTGCAGCAGGATGGAATGTTAGCCAATCACCAAGGTGGAGGCACCTTGGCGATTAAACATTTCACGGCATGAGCCATTTGCTTAGACATGAGTTCGATCCTCGATGACTTTACTGTGTGCAGCTCTTTATTTTTGTAGGTTTCTACATAAACATGCGATTGCCTACCTTCCTCTTCTTCTCGTGTGGCTAGTGACTTACCTAGTGTCAGAGTTTTAAAGCCATCCATGGGCCTCTGACTTGACTTCACATGCCGTCGAGAAATATCTCTCAGGCATGCCGGTTTCCTACGAAGTTTTCCTTCACCGTTTTTGAAGTAAGTGATAATTATACAATACGCACATGAATCCGAAAAGTCAGAGGTGCCGTGCCTTGGGTTTGAACTCGAGACCTATGGCATGGTAGTCCGACGGTCATACCACTATGCTGTCACTGAATTGTTTATTAAGATTTGATCATTTGACATTTCAGCTCGTTTGTATTTATTATTTGGGCCATGCGACGACTCTGTAGGCCGCACTTTAATGGATATTTTATTTAGTGATTTACTGTATGATGTAAAATTTAGAGATGTTACACCGGGGTGACATTGCTTGCGACGAAATGACGCGTCATAATCTCATCTCTGCTTTAAATTCTCGTCAAAAGTTGCTAAAAAAAATTGGTTTATTGAGATGTTATTCAGTAGATAGATAGATTACAGGAGAAACAAAAAATTTTAGAAGAGTATTTGGGCTTTCTTATCATTTCTAACGTGACGATATTATCGTGGACGTCAAAAAAAAACTCACATTATTTCAAAATTTTGCTTTTTCAGGCCACCACTTCGTACTTACGTCACGATATTATTGACAAAAACCTTCAAATGTTGTTCCCACAAAGGTTTCACAGTTCCACAGATGAAAGAACCTTATAATAATGGGGTTGGCCGGTGAAAACTTAAGATAGATGGCGCTAGCATAGCTTTCACCTGTCAAGTTTATGTTGTGTTTTGGCGTTCCTTGTTGAATGCATTTTTTTATAATATTGAAAGAACTGTTGTGAAAAAAACATGTATTCGATATGGCAGATAAGTGAGTTAAAAGCTAAATTGAAGAAACGGTGTGCATCTTTACGAGGAAGGAAAGCAGACCTTGTCAAATCAAACGTCAAATCAAATGTCAAATTAAATGTTCCTTAGAAAATTCTTCTAGTTCGGTTAAGGCTATGCTAGCGCCACTTTGACAGTTGCTAACCCCATTCAAACAAAGGTTTTCAAAAAAACTGCTTCGAAATGGCATTTAGCTAATAAGACCTCTTTTGATGTCGGTTTGAATACTCTCGCTTTTATTGTAAGAATTGAAGTTGATTCAAGAGCAAGCTTTCAAGAGATCTTCAGGATATTTCAATTGTTTCAAAAAGGCAGGGTTTTTTGTTTGAAGTAGATATAATTAGGTGTAGGAGATTACCTACCTTGTGAAAGAGCGCAGTCGCCAGGGTACCTGTATCTACCTACTCCTGCCGTCAAGCAGCATTAGCTTTATTTATGAATGTAGCTTTTTCCCGCGGCTTAGCTCGCGTTGAAGTTGGATGTTATCCCATAGAAATGTACTACCGGGATAAAAAGTATCTTGTGTTAATCAAGGTGAAACTATCTGTCTGCCTCATCTAAATCCTATTAGTAGCATAACATAATGATTGAATACTATCGTGAATTCATGCGAGCCAAGTACTTTTTTTTAGGTTACTGCTCAGAAATAATTGTGCACAACGTCTAATGATTGGAATACTATCTTGTATTCATGCAAGCCTAGTACCGTTTGTGGCAAGTTCCAAGTATATTTATTACTCAAGGAATATAAGACATTTCATACAAACGAAATCCCCCTTTTCGCACCCCTTGGAATTTTCAAAAACCCCTTCTTAGTGCCCTACATTGTGAAAGGAAGCTGTGTGCAAAATTTCCCATTCCTAGCCCCAGTAGTTTTGGCTCTGCGATGATATGTCAGTCAGTCAGTTAGTTTCTCCTCATAAATATACAGATTATTATTATATTATGTAAATGGTACACCACAGACTACCTGCAGTATTGTCTCTTCTTCTCCCTTTAATCCATCCAAAGGTCTCTTTTTGTTTGTCTTTGAAATATCTTTAACGGAATGCCCGTTAGTCACCCTATGTAATTTCAACAGTTAACTCTGTAATTTATATATTGTAGGTATATAATAAAAAGTATTATATTTTAACTGCCTCATTGATTTAGTGGTCGCAAGCGATACTGCTAAGCATGAGGTCCGATTCCTGGCTCGGGCAAAGAGTCACTTGAATTTTTTAGTAGTAGCCTGGAATCTGGATTTGTGCCCGGTTGATGGCAATAGGCTCGCCCCCTATTACATGGGGCTAAAACATAACTGGCGAAATGTGGGTGTACTACAGAGGCACCTCTGCCTAACCCTTCGAGCAATACAAGCGTGATGTTATGTGTGTTATTATATTCTATTCGATGTGTCAGTTTGTTTATGGATGCCAGCGTAATTGAAACTTTAATAGATCACTTTTTGTGAAATAGATCACTTTTTATGAAATATATCACGTTTTGTTAAATAGATCACTTTTTATGAAATAGATCACTTTTTGTGAAATATATCACTTTTTGTGAAATAAATCACTTTTTATGAAATAGATAATTTTTTGTGAGATAGATCACTTTTTGTGAAATTTATCAGTTTTGTGAGCGACTTTCGTCGTTTATTTATTTCGGATCAATTTACAAGATCCATAAGTTGTTAGTAAAGGTAACCTAATGTTAGTAAAATCCACACTCTATATACATATATAGAGTGTGGATTTTAGTTAAGTCTACATAGACTTAACTATCGCATTAGGGCAACCTGTAAAGATAGATTTAAGGTGTTGTTAATAATAAAAAATAAAAATAAAATAGAATCGACTGACACCTACGTGTGCAACCGTATCTAGTGAGCCAGCATGGGGCTGTCCCACCTATCACACAATACACTCAGGATTCTGTGGGAGCTAGTACAGGATGCCACGATATTTTGATAGTTTAGAAAGAGCGAATTACTTCCAGTCTACTTTGCGTCCGTATATGAAATTTTGCTTTGATTTGGTTATCCAGATGTGATTGAAAGGTGAATGGGCAAAAATGATAACGACATTGCTGACATAATTTATATAATTTAACACATATTAATTACACAAGGTACATATAATGTAGTCTTATGATAGCTATAACAACAGTACATTTAGAGACGTTAGGCCATCAACACAAACAATCGGAGAAGATATTTGATATCTTTAACAAATGTTATGGGCAAAAAAATATCTCGACATATCATTAAATAGTTTCAGAAAATAGGTCACACATCACAGTATTTAGGCTATATTTTTTTTTTATTTCGACAAACATCAACGGATTTTAAAACAGTGAATATACCATAAAAATGTGATAACAATTAGATTTTTTTAATAAAAAAAAACTTTTTTTTTAAATTTGATATGTATTTCCTAGGCACCTAGCATAGTTTGAGAGTTTCACTAAAATTTAAGCGAGAAATTAAAAAATATTTTCTTACGATATAACCTTATCTTAAGACTAGCCATACATGATATGTTTAGTAATAGATTTTCATTAATTTTAACATCAATATTTACTAATATAAATGCCTCAGCCAGTAAGATATGTATTTGTTTCATTGAAGACTTATTAATTAATGTTATTTTTAAATCTATTCATAATATTTAGAGATTAAACACTTTAAAATTGTTTTTTATAATAAGATGTGACAACTGTCACCATAAATACTAATTTTTAAATAACATTCATAAGTATTTAATATTGAAACATTAATCTCCATATTTCTAATTCTACATAATAAATTAAAAACTAAAAATGATATGTCTCAGCTTTGCCTATCTTTATTTTTATCTTTTTTCAAAGCCTCTTTTATATAAATAAAATGTAGCGTATCGGTTGACCGTTTTTCGAAGCGAAATTTCATATTTTTTCTCCATTTTTCGTTTTGCAATTACGCTCACAAAAAAATAATACAAAAAGGAGTAAGTATCTTATTTATTTACTGAATCTAAATAAGATTAAAACATAGAGTGAACGGTAAAAAGAAAGAGTAAAAGTAATAAAAATCTGATTTATTTTTATGAAACCTATGCGCGTAATCACAAAACTTTAGTCGTTAATGAGTTTGACATAAAATTTTACGAGTACCAGTTCGTAGCAATGGAGAGACTCGTAAAAGATTTTTTTAAATCTTTTTTACTAATAAAAATCTAAAAAGATTGAATGAAGCTTTGTTTTTGCAAATTATAGACGTTCTGTATTATTAGCTTTTATTAGTAAAAATGATGTTTATGTGACGTTGCGTAAAATGGTATAATGATTGTCAAATTGCGTAATGGTGACGCAAATATTTTTCCTTTTACCTATAAGTATCTTTGGTAAATGACTTTCTTTACATTTAATTTCCAAAAACTAAGTTAAACTCCAGCCAACATTCAAAATCACACTCAAAAAACAAAAAAAAAAAACATTGACACGCTATACTATATACCATTTTACGTGACGCAAAACGTAAACAAATTAATGAAGTCTGTAAACGCCAATGCGTTTCTCCCCAGCGGTGTGCTGTACGAACTCGCGGATCTGGTCAGTGGCAACGGGTCCAATGCACACCAGGGGCTCCTTGAAATATCCGCAGCTCTGAGGGCAAAAATATACATGTTATGTCATGTCACCTGTCAATATGAAGTATGAACTAATTATGACGGTTTCCTCAGACTCTGGAGGCTGAGGAAACCGTCACGCGTATCCTCTTTGAATGCACAGGCATGACCCAAATTGGAATAGAAACCCTCTGGTCACCCAAATCTTTTGCAGATGATCTAAACAGACTAGGAGACCTAATTTGCTTGTCAGATTGGCAGTCGCTCCATGTAAAATACTGGTATTCAGCTGTATCTGCTCATGGGGAAAGGCTAGGCAGATAATGATGATTCTAAAACGCTTAGTCGGCGAGACTTTTTTCTTGAGACGAACTCTAGATATTGGGGTCGGAAGAGGCGATAAAAACAAATAAAACCGAGGCGACAAAACCGAAAGGGAGATCGTGGTCCCTGACAACAGGGCAACCGAAGGAACATGGGTGGGTTTTAGCCAGTAAGACTCTGACACGCCCTCCCGCTCCACCCGGAGCGGGAGGAGTTATTTGATAATTTCCCACCCAAAAAAAAGGGTCAAGGCTCTAGCGAGAGGAACCTCCTGAGAACATCTACGCACCGTGTCCAGGAGTACTCAGCACATTCTGTATCAAGCCCTTGAGCCAACTGTCTAAGAGAAAGTTCTGGTACTGGTCAAGGTACTTGGGTTACCAGCCAAAGACGCAATCGTCATTGGCTGGTAACGACTTTCGGCATAATGAAGTCTACGATTGATTTTTGCTACAACTACAAATAGTTCATAAAAGGAAAAAAAAAAAAAAACGAATGACAGCCGGGATCAACGGATTAGTGAGCTTTCCGAGACATGTAGGGGTCTCGATAAGTGATGGTCACCCATCCACGAACCGCTTACTGCGGAAGCGTAGCTTAACCTTCGATCGACCCGTGTGGCTGTTATTACTTAGCCACAAACCCCTTAAAAAAACGTTACCTCGATAATCACATGAAATCCACACAGATATCATATGATCTATGGTAACGAAAATACGCTTATTATCTGGCGATGGGGAACATAATCAGGTTGAATTAAATAATATTTTTCCTCGAATATGCTCAAACTTCGATATTTTCCTCAACCCAATGATTTCATAACATGTTTTCCGCTAAACTGTCTTCAATATCCCAATCCCTGATATATTTTTCTGAGAACCAATTTGCGATTTATAAAACTTTCGACAAAAGAAACTCTTTTAATTGGAAAAATATTTATACACTCGAGAGCAATGAATCCGGGTCACTTAAAGAATCCTAAAAATCTCGAAAACTAAAAATGCTAGGTTAATGCAATAAATTGTATTTAATAGACAATGTAATACTCCTTAAATGAAGGTATTAAAACTTCTTAGTTATTGTAAAGTTATATCATAAAAAAATCAAATTTGAAAAAGGGCCACTTTCGAAGATGGAACTACGAAATTACAGCATTTGGTTTTGCTTTTGTTTGTAATCTGTCATTTATGTGGGTACATAAACCATGTTGATAGTGCTCTATATTCATTATTCAAGCTGAAATTATGTCGCTTACGCCTGAAGAATGCACCAGAATACTTACAATGCTGGAAACCGGCCGGAGTCAGCGCGATACAGCAAGGACTGTCGGTGTGTCGCTGTCAACAGTACAAAGAGTTCTCCGACGTTACGAAGAAACTGGTTCTAACCTACGCAGACCAGGAACGGGCAGAACCAGGTGTACCACAGCACGAGAAGACCGATACTTGGTGAACACCATGCTTCGAAATCGCTTTCTCACAGGAACTGAACTCACAAATCAGTTTCGACGCCTCGGAGGAAGTAACCCAAGTGCATGGACAGTAAGACGTCGGCTTGCTGAATCTAACTTAAAACCCCTTAGACCTGCAAACGGCCCTAAACTGGAGCGTGGGCATCGTATTTCAAGACTAAGATATGCCCAGAGCCACGTAAATTGGAGTATTGAAGATTGGTCAAAAGTTATGTTCTCCGACGAATCAAACTTTATGCTCTACAAGCACGATGGAAGACACAGAGTGTATCGAAGACCAGGGGAAAGATTCAAGCAAGCATGCATCGAAGAAAAAGTAGCCTACGGTGGTGGGTCTGTACTTGTGTGGGCCGGAATTTCTTCTGAAAGTCGCACAGAGCTGGTGATCATAGAAAACGGCTCTTTAACTAGCGTAAGATATGTGGAAGAAATCCTCAATGATCACGTTGGTCCATTTATGGTCAATTTAGGTGAGGATGCTATATTTATGCATGACAATGCCCGACCTCATACAGGTAGGATTGTGAATGACTACCTTCAAGAGATGAACATTACTAGTATGGAGTGGCCAGCGCGCAGCCGGGATATCAACCCAATCGAGCATGCTTGGGACGAGCTAGGCAGATGCGTAAAACAACGAAACCCTCCCCCAATCACGCTTCGTGAGCTCAAAATTGCTCTCACAGAGGAATGGGAGAATATTCCCCAAAATCGTATAAGGAACTTAATGTACAGCATGCCAAACCGCGTAAACGCAGTAATGGAAGCACGAGGAGGCAATACGAAGTATTAAAATTCAAGAAAATCGTAATAAAGTTAAAAAAAATTATGTTTCCTATTTTTGTTTTAAGGAGAGATCAGCAGTTTTTTTCTTTATGTAATTTTGTGTTAATAAAATGTATGGTGACTCATATTTTTTTTACTTTCATTTAAGGAGTATTACATTGTCTATTAAATACAATTTATTGCATTAACCTATCATTTTTAGTTTCCGAGATTTTTAACATTCTTTAAGTGACCCGGATTCATTGCTCTCGAGTGTATTTGAATGGATTTTTCTTGAATCAGGGGCGTTTTATAACATAATTCTTGAGAAGTTCCCAATTTGAATTCATTAAAATATTATAATGGCACACACATATGCATACGTACTTGTTAATCTACTTCACACATACAGGGATTCTAATTCAACGTACAGCCTGTGTCACCCGGACCATTATTACAAATCTGTTGATACCTCATTCATTAAAATTTGTTTAGTAGTTTAGGCGCTACTGTGGAACACACGTAAATATAAATGAATGCTTCCGCTGCCGGCGCCGGCTCCCAAAAATAACGCTATTGGGAACCGGCATGACATTACTGCCAGCAGCCGAGATTAAAAACATCAGCTGCCGGCATTTTACATACTCTGTGGCCGGCACCGCTGGCTTCAATAATGGACACCGGCGGCGGCGGCGCAGAAACATAACCCTTCCTTTTAGCTTTGTCGTTATCAGGTAATAAAGAAAACAAAAGTGTCGAGACAGTCAAAATTTTACACTTTTATCGGTCTAGCTCTCATTCGCCAAGTGTGCAGGGTATAAGTGTTCATGCACATTAGTGGCACGCATTAACGGTAGAGGCAACGTTAACTGCTGCCGTCAACGCGTCAGCGGCTGACATCGACAACATGCCGCTCTTGTGTTTTAGCACAGTACTACTATATAATTGCTCAGCGACTGGATTGCTCCTACGTTGGGCATTGTTGTAGCAGGCATATTACTGGTGCTTAATTTGTCATTTTATTTAATTTTACGAATATTATAATTTAATTTTTTTGCTTATGACATAAAATCACTTACTAAATTTAATTCATTGTTCTATTTTATTTTTATTTGTTGTGTGCTTTTCACATTAATTGATTTGACATTTACCTGTGACTCAAATAGTGATACTTATAAAATTGTTTTTTTTTGTATTGTTTTTGTACTTAATATGGGTCTAGGACCTGAAATAAATGTTTTTTTTTTAATTTTAAATAAATTATGACAGTATGGAAACTAGGCTAATTTTTTGAAATCATTATTTAAGCTACATAAAAAAAAAAAAAATCGCGGCGACCACTCGTCTTGACTTGGCACCCGCAACTAGCAGCACCGCGACAATTGCTTGGGGTGAGTCAATGAGCGCGTTTTTGTGAGTGTGCCTGTGGCTGCCTTAAGCTACTAACTTAAAGCCTCAAGCTAGGGCGTAAAATAACTTATATACTAGGCAAATGCTCGTTAAGGGCACCCCCTGTGGGGTATGAACCTCGGGTTATGGCGTCGCTGGGGGGAGGGCAGTAAGATGTGACAGGCTTGATCACAAGTGGGTAATTATTATTAATCGGGGGATTTTAAGCTGCAGACTCAGCTTCGCGGGCTGGCGCTTCATCGAGCAATGGTCGGGGGGAGTATTATTTGGTCGCGAACGCGGGGGACCTCGGCGGCGAGGTCGGAATGCGGGTCGTTGTTTGTTTTTGTAAACTGTACTGGTGGCCCCACTGTTCTCCTAGAGGAGGATTATGGGGTTATGGGGTCATCAGGGTCGGTGAGAATATGCCTCGGATGGCGGACTTGACAAATTCGTGAGGGGATATAGTTGGCGGCCCCTACAACCAGAGGGTTGCGGTTTTTGGCGGTGGTATCAAGCTAAGTACGTAGTTTCTGTATTGTCCATATTTATACTGTGACCGTACTCAGTTACAAGAAAAAATAATTAAAAATTTGTTTATCTCTAAACCAAAATATAACAACAGGTTGGTGAATGAGGCCTATTTTTAAGTAAAAAATGCGTGTATTAGGCGACTCCTCTCTTCCACAGCAAGATAATTTTATATATAAAAGAACAGAAATAGGATTAGATTATTCACGTGATTGTATATATGTGTATGGGGATGGGGATGGGGAGGGTTTGTGTGTGTTTTGTGCGTGTGTGTGTAGGTGAGTGTGTGTGTAGAGAGAAACGGGTGAGTTTAACCTACGTATTGTAATATTATCTGTGGTTAAACTATGTGTTGCAATAGCGCCTCAGTATCTTCATAAGTTTTATTTTATCGGTTTTATCTAATTTGTTAGCATTTCAGTTGCCTCTGCCGTTGACGTGTGTCGCTTGTATTTATTGAGCACTGACGTGCGATAAGAAACTTCGTACATAAATAAAATTTTATATTTCATTCGCTATTCGATACAAAAACCTTGCAAAAGAAAATGTTTTTATACAAAGGTTTGAAAACATGCTTTTGTCGATAAAATCCTTTTGTTGTTCAAGAAATAACATCACGAAAAAAATAAACGCTTAGTAATGAATTTTTCATGGTAACGTCCGCGACTTTCGACGGTCCGAACCCTGATAGGCGCTTTAATTTGTTTAAATTATTTCATCACCACTGCCTTCAAACCGGCATGTTAAAGAACCAAAAAATTCGAAGACATGTGCCACCTAACCCGCACTGGGCCCGCGTGGTGGATTACAGCCCACTCCCACTCACAGAGACGAGGCCTGTGTCCCAGTGGTGGGAACATTATAGACTGATTATGCAAAGACTTTTGCAGCAGGAATTTCTTATGTGGATTTGTGCCCGGTTGATGGCAATAGGCTCACCTCTTTTTACATGGGACTTAAACCTAACTGGCGAAATGTGGGTATACTATGTACATAAATAAATCATTGAAATCAAAACTCATTTATTCAAACTAGGCTGTGAATCAGCATTTTTGGAGCGTCAAAATTACTTAAGACAGTTTCCCAAAGTGCTCGCCCTTCACCACTTCAAAAATTGGCGCTACATACTTTCCAGTAGCACAGCTGCCTGTTTAGTTGGAAAAACTTGTATTTTAGAATAGTATGCAAAGCAAAACATCATTTGCCTATTTACGAATTTTTTTTTTGCCCTTTTTCAGCTAGTACACGCCAATAGGTCACCTCTGCGTAACCTTTCGGGGAACAGGCGCGATGTTATGTTATGCTATGGCTCTTTGTTTTAATTATGAAAGTCATAGTGGAATGAAGATTTTCTGACATGACATTCACTAGGTGGCAGCAATGAGTCGTCTGGTACGGGCAACCGTCACAAGTGTTGAAGCGCCTATATTTTTTTTGGTTGTGACTGAATGATGAACGAATGAATGTTTAGAGGTATGAGGAATACCATGTAAACTTCACTCATCCTCTATAGAAAAGGGAGGATCGTCCGACCAAACGGCTGTCATGTCTGTCGGGCAACTGCCTAACGATTGATGTCGAATAGCCATATATTTCTTTCGTGCCGTAAACTCTAATTGCTCGATGCAGGATTTGTGTGATGTCAGGATTTTTTGTGACGTCAGGTTTTTGATGCATAGTTTGCATGTAGGTGCCGCCACAAATTAAACGAATTATGAACGTCATCATAAATTTTGTAGGTAGGTATTCATTGTCGAAATGGAAGACCTTTTGCCAAATGGCGCTAGCTGGTGGCGTAAATTTTCACGATACACAAAAATTGTAACAAAGAAAGAAATAAAGAAAGAAAAAGTATTTATTGAGACTCGCATAAAAATCACAAATAAACACACTCATAAAGACATAAATAAAAATAAAAAAAACAACAAAAACAAAGTAAAATTAAAATAAAAGTAGTAAGTCCTGTACGAGGCCAAAAGCCTCCTATCTCAGGCCAAAAGGCTCTTATCTCTATAAAAAACCACAATCTTTCATGAGAAAACCACAAATGGTCTTCAAGAAAATATATTTTTCTTGCGCCTTTTAACTTAATAGGTCCCGAGTTTTCCGAGTTAATATTTTTATTAAGACCCCGACGTCCCCTAAATGTATTAAGAACTGTACTGCCATGCCATTGTAACTGAAATTTATTGAGGAAAACGAAGTATTTCTTTAGGTTTTAACAAAAGCGGTGTTTGTTCTTTTTTATTATTTATTTTGGCGGCAATTGGATAAACGAAAACTGTCTGAGAAATGAAAGTTGGAAATGCAAATTGGACTTCGTATCATTTGCTTAGGCTATCGACTTCCGTGACTTTGATGTCGGTTGTTTTAGAACTCTTCAACTCACTCAATAGTGCTTCATTAACTACGTAGTTTTGACGATTTGGATTTGTAAAGGTTTCCTAAGAAAGCTGTGAACGGTTACACAATAAGGTTTTTTGTAGATGAGGCCGGAGCCGCACCGGAGCCGCACTGGCGCCGGACCGCAAGATGAAAAAAATCAGATCATCTCAGAATGAAAATGTAAAATATACGCGGTGCCGTGCACCGGTGGTGCGGCGGGCGTTAAAGTGCATGGGCGACATTCATTCGAATACACAAAAATGCGGTCCGGCGCCGGTGCGGCTCTGCCATCGTATATGGAAAGTCTAGGGCCGTATTCTCGGCGGCAGCAGGCAACGGCAGCGGCGCGTTCAAATGAATAGTTTTATACGGAACTGTTTTCGATAGCAGCGGCGCGGAGAATGAGGATTATTCCATATAAAAATATGCATTTGAACGCCCACCCTGCCGGCCACTGCCGCCGAGAATAGGACTCTATGGCTGTCCAAATACGTTTCTTAACCCTTTAATGTCAAATACTGGAAAAAATGACAGATTTTCATGACGGCCGATATATATTTGGGAACGACTTTCGTTTGGAAACCGTAGCTTATCAGTTGAAAATAAAATTTAATTTTGAAGAGGCCAGACGAAATGACCATAATGCCTTGGAAGTCGGGTAGGCCTTTGGCGTGGGATGCAACCTGTGTCGACACTCTTGCACCATCCCATCTTCTTAGCACTGCGGGCTGTGCTGGGGCTGCTGCTGCAGGTGCAGAAAACCTCAAACGGCGCAAATATAACAACCTCATTGGGAGCTTATGTTTGTGCCATTCAGGGTAGAAACAGTAGGTCCGTGGGATCCGAGTGAATATCGAGTATTTCAGGACATTTCTAAGCGGTTGGTCGACTCTTTACGTGACCAGAGGGCTGGCCAATTTTTAGGTCAAAGAATCAGCATTGCTATCCAACGTTGCTAGCCTTTTGAGCAGTTTTCGCCCTGACCGCGGAGCGGACGAATTTTTTGATGCCCAATGAGCGCTTCCCTTATTTTTTTTTTCCTTTATATACTTATACATACCTAATATTTATATTTTAGTGTGAGATTGTGTATTATATTTAAGATTTTTTCTAAGTTTACCTAAGTACCTACCTCACAAGACAAAATTAAATTCAATTTTTTATTTTCTCTCAATTTGAAACCAACCAAATCGACCAAATTGTTTCACGATCCGAAACATTTTAAGACTATTTTCTCGTTCCAAAACACAAGATCACAATAAAACCTATTCCAACAAAATCCCTGTTCAGTTAAAGACAAAAAGATAAGTACAAAAAGAAAGTATCTTTTAAAAGGAATCTTTCGTATTCATGTTTATTTCCACGCTCAAGTAAAAGGCTTTTTGTCTCAAAGTCTTTTTTGGAAGTATGTTTGAATATAAATCATATTTTTTTGAATCTTAGACAGAGTTCTTGTTTTTGCATAATTTTACTTATTTGTTTCGGTGCTAAATGTAAAATAAAATTACATTACAAATCATCATCTGCCTATCCTTTTCCCAACTATGTTGCGGTCAGCTTTCAGTCTAACTGGATGCAGCTGAATTCCAGTATTTTACATGGAGTGACTGCCTACCAGACCTCCAGAACCCAGTAACTGGGTAACATGATACCCCTTGCCCTTGGTAACACTGGTTGTCAGACTTTCGGGTTTCTGACTACCCGTAAAGACTGTTAAAGGTCTACAAATGGCAGCCGGGACTAATGGCCTAACATGTCTTCCGAGGCGCGGAGGGATCTCGTTAAGTAACGGATGGTCCCTTCTACGGACCAACTTCGACTAGCGTTGCTTAACCTTGAATATCGACTGGCTGTTATTATTTAGTGACGAGCCTCTTAATCACAGTACACATTTACTGCATAATTATGTATTTCAATTATACCTAAAAACCATTTATGTACATAACGCCAGAAGTGAGGAGATTAGGACACTTAAAGACACTTAAAGTGTCATAAAAAGAGGATATCAGGGAACCCCCTTGGTGTCCTCTTTTTATGACACTTCGCTAATTATGGGCACTGGAAAAAGTCGCAGTTTTTATATCTTGCTTTACTGGGATCGCGTGATATGCTACCCAACGGATTGCCTCATGGAAGACCAGAACTTAAGCTTTTGCCAATATTTGTTGTAGAAAAAATAAGGCAGAGAGATTGTAGGTAGTAAAAAACCATTTTTCTTTACGGAATCTAATCAAGGCAAGTTAATGTTGTTGAGTAAAGTTTTTATGGAAACTCTTAACACACTACACAGATTGTTTCTATAGCTTCCGCCACTATCTTGCTTTACCCATTGGTTAGAAGTATATTTTTTCCAATGTTGAAAACATAGAACATTGATCCGTACCTCAATATAAGTAAAGAGCACAATCGCGTTTACAAACCCTTTAAAGTAAAAATACTTGCATAGAACATTGATTCGTAACCTTACTTAAATAAAGAGCACAATAGCGTTCACAAAAAAAAATAATCCGCAACCTTTAAAGTAAAAATACTTCCATAGAACCAATGTTCTATGCAAGTATTTTTACGACGCGATTGTGCTCTTTTTTAATATATGTATATATATTTTTTTGCGGTTATAAAATGAGGTGTTGTCATGTTGTCGCGAAATCAATGGTTTAGTCCCATCTCAAAAATGTCCAACGTGCCTAAAAAAAATTTCACTTCAAAAATCTTCCAGCCGTGCCTGCAAGTTACGAATATCATATCTTTCAGTTAGCTGCAAGAACTAAGGTTATCTCACCTTCCTAGGCTTCTGCCGGTGTCGTCGCTGCATGATGCAGCACAGGCCCCTGGTGACGTCACACTCGCTGGATGAGTTGCAGTCCTCGTTGTATTGCTTGCGGCCGGCGGTCGGTGGGCGACAGACGTGCATCTCGCCTGGGTGATGAGAGAAGATGGTGGGATTGGCTTAGGCACGAAATATGCTCAGAAATAAATGTAAACTACGGGAAGATGTGACATGACATTGACACTAACAAAACATTGAGTGAAAGCTAGTCTTCTATCGTATTCTGGAAGTCAATCTTCGGAATGGTGTCATCATGGATTGGAAATGTCTATAGTTAACACTTTGAAGGACAGTACACGAGACACAATAGAAGTTTTATTATTATGACGCCTATGGGCGTACAGTGTCCTTCAAAGTGTTAAGTTAGGCTTTTGTTTAGTTGGCAAGTACTGGGACGAAAATAAATTTATCTATCCTGTATGATACAATAAATTGGTCACCAGCTTTCAATTTAAGCAAAATACTTCTGCACTGGATGGTCTGTGTCCTCCCCTGAAGAAAAGTTCCAAGTAATAGCAAAGGTAAAGTAACTTACCAGGCACCACTTCTTCACACACTAGTCCAGCATCGCATTGATTCTCTCGGTTGCAGATCTCGCCCAGTTTCCTGCCGGCGAAGGCTGGCAGGCAGCGACCACCATCCTCTGAGAACAAATATTTGTATTAACATTTTTGTATAGTATAAAGTGGTGGTGGCCCATGGATAATGGTCCCGACTTACGAGTCGGTCATTGGTTCAAACCCAACCATGCGTTTTGCTTTGTGTAAATAATTTTATCACCCCATCCCTGGTGCCCCAGCAGTGGAAACATTAAGGACTCATTATGTATTTCCAACCTAACTTATGTGCACAATTTGAAATCGATGTTATTTGTTTTTATAGTAAATCATCGTGGGACTCATAATGAAACACCGTTCCAATTCCGAAGTGATGTGTTGTTTTTCGGATATCATATGCATAGGATAGCATAAGCAATGACTTTTACCAGCGATGGTTTTTACCAACGATAAATTATACCAACGATGATTTTTATTGTTATTCCTTCTATCTGATAACGGTTAAAAAAGGTATGTATTTAACACTTTTGCTGTACCATGAACCACATAAGGTTCAGGGCAATTGTTTAACTATTGTGTCTGTTTTGCGGACAGTGAAAGTGTTAATCGAACATCAAATAATTCTTATTTTGTTTGCCTATATCATTAAGTCTGCCTATGTACATTTCTGTGCTTGAAGTATTAAATAAATATATATATTATTGAATACTACAAATATTACGCTTCTTTTTTGTGAATCTTAAATAATTCCTATTTTGGAGTGTTAAATATACTAAATGCCCACGTAATTGCGGCCAACTTGGATGTACAGAAAAGGCCAGAAAGTTAAAAAGAGGCTCAATTATTAAAAAAAGCTTTTAAAGGTTATTAATTTAAAAAAAGTGTCCATAAGGTCAATAAGTTTTTAGTGGATCAGTTAAATATTTCCCATTAAAAATAGGTCATCGGTTAAACCCTTTATATTCACTTATATCCAATGCCGAATTATCTGTCTACAAAAAATCCTGTATTTTTCCCGCTAAACGACTCTCCTCCGATACAAAAAGCTATTTCCTGTACGTTAATGAAACGCCGATGTGTGTTGAATTTCTAATAAACTGTGATTCAAAACAAAACACTATTCGAATTTCGAAGTGATGTTTTCTAAATATAGCAAGACACATTTTGCCAGCAAAGATTTTCTATCAGCGATGACTTTTACCAGCGATGATTTTTACCAGCGATGATTTTTTTGACGATGATTCGTACTGTTTATTCCTTCTATTTAAAGACAGTTAAAAATAGGGGAGCCAAATTATCTCTACTAAAAACCTGTACATATTCCTTTAAACGAGTCATTTATGATAGCAAAAGCTATTTCTTGCACGTTAATGAATCCCGATGTGCGTTGAATTTCTAATAGACTGTGGGAGGAAAGATTTCGTTTTTATATTACAAATATCCGTTTGGTAAAGAAAAAGGACGCCATTTACCCGAAGGTCGTATACGTTAAGGGGATGGGCAAGAGCAGTGTCTTGTCTGCTTTTATATACACACTTCGATCCCCAATCTGTCTGTGAATGGTGACTATTAAGGCAATTTCCTTTTAAATGTTTGTAGGGAATTGCATGTTCAACTAAGGACGTTCACGCACATGGGGGTAGGAAGAAACTACAGATCGTCACCGTCACCACTTTCATACATCTAGGAGCCTTTAGGCAGATTAGATTTTCGGAAAGGTTTTCATATTAGGTACGTTTTGGTTTCTGAATTGCCTATTCTGATTTCCCGGCTTAGGATACTTGTTATCTCATGTCATTTCGAGGTGGGGTAAAACCGAACATTTCAGAGAAAATTTCAATCATAGCCAAGGGGACTGACATTATCTTTTTTAACGGGATCATACAGATCAATTACCCGTATCAATTAATTTCAACCCAAAAAAACAACCTTTTCAAATTCACCCCCGAAAATATGAAAAATTACAACCCCTCACGCCACTAATGAATTTTTAATTAGTTGGCGGTTTTCTCTAAACGTCCGTAATTAGTCATGTAATTTATTTACGTGAAAATCCTTTTGAAGTTATTTATTTAAGCCATACTCGTACATTTTTGAATGTGCACTCTAACGAACGATGAATTCTTTATGAAAACGGATGATCCCGTTTCACGCTGTTTAGACAAGATGAATATTACGTTAGTTAGTCATTTCCTGCTGAATTTTCAGTTCGGGGGTAGACGGAAAAATTAATTATGTACTTTACGCCTTTGAACTTAGTTTGGCAAATGAAGCTGGTTTATTACGAGAATTATGAGTGCCTAGAGGGTCTTGTTGTCTGAATAATAAATATGTAGACTGTGCTTAGCAAAATTCTTTTTAATAATAAATTAATCTCAGTCAGTAATTGTACCGTTGGAGAGGGCAATGCCCTCTTTTCATAGAGAGAAGGAGGATTGTTAGGTACGTATGCTTACTGTGCGTTGACAATACATAACATCACGCCTTGTTTTCTCGAAGGGTTGGGCAAAGGTGTAACACAGTACACATCTGCACACATATTTCGCTAGTTATTTTTAAAGGTGGTTTTATACCGACGAGGCGACGCGTGGATGGGATGGGCGAGAATTGAAATCACGCTTACCCTTTCACATCGAAAGATGCCTATTCCTATACCGCGCCGTCTCGCGATGGCCAGCGCTGCCTCGCGCCGGCTCACGCTATCACGCGCCGCCCGGCCAGCCGAGAATACAGGGTGTCAGGGACATCGACGCGAAAACTGTTACCATGGATTCAGTACATGATTCTGAACGCCCCTGCGTTGAAGTTTTTCGTCGGTTATTTTAAAAAAAATCAGCTGTCCCATACATTTTGATCGCGTAGGTATTGCACTTTTCTATGAAACAGCAGATTTTTTTTTAAATGACTGACGAAAAATTCTACTACTACTACTATCATAGAAATGTGGTTTTTGCCATAGAAAAAGAACAGTACTAGGTAGGCTAGGTAAACAGTAAAAATAAAATCAAAAACTATTGGTATGGTAAATACAGGTCCACGCTAAAAGTGTACAACAGGTACTGCAATATCAATATGTAAAAGTAATAAAAAACTTAATTATAAAAAAGTAAATAATAACTGCAATTCCAAAATCACATTTTTTACCACTACCAAAATTACCCCAAATTCATTAAAAATGAGAAATTTTTCGACGGGGGTCATAAATTATGGCTTGTGGACACCCGCTAAATGATGGCCGCCCGCGCCCCATTTAATGACCCGTTCGATAATCCTGAAAAATACTACATAAATAGAGTCGCAGTACGATACCTAACAACATTCTCACGGATCGCATAGGATTTTTTTTACATGGAAAATGTCCTAATTTATTTTGCGAACCCTTTTCTGCTTGTGATTCCCAAAATTCTGCGAAAAATCATGTTTTTTAACCAAACGGGACACACGATATAATTACCGTAATGTGTAAAAATGGTTTAGATTTAATTAGTTAAATTGGGCCTTTCATGTAATAATGAAGCTTTGATTTAATTTTGTTTTAATTAGATTTGCGGTCAGATGCGTAGGTATTCACAACCGGCGTGCGTGACCAGATGTATGAACGTAAACGAAGCAAAAAGAGTAGATACGTAAGGATCGTAGCAGCACGCTTCGTATGACCACAATAGGAACGGGTTTTGTCGACGGAAGAATAGAAAAAATGATAGATTAACAATCACAATCTGACATTTTCTCTATTCTTCCGTCGAAAAAACTCGTAGGAAACCCGTTTCTATGGTTGTCATGCTACGCGTGTTGGTGGCGTTCTGTAGCGTGAGTTTATATAAATGTAAGGACTATTTATGGCCTTGTTTCCAACATCAACTTTATGTAAGTGTAAATAAAGTTGATTTTAGACTAACTATTACTGTTGAAAAAGTCATAAATAATATGAAGTTGTTGCGCAAACTGAACCTTTATGTGTACAGTTGTTTTCCTAAAATCCGTGTTTGTTTACATGTTTGGCAAATAAATTACGAACACAGTATAATTATGTTTAATTGAAAAGAAAGAAAAATAAGTTTATTAATTTTATTTTGGAAAACCACAATGAATTAAAATAGAATTTGAGTCAAAGATTTATTATCAAAGTTAGGTACACTTTATAATATTAATACAGCTCCAAAATACTGATTAAAATAGACTATTGTGATATTTAAATATCTGAACTCATTTCTGTTATACATAATTATATTATTAGAAGGAATATAGCTCTTAGAATTGTAGATTTCATTAAAGCTCTCTGCCTAGCCTTTTCTCAACTACGTTGGGGTCGGCTTGCAGCCTCACCGAATGCAGCTGAATACCTGTATTTTACATGGAGCGACTGCCTATCTGACTTCCTCAACCAGTTGTCCCAATTTTTTTTTTTGTTTTTCTTTTATTTTGTAAATTTTGACGTTCAAAGTGCCTATTTGAAATAAATGATTTGACTTTGACTTTGACATTCTTAGTGCGTTGGCTGATAGGTGGGATTTCGGAGCGGTGGATACGACTGCACGCAGTCAAGTAGGCATTTCCCAGGCTCGGTGTGCCTCATGCAGTTTAGATTTTTTTAATAACACTAGTTTATAAGTTTACATTGTTTTTAACAAATATGGAAATGATTCTGAAATAAATGTTTTATTAGTAGGCTCCGCTGTCTATCCGTCCGCCCGTCTGTCACAGAGGTGTATCTTTTTAACTGTAATAGGTAGACACTTGAAATTTTCACAAAGTGAGTGTACTACTATGGCTGCTATAACAATAAAAATAAAAATAAAATTAAGTTAAAAATGAAAGGCGGTCATACAAGGAATATGTTAAAGAAATATGTAGAGTTAAAAATATTGTAGGGCGGTACGAAATCCTTCGTGTGCGAGTCCAACTCGCACTTGGCCCCTTTTTTAGGTAAATGTGAGTTGTACATACCACGTACCTTTAATAATAATAAAGGTCGTAAAATATCATTTTGATGTACTATACATTGTAGGTATACGATGTAATTACATTGTTCGTCTGTATCTGTGATGATAAAAATGTATAAAATAAAATGTGAGTTGTGTTTTGTTTTTTATTTGTCTACATTAAAATGACTTACGCTTATGCATGGATAAGAGAATTGCCTTTTTCACACTTGGACGATACTGACACCGATGTATCGTCAGCTCGGACGACAACGATATTGGGACGATAACGAATGTACGTACTTTTACAAACTATTGTAAAACATTTTAAAAGAGTAACGGTGGAGTTTCTTGCCCATTCTTCTCCATACGAAAACTACCTTTTGGAAGGGGCGACTAGAATCAATTATATTATTTTGTAAATTTTGACGTTCAAAAGTGCCATACATGGGCCTATTTGATTATTTGAAATAAATGATTTGACTTTAACTTTTATAATGGTATGTGACAAGATGTAACCAACAGCTTATTATCATGCGGTATGCCACAGCAGCCTCGAATAGTCGCGTTGTGCCAGCACAAGCTTACATCACCGCGCTATTTCAAAAGTGTAATAGTGTATTCGAGGTAATAAAAGCAGTGAACAAGTGCACTGTGTCTTCCGCCGATATCGGTACGACAATCAATGTCGGCGACGATACCGTTGACTACACCGACACAGCGTGAAAGCGTTTAGTAATAATTGTATGTAAGTACTAGTTCGACGATATCATTTCGTTATCATTATTGTCCAGTGTGAAAACGGCCAATGATGGGTGTGCCAAATGAGGCAAAAATGAAATGCGTTCCTTGCGAAGCATATGTCGTCAAACTATGAATGCTCGGCTGAGGAATGATGTGAAAAAGCAAGATTGTGATGAGTGATAAAAATTTACAAGAGTTTTAGATGGTTTGGTCATGTTGAGAGGATGAATGAAAGGCGACTAACAAAGGGTATTTACAAGGGAGATGTGAATGGAAACGCTGGGATGGCACGCCCTAGGAGGACAGTGACCTTATTGGCGATGTTTTTCAGAAAGCTCAGGTGCGTAGTAAGGCGTGCGTGTATGACCAATCTATATCAATCTGCCTAGCCTTTTCCAAACTATGTTGGGGTCAAACCAGTTACACATTTACAACTGCCTATCAGAGTAAGACTGGTTGTCAGACTTTTGGGCTTCTGACGACCCTTAACGATAGTCAAAGATTTACGAATGACAGTCGGGACAAACAGCTTAACGTGCTTTCTGAGGCGCAGAGGAGTCTCGGTATGTAAAGATGGTCACCCATCTATGGACCAACCTCGGCAAGCGTGTTCTACATAATTTATTTTGGTTACGTCACCAAAAAAGAGAGTACTTATTTACAAATGTGAACGTATTTAGACAGGTCGTAGAGTTTATTAACCACAAAAATCTTTTGGTTAAAAAAAATGGAGGCTGTACTCAATTGTTATTGCACGCTCACAAAAACTTTTCTATTTTTTCATGACAAACTTTCATTTTAAATATACAACCTGATTATTCAGCACTGAATTAAACATTATAAACGTTAACAGGTTGTATGAAAAAGTTACTGATTGAATAAAAAGTATATATTTACAGAGTATTCACAATAGCTTGTTTTATTTTTATACGAATGACACAAAACAATAAAAAAAAAAACGCTTTTCCCTTCCCTCTTAATGGAAAACCAGCGTGAAAGGAAAATAAAAAAATTACACACCACTTTCATTTAACACTAAATGGGTTTGACGGTTTGTTAATGGTTTTTCCTACGTGTTACGTGTTTGTAAAAGTAGGTTTATAAACTGCAAAAAAGGCGATAATAGTGGTTCAGAATAAAAACGACCAACTGCGAGTCGGACTCGCACACGAAGGGTTCCGTGACACCGTACAATGTGTTCTTGACAGCGAGCGATGGAACGTAGTATACTGGGTTCGAATTGCGGACCGTATAAGGAACACAACACTGCGCGCCAAAACCAAGGTTACGGACGTTATCCAGAAAGCTGCTAAGCTTAAGTGGGGCTGGGCCGGACATGTGTGACGCATGTCAGATGACAAATGGGCTAAAAAAACCACCGATTAGGTCATACTAACCGCACGACGACATCGCGGCAGGCCGAGATGAAGATAGCGGGATGAGCTTGACTCCTACCAAAAAGACTGGCCGCCAGTAGCATTAGATAGAATTGTGTGGAAAAGGGAGAGGGAGGCCCTTGCCTTGCAGTGGAACAATACAGGCTAGTTAGATTTTTGTATGGGGATCCTTTAATTTTTACATATCTTTTATTTTTATTAGTTTTTGTTATAGCGGTAAAGTGCTACACACTCTGTGAAAATTTCAAGTGTCTACCTATTACGGTTCGAAAGACACAACCCTTTGACAGACGGACAGACAGACAATGGAGCCTTAGTAATATAGGGTCCTGTTGGCACCTTTTGGGTACGGAACCCTAAAAAGGCTCGTGAAAACTTACTAAGTGAAAACTTATTTAGGCACGTTGGGCATTTTTTGAAACCATTGATATCGTGACACTGTGACGACACCAGCTTTTGACCATTAAAAAGACATCAACGCGTGCCGCCTTTTTTTCAAGTTTTCACTTCTGTCAGCACTCCCAGAGGGCTACTGTTTTTTTTTAGATGTGAAAATTTCTTTAGGCGCGTTGGGCATTTTTGAGATGGGAAAAAACAACTGAACTCGCGACACCTTTACCAACCCCTCATTTTTGTAAACGCGATTGTGCTCTTTATTTATATAACATTACGGATCAATATTCTATGCAAGTATTTTTACTTAAGTTTTCACTTCTGTCGGCACTCCCGGAGTGCCACTGTTTTTTTTTGTATGTTTGTTACTCGATTACTCCGCCAATTATGAATTGATTTTGATGATTATTTTTCTGTTTGGTAGGTCATATTTCAGAAATGGTCCCATATTAATTTTATTAACTTTGCTTGGGTAGTTTTTGAGTTAGCTTCAATAATACGTATTTTTCCCACCTAATCTAGACGGATGATGTTATAATAAGTTTCTGTCACTGTTATTTACACAGCAGGTAGTGGTATTCGAATTTGTGTAGGGCAGGTATCACAATTAAAAAGGGAAAAATTTAAACTTTTTCTAACTTACTTCCAAAAAACACTACAAATTGAAAAACAACTTTAATTTCTGAAGTCAGTGGCAAAAAATCAAATTTCTAAACCGACTTCCGAAATTAAAGGTATTTTTCACTTTGCACTGTTTTTTTTTTAAATTTATATAGTCTTTGCGCTAATCCGTAAATAGTTCGTACAACAAATAACAACGTTCCACTTTTCCCAGAACGTCACTAAGTAGCTGCTATTACCTTTATTTGCGCAATAACTGCGTTGTTTACTCGATAAAGGTAACACGGAAAGTTCAAGGAATGTGGGTGTGTGTGTGTGTGTGAGTTTATTTTTAGCAAGAAAAACAACTATCTACATGAGGGTAGCCGTAACATAACATGGTTGTTGTTGTAATAGTTAGCTACCTAATGTTCTGTCTCTAATGTTCAATGTGTATTATTGAATCTGTAACAACACTAGTGAAGTTTGTTATGTCGTCTGTAGTGCTACACTATTGTAAAATGGTGCTGAAAACATCATCGAGAAACCCGGAATTAATCGTCTGATACTGCCAACACGCAGTGGGGGAGCGTATTGATTAATCCGAGATTGAGAAAGGCTAGGCCGTACCTAGGTATTCACTTCGGGGCCGTACCTAGCTATTATAAAATAGACTAGCTGCGCCTCGCGGTTTCACTCGCATAAGTCTCAATTCCGTAAGATTCTCGGGATAAAAAGTATCCTTTGTGTTAATTTAGGTTATAAACTATCTGTGTGCCAAATTTCATTTACATCCGTTCAGTACTTTTTGCGTGAAAGAGTAATAAACATCCATCCATCCTCACAAACTTTCACATTTATAATAATAGAAGGATTCAATCAAATACTCACTTTGGTCAATTCGAGAACTCTTCTGTCCCAAAGGCCGCCAGTCAGGGAGTGACACAAGGTTTTTTAAAGAATTTATTTGAGTAAATTTATTTGTTAGCAGTTTTATAACTGGCCATAACAAAAAAAATGTCTACCACAGTAATCAATTTTTAGCTTGATATCATCACTAAAATGATTACTTAGTATCTCGGAAACGTGACACTTTACGGAGTTTGTTATCAGCATGTTTTCTGTTTGCATTGATGTCAGCTATCGATTTATATAGGTTCGATACGTGGCCGCCATTTTGAAAAAAAAAAATAAGAACAATATGGCGGAATAGTAGGTATGCCCGGCCCAGATGATCATCAGAAATAAAGTGCGTGTCAATGATCTCTGGATTGAGATTCTGAAATTTTCTCATTTCGGGGCGATGTGGAGGGAAAGGTTAACCCCCAAATCCCTCCCTACGGCCACGGCCTTGCAAAAAAGGCCTCCGAAACCTAGCAATATAAAAAATGCTGAAATTATTTTGCACACGATTCCGCGTAATATAAACACATGTTGCTAGCTTTTCCCTTTCCCGAGAAAATCAGTGTGTAAACCACTAGAGACACAAAAACAGTTCGCATAACATCAACGTGAAATATGAGAGCACTTCGTTAACTCATGTGAAAATGTTTGGAAGTTTTCCGTATGATTTGTTATAGGCGAAATCTTGGGAACGTGAAAGATAAAAAATATGTTTATTTGTCACAGAAACACGTACATTCAAAATATCAGTAACATGAAAAATATGTAAATTATATTTTAAAAAAACGTACGAAGTAGATATACAATGTGTAACTGAATTAATCCTATACTATTAAATTCCTGTTCTATCAAATTATATATTTATTTATATATTATATATTTTACGTTCATGAAAACTGCTCTAACAATTTCGAGGAAAGTTTCAATATAGGGGCTTACGGGGGCGAAAAATCGATCTAGCTAGGTCTCATATCACTATCTCATATTTTCACCCGAGCAGAGCTCGGTCGCCCAAAGTTTAGAACAAGATAATGAATAATGACATTAGAATAATGACATGACAGCATGGATTAGTATGAACTTTCCTATACTATTAAATGAGCATTCTCTTTTTCCACCAGAGCAGAGTTCGGTTACCCAGGTACTGATATTGTAATTTGGGTGTTCCGTGGTGTGCGTTAATTCCGGGACATGCTGTACATCACGAGTACAAAACAGATGTAGCCGACAGCACGTCATAACTATGACAAGAAGGCTTCCACTCAGCATGATGCTGTGGTATGGGAGACCCACAGCATAGCGCTGATTTTCAGTGGTCACCCGACTACCGATCTGATTCCGAAAATTCATTAACTAATAGGAAGCTACAGTATTGCCGCGTGTCATAATTGTGATAATTATATTTTATGTTAAAACCAGCTTCTGCTCGCGACTTCATCCACCCATAACCTTTCTCAAGAATTGGGCTCTCCAATGCAAAAATAATCCGACTGGTAGTTCCGGAGATTACCCCCTACATATAAACTTACAAACAAATTTAACCTCTATATAATATTATTTTTAATTAGTAATGTTTAAACAAGACATTTGACGCAGACTAAGTAGCGGGCTGAAACTAGTATGAAAATATTTACCTACATATTAAGTCGCCATCTCCACAGGCGAGAGAATCAGGGCGATAGTCTCGTCGTGCCACCAAACTCAATAGAAACTCTATGAATCAATCTCCACACGGCGATATCATCGCGGCGATACTGTGAAGACACAGCGTGACTATCGCCGCGATTCTCTCGTCCGTAGAGATGGCGAATAAGCGAGAATTCATCGAGTTTCACTAGTACTACACAATGTTTCATTTTAGGGGCCCAAGCGTGTTACAGTTTTCCTCACTATTTCAATATTTCACCCCACTTGAATGGAAATAAACTAGCTGCTGAAAATGCTGAAATACTTCGTGAGCAGTAAGGGCTGAAGGAAAATAAGACATATTTTTTACTAGCTTTATTCATCAAATTTTCCTGAAAGTGGTGGTTAGAAAGGGAGTCGATCCATCTAAGATATTGATATTCAGATGTATCCGGTTAGACTGGAAGCCGACTCCAACATTGTTGGGAAAAGACTAGGCATATTGATTGTCTCAAAGTGGCGCCTGTGATCCAGAAATTGTGTGGAAATCGATTGTCACCTATCATGGTATGTGAATATGTGATGAGGAGGAATGAGGAACATGTGAGGATAGTTTTGAGTATGAATGAGGATTGGTATAAGAGTAGGGTAAAACTAAAGCATCGAGAGAAGGATAATCCTTTTCAGAAAGCGGATTCACCTAGAAGGGAATAGAATGGAAGGAATACAAAAAAAATGGGTCTACCCTTTATGACAGAACTTTTATGCCATAATATTATTTTGCATAACAGCGGATAGCATAAACTTCATTTCGCAGAAAATCGTTTGGCAAACAGTCATTTATCATACATTCAAAACTCATAATTTTGTAAGTCAGAATCAGCTTTAGGCATAAATTAAAAGTATGCCATTGTAAATTCGGACATATAAACATTCGGTCAAACTATTGTTTTATTAAATATTTTTTATGCATTTAAAATATTCGTTTAAAGAAGATTATGCCAAATGTGTTTATGCCAAATAAATTTCGGAGCATTAAGTTTCTGCCAGAAAGAGGGAACCCAAAAAAAATGTGATTAGTGAACCGGTAAGAGCTCATGGATAAGTAATAACAGCCGTACGAGTTGATCCATCAGGTTAAGCTACGCTTGCCGAGGTTCGTCTGTGGATGGGTGATCGTCTTCTTTACATACCGAGACTCCTTCGTGCCTCGGAAAGCACGTTAAGCCGTTGGTCCCGGCTGTCATTCGTGGATCTTTGACAGTCGTTACGGGTCGTCGGAATCCCGAAAGTCTGACAACCAGTCTTACCAAGGGGTATCGTAATACCCAGTTACTGGGTTAAGGAGGTCAGATACGCAGTCGCTCCATGTAAAATACTGGTATTCAGTTGCATCCGGAAGCCGACCCCAATATAGTTGGGGAAAGGCTAGGCAGGTTGATTGATTGATGATTAGTGAACGAGTCGCCTTTAGTAAAACGAAAGCCGACCGGTCGTTCACTAATCAAATTTTTTCACTCCGGATTTACCCGAAGCAGCTGAATATCAGAATATACATGGGGCAACTGCCTATCTAACTTAAAAACAAACTTAGTAACTAGGTAACACGATATCCCTTGGTAAGACTGGTTGTGAGACTTTCGGGCTTCTGACGACCCGCTTAATTAGTATCTACTACTTCCTTAAGAAGTTCAAGGTTATGCCTACTTTGCAGAATTACTAATACGAATGCGCGTACAAGTAATTTATTGCCTGAATTACCATACAAAACATGTATTTTGCCTCTCATTTAAATTTCAAATTTATTTTAATTAGATTAAATACTAGCTTATGTAGTTACTTTACTCACGAAACTGAAGTTTGATTATGTTTGTACGTACATAACTTAACTTATGTACATTACGTTGAAAATTCGGTAGTCGGAAGTAACCAATAAAAATAATCGAGGAGGCTTCCTAAATTGTATGTTAATTGCATTAATATTCTGAAACAGTCACGCATACAATCAAAATGGAACTTTAGTATATGATTTATTGGATCTTTTTCTTTCCATGTGCAAGACAGTTATGTAATCGTAACATTTTCGCTTGATTAATTTTTTCTTCGAAAATTATATCTTTTTTGAAATATAAGTAAAATCAAGATTACTCGGATTATATGTCTAAAATAAGTATTCACAGCAAGAAAATGTAGTTTATTATCCAGTCACAAGATATTTTTTCTCTAGATCAATTATTACTTTAGTTATAAACGAAATAAGAATTGAGACTTACGCCATTTAGTTCCGTGCTCGAACACGATCAAAGAGCGCACGCGATATTCAACTTTATTACTCATGTTTAGCACATAGTGTAGTGACGGGGTGCATGGGGGCGGAGTTTGCGTGGAAATTGTCTTTAGAGTGCCTAGTCTTAATGATATCTCTTTAGTAAATTTGTTTTAATACACGTCAGTTTTTTTTTTTATAAACGAGAAATACTGGATTGATGCAGACAATTATAGAATGAGAAGAATAAATAAAAAAAAATATAGTAATTTAAACCTAATTTTTTGTATGAGTCTTATTTTTTTTTGTATTTTTGCAAGAACCATTAAAAATACAATTAAAAAGTATTGTTGTTCTAAAAATTCAAGGATCAACGCGAGTTTTTATTAGAGTTTTTATATAATATAAAAAAAATGTTATACTTAATTTTTTAAATTTATTTGGCTAAAAACTCAGTTACGCGAATACCGTACACTCGCAGCCTTACGGGTACAGGTGACAGGGCATGCGGTGCAAGCTGGGACCCATTGTCTGTGGAGAGATACCGCATACACACCGAAGATCTGAGCCGTCTATGAACCCCCACTTGTGGAGGGTATCTTCCTGCGACCTATTTGGGTACGAAGTTTATTTAAGGCGACGATAACCGACTTTTAATGATTTTATACTGAAGATGACGTCTAAACGGAAAAATTTATGTTAAACTAAAGCATTTTATTAATATTTCAATATAGCCATATTTTGGATTATATTAATATTACATAATTAAATTGATTTGTAAAGTTATATCTAACGTGGATAAAAAACTGAGAATCACGCAAAATCTATCAAGCGTATTTTTCTGAAACCTTCACCATTTTAAACATAATTTAAATAAGGATCTTTTAGTATACGTGTTTTATTAAAATACCGTTTTTTTATGTATAATAAATTAATAATACGTCTCATTTGGGACAGCGCTCCTTGATGGACGATTCCTATTACTGGCTGGACGTACGACGCGTTGCGTGAACTCAGTACAGAACACGCAAGCTAACCACTCAAGGTCACTGTCATATATATGCGTCTTAAAGATTTTTCAAGTAGGCAACGGTAACTTGTGCCCAGATGGCACAAGCGTCGTGGCGTGATACAAAATATATTATCCCCATAGCTCTCCTAAGCAAAACCGATCATTGCCCTTTTTTATAATATATGAATATAATATAGTCGCACGATCAATCAAGTCGCATTTAAAATTTCATACAAACTATCGCGTCCTAACGTAAATGACGGATGAAGGCCCAGCCCGCGTTCCTCACGTTCATATAATTATGTCACTCATTTGTTTGGAAAACCACAAGGCGCCCTCTGTCTGTGCGAAGTGTGTTCGCGCTGACAGAGGGTGTTCAAGAGGACGTTTGGGTCAGTCAAATCACATACTTATTGCTAATAAGTACGATATATTGCAAAATGTTTCCTATGGAGAAGATAAATATTTCGAAAAATAGACAATACACACTACTTCTTCGAAGTTCGTTGAGTTGAACTCACATACATAATTATTATTTTAGTAGGTAATAGTGCATAATATTACTGATATTACAATTGCTAAATTAGTAGCCACATTAGCTTTATAGAAGACGTAAGTCAATGTTCTAATAAATAAAATAAAAAGCAATAAATAATTACCTAATATTTAGTAAGAAAATAAACAAACCAAAAGTAGACATATTGCCACAAAAAATTACAAACTATTGAATACACCTTATTATAAAATGAAATTACATGTCAGTTGTTAACTTATGATTTTCTTCACCATCTTCAATCTTCGACGGCCGTTGAATGCGCTAAAATAACTAGATTTTTTTGCGATAGTGCATAATATGTGCTATAATATATGCAAATCGCAAAAGAACTAGTTACATTAGCATTATTGAAGACGAGCACCATGGTTTTCTCTTTTAAGCTGAAAAAACTGTATAAGACAATGGCACACACATAACTTTTTACATACAAATGTTTACCTAAACATTTGATTACACATTACTACAAACGTTGAATCAAAGCGATCATAGCGTCGCGCAAAAACGCGACTGATCGCTCTGGTTAGGACACGGCATGAATTATTTTTTAACACACCATAAAGAGCAGTGGTGGCCCAGTGGTAACGGCCCCGACTTACGAGTTTTCGAATCCAGGCAGTCGCTATTCGATACAAAAGCCTTGCAAAAGAAAATATTTTTATACAAAGGTTTGAAAACAAGTCTTTGTCGATGAAATCCTTTTGTTGTTCAAGAAAATAACATTTCGGAAAAAACTAACGCTTAGTTATGAATTTCATTCATGGTAACGTCCGCGACTTTCGACGGTTCGAACCCTGACAGGCGCTTTACTTTGTGTAATTAATTTCATCACCACTGCTCTCAAAACGGTGAGGGAAAACATCGTGAGGAAACCGGCATGTCCAAGAACTAAAAATTCTAAGATATCTGACATCTACCAACTGGCATTGGGCCCACGTGGTGGATTACAGCCCATTCTCACTCACAGAGAGGAAGTCTGTGTCCCAGCAGTGGGAAAATTATATGCTGATTATGCTCATACATGATATTAAAAAAAAACTATAATCAATAGCATCTGTCGAGAGGCCTTACTGACTGTCTCGTTGGTCTAGTGGTCGCAAGCGCTACTGCTGAGCATGAGGTCCTGGGTTCGATTCCCAGGTCGGGCAAAGTGTTATTGGGTTTTTCTATCTGAAATTTCTCAGTAGCAACCTGGAGTCTGGATTTGTGCCCGGTTGATGGCAATAGGCTCGCCCCCTATTACATGGGACTTAAAACATAACTGGCGAAATGTGGGTGAACCTGCTACAGGGATACCTCTGCCCAACCCTTCGGGGAAACAAGGCGTCATGTTATGTGTAAAAAAAAATCTTTATTAACAGAATCTTCGAAGACCGTTGAGTTGAGCTGACATCACTATTTTTTTTGCGATAGTGCATAGTATTTCGTCCTTTCAATCATGCAAATCGCAAAAGAAGTAGCGACATTAGCTTATGAAGACGACGACCAGGAAATCAGTATTTAGGCTGTAAAACATGTTATTTGCACGTTAAAATCGTGAAATAATGTAAACAAAAATAACAGTACAGATACAATTTAGAAATAGTTAAAATACATTTATCGCGAAGAATATCCAAGTTAGTCTCAGTGCTTGGTGTGGCAACACGCCGTGTTCGAGTTCGCGACAAGTCAATCGTCATCCTGAGGATGCCTCGTTGAGAGGTGAAACACGTGTCAATTTTTTTCAGGGTCTTTTTAAGACTCTTTAGAAATAGCTAAGTGGAACAGGTTACTAAATATATCCACATCTATTGCATTTTATAATGGATTTTCGCAAGGTCACGCCTGAATCAATTAACTATCATATCCAAGTTATGAAAATATTTTTGGAGAAAAAGGAGTAAGCATCGAAAATTCACATCGCCTCTCCTCATCACATCAACATGACCAAAACATCCAAGCTTTTAATTGTTTGCATGACTGCCTAGCCTTTTTCCAACTATGTTGGGGCCGGCTTTCTGTCTAACCGGATACAACTGATTACCAGTATTTTACATGGAGCGACTGCCTATCTGACCTCCACAACCCAGTAACTGGGTAATACGATACCCCTTGGTAAGACTTGTTGTCGGACTGTCGATCTTCTGACGACTCATAACGACTATCAAAGATCCACGTATGATAGCTGGGACAAACGGCTTAACGTACTGTACGTTTCTAAGGCACGGAGGAGTCTTGGTATGTAAAGATGGTCACCCATCCACGGACCAACCCCGGCAAGCGTAGCTTAACCTGATGGATCAACTCGTACGGCTCTTATTACTTAGCCCTGAGCTCCTCCCTACATGAAAATTCGTATTAGAAGATAATAATCATCACAAAATCCAAAAAATCGAAACCGATCTCAACTGTTATTCGAAGAGCTTTACGATCCGTTTCTTTACGGGTAATCAGAAGCCGAAAGTATAACAAACAGGCAATCTTACCAAGGAGTATCGTGTTACCCAGTACTGGGTTGTAGAGGTCAGATACGCAGTCGCTCCATGTAAAATACTGGTATTCATAGCCATCCAGTTAGACTGGAAGCCGACCCCGACATAGTTGAGAACAGGCTGGGCAGATGATTATGGCGATCACAAATGAAGAAAAGCGTGTTTTACAGAATTTTATCATCTCATGCTAGGTTCCTATAAACAAAAACGAATCGTTTTGGTTCCCAATAGTATCATTATTCTCTGTCAAACTGGGGTTATAAATGGATTCGTAAACAAATTTTACCTGTGCTAGCTATTTCCTTAAGGGAGTGTCTAGTATGCAAAGCCATGATATCTTTGCTTCATTATTGGTAAAGATACAAGAGTTTTAATTTTAACCAATAACGGTCCGTAATTTATAGAAATTGGCCATAAGGCAGTTTCTTCAATACGTCTGCAGTATTGTTCCTTCGAAGTTGAAGCCTGAAGTCTGCAGAACCTTAAACGCCAATAAAAATCCATATTGGACATGGACTTTTATTGGGGTCTACGACTCTGAACGAAGATAGCTCCTTTTATTTCCTTCTTCTTTTGTATTTCTTTTTGGAAAATGCTGTTTTTGGGAGATGATTGTGATCACAAATAAAGAAAGTTGTGATTTACATAATGTGCATTTTACAGAATTTTATCATCTAAGTCATTTTCTTCAATACGTATGCTGTGCTGTTCCGTCTTTGTCAAAACGTTCCAATCATGTCATTCGGTTTAAATTGGTTTTTATTTTTTTATTTATCTTTTCTAAATTTTATATTATATTTTGTGAATGTGAGAACGTTGTAGGCTTAATACTGTAGATTTGTAGACCATTTTCTATTTTGTTAAGTGTCTGCACGCGTAGCATGACCACCGTCGAAACGGATTTTGTCGACGGAAGAATAGACAAACTGACAGATTGTGATTGTTTATCTGTCATTTTGTCTATTCTTCCGTCGAAAAAATCCGTTTCTACGGTGGTCATGCTACGCGGGCTAGTACTTGTTGACAGGCCTACACTGTCCTCCCATATCTATTAACACTGTAATTTGAAAACATTTTAAAAGCCTTATATTTTTAAAAGAGTAATCGTGGAGTTTCTTGGCTCTTAGGAAAGGACCAATTGGAACCGTGCACCTAGCTTCTGACGTTTATGTGGATTTTGGAAAGTATCTATATATATCCTTTTAATGTTGGAAAAAATTTGTTTATTAATGCAAACTATTTTTTCCTTTTTATTAGCCGTTATTGTCCCACTGCAAGCAATACTCTCTTTCCACCTATCTTTGTCCAGAGCTGCCAAGGACCTATTTTTATTAAAGGAGTCCAGCTCATCCCGCCATCTCCGTTTGGGTCTGCCACGACGTCATTTGCCATTAAGCGGAACCCACTGGGTCGTAAGTTCCGCCCATTAATCGTCTGACATGCGGCAGATGTGTCCAGCCCAATTCCATTTAAGCGTGACAGCTTTCCGAGTGACATCAGTTAGTTTAGTGATGGAACGGATTGTTTTATTCTTAGTTAACTGCATTAAAAAATCTTGTCCGTACTTTTTCCTAAAGCAAAAATAAAACATACTCAAATATTGAAAAACTTTAAATAATATAATATGGAACAAGAACACATACAAAGCTGATAATTATAACACACGTTTACGCAAAACACAAATAAATACACATGAATACCATGAAAATTGTAACATTAGAAGCATTGATGTATAGGTTTTTATATATCAATGATTAGAAGGTATATCTTTCTTATTCTTCTCGATAAAAAACTACATTTTGGAATATAATCTCTTTGTAATTCTTGACTTTTTACAGTACGTACCTATCATAGTCGTATTGAAGCAAATGATTTAACTTTGACCGACCCTTTCCCTAACCTTGGAAACTTTAATAATAAAAAAAAAGTCACGCAACTCCTAAGTTTGAATTCATTGGCAAACATAAGATCACCTCTTAAAAACCGTAAAAAATAGTAACGTGGCACTCCGGGAGTGCTGACAGAAGAGAAAATTTGAAAAAAAAAAAAAAATCTGCACCGCGGTAATCAACGCGTTGATGTCTTTTACTCCACGGTGTCGGTAACAGGTCGCGAAATCAATGGTTTAGTCCCATCTCAGCAATGCCCAACGCGCCTAAAGAAGTTTTTACTTAAAAAAATGCGCTATTACAGAGTTGGTGACTTCGTTCACCCCTAGACCGATGGCCAGTACCTAAATAAAAAAAGTAAGCCTGTAGGTAGACTGTGCTTCTAAGAACTTACCAGTTTCCAAACACAGTAGACCGCGGCAGCAGTCTCCGTTGGTGGTACAGGGGGCGCTGTAGCAGTGGCCAGGCTCGCCTACGACGTCGTCGATACGATTGCCTTCCAGAGCCTCTGCGTACACCTCCTCGGGTTCCTGGCGAAGATTGGAAGATTAGGTAATGTCTTTGAGAATAATATGCTGGGTACTGCAAAAAAAAAAATGAGGCTACGATCCTTTACGCGCTTAGAATCGTCGAATGAGCGGCCGATTACGTTTTTCGCCCGTTACCATCTTTATGGTATCTTCCCATATCCAGCGGATTCCTGCGACCTTTCACAAGGTCATCGGTCCAAGGTGTAGGTGGCGTTACGGTACGTGGTATGTGGGGCTTAGTGCCAAAAAACCTCAATTTACGTTTACCATTTTTCCGAGCCCTAATGAAGACCTACCACGAGGATTTATCTAAGCATTATTAAGCAACAAATCACAATATATTACCTACTAAATCCATTGTACCATAAATACAAATTAAACAGGCTCACGTATATTAGGCCAGGACCTTTACGTTAGTATAATGCGCAATGACCCGTTAAGAGCCACGGATTTACGCGTCCAGCTGCCACGGATTTACGCGCTTAGCTGTCACGGAATTACGCGCGTAATTATGAGGTAAGTTGATGTTTTTGGTGATATATTATGTTATTTATTTTGTTTTTCATTAGATTTTTTATAACATTATTGCAAGGCCATTTCACAAGTTAATCGGTTGAAGGACGCTGAACGAGACAATAGATGTTTTATTGTCTGGGGCGTTTAGTGTTCCGCAACGTGTTAATATCGTACCTTTTTTTTGGGTGGGAGACTCTTACTAAAACCCACCCGTGTTCCTTCAGTTGCCTGTATTGCCTATATAATATTGACCCCTGCAACTGATATTATTAATGACCCTCTGTACCTCAAAAGGAAAAACGGAACTCTTATAGGATAACTTCGTTGTCCGTTCGTCTGTCTGTCAGTCTGTCAAGACTACTCGAGACCATTTTTCTCAGGAACGCGTGGAGGTATCAATTTGAAATTAATATAAAATACTTAGGTCTATAGTCCCTTGGAGCTCTAAAAACATCAAGCTTCTAAGTCAACACAATAAAAAAATATGGCCTTTTATGCGACATATTTTGATATTCGCAAATAAATCAAAACCTACTTCCCGTTGGGTACTTCTCGGGTACTTCTCGCTGACCTAGAATCATGAAAATTTAATCTATATGATGTTCCAACCTCCACACGGCACCTCATCACAATCAGCTAGAGTGGTCGGCAAACTCGTTAGTCAATAGAGCCAAATATCAATACGATAACGACTAAGATTTCTTATGAAAGCCAATCCTTTCTGTGTGTCCAAACTGTCTCAATCACTTTTTTTAATCCTTAAAACTCCCATCCTCTTTCACTCCACAATACTGACTAAAATTAATTTGCTAAGAAGTAGGATGCCTTCATCATCATCATCATCATATCGGCTGATAATAATATGATAAAGGCATCTTACTTATTAACAAGTTATCCTTAAAAAACTTTGAGGTTTTAATATATATATTATAATTTAATTTATTTTCGATGTCCTGTTATTTTTGGTGAAAATACTTCGGTAATAAATCTTTGAATGTTGAATAAAATTTGATATCTTGCGAGAATGATCGAAACCCCGACCCCCGCGCGTATTTAAGCTCGTACTCATTGACATTTGTATTGACATAGGCCGAAGAGCCGCATGCGGCTCGCGACCCGAGGACTGCCGACCACTAAGCTAGTATAATACAAGCAAAAAACCATATAGCTGAACAACAATCGCAAAAAAACAACTACGCCAGTACACTCACCTGCCCATACGGATACTGGCGATACGGCGAGCGCCCGTACCCCAAGTTGGCCAGCATGTCGGAGCTGAACCTGTTGAACAGTCCACCCCACGCGTGGGCCGCGCCAGCCACGCTTAGCACCAGCACTGCGGTCACAGCCATCGTGGTGCTGTGGGCAAGAGAGAGACAGAGTTAGAGTAGATACGACAGGAGATCTTGTAGGAGAACAGTGGGGAAGAGTCACTTAGAGCACTGCTCTAATCGTCCCATGAATCAACACGTATAAAATTTATGCAATAATTCCTTATTAATGCTTTAAATAATCTGTCGTCTGTCGTCGTGTCGTGTCGTTGTGAGTGTTGTGTTCGGTAATCGTCCTGTAATCATTAAGTTCTCTGCTAGTGCTGTGCACTTCTATAAGTGACGAGTTCACAATACCTAAAATTGTATGTGATTTTTGTATGTTTATGTTTAAGTGAGTAATTCGTTGAGGTGCCAAATAAATAAAAAAATAAAATATTACAATTGCACGGACACTTAAAAAACGCGTAATCATTTTAAAGAGTGGTATCACGATTTTATTTTTGATCATATTTTTCGCGGCTTATTTGGACAAACGAAAGTAAGATTTATTTTTTAAATTGACTATTCTGCAAAGCCCAAGTCCTTCGAGGAACTCTTTTCCCGCTCCATCATCACCTCGAACCAAGATGATTATAAAAAAATAAAAAGTGCACTTACAGCGCTTCTTTTATGACTTGAATTCTTTGTTGCAAAAGGATGAGTAGAGCGCTAAAGCGCTTGAAAGGGCTGAGCCACTTCAATACGAGTAACACTAGCAACTGTCAACTGTCATTCTAGTGCATGGAATTATTAAGTATTTTAATCGTGCTTAAATAAAGTACGATAGACGAAGATTAAGGCTGTTGACTTTGGCCCCCGTTTCACCCCCTTATCGTTTTTACGTTACTTCTTTAGCTAACAAATGGAAAAGTTCTCTGGACGCAATAGCCGACTTATAAGACGACAAAGTATCTTTCTTTCGTAAACCATTTTTTGGGCGGGCAAAGGTACAAACAAAAAGGCACTAGAAAAAGGAAAAGGTAAAGGCATTTTCAGTTATCTTATTGAATTGCATTGTGTTGCGTTTTGCGTGTACCATAAAAAAAAACCTAAGTCAGTGGGATTAGTCTATTCATTTCATTACCTAGAGTTGTATAATTATATTCCTCTGCGATTTCGGTAACTCGGTGGCTATTTCTGTTTTTGGTTAAAAATTAGCCTATGTCCTTCCCTAGGATGCCATCTATCCCCTTGCGAAATTTTATCGAAATCTGTTCAAGGTTTTTTCATAAACGCAGATAATAAAATTCATTTGATTCAATAAATAAAATGTACTAAAGGGTTGATTCACACACGTTTCAACCCAACTAGCTAAATATTAAATTTAGTCAACCAAATCCAATCAAATGGCTGTGTGACCCTCATAATTTGGTTGATATTAATCACTCCAATCAAGTATAATTGAGATTCTAGTAATTGGAATATACATAATTTATTGTTTGAGAAGGGATGCTAATAAATAATGATCGATGTGCCGGATGAACTACAAACGCTTTTATTCTAGATGACGGTTTGGTTACCGAATAATCGTTAACTGATTCTCTGATTTAATTTAGAAAGAAAACTCAAAAATACCACACCAGTACCTACCTTACCTACCCCACCTCTGCCTAAACCTTTGGGGAATAAAGGCATTATGTTACGTATGTATTACATTAAAAAAAAAAAATCGGAATGTAATTAAATCAGTGCATCATTAATTTGAAAATTCGAGCAGTTTTTTAGCCCCCTGTACTAGCTCGAGAAACACAAGTCAACACGAGTCACGGACATGTTCTCGAAAAGTTATTGAACATTCTTTTAGATTTTATTTCTCAATAATGTCTGCCAATTGCGTTAAATAAATATTCAACTGTCTTCAGATTCAACCCAAACTTAATTGTTTCACCCCCTCAGCCAATTTCAGATCCCTTTTAATATTTAACAAACACGACTTCCTTAAAATGACTCGTGTTAATTCGCCCCGGGGACTATTGAGAAAGATTTTAATAATTAAATAGGTACAACTTCTTTAGTAAATGTCAGTTGAACCCTTAAGGGTTTTTCTAATTAAATTATCTAGAAGAGAAGTACTAGTACCTACATAAATAGAGTATTAATTAGAACCTTTTGTAAAGGTCGTAACTTACAAATTTATTTGAATAAAAATGTCTAGAAATATATTGAAGCAATTTTATTTCGGGGTGAAAGTATGCATGAAAAAGATTATTTCACCCTTTGGGGTTGATTTAATTTACTCTTCACAATTTAGTAATATGTTTACAAATGTTCTTATTTTTTAAACATGTTTGGTAGAGGACTTTCTTTTACAATTTGCTGGTACTTACGTAAATTATATTTTTTTTAAATAAAAACTTTGCCGTAGACTAGTAAATAAAATAATATGACATGGTAGACAGCAGACTCATGCTTTTTGAGACAGTTAAGGCATAGTTAAAACCCTACACACCACATTTCTTACGATAAAAGCAGTTTAACCTCAAGATTGTTAGTCTACATCCCCTAGAGAGAAAGCCAGTAGTATTTTACTAAATTCTGTGTATCAAGTATTAAGGGCCCCAACAAAAGGTCCCATGGGGGGCTTTATACGCGCGACTTGTTACAAAGGGAAGTTACAAATAGAAGGCACTTTATAATGTATGATATAACAATATACCAGAGCTTGAAATACCGGTATTTTTGGGGATGCAGCTTCAACTTTCTTACTAGCTGACTGACTGACAAATCAAAAGTGTCTGTAAATTATTTATTTATAAATATCTGGGTGAAAAGATGTTATTTTTTTGGTAGTTTTCTAAAAATATAACCTAGCTAGATCGATTTATCGCCCCCGAAACCCCCTGCATACTAAATTTCATGAAAATCGTTGGAGCCGTTTTCGAGATTCAGATTATTTATATACCTACATATATACAAGAATTGCTCGTTTAAAGGTATTAGATAAATGCTTTGAGTTTCAGTTATTTCAATGGGCAAAATTTACAAATAGCTTTCCCAAAAACTATAGTCTTTTAGTTGACTAATTTGTCAATCAACCTATCGATCGATTGACTGACTATACCAATTATTTTTCTTCGCTGTGTCTATGGAACGACAGCGTATTTTTTTTGGTGGAAATCTTCGCCAGCTACACGACGTCGATGGTACACGCGGCTACACATCAAGCTATACATTTCCAATATAAGCTGATCTCGCGTTGTATAAGATTTCCGTACAATTAGACATAATATCCAATTTAAAATCTACAGCAAAAAGTTGTAACAGCAGGTATACTCCTCCATTTTGAATTTATGATATGTAACGCTTCTCAAAACATCAAAGCTTACTAAAAAGGCGGTTAATTACAGAATTAAAAACAAAACAATGTTGATTTTCAATTAAAACGAGAAGCAACAGGTAAGGTTGTTGAAAATATACAATTTCTTGTCATTATTTGGTAATATGGAGCTTTTCAACGGCTTGTGTAAATTTGAAAAGTATTTTGGAAGATAAAATATTGGTTTTTCTAATATTCCTGGTATTCATTGCCTATTCCAAAACTATTTTAATGTAATTATAGAGTAATTAATAATTTCAATGCATGTTGTTTCCTACTTTCTTTGTTCGGTTAATATTAAAACTGACTGATAATACTGTTTAAATATAAAATTTAAATAACAACCGGCTTACGGAAGTCGGCATCGAAATCAACACCTTATCTAAAAATGGAATTGTTTCACTTACCAGTGGTTCTATAATTGAAATGATAGAATCTTCAAATGCAAGACTGCGCTCCACTATTGTCACTAGATGCACACCTGACGACTCATTTCCTCTAACAGACAGCTCCCGGTATAGCATTATCTAGGTACCCTGCACAATCATGCGTACTGAAACCGTCGGGCCCCACCCTCCCGTTGCAATATTGATCCACCATCCGGGGCCTACATAGCCTAGGGTAATTGGTCATAAGTCATAAGTCATTTATTTTATAACAAAATACATTGTGTTGAAAATATTACAGTGATGATAAACAAAATAGTAACACGTAATGAACATTACATTAAAATTTTAAAATTTATTACGAATTCAAAATGTGTCAATATCACTAATATATAATTTGATGTCAATAATTCAGTACCAATAAATTAAATGATACCAAACATTGCATTTAAATTTAGAAATTCATTACGCATTTAAAATGTGTCAATATCACTAATATATAATTTTATGTCAATAATTCAGTACCAATAAATTAAATGATCCCAAACATTGCATTTAAATTTAGAAATTCATTACGCATTTAAAATGTGTCAATATCACTAATATATAATTTTATGTCAATAATTCAGTACCAATAAATTAAATGATCCCAAACATTGCATTTAAATTTAGAAATTCATTATGCATTTAAAATGTGTCAATATCACTAATATATAATTTTACGTCAATAATTTAGTACCAATAAATTAAATGATCCCAAACATTGCATTTAAATTTATACATTATAAAAAAAAACACATCATAAACACAAAAATAATAATGGTAATGGTATAATGGTAATAATGGTACTTCGGTAAAGCATGGTGATCGACGACTCGTCAAAATAACGAGTAACGACCTAAATACAGGAACCGTGCCGACCATGCGTACTCTCTCTATCATTCGAGCGTCGTCGCTCGATGCACTATTGATCGGACATCCGGGCCCTAGACAGCTTGCGCCATTGTAGGTATATCTCAATGGCCTACGCCCAACGCTCATCAGTAGGTACTGTTTAGGTTTGAAGAGCGTTTATTCTGAAATTGGACAACTTCGCAAATAGCTGTCAAATATTTCGTTGTTTTGATTAATTTGGCATTATTACTGTATGGAAATGTGAAATATGACTAACTAGTGAACGAAAACATTGATTATGAAATACAATAATTAATATTGTAACACCGAAACATTAGTTTTAGATGTAAAAAAAGTATTTAGGAACCTTCCAAATGCCTTTTTTTAGATCGAAAACGGTTACAACATCAAATTCAGAGTTATAATTGCAATTCATTATTAATATTCTAGTTCACTAGTTAGCGACATTTCATATGTCCATACAGTAATATTGCCAAAATAATCAAAACATGTAAATATTTGACAGCTATTTGCGACGTTGCCAACTTTTAGGATGAACGCTCTTAACCGGTTATCCTTCACGAATATTTTATAAGTTGATGTCATTAATAATGAGTTAAACGTCATTGGGATCACTATGATTCTCCTGCCCACTCATTCGTCAACGCCGTGAGCGTTGACCCGCCCCCTGCCTCGCCGTATCAGTCAAATTATAGTCGTCATATCGGTAGTTGCTCCCTTACGAGCCATATATCATCTTTCAGTCCATCTATCGTTTCTTTGGTCTTCCCCTACTCGTAAAAATCTTCAGTTTTATTATTAGTAATTTATGGGAATGGTGTACAGTCATGCGTACTGAAGCAGGTGAGGTCGTTGCACTAATGTATTGATCTGATCTAGATGCTATGCAGCTTACCGTCGACCCATTATACATATAACTTCACGCCTTGTTTCCGCGCAGGGTTGGGCAGAGGTGTACCTATAGTACTATCACATTTCGTCAGTTATGTTTAAGTCCCATGTAATAGAGGGCGAGCCTATTGCCATCAACTGGGCACAAATCCAGACTCCAGGCTGCTACTGAGAAATTCCAGATAGAAAATCTCAATGGACTTTGCCTGACCTAGGAATCGAAGCTAGGGCCTCTGTACTTAGTACTCATCTGATAGGTCTTACTAAGATATCCCTAACAAAATCAGTTAATTTTTTGATAAAAATAACTTTGTAGGACTGCAAGTTTATTTTAATTGATTAGGTATCTGTTGCAATTTTACCGACTTCCCAAAAAAAAATTTTTTTTTTCCTTAAATCTCTAAGTTCTAACTTAATTTCTACTAAGCATTATACTAAAACATAAAATCTATGGAGGTATGAGGAACAGGGTGTAAAGTTCACTCATCCTCCATAGAAAAGGGAGGATCCTCCGACTAGACGGGTGTCGTGTTTGGCAACTGCCCGACGATTGATGTTGGGACGTTGTCGCGCGGTAAACATTGCTTGCGTGATGCAGGATTTGTGTGACATCAGTGTGATGCGTAGTTCGATTGTGGCGATGTAGATGGCGCCACAAATAAAAAAACATTAACTTTTATATCAATTGTTAGATTTACTTACTCCAGTAAATTAATTAAGCATACGATTTACAAGTCAACCTTTGGGTTTAGTACATCACCTACATAATAATTAATATTTCGGCATGAACGAGATTATTAATTAGTGAAGTGTTGTGTTTATTACTACTGCTCTCAGCTCTAATTAAACGTAACACTACATTAATATTAATGTAAACCTACCGTCTAGCGATCTAATTTATTATTCTATTCTAATAAATTAAAAGATGTTTTATACAAATTATGATTGAGATGAGACAGCTATGTTAATTCGCAGTTGTTGCCGTCAAGTTCATCTGCGTGTAAATTGTAATTCATGTGTTTTTAATACAATAGGTTCTGCAAAAAAATATGGCGTCAATGAACTCTGGCAGTGTTGTTACTGGAAGTACCTATGAGCTGAGAAAATCTTTTTTCTTTTGTTTTATCGTGTTATTCATCAATACTAATCACGTCTGTGTAGTTTACAGAAAAAAAAAAAACTTATTTTTAAACTGTTTATTTCAAGTAACTTCACCAGAGTAGTCTTTGTAAGCAAGCATATTACAAATTAGAGGATTATATCCATATATCCAAGATAAGAATGCTTGGAAACATGCGGATCTAGCTTCATAGGACAATTTAGAGTCTAGACGAAATCAAACTGGTTGTTAATTTAATTGTATAATTAATTATTATAATATTGATTTTACATTCTGTGATTACTTGAACTCACACACTGACTTATTAGTATTATTCGTAATTTTTTTAGGAACATCGTATAGGTACTTTTACAATGCTTGTAAATAGGTATGTGAACACCATGTATCTATTACATAATTATTTTTCCTGTCATTGCGTCATTTTTAATTATTTTTACCTATTATTAGTAATCTTATTCCAAGTGCATCGTCTTCACATACAATTAATTGTAAAACATTTTAAAAGTGTAACGGTGGAGTTTCTTGCCCATTCTTCTCCATATGAAAACTACCTTTTGGAAGGGGCGACTAGAATCAATTCTATTTTTTGTAATTTTGACGTTCAAAGTGCCTTTCATGTTCCTAATTGAAATAAATTATTTGACTTTGACTTTGACAGGGGTTCCTAAACTTTTTCAGTTAGCAGCGGCACACTACAGGTTTAGTAATTTGTCTCGGCGCCCTAGCTAGTCTAAATAGGGTACAATAATTAAAAACAAAACAAAGCAAAAGAACATCCACATTAGGGCTGAGTTTTTATATTTATATTGACACGCAAGAATACATTTATTAAGTATTTAGGAAAAATAGGAAATAAAATACAATGGCAACTTAGTCAATGTGAGCTTGGTGATCTCCACACATTTTCAAAGCGTGAGATAAGACTTGACAAGAAATTAGAGTAGCAATTACTTAAAGGAGACGGAAACGATTACATACACTCTTGGGTTTGAATGTAACGAGATGAAAATGGTGTGAATTTGGTCAGAATCCGTAAAAAACAAAGCAGTGGTCATTGAAAATGAAAAATAATCAGGGAAGAAAATTAACGCCATTGATAATCTCACGAAATGAAATGGAATTGTTTATTCTGTAAATAGGATATCGGAATCACTTTTACACGTCATATTAAAAAAAATATTAAAAATAAGCTAGTTGAGTTCGGCGTTTCCTATCTGACTACTCTGAGAAGAAAGGCCGAAACAAACTCAGAGGTCACAGTCTCTTTTAAAGTCCAGACATAATCTTGGGCAGGCCATACGAGGACCATGTAGATTAGTGTCTGAAATGGTCTTTTGAGGAAAGAACCACACAGATTTGAGTGGACCTGTCCAGTCAGTGCAAGCATTTGTCAGTAATGGAGCTCAACTCAGAACTTAAGGAGCTCAACTCGACGAACAATACCAAAGAAAGGACGTTTGGGTAGGCCGCATAAACTACTCAAACTGCCAGACCATAATTAAAACTAACTGAAAAATTAAAATAATAATGATATCCACATAGTCCTCACATTCACAATAATTAATTAAAATAATATAATACTTTACAAAGTAATCATTTCATTTTGAATATAATTTTCAACAATGTCAATGTGTATATAAAACTGGTATATTTTCATGATTTTACAAAATAATTAAAATGTTAAGTTTTATCACAAGGCTTAGCAGAGCGAGCAGTTCAATCCCATGCTTTTTTATCTTCTAAATAATCTGAAATTTTATAATACCCTTTTTTACAAAGTTTGGTTTTAATACAGATTTTAAATCTATTAATGGGTAAGTTTCGAATGTCAATGGGAAGTTTGTTGTAAAAGCGTATACTATCTTTATCATAATTCTCCGCTTCCAGACTGAGAATTGAGCAGATTTTTGATATTCAAGGATAAAAAACTATGACTAATTTTTTAGATCATATCTCAACTTATTACATTTCGGCCCACCGTTTACCATCTCCTTTATTGATCAATGAGCGACTTAGGCTGTTTATTACAGCTACAGTTTAAAATCCGGTTTCACAAGATGTTGCAAAGGGAATCAAAATTTTTAGAGCTTTTGAATTTAAAGTAGGATATTTATTTTGGTTCGATATCCAAAACTCAGCCAAATCGGAACACTTGACTCTTGGTCGCAAGAGAGTTCAATAAGACTCAGAGCGTCTCACAGCGCCCCTCTTTTCTGTCTACGGCGCACCAAAGCACCGCGGCGCACCCGGGAATCCCGGGACAGCACTAACATCGGTCATTGACATAACAGGATGAAATTAATTTCTTTCTTGCTGTATGTTTAGATATCAATACCCATCACATCAGCGGAGTTTTGCTAGCTAATTTAATTTGACCCTGTATCATTATCAATACTTAATGATTGTACTACATTTAACAAGGTTATCAGAATGGTACAATGGTGCCGAATCTGTGGTGCACAAGCTGAACTTAAAGATATTTCCACCTTCTTCTCTCTTCAAAAGCAAAGAAAGGGAAAACATAAGAAGAGCCTGCTGTAAATTTTTGTTGAAGGTTCCATTCAAGGATAATTCAGAAGGATGGATGGAAGGATGGATGGAGGAGAAGGAAGGATATTTCAGAACGCATCGATCATGCCTGGTTTATACCAAGGTAGTGGAACCAGTGATTCGGAATTTCGGACCCACTTAGGGGGTTCATGTAGAAGAGATCGGCAATAAATCAGTAACTCAGTAAGTCAGGCGGGGAAAGCTACTGGGCCCAAAAAAAAGACTGGTTGATTAGTTAACTGGACTGATTTGAGGGTGCGAAGTCAGCGCCGGACTAGGTTGCAACTAGTGTCTACACGAGCCCAGTTGCAAGTCAGCGCTGAACTGACTGCATGAAGCCTTAAACTTGTTTCTTAGGAAAGTGATTCCGTCATATTATTATAACGGCCGCCATAAAAATCTGTCATTTTCACTAGTATTTGACATTAGGTCAAACCCAGCTGCCCAAAGATTTAAATCTCTATATTTACGCTCTACGTACTTAGTCAAAAGACGGTGCTGGTGAATCCGCTGGAGGGTCCACTATGTATGGTGGCATAGCATATGAGCTCTATGAAAAGTTGGTGGACTCGAATGTGTGACAAATTTCAAACTGATCAACGTTTCCGTAACGTGAGTGTACCTACGTAGAAGGTATTAAGTATAGTGATCAAGCGAAGGTTCGGTTTCGACAAAAAATCTAGTTTCGGCATCAGTTTCGGTTTCGGCCGCACCGAAACTCTGCGTTCGTGAATTATCGCCCGCCATCATCTACTGAGTTCACCGGCCGGACCCGGCATGATTGTGCTGTGAGTTTAATTGCCAAATTTATGTTCCAAGAAGTAAGTAACATGTTTTGTTATTTTTATTATTTTTGTTTGTTTTATAAAATTCACGTACATCAATTATTGTTTTTTTATTTCATTTAACACGTGTTAACAGTCTATATATTGTGTAAAAAATAAGCCAAATTTCAGAAAACAATAGACTTTTAACGGTTTCGGCCGAAACTGAGACAGATACCAAAAATTCGGTTTCGGTAGAAACTCCTGTCTCGGTCGGAAACTAATATCATTTGTGTTTTATGCGTGTCCAAAATAAAAAATATATATATTGTCTTTCTTTCATTTCTTATTGGTTATAGAAATATACAGTGGCTTAATGTCAAAGGTTACATCGAACCGCGTCGGACCGGCGAGCGAGACATCATTAATAATTCGGATCCACCCGTTGCACTATTGATCCGACATCGGAAAACCACGCATATTAATAGCACCAGGTACGGTCAGCCTCACGTCAGTAATGCCTCTTAAGGTTCCACTAGCCGACGGCAGGAACTCGTTAGAGGCGTGGCTAATAAGCATGCTATTTAGTAAAGTTATTTATTTATTTATTTAGTATTTATTTATCTAGTTTTTATTTATATAGATATTTATTTATTTAGTTTAATAGACGGTGATTTATAATGAAAACGAGCGCGTCAAATTTCATGAACAGACCTTTGGACGTATAGATATTATGAAAAAACTACTGGATGTATCTAATCAAAATAAAATTATTTTAGTTTTGCGATAAATTACCTATCCCTGTACGGAACTACTTTCTATTTTACCATTTTTATACTACACTAGTTATTTATTAACGTCCAAAGATGAGTTAAAATTAGTGTTAAAATATGGAAGTTTCGACGCACATTACTTCCAAACTAATACTTCTTTCCCAATTCTGCTTCCATACAGGGCTAGATAATAACAAGGCAAATTGATATATTTTTTTACTTTTGAACATACACCGTCAAACAGACGAGTAATCACCATACAACGTTTGTATGGAAGAATGACCGACTAGTGTACCCTTAAACTACGAAAACGGTCCTAATTGTTACGACATCAAGGTGCTGTCGAAGACAAAACTGTTACTGTTGGCTATTTATTTCACCTCTGATTTTGCTTCACAGTAAATTGAAATTGAAAGGACGGTATAACATTATCACTCGGTAAAATACAGGGTGGCAGGGACATCGACGCGCTACCTGTTACCATGGATTCAGTACATGATTCTGAAAGCCCCTGCGTTGAAATTTCTCGTTGGTTATTAAAAATAAATTTGCTCATCATCTGCCTAGCCTTTTTCCCAACTATGTCGGGTCGGCTTCCAGTCTAACCAGATGCAGCTGAATACCAGTCTTTACATGGAGCGACTGCCTATCGGACTTCCACAATTCAGTTACTGGGTAATACGATACTCCTTGGTACGACTGGTTATCAGTCTTTCGGGGTTCTGATGCCCCGTAACAACTGTCAAAGATCTACAAATGACGCAGCCGACCAACAGCCGGCCGACCGACAGTCGGGACCAACAGCTTAACTTTCCGAGGCACGGAGGGGTCTTGGTATGTAAAGATGGTCACCCATCCGCGGACCAACCCCGGCAAGCGTAATTTAACCTGATAAATCGACCCATGCGGCTGTTATTACTTAGCCACAGGCCCCTCAAAAAATAAAATTGCTGTTCCATACATTTTCACCGCGTAGGTGTTGCAGATTTCCATGAAACAGCAGATTTTTTTTTAAACCTTCGAAAAATTTCTACATTAATCTTATGCTGAATTCACGTGCCGAGTTCACAATCATGCGCACTGAAACAGGTAAGGTTATTGCGCTATCTTATTGACCGAGGGGCAATCCCGTATTTTTAAGAAATATCGTATTCTTATCATCGTCTCAATCTGTCAAAAATACTTCTAATTTATCCAAATATCTAATTTATTCATCCGTAAGACGTAATCGTAACATAAGGTTTAGTTGAAAACCAGTGTCAGGCACTAGTTGTCTGGCTTTTATGCTGAACTGGGCCTATTTGTCGCCGCCGTGAGGCACACAACACTGTTTTAAGCTTTGTGTGTTTTTTGTTTTTGATTTGTGTGTCTTAACCTGGGTCAAACAAATTTATTTTCTTTCTTTCTTTCTTTCTTCTTCTTTCAAATTATTCACAAGTTTTTGACATTGATTGTCACTAAGATGACATTAGAGAGCAAAACCAATAAACCCCGATGTTTCTACCCTTGAAGTGGATTTTGTATTTCAATTATCTTATATATTTCATTTTTATTTTCATTTTGTATTTCAGTCATAAACTTCGAGGTAAATACCATTTCCAATGAAAAAGGAATCGTCAAAATCTGACTACTAAAAAAAAAATTATACACGCATCAAGTTGAGAACCTCCTCCTTTTTTTCTGCTGTTAATAAAAATTGTAACCAAACCAGGGCGCGGTTGCATCTAGTCTACATACTGCACCTATAACCCCAAGTTCGCACGGACGTAAAAATAACGCGGCGAGATTTTATCGCGAACTGCATTTTCAACTCTCGGTGTTGAGCCGAGCCTTGAAAATCCAACAGAGTGTGACCCAGCCCGTCGAAAAAACACACTGTTGAATTTTCAACTCTTGGCGCTAGGCACACAATGAAAATCAAGTGTGCAAAAAAAAATCGCCGCGGGAAAATTCACACCTGGGTTAAAAGTGTGTTTACGCGTTCACCCGCTGTAAGTTGAAGCGCGGGGGGATGAGGGACTAAATGCAATTTAATTGCTAATGGCGTCACCCTGACAGATCAAATTATGTAGGCCATGGACTCCTTACAGATGTTCTTCCTCGCCAAATCTGTTTATGAAGTTAAAGATATATTTAGGGTGTTCGAGTTAGATTGAACAGACATTAGAATAGATTACTCTATGTACACCATGTGGATTATAAATATGAATGTACAAAATCATTAAAAAAAAACATTTGAAAATATAAAAAATAGTGGCCCATTGGCAACAGGAACAGGGTCCAGATGCCGGTGGTCAGGGCTCTAGAGAGAGGAACCTCCTAATTATTATCTTTATTTAATTTTTATTATTTGCTGTTATAGCGGCAATAGAAATTCACAATCTGAAAATTTCAACTCTCTATGTATTACGGTTTACGGTTTATGAGATACAGCCCGCTGACAGACAGACGGACAGCGGAGGTTTTAATAGGGTTCCGTTTGGCACCCTTCGGGTACGGAACCTTAAAAATGAGTAATGATTCCGACGGCCAAACATAGTTTGGATTTTTTTTATGTAAGGAATTCAATGAGTTAGTATAAAAAATTCTGTTGTGATTTACGCGCGAAAATAATTATTTGACGTGTTTTGAGCACAGAGTAAAAACTGTACTTATTTAGAAAATCTTTGTTTTTTATAAAAACCGACGCAATTTTAAAAACAAACGCAGTTTTTTTTTATACAGCGGAACTGATTTCAGAATCAATCAAATTATTTCCAGCGTGTGTCAATTTATAATAGTTCTTTTTGAACGGTTTTGTCACACAAAGGTCAAAGGTATTCTTTTCAGAAAGCATAAAATAACCGCGAAAAATTACACGAGACTGATATTATAATAATGTTAGTGCAGGAATCCGTAAATCGCGCGAACGCAACACTAATCTAATCTCATCATTTAAAAAACCCAGTCGAAAAAAAAAACAGCTTAAATCAATCGAATTTAACAACGTTCTAATTTCCAACATTCTAATTTCAAAACTTTATCTCAACACAATATTCTAAAATAAAACCAAACTTTTTAATCAAAATTCGAAATTCAAAATCCATAATAATGAAAAACTAATGCAGCTAAAGAATTCCATTCACGATTAAAGCTCCCCATTATGTACATAACAAAAAAATGTTGAAACATCAAAGCAGGAATATGAAGAGGGTACTCACCGATGCATGACTGCTGTGTTCGGCGTTCCGTGGAGAACTGGCGATCCATACCAGGGTTCCCATTGCGCATGATGGGGAGGGTATAGGGTGCGGCCAGGTGGGCGGATAAGGCAGTGCGATTTACAGAATGTTGGCAAGATAGGGGCGACTTTTTGTCGGGGGGTTTTTGTTTTCGGTTTAGTAGTGAAATGTACGATTAAATACACTTTAGGTATTTTGACTATGTCTCCGGTATGGAAGACTTGCTATCTGGCGGGTAGCCTACTTGTTTGTCTACCACCTAATAACATACAAAAAGTGTTTTTGTATTAACGTTTTCTCAGCCATCTTCTTCACAGTTTATTATTTTTTAAGACAGCCATCATGCTTTTGTGAAGTGAAGAATCTTTATAGAAATAGGCTTTTAACTACAAATAATTTCGATTTGGAAATTAAAAAACAACTACCTACCTATATTGAAAACGTCAGTCGGAGAAATATTCGCACTTTTATCAAAACCGAGCTACGCCGTAGCATATATGGGCTACGCCGTAGCTGGGCACGTAGCAAATAAATAAGCAAAATTTTCTACAGTTTTTGAAATAAATTAAAATGGGTAATCTTTTTTGTGTAAATTATTCTACTTTTTACCTTAAATTTTGTAAAAAAAAAAAAACACTATATTTATATACTTAGTGCAAGAGAGAGAACAATTTACCAAGCCTATTTTGATTGAATGATTTTTATTTGACCACAGTTCCAAGTGCTGTCAAGAAGATAATTAATTTGTCTGCCAAACAAGCTGATTATGACAATTTCTATTATTTAAAATACAAGAATACCAAGAATACATAATATGTCATAAGCTTTGGTGTCATAAGCTATGTTCCGTCATTTTAAAGCGGCCGTCATGAAAATCTGTAATTTTCATCAGTATTTTGACATCAAGGTGTCAAAAAAGGCTCTATATTTGGATTGCCGTGTTTGACTGTTCTACCGCTTTCTTAGAGAACCCCTACAAGGCTTCGACTGATAATTGTATGGGCACATTTTAGTCGCAAAATCGCATCGCAAAATTCTCCTGTATGCCAGGTTCCTAACTTATCAGTAATGGAAGCACGAAAATATACCTGACGTCAGTTAGATGAGCGTCAACGTATGCTTCACGTTTTTTATGTAATGGGGTGAGCAGAGATTTAGATTATAGTAGTTACTTTTAATGAATTAAGGTTTGTATGTAATTACTTTTGAAGTACCAAATCCAGTCCAATTATTTCCCAGGTCAGGCAAAGTGTTATTGGGTTTTTCTATCTGAAATTTCTCAGTAGCAGCCTGGAGTCTGGATTTGTGCCCGGTTGATGGCACTAGGCTCGCCCCCTATTACATGGGACTTAAAACATAACTGGCGAAATGTGGGTGAACCTGCTACAGGGACACCTCTGCCCAACCCTTCGGGGAAACAAGGCGTGATGTTATGTGTTACTTTTGAAGACCAGCTTTGTACTCCAGTGTGTCTGTTCAAATCGGGATTTATTTTTTGTTAATGTTTTCACAAATCTGATGGTATGGCTGGGAAGGGAGTTGCTACCGAGATACAAAACGGATTTTTTAAAATCGGTTAAGTATTTTTTGAGTCTGTCCATTACAATCAAACCCTAGGGGAGGCCTTTGCCAAAGGGCAAGCTGATACTAATGTTACCGATGTCGATGATTAATAATACACTACATAACAATAATTAATAACAATGATTAATAATACAATACATAACAATAATTAATGAAACCAAATAATGTGTTACAATATTTATTTTTATTTAGATAACTAGCGACCCGCCCATGCTTCACACGGGTGCAATCTACTTTCCGAGTAACTTTCTTAATTTTTTCTTTCATAAGAACCTTCTTCTGACAGTAACAAACACAAAAAAAAAGAATTAACGAAATCGGTCCGGCCGTTCACGCGTGATGCCGTGACCAAGAGATATAAGGATTCATTTTTATATATATATATAGATAATATAATTAAAAAATGTATAAAATGTGAGTGAATGAAGTAAATAAAGCTAAAATTAAATCGGGCAAAACTTGTGATAATGTAAGTAAATAACAATTTGTTTTTTTTATATGATGGATATGTAGTTACCAGAAAAAAAATCTATTTGAATTTAATTGAATTACAAACAAACATACAAAAAATCAAATCTTTTCTCTTTAAATATTTATTTTGATAAATTAAATGGTGTTCGTTGGTAAGCGCATAACTTGAAAACAGCTTGACCGATGTGTTATTTTTTTTTAATTTTTTTTTTTTTTCAGAATAAGAAATTTCTCTTTCTCCTCTGAGATTTTTCTCTCTTTTTTTAAAGTTACCCAGAGAAATTTAAAAATCTGGATAAACTGAAAGCGCATTAGTGCATTTTTCTATGGGATTTTTAATAGACTTCCAAAATGAAGGAGGTTCTATGTTCGTCTGTATATTATTTTTTAAATGTATGTCCATCAATATTTTCGGCAATTGTGGACTGATTTTGAACTTTTTTTTTCATTTGTTAGTTGAAACTTGCGTGGTGGTTCCATATTAATTTTATTAAGTTTGGGTAGTTTTTGAGTTAGCTTCAATAATACGTATTTTCGCTTTTAGTACACCACAACTAAAAAAATACTAAATTTCGGAAGTCGATGGCAAAAAAAGGAAAATTCTAAACCAAAGAACCTCCGAAATTAAAGTTATTTTCCACTTTCTAGTTATTTTTTCCTTCGTTTTTTTTGGACGTCAGTTATTTTCTGTATTTGTTGTTCGCACAGGACAACGTTTGTCGGGTTGGCTAGTTATAAATAAATTAAGTTGGGTTTTCTTTTCTTTCTGCGTTCATTTTCTGCGATAGACATATTCACAGAGAACCAAAGTTGTCGACATAGCTCACAGAATAACACAGCTGAGGTGGCAGTGGGCCGGCCATATTACCCGTAGAACCAATGACAGTTAGAGTAGACAGGTTCCTGAGTGAACGCGAATCGGTAAACGTAAAGTAGGACGCCCTCAGGCTAGGTGGAGCGACGATCTTCGTAGGGTGGCTGATAGCAGCTGGATGAGAGTTGCCGAGAATCGAGCTGACTGGCGTGCAATTGTAGAGGCCATGTCCAGCATTGGACTGCTGTAGGCTGATGATGATGATTGAAATACTGAATAATTTATGTGTTTTTATGTGGTAAGTTTTTATGCTCTCAAAACGGTGAAGGAAAACATCGTGAGGAAACCGGCATCTTCCCCCCGACCCTTGCTCGATAACGAGGTGCCAGCAGTTGTTGCAGCTGAGCACGTAGCTTTAAATTCCCCGACTAATAATCATGATCAAAACTTTGATCCAGCCCGTCCCATCCTTGATGTCCTCCCTCCGGTTGACGCCCTAAGCCAAGGTTCGTACACCACAGGGGGTGCCCTTAGCGAGCGTTCACCTAGAACCTCTGGCTGGAGGTTTTAAGTGTAGTAGCTTAAGGCACCCACAGAAAAGCCCGGTTAAGTGGTCATGATCTCAGAGGTCAACTACGAGATGCCCAACCTAAAAAAAAAAAGGAACCGGCATCTCCTAGAACTAAAAATTCAAAGATATGTGATATCTATCAACCCACACTGGTCCCGCGTGATAAATTATAACCCAATCCCGCCCACAGAAAGGTGGCCTGTCCCAGCAGTGGGAATATTGTAAGCTAACTATGCTATTATCAACGAGATCATTATAGACCCTGTGTGACGCGTCACGTATATTTAAGATTGAACCTCGTTATGGACATAACAATGTTTTCAGGGTGAATGGGTATCAGTCACGTCAAACAACGTCATACGCAGTAATAATTATCTATTTTAGTATTCACACGTGTGTGACGTCAGAGTTATTTCAGTATAGTTTTTTAATTGCACAATCATTATAATTTGAATCTTATTGCAGTGGTTATTAAGTTACATGTTGCACGTTCGTGTGTTTCAATGGCTATCTATGTAGCTTCAACCTGCTTGTGACACGATGTGACGTAGGATTTAAGTTATTTATACATGTGATACAGGATTTTATTGAAGTGAAAACTTGTTTAGGTACGTTGGGAATTTTTGAGATGGGACTAAACCATTGATTTCGCGACACCATGATGACACCTCATTTTTGTAAACGCGATTGTGCTCTTTATTGTTATTACGTTACGGATCAATTTTCTATGCAAGTATTTTTACTTTAAAGGTTTCGGATGTATTTTTTTTTTGTGAACGCGATTGTGCTCTTTATTTAGATAAGGTTACGGACCAATGTTCTATACAAGTATTTTGCTTCCACCAAGGCGATCTTGTTCAAGTTTTCACTTCTGTCGGCACTCCCGGAGTGCCACCAATTTTTTTTTCTACAAACGACGTATTATTTTTCCATTAGGAAAGTTTTGAATATGAATGTGGATGACCACAAAAAGGATGAATGAAAGGCACTTGATGAGAATACTAAGAGGGATGTGTGGTGTTACACGAATGGATAGAATAAGAAATCCTAACTATAATCTTATACCTTTAAACGAGCAATTTTTGTATATTTATAAATAAATTTATTTCTGTGATCTCGGAAACGGCTCTAACGATTTCGCTGAAATTTGATATATGGAGGTTTTCAGGGGTAAACAATCGATCTAAATTAGTCGTATGTTTGGGAAAACGCGTGTTTTCGAGTTTTCATGCGTTTTTCTTCCACGCAGAATATGGTCGCTAATTTCGTCCTGCTGGCCACTGTCCGTCTGGTCCAGCGGGTTAAGACGCGGACGGCAATAAGCGAGAGTTACAGGTTCGAATTATAACTGCTTTTTTTATATGTTCCAGTTTATATATAATTTTTAATTTTTTATTGTTTTTAGACAAGTTTAAAAAAATGAGACACAAAAGTACAACAACAAAAATTTATTTAAATAAAACACGAAAACTAAATTACAACAACAGACTCAACAACGCTTGAACAACCATCACGACCAGCTTCAGTAACCCTGGCAACAACGCACCACCAATGCTTATCAATAACTCATCTGTCAAATCTGTTAAAGACGATATCAGAGTTGTCAACAACCCTTGAAGGTTGATCACATTCGCTGGCGGAGTATTAGGGTTAGCTCCGATGGCATACTCGGGCAAGGATCTTAGGAAATTTACAATAGCGAGGGCTTGTGAATACAGTTTTAGTAAAGAGGTTTCCAAAGCCCCTAGGTCTACTGGTATCATGCAGCTGATGTTTGAAGGCAGCGTGTCGAAGATCGAGAGCAGGGACAGAAGGAGGTTATATACGTTGTTTAGAAGTGGTAGGAGGATGTTCACGAGGGGGTAGACCGCTGGTAGTTGCACGCTGGTTGCTGCCACGGGTTGCTGTAACAATAGTCACAAAAATAAATAAATTTTAATTAAAAAAACACATTTAAAGTTCACGCAAACAAATATTCTAGTAAAAAATTAACATTATGTTACAGATTTTTTTTAAAAATTTGTATTTTATAGTCGATATGAATGAATTCATAAATTGTTAGAGTTGTAAGTTCCAAAATCTTGAAACGCCTCGTTAGTCTACTGGTATAAACTGCTTACTTTGGGATTAATTAGATACTTTTTCAATGACAGTACTAACTGTCTAAGGTAACTCAATCAATCTGCCTAGCTTTTTCTCAACTATTTTGTGGTCAGCTTCCAGTTTAACCGGATGCAGCTGAATATCAGTATTTTACTTTGAGCGACTGTCTATCTGACCTCCACAACCCAGTAACTGGGTAATATGATACCCCTTGGTAAGACTGGTTGTCTGACTTTTGGGCTTCTGACGACCCGTAACTACTGTCAAAGATACATGAATGACAGCCGGTACCAACAGTTTAACGTGCTTTTCGAGGTACGGATGAGTCTCGGTATGTAACGATGGTCACCCATCCACAGACCAACCCCGACAAGCTTAGCTTAACTTGATGGATCGACCCATGCGGCTGTTATTACTCAGCCGGTCAATATTCGTTTATTCGCTCAATCTAAAATACATATTTTGTAAAGATTTCAAACTTTACTAGATGGAAAAGCACCTGTATGTTCAATGATTTATCACCTCTACGTGCAAGAATCAAGACCGATCGAGATTTGATATTTAGATAATAATTTATTATAATTAAACATCTTTGTTTAAGTACACAATAAAAGTGTATGCAGAATTAATTTCCCAAGTTTTCTATGTCTATCTCTTACTAAGTTTTATAAAGTGTATGTATATCTTCTCTTACCGTAGCAAAAACTGCTGCAACGCACAGAAATACTAAACCAATCTTCGACATTTTTTAAAAGAAATGTTACACCTTCCCTAAAATTATATTTACAATGTTTATTTCTCGTAAAAACAGTTTTATATACTTCAAAGTTACTTCACATATTTGTAATTTAAAAATGATAATGGCTGGTAATCTTTTATCGTTCATAATTTCACAAAATAGTTGCGTAAATAAAAGAATCAAAGCAAAGAAATTTTGCGTAACAACTTTTCTAGTACCAACATAACACATGTTTCGATGCAGAAATGTTTTCTGTATTGGCAAATACACTAACGCTATTTCATGGAAAGTTGTTACCCATTCACAAACTGTGAGAAGTTGTAACCGTTTGGCATCTTTCCAGGAGGGAAAGTCGTCATGAATGTAAACAACTTTTGCTGTAGGACCAACTCTGAAACATCTGCTGTGTCAGCCAAAAAATCAATACGGTAGGTATTAACATAATATAACTTTATGCCTAGATCCCCGAAGGGTTAGACAGAGGTGTACCTATTATAGTACACCCACATTTTGCCAGTTATGTTTAAGTCCGAAGTAAATAATTAATGTCAAAATATTTTAAAACATTTTAAAAGAGTAACGCTGGAGTTTCTTGCCCATTCTTCTCCATACGAAAACTACCTTTTGGAAGGGGCGACTAGAATCAATTCTATTTTTTAATTGTTAATTTTGACGATCAAAAGAGCCCTTTATGTGCTTAATTGAAATAAATTATTTGACTTTGACTTTGTCCCATGTAATAGGGGGCGAGTCTATTGCCATCGATATGGTACAAATCCAGACTCTGGGCTGCTACTGAGAAAGAAAACCCAATTACACTTTTCCCGACCCGGGAATCGAACCCGGGACCACATGCTCAACAGTAGCACTTGCGGTTACTAGCTCAATGAGGCAGTCGGCAGTAAGGTAGGTATTGTGATATCAAAATGCATGAAAGAGGCAATTTGCAAAGGCAAATTGGCAACCAACGAGACCAACCGACCAATGAGACTGTGTTAGAAAATGAAATAGGAAAAACCCTATTAAATTTTCTAACACGTAACACGCGTTGGTTTATAACACAATCGCACCACGGAACAGGGTCTCATGGATTCGATTCTCAGAGCGTTATTAGGTTTATCCATTCTCAGTAGCAACCCGGAGCCTGGATTTTGTGCCCGGTTGATGCCAATTAGGTCGCTCCCTATTGCACATGTGACCTATAGTATAATCCTCTATGGCAGTGGTTCCCAAACTATGGGTCGTGACCCACTGGTGGGTCGCGAGCGAATACTGGGTGGACCTTGAAAAATAGATTTTCAGCTACGATTAATATTAAAATAAATACCGAAATAAATTGGATATACTAAACTCATTGTGATTAAAAGTAACTGAAATTGATGTTGATGCTAAAGCTATAATGACAAAAAATAGGAAACAAATACATCCGTCTCATTAAAATAGCACTCCTTGTATTTAATTAAGTACTAACATTTTCTTTTGTAACTGAATATTTATTTTCTTATTTGAACAATCCTTCATTCAAATAGTTAAGTATGCCACTTTTTCACCGTGACAGCCAAGAGGTGCCGAATTTTGAAGTTTTTGTGCGGTGGGTCGGGGTCCAGTCAACTTTGGGAACCACTGCTCTATGGAATACAGGGGTGATATTATGTTATGTTATTTTGTAATGTGAAAATAACATGCTGTGTGAGTTGAATGACCTTAAACGTAATATAATGAAAGTAACCAAATGTATTTTTGATGACAGGCAATTTGCTGAGTAGCCTTGGATTAAACTAGATTAACCTTATAGCCAAGGGTGTGGCTAGAATTAAACAATGGAATTGTGAAATATGACTAGCTTTTGCTTGCGGCTTGGCTCGCTTTTGGAATCTCAGAAGCCTCTGCAAGCGTGCACACAACAACTTACCTAATTTAATCGCAATCGTATGATTAGTATGGGCCCCCGCTTCGCAAGGCTTTAAGCCCCTTGTAATAGCGAGAATTGGCATACATTGGGCATAAATCCAGACTCTGCTAGGCTGGGCTGCTTCTGAGAAAATCCTGGTAGAAAATGGTAAAGTAGAGTACTTTACTCTTCGAGGATGGTATAATGTATTTACGTACATTGATACTAACCTACATTATTAAATTGAACTTGACCCATGTTCAAAAGTGCTGGTTGTACAAAATTGTTGTATAGCTGAATCAGAACGAACAATGTTTATTTAGTACAGCGGAATGTGCAGTTTTGATAAGTAAGCGATTATTTTATTTCTAACCTACTTTTTGCCTCGTTGGTCTAGTGGTCGCAAGCGCTACTGCTGAGCATGAGGTCCTGGGTTCGATTCCCAGGTCGGGCAAAGTTTTATTGGGTTTTTCTATCTGAAATTTTTCTGTAGCAGTCTGGAGTTTGGATTTGTGCCCGGTTGATGGCAATAGGCTCGCCCCCTATTACATGGGACTTAAAACATAGCTGGCGAAATGTGGGTGAACCTGCTACAGGGACACCTCTGCCCAACCCTTCGGGGAAACAAGGCGTGATGTTATGTTATATGTTATGTTTTTCTCAGATGCTACTGTTTTGATGACTGCGCCGATTTTGATGGATAGTTCTGCCTAGGGCTCCAAGGACCTCTCTAGATAAAAATAATTGTTATCATATGTGTTGACTTATCTATAACAAAATACCAAAGAAGCTTAAAGAGTTACCTAATAATTAAATTTTTATAAAGTGAAAATTATCGCTACCTACTGGAAAAACGATTTTATTCTTTAAACTAGCTTCTGTTCGCGACTTCGTTCGCGTGGAAGTCGTTTGACACTACAATAGCAGCCACATTTTTATAAAGTTTCCCTGTATACTATGTACGTGTGTAGTTTTGTTCTGAGCAGCCAAAATATACAGAGAGTCAGGACTGGTGACGCGGGAGCAAGCATCGTACGATTTTCTATGTGAGAAGCAGCTTCTCTTGAGGTCGACGCCCACATCTTTCAGTGTCTGACCCTGTGACTTGTTGATAATCATCGCAAAGCATACGCTCACAGGGAGCTGCACGCGTTTGTTTTATAAAATGAATTAATAAATAATGTTAATAATCTATTTTAAATTAATGTAACGATAATATTAATAATAAATGTTTTGTAAAATTAATTAATATTAGAAACATTTAAAGCATGTCATTGGACTTATATTATTATAAATTAAATACATAATATGTTTTGCATATCTGACTTTGTTTTATGAACTTTTTATTGACTATAAGACCAACACTGTACCAATACTTATTGAAAATAAATGGTTATGATTATTATGTCATAATTGGCATTTCTAAAATAAAAACTAAGGAAATTGCTTGGTTAATTTGGGTCCCGGGCTATTGAAACTTAGTTTTATTTAGCTATAAAATAAACAGCCCCTATAATGTTCCCACTGCTCACTGTTCCCAGGTGTCCTCTCTGTCATGTGAGAGGCAGTGGGTCTTGATCCACCACGCGAGCCCAGTGCGGGTTGGTCGATGTCAGCTAAGTAAATCCTAGATGAAAATGAAGTTATCAATCAAGACATAAATTGTGGCATACCTTGCAACTTTGTTTACGATTTTCTGCGAAAAGGCAAGTAGATTAGATAGAAATAATTTATCATTGTGACCCGTGTTCGTCTTTAGCATAATCCATGAATCTTTGAGATTTTTACAGAAACGACGCGACGACTATTTTTCATCTGGACCACACATGTTGTCACCCTTACAAAAATATTTTGTGTAACATTATATCACACTTGTTTTCCCCGGGGTAGGCAGAGGTCAATTATAACACCTACGTTTTGCCAGGTATTTTTTTCAGGGTTCCGTACCTCAAAAGGAAAAAACGGAACCCTTATAGGATCGCTCGTGTGTCTGTCTGTCTGTCTGTCTGCCACAGCCAATTTGCTCCGAATCTAATGGACCGATTAAGTTGAAATTTGGTACACATATGTATATCTGTGACCCAAACACGGACGTGTAACATAAATAAATGAATTTTGAATATAGGGGTCACTTTTGGGGGCAAACAAGAAAATAAAAATAAAAAAAGTTTGCTAATAGTACTGTGTGATATATCAAATGAAAGGGCTATTTGCGAGAATCTTAAAAATATTTTTTATATAATTTTAAAATAAATGGTTTTAAGGATATTTAAGAATTTCGATGAAAATTGACCATTCCCCCCTTATCTCCGAAACTACTGAACCTAAAATTATGAGAAAAATACATAGTATGGCTCTATACTCATAGATTACAGGAAAACCTATAAGAAGTCTATGGTTTTAAAATAACACGGTAAATATCTCAATATTGTCCGTACAAACTTACATTTGTAGTTGGAACGTATGGGAGCACATGTTTTTCAACTAAAATGTTAAGTTTGTTCTTGGGAAAAATAAATAAATCTGTAACCCTTCATTGTGCATAGTCCGACACGCACTTGGCCGGTTTTTTAAATGCAAAATTGGTTTGCTCTTGACCTCGCTCTCGCCTGATGGATAGCGCTGGATGAGGACTATGATGGAACGAGTAAGTCCAAAATATGCCTGTTGCTTTAAAGGCTGACGATCATACCACTAATTGGGCAGAATTCCAGACTCTGTGAAATGAAAATGAAATGAAATGAAATGAAATTTTATTTGCAAGAATTGTAGTACATACAGATGGTTTTTTAACAAGTTCTAAAACAATTCGCTAAAACTAGCATGCAAAACTACATAAATTAAATAAGAAGCTAATAAAATTGGAACGTATATCATAGTTATTTTAATAAGAATAAAAATTTCAATCATTTGTCAAATTATAATAGTAAAATGTCAGTGTAAATCTTTAAAATTTAGGATCAACAGAAAGTGATGCTACAGAAAAAAAAATCATATCGTATACTTTTCCTCGACTAAAAATGGAACCCATGCTCATCAGTCACACTTACGACCTTTTGACGAACAAACCATTACCACATATGACATAATATTTCTTTACACATAATCAAATGTAAACTGATATAATTAATTACTTAACGAATTATGTAAAATAATTGCACATAATTTTAGTTAAAGATAACAGGTGCATTTATAAAGAATAACTTCGGAAACTATTCACAAATATAATTTATATCTAGATTTAGTGTTGACGTTAAACATGCGTCCTTCCGTTATTGTCTTTGGATTGTCTGTGGCTGTGCTGGTTGGTATTCTTTTGGTACATTTTTAACTACGCTTTAAGATATTTTACTTGTATTCGGGCCCAAGAAATTTCTTATAGATCAGTGGTAGATTCCTGGAGAAAAACCCGAGAATTTTACAAACAAACGCTTAGTAGTCATTTTGAAGGATTACCGACTTTTATCGTATAATTTATTTCATCAAGCAGCATTGTTCTATGGTCTGAAAAGTAAAGTCAGAGGTATATCACGCGCTACATTTTAACACCGACTGCAAGATTTACAACGCAACAGAAAATCCCTTGGTGCTACAAAAGTTTATAGACGCCCATTACCACGTTCTACCTAGCTGTATGCACGTAGGCCATTAACAAATAAGAATCTTAGTAAGAAGAAATCATAAAAACCATAGGCTCAGTACTTTGATTAGTCAGCGAAATAAGTTCTTGAGTAGCTGTACAAAGATCTCCATATCCCTCCATACCTGTTCTGTCATAACTGTTCTAACGTTATACTTTTGTTTTCCAGATCGGCCAAACTCAAGCAATGATTCCAGCATACTCAGTCTCCGCTCTCCGGTTTGCTTTCGACGAAATGTCCACCATTCTACCCATATTAAATCAACTCGCTTGCCTTCTGTTACCATTCTTGATAAACCTTATCAACAATTTGAACAATCTGTCCAACATTATCCAGAATTTGACACCAGCATTGTTGCCTTACTTTGGATGTACATTACCGTTACTTTATGCAACTTTGACAGATTTAGCATCTGTGTTATTCTTGTATATAAGTGTATTAATCTCTTTATTTAGATCCAATGTGTTGGCAGCCCCTGGTTTGTTGCTGGGATTAGTTGCTCAAATTCTGAATTTAGTGCTCAATTTGTTGAGTGGTTTGACAGATGGGACTGGCTTGTTGAGCAGTCTGATCAAACTGATTACTAGTATCATTGTTGAGTTGGAGAAGTTGTTAATTTAGTTGTATTTTTATTTCGTTTTTATGTAAATAAATGTTTTCAAAATAATGTATGTGTATTTTTTCTTATTTTTACTTGATAAACCATAGAACACGTATAAGAGATAGACTTTCCACGATCGGTTACTAAAGAGTTATCTGTTACTTCGATCACATTGTCCGTCGGGAACCAGACAACCTTGAAAAGTTGGTGGTAGTGGGCAAGGTACAAGGGAAAAAAACCTCGCGGCTGGTCACTTAACCGCTGGTCAGACCAACTAACCGCCCTCACTGGACTTTCTATTACAACCGCCTTGAGAGAAGCCGAGAACCGAACGAAGTGGTAGGGCATCATACATAAAGACATGAAGTCTTTCAAGGCCTTTACACGACCTCCAGTAGTAAAGAACGCGACCAAGAAAACAAGTAGAAGGTACGTCTCATCGTCATACTGTCCTTGTTCCATGTGACGTGGGGTTGGCGCACACGTTTTCTTTTACCACACTCCCCTGTCAACCGTCACGCTATCATTCACTCCCTTCTCTTTTATATCATTCCTCACACAATCCATCCATCTTTTCTTTGGCCTTCCTCCTATGCTCCATCCATTGAGGTAGCACGTGTTATGGCATGAATCACCTACTGTAGTATTCTACAAATTGTCTCAAATTATTTGTTCGATAGGAACCTCCGGTTTTTGAAAGTGTTCTGAATGAAATCTCTTGTTAAGTGATTTGATTGGCTGTTGTTTTTTCAATCAGCCAATCACAGCAGTTGATATGTGTTTTATAGTCTGTTAGCAAAATTTTCTATTTATTAGGCACCGTCCCCCACCGCTGGCTATAAAAGGAAAAGGAGTTTAGCAGCGAGTGCGCGATGGTTACGAGCGGTAGCTAACTATGTGTATGTTGTACCAAGCGTAAAGCGGTGAGTGTTCTGTCCGCAAAGCGATCGTCCTTGAGCGAGTACTCTCTTTGATAGCTCTTGTCGCTTTGACAAACGTGTACTCGTCGGCGGTGTAAGCAATCAGCGATCAATTTTATATATATGTATCTCATTTACTTACAAATTTCCTGAGCGAGAAAATCGCTGATAGCTAGTCGCTTCCTCGTCGCCGGTGGGTATGGTAGCTTTAGCTCTTAAGGCAGTTGTCCCATGCACCGCCGGCGAGAAAGCGACTAACTTTTGGCTATTTTCTCGCTCAAGTTATGTACAATAGATATTATATAATAATAGATATATTCCGTGTAAACACAAGAGATCCATATAAATAGTTGATCGCTGACTGTTCACAGCGAGGACTCGCTTCGTGACAAGTTAGTTTGTCGCTGAGTGACAAGAGCTATCAAACATAATGCTCGCTCAGTGATACTTGTTCAGCGATGCTCATTTGGCGGTCAGAACCCACTCCGAGAGACCAAACAGCGGTAATTTCGCCCCGAGCGAGGGGTGCGAGTAATCACCCGTTGCTCTCAGACACTCGCTGATAACCCAGCGACAAAACTATCGGAACTACACACTCGCCGCTCGCTGCTCGCCAACTCGTTTTCAGTTGCTAGCTCTACTCGCTACACGTCAATCGCCGGCGGTGGGACAACTGTTTTAGAAACCTGGAGTTAATCTTGTCACTACAGCACTGAATCTATATAATAATAAATATAGCTATGCTAACACTTAACATACTAGCAACTAGATCCCTAAGAGCCATGAAGGCTCTTGGCGAAAGCTAAGTGGCACACTTAGAAACAATGAATTTTGTATGAGAACTCAACGAGGCATAAATGCTGTGGGTAATAGATTGAAAAGACACTGTAACGCAAAAGCGTCAGGGTAGCCCTCAAAACTAAAATTTTCTTAATTTTTTTTCAATTTGTAGGTCAGTTTTAGGTTGTATGCGGATCTAAATATGATTCGCGGCTATATCAAATATTTATTTATAGAATTATAATCATAAATATCGGGAGAGCTCATGGCCAAGTAATAACAGCCACACGGTTCGATCCATAAGGTTAAGCTACGCTTGCCGGGGTTAGTTTGTGGATGGGTGAACATCTTTACATGCCGAGACTCCTCCGTGCCCCGGAAAGCACGTTAAGCCATTGGTCCCGGCTGTCATTCGTGGATCTTTGACTGTCGTTACAGGTCGTCAGAAGCCCGAAAGTCTGACAACCAGTCTTACCAAGAGGTATTGTATCAGCCAGTTACTAGGTTGTGGAGGTCAGATGGGCTGCCACTCCATGTTAAAATACTGCTATTCAGCTGCTTTAAGATAGACTGAAAGCTGACCTCAATTTAGTTGGGAAAAGGCTAGGCAGATTGAATCAGAAATATCATTAATACTACTCTCCAAGTTCACAATTACTACCCTATTGAATGACTCTTTCATGGTATCATGACATTTGAAGCCAATCCTAACTTTAAGGAGTTGTATTGCGGATTATAATTGAGACGAAGAAGTTGTCTTGGCCGGCTAATAATATTTTAGGTTGCCTTTGTCGGATCCTAGTGCAACAGGTGGATACAAATTAGTAATGACATCTCGCTCACCGGTCCAACGCAGTCCGTTTTACCCTTTGACATTAAGTCACTGTATTTCTATAGCATTCTACGTGGGTACAGTTGACCCTTTTGTGACATTTAAAGAGAAAACTGAATGTTAATACCATGCTGGCTAGATAGAATTCATGACTTGATAACTGTGTGGCGATAGAAGTTTTGTTGGTCAACATTTTTAACCCCCGTGTGTCTGTCTGTGCTATCGTAGCTCCCAAACGGCTGAACCAATTGTGTTTTATTTTTAAAGGTGATTTGACGTAGAGTGTTCTTAGCTATGATTCAAGGAAATTGGTTCAGCCTTTTGAAGATTATCAGCTCTTTTCTAGTAGATTAATGGATGTGAGCATCTTACACAGGTCTGATCGATTTGAAATTTAGTATTCTGCTATTTCAATGAAATATCATTGAAATATCTTTCCAGGTGATGCTGAACCATCAGTTCAATGTTCTTCTAATAAGAAAAACATTGAACTGATGCTGCAGCATCACCTAGAATTTGCAGGATACCCAACTCCCTTACCAACTTACAGGACAGGTAACGTGTTCGGGCTCAATGGAATGGTCTCAATAAATAGATAGATGGCTGGATGTTAGGTGGATAGATAGATGGTGAACAGGGTCTGGTGATGGAGTAGGAAAGAGAAATGAGGAAATGTTTGTGTCGGGGTTTTTTTAATTTATTGAAAAACTCGGCTAAGTGCATGAGGACCACGCACAAAAAGGGATCCGTAGTTGGAATGAATTTATTCCAAGAACAAAAATAACTAACTGCCTAAAATAACTGCCTCGTTGTTCTAGTGTTCGCAAGCGCTACTGCTGATCACAAGGTCCTGGGCTCGATTCCCGGGTCGGGCAAAGCGTTATTGAGTTTTTCTATCTGGAATTTCTCAGTAGCAGCCCGGAGTCTTGATTTGTGCCCATTTAATGGCAATAGGCTCGCCCCCTATTACATGGGACTTAAACGTAACTGGTGAAATGTGGGTGTACTTGCTACAGGTACACCTCTGCCCAATCCTTTGGGGAAACAAGGCCTGATGTTATGTAAAAATAACTTTGTTGTTGAAAACATGTTCTCCCATACATCGATATACGTCACGGTCAATTCTCCAACGGCAAATGTAAGTTTAACATTAAAGCGTAACGTAGAGTGCTTCTAGACGTTACTAGACCGCATAATGGGTCGTGAAGATTTTATGGAGTACCTGCAAACTACATTATTATAATGAGAATAGTTAACCGCACGTCCATTTTAACATTACTTGTAGGTAAAGGTGAATTTCATACGTATTAGCACTGCCTAACCCTTCGGGGAATACAGGCGTGATGTTATGTTATGTAGATTTATCGCCTTGACGTCGAGTCCCACCACGTCGAGTCGCCTTGACGTCGAGTTCCACCACGTCGAGTCGCCTTGACGTCGAGTCCCACCACGTCGAGTTGCCTTGACGTAGAGTTGCCTTGACGTCGAGTCGCCGCCACGTCTACTTGTTCTTTTGTTATTTGTGTGTTACCACTGACATGCGGGTGCGATTCCAATAACTATCTTTGTTTGCTAAAGTGAAGGTTGCATGCATGTATGGTCGAGTCTGCAAATTCGAATCGGCGGTATTTGTTGAAAAACAAAGCCGGTCCGAAGCAATTGCTACATATATTCGGGTTTTATTTGGGTCGAGCCAATCGGCATCTTCCTGCGCTTAATTATGTTCAGGTCGACTCGGCACAAATAGGGATAATGCCTCAGTAAAAAAATAAATTCTATTTAGTCCGTCAGCCAGATAATAAAAATATTAGACACGTATTTTTTGCTTTATCATATTATTAAAAAATGACTTAGATAAAACGCATTAAAGTTGGGTAATGAGGGCCGCTACGTCACAAGTAAGTATAAAATCTACATGCTCGTGACGTCATGGCACAATTTAACTCAATGTATCGCCGTAATCTTTTGATTACGTAAAAAATGAAAAAATACTTGTCCAATTTTTTAATACTCTACCTGCCGGGCAAAAAAAAAAATGTCACCATCCTTATTCGAGCTATAACATGCTGAGCAGCTTTTTCCCGGACATCTACATAAAGACCCACACATTTCATCGGCTGACCATGTGTGTAGCACCCTTGAGTGTCTCCTGATATAAAGTTATGTTGATGTGGTAGCTGTTCTTTTAGTTTTAGTTCTTAACATAGACCTAATTAAAGACTATCACCAATCTAGAGGTATGAAAACAGGTTGTAAAGTTCATTGATCCTCCATAGAAAAGGGAGGATCCTCCGACCAGACGGGTGTTGTGTCTGGCAACTGCCCGACGATTGATGTTGGGACGTTTTATATATGCTAGTCGCGCGGTAAACCTTGATACCACGATGCAGGATTTTGGGTGACGTCAGTGTGATGCGTAGTTCGCATGTGGTGATGTAAGAAAGAAAGAAAAAGTATTTGGTAAGACTCGTGCAGGAAATCACAAATTAAACTAAAACACCCTCATTTAAACATTAATAAAAAAATTAAAAAAAAACAAAGTAAAATTAAAATAATAGCAGAAGGTCCTGTACGAGGCCAAAAGGCTCCTATCTCAGCATATGCGGCGACATTAAAAAAAAAAAATGTCGCAGCGCTGGCATTCTGATAGGGCCCGCAGTGATGTCACGGATAGATAGATGCAGAAATGAATATTAAATAAAATACAATAAAAAATTGGTGTGTGAAATATTTAAAAAATAAAATAAAGGTAGTCCTTAGTAAAATATGTAGATGCCGCCATAACTTGATTTCCAAAGCGTTACCGACACAGTTGTATCTTCCTGGATAGTGTAGAGTTTGATTGAAGATCAAGTTCACCTTGAGAGTCGAGAAGTTGGAGTCGCGCCATAAGACTAAGTTCAAATATTTTGTGGTGTGGGTTCCGACTCATCACCGGGAGACTTTCATGAATGAGTAATTTTGGTTTTCGCGGAAGACTACATGACACCACGACTCAGCGCAATACGTCGCCGACCCAACTTAACTAGATTTTTAGTGATGTTTATAATAAGTATTAGTTTATTATTTTGTACGATTATTTTATGTATTTTGTCTATGGGCCTTAGTAGACTGAAAATAAAGCTATTATTATTTATGTATGTTTAAACATCTCGAGACCTTAGAGTCCCGGTTTTTTGCGTACGAGGGGCCGAAGCCAACTCGCAGAGGCCACTTAGACAATTTTATATGGAATGAGGCACCAATCGACGATTATTCCTGAATGCACTATGCAAGTGCACCCAAGGACATCCCCCGGTTGGTGTAGGACTATTGCAGGATATGGAAACAAAGCTATCGGGCTATGGGTTTGGGTGGCTTAAGTTGATTGGTGACTTGGAACTATGGAAGGGCTATGGCCCCTGCCTGATCAATGTTTTATATGTACACGGTTAAAATGGTAAGGGGTGAGTTGCACACTCAAAAATGGGCCCCAGAAATGTGTCGATAGCACATAGTGACGTAGCGACAAGAGGGCAACATGTCCTGAGGTGCTTGAGGAGTGGAGAGGTATTGTACGGCTTCCAGAACAATTTCAGAGCTCGGAAGATGGTCAAGATCCCAACTAACTGGAATACTTCCTTCTTCCGAGCACGTTTGCTCTTGCGAATCTCCACTCAAGCCGGCCAATTAAGGCAAGACTTAGGTGGGAGCTCCGTTCCTCGTCAGTATTCACTACAGCCGGCCAATAAAGGCAAACCAGAGGTGAGGAACAAGACTTCTCCCGGGAGATAGGGTCCGTGGGGTCACTACTACCTAACAGCTCGCCACATGCTGCCCTGCGGGTTTTTGTATCTCTCTTGGTTTTGCCCCTTATCTCAGACTTGTTCTGGCAAAGTAAACTCTGCCAGCATAGACCTAGAGTTCGGAGCGCGCAAGCCCCACCACGACGTCAACGTAGAGATACGGCGGTGGGGCAATTATTATTATTATTGATTGGATAGGCTTATGTATGTGTGATAATTTCATTATGAAGTTAAACGAATGGAGCTAGTAAAAGTATTACGTAATAATTGAGAAAGGAATCAAATAGTGAGATACTGATAAGCTTACTGCGTGCTTAATCGAGAAAACTTATCGATCATTGACAATCGATATCATTATCATTCGATTTTGATTAATATAAATACAACATTATATAACAGGCACGTATTTGAATATTAGATTTTGTTACAAACAGTGATATTTTTAAGTCAAAATATTTCGATTAAAAGTGTTTTAATGTTTGATTTTAGTTTGTGTTAATAATGACTATAAGAGAAGATGATTCTAAAAATTGTTTTGTTTCTCTCCTACGGAATCTTGGTATGTAATTCAGTTTCATTAATTTTATTTGTAGGTATTTTGCTTAGAAGTCCCGCGGGGTACTTAATTGCGTTATAACACACATAATATGACAATTGATAGCAATGTATTTCATTTTGACAGTTTACCTACGTTCATTGCTTTATTTACGTTGTTAAGCAGACGAATTTTTCTAACCTATAAAGCAATGGATTAGGAATTTCTTTCAAAAACCTCGAATTGTGATTGAACGTGTGTTCCGCATTTAGAGTGCGATTTGATCTCCGGATTAGACAGGTTTTACGGGGATTTTTCTTTCAGTGTTATTTAGTTTTTTTTTTCCTATAAAAGAGACATACTTAGTAAGTTAGTAAAAAATACTATCGTTTACCTTATTTGTGTAACGCAAAAGTCTATATGTAGTGTTTTTACAGTATTGTATGAAGTATTTTTTCGAGAAAATAAATAATTTAAGAATACGTCATTTTTTCGTTTTATACCTACACGATACAGTTGTTATAATCAATCATCCTTTCATTCCAGGTATCGTCCAACAACGGGTATCCGATAATACCTTCTCAAACATATCCTATTTACCAACAGAATGGGTTCGCGAATCCGTCTGCTAACCAACCAAGCGATATAACACCCTACCTACAAAGTATGATGGTTCAAAATCAATCCCCGCCATTGGACTTATCACCTTCTAACATAAGGCAAATTTTATTGAATAGAATATTATCGAGTCAACCAATGCAATCGATTTACGACCAAAACTCAAGAGGTTACAGTTCGAATTTGGTTGAACTTTCAAATAATGCGATTGAACCGAATGGTGTAAACAACAATTTTGCAGTTCCTATGACAAATGAGTATGTAAATAATCAACTGACGAGTGAAAATAAGGGAAAAGCAACGGATATTGAAACAGAAGAAAAACGTAAGAAAAGTAAAAAAAGAAAGTCAGAATCTAGAAGAAAACACGAAGATTCTAAAAAAAATCAAAATATTACAAGCAAAAATGATAAAGCCAATGATTTACAAGGTAATGATAGAGAACACAGTAGAAAGTCAAAAAAACGTTCTCGCAAACCCAAAGCAGAAGCTGCTTCTCACGATAATCACACAAAAAATATTGAAAACGAAAACAATAAGAAAAAGAAAAAACGAAAAAATAAAGAAAATGATATGAAAAATCCTGTTGCAGAAGAAACTAAAGTTGAGGAACCGAAACCACGAAGACGTCATAAGAAGAAATTGAAAGATAAAGTTAATACAGAGAAAGTCGTTTCCGAACAACAAACAACATTAAAATTAAACCAAATACAAGAAGGTATAGACTTAGCTCATTTTAATGAAGGAATCGTTGAAGAAAATAGAATACCGAGAAATCCTATACCTGAAGGCAATGATTTATTTAAGTCAATTCCTAATCTCCCTGAAAATATTGCCAACAGTTTTAACTTCAAAGGACTGCCGCAATTTAATAATCCTGCTATGAGTAACTTTTTTGCTACTTATGAAAATATATACCAGTCTATGATGGCTAATAACAAGGGAACCAATGATCAAAGAGAGGTAATAAGAAGAAAACCTAAAAGAAGAAACAATAATAAAACTAACATTGAAGTGAAGAACAAAAACTCTACATTAACTAAAGCTACTCTTAAATCTCAAATAAATCCTCCGAAACCAATAACTAGTCCAAATATTAATGTAGTAACTACAGAAAAAACTGTATTTATTAAAGAAAAAACACATAGTAATATCGATCCAATTCCAGAAGAAGAAAGTTCAAAATCAATTGATAAACCATCTGAAGTAATTGAAGTAACGATACATGAATTTGAGAATGAAGAAATCAACGATATGAAATCAAATATAAATGACCATGCTCTCAACTATGGATACATAGATGACTATTACCCACAGTTTACAGATAGTGCAGCGTATCCTACTGCAAATAATAGAAAAGTTTATATTAAAAACTTAGGCGACACTAAATATTACTATGCAGTGGATAAAGAAAACCCAGAATTTATAAACCGAATGCGGTTCGAAGGCTTTGGACTCCCCAAACGCGTTGTAAAAGATTATGAAGTAAATAAAAAATATGAGGATGCGGAACAAGAAGGTGAAAAAAATGCTTTTAAACCCGACTTTAAAGATATAAAAGAAGAGGTCATACAATTTCGTAGTCCACCACAACTAGAAATACCTGATTTTCAAACTAGAAAAATCGAAAGGGGTGAAATTAACCCAAAACCTTTTTACGAATTTGATGAAAATAACGACTTTGATCCTAGATCTCTAGGAGATAAGGCATCTATCAATTCCGAAGCTAAAATCCCATACTATGCAGGAACTGAAGAAAAAAGTAAAAAAACACAGAGTGATGTAGAAACAGTATTTGCAAGATCGAAAGTTGTAAATTACGGTCCAGTTTACAACCCAGAAAATGATTCTTCTTCTGCCGGAACTAGTAATCAAGATTTGACAGATGACAGCAACTTTAAAGATGACGGCACCACTTATGTTATGGCAACATCTTTGGATTACCCAGAAATGTTTCGGTAAAAGGAAAAGCTATTAGAATTTGCAAAGTCAAGAAGAAGAGAAAACAATATTATGAAATGTATGTGACACAGGTTTAATAATTCTTAAGCTATTTATGATAATAAACTTAATTGTAAGTATTAAATTATTTAATAAATTTTTCTTACTATAATGTTTTTATTGATGTAACAAAAACCCCAATAGTTATTAGGCGGGCTCGCGACTTCGTGAGATGCGACTTGCGTCAAGCGAAACGCGTTTCCGGCTTCGTAAGTCTATTCACGGTGACTTTTGGGATGGCTACGGGGTTAAAATATTTAAAAAACCGGCCAAGTGCGAGTCAGACCACACACAATGTAGGGTTCTATATTTGGGATGCATTTATCCCATGAACCAAATTAACATTGTAGTTGAAAAACATGTTTCTCCCATACATTCCGACTGCATATGTAAGTTTGTACGCACAATATTTTAGTAATAGTGGTTTACCATTTTATTTTATGGTTATCTTATATAGCTTGTCCTGTAATCTATAAGCATAGAACTGTATCCACAGTATTTTTTTCAAAATGTTATGCTCAGTAGTGTCAGAGATAAGGAATGGTTTTTTAAAAATTATAAAAAAAATGTATCTGAGATTCTCGCTTTTTTTTCGTAGGACATCTCGTAGTTGACCTCTGAGATCATGACTACTTAACCGGGCTTTCCTGTGGGTGCCTTAAGCTACTACACTTAAAACCTCCAGCCAGGGGTTATTCAACTATGCTAATTAAAACTAGGTGAAAGCTCGCTAAGGGCACCCTCTGTGGAGTATGAACCTTGAGATTCTCGCAATAAGCCCTTTCATATCAGACGGTACAGTTCGCAAAACTTTTCTTTTATTTTCTTATTTGTTTAAGTGACCCCTATATTACAAATTCATTTATTTACGTTACACGTTCGTATTTGGGTCACAGAAATACTTACAACTTAATCGGTCCATTCGATTCGGAGAAAATTGGCTGTGACAAATGGACAGACAGACACACGAGTGATCCTATAAGGGTTCCGCTTTTTTTCGTTTCGAGGTACGGAACCCTAAAAATAATCATATTTCTATTTTATCTACCCACACACTTGTAGGTAAAATACACATCGACGTCCCCGGGGAATAAACCGGTAATCGCAAAAATCAAATTTTACAGGAAAAATTATTAAGTGTTTTTGGGTAATATCTTTTCAACAAAAGGCAATTATGACAACATTGTTATATGACGGAAAAACAAATTTTTACACGAAAAATTTATAGTATTAAGTGTAACTATTACTTATACACAGAATAAGTTATTCACCAAAATACGTATTACCGAAAATGGTTTCATAAAATTTTTAGGGTATGGATATCTTACGATCCTGACATATCAATATTATTCCAGTAATGTTTACTTACCGAATTATTCTTGTAAATTTCTTAAAAATCATAGGCATAATATTGCTTTACTGGATTATTAAACGTGTTTTTATCATTACAGAGAGAGATTGTAATGGTCAGTTACTGACTTATTATGGTAAAATTTTAAATAAACATAAAAGGGAAAGTAGTGTAACCCGTATTTTATAGAAAAATTTTGGTAGTCATATTATCGTAATCCTTGAAAACCGATTATGTAAAATAAATTTGTCGTCGGTATCTTCGAGGGAATAATAAAAGAAAACTCACAAAATTTATTAAAATTAGTATAACGTTTATTGGGAACAAAGTTCTCATAGAGATCACAAATTACAATCAGTAAAAGTATAAAAAGTAGGCAAGTAAAAACATTAATAACTAATCGGTATTATCATTATTATCATTTTCATCATCATTATCATCGCGATCATCACTATTTTCTACAGAAATTAAAGATTCATAAAATGCGTGGTAATACCGTGGAATCGCTCCACTATTGCACAAAGACAGTAAATCTGTATGCAACGGCTTGCTTATAGGAAGAGGTTGATGATAAGCTCGTGCCAATACAGTATCTTCTATCAAAGCATCTGTCTAAGGTTTTCACCCACGTCGTTTGGTTTGAAATGAATTTGAAATATTTAATTCAGAATACGCCTCATCAAAATCATATTTAAAGAAAACCTTGTCCTGTTGGGATGATGATACATGAATTTCCATTACATCAGACCAGCGTATCGTATTCCCATCTATATCGCGACGCCAATTCAAAGGATTTACCAATTTTTTAATGTCTAAAATATCTGTTTGCTCCAATTCTTTCATAGTATATTTTTCTCCCGAGACTTTGGAGTTTAGAATTATATTATATATTTGATCAGGTGTGTAAATAGACTTATTTCTCATGTTCCTTTCAATACAGGCATGCATCGAGTCTCCCTCATTCTGGCTATGGCCAGTCTCGAAAAATCTGTGCGTTATAGACAAATTTAAAGTTTTTGCTGCATACGCATATAAGGCAAAAATGAACCTGTTCTTATTTTGGCCATAACAACCATCCGAATAAAAATATATCTTGCTAACACCTCGCTCCTGTTCACTCTTCAAGAATTGCAACAAACAACTCCCAATTTCTATGCAGCCTCGTTTTGCGATTTGGTAATGCCACACGTAGCAATACCCTTTTTTACGTAGAGCGTCAAAAATAGTAAAATTGTACACAGGGTACTTGCGTTTATAATGGAAAATACCTACAACAGATTTTGGAATACTTAACACTTTTTGCAGGTCGAAGATAGCAATCGTGCTATCGTTTTTGTCAATTGTAATTTTTTCTTCATGTTTAATTTGCCGAATTCTCTCTTTTCTATTTAAATGACGTTTATGGCTTTCTTCTAAAGACTCTTTCTCTGATGGACTGGCTTGCTCATATACAAAACATGTAGAACATTGGTCTTTTTTTGGCTTAAAAAATTGGAAGTTAAATTTTGTGTTAAAAATGGTTTCATATTGACGTTTTGTCGCCATCGTAACTTCAACATAATTTTGCTGCGGAAACCACTCTGTGTACTTAACGTAACCATTTTGCTAAAATATTTTACAGTAATATTACTTTACCGAAATGTAGCCACAGAATTTAATTTGTAATAATGTATTTCGTTATTTTTCTAGTAAACAAAAAATGGAAAATTTCCAAAGAACAAAAGTGTTGTAAGGAAAACCGTTGGAAATTACCGTAGAAAAAAATTGAAAAAAAATTCATCGGTGTATCCCGACCAATAGATACCGTAAATCGTATAACAGTAAAAAGTCAGTTATAGTATAATACAGGTTTATTCCTTGGGGGCGTCGACATATTTCTCCTTTTTCGCTCATTACATGTTTCACCTGTTACATTTAGAAAGAGGCAGTGAAAGCATTTAAATACAGTTTCCTTTTATGTTTGTATATACGACATGTAAAAAAACCCTGTCCGAGAGGGTGTTGTTAGGTATAGTAGTGAGAGTCTATTAATGTGGTAAATATCAGGAAAAAAACGAAAACATGAATTCGCCACATATTTTTTCAATGGGGAGTTTTACCGGGTTATTACAGCGCGGGCGGCCGTCGTTTAGCGGGTGTCTACAGGTCATAACTTTAGACCCCTGTTGGAAATTCTCTAATTTTTAATAGCATTGGTACTAAAAAGGTGAATTTTAAATAATAACTTTTTTATTTTCAGTAATAATAATTAAAAAAAATACAATTGGTAATGTTATTCCAATACCTATATGCCCGTATCGGATCGGACGTATACCCTTCGATATATTTCACCTTTATGATGCAGACTGTAATAAAAGAATATTGTTCATGGCTACTGAAGCCTACAATAAACTCGAAAAGAAATGTATCTTTAAAATTATTTCTGAGAATTCTGTCTGACCTTACCCTTTATAATATTTAGTTAACTTGTTAGGTTGCTCTCGTATTTTTGATTGTTTAGTATTTATCATTTATTTATTTAGGATTTACTAGCTGGCCGTTATTTAGGAATGTTATTATGCTTACGTATTTATTCTCTTTGTAAGTTAAGTAAATATTATACTCAGCTAATACTATTGAAATTCCAAATAACACGATAACACTTTTATTTAATAAAACAACAATGTTAACAAAACCATTTTATTTATATCTTTAACTTAATATGTCTAAAATAGCTATTACAGGCCTTCCAACTTATACCTTAGATTACATTATTATTATTTAAAATGTTAAACTGCATATTGCATTTTTAACTTACAGATAAAAATGCTAACAACGTATCTAAGTCGTCCCAATCAAAGCTGTCATCATAATTCAATATTTCAGCTAATAACATTAACTCAATTAATTTTTCTATATCAGTATCTTTTTTAGATGAACTTACTTTAAAAACAGGAGCTTTTATACAACATGGTGACGCTAGAGTAGAGTATGTAGGTAAAGTTGGTGATGGTAAATATGATGGACAGAGTTGAGGTGATGGAAAGGTAATCAATGATGTTGGTGGTACAGTTGCTGTGGGCTGTGGTGAAGCAATGAGTAATGGTTGATTTGATGAAATTTCGAATGCTGATGATTTGCAAGATCCATCTGATACAATAGTGTAAGTTTCTATAGCTGGTGAATTAATACAAATGGGTAAACTTATGATGGGTAATATTGGTTCAGTTATTACTAGGTTCCCTTGTGGTAATGGTAAAACTGGTAATCGTTTGTTAGTAGTATCATAAGGATTTGACTGAATTGTCGGTCTTCGCGAAACGTTCGGAGAAGCAGAGTCTATGTAAGACTTATATGAAGATAGTATATCTTGAGCTATATTTGACACCACATCGTTAATAGAAGATACCATTTTCGAAGTAGATTGAGCAATTGAAAAAGGAGACTGGTTTATACTAGAGACAGAAGGAGTTTGCGGTATTTTAGAAGGAAAATAGGTATGAGGAGAAAAGGCAGAAGATCCAGAAGAAATGGTGGGTATTGGTTTAAGTGGAATTATTGGCGGCGAATACTTTAGTGGGTTTGTAACACATTTTTCAGTAAATAATGGATGTTGATAAGAAGCTAATTTAGGTGCAAACGGGCTAGAAAGATTTATTCGTTCCAAACTAGGGACATATTTAGAATCAACGCATGTTTGACATTTGCTACTAGGACCATTTGTATTCAAATTTTCTATAGTCTCTACGGAAGCACCTATAATAGGAAACATATTAGGTGTATTATAATTATTTGCACAATCAAAACTACTCAACTTGTTTGACAACACATCAACGATTGTTGAAGATGGTGAAATTGGCACCAGTGGCATTACCGGAGAACTTAAAAAATTTGAAGTAGATTCTAATGCGAAAGGCCTAATTTTAAGAGGTGTACAAGGTTTCAGTTTGGAGTCAGGCATTTTATCAGCCAATAAGTATGGCATAGAACTACGTAACATTTTTGAATTTGTACAATCTTTTAAAAGTAGAGATGTCAAAAGCTCTGGTGGTTCAAATGTGGATTCAAAAGCTACGGAAGCTGAGCCAGAGTTTGTTTCTAAAGGTATCCTTATATTTTTGACTGGTAAATTTTGTGCCGAAACCGCGGGTTTTATTGAAACGGGTACATTTGATGGTCTTTTCGGTAGTTGTATTGTATTAATAGGTTTCGGGATCTCCACAGTTTTTATTGGGTTCATATGTATTGATAGAGAAGGGCTATTACTGCCAAGGAGTGAGTTTTGACTGGTGTCAGATGTTAATGTTTTTGGACATAATACATTACGGAAACCAGATTGACTTGGAAAATCTAAATTGCCAGCTGCCTTATATGATATAGGTGTGAAACTTAAAGGCAACGTTTCAGAAGGAGTCCTTACTCCAGGTAAATACATAGATTTATAGTATAATGAATATGGCGATGAGCATGAAGCATCTAATGGGGAGAAAGTATTTGTAGTAAACTGTTCTGAAAATGGAGGTTTACTTGCTTCCAAAGTCAGTGGTGCACCTAAAGTTCTAGATCTTGATAATGTTGCAATAGCTGGTGATGCCAAAACTTTATTGCTTTTTGATGGTGAACAAAACTGATCAGCACTACTACTTTTTAATGGTTCTAAAGGAACAACAGGCAACGACTTTATGTTTGGTATTGATGCAACTTTATTTATAGAAGAATAACTAGGTAAAGCATTTGGTAATTTCGTAGGGCATGACAAAAATGGATATTTATAATATGGCAATGATACGTCTGGTGTACCAATATCTGGTTTATCATTTTTTATAGGAGTGTTACATAGTATTGAAGATACAAACTTTTCTCTTAATCTTACTGGCAATTTTACATCCGCGATTGATAATGAATCAATCTTAGGTACAGGCAAAGCTCTAGATGATGATGTAAAAGCCAGTGGGGATAAAAATTCTCGAATTCCTGGAGCCGGTGAAAATAATTTAGGCATTATATCTTTACTGTCACATGTTAGTGATGATGTGGTACCTGTTGATGAAACTGCAGCAGATAAGGGTTTGGGTTTAATTGGCGTCACTTTTCCTATCAAATCTGAAAATGGTAGTGTGACTCCACCCAGGGATCCTGTGATGACCGTCTGAAAAGAAAATGTTTTGTTAAAATACAATCGTTTTAGAAATGTTCTTTCTCTACTCGACCTTGCATGGATTAAAATATAAATTACTAGCTGCGCCCCGTGGTTTCATAAACATAAGTCTTGATCCTGTGAAAATATTGAGATAAAAAGTATTATTTATGCTTACCCAGGTCATGGTCTACTCATGTGCCAAAATTCATCCAAACCCGTTTAGCCGTTTTAGCGTGACAGCGTAACAAACAAATAAACAAACTCACTTTCGCATTGATATTAGTTAGGATTAGGATATTATAACGTGGTCTTACACAGTTTTTCTACATCTTTTTAGGTTTAGGTTCTATCCTTGCTCTGCTTAATGGTCTGAGACATTTTCCCATTAGAACTAATCTTAAAAATTCAGTAATTGTTACTTGGTTCTTTCTGCCTTATACGACCCTCTTGGGTACAGTTGAGTTGAGATAATGTCCTTACGTGCTATTTCCACATTAAATTAAATAAGTAGGCGAAATACTGATTGTAAAAATAATTATTTTAAAAAAGTTTCAGGATGGGATTCTTTCAGTTGTAAATGTTTTGGTGTAGACGATTTGCCTTTAAATTCAATTCATACTACATATTTTCATAAAATATAATATTTACACTAAATTATAAAGAGGGAAAATATGTGAGTATTTATGTGGGGAGCAATCTTCGGAACTACTGATCCGATTCTGAAAATTCTTTCACGAATGGGAAGCTACAGTATTGCCGAGTATCATAAGATAATAATATATTTTATTTTAAAACGCGGTCAAAGTCGTGGGCAGAAGCTACATGAAAATGCGAAAGTAACTTTGTCAGTCTGTCTGTTACTTTTTCACGCCTTAATTGATTTGAATGTAATTTGTCACACGGGCAGACTATGACCTGGGTTAAGATTTATGGTACTTTTCATCCTAGATATTTGTTTAAAAAATAATGAAGAAATACAAAATATACGCTGAAATCGCTGGCCACACTGGCAACGAAGCTAAGTTCGTTTAGCTTCGTTTATATACATAGCTACCGCGGCTTTTCATACTGCGGTTCATAGTTGGCGGTGTGAACTGAAGTATGCAAACACGTGGCAGATACATGAGGGAATCTAAACGAACTTATCTTCGTTCCCAGTGTGGCCTGCGCTTAAGAAGTCGCAGACAACAGCTTCTTCTGTGTAAATTCGGAATTAAACAAATACATTATTGATTGAACTACTCTAAAGAAAGGAAAGGTTAATATGCACTTTCCTTGTAAACAAAGAGATTAATAACGTACCTGACATATCACATAAAGAAGTAACAATCTCGTCCCCATACTGACAACTTGAAAATGAAACATAACACACTGACAATTATTTATAACCTTTAAACAACATTAATTATAAAACTAATTCCTGGAAAATTATGTGTGCACCTAATATTAATTTGTAATACTTCTGTGTGTAATTTGGTGATATCTCATAATTACGACAAAAAATTTTATGAATTTAAACTTTTTCTGATGTAATATTAACATACACGATACAAATTTAGTTTAGTTTTTTAGTGATTTTAGTTTAGTTTTAGTCTAATAGTTTTAGTTAGGTTAGGACATAAATTGAAAATAAAATGTTGAATTTGGTTACTTTGCAAATGAAAAATAAAAATACCAAAAAAAAAAAACACGATACAAATTAAATGGAAATTGAATTTTTTATCATCTCCCGACCATTATTTTGACGAAGTCCGGAGCCCATATCATCGTCGTCACATGTAAGGTTCAACCATTGGGTTGGGAAAAAAATGTGAAATTTTTATCATCTCCCAACCATTATTTTGACGTAGTCGGGAGCCTACATCATCGTCGTCACTTGCAAGGTTTAACTATTGGGTCGGGAAGAGTAGCCCATTAATTTTATATGTCATATCAACCAATGCATATTATGTATACAAACAATGCATAACATAATGCTGGGACACAAGCATCCTCTCGGTAAGAGGGAGTGGGCCGTAATCCACCACGCGGGCCCAATGCGGGTTGTTAGATGTCACATTGTCTTCGTTTTTTTTGGTTCTCGGACATGCCGGTTTCCTCACGATTTTTCCTTCTCCGTTTCGAGAGCAGTGGCGATGAAAGTATTTACACAAAGTGAAGCGTCAGTCTGGGTTTGAACCTACGACCTGCAACTCGTAAATCGCGGCCGTTACCACTGGGCCACGACTGCTGTGTATGTGCATATTTATGGTAAAGTAACTAAGTCTGAAATACACTTACTATTAAAAAGCATGCTAGTTTGCTACACGCAAGGAGAACATGCTTGCGCTCTCCATGTGTGTTAAAAATTATCATACCCTTTTCGTAATACACACATGCTAATTGTGAATTTTATTAGAGCAGTGATAGCTCAGTTGTGTGACCGTTGGACTGCAAAGTCATAGGTCTCGAGTTCGAACACAAAGCACGCACCTCTGACTTTTCGGATTCATGTGCGTATTGTATAATTATCACTTGCTTAAAAAACGGTGAAGGAAAACATCGTGAGGAAACCGGCATGCCTGAGATATATAATATATTTATCGACGTCATGTGAAGCCAAGTCAGAGGCCCATGGGCGGCTTAAAACTCTGACACCAGGTTAGTCATTAGTGACTAACCTGGTGTCAGAGTTTTAAAGCCGAGCCGATCTATTGCACAATTCTTTTTCGTGTGCCCGAAAAAGAAAGAATTGTGTGAATCGAAACGAGCATGCTTTTGTGCTCCTACATAGCATGTATTCCAGGCTTTATTCGTAGATCTCATAACAGTACCTTTAGCATTTTATCGGGAAATAAGCAAAAACTCCCGATACCATGAGCGATCTATACCTAAATGTACAAAGATCATAAGAGGTCTCTTTTTCGTTTTTTTTATCTAAAACATACGAATTATTTCGCAAGAATGAAAGCGTGGGCAAGGACACACAAAATCAATAATAGATTACACTCATAGGTTAGTTCATAACATTTTAATATTATCGAAATAATAATATTCTCAGTAATAATAGTAATATTATCGAAATAATAATATTCTCAGTAATAAACAGATAGGTAATACAATTGCCCAAAGCGTACGTGACTTTATTAAGAGATAATTATATTATCTCAGAAATATTATTTCTTACTGTTACAAAATATAATAAATACGGTGAAGAAAAACATCTTAAAGATACCTGTGCCAACAAAATCGAAAAACCATAATTATACTTAAATATGTATATATTTTTTATATAGCTTGCATAATTATTTACAAAATTAAAATACACTCATTTTTTTTTATAGGCATACTTATATTTAAATATATTTAAGTTTTTTTTTTTCGATTTTTTTGAAGAATTATCATGGTTAGAATACGTGGTTAAAATATTGACAATGAATTAAAAATTAGAAGAAAGAAAAAATTATTGCATTTATTTGGTGAAATAAAAAATAAAAACCGGCCACGTGCGAGACGGACTCGCACACGAAGTGTTCCGTACCTTATTAAGATCGAACGAAAAACGCCGTAAAAAAACATCTCCTTTAATTATTAATTTATTTAGTTTTTATTTGTTGTTATAGTGGTAATAGAAATACAAAACTTGCGAAAATGTCGACTGCCATGTTTACCTATTACGGTTCATGAGATACATCCCGCTGACAGACAGATGGGCGGACAGCGGAGGCTTAGTATTACGGTTCTGTTTAGCATGGGTACGGAACCCTACAAATTATATGTTAAACATAATACGACTTATTATTATGTCTTATACACATTTTTATTTGAAATAGGACTCGCTTCAAAAGGCAAACATCACAAATCCATAGACATACAGACGTGTTATAGGGTGGGCATCACGTAATCAATCACTAGTCGAAGTTCTTCCTACACATTTCTTGCAAGAAAATATACGGGAAATAAAAAAGCGGTCACTCACTCTTTTATTCGTAGTGGTGCTCTTTATGAACCAGCACAGCCTCCTGACAAGCACCGTCACTGTGTTCCGGTTTGAAGGATCTATGTGTGTGTGATCTGTGTTTGTGGATCTGTGTGTGTGTGTTGTTATTTTCGAGTTTTTTCTTTCTTTGCGTTATGTTTACCGCAAATAAACGTATTTTCTTTCTCTTGAGAGTTTCCAAATCACACCAGCATGATGAAGAATCCCCAACATGAACGGACTGCTGACGTTCCTGAAGGTAAGAAGAGAACCATTTCAGTGCCTCGGGAGCGATCATAACATGGGACAGAATGGCTAACAGGATATCGTGACTGACGGTATTAGACGCATTCGAAAAATCGACCAACACTAGTGCAGTAATTTTGGTGTCTTCCAGTCTCGCCCTTATATCGTCAGTCACTTTAAGGAGGGCGGAAACAGTGCTAGGTAGGACCGAGCCTGAACCCAGGTTGAAGAGGGCTAATAACTGAGTTACGATGCACAAAATTTGTTTTTTTTTTGTTAAAAAAAAAACAATTCTCCAATTTGGATAGGAAGGGAAAGATAGAAATGGGAGAAGCGGGTAGGAAGAGAGGGATTGGAAACCTTAGGTAGTGGACGAACATAGGCTTTGCGCCACAGGGAAGGGAAATCACCTGTGTATAAGGAAAAATTTAAAATATGGGTAATCGCGGGTAGGAGATGATCCAGGATATTAATTATCATACCACGGGTGATATTATCACATCCCACCGCTTTTTATTGAATGAAAAGGATGATTTTTTTTATTTCTCCATTGTAAAAATGACGGTTGAGATTGTCTAAGTCAATTGAATTAGGAAGGTCTGAATGTCGCCGTTTGCCGATACCAAGAGTTCCAAGAAATTTCCAAATATTGGCAGAAGAGGAAGAATTAGCGTTACGTATCATCTGATAACATCTATTCCTTGCAGCTTTGAATAATGTACAGTTCTCATCAGTACGATCCCTTTTAAATTTACGGAACCCGCGGTCTCTTTGTCGCATTGTCTTGTCTGTATTCCTCTTGTCATCCATGGTGCAGGTGGGCGTTTTAATTTCACTTTTTTGACGGGAGCATGGATGTCATAAAGTTTGACTACAGCATCATTGAAGATCGCAACCTTGTTGTCAACTGAAATGGCTTCTGTCATAGGATCCCAATCAACCATAGACGCATCTTCCTTAAGTTTCTCAACATCCATCCGCGCAAAATAACGCCTGTACAGAACCTTGGGTTTGGGTTTGGGAGGTTTGAGGATATATGAAAGGAAAATCATGTCGTGATGAGAAAAGCCACGAGCGCATGTTAACCATAAGATAAAACGAGGGAAGGATTCGAGGTGAGGATCAGGTCGAGCCAGGGGTCATCACAGGTTGAGATAGTTTTATGATGATGATGAGTAGGTTGGAGCGGCAAAATGTGCAGACTAGCCGACATAATATGAAGGAGTTTTCTGGATCGAGGGGAAGTGTGGGCAAGGAGGTTTGTATTGAAATCATCCATGATGATTTGATGTGCATACGTCAAACCCAAACCCCGTCTACGGCTGCCGCTGATGAGTGTCGACAGCTGCAGTTACCTCTGCTGTTGGCAACGTCCCGCTCGTGTATACGAGCACTAGCATAATTTAAATTGCGGGTACTTATACTTACACAATTTCACTTTACCAATTTATCGCATCTGCTGGACGTCCGTATGTCCCTGCACGGATGCAGCAGAATATCAGCGTCAGGTATATTTGCCTGACCCATGCTGAGCTGGACTCCCATTTGGTGCAAACTTGAGACACACACCGCACCTTGTATATTTGATTTGAAGTATGTCATAATGTCACTCCATTTCTATACGTAGGTATGTCTTTTCTGTTTTGTATATTGGCATCCTGTTTTTCATAAATATATTCATGTAATTTGTTATAATTTAATTGTGCATATGTGTGTCTTTTGTGTGCACTGTATAAATGTTTTATCTATTTATCTACTAGGCTACTCACATGTACTTAGCTTCGGTTACTATGAAAATAGGCGAAATCATCCATTGCGACCCACGGCCACGTTTCCCACAAAAAACAAACAAATGAACTGCAATGCCGTCGTGGCAAACATCTCCGTGCAAAGCCTTCGTAGAAGTGGACGGTCGACTTAATAGGCTTTGGGATGGCAACGAATCTGTGATTTCTGTTGGCGTACGACTAGGCGAAGGCAACCTCTACCATCAGGTGGGCCGCCTATTGTGATAGCTACTCAAAATCAGAGATTAATAGAACGTTTTACTTCACAAGTTTGATGAATTATTTCGATACGGCCCTAATTATCACCAGTAAAAATTATGTTGGGAAAATGGCCGTTTTCAAAGATTTTCAATTTTTTACTTTATCAGGCTTTGCAAACCGATGGATCGCTACAATTTCTCCTGACAGGTGAGCAGTTCTGTTATAGGGTTTAGTTTCCGCACTTAGTCCTTCAGGTGGACCGTTTTGCGTGGGCCATGGTGGCTGTCGGTGGTTATTCCAACCAGCCCACCCCATCAAAAAGTTGATCAGGTCTGTTTTGAACATCTGTGAAAGATCTGGGTGCCCTTAGGGTTTCTGGTGACGCGGACGCCAGGTGCATTAAAGGAGTACATGAGCAAGTGAGCAGTGTTATATAATCCGTTACTTTAATACCGTTTCGGGGCATAACTTTTCCCCGTATATTTCATCTTATTGAAAGCTGCTCAACAAAGTTAGAGGTCATTTAATATCGATTCAACTCCCATATGTGTGGTATTAGAGATGAGCCAAACTTTCAATATGTTGTTGTACTATTTGCTATTTATTTTATCAGTATACAGCGACTACCAGAAATTTGTAGTCATGTTTAAGGGTGGTACAGGCAATCTAATTGACCAACTTTTTTCATAGGATCAACATCGTAATCGTGAAAGTTTGATGGTATGTATACCACACCTTTAAAAACAATGTCGCCCATGGGGATATGGCCTGTGCATTCCTTCGAACATTTATGAAAAATTATCGAGTTTTAACCCCCAAAGGGGGGTTTTATCTTTCATGTTATTCAATTATTTATTTTTTTATTAGCGTTTTTCATATATCCGATGTTATTGGATCGATATGGATTCTGTTTATTGTTTCTAAAAGTTTATGAGTTATTTTATCGGGTTAACTTACATTTTTTATTTAAATTTGTAGACTATGAAAAAAAAAAACAGGGGATGAATACATTTTTTTTTTCAAAAGAAAACAGTATTTATTTTAAAAAAAAACACAAGTGCATAAGATCGTAGAGGGTTTTGAAAAAAAAAAACGAAAGAAAATAAAATTAAGTTAGACCCCTTTCAAAGTTAATTTTCGATAATTCCTCACGAATATTCAGAAAAATACGGGCGTTCACTTGACCATGGACGGTATTGTATATGACCGCACATTTATGGTACAGTACAACTATTTTCTTAATGTCCCTCGGCAAACCTCGTGTTTCGTCAGTCGTCGGATTTCAGTTATCAGTTGCCCATTGCACTTGGTGCAGACCGGACGCTCTCAATGGACTTGGAAGCATATAGAGTATTTAATACTGTTTTAACTTAATGTAATTTATTTAAAAAATGGCAAAACTGCTAAAGTTAGATAGGAAAATAGCGTTATATAGTTCACACGAAAATCAAACAAAACAACAATAAAGTACATAGTCCTGAATTCAAATTATTATACAAGATAAATCTAATAATTGATAGACATGGAAATTAGCATTCGTTTGTATTCGGAAATGCGATGATTCCCGAGGGATATTAAGAAAATAAATACAGTACACGCTGTAGATATCTGTTGATCATTCGGATACTGTTCCACCAGAATATCAGCTAGTATAGTCACAGTGGAGCTGGCCATGTTTGTCGAAAGACCGATAGCTAGTAGACCAGAATATTCCTTGTATTAAGACTGTGAATCATCAAGTTACAGCAGTTATTAAAAGTTGGCCAAGTGCGAGTCGGACTCGCACACGAAGGGTTCCGTGCGACCGTACAATAATTAACACTACGTTTTTACTTTATTAAAAAAAAAAACAAGTTTCTTGTATGGCGACCACCTTTAATTTTTAACTTTATTTTAGTTTTATTATTATGTGTTGCTATAGCGGCAATAGAAACACACAATCTGTGAAAATTTCAACTGTCTACCTATTACGGTTCATGAGATACAGCCCGCTGACATACAGACGGGTGGACGGACGGACAGTGGATGCTTAGTAATAAGGTTCCATTTGGCACCCCTAGGGAACATAAACCCTAAAAACAATTTCAGAAAAGTATTGTAGGCATTAATATGACATTTTTACTGTAATTCAAAAGATTGTGTATTAATTTGTATTTTGTATTATTATTTATATTATTCTTTCCTAATTGTTAGCATGCCCATGTGATGGTATACATGGAGAACTACTATTTAAAAAAAAACATCTATTTACCTACCCATGTTTGAAAAACTAATAAACAAATGCTTCGTTGGTCCAATGGTCTTTATGCAAGCATTACTGCTGAGCCTAAAGTCCTGGGTTCAATGCTCAGGTCAGGCAAAGTATTATTTGGTTTATCTCTCAGAAATTTCTCAGTAGCAGCCCGGAGTCTGGATTTGTGCCCGGTTGATGGCAATAGGCTCGCCCCCTATTACATGGGACTTAAACATAACTGGCGAAATGTGGGTGTACTATAGGTACACCTGTGCCTAACCCTTCGAGGATTACAGGCGTGATGTTATGTTATGTTATAAAAAAGCATTGATATTTGTTTTGGAGCAAGTTAATCTTTTAAACAATACTAAAGCTATGTTGAATATATTATGTTACTGTGCAAAAAAAATCTGTTACATTCTCACGTCCGCGTCCCAAGGGAGATTAGTAACCATCCATTTGTAAACTACTAAAGAATTCATAACATCCCTTTTGCATAGTTTCATAAAAGCTTTTTTTTATAAATATTTTAGTTCTTTAGGAAGATACAAACGATTTTATTTTAAATTAAGTAGTTGTTTAATAGATCCGTTTATAATTTCGATAAGTAGATAACACCACTAATGACAACCAGGGACCCCCACCACATTATTTTTGGTATTAGCGATAATGCTAGGGCCGCATCTGCGTCTATCATGACGAAGCTTCACACAATGATATGATACACGCAGATGTGACCAACCACTATCGGTTATCGTCGCGATAGGTCGGGCTGCATAGCACTTATCGCCCGGGTGGCAGTATATGATAAGCGTGGCGCGTAGTCGGACTAGCGTTGGTAATTTCAACTGTTGTTTCCGGACTGAGTAGACGCTCTGTCGAAATAATGGAGAGCCATTTTGGATGATTGCACGATATTCGTTAAAATTATGAAGCCGCTAATGTGACCACCACACTAGCGATAACTTTTTAGCGAACAAAACATACGAAGCATCGGCACGCATTGCTTTGTCGCGGCCCCAGCATTAGAGCAATAAAAATAACATACAACAAATTAATCAAAATATACATTTATTAACATTACTTATCATTAAAAAAATAAATAAGTAACACAAAATCAATAAATATAATTATAAGGTCCAAAACCGCAAGAACTCATAGGAGACACGACTGAACTAATTGGTGACATAACGGGACTAACAGGTGACATTAGTCCATAGTCCAATGGAGACCCGAAACCTAAACCTGGAACCATAACTTCTGGAGACGACAACGGCAAAGTATTACTTAGGAGGTTACTAACCACTAAGAGCTGCAAAGCATTTGCCAGATTATTAGCTACAGTACTATCCTGAATGATAGTCGCAGCTGGCATCTGATTTGTCACTAAAGTCTCCATGCCGTAAGGAACTTCTATCAGTGGAGGGCCGTAGTTGGGACCAATGATCATCTGGTTTTGCAGTAGAGTTTCGGCTACTGGAAGAGACATTGGTAGGATATTTTGTTGCAAGCCAGGCATGAAGCGGTTCACGCAGTTTCCGTTGATGATCTGGAAAAAAAACGGTTTTATAGTTAGAAGCATGAAGGAGTGTAATTTCTAGTGCACCATAGACTTAAAGCCAAAATTACATTACGAAATTAGTGACATAAAATTATAGGGTGACTTTTTCGTACAAGAGTGCGGGCGGCGAGGCTGCCTGGCGGGAGCGTCAGTCACTCGTACGCGTGAACCATGGGACTGTCATAAACGAAAAAAGTGGTTAGACCACCTCTCTCAAACCCAAAGGTCCCCCCGGGTTCGCCCGGGTTCGGGTTTCCAGTGGGGGCAAAATTTTCTATTCGGTTTGGTTGTTAGTAGAGCTTATTCTAAGTCCGCCTGGCTAGCTACCACCATCTTATCTAAGTCTGTCGCCATAACAACAATGCTGTTAGCACTGTTGTGTTTCGACAGTTAGAGGTAAGATAGGTAACCAGTTCCTCTGTCGTTGAGGATTCCGCGTGAAGCTTGCTTCTACCTTCGGCTTGATCATCACTTACGATCAGGTGAGATGTAGGCTAAGAGATTCCCCGGGAAGTTAAAAAAAGTGGCACTCCGGGAGTGCCGACAGAAGTGAAAACTTGAAAAAATAAATCGACTCCAAAGTAATCAACGCGTTGATGTCTTTTACTCCACGGTGTCGGAAAATTGCGTTACAGTTTCGCGAAATCAATGGTTCAGTCCCATCTCAAAAATGCCCAACGCGCCTATAGAAGTTTTCACTTTAAAAAAAGGCGTGGTGAAACCTAGACTTATTTGTAAAAAATAAGTATGGTCATTCATTTTATGTACTATGTATGAACAACCTGAGATTTATTTTACGGATACCTACAATTTCACCATGGCAACCCTTTTAACGTTGACCCTTATAACCCTTTTATGACAAGAGGGTTAGGAATGGATCGTAACTTTAATGGGAAAAGACTCACAAAGAAATGGTGGCGTTTAATAAATTAACATATTATAATATAATCACATTCACGCCTTTATTCCCCGTAGGGCTAGACAGAGTTGTAAATACCTGCCTATTCTTCACCAGATATGTTATTTAAGTCCCATGTTATCGTGGGTCAAATCCAGACTCTGGGCTGCTACTGAGACATTTTTAATATTATAGAGTTTATAAAATCATCTACCTAGCCTTTTCCAAACTATATTGAGGTTCTAACTGGATGCAGCTGTATACCCGTATTTTACTTGAAGTGACTCAAATTTAAATTCAAAAGTCATTTGTTCAAACTAGGCTGAAAATCAGCACTTTTCGAACATCAAAATTACATAAGACAGTCCAGTCCCAAAATGCCCACCCTTCACGACGTCCTAGCTGCTGACTGCCTATCTGACCTCCACAACACAACCCAGTTACTATAAGTAACATGATAACCTTTGGAAATTGAAATTATTGACGGGGTCCGTTAGGGCCGATGTCTGCCGGGGGTGCGAAGAAAACCGAAAGGGAGATCATGGCCCCCGGCAACAGGGCAACCGAAGGAACACGGATGGGTTTTAGTCAGTAAGAGTCTAACACGTCCTGCCGCTCCGCCCAGAGCGGGGGAAGTTATTTGATAATTTCCTACACAAAAAAAAGGTAATTGAAATTAAATTATAAGATAAAAATACTTACGTTGAATAATGCGAATTGCAAGCACATAAAAACAATAATTTGAGACGCCATTTTTAAAGGTTGATGTCTCGAATAAGTTTTCGGATTGAATACTATATGACTATCAGATTTTAATCAACTTTATATACTACTACATAATCTAATAAATATCTAAGAAATCATTGAGTACTATCTGATGTTACGTAATAACTTACTGCAATGTATGATAAAGAGTGATATGCTCTTGTAACTGTCTTTCCATAAAGTTAATTAGGAAATACTTAGTTTAATGATTTCATTCATTCTTAGAAGTTTAAAGGTTTGATTTTTGATGTGTGTGATCTTTCCTCTCACTTGCCTGCAATCTGTGGGAGTCATTTCGTGAAAAGGGATGGAAGTGTGTAACAGGAAGCCGGGAAGAGCGCGCTATTTGATTTGACCAATAAGCGCGCGCGGTGCTAGAGTTGGTCCAACAAGTCAGATGGTATCATAACTCCTTTTCCGAGAGGTTGGTACTGTCAGCCTAGATATCAGACATAATAAAATACAATAGAAGTGGATCTATTTAGTAACCTGTTCCACTTAGCTATTTCTAAAGAGTCTTAAAAAAACCCTGAAAGAAATCGACACGTGTTTCACCTCTCAACGAGTCATCCTCAGGATGACGATTGACGTGAGCGCAGATTGCGCTCAGCGTTTGGTGTGGCAACACGCCTTGTTCGAGTTCGCGACAAGTCAAGGTCACGCCTGAATCAATTAATTATATCAGACATAATTCATAACACAATGACATCATAATTATGCGACTACCGTAAGGCCCCTCGTTTTTTTTTTTTTTAAATATTGAATCCGTCGCATTTCCACATAGGTAATCTTCAATATGATTCTTACCATTCCTTGTAACTGATATTACCTAAACTTGAACTCATTCATCTATTCAGCACTTATTTTCTCAAAGTCAATAAAATATTACCCTTTTTCAAAATGTATGTAATTTTTCTCTTTCTAAATGTATTTACAAGGCAGATGTGACTGAAAAAGCCAGGAGGGGACGCCCTAGGAGGACATATACTGACCTTATTGGTGGTGTTCTTCAGAAAGGCCAGGTGCGCAGTACTCGCAACCGGCGGGCGTGTATGACCAGATGTATGAACGTAAACGAGGTAAAAGGAGTTTGTAAGGATCATAGCAGGTAGCGTTCTGTAGTTTCTGCCTAGGGGATGGGAAGAAGACGTGACTTTATGTATTTATGTACCCTCTTAGAGGGACAGTCGGATAAAAAAGTAAAAAAGTACAACCAAGTCTAATCATCTAATAAATTAATTAATTTAAATAAAATCATAGACGTCACCCACAAAGCAGCCAAGCTCAAGTGGGACTAGGCCGGACACGTTTGCCACAGATCGGATCCATTGTGGGCTAAGACCACCACAACATGGCTTCTAGAAAACGTCCAACGACAACGTGGAAGACCCAGGTTTCGATGGCTGGATAAACTTGACGCTTATAAAAGGGATTCGTACATATTGGTTCAGGATCGAGTGGAAAAAGGAAAAAGAGGTCTTTGCCTAGCAGTAGGACACTACAGGCTGATTATTTTTTTTATTTATTTACAAAATAGTTACTCCTATCCCCTAGGTAATATGGTGGGATGTGAGGCCCCATATGTGGACGCATGGGCCATGGGCCATGTGTTGAACCCATATGTGTATACATGGGCCATTGCCTATTTGTTGGACCCATTGGTCCTGGCCATTGCCCATGTGTTGGACCCATGTGTGGTGCCATGGGCCATTGCCCGTGTATTGTACCGAAGTTTGTTGCCATAGGTATTGGTTGTCTGCGAGGATACCTAGGTAGCACACCGCTTTGGTACTGCTGATGGTATCCCCAAGGTGAGAAAAAGTCTGGGAATCCAAAGAAGAAGGTTTGGAATGGATTCAGCCAGTTGTCCATGCCCTGGAAAGAAAAAAAAAGTTGGTTAAAGCCACATAAACTCGCCCATTTTTCCCGTAGGAGTCGATAGAGGTGACTAAAATAGTCCACGCACATTTCAAGTTAAAATAAAAATCTTATATAATAGGGGGCAAAAATTTAAATTCCGGGCTACTACTGAACAATTTCTAAAGGAAAAATCCGAAAACAGTTTGCCTTGTCCTTTGGAGATCAAAATTGGACCCTATAACGTATGAGGTAGAGCTGCTTATTAAAAGCAAACTTATTATGTCAAGTTAGTGCAAAGTGAAATGACACTAACTGGCTGATGGTGGCGAGTGTGTTGGATCATTCGGTTCCCTACAAAATGGTTGAGCTGGATGGTACTGATCCACACGTCATGTTCGTGAACGGGCGCCGTCAGTTGACTGGTCATCTCTTATCTGTCAGGGCGTATTTACTATCTCATATTTTGAATTGTTTTTGTTTTTTTTTTTACATTGTTTATTTATTTATTTATTTAAACTTTTCACACATATAGAAGCAATAGGAATAATGTACCCAGGATTTTGTAATATATATATTACAAAAATTGTCCTTGGAGTTTCTTGCCCGTTCTTCTCCATAGAGATCTACGTTTTGGAATGGGCAACTAGCTTCAACTTTGTGACTTTGACAATTCAAAACTGCCTGTAAATGATTTAATTGAAATAAATGCTTTGCGTTTGAGTTTAACATAGTCTTAAGACTTACTTACATTCGTGGATGACACGATCTATATATAAATGGTTTATTTATTTATTTTAAACACTTCAAGTGTGGGAATATTCCAAAATCTACATAAACGAAGCGTTGATGGTCAAAAGCTGCAAAATACAGCCCTATTTTGCAGCTTTTGACCATCAAAAACTTCATATTCTCAGCCTTACTTAAATTAATTATATTTTTACAGGTACCTGATTATGCCTCCAGCCAATATTGCCTGAAGAGGGTGCCGGTATAAATATTTGATGCATTGCAACTTTTGGCCACCCATTCGGTGCAAACCCCCTGTTGTGGCATACTTGAACATTGTGATTGGGCGGTAACCAGTGGTACCACCTTCCATTATGTTGCTTACCAACCTAGAAGACACAGATGAGGAACAACATCAACAAAATCTTAAGGAAAATCACTGTTTTTTTTTAAGAAAACTAAATGAGCCAAAAAGGTTTTTCTGTTGAGCCGAAGAAATGTGAGAGGTGTTGTCAATTTCTTCCCTGAGACAAAGGAAATTTTGGAATAAATTAAAATGGTATAGGAAGCAAATTTTTTAGCTTTCCTTGTATTCCAAAAGGAATATACCTTCTTGTTTAGTTTTAATGATAGTTTTTAGTAAAAAAAGCTTTTTAAGTAAAAAAAAAATACGTCATCTATGCTACCAACTACAGTTTGATCTTTACACCATCAATTTTATTATATGATTGCCTAAAAAGGAGTGTAATTTTGTGGTGGGTTCATGTATGTATGTGAGTTGGATGTAAAGGGGTATCGTTAGAATCATCATTCCGAGTGACATAGGCTATAATTTTTATAGGCTATAAAATATAAATAAAATAGCCATTGCAGTCGGGAGATCTCGTAGATGAAAAAGTGTTCCCCACTCAACGATACAACGGTCTGCAGATTAACTAATACCATGTTTTTTACTTTATAGTTCAATATTTGGCAGGGCAGTTGTGTTTTTTTTACTATTAAAAAAGCCTGCCTTCCCTCCTTCCACTTATCTCTATCTATAAAGAAAAAGGATACTTCTTTTAAAAATATACCTAACTCAAGAGGTCTTTTAAAGTGAAGGCAGGTGAGCATATTCGTAAGAAGTTGGAAGAATCATCTAAGCGCTGATTTGCTGGATTCGTTTTCTCCTCTACCTGTCCTTATTTCTCCTAAGTTTATTTTGTTTATATGTTTGTATCTATGTATTAGTATTATTTTTTCGACTTATCTATCAATTATGTTTCACCTGCCATATTTTTCTCTGCATCATCCTTTTTTTTGGGTGGGAAATTATCAAAAAACTCCTCCCGCTCTCTGTGCCACACTCTTACTGACTAAAACCCACCCGTGTTCCTTCGGTTGCCCTGTTGTCGGGGGCCACGATCTCCCTTTCGGATTCTTTGCCCCCCCGGCAGGCATCGGACCTAACGGACCCCGTCAATTTTGCTGACATCCCTTTGAGGCGCGCGTGAAACACAACGCACTGTCGACCCGGGCCTGGTCTTTATCGGACGGTATGCTACCCATTGCTCACCGTCCGCAACTCTGCAACACCCTAAGTTTGACTGGACGAAAATGCGTCAGGCATTAAGTCCGCCTTTGTACAGTATTTTATTACTTGTGCAAAAATAGCTTATATGTGTGCCAAAATGTGCCCCCAAAAATAAAATCTGTGCCCCTTCAGGTTTTCGAGATATTGCAATTTCCTGCTGGAGTAACGTTTTGCAGAATCGTATATCTCTAAAACCATTGCATGTGCCCCTGTAGAATAAACTTACACGAGTAGCTCTTAATGTATGCCCCTTAGTGTCCAATTAGATTTAAGAAAATATTTGTAGTTTTCAAGTTATCGCGGTTTTATGAAAACGCGAAAAATCATCGCAGCGCCTAAATGAGAGAAGGTATAAGTTCGCTGAAAACTGTATTCGGTCCTTCTTGACGCTAATAATAACCATACAAAGTTGCAAAACTGTTAATGCATGCATTTTTGAATAATCTTGCTAAAAGTCAAAACGATGGTGTCATAACTTTGACGGCAAAATACAAGGAACCGGCTCAATCCCAGATGTGTAGGTGTAAACCAAAATCTTGTGCCTTTAGTCAAAAATATATGGTGAAAATATTCAGCTTGGAATGTTTTGCATTAAGTAAATATTAACAGAAAACCAAAATATGTAAACAACGGCTGGTTATCCGACCAAATTCGAATGACTACTAAAAAGCGATGGATTCATACATATCGATGACCTTGAAATATACACATTTTTCTGATAATCCTTACAAAACATAAATTTGCAAGGTGTTTCGATTTTTCTGATGAGAAGTGTATATGATATATATTGTTTTTTTTTTTTTTCAATTAAGCTTATAAGTCAACGCAATAAAAAAATCCGACCATATAAGAGATATATTTTGATACTCACAAATAAATCAAAACCTCGCACTGGTTTTGATTTATTTGCGATTACTTTCCGTTGACCTAGAATCATAAAAATTGTCTAGAAGCAAGTTTTCAGCACAAGTGAAGGGAAAACTCTGAAAATGGCTACACAGATTTTTTTTTTGCAATCACAAACTTACATTTGCAGTTGGAGGATTGACCGTGGCGTATATCGTTGTATGGGAGAACTTGTTTTTCAACTACAATGTTATGTTTGTTTTTGAGATAAATTCATTCCAACTACCCTTCATTGTGAAAGAAAGAAAATAAATTTATTTGAACCAGGTTAAGGCACACAATATTCACGAAAAAACAAAAAAAAAAAAACAGAATTTTGCTGCCGCTGCTGTGCGTGGTCCGACACGCACTAGGCCGGTTTTTTTTTTAAATATACTAAAGTAATTAATTAGTCATAGTTAAAGAATAATTAGGTATGGTACTTTGTAAATATTTTTATTATTCAATAAATATGAAATATATTCTAAAAAATATTAAACATTTACGTACCTGTGCTAAATTTAAAACAACCTCTAATAAAAATAAAAATAAAACTAAAGATTTCATTCTGAAATGGAACCTCTTTCGAAAAAATTTAAAACATTTGCACACTGTGCTTATATACCATTAAATTGTAAATTTATTCACTCCTTGCTTTGAATTTGTTCTACATTATAGTAAAAATGAATCAAACAAATTAAGTAATATCACGCGGTGTATAGAAACGCATATTTATGTATTACATAGAATTGCAATTAGTAACATAATTTCAATTAGTATCAAGTATTTTTCGGTCACGCTTTTAGTGGAAATACATAATTATAAATTTTTGTTAGAATTTCCAAGTTCCAGGTTAAGCTACACTTGCCGCGGTCGGTTCACGGATGGCTGACCATCCATTACATGCCGAGACCCTTTCATGCCTCGAAAAGCACGCTATGCCGTTGGCTCCGGCTGTTATTCGTTGATCTTTGACAGTCGTTACGGGTGGTCAGAAGCCCGAAAGGGGTATCTTGTTACCCAGTGACTGGGTTGTAGAGATCAGGTAGACAGTCGCTCCATGTAAAATGAATGGAATCTGACGCAAACTTAATTGGAAAAAAACTAGGCAGATGATGAAGTTGGTATTGGTCAACACCGCCTAACCTGAAAAATGGTTACCTGCAAAGGATTTGTCGATGTGATGACCCAGATGCTCTTTGAGTTCCTGCAACTTTCCCTTTTCCCCAGACAGGTAATATATAAAACCTCTGAGAGAAATTCTATGCTTCAAATGCCTACTCCTTGATTCTTAATAAATTATGCTGTTTTTTTGACATAAATCGTTAATTCATTGCATGGTTTAACGCTGTCGATCTGATAAATTCTAACATATGAAACAATTTCCTTCATTTGCTATGTTTGTATGTTATTTGTTTTGTGTATGTTGTTTGTTATTGTTTTTTTTTGTGTTGTTTGTTTGTTTTGTTATTTGTTTTTGTTTTTTGTTGTTTGTTTTTGTTTTTTTTTTTATTTGTGTCTTGTTACGCAATTGGAGTACGGGCGAACTTCTACGTTGAAATAATGTGTAGTAGTACTAGTAGTACCTGTACCATATAAGTAGATACAGTTAATTAGACAAAGGATCTTTTACATGATTCGAAGCGGTCTTACAGTTATTTGATGTAGGTGTCGCACTTAATTTGAAATAAAGAAACAGCTGAGATCCCATACTTATTGAACAAAGACCGTAAAGATCGTAACATAAATTTAAGGGAGTGCCTCCGCTGCTGGCGCCAGTACCTACCCAAAAATGACGCCGTTGGGAACCGGCAGTACATTACTGCTGGCAGCCGAGATTAAAAACATCGGCTGTCGGCGACACTGGCTCTTATAGTGGCCACTGGCGGCGGCGCAGCGATTATGGAAAACCTTCCAGTATTCAGAACCCCAACTAACTAACCCTAACTAAAGTATTTGTTTCAATATATTCTAGTCGTTTTTGGCGTAGGGGGTCGCAGTTCTAACCTAACCTTACCCTTTTTTGCGAGTAAAATATTTTAACTTTGTTTAAATAGTTCGGTTCCGGGTAGTACTAGATTACTGAAATATAGAAACTATTGAATAAAGAAATATATTATTCACGCCTATCTACACCATAATATGCAAAATTGCCAACCCTAACTTCCGTTTTTTTTCAAAGTCAGCGCCTGCAGCAAATTCGGGAGACGGCGCCGGCAGCTGAGGCACCTCCAAAATTTAATACTGCTAAGCAAAAATTTTGCTATTACTAACGCCATCTATTGCTAATTCCGCAAATAGGTACCTTAACTTCTGAAAGAAACTAGCGAGTCAGAGAAGTTTGTTTGTAACTGTAGTCGGTATAACGCCATCTATCAGCTGAAGCAAAATACCTCTGCAACCGAAGCTTGCTGACGGACATCACGTTGTATTTATATCGTGGGAGACTGCGCATCCCGCCCCTCTCTAGGTCGTTGAATTTTCCCGAGTTAGGTACACCATCGATTCCGTGTGTAGAGATGCTACAGAAGGCCTATCGCAAGCAATAGTTTGGTATTGCTTGAGATGGGATCTTTTCGATTATAATTATAGCGATGATTACGAAACCATAGGGTAGGCAGGTATTTTTCTTAAAAACTTTAAAGTTTTTTTCAGATTCGTGTTAGTGTTTTTGTGATTTCAGATTTGTATGCCATGCTGTTTGAGCGACATCTATCGTCGATTTTGTTAAACATGCACAGTATGACGTCAAACGATGTTGTTGTTTTTGGAAGACTTGCAAAGTGATTTTATCTTTAATGCGTAGCATTGATTCTGTGGTGCACCGACTAGGCTGAACATAAAAAAATGCTATATTTTTCTCGCAGCTTAAATGAGTAAGACATAGAAGTTGGTAAAGGAAATATGTTTCTTCATCATTAGTTATAGTCAGCTTCTTAATTGTTTTACCATGTTTGACAAAAATTCCCAGAAACTTCACTAAGGTTGGAACTATCTCACTGTCACATTGGTCTTAAGAGTCTATAATACCTCAAATTGCTTAGCATGATCTTTCGCTATATTGAAAATGCTGCAGCATTCATTTTGAAATAAATGTGTGGTACAGTAAAGGATTAATAAGTACATGTTTGACAAAAACAAAATTCCATAAAACTTACTCGACAGAAAAAAATACAAAGTCACCACCAAACCGAACAATAAATAAACCGCTAGTATTCAAAACAATACTTCAAATAAGATCACGAAACTTCGCAATATAACTGAACTAAATATACAGCCAGATTGTTTTTTTTTTAATATTTTTTAATTACCATTATTGTCACCGTAAAAAGAAATTACCTAAACTATCGGCGCCTTGGACCGTTCTCCCCGCCGCTCAGTCTCGCTTTGACTCAGCCCGCGAACAGTGTGCGAGCGAGGTAAAGAGTGAATTTGAGCTTAGGTATTATGAACTCTTAAAGGAAAAATAGACCTTTAAGTTTTATGACGTGCAAAGTGACATTCAACTAAACGGCAGCGCGGCAGGCTCAGGAAGAGATAGCGGGACGAACTTGACTATTTTCATACGATTTGGCAACAAACAGCAGTGGATAGGGATGAGTGTAAGGAGGGAAGGGGGGCTTTTGCAATGGGACACAAACGACTGTAAAAAGTGACATTCAGCCTTAGGTTTGTAATGCAATAATTACGAGGTTGATTTCAAGTTTAATTTGTTAGATTCCATTCTTGTAAAACAAAGGTTAATAAATAAAAATCATCAGTTACATTCCTTAATCCATAATTTAACAATATTTATTTAAACAAAGACGTATTTATTAAGTATCATTTAAGTTTCAACTTAGAAGCTCCACGACCATGTTTTTAGTTTAGACCATCCGTTTTCGTTTCCCGTGTCATAATATTGTGTATGTACTGGGGGTATGTTCCAATTCATGGGCCATTTTCGAAAAAGCCAGTTAATGGGTCCTAATGGCGATGAAAATGGTGACCTAAATAATGCTGAAAAAAAAAACACGTTAATTCATTGCTGGATAATGTAGCTTGTTTTCCTCAATATTTTTTTGGGCTGTCAAGGCTAGTACTCTTGATAGTAATCCAGCAAATGATAGACAACAAAACTTCTTTGTTAATAACGTAAAATGATATAAAAAATGTGCATGAAATGTGAAAGATGTCAAAGAAGATAAAAGGTAAAAATTCATTTTAGTGAGCCACTCCACAAAAAAGACGTTTAGTGGAGGGAAAGTAGGTACCTATCTGAATTATTATTCTTTCATACATTACTATATCATTAAAAAAAAATGTTACTGCATTCCAAGTTTTTTCTTTTTTAGACACTTGCTTGCCCCAGTCAGGCTCCAAACCGTTAAGAATATCGACAAATATATCGTATAATTTTACAAATACAATGATAAGGATGGAGGATTTTTTTGGATACATGATGTCATGTAGGTATCTCAAAGACATCTGATTAGATTTGATGTTTAAAAAAAACATAGCAGGGGTCATATGCTAATGAAAATATTTAGAAGTGTCATTGTTTAAGCATGCCTGGTTGGGTTAAGCGTAGATTTTCTGAAAAACCCAAAAGCCCAAGAATTACTTATTGATGATGATGATCAAAGAACAGGTCGAGAATAGAAGGATGTGTAGTCAAAGATAGGTAAGTACATATTTAGTTTTGTACAATTTTAGGTTCCGTTGTTTCTTGCAAATAATGTAAAGAAAAATTAACGCCAAAACATACTGCGAACACCTATTACGTCTGCCTGTGATTATGAAAATGCTTCTCCAATAATGTTAGCAGAAGGAGTCAGGGTGCAACCAGACCGCAGTTGACGAAGTAGACCATAAACTCAAAATAAATATCATCTGGTGTATCATACGCCTCAAAATATGTCACGATGTTGTTGATCGACCTCGATCTGGTTGTACGTACTTAAAGGTAGAAACAATCTTATAACAAGCCACGCCAGGCGACGTCAATTTGTTGTGTGCTCATTGGTCACATTTCAGCTACTTTTCGTCATGGACCCGCGGCGGGTGACGTCGGGTGTTAAATGTCCCTAAAGGTATGTTATTATACTTGTTACATTTCACGAACGCGCGTCCTGATTCCGAATGACAACCAATAATGACATAACGCATGTAACTAAAAGAGTGATGAACATGTTGCTGGATGGAGAGGAAAAAGAAGGCAAAACAAAAGATAGATGGATTGTATGAGGGTATGAAAGAAAGGAAAGTGGCGGAAGTATAGCGTTATGGTTGACAGGCGAGAGTGGAAGAAAAAAACGTGTTCCGTCGACCCCAAGTAATATAGAACAAGGGCAGGACAATGATGAATGACATAAGTGTCACAAAACGCTCGTGAATTACAAGGACTATGGGAGTAAGTAGTTCATGGACAGCATCGAACATTTACGTGTTGGTGATGTCAATGATGATGGATCAGAACAATGACTCCGGTCCTGTGGGTGATGTCTGCTGTTCGATAAAGATGCGGGTGATGAGTGGACGATCACATGGTTAGCATCTGAAAAATGATGACATTGTTTTTGTAATCAATTTTGGTAATGAAAGTTGAATAATTTGATATGATAGCGTCGAACCTACGGTAATAATGACAGTTTCGTAAATGCATTTTGTGAAACTCAGAATGGACCGAAACTCACTCCACATTTGTCCATTTTTGGTTAACGACTTCCTCAAACCCGCCATTTTGAAGATCCTAAATCTATGTTTTATTCAAAATAACCCTGCCATCTTCACGAATCCGTATAATAAGACGGGAGTCTTAATAATGATCTAAATTTTTCCCACCATCTCTCAGAGTTTGACAATATCTATGCATCTTTATTTCTCTTATCATGTAAAGATAGAATTTAAGCGAGATTATCAATAATTGAGGCATGTATCTCTGGGGTAACAACCGTGACCAATGACCATGACAAGACTCGCTCAGAGTCGAAGACACTATTCCTCTTGCTTTCAAAACGGTAGTAGATACTTCATCATTACCATCGTCGTTGGCAGTCTTGTTCCACCCACTGCTGAGTGTAAGCCTCCTCCCTTTTGTGCCATGCTTCCCTGGTCTGTGCAAGTCTCATCCAGGTCTTCCCCACGAGCTTCTGCAGGTCATCCGCCCACCTAGCTCGTAAAATTCGAAGGAAATTTACAGTTTTGAAAAGAAGTGCCAAAAAGAAACAGAAGAATGAAGAAACAGTGCTCACAAAGAAGAGTATTAAAATAGAAAATTGTGTTTATGTGACATATTATTATATTGCCTTTATTTAACCGTAGTAAGGTGGTGGTGCTCCGGGGAATCCAGGTACAAAGAGCAATCCGGGTATGTAGGGGTTAAATCCAGGGATGAAGTCCGGGTTATATCCCGGGTTAAAGCCTGGGTAGTAAGGGGGTAACCAGGCTTCGATACTCTGAAAATAGAAAAAGAGAACGTTTATTTATGGTTATTATTTCAAAAATACTAGAACTATCTGATGAAAGACTGGCTATTAGCTGTTGAAGCAGGTCGTACACAAATGAATGGAGTCCTTGAATCGTTGCATACTGGACATGGATGGACCGGAGACAGATGGTGGTGTTATGAAAACACGGACGGGTGTTTAACAGTGACGTGAAACTAACGTGCTAACTAGTGTAAAGATGGACTGGACTGCGACCGGAGTGACTGTGTATACGCAACAGAACTACGGACGGGACAAGACGCGCGCGGGGGCGACGTGCTAAACATTGTCACAGACGATATTTTTCCCGTCCCTCGGGTGCCACGTCGCTGTCCTGTCCGTGCACCCGTGACATTCGTCACGGGTGCACGGACAGGACAGCGACTTCATATAATTTTCTATGAAACGATGTCTCCAAAAATGGTCGTCCAATTCGGTCCGGGTTAAAACAAGGTTACTTATGCGACCGCAACTGTGAGCTCCCCAATATTTATTGTTTACCAAAGAAATTATTATAGGCTTGTAAGTAGGGGTAAACCATGATAACAGAACACGTAAACACGTGAAATTGCTGTATTGTGTTTCCTTTGAAATCCAAGAAACCATTTCAGCTGTACAAGCTTGCAAAATTTCACGCACTATACGTATATTGCTGAATTTAATAATCGATCGTTGGTCTAGTGGTCGCAAGCGCTACTGTTGAGCATGAGGTCCTGGGTTCGATTACCAGGTCGAGCAAAGTGTTATTGGGTTTTTCTAACTGAAATTTCTCAGTAGCAGCTGGGAGTCTGGATTTGTGCCCGGTTGATGGCAATAGGCTCGCCCCCTATTACATGGGACTTAAACATAACTGGCGAAATGTGGGTGTACTTATATTATATTTTATTTTTATTTTAGTTTGTATTTTAATAATATTTAACAAAGTGATCATTGGTTTGGCGTAATAAGAATGTAATCCTGTCCCCTTTGCGTAACTTATTTTCGTTAACGACTATGACTAATTTGTTTCATTTTGAGAGTTCAACAACATTTATTGCGTTATTTACGTTAAGCAGATTTTATTTTCCAACTTATGAAGCAATTTGTTTCGATTTGAAGCAATCTGTTTCAAATCGAAACAAATTGTGATTGATCGTGTATTACGCAATTAGGGTACTGGTAACAATCATGAAGGTAAGATGGCCATCACTTCATGTTAAATCAAAATGTTCTGCAGTAAGTAGGTGTCTGATTACACTTAAAACCTATTCACACGATGCGTTGCGGCGCCCCACCGCAAAGATTTCGCCGCATTGACGGTTATACGGTGAGACTGAGCGATGCCGCTCCGGTGTCACAACGCGTACACCCCTCCCTGTCTCGTCTCGCGGGTTGCAAGTTCGATGTACATGTGGTACGACGCTGGAACGAATCGTGTGGCATACCATTTTTTAAACTAATTTTTTTGGGTGACAAATTATAAAATAACTTCTGCCGCCCGCTCTGGGTGGAGCGGGAGGGCGTGTCAGACTCTTACTGACTAAAACCCACCCGTGTTCTTACAGTTGCCTATATTGCCAGGGGCCACGGTAACCCTTTCGGACAATAACCGCAACCCGCCAGGATATGTATATGTAGGACGTACCGCAACGCATTGTGTGTATCAGCCATAATAACAAAACGCCGCATTCTTCGAAGGGGTATGCAAAGGTATATATGCGTATATGATGTATGGTAGGTACACCGATATTTCGCCAGCTATGTTTAGGTTCTATGTAACAAGAATGAGCTTATTGCAGTTATCCAATAACATAATTCTCGACCTAGGGAACGAACTCTGGGGAAAGACCCTACGCTCAACAGTCCTGCTCCTAGACCAACGAGGCTGCTTGGGCCTGCATTAGTTTCATACTGTTATCTCCTGTATGATTATGTCTGGCTGCAGGAAAAGGCGAGTAAATATCACACCCGGAATGATTTAAAAATACAAAATATCAACGCACCTGCACCAAAGCAAGGACAGCTATAATTAAAGCCAAAATACTAGTCGTGGACGCCATCTTGAATTTACACTCACTTCCAATTTACAACTACGATAACGCGCGTGGTAATTGTTGCTATATACCGAATCAACGCCTAATCCTCAGAGTATAGTTAATTTTAACAGAACATGGAACTAATATCACGCTTGAAATAACGACAAACAAAACAAACGATTTAACGGTAAACAGTAATTTTAGATTAGATGAAATTAGGCATGAGGTATTGGAGTAATCGGTTTGTATTCAGATGATTTGGTAGGTAAGCACTGTAGAGATCAATCTTAAAGTGTGCAATAGTGCTCGGCTGTGGTAATGGCTCTGATGACTGAGGAAAACGTCCACTGCTGGACATAGGCTTCCCCCAAGCACCGCAACTTCGACCTGTTCTGTGCTTCCCGCCTCCAGCGGATTCCTGTATCATTTACAAGGTCATCGGTCCACCTTGTGGAAGACCTTCCAACGCTAAGTTTTTCGGTACGCGGTCGCCACTCCAGACCCTTTCAGCCCCATCGGCAATCTATTTCGCGAGCAATCTGCCCTGCCCATTGCCACTCAAGTTTGGCAATTCTTCGGGCTACGTCGGTTATCTCGGTTCTCTCGCAGATCTCTTCATTTCTGATTCGCTCACGTAGGGAAACTCCAAGCATAGTCCTCTCCATTGCCTTTTGGGTGACGTTTGGCCTTCTAATAAGGTCCATTGTGAACGACTACGTTTCAGTGCCATAGGCCATCAATTGCAACACGCACTGGTCAAAGACTTTCTTCTTGAGACACCGTGGTATGTGGGACATTAGAAGATAAGAAGATATTGCTTCCCGAGCGCAGCCAAGCCGAGTCAGATTCGACGATTGACCTCTTTCTCAAAATTGAATCTACCTAATTAGACTGTTTTTCAAGGTAAACATCCTCGTCCATAAGTTCGAGTATAGCGTCTCCGATCTTCATGAGAGTGGGTGTTACACGGGCATTTGACATGACCTTTGTCTTGTCTATGTTCATTTTAAGACCCACTCTTTTGGAAGCTACTGAGGTTATCGAGCATTATACTGAGGTCCTGCATAGTTTCAGTCATGACAACTATGAGTCAAGAAATCCTTCAGTGCAGCGATGAACAGTTCTGGAGAGACAACGTCTCCTTGTCTCACTCCTCGCTGCAGAGGGATAGGTTTCGTGGTCTGGTCCTGGATTAGGACTGACATAGATGCGTTTTCGTACTGACACTTCAGCACCTTGATCTACCGATAGTCGATCTGGCACCGTTGAAGAGACTGCAGTATTACCCATGTCTCGATTGAATCAAAGGCTTTCTCGTAGTTCACAAACGCTAAGTAGAGAGGCAGGTTATAATACTCTTCGGTCTTCTGTATAACCTGCCACAGCGTATGTGTGTGGTCTACGGTGCTAAAGCCTTTACGGAATCCGGCTTGTTCGGGAAGCTAGATATCGTCAAACCTGCTGTATTCTAGTTGACATTATGTCATCATCTCTTATTTAATTAGAATTTTTGACTAAGAAGAATTTTTGATAATAATAAGGATAATTGAAAATACAGCAACGAATGAAATGCCCTTTTGTAACAATAATTTATTTTTTATTTCAACACTTATTTACCATAAATAACCTTATATTTAAGATGTAGACACTATACGATTGAGGGACAAAGGGCAAAGGCTAATCAATGCTTTTGTTCAATGATACTGACTTCTGAACATTCTGGAACGAATTTTCAAGAAAAAAGGACTATCTTTGTCAATCAAAAGAAATCATTCATAGAAAACAAATCCTTATCAGCCATCATAGAATAAGGACTTTGAAAGTCTTGCCTCGGATTCACAGACCCATACTGGGTTAAAATAGGATCTGAACTTGAACCTAAAGCTTCGTAAGGTGACATCAAAGACATGCTTTTTCTTGTAGGCTTATAAACCTGAGCTATATTAGGTTCAGAAAAACCTGATGAACCTACGAAGTTAGAATTTGGCATAGCAATTTGAGCTTGGGAATAATAAGGACTTGAATTGGGTTCTGCACAAGTCGGAACTTCCTTCGTTTTTACAATCGGAGAATCTACTGGAGGTGGTGCATTTAGAATGTTACTAACTATTAGTAATTGCAATGCTATGGCTAAATTATTAAGTAAGTTAGAATCTATACTTGAAGGGTTTGCTGATTTAACTTCGGCTGGTCTTTGCGGTAACTGTTGTAAACCAGAAACTACATTAGGAAGACCTAAAACTGAAAATGAAGATATTCCAGCTGGGGGTCTAAGTTGATTGGGTTGGGTTGGTTGGTTAGGAGGTGCGGCTGTCTGTTGAATGGCCGGTAGCTGTTGTAATCTTGAAATCAGATCAGGTAGAGCTAATGCTGAGAATGAAGGTAGTCCAGTAGGAGCTCTCGGTTGGTTAGACGGTGGTATATTGGGTTGTGGTGCAATTTGCTGGCTGGCTGGTACAGTGATTGTGTGAGTTGATTGTGGTGTCCCTGTTAGATGGAGGTACTGCTGGATTGATGGCTGCGCGTATACTGATAGCACCTAGAACATTAAAAGGATTTAAGTTAGGATCTATATTTACCCGACTACGGCGAAGCAAATTTGACCGGTACGTATGTATGTATGTTCATCTGTTCCCTCATAACTTCTAAACTACTCATCCTAATTTTACAAATTAAGTATCGTTGGAAGCGTCTTGATTGTCCGCTGGTTTTAGGCTTTGTGACGTTACATTAAATTGAATATGGCGCCCTCTAGAAGACTAGAAGACAAAGTGATGACATTTAGTGTGTTGCCATGTTGGGTATCACATGAAAGGGCTTAATTAGCACATTAAAAAAAAAAAAATATTTACTCCCAAAATAATTTTAATTAAAATAAAAGTTATAAAAAACTAAAACCCAACTACGACAAAAAGTCATCTAAAAAGGTAGGTATAAACAAGAAATCACAGACAGACAAATTAAAAATCCGAAGACACACGTAATCTGTTCGATAATAACACTTGTGACTCCGGTATTCCTCGTACAATCTCCTCTCATGATATCAACCGAAAAGATATTAAATTTTTAGTACACCCTAACAGGTACATGTAGGTAATTAAAATTGGTAATACATATAATATCCTGTTCTTAATTACCTACCTCATTCATCTGATGGACTATTGCTGAGCATAAGCCTTAAAAAAGACATGGCTATTGACGAAAGGCCCAGTTAATAAGGCGGTACACCTTTTCACACCAACAAATATCTACTTTCATTACGCCCTTTAAGTTCTACATAAGTTCTTTTATTTTTTTTACCTACCTATTTATTATGTACAAATCACTGAACCTGACTTGATTTCCGTATGTCTTTCTCGGGTCACCGAAAATCAGCACTATGCTGTGGGTCCCCCATAGCACAGCATCATGCTGAGTGGAAGCCTTTTTGTCACAGTCGTGACGTGCAGCTACCGACTATTTCTGTTTTATGCTCTTAATTTATTTTGTACTATATTTTGTTGTTTTCTGATTACTCTTGTCTTTTTGTATGCACTTGTATCAAATAAACCTATTTTATTTCTCTCTTTCTTATGGCAGCGGCTTTTATTATTTACATTTTTAGTTGTTTTTATTTTTGAAGTGAAATCTTCTTTAGGTGCGTTGGGCATTTTTGAGATGGGACTAAACCATTGATTTAGTGACACCGTGATGACACCAACTTTTAACCATTAAAAAGACATCAACGCGTTGATTACAATGGTGCGTCAAGTAAAAGACATCAACGCGTTGATTACCGCGGTGCCGATTTTTTTTTTCAAGTTTTCACTTCTGTTGGTATTCCCGGAGTGCCACTGTTTTTTTTTGCTTGAGTAAAGTTTTTAATGTTTTTTTGTTGGTATATTGGCGTGTGCTGTGCTAGCTGGCATATGGCAAATAATTTAATTTAATGTTTTGTGTTGCGTAATGTAAATTATTTTGCATACTATTGTATAGAATCAAGTTTTTCTAACTTAACAGACAGCTGTGCTGCTGGGGAGTCTGTTGCGCCACTTCTTCCCAGCTAAAGCACTAGGAAGTGGTGGAAGGCGCTTAGGGGGACTGTATTACGTTATTATGACGCTCGAAAAGTGCTGATTCTCAGCTTAGAATAAGAATTATTTTTGATTTTGTTTACTCCATGATAATTTTATTAAAATAATCAACACATACCTTACAAATGCAAGTCTGCATCAGTAAAAGACAAATGATCTCCTTTGCCATGTTGCCACAGATAAATAAATTAATGAAATACTATCAAACCAATCATGTTACTCATTGATATAGAAACTGTTATCGTTCGTCTGTATCAAGTGAAGAAATTTTAATCTTAAATGGATCTAGAGATAAGATGATTGTGTGATTTATCTGCTCTTAAAGATGGTACCTACTATTTCCAAGAAATGTTGATTAGAGAATCTGAGTTTGTTTCGGCCTTTCTTCTCACAGTAGTCAGATAGGAAACGCCGACCTCATGTAGTTTTTAAAATATGAATGACGGTTAAAAGTGATTGTGCAAACCTACATGCAGAAATAAAATCGTTTATCATTTGTTATTAGAATACCCTGTCTCTGCCAAATTCATAGTTTGCAGATTTTTTTTAAATGTAAAAAAAAATTAAAAAGATTTTTTTTTAAATGTGAAAATACCCAGACTCTTTGCTTAACGATCGTCACTTGTCTTGTAAAATTGAATCTCATTTAAATTTTAGTAACATTGTGCAATTTTTTATTATTTTGCAAGGAGTTACATACTTGGCATCTTTAAATTGAGTAAAACTTTCTTAACCTTTACCCTCCTTAGAGGGTAAGAGATATTTATATCGTTGATAGAGACTTTCTTACAATAAATAGTATTTTTTTCACAAAGTAGAAACGATCCACATTTATTCATATCAATTTTGTACTCATTCATTTATGTTTTTATAACCTCATTTGCAATTCCAGAATTGAAATTCGATGCAGTTTCCGGAGTTACTTCGAATGCATTCATAACAAAATTACGTGGGTCGTATGTCTGATTTGATCGACATAAAAACTGATAAGCTTTTTTTGAGCTACTGTTGGACTATAAGTAATAATTTATTCGATTTAAGCTTTGATCAAACTGAGGTGAATCCCGCATGTGATGAGCCAGTTTAAACATTGTTTATTGAACTAAACTTGCACTGTGTATTGATTTTATTTTGCTTTTTGCATTTAATTTTATACTGAACGGGTTGGCGTCTCATATCAACGCTGGCTGTCGTTAAAAACCAGCGCTGTGACTCTGTCTCGTACAGGGTCACAGTCACAGCATTATGCTGGGTGGTGGCCGTTTTGCGTGGATGTGACGCATATTTTCCCCCAATTTGTTCTTTGTATTTTTGTTTTGCTTCATGTATTACTGCAAATGTATATATATTTTTCTTTCTTTTTTAGTGATGATTATGTGTAATTTGACTGTTACAACATAAGATAAGGAACTGATACTATTTACATAATTACTTTTATTGTGCATTACATACTTTCGTTGAACATAATTTGTGTTATCTTTTTCGTAATTAATTTGATGTCAATGTGTCAATATTTTTTTGAAATCCTCGCAATTGTGGTATAAAAAGAGGTTGTACGTTGTCATTATTAAATTTTACGAGATGGCCGCTTTATTATTATTTGTTTGTGCAGTTTTGGCTTGTCAGGTAAGTTGTTAAATAATTATGAAAACTTAATTTTGTTTCACGCCATTAGTCAATTTAATTTCACGCAACCAAACCCAAACTAATAAAATTATTGTTTTTTTTTTCAGACGCAAGCCCAATTTCTGCCACGTCTACCATTACCATCACCAGTACGACCTCAAATCTGTAACCCAGCACCTCAATTATGTAACCCACTGCCAGTAATTTGTAACGAACCACCAGTAATCTGTAACTCGCCTCCTCAGATTTGTAACCCTCCACCGGTCATCTGTAACGGACCACCACAAGTTGTCAACACTATTATAGACAATTCAGTTTCAAATTCTCTTGCCAATGCCATCCAGCTTCTCATAGTAAGCAACCTTATTGAGAATACTATGAAACCGCAATGCGGTTGTGAACCTATCCAGACTGTCTATTCCCCTGTCATAGACTGCCTAGCTCCTCAAATAGATTATATCAATCCCTACAACCCATATGAACCAATCATTACTCCTTGTGACATTATAGCTCCGTGCCCCTGTGACCCCATAGAAATTATACCAAATGTTTGCTATCCAGAAGTGCTGTCAATAGCCAATGTTGGTTGTGGTTGTGGATGTGATGGACCAAATTATGGTTTAGCAACTGTGGTGCCAAACTATCGGTGTGGGTGTGATGGATTAGGACCAAACTTTGGACTACCGAATGTTGCGTGTGGGTGTGATGGACCAAATTATGGTTTAGCAACTGCGGTGCCAAACTATCGGTGTGGGTGTGATGGATTAGGACCAAACTTTGGACTACCGAATGTTGGGTGTGGGTGTGATGGACCAAATTATGGCGTAGCGACTGTTCTGCCGAATTATGGATGTGGATGCGATGGTTTTGGACCAAACTTTGGACTATCAAATGTCGGGTGTGGATGTGACGGACCAAATTATGGCCTAGCGACTGTTGTGCCGAATTATGGATGTGGATGCGATGGTTTTGGACCTAACTTTGGACTAGCGAATGTGGGGTGTGGATGTGACGGACCAAGATATGGTTTCCCTAACAGCGGCTGCGACAGCTGTGCTTCAAAGTACGGTCTAGCTAATGGATGTGGTTGCGACAAGTTCAATATTCAGAACTTCTTACCAAACATTGGTTGTGGGTGTGATTGTTGTGGACCAAAGAACATTGGATACGAACTTTTGGCCAATATATTGGGGCCAAGGTGTGGTGGTTGTGATGTACCATTGTATCCTTCACAGAATTGTAACTGTGGTGTCCCCAACCTACCAATTGGTATTAATGTGGAGTCTTTGGGTTACATTGATTCTTGCTCATGTCCTAATAGAGTCTATTATTAATTGTCTTAAGTCTGTCGGTAAACCTGTTTTTATGTTTTAATTTTAAATAATAAAAAGTTAAAACATATTTTCTCTTGTTTTTTGAAAATTACTTTCCTTTTTTTACTGCCTTGTTGGTTTAAAAGTAGCACCAGCGACTGCTTAGTTATTCTGGGCTTGATGCCCAGGTTAAGCAAACTGTTATTGGGTTCCTTTAGGACTTTCTCAGTAGCTACTCTGGAATTGTGCTTGGTTGATAGCAGTAGGTTTTTATTACGTCACTACCAACCCCATCAGGAAAGACCGACGTGGTACTGTGTTAAAATTGAATGATGAATTGCGCAGGTTGATTTGAGAATCATACCTTTTTTTGTTTTCTCCAAAAGGCGCGGGGGCTTTGGGGATAAGACCGGGGAGTGTGGGATGATTAGCTCACTAAAACCACCCCGGTGGTCACCATCTGCACGTGGAAGAGGCACCGTTGACTCTCAACAGATCGATCCCTGTATGCAACGCCTGTTAGGGCACCTCCCTGGAGAGACTGTAAAGGGGTCTTCCCGCAACCTAGCTGTGCAAGTGAATCTAATCGTACCTACCGTAGAAGCAGTTAATCGACTTGTTTTCTGTGAATTTTCGTGAACTAACATCTAGAAGTTGACTTACCTAGTTTTATGTCGCCACGAGCTACGTACAGTCTGTAGAGTATCTTGCCCGTTATTTTCCATAGGTACCTATTTCGCTTTGGAATGGGCAACTAGCCTCATAACTCTAACCTCTTGACAATTCAAAAGTCCCTAATGATTTAAGTTTGAGTTTTCATAAAGTAGCTACCAAAATATAGATAAATATAGTAAAAAAATAATTGTTAAAATATGGTTCAAAAAGGGTGTCCCTGGAAGTATGGATCAAATCGAATAGGGGCGTAGGCAAGGTCATTTCCAAACTTTGTAACCCTGACAATGTTATGCAATTTTATACGGTTTTAAAGTTATGACCAATTTTCGTTTTAATCAATCATTTCGCATAGTGCTAAAAGAAAAAAAAATCATTTAAAAGAAACTGTGAAAGCTATCAATTAAAAAAAAAAAACAGGACTTTTTAGAAGAGTGCACCTTTCCTGTGGTAAGACTTCACAAACAGCAGAAACAAATGAAAATATGAAACTTAGAAAATTATTTAAAAAATACGACCTCCTTGTTAATAAAATTCTCTAACTTTTAAACTGAAAAGAATATCCCAGCGATTCATACCTTTCAAGAATCTCTATTACTTGAGCAAGTTTTTCTAAAACGTGGTCAACTTTAGCTAGTGTAAGTTTTTCCCATGAAAATCGCTCGATTTAGTAAAATTTTTACCGGAACGAAACCTTTGCAGTAAATATTTTTTTTATTATTGAACACATGTTTTCTAGCTTAGTAAAAGTATTACCATAAGAAAAGCCCACTCTACTACAACTTCTTAAAAAAAAAAAAAACAATTAAAAGCCCTGTTAGTTTTTTAATGATTTTTTTTCTTTGAGCACAATGCGAAGATATTGAAAAAAACAAAAATTGATCATAACTTTTCAACTGTAAAAAATTGCACCGACATTTTCAGGGTTAAAAAGTTTGGAAATGACCTTGCCCACGCCCCTATTCAATTTGATCCATACTTCCAGGGACACCCTGCATAATTGGCAAGTCTATTAAGTGATTAGTATTTATTTATTTCTACTGTGACATTTCAATGGCATGTTCATGTTTATGCGAGGGTTTGTTATAGAGTTCCGCACCCAAAGGGCGCCAACGACACCCCATTACTAAGGCTTCGCTGTCACAGGCCTTCTGTTTCAACCCTAATATATATATGTAGACACAGAGTGTGTACTGCTATGGCAATTATAACAACAAAAAATTAAGTTAAAAAATAAAGGGGGTTCCAAACAAGAAACGTATTGTTTCGACTGTTTTTGCTTGAAGTTACGGTATGGAACCCTTCGTGTGCGAGTTCAATTGGCACTTGGCCGCTTTTTTCTGGACTGCTAATTATAACGACACAGTCATAAAAAACTAAAATAAAGACATACAAATTAGACACAATATTTTAGTTTAAAATAATTTAATATTCGACAAATAAATTACATAGCATTACTCCTAAATTTAACCCTGTATATTACCTAACATACTCATTATAGTGTTGAGTAATCCATTAACATTTGCAGGACCTTGTTGAAGTGAATTAGGACAAGGGTTTGTAGGAGCAACTACTCTAGGAGGCAGCGGGAACATATTAGGAGAAATCAAGTTAGGCGTAGGAGAAACAAAGTTAGGATTAACAAAATTAGGAGAATAAACATTAGGGCCGGCTATATTAGGAGGAATGTAATTAGTGATAACGTTAGGAGAAAAATTAGGAGCGGGAATGTTAGGAGCAATGATGCTAGGAGAAATGACGCTAGGAGAAAACGGATTATTACACCCACAAGACAAAATTGGCGATGACATTATTTCATTCAAAATCGGAGCAGCGAACAGCCTACCTACATCAGAATTCTGACTATTCTGCAGTAAATTACTGACAATCATTAGTTGTATAGTATTTGCTAGGTTTTGACAGATTTCAGGCGAGCAGTCAGTGATGATTGTAGTGCTAGGCGGCGCAGCGATGTTAGGAATAGGAACTATGTTGTTGCAAGGAGGCTCGCTGATCACTGTAGGAGGGAGCTGGTTGATAAAGTTGCTAGTTTCAATTATCTTCTCTCCGACTGGTCTGTTTATGAAATTATATGGCGGTGGGCGAAACATCTGTGGTGTGGCCATCTGGAAAAAATATTCGCACTATTACGTTGTATTTTTTTGTCTCCAATAACATAACTTTTTTTAAGCACACGGTTGACTGTGTAGGTATAATAATTATGTTATTATTTTATGTGTCCCCGTAGAAAAAATAATCTAATAATATTATTATGTAAAGTGGTTAAAGCGTTAAATTATTTAATATAATACAATAATATAATGTAATGTAATAAATGTTCGCACAATAAGAATAATATCTACCTGATTATGTAAAGTCACCAGCGAAACAACTATTAAAAACTTCATTTTGAAAATACAATAATACAAAATGGCTTTAAATCAACTGCTTTTATTGAAATAAGTATTTTAAAATGTTACTCCATTATTTATCCTGCGGTTATCATAGAATCGTGTCTTATCTTTTTATTCATATTAATTTAATTGATATAATAATGATATGAGCAATGTATCTAACTGTAGGAAAAATTACAGGAATTTTGATTATAAAGTTGAGTAACGGTTTTCGTAACACATTATCGTAAATTGTATTACTCTCATCATTTATTAAAATTTTATTGTACGGTCAGCAACGAAAGATAACAATACTATAATGTTCCTTTTAGAGTACTTCGAATAAGTTGCCGATTGTATCAACATCATGCTAGAAATGTTTGACAAGACATTTGTTAGGGTTTCGTACCACAAAAGGAAAAAAAAAACGGAACCCTTAAAGGATCACGCGTGTGTCTGTCTGTCTATCACAGCCCATTTGCTCCGAATCTCTTTTTTTTAAATTAAAAACAAAAAAAAAACACTTTAAAAGTTATTTAAGATAAGAAAATATATGAAAATTGACCATTCCCTCTTATCTCCGAAACTACTGAGCCTAAAATTTTGAATAAAATACAGAAAAAGGTTCTTTACTCATAGATTATAGGAAAACCTATGAGAAGTCTATGGTGTTAAAATAACATGGCAAATCTCTCAATATTGTACAACCAGGTACATTTGCAGTTGGAATATAAGTATGGGAGAACATATTTTTGAACTACAATGTTAAGTTTGTGCTTGGGATCAATTCATCCCAACCACGGAACCCTTCATTGTGCGTAGTCCGACGCGCACTTGGCCGATTTTTTTGTTAAATGGCACCCTTGATAATAATATAATTGATTGTAAATACCTACTTACCTACTAACTTGCGGTGGGTCAACTTCATTTAATCTGATCGCATAATGTTGCGTCTGGGATTTCATTGTAAGTAAGTATTAGGTACCTAGGATGAGTTCACTGCCTGCAATTATTGTAATTATAGGGGCCACCCTTGTTTTACAGTGGTCTGATTATTTTTAATCCTATCTCCAAGATTTACATACCGCCTAAACCCATAATGATGGATATCATTACCAATAAATAATTCGATAGTGTTTAAATAAAACAATTAAACTTAATCACAAAAAACTTTTTATTCACAAAATAATTGGCTTAACTAAAGGGGCAATCTCAGGGCTCACAGGAGCCGCTAATATCAAGGAATCACAGGGCGACGCAATGGGAATGTATGCTCCAGTTGTCAAGAAATCTAAAGCAGGAGCAAAATACTTGCCCACCAATGGCGCAGCTGATGGAAAGTATCCCAGACCACACGGTAATTCAACTGTCAAAGGAGGCAGAATGAGTTGGTCGTTGCAACCACAGTTGCAGGAAGGTTTGCGACAGTTAGGGATGTAGTCTATGTATTCGATGAACGCGGGAAACGGTGTTGCCATATTAGAGAAGTAAACCGTTTCTTGTGGACACTGGCATGGGTCACGGCAAGAGGGGCAGCGCGGGCGGGCTGTTGCCATCTGCAAAAGATAGATATTCAAAAAAGTGAGAAGTTATGCTTCTAATATAATTTTAATGAATAGAATATAATTAAGGGAAAATACTCACACTTATTGCAAAGACAACAAATATATATAATAGGTGTTTGACCTCCATTATGGATACCTAGACTATTAGAACAAAAAAAGTGATACCAAGTGCTTTATATAAATCCTTGTTGACATAGATGGCCTAACAAATGCAGTCTATCGAATATGATGGTGTAATACTGAAGTTTAGTCACCCATTTCTACATTACTTACCTACCTAAGTATTACCTATTTTGCTTGGACAACAAGCGTTTGAAGTCATTGCGATGGGCATAAAGTTTAAAACCAACTGCTGTTTTATCGGTATGTGTCTATACAGTTCTACAAATATTATAAACTCGCTTTTCTCGCGGCTTCTCCCGCGTGCAGGTCGGAAATTATCCCACGGAAACGTACTACCGGGATTAAATTTGACACCACAGATAGTTTATAACCTAGATTAGCACATAGACTTTTGATCCCGATACTGCCTTAGCGATAGATATCGCTGTCGCGCAGCCCCGGATCTAGGAGGGGGCAAACCGGGGCACGTGCCCCGGGCGCCAACTTCAGGGGGCGACAAATTCAAGCGTAACAGACAAATGCATCACCCAGCACACCGCTACTTTGCAATAAATGAGACGCGCAGTACCTACATTTTAATCTTTCTATTTGTTTCCTTGTTACAACATTTATGGTGCCCCTGTTGGATTGTCGCATTATCGATCGATAAAATTAGATTAATATGTTTCTGCCAAAATTTTCATTTTGCGAAAATTTTAATATCGTGGGATAACCTAGCGTAGCCCCGCCTCAACTAAATTCTAGATCCGGGGCTGCTGTCGCGCTCGGTAGCGATACTGGTCTGCCTTCTGGTTAGTCACTTTAGACCAATGTCGCTACCGAGCGCGACAGCGATATCGCTTATCATAAAGACCTTTATGCGAGTGAAGCCACGGGGTGCTACTTAACTAGTGGCTCATAAATCTGTTAATTAGAAAGTTCAAAGACTATTCTTTTTTATTTATAGTAGGAATCCGTGCTAATCCTGAACTGACGGGGAATTGAAGCTTGTACACAAACTACTCTTGATTAACAAGTTATCAACCACTTACCTAATTAGCAAAACCTTACAAAAGAATGGCCAAAGATAATGTAAACTTGATTATCGTGTAATTAAATTACAAATTAATAGTAATTTCATTCGATTATTGCACCTTGTTTTAAAATAGATAAGTAGGTAGGTAATTTTATCTTTTTATAAACAAAATGCAATACTTTGCTTTGTCCAATAAATTAGCCTGAAAATGATAAAACGTGTTTTTTTGGTTGTGGGACTAGTCGGAAAATGACGAAGATTCTGTTGTTATTTTGTATTAATTATTTTATAATATCCAAGGTAAAATAGTGAAAAATTGTATTATGTACAAAGATAATAAATATTATTATTATTATTATTACCAAGGTACTTATTGCCGTACTATGGAAAGCACAATAGGCCGTTGGTCCCAGGTGTCATTCGTAGATCTTTGTCAGTAGTTTAATTACGAGTAGTCAGAAGCCCGAAAGTCTGACAACCAGTCTTGCCAAGGGTATTGTGTGTGTTACCCAGTAACTGGGTTGTGGAGGTCAGATAGGCAGTCGCTCTATGTAAAATACTGGTATTCAGCCGCATCCGGTAAGACTGGAAGCTGACCCCAACATAGTTGGGAAAAGGCTAGGCAGATGATGATGCTGTACTAACTCATCATAAAACACATTTTCCACGCATTCCATTAATTTTGGGAAAAGACAAACAGTCGTCGAATCGCTATTAACTTTTATATCGCAACTAAGTTAATATTATAACAAAAAATCGATTTACACATATCTAGTTAATTTCTTATCAAAATCGTGCTTACAATAATGAAATTTAGTTATCTCGTTTCGTAACAATTTCTTCTTTTACAGATAAGTCATGCCCAGTACACCAACCAAGATTGGCCCAAGGCACCACCAATACCTACTGCCAAAGCGCCAACTCCAGCGCCAGTTGCACCAACGCCAACAAATGCACCAACATTTGACAGATTAACGCCAAAATGTTACCCTGAAACTGCTACAGCGTATTTCTTGCCAGCGCCACCGTCATCACCAAAAATAACCGTTTTAAATCCTAATCTAAACGACGTCCCACCTAATTTAAACAAAAATGTGCGAGAAAAAGCTTTAAATCTTTTCAAAGAAGTCCCAGCAACTTTGTCTTTCCCGCCTTCCAGTGAAATGTCAAGCCGCGTTGCTTTCCCGCCACCACCGCCATGTTTGACTGGGATGCCAGACTTAATGGATGAAATGCCATCCAAAACACAAGAAAGACTCAGTCGATTAGCAGAATCAGAAAACACGGCTCCTGTATGCGAATCATGTGCGGCTTTAATAAAGAAGTTGCCGATTTTTAATTTTGATCAAGAGTTGTTAAATGGTTTTTTGGCTGGTATTGGCATATAGTTTAAGTGTATTCAGCCTTTTGGCTTGGCTTTGTAAATAAAATATATTTTTTTTTGTAATTAAGATGTGTTTTCATTATTTGCTTTATTTCATTTTAGTATTCCTCCTTTTAGTTCTTTATAGCTCTACCATTAGAGAAGGATTCCAATTGGGAAAATGCAAAATAGCAATATACCAATACCTTTAAAAATAAAAAAACATACAACTGCCGTCAATACCTTGACTGTTGACTCCTGTCAAAAAGTTTAGTGACTACGGCTGTCATTTCTTTCGGACATTGTAAACCCCGAAATTTTGTTAATTAATACATAATTCCTGAATCAAAGGCAACAAAATGGTTGAGGCACAGAAGTATAGGGTCGAGCAAGAGATGACAAACCTTGTCAATGAGTTGGACAAGAGTTATTTACGTAAGATGCAAGTAAGTGAGGTTATGTCCCCGATAGCACGCAAGACTTATGCAATAATTTTAGGGCAGAGATAAGTCCTGCTTCATTCTTCATAAGTGAAGACTGACCCCAGCAACGTAACAAGAAAGAAAAAAAGTCAAATGCTTTTGGACCAAAATATAATTCAGGAAAAATAAAAGTCAACTCAAGTCAATCCTTTCATTGATAACAGGCGCCCGAATTATATTTAAATTATGTGGCATACATATCCATTACAACAGACATTAAAATAAAATGTCCCAAAACCTCATTTTTAATATAATAGAATACCTATTCTCAAATTAATATTTTTTAGGGTGACATGCACAGATGTGCCGCAAAGTGTTGTGATGACCCACAAACTTCGTTAGAACGGGTGCATGGCTGCATAGACTCCTGTACTGGACCTCTTAATCAAGCTAATAACTATGTGCAGGTAATGTTTAATAATTATTTGTTGCTGTGATGCTTTATGGCCTGCGCTGACTGGCACGGGATGGCAGAGGATTTTACATTTATCAATTGAATTTAAAACATATCCAATCGAAATAAGGTATATATCGAAATAAGGTATACATATACATATGTTAGTGACGCTCATAATAATTGTCGTAGATGGCTTGACCACTGTGTAGTCACTAAGGCCGCGTGTCAAACTATTGTAAATGTTAAGATTATGTATGATGTTTTTTGGTCAGACCACTTACCCGTACAGCTGACATGCAACCTAAAAGTATTGCAGCCAAAAATTGTTGGCAATAAGGCATCATGTAACGAGATTAAGTGGGGGATTAGAGAAGCTAGCCAGATAAATAAGTACCATAAGTTGTGTCATGAGAAGTTGAGAGAAGTTGACTTTCCGGTTGTTTTTCATGAATGTTGTGATAAAATGTGCCACAACCGGGAGCACAGACTGCATATAGATAAGTTGTATAAAACTGTTATTGACTTTTTAAGTGAGTCAGCAGCGGCGACTTGTTTGTGTCGGACTGAATTGAGGCGAAGGTATATCACGGGTTGGAACAAACATGTGAAAGAGGCCCATGCGGAGGCTCGACTAAGGTTTGAGCTTTGGATGCAATATGGTAAACCCGGTGTGGGACCCATTTATAGCCAAATGCGTGACTCTCGAAAAGCTTTCAAGGCAAAGCTTAAGTGGTGTCAAAATAACCAGCAGCAAATTAAGATGGACATTATCGCTTCTCACCACTCGGTGAGGAATTTTGGAAGCTTTTGGAGAGAAACGAAAAGGTTGAATCCTGAGTCGAGTCTCCCTTCGAGTGTTGGGGGCAAAAGTGACTTGGTCGATATTGCTAACTTATTCCGACAGCGTTTCAAAATTGATCCACCTCTGGGTCCAGCAGACCAAACATCGAATATAAGCTGTAATGACCTAAGTGTACGTTTCACTGCCCGTGACGTGTCTTCCGTCATCAAAAACATGTCCAGGGGTAAGTCACCTGGTCACGATAGTTTAAGTATTGAGCATCTGCAGAACGCAGGTGTTCATCTCCCAAGGGTTCTTGCCTTACTACTCAACCTATGTGTCAGCCATTCTTATCTGCCGGCTGATCTAGTGAAAACAGTGGTGGTGCCCGTTCCTAAGAATAAGACCGGTGATATGTCTGATGTTAATAATTACAGACCGATATCCTTGGCAACGGTTACAGCGAAAATTTTTGATTGTTTACTTGACCGTTGTCTAGGTAAACAATTAAAAATTAACGACAGACAGTTTGGTTTTAGGGATGGGTTATCAACTGAGACTGCAATCATGACCCTTAAGAGTACAGTGCAATATTACACTGGGAGGAGGACACCTGTGTATGCATGCTTCCTGGATTTATCCAGTGCTTTCGACCTCGTCTCATATGACATCTTGTGGGAAAAGTTGTCTAATGAAGCTAACCTGCCGCCAGAAATAATTAATGTCCTAAAGTTCTGGTACGATAACCAACACAACGCTGTGAGATGGGCAGGCTCATACTCAGATGTGTACAGGTTAGAGTGCGGGGTGAGGCAGGGGGGTCTGACCTCCCCCAAGTTGTTTAACATCTATGTGAATAAGCTGATCGAGGAACTCAGCAGCACTGGCATCGGATGCACGATCGATGGTGTGTCTTTCAACAATATCAGTTATGCTGACGATATGGTGCTGCTGAGTCCGTCGATCAGTGCTCTTAGGAAGCTGTTAAATATATGTGAGTGCTATGCTGGAGCCCATGGACTAAGGTATAATGCCAAGAAAAGCGAGCTGTTAGTTTTTATGGCACAAAACAAGACCTATGAAGTTGTACCACCAGTCTCGCTCTGTGGTGCCACTCTAAACAGAGTAAAACAGTTCAAGTACCTTGGTCACTGGGTTACAGAGGATGGCACGGATAACTGTGATATTGAGAGGGAGCGGAGGGCATTGACCGTAAGATGCAACATGCTGGCCCGCAGATTTGCAAAGTGCGACAGCAATGTCAAGATTACTCTGTTTAGGGCTTATTGCCAGACCTTTTATACTTGCAGTCTGTGGACCAGATACACGCAAAAAACCTTTAATGCCCTGCGTGTGCAGTACAATAATGCTTTTCGGATACTGCTGTCGCTGCCTCGTTTCTGTAGCGCGTCAGGAATGTTCGCAGTAGCGCGTACAGACGACTTCTTTGCGATCATTCGTAAAAGATCCGCTTCACTACTGCGTCGAATGCGGGGCAGCGACAACAGTCTTCTGAGTGTTATTGCTAGTAAGACTGAGGGCCACCTTATGGGGCACCTGTGCGCAGTGCATGTACTATTGCCAGGTGTCTCCGTGAGATGGCGTAATTAATTATTATTAGTTAGTGTGTGTTTTAGTCTAATATACTAACATAGGTTAAGGAATACTAACACATTTATGGGTTCTACCTGAAATAAAGATAAATAAATAAATAAATAAAAATATATTTCAATGCTTGATAATAGAGAGAAAACTGCACTGCGATGCTCCAAGGTATATCACCGAGCATTGATATATACCTTATCTAGATTGGATAAGTATTATATACAATTGTAAGAAAAAAAAAACCAAATTAATTGACTTAGCACATGAGGTTGTCTACATGTAGGTGTGGACTCTGCAATCATTGTCCCGATAATACGTAACGGTTAATAGCCTAATAGTGGAGAGCCTCGACCAACACCTCAGGAGGCTCTCATTGCATGGCTGGGTCAAGGGCTTGATTGAGAAAGCAGTACTACTAGACACGGCATGCATAGTTAGGAGGCTTCTCTCTCTAGGGTCGTGACCACCGGCAGCATGGACCCTGTTCCTGATGCCCATGGGCCACTATTTTTTATATTTTTAAATATTTTTTTATTTTTATGTTTTATAGAAATATATTTAAAAATGTAATTATTATGTATAAAAATGCAATAAAGAAAATATTGTTTTATGATTATCAAAGATCATATCCAATACCTTTGTACTGTATGTCCCTTTGTTCACTGTAAACATTTTAATAATTTCCAGGGCGAGATCTCCCACTTACAAAACAGATTACAGAGATGTGTGATGGACTGTAATGATTATGCACGAGACAGACTGGGCTCTGATCCTAATCAGGAGAAGGTAAGATGAGAGTTTAATTCATAATAACTGTTAAAATGGGAAATTAACTTTAAGGGAATTATTCACAAATAACGCTTTGACTATGCTGAGTAAGTTTCACTCAAATATGAACCTTATTATTAAGGCTGCAATTTTCATATGCATTTCAATGAATGTGAGCAAGCTTCTCATAGGAATACGTACCTAAGTAAAATAATTAAACCTTATTCATATGAAAATGAATATAAGCCAACAAGGTATGCTAATTATATTACTTTAAAAGTGAAGTCAAAACGCAGTCTGTGAATTTTAGCCCTTTTATTTCTTGAGGTTTCTGACTCCTGACTCGTGTCTTGAAATAATTTATATAATAAATAATACTTATGTTTTCCACACTTCATTCACAGATTGACAAAGCAACTATAGAATTCGAGAAATGCGCAGTGAAGTGCGTCGACAAACACGTCGGTATCATTCCTAACATGCTGAAGACCATGAAGTCGGTCCTCGCTAGCGGTAAACCTCCTCCACCGAGGAACGAATGAAGATGAAGTGGAATGAATGATGTGAGACGGTGGTGTGTCGTTGAATGGCTCGAGGTTTTTATAAGGACCTGGTTTCTTAAAGCTGTTATCAATTAATCTGTTGTCATTGGGGTTTTCCTCAATAACTGGTGGGCTTCTGGATTTGTGCCAACTGAATGGCTTACACCCTAGTACCGGTTTTAAGCCCATTGTCGGAATGTGGGTAGACTAAACTCAATCATTTTCTTAGTTAACCCTTCGTTTGAATGCAGATAAAAATATAAATTATATTATGTCGTATTAGGGATGATGCCTGGGTAAAAAAAAAAAAAAATATATATTTAATCCGTCAGTCAGATAATAGAAAAATATTAGACACGTATTTTTCGCTTTATCATATTAATAAAAAATCACTTAGATAAAACGCATTAAAGTTGAGGTAGCTACGTCACAAGTAAGTATAAAATCTACATACTCGTGACGTCATGGCATATTTTAACTCAATGTGTCGCCGTTATCTTTTGATTACGTAAAAAATGAAAAAATACGTGTCTTATAATTTGTAATAATCTATCTGACGGACAAAAAATATTTCTATTCATCATAACTATTGCAGTATTCTTGAGGTAAAATCATGTTTAAACCATACTACATTTTTAATTTGTTTATGATTCAGTCAGTTAGTCAGAAAGTTGAAGCTAGCTTGCCCTTGCTAATATTAGCATCCCAATTACGTAATACTCACTCACTCACTCACAAAGTCACAATCGCAAAGACAAAATCACAAAAAAAAATCAGAAAATTCCTAATGCATTGCTACATAATTATTTGTATACTCAACAACGTAAATAACGCAATGACTGTTGTTGAACTGTTGAAATTAATGACATTGGCATTGTGAGGAGGGGCTCGTTACTAAATAATAACAGCCACACTGATCGATCCTCAAGGTTAAGCAACGCTAGCCGAGGTCAGTCTGTGGATGGGTGACCATCCATAACATACCAAAACCTCTCCGTGCCTCGAAAAGCAGGTTAAGCAGTTGGTCCCGGCTGTCATTCGTAAATCTTTGACAGCCAGTCTTACCAAGGGGTATCGTGTTACCCAGTTACTGGGTTGTGAAAGTAAGATAGGCAGTCACTCCATGTAAAATACTGGTATCCAGCTGCATCCGGTTAGACTGGAAGCCGACCCTAACATAGTTGGGAAAAGGCTAGGTAGATTGATTTTTATTGCTATTGTAAGTGTGTTACGCAATGACCCGCCATATTTGACAGCAGATTAAACGATCAGGGAGTGGATCAAGCTTTCTGAAACTGGGCATGAACGGACTATGTTGTTGTGTCTCGGCATTTACCTAGATCTAGTTATTACAATTATGTATTTATTTTATGTCATTGGCAAAATAGTGACGAACAATTTACATTGTTATAATGTTTGCAATTACATTATTGATGTGTCATCCGTCTGTGAACATCTGACCTCTCGTTTTCGTGTAATCTGTGGGAGAGATTTCGTGAAAAGGGACGGAAGTGTGTAACAGGATCCCGGCGAAGCGCGCGCTATTTGATTTGCCCAATGAGCGCGCGCGTTGCTAGAGTTGGCTGTCAGATGGTACCAACCCATTTTCCGAGAGGTTGGTACTGTTGAGATGTCACACATCAAATGAGACTACTGTAAGGCTCGCTCGTTTTTTACTATCTGTCGCCCGTGAATATTGTGTGAATCGATTTTTGTTTGACCGTTAAGACAGTAGTAAATTGTCATCCATTTATAAATAGCACCCTAAGGCACCTGTCCCACCGCCGTGGACGACGAAGCGACTAGATATCATTGATTTTCTCGCTCAAGAAAAGTACAAAAGATTGTTGGTCCTGTGTAAGTAAAAGAGATACATAATTATATTAAGACCAGGCACTCTAAACACAATTTCCAGGTAAACTCCGCCCCCATGCACCCCACCACTCCACTATGTGCTAGACTCTAACACATCAGTATAAAGTTGAATATCGCGTGCGCTCTTTGATCGTGTTCGAGCACGGAACTAAATAGCGTTAGTCTCAATTCTTATTTCGTTTATAACAAAAGTAATAATTGATCTAGAGAAAAAATATCTTGTGGTTGGATAATAAACTATATTTTCTTATTGTGAATATTTATTTTATAATCATAAAAGCCGAGTAATCTTCATTTTATTTAAATAATCTTTTTAAAAAGACATGATTTTTCGAATAAAAAATGAATCAAGCGAAAATGTTACAATTACGTAACTGTCTTATATATGGAAAGAAAAAGATCCAATAAATCATATACTAAAGCTCCATTTTGATTGTATGCGTGACTGTTTCAGAATATTAATGCAATTAACATACAATTTAGGGAGCCTCCTCTTAATAGTGGATCGTTGGCTGTTCATACCGTCGGCTTTTATTTTTATTTTTTATAGGGCATCTCGTAGTTGACCTCTGAGATCATGACTACTTAACCGGGCTTTCCTGTGGGTGCCTGAAGCTACTACACTTAATACCTTCAGCCAGGGGTTATTCAACTATGCAAATTAAAACTAGGTGAACGCTCGCTAAGGGCATCCCCTGTGGGGTACGAACCTTGGCTTAGGGCGTCAACCGGAGGGAGGACATCAAGGATGGGACGGGCTGGATCAAAGTTTTGATCATGATTATTAGTCGGGGAATTTAAAACTACGTGCTCAGCTGCAACAACTGCTGGCACCTCGTTATCGAGCAAGGGTCGGGATCACACCGCCGGCAAGTACTCGTTTGTGGCTAACAAGAGCTATCAAAGAGAGTACTCGCTCAGTGACGCTCGCTTGGTGGGCAGAACACTCGCTGAGAGAATCAAGTTTGGTACATACGTATACCAGCGAGTCACCGCTCGTTGCTCCCCTACTCGTTTGTAATTACTAGTTCGCTCGCTTATCGGTATTAATCCCCGGCTGTGGGATAGGTGTCTTAAGCGCTACATGGTTGGGTAGACCACATTCCACCCAGCTGTTTTATTGTCTTGGTCGACTAGCACTGCATTTGTTTATTTACTACATCCTGTAGCCTGTAATAGAGCTTTAAGACGCTGACAAGAGCTAAAGCGCGGTCACTGCCGGACTGCATAGAAAAGAAAGAAGCGCGATGACGCAACGCTTGTAATTTATTGCAAAATATTAAGCAATTATCTATTTATTCAAAAATGAGTTGAATAATCGCAAATAAAAAAAACAACCAAATTATGCATTCAAGACGTTCTTGTTATTTGGTATTTAATAGGTACAGATATTTTTGATTTGAATTGGTTAGTTGACCGTTAATTTGTATCGAGATGTTTTTTTTTTTCAAAACCTATTTTGGTAATAACGAAATTCGGAGAAATATGTTCATGATCATAATTATATTTTTTCCGCTTCCAAAAACTGTACAGATTTGGCAAAAAAACTTAAGACAAACCTACTTAGAACATTTAGCTACTTGTCAGCGTCTTAATGTTAAAACTATCAAAAAATTTAGTATTATTCTTGAAACTAATACTAACGACTATTATTTACTTATGGTGGATCCTTATTAGTATCATAAAGAATAATAAAGGTGTCTTACCACAATTAAAATGAAAGGAACTTGAATGCATTTGAAATGTTGATGGTAATCTTTAGTCAGACATTGAACACAGGGTGGCAGGGACATCGACGCGAAAATTGTTACCATGGATTCAGTACATGATTCTGAACCCCCAGCGTTGAAATTGTTCGTCGGTTATTTAAAAAAAAAAAACTGCTTTTCCATATATGTATTTTGACCGCGTAGGTATTGCACTTTTCTATGAAATTTTTTGAAGTGAAAACTTTAGGAACGTTGGGCATTTTTGAGGTGCGACTAAACCATTGATTTGGCGACACCGTGATGACACCAGCTTTTGACCATTAAAAAGACATCAACGCGTTGATGACCGCGGTGCGTGGAGTAAAAGACATCAACGCGTTGATGACCGCGGTGCCGATTTTTTTTCAAGTTTTCACTTCTGTCGGCACTCCCGGAGTGCCACTGTTTTTTTTTTAATCTGTCCTGATCTGTGTTCAAATTTTTCTTCACGAAAAATTTCTAAACAGGGGTTTCAGAATCATGTACTGAATTCATGGTAACAGTTTTCGCGTCGATGTCCCTGCCATCCTGTATGTAGTACTTAATGTATTTTTTTTTGCAAAACGAAAGACTTATAAAAATAAACTATAATAATGTACTCTATGTAATTATTGTATATAAACTACCAAGTACATATTTACTTGTGCTCAAACTACATAAAAATATACTATTTTGTTACTCAATGTTGCCATTGTATAAAATTGTTTAGTAGGATATTAATGATATGTACAGTTTAGAAATAATAAATGTTGAATCATACTCTTTTTTTTTTAATACAATGATTATAACAACGTCCGATATGTATAAACCATTTCGAAACTTTTTGATAAAAGTGTAAACAAATCCTGCTCAGGTTACATTCTTACGCAAATCACTCACTAAATGGTTTTAATAACATAGTAACACATTCACCATAATTTAGAAGGTCACATTTTAAAAGAGTAACGGTGGAGTTTCTTGCCCATTCTTCTTCATACGAAAACTACCATTTGTATAGGGCGACTAGAATCAATTACATTATTTGGTAAATTTTGACGTTCAAAAGTGCCATAAATGGACCTATTTGAAATAAATGATTTGATTTGACTATATTTCACTAGTTTTTCCTACAATTGTTGTTTGAATATCATGTTAAATTGGAATATAAAGTTCTAGCATTTAACCATCGCAGGACCCAGACGAGTCGAGAGACACCTCTTGTATTAAAATCCAGCCGATCGGTTGCTTCGAGGATATAAAGTATCCCACATACAAAGATACTTATATACGCATGAAAAACATAACTGTCTTGCAGCGCGGAGTCTGATAAAAATAACCTCCATTTGTGTACATTTTCATCACATTCTCTTGGGTCTCTACCCATAGACAAGTTGAAGTGCCAGTGGTCCAGCTATTATTATTAGCAGTCGCACATGGAAATATAAATCTCTGAACGCTGTTCACAAATCCGAAAGCCGAAAATGTCAGCTTCCGACAGCTATCGGCGACGCTCCGATTGGGCCTTCGCCAGTGAAGGGCCAATCGGAGCGCCAAACGCGGTCTATGGTAAAGTCGAGATGGTTAAAAGAAACTCACACTAGGGCCTCTGTTGTCGGGGGCAAGGGAACTCAGGTACTTCATCATATCATCATATTCAGCCTATAATGTTCCCACTTCTGGGACACAGGCCTCCTCTCTGTGAGAGGGAGTGGGCTGTAATCTACCACGCGGGCTCAGTGCGGGTTGGTAGATGTCACATGTCTTCGAACTTTTGGTTCTAGAACATGCCGGTTTCCTCCCGATGTTTTCCTTCACCGTTTTGAGAGCAGTGGTGATGAAATTATTTACACAAAGTAAAGCGACTGCCTGGGTTCGAACCCATAACGTACAACTTGTAAGTCGAGGCTGTTACCACTGGGCCACCACTGCTCTCAATCGGGCACCTACTTAAGTAATCGAAATGTGTCATTTTCGACACCGCAGCCTGCCGAATGGTTTTGGATAGCTATGCAGACCGGTCAGGTCTGGTACGGTCATCAGCAGAAGTAGATAACACTTTTACATGTGCCTTTTATGTTAGCTGAAGAGATTTAACATCTGAAATTATCTTAGTCTGAACTGAATCAGTTCCAACTTATTTTAACTCAACCCATTCGTTCAACCTGCTGAAAATCTCCCACCAGGACATGAGTTGGCTTTGCTTACCTGGAAGTCTTTAAATAAATTCAATTTTCCATCTTTACCCCCAGGACACCACTGGACCACCATGACCATGTAATGAAAACCTGTTCAGGTTCACAGATGACTCGGGCTTTTTTTTTTGTTGGGTGGGAAATTATCAAATAACTTCTTCCGCTCTGCACGGAGCGGGATGTTAGACTCTTACTGACTAAAACCCACCTGTGTTCCATCAGTTGCCCGAATGTTGCCAGGGGCCACGGTATCCTTTTCTGACTTTCCCGCGATTCCAGCAGGCATCGGCCCTAGCAGACCCCGTCAGTTGTGCTGATATCTCTTTGAGGCGCGCGTGGAACACAACGCACCGTCGACCCGGGCCTGGTCCTTATCGGACGGCGAGCTACCCATTGCTCACTGTCCGCAAGCCCGCGCCTACGATGACCGGGAATCGGCCTGGCATTCCCGATGACCAGGGCGTCTCCTGCAGCGGCTAGGGGCGTGAGGGCGCGAAATTAGCCTCTCCCTTACGCGTTCAGCCTCCTCCTTCGCGAGCATTACTGCTTCGCAGAAGGAGGTGACGGCTTCCCATGTCCTCTCGCTCCTTACCAGATGACTTCGCCCTGGAGTGTAATTGTGGTGCTGTCCCACAAAAAATGGGGCACTTTATCGTGTCTAGCGTGTCGTGTTACCTGCATCGTGCAGGTGCAGGAGCTGTGGACACTAATGAAAGTGCCAAACTCGTAGCCAAATTCTGGGCTGACTGATACCAAGGCTAGCCTTTATTCAGGAAGGCGACAAGTTGAATGATATGAAAACAATAATTCTGTGAAATCGATCGATTGTTTGGTAATTAAATCCTTATCATGCAAATAAAAATTTTACAGTAATTTGTTAAGTAACTATTTATTTAATAACTTACAATCGATTACCGAATATTATGAAAATCGATGTAACTTTACGAGTTATCAAAATATTGACAAACAATGAACTATATAAGGATAACATTTGTTTTGTTATACATTGTATTCTTCGGTATTTATTGTTTATAGAAGTTAATTAAGTTAATAATTAAATTGAAATGTATTTTGGAAGGTTCTCGATTATTCTGCTGATCGTGTCATGCGTTGTCGTAAGTACCTACCTTTTATAATTACGTATTATACTTTTTATAAAAATAAGTTGCAACTGCAACTACTTCTGAAAGGTTTCGTCTGGGAACACCGAGTATCTACAACCGTACGGAGGTACTTACCTGTTTATGTCGATAAGCAGCTAGTGGTGCTGTGTTCCGGATTGAAAGATGTTCCATTTCTGGTCAAACATATCGAAAACGACACTTCAGTATTAAATCTGTTAAACAGGCTGTTTGGTAGAAGGACCGACAATTTTTTTGAGGGATTGTTGTTGTCATTTGCTAGCTTAAAATTGTTTTATATTTCATTTTTAAAATAAATTATTTTTCGGACGTTACCACAATTTTAAGACTTAGTAGGTAGGTCATTTTTAAAAACCAATCGTATATAAATGTCATTGCCGATAGCATAAAAAAATATTCCGATCTATTACAACCAGAAACAAGAAAGTTGTGACGACATTAAAGGTACTTAATACAAAAAAAAAAAAAACAATTACCACCTACCACCGTCACAACTAAGACACAGGTTTTATGGTTGAAATCTAGGATATGACGGTCCCTATCCCTAAGAAAATTGTGTCGGTCCTTCCACCGAAGATCCTGTAACCAACACCCTAAATATACAAGGCTTCATGCCAAGCCATTTTCAGCCATTTTCAGTTTCGGGTCAGCCATCATTAAAAAAACTTTTATGTTTTTCAGATCAACGCCCAAAGAACAACGAAAAGAAAAATTGCTAAATCAAAGACTAAGGTTAAAAAGTCTGGCCTTCAGAACTTCGGATTGTCTGGAGCTGGATGTCAGAATACTCTAATAGACATCATCAATTGTGGATGTCGGGGCCCTGTAATAGAACCTGTATACGCACCTGTGGCTTTACCCAGCCCTGGACCTGTAATTGACGTACCTAACTACAGATATACAGAGCCTATGGAAATAAACCCTCTAGGATGCCTTTTCCCAATCATTGATATACCTAGCTTCGGAGTTCTCGCTTCACCCATGTCAGTACCAAGTATTGAGATCATAGCACCTGTTTTGGATATTCCCTATGGATGCTCGGGCCCTTGTGGATGTTCGGGCCCCTGTGGATGTTCAGGCCCCTGTGGATGTTCGGGCGCCTGTGGATGTTCGGGCCCCTGTGGATGTCCTGGGCCCAAATGTGGATGTAATAGAGTACCGGCTGTCAAACTCCCAGCGTGCCCTTATGGGTCTGTAGCAGCTATTGAAGCTCCAAAATGTGTATGTCAAAGTCAGCAGGTTCCTACTTACTCTTATGGTATTAGTTCAGTCATTGAACTACCTTCGTATGGTCCTGTATCTGCCTGTGGATGTCAGGGTCCCTGTAGTTGTGCAGGCATACCAATGTCATCTTGTGAATGTTTGGGCTCCTGTAGCTGCTCCGGTAACCAGTTGTCATCCTGTGGATGTTCGGGCCCCTGTGGCTGTGCAGGTATGGCGTTATCCGCCTGTGAATGTATGGGCCCCTGTTCAATTGCTACAATGCCAATATCTTCTTGCGGTTGCAGCGGGCCCTGTGGTTGTGCAGGGATTCCTGTAGCGTCTTGTGGTTGTAACGGGCTTAATGGTTGCTCTGGAGTTCCAATGTCATCCTGTGGCTGTTCTGGCCCCTGCGGATGTTCTTTGATGCCAGTGTCATCTTGCGGTTGCTCCGGCCCATGTGATTGTTTAGGTTTAGCTGTATCATCTTGTGGTTGCTCGGGCCCCTGCGGTTGTTCAGGGATACCAGTTCAATCATGTAGTTGCTCCGGCCCATGTGATTGTTTAGGTATAGCTGTATCATCTTGTGGTTGCTCGGGCCCCTGCGGTTGTTCAGGGATACCAGTTCCGTCCTGTGGATGTTCAGGGCCCTGTGGATGTCTCGGCATACAGATGCCGTCATATGGATGTCAGTTACCTACGATAGAGGTGCCATCTTGCGGTTGTGGATGTGGCGTGCCCGGCTGTGGATGTAACCCCAAGTATTTACGTCAAGTTACTTTGCAACCACCTTACTTGTGATTTGTTAATATTAAGGTATAAATTAAATAAGTAGGTATAAATAAATTATGTGATAATAAAATATTTTGTTTGTTTTTCTTGTAAAACTTTCTTGACATGAAACCATTATGGCTACATTGGCTACTGTTCCCCTGAAAGACTTAATTCCAACAAGGACCTGATTTTTTTCCAAATATAAAAACCGTTACTAGAAAAAACGATAAGAAAATCGCAAATGATTATCTTGGAATATAGAGGAATTTTGCTCCTAGTTGCATCAAACTCAAACTCAAACTCAAAGCATTTATTTCAAATAAACCAATTACAGGCACTTTTGAATTGTCAAGGGGTCGGTCAGTCAGAACGATGAAGCTAGTTGCCCATTCCAAAGCGTAGTAGGTACCTATGGAGAAGAACGGGCAAGAAACTCCATGGACACTCTTTTAAATCACAATATGTTTACAAAATATTGGTTACATCATTCATGTTAAAGTTATAAATGTGAGAACGATGCACAACGATAAAAGCGTCCGTATTAAAAAATAAAACAATTCAAAAATCAAATTAAAAAAGCCATGGCAGCTAGAAGATGACCAGTCCCTACTGACAGCGCCCGTTCACGAACATGACGCATGGATTAGCACCATTCAGCTCAACCATTTTGAAGGGAGCTAAATGATCCAACACACACGCCACCGTCAGCGAGACATTAGAGTGAGCATGACATACTGTCAGCCGCAAGGGCACATTCAAGTTAATGAAAGACGTACCTAGTAAATGGTAGCCTTAAAGTAGGTACATAGTACTCACACATGTTATGAAATTATACTATTTGAAAGGGATTGAATTTATACAATGCAAAGATGAGTAGTTTCTAAATCTTCAGCAACTCCAACAGTATTTCCAAATGCTAATCAATTAGTTTATGCGCCCTTGTGGAGCAGGACCAGCGTTTAGCCAAGCATTTATATCAGCGATGTAATCCCCCAAATTATAATATGCTTGGCTGCATAGTGTGCGTTTTATATAAGATTTAAATTTCGTTTCATTCAGTTGAAGTATGTGGGGAGGTATTTTATTGTAACATTTTAAGCAGTACCCCATGAAAGATGAGTCCACTTTAGCCAATCTGAAACCTGGTTGAACTAATTGGTCCCTATTTCTAGTGATATAATTGTGTCTTGCACCTCTTTTACTAAAAAGATGTAGATTTTTCCTTACGTTTTCATATATATATTGACAAGGTACCGTCATGATGTTAATATTTTTAAACAGTTCCCTTAGAGAGTCGCGCCTGCGGAGGCCATATATGGCTCTGATGGCTCTTTTCTGCAGAATAAAAATAGACTCGATGTCTGCAGCCCGACCCCATAGTAAAATACCATACGACATAATACTATGAAAGTAACTGAAATAGACTAGCCTCGCGGTATCTACATCAGTAAACTGACGTATTTTTCTCACAGCATATGCTGCTGAACTTAGCCGTCCTGAAAGGGATGTTAAATGAGGACCCCATTGAAGCCTTGAGTCGAGCGTGATCCCCAGGAAAACAGTTTTATCGACAAATTCTAGTCTCTCTTGATTCAATACTATCTCACAATTACTACTTTTGACATTTGGTAAAGAAAATCTTATGCATTTAGTTTTTTTACCATTTAATACTAAATTATTAGCAGTGAACCAATTTTGGACTTGCAACAGGGCGTTATTTACGTCGTCAAGATTTGATGCACGTCTATTAATTTTAAAAATTAAGGAAGTATCATCAGCAAATAACACCATTTGCGGTTGGGTTTTTAACAAATGGGGCAGATCGTTAATATATACTAAAAAGAGGAAAGGACCTAATATCGATCCTTGTGGTACACCCATTTTTACTTTTAAAGCAAGTGAATTGACACCATTTATTTGAACTTGCTGCTGTCTACCATTTAAATAAGATTTTACTAAACTAAGCGCAAGTTTTCCAAGTCCGTAATGCTCAAGTTTCGAGATTAAGGTTTCGTGGACAACGCAATCAAATGCCTTGGAGAGGTCACAAAAAATTCCTATGGCGTCTTGGGCCTCTTCCCACGCCGTAAATATGTGCTTTAATAAGGTGACACCGGCGTCAGTCGTACAACGCCCCTTGGTGAAACCATACTGTTGCTCATGTAAGATTTTATTGGTGTTAAAATGATTGAGCATTTGATTAAGCATTACTTTTTCAAACAACTTGCTGAAAACCGGCAATACGGATACGGGTCTATAATTATTGGTGTCTTTACTGTCCCCCGATTTAAAAAGTGGTATTACCTTACTATATTTCATTAGATCAGGGAAGACTCCTTGATCCACACACAAATTAAATATTAAGGCTAAGTACGGCGCTATAGTCTCAATAATGGAGGTACAAACTTTGATTGACATACCCCATAGATCTTCGGTTAATTTGATCTATATTTGCTTGAAAGCTTTTATTACTGTTATAGGGCTTATATGTTTGAATTTAAATTCAATCGGACAGGATGAAACGTTTGCTCTTAATAAATCAATAGAACGCGAGGGCGAGGAATTTAAGGTTTCAGTAGTTATAAGTGGAATACTGGTAAAGAAATTTACGAATTCTTGAGCAACTTCTTTGTTAGTGCTTATGAGACCACTTGAAGTTTCTAGTGTGAAATCATTATTATGTCTTTTATTCCTGTTAGTCTCGTCATTGATAATTTTCCAAACAGTCTTTATTTTATTATCGGCTGATTTGATCTTGTTGCTAATGTACAAGGCTTTAGCTACCTTGCAGGTATTTTTAAAAGTTTTAGAGTAAGTAGCAACATATTTATTAAAAGTTTCAGAGTTAATATAAGGCTTAAGGCCATACAGCTCAAACAATTTTTCCCTACTTTTCCTAATACCCTTGGTTGCCCAATCACTGAACAAAAAATTTGGGCAAATAGTTTTAGTTTTCTTTTTTAAAGTATTATTGAACTCTGTGCGCACTACGGAAAAGAATTCCTCATATAATTCATTTGCATTTTTTATAATATGACCCGGTATACTTAACGTACTAATTAAGTTATTATTAAATCTACTTAGATTGCTGGTTGTTATTTGTCTAGATTGAATCTGAATTCTTTGTAATGGTGTAATGGACTTGAAAGTAACCGTTTGACCACTATGATCAGAAGGGAGATAATTTACAATGGCTTTATGTAAGTAGTCACAACAACAATAAACATTATCGATACATGTAGCAGTATTTGTAGTTATGCGGGTTGGTTCTGAAAACACATTTGATAAATTGAATGATTTAAAGAGACTTAATAATCGACTACTATTTGAACTATTTTCTAAGATATTAATATTGAAGTCACCACAGATAATTAGTGATTTTTTTCCCGATGCAAGTTTTGCTAGAACATCTTCCATTACTGACTCAAATATGGAGTAGTTTTGATAATTTGGGGGTCTGTAAACGCACACTATAACATGCTTATCTAGCTCAACACAGGACAATTCGACGATATGTTCAACCGACAGATCAACTATATCTTTACGAGTCTTAAATTTAATGGAATTTTTAACCAAGATTAGTGAACCCCCACGCAGGAGAGATTTTCGGTTAAAACAACTGCCCACACTATAATTTTTATAATTTATTAGCATTTCATATTCTTTCAACCAATGTTCAGTTAAGCAAATAATTTCAAACTTTGTTTTTTCCAAAAATAGTTCAATTTCTAATTGTTTTGCAGAAAAACCTTGAATATTTTGATGAAATAATGACATCTAATAGTCGGTCATAATATTTTTAGTATGACTGGAAGCCGAGCCAAACATAGTTGGGAAAAGGCTAGATAGATGATGATGAATCTTTTTAGTATGAAAATAGGAGCAAAAACTAAAACAACAGTGACTAAGAAAGACTTCTTAATTTTTTTCTTAAAAAGAAACTGCTCTTCCCTACTACATAACATCTAAAGGTAGGTCTAACTTAGGAATAATTTGACGCATAGCCCGCTAATGAATAGGTGGACGGTCTTTTTTCTTTCGAAAATAAACTTTATCTACGTAGAGATAACTCACGATTATAATCGATTATGCAACATCACTCTCGCTGACACTCGATTGCTGTAATGTAGCAGATAAATAAACGAGAAATTTTTATATAAACCCACTTATTTGAGATCTCGAGTATATTCATTTGCACTGCGTATAAAAGGTAAGAACATTTTATTTTTTTTATATTTCTCTCTGCACAACGTACACTTGTCTTATTAAAATATTGAAGATCCTGGATTAGTTACTCAAAATATAGATACTATACTTACTGCCGCCGTAAGCGCAACCATCTGTGGAAAATTGTAAAGAAAATTCTGTTTTAGGTACAAAAAAGGCGCATCTAGTAATTTCCCATTTGCTTTTTCTAGAAGCACCTCTTTACTAACGTCGGCAGTATAGGTATTTATATTGTTTTGTCATTCACAAGAAACATAATTTCTGTTGTTTCAGAAAAAATGCAGTTCACTTATCTAGCCCTACTTTTGTCCGTCACTTTAGCACCATCGTTAAGTCAAAAGTTAACTCCAAATGCAGTAACATCACTTCTTCAAGGCATCCTATCACCGAAAAATACTGAACAAGTGATACAAATGCTGTCAAGTGCAGCCAACAAGAAGAGAGCACTGCTAAAGGTGCCAGGGACAGTCAAAAGATTTGCCATCGCTGAAAATGTGCCAAGGACTGTGATGAGAACTGAAGCTCCTAATATGATGGCACAACTTATACAAAGACCCCAAGAAATGTGTATGAAAAAGAATGTAGTGGTTCAAAATTCTAACAATGTGATCGTACGAAAGGGCAACCAGATAGTATTACCAAAAAATATGGTCGTTCAAAGAAGAGCTGAAGCGGTTTACCCGAAAAATGTGATGATACAGAATGTCGAAGAAGCTACACTACCAAGGAACGTGATAGTCAGAAAAAACGAAAAGCCGAAAAGAGTGGTTGTACAGAATAACGAATATGCTCTAAGAGTTCCACAAAGGAGAACTCCTGAGGCTGTTCAGCAAAAAGTTTCAAATCCACAAATGAGACCGGAGGCCCAGCAAAAAGTATTGACAAGTCCACCTCAAATGACAAAATATGTGACAGTCCCTCAACAAAAAGTTTTGATTCGTAATAACAATCCTTTCCTGCCAGCTGCTTCCCCTGTTTCGGCTTTCACTGCAACATCTTCAAGTGCTATATCACCAGCAATGCCACAATCGAGAGGACAGTATTTGAGGAAAATTCTGATTCAACCACCAACTTTATGACTGAGAATAGGTGGGATAAGTAGGTATTCAGTTTGGAAGCGATGATTTCTGATTGATTAAGGTTATTTATTCTGAATTCGTATTTAAAATGAAAAATAAATGAATAATAAAATATAAAAAAAAACAATAAAATAATAAATGAATAAATAATGAATGATAAATATGTGGTTGTCATTAAGTTCTTAGTTTTTAAGATAATTTATTTGTAATATGTTTGAAGAAATAAATTGATTGTGCTGTAATGTTTGGTTTTGTTTGTTAGTCACTGCGGGACTAAATTATAGAGGTAATGTTGCACTACATAGGTACGTATAAATAATCTCACACCTTCTTCCCATAATAGGGTTAGGCACAACCTACAGAACTGCTAAGATCCTTAAATACACTATGCACTAATAATGTCGGATACTGCAAGAAGCTTCTACATGGATATTAAAAATATCGAAACATTGGTACAAATATGAAGGCATGTTACTATAGTTACATACAACTATGCAAACCTTGAGAAAATCAAACAAAAATATTGAAGGAATGTTTTAAAACATTCCACCAAAATGAACAAAGGATTGAAGAAACAAAATGAAATCAGCACCACCAACCACATTTTGATTAGAAACCAAAATGTTTTTCTTTTATATAAAGAGTTCAAAGGACAACTCCTCATTGGTCTAGTGACTCCTCATTAGTCTAGTGGTAGCAAAGTGCTACTGCTGAGTATGAGGTCCTGGGTTCGATTCCTGGGTCGGGCAAAGTGTTATTGGGTTTTTCCGCCTGGAATTTCTCAGTAGCAGCCCGGAGTCTGGAATTGTGCCCGGTTGATGGCAATAGACTCGCCCCCTATTACGTGGGACTTAAAACATAACTGGCGAAATGTGAGTGTACTATAGGTACACCTCTGCCTAACCCTTCGGGGAATACAGGCGTGATGTTATGTGAGTGTTCAAAGAAATTGTTCTAATAAGATACTGGTGAATGTACTATAAAAACTAAATCAAAAACCACTTGCCAAGAGAAACATAAAGAAAAAACAAAAATTAATGGCATCACACAATTATTATAACTGGAAATGGCCAGTTACATACTTTGAAAACTAGTAAGTAATTAACCATTCATTACCCACTAGTTTTCAAAGTATGTTCATCCTCCTTTTAAATAAAAAGTTTCTACTTTTAAAATATATATACACTTTTTACTTTTAAAAGTTTTAATTCAGTAACACCATGAATTTTATTTTATTTTTTTGACATGGTTATAATAATATTAATAGTAAGTATTAGTAAAACTAGCCAAACAGACAAGCTTGCGCCAAAAGTGGTTACGTTGCACGTCAATGATACAACGGGTCAAGTTACAGAATATCACTTGCATGTTATAAAACGACAAGGTCTTTTTTGTCGTTGTGACAGCTAAGCCGGCTCTAGACATGTGTAATGTAATGTATCGTGTAATGTAATGCGAATAGTGTGGATAGCATGCAAACTCAACGCGAATCTTATATTATGTGTTCGACTTCGAGAGCCTTTGCCGTCCACACGCAGAATTCCCGATACATTACACGTCTGGACTCGGCTCGATATTCAACTTTGTGTAGTTTGTATTTTCTGGGAATTGTAGTCAAAGTAGTACTTAAAATAATAGTTATAAGGTCGACTATACATGTTACTCTATCAAAGACTTGTACAGTCACCACCATCTTCTTGCCCTTGTTCCATGTTACATGTGGTCGACGTTTTCTTCTGCTATTATCTCCTGTTGACCGTCACGCTATCATTCACTTCACTCCCTTCTCTTTCATATCATTCTTCACACAATCCATCAATTTTTTCCTTAGCCTTTCTCTTCCTTGCGATCCAACAACATTTATTTATAATTATAATACCTATACACAGTCAGTGGCTACAAAATTAGAAATAACTTCTTGCAGTTCTACTTTTCGACTATTATATAAGAGCGTAACTCTTCTTAGGGAAGACTTTCCTAAAACCCTCAATAAAAACCCCCATACCTACTTATATCTTTGAGATTATTGTTAGAAACTGTATGTTTATTTTTTTATTTATAAGGTAGCTTCACAGCTGACAGTAAGTATAACATTATTATTATTCTCAACATAACGCCAATTACGAAGTTCACAGAAAAAAAATTGAAATACAAAGAGTGACATAATCCTTACATATTATGAAACAAAGTCCCCCGCCGCGTCTGTCTGTCTGAACGCGATAAACTCAAAAACTACTAAACGGATTTTCAAACAGCTTTCACCAATGGACGGAGTGATTCAAGCGAAAGGTTTTAGTGTATAATTCATTAAGGTTTTGTGTAAATTGGCTGAAATTTGACGATTATTGTTGAAGATGTCGGAAAAAATCATGCCGACTGGAAACTTTATTGACGTGCGCCGTGGAAATGGTAAAGTTACATAAAATTTATGTTCTACAGTATTGTTCATCTTAAAAAGTTCAACAAAAAGTTCGCGATGGCATATGTCTATCTTTTAAGGATGCCCCACAATAACCATTTTTAATGACCTTTTCCTCGGCTTTTAAGTAATCCCGGTATCGGCAGTACGTTCCCGTGGGACATTTTCCGACATCCACGCGGGCGAAGCCGCGGCCAAAAGCTAGTTATTTATAGTGTGCGGGCGTATATCTGTGCGGTGTAGGTATCGTAAATGTGTGTAAAGGTGTGTGTGTGTGTTTGTGTACATATGACTAAACTGGCACTACTGAGTTACCATAACCATTTACCATAACAGATACACACACACACCTGTTACCATAACTACTTTTATTTAAAAAAATAGCAGTTTTGTTATCAAGTTTAAAGTTAATACTCTTAACTGTTCCGGTTTCAAGTTGTGGTTGGAAAAGTAAGTACCTAGTTGTGGTTAGTTAGGGTAGGTAGATATGTAGAAGTGTTACATTACAAAATAAGAAGTGGGTGACGTTTGGCTTCGGATTATTGCCCTGAGGGTTCATCCTGGACATAGGTACATATTCAACTGTTAGGTTGTTCAACATCTGCGTAAAAATATACATAAGGGATATCGCGCACTAAACGAAATGCTACCACGACCAGTGGTCGCAGCGACCAGGTAAACGAGAGAAACCGATACGAATCGCGCACTTGATCACAACGGCCAACTATCCAGACCATACAATAGGGATGATGACTAAAAATATTTTGTTGTTCCGTCCGGTAGATTATTTAAAAATATTGGAAACGTATTTTTTCATTTTTTACGTAATCAAAACATTACGGCGATACATTGAGATAAAATGTGCCATGACGTCACGAGTATGTAGATTTTAAACTTACTTGTGACGTGGTGACCCCCACTCCCTAACTTTAATGCGTTTTATCTAAGTCATTTTTTATTAATATGATAAAGCAAAAAATACGTGTCTTATTTTTTTTTTACCATTTATGCATACACATATAAACAGACAAGAAGAAAGGAACAGAAAAATACGTACAAAGGCAATGCTTATTACCGAACTGACGGACTAAATAGTCTTTTTTTTTACCCGGGCATCATCCCTATTCCACTAGATGGCCACGAGTCACGACTCGCCGAAGTCGTAGCCGTTCCGGTGCGCGAGATTCTTAATTCATGAAGATTCTTTGTTGAATGTCGTGCTGCCTTTTTGCCTTGAACTCTCGACACCTAGGTACTGTTTTTAATAGTAGACAAAGCTTGCGAAAGATGTAGATACCTAAGTCTACCCATAGGCGTAATGAACAAAAAAGAAAATAAATAACATAAATAATTTATTTACCTAAATATATAACTTAAATGCAAGGAGGAGGAATAGGTATCTTCTTCAAATACTGGCACCTACTGCAAGTGTTGGCAGGTGGCAATAGAGGAGAAAATGGTGCCATCGCAGATATTGGCGACGCTGCTGGCAAGAACGGATTAGCCAATGGGAAGCCAGCTGGCAACGCAGCTTCGTATGCTTCCAAGCAACCGCAGGGTGCTTTTGCCACACCTCTTGGCGCGGCTGCAGGGACTGGCAGGGGGACAGATAGCTCGTAGGGTGTTTGCATGAGTGGCAATGGGGCAGGGTTGCCACATGGGCAACCTGGCATCATAGCTGGTACTGTTCGTGGGTATGGCGCGAAGATTTGGGATTGAGCCTGTAAATAAAAAGGGAGGATTAATTATTTAAATTGTAGGTGTTTTGTGGAAAGAGGTTCGATAGAAAAATAAAAGAAATACTTACGCCAACGAAAATAGAGAAGGCAACAATAATAATAGAATTCATTTTGTACTAGTTTACCGCTTAAAAACACTGTGATTGACCAAACAAACGTTTTGGTTTAAGTACTAAATTATTATCAAAACTTTTGTAATAGAACAATCTAAATTTTCATAATTTTTATCGTGATAAAAGTGTGTATTTAAAACATCTAATAATTACGTTATAATAATATCGTTGATAAGGATTTCTATAATGATTCCTTATAACGATAAGAGCAAGCCATCCCCTAAATAAGAACATTACTGGGTAAAACTGGTTGTCAAACTTTATGGCTGGTAACTACCCGAAAACAACGAATGACAGGGCTGGACCAACGGCTTAACGTGCTCTTCGATGCATGGAAGGGTATGTAGGTAACAGATAGTCACCCATTCACGAAGCGACTGCGGCAAGCGTCGCTTAACCTTCGATCGACGCGTGCAGCTGTTATCATTTAGCCACTTGGCCCACCTAGCTACGAGTTTGGTTTGGTTCTTTGATTTTATGAGTCGGGGATTCAGTCCAAAATATTTTTTGTATGACCGTTGTTCCGTATGTTTATAATTATAAAGTCTATTTTTGTACCTCGTCATCTACCTAGCTTTATCCCAATTAAATACTGAAGTCGGCTTCCAGTCTAACCGGATGGATATTACCTATACTTAGTATAATAATGGTACGTTTTTTTTTGGGTGGGAAATTATCAAATAATTTCTTCCGCTCTGGGCGGAGCGGGAGGGCGTGTCAGACTCTTACTGACTAAAACCCACCCGTGTTCCTTCGGTTGCCCCGTTGCCGGGGGCCACGATCGCCATTTCGGTTTTCTTCGCACCCCCGGCAGGCATCAGTCCTAACGGACCCTGTCAATTCTGCTGACATCTCTTTGAGGCGCGCGTGGAACACAACGCACCGTCGATCCGGGCCTGGTCTTTAACAGCCGTGTCCGGTGAGGACCTGCGTCAGGCGGCGTGAGGTCACCGTGGCTCTCTAGCCACTCTTCAAAGAGGGATAATAATGGTACCTACGGGCTGTATTATCCACGGCTGGGCTATGATTTTCAAACCTTTCCAAGTTTCCTTGTGGCGTTGGTATGTTGTAATAATTTACCTAATCGAAACATCAAAGTAATGATAAGTTTTACATAATAATTGATAAAGATAGCGTTTACAGATAAAAATATTAATACATAAACAGTTGTGGAGGCAAGTTTTAGCAATCCATAGAATCAGTTACAGGAGAAGGTTATAGGAGAAGGTTTAGATACTTTATTAGATAAAACTAAAATAAATCCAAAATAAAAGTTAGAAAATTTATTTAAAAAAAATTGATTCAAAGCTACATTAACAGTTGTAAAAATCAGAGAAAATCAAACATAGAGGGTGCAGAGTTACAACCCTAATTGGTGTTGCTATCATTTAAAACTTAACGGGTTACAAGTGAATAAAAAAAATATGAAATTTTTTGGTGTGTTGCTGATTCAAACTTTATTGCTAAGTGTAAGTATTTTTTACTACGCATAACATAACATACCATCACGCCTGTAATCCCCGAAGGGTCAGTCTGAGGCATATCTCCACACACATTTCGCCAGTTATGTTTAAGTCCCATGTAATAGGGGGCGAGCCTAGTAACTTCTCCCGCTCTGGGTGGAGCGGGAGTGCGTGTCAGACTCTTACTAACTAAAACCCACCCGTGTTCCTTCAATTGCCTGTATTGCCAGGGGCCACGGTAACCCTTTCGGACAAAACCGCAACCCACGCAAAGCATCGGCTCTATCGGACCCTGTCAGTTCTGCTGACATCTCTTTGAGGCGCGCGTGGAAGACAACGCGCCATCGACCCGGGCCAGGTCTTTATCGGACGGCGAGCTACCCATTGCTCACCATCCGCAAGCCCGCGCTCACAGTGGCCGGGAATCGACCTGCGACTCCCAACGCCCAGGGCTTCTCCTGTGACGGTTATGGGCGTGAGGGCGCGAAAATTGCCTCTCCCTCACGCGTTCCGCCTTCTCCTTCACGAGCATTACTGCTTCACAGAAGGAGGTGACGGCCTCCTATGCCCTCTCGCTCCATACCATGGCCTGAACCAGGCCCGGATGCGAAAGATCACCGCCACCGATCATCTCCAGGAGGACACGGCGATGCTCCACCCAAACCGGGCAGACCTTCACCATATGCTCCACCGTATCCTCCGGGCGATCCATACAATGGTGACCCCCGGGCGTTTCTTCCCGCCTTATCCAGAACAGGAACCTCCCGAAACAACCGTGTCCGGTGAGGACCTGCGTCAAGTGGAAGGTGAGGACGCCGTGGCGCCTCTCTAGCCACTCCTCAAAGAACCAAGGACCTTATGCTCAGCAGCAGCGCTTTCGACCACTAGACCAACGCGGCAGTCATTTTGTACAATTTAACGCAAAATAATGATAAATAGGAACCTAAGTTACCAATAAGGTACATTATAATCAGTCTATTACCTATTTATTGACGGGCTTTCTCTAAGAAGCTACATTGAAAAATCGCGGCCGCAAATTGCAATTAGGTTTCACCTAACTATCGGTGGTTACTAACAATCCAATGAGGCCGTGGCCCTTCTTGATGTAATCCTTAATTGTCATTTACGACACCCATGAGTCTATAGAAGTATTCTTATAAAGTTCTTATTTATTTTCAGAATGTCTTCGCTCAATACAGAGTACAGAACTTGCCATGCGGACCACAGATTCAAAACGCTCCCTACAGCCAACCACAGCCTCCATTAATAAACTCACTACTTTCAACATATGCATCAAACATGCCTTTAGTTGACAAACTAAACACCATTGCAGCTGTAATTCAAAAGTTACCGCCAAAAAATCCAGGAATGACTCAAAAAAGAATCTATATGGCAGAGGCATTGAAAAAGACAGCCTTGGAGAGTTTAATGGTTGCTGCCAATGCTTGCAAGAGTTTGCAGAAGGCTGAAGGTCGAGCTCCTTTGCCACAACTTCAAATGACAGTTGGGAATGACGTTTTAGCTAATAGGGCGGTAAATGTCAGATATGACAGGTATGCTTGATTTGACGAAAAAATCATTCATGTTTATTTTAAAACAAGATTTGTTGTAAATTATTTAACGGGATTAAATTATTTCTTTGACTGTAATTCGTTTTTATTTATATTTTACCATACCTTAGTCACCTACGTTCAATATCTAGGTATGTACCTACTCCTTCAATTAATAGATGCCTATTGTTCTATTCATTAGAAAAATATACATTTTTAAAACATAATAATGTCGTTGGATTCTAGGAAGTCTATATTCTATGACTTCTACCAACAAGTAAGAAAAAGTATTTTTTCTGTAAAAAGTTTTAACTTAAATTAAAAAAGGTAATTTAAAAAAAAATACGAACATATTGGTGACGTTTTAAAAGTAAATCAAATATGGAGAAGAAAAAAAAAAAAACAATGAAGAATAATGGTATCGCACAAATATTTTGCCTGAAAACGACCATACTTTGGCCGGGAGGATGAATATAAAGCTCAAAAGTATTTTATAGAATGGATGTAGGTAAATATAATCAAATTCTACGGAAATCCTATTATTTGTTCCGTAGAATTTGATTATCTTTTAATACAGAATTAACTATAATATACTACAATAATTTATAGTTTTATTTTTATATTGATAAACTTAAAAACAATCAATTTATTTTGTTAACAATTAGAAAAAACAAGAAAGTAATTCAAACCAAATAAGGGAGTCTGTTTTACACGAATACTTATGTAATATCATTTATTTCTTTCAATGTCGCTTTCTTTTCCAACAATAAAAAAATTCAGGCAGGCAACGCTCCAACTAAACTTCATTAAAATGTCTAAACAATATCCGCGAAATACAAGGTTTTTCAGAGATTTGTCCTTCCTCCAAGGTCTAACCTTGTTGCGCAGGTCGAAGTCATTCTGTCACCCTGAATGTGACTTTGAGTCAAGGAAAGGTTTTTTGGTGACCTTGGAACAAGGACGCTTCGGTCTCAATACTATACAGCCTTGATATAATTCAATGGATTGCTAGGGGGGCTTTTCGGGTAATGCCTACAAATATTGACTGTTTCAGATAATTTGTAGGATAATCATTTAATTGAGTGGAATAAATTATTTTATTGAAATGCCTTTGTGACATTTTCAACTACCTATTTCATTCAAGTTCAAGTTCTTCAATCATATCTACACAAATTATATGTAAAATTATGTGCAAAACACATTAACGTTTTGAATTTCGCTGTCTTCGCTGTTTTAAAATGATGTTGTACTTAAATTTTTTGCTTAGTATTGAATAATTAAACAAGACCCAAGAGATACCTTACCTAATTTGAAAAAGAAAGAGATTTCTAATAACTTTTTCTTGATAAAAATCAAAAAGATTTACTAGAACTGTAATTCTGGTACCAAGCAGTTCTGGTAGGATTCCCTGAAAAAAATTGTAATGCCATAAAATAAAAATTAAATAATAGTTGTTGTTCGGTAATTTTTGTTTTTTGAAGTGAAAACTTCTTTAGGCGCGTTGGTCATTTTTGAGATGGGACTAAACCATTGATTTCGAGACACTGTTACGACACCAGCTATTGACGATTAAAAAGACATCAACGCGCGATACATTATTTCCTGCACAATAAAATTGTTTTCTAAGTTTTCACTTCTGTCGGCACTCCTGGAGTGCCACTGTTTTTATTTTTTTTTTCACTTAAACAGCCAGAAGATGTATTTCCATAAAACTGTTTATTTATAACATACACATAACATAACATCACGCCTGTATTCCCCGAAGGGTTAGGCAGAGGTGCACCTATAGTACACCCACATTTCGCCAGTTATGTTTAAGTCTATGTGATAGGGGGCGAGCCTATTGCCATCAACCGGGCACAAATCGAGACTCCGGGCTGCTACTGAGAAATTTCAGATGGAAAAACCCAATAACACCAGCAGTTTACATAAAATACTAAAGTTCAAAGTATTGTTTTGATTTTAAGATAATATAGTAGTTAGGTACACGCAATCTCGATAAGACCCCTCTTTGAGGAGTGGCTAGAGAGGCGCCACGGCGTCCTCACCTTCCGCCTGACGCAAGTCCTCACCGGACACGATTGTTTCGGGAGGTTCCTGTTCCTTGCGGAGGTTGCTTCTCAAAGAGACTCGCACCTCAAAGAGATGTCAGTAGAATTGGCGGGGTCCGCTAAGGCTGATGCCTGCCGGAGTTGCAAAGAAGTCCGAAAGGGAGATCGTGGCCCCCAGCAACAGGGCAACCGAAGGAACACGGGTGGATTTAAGTCAGTAAGAGTCTGACACGCCCTCCCGGTCCGCCCAGAGCGGGAGAAGTTATTTGATAATTTCCCAACCAAAAAAAAGGTACACGCAATCTTTAAATGTAATTAGGTAATATGTAGTAAGATAATAAAACCCAATCCTAACGCGAGAAAAATCTAAGAATCACGTTTTTGATGATATAGAGATGATAATTACAAAACTAGTAATTAATCAAGATAAAACGCGTATTCATGTTATATCATTAAGATATCGATAAATGCATCTATATATCTAGTATGCAATGGCATAGATTTTAGTTACACAATTATTGGAGTAGTAATGAGAACTAAAATATTAAAATGATTTTAAAAGTTTTTGGTGTTCTTCAAGTTATTTTAATTCAGGTAATATTAGTTAATTGATTCAGGCGTGACCTTGCGGAAATCCATTATGAAAAATACAATGGACGTGGATATATTTAGTAACTTGTTCCGCTTAGCTATTCCTAAAGAGCCATAAAAACCCTGAAAGAAATCGACACGTGTTTCACCTCTCAACGAGGCATACTCAGGATGACGATTGACTTATCGGGAACCCAAACTTATGGGTTTATTATGGCTCTTAAGGAATAGCTAAGCCAAATAGGTTACTAAATGTGTCCACGTCTATTGTATTTCAGGTAATATTGTTTCGTAATTTTTCAGTTTTGATTTAACTACATTTTGTTTTGATAATTTGTATAGAATACCTAACTGCCTCATTGGTCTAGTGGTCGCAAGCGGTACTGCTAACCATGTGGTCCTGAGTTCGATTCCCGGGTCGGGTAAAATGTAATTGGGCTTTTCCATCTGGAATTTCTCAGTCTCAGCCCGGAGTCTGGATTTGTGCCCGGTTGATGGCAATAGGCTCGCCCCCTATTACATGGGACCCAAAAATAACTGGCCAAATGTGGGTTTACTGCATGTACACCTCTACCCAACTCTTCGGGGATACCTTCATTAGAATTTACAAAAAAACTTTTAATCTTAATAAATTAATAGTTAACAATATATATTATGTCCCAGCCGATCTATTCTGCAAAAATCTCTTGACAGCTCACTTCACCTTAACTTTTCCGGCGACATCTTTACAGAATATACCAACTGTTCTTAACTGTAATGGCTTTCATAAAATGTAGGTAGATTATTTAGTTTTTTCATCATTTTTTTTTTTGTTTACAGGTCATTTCTGCTCAGCTCTCGACACGAGATTTGTTAAGCCAGAATGTATTGAATTACTTAGCAAATACGCCAGATCCGATACGCGGATATGGCAGATCTAGAAGACAGATCAATAACCCGCCAGTTGGTTCGCCAGGAAGCGGGGACTTACCAGTAAATGATTTTGCCAATAGTATGCCATTTAAAAATGGCATGCCGTCTGGTAATTTACCTCGTGGCGGTGGATTGACCAACAACTTTGGATTGAACAATGTATTACCAAATAATCTGGATTTTAATAATGGATTGTCAAATAGCTTTCCACTAAACAACCAAATGGCATTGCCATATAATTCACCATTTAATTTGCCATTTCAAAATATGAATATTGCACCACAGAACAGACTGCTACCAAACGTAAATGGCATAAATATTGACGGATTACCTTTTAATATTCTGAACGGATTGCCAAGTTTTAATAATGTGCCAAACGCATTGCCAAGTTTTCATAATGCGCCTAATGGGTTGCCAAGTTTTAATAATGTGCCAAACGGATTGCCAAGTTTTAATAATATGCCAAACGCATTGCCAAGTTTCAATAATGCGCCTAATGGGTTTCCAAGTTTTATTAATGTACCAAACGGATTGCCAAGTTTTAATAATGCGCTAATTGGCTTGCCAAGTTTAAATAATGTGCCAAATAGTTTGCCAAGTTTGAATAATGTGCCAAATGGATTGCCAAGTTTTAATAATTTGCCAAACGGATTACCAAATATTAATAATCTACCATTCCCCAATAAGTTCTCGAATATAAACAATCTGCCAGTTGGAAAAAATATTTTGAACTTAAATAATTTACCAGTTGCGAACTCATTGCCTAATATTAATAAGATTCTGCCAATTCCTAATGATTTGCCAAGTTTTAATAACTTTCCATGTGGTAATGCCTTACCATCTTTGCCACTTGGCAACAGATTGCCACTAAATAATTTGTCAAGTGACAATCTATTGCCACCAATAAACAAACAACTGCCGTATTTTAATAATTTTCGAATAACTGAAATTGGTATTGGAAATGGAGTATCAGACATCAACAGATATCCCCGTAATGGTTTGCCTGATGGCGATATTATGTTACCAAATGCTAATAATTTGCAAAATGGTTACGGATTGGCACAACAAGTTGCAGATGAATTGTCAAATATAAATAACTATCAAAATAACAATGGTATGTCAGACATGATGAATACGCCTCCTGCTGGTATATTTCCAATTAATAATATGCCAGCTAATAACAGATTTTCAAGTATTAACAATTTTCCTAATAGTAACAGTGGAAGTAGCTTTGCTGTTGAAGCACAAAATATTAAAAATATGCAATTAAAAAATGGACTGCCAGATATCAGTAATGTTCAAAACTTCAACGTAATGCCTGAAAATGAACGATTCGTTAATAGTGTTCCTTTTGATAATGGTTTTGCAGTTGCCAATAATTTTCCAGCCAATACCGCTATGCCAAATGCAAATAGCAGACTAGTGAATGCCATTAACAATGGCATGCCAGTTTCTATTGTAGGACATTTAAATGACATGTTGTTTGCTAACAATGACATGGCAGTCAACATGCCAGAGACATACGTACAAAATAGTGATGGAAATGGATTTTCAAGCAACAATTTCCAATTTGGCAATGTTCAGGTGCCAGTTAACAACTGGCATTATGACTTTGTAGGGGCAAAGATGCCAGCTAACCAGAATTTATTGACTGAGGGAGTGCAAATGTTTCCAAATGTGCCAAGCGATTACCAGTCAGTTTTGCCTAATAATTTGAATTTGGCACAGGAGTTAATAAAAAATTTGCAAATAGAAGGTAATATGCCATTTTTAAATGGCCTGCCAGTTGCTGGCATTACTGAAACAGTGACTGTGTTAAATGGTCCATATAATAAATATAATCTTACATAGTGTGTGTTTTTGTAAATAAATTATTTATTTTAGTTGAATTATTAAATATAGGACGTGATTGTGTTATGTAATTAATTTGTACCTAAGAACTGAAGTTATTTTTTATAATTTTACATTATTGCTTTTGTTTTTGAAAATAAAAACTCATATAAAATCAATTGTTCTTTATTTTATAGGTATCTTTTCTAGTTTTCGTATTTCAGCAAGAAACAATTTATTTACTTAATCTTGTTCAAAGCATAGCAGAGTACAGGCTGCCATGTTCCGACTGCTGGGACACCAGCCTCTGTGGTAGGGAGTGGGTCGTAATCCACCACGCAGGCCCAGTGCGGATTGGTAGATATCATATGTCTTCGAGTTTTTGGTTGTAGGACATGCCGGTTTCTCGATGTTTTCCTTCAACGTTTTGAGAGCAGGGTGTTGAAATAATTTACAAGAACCTACAACCATACCTCATAAGTCGGGGCCGTTACCACTGCGCCACCAATGCTCCTTATGAATGAATTTAAATATTCCGTGATTATTATTCTTTCGAACAAACTACATAAAAGGACAAAGGACATGAATGCATTAACATTTCGACACACGCACTGATAATACAACTATTATTTGTTCTTGGTCACGTATTGTTAATATAAAACAAGTTATAGTTAACCATACGGTTTTACTTCTGTAGGATTAATTATGAATAATAATCGCAAGCGCCCTAAGCATGAGGTCCTGAGTTCGATTCCTAGGTCGGGCAAAGTGTTATTCGATTTTTCTATCAGGAAAACAAAGAAAGAAAGAAAGAAAAAAACAAAGAAAGAAAGCAAGAAAAAAACAAAGAAAGAAAGAAAAAAAAAACAAATAAAATGGAAATAGCAGCCCGATTTGTGCGCGGTTGATAGCAATAAGCTCGCCCCTTATTACATGGGACTTAAACATAACTGGCGAAATGTAGGTAAACTATAGGTACACCTCTGCCCAACCCTTCGGGGAATAGAGGCGTGATATTGTGTTATATAAAAGAATAGAGGAGTATACTTGATAGAAGTCTACATATCTCCAGATTTGGACATGAAGTTTTGTTAGTACTTTTCAAGGGTATTAGTGACTACAAAAGATTTCAAAATGTAGTCCAATAAATCTAAGTACCTACTAAAGAAAAATTGGTTTCTAAGTTATCAGACACCTCTAGTTTTCAGCCCACATCATAATCAGCCTATAATGTCCCCACTGTTGGGACACAGTCCTCCTATCTGTGAGAGGGAGTGGGCTATAATCTACCACGCGGGCCCAGAGCGGGTTGGTAGATGTCATATGTCTTCGAATTTTTGGTTCTAGGACATGCCGGTTTCCTCACGATGTTTTTCTTCACCGATTTTAAAAGTAGTGGTGATGTAATAATTTACACAAAGTAAGGCTTCTATCAGGGTTCGAACCTATGACCTAAACTCGTAAGTCGCAGCCGTTACCACTGGGCCACCACTGCTCTCAGTTGTCAGCAATCTATACAAATATTATAAAGAGGTAACATTTGTTAGTTTGTCTGTTGGAGGTAACCTTCGGAACTACTGTTCCAATTCCGAAAATTCTTTTGCGAATAGAAAGCTGCGCTATTACCGAGTGCCATAGGATACGTGCACAAAGTCGCGGATAGAAGCTAGTAGAAAATATAGAATCTAGGGTAGTGACAAATCCTCGTTCATTCTAAGAGGAAAAGCTTTTACATTGTAGTGGCTAGTAGGAAATTATTGGAATCTAGAACTGTTTAGTTTAGTTATCAACATACAGACGTCCATAACGTATATTTTTATGTGTATTAATTGCCTCAAGATAATGTAGGACGTTCCATATAAAAGTGGGTCACGTAAAAGGCTCTTGTTTTGTGCAATTGTGTTTCAATGCGTAGAAAATGTGTCGTCCATTCATTTTTATAGTTTTGCAAGTGCTAGCGTTGAAGGCAAGTTATTTAATTAATATTTATGGCAAACAGCAGACCAGAGAGACGAGCCCGAGGCTAAGTACTAACAGCCGCTTGGGTCAATCCATCAGGTTAAGCTACGCTTGCGTTATCCGTGGATAGGTGACCATTTCTACATAGGTACCGAGACTCCTCCGTGCCTCGGAAAGCACGTTAAGCCGTTGGTTCCCGCTGTCATACGAGGATCTTTGACAGTCGCGACGGGTCGTCAGAAGCCCGAATGTCTGAAAACCAATCTTACCAAGGTGTATCGTGTTACCCAGTAACTGGGTTGTCGAGGTCAGATAGGTAGTCGCTCCATGTAAAATACTGGTATTCAGCTGCATCCGGTTAGACTGGAAGCCGACCCCAACATAGTTGGGAAAAGACCAGTTGGGGGTATGATTGCAATATTGCCCGGAAGCAATTTTTTTTTTCATGTCCAGCCAGGCCATAACTCATTTCTTAACTTAATGATTATGAAACAAATAATTACCATTTATCCATTAATAAAAAGGTGTGCGCCAAGGCTCAATGCTACGCCCAGAGATTGTTACTTAATATTATAATTAATATTTTATTTTGTTATTTGTTTTTAACTTAAATAAACGTGTTTACAGTGTGCCACGTCTTACCCCAATAAAGACTACATACTTGCATACATACCAGTTGAAGAATTAGCTTACTTGTCACCAGAGGTAAGACAGTTAAAAGGAAAAACAAAGTTCTTTTCCATTAACTAATAAAATAACATTTATCTCTTATTTATTAAACTTAGGTACTAGACCCTGATCACTTTGACACTATTCACTTAAATGAAGTAACTTAGATTTTCCAAATATTTTTACCCCAGACTCAAGAAGGTTTTGGCTGAATTAATTAATTTGCTTAACTCTCAACGATTGCGTTCCAATTTCACATTGATAGCTCAATTAAATCAAAATGACAATTTTTATTTTTGTTTACAGAATTTAGAGGCAATGCCCTTTCCATACTACGACAATGCCTTTTTCTTTGACCCTTGGTACTATCAAAACGTGATGATGCAAAATGTCAGGTCACCGTACCGGCAGACTACAGGACCTGTATCCTTTGGAGGTCAAGTAAATGCTAAAGGAGCGGTCACTATTGCTGGAAGGTTTGGAAATGAAGGCCATGGAAGTGAGTCTATTTATCTATAAATATTATTATTTTGGACATAAACTTGTCATAAATTAAAGCTTCTAAAACCACTGTCATCAAAAAAATCAGCCTAGCCTTTTCCCAACTATATTGGGGTCGGCTTCCAGTCTAACCGTATGCAGCTATTCAGCTGCATACGGTTAGACATGTAAAATACTGGTATTTACCAGTATTTTACATGGATCAGTCGATTCACTGGGTCGATCTACTGGGTTGTGGACGTCAGATAGGTAGTCGCCTATCTGATCTCCACAACCCAGTAACTGGGTAATGGATACCTCTTGGTAAGACTGGTTATCAGACTTTCGGGTTTCTGATGACCCGTAACGACTGTCAAAGATCCACGAATGATAGCCGGGACCAACGGTTTAACATGCGTTCCGAGGGACTGAGGAGTCTCGGTATGTAAAGATGGTCACCCATCCAAAGACCAACCCCGGCAAGCGTAGGTTGACCTGATTAATCGACCCGCGCGGCTGTTATTAATTAGCCACGAGCTCCTCCCACTGTCATCAACATTGCCCAAATGAGAACATCATACGACTGCTATGATCATATTTATAAAGCCTTATGTTTAGCAGTGGAACTAATATGGATAATAGTTTGACACTATCTATCCATCATATAAGGTTGTGACCTTTTCGTCACGTGGAAAATAGTAGTGTTATCCACGATCTACTCACTGTATATGGTCACATTTATTGACTGTTTACATTATTCATTATTTATTTTTACAGTTTTCACATCATACTCAGCGCCTTCCACACCACTTACCGTAACATCTCAACCAACATTACCTACAACCTCAAGTTTGCTGGCAGGCACAACCTTGCTAACATCTACAACTTTGCCAACCATCACAAGTTTACCAGCAGTTACTTTGCCATCTACAACAATCAGCCATACATTTATAGACACCGCGCCATCTACAGTCTCCGTGCCAACTACACCCATGCCATTTATAGTGGTGACAACGAGAGTTCCCAATGATGTTGGGCTTAATGGCAATGTGGCTAGCCCAGTCAAGTTTAGTGGCATGGTACCTGCTTCAGGTCGGGTTAAGATTTCTGCTCATTTTTGTTGATAGTTTAAAATGCATTGTGAAAAATTTGTTAGCGTCATTATAAGTATTCATAATTATGTACCTATGTAGTTTCGCTTTCAGTTATAATATTTATCATTTTAGAAGATATTAGACTATCAGTATGTATTTTGTGGCCTTCTTAATTAATATAATGATTATTTGGTTCGTTTTTTTATTTCAAAGATCCATGTCGAGAATACCTGCTATAATATTCTTTTATTTCCTACAGGTTTATGAGATTTTATATGAACTACTGACTATGAACCGATGTAGCGTTCATCATCAACATTATCATATTCTTGGCCTTTGCTCATGCTATTTTAGGCCGGCGAACGATTTTTTTCTTTCAATCTTCCCTGTCCCCCGTCACTTCAACATTCATTCCTATATCTTTCATACAAATCGATGCGGTGTTTCTGCATTTAACATCGTTGATATAAAATCAAATAGTAAAAAATTAATCTTAAAATTACTACATCCTTAATCAATATTATCGCTTTCTTCATCAATCGATTATTTCTCGAACATGTCCTATCATTTGACCATTATCAACTTTCAAATCCGCAGTATTATTTTGTAATTGATTTACAAATACCCTTCCTATATTGTTTCTTTTTCATCTGTAATCACTCATAATCATTCTTTACCTCCAAGAATAAGGTCTTATTTTTTTGTCTTGTCCATAAAATTGTCTTTACAACAGGGAATTTTGTGATTATTTACTTGAAATGATTACTTGGTGCTGTCTATTTTTTTCAGTTGTTGTACAGGTAAATACCTAACATTATTAATTGTTTGAAATTATTTTACTAAAATGAATTTTTGTTTCTTATGAATAATAAAATAACTTCTATAAATTAACATTCATCCATTTTTGAAATATTATATCAGAAAACTATATCATTGGATATTCCGAAATATTCAGATCTTCAATCATTGAAGAAAATGGAATGGCAAGAAAAGATGAAGAATGCACTGATAATAATGATACTTATTTTTTCCTTTGCAGTATACATCAGCACAAGTTATACCATATGGCGTGCCAAACAGATCCATAAATATTGGCAACAATGCCAGAGGCATGCCAAACGACATGGCGATGGGCAGAGGCTTGGCCAATGGAATTGGCAGGACCATGCCAACAGCTGCCAATAATATGGCAAGAGGAAATACTATTAACCGTCAGAATTTAGCAAATCCTTATTATGCAAATAATAATTTTGCAAACAACAATGCTATTGGAAATATAGCAAATGCAAACTTGGCCAATATTGTGGAATCTAACTTAGCAAATCCTTTTATTTCCGCTAATCAAGTCTTGACAAATGAAATTACAGCAACAGCACTAGAAAACTTTGCCAATGCCAATCAGATGGCAAAAATTGGTACTCCAGGTGTTATAACCAACATGCCGAAAGGAGCAACATACAACTTTGGTAATAGTCCCATTCCTGTAACAGTTACTAGCAGTTTACAACATGGAAAACCTGTTGGCATAAACATTCTTGCAGATAACTTGGAAGTGAATGGATTGGTAACTGTGGTTGGCAGAATGCCCATCTTTGGGGCAGTGACAATAAATGGCAATGTGCCATCGGATGGCAAAGCGTCTGTTAATTATAGCTGTGGTTCACCAATTGCAGTTTAGCGTTGTTAAGTATTTATTTTAGAAATAAAGTTATTTATTGATTTTATTACATTATTTGTATTGTATTCAGAGACCCATGTTCATCTTAGCATATCGATGACAATTTAAATGGAATCGGCCCAGTATTCGGCTATGTATTTGGCGCCATCACTAGCATCCATCAGTTCATGTAACAAGCAGCTGACAGGACACGCAGGACATGATATTAAGTGTCCCATAGTTTGAGGAACAGCACCACATTTACACTCCAAGGCGGAGTCATAAATCTCCACCTGAACAGATTGTCCTTGCTTCAGCCAACCCGGAGTCTATTTAAACAGAGGCCAATGGGCGGCATAAAAACTCGGACACAGCCATATCTTTCTGAGTGATTGATATCGTTAACTCATTCAAAATTGCTTTACCTGAACTACTGTGTTTACTCTGAAACTTCATGAAAACATTTGACTTTTCTCCTACTTTGAATTTTGGTAAACAAATGAGTAGAATAGTTAATATTAATTAGAAACCATTGAACAAAAATCAGCAGTGAGATTTTATAAAACAAAATGTCGTTTAAAGATAAGAGTAATACGGAAATTTAATCGAATTTCACTCCTAGACTAAACTGGAAAAAGACAACTCATAAATAAGGCTAGATCGATTCATAAACTTTCATTAATGAGCGAATTAAAACGGACACGTTATTTAGAATTTCGGTGCATTACCATATCACAAAATAAAGAAACAACATTTATTTAGCACAGACACACAATTATATACAATAATATTTAGAGAGGCACACAATTATATAGCAGAAAAAATAAAAACAGAAAAAACTTTTCACAAAAAAGTATAATCTCCTCCTTTTTGGAAGGCGGTTAAAAATAAAGTAAAAAGTGTAGAGTGCGATGTAAGAAATTATTAGGGGAGTGTGCCTCACTAATAGATGACCAAAACTCAGTCAATGCAGTTAATGCAGGTAAAGTACCTAGGCCCTTTAAAATGGTAGACCATTGGCGTGAATCTGTTCAAAACCTTCGAAGATAACTAATACTATGGTTTATAGGCAGCTGTCCCACAACCGGCGATTAACGAGAAGCTAGTAGAGCTGGCAACTAAAAACGAGTTTGCTAACAAAAACGAGCAGCGAGAGTGAGTACAAAGCGCAGATCTCTCAGCGAGTGTTCTGCCAGACAAGCGAGCATCACTGAGCTAGTATCTTCTTTGATAGCTCTTGTCACTGCGACAAACGAGTACTCGCCGGCGGTGTGAACATTCAACGCTCAAATTTTAATATAAGTATCTATTGTACTTACAAATCAGCTACAATATTTTGTGTTTCTTGAGCAAGATAGTCGTTGATAGTTGCTTCCTCATCGCAGGTGGGACAGGCGACATAATGTCAACTTAAAATATGTTAACATTCTATAATGTTTCCTCTGCTGCCATGCCGGCCAAGGAAGGCAATTCTTGCGTTTACACTCGCAGCATGACGCTGTCGTCTTTTATGTCACTTATAAAATGGTGACATTATCCGGAATCATTTACATTCACCGTAGATACAAGTCGTTCGTAAATCACGAGTCTAAGGACAAAAATGTTGCCACTAGGCATTGTACGAAGTCGCACGACAACCACGAATGCGAGATGTGCGAGAATCGTCTTCCAGTGCAGGATATGAGATGACACAGTCACAGAGTAATTTCTGGTTCTAGGATACACTGGTTCCATCTCAATGTTTTTTTTTTCGTTTTTAGAGCAGTGGTGAAAGTAATTTCATAAAGTGCATGCCCGGCATATCCATACGCACGTTCTTATATAAACGTTAATATTATGTATGTACACAAATGGTTAAATAAATAAAAATAAATCCTAAATAATAATATTATTACAAATGCGAAAGTTAATCTATTTGTTTGTTACACTTTCACGCTAAGACGGCTGTACGGATTTGAATGAAATTTGGCACATGAGAAGACCAGGAACTGGATTAGGACATTGAATACTTTTTATCCCGATATTCCACGGGATCGAGACTTATGAGGGTGAAACCGCGGGGCGCAGCTAGTAAATAAATAATTACTGGTCGGTGCAGATAAAAGAATAACAATAAATTTATTTGACAAAGTTTACATTCAAGTGGATTGAATTCCTATACCTCACACTAGGGTTCCCTGTGTTGTGAGATCCAGGCTCTTTCATTCCGTTAACAATATTAAATAAAAAAGTAAATTTCTAAAACTTAAAATAGATATGAAAAAGAGTATATGCATGGTGCTGTGATTTGTGTTAGTTTTGTTGGTGTTGTAAGAGTGTCTGTCTGTTATAGGAACCTATGTTAGTGAGTGTACGTGTATTTGTGAATTGTCAATGTGTATACTGTGAGTTTTACTTAAGCTAGGAAACTTTCTTTCATGTCGTAGCCAGTTTGCTTGGATTTGCCATAGTCATCATGCTTGCTGTGCAGTCATTGTAGTCTGTTTTTGGCTGTCAAGAAGGCTAAAGGCAAGCAAAATGCCATGAGTCCTATATACCAGGCTACTGACTTGTGGCAGTGGTTCCTACCACTGCCACGAGTCAGTAGCAGGGATGTTAAGGAGCTCCGTAATTTAAACTAACGGATATCCGAAATTAAAATATATCCATAACCGTAACCGAATTTGATATAAAGGTTTCGATAATTTCGGATAGGGGCGGAGTCTAAATCAGACACGTTATTACAGGGTTTTCTACCCGGCCGAGCCGACACACTAGCCGCACGCGTCACTTGCAAGTTTTTTATTTCTTATTTGTGTTTTACTTTTACGATTTCGTAAAAATCTAATATCCGTAATCGAAACTATCCGAAACTAACGGATAATCAGAAATAATTTCATATCCGTAACCGTATCCGAAACTGGTATAATATTATTTCTATATCCGTATCCCTATCCAGATCCGAAATTTCATATCCATAATATCCCTAGTAGGAACCGTGTCAGTGGAAGTCCAACATAAGCCTCCGAGGCCGTATTTTTTTAAAAATAAATCAAATTATTTTGTTCGACGCCGTAACCACTAACATGCTGAAATGTAAATTACGTTAACGCATAGTACTATGTTCCACTGCACTTACATAGTTGCGCTATTGCTGGTCTACCAACGTCTCATTCAAAAGACGGAATGTTTCCCAAAAGGTTTACAAAAACTTGCTATTAAAAAGTTCTTGTCAAATCGTTTATTATACAGGAACCCATAAGCTCTTTAAAAATGGATTGAAAAAGACTTCACATCATCACTCTCTTTATAAACAAATACAAAGATACAATTTCATAACTTGAAAGATTGGACGGAAAAGGCAATGTACAGGGAACAGTTAAAAGCTATGGGAGAGACCTTTTCCCAGTCCTACTAGTGGGCAAAGGTTAAATACCTGCATTGTACCACCACAAATACTACAATGCAGGTATTTCGGTATAAGGGCAAATAAAAATTCGTGAATAAATTCATAAATTAACACCATTTATTTTAAAACTAAATAAATGCACATCAATACACTTTAAATAATGACTCACAAGAACTTTATAACAACATTTAAAACATCTAGTACTGCTGGTTGCAACCACAATTATTATTATTACTGGCAACGCTTACTAAGCCACCGGCTGGCACGGTGCCTTCAAACGTAACATAGCCAATGACAGGCACATTACCAGCTACAGCCGTGTTGCCACCTACTGGCAATTCGCCAATTACTGCCACATCACCGTAACCTACATTGCCAGCGTTTGGCATACCTCCCAAGCCATTGTTTAAAGCATTGTTGGCAGTTAAGCCATTGAATGCCAAGTTGTTGTTGAGCGGACGGTTTGCTAAGTTAGCGCCAGCAAAATTTCCTGTCGCCAAGTTGTTTGCGGCAAAGTTGTTAGAAGCCAAGTTGTTTGCGGCAAAGTTGTTGGCAGCCAAGTTATTTGCACCAAAGTTGGCGTTAGCCAAGTTGTTGACAGCACAATTTCCAGCGCCCAAGTTGCTTGCGACAAGTTTTCCAGCAGCCAAGTTGTTAGCAGCAAAATTGTTTGCAGCGAAATTGTTGACACCGAAGTTAGGACCTAAGCCATTGGGGGCTAGACTATTTATTCCTAGTCCATTTCCTAATAATCCATTAGGACCCAGACCATTGCCAAGTCCAAGTCCATTTGATGGTAGTCCATTCGGTCCGAATCCATTGCCAAATCCGAAATTTTGACCAAACGCATTCTGTGAAAAAAAAGTTACTTCGTATGAGAAACAATAGCTGAATAAAAAAAAATATAAAAAATATAACTATGTAGTTAAACCATAATTTAAAGTTACAAGTTACAATTTAACGATATTTAAATGATTGGCCGAAACATTTTTTTTTTGTAAGCAGAGCTTATCACTATTGTTATGCAAAATGCAGCATTGAAAGTGTTTTAAGTAAGCTTTTCAAATCTCATGCCAACTTAAATTAAGTCTTAACAACTTAATTGATTGAAACATCAATAACTAACTATAACATACATAAGCACATTAACTCCATGTCAGTATTCCCCGAAGGGTTAGGCAGAGGTGCAACTATAGAACACCCACATTTCGCCAGTTATGTTTAAGTCCCATGTAATAGGGGGCGAGCCTTTTGCCATCAACCGGGCACAAATCCAGACTACGGGCTACTAAGAAATGAAAAAATTCCATTTTTCCATTTGAAAAACGAATAACACTTTGCCCGACCCGGGAATCGAAGCCAGGACAGGACTGCGTGCTCAGCAGTGCTAGCGACCACTAGAGCACCCAGGCAGTCAACTTTATCATAGTCACATTTGATATTTCAATTAAAAAATCACAACAGAAAAACATTGGCAGCAGAAAATATTGCTTATACAGAAGATCTTCCTTTCGTGTGGTTAGTGACTAACTTGATGTCAGAGTATTAAAGCCGTCCATGGGCCTCTGACTTGGCTTCACATGCCGTCGAGAAATATCTCTCAGGCATGCCGTTTTCCTTACGATGTTTTCCTTCACCATTTTTGAAGCAAGTGATAATTATACAATACGCACATGAATCCAAAAACTCAGAGGTGCTTGCCTTGGGTTCGTTCTCGAGACCTATGACTTGGCAGTCCGACGATCACACCACTAGGCTATCATTGCTCTAATACAGAAGATAATAAAATGCTTTATGTACATACCTGGATTATGCAGAAAACTGATAAAATAATAATCAAAGACGACATGATGATAAAATTGAAATAATTGTAATGAATCATACGACTAGGTGTACAACTTATATACTTAATTATTTCATAACTTAATGAATGTAGTGATTGATAGATAGTTAAAAGATAATAAATGCATGCGATTCATTGATTTTCAAGCGGGCTAAATGTCACGAAGAGAGATAAAATATCTGTAAGAAGTTTTTTTTTTTTTATTGTTGTGTCACCAATAAAGGTTTTTTTATCACACCTACTCTGAAAATACATACTAATTATACCAATTAGAGGGAAGAAACGCCTTTATCCCGCCCTTCAAATCCTTACATCCCAAGGTATGGAAGTTTGTATGAAAATCCTTCCGACCCAAGGGTGGGAAGTATGTATGAAATTCCATTACATACCCGGTTTTTCTTTTTTTTTTAATTTGTCAGCAGTCATACTGCCAAGAGACTAAAACTGTCTACTAATTAAATTTCAAGTAAATTGTTACTGGCCACATACAGTTTTTTTTTTACCAGTTACCAACCTCCTTGGTGCATACAGAAAATTAAAAACGAAATTATTTTTGTATATAAAACGCGCGGAATCACGGAAGAAGTGGCTGCATGACCTTATGATCTTAGTGGTTCCTCGTAGCTCATCACCGCAGCCTTCTTCAAGCCTTCAACTAACTCAAGATGTAAACATGTCTCAAAATATCAAGATACCCGGACAAAATGTAACATCTTATAATAGCTGCACTTTTAATAATTGTACTTTTAACTAAATATAAACATTTCTATGCATTTATGTCCATAATTTTCCTCGTAGGTGTAATAAAAAGCACTATACATCCCTCAGGATAAAGTACAGTTCCATACCTCAAATGGTTTGCGCCCCTCGCAAGCTCGTGGCGCAAATGCCATAATCTCGGTATGGAACTGTCACTTTCTTCCCTCTGAAGTAATGTACTATTACAATGCATGTGCTCGAAAAAAGCGTCTTCCTAGCAGCCAAACTTTGCGGAAAGTGCCACTTTCCACTTCATTTTCAGTTTTATCTGATTTTTAACTCCGTCGTCAGCCCGAAGCGACGCAAAGAGTTTTTATTATTTAAGAAAAGTTTTCCAAATTAGATGATGATGATGATAATGATGGTGATGACGATGGTGATGGCGTCAACAATGATGATGACGATGGTCAAAGTCAAAGTCAAAGACAGTCAAAGTCAGTCAACGTCAAAGTCATGGCGGTAGCGATGATGATAATGAACATTATTTATATCATTTATAAAATGATGATGTGGATATATTTAGTAACCTGTTCATTTATATATAACAGCCAAGATGTCAGATGTTACACATCGTATATAATTTTGCGATTACTGTAAGGCCCGCTCGTTTTTTTTATTTCCTCGCACAATGCATAGTAAAACGTTGTATGATACACGTGCGTAAGATTATTTCCGACTCGTGTCGACTTATAAAATCACTCGCTTCGTTTGCTCGTGAATAAAAATGCCACTCGTCGAAAATCACCAACTTTCCGCACTATTATTGTAGCATCTATTATTGTAGCATATTTATGTTTATCAATCAAATGGTTTTCCTAGGAATCACGCTAGACGAGAAATTACTATGAAGACCTCATATAACATCTCTTGTGGGGCGGCTAAGCTCGGCCATTTATGCTGTTAGAAAGATAAGACAGTTAACAGATGTAGAAACCGCGCTTTTGATATATTTTAGCTACTTCCACAACATTATGTCGTATGGCATTTTACATACCAATCATAGCTATCATAACATAAGTTTTAAACAAATGATTAAAAGAATTGTAAACACAAACCTAGATCATTATTCTACAATGGTTTTATTATTAGGTAATAGTACTGGTATTACCAGAAAGGACATAGTGGATGGTGTGGACACCTTATTAAAATTAAATGTAGGAAAGCTCATGTTGTGTGCTTTTCCTTATTCTGATACTTTATCCTATGATGAAAATAACTACATTTATAAGTTGAATAGTACTATTCACAGGCTGACATGTTGTCATAGTGACAAATTATTGTATTTTGACACTAACCAGTTTGTTAGTGGTTTTAAGTTAACTCAGAGAACTTTATCTCTGTCTTGGGAATGTAGAAATTTGATTGCTATGTTGATAGCATATAATATTAATGAGGTTATAGATAATATAACAAAGTGTAGTATTAGTGACGAATCTATGTTGTCTAGTTATACTAACAGCATAGTGAATAATTATGTTTTACCATGTACGAAGGAGGATCCACCTACAATAATAATACTGTGATGGAAGATGTATTAAAAAAACTTAGTACTAGTAGTAAGTCAATAATCATATGTGGTGATTTTAATATTAACTTATTAGAAAATAACTCGAACACTGTCAGATTACTAAGTCTTTTTAGGTCATTTGATTTGTCAAATGTTTTTATTGAACCAACCCGAGTGACAGCTTCTTCTGCCACTTGTATAGATAATATTTTTTGTAACTGTGATTACCTACACAAACAAATTGTAAATAAGTTGCCATCAGATCACAGTGGACAAACAATAACATTTTGTTCCTACATACCTTTACAAAAAATTCAAATAAGGTTTAGGCCAATTACATGTAAAAGTTTAGAGAAATTAAATAATTCTTTGGCCAATAAATTATGTGTTCAGAGTTTTAATAATATAGATGACCCAAATGAGTTCTACGCCGAGTTCTTTTCACTATTAAACACGCAATTTAATGACACTTTTCCACAAAAGACTAAAAGTATTTACACAAAGTTCTTATTTAGTGATTGGGCGACTCCAGGTATTCGTAAAAGCAGGGAAAAACTATTTGAACTTTATGGCCTAAAGCAACATATGAATAATACAAGCTTTCATAAGTATGTTGCAAAATATTCAAAAACTTTTAAAAGTGTGTGCAAAATAGCCAAAGCTCTTTATATTAGCAATAAAATAAAATCAGCTGATGATAAAATAAAAACTACCTGGCAAATAATAAATAATGAAACAGGTAGGAAAAAACAGCGAAATACTGAATTTAATTTAGAGACTGCACATGGCCCCATTAACTCAGATATAGAAATAGCTCAAGAATTTGAATCCTTTTTTGCTAATATTCCCCTTAAAACTACTCAAGCTTTAAATTCCTCACCCGCGCTTTCTGCTGCCTTACTTAGACAGAATGTGAAGGCTTGCCCTTTGGAGTTTAGGTTTCAGCATACAAACCCCCAGGCTGTTATAAAAGCTTTTAAAGATCTTAAAATTAAATCAACAGAAGATCTATGGGGAATGTCTGTAAAAGTCTGTAGATCTATAATCGAAACCATTGCGCCCTATTTAGCTTACATATTTAACACCAGTATAGACCAAGGAGTCTTTCCGGATCTCATGAAACACAGTAAAGTAGTTCCATTGTTCAAATCTGGTGATAGTAAAGAACCCAACAATTATAGGCCTGTATCAATTCTACCAGTGCTCAGTAAGGTGTTTGAAAAGTTGATGCTCAATCAAATGTTACCTCACTTTAATAAAAATTCCATCTTTCATGAACAACAGTACGGTTTCACCAAAGGGCGTTGTACCACTGACGCCGGTGTCACCCTAATAAAGAACATTTTTAATGCCTGGGAAGAAGCACAAGATGCCATTGGAATCTTTTGCGACCTCTCGAAGGCGTTCGATTGTGTAGACCATGAGACACTTCTGCTGAAACTAGAGCACTATGGGATTAGGAATACAGCTCTTGATTTACTTAGATCATACCTGAAAGATAGAAAGGTTAAAGTTCAGGTAAACGGCATAAACTCATTAGGGTCTGAAATGGCAATGGGCGTTCCCCAAGGTTCGATATTGGGTCCATTCCTCTTTTTAGTTTACATTAATGATTTACCCCAATTATTTCAAAATCAACCGAAGATGGTGTTATTTGCAGATGACACATCATTAATCTTTAAAATAAACCGACGGTCACAAAATCTTGAAGACGTTAATAGCTCTATTCTGCAAGTCCAAGATTGGTTTACGGTAAACAATTTAGTACTAAATAAAACAAAAACCAAATGCATTAGATTTAAATTACCTAATGTTAGAAGTAGCGAATGTGACATCATATTGAATGGGGAAAAACTGGAATTTATTAATCAAACGGTTTTCCTAGGAATCACGCTAGACGAGAAATTACAATGGGGACCTCATATAACATCTCTTGCGGGGCGGCTAAGCTCGGCCGCTTATGCTGTTAGAAAGATAAGACAGTTAACAGATGTAGAAACCGCGCGATTGGTCTATTTTAGCTACTTCCACAGCATTATGTCGTAAGGCATTTTACTGTGGGGTCGGGCTGCTGACATTGAATCCATCTTTATTTTACAAAAGAGAGCTGTCAGAGCCATTTATAATCTACGTCGCCGCGAATCTCTCAGGAAACTATTTAAAAGGATTAATATTATGACGGTACCTTGCCAATTCATTTATGAAAATATTATGTATGTAAGGAAAAATCCACATCTTTTTAATAAAATAAGTGATAGACATAATTTTAATACTAGAAATAAAGATAAACTAGATCAACCATTTTTCAGATTATCTAAAGTACATACATCTTTTATGGGGTACTGTGTTAAATGTTACAACAAAATACCTTGTGACATATTGCAATTAAATGAAAGAAAATTTAAAACTCAGATTAAAAGTACACTTTGTAAACAAGCATATTACAAATTAGAGGATTATATCCAAGATAAGAGTGCTTGGAAACATGCTGGTCCTGCTCCATAGGACAATTTAGAATCAAGACAAAATCAAACAGGTTGCTAATTTAATTGTTAAATTTATAATTTTGTATTATATGACATTGATTTTACATTCTGTGATTACTTCCTCACACACTGACTTATTAATTTTAAAAACATTAGGAAAATCGTCTACTTTTACTATGTTTGTAAATATGTGAGCACCATGTATCTATCATATAATTAAATTATCTGTCGTTGCTTCATTTTTAATTCTTTTTACCTATTGTGGTATAGTAATTTTATTCTAGGTGCATCGTCTTCACATATAATTATTTAAGTAATGTACGTACTAATACAAACTATTGTAAAACATTTTAAAAGAGTAACGGTGGAGTTTCTTGCCCATTCTTCTCCATACGAAAACTACCTTTTGGAAGGGGCGACTAGAATCAATTATATTATTTTGTAAATTTTGACGTTCAAAAGTGCCATACATGGGCCTATTTGAAATAAATGTTTTGACTTTGACTTTGACTTTGACTTACAGTGGGGTCGGGCTGCTGACATTGAATCCATCTTTATATTACAAAAGAGAGCTGTCAGAGCCATTTATATCTACGTCGTCGCGAATCTCTCAGGAAACGATTTAAAAATATCAATATTATGACGGTACCTTGCCAATTCATCTATCCTATTTCATACTATTAAACGACCAATATTTGTTCTTTTTTTTTTTCTGTACGGCATCTCGTAGCTGACCTCTGAGGTTTTGACTATTTAACCGGTCAATCATGTGGTTACCTTAAGCTTTTAAACTCAAAGCCTCCAGCCAGGGGCATACAAACTAAGCTAAAAAGCTACGAGCCTCTGCTTAGGGCGTCGCCGGAGGGAGGACATCAAAGATGGGACGGGCTGGCCAATATTTGTGTGTATGTATATTTGTTTTTATATATGTTTGTATTCACGTTCTCGAAATCGGCTCTAACGATTTTGATGAAAGTTGCAATATAGGAGTCATGAAACGGGGGCAGAAAATCGATCTAGCTAGGTCTCATATCTGGAAAAAATCGTTTTCTCTAGCCTCGGGAATATGATTAAACGTTGGTATACCAGAACGATATGTTTATCTATTTTTACCCGAGCAGGGTTCGGTCGACCAAGTACTGAAAATATTACGTATATAAGAAAAAATCTACATCTTTTTAATAAAATAAATGATGGACATAATTTTAAAACTAGAAATAAAGATAAAATAGATCAAACATTTTTCAGATTATCTAAAGTACATATATCTTTAATGGAATACTGTGTTAAATGTTACAACAAAATACCTTGTGATATAAAACAATTAACAGAAAGAAAATTCAAAACTCATATTAAAAGTACTCTTTGTAAACAAGCATATTACAAATTAGATGATTATATCCAAGATAAGAATGCTTGGAAACATATTGGTCTAGCTCCATAGGACAATTTAGAGTCTAGACAAAATCAAACTGGTTACTAATGTAATTGTAAAATTTATTATTATTATAAGATTGATTTTACATTCTGTGATTACTTGAAGTCACACACTGACTTAATAGTATTACATAACATAATATAACATCACGCCTTATTTCCCCGAAGGGTTGGGCGGAGGTGTCCCTGTAGCAGGCACACCCACATTTCGCCAGTTATGTTTTAAGTCCCATGTAATAGGGGGCGAGCCTATTGCCATCAACCGGGCACAAATCCAGACTCCGAGCTGCTACTGAGAAATTTCAGATAGAAAAACCCAATAACATTTTGCTCGAATAGTATTATTACTTGTAAAATTTTTAGGAATATTGTATAAGTACTTTTACAATGTTTGTTAACATGTAAACACCATGTATCCATCGCATAATTATTTTTATCTATTATGGTATAGTAATCTTATTCCAGGTGCATCGCCTTCACATATAAACTATAACATCATGCAGTGCGCCTGCGTCTCTTGACTTGTCAGGCACCATGCCTACAATAGTCTATACCATGGGACAAGTGATTGCTATATTTACATACATTTACGATGTTCATAAAAACTTTTATTTTTATGTTTTATTAAAAATTATTGTTTATTTGTTTTGTAATCTCATAGTGGGATTTTTGTGTCCATGGCATCACAGCGGGCCCTATCAGAATACCAGCGCTGCAGTATTTATTTTTTTAAATATCGCAACATTTCCTGTGCGTATCTCAAATAAAAATATCGCATTTTTTATAAAATGTAATATACCTACAGTTTTGTTTGAAAATAATTGATTTAAATAAATTTGTCGGGGTTGATTGGAGCTGGAATCTTCACCATTGAACATTTTACTGGACGTAGATGTGTAGAGGGCGAGAAGAAAAAGTCTAAAGTTGATGATTGATTTTTAGGTTATAATTATTTTGAACTTGACAAAATTTACAAAACGAAATGTTGGACAGTTTCCAGGCACTTGTTGTCCGTACGATTTCCGGTGGTAAAGGGGAATACGCCTCGTATGAATGTCAGGCTAGACTCTGTCATGACAAGTTGCTTGAAAAAGCATTTCGTGAAATTACTTGATTACAATCTTGGTGTCTTATCAAATAAAATGTATCTATCAAATATGATCATTCCTATGCGAGGCAGCAAAGTTGCCATCTTAATTTTTATTTCATCAATTCAAACGAGTTTAATTCTGTTTGACCCGTAAGTAGCTACCAGGACGGCTGCTACTCTGTCATTCGCCTCCTTCAAATCTTGGATTGTGCAGGTGGTTGCGCATGATGACCAGGAAAGAAGGTAAGGCATGTCCTGTGAAGAGGCTTCATATTGGCACAGCCCCACTTAGCCAGATTGTTTCTACAGCGGCCAACCTTTTTTTTTTTTTTTTTTTTTTGGGTGGTAAATCATCAAATAACTTCTCCCGCTCTGGGCGGAGCGGGAGGGCGTGTCAGACTCTTACTGACTAAAACCCACCCGTGTTCCTTCGGTTGCCCTGTTGCCGGGGGCCACGATCTCCCTTTCGGTTTTCTTCGCACCCCCGGCAGGCATCGGCCCTAACGGACCCCGTCAATTCTGCTGACATCTCTTTGAGGCGCGCGTGGAACACAACGCGCCGTCGACCCGGACCTGGTCCTTATCGGACGGCGAGCTACCCATTGCTCACCGCCCGCAAGCCCGCGCCTACGGTGGCCGGAAATCGGACAGCGGCCAACCTGGGCCCGCAATCTGTTAAGAGATTTCCTGACTGCCGGAGTGATGAATTTTGGAGATTATTAGACTAAAACTAAAAGACGCAACTTAACACCACATTATTTCACGTCCTTGAACATCAATATTCTTACGTAACCTACACGTTATACGAATATTTTTATAACACGTGGAAAGTCCCGCCGCCTTCGAAAATAAAAGAAAAAAATGCTGTAATTCAATATCTAATCATTGACAGTTATTATTACCTAAATTACAGTAATATAATTAGTTCTCTGAATGTAATATAAATGTAATACTTACGCACTTGCTTAGCACATAGATTATAGTTTTATGAAATTGTTTATTATAAAAAGTACAGAAATGATTCGAAATTATCAGTCAACGATTAGTTACTCAGTACAGCATTACTCCAAAAAAATATCAAAATGACCGGCAAAGTTGTGCTTTTGTTTGCTTCTGCACTTTTCGTCAAGGTAATAATAAATAATTTGTAATTATTGTTCTATAACTTTAATAGGCCAAAGTGACCCTACAGTACAATTGGTTGCCTGCTGTACGTACGTTATATTACTTGATGACCCCGTAGGTCTCGTGGTTGCAAGCGTGACCGCAAAGTGTGGGGTCCTGGTTTTGATTTCCAGGTCGGACAAAGTGATAATGGGGTTTTCCATTGGGAATTTCTCAGTAACAGCTTGGAGTTTGGACGTCGGCGGTGTGATTCCGCCGTGCCTTATAAAGCACGTTAAGCCGTTGGTCCTGCGTCTGATCTCTCTCCGGTTGTGTCGGATTGCCGTCCCATTGGACTATGAGAGTGAGGGAACAGAAAGTGCACCTGTGTCTGCGTACACGCTTGCACACTGTAATTTATCTCCCACGTCGAATGGCTGAAATTCGGTTTGGACGGATATTTACTTGATCAGGATTCAAACCCTTGCATTTGAAAGCTTACAAGGGTTAAAGTTATAATTTATTATTTTCCTTTTTTAGACCATCTCAAGCCAAGCCATCGGTGCTTGTAACAGTATTGCTGGCACTGTCTTAGCAGCTGAAGAGCTCGCTTTAGCTGGCAACGCGCTGGCATACGGCTCCAACCTAGCCGGACGAGGCTTGGTAGCAGGACCATTAGGTTATCCGGGAAGCTATGGCCTGGCTGCTAACTCCTTTGTTCCCTCAAGCGGCGGTGGTTTTGCAGTCACAAGTATGTCCCCCATCGCCCCCACCGGTATCACCGTATTCTCTGAGAATGCCATCGAAGGAGTTCTCGCTGTGAACGGAGAGCTGCCGTTCTTGAGTGCCGTGGCTGTGGAGGGAGCTTTACCTACTGCTGGCGCTGGTGGTATCAACTACGGCTGCGGGAATGGTGCTGTTGGCATCGTGAGTGAAGGTGTTGGTCCCGCTGTTGGTCCTTATGGTGCTATTGCTCCTGCTTCTGGTATTGCTCCGGGCAGAGTTGGTTACGGCCCTGGTCTGGCCGGTCTTGGTCTCGCCGGTCTGGGTGCCCCTGGTGTGGGATACAATGGCCGTGTTGGCGCCGGCTGTGGCTACAACGGAGTATTTTAGATTTAAGAAGTTATTGTAATGTTGTTGATTTTTAATTATATTTTAATTACGTATTGAAACAATGTGTCTTTATACCCAATACTACTACTGACATTACAAACTAGCCTGTAGCTACTTCTGTGTTATACTCAACTTTAAGATCGATTGCATCTTAAAGTTGAGTATAACCGAAGAGTAAAGGTGGTTTAACACCAGCGAGGTGAGGCGTGGATGGGATGGGTGAGGATTGATTTTTTTTATGGCAAAATTTTTATCCACGCATCTAGACCTTTTACACAAAAAATGGGCAATCTTTGGTGTAAAAGGTCTAGATGCGCAAGGATGTTAGTATAATATTGAGCTTTATTAAGGTATGAATTGAGCATTTATTTACTCTGTAATACGAATATATAAATCTCGCACCGGCCCACGGTCTCTCTCCGTTAAACGCTGACTCGCGATGTCTCGCGATTTCTCGCGCTGGCACGCGCTGGCACGCGCCAGCTCGCTCCGATCATCGCGAGACATCTCTGCAAAACTATATTCTCGGCTGGCCGATACGCCAGACACAGCTGGCCGGGCGGCGCGTGATAGCGCGAGTCCGGGCGAGACATTGCGAGCTGGCGCAAGACATCGTGAGTCGGTGCGAGGTAGCGCTGGACATCTTTCGGTGTAAAAGGGTAAGCGTGATTTCAATTCTCGCCCATCCCATCTACGCTTCGCCTCGCCGGTATAAAGTTTTTGTTTACGGCTTCGCCCGTGTGGAGGTCACAAATTATTTTTATTTTTTTTCTGTTCTAAAATCATGGTCTGGCAGTTTGAGTAATTTATGTGGCCTACCCAAATGTCCTTTCTTTGGTATTTTTCGTTGGATCGTTGAGCTCCTTAAATTCTGAGTTGAGCTGCACGATAACTGACAAATGCGTGCACTGACTGGACAGGCTCTCTCAATCTGTGTGGTGCTTAAAAGACCACTTCAGACACCAATCTATATGGCCTTCACATGATCTCACCAAGATAATGTCTGGACTTTAAAAGAGACTGTGACCTTTGAGTTTGTTTCGACATTTCTTCTCAGAGTAATCAGATAGGAAACTCCGACCTCATCTAGTTTTTAAAAATATGATTGACGTGTAAAAGTGTGCGTATAAACCTACTTACGGAAATAAAATCACTTATCATTTATCATTATCATTTATCTCACGGGCACGTACTAAGGGAAAGGTTACAGATGGAGTTCCGACCGTATTTTATAATATTTTGTGGATTCACCAGCCACCATGGGACGATAAATAAATAAATTCTTTATTTCAGCAAAAAGCCCTTAAACAATATAAAGAAAGAAAGAAAGAAAGAAAAAAACATTAAAAAAAACTAAAACCCGACTAGGTACTGAAAAATCACGCTCTGCAACGACAGCGACGGCTTTACCTTGACCATTTTTCTACCTATGTCTTGATTTCTATCTGAGATATTTTCTTGTTTCATACTTTTTAGAGCGTGATTTTTCAGTAGTCGGGTTTTAGTTTTTGAAATTTCTTTTTATTCAAATTATTTTGAGGTTATAATTTCGTGATAAAGTATTTTATTGTATAATAGGTAATTTTACAGCCGCGCCGTACGTAGTAGTCTCACTTTTGCTTGTTTTTTTAAATAATATATAACATATTTATTTACTTAGACGATATGATATATGTACATAGGTATTTTGTAATCTACTCGTCAAGCCCTTTCATTTCATACACAACATGGCAAAAATAAAGTTCATGCCTATGTCCTCTAGAGGGCGCTATATTGACACTGAAACATACCGTCAACTACTATGTTAATAGAAAAACACCTGTCTATGCTTGTTTCCTGGACTTGTCAAAAGCCTTCGACCTGGTGGATTACAACAGGCTCTGGACCAAGCTTGGGGAGGTGGGGGCTCCCACTGAACTTATTAACATCTTGTCTTTCTGGTGCAACCATCAGAAAAACTATGTCAAGTGGGGAAATGTGCTTTCGGATGAGTATGCACTTGAGTGTGGTGTCAGACAGGGAGGCCTGACCTCTGCAAGACTTTTTAACTTGTATGTTAATCAGCTGATTGAGGGCCTCAGTAACAGTCACGTTGGTTGTCATATAGATGACGTCTGCGTAAATAACATCAGTTACGCTGACGACATGGTGTTGCTGAGTCCGTCGCTCAGTGGTTTGAGAAAACTGCTCGGTATTTGTGAGTCATATGCGGTCGCTCATGGTCTCAAATACAATGTGAAAAAAAGTGAGTTCATGGTGATTAGAGGTAAGAATAAGGCACCGGATCATGTACCCCCGGTCCTTCTAAACGAATTACCTCTGAAACGTGTCCATCAGTTTAGATATCTAGGACACATAGTGACTGAGACCCTAAATGACGATGCAGATATCGAGAGGGAGCGAAGGGCGTTGTCGGTTCGTGCGAATATGTTGGTGCATAGATTTGCAAGGTGTACAGTATATGTAAAAGTGACACTGTTCAGGGCCTACTGCCAAAGCTTTTACACCAGTGCTCTTTGGACCAGCTACACGCAACGGGCCTACAGCGCTCTTCGCGTACAATACAATAACGCCTTCAGAGTTCTGGTGGGGCTCCCACGTTTCTGCAGCGCATCAGGCATGTTTGCTGACGCTAGGGTTGACGATTTTTATGCCATAATGCGTAAAAAAGCACCATCTCTGATGTTTAGGATCCGTGGGACCCCCAACGGAATTCTGAGGATGATATCAGATAGGCCGGAGTCTGCAGTGCTGGGGAGGCTTATTCGGCTTCACGTGACATAATTATTAATATATGTAATGTTATTTTTGTTGTATCTTTTTTATGTGGTGTTTTAATGTCTATTTGAATTTTTTATAATGTGAATTAATACTAGTATACTAACATAGTTTTTAAGACCTCTGTTACTAACACTATATGGACAATTTTTGTAATTATGTCTGAAATAAATGAATTTATTATTATTATTATATTGCATTTGATGTGACTACATCAAAGTGCATACAATCAAGACCCTTTCAATGATACCTCATTTGTCAAGTTATGATCGGTACCTAGTTTAGAAGTTATGAGGTAACAGATGAACATACGTACATAGATACATACCGGTCAAAATCATAATCCTCCATTTTGCTTCGCCGTAGTCGGGTAAAAAGGTTTAATACAAAGGTCAATATTTAAATACTCTGGACTCTCGGTGTAGGTTCCTGTGACTTTGCATTCAGTGATTCGCCGAAGCAAGAAAGCCATACCTATATTATACAATTTGAGTAATTTGGGAAGATTTTACAATTCAGGTGGAAAACTGAACTGTAATTTCTATAAAGATAAAAAAAAAAAAACGTTCATTAAAATGTTTATGCGTATAGTGAATCGTGTGTGGAGGATGGAGAAGAAACGGTGGTGACCCAGTGTCGTCCGTTCTATATCCACTACCTAATGGATAAATAGAAAGCATCAGATGAAGAAATTAACCAATTGATTAGTGTAATTGGTGCCGATCCAGTTCGACGACAGTAAAAATAAAAGATTTTCATTTACTTAAAATAAGCCTGTACTCGTTAAATTTTTATCACCTACAACAAACTTAACCCATCATATGCACAAGCCTAGCTTGACAGAATATATTGTTCAGACCTTTAGGAAGTCAGCAGATTGCAACTTTAAGTTGAGTATAACACAGAAGTAGCTACAGGCTTTTTTTTTTTGGAATATCGTATAGGTACTTTTACAATGCTTGTAAATATGTGAACACCATGTATCCATCACATAATTATTTTTTCTCTCATTGCTTCATTTTTAATTATTTTTCATCAGGTGTATCGTCTTCACACATTTTAAAAGAGTAATGGTGGAGTTTCTTGCCCATTCTTCTCCATACGAAAACTACCTTTTGGAAGGGGCGATCCAGCCCGTCCCATCCTTGATGTCCTTCCCCCGGTTGACGCCCTAAGTCAAGGTCTGTACCCCACAGGGGGTGCCCTTAGCGAGCGTTCACCTAGTTTTAATTAGCATAGTTGAATAACCCCTGGCTGGAGGTTTTAAGTGTAGTAGCTTAAGACACCCACAAGAAAGCCCGGTTAAGTAGTCATGTTCTCAGAGGTCAACTACGAGATGAACCTAAAAAAAAGGAAGGGGCGACTAGAATCAATTCTATTTTTTTTAAATTTTGACGTTCAAAGTGCCTTTTATGTGCCTAATTGAAATAAATTAATTGACTTTGACTTATTTGACTTTGAGGCTAGTTTGTAATGTTAGTAGTAGTCTATACTAATATTAAAAACAGGTTTTTTTTATTTATATGTCTGTTTGTTAGTTTGTATGTAGGGGGTAATCTCTGGAACTACCAGTTGGATTTGAAAAAATCTTTTTACAATGTATAGCCCAATTCTTGAGGACGGTTATAGGCTCGTGGACGAAGTCACTGGCAAAATATAGTATAGGACAATAAGACAAATTGTTTCAATAATTAATTTCCATATAATTAAAACTCAAATGAAAAATCAACAACATTACAATAACTTCTTAAATCTAAAAGACTCCGTTGTAGCCACAGCCGGCGCCAACACGACCATTGTATCCCAGACCTGGGGCACCCAGACCAGCAAGACCAGGACCGGCCAGACCAGGGCCGTAACCAACTCTGCCAGGAGCAATACCAGAAGCAGGAGCAATAGCACCATAAGGACCAACAGCGGGACCAACACCTTCGCTCACAATAACAACCGCGCCATTCCCGCAGCCGTAGTTGATACCACCAGCGCCAGCAGAAGGTAAAGCTCCCTCCACAGCCACAGCACTCAAGAACGGCAGCTGTCCGTTCACAGCGAGAGCTCCTTCGATGGCGTTCTCAGAGAACACGGTGATGCCGGTCGGAGCGATGGGGGACACGCTCGTGACTGCAAAGCCGCCGCCGGATGAGGGAACAAAGGAGTTAGCAGCCAGGCCATAGCTTCCTGGATAACCTAATGGTCCTGCTACCAAGCCTCGTCCAGCTAGGTTGGAGCCGTATGCCAGCGCATTGCCAGCTAAAGCGAGCTCTTCAGCTGCTAAGACAGTGCCAGCAATACTGTTACAAGCACCGATGGCTTGGCTTGAGATGGTCTGAAAAAGGAAAATAATAAATTATAACTTTATCCCTTGTAAGCTTTTAAATGCAAGGGTTTGAATCCTGATCAAGTAAATATCCGTCCAAACCGAATTTCAGCCATTCGACGTGGGAGATAAATTACAGTGTGCAAGCGTGTACGCAGACACAGGTGCACTTTCTGTTCCCTCACTCTCATAGTTCAATGGGACGGCAATCCGACACAACCGGAGAGAGATCAGACGCAGGACCAACGGCTTAACGTGCTTTACAAGGCACGGCGGAATCACACCGCCGACGTCCAAACTCCAAGCTGTTACTGAGAAATTCCCAATGGAAAACCCCATTATCACTTTGTCCGACCTGGAAATCAAACCCAGGACCCCACACTCTGCGGGCACGCTTACAACCACGAGACCTACGGGGTCATCAACTAATATAACGTACGTATAGCAGGCAACCAATTGTACTGTAGGGTCACTTTGGCCTTTTAAAGTTATAGAACAATAATTACAAATTATTTATTACCTTGACGAAAAGTGCAGAAGCAAACAAAAACACAACTTTGCCGGTCATTTTGATATTTTTTTGGAGTAATGCTGTACTGAGTAACAAATCGTTGAATGATATTTTCGAATCATTTCTGTACTTTTTATAATAAACAATTTCATTAAATTATAATCTATGTGCTAAGCAAGTGCGTAAGTATTACATTTATTTTACATTCCGAGAACTGATATTGCTGTAATTTAGGTAATAATAACTGTCAATGATTAGATATTGAATTACAGCAATTTTTTTCTTTTATTTTCGTAGCCGTCGGGAACTTTCCCACGTGTTATATGTATAATTATGCTCATAACGTGTAGGTCACGTAAGTATATTGATTTCCTAGGACGTGCATTAATGTGATATAAAGATGCGTCGTAATAATCTCCACATTTCATTACTCCGGTAGAATATCTGACTGATCGAGACTGCGGTGGCTAACTTGTAAATCTCTTAACGGATTGCGGGCTCTGGTTGGCCGCTGTAAAAACAATCTGGTCAAGTGGGGTTGTGCCAATGTGAAGCCTCCTCACAGGACATGCTTTCCCTTCTTTTCTGCCATCATGCGTAACCACCTGCACAATCTAGGATTTGAAGGAGGCAAATGATAGTGCAGCAGCTGTCCTGGTAGCCACTTAGTGGTCAAACAATTCATGAAAACGTTTTTCAAGTATCTGTTTTTGACAATACAAACTCAGCTGAATTCAAGTAAATAGGTTTCGACAAAGGAAAACAAATATCCAGTAAGCTTTATATACCTATGTAAGGCAGCAAAGATGCCATCTTCATCAATATTATTAGATTCATTATTATTATCTTTATCGATATTTGATATCAATATTATTTATTAAGACACCAAGACTGAAATCAAGTAATTTCAAGAAATACTTTTTCAAGGAACTCGTTTTTGCCTTCTTTTTCGTGTGGTTAGTGACTAACCTGGTGTCAGAGTTTTAAAGCCACCCTTTGACTGGCTGTGCCTGACTTGGCTTCATATGCCGTTAAAAAATATCTCTCAGGCATGCCGATTTCCTCACGATGTTTTCCTTTAACGTTTTTGAAGCAAGTGATAATTATAATTACACAATACGCACATGAATCCGAAAAGCCAGAGGTGCGTGCCTTGGTTCGAGCTCAAGACCTATGGTTTGGCAGTCCGACGGTCACACCACTAGGCTATCACGCCATGCAAAGGAACTCGTGAGCTTAGTCTTTTAGGATCATGTTGGACGATCAATAGACGTTTTTTGTAAAAGGTGATTTCGGGTTACCAGATTTTTGTTTATGAAAAACAAAAGTTCCGTTCAGGTAATCAAAGTAGAAAATTTTTTTTCGGTTCACAGTGAAAACCGTTGCAGCTCTCCTGAAAATAAAGTATTGGAGAGGAAAAATGAATTTATTAAAATTAATGATTTTCAAATAAAACTGTATGATACCATTTTCTAAAATTACCTACCTATAGTTTCAGAGAAAACTTGAAAAAAAAAAACAAAGAATACACTCTCCTGTAAAACTTACGAAAATTGAGTTACCTAGCTATTTTTAAGCCGGAGCAGCTGACTGCAATCGACACGACAAGAAGAAATCAAACAATTTCAACTGGTTACCTATTACGGTTAAAAAAATTCGATAGCTGCAGATGATTTATCAGGTGATTCGGCTGTGCCAGGCGAATGGACGAATAGACGGATGGACAAACGGCGTAGGCTCAGTGAATTGAATAAGATCCCGTCCATTTTCAGGATTTCGATAAGGAACCCTTAAATTAATAAATTCTATGGATCATGGCTACGTAATAACAGCTGCACGGTTCGATCCATCAGGTTAAGCTACGCTTGCCGGGGTTGGTCTGTGAATGGATGACCGTCTTAATGTACCAGGGGTGGCCAACCGGTTGTTCGCGATCGACCGATCGATCGCGGCTATTAGCTCAGTCGATCATGGCAAAATATGTATTTAAGTTAATATACCTAAAAATATTTTTTAAGTAAAAAATAGGTAGAACAGACCACGCAACATTATCACCAACTGCTGCGCGCATCATCTTGTATAATTTTCAATCGCTGTTCCATCACATTATTTATCCTCTCTTCCACGCAGTACTTAGCTCAGACGCAATACTCACACTACTATAAATAAGTAGTTACTAAGAATAATTTTCACCCCTGGCTGAAGGCTTTGAGTGTAGCAGCTTAAGGCAACTACAGGATTGACCGGTTAAATAGTCATGACCTCAGCGGTCAGCTATGAGATGCCCTACAGAAAAAAAATTAAACTATTTTATGATCTCTTAATAAAATAAATAATACTAGGTAGATAATTGTATACTGTTACATTAAACATTTCAAGAAGTTTGTAATTGGTAGATCGCATAGGGTTTCGTCAGTAAACAGTAGATCTTGGGTCTAACCAAGTTGGGTCTAACCAACCACCCCTGTAATATACCGAGACTCATCCGTGCCTCGAAAAGCACGTTAAGCCGTTGGTCCCGGCTGTCATTCGTAGATCTTTGGCAGTCGTTACGGGTCGTTAGAAGCCCGAAAGTCTGACAACCAGTCTTACCAAGGGGTATCGTATTACTCAGTTACTGGGTTGTGGAGGTCAGATAAGCAATCGCTCTATGTGAAATATGGTATTCAAATTATGGTTAGACTGGAAGCCGACCCTAACATATTTGGGAAAAGGCTAGGCAGATTGATATTGGATCTTCTAAATTTAGGCAAATAACTTGAACATGCTGAACTTGAACATACGGTTTATACGGTGTCATTTGAGGCATGCGCAAACATCGCTTTAATTTTCCAAATTATTTAAAAAAAAAAAAAATATTCAAATAAGGCTGAGAATCAATACTTTTCATTGCATAAGTCCCCAACATGACCGCCCTTAAACCTTATAATTTCGTAATGTTTGCCTGTTCGTCTGACCCGTCTGTTTTTTTTTTTCTTTATTAAGGAGCTTTGTCACAATATTGACTAGGTCGCTCCATCATAGCCAAATTTTGAACTTTAAATTATTTTATGTGATTGTAATATATTTTGTACATAGTTCTAGCCTCGTCCGACATAGGCTTAGCTAAAACACAATTTAAATGACCAATTCAAACATATTTTGAGAATCAAGCAGATTTCTCCTGAGGTGTTCGCTCCGCTCACACTCGATCAAGATGTACGTCATCGATTCTTCCACATTTCTCGCAATTAGGTGAAGGTGTGATACCCATAAGGAACGTTAACTTCCTCGATGGGATGTGACCGGATCGAAGCCTCATGGCAGTAACAGTATCTTTTCTATTGAGTTATCTATCCAGGGAATCATTAGAGGCTCAGTTTGAATGGTGTTATACCAGATACCTTTTTCTCTTGACCCGTCTCTTTATCTGTCAATCAGTCCGTCTGTCCAGATGTGACACAGTAATTTTACTCGGAGACTTACACCACGATATCGAGGAAAATCATAAGATGTATTTTTTGCACCAGTAAATAATGGTGTAGTGATATTACGGAAAAAAATATTACGACTGGAATGAGAAAAAAAAAAAACAATGCACACTAGCATATAGAGCGTTGAATTCTTTATTTATTAAGATTATGAAAAAAAAAAAACATGAATACATACGTACTCACGGAAAGCAGAAACTACAGAACGCCACCTACGCTACGATCCTTACATAATCCGTTTGCTTCATTTACGTTCATTTGTACATCTGGAAGAACAGGAGCATCCGTTTTTCCGTGAAGGATCTTACTCATATTAATGATTTGCTCATTTTTTTCTTCTAACCTCGAGAAAATTGTACCCTAACCAGCCTAAAAGAAAATTTGAAGGGTACATAAACGAATAATAACCATTCAAACGTTTATAAAGGTATCTTAGATAAGCTTTTTGTACTTTTTTAAGAGTAAAGTGTACTTCTTTTTGTCCAGGTTCCAACCGCATGCACTGGACTCCAGTTTACTACGAACAAGTACATTAAAAATACATTTAATAGCGCCGATATTGCTAAAATCTTTAGCATTACACAGTATGAAACCTAATCGTCTAAATGAATGCTTTGCTACCAATGCCATAATTATGATCATGAAACATAAGCTTGTTATCAAACGTGACACCCAGATCCTTCATTCCAGTTGTTCTAGTAATAGCGCTGCCATTAATTTGATAAGTAAAGATGAAGAAATCCTTTGGAAGAGTTAAATTCCATTTTGTTCTTAACACTCAACTCAAATATCGCCTCAATATTACGCTGCAGCACCAGACAATCGCGCACAAAGTGAATTTCGAAAAAGAGTTTTGAAATCATCTGCAATTATAGACTTCTGGCGTGAGGAATAATTGAAGGAAGGTCGTTGATCATTATCAAGAAAAGAAGCGGTCCCAGAATTGATCCTTGACTGAATCCGGAACGAGTGTGATGGGGCTTGGATTCATAAAGGCCAAGTCTGACAAATTGCTGACGATCGCGGAGGTAGGCAGCGAGGAGCCGTAACAGATCCGGCGGAAATCCGATAGCACATAGTTTTGCCAGTAGGATATCATTATTGACCCTATCAAATGCTCTTCGAAAGTCAAAGTACAAGACATCGACCTGGCCTCCACGGTCCAATCGTTTAGATATATAGGTATACTAGGGTAATTTACTGATCTTTTTTCTCTGAGACCATGTTGTTCCTTACGTAGATACTTTTCAACTTGGGAATAAATATAATTATGCAGTAAAAGTTTTTGAAAACTCAAAAACTTTAGCTGGTGATGACAAAATGGCAATGGGACGGAATTCTTCTACTAATGTTTTATTCAAACTCTTGGGAATAGGAGTGAAATCTTGAAATCTTCCATTGTGGTGGGTATATTCCGGTTTTTAAGGATAGATTAAATATATGAAATAAGTAAAGGTAAGCAAAGGTGTTTTTTAAAAGTTCGTTTATGCAATTCTGAGTGCTAAAGTTCAGTAATTATGGAAAATCGCAAAACGTCGTTCATTTTGTTTTATATAACGGAGCTGTTTTGTAAAACAGCTAACGATTTTATAAAAATATCAGTCAACCATTGTGAAAAACTTTTGAATGTCAAATACTCGCATGATACGTTAGTGTGTTTAAGGCCTTAAGATTGGACCAACCATATCAGAGTAACCATTTTTGTAAGACTTTGGTAAGTATGCCGATTTCGGCTACGGTGACTATTTCTGTTTTTGACAGTTATGGGTTACGAGCGTGTGCTTAAAAGTGGCATTGGTAGGTATGCGATGGCAATCAATAAGTCCATATACATATTATTTGTACATTCAGGTGTTAAGTTGCTAATTTGGCTTGCCAAATAAGGAAAATCATAAGAAATCAAAATACAATATACGTACTAAATATAACTTTTATTTATACATAAACAACAAATAACAATGGCACTCCTAATAAACTGCCCCGCATCCACCCAGGCCGAGTCCAGGACGTCCATTGTAACCAAGTCCATTACCCAGACCTGAGCCATATCCCAGACCACCAGCCAGACCATTGGCGTAACCCAGACCTGCTGGGTAGGCAGCAGGACCAACAGCAGGGGAGATGCCTTCGCTTACGATACCCACAGCACCATTCCCGCAGCCATAGTTGATGCCACCCGCACCAGAAGAGGGTAAAGCACCTTCCAAAGCAATAGCTCCCAAGAAGGGTAAGTTACCGTTGACGGATAGAGCACCTTCAATGGCATTTTCAGAGATGACGGTGATACCAGTGGGGGCAATGGGGGAAACGCTCTGGACGGCAAAACCACCGCCGCTGGTCGGGGCAATAGAATTTGCTGCGTAACCATAGCCCAATGCTGGGCCGGCGAAAGGAGCTCCGTATCCTATGCCACCAGCTCCGTAGGCTAATGCGTTGCCAGCAAGGGCGTTGCCAGCTAGTGCTAACTCTTCAGCTGCGAGAGCAGTGCCAACAACGTTGTTAACGGCGCCGAGGCATTGCTGGGCTGCGATGCTCTGTGAAAAGAAAATGAAATTTAGTTAGATGCTTTTCTGTGCCATTTTTGGAGAAGGCTTGAAAAGGAGATTTGGCAACAAGGTACTGTAATCAGAAGTATGATGGTGTCCCAATATTTTTTAGATTTAATTTTTGGCCCTCAAAATGATAGAGCACTCATGGTCTTCGTAAAACAACAAAGTAGGAACAATTGAAATTTTGAAATCTTGTGTTTTCTGGTAATTTTACCTCACCTTAACAAAGCAGGCTGAAGCGCAAAGGACAAGGATAGACTTGGCGGCCATTTTGTATTTGTATGTTTGTCTGTGGGATACAAACTTGTGAATGATTTCCGTGTCCAATATCGAAGAATTTATACTGATTAGTTACATTAGTGTTTAGTAATGTTATTTTGTAAGATGTAATTGTACTTTGTTGATAAAGGCCTACGGTCTTACGTAATATATTTTTTTATCGTATCATGCGCTTTTATGTAATACCAAGCAGAAAAACATAAGTGGGTATAGTTTGAGGGGCTCGTGGCTAAATGATAACAGCTGCACGGGTCTATTGAAGGTGAAACTACGCTGTCGAGGTCGATACGTGGATGGGTGACCGTCTATTACATATCGAGACCCCTCCATGCCTCGGAAAGCACGTTAAACCGTTGGTCCCGGCTGTCATTTAGACCTTTGACAAGCGTTACGGGTAGCCAGAAGCTCGAAGGTCTGAGAACCAGTCATACCAAGGAGTTTGTATTACCCTGCAACTGGGTTGTCGAGGTCAAATAGGCAGTCACTCCATGTAAAATACTGGTATTCAGCTGCATTCGGTTAGTCTGGAAGCCGACCCCAACATTGTTGGGAAAACGCAGGCAGATTAATATATTCAAAACAATACAACCAGTAACAAAGATAACGTGAGAGAGCCCTGGTGTCATGGCATGCTTATTGGATTTTTGCAGAAGCAACAATAAATTATACATATAAATGGGACAAACATAAAATAAACTTAAGTACTCTTTCAAACAAAAATCACATAAATCGAATCAGTGCATATTAGTGAAGTTACAGCTACTCATTTTGAAAGAGGTTTTAAAAAAATCAGTCTTCTTTTTTGTCATTTCAATGGTACAACATAACATCACGCCTGTAATCCTCGAAGGGTTAGGCAGAGGTGTACCTATAGTACACCCACATTTCGCCAGTTATGTTTAAATCCCATGTAATAGGGGGCGAGCCTATTGCCATCAACCGGGCAACAATGACAATGTTCAATGGTACCTTTCAAATAAATGCTATAGTGAGCCATGACGATAAAAACCGATATTGATTTTTCAGCATTACTGTACTTTACAAATAGGATAAACTGCTTGTAGGACGATTTGCTAATGGGACATTTAGCTAGTGTCGTTTTGATTATAGGTCGTTTTGCTATTAGAACCATTTGCTTTTAGGACTTTCTGAAAAGGCAGGAGAAGTATACCACACGGTGTTGTTTTGAAAGGCTTAGGAAAAATTCCAGGTTGAAAGGTTTAGGTGGCAGTGTAATTACAGGCAAATTAAAGTGACGTTTGAAGTTCTTGTTTTAGATGACCAAAGGCATCGCTGCGGGGCCTATTTCAAAGCGTCTAAACTAAATATGCTGAGGCAACTACCAGTCTAGCCGGATGCAACTGAACATCTGTATTTTACATGGAGCAACTGCCTTTCTGGCCGCCACGTTCCAGTTACTGGGTACACTATTACTAAGTGTACCTACCCAACTTAATACGTGGTACGTGCTGCCATCTATTCACGAACTAGAAAACATAAGATATTATTAATTACAACTTCTGTCTTTCATCAATAGCTGTCGTTCCGATATCAATAAATATTTTTTAACTTTCTCTCGTTGGTCTAGTGGTCGCAAGCGTTACTGGTAAGCACGAGGTCCTGGGTTCAATATCCAGGTCGAGCAAAGAGTCATTGGGTTTTTCCATCAGGAATTTTTCAGTAGCATTCTTGAGGGCGGAGTCTGGATTTGTGCCCAGTTAGTGACAATAGGCTCGCCCCCTATTACATGGGACTTAAACTTAATTGGCGAAACGTGGGTGTACTTTAGGTACAGTCAACCTTGTGTTATATTATGTTATCTTTTATCAAGATCCGTATCGATCGTTCTAAGAAAATCATTGATAACTTACGTGATTTATCGCATTAAAAAAAGTGTATTTCAAAATACATAAAGTCTTATATAAAAGGAATTTTAAGACCATTCTATAGTCATTCGAGATTCTTCTGTTCAAGATTAGCGACATGTCTTATTCTTTTGTCATCTTCTGTATTCAGATTTCCTTTATTCAGGTTGGTTTCTTTAATTTATTCAATAGTAGTACTCTATATTTCTGTGTTTTTTACCTCTATCTGTCAATTTTTACATTTAGTGGTTGGTCTAAACTTGTTCACATGACTTAGGCCAAGATCTATAAAAGTAACTTAGCCCGTATTAAATTTGGACTAGGTGTTATTCCTATCACGGTTACAAATCTATGAAACTGTAAAATGATCATGTCTAAGCAAAAGCACGAATTAATTAACGTTTTTAGATCTCGGCCTAAGAGCACTTGAACTATTTTCGAAGACAAAAATGATTGTATTTTTTCTATATTACTAATAATTGATTTTCATTTTTTCCAGTATGCATTTAGTCAACGCGTCAATGGACCTACATTAGTGAACAATGGACTCCAATACGGACCAAATAATGGTCTTGGAGGCCCATTACAAGGACAAGCACAACTTGGCGGGGTCATGAATGGACCTGGAATAGGTCCGATGGGACCTAATCAAGCACTTGGCCCATATGGCCAAATAATGCCTAATGGTCAAGCATTTTCTGGAATACCAAACCAAGCATTTGCTGGCTTGCCAAATCAAGCTTTTGCCGGCTCGCCAAATCAAGCTTTTGCCGGCGCTGGCATGTCAAACAAAGTATATGGTAGTGCTGGCATTCCAAATCAAGCGTTTGGCAGCGGTGGCATCTCAAATCCAGCATACGGCGGAGCTGGCAATGGTGAAGTTGCAGTCATTGGCGAGTTGCCAGTCTCTGGCATGACGTCTGTAACTGGCCATGTGCCATTGACTGGCAAAGTGGCATTTAATGGCAACTTGCCTTGCGGCGGTATTGTCACTATTACTGGTAGCTGTGCTTCTTGTGGGCTTAATGCTCCGTCTTATGGCCAAATGCCAGCATATGGCAATAAGCCTTATGTGTATTAAGTTTGAAGTGTTTATTTATTTAAGAATTGATAAATTATTTTATTTATGCGTTGTGGGGAATAAAATATTATTGTTTAAATAAGTAAATGATATTGAAAGATTTTTATGTTTTTCCATTTGCCTACCCTGTTACTCGTCAAAATAATTTGTGGGGCTTGAAGTCAAGAAAGGCCTTAAAGGGCCGCAGGGAAAAGGGTGTTGGTTATACCTTTTTTTTTTGAGTGGATTTTCAAATAAATTCACCGCTCTGGGCGGAGCGAGAGCGCGTGTTAAACTCTTACTGACTAAGGCCCGGCGCCCACTATCGGCATCGGCACGGCTGAGGATTTTAGGTGATATTAAGCATTATACATTAACTTCATGGCAATAAAGTAGAAATTTCCATGATAGTAGCCTCAAGCATACCGAAGCGGTATTTTTGTTACTACGATCATATATCATGGAAATTTCTACTTTATTGCCATGAAGTTAATGTATAATGCTTTTAACACCTAAAATCCTCAGCCGTGCCGATGCCGATAGTGGGCGCCGGGCCTTAAACCCACCCATGTTCCTTCAGTTACCTGTATATTGCCAGGGGCCACGGTATCCCTTTCGGACTTTCCCGCGACCCCAGCGTGTTGGTTATACCTATATTGTTTAACGATTCCGACAACACAAAACAAACCAGTGTGTTTTACTTACTTATCATAATTGTAAACATAAAATCACGCTTGTAATGCCTGTAAGTATGTATTACTACCTTTTCCGAGTTATTTTACAGCCCTATGTTATTCTGGGAGGCAGGGACATTGACGCAAAAACTGTTACCATGAATTCAGTACATGATTCTGAATGCCTCTGCGTTGAAGTTTTATACCGAGAAATTTTATTGAGGTATAACCTCAATATCTGAAAGTTCCTGTGGTAGTTCAGGAACTTTAACCGTGTTTAGCTCTTATGTCTAGTATACGTATTAAGTATGAAATTAGAAAGTCGTAAGTTTCTGACACAATGAGGCAGGTAAGCTAGTATAGATTGTCGCGCAACGGCTTCGTAGAAGAGCGGTGTCTGCCACATAACGACCTCAGTGACGGTTGTCATGGAAATGATGGCGGCGGTGTTGATTTTACGGTGTCAACACTCTTCCATAAATAACTTTTCAGTGACGTCATTCGTCGGTAAATTGCAGACTCTAGGTGGACCCCTTCGGCCACCATCCTACCCTAAGATTGCAGATTTGCGACCTACACTCAATAGCATGTTTATTTGTATATTTTTTTTTCCGGAACGGGAAAGCTTTTAGCTTAAATCACACCTGATGGTCAGTGATGATCAGGCCGAAGGTAGATACGAGCTTCACCCGGAATCCTCAACCACAGAGAAACTATCTTACCTCTAACTGCTGAAACACAATGCTGTTATCATTGTTGTTAGGGCGACAGACTTAGATAAGATGGTGGTTAGCTAGCCAGGCGGCCTCAGAACAAGCTTTACTACCAACCAAAACGAGCAGAAAATTTTGCCCTCACTGGGAATCGAACCCGGGACCTCTCGGTCTTAGACAGGTGGTCTAACCACTAGACCCAGGCGGTTAAAAAATGTTTACCTTGTCGGTCAGTGGTTCTAGGTCTAATATGGCCTACCCTTTGCCACCTCAGCTAGATTATTCTGGGGGCTTAGTCGAGTATTCTGTTCTCTGTCTGATCAACTCATTTCCTATTCATGGGCGAACATTGTTATGTAATACTGAAAGATAGACTTCTTCATAGGTACGTTAAGGCGCTACCCAGAGCAAAACCTTGCGATACTGCGTTTTTCTTCGTCATCGTCGAGAAATAAACTACATCTAAAAGCACATTATTAATGTTCGATCTTATCACAATACATGTTTTTATAAATTGTTTTATGTGTTACAATTACATTAAAAATCTCCTTGTAAAAAAATTACTATAAATATTGATAGCATGTATCTTTTGCTATATGACGTTCTATTCATTTGTGGATTACACTAATGGGCAGGTCATTTAAAAATCGTAATAATTCACGTTTTATATTATTCCAAAAGAACGCTGTTCTTTTTTGTTACAATTATTCCAAAAATTGTGTGAGTTAGGCGAGCACAGGGAGCGAAACAGAGAAGAACCGAACGATCTTGGTCGCTCGCTAGAGAAAGCGCCTTAAGTGAAATGTTTTCTATGTGTATTTTCTGTGTTTGTCTTATACCTCTAAGATACTGACTAACAACAATAAGGATTTAAATTCCGAAATAAATAGTAGATTGTTTGCCAAGGGAGCAAACAACTATTTTTAAAGCGAGAGTGTTATTTGAATCCTGAGCGCAGCGAAGTATTCCAAGTACGTCACTCGAGCATGAAATAGTGTTGCTATCGAGGCAAACACTCTCCTTTTTATCAGCCACTATAAAAAAAAAAAAAAAAAACTTCTGTGAAAGGACCCCCATCAGAAACGAAGTTCCTTCTCACGTATGATTTTAAAAACAAAATTTTCGCCGCTGCCATCTTGGATTTAAATTTTGACCAAATTTACACTTTTTCTCTCTCTGTTGCCAGCTTGTTACTTGTTCATACAATGTTCGTGTTTGATCTCTTTGGTGATTGAAACTTTTACTAACAATATACACATTCCAAATTCAAATCACTTTTAATCCCTAGGGATTAAAAAGCTATTTAAGTCCCTGTTTACGAAGAATAAACTAGCTATTTTTAAATAGATGTGATAAAAATTATACTATTTATTTCTATATGCAAAATATAGCACGATTAATTTACCTGACAATGCAGAATGGAAAGAATGCAGCGCTATGCATTACTAAAACTAACGGATCAGCAGAATGATGAGCAGTTTTGCAGTTTTGCTCGCGACCTACAGAAATGGATGTGTCAGCAAGGTTGTTCATTACGTAACGTTTATTATGATTAGTTAACTATAATGATTGCTTACTAGGCTCTGAGTATGAACTGACAGACGAGCAAATTGAAGGTCGCTGCACTGTCATGTAGGTACTAATTTTTGCGACTTCAAGTGCGGATTACACGCGGATACAAATGAAAATAAACGCGATTAGCACTTCTTAACCGCGTTCAAGAGCTATTAGTGTGAATATTTCATAACAATTTTGACACTGACAGCTCTTGAACGCGCTTTAGATGATTGTACTGAACGCGTTCAATTTAATTGGTGAAATTCATCAGCAGTAAACTATGTATATATCGCAGCCATCTGGTTAAATTAGCCAGCTAATTCGTTTAATGAAAGGCCTAGGCGTCCAATTAGCTGGCTAATTTAACCAGATAGCTGCGACATATTTATATACAACTAACTCATATATATTTTATGTATAAATATGTAAAGAAAAAAAAAATAAAAAATAAAGGGAAACTCATTGGGCATCAAAAACTTCGCCCGCATCGTCAATTTTTTTTTTTTTAAATTTCCCACCCAAAAAAATCCCTCTGGTCATATGAAGGAATTAAGTTTTCAGTTCCCATTTGACAGGCAGTTGATCCTAGATTTGATTGCGACTTATCCCTACGTGCTACGCAGGTATATATTTTTGAACGTACGCGGCTATTGCGAATAACATAAAATATGGTTCCTAGAAACTAGTTCTGCAAGGCCCAATCTATAGGAAAAATGTTGCGAAAATTACCACTCTTTGCGAATTATGTGTTGATGAAGGTATATTACACCTTGTACCAATTATCATTATTAGCGAATAAGAAAATGCTAGGAACCTTATGAAGAAAATCAACCTATTTTTGTCTATCTTGGATATTACAGCTTTCAATTAGATGCAGTTGAATTTCAAAAAGGAGCGACTGAAATTCTGTAAAAGATAATCTTTCAAGAAGACTGAGAAGGAATAAGGAATTCAATAAATTGCCCGTGTGGAAGGACCATTCTCTTCTTAGGAGCTAAGTACTTAGTTAATAGTTTTGTCTTTGACTGCAATAAGTAGATATACAAATTCGGAATTTTATCCATTATTTATGGACTAAAAGTTTTAAAAAAAAGCGGCCAAGTGCGTGTCAACAACAATGCAGTTGAAAATCTTGTTCTCCCATACATTCCAACTGCAAATGTAAGTTTGTACGCACAATATTGAGAGATTTACCATGTTATGTTAAGATCCATAGACTTCTTATAAGTTTTCCTGTAATCTGATTTCCTGTGAGTAAAGAACCATTATCTGTATTTTCAAAATTGTATGGTCAGTTTTTTCGGAGATAAGGGGGAAATGGTAAATATTCATCAATTTTTTGTAAATGTCTTTAAAAGCATTTATTTAAAAAAAAAAAATACAGTACACACAGTTTGCAAAACTTTTTATTTTCTAAATTCATTTATATCCGTTACACGCCCGTGTTTGGGTTACAGAAATTTATATATGTAAGTACCAAATTTCAACTAAATTGGGCCTGTAGATTTGGAGCAAATTGGCTGTGACAGACGAACAGACAGACACATGAGTGATCATATACGGGTTTCGTTATTTTCTTTTTGAGGTACTGAACCCTAAACATATTAAAATAGTTTCTTTTATATTTTAAGTTGTCGATAAAATTCAGATTACATATCTTTTTAACCGACTCCAGAAGAAGGAGGAGGTTCTCAGTTTGTCGAAATATTTTTTATTTTTATGTATGTTCCCCGATTACTCGAAGACGGCTGAACCGATTTGAAAAAAAAAAATTGTTTGAAAGGGTATACTTTTAAGTTGGTCCCATAGGATTGGTTGGTTTGGTCACGATCTGATGATGGGATCTTGGAGACATCGAGGGAACTCTTCAAATATTATAGGCACACCTATAGCGATTTGGGTATTTTTTATAGTAACTCGTGCATTTGTTGTCGTAAAGCACCATTTGGTAAAGTAGAACTGATGAATTATAAACCAACACACTAAAAAGTGAAAAAAAAAATTACCAAAATACAACCGACTACCAAACTACAAAGTGAAAAATGGCTCTAATTTCGGAAGTCGGTGGCAAAAAACTTTAAGACACCGACTTCCGAAATTAAACTTATTTTTCATTTTGTGGTTTGGAAGTCGGTTGTATTTTTGGTAAAAAAATAAAAAAAAATGTTTACGTTGTTTACGCTAGACATTAACTAGTAGAACAGATTACCTATAGAATATGTTGTGTTACATCTGGAATGACTTGTAGAGAAAAGAACCATGTAAAATCCAATGGCCAGTCCATCCCTTGAAGTTGGAGCGCATGACTCAGTCATTGTGTGCGATTCTACGCATGTCATAAAATTTTCGTGCATGACGACATATTCGTATCTAATATTAGCTCAAAAACGTGATTTTTCATAAAGTTCAATGTAAAAATCAGGTGCGTTATCTACAAAAACAGGTAATTCATATTACTAACTGCTATCTTAATCACGTAATATACTTATTTCTTTACAATCGATTGCGTAGAAATATTGTAATATGTCAGTATAAAACGTTGGTGCGTTCGATTCAAAATCATTCTCTTGTTTGTCCTCAATACAAACGTTAACAAAAATCAAAATGGCCGCCAAAGCTTTCTTTGTCTTCTGCGCTTCTGCTTTATTGATCCAGGTAAGCATTTTCTACTTTTCAATCTACAATTTAAATGTTTTGTAAGGTTTTTTGTCTAATTGTTAAACATACTTCAAATACAATAGTTTTATCATAATCAACGTTTGAAGACCACAATTATAAAGTAAATTAGTTCAACTGTTAATCTATAGAAAGACAAATTGTTTACCCTTTATTCTATTTATTTTCAGACCATCTCAGGCCAAGCCATTGGTGCTTGTAACAGGATTGCTGGCAATGCGTTAGCAGCTGAAGAGCTCGCTTTAACTGGCAATGCTCTCGCTTACGGCTCCAACCTAGCCGGACGTACCGTAGGAGCAGGACGCTTGGGCTATCCAGGAATTAACAACTACGGCCTGGCTGCTAACTCCATCGTTCCTTCAAGCGGAGGTGGCTTCGCAGTTACCAGCGTGTCCCCCATCGCCCCCACCGGCATCACCGTGTTCTCTGAAAACGCTATTGAAGGAGCTCTCGCTGTGAACGGAGAGTTGCCGTTCTTGAGTGCTGTGGCTGTGGAGGGGGCTTTACCTACTGCTGGCGCTGGTGGTATCAACTACGGCTGTGGGAACGGTGCTGTTGGTATCGTGAGCGAAGGTGTTGGTACTGCTGTTGGTCCTTATGGTTCTATTGCTCCTGCTGCTGGTATTGCTCCTGGCAGAGTTGGTTACGGCCCTGGTTTGGCTGGTCCTGGTCTGGTCGGTTTGGGCGCCCCTGGTCTGGGTCTTGGCGCCCCCGGTCTGGGATTCAATGGCCTCGCCGGCCCCGGCTGTGGCTACAAAGGAATATTCTAAGTTATGAACTTGTTGTACATTGTTAATGTTGATTTTTCGTTTGTGTTTTAATATATGAAAATTCTTAATTTCTTTGTCATTATTATATTATGTAAAAATACCTTTCATATTACAAAATTAATCATTTTTAAACGACTTCTAAAAAGGGAGCAAGTTCTCTATTCGGATGTTTATATATCGCCACCTCCGCAGAATAAACGCGCAAGTGTAAAAAGTCAAGTTTACAGGAAAAATAAAATATCTAAATTGATCCATAACTTTATGACTGCACCACAAAAAATAGTCTAATTAATATTAAGTGTTAAACAGGGACCGTGTCTAAGTTATTTATAAAAACAAAAAATACAGAAATAGTTTAGTTTTTTTTATCGGTAATGTTACTTTTAGTTTTTTTCTTGTCGACTATTGCTTTTTTCCATGTAATAAACTTGAATTTTCTTTGCGTTTTTCACAGTACAGTGATACTCTTAATGGGCTATTACGCGTTTATTCTGGTGTAGTCGAAAAGTTTTTGTTCTGGATAATATATCATCAAGGTAAATCAAGGTCAATTTTAACATTATGTTTCGGTATATAGTGTGTATGTAACTTCGTAAATACTTGATATAAAAATCAGGAAAAAACTGAGGTGATGTATTTTGACCTACCTGTACATAAGGAATGTGGATTAACATCAAAACCGCCGCAATAGCACTTACGCGTTTATTCTGCGGGGCGGCGATATATATTTTTATATATTTTCTGGAAAAACTTTTTTTTTTCTGGATGCTTGTGCTCTCGAAATGGTCTCATATAAATTTTATTAACTTAGGTACTTTTTGAGTTACCTTCAATAAATAATACGTAGTTTTTTTTCTTTGTCTTTATGGATGATGTTTATAATAACTTCCTGTCACTGTAATTTAAAAAGCAGGTCACTGGTATTCGAATTTGTGTCGGGGCAACAACTAAAAAAAGTGAAAAATATAAACTTTTTTACAAAAAAAAAAACAAAGGACTTTCAAAAAAAAAAAAAAACACTACATAATGAAAAATAACTTTATTTCGGAAGTCCGTGGCAAAAACGAAATTTCTTAACCAAAGACATCGACTTCCGAAATAAAGTTATTTTTCACTTCTCTTCACTCAAGTCAGTTGTTTTTTTTTTAGAAAAAAAGTTTTTTCGTTGATGCTCTCTCACTGCTTTTACATTTTAAACCCGTGGACAGATAGAAGTAAAATATAACGCAATAAAAAAAAATACAATTTGGGTCAACAAAATTTCGTACCTACTTTATCAAATTCAGAAAGTTCTTTCCTTCATGTTTCCCTAAAGCAATAAACTATGCTAATTTTCTTTCTCTAAAGACCAATAGTTGTTGAAGGGAATCCGATGATTAAATTGAGGTGATATAGTGGCCAACCCAGCTAAGGATGTGAAAGAATAATTTACGAATATGAAAAATTCAACCAAATAACGAGATTTGCTAGTAAAACGTGCATAGACAACATAGCTCATAACATAAGAGCTTGTAAAGGCACTATGAAGGAATTAGCGCTATCAGACCATAATGCGCAAATAGCAAAGGTTCCAGTTAAAAAGACCTGCAGCATAAAATACTGGTTTATATTGAAACGGGATTACTCTCAAGGCAACAGAGCAATATTCATAAAATATTTAAATCAGCTAACCAATAGTGACGTCTATAATTGCTTGGATGCGAATACTGCCTATAACATATTCCATGATAATTTCATTATGTTATATAATCTCTGTTTTCCTATTAAAAAAGTCAAGATACATAACAGATCTAAACCGAAATGGATTTCACGTGGGTTAAAAATATGTAGCAAACGTAAATGTCAACTGCTGTGGCAATATAGGCATAATCCAAATCAAACCACTAAAACTGCTTTCAAAGCATATGCAAAGAGATATAAAACTATAATTAGGCTTACAAAAAAATCTCAAAACGACTACTTTATTAAATCTGCTCTAAATAAAAACAAAGCTACTTGGAAAGTAATAAATGACATCAAAGGGAAGTACCCAAATGAAGGTGTGGCTCAATTAATAACAAATGACGTAACCATAAATAATCCTCAAGACATTGCTAATTCTTTTAATGACTTCTTCCTTGACATAAACAAAAATAATACTAGTGTTCCCCAAGAATCGTCCAATAAATTGACATATAATTCCAATTCAATATTTATGACACCGACTATCCCTGATGACATTTACAAAATAATAATTGCTCTAAAAAATAAAAACAGTGCCGGTTATGATAACATTACGACTAATATTGTTAAAGATGTTGCCCATATTATATCAGAACCACTTAGCTTCATTATCAATTTATGTATAGAAGAAGGCACTTTCCCAAAAAAACTAAAAATATCGGTTATAAAGCCAGTGTTGAAAAAAGGAGACAAAACTGACATAAGTAATTACAGGCCCATTGCATTAATACCTATTTTTGGGAAAATCTTTGAAAAGGTGATGTTTAACTGCCTTTATAATTTCTTTGAGGCAAAAAACATCTTAGCGCCCAATCAATATGGTTTCAGAAAAAATAAATCCATAAATGTAGCAGTTTATAACTTAAGGGTTGACAGCTGTCGCATTATACATGGACATGTCGAAAGCTTTCGATCGTGTCGATCACAAAATCCTCTTAAGAAAGCTGTATGCATATGGTGTAAGAGGAAATGTGTACAAACTCATAGAATCATATCTTAGCAACAGACAACAACACACAGAAGTAAGGAGGATAAATTTTATTACTAAAACAGAAGAACTATATGTATCTGAGTCTAGAATAGTTAAATTCGGTGTTCCTCAGGGGACTATTGTCGGCCCTCTGTTTTTTCTCATCTATATAAATGACATGCCTTCGGTAACAACTCATGACATTACACTGTTTGCTGATGATAGCACCGTTTTATTTGCTAATGATAATTCAACTGATTTAGAATCTGACATTAATCAAACAATATTATTGATTATAGACTGGCTTAGAATGAATAATTTAATGATTAATATTGACAAAACTAAAATAATGGATTTTAAAATACGAACCCGACGTACAGGTGCTTTAAAAATTCATTGCCTAGATAGTGACATTGAGGAAACGGAAGTAACGAAATTTCTAGGACTACATATTGACCACAAACTTAACTGGAAATTTCATATTGAGCACGTTTGCAAAAAGCTGGGACAATTTTCATATGCATTATATAGATTAGGGAAAATAGCAAATCGGAATACTTTGCTAGCAGCTTACCATGGTCACGTTGGCTCTATTCTCCGATATGGTGTAATTTTTTGGGGCAACAGTACGGAAAAAGAGCGCGCTTTCATTGCTCAAAAACGCTGCATCAGGGCTATATTCAATTTATGTAAAACTGACTCCTGTAAGCCATTTTTTAAAAGCAATAAATTGTTAACACTACCATGCATCTATATACTTGAGGCAGCAGTATTTGTTAAAAACAATATCCACATGTTTAACTACTACACGCGTATACGGCGTAAGGATAAACTACGCACACCAGCCAGTAAAACTCACCTAATGCATGAGAGCATCTTTTGTTCAGCTTCTCGCATCTTTAATAATATACCGGGGCCTATCAGAGTAATTATGAAAAATGAGAATTTTAAAAGGACTCTCCATGATCTGCTAGTAAACAAAAGTTATTACTCTGTAAAAGAATTTCTGTCCGACAAATCATTACTAAAATATAATCCCACTCAGTCGTGATGTGTTCAATGACCTTGATATTATACACTATAATCTATTTTTATTTTATATAATAATTTTGGAATTTCTCATTTTGGTTTGTTGTGATTAATTTTATTTTTTGAATTTTATGTGTATAATTTGACATCCTACCTATTTTAATTTGTTATGTTTGACTTTATTCTTTTTATATTTTTGAAACTTAAATGCAAATAATTTTATTTTCTATATAATAATTTGAATTTGACATTTCCATTAATATGTTTCCTATTTTTTAATTATTGTGCTAGATTTAAAAAATATATTTTGTAACAATGTTAATTTAATTAGTAGCCTGTTTAAATGTAATTATTATTATTGTATGCCCTACGGGCGGGACATAGCTGATCAAAATTTTCAAATATTTAAGAACTGTACTATACATACCTATGATCCACAATAAAATTTTGATTGATTGATTGATTGATTGAAAAACCAAGTACTGCGACGAGGATTGAAAGTATTATTTTAAAACAGCTGTAAAGCTACGCCTCCTCAGATTAGGTTATATGATCTAGAAAGAGAAAGAAAGAAAGAAAAATTGTTTATTCTGCACAAACTAAACGCACATGCCAAAAAATATTACTTATAATGTACTTTTACAAATTAGCCAAAAGCCTCGTAGCCAAGTAATAGAAAACCGGTCAAGATTGTCTATTACTTGAATGTCAGAGCCATAGACTATTAATATTGCGTAATATTACCATAGACAATATTACCGACGAGTGTTACAACACTGGCCATTGACAGCTTATAAATAAACAATAATAATTTAACTAATCTTATTTATTTAATTTAATCTAACTAACATGATGCAAGATAAAGAAATTACAAGACGAACGGAAAACGCCTGGAAAAGCTACTTACTGGTCCATAAAGGAACTATTCGAGGGTAAGTTGCCTATGGCACTGATACGCAGGCTCATGGACATGTGTATTCTTCCCATCTTAACCTACGATGCACAGACTTGGTCTTTGACTAACATCCAGAAGTCCAAACTCAAAGTCTGCCAAGGAGCAATGGAGCATAGTATACTAGGCATTAAATTAACGGATCATGCTCGAAACAAACTGCGTTCCAAAACAAAAATAGCTGACGTGGCTCAAAAGGCTGCCCAATTTAAATGGGACTGGACAGGACATGTCTGCCGCATGCTGTACAAACTGTGGGCCTAAATAGCATAGAACTGGTGCCCTGAGACAGTGCGGTGGAGTCGCGGTTGACCACGTAGGAGATGACCGGACGAGCTAGATAGGTTCCGTCAAAACTGGAAAGAGGACGCGCGGGCTTGCGAAGGTGGAAGAAGTGCAGGCAGGCCTTTACCCAGGAGTGGAACAGCGTAGGCTAGGACAAAAATGCTATAATACTCTCACGAGTTAGCTGCGAAAAGTCTATTGCCTAATGCCACCTGCTTCCTTTAAGCTACATCTTACTGTGAGCTCCAAAACATTTCTCTGTTTTATAGCCTACTGAGTTTTATAAATCCAATTGACTAATTTTGTTAACAATATCATTGGTATAACACCAGCAGTCTGGATGCTCTCTCTATTCAGTAACCCTTTATGCATTGCTCCTTCGGTGGCATCAGTGAACTTGATTAACTGTGCTTGCCTTTACTTGCTTGATCGAAAATACTCCATGCCCATGGAGTATTTTCGATACGTACCTCCATATGGGATTCTAATGAAGTAAAATATACATGTTTTCTAATTAACTAATTGTGCGTCACTTCAACTTTTTCCTTTTTTAAATTGTTGTTAATTGTGTTGATTCTATCGACATTGTGTACGATTAGTTTCTACTTGTTACATTGGTCTAACACCATGTTAGAATGGCGGTGTTGGTATGTTTTGTTACATGATTATTTACTACTAATTTATAGTTCTATTTATTAAAATGTTAGTAAAACGCCTTATTAACATCAGTTTTATGAATTGCTATAACCCATGCAAATACTGGTCTTGAAATTGTAATGCAAAAAAGGTACTAGTGTTTCTTCAAAACCTTAGATGACCGCTAATATGTCTACAATTTCGTAAAAGGGAAGATGACAAGATTTTGTGAGTTTTTGTGAATACACAGTTCTGTCTGCTTCTGTGGCAGCATCTACATCACTACATGAGAACTACGCATCAGTCTGACGTCACGCAAAATCCTGCATCTGTGGTGGTAAACTCTTCGTGAATGCACGAAGAGTTTACCACCGACTAGCAATTATATACAACAACCCGACACCAATTTAGGGCAGTAGCCTACCAGACACAACACTCATCTGGTCGAAGAATCTTTACACCCTGTTCCTCATACCTCTATAATTTAAATTTAAAGGTCCTGTTAGGCGTCATACTGAAAACTGCACCAGCTTGCTGATTCTGCAAGGGTAGAAATATCAGCTTTAGCTCCTGTTTCAGTGCTCAATAAGAGCGCCATTATTTCCCTCTTCAACATCCCTCTTTCGATTAATTTCTCCTCCCTCTTAACATATTCCTCTCCAGAACTGCTTGTGGCGCTGATGATTTTGATCCGTCACAATAATATAAAATTATAATTTATTTCCCAAAATATTTTATGTGGATGTGGTATTTACGTGAGTTTAATGTTATAATAATAATTTTAGTACCTATTTATATAATTTTATCTTTTTGTTTGTTTCAGTCCAGTACTAACCCCACAAGTTCTACAATTCAATTGTATCAACGAAGATTTTTTTTTTTTTTGCAATACACGCTTGCTTTTCCAATTTACTTAGACATTGGCAGAATGCTCGACATCGGCTTTGCTTGCCATAGCAAAAAATTGAGTAGAATAGAATAATAGTTCAATAATTCGACATCATATTGACACTTTTAGGTTAGTGTCAGTTTTGCTTTAGAATCATTAAAAAAGAATAACAAAAAAAAAATGAGAGTAAAGTGACACTTTAATTTAAATAACGATATAATGTAAATACACACATCAAAAGTGTCTAGGGATCAAGCATTTTTATGCGGATTTCTTGAGATTGAGATGTGGCTTTGTAATAAATTTATGATTATATAAATTTATATGGATCCTTTTTGGTGCATTTCATAATTTGAAACAGGAACTGTTAATCAAATTCGAGTAAAAGATGAAAATCAGCTGTCAATATTTTCCCTATAAAAACATACAACGCATTGAAGACATTATTAGTGCTACTGTTTCCCTACTACTGATTAAAACCAACGTTATTATGGAGCGGCGACGTCATTTAAGCAGGGAAGAAATGTTCAGAGCCGTGGGAATGATAGAAGCTGGTTCCCGGCAACGTACTGTGGCTTTAGCTCTGAATACAAGTCAGAGTGTTATCAGTCGACTTTGGACACGTTACCGAAGCACTGGTACCGTGGCTGAGCGCCATGGAGGACGGTATCGCTGCACCACACGGAGACAAGACCGATACATTCAAATCTTAACTCGAAGAGCTCCAACAATAACCGCCATGATGTTAGCCGTGAGGCTTCATCACTCTTCAGGGAACTTAATTAGCGACCAAACAGTCAGAAACCGCTTGCATGAAGTGAACCTTCATTCCCGAAGACCGCTACGGGTACCACCTATAGCAATGCACAATCGTAGGATTCGATATCAATGGGCTCTTGAACACAGAAATTGGGCAGAAGAACAATGGCGTTTCGTGTGCTTTTCTGATGAGTCTCGTTTTGGTATGAGACCGGATACAAGACGTATACGACACTGGAGAACCCCTGGACGCCAACAGCGATTAAAATCCTGCCAGGAAGTCCATCCTTATAGTGGTGGAACCATCATGGTATGGGCGGGTATTTGGATCGGCGGAAGAACTGAGTTGATTTGGATCAGAGGCAACCTCAACGCTCAAATTTATGCTGAGACGATTGTATCTGACGTCATCGTTCCTCTACAAGTGCAAATCGGTCCCTTATTTCAGTTAATGCATGATAATGCACGACCGCACACCGCAAGAGTTGTAAGACAGACTCTCGCCGCAGCTAACATCAATGTCCTGCTCTGGCCTGCTCAGTCGCCAGACTTGAACCCGATTGAGCATGCATGGGATATGCTACAGAGTAGAGCTCTGCCGAATATGGAGGGTATCCAGTCGCAAGAAGACCTTTTTTTGTTGTTGCAACGAACATGGGCGGCCATTCCACAGCGTGATTTGGATGAACTCATTTTGAGTATGCCAAACCGATGTTCTTGTGTTGTTAGTGTTCGCGGTAGAAAGACGGATTATTAATTGTTTAAGTTACCCAATAAAATTTTAAAGAAAACTGTTATTTCAGTCTTTTTTTCGAACTTTAATGTTAGTGGTTCAAATGTCAAAAATCCCTTTATTAGGAAAATGGCAAATTTCTTTATTAATGCAAAGGTGACTTGGTTTATCGTTACTGTGACAAACGAAAACACTTTATTTGATGAATCCTTAAAGAAAATTTTAATTAATATCAATCAGGAGAAAAGTTATTGCAAAAATATATGTTGATCCCTAGACACTTTTGATGTGTGTATATCCAAGTAAATTATTTTTTTTTTTTTATTTATTTGTCTATAATGATAATTTGAGATACCCATAATTTCTTTATCAAAGAATAACTTAATTGTGCATAGATTCTTACGTAGATATCACTCATATTCATACCACAAAAATCGTTTTTGGCTCTCCTGAAAAGTGAACTTATTTGGATAGTCACAGTATTGGTTTAAGCGTGCGATATTATAAAACAAAGTCGCTTTTTACGTTAGGCTGTTAGTCCTCGTGGTTCTTCTAAAATACGCAACGGAATTTGATGAGGTTTTCAACATCATTTACAGAATGTATTTCAGAAGGTTTATATTTATAATTCTTACATACATATTAAACGTAAACATAGTACTGCAACTTGACGTTTTGTCAAGTCGTGAAAAATGCTTTTTTGAGCGCTTACCTACATGGCGTGCGCTGACTAAACTGTATCAGATAGTTACAATTTATGTTCTACTGGATTGTATATCATAATAAAATCAACAGAAAAGTCCGCGATAGCACATTTCTATCTTCCAAAGATGACCCAAAGTAATAATTTTTATCTTTCAGATTTTTTTTGAATGTTCTTTCCGATGCTATGTTGAACAGTATATTATTAATCATTGTCTGATAAATATGTTATTAGCCATTTAATTAAGATTTAAATATGTCTGGACATCACATAATTTAAATTAATGCTATAAAAGATATCACAGATTTAAAATTACGCGCAGGAAAATAATAAATTATGGCTGACGGCGGCGGCGTGGCGCCATCATTGACGGGGGTCAATACCCTTTCTCGGCTTATAAGGAACTGCGATTATTGAAATTAATTTATGAATTGAATTAATAAAGTTGGATGGCAATGGTGGTTAAGTATTTGGACGTGCAAACTACACATAAGGAGAAGGTCTCACCATTTTTTTCATAATACATTCAGTTCAATGAAATAGTGGGACGATCCGTAGATAATAGACCACTTTTGTTTTTTAACACATTCAATGCCAAATGAATTGTAAGATGCATCTCTGTATTACAGTTTTTGGCAATGTATGTACTACTGTGGCCATACATTTTAAGTGTTTTAATTCTTTTTAATTAAGTGTTATATGTAGGTTATAAATGATAATATTTTTAGCGGAACTTTATTTATTTAATAAAATAAAAAAACAATTTCACGGCGCCGTGTACTTGGCCTACGGAGCTATGAACGGCCAAACACACGGCGCCGTGTATTTGTCTTTTTTACATTATGGATGTTTTAATTGAGTTTTTTGGTATTAAATAATTTATATTAACGGATAGTACAAATAAAACAAAGTAAATAATCATCATAAGTGTAATTGCAGATAAAAATACAAACTATTTAAAGACAAGAATTATGAAATTATAAATGCAGTTCAAAGAAACATTCTATGCATAGGCCTGGCTTTCCAATGCAGCTCTTACATTCATTCAAAGTGGCAACTCGGTTCTTCTTTTCTCTACACCCTTTAAATTATTTTCGTAACTTCTGTGATAGTTCTTGTCTTGTTCACTTCAAACGACTATAATTTAAAAAATAATAGTGCGAACCGTAATCCAACACTTGATTTTAAAAGATCGTTTCTTTACGCGCGTGGCCATGAGCGTTACTTACATTCGTCGCAATGACCGGAGGGTACTGATGCATAGAAAAAACTCTATCGCAAACCACGGCGCCGTGTGTCTAGCTCCCCACTCCACCACGGCGCCGTGTACTCAGCCATATACATTTCCATGGCGCCGTGTAGTTGGCATTGAATGTGTTAATGTGGTTGAAAACTGAAAGCTTATAACAGGTGGCAGTTGTACGTCTTTAAACCGCCATTGTTGTGATTATGTTTGCTGTTGTGTCGATCGCAAATTATACAAAAACTAGATAAATATGGATGAGACTTGGAGTGTAGCACGATTAAAAGACGAGCTAAGGACAGGGGAAGCGTCTACCCCTGGTAAAAAAGCAGCTTTAGTGGAATAGTCAATAAATTATGAACGTTTTATAATTTATAGGTTATTTTGTGTTTGTTGACTTTTAGTTCGTTTTTTGTTAAAGACTGGAGGCGTACGATAGAAATAACCTGATCAGAGTTAAAAACCAACTCGGGCATGGTCTTCCTGACTGAAAAACCTCAGAGATAGCACTTCTAGTACTGATCTAATATGATAATATAAACACCACATACTTTATTATAGTTTACATAATATCACATCACAAGTGCCTGTATGTAATAAAAAAAGACTTAGTTCCTTTCTCTTGGGAGGATCACCTATAAGCCACTTTCTCCCATAAAAGGCTTAAAGGATAGCACATCGTCGCGACGAAATATCGGATTGCAATTTTTTTCGGAGAGCTTTCTCCCACAGTTTTCTTCTTATAACATCTTTGGCAAATACATGGGTCCCCGTATTTTTGCAGAAAACAGCTGCGCAACTGGGCTCAATAATTAATTATGCGTTAAAGACGTCGCTTGTAGACATAAAAATTATGGCTAGCTGTCAAATTATAATACTCTGGAGAGCAGCGCCATCTGAAGTGAGCATGTGGCAGTTTTTATCCCAATTGTAAGGCCCGTTTACACGGCGATGATCAGAACGATATTTTGTTACTGTATAATTTGACTGCCTCGTTGGTCTAGTGATCGCAAGCGCTACTGCTGATCATGAGGTCCTGGGTTCGATTCCCAGGTCGGGCAAAGTGTTATTGGGTTTTTCCATCTGAAATTTCTCAGTAGCAGCCTGGGGTCTGGATTTCTGCCCGGTTTTTGGCAAAAGGCTCGCCCCCTATTACATGGGACTAAAAACATAATTGGCGAAATGTGGGTGAACCTGCTACAGGGACACCTCTGCCCAACCCTTCGGGGAAATAAGGCGTGATGTTATGTTATGTTATAATTAGAGATCATCTGGCAATTTCTTGACAGTTTCATACTGCATTTTGTTTTTAACCGTATGAACATTGGGATGTTGACAAGTACATCGGTACATTGCACCCGTGCAAAGCAGGGGCGGGTCGGTAGTATCAATATAAAAAAAAATCATCCGCAATGATGATTATTACAGTTTCTTATAATGAATTTATTGTAATAACTTCCTTCTATATCAGAACGTGTATCATGCCAAGTTCTGCAACTTACGTTGTTGTTGTATCCTAAAATTGACCGAAATCGAATGTTATATTTATCTACTTTTAAAACATAAGTAATTAAATTTTGACGCGTAAAAGTGTTCCTTAAACCTATCTACTCACAGAAATGTCATTTGGCATAATTCTTTGCACATAATGTTTCTGATTCTACAATAGTAATTATCGGTGACACCTATCCAGTAAGAAGTTAATAAATAAAAAAACCAAAAATAGGAATGGAAATTGATTTATTCAGTTCAAATAATTTTGAATGTCAATAGGTTTACTTTATCGAATCCATCCTTAGAAGGCGCAGCCACAACCTCTGCCAGCCAAACTACCACGAAGACCGAGGCCAGGGGCAGCAAAAGCAGCGGGAGCGAAGGCGTCACCAAGACTGTAAGCAGTAAGAGGGCCCATGGCGGCAGCCGGGGCAAAGGCAGCAGTCTCACTGATCATGGCGTTCCTGCCATTACCACAGGCATGTTTGACGGCTCCAGCACCGGCAGAAGGTACCACACCTTCCATAGCAACAGTACCCACGAACGGCAACTCGCCGCCCACAGTCAAAGCACCCTCATAAACGTTGTCAGACACAACGGAGATACCAACGGGAGCAATAGCAGAGGCGCTGGAGACAGGCAGAGCGCCGCCACTGGTGGGACTGAACTCCATGGCGGGGGCGTAGATTCCATCGTAAGCCAGGCCTCTGCCTGCGCAGCCAGCGGAAAGTCCATCAAAAGCCAGACCTCTGCCTGCCAAGCCAACGCCAGGGTACGCGAATCCATCATATGCCAAAGCAGGAGCAGAAAAGCCGCAAGGGGCGGCAAAGGAGGGAGAGGCCAAGCCATAATAGGGAGCAGCAAGTCCAGAGATATCAGCAACCGCAGCGCGACTAGTGCAGGACTGTCCCAGTGTGGACTGAAATTGTAAAAATATTTTGTTACGCTCTTACACATCAAACATTTACATTTTGGAGACAGTCTATTACAATATTTTATTAAGAACATAATATCGTATCACGTGAAGAGAATAATGTAACTTAAAAAAAAAAATGCTTACCTTGAGCAGGAGCGCCTGAGCGCAGAGGACGAGGATAGCTTTGACAGACATTGTAGTTTGTTTCGAGTGATGATACAAGAGTGATGTTCAGTGCAACTGTAGGAGGATTTATACTCAATTAAGTTATCAAGTTCCGAGAAAATTTGTATGTAGGTAAGTGTAATTAATTAATAGCTTGTGCAAGTTCGATAAGCCTATCATTTACTAACAAAGAAACACTTTATTTTATTTGACACAAATCGTCACGTTTTTCAAAATTTCGTAAATGTAGTTGATATGAACAAACGGCTGAGTATAAAATGTGACAATTACTTTGGGTCATCATTCAATCTTCAGTTGTTGAACAAACTTAAACATGTCTTCCTTCACTGTTCTGTTGCTCTGCATCCAAGCTTGCTTGGTCCAAGTAAGTGATTGCTGTTTTGAATTCTACCTTTTCTTTCAGTTTTTTCGTATTTAAGGGATTACTTATTTTGGTTTCTATGTGTAAATGTTTGTGAAGATAAATCATGATTATTACTTTTGCAGAATGTATTCAGCCAGGCCTGCCTTGGTGCTTATGGCCCAGCTTTTGGTTCACCACTGATGGCTGGTTCTTACGGCTTCAACGGCTTAGCTGCTCCAGGTTTGGCTTATGATGGACTTGCGTATCCTGTCGCCGGTTTTGCTGGTGCATACCCTGCTGCCGGTTGTGGTAACGGATTTGCCGCGTACGGTGGTACCGGTGAAGGCAACGTGGCTGTCGCTGGTGAGCTGCCAGTCGCCGGGAACACCGCTGTAGCTGGTCAAGTCCCCATCATGGGCGCCGTGAGCTTTGGTGGCGCTGTGCCAGCTGCTGGTGCAGTGTCCATCTCCGGCAAGTGCGCTTGCGGCTGTGGTTCCCCTTACGACTATCTGTACTAGGGAATATCTCAACATCGTTTGAAATTATGCTGGAACCATAAATAAATAAATAAATCAGTTTAGCAATTTTTTTATTTGTGCGTACTTTATACTGGAAAAAACGCAAACTACTGCATCGATCCATATTGTTGTATTTTATGTTTTCGCAAAACTTTTCTATCAATTTTTAATAATTATGCCGAGTCAGTAAGGTCAGTTGAATAATATTACACCTTGTACTTTATAAAGTATGTATACGCTTTATTTTAACCGAACTTCTGTTTTACTAAGGAAAAACATACACACACGGGTAGTCACAAGCCCAAAAGTCTGAAAACCAGTCTTCTTTCTTGAAGATGGTGTTATTTGCAGATGACACATCATTAATCTTTAAAATAAACCGACGGTCTCAAAATCTTGAAGACGTGAATAGCTCTATTCTGCAAGTCCAAGATTGGTTTACGGTAAGCAATTTGGTACTGTGATTGTCTGCCATTTGCTCCTATTTAATAACAAAATATTATATTTATTTTAAAACCGGCACATGGCACTCAACGTAGAAACACATAAATTCTCTATTTAATGGGAAACAAAGTACGAAAAGGTCGAATGTAATATTTCACCGAATTCTAAAGAAACTAGTAAAATATCCAATTTCTTATTTCGACTCACAATATTAGTGCCAGCATCTGGTAACCATTTAGTCGGGCTCAGGCAATTCAAACGGACCCTTTTAAACAATTGAGAATTTGTACAAAAACAGCCATTAAACTATTCTGCGAAACTGTGGGAAGACGCGCCAAGTATTAAGAAATTTAGGGAACTGAAGAATAAAGTTGAGGCAATTGGTTTCAGACCACGATAGGGTACGGACGTCCGAATCTAGGCTAGTTAAATTAGTAGACTTGGTGAATACCAAGAGGCCATGTCCGAGTGGGCTGTCGCGAGATAACGAGTATGAGTTATTAAGTTAAATATAGTTGGGTTAAGACCCAGATTAGACTAATATAGTACCTAATGTAATATGTGTGTGTGTGTGTGTGTGTGTGTGTGTGTGTGTGTGTGTGTTGGTGCGACTGGGTGAGTCTTTCATTATAATAATTATCCAAGGCTGGTAATATATTTGAAGTTCTTGTAACTAAACAGACAGAGACGTGTTGCTGGGGAGTTTGTTGCGCCACTTCTTCTTCCCAGCTCAAACACTAGGAAGTGGTGAAGGGAGGGCGCTTTGGGGACCGTCTATAGACATTCAGGAGAGTTGATCCACAACTCTATTAATTAATGATTCTTCTATCTAGTATCTAGATCTTGAATTCTGTATCCATTGCCTTATTTAACTCTATTAAATAAATAATGATTCTTGAGTTTCGATTCTCAACTCTATTAGCTATTAATTCTTGCATGTTGTATTATCCCAGACCAATAATTCGGTCAGACTGACATGAACGCGTGGCTTGCAGATGTGCTTGTTGTGCAAAGGGTGACCTTCCAGGGAATTGGGTGAACACATCTATCTTATATTCAGTCCAAGGACTGATAGGGACCATGTCTCTTTAAGAGCATGATGCCGACGCATGCCGCTGGAACTAGCCGCCCCGTTGTAGACAAGGCCGGTCATACGTTGCCGCAGGGAAAGCCGCTGCGTCACGTTTATCAGTTCGAAAGAACTGCTAGGGACCATGTCTTCAAAAGAGCATGATGCCGACGCAATGCGTCAATTATGGAAGTGTTGCTCTGAGGTATCGTGTGAGTAATGACTGACCAAATACCTGTTACGCTAACGTAAAGGTTACTCACAAGTTTATATTATTATAACGACATACTTTGCATCCCTCTATTATTTAATAGCTTTCTAAAATCACATCCAATGTATTTTCATAACTATGAATTCCTGTCTTATTTACAATCTCCTTCAATCCTTTCCTTGCCTTATTAATGGGACAAGGTATCGGAGTTCGTCTTTTTTAAGAATTCATTTCTTATATCGGTGGGAGAGTGACCAGTCTGGAGACAAGCTCTACAGGGCCGTACGGGGTGGAATGCGGCCCTTCCCCTAAGGGGGGAACCGACCTAACCACTAATATTAGTATAATTAGGAAAAACGAAAATTTTATCAGCCTAGGGTAATTCAGGTACAGTCACAATATCACACCACAAGTGCCTGTATGTAATGAAAACAGACTTAGTTCCTTTCTCTTGGGAGGATCACCGATAAGCCACTATCTCCCATAAAAGGCTTAAAGGATAGCACATCGTCTCGACGAAATATCGGATTCAATTTTTTTTCGGAGAGCTTTCTCCCACAGTTTTCTTCTTATAACATCTTTGGCAAATACATGGGTCCCCGTATTTTTGCAGAAAACAGCTGCGCAACTGGGCTCAATAATTAATTATGCGTTGAAGAAGTCGCTTATATACAAAAAAAAATATGGCTAGCTGTCAAATTATAATACGCTGGAGAGCAACGCCATCTGAAGTGAGCATGTGGCAGTTTTTATCCCCATTGTAAGGCCCGTTTACACGTCGATGATCAGAACGATATTTTGTTACTGTATAATTTGAGGTCATCTGGCAATTTCTTGGCAGTTGCATACTGCATTTTGTTTTTAACCGTATGAACATTGGGATGTTTAATGAACACATATATTGCTTTCGTGCAAAGCAGGGGCGGGTCGCTAGTGTCAATATAAAAATTCACCCGCAATGATGATTATTACAGTTTCTTACAATGAGTTTATTGTTATAACTTCCTTCTATATCAGAACGTGTAACACGCCACGTTCTGCAACTTACGTTGTTGTTTTATCCTAAAATTTACCGAAATCGAATGTTATATTAATCTAGTTTTAAAACATAAGTAATTAAATTTTGACGCGTAAAAGTGTTCCTTAAACCTATCTACTCACAGAAATAAGTCATTTGTCATAATTCTTTGCACATAATGTTCCTGATTCTACAATGGTAATTACCGGTGACACCTATCCAGTAAGAAGTAGTTGATAAATAAAAAAAATCAAAAATTGAATGGAAATTGATTTATTAAGTTCAAATAATTTTGAATGTCAATCAGTTTACTTTATCGAATCCATCCTTAGAAGGCGCAGCCACAACCTCTGCCAGCCAAACCACCACGAAGACCGAGGCCAGGGGCAGCCAAAGCAGCGGGAGCGAAGGCGTCACCAAGACCGTAAGCAGCAAGAGGGCCCATGGCGGCAGCCGGGGCAAAGGCAGCAGTCTCACTGATCATGGCGTTCCTGCCATTACCACAGGCATGGTTGACGGTTCCGGCACCGGCAGAAGGCACCACACCTTCCATAGCAACAGTACCCACGAACGGCAGCTCGCCACCCACAGTCAGAGCACCCTCATAAACGTTGTCACACGGGTAGTCAGAAGCCCAAAAGTCTGACAACCAATCTTCTTTCTTGAAGATGGTATTATTTGCACATCATTAATCTTTAAAATATACCGACGGTCTCAAAATCTTGAAGACGTGAATAGCTCTATTCTGCAAGTCCAAGATTGGTTTACGGTAAGCAATTTGTTACTAAATAACACAAAAACCAAATGCATTAGATTTAAATTACCTAATGTTAGAAGTAGCGAATGTGACATCATATTGAATGGGGAAAAACTGGAATTTATTAATCAAACGGTTTTCCTAGGAATCACGCTAGACGAGAAATTACAATGGGGACCTCATATAACATCTCTTACAGGGCGGCTAAGCTCGGCCGCTTATGCTGTTTGAAAGATAAGACAGTTAACAGATGTAGAAACAGCGCGATTGGTCTATTTTAGCTACTTCCACAGCATTATGTCGTATGGCATTTTACTGTCGGGCTGCTGACATTGAATCCATCTTTATTTTACAAAAGAGAGCTGTCAGAGCCATTTATAATCTACGTCGCCGCGAATATCACAGGAAACTATTTAAAAGGATTAATATTATGACGGTACCTTGCCAATTCATTTATGAAAATATTATGTACGTAAGGAAAAGTCTACATCTTTTTAATAAAATAAGTGATAGACATAATTTTAATACTAGAAATAAAGATAAACTAGATCAACCATTTTTCATATTATCTAAAGTACATACATCTTTTATGGGGTACTGTGTTAAATGTTACAACAAAATACCTTGAGATATATTGCAATTAAATGAAAGAAAATTTGAAACTCATATTAAGAATACACTTTGTAAACAAGCATACAAATTAGAGGATTATATCCAAGATAAGAGTGCTTGAAAACATGCTGGTCCTGCTCCATAGGACAATTTAGAATCAAGACAAAATCAAACAGGTTGCTAAAATGGTTAATTGTAAAATTTATAATTATGTGTTATATGACATTGATTTTACATTCTGTGATTACTTCCTCTCACACTAACTTATTAATTTTAAAAACATTAGGAAAATCGTCTACTTTTACAATGTTTGTAAATATCTGAGCACCATGTATCTATCACATAATTAAATTATCTATCGTTGCTTCATTTTTAATTCTTTTTACTTATTGTGGTATAGTAATTTTATTCTAGGTGCATCGTCTTCACATATAATTATTTAACTAATGTACGTACGTATACAAACTATTGTAAATCATTTTAAAAGAGTAACCGTGGAGTTTCTTCCCTATTCTTCTCCATACAAAAACTACCTTTTGGAAGGGGCGACTAGAATCAATTATATTATTTTGTAAATAATTTGACTTTGACTTTGGCTTTTCCCAAGGGAACGCTGGGTATCGTGTTTCCTAGTAACTGGGTTGTGGAGATCAGATAGTTAGTCACTCCATGTAAAATACTGGTATTCAGTTGCATTCGGTTAGACTGGAAGCTGACCCCAACAAAGTTGAGAAAAGGCTAGGCAGATTATGATGATGATACAACGCCGAAAGGAAGTCAAGATAACATAAAAAACTAGTCTGTCTACAATTAACAGTGTAGAATACTTCAATCGTGATGATGATTTTCATTACGAATGAGACTTGCAACGCCATCTATGAGTGAAAGTGTATGTATTAACAGTATCAATCAATCTGCCTAGCCTTTTCCCAACTACATAGTTATGTTAGGGTTGGTTTTCCGTGTAACCTATGTAGCTGAATACCAGTATTTTACATGGAGCGACTGCCTATCTGACCTCCACGATTGACAGGTTCGATGCAGTTTTATCATACTACCACAAAGTGTAAAACCTGCATTTCAGTTAGATTCTGGCCTATGAATTTTGAGCTTGATATTTAATCGAAACTTTTCACATGAAAACATTCTAAAAATGTTTAATGAATAACACCCGAACTATAAAGTGTCTCAACAGCGCGACACTTTTCTGTGGAGTTCCTTTCAAAGTACAAGGAAGGACTTTACATCAATGCAAAGGAGATGTGCGTGAACTTGGCAGATCATTTCCCAGCAGAGCATGAAAAAATGTGAGTTCTATTGGCATCCAGGCGAGTTCTTGAGTTCCTTATACTTAAAAAAAAAATCGGACTTTTTGCCTGAAAAAAGTGGAACGAAAATATGCACTGCTAAGTTCCGTTGGCAGATCTTTTTTTTTCCAAAATTTAAATTTTAAAACTGATTTAGGTGCATACTGGTGAGCTCTATAGTTCCTTATACTTTTCCGAAAGAGTTCTGCTGACCTAAATTAAAAAAAAAAAATTGGCCTTTTTCTAGAACAAGTCGATCATTTTGATAAAATAGCCGTGAACGACGTAATTTGTGAATTTTCATGGATTATTCGGGCTGTGATTAGTAACTAAGACTCCAGTAACTGGAAAAAACTTAATGAAAGCAGAAGTCTCACTACAGTATCAGCAGAGCCTGGTGAAATATATAGGTTGGGAGCAGTCGAAATTTCATTCAGTGTTTAAGTTAGTAGGATCAAAAAGGAATATGAATAGGATTGAGGAGCAAGAACTCCTCGTTTTCTAACGCATCTATGATATAACTTTTCGAAAACATGAAATAATAACTCAGAACTCTAACTCAGGTGTCTGCAGAGCATGGTTGAAAAGTAAGATTAGGAGAAATTGAGATTGAGTTTAGTGTTTTAATACGTAGGATCTTAAAAAAAATTAGAATGACTGAGGAGCTAGAAATTCTCGTTTCCTGATGTGCATATAGAAGAACTATCTGAAAACATGAAACAAAAACCCAGAACTCTGACCCAGGTATCAGCAGAGCATGGTTGAAAAGTTAGATTTGAAGAAATCAAGATTTAATTAGGTGTTCCAGTAAGACGGATAAAAAATAAATGAGTTGCAATGAGGAACCGGGACTCCTCGTTTCCTGAAGCACCTATAAGCAAACCATCCGAAAACATGAAACAAAAATTCAGAACTTTGATTCAGGTATCAGCAGAGCATGGTTGAAAAGTAAGTAGAAATTAAAATTTAATCAGTGTTTTAATTAGCAGGATCATTAAAACATTTAGAAGAAATTTGGATGTGGAACTCCTCGTTTCCTAAAGCACCTATAAACGAACCATCCGAAACATGAAACAAGAACCCAAAACTCTGATTCAGGTATCAGCAGAGCATGGTTGAAAAGTAAGATAAGTAGAAATTTAAATTTAATCAGTGTTTTAATAAGCAGGATCATTAAAACATCTAGAAGAAATTTGGATGTGGAACTCCTCGTTTCCTGAAGCATCTCTAAAATGCTATCCGATTACATGCAGTAATAACCCAGAACTCTGACTCAGGTATCAACAGAGCATGGATAAAGGTTTCATGAGGTTGAAATCAATATTTGATTCAGAGTTACAAAGTGAAGTTTGTCACGCACATGCAAAGGGGTTACATGAGCGATCAAGTATGGAAATCCTATCCGCCACACGGCCATTTATAATATAATTTTATACACATATTTCTATTTGTTAATGTCAATACAGTATAAGTATAGGATGTTGAAATTAAAAGGACCAAAAATATAAATGCATATTGATTTAATAAGTTGGAATGTTTTGGAATGTTAATCGGTTTACTTTAACAAATATATTCATAGAGGGCGCAGCCACAACCACTGCCAGCCAAACCACCACGAAGACCGAAGCCAGGGGCAGCAAAAGCAGCGGGACCGAAGGCGTCACCAAGACCATAAGTAGCAAGAGAGCCCATGGCGACAGCCGGGGCAAAGGCAGCAGTCTCACTGATCATGGCATTCCTGCCATTACCACAGGCATGGTTGACGGCTCCAGCACCGGCAGAAGACACAACACCTTCCATAGCAGCAGTACCCACGAAAGGCAGCTCGCCGCCCACAGTCAGAGCACCCTCATAAACGTTGTCAGACACAACGGAGATACCAACGGGAGCAATAGCAGAGGCGCTGGAGACAGGCAGAGCGCCGCCACTGGTGGGACTGAACTCCATGGCGGGGGCGTAGATTCCATCGTAAGCCAGGCCTCTGCCTGCGCAGCCAGCGGAAAGTCCATCAAAAGCCAGACCTCTGCCTGCCAAGCCAACGCCAGGGTACGCGAATCCATCATATGCCAAAGCAGGAGCAGAAAAGCCGCAAGGGGCGGCAAAGGAGGGAGAGGCCAAGCCATAATAGGGAGCAGCAAGTCCAGAGATATCAGCAACCGCAGCGCGACTGGTGCAGGACTGTCCGAGTGTGGACTGAAATTGTAAAAATATTTTGTTACGCTCTTACACATCAAACATTTACATTTTGGAGACAGTCTATTACAATATTTTATTAAGAACATAATATCGTATCACGTGAAGAGAATAATGTAACTTAAAAAAAAATGCTTACGTTGAGCAGGAGCGCCTGAGCGCAGAGGACGAGGATAGCTTTGACAGACATTGTTGTTTGTTTCGAGTGATGATACAAGAGTGATGTTCAGTGCAACTGTAGGAGGATTTATACTCAATTAAGTTATCAAGTTCCGAGAAAATTTGTATGTAGGTAAGTATAATTAATTAATAGCTTGTGCAAGTTCGATAAGCTTGTCATTTACTAACAAAGAAACACTTTATTTTATTTGACACAAATCGTCACGTTTTCCAAAATTTCGTAAATGTAGTTGATATGAACAAACGGCTGAGTATAAAATGTGACAATTACTTTGGGTCATCATTCAATCTTCAGTTGTTGAACAAACTTAAACATGTCTTCCTTCACTGTTCTGTTGCTCTGCATCCAAGCTTGCTTGGTCCAAGTAAGTGATTGCTGTTTTGAATTCTACCTTTTCTTTCAGTTTTTTCGTATTTAAGGGATTACTTATTTTGGTTTCTATGTGTAAATGTTTGTGAAGATAAATCATGATTATTACTTTTGCAGAATGTATTCAGCCAGGCCTGCCTTGGTGCTTATGGCCCAGCTTTTGGTTCACCACTGATGGCTGGTTCTTACGGCTTCAATGGCTTAGCTGCTCCAGGTTTGGCTTATGATGGACTTGCGTATCCCGTCGCCGGTTTTGCTGGTGCATACCCTGCTGCCGGTTGTGATAACGGACTTGCCGCGTACGGTGGTACCGGTGAAGGCAACGTGGCTGTCGCTGGTGAGCTGCCAGTCGCCGGTAACACCGCTGTAGCTGGTCAAGTCCCCATCATGGGCGCCGTGAGCTTTGGTGGCGCTGTGCCAGCTGCTGGTGCAGTGTCCATCTCCGGCAAGTGCGCTTGCGGCTGTGGTTCCCCTTACGACTATCTGTACTAGGGAATATCTCAACATCGTTTGAAATTATGCTGGAATCATAAATAAATAAATAAATCAGTTTAGCAATTTTTTTTATTTGTGCGTACTTTATACTGGAAAAACGCAAACTACTGCATCGATCCATATTGTTGTATTCAATGTTTTCGCAAATCTTTTCTATAAATTTTTAATAATTATGCCGAGTCAGTAAGGTCAGCTGAATAATATTACACCTTGTACTTTATAAAGTATTTATACGCTTTATTTTAATCGAACTTCTATTTTACTAAGGAAAAAACATACACACACGGGTCCAAAAGTCTGACAACCAGTCTTCTTTCTTGAAGATGGTGTTATTTGCAGATGACACATCATTAATCTTTAAAATAAACCGACGGTCTCAAAATCTTGAAGACGTGAATAGCTCTATTCTGCAAGTCCAAGATTGGTTTATGGTAAACAAATTGGTACTAAATAAAACAAACACCAAATGCATTATTAGATTTAAATTACCTAATGTTAGAAGTAGCGAATGTGACAGCATATTTAATGGGGAAAAACTGGAATTTATTAATCAAATGGTTTTCCTAGGAATCACGCTAGACGAGAAATTACAATAGGGACCTCATATAACATCTCTTGCGGGGCGGCTAAGCTCGGCCGCTTATGCTGTTAGAAAGATAAGACAGTTAACAGATGTAGGAACCGCGCGATTGGTCTATTTTTCTACTTCCACAGCATTATGTCGTATGGTATTTTACTGTGGGGTCGGGCTGCTGACATTGAATCCATCTCTATTTTACAAAAGAGAGCCACTTATAATCTACGGCGCCGCTAATCTCTCAGGAAACTATTTAAAAGGATTAATACTATGGCGGTACCTTGCCAATTCATTTATGAAAATATTATGTACGTGAGGAAAAATCCACATCTTTTAAAAAAAATAAGTGATAGACATAATTTTAATACTAGAAATAAAGATAAACGTGATCAACCATTTTTCAGATTATCTAAAGTATATCTTTTATGTGACATTTGTGCGACATATTGCAATTAAATGAAAGAAAATTTAAAACTCATATTAAAAGTACACTTTGCAAAAAAGCATATTTCAAATTAGAGGAATATATCCAAGATAAGAGTGCTTGGAAACATGCTGGTCCTGCTCCATAGGACAATTCAGAATCAAGACAAAATCAAACAGACTGCTAATTTAATTGCAAAATTTATAATTTGTGTTATATGACATTGATTTTACATTCTGTGATTACTTCCTCTCACACTGACTTATTAATTTTACAATGGTTGTAAAAATGTGAGCACCATGTATCTATCACATAATTAAATTATCTGTCGTTGCTTCATTTTAATACTTTTTAACTATTGTGGGATAGTAATTTTATTCTAGGTGCATCGTCTTCACATATAATTATTTAACTTATGTACGTACTTATACAAACTATTGTAAAACATTTTAAAAGAGTCACAGTGGAGTTTCTTGCCCATTCTTCTCCATACGAAAACTACCTTTTGGAAGGGGCGACTAAAATCAATTATATTATTTTGTAAATTTTGACGTTCAAAAGTGCCATATATGGGCCAATTTGAAATAAATGATTTGACTTTGACTTTGTCTTTTCCCAAGGCAACGCTGGGTATCGTTTTTCGTAGTAACTGGGTTGTGGAGATTAGATAGGCAGTCACTCCATGTAAAATACTGGTATTCAGCTGCATTCGGTTAGACTGGAAGCTGACCCCAACATAGTTGGGAAAAGACTAGGCAGATTATGATGATGATACATCGCCGAAAGGAAGTCAAGATAACATAAAAAACTAGTCTGTCTACAATCAATATTGTAGAATACTTCAATCGTGATGATGATTTTCATTACGAATGAGACTTGCAACGCCATCTATGAGTGAAAGTGTACGTATTAACAGTATCAATCAATCTGCCTAGCCAACTAGCCAACTACATAATTATGTTAGGGTTGGATTCCCGTGTAACCTATGCAGCTGAATACCAATTTTTTACATGGAGCGACTGCCTATCTGACTTCCACAATTGACAGGTTCGATGCAGTTTTATGAAACTACCACAAAGTGTAAAACCTGCATTTCAGTTACATTCTGGCCCACGAATTTTGAGCTTGATATTTAATCGAAACTTTTGACATGACAACATTCTAAAAATGTTTAATGAATATCACCCGAACTATAAAGTGTCTCAACAGCGCGACACTTTTTTGTGGAGTTCCTTTCAAAGTAGAAGGAAGGACTTTACATCAATGCAAAGGGGATGCGCGTGAACTTGGCAGATCATTTCCCAGCAGAGCATGAAAAAATGTGAGTTCTATTGGCATGCAGGCGAGTTCTTGAGTTGCTTATACTTAAAAAAAAAAATTCGGAGTTTTGCCTGAAAAAAGTGGAACGAAAATATGCACTGCTAAGTTCCGTTGGCAGATCTTTTTTTTCCAAAATTAAAATTTTAAAACTTATTTAGGTGCACAGTGGTGAGCTCTATAGTTCCTTATACTTTTCCGAAAGAGTTCTGCTGACCTAAATTAAAAAAAATATGTGTGGAGTGTGGAGAGTGGAAGCAGGCCTTTGCCCAGGAGCGGGACAGCGTAGGCTAGGACAAAAATGCTCTAATACTCTCACGAGTTAGCTATGAAAAGTCTATTGCCTAATGCCACCTGCTGCCTTTAAGCTTACATCTTACTGTGAGCATTTCTCTGTTTTATAGCCCACTGAGTTTTATAATTCCAATTGACTTAACAATATCATTGATATAACACCAGCAGTCTGGATGCTCTCTCTATTCAGTAACCCTTTATGCATTGCTCATTCGGTGGCATCAGTAAACTTGATTAACTGTGCTTGCCTTTACTTGCTTGATCGAAAATACTCCATGCCCATGGAGTATTTTCGATACGTACCTCCAAATGGGTTTCTAATGAAGTAAAATATACATGTTTTCTAATTAACTAATTGTGCGTCACTTCAACTTTTTCCTTTTTTAAATTTTTGTTGATTGTGTTGATTCTATCGACATTGTGTACGTTTAGTTTCTACTTGTTACATTGGTCTTGTTTTGTTACATGATTATTTACTACTAATTTATAGTTCTATTTATTAAAATGTTAGTGAAATTCCTTATTAACATCAGTTTTGTGAATTGCTATAACGCTTGCAAATACTGGTCTTGAAATTGTAATGGAAAAAAAAGGTACTAGTATTTCTTCGAAACCTTACATGACCGCAAATGTTTCTACAATTTCGTAAAAGGGAAGATGACAAGATTTTGTGAGTTTTTGTGAATACAGAGTTCTGTCTGCTTCTGTGGCAGCATCTACATCACCACATGAGAACTACGCATCAGTCTGACGTCACGCAAAATCCTGCATCGCACATGCAGAGTTTACCACCGACTAGCAATTATATACAACAACCCGACGCCAATTTAGGGCAGTAGCCTACCAGACACAACACTCATCTGGTCGAAAGATCTTTACACCCTATTCCTCATACCTCTATAATTCAAATTTAAAGGTCCTGTTAGGCGTCATACTGAAAACTGCAACAGCTTGCTGAGTCTGCAAGGGTAGAAATATCAGCTTTAGCTCCTGTTCCAGGGCTCAATAAGAGCGCCATTATTTCCCTCTTCAACATCCCTCTTTCGATTAATTTCTCCTCCCTCTTAACATATTCCTCTCCAGAACTGCTTGTGGCGCTGATGATTTTGATCCGTCATAATAATATAAAATTATAATTTATTTATTTATTTTATTTTATTTTTTTTTTATTTTTTTATTTTTTTATTTTTTTAAATTTTTTTTTTTTTTTTTTTTTTTTTTTTTTTTAATATTTTACATGAGTTTAATGTTATAATAATAATTTTAGTACCTATTTATGTAATTTTATCGTTTTGTTTGTTTCAGTCCAGTACTAACCCCATAAGTTCTACAATTCAATTGTATCACCGAAGATTTTTTATTTTGCAATACACGCTTGCTTTTCCAATTTACTTAGACATTGGCAGAATGCTCGACATCGGCTTTGCTTGCCATAGCAAAAAATAGAGTAGAATAGAATAATAGTTCAATAATTCGACGTCATATTGACACTTTTAGGTTAGCGTCAGTTTTGCTTTAGAATCATTAAAAAAGAATAACAAAAAAAAATGAAAGTACAGTGACACTTTATTTAAATAACGATATAATGTAAATATATCCAAGTAATTTTTTTTTTATTTATTTGTGTATAATGATAATTTGAGATACCCATAATTTCTTTATCAAAGAATAACTTAATTGTGCATAGATTCTTACGTAGATATCACTCATATTCATACCACAAAAATCGTTTTTGGCTCTCCTGAAAAGTGAACTTATTTGGATAGTCACAGTATTGGTTTAAGCGTGCGATATTATAAAACAAAGTCGCTTTTTACGTTAGGCTGTTAGTCCTCGTGGTTCTTCTAAAATACGCAACGGAATTTGATGAGGTTTTCAACATCATTTACATAATGTATTTCAGAAGGTTTATATTTATAATTCTTATATACATATTAAACGTAAACATAGTACTGCAACTTGACGTTTTGTCAAGTCGTGAAAAATGCTTTTTTGAGCGCTTACCTACATGGCGTGCGCTGACTAAACTGTATCAGATAGTTACAATTTATGTTCTACTGGATTGTATATCATAATAAAATCAACAGAAAAGTCCGCGATAGCACATTTCTATCTTCCAAAGATAACCCAAAGTAATAATTTTTATCTTTCAGATTTTTTTTGAATGTTCTTTCCGATGCTATGTTGAACAGTATATTATTAATCATTGTCTGATAAATATGTTATTAGCCATTTAATTAAGATTTAAATATGTCTGGACATCACATAATTTAAATTAATGCTATAAAAGATATCACAGATTTAAAATTACGCGCAGGAAAATAATAAATTATGGCTGACGGCGGCGGCGTGGCGCCATCATTGACGGGGGTCAATACCCTTTCTCGGCTTATAAGGAACTGCGATTATTGAAATTAATTTATGAATTGAATTAATAAAGTTGGATGGCAATGGTGGTTAAGTATTTGGACGTGAAACTACACATAAGGAGAAGGTCTCACCATTTTTTTCATAATACATTCAGTTCAATGAAATAGTGGGACGATCCGTAGATAATAGACCACTTTTGTTTTTTAATGTGGTTGAAAACTGAAAGCTTATAACAGGTGTATAGCACAGTTGTACGTCTTTAAACCGCCATTGTTGTGATTATGTTTACTTTTGTGTCGATCGCAAATTATACGAAAACTAGATAAATATGGATGAGACTTGGAGTGTAGCACGATTAAAAGACGAGCTAAGGACAGGGGAAGCGTCTACCATTATGACATTGAATTATTAGGTGACTTTTTCATACAAGTGTGCGGGTAGTGGGACCGTCTGGCAGGAGCGTCAGTCACTCGCCCACGTGAACCATGGAACTGTCACCCACAAAAAAATCGTAATGTAATTTATATATAATTTTATGTAATTTCAGGTCACTAATTTCGTAATGTAATTTTGTCGTTAAACTAGTTTCAAGTAATGTTTGGTCGGCCTTTGGTGTGAGATGCAACATGTGTCGACACCCTTGCGCCATTCCATCTCCATAGCACGGCGGGCTGTGCTGGGGCGGCTGCTGCAGGTGCGGAAAACCTCAGACGGCGAAAATATTCCAATCTTATTGGAAGTTATTTGTGCAAGCCATTTAGGGTTGCACAAGGGGGAATACTAGGGCCATGGGGTCCGAGTGCCCACTTGGTAAAAAAGCAGCTTTAGTGGAATAGTCAATAAATTATGAACGTTTTATAATTTATAGTTTATTTTGTGTTTGTTGACTTTTAGTTCGTTTTTTGTTAAAGACTGGAGGCGTACGATAGAAATAACCTGATCAGAGTTAAAAACCAACTCGGGCATGATCTTCCTGACTGAAAAACCTCAGAGATAGCACTTCTAGTACTGATCTAATATGATAATATAAACACCACATACTTTATTATAGTTTACATAATATCACATCACAAGTGCCTGTATGTAATAAAAAAAGACTTAGTTCCTTTCTCTTGGGAGGATCACCTATAAGCCACTTTCTCCCATAAAAGGCTTAAAGGATAGCACATCGTCGCGACGAAATATCGGATTGCAATTTTTTTCGAGAGCTTTCTCCCACAGTTTTCTTCTTATAACATCTTTGGCAAATACATGGGTCCCCGTATTTTTGCAGAAAACAGCTGCGCAACTGGGCTCAATAATTAATTATGCGTTAAAGACGTCGCTTGTAGACATAAAAATTATGGCTAGCTGTCAAATTATAATACTCTGGAGAGCAGCGCCATCTGAAGTGAGCATGTGGCAGTTTTTATCCCCATTGTAAGGCCCGTTTACACGGCGATGATCAGAACGATATTTTGTTACTGTATAATTTGACTGCCTCGTTGGTCTAGTGATCGCAAGCGCTACTGCTGATCATGAGGTCCTGGGTTCGATTCCCAGGTCGGGCAAAGTGTTATTGGGTTTTTCCATCTGAAATTTCTCAGTAGCAGCCTGGAGTCTGGATTTCTGCCCGGTTTTTGGCAATAGGCTCGCCCCCTATTACATGGGACTAAAAACATAATTGGCGAAATGTGGGTGAACCTGCTACAGGGACACCTCTGCCCAACCCTTCGGGGAAATAAGGCGTGATGTTATGTTATGTTATAATTAGAGATCATCTGGCAATTTCTTGGCAGTTTCATACTGCATTTTGTTTTTAACCGTATGAACAGTGGGATGTTGACATGTACATCGGTACATTGCACCCGTGCAAAGCAGGGGCGGGTCGGTAGTATCAATATAAAAAAAAATCATCCGCAATGATGATTATTACAGTTTCTTATAATGAATTTATTGTAATAACTTCCTTCTATATCAGAACGTGTATCATGCCAAGTTCTGCAACTTACGTTGTTGTTGTATCCTAAAATTGACCGAAATCGAATGTTATATTTATCTAGTTTTAAAACATAAGTAATTAAATTTTGACGCGTAAAAGTGTTCCTTAAACCTATCTACTCACAGAAATGTCATTTGGCATAATTCTTTGCACATAATGTTTCTGATTCTACAATAGTAATTATCGGTGACACCTATCCAGTAAGAAGTTGATAAATAAAAAAACCAAAAATATGAATGGAAATTGATTTATTCAGTTCAAATAATTTTGAATGTCAATCGGTTCACTTAATCGAATCCAACCTTAGAAGGCGCACCCACAACCTCTGCCAGCCAAACCACCACGAAGACCGAGGCCAGGGGCAGCAAAAGCAGCGGGAGCGAAGGCGTCACCAAGACCGTAAGCAGTAAGAGGGCCCATGGCGGCAGCCGGGGCAAAGGCAGCAGTCTCACTGATCATGGCGTTCCTGCCATTACCACAGGCATGGTTGACGGCTCCAGCACCGGCAGAAGGTACCACACCTTCCATAGCAACAGTACCCACGAACGGCAGCTCGCCGCCCACAGTCAGAGCACCCTCATAAACGTTGTCAGACACAACGGAGATACCAACGGGAGCAATAGCAGAGGCGCTGGAGACAGGCAGAGCGCCGCCACTGGTGGGACTGAACTCCATGGCGGGGGCGTAGATTCCATCGTAATCCAGGCCTCTGCCTGCGCAGCCAGCGGAAAGTCCATCAAAAGCCAGACCTCTGCCTGCCAAGCCAACGCCAGGGTACGCGAATCCATCATATGCCAAAGCAGGAGCAGAAAAGCCGCAAGGGGCGGCAAAGGAGGGAGAGGCCAAGCCATAATAGGGAGCAGCAAGTCCAGAGATATCAGCAACCGCAGCGCGACTAGTGCAGGACTGTCCCAGTGTGGACTGAAATTGTAAAAATATTTTGTTACGCTCTTACACATCAAACATTTACATTGTGGAGACAGTCTATTACAATATTTTATTAAGAACATAATACCGTATCACGTGAAGAGAATAATGTAACTTAAAAAAAAATGCTTACCTTGAGCAGGAGCGCCTGAGCGCAGAGGACGAGGATAGCTTTGACAGACATTGTAGTTTGTTTCGAGTGATGATACAAGAGTGATGTTCAGTGCAACTGTAGGAGGATTTATACTCAATTAAGTTATCAAGTTCCGAGAAAATTTGTATGTAGGTAAGTGTAATTAATTAATAGCTTGTGCAAGTTCGATAAGCCTATCATTTACTAACAAAGAAACACTTTATTTTATTTGACACAAATCGTCACGTTTTCCAAAATTTCGTAAATGTAGTTGATATGAACAAACGTCTGAGTATAAAATGTGACAATTACTTTGGGTCATCATTCAATCTTCAGTTGTTGAACAAACTTAAACATGTCTTCCTTCACTGTTCTGTTGCTCTGCATCCAAGCTTGCTTGGTCCAAGTAAGTGATTGCTGTTTTGAATTCTACCTTTTCTTTCAGTTTTTTCGTATTTAAGGGATTACTTATTTTGGTTTCTATGTGTAAATGTTTGTGAAGATAAATCATGATTATTACTTTTGCAGAATGTATTCAGCCAGGCCTGCCTTGGTGCTTATGGCCCAGCTTTTGTTTCACCACTGATGGCTGGTTCTTACGGCTTCAACGGCTTAGCTGCTCCAGGTTTGGCTTATGATGGACTTGCGTATCCCGTCGCCGGTTTTGCTGGTGCATACCCTGCTGCCGGTTGTGGTAACGGATTTGCCGCGTACGGTGGTACCGGTGAAGGCAACGTGGCTGTCGCTGGTGAGCTGCCAGTCGCCGGGAACACCGCTGTAGCTGGTCAAGTCCCCATCATGGGCGCCGTGAGCTTTTGTGGCGCTGTGCCAGCTGCTGGTGCAGTGTCCATCTCCGGCAAGTGCGCTTGCGGCTGTGGTTCCCCTTACGACTATCTGTACTAGGGAATATCTCAACATCGTTTGAAATTATGCTGGAACCATAAATAAATAAATAAATCAGTTTAGCAATTTTTTTATTTGTGCGTACTTTATACTGGAAAAAACGCAAACTACTGCATCGATCCATATTGTTGTATTTTATGTTTTCGCAAAACTTTTCTATCAATTTTTAATAATTATGCCGAGTCAGTAAGGTCAACTGAATAATATTACACCTTGTAGTTTATAAAGTATTTATACGCTTTATTTTAACCGAACTTCTGTTTTACTGAGGAAAAAACATACACTCACGGGTAGTCACAAGCCTAAAAGTCTGACAACCAGTCTTCTTTCTTGAAGATGGTGTTACTTGCAGATGACACATCATTAATCTTTAAAATAAACCGACGGTCTCAAAATCTTGAAGACGTGAATAGCTCTATTCTGCAAGTCCAAGATTGGTTTACGGTAAGCAATTTGGTACTGTGATTGTCTGCCATTTGCTCCTATTTAATAACAAAATATTATATTTATTTTAAAACCGGCACATGGCACTCAACTTAGAAACACATAAATTCTCTATTTAATGGGAAACAAAGTACGAAAAGGTCGAATGTAATATTTCACCGAATTCTAAAGAAACTAGTAAAATATCCAATTTCTTATCTCGACTCACAATATTAGTGCCAGCATCTGGTAACCATTTAGTCGGGCTCAGGCAATTCAAACGGACCCTTTTAAACAATTGAGAATTTGTACAAAAACAGCCATTAAACTATTCTGCGAAACTGTGGGAAGACGCGCCAAGTATTAAGAAATTTAGGGAACTGAAGAATAAAGTTGAGGCAATTGGTTTCAGACCACGATAGGGTACGGACGTCCGAATCTAGGCTAGTTAAATTAGTAGACTTGGTGAATACCAAGAGGCCATGTCCGAGTGGGCTGTCGCGAGATAACGAGTATGAGTTATTAAGTTAAATATAGTTGGGTTAAGACCCAGATTAGACTAATATAGTACCTTATGTAATATGTGTGTGTGTGTGTGTGTGTGTGTTGGTGCGACTGGGTGAGTCTTTCATTATAATAATTATCCAAGGCTGGTAATATATTTGAAGTTCTTGTAACTAAACAGACAGAGACGTGTTGCTGGGGAGTTTGTTGCGCCACTTCTTCTTCCCAGCTCAAACACTAGGAAGTGGTGAAGGGAGGGCGCTTTGGGGACCGTCTATAGACATTCAGGAGAGTTGATCCACAACTCTATTAATTAATGATTCTTCTATCTAGTATCTAGATCTTGAATTCTGTATCCATTGCCTCTTAACCAATTAAAAGGGCTTTAAGAGAGATTATCCAAAACTCTATTAAATAAATAATGATTCTTGAGTTTCGATTCTCAACTCTATTAGCTATTAATTCTTGCATGTTGTATTCGATATCCCAGACCAATAATTCGGTCAGACTGACATGAACGCGTGGCTTGCAGATGTGCTTGTTGTGCAAAGGGTGACCTTCCAGGGAATTGGGTGAACACATCTATCTTATATTCAGTCCAAGGACTGATAGGGACCATGTCTCTTTAAGAGCATGATGCCGACGCATGCCGCTGGAACTAGCCGCCCCGTTGTAGACAAGGCCGGTCATACGTAGCCGCAGGGAAAGCCGCTGCGTCACGTTTATCAGTTCGAAAGAACTGCTAGGGACCATGTCTTCAAAAGAGCATGATGCCGACGCAATGCGTCAATTATGGAAGTGTTGCTCTGAGCATTCCGAGTGCAGATGTGAGGTATCGTGTGAGTAATGACTGACCAAATACCTGTTACGCTAACGTAAAGGTTACTCACAAGTTTATATTATTATAACGACATACTTTGCATCCCTCTATTATTTAATAGCTTTCTAAAATCACATTCAATGTATTTTCATAACTATGAATTCCTGTCTTATTTACAATCTCCTTCAATCCTTTCCTTGCCTTATTAATGGGACAAGGTATCGGAGTTCTTCTTTTTTAAGAATTCATTTCTTATATCGGTGGGAGAGTGACCAGTCTGTAGACGATCTCTACAGGGCCGTACGGGGTGGAATGCGGCCCTTCCCCTAAGGGGGGAACCGACCTAACCACTAATATTAGTATAATTAGGAAAAACGAAAATTTTATCAGCCTAGGGTAATTCAGGTACAGTCACAATATCACATCACAAGTGCCTGTATGTAATGAAAACAGACTTAGTTCCTTTCTCTTGGGAGGATCACCGATAAGCCACTATCTCCCATAAAAGGCTTAAAGGATAGCACATCGTCTCGACGAAATATCGGATTCAATTTTTTTTCGGAGAGCTTTCTCCCACAGTTTTCTTCTTATAACATCTTTGGCAAATACATGGGTCCCCGTATTTTTGCAGAAAACAGCTGCGCAACTGGGCTCAATAATTAATTATGCGTTGAAGAAGTCGCTTATATACAAAAAAAAATATGGCTAGCTGTCAAATTATAATACGCTGGAGAGCAACGCCATCTGAAGTGAGCATGTGGCAGTTTTTATCCCCATTGTAAGGCCCGTTTACACGTCGATGATCAGAACGATATTTTGTTACTGTATAATTTGAGGTCATCTGGCAATTTCTTGGCAGTTGCATACTGCATTTTGTTTTTAACCGTATGAACATTGGGATGTTTAATGAACACATATATTGCTTTCGTGCAAAGCAGGGGCGGGTCGCTAGTGTCAATATAAAAATTCACCCGCAATGATGATTATTACAGTTTCTTACAATGAGTTTATTGTAATAACTTCCTTCTATATCAGAACGTGTAACACGCCACGTTCTGCAACTTACGTTGTTGTTTTATCCTAAAATTTACCGAAATCGAATGTTATATTAATCTAGTTTTAAAACATAAGTAATTAAATTTTGACGCGTAAAAGTGTTCCTTAAACCTATCTACTCACAGAAATAAGTCATTTGTCATAATTCTTTGCACATAATGTTCCTGATTCTACAATGGTAATTACCGGTGACACCTATCCAGTAAGAAGTAGTTGATAAATAAAAAAATCAAAAATTGAATGGAAATTGATTTATTCAGTTCAAATAATTTTGAATGTCAATCAGTTTACTTTATCGAATCCATCCTTAGAAGGCGCAGCCACAACCTCTGCCAGCCAAACCACCACGAAGACCGAGGCCAGGGGCAGCCAAAGCAGTGGGATCGAAGGCGTCACCAAGACCGTAAGCAGCAAGAGGGCCCATGGCGGCAGCCGGGGCAAAGGCAGCAGTATCACTGATCATGGCGGTCCTGCCATTACCACAGGCATGGTTGACGGTTCCGGCACCGGCAGAAGGCACCACACCTTCCATAGCAACAGTACCCACGAACGGCAGCTCGCCACCCACAGTCAGAGCACCCTCATAAACGTTGTCACACGGGTAGTCAGAAGCCCAAAAGTCTGACAACCAATCTTCTTTCTTGAAGATGGTATTATTTGCAGATCATTAATTTTTAAAATATACCGACGATCTCAAAATCTTGAAGACGTGAATAGCTCTATTCTGCAAGTCCAAGATTGGTTTACGGTAAGCAATTTGTTACTAAATAACACAAAAACCAAATGCATTAGATTTAAATTACCTAATGTTAGAAGTAGCGAATGTGACATCATATTGAATGGGGAAAAACTGGAATTTATTAATCAAACGGTTTTCCTAGGAATCACGCTAGACGAGAAATTACAGTGGGGACCTCATATAACATCTCTTGCGGGGCGGCTAAGCTCGGCCGCTTATGCTGTTTGAAAGATAAGACAGTTAACAGATGTAGAAACAGCGCGATTGGTCTATTTTTCTACTTCCACAGCATTATGTCGTATGGCATTTTACTGTCGGGCTGCTGACATTGAATCCATCTTTATTTTACAAAAGAGAGCTGTCAGAGCCATTTATAATCTACGTCGCCGCGAATATCACAGGAAACTATTTAAAAGGATTAATATTATGACGGTACCTTGCCAATTCATTTATGAAAATATTATGTACGTAAGGAAAAGTCCACATCTTTTTAATAAAATAAGTGATAGACATAATTTTAATACTAGAAATAAAGATAAACTAGATCAATCATTTTTCATATTATCTAAAGTACATACATCTTTTATGGGGTACTGTGTTAAATGTTACAACAAAATACCTTGAGATATATTGCAATTAAATGAAAGAAAATTTGAAACTCATATTAAGAATACACTTTGTAAACAAGCATACAAATTAGAGGATTATATCCAAGATAAGAATGCTTGAAAACATGCTGGTCCTGCTCCATAGGACAATTTAGAATCAAGACAAAATCAAACAGGTTGCTAAAATGGTTAATTGTAAAATTTATAATTATGTGTTATATATATGACATTGATTTTACATTCTGTGATTACTTCCTCTCACACTAACTTATTAATTTTAAAAACATTAGGAAAATCGTCTACTTTTACAATGTTTGTAAATATCTGAGCACCATGTATCTATCACATAATTAAATTATCTATCGTTGCTTCATTTTTAATTCTTTTTACTTATTGTGGTATAGTAATTTTATTCTAGGTGCATCGTCTTCACATATAATTATTTAACTAATGTACGTACGTATACAAACTATTGTAAATCATTTTAAAAGAGTAACCGTGGAGTTTCTTCCCTATTCTTCTCCATACGAAAACTACCTTTTGGAAGGGGCGACTAGAATCAATTATATTATTTTGTAAATAATTTGACTTTGACTTTGACTTTTCCCAAGGGAACGCTAGGTATCGTGTTTCCTAGTAACTGGGTTGTGGAGATCAGATAGTTAGTCACTCCATGTAAAATACTGGTATTCAGTTGCATTCGGTTAGACTGGAAGCTGACCCCAACAAAGTTGAGAAAAGGCTAGGCAGATTATGATGATGATACAACGCCGAAAGGAAGTCAAGATAACATAAAAAACTAGTCTGTCTACAATTAACAGTGTAGAATACTTCAATCGTGATGATGATTTTCATTACGAATGAGACTTGCAACGCCATCTATGAGTGAAAGTGTATGTATTAACAGTATCAATCAATCTGCCTAGCCTTTTCCCAACTACATAGTTATGTTAGGGTTGGTTTTCCGTGTAACCTATGTAGCTGAATACCAGTATTTTACATGGAGCGACTGATAAATGATAAATGATAAATGATTTTATTTCTGTAAATAGGTTTGTACAAACACTTTTACACGTCAATCATATTTTAAAAACTAGATGAGGTCGGCGTTTCCTAACTGACTACTCTGAGAAGAAAGGCCGAAACAAACTCAGAGGTCACAGTCTCTTTTAAAGTCCAGACATAATCTTGGTCAGATCATGTGAAGACCATGTAGATTGGTGTCTGGAGTGGTCTTTTGAGGAAAGCATCACACAGATTGAGAGGGCCTGTCCAGTCAGTGCACGCATTTGTCAGTTATCGTGCAGCTCAACTCAGAATTAAGGAGCTCAACGATTCGACGAACAATACCAAAGAAAGGACATTTGGGTAGGCCGCATAAATTACTCAAAACTGTCAGACTATAATTAGAACTAAGTGAGAAAAAATTAAAAACAAAAAGAAAAAGGAATGACCCACATAGTCTTCACATTCACAATAATTTAAATAATATAATACTTTAAAAGTATATAAAATTCATTAATGTCAATGTGTATATAAAAACCAGGAAATAATCTTGGTCAGAGCATTTTATTTGAGGACCATGTAGATTTGTGTCTGAAATGGTCTTTTGAGGAAAGAACCATACAGATGTGAGTGGACCTGTCCATTCCACGCACGCATTTGTCAGTAATCGTGTAGCTCAACTCAGAACTTAAAAGGAGCTCAATGATTCGACGAACAATACCAAAGAAAGGACATTTGGGTAGGCCGCATAAAGTACTCACAACTGCCAGATGATCATTAAAAGTAACTGAGAAAAATAAATATATATATATGACCCACATAGTCCTCACATTCACAATAATAAAAAATAATTAAAAAAATATTATACTTCACAAAGTAAATATTCATGTCATTGTCTATATAATTTTAAAGTTAGCAAAAAAAAAAAAATAAAGTTCCGAAAGTAAAACATAAAAAATTATAAAATTGGAGCAGCTCAATCCCATGCCTTTTTGTCCTCAATGTAATCTTTAACGGCATAAAAAGCCTTCTGGCACAACTTGCGTTTAGTAAATGATTTGAATTTATTAAGGCTTAGATCTTGTACGTGGCTTGGAAGTTTATTATAAAAGCGTATACATTGACATCTAAAGGAGCTACCTATTTTCTTGAGCCTTGTTGTAGGTACAACAAATTTGTGTTTGTTCCTAGTATTTATGTTATGGATATCACTGTATTTTTTAAACAATTTTTTGTTTTTATGGGCATATAAAAGATTATCAAAAATATACTGAGAAGGCACAGTCATTATATTTATCTCCTTAAATTTATCTCTGAGAGAGTGTCTAGGACTTAATTTATAAATAGATCGAACAGCTCTTTTCTGCAAAACAAAGATAGTTTGAATGTCGGCGGCATTTCCCCAGAACAGAATACCGTACGACATTACACTATGAAAATAACTAAAGTACACTAAACGGGCTGTCTCTATGTTAGTTAAATTACGAATTTTTCTAACAGCATATGCTGCGGAGCTTAGCTTTTTTGACAATTTATCTATATGTGGGCCCCACTGAAGCTTAGCATCCAAAGTTAAGCCCAAGAATACTGTGCTATCTTCAGGATTCAATTCTTCGTCCTTTATCAACAATTTAGTTTTCACCTGCCTAACATGAGGTAGGGTAAACTTAATGCACTAAGTTTTTTTTTCATTCAGAAGACTGCCTATCTGACCTCCACGATTGACAGGTTCGATGCAGTTTTATCATACTACCACAAAGTGTAAAACCTGCATTTCAGTTAGATTCTGGCCTATGAATTTTGAGCTTGATATTTAATCGAAACTTTTCACATGAAAACATTCTAGAAATGTTTAATGAATAACACCCGAACTATAAAGTGTCTCAACAGCGCGACACTTTTCTGTGGAGTTCCTTTCAAAGTACAAGGAAGGACTTTACATCAATGCAAAGGAGATGTGCGTGAACTTGGCAGATCATTTCCCAGCAGAGCATGAAAAAATGTGAGTTCTATTGGCATCCAGGCGAGTTCTTGAGTTCCTTATACTTAAAAAAAAAATCGGACTTTTTGCCTGAAAAAAGTGGAACGAAAATATGCACTGCTAAGTTCCGTTGGCAGATCTTTTTTTTTCCAAAATTTAAATTTTAAAACTGATTTAGGTGCATACTGGTGAGCTCTATAGTTCCTTATACTTTTCCGAAAGAGTTCTGCTGACCTAAATTAAAAAAAATAAATTGGCCTTTTTCTAGAACAAGTCGATCATTTTGATAAAATAGCCGTGAACGACGTAATTTGTGAATTTTCATGGATTATTCGGGCTGTGATTAGTAACTAAGACTCCAGTAACTGGAAAAAACTTAATGAAAGCAGAAGTCTCACTACAGTATCAGCAGAGCCTGGTGAAATATATAGGTTGGGAGCAGTCGAAATTTCATTCAGTGTTTAAGTTAGTAGGATCAAAAAGGAATATGAATAGGATTGAGGAGCAAGAACTCCTCGTTTTCTAACGCATCTATGATATAACTTTTCGAAAACATGAAATAATAACTCAGAACTCTAACTCAGGTGTCTGCAGAGCATGGTTGAAAAGTAAGATTAGGAGAAATTGAGATTGAGTTTAGTGTTTTAATACGTAGGATCTAAAAAAAATTAGAATGACTGAGGAGCTAGAAATTCTCGTTTCCTGATGTGCATATAGAAGAACTATCTGAAAACATGAAACAAAAACCCAGAACTCTGACCCAGGTATCAGCAGAGCATGGTTGAAAAGTTAGATTTGAAGAAATCAAGATTTAATTAGGTGTTCCAGTAAGACGGATAAAAAATAAATGAGTTGCAATGAGGAACCGGGACTCCTCGTTTCCTGAAGCACCTATAAGCAAACCATCCGAAAACATGAAACAAAAATTCAGAACTTTGATTCAGGTATCAGCAGAGCATGGTTGAAAAGTAAGTAGAAATTAAAATTTAATCAGTGTTTTAATTAGCAGGATCATTAAAACATTTAGAAGAAATTTGGATGTGGAACTCCTCGTTTCCTAAAGCACCTATAAACGAACCATCCGAAACATGAAACAAGAACCCAAAACTCTGATTCAGGTATCAGCAGAGCATGGTTGAAAAGTAAGATAAGTAGAAATTTAAATTTAATCAGTGTTTTAATAAGCAGGATCATTAAAACATCTAGAAGAAATTTGGATGTGGAACTCCTCGTTTCCTGAAGCATCTCTAAAATGCTATCCGATTACATGCAGTAATAACCCAGAACTCTGACTCAGGTATCAACAGAGCATGGATAAAGGTTTCATGAGGTTGAAATCAATATTTGATTCAGAGTTACAAAGTGAAGTTTGTCACGCACATGCAAAGGGGTTACATGAGCGATCAAGTATGGAAATCCTATCCGCCACACGGCCATTTATAATATAATTTTATACACATATTTCTATTTGTTAATGTCAATACAGTATAAGTATACGATGTTGAAAATAAAAGGACCAAAAATATAAATGCATATTGATTTAATAAGTTGGAATGTTTTGGAATGTTAATCGGTTTACTTTAACAAATATATTCATAGAGGGCGCAGCCACAACCACTGCCAGCCAAACCACCACGAAGACCGAAGCCAGGGGCAGCAAAAGCAGCGGGAGCGAAGGCGTCACCAAGACCATAAGTAGCAAGAGAGCCCATGGCGACAGCCGGGGCAAAGGCAGCAGTCTCACTGATCATGGCATTCCTGCCATTACCACAGGCATGGTTGACGGCTCCAGCACCAGCAGAAGACACAACACCTTCCATAGCAGCAGTACCCACGAAAGGCAGCTCGCCGCCCACAGTTAGAGCACCCTCATAAACGTTGTCAGACACAACGGAGATACCAACGGGAGCAATAGCAGAGGCGCTGGAGACAGGCAGAGCGCCGCCACTGGTGGGACTGAACTCCATGGCGGGGGCGTAGATTCCATCGTAAGCCAGGCCTCTGCCTGCGCAGCCAGCGGAAAGTCCATCAAAAGCCAGACCTCTGCCTGCCAAGCCAACGCCAGGGTACGCGAATCCATCATATGCCAAAGCAGGAGCAGAAAAGCCGCAAGGGGCGGCAAAGGAGGGAGAGGCCAAGCCATAATAGGGAGCAGCAAGTCCAGAGATATCAGCAACCGCAGCGCGACTGGTGCAGGACTGTCCGAGTGTGGACTGAAATTGTAAAAATATTTTGTTACGCTCTTACACATCAAACATTTACATTTTGGAGACAGTCTATTACAATATTTTATTAAGAACATAATATCGTATCACGTGAAGAGAATAAAGTAACTTAAAAAAAAATGCTTACCTTGAGCAGGAGCGCCTGAGCGCAGAGGACGAGGATAGCTTTGACAGACATTGTTGTTTGTTTCGAGTGATGATACAAGAGTGATGTTCAGTGCAACTGTAGGAGGATTTATACTCAATTAAGTTATCAAGTTCCGAGAAAATTTGTATGTAGGTAAGTATAATTAATTAATAGCTTGTGCAAGTTCGATAAGCCTGTCATTTACCAACAAAGAAACACTTTATTTTATTTGACACAAATCGTCACGTTTTCCAAAATTTCGTAAATGTAGTTGATATGAACAAACGGCTGAGTATAAAATGTGACAATTACTTTGGGTCATCATTCAATCTTCAGTTGTTGAACAAACTTAAACATGTCTTCCTTCACTGTTCTGTTGCTCTGCATCCAAGCTTGCTTGGTCCAAGTAAGTGATTGCTGTTTTGAATTCTACCTTTTCTTTCAGTTTTTTCGTATTTAAGGGATTACTTATTTTGGTTTCTATGTGTAAATGTTTGTGAAGATAAATCATGATTATTACTTTTGCAGAATGTATTCAGCCAGGCCTGCCTTGGTGCTTATGGCCCAGCTTTTGGTTCACCACTGATGGCTGGTTCTTACGGCTTCAATGGCTTAGCTGCTCCAGGTTTGGCTTATGATGGACTTGCGTATCCCGTCGCCGGTTTTGCTGGTGCATACCCTGCTGCCGGTTGTGATAACGGACTTGCCGCGTACGGTGGTACCGGTGAAGGCAACGTGGCTGTCGCTGGTGAGCTGCCAGTCGCCGGTAACACCGCTGTAGCTGGTCAAGTCCCCATCATGGGCGCCGTGAGCTTTGGTGGCGCTGTGCCAGCTGCTGGTGCAGTGTCCATCTCCGGCAAGTGCGCTTGCGGCTGTGGTTCCCCTTACGACTATCTGTACTAGGGAATATCTCAACATCGTTTGAAATTATGCTGGAATCATAAATAAATAAATAAATCAGTTTAGCAATTTTTTTTATTTGTGCGTACTTTATACTGGAAAAACGCAAACTACTGCATCGATCCATATTGTTGTATTCAATGTTTTCGCAAATCTTTTCTATAAATTTTTAATAATTATGCCGAGTCAGTAAGGTCAGCTGAATAATATTACACCTTGTACTTTATAAAGTATTTATACGCTTTATTTTAATCGAACTTCTATTTTACTAAGGAAAAAACATACACACACGGGTCCAAAAGTCTGACAACCAGTCTTCTTTCTTGAAGATGGTGTTATTTGCAGATGACACATCATTAATCTTTAAAATAAACCGACGGTCTCAAAATCTTGAAGACGTGAATAGCTCTATTCTGCAAGTCCAAGATTGGTTTATGGTAAACAAATTGGTACTAAATAAAACAAACACCAAATGCATTATTAGATTTAAATTACCTAATGTTAGAAGTAGCGAATGTGACAGCATATTTAATGGGGAAAAACTGGAATTTATTAATCAAATGGTTTTCCTAGGAATCACGCTAGACGAGAAATTACAATAGGGACCTCATATAACATCTCTTGCGGGGCGGCTAAGCTCGGCCGCTTATGCTGTTAGAAAGATAAGACAGTTAACAGATGTAGGAACCGCGCGATTGGTCTATTTTTCTACTTCCACAGCATTATGTCGTATGGTATTTTACTGTGGGGTCGGGCTGCTGACATTGAATCCATCTCTATTTTACAAAAGAGAGCCACTTATAATCTACGGCGCCGCGAATCTCTCAGGAAACTATTTAAAAGGATTAATACTATGGCGGTACCTTGCCAATTCATTTATGAAAATATTATGTACGTGAGGAAAAATCCACATCTTTTAAAAAAAATAAGTGATAGACATAATTTTAATACTAGAAATAAAGATAAACGTGATCAACCATTTTTCAGATTATCTAAAGTATATCTTTTATGTGACATTTGTGCGACATATTGCAATTAAATGAAAGAAAATTTAAAACTCATATTAAAAGTACACTTTGCAAAAAAGCATATTTCAAATTAGAGGAATATATCCAAGATAAGAGTGCTTGGAAACATGCTGGTCCTGCTCCATAGGACAATTCAAAATCAAGACAAAATCAAACAGACAGCTAATTTAATTGCAAAATTTATAATTTGTGTTATATGACATTGATTTTACATTCTGTGATTACTTCCTCTCACACTGACTTATTAATTTTACAATGTTTGTAAATATGTGAGCACCATGTATCTATCACATAATTAAATTATCTGTCGTTGCTTCATTTTAATTCTTTTTAACTATTGTGGGATAGTAGTTTTATTCATGGTGCATCGTCTTCACATATAATTATTTAACTTATGTACGTACTTATACAAACTATTGTAAAGCATTTTAAAAGAGTCGCGGTGGAGTTTCTTGCCCATTCTTCTCCATACGAAAACTACCTTTTGGAAGGGGCGACTAAAATCAATTATATTATTTTGTAAATTTTGACGTTCAAAAGTGCCATACATGGGCCAATTTGAAATAAATGATTTGACTTTGACTTTGTCTTTTCCCAAGGGAACGCTGGGTATCGTTTTTCGTAGTAACTGGGTTGTGGAGATCAGATAGGCAGTCACTCCATGTAAAATACTGGTATTCAGCTGCATTCGGTTAGACTGGAAGCTGACCCCAACATAGTTGGGAAAAAGCTAGGCAGATTATGATGATGATACATCGCCGAAAGGAAGTCAAGATAACATAAAAAACTAGTCTGTCTACAATTAATATTGTAGAATACTTCAATCGTGATGATGATTTTCATTACGAATGAGACTTGCAACGCCATCTATGAGTGAAAGTGTATGTATTAACAGTATCAATCAATCTGCCTAGCCTTTTCCCAACTACATAATTATGTTAGGGTTGGATTCCCGTGTAACCTATGCAGCTGAATACCAATTTTTTACATGGAGCGACTGCCTATCTGACTTCCACAATTGACAGGTTCGATGCAGTTTTATGAAACTACCACAAAGTGTAAAACCTGCATTTCAGTTAGATTCTGGCCCACGAATTTTGAGCTTGATATTTAATCGAAACTTTTGACATGACAACATTCTATAAATGTTTAATGAATATCACCCGAACTATAAAGTGTCTCAACAGCGTGACACTTTTCTGTGGAGTTCCTTTCAAAGTACAAGGAAGGACTTTACATCAATGCAAAGGGGATGGGCGTGAACTTGGCAGATCATTTCCCAGCAGAGCAGGAAAAAATGTGAGTTCTATTGGCATGCAGGCGAGTTTTTGAGTTGTTATACTTAAAAAAAAAAATTCGGACTTTTTGCCTGAAAAAAGTGGAACGAAAATATGCACTGCTAAGTTCCGTTGGCACATCTTTTTTTTCCAAAATTAAAATTTTAAAACTGATTTAGGTGCACAGTGGTGAACTCTATAGTTCCTTATACTTTTCCGAAAGAGTTCTGCTGACCTAAATTAAAAAAAATATGTGTGGTGTGCGGAGAGTGGAGGCAGGCCTTTGCCCAGGAGCGGGACAGCGTAGGCTAGGACAAAAATGCTCTAATACTCTCACGAGTTAGCTATGAAAAGTCTATTGCCTAATGCCACCTGCTGCCTTTAAGCTTATATCTTACTGTGAGCATTTCTCTGTTTTATAGCCCACTGAGTTTTATAATTCCAATTGACTAATTTTGTTAACAATATCATTGGTATAACACCAGCAGTCTGGATGCTCTCTCTATTCAGTAACCCTTTATGTATTGCTCCTTTGGTGGCATCAGTAAACTTGATTAACTGTGCTTGCCTTTACTTGCTTGATCGAAAATACTCCATGCCCATGGAGTATTTTCGATACGTACCTCCATATGGGATTCTAATGAAGTAAAATATACATGTTTTCTAATTAACTAATTGTGCGTCACTTCAACTTTTTCCTTTTTTAAATTTTTGTTAATTGTGTTGATTCTATCGACATTGTGTACGATTAGTTTCTACTTGTTACATTGGTCTAACACCATGTTAGAATGGCGGTGTTGGTATGTTTTGTTACATGATTATTTACTACTAATTTATAGTTCTATTTATTAAAATGTTAGTAAAACGCCTTATTAACATCAGTTTTATGAATTGCTATAACCCATGCAAATACTGGTCTTGAAATTGTAATGCAAAAAAGGTACTAGTGTTTCTTCAAAACCTTAGATGACCGCTAATATGTCTACAATTTCGTAAAAGAGAAGATGACAAGATTTTGTGAGTTTTTGTGAATACAGAGTTCTGTCTGCTTCTGTGGCAGCATCTACATCACCACATGAGAACTACGCATCAGTCTGACGTCACGCAAAATCCTGCATCGCACATGCAGAGTTTACCACCGACTAGCAATTATATACAAAAACCCGACACCAATTTAGGGCAGTAGCCTACCAGACACAACACTCATCTGGTCGAAGAATCTTTACACCCTGTTCCTCATACCTCTATAATTCAAATTTAAAGGTCCTGTTAGGCGTCATACTGAAAACTGCACCAGCTTGCTGATTCTGCAAGGGTAGAAATATCAGCTTTAGCTCCTGTTTCAGTGCTCAATAAGAGCGCCATTATTTCCCTCTTCAACATCCCTCTTTCGATTAATTTCTCCTCCCTCTTAACATATTCCTCTCCAGAACTGCTTGTGGCGCTGATGATTTTGATCCGTCACAATAATATAAAATTATAATTTATTTCCCAAAATATTTTATGTGGATGTGGTATTTACGTGAGTTTAATGTTATAATAATAATTTTAGTACGTATTTATGTAATTTTATCTTTTTGTTTGTTTCAGTCCAGTACTAACCCCACAAGTTCTACAATTCAATTGTATCAACGAAGATTTTTTTTTTGCAATACACGCTTGCTTTTCCAATTTACTTAGACATTGGCAGAATGCTCGACATCGGCTTTGCTTGCCATAGCAAAAAATAGAGTAGAATAGAATAATAGTTCAATAATTCGACGTCATATTGACACTTTTAGGTTAGTGTCAGTTTTGCTTTAGAATCATTAAAAAAGAAAAACAAACAATAATGAAAGTAAAGTGACACTTTAATTTAAATAACGATATAATGTAAATATATACAATGATTTTTTTATTTTTTTTTTGTTTATTTGTGTATAATTGGGAATCAAACGAGCTTACCTGTTAAGCGAAGTCTTGATTCTAATTTTACGAACGGCGATCTGAAATATAATTCGTTAAACAAAGTAGTAATTCTTATGCACAGCGTAGACATCGCGTTCGTTTAGATATAAAATATTATAAATTTATATTTTTTTAATAGAATTATCGTCCTTGGTGGCAACACACGCAGGAATGTCACTAATTTTAGAGATCCTTATGATGGAGAACAAGCTCTGTTTTCTGTACAGAGTAGTTCCGCATACTTACATTCACTAGGTTTTCCTGGAAAAATAAGTGAATTAAGTAGACTAATTATTGCAGCTTTGGGGCTATTAGCTAGTGGCGGGTGGGTAATTATATTTCAGATCGCCGTTCGTAAAATTAGAATCAAGACTTCGCTTAACAGGTAAGCTCGTTTGATTCCCAATTTTACTTCACGGCGATCTGAAATATAATTCGTTAAACAAAGTAGATGTTCAGAGTTGTCTGCAATAATTTAGTTAGTTAATAAGTTACGGCATATTCTGATTTATTAGGTACTTTTATCATTCTTTCTGAATACAATATTTTAATTTTATGTAATTTAAGAAGGTTGCTTTGTTTTATGTGAATGTCATGTACATCTGTAATTGGTATGTATATAAGTCCATAACTGTTAACATTTAATATTTAATGTACAATATATATGCTTTTGGCGTATCCATTTTAAATAAATTCTTAATAACGTTGCTTAATTAATAGTGTTTAACTATTTTTCATCAGTAATGAGGTATAATCATCAACACAATGTTGGTTGGCACTGTGTCTATTTCAATTGATGCCAGCACTAAGTTGAGCTACTGTATGTTTTGTGCTGTGGGAGGTGAATTATTAGTATCACTCTCACTTCCTACCACATTTAACCCAGCTTGTGTTTATACAAATTTTATAAAGTTGTTCTGAACTAATATACCAGGAGGATATTATGATATGAATACTTTAAAAGTGTAAAACTGGGTGAACCTGCTACAGGGACACCTTGCCCAACCATTCGGGGAATCAAGGCGTAATGTTATGATGTTACTTTAAAAGTTTCCATGATTGAGAATAGCATTCTCAGATCTGTCTGTAAATAGTTAAATTATTTGGGATACTGTTGTGCTTAATGAGTGAGTATTGAGTTGCACATTACATCTTGCTGTCAAGGTAAGTGTCGAGCTCAGTGAGTCTAGAAGATGAATTGTAAAGATTATCATTAGGGTATTTTAAAGAATGTCAGTTATCTAGTGATCTGAATAAGAGGCACCATGGCTGTGAAGTCCTTAGTAGTTAAACTTTCATAGGGTGTAACAGGATCTTTTAGCCCCTGAATGTTGTAAGCAGGGAGGTATTTTTGGTAAGCATTTGTGGAATTGTATTGTACCTAAATTGTACCGACAGACAAACTTAGTGTTTTTTTTTTTTTTTTTTAAATATAGTAGGATTTTTTGGTCAAATTCTTGTGATCAGTTGATGTTATTTCCGATTAGGTAAGTATATACTTTATGATATGGTTTCATTTCATTTTTGGGTGGACTAGTTTTCCATAACTTTAGTTATTAAAGGTATTTTGGAAACTGAATTTCAAATACGGAATAGGCTTTTAACTTGTAAGCACCAATTAATAAGGGCAGTATATTATGCCCTGGATAGGAGAGAGGTTTGAACAAATTTGAGGTGAAAGTCTAGGGTCTAGGGTCAAGTCTATTTCAGATGCTTAGGGTTTTTCCTCAACGATACTAATTTCCGTATGAGTTTCACATATTCTGCTAGCAGTAATTACTTGACGAGTTTAGAGCTAATCGAAACTAGATTCATTTTAGAAGTATAAAGATATGAACTCTTTTCCTTGACCTCATAATATGTCCAAAATTGGGATTGTGTAATGAGTTGCATTTTTAAGTGAGGGAGTTGTATAATTGAACTTGTTATGATGTGCATTTGGTGAGCAGATGGAGAGTTTTAGAGTAAAGCAATTTGTAGATAATTCATTCATAGTACCTACATTTATTGTATTATACCTTATCTTGTTCATGTTCTACTCACAATCCATCAATACCTACTTTGTCCTCACAATGATCTCCCCCTCCTTTTTTTTTTTTTGTTTCCTTGATAATTTCACTTTAGTGCTGCAATTATCATTTAAATCTACTGTTAAATATGTAGACTAGTAGTTGGCAATCAAATGATTAATTAGGTATTTTGATTTTATAAGCTTTGAATAAGATCACCCATTTCTGCCCAGCCCTTCGGGAGGTCCGGGCGTAATGTTAAATAATGCGACTAAGTTTACTAGCACTTTTTTTTTTTTTTACTACTGGTGTTTCAAGGTTTGTTTAAAGTGAAAAAAAATAAAACTTAATAATCAAGCCTAAAAAATAGCATTATTAGTTTTCAAGCCCAAACATTTAAACACACTTATAGTGGTATTTATTGGTATGTCTTATCGCAGTCTCGATATTTTACCAAATAAACAGTAAAATTAGATTGTAAGAAAACCTTGTTTTCTGTAAGTGGTGCTCACTACTGGTAATTTAGTAGGTAAAACAGAGATACTATTCAACTCTCTAGAGAAAACAGAGACTATTCAAGTATGAAAAGTATTAGTAAATGTGTATGTAATTAACCCTTTATTGGTTATTTGGTAGGTAATGTTATCTTCCAGATAGTCTTAAGTGATACCCCTGTACCTATAGGATGAAATCATAATATGATTTCATAAAGGTAATATGGTATATTATACCAATCTATTTTGATATGCTAAGCTATAATTGATTAGTGTACAAGTTGTCAGTTTGTAACATACTTGTAGTTATTAATAGGATTTTTATTTTTATTTTCCTTCAGTATGATATGGTGGGATTCTTATTGCTATCTGCTGCTATCTAGATGGGTTATACAGTCTTGATGTTTTTTTTTTTTTTTTTTGTTCATAATGAAACTGAATTTTCTATTTTGTTTGGGACTGACTGAAATGTATTTTTCAGATAAATTCTTTGTAGATCTATCTATTGTATTGTTTGTAAATGCATCTCAATATTTAATAAGTTCTTTGATGGTATTGAGAGGATCATCATCTACCCGGCCTTCTCCCAACTATGTTGGGGTCAGCTTCCAGAGAATGGCTTTGAGAGGTTAAGATATTGAATTTGGTAGGTATCAAATATTTTCTTATCTATGTCCATAGCCAATAGCAGAATCAGAGGAATATAACTGCTTTGCCAGCATTTATTCCAGTATTGGTCTTCTTGAATTGTTATTTTGGAATATAAGCCGGGTTGTTGTTGAGGTCCACCATGTATATTGATTTTTATTTTCAGTGACAAAAATAGTTCATTTATTTTTCAGACATAGTCCATTCCAATCGATTAGATTAAACCAAAACATCATAAGATATTGTGGTGGTGGTTTTCAATGGTGTGATTCCTGTTATTAACCCGGTAGAAGGATGTTTTATTTTGTTATTTACAAAAGTAAGTAAATCAACTAATGTTGTGCTTGTTTTACATTTTCACCATAGAACTGGTAAGTTTCACTATTATCATGAGAATGTCTTGTGGTTTTAATATTTATTGAATAGTTGTTATTGTTTTTGTTTGTAGCTAAAACATTGTGTACTCAAGTTTGTGATTGTTTCGGTTTGTTTATCAAATAGGATGAATTAAAGTTAATGTCAATTAGAGATTATATAACTTTTGTTCTGGTTTTAGTTTGGTGGCAGTGGGCATTGCCAGCTGGTTTTGCTGCATCAGCCAAGTTAATCAACAATTTGTGTTTGTCTTATGTTCATCATAAGCATAGGGTCAATCACTGCTTTCCCTATGATAGGGGTAATAACCAGTACGGCTTGTTTCTGGAATATCTCAATCCCTTGTTTCCTCAGTTTAGAGGAATCTAAATGGGGTGAATAAGTATGGGAGCATGGAATAATACTTTGTATTATTCCAATTATGGTTTAGTCCATTGCACTTGTATCTGAAATCAAGAGTTTCCAGAGGTAGCATTTGTCGTCAGCCATTGTATCACAGAATCATGTTTACAAAGTATCTTGTGTATTTAAATGTATGCCTGTAAAAATTGCACAATTTTGCATTATTGTTTTAGTTTACAAAATAAATATCATTTATCAGTTTTTGGCAGGATAATTAAGCCACCTACAGCTAGATATGTCACTGAGTATCTCGTACACAGTGATATCTTTTAATTAGCTATATTTTGTTTGTTAAAAATGGCAATCCTCGATATGAAAGCTAGATCACGTAGTATTGAGATAACACGCTATAAGCATCTCGTGCTAAGCATGTGCACACCATGTCAGATATGTGCCAGTTAGCAACATAGAATCAATGTTGTTGAGAGTACCTTGTACTCGTTGATAACAATCTAGTTAGCGAGGCAGAATTCCACAATCACTATAGGAAGTATAATGCTTTTGCAAGTTTATAACACACAGACAGTGTGCAGGGTTAAGTAAGGCTGTCTCGCAACCTTCATGCTTGTAAATTAAAAGTATATAGAACCACTTTTGACAATTCCTTAGCCAAGATCATAGAAATGTGACTTACCCCTGGTGACGAGTACATACCAGCGTTAGCTATGTAGAATAACATCGCTAAGTGCATCACGTGCTACATTGGTAGTTTCATATTCAGCTGGTAACGTAGAATTAGCGTTACTGAGAGCATCTCGTGCTTACTGGAGGGGTAATGCTGACAAGCGCGTACCAGCTAGCTATGTACAGTTACATCGCTAAGGGCATCACGTGCCTCTCTGGTAGCTTCTCATCCAGCTAGTAACGTGGAGATAACGTTACTAAAGACATCTCGTGTCCACTGGAGAGATAGGTAATGCTTTAACAAGTTGTGTTGTGTTAATGTCCACCATAGTGCTTGTAAAACACTGTCAGTTTCACGTACAAAGTGGTCAGTTAAAGCCAGGCATTCTCGCACATTAGGATTGTGGGAGGCCTCCGGATCTAAGTACATCTAATGTGGGTCAGGAACTCAAGACTAAAGCTGCTTCTAGTTAGTTCTGATGTAGGTAATTTATCAGCTTTCCTGTTAATATCGTTGATGGACGCCTTGTCCGTTTCAGGTTTTCACTAACGATGCACTTATTGCACTTTCTATCATTTAATATAATTAACATTTGTTATTCTAGTAAAAAGTTCCGTAAACTTATTTTAAATGAATAATTTTAAGAGAGCAAATTTTTTCGTGCGATGAAAAAACGCGCGCGAAAGAAAAGTGACATTCCTGCGTGTGTTGCCACCAAGGACGATAATTCTATTAAAAAAATATAAATTTATAATATTTTATATCTAAACGAACGCGATGTCTACGCTGTGCATAAGAATTACTACTTTGTTTAACGAATTATATTTCAGATCGCCGTGAAGTAAAATGATAATTTGAGATACCCACAATTTCTTTATCAAAGAATAACTTAATTGTGCATAGATTCTTAAATAGGTATCACTCATATTCATACCACAAAAATCGTTTTTTGGCTTTCCTGAAAAGTGAACTTATTTGGATAGAGGCAGTATTGGTTTAAGCGTGCGATATTATAAAACAAAGTCGCTTTTTACGTTAGGCTGTTTGTCCTCGTTGTTCTTCTAAAATACGCAACGGAATTTGATGAGGTTTTCAACATCATTTACAGAATGTATTTCAGAAGGTTTATATTTATAATTCTTATATACATATTTAAAGTAAACATAGTACTGCAACTTTACGTTTTATTCAGTCGTGAAAAAAGGTACTTTTTTGAGCGTTCGCTGACTAAACTGTATCAGATAGTTACAATTTATGTTCTATTGGATTGTATGTATATCTTAATAAAATCAACAGAAAAGTCCGCGATAGCACATGTCTATCTTCCAAAGATGACCCAAAGTAATAATTTTTATCTTTCAGATTTTTTTTTTAATGTTCTTTCCGATGTTATTTTGACCAGTATATTATTAATAATTGTCTGATAAATATGTTATTAGCCATTTAATTATGATTTAAATATGTTTGGACATCACATCATTTAAATAAATACTGTAAAAGATATCACAGATTAAAAATTACGCGCAGGAAAATAATTATGGCTGTCAGCGGTGGCGTGGCGCCATCATTGACTGGAGTCAATACTTTTCTCGGCTTATAAGGAACTGCGATTATTGAAATTAATTTATGATTGAATTAATAAAGTTTGATGACAATAGTGGCATATGTATATCGGTGACACCTTTCCAGTAAGAAGTTCATAAATAAAAAAACCAAAAATATGAATGGAAATTGATTTATTCAGTTCAAATAATTTTGAATGTCAATCGGTTTACTTTATCGAATCCATCCTTAGAAGGCGCACCCACAACCTCTGCCAGCCAAACCACCACGAAGACCGAGGCCAGGGGCAGCAAAAGCAGCGGGAGCGAAGGCGTCACCAAGACCGTAAGCAGTAAGAGGGCCCATGGCGGCAGCCGGGGCAAAGGCAGCAGTCTCACTGATCATGGCGTTCCTGCCATTACCACAGGCATGGTTGACGGCTCCGGCACCGGCAGAAGGCACCACACCTTCCATAGCAACAGTACCCACGAACGGCAGCTCGCCGCCCACAGTCAGAGCACCCTCATAAACGTTGTCAGACACAACGGAGATACCAACGGGAGCAATAGCAGAGGCGCTGGAGACAGGCAGAGCGCCGCCACTGGTGGGACTGAACTCCATGGCGGGGGCGTAGATTCCATCGTAAGCCAGGCCTCTGCCTGCGCAGCCAGCGGAAAGTCCATCTAAAGCCAGACCTCTGCCTGCCAAGCCAACGCCAGGGTACGCGAATCCATCATATGCCAAAGCAGGAGCAGAAAAGCCGCAAGGAGCGGCAAAGGAGGGAGAGGCCAAGCCATAATAGGGAGCAGCAAGTCCAGAGATATCAGCAACCGCAGCGCGACTAGTGCAGGACTGTCCCAGTGTGGACTGAAATTGTAAAAATATTTTGTTACGCTCTTACACATCAAACATTTACATTTTGGAGACAGTCTATTACAATATTTTATTAAGAACATAATACCGTATCACGTGAAGAGAATAATGTAATTTAAAAAAAAAAATGCTTACCTTGAGCAGGAGCGCCTGAGCGCAGAGGCCGAGGATAGCTTTGACAGACATTGTTGTTTGTTTCGAGTGATGATACAAGAGTGATGTTCAGTGCAACTGTAGGAGGATTTATACTCAATTAAGTTATCAAGTTCCGAGAAAATTTGTATGTAGGTAAGTGTAATTAATTAATAGCTTGTCCAAGTTCGATAAGCCTATCATTTACTAACAAAGAAACACTTTATTTTATTTGACACAAATCGTCACGTTTTCCAAAATTTCGTAAATGTAGTTGATAAGAACAAACGGCTGAGTATAAAATGTGACAATTACTTTGGGTCATCATTCAATCTTCAGTTGTTGAACAAACTTAAACATGTCTTCCTTCACTGTTCTGTTGCTCTGCATCCAAGCTTGCTTGGTCCAAGTAAGTGATTGCTGTTTTGAATTCTACCTTTTCTTTCAGTTTTTTCGTATTTAAGGGATTACTTATTTTGGTTTCTATGTGTAAATGTTTGTGAAGATAAATCATGATTATTACTTTTGCAGAATGTATTCAGCCAGGCCTGCCTTGGTGCTTATGGCCCAGCTTTTGGTTCACCACTGATGGCTGGTTCTTACGGCTTCAACGGCTTAGCTGCTCCAGGTTTGGCTTATGATGGACTTGCGTATCCCGTCGCCGGTTTTGCTGGTGCATACCTTGGTGCCGGTTGTGGTAACGGATTTGGCGCGTACGGTGGTACCGGTGAAGGCAACGTGGCTGTCGCTGGTGAGCTGCCAGTCGCCGGGAACACCGCTGTAGCTGGTCAAGTCCCCATCATGGGCGCCGTGAGCTTTGGTGGCGCTGTGCCAGCTGCTGGTGCAGTGTCCATCTCCGGCAAGTGTGCTTGCGGCTGTGGTTCCCCTTACGACTATCTGTACTAGGGAATATCTCAACATCGTTTGAAATTATGCTGGAAACATAAATAAATAAATAAATCAGTTAAGCAATTTTTTTATTTGTGCGTACTTTATACTGGAAAAAACGCAAACTACTGCATCGATCCATATTGTTGTATTTTATGTTTTCGCAAAACTTTTTTAACAATTTTTAATAATTATGCCGAGTCAGTAAGGTCAGCTGAATAATATTACACCTTGTACTTTATAAAGTATTTATACGCTTTATTTTAACCGAACTTCTGTTTTACTAAGAAAAAAACATACACACACGGGTAGTCACAAGCCTCAAAGTCTAAATAACACAAAAACCAAATGCATTAGATTTAAATTACCTAATGTTAGAAGTAGCGAATGTGACATCATATTGAATGGGGAAAACTGGAATTTATTAATCAAACGGTTTTCCTAGGAATCACGCTAGACGAGAAATTACAATGGGGACCTCATATAACATCTCTTGCGGGGCGGCTAAGCTCGGCCGCTTATGCTGTTTGAAAGATAAGACAGTTAACAGATGTAGAAACCGCGCGATTGGTCTATTTTAGCTACTTCCACAGCATTATGTCGTATGGCATTTTACTGTCGGGCTGCTGACATTGAATCCATCTTTATTTTACAAAAGAGAGCTGTCAGAGCCATTTATAATCTACGTCGCCGCGAATATCACAGGAAACTATTTAAAAGGATTAATATTATGACAGTACCTTGCCAATTCATTTATGAAAATATTATGTACGTAAGGAAAAGTCCACATCTTTTTAATAAAATAAGTGATAGACATAATTTTTTATACTAGAAATAAAGATAAACTAGATCAACCATTTTTCATATTATCTAAAGTACATACATCTTTTATGGGGTACTGTGTTAAATGTTACAACAAAATACCTTGAGATATATTGCAATTAAGTGAAAGAAATTTGAAACTCATATTAAGAATACACTTTGTAAACAAGCATACAAATTAGAGGATTATATCCAAGATAAGAGTGCTTGAAAACATGCTGGTCCTGCTCCATAGGACAATTTAGAATCAAGACAAAATCAAACAGGTTGCTAAAATGGTTAATTGTAAAATTTATAATTATGTGTTATATGACATTGATTTTACATTCTGTGATTACTTCCTCTCACACTAACTTATTAATTTTAAAAACATTAGGAAAATCGTCTACTTTTACAATGTTTGTAAATATCTGAGCACCATGTATCTATCACATAATTAAATTATCTATCGTTGCTTCATTTTTAATTCTTTTTACTTATTGTGGTATAGTAATTTTATTCTAGGTGCATCGTCTTCACATATAATTATTTAACTAATGTACGTACGTATACAAACTATTGTAAATCATTTTAAAAGAGTAACCGTGGAGTTTCTTCCCTATTCTTCTCCATACGAAAACTACCTTTTGGAAGGGGCGACTAGAATCAATTATATTATTTTGTAAATAATTTGACTTTGACTTTGACTTTTCCCAAGGGAACGCTAGGTATCGTGTTTCCTAGTAACTGGGTTGTGGAGATCAGATAGTTAGTCACTCCATGTAAAATACTGGTATTCAGTTGCATTCGGTTAGACTGGAAGCTGACCCCAACAAAGTTGAGAAAAGGCTAGGCAGATTATGATGATGATACAACGCCGAAAGGAAGTCAAGATAACATAAAAAACTAGTCTGTCTACAATTAACAGTGTAGAATACTTCAATCGTGATGATGATTTTCATTACGAATGAGACTTGCAACGCCATCTATGAGTGAAAGTGTATGTATTAACAGTATCAATCAATCTGCCTAGCCTTTTCCCAACTATATAGTTATGTTAGGGTTGGTTTTCCGTGTAACCTATGTAGCTGAATACCAGTATTTTACATGGAGCGACTGCCTATCTGACCTCCACGATTGACAGGTTCGATGCAGTTTTATCATACTACCACAAAGTGTAAAACCTGCATTTCAGTTAGATTCTGGCCTATGAATTTTGAGCTTGATATTTAATCGAAACTTTTCACATGAAAACATTCTAGAAATGTTTAATGAATAACACCCGAACTATAAAGTGTCTCAACAGCGCGACACTTTTCTGTGGAGTTCCTTTCAAAGTACAAGGAAGGACTTTACATCAATGCAAAGGAGATGTGCGTGAACTTGGCAGATCATTTCCCAGCAGAGCATGAAAAAATGTGAGTTCTATTGGCATCCAGGCGAGTTCTTGAGTTCCTTATACTTAAAAAAAAAATCGGACTTTTTGCCTGAAAAAAGTGGAACGAAAATATGCACTGCTAAGTTCCGTTGGCAGATCTTTTTTTTTCCAAAATTTAAATTTTAAAACTGATTTAGGTGCATACTGGTGAGCTCTATAGTTCCTTATACTTTTCCGAAAGAGTTCTGCTGACCTAAATTAAAAAAAATAAATTGGCCTTTTTCTAGAAAAAGTCGATCATTTTGATAAAATAGCCGTGAACGACGTAATTTGTGAATTTTCATGGATTATTCGGGCTGTGATTAGTAACTAAGACTCCAGTAACTGGAAAAACTCAATGAAAGCAGAAGTCTCACTACAGTATCAGCAGAGCCTGGTGAAATATATAGGTTGGGAGCAGTCGAAATTTCATTCAGTGTTTAAGTTAGTAGGATCAAAAAGGAATATGAATAGGATTGAGGAGCAAGAACTCCTCGTTTTCTGACGCATCTATGATATAACTTTTCGAAAACATGAAATAATAACTCAGAACTCTAACTCAGGTGTCTGCAGAGCATGGTTGAAAAGTAAGATTAGGAGAAATTGAGATTGAGTTTAGTGTTTTAATACGTAGGATCTTAAAAAAAATTAGAATGACTGAGGAGCTAGAAATTCTCGTTTCCTGATGTGCATATAGAAGAACTATCTGAAAACATGAAACAAAAACCCAGAACTCTGACCCAGGTATCAGCAGAGCATGGTTGAAAAGTTAGATTTGAAGAAATCAAGATTTAATTAGGTGTTCCAGTAAGACGGATAAAAAATAAATGAGTTGCAATGAGGAACCGGGACTCCTCGTTTCCTGAAGCACCTATAAGCAAACCATCCGAAAACATGAAACAAAAATTCAGAACTTTGATTCAGGTATCAGCAGAGCATGGTTGAAAAGTAAGTAGAAATTAAAATTTAATCAGTGTTTTAATTAGCAGGATCATTAAAACATTTAGAAGAAATTTGGATGTGGAACTCCTCGTTTCCTAAAGCACCTATAAACGAACCATCCGAAACATGAAACAAGAACCCAAAACTCTGATTCAGGTATCAGCAGAGCATGGTTGAAAAGTAAGATAAGTAGAAATTTAAATTTAATCAGTGTTTTAATAAGCAGGATCATTAAAACATCTAGAAGAAATTTGGATGTGGAACTCCTCGTTTCCTGAAGCATCTCTAAAATGCTATCCGATTACATGCAGTAATAACCCAGAACTCTGACTCAGGTATCAACAGAGCATGGATAAAGGTTTCATGAGGTTGAAATCAATATTTGATTCAGAGTTACAAAGTGAAGTTTGTCACGCACATGCAAAGGGGTTACATGAGCGATCAAGTATGGAAATCCTATCCGCCACACGGCCATTTATAATATAATTTTATACACATATTTCTATTTGTTAATGTCAATACAGTATAAGTATACGATGTTGAAAATAAAAGGACCAAAAATATAAATGCATATTGATTTATTAAGTTGGAATGTTTTGGAATGTTAATCGGTTTACTTTAACAAATATATTCTTAGATGGCGCAGCCACAACCTCTGCCAGCCAAACCACCACGAAGACCGAAGCCAGGGGCAGCAAAAGCAGCGGGAGCGAAGGCGTCACCAAGACCATAAGTAGCAAGAGAGCCCATGGCGACAGCCGGGGCAAAGGCAGCAGTCTCACTGATCATGGCATTCCTGCCATTACCACAGGCATGGTTGACGGCTCCAGCACCGGCAGAAGACACAACACCTTCCATAGCAGCAGTACCCACGAAAGGCAGCTCGCCGCCCACAGTCAGAGCACCCTCATAAACGTTGTCAGACACAACGGAGATACCAACGGGAGCAATAGCAGAGGCGCTGGAGACAGGCAGAGCGCCGCCACTGGTGGGACTGAACTCCATGGCGGGGGCGTAGATTCCATCGTAAGTCAGGCCTCTGCCTGCGCAGCCAGCGGAAAGTCCATCAAAAGCCAGACCTCTGCCTGCCAAGCCAACGCCAGGGTACGCGAATCCATCATATGCCAAAGCAGGAGCAGAAAAGCCGCAAGGGGCGGCAAAGGAGGGAGAGGCCAAGCCATAATAGGGAGCAGCAAGTCCAGAGATATCAGCAACCGCAGCGCGACTGGTGCAGGACTGTCCGAGTGTGGACTGAAATTGTAAAAATATTTTGTTACGCTCTTACACATCAAACATTTACATTTTGGAGACAGTCTATTACAATATTTTATTAAGAACATAATACCGTATCACGTGAAGAGAATAATGTAACTTAAAAAAAAAAATGCTTACCTTGAGCAGGAGCGCCTGAGCGCAGAGGACGAGGATAGCTTTGACAGACATTGTAGTTTGTTTCGAGTGATGATACAAGAGTGATGTTCAGTGCAACTGTAGGAGGATTTATACTCAATTAAGTTATCAAGTTCCGAGAAAATTTGTATGTAGGTAAGTGTAATTAATTAATAGCTTGTGCAAGTTCGATAAGCCTATCATTTACTAACAAAGAAACACTTTATTTTATTTGACACAAATCGTCACGTTTTCCAAAATTTCGTAAATGTAGTTGATATGAACAAACGGCTGAGTATAAAATGTGACAATTACTTTGGGTCATCATTCAATCTTTAGTTGTTGAACAAACTTAAACATGTCTTCCTTCACTGTTCTGTTGCTCTGCATCCAAGCTTGCTTGGTCCAAGTAAGTGATTGCTGTTTTGAATTCTACCTTTTCTTTCAGTTTTTTCGTATTTAAGGGATTACTTATTTTGGTTTCTATGTGTAAATGTTTGTGAAGATAAATCATGATTATTACTTTTGCAGAATGTATTCAGCCAGGCCTGCCTTGGTGCTTATGGCCCAGCTTTTGGTTCACCACTGATGGCTGGTTCTTACGGCTTCAACGGCTTAGCTGCTCCAGGTTTGGCTTATGATGGACTTGCGTATCCCGTCGCCGGTTTTGCTGGTGCATACCCTGCTGCCGGTTGTGGTAACGGATTTGCCGCGTACGGTGGTACCGGTGAAGGCAACGTGGCTGTCGCTGGTGAGCTGCCAGTCGCCGGTAACACCGCTGTAGCTGGTCAAGTCCCCATCATGGGCGCCGTGAGCTTTGGTGGCGCTGTGCCAGCTGCTGGTGCAGTGTCCATCTCCGGCAAGTGCGCTTGCGGCTGTGGTTCCCCTTACGACTATCTGTACTAGGCAATATCTCAACATCGTTTGAAATTATGCTGGAACCATAAATAAATAAATAAATCAGTTTAGCAATTTTTTTATTTGTGCGTACTTTATACTGGAAAAAACGCTAACTACTGCATCGATCCATATTGTTGTATTCTATGTTTTCGCAAAACTTTTCTATCAATTTTTAATAATTATGCCGAGTCAGTAAGGTCAACTGAATAATATTACACCTTGTAGTTTATAAAGTATTTATACGCTTTATTTTAACCGAACTTCTGTTTTACTAAGGAAAAAACATACACACACGGGTAGTCACAAGCCTAAAAGTCTGACAACCAGTCTTCTTTCTTGAAGATGGTGTTACTTGCAGATGACACATCATTAATCTTTAAAATAAACCGACGGTCTCAAAAACTTGAAGACGTGAATAGCTCTATTCTGCAAGTCCAAGATTGGTTTACGGTAAGCAATTTGGTACTGTGATTGTCTGCCATTTGCTCCTATTTAATAACAAAATATTATATTTATTTTAAAACCGGCACATGGCACTCAACTTAGAAACACATAAATTCTCTATTTAATGGGAAACAAAGTACGAAAAGGTCGAATGCAATATTTCACCGAATTCTAAAGAAACTAGTAAAATATCCAATTTCTTATCTCGACTCACAATACTAGTGCCAGCATCTGGTAACCATTTAGTCGGGCTCAGGTAATTCAAACGGACCCTTTTAAACAATTGAGAACTTGTACAAAAACAGCCATTAAACTATTCTGCGAAACTGTGGGAAGACACGCCAAGTATTAAGAAATTTAGGGAACTGAAGAATAAAGTTGAGGCAATTGGTTTCAGACCACGATAGGGTACGGACGTCCGAATCTAGGCTAGTTAAATTAGTAGACTGGTGAATACCAAGAGGCCATGTCCGAGTGGGCTGTCGCGAGATAACGAGTATGAGTTATTAAGTTAAATATAGTTGGGTTAAGACCCAGATTAGACTAATATAGTACCTAATGTAATATGTGTGTGTGTGTGTGTGTTGGTGCGACTGGGTGAGTCTTTAATTATAATAATTATCCAAGGCTGGTAATATATTTGAAGTTCTTGTAACTAAACAGACAGAGACGTGTTGCTGGGGAGTTTGTTGCGCCACTTCTTCTTCCCAGCTCAAACACTAGGAAGTGGTGAAGGGAGGGCGCTTTGGGGACCGTCTATAGACATTCAGGAGAGTTGATCCACAACTCTATTAATTAATGATTCTTCTATCTAGTATCTAGATCTTGAATTCTGTATCCATTGCCTCTTAACCAATTAAAAGGGCTTTAAGAGAGGAGGAGGAGGAGGAGGTTTTTCCAAAACTCTATTAAATAAATAATGATTCTTGAGTTTCGATTCTCAACTCTATTAGCTATTAATTCTTGCATGTTGTATTCGATATCCCAGACCAATAATTCGGTCAGACTGACATGAACGCGTGGCTTGCAGATGTGCTTGTTGTGCAAAGGGTGACCTTCCAGGGAATTGGGTGAACACATCTATCTTATATTCAGTCCAAGGACTGATAGGGACCATGTCTCTTTAAGAGCATGATGCCGACGCATGCCGCTGGAACTAGCCGCCCCGTTGTAGACAAGGCCGGTCATACGTTGCCGCAGGGAAAGCCGCTGCGTCACGTTTATCAGTTCGAAAGAACTGCTAGGGACCATGTCTTTAAAAGAGCATGATGCCGACGCAATGCGTCAATTATGGAAGTGTTGCTCTGAGCATTCCGAGTGCAGATGTGAGGTATCGTGTGAGTAATGACTGACCAAATACCTGTTACGCTAACGTAAAGGTTATTCACAAGTTTATATTATTATAACGACATACTTTGCATCCCTCTATTATTTAATAGCTTTCTAAAATCACATTCAATGTATTTTCATAACTATGAATTCCTGTCTTATTTACAATCTCCTTCAATCCTTTCCTTGCCTTATTTATGGGACAAGGTATCTGAGTTCTTCTTTTTTAAGAATTCATTTCTTATATCGGTGGGAGAGTGACCAGTCTGGAGACAAGCTCTACAGGGCCGTACGGGGTGGAATGCGGCCCTTCCCCTAAGGGGGGAACCGACCTAACCACTAATATTAGTATAATTAGGAAAAACGAAAATTTTATCAGCCTAGGGTAATTCAGGTACAGTCACAATATCACATCACAAGTGCCTGTATGTAATGAAAACAGACTTAGTTCCTTTCTCTTGGGAGGATCACCGATAAGCCACTATCTCACATAAAAGGCTTAAAGGATAGCACATCGTTTCGACGAAATATCGGATTCAATTTTTTTTCGGAGAGCTTTCTCCCACAGTTTTCTTCTTATAACATCTTTGGCAAATACATGGGTCCCCGTATTTTTGCAGAAAACAGCTGCGCAACTGGGCTCAATAATTAATTATGCGTTGAAGAAGTCGCTTATATACAAAAAAAAAATATGGCTAGCTGTCAAATTATAATACGCTGGAGAGCAACGCCATCTGAAGTGAGCATGTGGCAGTTTTTATCCCCATTGTAAGGCCCGTTTACACGTCGATGATCAGAACGATATTTTGTTACTGTATAATTTGAGGTCATCTGGCAATTTCTTGGCAGTTGCATACTGCATTTTGTTTTTAACCGTATGAACATTGGGATGTTTAATGAACACATATATTGCTTTCGTGCAAAGCAGGGGCGGGTCGCTAGTGTCAATATAAAAATTCATCCGCAGTGATGATTATTACAGTTTCTTACAATGAGTTTATTGTAATAACTTCCTTCTATATCAGAACGTGTAACACGCCACGTTCTGCAACTGACGTTGTTGTTTTATCCTAAAATTTACCGAAATCGAATGTTATATTAATCTAGTTTTAAAACATAAGTAATTAAATTTTGACGCGTAAAAGTGTTCCTTAAACCTATCTACTCACAGAAATAAGTCATTTGTCATAATTCTTTGCACATAATGTTCCTGATTCTACAATGGTAATTACCGGTGACACCTATCCAGTAAGAAGTAGTTGATACATAAAAAAAATCAAAAATTGAATGGAAATTGATTTATTCAGTTCAAATAATTTTGAATGTCAATCAGTTTACTTTATCGAATCCATCCTTAGAAGGCGCAGCCACAACCTCTGCCAGCCAAACCACCACGAAGACCGAGGCCAGGGGCAGCCAAAGCAGCGGGAGCGAAGGCGTCACCAAGACCGTAAGCAGCAAGAGGGCCCATGGCGGCAGCCGGGGCAAAGGCAGCAGTCTCACTGATCATGGCGTTCCTGCCATTACCACAGGCATGGTTGACGGTTCCGGCACCGGCAGAAGGCACCACACCTTCCATAGCAACAGTACCCACGAACGGCAGCTCGCCACCCACAGTCAGAGCACCCTCATAAACGTTGTCACACGGGTAGTCAGAAGCCCAAAAGTCTGAAAACCAATCTTCTTTCTTGAAGATGGTATTATTTGCAGATCATTAATCTTTAAAATATACCGACGGTCTCAAAATCTTGAAGGCGTGAATAGCTCTATTCTGCAAGTCCAAGATTGGTTTACGGTAAGCAATTTGTTACTAAATAACACAAAAACCAAATGCATTAGATTTAAATTACCTAATGTTAGAAGTAGCGAATGTGACATCATATTGAATGGGGAAAAACTGGAATTTATTAATCAAACGGTTTTCCTAGGAATCACGCTAGACGAGAAATTACAATGGGGACCTCATATAACATCTCTTGCGGGGCGGCTAAGCTCGGCCGCTTATGCTGTTTGAAAGATAAGACAGTTAACAGATGTAGAAACAGCGCGATTGGTCTATTTTAGCTACTTCCACAGTATTATGTCGTATGGCATTTTACTGTCGGGCTGCTGACATTGAATCCATTTTTATTTTACAAAAGAGAGCTGTCAGAGCCATTTATAATCTACGTCGCCGCGAATATCACAGGAAACTATTTAAAAGGATTAATATTATGACGGTACCTTGCCAATTCATTTATGAAAATATTATGTACGTAAGGAAAAGTCCACATCTTTTTAATAAAATAAGTGATAGACATAATTTTAATACTAGAAATAAAGATAAACTAGATCAACCATTTTTCATATTATCTAAAGTACATACATCTTTTATGGGGTACTGTGTTAAATGTTACAACAAAATACCTTGAGATATATTGCAATTAAATGAAAGAAAATTTGAAACTCATATTAAGAATACACTTTGTAAACAAGCATACAAATTAGAGGATTATATCCAAGATAAGAGTGCTTGAAAACATGCTCGTCCTGCTCCATAGGACAATTTAGAATCAAGACAAAATCAAACAGGTTGCTAAAATGGTTAATTGTAAAATTTATAATTATGTGTTATATGACATTGATTTTACATTCTGTGATTACTTCCTCTCACACTAACTTATTAATTTTAAAAACATTAGGAAAATCGTCTACTTTTACAATGTTTGTAAATATCTGAGCACCATGTATCTATCACATAATTAAATTATCTATCGTTGCTTCATTTTTAATTCTTTTTACTTATTGTGGTATAGTAATTTTATTCTAGGTGCATCGTCTTCACATATAATTATTTAACTAATGTACGTACGTATACAAACTATTGTAAATCATTTTAAAAGAGTAACCGTGGAGTTTCTTCCCTATTCTTCTCCATACGAAAACTACCTTTTGGAAGGGGCGACTAGAATCAATTATATTATTTTGTAAATAATTTGACTTTGACTTTGACTTTTCCCAAGGGAACGCTGGGTATCGTGTTTCCTAGTAACTGGGTTGTGGAGATCAGATAGTTAGTCACTCCATGTAAAATACTGGTATTCAGTTGCATTCGGTTAGACTGGAAGCTGACCCCAACAAAGTTGAGAAAAGGCTAGGCAGATTATGATGATGATATAACGCCGAAAGGAAGTCAAGATAACATAAAAAACTAGTCTGTCTACAATTAACAGTGTAGAATACTTCAATCGTGATGATGATTTTCATTACGAATGAGACTTGCAACGCCATCTATGAGTGAAAGTGTATGTATTAACAGTATCAATCAATCTGCCTAGCCTTTTCCCAACTATATAGTTATGTTAGGGTTGGTTTTCCGTGTAACCTATGTAGCTGAATACCAGTATTTTACATGGAGCGACTGCCTATCTGACCTCCACGATTGACAGGTTCGATGCAGTTTTATCATACTACCACAAAGTGTAAAACCTGCATTTCAGTTAGATTCTGGCCTATGAATTTTGAGCTTGATATTTAATCGAAACTTTTCACATGAAAACATTCTAGAAATGTTTAATGAATAACACCCGAACTATAAAGTGTCTCAACAGCGCGACACTTTTCTGTGGAGTTCCTTTCAAAGTACAAGGAAGGACTTTACATCAATGCAAAGGAGATGTGCGTGAACTTGGCAGATCATTTCCCAGCAGAGCATGAAAAAATGTGAGTTCTATTGGCATCCAGGCGAGTTCTTGAGTTCCTTATACTTAAAAAAAAAATCGGACTTTTTGCCTGAAAAAAGTGGAACGAAAATATGCACTGCTAAGTTCCGTTGGCAGATCTTTTTTTTTCCAAAATTTAAATTTTAAAACTGATTTAGGTGCATACTGGTGAGCTCTATAGTTCCTTATACTTTTCCGAAAGAGTTCTGCTGACCTAAATTAAAAAAAATAAATTGGCCTTTTTCTAGAAAAAGTCGATCATTTTGATAAAATAGCCGTGAACGACGTAATTTGTGAATTTTCATGGATTATTCGGGCTGTGATTAGTAACTAAGACTCCAGTAACTGGAAAAACTCAATGAAAGCAGAAGTCTCACTACAGTATCAGCAGAGCCTGGTGAAATATATAGGTTGGGAGCAGTCGAAATTTCATTCAGTGTTTAAGTTAGTAGGATCAAAAAGGAATATGAATAGGATTGAGGAGCAAGAACTCCTCGTTTTCTGACGCATCTATGATATAACTTTTCGAAAACATGAAATAATAACTCAGAACTCTAACTCAGGTGTCTGCAGAGCATGGTTGAAAAGTAAGATTAGGAGAAATTGAGATTGAGTTTAGTGTTTTAATACGTAGGATCTTAAAAAAAATTAGAATGACTGAGGAGCTAGAAATTCTCGTTTCCTGATGTGCATATAGAAGAACTATCTGAAAACATGAAACAAAAACCCAGAACTCTGACCCAGGTATCAGCAGAGCATGGTTGAAAAGTTAGATTTGAAGAAATCAAGATTTAATTAGGTGTTCCAGTAAGACGGATAAAAAATAAATGAGTTGCAATGAGGAACCGGGACTCCTCGTTTCCTGAAGCACCTATAAGCAAACCATCCGAAAACATGAAACAAAAATTCAGAACTTTGATTCAGGTATCAGCAGAGCATGGTTGAAAAGTAAGTAGAAATTAAAATTTAATCAGTGTTTTAATTAGCAGGATCATTAAAACATTTAGAAGAAATTTGGATGTGGAACTCCTCGTTTCCTAAAGCACCTATAAACGAACCATCCGAAACATGAAACAAGAACCCAAAACTCTGATTCAGGTATCAGCAGAGCATGGTTGAAAAGTAAGATAAGTAGAAATTTAAATTTAATCAGTGTTTTAATAAGCAGGATCATTAAAACATCTAGAAGAAATTTGGATGTGGAACTCCTCGTTTCCTGAAGCATCTCTAAAATGCTATCCGATTACATGCAGTAATAACCCAGAACTCTGACTCAGGTATCAACAGAGCATGGATAAAGGTTTCATGAGGTTGAAATCAATATTTGATTCAGAGTTACAAAGTGAAGTTTGTCACGCACATGCAAAGGGGTTACATGAGCGATCAAGTATGGAAATCCTATCCGCCACACGGCCATTTATAATATAATTTTATACACATATTTCTATTTGTTAATGTCAATACAGTATAAGTATACGATGTTGAAAATAAAAGGACCAAAAATATAAATGCATATTGATTTATTAAGTTGGAATGTTTTGGAATGTTAATCGGTTTACTTTAACAAATATATTCTTAGATGGCGCAGCCACAACCTCTGCCAGCCAAACCACCACGAAGACCGAAGCCAGGGGCAGCAAAAGCAGCGGGAGCGAAGGCGTCACCAAGACCATAAGTAGCAAGAGAGCCCATGGCGACAGCCGGGGCAAAGGCAGCAGTCTCACTGATCATGGCATTCCTGCCATTACCACAGGCATGGTTGACGGCTCCAGCACCGGCAGAAGACACAACACCTTCCATAGCAGCAGTACCCACGAAAGGCAGCTCGCCGCCCACAGTCAGAGCACCCTCATAAACGTTGTCAGACACAACGGAGATACCAACGGGAGCAATAGCAGAGGCGCTGGAGACAGGCAGAGCGCCGCCACTGGTGGGACTGAACTCCATGGCGGGGGCGTAGATTCCATCGTAAGCCAGGCCTCTGCCTGCGCAGCCAGCGGAAAGTCCATCAAAAGCCAGACCTCTGCCTGCCAAGCCAACGCCAGGGTACGCGAATCCATCATATGCCAAAGCAGGAGCAGAAAAGCCGCAAGGGGCGGCAAAGGAGGGAGAGGCCAAGCCATAATAGGGAGCAGCAAGTCCAGAGATATCAGCAACCGCAGCGCGACTGGTGCAGGACTGTCCGAGTGTGGACTGAAATTGTAAAAATATTTTGTTACGCTCTTACACATCAAACATTTACATTTTGGAGACAGTCTATTACAATATTTTATTAAGAACATAATATCGTATCACGTGAAGAGAATAATGTAACTTAAAAAAAAATGCTTACCTTGAGCAGGAGCGCCTGAGCGCAGAGGACGAGGATAGCTTTGACAGACATTGTTGTTTGTTTCGTGTGATGATACAAGAGTGATGTTCAGTGCAACTGTAGGAGGATTTATACTCAATTAAGTTATCAAGTTCCGAGAAAATTTGTATGTAGGTAAGTATAATTAATTAATAGCTTGTGCAAGTTCGATAAGCCTGTCATTTACTAACAAAGAAACACTTTATTTTATTTGACACAAATCGTCACGTTTTCCAAAATTTCGTAAATGTAGTTGATATGAACAAACGGCTGAGTATAAAATGTGACAATTACTTTGGGTCATCATTCAATCTTCAGTTGTTGAACAAACTTAAACATGTCTTCCTTCACTGTTCTGTTGCTCTGCATCCAAGCTTGCTTGGTCCAAGTAAGTGATTGCTGTTTTGAATTCTACCTTTTCTTTCAGTTTTTTCGTATTTAAGGGATTACTTATTTTGGTTTCTATGTGTAAATGTTTGTGAAGATAAATCATGATTATTACTTTTGCAGAATGTATTCAGCCAGGCCTGCCTTGGTGCTTATGGCCCAGCTTTTGGTTCACCACTGATGGCTGGTTCTTACGGCTTCAATGGCTTAGCTGCTCCAGGTTTGGCTTATGATGGACTTGCGTATCCCGTCGCCGGTTTTGCTGGTGCATACCCTGCTGCCGGTTGTGATAACGGACTTGCCGCGTACGGTGGTACCGGTGAAGGCAACGTGGCTGTCGCTGGTGAGCTGCCAGTCGCCGGTAACACCGCTGTAGCTGGTCAAGTCCCCATCATGGGCGCCGTGAGCTTTGGTGGCGGTGTGCCAGCTGCTGGTGCAGTGTCCATCTCCGGCAAGTGCGCTTGCGGCTGTGGTTCCCCTTACGACTATCTGTACTAGGGAATATCTCAACATCGTTTGAAATTATGCTGGAATCATAAATAAATAAATAAATCAGTTTAGCAATTTTTTTTATTTGTGCGTACTTTATACTGGAAAAACGCAAACTACTGCATCGATCCATATTGTTGTATTCTATGTTTTCGCAAATCTTTTCTATCAATTTTTAATAATTATGCCGAGTCAGTAAGGTCAGCTGAATAATTATACCTTGTACTTTATAAAGTATTTATACGCTTTATTTTAATCGAACTTCTATTTTACTAAGGAAAAAACATACACACACGGGTCCAAAAGTCTGACAACCAGTCTTCTTTCTTGAAGATGGTGTTATTTGCAGATGACACATCATTAATCTTTAAAATAAACCGACGGTCTCAAAATCTTGAAGACGTGAATAGCTCTATTCTGCAAGTCCAAGATTGGTTTATGGTAAACAAATTGGTACTAAATAAAACAAACACCAAATGCATTATTAGATTTAAATTACCTAATGTTAGAAGTAGCGAATGTGACAGCATATTTAATGGGGAAAAACTGGAATTTATTAATCAAATGGTTTTCCTAGGAATCACGCTAGACGAGAAATTACAATAGGGACCTCATATAACATCTCTTGCGGGGCGGCTAAGCTCGGCCGCTTATGCTGTTAGAAAGATAAGACAGTTAACAGATGTAGGAACCGCGCGATTGGTCTATTTTTCTACTTCCACAGCATTATGTCGTATGGTATTTTACTGTGGGGTCGGGCTGCTGACATTGAATCCATCTCTATTTTACAAAAGAGAGCCATTTATAATCTACGGCGCCGCGAATCTCTCAGGAAACTATTTAAAAGGATTAATACTATGGCGGTACCTTGCCAATTCATTTATGAAAATATTATGTACGTGAGGAAAAATCCACATCTTTTAAAAAAAATAAGTGATAGACATAATTTTAATACTAGAAATAAAGATAAACGTGATCAACCATTTTTCAGATTATCTAAAGTATATCTTTTATGTGACATTTGTGCGACATATTGCAATTAAATGAAAGAAAATTTAAAACTCATATTAAAAGTACACTTTGCAAAAAAGCATATTTCAAATTAGAGGAATATATCCAAGATAAGAGTGCTTGGAAACATGCTGGTCCTGCTCCATAGGACAATTCAAAATCAAGACAAAATCAAACAGACTGCTAATTTAATTGCAAAATTTATAATTTGTGTTATATGACATTGATTTTACATTCTGTGATTACTTCCTCTCACACTGACTTATTAATTTTACAATGTTTGTAAATATGTGAGCACCATGTATCTATCACATAATTAAATTATCTGTCGTTGCTTCATTTTAATTCTTTTTAACTATTGTGGGATAGTAATTTTATTCTAGGTGCATCGTCTTCACATATAATTATTTAACTTATGTACGTACTTATACAAACTATTGTAAAGCATTTTAAAAGAGTCGCGGTGGAGTTTCTTGCCCATTCTTCTCCATACGAAAACTACCTTTTGGAAGGGGCGACTAAAATCAATTATATTATTTTGTAAATTTTGACGTTCAAAAGTGCCATACATGGGCCAATTTGAAATAAATGATTTGACTTTGACTTTGTCTTTTCCCAAGGGAACGCTGGGTATCGTTTTTCGTAGTAACTGGGTTGTGGAGATCAGATAGGCAGTCACTCCATGTAAAATACTGGTATTCAGCTGCATTCGGTTAGACTGGAAGCTGACCCCAACATAGTCGGGAAAAAGCTAGGCAGATTATGATGATGATACATCGCCGAAAGGAAGTCAAGATAACATAAAAAACTAGTCTGTCTACAATTAATATTGTAGAATACTTCAATCGTGATGATGATTTTCATTACGAATGAGACTTGCAACGCCATCTATGAGTGAAAGTGTATGTATTAACAGTATCAATCAATCTGCCTAGCCTTTTCCCAACTACATAATTATGTTAGGGTTGGATTCCCGTGTAACCTATGCAGCTGAATACCAATTTTTTACATGGAGCGACTGCCTATCTGACTTCCACAATTGACAGGTTCGATGCAGTTTTATGAAACTACCACAAAGTGTAAAACCTGCATTTCAGTTAGATTCTGGCCCACGAATTTTGAGCTTGATATTTAATCGAAACTTTTCACATGAAAACATTCTAAAAATGTTTAATGAATAACACCCGAACTATAAAGTGTCTCAACAGCGCGACACTTTTCTGTGGAGTTCCTTTCAAAGTACAAGGAAGGACTTTACATCAATGCAAAGGGGATGCGCGTGAACTTGGCAGATCATTTCCCAGCAGAGCATGAAAAAATGTGAGTTCTATTGGCATGCAGGCGAGTTTTTGAGTTGTTATACTTAAAAAAAAAATTCGGACTTTTTGCCTAACAAAAGTGGAACGAAAATATGCACTGCTAAGTTCCGTTGGCACATCTTTTTTTTCCAAAATTAAAATTTTAAAACTGATTTAGGTGCACAGTGGTGAACTCTATAGTTCCTTATACTTTTCCGAAAGAGTTCTGCTGACCTAAATTAAAAAAAATATGTGTGGTGTGTGGAGAGTGGAGGCAGGCCTTTGCCCAGGAGCGGGACAGCGTAGGCTAGGACAAAAATGCTCTAATACTCTCACGAGTTAGCTATGAAAAGTCTATTGCCTAATGCCACCTGCTGCCTTTAAGCTTACATCTTACTGTGAGCATTTCTCTGTTTTATAGCCCACTGAGTTTTATAATTCCAATTGACTAATTTTGTTAACAATATCATTGGTATAACACCAGCAGTCTGGATGCTCTCTCTATTCAGTAACCCTTTATGTATTGCTCCTTTGGTGGCATCAGTAAACTTGATGTGCTTGCCTTTACTTGCTTGATCGAAAATACTCCATGCCCATGGAGTATTTTCGATACGTACCTCCATATGGGATTCTAATGAAGTAAAATATACATGTTTTCTAATTAACTAATTGTGCGTCACTTCAACTTTTTCCTTTTTTAAATTGTTGTTAATTGTGTTGATTCTATCGACATTGTGTACGATTAGTTTCTACTTGTTACATTGGTCTAACACCATGTTAGAATGGCGGTGTTGGTATGTTTTGTTACATGATTATTTACTACTAATTTATAGTTCTATTTATTAAAATGTTAGTAAAACGCCTTATTAACATCAGTTTTATGAATTGCTATAACCCATGCAAATACTGGTCTTGAAATTGTAATGCAAAAAAGGTACTAGTGTTTCTTCAAAACCTTAGATGACCGCTAATATGTCTACAATTTCGTAAAAGGGAAGATGACAAGATTTTGTGAGTTTTTGTGAATACAGAGTTCTGTCTGCTTCTGTGGCAGCATCTACATCACCACATGAGAACTACGCATCAGTCTGACGTCACGCAAAATCCTGCATCGCACATGCAGAGTTTACCACCGACTAGCAATTATATACAAAAACCCGACACCAATTTAGGGCAGTAGCCTACCAGACACAACACTCATCTGGTCGAAGAATCTTTACACCCTGTTCCTCATACCTCTATAATTCAAATTTAAAGGTCCTGTTAGGCGTCATACTGAAAACTGCACCAGCTTGCTGATTCTGCAAGGGTAGAAATATCAGCTTTAGCTCCTGTTTCAGTGCTCAATAAGAGCGCCATTATTTCCCTCTTCAACATCCCTCTTTCGATTAATTTCTTCTCCCTCTTAACATATTCCTCTCCAGAACTGCTTGTGGCGCTGATGATTTTGATCCGTCACAATAATATAAAATTATAATTTATTTCCCAAAATATTTTATGTGGATGTGGTATTTACGTGAGTTTAATGTTATAATAATAATTTTAGTACGTATTTATGTAATTTTATCTTTTTTTTTGTTTCAGTCCAGTACTAACCCCACAAGTTCTACAATTCAATTGATCCACGAAGATTTTTTTTTTTTGCAATACACGCTTGCTTTTCCAATTTACTTAGACATTGGCAGAATGCTCGACATCGGCTTTGCTTGCCATAGCAAAAAATAGAGTAGAATAGAATAATAGTTCAATAATTCGACGTCATATTGACACTATTAGGTTAGTGTCAGTTTTGCTTTAGAATCATTAAAAAAGAATAACAAAAAAAAATGAAAGTACAGTGACACTTTATTTAAATAACGATATAATGTAAATATATCCAAGTAATTTTTTTTTATTTATTTGTGTATAATGATAATTTAAGATACCCATAATTTCTTTATCAAAGAATAACTTAATTGTGCATATATTCTTACGTAGGTATCACTCATATTCATACCACAAAAATCGTTTTTTGGCTCTCCTGAAAAGTGAACTTATTTGGATAGTCACAGTATTGGTTTAAGCGTGCGATATTATAAAACAAAGTCGCTTTTTACGTTAGGCTGTTAGTCCTCGTGGTTCTTCTAAAATACGCAACGGAATTTGATGAGGTTTCCAACATCATTTACAGAATGTATTTCAGAAGGTTTATATTTATAATTCTTATATACATATTATACGTAAACATAGTACTGCAACTTGACGTTTTGTCAAGTCGTGAAAAATGCTTTTTTGAGCGCTTACCTACATGGCGTGCGCTGACTAAACTGTATCAGATAGTTACAATTTATGTTCTACTGGATTGTATATCATAATAAAATCAACAGAAAAGTCCGCGATAGCACATTTCTATCTTCCAAAGATGACCCAAAGTAATAATTTTTATCTTTAAGATTTTTTTTTAATGTTCTTTCCGATGCTATGTTGAACAGTATATTATTAATCATTGTCTGACAAATATGTTATTAGCCATTTAATTAAGATTTAAATATGTCTGGACATCACATAATTTAAATTAATGCTATAAAAGATATCACAGATTTAAAATTACGCGCAGGAAAATAATAAATTATGGCTGACGGCGGCGGCGTGGCGCCATCATTGAAGGGGGTCAATACCCTTTCTCGGCTTATAAGGAACTGCGATTATTGAAATTAATTTATGAATTGAATTCATAAAGTTGGATGGCAATGGTGGTTAAGTATTTGGACGTGCAAACTACACATAAGGAGAAGGTCTCACCATTTTTTTCATAATACATTCAGTTCAATGAAATAGTGGGACGATCCGTAGACCACTTTTGTTTTTTAACACATTCAATGCCAAATGAATTGTAAGATGCATCTCTGTATTACAGTTTTTGGCAATGTATGTACTACTGTGGCCATACATTTCAAGTGTTTTAATTCTTTTTAATTAAGTGTTATATGTAGGTTATAAATGATAATATTTTTAGCGGAACTTTATTTATTTAATAAAATAAAAAAACAATTTCACGGCGCCGTGTACTTGGCCTACGGAGCTATGAACGGCCAAACACACGGCGCCGTGTATTTGTCTTTTTTACATTATGGATGTTTTAATTGAGTTTTTTGGTATTAAATAATTTATATTAACGGATAGTACAAATAAAACAAAGTAAATAATCATCATAAGTGTAATTGCAGATAAAAATACAAACTATTTAAAGACAAGAATTATGAAATTATAAATGCAGTTCAAAGAAACATTCTATGCATAGGCCTGGCTTTCCAATGCAGCTCTTACATTCATTCAAAGTGGCAACTCGGTTCTTCTTTTCTCTACACCCTTTAAATTATTTTCGTAACTTCTGTGATAGTTCTTGTCTTGTTCACTTCAAACGACTATAATTTAAAAAATAATAGTGCGAACCGTAATCCAACACTTGATTTTAAAAGATCGTTTCTTTACGCGCGTGGCCATGAGCGTTACTTACATTCGTCGCAATGACCGGAGGGTACTGATGCATAGAAAAAACTCTATCGCAAACCACGGCGCCGTGTGTCTAGCTCCCCACTCCACCACGGCGCCGTGTACTCAGCCATATACATCTCCATGGCGCCGTGTAGTTGGCATTGAATGTGTTAATGTGGTTGAAAACTGAAAGCTTATAACAGGTGGCAGCACAGTTGTACGTCTTTAAACCGCCATTGTTGTGATTATGTTTGCTGTTGTGTCGATCGCAAATTATACGAAAACTAGATAAATATGGATGAGACTTGGAGTGTAGCACGATTAAAAGACGAGCTAAGGGCAGGGGAAGCGTCTACCCCTGGTAAAAAAGCAGCTTTAGTGGAATAATCAATAAATTATGAACGTTTTATAATTTATAGGTTATTTTGTGTTTGTTGACTTTTAGTTCGTTTTTTGTTAAAGACTGGAGGCGTACGATAGAAATAACCTGATCAGAGTGGAAAACCAACTCGGGCATGATCTTCCTGACAGAAAAACCTCAGAGATAGCACTTCTAGTACTGATATAATATGATAATATAAACACCAAATACTTTACTATAGTTTACATAATATCACATCACAAGTGCCTGTATGTAATAAAAAAAAAGACTTAGTTCCTTTCTCTTGAGAGGATCACCTATAAGCACTTTCTCCCATAAAAGGCTTAAAGGATAGCACATCGTCACGACGAAATATCGGATTGCAATTTTTTTCGGAGAGCTTTCTCCCACAGTTTTCTTCTTATAACATCTTTGGCAAATACATGGGTCCCCGTATTTTTGCAGAAAACAGCTGCGCAACGGGGCTCAATAATTAATTATGCGTTAAAGACGTCGCTTGTAGACAAAAAAAATATGGCTAGCTGTCAAATTATAATACTCTGGAGAGCAGCGCCATCTGAAGTGAGCATGTGGCAGTTTTTATCCCCATTGTAAGGCCCGTTTACACGGCGATGATCAGAACGATATTTTGTTACTGTACGATTTGGGATCATCTGGCAATTTCTTGGCAGTTTCATACTGCATTTTGTTTTTAACCATATGCACATTGGGATGTTGACATGTACATCAGTACATTGCACCCGTGCAAAGCAGGGGCGGGTCGGTAGTATCAATATTAAAAAAAATCATCTGCAATGATGATTATTACAGTTTCTTATAATGAGTTTATTGTAATAACTTCCTTCTATATCAGAACGTGTAACACGCCACGTTCTGCAACTTACGTTGTTGTTTTATTCTAAAATTGACCGAAATCGAATCTTATATTAATCTAGTTTTAAAACATAAGTAATTAAATTTTGACGCGTAAAAGTGTTCCTTAAACCTATCTACTCACAGAAATAAGTCATTTGTCATAATTCTTTGCACATAATGTTTCTGATTCTACAATAGTAATTATCGGTGACACCTATCCTGTAAGAAGTAAATAAATAAAAAAAACAAAAATATGAATGGAAATTGATTTATTCAGTTCAAATAATTTTGAATGTCAATCGGTTTACTTTATCGAATCCATCCTTAGAAGGCGCAGCCACAACCTCTGCCAGCCAAACCACCACGAAGACCGAGGCCAGGGGCAGCAAAAGCAGCGGGAGCGAAGGCGTCACCAAGACCGTAAGCAGTAAGAGGGCCCATGGCGGCAGCCGGGGCAAAGGCAGCAGTCTCACTGATCATGGCATTCCTGCCATTACCACAGGCATGGTTGACGGCTCCGGCACCGGCAGAAGGCACCACACCTTCCATAGCAACAGTACCCACGAACGGCAGCTCGCCGCCCACAGTCAGAGCACCCTCATAAACGTTGTCAGACACAACGGAGATACCAACGGGAGCAATAGCAGAGGCGCTGGAGACAGGCAGAGCGCCGCCACTGGTGGGACTGAACTCCATGGCGGGGGCGTAGATTCCATCATAAGCCAGGCCTCTGCCTGCACAGCCAGCGGAAAGTCCATCAAAAGCCAGACCTCTGCCTGCCAAGCCAACGCCAGGGTACGCGAATCCATCATATGCCAAAGCAGGAGCAGAAAAGCCGCAAGGGGCGGCAAAGGAGGGAGAGGCCAAGCCATAATAGGGAGCAGCAAGTCCAGAGATATCAGCAACCGCAGCGCGACTGGTGCAGGACTGTCCGAGTGTGGACTGAAATTGTAAAAATATTTTGTTACGCTCTTACACATCAAACATTTACATTTTGGAGACAGTCTATTACAATATTTTATTAAGAACATAATACCGTATCACGTGAAGAGAATAATGTAACTTAAAAAAAAAGCTTACCTTGAGCAGGAGCGCCTGAGCGCAGAGGACGAGGATAGCTTTGACAGACATTGTAGTTTTTTTCGAGTGATGATACAAGAGTGATGTTCAGTGCAACTGTAGGAGGATTTATACTCAATTAAGTTATCAAGTTCCGAGAAAATTTGTATGTAGGTAAGTGTAATTAATTAATAGCTTGTGCAAGTTCGATAAGCCTATCATTTACTAACAAAGAAACACCTTATTATATTTGACACAAATCGTCACGTTTTCCAAAATTTCGTAAATGTAGTTGATATGAACAAACGGCTGAGTATAAAATGTGAACATAACTTTAGGTCATCATTCAATTTTTAGTTGTTGAACAAACTTTAAACATGTCTACCTTCACTGTTCTGTTGCTCTGCATCCAAGCTTGCTTGATCCAAGTAAGTGATTGCTGTTTTGAATTCTACCTTTTCTTTCAGTTTTTTCGTATTTCAGGGATTACTTATTTTGGTTTCTATGTGTAAATGTTTGTGTAGATAAATCATGATTATTACTTTTGCAGAATGTATTCAGCCAGGCCTGCCTTGGTGGTTATGGCCCAGCTTTTGGTTCACCACTGATGGCTGGTTCTTACGGCTTCAACGGCTTAGCTGCTCCAGGTTTGGCTTATGATGGACTTGCGTATCCCGTCGCCGGTTTTGCTGGTGCATACCCTGCTGCCGGTTGTGGTAACGGACTTGCCGCGTACGGTGGTACCGGTGAAGGCAACGTGGCTGTCGCTGGTGAGCTACCAGTCGCCGGGAACACCGCTGTAGCTGGTCAAGTCCCCATCATGGGCGCCGTGAGCTTTGGTGGCGCTGTGCCAGCTGCTGGTGCAGTGTCCATCTCTGGCAAGTGCGCTTGCGGCTGTGGTTCCCCTTACGACTATCTGTACTAGGGAATATCTCAACATCATTTGAAATTATGCTGGAACCATAAATAAATAAATAAATCAGTTTAGCAATTTTTTTATTTGTGCGTACTTTATACTGGAAAAAACGCAAACTACTGCATCGATCCATATTGTTGTATTTAATGTTTTCGCAAAACTTTTCTATCAATTTTTAATAATTATGCCGAGTCAGTAAGCTCAGCTGAATAATATTACACCTTGTACTTTATAAAGTATTTATACGCTTTATTTTAACCGAACTTCTATTTTACTAAGGAAAAAACATACACACAAGCCCAAAAGTCTGACAACCAGTCTTCTTTCTTGAAAATGGTGTTATTTGCAGATGACACATCATTAATCTTTAAAATAAACCGATGGTCTCAAAATCTTGAAGACGTGAATGAGAGCTCTATTGATATGTGAGCTCTATTCTGCAAGTCCAAGATTGGTTTACGGTAAGCAATTTGGTACTGTGATTATCTGCCATTTGCTCCTATTTAATAACAAAATATTATATTTATTTTAAAACCGGCACATGGCACTCAACTTAGAAACACATAAATTCTCTATTTAATGGGAAACTCAGTACGAAAACGTCGAATGCAATATTTCACCGAATTCTAAAGAAACTAGTAAAATATCCAATTTATTATCTCTACTCACAATACTAGTGCCAGCATCTGGTAACCATTTAGTCGGGCTCAGGCAATTCAAACGGACCCTTTTAAACAATTGAGAATTTGTACAAAAACAGCCATTAAACTATTCTGCGAAACTGTGGGAAGACGCGCCAAGTATTAAGAAATTTAGGGAACTGAAGAATAAAGTTGAGGCAATTGGTTTCAGACCACGATAGGGTACGGACGTCCGAATCTAGGCTAGTTAAATTAGTATACTTGGTGAATACCAAGAGGCCATGTCCGAGTGGGCTGTCGCGAGATAACGAGTATTAGTTATTAAGTTAAATATAGTTGGGTTAAGACCCAGATTAGACTAATATAGTACCTAATGTAATGTGTGTGTGTGTGTGTGTGTGTGTGTGTTGGTGCGACTGGGTGAGTCTTTCATTATAATAATTATCCAAGGCTGGTAATATATTTGAAGTTCTTGTAACTAAACAGACAGAGACGTGTTGCTGGGTAGTTTGTTGCGCCACTTCTTCTTCCCAGCTCAAACACTAGGAAGTGGTGAAGGGAGGGCGCTTTGGGGACCGTCTATAGACATTCAGGAGAGTTGATCCACAACTCTATTAATTAATGATTCTTGAATTATGATTCTCAACTCTATTATCTAGTATCTAGATCTTGAATTCTGTATCCATTGCCTCTTACCCAATTAATAGGGCTTTAAGAGAGATTATCCAAAACTCTATTAAATAAATAATGATTCTTGAGTTTCGATTCTCAACTCTATTAGCTAGTAATTCTTGAATGTTGTATTCGATATCCCAGACCAATAATTCGGTCAGACTGACATGATCGCGTGGCTTGCAGATGTGCTTGTTGTGCGAAGGGTGACCTTCCAGGGGATTGGGTGAACACATCTATCTTATATTCAGTCCAAGGACTGATATGGACCATGTCTCTTTAAGAGCATGATGCCGACGCATGCCGCTGGAACTAGCCGCCCCGTTGTAGACAAGGCCGGTCACACGTTGTCGCAGGGAAAGCCGCTGCGTCACGTTTATCAGTTCGAAAGAACTGCTAGGGACCATGTCTTCAAAAGAGCATGATGCCGACGCAATGCGTCACTTATGGAAGTGTTGCTCTGAGCATTCCGAGTGCAGATGTGAGGTATCGTGTGAGTAATGACTGACCAAATACCTGTTACGCTAACGTAAAGGTTACTCACAAGTTTATATTATTATAACGACATACTTTGCATCCCTCTATTATTTAATAGCTTTCTAAAATCACATCCAATGTATTTTCATAACTATGAATTCCTGTCTTATTTACAATCTCCTTCAATCCTTTCCTTGCCTTATTAATGAGACAAGGTATCGGAGTTCTTCTTGTTTAGGAATTCATTTCTTGTATCGGTGGGAGAGTGACCAGTCTGGAGACGAGCTCTACAGGGCCGTACGGGGTGGAGTGCGGCCCTTCCCCTAAGGGGGAAACCGACCTAACCACTAATATTAGTATAACTAGGAAAAACGAAAATTTTATCAGCCTAGGGTAATTCAGGTACAGTCACAATATCACATCACAAGTGCCTGTATGTAATGAAAACAGACTTAGTTCCTTTCTCTTGGGAGGATCACCGATAAGCCACTATCTCCCATAAAAGGCTTAAAGGATAGCACATCGTCTCGACGAAATATCGGATTCCAATTTTTTTCGGAGAGCTTTCTCCCACAGTTATCCCCGTATTTTTGCAGAAAACAGCTGCGCAACTGGGCTCAATAATTAATTATGCGTTAAAGAAGTCGCTTATATCCAAAAAAAATTATGGCTAGCATCAAATTATAATACGCTGGAGAGCAACGCCATCTGAAGTGAGCATGTGGCAGTTTTTATCCCCATTGTAAGGCCCGTTTACACGGCGATGATCAGAACGATATTTTGTTACTGTATAATTTGAGGTAATCTGGCAATTTCTTGGCAGTTTCATACTGCATTTTGTTTTTAACCGTATGAACATTGGGATGTTGACATGTACATCAGTACATTGCACGCGTGCAAAGCAGGGGCGGGTCGGTAGTATCAATATAAAAAAAATCATTTGCAATGATGATTATTACAGTTTCTTAAAATGAGTTTATTGTAATAACTTCCTTCTATATCAGAACGTGTAACAAGCCACGTTCTGCAACTTACGTTGTTGTTTTATTCTAAAATTGACCGAAATCGAATGTTATATTAATCTAGTTTTAAAACATAAGTAATTAAATTTTGACGCGTAAAAGTGTTCCTTAAACCTATCTACTCACAGAAATAAGTCATTTGTCATAATTCTTTGCACATAATGTTTCTGATTCTACAATAGTAATTATCGGTGACACCTATCCAGTAAGAAGTTAATAAATAAAAAAACCAAAAATAGGAATGGAAATTGATTTATTCAGTTCAAATAATTTTGAATGTCAATAGGTTTACTTTATCGAATCCATCCTTAGAAGGCGCAGCCACAACCTCTGCCAGCCAAACTACCACGAAGACCGAGGCCAGGGGCAGCAAAAGCAGCGGGAGCGAAGGCGTCACCAAGACCGTAAGCAATAAGAGGGCCCATGGCGGCAGCCGGGGCAAAGGCAGCAGTCTCGCTGATCATGGCGTTCCTGCCATTACCACAGGCATGGTTGACGGCTCCGGCACCGGCAGAAGGCACCACACCTTCCATAGCAACAGTACCCACGAAAGGCAGCTCGCCGCCCACAGTCAGAGCACCCTCATAAACGTTGTCAGACACAACGGAGATACCAACGGGAGCAATAGCAGAGGCGCTGGAGACAGGCAGAGCGCCGCCACTGGTGGGACTGAACTCCATGGCGGGGGCGTAGATTCCATCGTAAGCCAGGCCTCTGCCTGCGCAGCCAGCGGAAAGTCCATCAAAAGCCAGACCTCTGCCTGCCAAGCCAACGCCAGGGTACGCGAATCCATCATATGCCAAAGCAGGAACAGAAAAGCCGCAAGGGGCGGCAAAGGAGGGAGAGGCCAAGCCATAATAGGGAGCAGCAAGTCCAGAGATATCAGCAACCGCAGCGCGACTGGTGCAGGACTGTCCGAGTGTGGACTGAAATTGTAAAAATATTTTGTTACGCTCTAACACATCAAACATTTACATTTTGGAGACAGTCTATTACAATATTTTATTAAGAACATAATACCGTATCACGTGAAGTGAATAATGTAACTTAAAAAAAAAAAATGCTTACCTTGAGCAGGAGCGCCTGAGCGCAGAGGACGAGGATAGCTTTGACAGACATTGTAGTTTGTTTCGAGTGATGATACAAGAGTGATGTTCAGTGCAACTGTAGGAGGATTTATACTCAATTAAGTTATCAAGTTCCGAGAAAATTTGTATGTAGGTAAGTGTAATTAATTAATAGCTTGTGCAAGTTCGATAAGCCTATCATTTACTAACAAAGAAACACTTTATTTTATTTGACACAAATCGTCACGTTTTCCAAAATTTCGTAAATGTAGTTGATATGAACAAACGGCTGAGTATAAAATGTGAACATAACTTTAGGTCATCATTCAATTTTTAGTTGTTGAACAAACTTTAAACATGTCTACCTTCACTGTTCTGTTGCTCTGCATCCAAGCTTGCTTGGTCCAAGTAAGTGATTGCTGTTTTGAATTCTACCTTTTCTATCAGTTTTTTTTGTATTTAAAGGATTACTTATTTTGTTTCCTATGTGTAAATGTTTGTGTAGATAAATTATGATTATTACTTTTGCAGAATGTATTCAGCCAGGCCTGCCTTGGTGCTTATGGCCCAGCTTTTGGTTCACCACTGATGGCTGGTTCTTACGGCTTCAACGGCTTAGCTGCTCCAGGTTTGGCTTATGATGGACTTGCGTATCCCGTCGCCGGTTTTGCTGGTGCATACCCTGCTGCCGGTTGTGGTAACGGACTTGCCGCGTACGGTGGTACCGGTGAAGGCAACGTGGCTGTCGCTGGTGAGCTGCCAGTCGCCGGGAACACCGCTGTAGCTGGTCAAGTCCCCATCATGGGCGCCGTGAGCTTTGGTGGCGCTGTGCCAGCTGCTGGTGCAGTGTCCATCTCCGGCAAGTGCGCTTGCGGCTGTGGTTCCCCTTACGACTATATGTACTAGGGAATATCTCAACATCATTTGAAATTATGCTGGAACCATAAATAAATAAATAAATCAGTTTAGCAATTTTTTTATTTATGCGTACTTTATACTGGAAGAAACGCAAACTACTGCATCGATCCATATTGTTGTATTTAATGTTTTCGCAAAACTTTTCTATCAATTTTTAATAATTATGCCGAGTCAGTAAGGTCAGCTGAATAATATTACACCTTGTACTTTATAAAGTATTTATACGCTTTATTTTAACCGAACTTCTATTTTACTAAGGGAAAAACATACACACAAGCCCAAAAGTCTGACAACCAGTCTTCTTTCTTGAAGATGGTGTTATTTGCAGATGACACATCATTAATCTTTAAAATAAACCGATGGTCTCAAAATCTTGAAGACGTGAATAGCTTTATTCTGCAAGTCCAAGATTGGTTTACGGTAAGCAATTTGGTACTGTGATTGTCTGCCATTTGCTCCTATTTAATAACAAAATATTATATTTATTTTAAAACCGGCACATGGCACTCAACTTAGAAACACATAAATTCTCTATTTAATGGGAAACAAAGTACGAAAAGGTCGAATGCAATATTTCACCGAATTCTAAAGAAACTAGTAAAATATCCAATTTCTTATCTCGACTCACAATACTAGTGCCAGCATCTGGTAACCATTTAGTCGGGCTCAGGCAATTCAAACGGACCCTTTTAAACAATTGAGAATTTGTACAAAAACAGCCATTAAACTATTCTGCGAAACTGTGGGAAGACGCGCCAAGTATTAAGAAATCTAGGGAACTGAAGAATAAAGTTGAGGCAATTGGTTTCAGACCACGATAGGGTACGGACGTCCGAATCTAGGCTAGTTTAATTAGTAGACTTGGTGAATACCAAGTCTATGACCATGTCCGAGTGGGCTGTCGCGAGATAACGAGTATTAGTTATTAAGTTAAATATAGTTGGGTTAAGACCCAGATTAGACTAATATAGTACCTAATGTAATATGTGTGTGTGTGTGTGTGTGTGTTTGTGTGTGTGTTGGTGCGACTGGGTGAGTCTTTCATTATAATAATTATCCAAGGCTGGTAATATATTTGAAGTTCTTACAACTAAACAGACAGAGACGTGTTGCTGAGGAGTTTGTTGCGCCACTTCTTCTTCCCAGCTCTAACACTAGGAAGTGGTGAAGGGAGGGCGCTTTGGGGACCGTCTATAGACATTCAGGAGAGTTAATCCACAACTCTATTATTTACTGATTCTTGAATTATGATTCTCAACTCTATTAGCTATTAATTCTTGCATGTTGTATTCGATATCCCAGACCAATAATTCGGACATGAACGCGTGGCTTGCAGATGTACTTGTTGTGCGAAGGGTGACCTTCCAGGGGATTGGGTGAACACATCTATCTTATATTCAGTCCAAGGACTGATAGGGACCATGTCTCTTTAAGAGCATGATGCCGACGCATGCCGCTGGAACTAGCCGCCCCGTTGTAGACAAGGCCGGTCACACGTTGCCGCAGGGAAAGCCGCTGCGTCACGTTTATCAGTTCAAAAGAACTGCTAGGGACCATGTCTTCAAAAGAGCATGATGCCGACGCAATGTGTCAATTATGGAAGTGTTGCTCTGAGCATTCCGAGTGCAGATGTGAGGTATCGTGTGAGTAATGACTGACCAAATACCTGTTACGCTAACGTAAAGGTTATTCACAAGTTTATATTATTATAACGACATACTTTGCATCCCTCTATTATTTAATAGCTTTCTAAAATCACATTCAATGTATTTTCATAACTATGAATTCCTGTCTTATTTACAATCTCCTTCAATCCTTTCCTTGCCTTATTTATGGGACAAGGTATCTGAGTTCTTCTTTTTTAAGAATTCATTTCTTATATCGGTGGGAGAGTGACCAGTCTGGAGACAAGCTCTACAGGGCCGTACGGGGTGGAATGCGGCCCTTCCCCTAAGGGGGGAACCGACCTAACCACTAATATTAGTATAATTAGGAAAAACGAAAATTTTATCAGCCTAGGGTAATTCAGGTACAGTCACAATATCACATCACAAGTGCCTGTATGTAATGAAAACAGACTTAGTTCCTTTCTCTTGGGAGGATCACCGATAAGCCACTATCTCACATAAAAGGCTTAAAGGATAGCACATCGTTTCGACGAAATATCGGATTCAATTTTTTTTCGGAGAGCTTTCTCCCACAGTTTTCTTCTTATAACATCTTTGGCAAATACATGGGTCCCCGTATTTTTGCAGAAAACAGCTGCGCAACTGGGCTCAATAATTAATTATGCGTTGAAGAAGTCGCTTATATACAAAAAAAAAATATGGCTAGCTGTCAAATTATAATACGCTGGAGAGCAACGCCATCTGAAGTGAGCATGTGGCAGTTTTTATCCCCATTGTAAGGCCCGTTTACACGTCGATGATCAGAACGATATTTTGTTACTGTATAATTTGAGGTCATCTGGCAATTTCTTGGCAGTTGCATACTGCATTTTGTTTTTAACCGTATGAACATTGGGATGTTTAATGAACACATATATTGCTTTCGTGCAAAGCAGGGGCGGGTCGCTAGTGTCAATATAAAAATTCATCCGCAGTGATGATTATTACAGTTTCTTACAATGAGTTTATTGTAATAACTTCCTTCTATATCAGAACGTGTAACACGCCACGTTCTGCAACTGACGTTGTTGTTTTATCCTAAAATTTACCGAAATCGAATGTTATATTAATCTAGTTTTAAAACATAAGTAATTAAATTTTGACGCGTAAAAGTGTTCCTTAAACCTATCTACTCACAGAAATAAGTCATTTGTCATAATTCTTTGCACATAATGTTCCTGATTCTACAATGGTAATTACCGGTGACACCTATCCAGTAAGAAGTAGTTGATACATAAAAAAAATCAAAAATTGAATGGAAATTGATTTATTAAGTTCAAATAATTTTGAATGTCAATCAGTTTACTTTATCGAATCCATCCTTAGAAGGCGCAGCCACAACCTCTGCCAGCCAAACCACCACGAAGACCGAGGCCAGGGGCAGCCAAAGCAGCGGGAGCGAAGGCGTCACCAAGACCGTAAGCAGCAAGAGGGCCCATGGCGGCAGCCGGGGCAAAGGCAGCAGTCTCACTGATCATGGCGTTCCTGCCATTACCACAGGCATGGTTGACGGTTCCGGCACCGGCAGAAGGCACCACACCTTCCATAGCAACAGTACCCACGAACGGCAGCTCGCCACCCACAGTCAGAGCACCCTCATAAACGTTGTCACACGGGTAGTCAGAAGCCCAAAAGTCTGAAAACCAATCTTCTTTCTTGAAGATGGTATTATTTGCAGATCATTAATCTTTAAAATATACCGACGGTCTCAAAATCTTGAAGGCGTGAATAGCTCTATTCTGCAAGTCCAAGATTGGTTTACGGTAAGCAATTTGTTACTAAATAACACAAAAACCAAATGCATTAGATTTAAATTACCTAATGTTAGAAGTAGCGAATGTGACATCATATTGAATGGGGAAAAACTGGAATTTATTAATCAAACGGTTTTCCTAGGAATCACGCTAGACGAGAAATTACAATGGGGACCTCATATAACATCTCTTAAGGGGCGGCTAAGCTCGGCCGCTTATGCTGTTTGAAAGATAAGACAGTTAACAGATGTAGAAACAGCGCGATTGGTCTATTTTAGCTACTTCCACAGTATTATGTCGTATGGCATTTTACTGTCGGGCTGCTGACATTGAATCCATTTTTATTTTACAAAAGAGAGCTGTCAGAGCCATTTATAATCTACGTCGCCGCGAATATCACAGGAAACTATTTAAAAGGATTAATATTATGACGGTACCTTGCCAATTCATTTATGAAAATATTATGTACGTAAGGAAAAGTCCACATCTTTTTAATAAAATAAGTGATAGACATAATTTTAATACTAGAAATAAAGATAAACTAGATCAACCATTTTTCATATTATCTAAAGTACATACATCTTTTATGGGGTACTGTGTTAAATGTTACAACAAAATACCTTGAGATATATTGCAATTAAATGAAAGAAAATTTGAAACTCATATTAAGAATACACTTTGTAAACAAGCATACAAATTAGAGGATTATATCCAAGATAAGAGTGCTTGAAAACATGCTCGTCCTGCTCCATAGGACAATTTAGAATCAAGACAAAATCAAACAGGTTGCTAAAATGGTTAATTGTAAAATTTATAATTATGTGTTATATGACATTGATTTTACATTCTGTGATTACTTCCTCTCACACTAACTTATTAATTTTAAAAACATTAGGAAAATCGTCTACTTTTACAATGTTTGTAAATATCTGAGCACCATGTATCTATCACATAATTAAATTATCTATCGTTGCTTCATTTTTAATTCTTTTTACTTATTGTGGTATAGTAATTTTATTCTAGGTGCATCGTCTTCACATATAATTATTTAACTAATGTACGTACGTATACAAACTATTGTAAATCATTTTAAAAGAGTAACCGTGGAGTTTCTTCCCTATTCTTCTCCATACGAAAACTACCTTTTGGAAGGGGCGACTAGAATCAATTATATTATTTTGTAAATAATTTGACTTTGACTTTGACTTTTCCCAAGGGAACGCTGGGTATCGTGTTTCCTAGTAACTGGGTTGTGGAGATCAGATAGTTAGTCACTCCATGTAAAATACTGGTATTCAGTTGCATTCGGTTAGACTGGAAGCTGACCCCAACAAAGTTGAGAAAAGGCTAGGCAGATTATGATGATGATACAACGCCGAAAGGAAGTCAAGATAACATAAAAAACTAGTCTGTCTACAATTAACAGTGTAGAATACTTCAATCGTGATGATGATTTTCATTACGAATGAGACTTGCAACGCCATCTATGAGTGAAAGTGTATGTATTAACAGTATCAATCAATCTGCCTAGCCTTTTCCCAACTATATAGTTATGTTAGGGTTGGTTTTCCGTGTAACCTATGTAGCTGAATACCAGTATTTTACATGGAGCGACTGCCTATCTGACCTCCACGATTGACAGGTTCGATGCAGTTTTATCATACTACCACAAAGTGTAAAACCTGCATTTCAGTTAGATTCTGGCCTATGAATTTTGAGCTTGATATTTAATCGAAACTTTTCACATGAAAACATTCTAGAAATGTTTAATGAATAACACCCGAACTATAAAGTGTCTCAACAGCGCGACACTTTTCTGTGGAGTTCCTTTCAAAGTACAAGGAAGGACTTTACATCAATGCAAAGGAGATGTGCGTGAACTTGGCAGATCATTTCCCAGCAGAGCATGAAAAAATGTGAGTTCTATTGGCATCCAGGCGAGTTCTTGAGTTCCTTATACTTAAAAAAAAATCGGACTTTTTGCCTGAAAAAAGTGGAACGAAAATATGCACTGCTAAGTTCCGTTGGCAGATCTTTTTTTTTCCAAAATTTAAATTTTAAAACTGATTTAGGTGCATACTGGTGAGCTCTATAGTTCCTTATACTTTTCCGAAAGAGTTCTGCTGACCTAAATTAAAAAAAATAAATTGGCCTTTTTCTAGAAAAAGTCGATCATTTTGATAAAATAGCCGTGAACGACGTAATTTGTGAATTTTCATGGATTATTCGGGCTGTGATTAGTAACTAAGACTCCAGTAACTGGAAAAACTCAATGAAAGCAGAAGTCTCACTACAGTATCAGCAGAGCCTGGTGAAATATATAGGTTGGGAGCAGTCGAAATTTCATTCAGTGTTTAAGTTAGTAGGATCAAAAAGGAATATGAATAGGATTGAGGAGCAAGAACTCCTCGTTTTCTGACGCATCTATGATATAACTTTTCGAAAACATGAAATAATAACTCAGAACTCTAACTCAGGTGTCTGCAGAGCATGGTTGAAAAGTAAGATTAGGAGAAATTGAGATTGAGTTTAGTGTTTTAATACGTAGGATCTTAAAAAAAATTAGAATGACTGAGGAGCTAGAAATTCTCGTTTCCTGATGTGCATATAGAAGAACTATCTGAAAACATGAAACAAAAACCCAGAACTCTGACCCAGGTATCAGCAGAGCATGGTTGAAAAGTTAGATTTGAAGAAATCAAGATTTAATTAGGTGTTCCAGTAAGACGGATAAAAAATAAATGAGTTGCAATGAGGAACCGGGACTCCTCGTTTCCTGAAGCACCTATAAGCAAACCATCCGAAAACATGAAACAAAAATTCAGAACTTTGATTCAGGTATCAGCAGAGCATGGTTGAAAAGTAAGTAGAAATTAAAATTTAATCAGTGTTTTAATTAGCAGGATCATTAAAACATTTAGAAGAAATTTGGATGTGGAACTCCTCGTTTCCTAAAGCACCTATAAACGAACCATCCGAAACATGAAACAAGAACCCAAAACTCTGATTCAGGTATCAGCAGAGCATGGTTGAAAAGTAAGATAAGTAGAAATTTAAATTTAATCAGTGTTTTAATAAGCAGGATCATTAAAACATCTAGAAGAAATTTGGATGTGGAACTCCTCGTTTCCTGAAGCATCTCTAAAATGCTATCCGATTACATGCAGTAATAACCCAGAACTCTGACTCAGGTATCAACAGAGCATGGATAAAGGTTTCATGAGGTTGAAATCAATATTTGATTCAGAGTTACAAAGTGAAGTTTGTCACGCACATGCAAAGGGGTTACATGAGCGATCAAGTATGGAAATCCTATCCGCCACACGGCCATTTATAATATAATTTTATACACATATTTCTATTTGTTAATGTCAATACAGTATAAGTATACGATGTTGAAAATAAAAGGACCAAAAATATAAATGCATATTGATTTATTAAGTTGGAATGTTTTGGAATGTTAATCGGTTTACTTTAACAAATATATTCTTAGATGGCGCAGCCACAACCTCTGCCAGCCAAACCACCACGAAGACCGAAGCCAGGGGCAGCAAAAGCAGCGGGAGCGAAGGCGTCACCAAGACCATAAGTAGCAAGAGAGCCCATGGCGACAGCCGGGGCAAAGGCAGCAGTCTCACTGATCATGGCATTCCTGCCATTACCACAGGCATGGTTGACGGCTCCAGCACCGGCAGAAGACACAACACCTTCCATAGCAGCAGTACCCACGAAAGGCAGCTCGCCGCCCACAGTCAGAGCACCCTCATAAACGTTGTCAGACACAACGGAGATACCAACGGGAGCAATAGCAGAGGCGCTGGAGACAGGCAGAGCGCCGCCACTGGTGGGACTGAACTCCATGGCGGGGGCGTAGATTCCATCGTAAGCCAGGCCTCTGCCTGCGCAGCCAGCGGAAAGTTCATCAAAAGCCAGACCTCTGCCTGCCAAGCCAACGCCAGGGTACGCGAATCCATCATATGCCAAAGCAGGAGCAGAAAAGCCGCAAGGGGCGGCAAAGGAGGGAGAGGCCAAGCCATAATAGGGAGCAGCAAGTCCAGAGATATCAGCAACCGCAGCGCGACTGGTGCAGGACTGTCCGAGTGTGGACTGAAATTGTAAAAATATTTTGTTACGCTCTTACACATCAAACATTTACATTTTGGAGACAGTCTATTACAATATTTTATTAAGAACATAATATCGTATCACGTGAAGAGAATAATGTAACTTAAAAAAAAATGCTTACCTTGAGCAGGAGCGCCTGAGCGCAGAGGACGAGGATAGCTTTGACAGACATTGTTGTTTGTTTCGTGTGATGATACAAGAGTGATGTTCAGTGCAACTGTAGGAGGATTTATACTCAATTAAGTTATCAAGTTCCGAGAAAATTTGTATGTAGGTAAGTATAATTAATTAATAGCTTGTGCAAGTTCGATAAGCCTGTCATTTACTAACAAAGAAACACTTTATTTTATTTGACACAAATCGTCACGTTTTCCAAAATTTCGTAAATGTAGTTGATATGAACAAACGGCTGAGTATAAAATGTGACAATTACTTTGGGTCATCATTCAATCTTCAGTTGTTGAACAAACTTAAACATGTCTTCCTTCACTGTTCTGTTGCTCTGCATCCAAGCTTGCTTGGTCCAAGTAAGTGATTGCTGTTTTGAATTCTACCTTTTCTTTCAGTTTTTTCGTATTTAAGGGATTACTTATTTTGGTTTCTATGTGTAAATGTTTGTGAAGATAAATCATGATTATTACTTTTGCAGAATGTATTCAGCCAGGCCTGCCTTGGTGCTTATGGCCCAGCTTTTGGTTCACCACTGATGGCTGGTTCTTACGGCTTCAATGGCTTAGCTGCTCCAGGTTTGGCTTATGATGGACTTGCGTATCCCGTCGCCGGTTTTGCTGGTGCATACCCTGCTGCCGGTTGTGATAACGGACTTGCCGCGTACGGTGGTACCGGTGAAGGCAACGTGGCTGTCGCTGGTGAGCTGCCAGTCGCCGGTAACACCGCTGTAGCTGGTCAAGTCCCCATCATGGGCGCCGTGAGCTTTGGTGGCGGTGTGCCAGCTGCTGGTGCAGTGTCCATCTCCGGCAAGTGCGCTTGCGGCTGTGGTTCCCCTTACGACTATCTGTACTAGGGAATATCTCAACATCGTTTGAAATTATGCTGGAATCATAAATAAATAAATAAATCAGTTTAGCAATTTTTTTTATTTGTGCGTACTTTATACTGGAAAAACGCAAACTACTGCATCGATCCATATTGTTGTATTCTATGTTTTCGCAAATCTTTTCTATCAATTTTTAATAATTATGCCGAGTCAGTAAGGTCAGCTGAATAATTATACCTTGTACTTTATAAAGTATTTATACGCTTTATTTTAATCGAACTTCTATTTTACTAAGGAAAAAACATACACACACGGGTCCAAAAGTCTGACAACCAGTCTTCTTTCTTGAAGATGGTGTTATTTGCAGATGACACATCATTAATCTTTAAAATAAACCGACGGTCTCAAAATCTTGAAGACGTGAATAGCTCTATTCTGCAAGTCCAAGATTGGTTTATGGTAAACAAATTGGTACTAAATAAAACAAACACCAAATGCATTATTAGATTTAAATTACCTAATGTTAGAAGTAGCGAATGTGACAGCATATTTAATGGGGAAAAACTGGAATTTATTAATCAAATGGTTTTCCTAGGAATCACGCTAGACGAGAAATTACAATAGGGACCTCATATAACATCTCTTGCGGGGCGGCTAAGCTCGGCCGCTTATGCTGTTAGAAAGATAAGACAGTTAACAGATGTAGGAACCGCGCGATTGGTCTATTTTTCTACTTCCACAGCATTATGTCGTATGGTATTTTACTGTGGGGTCGGGCTGCTGACATTGAATCCATCTCTATTTTACAAAAGAGAGCCATTTATAATCTACGGCGCCGCGAATCTCTCAGGAAACTATTTAAAAGGATTAATACTATGGCGGTACCTTGCCAATTCATTTATGAAAATATTATGTACGTGAGGAAAAATCCACATCTTTTAAAAAAAATAAGTGATAGACATAATTTTAATACTAGAAATAAAGATAAACGTGATCAACCATTTTTCAGATTATCTAAAGTATATCTTTTATGTGACATTTGTGCGACATATTGCAATTAAATGAAAGAAAATTTAAAACTCATATTAAAAGTACACTTTGCAAAAAAGCATATTTCAAATTAGAGGAATATATCCAAGATAAGAGTGCTTGGAAACATGCTGGTCCTGCTCCATAGGACAATTCAAAATCAAGACAAAATCAAACAGACTGCTAATTTAATTGCAAAATTTATAATTTGTGTTATATGACATTGATTTTACATTCTGTGATTACTTCCTCTCACACTGACTTATTAATTTTACAATGTTTGTAAATATGTGAGCACCATGTATCTATCACATAATTAAATTATCTGTCGTTGCTTCATTTTAATTCTTTTTAACTATTGTGGGATAGTAATTTTATTCTAGGTGCATCGTCTTCACATATAATTATTTAACTTATGTACGTACTTATACAAACTATTGTAAAGCATTTTAAAAGAGTCGCGGTGGAGTTTCTTGCCCATTCTTCTCCATACGAAAACTACCTTTTGGAAGGGGCGACTAAAATCAATTATATTATTTTGTAAATTTTGACGTTCAAAAGTGCCATACATGGGCCAATTTGAAATAAATGATTTGACTTTGACTTTGTCTTTTCCCAAGGGAACGCTGGGTATCGTTTTTCGTAGTAACTGGGTTGTGGAGATCAGATAGGCAGTCACTCCATGTAAAATACTGGTATTCAGCTGCATTCGGTTAGACTGGAAGCTGACCCCAACATAGTCGGGAAAAAGCTAGGCAGATTATGATGATGATACATCGCCGAAAGGAAGTCAAGATAACATAAAAAACTAGTCTGTCTACAATTAATATTGTAGAATACTTCAATCGTGATGATGATTTTCATTACGAATGAGACTTGCAACGCCATCTATGAGTGAAAGTGTATGTATTAACAGTATCAATCAATCTGCCTAGCCTTTTCCCAACTACATAATTATGTTAGGGTTGGATTCCCGTGTAACCTATGCAGCTGAATACCAATTTTTTACATGGAGCGACTGCCTATCTGACTTCCACAATTGACAGGTTCGATGCAGTTTTATGAAACTACCACAAAGTGTAAAACCTGCATTTCAGTTAGATTCTGGCCCACGAATTTTGAGCTTGATATTTAATCGAAACTTTTCACATGAAAACATTCTAAAAATGTTTAATGAATAACACCCGAACTATAAAGTGTCTCAACAGCGCGACACTTTTCTGTGGAGTTCCTTTCAAAGTACAAGGAAGGACTTTACATCAATGCAAAGGGGATGCGCGTGAACTTGGCAGATCATTTCCCAGCAGAGCATGAAAAAATGTGAGTTCTATTGGCATGCAGGCGAGTTTTTGAGTTGTTATACTTAAAAAAAAAAATTCGGACTTTTTGCCTAACAAAAGTGGAACGAAAATATGCACTGCTAAGTTCCGTTGGCACATCTTTTTTTTCCAAAATTAAAATTTTAAAACTGATTTAGGTGCACAGTGGTGAACTCTATAGTTCCTTATACTTTTCCGAAAGAGTTCTGCTGACCTAAATTAAAAAAAATATGTGTGGTGTGTGGAGAGTGGAGGCAGGCCTTTGCCCAGGAGCGGGACAGCGTAGGCTAGGACAAAAATGCTCTAATACTCTCACGAGTTAGCTATGAAAAGTCTATTGCCTAATGCCACCTGCTGCCTTTAAGCTTACATCTTACTGTGAGCATTTCTCTGTTTTATAGCCCACTGAGTTTTATAATTCCAATTGACTAATTTTGTTAACAATATCATTGGTATAACACCAGCAGTCTGGATGCTCTCTCTATTCAGTAACCCTTTATGTATTGCTCCTTTGGTGGCATCAGTAAACTTGATGTGCTTGCCTTTACTTGCTTGATCGAAAATACTCCATGCCCATGGAGTATTTTCGATACGTACCTCCATATGGGATTCTAATGAAGTAAAATATACATGTTTTCTAATTAACTAATTGTGCGTCACTTCAACTTTTTCCTTTTTTAAATTGTTGTTAATTGTGTTGATTCTATCGACATTGTGTACGATTAGTTTCTACTTGTTACATTGGTCTAACACCATGTTAGAATGGCGGTGTTGGTATGTTTTGTTACATGATTATTTACTACTAATTTATAGTTCTATTTATTAAAATGTTAGTAAAACGCCTTATTAACATCAGTTTTATGAATTGCTATAACCCATGCAAATACTGGTCTTGAAATTGTAATGCAAAAAAGGTACTAGTGTTTCTTCAAAACCTTAGATGACCGCTAATATGTCTACAATTTCGTAAAAGGGAAGATGACAAGATTTTGTGAGTTTTTGTGAATACAGAGTTCTGTCTGCTTCTGTGGCAGCATCTACATCACCACATGAGAACTACGCATCAGTCTGACGTCACGCAAAATCCTGCATCGCACATGCAGAGTTTACCACCGACTAGCAATTATATACAAAAACCCGACACCAATTTAGGGCAGTAGCCTACCAGACACAACACTCATCTGGTCGAAGAATCTTTACACCCTGTTCCTCATACCTCTATAATTCAAATTTAAAGGTCCTGTTAGGCGTCATACTGAAAACTGCACCAGCTTGCTGATTCTGCAAGGGTAGAAATATCAGCTTTAGCTCCTGTTTCAGTGCTCAATAAGAGCGCCATTATTTCCCTCTTCAACATCCCTCTTTCGATTAATTTCTTCTCCCTCTTAACATATTCCTCTCCAGAACTGCTTGTGGCGCTGATGATTTTGATCCGTCACAATAATATAAAATTATAATTTATTTCCCAAAATATTTTATGTGGATGTGGTATTTACGTGAGTTTAATGTTATAATAATAATTTTAGTACGTATTTATGTAATTTTATCTTTTTTTTTGTTTCAGTCCAGTACTAACCCCACAAGTTCTACAATTCAATTGATCCACGAAGATTTTTTTTTTTTGCAATACACGCTTGCTTTTCCAATTTACTTAGACATTGGCAGAATGCTCGACATCGGCTTTGCTTGCCATAGCAAAAAATAGAGTAGAATAGAATAATAGTTCAATAATTCGACGTCATATTGACACTATTAGGTTAGTGTCAGTTTTGCTTTAGAATCATTAAAAAAGAATAACAAAAAAAAATGAAAGTACAGTGACACTTTATTTAAATAACGATATAATGTAAATATATCCAAGTAATTTTTTTTTATTTATTTGTGTATAATGATAATTTAAGATACCCATAATTTCTTTATCAAAGAATAACTTAATTGTGCATATATTCTTACGTAGGTATCACTCATATTCATACCACAAAAATCGTTTTTTGGCTCTCCTGAAAAGTGAACTTATTTGGATAGTCACAGTATTGGTTTAAGCGTGCGATATTATAAAACAAAGTCGCTTTTTACGTTAGGCTGTTAGTCCTCGTGGTTCTTCTAAAATACGCAACGGAATTTGATGAGGTTTCCAACATCATTTACAGAATGTATTTCAGAAGGTTTATATTTATAATTCTTATATACATATTATACGTAAACATAGTACTGCAACTTGACGTTTTGTCAAGTCGTGAAAAATGCTTTTTTGAGCGCTTACCTACATGGCGTGCGCTGACTAAACTGTATCAGATAGTTACAATTTATGTTCTACTGGATTGTATATCATAATAAAATCAACAGAAAAGTCCGCGATAGCACATTTCTATCTTCCAAAGATGACCCAAAGTAATAATTTTTATCTTTAAGATTTTTTTTTAATGTTCTTTCCGATGCTATGTTGAACAGTATATTATTAATCATTGTCTGACAAATATGTTATTAGCCATTTAATTAAGATTTAAATATGTCTGGACATCACATAATTTAAATTAATGCTATAAAAGATATCACAGATTTAAAATTACGCGCAGGAAAATAATAAATTATGGCTGACGGCGGCGGCGTGGCGCCATCATTGAAGGGGGTCAATACCCTTTCTCGGCTTATAAGGAACTGCGATTATTGAAATTAATTTATGAATTGAATTCATAAAGTTGGATGGCAATGGTGGTTAAGTATTTGGACGTGCAAACTACACATAAGGAGAAGGTCTCACCATTTTTTTCATAATACATTCAGTTCAATGAAATAGTGGGACGATCCGTAGACCACTTTTGTTTTTTAACACATTCAATGCCAAATGAATTGTAAGATGCATCTCTGTATTACAGTTTTTGGCAATGTATGTACTACTGTGGCCATACATTTCAAGTGTTTTAATTCTTTTTAATTAAGTGTTATATGTAGGTTATAAATGATAATATTTTTAGCGGAACTTTATTTATTTAATAAAATAAAAAAACAATTTCACGGCGCCGTGTACTTGGCCTACGGAGCTATGAACGGCCAAACACACGGCGCCGTGTATTTGTCTTTTTTACATTATGGATGTTTTAATTGAGTTTTTTGGTATTAAATAATTTATATTAACGGATAGTACAAATAAAACAAAGTAAATAATCATCATAAGTGTAATTGCAGATAAAAATACAAACTATTTAAAGACAAGAATTATGAAATTATAAATGCAGTTCAAAGAAACATTCTATGCATAGGCCTGGCTTTCCAATGCAGCTCTTACATTCATTCAAAGTGGCAACTCGGTTCTTCTTTTCTCTACACCCTTTAAATTATTTTCGTAACTTCTGTGATAGTTCTTGTCTTGTTCACTTCAAACGACTATAATTTAAAAAATAATAGTGCGAACCGTAATCCAACACTTGATTTTAAAAGATCGTTTCTTTACGCGCGTGGCCATGAGCGTTACTTACATTCGTCCCAACGACCGGAGCGGTACTGATGCATAGAAAAAACTCTATCGCAAACCACGGCGCCGTGTGTCTAGCTCCCCACTCCACCACGGCGCCGTGTACTCAGCCATATACATCTCCATGGCGCCGTGTAGTTGGCATTGAATGTGTTAATGTGGTTGAAAACTGAAAGCTTATAACAGGTGTATAGCACAGTTGTACGTCTTTAAACCGCCATTGTTGTGATTATGTTTACTTTTGTGTCGATCGCAAATTATACGAAAACTAGATAAATATGGATGAGACTTGGAGTGTAGCACGATTAAAAGACGAGCTAAGGACAGGGGAAGCGTCTACCCCTGGTAAAAAAGCAGCTTTAGTGGAATAGTCAATAAATTATGAACGTTTTATAATTTATAGGTTATTTTGTGTTTGTTGACTTTTAGTTCGTTTTTTGTTAAAGACTGGAGGCGTACGATAGAAATAACCTGATCAGAGTTAAAAACCAACTCGGGCATGGTCTTCCTGACTGAAAAACCTCAGAGATAGCACTTCTAGTACTGATCTAATATGATAATATAAACACCACATACTTTATTATAGTTTACATAATATCACATCACAAGTGCCTGTATGTAATAAAAAAAGACTTAGTTCCTTTCTCTTGGGAGGATCACCTATAAGCCACTTTCTCCCATAAAAGGCTTAAAGGATAGCACATCGTCGCGACGAAATATCGGATTGCAATTTTTTTCGGAGAGCTTTCTCCCACAGTTTTCTTCTTATAACATCTTTGGCAAATACATGGGTCCCCGTATTTTTGCAGAAAACAGCTGCGCAACTGGGCTCAATAATTAATTATGCGTTAAAGACGTCGCTTGTAGACATAAAAATTATGGCTAGCTGTCAAATTATAATACTCTGGAGAGCAGCGCCATCTGAAGTGAGCATGTGGCAGTTTTTATCCCAATTGTAAGGCCCGTTTACACGGCGATGATCAGAACGATATTTTGTTACTGTATAATTTGACTGCCTCGTTGGTCTAGTGATCGCAAGCGCTACTGCTGATCATGAGGTCCTGGGTTCGATTCCCAGGTCGGGCAAAGTGTTATTGGGTTTTTCCATCTGAAATTTCTCAGTAGCAGCCTGGGGTCTGGATTTCTGCCCGGTTTTTGGCAAAAGGCTCGCCCCCTATTACATGGGACTAAAAACATAATTGGCGAAATGTGGGTGAACCTGCTACAGGGACACCTCTGCCCAACCCTTCGGGGAAATAAGGCGTGATGTTATGTTATGTTATAATTAGAGATCATCTGGCAATTTCTTGACAGTTTCATACTGCATTTTGTTTTTAACCGTATGAACATTGGGATGTTGACAAGTACATCGGTACATTGCACCCGTGCAAAGCAGGGGCGGGTCGGTAGTATCAATATAAAAAAAAATCATCCGCAATGATGATTATTACAGTTTCTTATAATGAATTTATTGTAATAACTTCCTTCTATATCAGAACGTGTATCATGCCAAGTTCTGCAACTTACGTTGTTGTTGTATCCTAAAATTGACCGAAATCGAATGTTATATTTATCTACTTTTAAAACATAAGTAATTAAATTTTGACGCGTAAAAGTGTTCCTTAAACCTATCTACTCACAGAAATGTCATTTGGCATAATTCTTTGCACATAATGTTTCTGATTCTACAATAGTAATTATCGGTGACACCTATCCAGTAAGAAGTTAATAAATAAAAAAACCAAAAATAGGAATGGAAATTGATTTATTCAGTTCAAATAATTTTGAATGTCAATAGGTTTACTTTATCGAATCCATCCTTAGAAGGCGCAGCCACAACCTCTGCCAGCCAAACTACCACGAAGACCGAGGCCAGGGGCAGCAAAAGCAGCGGGAGCGAAGGCGTCACCAAGACTGTAAGCAGTAAGAGGGCCCATGGCGGCAGCCGGGGCAAAGGCAGCAGTCTCACTGATCATGGCGTTCCTGCCATTACCACAGGCATGTTTGACGGCTCCAGCACCGGCAGAAGGTACCACACCTTCCATAGCAACAGTACCCACGAACGGCAACTCGCCGCCCACAGTCAAAGCACCCTCATAAACGTTGTCAGACACAACGGAGATACCAACGGGAGCAATAGCAGAGGCGCTGGAGACAGGCAGAGCGCCGCCACTGGTGGGACTGAACTCCATGGCGGGGGCGTAGATTCCATCGTAAGCCAGGCCTCTGCCTGCGCAGCCAGCGGAAAGTCCATCAAAAGCCAGACCTCTGCCTGCCAAGCCAACGCCAGGGTACGCGAATCCATCATATGCCAAAGCAGGAGCAGAAAAGCCGCAAGGGGCGGCAAAGGAGGGAGAGGCCAAGCCATAATAGGGAGCAGCAAGTCCAGAGATATCAGCAACCGCAGCGCGACTAGTGCAGGACTGTCCCAGTGTGGACTGAAATTGTAAAAATATTTTGTTACGCTCTTACACATCAAACATTTACATTTTGGAGACAGTCTATTACAATATTTTATTAAGAACATAATATCGTATCACGTGAAGAGAATAATGTAACTTAAAAAAAAAAATGCTTACCTTGAGCAGGAGCGCCTGAGCGCAGAGGACGAGGATAGCTTTGACAGACATTGTAGTTTGTTTCGAGTGATGATACAAGAGTGATGTTCAGTGCAACTGTAGGAGGATTTATACTCAATTAAGTTATCAAGTTCCGAGAAAATTTGTATGTAGGTAAGTGTAATTAATTAATAGCTTGTGCAAGTTCGATAAGCCTATCATTTACTAACAAAGAAACACTTTATTTTATTTGACACAAATCGTCACGTTTTTCAAAATTTCGTAAATGTAGTTGATATGAACAAACGGCTGAGTATAAAATGTGACAATTACTTTGGGTCATCATTCAATCTTCAGTTGTTGAACAAACTTAAACATGTCTTCCTTCACTGTTCTGTTGCTCTGCATCCAAGCTTGCTTGGTCCAAGTAAGTGATTGCTGTTTTGAATTCTACCTTTTCTTTCAGTTTTTTCGTATTTAAGGGATTACTTATTTTGGTTTCTATGTGTAAATGTTTGTGAAGATAAATCATGATTATTACTTTTGCAGAATGTATTCAGCCAGGCCTGCCTTGGTGCTTATGGCCCAGCTTTTGGTTCACCACTGATGGCTGGTTCTTACGGCTTCAACGGCTTAGCTGCTCCAGGTTTGGCTTATGATGGACTTGCGTATCCCGTCGCCGGTTTTGCTGGTGCATACCCTGCTGCCGGTTGTGGTAACGGACTTGCCGCGTACGGTGGTACTGGTGAAGGCAACGTGGCTGTCGCTGGTGAGCTGCCAGTCGCCGGTAACACCGCTGTAGCTGGTCAAGTCCCCATCATGGGCGCCGTGAGCTTTGGTGGCGCTGTGCCAGCTGCTGGTGCAGTGTCCATCTCCGGCAAGTGCGCTTGCGGCTGTGGTTCCCCTTACGACTATCTGTACTAGGGAATATCTCAACATCGTTTGAAATTATGCTGGAACCATAAATAAATAAATAAATCAGTTTAGCAATTTTTTTATTTGTGCGTACTTTATACTGGAAAAAACGCAAACTACTGCATCGATCCATATTGTTGTATTTTATGTTTTCGCAAAACTTTTCTATCAATTTTTAATAATTATGCCGAGTCAGTAAGGTCAGTTGAATAATATTACACCTTGTACTTTATAAAGTATGTATACGCTTTATTTTAACCGAACTTCTGTTTTACTAAGGAAAAACATACACACACGGGTAGTCACAAGCCCAAAAGTCTGAAAACCAGTCTTCTTTCTTGAAGATGGTGTTATTTGCAGATGACACATCATTAATCTTTAAAATAAACCGACGGTCTCAAAATCTTGAAGACGTGAATAGCTCTATTCTGCAAGTCCAAGATTGGTTTACGGTAAGCAATTTGGTACTGTGATTGTCTGCCATTTGCTCCTATTTAATAACAAAATATTATATTTATTTTAAAACCGGCACATGGCACTCAACGTAGAAACACATAAATTCTCTATTTAATGGGAAACAAAGTACGAAAAGGTCGAATGTAATATTTCACCGAATTCTAAAGAAACTAGTAAAATATCCAATTTCTTATTTCGACTCACAATATTAGTGCCAGCATCTGGTAACCATTTAGTCGGGCTCAGGCAATTCAAACGGACCCTTTTAAACAATTGAGAATTTGTACAAAAACAGCCATTAAACTATTCTGCGAAACTGTGGGAAGACGCGCCAAGTATTAAGAAATTTAGGGAACTGAAGAATAAAGTTGAGGCAATTGGTTTCAGACCACGATAGGGTACGGACGTCCGAATCTAGGCTAGTTAAATTAGTAGACTTGGTGAATACCAAGAGGCCATGTCCGAGTGGGCTGTCGCGAGATAACGAGTATGAGTTATTAAGTTAAATATAGTTGGGTTAAGACCCAGATTAGACTAATATAGTACCTAATGTAATATGTGTGTGTGTGTGTGTGTGTGTGTGTGTGTGTGTGTGTGTGTTGGTGCGACTGGGTGAGTCTTTCATTATAATAATTATCCAAGGCTGGTAATATATTTGAAGTTCTTGTAACTAAACAGACAGAGACGTGTTGCTGGGGAGTTTGTTGCGCCACTTCTTCTTCCCAGCTCAAACACTAGGAAGTGGTGAAGGGAGGGCGCTTTGGGGACCGTCTATAGACATTCAGGAGAGTTGATCCACAACTCTATTAATTAATGATTCTTCTATCTAGTATCTAGATCTTGAATTCTGTATCCATTGCCTTATTTAACTCTATTAAATAAATAATGATTCTTGAGTTTCGATTCTCAACTCTATTAGCTATTAATTCTTGCATGTTGTATTATCCCAGACCAATAATTCGGTCAGACTGACATGAACGCGTGGCTTGCAGATGTGCTTGTTGTGCAAAGGGTGACCTTCCAGGGAATTGGGTGAACACATCTATCTTATATTCAGTCCAAGGACTGATAGGGACCATGTCTCTTTAAGAGCATGATGCCGACGCATGCCGCTGGAACTAGCCGCCCCGTTGTAGACAAGGCCGGTCATACGTTGCCGCAGGGAAAGCCGCTGCGTCACGTTTATCAGTTCGAAAGAACTGCTAGGGACCATGTCTTCAAAAGAGCATGATGCCGACGCAATGCGTCAATTATGGAAGTGTTGCTCTGAGGTATCGTGTGAGTAATGACTGACCAAATACCTGTTACGCTAACGTAAAGGTTACTCACAAGTTTATATTATTATAACGACATACTTTGCATCCCTCTATTATTTAATAGCTTTCTAAAATCACATCCAATGTATTTTCATAACTATGAATTCCTGTCTTATTTACAATCTCCTTCAATCCTTTCCTTGCCTTATTAATGGGACAAGGTATCGGAGTTCGTCTTTTTTAAGAATTCATTTCTTATATCGGTGGGAGAGTGACCAGTCTGGAGACAAGCTCTACAGGGCCGTACGGGGTGGAATGCGGCCCTTCCCCTAAGGGGGGAACCGACCTAACCACTAATATTAGTATAATTAGGAAAAACGAAAATTTTATCAGCCTAGGGTAATTCAGGTACAGTCACAATATCACACCACAAGTGCCTGTATGTAATGAAAACAGACTTAGTTCCTTTCTCTTGGGAGGATCACCGATAAGCCACTATCTCCCATAAAAGGCTTAAAGGATAGCACATCGTCTCGACGAAATATCGGATTCAATTTTTTTTCGGAGAGCTTTCTCCCACAGTTTTCTTCTTATAACATCTTTGGCAAATACATGGGTCCCCGTATTTTTGCAGAAAACAGCTGCGCAACTGGGCTCAATAATTAATTATGCGTTGAAGAAGTCGCTTATATACAAAAAAAAATATGGCTAGCTGTCAAATTATAATACGCTGGAGAGCAACGCCATCTGAAGTGAGCATGTGGCAGTTTTTATCCCCATTGTAAGGCCCGTTTACACGTCGATGATCAGAACGATATTTTGTTACTGTATAATTTGAGGTCATCTGGCAATTTCTTGGCAGTTGCATACTGCATTTTGTTTTTAACCGTATGAACATTGGGATGTTTAATGAACACATATATTGCTTTCGTGCAAAGCAGGGGCGGGTCGCTAGTGTCAATATAAAAATTCACCCGCAATGATGATTATTACAGTTTCTTACAATGAGTTTATTGTTATAACTTCCTTCTATATCAGAACGTGTAACACGCCACGTTCTGCAACTTACGTTGTTGTTTTATCCTAAAATTTACCGAAATCGAATGTTATATTAATCTAGTTTTAAAACATAAGTAATTAAATTTTGACGCGTAAAAGTGTTCCTTAAACCTATCTACTCACAGAAATAAGTCATTTGTCATAATTCTTTGCACATAATGTTCCTGATTCTACAATGGTAATTACCGGTGACACCTATCCAGTAAGAAGTAGTTGATAAATAAAAAAAATCAAAAATTGAATGGAAATTGATTTATTAAGTTCAAATAATTTTGAATGTCAATCAGTTTACTTTATCGAATCCATCCTTAGAAGGCGCAGCCACAACCTCTGCCAGCCAAACCACCACGAAGACCGAGGCCAGGGGCAGCCAAAGCAGCGGGAGCGAAGGCGTCACCAAGACCGTAAGCAGCAAGAGGGCCCATGGCGGCAGCCGGGGCAAAGGCAGCAGTCTCACTGATCATGGCGTTCCTGCCATTACCACAGGCATGGTTGACGGTTCCGGCACCGGCAGAAGGCACCACACCTTCCATAGCAACAGTACCCACGAACGGCAGCTCGCCACCCACAGTCAGAGCACCCTCATAAACGTTGTCACACGGGTAGTCAGAAGCCCAAAAGTCTGACAACCAATCTTCTTTCTTGAAGATGGTATTATTTGCACATCATTAATCTTTAAAATATACCGACGGTCTCAAAATCTTGAAGACGTGAATAGCTCTATTCTGCAAGTCCAAGATTGGTTTACGGTAAGCAATTTGTTACTAAATAACACAAAAACCAAATGCATTAGATTTAAATTACCTAATGTTAGAAGTAGCGAATGTGACATCATATTGAATGGGGAAAAACTGGAATTTATTAATCAAACGGTTTTCCTAGGAATCACGCTAGACGAGAAATTACAATGGGGACCTCATATAACATCTCTTACAGGGCGGCTAAGCTCGGCCGCTTATGCTGTTTGAAAGATAAGACAGTTAACAGATGTAGAAACAGCGCGATTGGTCTATTTTAGCTACTTCCACAGCATTATGTCGTATGGCATTTTACTGTCGGGCTGCTGACATTGAATCCATCTTTATTTTACAAAAGAGAGCTGTCAGAGCCATTTATAATCTACGTCGCCGCGAATATCACAGGAAACTATTTAAAAGGATTAATATTATGACGGTACCTTGCCAATTCATTTATGAAAATATTATGTACGTAAGGAAAAGTCCACATCTTTTTAATAAAATAAGTGATAGACATAATTTTAATACTAGAAATAAAGATAAACTAGATCAACCATTTTTCATATTATCTAAAGTACATACATCTTTTATGGGGTACTGTGTTAAATGTTACAACAAAATACCTTGAGATATATTGCAATTAAATGAAAGAAAATTTGAAACTCATATTAAGAATACACTTTGTAAACAAGCATACAAATTAGAGGATTATATCCAAGATAAGAGTGCTTGAAAACATGCTGGTCCTGCTCCATAGGACAATTTAGAATCAAGACAAAATCAAACAGGTTGCTAAAATGGTTAATTGTAAAATTTATAATTATGTGTTATATGACATTGATTTTACATTCTGTGATTACTTCCTCTCACACTAACTTATTAATTTTAAAAACATTAGGAAAATCGTCTACTTTTACAATGTTTGTAAATATCTGAGCACCATGTATCTATCACATAATTAAATTATCTATCGTTGCTTCATTTTTAATTCTTTTTACTTATTGTGGTATAGTAATTTTATTCTAGGTGCATCGTCTTCACATATAATTATTTAACTAATGTACGTACGTATACAAACTATTGTAAATCATTTTAAAAGAGTAACCGTGGAGTTTCTTCCCTATTCTTCTCCATACAAAAACTACCTTTTGGAAGGGGCGACTAGAATCAATTATATTATTTTGTAAATAATTTGACTTTGACTTTGGCTTTTCCCAAGGGAACGCTGGGTATCGTGTTTCCTAGTAACTGGGTTGTGGAGATCAGATAGTTAGTCACTCCATGTAAAATACTGGTATTCAGTTGCATTCGGTTAGACTGGAAGCTGACCCCAACAAAGTTGAGAAAAGGCTAGGCAGATTATGATGATGATACAACGCCGAAAGGAAGTCAAGATAACATAAAAAACTAGTCTGTCTACAATTAACAGTGTAGAATACTTCAATCGTGATGATGATTTTCATTACGAATGAGACTTGCAACGCCATCTATGAGTGAAAGTGTATGTATTAACAGTATCAATCAATCTGCCTAGCCTTTTCCCAACTACATAGTTATGTTAGGGTTGGTTTTCCGTGTAACCTATGTAGCTGAATACCAGTATTTTACATGGAGCGACTGCCTATCTGACCTCCACGATTGACAGGTTCGATGCAGTTTTATCATACTACCACAAAGTGTAAAACCTGCATTTCAGTTAGATTCTGGCCTATGAATTTTGAGCTTGATATTTAATCGAAACTTTTCACATGAAAACATTCTAAAAATGTTTAATGAATAACACCCGAACTATAAAGTGTCTCAACAGCGCGACACTTTTCTGTGGAGTTCCTTTCAAAGTACAAGGAAGGACTTTACATCAATGCAAAGGAGATGTGCGTGAACTTGGCAGATCATTTCCCAGCAGAGCATGAAAAAATGTGAGTTCTATTGGCATCCAGGCGAGTTCTTGAGTTCCTTATACTTAAAAAAAAAATCGGACTTTTTGCCTGAAAAAAGTGGAACGAAAATATGCACTGCTAAGTTCCGTTGGCAGATCTTTTTTTTTCCAAAATTTAAATTTTAAAACTGATTTAGGTGCATACTGGTGAGCTCTATAGTTCCTTATACTTTTCCGAAAGAGTTCTGCTGACCTAAATTAAAAAAAAAAAATTGGCCTTTTTCTAGAACAAGTCGATCATTTTGATAAAATAGCCGTGAACGACGTAATTTGTGAATTTTCATGGATTATTCGGGCTGTGATTAGTAACTAAGACTCCAGTAACTGGAAAAAACTTAATGAAAGCAGAAGTCTCACTACAGTATCAGCAGAGCCTGGTGAAATATATAGGTTGGGAGCAGTCGAAATTTCATTCAGTGTTTAAGTTAGTAGGATCAAAAAGGAATATGAATAGGATTGAGGAGCAAGAACTCCTCGTTTTCTAACGCATCTATGATATAACTTTTCGAAAACATGAAATAATAACTCAGAACTCTAACTCAGGTGTCTGCAGAGCATGGTTGAAAAGTAAGATTAGGAGAAATTGAGATTGAGTTTAGTGTTTTAATACGTAGGATCTTAAAAAAAATTAGAATGACTGAGGAGCTAGAAATTCTCGTTTCCTGATGTGCATATAGAAGAACTATCTGAAAACATGAAACAAAAACCCAGAACTCTGACCCAGGTATCAGCAGAGCATGGTTGAAAAGTTAGATTTGAAGAAATCAAGATTTAATTAGGTGTTCCAGTAAGACGGATAAAAAATAAATGAGTTGCAATGAGGAACCGGGACTCCTCGTTTCCTGAAGCACCTATAAGCAAACCATCCGAAAACATGAAACAAAAATTCAGAACTTTGATTCAGGTATCAGCAGAGCATGGTTGAAAAGTAAGTAGAAATTAAAATTTAATCAGTGTTTTAATTAGCAGGATCATTAAAACATTTAGAAGAAATTTGGATGTAGAACTCCTCGTTTCCTAAAGCACCTATAAACGAACCATCCGAAACATGAAACAAGAACCCAAAACTCTGATTCAGGTATCAGCAGAGCATGGTTGAAAAGTAAGATAAGTAGAAATTTAAATTTAATCAGTGTTTTAATAAGCAGGATCATTAAAACATCTAGAAGAAATTTGGATGTGGAACTCCTCGTTTCCTGAAGCATCTCTAAAATGCTATCCGATTACATGCAGTAATAACCCAGAACTCTGACTCAGGTATCAACAGAGCATGGATAAAGGTTTCATGAGGTTGAAATCAATATTTGATTCAGAGTTACAAAGTGAAGTTTGTCACGCACATGCAAAGGGGTTACATGAGCGATCAAGTATGGAAATCCTATCCGCCACACGGCCATTTATAATATAATTTTATACACATATTTCTATTTGTTAATGTCAATACAGTATAAGTATACGATGTTGAAATTAAAAGGACCAAAAATATAAATGCATATTGATTTAATAAGTTGGAATGTTTTGGAATGTTAATCGGTTTACTTTAACAAATATATTCATAGAGGGCGCAGCCACAACCACTGCCAGCCAAACCACCACGAAGACCGAAGCCAGGGGCAGCAAAAGCAGCGGGACCGAAGGCGTCACCAAGACCATAAGTAGCAAGAGAGCCCATGGCGACAGCCGGGGCAAAGGCAGCAGTCTCACTGATCATGGCATTCCTGCCATTACCACAGGCATGGTTGACGGCTCCAGCACCGGCAGAAGACACAACACCTTCCATAGCAGCAGTACCCACGAAAGGCAGCTCGCCGCCCACAGTCAGAGCACCCTCATAAACGTTGTCAGACACAACGGAGATACCAACGGGAGCAATAGCAGAGGCGCTGGAGACAGGCAGAGCGCCGCCACTGGTGGGACTGAACTCCATGGCGGGGGCGTAGATTCCATCGTAAGCCAGGCCTCTGCCTGCGCAGCCAGCGGAAAGTCCATCAAAAGCCAGACCTCTGCCTGCCAAGCCAACGCCAGGGTACGCGAATCCATCATATGCCAAAGCAGGAGCAGAAAAGCCGCAAGGGGCGGCAAAGGAGGGAGAGGCCAAGCCATAATAGGGAGCAGCAAGTCCAGAGATATCAGCAACCGCAGCGCGACTGGTGCAGGACTGTCCGAGTGTGGACTGAAATTGTAAAAATATTTTGTTACGCTCTTACACATCAAACATTTACATTTTGGAGACAGTCTATTACAATATTTTATTAAGAACATAATATCGTATCACGTGAAGAGAATAATGTAACTTAAAAAAAAATGCTTACGTTGAGCAGGAGCGCCTGAGCGCAGAGGACGAGGATAGCTTTGACAGACATTGTTGTTTGTTTCGAGTGATGATACAAGAGTGATGTTCAGTGCAACTGTAGGAGGATTTATACTCAATTAAGTTATCAAGTTCCGAGAAAATTTGTATGTAGGTAAGTATAATTAATTAATAGCTTGTGCAAGTTCGATAAGCTTGTCATTTACTAACAAAGAAACACTTTATTTTATTTGACACAAATCGTCACGTTTTCCAAAATTTCGTAAATGTAGTTGATATGAACAAACGGCTGAGTATAAAATGTGACAATTACTTTGGGTCATCATTCAATCTTCAGTTGTTGAACAAACTTAAACATGTCTTCCTTCACTGTTCTGTTGCTCTGCATCCAAGCTTGCTTGGTCCAAGTAAGTGATTGCTGTTTTGAATTCTACCTTTTCTTTCAGTTTTTTCGTATTTAAGGGATTACTTATTTTGGTTTCTATGTGTAAATGTTTGTGAAGATAAATCATGATTATTACTTTTGCAGAATGTATTCAGCCAGGCCTGCCTTGGTGCTTATGGCCCAGCTTTTGGTTCACCACTGATGGCTGGTTCTTACGGCTTCAATGGCTTAGCTGCTCCAGGTTTGGCTTATGATGGACTTGCGTATCCCGTCGCCGGTTTTGCTGGTGCATACCCTGCTGCCGGTTGTGATAACGGACTTGCCGCGTACGGTGGTACCGGTGAAGGCAACGTGGCTGTCGCTGGTGAGCTGCCAGTCGCCGGTAACACCGCTGTAGCTGGTCAAGTCCCCATCATGGGCGCCGTGAGCTTTGGTGGCGCTGTGCCAGCTGCTGGTGCAGTGTCCATCTCCGGCAAGTGCGCTTGCGGCTGTGGTTCCCCTTACGACTATCTGTACTAGGGAATATCTCAACATCGTTTGAAATTATGCTGGAATCATAAATAAATAAATAAATCAGTTTAGCAATTTTTTTTATTTGTGCGTACTTTATACTGGAAAAACGCAAACTACTGCATCGATCCATATTGTTGTATTCAATGTTTTCGCAAATCTTTTCTATAAATTTTTAATAATTATGCCGAGTCAGTAAGGTCAGCTGAATAATATTACACCTTGTACTTTATAAAGTATTTATACGCTTTATTTTAATCGAACTTCTATTTTACTAAGGAAAAAACATACACACACGGGTCCAAAAGTCTGACAACCAGTCTTCTTTCTTGAAGATGGTGTTATTTGCAGATGACACATCATTAATCTTTAAAATAAACCGACGGTCTCAAAATCTTGAAGACGTGAATAGCTCTATTCTGCAAGTCCAAGATTGGTTTATGGTAAACAAATTGGTACTAAATAAAACAAACACCAAATGCATTATTAGATTTAAATTACCTAATGTTAGAAGTAGCGAATGTGACAGCATATTTAATGGGGAAAAACTGGAATTTATTAATCAAATGGTTTTCCTAGGAATCACGCTAGACGAGAAATTACAATAGGGACCTCATATAACATCTCTTGCGGGGCGGCTAAGCTCGGCCGCTTATGCTGTTAGAAAGATAAGACAGTTAACAGATGTAGGAACCGCGCGATTGGTCTATTTTTCTACTTCCACAGCATTATGTCGTATGGTATTTTACTGTGGGGTCGGGCTGCTGACATTGAATCCATCTCTATTTTACAAAAGAGAGCCACTTATAATCTACGGCGCCGCTAATCTCTCAGGAAACTATTTAAAAGGATTAATACTATGGCGGTACCTTGCCAATTCATTTATGAAAATATTATGTACGTGAGGAAAAATCCACATCTTTTAAAAAAAATAAGTGATAGACATAATTTTAATACTAGAAATAAAGATAAACGTGATCAACCATTTTTCAGATTATCTAAAGTATATCTTTTATGTGACATTTGTGCGACATATTGCAATTAAATGAAAGAAAATTTAAAACTCATATTAAAAGTACACTTTGCAAAAAAGCATATTTCAAATTAGAGGAATATATCCAAGATAAGAGTGCTTGGAAACATGCTGGTCCTGCTCCATAGGACAATTCAGAATCAAGACAAAATCAAACAGACTGCTAATTTAATTGCAAAATTTATAATTTGTGTTATATGACATTGATTTTACATTCTGTGATTACTTCCTCTCACACTGACTTATTAATTTTACAATGGTTGTAAAAATGTGAGCACCATGTATCTATCACATAATTAAATTATCTGTCGTTGCTTCATTTTAATACTTTTTAACTATTGTGGGATAGTAATTTTATTCTAGGTGCATCGTCTTCACATATAATTATTTAACTTATGTACGTACTTATACAAACTATTGTAAAACATTTTAAAAGAGTCACAGTGGAGTTTCTTGCCCATTCTTCTCCATACGAAAACTACCTTTTGGAAGGGGCGACTAAAATCAATTATATTATTTTGTAAATTTTGACGTTCAAAAGTGCCATATATGGGCCAATTTGAAATAAATGATTTGACTTTGACTTTGTCTTTTCCCAAGGCAACGCTGGGTATCGTTTTTCGTAGTAACTGGGTTGTGGAGATTAGATAGGCAGTCACTCCATGTAAAATACTGGTATTCAGCTGCATTCGGTTAGACTGGAAGCTGACCCCAACATAGTTGGGAAAAGACTAGGCAGATTATGATGATGATACATCGCCGAAAGGAAGTCAAGATAACATAAAAAACTAGTCTGTCTACAATCAATATTGTAGAATACTTCAATCGTGATGATGATTTTCATTACGAATGAGACTTGCAACGCCATCTATGAGTGAAAGTGTACGTATTAACAGTATCAATCAATCTGCCTAGCCAACTAGCCAACTACATAATTATGTTAGGGTTGGATTCCCGTGTAACCTATGCAGCTGAATACCAATTTTTTACATGGAGCGACTGCCTATCTGACTTCCACAATTGACAGGTTCGATGCAGTTTTATGAAACTACCACAAAGTGTAAAACCTGCATTTCAGTTACATTCTGGCCCACGAATTTTGAGCTTGATATTTAATCGAAACTTTTGACATGACAACATTCTAAAAATGTTTAATGAATATCACCCGAACTATAAAGTGTCTCAACAGCGCGACACTTTTTTGTGGAGTTCCTTTCAAAGTAGAAGGAAGGACTTTACATCAATGCAAAGGGGATGCGCGTGAACTTGGCAGATCATTTCCCAGCAGAGCATGAAAAAATGTGAGTTCTATTGGCATGCAGGCGAGTTCTTGAGTTGCTTATACTTAAAAAAAAAAATTCGGAGTTTTGCCTGAAAAAAGTGGAACGAAAATATGCACTGCTAAGTTCCGTTGGCAGATCTTTTTTTTCCAAAATTAAAATTTTAAAACTTATTTAGGTGCACAGTGGTGAGCTCTATAGTTCCTTATACTTTTCCGAAAGAGTTCTGCTGACCTAAATTAAAAAAAATATGTGTGGAGTGTGGAGAGTGGAAGCAGGCCTTTGCCCAGGAGCGGGACAGCGTAGGCTAGGACAAAAATGCTCTAATACTCTCACGAGTTAGCTATGAAAAGTCTATTGCCTAATGCCACCTGCTGCCTTTAAGCTTACATCTTACTGTGAGCATTTCTCTGTTTTATAGCCCACTGAGTTTTATAATTCCAATTGACTTAACAATATCATTGATATAACACCAGCAGTCTGGATGCTCTCTCTATTCAGTAACCCTTTATGCATTGCTCATTCGGTGGCATCAGTAAACTTGATTAACTGTGCTTGCCTTTACTTGCTTGATCGAAAATACTCCATGCCCATGGAGTATTTTCGATACGTACCTCCAAATGGGTTTCTAATGAAGTAAAATATACATGTTTTCTAATTAACTAATTGTGCGTCACTTCAACTTTTTCCTTTTTTAAATTTTTGTTGATTGTGTTGATTCTATCGACATTGTGTACGTTTAGTTTCTACTTGTTACATTGGTCTTGTTTTGTTACATGATTATTTACTACTAATTTATAGTTCTATTTATTAAAATGTTAGTGAAATTCCTTATTAACATCAGTTTTGTGAATTGCTATAACGCTTGCAAATACTGGTCTTGAAATTGTAATGGAAAAAAAAGGTACTAGTATTTCTTCGAAACCTTACATGACCGCAAATGTTTCTACAATTTCGTAAAAGGGAAGATGACAAGATTTTGTGAGTTTTTGTGAATACAGAGTTCTGTCTGCTTCTGTGGCAGCATCTACATCACCACATGAGAACTACGCATCAGTCTGACGTCACGCAAAATCCTGCATCGCACATGCAGAGTTTACCACCGACTAGCAATTATATACAACAACCCGACGCCAATTTAGGGCAGTAGCCTACCAGACACAACACTCATCTGGTCGAAAGATCTTTACACCCTATTCCTCATACCTCTATAATTCAAATTTAAAGGTCCTGTTAGGCGTCATACTGAAAACTGCAACAGCTTGCTGAGTCTGCAAGGGTAGAAATATCAGCTTTAGCTCCTGTTCCAGGGCTCAATAAGAGCGCCATTATTTCCCTCTTCAACATCCCTCTTTCGATTAATTTCTCCTCCCTCTTAACATATTCCTCTCCAGAACTGCTTGTGGCGCTGATGATTTTGATCCGTCATAATAATATAAAATTATAATTTATTTATTTATAATTTTACTAGCTCAGAACTAAAAAATACTTTTTTTGGAGTCCCGCAAGGAAGCATATTAGGACTAACCTTATTTCTTATTTATATAAATGACCTCTGCAGTCTAAATCTAAATTCGGGGAAAATTATATCTTATGCTGATGATACCGTACTCCTATTCTCCTCAAATACAGTACATGAAGTTTGGTTATGTGCACAGCAAGGTTTCAATATAGTAAATAGATGGTTACAACATAACTTACTGACATTAAATGCTGACAAAACTAAATACATACGCTTTTCTTTACGCAACTCAAAGACATCTATGATCATTCCAGATATTCATGCGCATGTATGTAACACAGTTGCAAACTCTAAATGCAATTGCCCAATTATCCTTAATACAAAAACTATAAAATATCTTGGAGTAATTATTGATGCTACTCTTACATTTAAAAATCACGTTGAACTATTATGCAGTAGAGTCCGTAAATTAATGTTCATATTCAAGAAAATTAGGCCTTTTGCTGACTCTAAGGTGATAAAACAGGTTTATTATGCTTTGTGTCAATCAATAATTACATATTGTATTACTTCATGGGGAGGAGCGGCTAAAACAGTTTTACTACCACTGGAGCGCGCGCAGAGAGCTGTTCTGAAAGTATCCACATTCCGGCCTATCCTGTTCCCGACCCAACTTTTATATAAATCTTGCAATGTTCTGACAGTGCGGCAGTTATTCATTATGAATACTTTATTAAAACAGCACTGTAAATTGCCGTACGATAGAGTTGTCACTGAAAAAAGACGTAAAGACATCTGTATGGATAATTATAGATTAAGGCATTCGTTTATGTATAGTTTTTTTATATTCTTAGGCCCATTTTTGTATAATAAAGTAAACGCAATTTTGTCTATGTATGCATTAAAAACGGTACAATGCAAAAATGTTATTACAACTTGGTTACAAAATTTGTCTTATGATGATACAGAAAAGTTACTGGCTGTTTTAAGTTAAATATTATTTTTAATTAAGTATTGTCCTATCATTAGTCTGTTAAGTTACTCACTATTTATGTCTACCATCAATTTTAGAAAATTTTAATGTAATTTAGCACTTATTACACCTGAGATACAGGTTTATCCTAGTTCAGGTCGAACCATTATTATATACCTACCATTTTAGTATAAGGCTTAATATTGTAAATATGCATTATTTAATTAAATAAATAAATAAATTGAAATAAAAAAAAAAAAAAATTGAAAAAATTTATTTTATTTTTTTTTTTTTTTATTTTTTTTTTTTTTATTTTTTTTAAATTTTTTTTTTTTTTTTTTTTTTTTTTTTTTTAATATTTTACATGAGTTTAATGTTATAATAATAATTTTAGTACCTATTTATGTAATTTTATCGTTTTGTTTGTTTCAGTCCAGTACTAACCCCATAAGTTCTACAATTCAATTGTATCACCGAAGATTTTTTATTTTGCAATACACGCTTGCTTTTCCAATTTACTTAGACATTGGCAGAATGCTCGACATCGGCTTTGCTTGCCATAGCAAAAAATAGAGTAGAATAGAATAATAGTTCAATAATTCGACGTCATATTGACACTTTTAGGTTAGCGTCAGTTTTGCTTTAGAATCATTAAAAAAGAATAACAAAAAAAAATGAAAGTACAGTGACACTTTATTTAAATAACGATATAATGTAAATATATCCAAGTAATTTTTTTTTTATTTATTTGTGTATAATGATAATTTGAGATACCCATAATTTCTTTATCAAAGAATAACTTAATTGTGCATAGATTCTTACGTAGATATCACTCATATTCATACCACAAAAATCGTTTTTGGCTCTCCTGAAAAGTGAACTTATTTGGATAGTCACAGTATTGGTTTAAGCGTGCGATATTATAAAACAAAGTCGCTTTTTACGTTAGGCTGTTAGTCCTCGTGGTTCTTCTAAAATACGCAACGGAATTTGATGAGGTTTTCAACATCATTTACATAATGTATTTCAGAAGGTTTATATTTATAATTCTTATATACATATTAAACGTAAACATAGTACTGCAACTTGACGTTTTGTCAAGTCGTGAAAAATGCTTTTTTGAGCGCTTACCTACATGGCGTGCGCTGACTAAACTGTATCAGATAGTTACAATTTATGTTCTACTGGATTGTATATCATAATAAAATCAACAGAAAAGTCCGCGATAGCACATTTCTATCTTCCAAAGATAACCCAAAGTAATAATTTTTATCTTTCAGATTTTTTTTGAATGTTCTTTCCGATGCTATGTTGAACAGTATATTATTAATCATTGTCTGATAAATATGTTATTAGCCATTTAATTAAGATTTAAATATGTCTGGACATCACATAATTTAAATTAATGCTATAAAAGATATCACAGATTTAAAATTACGCGCAGGAAAATAATAAATTATGGCTGACGGCGGCGGCGTGGCGCCATCATTGACGGGGGTCAATACCCTTTCTCGGCTTATAAGGAACTGCGATTATTGAAATTAATTTATGAATTGAATTAATAAAGTTGGATGGCAATGGTGGTTAAGTATTTGGACGTGAAACTACACATAAGGAGAAGGTCTCACCATTTTTTTCATAATACATTCAGTTCAATGAAATAGTGGGACGATCCGTAGATAATAGACCACTTTTGTTTTTTAATGTGGTTGAAAACTGAAAGCTTATAACAGGTGTATAGCACAGTTGTACGTCTTTAAACCGCCATTGTTGTGATTATGTTTACTTTTGTGTCGATCGCAAATTATACGAAAACTAGATAAATATGGATGAGACTTGGAGTGTAGCACGATTAAAAGACGAGCTAAGGACAGGGGAAGCGTCTACCATTATGACATTGAATTATTAGGTGACTTTTTCATACAAGTGTGCGGGTAGTGGGACCGTCTGGCAGGAGCGTCAGTCACTCGCCCACGTGAACCATGGAACTGTCACCCACAAAAAAATCGTAATGTAATTTATATATAATTTTATGTAATTTCAGGTCACTAATTTCGTAATGTAATTTTGTCGTTAAACTAGTTTCAAGTAATGTTTGGTCGGCCTTTGGTGTGAGATGCAACATGTGTCGACACCCTTGCGCCATTCCATCTCCATAGCACGGCGGGCTGTGCTGGGGCGGCTGCTGCAGGTGCGGAAAACCTCAGACGGCGAAAATATTCCAATCTTATTGGAAGTTATTTGTGCAAGCCATTTAGGGTTGCACAAGGGGGAATACTAGGGCCATGGGGTCCGAGTGCCCACTTGGTAAAAAAGCAGCTTTAGTGGAATAGTCAATAAATTATGAACGTTTTATAATTTATAGTTTATTTTGTGTTTGTTGACTTTTAGTTCGTTTTTTGTTAAAGACTGGAGGCGTACGATAGAAATAACCTGATCAGAGTTAAAAACCAACTCGGGCATGATCTTCCTGACTGAAAAACCTCAGAGATAGCACTTCTAGTACTGATCTAATATGATAATATAAACACCACATACTTTATTATAGTTTACATAATATCACATCACAAGTGCCTGTATGTAATAAAAAAAGACTTAGTTCCTTTCTCTTGGGAGGATCACCTATAAGCCACTTTCTCCCATAAAAGGCTTAAAGGATAGCACATCGTCGCGACGAAATATCGGATTGCAATTTTTTTCGAGAGCTTTCTCCCACAGTTTTCTTCTTATAACATCTTTGGCAAATACATGGGTCCCCGTATTTTTGCAGAAAACAGCTGCGCAACTGGGCTCAATAATTAATTATGCGTTAAAGACGTCGCTTGTAGACATAAAAATTATGGCTAGCTGTCAAATTATAATACTCTGGAGAGCAGCGCCATCTGAAGTGAGCATGTGGCAGTTTTTATCCCCATTGTAAGGCCCGTTTACACGGCGATGATCAGAACGATATTTTGTTACTGTATAATTTGACTGCCTCGTTGGTCTAGTGATCGCAAGCGCTACTGCTGATCATGAGGTCCTGGGTTCGATTCCCAGGTCGGGCAAAGTGTTATTGGGTTTTTCCATCTGAAATTTCTCAGTAGCAGCCTGGAGTCTGGATTTCTGCCCGGTTTTTGGCAATAGGCTCGCCCCCTATTACATGGGACTAAAAACATAATTGGCGAAATGTGGGTGAACCTGCTACAGGGACACCTCTGCCCAACCCTTCGGGGAAATAAGGCGTGATGTTATGTTATGTTATAATTAGAGATCATCTGGCAATTTCTTGGCAGTTTCATACTGCATTTTGTTTTTAACCGTATGAACAGTGGGATGTTGACATGTACATCGGTACATTGCACCCGTGCAAAGCAGGGGCGGGTCGGTAGTATCAATATAAAAAAAAATCATCCGCAATGATGATTATTACAGTTTCTTATAATGAATTTATTGTAATAACTTCCTTCTATATCAGAACGTGTATCATGCCAAGTTCTGCAACTTACGTTGTTGTTGTATCCTAAAATTGACCGAAATCGAATGTTATATTTATCTAGTTTTAAAACATAAGTAATTAAATTTTGACGCGTAAAAGTGTTCCTTAAACCTATCTACTCACAGAAATGTCATTTGGCATAATTCTTTGCACATAATGTTTCTGATTCTACAATAGTAATTATCGGTGACACCTATCCAGTAAGAAGTTGATAAATAAAAAAACCAAAAATATGAATGGAAATTGATTTATTCAGTTCAAATAATTTTGAATGTCAATCGGTTCACTTAATCGAATCCAACCTTAGAAGGCGCACCCACAACCTCTGCCAGCCAAACCACCACGAAGACCGAGGCCAGGGGCAGCAAAAGCAGCGGGAGCGAAGGCGTCACCAAGACCGTAAGCAGTAAGAGGGCCCATGGCGGCAGCCGGGGCAAAGGCAGCAGTCTCACTGATCATGGCGTTCCTGCCATTACCACAGGCATGGTTGACGGCTCCAGCACCGGCAGAAGGTACCACACCTTCCATAGCAACAGTACCCACGAACGGCAGCTCGCCGCCCACAGTCAGAGCACCCTCATAAACGTTGTCAGACACAACGGAGATACCAACGGGAGCAATAGCAGAGGCGCTGGAGACAGGCAGAGCGCCGCCACTGGTGGGACTGAACTCCATGGCGGGGGCGTAGATTCCATCGTAAGCCAGGCCTCTGCCTGCGCAGCCAGCGGAAAGTCCATCAAAAGCCAGACCTCTGCCTGCCAAGCCAACGCCAGGGTACGCGAATCCATCATATGCCAAAGCAGGAGCAGAAAAGCCGCAAGGGGCGGCAAAGGAGGGAGAGGCCAAGCCATAATAGGGAGCAGCAAGTCCAGAGATATCAGCAACCGCAGCGCGACTAGTGCAGGACTGTCCCAGTGTGGACTGAAATTGTAAAAATATTTTGTTACGCTCTTACACATCAAACATTTACATTGTGGAGACAGTCTATTACAATATTTTATTAAGAACATAATACCGTATCACGTGAAGAGAATAATGTAACTTAAAAAAAAATGCTTACCTTGAGCAGGAGCGCCTGAGCGCAGAGGACGAGGATAGCTTTGACAGACATTGTAGTTTGTTTCGAGTGATGATACAAGAGTGATGTTCAGTGCAACTGTAGGAGGATTTATACTCAATTAAGTTATCAAGTTCCGAGAAAATTTGTATGTAGGTAAGTGTAATTAATTAATAGCTTGTGCAAGTTCGATAAGCCTATCATTTACTAACAAAGAAACACTTTATTTTATTTGACACAAATCGTCACGTTTTCCAAAATTTCGTAAATGTAGTTGATATGAACAAACGTCTGAGTATAAAATGTGACAATTACTTTGGGTCATCATTCAATCTTCAGTTGTTGAACAAACTTAAACATGTCTTCCTTCACTGTTCTGTTGCTCTGCATCCAAGCTTGCTTGGTCCAAGTAAGTGATTGCTGTTTTGAATTCTACCTTTTCTTTCAGTTTTTTCGTATTTAAGGGATTACTTATTTTGGTTTCTATGTGTAAATGTTTGTGAAGATAAATCATGATTATTACTTTTGCAGAATGTATTCAGCCAGGCCTGCCTTGGTGCTTATGGCCCAGCTTTTGTTTCACCACTGATGGCTGGTTCTTACGGCTTCAACGGCTTAGCTGCTCCAGGTTTGGCTTATGATGGACTTGCGTATCCCGTCGCCGGTTTTGCTGGTGCATACCCTGCTGCCGGTTGTGGTAACGGATTTGCCGCGTACGGTGGTACCGGTGAAGGCAACGTGGCTGTCGCTGGTGAGCTGCCAGTCGCCGGGAACACCGCTGTAGCTGGTCAAGTCCCCATCATGGGCGCCGTGAGCTTTTGTGGCGCTGTGCCAGCTGCTGGTGCAGTGTCCATCTCCGGCAAGTGCGCTTGCGGCTGTGGTTCCCCTTACGACTATCTGTACTAGGGAATATCTCAACATCGTTTGAAATTATGCTGGAACCATAAATAAATAAATAAATCAGTTTAGCAATTTTTTTATTTGTGCGTACTTTATACTGGAAAAAACGCAAACTACTGCATCGATCCATATTGTTGTATTTTATGTTTTCGCAAAACTTTTCTATCAATTTTTAATAATTATGCCGAGTCAGTAAGGTCAACTGAATAATATTACACCTTGTAGTTTATAAAGTATTTATACGCTTTATTTTAACCGAACTTCTGTTTTACTGAGGAAAAAACATACACTCACGGGTAGTCACAAGCCTAAAAGTCTGACAACCAGTCTTCTTTCTTGAAGATGGTGTTACTTGCAGATGACACATCATTAATCTTTAAAATAAACCGACGGTCTCAAAATCTTGAAGACGTGAATAGCTCTATTCTGCAAGTCCAAGATTGGTTTACGGTAAGCAATTTGGTACTGTGATTGTCTGCCATTTGCTCCTATTTAATAACAAAATATTATATTTATTTTAAAACCGGCACATGGCACTCAACTTAGAAACACATAAATTCTCTATTTAATGGGAAACAAAGTACGAAAAGGTCGAATGTAATATTTCACCGAATTCTAAAGAAACTAGTAAAATATCCAATTTCTTATCTCGACTCACAATATTAGTGCCAGCATCTGGTAACCATTTAGTCGGGCTCAGGCAATTCAAACGGACCCTTTTAAACAATTGAGAATTTGTACAAAAACAGCCATTAAACTATTCTGCGAAACTGTGGGAAGACGCGCCAAGTATTAAGAAATTTAGGGAACTGAAGAATAAAGTTGAGGCAATTGGTTTCAGACCACGATAGGGTACGGACGTCCGAATCTAGGCTAGTTAAATTAGTAGACTTGGTGAATACCAAGAGGCCATGTCCGAGTGGGCTGTCGCGAGATAACGAGTATGAGTTATTAAGTTAAATATAGTTGGGTTAAGACCCAGATTAGACTAATATAGTACCTTATGTAATATGTGTGTGTGTGTGTGTGTGTGTGTTGGTGCGACTGGGTGAGTCTTTCATTATAATAATTATCCAAGGCTGGTAATATATTTGAAGTTCTTGTAACTAAACAGACAGAGACGTGTTGCTGGGGAGTTTGTTGCGCCACTTCTTCTTCCCAGCTCAAACACTAGGAAGTGGTGAAGGGAGGGCGCTTTGGGGACCGTCTATAGACATTCAGGAGAGTTGATCCACAACTCTATTAATTAATGATTCTTCTATCTAGTATCTAGATCTTGAATTCTGTATCCATTGCCTCTTAACCAATTAAAAGGGCTTTAAGAGAGATTATCCAAAACTCTATTAAATAAATAATGATTCTTGAGTTTCGATTCTCAACTCTATTAGCTATTAATTCTTGCATGTTGTATTCGATATCCCAGACCAATAATTCGGTCAGACTGACATGAACGCGTGGCTTGCAGATGTGCTTGTTGTGCAAAGGGTGACCTTCCAGGGAATTGGGTGAACACATCTATCTTATATTCAGTCCAAGGACTGATAGGGACCATGTCTCTTTAAGAGCATGATGCCGACGCATGCCGCTGGAACTAGCCGCCCCGTTGTAGACAAGGCCGGTCATACGTAGCCGCAGGGAAAGCCGCTGCGTCACGTTTATCAGTTCGAAAGAACTGCTAGGGACCATGTCTTCAAAAGAGCATGATGCCGACGCAATGCGTCAATTATGGAAGTGTTGCTCTGAGCATTCCGAGTGCAGATGTGAGGTATCGTGTGAGTAATGACTGACCAAATACCTGTTACGCTAACGTAAAGGTTACTCACAAGTTTATATTATTATAACGACATACTTTGCATCCCTCTATTATTTAATAGCTTTCTAAAATCACATTCAATGTATTTTCATAACTATGAATTCCTGTCTTATTTACAATCTCCTTCAATCCTTTCCTTGCCTTATTAATGGGACAAGGTATCGGAGTTCTTCTTTTTTAAGAATTCATTTCTTATATCGGTGGGAGAGTGACCAGTCTGTAGACGATCTCTACAGGGCCGTACGGGGTGGAATGCGGCCCTTCCCCTAAGGGGGGAACCGACCTAACCACTAATATTAGTATAATTAGGAAAAACGAAAATTTTATCAGCCTAGGGTAATTCAGGTACAGTCACAATATCACATCACAAGTGCCTGTATGTAATGAAAACAGACTTAGTTCCTTTCTCTTGGGAGGATCACCGATAAGCCACTATCTCCCATAAAAGGCTTAAAGGATAGCACATCGTCTCGACGAAATATCGGATTCAATTTTTTTTCGGAGAGCTTTCTCCCACAGTTTTCTTCTTATAACATCTTTGGCAAATACATGGGTCCCCGTATTTTTGCAGAAAACAGCTGCGCAACTGGGCTCAATAATTAATTATGCGTTGAAGAAGTCGCTTATATACAAAAAAAAAATATGGCTAGCTGTCAAATTATAATACGCTGGAGAGCAACGCCATCTGAAGTGAGCATGTGGCAGTTTTTATCCCCATTGTAAGGCCCGTTTACACGTCGATGATCAGAACGATATTTTGTTACTGTATAATTTGAGGTCATCTGGCAATTTCTTGGCAGTTGCATACTGCATTTTGTTTTTAACCGTATGAACATTGGGATGTTTAATGAACACATATATTGCTTTCGTGCAAAGCAGGGGCGGGTCGCTAGTGTCAATATAAAAATTCACCCGCAATGATGATTATTACAGTTTCTTACAATGAGTTTATTGTAATAACTTCCTTCTATATCAGAACGTGTAACACGCCACGTTCTGCAACTTACGTTGTTGTTTTATCCTAAAATTTACCGAAATCGAATGTTATATTAATCTAGTTTTAAAACATAAGTAATTAAATTTTGACGCGTAAAAGTGTTCCTTAAACCTATCTACTCACAGAAATAAGTCATTTGTCATAATTCTTTGCACATAATGTTCCTGATTCTACAATGGTAATTACCGGTGACACCTATCCAGTAAGAAGTAGTTGATAAATAAAAAAATCAAAAATTGAATGGAAATTGATTTATTCAGTTCAAATAATTTTGAATGTCAATCAGTTTACTTTATCGAATCCATCCTTAGAAGGCGCAGCCACAACCTCTGCCAGCCAAACCACCACGAAGACCGAGGCCAGGGGCAGCCAAAGCAGTGGGATCGAAGGCGTCACCAAGACCGTAAGCAGCAAGAGGGCCCATGGCGGCAGCCGGGGCAAAGGCAGCAGTATCACTGATCATGGCGGTCCTGCCATTACCACAGGCATGGTTGACGGTTCCGGCACCGGCAGAAGGCACCACACCTTCCATAGCAACAGTACCCACGAACGGCAGCTCGCCACCCACAGTCAGAGCACCCTCATAAACGTTGTCACACGGGTAGTCAGAAGCCCAAAAGTCTGACAACCAATCTTCTTTCTTGAAGATGGTATTATTTGCAGATCATTAATTTTTAAAATATACCGACGATCTCAAAATCTTGAAGACGTGAATAGCTCTATTCTGCAAGTCCAAGATTGGTTTACGGTAAGCAATTTGTTACTAAATAACACAAAAACCAAATGCATTAGATTTAAATTACCTAATGTTAGAAGTAGCGAATGTGACATCATATTGAATGGGGAAAAACTGGAATTTATTAATCAAACGGTTTTCCTAGGAATCACGCTAGACGAGAAATTACAGTGGGGACCTCATATAACATCTCTTGCGGGGCGGCTAAGCTCGGCCGCTTATGCTGTTTGAAAGATAAGACAGTTAACAGATGTAGAAACAGCGCGATTGGTCTATTTTTCTACTTCCACAGCATTATGTCGTATGGCATTTTACTGTCGGGCTGCTGACATTGAATCCATCTTTATTTTACAAAAGAGAGCTGTCAGAGCCATTTATAATCTACGTCGCCGCGAATATCACAGGAAACTATTTAAAAGGATTAATATTATGACGGTACCTTGCCAATTCATTTATGAAAATATTATGTACGTAAGGAAAAGTCCACATCTTTTTAATAAAATAAGTGATAGACATAATTTTAATACTAGAAATAAAGATAAACTAGATCAATCATTTTTCATATTATCTAAAGTACATACATCTTTTATGGGGTACTGTGTTAAATGTTACAACAAAATACCTTGAGATATATTGCAATTAAATGAAAGAAAATTTGAAACTCATATTAAGAATACACTTTGTAAACAAGCATACAAATTAGAGGATTATATCCAAGATAAGAATGCTTGAAAACATGCTCGTCCTGCTCCATAGGACAATTTAGAATCAAGACAAAATCAAACAGGTTGCTAAAATGGTTAATTGTAAAATTTATAATTATGTGTTATATATATGACATTGATTTTACATTCTGTGATTACTTCCTCTCACACTAACTTATTAATTTTAAAAACATTAGGAAAATCGTCTACTTTTACAATGTTTGTAAATATCTGAGCACCATGTATCTATCACATAATTAAATTATCTATCGTTGCTTCATTTTTAATTCTTTTTACTTATTGTGGTATAGTAATTTTATTCTAGGTGCATCGTCTTCACATATAATTATTTAACTAATGTACGTACGTATACAAACTATTGTAAATCATTTTAAAAGAGTAACCGTGGAGTTTCTTCCCTATTCTTCTCCATACGAAAACTACCTTTTGGAAGGGGCGACTAGAATCAATTATATTATTTTGTAAATAATTTGACTTTGACTTTGACTTTTCCCAAGGGAACGCTAGGTATCGTGTTTCCTAGTAACTGGGTTGTGGAGATCAGATAGTTAGTCACTCCATGTAAAATACTGGTATTCAGTTGCATTCGGTTAGACTGGAAGCTGACCCCAACAAAGTTGAGAAAAGGCTAGGCAGATTATGATGATGATACAACGCCGAAAGGAAGTCAAGATAACATAAAAAACTAGTCTGTCTACAATTAACAGTGTAGAATACTTCAATCGTGATGATGATTTTCATTACGAATGAGACTTGCAACGCCATCTATGAGTGAAAGTGTATGTATTAACAGTATCAATCAATCTGCCTAGCCTTTTCCCAACTACATAGTTATGTTAGGGTTGGTTTTCCGTGTAACCTATGTAGCTGAATACCAGTATTTTACATGGAGCGACTGATAAATGATAAATGATAAATGATTTTATTTCTGTAAATAGGTTTGTACAAACACTTTTACACGTCAATCATATTTTAAAAACTAGATGAGGTCGGCGTTTCCTAACTGACTACTCTGAGAAGAAAGGCCGAAACAAACTCAGAGGTCACAGTCTCTTTTAAAGTCCAGACATAATCTTGGTCAGATCATGTGAAGACCATGTAGATTGGTGTCTGGAGTGGTCTTTTGAGGAAAGCATCACACAGATTGAGAGGGCCTGTCCAGTCAGTGCACGCATTTGTCAGTTATCGTGCAGCTCAACTCAGAATTAAGGAGCTCAACGATTCGACGAACAATACCAAAGAAAGGACATTTGGGTAGGCCGCATAAATTACTCAAAACTGTCAGACTATAATTAGAACTAAGTGAGAAAAAATTAAAAACAAAAAGAAAAAGGAATGACCCACATAGTCTTCACATTCACAATAATTTAAATAATATAATACTTTAAAAGTATATAAAATTCATTAATGTCAATGTGTATATAAAAACCAGGAAATAATCTTGGTCAGAGCATTTTATTTGAGGACCATGTAGATTTGTGTCTGAAATGGTCTTTTGAGGAAAGAACCATACAGATGTGAGTGGACCTGTCCATTCCACGCACGCATTTGTCAGTAATCGTGTAGCTCAACTCAGAACTTAAAAGGAGCTCAATGATTCGACGAACAATACCAAAGAAAGGACATTTGGGTAGGCCGCATAAAGTACTCACAACTGCCAGATGATCATTAAAAGTAACTGAGAAAAATAAATATATATATATGACCCACATAGTCCTCACATTCACAATAATAAAAAATAATTAAAAAAATATTATACTTCACAAAGTAAATATTCATGTCATTGTCTATATAATTTTAAAGTTAGCAAAAAAAAAAAAATAAAGTTCCGAAAGTAAAACATAAAAAATTATAAAATTGGAGCAGCTCAATCCCATGCCTTTTTGTCCTCAATGTAATCTTTAACGGCATAAAAAGCCTTCTGGCACAACTTGCGTTTAGTAAATGATTTGAATTTATTAAGGCTTAGATCTTGTACGTGGCTTGGAAGTTTATTATAAAAGCGTATACATTGACATCTAAAGGAGCTACCTATTTTCTTGAGCCTTGTTGTAGGTACAACAAATTTGTGTTTGTTCCTAGTATTTATGTTATGGATATCACTGTATTTTTTAAACAATTTTTTGTTTTTATGGGCATATAAAAGATTATCAAAAATATACTGAGAAGGCACAGTCATTATATTTATCTCCTTAAATTTATCTCTGAGAGAGTGTCTAGGACTTAATTTATAAATAGATCGAACAGCTCTTTTCTGCAAAACAAAGATAGTTTGAATGTCGGCGGCATTTCCCCAGAACAGAATACCGTACGACATTACACTATGAAAATAACTAAAGTACACTAAACGGGCTGTCTCTATGTTAGTTAAATTACGAATTTTTCTAACAGCATATGCTGCGGAGCTTAGCTTTTTTGACAATTTATCTATATGTGGGCCCCACTGAAGCTTAGCATCCAAAGTTAAGCCCAAGAATACTGTGCTATCTTCAGGATTCAATTCTTCGTCCTTTATCAACAATTTAGTTTTCACCTGCCTAACATGAGGTAGGGTAAACTTAATGCACTAAGTTTTTTTTTCATTCAGAAGACTGCCTATCTGACCTCCACGATTGACAGGTTCGATGCAGTTTTATCATACTACCACAAAGTGTAAAACCTGCATTTCAGTTAGATTCTGGCCTATGAATTTTGAGCTTGATATTTAATCGAAACTTTTCACATGAAAACATTCTAGAAATGTTTAATGAATAACACCCGAACTATAAAGTGTCTCAACAGCGCGACACTTTTCTGTGGAGTTCCTTTCAAAGTACAAGGAAGGACTTTACATCAATGCAAAGGAGATGTGCGTGAACTTGGCAGATCATTTCCCAGCAGAGCATGAAAAAATGTGAGTTCTATTGGCATCCAGGCGAGTTCTTGAGTTCCTTATACTTAAAAAAAAAATCGGACTTTTTGCCTGAAAAAAGTGGAACGAAAATATGCACTGCTAAGTTCCGTTGGCAGATCTTTTTTTTTCCAAAATTTAAATTTTAAAACTGATTTAGGTGCATACTGGTGAGCTCTATAGTTCCTTATACTTTTCCGAAAGAGTTCTGCTGACCTAAATTAAAAAAAATAAATTGGCCTTTTTCTAGAACAAGTCGATCATTTTGATAAAATAGCCGTGAACGACGTAATTTGTGAATTTTCATGGATTATTCGGGCTGTGATTAGTAACTAAGACTCCAGTAACTGGAAAAAACTTAATGAAAGCAGAAGTCTCACTACAGTATCAGCAGAGCCTGGTGAAATATATAGGTTGGGAGCAGTCGAAATTTCATTCAGTGTTTAAGTTAGTAGGATCAAAAAGGAATATGAATAGGATTGAGGAGCAAGAACTCCTCGTTTTCTAACGCATCTATGATATAACTTTTCGAAAACATGAAATAATAACTCAGAACTCTAACTCAGGTGTCTGCAGAGCATGGTTGAAAAGTAAGATTAGGAGAAATTGAGATTGAGTTTAGTGTTTTAATACGTAGGATCTAAAAAAAATTAGAATGACTGAGGAGCTAGAAATTCTCGTTTCCTGATGTGCATATAGAAGAACTATCTGAAAACATGAAACAAAAACCCAGAACTCTGACCCAGGTATCAGCAGAGCATGGTTGAAAAGTTAGATTTGAAGAAATCAAGATTTAATTAGGTGTTCCAGTAAGACGGATAAAAAATAAATGAGTTGCAATGAGGAACCGGGACTCCTCGTTTCCTGAAGCACCTATAAGCAAACCATCCGAAAACATGAAACAAAAATTCAGAACTTTGATTCAGGTATCAGCAGAGCATGGTTGAAAAGTAAGTAGAAATTAAAATTTAATCAGTGTTTTAATTAGCAGGATCATTAAAACATTTAGAAGAAATTTGGATGTGGAACTCCTCGTTTCCTAAAGCACCTATAAACGAACCATCCGAAACATGAAACAAGAACCCAAAACTCTGATTCAGGTATCAGCAGAGCATGGTTGAAAAGTAAGATAAGTAGAAATTTAAATTTAATCAGTGTTTTAATAAGCAGGATCATTAAAACATCTAGAAGAAATTTGGATGTGGAACTCCTCGTTTCCTGAAGCATCTCTAAAATGCTATCCGATTACATGCAGTAATAACCCAGAACTCTGACTCAGGTATCAACAGAGCATGGATAAAGGTTTCATGAGGTTGAAATCAATATTTGATTCAGAGTTACAAAGTGAAGTTTGTCACGCACATGCAAAGGGGTTACATGAGCGATCAAGTATGGAAATCCTATCCGCCACACGGCCATTTATAATATAATTTTATACACATATTTCTATTTGTTAATGTCAATACAGTATAAGTATACGATGTTGAAAATAAAAGGACCAAAAATATAAATGCATATTGATTTAATAAGTTGGAATGTTTTGGAATGTTAATCGGTTTACTTTAACAAATATATTCATAGAGGGCGCAGCCACAACCACTGCCAGCCAAACCACCACGAAGACCGAAGCCAGGGGCAGCAAAAGCAGCGGGAGCGAAGGCGTCACCAAGACCATAAGTAGCAAGAGAGCCCATGGCGACAGCCGGGGCAAAGGCAGCAGTCTCACTGATCATGGCATTCCTGCCATTACCACAGGCATGGTTGACGGCTCCAGCACCAGCAGAAGACACAACACCTTCCATAGCAGCAGTACCCACGAAAGGCAGCTCGCCGCCCACAGTTAGAGCACCCTCATAAACGTTGTCAGACACAACGGAGATACCAACGGGAGCAATAGCAGAGGCGCTGGAGACAGGCAGAGCGCCGCCACTGGTGGGACTGAACTCCATGGCGGGGGCGTAGATTCCATCGTAAGCCAGGCCTCTGCCTGCGCAGCCAGCGGAAAGTCCATCAAAAGCCAGACCTCTGCCTGCCAAGCCAACGCCAGGGTACGCGAATCCATCATATGCCAAAGCAGGAGCAGAAAAGCCGCAAGGGGCGGCAAAGGAGGGAGAGGCCAAGCCATAATAGGGAGCAGCAAGTCCAGAGATATCAGCAACCGCAGCGCGACTGGTGCAGGACTGTCCGAGTGTGGACTGAAATTGTAAAAATATTTTGTTACGCTCTTACACATCAAACATTTACATTTTGGAGACAGTCTATTACAATATTTTATTAAGAACATAATATCGTATCACGTGAAGAGAATAAAGTAACTTAACAAAAAATGCTTACCTTGAGCAGGAGCGCCTGAGCGCAGAGGACGAGGATAGCTTTGACAGACATTGTTGTTTGTTTCGAGTGATGATACAAGAGTGATGTTCAGTGCAACTGTAGGAGGATTTATACTCAATTAAGTTATCAAGTTCCGAGAAAATTTGTATGTAGGTAAGTATAATTAATTAATAGCTTGTGCAAGTTCGATAAGCCTGTCATTTACCAACAAAGAAACACTTTATTTTATTTGACACAAATCGTCACGTTTTCCAAAATTTCGTAAATGTAGTTGATATGAACAAACGGCTGAGTATAAAATGTGACAATTACTTTGGGTCATCATTCAATCTTCAGTTGTTGAACAAACTTAAACATGTCTTCCTTCACTGTTCTGTTGCTCTGCATCCAAGCTTGCTTGGTCCAAGTAAGTGATTGCTGTTTTGAATTCTACCTTTTCTTTCAGTTTTTTCGTATTTAAGGGATTACTTATTTTGGTTTCTATGTGTAAATGTTTGTGAAGATAAATCATGATTATTACTTTTGCAGAATGTATTCAGCCAGGCCTGCCTTGGTGCTTATGGCCCAGCTTTTGGTTCACCACTGATGGCTGGTTCTTACGGCTTCAATGGCTTAGCTGCTCCAGGTTTGGCTTATGATGGACTTGCGTATCCCGTCGCCGGTTTTGCTGGTGCATACCCTGCTGCCGGTTGTGATAACGGACTTGCCGCGTACGGTGGTACCGGTGAAGGCAACGTGGCTGTCGCTGGTGAGCTGCCAGTCGCCGGTAACACCGCTGTAGCTGGTCAAGTCCCCATCATGGGCGCCGTGAGCTTTGGTGGCGCTGTGCCAGCTGCTGGTGCAGTGTCCATCTCCGGCAAGTGCGCTTGCGGCTGTGGTTCCCCTTACGACTATCTGTACTAGGGAATATCTCAACATCGTTTGAAATTATGCTGGAATCATAAATAAATAAATAAATCAGTTTAGCAATTTTTTTTATTTGTGCGTACTTTATACTGGAAAAACGCAAACTACTGCATCGATCCATATTGTTGTATTCAATGTTTTCGCAAATCTTTTCTATAAATTTTTAATAATTATGCCGAGTCAGTAAGGTCAGCTGAATAATATTACACCTTGTACTTTATAAAGTATTTATACGCTTTATTTTAATCGAACTTCTATTTTACTAAGGAAAAAACATACACACACGGGTCCAAAAGTCTGACAACCAGTCTTCTTTCTTGAAGATGGTGTTATTTGCAGATGACACATCATTAATCTTTAAAATAAACCGACGGTCTCAAAATCTTGAAGACGTGAATAGCTCTATTCTGCAAGTCCAAGATTGGTTTATGGTAAACAAATTGGTACTAAATAAAACAAACACCAAATGCATTATTAGATTTAAATTACCTAATGTTAGAAGTAGCGAATGTGACAGCATATTTAATGGGGAAAAACTGGAATTTATTAATCAAATGGTTTTCCTAGGAATCACGCTAGACGAGAAATTACAATAGGGACCTCATATAACATCTCTTGCGGGGCGGCTAAGCTCGGCCGCTTATGCTGTTAGAAAGATAAGACAGTTAACAGATGTAGGAACCGCGCGATTGGTCTATTTTTCTACTTCCACAGCATTATGTCGTATGGTATTTTACTGTGGGGTCGGGCTGCTGACATTGAATCCATCTCTATTTTACAAAAGAGAGCCACTTATAATCTACGGCGCCGCGAATCTCTCAGGAAACTATTTAAAAGGATTAATACTATGGCGGTACCTTGCCAATTCATTTATGAAAATATTATGTACGTGAGGAAAAATCCACATCTTTTAAAAAAAATAAGTGATAGACATAATTTTAATACTAGAAATAAAGATAAACGTGATCAACCATTTTTCAGATTATCTAAAGTATATCTTTTATGTGACATTTGTGCGACATATTGCAATTAAATGAAAGAAAATTTAAAACTCATATTAAAAGTACACTTTGCAAAAAAGCATATTTCAAATTAGAGGAATATATCCAAGATAAGAGTGCTTGGAAACATGCTGGTCCTGCTCCATAGGACAATTCAAAATCAAGACAAAATCAAACAGACAGCTAATTTAATTGCAAAATTTATAATTTGTGTTATATGACATTGATTTTACATTCTGTGATTACTTCCTCTCACACTGACTTATTAATTTTACAATGTTTGTAAATATGTGAGCACCATGTATCTATCACATAATTAAATTATCTGTCGTTGCTTCATTTTAATTCTTTTTAACTATTGTGGGATAGTAATTTTATTCTTGGTGCATCGTCTTCACATATAATTATTTAACTTATGTACGTACTTATACAAACTATTGTAAAGCATTTTAAAAGAGTCGCGGTGGAGTTTCTTGCCCATTCTTCTACTGAACCCATGCAAATACTGGTCTTGAAATTGTAATGCAAAAAAGGTACTAGTGTTTCTTCAAAACCTTAGATGACCGCTAATATGTCTACAATTTCGTAAAAGGGAAGATGACAAGATTTTGTGAGTTTTTGTGAATACAGAGTTCTGTCTGCTTCTGTGGCAGCATCTACATCACCACATGAGAACTACGCATCAGTCTGACGTCACGCAAAATCCTGCATCGCACATGCAGAGTTTACCACCGACTAGCAATTATATACAAAAACCCGACACCAATTTAGGGCAGTAGCCTACCAGACACAACACTCATCTGGTCGAAGAATCTTTACACCCTGTTCCTCATACCTCTATAATTCAAATTTAAAGGTCCTGTTAGGCGTCATACTGAAAACTGCACCAGCTTGCTGATTCTGCAAGGGTAGAAATATCAGCTTTAGCTCCTGTTTCAGTGCTCAATAAGAGCGCCATTATTTCCCTCTTCAACATCCCTCTTTCGATTAATTTCTCCTCCCTCTTAACATATTCCTCTCCAGAACTGCTTGTGGCGCTGATGATTTTGATCCGTCACAATAATATAAAATTATAATTTATTTCCCAAAATATTTTATGTGGATGTGGTATTTACGTGAGTTTAATGTTATAATAATAATTTTAGTACGTATTTATGTAATTTTATCTTTTTGTTTGTTTCAGTCCAGTACTAACCCCACAAGTTCTACAATTCAATTGTATCAACGAAGATTTTTTTTTTGCAATACACGCTTGCTTTTCCAATTTACTTAGACATTGGCAGAATGCTCGACATCGGCTTTGCTTGCCATAGCAAAAAATAGAGTAGAATAGAATAATAGTTCAATAATTCGACGTCATATTGACACTTTTAGGTTAGTGTCAGTTTTGCTTTAGAATCATTAAAAAAGAAAAACAAACAATAATGAAAGTAAAGTGACACTTTAATTTAAATAACGATATAATGTAAATATATACAATGATTTTTTTATTTTTTTTTTGTTTATTTGTGTATAATTGGGAATCAAACGAGCTTACCTGTTAAGCGAAGTCTTGATTCTAATTTTACGAACGGCGATCTGAAATATAATTCGTTAAACAAAGTAGTAATTCTTATGCACAGCGTAGACATCGCGTTCGTTTAGATATAAAATATTATAAATTTATATTTTTTTAATAGAATTATCGTCCTTGGTGGCAACACACGCAGGAATGTCACTAATTTTAGAGATCCTTATGATGGAGAACAAGCTCTGTTTTCTGTACAGAGTAGTTCCGCATACTTACATTCACTAGGTTTTCCTGGAAAAATAAGTGAATTAAGTAGACTAATTATTGCAGCTTTGGGGCTATTAGCTAGTGGCGGGTGGGTAATTATATTTCAGATCGCCGTTCGTAAAATTAGAATCAAGACTTCGCTTAACAGGTAAGCTCGTTTGATTCCCAATTTTACTTCACGGCGATCTGAAATATAATTCGTTAAACAAAGTAGATGTTCAGAGTTGTCTGCAATAATTTAGTTAGTTAATAAGTTACGGCATATTCTGATTTATTAGGTACTTTTATCATTCTTTCTGAATACAATATTTTAATTTTATGTAATTTAAGAAGGTTGCTTTGTTTTATGTGAATGTCATGTACATCTGTAATTGGTATGTATATAAGTCCATAACTGTTAACATTTAATATTTAATGTACAATATATATCGAGGGGTGAAAGGCTATTAGGTTTAAGCGACATTTTTGCAACTTTACAGGAGAGCCATTTAAAGTTTAAAATTTCCGAAAAAAAATCATAACAAAAAACTTCTTCAGCTATTGGAATGGAGTAAACTTAATTTAAATAAATTTGAAAACGTCAAGGTGTTGATGCTTATACCATATAAAACGGACCTTTAATTAAGAAGATAAATGTCGCTTAATACGAATTGCCTTCAGCCACTATTTTTCAGGGAACGGAAAAAAGATTTAAGTGACTTCATAACTACAATTGGCTACAGGAAAAAAATACTAAGCGACTCTGCAGTATATTTTCAGAATAAGCCAAACAGCATGAAGTTACGCAGCCCAAAATTAACTGTAGCAAGCTATTTATCTCACCTGCCAATTGAGACTAAATTGACTGACTTGCTAATTCACATAAGTAACATAATAGTATTGAAAATGTGACGTTGGATGTAACATTTTAAGCGTCTAAATCAGTCAATGGCTGTTGAAACAACCTGAATATACCGCTATCACCGAAAATTTCAGGTGCTGATATTGAATAAATAAAGAAATACACAGAATCAGTTCAAGTATTTATTAAGTCACGTAATAATAATAAAGTAGAACTCTTGTACGAAACGTCTCAATGTAGGAACATCAATATTTTTATTTATTATCTTTCAGTCTTAATCAACCACATCAGTTAAAATAAGTATTACTCGCTTATTCATATTTAACAATATTAGGCGTAAACCTGCATATTTTAACACCATCCTGTCCATCACATTGGTCACCCTTATGACGATGAGATAACAATCACAAGTTTTTTTGTAGCTATATTCTGCTTAGTCACTTTCACACATTTGGCAGGAACTGTCCATGACAAAGTGACAAAGAAGAAAATATCTATAGAATAAATATTTTTATGAATTACACCACACACACTACACACTGTGGTGTATAATGTGTGTTGTGTAATTTACCTTAGTATAATAATCATGTAAAATCAGTCTCAATGTAGGAACATCAACTATAATTATAATTAACTTTTAGTACAAACAACAAAACTTCTAGCAATTATATAAAATACAATCAATGCTTGATAATAAAATGCAATAAAAAATAACGAAAAAGTATTTAGTTATCATTTTCTTCGACTGTATCCTCAACATCAGTATCGAGTAGAACGTCTTTGGAATTGCAGTATTGCAGATTTAAATATTCTTTATGAAATATCTTGGGTACAACCCCTGTGTCACATAATTTCTTTAGATCCATGTATTTGGCTTTGGTAATCGGCAAACTTGAATTATATCTACGATTAATAGCTCTAGGTTTCGCAATAATTTGTATAGTATCTTCCGGTGCACTATCTTTCATTGAAAATTTTACTTTCATCTGATTTGTATGAGATTTCTTAAATGTTGCTGTACGGATTTTACTTATCTTACCTACAAGGTTTCCCTTAAAATATTTATCAGACATATCATCAAAATTTAAGAAATCCTCATGTGTCAGATTTTCAACATTATAAGGTGCCGGTTCTTTTCTTGCTAGCTGGCATATTGTAGCCCATTGCGATGGAGCCCATACAGTAATATTTCGAACGGATTGTTCTATTGTAGAATGTATGCTATCTACTGACATTTCCGTGTGACCAGGGAAAAGGTAATTTATTTGAATTGCTTCTAAATTGGTCGATTGCAATAAAGCATTGTGTATTGCTGCAAGGACTATTTTATTTTTGTTTTGTCCAGGGCAAGAATCTGAATACAAGATCAAAAATTTAATGTTGCCCCGAGAATCAACATTCTGTATGTACTTCTGTATAATAGTGGCAATTTCATTTGCACCCCTCTTTGCTTCAGATTCTCCCCAGATAAAACAAAAACCGTTCCTTGTGATGCTTTCGTAGAAACATAAATTAAAAACAGCATACTTTCTAGAATAAAACAGTAACATATTATTGCTATGAGGAGTATTGAGAACTTTCTGGAGGTCAAAAGAAGTGCACAGAATGGAAGGGTTTTCTTTACCTAATTGTCGATGACAATCCAACCGCTTCTTCGATGCCTCCTTTTCGTCTAAATGAGCTTGCAATTCGGCACAATCCTCTGGCTTCTGGCCTTCAAAACGCAGGCACTTTATGCATTTGTCCTTTTTAGGTACGTGAAACCCAATATTAAAATCAGTAGTGAATATTAGACGGAATACTTTTTCACTTACAACATCCACTCCTTTACTAATTAGGTCTTCTTTATAACAGCGGTATAAATTTTTAATATTTTTTAATTCAACAGGCAGATATAGTTTTGTGCTATCCTTTCGGCAGTAGTGCGATGGTATAGCAGGTAACCTTTTGATAAAGGATTTTACTGATTCTTTGATTGCGTTAGATGTTTTATTGGTGGGAATGCATTTTCCTCTTCCTTCTTCTTTCGCCATACCAAGTTCCTGTGTCGTCAATGTATAATAAATGTATCTTTGACTGATATCAAGAGTGTTCATGAGGAACTTTAAACAAACTTGTCGCCGACCTTCTCCATCATTTATGAAATAAAAGAATGTATTATTCCTGTAATTAGAGTCTTTGGATCTCTTCCTTTTTATAGTTTGTTTATAAGACATAGATATGATCCACTGTTTTTTTCTTTCTGTAGATAATTCCCAAAAATGTTTAAATATGGCCATTCTCTTTTCTGAGGGTATTTCTTTACAGTTATAGGGACAGTTTTTTTCCAAGCAAGGATTCGGTTTCATATTTCTTTCGTTCACAATTGAACCATCTGCCTTAACATATTGAACGCCCTTTGATCTAGCATCTTTTCGTACCTTTTTCTTATTTGTTCTTTTCTTTTTTAATCCTGCATCTCCTACTTTTCCATCTTTTATGCTTATTTTCTTTTTCTTCGCTATTCTTTGATCATCTTGATCACTTGAAGACTCATCTGTTTCTTTCCACGACGTTGAGTCCCAAGCAAAATCTTCATCATCACTTAAAAAATCAACATAGCTTTTTTTTAGAACTCGTTTGTTTTTCTTCCGTATTGGATGATGACCTTCTGTTTGTATTTCTACATTGTCATCAGTATTATTATCTTCTAAAGATTTCCTTAATATATCCATGTCGGTTTCAGGTATAATTTCAGTAATAGTTGGTTGAAGACCGTCGTTACTAATTGTCCTTTCTATTTCTGTTACTTCAGGTTTGTCCTTTTCTTCTTGATTCTAAAATACAATTGAAATATTATTCACCATCAAATTTGCAAAAAAACTCTGCACTAGATTTTACAGTAAACGCGAAAGTTTATGAGGGTAGATGGATAATACGATGTTTGTTGCTCATTTATGTTGAAAATATTAATTAGGTTTTGATAAAACTTAACAGTAACATAGATCATAAATCAAAATAACACTTAGACTACTTTTACAAAGTTACGAAACTAGTGACTATATAAAAAAATCACCTCTCTTTCCACTTCAATCGTTACTTCGTTAATAATTAAATCCTCGTCTTTCAAATCATAAGGTATATATTGTGTCGTTTTGGTCTGAAATAAGTAAAATTTAACGTGTTAATAACAAATGGCTACTATTACAAGTATTACAAATATGAAACATATACCTACTTCTATATCCACAGAATGTGCATAAAAGTTCGATTCATCATTTAAATCAATTGGATCATCAATCAAGGATTCCGGTTGTTGATCTATGCTGTTCGAATTAAAAATGCTTAAATCGTTGACTTGTTCATGATAGGTGGCACTTCCTAAGATTGTTACTGTAGATTTGGTGGTGTCGCTTTTATCAGTTACGGAAGACGTATTATCCTCTTTTGACACACTGATTCGTTTGATTTTGTGTTTGTAGAATTTCTGTCTTTCTGTTTCCATATTTATCTGAAATAGTAATTATAAGGGAAGTACGAAAGATGATCCTTTTACAACCACAAGTATGTACCTATATCATATTCATAGTTGGCGCTAAATGTTAGTACTTAACATAGTTTACAAATAAACGACAAATCTATTACATAATAGATCACTGAAAAAGTAATTTGCATGTCGCTTATCGGTAATTTTATTGTAATAAACAAACTAGGTGTACCTAAAATGCATCTAAAGATACGAGTATTAAATAATTATAAGTACAACTATATTAAACAGTGTGTATATCAATAATAACAATCATGTATTGTTATACAATTATACCGAACTTAAATGAAGACAGTTAGCCTAAGATTGCAATAATTCTCTTAAAATAATGAATTAACTTCATACTTAATAGAATTAGTAACATAATTAAACTAATAAATAATAATAACAAATAAGTAAACGTATTACATTTCATCTCAATTTGAAATCTTACATAAACAACACTTACGATTTGTTTTGGAGAGCGCTGTTTTATAAACACTGGCGGCAACTGTGAGTCACGTCACACCTTGATACACTCTGGAGTTCGACTGAAGCGCCTGAGCGCTGCAGTGTCGTTGAATGATCACGATTTTTAACTCCCGGTTGATAGAATAAATAATGGTATTATATGACATGAATGAAATGTATCATATTAGAATTGAATGATTGGTAAAATGAACTGATGGAATTTGAAACACTTTTTCAATTTTAATAAAAAGAAAAGTCGACCTGACTTTTCTTTTTATTAAAATTGAAAAAATGTTTCAAATTCCATCAGTTCATTTTACCGTCTGTTTTAAGAGTCATTCATTTAAAAAAATAATAGGACCAAAATGTTTTAACGAACATGCAAAATAGCTAAAACAAAACGGCTATTTAGTTTAAGAAGCACCCTAGGTAGAAAATAGATGCAGCTGAAAGAGCTTAAGCGACACTCCATGTCGTATTTTGTTGACGGACAAATGATTTAAGCGACATCGCGACATGTAAATCGTGGATATCAAAATGATTTAAGTCACATGTTAATAAAAAATAGAAACAAGAAAAACGCTTTAACCGATATTGAATCTTTTTTCTGAGAAAGGCCTACTGATTTATGTCTCGGTTCTTTAAATCATTGTATAGTTCAAGTACACTAGTAATAAATTAATGCAAAAACGACGTCAGATAATACACTGCCACTTTGGAAACAACCCAAAAATAGAGTTGTTTGAAGCGCCAAAAAAGTGCTCAGATTTAAATGAATCCGGCATCGTCCGACAGAGAAAAAATTGCTGATTCCGAATATGTATATAACTCAATATCGCCCAAGATGTCGCTTCAACCAAATAGCCTTTCACCCCTCGATATGCTTTTGGCGTATCCATTTTAAATAAATTCTTAATAACGTTGCTTAATTAATAGTGTTTAACTATTTTTCATCAGTAATGAGGTATAATCATCAACACAATGTTGGTTGGCACTGTGTCTATTTCAATTGATGCCAGCACTAAGTTGAGCTACTGTATGTTTTGTGCTGTGGGAGGTGAATTATTAGTATCACTCTCACTTCCTACCACATTTAACCCAGCTTGTGTTTATACAAATTTTATAAAGTTGTTCTGAACTAATATACCAGGAGGATATTATGATATGAATACTTTAAAAGTGTAAAACTGGGTGAACCTGCTACAGGGACACCTTGCCCAACCATTCGGGGAATCAAGGCGTAATGTTATGATGTTACTTTAAAAGTTTCCATGATTGAGAATAGCATTCTCAGATCTGTCTGTAAATAGTTAAATTATTTGGGATACTGTTGTGCTTAATGAGTGAGTATTGAGTTGCACATTACATCTTGCTGTCAAGGTAAGTGTCGAGCTCAGTGAGTCTAGAAGATGAATTGTAAAGATTATCATTAGGGTATTTTAAAGAATGTCAGTTATCTAGTGATCTGAATAAGAGGCACCATGGCTGTGAAGTCCTTAGTAGTTAAACTTTCATAGGGTGTAACAGGATCTTTTAGCCCCTGAATGTTGTAAGCAGGGAGGTATTTTTGGTAAGCATTTGTGGAATTGTATTGTACCTAAATTGTACCGACAGACAAACTTAGTGTTTTTTTTTTTTTTTTTTTAAATATAGTAGGATTTTTTGGTCAAATTCTTGTGATCAGTTGATGTTATTTCCGATTAGGTAAGTATATACTTTATGATATGGTTTCATTTCATTTTTGGGTGGACTAGTTTTCCATAACTTTAGTTATTAAAGGTATTTTGGAAACTGAATTTCAAATACGGAATAGGCTTTTAACTTGTAAGCACCAATTAATAAGGGCAGTATATTATGCCCTGGATAGGAGAGAGGTTTGAACAAATTTGAGGTGAAAGTCTAGGGTCTAGGGTCAAGTCTATTTCAGATGCTTAGGGTTTTTCCTCAACGATACTAATTTCCGTATGAGTTTCACATATTCTGCTAGCAGTAATTACTTGACGAGTTTAGAGCTAATCGAAACTAGATTCATTTTAGAAGTATAAAGATATGAACTCTTTTCCTTGACCTCATAATATGTCCAAAATTGGGATTGTGTAATGAGTTGCATTTTTAAGTGAGGGAGTTGTATAATTGAACTTGTTATGATGTGCATTTGGTGAGCAGATGGAGAGTTTTAGAGTAAAGCAATTTGTAGATAATTCATTCATAGTACCTACATTTATTGTATTATACCTTATCTTGTTCATGTTCTACTCACAATCCATCAATACCTACTTTGTCCTCACAATGATCTCCCCCTCCTTTTTTTTTTTTTGTTTCCTTGATAATTTCACTTTAGTGCTGCAATTATCATTTAAATCTACTGTTAAATATGTAGACTAGTAGTTGGCAATCAAATGATTAATTAGGTATTTTGATTTTATAAGCTTTGAATAAGATCACCCATTTCTGCCCAGCCCTTCGGGAGGTCCGGGCGTAATGTTAAATAATGCGACTAAGTTTACTAGCACTTTTTTTTTTTTTTACTACTGGTGTTTCAAGGTTTGTTTAAAGTGAAAAAAAATAAAACTTAATAATCAAGCCTAAAAAATAGCATTATTAGTTTTCAAGCCCAAACATTTAAACACACTTATAGTGGTATTTATTGGTATGTCTTATCGCAGTCTCGATATTTTACCAAATAAACAGTAAAATTAGATTGTAAGAAAACCTTGTTTTCTGTAAGTGGTGCTCACTACTGGTAATTTAGTAGGTAAAACAGAGATACTATTCAACTCTCTAGAGAAAACAGAGACTATTCAAGTATGAAAAGTATTAGTAAATGTGTATGTAATTAACCCTTTATTGGTTATTTGGTAGGTAATGTTATCTTCCAGATAGTCTTAAGTGATACCCCTGTACCTATAGGATGAAATCATAATATGATTTCATAAAGGTAATATGGTATATTATACCAATCTATTTTGATATGCTAAGCTATAATTGATTAGTGTACAAGTTGTCAGTTTGTAACATACTTGTAGTTATTAATAGGATTTTTATTTTTATTTTCCTTCAGTATGATATGGTGGGATTCTTATTGCTATCTGCTGCTATCTAGATGGGTTATACAGTCTTGATGTTTTTTTTTTTTTTTTTTGTTCATAATGAAACTGAATTTTCTATTTTGTTTGGGACTGACTGAAATGTATTTTTCAGATAAATTCTTTGTAGATCTATCTATTGTATTGTTTGTAAATGCATCTCAATATTTAATAAGTTCTTTGATGGTATTGAGAGGATCATCATCTACCCGGCCTTCTCCCAACTATGTTGGGGTCAGCTTCCAGAGAATGGCTTTGAGAGGTTAAGATATTGAATTTGGTAGGTATCAAATATTTTCTTATCTATGTCCATAGCCAATAGCAGAATCAGAGGAATATAACTGCTTTGCCAGCATTTATTCCAGTATTGGTCTTCTTGAATTGTTATTTTGGAATATAAGCCGGGTTGTTGTTGAGGTCCACCATGTATATTGATTTTTATTTTCAGTGACAAAAATAGTTCATTTATTTTTCAGACATAGTCCATTCCAATCGATTAGATTAAACCAAAACATCATAAGATATTGTGGTGGTGGTTTTCAATGGTGTGATTCCTGTTATTAACCCGGTAGAAGGATGTTTTATTTTGTTATTTACAAAAGTAAGTAAATCAACTAATGTTGTGCTTGTTTTACATTTTCACCATAGAACTGGTAAGTTTCACTATTATCATGAGAATGTCTTGTGGTTTTAATATTTATTGAATAGTTGTTATTGTTTTTGTTTGTAGCTAAAACATTGTGTACTCAAGTTTGTGATTGTTTCGGTTTGTTTATCAAATAGGATGAATTAAAGTTAATGTCAATTAGAGATTATATAACTTTTGTTCTGGTTTTAGTTTGGTGGCAGTGGGCATTGCCAGCTGGTTTTGCTGCATCAGCCAAGTTAATCAACAATTTGTGTTTGTCTTATGTTCATCATAAGCATAGGGTCAATCACTGCTTTCCCTATGATAGGGGTAATAACCAGTACGGCTTGTTTCTGGAATATCTCAATCCCTTGTTTCCTCAGTTTAGAGGAATCTAAATGGGGTGAATAAGTATGGGAGCATGGAATAATACTTTGTATTATTCCAATTATGGTTTAGTCCATTGCACTTGTATCTGAAATCAAGAGTTTCCAGAGGTAGCATTTGTCGTCAGCCATTGTATCACAGAATCATGTTTACAAAGTATCTTGTGTATTTAAATGTATGCCTGTAAAAATTGCACAATTTTGCATTATTGTTTTAGTTTACAAAATAAATATCATTTATCAGTTTTTGGCAGGATAATTAAGCCACCTACAGCTAGATATGTCACTGAGTATCTCGTACACAGTGATATCTTTTAATTAGCTATATTTTGTTTGTTAAAAATGGCAATCCTCGATATGAAAGCTAGATCACGTAGTATTGAGATAACACGCTATAAGCATCTCGTGCTAAGCATGTGCACACCATGTCAGATATGTGCCAGTTAGCAACATAGAATCAATGTTGTTGAGAGTACCTTGTACTCGTTGATAACAATCTAGTTAGCGAGGCAGAATTCCACAATCACTATAGGAAGTATAATGCTTTTGCAAGTTTATAACACACAGACAGTGTGCAGGGTTAAGTAAGGCTGTCTCGCAACCTTCATGCTTGTAAATTAAAAGTATATAGAACCACTTTTGACAATTCCTTAGCCAAGATCATAGAAATGTGACTTACCCCTGGTGACGAGTACATACCAGCGTTAGCTATGTAGAATAACATCGCTAAGTGCATCACGTGCTACATTGGTAGTTTCATATTCAGCTGGTAACGTAGAATTAGCGTTACTGAGAGCATCTCGTGCTTACTGGAGGGGTAATGCTGACAAGCGCGTACCAGCTAGCTATGTACAGTTACATCGCTAAGGGCATCACGTGCCTCTCTGGTAGCTTCTCATCCAGCTAGTAACGTGGAGATAACGTTACTAAAGACATCTCGTGTCCACTGGAGAGATAGGTAATGCTTTAACAAGTTGTGTTGTGTTAATGTCCACCATAGTGCTTGTAAAACACTGTCAGTTTCACGTACAAAGTGGTCAGTTAAAGCCAGGCATTCTCGCACATTAGGATTGTGGGAGGCCTCCGGATCTAAGTACATCTAATGTGGGTCAGGAACTCAAGACTAAAGCTGCTTCTAGTTAGTTCTGATGTAGGTAATTTATCAGCTTTCCTGTTAATATCGTTGATGGACGCCTTGTCCGTTTCAGGTTTTCACTAACGATGCACTTATTGCACTTTCTATCATTTAATATAATTAACATTTGTTATTCTAGTAAAAAGTTCCGTAAACTTATTTTAAATGAATAATTTTAAGAGAGCAAATTTTTTCGTGCGATGAAAAAACGCGCGCGAAAGAAAAGTGACATTCCTGCGTGTGTTGCCACCAAGGACGATAATTCTATTAAAAAAATATAAATTTATAATATTTTATATCTAAACGAACGCGATGTCTACGCTGTGCATAAGAATTACTACTTTGTTTAACGAATTATATTTCAGATCGCCGTGAAGTAAAATGATAATTTGAGATACCCACAATTTCTTTATCAAAGAATAACTTAATTGTGCATAGATTCTTAAATAGGTATCACTCATATTCATACCACAAAAATCGTTTTTTGGCTTTCCTGAAAAGTGAACTTATTTGGATAGAGGCAGTATTGGTTTAAGCGTGCGATATTATAAAACAAAGTCGCTTTTTACGTTAGGCTGTTTGTCCTCGTTGTTCTTCTAAAATACGCAACGGAATTTGATGAGGTTTTCAACATCATTTACAGAATGTATTTCAGAAGGTTTATATTTATAATTCTTATATACATATTTAAAGTAAACATAGTACTGCAACTTTACGTTTTATTCAGTCGTGAAAAAAGGTACTTTTTTGAGCGTTCGCTGACTAAACTGTATCAGATAGTTACAATTTATGTTCTATTGGATTGTATGTATATCTTAATAAAATCAACAGAAAAGTCCGCGATAGCACATGTCTATCTTCCAAAGATGACCCAAAGTAATAATTTTTATCTTTCAGATTTTTTTTTTAATGTTCTTTCCGATGTTATTTTGACCAGTATATTATTAATAATTGTCTGATAAATATGTTATTAGCCATTTAATTATGATTTAAATATGTTTGGACATCACATCATTTAAATAAATACTGTAAAAGATATCACAGATTAAAAATTACGCGCAGGAAAATAATTATGGCTGTCAGCGGTGGCGTGGCGCCATCATTGACTGGAGTCAATACTTTTCTCGGCTTATAAGGAACTGCGATTATTGAAATTAATTTATGATTGAATTAATAAAGTTTGATGACAATAGTGGCATATGTATATCGGTGACACCTTTCCAGTAAGAAGTTCATAAATAAAAAAACCAAAAATATGAATGGAAATTGATTTATTCAGTTCAAATAATTTTGAATGTCAATCGGTTTACTTTATCGAATCCATCCTTAGAAGGCGCACCCACAACCTCTGCCAGCCAAACCACCACGAAGACCGAGGCCAGGGGCAGCAAAAGCAGCGGGAGCGAAGGCGTCACCAAGACCGTAAGCAGTAAGAGGGCCCATGGCGGCAGCCGGGGCAAAGGCAGCAGTCTCACTGATCATGGCGTTCCTGCCATTACCACAGGCATGGTTGACGGCTCCGGCACCGGCAGAAGGCACCACACCTTCCATAGCAACAGTACCCACGAACGGCAGCTCGCCGCCCACAGTCAGAGCACCCTCATAAACGTTGTCAGACACAACGGAGATACCAACGGGAGCAATAGCAGAGGCGCTGGAGACAGGCAGAGCGCCGCCACTGGTGGGACTGAACTCCATGGCGGGGGCGTAGATTCCATCGTAAGCCAGGCCTCTGCCTGCGCAGCCAGCGGAAAGTCCATCTAAAGCCAGACCTCTGCCTGCCAAGCCAACGCCAGGGTACGCGAATCCATCATATGCCAAAGCAGGAGCAGAAAAGCCGCAAGGAGCGGCAAAGGAGGGAGAGGCCAAGCCATAATAGGGAGCAGCAAGTCCAGAGATATCAGCAACCGCAGCGCGACTAGTGCAGGACTGTCCCAGTGTGGACTGAAATTGTAAAAATATTTTGTTACGCTCTTACACATCAAACATTTACATTTTGGAGACAGTCTATTACAATATTTTATTAAGAACATAATACCGTATCACGTGAAGAGAATAATGTAATTTAAAAAAAAAAATGCTTACCTTGAGCAGGAGCGCCTGAGCGCAGAGGCCGAGGATAGCTTTGACAGACATTGTTGTTTGTTTCGAGTGATGATACAAGAGTGATGTTCAGTGCAACTGTAGGAGGATTTATACTCAATTAAGTTATCAAGTTCCGAGAAAATTTGTATGTAGGTAAGTGTAATTAATTAATAGCTTGTCCAAGTTCGATAAGCCTATCATTTACTAACAAAGAAACACTTTATTTTATTTGACACAAATCGTCACGTTTTCCAAAATTTCGTAAATGTAGTTGATAAGAACAAACGGCTGAGTATAAAATGTGACAATTACTTTGGGTCATCATTCAATCTTCAGTTGTTGAACAAACTTAAACATGTCTTCCTTCACTGTTCTGTTGCTCTGCATCCAAGCTTGCTTGGTCCAAGTAAGTGATTGCTGTTTTGAATTCTACCTTTTCTTTCAGTTTTTTCGTATTTAAGGGATTACTTATTTTGGTTTCTATGTGTAAATGTTTGTGAAGATAAATCATGATTATTACTTTTGCAGAATGTATTCAGCCAGGCCTGCCTTGGTGCTTATGGCCCAGCTTTTGGTTCACCACTGATGGCTGGTTCTTACGGCTTCAACGGCTTAGCTGCTCCAGGTTTGGCTTATGATGGACTTGCGTATCCCGTCGCCGGTTTTGCTGGTGCATACCTTGGTGCCGGTTGTGGTAACGGATTTGGCGCGTACGGTGGTACCGGTGAAGGCAACGTGGCTGTCGCTGGTGAGCTGCCAGTCGCCGGGAACACCGCTGTAGCTGGTCAAGTCCCCATCATGGGCGCCGTGAGCTTTGGTGGCGCTGTGCCAGCTGCTGGTGCAGTGTCCATCTCCGGCAAGTGTGCTTGCGGCTGTGGTTCCCCTTACGACTATCTGTACTAGGGAATATCTCAACATCGTTTGAAATTATGCTGGAAACATAAATAAATAAATAAATCAGTTAAGCAATTTTTTTATTTGTGCGTACTTTATACTGGAAAAAACGCAAACTACTGCATCGATCCATATTGTTGTATTTTATGTTTTCGCAAAACTTTTTTAACAATTTTTAATAATTATGCCGAGTCAGTAAGGTCAGCTGAATAATATTACACCTTGTACTTTATAAAGTATTTATACGCTTTATTTTAACCGAACTTCTGTTTTACTAAGAAAAAAACATACACACACGGGTAGTCACAAGCCTCAAAGTCTAAATAACACAAAAACCAAATGCATTAGATTTAAATTACCTAATGTTAGAAGTAGCGAATGTGACATCATATTGAATGGGGAAAACTGGAATTTATTAATCAAACGGTTTTCCTAGGAATCACGCTAGACGAGAAATTACAATGGGGACCTCATATAACATCTCTTGCGGGGCGGCTAAGCTCGGCCGCTTATGCTGTTTGAAAGATAAGACAGTTAACAGATGTAGAAACCGCGCGATTGGTCTATTTTAGCTACTTCCACAGCATTATGTCGTATGGCATTTTACTGTCGGGCTGCTGACATTGAATCCATCTTTATTTTACAAAAGAGAGCTGTCAGAGCCATTTATAATCTACGTCGCCGCGAATATCACAGGAAACTATTTAAAAGGATTAATATTATGACAGTACCTTGCCAATTCATTTATGAAAATATTATGTACGTAAGGAAAAGTCCACATCTTTTTAATAAAATTAGTGATAGACATAATTTTTTATACTAGAAATAAAGATAAACTAGATCAACCATTTTTCATATTATCTAAAGTACATACATCTTTTATGGGGTACTGTGTTAAATGTTACAACAAAATACCTTGAGATATATTGCAATTAAGTGAAAGAAATTTGAAACTCATATTAAGAATACACTTTGTAAACAAGCATACAAATTAGAGGATTATATCCAAGATAAGAGTGCTTGAAAACATGCTGGTCCTGCTCCATAGGACAATTTAGAATCAAGACAAAATCAAACAGGTTGCTAAAATGGTTAATTGTAAAATTTATAATTATGTGTTATATGACATTGATTTTACATTCTGTGATTACTTCCTCTCACACTAACTTATTAATTTTAAAAACATTAGGAAAATCGTCTACTTTTACAATGTTTGTAAATATCTGAGCACCATGTATCTATCACATAATTAAATTATCTATCGTTGCTTCATTTTTAATTCTTTTTACTTATTGTGGTATAGTAATTTTATTCTAGGTGCATCGTCTTCACATATAATTATTTAACTAATGTACGTACGTATACAAACTATTGTAAATCATTTTAAAAGAGTAACCGTGGAGTTTCTTCCCTATTCTTCTCCATACGAAAACTACCTTTTGGAAGGGGCGACTAGAATCAATTATATTATTTTGTAAATAATTTGACTTTGACTTTGACTTTTCCCAAGGGAACGCTAGGTATCGTGTTTCCTAGTAACTGGGTTGTGGAGATCAGATAGTTAGTCACTCCATGTAAAATACTGGTATTCAGTTGCATTCGGTTAGACTGGAAGCTGACCCCAACAAAGTTGAGAAAAGGCTAGGCAGATTATGATGATGATACAACGCCGAAAGGAAGTCAAGATAACATAAAAAACTAGTCTGTCTACAATTAACAGTGTAGAATACTTCAATCGTGATGATGATTTTCATTACGAATGAGACTTGCAACGCCATCTATGAGTGAAAGTGTATGTATTAACAGTATCAATCAATCTGCCTAGCCTTTTCCCAACTACATAGTTATGTTAGGGTTGGTTTTCCGTGTAACCTATGTAGCTGAATACCAGTATTTTACATGGAGCGACTGATAAATGATAAATGATTTTATTTCTGTAAATAGGTTTGTACAAACACTTTTACACGTCAATCATATTTTAAAAACTAGATGAGGTCGGCGTTTCCTAACTGACTACTCTGAGAAGAAAGGCCGAAACAAACTCAGAGGTCACAGTCTCTTTTAAAGTCCAGACATAATCTTGGTCAGATCATGTGAAGACCATGTAGATTGGTGTCTGGAGTGGTCTTTTGAGGAAAGCATCACACAGATTGAGAGGGCCTGTCCAGTCAGTGCACGCATTTGTCAGTTATCGTGCAGCTCAACTCAGAATTAAGGAGCTCAACGATTCGACGAACAATACCAAAGAAAGGACATTTGGGTAGGCCGCATAAATTACTCAAAACTGTCAGACTATAATTAGAACTAAGTGAGAAAAAATTAAAAACAAAAAGAAAAAGGAATGACCCACATAGTCTTCACATTCACAATAATTTAAATAATATAATACTTTAAAAGTATATAAAATTCATTAATGTCAATGTGTATATAAAAACCAGGAAATAATCTTGGTCAGAGCATTTTATTTGAGGACCATGTAGATTTGTGTCTGAAATGGTCTTTTGAGGAAAGAACCATACAGATGTGAGTGGACCTGTCCATTCCACGCACGCATTTGTCAGTAATCGTGTAGCTCAACTCAGAACTTAAAAGGAGCTCAATGATTCGACGAACAATACCAAAGAAAGGACATTTGGGTAGGCCGCATAAAGTACTCACAACTGCCAGATGATCATTAAAAGTAACTGAGAAAAATAAATATATATATATGACCCACATAGTCCTCACATTCACAATAATAAAAAATAATAAAAAAAATATTATACTTCACAAAGTAAATATTAATGTCATTGTGTATATAATTTTAAAGTTAGCAAAAAAAAAAAAAAAAAAAGTTCCGAAAGTAAAACATAAAAAAATATAAAATTGGAGCAGCTCAATCCCATGCCTTTTTGTCCTCAATGTAATCTTTAACGGCATAAAAAGCCTTCTGGCACAACTTGCGTTTAGTAAATGATTTGAATTTATTAAGGCTTAGATCTTGTACGTGGCTTGGAAGAATATTATAAAAGTGTATACATTGACATCTAAAGGAGCTACCTATTTTCTTGAGCCTTGTTGTAGGTACAACAAATTTGTGTTTGTTCCTAGTATTTATGTTATGGATATCACTGTATTTTTTAAACATTTTTTTGTTTTTATGGGCATATAAAAGATTATCAAAAATATACTGAGAAGGCACAGTCATTATATTTATCTCCTTAAATTTATCTCTGAGAGAGTGTCTAGGACTTAATTTATAAATAGATCGAACAGCTCTTTTCTGCAAAACAAAGATAGTTTGAATGTCGGCGGCATTTCCCCAGAACAGAATACCGTACGACATTACACTATGAAAATAACTAAAGTACACTAAACGGGCTGTCTCTATGTTAGTTAAATTACGAATTTTTCTAACAGCATATACTGCGGAGCTTAGCTTTTTTGACAATTTATCTATATGTGGGCCCCACTGAAGCTTAGCATCCAAAGTTAAGCCCAAGAATACTGTGCTATCTTCAGGATTCAATTCTTCGTCCTTTATCAACAATTTAGTTTTCACCTGCCTAACATGAGGTAGGGTAAACTTAATGCACTTAGTTTTTTTTTCATTCAGAAGACTGCCTATCTGACCTCCACGATTGACAGGTTCGATGCAGTTTTATCATACTACCACAAAGTGTAAAACCTGCATTTCAGTTAGATTCTGGCCTATGAATTTTGAGCTTGATATTTAATCAAAACTTTTCACATGAAAACATTCTAAAAATGTTTAATGAATAATACCCGAACTATAAAGTGTCTCAACAGCGCGACACTTTTCTGTGGAGTTCCTTTCAAAGTACAAGGAAGGACTTTACATCAATGCAAAGGAGATGTGCGTGAACTTGGCAGATCATTTCCCAGCAGAGCATGAAAAAATGTGAGTTCTATTGGCATCCAGGCGAGTTCTTGAGTTCCTTATACTTAAAAAAAAAATCGGACTTTTTGCCTGAAAAAAGTGGAACGAAAATATGCACTGCTAAGTTCCGTTGGCAGATCTTTTTTTTTCCAAAATTTGAATTTTAAAACTGATTTAGGTGCATACTGGTGAGCTCTATAGTTCCTTATACTTTTCCGAAAGAGTTCTGTTGACCTAAATTAAAAAAAAAAATTGGCCTTTTTCTAGAAAAAGTCGATCATTTTGATAAAATAGCCGTGAACGACGTAATTTGTGAATTTTCATGGATTATTCGGGCTGTGATTAGTAACTAAGACTCCAGTAACTGGAAAAAACTTAATGAAAGCAGAAGTCTCACTACAGTATCAGCAGAGCCTGGTGAAATATATAGGTTGGGAGCAGTCGAAATTTCATTCAGTGTTTAAGTTAGTAGGATCAAAAAGGAATATGAATAGGATTGAGGAGCAAGAACTCCTCGTTTTCTGACGCATCTATGATATAACTTTTCGAAAACATGAAATAATAACTCAGAACTCTAACTCAGGTGTCTGCAGAGCATGGTTGAAAAGTAAGATTAGGAGAAATTGAGATTGAGTTTAGTGTTTTAATACGTAGGATCTTAAAAAAAAATAGAATGACTGAGGAGCTAGAAATTCTCGTTTCCTGATGTGCATATAGAAGAACTATCTGAAAACATGAAACAAAAACCCAGAACTCTGACCCAGGTATCAGCAGAGCATGGTTGAAAAGTTAGATTTGAAGAAATCAAGATTTAATTAGGTGTTCCAGTAAGACGGATAAAAAAATAAATGAGTTGCAATGAGGAACCGGGACTCCTCGTTTCCTGAAGCACTTATAAGCAAACCATCCGAAAACATGAAACAAAAATTCAGAACTTTGATTCAGGTATCAGCAGAGCATGGTTGAAAAGTTAGATTTGAAGAAATCAAGATTTAATTAGGTGTTCCAGTAAGACGGATAAAAAAATAAATGAGTTGCAATGAGGAACCGGGACTCCTCGTTTCCTGAAGCACTTATAAACGAACCATCCGAAACATGAAACAAGAACCCAAAACTCTGATTCAGGTATCAGCAGAGCATGGTTGAAAAGTAAGATAAGTAGAAATTTAAATTTAATCAGTGTTTTAATAAGCAGGATCATTAAAACATCTAGAAGAAATTTGGATGTGGAACTCCTCGTTTCCTGAAGCATCTCTAAAATGCTATCCGATTACATGCAATAATAACCCAGAACTCTGACTCAGGTATCAACAGAGCATGGATAAAGGTTTCATGAGGTTGAAATCAATATTTGATTCAGAGTTACAAAGTGAAGTTTGTCACGCACATGCAAAGGGGTTACATGAGCGATCAAGTATGGAAATCCTATCCGCCACACGGCCATTTATAATATAATTTTATACACATATTTCTATTTGTTAATGTCAATACAGTATAAGTATACGTTGTTGAAAATAAAAGGACCAAAAATATAAATGCATATTGATTTATTAAGTTGGAATGTTTTGGAATGTTAATCGGTTTACTTTAACAAATATATTCTTAGATGGCGCAGCCACAACCTCTGCCAGCCAAACCACCACGAAGACCGAAGCCAGGGGCAGCAAAAGCAGCGGGACCGAAGGCGTCACCAAGACCATAAGTAGCAAGAGAGCCCATGGCGACAGCCGGGGCAAAGGCAGCAGTCTCACTGATCATGGCATTCCTGCCATTACCACAGGCATGGTTGACGGCTCCAGCACCGGCAGAAGACACAACACCTTCCATAGCAGCAGTACCCACGAAAGGCAGCTCGCCGCCCACAGTCAGAGCACCCTCATAAACGTTGTCAGACACAACGGAGATACCAACGGGAGCAATAGCAGAGGCGCTGGAGACAGGCAGAGCGCCGCCACTGGTGGGACTGAACTCCATGGCGGGGGCGTAGATTCCATCGTAAGTCAGGCCTCTGCCTGCGCAGCCAGCGGAAAGTCCATCAAAAGCCAGACCTCTGCCTGCCAAGCCAACGCCAGGGTACGCGAATCCATCATATGCCAAAGCAGGAGCAGAAAAGCCGCAAGGGGCGGCAAAGGAGGGAGAGGCCAAGCCATAATAGGGAGCAGCAAGTCCAGAGATATCAGCAACCGCAGCGCGACTGGTGCAGGACTGTCCGAGTGTGGACTGAAATTGTAAAAATATTTTGTTACGCTCTTACACATCAAACATTTACATTTTGGAGACAGTCTATTACAATATTTTATTAAGAACATAATACCGTATCACGTGAAGAGAATAATGTAACTTAAAAAAAAAAATGCTTACCTTGAGCAGGAGCGCCTGAGCGCAGAGGACGAGGATAGCTTTGACAGACATTGTAGTTTGTTTCGAGTGATGATACAAGAGTGATGTTCAGTGCAACTGTAGGAGGATTTATACTCAATTAAGTTATCAAGTTCCGAGAAAATTTGTATGTAGGTAAGTGTAATTAATTAATAGCTTGTGCAAGTTCGATAAGCCTATCATTTACTAACAAAGAAACACTTTATTTTATTTGACACAAATCGTCACGTTTTCCAAAATTTCGTAAATGTAGTTGATATGAACAAACGGCTGAGTATAAAATGTGACAATTACTTTGGGTCATCATTCAATCTTTAGTTGTTGAACAAACTTAAACATGTCTTCCTTCACTGTTCTGTTGCTCTGCATCCAAGCTTGCTTGGTCCAAGTAAGTGATTGCTGTTTTGAATTCTACCTTTTCTTTCAGTTTTTTCGTATTTAAGGGATTACTTATTTTGGTTTCTATGTGTAAATGTTTGTGAAGATAAATCATGATTATTACTTTTGCAGAATGTATTCAGCCAGGCCTGCCTTGGTGCTTATGGCCCAGCTTTTGGTTCACCACTGATGGCTGGTTCTTACGGCTTCAACGGCTTAGCTGCTCCAGGTTTGGCTTATGATGGACTTGCGTATCCCGTCGCCGGTTTTGCTGGTGCATACCCTGCTGCCGGTTGTGGTAACGGATTTGCCGCGTACGGTGGTACCGGTGAAGGCAACGTGGCTGTCGCTGGTGAGCTGCCAGTCGCCGGTAACACCGCTGTAGCTGGTCAAGTCCCCATCATGGGCGCCGTGAGCTTTGGTGGCGCTGTGCCAGCTGCTGGTGCAGTGTCCATCTCCGGCAAGTGCGCTTGCGGCTGTGGTTCCCCTTACGACTATCTGTACTAGGCAATATCTCAACATCGTTTGAAATTATGCTGGAACCATAAATAAATAAATAAATCAGTTTAGCAATTTTTTTATTTGTGCGTACTTTATACTGGAAAAAACGCAAACTACTGCATCGATCCATATTGTTGTATTCTATGTTTTCGCAAAACTTTTCTATCAATTTTTAATAATTATGCCGAGTCAGTAAGGTCAACTGAATAATATTACACCTTGTAGTTTATAAAGTATTTATACGCTTTATTTTAACCGAACTTCTGTTTTACTAAGGAAAAAACATACACACACGGGTAGTCACAAGCCTAAAAGTCTGACAACCAGTCTTCTTTCTTGAAGATGGTGTTACTTGCAGATGACACATCATTAATCTTTAAAATAAACCGACGGTCTCAAAAACTTGAAGACGTGAATAGCTCTATTCTGCAAGTCCAAGATTGGTTTACGGTAAGCAATTTGGTACTGTGATTGTCTGCCATTTGCTCCTATTTAATAACAAAATATTATATTTATTTTAAAACCGGCACATGGCACTCAACTTAGAAACACATAAATTCTCTATTTAATGGGAAACAAAGTACGAAAAGGTCGAATGCAATATTTCACCGAATTCTAAAGAAACTAGTAAAATATCCAATTTCTTATCTCGACTCACAATACTAGTGCCAGCATCTGGTAACCATTTAGTCGGGCTCAGGTAATTCAAACGGACCCTTTTAAACAATTGAGAACTTGTACAAAAACAGCCATTAAACTATTCTGCGAAACTGTGGGAAGACACGCCAAGTATTAAGAAATTTAGGGAACTGAAGAATAAAGTTGAGGCAATTGGTTTCAGACCACGATAGGGTACGGACGTCCGAATCTAGGCTAGTTAAATTAGTAGACTGGTGAATACCAAGAGGCCATGTCCGAGTGGGCTGTCGCGAGATAACGAGTATGAGTTATTAAGTTAAATATAGTTGGGTTAAGACCCAGATTAGACTAATATAGTACCTAATGTAATATGTGTGTGTGTGTGTGTGTTGGTGCGACTGGGTGAGTCTTTAATTATAATAATTATCCAAGGCTGGTAATATATTTGAAGTTCTTGTAACTAAACAGACAGAGACGTGTTGCTGGGGAGTTTGTTGCGCCACTTCTTCTTCCCAGCTCAAACACTAGGAAGTGGTGAAGGGAGGGCGCTTTGGGGACCGTCTATAGACATTCAGGAGAGTTGATCCACAACTCTATTAATTAATGATTCTTCTATCTAGTATCTAGATCTTGAATTCTGTATCCATTGCCTCTTAACCAATTAAAAGGGCTTTAAGAGAGATTATCCAAAACTCTATTAAATAAATAATGATTCTTGAGTTTCGATTCTCAACTCTATTAGCTATTAATTCTTGCATGTTGTATTCGATATCCCAGACCAATAATTCGGTCAGACTGACATGAACGCGTGGCTTGCAGATGTGCTTGTTGTGCAAAGGGTGACCTTCCAGGGAATTGGGTGAACACATCTATCTTATATTCAGTCCAAGGACTGATAGGGACCATGTCTCTTTAAGAGCATGATGCCGACGCATGCCGCTGGAACTAGCCGCCCCGTTGTAGACAAGGCCGGTCATACGTTGCCGCAGGGAAAGCCGCTGCGTCACGTTTATCAGTTCGAAAGAACTGCTAGGGACCATGTCTTCAAAAGAGCATGATGCCGACGCAATGCGTCAATTATGGAAGTGTTGCTCTGAGCATTCCGAGTGCAGATGTGAGGTATCGTGTGAGTAATGACTGACCAAATACCTGTTACGCTAACGTAAAGGTTATTCACAAGTTTATATTATTATAACGACATACTTTGCATCCCTCTATTATTTAATAGCTTTCTAAAATCACATTCAATGTATTTTCATAACTATGAATTCCTGTCTTATTTACAATCTCCTTCAATCCTTTCCTTGCCTTATTTATGGGACAAGGTATCTGAGTTCTTCTTTTTTAAGAATTCATTTCTTATATCGGTGGGAGAGTGACCAGTCTGGAGACAAGCTCTACAGGGCCGTACGGGGTGGAATGCGGCCCTTCCCCTAAGGGGGGAACCGACCTAACCACTAATATTAGTATAATTAGGAAAAACGAAAATTTTATCAGCCTAGGGTAATTCAGGTACAGTCACAATATCACATCACAAGTGCCTGTATGTAATGAAAACAGACTTAGTTCCTTTCTCTTGGGAGGATCACCGATAAGCCACTATCTCACATAAAAGGCTTAAAGGATAGCACATCGTTTCGACGAAATATCGGATTCAATTTTTTTTCGGAGAGCTTTCTCCCACAGTTTTCTTCTTATAACATCTTTGGCAAATACATGGGTCCCCGTATTTTTGCAGAAAACAGCTGCGCAACTGGGCTCAATAATTAATTATGCGTTGAAGAAGTCGCTTATATACAAAAAAAAAATATGGCTAGCTGTCAAATTATAATACGCTGGAGAGCAACGCCATCTGAAGTGAGCATGTGGCAGTTTTTATCCCCATTGTAAGGCCCGTTTACACGTCGATGATCAGAACGATATTTTGTTACTGTATAATTTGAGGTCATCTGGCAATTTCTTGGCAGTTGCATACTGCATTTTGTTTTTAACCGTATGAACATTGGGATGTTTAATGAACACATATATTGCTTTCGTGCAAAGCAGGGGCGGGTCGCTAGTGTCAATATAAAAATTCATCCGCAGTGATGATTATTACAGTTTCTTACAATGAGTTTATTGTAATAACTTCCTTCTATATCAGAACGTGTAACACGCCACGTTCTGCAACTGACGTTGTTGTTTTATCCTAAAATTTACCGAAATCGAATGTTATATTAATCTAGTTTTAAAACATAAGTAATTAAATTTTGACGCGTAAAAGTGTTCCTTAAACCTATCTACTCACAGAAATAAGTCATTTGTCATAATTCTTTGCACATAATGTTCCTGATTCTACAATGGTAATTACCGGTGACACCTATCCAGTAAGAAGTAGTTGATACATAAAAAAAATCAAAAATTGAATGGAAATTGATTTATTCAGTTCAAATAATTTTGAATGTCAATCAGTTTACTTTATCGAATCCATCCTTAGAAGGCGCAGCCACAACCTCTGCCAGCCAAACCACCACGAAGACCGAGGCCAGGGGCAGCCAAAGCAGCGGGAGCGAAGGCGTCACCAAGACCGTAAGCAGCAAGAGGGCCCATGGCGGCAGCCGGGGCAAAGGCAGCAGTCTCACTGATCATGGCGTTCCTGCCATTACCACAGGCATGGTTGACGGTTCCGGCACCGGCAGAAGGCACCACACCTTCCATAGCAACAGTACCCACGAACGGCAGCTCGCCACCCACAGTCAGAGCACCCTCATAAACGTTGTCACACGGGTAGTCAGAAGCCCAAAAGTCTGAAAACCAATCTTCTTTCTTGAAGATGGTATTATTTGCAGATCATTAATCTTTAAAATATACCGACGGTCTCAAAATCTTGAAGGCGTGAATAGCTCTATTCTGCAAGTCCAAGATTGGTTTACGGTAAGCAATTTGTTACTAAATAACACAAAAACCAAATGCATTAGATTTAAATTACCTAATGTTAGAAGTAGCGAATGTGACATCATATTGAATGGGGAAAAACTGGAATTTATTAATCAAACGGTTTTCCTAGGAATCACGCTAGACGAGAAATTACAATGGGGACCTCATATAACATCTCTTGCGGGGCGGCTAAGCTCGGCCGCTTATGCTGTTTGAAAGATAAGACAGTTAACAGATGTAGAAACAGCGCGATTGGTCTATTTTAGCTACTTCCACAGTATTATGTCGTATGGCATTTTACTGTCGGGCTGCTGACATTGAATCCATTTTTATTTTACAAAAGAGAGCTGTCAGAGCCATTTATAATCTACGTCGCCGCGAATATCACAGGAAACTATTTAAAAGGATTAATATTATGACGGTACCTTGCCAATTCATTTATGAAAATATTATGTACGTAAGGAAAAGTCCACATCTTTTTAATAAAATAAGTGATAGACATAATTTTAATACTAGAAATAAAGATAAACTAGATCAACCATTTTTCATATTATCTAAAGTACATACATCTTTTATGGGGTACTGTGTTAAATGTTACAACAAAATACCTTGAGATATATTGCAATTAAATGAAAGAAAATTTGAAACTCATATTAAGAATACACTTTGTAAACAAGCATACAAATTAGAGGATTATATCCAAGATAAGAGTGCTTGAAAACATGCTCGTCCTGCTCCATAGGACAATTTAGAATCAAGACAAAATCAAACAGGTTGCTAAAATGGTTAATTGTAAAATTTATAATTATGTGTTATATGACATTGATTTTACATTCTGTGATTACTTCCTCTCACACTAACTTATTAATTTTAAAAACATTAGGAAAATCGTCTACTTTTACAATGTTTGTAAATATCTGAGCACCATGTATCTATCACATAATTAAATTATCTATCGTTGCTTCATTTTTAATTCTTTTTACTTATTGTGGTATAGTAATTTTATTCTAGGTGCATCGTCTTCACATATAATTATTTAACTAATGTACGTACGTATACAAACTATTGTAAATCATTTTAAAAGAGTAACCGTGGAGTTTCTTCCCTATTCTTCTCCATACGAAAACTACCTTTTGGAAGGGGCGACTAGAATCAATTATATTATTTTGTAAATAATTTGACTTTGACTTTGACTTTTCCCAAGGGAACGCTGGGTATCGTGTTTCCTAGTAACTGGGTTGTGGAGATCAGATAGTTAGTCACTCCATGTAAAATACTGGTATTCAGTTGCATTCGGTTAGACTGGAAGCTGACCCCAACAAAGTTGAGAAAAGGCTAGGCAGATTATGATGATGATACAACGCCGAAAGGAAGTCAAGATAACATAAAAAACTAGTCTGTCTACAATTAACAGTGTAGAATACTTCAATCGTGATGATGATTTTCATTACGAATGAGACTTGCAACGCCATCTATGAGTGAAAGTGTATGTATTAACAGTATCAATCAATCTGCCTAGCCTTTTCCCAACTATATAGTTATGTTAGGGTTGGTTTTCCGTGTAACCTATGTAGCTGAATACCAGTATTTTACATGGAGCGACTGCCTATCTGACCTCCACGATTGACAGGTTCGATGCAGTTTTATCATACTACCACAAAGTGTAAAACCTGCATTTCAGTTAGATTCTGGCCTATGAATTTTGAGCTTGATATTTAATCGAAACTTTTCACATGAAAACATTCTAGAAATGTTTAATGAATAACACCCGAACTATAAAGTGTCTCAACAGCGCGACACTTTTCTGTGGAGTTCCTTTCAAAGTACAAGGAAGGACTTTACATCAATGCAAAGGAGATGTGCGTGAACTTGGCAGATCATTTCCCAGCAGAGCATGAAAAAATGTGAGTTCTATTGGCATCCAGGCGAGTTCTTGAGTTCCTTATACTTAAAAAAAAAATCGGACTTTTTGCCTGAAAAAAGTGGAACGAAAATATGCACTGCTAAGTTCCGTTGGCAGATCTTTTTTTTTCCAAAATTTAAATTTTAAAACTGATTTAGGTGCATACTGGTGAGCTCTATAGTTCCTTATACTTTTCCGAAAGAGTTCTGCTGACCTAAATTAAAAAAAATAAATTGGCCTTTTTCTAGAAAAAGTCGATCATTTTGATAAAATAGCCGTGAACGACGTAATTTGTGAATTTTCATGGATTATTCGGGCTGTGATTAGTAACTAAGACTCCAGTAACTGGAAAAACTCAATGAAAGCAGAAGTCTCACTACAGTATCAGCAGAGCCTGGTGAAATATATAGGTTGGGAGCAGTCGAAATTTCATTCAGTGTTTAAGTTAGTAGGATCAAAAAGGAATATGAATAGGATTGAGGAGCAAGAACTCCTCGTTTTCTGACGCATCTATGATATAACTTTTCGAAAACATGAAATAATAACTCAGAACTCTAACTCAGGTGTCTGCAGAGCATGGTTGAAAAGTAAGATTAGGAGAAATTGAGATTGAGTTTAGTGTTTTAATACGTAGGATCTTAAAAAAAATTAGAATGACTGAGGAGCTAGAAATTCTCGTTTCCTGATGTGCATATAGAAGAACTATCTGAAAACATGAAACAAAAACCCAGAACTCTGACCCAGGTATCAGCAGAGCATGGTTGAAAAGTTAGATTTGAAGAAATCAAGATTTAATTAGGTGTTCCAGTAAGACGGATAAAAAATAAATGAGTTGCAATGAGGAACCGGGACTCCTCGTTTCCTGAAGCACCTATAAGCAAACCATCCGAAAACATGAAACAAAAATTCAGAACTTTGATTCAGGTATCAGCAGAGCATGGTTGAAAAGTAAGTAGAAATTAAAATTTAATCAGTGTTTTAATTAGCAGGATCATTAAAACATTTAGAAGAAATTTGGATGTGGAACTCCTCGTTTCCTAAAGCACCTATAAACGTACCATCCGAAACATGAAACAAGAACCCAAAACTCTGATTCAGGTATCAGCAGAGCATGGTTGAAAAGTAAGATAAGTAGAAATTTAAATTTAATCAGTGTTTTAATAAGCAGGATCATTAAAACATCTAGAAGAAATTTGGATGTGGAACTCCTCGTTTCCTGAAGCATCTCTAAAATGCTATCCGATTACATGCAGTAATAACCCAGAACTCTGACTCAGGTATCAACAGAGCATGGATAAAGGTTTCATGAGGTTGAAATCAATATTTGATTCAGAGTTACAAAGTGAAGTTTGTCACGCACATGCAAAGGGGTTACATGAGCGATCAAGTATGGAAATCCTATCCGCCACACGGCCATTTATAATATAATTTTATACACATATTTCTATTTGTTAATGTCAATACAGTATAAGTATACGATGTTGAAAATAAAAGGACCAAAAATATAAATGCATATTGATTTATTAAGTTGGAATGTTTTGGAATGTTAATCAGTTTACTTTAACAAATATATTCTTAGATGGCGCAGCCACAACCTCTGCCAGCCAAACCACCACGAAGACCGAAGCCAGGGGCAGCAAAAGCAGCGGGAGCGAAGGCGTCACCAAGACCATAAGTAGCAAGAGAGCCCATGGCGACAGCCGGGGCAAAGGCAGCAGTCTCACTGATCATGGCATTCCTGCCATTACCACAGGCATGGTTGACGGCTCCAGCACCGGCAGAAGACACAACACCTTCCATAGCAGCAGTACCCACGAAAGGCAGCTCGCCGCCCACAGTCAGAGCACCCTCATAAACGTTGTCAGACACAACGGAGATACCAACGGGAGCAATAGCAGAGGCGCTGGAGACAGGCAGAGCGCCGCCACTGGTGGGACTGAACTCCATGGCGGGGGCGTAGATTCCATCGTAAGCCAGGCCTCTGCCTGCGCAGCCAGCGGAAAGTCCATCAAAAGCCAGACCTCTGCCTGCCAAGCCAACGCCAGGGTACGCGAATCCATCATATGCCAAAGCAGGAGCAGAAAAGCCGCAAGGGGCGGCAAAGGAGGGAGAGGCCAAGCCATAATAGGGAGCAGCAAGTCCAGAGATATCAGCAACCGCAGCGCGACTGGTGCAGGACTGTCCGAGTGTGGACTGAAATTGTAAAAATATTTTGTTACGCTCTTACACATCAAACATTTACATTTTGGAGACAGTCTATTACAATATTTTATTAAGAACATAATATCGTATCACGTGAAGAGAATAATGTAACTTAAAAAAAAATGCTTACCTTGAGCAGGAGCGCCTGAGCGCAGAGGACGAGGATAGCTTTGACAGACATTGTTGTTTGTTTCGTGTGATGATACAAGAGTGATGTTCAGTGCAACTGTAGGAGGATTTATACTCAATTAAGTTATCAAGTTCCGAGAAAATTTGTATGTAGGTAAGTATAATTAATTAATAGCTTGTGCAAGTTCGATAAGCCTGTCATTTACTAACAAAGAAACACTTTATTTTATTTGACACAAATCGTCACGTTTTCCAAAATTTCGTAAATGTAGTTGATATGAACAAACGGCTGAGTATAAAATGTGACAATTACTTTGGGTCATCATTCAATCTTCAGTTGTTGAACAAACTTAAACATGTCTTCCTTCACTGTTCTGTTGCTCTGCATCCAAGCTTGCTTGGTCCAAGTAAGTGATTGCTGTTTTGAATTCTACCTTTTCTTTCAGTTTTTTCGTATTTAAGGGATTACTTATTTTGGTTTCTATGTGTAAATGTTTGTGAAGATAAATCATGATTATTACTTTTGCAGAATGTATTCAGCCAGGCCTGCCTTGGTGCTTATGGCCCAGCTTTTGGTTCACCACTGATGGCTGGTTCTTACGGCTTCAATGGCTTAGCTGCTCCAGGTTTGGCTTATGATGGACTTGCGTATCCCGTCGCCAGTTTTGCTGGTGCATACCCTGCTGCCGGTTGTGATAACGGACTTGCCGCGTACGGTGGTACCGGTGAAGGCAACGTGGCTGTCGCTGGTGAGCTGCCAGTCGCCGGTAACACCGCTGTAGCTGGTCAAGTCCCCATCATGGGCGCCGTGAGCTTTGGTGGCGGTGTGCCAGCTGCTGGTGCAGTGTCCATCTCCGGCAAGTGCGCTTGCGGCTGTGGTTCCCCTTACGACTATCTGTACTAGGGAATATCTCAACATCGTTTGAAATTATGCTGGAATCATAAATAAATAAATAAATCAGTTTAGCAATTTTTTTTATTTGTGCGTACTTTATACTGGAAAAACGCAAACTACTGCATCGATCCATATTGTTGTATTCTATGTTTTCGCAAATCTTTTCTATCAATTTTTAATAATTATGCCGAGTCAGTAAGGTCAGCTGAATAATTATACCTTGTACTTTATAAAGTATTTATACGCTTTATTTTAATCGAACTTCTATTTTACTAAGGAAAAAACATACACACACGGGTCCAAAAGTCTGACAACCAGTCTTCTTTCTTGAAGATGGTGTTATTTGCAGATGACACATCATTAATCTTTAAAATAAACCGACGGTCTCAAAATCTTGAAGACGTGAATAGCTCTATTCTGCAAGTCCAAGATTGGTTTATGGTAAACAAATTGGTACTAAATAAAACAAACACCAAATGCATTATTAGATTTAAATTACCTAATGTTAGAAGTAGCGAATGTGACAGCATATTTAATGGGGAAAAACTGGAATTTATTAATCAAATGGTTTTCCTAGGAATCACGCTAGACGAGAAATTACAATAGGGACCTCATATAACATCTCTTGCGGGGCGGCTAAGCTCGGCCGCTTATGCTGTTAGAAAGATAAGACAGTTAACAGATGTAGGAACCGCGCGATTGGTCTATTTTTCTACTTCCACAGCATTATGTCGTATGGTATTTTACTGTGGGGTCGGGCTGCTGACATTGAATCCATCTCTATTTTACAAAAGAGAGCCATTTATAATCTACGGCGCCGCGAATCTCTCAGGAAACTATTTAAAAGGATTAATACTATGGCGGTACCTTGCCAATTCATTTATGAAAATATTATGTACGTGAGGAAAAATCCACATCTTTTAAAAAAAATAAGTGATAGACATAATTTTAATACTAGAAATAAAGATAAACGTGATCAACCATTTTTCAGATTATCTAAAGTATATCTTTTATGTGACATTTGTGCGACATATTGCAATTAAATGAAAGAAAATTTAAAACTCATATTAAAAGTACACTTTGCAAAAAAGCATATTTCAAATTAGAGGAATATATCCAAGATAAGAGTGCTTGGAAACATGCTGGTCCTGCTCCATAGGACAATTCAAAATCAAGACAAAATCAAACAGACTGCTAATTTAATTGCAAAATTTATAATTTGTGTTATATGACATTGATTTTACATTCTGTGATTACTTCCTCTCACACTGACTTATTAATTTTACAATGTTTGTAAATATGTGAGCACCATGTATCTATCACATAATTAAATTATCTGTCGTTGCTTCATTTTAATTCTTTTTAACTATTGTGGGATAGTAATTTTATTCTAGGTGCATCGTCTTCACATATAATTATTTAACTTATGTACGTACTTATACAAACTATTGTAAAGCATTTTAAAAGAGTCGCGGTGGAGTTTCTTGCCCATTCTTCTCCATACGAAAACTACCTTTTGGAAGGGGCGACTAAAATCAATTATATTATTTTGTAAATTTTGACGTTCAAAAGTGCCATACATGGGCCAATTTGAAATAAATGATTTGACTTTGACTTTGTCTTTTCCCAAGGGAACGCTGGGTATCGTTTTTCGTAGTAACTGGGTTGTGGAGATCAGATAGGCAGTCACTCCATGTAAAATACTGGTATTCAGCTGCATTCGGTTAGACTGGAAGCTGACCCCAACATAGTCGGGAAAAAGCTAGGCAGATTATGATGATGATACATCGCCGAAAGGAAGTCAAGATAACATAAAAAACTAGTCTGTCTACAATTAATATTGTAGAATACTTCAATCGTGATGATGATTTTCATTACGAATGAGACTTGCAACGCCATCTATGAGTGAAAGTGTATGTATTAACAGTATCAATCAATCTGCCTAGCCTTTTCCCAACTACATAATTATGTTAGGGTTGGATTCCCGTGTAACCTATGCAGCTGAATACCAATTTTTTACATGGAGCGACTGCCTATCTGACTTCCACAATTGACAGGTTCGATGCAGTTTTATGAAACTACCACAAAGTGTAAAACCTGCATTTCAGTTAGATTCTGGCCCACGAATTTTGAGCTTGATATTTAATCGAAACTTTTCACATGAAAACATTCTAAAAATGTTTAATGAATAACACCCGAACTATAAAGTGTCTCAACAGCGCGACACTTTTCTGTGGAGTTCCTTTCAAAGTACAAGGAAGGACTTTACATCAATGCAAAGGGGATGCGCGTGAACTTGGCAGATCATTTCCCAGCAGAGCATGAAAAAATGTGAGTTCTATTGGCATGCAGGCGAGTTTTTGAGTTGTTATACTTAAAAAAAAAAATTCGGACTTTTTGCCTAACAAAAGTGGAACGAAAATATGCACTGCTAAGTTCCGTTGGCACATCTTTTTTTTCCAAAATTAAAATTTTAAAACTGATTTAGGTGCACAGTGGTGAACTCTATAGTTCCTTATACTTTTCCGAAAGAGTTCTGCTGACCTAAATTTAAAAAAATATGTGTGGTGTGTGGAGAGTGGAGGCAGGCCTTTGCCCAGGAGCGGGACAGCGTAGGCTAGGACAAAAATGCTCTAATACTCTCACGAGTTAGCTATGAAAAGTCTATTGCCTAATGCCACCTGCTGCCTTTAAGCTTACATCTTACTGTGAGCATTTCTCTGTTTTATAGCCCACTGAGTTTTATAATTCCAATTGACTAATTTTGTTAACAATATCATTGGTATAACACCAGCAGTCTGGATGCTCTCTCTATTCAGTAACCCTTTATGTATTGCTCCTTTGGTGGCATCAGTAAACTTGATGTGCTTGCCTTTACTTGCTTGATCGAAAATACTCCATGCCCATGGAGTATTTTCGATACGTACCTCCATATGGGATTCTAATGAAGTAAAATATACATGTTTTCTAATTAACTAATTGTGCGTCACTTCAACTTTTTCCTTTTTTAAATTGTTGTTAATTGTGTTGATTCTATCGACATTGTGTACGATTAGTTTCTACTTGTTACATTGGTCTAACACCATGTTAGAATGGCGGTGTTGGTATGTTTTGTTACATGATTATTTACTACTAATTTATAGTTCTATTTATTAAAATGTTAGTAAAACGCCTTATTAACATCAGTTTTATGAATTGCTATAACCCATGCAAATACTGGTCTTGAAATTGTAATGCAAAAAAGGTACTAGTGTTTCTTCAAAACCTTAGATGACCGCTAATATGTCTACAATTTCGTAAAAGGGAAGATGACAAGATTTTGTGAGTTTTTGTGAATACAGAGTTCTGTCTGCTTCTGTGGCAGCATCTACATCACCACATGAGAACTACGCATCAGTCTGACGTCACGCAAAATCCTGCATCGCACATGCAGAGTTTACCACCGACTAGCAATTATATACAAAAACCCGACACCAATTTAGGGCAGTAGCCTACCAGACACAACACTCATCTGGTCGAAGAATCTTTACACCCTGTTCCTCATACCTCTATAATTCAAATTTAAAGGTCCTGTTAGGCGTCATACTGAAAACTGCACCAGCTTGCTGATTCTGCAAGGGTAGAAATATCAGCTTTAGCTCCTGTTTCAGTGCTCAATAAGAGCGCCATTATTTCCCTCTTCAACATCCCTCTTTCGATTAATTTCTTCTCCCTCTTAACATATTCCTCTCCAGAACTGCTTGTGGCGCTGATGATTTTGATCCGTCACAATAATATAAAATTATAATTTATTTCCCAAAATATTTTATGTGGATGTGGTATTTACGTGAGTTTAATGTTATAATAATAATTTTAGTACGTATTTATGTAATTTTATCTTTTTTTTTGTTTCAGTCCAGTACTAACCCCACAAGTTCTACAATTCAATTGATCCACGAAGATTTTTTTTTTTTGCAATACACGCTTGCTTTTCCAATTTACTTAGACATTGGCAGAATGCTCGACATCGGCTTTGCTTGCCATAGCAAAAAATAGAGTAGAATAGAATAATAGTTCAATAATTCGACGTCATATTGACACTATTAGGTTAGTGTCAGTTTTGCTTTAGAATCATTAAAAAAGAATAACAAAAAAAAATGAAAGTACAGTGACACTTTATTTAAATAACGATATAATGTAAATATATCCAAGTAATTTTTTTTTATTTATTTGTGTATAATGATAATTTAAGATACCCATAATTTCTTTATCAAAGAATAACTTAATTGTGCATATATTCTTACGTAGGTATCACTCATATTCATACCACAAAAATCGTTTTTTGGCTCTCCTGAAAAGTGAACTTATTTGGATAGTCACAGTATTGGTTTAAGCGTGCGATATTATAAAACAAAGTCGCTTTTTACGTTAGGCTGTTAGTCCTCGTGGTTCTTCTAAAATACGCAACGGAATTTGATGAGGTTTCCAACATCATTTACAGAATGTATTTCAGAAGGTTTATATTTATAATTCTTATATACATATTATACGTAAACATAGTACTGCAACTTGACGTTTTGTCAAGTCGTGAAAAATGCTTTTTTGAGCGCTTACCTACATGGCGTGCGCTGACTAAACTGTATCAGATAGTTACAATTTATGTTCTACTGGATTGTATATCATAATAAAATCAACAGAAAAGTCCGCGATAGCACATTTCTATCTTCCAAAGATGACCCAAAGTAATAATTTTTATCTTTAAGATTTTTTTTTAATGTTCTTTCCGATGCTATGTTGAACAGTATATTATTAATCATTGTCTGACAAATATGTTATTAGCCATTTAATTAAGATTTAAATATGTCTGGACATCACATAATTTAAATTAATGCTATAAAAGATATCACAGATTTAAAATTACGCGCAGGAAAATAATAAATTATGGCTGACGGCGGCGGCGTGGCGCCATCATTGAAGGGGGTCAATACCCTTTCTCGGCTTATAAGGAACTGCGATTATTGAAATTAATTTATGAATTGAATTCATAAAGTTGGATGGCAATGGTGGTTAAGTATTTGGACGTGCAAACTACACATAAGGAGAAGGTCTCACCATTTTTTTCATAATACATTCAGTTCAATGAAATAGTGGGACGATCCGTAGACCACTTTTGTTTTTTAACACATTCAATGCCAAATGAATTGTAAGATGCATCTCTGTATTACAGTTTTTGGCAATGTATGTACTACTGTGGCCATACATTTCAAGTGTTTTAATTCTTTTTAATTAAGTGTTATATGTAGGTTATAAATGATAATATTTTTAGCGGAACTTTATTTATTTAATAAAATAAAAAAACAATTTCACGGCGCCGTGTACTTGGCCTACGGAGCTATGAACGGCCAAACACACGGCGCCGTGTATTTGTCTTTTTTACATTATGGATGTTTTAATTGAGTTTTTTGGTATTAAATAATTTATATTAACGGATAGTACAAATAAAACAAAGTAAATAATCATCATAAGTGTAATTGCAGATAAAAATACAAACTATTTAAAGACAAGAATTATGAAATTATAAATGCAGTTCAAAGAAACATTCTATGCATAGGCCTGGCTTTCCAATGCAGCTCTTACATTCATTCAAAGTGGCAACTCGGTTCTTCTTTTCTCTACACCCTTTAAATTATTTTCGTAACTTCTGTGATAGTTCTTGTCTTGTTCACTTCAAACGACTATAATTTAAAAAATAATAGTGCGAACCGTAATCCAACACTTGATTTTAAAAGATCGTTTCTTTACGCGCGTGGCCATGAGCGTTACTTACATTCGTCGCAATGACCGGAGGGTACTGATGCATAGAAAAAACTCTATCGCAAACCACGGCGCCGTGTGTCTAGCTCCCCACTCCACCACGGCGCCGTGTACTCAGCCATATACATCTCCATGGCGCCGTGTAGTTGGCATTGAATGTGTTAATGTGGTTGAAAACTGAAAGCTTATAACAGGTGGCAGCACAGTTGTACGTCTTTAAACCGCCATTGTTGTGATTATGTTTGCTGTTGTGTCGATCGCAAATTATACGAAAACTAGATAAATATGGATGAGACTTGGAGTGTAGCACGATTAAAAGACGAGCTAAGGGCAGGGGAAGCGTCTACCCCTGGTAAAAAAGCAGCTTTAGTGGAATAATCAATAAATTATGAACGTTTTATAATTTATAGGTTATTTTGTGTTTGTTGACTTTTAGTTCGTTTTTTGTTAAAGACTGGAGGCGTACGATAGAAATAACCTGATCAGAGTGGAAAACCAACTCGGGCATGATCTTCCTGACAGAAAAACCTCAGAGATAGCACTTCTAGTACTGATATAATATGATAATATAAACACCAAATACTTTACTATAGTTTACATAATATCACATCACAAGTGCCTGTATGTAATAAAAAAAAAGACTTAGTTCCTTTCTCTTGAGAGGATCACCTATAAGCACTTTCTCCCATAAAAGGCTTAAAGGATAGCACATCGTCACGACGAAATATCGGATTGCAATTTTTTTCGGAGAGCTTTCTCCCACAGTTTTCTTCTTATAACATCTTTGGCAAATACATGGGTCCCCGTATTTTTGCAGAAAACAGCTGCGCAACGGGGCTCAATAATTAATTATGCGTTAAAGACGTCGCTTGTAGACAAAAAAAATATGGCTAGCTGTCAAATTATAATACTCTGGAGAGCAGCGCCATCTGAAGTGAGCATGTGGCAGTTTTTATCCCCATTGTAAGGCCCGTTTACACGGCGATGATCAGAACGATATTTTGTTACTGTACGATTTGGGATCATCTGGCAATTTCTTGGCAGTTTCATACTGCATTTTGTTTTTAACCATATGCACATTGGGATGTTGACATGTACATCAGTACATTGCACCCGTGCAAAGCAGGGGCGGGTCGGTAGTATCAATATTAAAAAAAATCATCTGCAATGATGATTATTACAGTTTCTTATAATGAGTTTATTGTAATAACTTCCTTCTATATCAGAACGTGTAACACGCCACGTTCTGCAACTTACGTTGTTGTTTTATTCTAAAATTGACCGAAATCGAATCTTATATTAATCTAGTTTTAAAACATAAGTAATTAAATTTTGACGCGTAAAAGTGTTCCTTAAACCTATCTACTCACAGAAATAAGTCATTTGTCATAATTCTTTGCACATAATGTTTCTGATTCTACAATAGTAATTATCGGTGACACCTATCCTGTAAGAAGTAAATAAATAAAAAAAACAAAAATATGAATGGAAATTGATTTATTCAGTTCAAATAATTTTGAATGTCAATCGGTTTACTTTATCGAATCCATCCTTAGAAGGCGCAGCCACAACCTCTGCCAGCCAAACCACCACGAAGACCGAGGCCAGGGGCAGCAAAAGCAGCGGGAGCGAAGGCGTCACCAAGACCGTAAGCAGTAAGAGGGCCCATGGCGGCAGCCGGGGCAAAGGCAGCAGTCTCACTGATCATGGCATTCCTGCCATTACCACAGGCATGGTTGACGGCTCCGGCACCGGCAGAAGGCACCACACCTTCCATAGCAACAGTACCCACGAACGGCAGCTCGCCGCCCACAGTCAGAGCACCCTCATAAACGTTGTCAGACACAACGGAGATACCAACGGGAGCAATAGCAGAGGCGCTGGAGACAGGCAGAGCGCCGCCACTGGTGGGACTGAACTCCATGGCGGGGGCGTAGATTCCATCATAAGCCAGGCCTCTGCCTGCACAGCCAGCGGAAAGTCCATCAAAAGCCAGACCTCTGCCTGCCAAGCCAACGCCAGGGTACGCGAATCCATCATATGCCAAAGCAGGAGCAGAAAAGCCGCAAGGGGCGGCAAAGGAGGGAGAGGCCAAGCCATAATAGGGAGCAGCAAGTCCAGAGATATCAGCAACCGCAGCGCGACTGGTGCAGGACTGTCCGAGTGTGGACTGAAATTGTAAAAATATTTTGTTACGCTCTTACACATCAAACATTTACATTTTGGAGACAGTCTATTACAATATTTTATTAAGAACATAATACCGTATCACGTGAAGAGAATAATGTAACTTAAAAAAAAAGCTTACCTTGAGCAGGAGCGCCTGAGCGCAGAGGACGAGGATAGCTTTGACAGACATTGTAGTTTTTTTCGAGTGATGATACAAGAGTGATGTTCAGTGCAACTGTAGGAGGATTTATACTCAATTAAGTTATCAAGTTCCGAGAAAATTTGTATGTAGGTAAGTGTAATTAATTAATAGCTTGTGCAAGTTCGATAAGCCTATCATTTACTAACAAAGAAACACCTTATTATATTTGACACAAATCGTCACGTTTTCCAAAATTTCGTAAATGTAGTTGATATGAACAAACGGCTGAGTATAAAATGTGAACATAACTTTAGGTCATCATTCAATTTTTAGTTGTTGAACAAACTTTAAACATGTCTACCTTCACTGTTCTGTTGCTCTGCATCCAAGCTTGCTTGATCCAAGTAAGTGATTGCTGTTTTGAATTCTACCTTTTCTTTCAGTTTTTTCGTATTTCAGGGATTACTTATTTTGGTTTCTATGTGTAAATGTTTGTGTAGATAAATCATGATTATTACTTTTGCAGAATGTATTCAGCCAGGCCTGCCTTGGTGGTTATGGCCCAGCTTTTGGTTCACCACTGATGGCTGGTTCTTACGGCTTCAACGGCTTAGCTGCTCCAGGTTTGGCTTATGATGGACTTGCGTATCCCGTCGCCGGTTTTGCTGGTGCATACCCTGCTGCCGGTTGTGGTAACGGACTTGCCGCGTACGGTGGTACCGGTGAAGGCAACGTGGCTGTCGCTGGTGAGCTACCAGTCGCCGGGAACACCGCTGTAGCTGGTCAAGTCCCCATCATGGGCGCCGTGAGCTTTGGTGGCGCTGTGCCAGCTGCTGGTGCAGTGTCCATCTCTGGCAAGTGCGCTTGCGGCTGTGGTTCCCCTTACGACTATCTGTACTAGGGAATATCTCAACATCATTTGAAATTATGCTGGAACCATAAATAAATAAATAAATCAGTTTAGCAATTTTTTTATTTGTGCGTACTTTATACTGGAAAAAACGCAAACTACTGCATCGATCCATATTGTTGTATTTAATGTTTTCGCAAAACTTTTCTATCAATTTTTAATAATTATGCCGAGTCAGTAAGCTCAGCTGAATAATATTACACCTTGTACTTTATAAAGTATTTATACGCTTTATTTTAACCGAACTTCTATTTTACTAAGGAAAAAACATGCACACAAGCCCAAAAGTCTGACAACCAGTCTTCTTTCTTGAAAATGGTGTTATTTGCAGATGACACATCATTAATCTTTAAAATAAACCGATGGTCTCAAAATCTTGAAGACGTGAATGAGAGCTCTATTGATATGTGAGCTCTATTCTGCAAGTCCAAGATTGGTTTACGGTAAGCAATTTGGTACTGTGATTATCTGCCATTTGCTCCTATTTAATAACAAAATATTATATTTATTTTAAAACCGGCACATGGCACTCAACTTAGAAACACATAAATTCTCTATTTAATGGGAAACTCAGTACGAAAACGTCGAATGCAATATTTCACCGAATTCTAAAGAAACTAGTAAAATATCCAATTTATTATCTCTACTCACAATACTAGTGCCAGCATCTGGTAACCATTTAGTCGGGCTCAGGCAATTCAAACGGACCCTTTTAAACAATTGAGAATTTGTACAAAAACAGCCATTAAACTATTCTGCGAAACTGTGGGAAGACGCGCCAAGTATTAAGAAATTTAGGGAACTGAAGAATAAAGTTGAGGCAATTGGTTTCAGACCACGATAGGGTACGGACGTCCGAATCTAGGCTAGTTAAATTAGTATACTTGGTGAATACCAAGAGGCCATGTCCGAGTGGGCTGTCGCGAGATAACGAGTATTAGTTATTAAGTTAAATATAGTTGGGTTAAGACCCAGATTAGACTAATATAGTACCTAATGTAATGTGTGTGTGTGTGTGTGTGTGTGTGTGTTGGTGCGACTGGGTGAGTCTTTCATTATAATAATTATCCAAGGCTGGTAATATATTTGAAGTTCTTGTAACTAAACAGACAGAGACGTGTTGCTGGGTAGTTTGTTGCGCCACTTCTTCTTCCCAGCTCAAACACTAGGAAGTGGTGAAGGGAGGGCGCTTTGGGGACCGTCTATAGACATTCAGGAGAGTTGATCCACAACTCTATTAATTAATGATTCTTGAATTATGATTCTCAACTCTATTATCTAGTATCTAGATCTTGAATTCTGTATCCATTGCCTCTTACCCAATTAATAGGGCTTTAAGAGAGATTATCCAAAACTCTATTAAATAAATAATGATTCTTGAGTTTCGATTCTCAACTCTATTAGCTAGTAATTCTTGAATGTTGTATTCGATATCCCAGACCAATAATTCGGTCAGACTGACATGATCGCGTGGCTTGCAGATGTGCTTGTTGTGCGAAGGGTGACCTTCCAGGGGATTGGGTGAACACATCTATCTTATATTCAGTCCAAGGACTGATATGGACCATGTCTCTTTAAGAGCATGATGCCGACGCATGCCGCTGGAACTAGCCGCCCCGTTGTAGACAAGGCCGGTCACACGTTGTCGCAGGGAAAGCCGCTGCGTCACGTTTATCAGTTCGAAAGAACTGCTAGGGACCATGTCTTCAAAAGAGCATGATGCCGACGCAATGCGTCACTTATGGAAGTGTTGCTCTGAGCATTCCGAGTGCAGATGTGAGGTATCGTGTGAGTAATGACTGACCAAATACCTGTTACGCTAACGTAAAGGTTACTCACAAGTTTATATTATTATAACGACATACTTTGCATCCCTCTATTATTTAATAGCTTTCTAAAATCACATCCAATGTATTTTCATAACTATGAATTCCTGTCTTATTTACAATCTCCTTCAATCCTTTCCTTGCCTTATTAATGAGACAAGGTATCGGAGTTCTTCTTGTTTAGGAATTCATTTCTTGTATCGGTGGGAGAGTGACCAGTCTGGAGACGAGCTCTACAGGGCCGTACGGGGTGGAGTGCGGCCCTTCCCCTAAGGGGGAAACCGACCTAACCACTAATATTAGTATAACTAGGAAAAACGAAAATTTTATCAGCCTAGGGTAATTCAGGTACAGTCACAATATCACATCACAAGTGCCTGTATGTAATGAAAACAGACTTAGTTCCTTTCTCTTGGGAGGATCACCGATAAGCCACTATCTCCCATAAAAGGCTTAAAGGATAGCACATCGTCTCGACGAAATATCGGATTCCAATTTTTTTCGGAGAGCTTTCTCCCACAGTTATCCCCGTATTTTTGCAGAAAACAGCTGCGCAACTGGGCTCAATAATTAATTATGCGTTAAAGAAGTCGCTTATATCCAAAAAAAATTATGGCTAGCATCAAATTATAATACGCTGGAGAGCAACGCCATCTGAAGTGAGCATGTGGCAGTTTTTATCCCCATTGTAAGGCCCGTTTACACGGCGATGATCAGAACGATATTTTGTTACTGTATAATTTGAGGTAATCTGGCAATTTCTTGGCAGTTTCATACTGCATTTTGTTTTTAACCGTATGAACATTGGGATGTTGACATGTACATCAGTACATTGCACGCGTGCAAAGCAGGGGCGGGTCGGTAGTATCAATATAAAAAAAATCATTTGCAATGATGATTATTACAGTTTCTTAAAATGAGTTTATTGTAATAACTTCCTTCTATATCAGAACGTGTAACAAGCCACGTTCTGCAACTTACGTTGTTGTTTTATTCTAAAATTGACCGAAATCGAATGTTATATTAATCTAGTTTTAAAACATAAGTAATTAAATTTTGACGCGTAAAAGTGTTCCTTAAACCTATCTACTCACAGAAATAAGTCATTTGTCATAATTCTTTGCACATAATGTTTCTGATTCTACAATAGTAATTATCGGTGACACCTATCCAGTAAGAAGTTAATAAATAAAAAAACCAAAAATAGGAATGGAAATTGATTTATTCAGTTCAAATAATTTTGAATGTCAATAGGTTTACTTTATCGAATCCATCCTTAGAAGGCGCAGCCACAACCTCTGCCAGCCAAACTACCACGAAGACCGAGGCCAGGGGCAGCAAAAGCAGCGGGAGCGAAGGCGTCACCAAGACCGTAAGCAATAAGAGGGCCCATGGCGGCAGCCGGGGCAAAGGCAGCAGTCTCGCTGATCATGGCGTTCCTGCCATTACCACAGGCATGGTTGACGGCTCCGGCACCGGCAGAAGGCACCACACCTTCCATAGCAACAGTACCCACGAAAGGCAGCTCGCCGCCCACAGTCAGAGCACCCTCATAAAGGTTGTCAGACACAACGGAGATACCAACGGGAGCAATAGCAGAGGCGCTGGAGACAGGCAGAGCGCCGCCACTGGTGGGACTGAACTCCATGGCGGGGGCGTAGATTCCATCGTAAGCCAGGCCTCTGCCTGCGCAGCCAGCGGAAAGTCCATCAAAAGCCAGACCTCTGCCTGCCAAGCCAACGCCAGGGTACGCGAATCCATCATATGCCAAAGCAGGAACAGAAAAGCCGCAAGGGGCGGCAAAGGAGGGAGAGGCCAAGCCATAATAGGGAGCAGCAAGTCCAGAGATATCAGCAACCGCAGCGCGACTGGTGCAGGACTGTCCGAGTGTGGACTGAAATTGTAAAAATATTTTGTTACGCTCTAACACATCAAACATTTACATTTTGGAGACAGTCTATTACAATATTTTATTAAGAACATAATACCGTATCACGTGAAGTGAATAATGTAACTTAAAAAAAAAAAATGCTTACCTTGAGCAGGAGCGCCTGAGCGCAGAGGACGAGGATAGCTTTGACAGACATTGTAGTTTGTTTCGAGTGATGATACAAGAGTGATGTTCAGTGCAACTGTAGGAGGATTTATACTCAATTAAGTTATCAAGTTCCGAGAAAATTTGTATGTAGGTAAGTGTAATTAATTAATAGCTTGTGCAAGTTCGATAAGCCTATCATTTACTAACAAAGAAACACTTTATTTTATTTGACACAAATCGTCACGTTTTCCAAAATTTCGTAAATGTAGTTGATATGAACAAACGGCTGAGTATAAAATGTGAACATAACTTTAGGTCATCATTCAATTTTTAGTTGTTGAACAAACTTTAAACATGTCTACCTTCACTGTTCTGTTGCTCTGCATCCAAGCTTGCTTGGTCCAAGTAAGTGATTGCTGTTTTGAATTCTACCTTTTCTATCAGTTTTTTTTGTATTTAAAGGATTACTTATTTTGTTTCCTATGTGTAAATGTTTGTGTAGATAAATTATGATTATTACTTTTGCAGAATGTATTCAGCCAGGCCTGCCTTGGTGCTTATGGCCCAGCTTTTGGTTCACCACTGATGGCTGGTTCTTACGGCTTCAACGGCTTAGCTGCTCCAGGTTTGGCTTATGATGGACTTGCGTATCCCGTCGCCGGTTTTGCTGGTGCATACCCTGCTGCCGGTTGTGGTAACGGACTTGCCGCGTACGGTGGTGCCGGTGAAGGCAACGTGGCTGTCGCTGGTGAGCTGCCAGTCGCCGGGAACACCGCTGTAGCTGGTCAAGTCCCCATCATGGGCGCCGTGAGCTTTGGTGGCGCTGTGCCAGCTGCTGGTGCAGTGTCCATCTCCGGCAAGTGCGCTTGCGGCTGTGGTTCCCCTTACGACTATATGTACTAGGGAATATCTCAACATCATTTGAAATTATGCTGGAACCATAAATAAATAAATAAATCAGTTTAGCAATTTTTTTATTTATGCGTACTTTATACTGGAAGAAACGCAAACTACTGCATCGATCCATATTGTTGTATTTAATGTTTTCGCAAAACTTTTCTATCAATTTTTAATAATTATGCCGAGTCAGTAAGGTCAGCTGAATAATATTACACCTTGTACTTTATAAAGTATTTATACGCTTTATTTTAACCGAACTTCTATTTTACTAAGGGAAAAACATACACACAAGCCCAAAAGTCTGACAACCAGTCTTCTTTCTTGAAGATGGTGTTATTTGCAGATGACACATCATTAATCTTTAAAATAAACCGATGGTCTCAAAATCTTGAAGACGTGAATAGCTTTATTCTGCAAGTCCAAGATTGGTTTACGGTAAGCAATTTGGTACTGTGATTGTCTGCCATTTGCTCCTATTTAATAACAAAATATTATATTTATTTTAAAACCGGCACATGGCACTCAACTTAGAAACACATAAATTCTCTATTTAATGGGAAACAAAGTACGAAAAGGTCGAATGCAATATTTCACCGAATTCTAAAGAAACTAGTAAAATATCCAATTTCTTATCTCGACTCACAATACTAGTGCCAGCATCTGGTAACCATTTAGTCGGGCTCAGGCAATTCAAACGGACCCTTTTAAACAATTGAGAATTTGTACAAAAACAGCCATTAAACTATTCTGCGAAACTGTGGGAAGACGCGCCAAGTATTAAGAAATCTAGGGAACTGAAGAATAAAGTTGAGGCAATTGGTTTCAGACCACGATAGGGTACGGACGTCCGAATCTAGGCTAGTTTAATTAGTAGACTTGGTGAATACCAAGTCTATGACCATGTCCGAGTGGGCTGTCGCGAGATAACGAGTATTAGTTATTAAGTTAAATATAGTTGGGTTAAGACCCAGATTAGACTAATATAGTACCTAATGTAATATGTGTGTGTGTGTGTGTGTGTGTTTGTGTGTGTGTTGGTGCGACTGGGTGAGTCTTTCATTATAATAATTATCCAAGGCTGGTAATATATTTGAAGTTCTTACAACTAAACAGACAGAGACGTGTTGCTGAGGAGTTTGTTGCGCCACTTCTTCTTCCCAGCTCTAACACTAGGAAGTGGTGAAGGGAGGGCGCTTTGGGGACCGTCTATAGACATTCAGGAGAGTTAATCCACAACTCTATTATTTACTGATTCTTGAATTATGATTCTCAACTCTATTAGCTATTAATTCTTGCATGTTGTATTCGATATCCCAGACCAATAATTCGGACATGAACGCGTGGCTTGCAGATGTACTTGTTGTGCGAAGGGTGACCTTCCAGGGGATTGGGTGAACACATCTATCTTATATTCAGTCCAAGGACTGATAGGGACCATGTCTCTTTAAGAGCATGATGCCGACGCATGCCGCTGGAACTAGCCGCCCCGTTGTAGACAAGGCCGGTCACACGTTGCCGCAGGGAAAGCCGCTGCGTCACGTTTATCAGTTCAAAAGAACTGCTAGGGACCATGTCTTCAAAAGAGCATGATGCCGACGCAATGTGTCAATTATGGAAGTGTTGCTCTGAGCATTCCGAGTGCAGATGTGAGGTATCGTGTGAGTAATGACTGACCAAATACCTGTTACGCTAACGTAAAGGTTACTCACAAGTTTATATTATTATAACGACATACTTTGCATCCCTCTATTATTTAATAGCTTTCTAAAATCACATCCAATGTATTTTCATAACTATGAATTCCTGTCTTATTTACAATCTCCTTAAATCCTTTCCTTGCCTTATTAATGCGACAAGGTATCGGAGTTCTTCTTATTTAGGAATTAATTTCTTATATCGGTGGGAGAGTGACCAGTCTGGAGACGAGCTCTACAGGGCCGTACGGGGTGGAATGCGGCCCTTCCCCTAAGGGGGGAACCGACCTAACCACTAATATTAGTATAATTAGGAAAAACGAAAATTTTATCAGCCTAGGGTAATTCAGGTACAGTCACAATATCACATCACAAGTGCCTGTATGTAATGAAAACAGACTTAGTTCCTTTCTCTTGGGAGGATCACCGATAAGCCACTATCTCCCATAAAAGGCTTAAAGGATAGCACATCGTCTCGACGAAATATCGGATTCCAATTTTTTTCGGAGAGCTTTCTCCCACAGTTTTCTTCTTATAACATCTTTAGCAAATACATGGGTCCCCGTATTTTTGCAGAAAACAGCTGCACAACTGGGCCAAATAATAGGGTACTTTCGTTAGTCAAAAATACATGATGAAATTTGGTAAAAATTATAATTTATGTAGAAATATACTTATATTTTCTGATTTTAAGTCATAAAAGCACATTATTGCTTTATTAAACTAAAGCTAAAAGTCGTAATTTTTATCTGTAAATCACGTGACCTAAAACACGAGCCGTCATAGTGTGACGTCATCTAGGCAAAAACATTGCATAAGAAAAAATAAACAAATAACCTCAATGTTTTTCATCTAATCATTTTTTTATAGTTTTGCAAGTTTTATCTCCAATTACTACTTCAATGTTGTTTGATAAGTGGACGACGGTGTTTTCTAAGTGACGGATGTGAAATTTTAGTGTCTTGGAAGTAAGATTCATGATGAAATCGATGATTTAATACTCGTCAATGGTTTGTTTAACAAAGTTTTTTTTTCCTATTTGGTACAGACTTTAGACACTACACATCAACGATAGCGATTGCAATTCATTATTTTCTCAAAAAACACCAAATATTTATAGCTGATAACGTTGAATGAGTGCCGGTCGTACATATTCGACTGTTGTATTTACCACTATTACGTCACCAAAATGTCTGACAGCGTTTTTTTGCGGGAATAAAAAGGTTTAAAATTTAATTTAATTTTATGGCAAGAAAACGTGTTTATTTTGCCGAAATATTTATTTTTGTGGCTTTTTACTGGGAAAATCAACATTTTGAAGTACTTTTTCAAAGATAGTAGAATACCCTATTAATTATGCGTTAAAGAAGTCGCTTATATACGAAAAAAAAATATGGCTAGCTGTCAAATTATAATACGCTGGAGAGCAACGCCATCTGAAGTGAGCATGTGGCAGTTTTTATCCCCATTGTAAGGCCCGTTTACACGGCGATGATCAGAACGATATTTTGTTACTGTATAATTTGGGATCATCTGGCAATTTCTTGGCAGTTTCATACTGCATTTTGTTTTTAACCGTATGAACATTGGGATGTTGACATGAACATATATATTGCACTCGTGCAAAGCAGGGGCGGGTCGCTAGTGTCAATATAAAAATTCACACGCAATGATGATTATTACAGTTTCTTATAATGAGTTTATTGTAATAACTTCCTTCTATATCAGAACGTGTAACACGCCACGTTCTGCAACTTACGTTGTTGTTTTATCCTAAAATTGACCGAAATCGAATGTTATATTAATCTAGTTTTAAAACATAAGTAATTAAATTTTGACGCGTAAAAGTGTTCCTTAAACCTATCTACTCACAGAAATAAGTCATTTGTCATAATTCTTTGCACATAATGTTTCTGATTCTACAATAGTAATTATCGGTGACACCTATCCAGTAAGAAGTTAATAAATAAAAAAACCAAAAATATGAATGGAAATTGATTTATTCAGTTCAAATAATTTTGAATGTCAATAGGTTTACTTTATCGAATCCATCCTTAGAAGGCGCAGCCACAACCTCTGCCAGCCAAACCACCACGAAGACCGAGGCCAGGGGCAGCAAAAGCAGCGGGAGCGAAGGCGTCACCAAGACCGTAAACAGTAAGAGGGCCCATGGCGGCAGCCGGGGCAAAGGCAGCAGTCTCACTGATCATGGCGTTCCTGCCATTACCACAGGCATGGTTGACGGCTCCGGCACCGGCAGAAGGCACCACACCTTCCATAGCAACAGTACCCACGAACGGCAACTCGCCGCCCACAGTCAGAGCACCCTCATAAACGTTGTCAGACACAACGGAGATACCAACGGGAGCAACAGCAGAGGCGCTGGAGACTGGCAGAGCGCCGCCACTGGTGGGACTGAACTCCATGGCGGATGCGTAGATTCCATCGTAAGCCAGGCCTCTGCCTGCGCAGCCAGCGGAAAGTCCATCAAAAGCCAGACCTCTGCCTGCCAAGCCAACGCCAGGGTTCGTGAATCCATCATATGCCAAAGCAGGAGCAGAAAAGCCGCAAGGGGCGGCAAAGGAGGGAGAGGCCAAGCCATAATAGGGAGCAGCAAGTCCAGAGATATCAGCAACCGCAGCGCGACTGGTGCAGGACTGTCCGAGTGTGGACTGAAATTGTAAAAATATTTTGTTACGCTCTTACACATCAAACATTTTCATTTTGGAGACAGTCTATTACAATATTTTAATAAGAACATAATACCGTATCACGTGAAGAGAATAATGTAACTTAAAAAAAAAAGCTTACCTTGAGCAGGAGCGCCTGAGCGCAGAGGACGAGGATAGCTTTGACAGACATTGTAGTTTGTTTCGAGTGATGATACAAGAGTGATGTTCAGTGCAACTGTAGGAGGATTTATATTCAATTAAGTTATCAAGTTCCGAGAAAATTTGTATGTAGGTAAGTGTAATTAATTAATAGCTTGTGCAAGTTCGATAAGCCCACCATTTACTAACAAAGAAACACTTTATTTTATTTGACACAAATCGTCACGTTTTCCAAAATTTTGTAAATGTAGTTGATATGAACAAGCGGCTGAGTATAAAATGTGACAATAACTTTGGGTCATCATTCAATCTTCAGCTGTTGAACAAACTTTAAACATGTCTTCCTTCACTGTTCTGTTGCTCTGCATCCAAGCTTGCTTGGTCCAAGTAAGTGATTGCTGTTTTGAATTCTACCTTTTCTTTCAGTTTTTTCGTATTTAAAGGATTACTTATTTTGGTTTCTATGTGTAAATGTTTGTGAAGATAAATCATGATTATTAATTTTGCAGAATGTATTCAGCCAGGCCTGCCTTGGTGCTTATGGCCCAGCTTTTGGTTCACCACTGATGGCTGGTTCTTACGGCTTCAACGGCTTAGCTGCTCCAGGTTTGGCTTATGATGGACTTGCGTATCCCGTTGCCGGTTTTGCTGGTGCATACCCCGCTGCTGGTTGTGGTGCCGGACTTGCAGCGTACGGCGGTGCTGGTGAAGGCAACGTGGCGGCCGTTGGTGAGCTGCCAGTTGCCGGTAACACCGCTGTTGCTGGTCAAGTCCCTATCATGGGCGCCGTAAGCTTTGGGGGCGCTGTGCCAGCTGCTGGTGCAGTGTCCATCTACGGCAAGTGCGCTTGCGGCTGTGATTCCCCTTACGACTATCTGTACTAGGGAATATATCAACATTGTTTGAAATTATGCTTGTGTCATAAATAAATAAATCAGTTTAGCAATTTTTTTTTTTGTTTTTGCGTACTTTATATTGGAAAAAAACGCAGTAGGCATCGATCCATATCGTTGTATTCGATGTTTTGGCAAAACTTTTTTATTAACTTGTAATGATTGCCTAGTCAGTAAGGTCAGCTGATAGAATAATATTACACCTTTGTACGTCATTAAGGGTTTATACACTAGATTTTAACCGAACTTCTATTTTGCTATGGAAAAACATATATACTTACACGGGCAGTCAGAAGCCCAAAATTCTGATAACCAGTCTTACAAATGGGTATCGTATTACACAGTAACTGGGTTGTGGAGGTCAGATAGGTAGTCAGTCCGTGTAAAATACTGGTATTCAGCTGCATCCAGTTAGACATGCATGTAGGTGAGTTCTAGAGTTCCTAAGACTTCAAAAAAATAGTTCTGGCTTTTTTGCCTGGATAAAATGGAATAAAAATATGCACTGCTAACTTCCGCTAGCAGATCTTTTTTCCAAAATTAAAATTTTAAAACTAATTTAGGTGCATAGTGGTGAGCTCTATAGTTCCTTATACTTTTCCGAAAGAGTTTTGCTGTCATAAATAAAAGAAATATATTGGCCTTTTTCTAGAAAAAGTCGATCATTTTAATAAAACAGCCGTGATTGACATAATTTGTAGATTTTCATGGATTATTCGGTCTATAATTAGTAACTAAGATTTCAGTAACAGAAAAAACTAAATGAAAGCAGAAGTATCACAACAGTATCAACTGAGCCTGGTGAAAAATATCGGTTGGGAGAAGTCGAGATTTCATTCAGTGTTTAAGTTAGTATGATCAAAAAATAATTTGTATTGGACAACATGCAATAATAACTCAGAACTCTAACTCAGGTGTTATCAGAGCATGGTTGAAAAGTAAGATTAGGAGAAATCGATATTGAATTTAGTGTTTTAATACAAAGGATTAAAAAAAAAAACAGAATGACTAAGGAGCTGGAAATCCTCGTTTCCTGTAGCACCTATAAACGAGCCATCCCAAAACATGAAACAAGAACCCAGAACTCTGACTCAGGTATCAGCAGAGCATGGTTGAAGAGTAAGATTAGTAGACATTTAAATTTAATCAGTGTTTTAATTATCAGGATCATTAAAACATTCAGAAGAAATTTGCATATGGAACTCCTCGTTTCCTGAAGCATCTTTAAAATGCTATCCGACAACATGCAATAATAACCTAGAACTCTACTCAGGTATCAGTAGAGCATGGGTAAAAGTTTCATTAAGTTGAAATCAATATTTAATTCAGTGTTGCAAAGTGAAGTGTGTCACGCACGTGCAAAGGGGTTACATGAGCGATCAAGTACAGAAATCCTATCAGCCACACGGCTTGTTATAATACAATTTTTTACACATATTTCTACTTGTTAATATCAATAAAGTATATAAGTATACGTTGTTGAAAATAAAAGGACCAAAAATATAAATGCAAATTGATTTATATTAAGTCGAAGGACTTTTTAATTTTAAATCGGTTTTCTTTAACGAATAAATTCTTAGATGGCGCAGCCACAACCTCTGCCAGCCCAACCACCTCAAAGACTGAGGCCAGGATCAGTTAAAGCAGCGGGAGTGAAAGTGGAACCAGAACCACAAGCAGCAAGATGGGCCAAGGCGGCAGCCGGGGCAAAAGCAGCAGTGTCACTGATCATGGCGTTCCTGTCATTACCACAGGCATGGTTGACGGCGCCAGTACCGGCAGAAGGAACCACACTTTCCATAGCAACAGTACCCACAAACGGAGCTCACCACCCACAGCCAGGATACCCTCATAAACGTTGTCAGACGCAACAGAGATACCGACAGGAGCGAAGGCGGAGGTGCTGGAGACAGGCAGAGTGCCACCACTGGTTGGACTGAACTCCATGGCGGGGGCGTATTGCGATTCCATCGTAAGCCGGGCCTCGGCCTGCCAAGCCAGCGCCATACATCCATTTTTTTTTTAAATTACATTATTCCCCTCAGCTAATATATTGTAATAGACTGTCTCGAAAAATGTAAATGTTTGATGTGAAAGAGCGTAACAAAATGTTTTTACAATTTCAGTCCGCACTTGGTAAGTCCTGCACCAGCCGCGCTGCGGTTGCTGATATCTCTGGACTTGTTGCACCCTACTATGGCTTGGCCTCTCCCGCCTTAGCCACCCCTTGAGGCTTGGCTGCTCCTGCCTGGGCATATGATGGACTCGCCTACCTTGGCGCTGGCTTGGCAGGGAGAGGCCCGGCTTACGATGGATTCTATACCCCCGCCATGGAGTTCAGTCTCACCAGTGGCGGCACTCTGCCTGTCTCCAGCACCTCCGCCTTCGCTCCTGTCGGTACCTCTGTTGCGTCTGACAACGTTTATGAGGGTATCCTGGCTGTGGGTGGTGAGCTCCGTTTGTGGGTACTGTTGCTATGGAAGGTGTGGTCCCTTCTGCCGGTGCTGGCGCCGTCAACCACGCCTGTGGTAATGGCAGGAATGTCATGATCAGTGAGACTGCTGCCTTTGCCCCGGCTGCCGCCATGGCCCCTCTTGCTGCTTACGGTCTTGGTTCCACTTTCACCCCCGCTGCTTTTGCTGCTCCTGGCCTCGGTCTTCGAGGTGGTTGGGCTGGCAGAGGTAATTAATGACTGCGCCATCTAAGAATTTATTCGTTAAAGAAAACCGATTTAAAATTAAAAAGTCCTTCGATTTAATAAATCAATATGCAATATTTTCAACAACGTATACTGATACTTTATTGACATTAACAAAAAGAAATATGTGTAAAAAATTGTATTATAACAAGCCGTGTGGCCGATAGGATTTCTATACTCGATCGCTCATGTAACCCCTTTGCACGTGCGTGACACACTTCACTTTGCAACACTGAATTAAATATTGATTTCAACTTAATGAAACTTTTACCAATGCTCTGCTGATACCTGAGTCAGAGTTCTAGGTTATTATTGCATGTTGTCGGATAATATTTTAAAGATGCTTCAGGAAACGAGGAGTTCCATATCCAAATTTTTTCTGAATGTTTTAATGATCCTGCTAATTAAAACACTGATTGAATTTAAATTTCTACTAATCTTACTTTTCAACCATGCTCTGCTGATACCTGAGTCAGAGTTCTGGGTTACTGTTTCATGTTTTCAGATATTTCTTCTATATACACATCAGGAAACGAGTATTTCTAGCTCCTCAGTCATTCTGATTTTTTTTAAGATCCTACGTATTAAAACACTAAATTCAATCTCGATATCTCCTAATCTTACTTTTCAACCATGTTCTGCTGACACCTGAGTTAGATTTCTGAGTTATCATTGCATGTTGTCGGAAAGTTATATCATAGATGCGTCAGGAAACGAGGAGTTCCTGCTCCTCAGTCTTTTTCAAATTCCTTTTTCATCCTACTAACTTAAACACTGAATGAAATTTCGACTGCTACCGACCTATATATTTCACCAGGCTCTGCTGTTACTGTTGTGAGACTTCTGGTTTCATTTTTTTTTTCAGTTATTGAAATCTTAGTTACTAATCATAGCCCGAATAATCCATGAAAATCCATAAAATACGTCATTCACGGCTGTTTTATCAAAATGATCAACTTTTTCAAGAAAAAGGCCAATATTTTTTATTTTTTTGTTTAGGTCAGCAGAACTCTTTCGGAAAAGTATAAGGAACTATAGAGCTCACCACTGTGCACCTAAATCAGTTTTATAATTTTAATTTTGGAAAATAAGATCTGCCAACGGGAGTTAGCAGTGCATATTTTCATTCCACTTTTTTCAGACAAAACGTCCGAATTTTTTTTTAAAGTATAAGGAACTCAAGAACTCACCTGCATGCCAATAGAACTCACATTTTTTCATGCTCTGCTGGGAAATGATCTGCCAAGTTCACGCACATCCCCTTTGCATTGATGTAAAGTCCTTCCTTGTACTTTGAAAGGAACTCCATAGAAAAGTGTCGCGCTGTTGAGACACTTTATAGTTCGGGTGTTATTCATTAAACAATTTTAGAATGTTTTCATGTGAAAAGTTTCGACTAAATTTAAAGCTCAAAATTCGTGGGCCAGAATCTGACTGAAATGCAGGTTTTACACTTTGTGGTAGTTAGATAAAACTGAATCGAACCTGTCAACCGTGGAGGTCAGATAGGCAGTCGCTCCATGTAAAGTACTGGTATTCAGCTGCATAGGTTACACGGGAAACCAACCCTAACATAATTATATAGTTGGGAAAAGGCTAGTTAGATTGATTGATACTGTTAATACATACACTTTCACTCATAGATGGCGTTGCAAGTCTCATTCGTAATGAAAATACAATGTTAATTGTAGACAAGACTAGCTTGCTGTTAAAAAAATTAGACAAATAACTGATGTGGATACAGCCAGAATTGTTTATTTTAGTTATTTTCATAGTCTTATGTCATATGGGATTCTTCTCTGGGGAACCTGTGCGTACATTGATACTATTTTTGTTCTACAGAAAAGGGCTGTTCGAGCCATTTACAACCTAGGTCCAAGAGATTCCCTTAGAGAAAAATTCAAAGAAGTAAATATTCTGACTGTAGCCTGAAAATATATTTTTGAAAACCTATTATGTACACAAAAATATATCAAATTTTAAGAAAATGTCCAATTTTCATAGTTTAAATACCAGGAACAAACACCATCTTGCTGTACATCGCACACGTCTCCACAAAGTAGGCAACTCGTTCATGGGTCAATTTGTACGCTTTTACAACAAACTTCCTTTATATATACTTTTAAAACCAAACTTTATAAAAAAGGGTATTATAAAATTTCAGATTATTTAGAAGATAAAAAAGCATGGGATTGAGCTGCTCGCTCTGCTAAGCCTTGTGATAAAACTTAACATTTTAATTATTTTGTAAAATCATCAAAATATACCAGTTTTATATACACATTGAAATTGTTGAAAATTAAATACAAAATGACATGATTACTTTGTAAAGTATTATATTATTTTAATTAATTATTGTGAATGTGAGGACTATGTGGATATCATTATTATTTTCATTTTTCAGCTAGTTTTAATTATGGTCTGGCAGTTTGAGTAGTTTATGCGGCCTACCCAAATGTCCTTTCTTTGGTATTGTTCGTCGAGTTGAGCTCCTTAATTAGTTCTGAGTTGAGCTCCACGATTACTGACAAATACTTGCACTGACTGGACAGGTCCACTCAAATCTGTGTGGTTCTTTCCTCAAAAAAACCATTTCAGGCACTAATCTACATGGTCCTCATATGGCCTGACCAAGATTATGTCTGGACTTTAAAAGAGACTGTCAGAGAACGGGAAAAGACAAAGTCAAAATCAAATCATTTATTTTAAATAGGCCCATGTATGGCACTTTTGAACGTCAAAATTTACAAAATAATATAATTGATTCTAGTCGCCCCATCCAAAAGGTAGGTTTCTTATGGAGAAGAATGGGCAAGAAACTCCACCGTTACTCTTTTAAAATGTTTTACAATAGTTTGTATAAATACGTACATTAGTTAAATAATTATTTGTGAAACGATGCACCTAGAATAAAATTACTATACCACAATTGGTAAAAAGAATTAAAAATGAAGCAACGACAGATGCATGTTGTCAGATAGCATTTTAAAGATGCTTTAAGAAACGAGGAGTTCCATATCCAAATTTCTTCTGAATGTTTTAATGATCCTGCTAATTAAAACACAGATTAAATTTAAATTTCTACTTATCTTACTTTTCAAGCATGCTGATACCTGAATCAGAGTTCTAGGTTATTGTTTCATGTTTTCGGATGGCTCGTTTATAGGTGCTTCTGGAAACGAGGATTTCCAGCTCCTCAGTCATTCTGATGTTTTTTTTTAATCCTACGTATTAAAACACTAAATTCAATATCGATTTCTCCTAATCTTACTTTTCAACCATACTCTGCTGACACCTGAGTTAGAGTTCTGAGTTATTATTGCATGCTGTCTCATACGAATTATTTTTTGATCCTACTAACTTAAACACTGAATGAAATCTCGACTTCTCCCAACCGATACTTTTCACCAGGCTCAGTTGATACTGTTGTGAGACTTCTGCTTTCATTTAGTTTTTTTCTGTTACTGAAATCTTAGTTACTAATTATAGCCCGAATAATCCATGAAAATCCACAAATTATGACATTCACGGCTATTTTATTAAAATGATCGACTTTTTCTAGAAAAAGGCCAATATATTTTTTTTATTTAGGTCAGCAGAACTCTTTCGGAAAAGTATAAGGAACTATAGAGCTCACCACTGTGCACTTGGAAAAAAGATCTGCTAACGGAAGTTAGCAGTGCATATTTTCATTCCACTTTTTCCAGGCAAAAAAGTCAGAACTATTTTTGTGAAGTCTTAGGAACTCTAGAACTCACCTGCTTGCATGTCTAACTGGATGCAGCTGAATACCAGTATTTTACACGGAGTGACCACCTATCTGACCTCCACAACCCATTTACTGTGTAATACGATACCCATTGGTAAGACTGGTTATCAGAATTTTGGGCTTCTGACTGCCCGTGTAAGTATATAATATGTTTTTCCATAGCAAAATAGAAGGCCGGTTAAAATCTAGTGTATAAATCCTTAATGACGTACAAAGGTGTAATATTATTCTATCAGCTGACCTTACTGACTAGGCATAATTATTAAAAATTGATAGAAAAGTTTTGCGAAAACATAGAATACAACAATATGGATCGATGCAGTAGTTTGCGTTTTATTTCAGAATAAAGTACGCACAAATAAAAAAATTGCTAAACTGCTTTATTTATTTATTTATGATTCCAGCATAATTTCAAACGATGTTGAGATATTCCCTAGTACATATAGTCGTAAGGGGAACCACAGCCGCAAGCGCACTTGCCGGAGATGGACACTGCACCAGCAGCTGGCACAGTGCCACCAAAGCTCACGGCGCCCATGATGGGGACTTGACCAGCTACAGCGGTGTTACCGGCGACTGGCAGCTCACCAACGACAGCCACGTTGCCTTCACCGGCACCGCCGTACGCGGCAAGTCCGGTACCACAACCGGCAGCAGGGTATGCACCAGCAAAACCGGCGACGGGATACGCAAGTCCATCATAAGCCAAACCTGGAGCAGCTAAGCCGTTGAAGCCGTAAGAACCAGCCATCATAGGTGAACCAAAAGCTGGGCCATAAGCACCAAGGCAGGCCTGGCTGAATACATTCTGCAAAAGTAATAATCATGATTTATCTACACAAACATTTACACATAGAAACCAAAATAAGTAATCCTTTAAATACGAAAAAAACTGAAAGAAAAGGTAGAATTCAAAACAGCAATCACTTACCTGGACCAAGCAAGCTTGGATGCAGAGCAACAGAACAGTGAAGGTAGACATGTTTAAAGCTTGTTCAACAGCTGAAGATTGAATGATGAACCAAAGTTATTGTCTCATTTTATACTCAGCCGTTTGTTCATATCAACTACATATACGAAATTATGGAAAACGTGTCGATTTGTGTCAAATAAAATAAAGTGTTTCTAGTGTCTTCATGTAAGTAAATGGTAGGCTTATCGAACTTGCACAAGCTATTAATTAATTACACTTACCTACATACAAATTTTCTCGGAACTTGATAAGTTAATTGAGTATAAATCCTCCAACAATTGCACGGAACATCACTCTTGTGTCAGCACTCGAAACAAACTGCAATGTCTGTCAAAGCTATCCTCATCCTCTGCACTCAGGCACTCCTGCTCAAGGTAAGGTTTTTTTTTAAGTAACATGACATTAAATTAACAATAAACTCTCTCCAAATATATAAATATTTAATGTGTAAGAGCGTAACAAAATATTTTTACAATTTCAGTCCACACTTGGACAGTCCTGCACCAGTCGCGCTGCGGTTGCTGATATCTCTGGACTTGCTGCTCCCTATTATGGCTTGGCCTCTCCCGCCTTAGCCACCCCTTGCGGCTTTTCTGCTCCTGCTTTGGCATATGATGGATTCGCGTACCCTGGCATTGGCTTGGCAGGCAGAGGTCTGGCTTATGATGGACTGGCCGGTGGCTGCGCAGGCAGAGGCCTGGCTTACGATGGAATCTACGCCCCAGCCTTGGAGTTCAGTCCCACCAGTGGCGGTGCTCTGCCTGTCTCCAGCGCCTCCACCTTCGCTCCCGTCGGTATCTCCGTTGCGTCTGACAACGTTTATGAGGGTATCCTGACTGTGGGTGGTGAGCTGCCGTTTGTGAGTACTGTTGCTATGGAAGGTGTGGTCCCTTCTGCCGGTGCTGGCGCCGTCAACCATGCCTGTGGTAATGGCAGGAATGCCATGATCAGTGAGACTTCTGCCTTTGCCTCGACTGCCGCCATGGCCCCTCTTGCTGCTTACGGTCCTGGTGCCTCCTTCGCTCCCGCTGTTTTTGCTGCTCCTGGGTTCGGTTTTCGTGGTGGTATGGCTGGCAGAGGTTGTGGCTGCGCCTTCTAAGGATTTATTCGTTAAAGAAAACCGATTGAAATTGAAAAGTCCTTCAACTTAATAAATCAATATGCCTTTATATTTTTGGTCCTTTTATTTTCAACATCTTATATTTTATTAACATTAACAAATAGAAATATGTGTAAAGAATTATGTTATAATACTTGATCGCTTATGTAACCTCTTTGCATTGATGTAAAGCCCTTCCTTGTCCTTTGGAAGGAATTCGAGGAAAAAGTGTTGCGCTGTTATGACACCTTACAGTTCAGGTGACATTCATTTGACATTTTTAGAATGTTGTCATGTAAAAAGTTTTGATTAAATCTCAAGCTCAAAATTCGTGAGCCAGAATCTAGCTGAAATGCAGGTTTTATTTACACTCTGTAGTAGTTTTTTGAAACTGTATCGAATCTGACAAACGATTTTATCTTTATATTTTAATTCAGAATATTTCCGAAATTAATTTGATAGGAATTAAGGAAAATAATTTCATAAAGCACATTAAAATATTTATATACAATATAAAACACAATGAACTATTTACATTAGTAACGACACTCTTTTGCAAAAAAAAACGGGCACCTAAGGAAATTTACGTTCTAAGATCGATTTGAGTTAATTAAATGAAATTTATTTCTTTGACGTCGTCTATGTATAATTATAATCGTGTAAATTAATGCGCGTGAAGTGAATTGGGGCAATTAAAAGAAAAAAAACGATGGATTCTTTAAAACTGATGTACATGCCCAAACAATAAGAAGTGGTCGGCAATAAAGACAAGATTTTTTTTACTTTTTTAAATTAAATAATGTTGCAAATGTAATAACCTAATAACGAGTGTGACCTCCTCTTGCCAAAATCACAGCTTGAGTCCTTCTGGGCATGCTTTCCACGATGTTTTTAATAACGTTTTGAGGAATACGTTCCCACTCTTCTGCAATGACTCTTTTTAGCTCCCTGATGTTTTGTGGAGCAAGTTGCACTGATCTTATCCGTCTCTTTAGAACATCCCAGACATGCTCAATTGGATTGAGGTTAGGACTTCGAGCTGGCCAATCTAAACGACGGATCCCAACTTCTTGCATGTACGCTTCCACGTCGCCAGAACGGTGCGGGCGAGCATTGTCGTCCATAAAAATGGAATCTTCCCCAAGTGCAGTCAATGTGGGTTGTGCATATGGAATTAGGACTTCCATTATGTACCGGTGTGCATTTAATGTTCCATTTTCTATGAAAACTAACTCCGTACGCTCCGTCGAATTAATTGCTGCCCAAAATATAACGGAGCCTGCGCCATAAGGAGTGATTTCTTCGAAACACACTTCCGCATAGCGTTCCCGTGGTCTTCGCAGCACTCGCCGGCGTCGGTCCTCTCCACACAAAGAGATTCTAGCTTCATCAGAAAACAATACTTTATTCCAGTCCTCCAGAGTCCATGAAGCACAGTTCCGAGCAAACTGAAGTCGAGCAACACGGTGCTCACGGAGTAATTTAGGGCCCCGAGCTGGGCGGTTACTCCTGATATTGGCAGCCAAAAGCCTCCTCCTGACCGTTCACAAGCTAACTTCTACTCCTCTTACTTCTTCAAGGCTCTTCTTCAGGTCCACACTTTACGCCTTACGATTCCGCAACGCCTGACTCACCAAAAAGCGGTCTCTTGGTTCTGTGCATCGTTTTCTTCCCGAACCGGGTCTTCTTTTGACCGAACCGGTCTCTTGATACCGTTGCCAAGTCCTCTGGACAGTTGAACGACTCACATTTAGCCGCTGAGACACGTAAGTTTGCGAACAGCCTTCTTCAAGTAGGGCTATAATTTTACCGGCCCTTATCGCTTTATCACTCATATCGAAAAGTGGTATTTAATGTAAAAAGAAAGATTAAATTGTTTAATTTGCAAGAAATATCCAAAAGTTTTAAAATATCGTAATCAAGATAGTTAATTGATTCAGGCGTGACCTTGCGGAAATCCATTATAAAATGCCTGCGTCATCTTGTCATCCAATTCAACATAAATTGGCAGCTTATCCTAGTTTTACTCGTACATTAATGTCAGTACCACTTTTACAAGAAAATTATAACGGAGAACTTAACATTATTTATCATATAGCTAAGAGTAACGGATACAATAAGAAAATGGTTGATGATTTGATTCAAACGAAACGTCGCAACATAGTTCGTTCACTTCTGTACCCACTGCCCCCAGAAAGACCACATGAATATTTAGGTAGTTTGACATACTTAGGATCAATAAGTGATAGGGTTTCAAAAACTTTGTTTCGAAATGGATTAAGGGTAGCATTTAAAACAAATAATTCATTAAAACAGATTTGCAATGGAAAAGATCGATTAGAAAACCATAAAAAATCGGGGGGTTAACAAGTTACATTGCGATGATTGTAATGGTATTTATATAAGTCAAACCGGTCGTAATTTTCAGACAAGATATAAGGAACATATTGCAGCGTTCCGGAACAGTAATCCAGAAAAATCCCATTTTGCTCAACACTCAATAGATACAGGTCATTCGTTAAATAATAATAACAGTTTCGAAATTTTACACACATGTGACGAAGGTTTCAGAATGTCAGTACTAGAGAGCTTAGAAATAGTGAAAAATAATACAGGAAACGTTACACTGTTGAACGAATTAAATACGAGTATGCCAAGATCAACTTTACTGCGATTGTTCGGCCCTTATCGCGCTGATCACGGTCCGAGCCGAGGTGGGGCGAGCAGTATATAAGTGGGTTGGACGGGCGACAAAGCTCACACACTCTGCGCCTGGCATCGGACGCGGACGGACGTGCTGCGCTGCTGATCGTGGTTCCTGATAGTGACTCAAGCGATCCTGTTGCTGAGTCATCGTTTCGTCGCGTACTGCGACGCTCTTCATAGTCGATTATTATTAATCGACTATCGTCAACCAATTAATCGGAGTCTTTTTCAAGATACGATTAATTATCTGTTTCTTTATCGGAGTATCGTCAACTGACTCTTCAAGTCATTTTGCCCCTTCAGGGAAAAACCACAGTTTCGTGGTCCTCGGTGGAAACCATACGGTGCCAACGAAACCGAGGGGGTGTTGACCCAATCACACCCGCCGAGCCCCTTCAGGGTTAGGCAGTCAATTGGCCGGGTCCCAGTGTTCGGCCTTGGGGGGTCTCCTAGTCGGCATTGGTGACAGTTTTCCTTTCACAGCTACACACCTAGTGTCGGTCGGGTGTGTCTACACCCGGCGCACTAGACTGGTCAGGACCCCGTTGCACATTAAGATAGGCAACGGGCAAAAGCAAGCTTAGGGCTCACCATTAGGCACACAACCTCCCTGTCTATACCCGACAGGGAGGGTTTACACATCCCCGGTAGTCCGCCCGGGGAATTAGGTTTATTAGGATTATAATTAGGGAAAAATTAGGTCCCAATTCATTTAAGTAGTCAATATGGAGGCCTTACAGAGTGACATTCAGTCACTCCGTAACGACCTCATATCCCTCAGGAGTGAAAACTCCAAACTATTAGATCTCCTTAATAGAGTATTGAGAAAGGAGCCCACCCTTATTAACGAGTTCGGTATCGAACTCGAAGGTCTCGCTGCTTCACAGCAGGCCGAAATTAGGTCCTCTTCCATCGCTGACTTCAGCGATGTTATAGATGCCCAATTCAGTCCCTGTCCTTCTGACAGCATGGACATTGCAGAAGACGCAACCGCGGCTACAATCCGCGCTCCGACCCCACATCCCTTCTATACCCCCGACATAGAGGCTCAAGCCTCTGCTCATTCCTCCTCCTCTTCCCACTCGGATGACGAAGGTTTCACCCAAGTCACCGGGAAAGGGAACAAGAGGAAGAAAAAGAAGCAGAGCTCGTCCCAAGCGAGCAAAGTAGTCGTCATTGACGACTCACTCATAGTCGCCCCTCAGGCAGCCCCCACCGTTACTCCCGCCGCTACTTGCGCCCCCGTAGCTTCCCCCTCCACCGCCCCTCGCCCGATTACGTCATCATCGCAAAATGACGCACCGCGTTCCGCGCCAACCTCCGGCCCTAAAAAGGTCGCGCCGCCACCCCCTGTCTTCATCCAAGACAAGGATAAGTGGACGGCTGTATCAAAGTGGTGTGTAGACCTCAAGATAGGCTACACTAGCGCCCGCTCTACCCAACAGGGTATTAAAGTTCTAGTCCCTACGTCGAAAGACTACAGAGACTTAACCAGGGTCCTGAGAGAGAGAGGTGTGTCATTCCACACCTACTCCCTCCCAGAAGAAAAACAGATCAGGGTAGTGATCAAAAAGATCCCCAAAGAGATCCCCTCCTCCGACATCTTAGCCGACCTTCAGTCGCAGAACATCCCCGTGGATGAAGTCCACCGTATGCACCGCTCGCGTGGCAGGGAAGCTTACGACATGATCATTGTCGTGTGCTCCCCTACCGAGGGGCATCACCCCATATTTAACGTCAAGACCATCTGTCATTTAGGGGGCTTCACTATCGAGAAGCCCTGGAAAAACAGCGCCATAGGGCAATGCCACCGTTGCCAACTGTATGGCCATAGCCAAAAGCATTGCCATGCGAAACCCAGGTGCGTCAAGTGCCTGGGAGACCATGGCACTGCAGACTGCACCCGTCCCAAAGATCGCAGCTTATGCGTCACCCTGCCAAGCTGCGTGCTGTGCGGCCTCGAAGGCCACACGGCTAATTACCGCGGCTGTCCCAAAGCCCCTAAGGCTAACACAGTAAAGCTGTCTAAGCGTTTAGACGCTAGGCAGCAACGCCAACAGGTTTATCAACCTTTCCCCTCGTCCCAGTTACCTCAGAGGCTTAGTCCACAGAGACCTAGCCCTTGGTCTCAGTTAAATTACAACCACCAGCAGACCTTCCCGGCTCTGGTTACCCCGCGCCCCCCTCCTCCTCATACCCCGCTATACTCCTTAATGGACCCGCGAGTCCGCCCTCCTCCTCCCCCCGGCTTCCCCGCTCCCCACGCGCCTACACAGCGTAGCGCACCCCCCGCACCCCCCGCGCCCCCCGCAAAACCCAATACTAACTTGGCTCCCCCGCGTTACGTTCCCACTCCCGTGGCTAATAAAAAAGACATATACTCGGACCCCGCTAAAAATGCATTCAGCATTATTAGCTCAACTTTCATGACCTTTTGTACCCCCAGGGCTCAACAAATGGCCTTAGACATTGTTGAAGCCAAGAAATCAGGTTGCTACGAGCAAATTCAAAACGTGTTCCTGGCTTACGAGGATATTACCTCCGCCCTCACTTCCTTCACTAGACCCTCATAATGTATAACGCCTCTTATGAAAGGTTTAAACCCCGATCCCTAAAGATTAAGAAGAAAGGTACCTTCAATGCCAATGGCTTATTCAATCAGAAAGATGAAATCGCGGAATTCCTCCGCGATCATCAGTTAGATCTTCTCCTCATACAGGAAACCTTCCTTAAACCCCACAAACGAAACCCCTCAATAGCTAACTATCGTTTAATTCGAAATGATAGGACGCGCTGTCACGCGGGTGGCACTCTCATCTATTATAAAAAGGATCTGTATTGCATCCCTATGGACCCTCCACCTCTCTCCCGATTAGAAGTATCAGTCTGTCGTCTAGGCATGACTGGTCACTCACCGATCACTCTAGTGTCGGTCTATATCCCTCCCATCCCAGCTCAGGCCTCAGAAAACTACCAACTCATTTCTGATGACCTACAGCTACTCTTCGGCATGAGCGACTCTGTCATTATGGCAGGGGACTTCAACGCCAAACATCCTTCTTGGAACAGTAATATCACTAACCCCAGGGGTCGACACTTGTTCGACCTCTCTTCCATTCTTAACTTCGACATCATCGCTCCGATGAATCCCACTTATTATCCCCATATGTTAAATTACACCCCTGACGTCCTTGACATAACGCTCCTTAAGAACGTTAACTTACGACTTGACTCAATTGAAACCGTGCACGAGCTTACCTCTGACCACCGCCCAGTAATCTTCCATCTTGTATCCCGCATAGGTCCCTCTGACCCTAACTACCCTCTCCCCACTAGAAAGGTGACGGACTGGAAGAAAGTAAGCGAAAAGCTGAAATCCAACACGTCCCCCTTACTAGACTCTATTCCGGACCAATTTGACTCTGTCGCTAACACGACAGCTGCGATCGACTCACTCACGGAGCACGTGCAAACCGTCCTGAGCGATTGCTCAAGGGAGGTTCCGGCAACAGATCCCTGTTACCTGAAACTCCCGGACGATGCGCGCGCCCTGCTGACTGAGAAGAACGCAGCTGTCCGTGCCTACAGTAGCTTTCCCTGCGCCGCTAACAAAGCCCACATGCGCTACTTACAGAGAACTGTGAGGACACGTATGGCGGAGCTGCGTGAAACGGGCTGGGACAAGATGCTGAGCGACCTTGAGCCTACCCACCTTGCCTTCTGGGAACTCCAGAGAAAACTTAGATCCCCTCACTCAGGCCATATGCCCCCCTTAGTCCGCCCGGACAAAACATTAGCCTTCGATGACATCGACAAAGCCGAGTGCCTAGCCGACAGTCTTGAAGCCCAATGCTCTCCCAGTACCCTACCAGTAGACAAAGCTCACCTCGATGAGGTCGACGCCGAAGTCGAACGTAGAGCCTCTATCCCTCCCATTGAAGACCCTGATTTTCCCCTGCCCCCCATCGAACCAGATGAGGTACATGAGATTATCAAAGGTCTGAAAAATCGTAAAGCCCCCGGCTCAGACGGACTCACCAATAGGGTGGTCCAACTATTCCCAGCTCACTTAATTATGCTTTTGACCACCATCTTCAATGGTGCGTTAAGCAACAACATTTTTCCCCAGACGTGGAAAGAGGCCACTGTCATAGGTATCCCTAAACCCGGAAAACCCAAAAACGAGCCATCCAGTTATAGGCCCATCAGTCTGCTCAAGGTTCTAGGCAAGATCTATGAGAGGCTTATTTATAAGCGTCTCAGAGACTATGCAGAGACCAAGGGCCTCATCCCCAACGAACAGTTCGGCTTTCGAACTCAGCACTCTAGCGTGCATCAGGTCCATCGTATTGTCGAGCTAATCAGCGGTGCTCTCACCCATGGCCGACAAACGAGCGTAGTATTCTTCGACATAGCAAAGGCGTTTGACAAAGTCTGGCACAACGGCTTAATTTATAAGCTCTACAAACTCGGTGTGCCGGATCGTCTCGTGCTCATCTTACGAGACTATTTGTCGAATCGCACCTTTCGCTTCCGCATCGAAGGAGCCCTTTCCTCCCCCCGCCCCATAAGGGCAGGAGTCCCTCAGGGCTCAGTATTAGCCCCCCTCATTTTCACGCTATTCACCAGCGACATCCCCAAACACAGATCGACGCAGTTGGCTCTGTTCGCAGACGATACAGCGATCATCTGTAAGGGAAATTCAGCTACGATGCTGCTAAACCTCCAAAGGGCTGTCAACAACCTTGGCGCCTGGTTTAGAAAATGGCGAATAGAAGTAAATCCCGACAAAAGTCAAGCGGTTAGCTTTTCTAAACCGAGAACTAGACCCCCCCTTTCCCCCGACCTATCACCATGTTCGGCAAACCTATCCCTTGGGCTAGGCGCGCCAAATACCTAGGTGTTATCCTAGATCATCATCTCTCTTTTTCTGAGCACATAAAGACGGTTCGTTCGCGAGCCGCTTTCGCTCTAGGTAGACTCCATTTCGTTCTAAATGCACGCAGCAAATTGTCACTTAAGTGCAAACTGCGCATCTATACATCATGTATCCGACCCATTATGACCTATGCGGGTGCAGTATTCGCCCATGCCAAGTCCCATTCCATCCATAGGTTGCAAGCTTTGCAGAACCGTTTCCTCCGTAAAGCCACGGGAGCTCCCTTCTATGTCAGAAACGAGATCCTCCATCTCGACTGTAAAATCCCTACGATTCACCAGTTCCTAAAACGCATGTCCAAGCGTTACTTTGACTCCGCTCCTAGACATCGTAACCCCTTGGTTGTCGAAGCAGCCAATTATGTCCCTTCTAGAATTAGTCAGATCCGCCGTCCGCGGCATGTACTTTCCGACCCTGATGATCCCATCACACTCCTCCAAGAGCAGAATAGGGCCACCAGTACAATACACAAAAACAGACGCCTCCCGTCATTCCGACCTCGCCGCCGAGGTCCTTTGCGATCGCGACCGTGTCCCTGATTAATTGATACTCCTCCCCGACCCTTGCTCGAAAACGAGGTGCCAGCAAGTTGTTGCCGCTGAGCACGTAGCTTTAAAACTACCCCGCTTAATAATCATGATATAAACCAATTTTGATCCAGCCTGTCCCTTCTTGCTGTCCTCCCCTCAGCGACGCCCTAAGCCGAGGTTCGTACCCCACAGGGGGTGCCCTTAGCGAGCGTTCGCCTAGTTTTAATTTAGTTTAGTATTTTGACCCTGGCTGGAGGCTTTGAGTGTAGCAGCTTAAGGCACCCACAGGAAAGTCCGGTTAAGCAGCCAAGACCTTAGTGGTCAAAACTGCGAGATGCCCGTTCAAAAAAAAAAAAAAAAAAAGCGACAAAGCTCAGTCTCCGCTCGGTGCTTGGTGTGGCAACACGCCGTGTTCGAGTTCACGACAAGTTAATCGTCATCCTGAGGATGCCTCGTTGAGAGGTGAAACACGTGTCGATTTCTTCCAGGGTCTTTTCAAGACTCTTTAGAAATAGCTAAGTGGAAAAGGTTACTAAATATATCCACATCATCATTTTATATCGTAATCAGTTAAAAATCGTTTCAGCAATTCGCGCCATTAGTAAAGCAATTTTAGAATAATCCACAATAATCATTATTTTTCTTTTATTAATTTCAAATTTTAAATTTGGAACGTACAGAATCATGCAGGATGCTTCAAATAACATGCCAATACATCGTCAAATTAATAAAACCTATTTCTTGTTCTTCTTCATTGAAGTAGAGAAAAAAATCTAAAGTGCCCGTTTTTTTTGCAAAAGAGTTTAAATTAAATGGCTACCTAACTATATACGTTTCGTAAAGATTGTCTCAAATTAATATTAAACCTTATTCGTTACTGCTGTTTTGGCTATAAATTAACATATATTTTTTGCGCTCCCATTTACGAAAGCACACTCACCTTTAAGAAAAAATGGAACAAACTATCCGACACATTTACTTCAATTTTAAATGTGGCCATAAACAACCGAGCTTGGGCACTAACTACTCTTCCCATTCGTATGGGAGGCCTCGGCGTCTGCCAAATTTCGAGTACCGTATTAGTTTACCGGCTTTTTTAGTAATTAATCAGGAAAACTCTAGCCTCCACACAGATTAATTTTGATGTGCCGTGCTTCACCGAGGCTATGAATGCCTGGATGCTCGCTTGCTCGAACTCAGATCTATCCATTTATCCAGATGGATTCTGCAGAACGGTTCGCCGCCGAGCCGTTCTGCAGAATAGTACAGAATAATTTACTTAACACATCTGCTACTACTGCGAAGCGTGCGTGCCTGCTAGCTGTCAGTAAATAAGAATCGGATCTGTGGCTTCATGCACCACCGTCGTCGAACATAGGCACTTTGTTCGACGATACTATTTTCCGCATCGCTGCTTCCCTACGACTAGGAAATCCATGTTGTTCTCCTCATCGCTATTACTGTGGTGAAGTTGTCAACAGTCTCGGCCATCACGGCCTGTACTGCAGCCGAAGTGCGGGTCGCTTAGGGCGGTACGCGAACATTAACGACATCTTCCGACGAGCTCTTGTCACCGCTGGCGTTCCAGCTGTATTAGAACCGAATGTGACATTTCAAAACGGTTATTTGACACTTCCCGTGACCCAAGGGCTGATTTTTACCTTGGCCAGAGGCTAAGCATTGCCATACAACGTGGCAATGCGGCCAGTCTCTTGGGATCATTACCAGTCGACAGCGGTGCCGAAGAATTTTTCGGTGCTATATTTTATTTTGTGAATAGTTTTAGTTAAGTTAGTATTTAATTTTGTTATTTTCATCAAATAATTCGTTGTAAGTTGTTGTACATATCTATATAATTAAAAGTACCTAATAAGTTTGTAAATAAACTAACTATACAAAACAAAAGTACACCCAGGCGTTGAATTACTCATCCGCCGCGCTGTCATTCGGTAAGGTGCCTAGAACACTAGCAGCATTGCCACGTTGAATGGTAACGCCAATTTTTTGGCCAAAGAACGAGGCAGCCGTCGATTCACGAGAAGTGTCTTTTATATGAATGTTACTGTGATACTAAATTAAATGAAAATGAAATGAAATGTTTTGATATAAAATTATTATATAAAATCCACGTAAAATTTACAATAAATACCAACACACATAGATAACGTAATAAATATACAATAACATAAATATAACACATTCACATTACACACACACACAAACACACATGAAACATTGATCTAAGTAATCGGCGTGTGGTAGGATTGCAACCTTTAATGTAAGGGGCTTTGGTTCCATTCTCTAAAAGTTTCAATCTAGCAAAAAATCAGTCTGGACGTGGTTTTGGTTCAATTATAATAAATTCATTGATTCTGTCAACTGATTTTATGTTTATATTTAATTCTGAATGCTTTCAAAAATTAATCTGATGTATAAAATTCACTTCAATAAATTTATTGTGTGCAAGTTATTGTAATTATGAGGTGGTTCGTGGATGAGAGGTGGGTGACCATCAAATGATGTCGCGATGTGCTTTCCAAGGCACGGAGGGGGCCTCAAAAAGCGCATTAAACAGTTGGTCCTAAATCTTTGACAGTCGTAACGGGTAGTCAGAAGCCCAAAAATCTGATAACCACTCAATCTTACCATGGGGTATTTTGTTACCCAGTAGCTGGGTTAAAGAGGTCAGATAGGCAGTCGCTCCATGTAAAATACTAGTATTCAGCTGCATAGGTTAGACAGAAAACCAACCCTAACATAATTACGTAGCTGGGAAAGGGCTAGGCAGATTGATTGATACTGTTATTATCAATCAATCTGCCTAGCCCTGTTAAGTCTCATTCGTGACGAAAATCATCATCACGATTGAAGTATTCTATAATGTTAATTATATACAGACATGTTTTGATGTATCCTTGACTTCCTTTCGGCGATGTATCATCATCATAATCTGCCTAGCCTTTTCCCAACTATGTTGGGCTCGGCTTCCAGTCTAACCGGATGCAGATGAATACCAGTATTTTACATGGAGTGACTGCCTATCTGATATCCACAACCCAGTTACTAGGAAACACGATACCCAGCGTTCCCTTGGGAAGACTGGTTGTCAGACTTTTGGGCTTCTGACTACCCGTGTGTCTAACGTATAAAGGTGTAATATTATTAAGCTGACCTTACTGACTAGGCAATACTAGGAATAATTATTGAAAAATTTATAGAAAAGTTTTCCCATAACATCGAATACAACAATACGGATCGATGCAATAGTTTGCGTTTTTTCCAGTATAAATTACGCAAAAACAAAAAAAAAAATTGTTAAACTGATTTATTATTTATTTATGATTCAAGCATAATTTCAAACGATGTTGAGATATTCCCTAGTACAGATAGTCGTAAGGGGAACCACAGCCGCAAGCGCACTTGCCAGAGATTGACACTGCACCAGCAGCTGGCACAGCGCCACCAAAGTTCACGGCGCCCATGATAGGGACTTGACCAGCTACAGCGGTGTTACCGGCGACAGGCAGCTCACCAGCGACAGCCACGTTGCCTTCACCGGCACCACCGTACGGGGCAAGTCCGCCACCACAACCGGCAGCAGGGTATGCACCAGCAAAACCGGCGACGGGATATGCAAATCCATCATAAGCCAAACCTGGAGCAGCTAAGCCGTTGAAGCCGTAAGAACCAGCCATCAGTGGTGAACCAAAAGCTGGGCCATAAGCACCAAGGCAGGCCTGGCTGAATACATTCTGCAAAAGTAATAATCATGATTTATCTACACAAACATTTACACATAGAAACCAAAATAAGTAATCCTTTAAATACGAAAAACTGAAAGAAAAGGTAGAATTCAAAACATCAATCACTTACCTGGACCAAGCAAGCTTGTATGCAGAGCAACAGAACAGTGAAGGAAGACATGTTTAAAGTTTGTTCAACAGCTGAAGATTGAATGATGACCCAAAGTTATTGTCACATTTTATACTCAGCCGTTTATTCATATCAACTACATTTATGAAATTTTGGAAAACGTGACGATTTGTGTTAAATAAAATAAAATGTTTCTTTGTTAGTAAATGGTAGGCTTATCGAACTTGCACAAGCTATTAATTAATTACACTTACCTACATACAAATTTTCTCGGAACTTGATAACTTAATTGAGTATAAATCCTCCTACAGCTGCACTGAACATCACTCTTGTTTCAGCACTCGAAACAAACTACAATGTCTGTCAAAGCTATCCTCATCCTCTGCGCTCAGGCACTCCTGCTCAAGGTAAGCATTTTTAAAGTTACATTATTCTCCTCACCTGATACGGTAATAGACTGTCTCCAAAATGTAAATGTTTGATGTGTAAGAACTTAACAAAATATTTTTACAATTTCAGTCCACACTCGGACAGTCCTGCACCAGCCGCGCTGCGGTTTCTGATATCTCAGGACTTGCTGCTTCCTATTATGGCTTAGCCTCTCCCGCCTTGGCCGCCCCTTGCGGCTTGGCTGCTCCTGCTTTGGCATATGATGGACTCGCCTACCCTGGTGTTGGCTTGGCAGGCAGAGGTCTGGCTTTTGATGGACTGTCCGCTGGCTGCGCAGGCAGAGGCCTGGCTTACGATGGATTCTACGCCCCCGCCATGGAGTTCAGTCCCACCAGTGGCGGCGCTTTGCCTGTCTCCAGCGCCTCCGCCATCGCTCCCGTCGGTATCTCCGTTGTGTCTGACAACTTGTATGAGGGTGCTCTGACTGTGGGTGGCGAACTGCCGTTCGTGGGTACTGTTGCTGTTGAAGGTTTGGTGCCTTCTGCCGGTGCCGGAGCCGTCAACCATGCCTGTGGTAATGGCAGGAACGCCATGATCAGTGAGACTGCTGCCTTTACCCCGGCTGCCGCCATGGCCCCTCTTGCTGCTTACGGTCTTGGTGACGCCTTCGCTCCCGCTGCTTTTGCTGCCCCTGGCTTCGGTCTTCGTGGTGGTTTGGCTGGCAGAGGTTGTGGCTGCGCCTTCTAAGGATGGATTCGATAAAGTAATCTGATTGACATTCAAAATTATTTGAACTGAATAAATCAATTTCCATTCATATTTTTGGTTTTTTTATTTATCAACTACTTCTTACTGGATATGTGTCACCGTTAATTACCATTGTAGAATCAGGAACATTATGTGTAAAGAATAATGACAAATTACTTATTTCTGTGAGTAGATAAGTTTTAAAGAACACTTTTACGCGTCAAAAATGTATTACTTATATTTTAAAAACTAGTTGAATATAACATTCAATTTCAACAACAACGTAAGTTGCAGAACGTAACATGATACACGTTCTGATATAGAAGGAATTTATTACAATAAACTCATTATAAGAAACTGTAATAATCATTATTGCGGGTGAATTTTATATTGACACTAGCGACCCGACCCTGCTTTGCACGGGTGCTATGCACTGATGTACATGTCAACATCCCAATGTTCATACGGTTAAAACAAAATGCAGCATGAAACTGCATAGAAATTACCAAATGATTCCAAATTGTACAGTAACAAAATATGGTTCTGATCATCGCCTTACAATGGGGATAAAAACGCCACTTGCTCACTACAGATGGCGTTGATCTCGAGCGTCTCATAATTTGACAGCTAACCATATGTTTTGTAAACAAGCGACTTCTTTTACGCATAATTAAGTATTGAGCCCAGTTGCGCAGCTGTTTCCTGGTAAAATACGGGGACCCATATATTTGCCAAAGATTTTATAAGAAGAATACTGTGAAAGAAAGCTCTCCGAAAAAAATTGGCATCCGATATTTCGTCGAGACGATGTGCTATCCTTTAAGCCTTTTATGGGAGAAAATGGTTTATAGGTGATCCTCCCAAGAGTAAGGAACTAAGTCTGTTTTCATTACATACAGGCACTTGTGATATGATATTATGTAAATTATAGTAAAGTATGTGGTGTTTATTTTATCATATTAGATCAGTGCTAGAAGTGCTATCTCTGAGGTTTTTCGGTCACTTCCTGACATGCTCGAGTTGGTTTTTAACTCTGATCAGGTTATTTCTTTTGTATATACGCCCCCAGTCTTTAACAAAAAACGAACTAAAAGTCAATAAACACAAAATAACCTATAAGATATAAAACGTTCATAATTTATTGATTTTACTACTAAAGCTGCTTTTTTACCAGTGGTAGACGCTTCCCCTGTCCTTAGCTCGTATTTTAATAGTACTTCACTCCAAGTCTCATCCATATTTATCTAGTTTTCGTATAAATTGTGATCGACACAAAAGTAAACATAAACACAACTATGGCGGTTTAAAGACGTACAACTGTGCTGCCACCTGTTATTAGCTTTCAGTTTTTAACCTCATTAAAAAACAAAAGTGGTCTATTATCTATGGATCGTCCCACTATTTCATTGAACTGAATATATTATGAAAAAAATGGTGAGTCCTTCTCCTTATGTTTAGTTTGGACGTCCAAGTATTTAACCACTATTGTCTTCAAACTTTATTAATTTAATTCATAAATTAATTTCAATAATCGCAGTTCCTTATAAGCCGAGAAAAGGTATTGACTCCAGTCAATGATGGCGCCACGCCGCCGCCGACAGCCATAATTATTTTCCTGCGCGTAATTTTAAAGCTGTGATATCTTTTACAGTATTTATTTAAATGATGTGATGTCCAGACATATTTAAATCTTAATTAAATGGCTAATAACATATTTATCGGATGATGATAAATAATATTTTGGTCAAAATAGCATCGGAAAGAACATAAAAAAAAAAACTGAAACATAAAAATGATTACTTTGGGTCATCTTTAGAAGATAGACATGTGCTATCGCGGACTTTTCTGTTGATTTTACTAAAATATACAATCCAGTAGAACATAAATTGTACCTATTTGATACAGTTTACTCAGCGCACGCCATGTAAGCGCTCAAAAAAGTAAATTTTTTCACGACTTGACAAAACGTAAAGTTTTAGTACTACATATGTTTACGTTTAATATGTATATAAGAATCATAAATATAAAGTGTGTCGATACTCTAGCGCCATCCCATCTTCCTGGCTCAGCGTGCTGTGCTAGCGCTGCCGCTGCGGCTGCGGAAAACCTCAAGCGGCGAAAGTATAATAACCTTATAGACCTACCCTTACCTTTTCGAGCCGTTTGGGGTTGAAACCCTAGGGCCGTGGGGTCCGAGTGCTTATGGTCTATTCAATGAAATCTCCAAACGACTGGTTGACACTTCCCGTGACCCAAGGGCTGGTTTTTACCTTGGCCAGCGGCTAAGCATTGCCATACAACGTGGCAATGCGGCCAGTCTCTTGGGTACATTACCAGTCGACAGCGACGCGGAGGAATTTTTCGACGCCATATTTTATTTATTTATTTATTTAACCATTTATGCACACACATATAAACAGACAAGAAGAAAGGAACAGAAAAATACGTACAAAGGCAATGCTTATTTCTAAAGAAATCTCTTCCAGCATACCTGCGACAGGAAATTATAAAAAATGAGATGTAGACAACGTGTGTAACCGTAGAAGATAAAACAAAAACATAAACCAAAGAAGAAAAAAAAAATTACAATTTACTATTTATACAAACTACTTACAATACAAGAATATACTTACATACGTACTTCTAAAATAAATATCACTACAATATATATAATTAAAATGTTATTTAAGATAACTATGCAACTATGACGAAGTGGAAAGATAGTGTTCTTTCACTCTTCGTTTAAATACTTCAACAGTACGACAGTCCCTAATGTCAGGCGGAAGTAAATTCCACAACCGAACCGCGTGCACAGTGAAGGAGTAGGAAAAGAAGTCGGTTGAATGGGGGGGGGGGGGATTTAAGGAGGTTTTTAAGATGCGACCTGCAAGGTGCATCAAAAGGACGGGCGTAGGAGAAGCGTTCCCGCAGATAGGAAGGGGTTTTAGGGTTGTGAAGGATGTTGAATAGCAGACACAATATCCGAGAGTTCCTGCGAAGTCGAATAGGGAGCCACTTGAGTATCTTGCGAAAATTAGAAACGTGATCATACTTTTTAAGGTTAAAAACAAAACGAATACAGATATTTTGCAAACGCTCAAGTTTATTTAAAAGCTCCTCGGTGGCATCCAAATAACAGGCATCAGCGTAGTCTATGATGGACTGTATGAGAGTTTGAGCAAGGGAGATTTTGGTCTTCAAGGGCAAGAAGCTCTGGAGGCACTTCAACGAATGAAACGTGTAGTGCACTTTGCGACTGACTTGAGCAACATGGGCAGTCCACGATAAGTGAGAGTCCATGATCACCCCCAGGTTTTTAACCGTATTTGCGTATTCAATCTGAACACCATTCAGACAGACTGGAGACAGCGACGCAACATCGAGCCTAGTCCGCATATACCTGCCGCCGATAATTATGGCCTGGGATTTCTTAGGGTTGATTTGCAGTCCAAAGGACTGCAACCACTCGCTAATAGAATCCAAGTTTCTGTTCATGGCAGACACGGCGGCTTCCGCATCTTGCCTTAAGAAATTATTGTAAAGCTGCAGATCGTCGGCATAGAGATGGAAGTGGGAAGAGATGACTCTGGTGACAGAGTTAATGAAAATAGAAAATAGAAGAGGAGAGAGAACGCCACCTTGAGGTACACCCGCGGTAAGAGAGCACCAGTCAGAAGAAGAATCTTCGAGACGAACCCGCTGCGAGCGGCCTTTAAGATAGGAGTCGAACCAACCAATAGTAGAAAAAGAGAAATTGAAAGATTTAAGGATCCCTAGAAGGATATCGAAATCGACAGAGTTAAAGGCACTGCTAAAGTCTAGAAGTACAAGTAAGGTGAGAGATTTGTGGTCCATAGCCCAGCGGATGTCATCAGTAACCTTTAAAAGAGCCGTTACTGTGCTATGGCCAGGTCGAAAACCTGATTGGAAAGGACTAAAAAGGTCATTAGAAGATAGAAAAGCAGAAAGTTGGTGATAAACAATGTGCTCAAGAACTTTAGAGAGATATGGGAGGATAGAAATGGGTCGATAATCGGTGGGTGAGACCGGGTTAGGAATTTTGGGTAAGGGAATGATATGGGCTTGTTTCCAGGCCTCAGGAACAGTACAAGAGAACAATGAGAAATTAAAAATGTGAGTCAAGATGGGAAGAATTATGGGGAGAATAGGGGAAATCATTCTTAAGCAAAGATTATCATTACTAACTGCAGAGGAGGAAATAGGTTTTAGTTTAATTTTAGTTTAGTTTAAAAAGTATATATAAAAAGTATATATAAAAAGTATATATATACCTTCTGAAATATATTCTGTAAATGATGTAGAAAACCTCTTCAAAATCCGTCGCATATTTTAGAAGAACAATGAAGACATACGTATCGCACGCTTAAGCCAATACTGTCACTATCCAAATAAGTTCACTTTTCAGGAGAGCCAAAAAACGATTTTCGTGGCATGAATATGAGTGATACCTACGTAAGAATTTATGCACAAGTAAGTTATTCTTTGATGTAGAAATTATGGGTAAAGGTTGTATCTCAAATGATAGAACCAAAAAATAATAATTTACTTGTATATATTTACATTATATCGTTATTTAAATTAAAGTGTCACTTTACTTTCATATTTTTTTATATTTTTAATGATTTTAAATCAAAACTGAAATTAAACTAAAAGTGTCAATATGACGTCAAATTATTGAACTATTCTACTCTATTTTTTGTTATGGCAAGCAAAGCCAATGTCGAGCATTCTGCCAATGTCAAAGTGAATTGGAAAAGCAATTGTGTATTGCCAAAAAAAAAAACTTCTGTGATACAATTGAATTCTAGAACTTGTGGGCTTAGTACTGGACTGAAACAAACAAAAAGATAAAATTACATAAATAGGTACTAAAATTATTGTTAGAACATTAAACTCACGTAAATACCACATCCATTTAGAATATTTTGGGAAACAAATTATAATTTTAAATTATTGTGACGGATGAAAATCATCAGCGCCACAGGCAGTTCTGGAGAGGAATATGTTAAGAGGGAGGGGAAATTAATCGGAAGAGGGATCTTAAATTTAAGAAGACGGCTATAGAAATTTAGAAAGAAAGAAAGAAAGAAAGAAAAATAGGTTTATTTGTCACAGAGACACGTGCATACATCAAAGACAAGAGTAAATGAAAACAACAAAAAGTACATAATAAATCACGAGCATAAAACAGAAATTAGTCGGCAGCTGCATGACATGACTGTGACAAGAAGGCTTCCACTCAGCATGATGCAGTGCTATAATTTAGAGGTGGGATGTTAATTGAACTATTATAGTGATTAGGTACTTTAATGCAAACGTCACACTTAGCAAAAACAATCATTATGGTGTCAAACTAATGATCTAAATATGAGAAAAACTTAGTACAAATCTGAACCTTAACGCAAAATGCCACTATTACAATTAAAGTAATGCATAACTTATTAACAACATGACTAGTAAAAACCGGTTTAATAACTAAAATGACACCGTTGCACTTAAATATCGTCAATTTTGTTCTTGACGACACGTACATTTTCGTTGAAGGTACGTGTTGCTTTGAGGGGAGGAGAATATTTTGTTAGTGACGAAGCGGATCACTGTCATCTAGCGGTTATTTCTGTTACATTTAGAATAATATTAGCGCGATTACGCGAAGTTCCACGTTTCCCAATAGATGGCTTTAAAAAGTCGTTGTGCTGTGCTCAGGTCTGTCCTGGGCCACAAGACCAGTGAGCCGTATGTGATAATTGGTCGGATGACTGTTGTGTATAACCAGTAGGTGACCGTGGGGCTAATCCCCCAGTTTGCCAAGTAATCGCTTGCACTGCCACAGGGATTTGCTGGCTTTTGTAGTGATGTAGTTGCTGTGTTTTGCCCATTTCAGCTGTTAATCCAGTTGATAGGCTTAGGAATGTTCCAATGAATCGTGGTAGTTGTAGTGTCATCAATATTCTCTTTTTTGTGATTAGTTTGGTTTTTGTAGGGTTCACTATGAGTTGGTGCTTGTTGCACCATTCCTCTACTATTTTCACGGCTCGTCGCATAAGGTTGCATAGAGTGTTGTCGTCGGTCTCGTTTATTGTATATGGACCGTGGGCCTTAACCAGTCCGGGGTAGCGGAAGTCGCATATGCACTCGCAGTCCCCGAACAAGTGTGAGATGAATACCGGTGTGGTTTTCTCTTTTCCCATCGTCACGTTCTAAGCCGTTTGGTTCTAATATCTCTGGTACGCCGGATGACAAGAGTTCAACGAAAGCAATCCAGCTCAAATGGAACTAGTTCGGACACGTTTGCCGCATTTCGGATGCATTGTGGACGAAGCCCACCATAACATGGGTCAACATGGTTCCTGAAAACGTCCAACGGCATTGCTGAATATCCAGGTTTACTCTGGGGAACCTGTGCGGACATTGATACTATCTTTGTTCTACAGAAAAGGGCTGTTCGAGCCATTTACAACCTAGGTCCAAGAGATTGCCTTAGAGAAAAATTCAAAGAAATAAATATTCTGACTGTAGCCTCACAATATATTTTTGAAAACCTATTGTATGTACACAAAAATATATCAAATTTTAAGAAAATGTCCGATATTCATAGTTTAAAAACCAGGAATAAACACAATCTTGCTGTGCATCGCACACGTCTCCACAAAGTAGGCAACTCGTTCATGGGTCAATGTATACGCTTTTACAACAAACTTCCCATTGACATTCGAAACTTACCCATTAATAGATTTAAAATCTGTATTAAAACCAAACTTTGTAAAAAAGGGTATTATAAAATTTCAGATTATTTAGAAGATAAAAAAGCATGGGATTGAACTGCTCGCTCTGCTAAGCCTTGTGATAAAACTTAACATTTTAACTATTTTGTAAAATCATGAAAATATACCAGTTTTATATACACATTGACATTGTTGAAAATTATATTCAAAATGACATGATTACTTTGTAAAGTATTATATTATTTTAATTAATTATTGTGAATGTGAGGACTATGTGGATATCATTATTATTTTCATTTTTCTGTTAGTTTTAATTATGGTCTGGCAGTTTGAGTAATTTATGCGGCCTATCCAAATGTCCTTTCTTTGGTATTGTTCGTCGAGTTGAGCTCCTTAAGTTCTGAGTTGAGCTCCACGATTACTGACAAATGCTTGCACTGACTGGACAGGTTCACTCAAATCTGTGTGGTTCTTTCCTCAAAAGACCATTTCAGACACTAATCTACATGGTCCTCATAATGGCCTGACCAAGATTATGTCTGGACTTTAAAAGAGACTGTGACTTCTGAGTTTGTTTCGGCCTTTCTTCTCAGAGTAGTCAGATAGGAAACACCGAACTCAACTAGCTTATTTTTTTTTTTTAATATGACGTGTAAAAGTGATTGCGATATCCTATTTACAGAATAAACAATTTCATTTCATTACATTTCATTACTTTTCGTGGCAGGACGAATTTGACGCTTATAGCAGGGATTGATCCATATTGGCTTAGGATTGAGTTGAGTGGAAAAAGAAAAGGCAGGTTTTTGCCCTGCCGTGGACAATACCGGCTAATATTGGTATTCAGCTGCATCCGGTTAGACGGAAAACCAACCCTTACATAATTATATAGTTGGGAAAAGGCTAGGCAGATTGATTGATACTGTTAGTACATAAACTTTCACTCATAGATGGCGTCTCAAGTCTCATTCGTAACGAAAATCATCATCACGATTGAAACGTTTTATAATGTTAATTATATACAGACTAGTTTTTGATGTAATATTGACTTCCTTTCGGCGATGTATCATCAACATACTCTGCCTAGCCTTTCCTAACTATGTTGGACTGGTTGTCAGACTCTTGGGTTTCTGACTACCCGTGTGTGTGTTTTTTCCTTAGTTAAATAGAAGTTGGGTTAAAATAAAGCGTATAAATTCTTTATAACGTACAAAGGTGTAATATTATTCAGCTGACCTTACTGACTAGGCAATATTAGGCATAATTATAAAAAAAATGATAGAAAAGTTTTGCCATAACATCGAAAACCACAATACGGATCGATGCAATAGTTTGCGTTTTTTTCCAGTATAAAGTACGCAAAAACAAAAAAAAAACAAATTGTTAAACTGATTTATTTATGATTCAAGCATAATTTCAAACGATGTTTTGATATTCCCTAGTACAGATACTCGTAAGGGGAACCACAGCCGCAAGCGCACTTGCCTGAGATGGACACTGCACCAGCAGCTGGCACAGCGCCACCAAAGTTCACGGCGCCCATAATAGGGACTTGACCAGCTACAGCGGTGTTACCGGCGACAGGCAGCTCACCAGCGACAGCCACGTTGCCTTCACCGGCACCACCGTACGGGGCAAGTCCGCCACCACAACCAGCAGCAGGGTATGCACCAGCAAAACCGGCGACGGGATACGCAAGTCCATCATAAGCCAAACCTGGAGCAGCTAAGCCGTTGAAGCCGTAAGAACCAGCCATCAGTGGTGAACCAAAACCTGGGCCATAAGCACCAAGGCAGGCCTGGCTGAATACATTCTGCAAAAGTAATAATCATGATTTATCTACACAAACATTTACACATAGAAACCAAAATAAGTAATCCTTTAAATACGAAAAAACTGAAAGAAAAGGTAGAATTCAAAACAGCAATCACTTACCTGGACCAAGCAAGCTTGGATGCAGAGCAACAGAACAGTGAAGGTAGACATGTTTAAGTTTGTTCAACAGCTGAAGATTGAATGATGACCCAAAGTTATTGTCACATTTTATACTCAGCCGCTTGTTCATATCAACTATGTTTACGAAATTTTGGAAAACGTGACGATTTGCGTCAAATTAAATAAAGTGAATCTTTGTTTGTAAATGGTAGGCTTATCGAAATTGCACAAGCTATTAATTAATAACACTTACCTACATACAAATTTTCTCGGAACTTGATAAGTTAATTGAGTATAAATCCTCCTACAGTTGCACTGAACATCACTCTTGTATCAGCAATCAACAAACTACAATGTCTGTCAAAGCTATCCTCATCTTCTGCGCTCAGGCGCTCCTGCTCAAGGTAAGCATTTTTAAAGTTACACTATATCCCTCACCTGATACGATATTATGTTAACAATAAAATATTGTAATAGACTGTCTCCAAAATATAAATGTTTGATGTGTAAGAGCGTAAGAAAATATTTTTACAATTTCAGTCCACACTCGGACAGTCATGCACCAGTCGCGCTGCGGTTGCTGATATCTCTGGACTTGCTGCTCCCTATTATGGCGTGGCCTCTCCCGCCTTAGCCGCCCCTTGCGGCTTTTCTGCTCCTGCTTTGGCATATGATGGATTCGCGTACCCTGGCGCTGGCTTGACAGGCAGAGGTCTGGTTTTTGATGGACTGTCCGCTGGCTGCGCAGGCAGAGGCCTGGCTTACGATGGAATCTACGCCCCCGCCATGGAGTTCAGTCCCACCAGTGGCGGCGCTCTGCCTGTCTCTAGCGCCTCCACCTTCGCTCCCGTCGGTATCTCCGTTGCGTCTGACAACGTTTACGAGGGTATCCTGACTGTGGGTGGTGAGCTGCCGTTTGTGGGTACTGTTGCTATGGAAGGTGTGGTCCCTTCTGCCGGTGCTGGCGCCGTCAACCACGCCTGTGGTAATGGCCGGAATGCCATGATCAGTGAGACTTCTGCCTTTGCCTCGACTGCCGCCATGGCCCCTCTTGCTGCTTACGGTCCTGGTGCCGCCTTCGCTCCCGCTGCTTTTACTGCTCCTGGCCTCGCTCTTCGTGGTGGTTTTACTGGAAGAGGTTGTGGCTGCGCCATATAAGAATTTATTCGTTTTAGAAAACCGATTGGAATTGAAAAATCCTTCAATTTAATAAATCAATATGCCTTTATATTTTTGGTCCTTTTATTTTCAACAACTTATACTTTATTAACATTTACAAATATAAATATGTGTAAAGAATTATTTTATAACTAGCCGTGAGGCCGATAGGATTCCCATACTTGATCGCCTGTGTAACTTCTTTGCATTGATGTAAAGTCCTTCCTAGTCCTTTGGAAGGAACTCGAGAGAAAAGTGTCGCGCTGTTATGACACTTTACAGTTCGGGTGATATTCATTTAACATTTTTAGAATGTTGTCATATAAAAGTTTCGGTTACTGAAGCTCAAAATTCGTGAGTCAGCATTTAGCGGAAATGCAGGTTTGATTTACACTTTGTAGTAGTTTTTTAAAACTGCATCGAATCTATCAACCGAATTATCTTTATATTTTAATTCAGAATATTTTCGAAAATTAATTAGATAGGAATGATGGAAAATAATTTCATAAGGTACATTAAAATGCTTATATACAATATAAAACACAGCGGACTGTTTACATTACTTACTAAATTAAATGGCTAACTAACTAAACTCTTTTGCAAAAGAGTGTATATACGTTTCGTAAAGATTGTCACAAATTAATATGCATTCGGCCATCAACCTAATTCTTTATTGAAGCCACTCACCTTTTAGAAAAATGGAACAAACTATCCGACTCATTTACTTCAATTTTAAATGTGGCCATGGACGACCGAGCTTGGGCACAAACTACTCTTCCCATTCGTATGGGAGGCCTCGGTGTCCGCCAAATTTCGAGTACCGTATTAGTTTACCGGCTTTTTAGAAATTAATCAGGAAAATTTAAGCCTCCAAACTGATTAATTTTGATGTGCTGTTCTTAATCGAGGCTTTGAATGCCTGGAGACTCGCTTGCCCAAACTCAGATCTAGCCAATTATCCATGTTTCTAAAGACGGTGGGATGAGCCGTTCTGCAGAATAGTATAGAATAATTTACTTAACACGTCTGTTACTACTGCGGAGCGTACGTGCCTGCTGGCTGTGAGTAAGTGGGAATCGGATCTGTGGCTTCATGCACTACCGTCGTCGAACATAGGCACTTTGTTCGACGATACTATTTTCCACCTCGCTGCTTCCCTACGACTAGGAGCTTCATGTTGTTCTCCTCATCGCTATCATTGAGGTGAAGTTGTCAACAATCTCGGCCATCACGGCCTGTACTGCAGCCGAAGTGTGGGTCGCTTAGGGTGGTACGCGAACATTAATGACATCTTCCGACAAGCTCTTGTCACCGCTGGCGTTCCAGCTGTTTTAGAACCGATTGCAACGATTGGCACGCGACGATGGCAAGAGACTGAACGGCATGTCTTTATTTTCATGGAAGGTGGGTAGGCCTTTAGTGTGGAATACAACCTGTGTCGAAACTCTTACACCATATCATCTTCTTGGCTCGGTGTGCTGTGCTGGTGCTGCTGTTGCGGCAGAAAACCTCAAGCGACGTTAGAACAATAACCATAATGGTAAATATATTATCGAGCCGTTTTGGGTTCAAACCCTCGGGCCGTGTGGTCCGAGTGCTAATGGCCTCTTTCGCGACATTTCAAAACGGCTATTTGACACTTCCCTTGACCCAAGGGCTGGTTTTTACATTGCCTAGAGGCTAAGCATTGCCATACAACGTGGCAATGCGGCCAGTCTCTTGGGTACATTACCAGTCTACAGCGGTGCCAAAGAATTTTTCGGTGCTATATTTTATTTTGTGAATAATTTTAGTTAAGTTAGTATTTAATTTTGCTATTTTCATCAATTAATTCGTTATAAGTTGTTACCTATCTATATTATTGAAAGTACCTCATAAGTTTGCAAATAAACTAATTAAACAAGACAAAAGGACACCCAGACGTTGACGTACTCGTCCGCCGCGCTATCATTCGGAAAGGTGCCTAGAACACTAGCAGCATTGTCACAATGAATGGCAACTCCAATTCTTTGGCCAAAGAACCAGCCAGCCCTCGATTCACGAGAAGTGTCTTTTATTTGAATGTTACTGTGATACTCAATTAAATGAAAATGAAATGAATGTTTTACTATAAAAATTATAATATAAAATCCACGTACAAGTTACAATAAATACCAACACACATAGACAACGTAATAAATATACAATAACATAAATATAAAACATTCACATTACACACACACACACACAAACACACATAAAACATTGATCTAAGTAATCGGCGTGTGGTAGGATTGCCACCTTTTATGTAAGGGGCTTTGGTTCCATTCTCTAAAAGTTATAATCTAGCAAAAAAATCAGTCCGGACGTGGTTTTGGTTCATTTGATATAATTTCATTGAATCTGTCAATTGGTTTTATGTTTATATTTAAATCAAAATCTTCCAAAAAATAATCTGATGTATAAAATTCACTTCAATAAATTGCCGCAATTTTTTTTAAGTACCAGCTGGTTCGTGGATGGGAAATGGGTGACCATCAAATTCTGTCGCGATGTGCTTTCCAAGGCATGTAGGGGGCACTTGTAAACTTTGACAGTCGTAACGGGTAGTCAGAAGCCCAAAAATCTGATAACCAGTCTTACCAAGAGGTATCGTGTTACCCAGTAGCTGGGTTATAGAGGTCAGATAGGCAGTCGCTCCATGTAAAATACTAGTATTCAGCTTCATAGGTTAGACAGAAAACCAACTCTAACATAATTACGTAGCTGAGAAAGGGCTAGGCAGATTGATTGATAGTAACAGTATCAATCAATCTGCCTAGCTGTTAAGTCTCATTCGTGACGAAAATCATCATCACGATTGAAGTATTCTATAATGTTAATTATATACAAACTAGTTTTTGATGTATTCTTGACTTCCTTTCGGCGATGTATCATCATCATAATCTGCCTAGCCTTTTCCCAACTATGTTGGGGTCGGCTTCCAGTCTAACCGGATGCAGCTGAATACCAGTATTTTACATGGAGTGACTGCCTATCTGATATCCACAACCCAGTTTCTAGGAAACACGATACCCAGCGTTCCTTTGGGAAGACTGGTTGTCAGACTTTTGGGCTTTTGACTTCCCGTGTGTATAACGTTTAAAGGTGTAATATTATTCAGCTGACCTTACTGACTAGGCAATACTAGGCGTAATTATTAAAAAAATAATAGAAAAGTTTTGCCATAACATCGAATGCAACAATACGGATCGATGCAATAATTTGCGTTTTTTTCCGGTATAAAGTACGCAAAAACAAACAAAAAAAAATTCTTAAACTGATTTATTATTTATTTATGATTCAAGCATAATTTCAAACGATGTTGAGATATTCCCTAGTACAGATAGTCGTAAGGGGAACCACAGCCGCAAGCGCACTTGCCGGAGATGGACACTGCACCAGCAGCTGGCACAGCGCCACCAAAGTTCACGGCGCCCATGATAGGGACTTGACCAGCTACAGCGGTGTTACCGGCGACAGGCAGCTCACCAGCGACAGCCACGTTGCCTTCACCGGCACCACCGTACGGGGCAAGTCCGCCACCACAACCGGCAAAACCGGCGACGGGATATGCAAGTCCATCATAAGCCAAACCTGGAGCAGCTAAGCCGTTGAAGCCGTAAGGACCAGCCATCAGAGGTGAACCAAAAGCTGGGCCATAAGCACCAAGGCAGGCCTGGCTGAATACATTCTGCAAAAGTAATAATCATGATTTATCTACACAAACATTTACACATAGAAACCAAAATAAGTAATCGTTTAAATACGAAAAAAACTGAAAGAAAAGGTAGAATTCAAAACATCAATCACTTACCTGGACCAAGCAAGCTTGGATGCAGAGCAACAGGACAGTGAAGGAAGACATGTTTAAAGTTTGTTCAACAGCTGAAGATTGAATGATGACCCAAAGTTATTGTCACATTTTATACTCAGCCGCTTGTTCATATCAACTATGTTTACGAAATTTTGGAAAACGTGACGATTTGCGTCAAATTAAATAAAGTGAATCTTTGTTTGTAAATGGTAGGCTTATCGAACTTGCACAAGCTATTAATTAATTACACTTACCTACATACAAATTTTCTCGGAACTTGATAAGTTAATTGAGTATAAATCCTCCAACAATTGCACGGAACATCACTCTTGTATCAGCACTCGAAACAAACTGCAATGTCTGTCAAAGCTATCCTCATCCTCTGTGCTCAGGCACTCCTGCTCAAGGTAAGGTTTTTTTTTTAAGTTACATTATCCCCTTCTAATATGACATTAAATTAACAATAAACTGTCTTCAAATATATAAATATTTAATGTGTAAGAGCGAAACAAAATATTTTTACAATTTCAGTCCACACTCGGACAATCCTGCACCAGTCGCGCTGCGGTTGCTGATATCTCTGGACTTGCTGCTCCCTATTATGGCTTGGCCTCTCCCGCCTTAGCCGCCCCTTGCGGCTTTTCTGCTCCTGCTTTGGCATATGATGGATACGCGTACCCTGGCGTTGGCTTGGCAGGCAGAGGTCTGGCTTATGATGGACTGGCCGGTGGCTGTGCAGGCAGAGGCCTGGCTTACGATGGAATCTACGCTCCAGCCATGGAGTTCAGTCCCACCAGTGGCGGTGCTCTGCCTGTCTCCAGCGCCTCCACCTTCGCTCCCGTCGGTATCTCCGTTGCGTCTGACAACGTTTATGAGGGTATCCTGGCTGTGGGTGGTGAGCTGCCGTTTGTGGGTACTGTTGCTATGGAAGGTGTGGTCCCTTCTGCTGGTGCTGGCGTTGTCAACCACGCCTGTGGTAATGGCAGGAATGCCATGATCAGTGAGAATGCTGCCTTTGCCCCGGTTACCGCCATGGCCCCTCTTGCTGCTTACGGTCCTGGTGCCTCCTTCGCTCCCGCTGCTTTTGCTGCCCCTGGCCTCGGTCTTCGTGGTGGTTTTGCAGGCAGAGGTTGTGGCTGCGCCATCTAAGAATTTATTCGTTAAAGAGAACAGATTGGAATTGAAAAATCCTTCAACTTAATAAATCAATATGCCTTTATATTTTTGGTCCTTTTAATTTCAACTACATATACTTTATTAACATTAACAAATAGAAATATGTGTAAAGAATTATGTTATAATACTTGATCGCTTATGTAACATCTTTGCATTGATGTAAAGTCCTTCTTTGTCCTTTGGAAGGAATTCGAGGGAAAAGTGTCGCGCTGTTATGACACCTTACAGTTCAGTTCTTTACATTCATTTGACATTTTTAGAATGTTGTCATGTAAAAAGTTTTGATTAAATCTCAAGCTCAAAATTCGTGAGCCAGAATCTAGCGGAAATGCAGGTTTTATTTACACTCTGTAGTAGTTTTTTGAAACTGTATCGAATCTGACAAACGATTTTATCTTTATATTTTAATTAAGAATATTTCCGAAATTAATTTGATAGGAACTAAGGAAAATAATTTCATAAAGCACATTAAAATATTTATATACAATATAAAACACAATGAACTATTAACATTAGTAACTAAATTAAATGGCTACCTCACTATATACGTTTCGTAAAGATTGTCTCAAATTAATATGAATTCGGCCATCAATCTACTTCGTTACTGCTGTTTTGGCTATAAATTAACATATATTTTTCGCGCTCCCATTTACGAAAGCACACTCACCTTTAAGAAAAAATGGAACAAACTATCTGACACATTTACTTAAATTTTAAATGTGGCCATGGACGACCGAGCTTGGGCAGCAACTACTTTTCCCTTTCGTATGGAAGGCCTCGGCGTCTGCCAAATTTCGAGTACCGTATTAGTTTACCGGTTTTTTTAGTAATTAATCAGGAAAATTCTAGCCTCCACACTGATTAATTTTGATGTGCCGTGCTTCACCGAGGCTATGAATGCCGGGATACTCGCTTGCTCGAACTCAGATCTACCCAATTATCCATTTTCCCAAAAAGGGTGGGATGAGCCGTTCTGCAGAATAGTACAGAATAATGTACTTAACACGTCTGCTATTATACGGAGCGTACCTGCCTGCTGGCTGTGAGTAAGTGGGAATCGGATCTTTGGCTTCATGCACTACCGTCGTCGAACATAGGCACTTTGTTCGACGATACTATTTTCCGCCTCGCTGCTTCCCTACGACTAGGAGCTTCATGTTGTCGTCATCGCTATCACTGTGGTGAAGTTGTCAACAGTCTCGGCCATCATGGCCTGTACTGCAGCCGAAGTGTGGGTCGCTTAGGTCGTTACGCTAACATTAATGACATCTTCCGACGAGCACTTGTCACCGCTGGCGTTCCAGCTCTATTAGAACCCATTGCAAGGATTGGCACGCGACGATGGCAAGAGACCGAACGGTCTGTCATGTCAGTCAGTCATGTCTTTATTTCCATGGAAGGTGGGTAGGCCTTTAGTGTGGAATGCAACCTTTGTCGACACTCTTACGCCATATCATCTTCTTAGCTTGGCGTGCTGTGCCAGTGCTGCTGCTGCGGCAAAAAACCTCAAGCAACGTGAGTACAATAACCATAATGGTAAATATATTTTCGAGACGTTTTGGGTTGAAACCCTCGGGCTGTGGGGTACGAGTGTTAATAGCCTCTTTCGTGACATTTCAAATCGGCTATTTGACACTTCCCGAAACCCAAGGGCTGGTTTTTACTTTGGCCAGAGGCTAAGCGTTGACATACATCGTGGCAATGCGGCCAGTCTCTTGGGTACATTACCAGTCGACAGCGGTGCCGAAGAATTTTTCGGTGTTATATTTTATTTTGTGAATAGTTTAAGTTAGTATTTAATTTTGCTATTTTCATCTATTCATTCGTTATAAGTTGTTACTAATCTATCTAATTTAAAGTACCTAATAAGTTTGCAAATAAACTAATTATGCAAATAAATACAAAACAAAAGGACACCCAGACGTTGACGCACTCGTCCGCCGCGCTGTCATTCGGAAAGGTGCCTAGAACACTAGCAGCATTGTCACAATGAATGGCAACTCCAATTCTTTGGCCAAAGAACCAGCCAGCCCTCGGTTCACGAGAAGTGTCTTTTATTTGAAAATTACTGTGATACACAATTAAATGATGAAAACATCGAATGCAACAATACGGATCGATGCAATAATTTGCGTTTTTTCCAGTATAAAGTACGCAAAAACAAACAAAAAAAAATTGTTAAACTGATTTATTATTTATTTATGATTCAAGCATAATTTCAAGCGATGTTGAGATATTCCCTAGTACAGATAGTCGTAAGGGGAACCACAGCCGCAAGCGCACTTGCCAGAGATGGACACTGCACCAGCCGCTGGCACAGCGCCACCAAAGTTCACGGCGCCCATGATAGGGACTTGACCAGCTACAGCGGTGTTACCGGCGACAGGCAGCTCACCAGCGACAGCCACGTTGCCTTCACCGGCACCACCGTACGAGGCAAGTCCGCCACCACAACCAGCAGCAGGGTATGCACCAGCAAAACCGGCGACGGGATATGCAAGTCCATCATAAGTCAAACCTGGAGCAGCTAAGCCGTTGAAGCCGTAAGAACCAGCCATCAGTGGTGAACCAAAACCTGGGCCATAAGCACCAAGGCAGGCCTGGCTGAATACATTCTGCAAAAGTAATAATCATGATTTATCTACTCAAACATTTACACATAGAAACCAAAATAAGTAATCCTTTAAATACGAAAAAACTGAAAGAAAAGGTGGAATTCAAAACAGCAATCACTTACTTGGACCATGCAAGCTTGGATGCAGAGCAACAGAACAGTGAAGGTAGACATGTTTAAAGTTTGTTCAACAACTGAAGATTGAATGATGACCCAAAGTTATTGTCACATTTTATACTCAGCCGCTTGTTCATATTGTTCATATCAACTATGTTTACGAAATTTTGGAAAACGTGACGATTTGCGTCAAATAAAATAAAGTGAATCTTTGTTTATAAATGGTAGGCTTATCGAACTTGCACAAGCTATTAATTAATAACACTTACCTACATACAAATTTTCTCGGAACTTGATAAGTTAATTGAGTATAAATCCTCCAACAGTTGCACTGAACATCACTCTTGTGTCAGCAATCAACAAACTACAATGTCTGTCAAAGTTATCCTCGTCCTCTGCGCTCAGGCGCTCCTGCTCAAGGTAAGCATTTTTAACGTTACACTATATCCCTCACCTGATACGATATTATGTTAACAATAAAATATTGTAACAGACTGTCTCCAAAATATAAATGTTTGATGTGTAAGAGCGTAACAAAATATTTTTACAATTTCAGTCCACACTGGGACAGTCATGCACCAGTCGCGCTGCGGTTGCTGATATCTCTGGACTTGCTGCTCCCTACTATGGCTTGGCTCCTCCCGCCTTAGCCGCCCCTTGCGGCTTTTCTGCTCCTGCTTTGGCATATGATGGATTCACGTACCCTGGCGTTGGCTTGACAGGCAGAGGTCTGGCTTTTGATGGACTGTCCGCTGGCTGCCCAGGCAGAGGCCTGGCTTACGATGGAATCTACGCCCCAGCCTTGGAGTTCAGTCCCACCAGTGGCGGCGCTCTGCCTGTCTCCAGCGCCTCCACCTTCGCTCCCGTCGGTATCTCCGTTGCGTCTGACAACGTTTACGAGGGTATCCTGGCTGTGGGTGGTGAGCTGCCGTTTGTGGGTACTGTTGCTATGGAAGGTGTGGTCCCTTCTGCCGGTGCTGGCGCCGTCAACCACGCCTGTGGTAATGGCCGGAATGCCATGATCAGTGAGACTTCTGCCTTTGCCTCGACTGCCGCCATGGCCCCTCTTGCTGTTTACGGTCCTGGTGCCGCCTTCGCTCCCGCTGCTTTTGCTGCTCCTGGCCTCGGTCTTCGTGGTGGTTTTGCTGGCAGAGGTTGTGGCTGCGCCATATAAGAATTTATTCGTTAAAGAAAACCGATTGGAATTGAAAAATCCTTCAATTTAATAAATCAATATGCCTTTATATTTTTGGTCCTTTTATTTTCAACAACTTATACTTTATTAATGTTAACAAATATAAATATGTGTAAAGAATTATGTTATAACTAGCCGTGAGGCCGTTAGGATTTCCATACTTGATCGCCTATGTAACTTGCATTGACTCGCTTACCCGAACTCAGATCTACCCAATTATCAATCTTTCTAAAGACGGTGGAATGAGCCGTTCTGCAGAATAGTATAGAATAATTAACTTAACACGTCTGCGACTACTGCGGAGCAAACGTGCCTGCTGGCTGTGAGTAAGTGGGTAGGATCTGTGGCTTCATGCGCTACCGTCGTCGAACATAGGCACTTTGTATGACGATACTATTTTCCGTCTCGCTGCTTAACTACGACAAGGCGCTCCATGTTGTTCTCATCATCGCTATTACGGTGGCGAAGTTGTCAACAGTCTCGGCCATCACGGCCTGTACTGCAGCCGAAGTGCGGGTAGCTTAGGGCGTTACGCGAACATCAACGACATCGTCTCACGAGCTCTTGTTCCAGCTGTATTAGAACCCAATGGCTTGGCACGTGACGATGAAAGAGACCGAACGGCATGCCTTTATTTCCACTGAAGGTGCGTAGGCCTTTTAGTGTGGAATGCAACCTGTGTCGACACTCTTGTACCATCTTATTTTGTTTGTGAATAGTTTTAGTTAAGTTAGTATTTAATATTGTTATTAACCAACTTCAAAAAAAAGGAGGAGGTGCTCAGTTCATCGGAATATTTTTTTTTATGTACGTTCCCCGATTACTCGGAGACGGCTAAACCGATTTGAAAAATTCTTTTTTTGTTTGAAAGGGTATACTTTGAAGTTGGTCCCATTATCATTTGGTCACGATCTAACTATTTTTTTATTTAAAAAACTTTATTTCACAGCAGACGAAGAACGTTATAATATTTTAGAACTACTTATATATATTAATAATAATATTTATTCAAAAATTACAAGGCATTAAAATTAGTACAGCTTTGCTTAAATGTAAATTATATTTCTAAGACTTACGTGCCTGAACTAGGTAATCCTGTGTTTCAGGCGAGAAAAGCTTAAATAGACTTATAAAATAAATAAATAAATAATCTGCAGATTGACAATAGATCACTAATAATATGTTGAGTACCTTAACTCTTAGTATCTAAATTTGATAAATTCTTAACTTAGGTGAAATTTGTACATATATCCACTTTAATACAGTTAGTAAATTCTTTGTATCGTCGTAAGACATACTTTGGAGAGCATCCTTGCGAATTCTCTTACAATTTGTGTAGTTCAGGGAATAAATGTTTGCTTTCGAGTTTAGTCTATTATAGAGAAGAGGACCGAGGTACAAGTAAAATTTGGATACAAAAGCATGTTTTGATGTATTTTGTGGACAAACTATATCTTTACGTCTTTTATCAGTATATGCAGTGCTGTAAGGTAGAGCTGTGTGTTGTTTTAATATAATACCCATTATTAATAGCTGTCGAACTGTTAATACTTCACAATATTTGTAAAGGAGGTTAGTAGGAAAAAGGAAAGGGCGGAAAGTAGACACTTTGAGAATCGCCCTTTTGAGCTCTCTCGAAGGTTAGTAACATTGTTTTACCCGCTACACCCCATGTGGTAAGATCTAATGATGGGATCTTGGAGAAATTGAGAGAACTCTTCAAATATTTTAGGCGCATATTAGCGATTTGGGTATTTTTTAATGTAACTCGTGCATTTGCTCTCGAAAACCACCATTTGGTTAAGTAGAACTGATGAATTACAAACCAACCCACTAAAAAGTGAAATAAAAAAAAAAAATACAACTGACTTCCAAACTACAAAGTGAAAAATAACTTTAATTTCTGAAGTCGGTGGTAAAAACTTAAATACTGAGCCAAAGACACCGACTTCCGAAATTCAAGTTATTTTTCACTTTGTAGTTTGGAAGTCGGTTGTATTTTTGGTAAAAAATATTTTATTCATGAATTAATTCGTTATAAGTTATCGCTTACTGATCTATATCAATTAAAGTACCTAATAAGTTTGCAAATAAACTAATTATACAAATAAATACAAAACAAAAGGACACCCAGACGTTGACGTACTCGTCCGCCGCGCTGTCATTCGGAAAGGTGCCTAGAACACTAGCAGCATTGTCATTGTCCTGCCGGGGTTGCGAAGAAAACCGAAAGGGAGATCATGGCCCCCGGCAACAGGGCAACCGAAGGAACACGGGTGGGTTTTAGTCAGTAAGAGTCGGACACGCCCTCCCGCTCCGCCCAGAGCGGGAGAAGTTATTTGATGATATCCCACCCTCAAAAAAAAAAAAAAAGCATTGTCATTGTGAATGGCAACGCCAATTCTTTGGCCAAAGAACGCGGCAGCCGTTGATTCACGAGAAGTTTCTTTTATTTGAATGTTACTATGATAATAAATTAAATGAAATCTTTTAATATAAAATCCACATACAAGTTACAATAAATACCTACACACATAGATAACGTAATAAATAGACAATAACATAAATATAACACATTCACATTACACACACACACACAGGCCACCTTTTATGTAAGGGGCTTTCGTTCCATTCTCTAAAAGTTACAATCTAGCAAAAAAATCATTCCGGACGTGGTTTTGGTTCATTTGATATAATTTCATTGAATCTGTCAATTGGTTTTATGTTTATATTTAAATCAAAATCTTCCAAAAATTAATCTGATGTATAAAATTCACTTCAATAAATTGCCGCAATTTATTGTAATTACCAGCTGGTTCGTGTGTGGGAGGTGGGTGACCATCAAATGCTGTCACGATGTGCTTTCCGAGGCATGGAAGGGGCCTCAAAAAGCACATTAAGGTGTTGTTCCCAGCTGTCACTTGTAAATCTTTGACAGTCGTAACGGGAAGTAAGAGACCCAAAACTCTGATAACCAGTCACTCTTACCAAGGGGTATCGTGTTACCCAGTAGCTGGGTTATAGAGGTCAGATAGGCAGTCGCTCCATGTAAAATACTAGTATTCAGCTGCATAGGTTAGACGGAAAACTAACCCTAACATAATTACGTAGTTGGGAAAGGGCTAGGCAGATTGATTGATACTGTTAGTGCATACACTTTCGCTCATAGATGGCGTTGCAAGTCTCATTCGTAACTAAATTCATCATCACGATTGAAGCATTCATAAATAATAATTTTATACAGACTAGTTTTTGACGTAATCTCGATGTATCATCATCATCATCATCTGCCTAGCCTTTTCCCAAAGATGTTGAAATGGGGTTCCAGTCCAACCGGATGCAGCTGAATACCAATATTTCACATGGAGTGACTGCCTATCTGACTTCCACAACCCAGTTACTGAGTAGTACGATACCTATTGGTAAGACTGGTTATCGGACTCTTGGGCTTCTGACTACCCGTGTGTGTATGTTTAAATTCCTCAGTTAAAATAAAGCGTATAAATACTTTATAACGTATAAAGGTGTAATATTATTCAGCTGACCTTACTGACTACGCAATACTAGGCATAATTATTACAAGTTAATATAAAAGTTTTGCCAAAACATCGAATACAACAATTTGGATCGATACAGTAGTTTGCGTTTTTTTTCCAGTATAAAGTACGCACAAAAAATAAAAAATTGTTAAATATATTTATTTGTTTATTATTTAATCAAGCATAATTTCAAACGATCTTGATATATTCCCTAGTACAGATAGTCGTAAGGGGAACCACAGCCGCAAGCGCACTTGCCGGAGATGGACACTGCACCAGCAGCTGGCACAGCGCCACCAAAGCTCACGGCGCCCATGATGGGGACTTGACCAGCTACAGCGGTGTTACCGGCGACTGGCAGCTCACCAGCGACAGCCACGTTGCCTTCACCGACTCCACCGTACGGGGCAAGTCCGCCACCACAACCGGCAGCAGGGTATGCACTAGCAAAACCGGTGACGGGATATGCAAGTCCATCATAAGCCAAACCTGGAGCAGCTAAGCCGTTGAAGCCGTAAGAACCAGCCATCAGAGGTGAACCAAAAGCTGGGTCATAAGCACCAAGGCAGGCCTGGCTGAATACATTCTGCAAAAATAATAATCATGATTTATCTACACAAACATTTACACATAGAAACCAAAATAAGTAATCCTTTAAATACGAAAAAAAAACTGAAAGAAAAGGTAGAATTCAAAACAGCAATCACTTACCTGGACCAAGCAAGCTTGGATGCAGAGCAACAGAACAGTGAAGGTAGACATGTTTAAAGTTTGTTCAACAGCTGAAGATTGAATGATGACCCAAAGTTATTATCTCATTTTATACTCAGCCGTTTGTTCATATCAACTACATTTACGTAATTATGGAAAACGTGACGATTTGTGACAAATGAAATAAAGTGTTTCTTTGTTAATAAATGGTAGGCTTACCGAACTTGCACAAGCTATTAATTAATTACACTTACCTACATACAAATTTTCTCGGAACTTGATAAGTTAATTGAGTATAAATCCTCCAACAATTGCACGAAACATCACTCTTGTGTCAGCACTCGAAACAAACTGCAATGTCTGTCAAAGCTTTCCTCATCCTCTGCGCTCAGGCACTCCTGCTCAAGGTAAGGTTTTTTTTTTAAGTAACATTATCCCCTTCTAATATGACATAAAATTAACAATAAACTGTCTCCAAATATATAAATATTTAATGTGTAAGAGCGTAACAAAATATTTTTACAATTTCAGTCCACACTCGGACAATCCTGCACCAGTCGCGCTGCGGTTGCTGATATCTCTGGACTTGCTGCTCCCTATTATGGCTTGGCCTCTCCCGCCTTAGCCGCCCCTTGCGGCTTTTCTGCTCCTGCTTTGGCATATGATGGATTCGCGTACCCTGGCGTTGGCTTGGCAGGCAGAGGTCTGGCTTATGATGGACTGGCCGGTGGCTGTGCAGGCAGAGGCCTGGCTTACGATGGAATCTACGCCCCAGCCATGGAGTTCAGTCCCACCAGTGGCGGTGCTCTGCCTGTCTCCAGCGCCTCCACCTTCGCTCCCGTCGGTATCTCCGTTGCGTCTGACAACGTTTATGAGGGTATCCTGGCTGTGGGTGGTGAGCTACCGTTTGTGGGTACTGTTGCTATGGAAGGTGTGGTCCCTTCTGCTGGTGCTGGCGTCGTCAACCACGCCTGTGGTAATGGCAGGAATGCCATGATCAGTGAGACTGCTGCCTTTGCCCCGGTTACCGCCATGGCCCCTCTTGCTGCTTACGGTCCTGGTGCCTCCTTCGCTCCCGCTGCTTTTGCTGCCCCTGGCCTCGGTCTTCGTGGTGGTTTTGCAGGCAGAGGTTGTGGCTGCGCCATCTAAGAATTTATTCGTTAAAGAGAACAGATTGGAATTGAAAAATCCTTCAACTTAATAAATCAATATGCTTTTATATTTTTGGTCCTTTTAATTTCAACTACATACACTTTATTAACATTAACAAATAGAAATATGTATAAATAATTATGTTATAATACTTGATCGCTTATGTAACCTCTTTGCATTGATGTTAAGTCCTTCCTTGTCCTTTGGAAGGAATTCGAGGGAAAAGTGTCGCGCTGTTATGACACCTTACAGTTCAGTTCCTTACATTCAATTGACATTTTTAGAATGTTGTCATGTAAAAAGTTTTGATTAAATCTCAAGCTCAAAATTCGTGAGCCGGAATCTAGCTGAAATGCAGGTTTGATTTACACTTTGTAGTAGTTTTTTAAAACTGCATCGAATCTGTCAACCGATTTATCTTTATATTTTAATTCAGAATATTTTCGAAAATTAATAAGATAGGAATGATGGAAAATAATTTCATAAGGTACATTAAAATGCTTATATACAATATAAAACACAGCGAACTATATACATTAGTTACTAAATTAAATGGCTAACTTACTAACTATATACGTTTCGTAAAGATTGTCACAAATTAATATGAATTCGGCCATCAACCTTATTCGTTACTGCTGTTTTGGCTCTAAATTAACATTTATTCCTCGCGCTACCATTTATGAAAGCACACTCACCTTTAAGAAAAAATGGAACAAACTGTCTGACACATTTACTTCAATTTTAAATGTGGCTTGTGCTTTGTGGCTGAAGCTGCTACCCCACTGGATATACTTCTTAATTCACGGTCAGTGGGTCGTCTTTGGGGCGGATTTACAGACGTCTGAGTATCTACGAAATGATACTGGAATTCGACAAAAATGTGTTTGAAGAGATGGCTGTAGGAGCTGCATGAAACATTGGTATTCCGTCAGGATACAGAAATAAGCAGATTCAAGGGATTTTTCATTTTAATCATGCGGATTCCTTGTGTCGTACCATACCAAAGCTTTGGGAAGTAGTGTGTAGCGAGCTGTTCACACTAAAAAGAACCTCCGACCTCCACGGAGCTGGGGACTACCAGTAAAAGAATGACAAAGGACAAGCAAAAAATCAAACTGAGTGAAATAGTGTAGTGTATGTAATATTGATAAGATTCTTTCAATATAAATGTATGTAATCGCAGTGTTCCAATATTTAATATTACCGTACTATAGTTGTAAGGGATACACAGCAGAGTTATTACAAGTTTAAGTGACACAAAAGAAATGCTTGTGTGCAAAATAATTCCAAAATATTAAATAAGTATACAAAGCTCATCAACCAAGGTTTGAATAACTGAAACATGTTTGAAGGAGAATTACCCGTTTATTTTAAAGTTATTCCATTAATTTATAAAGTTATATCGAAGAAAGTAGTTAACCAATCCTATATTTTTTTTGTACCAATGGCAAATTCAACCAAATTAAATTTATTATTAAATCATTTAATTCAAGCAACAAGACTCGATAATGTTATTAACAATATACTTACACATTATTCATCTCATTCTTCCTATATTAAAAATGCAGTGTGAAATTTAAATGTTAGTATTTCAATAATTGATAATTTTGCCTTGTTTGAAGAAAGTATTTGTGTATATTATTGTATTTATTGATACATATGTTTGTACTTTAGTATTTTTTTGTATTATAATTAAATGATGTGTGTATTATTTATTGTCTTGTTTAAAATTTTTACATAGATAGTATAGCTATGATGTAGGTACTGTGATATGTAATATTCATTACTTGTGTGTTCTGCACTGATATAATTGTAATGTCCTATTTCTTCACATTTTATGCAAATAAAGATACATAGGTACATGTATAATAATAATTTTTATGTGTCAATAAAAATTATTATTATACGACCTTCATTTTGCCTTCATTACATGTTTAATACTTTACTTTTAAGCTAGATTTTAAAATATGTGAGCGGCTTTTTAGTTGCAACCAATTAATAATTTAACGATCAATATCTCTGTCTCTATGTCTGTTATCGTGGACCGAGCCTGACTAAACCAACTTGTTCATGTGATTGGCAACTGTGAGATTGTTCAATCTTATATGTTAGTAAGTACCTTGGTTCCATAATCAATTAATCACACACTGGGGGGTGTGAGGATGAGATTCTAAGGAGATGTGCTAACACAACATCTGCCGTTGATAAGCTCAAAAGAGTCTGGGCCAATCATAATATCACCAAAGCCACAAAAGTCCGCCTGCCGAGAAGTTTGGTTTTTCCAATATTTCTGTACGGCGCAGAAACATGTAGGTACGGTTCGCCTCAAAGACCGACGCAAAATAGATGCACTAAAACTTGTTGTCCATGGGCAAGTAAGGCTAAACGCTGCAACACAAACGTCCATGGTCCAAAGCTCCCGAGACGCCAGTACCTAGGTTTGGAAGCCTGCTAATAAGGTTACGTTATTCACTTAACAGAACTATTCAGAAACTCACCAGAAATAAGACATTCTGAATATTCCACAGCTGTGCCTCCGCGACGCGGAACAGTTGATATCTCTTCAGTACTTGCTCGTTTCATGTTGGAAATTGATTATTTTGATAATAATTATCAATCAATATCAACTTGCAACTTGCAACAAGAAACCTCGATTCACGAGTCCACGACAGAAGCAGGACGCTTCATTTTGGCGCTCGTTTCAAGTTTTTTTTTAAATTCAATGTCAAGTTCAAAATTCAAATTGATGGACTCTATGGTCGATTGTTTGATTGTTGGAAATATGTTAATCGACTCTTTTTTTAAATAGGTCATATTTAAATGATTAATAATTTCTCGATTATCTCAAAAAAAAATATTACCATATTTTTTTGAGACCTAGAAAACAGGAAAACTTTATTTTAAAAGTTCGTTAATTATCCATAGTTAAATTTTTAACCGGCGAAAATTTCCCCGGCTTAAACGTACCCCAAGCGAAAACTTATACCAGCGGACGACCGTATACGGAGCAGATTCAATTTTAGTCAGATTAATTTTTCACCTCGCGGTGTGCTTAAACGGGGTGTTTTACGTTTAGGCAGTCAATTTTAAACTGAATAATTGACTTAAACGCACCCCAAACAAAAACGCTGTCCGCCATGTTAGTATTCCTCCCCCCTTCGCTCTACTCGGTCTCGCAGGTTCGCTCCACTCAGGACCTACCTACCACCGGAAAGCTATCGTGACCTTATCCCTACGCTACGCTACGCTACGCTTCGCTTTACCGCTACCTAGTTTCCGAGATACGATGGGGGGAGGGGTGAGGGGGGGGGGGGGAGAGGGGGGGAGTTTTGAAAAAACTTATTTTGACCTACTCTGGGCCCACGGACATGAATCTGAAAAAGAAAATGTTCCAAGTCTTAACTTCCGAGATCCGCCTAAAGGGGGGAGAAGGGGGAGAGAATGGGGGGAATTTCGAAAAATGGTTTTTACTTTTCCGAGCCTCTTCTATACGAATCCGTAAAAAAACAAAACCCAGGAGGGGTGAAGGGGGGGAGAGGGGGAAGTTTTGAAAAATGATTTTGACCAACTCTGGGACCCTTGATATGAATCTGAAAAAAAAAATGTTCCAAGTCTTTTAACTTCCGAGATCTACCTAGAGCGGGGGAGAAAGGGGGCAAGGGGGCAACTTTGAAAAATGGATTTTACTTTTCCGAGCCTCCTCTATACGAATCCGTAAAAAAAACAAAACCCAGGAGGGGTGAAGGGGGGAACAATTATGTCAGTCAGTGAGTGAGTGAGTGGTAATCGAGCTTTATATAGTATAAATATAATAATAATATTTATTCAAAAATTACGGCATAAAAATTAGTACAGCTTTGCTTAAATGTAAATTATATTCCTAAGACTTACGTGCCTGAACTAGGTAATCCTGTGTTTCAGGCGAGAAGAGTTTAAATAGACTTATAAAATAAATAAATAAATAATCTGCAGATTGACAATAGATCACTAATAATATGTTGAGTACCTTAACTCTTAGTATCTAAATTTGATAAATACTTAACTTAGGTGAAATTTGTACATATATCCACTTTAATACAGTTAGTAAATTCTTTGTATCGTCGTAAGACATACTTTGGAGAGCATCCTTGCGAATTCTCTTACAATTTGTGTAGTTCAGGGAATAAATGTTTGCTTTCGAGTTTAGTCTATTATAGAGAAGATGACCGAGGTACAAGTAAAATTTGGATACAAAAGCATGTTTTGATGTATTTTGTGGACAAACTATATCTTTACGTCTTTTATCAGTGTATGCAGTGCTGTAAGGTAGAGCTGTGTGTTATTTTAATATAATACCCATTATTAATAGCTGTCGAACTGTTAAGACTTCACAATATTTGTAAAGGAGGTTAGTAGGAAAAAGGAAAGGGCGGAAAGTAGACACTTTGAGAATCGCCCTTTTGAGCTCTCTCGAAGGTTAGTAACATTGTTTTACCCGCTACACCCCATGTGGTAAGATCTAATGATGGGATCTTGGAGAAATTGAGAGAACTCTTCAAATATTTTAGGCGCATATTAGCGATTTGGGTATTTTTTAATGTAACTCGTGCATTTGCTCTCGAAAACCACCATTTGGTTAAGTAGAACTGATGAATTACAAACCAACCCACTAAAAAGTGAAATAAAACAAAAATACAACTGACTTCCAAACTACAAAGTGAAAAATAACTTTAATTTCGGAAGTCGGCGGCAAAAATTTAAATACTGAGCCAAAGACACCGACTTCCGAAATTCAAGTTATTTTTCACTTTGTAGTTTGGAAGTCGGTTGTATTTTTGGTAAAAAATATTTCTTTCATCAATTAATTCGTTATAAGTTATCACTTACTTATCTATATCATTTAAAGTACCTAATAAGTTTGCAAATAAACTAACTATAAAAATAAATACAAAACAAAAGGACACCCAGACAGTGACGTACTCGTCCGCCGCGCTGTCATTCGGAAAGGTGCCTAGAACACTAGCAGCATTGTCATTGTGAATGGCAACGCCAATTCTTTGGCCAAAGAACGCGGCAGCCGTTGATTCACGAGAAGTTTCTTTTACTTGAATATGATACTAAATTAAATTAAATCTTTTAATATAAAATCTACATACAAGTTACAATAAATACCTACACACATAGATAACGTAATAAATATACAATAACATAAATATAACACATTCACATTACACACACACACACACACACACACACACACACACAGACATTGATATAGGTAATCGGCGTGTGGTAGTATTGCCACCTTTTATGTAAGGGGCTTTCGTTCCATTCTCTAAAAGTTTCAATCTAACAAAAAAATCAGTCCGGACGTGGTTTTGGTTCATTTGACATAATTTCATTGAATCTGTCAATTGGTTTTAGGTTTATATTTAAATCAAAATCTTCCAAAAATTAATCTGATGTATAAAATTCACTTCAATAAATTGCCGCAATTTATTGTAAATACCAGTTGGTTTGTGTATGGGAGATGGGTGACCATCAAATGCTGTCGCGATGTGCTTTCCGAGGCATGGAAGGGGCCTCAAAAAGCACATTAAGGTGTTGTTCCCAGCTGTCACTTGTAAATCTTTGACAGTCGTAACGGGTAGTAAGAGACACAAAACTCTGATATAACCAGTCAGTCTTACCAAGGGGTATCGTGTTACCCAGTAGCTGGGTTATAGAGGTCAGATAGGCAGTCCCTCCATATACAATACTAGTATTCAGCTGCATAGGTTAGACGGAAAACTAACCCTAACATAATTACGTAGTTGGGAAAGGGCTAGGCAGATTGATTGATACTGTTAGTGCATACACTTTCACTCATAGATGGCGTTGCAAGTCTCATTCGTAACGAAATTCATCATCACGATTGAAGCATTCATAAATAATAATTATATCCAGACTAGTTTTTGACGTAATCTCGATGTATCATCATCATCCGCCTAGCCTTTTCCCAATGATGTTGAAATGGGCTTCCAGTCTAACCGGATACAGCTGAATACCAATATTTCACACGGAGTGACTGCCTATCTGACTTCCACAACCCAGTTACTAGGTAGTACAATACCTATTGGTAAGACTGGTTGTCGGACTCTTGGGCTTCTGACTACCCGTGTGTGTATGTGTTTTCCTTAGTAAAATAGAAGTTCGGTTAAAATATAGCGTATAAATACTTTATAACGTATAAAGGTGTAATATTATTCAGCTGACCTTACTGACGAGGCAATACTAGGCATAATTTTTAAAAAATTGATAGAAAAGTTTTGCCATAACATCGAATACAACAATACGGATCGATGCAGTAGTTTGCGTTTTTTCCAGTATAAAGTAAACAAAAAAAAAATTGTTTATTTGATTTAATTATTTATTTATGATTTCAAGCATAATTTCAAACGAAATTGAGATATTCCCTAGTACAGATAGTCGTAAGGGGAACCACAGCCGCAAGCGCACTTGCCAGAGATGGACACTGCACCAGCAGCTGGCACAGCGCCACCAAAGCTCACGGCGCCCATGATAGGGACTTGACCAGCTACAGCGGTGTTACCGGCGACTGGCAGCTCACCAACGACAGCCACGTTGCCTTCACCGGCACCGCCGTACGCGGCAAGTCCGGTACCACAACCGGCAGCAGGGTATGCACCAGCAAAACCGGCGACGGGATATGCAAGTCCATCATAAGCCAAACCTGGAGCAGCTAAGCCGTTGAAGCCGTAAGAACCAGCCATCAGTGGTGAACCAAAACCTGGGCCATAAGCACCAAGGCAGGCCTGGCTGAATACATTCTGCAAAAGTAATAATCATGATTTATCCACACAAACATTTACACATAGAAACCAAAATAAGTAATCCTTTAAATAAGAAAAAACTGAAAGAAAAGGTAGAATTCAAAACAGCAATCACTTACCTGGACCAAGCAAGCTTGGATGCAGAGCAACAGAACAGTGAAGGTAGACATGTTTAAAGTTTGTTCAACAGCTGAAGATTGAATGATGACCCAAAGTTATTGTCACATTTTATACTCAGTCGCTTGTTCATATCAACTATGTTTACGAAATTTTGGAAAACGTGACGATTTGCGTCAAATAAAATAAAGAGAATCTTTGTTTATAAATGGTAGGCTTATCGAACTTGCACAAGCTATTAATTAATAACACTTACCTACATACAAATTTTCTCGGAACTTGATAAGTTAATTGAGTATAAATCCTCCAACAGTTGCACTGAACATCACTCTTGTGTCAGCAATCAACAAACTACAATGTCTGTCAAAGCTATCCTTGTCCTCTGCGCTCAGGCGCTCCTGCTCAAGGTAAGCATTTTTAAAGTTACACTATATCCCTCACCTGATACGATATTATGTTAACAGTAAAATATTGTAACAGACTGTCTCCAAAATATAAATGTTTGATGTGTAAGAGCGTAACAAAATATTTTTACAATTTCAGTCCACACTCGGACAGTCATGCACCAGTCGCGCTGCGGTTGCTGATATCTCTGGACTTGCTGCTCCTTACTATGGCTTGGCTTCTCCCGCCTTAGCCGCCCCTTGCGGCTTTTCTGCTCCTGGTTTGGCATATGATGGATTCACGTACCCTGGCGTTGGCTTGACAGGCAGAGGTCTGGCTTTTGATGGACTGTCCGCTGGCTGCGCAGGCAGAGGCCTGGCTTACGATGGAATCTACGCCCCAGCCTTGGAGTTCAGTCCCACCAGTGGCGGCGCTCTACCTGTCTCCAGCGCCTCCACCTTCGCTCCCGTCGGTATCTCCGTTGCGTCTGACAACGTTTACGAGGGTATCCTGGCTGTGGGTGGTGAGCTGCCGTTTGTGGGTACTGTTGCTATGGAAGGTGTGGTCCCTTCTGCCGGTGCTGGCGCCGTCAACCACGCCTGTGGTAATGGCCGAAATGCCATGATCAGTGAGACTTCTGCCTTTGCCCCGGCTGCCGCCATGGCCCCTCTTGCTGCTTACGGTCCTGGTACCGCCTTCGCTCCCGCTGCTTTTGCTGCTCCTGGCCTCGGTCTTCGTGGTGGTTTTGCTGGCAGAGGTTGTGGCTGCGCCATATAAGAATTTATTCGTTAAAGAAAACCGATTGGAATTGAAAAATCCTTCAATTTAATAAATCAATATGCCTTAATATTTTTGGTCCTTTTATTTTCAACAACTTATACTTTATTAACATTAACAAGTATAAATATGTGTAAAGAATTATGTTATAACTAGCCGTGAGGCCGATAGGATTCCCATACTTGATCGTCTATGTAACTTCTTTGCATTGATGTAAAGTCCTTCCTTGTCCTTTGGAAGGAATTCAAGAGAAAAGTGTCGCGCTGTTATGACACCTTACAGTTCGGGTGCCATTCATTTGACATTTTTAGAATGTTGTCATGTAAAAAGTTTCGATTAAAACTCAAGCTCAAAATTCGTGTGCTAGAATCTAGCTGAAATACAGGTTTTATTTACCTTTGTAGTAGTTAGTTAAAACTGCATCGAATCTGTCAACTGATTTTATCTTTATATTATAACTAGTATTTGGGCGTTGCGCGAGCTGCAAGCAGCTCGCGGGGTCGTGTTTTTGAAGAGTATTTCTTACCCTTGTAAAATTTTGAGAATTGGACAGTAATCCTTAGCACTTATAGGATTTTGTAATAAAATCTCTTAAATATTTTGTACGGATTTATGTATGGACTTTTAAGTAAATCAACTGAATGTTGTTTTATTCCTACAGTTGATTTACATAAAAGTCTGTACGAATAAACTATAAAATAATATTCCTTGTAAGTGACTATCCCCCGAATGCTGAAACGTCACTCAAAATTTAAGTAGCACTTAAATTTAACAGTTACTCAAAAGTGACGTTTGACCATACAAAATTTAAAGTTTAGGTTTAACTGCTCAAATTTTAAGCAGCCCTTAAATGTTGAGTGACGATTCAGTATTCGGGGGTAAGTAAATAATGAAATAAGTTCCTACTTTTATGCTTTTCAAAACTACTCTAGCCCAGGGTAACATTTATTTATTTATTTTGCATGTGTATGGGAGTATGCAATATTACCAAGGTCGCATTGATTTTTTATTTCCTGGTTCGATTCACTCACAAGATAGTAATTTCCGCGCTACCAGAAGATTTGGTTCCTGGTGCGTTTCATTTCAAGGTATCCCCATTATAAGCATAATCCACCTAAACTACTCGATTTACATAACACTAAATCATATCTAAACTACATCTATATCAAGTAGGTATGTATATCAAAAACTAAAGATATTAGAGGCCTAATCCACCTAAACTACTCGATTTACATAACACTAAAACAAATCTAAACTTCATCTATATTAAGTATGTATTTTCCTCTGCCTCTGATGCATCAGGAATGTCTGCTCTAACAAATTTATCAATATCTATATTTTGGACAGGCCCGCCACCTTCAACCCTAAAACAAATGTGAGCGTGTGGTAAACCTCGCTTTTGAAACTCTATTACGTGCATCATATAAATACATTTGCCAAACCAATTACCACCTCGGATATCTCTGAATAATTCTGCTAGCTTTAAATTAAAAACTCTAGCACATACAGAAGGATTTACATAGCTGCTTTGAATGGATTGTTGAATTTCTGGCCACTCGGGATTACAATTAAACGTCAAGAAAAATGATGGGTTCCCCAATCTGCTTACTATTGAAATAGCATCACTATATTTTCCTTTCATGTATCGCGGCCCCCCCGTAAAAGTGCTGGGCAAATAAACGCGACCTGGTACGAATCCCTCTCCCTGAATGGTTTCATCTTGACGAATTTGACGCGCGACTTCAATGCTCATTTCAACTTCTTGAAGTGGAGCGGTCCTCAGTGCACTACTCGAGTTATGTTTTTGTAGACTTGATATAAAACGTAGGCGTTCTTCTATGATTCGGCAATGCATGTCAACAACGGTTCTTCCGATAGCCTGCCTATATCGGAAAATCGTGGCTCCGACAATAACAAGCAGCGAACGTATTTCGCTTGAGTTAATTTATTTCCGTTATTATCTACTTTGTTCGGGTACCAACCCGCATTACCCTCAGGATAAACCCATTGACGTTATGTAAAAAGTTAGTTATGCAACTAATTACCTGCCTATCAAGTTTCATATTTGCGGCTATTTGCTCGCGTTCGCTTGTATCGTTAATGTATAGTCCTAAATTATTTACGCTACCAGTGTAAGCTAAATCAAAAACTCTATGATAGACTCGACCTTGAATTTTAAGAAAAGTTATTCCCGTTGGTTGTTGGTACCCGTGAGAAACGCCCAAGGCACTGAAGGCAAATAAATTATTGTAAGCTCGCGGTCTACTCAGAAAAGACGGGTGAGAGTAAAACTCCTCGGTTAACGGAATTACATTTTGTATGTTGTACGCGCCCGACCCACAACACCATTGTTTTCGAGATTTTCTTCTTCAAACAGACGCGCATTACAAGATGGACACCTAAGTGTCTGAAGAAAGCAAGGACGTTTTTTTTAAAGAAAATAATTTTATTACGTCTAACTCAGCGTCCCTCTTCTGTGCTATTAGGTTTTTAGATTGACGTAGTGGTATGTCAATACGACGGCTGTTTTTATTATATTTGTCAGTGGCTATTTGATTTATTTCAGGGTTCTGCTTGGTATAACGGTGTACAGCATCGCGATTTATTTGCGGTTTTTTTTAATTATATTTTTTAACCGCATCCAAATGGGCGTTTACTGTACTACATTTCCTGCCACGTTTTTGTTTTTTGGGTTGACCTCTCTTTGTTGACGCCACATGGGTGTCAACTACTACCGGTTCAGGGTTTTTTTGAAAACCAAGCAATATAGATTGTGATTCCGATAATTGACTATGATCTGTTGATGCCGGGCATTCGAAGTCTATTATAGACTCGACAGACGCTGGCAATGGCAATGCAGATCCTACAACTAAATTTTCAATTGTTTGATAATTGAGAACGCGTAGTCTGTGTATTGAATACTGACCTACACCTATATTTCGCAATAACAGCAATCTGGCTAATTCGCGAATCGAATAACATTTAAACAAACGTGCTACTCCGCATGTAGAATTTAATTTGTTATATTCATCTACTGCGTGACTGTTAAATAAATAGAATGCACTATCGAATCTCCAAAAAGAAACTGTATAGTCTTGCCCGGTAAATACCACGCTATCCGTCTCATCATTGTGGTTTGCGTCGAAAACATTGGATTCAATTATGTTTGCAAGAGTTAAAATACCGTATTCATTTTCTGAAATTTGAGGAAATACTCCATTTGTAATCCAATTGGCGGTCATATTTTCAATTTGAGCTCTATTGTTTCCGACGACAATCTCAGTAGGCAATTCCTCGAGGTTCAAAAATATGACACCCTTCGGTAGAATTGGTTTAAGCGACATATATAAAGTGTCTCCTCTTTGGAGAATGACATCGATATCATGACAAGTCAGATTCCGATGTCTGCAAACTGACAATACTGACGCGCAAGCGGACATTGCCACGCATTGAGCGTTATTACCCTTATAATTGCTACTCCCTTGGTGTGTAGTTCCTAAAACATTAACAAAAATACAAGGTCAAGTGCAAGGTAGATATAATGTTACAAGAGGGAGAATATTTTGTAATGACAAAAATCATCTACACCACCCTTTGTAAGGCAAAGCGTCTTTTTTGTCCCCATTGATTGGATTAATGGGTTACAGACAGCTCGCTGACAGAGACGACAGTAAGCAAAGAACAACATATTTATTTTTATTTACTGGATAACCTGCTTCCAATTTTTAACTTATTTTTATTATGTATAGCGGCAACCGAAATCCACATTCTTGATCATGAGCTGCAGCCCGCTAACAGACAGATGGACAGACGGACAAACAGCAGTCTTAGTACATAACAAGATTCTGTAGTTTTAACCCTTCAGGTACGGCACCCTAACAATTAATAATGTTTGTATGTTTTACCTCTAAACTGTCTTAAACAATTGATCAGGTTGTGAAGAAACTGGTAGGATTTTAGAACGCGAGGGTTTCTGGCACAAAACAAAATTTATAATATATAAAAAAATAAAAAAAAATATGTATTTCCCACTCATTTTTTGTGCAGTACATTTAGGAGCAGAACAAAGGAAAAAACCAAAAACATTATGTATGCATTAAATATTCGAAAAATATCTATTTCACATTGTAGCAAGCACAGGATGACATTGAACTGACTGCAAAATGAGCTCAAAAGTCTGCATGGCTAATAATATGGTGTCTCTTATAAGCATTATTTATAATGATCAGTACCTAATTATGTCAATTTTCTAAATTATTTAAAAACAAAACAACAAAAAAAATATCCCTAAGTATATTAGCTGGCTGATGATGAAACTGCTTTTTAAGTACCTATAACTTATTAATTGATATGTACTTACCTACTTAAATTAATCAAACATTAATTTGTGATAGCATAGAATTATTTGATGAAAGAGCTATGAGATCATATATTTATACTTGAATACTATTTCAGCAGTCTCGACATTAGTAGGTAATGACGCTGTCGCAAACTTGCGATCGTAATAATACCTAATAACGAAAAAATTCTGTTGCAATAACGACGCTCGTGAGAAACGCAAGTCTCTACATCCAAGTTAGCGAGCCAAGATGTACAATAACTTGACATATCGGTACCAATGATAATAAAAGTAAATCGGTACGGCAGCGAAAAACGAAAATAAAATCTCCGTGATTATGGGGAAAAATAGAAAACATGGTTCAATAAAAATAGACTATAACTAATAAACTCGTACTTAAGTAAGGCTACAAACGTGTAAAAAATAATAAAAAATATTAAATATTTAAGGAAATTAAAATTTGCCTCCTTGCAACATTGGTTTAGTGTCAAACTTGTCAAGTCATTGGTTTTGACGTTTTGTTTATTTTGTTTCTGTTCTATTAACAATGGACCTGTATAAAAATGTACTCTGTGTAATGGACAATGGTATTTTCTCAAGCATTTTTTATTGATAGCTAAGAGTACAGTACCTCTGCTTTGTGGCTGAAGCTGCTACCCCACTGGATATACTTCTACATTCACGGTCAGTGGGTCGTCTTTGGGGCGGATTTACAGACGTCTGAGTATCTACGAAATGATACTGGAATTCGACAAAAATGTGTTTGAAGAGATGGCTGTAGGAGCTGCATGAAACATTGGTATTCCGTCAGGATACAGAAATAAGCAGATTCAAGGGATTTTTCATTTTAATCATGCGGATTCCTTGTGTCGTACCATACCAAAAATTGGGAAGTAGTGTGTAGCGAGCTGTTCACACTAAAAAGAACCTCCGACCTCCACGGAGCTGGGGACTACCAGTAAAAGAATGACAGGACAAGCAGAAAATTAAACTGAGTGAAATAGTGTAGTGTATGTAATATTGATAAGATTCTTTCAATATAAATGTATGTAATCGCAGTGTTCCAATATTTAATATTACCGTACTATAGTTGTAAGGGATACACAGCAGAGTTATTACAAGTTTAAGTGACACAAAAGAAATGCTTGTGTGCAAAATAATTCCAAAATATTCAATTTATAATGTTATATCGAAGAAAGTAGTTAACCAATCCTATATTTTTTTTGTACCAATGGCAAATTCAACCAAATTAAATTTATTATTAAATCATTTAATTCAAGCAACAAGACTCGATAGTGTTATTAACAATATACTTACAAAAAACTATGTTAGTAACACACTAACATAGTTACCATTATTCATCTCATTCTTCCTATATTAAAAATGCAGAGTGAAATTTAATTTTAACGTTGATTTTCATGTTAGTATTTCAATAATTGATAATTTTGCCTTGTTTGAAGAAAGTATTTGTGTATATTATTATATTTATTGATACAGATGTTTGTACTTTAGTATTTTTTTGTATTATAATTAAATGATGTGTGTATTATTTATTGTCTTGTTTAAAATTTTTACATAGATAGTATAGCTATGATGTAGGTACTGTGATATGTAATATTCATTACTTGTGTGTTCTGCACTGAAATAACTGTAATGTCCTATTTCTTCACATTTTATGCAAATAAAGATACATAGGTACATGTATACGACCTTTATTTTGCCTTCATTACATGTTTAATACTTTACTTTTAAGCTAGATTTTAAAATATGTGAGCGGCTTTTTAATTGCAACCAATTAATAATTTAACGATCATTATCTCTGTCTCTATGTCTGTTATCGTGGACCGAGCCTGACTAAACCAACTTGTTCATGTGATTGGCAACTGTGAGATTGTTCAATCTTATATGTTAGTAAGTACCTTGGTTCCATAATCAATTAATCACACACTGGGGGGTGTGAGGATGAGATTCTAAGGAGATGTGCTAACACAACATCTGCCGTTGATAAGCTCAAAAGAGTCTGGGCCAATCACAATATCACCAAAGCCACAAAAGTCCGCCTGCCGAGAAGTTTGGTTTTTCCAATATTTCTGTACGGCGCAGAAACATGTAGGTACGGTTCGCCTCAAAGACCGACGCAAAATAGATGCACTAAAACTTGTTGTCCATGGGCAAGTAAGGCTAAACGCTGCAACACAAACGTCCATGGTCCAAAGCTCCCGAGACGCCAGTACCTAGGTTTGAAAGCCTGCTAATAAGGTTACGTTATACAGAACTATTCAGAAACTCACCAGAAATAAGACATTCTGAATATTCCACAGCTGTGCCTCCGCGACGCGGAACAGTTGATAACTCTTCAGTACTTGCTCGTTTCATGTTGGAAATTGATTATTTTGATAATAATTATCAATCGATATCAACTTGCAACTTGCAACAAGAAACCTCGATTCACGAGTTCACGACAGAAGCAGGACGCTTCATTTTGGCGCTCTTTTCAAGTTTTATTTAAAATTCAATGTCAAGTTCAAAATTCAAATTGATGGACTCTATGGTCGATTGTTTGATTGTTGGAAATCATAGATTTATATCTATGTTGGAAATATGTTAATCGACTCTTTTTTTAAATAGGTCATATTTAAATGATTAATAATTTCTCGATTATCTCAAAAAAAATATTACCATATTTTTTGAGACCTAGAAAACAGGAAACCTTTATTTTTAAAGTTCGTTAATTATTCATAGTTTAATTTTTAACCGGCGAAAATTTCCCCGGCTTAAACGTACCCCAAGCGAAAACTCATACCAGCGGACGACCGTAAACGGAGCAGATTAAATTTTAGTCAGATTAATTTTTCACCTCGCGGTGTGCTTAAACGGGGTGTTTGACGTTTAGGCAGTCAATTTTAAACTGAATAATTGACTTAAACGCACCCCAAACAAAAACGCTGTCCGCCATGTTAGTATTCCTCCCCCCTTCGCTCCACTCGGTCTCGCAGGTTCGCTCCACTCAGGACCTACCTACCACCGGAAAGCTATCGTGACCTTATCCCTACGCAACGCTACGCTTCGCTTTACCGCTACCTAGTTTCCGAGATACGATGGGGGGAGGGGTGAAGGGGGGGAGAAAGAAAATGTTCCAAGTCTCCGCCTAAAGGGGGGAGAATGGTGGGAATTTTGAAAAATGGTTTTTACTTTTCCGAGCCTCCTCTATACGAATCCGTAAAAAAACAAAACCCAGGAGGGGTGAAGGGGGGGAGAAGGGGGAGTTTTGAAAAATGATTTTGACCAACTCTGGGCCCCTTGATATGAATCTGAAAAAAAAAATGTTCCAAGTCTCTTAACTTCCGAGATCTACCTGTTGGAAATTCCGTGGACTACTCCAAGGATTTCCTTGGCCCTAGTCTCAGATTTCTTTGGAAATGGCAACTTAGTCTGTTTACCTAACATGCAAGAAACACACGACTGAAAGTTCTTGTTGTCATAAGAAATACCTTTGACCATACCTTTTCGCAGTAACTCCATGCTTCGGGTGTTCAGATGTGATAGACGACGGTGCCAAATTTGTTGCGTTGACTGGCTTCCAGTAGCAGGGTACTGCGGCGTTTGCTCCACGCTGACGGCAACAGGACGACTGTCATCCTTCAGTTGACATGCCGGCACCGCTTTGCTGTCACCTGTACCTACAGATAAAGACGAACACATGGCCTGCGAGGATAGCTCGCTACACGAAACAGAAACAGTTTCAATGGCATCAAGTTCATAAATACCATCTCTCAGAGTAGCTGTAGCCAAAACCTGCCCGTTGTCATAGACTGTACACACGCCAGAACGAAACACAATTTCGTAACCTTTCTTATCCATCGCACTAACAGATAATAAATTAGCAGATAACTTAGGGACTAAGTACACATTACTTATCGATCTCACACTGTTGTCCTTTAACACAGCTTGCGCAGTTCCTTTTCCAGCTGTTTGCAATGCTTCACCATTTGCAATTAAGACCTTCTTTGGCTTTCCAGTTGTAAAATCTGATAAAAACCTGCGATCATTGCAAAAATGTTGCGCCGCACCGCTGTCGACGTACCAAACGTCTCGCTTGACGCCTGCGGCCAACGCTGTGAGATGCGCCTGGCCTTTCCGGCCACTCTTCTTGCCGTCAGAGTTGTCAGGACAATCCTTCTTGATATGCCCACTCTTTTTGCATCTGAAGCACTTAATTCGTTTGGGTGCTTTCCGGGCTGCTAAAGCCGTAGCATCTTCGCCTTTCTCATCGCGTCTTGCATTTTCCAGAAGCAATTTCGCTTTGACATTTTCGCTTGACAGTGACGTGTTCGAATTTTCTAGAGCCATAATCAACGGGTCGTAATCGCTTGTCAAACCGCTGAGTAAAATCACGGCCACGAAGTCATCTTCCAAAGCCGCTCCGATGTCGCTCAGTTGTTGCGATGTATCCATAACCTTATTAACGTATGCCTCCATACTCGCACATTCGCTTAATTTGGTGGCGAACAATGTGCGAAGCAATCCGAGCCGTCGTGACAAGCCTCGGTCTTCGTATGCCTTCTGAAGGTTGCTCCATGCTTCGCGAGCCGTCTTGGCATTTCTAATTTGTGGAAATACACAAGGCTTCACGTTTAAAGCGATTTTTGCGAGCGCTTTCTGCTGTTTCTTGGCATCTTCGTTTTTATTTTCAGTTGTGCCCACACAATCCCAAAGATCGTCATTAATGAGCACCATCCGCGTCATGAATTTCCAGGATGGATAATCTTGGATCCCGGATAATTTTTCAATAGAAACATTCTGAATGGCCGTTGCCATCTTTTGTTTCCTAGCGAATAAATTTTGAAAATAATTTTACGAAAACACACGCACACACTTGGAAAACGGTTATTAGAGTAGCGAATAACCACGCTCTGCTACCATGTTGGAATTCCGTGGACTACTCAATAAAATAACATATTAGACTCCAAAATATATTGTGCATCACTTTCATAAAACGTGCTCGTACTGCTGATCGTTTTGCCTGTAGTGATGCACAATATATTTTGGAGTCTAATATGTTATTTTATTGAGTAGTCCACGGAATTCCAACACTACCTAGAGGGGGGGAGAAGGGGGGCAAGGGGGCAACTTTGAAAAATGGATTTTACTTTGCCAAGCCTCCTCTATACGAATCCGTAAAACAACAAAACACGGGACTCTTAGTTTCCGAGATACGATAGGGAGGGGGGAGAGTGGGGTGGAAAAGGGGAGGTTTAGGATTTTTCCCATACTCGTGAGAGTTACTTCTATACGAATCTGTAAAAATATACCCACCTCCCCCTTCACCATCTGGGAGAACAATTATGTCAGTCAGTGGTAATCGAGCTTTATATAGTATAATATAATATAATATAATATAATAATGTTCCAAGTCTTAACTTCCGAGATCCGCCTAAAGGGGGAAGAAGTGGGAGAGAATGGGGGGAATTTTGAAAAATGGTTTTTACTTTTCCGAGCCTCCTCTATACGAATCCGTAAAAAAACAAAACCCAGGTTTCTTAATTTCCGAGATACGATGGGGGGAGGGGTGAAGGGGGGGAGAGGGGGGAGTTTTGAAAAATGATTTTGACCAACTCTGGGCCCCTTGATATGAATCTGAAAAAAAATGTTCCAAGTCTCTTAACTTCCGAGATCTACCTAGAGGGGGGGAGAAAGGGGGCAAGGGGGGCAACTGTGCAAAATGGATTTTACTTTTCCGAGCCTCTTCTATACGAATCCGTAAAACAACAAAACACGGGACTCTTAGTTTCCGAGATACGATAGGGAGGGGGGAGAGTGGGGTGGAAAAGGGGAGGTTTGGGATTTTTCCCATACTCGTGAGAGTTACTTCTATACGAATCTGTAAAAATATACCCACCTCCCCCTTCACCATCTGGGAGAACAATTATGTCAGTCAGTGAGTGAGTGAGTGGTAATCGAGCTTTATATAGTATAATAATAATAATAATGTTCCAAGTCTTAACTTCCGAGATCCGCCTAAAGGGGGGAGAAGGGGAAGAGAATGGGGGGAATTTTGAAAAATGGTTTTTACTTTTCCGAGCCTCCTCTATTCGAATCCGTAAAAAAACAAAACCCAGGTTTCTTAATTTCCGAGATACGATGGGGGGAGGGGTGAAGGGGGGGAGAGGGGGGAGTTTTGAAAAATGATTTTGACCAACTTTGGGCCCCTTGATATGAATCTGAAAAAAAAAAAATGTTCCAAATCTCTTAACTTCCGAGATCGACCTAGAGGGGGGGAGAAGGGGGGCAAGGGGGGCAACTTTGAAAAATGGATTTTACTTTTCCGAGCCTCCTCTATACGAATCCATAAAAAACAAAACCCAGGAAGGGTGAAGGGGGGAGAGGGGGGAGTTTTGAAAAATGATTTTGACCAACTCTGGGCCCCTTGATATGAATCTGAAAAAAAAAATGTTCCAAGTCTCTTAACTTCCGAGATCTACCTAGAGGGGGGGAGAAGGGGGGCAAGGGGGGCAACGTTGAAAAATGGATTTTACTTTTCCGAGCCTCCTCTATACGAATCCGTAAAAAAACAAAACCCAGGTTTCTTAATTTCCGAGATACGATTGGGGGAGGGGTGAAGGGGGGGAGAGGGGGGAGTTTTGAAAAATGATTTTGACCAACTCTGGGGCCCCTGATATGAATCTGAAAAAAAAAATGTTCCAAGTCTCTTAACTTCCGAGATCTACTTAGAGGGGGGGAGAAGGGGGGCAAGGGGGGCAACTTTGAAAAATGGATTTTACTTTGCCGAACCTCCTCTATACGAATCCGTAAAAAAACAAAACCCAGGTTTCTTAATTTCCGAGATACGATTGGGGGAGGGGTGAAGGGGGGGAGAGGGGGGAGTTTTGAAAAATGATTTTGACTAACTCTGGGGCCCTTGATATGAATCTGAAAAAAAAATGTTCCAAGTCTCTTAACTTCCGAGATCTACCTAGAGGGGGGGAGAAGGGGGGCAAGGGGGGCAACTTTGAAAAATGGATTTTACTTTTCCGAGCTTCTTCTATACGAATCCGTAAAACAACAATACACGGGACACTTAGTTTCCGAGATACGATAGGGAGGGGGGAGAGTGGGGTGGAAAAGGGGAGGTTTGGGATTTTTCCCATACTCGTGAGAGTTACTTCTATTCGAATCTGTAAAAATATACCCACCTCCCCCTTCACCATCTGGGAGAACAATTATGTCAGTCAGTGAGTGAGTGAGTGAGTGGTAATCGAGCTTTATATAGTATATATTATTATAAAATATAAAATAATAATTCAGAATATTTCCCAAAAATTAGATAGGAATGATGGAAAATAATTTCATAACGTACATTAAAATGCTCATAATATGCAATATAAAACACAACGAACTATTTACATTAATAACTCAATTAAATGGCTAATTAACTAACTATATACGTTTCGTAAAGATTGTCACAAATTAATATGCATTCGGACATCAACCTTATTCGTTACTGATGTTTTGGTTTTAAATTAACATATTTTCTTCGCGCTTCCCATTTATGGAAGCATACTTACCTTTTAGAAAATATGGAACAAACTATTCGACACATTTACTTCAATTTTAAATGTCACCATGGACGACCGAGCTTGGGTACAAACTATTCTTTCCATTCGTATGGGAGGCCTTGGCGACCGCCAAATTTCGAGTACCGTATTAGTCTACCGACTTTTTTAGAAATTAATCAGGAAAATTTAAGCCTCCAAACTGATTAATTTTGATGTGCTGTTCTTAATCGAGGCCATGAATGCCTGGATACTCGCTTGCTCGAACTCAGATCTACCCATTTATCCAGATGGATTCTGTAGAACGGCTTGCCGCCGAGCCGTTCTGCAGAATAGTACAGAAAAATTTACTTAACACGTCTGCTACAACTGCGAAGCGTGCGTGCCTGCTGGCTGTCAGTAAATAAGAATCGGATCTGTGGCTTCATGCACCACAGTCGTCGAACATAGGCACTTTGTTCGACGATACTACTTTCCGCCTCGCTGCTTCCCTACGACTAGGAGCTCCATGTTGTTCTCCTCATCGCTATCACTGTGGCGAAGTTGTCAACAATCCTGGCCATCACGGCCTGTAAGCCGAAGTGCGGGTTGCTTAGGGCGTTACGCGAACATTAATGACATCTTCCGACGAGTTCTTGTCACCGCTGGCGTTCCAGCTGTATTAGAACCGAATGTGACATTTCAAAACCGCTATTTGACACTTCCCGTAACCCAAGAGCTGGTTTTTACCTTGGCCAGAGGCTAAGCATTGCCATACAACGCGGCAATGCGGCCAGTCTCTTGGGTACATTACCAGTCTACAGTGGTGCCAAAGAATTTTTCGGTGCTATATTTTATTTTGTGAATAATTTTAGTTCAGTAAGTATTTAATTTTGTTATTTTCATCAATTAATTCGTTATAAGTTGTTACTTATCTATATAATTGAAAGTACCTCATAAGTTTGCAAATAAACTAAGTATACAAATAAATACAAAACAAAAGGACACCCAGGCGTTGAAGTACTCGTCCGCCGCGCTGTCATTCAGAAAGGTGCCTAGAACACTAGCAGCATTGCCATGTTGAATGGCAACGTCAATTCTTTGGCCAAAGAACGAGGCGGCCGTCGATTCACGAGAAGTGTCTTTTACTTGATTGTTACTATGATACTAAATTAAATGAAATATTTAAATATAAAAATTATAATATAAAATCCACATACAAGTTAAAATAAATACCTACACACATAGATAACGTAATAAATATACAATAACATAAATATAAGAAATTCACACACACACACACACACACACACACAGACATTGATATAAGTAATCGACTTGTAGTAGGATTGCCACCTTTTATGTAAGGGGCTTTGGTTCCATTCTCTAAAGTTTCAATCTAGCAAAAAAAATCAGTCCTGACATGGTTTTGGTTCATTTGATAAAATTTCATTGAATATGTGAATTGGTTTTACGTTTATATTTTATTCAAAATCTTCCAAAAATTAATTTGATGTATAAAATTCACTTCAATAATTTGCCGCAATTAATTATAATAACCAAATGATTCGTGGATGGGAGATAGGTGACCATCAAATGCTGTCGCGATGAGCTTTCCGAGGCATGGAGGGGGCCTCAAAAAGCACATTAAGGTGTTCGTCCCAGCTGTCACTTGTAAACTTTGACAGTCGTAACGGCTAGTCAGAAGCCCAAAAATCTGATAACCAGTCTTACCAAGGGGTATCGTGTTACCCAGTAGCTGGGTTATAGAGGTCAGATAAGCAGTCGCTCCATGTAAAATACTAGTATTCAGCTGCATAGGTTAGATAGAAAACCAACCCTAACATAATTACGTAGCTGAGAAAGGGCTAGGCAGATTGATTGATACTGTTATTATCAATCAATCTGCCTAGCCCTGTTAAGTCTCATTCGTGACGAAAATCATCATCACGATTGAAGTATTCTATAATGTTAATTATATACAAACTAGTTTTTGATGTATTCTTGACTTCCTTACGGCGATGTATCATCATCATAATCGGCCTAGCCTTTTCCCAACTATGTCGGGGTCAGCTTCCAGTCTAACCGGATGCAGCTGAATACCAGTATTTAACATGGAGTGACTGCCTATCTGATATCCACAACCCAGTTACTAGGAAACACGATACCCAGCGGTCCCTTGGAAAGACTGGTTGTCAGACTTTTGGGCTTCCGACTACCCGTGTGTATAACGAATAAAGTGTACTATTATTCAGCTGACCTTACTGACTAGGCAATACTAGGCATAATTATTAAAAACATGATAGAAAAGTTTTGCCATAACATCGAATGCAACGATACGGATCGATGTAATAGTTTGCGTTTTTCCAGTTTAAAGTACACACAAAAAATAAAAAATTGTTAAATATATTTATTTGTTTATTATTTAATCAAGCATAATTTCAAACGATGTTGAGATATTCCCTAGTACAGATAGTCGTAAGGGGAACCACAGCCACAAGCGCACTTGCCGGAGATGGACACTGCACCAGCAGCTGGCACAGCGCCACCAAAGCTCACAGCACCCATGATGGGGACTTGACCAGCTACAGCGGTGTTACCGGCGACTGGCAGCTCACCAGTGACAGCCACGTTGCCTTCACCGGCACCACCGTACGGGGCAAGTCCACCACCACAACCGGCAGCAGGGTATGCACCAGCAAAACCAGCGATGGGATACGCAAGTCCATCATAAGCCAAACCTGGAGCAGCTAAGCCGTTGAAGCCGTAAGAACCAGCCATCATAGGTGAACCAAAAGCTGGGCCATAAGCACCAAGGCAGGCCTGGCTGAATACATTCTGCAAAAGTAATAATCATGATTTATCTACACAAACATTTACACATAGAAACCAACATAAGTAATCCTTTAAATACGAAAAAAACTGAAAGAAAAGGTAGAATTCAAAACAGCAATCACTTACCTGGACCAAGCAAGCTTGGATGCAGAGCAATAGAACAGTGAAGGTAGACATGTTTAAAGTTTGTTCAACAGCTGAAGATTGAATGATGGTCCAAAGTTATTGTCTCATTTTATACTCAGCCGCTTGTTCATATCAACTACATTTACGAAATTATGGAAAACGTGACGATTTTGTGTCAAATAAAATAAAGTGTTTCTTTGTTAGTAAATGGTAGGCTTATCGAACTTGCACAAGCTATTAAAATTACACTTACCTACATACAAATTTTCTCGGAACTTGATAAGTTAATTGAGTATAAATCCTCCAACAGTTGCACGGAACATCACTCTTGTGTCAGCACTCGAAACAAACTGCAATGTCTGTCAAAGCTATCCTCATCCTCTGCGCTCAGGCACTCCTGCTCAAGGTAAGGTTTTTTTTTAAGTAACATTATCCCCTTCTAATATGACATTAAATTAACAATAAACTGTCTCCAAATATATAAATATTTAATGTGTAAGAGCGTAACAAAATATTTTTACAATTTCAGTCCACACTCGGACAATCCTGCACCAGTCGCGCTGCGGTTGCTGATATCTCTGGACTTGCTGCTCCCTATTATGGCTTGGCCTCTCCCGCCTTAGCCGCCCCTTGCGGCTTTTCTGCTCCTGCTTTGGCATATGATGGATACGCGTACCCTGGCGTTGGCTTGGCAGGCAGAGGTCTGGCTTATGATGGACTGGCCGGTGGCTGTGCAGGCAGAGGCCTGGCTTACGATGGAATCTACGCTCCAGCCATGGAGTTCAGTCCCACCAGTGGCGGTGCTCTGCCTGTCTCCAGCGCCTCCACCTTCGCTCCCGACGGTATCTCCATTGCGTCTGACAACGTTTATGAGGGTATCCTGGCTGTGGGAGGTGAGCTGCCGTTTGTGAGTACTGTTGCTATGGAAGGTGTGGTCCCTTCTGATGGTGCTGGCGTCGTCAACCACGCCTGTGGTAATGGCAGGAATGCCATGATCAGTGAGACTGCTGCCTTTGCCCCGGTTACCGCCATGGCCCCTCTTGCTGCTTACGGTCCTGGTGCCTCCTTCGCTCCCGCTGCTTTTGCTGCCCCTGGCCTCGGTCTTCGTGGTGGTTTTGCAGGCAGAGGTTGTGGCTGCGCCATCTAAGAATTTATTCGTTAAAGAAAACAGATTGGAATTGAAAAATCCTTCAACTTAATAAATCAATATGCCTTTATATTTTTGGTCCTTTTAATTTCAACTACATATACTTTATTAACATTAACAAATAGAAATATGTGTAAAGAATTATGTTATAATACTTGATCGCTTATGTAACCTCTTTGCATTGATGTAAAGTCCTTCCTTGTCCTTTGGAAGGAATTCGAGGGAAAAGTGTCGCGCTGTTATGACACCTTACAGTTCAGTTCTTTACATTCATTTGACATTTTTAGAATGTTGTCATGTAAAAAGTTTTGATTAAATCTCAAGCTCAAAATTCGTGAGCCAGAATCTAGCGGAAATGCAGGTTTTATTTACACTCTGTAGTAGTTTTTTGAAACTGTATCGAATCTGACAAACGATTTTATCTTTATATTTTAATTCAGAATATTTCCGAAATTAATTTGATAGGAACTAAGGAAAATAATTTCATAAAGCACATTAAAATATTTATATACAATATAAAACACAATGAACTATTAACATTAGTGACTAAATTAAATGGCTAACTCACTATATACGTTTCGTAAAGATTGTCTCAAATTAATATGAATTCGGCCATCAATCTACTTCGTTACTGCTGTTTTGGCTATAAATTAACATATATTTTTCGCGCTCCTATTTACGAAAGCACACTCACCTTTAAGAAAAAATGGAACAAACTATCTGACACATTTACTTCAATTTTAAATGTGGCCATGGACGACCGAGCTTGGGCAGCAACTACTCTTCCCTTTCGTATGGAAGGCCTCGGCGTCTGCCTAATTTCGAGTAGCGTATTAGTTTACCGGTTTTTTTAGTAATTAATCAGGAAAATTCTAGCCTCCACACTGATTAATTTTGATGTGCCGTGCTTCACCGAGGCTATGAATGCCGGCATACTCGCTTGCTCGAACTCAGATCTACCCAATTATCCATTTTCCCAAAAACGGTGGGATGAGCCGTTCTGCAGAATAGTACAGATTAATGTACTTAACACGTCTGCTATTACTACGGAGCGTACCTGCCTGCTGGCTGTGAGTAAGTGGGAATCGAATCTTTGGCTTCATGCACTACCGTCGTCGAACATAGGCACTTTGTTCGACGATACTATTTTCCGCCTCGCTGCTTCTCTACGACTAGGAGCTGTATGTTGTCGTCATCGCTATCACTGTGGTGAAGTTGTCAACAGTCTCGGCCATCACGGCCTGTACTGCAGCCGAAGTGTGGGTCGCTTAGGTCGTTACGCGAACATTAATGACATCTTCCGACGAGCACTTGTCACCGCTGGCGTTCCAGCTCTATTAGAACCCATTGCAAGGATTGGCACGCGACGATGGCAAGAGACCGAACGGTCTGTCATGTCAGTCAGTCATGTCTTTATTTCCATGGAAGGTGGGTAGGCCTTTAGTGTGGAATGCAACCTTTGTCGACACTCTTACGCCATATCATCTTCTTAGCTTGGCGTGCTGTGCCAGTGCTGCTGCTGCGGCAAAAAACCTCAAGCAACGTAAGTACAATAACCATAATGGTAATTATATTTTCGAGACGTTTTGGGTTGCAACCCTCGGGCTGTGGGGTACGAGTGTTAATAGCCTCTTTCGTGACATTTCAAATCGGCTATTTGACACTTCCCGAAACCCAAGGGCTGGTTTTTACTTTGGCCAGAGGCTAAGCGTTGACATACAACGTGGCAATGCGGCCAGTCTCTTGGGTACATTACCAGTCGACAGCGGTGCCGAAGAATTTTTCGGTGCTATATTTTATTTTGTGAATAGTTTAAGTTAAGTTAGTATTTAATTTTGCTATTTTCATCTATTCATTCGTTATAAGTTGTTACTAATCTATCTAATTTAAAGTACCTAATAAGTTTGCAAATAAACTAATTATGCAAATAAATACAAAACAAAAGGACACCCAGACGTTGACGCACTCGTCCGCCGCGCTGTCATTCGGAAAGGTGCCTAGAACACTAGCAGCATTGTCACAATGAATGGCAACTCCAATTCTTTGGCCAAAGAACCAGCCAGCCCTCGGTTCACGAGAAGTGTCTTTTATTTGAAAATTACTGTGATACACAATTAAATGATGAAAACATCGAATGCAACAATACGGATCGATGCAATAGTTTGCGTTTTTTCCAGTATAAAGTACGCAAAAACAAACAAAAAAAAATTGTTAAACTGATTTATTATTTATTTATGATTCAAGCATAATTTCAAGCGATGTTGAGATATTCCCTAGTATAGATAGTCGTAAGGGGAACCACAGCCGCAAGCGCACTTGCCAGAGATGGACACTGCACCAGCAGCTGGCACAGCGCCACCAAAGTTCACGGCGCCCATGATAGGGACTTGACCAGCTACAGCGGTGTTACCGGCGACAGGCAGCTCACCAGCGACAGCCACGTTGCCTTCACCGGCACCACCGTACGGGGCAAGTCCGCCACCACAACCAGCAGCAGGGTATGCACCAGCAAAACCGGCGACGGGATATGCAAGTCCATCATAAGTCAAACCTGGAGCAGCTAAGCCGTTGAAGCCGTAAGAACCAGCCATCAGTGGTGAACCAAAACCTGGGCCATAAGCACCAAGGCAGGCCTGGCTGAATACATTCTGCAAAAGTAATTATCATGATTTATCTACTCAAACATTTACACATAGAAACCAAAATTAGTAATCCTTTAAATACGAAAAAACTGAAAGAAAAGGTAGAATTCAAAACAGCAATCACTTACTTGGACCATGCAAGCTTGGATGCAGAGCAACAGAACAGTGAAGGTAGACATGTTTAAAGTTTGTTCAACAACTGAAGATTGAATGACGACCCAAAGTTATTGTCACATTTTATACTCAGCCGCTTGTTCATATTGTTCATATCAACTATGTTTACGAAATTTTGGAAAACGTGACGATTTGCGTCAAATAAAATAAAGTGAATCTTTGTTTGTAAATGGTAGGCTTATCGAACTTGCACAAGCTATTAATTAATAACACTTACCTACATACAAATTTTCTCGGAACTTGATAAGTTAATTGAGTATAAATCCTCCAACAGTTGCACTGAACATCACTCTTGTGTCAGCAATCAACAAACTACAATGTCTGTCAAAGTTATCCTCGTCCTCTGCGCTCAGGCGCTCCTGCTCAAGGTAAGCATTTTTAAAGTTACACTATATCCCTCACCTGATACGATATTATGTTAACAATAAAATATTGTAACAGACTGTCTCCAAAATATAAATGTTTGATGTGTAAGAGCGTAACAAAATATTTTTACAATTTCAGTCCACACTGGGACAGTCATGCACCAGTCGCGCTGCGGTTGCTGATATCTCTGGACTTGCTGCTCCCTACTATGGCTTGGCTTCTCCCGCCTTAGCCGCCCCTTGCGGCTTTTCTGCTCCTGCTTTGGCATATGATGGATTCACGTACCCTGGCGTTGGCTTGACAGGCAGAGGTCTGGCTTTTGATGGACTGTCCGCTGGCTGCGCAGGCAGAGGCCTGGCTTACGATGGAATCTACGCCCCAGCCTTGGAGTTCAGTCCCACCAGTGGCGGCGCTCTGCCTGTCTCCAGCGCCTCCACCTTCGCTCCCGTCGGTATCTCCGTTGCGTCTGACAACGTTTACGAGGGTATCCTCGCTGTGGGTGGTGAGCTGCCGTTTGTGGGTACTGTTGCTATGGAAGGTGTGGTTCCTTCTGCCGGTGCTGGCGCCGTCAACCACGCCTGTGGTAATGGCCGGAATGCCATGATCAGTGAGACTGCTGCCTTTGCCCCGGTTACCGCCATGGCCCCTCTTGCTGCTTACGGTCCTGGTGCCGCCTTCGCTCCCGCTGCTTTTGCTGCTCCTGGCCTCGGTCTTCGTGGTAGTTTGGCTGGCAGAGGTTGTGGCTGCGCCATATAAGAATTTATTCGTTAAAGAAAACCGATTGGAATTGAAAAATCCTTCAATTTAATAAATCAATATGCCTTTATATTTTTGGTCCTTTTATTTTCAACAACTTATACTTTATTAATGTTAACAAATATAAATATGTGTAAAGAATTATGTTATAACTAGCCGTGAGGCCGTTAGGATTTCCATACTTGATCGCCTATGTAACTTCTTTGCATTGATGTAAAGTCCTTCCTAGTCCTTTGGAAGGAATTCGAGAGAAAAGTGTCGCGCTGTTATGACACTTTACAGTTCGGGTGACATTCATTTGACATATTTAGAATGTTGTCATATAAAAGTTTCGATTAAATCTCAAGCTCAAAATTCGTGAGCTAGAATCTAGCTGCAAAACAGGTTTTATTTACACTTTGTAGTAGTTTGTTAAAACTGCATCGAATCTGTCAACTGATTTTATCTTTATATTATAATTCAGAATATTTCCGAAAATTTATTAGATAGGAATGATGGAAAATAATTTCATAAGGTACATTAAAATGCTTATATACAATATAAAACACAGCGAACTATTTACATTAGTTACTAAATTAAATGGCTAACTAACTAACTATATACGTTTCGTAAAGATTGTCACAAATTAATATGAATTCGGCCATCAACCTTATTCGTTACTGCTGTTTTGGCTCTAAATTAATATTTTCTTCGCGGTTCCCATTTATTGAAGCCACTCACCTTTTAGAAAAAATGGAACAAACTATCCGACACATTTACTTCAATTTTAAATGTGGCTATGGACGACCGAGCTTGGGCACAAACTACTCTTCCCATTCGTATGGGAGGCCTCGGTGTCCGCCAAATTTTGAGTACCGTATTAGTTTACCGGCTTTTTTAGAAATTAATCAGGAAAATTCTAGCCTCCACACTGACTAATTTTGATGTGCCGTGCTTCACCGAGGCTATGAATGCCTGGATACTCGCTTGCTCGAACTCAGATCTACCCAATTATCCATTTTCCCAAAAACGGTGGGATGAGCCGTTCTGCAGAATAGTACAGAATAATGTACTTAACACGTCACTATTACTACGGAGCGTACGTGCCTGCTGGCTGTGAGTAAGTGGGAATCGGATCTTTGGCGTCATGCACTACCGTCGTCGAACATAGGCACTTTGTTCAACGATACTATTTTCCGCCTCGCTGCTTCCCTACGACTAGGAGCTCCATGTTGTTCTCCTCATCGCTATCACTGTGGCGAAGTTGTCAACAGTCTCGGCCATCACGGCCTGTACTGCAGTCGAAGTGTGGGTCGCTCAGGGCGTTACGCGAACATTAATGACATCTTCCGACGAGCTCTTGTCACCGCTGGCGTTCCAGCTGTATTAGAACCGATAGCATAGATGGGCACGCGACGATGGCAAGAGACCGAACGGTCTGTCATGACAGTCAGTCATGTCTTTATTTCCATGGAAGGTGGGTAGGCCTTTAGTGTGGAATGCAACCTTTGTCGACAGTCTTACGCCATATGTGACAATCCGCGGCTAAAGGTACCTTATGGACGTTTATAGTTTCGAAGATATTGAATGTTTTGTAAATTTTGCAAGAAATATAGATTTTTTTTTATTGCTTTTTCTTAAAGCATAAGATCTGAAATTTATTTCCCTGTTATGTGCCACTATGTAACATACAACGGCAACATAGTGTTCGAGGTGACTGAGCTTCAAATGTCTGTTTCTGGAAATTGCACAATTTCGAATATAATTAAAAAAAAAATATATCTCCGTAACAAAACATCGTAGGAGGTTGATCTTTTTTGATATCTACAGCGTATTAATCGCAGATTACTAGCGTATGCAAAACTCCATATCGACCACAAGGTACCTTTAGCCGCGGATTGTCACATATAATCTTCTTAGCTTGGCGAGCTGTGCCAGTGCTGATGCTGCGGCAAAAAACCTCAAGCAACGTAAGTACAATAACCATAATGGTAATTATATTTTCGAGACGTTTTGGGTTGAAACCCTCGGGCTGTGGGGTACGAGTATTAATAGCCTCTTTCGTGACATTTCAAATCGGCTATTTGACACTTCCCGAAACCCAAGGGCTGGTTTTTACTTTGGCCAGAGGCTAAGCATTGCCATACAACGTGGCAATGCGGCCAGTCTCTTGGGTACATTGCCACTCGACAGCGGTGCCGAAGAATTTTTCGGTGCTATATTTTATTTTGTGAATAGTTTTAGTTAAGTTAGTATTTAATTTTGTTATTTTAATCAATTAATTCGTTATTAGTTGTTACTGATCTATCTAATTTAAAGTACCTAATAAGTTTGCAAATAAACTAATTATACAAATAAATACAAAACAAAAGGAACCCAGACGTTGACGTACTCGTCCGCCGCGCTGTCATTCGGAAAGGTGCCTAGAACACTAGCAGCATTGTCACAATGAATGGCAACTCCAATTCTTTGGCCAAATAACCAGCCAGCCCTCGATTCACGAGAAGTGTCTTTTATTTGAATGTTACTGTGATACTCAATTAAATGAAAATGAAATGAATGTTTTAATATAAAAATTATAACATAAAATCCACGTACAAGTAACAATAAATACCAACACACATAGATAACGTAATAAATATACAATAACATAAATATAAAACATTCACATTACACACACACACACACACACACAAACACATATAAAACATTGATCTAAGTAATCGGCGTGTGGTAGGATTGCCACCTTTTATGTAAGGGGCTTTGGTTCCATTCTCTAAAAGTTTCAATCTACCAAAAAAACACTCTGGACGTGGTTTTGGTTCAATTATAATAAATTCAATGATTCTATCAACTGATTTAATGTTTATATTTAATTCAGAATGCTTCCGAAAATTAATCTGATGTATAAAATTCACTTCAATAAATTGCCGCAAGTTATTGTAATTACCAGGTGGTTCGTGGATGGGAGATGGGTAACCATCAAATTATGTCTTGATGTGCTTCCCGAGGCACGGAAGAGGCCTTAAAGAGCACATTAAGCATTTGGTCCCAGCTGTCACTTGTAAATCTTTGACAGTCGTAACGGGTAATCAGAAGCCCAAAAATCTGATAACCACTCAATCTTACCATGAGGTATTTTGCTACCCAGTAGCTGGGTTATAGAGGTGAGATAACAACTATGTTGGGGTCGGCTTCCAGTCTAACTGGATGCAGCTGAATACCAGTATTTTACATTGAGTGACTGCCTATCTGATATCCACAACCCAGTTACTAGGAAATACGATACCCAGCGTTCCCTTGGGAAGACTGGTTGTCAGACTTTTGGGCTTCTGACTACCCGTGTGTATGACGTATTAAGTGTACTATTATTCAGCTGACCTTACTGACTAGGCAATACTAGGCATAATTATTAAAAAATTGATAGAAAAGTTTTGCCATAACATCGAATTTAACAATACGGATCGATGCAATAGTTTGCGTTTTTTCCAGTATAAAGTACGCAAAAACAAACAAAAAAAATTGCTAAACTGATTTATTTATTTATTTATGATTCCAGCATAATTTCAAACGATGTTGAGATATTCCCTAGTACATATAGTCGTAAGGGGAACCACAGCCGCAAGCGCACTTGCCGGAGATGGACACTACACCAGCAGCTGGCACAGCGCCACCAAAGTTCACGGCTCCCATGATGGGGACTTGACCAGCTACAGCGGTGTTACCGGCGACTGGCAGCTCACCAACGACAGCCACGTTGCCTTCACCGGCACCGCAGTACGCGGCAAGTCCGGTACCACAACCGGCAGCAGGGTATGCACCAGCAAAACCGGCGACGGGATACGCAAGTCCATCATAAGCCAAACCTGGAGCAGCTAAGCCGTTGAAGCCGTAAGAACCAGCCATCAGTGGTGAACCAAAACCTGGGCCATAAGCTCCAAGGCAGGCCTGGCTGAATACATTCTGCAAAAGTAATAATCATGATTTATCTACTCAAACATTTACACATAGAAACCAAAATAAGTAATCCTTTAAATACGAAAAAACGGAAAGAAGAAAAGGTGGAATTCAAAACAGCAATCACTTACTTGGACCATGCAAGCTTGGATGCAGAGCAACAGAACAGTGAAGGTAGACATGTTTAAAGTTTGTTCAACAGCTGAAGATTGAATGATGACCCAAAGTTATTGTCACATTTTATACTCAGCCGCTTGTTCATATTGTTCATATCAACTATGTTTACGAAATTTTGGAAAACGTGACGATTTGCGTTAAATAAAATAAAGTGAATCTTTGTTTGTAAATGGTAGGCTTATCGAACTTGCACAAGCTATTAATTAATTACACTTACCTACATACAAATTTTCTCGGAACTTGATAAGTTAATTGAGTATAAATCCTCCAACAGTTGCACTGAACATCACTCTTGTGTCAGCAATCAACAAACTACAATGTCTGTCAAAGTTATCCTCGTCCTCTGCGCTCAGGCGCTCCTGCTCAAGGTAAGCATTTTTAACGTTACACTATATCCCTCACCTGATACGATATTATGTTAACAATAAAATATTGTAACAGACTGTCTCCAAAATATAAATGTTTGATGTGTAAGAGCGTAACAAAATATTTTTACAATTTCAGTCCACACTGGGACAGTCATGCACCAGTCGCGCTGCGGTTGCTGATATCTCTGGACTTGCTGCTCCCTACTATGGCTTGGCTTCTCCCGCCTTAGCCGCCACTTGCGGCTTTTCTGCTCCTGCTTTGGCATATGATGGATTCACGTACCCTGGCGTTGGCTTGACAGGCAGAGGTCTGGCTTTTGATGGACTGTCCGCTGGCTGCGCAGGCAGAGGCCTGGCTTACGATGGAATCTACGCCCCAGCCTTGGAGTTCAGTCCCACCAGTGGCGGCGCTCTGCCTGTCTCCAGCGCCTCCACCTTCGCTCCCGTCGGTATCTCCGTTGCGTCTGACAACGTTTACGAGGGTATCCTGGCTGTGGGTGGTGAGCTGCCGTTTGTGGGTACTGTTGCTATGGAAGGTGTGGTTCCTTCTGCCGGTGCTGGCGCCGTCAACCACGCCTGTGGTAATGGCCGGAATGCCATGATCAGTGAGACTGCTGCCTTTGCCCCGGTTACCGCCATGGCCCCTCTTGCTGCTTACGGTCCTGGTGCCGCCTTCGCTCCCGCTGCTTTTGCTGCTCCTGGCCTCGGTCTTCGTGGTGGTTTGGCTGGCAGAGGTTGTGGCTGCGCCATATAAGAATTTATTCGTTAAAGAAAACCGATTGGAATTGAAAAATCCTTCAATTTAATAAATCAATATGCCTTTATATTTTTGGTCCTTTTATTTTCAACAACTTATACTTTATTAATGTTAACAAATATAAATATGTGTAAAGAATTATGTTATAACTAGCCGTGAGGCCGTTAGGATTTCCATACTTGATCGCCTATGTAACTTCTTTGCATTGATGTAAAGTCCTTCCTAGTTCTTTGGAAGGAATTCGAGAGAAAAGTGTCGCGCTGTTATGACACTTTACAGTTCGGTTGACATTCATTTGACATTTTTAGAATGTTGTCATATAAAAGTTTCGATTAAATCTCAAGCTCAAAATTCGTCAGCTAGAATCTAGCTGCAAAACAGGTTTTATTTACACTTTGTAGTAGTTTGTTAAAACTGCATCGAATCTGTCAACTGATTTTATCTTTATATTATAATTCAGAATATTTCCGAAAATTTATTAGATAGGAATGATGGAAAATAATTTCATAAGGTACATTAAAATGCTTATATACAATATAAAACACAGCGAACTATATACATTAGTTACTAAATTAAATGGCTAACTTACTAACTATATACGTTTCGTAAAGATTGTCACAAATTAATATGAATTCGGCCATCAACCTTATTCGTTACTGCTGTTTTGGCTCTAAATTAATATTTTCTTCGCGGTTCCCATTTATTGAAGCCACTCACCTTTTAGAAAAAATGGAACAAACTATCCGACACATTTACTTCAATTTTAAATGTGGCCATGGACGACCGAGCTTGGGCACAAACTACTCTTCCCATTCGTATGGGAGGCCTCGGTGTCCGCCAAATTTTGAGTACCGTATTAGTTGACCGGCTTTTTTAGAAATTAATCAGGAAAATTCTAGCCTCCACACTGACTAATTTTGATGTGCCGTGCTTCACCGAGGCTATGAATGCCTGGATACTCGCTTGCTCGAACTCAGATCTACCCAATTATCCATTTTCCCAAAAACGGTGGGATGAGCCGTTCTGCAGAATAGTACAGAATAATGTACTTAACACGTCACTATTACTACGGAGCGTACGTGCCTGCTGGCTGTGAGTAAGTGGGAATCGGATCTTTGGCGTCATGCACTACCGTCGTCGAACATAGGCACTTTGTTCAACGATACTATTTTCTGCTTCGCTGCTTCCCTACGACTAGGAGCTCCGTGTTGTTCTCCTCATCGCTATCACTGTGGCGAAGTTGTCAACAGTCTCGGCCATCACGGCCTGTACTGCAGTCGAAGTGTGGGTCGCTCAGGGCGTTACGCGAACATTAATGACATCTTCCGACGAGCTCTTGTCACCGCTGGCGTTCCAGCTGTATTAGAACCGATTGCATAGATGGGCACGCGACGATGGCAAGAGACCGAACGGTCTGTCATGACAGTCAGTCATGTCTTTATTTCCATGGAAGGTGGGTAGGCCTTTAGTGTGGAATGCAACCTTTGTCGACAGTCTTACGCCATATGTGACAATCCGCGGCTAAAGGTACCTTATGGACGTTTATAGTTTCGAAGATATTGAATGTTTTGTAAATTTTGCAAGAAATATAGATTTTTTTTTATTGCTTTTTCGCAAAGCATAAGATCTGAAATTTATTTCCCTGTTATGTGCCACTATGTAACTTACAACGGCAACATAGTGTTCGAGGTGACTGAGCTTAAAATGTCTGTTTCTGGAAATTGCACAATTTCGAATATAATTTTAAAAAAAAATATATCTCCGTAACAAAATATCGTAGGATGTTGATCTTTTTTGATATCTACAGCGTATTAATCGCAGATTACTAGCGTATGCAAAACTCCATATTGACCACAAGGTACCTTTAGCCGCGGATTGTCACATATAATCTTCTTAGCTTGGCGAGCTGTGCCAGTGCTGATGCTGCGGCAAAAAACCTCAAGCAACGTAAGTACAATAACCATAATGGTAATTATATTTTCGAGACGTTTTGGGTTGAAACCCTCGGGCTGTGGGGTACGAGTATTAATAGCCTCTTTCGTGACATTTCAAATCGGCTATTTGACACTTCCCGAAACCCAAGGGCTGGTTTTTACTTTGGCCAGAGGCTAAGCATTGCCATACAACGTGGCAATGCGGCCAGTCTCTTGGGTACATTGCCACTCGACAGCGGTGCCGAAGAATTTTTCGGTGCTATATTTTATTTTGTGAATAGTTTTAGTTAAGTTAGTATTTAATTTTGTTATTTTAATCAATTAATTCGTTATTAGTTGTGACTGATCTATCTAATTTAAAGTACCTAATAAGTTTGCAAATAAACGAATTATACAAATAAATACAAAACAAAAGGAACCCAGACGTTGACGTACTCGTCCGCCGCGCTGTCATTCGGAAAGGTGCCTAGAACACTAGCAGCATTGTCACAATGAATGGCAACTCCAATTCTTTGGCCAAATAACCAGCCAGCCCTCGATTCACGAGAAGTGTCTTTTATTTGAATGTTACTGTGATACTCAATTAAATGAAAATGAAATGAATGTTTTAATATAAAAATTATAACATAAAATCCACGTACAAGTAACAATAAATACCAACACACATAGATAACGTAATAAATATACAATAACATAAATATAAAACATTCACATTACACACACACACACAAACACATATAAAACATTGATCTAAGTAATCGGCGTGTGGTAGGATTGCCACCTTTTATGTAAGGGGCTTTGGTTCCATTCTCTAAAAGTTTCAATCTACCAAAAAAACACTCTGGACGTGGTTTTGGTTCAATTATAATAAATTCAATGATTCTATCAACTGATTTAATGTTTATATTTAATTCAGAATGCTTCCGAAAATTAATCTGATGTATAAAATTCACTTCAATAAATTGCCGCAAGTTATTGTAATTACCAGGTGGTTCGTGGATGGGAGATGGGTAACCATCAAATTATGTCGCGATGTGCTTCCCGAGGCACGGAAGAGGCCTCAAAGAGCACATTAAGCATTTGATCCCAGCTGTCACTTGTAAATCTTTGACAGTCGTAACGGGTAATCAGAAGCCCAAAAATCTGATAACCACTCAATCTTACCATGAGGTATTTTGTTACCCAGTAGCTGGGTTATAGAGGTCAGATAGGCAGTCGCTCCATGTAAAATACTAGTATTCAGCTGCATAGGTTAGACAGAAAACCAACCCTAACATAATTACGAAGCTGGGAAAGGGCTAGGCAGATTGATTGATACTAACAGTATCAATCAATCTGCCTAGCCCTGTTAAGTCTCATTCGTGACGAAAATCATCATCACGATTGAAGTATTCTATAATGTTAATTATATACTGACTAGTTTTTGTTGTATTCTTGACTTCCTTTCGGCGGTGTATCATCATCATAATCTGCCTAGCCTTTTCCCAACTATGTTGGGGTCGGCTTCCAGTCTAACCGGATGCAGCTGAATACCAGTATTTTACATGGAGTGACTGCCTATCTGATATCCACAACCCAGTTACTAGGAAACACGATACCCAGCGTTCCCTTGGGAAGACTGGTTGTCCGACTTTTGGGCTTCTGACTACCCGTGTGTATAACGTATAAAGGTGTAATATTATTCAGCTGACCTCACTGACAAGGCATAATTATTAAAAAATTGATAGAAAAGTTTTGCCATAACATCGAATACAACAATACGGATCGATGCAATAGTTTGCGTTTTTTCCAGTATAAAGTACGCACAAATAAAAAATAAAAAAATGTTTAACTGATTTATTTATGATTCAAGCATAATTTCAAACGATGTTGAGATATTCCCTAGTACAGATAGTCGTAAGGGGAACCACAGCCGCAAGCGCACTTGCCAGAGATGGACACTGCACCAGCAGCTGGTACAGCGCCACCAAAGCTCACGGCGCCCATGATGGGGACTTGACCAGCTACAGCGGTGTTACCGGCCACTGGCAGCTCACCAGCGACAGCCACGTTGCCTTCACCGGCACCACCGTACGGGGCAAGTCCGCCACCACAACCAGCAGCAGGGTATGCACCAGCAAAACCGGCGACGGGATACGCAAGTCCATCATAAGCCAAACCTGGAGCAGCTAAGCCGCTGAAGCCGTAAGAACCAGCCATCAGTGGTGAACCAAAAGCTGGGCCATAAGCACCAAGGCAGGATTGGCTGAATACATTCTGCAAAAATAATAATCATGATTAATCTACACAAACATTTACACACAGAAACCAAAATAAGTAATCCTTTAAATACTTAAAAACTGAAAGAAAAGGTAGAATTCAAAACAGCAATCACTTACCTGGACCAAGCAAGCTTGGATGCAGAGCAACAGAACAGTGAAGGTAGACATGTTTAAATTTTGTTCAACAGCTGAAGATTGAATGATGACCCAAAGTTATTGTCACATTTTATACTCAGCCGCTTGTTCATATCAACTATGTTTACGAAATTTTGTAAAACGTGACGATTTGCAGAGGTCTGGCTTTTGATGGACTGTCCGCTGGCTGCGCAGGCAGAGTCCTGGCTTACGATGGAATCTACGCCTCAGCCTTGGAGTTCAGTCCCACCAGTGGCGGCGCTCTGCCTGTCTCCAGCGCCTCCACCTTCGCTCCCGTCGGTATCTCCGTTGCGTCTGACAACGTTTACGAGGGTATCCTGGCTGTGGGTGGTGAGCTGCCGTTTGTGGGTACTGTTGCTATGGAAGGTGTGATCCCTTCTGCCGGTGCTGGCGCCGTCAACCACGCCTGTGGTAATGGCAGGAATGCCATGATCAGTGAGACTGCTGCCTTTGCCCCAGCTGTCGCCATGGCCCCTCTTGCTGCTTACGGTCCTGGTGCCGCCTTCGCTCCCGCTGCTTTTGCTGCTCCCGGCCTCGGTCTTCGTGGTGGTTTTGCTGGTAGAGGTTGTGGCTGCGCCATATAAGAAGTTATTCGTTAAAGAAAACCGATTGAAATTGAAAAGTCCTTCAATTTAATAAATCAATATGCCTTTATATTTTTGATCCTTTTATTTTCAACAACTTATACTTTATTAACATTAACGAATAGAAATATATGTAAAGAATTATGTTATAACTAGCCGTGAGGCCGATAGGATTTCCATACTTGATCGGCCATGTAACCTCTTTGCATTGATGTAAAGTCCTTTCTTATCCTTTGGAAGGAATTCGAGAGAAAAGTGTCGCGCTGCTATGACATTTTTAGAATGTTATCATGTAAAAAGTTTCGATTAAATCTCAAGCTCAAAATTCGAGTGCTAGAATCTATCGGAAATGCAGGTTTTATTTACACTTTGTAGTAGTTTGTTAAAAGTGAATCGAATCTGTCAACCTGTTTATCTTTATACTTTAATTCAGAATATTTCCGAAAATTAATTAGATAGGAATGATGGAAAATAATTTCATAAGGTTCATTAAAATGCTTATATACAATATAAAACACAACGAACTATTTACATTAGTAACTAAATTAAATGGCTTACTAACTATATACGTTTCGTAAAGATTAATATGCATTCGGACATCACTGATTCGTTACTGTTGTTTTGGCTCTAAATTAACATATTTTCTTCGTGCTTCCCATTTATGGAAGCACACTCACCTTTAGAAAAATTAAACAAACTATCCGACACACATTAACTTCAACTTTAAATGTGGCCATGGACGACCGAGCTTGGGCACAATCTACTCTTCCCATTCGTATGGGAGGCCTTAGTGTCCGTCTTTTGGAATAAAATACGATTTTATGTTACAATGCTTATATTATGGAGCACATTTGGATTGACACACAGAATGACAATAACAATATTTTTTTTTATTCAAAATAAGTACACGTCAGGTGTTTCTATTTCTGAGATTTCTTGTATTTCCATATTTGGAACTTCAGTTGTTTCAGTTTGTGAAACTTTAGGTATTTCCATGTCTAAACCTGTTTCAGTATCTTGTACTTGAATTATGTCACTTGTCTGTGACTGAGACACATCTTGAGTGTCGCTAGTAGAAGGCTTATCCTCAATGAAGACAACATCTCTCGCGGTCAAAACCACTCGAGGATTTTGGGGATCAATTAAACGAAAGCCTTTACTTTGACTGGAATACCCAACAAATATGTACTTTCGAGTTTTTGATTCTAGTTTTGTACGTTTTTCTACGGGTATAAGTGCATGTGCTTCACAGCCAAAGACACGTAAATGTGAAAGATTAATTTTCTTTCCAGTCCAAATCTCTGCTGGAATTTTATTATTTAACGCTTGAGTAGGTGAATGATTTTTGAGATAAATTGCAGTATTTACTGCTTCTGCCCAGTATGCTTCTGATAAGTTAGCATCTTGAAGCATGGACCTAGCTTTTTAATAATAGTTCTATTGACTCGCTCAGAAATACCGTTTTGTTGTGGAAACAGAAGTTTGATGCAAAATTCCGTTCTCTTTCAAAAAGGTAGTCATATTGCGATTAATATATTCAGAGCCGCAATCGGACCTAAACTTTTTTATTTTGTGACCCGTTTGATTTTTTACCATACTTTTGAATTCTACAAACTTAGAGAACACTTCACTTTTGTGTTTTAGAAAATATCCAAAAGTTTTGCGAGAAAAATCGTCAGTGAATGTGAGTACATAGAGAGCTTTGCCCCAAGATTGAGTACTCATGGGTTCACAAACATCAGAATGCACTATTTCTAGAACATTTTTTGACCTGCTTGAAGAATTATTGAACGGTTTCTTTGCTAGTTTGCCTTGTAGACAAGGCACACAGATTTTGTTCAATGTGTCATTATAGTTAATGCCCACAAACTTATTTTTTAAAATACTCATGGCTTTAGTATTAAGGTGACCAAGGCGTCTATGCCATAACAATGCAGACTCTGTGGAAGTAGTTAAAAGAGCTTGCGAATCAGGAACATTAAGTTTATACATGCCATTTAAGTTTGAGGCGGTTGCAATAATAGAACCTTCACCTTCACATAGAATTTGGTCATTGTTGGCCACAGTGACAGGCTTAATTACAGGGGTTATTTCACGAAAGTATTCCTTTCTGTTACACATATGAGAAGTAGCACCGGAGTCTATGTACCAAGAATCTGAGGAAGAGGAATGAGACACATTAAAACAAGATGAAAGTGTAATGTGTGAAGTGTAATTAGTAGTATTAATACTAGGAGTTTCTTGCTTCTTCTTTAAGATTTTACATTCATTTTTATAGTGTCCAAATCTCTTGCAGTATGTACATTTCTTCGAATGAAAAGACTTTTTCTTAGTCACGGTGCATTGTAATGCTGCATCAGGTACAGTAAGACTTGTAGTCGGTGATGGTCGGCTATCTTCCTTAAGAAGTGCTGAGACTACAGCTTCAGATGTTATCTTCGTGTTAGAGTGCTCCAGGGTCATAACAAATGGTTTGTAGCTTTCAGGAAGATTTGCTAGTAGAATGATGGCTAAAAACTCATCTTCTATGGCAGCGTTCATGCCGCGCAGTTCCTGCTGAGTAGTCAACATTAAGTTCACGTACTTTTCCATATTTCCTTCATATTTCACAGCTAGTAGCTTTTTCATTAGAGATAGTCTTCTGACAAGACCAGAATCTGCATAGGCCTTTTTTAAATTGTTCCAAGTATCGCATGCCGTCTGTACATTTTGAATCACAGGATAAACATTTTCGTGGCATGCTAAACATATTTTAGACCTCGCTCTGGCATCTTTTCTAGCATTTGCTGCTGTTGTAAGATCTGCCGGTTTTGACACTGTGTCCCAAAGATCCTGATCTACTAGGTAGCATACCATTGCGAATGACCAGGTGTGAAAATTTTCTTTTCCACGTAGTTTTGAGAATGTCATTGTGGATTGTATTGGGCTTACCAGGGAAGAATCGCCACTTGCCATTTTTGAATAGGAATATATGTAGAGCGTCCACTTTTTAAAATCGATTAAATGCCCATAACCTTTTGGAATAAAATACGATTTTATGTTACAACGCTTATATTATGGAGCACATTTGGATTGACACACAGAATGACACCATCAAATTTCGAGTACCGTATAAGTTTACCGGCTTTCATATCCTCGGTCGAGAAATTAATCAGAAAAATTCTAGCCTCCACACTGATTAATTTTGATGTGCCGTGCTTCGCCGAGGCTATGAATGCCTGGAGACTAGCTTGCCCGAACTCAGATCTACCCTATTATCTATCTTCCCAAAGACGGTGGGATGAGCCGTTCTGCAGAACAGTACAGAATAATTTATTTAACACGTCTGCTACTACTGCGGAGCCTGCGCGCCTGCTGGCTGTGAGTAAGTGGGAATCGTACCTGTTGCTTCATGCACTACCGTCGTCGAACATAGGCACTTTGTTCGATGATACTATTTTCCGCCTCCTTGCTTCCCTACGACTAGGAGCTCCATGTTGTTCTCCTCATCGCTATCACTGTGGCGAAGTTGTCAACAGCCTTGGCCATCACCTTCTGTCCTGCAGCCGAAGTGTGGGTCGCTTAGCGCGGTACGCGAACATCAACGACATCATCCGACGAGCTCTTATTACCGCTGGCGTTCCAGCTGTATTAAAACCCAATGGTTTGGCACGCGACGATGGAAGAGACCGAACGGCATGCCTTTATTTCCATGGAAGGTGGGTAGGCCTTTTAGTGTGGAATGCAACCTATGTCGACACTCTTGCACCATCTCATTTAGTTTGTGAATAGTTCTAGTTAAGTTAGTATTTAATATTGTTATTAACCAACTTCAAAAAAAGGAGGAGTTTCTCAGTTCGTCGGAATATTTTTTTTATGTATGTTCACCGATTACTCGAATACGGCTAAACCGATTTGAACTCTTTCTTTTGTTTGAAAGGGTACACTTTGAAGTTGGTCCCATTGTCATTTGGTCACGATCTAATGATGGGATCTTGGAGAAATCGAGGGACTCTTCAAATATTTTAGGCGCATCTATAGCGATTTGGGTATTTTTTTATAGTAACTTGTGCATTTGCTCTCGAAAACCACCATTTGGTAAAGTGGAACTGATGAATTACAAACCAACCCAATAAAAAGTGAAAAAAAAATACCGAAATTACAACCGACTTCCAAACTACAAAGTGAAAAATAACATTAATTTCGGAAGTCGGTGGCAAAAACTTAAATACGGAGCCTAAGAGACCGACTTCCGAAATTAAAGTTATTTTTCACTTTGTAGTTTCGAAGTCGGTTGTATTTTTGGAAAAAATATTTTTTTATTACACACACACACACACATTGATCTAAGTAATCGGCGTGTGGTAGGAATGCCACCTTTTATGTAAGGGGCTTTGGTTCCATTCTCTAAAAGTTTCAATTTAGCAAAAAAAAAAAAAATAGTCTGGACGTGGTTTTGGTTCAATTATAATAAATTCATTGATTTTGTCAATAATTGATTTTATGTTTATATTTAATTCAGAATGCTTCCGAAAATTAATCTGATGTTTAAAATTCACTTCAGTAAATTGCCGCATGTTATTATAGTTACTAGCTGGTTTGTGGATGGGAGATGGGTGACCATCAAATGCTGTCGTGATGTGCTTTCCGAGGCATGGAGGGGGCCTCAAAAAGCACATTAAGGTGTTGGTCCCAGCTGTCACTTGTAAATCTTTGACAGTCGTAACGGGTAGTCAGAAGCCCAAAAATCTGATAACCAGTCAGTCTTACCAAGGGGTATAGTGTTACCCAGTAGCTGGGTTATAGAGGACAGAGAGGCAGTCGCTCCATGTAAAATACTAGTATTCAGCTGCATAGGTTAGACGGAAAACCAACCCTAACATAATTACGTAGCTGGAAAAGTCTGTTAAGTCTCATTCGTGACGAAAAACATCATCACGATTGAAGTATTCTATAATGTTAATTATATACAGACTAGTTTTTGATGTATTCTTGACTTCCTTTCGGCGGTGTATCATCATCATAATCTGCCTAGCCTTTTCCCAACTATGTTGGGGTCGGCTTCCAGTCTAACCGGATGCAGCTGAATACCAGTATTTTACATGGAGTGACTGCCTATCTGATATCCACAACCCAGTTACTAGGAAACACGATACCCAGCGTTCCCTTGGGAAGACTGGTTGTCAGACTTTGGGCTTCAGACTACTCGTGTGTATAACGTATAAAGGTGTAATATTATTCAGCTGACCTCACTGACAAGGCATAATTATTAAAAAATTGATAGAAAAGTTTTGCCATAACATCGAATACAACAATACGGATCGGTGCAACAGTTTGCGTTTTTTTCCAGACGCACAAATAAAGAAATAATTATTTTTTTTAACTGATTTGTTTATTTATTTATGATTCAAGCATAATTTCAAACGATGTTGAGATATTCCCTAGTACAGATAGTCGTAAGGGGAACCACAACCGCAAGCGCACTTGCCAGAGATGGACACTGCACCAGCAGCTGGCACAGCGCCACCAAAGCTCACGGCGCCCATGATGGGGACTTGACCAGCTACAGCGGTGTTACCGGCCACTGGCAGCTCACCAGCGACAGCCACGTTGCCTTCACCGGCACCACCGTACGGGGCAAGTCCGCCACCACAACCGGCAGCAGGGTATGCACCAGCAAAACCGGCGACGGGATATGCAAGTCCATCATAAGCCAAACCTGGAGCAGCTAAGCCGTTGAAGCCGTAAGAACCAGCCATCAGTGGTGAACCAAAAGCTGGGCCATAAGCACCAAGGCAGGCCTGGCTTAATACATTCTGCAAAAGTAATAATCATTATTTATCTACAAAAACATTTACACATAGAAACTAAGTAAGTAATCCTTTAAATACTAAAAAAAACTGAAAGAAGAGGTAGATTTCAAAACAGCAATCACTTACCTGGACCAAGCAAGCTTGGATGCAGAGCAACAGAACAGTGAAGGTAGACATGTTTAAAGTTTGTTCAACAACTGAAGATTGAATGATGACCCCAATTGTAACATTTTATACTCAGCCGCTTGTTCGAATCAACTATGTTTACGAAATTTGGAAAAACGTGACGATTTGCGTCAAATAAAATAATGTAACATCTTTGTTTGTAAATGGTAGGCTTATCGAACTTGCACAAGCTATTAATTAATTACACTTACCTACATACAAATTTTCTCGGAACTTGTTAAGTAAATTGAGTATAAATCCTCCTACAGTTGCACTGAACATCACTCTTGTGTCAGCAATCAACAAACTACAATGTCTGTCAAAGCTATACTCGTCCTCTGCGTTCAGGCGCTCCTGCTCATGGTAAGCCTTTTCAGCAGTTACATTGTTTCCCTCACCTGATACAATATTATGTTAACAATAAAACATTGTAATAGACTGTCTCCAAAATATAAATGTTTGTTGTGTAAGAGCGTAACAAAATATGTTTACAATTTCAGTCCACACTCGGACAGTCATGCACCAGTCGCGCTGCGGTTGCTGATATCTCTGGACTTGCTGCTCCCTATTATGGCTTGGCTTCTCCCGCCTTAGCCGCCCCTTGCGGCTTTTCTGCTCCTGCTTTGGCATATGATGGATTCGCGTACCCTGGCGTTGGCTTGGCAGGCAGAGGTCTGGCTTTTGATGGACTGTCCGCTGGCTGCGCAGGCAGAGGCCTGGCTTACGATGGAATCTACGCCCCAGCCTTGGAGTTCAGCCCCACCAGTGGCGGCGCTCTGCCTGTCTCCAGCGCCTCCACCTTCGCTCCCGTCGGTATCTCCGTTGCTTCTGACAACGTTTACGAGGGTATCCTGGCTGTGGGTGGTGAGCTGCCGTTTGTGGGTACTGTTGCTATGGAAGGTGTGGTCCCTTCTGCCGGTGCTGGCGCCGTCAACCACGCCTGTGGTAATGGCAGGAATGCCATGATCAGTGAGACTGCTGCCTTTGCCCCGGCTGCCGCCATGGCTCCTCTTGCTGCTTACGGTCCTGGTGCCTCCTTCTCTCCCACTGCTTTTGCTGCTCCTGGCCTCAGTCTTCGTGGTGGTTTTGCTGGCAGAGGTTGTGGCTGCGCCATATAAGAAGTTATTCGTTAAAGAAAACCGATTGAAATTGAAAAGTCCTTCAACTTAATAAATCAATATGCCTTTATATTTTTGGTCCTTTTATTTTTAACAACTTATACTTTATTAACATTAACAAATAGAAATATGTGTAAAGAATAATGTTATAATACTTGATTCAAGTTCAATTATAATAAATTCATTGATTTTGTCAATAATTGATTTTATCTTTATATTTTAATTCAGAATATTTCCGAAAATTTGTTTGATAGGAATTAAGAAAAATAATTTCATAAGGCCCATTAAAGTGCTTATATACAATATAAAACACAACGAACTATCTACATTAGTTACTAAATTAAATAGCTAATTAACTAACCATATACGTTTTGTAAAGATTGTCACAAATTAATATGAATTCGGCCATCAACCTTATTCGTTACTGCTGTTTTGGCTCTAAATTAACACTTTCTTCGCGTTTCCCATTTATGAAAGCCACTCACCTTTTAGAAAAAATTGGAACAAACTATCCGACACATTTACTTCAATTTTAAATGTGGCCATGGACGACCGAGCTTGGGCACAAACTACTTTTCCCATTCGTATGGGAGGCCTCGGCGTCCGCCAACTTTCGAGTACCTTATTAGTTTACCGGCTTTTTTAGAAATTAATCAGGAAAATACTAATTGCCTTTACACTGATTAATTTTGATGTGCCGTGCTTCACCGAGGCTATGAATGCCTAGAGACTCACTTGCCCGAACTCAGATCTACCCGATTATGCATCTTCGCAAAGACGGTGGGATGAGCCGTTCTGCAGAATAGTACAGAATAATTTACTTGACACATCTGTAGCAGACGTGTCAAGTAAATTATACTGCGGAGCGTGTGCGCCTGCTGGCTGTGAGTAAATGGGAATAGGATCTGATGCTTCATGCGCTACCGTCGTCGAACATAGGCACTTTGTTCGACGATACTATTTTCCGCCTCGCTGCTTCCCTACGAATAGGAGCTCCATTTTGCTCTCCTCATCGCTATCACTGTGGCGAAGTTGTCAACAGTCTCGGCCATCACGGCCTGTACTGCAGCCAAAGTGTGGGTCGCTTAGGGCGGTACGCGAACATTAATGACATCTTCCGACGAGCTCTTGTCACCGCTGGCGTCCCAGCTGTATTAGAACCGATTGCAAGGATTGGCACGCGACGATGGCAACAGACCGAACGGCATGTCTTTATTTCCCTGGAAGGTGGGTAGGCCTTTAGTGTGGAATGCAACCTGTGTCGAAACTCTTGCGCCATATCATCTTCTTAGCTCGGCGTGCTATGCTGATGCTGTGCTGCGGCAGAAAACCTCAAGCGACGTAAGTACAATAACCATAATGGTAATTATATTTTCGAGCCGTTTTGGGTTGAAACCCTCGGGCCGTGTGGTCCGAGTACTAATAGCCCCATTCGTGACATGTCAAAACGGCTATTTGACACTTCTCGTGACTCAAGGGCTGGTTTTTATCTTGGCCAGGGGCTAAGCATTGCCGTACACCGTGGCAATGTGGCTAATCTCTTGGGTACATTACCAGTGAGAGCGGTGCCTTGATGAATTTTCGATGTTATTTAATTTTGTTATCAACCGACTTCAAAAAAAAGGAGGGGGTTCTCAGTTCGTCGGTTTTTTTTTATGTATGTTTCCCGATTACTCGAATATGGCTGAACCAATTTGAAAAATTCTTCTTTTGTTTGAAGGTTTTGTTTCAAACAAAAGAAGAATTTTTCAAAGTGGTTTTCCAACTTAGTACCATTATCATTTGCTTACGAGCTTATGATGGGATCTCGGAGAAATCGAGGGAACTCTTCAAATATAATACACGCACACCTATAGCGATTTGGGTATATTTATAGTAACTCGTGCATTTGCTCTCGAAAAGCACCATTTAGTGTAGTGGAACTGATGAATTACAAACCGTTCCATTAAAAGATGAAAAAATATAAATTTACTAAAAATACAACCGACTTCCAAACTACAAAGTGAAAAATAACTTTAATTTCGGAAGTCGGCGGCAAAAACTTAAATACTGAGCCTAAGACACCGACTTCTGAAATTAAAGTTATTTTTCACTTTGTAGTTTGGAAGTGGGTTGTATTTTTGGTAAAAATATTTTTTCCATCAATTAATTTGTTATAAGTTCTTACTTACTTTTCTAAATCATTTAAAGTACCTAATAAGTTTGCAAATAAAGTAACCATACAATTAAATACAAAGCAAAAGGATACCCAGACGTAGAAGTACTCGTCCGCCGCGCTGTCATTTGGAAAGGTGCCTAGAACACTAGCAGCATTGCCACGTTGAATGGCAACGCACACACACACACACGCACACAGACATTGATCTAAGTAATCGGCGTGTGGTAGGATTGCCACCTTTTATGTAAGGGGCTTTGGTTCCATTCTCTAAAAGTTACAATGTAGCAAAAAATCGGTTCAGACGTGGTTTTGGTTCATTTGATATAATTTCATTGAATCTGTCAATTTGTTTTATGTTTATATTTAAATCAAAATCTTCCAAAAAATAATCTGATGTATAAAATTGACTTCAATAAATTGTCGCAATTTATTGTAATTACCAGCTAGTTCGTGGATGGGAGATGGGTGACCATCAAATGCTGTCGCGATGTGCTTTCCGAGGCATGGAGGGGGCCTCAAAAAGCACATTAAGGTGTTGGTCCCAGCTGTAAATTGTAAATCTTTGACAGTCGTAACGGGTAGTCAGAAGCCCAAAAATCTGATAACCAGTCAGTCTTACCAAGGGGTATCGTGTTACCCAGTAGCTGGGTTATAGAGGTCAGATAGGCAGTCGCTCCATGTACTACTAATATTCAGCTGCATAGGTTAGACAGAAAACCAACCCTAACATAATTACGTAACAGGTAAAGGACTAGGCAGATTGATTGATACTGTAAGTATCAATCAATCTGCCTTGCCCTGTTAAGTCTCATTCGTGACTAAAATCATCACCACGTTGAAGTATTCTAGAATGTTAATTATATACAGACTAGTTTTTGATGTATTCTTGACTTCCTTTCGGCTATGTATCATCATCATAATCTGCCTAGCCTTTTCCTAACTATGGTTGGGTCGGCTTCCAGTCTAACCGGATGCAGCTGATTACCAGTATTTTACATGAAGTGACTGCCTATCTGATCTCCACAATCCAGTTACTAGGAAACACGATACCCAGCGTTCCCTTGGGCAGACTGTTTGTCAGACTTTTGGGCTTCTGACTACTCGTGTGTGTATATTTTTTCCTTAGTAAAATAGAAGTTCGCTTCACATAAAACGTATAAATACTTTGTAACGTACAAAGGTGTAATATTATTCAGCTGACCTTACTGACTAGGCAATACTACGCATAATTATTACAAATTGATAGAAAATGTTTGCCAAAACATCGAATACAACAATATAGATCGATGCAGTAGTTTGCGTTTTTTTTTCCAGTATAAAGTACGCAAAAACAACAAAATAATTATTGTTAAACTGTTATTTATTTATTTATGATTCAAGCATAATATCAACGATGTTGACATGTTCCCTAGTACAGATAGTCGTAAGGGGAACCACAGCCGCAAGCGCACTTGCCAGAGATGGACACTGCACCAGCAGCTGGCACAGCGCCACCAAAGCTCACGGCGCCCATGATGGGGACTTGACCAGCTACAGCGGTGTTACCGGCGACTGGCAACTCACCAACGACCGCCACGTTGCCTTCACCGGCACCGCCGTATGCTGCACAACCGGTAGCGGGGTATGCACCACCAAAACCGGCGACGGGATACGCAAGTCCATCATAAGCCAAACCTGGAGCAGCTAAGCCGTTGAAGCCATAAGAACCAGCCATCAGTGGTGAATCAAAAGCAGGGCCATAAGCACCAAGGCAGGCCTGGCTGAATACATTCTGCAAAAGTAATAATCATGATTTATTTACACAAACATTTACACAAAGGAAACAAAATAAGTAATCATTTAGATACGAAAAAAACTGAAAGAAAAGGTAGAATTCAAAACAGCAATCACTTACCTGGACCAAGCAAGCTTGGATGCAGAGCAACAGAACACTGAAGGTAGACATGTTTAAAGTTTGTTCAACAACTGAAGATTGAATGATGACCCCAAGTTATTGTCACATTTTATACTCAGCCGCTTGTTCATATCAACTATGTTTACGAAATTTTGGAAAACGTGACGATTTGCGTCAAATAAAATAAAGTGAATCTTTGTTTGTAAATGGTAGGCTTATCGAACTTACACAAGCTATTAATTAATTACACTTACCTACATACAAATTTTCTCGGAACTTGATAAGTTAATTGAGTATAAATCCTCCAACAGTTGCACTGAACATCACTCTTGTGTCAGCAATCAACAAACTACAATGTCTGTCAAAGCTATCCTCATCCTCTGCGCTCAGGCGCTCCTGCTCAAGGTAAGCATTTTTAAAGTTGCACTATATCCCTCACCCGATACGATATTATGTTAATAATAAAATATTGTAATAGACTGTCTCCAAAATATAAATGTTTGATGTGTAAGAGCGTAACAAAATATTTGTACAATTTCAGTCCACACTCGGACAGTCATGCACCAGTCGCGCTGCGGTTGCTGATATCTCTGGACTTGCTGCTCCCTATTATGGCTTGGCTTCCCCCGCCTTAGCCGCCCCTTGCGGCTTTTCTGCTCCTGCTTTGGCATATGATGGATTCGCGTACCCTGGCGTTGGCTTGGCAGGCAGAGGTCTGGCTTTTGATGGACTGTCCGCTGGCTGCGCAGGCAGAGGCCTGGCATACGATGGAATCTACGCCCCAGCCTTGGAGTTTAGTCCCACCAGTGGCGGCGCTCTGCCTGTCTCCAGCGCCTCCACCTTCGCTCCCGTCGGTATCTCCGTTGCGTCTGACAACGTTTACGAGGGTATCCTGGCTGTGGGTGGTGAGCTACCGTTTGTGGGTACTGTTGCTATGGAAGGTGTGGTCCCTTCTGCCGGTGCTGGCGCCGTCAACCACGCCTGTGGTAATGGCAGGAATGCCATGATCAGTGAGACTGCTGCCTTTGCCCCGGCTGCCCTCATGGCCCCTCTTGCTGCTTACGGTCCTGGTGCCGCCTTCGCTCCCGCTGCTTTTGCTGCTCCTGGCCTCGGTCTTTGTGGTGGTTTTGCTGGCAGAGGTTGTGGCTGCGCCATATAAGAAGTTATTCGTTAAAGAAATCCGATTGAAATTGAAAAGTCCTTTAACTTAATAAATCACTATGCATTTATATTTTTGGTCCTTTTATTTTCAATAACTTATACTTTATTGACATTAACAAATAGAAATATATGCAAAGAATTATGTTATAACTAGCCGTGAGGCCGATAGGATTTCCATACTTGATCGCCTATGTAACCTCTTTGCATTGATGTAAAGTCCTTCCTTGTCCTTTGGAAAAAAATCAAGAGAAAAGTTTTGCGCTGTTATGACCCTTTACAGTTCAGGTGACATTCATTTGACATTTTTAGAATGTTGTCATGTTAAAAGTTTCGATTAAATGTCAAGCTCAAAATTCGTGAACCAGAATCTAGCTGAAATGCAGGCTTTATTTACACTTTGTAGTATTTGGTTAAAACTGCATCGAATCTGTCAACAGATTTTATCTTTATATTTTAATTCAGAATATTTCCGAAAATAAATTAGATAGAAATGATGGAAAATAATTTCATAAGGTACATTAAAATGCTTATATACAATATAAAACTCAACGAACTACATATTTACATTAGTTACTAAATTAAATGGCTAACTAACTAACTATATACGTTTCGTAAAGATTGTCACAAATTAATATGCATTCGGACATCACTGATTCGTTACTGCTGTTTTGGCCCTAAATTAACATATTTTCTTCGCGCTTCCCATTTATGGAAGCACACTCATCTTTAGAAAAATGGAACAAACTATCCGACACATTTTCTTAAATTTTAAATGTTGGTAAGGCATTGGACGATCCAGGTTGAGCACAAACTACTATTCCCATTCGTACGGGAGGCCTCGGCGTCCGCCAAACTTTGAGTATCCTATTAGTTTACCGGCTTTTTTAGAAATGAATCAGGAAAATTCTAGCCTCTACACTGATTAATTTTGATATGCTGAGCTGCACCGAGGCTGTAAATGCCTGGAGACTCGCTTGACCGAACTCAGATCTACCCAATCATCCATCTTTCCAAAGACGGTGGGATGAGCCGTTCTGCAGAATAGTACAGAATAATTTACTTAACACGTCTGCTACTACTGTGGAGCGTGCGTGCATGCTGGCTGTGAGTAAGTGGGAATCGTGCACTACCGTCGTCGAACATAGGCACTTTGTTCGATGATACTATTTTCCGTCTCCTTGCTTCCCTAAGACTAGGAGCTCCATGTTGTTCTCCTCATCGCTATCACTGTGGCGAAGTTGTCAACAGTCTTGGCCATCACCTTCTGTCCTGCAGCCGAAGTGTGGGTCGTTTAGCGCGGTACGCGAACATCAACGACATCATCCGACGAGCTCTTATTACCGCTGGCGTTCCAGCTGTATTAAAACCCAATAGCTTGGCACGCGACGATGAAAGAGACCGAACGGCATGCCTTTATTTCCATGGAAGGTGGGTAGGCCGTTTAGTGTGGAATGCAACCTGTGTCGACACTCTTGCACCATCTCATTTAGTTTGTGAATAGTTATAGTTAAGTTAGTATTTAATATTGTTATTAACCAACTTCAAAAAAGGAGGAGTTTCTCAGTTCGTCGGAATATTTTTTATGTATGTTCACCGATTACTCGAATACGGCTAAACCGATTTGAAAAATTCTTGTTTTTCGTTTGAAAGGGTACACTTTGAAGTTGGTCCCATTGTCATTTGGTCACGATCTAATGATGGGATCTTGGAGAAATCGAGGGACTCTTCAAATATTTTAGGCGCATCTATATCGATTTTGGTATTTTTTGTAGTAACTCGTGCATTTGCTCTCGAAAACCACCATTTGGTAACGTGGAACTGATGAATTACAAACCAACCCACTAAAAAGTGAAAAAAAAAAAAAATACAACCGACTTTCAAACTACAAAGTGAAAATTAACTTTAATTTCGGAAGTCGGTGGCAAAAACTTAAATACTGAGCCTAAGACACCGACTTCCGAAATTAAATTATTTTTCACTTTATAGTTTCGAAGTCGGTTGTATTTTTGGTAAAAAATATTTTTTTCATCAATTAATTCGTCGTTGTTACGTACCTATCTTTATTATTTAAAGTACCTAATAAGATTGCAATTAAACAAACTATACAAATAAATACAAAACAAAAGGACAGCCAGGCGTTGAAGTACTCGTCATCCGCGCTGTCATTCGGAAAGGTGCCTAGAACACCTGCAGCATTGCCACGTTGAATGGCAACGCCAATTCTGTGGCCAAAGAACGAGGCAGCCTTCGATTCACGACAAGTGTCTTTTATTTAAACGTTACTGTGATACTAAATTAAATGAAAATGAAATGAATGTTTTAATATAAAAATTGTAATATAAAATCCACGTACAAGTTACAATAAATACCAACACACATAGATAATGTTATAAATATACAATAACATAAATATAAGACATTCACATTACACACACACACACACGCAAACACACATAAAACATTGATCTAAGTAATCGGCGTGTGGTACCTGTGCCACCTTTTATGTAAGGGACTTTGGTTCCATTCTCTAAAAGTTTCAATCTAGCAAAAAAATCAGTCTGGACGTGGTTTTGGTTCAATTATTATAAATTCATTGATTCTGTCAACTGATTTTATGTTTATATTTAATTAAGAATGCTTCCGAAAATTAATCTGATGTATAATATTCACTTCAATAAATTGCCGCAATTTATTGTAATTACCAGCTGGTTCGTGGATGGGAGATGGGTGATCATCAAATGATGTCGCGATGTGCTTTCCGAGGCACGGAGTAGGCCTCAAAAAGCACATAGCTGTTGGTCCCAGCCGTCACATGTAAATCTTTGACAGTTGTAACGGGTAGTCAGAAGCCTACAAATCTGATAACCAGTCAGTCTTACCAAGGGGTATCGTGTTACCCAGTAGCGGGGTTATGGAGGTCAGATAGGTAGTCGCTCCATGTAAAATACTAGTATTCAGCAGCATAGGTTAGACGAAAAACCAACCCTTACATAATTACGTAGCTGGAAAAGGGCTAGGCAGATTGATTGATACTGTTAGTACATACACTTTCACTCATAGATGGCGTTGCAAGTCTCATTCATAACGAAATTCATCATCATGATTGAAGCATTCATTAATGATAATTATGTACAGACTAGTTTTTGACGTAATCTCGATGTATCATCATCATCATCATCTGCCTAGCCTTTTCCCAATGATGTTGAAAAAGGCTACCAGTCTAACCGGATGCAGCTGAATGCCAATATTTTACATGGAGTGACTGCCTATCTGACTTCCACAACCCAGTTACTGGGTAGTACGATACCTATTGGTAAAACTGGTTGTCAGACTCTTGGGCTTCTGACTACCCGTGTGTGTATGTGTTTTCCTTAGTAAAATAGAATTTCAGTTAAAATAAAGCGTATAAATACTTTATAACGTATAAAGGTGTAATATTATTCAGCTGACCTTACTGACTAGGCAATACTAGGTATAATTATTACAAAATTGATAGAAAAGTTTTGCCATAACATCGAATACAACAATACGGATCGATGCAATAGTTTGCGTTTTTTCCAGAATAAAGTACGCACAAATAAAAAAATAATAAATGTTGAACTGATTTATTTATTTATTTATGATTCAAGCATAATTTCAAACGTTGTTGAGATATTCCCTAGTACAGATAGTCGTAAGGGGAACCACAGCCGCAAGCGCACTTGCCAGAGATGGACACTGCACCAGCAGCTGGCACAGCGCCACCAAAGCTTACGGCGCCCATGATAGGGACTTGACCAGCTACAGCGGTGTTACCGACGACTGGTAGCTCACCAGCGACAGCCACGTTGCCTTCACCGGCACCACCGTACGGAGCAAGTCCACCACCACAGCCGGCAGCAGGGTATGCACCAGCAAAACCGGCGACGGGATATGCAAATCCATCATAAGCCAAACCTGGAGCAGCTAAGCCGTTGAAGCCGTAAGAACCAGCCATCAGTGGTGAACCAAAGGCTGGGCCATAAGCACCAAGGCAGGCCTGGCTAAATACATTCTGCAAATGTAATATGATTTATCTACACAAACATTTACACATAGAAACCAAAATAAGTAATCCTTTAAATACGGAAAAACTGAAAGAAAAGGTAGAATTCAAAACAGCAATCACTTACCTGGACTAAGCAAGCTTGGATGCAGAGCAACAGAACAGTGAAAGTAGACATGTTTAAAGTTTGTTCAACAGCTGAAGATTGAATGATGACCCAAAGTTATTGTCACATTTTATACTCAGCCGCTTGTTTACGAAATTTTGGAAAACGTGACGATTTGCGTCAAATAAAATAAAGTGTTTCTTTGTTAGTAAATAGGTAGGCTTATCAAACTTGCACAAGCTATTAATTAATTACACTTACCTACATACAAATTTTCTCGGAACTTGATAAGTTAATTGAGTATGAAACCTCCTACAGTTGCACTGAACATCACTCTTGTGTCAGCAATCAACAAACTACAATGTCTGTTAAAGCTATCCTCGTCCTCTGTGCTCAGGCGCTCCTGCTCAAGGTAAGCATTTTTTTAAAGTTACATTATTTCCCTTACCTGATACGATATTATATTTACAATAAAATATTGTAATAGTCTGTCTCCAAAATATAAATGTTTGATGTGTAAGAGCGTAACAAAATATTTTTACAATTTCAGTCCACACTCGGACAGTCCTGCACCAGTCGCGCTGCGGTTGCTGATATCTCTGGACTTGCTGCTCCCTATTATGGCTTGGGCTCTCCCTTTGCCGCCCCTTGCGGCTTTTCTGCTCCTGCTTTGGCATATGATGGATTCGCGTACCCTGGCGTTGGCTTGGCAGGCAGAGGTCTGGCTTTTGATGGACTGTCCGCTGGCTGCGCAGGCAGAGGCCTGGCTTACGATGGAATCTACGCCCCAGCCTTGGAGTTCAGTCCCACCAGTGGCGGCGCTCTGCCTGTCTCCAGCGCCTCCACCTTCGCTCCCGTTGGTATCTCCGTTGCGTCTGACAACGTTTACGAGGGTATCCTGGATGTGGGTGGTGAGCTGCCGTTTGTGGGTACTGTTGCTATGGAAGGTGTGGTCCCTTCTGCCGGTGCTGGCGCCGTCAACCACGCCTGTGGTAATGGCAGGAATGCCATGATTAGTGAGACTGCTGCCTTTGCCCCGGCTGCCGCCATGGCCCCTCTTGCTGCTTACGGTCCTGGTGCCACCTTCGCTCCCGGTGCTTTTGCTGCTCCTGGCTTCGGTCTTCGTGGTGGTTTTGCTGGCAGAGGTTGTGGCTGCGCCATCTAAGAATTTATTCGTTCAAGAAAACCGATTGAAATTGAAAAGTCCTTTAACTTAATAAATCAATATGCATTTATATTTTTGGTCCTTTTATTTTCAATAACTTATACTTTATTAACATTAACAAATAGAAATATATGTAAAGAATTATGTTATAACTAGCCGTGAGGCCGATAGGATTTCCATACTTGATCGCCTAACCTAACCTCTTTGCATTGATGTATAGTCCTTCCTTGTCCTTTGGAAAAAATTTGGAGAAAAGTTTTGCGCTGTTATGACCCTTTACAGTTCGGGTAACATTCATTTGACAGTTTTAGAATCTTGTCATGTAAAAAGTTTCGATTAAATCTCAAGCTCAAAATTCGTGTGCTAGAATCTAGCTGAAATGCAGGTTTTATTTACACTTTGTAGTAGTTTGTTAAAACTGAATCGAATCTGTCAACCGATTTATCTTTATGTTTTAATTCAGAATATTTCCGGGTGGTTGTGCCTGTTACAGGGACACCTTTGCCCAACCCTTCGGGGAAACAAGGCGTGATGTTATGTTGTGTGTATTTCCGAAAATTAATTAGATAGGAATGATGGAAAATAATTTCATAAGGTACATTAAAATGCTTATTATTATACTATATAAAGCTCGATTACCACTCACTCACTCACTCACTGACTGACATAATTGTTCTCCCAGATGGTGAAGGGGGAGGTGGGTATATTTTTACAGATTCGTATAGAAGTAACTCTCACGAGTATGGGAAAAATCCCAAACCTCCCCTTTTCCACCCCACTCTCCCCCCTCCCTATCGTATCTCGGAAACTAAGAGTCCCGTGTTTTGTTGTTTTACGGATTCGTATAGAAGAGGCTCGGAAAAGTAAAATCCATTTTTCAAAGTTGCCCCCTTGCCCCCCTTCTCCCCCCCTCTAGGTAGATCTCGGAAGTTAAGAGACTTGGAACATTTTTTTTTTCAGATTCATATCAAGGGGCCCAGAGTTGGTCAAAATCATTTTTCAAAACTCCCCCCTCTCCCCCCCTTCACCCCTCCCCCGATCGTATCTCGGAAATTAAGAAACCTGGGTTTTGTTTTTTTACGGATTCGAATAAAGGAGGCTCGGAAAAGCAAAAACCATTTTTCAAAATTCCCCCCATTCTCTCCCCCTTCTCTCCCCTTTAGGCGGATCTCGGAAGTAAAGACTTGGAACATTATTATTATATTATATTATTATACTATATAAAGCTCGATTACCACTGACTGACATAATTGTTCTCCCAGATGGTGAAGGGGGAGGTGGGTATATTTTTACAGATTCGTATAGAAGTAACTCTCACGAGTATGGGAAAAATCCCAAACCTCCCCTTTTCCACCCCACTCTCCCCCCTCCCTATCGTATCTCGGAAACTAAGAGTCCCGTGTTTTGTTGTTTTACGGATTCGTATAGAGGAGGCTCGGAAAAGTAAAATCCATTTTTCAAAGTTGCTCCCCTTGCCCCTTTCTCCCCCCTCTAGGTAGATCTCGGAAGTTAAGAGACTTGGAACATTTTTTTTTTCAGATTCATATCAAGGGGCCCAGAGTTGGTCAAAATCATTTTTCAAAACTCCCCCCTCTCCCCCCTTCACCCCTCCTGGGTTTTTGGAGAATGGTGGGAACCATTCTCCCCCCTTTAGGCGGATCTCGGAAGTTAAGACTTGGAACATTTTCTTTCTCCCCCCCTTAATCCCTCCCCCCATCGTATCTCGGAAACTAGGTAGCGGTAAAGCGAAGCGTAGCGTAGGGATAAGGTCACGATAGCTTTCCGGTGGTAGGTAGGTCCTGAGTGGAGCGAACCTGCGAGACCGAGTGGAGCGAAGGGGGGAGGAATACTAACATGGCGGACAGCGTTTTTGTTTGGGGTGCGTTTAAGTCAATTATTCAGTTTAAAATTGACTGCCTAAACGTCAAACACCCCGTTTAAGCACACCGCGAGGTGAAAAATTAGTCTGACAAAAATGGAATCTGCTCCGTTTACGGTCGTCCGCTGGTATAAGTTTTCGCTTGGGGTACGTTTAAGCCGGGGAAATTTTCGCCGGTTAAAAATTAAACTATGGATAATTAACGAACTTTTAAAATAAAGTTTTCCTGTTTTCTAGGTTTAAAAAAATATGGTAATATTTTTTTTGAGATAATCGAGAAATTACTAATCATTTAAATATGACCTATTTAAAAAAAGAGTCGATTAACATATTTCCAACAATCAAACAATCGACCATAGAGTCCATCAATTTGAATTTTGAACTTGACATTGAATTTAAAAAAAAACTTGAAAAGAGCGCCAAAATGAAGCGTCCTGCTTCTGTCGTGAACTCGTGAATCGAGGTTTCTTGTTGCAAGTTGCAAGTTGATATTGATTGATAATTATTATCAAAATAATCAATTTCCAACATGAAACGAGCAAGTACTGAAGAGTTATCAACTGTTCCGCGTCGCGGAGGCACAGCTGTGGAATATTCAGAATGTCTTATTTCTGGTGAGTTTCTGAATAGTTCTGTTAAGTGAATAACGTAACCTTATTAGCAGGCTTCCAAACCTAGGTACTGGCGTCTCGGGAGCTTTGGACCATGGACGTTTGTGTTGCAGCGTTTAGCCTTACTTGCCCATGAACAAGATTTAGTGCATCTATTTTGCGTCGGTCTTTGAGGCGAACCGTACCTACATGTTTCTGCGCCGTACAGAAATATTGGAAAAACCAAACTTCTCGGCAGGCGGACTTTTGTGGCTTTGGTGATATTATGATTGGCCCAGACTCTTTTGAGCTTATCAACGGCAGATGTTGTGTTAGCACATCTCCTTAGAATCTCATCCTCACACCCCCCAGTGTGTGATTAATTGATTATGGAACCAAGGTACTTACTAACATATAAGATTGAACAATCTCACAGTTGCCAATCACATGAACAAGTTGGTTTAGTCAGGCTCGGTCCACGATAACAGACATAGAGACAGAGATATTGATCGTTAAATTATTAATTGGTTGCAACTAAAAAGCCGCTCACATATTTTAAAATCTAGCTTAAAGTAAAGTATTAAACATGTAATGAAGGCAAAATGAAGGTCGTATACATGTACCTATGTATCTTTATTTGCATAAAATGTGAAGAAATAGGACATTACAGTTATTTCAGTGCAGAACACACAAGTAATGAATATTACATATCACAGTACCTACATCATAGCTATACTATCTGTGTAAACATTTTAAACAAGACAATAAATAATACACACATCATTTAATTATAATACAAAAAAATACTAAAGTACACACATCTGTATCAATAAATACAATAATATACACAAATACTTTCTTCAAACAAGGCAAAATTATCAATTATTGAAATACTAACATGAAAATCAACGTTAAAATTAAATTTCACACTGCATTTTTAATATAGGAAGAATGAGATGAATAATGGTAACTATGTTATTGTGTTACTAACATAGTTTTTTGTAAGTATATTGTTAATAACACTATCGAGTCTTGTTGCTTGAATTAAATGATTTAATAATAAATTTAATTTGGTTGAATTTGCCATTGGTACAAAAAAATATAGGATTGGTTAACTACTTTCTTCGATATAACATTATAAATTAATGGAATAACTTTAAAATAAACGGGTAATTCTCCTTCAAACATGTTTCAGTTATTCAAACATTGGTTGATGAGCTTTGTATACTTATTGAATATTTTGGAATTATTTTGCACACAAGCATTTCTTTTGTGTCACTTAAACTTGTAATAACTCTGCTGTGTATCCCTTACAACTATAGTACGGTAATATTAAATATTGGAACACTGCGATTACATACATTTATATTGAAAGAATCTTATCAATATTACATACACTACACTATTTCACTCAGTTTGATTTTCTGCTTGTCCTTTGTCATTCTTTTACTGGTAGTCCCCAGCTCCGTGGAGGTCGGAGGTTCTTTTTAGTGTGAACAGCTCGCTACACACTACTTCCCAAAGCTTTGGTATGGTACGACACAAGGAATCCGCATGATTAAAATGAAAAATCCCTTGAATCTGCTTATTTCTGTATCCTGACGGAATACCAATGTTTCATGCAGCTCCTACAGCCATCTCTTCAAACACATTTTTGTCGAATTCCAGTATCATTTCGTAGATACTCAGACGTCTGTAAATCCGCCCCAAAGACGACCCACTGACCGTGAATGTAGAAGTATATCCAGTGGGGTAGCAGCTTCAGCCACAAAGCAGAGGTACTGTACTCTTAGCTATCAATAAAAAATGCTTGAGAAAATACCATTGTCCATTGCATAGAGTACATTTTTATACAGGTCCATTGTTAATAGAACAGAAACAAAATAAACAAAACGTCAAAACCAATGACTTGACAAGTTTGACACTAAACCAATGTTGCAAGGAGGCAAATTTTAATTTCCTTAAATATTTAATATTTTTAATTTTTTTTAAAACGTTTGTAGCCTTACTTAAGTACGAGTTTTCATGTAAAATAGAATCATAGGTACCGATATGTCAAGTTATTGTACATCTTGGCTCGCTAACTTGGATGTAGAGACTTGCGTTTCTCACGAGCGTCGTTATTGCAACAGAATTTTTTCGTTATTAGGTATTATTACGATCGCAAGTTTGCGACAGCGTCATTACCTACTAATGTCGAGACTGCTGAAATAGTATTCAAGTATAAATATATGATCTCATAGCTCCTTCATCAAATAATTCTATGCTATCACAAATTAATGTTTGATTAATTTAAGTAGGTAAGTACATATCAATTAATAAGTTATAGGTACTTAAAAAGCAGTTTCATCATCAGCCAGCTAATATACTTAGGGATATTTTTTTGTTGTTTTGTTTTTAAATAATTTAGAAAATTGACATAATTAGGTACTGAACATTATAAATAATGCTTATAAGAGACACCATATTATTAGCCATGCAGACTTTTGAGCTCATTTTGCAGTCAGTTCAATGTCATCCTGTGCTACAATGTGAAATAGATATTTTTCGAATATTTAATGCATACATAATGTTTTTGGTTTTTTCCTTTGTTCTGCTCCTAAATGTACTGCACAAAAAATGAGTGGGAAATACATAATTTATTTTTATTTTTTATATATTGTAAATTTTGTTTTGTGTCAGAAACCCTCGCGTTCTAAAATCCTACCAGTTTCTTCACAACCTGATCAATTGTTTAAGACAGTTTAGAGGTAAAACATACAAACATTATTAATTGTTAGGGTGCCGTACCTGAAGGGTAAAAACTACAGAATCTTGTTATGTACTAAGACTGCTGTTCGTCTGTCTGTCCATCTGTCTGTTGGCGGGCTGCAGCTCATGATCAAGAATGTGGATTTCGGTTGCCGCTATACATAATAAAAATAAGTTAAAAATTGGAAGCAGGTTCCCCAGTGAATAAAAATAAATATGTTGTTCTTTGCTTACTGTCGTCTCTGTCAGCGAGCTGTCTGTAACCCATTAATCCAATCAATGGGGACAAAAAAGACGCTTTGCCTTACAAAGGGTGGTGTAGATGATTTTTGTCATTACAAAATATTCTCCCTCTTGTAACATTATATCTACCTTGCACTTGACCTTGTATTTTTGTTAATGTTTTATAAGGGTAATAACGCTCAATGCGTGGCAATGTCCGCTTGCGCGTCAGTATTGTCAGTTTGCAGACATCGGAATCTGACTTGTCATGATATCGATGTCATTCTCCAAAGTGGAGACACTTTATATATGTCGCTTAAACCAATTCTACCGAAGGGTGTCATAATTTTGAACCTCGAGGAATTGCCTACTGAAATTGTCGTCGGAAACAATAGAGCTCAAATTGAAAATATGACCGCCAATTGGATTACAAATGGAGTATTTCCTCAAATTTCAGAATATGAATAGGTATTTTAACTCTTGCAAACATAATTGAATCCAATGTTTTCGACGCAAACCACAATGATGAGACGGATAGCGTGGTATTTACCGGGCAAGACTATACAGTTTCTTTTTGGAGATTCGATAGTGCATTCTATTTATTTAACAGTTACGTAGTAGATGAATATAACAAATTAAATTCTACATGCGGAGTAGCACGTTTGTTCAAATGTTATTCGATTCGCGAATTAGCCAGATTGCTGTTATTGCGAAATATAGGTGTAGGTCAGTATTCAATACACAGACTACGCGTTAATTAAGTAAGCGACAACGGAAGTATTTAAAAATAACTTTATTCCGACAGAGTTACAGCGAAACAGTAATTAATTAAATCTAACAAAATATTGATCTTATATACTAACTTAATTGCTAACGTAGTACATGCACAGCGTGATCAGATTGACGCATGTTCTAGATAATTATAAATGCTGATCGCGCAGTGGGGAAATTGGGAAATAATAATCTAGTAAATACTTATTGTCTGACAAAGCTAATATTGGTAGGTTGGGGTTCCTTAACTCCTCCCTCCCTAAGAGAGAAATTATCCGAAGGTGTCGCAGAGGGTTTCGGAGAATTTCGACAAAAGTTTATGAACTGAAATTTATACATTATAAAGATAACTATTGCTATTACAATAACCACATACTCTAAGATGGTCCATATACTAATTTCTATTGTCACTGTTTGTGTCGTATCGTCTATTTCACTAAATTTTGCACTTTGTAACACTTCTTTCACATCACTGAAGTCCACATTTCTTAAATCCACTTTCTTTGATCTTCTCTGAATGTCCTGTTGTAGGTCTGGCATCTGGATCAATGGCAGCTGGAGACTGGAAACTGTAGTGTCTGTGGTGGCGGCAACGATGACTTCGCCTATTTGTGTCTCGCATTGTTGGCCAGGTGTCACGATGTAGGTCCCAAGAATAGTGTACTTCAGGATTTCTGTATTGCAATTCTCGGTGATGATGAGATTTTCCTCTGAGTAAACCAACCATTGGTTGTCGGTTATTTTCTGTATCTTAGTTTTTTCTATTTCAATATGGTTCTGTATGCAGTTTTTGTAGTTGTTCTTCATCAGCATTATTTGTTCAATGCAGGTCTCGGTTGGAAACTGGGCTAAATTAGTTTCAGCGCAAAGAAATTTTCCATTTTCAATCTCAGTACATGGGCTTACTACGGGCATGTATTTCAATCTATTCACCATCAGGTAAGGATATTTGGGTATTATTGTAAAGGTATTTGGAGAATGGAATATAGGGATGGGTATAACCTTGTAATAATTATATGTTTCGTTATTTATTAGGGGAACTTCTAAAACAAAAACTAACTTGTTGTTATTTATATATGATTTAAGTATGATATTACGTTCTAATTTTATTAAATTATGTTTGCTTACTGGGTATATTGTTCTAGCATGTTTAGCAATGACTTCTAACGTATTATATAATTCTGTACTATTTATAATGGATTGGTGCAATGTATTCAGTTTGCTAAAGGCTATTGCCGTTTCAATCTCTTGTATGTTTTCGTAACAGGTCCGAAAGTTATTTAAAATTTGATACATAGTATTTAATATTTGGAAAAGTTTGTTAAACCTGAACTCATGTTCAACTAATTTTTCCATTTCATTGGTATGTAAACCCAAGTTTTTAATATTTGAATTTATTATTTCAGAGTCATTTACTAATTTATCAAAAGCTTTTTGCATTGATGATACTTTACGTTCGACCACATGCTCTTTGTTCTGTATCATTTGGATTTCTCTATCATATTTAATTGCATCGTCTTCATCTAAATTTCCTGTGATAGCTTTTACAAGTGAGCCTAATGGATTAAACAGAGCTCTTTTATTTCTATAATGGAAAGGTAAGATTTGAAAGAATCTATCCTTAGTTAGTTTAATAAGATATTCTATTTGGCTTTCTATTCCTATAGTTTCGTTACTAAGACTATTTTCCTTAATTTTAATTTTCAAGTTAATAAAATCCCGAATATTATTATCTATTTGTAAGTGTAATGATTCTAAATCTACACTTTTGTATATTGTCCAATAACTATTCCTCTTCACTGCTACTCCCCGCTTTATCGCTGCTATCCCCGGATTCTGACCGAGGATTTGGAGGTCCAGCGTGAGTGTTGGCACCACTAGTACCAGAAGTACCAGGCACGATCTGTGGAGGACGTTTTACATTTTTTAAGGCTACTCTAGTTTTCCTTTTCTTTACTTCTACTGGGACTATATTTCTTTCAACTTCACCTATTACTTTCGCTTTTTCATATCGAGGTTTTTCTTTAGCTTTTCTAGTCCTAGTGTCTTTCATGTAAATATTATCGTCTGGTTCGAGTACCGGTGTCGTTTCGCCACCTTTTTTATTAATTATTTTAATTTTATCTGATTCTAATTTTTCTGTTATGAATTCATAGAGTATTTTAAGGCGTTTTCTATGATCTAACAATAATTTCTGAGTTAAGTTCTTCTCTCTATCCACGTTAAATACATTATCGGAATAAGTGTGGCCAAATACTAGTTCAAAAGGCGTAAAATCTGTTGCTGAATGTATGGTGTTGTTATAAGCCATGATGGCATAAGTCATAACTGATGCTGCATCTAAATCGCTTTTATCGTATTTTGCTATGCGATAAATCTCAATAATGGTAGAATGAAACCTTTCTACTATTGCCATTGAACTGGGATTATTTGGCGTCCCAATATGAAGTTCAATTTTGTAAAAGCTTAACATTTCTTTAATCAAAGTATTGTTGAATTCTGTACCGGAATCGCAACTAATTTTCCTAGGCAGACCATACATGCTGAAATATTTAATCAATGCCCTAACTATCTCTGGTGTACTCCTATTCGGTACCTCTATGGCTTGTGCTATCTTACTAAATGCATCCACTATAGTTAAATAATATTTCCCTTCAATATATAATAAATCCATAAAAGCTTCCTGAAAAGGGGCATCCTGGGTTTGTGTTAACTGAATGTGGGGTTTAATCGGCTTTCTATCATATTTCATGCGTTTACATGTTTCGCAAGCATTTATGATTGCCGTGACTGTCTCTTTCATGTTTGCCCACCAATAATGTCTTTTAAGTTTGGTTAAAGTTTCTTTAATACCTCTATGGCATGTTTTCCCGTCGTGGTATTTTAAAATAACTTCTTTTTGATCTTCTTCAGATCCTGTCAAATTTATAACTCTTTCTGTACACTCGGTTAACTTAACTGAATCCTTTTTAAATAACTTAATTACCATGTTTGAAAAAGTTTTTCTAAAAGATGTGTGTTCGAAGTATATAAAGTACTTATGTTTTGGATCAATATACTCTTTCAAAAAGTCTTTAACTAATATATCGTTATTTGTCGGTAAGTGAACTTCGAGAATTTTTTGTTTATTATTTGAAATATCTTTTACGTCTAATTTATTTTTAAACCATGAATGAATTAAAATCTGTTTTGGTTTAGTATCGACAGCTTCGTTTAAACTAGGAATGCCTTCGTGTTCTCTATTTGAAACTGAGTTGGCAGTGACCCCATCATCAGAATCCGAAAGTTCTATCGTTTCTATTGGAGTTTCGAGGTCTTGCAATTCGTTTTCTATATTTTTTTGTATACGTTCCTGCCTATCTCCTATATTTACGAATATTGAATCTAAATCGTCGTCAATTGCATTAATCTTAATCCTAGATAAAGCATCTGCATTCGTGTTTTGAGGGCCTTTCTTATATTTTATTTCGAAATCGTATTCTTCTAACCTTAACCGCCATCGCGTGAGTTTACTATTGGGCTCTTTCAATGAATACAGCCAAGCTAATGGTCTATGGTCTGTAAATATGGTAAACTTATTACCATACAAATACGGTCGAAAGTGCTTAACTGCCCATATTATGGCTAAAAGTTCCTTCTCGATAGTGCTATATTTTACTTCTGTGTCGCTCAAGGTTCTACTAGCATAGGCTACAGGCTTATCTGAGCCTATCGTTCCTTGTGACAATACAGCCCCGATCGCAAAATTGGATGCATCCGTGGTTAAAATAAAAGTTTTACTAAAGTCAGGAAATTGTAACAAAGGTGCATTTGTTAAAAGCTTTTTACATGTCTCAAAACATTCTTTATATTCCCCATTAATTACAATTTTGCGACCTTTCTTTAAACAAGCTGTTAATGGTCTAGTTATTTTGGCAAAATCTTTGATAAATTTCCTATAATAACCGATTAGTCCTAAAAAGCTTTTAATCTGTGTAACCGTTTCCGGTATAGGATACCTAAGAATAGCGTCTATTTTATCATTATTTGGTTTCAAACCTTCACTTGTAATAGTATGCCCTAGGTAGAGTACTTCCTTTCTAAGAAAATGAGACTTATCTAATTGAACTTTTAAATTTATTTTGACGGAAGCGGTCAAAAACTGCTCTAAGTTTTTCTACATGTTCAGGCAAGCTTTTAGAAAAAATAATGACGTCATCGAGATATATTAAGCAATGTAAGCCTTGAAGGCCTCGTAAGACGTTATCCATCGCTCGCTGAAAAGTTGCGGGTGCGGTCTTTAACCCAAACGGCATTCTGTTAAATTCATAATGACCTGAAGGTGTGCTAAACGCAGTTTTAGCTCTATCTTTCTCCTGAACCTCTAATTGATGGTACCCGCTAGCTAAATCGAGAGTTGTAAAGTATGTACTATTACCTAGCATGTCAAATAAATCGTTAATGTTGGGCAAAGGGTATTTATCATCAATTGTGATTTCATTGAGCCGTCTATAGTCAACTACCATCCTCCATTTTTGTTGGCCTGACGCGTCTAATTTTTTCGGCACTAAATGTACGGGAGCACTCCAGGGGGCATGAGATTCCTGGAAAATGTTATCCCTTAACATTTTCTCGACTTGACTACTGATCTCTTTTGTTTGAATAGGTGGCAATCTATGTGCCTTAATGTTTATTGGGTCTTCATTTTTTGTTCTTATTCTATGTTTAACCTGATTTGTGAAGGTTAACGGAATATTTTCACAATAAAATATATCTTTGTATTCTTTACAAAGTCCCTCAATAACCGTTCGTTCTTCTGAATTCATATGATCTAACTGTAATTTGTCTAAATTCTTTGTTAGCAAGCTGTCCACTTCTATATTATTATCTATGAAATTAACACTAACAGATGGGTCCTGTATGTATGGTTCCACTTGAAAAGGTCCCGTAACTACTAATTTTCTATTTTCATGGCTATAATTCTGAATAACAGTTGTTGCATAGCCTTCAATACACGTAACTAATGCGGCGGGCATTCAAATCCCTTCCGTAAATTGCTTAAAATCTAACACAGCTTCCCCGTTCAGTAAGTTGACTGGGAGTCTTACTCTAAGTTCACTACGAGATGGTAGATTATATATCTCTCTCATAGGCGGTGAATATATGATAGGAATATCAGTATTTTTTAAATGTAATATCTGATTTTCCATATTAATCTTTGCCTGTAATTGCTTCAGCAAATTGCTACCTATTAACCCATCATACCTATCGTCGACACTATAGACATAAAACTTATGGAACTCTTGACTTCCAAAGGTAACCGGTAATGGAATAATAGCCGTTTCACCATGAACACTCGATGCGTGAGTGCTAACAACTTCGAAGGGTTCATACTGTAAATAATTTTTAAAATATTTATTCGCTATATACGGGCTTATAAACGATCTAACACTCCCCGTATCTATCATAAAAACTGCCTTTAATTCTGGTATAACTATATGTGGTAAATTTAAGCGTTTATTACAATTTATTTTTATTCGTTCTCTAGGGTAGAGGCCGTTATGCAAAAATTTCCCGCCCCGGGTTCTTCAGGAGAAAATTCTTGGCACTCATTGTACGAATAACTTGAACTCTGTTCATTATTATTAGAATTATTTATGTAATTAACACGTCGCGAACTTGCAGTACGCATGGTGACATCAGTATTCGCACCCGACGTAGATGCTTGCGCTGCAAAAGACGGCGTGCTCGGTGCATGTGCCGCGAACTGTTGGTTCGGTTGTGCAATCGGAACAAATGACCTACTTGACTGCGGTGACGCATTATTGTTGTTTGTACGATTAAAATTGTCTTGATTTCTTTGAATATTATTATGTTGTTTATAATGTCTGGACTGATGCGAATTGTTCGGTGTAGATGTGCTGTTTGTAGCACTATTCGGTACATGTGTACTTGATATGCTATATGAATCTTTCTTTTGATTATTAGATTCAATTGCATTTTGGTTATTAGGCAAATTGGGTCTGTTATTTCTGCTAAAATTACGTCTGTCGTTTGTTTTCGACTCATAGACTGCCTGGAAGTTTTGTTCTTCTAAAACTATTTTTAATGCATCCTCTAACGTTGTGACGTCGCGCAAACGAACTAATCTAACTAAAAATGGCGGTAAATTAAACAAGAAAGCATTCATTGCTCTGTTACTATAAATGATTTGCTTTGCCTTACGTAGAGATTCATCAATGATAGTTTCTGATATTTTAGCAAATAAAACACTTCTCATCCGCTGTATTCTATGGCAAAAATCTAAATAACTTTCACCCTTATTTATTCTACACGATTCTAACTCCATTGCTAAACAATCCTCTGTGCGTGGATCACCGAAGTGTTGGTTTAACAACTTCTTCAGCTCGTCCCACGTACCTATAGCTTCTCTTTCGCCTACCAAACTGGCTGCTTCGCCTGATAACCTACTTGTTACTACATGAAATAAATATTCATTTTGGGCTGCGGTTCCTAAGAACGTAGACAAAATGTATTCACATTTTTTTATAAATAAAGGCAACATTCTAGTGTCGCCGCTGAATATTGGTATGATGTTAACCAATTCCTGTGGGACACGGGTTACGTTTTCCATTGTGAAAAGTTATGAAAGAAACAAACGCGGAGAAAAAAAAATCACACTAATGTGCTACTAAACTATCACTACTCTAAAATATTAGTACAATTAAAATCTATGCAAATATTATCACGGCGTTGTCCAATCCCTAATAATACACAAACACATAGACTATTACAAGGTTGGGATATAGATGGAAGAGCTGAGAGGAAGGTGAAAAAGATTTACTCACAATTCCGCAGCTAGCTCCATGCTCCCTGAATTACTGCTGTGGCTGGTCCTCTTCCGTAACTCGAAGTGGCTTCTTAATGAATTTATTTGTTCGGCGATCTCTGCTAAACCGTAGACACGGACGTCGGCTACTCCACGTAGAATTGTATACACGGCAAACTGACTACAGAGATCCTACCGGCTGCGCCAATTAAGTAAGCGACAACGGAAGTATTTAAAAATAACTTTATTCCGACAGAGTTACAGCGAAACAGTAATTAATTAAATCTAACAAAATATTGATCTTATATACTAACTTAATTGCTAACGTAGTACATGCACAGCGTGATCAGATTGACGCATGTTCTAGATAATTATAAATGCTGATCGCGCAGTGGGGAAATTGGGAAATAATAATCTAGTAAATACTTATTGTCTGACAAAGCTAATATTGGTAGGTTGGGGTTCCTTAACTCGTTCTCAATTATCAAACAATTGAAAATTTAGTTGTAGGATCTGCATTGCCATTGCCAGCGTCTGTCGAGTCTATAATAGACTTCGAATGCCCGGCATCAACAGATCATAGTCAATTATCGGAATCACAATCTATATTGCTTGGTTTTCAAAAAAACCCTGAACCGGTAGTAGTTGACACCCATGTGGCGTCAACAAAGAGAGGTCGACCCAAAAAACAAAAAACGTGGTAGAAAATGTAGTACAGTAAACGCCCATTTGGATGCGGTTAAAAAATATAATTTAAAAAAACCGCAAATTCATCGCGATGCCGTTAAAAAATATATAACTGAAAATCCACAAATAAATCGCGATGCTGTAAAAAAATATACCAAGGAAAATCCAGAAATTAATCGCGATGCTGTACACCGTTATACCAAGCAGAACCCTGAAATAAATCAAATAGCCACTGACAAATATAATAAAAACAGCCGTCGTATTAACATACCACTACGTCAATCTTAAAACCTAATAGCACAGAAGAGGGACGCTGAGTTAGACGTAATAAAATTATTTTCTTTGCTTTCTTCAGACACTTTTAGGTGTCCATCTTGTAATGCGCGTCTGTTTGAAGAAAAAAATCTCGAAAACAATAGTGTTGTGGGTCGGGCGCGTACAACATACAAAATTTAATTCCGTTAACCGAGGAGTTTTACTCTCACCCGTCTTTTCTGAGTAGACCGCGAGCTTACAATAATTTATTTGCCTTCAGTGCCTTGGGCGTTTCTCACGGGTACCAACAACCAACGGGAATATCTTTTCTTAAAATTCAAGGTCGAGTCTATCATAGAGTTTTTGATTTAGCTTACACTGGTAGCGTAAATAATTTAGGACTATACATTAACGATACAAGCGAACGCGAGCAAATAGCCGCAAATATGAAACTTGATAGGCAGGTAATTAGTTGCATAACTAACTTTTTACATAACGTCAATGGGTTTATCCTGAGGGTAATGCGGGTTGGTACCCGAACAAAGTAGATAATAACGGAAATAAATTAACTCAAGCGAAATACGTTCGCTGCTTGTTATTGTAGGAGCCACGATTTTCCGATATAGGCAGGCTATCGGAAGAATGGTTAGTTGACATGCATTGCCGAATCATAGAAGAACGCCTACGTTTTATATCAAGTCTACAAAAACATAACTCGAGTAGTGCACTGAGGTCCGCTCCACTTCAAGAAGTTGAAATGAGCATTGAAGTCGCGCGTCAAATTCGTCAAGATGAAACCATTCAGGGAGAGGGATTCGTACCAGGTCGCGTTTATTTGCCCAGCACTTTTACGGGGGGGCCGCGATACATGAAAGGAAAATATAGTGATGCTATTGCAATAGTAAGCAGATTGGGGAACCCATCAATTTTCTTGACGTTTACTTGTAATCCCAAGTGGCCAGAAATTCAACAATCCACTCAAAGCAGCTATGTAAATCCTTCTGTATGTGCTAGAGTTTTTAATTTAAAGCTAGCAGAATTATTAAGAGATATCCGAGGTGGTAATTGGTTTGGCAAATGTATTTATATGATGCACGTAATAGAGTTTCAAAAGCGAGGTTTACCACACGAAACTTTAAATTTTGTATGGCCAAACGTCACTTTTGAGTAAGTGTTAATTTTAAGTGCTACTTAAATTTTGAGTGACGTTTCAGCATTCGGGGGATAGTCACTTACAAGGAATATTATTTTATAGTTTATTCGTACTGACTTTTATGTAAATCAACTGTAGGAATAAAACAACATTCAGTTGATTTACTTAAAAGTCCATACATAAATCCGTACAAAATATTTAAGAGATTTTATTACAAAATCCTATAAGTGCTAAGGATTACTGTCCAATTCTCAAAATTTTACAAGGGTAAGAAATACTCCTCAAAAACACGACCCCGCGAGCTGCTTGCAGCTCGCGCAACGCCCAAATACTAGTTATTATACTATATAAAGCTCGATTACCACTCACTCACTCACTCACTGACTGACATAATTGTTCTCCCAGATGGTGAAGGGGGAGGTGGGTATAGAAGTAACTCTCACGAGTATGGGAAAAATCCCAAACCTCCCCTTTTCTACCCCACTCTCCCCCCTCCCTATCGTATCTCGGAAACTAAGAGACCCGTGTTTTGTTGTTTTACAGATTCGTATAGAAGAGGCTCGGAAAAGTAAAAACCATTTTTCAAAATTCCCCCCATTCTCTCCCCCTTCTCCCCCCCTCTAGGTAGATCTTGGAAGTTAAGAGACTTGGAACATTTTTTTTTTTCAGATTCATGTCAAGGGGCCCAGAGTTGGTCAAAATCATTTTTCAAAACTCCCCCCTCTCCCCCCCTCACCCCTCCCCCCATCGTATCTCGGAAATTAAGAAACCTGGGTTTTGTTTTTTTACGGATTCGTATAGAGGAGGCTTGGAAAAGTAAAATCCATTTTTCAAAGTTGCCCCCCTTGCCCCCCTTCTCCCCCCCTCTAGGTAGATCTCGGAAGTTAAGAGACTTGGAACATATTTTTTTTCAGATTCATATCAAGGGGCCCAGAGTTGGTCAAAATCATTTTTCAAAACTCCCCCCTCTCCCCCCTTCACCCCTCCTGGGTTTTGTTTTTTTACGGATTCGTATAGAGGAGGCCCGGAAAAGTAAAAACCGTCTTTCAAAGTTGCCTCCCTTGCCCCCTCTCCCCCCCTCTAGGTAGATCTCGGAAGTTAAGAGACTTGGAACATTTTTTTTTTCAGATTCATATCAAGGGGCCCAGAGTTGGTCAAAATCATTTATTCAAAACTCCTCCCTCTCCCCCCTTCACCCCTCCCCCCATCGTATCTCGGAAACTAGGTAGCGGTAAATTGAAGCGTAGCGTAGCGTAGGGATAAGGTCACGATAGCTTTCCGGTGGTAGGTAGGTCCTGAGTGGAGCGAAGGGGGGAGGAATACTAACATGGCGGACAGCGTTTTTGTTTGGGGTGCGTTTAATTATATTATTATACTATATAAAGCTCGATTACCACTCACTGACATAATTGTTCTCCCAGATGGGGAAGGGGGAGAAGGGTATATTTTTACAGATTCGTATAGAAGTAACTCTCACGAGTATGGGAAAAATCCCAAACCTCCCCTTTTCCACCCCACTCTCCCCCCTCCCAATCGTATCTCGGAAATTAAGAAACCTGGGTTTTGTTTTTTACGGATTCGTATAGAGGAGGCTCGGAAAAGTAAAGTTCCCCTTTTCCACCCCACTCTCCCCCCTCCTTATCGTATCTCGGAAACTAAGAGTCCCGTGTTTTGTTTTTTTACGGATTCGGATAGAGGAGGCTCGGAAAAGTAAAATCCATTTTTCAAAGTTGTCCCCTTGCCCCCCTTCTCCCCCCCTCTAGGTAGATCTCGGAAGTTAAGAGACTTGGAACATTTTTTTTTTTTCAGATTCATATCAAGGGACCCAGAGGTGGTCAAAATTTTTCAAAACTCCCCCTTCTTCCCCCCTTCACCCCTCCTGGGTTTTGTTTTTTTACGGATTCGTATAGAGGAGGCTCGGAAAAGTAAAAATCATTTTTCAAAATTCCCACCATTCTCCCCCCTTTAGGCGGATCTCGGAAGTTAAGACTTGGAACATTTTCTTTCTCCCCCCCTTCAACCCTCCCCCCATCGTATCTCGGAAACTAGGTAGCGGTAAAGCGAAGCGTAGCGTAGCGTAGGGATAAGGTCACGATAGCTTTCCGGTGGTAGGTAGGTCCTGAGTGGAGCGAACCTGCGAGACCAAGTGGAGCGAAGGGGGGAGGAATACTAACATGGCGGACAGCGTTTTTGTTTGGGGTGCGTTTAAGTCAATTATTCAGTTTAAAATTGACTGCCTAAACATCTAACACCCCGTTTAAGCACACCGCGAGGTGAAAATTTAATCTGCTCCGTTTACGGTCGTCTGCTGGTATAAGTTTTCGCTTGGGGTACGTTTAAGCCGGGGAAATTTTCGCCGGTTAAAAATTAAACTATGGATAATTAACGAACTTTTAAAATAAAGTTTTCCTGTTTTCTAGGTCTCAAAGAAATATGGTAATATTTTTTTGATATAATCGAGAAATTATTAATCATGTAAATATGACCTATTTAAAAAAAGAGTCGATTAACATATTTCCAACAATCAAACAATCGACCATAGAGTCCATCAATTTGAATTTTGAACTTGATATTTAATTTTAAATAAAACTTGAAAAGAGCGCCAAAATGAAGCGTCCTGCTTCTGTCGTGAACTCGTGAATCGAGGTTTCTTGTTGCAAGTTGCAAGTTGATATCGATTGATAATTATTATCAAAATAATCAATTTCCAACATGAAACGAGCAAGTACTGAAGAGTTATCAACTGTTCCGCGTCGCGGAGGCACAGCTGTGGAATATTCAGAATGTCTTATTTCTGGTGAGTTTCTGAATAGTTCTGTTAAGTGAATAATGTAACCTTATTAGCAGGCTTCCAAACCTAGGTACTGGCGTCTCGGGAGCTTTGGACCATGGACGTTTGTGTTGCAGCGTTAAGCCTTACTCTCCCATGGACAACAAGTTTTAGTGCATCTATTTTGCGTCGGTCTTTGAGGCTAACCGTACCTACATGTTTCTGCGCCGTACAGAAATATTGGAATAACCAAACTTCTCGGCAGGCGGACTTTTGTGGCTTTGGTGATATTATGATTGGCCCAGACTCTTTTGAGCTTATCAACGGCAGATGTTGTGTTAGCACATCTCCTTAGAATCTCATCCTCACACCCCCCAGTGTGTGATTAATTGATTATGGAACCAAGGTACTTACTAACATATAAGATTGAACAATCTCACAGTTGCCAATCACATGAACAAGTTGGTTTAGTCAGGCTCGGTCCACGATAACAGACATAGAGACAGAGATATTGATCGTTAAATTATTAATTGGTTGCAACTAAAAAGCCGCTCACATATTTTAAAATCTAGCTTAAAAGTAAAGTATTAAACATGTAATGAAGGCAAAATGAAGGTCGTATACATGTACCTATGTATCTTTATTTGCATAAAATGTGAAGAAATAGGACATTACAGTTATTTCAGTGCAGAACACACAAGTAATGAATATTACATATCACAGTACCTACATCATAGCTATACTATCTATGTAAAAATTTTAAACAAGACAATAAATAATACACACATCATTTAATTATAATACAAAAAAATACTAAAGTACACACATCTGTATCAATAAATACAATAATATACACAAATACTTTCTTCAAACAAGGCAAAATTATCAATTATTGAAATACTAACATGAAAATCAACGTTAAAATTAAATTTCACACTGCATTTTTAATATAGGAAGAATGAGATGAATAATGGTAACTATGTTAGTGTGTTACTAACATAGTTTTTTGTAAGTATATTGTTAATAACACTATCGAGTCTTGTTGCTTGAATTAAATGATTTAATAATAAATTTAATTTGGTTGAATTTGCCATTGGTACAAAAAAAATATAGGATTGGTTAACTACTTTCTTCGATATAACATTATAAATTGAATATTTTGGAATTATTTTGCACACAAGCATTTCATTTGTGTCACTTAAACTTGTAATAACTCTGCTGTGTATCCCTTACAACTATAGTACGGTAATATTAAATATTGGAACACTGCGATTACATACATTTATAGTGAAAGAATCTTATCAATATTACATACACTACACTATTTCACTCAGTTTAATTTTCTGCTTGTCCTGTCATTCTTTTACTGGTAGTCCCCAGCTCCGTGGAGGTCGGAGGTTCTTTTTAGTGTAAACAGCTCGCTACACACTACTTCCCAAAGCTTTGGTATGGTACGACACAAGGAATCCGCATGATTAAAATGAAAAATCCCTTGAATCTACTTATTTCTGTATCCTGACGGAATACCAATGTTTCATGCAGCTCCTACAGCAATCTCTTCAAACACATTTTTGTCGAATTCCAGTATCATTTCGTAGATACTCAGACGTCTGTAAATCCGCCCCAAAGACGACCCACTGACCGTGAATGTAGAAGTATATCCAGTGGGGTAGCAGCTTCAGCCACAAAGCAGAGGTACTGTACTCTTAGCTATCAATAAAAAATGCTTGAGAAAATACCATTGTCCATTGCACAGAGTACATTTTTATACAGGTCCATTGTTAATAGAACAGAAACAAAATAAACAAAACGTCAAAACCAATGACTTGACAAGTTTGACACTAAGCTAATGTTGCAAGGAGGCAAATTTTAATTTCCTTAAATATTTAATATTTTTTAATTTTTTTACACGTTTGTAGCCTTACTTAAGTACGAGTTTTCACGTAAAATAGTGCCTTCAAAATAAGGCTTTTATTATAGTCTATTTTTATTGAACCATGTTTTCTATTTTTCCCCATAATCAAGGAGATTTTATTTTCGTTTTTCGCTGCCGTACCGATTTACTTTTATTATCATTGGTACCGATATGTCAAGTTATTGTACATCTTGGCTCGCTAACTTGGATGTAGAGACTTGCGTTTCTCACGAGCGTCGTTATTGCAACAGAATTTTTTCGTTATTAGGTATTATTACGATCGCAAGTTTGCGACAGCGTCATTACCTACTAATGTCGAGACTGCTGAAATAGTATTCAAGTATAAATATATGATCTCATAGCTCCTTCATCAAATAATTCTATGCTATCACAAATTAATGTTTGATTAATTTAAGTAGGTAAGTACATATCAATTAATAAGTTATAGGTACTTAAAAAGCAGTTTCATCATCAGCCAGCTAATATACTTAGGGATATTTTTTTGTTGTTTTGTTTTTAAATAATTTAGAAAATTGACATAATTAGGTACTGAACATTATAAATAATGCTTATAAGAGACACCATATTATTAGCCATGCAGACTTTTGAGCTCATTTTGCAGTCAGTTCAATGTCATCCTGTGCTACAATGTGAAATAGATATTTTTCGAATATTTAATGCACACATAATGTTTTTGGTTTTTTCCTTTGTTCTGCTCCTAAATGTACTGCACAAAAAATTAGTGGGAAATACATTTTTTTTTTTTTTATATATTATAAATTTTGTTTTGTGCCAGAAACCCTCGCGTTCTAAAATCCTACCAGTTTCTTCACAACCTGATCAATTGTTTAAGACAGTTTAGAGGTAAAACATACAAACATTATTAATTGTTAGGGTGCCGTGCCTGAAGGGTAAAAACTACAGAATCTTGTTATGTACTAAGACTGCTGTTCGTCCGTCTGTCCATCTGTCTGTTAGCGGGCTGCAGCTCATGATCAAGAATGTGGATTTCGGTTGCCGCTATACATAATAAAAATAAGTTAAAAATTGGAAGCAGGTTCCCCAGTAAATAAAAATAAATATGTTGTTCTTTGCTTACTGTCGTCTCTGTCAGCGAGCTGTCTGTAACCCATTAATCCAATCAATGGGGACAAAAAAGACGCTTTGCCTTACAAAGGGTGGTGTAGATGATTTTTGTCATTACAAAATATTCTCCCTCTTGTAACATTATATCTACCTTGCACTTGACCTTGTATTTTTGTTAATGTTTTAGGAACTACACACCAAGGGAGTAGCAATTACAAGGGTAATAACGCTCAATGCGTGGCAATGTCCGCTTGCGCGTCAGTATTGTCAGTTTGCAGACATCGGAATCTGACTTGTCATGATATCGATGTCATTCTCCAAAGTGGAGACACTTTATATATGTCGCTTAAACCAATTCTACCGAAGGGTGTCATAATTTTGAACCTCGAGGAATTGCCTACTGAAATTGTCGTCGGAAACAATAGAGCTCAAATTGAAAATATGACCGCCAATTGGATTACAAATGGAGTATTTCCTCAAATTTCAGAATATGAATACGGTATTTTAACTCTTGCAAACATAATTGAATCCAATGTTTTCGACGCAAACCACAATGATGAGACGGATAGCGTGGTATTTACCGGGCAAGACTATACAGTTTCTTTTTGGAGATTCGATAGTGCAGTCTATTTATTTAACTGTCACGCAGTAGATGGATATAACAAATTTAATTCTACATGCGGAGTAGCACGTTTGTTTAAATGTTATTCGATTCGCGAATTAGCCAGATTGCTGTTATTGCGAAATATAGGTGTAGGTCAGTATTCAATACACAGACTACGCGTTCTCAATTATCAAACAATTGAAAATTTAGTTGTAGGATCTGCATTGCCATTGCCAGCGTCTGTCGAGTCTATAATAGACTTCGAATGCCCGGCATCAACAGATCATAGTCAATTATCGGAATCACAATCTATATTGTTTGGTTTTCAAAAAACCCCTGAACCGGTAGTAGTTGACACCCATGTGGCGTCAACAAAGAGAGGTCGACCCAAAAAACAAAAACGTGGCAGGAAATGTAGTACAGTAAACGCCCATTTGGATGCCGTTAAAAATATACAACTGAAAATCCACAAATAAATCGCGATGCTGTAAAAAAATATACCAAGGAAAATCCAGAAATTAATCGCGATGCTGTACACCGTTATACCAAGCAGAACCCTGAAATAAATCAAATAGCCACTGACAAATATAATAAAAACAGCCGTCGTATTGACATACCACTACGTCAATCTAAAAACCTAATAGCACAGAAGAGGGACGCTGAGTTAGACGTAATAAAATTATTTTCTTTAAAAAAAACGTCCTTGCTTTCTTCAGACACTTTTAGGTGTCCATCTTGTAATGCGCGTCTGTTTGAAGAAGAAAAATCTCGAAAACAATAGTGTTGTGGGTCGGGCGCGTACAACATACAAAATTTAATTCCGTTAACCGAGGAGTTTTACTCTCACCCGTCTTTTCTGAGTAGACCGCGAGCTTACAATAATTTATTTGCCTTCAGTGCCTTGGGCGTTTCTCACGGGTACCAACAACCAACGGGAATATCTTTTCTTAAAATTCAAGGTCGAGTCTATCATAGAGTTTTTGATTTAGCTTACACTGGTAGCGTAAATAATTTAGGACTATACATTAACGATACAAGCGAACGCGAGCAAATAGCCGCAAATATGAAACTTGATAGGCAGGTAATTAGTTGCATAACTAACTTTTTACATAACGTCAATCCGTTTATCGAATGTTTTAAACGATTAAGTAGGGAACCATCCGATCAGGCCTTTATTAAATTTCAGCAAACGTCTCGCTCAATCCACGGTAACATTTTAGGAGATTTACCTGTTGGTAAAGAAGTCGCGGCCATTATTAGTACAGAACGCGAAAATTTTATACCTCATTGCATAGCAGTTTGGAAAATCGGTGATAGGAAACCGCATACTGTAGATATTATGCATCCGTTATATGAAAGTTTTCAGTATCCACTATTTTATCCTGAGGCTAATGCGGGTTGGTACCCGAACAAAGTAGATAATAACGGAAATAAATTAACTCAAGCGAAATACGTTCGCTGCTTGTTATTGTCGGAGCCACGATTTTCCGATATAGGCAGGCTATCGGAAGAATGGTTAGTTGACATGCATTGCCGAATCATAGAAGAACGCCTTTATTTTATATCAAGTCTACAAAAACATAACTCGAGTAGTGCACTGAGGTCCGCTCCACTTCAAGAAGTTGAAATGAGCATTGAAGTCGCGCGTCAAATTCGTCAAGATGAAACCATTCAGGGAGAGGGATTCGTACCAGGTCGCGTTTATTTGCCCAGTACTTTTACGGGGGGGCCGCGATACATGAAAGGAAAATATAGTGATGCTATTGCAATAGTAAGCAGATTGGGGAACCCATCATTTTTCTTGACGTTTACTTGTAATCCCAAGTGGCCAGAAATTCAACAATCCACTCAAAGCAGCTATGTAAATCCTTCTGTATGTGCTAGAGTTTTTAATTTAAAGCTAGCAGAATTATTAAGAGATATCCGAGGTGGTAATTGGTTTGGCAAATGTATTTATATGATGCACGTAATAGAGTTTCAAAAGAGAGGTTTACCACACGCTCACATTTGTTTTAGGGTTGAAGGTGGCCGGCCTGTCCAAAATATAGATATTGATAAATTTGTTAGAGCAGACATTCCTAATGCATCAGAGGCAGAGGGAAGATTACGAAAAGCTGTTTTGAATCATATGATTCACGGTCCTTGCGGTCCCTCGCACAGAACTAATTTACCTTGTTGGGATAGTGAGAAAAGTAAATGTTCAAATTTTTTCCAAAACGTGAGACAGCCACCACTTTTTCTGATGAAAAAGGATTTATTAACTTGTGTAGAGACAGTAAAAACGAAGCAACTATAAAATATCGCGGTAACGATGTAATTGTAAATGATACTTGGGTAGTTCCTTATAACGCAAGTCTTCTTTTAAAATACGATGCTCATATCAACTTGGAGGTCTCCTCGCAACGCACGGTCGTTAAGTATTTGTTTAATCCAGTTTATTTATTAAACATAAAACATAACATCACGCCTTGTTTCCCCGAAGGGTTGGGCAGAGGTGTCCCTGTAGCAGGCACACCCACATTTCGCCAGTTATGTTTAAGTCCCATGTAATAGGGGGCGAGCCTATTGCCATCAACCGGGCACAAATCCAGACTCCGAGCTGCTACTGAGAAATTTCAGATAGAAAAACCCAATAACATTTTGCTCGACCCGGGAATCGAACCCAGGACCTCATACTTGGCAGTAGCGCTTGCGACCACTAGACCAACGAGGCAGTCGTTTATTTATTAATATTAAGAAAATATATTTTAACGTAATTAGGCTACTTTGATTTTAGAAAATTGTAGTATAATGGATTAATGTATGTAGGTACATAGATCTAGTTTAGGTGGATTAGGCCTATTTATTAATATCAAGTATAAATATATTTTAATGTGATTAGCTATTTTGATTTTAGGGAAGTGTAGTATAATGTATGTAGGTACATAGATGTAGTTTAGGTGGATTAGGACTCTACTATCTTTAGTTTTTGATATACATACCTACTTAATATAGATGTAGTTTAGATATGATTTAGTGTTATGTAAATCGAGTAGTTTAGGTGGATTATGCTTATAATGGGGATACCTTGAAATAAAACGCATCAGGAACCAAATCTTCTGGTAGCGCGGAAATTACTATCTTGTGAGTGAATCGAACCAGGAAATAAAAAATCAATGCGACCTTGGTAATATTGCATACTCCCATACACATGCTAAATAAATAAATAAATGTTACCCTGGGGTAAATAGTTTTGAAAAGCATAAAAGTAGGAACTTATTTCATTATTTACTTACCCCCGAATACGAATCGTCACTCAACATTTAAGGGCTGCTTAAAATTTGAGCAGTTAAACCTAAACTTTAAATTTTGTATGGCCAAACGTCACTTTTGAGTAACTGTTAAATTTAAGTGCTAATTAAATTTTGAGTGACGTTTCAGCATTCGGGGGATAGTCACTTACAAGGAATATTATTTTATAGTTTATTCGTACTGACTTTTATGTAAATCAACTGTAGGAATAAAAAAAAACATTCAGTTGATTTACTTAAAAGTCCATACATAAATCCGTACAAAATATTTAAGAGATTTTATTACAAAATCCTATAAGTGCTAAGGATTACTATCCAAAGGGTAAGAAATACTCCTCAAAAACACGACCCCGCGAGCTGCTTGCAGCTCGCGCATCGCCCAAATACTAGTATACAATATAAAACACAACGAACTATTTACATTAGTTACTAAATTAAATGGCTAATTAACTAACTATATACGTTTCGTAAAGATTAATATGCATTCGGACATCACTGATTCGTTACTGCTCTTTTGGCTCTAGATTAACATATTTTCTTCGCGCTTCCCATTTATGGAAGCACACTCATCTTTAGAAAAATGGAACAAACTATCCGACACACATTCACTTCAATTTTAAATGTGGCCATGGACGACCGAGCTTGGGCACAATCTACTCTTCCCATTTGTATGGGAGGCCTTGGTGTCCGCCAAGTTTCGAATACCGTATTAGTTTACCGGCTTTTTTAGAAATTAATCAGGAAAATTCTAGCCTCTACACTTACTGATTAATTTTGATGTGCCGTGCTGCACCGAGGCTATAAATGCCTGGAGACTCGCTTGCCCGAACTCAGATCAACCCGATTATCCATCTATCCAAAGACGTTGGGATGAGCCGTTCTGCAGAATAGTACAGAATAATTTACTTAACACGTCTGCTACTACTGCGGAGCGTACGTGCCTGCTGGCTGTGAGTAAGTGGGAATCGTGCACTACCGTCTTCGAACATAGGCACTTTTTTCGACGATACAATTTTCCGCCTCGTTGCTTCCCTACGACTAGGAGCTCCATGTTCTTCTCCTCATCGCTATCACTGTGGCGAAGTTGTCAACAGTCTTGGCCATCACCTTCTGTCCTGCAGCCGAAGTGTGGGTCGTTTAGCGCGGTACGCGAACATCAACGACATCATCCAACGAGCTCTTATTACCGCTGGCGTTCCAGCTGTATTAAAACCCAATGGTTCGGCACGCGACGATGGAAGTGACCAAACGGCATGTCTTTATTCCATGGAAGGTGGGTAGGCCTTTTAGTGTGGAATACAACCTATGTCGACACTCTTGCACCATCTCATTTAGTTTGTGAATAGTTTTAGTGAAGTTAGTATTTAATTTTGTTATTAACCAACATCAAAAAAAGGAGGAGGTTCTCAGTTCGTAGGAATATATATATATATATATATTTTTTTTTATGTATGTTCCCCGATTACTCGAAGACGGCTGAACCGATTTAAAAAATTCTTTTTTTCTTTCAAGTTGGTCCCATTGTTATTTGGTCACGATCTAAAGATAGAATCTTGGAGAAATCGAGGAAACTCTTCAAATATTTTAGGCGCATCTATAGCGATTTGGGTATTTTTTATAGTAACTCGTGCATTTGCTCTCAAAAACCATCATTTGGTAAAAAGTGGAACTGATGAATTACAAACCAACCCACTAAAAAGTGAAAAAAATATTTTTTACCTTCCTTCCTTTTATTTTGACTTCCAAACTTCAAACTGAAAAATAACTCTAATTTCGGAAATCAGTGTCTTTGGCTCATAATTTAAGTTTTTTGCTACCGACTGTATAAAATTTTTTTTTTCATCAATTAATTCGTTATAAGTTGTTACGTACTTATCTATATAATTAAAAGTACCTAATAAATTTGCAAATAAACAAACAATACAATTAAATACAAAACAAAAGGACACCCAGTCGTTGAAGTGCTCGTCCGCCGCGCTGTCATTCAGAAAGGTGCCTAGAACACTAGCAGCATTGCCATGTTGAATGGCAACGTCAATTCTTTGGCCAAAGAACGAGGCGGCCGTCGATTCACGAGAAGTGTCTTTTATTTGAATGTAACTATGATACTAAATTAAATGAAATCTTTTAATATAAAAATTATAATATAAAATTCACATACAAGTTACAATAAGTACCTACACACATAGATACCGTAATAAATATACAATAACATAAATATAACACATTCACATTACACACACACACACACACACAGACATTGATATAAGTAATCGGCGTGTGGTAGGATTGCCACCTTTTATGTAAGGAGCTTTGGTTCCATTCTCTAAAAGTTTGAATCTAGCAAAAAAAAATCGGTCCGGACGTGGTTTTGGTTCATTTGATATAATTTCATTGAATCTGTCAATTGATTTTATGTTTATATTTAAATCAAAATCTTCCAAAAATTAATCTGATGTATAAAATTCACTTCAATAAATTGCCGCAATTTATTGTAATTACCAGATGGTTCGTGGATAGGAGATGGGTGACCATCAAATGCTGTCACGATGTGCTTTCCGAGGCATGGAGGGGGTCTCAAAATGCACATTAAGCTGTTGGTCCCAGCTGTCACTTGTAAGTCTTTGACAGTCGTAACGTAGTAAGAAGCCCAAAATCTGATAACCAGTCAGTTTTACCAAGGGGTAAGAATGACTGGTTATCAGGTTAGTTACGTAGTTGGGAAAGGGCTAGGCAGATTGATTGTTACTGTTAGTTCATACACTTTCACTCATAGATGGCGTTGCAAATCTCATTCGTAACGAAATCAGCATCACGATTGAAGCATTCATTAATGATAATTATTTACAGACTAGTTTTTGACGTAATCTCGATGTATCATCATCATCATCATTTGCCTAGCCTTTTCCCAATGATATTGAGATCGGCTTTCAATCTAACCGGATGTAGCTGAATACCAGTATTTTACATGGAGTGACTGCCTATCTGACTTCCACAACCCAGTTACTGGGTAGTACGATACCTATTGGTAAGACTGGTTCTCAGACTTTTGGGCTTCTGACTACCCATGTATGTATGTTTTTCCTTAGTAAAATAGAAGTTGTGTTAAAATAAAGCGTAAAAATACTTTATAACGTACAAAGGTATAATATTATTCAGCTGACCTTACTGACTAGGCAATACTAGGCATAATTATTACAGGTTGATAGAAAAGTTTTTCCAAAATATCGAATACAAGAATATAGATCGATGCAGTAGTTTGCGTTTTTTCCAGTATAAAGTAAGAACAAAGAAAAAAACAAATCTTAAATTTATTTATTTATTTTTGAATCGAGCATAATTTCAAACGATGTTGAGTTATTCCCTAGTACAGATAGTCGTAAGGGGAACCACAGCCACAAGCGCACTTGCCGGAGATAGACACTGCACCAGCAGCTGGCACAGCGCCGCCAAAGCTCACGGCGCCCATGATGGGGACTTGACCAGCTACAGCGGTGTTACCGGCGACTGGCAGCTCACCAGCGACAGCCACGTTGCCTTCACCGGCACCACCGTACGCTGCAAGTCCAGCACCACAACCAGCAGTGGGGTATGCGCCAGCGATGCCAGTGGCGGGATACGCAAGTCCATCATAAGCCAAACCTGGAGCAGCTAAGCCGTTGAAGCCGTAAGGGCCAGCCATCAGTGGTGAACCAAAAGCTGGGCCATAAGCACCAAGGCAGGCCTGGCTGAACACATTCTGCAAAAGTAATAATCATTATTTATCTACACAAACATTTTCACACAGGAAACAAAATAAGTAATCCTTTCAATACGAAAAAACTGAAAGAAAAGGTAGAATTCAAAACAGCAATCACTCACTTGGACCAAGCAAGCTTGGATGCAGAGCAACAGAACAGTGAAGGAAGACATGTTTAAAGTTTGTACAATTAGAAACTGAAGACTGAATAATTAACTTCTAATCCATCAGTATTTAAGTAATTTATACCCAACGCACTTTCTTATCAGCCTTAAAGTACATAATATTATTTATATCAAGTTTCAACATTATGTCTTCAATATTTAACTGAGTATGTCTTAATAAGTGTTAAGTTATTTTATTTTCGTTACAAAATATGAGGTTTATCATTTATTTACGAGAATTACAATTACCTATATACTAATGATTCCTGGAAAATTTCTTCGTAACTTAGTATAAAGCCTTTGGAAGGTGGGACGGAAATCATTAAATTGTCATCGTTTGCAGTAGTACCGTCCGCACAAGCACATTCACTACAATGGAAGCCAAGGCTATCCTCGTCCTCTGCACTCATGCACTTTTTATCCAGGTAAACCTATTATTTCTTTCCTGTATTTTTCATTAGATACTTAACTACTTCGTTTATTCTTGTTCAAAGCTTATTTGGGTCAAATAGATTTTCATAAACTAAATATTTGTTTATTTATTAATAAGCATGAGAGTATTATAAGCATACTCACAATGTTAATTAAACTCGGGTCAATTTACCAAGAATGCACTGTTAGCAATTACTTTTACGTAACAAAAATAATGCATAATGCCTTTGCTGCAATTTTGATGTCTCACTTCTTTCTATAACGTTGAGGAGCTTGTGACTAAGTAATAACAGCCGCATGGATCAATCAATCAGGTTAAGCTACGCTTGCCGAGGTTGGTCCGTGGATGGGTGACCATTTTTACATACCGATACTCAATACTTTATTTGCATTTCACAATGTGTACTTAGGTGGTAAGTTAAAATTGTGATAATTATGGATCCCGTCGGGCATAGGAAAATAGTAGGAGAGAGGAAGCTTTAAAAGAACTTAGCTTATCAGTTTTCTAAACTAAATCTTAAATTATTATATTTCGGAAAGCACGTTAAGCCGTTGGTCCCGGCTGTCATTCGTGAATCTTTGATCAGACTGGTTGACAGTAACTGGGTAATCCCAGTTACTGTGTTCTGGAGGTCAGATAGGCAGTCGCTCTATGTAAAATACTGGTATTCAGCTGCATTTGGTTAGACTGGAAGCCGACCCCAACATAGTTGGGAAAAGGCTAGACGGATTGACTTCTATCTATAACGTTATTATTTTGATCAAAAATTTATATTTGTCCCTCTCATACTTTCGTTTTCACCTTAGTGCTACTAGACTCCATTTTTTCTTACTTCTCAATTTGTTTTTTTTTCCAGTCTGCTTTCAGTGCTTGCACCAGCCGTGCTGCAGTCGAAGCATCAGGAATCGGTTCTCCCTTCGGATATGCGGGTTCTCTTGCCCCTGGCTTTACTGGCTTGGCATATGATGGATTTACCTCTCCAGCATGGGAATATGATGGACTAGCATACCCTGGAAATGGCTGTGCAGGCAGAGGACTAGCTTATGATGGTTACTACTCTCCTGCTATGGAGTTCACTGCTACCAGTGGCGGTGCTTTGCCTGTCACCAGCTCCTCAGCAATGGCTCCTGTCGGCATCTCTCTTGTGTCTGAGAATGTGTATGAGGGTGGTCTGAACGTTGCTGGAGAGCTGCCGTTTGTAGGAACGACTACTTTGGAAGGCATGTTAGCCACTGCTGGGTCTGGTGCTATCAACCATGCTTGCGGAAACGGGCTTAATGCTATGGTAAGTTCAGTTATATTCTTTTACAATTTAAATACTCTCTTTATCTTCAGACGCCCCTTTATCAAATTGTTTGGCATTTCAATATTTTTTTACTATTTTGCAATAAAATACCACATTCATTTTGAAATCATTACCATTGGTATGCTATATGCCAAAATCCCTTGATGCTAAAATTGGCATTATAATACTTGTATTAAAATTATGTAAAGAGGTCAATAGTAACAGGTTTTTCTTTGTTTATTTCCAGTCAGCTCTCAGTGGTTCTTCCACCCCTGCTTCAGTAGCAACGGCTGGCCCTGCTTATGGCGCTGGTTTGGCCTATGATAGACTCTACAGCTCTGGTTTGGCCGGTTCAGCCTACGGTGCCAACGCTTTTGCATATGACAGATTGATGGCTCCTGGTTGTGCAGCTCCCGTCATGACATACGATGCTCTGCCATACGCTGACGCTGTATGCACTGGAAGAAGTCTTGCCTGTGATGGTCTTACGTACGGTTCTCCCTTCGACGGCATTGAAATCACTCCTACCAGTGGCGGTGCTCTCCCTGTCTCCAGTGCCTCTGCCATGTCTCCCACTGGTATTGCTGTAGTTTCTGACAATGCTTATGAAGGTGCTCTGGCTGTTGGTGGTGAGCTGCCGTTCGTGGGTACTGTTGCTATGGAAGGCGTGGTGCCTTCTGCTGGTGCTGGTGCCGTCAACCATGCCTGTGGTAATGGCAGGAATGCCATGATCAGTGAGACTTCTACTTTCGGTTCAGCTGGTGCATATCGCTCTATGGGTGCTTACAGTCCTGGTGCTGCCTTTGCACCATCTGCCTTTGCATCTGGATTTGGTACTCCTGCCTTTGGCTACCGTGGTGGTGTTGGCAGAAGATGCGGTTGTTCTTACTAAGTGTTTTATTATGTTTTTGTTTGGTATTCAATATATAAAATTTAATATTACTTTTTACTTTTATTTCCTGTAATTTATACTCGACTGCGGCGAAGCCAAAAAAGGAGCGTTATGTGTTTAACCTGTATGTATGTACTTCCGTCCATATGTTCCTTCGTAACTACTAAATGGCTGAACTGATTTTGATGATGTCGTTATATTTGTCTTTATTCCGCGAGTGTTATTGGGTTTATAAAAAAATCAATACATTAATTTAAGGGCCTTGGCAAAAAATAATTATAAACGATCTATTTTCTTACTTTCATTCTTTATTTTTATCTTTCTTATTTGTTACCTAATATTATTGTAATGTACAGACGTTTTATTCAGTGTTAAATTAAAATAGTTTGTAATACTCTACGATGTGATGGAAAAATTACGGAAATACTTAATGATTGTCTTTTTTTGTGGTCAACGACCGCAGGTAATTTAGTAACTTGAAGTACGAGTTTAGTTTTTTTTTTTTGTATCGTGGTTAGACATCGATACCCGTCACATTTGTGAAATTTACACAAAAAATCATTAGTAAAATTATGGAGTTGGCAAAAATAAAGAAACGATGCTTCTTGCCCTTGAACACCAAAATCTCCCTTGCTCAACCTCTCATTCAGTCCATTATACATTATGCCGATGCCTGTTATTTGGATGCCACCGAGGACCTTTCAAATAAACTTGAGCGTTTGCAAAATAGCTGTATTCATTTTCTTTTTAACTTTAATAAAAACTATGATCACGTTTCTAACTTTCGCAAGATACTCAAGTGGCTCCTTATTCGACTTCGTAGGAGCTCTCAGATATTATTGTGTCTGCTATCTTAATAACCTCCTTCACAATCCTAAAACTGCATCCTATCTACGGGAGTGCTTTTCCTACGCCCGTTCTGATGTGCCTTGTAGGTCGCATCTTAGAAACCCTCTCAAACTGAAGTCACACTTCATTGACATCTACTCCCACTCCTTCACTGTGCACGCGGTGCGGTTGTGAAATTCACTTCCATCCTACATTAGGGACTGCCAAACTGTTGCAGTATTTAAAAGAAGATTGAAAGAACACTATCTTTTCACTTCGACATATTTGCGTATGTATTTATTTGTATTACAAATATAAAAAAAAAAAAATATATAATTAATAATATCTTAGTGACATTTATGTTAAAATTATGTATGTTTGTAAGTATATTCTGATATTATTTGTTTTATTTTTTTAAGTGAATTGTTTTGATTTTATGTATTTTACTTTCTCTCTACTCTTACTCGCGGTGTCTACATCTTTTTTATCCTCTGTCCTATCGCAGATATGCTGAAAGAGATTTTTTTATAAATAAGCATCACCTTTGTACGCATTTTTTACCGATTTAAAAAAAAGGTGGTTTACAGTTCGTCGGAATATTTTTTTATTTTTATGTATGATTACTCGAAGACGGGAGAACCGATTTGAAATTTTTTTTTTTGTTTAAAAGTTCAAGTTGATCCCATTGTCATTTGGTTACATGTGGAAATCGAGGGAAATCTTTAAATGTAATAGGCACACCTATAGCGATTTGGGTATTTTTTATAGTAACTTGTGCATTTGCACTTGAAAAGCACCATTTGGTAAAGTGGAACTGATGAATTACAAATCAACACACTAAAAAGCGATTTTTTTTTAAACTAAAATTCAACCGACTTCCAAACTACAAAGTGAAAAATAACTTTAATTTCGGAATTCGGTGGCAAAAAACTTAAATACTGATCCAAAGACACCGACTTCCGAAATTAAAGTTATTTTTTACTTTGTAGTTTTGAAGTCGGTTGTATTTTTGGTAAAAATATTTATGTTCTTTTCTTCTTGTCTGTATATACAGGGTGTCCCGTAAATAATGGATCAAACGTAACGGGTAGGTAGCTTACCTCATTTCCAACAACTAATTTGAACAGTAAAAAAAAAAAACCGATAAGGTAACCAAGAATTTTTTTTTTCGATTTTTCCTATTTTCTGTACCAGCATTCAGTGTTTTTAATGCTGTTGCTGCAAATGGTATCATATTTAGGTGTGATTTTTGTCAAACATTTCTGAATAGTTTACTAATGTTATAAGATACCATTTTTTAAATAACATTTTATTTGCCTTAGAAAAAAATTTTGAATTGAAAAGTTTTGTTTTTACGATGAAAAGACCAGAATTGGAAAAGTTCTCCTGTAAAAAAAATGTATGACACCAAAGTGTACCATTATTTAAAAAACTTGTAAAATTAATAAGGTTTGCAAATTGGTATAAAACTTACGTCTAGTCCTTGCGGTTACAAAGATATTGCTATGAATCTGACAGAGGTGCCAAATTACGAAATAAAATAAAATTTGAAAAAGTGTGCACAATTCAACTATTTTCTTAAAAATGTTTAGGTATCTCAGCGTATGAAAAAAATTAGGAGGTTAAATTAAAAAAAAAAAATACAAATAAATCGTTTATTTTGTTTTTACAGTAAATGTTCAAACTGACGTCCCCCTACGAGAATGTAAAGTCTGTACCTGCTAATAAAGGAAGCTCGTATCCGACGGACAAAATGGCTGTTGTTTATTTCTGATACAGCAGATTGGATGCGCTGACGTAATTCTTCTTCCGACGTTATTCGTTGTTTGTAAACTTTGTCTTTCAAAGATCCCCAATAAAAAAATCTAAGGGATTTAAATCCGGAGATCGCGGAGGCCACAAAATTGGTCCTAATCGGCCGATCCATCTGTCAGGGTAAGTTTCATTGAGTTGCGCCCTTACTGCCGTCGCATAGTGAGCGGGGCAACCATCATTTTGTAACCACATTGCTTGCCGCACGTCTTCTGGAATATTTTCTAACAACTTTGGCAACTCATTCCTTAAAAAATGCAGATAGTATTCGGCGTTTAGAGTTGCTGGTAGTTCAAAGGGCCCTATTATTTGCCCATTTATTATTTCTGCCCATAAATTTATTTTAAATTGATGTTGGCTCCTGTCCTCTCGCATCAAATGTGGGTTTACCAGCTGCCAACTGTGCAAATTATGCAAATCGAGATAACCATCTCGCCGGCATGAAGACTCGTCACTCCATAAAATTTTATTAAAAAACTGTGGGTCCGCCCGTATCATTCTAAACATCCTTTGGCAAAATGCTACTCTTTGCGGGTAATCACGTGACGTCAGCGTTTGAACACGTTGCACGTGATATGGGTGCAACTGGTGCCTTTTTAGAACTCGATGTATCGTCGATCTTGGAATACCTGTGCGTTGCGCTATGACGCGAATTGAGACCGACGAATCTTCCTCGATTTCTCGAATAATAATTTCGTCATTGACTTGTGACGGTCGCCCTTCACTGGCACCCCCAACTCCGGTGCCAAGAATTCTTCCCTCAAGAAGCGCGTTATGCACTCTAATGAATACGCGATAGTCGGGATGTCGATCCCGGTTCGGGTATCTTTCACGATACAATCTTGCGGCCGCCCTGGCATTACCTCTTGCTTCTCCGTAGATAAAATGCATTTCGGCATACTCCCGTGGCGTGTACTCGTAACGAGGCATCGTACTACTGCACATACGTACAACCTCACACAAACGATTGTTTTCGAAGTCCGTAGGATTGCCAAGTCATTCGTCCAAAACACAAACAGTTCCAAATCGTTAGGCAAAGCAAAGTCCAAATACACAGCACAAGTTTAATTTTAAGGAACACAACAGTTAGGCACAGCGGGAGCGAAAGTATTCTGACGTACGTATCAACTCGAAGAGAGATTCGTGTCAACTAAACAAATAAAATCATGCAACAATGAAGCCCTGTATGAGTGAAGGGTGAAGGAAAAAAAATACCTGCACAAAGACACCGATTTACCAAAAATACAAAAGCGGCGCTATCTATCCCTTTCACACTGAGTGAGGTGCAACTCCGCAGGTAGCGGTCCCAAATTCCGAACAGATGACGTCATCGGCTCGGAATTACGCTACACGCTTAACCACATGCTTAGATTACAAGCATAAGCCATTATGAGAAAGAAAAGTTAGATTGTACCATTTTAATTTCTGTTCTGTCTTCTTCATCACATTCATAGCAATATCTTTGTAACCGCAAGGACTAGACGTAAGTTTTATACTAATTTGCAAACCTTAGTAATTTTACAAGTTTTTTAAATAATGGTACACTTTGGTGTCATACATTTTTTTTACAGGAGAATTTTTCCAATTCTGGTCTTTTCATCGTAAAAACAAAACTTTTCAATTCAAGATTTTTTTTCTAAGGCAAATAAAATGTTATTTAAAAAATGGTATCTTATAACATTAGTAAACTATTCAGAAATGTTTGACAAAAATCACACCTAAATATGATACCATTTGCAGCAACAGCATTAAAAACACTGAATGCTGGTACAGAAAATAGTAAAAATCGAAAAAAAATAAATATCTTGGTTACCTTATCGGTTTTTTTTTACTGTTCAAATTAGTTGTTGGAAATGAGGTAAGCTACCTACCCGTTACGTTTGATCCATTATTTACGGGACACCCTGTATAATGTCGCCCATCGGCATGTGCCCACCCGCATTTTTCTGAGTATTCATGAAAAATTATTGAAAAATAACGTTAAAAGGGGGGTCTATCTTGACGTTGTTTTTTTTTAATCAACCCTGTGATTTTATGAGCTTATACTTGTATTTTTAGAAAAAAAAAAAAATTCACCTGCGTTTTTTTTTTTGCATAGTCGACAAATTTTAATAAAAATGTTAATTAATTCGATAAAATAACTCACGCTTTTAGAAATATTAAACAATCCAAATCAAGCCAATAACATCGGAGATATGGCAAACGCTACTCAAAACATAAAAAATTCAATAACATGAAAAATATTAAAGATAGACCCCCCTTTTAAAGTTATATTTCGATGATTTTTCATGAAATTCAGAAAAATACTGGCGGCCACATGCCGATGGGTGACATTGAATATGTGTGTACTGAAATGGTTAAATAAATAAAAATATATAAATGGTTGGACTCTGAGAAAGATGATATAGCTGGAATGGGAGTGAGACGACGGCTAATAGAGATACATGAATAGGACTTACTTGCTACGTCGATCAGAAATTAATTTGGATAAAGGCAGGAAAATGACGATAACTTGGTTAACCATAGCATTGAATTCAATTATTACCTACAGGTATTTCTTGCCTTTGGAGCTTTAGAGCTTTTATTTTTATCCATAATTTCGAACCTTATATCTTTTTGGGAAATTATCAAATAACTTCTCCCGCTCTGGGTGGAGCGGGAGGACGTGTCAGACTCTTACTGACTTAAAAACCCACCCGTGTTCCTTCACTTGCCATGTTATTGGGGGCCACGATCTCCCTTTCGGACTTCTTTGCAACCCCGGCAGGCATCGGCCTTAGCAGACCCCGTCAATTCTGCTGACATCTCTTTGAGTTGTGCGTGGAACACATCGCGCCGTCGACCTGGGTCTGGTCCTTATCGGACGGCATGCTACCCATTGCTCACCGTTCGCAAGCCCGCGCCTACCGTGGCCGGAAATCGGCCTGCGATTCCTGACGCCCAGGAGGTCTCCTCCTGCGGCGGTTAGGGGCCTGAGGTCGCGAAATTTGCCTCTCTCTCACGTGTTCCGCCTCCTCCTTCGCGAGCATTACTGCTTCTCGAACCTTATATCTGGGACAACTTCAAGGGAATGGCAATGATCTAGCTATAAGTATTTTTACGATTCAAAATTAACTAGGAAAGCTATGTTGAATGTTTAGGATATGAACCCTCAAGTTCTATATCTGACGCCAATTCAGACACATGACGAATCAAATTCAATTCTGATGACAAATAGAATTCAATTTAGAGAGTCTTTATTTTCAATCTTGAAACTAGTATTACAATTGTTAATCATTATTATTGCATTCTAATAGTGGTTGCGCATGCATTTTTGCTTATGCAGGTACAAAATTTAATAGATAATTTAATGTTCTACTTAGCGATATGGTTAATGAATAGTTTATCTATTTGAAAACTTGTACAACAATAGGTGCTTTATTGTTAACTGTGGAGGCTTGTAAATGGCTTGTCGTCAATAACCTCACTATTACTTCTGTATTGATAGCTGTAAGCCACCCAAATACAATAAAGTAAAATAAAATACATAAAATTATGAATCTTGGTTTTTAGGCTTTGGTATCTTGTAGCTTGCTTTGGTAGTTGATATTTGAACCTCTTCAAGGCATGAGTCTTACGCAAGAACAGAAAACTCACCATCATCGTGAGCCAGTAAACTCAAAGGACATCTAATGTACACATGTTTGCACTTTTAACCTCACAATAAGTTCGCTACAAATGCAATATATGGTTTTCACAGAATAAGTGTAGGGATAATGATCACAAAAACTTCAAACATTGACTTCTTATAATTCATGTTTATTCTCAGAAAAGATTTTTCATGATATTTTCTAGTACAGGTAGTCGTAGGGGCCACCACAGCCGCACGAGCACTTGCCAGCAATAGACACGGTACCAGCAGCAGCCACAGGACCAGTGAAGCTCACAGCGCCCATGATGGGGACCTGACCGGCGACGGCAGTAGTACCAGCGACTGGCAGCTCACCAGCGACCACCACGTTGCCTTCACCAGCGCCGCCGTACGGGGAAACTCCGGCACCACAACCGGCAGTGGGGTATGCACCAGCGAAACCGGTGGCGGGGTACGCAAATCCATCATAAGCCAAACTGGGAGCATTAAAGCCGCAGGGACCTGCCAGCATCGGGGCAATTGCCGGGCTGTAAGCCCCGCATGCCTGACTGTATACATTCTGCAAAAGTAATAAGTGTTTTATATAATCATTATGGAATTGAATAAGTCACTAAGGATATAAACGGCAAACAAGAAAAGAAGTAGTTTTATTATGTCTACAAAATTAAATATGGCTAAGTTCCAGTAACACAGAAAATAAAAGAATCAGAGGGTTTAAAAATGAAACCAAAAATAAAAATTCACTTACCTGGACCAAGCAAGCTTGGATGCAGAGCAACAGAACAGCGAAGGTAGACATGTTTGATGTTTGTGCTCAACGAAAAGCTGAAGACTGAATGATGGACTAAACTTGTTCTCACTTTTTATACCCAGCCCCTTATTGATATCAACTATACTTTCGAAATTATGTTAAACGTGACAGAAAGTATCTTTACAAAAATAAGCGTTTCGTTGTTGATAAACAGCAGGCTTATCGTGCTTGCTCAAGCTATTAATTAATTACACTCACCTACATACAAATTTTCTTGGAACTTGATAACATAGTTGAGTATGGAGTATAAAACCTCCAACAGTTGCAATGAACATCATTCTTGTGTCAGCACTCGAAACAAACTACTATGTCTGTCAAAGCTATCCTCGTCCTCTGCGCTCAAGCGCTCCTGCTCAAGGTAAGAAGTTTTTATTTTATGATAAAACGATATTATTTAAATAATCGTGTTACAATTTACTGTTGCATATGATTGTGTTCCAAATACAAAATTTTGTGAATTTGGGAAGTAACTAACAAGATATTCTTACAATTTCAGTCCGCGCTCGGACAGCCCTGCACCAGCCGCGCTGCGGTTGCTGATATCTCTGGACTTGCTGCTCCCTACTATGGCTTGGCCTCTCCCGCCTTAGCCACCCCTTGCGGCTTGGCTGCTCCTGCTTTGACATATGATGGATTCTCCTACCCTGGCGTTGGCTTGCCAGGCAGAGGTCTTGCTTTTGATGGACTGACCGCTGGTTGCGCAGGTCGAGGCCTGGCTTACGATGGAATCTACGCCCCCGCCATAGAGTTCAGTCCCACCAGTGGCGGCGCTCTGCCTGTCTCCAGCGCCTCTGCCATTGCTCCCGTCGGTATCTCCGTGGCGTCTGACAACGTTTATGAGGGTATCCTGACTGTGGGTGGTGAGCTGCCGTTTGTGGGTACTGTTGCTATGGAAGGTGTGGTGCCTTCTGCCGGTGCTGGTGCCGTGAACCATGCCTGTGGTAATGGCAGGAACGCCATGATCAGTGAGACAGCTGCCTTTGCCCCGGCTGCCGCCATGGCCCCTTTTGCTGCTTACGGTCCTGGTGCCCCCTTCGCTTTCGCTGGTCTCGCCGCTCCTGGCCTTGGTCTTCGTGGTGGTTTGGCTGGCAGAGGTTGTGGCTGCGCCATCTAAGAATTTGTTAAGAAAAAGATGTCACTGACTTCAACTTAATAAATCGAAATGCAATTATTTTCGTACTTTTATTTGTATATGTTTCTCATGTTTTGATCAACGTATTTAATTCAATAAGATTTAGATCAATAATCGTTTTTTATGAATATATTCGACTTCATCCATTGATAAATAAAATCAAACAGTAGTACATGAAACAAAAAAATCTAACATTTCAAATGACAGCGTGTGACTAGGCGCGCAGATCACGAAAGAGATTTATTTAACTTAATATTAAGCAAGTGACGTGAAAAAAATGATGATCCTCGTAGCGCAGTGACACGTTTGTTGAGATTTGAATTCAATAGTTACGAAATGAAAAATATGGTATGAATTATTTGAGTAATTAATTTATTCTGAGCTAAAATCGCATAAACTTTCCGTTACACGTTGTTTAGAAGGAAGTCTGGAAGTGGCACCGGTGACTCAAAAGTTGTGTAGAAGTCGGTTGTCATGATATATATACTGCAATTGACAAAAATGTCGTGAGGAAAGTTTTGAGTATAAATGTGGATTATGGTTGGATATATTAAGAGTTGGGGAAGACAAAAGAAATGATGGGTGGACTGTGTGAAAGATTATATGGCTCAAAAGGGTGTGACTACTGAGATGACGTCTAATAGAAAAGTATTGAAGAAACAGACATGTTGCGGCAACCTTAAATAAATTGGTATGAGGGCAACAAAATGGTGAACGTTTATTTTCTAAACAAAACAGATATCAAACTGAAACTAAACTCATTAACACTAAGCATTTATTTCAATAAAACCATTTATTTACAGGCACTTTTTAATTGTCAAAGAGTCGGCTAGTTAGTCAAAAAGTTGAAGCTATATGCCCTTTCCAAACCGTAGATTTCTCTCGAGAAAAACGGGCAAGAAACTCCAAGGAGAAGGTCCTTTCAAATATAGATATTACTTATTATTTCTATGTGAGAACAATGTACTAAAATTTATCAAAAGCAATTCAAAATATAAGATTTAAAATAAGCCCTGACAGATAAGATACTTTTTTTAGGGAACCGAATAATGCATCACACTCGCCACCATCAGCGAGATATTTAAGTGAACATGACATATTCTCAACTACTATGCTCTTTCAAGTCAACATACATCTTAATAACACAATAAATGGCTCGCGGATATTGAGAGTATGTTGTGAAAGTAAAGAAGTATTCTATTTAAATAAAAATGAAATTCTGTTCGTTTCGTAAGTGCATCACTTGAGAACGGCTAGACCGATATGGTTTTTTTTTTGTTTTAAAATATTCGTTATAGTTTGAATTAGGTTAGGTTAGGTTAACGCTTTCAAGCTATGAATAAATATATATATAAAGAAAAAAAACAGCGGAAACGAGTTGATAACGTATAAAAACAACTATGTTTTATATATGTGTTATATGCGAAAAGTTCGCATATGCGAAAATTTTAGTACCTGGTCGACCAAGCTCTGCTCCAGTGAAAATAGATAAACATATCGTCCAGGTACACTAACATTGTATTACATTCCTGAGGCTGTGAAAATAGAGAAAACGAATTTTCCCAATTATAGGCTGTGAAAATAGAGAAGACCTTTTTACAGGGTTTACGGGGTGGAAAAATTGATCTAGCTAAGATCGATTTTTATTTATTTATTCATTCTTCAAGCACAGAAATGTACAGAGGTGGACGTAATACCATAAACATTTGCTACCAGTGACAGACAGAGACAAACAGTGGTAGGTGCAATTACAAAAAAAATCAGGAATAACAAATAAAAAAACAAATATGAAGATACACATATTTTATACCTACTTATTACAAACTATAAATATAATATATACGCCTAATTAAATATATACAAATAAGCACAATTAAATATACATAAATACATGAAATACTAAATCAAATAAGACAAACAATGGGAAAACATCGTTGTGATGATACTGCCAGCTTCTTACCAATGTGCTTACGAACTTTAACTTTAAAGGATAATCGGTTAGTTGCCATCCTGATATCCAAGGCGACCGCATACCACAAAGAAATAGACTGAACAAAGAAGGAAGTTTGAATAAAGTCTGTGCGGTGAGTGGGACATTGAAGAACGCGATTATTTGATGACCGTAGCTTACTGTAATTGTTACAAATGTACTGAAAGTGGGGGGCTAGATAACTAGGGGATTTTTCGCCCCCGTAAACCCCTACATTGCAACTTTCTTCGAAATTGTTGGAGCTTTTTTCGAGAACGTGATTACAAATAATATGTATATTTAAAATATATACAAAAATGGCTCATTTAACAATTTATTACAAGATACGATAAAATAGGACAAGTTTTGATACTTATTACGTACCTACATAAAACCGGTCAGGTACTATACTGATAGAAATACACCTGTGTATGCTGCTTTCTTGGGCCTCTCTAAGGCATTTGACCTGGTTGATTATAATATCTTATGGTCTTAATTGCGTGAGCAAGGTCTTCTTAATGAGCTCATTAAGCTCTTTGACTACTGGTATGACCACCAAATCAACTAGGTCAGATGGTCAGATGTTTTGTCTGTGGCATATGGGTTGGAGTGTGGGGTGAGACAGGGAGGTATGACTTCCCCGGCGCTCTTCAGTCTATACGTCAATAAGTTGATCGAGGAGCTCAGCAGCACTTGTATTGGATGCTCTATTAATTGTGATATTATTAATAGTATAAGCTATGCAGATGATATGCTGCTGCTGAGGCCCTCAATTGATGAACTCAGACGGATGCTTGAGGTATGTGAAAGATACGCCACGTCTCATGGTTTGTTGTACAATGTCCGGAAGGGTTAGCTTGGGGTGTTTAGGGTAGGTTCTAAAAAACCTAAGACAGTTCCTCCGATGTTTCTCTATGATGTACCACTGAATGGAGTATCGCATTTTAGGTACCTTGGCCACATAGTAAATGAGGAATTGAATGATGACAGTGATATAGAAAGGGAGTGAAGAGCGTTGTCGATCCGAAGTAATATACTGGCCCGAAGGTTTGCGCGATTTACTAGAGAAGTGAAACTCACTCTGTTCAAGGCATTTTACCAATCCTTGTACGCGTGCAGCCTGTGGGTTAGACATACGCAGAGGGCCTACAACGTTTTTCGTGTAGAGTATAATAATGCCTTTAGGATGCTGTTAGGGCTCCCGCGGTTCTGTTGCGCATCGGGCATGTTGCTGAAGCATATACAGACAGCTTTCAGGCTATTATGCGAAAAAGAACAGCATCTCTGATGCGAAGGATTCGGAGGAGGGGAACACCAACAGCATTTTAAAGGTGATTGTTAATAAGCCTGATTGCCCGTTCCTGGGGTACTGAACCTGTATGCACAGCTGCAGGAATGGTGGAGCGGGAAGCGGTCATAGTTATAGGTTCATGAATTAGTTTTATTTTATATATTTTATAAGTGTTACCAACAACAATATGAATCATTTGAGTTGAATAAATAATAATAATAACAATAGTGTGTATTGTGACATATGATAACAATAGCTTCTATGAGCAAACAGCTCCATCCATCGGGTAGCGGTGTGTCTTACTCATTGAAGCACTGATACTCAATGGATAAAGCTGTTTGCTCTAAAAGAAGCAACAGCAAAAGCCTGCACTCATGTCCTTTAAAGGTTTTCCATTATCTAATTAAATGGTAAGATTACTGCGTATTGACATTCAGTAAAGATATATTTGAAAAAATCGTATCTGTGACACAATTTAATTTTATCTATCAATGGATGAAGTCGAGTATAATAGGCCCGCGTCCAAAATTTTTTTTTTCCTGTCTCGTAGGTTATTAAAAAATATTAAACACATATTTTTTCTCTTTTTACGTAAACATAAGATTATGGCGATACATTGAGTTAAATGTGGCATGACGACACGCCTTGCTAGATTTTATACGACGTTGTGACGTAGCGAGCCCCCACTCCCCAACTTTAATGCGTGTTTTCTAAGTTATTTTTGATTAATATGATAAAGCAAAAAATACGTGTCTAATATTTTTGTATTATCTGAAAGACGGACTAAATAGAAAATCTTTTTTTTTACCTAGGCAACTACCCAATTGTAGAAATGATTATTGACCTAAGTTTTAATGAATTTTGTAAATCAAAACATGTTAAAAAAATTCAAATAAAAAGTACGAAAATAATATATGCACTTTGATTTATTAGATTGAAGTAGTCATCGTTTATTCAACAAGTTCTTAGATGGCACAGCCACAACCTCTGCCAACCAAACCACCACGAAGACCGAGGCCAGGAGCAGCAAAAGCAACGGGAGCAAAGGAGGAACCAGGACCGTAAGCTGCAAGAGGGGCCATGGCGGCAGCTGGGGCATAGGCAGCAGTCTCACTGATCATGGCGTTCCTACCATTACCACAGGCATGGTTGACGGCTCCAGCACCGGCAGAAGGTACCACTCCTTCCATAGCAACAGTACCCACAAACGGCAGCTCACCACCCACAGCCAGAGCACCTTCATACACGTTGTCAGATACTACGGAGATACCGACGGGAGCGATGGCAGAGGCGCTGGAGACAGGCAGAGCGCCGCCACTGGTGGGACTGAACTCCATGGTGGGAGCGTAGATTCCATCGTAAGCCAGACCTCGGCCTGCGCAGCCAGCGGTCAGTCCATCAAAAGCAAGACCTCTGCCAGCCAAACCAGCGCCAGGGTAGGCGAGTCCATCATATGCCAAGGCAGGAGCAGCCAAACCGCAAGGGGTGGCTAAGGCGGGAGAGGCCAAGCCATAATAAGGAGCAACAAGTCCAGAGATATCAGCAACCGCAGCGCGGCTGGTGCATGACTGTCCGAGAGCGGACTGAAATTGTAAGAATATCTTGTTAGTAACCTCCACATCTCAAATTCACATTATTTTGAAACAATCATATATCACAGTAAATTGTAACACGTTTATTCCAATAATATATATATATTTTTTTTAAATACTTCTTACCTTTAGCAGGAGCGCCTGAGCGCAGAGGACGAGGATAGCTTTGACAGACATTGTAGTTTGTTTCGAGTGCTGACACAATAATGATATTTAGTGCAACTGTTAGTGGTTTTATACTCAACTATGTTATCAATTTCCAAGAAAGTTAGTATGTAGGTAAGTGTAATTAATTAATAGCTTGTGCAAGAACGATAAGCCTACCAATTACAACAAAAAAAAAGCTTAATATTTTACTTAAAATATTTAGTCACGTTTTCCAATATTTCGAAAACGCTGTTGATCAACAAAGGGCTGAGTATAAAATGTGACAACAATTTCAGTTCATCATTCAGTTTTCAGCTTCTCGTTGAATACAAAATATTAATCATGTCTTCCTTCACTGTTCTGCTGCTCTGTATCCAAGCTTGCTTGGTCCAGGTAAGTTACTGCATGTTTTGAATTTCGACTTAAATTTTTAAAGGATTCTGAATTCCATTCATTGTTCCTGCGTGTAAATGTTTGTTTAAATTCATCTTGAAATTTATTTTGCAGAATGTATTCAGCCAGGCTTGCCTTGGTGCTTACGGCCCGGCGATCAGTCCTTACGGCTTAGCTGCTCCGGGTTTGGCTTATGATGGATTTGCGTACCCAGCCACCGGTTTTGCTGGTGCATTTCCCACTGCCGGTTGTGGTACCGGACTTGCTGCATACGGCGGCGCTGGTGAAGGCAACGTGGTAGTCGCTGGTGAGTTGCCAGTCGCCGGTACCACCGCCGTCGCCGGTCAGGTCCCCATCATGGGCGCTGTGAGCTTCAGTGGTCCTGTAGCTGCTGCTGGTGCCGTGTCTATCACCGGCAAGTGCGCGTGCGGATGCGGTTCACCCTACGACTATCTGTACTAGATATGCCACATCTTTTTTCGAAAATAAACTTGATAATGAGAAATAAATTTTCGAAGTTTTTATGATCATTTTTTCTTGAGGATGATTTTCAACACGTATTCTATTTGATACGAATGCTTGGGTATTACTGATGGCCCTTCACTTCTATAGAACCCAATAGCTATGGTTAGTTGAAAAGGAAGGTAAACTGTAAACTGCATTGGTTATGGTATGAAACCCTTTATTATTTTCTTACTGGCCCAGATAATCTTCTGATCTTATTCACTCGATCAGTACGTCCGATAACAGCTTGGATTTGATCCATAATTATAATGACGAAACTTCACGACGAATGTCTAATGTGTTTGCAGGGGCCCTGGCGCATGAAGTAAACGTAACATAAATTCGAACGATTTTTTAATCAAAAATACAAGTATCTTACTTATATCTTATCCTCGGTCCACGGCTCACCGGCACGGCGAAAATTATCAGTAAAGAATTTTCCTTATTAAGCCTCCACACTGATTAATTTTGATGTGTATTCACTGAGGCTGTGGATGCCTGGAGACTCGCTTGCCCGAGCTCGGATATATCCGATAATCCATCTTCCTAGAGACGGTTTGATGAGCCGCTCTGCAAGTAGCACGTCTGCTACTACTGCGGAGCGTGCGCGCCTGCTGGCTGTGAGTAAGTGGGAGTCGGGTCTTTAGCTTCATACACTTCCGTCATTGAACAAAGGCATTTTTTCGACGACATTACTTTCCGCCTCGCTGCTTCCCTACAACAAGGAGCTCCATGCTGTTCTCCTCGTCGCTGTCACTGTGGCTAATTCACAGCGTCGTCAACCACGGCCTTTCTTACAGCCGAAGTGCGGGTCGTTACATAATTCTACGAGCCCTTGTCATTGTCGGCGTTCCAGCTTTATTAAAACCCAATGACTTGGCACGCAACGATGGCAAGAGACCGGACTACATGTCTTAACTCTCGTGGAAGGTGGGTAGGCCTTTACTGTGGGGCAAAACATGTGTCGATACTCTTGCGCACTCCCATCTTCCTGGCTGTGCTGTTGTGGCGCTGCAGCTGCGGCTGCGGAAAACCTTAAGTGAAGTAAGTATAATAACCATATCGGTAATTTTCGTGCCGTTTGGGGTTGAAACCTACGGGCCGTGGGGTTCCAGTGCTCATGGGGTCTTCAAAGACATCTCATAAATAGCTGATCGACACTTCCCATGACCCAAAGGCTGGCTTTACCTTGGTCGGAGGCCAAGCATTGCCATACAACGTGGCAATGCCGCCAGACTCTTGGGTATATTACCAGTCGACAGCGATACGGACGAATTTTCCGACGCCATATTTTAGTTAAGTTAGGGTTGTTATTTTTATTAATTAACTAGCTGACCAGACAGACGTTGTACTATCCAATTTTCAATAATTCATACAAAGACCCCATAAAAAAGGACGTTCAGTTTTACCAAAGTTTTAAAAAAAACTGGGAAACTATTCCAATTTTCCTTTCCGTAAAACCCTAATTACGAATACTTAAAATAAAAAATAAAAAAAAAAAACAATTTGGTCAAGCCGTTTTCAAGTGATGCGCTTACCAACGACCGTCAGAGTACTTTTGTTACTTAAAAAAAGTGTCGTGACGGTCAAAATGCTGACATTTTTTTTCTGTCTAGCTCTTATTCGCCAAGTGTGTAAAAGCGAACGGAACTTCGTTCCAACCTGGTATCCACGACACCTCTCGTTTTTTTATTTGTTTATTAAAATTGTAGCAGAAATGTTTTATGTTGTTTTAATTTTAATAATAAAGAGTACAATTGTCATTCATTGCATTTTTTTTTTTTTTACCAAAAATACAACCGACTTCCAAACTACAAAGTGAAAAAGTCACTTTTTAGTGGGTTGGTTTGTAATTCATCAGTTCCACTTTACCGAATGGTGCTTTTCGAGAGCAAATGCACGAGTTTCTATAAAAAATACCCAAATCGTTATAGATGTGCCTATAATATTTGAAGAGTTCCCTCGATTTCTCCAAGATCCCATCATCAGATCGTAACCAAATGACAATGAAACCAATTAGAAAGTATCTTTTTTCAAAAAAAAAAAAAATTCAAATCGGTTCAGCCGTCTTCGAGTAATCGGGGAAAATACATAAAAAAAAAAATTTTAAAAAAATATTCCGACGAACTGAGAACCTCCTCCTTTTTTTTGAAGTCGGTTAAAAACCAAGTTGTGATCCTAATAAAGCAAAGATCCGAAAAATACACTAAATCGAAGCAATAAGACGTATCGAAGTAACAATACATCGAAGGTGTGTCGATATAACAAGCATCGATGTAGGTATGATAGTGTCGGAGCGACATGTTCGAAGCTGAATTTCGAACAAACAACTTTCACGCTACACCCGTTGTTAAAAGTAGCTAACTTAAAAGCTACCTACGGTTTCCTGGAAAAATGGTGGCCGCTACATAGCATCTGCAATTTACTGGTAAATGACGTCACTGAATCGTTATTCATGAAACTAAGTTGGTTTGTTTTCCTATAGAGCTTTGTTGACACCGTAAAGTAGAACTGCGCTGCCATAATTTTTATGACAGCCGTCATTACGGCTGTTATTGTGACGGCCACCGCTCTTTTATGAAACCGAAGGCTCTATGCACGAAAAAAACCTTCATTTATCTATTACAAGATTCGTGACAGTCACATAACCTGTTAATAGTTGCATCACTTTTGCGCTCTCGAAAATATGGTATATTTCTCATTTGATTTACTTAATGAAGATATTGTATAATCATAAAATAAAAATAAAATAAAATATTTTAAGGATAGCTGAAGACTAATGTTTGATTTTTTAATTTCTTGATATGGTTTTCTAAAGAATACATTACTATTTCTTTTCCAACATTATTTTTCTGTTATGTTTTGTATGGAAGTTGAAAAAAGTGGTTCAGCCTCATGCAAGTAGACCATAATAATGATGTTAATGTTATATTTTTTATTTTCAAACTCAAAAGTAGTTTCTTGTAACAAAATGACCAAGGGGCAGTCTCGCGTCATTTTTCGGAAAACTTGTTGCGAATATTAGTCATTTTCCATTAATACTTAATTTATTTGAAAAATACCTTTCAGCCACATGCAAAACGTAAATTATTTATGATTTCGTAAACGATTTTGAAACGTAATCACAAATAGTTTATGTTTAATTTCTATTTCCTTTTCTCACAACCAATGAATAAAATTTATCAAAATCAGTCGATTTCGTGCACGGCCCCTTAAGAAAGGAATTATTTATTTATAAGCTAGCGTTCGATCTGTGGTAAATAAAAATGTGATCAGCAATCTACTTTTATGATGATAACTTCATAGGATACCCTTAGTTCATAACTTAAAAAGTGTAGTCCCATTGAAAAAATACAATTGAAATTATAACAAAAATGTATAAATAACAAGAAATAAAAGTAAGTATAGTCTCATATAAAATTTCATTTATTGAATACCAAACAAAAATATTAACAAATTATAATTAAACACTTAGTAAGCACAACCGCATCCTCTGCTAGCACCACCACGGTAGCCGAAGGGAGAAAAACCAAATCCAGGTGCAAAGGCAGCACCAGAACTGTAAGCACCCATAGAGCCATAGGCACTAGCAGGGGCGAAAGCAGAAGTCTCACTGATCATGGCGTTCCTGCCATTACCACAGGCGTGGTTGACGACGCCAGTACCGGCAGAAGGGACCACACCTTCCATAGCAACAGTACCCACGAATGGCAGCTCACCACCAACAGCCAGAGCACCTTCATAAGCATTGTCAGAAGCTACAGCAATACCAGTGGGAGACATAGCAGAAACACTGGAGACGGGGAGAGCACCGCCACTGGTGGGAGTAATTTCAATTCCTCCGAAGGGAGAACCGTAAGTAAGACCATCGCAGGCAAGACCTCTTCCGTTCCAAGCAGCATCAGCGTATGGCAAAGCATCGTATGCCATGACGGGACCTGTGAAACCAGGGGCCATCAATCTGTCGTATGCGAAAGCGTTGGCACCGAAGGCTGAACCTGTCAAACCGGAGCCGTAGACTCCATCGTAAGCCGAACCAGCGCTATAAGCAGGGCCAGCCGTTGCTACTGAAGCAGGGGAGGAAGTACCACTGAGAGCAGACTGAAAACAAACAAAGAAAACTTCATTAAAATTGACGGTCATTATATAAAACGACTGTATAACTATTTTAAAAACAGTATATCTGAATACCCACCGAGTTTAGAGTTTAAGCATTGTAATGTCAATGATGTAAAATTGAATGTAGAAAGAATAGAAAAGCAAATCATAGAAAACGATGTCTGAACTTACCATAGCATTAAGCCCGTTTCCGCAAGCATGGTTGATAGCACCAAACCCAGCAGTAACCAACACGCCTTCCAAATCAGTAGTACCCACGAACGGCAGCTCTCCAGCCACATTCAAACCACCCTCATACACATTCTCAGACACAAGAGAGATGCCGACAGGAGCCATTGCTGAAGAGCTGGTGACTGGCAAAGCACCGCCGCTGGTAGCAGTGAACTCAATAGCAGGAGAGTAGTAACCATCATAAGTTAGTCCTCTGCCTGCACAGCCAGTTCCAGAGTATGCTAGTCCATCATATGCCAAGCCAGTAAGGCCAGAGGCAAGAGAACTAGCATATCCGAAGGGAGAACCGATTCCTGATGCTTCGACTGCAGCGCGGCTGGTGCAAGCGCTGAATGCAGACTAAAACAGAAAACAACATTGTGAGGCTAGGTCTTCTTTGACATCCAGTGGCACTAAAGTGAAAACGATAGTACTAAAGTCACAAAGGAATTTCTTGTACTAAATGAATATTTAAACGGTTTAAGAAAAAGGTGAAATGAATAAATATTAAAATGCACAACAAAGACAACACAACGATTATCAGTACTTGCTACGAGTAAGTTTACACATCTAATCACAACGGCTAAATGTGTAAACTCACCAAGTACTAATAATTGTGGAACGACTTTAAATGTAGTTTCGTAAAGCTGATCTTGCATTATTTAAAATGCTGCTAAACGTAAATAAATTGACTGCCTCGTTGGTCTAGTGGTCGCAAGCGCTACTGCTAAGTATGAGGTCCTGGGTTCGATTCCCGGGTCGGGCAAAGTGTTATTGGGTTTTTCCATCTGGAATTTCTCAGTAGCAGCCCGGAGTCTGGCTTTGTGCCCGGTTGATGGCAATAAGCTCGCCCCCTATTTCATGGGACTTAAACATAACTGGCGAAATGTGGGTGTACAATAGGTACACCTCTGCCTAACCCTTCGGCGATTATATGTGTGATGTTATGTAAATATGTAAATAAATAAAAACATCTTCGGCTTATTAAAAACACATTGACCCAATAAGCTTTGACTTTCAGGTTTATACAAAAATGAACAAAATAGTGAAGTACTAAAAAGGAAAAGTAGTACAAAATGATAGAAAGTTTACCTGGATGAAAAGCGCCTGAGCGCAGAGAACAAGGATAGTCTTGACTGCCATTGCTGTGAATGTGGGTACTTGGTACTGCTGCAAACGCTAACAATTGAATAATTTCCATTTCACCTTCCAAAGGTTTTATACCAAGCTGCGATGCAATTTTCCACGAATCATTGGTATGTACGTAATTTATAATAAAGCCTAATAATTATTTTGTAACAAAAATAAAATAACTCAACACTTTATTAAGACATTAATAATTACTGAAGACAGAATGGTGAAACTAAATATAAAATGTTATGTACTTTGAAGCTGATAAGAAAGTGCGTTAGGTATTAAAGAGTGATGAAGTAGAAGTTAATTATTCAGTCCTCAGATTTTCGTTGAATAAACATAAACATGATTTCCTTCACTGTTCTGTTAATCTGCATTCAAGCTTGCTTGATCCAGGTAAGAGATCACTTCATTTTTAAGTTCTTTGGTTTACTTAATTGAACAATATAATTTTATTGACGTTTGGCCTATAAAATTGTTTATATCGCATTATATTCAGTACTTATTAGCATTCTATCACCACCACAATAATTATAATGTAAAATCAAGCTAAAGCTTATTGAGAGCAGTGGTGACACATTGGTAGGTCGTAGGTTTGAACCCAGATAAGCGCTTTACTTTGTTTAAATTATTTCATCATCACTGCTCTCAAAACGATTAAGGAAAAAATCTGTATCGTGAGGAAACCGGCATGTCCTAGAACCAAAAATTCGAAGACATGTGACAACTACCAACCCGCAGTGGGTCCGCGTGGTAGATTACGGCCCACTTCTTCATACAGAAAGGATGCCTGTGTCCCAGCAGCATTATTTTTATTTAATATACTTATTAAATGATGATGTGGATATGATAGGAGAGTAGCGATTCACCCAACAATTAATTGTATCTACACCATGTAAATTAATGTATAAAATGATTAATATAAATTAGCGTACAATATAAATAAACTGATATATTTAGTAACTTGTTCCGCTTAGCTTTTTCTAAAGAAATTTCTCGATTGACTTGTCGCGAACTCGAACACGGCGTGTTGCCACACCAAGCACTGAGCGCAGACTGAGCCTTTTCGCCCGTCCAACCCACTTCCCACCTACTTGCCCACTTACCCACTTGTTCGAGTTCGCGACAAATCAATCGTCATCCTGAGGATGCCTCATTGAGAGGTGAAACACGTGTCAATTTCTTTCAAGGTCTTTTTAAGACTCTTTAGAAATAGCTAAGCGGAACAAGTTACTAAATATATCCACATCATAATTTTATAATGGATTTCCGCAAGGTCACGCCTGAATCAATTAACTAATATACTTATGGGTTATTTATGCCATCCCATCTTCCTGGCTCGGCGTGCTGTGCTGGCGCTGCCGCTGCGGCTGCGGAAAACCTCAAGCGGCGAAAGCATAATAACCTTATAGGTCACTATATTTTCGAGCCGTTTGAGGTTGAAACCCTAGGGCCGTGGGGTCCGAGTGCTCACGGTCTGTTCAATGAAATCTCCAAACGACTGGTTGACACTTCCCGTGACCCAAGGGCTGGTTTTTACCTTGGCCAGCGGCTAAGCATTGCCATACAACGTGGCAATGCGGCCAGTCTCTTGGGTACATTACCAGTCGACAGCGACGCGGAGGAATTTTTCGACGCCATATTTTAGTTTAATTTTAGTTTAGTTTTAGTCTAATAGTTTTAGTTAGGTTAGGATATTATATTTTTTTAGTTTTGTCATACTACTAATGTTAAAATGAAAAACATAAATTACTTAGGAAGACAATAATTAAATGAATTCATATACTTATTATTTTTATTTTCTTTTTTTTTTAATATTCCTTTGACACTGACTTTCATGTTTTTTGATTCAAGTTACTATCCTTTTAATAAACCAGATTTTTTCTTACAGAACGTTTTCAGCCAGTCCTGCCTTGGGGCTTATGGCCCGGCGATCGCTCCAGCTTATGCTTCTCCCACGCTGGCTAGTTCTTACGGCTTCAATACTCCTGGTTTGGCTTATGATGGACTTGCGTACCCCGCCGCCGGTTTCGCTGGCGCATATCCCACTGCCGGTTGTGGTGCCGGACTTGCCGCATACGGCGGCGCTGGTGAAGGCAATGTGGCGGTCGCTGGTGAGCTGCCAGTCGCTGGTAACACCGCTGTTGCTGGTCAGGTCCCCATCATGGGTGCTGTGAGCTTCGGTGGCACTGTTCCGGCTGCTGGTGCCGTGTCTATCTCCGGACAGTGCGCTTGCGGCTGCGGTGCCCTCTACTAGTATGATGAAGATACGAAATGTTGAACAAAAATAAATAAAGTGGACAAAGTCATATTTATCTTTTTTTCTTATTAAATCTCTGCTAGTACCTTCGAGCAATACAGGCGTGATGTGATGCTACGTCATAGAACATTTACAACTTAAGTTATTTTTCTGTGTGTGACGCAGTAATTTGATCTTTGTTTATTAATACGGCGCGTGCCACAGTGTGTCATATTATTCTGTTGATTGTGCAGTTAGTTAAAGTTAGTCAATATGTTTTATAATATTATGAAGAATCGAATTTGATGACTTTTATTAAATAGGTACCTACTTAATGTTGGTTTAAGTTTATATATTGATCAATTATTTATCTACTTTATTATTGTTTTAAGGTGCTCTAAATGCCAACAGAAATATTTGAGATCACACGATCGCAATTTGAAATCAATATTTAAAAAAGTTTATGGTAAAACAATAAATATATTGAGTATTGAGTAAAACCAAAAGTGAAAAAAAAAAAATTTTTACCAAAAATACAACCGACTTCCAAAATACAAAGTGAAAAATAACTTTAATTTCGGAAGTCGGTGTCTTTGGATCAGTATTTAAGTTTCCCGCAGTTGTTAACTGCAAAAAAGCCTACATGTTTTTCGTGTTATAACTTGTCAGGAATGGCCACCGAACTAAAACTAAGAATTTCAATTTCACGTTTCAATATGTGAATTCCTTTATTTCCCAGAGAGTTTAATAGAAGAAACTAAATTAAAGTCAGTAATTTTCCACTAAATCTACTCTTTCACCAATTGTAGATAGTCACTTATATTTTCCATAACACTCACCTTTTAATGGGTCACTCTCCGACTCGTATACAATTATATCGTTTAACTTGAAAACAAATAATAACAGTTATTATGACATTCTGCACGATAACTGACAAATGCGTGCACTGACTTGACAGGCCCTCTCAATCTGTGTGATGCTTTCCTCAAAAGACCACTTCAGACACCAAAAACCTCACATGGGCTGACCAAGATTATGCCTGAACTTTAAAAGAGACTGTGACCTCTTGAGTTTGTATCAGCTTTTCTTCTCAGAGTAGTCAGATAGGAAACACCGACCTCATCTAGTTTTTAATATACATATGATTGACGTGTAAAAGTGTTTGTACAAACATACTTATAGAAATAAAATCATTAATTATCATTCAACAGGGCTGCCAGCACATTCGGAGTGAGCTATCAGTTTTCCCAACCCAATTATTAGTTTATTTTAGGACTAAGAATTTCTCACTGACGCGGATTCAATCCCATCAATGTTGAAACAAATGATGATTAATTAATTAAATCAAAACTTTTAGCTGTTAACGACATACCTAATGGAGAAATGCAGGCAATATTATACGACAAAAAGTTCTTGAGGCGGCCATAATATTTTTTACAGAATATAAAACAGACATTTTATAGACATTCCGTAAGTAATAATAAATTAACAAAAGTAATTTAGATAGGTAGAAGAAATCCCACTGCAAAAATTTATGACTGTAAATAAAAGTAAAAAAATGATCTATGCATTTTCTTTTTATTATAATATATTTTTTATTATTTAATAGAGTAATAAAATACTAAGTAAAATTACATCAAGACACAGTCTATGAATTTTTGACTTCAGATTAAAGAAAAAACTTAACTTTCCGGTTCATCTTATCTTATACCTTTAAACGAGCAATTCTTGTATATTTATATGTGATAATCCGCGGCTAAAGGTACCTTGTGGTCGATATGGAGTTTTGCATACGCTAGTAATCTGCGATTAATACGCTGTAGATATCAAAAAAGATCAACCTCCTACGATGTTTTGTTACGGAGATATATATTTTTTTAAATTATATTCGAAATTGTGCAATTTCCAGAAACAGACATTTTAAGCTCAGTCACCTCGAACACTATGTTGCCGTTGTAAGTTACATAGTGGCACATAACAGGGAAATAAATTTCAGATCTTATGCTTTGCGAAAAAGCAATAAAAAAAAATCACAAAAGCAAAATCATCAGCAGCATCATCTTGCAAAATTTACAAAACATTCAATATCTTCGAAACTATAAACGTCCATAAGGTACCTTTAGCCGCGGATTGTCACATATGTATATAAATTTATTTCTGTGATCTCGGAAACGGCTCTAACGATTTCGCTGAAATTTGGTATATGGGGGTTTTCGGGGGTAAACAATCGATCTAGATTAATTAGTCTTATGTTTGGGAAAATACGTATTTTCGAGTTTGCATGCGTTTTTGTTTCCACCTAGAATATTGTCGCTAATTGCGTCCTCCAAGCCACTTGCGTCCTTCAAGCCACTGCCCCTCTGGTCCAGCGGGTTAAGACGCGGACGGCAAGAAACGAGTGTTACGGGTTCGAATCCCGCTTGTTGTTCTTACTTTTGTTTTTTTTTTATATATGTTCAAGTATATGTATATTTTTTTTAATTTTGATTGTTTTTAGACAAGTTTAAAAAATGTAGTTAATGTTTGAGATAACAATATATATATTTCTCATAAATATGTCTAACATTTACCTATACTGATAACCTGAATACGATTTATGCTTTCGAGTTTTTATTTTATTGAGACTTAGGAAAAATAGTGCAAAACGAAGAATTAACCGATATTTTACGATACAAATTTTAAACACAGTTTCTCCGGTAGTTTTTGTGACGCCATCTCTCGGATAATGCCATAAAAACTAACTACTACGTCTCGCGCAATGCGTATTGACCTAAGTTGAACCATAGCTCACTTTTTAAGTTTATGTAGATTATCACCTAAACACCACCATATTACAATAAATAGCAATAACCGAGTCGCCCAGGTACTGCAACTATAAATTACCAATTTTCGGGATGTTCCTAAAGAGGAACATCACCTTTCTTCCCGCCTAACTTCATGCTGCTGAGCCAGCGGAATGTAGCAAATAGTCTGGTTTATTTGCGAGTGTCAAAATATGCGGCATAAATGGCCGTATTTTTTTTTTATTGCATTGACTTGAAAGTTTGATTTTCGTTACAGCTCCAAGAGACCGTAGATCTAAGTTTTTGATATCTATTTCAATTTGATGCCTCGACGCGTTCCTGAGAAAAATTCTCTTGACAGACCTCGAAGTCATCCTTTAAGGTTAAACTAGTCGCGGGCTCGAACTTACTAGTGGGCATGGCCGAAAAGCACGCTGTCTCACCTGGCATCGTGTCCGACAGAGATAGTGTCAGTGATGAGCAATTAGACGCTGGTCTACATGCACAACGTCTAGTTCGCACGCACACAAACACCGTTCCGAACTACTTTAGTAAAACGAGCGCGTAAAAAATTACGAAAAGTCTTTTGGAAAATCGAGTTTTATGAAAAAATCACTGCATAAATCAATTACAAATAAAGTTTATTGAACTCTTCGATAATTAAGCTTTGTCGGTGCCAACTTTGTTTTGGAGATTTTACACTTCTTTTATTGCTTACTTACCCCCAAAATTGCGTTAAAATTTGCAAGAAAAAGGAATCTTTGTGGGCTCCTAACTTTTTAACGGCTCATTATTTTACTATTCTGTTTCCGCACAGACAAAATTAATAATGAAACAAAACGATATCATGTTTAACTTTGGATGTACCATGTCAAACAGTGGAGTAAATAATAATAATAATAATATTTTATTTATATGTCAGACAACATGATCCATTATGGTTAGTAAAACCCACCTGAAATTTGTATGGAAAAAAATTTCAATTAGTTCCACCTTAAGGGTTTTAATTTCTAATTTTGAGGTACGGATCGTAAAACAGATTTAGTATCTGCCTGTTACCTTTTCATGCCGTAACGGCTGAATTGATTTATTTGAAAGGCATACAGATAGCCCATGACCTGGGTTAGGGCATAGCATACTCTGAATACCGGTAGCACGTTCCTGTGACATATTTTCCGACATCCACGCGGGCGCAGCCGTGGGCAAAAGCTAGTATGTTTATAAACGGCTCGTGCCATATCGTGTAACAGAAACCAGTATTTGATTTGGCGTTTTACTAGGGAAAAGTTAAAAATGGTTTTCCTTTACTAGGTACATAAAGAAAGAAAGAAAGAAAAAACATTTATTTAGAACAGACCATAAAGCACACAATATAATTACCAGCAGATAAAAAATAAAATCAATTATCGATGATCTGTTTATATATGCTTACAAACATTATACATTAGTAAATGCTGTGGAAATGCGTTCTTTGCGCATCCTATGTGGGCGGGACTTTGAATGATAGGCTGAAAAAATATGGGATAAGGCAACGGGGCGATTTAAAAAAAGATGTAGTGACAAAAATTTAAAAGCGAGTATTAAATATTGTACTATAATAATAACTACAATATATTGTATTTATAAATTGTATTTTATAATATTATGACGTGCGCTTGTCAGCTCGGGGCCAACTGTCAACACTTTTCATAATCTCATTATACATTTTGTAATAGATTCACGGAGGTTACATGCAAATACTATGTTAGGTTCAAAACCTCTACAGTACTTAATTATAGAAAAAGAGGTTTTATAAGGATTTGACATCATCGAGATTTAAATGATATTAATAAAAAGCAGGAAAAAGTTTTAAAATAAAAAAACGGAAATTATAATTGCAATTTCGATTTATTAAACCGAACGTAATATTATTTTATTACAAATTCTTAATAGGCGCAGCCACAACCTGTGCCAGCCCAACCACCACGAAGACCGAGGCCAAGACCAGTGGGAGCAAAGGCGGCACCAGGACCGTAGGCAGCAAGAGGGGCCATGGCGGCAGCCGGGGCATAGGCAGCAGTCTCACTGATCATGGCGTTTCTACCATTACCACAGGCATGGTTGACGGCTCCAGCACCGGCAGAAGGCACCACACCTTCCATAGCAACAGTACCCACAAACGGCAGCTCACCACCCACAGCCAGAGCACCCTCATACACGTTGTCAGACACAACGGAGATACCGACGGGAGCAATGGCAGAGGCGCTGGAGACAGGCAAAGCGCCGCCACTGGTGGGACTGAATTCCATGGCGGGGGCATAGAATCCATCGTAAGCCAGGCCTCTGCCTGCGTAGCCAGCGGTAAGTCCATCAAAAGCCAGACCTCTGCCTGCCAAGCCAACGCCAGGGTAGGAGAGTCCATCATATGTCAAAGCAGGAGCAGCCAAGCCGCAAGTGGTGGCTAAGGCGGGAGAGGCCAAGCCATAATAGGGTGCAGCAAGTCCAGAGATATCAGCAACCGCGGCGCGGCTGGTGCAGGACTGTCCGAGTGTGGACTGAAATTGTAATAATGTTCTATGAGTAACTTCTACAACACCTACTCTTGACATACATAATTATATATTATGGGAGACAAGTTTTAAACAAAAATGAATATAGACTATTTATAATATAATTTTGTATAGTATGCATATAATATAATTTTATAACAAAATAAAACAATGTCTTACCTTGAGCAGAAGCGCCTGAGCGCAGAGGACGAGGATAGCTTTGACAGACATTGTAGTTTGTTTCGAGTGCTGATACAAGAATGATGTGCAGTGCAACTGTTGGAGGTTTTATACTCCACTATGTTATCAAGTTTCGAGAAAATAAGTATACAGGTAACTGTAATTAATTAATAGCTTGTGCAAGTACGATTAGCCTACTATTTACCAACAAGAAATGCTTAATATTTTACTAAGATATTTCAGTCACGTTTTCCAATATTTCGAAAACGCTGTTGATATCAACAAGTGACTAAGTATAAAAATGTGACAACAATATCAAGTTATCATTCAGTCTTCAGCTTCTCGTTGAACACAAACATCAAACATATTTACCTTCACTGTTCTGCTGCTCTGCATCCAGGCTTGCTTGGTCCAGGTAAGTGAATTCTTTTTTCTTAATAGATGTAATATACCAACTCTTTTTGTCGTGTCGTATATGTGTCAGGTTTTATGCACTCTCTTTGAGATTCTTTTTGCTTATTAGAGCTAAAGATTAGATGACTATTACTTTAATTTAAACCGTTCGATGAATTATTTCATTCAGAATGTTTATTATTGGGGTCAATCATGATTATTACTTTTGCAGAATGTGTTCAGCCAGGCCTGCGGTTATTACAGCCCAGCGTTTGCTCCAGCTTTTGCTTCTCCCATTCTGACTGGTCCCTGCGGCTTGAATGCTCCCGGTTTGGCTTATGATGGACTTGCATACCCCGCCGCCGGTTTCACTGGCGCGTACCCCGCTACCGGTTGTGGTGCCGGACTTGCCGCATATGGCGGTGCCGGTGAAGGCAACGTGGCGGTCGCTGGTGAGCTGCCAGTTGCTGGTAACACCGCTGTTGCTGGTCAGGTCCCCATCATGGGCGCAGTGAGCTTCGGCGGCGCTGTGCCAGCTGCTGGTGCCGTGTCTATCTCCGGCAAGTGCGCATGCGGCTGTGGTGCCCTGTACTAGATAAAGATATGAAATGTCGATTAAAACCACGAAAAATAAATGAAGTGTAAATAGCAATGCTCATTTTTTTTCTTATTTCAAACCTCTGCCCTATCCTTTTCGTTACATAGGTGTGGTGTTATGTTATGCAGTAATTTGACCTTTGTTTATAAACGGCTCGTGCCACAGCGTGTCATATTGTGTAGATTGTGCAAAAATTATAATGCAGTAGGTTTTTTAAATATAATACAATCAAATTAGCTGACATAACATGATAATTATAATAATTTGTAGGTACAGTCGAACAAGCTATCTTAACTAGCTAGGCTTCCTGTATATGACGATGGCGCCGGCGCGTAAAACGAAAAAAAAAACAGAACATCACATAATAAAAATATTAAATGTACGCGGCGTCCCGGTGCGGCTCCGGCGTCATGTAACCTAATGGCATGTTCGACTGTACTTACATTTTACTATGAACAAAGCCGCCTAAACTTAGGAAATTAACTTTAGGGAAACACGGACTCTCCAGGTGTCAAGAACGCAGTCTCGAAGGCCGGACTGTAGTGATATTTAGGCTTCTTGTGTCGTCCCAACTTGTGTTAACTTGTGAACCTGCTGGGAATAAATGATTTTTATTTTCGTCAATGAAAAGCAACATAACGCCTGTTATTTCCCAAAAGGGTAAACTGGCAGTGGAGTGAATGCACCCACTTTTAGCAAATTTTGTTCGTTTCATTCTAATAAATAAATCAGTTGCCATAAAATGCAATGCTTCGGGAATGGAAAGAAAAGCTGATAAAAAAAAAAACAAATCGCAAAAATAATTGTCTTGTTTGAGGATGGAACTCACCTCCCTAGGCTACCACGCATGCGCGAAGTCTGGACCCTCCTGCCTGCAACGCTATCAAAATGGGTGGACTGTATCACCCTTGCATTAAAATCCAAAATTGCATTCGATTTAGCTGCATCGTGCATCGCGCAATCAAAGTTTACCTCGCAAATTGTATCAATACAAGTTCCGAATTCAAAAATTTGGGGAGTCCGTTTCTACACAGTAAAGCAGTGTTCAGGATAGGGCTGCACTAAACTATCCCTACGTTGTCGAGTTTCGGCTCTAAACCGATGGTCTCATTAACACATGCGCCATGTGTATGGGGTCGGCATCCAAGTACACATGGTCGGTGGCCAGCCAGAGGTTTAGCCGAGTAATGCTCGACTATCCCCCTACGACCAGTGTGGTCGGAAGCCGACGAGAGCCACGAGTGAGGTGTGTAATGCACTTCTACCCCACTGTTGTAGAAGCTTTGACTCTCTTTTATTTTCGAAAACGAGAATTATTTTTACCGTACAAGCCAAGATAAACATAACAATAACATCACGCCTTGTTTCCCCTAAGGGTTGGGCAGAGGTGTCGTTATAGTACACCCACAAAAGGGATGATGACAAAAAATAATATCCTTTTATAAAATTATTTTAAAATATTGGACACGTTTTTTTTATTTTTTTACGTTATCAAAAGATTACGGCGATACATTGGGTTAAAATGTATCATGACGTCACGAGTATGTAGATTTTATACTTACTAGTGACGTAGCAACCTCCACTCCGCAACTTTAATGCGTTTTATCTGTCATTTTTATTAATATAATATCGCAAAAAATATGTCTAATATTTTTTTTATTATCTGACTGATGGACTAAATAGAATTTTTTTTTTTTTTTGTCCCAGGCATCTGCCCTATTCGCAAGTTGTGTTTAAGTCCCATGTCCCATTAATAGGGGGCGAGCCTATTGCCATCAAACGGGTACAAATCTAGACTACGGACTGCTACTGAGAAATTCCAGATGTAAAAACTCAATGTGCAAAGGCATGACCCGCAAATCGAAGCCACGATCTCATGCTCACCAGTAGCCACCGATTGCCGCCACTAGACTAACGAGGCAGAAATGCCAAAGAAGTCAAAATAACTGTAAAAAATTGATAATGCACAAAATGTTATAAAATTATGCTTGAAATCTCATCTTACTTTGTTTCATGTGTATAGCAACTAACACCAAAAGGCGCGATGATGCTCTCACAGCACGATGTTGCTCTCGAACGAGGACAATCTAATAGATACTGGTAGGTAGAGAGATGGCGTCATCTTTTATAACTCGTCCAAATACTGACGCTTATTGAGTTCTATAAAATAAATAGGTAAAATATTTTGTAGCTGATTGACAAATTTATCTCTAGTTGAACGACTATAAGGGCTCGTATAGACGGCACCGCTGGCAGCTACGCTGCACCGCTTCGCGTAACCACGTAGACTGAACGCTGAAGCGCCGTCACCGCACCGTCTCCACTTGATTTTGTCATATCACCAATCTACATTTTTAGTAATACATTGCTAGTCATAAACGTCGCACGTAGGCCTTGATCTCGAAGTCAACAGGCAGCGAGGCGGCGGCGGCGGCGGCGCGGCAATGCATAGTTTTATATGGAACCGCTCACTCCCCGCGCCGCTGCCTTTGAGGCCAGTTACATATAAATCTATGATAGCGCTGGCAAATAAAAATAGTACCACAGACTACAAAAAAGTCATAATGGCTGATGACGTAACGGAAACACGAATCAGTGCAATAAACAAACAAATGATTTTGTATTACAACATCGTATAAATTAAGTATTGTTAATGTTAAGGTTTGCTTTTATTGAAGTTTTAATTTAAAACTCTTAAGGCTCTTTCAAACAGGCGCGACACGCGACGCGACACAAAGACACCGCCCGCCGCGCGACGAGCGGTGTCTTTGTGTCGCGTCGCGTGTCGCGCCTTTTTGAAAGACCCTTTAAATGGAAATTAGAATACTGTTAGTTCATTTAAATAAAATTATTGTTACCTAACTAAAACAATTTAAGAATTTAAAAAGTGGTATTAATTAAAAATCAAATATTGTTCCCAATTACATTATTTTTACTAAATTAAATCTAAACTTTATTGTAAAACAAATATCACCGGAATTCGTAGTTTGACGTTGACAGTTGTTTGAAAGTATAAATAGGCTCGCTCTAGTGGCAGTGCGACTCGTTTCCGACCCTGATAATCCCATTACACTCCTTCAAGAGCAGATTAGGGCCACCAGCACAATACACAAACACAGACGCCTCCCATCATTCCGACCTCGCCGCCGAGGTCCTTCGCGACCGCGACCGTGTCCCTGAGTAAATGATACTCCTCCCCGACCCTTGCTCGAAAACGAGGTGCCAGCAAGTTGTTGCCGCTGAGCACGTAGCTTTAAACTACCCCGCATAATAATCATGATTTAAACCAATTTTGATTAAGCCTGTCCCTTCTTGCTGTCCTCCCCTCAGCGACGCCCTAAGCCGAGGTCCGTACCCCACAGGGGGTGTCCTTAGCGAGCGTTCGCCTAGTTTTAATTTAGTTTAGTTTTTTGCCCCTGGCTGGAGGCTTTGAGTGAAAGTCCGGTTAAGCAGCCAAGACCTTAGTGGTCAAAACTGCGAGTTGCCGCCGCCCCGCTACCCACTGACTTCGTGTCCACGGCCTTAGAGGCGCGGCGGCGGAGCGATGGCCGCACGGTGACGGTATCGTCGCCCTGAGCACTTAAGCATAAAACTTCTGACGTCATTCGTCTAATCGGGGTTCGTGTATGGGGGGTCGTGTAATCTAAGGGTTGTTCTGGCCCGACGAGTGTACTGCATTGTTATATTATTGTATTTTCATTGCTTGCTTGTAAAATTATTGTGAAATTGAAGTGCAAAAGTGCCCTTTGTGAAATATTTACATAGTAAATAATTCATTTTCAATATAGGTACGCACAACCGAATGGGGCCTTTTTTTTTTTTTTTTTTGTGGGTGGGAAATCATCAAATAACTTCTCCCGCTCTGGGCGGAGCGGGAGGGCGTGTCAGACTCTTACTGACTAAAACCCACCCGTGTTCCTTCGGTTGCCCTGTTGCCGGGGGCCACGATCTCCCTTTCGGTTTTCTTCGCAACCCCGGCAGGCATCGGCCCTAGTGGACCCCTTCAAATCTGCTGACATCTCTTTGAGGCGCGCGTGGAACACAACGCGCCGTCGACCCGGGCCTGGTCCTTATCGGACGGTGAGCCACCCATTGCTCACCGCCCGCAAGCCCGCGCCTACGGTGGCCGGAAATGGCCTCGCGATTCCCGACGCCCTGGGCGTCTCCTCCTGCGGCGGTTAGGGGCGTGAGGGCGCGAAATTTGCCTCTCCATCACGCGTTCCGCCTCCTCCTTCGCGAGCATTACCGCTTCGCAGAAGGAGGTGACGGCCTCCCATTTCCTCTCGCTCCGTACCATGGCCTGAACCAGGGCCGGACGCGAGAGATCACCGCCGCCGATCGCCTCCACGAGGACACGGCGATGCTCCGCCCAAGCTGGGCAGACCTCCACCGTATGCTCCACCGTGTCCTCCGGGCGATCCACACAATGGTGACACCCGGGCACCGAATGGGGCCTAATGGTACAATACGCGCCACGAAAGATGAGACTTGACCGCGCCTCCCGCCGCTCTTTGCGCCGCCCCGATGACGCCCCGGCGCAGACCTCTTACCGCTAAAGAGACCCAATAATCGTCTACTGCGCAAGTCAAACCATGTGGTGTGTAAGTCTCATCTTTAGTGGCACGAACTGTAATAATGACATTTAATTGTCATTGGGATTGCTAAAACACTAATTTTAATAAATAATTCGTTAAACAAAGTAGTAATTCTTATGCACAGCGTAGACATCGCGTTCGTTTAGATATAAAATATTATAAATTAATAGAATTATCGTCCTTGGTGGCAACACACGCAGGAATGCCACTTTTCTTTCGCGCGCGTTTTTTCATCGCACGAAAAAATTTGCTCTCTTAAAATTATTCATTTAAAATAAGTTTACGGAACTTTTTACTAGAATAACAAATGTTAATTATGTTAAGTGATAGAAAGTGCAATAAGTGCATCGTTAGTGAAAACCTGAGACGGACAAGGCGTCCATCAACGATATTAACAGGAAAGCTGATAAATTACCTACATCAGAACTAACTAGAAGCAGCTTTAGTCTTGAGTTCCTGACCCACATTAGATGTACTTAGATCCGGAGGCCTCCCACAATCCTAATGTGCGAGAATGCCTGGCTTTAACTGACCACTTTGTACGTGATACTGACAGTGTTTTACGAGCACTATGGTGGACATTAACACAACACAACTTGTTAAAGCATTACCTATCTCTCCAGTGGACACGAGATGTCTTTAGTAACGTTATCTCCACGTTACTAGCTGGATGAGAAGCTACCAGAGAGGCACGTGATGCCCTTAGCGATGTAACTATACATAGCTAGCTGGTACGCGCTTGTCAGCATTACCCCTTCAGTAAGCACGAGATGCTCTCAGTAACGCTAATTCTACGTTACCAGCTGAATATGAAACTACCAATGTAGCACGTGATGCACTTAGCGATGTTATTCTACATAGCTAACGCTGGTATGTACTCGTCACCAGGGGTAAGTCTCATTTCTATGATCTTGGCTAAGGAATTGTCAAAAGTGGTTCTATATACTTTTAATTTACAAACATGAAGGTTGCGAGACAGCCTTACTTAACCCTGCACACTGTCTGTGTGTTATAAACTTGCAAAAGCATTATACTTCCTATAGTGAGTGTGGAATTCTGCCTCGCTAACTAGATTGTTATCAACGAGTACAAGGTACTCTCAACAACATTGATTCTATGTTGCTAACTGGCACATATCTGACATGGTGTGCACATGCTTAGCACGAGATGCTTATAGCATGTTATCTCAATACTATGTGATCTAGCTTTCATATCGAGGATTGTCATTTTTAACAAACAAAATCTCAACAACATTGATTCTATGTTGCTAACTGGCACATATCTGACATGGTGTGCACATGCTTAGCGCGAGATGCTTACAGCATGTTATCTCAATACTATGTGATCTAGCTTTCATATCGAGGATTGCCATTTTTAACAAACAAAATATAGCTAATTAAAAGATATCACTGTGTACGAGATACTCAGTGACTTATCTAGCTCTAGGTGGCTTAATTATCCTGCCAAAAACTGATAAATGATATCTATTTTGTAAACTAAAACAATAATGCAAAATTGTGCAATTTTTACAGGCATACAGTTAAATACACAAGATACTTTGTAAACTTGATTCTGTGATACAATGGCTGACGACAAATGCTACCTCTGGAAACTCTTGATTTCAGATACAAGTGCAATGGACTAAACCATAATTGGAATAATAAAAAGTATTATTCCATGCTCCCATACTTATTCACCCCATTTAGATTCCTCTAAACTGAGGAAACAAGAGATTGAGATATTCCAGAAACAAGCCGTACTGGTTATTACCCCTATCATAGGGAAAGCAGTGACTGACCCTATGCTTATGAAGAACATAAGACAAACACAAATTGTTGATTAACTTGGCTGATGCAGCAAAACCAGCTGGCAATTCCCACTGCCACCAAACTATAACCAGAACAAAAGTTATATAATCTCTAATTGACATTAACTTTAATTCATCCTATTTGATAAACAAACCGAAACAATCACAAACTTGAGTACACAATGTTTTAGCTAAAAACAAAAACAATAACAACTATTCAATAAATATTAAAACCACAAAACATTCTCATGATAATAGTGAAACTTACCAGTTCTATGGTGAAAATGTAAAACAAGCACAACATTAGTTGATTTACTTACTTTTGTAAATAACAAAATAAAACATCCTTCTACCGGGTTAATAACAGGAATCACACCATTGAAAACCACCACCACAATATCTTATGATGTTTTGGTTTAATCTAATCGGTTGGAATGGACTATGTCTGAAAAATAAATGAACTATTTTTGTCACTGAAAATAAAAATCAATATATATGGTGGACCTCAACAACAACCCGGCTTATATTCCAAAATAACAATTCAAGAAGACCAATACTGGAATAAATGCTGGCAAAGCAGTTATATTCCTCTGATTCTGCTATTGGCTATGGACATAGATAAGAAAATATTTGATACCTACCAAATTCAATATCTTAACCTCTGAAAGCCATTCTCTGGAAGCTGACCCCAACATAGTTGGGAGAAGGCCGGGTAGATGATGATCCTCTCAATACCATCAAAGAACTTATCAAATATTGAGATGCATTTACAAACAACACAATAGATAGATCTACAAAGAATTTATCTGAAAAATACATTTCAGTCAGTCCCAAACAAAATAGAAAATTCAGTTTCATTATGAACAAAAAAAAAAAAAAATCATCAAGACTGTCTAATATCATACTGAAGGAAAATAAAAATAAAAATCCCAGTAATAACTACAAGTATGTTACAAACTGACAACTTGTACACTAATCAAAATAGCATATCAAAATAGATAGGTATAATATACCATATTACCTTTATAAAATCATATTATGATTTCATCCTATAGGTACAGGGGTATCACTTAGGACTATCTGGAAGATAACATTACCTACCAAATGACCAATAAAGGGTTAATTACATACACATTTACTAATACTTTTCATACTTGAATAGTCTCTTATCTCTGTTTTACCTACTAAATTACCAGTAGTGAGTGCCACTTACAGAAAACAAGGTTTTCTTACAATCTAACTTGACTGTTTATTTGGTAAAATATCGAGACTGCGATAAGACATACCAATAAATACCACTATAAGTGTGTTTAAATGTTTGGGCTTGAAAACTAATAATGCTATTTTTTAGGCTTGATTATTAAGTTTTATTTTTTTTCACTTTAAACAAACCTTGAAACACAAGTACAAAAAAAAAAAAAAGTGCTAGTAAACTTAGTCGCATTATTTAACATTACGCCCGGACTTCCCGAAGGGCTGGGCAGAAATGGGTGATCTTATTCAAAGCTTATAAAATCAAAATACCTAATTAATCATTTGATTGCCAACTACTAGTCTACATATTTAACAGTAGATTTAAATGATAATTGCAGCACTAAAGTGAAATTATCAAGGAAACAAAAAAAAAAGGAGGGGGGAGAACATTGTGAGGACAACGTAGGTATTGATGGATTGTGAGTAGAACATGAACAAGATAAGGTATAATACAATAAATGTAGGTACTATGAATGAATTACCTATAAATTGCTTTACTCTAAAACTCTCCATCTGCTCACCAAGTGCACATCATAACAAGTTCAATTATACAACTCCCTCACTTAAAAATGCAACTCATTACACAATCCCAATTTTGGACATATTATGAGGTCAAGGAAAAGAGTTCATATCTTTATACTTCTAAAATGAATCTAGTTTCGATTAGCTCTAAACTCGTCAAGTAATTACTGCTAGCAGAATATGTGAAACTCATATGGAAATTAGTATCGTTGAGGAAAAACCCTAAGCATCTGAAATAGACCCTTTCACCTCAAATTTGTTCAAACCTCTCTCCTATCCAGGGCATAATATACTGCCCTTATTAATTGGTGCTTACAAGTTAAAAGCCTATTCCGTATTTGAAATTCAGTTTCCAAAATACCTTTAATAACTAAAGTCAAACCAAAAATGAAATGAAACCATATCATAAAGTATATACTTACCTAAACGGAAATAACATCAACTGATCACAAGAATTTGACCAAAAAATCCTACTACATTTTTCAAAAAAAAAAAAAAAAAAAACTAAGTTCCTGTCAGTACAATTTAGGTACAATACAATTCCACAAATGCTTACCAAAAATACCTCCCTGCTTACAACATTCAGGGGCTAAAAGATCCTGTTACACCCTATGAAAGTTTAACTACTAAGGACTTCACAGCCATGGTGCCTCTTATTCAGATCACTAGATAACTGACATTCTTTAAAATACCCTAATGATAATCTTTACAATTCATCTTCTAGACTCACTGAGCTCGACACTTACCTTGACAGCAAGATGTAATGTGCAACTCAATACTCACTCATTAAGCACAACAGTATCCCAAATAATTAACTATTTACAGAAAGATCTGAGAATGCTATTCTCAATCATGGAGACTTTTAAAGTAACATCATAGCATTATGCCTTGTTTCCCCGAATGGTTGGGCAAGGTGTCCCTGTAGCAGGTTCACCCAGTTTTACACTTTTAAAGTATTCATATCATAATATCCTCCTGGTATATTAATTCAGAACAACTTTATAAAATTTGTATAAACACAAGCTGGGTTAAATGTGGTAGGAAGTGAGAGTGATACTAATAATTCACCTCCCACAGCACAAAACATACAGTAGCTCAACTTAGTGCTGGCATCAATTGAAATAGACACAGTGCCAACCAACATTGTATTGATGATTATACCTCATTACTGATGAAAAATAGTTAAACACTATTAATTAAGCAACGTTATTAAGAATTTATCTAAAATGGATACGCCAAAAGCATATATATTGTACATTAAATATTAAATGTTAACAGTTATGGACTTATATACATACCAATAACAGATGTACATGACATTCACATAAAACAAATCAACCTTCTTAAATTACATAAAATTAAAATATTGTATTCAGAAAGAATGATAAAAGTACCTAATAAATCAGAATATGCCGTAACTTATTAACAAACTAAATGATTGCAGACAACTCTGAACATCTACTTTGTTTAACGAATTATATTTCAGATCGCCGTGAAGTAAAATTGGGAATCAAACGAGCTTACCTGTTAAGCGAAGTCTTGATTCTAATTTTACGAACGGCGATCTGAAATATAATTACCCACCCGCCACTAGCTAATATCCCCAAAGCTGCAATAATTAGTCTACTTAATTCACTTATTTTTCCAGGAAAACCTAGTGAATGTAAGTATGCGGAACTACTCTGTACAGAAAACAGAGCTTGTTCTCCATCACAAGGATCTCTAAAATTAGTGACATTCCTGCGTGTGTTGCCACCAAGGACGATAATTCTATTAATTTATAATATTTTATATCTAAACGAACGCGATGTCTACGCTGTGCATAAGAATTACTACTTTGTTTAACGAATTATATTTCAGATCGCCGTTCGTAAAATTAGAATCAAGACTTCGCTTAACAGGTAAGCTCGTTTGATTCCCAATTATTTTGGTTTCACTCATGGATTAGAGCATTATTTCTTTGAACCAGCTTTGAGATGTTGCAATAGTACGGAGTTCGAGTATTTTACTAGAATTTCAAATAAATATTTTATGCTGTAATTTTCTGTTCAAAAGTAAAAAAATAAAAAATGAAGTCTATGCTCTGCCTATTAAAGTTTTGTTTCAACCGTTTAAACCTGTCTACAGTTTAAATTCAAGTTTAGTGACAATTATAAAGTAACTGTCTTATTGCTTGTATTTTCCGATTTTTATATTTCTGTGTCTGTCAACGTCAAAATATTACAGTGTATATGGTTTAAATAATAACAATAACAAATTAAGGAATAATAAGACAGGACTGTGGAGACGATACGAATTGTGTAGAACGTAATAAAAGGCGTCGGGGCACTGCCCAACCAGCAAAAGTTAGTTGTATAGAAGACCATAGAACGTTTTGTAAAAACTAATCGGTTTTTAGTTTTTACAATACTTTCTATGGTCTTCTATACAACTAACTTTTGTCTTCTATAAAAAAAAAAGTCGCGTAATTATATCTCCATTCGGTTATTTACGTAACCTTCATCAGAACTCTGCCGGGGTTGCGAAGAAGTCCGAAAGGGTGTTCGTGGCCCCCGACAAGATGGCAATAGAAGGAACACCGGTGGGTTTTAGTCAATAAGAGTCTGACATGCTCTCCCGCTCCGCCCAGAGCGGGAGAAGTTATATGACAATTTCCCATCCAAAAAAAAGGGAAGTATCGCGTAATACCTCATTATCAAAGCAGTGATAGCCTAGTGGTGTGACTGTAGGACAGCCAAGTCATAGCTCTTGAGTTCGAACCCAAGTCACGTATCTCTGACTTTTCGGATTCAAGTACGTATTGTATCAAATCTCAAATTCTTTATTGCGTACCATAATGTTGTATAGTTGGTAGGGAAGTAATTATATAAGTCACAATTATGGACCCAGTCGGGCACAGCATCGGTCAAGTGGGAGAGAGGAGGAAGAGCACTGGTCGTTCAATGTCACAAATTGTATTATTAGTTAAGTACCTAGTTAGTAAGTTATATATTTATTAATACAGAATTCAATTTAAGAATTATAATTATTGTTTATTAAGTTATTATTGTATAATTATCACTTGCTTCAAAAAACGGTGAAGGAAAACATCGTGAGGAAACCATCCCTTTTTTTTGGGGTGGGAAATTATCAAAGAACTTTTCCCGCTCTGGGCGGAGCGGGAAGGCGTGTCAGACTCTTACTGACTAAAACCCACCCGTGTTCCTTCGGTTGCCCTGTTGCCGGGGGCCACGATCTCCCTTTCGGTCCAGAGAGATATTTCTCTACCGCATGTGAAGCCAAGTAAGAGACCAATGGGCGGCTTTAAAACTCTGACATCAGTACCCTAATTGCGTAACTTATTTTCGTCAACGATTATGACTAATTTGTTTAATTTTGACAGTTCAACAACATTCATTGCGCTATTTATATTTTATTGAGAAGATTTTTTTTCCAACTTATGAAGCAATGGATTAGCAATCTGTTTCAAATCGAAACAAATTGTGATTGATCGTGCATTACGCAATTAGGGTATATGTTAGTAAATAATCACACGAAAAGAAGAAGAACCTCATTAAGAAAGTAAATAACGTATTTCTGTATTACATCACGTGTTACTTCGCTAAAAAATACATTTTTTGTTGTCAGAATAACATGGTGTTATCTCATTAAGATAACAATGCTTATAGTAGAAGATCCGACCTTGGAACGACCTTCACCCATCTGTATAATGGATGAAAAGTATTTTAAATCAAATTTAGTATTATGAAGAAACCACTCTTTTCATCCATTACATTTTACAATTTAAAACGACTTGTGCCCCACCCAGAAATAACGTTATTATCATAACCGTCATTTCTATGTGTTGCCAAAGTAAAACAATACACTCAGTTGTTATAATGAAAATACATTTAGAAGTTTCTTATAATATTAATAATTTGTACTATGACAGTGTTTGCACAGTGGATATTATAAATTTATAGGTATTAAAATAATAGATTTTTTTAATTAAATAAAAAAACACGACAGTATATAAAAAAATTTTTGGCCAGAGATGCCTGGAGGAGGCCAGGATTAATTAAAAATTAAAACCAAACTTTTTTGTAGATTTGCTGTTTTTATGTTCACGTTTTCTTTTTCCCATGACAAGTCTATACTTTTCAGAATCAAATAATTTTACTTTTTTTCAGTTAAAATTAAAACTAAATTGTCATAGTAATGCAACGCCATGAAGTACCAATGAGGTGACCGTTGATAGATGCCATAGACCATCAAAGGTTTTTTAAAAATCTTTACACAGTGTGGCAATTCAGTAGCTACAACAAAGACGGACTACAATCTCGAGAATGCAATATTGAAGTATAATTATTATGTAAATATTTAAATTAAAGAAGGTGTTATTGATCGACGGCACGGTTGGCGCAGTGGTTAAGCGATTGACTGCTGCGCTGCGTGTCGCGGGTTTCGATCCCCGCACGGAACAAATATTTGTATGGCCTACAAGTAGTTGTTCCGGGTCTGGCTGTTTGTGTATGTGAGTTTAAGTGTTTGTGAAACGCACCCACGATACAGGAGAAATTCCTAGTGTGGGGCGACGTTTTTTAAAGGCTATTTCAAAAGACAAGCATGATTGATTGTGTTGTTGCGTAGTCGGTAGGTAACAAGTAGGGAAACTACAATAAGTTGAAGCAATTTGTTTATTCAATATCGAGTTTTCGAATGACAAAAAGCAACAACGCCTAGTAGTAGGGGCCACCGCAGCCGCACGCACAATTGCCAGCGATAGACACGGCACCAGCAGCAGCCACAGGACCACTGAAGCTCACAGCGCCCATGATGGGGACCTGACCGGCGACGGCGGTAGTACCGGCGACTGGTAGCTCACCAGCGACCGCCACATTACCTTCACCGGCGCCGCCGTACGGGGCAAGTCCGGCACCACAACCGGCGGCGGGGTAGGCGCCAGCAAAACCGGCGGCGGGATACGCATATCCATCATAAGCTAAACCCGGAGCAGCTAAGTTGTATGAACCAGCACAAGCTGGAGTGATCGCCGGGGCGTAAGCACCAAGGCAAGCCTGGCTGAATACATTCTGCAAAATAAATAAGCGTAATGAAACTATACAAACATTTACACGCAGAAACTATGAATCAAATTAATACACATAACACACACATAATATCACGCTCTGTTATCCTCGAAGGGTTTTGCAGAGGTGTACATATAAGTACACACACAATTCGCCAGTTATTGTTAAGTCCCGTGTAATATTGGGGGCCTGTGGCCATAAACCGGGCACTAATCCAGACTCCGGATTGCTACTGAGATATTCCAGATGGAAAAACCCAATAACTTTTTGCCCAACGCGGTAATCGAATCCAAGACCTCATGTTTAACAGTAGCGCTTGCGACCACTAGACCAATGAGGCAGTTTCAAATTAAAAATCTTTAGAAATTAAAGTTGAAATTCAAACAAACGATCACTTACTTGGACCAAGCAAGCTTGGATGCAGAGCAACAGAACAGTGAAGGAAGACATGTTAAAAGTGTGTTCAACAGCTGAAGACTGAATGATGACCCAAAATAGTTTCCACATTTTATACTCAGCCGTTTATTGATATCAACTACGTTTTCGAAATTTTGGAAAACGTGACGATATACATGTGTCAAATAAAATAAAGTGTTACTTTGTTAGTAAAGGCTTATCGTGCTTGCACAAGCTATTAATTAATTACATTTACCTACATATTTATTTTCTTGGAACTTGATAACTTAATTGCTATAAAACTACCAACAGTTGCACTGAACGTCATTCTTGTATCAGCAGTCGAAACAAACTACAATGTCTGTCAAAGCTATCCTCGTCCTCTGCGCTCAGGCGCTCCTGCTCAAGGTAAGAAGTATTTATTATAAAAGTAACATTTATTTGATTCTATTTACAAATTGTGTTACTGCCTCTAACAATATATATGATTGTTGTATAAATGCGTAACAAAATATTTTTACAATTTCAGTCCGCACTCGGACAGTCATGCACCAGCCGCGCTGCGGTTGCTGATATCTCTGGACTTGCTGCTCCCTACTATGGCTTGGCCTCTCCCGCCTTTGCCACCCCTTGCGGCTCGGCTGCTCCTGCTTGGGCATATGATGGACTCGCCTACCCTGGTGCTGGTTTGGCAGGCAGAGGTCTAGGATTTGATGGACTGAGCGCTGGCTGTGCAGGCAGAGGTCTGGCTTACGATGGAATCTACGCACCCGCCATGGAGTTCAGTCCTACCAGTGGCGGCGCTCTGCCTGTCTCCAGCGCCTCTGCTATTGCTCCCGTCGGTATCTCCGTAGTGTCTGACAACGTTTATGAGGGTGCTCTGACTGCGGGTGGCGAGCTGCCGTTTGTGGGTACTGTTGCTATGGAAGGAGTGGTGCCTTCTGCCGGTGCTGGCGCTGTCAACCATGCCTGTGGCAATGGCAGGAATGCCATGATCAGTGACACTGCTGCCTTTGCCCCGGCTGCTTACGGTCCTGGTGCCGCCTTCACCCCTACTGCTCTTGCTGCTCCTGGCCTCGGTCTTCGCGGTGGTTGGGCTGGCAGAGGATGCGGGTGCGCCTTCTAAGAATGTATTATTTCAAGAAAACCAATTTACATTCAAAACTCTTTGAAATTAAAAATAATTATACATTTATATTTTTGGTACTTTTAATTTTCAACATCTTCTTGTTGAACGTCTCTACAGCGCAATTTTATTGAGGAAAAGAAATATGTGTTATTAATTATGTTATAATAACAATCAATTTCAGGACAAAACCACAATGTTAGTTACATAATGAAGCATAAAGCCTTAAACCGAAATAATAACAGGTTTTTTTTATAAGTGAACCACGAACCATAGCTACTGTTTGAAGGTATACCACAAAACATGGTCAAAAGAAAACGTAGGTCCATAAGATCAAATTCTTCGTTATTGCCTCATCTGAAAGGCACAATTTCGTGAAACAGACGAGATAATACATAGTAAACTTTGCTCAAATAGTGCAAAAACTGCACTTATGCGTAAGAGGGGATATTTAATTTTATGGCTCCAATTATCTTTATTTATTTTAACAGGGTGGATTTTTGAGATCAGTAAGGGCAGATACCTTATTCAATGTAGCTACAGGAAAACAGTCTCACACTGTTCTTAAGTTTTTGAGAAATATTTGAACTGCATTCACAGATTTTGAAAAAAATATGCTGTCAGCTAAAAATGGGCAATTTTCACAAAAAGTTTTTATACGACACAATCGAGTGCTAGGAAAATCAAAACTCAAACTCAAAGCATTTATTTCAATTAAACCATTTACAGACACTTTTGAACTATCAAAGAGTCTGTCAGTTGTTAGTCAGAAAGTTGAAGCTCCAAAACGATCCGGACCATCCGATACGGTCCATTCCAAAACGTAGGTCTCTATGGAGAAGAACGGGCATGAAACTCCAAGGACACTCTTTTAAAAATAGATATTACAAAATCGTGGGTACATCATTCTCGTTGCTTCTATATGTGAGAACAATATACAAAAAGTAATCAAAAGCAATTGAAAATATAATATTAATATTAAGCCCTGGCAGATAAGAGATGCATAGCGTTATTTACGTTGTCAAGCTCCTGTCCATGTCTGTTTACTTTAAAAATCAGTGATAAGTCATCAGCAAATAACACCATTTGTGGTCGGTTTTTCAGTAAATTAGGTAAATCATTTATCTTATACCTTTAAACGAGCAAGTCTTGTATATTTATATGTATATAAATTTATTTCTGTGATCTCGGAAACGGCTCTAACGATTTAACTGAAATTTGGTATATGGAGGTTTTAGGGGGTAAACAATCGATCTAGATTATGTTTTATGTTTGGGAAAACGCGTGTTTTCGAGTTTTCATGCGTTTTTCTTACCACGCCGAATATGGTCGCTAATTTCGTATTGATGGCCACTGTCCACCTGGTCCAGCGGGTTAAGACGCGGACAGCAAGAAACGAGTGTTACGGGTTCGTATCCCACTCGTTGACTTTGTTTTTTTTTATATGTTCAAGTTTATATATAATTTTTGAATTTTTATTGTTTTTAGACAAGTTTAAAAAAATGTAGTTAATGTTTGAAATAACAATATACAGGGTGTAAGGGACAGCCCTCCGCAAACTAACAGGGTGCATTCAGCTCCTTATTCTGAATCATATTCCACCGAAAATTTTCCCAGGAAAATTTTCATTTTTTTTGCGATTTTTCATTTACTATTTCTTTCTTTCAATGTAAAATTACATTCTCTGTACGCAGTACTCCATTAATGTAAATAGAACAGGTAAAACAGAAAAAAATAGCAATGGATTTTGAAATTATCCAACAAACGACGCGTGAAATCAGCTGTTCAATTTCTGCCTAACTAGAGTTCTTCAAACCCGCCGCAACGCATAGGTACCTACTAAGGTATGCGGTGCGGCGGGAGGGGTAGTCCCAACAGTAGTTGGTTTGTGTCGCACTCAGCCGCGGTGTCGCTGTCGACCCACACCGACATGCGCCTGTGTGCCGCGGGCGCATGTCGGTGTGGGTCGCTCGCACAGTCGCATTGTTAAGTTACGTTACGTACGCTTTTGGATTTATTTTTTGCTGTGGTGTTTTTTGTGTGTGAGAAATGGCTACATTTAGTACTCGTGAGTATGGAAAATGATAATGTGCTACGGGGAAGCTCTGGGAAATGCTAGGGAAGCGCTCAGAACTTACATTGATAAGTATCCTACTATCCTGACCGTCGGCATCCATCAGACTCCCGAATAATTACCAATGCCTATCCATGCGTGCTAGAAAACGTAGTTCCCAATCAGGAAGGCGCTGGAAAATCACTTTGCAGTGAAAATTTACTCGGTGCAGGGCGCCGCTCGAGAGCGACCGCTCTCCCTGCCGCGGGGTGGCGGGAAAGGTCTGAAAGCTCGCTGCGCTGCCGTTCGCTACCTACCTACGTGCGTTTTACCACGGTAGCGATACATTGCGTGTAAGGTAATAAAACAAATCAGGTTAATTGGATTCCCATAACATTCCTGAAATAATTTCATGCACCGGTCATCTTAGTATGATATACTGACTTCACCCTATCAGTCTGCGGAGGGCTGTCCCTTACACCCTGTATATTTCTCATAAATATGTCTAACATTTATCTATACTGATTACGTGACTAAGATTGATGCTTTCGAGTTTTGATTTTATTGAGACTTACGAAGCAATAGTGCAAAACGATTTTTTTTTACAATAAATACTAATAATCGAGCTAAGCTCGGTCGCCCAGGTACTTAATCATTATCCGATAAAATAATATGTTAATAGCCATTTAATTAAGATTTAAATGTGTCTGGACATCACATCATTTAAATGAATAGGCACTATAAAAGATATCACAGATTTAAAATTACGCGCGGATTTAAATTACGGATTCAATATCGAGCCCTATGGAACACCCATTTTGACTCTTAAACCCAATGAATTTACACCGTTTATTTGAATTTACTGCAGTCTATCATTCAAATATGATTTTACTAAGCTCAGCGCAAGTTTATCCAGTCCGTAATGCTCAAGTTTCAAGAGCAGTATTTCATGACTTCGCAATATACACAAAACAGCATCTGTTTGGCTAGCTAGTAGTTTATAATTTGTCGAAACAATAGAAGTTATTTAATAATAATGCACTAACAAAATCAATTAAAGAAATTACTAGCTCAAAAAGCGTATTTTAGCGTAAGGTAAACGTACCAATACTCGTCGGGTTTTGATATTCACTGACTTTAAAGAACTGCTGTGTGAAAAGTGTTTCATTTAGAATGAAACTTTTTGCATGACTAAATAGGAAAGGAGATGTTTGATTTTGGGCCACCTCTGTGTACACTACATAGATAAAGAGGAAAAAAATAGGGGATTGTCATAAAAATACAAAAAAAAATCATTTGAAGACGAGTACAGCCGTACAAAAATGATTAAATTGGGAAGATTTTTAATAATGTAACCCTGTTCTTAGGGCAGCCATGACGGTTGGGTTTGACATGACGTTCGTTTGATAGTTTTAAGTTTTGTGACGTGATGTCTAGGTACGTCTTTCTTTGACTTTGTATTTGATTGAGTCGTTGTCAATATAAAAAGTACTCTGTGGTCGTTGTATACCATGGAACCCAATTTACTACTACCGACATTGATTGATTGCTTCTCTGTTGACCCCGGCTTGGTTATATGGTTTATGTTTCGCCTGTGGTTTGGCTTCCGTCATGTTTTCGTGGTATTCTACAATATAGGTCCGTTTCAGGTATGTCCCCTTTAAGCCGTGCTTTTACTTGTTGTTTTGTTCAAATGCTATTTCTATGTGATGTTTTCTTCCCTTGAGCCCAGGCGACAGACGAGACCCCTCTCGTCTGTCGGCCTGGCTCTGGAGGCCGATGTCAAAAAGTGCTCATCTGTCGCGGTACTTCTTAAAGACGTGATCGGCTCTGACGTATTTATTGAACGATCTTGTATGAATATTCTAACACATTTTAATTCGATTCTTATTGCAGTTTATTGACAATGGCGTGCCTACAGTGCACCTCTGTAATAGATGAAAATGAACAATGTTATATTACCGATGATATGGGTCCCGAAATAAATTCGGTCATCGAGCGGTATCTCGGTGAAATAAAATGAAATTGTTTATTCTGTAAATTGGATATCGAAATCACTTTTATGGTCATCAGGTAAACACATTTTATTTATTTTCTATACTGTAAAATCTCACACTGTTGAACCTCTTTTTTTGTTTTGTTTCAGGTTAATATAAATGTAATAATGTGCTAACAATGCAAGAAATGTCTTCTGAAAGTGCTCTGGCACACGACGAGGCAGTCAACGCTATTAACTACTAGACCGACGAGGCAGTCAACGTTAGTAAGTGCTAGACCGACGAGGCAGTCAACACTTATAACTACTAGACCGACGAGGCAGTCAACGCTAATAATACTAGACCGACGAGGCAGTCAACGCTATTAACTATTAGACCAACGAGGCAGTCAAAGCTAGTAACTATTATACCAACGAGGCACTCAACGCTCTTAACTATTAGACCGACAAGACAATCAACGTAACTATTAGACCGACGAAGCGGTCAACGCTATTAACTATTAGACCGACGAGGCAGTCAACGCTATTAACTATTATACCAACGAGGCAGTCAACGCTATTAACTATTAGCCTGACGAGGCAGTCAACGCTAGTAACTATAAGACTGACGAGGCAGTTAACGCTAATTATACTAGACCGACGAGGCAGTCAACGCTATTAACTATTATACCAACGAGGCAGTCAACGCTAGTAACTATTAGACTGACGAGGCAGTCAACGCCTGTAACTATTAGACCGGCGAGACAGTCAACGCTAGTAACTGCTCGACCGACGAGGCAGTCAACGCTATTAACTAATATACCGACGAGGCAGTCAACGCTATTAACTATTTTACCAACGAGGCAGTCAACACTATTAACTTTTATACCAACGATGCAGTCAATGCTCTTAACTATTAGATCGACAAGGCAGTCAACGCTAGTAACTATAAGACCGACAAGGCAGTCAACGCTAGTAACTATTAGACCGACGAGGCAGTCAACGTTAGTAACTGCTTGACTGACGAGGCAGTCATCGCTTGTAACTATTAGATCGACGAGGCAGTCAACGCTTTTAACTGCTAGATCGACGAGGCAGTCAACGCTATTAACTATTATACCAACGAGGCAGTCAACGCTCGTAACTAATAGACCGACGAGGCAGTCAACGCTATTAACTATTTTACCAACGGGCAGTCAACGCTAGTGACTATTAGACCGACGAGGCAGTCAACGCTTGTAACTATTAGACCGACGAGGCAGTCAACGCTAGTAACTGCTAGACCGACGAGGCAGTCAACGCTTGTAAGTGCTAGTGCGACGAGGCAGTCAACGCTTATTACTGCTACATCGACGAGTTAGTTAACGTTTATAACTACAAGACCGGCGAGACAGTCAATGCTAATTACTACTACACTGACGAGGCAGTCAACGTTTTTAAGTATTTAACCAACGAGGCAGTCAACGCTAGTAACTATTAGACCGACGAGGCAGTCAACGCTAATAACTGCTAGACTGATGAGGCAGTCAACGTTTATAACTATTAGACCGGTGGGGCAGTCACATTTATAACTACTAGACCGATGAGGCAGTCAACGCTATTAACTATTATACCAACGAGGCAGTCAACGCTCGTAACCATTAGACCGACAAGGCAGTCAACGCTAGTAACTATTAGACCGACGAGGCAGTCAACGCTAGTAACTATTAGACCGACGAGGCAGTCAACGCTATTAACTATTATACCAACGAGGCAGCCAACGCTCGTAACTATTAGACCGACGAGGCAGTTAACGCTTGTAACTATTAGACCGACGAGGCAGTCAACGCTAGTAACTGCTAGACCGATGAGGCAGTCAACACTTATAACTACTAGACCGACGAGGCAGTCAACGCTAATATTCCTAGACCGACGAGGCAGTCAACGCTATTAACTATTATACCATTTATTTCGGCATAAAAGTGGTTTAAAGTTACGATAACCTAGTGAGATTTGCATAATTATGTGACCGGATACAAGGAGTGTATATTGACGTTTTAGTTGAATAAATTCGATGAACTATTACCAAAGTTATCAGTGAAAAACATTCAAGATATTTTTAATAACGACTGTGTCCAACCGCCCGCTTGCCAGTGCTAGCCTGTGCTTGCCGCGCTTTCAACGCTGTCTTACGAGTCTCTACACTAGACGCACGCTTTCGCTTTGCGCTGCGGTGGTCGCTGAGCTGTCATTTACTAACTGTGTGACAAACGTTCGTCGCGCTTTCATCGCTGCCTTACGGATGACTGGATTGAACGCTCATTTTTGTATTGCGCTGTGAATGTCGCTGTTTTGTTCAATCGGATGACCAAAGGTTCGCTTGATCGCTTCTACAAAAATATCAGGTACAAGTACACTACACCATGCTCACTGCACCATGCATTTGCTCCGGCAAATGCAAACTGAACACTTACTATTGTTGAAAGGGCACTTCCTATTGTGTTCAAATAACCTACTTTATTACTGTATCTGAAGTACAGATAAATTCAAAAATCGCACAACAACTTATCAATAATGTCGTAGTTCGATTATCGCTCTTAAGTTGCCAATAGTTAAAATATCTTCTGCTGAGACAATGGTACAGTGTGCAGGCTGCAGCAGACCAGGAAACTCCAAATGAAGATTTTCTGAAGTGCACCCTTTGCACTGCTTACTATGATTTAATATGCGCGAATATTCCAGAAAGTCACTATTATACCACTATGACAGCTTATCACAAATCAAATTGGAAATGTCAGAGCTGTGTTTGCAAAATGCCTAAAGAAAATAATATGAATACCCCTATAAAACAACTCATTCAAAGTAGCACTCAAATTGAGACATTGGATCCAAACGTTACACTGCGCCAAAAACCAATTGTAAATCCGAGTTTGGGAGAATATGACATACATTATCCCGAGTTTGATATCTCGGTTGATGAAATTATTGGTAACGTTATAACTAATACTATAAATGATTATATTAATTCTGGAAACGGCTGTACAAATATAAAGGAGAATATTGAGGAAAATGAGCACCTAACATTGAATAACATCAGCTTGCTGCTTGATGCTAAACTAGATAAGATTAAATCAACAATACTAGCAGACGTCAAACAAACAATCCAAACTGAAATTAAAAATGCCATCAAAAATATTCAAAACGAGCATAGCGCTAACCATATGTTTAAAACAGACCAAAAAGCCTATCAAGAAGAAATAAATAAAGTTGATAAAAAAATAGAAAATATCCAAGAAAAACTTCAGAACCTAGAAAACACCAAAAAAAATGTAATTTACGGATTAACAGAAGAACATCGTGAGTCTGAAACAAACCTAATATGAACGGACGTCTAGACTGTTTTACGAAATTATGGGTATAAATATAGATATAGAAGACATAAAACGTATAGGGAAAAGAGGAAATAGAAGGCCACTCGTTATTGAATTGATAAGCAAGAGAATGACCAACTACATACTGGAAAATGCCAGTTTCTTTAAGAATACTGGAATAACTATCGAAAAATGTATGGACAGGAAAACACTTGAGGAAAGAAATGAACTAAGACAAAACCTAATAAAGGCACGGAAAAATGGAGAATATGCTATTATCAGAAACAACAAATTATTCATAAATGGAAAAGAATTCATTGGTCTCAATAAAACTAAAATGGAAAATAAAATAATAGAAGATATACCACCCGCCATAGAGAGAAAAAATACACTGACCCCATATTCGTATACACAACTAAACCCCAACATGTCACCGCAAGAATTAAATAAGTCAAAAAATGTAATAAATAAGACATTTCGCTGATGATATTATGATAACCTTCCAAAACATACAAAGTCCAGGAAATAAGATAGATTTAATTGAACATTTGTTACTAGAAAAAAATATTTTTATACTATCCTTATCAGAAGTATGGAGAGATAAGCATTTTTGTAACTCTGTATCGCTTCATGGATATAAAATTGCATCCCAATTCTGTAGAAAAGCTAGAGAAGGTGGAGGTGTTTGCCAAATTATAAAAAACGATGTAAAATTTATAGAAAGAATAGATATAGTTAACTATTCCAAAGAATTTATAATAGAAATTTGTGCAATTGAAGTTCCTGAATTAAACTGTATATTTATAGGATTATACAGGCCAGATCGCCATATAAATATATTTTACGAACAAATGGAAAAGCTTTTAAATAGATTAAATACCAGAGATCAAAATAAATATATCATATTTGGCGGAGATTTCAATATAAATATACTCGAAAAAAACAAAAAAACACAGAACCTTCTTACCTTAATGCGCTCACATAATCTTAAACAAATAATTCGAGAACCTACACGGATAACCAAAACTACTTCCACTTGCATTGATTTACTTTTCACCAATTATAAATCCATAATAAAGGAAGAATATGTCGAAGATTACGGACTCTCCGATCACAAATCTATTAACTTAAAATTAAATACAAACTGCTTAATTACAAATAACAACAAGGTATGGTATAAACAAAAAAGATTGTTTACAGATAAAAACATGATAAACTTTAAAAATGCATTAAAGATAATTGATTGGGAAAAAACTATAAATACAAATAATAACGTTAACGAAAATTACTATACATTCATCACAACTATAACACAGCTCTTAGATAAAATAATACCGAAATAAAGAGTGAAATTAAAATCTAATAAAGTTAAAGGTTGGATTACAGCAGGGTTAAAAATGTCCTGCAAACACAAAAGAGTACTAAGAATTATACTAAATGAATCTAAATCCAATATTATAAAAACATATCATAGCAAATTTAGCAAAATATTAAAACGTAGCATAAAACTTTCAAAGAAAATAGAATATACCAGGCAAATGAAAAAGTCAGATAATAAAACTAAACCATGTGGAATATTATAAATAACAAAACTGCCAAAACTAAGACAAGGCCGTATGAAAATATATCACTAAAAATAAACAATAAAACTACTTCATGCCCTAAACAGGTATCAAATATATTTAACGACTTTTTTTGCTACAGTAGATGAAACAACAACAGATACAAATACAAATATTCCCTTAAAAACTGGACGTCCAGTAATGTACTCACCAACTACATCAATGTACCTTCGTCCAGTAAACCAAAAAGAAATACTCAATATTATTAAACTAACAAAAAATAAGCATAGCTGCGGAATAGACGACATACTCCCTATTTTAGTGAAACAATGTGCAGAAGAATTGTCAGCTCCACTCATATTCTTAATAAACTAGAGCTTTGAGTTTGGAGAATTTCCCGACTTGCTAAAAATTTCACTAATAAAACCAATACATAAAAAAGATGATATTCACACCCCTAGTAATTATAGACCCATAGCGTTGTTGCCGACTTTTTCGAAGATTTTGGAAAAGGCTATGTGTAACAGAAACTTTTTCTTGGAAAAATACAATATTCTTGATGACTGTCAAAATGGTTTTAGAAAGACAAGATCCACAACATGTGCAGTTTACAAATATATCCAAACAGCTCTCCAACAAATAAATGACAAAAGATATGCATTAGGCCTTCTACTCGATATGTCAAAAGCCTATGATAAAGTATCATATAATATATTACTAACAAAACTTTACGGTTCCGGTATACGTGGCCCTGCTTACAATTGGTTCAAATCATATTTAGACAAGAGAAAACAAATAGTCCAGGTTGAACACCACAATATTAAAGATCGGGAGATAAAAACAGTGCGGTCCCAGATAAGAAATCTCACATGCTCCATACCTCAAGGCAGCGTTCTGGGCTGCATACTATTTTTAATATACATCAATGACCTCCCAAAAATGCTAAATAAACAAACTACATTACCAGTACTATTCGCCGATGATATCTCCATACTTGTGAAATGTGACAAAAATTGTGACCCAAATAAAATCTTACAGAATACTCTCGAGACGATAACACTGTGGCTACAAGATCACAATTTAGAAATTAACTGTAATAAAACAAAAATGATACAATTCAGATCGTACAAAGCCCCTCCCTTAAGTACAAATGTAATTTTTAATGACATCCCTATAGAGTTAGTAACTACATTCAACTTACTCGGTATAAACATAGACACACATCTAAATTGGAAAAAGCACATAGAAACGGTGAAATCTAAATGATCAAAATTTACCTACGCCTTGTTTCAACTTAAGCACAGCATAAATACAGAAGCAGCACTATCGGCATATTACGCCTACGCAAACTCGTGGCTAAGATATGGAGTGATGTTATGGGGGAACAGCGTCAATGCAAGCGAAGTATTTATAATCCAAAAAAATGTGTTAGAATACTGGCCCATATTGACAATACCCAAAGCTGTAAGCCATATTTTATTAGTTTAAAACTCCTAATTTTACCTTCTATGTATATACATGACCTTTGCATATTTGTATTTAAAAATAGCAACATTTTTCCTAAAGTCCTTCACAACTTAAACACACGCCATAAAAATAGATTATATCTTCTACCCTCTCGGATCAAAATGCTTTACCTTAGCCCACATGGCAGTAAAAATCTTCAACAAATTGCCAGAACAAATTAAAAAAAAAAAAAACGGAATGCAACAAATTTAAGAGAAAATTAAAAGAATATCTAACACAAAAATGCTTTTACTCAGTCGCAGAATACTAAGAAAAAAGTAATTAATTAATATAATACATAAAAAATTACTACTCATTGAATTGGAAAACAACACACACTTACACAACAAAAACAATTTAGTAAAATAAATAATAAAATGATAATTAATAATTAATGCAAATTAATGAAATATAATAATAATTACAAATTAATTAAATATAATAATTACTACAAATTGATGAAATACAAAAAAATAATACAAATTAATCTACCCTACCTACTATTACCTATTATGTTGCCGTGCCCTAACCGGGATTTATGTTGGAACTTACTTATTTAAATGTAACAACTAAATGTACACATGAATGCAATAAAGAGTTTGAGTTTGAGTACCAACGAGGCAGTCAACGCTAGTAACTATTAGACCGACGTGGCTTACAACGCTAATAACTGCAAGACCGACGAGGCAGTAAACGCTAATATTTATTAGACCGACGAGGCAGTCAACGCTAGTAACAATTAGACCGACGAGGCAGTCAACGCTATTAATTGCTAGATTGACGAGGCAGTCAACGCTATTAACTATTATACCAACGAGGCAGTCAACGCTAGTAACTATGAGACCGACGAGGCAGTCAACGCCAGTAACTGCTCGACCGACGAGGCAGTCAACGCTAATAACTACTAGACCGACGAGGCAGTCAACGCTCGTAACTATTAGACGGACAAAGCAGTCAACGCTAGTAACTATTAGACCGACGAGGCAGTCAAGGCTAGTAACTATTAGACCGACGAGGCAGTCAACGCTAGTAACAATTAGACCGACGAGGCAGTCAACGCTATTAATTGCTAGATTGACGAGGCAGTCAACGCTATTAACTATTATACCAACGAGGCAGTCAACGCTAGTAACTATGAGACCGACGAGGCAGTCAACGCCAGTAACTGCTCGACCGACGAGGCAGTCAACGCTAATAACTACTAGACCGACGAGGCAGTCAACGCTCGTAACTATTAGACGGACAAAGCAGTCAACGCTAGTAACTATTAGACCGACGAGGCAGTCAAGGCTAGTAACTATTAGACCGACGAGGTGGTCAACGCTAATAACTGCTAGACCAACGTGGCAGTCAACGCTAGTAAGTATTAGAGCGACGAGGCGGTCAACGCTTGTAACTATTAGACCGACGAGGCAGTCAACGCTTTAAACTATTATACCAACGAGGCAGTCAACACTCGTTACTATTAGACCGACAAGGCAGTCAACGCTAGTAACTATTAGACCGACGAGGCAGTCAACGCTAGTAACTATTAGACCGACGAGGCAGTCAACGCTATTAACTGCTAGATTGACGAGGCAGTCAACGCTATTATTTATTATACCAACGAGGCAGTCAACGCTAGTAACTATGAGACCGACGAGGCAGTCAACGCTATTAACTATTAGACCGACGAGGCAGTCAAGGCTAGTAACTATAAGAACGACGAGGTGGTCAACGCTAGTAAGTATTAGAGCGACGAGGCGGTCAACGCTTGTAACTATTAGACCGACGAGGCAGTCAACGCTTTAAACTATTATACCAACGAGGCAGTCAACACTCGTTACTATTAGACCGACAAGGCAGTCAACGCTAGTAACTATTAGACCGACGAGGCAGTCAACGCTAGTAACTATTAGACCGACGAGGCAGTCAACGCTATTAACTGCTAGATTGACGAGGCAGTCAACGCTATTATTTATTATACCAACGAGGCAGTCAACGCTAGTAACTATGAGACCGACGAGGCAGTCAACGCTATTAACTATTAGACCGACGAGGCAGTCAAGGCTAGTAACTATAAGAACGACGAGGCGGTCAACGCTAGTAAGTATTAGACCGACGAGGCGGTCAACGCTGGTAAGTATTAGACCGGCGAGGCGGTCAACGCTTGTAACTATTAGACCGACGAGGCAGTCAACGCTTGTAACTATTAGACGGACGAGGGAGTCAACGCTTTTAACTATTATACCAACGAGGCAGTCAACGCTCGTTACTATTAGACCGACAAGGCAGTCAACGCTAGTAAGTATTAGAGCGACGAGGCGGTCAACGCTAGTAAGTATTAGACCGACGAGGCGGTCAATGCTAGTAACTATTAGACCGACGAGGCAGTCAACGCTTTTAACTATTATACCAACGAGGCAGTCAACGCTCGTTACTATTAGACCGACAAGGCAGTCAACGCTAGTAACTATTAGACCGACGAGGCAGTCAAGGCTAGTAAGTATTAGACCGACGAGGCGGTCAACGCTAATAAATGCTAGACCGACGAGGCGGTCAATGCTTATAACTGCTAGACCGACGAGGCGGTCAACGCTAGTATGTATTAGACCAACGAGGCGGTCAACGCTTGTAACTATTAGACCGACGAGAGAATCAACGCTATTAACCCAGTTGTTACTGAAACTTTTTTTTATCTCGAATCACAGTAATTTTTTAGTATTGTTACCTTGATGCATATAGTAAACATGGAAAAATACCAAAAAAAAACTGAGTTTTCAGGAAAGCTCGGAAAATGCGGATCGTTTTAACGATCAGTAGTAATAGGCAGGTAGGTTAACGCTCATATAACTACCACTTTATCGATTGTATCCTATTTTAAATTAAAGAAACAGTTATAATTATGAAAAAGGCTTTATTATCTAAATATAAAACGTTAATTAACAAACAAGTTTATGTAGGAGTATGGTAAGTAACAAAACATGTTTTAGGGTGCAAATGGATTTTACATTTTTCACAGGTGAAGTTTGTATTTTTTTTGCAAAGCGAACATCGAAGCTGAGAGTCATTGTACTCTACTAGATGATCAACTCTATCATAGCGTGAAGTTTCCCTGTATGTTCTAGGAGTGGGACAAGGACCGCGTTTCTCATTTTTTTTATATGTTTCCAAGATACCTCTGGCGATAGTTCTCCGGAATGTGAGATGATCGTACTCTCCTCCATTCGTTTTGTAAACTTGCCACGCATTGTGAGTCGCCATGTCCAAGCAGTGACAAAACAATGAGAAATACCATTTCTTGCCACGGATAGATGTACGATAAAGACCAATGTTTTGGTCGGACCTATCGACTCCCCCCATATTTTCATTGTAGCTTTTTATAATTGCAGGTTGATCGATGTATACATATTTTTTCTGCTGATGCGAGAACCGTTTAGCTTTATGTAAGGGCTCGATGTTTTCTGAATTGGATGCAACCAACACCACACTATTATCATTCCATTTGCAAACCAAAATAATATGCTCTGGTTGGCTAGACTTGTACTTGAATGTGCCTCTTTCTATCTTCTTGAATTCTTTATTGGACGGCAAAGGACACTTTTTTGTACGGTCCTCGCGAATTGTTCCAGTGGCTTTGAGCCCTCTGTTACTCAATTCGTGGAAGAGTGGAATAGAAGAAAAGAAATTGTCAAAGAATAAGTGACAAGGCACACCTGGGTGACGAAATTGTAAATGATCAGCAAAACGCAAAATCACACCAGCTCCCATACCTAACTGCCTATAAGCCGGTGGAATAATTGCTGCATGGCCTTGGTACGGATCAAACCATAGTACGTATCCTAATCTAGTCGCTCCAACCCAGAACTTATATCCCCATCTAATCGGTTTTCCACGTATAAATTGTTTACAGCTGTGTCCTCCATAATATGGTACCATAGCCTCGTCTATGCTGTACATTTCTTCTAAAGGAGCCATATTCAGGAATATTTCGTTCAGGACATTGAAAAGCGGTCTCAACTTTGCAAATTTGTCATTTCCAGTAGTTATCTGAGCGTTGTCGTCACAACAGTGGAGGTGAGTCATGATAATTGTAAATCTATCCCTCGACATGGCGTTATATATAATACTAAAATCAGTGTCTGATGTTTTCTCCCAGTACATGTATCTTCGGGGAACTTCGATATATCCACTGTAAAGAAGTATAGCAAGGAAACACTTCATTTCACTCGGTGTCACATTGCCCACTTTGTTCTTTTGAATCGCGTAAATATTTGTATATTTGACCAATAATTCGATAACAGAGTCATCAAACATACAGTCAAAGTAATACAAGGGTGTTTTAAAGGTATCTTGGCCCATGGTTTTCTTGCCATTGTGGTCGGTCGCGAGGATTATGGCGATTTCTCCAAGTATATGTTTGATTTTTTGGTACGGTTGGATCAACAAAAGGAATGGCTGACGTGCTGCTAATAACTGGAGCTGAATTAGATGTAGATGGCTCAGGTTGCCGACCTTCCACAATTAGGGGTTCTTCGGTGGTTCGACTTCTTTTTGCTAAAGAAGACAAGGGTTCACTGTCCTCGTCACTTTCGGAACACATGTATTCTATCTCAGCAGGAGCTCTTAGCTGAGAACCTAGATAGAAAAAAAAAATATAACAACTGTCATGAGAAAATAGCGTAAGGATTTATATGACATCTATATCAAACCTGGAAGATTATTCAGAGTTACAAACTCCTCATCACCAGAATCTTCATCTGTAACATCAGCATTCGCGTTATCTGGTGGTAAAATAGTTATATTTCTTGGAAATGGGGCATCATCATCTAATTGTTCCAATGCGTCAACGATTTCATTGAGAGACAATGGTTTATCGGTATTCCTGGGTCTGAAAGTCAAAAATACATCCCCAAATTACGACCGATCGTTAAAACGATCATCAAATATAATATCAGTTGTTTTTTATAAAAGATATAACAAGATCAAATTTTAATTCACAGTTTTGTTAGACAGGTTATAAATTTATAAAAAACGTGCATAAAATAAATTTCAATCACAAGCTAATTTGTAAACACTTACCGTTTTGACGACATAGTGAAAGTTAATTACGCCAATACGGACTAAAATACAAATGCACTTCAAAATTATGATCATAAGATAATTTTCTATGCACCGAAACACTGTCAAACGATCACTGCAGCGATTGGTATACAATAAGCAAAAGTTATCCGCTCGTTATTATTTTAAAATTGAGGGTATTCCCCAGTATTTTTTTTGATCTTTATAACGATCGGTCGTTATAAGTGGGTTAACTATTATACCAACGAGGCAGTCAATGCTCGTAACTATTAGACCGACAAGGCAGTCAACGCTAGTAACTATTATACCAACGAGGCAGTCAAAACTAGTAACTATTAGACCGACGAGGCAGTCAACGCCAGTAACTGCTCGACCGACGAGGCAGTCAACGCTAATAACTACTAGACCGACGAGGCAGTCAACGCTATTAACTTTTATACCAACGAGGCAGTCAACGCTAGTAACTGCTCGTTCGACGAGGTAGTCAACGCTTATAACTACTAGACCGACGAGGCAGTCAACGCTATTAACTATTAGACCGACGAGGCAGTCAAGGCTTGTAACTATTAGACCGACGAGGCGGTCAACGCAAATAACTGCTAGACCGACGAGGCGGTCAACGCTAGTAAGTATAAGACCGACGAGGCGGTCAACGCTAGCAAGTATTAGACCGACGAGGCGGTCAACGCTTGTAACTATTAGACCGACGAGGGAGTCAACGCTATTAACTATTATACCAACGAGGCAGTCAACGCTCGTAACTATTAGACCGACGAGGCAGTCAATACAGGTAACTGCTAGACCGACGAGGCGGTCAACGCTAGTAAGTATTAAACCGACGAGGCGGTCAACGCTAGTAAGTATTAGACCGACGAGGTGGTCAACGCTTGTAACTATTAGACCGACAAGGCAGTCAAGGCTAGTAAGTATTAGACCGACGAGGCGGTCAACGCTAATAAATGTTAGACCGACGAGGCGGTCAACGCTAGTAAGTATTAGACCGACGAGGCAGTCAACGCTAGTAACTATAAGACCGACGAGGCGGTCAACGCTTGTAAGTATTAGACCGACGAGGCGGTCAACGCTGGTAAGTATTAGACCGACGAGGCGGTCAAGGCTTGTAACTATTAGACCGACGAGGCAGTCAACGCTTGTAACTATTCGACCGACGAGGGAGTCAACGCTTTTAACTATTATACCGACGAGGCAGTCAACGCTCGTTACTATTAGACCGACAAGGCAGTCAACGCTAGTAACTATTAGACCGACGAGGCAGTCAAGGCTAGTATTAGACCGACGAGGCGGTCAACGCTAATAAATGCTAGACCGACGAGGCGGTCAACGCTAGTAAGTATTAGACCGACGAGGCGGTCAACGCTAGTAAGTATTAGATCGACGAGGTGGTCAACGCTACTAACTCTTAGACCGACGAGGCAGTCGACACTTATAACTTCTAGACCGACGAGGCAGTCAACGCTAATAATGCTAGACCGACGAAGCAGTCAACGCTTTTAACTATTATTCCAAAGAGGCAGTCAATGCTAGTAACTATTAAACCGACGCACGGTGGATCGAAAATCGGCTGTAGAAGACATAGGATGTCGATGTCTTAAACGTTATTTTTTTTTGCTGGAAATGACTTTTGTCGATCATTACTGTTCTATAAAATGTCATATGAAGTAATTGTGTGCACAAATGGAAGAGTTATAATTTTTATAAGAAAAAAATGTATGGAGCTGACATGAAAAATGAGGATATCTCTGGAATCGCAGGGTTCGCCGTTATATCCTTGCACTAGTACTAGTACTATTTATTTGTGAATTTTTGACATACTTAATATCACGGCATCACTTGCGATTTTTTTTTTAAATCATCAAAAAAAAAAGTATATGATACATTTTAATGCTTAAATATGGCTATACCAAGTGTAATTTACAATATTTTTTATGCTTAGACCAAAACATTCTAAGAAATCACAAAGTCGTATTACCTACTTTGTGATTTTCATTTGAAATGACATGGTAATTATGAATTACGTAATACGTAATCTTGTCTAATGCCTCAAGTCCACATTAGCTAATGATTAATAAAACTTAATACCTATATACCTGTTAAAAGGATACGTACCAAAATAATTTGGGGTACTCGCTAATTTAGCTTTGCTGCACTAATTACTTTCATTAGAAAGTAATTAGATAAATGTGATACCACCATTAGTCAATAACAATAAATAGTCAAACATTGGATTCACAACTTCAGTTCATTTAGAGCATTTCTAATACTAACATCTATCCTACCGTGTCTTTTTACTCAGTGATCGTGAATAATGGAAAGCATTATTACAAATTTAGATTTGTTTGTTATTCTGAGCAATCAGGATGCTTCGACTTTCGATCACGAAATATTGTTCAACACACTTGTTATTCGACTGGGCTCTAGCCTTTCAGATGAAGACAGTGTTACCGTGAAAGAATTTTTTCGAAGATTTACACGGGCAGTTCAAAAGAGATGGTTACGATCCCACAGGAAAAGTGAAGTTTTTAGACGTGATTACAGTAATTGGCTTGAGGCAAATATTGACTGGCCAAACTGCGTGCAAGCCAATTTGCTCATTCAAGAATCAACAAGTGAAAATATTTCTACTGAACCTGTACCTGAAGCTGTACCATCAACTTCAACAATGAAATCAACTTCAACGATGACAAAAAGATCTCGAAAGCCGTTTGAAGATCTAAGTAACAAGCAGAAGAAGAGACGATATGATGAATATATAGGCGATGACCCTAATGAAGTAGCTTTTTCAGCTGCAGCACTTTTGAAAGGAGATGGTCGTGAGGATATTGCATCTGTTATTGAACATATGCTCCAAAATCCAGAAGCAGCAACAAAAATCAAGGAAATGTTGAACAAACCAGCTCCTTCAACAATATTTTCACCAAAAAAGCACTGGGTTTGCTACTTTCATTAAAACTATCGAAATGGCAAGGGCACATTGAGGGAAACGACTATTCGAGAAGGTTCAAAGGAGATATATCCGTCTTACTATAAAGTGCAAAAAGCTAAGCTACAGTGCTACCCTCCGAAGACATTTGTGACTGTAACGGATTCATCTGCTAAGATTGCACTACAAGCGTTACTAGATTTAACTGTGAACAGAATTTTTGAAACTATTCGTAGTCCTGATGCGATACAAGATAAACAATTGATATTAATATCAAAGTGGGGATTTGACGGTGCATCTAACCAAAGTAGATATAAGCAAAACATAGAGAGTGGTCAAGATGATTCCAGCATATTTATGACCTCTTTGGTTCCATTAACGTTGACAGCTGACGGTGATACTGTATGGGTGAATCCAAAACCCTGCTCACCTATGTATTGCCGTCCAGTCCAGTTTAGTTTTGTGAAAGAAACCAAAGACGTTGTCATAAATGAAAAAACTGCAATGGATAACGAAATTGAAGCTCTCGTTCCCTGAAAATGTCAAGGACATGAAATTAGTCACAAATTAATGATGACGATGATTGACGGCAAAATTTGTACATAAGCATATTGTATTGTATTGTATTTGTATTTGTATTTGTTTTGAAGCTAAGTCAAATGCGGCCTGCTACCTGTGTTTAAGCCTACAGAAATGAATAAGTTAGATGTCATTGCGTCAAAAACCATTTCTTCTGGTGTGTATGAGTTCGGATTATCATCAGTTCATGCCCGCATTAATGTGATGGAATGTCTTACACATAGCGTATCGTCTCGACTTCAAAAAGTGGTCTGCAAGAGGAGAAGGTCATCAAGAGTTATTGCATTCACGAAAAAAACTCATTCAAGATCGATTCAAAGATGATCTCAACCTTTTGATTGACATCGTTAAGCAAGGATCAGGCACAACTAACGACGGGAACACAGCAAGGCGGTTTTTTGAATTTCCTGATAAAACTGTTGCGATCACTGGATTAGATGAAGACCTAATACGCAGATTTGCTGTGATTCTGCAAGCTATCACATCTGGAGAGATTGTAGACGTGCCGAAATTTAAAGAATACGCTAGAACAACCGCTGAAAAATACGTGGAACTGTATGATTGGTACTACATGTCATCAACCGTCCACAAATTGTTGATTCACGGAGGGGACATAATTGCAGAAAATGCTATTGTACCAATTGGAAGTCTTTCGGAAGAAGCTTCAGAGGCCCGAAACAAAGACTTTAGGAGGTTCAGAGAACACCATTCGAGGAAAAAGAGTAGACAAGCATCAAACGAAGATATCCTCAATATGCTTATCGTCTCTTCTGATCCTCTAATTTATTCCACAAGACCAAAATTAGATGCCTGATGGTGACGAAGTATAAAATAAGTTAACTTTTATGGTTTATATTAGGTTAGGTTAAGTTAATATTTTTTTTTAATAATTTGCTTTTATTTTTAATCATACAATAGTTTACCATTTATTGTTATTGACTAATGATCACGTTTATCTAATTACCCTCATTATGGTACGTATCCTTTTAACAGGTATATAGGTACTAAGTTTTATTAATCATTAGCTAATGTGGACTTGAGGCATTAGACAAGATTACATTATTATGTAATTCATAATTACCATGTCATTTCAAATAAGTAGGTAATACGACTTTGTGATTTCTTAGAATGTTTTGGTCTAAGCATAAAAAATATTGTAAGTTACACTTGGTATAGCCATATTTAAGCATTAAAATGTACATATCATAAACATTTTTATTTTTTTAATTTTGACGATTAAAAAAAAAAATCGCAAGTGATGCCGCGATATTAAGTACGTCAAAAATTCACAAATAAATAGTACTATAACAGTGTGCAAGGATATAACGGCGAACCTTGCGATTCCAGAGATATCCTCATTTTTCATGTCAGCTCCATACATTTTTTTCTTATAAAAATTATAACTCTTCCATTTATGCACGCAATTACTTCATATGACATTTTATAGAACAGTAATGATCGGCAGAAGTCATTTCCAGCAAAAAAAAATAACAATTAAGACATCGAGATCCTATGTCTTCTACAGCCGATTTTCGATCCACCGTGCGACGAGGCAGTCAACGCCAGTAACTGCTCGACCGACGAGGCAGTCAACGCTTATAACTACTAGACCGACGAGGCAGTCAACGCCTGTAACTATAAGACCGACGAGGCAGTCAACGCTAGTAACTATTAGACCAACGAAGCAGTCAACGCTATTAACTTTTATACCAACGAGACAGTCAACGCTATTAACTTTTATACCAACGAGGCAGTCAACGCTAAAAACTATAAGACCGACGAGGCAGTCAAGGCTAGTAACTATTAGACCGACGAGGCAGTCAACGCCAGTAACTGCTCGACCGACGAGACGAGGCAGTCAACGCTAGTTACTATTAGACCGACGAGGCGGTCAACACTCGTAACTATGAGACCGATGAGGCAGTCAACGCTATTAACTATTGAACTAACGAGGCAGTCAACGCTCGTTACTATAAGACCGACAAGGCAGTCAACGCTAGTAACTATAAGACCGACAAGGCAGTCAAGGCTAGTAACTATTAGACCAACGAGGCAGTCAACGCCAGTAACTGCTCGACCGACGAGGCAGTCAACGCTTATAACTACTAGACCAACGAGGCAGTCAACGCCTGTAACTATAAGACCGACGAGGTAGTCAACGCTAGTAACTATTAGACCAACGAAGCAGTCAACGCTATTAACTTTTATACCAACGAGACAGTCAACGCTATTAACTTTTATACCAACGAGGCAGTCAACGCTAAAAACTATAAGACCGACGAGGCAGTCAAGGCTAGTAACTATTAGACCGACGAGGCAGTCAACGCCAGTAACTGCTCGACCGACGAGACGAGGCAGTCAACGCTAGTTACTATTAGACCGACGAGGCGGTCAACACTCGTAACTATGAGACCGATGAGGCAGTCAACGCTATTAACTATTAAACTAACGAGGCAGTCAACGCTCGTTACTATAAGACCGACAAGGCAGTCAAGGCTAGTAACTATTAGACCAACGAGGCAGTCAACGCCAGTAACTGCTCGACCGACGCGACGAGGCAGTCAACACTAATAACTACTAGACCGACGAGGCAGTCAACGCCTGGAACTAAAAGACCGACGAGGCGGTCAACGCTACTAACTATTAGACCGACGAGGCAGTCAACGCTAGTAACTATTAGACCAACGAAGCAGTCAACGCTATTAACTTTTATACCAACGAGACAGTCAACGCTATTAACTTTTATACCAACGAGGCAGTCAACGCTAAAAACTATAAGACCGACGAGGCAGTCAAGGCTAGTAACTATTAGACCGACGAGGCAGTCAACGCCAGTAACTGCTCGACTGACGAGACGAGGCAGTCAACGCTAGTTACTATTAGACCGACGAGGCGGTCAACACTCGTAACTATGAGACCGATGAGGCAGTCAACGCTATTAACTATTAAACTAACGAGGCAGTCAACGCTCGTTACTATAAGACCAACAAGGCAGTCAACGCTAGTAACTATAAGACCGACAAGGCAGTCAAGGCTAGTAACTATTAGACCAACGAGGCAGTCAACGCCAGTAACTGCTCGACCGACGAGACGAGGCAGTCAACACTAATAACTACTAGACCGACGAGGCAGTCAACGCCTGGAACTATAAGACCGACGAGGCGGTCAACGCTACTAACTATTAGACCGACGAGGCAGTCAACACTGGTAACTGCTAGACCGACGAGGCGGTCAACGCTAGTAAGTATTAGACCGACGAGGCGGTCAACGCTAGTAAGTTTTAGACCGACGAGGCGGTCAACGATTGTAACTATAAGACCGACGAGGTGGTCAACGCTACTAACTATTAGACCGACGAGGCAGTCAACACTGGTAACTGCTAGACCAACGAGGCGGTCAACGCTAGTAAGTATTAGACCGACGAGGCAGTCAACGCTTATAAATGCTAGACTGACGAGGCGGTCAACGCTAGTAAGTATAAGACCGACGAGGCGGTCAACGCTTCTAACTATTAGACCGACGAGGGAGTCAACGCTATTAACTATTATACCAACGAGGCAGTCAACGCTCTTAACTATTAGACCGACGAGGCAGTCAACACTGGTAACTGCTAGACCGACGAGGCGGTCAACGCTAGTAAGTATTAGACCGACGAGGCAGTCAACGCTTATAAATGCTAGACTGACGAGGCGGTCAACGCTAGTAAGTATAAGACCGACGAGGCGGTCAACGCTTCTAACTATTAGACCGACGAGGGAGTCAACGCTATTAACTATTATACCAACGAGGCAGTCAACGCTCTTAACTATTAGACCGACAAGGCAGTCAACGCTAGTAACTGCTCGACCGAAGAGGCAGTCAACGCTTATAACTCCTAGCCCGACGAGGCCGTCAACGCTATTAACTATTAGACCGACAAGGCAGTCAACGATATTAACTATTATACCAACGAGGCAGTCAACGCTCGTAACTATTAGGCCGACTTAGCAGTCAACACTGGTAACTGCTAGACCGACGAGGCAGTCAACACTTATAACTTCTAGACCGACGAGGCAGTCAACACAAATAATACTAGACCGACGAGGCAGTCATCGCTATTAACTATTATTCCAAAGAGGCAGTCAATGCTAGTAACTATTAGACCGACGAGGCAGTCAACGCCTGTAAGTATTAGACCGACGAGGCAGTCAACGCTATTAACTATTAGACCGACGAGGCAGTCAACTCCTGTATCTATTAGACCGACGAGGCACTCAACGCTATTAACTTCTATACCAACGAGGCAGTCAACGCTCTTAACTATTAGACCGACGAGGCGGTCAACGCTATTAACTATTAGACCGACGAGGCAATCAACGCTATTAACTATCAAACCGACGAGGCAATCAACGCTAGTAACTATTAGACAGACGAGGCTGTCAACGCTAGTAACTATTAGACCGACGAGGCAGTCAATGCTAGTAACTATTAGACTGACGAGGCGGTCAACGCTGTTTACTATTAGACCGACGAGGCAATCAACGCTTTTAACTATAAGACTGACGAGGCAGTCAACGCTCATTATACTAGACCGACGATGCAGTCAACGCTATTAAGTATAAGACCGACGAGGCAGTCAACGCCTGTAACTACTATACCAACGAGGCAGTCAACGCTCTTAATTATTAGACCGACAAGGCAGTCAACGCTAGTAACTATAAGACCGACAAGGCAGTCAACGCTAGTAACTATAAGACCGACAAGGCAGTCAACGCTAGCAACTATTAGACCGACGAGGCGGTCAACGCTATTAACTATTAGACCGACGAGGCAATCAACGCTATTAACTATCAAACCGACGAGGCAATCAACGCTAGTAACTATTAGACTGACGAGGCAGTCAACGCTAGTAACTATTAGACCGACGAGGCAGTCAACGCTATTAACTGCTAGATCGACGAGGCAGTCAACGCTATTAACTATTATACCAACGAGGCAGTCAACGCTAGTAAATATTAGACTGACGAGGCAGTCAACGTTAGTAACTATTATACCAACGAGGCAGTCAACGCTATTCACTATTAGACCGACGAGGCAGTCAACGCTATTCGACTGATTTCTCATCCACTTAGGCTGCCTGTTCACTGAAGTGGAGAACCCCTGTGAAACGGAGATGTGCATATGTGTGCAGTTATGATTCTATTGGTTAATATTGGCACAAGTCTCCGCTCTGCAGGGCTTCGCCGCGCAATAAACAGATTGCCTTAATGTCGCAAATACTAGGAACTAAATAACTTAGAACTTGTTTGAAAAATATGTACTTGCTGCCTAAAAATAGTTGGGGTTTCTTCCCAGCTATAACTGTGTAATAGAAATAGTTAACTACTTTAAAAATAACTTGCAGTAGTTAGGTTTTGCACAGCTCACTGCTCTTCTATGAATGATCGAGGTCCAGATTGTACTGATAGGCACTAAAAATGATGTAGCAGGACTGTTTTACAAAATAACGTTCAAGCATTCGTTTCTTGCTCTTGACACCGATTTAACCAATCTCTAGCTGCTCAAATAGGTAATATTAGGTGCTGCCGCAATTGAGTAGAATATCCTGTAGTCCTATTTTATTATAATTATAACGAAACTGGAGTATTTTCTGAAATCGTATGTTGTTATTTTATCGCTGTCAGTCATCACTCATTACATAAGACACAACATCAATCAAATGTCAAATGTCATTGTCAAAATGACAATTCGCATATTGCTGATCCACCATATTCACGTAGTGTTACTCTCCTTGACAGAGATAATTTTAATGTACAATTAAACGAAGTAATATTATATCAAATTAACATAAAAAATCGGTTACTATATTGTATAGCCATATTCACATATAGTGTACACAGAGCTGGCCCAGGCTCCATACAATTCTGGAACATCTCCTTTATTCATTATTCTTAGTAAGTAGTTTATTTTATAATTATGATTGCTAATAAATACTTATTTAAGCAAATGTAAAAAACCTGCCAAGTGCGTGTCGGACTACGTACAATGACGGGTTCCGTTGTTGATATGAATTTATTTATCCCAAGAACAAACTTAACATTGTAGTTGAAACACATGTTCTCATGTGTGACCCAAACACGAACCTGTAACATAAATAAATTAATTTTGAATATAAGAGTCACTTTTGGGGGGCAATCAAGAAAATAAAATAAAAAGCTTTGTTAACAGTATTGTATGACATATCAAATGAAAGGGCTTGTTGCGAGGATCTTAAACATATTTTTTATATAATTTTAAAATAAATACTTTTAAAGATATTTAAGAAATTCGATGTAAATTAACCATTCCCTCCCTTATCTCCGAAACTACTGGACCTAAAATTACAGGAAAACCTATAAGAAGTCTATGGTCTTAACATAACTTGGTAAGTCTTTGAATATTGTGTGTACAAACTTACATTTGCAGTTGGAATGTATGGAAGAACATGTATTTCAACTACAATGTCAAGTTCGTAATTGGAATAAATTCATCCTAACTACGGAACCCTTCATTGTGCGTAGTCCGACACGCACTTGGCCGGTTTTTTTTTTAAGTTTTGTATTTGAGTTGATTGAATGAAAGGTAAATTACGGTTTACGATTTATGACGTATTGAAAAAAAAAAAAACTTACTAGATCTCGTTCAAATAAATTTTTGATGGAAGTTTACATAGTTCCATCAAAAATTTACATTACATCATATATTTTTTTAGTTTTATCATTCTCTTATTTTAGAAGTTACAGGGGGGGGACACATTTTAATACTTTAGAAGTGTCTCTCGCGCTAACTATTCAGTTTAGAAAAAAAATTATATTAGAAACCTCAATATCATTTTTGAAGACCTATCCATAGATTCACGTACGGGTTTGATGATTATTTTTTTTGAGTTTCTGTTCTAAGTATGGGGAACCCCCAAAATTTTTTTTTTTTTTCCTATTTTTGTGTGAAAATCTTAATGCGGTTCACAGAATACATCTACTTACCAAGTTTCAACAGCATAGTTCTTATAGTTTCGGAAAAAAGTGGCTGTGTTGCTATTTAGCTACGGAACCCTAAAAAGGGTGATTTGTACCGATAGTCGTTAGATTTGTACTCTTACTCATCAAAAAAACTCAGTAGTCGTCAATTTTTGATGATAATTTAAACTTTCGGGTCTTAAACATAAAGTTCAAGATAAGCACAAAAAACTGTGATTGTCTTTGATATTAGTGGAGTCTGCGCTCGGTGCTTGGTGTGGCAACACGCCGTGTTCGAGTGCGCGACAAGTTAATCGTCATCCTGAGGATGCCTCGTTGAGAGGTGAAACACGTGTCGATTTCTTCCAGGGTCTCATTAAGACTCTTTAGAAATAGCTAAGCGGAACAAGTTACTAAATATATCCACATCATCATTTTATAATGGATTTCCGCAAGGTCACGCCTGAATCAATTAACTATATTAGTGGCAAGACTAAGAAACAAAAGGTGGGTAGAAGAACAAATCACAAGAAATGACTAAAGCTGTTAGCATAGCAGGTAGGTAATAAAACTAGCAAGACAAATTAAATTCTAATGTATTTTTGTTTAAAAAATCTAAAGGACTCACAGAATCAGATTTATTTGAATCAATTTTGACGTGAAAACGTATTTTCGCTCGGTGTACTAGGTAAGTTCAATATACTGGTGGTAAATTCATTGTTTCTGACCATTCAAAACATGTATGACTTGAACCGCTAATAACTACGAGAATTTGAGTACTAGAGTTATGGTTGAGCATTCAAAAATAGGGTATATTTGTAATAATTTTGAGGCAGGATATAATTTGCCTATGGCGTCACATCGCGAATGCCCGTGCATGCACGCTACACTCTATTTTTCACTGTGTCGCAATTCCATTTCGAGTAGCGCAAAAATTTAGCTAGAACGATGATTCTAGTACCATTGTCAATACTTGACAAAGCACTATCACTGAAGAAACAACAGAAATCTTGGCCAAAATAGGTTTAAATATGCATTTGAAGTTGACAATAGCAAAATAATTTCAGATGTCGTCTCATATCGCCCATAAATCTAGCCAGAAATGAAAAAAAGTTCAATAAAAGTAAGTATGCATCATAAGGAAAGCAATGAGCCTCAAAAGTTCAGTGGAAATACAATACCTACGGTAGTATCAGAAACCGAAAAAAAATCTGTAGCAAGGAGAAAAAAGGTTTAAGATGTCGTCTCATATCGGCCGTAAAAAACAGCACTGAAAAATATCACATACAATGAAAAGTTACTTTATAAGGAATGCAATGAGCGTACTAAGTCCAGTGTCGAGCAAGTACAATGGCTATGGAACTATTGAAAACCGTATTTTTTTTTACAAAAGCCTTTAAGAAGCGAGCATACCGGGGCACTTACTGGAAAAATGGTAGCACCGATTAGCCAGGGATTATTAAAGATCGGTTATACCTTCCTGGGTAAGGCAGGTTACGTTAGAATTGAGAATACTATTTACCAGCCGAGCAAGTGGAACGCGCTTATTCACCAGATCAGCGATCAAAGCGAGTGCTCTTACGATACTGCGAGCGAAGCGAGCACACTCTTGATACAAATCTGTACAGCGCTTAATCACACGATAAGCGCGCTTATTCAGAAAATGTGCTTTCTGCTCTTAAGAGATTTTTGACACCAGCAAGTGAAGCGAGCCTCGAGATCGTCATCGTCATCGAGATCTTCGACACGAGTGCGCTTGAACATGACAAGAACGAACGAAGCAAACTCTATCACAAGAAAAGCGTGAGCACAGTTTCGTGCCGAGTGAGCAAAGCGAGCCCAATGACGCTACGACTGAGCACAGCGCGTTTACTCGACCAATGAGCGAGCGAAGCCAAAACAGCTTAAGAAAAACCCAGCGTTATCGTCAATTGTAGTCCAAACCTTATGGAGAAGAGCCGGGAAGAAACTCCACAGTTACTCTTTTAAAAATAAATGGTTTCTACAATGTTTTCAAATTACAGTGTTAATAGATATGAAAGGACAGTGTAGGCCTATTAACAAGCACCAGGTACTTAATAAAATAGAAAATGGTTCACAAGTCTACAGCCTACAACGTTCTCACATTCAAAAAATCTAAAAGAAAAGAATCTATATAAAAGATTAACAAAATAATAAAAATAAGGACCTATTTAAACCAAATGACATGACTGCCACTACAGCTGTAACAACTATAATTTGATAAAAAAATATATAGAAAACTGTAGGTATATAATATCAAATAATGAAAAGATTTTGTCAAGGAATATGTAAAAAAAGTAAAATGAAATAATCATCGTAATTTAGGACCAGTTAATAGACATTTACATTGTTATGCTGTTATGCCGCTTACGCTATGCCGTCAACGTAATGAGGTACCAGGGAAGCCACATGTGCAGAAGGAATTATTGCCAAACTTCCTTGTCTAAAACGTAGTCTTTAATCTTATAATATGCTTTTTTGATAAGTACACGTTTGATGTGGGTTTTAAGCTTTCCATAGCTTAGTTCTGTAACCGACTTTGGCAACTTGTTATAAAAGCAGATAATGTTTATAAATAAGAAATGACTTACTAGTTTTAGTTAATCTAAATTTGGGTATCACAATTTTCTTTTATTAATAGTCTTAAAGTGGCTTGGTCCAATTGGTAATACAATGGGAAGGGGTCATTTGAACCAATAAAAACTGCGTCTCTTGAGCATGGCCATAGTTGTAGGTCGATGTTGTCTTGTGTTAGTATATTTCAACAAAATTGTAACAAAATTGTATTCTTCTATCCTGATAATTTCCAGGCAAAGAGTGGCTGCAGTGCACCGATTGATGCATGACGATGAGAGTGTTAGTGACGTAATATTAGTGACATATGTTTTTTGGCAGGCATAGCAAATGGCTTGATTGATTGTCCGAAACTACTCAGCAAAATACTTCATCGCACTAATCAAAATAACCTGCTTAAATGACCTAAGCTGCAAGCACCATGCGCATCGACTAATGATAGGCGCAAGGCCTTCTCGATTTGCAGTGTTAAAGCCTTCAATAGTTTACAATCGCACCTGGAGATTGATCTATTTTACACCAGCGCACACAGTATTAGAAAGATCCTAAGGACCACCAAGCCATACATACCAAGGAATATTTTGGCGTTAGTCATGATTAATTACTAAATGTTTCGGTTTGTGATATCTGATGTAATATTATGTAGGTACTCATACTATAGATGATTTAACTGTTATAATGTTGCACGACTTGACAATTTTTTTTTGAAGTGCAAACTTCTTTAGGCGCGTTGGGCATTTTTGAGATGGGAAAACCCTTCATCCAGACCAAACCAAACCGATACCTCATTTTTGTAAATGCGATTGTGCTCTTTATTTATATTACGTTACGGATCAATGTTCTATACAAGTATTTTTACTTTAAAGGTTTTGGAAGTATTTTTTTAGTTTTCACTTCTATCGGCACTCCCGGAATGCCATTGTTTTTTTTTTATTGTTTCTCTTCATTCGCGTTTCACTTTTATTACCTAACTAAAAATGTTTTATTTCTTTTTTTTTTTGCAGTTCGCTGTTAACGAACATTTAGTCAACGCAAAGTATTTATTACTAGATGTATACACGTGGAAGCTTGTCATTAGCAAATTTTCCTACCTATGAATGATTTTTAATTGTATTATTAGTCTGTAAGCTCTCTCTGAAATATAATATAAACAAATATAACATGTTAAGTGCACTTCAGCTGCTGGTGCAGTTTATGTTTGCATCAACTGTGACGGTGATTAAGCTAAGCTAGTTTTTACGTTTCTATTGTTTCATAATAAATGTTCCTAATGATTACCTAAGAATGTTTGTTAAAGATTTTTGAAAGATTTTATTTGTTTGAAAATTAAATAATTTTCATAAGAAACAAACCTTTTAAGTCCACTGGATCAACTAGCCCGGTGGGGTGGCTCAATTGACCCCACCTAGGGTCAAAACAGCCATCTGACGTTTGTGATATTCATGTAAATTAGTCTAGTAAACACATATATTTGCTACATTTTTTATGGTGTTGCATAGCCAAATAAACAGCCTATTTATTTTAAAAGGTATAATTATTTATCACTTCATTAATTCGAAGTTATATTGCTTTGAACAAAATGATGATCAAGATCGAACTTTTTCAACATTTGTGCGCGAGTGAATAAGATCAGAAGAGTATCTGAGCCACTAAGAAAATAACAAGGGTATCATACCACCACAAGTACCACAACCATTGTAGTTTACAGTTTGACTTCCTTTTCAACTAACAATAGCTATTGTGTTCTATAGAAGTGAAGGGCCATCAGCAATAAACGAGCATACGTATCACATAGAATACGTGTAGAAGATCATCCTCTAGGAAAAATGATCATAAAAAAATCGAGCATTTATTTCACATTATCTCGTATATTTTCAAAATAATATCTCTCATATCTAGTACAGATAGTCGTAGGGAGAACCACATCCGCACGCGCACTTGCCGGTGATAGACACGGCACCAGCAGCAGCCACAGGACCACTGAAGCTCACAGCGCCCATGATGGGGACCTGACCGGCGACGGCGGTAGTACCGGCGACTGGCAGCTCACCAGTGACTGCCACATTGCCTTCACCTGCGCCGCCGTACGCGGCAAGTCCAGCACCACAACCAGCACTGGGATATGCGCCAGCGTATCCGGCGGCGGGGTATGCGCCAGCAAAATCGACGGCGGGATATGCAAGTCCATCATAAGCTACACCGGGAGCAGCTAAACTGTAAGGACCGATCGGGCCGTAAGCGCCAAGGCATGCCTGGCTGAATACATTCTGTAAAATAAATAAGCATGATAAATCTACTCAAAAATTTACCTTCAGAAACTACATATGAATCAAATAAAAAATACCTTAAAAAAAATTAAGCAATAACTTACATGGACCAAGCAAGCTTGGATGCAGAACAATAGAACAGTGAAGGAAGACATGTTAAAAGTTTGTTCAACTGCTGAAGACTGAATGATGATCCAAAACTGGTGTCACATTTTATACGTAGCCCCTTGTTGATAACAAACACGTTTTCGAAATTTTTGAAAACGTGACAATATGTTTCAAATTAAATAAAGTGTTCCTTTTATTAGTACGTAAGTAGTAGACCTTATCATGCTTGCACAAGCTATTAATTAATAACACTTACCTACATATTTATTTTCTTGGAACTTGATAACTTAATTACTATAAAACCACCAACAGTTGCACTGAACATCATTCTTGTGTCAGCACTCGAAACAAACTACAATGTCTGTTAAAGCTATCCTCGTCCTCTGCACTCAGGCGCTCCTGCTCAAGGTAAGAAGTATTTATTGTATAGTAACATATTTCATTATTTGACAAATTGTGTTACTGTCTACAACAATATTCTTTTCTTCTTTCGTGTCGTTAATAACTAACCTGGTGTCAGAGTTTTAAAGCCGCCCATGGCCCTCTGATTTAGTTAGTTTCACATGCCGTCGAAAAATATCTCTCAAGCATTCCGGTTTCCTCACGATGTTTTCCTTTACCGTTTTTGAAACAAGTGTTAATTATACAATACGGACATGAATCTGAAAAGTCAGAGGTGCGTGCCTTGGGTTCGAATTCGAAACAAATGACTTGGCAGTCCAACGGTCACACTACTAGGTTATCACTGCTCAACAATATTAATGTTTGTTTAATAAGTGCGTAACAAAATATTTTTTACAATTTCAGTCCGCACTCGGACAGTCATGCACCAGCCGCGCTGCGGTTGCTGATATCTCTGGACTTGCTGCTCCCTACGGCTATGCCGCTCCCGCATTAGCCACCCCTTGCGGTTTGGCTGCTCCTGCTTGTGCATATGATGGACTCGCCTACCCTGGCGTTGGCTTGGCTGGCAGAGGTCTTGCTTTTGATGGACTGACCGCTGGCTGTGCAGGCAGAGGCCTGGCTTACGATGGAATGTACGCCCCCGCCATCGAGTTTAGTCCCACCAGTGGCGGCGCTCTGCCTGTCTCCAGCGCCTCCGCCATCGCTCCCGTCGGTATTTCCGTGGTGTCTGACAACGTTTATGAGGGTATCTTGGCTGTGGGTGGTGAGTTGCCGTTCGTGGGTACTGTTGCTATGGAAGGTGTGGTGCCTTCTGCCGGTGCTGGCGCCGTCAACCATGCCTGTGGTAATGGCAGGAACGCTATGATCAGTGAGACTGCAGCCTTTGCCCCGGCTGCCGCCATGGGCCCACTTGCTGCTTACGCTCCTGGTGCCGCCTTCGCTCCCGCTGCTCTTGCTGCTCCTGGCCTTGGTCTTCGTGGTGGTTGGGCTGGCAGAGGATGCGGGTGTGTCGTCTAAGAATTTATTTATTAAAGAAAATTGATTGACATTCAAAACTCCTTCAAGTTAATAAATCAATTATGCATTTATATTTTAGGTAATTTTATTTGTCCACAATTTATAGAACGAAACCTCCATTATGCTGCACCAGCAGCAGAAGTGCACTTAACATGTTTTATTTGTTTATATTATATTTTAGAGATGAGCTTACAGACTAATTATGGGTAGTTCTTCGAAATTTGATTCTTCGACTGATTCATATGGCCAAAATTTAATTTCACATTCAGCATATGAAAATAGGTACAACAAATAACATGTATGTATTTGAATGAGGGACTCGTTTTTATAAAGTAGTTTTCAAGATATTATCGTTCAAATATTTTGTGCCCAGATGAATCTGAATTTGTTACAGATGAATCAGAAACAGAAATAAAAATGAAAAACTTTATGTAGATGGGTTCTGTATTAAGAAAAAAATCATATTTAACAACAACAATAATATTTTTTTATGAAAACAATTATCAGTGATCATGTCACGGAAAAAATGTGATGAATTCAACAGTATTTTTTGTAAAAAATATTTTTGAAATTCCAATAGGTATATAATAATTCTTGTATTATATGGGAAAACGAGAATATTGTTATATAACAGAAATTTTTACTATTGCTAATATTTGTACTTAATACAATAAATTCTGTTAAGTACTAGAATGTCATTATAATTGCTACATTATATTGTTCTCTCTGTTTAAATTTTTCCGTGTACAACTCACTAGTCCTATTTATTATTCTTATTGACTTAGCTATTATATACCTTTATATACCTATATAGCTTTCATAATTAAAAAATCACAGTAGTACAAACTTATTCTAATAATGGCACTTTTGATATCAGTCTTAAGCAGTCTTAATTATTAATTAAAATTACTAGTGGTGTATTTATTACTAACAATAAAGTAACAAAAAATGAGATCAACTTAAATTAAATGGCATTTTTGACAATTATCTTCCTTATTAACTTTCAAAGAACTATACTTATTCTAGGTATGGATATTTGATAAGTAATAAGAAGGACAAAAAGAAATATTTCCTTGTGTTTTGCCTAGGGACCGAGCTGCTTTTAAAATCATCCTTAAAGCCTTGTTGACGAGATCTTGAATTTTTGAGGAAGATGGAATAATCATATCTTCATCAATGGCGTGAGATTCTTTTGTCCGTTTATCATATTGAGGCCTTTTAAACACAAAAATATCCTCATCGTCAGAATCTGAGCGTTCATCCACGCTTTTTTGATGAAGGGTCTCTGGTGAATTTTGGAGTTATAAGTTTTTCATCGATTGACGAAGTCTCCATCCAAAAGCTGTCGTCATCGGGAAGGTCGAGGTCTTGTTGGGCTGTATCCGTATCTTTTCCAGTCTGAATTTTGGTAGCAGATATTTGGCTACGTTGGATCAAAGAGTTGTATGTAGCTTTCTTCGATGTCACCTATCTTTTTTTCTCGAATTTGACGTTTATACCACTCTGTTGTTTATTAATGTCTTCTATGGTATAAAAACCAATGTGTTGACCATGAGGACATGGAATGGCTTCTTGTGCACAACTAAGTTCTCTCATAGCTAAAGTCTGAAGTTGATTGGCACTCCACACAACCTCATGTGTTCTCGTGATCTTGCGGAATTTCTGTAAATTTCCGGGAATCAGCATATCTTTCTCTAATGTGCCCGACTCATGAACCACTTCTATAATAACTCCTAGACAACTTTCTTTTAGGTGTCTGACAAGAATTTCAATGTTTGGAATGTCATTCCCTCTCGCAACTATATGATCAGCAATTCGTTTTAGAACTCCTCCGACACCATCAGGAGCCCCTTTCCCGTGTCCTTTTTCAGAATAATTCCACACCAATATTCGCAAACTTGAAAAATACCAGTGCATTTTCGCCATTATGTAAAACATTTTGCGATTACGATATTGCGCCGATGGTGAATCCGAAATAAAGTGAAAGGTTATTATTACGTGCGGCACTTCGTTTTCAAGAAATCGGAGAATCGGCTGTAAATGTTCCCAAATTGCGACGGCATCATGGCGCAAACATTGGCTAATCGTACAATATGACTGTTTACACAGTTTTCCATCTTTAATGTAATAAATAACAGAGGTGTGTATTGTTGCTTGTTGTCTGGAGCTACCAAAGTGGAAAGACTGAATGAATCTCAGAGGCGTATTTAGTGTTATAGTTTTCACTAAAATCGCAATACATTCTTCAGGCTTCAGGTTTTGTTTCAATTTTTTAGTATAATTATATTGAGCAATAATATTTCCGCAGTGTCGCATATAAGGTACTAACAGGTTTTCGAAATGATCGATTATATCTTTGGGATGCGCTGCAACTTTTGCCTTAATCGTTTGAAGCGTAGCTTTTTCATCTCCATCTTTGATATAAGTTTTTTTTTACTTTGTTCCAAATCCAGTAATGTATTTCTTTGGTATTGTCATTTTTTTATAATTTATGACCTTATTTTTGCAACTATCACATTTCTTACCCAGACAGTGAACATTCCTAGGATCACAACTTAGTGATTGTAGAATCTCATTTACAGATTTTTCCACAATCAGATCATTTTTCCGATGGGCTACAACGATCAGCTCCATATTTTCATGATCTTTACACGAACATGTTTCTCGAATATTGACGTTTGGTACGCGTACCCAAAATGGACGAAGCTTGCAAAATGCACTGTAGCTTATTTTGTGTTGAGGATTGGTTTCAAGATACTTTTTATGTAGATTCTGCAAGCTGTCGGTAAGATATAGCTTCTTTTTTTTTTACTTTTCCTTTGGTGACAAATTATTTTTTCCCGCGCACATTCTACTGTTTTCATCTACTTCAAAATACATTGTGATATTTTCTTCACACCAAGCTGTATTTTTTCATTTTCAGATAGATTTCCTTTTGTGTTTTATGCACGTCTGTTACTCATTTATCTTTTTGTAAGCGTTTTATCTTTTTCCTGTAATTTTCATTGACTTTTTTAAGTTCCAGATTTTTTTGGTCTATCAATTGTAGTTCTTTATTGTATCTGTATAGAAACTTGCGTAAAATATGTTTCCAAGGCGATTTCTTTTTAACAGACGTTTTCCGTGCAGCTTTTTTATAAACTTTTGGGCTGACGACACGTCGTGGAGACAATGCGATGCTACTTTGTGGGCTGGGAGTCCTCGGTGAATCTGATATCGAAGTATTTGGTGAAAGCGATTTTATTATTCTCGCAGGGACGTCAGCGTTGGATGAGACATCGTTTTCATTTTCTGTTAGGTTCAAATAAATTCCAAGTGTTCTCTTTTGTCTTATTGTGGATCTTGTTATACGTGCAGACTGCTGGTGAAAACTGAGTTAATATCTGTGACGAGCTGGGAATTTCTGGAGATCTTGGTATAATCGAAACTTCTGGAGATGATGGTAATTCCAAATGTAAAGGGTCATTTATTTCGGTAATGTCTGCTGGATCACATTTGTCATTGATTTCCTCTTCTGAATGAATATCACGTTCTTTTAATTTTTTTTTAGCATACCATTTTCGAGTACTTTCTCTGCTTTTCTTCCTAGCTATGTTTTGTTGTTTCGGTGTCAAATTCTGAACTGATACGATTTTACCTTCTCTCTTTCTTTTCAAGTATATTTTTTTGATTTTTTATTTCCACACACATTTTTGTCTGGATCTTTTCTTATATTTTCCATCCTTTTACGTTCTGCGAGTCTCTTTTTCTCCTTCCTTTTATCTTTAGTTTGTGGCATTTTTATGAACTGTAATATTAAAATAACAGAAATTAGATAAACTTCGACTTATGAATAAATAGGTTTTTATGGTTGTTAATACGGAAGATTAATGTCAAAAGTGCTATTTAAATAATCCTGGTCTCAATTTCATTACATTATTGTTAGTAATAAATACACTGTTAGTTATGATTGTTAATTCTAAATAATAATTATTAATTCTTAACTAAGACTAAAACGTATCATATGTAGAATAAGTTTATACTCCTGTGATTTTTGAATTATTCAGAGGTTATAGCTCAGTAAATATAATAAATAAGACTAGAACTACTGACTTGTACACAGTGGATGCTGGAAGAGATTTCTTTAGAAATAAGCATTGCCTTTGTACGTATTTTTCTATTCCTTTCTTCTTGTCTGTTTATATGTGTGTGCATAAATGGTTAAATAAATAAATAAATAAAAAATTGGACAAGGAGAATTACGCTACAAAAGCGCTCCTTTCGTGCTGGAGAGGCGAAAACCTAATTTATTTTATGATTCATATGGGGTTTTGACCATATGAATCAGGCACAGATGAATCAGGATTTTGCCTACAATCATGCATAACTTATCATACATACAGACTTCAGTATTGTAGTGTTTCTACACGAATCTATAACCCAAGAGCATCACACGAAACTCAGATTAAAGTTTTAAAACGATAAAATAAATTTTATAAAGTAGGCAGTGTAATCAGAATGCCACCTTAACCAAGCACAGATGAATCAGATCTAAGCCAACCAGCCGCACGTCCACTTTCTAGGTCGTCCGTTGCACGACTGGCGTCCCCCCGCGCGGGAAGCCAGTCTCTCATTATTATTACCCGACCAAGTACGGTCAAGCGCAGCTTTACTTATTTATAAACACACTAACGTAGTTATAACTAATTTTAATTTTTTTATTTGTGAGAGGACAATTCATTTCCTTATATAGATATAATTATAATTTATATTGACTTATCAGAGGGAAAATGCGACATCGACCATTTTGTTCCGGAAAATGGCTAACGGACGCGTTATATGAATCAGAAGAACAAACTTCAAATATTTTTATTCTGTACCTAGACAGCAATTATTTGAAAAATATAATTTGTCCCAGTTAGGTATATACATAAACTGTGCAAAACAAAATTACCGTTTTGTTACTTGGTTACAGAAAATATACCCATAGAAATCGAAAATTTTGTCTCTGAAGAACTACCCTAATAATACAATTAAGGGTCTTTCAAACAGGAGCGACACGCGACGCTACACAAAGACACCGCTCGTCGCGCGACGAGCGGTGTCTTTGTGTCGCGTCGCGTGTCGCGCCTGTTTGAAAGAGCCTTTAAAATTATTTATATGATGTGCATGGTGCCTGCAGCATAGGTCGTCTAAGCAGGTTATTTTGATTAGTGCGAAGAAGCATTTTGCGGAGTAGTTTCGGACAATCAATCGAGCCATTTGCTATGCCTGCCAAAAAACATATGTCACTAATATTACGTCACTAACATATGCCCATTTGCGTCAATAATGCCTGGAAATCTATAAGCATAGGAAAATACAATTTAGCTATGAAATATGCTAACACAACACAACATTAACCATCAACAGCAACTGTGGCCATGCTCAAGAGACACAGTTTGTTTTGGCTCAAATTACCCCTTCCCCATTTTATTACCAATTGGACCGAGCCACTTTAAGACTATTAATATTACATTATTTTTGATACCAAAAGTTACGACGTACTGCATTTTTACTTTAGGCGCGAAAATAGAAGTAACGAACGCACACACTCAAAGCAAACACCGGCCGGCTACCGACGCAACAGCGCGCAATGGCCGAGCCGCATAGCCCTGCCGCTTCTTGTGGCATCCCTCACTTGTATCTAACCTACTACATCTCTGTTCTAGTGTGGGTGGCGCAGGAGACCCCGCGGCTGAAAATGAACAAGAGAAAATAAACTTCGTATCTCGAAGAAATACTTACGTGCTATAATTTTATTTGCTTTGAGAAAAGAATTTTATGTAGTTTGCTGCTTGTGATTTCTGACATCCTGAGAAAGAAAATCCTCAAATAATTAATGGAAGTTGCTGTATGTGAAAACTTTTTGCGATTTTTGACTTTGGTAGCGGCCAGACTTTCCACCATAAAAAAGTAAGTTGGAGTCTTATTTCCTACGAAATCTATGGGATAAGTTTTTTGTGATTTCTGACTTTTCTAGGACTCGAATCTCAGTTGGTCCTATAGACTTTTGACCCTTATAAGAAAGAGGATCGATAGGCTTCAAAAAAAGTTGTTGTGAATATGGCTACTTTTTTTTTCTACATCTGTGAATGCAGATTTAAATTTATCAAAAAGTTGAGAATCGTTTACTATGACTATTTTCCTATGGAAACAACGGATAAGGTACCTGCCCACTGCCAAATCTTAAAAATCCACTAAACACAATCTCAAAGCTACCATTTACTGGGTAATTTATCATTCGTGACTTGAATGTGCCCTGGTGACTAAGAGTATGCCGTGCTCACTCAAGTCTCGCTGATGGTGGCGCATATATTGGATTATTTAGTTCCCTTCAAAATATTTTAGCCAAATGGAGCTGATCCATGCGTCGTGTTCGTAAACGGGCACCATCAGTTAGGACTGGTCGTCTCTTAGCTGCCACAGCTTATTCAATTTTTTTTGTTTTTTTTTTTTAACTGAAAACTTCTTTAGGTGCGTTGGGCATTTTTGAGATGCAACTAAACCATTGATTTCGCGACACCGTGATGACACCAGCTTTTGACCATTAAAAAGACATCAACGCGTTAATCACCGCGGTGCGTGGAGTAAAAGATATCAACGCGTTGATTACCGCGATGCCGATTTTTTTTCAAGTTTTCACTTCTGTCGGCATTAGAGTGCGACGGGTCACTTTGGAGTGCCACGGCCACTGTCCACTTTTGTTTGTTCTTTTTTTTTTTTTGTTTTTATTCTGGATAATTTAAACGTTATAAACGTACCTTTTTACATGTTTCTCACATATAAAATAAACATTAATGATGCACCTAATATTTTGTAACAATATACTTATGTAGGTAATTTAAGAGAGTGTCCATGGAGATTCTTTTCCGTTCTTTTCCAAAGGAAACCGCTTCGCTTTGGGATTGGCTGGCTTCATTTTTCTGCATGACCGACTCTTTTAAACAATTTAAGAGTGCCTGTAAATGGATTAACTGAAATAAATGTTTCGAGTTTGAACAATCGAAAACTGTTATTTTCTAGAGCTAAGCGCACATTTATAGCCAAGGCGGGCTGCAGAGCGTTGCATTGCAAAAATCTGCCAAAGCACATTAGGAGCCGCAGCGGGCCGCACCGCAACGAAATAATTGTTCCAGATTAGACTTTGAACTTTACACAGTTCAGTGCAATAAGTCGCCGCGTCGCAACGCTTTGCAAAAATCCTTTTGCATCACTTTAGTTTAACTTTCCCACACTACGGGCGGGCCGCACCGGGCCATCGGGATTACGCGCCAGGCGTATTTTTGCAGCCATGGTTATGCGATATGGCGCAACCCGCCCATATGTGCGCGAGCCTTAAAAAGTCGGTTTCACTAAAATACGCTTTTTGAGCTAGGAATTTCTTAAATTGATTTTATTTATTTATATATACTTTATTGTACACCACAAAAATACATAAAAAAAATAAACCAAACACTACAAAATATACAATTGGCGGCCTTATCGCTTTCCGCGATCTCTTCCAGGCAACCTTGGAATGAACCGTGATTTGCATGGACATAAAATGGGGCTGTCGTTGGTGCAAATAATAAGTATACAATATACTAGAATAGATACACAGATATATACATATCCTAAATAATAGATACATAAATACATATATAGTAACTAAATATATAAGCAACAAAAATAAATTAAGACTATAGATAATTACAGTTACGAGAACAAGATCACAACGACAACTAATGTTCCTTTACGAGTCTCTTAAAAACAGGTAACGATTGCGCACGTTTTTGTAAGTACATTATTATTAAATTAAACAACTTCTCTTGTTTCGACAAATTATTAACTACTAGCTAAACGAGAAGATAATGTCCTGTTTCTTAGCACTCGATCGTGTCGTATAAAAAGTTTTTGTGAAAATTACCCATTTTTAGCTGACAGCAAAATTTTTTTCAAAATCTGTGAATGCAGTTCAAATATTTCTCAAAAATTTAAGAACACGGTGAGACCGTTTTCCTGTAGCTACATCGGATAAGGTCTTTATATTACTAATCTCAAAAATCCACCCTGTAAAGATAAATAAAGATAATTGGAGCCATAAACAGCCACTCTTACGCATAAGTGCAGTTTTTGCACTATTTGAGCAGAGTTTACTATGTATTATCTCGTCTGTTTCACGAAATTGTGCCTTTCAGATGAGGCAATAACGAAGAATTTGATCTTACGAACCTACATTTTCTTTTGAACATGTTTTGAGGTATACCTTCAAGCAGTAGCTATGGTTCGTGGTTCACTTATTAAAAATAAAGAATCCTGATATTATTTCGCTTTCAGGCTTTAAGCCTCATTATATAACTAACATTGTGGTTTTGTCCTGAAATTGACTGATATTATAACATAATTAATTACACATATTTCTTTTTACTTAATAAAATTGCGCTGAAGAGTCGTTCACCAAGAAGATGTTGAAAAATAAAAGTACCAAAAATATAAATGCATAATGATTTATTAATTTCAAAGAGTTTTGAATGTAAATTGGTTTTCTTGAAATAATACATTCTTAGAAGGCGCACCCGCATCCTCTGCCAGCCCAACCACCGCGAAGACCGAGGCCAGGAGCAGCAAGAGCAGTGGGGGCGAAGGCGGCACCAGGACCGTAAGCAGCCGGGGCAAAGGCAGCAGTTTCACTGATCATGGCGTTCCTGCCATTGCCACAGGCATGGTTGACGGCGCCAGCACCGGCAGAAGGCACCACACCTTCCATAGCAACAGTACCCACGAACGGCAGCTCACCACCCACAGCCAAGATACCCTCATAAACGTTGTCAGACGCCACGGAGATTCCGACGGGAGCGATGCTGGAGGTGCTGGAGACAGGCAGAGCGCCGCCACTGGTGGGACTGAACTCCATGGCGGGGGCGTAGAATCCATCGTAAGCCAGGCCTCTGCCTGCACAGCCAGCGGTCAGTCCTTCAAATGCCAGACCTCTGCCTGCCAAGCCAGCACCAGGGTAGGCGAGTCCATCATATGCCCAAGCAGGAGCTGCCAAGCCACATGGGGCGGCTAAGGCAGAAGTGGCGAAGCCGTAGGAAGCAGCAGGTCCAGAGATATCAGCAACCGCAGCGCGACTGGTGCAGGACTGTCCGAGTGCGGACTGAAATTGTAAAAATATTTTGTTACGCATTTATACAACAATCATATATATTGTTAGAGACAGTAACACAACTTGTAAATCGAATCAAATAAATGTTACTTTACAATAAATACTCCTTACCTTGAGCAGGAGCGCCTGAGCGCAGAGGACGAGGACAAATTTGACAGACATTGTAGTTTGTTTGAAGTGCTGACACAAGAATGACGTTCAGTGCAACTGTTGGTAGTTTTATAGCAATTAAGTTATCAAGTTCTAAGAAAATAAATATGTAGGTAAATGTAATTAATTAATAGCTTGTGCAAGCACGATAAGCCTTTACTAACAAAGGAACACTTTATTTTATTTGACTCATGTATATCGTCACGTTTTCCAATATTTCGAAAACCTGGTTGATATCAATAAACGGTTGAGTATAAAATGTAGCAACATTTCGGGTCATCATTCAGTCTTCAGCTGTTAAACAAACTTTAAACATGTCTTCCTTCACTGTTCTGTTGCTCTGCATCCAAGCTTGCTTGGTCCAAGTAAGTGATTGTTTGTTTGAATTTCAACTTTAATTTTTAAAGGATTTATAATTTGAAACTGCCTCATTGGTCTAATTTCTCAGTAGCAGTCCGGAGTCTAGATTAATGCCCGGGTTATTGCCACAGGCCCCCAATATTACATGAGATTTAACAATAACTGGCGAATTGTGTGTGTTCTTATATGTACACCTCTGCATAACCCATCGAGGATAACAGGGCGTGATGTTATGTGTATTAATTTGATTCATAGTTTCTGCGTGTAAATGTTTGTATAGTTTCATTACACTTATTTATTTTGCAGAATGTATTCAGCCAGGCTTGCCTTGGTGCTTACGCCCCGGCGATCGCTCCAGCTTGTGCTGGATCGTACAACTTAGTTGCTCCGGGTTTAGCTTATGATGGATATGGGTATCCCGCCACCGGTTTTGCTGGTGCCTACCCCGCTGCCGGTTGTGGTGCCGGACTTGCCCCATACGGCGGCGCCGGTGAAGGTAATGTGGCGGTCGCTGGTGAGCTGCCAGTCGCCGGTACTACCGCCGTCGCCGGTCAGGTCCCCATCATGGGCGCTGTGAGCTTCAGTGGTCCTGTGGCTGCTGCTGGTGCCGTGTCTATCGCTGGCAAGTGCGCGTGCGGCTGCGGTGGCCCCTACTACTAGGCGTTGTTGCTTTTTGTCATTCGAAAACTCGATATTGAATAAATAAATTGCTTCAACGTTATTGTAGTTTTCCTACTTGTTACCTACCGACTACCCAACAACCCAATCAATCATGCTTGTCTTTTATAGTAGCCTCAAAAATACCTTCTTTAATTTAAATATTTACATAATTTTACTTCAATATTTTGCATTCTCGAGATTGTAATCCGTCTTTGTTGCCTACAACAAAGACTGGTTACAATCTCGAGAATACGGCACAGTGCGGCAATTCAATACCTATATTGAATTGCCGCACTGTGCATAGATTAAAAAAAAAACCTTTGATAGTCTATGGCATCTGTCAACGGTCACCTCATTGGTTCTTCATGGCCTTGCATTACTATGACAGTTTTAATTTTAACTGAAAAAAAACTATACTTACTTAATTCTGAAATGTGTCGTTATCCTGAGAAAAAAAACGCAAACATAAAAACAGAAAATGTACAAAAAGCTCTGTTTTGAATTTTGAATTAATCCTAGCCTCCTCCAGGCATCCTCTGACCAGGAATTTTCTAACATACAAAATTTGATTTAAATTACTTTTCATCCATTATACAGATGGGTGAATGTCGTTCCAAGGTCGGATCCTCTACTATAAGTATTGTTGTCTTAATGAGATAACATCATGTTATTCTCACAACAAAAATTGTATTTCTTGGCGAGGTAACACGTGATGTTATACAGAAATACGTTATTTACTTTCTTAATGAGGTTCTACTTTTTTCGTGTGGTTATTGACTAACCTATACCCTAATTGCGTAATGCACGATCAATCACAATTTGTTTCGATTTGAAACATATTGTCAATCCATTGCTTCATAAGTTGTAAAAAAATCTTCTCAACAAAGTAAATAACGCAATAAATGTTGTTGAACTGTCAAAATGAAACAAATTAGTCATAATCGTTTACGAAAATAAGTTATGCAATTAGGGTTCTGGTGTCAGAGTTTTAAAGCCGCCCATTGGTCTCTTACTTGGCTTCACATGCGGTCGAGAAATATCTCTCAGGCATGGTTTCCTCAAAATGTTTTCCTTCACTGTTTTTTGAAGCAAGTGATAATTATACAATAATAATTTAATAAACAATAATTACAATTCTTAAATTGAATTCTGTATTAATAAATATAAAACTTACTAACTACTTAACTAATAATACAATTTTTGACCAACCAGTGCTCTTCCTCCTCTCTCCTACTTGATCTATGCTGTGCCCGACAGGGTCCATAATTGTGACTAACATAATTATTTCCCTACCAACTATATATATTATGGCACGCAATAAAGAATTTGAGTCCTGAGATTTGATACAATACACACTTGAATCCGAAAAGTCAGGAATGCGTGACTCGGGTTCGAACTCAAGAGCTATAACTTGGCTGGCCGACCGTCGTGGTAATACGCAATACTATCCTGGAATTCTTTTGTTTTGTCCTTCAGGAAGAACATCGTTGTGATCTTTAATTTCATCGCTCTAAGATGCGTAACAAAGTTCTGATGAAGGCCACGGTTACGTATTGATGAAGAATTCATTATGCAAGAACCACAAGATACTGATTGTAGACCTAGTGGTAAAATCTGTTGTTAATACCGCGCCTCAAGATGTGACACAAATACTGCCCTTTTCACAAGAATAAACTTTGAATGACCCTTGTGTGGTTAATGAAACTTCTACCACTGATATTCCTATACAGATCCTTGACTTACTTGGTGAGGCATAGAAATGGATCCTGCACTATAAGATCGCATCCAACCAGCAGTGACTTCATTGGGTATATTTCCCAATGAAGTCGCCGCACGTTGGGATAAAGTACTGCCTGATGACTGACCTGATGACGGTTAGACTTAAGAGACTTAAGAGCACAAGGAATTCTTGAAAGCAAAAATGCTTGACCCGGAAAATTTCACGTTAGAGCTTGCACCAAAATGAAACCTCGAAATCGTATCGATACTACCTGAATCGGCTAAAATCTCGTGCAAACATTTAGAGTCAGCATAAAATCAACTTGGTAAGGAAATCGCTAGCCTAGAAAATTTAACAAAAGATTTATAAGCCCAGTCGGCGGCCAAAATGGATATTCTCTCAAAATAACTATTCTTTCAAGTTCAAACTTGTCGTTTTTTTAAAAATTAAATATAAACTCTTGGAATTTAATAAAAACTTTTTGAATATATTCAAAGGGATCAAGATTGATGAATTTTGGTTTAGTAGGTACTGAACTATACGAGAATATCAAAATTTCCGAATGAATTGAAAGAACAGGCCAATAATTAAATAACTCCGTCGAATACTGGAAACCGGCGAACCGGTTTTCAGGCAGAAAATGTGCGAGGTTCTCCAAGACGAGCGAACATTGCGAATGCTAACTACGTGTCGATACCAACCGCAGCCATCGACATCTTCAGCGAGGAGGACCAACGCAGTTAAAAAACGGGAGTCAACAATACGTTCACCAAATAGGACCGTCGGTAAAGGTTGATATTTTATTTTGGGAGTCTTTAACCGACGATCCCGTCATATTATTAAGGCGTATCGTATCAAGTATTCGTATCTTAAGTGTGGACGCCCATTTTGACCATATCGTGTCATACCAAGGTCATGCCAAAAACCACGCCCACACTTACGATACTGTGTCTTGTCAGCGTGTTGCCAATACGTGTCGTCATGTACAGACGCTCAAATTTTCCCACGATCCTCGTATCCAAATCTCCCATTCCTCGTATTTCATTCAATCAACAGCTCTCATTTAGTTCAAACAAGGCTCATGCATGGTGCAAGGAAATTAAAAAAAACGAGCGAACCTTACAGTAGTCGCATATAATGTGTAACATCTGACATCTTGACTGACATACATAAATAATATAAACAATATTCTTCATCATCATCATCGCCATCGTCATGACTTTGACTTTGACGTTGACTTTAACTTTGATTTCGACTTAGTCTTTAATTTTGACTTTGACTTTGACTTCGAGTTCGACTTCGACTATTATCAACGCCATTGCCATCGCCATTGCCATCGCCATCGCCTTTGGCATTGCCATTGCCATCGTCCTCATCATTATCTAATTTGTAAAACAGTTTTCAAATAATTAAAACTCGTTGCGATGGAGTTCAAATTTAAAAATAAGAAAACTAAAAAGCACCAGTCAAAAAAAGTGACACTTTCCACCCAGTTTGGCTGCTTGGAAAATGCTCTTTTCGAGCACATAAATTGTAAACATTTGATAAATTAAGTATAAGAATCAATTTAGAAAAAAAAAAAAAAACATTATATCGAATCAGATTTGTAAATTCTTCGGATTAACAAGTAATTACAATTACTTCAAGATAACATTAAAATAATAGACGAACTAATCCATAACTATCGCCGCAAAGTTACTGTCCGTATCCAAAACTGCTTATTTAGCTAAACTAATTAGTACGTTTAAAGCAGCGAATCCAGCCATAGCGTATGGTTATACTTACCAAACGACTAGCATAGGAGAAATATTTCACACAAGTCAAATTACAACTACGATGCAAAAATGAATGTTAAACCTGTCTTAAAAGAAGACTCCTCGAGTGCGTAAAAATTGAATTGTAACTTCTATTGCGGTCACAGTTGCAATGTTATCTTAAATTTTGAAAAGTACAGACGTAGGATATACTTTGAGAGTGAGTATTAAAAAAATGTGTTATTGAGAATACTAACTTTAAAAGATAATAGTCGGTCGCTAACAAGTAGAAAAACTTCAATATCATTAAAGATTTATTTATGTAATATATTGAGTTTTTGAATGACAAAAAGCAACAACGTCTAGTAATAGGGGCTACCGCAGCCGCATGCGCACTTGCCAGCGATAGACACGGCACCAGCAGCAGCAACAGGACCACTGAAGCTCACAGCGCCCATGATGGGGACCTGACCGGCGACGGCGGTAGTACCGGCGACTGGCAGCTCACCAGCGACCGCCACGTTACCTTCACCAGCGCCGCCGTATGCGGAAAGTCCGGTACCACAACCAGCAGTGGGGTATGCACCAGCAAAACCAGCAGTGGGATATGCAAGTCCATCATAAGCCCAACCCGGAGCAGCGGCAAAAGCCGGTCCGTAAGCACCACATGCCTGGCTGAATACATTCTGAAAAAGTAATAAATTAATAATTATTACTCAGACATTAACACGCAGAAACTATGAATCAAATTAATAATCATTTCGAAATTAAATTTGAAATTCAAAACAAGCAATCACTCACCTGGACCAAGCAAGCTTGGATGCAGAGCAACAAAACAGTGAAGGAAGACATGTTTGATGTTTCAACAAAGAGCTGAAGACTGAATGATTATCTTCCCAAAACTGTCACATTTTATACTCAGCCCTTTGTTGAAATCAAATACTTTTTCGAAATTTTGGAAAACGTGACGTTATCTCTCAATTAAAATAAAGTGGTTCTTTGTTAGTAAATAGTAGGCGTTATCGTGCTTGCACAAGCTATTAATTAATTAAACTCACCTACATACAAATTTTCTTGGAACTAGATAACATATTGAGTATAAAACCTCCAACAGTTGCACTGAACATCATTCTTGTGTCAGCACTCGAAACAAACTAAAATGTCTGTCAAAGCTATTCTCGTCCTCTGCGCTCAGGCGCTCCTGCTCAAGGTAAGAAGTATTTATTTTAAAGACACTTATTATTTTTTCCGTCTCCAACTATTATAATGTTAGGTTAGGTTAGTGCGTAACAAAATATTATAACTAATAACTACTATAACTACTACTATACTACTACTATATACTACTACTATACTATTTTAACTTTTTAATTTCAGTCCGCACTCGGACAGTCATGCACCAGCCGCGCTGCGGTAGCTGATATCTCTGGACTTGCTGCTCCCTACGGTGTCGCCACTTCCGGCTTAGCCGCCCCATGTGGCTTGGCTGCTCCTGCTTGGGCATATGATGGACTCGCCTACCCTGGCGCTGGCTTGGCAGGCAGAGGTCTGGCTTTTGATGGGATGGCCGCTGGCCTCGCAGGCAGAGGCGTTGCTTACGACGGAATCTACGCCCCCGCTATAGAGTTCAGTCCCACCAGCGGCGGCGCTCTGCCTGTCTCCAGCGCCTCCGCCATCGCTCCCGTCGGTATCTCCGTGGTGTCTGACAACGTTTATGAGGGTATCCTGAGTGTCGGTGGTGAGCTGCCATTCGTGGGTACTGTTGCTATGGAAGGTGTGGTGCCTTCTGCTGGTGCTGGCGCCGTCAACCATGCCTGTGGTAACGGAAGGAACGCCATGATCAGTGAGACTGCTGCCTTTGCCCCGGCTGCCGCCATGGCCCCTCTTGCTGCTTACGGTCCCGGTGCCGCCTTCGCTCCCGCTGCTTTTGCTGCCCCTGGCCTCGGTCTTCGTGGTGGTTTGGCTGGCAGAGGTTGTGGCTGCGCCATCTAATAATTTATTCGTTTATGAAAACTGATTGACATTCCGAACTCCTTCAACATAATAAATGAAATGGACATTTATATTTTTTGCGTTTTTTTATAAGCAACTAGTAGAACTAGTAGTTTTAAAACTAATTAAGTAAGTATCGCCTGCATAACTAGTCATGAATCTGCTAACACTTAAGAGGTGTCGTGGAACATCTGTGGTATCTCAGTTCACTCGTGCAAAGTGATGGCAAACTAGATCGGACTGCTAAGCACAGAATTAATACCGGATGGATGAAATGGCGGCAGGTCATGGGAATAATCTGACACTCCCGCATTCCCCTTTCATTTAAGAGAAAGATTTCTAAAACAATTGTTAAAACTGCTGTCTTGTATGGATTAGAATGTTGGCCAGAAAAGGGATGGATGAAAGGCAATTGCTTGTGTTACGTGAATGGATAGAATAAGAAAAGAGTACTTATGAGGAAGTCTGAAACACCGGTGACTGAAAAGTTGTGTGGGAATCGGTAGCCATGGTATTGTGATGCAGAGGATAAGAAAATCTTGTGAGGAAAGTTTTGAGTATGAACTTGGATGGCTATAAGATTAGGAGAAGACCAAAAATATATGGATAGACTGTGTGAAAGATGATATGGCTAGAATGGGAATGACTACCGAGATGACGAATATCATCACGACACTTCTGTAACGTCACAAAAGTGTCCTGACGGTCCAGTTCTCATTCGTCAAGTGTGCAGAGTATAATGTGCGATAAAGAACTTCCTTCACATAACAGCATAATCATTTTAAAATGTAGTAATAAACTACGAACCATAATATTATTGTTATATTACATTGCTGGATCTAAGAAATAATGGTGGAATAGCAAACATGAGTAAAACTAAAATATGTAGGGTTCAAGAGAAGTACTTGACCCAATCCTCTTCATTAGACATAATATTACACTGTAAAATGGTAAGTGGGCAAGAACCAAACTTTTGATAACAATGTTTCCGTTTTGACAGAAGCTTTTTAGGTCTTAAAGTCGTCTTACTAAAAATAAATAAAATGATCTATGAAAGATTTTTTTATGCCTTTTAAATTTATAATGGATGAGTTCCGTTATAAAATAAAAGGCAAAAAAAAAATCCTAACTTGCTGGGTATTTGAACGAGTTAAAAAAGATGACACCGCGTATCTACTTACCAGTATCTATCTACTGGTAAGTACGTAGATACATAGCGTCATATTTATACAATTTTGTTCTCTTTCGGTAGATGAACAATTTTAATTTACAATTTTAATGCCCGTATTCACCAACACTAAGTCACACTTAAATGAATCCCTAAATTAAAGTGCACTGTTGAATTTTCAACGCAAGGCTCAGCGCTGAGAGTTGAAAATCTAACTGTGCACTTTTATTAAGGGATTCATTTAGGTGTCACTTAAATGTCGGTGAAAACGGGCATAAGTGTTTCAAATCTGTTCGTCTAATTAACAAAAAAAGGTAGCTTTTTTTTAAAATCCATAATGTTAATAAATCATTTCCACCACCACTGGTGGGAATGACTTCAATAGCAAGACCTCCGTAGCCTTAACCAGCACCATAACCAAGGCCAGCACCGTAGCCGAGGCCAGCCCCACAGGCCAGGCCACTGCCTATAGCTGCAAATGCTACCAATGCTGGGGCTCCCAACCATAGCCTGCTAGTGCAGCGCCATAGTTGCCATAGGAAACGCAGTAACTGAATGCAGACTGGAAAATAGAAAAAAAACGGCAATATTTATGTTACAACTATTATGAAATTCTTTACAACATTGACGACAGATTTGATTATTACAAAAATGTATGTTATTCTGACCTGAATGAAGAGTGCTTTAGCGCAGAGGACGAGGACAGTCTTGTCAGACATTGTAGTTTATTTATTAGCTACTGGTTCAAGCACTGTCACGAGAATGATGTTCAGCATCATAGCTGGAAGTTTTATACTTCACTATGTTATCAGAATTATTTCATTACCTGTGAAATAATTTTTGTGTAATTTGCGATAAATGTTGCCATTTTTTCACAAAAACATTTTAAGTCCTTTATCTAGATAATGCAAATCTAAGACTAGAGCCGTGAGTTGAGTATAAAAGCTTGTGAACAGTTCTAGTTCATCAATAAGTCGTCAGCTTCTCGTTGAACACAAACAAAAATAAAACATGTCTTCAAACGTCCTTCATTGTCTTGTTGCTCTGCATCCAAGCTTGCTTAGTCCAGGTGAGTTAAAGTCTCTCTAAATATTATTACTACTTACAGCGGTGGCATCTCCATCACCACATGTAAACTATGCATCACGATGACGTCACGCAAATTCGTGCATCGCGCAAACAGGGTTTACCGTGCGACTAGAAAACTAGCATATACATAACGACAACAATCTTTGGGCAGTTACCCAATAGACACAACACCCTTTTGGTCGGAAGATCCTTCCTTTTCTATGGAGGATGAGTGAACTTTACACCCTATTCCTCATACTGTTCTCAAATTGGCGAATTCAATAAAATTATTTCTGATTAAAATTGTGGGTAATGTGGCTTACCAAAATTTTATTATTTCCACAGAACGTATTCAGCTACTGTTCATCTAGCGTCGGTCTCATGTCTGCGGCTCCTGTCAAAGCCCTGGCTCCTTCCTCTTGTGGTGCTGCCCTGGCTCCTTCCTCTTGTGGTGCTGCCCTGGCTCCTGCCGCTTGTGGTGCTGCTCTGGTTCCTGCCGCTTATGGTACTGGCGTGGCTCCGATCGCAACTTATACTTCTAGGTCTATCGCCTATGGACCTGCCATGGCTGCATTCTCTCCTGCCACTGCCGTCGGTTCTCCTGCTGCTTACGGCGGTGCTGGTGAAGGCAACGTAGCTGTCATCGGTCAGCTACCAATTGCTCGTGAGCCCGCGCTTGCCATTCAGGTGCCGATCATTGGTGTTATGGGCTTCAGCGGAACTGTACCGGCTACTGGTGCTGTGACTATCTCCAGTAACTGTGCTTGTGGATGCAGTTCAGTTTATTAAAATATTTCATTAATACTGCAAACGTGTTTCCTATATGTTTTGTGAAACAAATATTGTTAAAAAATTATGTGATTGTTTCTTAATTCATTTATTATCTTGATTAATGTAAATTTTATTGACAGCCCCTTTATGTCAGACGTTTCATTAAATGGTTGGACTAGGCATGAGAGTTTAGAACTAAAACATATTTGTTGAAGTGAAAATTTATTTAGGCGCGTTGGGTATTTTTGAGATGGAACTAAACCATTGATTTCGCGACACCGTGATGAGACCTTAGAAAAACAAACTTATGTAGAAATAAAGGTAAGAGAGAATGTTTAGTTAACAAGCAATATAAATACTTCTTTATATCACCAAACAAGATACTTTTCCTAGTTGTGCAACAAGGACCTTTATTTGGTCCTTGTCTTTTGTTCATCTTTCGACGCATCGCCCGCCCGCGCTTCTTCATTTTTCGCTTACCATTCTTTCTGACTATTTTTGCTCGGCATCTAATAGTCGTAGCGTGATGTATACATATAAGCTTCCTCAAAAATTGGACTATCAAATGCAAAATGAATTTTTCAAATCCGACTAGCAGTTGCAGAGATTAGCAAGTTCTAACAAAAAACATACTTTTCAGCTTTATTAAATTAGTATAGATATTTACTTGAACTCATCATTATATATTCATTGGGGTTTAGAATTGTGGTAAATAACTTTTGTCAGAGTCTGCGCTCGGTGCTTGGTGTGGCAACACGCCGTGTTCGAGTTCGAGACAAGTTAATCGTCATCCTGAGGATGCCTCGTTGAGAAGTGAAACACGTGTCGATTTCTTCCAGGGTCTTTTCAAGACTCTTTAGAAATAGTTAAGCGGAACAGGTTACTAAATATATCCACATCATCATTTTGTCAGAGCCGCTTAATTTTCGTATTATTGGAAAATTGCCTGTCCTAGTGTTATAGGTTAGGCAAGGATAATAAAAAACGGAATATTTTCTTAAAATTTATTTAGGTAACGTGTTCTAATAACTTAATATACAATAATTATTTACAAACATTACCAAAAATTTCAGTACAACATTCCACGGCCGTATGACCCACATCCACCATAACCTAATCTATTGGCATTCGTAAAGCCAGGTGCAGAACTAAAACCGGCAGCAGGACCAAAACCATTACCCAGACCCAGAGCAAGACCAGAACCGATACCGCTACCAGCACCGAATGCCACATTAGAACCGGGACCATAAGCACCAGGTCCCATAGGACCAAAAGCAGCAGGAGCTGGTCCTTCACTCAGCATAGCAACTACACCATTACCGCAGCCATACTGAATCCCTCCAGCACCAGCTGTAGGTAAATTGCCTTCCATAGCAACTGCACTCACGAATGGTAGCTCACCAGTCACTATCACAGGACCCTCATAAGCGTTGTCAGACCTTACTGTAATTCCAGTAGGAGATATCGAAGATATGCTGGTAACCGGAAGACCACCACCGCTGGTGGTAGTAAACTCCATAGCAGGAGAGTAGTATCCATCGCAAGGTAATCCTCTTCCTCGATATCCATTGTATGCTCCGCTAGGACCGGTCATTCTATCGTATGATAGTCCAGGAGCAGCTTGTGAGAATCCGGTCATACTATAGGGAGATGAGAATCTAGAAGCCTCGATGGCTGCACGGCTTGCACATTGCTGGCTGAGTGCAATCTGAAAATAAAGAAACAAAATTGTAAGTCAGAGAATTTTTATCATCCCAAGGAGGATCTAAACCTTAGAACAAGCCTACAACCACCTTACGACCTTAATATATTGGATAAATTCCTAAATTATACTGGTTGTTTCAATAATTTACCTGGATGAAGAATGCTTGAGCGCAGAGGACCAAGATAGCTTTGGCAGACATTTTGTTTTATTACAATTAGTAACTAATTCAAGTGCTGATATGAGAATGATTGGAACAAGCCTTTCCTTCATTTTATATCAAGTTATTTTATCAGAAATATTGCATAAATTTACACACAATTTGTAGATAAGTTTTATAATCACTACTTTCATGATAATTTTTAATCGTTTATCGTAATATTCTACTTAATACTTTAGACACACTTAATCAATAATTGTGATATTCTTTATTTCAAAATATCCCTAGAATTTCCAATATTCATTTATGAACAAATCAGTTATGATAGTAAGTATAAAAAGCTATGGAGTCTATTCTAAATCATCATTCAGTCTTCAGCTATTCGTTAAACACAAATAATCCTCTAACATGTCTACCTTTACTTTTGTGTTCCTCTGCATCCAAGCTTGCTTGGTCCAGGTGAGTTATCCAAAATTATTTTTATTCTTCTTTCGATGGATTTTATAGCTTCACCAAATTAATTATTTTATTAAAATCATGTCTGTTTTCGCAGAACGTATTCAGTCAACAGTGCCTTGGTGCATACGGTTCCTCTGCCTTCGCTCCCGCTGCCTCTTCTTTCGGCTACGGTTCCGGATATGGTGAGCTCGCCTACCCTGCTGCTAACTGGGCTACTAATTACCCTACAAACGGGTACGCTGGCGCATACCCCGCTGCCAGTTGTGGTGCTGCCGCGTACGGCGGCGCCGGTGAAGGCAACGTAGCGGTTGTTGGTGAGGTGCCAGTCGCTGGTAACACCGCTGTTGCTGGTCAGGTCCCCATCATGGGTGCTGTGAGCTTCGGTGGCAATGTGCCAGCTGCTGGTGCCGTGTCTGTTAACGGCCAATGTGCGTGCGGATGTGGGTCTCCGTACTACTATTAAGTATCATAATATGTAAAACGTAAATAAAAAATAATATATCTACAACGCTACCTTTCTCTTTACCGTCTGAACCCTTCTTTTAAACATGTTTTTGTCGTCAATATGATTTAATGGGCATTCATAAAATAAAATCAAGGGTTGAAAACCGCTCAAGTTTTACTCACAAAACATTTAAACTATTTATCTGTCACAAAACTATTGTACTAGACATTCGATTGCAAACATATTTGTTATTATAGTATTACGAGAACTCGACCTCGAGACCACTCGACCAGGACATCTCGAACAAACAATAAAAATCATTCCACCTCTAACTTGTCAAACGAAAGTTGACTAATCTGTAGAATCTGATAGAATTGGTTGTAGTAACTAAGCTAGGGCACTCCGGCCAACTTAGTTAGGTTAGGTTAAGACTGAGGCAAACTGCGTGTGAGCCGAGCGAGCGAACCGAGTGATGCCGTGGCAGCGGCTTGTGAGCGCTACATCCAAATTGGTCTCAGTCACTTGCCTATTTCGTATTTTCAGGACACTATTGATTTTATCGACCGCAAAAATAAAATCACAGTATTAAAAAAAAACTATGAGCAAGCAGGTTAAGCAAAAAAGCCAGTCAATTCTGCGGTTGTAACCGAAAATACCTCAAAAACTATCGACTTAAATAGCAAAGTCACTTAGAAGCATCTATAATAAAGGTTCCAGGTACGGAACCCTAAAAATGGTAAGCGAACCGTTCCTCCTCGTGGTCGCACTGGCAGTCCTCTATGGAAACTGATAGCTAAGTATTAATAGGGGTTTTAATAACAAATGTTGCCATTCCCATGTCGGAGCTGATTGGTCGGGGTCGAGTTTTCTCATGGTCGAGTTATCGGGGTCGAGTTGGGGTTGAATTGTCACGGGGTCAAGGTGTCCGGGTCTAGTTATCCGGCTCAAGTTTTCCGGGTCGAGTAGTCTCGGAGTCAAGTTGCCGTAGTATAATTTTTTAAATTGTTTTTGTTTTATCTATTTAATTCATTTCACCTCTGCCTAACCCTTCGGGGAATACAGGCGTGATGTTATGTTATGTTCATTTATCAATATATTCAATTGTTGTCACGAACAATTCAATTCTATATTATTGTAAGTATTAAGTTGCGTAATTTAATTATTGTATTATTCGTCGACGGCATCTAAAACATTACTGAATTGAAAACTCATTGAGAACGATCGAGTGAGCTGTGATTTATTAGAAAAAAAATATTTCGTTAAGGTGTTAAGGTGGCTAAGTAGGGCGCTACTTAGCGCCGACTCGCGCTATCACGCGCCGCCCGGCCACCCGAGAATATAGAATGCAGAGATGTCGTCTCGCGATGTTCGGAGCAAGCCAGCGCGTGCCAGCGCGAGACATCGCGAGACATAGCGAGTCAGCGTTTGACGGAGAGAGACCGCACGGGTCCTCGATAGCCGGTACGAGATTTGTATTTCCGTTTTACAAAGTAAACAAATACTCTATTAATACAGCAATAAAGTTCGATATTGTACTAACAACTATTTCAATTCTCGCCTCGCACATCCTCGCACATATAGACCTTTTACACCAAAGATGGGCAGGGCGTGGATAGAAATTTTGCCATACAAACAATTCTCGCCTATCCCATCCACGCCTCGCCTAGCTGGTGAAGAACCAACTTCATTCTTTATTATTTTTTTATTAGATTTGCGTGTGGATTAATTCTGTCATTAAGGTACTATTTTTGATTTCATATTTAGAACCTTAGACTCCTTTGATTACTCAGTAGCAGCCCGGAGTCTGGATTTAAGTCTGGTTGATGGCAATGGGCTCGCCCCCTATTAAATGGGACGTTAATATATCTGCCGAAATGTGGGTGTACTCTATGTACACATCTGCCCAACTCTTCGGGAAATAGAAGAGTGATGTTATGTTTATGTAGTTAGAACCAATTAAAACTTTACGATATGATAGTAGATAATGTACAATTGTTACATTTTCATTTAAAAAAATATTAATCTTATGTGAACTCATTTCACCTTCCTGCCTTAGCGATATCAAAATCAAAATATTTAATTTCACATAAACCTACATGGGCACTTATGAAACGTCAGAAGGTAGGTGCACGGTCCCGATTGGTCGTTTCCTACCGAGAAGAGCCGGCCAGAAATTCCACGATTACTCTTTAAAAAAGTTATTTTATTTTACAATGGTTTAAAATTATAGGCCTACACTGTCCTCCCATACCTTTAGTAGGTATGGGAGGATAGTGTAGGCCTGTCAACGAGTATCAGGTACTTAACAAAATAGAACATGACCAACAAATCTACAGTCTACAACTCCTATCTCATATTCACAATATATAAAAGAATCTAATCAATTCTACTGTTTTACTCTGACATAGCTCAAATGAAATTATTATGTACCCATCTTTGTAGCATTGCGTTGTCCAGTACATTATATTATAAATTTTTTGCAATATATATGAACCATCAACGGATTTATTCAATTTGTTAATAATGTTAAGTTTCAACTTATTAATACATAATTGTTGGATATTGTACTGGCAACACCGAAAGATTCGATATGTCAGAATGGTAGAACAACGGCCTTCTGGGTCGGGCGCTCGTGACGGCAAGACGTGCTTAGTGGTTGTGTCGTTAAAAAGATAGATTGGCATAGTGGTTGGAAATCTACTGTAAATTAAGGTAACCTATTAGTTTTATGGTAAATATTAGAATACTGATTAAATCGTGATATTAAGTGGGTAATAGCAGTTGTGATGGTATGGTGTAAAATATTGAATTTGATGTTGGCAAAGAAATATAAATGATTGACAAAATATCTTGGTGTTTCATATTATTTTCCTTATTCCTGAAATATTGTTAATATGTAGTCAAACTCAAACTCAACCTCAAACTCAAAGCATTTATTTCAATTAAACCATTTACAGGCACTTTTGAATTGTCAAAGAGTCGGTCAGTTAGTCAGAAAGTTGAAGCTAATTGCCCATTCCAAAACGTAGATCTCTATGGAGAAGAACGGGCAAGAAACTCCAAGGACACTCTTTTAAATATAGATATTACAAAATCCTGGGTAGGTACATCATTCTTGTTGCTTCTATATGTGAGAACAATGTACAAAAAATAATCAAAAGCAATTGAAAATATAAGATTAAAAATAAGCCCTGGCAGATAAGAGATGACCAGTTTCAACTGACGGCGCCCGTTCACGAACATAACGCGTGGATCAGCACCATCCAGCTCAACCATTTTGTAGGGAACCGAATGATCCAACACACTCGCCACCATCAGCGAGACATTTAAGTGAGCATGACATATTCCCAACTGCCATGCTATTTCAAGTCAACATACATCTTAATAAGTTAATAAACGGCCATGGTCTCACATTTACAAAAATAAAAATGCTTCTAAATTATACAAAACTATAGTTTGCAATGTATCTAAAAAAATAAAAGAATTTAACCACCAAAAAGAAAGAAATCATTACTTAATTGGAGCATTCAACAATTAAGTTGGTAAAACAAAAATGAACATTAAGTTCCTAATGTCAAAATATATATTTTTTTTTAAAGGGGAAGCAACTCTTCCAAATATTAAAATTTTAACTAGTGAGCCCAAGCGGCTGTGGAGCAGGACCAGCATTAAGCCAAGCATTTTTATCTACGATATAATCATCTAACTTATAATATGCTTGTCTACATAGTGTGCGTTTAATGCATGTTTTAAATTGTAGTTTTATTGAACAGTTTTAGATTATGATATTGGGGTAACGACTTTAAGATTCATTTGGGGATTAGTATCTACGTATTTTGAGGTTAAAAAATTGTATTCGGAATTAAATTAGTTATTTTAGAGCAAGGATAGTTTTTATTATAATAAAATTTTCTTTTTTTTTTCTCTTCCATAATTTTTCGATAACATTTTTTTTGCAAAAGGCAACAGACTGCGTCGACGATTTCTGTTCTTTTTCAGTTTCATTAACTATTAGCATAATACAGAAGAACAGACTTCATACCTAACATCTTCGTTTAAAATAGATACAGTAACGATTGTCAAGGCTTCCTTCTTATTTGAAGGGGTCCACTAGGGCCGATGCCTGCCGAGGTTGCGAAGAAAACCGAAAAGGAGATCGTGGCCCCCGGCAACAGGGCAACCGAAGGAACACGGGTGGGTTTTAGTCAGTAAGAGTCTGACACGCCCTCCCGCTCCGCCCAGAGCGGGAGAAGTTATTTGACGATTTCCCACCCTCAAAAAAAAAAAGGCTTCCTTCTTAAGCCAAGTGCACATTACAGCCACAACGGGCCGCAACACAACGCATCTTCGTACAAAAAATTGCGGTTCGAACCGCCTGTTGTGTGCATTGGTTCATAGAAAATATACGAAAGTTATGAAAAAGGTTTTTGCAACGCGTTGCGTTTCAGCATGACCCACCCGAATCTGCTGTAGGCTTTAGGTTCAACGGTTACAGGTTAATTTTGTAATACAGAAAAGACATCAAGTTTTCGAAATCATTTTATTTCATCTAAATAAACAACAATAAAATTAAAAATTACTGAATTCAGTAAATAATATTACCACCACATCCTCCCAAACCGAATCTTCCTGCAAGAGGACCAGCTCCAAAGGAAGCTGCAGCAGGAGATATACCTGCAGCTGGGAAAGTGGCAGCAATCGGGGGGATGGCAGCACCAGGACCGTAACCAATGGCAGCATCGCTCACCATAGCAGTGACTCCATTACCGCAAGCGTGGTTAATGTTTCCAGCACCAGCAGAAGGCATAGCTCCCTCCATACCAGTAGTACCCACGAACGGCAGGTCACCAGCCACGGACAAAGGACCTTCAAATACGTTCTCAGATACGATAGTGATGCCAGTTGGAGCGATAGCAGAGCTGCTGGTCACTGCTAAACCACCGCCGCTGGTGGCAGTGAAGTCCAAAGCAGGGGAATAAGCCCCATCGCAAGCCAGGCCTCTGCCTGCCAATCCAGGGACGCCGAGTCCATTGTTCAATAAACCGGGTCCTGCTAAAGGAGATAGGCCAAGACCCAAGCCGTACGGAGCTCCAATACCAATGCCAGAAGCGTCGACCGCTGCACGGCTGGTGCATGACTGACTGTAGGCGATCTGATAATAGAAATAAGAACATATTAAAATGTTGTATTGTTGTCAGAGGGTACGGTTGATACAAACGAATACTGCGAGAACTAATCTTTATTTCACAGTGTTTCAACAACGAAAGGGCTATTAATATGGAATATTAAGAATAAGCTGAAAGTTGTAAAGCATCATTTTTATTTTAAAACAGCAAGAACTATTATTTATAATTCGATATCAACTATTTTTATATTTTTTATAACGTTATTTAATATCACTCGTAAGAAAAACAAATTGAAAGAACTTTCGAATGAGTATAATAATTTTGTCATATTGATGACGAGTACAAAAGAGAAGATCAAAGGATAACCAGGAATGTTACAGAAATCACAAAAATATTTACCTGGATGAACAACGCCTGAGCGCAGAGGACGAGGATAGCCTTGGCTGCCATTTTGTTTTGATGTATAAGTTCCTTGTGCAGTCACTGACACGAGAATGATGTTCAGCACCACTGTTGGTAGTTTATATTCACCCCCTTATCAGTATTATTACATACAATTGCTTTAATAGTTGTAAAATAATGGGTAATATTGTATTGTATCACAACCACTGTATTAAAGAAAGTCACGTACATGTTACTTAGTTATTCGATAATAATTATTTCTAATAGTAACTTTTGCAATGTTTTAAAATGAGTATAAAAGGGTGGAAAAAGTCCTAGTACATCATTCAGTCTTAAGCTTCTCGTTGATCACAAACATCATAGATGTCTTCCTTCACTATTCTGTTGCTCTGCATCCAAGCTTGCTTGGTCCAGGTGAGTCAATATTTTCTCTTAGATTCTTGTACATTATTTTCTTTGAATTAGCTCGGGTCTTCCAGAAGTTTCTGCCCCCTGGTTTAGCTTTTTTTATAAATAAAACTTCTATCGTGTCTCGTTCAATGTCCCGGAAAGAGTTAAAACTCGTGTGTTCAATAAGATCTCTCGTGTGTTCATTAAACGCTTCAGGGTATGAACAAAATTGCCTTGATTTCGACTCCTAACTTTCCAGAAATGCTGATATCATTATTCTTTTGTTTTTAAGGACTGCTGTTAGAATTATTTTAAGCTGCGTCTAGATATTATGTTCTTTTGTCCGTATCGTTTTTGGAAAAACACCAAAAATTCTGAACGTCGTATCGTATCGCCTTTGAACGGGGAGAAAAAACAGACGCGTTGGACCAGAGCGTACTTGTATCCGTATCGAGACTCCGGCGCCGTACCACCGTACCGTACCAAACGAACGTCCAAACTAGCGTTCTTGGATCGCGACCCTGATACGAAATGGAGATACGGTACTGATAAAAGAACTATATTTGGACGCTGGTTTAAATGACTTATACTAAAACATAGTTTTCTCTTCCACAGAATGTTTTCAGTCAGTGCCTTGGCGCTTACGGTCCTGCCGTTATCCCCGCCGCAGCTCCCTGCGGCTACGGTGCTGGAGTAGCTGAGTTTGCTTACCCTACTGGCTTAGGCTTAGCTGGTGCATACCCTGGCAACCTTGGCTACGCTGGCGCATACCCCGCTGCTGGTTATGGAGCTGCCGCGTACGGCGGTGCAGGTGAAGGAAACGTGGCGGTCGCTGGTGAGCTGCCAGTCGCTGGTAACACCGCTGTTGCTGGTCAGGTCCCCATCATGGGTGCTGTGAGCTTCGGCGGCGCTGTGCCAGCTGCTGGCGCAGTCTCCATCAGCGGCAACTGCGCTTGCGGTTGCGGGTCCCCTTACGTGTACTAAAAAGAATGAGTACATAATAAAGTAATACTGAGAATGAACAAAATATTTAATTTATTTATATTACCTTATAATATGATATCATACGTTGTTTATAGGGCTCCGTACCTCAAAACGAAAAACGAAACCCTTATAGTCTCACTTCGTTGTCCGGTTGTCTGTCATAACATCACATAACATCACGCCTTGTTTCCCCGAAGGATTGGGCAGAGGTGTCCCTGTAGTAGGTTCACCCACATTTCGCCAGTTATGTTTTTAAGACCCATGTAATAGGGGGCGAGCCTATTGCCATCAACCGGGCACAAATCCAGACTCCAGACTGCTACAGAAAAATTTCAGATAGAAAAATCCAATAACACTTTGCCCGACCTGGGAATCGAACCCAGGACCTCATGCTCAGCAGTAGCGCTTGCGACCACTAGACCAACGAGGCAATCATCTGTCTGTCAATACCCCTTTTTTCAGGAACGCGTGGAGTTATCAAGTAAAAAGTGATATCAACTACTTAAATATCCAGCTCAATTTGACCTTGACAGAAAAACAAACTATACTTAGATCTATGGTCCCTTGGAGCTGAAAAAAGCACACTCCTTTTTTAAAGTCAACCAAAAATATTATCGGCGATTAATTCCGGATATATTTCGACACTCTCAAATAAATCAAAACCTATAGGTATGGTACAATGAAAGCTAGCAATAACGTCTCACAGAACAAGTAAAGGAAAAAAGTCTGTAAATCGTTCATTTTTAGTGTACTATATACGGAAAAAAAATGCAGATGCTTTTTCATAGTTTGCGAGAAATACTTAGAAATAGATATAAACTTATTTTTGCGACAGATAAAATCAATATTTTGCATACATTCATTCATCCCGACTTCTGACATTTCACTGTCTGGAGTCCGACACGCACTTGGCTGGTTTTTTTTATCTGAATACTATTATTGTGATAAGTTTCATAATTTGACAGGACCACCCTAAATTGCATAACACACTTCTTTTATTTATTTTATCTTTTAATAAAAATCTAAAAAGCTTGCCAAGCTTGCTTGTTTGTCTTGTGAGTCAATCGTCATCCTGAGGATGCCTCGTTGAGAGGTAAAACACGTGTCAATTTCTTTCAGGGTCTTTTTAAGACTTTTAGAAATAACTAAGCGGAACAAGTTACTAAATATATACACATCATCATTTTATAATGGATTTTCGCAAGGTCACGCCTGAATCAATTAACTCTGTCATCAATGGACAAAAGAATGTTCAATACCTATTGTTATTGTAAGTTACTGCAATTGAGTGCACTATTTGTGAGAAGATAGTGCACTCAATTGCAGGTTATTCAACTTTTTTATTATATATGAATAAATATCTATAATTGTAAGCTAGTAGGCATGTGATGCGAAGGAGTGAAGAAAATGTCGTCAAGAAAGTTATGAGTATAAATGTGGATGGTTATAAGAGTAGGTGAAGACCATAGAAACGATGGATGGACTGTGTGAAAGATGATATGAGGTTAGAAAGGGGGTGACTAAGACATGTTGCGCCGTCCCCAAAAGGAAAGGGATCTTGCAGACTGGCGCGACTTGTCGCACGACGTGACACCGGTAATTGTTTTACTGAGAAGTTTTCTTAGAAATTGTTTTATTAGAGTCGCGTCGCGCCTGTTTGTGGTAGTCTTAAGTGATGACTTGACCTGCGTCTAGACATATTTGTCCGTACGATACCTCCGTTTCGTATCAGCGTCGAGATCCAAAAACTCTGGACGGAAAGTAAAATAGCCCGTATCTCCGTAACGTGGCTGCGATCATCGCGTGTTCATTCTTGTGTCAAGTGTCGTCCGACCATGTCGTCGACTGCGGGAGTCTATGAGAACTTGGCGATTTCTTGTGCGTGCTTAATTGTTATTAATAATAAATTATAACGAAATAAATAAAAAATAATGAAACGCCGCGATTGCGTCTAGACTGGCGTATACACCGTATCGTATCGCCTTTGAACGGGCCGAAAAAAATTATTCACGATGGATCGGAGCGTACCTACATCCGTATTGAGACGCCGTACCACCGTACCGTACCGAACGGGTGTCCAAACTACGAAACGGAGGTACGGTACGAACAAACGTACATATCTGCATGCAGCTTTAACTAGTGTGTCTCCATAAAAATTGCAAGATACGGCGACACTAACTAATCTCGGTACGCTACGGTTTTGCTACGTCGTAGCACGTGGAATGCTACGGCGTAGCAAAGACAAAGAGCGTGCTACAAGTTATTTACATATTTAACAATGGTCTACAGGCGTCAGTAATTTACACATAATTGACAAATAAATGATTATTTGTCAGTTTCTTTTGTTTTGTTTTGCAATTTCATGTACAATTACACTATTTATGTACCTACAAAGTTATTAATTATTATCTGACAAATTTATTTTATTTAAGTAAGCATGCACACGTTACATTATAAAACTGATTTACATTCGTAACATCACACTCTCAGGGCCAGTTGAAAACCTGCGTACGGCACTTATAGTTGTCTGGCATTTTTGCTGAGCTGGGACTTTTTGGCGCAGCCGTGAGGCACACTCCCCTGCTAATTTCTTACATCGCACTTTACACCTTTTATTCAATTTTATTTTTTTTATTTGCTGTATAATTATATTGTGTGCTTTTTGGTCTGTGCTAATTAAATATATTTTCTTTATTTCAATACGATGACCAAACTCCTCCATGGTCTGTAATTGTCTGGTATCCTTAAGGCATTTTTCCTCAAATTTTTGGCAACGTCGCGGTTAAATGAAGTCCATGCAATATTATTATGTTACATTTAAGTATGGCGGTTGACAGAGGAGAGTGGAAAGAGAAAATGAAAACATGGGACTAAGGCGGGAAGCTGATGACGTTTAAATATGGCGGATACGTGTATTTTTCAGATTCCTTATGTCGGAATGAAAAAACAGAACCCTTTACAATCAAAATTGAAAATTTACCACTCCCTCCTTATCATCAAAACTACAGAGCATAAAATAAAATAAAAAATACATAAAATAGTTCTATACTTACTTATTTATAGATTATAGGAAAATCTAAAAGAAGTCTATGTGTGTCTATTGTGCGTACAAAGTTACATTTACAGTTGGAATGTATTAGAGAACATTTTTTTTAACTAGAATATTAAGTTTGTTCTTGGAAGTAATTCATCCCAACGACGGAACCCCTCATTGTGCGTGGTCTGACACGCACTAGGCCGTTTTTTTACACACATCTTTAGGCTCCTATCCCACCAGCGGCGTCAAACAAGAAGCGAGTGAAGTTAGCAACTGAAAACAATTTGGCGAGCAACGAGCAGCGAGGACGCAACTGCGACAAAAAGCGGTTACTTGTTGGTATACGTTGTATCAAGCGTAATGTTCTACCCGCTAAGCGAGTGTCGCTGAGCGAGTACTGCTGTTTTTGGTTCAATTCAATTCAATTTACTAACTCATCCATAGAAAAGAAGGATCCTCTGACCAGACGGGTGTTGTGTCTGGAGGGCTTCTGGCCAACAATTGATGTCGGGACGTTGTATATATGCTAGTCATGCGGTAAACTTTGCTTGCGCGATGAGTTTTCGTCAGTGTGATACGTGGTTCGCATGTGGCGTTGTATAACCACATCAATCCACTCCGGAGGCCGGAGGCCGGTAGACTGAGTCGTGAATCTTGTGATATTCACCAGAGTCAAAGGAGTATATTGATGTTAATTAATATTATAACCACCACATAATTAATTAAATAAGTCGTGAAATAAAGAATAATATTTTTTTTTTTTTTTTTGTTAATTTAACTTTGCTCAGAAACCCGAAAGCCTGATAACTCAGGTACTGGGTTGTAAAGGTCAGATAGGCAGTCGCTCCTTGTAAAATACTGGTATTTAGCTGCATCCTGTTAGATTGAAAGCCGACCCCAACATAGTTGAGAAAAGGCTAGGCAGATTGATTAAACTTTGCTCTCACTAGCATTTGACCTGTTTTGCGACTGCGAAGGTGCTTTCAGAGAAAAGGTAAAATATAGGGTAAGCCAAGTGTCAATATAAATAATTTAAGAAAAGAAAATACTTCATACGTTGATAAATTCATCATCATTTATTTTGTGTAGAAAAATGTCAGTAGTAGACAGGAGAACCACAGCCGCACGCACACTGTCCGGAGATAGACACGGCACCAGCAGCTGGCACAGCGCCGCCGAAGTTGACGACACCTAGGATGGGGACTTGACCAGCAACCGCGGTGTTACCGGCGACTGGCAGCTCACCAATGACCGCCACGTTGCCTTCACCAGCGCCGCCGTAAGCCGCTCCAGAAGCGATAGCACCTCCGTATGCAGCAGCAGGAGCAAGTGCGCCACCATAAACAGATCCAATGCCACTACCGTAAACACCAAGACCGAGGCCACCACCACATGTAGCACCAGGAGTGAGACCAGTGCCAAGACCCAGACCTGGAGCTATAGCGGCCACTTGACCTCCGCAGCCGCACCCGTAACCGAACACATTCTAGAGAAACAAAATAAATTAATTAAGCCAGAATTGTGGCACAACAATTAAATCGACAAAAAGCAAGAATGGGAAAAAACAAAATAAAAAAACAGTGGCACTCCGGTAGTGCCCACAGAAGTGAAAACTTCAAAACATCGGCACCGCGGTAATCAACGCGTTGATGTCTTTTTAATGGTCAAAAGCTGGTGTCGTCACAGTGTCGCGAAATCAATGGTTTAGTCCCATCTTGAAAATGCTCAAAGTGCCTTAAGAAGTTTTCACTTTAAAAAAAAACACTCACCTGGACCAAGCAGGCTTGGATGCAGAGCAACAGAACAGTGAAGGTAGACATGTTTGATGTTTGTGTTCAACGAGAAGCTGAAGACTGAATGATGTTCCTACTTCTAGACAACGTTTATAAAGTGCGAAAGTTTCTTAACGTAACGTGATGTTTTTCTTATTGAAACAAAACCTTTCATTCTAAATATTTCAAAGTTACATTACTTAAAAAATAAATGTATTTTTCTATTTCCTCTATTGCAACTACTGATAAAGGTACGAAATATTCTTTCAAAATCCACAAATTGCTACAACACAACTAGATAAGAACTCGTATAAATAGTCGACCGATTCTTGGAAAACTCATTCTCAAGTTCACTTCAACACAAACTACAATGTCTGCCAAGGTGATCCTCGTCCTCTGCGCTCAGGCGCTCTTCATCCAGGTGAGAAATAATTACTCAATCCTACTATATACTTATACTATATACTATATGATATACCATACTATATATATACTTTATGTGTTTGTGTTTGTTACTCTGTCACGCAAAAACTCCTCAACGGATTAACCTAAATTAACAGATAAAATACTTTTGATTCCGATCTTCTTACGAGATCGAGACTTATGTGGGTGGAACCGCGGGGCACAGCTAGTATTTTATAATTGAATTAAGATTTTCCTTTATGTTTGAATTTCCGAAACATTTCTTGGATCTTTTTAGAGAAATTCAATAAGTACCTACACTGAGCATTCGATCAGTTTAATATTGTGAATCAAGAAACGCTTATTAAACTCTATTGCTTCGAGTCACATTTAAATATTACCAAAATAAAGGAAAAAGGTTGGATTCTGATTTAAAATACTAGTCTTCAATTTCCCGATGAGGCCATTCAACTTTAGCTTAACATTCTTACTTTTAATTTTATAATGACCGTTAAGATTTTCACACTAAAATTATGTTAAGAATTGCACAAAACACGTCTGACACACATTACGTTACTTGAGCGATAAAATTATTATGTTTCAATGCATCGTCATTCTTTGCTGATAAAGAGATATTTACTAATACAATATTTTTGTTTTTACAGACTGTTTTCAGTTCATGCCTTGGTCGTGGAGCCATCGCCAATCCTGCTCTTATTGCCCCGGGATGTGCTGGCAATGGTTTGATCGGGAATGGATTGAACGGATATGGATTGATTGGTAATGGCTATGCTGGTAACTGTGCCAACAATGGTTTGATTGGTGATGGTTTTATTGGCAATGGCTTTGCTGGTATAGATATCATCCCCACCAGTGGCGGTGGACTGCCTGTCTCCAGCTCCTCTGCTATCGCTCCCAGTGGCCTCTCCGTAGCGTCTGAGAATGTGTATGAGGGTGCTCTATCCGTGGCTGGTGAGCTGCCGTTCGTGAGTGCTGTGGCGTTGGAGGGAGTGTTACCAAGTGGCGGTGCTGGCGCCGTCAGCTACAGCTGCGGTAATGGTCTTACTGGTATTGAGAGCATCGCTCCTTCTGCTGCTGGCTATGGCGCTGCTGGTGCATATGGCGCTGCTGGTGTCTATGGCCCAGCGGGTGCCTATGGGCTTGGCGCTGGCTATGGACCTAGTGCTGCTGCTATCACCCCTGCCGCTCTCGGATTTGGCTATGGAAGCAGCGGCTGTGGATGTGGTGTCTTCTAAAAACTTATAAAAGAGTTACTTCATTTTTGTCCAAAACAATGATTCAATAAAATTATTTGCAATTTATTTTGTTAAATGAATTTTCTTATACCCAGTTTCCCTGTAAGCTTAAAGTATGAAGTTCTGTTTGTACAGAGAGATCGCTTGAATTCCGTAGTAAATGAAGTTTACTGAACTTGACATTTGCAGTTATACTGTACATAGTTTGAATACTTTGTCACCAAAAAAGTGTCCAACTATAGCCAAATAAACCCCATTTTGTTGTCATAAAATACTAAAATGTACATAGAGTCACGCCTTTTACCCATGGGGGTTGGCAGAAACTACAGAACGCCACCTACTACGATCCTTACATACTTTTTTTTCTTCATTTACGCTTAAACATCTGAACATACACGTACGCCTGATGCGATTTCTACGCACCTGACCTTTCTGAAGAACATCACCAATAAGGTCACTATTATGTTCTTCAAGGGCGTCTTCTTCCGGCGTTTCCAATGACATCTACCTTATAAATACCTTTGTTACTCGCCTTTCACTCATCCTCTCAACATGACCAAACCATCTAAGTATACTCTTTTCAATTTTAGTCCCTTAACTTCTTTTAAACCGCACCGTTGCCTTAAAATCACATCATTCCTCATTCGTAGTTACACTACACATGCTTCGCAAAGAACCCATTTTCACAGCATTTATGTCTGAACTTCACTTCCATACATAAGCGTAAGCACCAGCATAACATTGTGAACAGCCAGACGAGCCTTTTTGGGCTTTCACTGGTTAGTCACAATCGGATGTATAGCACCATTCACTTTATTTCCAGCATTTACTCTCCGTTCTCATCATCTTCATCAATCTTTCCATCTCTTGTGAACAGACTACCCAAATATACAAATTCATTTACTTGCTCCACACTTATTGGTAACGCCATCTCTTGGGGTTTTTAATAATGAATTGATATCGCCCTTGGATAGTTCTTCCTTTTGACGTCACTGTCGGAACAGGCGATCATATCCCTTCTCCCTCCCGCAAAGCACGCCTAGCACTAATAGGCCAAGACGTGAAAAGTCCGTTGAAGACAGTCGCGCTGCGCAGCCGTTGTATTTGCGCTGCGTGCACGCCGCTCCGCCGCCGCTCTGGCCGCCGCTCTGCTCGCTTAATAAATTTTCAACCGCTTTCGCTAAAACTGTGATGAACTAAAACGACCGCCCGCGGGTGTGATTGAGTGATTAGTGCATGAAAGACTCCTGTGATCAGCTTCGAAGCAGGAACGCCCGCCGCCATTTTCTTCTGGAACACGTGCGGTGAGGGAATTTTGTAAGGTAAGGCGTGCTCTCCTTATATTCCTCACCATCGAACGCCCGTTCATCATCCAACATTTTCTAGGCGAATATCGCCAACCCTTTCAATACAGTCCACTTAAAAATTGGTAAATTTCCATAACATTTTTTGGTCCGAACGAGCCGGATCCATCGCTTACCCCGCAAGAGAAGGATTCATAATCCATATTCTCCCTTTTAACGCGTAGGTATCTTCTAGAAGTGCCTACGTAGGTGGTTATAGCACCTAGCTATACCCCTTTATATACCCATTACGTGGTCATTCCCGCACCCAGTAGGTAATATACTCAAAGTAGCTACCTACATACAGTATCGACCAAAAGTCCATAGGCAAACTCACAAACCAATAGACTGACGCTGCGGTTTGACTTACGACCTTCTTCTATAAGTTGTTACACACACACATACTTACTTTGTCTGCAACTCATACTAGTTCATAATTTCGAGCAATACTGTATATAGCATGCTAGCTCAGTGGATAACCTGCTTTGGTATATGCGATTATGGCGAGCCGAGAGGGTTCGAATCTCACGTGCGGTTAGCTCGTCATTTTTTAATTCGTAGTTTTTGTTATTTTTTAAATAAAGACTATTTCAATAATCATTTCTTTTTTGGTTCATTCGTCTTGTTCACATAAATATTAAAGTTTAGCAGGTAGACCTCAGAAAACTAAGTAAATTATTTCGATTTCTGTGGGGTAGACAGATGCCGTTCGTTACGAGTATTAATTTAATAGAACTTTGTTGGTTCGTGGTTATTGTTGGTGACAAGTAAAAGCGGTGTTGTGGTTATTATTTTCAAAATGCAGTCAAATATAAATATTGAACGGATCAAATATTGTTGCGCTGCGTAAAAGTGAATGTAATTTACACAAATATCGTATGAAACCAGACTAAGTGTGAGTGTTATCATCTATATATTTCATATTTGACTAAACATAAATGTTAATCAAAGGTATTGTTGATCGAACAGAGGTATTCTTGAGACAGAAGATGCCTTTAAAGTTTTTAAATTTATTATGAGGTTTAATTCGATTAGTGAATGATAAATAATTAGTATGTGTAATAAATACGATGTTATTCTTTGTTCTAGAGAAATACTGTGAAGGTTAAGAGATATTAGGAAGATGCTTGTTATCGAGAAGCAGCGACGTCAAATGGTGAATAAATATGAAATAAATGGTTGCATATCAACGGGATATTTTGCTGAATTATTAAACACGGTATTATGAACCGTTCTCCGTGCACTCTGAAGGCTTGCATCACTGAAGACCAGCTAGAAAACCATTTTTGACAGAAAGGCATAAACAAGAACGTTTAAGTTTCGCACGATAATATTAAGACTTCAAGAGGGACACTGCTATATTTTAACCTTAAAATATTTACCGTTCTAACTTAATAAACAACACATTCGTTATTGCATGAATTTGTGGTAACGATTTTTTTAAGTATGTAAGAAATACGACAAAAACCATATTGAAATATGGTGTTTGTCGTATTTCTTGCAAATTGACCGAAAATGTTTAAGATTATTTTAGTAATATTATTATTTTAGAATTAAAATCTGTGGTTTAGTTTCAATCTTCTTTTCGTAAAGAAAATGAATACTTAAGCTATAACCTCAATACCAACCAATATTTATTAAAGCCAAATAAAATGTAAAATAATTAATGTAAACAAACTGCCAATATTTAACCTTAAAATCAACTATTTTGTAAGTAGTTTTTTTTTACATTTTGAGTAGTCTAATATTCTTATTTATTGCTTAATTACTTCGACCATGATCAAAGCTTAATATTTATGGCGAAAAAATCCATTTAAAATTTAAAACATTTCATAATTTAAATATGTCAAAATAATACAAATTGCTTCTAAGTTTCTTGAGATCTATATCTAATAAATATTGTTTAATTTTGTTATCACATATCTTTTATTCTAAACCCTTTATTGCAATATCAAAATTAATAAAAAAGGCAGCAATATTAAAAAAATATTATTTTTGAAAACAAAAATAATAAATTTCGAAAAGAAAAAAACCGCGCTGTTCTTTACGAGATCAGAACCTAAGCGAGCTCGAATCTCAGACCAACTCTTTAAAGCCTTCTGCTATCTGCACACACAAGATTAATTTGAATTTTAGCAATGACATAAACTGGCCAATGTCACGCGCATGATGCGTGTGTGTTATCGTGTCTAACAAAAGCGACGGAGATATATTTTTGTTTCGCGAGTACGTGACGACAGTGTGTAAAGCGTTCTCTGTGGTGTTTGTGCCGTGTTATTTACACATACAGATATACGGACTATACCGCGTGTTCACAGCAAAACGACTCTTAACGTGCCTATCCACTTTTGAACGCTTACTGTACATAATTATTATAATAAAAACTATCATAGTTGTCTTGTAAATTCCATATTACAAGCATCTTTTAGTAATACCGCCATTTTATAACAGTTCTCGCCAAGCTAGGTAAAAAAGGCCGCATACCTACATACTTACCTACCTTACCTTTAGATAATCGTAGTTTGGATAGGTCGTACATACTTATACCAACATAAACATGTCGAAAGAGCGGGAACTGTCAATTTTGGAAGCTAAACGCAATGTTTTATTTGAGCGTATTCAGGACATTTACGAGCGCTCAAAAACTGCCCATACTTCCGAAACTAAAACAGAATCGTTTCTTACTTGTTGTATGACAGTAGATAATATTCGAACAGACTTTCATAATTTGTTGGACACTTATAACGCAAAGTTACTCTCTATTGATCCCGAATCGAAACCGAATTACCAGGCGTACACTTCGTTCGAGGATCTTTATTGCATCATCAAACGCATACAATCGCAGCTAGAAGGTAGAATTAAAACAACCGCGCAGGCGTTGCCAGCCCAATCGCCCCGTCTACCCCCAATTGAACTTATGTCGTTTGATGGTGATATACGGAACTGGCCATTGTTCTATGCTAGCTTTAAGTCAACAGCGCACGATAATGGCACTCTGACAGACGCCGACAAGTTGTACTATTTAATAGGTAAACTGTCACCGAAAGCGCATTCCGTATTTGCAGGTGTAACTCCCAGTGCTGAGAATTATCAGATCATATTTCAGTCACTCCTTGATAGGTGTCAAGATACTCGTGTCCTAGCGTCTACTTACTTTGATCAGGCTTTGAATCTTAAATTGTCCGGCCCCGCCTCTGTTTCGAATTTCCAGCTGTTCAAAGATAACTTTGTCATCGCCGTTAACGCCCTTAAAAACTTAAAATTAATGGATCTTTCCGACTTTATATTATTACAACTTGCTTTAAAAAAGTTCGACCTTGAAACGGTACGCGCCTTCGAAATGACGGAACGTAATAATAAAATACTTACACTAGATAGCTTTATCTCCTTCGTCAAAGATCAGTGCCGAATATATCATAATACGCAGCCTAGTACATCTAGCTCGTCAAATGATAATAATAGTAAACAGAGGTCGAATAAATCGCGAAATAGCAAAAGTTATCCCGTCCCTAACCCGCAATCTTACGTAGCATGTTCAGAGTCTAATAATAGGAATAAGTGTCTGTGCAATAATATTGAGCACGACCATTATTTTAAATGTCCCGCTTTTAATCATTTAGACCCGACTGCGCGTTTTAAATGTGTGAAAGAAAACAAAGCTTGCGTTAATTGTTTAAGCTTAAAACATAAAACAAGTAATTGTTCTAGTAATACTAAATGTCGATTATGCAAGCAGCAACATCACACATTGCTGCACTTTGATAAAAAATCACCGGTATCGGACCGGTCTGTTACGTCACCGCAAGCGGTTCCGAACGCCGCCGGTACAACAGTCGCCCCGCACGCCTCCCAGTCAGAGGTGTCTCTGTGCACGACGTCCATTGCGTATGCGCGCGGTCGTCGCTCGGGCATTTGTCACGTTCAGCGCGATATCAAGCAGCAATGCGTGGCGTCCACAACGGTTTTGTTGGCAACAGCTCAAGTTATTGTTTACGATATCAATAACAAACCACATACAATTCGTTGTTTACTCGATAGTGCATCACAAAGTAATTTTATTACTTCTGATTGCTTCAAACGCCTCGGACTGTGGAATAACTTTAAGAATACGAAATTAATAATTAAAGGGATCGGTGGGTCGGAAAAATCTTGCAAGGGTTCCGTAGACGTTAAAATACATTCCCGTTTTAATAAAGATATTAATTTTGAGATTTCGTCACTTATCGTAGAACGTATTACGGACACGTTGCCAAATGCGCAAGTGGACGTATCTCAACTCACACATCTCGAGATGTTACCACTGGCAGATTCTGACTTTGCGCAGCCGGGAGACATCGATGCCCTGTTAGGGGCCTCCATATTACCACATATATTTTTACATAATGTGGTACACAGTAAACAACATAATATACTCGTACGGTATTGGGATATGTGATTATGGGTACCGTACCTACGTCACATACTCCTAATTATACCATGTCTTGTTGTGCTGTTCTTCAAGAAAATAATATTGATTCTCTTCTCAAGCGATTTTGGGAGCTTGAAGAGATTTCCGCACCGCCCTCGCAGAGCCATAAGGAACTCGAGTGTGAAGAACACTTCCGCGCTACCACTGTTCGCGATGACAGTGGCAGATATATTGTGGCGTTACCCTTCTGTGGTGACCCGTATTCGCTAGGCGACTCATACTCTGCTGCGCTTAGACGCTTCTATTGTTTAGAACGCAAACTTGATACATCGCTCAAGTTACGCGGCGCCTATAATGACGTCATGCGTGACTATACAAGGTGCAGTTTTGGATCTGCAAAACATTTTAGGAGGTAATTATGTTAGTGATTCTCGACCCGAATCAACAATAAAATGGGCAGGTATATTTTTTTCATTTTATTCTTATTTACGGAAATCGGTAAGTGTGAACTCCCCTTTTTAAAACGCGACCAATCTGTACGTGTCCTTAAACTGCGCTTTCACACACACAAACAAACGCAACCGACATTTCTTTCATAAATCCAAAGAACCAACCACCGCCCGCTCCCTCTCCTCCGCCACGCCCCCGCGGCCATCGCAAATGCATAAATCGGGCCAATTTATTAGTGTATTTGATGACGCCGGTATGTGCATACGCTTGCAAATTCCGCCCCTCAAGTGCGCCTTCGATTAACGGTCGGGATAGTTACCTACTACCTAGTTGTAAAAATGACGGACCAATACTCCAATGTAGAGTTGGTGGAGATGGTCCGCTTGTATGCCATCAGTGGAGACAATGTATCTCGAGCCATCAAAATGTTCGCGGAGTTATTCCCCAATCGGCAACGTCCCTCACACAGGGTAATGCTGGCTGCTACGCAGAGACTGCGCAATCATCGGCAGTTCGACGATCAGTGCTTTCGACACAATAAAAACGAATGTGTTTGTGTTACGTAAGCTGAAGGAAAATCAGCAACGTTGTGCTAGACTGTGCCTGGAGTGTGACGGTGGAAACTTTGAACAATATCTCCAGGTAACATAAGTAGGTAATTTATTTATTTATTTGTACATAGACAATAATTTGTAAATACGATGTTAGCTAAATCAACTTGATTAGTGTAAATAAGTTGATTTAAAATTTTTAACTACGCCAAAAATACCTATCAGACAAAATGAATCACCTAAAATCCCTAACACATGGGTACCTACCTACTTAACTAGCACAAATTATCTTGATGTATTTCTGTCGGTCCTCAGCCCGTTAAAAAGTAGGAAGGAAAATCTTAAATCTACAAATAAAAAACGTCCTTGGGGCTGAATTTACCTACAGAGCGCGCCGACTGCGCCGAGTACCTACATGCCTTATTATTTTTATTATTAGGTGCCTACCTAAATCCCACGCACGTGCTCGCGATCGTAGTTTCACAATTGTGCAACAGGAACTGCTTACGTGCTTTGTAAGGTTTATTTATCTCCGCCTATCATTTTATTCACCAGCTGATAGGTAACTAACGACGCCAACGTGATCTTTTTTTGGCGCAGTTGTATCTAATTCCTACTATTATTATTTATCGTAATAGCCCAGTGGTTAAGGCTTTCTCCTCTCATGCATGAGGTTGCGGGTTCGCAACTGAGCAAGTACCATTGTGTTATTTTTTTAATTCATAATGATGTAAGTACTTTTTAAATTTATCTAGGACATCATTGAAATCCCGTGTTTCGGTAAGCACTTAATTAAAGCCTTTGGTTCGAATTGATTTGTAGCTCTCGGACGGTCGTTAGGTACCACACGGGTCGGTATGGGTCAACGACCTTACAGCCCTGCCGTATGGTCGTTGGTACGGGTAGTCAAAAGCCAGAAAGTCAGACAATTAGTCTAACAAATGGGTATCGTGTTATCAAGTAACTGGTTTGTTGAGGTCTGATACGCAGTCGCCTTACGTGATTCACTGGCACTCCATGTAGTGAGCTGCATACAGTTAAACTGAAAGCCGACCCTAACATAGTTGGGAACAGGCTCGGCAGATTGGCCACGGCATTGTAATGATGCTTAAAAATGAGTTATTATTTAGCGAAATTTAAAACAATAATGTAGGTACATTGTGATTTTCAAATTCGAACTACATCTAAGGTAAAATTATTTGCTATAAGTTGCTGTAGCTACAACAACTCGTACAGATCGCGGCACGTTGGTTGAACCTTCGATGCGCAGTAACAGATTTTCGAGTCTTAATCGAAATGCGGTATGACGAGCATCGCGGGGACTCCCCGTAACCATAGCAACGACCTTCATTTTAGTTTAACGTACGTGCCGCGTTCGTTTCATAGAAATGTGGGCGGAGACTCGTACAGGCTGACGTCACTGGTCATCGCATTCACGCACACAGTGACATGACGCGCGATACATCGCAATGGGTGATTCTGTTTTTTTGAAGAGGGTTATTAAGAGAGTTATTCTGAAAAACAATAAAATTGAAAAATCGAAAAGAAAAAGTATTATTGATTATTGACTTGGTATCGTATTGTTATATGATTATTTACGAGTCTCATAACAACCTCCTGAAATGTTTTGCAGGTTCAAAACTGCACCTTGTATAAATAAAGGTTTATTGAGTCCGGTTGTCAACAACGAGGATAATTCTCTTCCTTCGTATTATATTCCGCATCACGGCGTAGTTCGCGAAGATAAGACCTCCACTAAACTTCGCGTGGTTTTGGATGCTAGTTGCAAGACTACATCGGGTCAGTCGATTAACGACATTTTGCATTCCGGCCCTAATCTACAGGGTGACTTATCTAACATCCTAATAAAGTTTCGTCTTTTCCAAGTCGCCCTGTCAGCCAATTGCCGCCAAATGTTTCTCAATATCGGCATTCGTGAATCTGACCGTAGATTTCAAAGGATTTTCTATCGTTTTGACAACAGTGAACCTTTATCCGTATATCAATTTAATCGTGTTTGTTTTGGACTCAAGTCCAGTCCATATCATGCGTTACGTGTTGTCCGCAAGTTGATCGCTGATGAAGGCGACAACTTTCCAGCTGCAGCAGCTGTTGCCATTTCCGCTTTATATATGGATGATATCGCTTGTAGTGTCACATCCGCTCCGCAAGCAATTTCGCTTTGTGAAGAGCTTATTCAGCTCTTCAAGCGAGGCCAATTTGATCTTGTCAAATGGACAAGCAACTGTAAAGAGGTTCTCACGCAACTGCCTGATTCTCATAAGGCTTCTCCAGACATTGAGTTTGAGAGGTCTGTACCGCATAAGGTTCTCGGTTTACGCTGGGATAAATCCTGTGATAGTTTTCGATTTGACGTCGCACCACCTGATAATAAGTGCACCAAGCGCACTATGCTGTCCACAGTGGCTCGACTATGGGACATACTGGGTTTTGTGGCTCCTACAATTTTGTACGCCAAGCTCTTGATCAAAGAGCTTTGGCTATCAAAGTGTGAGTGGGATGACGCACCTCCCGACCACATTGTCACCGCTTGGAAACAACTTTGTATTGAACTTTCCGCGCTCAATCAAATTGTTATACCACGTCATCTTGGGTTGGTCGACGGATGTACTGTCAATCTAATATAGGATTCGCCGACGCCAGCGAACGCGCTTACGGCGGAGTCGTATATTTGCAAGTCCGCATTGGTACTAACTACTCGGTGCAGTTAGTTTGTGCCAAGTCCAAAGTCTCGCCTGTCAAAACCATTTCGGTTGCGAGACTGGAGTTGTGCGCGGCCCTTCTGCTGTCTCAGTTGCTCTGCAAGGTTCAAGACACAGTTTCGCCCCACTATCCCATCGATAAAATATACGCATTTTCTGACTCCAAGGTAGCGCTCGCTTGGATTTATTACTCTCCGCACCGCTGGCAGACTTTTGTCGCCAATCGCGTTACAAAAATAATAGAGCTGGTTCCCACTACTTGTTTCCATCACGTCGCGGGTAGTGAGAATCCTGCTGATTGCCTTTCTCGTGGGGTTACTCCATTTAAACTTCTGCAACATCCTTTGTGGTATAGTGGACCTTCTTGGATTTCTCGTGATCCGTCAGAGTGGCCCATACAATCTTGTGACCACAGTGCAGAAGCCGAGGATGTACCCGAACGGAAGTCTGTTTCTTATCCCGTGGTCGTTGAGGTCACGGAATCTCCCATCTATACACTCGCGCTGCGCATGTCGTCGTGGTCTAAGTTACTACGCGCCATCGTATATGTCTGTAGGTTTCTTAAGCAACTTCCTATTGGGGCTTCTGTTTCAAGCTCTGACCTTGAATTTGCAGAGTATAAATTGCTGCGAGTTGTCCAAGCTGTTTATTTTAGTAACGACATTCAAAACTTAATAAGCAATGTACCTTGTTCTCCCGCGCTCCTTAAGCTCAAGCCGTTTCTCGATGAGCACGGCATTATACGAGTTGGCGGTCGTTTGTGTAATTCGGACGAACCTTACAACTATAAGCATCCTTGCGTCTTACCGCGTCACGACCATGTCGTTGACCTTCTTGTTGATTACTATCACAGGAAGTATCTCCATGCCGGTCCAGAACTGCTTATGTCCTTACTCAGGCATAAATATTGGGTTTTAGCTGCACGGCGAATAATTCGCCACAGAATAAATAAATGTAACGTCTGTTTTAAATTCCGTCCTCGCCCGGTCTTTCCTCTCATGGCTGACCTTCCTAGCCATCGCGTCAAGCAGGTAGATAAAGCGTTCACACATACCGGTTGTGATTACGCAGGACCGCTGCAGTACACGCCTGTGCGTGGTCGAGGTGTTAAAAGCCGTAAAGCCTGGCTATGCATTTTCACATGCTTGACGACGCGAGCTACACATATTGAAATTGCGACGGATCTAAGCACAGTGTCATTTCTGGCAGCGCTAAAGCGATTTCTTTCGCGACGCGGCCCTATACAATGTTTGTACACGGACAACGGCACTTGTTTCGTAGGTGCAAATTCTTATTTACGCGATCTCTATAAGTTTCTCAATAGAGAATATCATACCTGTCTTCAGGAAGAACTTTCCATGAATCACATAGATTGGAAGTTTATTCCGCCCGCTTCTCCGCATTTCGGCGGATGTTGGGAAAGCATGGTCAAGGTAATTAAAACGCATCTCTTCAAGGTCATAGGCCATCAGATCCTCTCCTACGAAGAGCTTTTAACTGTGCTCGCTCAGGTCGAGGCACTGGTTAACTCGCGTCCGCTCACAGCACTGAGTAGTGACCCTGCAGAACAATCCGCGTTAACTCCTGCGCATTTCTTGAACACAGCGCCATTGTCGTCACTTCCCGCTCCTGAAGCAGACTGTTCTAGCTTGCTTCAGAGACATACTCTGCTTGATAAGCTCGTGCAGTCGTTCTGGCGGCGCTGGCGTTCTGAATACCTTCACCAGCTTCAGGCTAGGTCCAAGTGGAATAGTCCTGCATCCCCTATACAGGAAGGTACGTTAGTCATTGTTATGAATGATAATTCTCCGCCGCTTTCATGGCCCTTAGCTCTCATAGAGAAATTACACACATCTAAAGACGGTACAACCCGCGTTGTTACTGTAAAAACCGCGAAGGGTAGCTACATGCGCCCTGTTGTGCGTCTCTGTCCGCTACCGACTCAGTGAGATCTAGCCTGAGGTCGGATCTCTCTCTTAGTTTAGGTATTTAGTTAATAGCTTTCGTTATAAGTGTTCCGCTAATTTAGATTAATTTAATGTCATAAAGCCGTCTTAGCTTATGGATAGGTTATGCGGTAGTATACCTAACTTGGCTGACTTTATTTTGTTTCCTTTTAAAGGCAACCCTTTAAAGCGGGGGGGAAATGGTAACGCCATCTCTTGGGGTTTTTAATAATGAATTGATATCGCCCTTGGATAGTTCTTCCTTTTGACGTCACTGTCGGAACAGGCGATCATATCCCTTCTCCCTCCCGCAAAGCACGCCTAGCACTAATAGGCCAAGACGTGAAAAGTCCGTTGAAGACAGTCGCGCTGCGCAGCCGTTGTATTTGCGCTGCGTGCACGCCGCTCCGCCGCCGCTCTGGCCGCCGCTCTGCTCGCTTAATAAATTTTCAACCGCTTTCGCTAAAACTATGATGAACTAAAACGACCGCCCGCGGGTGTGATTGAGTGATTAGTGCATGAAAGACTCCTGTGATCAGCTTCGAAGCAGGAACGCCCGCCGCCATTTTCTTCTGGAACACGTGCGGTGAGGGAATGTTGTAAGGTAAGGCGTGCTCTCCTTATATTCCTCACCATCGATCGCCCGTTCATCATCCAACATTTTCTAGGCGAATATCGCCAACCCTTTAAATACAGTCCACTTAAGAATTGGTAAATTTCCATAACACTTATATCATTTATTTTTCACATCATATACCAACACATCTCCTTCTCTTTCAAACACCATGATTTTCGTCTTACTCAGATTTATATTCACCCCTTTCATCTTATATGCTTCATTCATCACAGTCACCATATCTTGCACCTGTTCTGCTGACGATGCAAGTTGAACTTGATCTGCATAAAAAAGGCATTTGACAGGTAACTCATTCATTCTCAATTCGCACTCACCCTCTTTCAAATCTGCCACGGTAACGCCACACAACCCTGTCGAACCCCTAGAAATGCAGAACCAGTCCGTGTATGCCCCATTTATCCTAACACAAGCACTGAAATCCTTGGTAAAGATTTCAGTGTCCATACCAACCGCCAGTCCACACCATACATGGACTAGAGTCGACCTCAGTTCTTCCTTCTAAACACTGTCATAGGGCTTCTCCAACTCCACGAACACGGTAGACTTTTTGTACTTTTCCAGAATGCTCCTTAAAAGATCTCATGCATACAGCCCATGCCTTCTCTAAATCCTGCCTGCACATCCCACATTTTTACTTATCTGTCACTCATATCACTCTATTTATAATTTAGGTTACGTTTACGTTTTGACGGGGTCCACTGGGGCCGATTCCTGCCGGGGGTGCGAAGAAAACCGAAAGAGAGATCGTGTCCCCCGGCAACAGGGCAACCGAAGGACGGGTGGTTTTTAGTCAGTAAGAGTCTTAGACGCCGTCCCTCTCCGCCCACAGCGGGAGAAGTTATTTGATAATTTCCCACCTAAAAAAAAGTTACGTTTACGTTGCACATTCGTACTAGGATGGCTAATTCCTGTTACCGTGGTTGTGGTCTTGCCTGAATAATTTCAGCTCTGTCACTTTAAACAAAACATTCAATTAGATACTGAATGTTTTGTGACGACATTTTCCATTCATAAATATTGAGACTATGTTATGGCACGTACCTTCTTAGAATTGTGCTCAGTTATCAGAACAACAAGTTTCGTAAGAGCCCGTCAGAGATAGCTTGTACTAGGTCAGGAATGTTCAGTGAAAATGAGCACGTTACTTATTTATTCTTATTTCATAATTAGAACTTTTTCTTTTACATTCCGAATTAATTGTACTTTAGCACAAGACTTAGCAGTTTTACAATAAACGATCAATTCGAACCGTGCACTTAGCTATATTTATTTATTTGGTACACTAACAGCAGTACGTACACAAAATTAAATCAGAAGAATAACATATTAAAAGTACTGGTATGTATGCCTATTAAAGGTATACACAGCATTCACCACAAAACAACATCGTAATAAACTAGAAAAAAAACGTATGAAAACATAAAATTAACAAAATTCAAAATAAATGGTAATTGGCTATTGGCACTTGAAATCTCCCTCTCCTTTCCGCTACCTTATTCTGCCATATGACATTTTCGCAGAAGGAGATCACCGCACTCTGTTCTAACCTAAACTAACCCATTTACTGCAACCAGCTTGAAGAAAAGGCCAGAAAGTTAAAAGCAGGTTTTTGATAAAAAAAAACCTATTTCATTAAAAGGTCAATAAGTTTTAGAAGATCAATTAAATCCCATTTTAAACTTCCAAGAACTCATATTTAAAATTTAAAAAAAAACGTATTTCTTAGGGTTGTCCTATTTTTTTACCAAAGAATCAGCATTCAACGTGGCAATTGCGAATTGGAAAACCTAAGGTAAGATGCCCTCAGGCTAGGTGGAGCGACGATCTTCGCAGGCTGGCTGGTAGCAGCTGGATGAGAGTTGCCGAGAATCGAGCTGAATGGCGTGTAATTGGAGAGGCCTATGTCCAGCAGTGGACTGTTGTAGGCTCATGATGATGATGATTAAGTATTTGAATCTAAACTACCTGGTAAACTAACCTATAAAGTTCGTTACCGCAAGTAATATATTTACTTGCGGTAACGAACTAATAGATAACCTAACCTATCCAAAAATTTTCGCATTCTGCAATTTCTTAATTCGTAAATTTTTGTGTGTAAGTTGACAAATAAGTTACTCCTATTCCCATTTCTAGATAAATGGAGAAAAAAATACGAGGTGATTGATATATTTTCGAACTCGCTTCGCTCGCTCTAGAATCCTACACACTCTTAATTCTTAATGTTATTTTTTTAATCAACTCAGTAGAGTAACTGTTTCAATTCTGTCGTTTGCGTGAGTCATCTTTCTGTATGAATAGATCAAAGAAAACCATTTGAAACGGGGTGCAAACATTTTCGAGCTCGCTTCGGTCTTTCTTGCATACATTCTCTTAATTATTAATCTTCTTTGCAAAAGTCGACAAAGTTACTCTTTATATGAATGGACAAACGAAAACCGATCGATCCGAGGTGAAGTGCAAAAATTTTCGAGCTCACTTCGTCGAGTTGAAGATACACCCCTGAAAATAATCCTGGTGGCGCCCATGTTTATAATAGCGTAAACGCGGGGGGTTATTCTGCAAAATCAGCAGAAAGTCGGTTACTACCGAGACTACTGGGTGACCGAAACTGCAAGTCCGCCTCTGGTCGTGCGGGTGTTACCGCAAACAAAACGTAAGTACTGATGTAAGAGTCATTAGCTCGAACGAATGAAAAATAAATATTTACTAATACAATAATTTCTTGTTACAGACTGCTTTCAGTTCATATCTTAGTCGTGGAGCCATCGCTGCTTCTACTCTTATTGCCCCAGGATGTAATGGTAACGGCTGGGCTGGAAATGGTCTGATCGGAAATGGCTATGCTGGTAACTGCGCTAACAATGGTTTGATTGGTGATGGAATCATTGGTAATGGTTTGATCGGCAATGGCTTGTCTGCTCTGGAGATTATCCCTACAGTGGTGGTGGACTGCATGTCTCCAGCGCCTCTGCTATCGCTCCCAGTGGCCTCTCCGTAGCGTCTGAAAATGTGTATGAGGGCATTCTGTCCGTGGCTGGTGAGCTGCCGTTTGTGATTGTTGTGGCTTTGGAAGGAGTGTTACCAAGTGGCGGTGCTGGCACCGTCAGCTACAGTCGCGGTTACGGTGTTACTGCTATTGAGAGCGTCACACCTTCTGCTGCTGCTACTTATGGCGCTGCTGGTTCCTATGGTGCTGCGGGTGCCTATGGACTCGGCGCTGGCTATGGACCTGTCGCTGCTGCCATCGCCCCTGCCGCTCTTGGACTCAGCTATGGAGGCCGCGGCTGTGGATGTGGACGTAATTAAGCGTTTAATAAAATGAATACTCAACCGAGATGATTCGATACAATGATTCAATAAACTGATTTGCTATTTATTTTGTTGTATGAATATTTATAAATACCCATCTAACCCTTGCTGTGCTTGTTAAAAAGAAGATCAACTTGTTAACTACGATATGTTTTTTTTTTTTTTTTTTTTTTTTTTTTTGTTTTTAGGGCGCCGTACCTCAAAAGGAACAAACGGAACCCTTATAGGAGATACTCGTGTGTGTCTGTCTGTCTGTCACAGCCAATTTGCTTCAAATCTACTGAACCAATCAAGTTGAAATTTGATGCACATATGAATTTCTGTGATCCAAACACGGATGTGTAACGCAAATAAATGAATTTTGAATATGGGGGTACTTTTCAGGGGCAAATTGGAAAACCTAAAAATAAGTTTTGCAGACTGTACCGTGTGACATATCAAATGAAAGGGCTTGTTGTGAGGTTCTTAATTTTTTTTTAATTATTGTGGAATAAATACTTTTATTTAAAGATATTTAAGAAAATTGATAAAAAATTACCATTTGCCCCCTATCTTTGAAAGTTATGAGCCTAAAATTTTGAAAAAATTACATATATTGGTTCTTTATTCATAGATTACAAGAAAATCTATAAGAAGTCTATGGTCTTAAAATAACATGGTAAATCTGTCAATATTGTGCGTCTAAACTTATATTTGCAGTTGGAATGTATGGGAGAACATGTTTTATAACTACAATGTTAAGTTTGTGCTTCGGATAAATTCATCCTAACTACGGAACCCTTCATTGTGCTTGGTCCGACACGATCTTGGCTGGTTTTTTTTAAGATTACATTGATCGCACAATATATATCTTCACTCGAAGATATCTTCTCTTAATCAATATTTCTAAATCCATATTTATATTGAAAAATTGATGGTACACCAACATCGGCATGAAAAATAATTACTTAGGTTAAATATTATTGGTAAAACGCAGGTTTGGTTTTAAAAATATTTAGAATATGGCCTCAGCGGTATGATGCTCTCATCATATAATTGAGGCTATACATATATGCAGAGAAGCAGACGGTAAAAGTAAGTTTGTCATAGAAGGTAAAGAAAGAAAGAAAGAAAGAAAAATAGGTTTATTTGTCACAGAGACAACAAACACACAACAACACACAAACAAATCAACAAATGCATAATTATGCAAAAAAAAAAAAATTTTTATTAGTTTATAATGAATTGCGACTTGCGACAATTTTTTAATGCTATTCTTATCCTTCAAACTGCACATTCATCTTGCAGAGCAACTATGTCTATTCATCAGTAATAAGAGCAATTCGATAACTTTATGGAGATACATATTCACAGGTTATTTTTAGTCCGATAGTATCTCTGTACATACTTCATAATACGTTGGCGTATGCATATTGTTTGATCCACGTCTTTGAACCTACATATTGCGATACCCAACCATTGTGGATGTAGTCTTGATTGAATACTTTTAGTTTTGGCTCAAACGAAATGCTCGTAATGTACCTACATTATTCGTTCATAAATACTGAGCCTTTACTTGTGTTATGGCACGTGCCTTCTTAGAATCGTGCATGACCACTCATTAAAAAACCGAAGATAGGTTGTACTAGGTCAGGAATGTTCAGTCAAAAAGGGGACATAGTTATGCATTAAGTGTTTTTTTTTTTTATTCCTAATTAGTAATAGGTATCTTAGCACAAGACGATTTGAGTCCAAACATTTAACCCTGTTTGCATTGGTGCAAGCGGGCCTAATGTTAGACTCGAAATTAATTTTGCGCTAAATGCATTATTGATGTTTGGACATCACTACTTGCATTTAGCGCTAAACGAATTTAAAACATTATTCTATTACTGTCAATCTTACTGAAGATGTAAGTGATAGAATTATGTTTTAAACATTTTGGTTTTTAACTGCATTCAGTGATTTATTGTGCAAGTTGGCCTAAGTCCAAAAAAGTAAAAATAAACCAGACAGCCATAGAGATAGTTCCCGCATGGAGGTCGAAAAACTTCATCAGTTCGAAATAATGCCGGACGGCAATGTACACTTCCGGGCAAAATCTCCGGTGTTAATATAGCAAATCGTCAAATCCGTTCAGCTGCTAAGGTTTGATTGACCAGTGAACATGCACTTCAAAAACTTTTATAATTATCATATTATTAGTACATCCGTATTTTGTATCGATAACATTTTTTGAGTGAGTTGAGGATTAAATAAAATATTGAATTATTTTCTCAAATCATGATCGTTTTTAATTGAGGCGTCAGAAGAAGATGCTTCAGTAGTAGATAGGAGAACCACAGCCGCACGCGCACTGTCCAGAGATAGACACGGCACCAGCAGCTGGCACAGCGCCGCCGAAATTCACGACGCCTAGGATGGGGACTTGACCAGCAACAGCGGTGTTGCCGGCGACTGGCAGCTCACCAATGACGGCCACGTTGCCTTCACCGGTGCCGCAGTAAGCAGCTCCATTGCCGATAACGCCTCCATAAGCAGCAGCAGGAGCAAGTGCGCCACCATAAGCAGATCCAATGGCACCACCGTAAGCACCAAGACCGAAAGCACCACCACATGCAGCACCAGGATAGAGACCAGCGCCGAGACCCAGAGCAGGAGCTATAGCGGCTACTTGACCTCCGCAGCCGCATCCGTAACCGAAGACATTCTTTAGAAAAAAAAACATATATAATTACATGACATAGAAAATCATTATGGAAGAATTAAACAAAAACGACGAAAAAAAATTTAGTAGCATCACATAGCTTAAGAGATCACTCACCTGGACCAAGCAAGCTTGGATGCAGAGCAGCAGAACAGCGAAGGTAGACATGTTTGATGTTTGTGTTCAACGAAAAGCTGAAGATTGAATGATGTTCCTACTTCTAGACTACGTTTATATAGTGCGAAAGCTTCTTATCATAACAACGTGATGTTTTCTATATTTTCTTTTAAAACAAAGCCCTTCCTACTAAATATTTCTAGGTTACATCACTTACGAAATACATGCATTTTTCTATTTCCCCATATAGCAACTACTGATAAAGGTACGAAATGTTCTTTCAAAATCCACAAATTGCTGCAACACAACTAGATAAGAACTCGTATAAATAGTCGATCTATTCTTGGAAATCTCATTCTCAAGTTCACTTCAACACAAACTACAATGTCTGCCAAGGTGATCCTCGTCCTCTGCGCTCAGGCGCTCTTCATCCAGGTGAGAAATAATAACTCAATCCTACTATATACTTATACTATATGATATACCATACCATATATATACTTTATGTGTTTGTGTTTGTTACTCTGTCACGCAAAAACTCCTCAATGGATTAACCTAAATTAACAGATAAAATACTTTTGATCCCGATCTTCTTACGAGATCGAGACTTATGTGGGTGGAACCAAGGGGCACAGCTAGTATTTTATAATTGAATTAAGATTTTCCTCTATGTTTGAATTTTCGAAACATTTCTTGGATCCTTTTAGAGAAATTTAATAAGTACCTACACTGAGCATTCGATCAGTTTAATATTGTGAATCAAGAAACGCTTATTAAACTCTATTGCTTCGAGTCACATGTAAATTTTACCAAAATAAAGAAAAATGGTTGGTTTCTGATTTAAAATAGAAGTATTCAATTTCCCGATGAGGCCATTCAACTGTAGCTTAACACTCTTACTTTTAATTTTATAATGACCGTTAAGTTTTTCACACTAAAATTATGTTAAGAATTGCATAAACACGTCTGACACACATTATGTTACTTGATCGATAAAATTATTATGTTTCAATGCATCGTCATTGTTTGCTGATAAAGAGATATTCACTAATAGGTACAATATTTTTATGTTTACAGACTGCTTTCAGTTCATGTCTTGGTCGTGGAGCCATCGCCAATCCTGCTCTTATTGCCCCAGGATGTGCTGGCAATGGTTTGATCGGGAATGGATTGAGCGGGTATGGATTGATTGGTAATGGCTATGCTGGTAACTGTGCCAACAATGGTTTTATCGGTGATGGTTTTATTGGCAATGGCTTTGCTGGTATAGATATCATCCCCACCAGTGGCGGTGGACTGCCTGTCTCCAGCTCCTCTGCTTTCGCTCCCAGTGGCCTCTCCGTAGCGTCTGAGAATGTGTATGAGGGTGCTCTGTCCGTGGCTGGTGAGCTGCCGTTCGTGAGTGCTGTGGCGTTGGAGGGAGTGTTACCAAGTGGCGGTGCTGGCGCCGTCAGCTACAGCTGCGGTAACGGTCTTACTGGTATTGAGAGCATCGCTCCTTCTGCTGCTGGCTATGGCGCTGCTGGTGCATATGGCGCTGCTGGTGTCTATGGCGCAGCGGGTGCCTATGGGCTTGGCGCTGGCTATGGACCTGGTGCTGGTGCTATCACCCCTGCCACTCTCGGATTTGGCTATGGAAGCAGCGGCTGTGGATGTAGTGTCTACTAAAAACTTATGAAAGAGTTACTTCATTTTTGTCCAAAACAATGATTCAATAAAATTATTTGCAATTTATTTTGTTAAATGAATTTTCTTATACCCAGTTTCCCTGTAAGCTTAAAGTATGAAATTCTGTTTGTACAGAGAGATCGCTTGAATTCCGTGGTTAATGAAGTTTACTGAACTTGACATTTGCAGTTATACTGTACATAGTTTGAATACTTTGTCACCAAAAAAGTGTCCAACTATAGCCAAATAAACCCCATTTTGTTGTCATAAAATACTAAAATGTACATAAAGTCACGCCTTTTACCCATGGGGGTTGGCAGAAACTACAGAACGCCACCTGCTACGATCCTTACATACTCTTTTTTCTTCATTTACGCTTAAACATCTGAACATACACGTACGCCTGATGCGATTTCTACGCACCTGACCTTTCTGAAGAACATCACCAATAAGGTCACTATTATGTTCTTCAAGGGCGTCTTCTTCCGGCGTTTCCAATGACATCTACCTTGTAAATACCTTTGTAAGTCGCCTTTGACTCATCCTCTCAACATGACCAAACCATCTAAGTATACTCTTTTCAATTTTAGTCTCTCAACTTCTTTTAAGCCGCACCGTTGCCTTAAAATCACATCATTCCTCATTCGTAGTTACACACTACACACGACACATGCTTCGCAAAGAACCCATTTTCACAGCATTTATGTCTGAACTTAACTTCCATACATAAGCGTAGGCACCAGCATAACATTGTGAACAGCCAGACGAGCCTTTTTTGGCATCATTTATTTTTCACATCATATACCAACACATCTCCTTCTCTTTCAAACACCTCGACTTTCGTCTTACTTAGATTTATATTCACCCCTTTCATCTTATATGCTTCATTCATCACAGTCACCATGTCTTGCACCTGTTCTGCTGACGATGCAAGTTGAACTTGATCTACATAAAGAAGGCATTTGACAGGTAACTCATTCATTCTCAATTCGCACTCACCCTCTTTCAAATCTGCCACGGTAACGCCACACAACCCTGTCTAACCCCTTGAAATGCAGAACCAGTCCGTGTATGCCCCATTTATCCTAACACAAGCACTGAAATCCTTGGTAAAGATTTCAGTGTCCATACCAACCGCCAGTCCACACCATACATGGACTAGAGTTAGGGTTGCCATACGTCCCGTATATACGGGACTGTCACCGTATTGGACTTCCCCGTCCCGTATTACTACATGTCCCGTATTTGTCCCGTATTTCGACAAAATACGGAAATACAGGCGAGTGGCGCAGGCGCCCGCCTCCGGCGGTGGCGGTGTGCGGGGGCGCGGGCGCTCTCCGGCGATAGTGCCGGTGTGGTTGAGATTATAATGTACAAATGCCTGATATGTATGGTGTAGTAGAAAAGCCGCTTGTCGGGCTTTGGGCATCGGAAACGAAAACGTCCCGTATTGATTTCTAGAAGTTATGGCAACCCTAACTAGAGTCGACCTCAGTTCTTCCTTCTAAACACTGTCATAGGGCTTCTCCAACTCCACGAACACGGTAGACTTTTTGTACTTTGCCAGAATGCTCCTTAAAAGATCTCATGCATACAGCCCATGCCTTCTCTAAATCCTGCCTGCACATCCCACATTTTTACTTATCTGTCACTCTTATCACTCTATTTATAATTTAGGTTACGTTTACGTTTTGACGGGGTCCACTAGGGCCGATTCCTGCCGAGGGTGCGAAGAAAACCGAAAGGGAGATCGTGGCCCCCGGCAACAGGGCAACCGAAGGACGGGTGGTTTTTAGTCAGTAAGAGTTTGAGACGCCGTCCCGCTCCGCCCACAGCGGGAGAAGTTATTTGATAATTTCCCACCTAAAAAAAGTTACGTTTACGTTGCACATTCGTACTAGGATGACTAATTCCTGTTACCGTGGTTGTGGTCTTGCCTGAATAATTTCAGCTCTTTCACTTTAAACAAAACATTCAATTAGATACTAAATGTTTTGTGACGACATTTTCCATTCATAAATATTGAGACTATGTTATGGCACGTACCTTCTTAGAATTGTGCTCAGTTATCAGAACAACAAGTTTCGTAAGAGCCCGTCAGAGATAGCTTGTACTAGGTCAGGAATGTTCAATGAAAATGAGCACGTTACTATTTATTCTTATTTCATAATTAGAACGTTTTTCTTTTAAATTCCGAATTAATTGTACTTTAGCACAAAACTTAACACTTTCGCAATAAATGATCAATTAGAACCGTGCAACTAACTATATTTATTTATTTGGTACACCAACAGCAGTACGTACACAAAATTAAATCAGAAGAATAACATATTAAAAGTACTGGTATTTATGCCTATTATAGGTATACACGGCATTCACCACAAAACATCGTAATAAACTAGAAAAAAAACATATGAAAACATAAAATAAACAAAATTCAATATAAATGGATATGAGCATAATACGAAAAAAAAAATATGATATAAAAATGTTACCACGAAAGGTGGACGGTGAATGATATCTAAGATGAAATACTTAAAGTTAAATGATTATAAGATTAAATAGCTTCTGACGTTTCATTAATGCCCTAGTAGGTTTATGTGAAATAAAATATTTTGAATTTTAATTTGAATTGACTTTACAGCAGTGAAAGCCTAGTGGTGTGACCGTCAGACTGCCAAGTCATAGGTCCCGAGGTCGAACCCAAAGCACGCACCTATGAGTTTTCAGATTCATGTGCGTATTGTACAATTATCACTTGCTACAAAAACGGTGAAGGAAAACATCGTGAGGAAACCGCCATGCCTAAGAGATATTTCTCGGCGGCATGTGAAGCCAAGTCAGAGGCCCTTGGGCGGCATAAAAACTCTGACACCAGGTTAGTCACTAACCACACGAAAAAGAACGAAAGAATCGCTCTATATAATAAAACCTTCCGTATAGTTTGCCAACAATACTCAAAAAACTAATGCAATGGTGGTTTTTACTCTCCCGCTGAAAGGCTTTTCCTTTATTCATATAGTGCTACGATTATAACCTTGTACCAGTCATCTGGCACACGACCATATCTCCGACACATATTAAAGATCTGGCACAAGAGGCTTGCTACCTAAATAACCAATTTCACTGCGACCAACTTGGATGTAAGCGCTGATGGTTTCTGTTTTAACCTTTTTGAAGTGAAAACTTCTTGAGGAGCGTTGGGCATTTTTGAGATGGGACTAAATCATTGATTTCGCGACACCATGACGACACCTCATTTTTGTAAACGCGATTGTGCTCTTTATTTATATTACGTTACGGATCAATGTTCTATGCTATGCTGGTAACTGGGTTAACAATGGTTTGATTGGTGATGGTGGCTTTGGAAGGAGTATTACCAAGTGACGGTGCTGGCGCCGTCAGCTACAACTGCGGTAACGGTGTTACAGCAATTGAGAGCATCACTCCTTCTGCTGCTGCTACTTACGGCGCTGCTGGTGCCTATGGCGCTGGGAGTGCCTATGGACTCGGCGCTGGCTACGGAGGCTGTGGCTGTGGATGTGGACGTTACTAAGAGTTTAAATAAATTTTAATGAATACTCAACCGAAATGATGCGATACAATGATTCAATAAACTGATTTGCAATTTATTTTATTGTATGAATTTATGGATACCCATATAACCCTTGTTGTGCTTGCTGAAAAAATAAAATTATTAATAAATAATAACTTAATTGTACAAAGAGGAACACATAAAGTTGGTCATACACGATTCTTGTATCTCAGGAACCCAAGTTCCTCACAAACATTGATTATTATAACTTGAAATACAATCAGATTAAAGTGACTCAGTCATTACAGATATCAGAATAGAGAAAGGTATTCATGAGGTGATCGTTAGAATATCTTCTATATCGTCGTAATTTCTAAAATAAGGTCAATTTGTTTTGTTTACTGCGATGTGTTTTTGTTTTATAAAGATCATATTGATTACACAACTCGTACATCTTCAGTCGAAGACATATTCAATTAATAATAATAATAATAATTTGTGGCCCGACTGTCAAGATGACGGACAGGAAAAATTTTCTCCGTGGAATTTTCTATAATTATTATGAAGATAAATATCCAAAAATACTGTTAATAAAATAAAAAATAACTGGAAAGTAAATAAAAACCACCAAGATATAAAGAAATGCAGAATTCACGGAGAATACCAATAAAATGCTGACACGAAGTCGGGCACGAAAACTAATAGACACACACCCAACATCTTCGGGTTCGTCGCTCAGCTCCGCCTCGCAGTTGCCGGATCCTGCTCCAGACGTGAGTCCAGTGATACCGGTCGCTGCAGTTGCGTCGAGCTCGAGCGACGAATACTTCTCGCCGCCGACGACACCACCACCAACACGTCAGCGTGGAAGAGGCCGACCACCGGCCAGCTTAGGACTTCGAGGCCCACCGGCCTCTGATAGGGTCCCCGCTCCCGGTGGAAGTGTGCAGCGCATGAGATGGACACAAACTGTCAACGAAAATGTCATGCGCGCATACTTTGGGGCTACAGAGGGGGGAAGTAACCTGACTGCGTACCGTGGTCGGATGCTCTCTCTGTTTCAGGTGCTTGAACCAGCTGTCAACGTGTCGGCGCAACGACTGTCGGATCAGGTACGGGTCATCCAGCGTAACCATATGCTGGATGACGTTGTCCTTGATCGACTACGCCTCGAATCACGGAATAATCATGTTACACCTGCTTCGCCACTGGTCACGGTGCAATTACAAAATTTACCCAGTTCTTCACCGCGATCCGACCGCGTTGGTGAAGAGGATGATGACGGGGTTATATCCGTGAGTTCCCAATGCAATGTACGACTGAGGAGCGCTTTGGAGGATGCTTTCCGGGAGTACCGTTCCATTCCGCCTGGACTCAGACCACAATTACCTCGTTTGCCCATGCACAAGAAAAATAAGGCGCTGATGTGTACTCTAGACTCACTGCTGTCAAATTGTTTTGACGGCAGTAAAGATCTCGCTGATACCCACTCGATCTTGTACTGTGCAGCTGTAGCGGCATGTCGTGTAGCTCATGTCAAATTCCCCAACAGTGACAGAGCTCCACGACCAAAACCAGCTGTACCAGCTTGGCAGTGCAGGATTGAGCGTCGTATCGGTGAGGCTAGAGTACTTATCGGCAAGCTAATCTGCTTCAGGGAGGGCAATACTCGCCCTAGTGATGCGCTTTGTGAAGCGGGCGTTCTCGGGAACTGATATCAGTTTTCAAGATTATTTGACCCGCGTCACAGAGCGTATCGACTTCCTGAAGCAGAAGATCTATGCATGGGCAAACCGTATTCGACGATACAGGCGGAGAGTGGAGCGGTACACTCAGAATCGCACATTCCAGAGCGATGAAAGGTGGGTTTATAGGGCTTGGGAGCGACTGGACCAAGGTGTGATTGACACGCGCCTGCCGGATGATGACGCCATGTGTTCATTTTGGCGAAGCATCTGGTCGGCGCCTGTCAGTCACACCGAAGGAGATTGGACCAGGGAAATCGAACGAGCGTGCGAGCAAATACCAGAAATGGGGGCACTCACCATCAGCCCCCAAGATATAGCTCGTGCAGTCCGTCCGTTACCTAACTGGAAATCACCAGGGCCGGACGGGCTGCACAACTTTTGGATAAAATGGTTCCAAAGGTCGCACGCCCGTTTGGCATCCCAGTTCCAGTCAGCTTTAGAGTCAGGATCGCTGCCCCAGTTCCTAACAACAGGAATAACCCACCTGCTCCATAAATCAGGTAGTACTGCGGAACCCAAAAATTATAGACCGATCACTTGTCTACCGACGGTCTATAAAGTTTTTACTTCCATTTTGAGAACTAAAATTAACAAACATATTGACACCAACTCCATCATGTCTGCCTCTCAAAATGGATGTAGGAACGGGTCCCACGGTACTAAGGAGCTACTCCTCATCGATATGGCCATTAACCAGCAGGTGCGTCGTTCCCGAAGAGATCTGTCGACATGTTGGATAGATTATAAGAAGGCCTATGACTCGGTGCCACATACATGGCTCATGAGGGTGCTGGAGTTGTATAAAGTAAATGCAACTCTACGCACCTTCCTGATGTCATGTATGGGGCAATGGAGGACGGTGCTTCGCTATCCAGGATGTCGACAAATCCTAAGGAATAGCGAGCCAATAAGGATTGAGCGAGGTATATTCCAGGGTGACAGTTTGAGTCCACTTTGGTTCTGCCTAGCCTTGAATCCTCTAAGCACGCTGCTGGAGGATTCAGGGCTAGGTTATCGATTGAGGAGAGGTGGTCAGGTTATATCTCACCTCCTTTACATGGATGACCTGAAACTCTTTGCCCCCAACAATTTGCAACTGCTGGAGCTACTGAAGGTAACCGAAACTTTCAGTAGCGCCATCAGGATGGAATTTGGTGTGGACAAATGTGCAGTCATGCATGTAAAACGAGGGGAGATCGTGGAATCCGTGGGAACCCAACTCTCGGATTCCATACAACTAAGATCCCTCTCCTCAATCGAAACCTACAACTATTTGGGTATGTCGGAAGCGTTAGGTGTCAACGCTGCTGACATGAAGCAATCGCTGAAGGAGCGCTTCTTTAACCGCCTGAATAAAGTATTAAATAGTCTTTTATCAGGTGGAAACAAGGTGCGCGCCTTCAACGGTTGGGTCATGCCGGTTTTGATGTACTCTTTCGGCATACTCAAATGGACTCAGACGGAACTTGACGCCCTGGATAGGAGGGTCCGCACACTGCTGACCGCAAATCGCATGCATCACCCACGTTCATCGGTGATGAGACTGTATATCCCGCGGAAGTGCGGAGGTCGAGGCTTCTTAAATGCTAAGACCCTGCACAACCGTGAGGTATGCAGTCTCAGGGAATACTTCCTAGAAGCCGACGTGGGGATGCACCGAGATGTGGTCACAGTGGATAAAGGCCTCACCCCGCTTTCCTTAGCTAACGAGAACTGACGCAAACCTATAGTATTAGATACTAATGACCGCAGGGAGGTATGGCAGAGCAAAGAGCTTCACGGGCGCTTTTACCGGGCCTTACATGGGCCGGATGTAGACCTGTTAGCGTCCGTATCCTGGTTGCGATTCGGTGACCTATTTGGGGAAACCGAAGGTTTTGTCTTTGCGATTATGGACGAAGTTATGATGACGAACAACTACCGGAAATATATTGTGAAGGACGGCACGGTTGACATCTGTCGGGCATGCCACCGTCCCGGGGAATCAATCCGACACATTATCTCTGGCTGTTCTCGTCTGGCTAACGGAGACTACTTGCATAGGCACAACCTTGTAGCCAGGATTATCCACCAGCAACTTGCTCTGAAATACAGTCTTGTGGAATCGGAAGTACCGTACTACAGATATGTGCCCGACCCAGTCCTCGAAAATGGCAATATCACGTTGTATTGGGATCGATCTATCATCACTGACAGGACTATTGTTGCCAATAAGCCAGACATAGTGGTGATAGATCGATTAGAGCGTCGCACAATGATTATTGATATAGCGGTCCCGCATGACGAGAACCTCGTGAAAGCTGAAAAAGATAAACAGATTAAGTATCTTGACCTAGCTCGCGAGGTTGTCGACATGTGGGATGTGGATACAGCAATCATTGTGCCGATAGTCGTGACGGCTAATGGCATAATAGCCAAGAGCCTCGACCAACACCTGAAGAGGCTCTCGTTAGGCAGCTGGATCAAGGGCTTGATCCAGAAAGCGGTACTGCTGGACACGGCGCGTATTGTCAGGAGGTTCCTCTCTCAGGAGCCCTGACCACCGGTAGCTTGGACCCTGTTCCCGACACCGGTGGGATACTATTTTTTATATTTTTAAATGTTTATTATTTTTTGTTTTTATATGAATATTTAAAAATATAATTAATGTGTTTAAAAATTAAATAAAGGATAATAATAATTTAATAATAATTAAATTTATATTTATATTGAAAAACTGATTGTTCACCAACATCGGGATGAAAAACAGTTATTTAGGTAAAATATTATTGGTAACGCAGGTTTCGTTTTCATTAGATATTTAAGAAAAAAATATTAATTTGGCGTCTGCGATATGATAAGAGCATCATACCGCTGAGGCCAGGATACATGCAGACATACAGATGGTAAGAGTAAATTTTTCATAGAAGGTAAAGTAATTTTGACCTCAACAAATTAACATTTATGCGCAATAAACAATCTTTATAATAGTTTATAATGAATTGCGACTCTTTATAATGCTATTCGCATTATTCTGTATACTGCTGAGGAATTTTTTCCGCCACTTCTTTCCAGCCAAAGCACTACGAAGTGGTGAAGGGCAGGCATTTTGGGGAACTGTCTTATATAATTCCCAGTCTAGTTTGAATAAATGACTTTTGATTTTGATACAAACTGAACATTCACATTGCAGGTCAAGAATCAATGGGTCATAAGTCTTATAAGCAATTCGATAACTTTAATGACAACACATAATATAAAGAGACACTTCTAAGTAAGATAGCATCTCCGTTTAAAAAAAAGCTGTAGCTACACTTTGCTCTTCTGTACAAAATAAAAAGAGTATTTCCTTCTTCCTTTCCTTCTATTTTTCTTGCTTTACATTTCGACGCAATATGTTTGCGTTTGCATGTTTGATCCACATCTGTAGAACCCTAACTATGACACCGGACATTGTGGATTTCATCTTCACTGAATACTTTCAGTTCTAGTATTTCAAACAAAATGCTACATTACGAGCGTCTACATTATTCATTCATACATACTGAGCCGTATTTATGTTATGGCACGTTCCTTTTTAGAATCATGCTCAGAGGTCAAAGAGGCAGTTGCGTTTTTTTTTTTCTTCTAACTATTGTTTTTATTACTTTGGATACCGAATTAATAGTATTTTGTACAAGACAATGGTTGACGATTGACGATACATAAAGGTATGGGCCAAAAATTCTCCTTCCAGCAACTGCGAAGTCGGATTTATGTTCAACCTTAAGTTGAATATTGTCCATGCAATCTAACCGGTCACATAGCATTAAAATTAACATCAATATCTTTATTTACGATGACCACCCTAATTTCGTAACACACTTCAGTCACAATCTGAACGATTTTGAAGAATATTGCTAATCCATTGCTTTATATATTATATTCGAAAAATTTGTCTGCTCAACTACGTAAATTACACAATAAATGTTGTTGAACTGTCAAAATGAAGGCCTTTGCTACTGTTAGTGTGTTACGAAATTATACCGCTGTTTGACCCACATCATAAAAACAGGTCTCCCACAATAGTGCACCATTGCACTAAATACCTTACACTTATCTTAGAAAACACATTTGAAAATCGAGGCATCTCGCAAAACTAAAGATTTATCATGCACTCATGCGGTTGTTACCGCAAACAAAACTAAAAAGAAAACTTCGAAGAAATAAAAAATATTTATCTCTATTCCTAGAAGTAATTAAACCAAATGCTTTGCCTGTACTACATATTATAATTATACTGTAAGGGAGAAAGGGGCTGGTTGCCTATAGTGGTAGGTAGACTAAGTGCCAAAAACTCGTCGGCAGTACGAGTTTTGGTTCATCTAATCAAACTCGAAGATGCGTGTCGGTACCTCTCACATATTTTGTGCGAAGCACGGCATCTCAGTGGCTCCGTTAAGTAGCGGTGAAATATTTTTGATTTATCATACTCGAAAGTGAAATTTTACTATGTATACTTTTTGTTGTGACGCCGCCAGGGTGAACTACTTTTTTAGTAATACGAAAAGAAGGGAGAAAAATAATGTTTTAAATATGTTTAGCGCTAAATGCATTTAGTGATGTGCAGTGCAAGCGAGCCTAAGAGCCTCTTGCACCACAAATCACTTATTCATGTGACTTACTTTTGATTTTTTTTATATGTTCAGGTTTATATATATATATTTATTTTTATTGTTAAAACAATAAAAATAAAAAGAAAAAAAAAGAAAAAAAAATGAATAAAAAAAAGAAAATGAAATAAATAAAAAAAGAAAAAAAAAAGAAAAAAAAAAGAAAATGAATAAAGTTTAAAAAAATGTAGTTAATGTTTGAGATAACAATATATATTTCTCATAAATATGTTTAATATTTATCTATACTGATAACGTGAATAAGATTTATGCTTTCGGGTTTTTATTTCATCTAATACCTTTAAACGAGCAATTCTTGTGTATAATCTTGTGCAAATAAGGTGTTCAGATTAAGATTTTGAATAAATTAAATATTTTTTCTTATACCTAGTTATGTATTCTTATTTCGGAGCAGTTTTGGATGTACCGTCCGTACATCTGTCCATACTTACTTAGGGTTGTAATAAAGTTTTGATGATTTATCAAAATTATGTATCAACTCACCTATAAAAATATTTTTATGAAAGTATAATAGTAAATAAGCGCTGGAGACTATTAAGACATCTCTCCTATGGGCGGGCTATTTCTCACAGCTGGTTGTTATTAAGAACTACATACTGTGCTGTACTGTGCTGACCTAAATGAATTGCAGCTGCTACGTTTCATATTTTCTTTTCCACAGTGTGTAGTTTCATACTAAATGCATGATTGCTTCTTCAAAATACACCGGCTGATAATACTTGTGCTGTAATTGCTAGGACAATCTGAGCGTAACTGTTACATTCTTTTTATTACCAATTTGATCGCCCTTTAGGGTTGAGGACCCACATGCACTATTTATGGTTATACCTACATAAACTCATGCCTTCTTCCCATAGGAGTAGCCGGGGTAAGCAGAAACTACAGAATTACACTTGCTACGATCTTTGCATCGGTTACTTTTGCTTCGTTACGTTCATAGGCACACGCACGCCGGTTACGAGTACTATGCACCTTTTTTTTTGGGTGGGAAATTATCAAATAACTTCTACTGACTAAAACCCACCCGTGTTCCTTCAGTTGCTTATATTGCCAGGGGCCACGGTAATCCTTTCGAACAATAACCGCAACCCCGGCAGGCATCGGCCCTTTCGGACCACGTCAGTTCTGCTGATATCTCTTTGAGGGGGCCCGGTCCTTATCGGACAGCGAGCTACCCATTGCTCACCGTCCGCAAGCCCGCGCCTACGGTGGCCGGGAATCGGCCTGCGACTCCCGACGCCCAGGGCGTCTCTTGCGGCGATTAGGCGCGTGAGAGCGCGAACTTTGCCTCTACCTCACGCGTTCCGCCTCCTCCTTCACGAGCATTACTACTTCGCAGAAAGAGGTGACTCCCATGCCCTCTCGCTCCGTACCATGGCCTTGACCAGAGCCGGACGCGAGAGATCACGGCCACCGATCGCCTCCACGAGAATACGGCGATGCTCCGCCAAAGCTGGGCAGACCTCCACCGTATACTCCACCGTGTCCTCCGGGCGATCCACACAATGATGACATCCGGGCGTTTCCTCCCGCCTTATCCTGAACAGAAACCTCCCGAAACAACCGGAACCGTGTCCGGTGAGGACCTGCGTCAGGCGGAAGGTGAGGATGCCGTGCTGCCTCTCTAACCACTCCTCAAGATTACTACGCACCTAAAAAACATCATCTATTATATCACTGTATGGCCTTCTAGGGTCATAAATCTCATCCATTTAAAATATCTTATTCACGCCCATGAAAGGAGATGGCCCTATTATTTCCGAAGAAATACACATCCAATAACAATTCATCACAAAACGTACCTAAAATACCTGTTTTCATAACTCTACAACGGGGTACTAACCTAAAATGGGGCTAAGCCCTTTCCTGGAAGCCCCTACAACTTCAGGTCTTGTGCTGACATTAACTGTACGTGAGGGTAGCTCTTGTGAAAGGAAGGGGTCTAAAGCTAAGTTAGGAGTCTGAAGACTAGCTGTGAAATGAGGACCTATCTCCTAGTTGCCTTAATACAATTATTTAAAGTTAAAATAATGAAATTACAGCTCTTTCTATAAATAAAAAGCTATCCTTACCTACTATGCAGTGTTTTTTTTTTAATTCTTTGGACATAATTTTAAACACCTATTTAATATGAAAATGGTTGTTATTTTTTCATTTTGATTTACCTTAATACTATTTCTATGTATCCTAACTTAGAAATTGTTAGTAAAATAGCACTAAGCCTCGGCTAAGTTAGATTTTCTTTTGACTATTCATATAGGAGTTACTTTGTCGACTTATACGGAAAAGTTCAAGGATTATTATGCATTATCTTAAAACAACTGTAATATATTTGAATTATTTTAATAGATTCTTAACACAGATGAATATTACATATATTTACAATAATGACAAAATGCAGTAAAAAATCCAGACAACAACAATAATGTGGACAGGAAAAGGCAAGTACCTACTTAAAAATGTATACTCATTGTACTGACATTAAAAGGTAACGCAGTGCATTAAATATAGTGCAGCCCAATTCCAATGCAATCCCCAACGAACATTAGTATGCATTCGACCCTTGGAACATCTGCTCCAGGTATCTGTAATAGGCAGGTACTATATAGACTGGCATGACATCGACGCGCAAACTATAATCATGATTTAAGCACTTGATTCTAGATAACTGATGATCTACACGGTCAAACTGTTTGGAACAGTTTTTTTTTTTTAGTTCCGACGAAATACTTCAACATCCCTGCGTTGAAATTTTTCGTTGGTTCAGAATCATGTAGGTACTTAATCCATGGTAACAGGTTGCGCGTTGATGTCCCATGCCACCCTGTATAAATAAGAGTCGATACATAGGAAAGTCATCGCAGTAAATCGCAACAGCAAAATTGCACTTAATTCTCTGACAGATATTTTAAATGTCAACTCAAAATACGTTAGTATGTATTTGTATATGGCAATACAGTAAGATGTGCAGGTTTCCGCGCAATTTAAACCTCCAGTAATATGTAAAGTTGCTTTAAATTTATGGCCCTGAATATTGGAGTGAAAGGTTTTAGCCAGCTCACTCACATAATTATATAGAAATTAACATAATATTCTAAAACTGGTAATTTCTACCTAATTACATACCTGACATTAATGTTATGCAAAAAGAGTACCAATCTACTTTCAAGACCAAAACTATTAACATTAATGGCACCTCCGTTGGCTTTAACCAATGGGCCACTCCAGGTATTTATAAAAGTAGAGCGAGACTATACGACTCCTGACTCGACTGACTGGTCTGAAAAAATACAGGTTTGATACTCCTTTCCTAGAGTATGTCAAAAATTATTTAAAAAGATTAGTATTCGCAAAATCTAAATTTTTAAGCGATACAGTTAAAATTTCCAATAATAAAGTAAAAACCACTTGAAAATTTATTAACAATGATACGAATAAGTCGGTTAAACAAGATAAACAACTTGAGATTATGGTGACTGACTTAGCTGAGGCGTTTAATGAGTTTTTTGCCAATATACTTAGATATAACTACAACTCGCTCCTTAAATTCGTCGCCGTCTAAAACTGAAAACCTTTTGCTTAATGGTGTGTCTAAAAGTGTTCGCTTATTTAGCTTCGAACATGTAACGCCTCGTAATGTAGTTAATGTTTTTAACACATTCAAGTCCAAAAACACTGGTGATTACTGGAGCATGTCCATTAATTTTTTAAGTAATATAATAGACATCGTAGCTATCTAGCTGTTACTTTTAATAATTGTGTTGATTTAGGAACTTTTCCTGACCTCATGAAGAGTAGTAAAGTCATACCATTATTCAAATCAGGTAATAAAAATGACGTTGGAAATTTCAATCCTATTTCTATCTTACCTGCATTTAGCTAAATATTTGAAAAGTTAATACTCAAGCACGCTAAGACATTTTAATTTAAATAGCCTCCTTCATAATGAACAATATAGCTATACAGACGCGGGCGTGGAATTACTAAAGAGCATATTCGAGGCCTGGGAGGAGTCGCAAGGTGCTCTTGGCATTTTCTGCGACTTGTCTAAGGCTTTCGATTGCGTACATCATGATACACTCACCAGGAAACTGTACCTCTATGGTATGAGGGACAAGGCTCTTGACCTTCTGACTTCTTATCTGAACAACAGAATTCAGAGGGTCGATGTTAATGGTAAGAAATCTGCAGGATCTGTGGTCACCATGGGCGTTCCGCAGGGTTCAATTCTTGGGCCTTTCTTATTTCTAATTTATGTAAATGATTTACCTTATCACATAAGGGATAATCACAAGATAGATTCGCAGATGACACTTCCCTCATTTTTTAAATCAAACGTCAGTTAGTCACTTTGAACAAGTTAACGATGCACTCTCTAAAATAGTGCATTGGTTTAATGTAAATAATCTTCTCCTGAACGAAAAAAGACTAAACTCATTCAATTTTCGATGCCAACTGTCAGGTAGCTATCTACCAATGTTCAAGTTAATGGAACAGAGTTGGACCCTGTTGAGTCGACAGTTTTTCTTGGAATCACTATTGACAGTAAATTACAATGGGGCCCACACATAGCAATATTGTCAGGAAGGCTAAGGTCGGCCGCCTATGCTGTTAAAAAAATGAGTCAGATAACTGACGTAGAATTGCTTATTTTAGTTATTTTTATAGTCTTATTTCATATGGGATTCTTCTCTGGGGACCTGTGCGGACATTAATACTATTTGTTCTACAGAAAAAGGCTGTTCGAGCCATTTACAACCTAAGTCCACGAGATTTCCTTAGTGAAAAATTCAAAGCAATAAATATTCTGACTGTAGCCTCACAATATATTTTTGAAAACCTATTGTATGTACACATAAATATATCAAATTTTAAGCAAAATGTCCGATATTCATAGTTTAAATACCAGGAATAAACACAACCTTGCTGTACATCGCACACGTCTCCACAAAGTAGGCAACTCGTTCATGTGTTAATGTATACGCTTTTACAACAAACTCCTCATTGACATTCGAAATATAGGATTATATATAGTGTACAGAGTTGCCTGCAAGTGAGTACAGTCGTGTCCTTGTATAATTGGGTTGTAGAGTAGCGATATGGTTTGTGAAGCATCACCTCCAAAACGGCCCTCTGCGCCCTCTCAAGGCGAAGCATAAAGGTCTTAAAAGTGCCTCAAGAAACATAAGCTTTCGTACCCGAGATAATATAACGTCTAAATGTTTATTCCAACTTAGTGTGCAATCAATGTGTGATTCTTAATAGAAGGGTCATAAAAAATACCTAACCAACGTAACGGCTGCTACATAACGGCCGCCACATAACGGCCAACACACAACGGCCGCCAAATAACAGCCGCAGTAACGGTTGTCATAAAACCGGAAAGTGCATAACGGCTGCTACATTACGGCTGCCATATTACGGCCGCCATATTACTGCCGCCACATAACGGCCGCCATATTACGCTACATAGCGGCAGCTACATAACGGCTGCCCAATTACGGCCGCCACATAACGGCTGCTAAATTACGGTCGCCAAATTATGGCCGCCATATTACGGCCGCCATATAACGGCCGCCACAAAACGGCCCCTACATAACGGCCGCAACATAACGGCCGCAGTACAGTTGTCATAAAACCGGAAAAGTGCATAACAGCTGCTACATTACGGCCGCCATATTACGGCCGCCACATAAGGGCCGCCATATAACGGCTGCCCTATTACGGCCGCCACATAACGGCTGCTACATTACGGCCGCCAAATTATGGCCGCCATATTACGGCCGCCATATAACGGCCGCCACAAAACGGCCAATACATAACGGCCGCAGTAAAAGTTGTCATAAAATCGGAAAAGTGCATAACGGCTGCTACTGTTGTTATGCCCGACAGGGCCCACAATGCTCCAAAACTAATGTATATCCTTGTGTACCTACCACCTAAGTTCACATTGTGGAATGCAATAAACGTATTGAGTATTGAGTATTGAGTACATTACGGCCGCCATATTACGGCCGCCACATAAAGGCCGCCATATTACGGCCGCCATATTACGGCCGCCATATTACGGCCGCCATATTACGGCCGCCACATTATGGCCGCCATATTACGGCCGCCATATTACGGCCGCCACATTATGGCCACCACATAGCGGACGCTACATAACGACCGCCATCTTACGGCCGCTATACTACGGCCGCCATATTACGGCCACCATCTTACGGCCGCCATCTTACGGCCGCTATATTACGGCCGCCATCTTACGGCCGCTATATTACGGCCGCCATATTACGGCCGCCACATAACGGCCGCCATATTACGGCCGCCACATAACGGCTGCCATATTACGGCCGCCATCTTACGGCCGCCATCTTACGGCCGCTATATTACGGCCGCTATATTACGGCCGCCATCTTACGGCCGCTATATTACGGCCGCCATATTACGGCCGCCATCTTACGGCCGCCATATTACGGCCGCCACATTACGGCCGCCACATAACGGCCGCCATATTACGGCCGCCACATAACGGCCGCCATATTACGGCCGCCATATTACGGCCGCCATCTTGCGGTCGCCATCTTACGGCCGCTATATTACGGCCGCCATATTACGGCCGCCATATTACGGCCGCCATCTTACGGCTGCTATATTACGGCCGCCATATTACGGCCGCCATATTACGGCCGCCACATTACGGCCGCCACATAACGGCCGCCATATTACGGCCGCCACATAACGGCCGCCATATTACGGCCGCCATATTACGGCCGCCATCTTACGGTCGCTATATTACGGTCGCTATATTACGGCCGCCATCTTACGGCCGCTATATTACGGCCGCCATATTACGGCCGCCATATTACGGCCGCCATCTTACGGCCGCTTTATTACGGCCGCCATCTTACGGCTGCTATATTACGGCCGCCATCTTACGGCCACTATATTACGGCCGCCATCTTACGGCCGCTATATTACGGCCGCCATATTACGGCCGCCACATAACGGCCGCCATATTACGGCCGCCACATAACGGCTGCTACATTACGGCGCCATATTATGGCCGCCATATTACGGCCACCACATAACGGCTGCCATAAAACGGCTGCTACATAACTGCCGCCAAATAACGGCCACCACACAACGGCCGCCAAATAACAATCGCAGTAACGGTTGTCATAAAACCGGAAAGTGCATAACGGCTGCCATATTACGGCCGCCATATTACTGCCGCCACATAACGGCCGTCATATTACGGCCGCCCCATAGCGGCCGCTACATAATCGCCACCATATTACGGCCGCCCTATAACGGCCGCCACATAACAGCCGCCACATAACGGCCGCCATATTACGGCCGCCACATAACGGCCACTACATAACGGCCGCCAAGTAACGGCCGCAGTAACGATTGTCATAAAACCGGAAAAGTGCGATCGCACTTTTTTTTTCTTGCGGTGTGGTCACCGTACAATATTTCCGTGCAAAGAATGCACTTTTCCGGTTTTATGACAACGTTATTTGCGCCCGTTTTTGCGGCCGCAAATAACGTTGCGGTAACTGTAGCGGCCGTTATGTGGCCGCCGTTATGTGGCGTCCGTTATTTGGCGCCCGTTATGTAGCGGCCGTTATTAAGCGCCCATTATTTGGCGGCCGTTGCGTGGCGGCCGTTATTTGGTGCCCGTTATTTGGCGGCCAGCGGCCTGCCCCACCGCTCTTTTAGGAAACCGTAGCTTTATTGGTAAGGACCCTTAAAATAGTAAGGTCACCGTCATCGCTGCTTATAACGCGCGCGTGCGAGCGGACAAACAGACACGGAAACGGAATTTTATTTAGATAAAATGTAAGTGTCCGTTTGTCCGCGTTTGTGTCAGTTTGTTTGTACCTAAGTACAGTGAACAAACTTTACGCATATTCATTATATAACTGATGTTAAGAAAATATTTCTGCGGCAGCGCAGCTCCATATCCCTTCCTGGTTTCGCCCAATTAGAGACAATATGCATTAGTGTGAGTACAGCGCGTGTAACAAAAAAAATGCGAACGTATTTTATGGTCCTTCTATTAAGCCGTCCTACCCAACTAACACTAGGCGCTAAGACAAGAGTTATTCAAGTAAATCTATTAGAGCGCTAACCAGATCCTAAAGTTATAAATAAGTGTTAAGTTATATACATTCCGAGTTAGACCGTGCTATAACTCTACTATGCCCCCGAAATAGGCACACTTTTCTATCACCTTAGGTGGTTTAATGGCGGTAATACAGAGTTACAGAATGTGTACTAAAGCAATAAGAGAGCTATAATAGTGATAACTGAAATTACAAGGAAAAAAAAACGTGGTAAATAGACGAAAATTAACTCCTTTAGTGGCACAATAGAGTAATGCGGCGGCATACAACAAATCAAACAAAGTAGGGTGACCACGCAAAAAAAGTCGATGTACTTTTATTGGATTTCCAAATATAAGATGATGTACCGCAGGATTGTTTGTCTTAAGTAGATCTAAATAAAAGTCCGCGACAGCATATATCTACCTTTTATGTGCAACCCAGTACGACCAAAATTGTGAAACATAAATTTAATTAAAGTTGGTACTATTTTACAATGCACATATTAGTATATAATTATCAAACTCTTATCAAAATGAATACATTTCTCGCATTAAGTATTTAATGTAGATAAACTTTGTCTTTCACACTAAATAATTTGGCCGAATAGTTTAAAAGTTATCACGATAATATGATTGACTTGAACGGAGCACCTAACGGCGGCGGCAGCACGGGCGGAGCGCGATGCGGTCGCGGGGGAGGGGCGAACAATGCAATCCAAGCAATGGCGAGACATCGCCGAGTGCGCGACCCGAACGCGGGTAGACGCGTGAGGGCAGACGTCATTGATGGTTGTGTTCTGTATGCATTTTCATTGTCATGTCATTTATTCTTCGTCAGTTATCCTAGATAGCGATTAATTACTTTTTATTTTTAATTCAGTCGTATAAGAATTGCTCTTTATTGTTTATTTAATTATAGGATCGTAGATTTCGTTATTTAGATATATAGTTTTTATAAGTAGCAAATAAAAATAGATTAGGTACTTACCTACTTTTAATTTTCGTTACATTACTACTTATAATTTTGTTACATTAAGAATTACGGTTAGTTTAACGTATTAGTACCTACCTAACTAATTCGCTTCTTTATAGCATTATTATTCAGTTCGTAATAATACCCAATAACTTACCTTTCAATTTCAAACGTTTACAGTTCCCACTTAAAGTTGCATTTTCTATGACTATTAATAAATCGCAAGGGCAAACTTTGAAGGTAGCGGGGATACATTTAGGCACGCCCTGTTTTTCCCATGTGCAGCTATACGTAGCTTGCTCACGTGTATCTAAATCCCAAAATCTACATATTTACGCTGAACAAAAAAAAAACAAATAACATAGTATACAGGAGTATATTGCAGTAAAAACACAGATAAATTAACACAGATGTTCACCTATTCCAGTTATATACCACATCATTCTTTACTTATTACAAAATCTATTAAAAAAACCGCATCAAAATCCGTTGCGTAGTTTTAAAAATTTAAGCATACATAGGGACATAGGGACAAAGAAAGCTACTTTGTTTTATACTATGTAGTGATTAAATGCAAGTAACATTGGTCCGACCTGTTTATTAGTCAGTGTTTAGTAATCCGTTTGTGCTGGATAGGATAATCTCAAGCCCGGGGAAGGACATAGGGCTACTTTTTATAAACACACCAGACAGGTAAAGATTGATGAAGAAACCATTGGACTTAGCATTTTGAAATTTGCAGAGTTCTATTATAGCTTAAAATAATGAGCACTTAGAAAGGAATTCAGATAATTCCACCCTCAAGAGATTCCCTCTAAATATTAGGTATAGGAGTTCAAAGATTGTATGGAAACTAATTTTGAAGTTAGAAATCTGGGATGTACGATGTGAAGTTACATTAAAAAAATATAAGTACCTATTTTAAAAAAAAATGTCACGTAACTTACTGTGGCAGACCAAATTCTACGCGAGCGAAGCCGCGGGCAAAAGCTAGAAACTAAATCGCAGCAGCAAACTTTGAAGGTAGCGGGGATACATTTAGGCACGCCCTGTTTTTCCCATGTGCAGCTATACGTAACTTGCTCACGTGTATCTAAATTCCAAAATCTACATATTTACGCTGAACAAAAAAAAAAACAAATAACATAGTATACAGGAGTATATTGCAGTAAAAACACAGATAAATTAACACAGATGTTCACCTATTCCAGTTATATACCACATAATTCTTTACTTATTACAAAATCTATAAAAAAAACCGCATCAAAATCCGTTGCGTAGTTTTAAAAATTTAAGCATACATAGGGACATAGGGACAAAGAAAGCTACTTTGTTTTATACTATGTAGTGATTAAATGCAAGTAACATTGGTCCGACCTGTTTATTAGTCAGTGTTTAGTAATCCGTTTGTGCTGGATAGGATAATCTCAAGCCCGGGGAAGGACATAGGGCTACTTTTTATAAACACACCATACAGGTAAAGATTGATGAAGAAACCACTGGACTTAGATTAGAGATAACATTTTGAAATTTGCAGAGTTCTATTATAGCTTAAAATAATGAGCACTTAGAAAGGAATTCAGATAATTTCACCCTCAAGAGATTCCCTCTAAATATTAGGTATAGGAGTTCAAAGATTGTATGTAAACTAATTTTGAAGTTAGAAATCTGGGATGTACGATGTGAAGTTACATTAAAAAAATATAAGTATTTAAAAAAAAATGTCACGTAACCTTAATTTGGGCAGACCAAATTCTACGCGAGTGAAGCCGCGGGCAAAAGCTAGAAATGGAAAGCGATCAACTTGGAAGTAGCGCTCGCAAGCCGCTGCTGCGGCGTGAAATGCAACAGAGCACTTAAAATTAGTTTTTTTTTTTAATTAAAAATTTACCCCGCTTATGTGGTACCCTGACAAAATGGGTTAGGTTAGGTTAGAATTGAGACCAACCGCACGCGAGCCGAGCGACCATAACGAGCGGTGCTGCGACAGCGGCCGGCGAGCGCTACTTCCTAGTTGGTCGCAGTGTCGCAGTTACTAGGCTATTTTTACTACGCCTTAAACGTTGACGTTTAAACGATACGGCCGGATATATATATATATATATAAATATAGTGGCCAGATCATAGAATTGACCATTTCATGATATAGGTATGGCATGATTCTTTACGTTCCAAATTTAAAATTGGAAATTAATAAAAGAAAAATAATGATTATTGTGTTATTGTGATTCTAAAATTGCTTTACTAATGGCGCGAATTGCTGAAACGATTTTTAACTGATTACGATATTTTAAAACTTTTTGGATATTTTCTGCAAATTAAACAATTTAATCTTTCTTTTTACATTAAATACCACTTTTTGATATGAGTGATAAAGCGATAAGGGCCGGTAAAATTATACCCCTACTTGAAGAAGGTTGTTCGCAAACTTACGTGTCTCAGTGGCTAAATGTGAGTCGTTCAACAGTCCAGAGGACTTGGCAACGGTATCAAGAGACCGGTTCGGTCAAAAGAAGACCCGGTTCGGGAAGAAAACGATGCACAGAACCAAGAGATGACCTCTTTTTGGTGAGTCAGGCGTTGCGGAATCGTAAGGCGTCAAGTGTGGACAACCCCGGAAAATTTTTGAATCCCATGAAAAAATTTTTAGGGCATTACTTAGCAAATCTAGCAGTGAACTAACCTGTATTACTATTTACAGTGGTACTGAAAATTAAAAAGAAAGAAAACACTAACATCTGGTGTGTAGTATCTTACAATTATGATTCCCCATAACCCAAGAAAATTATCAACTGAGAAGATTTAGATGTTGTAAATAAGACCTTGCTCCTTTCAACAACTCACCTTATGTGCTCCCTCAATCATACATCATCAGCATTCTTAGGGGATATGGTTCACATTCTATGACGCATACTCCACAAGGAATTATTTTTAAGGTTACGAAGGCTTATTTATTTTAATTAGGTGTCGTAACCCGCACCTTTTTTAAAACCCAAAAAAAAAACTAAATTAAATATTTACAAATCTTTCCCGTTTCAGAAAAATAGTCGAAGGTTTTAAAGCATTAGTGCTTAAAAAAAAAACCTTGCGAGTTTCAAGTTCAAGTACAAGTAAATTAAATCTAAGTTTAAGTTCAAGTAAGTATTTAAAAATAGGATAAAGTATATATACACTAAGGCTTATTTAACGAGTTAAGTACCGCTCGACATAATGGCTTATTTAACGAGTTATGCACCGCTCCATAAAAACTTAAATATAATTAACAATGCCAAAAGTTTTATCCCTATGAATTATTTACAGACTTATGAAAATGAATAAAAATGAAAGTTCTTAGAGACATCAAGAAGAACCCTGTGGTAGCATTTACAGAGCTATTTAGTGCTAATTGAATCTTTTGTAACGGAATGTCCCATGAACGGAATTATCCTTTCCTTTCTTAAGTTTCAGATCAAAATCAAAGCATGATAGACGAAGAGTCCAACGTGCTAATCTCCCAGAAGGATTATATAGATTTTGGAACCATTTCAGTGCAGCATGATCAGTGTAAATTGTAAAACTTTAGTAAAATAAAAACTAAAACAATATGTAAACGAAATAATAAATAATATTCTAAATAATATTGTATAAACTGTAACAATTTATTTTTGTCTCAGGTTCGTCAGTTTCAGCAGGTCTTTCAGCTCTGATAGAAACTTAAAAAATTCAAGCTCAAGTTTGTTGAGGTACAAGTATCTTATTGGTCTATCCATGTTTAAGATTTAAAAATATTAGTCTATTAAGTAATTTAGTTACAAGTTGCACTAGCCGTGGTAACAAATCAAACTAAATGGAGTAATGATTATGTTCAGTATTGTACAAACGTCCACAGGATATTGTCCTGCAGGCGTCGTGGAGTGTCCCAGTCCCCAACTTGCTAGTGACAAGTTAACACACACAAGCGAAAACTGGGTACGATTACCAATGAATGGTAACCGCAGTGGTGTGCAAGTGTGTGGGATGCAGTGTAGTGAGGTAAAGAAAAGAGTAAAGAGTAGGTGGTAACGTCTATAGGATATTCTCCTATAGAACGTCGTAAAGTAAGCCAAACCCCAACTTGCAAATGACCAACGAACGAACGATGGTTTTAACACGTACAAGCGAAGAATGGATGACGATTACAATGGTAATCGTAGTGTGTGTGGGGGTGTAAGTATTACGAGTATGTTCAGTATAAGAAGTGTTGAGTAAAGGTTGTAATGGATGAGGTGATGAATAAAGGTTAGCCAAAATATAATTGAAAAACTTGTGAAAGTTTCGTTTTAGAATTTAGAGAGGGAAGAGGGGGTGGGTTGGTTTTAGAATTTAGAGAGGGAAGAGTGGGTGGGTTAGTTTTAGAATTTAGAGAGGGAAGAGGGGGTGGGTTAGTTTTAGAATTTAGAGAGGAAAGAGGGGGTGGGTAAGCTGAATGGGCGCCAAATTGTAACGTTACAACCTGAAGAAGAGCCTTGAAGAAGTAAGAGGAGTAGAAGTTAGCTTGTGGACGGTCAGGCTTGTGGCTTTTGGCTGCCAATATCAGGATTTACCGCCCAGCTCGGGGCCCTAAATTACTCCGTGAGCACCGTGCCGTGAAGTCGAGCACTTCAGTTTGCTCGGAACTGTGCTTCATGGACTCTGGAGGACTGGAATAAAGTATTGTTTTCTGATGAAGCTAGAATCTCTTTGTGTGGAGAGGACCGACGCAAGTGAGTGCTGCGAAGACCACGGGAACGCTATGCGGAAGTGTGTTTCGAAGAAATCACTCCTTATGGCGGAGGCTCCTTTATGTTTTGGGCAGCAATTAATTCGACGGAGCGTACGGAGTTAGTTTTCATAGAAAATTGAACATTAAATGCACACCGGTACATAATGGAAGTCCTAATTCCATATGCACAACCCACATTGACTGCACTTGGGGAAGATTCCATTTTTATGGACGACAATGCTCGCCCGCACCGTTCTGGCGACGTGGAAGCGTACATGCAAGAAGTTGGGATCCATCGTTTAGATTGGCCAGCTCGAAGTCCTGACCTCATTCCAATTAAGCATGTCTGGGATGTTCTAAAGAGACGGGTAAGATCAGTGCAACCTGCTCCACAAAACATCAGGGAGCTAAAAAGAGTCATTGCAGAAGAGTGGGAACGTATTCCTCAAAACGTTATTAAAAACATCGTGGAAAGCATGCCCAGAAGGATTCAAGCTATGATTTTGGCAAGAGGAGGTCACACTCGTTATTAGGTTTTTAGATTTGTAACTTTATTTAATTAAAAAAAGTAAAAAAAAATCTTGTCTTTATTGCCGACCACTTCTTATTGTTTGGGCATGTACATCGGTTTTAAAGAATCCATCGCTTTTTTTCTTTTAATTGCCCCAACTCACTTCACACGCATTAATTTACACCATTATAAGTATACATAGACTACGTCAAAGAAATAAATTTCATTTAATTAACTCAAATCGACCTTAGAACGTAAATTTCCTTAGGTGCCCGTTTTTTTTTGCAAAAGAGTTTATATATATATGTCTATAAATATATAATCTGAATCTCGGAAACGGCTCCAACGATTTTCATGAATTTAGTATGCAGGGGTTTTCGAGGGCGATTAATCGATCTAGCTAGGTTTCGTATTTAGAAAACGTCCTTAAAAAAATACAAAACCGTGCGAAGCTTGGTCATCGAGATATTATATATTTATACTCAACGTTCTCGAAATCGGCTGTAATGATTTCGATGAAAGTTACAATAAAAGGATTTACGGGGGCAAAAAATCGATCTAGCTAGGTCTCATATCTGGGAAAATTCGTTTTCTCTTATTTTCACCTGAGCAGAGCTCGGTCGCTGAAAGTTAAGAACCAGATATTGAATGATGACATATGAAAATAATGACATTAGAATAATGACATGGCAGCATGAATAAGTAAGTACCTACTATCATGGCAGTATTGAATAAATAGGTATTACATACATTGATTAGTATGAACTTTCCTATACTATTAAATGAGTATTCTCTCTTTCCACCAGAGCAAACTTCGATCCCCCAGGTACTGATGTTTTAAATCCGTTTAGCTTTAAATGCATTTAGTGATTTATGGTGCAAGTGGGCCTAGGTCAATAACCAGATAATCTAGCCGTCAAGAAACTGCACACATATATGGACACAAGTTGATCATATTTTATTTAAATATGCGCTCTTTTAGCCTCGTCGAGGGCAAAGAAATACATCATTTTGAACTATTATCGGACGGGAATGTACCTACTTCCGAGAAAAAAAATCTCCTGTGCTAATATAGCAAATCGTCAAATCCGTCCAGCCGTTAAGGTTTGATTAACCAGCGAACATGCACTTCAAAAACTTTTACAATTATCATATTATTAGTACGTTTGGGTTTGCGTAGATAAAAGCTTTTGAGTGAATTGAGGATTTAATGAAATATTGATTTATTTGCTCAATTCATGATCGTTTAATTTTATTCAGGCGTCAGAAGAAGATACTTCAGTAGTAGATAGGAGAACCACATCCGCACGCGCACTGTCCGGAGATAGACACGGCACCAGCAGCTGGCACAGCGCCACCGAAGGTCACAGCACCTAGGATGGGAACAGTACCAGCAACAGCGGTGTTACCGGCGACTGGCAGCTCACCAATGACCGCCACGTTGCCTTCACCGGCGCCGCAGTAAGCAGCTCCAGTGCCGATAGCACCTCCATATGCGGTAGCAGGAGCAAGTGCGCCACCATAAGCAGATCCAATGGCACCACCGTAAGCACCAAGACCAAGGGCACCACCACAGGCAGCACCAGGATAGAGATCAGCGCCGAGACCCAGAGCAGGAGATATGGCGGCCACTTGACCTCCGCAGCCGCACCCGTAACCAAACACATTCTGTGGGAACAATTACATATTACTGATGGAAAATCATCATGCCAGAATTACAGATTAACTATGAAATACAAAAAAAAAAATAGCAATGATGGGAAATCTTAAAATTAAATATATTTGGACGATCACTCACCTGGACCAAGCAAGCTTGGATGCAGAGCAACAGAACAGGGAAGGTAGACATGTTTGACCTTTGTTTGTGTTCAACGAAAAGCTGAAGACTGAATGATGTTCCTACTTCTAGGCACCGTTTATATAGTACGAAATTTTCTTATCATAATAACGTGATGTTTTTCTATATTCTATTGAAACAAAGCCCTTCATACTAAATATTTCAAGGATACCATCACTTACAAAATACATGCATTTTTCTATTTCCCCATATTGAAACTACTGATAAAGATATGAAAAGTTAATTTCAAAATCCAAAAATTGCTGCAACACAACTAGATAAGGACTACGTTTCAGTATAAATAGTCGATCAATTCTTGGAAAAATCATTCTCAAGTTCACTTCAACACAAACTACAATGTCAGCTAAGGTGATCCTCGTCCTCTGCGCTCAGGCGCTCTTCATCCAGGTGAGAAATAATTCTTAAATATTATATTCATCCGTTAGCATTTTTTCTAAGTTCCCATTTTATGGATATTTTTAGGGTACCGAAATTCAGTATAATTATATAGGTAGTGAACATTTGATCAGTTTAATATTGTGGATTAAGTAACGCATATTGTAATGTTTATTTAACCCTATTGCTTTGAGTCACGTTTAAATATTACCAATACCAAGAAAAAAAGTTTGGAATTCAGATTTAAAACTCTGGTCTTCAATTCCGCGAAGAGGCCATTTAACTTAAGCCATACATTCTTACTTTTTATTTTATAATGAACGTTACGTTCTGCACACTAAAACATGTTAAGAATTGCATAAAACACGTCTGACACCCATTACGTTACTTGATCGATGTAATTATTATGTTCCAATGCATATTTGCTGATATCGATAATTACTGATACAAGATTTGTTTGTTTACAGACTGCGTTCAGTTCATGTCTTGGTCGTGGAGCCATCGCCGCTCCTACTCTTATTGCCCCAGGATGTGCTGGTAACGGCTGGACTGGCAATGGTTTGATCGGGAATGGATTGATTGGTAATGGCTATGCTGGTAACTGTGCCAACAATGGTTTCATTGGTGATGGTATTATTGGTAATGGTTTTATTGGCAATGGCTATGCTGGTAACTGTGCCAACAATGGTTTCATTGGTGATGGTATTATTGGTAATGGTTTAATTGGCAATGGATTGGCTGCTCTAGAGATCATCCTCACCAGTGGCGGTGGACTGCCTGTCTCCAGCTCCTCTGCTTTCGCTCCCAGTGGTCTCTCCGTAGCTTCTGAGAATGTATACGAGGGTGCTCTGTCCGTGGCTGGTGAGCTGCCGTTCGTGAGTGCTGTGGCTTTGGAGGGAGTGTTACCAAGTGGCGGTGCTGGCGCCGTCAGCTACAGCTGCGGTAACGGTGTTACTGCTATTGAGAGCATCGCTCCTTCTGCTGCTGGCTATGGTGCTGCTGGTGCGTATGGCGCTGGTGGTGCCTATGGTACTGCGGGTGGCTATGGGTTTGGCGCTGAGTATGGACTTGGAGCTCCTGCAGCTCTTGGACTTGGTTATGCAGGCCGCGGCTGTGGATGTGGTGTCTACTAAAAACATAAAAATATTACGTACATTTTCGTCCGACCCAATGACGATTCAATAAAATGATTTGCAGTTTATATGTTTGATGAATTTACTTTTACCCAGTGTCCCTGTAATGTTAAAGTGTGAAGTTTTATTAGTATAGAGTTATCTCTTAAATTCTGTGATAAAGAAAGTTTGAAGAAAGAAAATGCAATTATTTATTACAGACTAAAAGGCAAAACATAGTGCAAAATAAAAGTAAACAAACACTTGAAAATTAGTTTTAATACTTTACTACGAGAAGTTCATCATAGACCTCATCCACCTCTTTCCACAGCGGTGATAGGGGTCAAGAAAGTGTAAATTTCAGGCCATATTTAAAAAGAAGTTTCTGAGGTTAGAGGATTCAAGAAAATAAAAACTTGACTTATAAAACATCATCATTTAGGGAGATATTAATATTTTCTCGCTGGACTAAAACAACCTCGTTGGTTTGCACTTTTAAATAGATGAAAATCACAAAATCACAAACAGTTCGCCTTATTTCACATAGCGGAAAGTATAATTATACAGGGTGACTGGTATCTTGACGTATTCCTTCCAGGACGTGATAGTGTGACCCATTTACAACAATTAAGCACCCCATGAAGCCTAGGCGAAAATTCATGGAAATCCAGAAAACCCAATTTTTATGTTATTTTGAAAAATTTACAGAATTCGTCACTAAATATCACTTTTCTCTAAACTCTCAAATTGAATGGCCTTCATTGCTTTTCCATGGGATACCTAATACTTTAATAAATCTTTCGATATAACCAAATTTTCTAAAACATCAAACAGGTAAAAGTTACAGGCAGAAGTTTTCTTACCATTTTTTTTTAATCATCCAAGTACTTGAAATTTGACAACAGTTATCTCGAAATATTACTGAGGCATTAACCATTCAAATTACAGAGAAGACATCTTCATTTAATCAGTTACCTAAAGAGGTACATATGTATGTTTAAAAAAATTTAGAGGTACCGATGAAACAGTCGATAGTGCTGGCAAAAGTCGAATTTACAAATTGTTGAAATATTTAAAAATTGTGAGATAACCGAAGTAATTAACTAGTTTATGCCATCACACTACTTCCTAACCTCCCATCTATCCAACACACGGCACGCAGTCAGGTTGTCATGACCAGATAACAAATCACGGAGCGGTTTTTGGGTTTTTAACATGACTCCCGGTCTACTCGCTGGTCACGGTTCACTTGTCGCTTAGTTTGCATGTACACATTAACAAAACTATTAATCATTTTTGTTTAAACATACAGTACTCGTACATACTCTAATAGTTTCCACATACGTTGAAATTTGTCGTTCTGATTTTTGTCTAATTATCAGAAAGAATAAATATCTCCTGGCCACCAGGCCGGGAGATATTCTATATATCTCAGTTCGCACAACAGACGAGAATCGTGTAGTACAAACTGTTAACGTTGTATGAGGGATAAGGTGCACAAAAATTGAGCCACTTAGATTTTTGGCTTATTCCCATCGGCGCACAGCGGGATAATTGCGTAACACACTTACAGTAGCAATTTCTTTTATTTTGAATGTTCAATAATATTCATTACGTTATTTACGTTGCTGAGCAGACAAATTTTTCGAACATGAAGCAATGGATTAACAATGTCCTTCAAAATCATGCAGCGAATCCCACAATGCGAAACCAATTGTGAGATTATAGCAATGTGGTAGAAAATAATAATTTGTTCTTAACCGATACCTAGTCCCAACTAATTCCAGTACGCTGTTCCTAAATAACGCTTTTAAATGATAAAGGAAAATGAAGTTGTTTGTCAGTTGTGGACTCTACAATGATCCCTGATCCCAACATCGAACACCAACCAAAGTTGTATTTTATATGTTGAATATATTGTCGACTTTCAAAATGGTTGAGCTGAATGGTGCTAATCCATGCGTCATGTTCGTGAACGGGCGCTGTCAGTTGGGATGAGACTGGTCATCTCTTAGCTGCCTTTATTTTAAGTTGATTTTTGAATCGTTTTATTTTTTATTACGGACGCTATTAACGTTCTGCATCGTTCTCACATTTAGAACTTTAACAAGAATGATCTAACTTATATTTTGTAACCATATTTTGATTTAAAAGAGTATCCATTGAGTTTCTTACCCGTTCTTTTCCATAGGTACCTACTACGCTTTGAAATGGGCAACTAGCTTCATCTTTCAGACTGACCGACCTCTTGACAATTCAAAAATGCCTATAAATGGTTTATTTAAAATAAATGTTTTGAGTTTGAGTTTGAGACCGTTATCTAACTTGCCGTAAGAGGAAATAGCAATTTTTCAGGAGAGCCAAAAACTTTTTTTTTTGTAATTTGGTTGTTATGATAAACATACCCATCGTGATTTTTGACGAATCACATTTTTATTTAGTGCCCCATATATTTAGTAGGTGTGTGTGAACAGACCGAACCGAATACCTATTAATTTCATTCGTGATATTATTTATTGGTGGCTGTGTCGTGCCCCGTGCAACGTCAATATTCCACGTTTACGCGGCCAAAATTGAATTTTAAAAACTTACAGTAAACACATAAAATAGCACATGCAGAGCTAGAAGACAGTTCCGAGAATCCTAACTGAGCCCCACCACCACCACCTGCGATACACTCCGACCGCTTTCAGGTAGTCAGTACTTGACCGTCAACCCGTGCGCTCGTTTTTGCTGCTTAGGGCCGGTTTTTTGATCCCTAGTTAAGTCGACCAATGGTTAAAAATTGCAACAAATGGTTAAAGTTCTGCAATTTCTGTTTTTTGATCCCAAGTTAACACGACAAGTGGTTAAATATGTAACCATTAGTCAAAATATTTAACCACGGCTCCATCAAGGGTTTAGCAAGATGGCGGATAGTTAACTCTTGGTCGCAATCGGCTGTTTCATGTCATTTTATTTTAATTAAATGTGTGTTTGAGTATTTTCGGTTTTATTATGAATTTAAATATATGATCGGGTGATCAAATTATCATAGAATATATTCTAATGAGAAGAACAAAAGTAAATTTGAATGATTATTTTTATTTAATTATTTAAAATTTTTCTCTTATATTAATAAGAAAAAGACAAAAAAGAAATTAATTTGTACCAAAAAAAATATTATTAAAAAATATATAATTTATAATAATAATTTTTTTATAAAATATTTTTAAAATTATATTTTAAACATTATAATTTATAATACCTATTTAAAATGTAACAAATTTTTAATATTATAAATTAAGATGTTTTTAATAATAACAAAAACAAAAATAATAACAAATATTGGTATTATCTATTTCTTTTTTCTTATTAATATAATAAGGAAAAAAAAACGTTGGAATAAAAGAATATTGTAAAGTAAGTAATAATTTAAATAAATAAATAAAACTAATAGTTCATTGTCAATTCAACATCATGATTTATAATATAAAAAATGTAACAAATTTTTGTATTAAAATTTTGAAAAAAAAAAATGAAAAATAATACCAATTAACTTTTTGTTGTCTTACTTTATTAATAGTTTCTGTCCTGTTTAATTCCATTATTTCAAATTATTGACCTTTTTATTTATGTATGAGCAAGAGTTATTAATAAATAGCACGAAATCACAATCAACAAACTCGTCATTTGACGACTTTGACATTAGATCGCGATAGACGTCAAAATGCATGCGTATTACGTATTTATAAATAATGACTCCCAACACTTAAATGGGTAAGTTAGTGTCGATTGCAATGGCAACATAGTTAACAATAGTAAATTCTAACTATGGTTGAAATGGGGATTAAAAAACGTAAACTTGAGTTAACAATTGGTTAGAGTCTTAACTATGGTCAGTTTAACAAATGGTTAGCTTGACTATTACTAGGGATCAAAAAACCGGCCCTTAAAGTTACAAATGCAACATAAGTGACAACATTAATATATTTTTTTGTGTGTCAGTTTTTGAATTGAAAGTGATGGATTCCAATAACACAGGTATGGATCTTTATTTTTATTTACTTACCCAAAATGCTCAATTCGAATAATTTGGGGGTTTCAAACACATGGGTTGTTTTAGACAAATTTTGAAGTAATTTTGAACTTCAAATTTAAAAGTAAAGTTGTATTTCTCGATGAGATACGATCAACATTCTTTTTTTATTTGAAACTCCAAGCTTTTGACTAAAAGAAAATACAAAAACCAGCTGAGGAAGAGTGCGGATGATAAAACGGGGGCCCTTTTTAATCATTGAGATCATTTTTTTATTAGTTAAGTAATCTTAGCTTTTCGTTGTTTTAGATACTTCAAGCACATCAGGTGTGAAAATTGTTACTCGGAAATACCTTTATCAGATTATGAAAGATGAAAATTTACCGAATTTCGATCCAAAAGTGAATTATTTAGAAAGTCATTTATTACTAAACTATGGTAATACAGATGAGGACATAAAAGACATAAAACAAAGATTTTCTGTATTTAAATCAGTGTTAAAAGACAAATGGGCCAAATGCCACAGAAAGGAAGAGGTTTTATTGAAAAACAATGAGTCTTGGTTAAATGGAACATTTCAACTACCCATAAAATCATTGAATCGGCCGGGACGGCCTTCGAAATCATTTGACGAATTAAGTGAACGAAGCAAGCGTCGAAAAACCGAAGAAATCCGAGCAACTGTGGGAGATGACGTCATTGTTCACGCTGCACAAACAACCTTAAGAGTACAAGGAAAAAGGGATACGTCGAAAATCCTAAAAGAAATAACAAATTTCCCTAGTCGAGTGCATGAATACAGAAAAGCAGTCGACGAAAAAGGAAATAAAGATAGTGTTACACCTTTGACACCACTACAAGCTTTAACTATGTTCATTGAGGCCGATCTAACAAGACGTCAGTACGAAATCATTCGAAACACAAACAAGGTATTTTATCCCCCATATTATCTGTTGTTACAAGCAAAACAAGAATGTTATCCACCAAAGGAATGTTTACGGGTCACAGGTACCTGCGCGGAAAGCAGCTTACAAAGCCTTATTGACAATACCGTTACACGGTTATCAATTTTCTTGGAAGAAGTGCTAATGACGCTTAACGAAGAACAAAGAAATTCACTGAATATAATTTGTAAATGGGGTTGCGATGGCTCCCAACAAGCTCAATACAAACAAAAATTTGATGGTGATAGTGAATCAGATGCAAATATATTTTTGAACTCGTTTGTGCCCATTAGAATAGTATGTGGAAAGGATAAAAAAAAAATCTGGCAGAACCCCACGCCATCATCCCCACGATTTTGCCGCCCAATAAGATTCCAGTTTGTAAAAGAGTCTACTGACGTGACAAAGGAAGAAATAAGATACGTCGAAAGTTCTGTGAAAGCACTGAAACCCACTGAAATACATTTGAACCCAACAAAATTTTCTTTTGATCATTTTTTTAAAATGACTATGGTAGATGGAAAAGTATGCAATGCTGCAACCGGAACAAAGTCTACTAGTAGTCTAGTCGGTGCTATATTTGTGGTGCAACATCGAAAGACTTCAACAACATTGAAGATAAAAAGGAAACATCATGTTTTACGGGTGTTAATTTTGGGCTTTCTGTATTGCATGACAGAATTAGATTATTTGAAAGTGTTTTACATTTGGCATATAAATTACCAGTAAAAAAATATAGAAAAAGGAGGTCTGAGGAAGAAAAACAACTAGAAGAAAAAAACAAAGAAGCACATCCAAGAAAGATTTCGGGTTGAAACTGGATTATTGGTAGACATGCCCAAATCAAATTTCGGAAATACCAATGATGGTAATACCAGTAGAAGGTTTTTTGAAAATCCCCATTTGGCAGCAGATATAACCGGGATAAACTATGAACTGATTTATAGATTAAAAGTGATATTGAAGACAATTTCAAGTAGACAAAAGATAGATTCACAGAAATACGATTCTTATGCCAAAGACACTGCAAAATTATATGTAAGCCTTTATGGATGGCACCCTATGACTCCGACCATGCATAAAATATTGACACATGGTGCCACTATAATAGAAAATGCTTTACTGCCAATAGGTCAGCTTTCCGAAGAAGCCGCAGAGGCCCGGAATAAACACTTCCGTGTATATCGCGAAAACTTCGCCAGGAAATTTTCCAGGGAAAATTGTAATATTGATGTGTACCATAGATTACTACTGAGTTCGGATCCACTCATTAGCAGCCTGAGACCCAAGAAAAGATCAATCCCCTGAACATTTTGCCCGGAAACAATAAACATGTTAATGCAAGAATATCCCGACGAACCAGACTCGGATAGCGAACAGCAAGATGAATCCATTACGTTATAATATTTTATTTTTGTGTCAAATTCTTCTGTTGTATTAATTTGTTTGTAATATTGTACAAATTTTGTTTTATTTTGTGTGTATTTCTTTGGATTGAATAAATAATTATGTGAAATAATGATTTTTTTAACCTTAATTTATGATTTTTCACCTTAATTTACAAAAAAACTTAACTAATTAAAAAAAAATACTCCTCAGAGATATTAAATATCATGCAGACGTGATAAAAGTAAACAAATAATTTTGGCCGCGTAAATGTAGAATATGTGCGTGCCTACTCAGAATCTTACGTTGCACAAAAACTTGTAATCGAAGATATTGTACTAGGTCAGGGGCGCCAGCAAAAATATAAGCACGTCGTTAAATTATTCTCACGATGCTTGTGCAAACAGAATTTACGTTTTAACAGAAGACCACTATATTTATCTAAAAAAACATCGGGGTTCCAACAATATATTGTTCAACCTAAAGTAAATCTAGGAAAACACAGAATTCGTTATTGACAGACTTTATTACCAAAATGAAGTACCTACATTGTTTATTATTCTAATTTACTATTATAATTACATCATGCCTTGTTTCCCTGAAGGGTTGGGCGGAGGTGTCCCTGTAGCAGATTCACCCACATTTCGCCAGGTATGTTTTAAGTCTCATGTAATAGGGGGCGAGCCTATTGCCATCAACCGGGCACAAATCCAGACTCCAGGCTGCTACTGAGAAATTTCAGATAGAAAAACCCAATAACACTTTGCCCGACCTGGGAATCGAACCCAGGACCTCATAACTATCACTAGGACTATTATATATATTTCGTTTTAAAAGCAGAGAAAATAAAAGGTAATCGTCTTAAGCAAAACAAGTTTTGTTTATCAGAATGCATAATCATAATCTTAATCAGCATATAATGTTCCCACTACTAGGATACATTGCAGGCCTCCTCTCATCAAGTGTCTTAGGATTTTTGGTTCTAGGACATGCCGGTTTCCTCACGATATTTTCCTTCACAGTTTTGAGAGCAGTGGTGATGAAATTATTTACAAAAAGCAATGCACCTGCGCACTTATAAAGCGGGTTCGAACCCACGATCCGTAAGTCGCGGCCGTGGCTACTAGGCCACCACCACTCTTCATGCGGGTTAGTATCTACGTATATTTTATTTCAGAAAGTATTTTTTCTAAAATTGAAATCTATTTTATTACTATATATCACAGTAAATGTCAACCGTATAAACTCTTGTGAATTATTGAAATAAGATTATCCATTAGCATAATTTGATTTTACTTATAAGTAATTTTTTTTTTTTTTTTTTTTAAATCAGTTTCAGTGATCCATATTAATATTAGTATACCTACTAGGGTGGGTCACTTATGTATGGAGAAAAAAAAAAGTTTAGTTTTTATACGGGCACAGTGACAAAACGGTGCTAAATTATGAGTGTAAATAGGTTATAAAGTTTCATTGCAATCGGAATCAATCTTCTGCCTCCGGAATCATTTGGAAATCGTCAATAAATATGGTTAAAAAGGCCTAACATCATGGTATTAAAAGATACACTAATGAACACTATTTATAAATAAAAGTCTTAAATCCATAGTAAATATAGTTTTATTAAAGAGCAAACAATTTTTACATGAAAAATAAAAAATAATAACTATTAGTGAAGGGTTAACTATGTGGCGAAATCTTTTTTGCTGTCGAATTTCGACATTGCTTTTCTCGATTCTATCTGGGCTTTGATAAAACCTATCATTGTTTTATTGCATAAAGTGGCTGAAGCTTCGATCACAGCTTTAACTGCTCTTTCTACTACTTGTGGGTGACACGGAAGGCGTAATAAATCCAATTCTCCTGCTCCTTTTTTATTCATAAACAATCGGAGATTTTCTTCGGTTATAGATTTTAATATCGGGGGCTCAGTGACATTTTCTTGACAATTCAAATGGTCATAATATGTTAATGAATTAAAGTTTATCTTTGGCACCTGAAACAGATATTTTTGGTGTTTCTGATCTAGCTTTCAAAAACCGCCTTACTTGCCAAAATTCAAATTTGTCTCATCACATCTCTTCCAACTTATTTTTAGGTATTTTCGGGTGAGACTTAAGAAGGTTTTTGCATTTTAAATGATAAGTTTGTAACATTACCTTCATTCGTTTTGGTTCTAGTGTAGGAATAGAAGATTTGGCCCATATTTGTATTAGTTTTGCAACAACAAAGGCCTCTATTTCTTTATATGTTGGTTCCTTTTTCGTTTCCCTCTCAAATTTTAACTTGTGTCGGGTCCACTCATAAAACTTCGTCACATCTTCGTAAGTTGGCAATATGTTATCTTTTAAATCACATAAATCACCAAATAAGGGACACTTCGAACTATTTCGAGTGCGTTCCATTTTTCTGATGACTTAAAACAAATGACTGCACTTTATTACGCAATGCGCGACACTGATTGTTTTTACCAATAAATCGCGCGTCACTTGTCTCAACTTCCCCCGCACCCCACCCCTCCTTACTCCTTTCTCCTTGAATGGCGCAGCATATGCTGAGATAGGAGCCTTTTGGCCTCGTACAGGACTTTCTGTTATTTTTTAATTTTTTATTAATGTTTCAATGAGTGGGTTTTAGTTTAATTTGTGATGTCCTATGCGAGTCCCAATAAATACTTTTTCTTTCTTTCTTTAACTCGACCAAACAATTTCGTATTTATCATTACTAAAAACTATTACGCATGAAATCTGATATCAATAACTTGAGAAAAGCATTAGCACATTTACATAAAAAAAATCTACTTTTTTTAAATAGTTCTATGACATTCGGGAGGCAATAAAACTTAAAATAATCTAACAAAACTTTACATATCAACTAACGACATCATTTGGCACCTTTTTAATCTTATTAGAAAAACGAGAAAAAATTAAATTGACCCACCCTAATACCTACTTAAAAATTACGTTAGTAATCAAAGATTAAAAATACATGCTACAATAATAATTATTATTACTAAAATAAATAACTACATAAAAATATAAATAGGTACATAAAATTAAATTGTAAAATAAATTAATAAGTTAATCGCATCTTTAAATTCATTAAGTTCTTTAAAATCGTTTACATTATTTGAATTAATTAAAATTAATGTCAGAAATTCATTATGAATATTAAAAATAAAAGTCAGAATCAGTCAAACAAGTCACAACAACAAGTGACCAAAGAGGGAATGAGATCCTATCGGCTGTGTTTAAGATTTCGTTGCGGCTGCCACGCATTCTGCAGATCAGGGATACCGTCCTCTTGCAAATGATGACATGAAAGCCATCAGTGCAAAACAGCGCGAACATCCCCGATGCAGTATAGAAGCGTGGCAGCTAGTAGTAGTCGATTAGGCAATTTCTAAATTAGAAACATGATTTTACTTTTGAAAATCGGTACTGACGAAAATAGATCAATAATATAATATTTTGGTCACCAAGATACAGGCTGCGCTTAGTTTGGGACCCGCTGTTAAATCCGTCTGTATTCGGTTAAGTTTCTGTCTTCTAAGTTCTTTAAGTTTACAGGTACTGTATGTTTAATGAATTTGAATTGAAAAGAAAAAATAGCCTCCCTATTTTTGACAAGTCAACTAAATCATTGTCATTTTTCTTTTGTAATTTCGGCGTCGACTCTGTGTTCTGGATCGGTCTTGTGTTATTTCGCACTCTTTATTTATTTTGCGTTCATCCGTTTTGTCCACATATTTTAAAAAACAACTCGATTTATTATTCCGCAGGTTAAAAATATACTATATAACCCCAATTTTTTTTTGCGTATTTACCTACTTTATTACAGTCCTTAAAAAAAACAAAAAAAAAATGTTGTTCAAAGTTATAAATCCATGGGCAAATGAAACGAAGTTGTAATAATAATATGTATCGTCAAGTAACGTTTTGTAAGATTTTCGTAGATGTTAGGAGATTGGCCATTGTTCTTTTAAATAACAAAGTCCTTTATTAATTTCTTACCTTAAATATTGATTACCTATTGAAATAAGAAATTTCGTAAAGAAAGAAATTAAGAATGTTTAACAGTACAGTAAACGAAAAGAGATAAAAATTAAAAACAGAGAAACTCAGAATGAAGCATAAACAGAACAGCTTTGTTTTCTAGCATTAAGCAATAATTTAAAAAAATAAATAATTGCTTCAGCACAGGCTCTATTCTAGTACCTATGTTATTTTGACACCGCGGTTAAGGTTAGAAGGTGCTAAAAAAAAATTGCTCAATTTATGGTCGTTTATTCTGATTTTGGCTTTCAGTAGTAAAGGGGAGAGCCACAGCCGCAAGCGCATTGTCCGGAGATAGATACGGCACCAGCAGCGGGTACAGCACCACTGAAAGTCACTGCGCCCATTATGGGAACAGTGCCAGCAACAGCGGTGTTACCGGCGACTGGCATTTCACCTATGACCGCTACGTTGCCTTCACCGGCGCCAACGTAAGTAGCTCCAGGAGCTAAAGCACCTCCATATGCAGCAGCAGGGGAAAGTGCGCCACCATAAGCAGATTCAAAAGCACCACCGTAAGCACCAAGACCGAGGGCACCACCACATGCAGCAGCAGGAGAGAGACCAGCGCCGGGACCCATAGCTCCACCGTAAGCAGAACCAATGCCTACAGCAGGGGCTATACCAACAGCTGGTGCTCCGCATCCACAGCCTCGACCGCCGAAGTATAGCCCGAAAACATTCTGTTGGAAGAAAATTACATTAGATAAGAAACTTATTGTTTGCTGAGGAAATCTCAAGAACAAGGACAGGCACAGTTTGAAGTGGTTAATATCATTATCAGTAACGAAAATGTTAGTTTACGAGATTTTGAAGAGATGAATTAACGTCTCTTCTTCTCTCAAACCGGTTCGAATGACATAGATATAGGAGAAATGTAAAAAAGGATAGGTATATGACAGGAGGAAGCAACAATGGAGGAAATTCATGAAAACAATAATAAGATACCAGAAAAACTTAGTTAAAAACATACCTGGACCAAGCAAGCTTGGATGCAGAGCAACAGAACAGTGAAGGTAGACATGTTTGATGAATTCGTATGTTCAACGAGAAGCTGAAAACTGATGCCTTTAGATGTCTTACACCATGTATATATAGTGCAGAAGTTCTTATCAAAAACACATACTTTTTTACTATTTCCTGTTTTAATAACAAAACATATGATAATTTTAACAAAGAAATGAAAATGCACGCATTTTCCGATTCTTTGTTTAGCAGCCTATTGTGTGTGGTGCAACACAATTAGATAAGGACTACGTTTCAGTATAAATAGTCGACCGAGTCTTGGAAAACTCATTCTCAAATTCAGTTCAACACAAACTACAATGTCAGCTAAGGTGATCCTCGTCCTCTGCGCTCAGGCGCTCTTCATCCAGGTGAGAAACTATTTTGACTTTTATACTAGTCATTATAAATGTTCTTATTGCCGTTACTACTTTTGCGCAGATATTATGTTCAAATTTACAAGGATCATTGTCTGAGATCTAAACTATGATCAGGAACTTTTAGTACTACTCAGAAGGAATAATTACATAACTTAAAGTTGCATTTCGGTAAATTTTAGGAACCCCAAATACCATTTTACTTCACCTAGAGTAGAGACGCTACTTAAAACATAATAATCACTAAATTTTTCACTATCATCTATGCAATTACATAAAATGCGTTTGACACACATTTAGTTACGTGATCGATTAAATAATCACGTTTCAATACATCGCCATCGTTTGTTAATCGAGATATACATATTTACTAATAATAAAATTTCTTGTTTAGACTGCTTTCAGTTCGTGTCTTGGTCGTGGAGCTATCGGTAACGGCAATTGTTTGATCGGAAATGGATTGATCGGTAATGGTTTGGTTGGTAACGGCTGTGCTGGTAACTGGGCCAACAATGGCTTGATTGGTGATGGCATAATTGGAAATGGTTTGATCGGCAATGGCTTGTTTGGTAACTGTGCTGGCAATGGCTTGGCTGGAATAGGAATCATTCCCACCAGTGGCGGTGGACTGCCTGTCTCCAGCGCCTCTGCTTTCGCTCCCAGTGGCCTCTCCGTTGCGTCTGAAAATGTGTATGAGGGGGCTCTGTCCGTGGTTGGAGAGCTACCGTTCCTGAGTGCTGTAGCTTTGGAGGAAGTGTTACCAAGTGGCGGTGCTGGCGCTGTCAGCTACAGCTGCGGTAACGGTATTACTGCTATTGAGAGCATCGCTCCTTCTGCTGCTGGCTATGGCGCTGCTGGTGCGTATGGCGCTGGTGGTGCATATGGTACTGCGGGTGGCTATGGGTTTGGCGCTGGGTATGGATTTGGAGCTCCTGCAGCTCTCGGACTTGGCTATTCAGGCCGTGGCTGTGGATGTGGTGTCTACTAAAAACTTCAAAATAATTACTTAAGTTTTCATCCAAACGAATGATTCAATAAAATGATTTGCAATTTATTTTGTTTTATGAATTTACATTTACCCAGGGTCCCTGTAATGTTTAAGTGTGAAGTTTTATTAGTATAGAGATATCTCTTAAATCCTGTGATAAAGGAAGTTTGAAGAAAGAAAATGCACTTATTTATCACAGACTAAAAGGCAAAACATAGTGCAAAATAAAAGTAAACAGACACTTGAAAATTAGTTTTAATACTTTACTACGAAAAGTTCATCATAGAACTCATCCACCTCTTTCCATCAGGGGTGATCGGGGTCCAGAAAGTGTAAATTTCAGGCCATATTTAAAAAGAAATTACTGAGGTTAGAGGATTCAAGAAAATAAAAACTTGACTTTTGAAACTCCATCTTAGGGAGATATTAATATTTTCTCGCTGGACTAAAACAACCTCGTTGGTTTGCACTTTTAAATAGATGAAAATCACAAACAGTTCGCCTTATTTCACATAGTGGAAAATATAATTATACAGGGTGATTGGTAATTTGTAGTATTCCTTCCAGGACGTGATTGTGTGACCCATTTACAACAGTTAAGCACCCCATGAAGCCTAGGCGAAAATTCATGGAAATCGAGAAAACCCAATTTTTGTGTTATTTTGAATAATTCACAGAATTCGTCACTTAGTATCACTTTTCCCTAAACTCTCAAATTGAATGGCCTTCATTGCTTTTTCATGGAATACATAATACTTTAATAAACCTTTCGATGTAACTAAATTTTCTAAAACATCAAACAGGTAAAAGTTACAGGCAGAAGTTTACTTACCATTTTTTTTTAAATCATCTAAGTACTTGAAATTTGACAACAGTTATCTCAAAATATTACTGAGGCATTAAGCATACAAATTACAGAGAAGACATCTTCATTTAGTCAGCTACCTAAAGAGGTACAAAAGTAAAAAAAAAAAATTAGAGGTGCCGATGAAACAGTCGATAGTGCTGGCAAAGGTCGAATTTATAAATTGTTGAAATATTTAAAAAATTGTGAGATAATCGAAGTAATTAACTAGTTTATGTCATTCCACTACTCCCTCCCATCTATCCAATACCCGGCACGCAATCAGGTTGTCATGACCAGATAACGAATCGCGGAGCGGTTTTTGGGTTTTTAACGTGACTCCCGGTCTACTCGCTGGTCACGGTTCACTAGTCGCTTAGTTTGCATGTACACATAAACAAATCTATTAATATTTTTTGTTTAAACATTCAGTGCACGTACATAATCTAATAGTTTGACATACGTTTACATTTGAGGCTTTAAAAAAATCCTTTGTTTATCATGGCTTAGCCTTAGCTTCAGAAAAATCCCAGAATGTCACATAAATTATGAATTCTTGAAAATATGAAATTGAAAGGTCTTCTTCTTCATTGCTTATTTATTTCAAATAATTGGGGTCCATTGTCGATAATGCTGACAAAGAGAAAATTGGTAATTGTTGAAATAATTTCAAACCTGAACCTGATTGCTGTTTGTAATAAAAAAAAGTTTTGTTAAAAATGGGCACCTCTAACTTATTATTTTTCTAACTCCTCTGTTGGTAACTTGCTGCATGTATTATGCCTTAGTACCTCTACTGAAGGTACACAAGCATTATTTTTAAAAACACACGCGAAGTAAGCGACAAGTGAACCGTGACCAGCGAGTAGACCGTGAGTTATGTTAAAAATTCAAAAGCCGTTCTGCGACTAGTAATCTGGTCATGACGATCTGATTGCTTGCCATCTGATGGATTGCTGGGAGGTTAGGAATAAGTGGGATGGCAAAAATAAGTTAATTAATTCGATTATCCCCATATTCAAAATTCATTTATTTACGTTACACGTTCATGTTCAGGTCACAGAAATTCATATTATTCGAAATTTCAACTAAATAAGTCTAGAATGTTCGGAGCAAATTGGCTGTGACAGACGGACAGACAGACAACCAGCCAGACAGGCAGACACTCGAGTGATCCTATAAGAGTTCTGCTTTTTCATTCAGTAGTATGAAACCCTAAAATAGGCTAAAGTTGTATTTGGCTAACCAACAATAATGATAGATATTTTGTATAGTTTCTCTTAGTTAGGTCTACTATGCATGGTGGTATGCTCTTTTTGAGAAACAAATTTCATTAAACCGAAACCCAAAAATGCATGTCAGCGTGAAAATACAACATTAATTTATTATTTACTAGCTTTTGCCCGCAGCTTCGCACGCGTAACTGTCGGAAAATATTCCACAGGAATGTAGGTCAGAAATTATGTAAACAAAGGTAAGAAATTATCCCACGGAACAAACTACCGGAATAAAAAGTATGCTATTTTCTAACGGAGGTCATGGTCTATCTGTGTGCCAAATTAATATCATCGAAAGCTGATCAGCCGTTTTATCGTGAAAGCGTAACAAACAAACAAACTCACTTTCGCATATACAAAGTGGATTAGGACGATTGACATTCCTTTAAACCACGTAAAGAGTGTCATGTTCTTTACCCGTATACAAAAAATCAATCAAATCCAATGCCACAGAAATTATTTTTCATTTTCTTATTTTTCAACATGATGTAGATCTGAGTCCGTAATAATAGGTAAACATTGTAAGGTCAGGAACCTGTGCAAAACGTACGATTCTATTCTCTACGTCTCAAGTTGCTTGAAAGACAGAGTAAGGTGTCATACCATTCCACTTTTACGCGCCCCGCCCACTCCCACAAAATACTACAATTAGAAAGAAAAAGAAATATTACTTACGCAAATAATGCATTAGTGGTGCATAGAAAATTGCGAGTGTGTGTGTGAGCGGATTTTTTTCGGCAAAAAGACTTTATTGACTCGGTAAGGTAACTATATCAGTCAGTGCATAGCGGAGCCCTTTGATGAGAGCACACGCCTATTTTTGTTATCACAAGACGAGCCGCGCGCGCATTGTTGTGATTTTTATGAAAAGTTTTAGTTGTTATTGTGTTAAAGACGATTTATGATAGTTAGATTAGTGCACAGCTTATTGTGACATATTGTTAAGTGTTAGTGTATTATTAATTAGTTAGTTAGGCATTTATTAGTTAGTTTTTGGGTTTAGGTTAGGTTTGTAAGTTTTTAGTTTAGGTAATATTATGCCTCAAATAAGGTACAGAGCTGCCGAGTACACTGACATGGTACTTATGTACGGAGAATGTCACCAAAATGCGGCTTTAGCATTGCGTACATATCGGGAGAGATATGGTGACACACGAACGTGCCCTACCAACAACCGTGTTTTTGCCCTGGCCGTTCAGAGGTTACGAGAGAATCGGCCTTTGGTTACTCAAGGAGAAGGCGTGTCTTCAAATTCAAATATCGAGGAGCGGATATTACAACATTTTGAAAATAACCCGACTTCTAGCCTCCGGAACTTAAAAGAACAGATGGGGACTTGTTAAGACGAGTCCGTGAAAATTTAATCAGACGATGTCGCTTGTGCATAATGAACAACGGTGGACACTTTGAAAATTTAAAATGTTGACTACTTATTAATAATTTAAATTCTGATTGTGATGTGATAATATGTGATTAATTATTCAATTAGTGATCTTTTATTAATTAACAACGCGCAACTTAGTGAGTTTATGCCACGTATTTGTTGTTCTCCGACTAAAGTACCGACCTACGTCCCGCACCCCCGACCGCTGCATCCCGCACCACACCGTGCAACAGGTCAGTGACTTTTCATAGGAAAAGCGTGTTTACACTTCATGCAGTTGATTTTGCTAATAATTTTGTTTGACAATTGCAATTCTTAAATTTTCCATTAACTACTATCTAATCTTCATGTTTTAAAATGTTTCGATGGACTAGTACTGTGCTCGTTTTAATTTAATGTCGTAAGTCCAGATCCACATTGTATAATAACTAGTTAGGATAACCAATTAGAATCAATAGGTTTGTATTTGTAGATTAAATAAAATATTAAATTATTTGCTCAATTAATAATCATTTATTTTTATTGAGGCATCAGTGGAAGATGCTTCAGTAGTAGATAGGAGAACCACAGCCGCACGCGCACTGGCCGGAGATAGACACGGCACCAGCAGCTGGCACAGTGCCGCCGAAATTCACGACACCTAGGATGGGGACCTGACCAGCAACAGCGGTGTTACCGGCGACTGGTAGCTCACCAATGACCGCCACATTGCCTTCACCGGCACCGCCGTAGTAAGCAGCTCCAGTGCCGATAGCACCTCCACATGCGGTAGCAGGAGCAAGTGCGCCACCATAACCACCAAGACCGAGGGCACCACCACATGCAGCACCAGGATAAAGACCAGCGCCGAGACCCAGAGCAGGAGCTACGGCGGCCACTTGACCTCCGCAGCCGAACACATTCTGTGGGAACAATTACATATTTATTTATAGAAAATCATCATGCCAGTATTACACAACAACTATGAAATACAAAAACATTAGCAACGATGAGAAATCTTAAAATTAAATATATTTTGGACGATCGCTCACCTGGACCAAGCAAGCTTGGATGCAGAGCAACAGAACAGTGAAGGTAGACATGTTTGATATTTGTTTATGTTCAACGAAAAGCTGAAGACTGAATAATGTTCCTACTTCTAGACAACGTTTATATAGTACGGAATTTTCTCATCATAACAACGTGATGTTTTTTCTATGTTCTATTGAAACAAAGCCCTTCATACTAAATATTTCAAGGATACAATCACTTACAAAATGCATGAATTTTTTATTTCCCCATATTGCAACTACTGATTAAGGTATGAAAAGGTCATTTCAAAATCCACAAATTGCTGCAACACAACTAGATAAGGACTACGTTTCAGTATAAATAGTCGATCGATTCTTGGAAAACTCATTCTGAAGTTCACTTCAACACAAACTACAATGTCTGTCAAGGTGATCCTCGTCCTCTGCGCTCAGGCGCTCTTCATCCAGGTGAGAAATAATTCTTAAATATTATATTCTTTCGTTAGCATTTATTCTATGTTCCCATTTTATGGATATTTTTAGAGTATCGAAATTCAGTATAATTATATAAGTACTGAGCATTTGATCAGTTTAATATTGTGGATTGAGTAACGCATATTTTAATGCCTATTTAACCCTATTATTTCGAGTCACATGTAAAGATTACCAATATAAAGAAAAAGATTGGATTCAGATTTAAAACCCTGGTCTTCCATTCCTCGAAGAGTCCATTCAACTTAAGCTCAACATTCTTTCTTTTAATTTTATAATGGCCGTTAAGTTTTTCACATTAAAACATGTTTAGAATTGAATAAAACACGTCTGATACCCATTACGTTACTTGATCGACAAAATTATCATGATACAATGCATATTTGCTGATACAAGATATTTATGATACAATGTTTTTTTGTTTACAGACTGGTTTCAGTTCATGTGTTGGTCGTGGAGCCATCGCCTCTCCTAGTCTTATTGCCCCAGGATGTGCTGGTAACGGCTGGACTGGCAATGGTTTGATCGGGAATGGATTGATTGGTAATGGCTATGCTGGTAACTGTGCCAACAATGGTTTCATTGGTGATGGTATTATTGGTAATGGTTATGCTGGTAACTGTGCCAACAATGGTTTCATTGGTGATGGTATTATTGGTAATGGTTTAATTGGCAATGGATTGGCTGCTCTAGAGATCATCCCCACCAGTGGCGGTGGACTGCCTGTCTCCAGCTCCTGTGCTTTTGCTCCCAGTGGCCTCTCCGTAGCGTCTGAGAATGTGTATGAAGGTGCTCTGTCCGTGGCTGGTGAGCTACCGTTCGTGAGTGGTGTGGCTTTGGAGGGAGTGTTACCAAGTGGCGGTGCTGGCACCGTCAGCTACAACTGCGGTAATGGTGTTACTGCTATTGAGAGCATCGCTCCTTCTGCTGCTGGCTATGGCGCTGCTGGTGCGTATGGCGCTGGTGGTGCCTATGGTACTGCGGGTGGCTATGGGTTTGGCGCTGGGTATGGACTTGGAGCTCCTGCAGCTCTCGGACTTGGCTATGCAGGCCGCGGCTGTGGATGTGGTGTCTACTAAATACTTAAAAATAATGACGTAACTTTTCGTCCGAACCAATGATGATTCAATAAAATGATTTGCAATTTATTTTGTTTTATGAATTTACTTTTACCCAGTGTCCCTGTAATGTTAAAGTGTGAAGTTTTATTTGTATTGAGATATCTCTTAAATTTTGTGATAAAGGAAGTTTGAAATGAGAAAAATGCATTTATTTAGCTCAGACTAAAACGCAATATATTGTGCAAAATAAAAGTAAAAAGACACATGATTAACAATTAGTTTTGATACTTACAAATTTCGCTTATCGGAAAATAAACGTATAATTATGTCATTTGCGATTTGTATATTAATTAATTGTGTCGTCTGTCATGGGAGTCTGATTTTACGAAATCCTATTTAACAAGTGTAGTTTTAAGTGTTTATACGATGTATTTAGTTTTAAGAAACAAAATATATGAATATGCATGACAATAAAAATAGGTTAAAGTTGTATTTGCCTAAACAATAATAATAAAATAATCCTTACGAACGGCAATTATGTTTTGTTTGTATTACTTTTTAATATTGGCATTCGTCAGCTGGCCTTTATCCCTATGGTTTGATCAACATCTCTTGGGCCCTGATTCTCGTAATCGTGGTTGTAGTATTATCTGAATATATTCAGTTCTGTCACTTCTCAAATGAAACGCTCGTAATGTACACACTGCGTCAGTATGTGCTAGCCCCTCAATATTTATAATGTTACACTGCTACAACATTGAATTCGTTACGAATAAGCTAAAGAATACTTCAAAAAGATTTCATTGTTTCGATATGGGTTCGAACCATCGCATAACCGAACTTCATCTTACTCATACCGGCAGTTTGACGAACTAGCCAGCGAGCCCATGTGAGTTGCGATGAAATTGTATCTACTATCGTCCGAGTCACTTTATCTAATGGTCTCTGCCTAATTGGTAGATGTCAAAATTTGAGGGTATCCATTAACGTTTTCTTTATAAAATCAAGCCATACCCTCAATAAGTTTGATGTATATGTTCACTTAAAACTATTGTTTATTTCTAGCGCTGCCTATTTTATCGTTTTCGTTAGTAGGATGTCACTTGTCTAGGGACCGGTTTGTGTCAGTTGGCAAAATATGTATATTATGATAACTGTAAATTATCAAATCAAATAGTAAAATATAAATCTTTCTAGTCAAAAAAAATCACAATTTTGTTAAATAATAACAATAATAAATATTACTAAATGATTCTTGAAGTATTTTATTTTTCTGGATTTTTTAATTATTTATAAATATTACTAAAACAAAAGAGAAAAATACCAAAATATAATGAAGGACAAAAAACACATTTCGTTACCAGGATTTGAACCTATCTTGCCTCCTATCTTGTGCACGGCAAGCGGTCTTGAAACCTCCGGTTTATTTAGACGTTGAATAACTTTGTAAATGTTAACTAACTCTATTCTCTAAAACAATACATTAATAAAATTATAATAAAATGTTATGCAACATATTAAAAGCAACTTGGGCTTGTCATGGATTTGAACGCACATATCTTTTGGGGGGTAACTACTTAAAAGTGGAGATGACCAAGATGTAGTCCAGAATGGAGGAATCAGAAAAAGCCAATACTGATCTACGTGCAAGAATAACATTATTGCGCGACGTTGGTTCGGTAATTGGGTCGCCTGAGGCCTCACAGGTAAACACTCGTCTAGGGGCGCAAAATGCATCCTTCGGCAGTTTCGAATCGGCGAACATAAGTGCGTCACCAGCTGCCGATAACGCTGAGCAAGCGCCGCCCGCCGCGCCGTCACCGTCTCTCGCAACATAACACCGGCTGCGGAAACGTAACGCGCGGGTACGTCGACCCCTATCGTCACCAGAAGCAAAGCAGATGCGTCGCAGCCAAAGCGACAAACCAGAAAACGGGAAAAACAGAAAAGAGGTACTCAACCTCCACTGACTGCGGTCAGTAGCTCCTTGCAAAGAACCTGCAGCCAAGTTAATGAGGAGGGTTTCACGAAAGTAGAAAATAAGGAGGAGAAGCCCTGTTCTCGTAACCTGTACCGCACCTCACCGAGTGGACCCAATATACTGCTGCGCCCTGCTGTGCCTACGACGCAGCTGTACCTTTCACATCTGCATCACTACACTACAACTGAAGAAGTCGTGCAGTATTTAAAAGTGAAGACCAACTGGACTCTGAGGGTGGAAAGGGTGGAATCGCGACACAACATCAACTTTTAGTCATTCGTGGTACGAGTTCCAACCCACCATCTACGGACTTGCCTGAAAGAGGACTTTTGGCTGAAAGGTGCCGAGGAAGGTTACGCGACAACCCGCAGCGATACAGAACGCCGTCGACATTACGTGTATAGACATAGTTTTATACGTATTAGTTTTTAATATGTAGTAGTTTATTATTGTATAAGATTATTTTGTGACTTCTACGTATGGGTTTTAGTTGCCAGATACTAAAATGATTATTATTACAATATTTAATCCCGTTGGAGGTTGAATTTATAAAATTCGTTCCTTGATTCATTCGTGTTCTGATTCACACAACCTTACTCTCACTCACACACTCTCATACCTGCATGCGTGCTGCATTTAAGCTTTAATTAGCTTTTTGAGGGTTCCGAACTTCAAAGCAAAAAACGGAACCTTTATAGAATCACTCATGTGTCTGTTTGTCTGTCCATCTGAATCCTTAAATTTGCTCCGAATCTAATGGACCGATTAAATTTAAATTTGGTACACATTTGTATTTTTGTGACCCAAACACGGACGTGTAGCGTAAATAACTTGACTTTTGGAAGGCAAACAAGAAAAAAAAGACAACTTTGCCATATCAAATTTTTAAAATTAAAAATAAATGTACTTGAGAAAATTGATGAAAATTGACCGTTCCCCCCTTATATCCGAAACTAATGAGCCTAACATTTTGAAATAAAATACAGAGTTTTTACTCATAGACAGGAAAACCTATAAGAAGTCTATGGTCTTGAAATAACATGATAATCTCTCAATCATGTGCGCACAAATATACATTTGCAGTTGGAATTCATGTGAGAACATGTTTGTCAAATACAATGTTATTAAAATTGTATTTGGGATAAATTCATCTCAACTACGAAACCCTTCATTAGGCGTAGTCCAAAACGCACTTGGCCGGTTTGTTTAAATATTATTACTTTCTTTAGTAACTACCTATTTTTGCTTAAAATAAGTAAATTATACTTATTTAAGTTACCGAAGAACGGAGTTTCCTAACACAGGCTTGACTGCTTAAAAGGAAGTAATCAATAGTGATTAGAGCTCCCTTTTTTAATTATTTTCTTCTTTTCCTCCTCCTCTTTCACACTTTTGTACACATAAGGAACTTTTGAGCAAAATTTCATGCTTCTAGATTTGTAATTGCATCAAAAATGCTGTTGGGTGTTTGTAACATTAAATGAAAGATTGAATTATTTGCTCAATTCGTGATCGTTTATTTTTATTGGCACCAGAATAGAACGCTTCAGTAGTAAAGAGGAGATCCGCAACCGCAAGCGCACTGTCCGGAGATAGATACGGCACCAGCAGCGGGTACAGCACCACCGAAAGTCACTGCGCCCATTATGGGAACAGTACCAGCAACAGCGGTGTTACCGGCGACTGGAAGTTCACCAATGACCGCCACGTTGCCTTCACCGGCGCCGCCGTAGGCAGCTCCAGTGCCAATAGCACCTCCAAATGCAGGAGCAAGTGCGCCACCATAAGCAGATCCGATGGCACCATCGAAAGCGCCAAGACCGAGGGCACCACCACATGCAGCACCAGGATAGAGACCAGTGCCGAGACCAAAAGCAGGAGCTACGGCGGCCACTTGACCTCCGCAGCCGCACCCGTAACCGAACACATTCTGTGGGAACAATAACATATTTATTTATAGAAAATCATCATGCCAGAATTACAGAACAACTATGAAATACAAAAACATTAGCAATGATGAGAAATCTTAAAATTAAATATATTTTGGACGATCACTCACCTGGACCAAGCAAGCTTGGATGCAGAGCAACAGAACAGTGAAGGTAGACATGTTTCACCTTTGTTTGTGTTCAACGAAAAGCTGAAGACTGAATGATGTTCCTACTTCTAGGCACCGTTTATATAGTACGAAATTTACTTATCACAATAACGTGATGTTTTTCTATGTTCTATTGAAACAAAGCCCTTCATACTAAATATTTCAAGGATACCATCACTTACGAAATACATGCATTTTTCTATTTTCCCATATTGAAACTACTGATAAAGGTATGAAAAGTTCATTTCAAAATCCACAAATTGCTGCAACACAACTAGATAAGGACTACGTTTCAGTATAAATAGTCGATCGATTCTTGGAAAACTCATTCTGAAGTTCACTTCAACATAAACTACAATGTCTGCCAAGGTGATCCTCGCCCTTTGCGCTCAGGCGCTCTTCATCCAGGTGAGAAATAATTCTTAAATATTATATTCTTTCGTTAGCATTTTTTCTATGTTCCCATTTTATGGATATTTTTAGAGTATCGAAATTCAGTATAATTATATAAGTACTGAGCATTTGATCAGTTTAATATTGTGGATTAAGTAACGCATATTTTAATGCCTATTTAACCCTATTATTTCGAGTCACATGTAAAGATTACCAATATAAAGAAAAAGATTGGATTCAGATTTAAATTCTGGTCTTCCATTCCTCGAAGAGTCCATTCAACTTAAGCTAGACATTCTTTATTTTAGTTTTATAATGACCGTTAAGTTTTTCACATTAAAACATGTTTAGAATTTAATAAAACACGTCTGACACCCATTACGTTACTTGATCGATAAAATTATCATGTTACAATGCATATTTGCTGATACAAGATATTTATGATACAATGTTTTTTTGTTTACAGACTGGTTTCAGTTCATGTCTTGGTCGTGGAGCCATCGCCGCTCCTAGTCTGATTGCCCCAGGATGTGCTGGTAACGGCTGGGCTGGCAATGGTTTGATCGGGAATGGATTGATTGGTAATGGCTATGCTGGTAACTGTGCCAACAATGGTTTCATTGGTGATGGTATTATTGGTAATGGTTATGCTGGTAACTGTGCCAACAATGGTTTCATTGGTGGTGGTATTATTGGTAATGGTTATGCTGGTAACTGTGCCAACAATGGTTTCATTGGTGATGGTATTATTGGCAATGGTTTAATTGGCAATGGATTGGCTGCTCTAGAGATCATCCCCACCAGTGGCGGTGGACTGCCTGTCTCCAGCTCCTCTGCTTTCGCTCCCAGTGGCCTCTCCGTAGCGTCTGAGAATGTGTATGAAGGTGCCCTGTCCGTGGCTGGTGAACTACCGTTCGTGAGTGGTGTGGCTTTGGAGGGCGTGTTACCAAGTGGCGGTGCTGGCGCCGTCAGCTACAGCTGCGGTAACGGTATTACTGCTATTGAGAGCATCGCTCCTTCTGCTGCTGGCTATGGCGCTGCTGGTGCGTATGGCGCTGGTGGTGCCTATGGTACTGCGGGTGGCTATGGGTTTGGCGCTGGGTATGGACTTGGAGCTCCTGCAGCTCTCGGACTTGGCTATGCAGGCCGCGGCTGTGGATGTGGTGTCTACTAAATACTTAAAAATAATGACGTAACTTTTCGTCGGAACCAATGATGATTCAATAAAATGATTTGCAATTTATTTTGTTTTATGAATTTACTTTTACCCAGTGTCCCTGTAATGCTAAAGTGTGAAGTTTTATTTTTATTGAGATATCTCTTAAATTTTGTGATAAAGGAAGTTTGAAGAAAGAAAAATGCAAATTTAATATTCATATGTAGCTCAGACTAAAACGCAATATATTGTGCAAAATAAAAGTAAAAAGACACATGATTAACAATTAGTTTTGATACTTACAAATTTCGCTTATCGGAAAATAAACGAATAATTATGTCATTTGCGATTTGTATATTAATTATTGTATCGTCTGTTATGGGAGTCTGATTTTACGGAATCCTATTGAACAATTGTAGTTTAAAGTGTTTATACGATGTATTTAGTTTTAAGAAACAAAATATATGAATATTAAATTAAATTAAATTAAAATTCATTTTATTCAGACAACAGTGATCCATATAGTGTTAGTATTACAAAATAACTTATAATTTAGTGTTAGTAGTATTGATGTAAAATATTTGAAATAATAAACATTCAATGCAGAGGACAACCAGACAAGAAAGCATGCTTCCTACCTGAGCAGCCTCCGCACAAAATGTTTTAAATTTGGAGTATAGCTCTCCGCCACAGCTCTCAGGATATAGTTGCGACTGCCCCGCACTCTGCTCAACAGCGATGCTGTTTTTTTGCGTATTATGGCATGAAAGCCATCTGTGTGGGTCTCAGCGAACATTTCCGAGGCGCTGCAGAAACGGGGCAGTCGCAACAACATCCTGAAAGCATTATTATATTGCACGCGCAGGGTATCCAGCGATCTCTTGGTATAGCTGACCAAGATTGCTCGTGTAAAAGCTCTGACAGTAGGTCTTAAAAAGAGTAATTTTTACTTGGTCAGAGCATCGAGCAAATCTACGGGCCAACATGTTCCCTCTGACCGCTAGTGCCCTACGCTCCCTCTCGAAGTCTATATCATCTCTAAGGTCGTCGGCAATGAAATGCCCAAGATACTTAAAAGACACTCGGTTTAACGGGAGTCCATTCAACCTTATTATTTCCGGAGCAGAGTCCGGACACCTACCGGCGGCCTTAAAGATCATATATTCACTTTTGGTAACATTATAAATCAGTCCGTGTGAGGCAGCATAAGTTTCACAAACTTTGAGCAATTCTCTGATTGCCCCAGCAGTTGGGCCCAGCAGCACCATATCGTCCGCATAGTTGATGTTATTGACGCTCACTCCATTTATTCGACATCCAATATTCATGCTACTGAGCTCAGTGATGAGGCCATCAACATACTGATTGAAAAGCCTAGGGGATGTCAAACCCCCTTGTCTCACACCGCATTCCAATCTATATGCCGAAGACAGAGTGTTAGATCACTTTACCAGGTTCCCCTGATTGGCATACCAGTACTGGAAGATTTTCAGTATTTCAGCAGGCGCGCCCCTGTCCTTCAACTTGTCCCAAAGCACATCATAGGAAAAAAGATCGAAGGCCTTTGAGAGGTCGAGGAAACAAGCGTACACCGGCGTCTTACGATCGGTATAGTATGTAACAGTATGCTTGAGACTTAAGATAGCAGTTTCCGTTGATAGTCCAGGCTGAAACCCGAACTGTGCTTCATGAAGATTTAAAATATTCTTCAAACATGAGTCAAGCATACTGTCCAATACCTTAGCCATGATCGTTGCCAAGGAAATCGGGCGGTAATTCCCTTCACTTGATATGTCCCCTACCCTGTTCTTAACAATGGGAACCACAATAGTTTTCATAAAATTTTCTGGCAGGTATGAATGGCTAACACACATAGTATAGAACAGTGACAAGACCCTCGGAACATGGACCCCTGCGTATTTCAAGTGCTCAATGCTGAGTCCATCGTGTCCGGGAGACCTGCCCCTGCTCATTCCTTGTATGACTCCTTTAACCTGCTTGGCAGAGAATTGCATAAGTTTCTCCTTCTCCCAACAACACTCAGCGCCAGCGCCTGCGGAAGAAACTGAGGGACCAAGGGGTGATTGCACCTGGAAATGTTTCATAAACAGGTTCGCAATATCCCCGTGATCACTCTTCCCGTCCACACTCACCGCGAGGCCAGGCCTAGTATCCAACTTACCTGTTGATTTCCAGAATTTACCAAAGTTCTTAGTAGCTCGTTGTTCTGTTATTATATCCATTTTAATTTGTTCTTGACTCTTTTGGCACCATTTCAAGCGACTTTTAAATATTTTACGAGCCTCTCGCATTTGCTCGCAAATGTACCCTTGAGTCGGTCGTCTATGTTCTGTCCAGATTTTAAGTTTAAGCCTAGCCTCGCTGTGAGCATCCCGTACATGTTTATTCCAGCCATACAGACACCGATATTCTCTGTGTATAGTCGGCCTATAGTCACTCGTCTCCTTAGATTGTTCAGCTGCCTCACACAGAACGTTCACAATCTGATCATACAACTTATCCAGTATCATTTTATGTTCAACCAGGCTGCATGACCCATGACTGCACTCCGTAAATTCTTGGAGGAAATCAATGTCTCGTAACTTACTATTGCACAAGAACCGGTACCTATCAATTGCAGAACAGTTTCTTTCACCCCATGTAATCGCGCTACGGAGCACTGTCTGAGTCACCAGTTTTGATCTCACAATACTCAAATCACATACAACATAGATAGGTAAATGATCAGAATTACATACATCCTCTTTAATACCTACATCTACAACAGTATGCCACGCCGATAAAGATACCACACAGTGGTCGAGCCATCTCCTACACCCATGCGCATCACTAGTAAATGTGTAGTGATTCCGCTCAGCACCCAGTTTTTCAATATCGGCACAAACCCATGACTGGTCCGCACAGAAGTTCATCAATTCATTATAAAAGTTTTCTTTGGGGTGCGCGTTAAAATCTCCCAATATAAACACGTTTTCAACATCATAACAATGCTGCAAGCTACAATAGCACTTATTTCACTTAAAACATCTGTAAACATAGTTAAATTCTCCGGCGAATCTGTAGGCATATAGACAGAGAAAACAATAATAGAGCGCTCTCCAGTCACTGCCTTAATGGCCACAATCCGTTTACTACTACAGTCCAAAACAGAGACCGACCCAAACATACCTTTCCTCCAGAGAATGGCCACTCCCCCATACGGTCTTCCTCTTAACGGTCCGACGGATGTGTCAACCGCTGATTTACCAGTAAATTCAAAGTCTTGACTTATGGTCCCTAATGTCAATATGTCATGGGGAAGAAGCCATGTCTCTTGGAGGGCTACAAGATCTGACCATGCACAGATTGCTCGAATGTTATCAATAGAGCGTTTTGCTGACTGACAATTAAAACTAGTAAATTTCAAGTATTCATTCGTGTTTGCGTTACTATACATTATGAAAATATTTAACTACCTTTAACTTTAGACTCAGCGTTGGTTCGATACATGAAATGCACAAACCGCCTAAAAGTAATGCCATCCAGCCACAACTGGTCATTTAGAAATACATCAACTTTACATTTTGAAACAAATACTGTATAAGCATTGTACTTTTTAAATGATTTAATGTTAATCTTTTTTAAAGACACACTCTCATTTGTTTTAGTCTTAATGTAACTAATAATATCATGTTCTTGAGTTTCAGTACTAACGTTTGAAATTAACAATGGCACTTTTACATCAGCCGCCCGAAATTTAACATCAGACTCAATGGAAGCACGACCCCTCTGACTAACTAACCAAATATGCATGACAATAAAAATAGGTTAAAGTTGTATTTGGCTAACCAACAATAATAAAATAATCTTTACGAACGAAAATTATGTTTTATTTGTATTACTTAAGATATTTTATTTAATTCTCATATTTAAGTGAACTTTGTAGGTATGTTCTTTTTGAGAAAAAAAATCTTTTAACCGAACCTACAAAAAGCCAGCGTTAAAAAATATAGATTTTTACGTGTTTTTTTTTTTTTTATATTGGCATTCGTCAGCTGGCCTTTATCCCTATGGTTTGATCAACATCTCTTGGGCCCTGATTTTCGTAATCGTGGTTGTAGTATTATCTGAATATATTCAGTTCTGTCGCTTCTCAAATGAAACGCTCGTAATGTACACATTGCGTCAGTATGTGCTAGCCCCTCAATATTTATAATGTTACACTGCTACAACATTGAATTCGTTACGAATAAGCTAAAGAATACTTCAAAAAGATTTCATTGTTTCGATTTGGATTCGAATCATCGCATAACCGAACTTCATCTTACTCATACCGGCAGTTTGACGAACTAGCCAGCGACCCTTGAGCTGCGATAAAATTGTATCTACTATCGTCCGAGTCACTTTATCTAATGGTCTCTGCCTAATTGGTAGATGTCAAAATTTGAGGGTATCCATTAACGTTTTCTTTATAAAATCAAGCCATACCCTCAATAAGTTATAACTACAACGTTTGATGTATACGTTCACTTAAAACTATTGTTTATTTCTAGCGCTGCCTATTTTGTAGTTTGCGTTAGTAGGATGTCACTTGTCTAGGCACCGGTTTGTGTCAGTTGGCAAAATATGTATATTATGATAACTGTACATTATCAAATCAAATAGGAAAAAATACATCTTTCTAGTCAAATAAAATCAAAATTTTGTTAAATAATAGCAATAATAAATATTACTAAATGATTATTAAAGTATTTTATTTTTCTGGATTTTTTAATTATTTATAAATATTGCTAAAACAAAATAGAAATATACTATTAAAAAAATATAATGAATGAGAAAAAACACATTTGGTGACCAGGATTGGAACCTCCTATCTTGTGCACGGCAAGCGGTCTTGAAACCTTCGATCTATTTAGACGTTGAATAACTTTGTAAATATTAACTAATCCTATTCAATGTTTTAGTGAATAGGATTAGTACATTAATAAAATTATAATAAAATGTTTTTGCAACATTCTAAAAGCAACTTGGGCCTGTCATGGTTTTGAACGCACATATCTTTTGGGGGATAATTACTTGAAAGTGGAGATGACCAAGGTGTAGTCCAGAATGCATTATTGCGCGACGTTGGTTCGGTAAATGGGTCGCCTGAGGCCTCACAGGTGAACACTCGTCTAGGGGCGCAAAATGCATCCGTCAGCAGTTTAGAATCGGCGAACACAAGTGCGTCACCAGCTGCCGATAACGCTGAGCAAGCGCCGCCCGCCGTCACCGTCTCTCGCAACATAACACCGGCTGCGGAAACGTAACGCGCGGGTATGTCGACCCCTATTGTCACCAGTGGCAAAGCAGATGCGTCGCAGCCAAAGCGACAAACCAGAAAACGGGAAAAACAGAAAAGAGGTACTCAACCTGCACTGACTGCGGTCAGTAGCTCCTTGCAAAGAACCTGCAGCCAAGTTAATGAGGAGGGTTTCACGAAAGTAGAAAATAAGAAGAAGAAGCCCTGTTCTCGTAACCTGTGCGGCACCGTACCGAGTGGACCCAATATACAGCTGCGCTCTGCTGTGCCGACGACGCAGCTGTACCTTTCGCATCTGCATCACTACACTACAACTGAAGAAGTCGTGCAGTATTTAAAAGTGAAGACCAACTGGACTCTGAGGGTGGAAAGGGTAGAATCGCGCCACAACATCAACTTTTAGTCATTCGTGGTACGAGTTCCAACCCACCATCAACAGACTTGCCTGAAAGAGGACTTTTGGCCGAAAGGTGTCGTATATTGACGTTTGCGAGGAAGGTTACGCGGCACCCCGCAGCGATACAGAACGCCGTCGACATTACGTGTATAGACATAGTTTTATACGTATTAGTTTTTAATATGTAGTAGTTTATTATTGTATAAGATTATTTTGTGACTTCTACGTATGGGTTTTAGTTGCCAGATACTAAAATGATTATTATAACAATATTTAATCCCGTTGGGGGTTGAATTTATAAAAATCGTTCCTTGATTCATTCGTGTTCTGATTCACACAAACTTACTCTCACTCTCACACTCTTATACCTGCATGCGTGCTGCATTTAAGCTTTAATTAGCTTTTTAGGGTTCCGTACTTCAAAAGCAAAAAACGGAGCATTTATAGAATCACTCATGTGTCTAATTGTCTGTCCATCTGAATCCTTGAATTTGCTCTGAATCTAATGGACCGATTAAATTTAAATTTGGTACACATTTGCATTTTTGTGACCCAAACACGGACGTGTACCGTAAATAACTTGACTTTTGGAAGGCAAACAAGAAAAAAAAGACAACTTTGCCATATCAAATTTTTAAAATTAAAAATAAATGTACTTGAGAAAATTGATGAAAATTGACCGTTCCCCCCTTATATCCGAAACTAATGAGCCTAACATTTTGAAATAAAATACAGAGTTTTTACTCATAGATTACAGGAAAACCTATAAGAAGTCTATGGTCTTGAAATAACATGATAATCTCTCAATCATGTGCGCACAAATATACATTTGCAGTTGGAATTCATGTGAGAACATGTTTGTCAAATACAATGTTATTAAAATTGTATTTGGGATAAATTCATCTCAACTACAGAACCCTTCATTAGGCGTGGTCCGAAACGCACTTGGCCGGTTTGTTTAAATATTATTATTTCCTTTAGTACTACCTACTACCTATGTTTGCTTAAAATAAGTAAATTATACTTATTTATGTTATCGAAGAGCGGAGTTTCCTAAAACAGGCTGTACAGCTTAAAAGGAAGCTCTAATCAGTATGTATAAAACATTTTTTAATATTTGCTTCTTCTTCTCCCCCTTTCTCACTTTTGTACACATAAGGAACTTTTAAGCAAAATTTCATGCTTCTAGATTTGTAATAGCATCAAAAATGCTATTGGGTGATTGCAACATAAAATGAAAGATTGAATTATTTGCTCAATTCGTGATCGTTTATTTTTATTCTGGCATCAGAATAGAACGCTTCAGTAGTAAAGAGGAGATCCGCAACCGCAAGCGCACTGTCCGGAGATAGATACGGCACCAGCAGCGGGTACAGCACCACCGAAAGTCACTGCACCCATTATGGGAACAGTACCAGCAACAGCGGTGTTACCGGCGACTGGAAGTTCACCAATGACCGCCACGTTGCCTTCACCGGCGCCGTAGTAAGCAGCCCCAGTGCCGATAGTACCTCCATATGCGGTAGCAGGAGCAAGTGCGCCACCATAAGCAGATCCGATGGCACCACCGTAAGCACCAAGACCGAGGGCACCACCACAGGCAGCACCAGGATAGAGACCAGCGCCGAGACCCAGAGCAGGAGATATGGGGGCCACTTGACCTCCGCAGCCGCACCCGTAACCGAACACATTCTGGGGGAACAATAACATATTTATTTATAGAAAATCATCATGCGAGAATTACAGAACAACTATGAAATACAAAAACATTAGCAATGATGAGAAATCTTAAAATTAAATATATTTTGGACGATCACTCACCTGGACCAAGCAAGCTTGGATGCAGAGCAACAGAACAGTGAAGGTAGACATGTTTGACCTTTGTTTGTGTTCAACGAAAAGCTGAAGACTGAATGATGTTCCTACTTCTAGGCACCGTTTATATAGTAACGAAATTTACTTATCACAATAACGTGATGTTTTTCTATGTTCTATTGAAACAAAGCCCTTCATACTAAATATTTCAAGGATACCATCACTTACGAAATACATGCATTTTTCTATTTCCCCATATTGAAACTACTGATAAAGGTATGAAAAGTTCATTTCAAAATCCACAAATTGCTGCAACACAACTAGATAAGGACTACGTTTCAGTATAAATAGTCGATCGATTCTTGGAAAACTCATTCTGAAGTTCACTTCAACACAAACTACAATGTCTGCCAAGGTGATCCTCGCCCTCTGCGCTCAGGCGCTCTTCATCCAGGTGAGAAATAATTCTTAAATATTGTATTCTTTCGTTAGCATTTTTTCTATGTTCCCATTTTATGGATATTTTTAGAGTATCGAAATTCAGTATAATTATATAAGTACTGAGCATTTGATCAGTTTAATATTGTGGATTAAGTAACGCATATTTTAATGCCTATTTAACCCTATTATTTCGATTCACATGTAAAGATTACCAATATAAAGAAAAAGATTGGATTCAGATTTAAAACTCTGGTCTTCCGTTCCTCGAAGAGTCCATTCAACTTAAGCTAGACATTCTTTCTTTTAGTTTTATAATGGCCGTTAAGTTTTTCACATTAAAACATGTTTAGAATTGAATAAAACACGTCTGATACCCATTACGTTACTTGATCGATAAAATTATCATGTTACAATGCATATTTGCTGATACAAGATATTTATGATACAATGTTTTTTGTTTACAGACTGGTTTCAGTTCATGTCTTGGTCGTGGAGCCATCGCCGCTCCTAGTCTGATTGCCCCAGGATGTGCTGGTAACTGGGCTGGCAATGGTTTGATCGGGAATGGATTGATTGGTAATAGCTATGCTGGTAACTGTGCCAACAATGGTTTCATTGGTGATGGTATTATTGGTAATGGTTATGCTGGTAACTGTGCCAACAATGGTTTCATTGGTGGTGGTATTATTGGTAATGGTTATGCTGGTAACTGTGCCAACAATGGTTTCATTGGTGATGGTATTATTGGCAATGGTTTAATTGGCAATGGATTGGCTGCTCTAGAGATCATCCCCACCAGTGGCGGTGGACTGCCTGTCTCCAGCTCCTCTGCTTTCGCTCCCAGTGGCCTCTCCGTAGCGTCTGAGAATGTGTATGAAGGTGCCCTGTCCGTGGCTGGTGAGCTACCGTTCGTGAGTGGTGTGGCTTTGGAGGGCGTGTTACCAAGTGGCGGTGCTGGCGCCGTCAGCTACAGCTGCGGTAACGGTATTACTGCTATTGAAAGCATCGCTCCTTCTGCTGCTGGCTATGGCGCTGCTGGTGCGTATGGCGCTGGTGGTGCCTATGGTACTGCGGGTGGCTATGGGTTTGGCGCTGGGTATGGACTTGGAGCTCCTGCAGCTCTCGGACTTGGCTATGCAGGCCGCGGCTGTGGATGTGGTGTCTACTAAATACTTAAAAATAATGTCGTAACTTTTCGTCGGAACCAATGATGATTCAATAAAATGATTTGCAATTTATTTTGTTTTATGAATTTTCTTTTACCCAGTGTCCCTGTAATGTTAAAGTGTGAAGTTTTATTTTTATTGAGATATCTCTTAAATTTTGTGATAAAGGAAGTTTGAAGAAAGAAAAATGCAAATTTAATATTCATATTTAGCTCAGACTAAAACGCAATATATTGTGCAAAATAAAAGTAAAAAGACACATGATTAACAATTAGTTTTGATACTTACAAATTTCGCTTATCGGAAAATAAACGAATAATTATGTCATTTGCGATTTGTATATTAATTATTGTATCGTCTGTTATGGGAGTCTGATTTTACGAAATCCTTTTGAACAAGTGTAGTTTTAAGTGTTTATACGATGTATTTAGTTTTAAGAAACAAAATATATGAATATTAAATTAAATTAAATTAAAATTCATTTTATTCAGACAACAGTGATCCATATAGTGTTAGTATTACAAAACTTATAATTTAGTGTTAGTAGTATTGATGTAAAATATTTGAAATAATAGACATTCAATGCAGAGGACGACCAGACAAGAAAGCATGCTTCCTATCTGAGCAGCCTCCGCACAAAATGTTTTAAATTTGGAGTATAGCTCTCCGCCACAGCTCTCAGGATATAGTTGCGACTGCCCCGCACTCTGCTCAACAGCGATGCTGTTTTTTTGCGTATTATGGCATGAAAGCCATCTGTGTGGGTCTCAGCGAAAATTTCCGAGGCGCTGCAGAAACGGGGCAGTCGCAACAACATCCTGAAAGCATTATTATATTGCACGCGCAGGGTATCCAGCGATCTCTTGGTATAGCTGACCAAGATTGCTCGTGTAAAAGCTCTGACAGTAGGTCTTAAAAAGAGTAATTTTTACTTGGTCAGAGCATTGATATATAAAAACCCAAGATGCACACTCAACGTCTAAAAAACGTCCCCAAAAAAAGAGCGCAACATTCTAAATTGTGCGCTCATTTCAAATAGTCTCGCGTCGCTCGCGTCTGGAAGCAGTCGTTAAAAATGCCGAAGTGTTCTGTGAGAAATTGTAAAAATATTACGTCAAGAAGGTTAAAAAAGGATGGGATATCGTATTTTCGGTAAGTAAAAAACTTATTGACTAGTTTTTGTTGTTTTTATGACCGATTATAACAAGCAATGTGTGATTTTGATTTATTTTTTCTAAAAACTTCATTCAACGCCCAAAGTAAAATACGGCTAACTTCAATGGCTGCTTGGTCAGTGTTAAAACAACGCATTACAGTCTCCGTTTAATTTTAGTCGCATTATAAAAATGACCCTGTTCTAATAAGTGGAGTCGATTTTGTTTGTGTTTCTTTTTATTAATAAATTTATGTACTTTTGAACCTTTTTTGTATGTAGTTTTTGAAAAATATATATATTTACGTTAAATAACGTGTAGGTCAGGAGGTAGCCAATTTAACATTTTTATAATGTTCGTAAATATTATGATGTATAACGATTCATTTATGGGCCAACTTATGAGTTCGCGACATGCGGCATGCTAAGGATAGACTGAAGTGTCGCGTAGTCTGTAGTCTGTAAGTGTCACATTAGAAACTTCATGGAAACTAAAAAAAATTATATTTTAGTTTTCCTCCTGACCCAATACGATGTGGAGAATGGACATCAATCGTCAGCCAACAAAGGCGAGAAGATTTTTTTAAGTCGAATAATTCAAGCGTCGTTTGTTCCGAGCATTTTTGGATGAAGATATGTATGTCACTTTAAAAGGCATAAAACGTCTTCGTAAAACGGCTGTTCTTTATATTTGAATAAACAATTTTAACAGTTATTATTTGTTTTTTTGATATACCCTATAGGCTACCCAAAAACATATTTATGCAGAAATAAAAGTATATTTATGTGTTTAAAACACAATTTTACAAACTCTTAAAATACTAACTAATAACGTAAGATGAAAAAAAAAAAAAAAAGTCATGTTCGACTCCACTCAATACCTTGTCCTACCGACCACGGTCGGTCGTAAAATTTTATTGCTTTAAGTACCTGCGTTGTAATAACAACTTTAAATAATTGGCGTAAGGTTGAACTTGCAATAATATATGCTTGTAGCTTATAGAAAGAGACAGACATAGAGTTTCGGGACACTTTCGAGCGTTGCTTTTATTCGAGACTGTGCATCTTGGGTTTTTATATATCAATGGGTCAGAGCATCGAGCAAATCTACGGGCCAACATGTTCCCTCTGACCGCTAGTGCCCTACGCTCCCTCTCGAAGTCTATATCATCTCTAAGGTCGTCGGCAATGAAATGCCCAAGATACTTAAAAGACACTCGGTTTAACGGGAGTCCATTCAACCTTATTATTTCCGGAGCAGAGTCCGGACACCTACCGGCGGCCTTAAAGATCATATATTCACTTTTGGTAACATTATAAATCAGTCCGTGTGAGGCAGCATAAGTTTCACAAACTTTGAGCAATTCTCTGATTGCCCCAGCAGTTGGGCCCAGCAGCACCATATCGTCCGCATAGTTGATGTTATTGTCGCTCACTCCATTTATTCGACATCCAATATTCATGCTACTGAGCTCAATGATGAGGCCATCAACATACAGACTGAAAAGCCTAGGGGATGTCAAACCCCCTTGTCTCACACCGCATTCCAATCTATATGCCGAAGACAGAGTGTTAGATCACTTTACCAGGTTCCCCTGATTGGCATACCAGTACTGGAAGATTTTCAGTATTTCAGCAGGCGCGCCCCTGTCCTTCAACTTGTCCCAAAGCACATCATAGGAAACAAGATCGAAGGCCTTTGAGAGGTCGAGGAAACAAGCGTACACCGGTCTTACGATCGGTATAGTATTGAACAGTATGCTTGAGACTTAAGATAGCAGTTTCCGTTGATAGTCCAGGCTGAAACCCGAACTGTGCTTCATGAAGATTTAAAATATTCTTCAAACATGAGTCAAGCATACTGTCCAATACCTTAGCCATGATCGTTGCCAAGGAAATCGGGCGGTAATTCCCTTCACTTGATATGTCCCCTACCCTGTTCTTAACAATGGGAACCACAATAGTTTTCATAAAATTTTCTGGCAGGTATGAATGGCTAACACACATAGTATAGAACAGTGACAAGACCCTCGGAACATGGACCCCTGCGTATTTCAAGTGCTCAATGCTGAGTCCATCATGTCCGGGAGACCTGCCCCTGCTCATTCCTTGTATGACTCCTTTAACTTGCTTGGCAGAGAATTGCATAAGTTTCTCCTTCTCCCGACAACAACACTCAGCGCCAGCGCCTGCGGAAGAAACTTAGGGACCAAGGGGTGATTGCACCTGGAAATGTTTCATAAACAGGTTCGCAATATCCCCGTGATCACTCTTCCCGTCCACACTCACCGCGAGGCCAGGCCTAGTATCCAACTTACCTGTTGATTTCCAGAATTTACCAAAGTTCTTAGTAGCTCGTTGTTCTGTTATTATATCCATTTTAATTTGTTCTTGACTCTTTTGGCACCATTTCAAGCGACTTTTAAATATTTTACGAGCCTCTCGCATTTGCTCGCAAATATACCCTTGAGTCGGTCGTCTATGTTCTGTCCAGGTTTTAAGTTTAAGCCTAGCCTCGCTGTGAGCATCCCGTACATGTTTATTCCAGCCATACAGACACCGATATTCTCTGTGTATAGTCGGCCTATAGTCACTCGTCTCCTTAGATTGTTCAGCTGCCTCACACAGAACGTTCACAATCTGATCATACAACTTATCCAGTATCATTTTATGTTCAACCAGGCTGCATGACCCATGACTGCACTCCGTAAATTCTTGGAGGAAATCAATGTCTCGTAACTTACTATTGCACAAGAACCGGTACCTATCAATTGCAGAACAGTTTCTTTCACCCCATGTAATCGCGCTACGGAGCACTGTCTGAGTCACCAGTTTTGATCTCACAATACTCAAATCACATACAACATAGATAGGTAAATGATCAGAATTATATACATCCTCTTTAATACCTACATCTACAACAGTATGCCACGCCGATAAAGATACCACACAGTGGTCGAGCCATCTCCTACACCCATGCGCATCACTAGTAAATGTGTAGTGATTCCGCTCAGCACCCAGTTTTTCAATATCGGCACAAACCCATGACTGGTCCGCACAGAAGTTCATCAATTCATTATAAAAGTTTTCTTTGGGGTGCGCGTTAAAATCTCCCAATATAAACACGTTTTCAACATCATAACAATGCTGCAAGCTACAATAGCACTTATTTCACTTAAAACATCTGTAAACATAGTTAAATTCTCCGGCGAATCTGTAGGCATATAGACAGAGAAAACAATAATAGAGCGCTCTCCAGTCACTGCCTTAATGGCCACAATCCGTTTACTACTACAGTCCGAAACAGAGACCGACCCAAACATACCTTTCCTCCAGAGAATGGCCACTCCCCCATACGGTCTTCCTCTTAACGGTCCGACGGATGTGTCAACCGCTGATTTACCAGTAAATTCAAAGTCTTGACTTATGGTCCCTAATGTCAATATGTCATGGGGAAGAAGCCATGTCTCTTGGAGGGCTACAAGATCTGACCATGCACAGATTGCTCGAATGTTATCAATAGAGCGTTTTGCTGACTGACAATTAAAACTAGTAAATTTCAAGTATTCATTCGTGTTTGCGTTACTATACATTATGAAAATATTTAACTACCTTTAACTTTAGACTCAGCGTTGGTTCGATACATGAAATGCACAAACCGCCTAAAAGTAATGCCATCCGGCCACAACTGGTCATTTAGAAATACATCAACTTTACATTTTGAAACAAATACTTTATAAGCATTGTACTTTTTAAATGATTTAATGTTAATCTTTTTTAAAGACACACTCTCATTTGTTTTAGTCTTAATGTAACTAATAATATCATATTCTTGATTTTCAGTACTAACGTTTGAAATTAACAATAGCACTTTTACATCAGCCGCCCGAAATTTAACATCAGGCTCAATGGAAGCACGACCCCTCTGACTAACTAACCAAATATGCATGACAATAAAAATAGGTTAAAGTTGTATTTGGCTAACCAACAATAATAAAATAATCTTTACGAACGAAAATTATGTTTTATTTGTATTACTTAAGATATTTTATTTAATTCTCATATTTAAGTGAACTTTGTAGGTATGTTCTTTTTGAGAAAAAAAATCTTTTAACCGAAACCTACAAAATATCAGCGTGAAAAAACATAGTATTTTACGTATTTTTTTTTAATATTGGCATTCGTCAGCTGGCCTTTACAGTGAGCCATATATCCCTATGGTTTGATCAACATTTCTTGGGCCCTGATTCTCGTAATCGTGGTTGTAGTATTATCTGAATATATTCAGTTTTGTCACTTCTCAAATTAAACGCTCGTGATGTGCACACAACGTCAGTATGTGCTAGCCCGTCAAGCTTAATAATGTTACACTGCTACAACATTGAATTCGTTACGAATAAGCTAAAGAATACTTCAAAAAGATTTCATTGTTTCGATATGGGTTCGAACCATCGCATAACTGAACTTCATCTTACTCATACCGGCAGTTTGAAGAACTAGCCAACGAGCCCATGTGAGTTGCGATGAAATTGTATCTACTATCGTCCGAGTCACTTTATCTAATTGTCTCTGCCTAATCGGTAGATGTCAAAATTTGGGGGTTTCCATTAACGTTTTCTTTATAAAATTCATCCATACCCTCAATGAGTTATAACTACAACGTTTGATGTATACGTTCACTTAAAACTATTGTTCATTTCTAGCGCTTCCTATTTTATCGTTTGCGTTAGTAGGATGTCACTTGTCTAGGGACCGGTTTGTGTCAGTTGGCAAAATATGTATATTATGATAACTGTAAATTATCAAATCAAATAGGAAAAAATACATCTTTCTAGTCAAATAAAATCAAAATTTTGTTAAATAATAGCAATAATAAATATTACTAAATGATTATTAAAGTATTTTATTTTTCTGGATGTTTTAATTATTTATAAATATTGCTAAAACAAAATAGAAATATACTATTAAAAAAATATAATGAATGAGAAAAGACACATTTGGTGACCAGGATTTGAACCTCCTATCTTGTGCACGGCAAGCGGTCTTGAAACCTTCGATCTATTTAGACGTTGAATAACTTTGTAAATATTAACTAATCCTATACACTGTTTTAGTGAATAGGATTAGTACATTAATAAAATTATAATAAAATGTTTTTGCAACATTCTCAAAGCAACTTGGGCCTGTCATGGTTTTGAACGCACATATCTTTTGGGGGATAACTACTTGAAAGTGGAGATGACCAAGGTGTAGTCCAGAATGCATTATTGCGCGACGTTGGTTCGGTAAATGGGTCGCCTGAGGCCTCACAGGTGAACACTCGTCTAGGGGCGCAAAATGCATCCGTCAGCAGTTTAGAATCGGCGAACACAAGTGCGTCACCAGCTGCCGATAACGCTGAGCAAGCGCCGCCCGCCGTCACCGTCTCTCGCAACATAACACCGGCTGTGGAAACGTAACGCGCGGGTACGTCGACCCCTATTGTCACCAGTGGCAAAGCAGATGCGTCGCAGCCAAAGCGACAAACCAGAAAACGGGAAAAACAGAAAAGAGGTACTCAACCTGCACTGACTGTGGTCAGTGGCTCCTTGCAAAGAATCTGCAGCCAAGTTAATGAGGAGGGTTTCACGAAAGTAGAAAATAAGAAGAAGAAGCCCTGTTCTCGTAACCTGTACGGCACCTCACCGAGTGGACCCAATATACTGCTGCGCCGTGCTGTGCCTACGACGCAGCTGTACCTTTCGCATCTGCATCACTACACTGACACTACACAACTGAAGAAGTCGTGCAGTATTTAAAAGTGAAGACCAACTGGACTCTGAGGGTGGAAAGGGTGGAATCGCGCCACAACATCAACTTTTAGTCATTCGTGGTACGAGTTCCAACCCACCATCTACAGACTTACCTAAAAGAGGACTTTTGGCCGAAAGGTGTCGAGGAAGGTTACGCGGCAACCCGCAGCGATACAGAACGCCGTCGACATTACGTGTATAGACATAGTTTTATTCGTATTAGTTTTCAATATGTAGTAGTTTATTATTGTATAAGATTAATTTGTGACTTCTACGTATGGGCCTTAGTTGCCAGATACTAAAATGATTATTATTACAATATTTAATACCGTTGGGGGTTGAATTTATAAAAATCGTTCCTTGATTCATTCGTGTTCTGATTCACACAAACTTACTCTCACTCTCACACTCTCATACCTGCATGCGTGCTGCATGTTTAGCTTTAATTAGCTTTTTTAGGGTTCCGAACTTCAAAGCAAAAAACGGAACCTTTATAGAATCACTCATGTATCTGTTTGTCTGTCCATCTGAATCCTTAAATTTGCTACGAATCTAATGGACCGATTAAATTTAAATTTGGTACACATTTGTATTTTTGTGACACAAACACGGACGTGTAACGTAATTAACTTGACATTAGGGTGGCAAACGTGAAAAAAAAAAACTATGCCATATCAAATGAAAGGGCTTATTATGAGGATCTCAAATATATTTATTTTATTATTTTAAAATGATAAAATAAATACATTTGAGAAAATGTATGAAAATTGACCGTTCCCCCCTTATCTCAGAAACTAATGAGCTTTAACATTTTGAAAAAATACAGAGAATGCTTCCTTACTCATTACAGATTACAGGAAAACCTATAAGAAGTCTATGGTCTTAAAATAACATGATAATCTCTCAATCTTGTGGGCACAAATATACATTTGCAGTTGGAATTTATGGGAGAACATGTTTGTCAATTACAATTTTATTAAGTTTGTGTTTGGGATAAATTCATCTCAACTACGAAACCCTTCATTAGGCGTAGTCCAAAACGCACTTGGCCGGTTTGTTTAAATATTATTATTTTCTTTAGTAACTACCTATTTTTGCTTAAAATAAGTAAATTATACTTATTTAAGTTACCGAAGAACGGAGTTTCCTAACACAGGCTTGACTGCTTAAAAGGAAGTAATCAATAGTGATTAGAGCTCCCTTTTTAATTATTTTCTTCATTTCCTCCTCCTCTTTCACACTTTTGTACACATAAGGAACTTTTGAGCAAAATTTCATGCTTCTAGATTTGTAATTGCATCAAAAATGCTATTGGGTGATTGCAACGTTAAATGAAAGATTGAATTATTTGCTCAATCCGTGATCGTTTATTTTTATTCTGGCATCAGAATAGAACGCATCAGTAGTAAAGAGGAGATCCGCAACCACAAGCGCACTGTCCGGAGATAGATACGGCACCAGCAGCGGGTACACCACCACCGAAAGTCACTGCACCCATTATGGGAACAGTACCAGCAACAGCGGTGTTACCGGCGACTGGAAGTTCACCAATGACTGCCACGTTGCCTTCACCGGCGCCGTAGTAAGCAGCCCCAGTACCGATAGCACCTCCATATGCGGTAGCAGGAGCAAGTGCGCCACCATAAGCAGATCCGATGGCACCACCGTAAGCACCAAGACCGAGGGCACCACCACATGCAGCACCAGGATAGAGACCAGCGCCGAGACCAAAAGCAGGAGCTACGGCAGCCACTTGACCTCCGCAGCCGCACCCGTAACCGAACACATTCTGTGGGAACAATAACATATTTATTTATAGAAAACCATCATGCCAGAATTACAGAACAACTATGAAATACAAAAACATTAGCAATGAAGAGAAATCTTAAAATTAAATATATTTTGGACGATCACTCACCTGGACCAAGCAAGCTTGGATGCAGAGCAACAGAACAGTGAAGGTAGACATGTTTGACCTTTGTTTGTGTTCAACGAAATAGCTGAAGACTGAATGATGTTCCTAGTTCTAGGCAACGTTTATATAGTACGAAATTTTCTTATCATAACAACGTGATGTTTTTCCATGTTCTATTGAATCAAAGCCCTTCATACTAAATATTTCAAGGATACCATCACTTACGAAATACATGCATTTTTCTATTTCCCCATATTGAAACTACTGATAAAGGTATGAAAAGTTCATTTCAAAATCCACAAATTGCTGCAACACAACTAGATAAGGACTACGTTTCAGTATAAATAGTCGATCGATTCTTGGAAAATTCATTCTGAAGTTCACTTCAACATAAACTACAATGTCTGCCAAGTTGATCCTCGTCCTCTGCGCTCAGGCGCTCTTCATCCAGGTGAGAAATTATTCTTAAATATTATATTCTTCCGTTAGCATTTCTTCTATGTACCTATTTTATGGATATTTTTCAAAATTCAGTATAATGATATAGGTACTGAGCATTTGATCAGTTTAATATTGTGGATTAAGTAACGCATATTGTAATGCCTAAACCTATTATTTCGAGTCACATGTAAAGATTACCAATATAAAGAAAAAGATTGTATTCAGATTTAAAACTCTGGTCTTCAATTCCTCGAAGAGTCCATTCAACTTAAGCTAGACATTCTTTCTTTTAATTTTATACTGACCGTTAAGATTTGAACATGTTTAGAATTGCATAAAACACGTCTGACGCCCATTACGTTACTTGATCGATAAAATTATCATGTTACAATGCATATTTAAGATACAATATTTTTTTGTTCACAGACTGGTTTCAGTTCATGTCTTGGTCGTGGAGCCATCGCCGCTCCTGCTCTGATTGCCCCAGGATGTGCCGGTAACGGCTGGGCCGGCAATGGTTTGATCGGGAATGGATTGATTGGTAATGGCTATGCTGGTAACTGTGCCAACAATGGTTTCATTGGTGATGGTATTATTGGTAATGGTTATGCTGGTAACTGTGCCAACAATGGTTTCATTGGTGATGGTATTATTGGTAATGGTTATGCTGGTAACTGTGCCAACAATGGTTTCATTGGTGATGGTATTATTGGTAACGGTTTAATTGGCAATGGATTGGCTGCTCTCGAAATCATCCCCACCAGTGGCGGTGGACTGCCTGTCTCCAGCTTCTGTGCTTTCGCTCCCAGTGGCCTCTCCGTAGCGTCTGAGAATGTGTATGAGGGTGCTCTGTCCGTGGCTGGTGAGCTGCCGTTCGTGAGTGCTGTTGCTTTGGAGGGAGTGTTACCAAGTGGCGGTGCTGGCGCCGTCAGCTACAGCTGCGGTTACGGTATTACTGCTATTGAGAGCATCGCTCCTTCTGCTGCTGGCTATGGCGCTGCTGGTGCGTATGGCGCTGGTGGTGCCTATGGTACTGCGGGTGGCTATGGGTTTGGCGCTGGGTATGGACTTGGAGCTCCTGCAGCTCTCGGACTTGGCTATGCAGGCCGCGGCTGTGGATGTGGTGTCTACTAAAAACTTAAAAATAATTACGTAACTTTTCGTCCGAACCAATGATGATTCAATAAAATGATTTGCAATTTATTTTGTTTTATGAATTGACTTTAACCCAGTGTCCCTGTACTGTTAAAGTGAGAAGTTTTATTAGTATTGAGATATCTCTTAAATTTTGTGATAAAGGAAGATTGAAGAGAGAAAAATGCATTTATTTAGCACAGACTAAAACGCAATATTTGTGCAAAATAAAAGTAATAAAAACTTTAAAACAAAAAAAAAAACAACCGACTTTTAAAAAACACTACAAAAATTAACTTAAATTTCGGAAGTCGGTGTCTTTGGTTTTAGTTATTTTCCACCGACTTCCGAAATTTAAGTTATTTTACACGTTTTAGTGTTTTTTTGGAAGTCTGTTGTTTTCTTTTTTTGTTTAAAAATTTTTATTTCTCGCTTTTTATTGGGTAGTTTATAATTTACCTAAGTCACAACAGCCTAATCTCAACTGCTCATCACCTTTTACAGAATATTGCTTTTCCCGATTCAGGGACGTTAATCGTTGAGGAGTTCTCCTGGTACTTAACCATCAGCTCCACTTCTCCATATGCATTGTGACGAGCATAAATTGCATTGCAGCCATATTTAAGTAATCGAATCGCAACCCGTGAAATACTTATTATTGAGTAATTCCGGTGGCCATTTGTGGTCTTCATCATCAGTTCCACTTCACCAAATGGTGCTTTCCAAGAAAAATTGCATGAGTTACTATAAAAAAAGAATCATCTAAATCGGTTGGTGCGATATTATTCGTCCATTTGTCACGCACATACTTAATGCAAATTTGAGACATATGGTTTTCTCATGGATGCCATTATCAGAACTAGACTGAATTAAAATGCAACTACACGGGAAGGACCAGCTTTCAAATAAAAAATGAATGATCAAAATCGGTACACCCAGTCGAAAGTTCTGAGGTAACAAACATAAAAAAAATACAGTCGAATTGAGAACCTCCTTCTTTTTTTGAAGTCGATTAAAAAGACACTTGAAAATTTGTTTTAATACTTCGCCATCGCTTTCCATCTGGGTTGATCAGGATCAAGAGCAGGCCCGTTCTGTAATTAAAAAAAGTGTCAAAATCAAGCTATATTAAAAAAAAAAACAATAAAGAACAATGCCCACCTTCCATACATTTCAAAACCTGATGATGAAAGTATATGTATAGTTATAAGATATAGTAGAAATACTTCCTGTAAGTTTAGAAAGTAATGTCTAATAGTTATTTCGGCAATTTAAACGCCACGAACTTCAAAAAATAGGTATTAATGTTTCTTTTTAGGTTAGGATTTGCCGTCACCAGAAACAAACAAACGTGCATGAACTAATTAATAACGCTCGTAGTTTACTCTAAAATAGGAATATTTAGCTAACTATGGTCTAAAACATCTTTTTTACTCAGTTAATTAATTGAAACTAACTGCCCCTAAGTCAATGCTAAGACTCCATGATTGTCACTATAAAATGAGTGTCGAGTTGAAAACTGCATTCTCTAGTACAAATTATTTATTTTCTAAGACTAACATTTGGTTACCTACCTACTGGCTAACACCACATAATATGTACAATTTGTGGTTAAATAAGTACATTGTTATCACACTAATAATTGCTTTTAATTTAATTAAGTATACCTAGGTATATACTAACTAGATTAATTTATTTATCTTCCCAGTATAATATAACAGTATAGTATATTATATAACTTCCCAGTGGCGTTCTAATGGATAATAACATAGCAGTATAAAATAGTAGCAGGTCCCTTGTCATAAGTACTTACTAACCTATATTTTTAGTATAAAAACGACACCTTATCTAGTCAGATAGTTTCTATATATACCTACCTCTAAAATGCCTAACTTAATTCATGTTTTCAAAAATGATCATTTATTTACCAACCTACATATCTGTTGAATGAAGGCTCTTTCAAACAGGCGCGACACGCGACGCGACACAAAGACACCGCCCGTCGCGCGACGAGCGGTGTCTTTGTGTCGCGTAGCGTGTCGCGCCTGTTTGAAAGACCCTTGAAACGGGGAAAATAAATAAAACACTATGTTAAAGTGGAATAATTTATTGATATTCATCATTTTCATCCAAATCTCTTTATAACTACGTCATCCAGAAATTCTGCTGGAGCAGATATATTGTTTTCGTACCTAGCCCATCCAAGGCACCACACTACCGTCATCAAGTGAGCGCAACATCCGATAGTTCGTCGACCGACCAAACAATTGCAACAATATTCAACTATCCTGTTTTTGCCAGGCACATTATTTTCTACTAAAATATAAACATAATATTGTTTTCTTGAAATGTGCCTGGACATGATTTTTCCTCTTATTAGTGTTTTATCACCACTTCCTGTAAGATTATATTGAGAAAAGTCTTGTGTATCCCTACATACTTCTATTCGATATGATCCGTGAAATCTCATATGTTCTCCATAGTATGACCTTGCTTGTCTTATTGGGTAAGTACCTAGAGCAAATAATATTAATTCACTATAACTTAATCTAGGAAACAAAAATAAATAATCTCGGATGCAAACGCGCTGCGCCGATGCCAATCACAGAACTGTCAAATGTCAAAAAAATCCATTTCACTTGCGCACACTCAATAAAACACTGAATGATTAATTAAATTCAATTATTGTGTTATTTTTTAATTATTTATTTTATCCCATGACTAATAAAAAAATAGTTACTGATCGAATTAAACGTAAAATAAGTATAAAACTAAAGAACAAAGTTAAATATGGTCAACCAGCAAATTGTAAAATGGAACGTTTTAAAGAATTGATGGTTTGGATGCGTTCAAAATATGTCAATACGTTTAGAATTAGCTTAAATAAATGTAAAAATATCTTTTTTTCCTGCGTTTCTTTTAACATTGTGATAAGCGTAATTAATATACAATTCAATAAGCTATATTTTAAGATTTATTTCATTTCTATACACAGTCAGGTCAAATATGAACATTCTTCTTTCTGAGGTTCCAGGATAAAAATAAACTTGACTTTTAAAACTCCATCTTAGGAGCGATATTTATATTTTCGCGCTGCACTAAAACAACCTCGTTGGCTTTTTGGTTTTAAGTAAATGAAAACCACAAAAACAGAAACATTTCGCCTTAATTTCGCTTATTCGAAAGTATAATTATGTCATCTGCGATTTGTACTCGTATATTAATTAAGTGTTTCGTCTGGGAGTCATGGGAGTCTAATATTACGAAATCCTATTGAACAAGTGTTTATACGATGTATTTAGTTTTAATAAACAAAATATATGAATTCGCATGACAATAAAAATAGATTAAAGTTTAGACATGTTTGAAGACTTTAAAATAGCAGCTGCATTAATTAACGCTTTCCAGGAGCCGATACACGATAGCTTACATGCAGCTACATTTATAGACATTATAAATGACCGCTTAAATCGACCCAATCACCTGGCGGACTACGTACGGCGACAACGTAGTCCGCCAGGTGATTGGGTCGATTTAAAGTCTTCGAACATGTGGTTTAAAGCCCGATTAAAATAATCTTGGCGTAACAACTTAAAGTCACGCTTAAATCGACCGTTTATTACTTCTACCACCCAGCGGCATATGGTGACCAATCTAGACCTATTCGCTTGTTCGGTTGTTAGTTGATCTACACCGCGTTCTTTACTTTCAGGCATGTAAGCAGAATAATTAAATTGGGACAAATCGGGAAGGGCGTCTCTAAACCCACGATCTAATATAAAAACATCACCTTGACGAAAAAACCAATGAAATGTACCTTCTTCATTATAATTATATCATTCTTTGTAAAATGGTTGCATCTGAGTCAGTAGCCGCATATGGTCCACAAACATCTAAAACATAACCATCGCAGCTTAAAATAATAAATGGTTTAACAAGGTTTGAGTATTTATGTAAGCTATACGTTTTCCTCTGAAAAGAATAATTCGAACTCTTCTGTATGTAGATGTATGTTCCATCCATTATTACAATTGCTTTTCTGTCTTCTAATGTTGAGTTTGGATTTCCAAATAAAGCATTCGGTACGTACAGGTTGTGTTCAATAAGCGTTCTTCTGTCGACGTGATCGAACCCTAGGTGCCTAGGCACGAACTCAGCATATAAACAATCTCTTGCTTTTTTTAAATGCCGTTCCAGCGTTCTTCTACTCATTTGAAAGAGCGTGGCTAGTCTCTCGTTGCATTCACCGCTCCGCAACTTCATTAAATATATTGCTAGAGCGGTTTTGGAATGCAAACTAGTCAAGGAAGGTGTCTGTTCCAAGATATCTGCGAATTGTTCTCGGCTAAGACCCAATCGAATATGTATTTCATTGGTGTCCATATTTTCAATATTTTCACATTCTAAAATAGCTCTTCTTGACACAGCTGCTTTCATAAGACTCATCATGTGAATAAAATGAGTACTATTAAAATCATGTCTTACAATCATGTCATACAATTCGGACTATCTATATTCTCATCCCAGTCATTGGATCTTAAATGTGTTTCACATACTCTGGCTTCTTTTGGTATATATAAGTTAGAATCCAGCAAAAGTGATATCCGTATATTTTCTGGAATTCGATGACGTGTAATACTTCTGCATCTCTCAAACATACAAGACGCTGCATTATTAGGCACTCGAGATTACTCTTCAATCTGAAGTACACATTCGTGCGGAGCAGGTTTGGATTAGGCTGTACAGCACGTTGAGCTCGCTGCCAGCATGGTCGACAAACGTATTCCAGGCCGTTATACTCAATCTAAAAAAAAATATTAACTTCTTATTAATATAACTAATAATAATATATAAATAAATAGGTAATAATAGACGGTTTGGTCATGAAAAGAGAGTGGACGATAGAAGATTGACTAAAAAGGTATATGACGCGGATGTATTTGGGAATACTAGAAGAGGACGCCCTAGACGGACATACACGGATCTTATCAGTGATGTCTTCCGAAATGGTCTGACACCTTTTCGAAAATCAAAGTGCATAGTACTCTTAAGCAGCGAGAATGTATAACGAGATGCATGAACATGTAAGAAGCAAAAGAAGTAAGTAAGGATCCTAGCAATTGTCCGTTGTCTCTACCTACCCCCGTGGTACAGAGGCGAGAGTTCATGTATGTACATAATTAAAAATAGGAAGTTGAAGCAAAATTCTTCCCGTGAGAACCTTCTACAAAGTATTAGAAACTAAGAAAAGCAATAAAACCAATTTGATTTATATAGATACAATGTTAAAAGAACTTACTTCCTGTGGAGCAACAGCTTCAATAATATATTGAGCAATTGCGGCATTTTCCTCAAAAAATGCATGGGTTATCTCGAATCTTCTTCTATTAACCACTGACCGATTGCACAAAACACAAACTGGTCGATATTCTGCCATAGTCAACAAAATCCAGTTCACAATAGAATCAAAGTCCAAAAACGAAAGCCAAGTGATCAGGTTAGGAGTAAACAAAGTCCAGTATGCAACGCGAGGTCAACAGGTTTATAGACGAGCAAGATAAATCGATGAAGAATCGCACAGTACACAACGATACAAGCGTAACCGAAGGACTGCACGGAGGAAGCGCACGCGCCGCTCGTCACCCCGCCGCTTGCTTGCTTTGTTTAGTCGAAGCTGATTGGTCCTCCGCGTGAGCAGGTAGTTGAGTCGAACCAGTTTTGTTGTGTTGATGGCCTTGTGACCGTGTCATAAAACGTTTAGAAGTTAGGGTATAAAACATTAAATATAATAATAACATAATTATTATGCGATATTGCCTTATGCAATTACGTTATATTGACATTCGAATATTTTTTTTCCTAAATGGAATACAGTGAAACGCCCATAGTAAAAGATGTTCCAAAATAACAGTACTTTCAATAGACACTAAATTGGTTGATGGCCGCCGACCGCCCAGAACTGCCCATTGTACTTTGGTACACATTTGTCTTTTTGTGACCCAAACACGTACGTGTAGCGTAAATAATATGACTTTTGGAAGGTAAACAAGAAAAAAAAAGAAAACTGTGCCGTATCAAATTTTTAAAATGAAAAAATAAATATACTTGAGAAAATTGATGAAAATTGACCGTTCCCCACTTATCTCCGAAACTAATGAGCCTAACATTTTGAAATAAAATACAGAGAACAGTTTTACTCATAGATTACAGGAAAACCTATAAGAAGTCTATGGTCTTGAAATAACATGGTAGGTAATCTCTCAATCATATGCGCACAAATATACATTTGCAGTTGGAATTCATGTGAGAACATGTTTGTCAAATACAATGTTATTAAATTTGTATTTGGGATAAATTCATCTCAACTACAGAACCCTTCATTAGGCGTGGTCCGAAACACACTTGGCCGGTTTGTTTAAATATTATTATTTCCTTTAGTAACTACCTATGTTTGCTTAAAATAAGTAAATTATACTTATTTATGTTATCGAAGAGCGGAGTTTCCTAAAACAGGCTGGACAGCTTAAAAGGAAGCTCTAATCACTATGTATAAAACATTTTTAATATTTGCTTCTTCTTCTCCCCCTTTCTCACTTTTGTACACATAAGGAACTTTTAAGCAAAATTTCATGCTTCTAGATTTGTAATTGCATCAAAAATGCTATTGGGTGATTGCAACGTTAAATGAAAGATTGAATTATTTGTTCAATTCGTGATCGGTTATTTTTATTCTGGCATCAGAATAGAACGCTTCAGTAGTAAAGAGGAGATCCGCAACCGCAAGCGCACTGTCCGGAGATAGATACGGCACCAGCAGCGGGTACAGCACCACCGAATGTCACTGCGCCCATTATGGGAACAGTACCAGCAACAGCGGTGTTACCGGCGACTGGAAGTTCACCAATGACCGCCACGTTGCCTTCACCGGCGCCGTAGTAAGCAGCCCCAGTGCCGATAGCACCTCCATATGCGGTAGCAGGAGCAAGTGCGCCACCATAAGCAGATCCGATGGCACCACCGTAAGCACCAAGACCGAGGGCACCACCACAGGCAGCACCAGGATAGAGACCAGCGCCGAGACCCAGAGCAGGAGATATGGGGGCCACTTGACCTCTGCAGCCGCACCCGTAACCGAACACATTCTGAGGGAACAATAACATATTTATTTATAGAAAATCATCATGCGAGAACAACTATGAAATACAAAAACATTAGCAATGATGAGAAATCTTAAAATTAAATATATTTTGGACGATCACTCACCTGGACCAAGCAAGCTTGGATGCAGAGCAACAGAACAGTGAAGGTAGACATGTTTGACCTTTGTTTGTTCAACGAAAAGCTGAAGACTGAATGATGTTCCTACTTCTAGACTACGTTTATATAGTAAACGAAATTTTCTTATCATAACAACGTGATGTTTTTTCTATGTTCTATTAAAACAAAGCCCTTCATACTAAATATTTCAAGGATACCATCACTTACGAAATACATGCATTTTTCTATTTCCCCATATTGAAACTACTGATAAAGGTATGAAAAGTTCATTTCAAAATCCACAAATTGCTGCAACACAACTAGATAAGGACTACGTTTCAGTATAAATAGTCGATCGATTCTTGGAAAACTCACTCTGAAGTTCACTTCAATACAAACTACAATGTCTGCCAAGGTGATCCTCGCCCTCTGCGCTCAGGCGCTCTTCATCCAGGTGAGAAATAATTCTTAAATATTGTATTCTTTCGTTAGCATTTTTTCTATGTTCCCATTTTATGGATATTTTTAGAGTATCGAAATTCAGTATAATTATATAAGTACTGAGCATTTGATCAGTTTAATATTGTGGATTAAGTAACGCATATTTGAATGCCTATTTAAGCCTATTACATCGAGTCACATATAAAGATTACCAATATAAAGAAAAAGATTGGATTCAGATATAAAACTCTGGTCTTCCATTTCTCGAAGAGTCCATTCAACTTAAGCTAGACATTCTTTCTTTTAATTTTATAATGGCCGTTAAGTTTTTCACATTAAAACATGTTTAGAATTGAATAAAACACGTCTGATACCCATTACGTTCTTGATCGATAAAATTATCATGATACAATGCATATTTGCTGATACAAGATATTTATGATACAATGTTTTTTTGTTTACAGACTGGTTTCAGTTCATGTGTTGGTCGTGGAGCCATCGCCGCTCCTGCTCTGATTGCCCCAGGATGTGCTGGTAACGGCTGGGCTGGCAATGGTTTGATCGGGAATGGATTGATTGGTAATGGCTATGCTGGTAACTGTGCCAACAATGGTTTCATTGGTGATGGTATTATTGGTAATGGTTATGCTGGTAACTGTGCCAGCAATGGTTTCATTGGTGATGTTATTATTGGTAATGGTTTAATTGGCAATAGATTGGCTGCTCTAGAGATCATCCCCACCAGTGGCGGTGGACTGCCTGTCTCCAGCTCCTGTTGTTTTGCTCCCAGTGGCCTCTCCGTAGCGTCTGAGAATGTGTATGAAGGTGCTCTGTCCGTGGCTGGTGAGCTACCGTTCGTGAGTGGTGTGGCTTTGGAGGGAGTGTTACCAAGTGGCGGTGCTGGCGCCGTCAGCTACAGCTGCGGTAACGGTATTACTGCTATTGAGAGCATCGCTCCTTCTGCTGCTGGCTATGGCGCTGCTGGTGCGTATGGCGCTGGTGGTGCCTATGGTACTGCGGGTGGCTATGGGTTTGGCGCTGGGTATGGACTTGGAGCTCCTGCAGCTCTCGGACTTGGCTATTCAGGCCGCGGCTGTGGATGTGGTGTCTACTAAATACTTAAAAATAATAACGTAACTTTTCGTCCGAACCAATGATGATTCAATAAAATGATTTGCAATTTATTTTGTTTTATGAATTTACTTTTACCCAGTGTCCCTGTAATGTTAAAGTGTGAAGTTTTATTTGTATTGAGATATCTCTTAAATTTTGTGATAAAGGAAGTTTGAAGTGAGAAAAATGCATTTATTTAGCTCAGACTAAAACGCAATATATATTATGCAAAATAAAAGTAAAAAGACACTTGATTAACAATTAGTTTTAATACTTACAAGTTTCGCTTATCGGAAAATAAACGTATAATTATGTCATTTTTCGATTTGTATATTAATTAATTGTGTCGTCTGTCATGGGAGTCTGATTTTACGAAATCCTATTGAACAAGTGTAGTTTTAAGTGTTTATACGATGTATTTAGTTTTAAGAAACAAAATATATGAATATGTATGACAATAAAATAGGTTAAAGTTGTATTTGCCTAACCAATAATAATAAAATAATCCTCACGAGCGACAATTATGTTTTGTTTGTATTACTTAAAATATTTTATTCAAACTCTCATATGTAAGTGAACTATGTAGGTATGTTCTTTTTGTGAAAAAAAAAATCTTTTAACCGAACCTACAAAAAGCCAGCGTTAAAAAATATAGATTTTTACGTATTTTTTTTTTTAATGTTGGCTTTCGTCAGCTGGCCTTTATCCCTATGGTTTGATCAACATCTCTTGGGCCCTGATTCTCGTAATCGTGGTTGTAGTATTATCTGAATATATTCAGTTCTGTCACTTCTCAAATGTAACGCTCGTTATGTACACACAGCGTCAGTATGTGCTAGCCCCTCAAGTTTTATAAAGTTACACTGCTACAACATTGAATTCGTTACGAATAAGCTAAAGAATAATTGAAAAAGATTTCATTGTTTCGGTTTGGATTCGAACCATCGCATAACCAAACTTCATCTTACTCATACCGGCAGATTGACGAACTAGCCAGCGAGCCCATGTGAGTTGCGATGAAATTGTATCTACTATCGTCCGAGTCACTTTATCTAATTGTCTCTGCCTAATCGGTAGATGTCAAAATTTGGGGGTTTCCATTAACGTTTTCTTTATAAAATCAAGCCATACCCTCAATAAGTTATAACTACAACGTTTGTTGTATATGTTCACTTAAAACTATTGTTTATTTCTAGCGCTGCCTATTTTATCGTTTGCGTTAGTAGGATGTCACTTGTTTAGGGATCGGTTTGTGTCAGTTGGCAAAATATGTATATTATGATAACTGTAAATTATCAAATCAAATAGGAAAAAATACATCTTTCTAGTCAAATAAAATCAAAATTTTGTTAAATAATAGCAATTAGTTAGGGACCTAAATTAAGGACTTAATTGATAGTAGTGGACTCTATAATTAAGAAGTATAATCCGAAATAGGTAGGACAAAATATGTCGGTGTTGGTAAACGTTAGGAGTGCGCGCGCGTGCCGTCGTCCGTGATCGGTAGCGAAGTGCTTCGATGGCCCACGTCCCGCACGCCGCACCTCTCGTCGTCACCCGCCACCTTCCGCTGTCCCCGACGGCCGCCGAAGATCGCCGAGTGGTCGGAGACGCCCGAACATCCTCCCCGGGTTGAAGTATTCAAGTGAGAGGAAGTGGGCAGACGTTGTTGTAAGCCCGCAACACCGTTACTTTCTTCGTCTTCAGCTCCACTACCCGTGTGATCCCGTCGCAGCCAGGGAAGACCTTGCTGACACGCCCCAGTGGCCACAGCAAGGGCGGTTGGCCTTTCTCTTTGATGAGAACCAGTGCTCCCACTGAAAGTTGGCCTGTTGACGCTGTCCACTTAGTTTTTTGCTGGAGCAGAGAAACATATTCTAATTGAAAACGGTTCCAAAAATGTTGCTTAATGTGCTCTACTCTTTGGTAGCGCTCCAGTCGCCCGATGTTGAGATCAGTAACCTGTGGATGCGGAACAGATATTAGTGGTCGCCCAATTATGAAATGTCCAGGAGTAAGAACGCAAAAATCTAGAGGATCAGTGGAAAGTGGGGTGAGAGGACGGGAATTTAAGACGGCCTCTATTTGAGTCAAACACGTGGCCATCTCCTCGTATGTGAAGTGCGTTAATCCTAAAAGTCTCTTTAGGTGATGTTTAGTAGATTTTATGGCGGCTTCAGCAATGCCGTTAAAGTGGGGGGAGTATGGAGGCGCAAAAGAAAATTTGATGCCTTGTTGAGCAACATCAGACACGAGATTCGAGTCTTGTAGAAACTTACGTAGCTCATTGCAAGTACCTATGAAGTTTGTCCCATTATCGGACAAGATGCTTTCGGGTTTACCACGACGAGCCACGAAACGATTTAAAGCAGCCATGTAGGCTTCTTTCGTGAGGTCTGTAACAAGCTCGATGTGAATAGCCTTCACGGCAAGGCAAACAAAAATGCACAGGTACGCCTTTATAAGCCTACACCCTCGCCCTTTGCGATCAGCAATCAGCACTGGCCCAGCATAATCCACACTACAATTTAAAAATGGGTGTTCTAGATGTGTCCTTGAAGAGGGTAACTGACCCATTGTAGGTTGCACAGTTTGACACTTATATTTAAAACATTTGACGCATTTTTTAACAATATTTTTAGAAAGATTCCTACCACCAAGAGGCCAATACATTTGGCGTATATTTGCCAAGAGCAGCTGAGGGCCAGCGTGTAAGCAGTCGAGGTGATATTTTTGAAATATTATTTTAGTTATGTGGTGCTTACCACATAATAGTACGGGGTGCTTGACATTATATTCATAAGACGAGTTGTCAAGTCTCCCTCCTACGCGTATGAGACCATTCGAATCTGTAAAAGTACTCAAAGAAATAAGCCTATTTTTTTTTTGGTAAAGGCTTTCCTGATTGCAATAAATTATGCTCATTAGGAAACATGTCCATTTGAGCGTGACGTAAAATAAAATTTGTAGAATTTGTAAGATCTTCACAGGAAAGGGAACCAAGGAATTTATCATTTTTATGTTTTAAATTGTAAATAAATCTTAGTATATAAGCGACGACTCTCTGTAAGTGATTATAATTGGAATATTTGTGAATAAGTGATTTAATTAATAAATGATTATTATTATGATGTGACAAATGATTTGATGTTAAATTGTTGTATGATTGATGATGTGATGCGTGATCAGTGAAGTGTGATGATACAACTTCAGGTAGATCTTGTTTCAAGTTCTCATTGGGCATTTTTGGCCAATATATTTCATCATTTAACAAAAACTGAGGACCTGACCACCATAAGGAAGACTCGCTGATAAGGTCAGCCTTCAGCCCCCGAGAAACAAGATCCGCCGGATTTTCCTTCGACGGCACGTAGCTCCACGTGTGCCCTATAGTGCATTCTTGTATTTCATTAATGCGATTACGAACAAAAGGTTTTAATAAATTTGGTGTCATGGAAAGCCAACTTAACACTATTGTCGAATCGCACCAAAAGTAACATTTACTAACGGGTTTGGTGAAGGAATTCCGTACATTAACACACAGTCTTGCTCCTAATAAAGCCCCACATAACTCAAGTCTGGGGATGGTTGTTGGTTTGATTGGTGCAACACGATTTTTAGAGACCAACAGCTGTACTGTTACCAATCCATCTTTAGTACTAGACTTTATGTAAATACATGCACCGTAGGCCTTTTCAGATGCATCTGTAAACACATGGATCTCGTTTACAGTTGAATTGTCACATGAAATCCACCGGGGTATTTTAAGGGTATTTAAACATGGTAGACTATTCACGAACATTAACCAAGAGGTATGTATATTAACTGGTACTTGCTCGTCCCAGTCACACTTAGCCGTCCATAGACTTTGGATGATAATTTTAGCCTCGACAATGCAAGGACCTTGTTGGAGATTTTAATTATTAATTTGCAACACCAACATTAAATGTAAATCCTCATGTAAATAGTGACAACACTATTCCCTTCCATCTGCGACACTGGTCCAATACAGACGTAAATTTATAACTTGTCGTATTTTATTTTATCTTCCCCGGCACCAACGTACCAGCACCTCATCAGCTACCCAACACCTACAACAAGCTATACATTGGTCCTTCGCGGAGAACTGCCGTGCTGAGGAAGAAGCAAGCTAGAGGTTAGGCAAGTTTTATTAGCGGCCGTGTCGCAGCCATTTTGGTTGGCAACGCATGCGGGCTCTGCAAGATTCTTGGCCTGGCAGTCGCAACAAAATCGCAAATATTACATCGATTCGACTCCAGCAACATTCCAAGAAAAAGCCCAGAATTTCAATCTTACGTATATCAATTTCATCGATCGCATTTGCCGCCATCGCCGGAGTCACCTCTGCAGGTGTGAAGAGTACAGCTGCAAGCACAAAATAAGGTATTCCGCAAGAACAAGCGAGACGGCACGAATCGCAATATTCATCAAGTGTACGAGTTTACGTGCTAGGAACGCGATCTGCTCACGCCGCCGAGCGGAACAGCAACATAATTTCGTGCGAGCGCAAAAGGGACAGCAAGTGACACTAGGAAATCGCATCACGCCGCCATTTTTGTGGCATCCGATCGACTCGTCAGTGAAATCCAGTCCACGCGCATCAATAAGTGTTGTTTGTGTTTAGTATTAAGTTGTGATACTACAAAGAAAAGGTGCTTAGCAGTTAGAAATGGAGGAAGAACTAAAACGTAAAATAGCCTCACGTGGCTATGTTAAAGGTACGATCACTCGATTGCATAATTTCGTTGATGTTTCTGATCTATCAGAAATAAGTTGTGATGTGCTGATCACCAAACGTGATCGATTAGTAACTTCCTTTCGTGATTATGAGTCTTTATGTAAAGAAATTCTATATCTCGATACTACCGACAAAGAAAATGTCGAGCAAATAGAAAATAATTATTATAGTATCTTGGCATCATTGAACGAGCAAATTAAGACCCAGGAAAATGCAAGCCCCTCCGGCTCCTCAACATATTCTGATGCACATCAGACACATAAAACAAAGTTACCACCTATTTCCATAAAAACATTTGATGGTACATTCACAGAATACGTGCCATTCATTAATTTGTTTAATTCATTGATTCACAATGACAGTAGTCTTGACCATATTCAAAAGTTTTATTATTTGAGATCATTTTTGAAAGGCGAACCATACAATTTAATAAAGGATTTAAGTTTAACTTCAGAAAGTTATAATGAAGCTCGTAAACTTTTGAAAGACCGCTACAATAATAAATTATAAGATTACTAGCTGCCCGGCCCGGCTTCGCACGGGTAGCATTAAGAACTTATTTACGGCGCACCTAACTACCTACCCTACCTACCCTACCTACCCTACCTACCCTACTTACCCTACCTATCCTACCTACCTACCCTACCTACCTACCCTACTTACCCTACCTACCCTACCTATCCTACCTACCTACCTACCCTACTTACCCTACCTACCTAGTTATAGCGTCAGGAAGGAAAACCCGACTTATTTTTATATAGTAGATTACAATTAGTCACAATATTCAATTAAATATAGTTTCTCCAGCCAAATAAATAAATAAGTCTATATTAATTTACAGCGCCATCTATTGATTACTTACTCAACCCAGTCGAAAGGTATCGACATCCGTTAGGATCATTTGGAGTTAACAGATAATTGTGACTGTCAAATAATAACAGACAAATAATTAGCTGAATTATACGGTATTTCGTTCACTACAAAATAAATTTAATTAATTTTATAGCGTCAACAACACGTGGTAATTATGCTGTTAAAATGTAGCTTATATGAAACGTTCGTAGATTTACCATAGCAGCGCCATCTATTGATTACTTACTCATCCCAGTCGAAAGGTATCGACATCTGTTAGAATCATTTGGTGTTAACAGATAATTGTGACTGTCAAATAATAACAGACAAATAATTAGCAATAAATTAAAATTGCGACTATAATTTGAGATTTAAACTATCCTATCTCTCAAGTTGGATCGAACTGCACATGGTGTGCGAATTTTATTATAATCGGTTAAGTGGTTTAGGAGTCCATTGAGGACAAACATTGTGACACGAGATTTATATATATTAAGAGATTAATGACCATATAAGCAACATTTTAGATTTAAGTAGCATTGTTAAGTCAACAGCTAGTAGTTTGAGGGACTTTGTGTCATGTATTAGGCAACAATTAGCTGCTATTAGAAACCTTGACTCCAATGTCATATACTGGGATGCAATTTTGTTATGTGTTCTTTCCCGTAAATTAGATGGAATTACTGCACGAGCTTATCAGCTGGAGCGAGATCCCAATATACAACCTAAGCTCGAAGATTTCCTGCAATATATTGAGAAACGAGCTCTGGCATTGGAAAATGCTGGATAGGGTTCTCACTTGCAGCAACAGTCAACCAAAGTAACAGCAGTCGTCACTGCAGGAGCAACATGCATCTTCTGTAAGTTAAATGACCATAAATTATATAAATGTAAGAAATTTCAGCTATTGCCAGCAATCGATAGACTGACGTTTGCCAAAGAACAAAAATTGTGTGTAATTTGTTTAGGTATGCATGGTGGCAAGTGTAAGTTTCACTTCCGGTGCTCAGAGTGCAAGAAGCCTCATAACACTCTGCTCCACTGCAATTCAGGTGAAACCCCACCAGCTGTCACCTTATCAAGTAATGTGAATAATACTAATGTGCTCCTACCTACAGCTCGAATCAAAGTTGTAGCAAGGAATGGCACAGAATACATTATCAAGGCGTTACTGGACAGCGGATCTCAGGTTTCTTTTGTAACTGCAAAAGTTGTTCAGCTATTAGGTTTAACGCCCTTGCAAAGTAATACTTCTATTGTTGGAATCACTAATGAAAAAAGTAATGTAAAGTATAGCATTCCCATTGAAATTCATTCATTAAATTCACCATTCAAGTCAACGGTAACTTGTCATGTTGTAAAAGAGGTAACATGCAAATTACCTCAAAATAAATTTGAACTCTCTAGTTTCATAATACTGCCCAACATTAAATTGGCAGATGAACAATTTAATGTGCCTAGTGAAATACATATGTTATTAGGTGCTGATGTGGTTTTCCAGACCCTGTTACCGAACGAGCAGTGCACAAGCATCAACCTGCCAACACACAGCGAGCAGTCATCAGCTCTGCCCTGGAATAATGCTCATCCACTGCAGCAGCCTGGTAACACACAACTACAAATCTTTAACACATACTTCGGTCACATTGTAGGAGGAAATGTGCCAACCAAGGTATTTCAACAGACTTGTAATAGAGTAGTATTAAAATGTGAATTAGGTCTCAATGAGACACTTGCCCAGTTTTGGACCAATGAAAAAGTTCCAGAAATATTTACTGAGCAAACATCTGAGCAAGAGCTTTGTGAACACATTTTTCAAAATTCAGTTAAATTAATTAATAATCAGTTTGAGGTTCCTATGCCTTTAAAATTACCTTTATCAGATATAAACAATAGTCTTGGTGAATCTTTTCATTTAGCATTAAAAAGGTTCATGAATTTGGAAAAGAGATTGCATACTGATCCTGAGTTATTCATGCAATATAAAAATTTCATTCATGAATATCTATTGCTTGGTCATGGTCATTATATTGATATTGAATTTTATGATTTAAATAAGCATGCAGTGTATTTCCTACCACACCATGCAGTTATTAATAACAATAGCAAAACAACAAAGCTTCGAACTGTCTTTGATGGTTCAATGAAAACAACCAAGAAGGTTTCTTTAAATGATTTACAACTCAATGGACCTGTGGTTCAAAAGGATTTGTTTGATATCATTTTATTATTCCGTTTAGGTAGATATACATTTACTGCGGATATCAAGCGTATGTTTAGAAACATTAAAGTAGATCCTCAATACACTACCCTTCAAAATATTCTGTGGAGGGACAATCCTGAGCAGCCAGTCAAGTGTATAAGGTTAGATACGGTTACATATGGCTTGAAAAGTTCAAGTTATTTAGCAACTCGCTGCATAGATGAGCTAGCAAATAGATATGAAAAATCATACCCACTAGCATCATCTATTATCAAAAATAATCTATATGTTGATGATATTATCTATTGTAATAATAACTTAGAAACTACTATAGCTGCCAGAGACCAACTTCGTGATTTGCTTAAATTAGGTAGTTTCCATACTCATAAATGGTCATCAAATGATGAGAATGTGTTGGTCAATATACCATTAAATGATAGACACTTTGATAGTTTAGAATTACAAAAGGGTGATTATAACATGAAGGCCTTAGGGCTACAAATAAATGTAAAAGATGATCACTTTATAATCTCTACTCCAGAACCATTCAATAGGAATAATGTTACAAAAAGGAGCATACTTAGTTACATAGGTAGATTTTATGACCCAATGGGATTTGTGAGCCCAATTGTAGTCACTGCAAAGGCCATAATGCAAAAATTATGGCTACTGAACACAGGTTGGAATGACAGTCCGCCTGCAAATGTTCAGCAAGAATGGTTTCAATTTATCAATAATTTAGCTGCAATGCAGCCAATCCTTTTAGATAGGAACATTAGAATTTCAGAAGCAGACTCGGCAGATTTAATCGGGTTTGCAGATGCTTCGAGTAAGACAGCCTACGGATGCTGTGTGTACCTGCGACTCACAAACCAATCAGGTACAACAAAATTGCACCTACTCTGTTCCAAATCGCGGATCAACCCTATTCAAAAGAAAGGCATGACTGTACCAAGGCTTGAATTGAATGCTGCACTATTGCTATCGAAATTAATTTTGCGGACTCATAATACACTTAGAGTTAAAATCAACATAAGGCATGTCCGTTTATTCAGTGACTCACAAATTGTCCTAGCATGGCTGAATACTGAGCTAACAAAACTTCAGGCTTACATATCGAACAGAGTAAGTGTAATTCGTCAAAATACAGCTGGATGTAGTTGGCATTATGTCAACACAAACGACAATCCTGCTGATCTCATTAGCCGAGGTGTGAACCCGAATGAGCTGAGTAGCTGCGATATTTGGTGGAATGGCCCAAAGTTTCTGCAAAACAGTGAGTACAACTTTCCTGCTTCCAGCACTCTTGCTGATTCACTCTCAGTGGAACCCTGCTTAGCTTTATCCAGCAATTTGGTATGTCAAAATCCAAATCCGCTTGATTATGTGTTCAGGCGCTTCTCTAATTACTCTAATTTAAGTAAAATAGTAAGGCTATTAGCATACATATTGCGATTTTTAAACAACATTAATAAAAATAAAGTCAAAATAAATACGAACTTTTTGCAAAGTTCAGAGTTGGAACGTGCATTAATGTTAATAATTAAACACGAACAAAAAATATTTTTTAAATCTGAAATCAAAGCAATAAACAATAATAACAATTTGAAAGGAAATTTATCCGAATTGCATCCCTTTCTTGACAACCAAAGTCTATTGCGCGTTGGGGGTAGACTGCATTATGCTGATATTGCTTATTCACAAAAGCATCCTGTCATACTGCCCAAAGGCTCTTCAATTACTAGCTTGCTTATAAGGTGTGAACATGAAAGGCTACTGCACGCCGGCCCTAAGCTTTTACTCTCGCATCTGAACCAACGATTTTGGATTGTTAATGGATTATTAGAAGTTAAGAAAATAACTCACAAATGTATTGTGTGTTTCAGACAAAAGGCCTCAGTAGCCAAGCAACTAATGGGCTCCTTGCCGGCTGCACGTGTAACAGCCACTAGCCGCCCATTTGAGAAGGTTGGCGTGGATTTCGCTGGGCCAATTGGTGTAAAACTCTCTCGCGTAAGAAGATCATTAATAGGCAAAGGCTATATCTGTGTATACGTATGTTTCGCGACAAAGGCCGTTCACTTAGAACTTGCCTCAGACTTGACAACAGAAACCTTTCTTGCGTGCTTGAGGAGATTTATCTCTAGACGAGGGTTGCCCACCGAAATTCACTGCGACAATGCAAGCACATTTAAATGTGCAAGGAGTCAATTAGTTGAACTCTACAAACTGCAAACTTCTCAGAACCACCAAATGCAAGTTCAAAGATTTACCGCCGAGCGTGGCATACAATTTCACTTTATACCATGTTACTCGCCTACATTTGGGGGACTCTGGGAAGCGGCAGTAAAGAGTACAAAGTTTCACTTAAAAAGAATATTGCAAAAAACTGTCTTAACCTACGAACAACTTAATACAGTGTTAATTGAAATAGTAGCAGTACTGAATTCTCGACCGCTCTTACCTTTATCTTCAAACGCTGATGATTATTGTTATCTAACACCTGGTCACTTTATTATAGGGAGTGCATTGTCAATGTATCCTGAAACTAATGTATGTAACACACCACAAAATAGACTTAAGTTTTGGCAACTTTGTAATTCTCTAAAACAGTCTTTTTGGAAAGTGTGGCATCAATATTATTTAAATTTGTTACAAAATAGACCTAAGTGGCGTGATAATATATGTAATGTTAAACTTGGCGATTTAGTCATTTTAAAAGAGGATAATACTCCTCCTATGTCGTGGCCTATGGCACGAATTGTTAATTTGTTTCCAGGACATGATGGCAAAATTAGGGCAGTGGAAGTTAAGACTCCAAATGGGAAAATTCATTCCCGGGCCATCAATAAAATCTGTCTACTACCTATAGAAAATGATGATAGTTCTTAGATATTCCCTTTTGTTAAGGTTAAATAAGTTATGTATGAAAAACTGTACTATGTATGAGCGTACTGTACTGTTTTATGTATGTTAATTTAAGCTCTAGTTGTTAAATAGTCTAAAAAACAAATGTTAACTTAAACAATTTAATTTTATGTAATTTTTTGTAAGTTCATTGCTATTCTTGAGAGGCCGCAGCATGTTGGAGATTTTAATTATTAATTTGCAACACCAACATTAAATGTAAATCCTCATGTAAATAGTGACAACACTATTCCCTTCCATCTGCGACACTGGTCCAATACAGACGTAAATTTATAACTTGTCGTATTTTATTTTATCTTCCCCGGCACCAACGTACCAGCACCTCATCAGCTACCCAACACCTACAACAAGCTACACAGACCTACCAGACCTAATGGGTCAAATATTTGACTAATCACAGATAAAATGTGGCGCTTTGTGATTGGTTTGCTGGTATCGACTGATATTGAAAACTCGAGAGAATCAGATTTACATAGCCAATATAGGCCTAACGTTTTAGATGACACGTTTCTATCCTCAGACCAGTTCAACCTACCAGAATGCCCTGAAACACCGGCTATTTCGGTTAAAATATCTAAACTATTAGATTGCCATTTTCTCAAATGAAAGTTAGCTGACGCTAAAATGGATGCGACTTCTTTACCCATCTGGACCACCTCGGAAACCGAGTCGCCACCACTAAGATAATCGTCGACGTAAAAATCTCGTTCAATGGACGATTTTACAATGTCATTAGAGGCGGTTGTTGCTAGACTGACTAAGCTCTTAGTAGCTAAATAAGGGGCGGAAGCTGTGCCATAAGTAACAGTATTAAGACTGTACGTTTGAAGTGGTAGCTTGGGGTCAGCACGAAATATTATTTGTTGTAAGCTACGTTGTGATGGTGTTACATGAATGGCCCTATACATCTTCTCTATGTCACCAGAAATGACAAACTTGTGCTGACGGAAACGCAGCAATATAGAAAAGAGGTCATCTTGGACAGTGGGCCCCACCATTTGGATGTCATTGAACGATACTCCAGAAGTAGTCGCTGCTGATGCATCGAAGACTACCCTGAGCTTAGTTGTGGTACTGGATTCTCGGATGACTCCATGATGTGGCAAAAAATACTCAATTTTGTTACCTGAATGAGGTTTCCTTGTTGAGTTATTCACAGTCATATGACCTAAGCTCACGTACTCCTCGATGAATGCAACATATCTTTCCTTAAATGCAGGATCACGTTGGAAACGACGTTCCAAAGATAAAAATCGACGTTTAGCCATTTCATAAGATTCACCTAACTCACTGGGATCATTTTTAAGAGGCATTGTAACTATGAAATGCCCGTTTTGATCACGCACAGTGTTTACACGAAAATTTTCTTCACAAGCTCGTTCTTCCTGTGACAAGGAATGCTCAGAAGAAACGGAATCGAGTTCCCTTTATTTAAATCGTTCATGGAGATATTACAAAAATGAGAATATGTATTTTTGGATTGATGTTTTGGAAGAGCCACAGAGCCTGATACTATCCATCCTAGCTTTGTCTCTTGTAACTTGGGTTGATTTTTGCCTAAATTAATAGATGTATTACCTAGAATATTCCAAAATATTTCAGCACCAACTAGTATGTCAATCTCTGATGGAACGTTGAATGACGGATCGGCCAGATTTAAATCTAGTGGTATGGGAATGCTACGTATGTCGACTAAAGTAGACGGCAGTAATTTGGTAATTGTTGGTAATATGAAACAATTTATATCTGTCTTATAGCTGCCGCTGCACGATTCAATGGTTAGTTTGCAAGACTGTGTACTTAATGTAGTATGACTGTTTATACCTGTCACCGTGGAGCTCGTGCTACGTCGAGGAAGTCCTAGCTTATCACTTAGTTTCTGCGTAATAAAATTTGCTGTGCTACCATTATCGAGCAGGATCCTGGCGTCGAACTTGATGCCTCGGTGGTTCACCACTCTCACCAACGCTGTGGACAGTAATACATGAGAGGTAGTTTGTTGCGACTGAGTGTCACTCGACATGGAGATATTTTCTGAGGTGCCATTATGTGGAGCGGCATCCCCAGAAACATCAGTGGGCAATGCTACACTACTGGGCATAGGATCTTGGAAATGAGTAGACTGTTCCACATGTAAAAGGGTATTATGTCTACCTTTACAATATTTACAAGGAGCTAATCTACATCGTTTCGTTAGATGACTACTACGTAAACAATTGAAACAAACTTTAAATTCTTTAACCTTTAATATCCGTTGTTCTACGTTTAATTTTCGGAACCCTTCACAAGTGTATAATAGATGATTTTGATTACATAAGGGACATTTTGTTTTATAATTTTGATTTGAATGATCGCTCTGATTAGTTGCTATTATTAATGATTTATGTTTATTTTCTACTTGATTGTTAATAGTGTTAGTATTATTTTGTTGTTGTGATTTTGTTATGTTCTAATGTCTCCAACAAATCAGCTTTTTTACTAATAAAAGAACAAAATTGAGAAACTGTTGGTTTTGTTGGTATGGTATTACGATGAGCTTCCCATTCCCTGCTGGTGATAGGATCTAATTTAATTGCCATCATATAAATAATCAACGTATCCCAACTGTCCGTGGGCTCGTTCATTGTATGAAGGGCTCTGATATTTCTATTAATTAAATCAATTAAACGACGCAAAGAAATGGATGATTCTTGTGTAATACAGTCTACATTGAACAAAGCCTTAACATGGGTATCTACTAAAAGCCTACTATTATCAAAGCGGTCGCATAGTAACTTCCACGCCATTTGATAATTATCACCTTTAAAATCAATATTTTTTATTATTTCTAAAGCATCGCCTTTAAGCGACGCACGGAGGTAGTGGAACTTACTAATAGCATCTATGCAACTACTACTATGAATTAGTGACAAATATGTATCTCTATACTCAAGCCAGTACTGGTAACTACCATCAAAATTAGGCAAATCAATTTTAGGTAAGCGTATAAAGTTACGTTGTTGGAACGATTCACCTGAGTGTTTGTTCACCGAGCCCGTTACAGACCCACCATCACCGCTCTCGTTACTGGCAAGCAGGCCATGCGCCTGCGCTGCGAGTGCGTGGTAATGGTCCTCAAACTTTGCTCTCTCTGCATACGCCTCGTCAGGATCATCCGAAAGCACCTCGATGTCTACCTGTAAATTGTCGAAGTCGTCGTATGTACCCTCAAATTTTTTTAAACGGCTCTCCAACTCTAATCGCTGAATGTCGGAAATAATTTTGCAACTAAGAAGCACATTCATATAATTTGTGAAATGTGTAAGCTTTGCTTTAATGGCACTTCGCTTTCTCAACAATAAGTCTAAAGAGGCCATAGCGTAAACCAGTAAGAAAGGTAATAAGTAATAATAATACTAATTGATAATGCGTAGCAAAGTTTCGTAAAGAAGTTGGCAGTAAATTATGAACAAAACATACAAAAAGGTGAATGAATAGCCGCGTGACCTTGATGAATGTCACGGGAGCCGGCGAGCTACACCGGTCAATGACCGCTCAGCTGTTACAATTATTTAACGCACACAGCTGATCATGCACCCAGTTAACGGTAAATAGCCTGGGGATTTAGCAGTGCACAAGCGTAAGCAAAGCATAAGAGTGAAAGAGATGACTATACTGATAACACGTAATGACTCAAATATGAACGTGAAAACGGAAAATAATTTGAATTTAACGGAATAAACACTAAAATTTTGTTTGTAAAATATAGAAGGAATATAGAAGGAAAAAATTGGAACGAACTCACCCAATACCGAACCTTTATCCACAAGAAACCTGTCCAAAAATTCTTCCAAGCGATGACTCGGCGTAAATCGAAAAATGCAGTCGATGTAGTAAGCGCCGGCGTCGTTATCAAGACTTGGTGATGTAAAGTATGGTCCAGTTCTTATTCTTGTGTTCGATCGACTTCGTTAGAAAAAACCGTTGCTCCGGTGACGCAGCGAATTGCAGGAGTCCAATGTTCACCAACGTCGACTCGTAGTGCCAGTAGCCGACGAAATTGTGTTAACAAAACGCGACTGTAAGGAAGCTCGAAGGACCATTTGTTAGGGACCTAAATTAAGGACTTAATTGATAGTAGTGGACTCTATAATAAAGAAGTATAATCCGAAATAGGTAGTACAAAATATGTCGGTGTTGGTAAACGTTAGGAGTGCGCGCGAATTAAGTAAGCGACAACGGAAGTATTTAAAAATAACTTTATTCCGACAGAGTTACAGCGAAACAGTAATTAATTAAATCTAACAAAATATTGATCTTATATACTAACTTAATTGCTAACGTAGTACATGCACAGCGTGATCAGATTGACGCATGTTCTAGATAATTATAAATGCTGATCGCGCAGTGGGGAAATTGGGAAATAATAATCTAGTAAATACTTATTGTCTGACAAAGCTAATATTGGTAGGTTGGGGTTCCTTAACTCCTCCCTCCCTAAGAGAGAAATTATCCGAAGGTGTCGCAGACGGTTTCGGAGAATTTCGACAAAAGTTTATGAACTGAAATTTATACATTATAAAGATAACTATTGCTATTACAATAACCACATACTCTAAGATGGTCCATATACTAATTTCTATTGTCACTGTTTGTGTCGTATCGTCTATTTCACTAAATTTTGCACTTTGTAACACTTCTTTCACATCACTGAAGTCCACATTTCTTAAATCCACTTTCTTTGATCTTCTCTGAATGTCCTGTTGTAGGTCTGGCATCTGGATCAATGGCAGCTGGAGACTGGAAACTGTAGTGTCTGTGGTGGCGGCAACGATGACTTCGCCTATTTGTGTCTCGCATTGTTGGCCAGGTGTCACGATGTAGGTCCCAAGAATAGTGTACTTCAGGATTTCTGTATTGCAATTCTCGGTGATGATGAGATTTTCCTCTGAGTAAACCAACCATTGGTTGTCGGTTATTTTCTGTATCTTAGTTTTTTCTATTTCAATATGGTTCTGTATGCAGTTTTTGTAGTTGTTCTTCATCAGCATTATTTGTTCAATGCAGGTCTCGGTTGGAAACTGGGCTAAATTAGTTTCAGCGCAAAGAATTTTTCCATTTTCAATCTCAGTACATGGGCTTACTACGGGCATGTATTTCAATCTATTCACCATCAGGTAAGGATATTTGGGTATTATTGTAAAGGTATTTGGAGAATGGAATATAGGGATGGGTATAACCTTGTAATAATTATATGTTTCGTTATTTATTAGGGGAACTTCTAAAACAAAAACTAACTTGTTGTTATTTATATATGATTTAAGTATGATATTACGTTCTAATTTTATTAAATTATGTTTGCTTACTGGGTATATTGTTCTAGCATGTTTAGCAATGACTTCTAACGTATTATATAATTCTGTACTATTTATAATGGATTGGTGCAATGTATTCAGTTTGCTAAAGGCTATTGCCGTTTCAATCTCTTGTATGTTTTCGTAACAGGTCCGAAAGTTATTTAAAATTTGATACATAGTATTTAATATTTGGAAAAGTTTGTTAAACCTGAACTCATGTTCAACTAATTTTTCCATTTCATTGGTATGTAAACCCAAGTTTTTAATATTTGAATTTATTATTTCAGAGTCATTTACTAATTTATCAAAAGCTTTTTGCATTGATGATACTTTACGTTCGACCACATGCTCTTTGTTCTGTATTATTTGGATTTCTCTATCATATTTAATTGCATCGTCTTCATCTAAATTTCCTGTGATAGCTTTTACAAGTGAGCCTAATGGATTAAACAGAGCTCTTTTATTTCTATAATGGAAAGGTAAGATTTGAAAGAATCTATCCTTAGTTAGTTTAATAAGATATTCTATTTGGCTTTCTATTCCTATAGTTTCGTTACTAAGACTATTTTCCTTAATTTTAATTTTCAAGTTAATAAAATCCCGAATATTATTATCTATTTGTAAGTGTAATGATTCTAATTCTACACTTTTGTATATTTTCCAATAACTATTCCTCTTCACTGCTACTCCCCGCTTTATCGCTGCTATCCCCGGATTCTGACCGAGGTTTTGGAGGTCCAGCGTGAGTGTTGGCATCACTAGTACCAGAAGTACCAGGCACGATCTGTGGAGGACGTTTTACATTTTTTAAGGCTACTCTAGTTTTCCTTTTCTTTACTTCTACTGGGACTATATTTCTTTCAACTTCACCTATTACTTTCGCTTTTTCATATCGAGGTTTTTCTTTAGCTTTTCTAGTCCTAGTGTCTTTCATGTAAATATTATCGTCTGGTTCGAGTACCGGTGTCGTTTCGCCACCTTTTTTATTAATTATTTTAATTTTATCTGATTCTAATTTTTCTGTTATGAATTCATAGAGTATTTTAAGGCGTTTTCTATGATCTAACAATAATTTCTGAGTTAAGTTCTTCTCTGTATCCACGTTAAATACATTATCGGAATAAGTGTGGCCAAATACTAGTTCAAAAGGCGTAAAATCTGTTGCTGAATGTATGGTGTTGTTATAAGCCATGATGGCATAAGTCATAACTGATGCTGCATCTAAATCGCTTTTATCGTATTTTGCTATACGATAAATCTCAATAATGGTAGAATGAAACCTTTCTACTATTGCCATTGAACTGGGATTATTTAGCGTCCCAATATGAAGTTCAATTTTGTAAAAGCTTAACATTTCTTTAATCAAAGTATTGTTGAATTCTGTACCGGAATCGCAACTAATTTTCCTAGGCAGACCATACATGCTGAAATATTTAATCAATGCCCTAACTATCTCTGGTGTACTCCTATTCGGTACCTCTATGGCTTGTGCTATCTTACTAAATGCATCCACTATAGTTAAATAATATTTCCCTTCAATATATAATAAATCCATAAAAGCTTCCTGAAAAGGGGCATCCTGGGTTTGTGTTAACTGAATGTGGGGTTTAATCGGCTTTCTATCATATTTCATGCGTTTACATGTTTCGCAAGCATTTATGATTGCCGTGACTGTCTCTTTCATGTTTGCCCACCAATAATGTCTTTTAAGTTTGGTTAAAGTTTCTTTAATACCTCTATGGCATGTTTTCCCGTCGTGGTATTTTAAAATAACTTCTTTTTGATCTTCTTCAGATCCTGTCAAATTTATAACTCTTTCTGTACACTCGGTTAACTTAACTGAATCCTTTTTAAATAACTTAATTACCATGTTTGAAAAAGTTTTTCTAAAAGATGTGTGTTCGAAGTATATAAAGTACTTATGTTTTGGATCAATATACTCTTTCAAAAAGTCTTTAACTAATATATCGTTATTTGTCGGTAAGTGAACTTCGAGAATTTTTTGTTTATTATTTGAAATATCCTTTACGTCTAATTTATTTTTAAACCATGAATGAATTAAAATCTGTTTTGGTTTAGTATCGACAGCTTCGTTTAAACTAGGAATGCCTTCGTGTTCTCTATTTGAAACTGAGTTGGTAGTGACCCCATCATCAGAATCCGAAAGTTCTATCGTTTCTATTGGAGTTTCGAGGTCTTGCAATTCGTTTTCTATAATTTTTTGTATACGTTCCTGCCTATCTCCTATATTTACGAATATTGAATCTAAATCGTCGTCAATTGCATTAATCTTAATCCTAGATAAAGCATCTGCATTCATATGATCTAACTGTAATTTGTCTAAATTCTTTGTTAGCAAGCTGTCCACTTCTATATTATTATCTATGAAATTAACACTAACAGATGGGTCCTGTATGTATGGTTCCACTTGAAAAGGTCCCGTAACTACTAATTTTCTATTTTCATGGCTATAATTCTGAATAACAGTTGTTGCATAGCCTTCAATACACGTAACTAATGTGGCGGGCATTCGAATCCCTTCCGTAAATTGCTTAAAATCTAACACAGCTTCCCCGTTCAGTAAGTTGACTGGGAGTCTTACTCTAAGTTCACTACGAGATGGTAGATTATATATCTCTCTCATAGGCGGTGAATATATGATAGGAATATCAGTATTTTTTAAATGTAATATCTGATTTTCCATATTAATCTTTGCCTGTAATTGCTTCAGCAAATTGCTACCTATTAACCCATCATACCTATCGTCGACACTATAGACATAAAACTTATGGAACTCTTGACTTCCAAAGGTAACCGGTAATGGAATAATAGCCGTTTCACCATGAACACTCGATGCGTGAGTGCTAACAACTTCGAAGGGTTCATACTGTAAATAATTTTTAAAATATTTATTCGCTATATACGGGCTTATAAACGATCTAACACTCCCCGTATCTATCATAAAAACTGCCTTTAATTCTGGTATAACTATATGTGGTAAATTTAAGCGTTTATTACAATTTATTTTTATTCGTTCTCTAGGGTAGAGGCCGTTATGCAAAAAATTTCCCGTCCCGGGTTCTTCAGGAGAAAATTCTTGGCACTCATTGTACGAATAACTTGAACTCTGTTCATTATTATTAGAATTATTTATGTAATTAACACGTCGCGAACTTGCAGTACGCATGGTGACATCAGTATTCGCACCCGACGTAGATGCTTGCGCTGCAAAAGACGGCGTGCTCGGTGCATGTGCCGCGAACTGTTGGTTCGGTTGTGCAATCGGAACAAATGACCTACTTGACTGCGGTGACGCATTATTGTTGTTTGTACGATTAAAATTGTCTTGATTTCTTTGAATATTATTATGTTGTTTATAATGTCTGGACTGATGCGAATTGTTCGGTGTAGATGTGCTGTTTGTAGCACTATTCGGTACATGTGTACTTGATATGCTATGTGAATCTTTCTTTTGATTATTAGATTCAATTGCATTTTGGTTATTAGGCAAATTGGGTCTGTTATTTCTGCTAAAATTACGTCTGTCGTTTGTTTTCGACTCATAGACTGCCTGGAAGTTTTGTTCTTCTAAAACTATTTTTAATGCATCCTCTAACGTTGTGACGTCGCGCAAACGAACTAATCTAACTAAAAATGGCGGTAAATTAAACAAGAAAGCATTCATTGCTCTGTTACTATAAATGATTTGCTTTGCCTTACGTAGAGATTCATCAATGATAGTTTCTGATATTTTAGCAAATAAAACACTTCTCATCCGCTGTATTCTATGGCAAAAATCTAAATAACTTTCACCCTTATTTATTCTACACGATTCTAACTCCATTGCTAAACAATCCTCTGTGCGTGGATCACCGAAGTGTTGGTTTAACAACTTCTTCAGCTCGTCCCACGTACCTATAGCTTCTCTTTCGCCTACCAAACTGGCTGCTTCGCCTGATAACCTACTTGTTACTACATGAAATAAATATTCATTTTGGGCTGCGGTTCCTAAGAACGTAGACAAAATGTATTCACATTTTTTTTATAAATAAAGGCAACATTCTAGTGTCGCCGCTGAATATTGGTATGATGTTAACCAATTCCTGTGGGACACGGGTTACGTTTTCCATTGTGAAAAGTTATGAAAGAAACAAACGCGGAGAAAAAAAATCACACTAATGTGCTACTAAACTATCACTACTCTAAAATATTAGTACAATTAAAATCTATGCAAATATTATCACGGCGTTGTCCAATCCCTAATAATACACAAACACATAGACTATTACAAGGTTGGGATATAGATGGAAGAGCTGAGAGGAAGGTGAAAAAGATTTACTCACAATTCCGCAGCTAGCTCCATGCTCCCTGAATTACTGCTGTGGCTGGTCCTCTTCCGTAACTCGAAGTGGCTTCTTAATGAATTTATTTGTTCGGCGATCTCTGCTAAACCGTAGACACGGACGTCGGCTACTCCACGTAGAATTGTATACACGGCAAACTGACCTCAGAGATCCTACCGGCTGCGCCAATTAAGTAAGCGACAACGGAAGTATTTAAAAATAACTTTATTCCGACAGAGTTACAGCGAAACAGTAATTAATTAAATCTAACAAAATATTGATCTTATATACTAACTTAATTGCTAACGTAGTACATGCACAGCGTGATCAGATTGACGCATGTTCTAGATAATTATAAATGCTGATCGCGCAGTGGGGAAATTGGGAAATAATAATCTAGTAAATACTTATTGTCTGACAAAGCTAATATTGGTAGGTTGGGGTTCCTTAACTCGCGCGTGCCGTCGTCCGTGATCGGTAGCGAAGTGCTTCGATGGCCCGCGTCCCGCACGCCGCACCTCTCGTCGTCACCCGCCACCTTCCGCTGTCCGCGACGGCCGCCGAAGATCGCCGAGTGGTCGGAGACGCCCGAACAATAAATATTACTAAATGATTCTTGAAGTATTTTATTTTGCTGGATTTTTTGATTATTTATGAATATTACTAAAACAAAATAGAAAATAAGATTTAAAAAAAAATGAATGACAAAAAACACATTTTATGACCAGGATTTGAACCTCCTATCTTGTCCTCGGCAAGAGGTCTTGAAACCTCCGGTCTATTTAGACGTTGAATAACTTTGTAAATATTAACTAACTCTATTAACTAATATAATACATTAATAAAAAAGACCATCTGGACTCTGAGGGTGGAAAGGGTGAAATCGCGCCACAACACCAACTTTTAGTCATTCGTAATACGAGTTCCAACCCACCATCTACAGACTTGCCTGAAAGAGGACTTTTGGCCGAAAGGTGTCGTATATTGACGTTTGCGAGGAAGGTTACGCGACAACCCGCAGCGATACAGGACGCCGCGCCGTCGACATTACGTGTATAGTCATAGTTATATACGTATTACTTTTTAATATGTACTGGTTTATTATTGTATAAGACTATTTTGTGCCTTCTATGGGCCTTAGTTACCTGATAATAAAATGATTATTATTAATTTAATCCCGTTGGGGGTTGAATTTATAAAAATCGTTCCTTGATTCATTCGTCTTCAGATTCACACAACCTTTCACTCACACACTCTCATGCCTGCGGGCGTGCTGTATGTTTAGCTTTAATTAGCTTTTCTTAGGGTTCCGTACTTCAAAAGCAAAAAAACGGAACCTTTATAGGATCACTCATGTGTCTGTCTGTCTGTCCATATGAATCCTTGAATTTGCCCCGAATCTAATGGACCGATTAAATTTAAATTTGGTACACCTTTGTATTTTTGTGACACAAACACGAACGTGTAACGTAAATAACTTGACTTTACGGGTGAAAACAAGAAAAAAAAAATGTGCCATATCAAATGAAAGGGCTTATTATGAGGATCTCAAATCTTATTATTTTAAAATGATAAAATAAATATATTTGAGAAAATTGATGAAAATTGACCGTTCCCCCTTATCTCCGAAACTAATGAGCTTTCACATTTTGAAAAAATACAGAGAATGTTTCCTTACTCATAGATTACAGGAAAACCTATAAGAAGTCTATGGTCTTAAAATAACATGATAATCTCTCAATCTTGTGGGCACAAATAAACATTTGCAGTTGGAATTCATGGGAGAACATGTTTGTCAATTACAATTTTATTAAGTTTGTGTTTGGGATAAATTCGTAACAACCTATATTTAAAATAAGTAAATTATACTTATCTAAGTTACCGAAGAACGAAGTTTCCTAACACAAGCTTGACTGCTTAAAAGGAAGCTCTAATCGATAGTGATTAGAGTTTCCTTTTTCAATTATTTCCTTCTTTTTCTCCTTATGTACACATAAGGAACTTTTGAGCAAAATTTCATGCTTCTAGAATTGTAATTGCATCAAAAATGCTGTTGGGTGTTTGTAACATTAAATCAAAGATTGGAATATTTGCTCAATTCGTGATAGTTTATTTATATTCTGGCATCAGAATCGAACGCTTCAGTAGTAAAGAGGAGATCCGCAACCGCAAGCGCACTGTCCGGAGATAGATACGGCACCAGCAGCGGGTACAGCACCACCGAAAGTCACTGCGCCCATTATGGGAACAGTACCAGCAACAGCGGTGTTACCGGCGACTGGAAGTTCACCAATGACCGCCACGTTGCCTTCACCGGCGCCGCCGTAAGCAGCTCCAGTGCCAATAGCACCTCCAAATGCAGGAGCAAGTGCGCCACCATAAGCAGATCCGATGGCACCATCGAAAGCGCCAAGACCGAGGGCACCACCACATGCAGCACCAGGATAGAGACCAGCGCCGAGACCAAAAGCAGGAGCTACAGCGGCCACTTGACCTCCGCAGCCGCACCCGTAACCGAACACATTCTGTGGGAACAATAACATATTTATTTATAGAAAATCATCATGCCAGAATTACAGAACAACTATGAAATACAAAAACATTAGCAATGATGAGAAATCTTATAATTAAATATATTTTGGACGATCACTCACCTGGACCAAGCAAGCTTGGATGCAGAGCAACAGAACAGTGAAGGTAGACATGTTTGACCTTTGTTTGTGTTCAACGAAATAGCTGAAGACTGAATGATGTTCCTACTTCTAGGCACCGTTTATATAGTAATGAAATTTACTTATCACAATAACGTGATGTTTTTCTATGTTCTATTGAAACAAAGCCCTTCATACTAAATATTTCAAGGATACCATCACTTACGAAATACATGCATTTTTCTATTTCCCCATATTGAAACTACTGATAAAGGTATGAAAAGTTCATTTCAAAATCCACAAATTGCTGCAACACAACTAGATAAGGACTACGTTTCAGTATAAATAGTCGATCGATTCTTGGAAAACTCGTTCTGAAGTTCACTTCAACACAAACTACAATGTCTGCCAAGGTGATTCTCGTCCTCTGCGCTCAGGCGCTCTTCATCCAGGTGAGAAATAATTCTTAAATATTGTATTGTTTCGTTAGCATTTTTTCTATGTTCCCATTTTATGGATATTTTTAGAGTATCGAAATTCAGTATAATTATATAAGTACTGAGCATTTGATCAGTTTAATATTGTGGATTAAGTAACGCATATTTTAATGCCTATTTAACCCTATTATTTCGAGTCACATGTAAAGATTACCAATATAAAGAAAAAGATTGGATTCAGATTTAAATTCTGGTCTTCCATTCCTCGAAGAGTCCATTCAACTTAAGCTAGACATTCTTTATTTTAGTTTTATAATGACCGTTAAGTTTTTCACATTAAAACATGTTTAGAATTTAATAAAACACGTCTGACACCCATTACGTTACTTGATCGATAAAATTATCATGTTACAATGCATATTTGCTGATACAATATATTTATGATACAATGTTTTTTTGTTTACAGACTGGTTTCAGTTCATGTGTTGGTCGTGGAGCCATCGCCGCTCCTAGTCTTATTGCCCCAGGATGTGCTGGTAACGGCTGGGCTGGCAATGGTTTGATCGGGAATGGATTGATTGGTAATGGCTATGCTGGTAACTGTGCCAACAATGGTTTCATTGGTGATGGTATTATTGGTAATGGTTATGCTGGTAACTGTGCCAACAATGGTTTCATTGGTGGTGGTATTATTGGTAATGGTTATGCTGGTAACTGTGCCAACAATGGTTTCATTGGTGATGGTATTATTGGCAATGGTTTAATGTGCAATGGATTGGCTGCTCTAGAGATCATCCCCACCAGTGGCGGTGGACTGCCTGTTTCCAGCTCCTCTGCTTTCGCTCCCAGTGGCCTCTCCGTAGCGTCTGAGAATGTGTATGAAGGTGCCCTGTCTGTGGCTGGTGAGCTACCGTTCGTGAGTGGTGTGGCTTTGGAGGGCGTGTTACCAAGTGGCGGTGCTGGCGCCGTCAGCTACAGCTGCGGTAACGGTATTACTGCTATTGAGAGCATCGCTCCTTCTGCTGCTGGCTATGGCGCTGCTGGTGCGTATGGCGCTGGCGGTGCCTATGGTACTGCGGGTGGCTATGGGTTTGGCGCTGGGTATGGACTTGGAGCTCCTGCAGCTCTCGGACTTGGCTATGCAGGCCGCGGCTGTGGATGTGGTGTCTACTAAATACTTAAAAATAATGACGTAACTTTTCGTCGGAACCAATGATGATTCAATAAAATGATTTGCAATTTATTTTGTTTTATGAATTTACTTTTACCCAGTGTCCCTGTAATGTTAAAGTGTGAAGTTTTATTTTTATTGAGATATCTCTTAAATTTTGTGGTAAAGGAAGTTTGAAGAAAGAAAAATGCAAATTTAATATTCATATTTAGCTCAGACTAAAACGCAATATATTGTGCAAAATAAAAGTAAAAAGACACATGATTAACAATTAGTATTGATACTTACAAATTTCGCTTATCGGAAAATTAACGAATAATTATGTCATTTGCGATTTGTATATTAATTATTGTATCGTCTGTTATGGGAGTCTGATTTTACGAAATCCTATTGAACAAGTGTAGTTTTAAGTGTTTATACGATGTATTTAGTTTTAAGAAACAAAATATATGAATATTAAATTAAATTAAATTAAAATTCATTTTATTCAGAAAACAGTGATCCATATAGTGTTAGTATTACAAAATAACTTATAATTTAGTGTTAGTAGTATTGATGTAAAATATTTGAAATAATAGACATTCAATGCAGAGGACGACCAGACAAGAAAGCATGCTTCCTACCTGAGCAGCCTCCGCACAAAATGTTTTAAATTTGGAGTATAGCTCTCCGCCACAGCTCTCAGGATATAGTTGCGACTGTCCCGCACTCTGCTCAACAGCGATGCTGTTTTTTTTGCGTATTATGGCATGAAAGCCATCTGTGTGGGTCTCAGCGAACATTTCCGAGGCGCTGCAGAAACGGGGCAGTCGTAACAACATCCTGAAAGCATTATTATATTGCACGCGCAGGGTATCCAGCGATCTCTTGGTATAGCTGACCCATAGATTGCTCGTGTAAAAGCTCTGACAGTAGGTCTTAAAAAGAGTAATTTTTACTTGGTCAGAGCATCGAGCAAATCTACGGGCCAACATGTTCCCTCTGACCGCTAGTGCCCTACGCTCCCTCTCGATGACTATATCATCTCTAAGGTCGTCGGCAATGAAATGCCCAAGATACTTAAATTTAGACACTCGGTTTAACGGGAGTCCATTCAACCTTATTATTTCCGGAGCAGAGTCCGGACACCTACCGGCGGCCTTAAAGATCATATATTCACTTTTGGTAACATTATAAATCAGTCCGTGTGAGGCAGCATAAGTTTCACAAACTTTGAGCAATTCTCTGATTGCCCCAGCAGTTGGGCCCAGCAGCACCATATCGTCCGCATAGTTGATGTTATTGACGCTCACTCCATTTATTCGACATCCAATATTCATGCTACTGAGCTCAGTGATGAGGCCATCAACATACAGATTGAAAAGCCTAGGGGATGTCAAACCCCCTTGTCTCACACCGCATTCCAATCTATATGCCGAAGACAGAGTGTTAGATGACTTTACCAGGTTCCCCTGATTGGCATACCAGTACTGGAAGATTTTCAGTATTTCAGCAGGCGCGCCCCTGTCCTTCAACTTGTCCCAAAGCACATCATAGGAAACAAGATCGAAGGCCTTTGAGAGGTCGAGGAAACAAGCGTACACCGGCGTCTTACGATCGGTATAGTATTGAACAGTATGCTTGAGACTTAAGATAGCAGTTTCCGTTGATAGTCCAGGCTGAAACCCGAACTGTGCTTCATGAAGATTCAAAATATTCTTCAAACATGAGTCAAGCATACTGTCCAATACCTTAGCCATGATCGTTGCCAAGGAAATCGGGCGGTAATTCCCTTCACTTGATATGTCCCCTACCCTGTTCTTAACAATGGGAACCACAATAGTTTTCATAAAATTTTCTGGCAGGTATGAATGGCTAACACACATAGTATAGAACAGTGACAAGACCCTCGGAACATGGACCACTGCGTATTTCAAGTGCTCAATGCTGAGTCCATCGTGTCCGGGAGACCTGCCCGTGCTCATTCCTTGTATGACTCCTTTAACTTGCTTGGCAGAGAATTGCATAAGTTTCTCCTTCTCCCGACAACAACACTCAGCGCCAGCGCCTGCGGAAGAAACTGAGGGACCAAGGGGTGATTGCACCTGGAAATGTTTCATAAACAGGTTCGCAATATCCCCGTGATCACTCTTCCCGTCCACACTCACCGCGAGGCCAGGCCTAGTATCAAACTTACCTGTAGATTTCCAGAATTTACCAAAGTTCTTAGTAGCTCGTTGTTCTGTTATTATATCCATTTTAATTTGTTCTTGACTCTTTTGGCACCATTTCAAGCGACTTTTAAATATTTTACGAGCCTCTCGAATTTGCTCGCAAATGTACCCTTGAGTCGGTCGTCTATGTTCTGTCCAGGTTTTAAGTTTAAGCCTAGCCTCGCTGTGAGCATCCCGTACATGTTTATTCCAGCCATACAGACACCGATATTGTCTGTGTGGCCTATAGTCACTCGTCTCCTTAGATTGTTTAGCTGCCTCACACAGAACGTTCACAATCTGATCATACAACTTATCCAGTATCATTTTATGTTCAACCAGGCTGCATGACCCATGACTGCACTCCGTAAATTCTTGGGGAAATCAATGTCTCGTAACTTACTATTGCACAAGAACCGGTACCTATCAATTTCAGAACAGTTTCTTTCACCCCATGTAATCGCGCTACGGAGCACTGTCTGAGTCACCAGTTTTGATCTCACAATACTCAAATCACATACAACATAGATAGGCAAATGATCAGAATTATATACATCCTCTTTAATACCTACATCTACAACAGTATGCCACGCCGATAAAGATACCACACAGTGGTCGAGCCATCTCCTACACCCATGAGCATCACTAGTAAATGTGTAGTGATTCCGCTCAGCACCCAGTTTTTCAATATCGGCACAAACCCATGACTGGTCCGCACAGAAGTTCATCAATTCATTATAAAAGTTTTCTTTGGGGTGCGCGTTAAAATCTCCCAATATAAACACGTTTTCAACATCATAACAATGCTGCAAGCTACAATAGCACTTATTTCACTTAAAACATCTGTAAACATAGTTAAATTCTCCGGCGAATCTGTAGGCATATAGACAGAGAAAACAATAATAGAGCGCTCTCCAGTCACTGCCTTAATGGCCACAATCCGTTTACTACTACAGTCCAAAACAGAGACCGACCCAAACATACCTTTCCTCCAGAGAATGGCCACTCCCCCATACGGTCTTCCTCTTAACGGTCCGACGGATGTGTCAACCGCTGATTTACCAGTAAATTCAAAGTCTTGACTTATGGTCCCTAATGTCAATATGTCATGGGGAAGAAGCCATGTCTCTTGGAGGGCTACAAGATCTGACCATGCACAGATTGCTCGAATGTTATCAATAGAGCGTTTTGCTGACTGACAATTAAAACTAGTAAATTTCAAGTATTCATTCGTGTTTGCGTTACTATACATTATGAAAATATTTAACTACCTTTAACTTTAGACTCAGCGTTGGTTCGATACATGAAATGCACAAACCGCCTAAAAGTAATGCCATCCGGCCACAACTGGTCATTTAGAAATACATCAACTTTACATTTTGAAACAAATACTTTATAAGCATTGTACTTTTTAAATGATTTAATGTTAATCTTTTTTAAAGACACACTCTCATTTTTTTTAGTCTTAATGTAACTAATAATATCATGTTCTTGAGTTTCAGTACTAAAGTTTGAAATTAACAATGGCACTTTTACATCAGCCGCCCGAAATTTAACATCAGGCTCAATGGAAGCACGACCCTCTGACTAACTAACCTAATATGCATGACAATAAAAATAGGTTAAAGTTGTATTTGGCTAACAAACAATAATAAAATAATCTTTACGAACGAAAATTATGTTTTATTTGTATTACTTAAGATATTTTATTTAATTCTCATATTTAAGTGAACTTTGTAGGTATGTTCTTTTTGAGAAAAAAAATCTTTTAACCGAAACCTACAAAATATCAGCGTGAAAAAACATAGTATTTTACGTATTTTTTTTTTAATATTGGCATTCGTCAGCTGGCCTTTATCCCTATGGTTTGATCAACATCTCTTGGGCCCTGATTCTCGTAATCGTGGTTGTAGTATTATCTGAATATATTCAGTTTTGTCACTTCTCAAATGAAACGCTCGTAATGTACACACTGCGTCAGTATGTGCTAGCCCCTCAATATTTATAATGTTACACTGCTACAACATTGAATTCGTTACGAATAAGCTAAAGAATACTTCAAAAAGATTTCATTGTTTCGATATGGGTTCGAACCATCGCATAACTGAACTTCATCTTACTCATACCGGCAGTTTGAAGAACTAGCCAACGAGCCCATGTGAGTTGCGATGAAATTGTATCTACTATCGTCCGAGTCACTTTATCTAATTGTCTCTGCCTAATCGGTAGATGTCAAAATTTGGGGGTTTCCATTAACGTTTTCTTTATAAAATTCATCCATACCCTCAATGAGTTATAACAACAACGTTTGATGTATACGTTCACTTAAAACTATTGTTCATTTCTAGCGCTTCCTATTTTATCGTTTGCGTTAGTAGGATGTCACTTGTCTAGGGACCGGTTTGTGTCAGTTGGCAAAATATGTATATTATGATAACTGTAAATTATCAAATCAAATAGGAAAAAATACATCTTTCTAGTCAAATAAAATCAAAATTTTGTTAAATAATAGCAATAATAAATATTACTTAATGATTATTAAAGTATTTTATTTTTCTGGATGTTTTAATTATTTATAAATATTGCTAAAAAAAATAGAAATATACTATTAAAAAAATATAATGAATGAGAAAAAACACATTTGGTGACCAGGATTTGAACCTCCTATCTTGTGCACGGCAAGCGGTCTTGAAACCTTCGATCTATTTAGACGTTGAATAACTTTGTAAATATTAACTAATCCTATACACTGTTTTAGTGAATAGGATTAGTACATTAATAAAATTATAATAAAATGTTTTTGCAACATTCTAAAAGCAACTTGAATTTGATTTGAACGCACATATCTTTTGGGGGATAACTACTTGAAAGTGGAGATGACCAAGGTGTAGTCCAGAATGCATTATTGCGCGACGTTGGTTCGGTAATTGGGTCGCTTGAGGCCTCACAGGTGAACACTCGTCTAGGGGCGCAAAATGCATCCGTCAGCAGTTTCAAATCGGTGAACACAAGTGCGTCACCAGCTGCCGATAACGCTGAACAAGCGCCGCCCACCGTCACCGTCTCTCGCAACATAACACCGGGTGCGGAAACGTAACGCGCGGGTACGTCGACCCCTATCGTCACCAGAAGCAAAGCAGATGCGTCGCAGCTAAAGCGACAAACCAGAAAACGGGAAAAACAGAAAAGACGTACTTAACCTGCACTGACTGCGGTCAGTAGTTCCTTGCAAAGAACCTGCAGCCAAGTTAATGAGGAGGGTTTCACGAAAGTAGAAAATAAGAAGAAGAAGCCCTGTTCTCGTAACCTGTGCGGCACTGCACCAAGTGGACCCAATATACTGCTGCGCTCTGCTGTGCCGACGACGCAGCTGTACCTTTCGCATCTGCAATACTACACTACAACTGAAGAAGTCGTGCAGTATTTAAAGTGAAGACCAACTGGACTCTGAGGGTGGAAAGGGTAGAATCGCGCCACAACATCAACTTTTAGTCATTCGTGGTACGAGTTCCAACCCACCATCAACAGACTTGCCTGAAAGAGGACTTTTGGCCGAAAGGTGTCGTATATTGACGTTTGCGAGGAAGGTTACGCGGCACCCCGCAGCGATACAGAACGCCATCGACATTACGTGTATAGACATAGTTTTATACGTATTCGTTTTTAATATGTAGTAGTTTATTATTGTATAAGATTATTTTGTGACTTCTACGTATGGGTTTTAGTTGCCACATACTAAAATGATTATTATTACAATATTTAATACCGTTGGGGGTTGAATTTATAAAAATCGTTCCTTGATTCATTCGTGTTCTGATTCACACAAACTTACTCTCACTCTCACACTCTTATACCTGCATGCGCATTTTAAGCTTTAATTAGCTTTTTAGGATTCCGTACTTCAAAAGCAAAAAACGGAGCATTTATAGAATCACTCATGTGTATATTTGTCTGTCCATCTGAATCCTTGAATTTGCTCCGAATCTAATGGACCGATTAAATTTAAATTTGGTACACATTTGTATTTTTGCGACACAAACACGGACGTGTAACGTAAATAACTTGACTTTACGAGAGCAAACAAGAAAAAAAAAAAAAACTGCCATATCAAATCAAAGGGCTTATTATGAGGATATTTCAAAATGATAAAATAAATATATTTGAGAAAATTGATGAAAATTGACCGTTCCCCCTTATCTCCGAAACTAATGATCTTTAACATTTTGAAAAAATACAGAGAATGCTTCCTTACTCATAGATTACAGGAAAACCTATAAGAAGTCTATGGTCTTGAAATAACATGGTAATCTCTCAATCATGTGCGCACAAATATACATTTGCAGTTGGAATTCATGTGAGAACATGTTTGTCAAATACGATGTTATTAAGTTTGTATTTGGGATAAATTCATCTCAACTACGGAACCCTTCATTAGGCGTGGTCTGAAACGCACTTGGCCGGTTTGTTTAAATATTATTATTTCCTTTAGTAACTACCTATGTTTGCTTAAAATAACTAAATTATACTTATTTATGTTATTTATTTAACCATTTATGCACACACATATAAACAGACAAGAAGAAAGGAAAAGAAAAATACGTACAAAGGCAATGCTTATTTCTAAAGAAATCTCTTCCAGCATACCTGCGACAGGAAATTATAAAAAATTAGATGTAGACAACGTGAGTAACCGTAGAATATAAAACAAAAACATAAACCAATGAAGAAAAAAAAAATACAATTTACTATTTATACAAACTACTTACAATACAAGAATATACTTACATACATACTTCTAAAATAAATATCACTACAATATATAAAATTATAATGTTATTTAAAATAACTATGCAACTATGACGAAGTGGGCATCTCGCAGTTTTGACCACTAAGGTCTTGGCTGCTTAACCGGACTTTCCTGTGGGTGCCTTAAGCTGCTACACTCAAAGCCGGGCAAAAAAACTAAACTAAATTAAAACTAGGCGAACGCTCGCTAAGGGCACCCCCTGTGGGGTACGAACCTCGGCTTAGGGCGTCGCTGAGGGGAGGACAGCAAGAAGGGACAGGCTGGATCAAAATTGGTTTAAATCATGATTATTATGCGGGGTAGTTTAAAGCTACGTGCTCAGCGGCAACAACTTGCTGGCACCTCGTTTTCGAGCAAGGGTCGGGGAGGAGTATCATTTACTCAGGGACACGGTCGCGGTCGCAACGGACCTCGGCGGCGAGGTCGGAATGACGGGAGGCGTCTGTTCTTGTGTATTGTGCTGGTGGCCCTATTCTGCTCTTGGAGGAGTGTGATGGGATCATCAGGGTCGGAGAGGACATGCCGCGGACGGCGGATCTGACTAATTCTAGAAGGGACATAGTTGGCTGCTTCGACAACCAAGGGGTTACGATGTCTAGGAGCGGAGTCAAAGTAACGCTTGGACATGCGTTTGAGGAACTGGTGAATCGTAGGGATTTTACAGTCGAGATGGAGGATCTCGTTTCTAACATAGAAGGGAGCTCCCGTAGCTTTTCGGAGGAAACGGTTCTGCAAGGCTTGCAACCTATGGATGGAATGGGTCTTTGCGTGGGCGAATACTGCACCCGCATAGGTCATAATGGGTCGGATACACGATGTGTAGATGCGCAGTTTGCACTTGAGTGACAATTTACTGCGTGCATTTAATACGAAATGGAGTCTACCTAGAGCGAAAGCGGCTCGCGAACGGACCGTCTTTATGTGCTCAGAAAAGGAGAGATGATGATCTAGGATAACACCTAGGTATTTGGCGCGCCTAGCCCAAGGGATTGGTTTGCCGAACATGGTGATAGGTCGGGGGAAAGGGGGGGGTCTAGTTCTCGGTTTAGAAAAGCTAACCGCTTGACTTTTGTCGGGATTTACTTCTATTCGCCATTTTCTAAACCAGGCGCCAAGGTTGTTGACAGCCCTTTGGAGGTTTAGCAGCATCGTAGCTGAATTTCCCTTACAGAAGATCGCTGTGTCGTCTGCGAACAGAGCCAACTGCGTCGATCTGTGTCTGGGGATGTCGCTGGTGAATAGCGTGAAAACGAGGGGGGCTAATACTGAGCCCTGAGGGACGAGATAGTGTTCTTTCACTCTTCGTTTAAATGCTTCAACAGTACGACAGTCCCTAATGTCAGGCGGAAGTGAATTCCACAACCGAACCGCGTGCACAGTGAAGGAGTAGGAATAGAAGGCGGTTGAGTGAGGGGGGGGCATTTAAGGAGGTTTTTAAGATGCGACCTGCAAGGTGCATCAAAAGGACGGGCGTAGGAAAAGCGTTCCCGCAGATAGGAAGGGGTTTTAGGGTTGTGAAGGATGTTGAATAGCAGACAAAATATCCGAGAGTTCCTGCGAAGTCGAATAGGGAGCCACTTGAGTATCTTGCGACAATTAGAAACGTGACCATACTTTTTAAGGTTAAAAACAAAACGAATACAGATATTTTGCAAACGCTCAAGTTTATTTAAAAGCTCCTCGGTGGCATCCAAATAACAGGCATCAGCGTAGTCTATGTTATCGAAGAGCGGAGTTTCCTAAAACAAGCTGGACTGCTTAAAAGGAAGCTAAAATCACTATGTAAAAATTTTTTTTAATATTTACTTCTTCTTCTCCCACTTTCTCACTTTTGTACACATAAGGAACTTTTAAGCAAAATTTCATGCTTCTAGATTTGTAATTGCATCAAAAATGCTGTTGGGTGATTGCAACATTAAATGAAAGATTGAATTATTTGCTCAATTCGTGATCGTTTATTTTTATTGGCACCAGAATAGAACGCTTCAGTAGTAAAGAGGAGATCCGCAACCGCAAGCGCACTGTCCGGAGATAGATACGGCACCAGCAGCGGGTACAGCACCACCGAAAGTCACTGCACCCATTATGGGAACAGTACCAGCAACAGCGGTGTTACCGGCGACTGGAAGTTCACCAATGACCACCACGTTGCCTTCACCGGCGCCGCCGTAAGCAGCTCCAGTGCCAATAGCACCTCCATATGCGGTAGCAGGAGCAAGTGTGCCACCATAAGCAGATCCGATGGCACCATCGAAAGCGCCAAGACCGAGGGCACCACCACATGCAGCACCAGGATAGAGACCAGCGCCGAGACCAAAAGCAGGAGCTACGGCGGCCACTTGACCTCCGCAGCCGCACCCGTAACCGAACACATTCTGTGGGAACAATAACATATTTATTTATAGAAAATCATCATGCCAGAATTACAGAACAACTATGAAATACAAAAACATTAGCAATGATGAGAAATCTTAAAATTAAATATATTTTGGACGATCACTCACCTGGACCAAGCAAGCTTGGATGCAGAGCAACAGGACAGTGAAGGTAGACATGTTTGACCTTTGTTTGTGTTCAACGAAAAGCTGAAGACTGAATGATGTTCCTACTTCTAGGCACCGTTTATATAGTAACGAAATTTTCTTATCACAATAACGTGATGTTTTTCTATGTTCTATTGAAACAAAGCCCTTCATACTAAATATTTCAAGGATACCATCACTTACGAAATACATGCATTTTTCTATTTCCCCATATTGAAACTACTGATAAAGGTATGAAAAGTTCATTTAAAAATCCACAAATTGCTGCAACACAACTAGATAAGGACTACGTTTCAGTATAAATAGTCGATCGATTCTTGGAAAACTCATTCTGAAGTTCACTTCAACACAAACTACAATGTCTGCCAAGTTGATCCTCGTCCTCTGCGCTCAGGCGCTCTTCATCCAGGTGAGAAATAATTCTTAAATATTATATTCTTTCGTTAGCATTTATTCTATGTTCCCATTTTATGGATATTTTTAGAGTATCGAAATTCAGTATAATTATATAAGTACTGAGCATTTGATCAGTTTAATATTGTGGATTAAGTAACGCATATTTTAATGCCTATTTAACCCTATTATTTCGAGTCACATGTAAAGATTACCAATATAAAGAAAAAGATTGGATTCAGATTTAAAACCCTGGTCTTCCATTCCTCGAAGAGTCCATTCAACTTAAGCTCAACATTCTTTCTTTTAATTTTATAATGGCCGTTAAGTTTTTCACATTAAAACATGTTTAGAATTGAATAAAACACGTCTGATACACATTACGTTACTTGATCGATAAAATTATCATGTTACAATGCATATTTGCTGATACAAGATATTTATGATACAATGTTTTTTGTTTACAGACTGGTTTCAGTTCATGTCTTGGTCGTGGAGCCATCGCCGCTCCCAGTCTTATTGCCCCAGGATGTGCTGGTAACGGCTGGGCTGGCAATGGTTTTATCGGGAATGGATTGATTGGTAATGGCTATGCTGGTAACTGTGCCAACAATGGTTTCATTGGTGATGGTATTATTGGTAATGGTTATGCTGGTAACTGTGCCAACAATGGTTTCATTGGTGGTGGTATTATTGGTAATGGTTATACTGGTAACTGTGCCAACAATGGTTTCATTGGTGATGGTATTATTGGTAATGGTTTAATTGGCAATGGATTGGCTGCTCTAGAGATCATCCCCACCAGTGGCGGTGGACTGCCTGTCTCCAGCTCCTCTGCTTTCGCTCCCAGTGGCCTCTCCGTAGCGTCTGAGAATGTGTATGAAGGTGCCCTGTCCGTGGCTGGTGAGCTACCGTTCGTGAGTGGTGTGGCTTTGGAGGGCGTGTTACCAAGTGGCGGTGCTGGCACCGTCAGCTACAGCTGCGGTAACGGTATTACTGCTATTGAGAGCATCGCTCCTTCTGCTGCTGGCTATGGCGCTGCTGGTGCGTATGGCGCTGGTGGTGCCTATGGTACTGCGGGTGGCTATGGGTTTGGCGCTGGGTATGGACTTGGAGCTCCTGCAGCTCTCGGACTTGGCTATGCAGGCCGCGGCTGTGGATGTGGTGTCTACTAAATACTTAAAAATAATGTCGTAACTTTTCGTCGGAACCAATGATGATTCAATAAAATGATTTGCAATTTATTTTGTTTTATGAATTTACTTTTACCCAGTGTCCCTGTAATGTTAAAGTGTGAAGTTTTATTTTTATTGAGATATCTCTTAAATTTTGTGATAAAGGAAGTTTGAAGAAAGAAAAATGCATTTATTTAGCTCAGACTAAAACGCAATATATTGTGCAAAATAAAAGTAAAAAGACACATGATTAACAATTAGTTTTAATACATACAAATTTCGCTTATCGGAAAATAAACGTATAATTATGTCATTTGCGATTTGTATATTAATTAATTGTATCGTCTGTTATGGGAGTCTGATTTTACGAAATTCTATTGAACAAGTGTAGTTTTAAGTGTTTATACGATGTATTTAGTTTTAAGAAACAAAATATATGAATATTAAATTAAATTAAATTAAAATTCATTTAATTCAGACAACAGTGATCCATATAGTGTTAATATTACAAAATAACTTATAATTTAGTGTTAGTAGTATTGATGTAAAATATTTGAAATAATAAACATTCAATGCAGAGGACGACCAGACAAGAAAGCATGCTTCCTACCTGAGCAGCCTCCGCACAAAATGTTTTAAATTTGGAGTATAGCTCTCCGCCACAGCTCTCAGGATATAGTTGCGACTGTCCCGCACTCTGCTCAACAGCGATGCTGTTTTTTTGCGTATTATGGCATGAAAGCCATCTATGTGGGTCTCAGCGAACATTTCCGAGGCGCTGCAGAAACGGGGCAGTCGCAACAACATCCTGAAAGCATTATTATATTGCACGCGCAGGGTATCCAGCGATCTCTTGGTATAGCTGACCCATAGATTGCTCGTGTAAAAGCTCTGACAGTAGGTCTTAAAAAGAGTAATTTTTACTTGGTCAGAGCATCGAGCAAATCTACGGGCCAACATGTTCCCTCTGACCGCTAGTGCCCTACGCTCCCTCTCGATGACTATATCATCTCTAAGGTCGTCGGCAATGAAATGCCCAAGATACTTAAATTTAGACACTCGGTTTAACGGGAATCCATTCAACCTTATTATTTCCGGAGCAGAGTCCGGACCCCTACCGGCGGCCTTAAAGATCATATATTCACTTTTGGTAACATTATAAATCAGTCCGTGTGAGGCAGCATAAGTTTCACAAACTTTGAGCAATTCTCTGATTGCCCCAGCAGTTGGGCCCAGCAGCACCATATCGTCCGCATAGTTGATGTTATTGACGCTCACTCCATTTATTCGACATCCAATATTCATGCTACTGAGCTCAGTGATGAGGCCATCAACATACAGATTGAAAAGCCTAGGGGATGTCAAACCCCCTTGTCTCACACCGCATTCCAATCTATATGCCGAAGACAGAGTGTTAGATCACTTTACCAGGTTCCCCTGATTGGCATACCAGTACTGGAAAATTTTCAGTATTTCAGCAGGCGCGCCTCTGTCCTTCAACTTGTCCCAAAGCCTATCATAGGAAACAAGATCGAAGGCCTTTGAGAGGTCGAGGAAACAAGCGTACACTGGCGTCTTACGATCGGTATAGTATTGAACAGTATGCTTGAGACTTAAGATAGCAGTTTCCGTTGATAGTCCAGGCTGAAACCCGAACTGTGGTTCATGAAGATTCAAAATATTCTTCAAACATGAGTCAAGCATACTATCCAATACCTTAGCCATGATCGTTACCAAGGAAATCGGGCGGTAATTCCCTTCACTTGATATGTCCCCTACCCTGTTCTTAACAATGGGAACCACAATAGTTTTCATAAAATTTTCTGGCAGGTATGAATGGCTTACACACATAGTATAGAACAGTGACAAGACCCTCGGAACATGGACCCCTGCGTATTTCAAGTGCTCAATGCTGAGTCCATCGTGTCCGGGAGACCTGCCCCTGCTCATTCCTTGTATGACTCATTTAACTTGCTTGGCAGAGAATTGCATAAGTTTCTCCTTCTCCCGACAACAACACTCAGCGCCAGCGCCTGCGGAAGAAACTGAGGGACCAAGGGGTGATTGCACCTGGAAATGTTTCATAAACAGGTTCGCAATATCCCCGTGATCACTCTTCCCGTCCACACTCACCGCGAGGCCAGGCCTAGTATCCAACTTACCTGTAGATTTCCAGAATTTACCAAAGTTCTTAGTAGCTCGTTGTTCTGTTATTATATCCATTTTTATTTGTTCTTGACTCTTTTGGCACCATTTCAAGCGACTTTTAAATATTTTACGAGCCTCTCGCATTTGCTCGCAAATGTACCCTTGAGTCGGTCGTCTATGTTCTGTCCAGGTTTTAAGTTTAAGCCTAGCCTCGCTGTGAGCATCCCGTACATGTTTATTCCAGCCATACAGACACCGATATTCTCTGTGTATAGTCGGCCTATAGTCGCTCGTCTCCTTAGATTGTTCAGCTGCCTCACACAGAACGTTCACAATCTGATCATACAACTTATCCAGTATCATTTTATGTTCAACCAGGCTGCATGACCCATGACTGCACTCCGTAAATTCTTGGGGGAAATCAATGTCTCGTAACTTACTATTGCACAAGAACCGGTACCTATCAATTTCAGAACAGTTTCTTTCACCCCATGTAATCGCGCTACGGAGCACTGTCTGAGTCACCAGTTTTGATCTCACAATACTCAAATCACATACAACATAGATAGGTAAATGATCAGAATTATATACATCCTCTTTAATACCTACATCTACAACAGTATGCCACGCCGATAAAGATACCACACAGTGGTCGAGCCATCTCCTACAACCATGCGCATCACTAGTAAATGTGTAGTGATTCCGCTCAGCACCCAGTTTTTCAATATCGGCACAAACCCATGACCGGTCCGCACAGAAGTTCATCAATTCATTATAAAAGTTTTCTTTGGGGTGCGCGTTAAAATCTCCCAATATAAACACGTTTTCAACATCTTAACTCGCTACAATAGCACTTATTTCACTTAAAACATAGTAAACATAGTTAAATTCTCCGGCGAATCTGTAGGCATATAGACAGAGAAAACAATAAATAGAGCGCTCTCCAGTCACTGCCTTAATGGCCACAATCCGTTTACTACAGTCCAAAACAGAGACCGACCCAAACATACCTTTCCTCCAGAGAATGGCCACTCCCCCATACGGTCTTCCTCTTAACGGTCCGACGGATGTGTCAACCGCTGATTTACCAGTAAATTCAAAGTCTTGACTTATGGTCCCTAATGTCAATATGTCATGGGGAAGAAGCCATGTCTCTTGGAGGGCTACAAGATCTGACCATGCACAGATTGCTCGAATGTTATCAATAGAGCGTTTTGCTGACTGACAATTAAAACTAGTAAATTTCAAGTATTCATTCGTGTTTGCGTTACTATACATTATGAAAATATTTAACTACCTTTTTAATATTTAACTTTAGACTCAGCGTTGGTTCGATACATGAAATGCACAAACCGCCTAAAAGTAATGCCATCCGGCCACAACTGGTCATTTAGAAATACATCAACTTTACATTTTGAAACAAATACTTTATAAGCATTGTACTTTTTAAATGATTTAATGTTAATCTTTTTTAAAGACACACTATCATTTGTTTTAGTCTTAATGTAACTAATAATATCATGTTCTTGAGTTTCAGTACTAACGTTTGAAATTAACAATGGCACTTTTACATCAGCCGCCCGAAATTTAACATCAGGCTCAATGGAAGCACGACCCCTCTGACTAACTAACCTAATATGCATGACAATAAAAATAGGTTAAAGTTGTATTTGGCTAACCAACAATAATAAAATAATCTTTACGAACGAAAATTATGTTTTATTTGTATTACTTAAGATATTTTATTTAATTCTCATATTTAAGTGAACTTTGTAGGTATGTTCTTTTTGAGAAAAAAAAATCTTTTAACCGAAACCTACAAAATATCAGCGTGAAAAAACATAGTATTTTACGTTTTTTTTTTTTAATATTGGCATTCGTCAGCTGGCCTTTACAGTGAGTCATATATCCCTATGGTTTGATCAATATCTCTTGGGCCCTGATTCTCGTAATCGTGGTTGTAGTATTATCTGAATATATTCAGTTTTGTCACTTCTCAAATGAAACGCTCGTAATGTGCACACAACGTCAGTATGTGCTAGCCCGTCAAGCTTAATAATGTTACACTGCTACAACATTGAATTCGTTACGAATAAGCTAAAGAATACTTCAAAAAGATTTCATTGTTTCGATATGGGTTCGAACCATCGCATAACTGAACTTCATCTTACTCATACCGGCAGTTTGAAGAACTAGCCAACGAGCCCATGTGAGTTGCGATGAAATTGTATCTACTATCGTCCGAGTCACTTTATCTAATTGTCTCTGCCTAATCGGTAGATGTCAAAATTTGGGGGTTTCCATTAACGTTTTCTTTATAAAATTCATCCATACCCTCAATGAGTTATAACTACAACGTTTGATGTATACGTTCACTTAAAACTATTGTTCATTTCTAGCGCTTCCTATTTTATCGTTTGCGTTAGTAGGATGTCACTTGTCTAGGGACCGGTTTGTGTCAGTTGGCAAAATATGTATATTATGATAACTGTAAATTATCAAATCAAATAGGAAAAAATACATCTTTCTAGTCAAATAAAATCAAAATTTTGTTAAATAATAGCAATAATAAATATTACTAAATGATTATTAAAGTATTTTATTTTTCTGGATTTTTTAATTATTTATAAATATTGCTAAAACAAAATAGAAATATACTATTAAAAAAATATAATGAATGAGAAAAAACACATTTGATGACCAGGATTTGAACCTCCTATCTTGTGCACAGCAAGCGGTCTTGAAACCTTCGATCTATTTAGACGTTGAATAACTTTGTAAATATTAACTAATCCTATACACTGTTTTAGTGAATAGGATTAGTACATTAATAAAATTATAATAAAATGTTTTTGCAACATTCTAAAAGCAACTTGGGCCTGTCATGGTTTTGAACGCACATATCTTTTGGGGGATAACTACTTGAAAGTGGAGATGACCAAGGTGTAGTCCAGAATGCATTATTGCGCGACGTTGGTTCGGTAAATGGGTCGCCTGAGGCCTCACAGGTGAACACTCGTCTAGGGGCGCAAAATGCATCCGTCAGCAGTTTAGAATCGGCGAACACAAGTGCGTCACCAGCTGCCGATAACGCTGAGCAAGCGCCGCCCGCCGTCACCGTCTCTCGCAACATAACACCGGCTGTGGAAACGTAACGCGCGGGTACGTCGACCCCTATTGTCACCAGTGGCAAAGCAGATGCGTCGCAGCCAAAGCGACAAACCAGAAAACGGGAATAACAGAAAAGAGGTACTCAACCTGCACTGACTGCGGTCAGTAGCTCCTTGCAAAGAACCTGCAGCCAAGTTAATGAGGAGGGTTTCACGAAAGTAGAAAATAAGAAGAAGAAGCCCTGTTCTCGTAACCTGTGCGGCACTGCACCAAGTGGACCCAATATACTGCTGCGCTCTGCTGTGCCGACGACGCAGCTGTACCTTTCGCATCTGCATCACTACACTACAACTGAAGAAGTCGTGCAGTATTTAAACGTGAAGACCAACTGGACTCTGAGGGTGGAAAGGGTAGAATCGCGCCACAACATCAACTTTTAGTCATTCGTGGTACGAGTTCCAACCCACCATCAACAGACTTGCCTGAAAGAGGACTTTTGGCCGAAAGGTGTCGTATATTGACGTTTGCGAGGAAGGTTACGCGGCACCCCGCAGCGATACAGAACGCCATCGACATTACGTGTATAGACATAGTTTTATACGTATTAGTTTTTAATATGTAGTAGTTTATTATTGTATAAGATTATTTTGTGACTTCTACGTATGGGTTTTAGTTGCCAGATACTAAAATGATTATTATTACAATATTTAATACCGTTGGGGGTTGAATTTATAAAAATCGTTCCTTGATTCATTCGTGTTCTGATTCACACAAACTTACTCTCACTCTCACACTCTCATACCTGCATGCGTGCTGCATGTTTAGCTTTAATTAGCTTTTTTAGGGTTCCGAACTTCAAAGCAAAAAACGGAACCTTTATAGAATCACTCATGTGTCTGTTTGTCTGTCCATCTGAATCCTTAAATTTGCTCCGAATCTAATGGACCGATTAAATTTAAATTTGGTACACATTTGTATTTTTGTGACCCAAACACGGACGTGTAGCGTAAATAACTTGACTTTAGGGTGGCAAACGTGAAAAAAAAAACTATGCCATATCAAATGAAAGGGCTTATTATGAGGATCTCAAATATATTTATTTTATTATTTTAAAATGATATTTTGAAATAACATGGTAATCATGTGCGCACAAATATACATTTGCAGTTGGAATTCATGGGAGAACATGTTTGTCAATTACAATTTTATTAAGTTTGTATTTGGGATAAATTCATCTCAACTACGAAACCCTTCATTAGGCGTAGTCCAAAACGCACTTGGCCGGTTTGTTTAAATATTATTACTTTCTTTAGTAACTACCTATTTTTGCTTAAAATAAGTAAATTATACTTATTTAAGTTACCGAAGAACGGAGTTTCCTAACACAGGCTTGACTGCTTAAAAGGAAGTAATCAATAGTGGTTAGAGCTCCCTTTTTTAATTATTTTCTTCTTTTCCTCCTCCTCTTTCACACTTTTGTACACATAAGGAACTTTTGAGCAAAATTTCATGCTTCTAGATTTGTAATTGCATCAAAAATGCTGTTGGGTGATTGTAACATTAAATGAAAGATTTAATTATTTGCTCAATTCGTGATCGTTTATTTTTATTGGCACCAGAATAGAACGCTTCAGTAGTAAAGAGGAGATCCGCAACCGCAAGCGCACTGTCCGGAGATAGATACGGCACCAGCAGCGGGTACAGCACCACCGAAAGTCACTGCGCCCATTATGGGAACAGTACCAGCAACAGCGGTGTTACCGGCGACTGGAAGTTCACCAATGACCGCCACGTTGCCTTCACCGGCGCCGCCGTAAGCAGCTCCAGTGCCAATAGCACCTCCAAATGCAGGAGCAAGTGCGCCACCATAAGCAGATCCGATGGCACCATCGAAAGCGCCAAGACCGAGGGCACCACCACATGCAGCACCAGGATAGAGACCAGCGCCGAGACCAAAAGCAGGAGCTACGGCGGCCACTTGACCTCCGCAGCCGCACCCGTAACCGAACACATTCTGTGGGAACAATAACATATTTATTTATAGAAAATCATCATGCCAGAATTACAGAACAACTATGAAATACAAAAACATTAGCAATGATGAGAAATCTTAAAATTAAATATATTTTGGACGATCACTCACCTGGACCAAGCAAGCTTGGATGCAGAGCAACAGAACAGTGAAGGTAGACATGTTTGACCTTTGTTTGTGTTCAACGAAATAGCTGAAGACTGAATGATGTTCCTACTTCTAGGCACCGTTTATATAGTAATGAAATTTACTTATCACAATAACGTGATGTTTTTCTATGTTCTATTGAAACAAAGCCCTTCATACTAAATATTTCAAGGATACCATCACTTACGAAATATATGCATTTTTCTATTTCCCCATATTGAAACTACTGATAAAGGTATGAAAAGTTCATTTCAAAATCCACAAATTGCTGCAACACAACTAGATAAGGACTACGTTTCAGTATAAATAGTCGATCGATTCTTGGAAAACTCATTCTTAAGTTCACTTCAACACAAACTACAATGTCTGCCAAGGTGATTCTCATCCTCTGCGCTCAGGCGCTCTTCATCCAGGTGAGAAATAATTCTTAAATATTATATTCTTTCGTTAGCATTTATTCTATGTTCCCATTTTATGGATATTTTTAGAGTATCGCAATTCAGTATAATTATATAAGTACTGAGCATTTGATCAGTTCAATATTGTGGATTAAGTAACGCATATTTTAATGCCTATTTAACCCTATTATTTCGAGTCACATGTAAAGATTACCAATATAAAGAAAAAGATTGGATTCAGATTTAAAACTCTGGTCTTCCATTCCTCGAAGAGTCCATTCAACTTAAGCTAGACATTCTTTCTTTTAGTTTTATAATGACCGTTAAGTTTTTCACATTAAAACATGTTTAGAATTTAATAAAACACGTCTGACACCCATTACGTTACTTGATCGATAAAATTATCATGTTACAATGCATATTTGCTGATACAAGATATTTATGATACAATGTTTTTTTGTTTACAGACTGGTTTCAGTTCATGTCTTGGTCGTGGAGCCATCGCCGCTCCTAGTCTTATTGCCCCAGGATGTGCTGGTAACGGCTGGGCTGGCAATGGTTTGATCGGGAATGGATTGATTGGTAATGGCTATGCTGGTAACTGTGCCAACAATGGTTTCATTGGTGATGGTATTATTGGTAATGGTTATGCTGGTAACTGTGCCAACAATGGTTTCATTGGTGGTGGTATTATTGGTAATGGTTATGCTGGTAACTGTGCCAACAATGGTTTCATTGGTGATGGTATTATTGGTAATGGTTTAATTGGCAATGGATTGGCTGCTCTAGAGATCATCCCCACCAGTGGCGGTGGACTGCCTGTCTCCAGCTCCTCTGCTTTCGCTCCCAGTGGCCTCTCCGTAGCGTCTGAGAATGTGTATGAAGGTGCCCTGTCCGTGGCTGGTGAGCTACCGTTCGTGAGTGGTGTGGCTTTGGAGGGCGTGTTACCAAGTGGCGGTGCTGGCACCGTCAGCTACAGCTGCGGTAACGGTATTACTGCTATTGAGAGCATCGCTCCTTCTGCTGCTGGCTATGGCGCTGCTGGTGCGTATGGCGCTGGTGGTGCCTATGGTACTGCGGGTGGCTATGGGTTTGGCGCTGGGTATGGACTTGGAGCTCCTGCAGCTCTCGGACTTGGCTATGCAGGCCGCGGCTGTGGATGTGGTGTCTACTAAATACTTAAAAATAATGTCGTAACTTTTCGTCGGAACCAATGATGATTCAATAAAATGATTTGCAATTTATTTTGTTTTATGAATTTACTTTTACCCAGTGTCCCTGTAATGTTAAAGTGTGAAGTTTTATTTTTATTGAGATATCTCTTAAATTTTGTGATAAAGGAAGTTTGAAGAAAGAAAAATGCATTTATTTAGCTCAGACTAAAACGCAATATATTGTGCAAAATAAAAGTAAAAATACACATGATTAACAATTAGTTTTAATACTTACAAATTTCGCTTATCGGAAAATAAACGTATAATTATGTCATTTGCGATTTGTATATTAATTATTGTATCGTCTGTTATGGGAGTCTGATTTTACGAAATCCTATTGAACAAGTGTAGTTTTAAGTGTTTATACGATGTATTTAGTTTTAAGAAACAAAATATATGAATATGCATGACAATAAAAATAGATTAAAGTTGTATTTGCCTAACCAATAATAATAAAATAATCTTTACAAACGACAATTATGTTTTGTTTGTATTACTTTAAATATTTTATTTAAACTCTCATATGTAAGTGAACTATGTAGGTATGTTCTTTTTGAGAAAAAAAAAATCTTTTAACCGAACCTACAAAAAGCCAGCGTTAAAAAAATATAGATTTTGACATATATTTTTTTTTTTTTTTAATATTGGCATTCGTCAGCTGGCCTTTATCCCTATGGTTTGATCAACATCTCTTGGGCCCTGATTCTCGTTATCGTGGTTGTAGTATTATCTGAATATATTCAGTTCTGTCACTTCTCAAATGTAACGCTCGTAGTGTACACACTGCGTCAGTATGTGCTAGCCCCTCAAGTTTTATAATGTTACACTGCTACAACATTGAATTCATTACGAATATTCTAAAGAATACTTCGAAACGATTTCATTGTTTCGATTTGGATTCGAATCATCGCATAACCGAACTTCATCTTACTCATACCGGCAGTTTGACGAACTAGCCAGCGACCCCATGTGAGCTGTGATGAAATTGTATCTACTATCGTCCGAGTCACTTTAATCTAATGGTCTCTGCCTAATTGGTAGATGTCAAAATTTGAGGGTATCCATTAACGTTTTCTTTATAAAATCAAGCCATACCCTCAATAAGTTATAACTACAACGTTTGATGTATATGTTCACTTAAAGCTATTGTTTATTTCTAGCTGCCTATTTTATCGTTTTCGTTAGTAGGATGTCACTTGTCTAGGGACCGGTTTGTGTCAGTTGGCAAAATATGTATATTATGATAACTGTACATTATCAAATCAAATAGTAAAATATAAATCTTTCTAGTCAAATAAAATCAAAATTTTGTTAAATAATAACAATAATAAATATTACTAAATGATGCTTGAAGTATTTAATTTTTCTGGATTTTTTAATTATTTATAAATATTACTAAAACAAAAGAGAAAAATACCAAAATATAATGAAGGACAAAAAACACATTTCGTTACCAGGATTTGAACCTATCTTGCCTCCTATCTTGTGCACGGCAAGCGGTCTTGAAACCTCCGGTTTATTTAGACGTTGAATAACTTTGTAAATGTTAACTTACTCTATTCACTAAAACAATACATTAATAAAATTATAATAAAATGTTATGCAACATATTAAAAGCAACTTGGGCTTGTCATGGATTTGAACGCACATATCTTTTGGGGGTTAACTACTTAAAAGTGGAGATGACCAAGATGTAGTCCAGAATGGAGGAATCAGAAAAAGCCAATACTGATCTACGTGCAAGAATAACATTATTGCGCGACGTTGGTTCGGTAATTGGGTCGCCTGAGGCCTCACAGGTAAACACTCGTCTAGGGGCGCAAAATGCATCCGTCGGCGTTTCGAATCGGCGAACATAAGTGCGTCACCAGCTGCCGATAACGCTGAGCAAGCGCCGCCCGCCGTCACCGTCTCTCGCAACATAACACCGGCTGCGGAAACGTAACGCGCGGGTACGTCGACCCCTATCGTCACCAGAAGCAAAGCAGATGCGTCGCAGCCAAAGCGACAAACCAGAAAACGGGAAAAACAGAAAAGAGGTACTCAACCTGCACTGACTGCGGTCAGTAGCTCCTTGCAAAGAACCTGCAGCCAAGTTAATGAGGAGGGTTTCACGAAAGTAGAAAATAAAGAGGAGAAGCCCAGTTCTCGTAATCTGTACCGCACCTCACCGAGTGGACCCAATATACTGCTGCGCCCTACTGTGCCTACGACGCAGCTGTACCTTTCGCATCTGCATCACTCCACTACAACTGAAGAAGTCGTGCAGTATTTAAAAGTGAAGACCATCTGGACTCTGAGGGTGGAAAGCGTGGAATCGCGCCACAACACCAACTTTTAGTCATTCGTAATACGAGTTCCAACCCATCATCTACAGACTTGCCTGAAAGAGGACTTTTGGCCGAAAGGTGTCGTATATTGACGTTTGCGAGGAAGGTTACGCGACAACCCGCAGCGATACAGGACGCCGCGCCGTCGACATTACGTGTATAGTCATAGTTATATACGTATTACTTTTTAATATGTACTGGTTTATTATTGTATAAGACTATTTTGTGCCTTCTATGGGCCTTAGTTACCTGATAATAAAATGATTATTATTATTTTAATCCCGTTGGGGATTGAATTTATAAAAATCGTTCCTTGATTAATTCGTCTTCAGATTCACACAACCTTTCACTCACACACTCTCATGCCTACGGGCGTGCTGTATATTTAGCTTTAATTAGCTTTTCTTAGGGTTCCGTACTTCAAAAGAAAAAAAACGGAACCTTTATAGGCTCACTCATGTGTATCCATCTGAATCCTTGAATTTGCTCCGAATCTAATGAACCGATTAAATTTAAATTTTGTATTTTTATTTTTTGTATTTTTGTGACACAAACACGGACGTGTAACGTAAAATAACTTGACTTTAGGGGAGCAAAGACGAAAAAAAAAAAAGAAAACTGTGCCATATCAAATGAAAGGGCTTATTATGAGGATCTGAAATATATTTATTTTTTTATTTTAAAATGATAAAATAAATATATTTGAGAAAATTGACCGTTCCCCCCTTATCTCCGAAACTAATGAGCATAACATTTTTTAAAAAAATACAGAGAATGGTTCCTTACTCATAGATTACAGGAAAATCTATAAGAAGTCTATGGTCTTAAAATAACATGATAATCTCTCAATCGTGTGGGCACAAATAAACATTCGCAGTTGTAATTCATGGGAGAACATGTTTGTCAATTACAATTTTATTAAGTTTGTGTTTGGGATAAATTCGTAACAACCTATATTTAAAATAAGTAAATTATACTTATTTAAGCTACCGAAGAACCAAGTTTCCTTACACAAGCTTGACTGCTTAAAAGGACGCTCTTATCAATAGTGATTAGAGTTTCCTTTTAATTATTTTCTTCCTTTTCTCCTTATGTACACATAAGGAACTTTTGAGCAAAATTTCATGCTTCTAGAATTGTATTTGCATCAAAAATGCTGTTGGGTGTTTGTAACATTAAATCAAAGATTGGATTATTTTCTCAATTCGTGATCGTTTATTTATATTCTGGCATCAGAATCGAACGCTTCAGTAGTAAAGAGGAGATCCGCAACCGCAAGCGCACTGTCCGGAGATAGATACGGCACCAGCAGCGGGTACAGCACCACCGAAAGTCACTGCGCCCATTATGGGAACAGTACCAGCAACAGCGGTGTTACCGGCGACTGGAAGTTCACCAATGACCGCCACGTTGCCTTCACCGGCACCGCCGTAAGCAGCTCCAGTGCCGATAGCACCCCCAAATGCGATAGCAGGAGCAAGTGCGCCACCATAAGCAGATCCGATGGCACCATCGAAAGCGCCAAGACCAGGGGCACCACCACATGCAGCACCAGGATAGAGACCAGCGCCGAGACCAAAAGCAGGAGCTACGGCGGCCACTTGACCTCCGCAGCCGCACCCGTAACCGAACACATTCTGTGGGAACAATAACATATTTATTTATAGAAAATCATCATGCCAGAATTACAGAACAACTATGAAATACAAAAACATTAGCAATGATGAGAAATCTTAAAATTAAATATATTTTGGACGATCACTCACCTGGACCAAGCAAGCTTGGATGCAGAGCAACAGAACAGTGAACGTAGACATGTTTCACCTTTGTTTGTGTTCAACGAAATAGCTGAAGACTGAATGATGTTCCTACTTCTAGGCACCGTTTATATAGTAATGAAATTTACTTATCACAATAACGTGATGTTTTTCTATGTTCTATTGAAACAAAGCCCTTCATACTAAATATTTCAAGGATACCATCACTTACGAAATACGTGCATTTTTCTATTTCCCCATATTGAAACTACTGATAAAGGTATGAAAAGTTCATTTCAAAATCCACAAATTGCTGCAACACAACTAGATAAGGACTACGTTTCAGCATAAATAGTCGATCGATTCTTGGAAAACTCATTCTGAAGTTCACTTCAACACAAACTACAATGTCTGCCAAGGTGATCCTCGCCCTCTGCGCTCAGGCGCTCTTCATCCAGGTGAGAAATATTCTTAAATATTATATTCTTTCGTTAGCATTTTTTCTATGTTCCCATTTTATGGATATTTTTAGAGTATCGAAATTCAGTATAATTATATAAGTACTGAGCATTTGATCAGTTTAAAATTGTGGATTAAGTAACGCATATTTGAATGCCTATTTAACCCTATTACATCGAGTCACATATAAAGATTACCAATATAAAGAAAAAGATTGGATTCAGATTTAAAACTCTGGTCTTCCATTTCTCGAAGAGTCCATTCAACTTAAGCTAGACATTCTTTATTTTAGTTTTATAATGACCGTTAAGTTTTTCACATTAAAACATGTTTAGAATTTAATAAAACACGTCTGACACCCATTACGTTACTTGATCGATAAAATTATCATGTTACAATGCATATTTGCTGATACAAGATATTTATGATACGATGTTTTTTTGTTTACAGACTGGTTTCAGTTCATGTCTTGGTCGTGGAGCCATCGCCTCTCCTAGTCTTATTGCCCCAGGATGTGCTGGTAACGGCTGGGCTGGCAATGGTTTGATCGGGAATGGATTGATTGGTAATGGCTATGCTGGTAACTGTGCCAACAATGGTTTCATTGGTGATGGTATTATTGGTAATGGTTATGCTGGTAACTGTGCCAACAATGGTTTCATTGGTGGTGGTATTATTGGTAATGGTTATGCTGGTAACTGTGCCAACAATGGTTTCATTGGTGATGGTATTATTGGCAATGGTTTAATTGGCAATGGATTGGCTGCTCTAGAGATCATCCCCACCAGTGGCGGTGGACTGCCTGTCTCCAGCTCCTCTGCTTTCGCTCCCAGTGGCCTCTCCGTAGCGTCTGAGAATGTGTATGAAGGTGCCCTGTCCGTGGCTGGTGAGCTACCGTTCGTGAGTGGTGTGGCTTTGGAGGGCGTGTTACCAAGTGGCGGTGCTGGCGCCGTCAGCTACAGCTGCGGTAACGGTATTACTGCTATTGAGAGCATCGCTCCTTCTGCTGCTGGCTATGGCGCTGCTGGTGCGTATGGCGCTGGTGGTGCCTATGGTACTGCGGGTGGCTATGGGTTTGGCGCTGGGTATGGACTTGGAGCTCCTGCAGCTCTCGGACTTGGCTATGCAGGCCGCGGCTGTGGATGTGGTGTCTACTAAATACTTAAAAATAATGACGTAAGTTTTCGTCGGAACCAATGATGATTCAATAAAATGATTTGCAATTTATTTTGTTTTATGAATTTACTTTTACCCAGTGTCCCTGTAATGTTAAAGTGTGAAGTTTTATTTTTATTGAGATATCTCTTAAATTTTGTGATAAAGGAAGTTTGAAGAAAGAAAAATGCAAATTTAATATTCATATTTAGCTCAGACTAAAACGCAATATATTGTGCAAAATAAAAGTAAAAAGACACATGATTAACGATTAGTTTTGATACTTACAAATTTCGCTTATCGGAAAATAAACGAATAATTATGTCATTTGCGATTTGTATATTAATTATTGTATCGTCTGTTATGGGAGTCTGATTTTACGAAATCCTTTTGAACAAGTGTAGTTTTAAGTGTTTATACGATGTATTTAGTTTTAAGAAACAAAATATATGAATATTAAATTAAATTAAATTAAAATTCATTTAATTCAGACAACAGTGATCCATATAGTGTTAGTATTACAAAATAACTTATAATTTAGTGTTAGTAGTATTGATGTAAAATATTTGAAATAATAAACATTCAATGCAGAGGACGACCAGACAAGAAAGCATGCTTCCTATCTGAGCAGCCTCCGCACAAAATGTTTTAAATTTGGAGTATAGCTCTCCGCCACAGCTCTCAGGATATAGTTGCGACTATCCCGCACTCTGCTCAACAGCGATGCTGTTTTTTTGCGTATTATGGCATGAAAGCCATCTGTGTGGGTCTCAGCGAACATTTCCGAGGCGCTGCAGAAACGGGGCAGTCGCAACAACATCCTGAAAGCATTATTATATTGCACGCGCAGGGTATCCAGCGATCTCTTGGTTATAGCTGACCCATAGATTGCTCGTGTAAAAGCTCTGACAGTAGGTCTTAAAAAGAGTAATTTTTACTTGGTCAGAGCATCGAGCAAATCTACGGGCCAACATGTTCCCTCTGACCGCTAGTGCCCTACGCTCCCTCTCGATGACTATATCAACTCTAAGGTCGTCGGCAATGAAATGCCCAAGATACTTAAATTTAGACACTCGGTTTAACGGGAGTCCATTCAACCTTATTATTTCCGGAGCAGAGTCCGGACACCTACCGGCGGCCTTAAAGATCATATATTCACTTTTGGTAACATTATAAATCAGTCCGTGTGAGGCAGCATAAGTTTCACAAACTTTGAGCAATTCTCTGATTGCTCCAGCAGTTGGGCCCAGCAGTTGGGCCCAGCAGCACCATATCGTCCGCATAGTTGATGTTATTGACGCTCACTCCATTTATTCGACATCCAATATTCATGCTACTGAGCTCAGTGATGAGGCCATCAACATACAGATTGAAAAGCCTAGGGGATGTCAAACCCCCTTGTCTCACACCGCATTCCAATCTATATGCCGAAGACAGAGTGTTAGATCACTTTACCAGGTTTCCCTGATTGGCATACCAGTACTGGAAGATTTTTAGTATTTCAGCAGGCGCGCCCCTGTCCTTCAACTTGTCCCAAAGCACATCATAGGAAACAAGATCGAAGGCCTTTGAGAGGTCGAGGAAACAAGCGTACACCGGCGTCTTACGATCGGTATAGTATTGAACAGTATGCTTGAGACTTAAGATAGCAGTTTCCGTTGATAGTCCAGGCTGAAACCCGAACTGTGCTTCATGAAGATTCAAAATATTCTTCAAACATGAGTCAAGCATACTGTCCAATACCTTAACCATGATCGTTGCCAAGGAAATCGGGTGGTAATTCCCTTCACTTGATATGTCCCCTACCCTGTTCTTAACAATGGGAACCACAATAGTTTTCATAAAATTTTCTGGCAGGTATGAATGGCTAACACACATAGTATAGAACAGTGACAAGACCCTCGGAACATGGACCCCTGCGTATTTCAAGTGCTCAATGCTGAGTCCATCGTGTCCGGGAGACCTGCCCCTGCTCATTCCTTGTATGACTCCTTTAACTTGCTTGGCAGAGAATTGCATAAGTTTCTCCTTCTCCCGACAACAACACTCAGCGCCAGCGCCTGCGGAAGAAACTGAGGGACCAAGGGGTGATTCCACCTGGAAATGTTTCATAAACAGGTTCGCAATATCCCCGTGATCACTCTTCCCGTCCACACTCACCGCGAGGCCAGGCCTAGTATCCAACTTACCTGTAGATTTCCAGAATTTACCAAAGTTCTTAGTAGCTCGTTGTTCTGTTATTATATCCATTTTAATTTGTTCTTGACTCTTTTGGCACCATTTCAAGCGACTTTTAAATATTTTACGAGCCTCTCGCATTTACTCGCAAATGTACCCTTGAGTCGGTCGTCTATGTTCTGTCCAGGTTTTAAGTTTAAGCCTAGCCTCGCTGTGAGCATCCCGTACATGTTTATTCCAGCCATACAGACACCGATATTGTCTGTGTGGCCTATAGTCACTCGTCTCCTTAGATTGTTCAGCTGCCTCACACAGAACGTTCACAATCTGATCATACAACTTATCCAGTATCATTTTATGTTCAACCAGGCTGCATGACCCATGACTGCACTCCGTAAATTCTTGGGGAAATCAATGTCTCGTAACTTACTATTGCACAAGAACCGGTACCTATCAATTTCAGAACAGTTTCTTTCACCCCATGTAATCGCGCTACGGAGCACTGTCTGAGTCACCAGTTTTGATCTCACAATACTCAAATCACATACAACATAGATAGGTAAATGATCAGAATTATATACATCCTCTTTAATACCTACATCTACAACAGTATGCCACGCCGATAAAGATACCACACAGTGGTCGAGCCATCTCCTACACCCATGCGCATCACTAGTAAATGTGTAGTGATTCCGCTCAGCACCCAGTTTTTCAATATCGGCACAAACCCATGACTGGTCCGCACAGAAGTTCATCAATTCATTATAAAAGTTTTCTTTGGGGTGCGCGTTAAAATCTCCCAATATAAACACGTTTTCAACATCATAACAATGCTGCAAGCTACAATAGCACTTATTTCACTTAAAACATCTGTAAACATAGTTAAATTCTCCGGCGAATCTGTAGGCATATAGACAGAGAAAACAATAATAGAGCGCTCTCCAGTCACTGCCTTAATGGCCACAATCCGTTTACTACTACAGTCCAAAACAGAGACCGACCCAAACATACCTTTCCTCCAGAGAATGGCCACTCCCCCATACGGTCTTCCTCTTAACGGTCCGACGGATGTGTCAACCGCTGATTTACCAGTAAATTCAAAGTCTTGACTTATGGTCCCTAATGTCAATATGTCATGGGGAAGAAGCCATGTCTCTTGGAGGGCTACAAGATCTGACCATGCACAGATTGCTCGAATGTTATCAATAGAGCGTTTTGCTGACTGACAATTAAAACTAGTAAATTTCAAGTATTCATTCGTGTTTGCGTTACTATACATTATGAAAATATTTAACTACCTTTAACTTTAGACTCAGCGTTGGTTCGATACATGAAATGCACAAACCGCCTAAAAGTAATGCCATCCGGCCACAACTGATCATTTAGAAATACATCAACTTTACATTTTGAAACAAATACTTTATAAGCATTGTACTTTTTAAATGATTTAATGTTAATCTTTTTTAAAGACACACTCTCATTTTTTTTAGTCTTAATGTAACTAATAATATCATGTTCTTGAGTTTCAGTACTAACGTTTGAAATTAACAATGGCACTTTTACATCAGCCGCCCGAAATTTAACATCAGGCTCAATGGAAGCACGACCCCTCTGACTAACTAACCTAATATGCATGACAATAAAAATAGGTTAAAGTTGTATTTGGCTAACCAACAATAATAAAATAATCTTTACGAACGAAAATTATGTTTTATTTGTATTACTTAAGATATTTTATTTAATTCTCATATTTAAGTGAACTTTGTAGGTATGTTCTTTTTGAGAAAAAAAAATCTTTTAACCGAACCTACAAAAAGCCAGCGTTAAAAAATATAGATTTTTACGTATTTTTTTTTTTTTTTAAATATTGGCATTCGTCAGCTGGCCTTTATCCCTATGGTTTGATCAACATCTCTTGGGCCCTGATTCTCGTAATAGTGGTTGTAGTATTATCTGAATATATTCAGTTCTGTCACTTCTCAAATGAAACGCTCGTAATGTACACACTGCGTCAGTATGTGCTAGCCCCTCAATATTTATAATGTTACACTGCTACAACATTGAATTCGTTACGAATAAGCTAAAGAATACTTCAAAAAGATTTCATTGTTTCGATATGGGTTCGAACCATCGCATAACCGAACTTCATCTTACTCATACCGGCAGTTTGACGAACTAGCCAGCGAGCCCATGTGAGTTGCGATGAAATTGTATCTACTATCGTCCGAGTCACTTTATCTAATGGTCTCTGCCTAATTGGTAGATGTCAAAATTTGAGGGTATCCATTAACGTTTTCTTTATAAAATCAAGCCATACCCTCAATAAGTTTGTAGTATATGTTCACTTAAAACTATTGTTTATTTCTAGCGCTGCCTATTTTATCGTTTTCGTTAGTAGGATGTCACTTGTCTAGGGACCGGTTTGTGTCAGTTGGCAAAATATGAATATTATGATAACTGTAAATTATCAAATCAAAAAGTAAAATATAAATCTTTCTAGTCAAATAAAATCAAAATTTTGTTAAATAATAACAATAATAAATATTACTAAATGATTCTTGAAGTATTTTATTTTTCTGGATTTTTTAATTATTTATAAATATTACTAAAACAAAAGAGAAAAATACCAAAATATAATGAAGGACAAAAAACACATTTCGTTACCAGGATTTGAACCTATCTTGCCTCCTATCTTGTGCACGGCAAGCGGTCTTGAAACCTCCGGTTTATTTAGACGTTGAATAACTTTGTAAATGTTAACTTACTCTATTCACTAAAACAATACATTAATAAAATTATAATAAAATGTTATGCAACATATTAAAAGCAACTTGGGCTTGTCATGGATTTGAACGCACATATCTTTTGGGGGTTAACTACTTAAAAGTGGAGATGACCAAGATGTAGTCCAGAATGGAGGAATCAGAAAAAGCCAATACTGATCTACGTGCAAGAATAACATTATTGCGCGACGTTGGTTCGGTAATTGGGTCGCCTGAGGCCTCACAGGTAAACACTCGTCTAGGGGCGCAAAATGCATCCGTCGGCAGTTTCGAATCGGCGAACATAAGTGCGTCACCAGCTGCCGATAACGCTGAGCAAGCGCCGCCCGCCGTCACCGTCTCTCGCAACATAACACCGGCTGCGGAAACGTAACGCGCGGGTACGTTGACCCCTATTGTCACCAGTGGCAAAGCAGATGCGTCGCAGCCAAAGCGACAAACCAGAAAACGGGAAAAACAGAAAAGAGGTACTCAACCTCCACTGACTGCGGTCAGTAGCTCCTTGCAAAGAACCTGCAGCCAAGTTAATGAGGAGGGTTTCACGAAAGTAGAAAATAAGGAGGAGAAGCCCTGTTCTCGTAACCTGTACCGCACCTCACCGAGTGGACCCAATATACTGCTGCGCCCTGCTGTGCCTACGACGCAGCTGTACCTTTCGCATCTGCATCACTACACTACAACTGAAGAAGTCGTGCAGTATTTAAAAGTGAAGACCAACTGGACTCTGAGGGTGGAAAGGGTGGAATCGCGACACAACATCAACTTTTAGTCATTCGTGGTACGAGTTCCAACCCACCATCTACGGACTTGCCTGAAAGAGGACTTTTGGCTGAAAGGTGCCGAGGAAGGTTACGCGACACCCCGCAGCGATACATAACGCCGACGACATTACGTGTATAGACATAGTTTTATACGTATTAGTTTTTAATATGTAGTAGTTTATTATTGTATAAGATTATTTTGTGACTTCTACGTATGGGTTTTAGTTGCCAGATACTAAAATGATTATTATTACAATATTTAATCCCGTTGGGGGTTGAATTTATAAAATTCGTTCCTTGATTCATTCGTGTTCTGATTCACACAACCTTACTCTCACTCACACACTCTCATACCTGCATGCGTGCTGCATGTTTAGCTTTAATTAGCTTTTTTAGGGTTCCGAACTTCAAAGCAAAAAACGGAACCTTTATAGGATCACTCATGTGTCTGTTTGTCTGTCCATATGAATCCTTAAATTTGCTCCGAATCTAATGGACCGATTAAATTTAAATTTGGTACACATTTGTATTTTTGTGACCCAAACACGGACGTGTAGCGTAAATAACTTGACTTTAGGGTGGCAAACGTGAAAAAAAACTATGCCATATCAAATGAAAGGGCTTATTATGAGGATCTCAAATATATTTATTTTATAATTTTAAAATGATAAAATAAATACATTTGCGAAAATTTATGAAAATTGACCGTTCCCCTCTTATCTCCGAAACTAATGAGCTTTAACATTTTGAAAAAATACAGAGAATGCTTCCTTACTCATAGATTACAGGAAAACCTATAAGAAGTCTATGGTCTTAAAATAACATGATAATCTCTCAATCTTGTGGGCACAAATATACATTTGCAGTTGGAATTCATGGGAGAACATGTTTGTCAATTACAATTTCATTAAGTTTGTATTTGGGATAAATTCATCTCAACTACGAAACCCTTCATTAGGCGTAGTCCAAAACGCACTTGGCCGGTTTGTTTAAATATTATTACTTTCTTTAGTAACTACCTATTTTTGCTTAAAATAAGTAAATTATACTTATTTAAGTTACCGAAGAACGGAGTTTCCTAACACAGGCTTGACTGCTTAAAAGGAAGTAATCAATAGTGATTAGAGCTCCCTTTTTTAATTATTTTCTTCTTTTCCTCCTCCTCTTTCACACTTTTGTACACATAAGGAACTTTTGAGCAAAATTTCATGCTTCTAGATTTGTAATTGCATCAAAAATGCTGTTGGGTGTTTGTAACATTAAATGAAAGATTGAATTATTTGCTCAATTCGTGATCGTTTATTTTTATTGGCACCAGAATAGAACGCTTCAGTAGTAAAGAGGAGATCCGCAACCGCAAGCGCACTGTCCGGAGATAGATACGGCACCAGCAGCGGGTACAGCACCACCGAAAGTCACTGCGCCCATTATGGGAACAGTACCAGCAACAGCGGTGTTACCGGCGACTGGAAGTTCACCAATGACCGCCACGTTGCCTTCACCGGCGCCGTAGTAAGCAGCCCCAGTGCCGATAGCACCTCCATATGCGGTAGCAGGAGCAAGTGCGCCACCATAAGCAGATCCTATGGCACCACCGTAAGCACCAAGACCGAGGGCACCACCACAGGCAGCACCAGGATAGAGACCAGCGCCGAGACCCAGAGCAGGACATATGGGGGCCACTTGACCTCCGCAGCCGCACCCGTAACCGAACACATTCTGAGGGAACAATAACATATTTATTTATAGAAAATCATCATGCGAGAATTACAGAACAACTATGAAATACAAAAACATTAGCAATGATGAGAAATCTTAAAATTAAATATATTTTGGACGATCACTCACCTGGACCAAGCAAGCTTGGATGCAAAACAACAGAACAGTGAAGGTAGACATGTTTGACCTTTGTTTGTGTTCAACGAAAAGCTGAAGACTGAATGATGTTCCTACTTCTAGGCACCGTTTATATAGTAACGAAATTTACTTATCACAATAACGTGATGTTTTTCTATGTTCTATTGAAACAAAGCCCTTCATACTAAATATTTCAAGGATACCATCACTTACGAAATACATGCATTTTTCTATTTCCCCATATTGAAACTACTGATAAAGGTATGAAAAGTTCATTTCAAAATCCACAAATTGCTGCAACACAACTAGATAAGGACTACGTTTCAGTATAAATAGTCGATCGATTCTTGGAAAACTCATTCTGAAGTTCACTTCAACACAAACTACAATGTCTGCCAAGGTGATCCTCGCCCTCTGCGCTCAGGCGCTCTTCATCCAGGTGAGAAATAATTCTTAAATATTGTATTCTTTCGTTAGCATTTTTTCTATGTTCCCATTTTATGGATATTTTTAGAGTATCGAAATTCAGTATAATTATATAAGTACTGAGCATTTGATCAGTTTAATATTGTGGATTAAGTAACGCATATTTTAATGCCTATTTAACCCTATTATTTCGATTCACATGTAAAGATTACCAATATAAAGAAAAAGATTGGATTCAGATTTAAAACTCTGGTCTTCCGTTCCTCGAAGAGTCCATTCAACTTAAGCTAGACATTCTTTCTTTTAGTTTTATAATGGCCGTTAAGTTTTTCACATTAAAACATGTTTAGAATTGAATAAAACACGTCTGATACCCATTACGTTACTTGATCGATAAAATTATCATGTTACAATGCATATTTGCTGATACAAGATATTTATGATACAATGTTTTTTGTTTACAGACTGGTTTCAGTTCATGTCTTGGTCGTGGAGCCATCGCCGCTCCTAGTCTGATTGCCCCAGGATGTGCTGGTAACTGGGCTGGCAATGGTTTGATTGGGAATGGATTGATTGGTAATGGCTATGCTGGTAACTGTGCCAACAATGGTTTCATTGGTGATGGTATTATTGGTAATGGTTATGCTGGTAACTGTGCCAACAATGGTTTCATTGGTGGTGGTATTATTGGTAATGGTTATGCTGGTAACTGTGCCAACAATGGTTTCATTGGTGATGGTATTATTGGCAATGGTTTAATTGGCAATGGATTGGCTGCTCTAGAGATCATCCCCACCAGTGGCGGTGGACTGCCTGTCTCCAGCTCCTCTGCTTTCGCTCCCAGTGGCCTCTCCGTAGCGTCTGAGAATGTGTATGAAGGTGCCCTGTCCGTGGCTGGTGAGCTACCGTTCGTGAGTGGTGTGGCTTTGGAGGGCGTGTTACCAAGTGGCGGTGCTGGCGCCGTCAGCTACAGCTGCGGTAACGGTATTACTGCTATTGAAAGCATCGCTCCTTCTGCTGCTGGCTATGGCGCTGCTGGTGCGTATGGCGCTGGTGGTGCCTATGGTACTGCGGGTGGCTATGGGTTTGGCGCTGGGTATGGACTTGGAGCTCCTGCAGCTCTCGGACTTGGCTATGCAGGCCGCGGCTGTGGATGTGGTGTCTACTAAATACTTAAAAATAATGTCGTAACTTTTCGTCGGAACCAATGATGATTCAATAAAATGATTTGCAATTTATTTTGTTTTATGAATTTACTTTTACCCAGTGTCCCTGTAATGTTAAAGTGTGAAGTTTTATTTTTATTGAGATATCTCTTAAATTTTGTGATAAAGGAAGTTTGAAGAAAGAAAAATGCAAATTTAATATTCATATTTAGCTCAGACTAAAACGCAATATATTGTGCAAAATATAAGTAAAAAGACACATGATTAACAATTAGTTTTGATACTTACAAATTTCGCTTATCGGAAAATAAACGAATAATTATGTCATTTGCGATTTGTATATTAATTATTGTATCGTCTGTTATGGTAGTCTGATTTTACGAAATCCTTTTGAACAAGTGTAGTTTTAAGTGTTTATACGATGTATTTAGTTTTAAGAAACAAAATATATGAATATTAAATTAAATTAAATTAAAATTCATTTTATTCAGACAACAGTGATCCATATAGTGTTAGTATTACAAAACTTATAATTTAGTGTTAGTAGTATTGATGTAAAATATTTGAAATAATAGACATTCAATGCAGAGGACGACCAGACAAGAAAGCATGCTTCCTATCTGAGCAGCCTCCGCACAAAATGTTTTAAATTTGGAGTATAGCTCTCCGCCACAGCTCTCAGGATATAGTTGCGACTGCCCCGCACTCTGCTCAACAGCGATGCTGTTTTTTTGCGTATTATGGCATGAAAGCCATCTGTGTGGGTCTCAGCGAACATTTCCGAGGCGCTGCAGAAACGGGGCAGTCGCAACAACATCCTGAAAGCATTATTATATTGCACGCGCAGGGTATCCAGCGATCTCTTGGTATAGCTGACCAAGATTGCTCGTGTAAAAGCTCTGACAGTAGGTCTTAAAAAGAGTAATTTTTACTTGGTCAGAGCATTGATATATAAAAACCCAAGATGCACACTCAACGTCTAAAAAACGTCCCCAAAAAAAGAGCGCAACATTCTAAATTGTGCGCTCATTTCAAATAGTCTCGCGTCGCTCGCGTCTGGAAGCAGTCGTTAAAAATGCCGAAGTGTTCTGTGAGAAATTGTAAAAATATTACGTCAAGAAGGTTAAAAAAGGATGGGATATCGTATTTTCGGTAAGTAAAAAACTTATTGACTAGTTTTTGTTGTTTTTATGACCGATTATAACAAGCAATGTGTGATTTTGATTTATTTTTTCTAAAAACTTCATTAAACGCCCAAAGTAAAATACGGCTAACTTCAATGGCTGCTTGGTCAGTTTTAGAACAACGCATTACAGTCTCCCTTTAATTTTAGTCGCATTATAAAAATGACCCTGTTCTAATAAGTGGAGTCGATTTTGTTTGTGTTTCTTTTTATTAATAAATTTATGTACTTTTGAACCTTTTTTGTATGTAGTTTTTGAAAAATATATATATTTACGTTAAATAACGTGTAGGTCAGGAGGTAGCCAATTTAACATTTTTATAATGTTCGTAAATATTATGATGTATAACGATTCATTTATGGGCCATCTTATGAGTTCGCGACATGCGGCATGCTAAGGATAGACTGAAGTGTCGCGTAGTCTGTAGTCTGTAAGTGTCACATTAGAAACTTCATGGAAACTAAAAATTTTTATATTTTAGTTTTCCTCGTGACCCAATACGATGTGGAGAATGGACATCAATCGTCAGCCAACAAAGGCGAGAAGATTTTTTTAAGTCGAATAATTCAAGCGTCGTTTGTTCCGAGCATTTTTGGATGAAGATATGTATGTCACTTTAAAAGGCATAAAACTTCTTCGTAAAACGGCTGTTCTTTATATTTGAATAAACAATTTTAACAGTTATTATTTGTTTTTTTGATATACCCTATAGGCTACCCAAAAACATATTTATGCAGAAATAAAAGTATATTTATGTGTTTAAAACACAATTTTACAAACTCTTAAAATACTAACTAATAACGTAAGATGAAAAAAAAAAAAAGTCATGTTCGACTCCACTCAATACCTTGTCCTACCGACCACGGTCGGTCGTAAAATTTTATTGCTTTAAGTACCTGCGTTGTAATAACAACTTTAAATAATTGGCGTAAGGTTGAACTTGCAATAATATATGCTTGTAGCTTATAGAAAGAGACAGACATAGAGTTTCGGGACACTTTCGAGCGTTGCTTTTATTCGAGACTGTGCATCTTGGGTTTTTATATATCAATGGGTCAGAGCATCGAGCAAATCTACGGGCCAACATGTTCCCTCTGACCGCTAGTGCCCTACGCTCCCTCTCGAAGTCTATATCATCTCTAAGGTCGTCGGCAATGAAATGCCCAAGATACTTAAAAGACACTCGGTTTAACGGGAGTCCATTCAACCTTATTATTTCCGGAGCAGAGTCCGGACACCTACCGGCGGCCTTAAAGATCATATATTCACTTTTGGTAACATTATAAATCAGTCCGTGTGAGGCAGCATAAGTTTCACAAACTTTGAGCAATTCTCTGATTGCCCCAGCAGTTGGGCCCAGCAGCACCATATCGTCCACATAGTTGATGTTATTGACGCTCACTCCATTTATTCGACATCCAATATTCATGCTACTGAGCTCAGTGATGAGGCCATCAACATACAGACTGAAAAGCCTAGGGGATGTCAAACCCCCTTGTCTCACACCGCATTCCAATCTATATGCCGAAGACAGAGTGTTAGACCACTTTACCAGGTTCCCCTGATTGGCATACCAGTACTGGAAGATTTTCAGTATTTCAGCAGGCGCGCCCCTGTCCTTCAACTTGTCCCAAAGCACATCATAGGAAACAAGATCGAAGGCCTTTGAGAGGTCGAGGAAACCAGCGTACACCGGTCTTACGATCGGTATAGTATTGAACAGTATTATTGAGACTTAAGATAGCAGTTTCCGTTGATAGTCCAGGCTGTAACCCGAACTGTGCTTCATGAAGATTTAAAATATTCTTCAAAAATGAGTCAAGCATACTGTCCAATACCTTAGCCATGATCGTTGCCAAGGAAATCGGGCGGTAATTCCCTTCACTTGATATGTCCCCTACCCTGTTCTTAACAATGGGAACCACAATAGTTTTCATAAAATTTTCTGGCAGGTATGAATGGCTAACACACATAGTATAGAACAGTGACAAGACCCTCGGAACATGGACCCCTGCGTATTTCAAGTGCTCAATGCTGAGTGCATCATGTCCGGGAGACCTGCCCCTGCTCATTCCTTGTATGACTCCTTTAACTTGCTTGGCAGAGAACTGCATAAGTTTCTCCTTCTCCCGACAACAACACTCAGCGCCAGCGCCTGCGGAAGAAACTGAGGGACCAAGGGGTGATTGCACCTGGAAATGTTTCATAAACAGGTTCGCAATATCCCCGTGATCACTCTTCCCGTCCACACTCACCGCGAGGCCAGGCCTAGTATCCAACTTACCTGTAGATTTCCAGAATTTACCAAAGTTCTTAGTAGCTCGTTGTTCTGTTATTATATCCATTTTAATTTGTTCTTGACTCTTTTGGCACCATTTCAAGCGACTTTTAAATATTTTACGAGCCTCTCGCATTTGCTCGCAAATGTACCCTTGAGTCGGTCGTCTATGTTCTGTCCAGGTTTTAAGTTTAAGCCTAGCCTCGCTGTGAGCATCCCGTACATGTTTATTCCAGCCATACAGACACCGATATTGTCTGTGTGGCCTATAGTCACTCGTCTCCTTAGATTGTTCAGCTGCCTCACACAGAACGTTCACAATCTGATCATACAACTTATCCAGTATCATTTTATGTTCAACCAGGCTGCATGACCCATGACTGCACTCCGTAAATTCTTGGGGAAATCAATGTCTCGTAACTTACTATTGCACAAGAACCGGTACCTATCAATTTCAGAACAGTTTCTTTCACCCCATGTAATCGCGCTACGGAGCACTGTCTGAGTCACCAGTTTTGATCTCACAATACTCAAATCACATACAACATAGATAGGTAAATGATCAGAATTATATACATCCTCTTTAATACCTACATCTACAACAGTATGCCACGCCAATAAAGATACCACACAGTGGTCGAGCCATCTCCTACACCCATGCGCATCACTAGTAAATGTGTAGTGATTCCGTTCAGCACCCAGTTTTTCAATATCGGCACAAACCCATGACTGGTCCGCACAGAAGTTCATCAATTCATTATAAAAGTTTTCTTTGGGGTGCGCGTTAAAATCTCCCAATATAAACACGTTTTCAACATCATAACAATGCTGCAAGCTACAATAGCACTTATTTCACTTAAAACATCTGTAAACATAGTTAAATTCTCCGGCGAATCTGTAGGCATATAGACAGAGAAAACAATAATAGAGCGCTCTCCAGTCACTGCCTTAATGGCCACAATCCGTTTACTACTACAGTCCAAAACAGAGACCGACCCAAACATACCTTTCCTCCAGAGAATGGCCACTCCCCCATACGGTCTTCCTCTTAACGGTCCGACGGATGTGTCAACCGCTGATTTACCAGTAAATTCAAAGTCTTGACTTATGGTCCCTAATGTCAATATGTCATGGGGAAGAAGCCATGTCTCTTGGAGGGCTACAAGATCTGACCATGCACAGATTGCTCGAATGTTATCAATAGAGCGTTTTGCTGACTGACAATTAAAACTAGTAAATTTCAAGTATTCATTCGTGTTTGCGTTACTATACATTATGAAAATATTTAACTACCTTTAACTTTAGACTTAGCGTCGGTTCGATACATGAAATCCACAAACCGCCTAAAAGTTATGCCATCCGGCCACAACTGATCATTTAGAAATACATCAACTTTACATTTTGAAACAAATACTTTATAAGCATTGTACTTTTTAAATGATTAAATGTTAATCTTTTTTAAAGACACACTCTCATTTGTTTTAGTCTTAATGTAATTAATAATATCATGTTCTTGAGTTTCAGTACTAACGTTTGAAATTAACAATGGCACTTTTACATCAGCCGCCCGAAATTTAACATCAGGCTCAATGGAAGCACGACCCCTCTGTCTAACTAACCTAATATGCATGACAATAAAAATAGGTTAAAGTTGTATTTGGCTAACCAACAATAATAAAATAATCTTTACGAACGAAAATTATGTTTTATTTGTATTACTTAAGATATTTTATTTAATTCTCATATTTAAGTGAACTTTGTAGGTATGTTCTTTTTGAGAAAAAAAATCTTTTAACCGAAACCTACAAAATATCAGCGTTAAAAAACATAGTATTTTACGTATTATTTTTTAATATTGGCATTCGTCAGCTGGCCTTTACAGTGAGGCATATATCCCTATGGTTTGATCAACATCTCTTGGGCCCTGATTCTCGTAATCGTGGTTGTAGTATTATCTGAATATATTCAGTTCTGCCACTTCTCAAATGAAACGCTCGTAATGTACACACAGCGTCAGAATGTGCTAGCCCCACAAGTTTTATAATGTATCACTGCTACAAGATTGAATTCATTACGAATAATCTAAAGAATAAATCAAAAAGATTTCATTGTTTCGATTTGGGTTCGAACCATCGCATAACCGAACTTCATCTTACTCATACCGCCAGTTTGACGAACTAGCCAGCGAGCCCATGTTAGTTGCGATGAAATTGTATCTACTATCGTCCGAGTCACTTTATCTAATGGTCTCTGCCTAATCGGTAGATGTCAAAATTTGAGGGTATCCATTAACGTTTTCTTTATAAAATCAAGCCATACCCTCAATAAGTTCTAACTACAACGTTTGATGTATATGTTCACTTATAACTATTGTTTATTTCTAGCGCTGCCTATTTTATCGTTTGCGTTAGTAGGATGTCACTTGTCTAGGGACCGGGTTGTTTAAAAAAAAATGAATGACAAAAAACACATTTCATGACCAGGATTTGAACCTCCTATCTTGTGCTCAGCAAGCGGTCTTGAAACCTCCGTTCTATTTAGACGTTGAATAATTTGTAAATGTTAACTAACTCTATTCACTAAAACAATACATTAATAAAATTATAATAAAATGTTTTTGCAACATACTAAAAGCAACTTGGCCTGTCATAGATTTGAACGCACATATCTTTTGGGGGATAACTACTTAAAAGTGGAGATGACCAAGATGTAGTCCAGAATGGTTCCTGCATTCTGGACTACATCTTGGTCATCTATCGATTTTATCAAAAAAAGCCAATACTGATCTACGTGCAAGAATAGCATTATTGCGCGACGTTGGTTCGGCAATTGGGTCGCTTGAGGCCTCACAGGTGAATACTCGTCTAGAGGCGCAAAATGCATCCGTCAGCAGTTTCAAAACGGCGAACACAAGTGCGTCACCGTCTCTCCCAACATAACACCGGCTGCGGAAACGTAACGCGCGGGTACGTCGACCCCTATTGTCACCAGTGGCAAAGCAGATGCGTCGCAGCCAAAGCGACAAACCAGAAAACGGGTAAAACAGAAAAGAGGTACTCAACCTGCACTGACTGCGGTCAGTGGCTCCTTGCAAAGAACCTGCAGCCAAGTTAATGGGGAGGGTTTCAAGAAAGTAGAAAATAAGAAGAAGAAGCCCTGTTCGGCACCTCACCGAGTGGACCCAATATTCTGCTGCGCTCTGCTGTGCCTCCGACGCAGCTGTACCTTTCGCATCTGCATCACTACACTGACACTACACAACTGAAGAAGTCGTGCAGTATTTAAAAGTGAAGACCAACTGGACTCTGAGGGTAAAAAGTGTGGAATCGCACCACAACATCAACTTTTAGTCATTCGTGGTACGAGTTCCAACCCACCATCTACAGACTTGCCTGAAAGAGGACTTTTGGCCGAAAGGTGTCGTATATTGACGTTTGCGAGGAAGGTTACGCGGCACCCCGCAGCGATACAGGACGCCGTGGACATTACGTGTATAGTCATAGTTATATACGTATTACTTTTTAATATGTAATAGTTTATTATTGTATAAGATTATTTTGTGACTTCTATGTATGGGAATTAGTTGCTTGATAATAAAATGATTATTATTACAATATTTTAATCCCGTTGGGGGTTGAATTTATAAAAATCGTTCCTTGATTCATTCGTGTTCAGATTCACACAACCTTACTCTCACTCACACACTCTCATGCCTGCGGGCGTGCTGTATGTTTAGCTTTAATTAGCTTTTCTTAGGGTTCCGTACTTCAAAAGCAAAAAACGGAACCTTTATAGGATCACTCATGTGTCTGTCTATCTATCCATCTGAATCCTTGAATTTGCTCCGAATCTAATGGACCGATTAAATTTAAATTTGGTACACATTTGTATTTTTGTGACACAAACACGGACGTGTAACGTAAATAACTTGACTTTACGAGAGCAAACAAGAAAAAAAAAACTGTGCCAAATCAAATGAAAGGGCTTATTATGAGGATCTCAAATATATTTATTTTATTATTTTTAAATGATAAAATAAATACATTTGAGAAAATTTATGAAAATTGACCGTTCCCCCCTTATCTCCGAAACTAATGGGCTTTAACATTTTGAAAAAATACAGAGAATGCTTCCTTACTCATAGATTACAGGAAAACCTATAAGAAGTCTTTGGTCTTAAAATAACATGATAATCTCTCAATCTTGTGGGCACAAATATACATTTGCAGTTGGAATTCATGGGAGAACATGTTTGTCAATCACAATTTTATTAAGTTTGTATTTGGGATAAATTCATCTCAACTACGAAACCCTTCATTAGGCGTAATCCAAAACGCACTTGGCCGGTTTGTTTAAATATTATTACTTTCTTTAGTAACTACCTATTTTTGCTTAAAATAAGTAAATTATACTTATTTAAGTTACCGAAGAACGGAGTTTCCTAACACAGGCTTGACTGCTTAAAAGGAAGTAATCAATAGTGATTAGAGCTCCCTTTTTTAATTATTTTCTTCTTTTCCTCCTCCTCTTTCACACTTTTGTACACATAAGGAACTTTTGAGCAAAATTTCATGCTTCTAGATTTGTAATTGCATCAAAAATGCTGTTGGGTGTTTGTAACATTAAATGAAAGATTTAATTATTTGCTCAATTCGTGATCGTTTATTTTTATTGGCACCAGTATAGAACGCTTCAGTAGTAAAGAGGAGATCCGCAACCGCAAGCGCACTGTCCGGAGATAGATACGGCACCAGCAGCGGGTACAGCACCACCGAAGGTCACTGCGCCCATTATGGGAACAGTACCAGCAACAGCGGTGTTACCGGCGACTGGAAGTTCACCAATGACCGCCACGTTGCCTTCACCGGCGCCGCCGTAAGCAGCTCCAGTGCCAATAGCACCTCCAAATGCAGGAGCAAGTGCGCCACCATAAGCAGATCCGATGGCACCATCGAAAGCGCCAAGACCGAGGGCACCACCACATGCAGCACCAGGATAGAGACCAGCGCCGAGACCAAAAGCAGGAGCTACGGCGGCCACTTGACCTCCGCAGCCGCACCCGTAACCGAACACATTCTGTGGGAACAATAACATATTTATTTATAGAAAATCATCATGCCAGAATTACAGAACAACTATGAAATACAAAAACATTAGCAATGATGAGAAATCTTAAAATTAAATATATTTTGGACGATCACTCACCTGGACCAAGCAAGCTTGGATGCAGAGCAACAGAACAGTGAACGTAGACATGTTTCACCTTTGTTTGTGATCAACGAAAAGCTGAAGACTGAATGATGTTCCTACTTCTAGGCACCGTTTATATAGTACGAAATTTACTTATCACAATAACGTGACGTTTTTCTATGTTCTATTGAAACAAAGCCCTTCATACTAAATATTTCAAGGATACCATCACTTACGAAATACATTCATTTTTCTATTTCCCCATATTGAAACTACTGATAAAGGTATGAAAAGTTCATTTCAAAATCCACAAATTGCTGCAACACAACTAGATAAGGACTACGTTTCAGCATAAATAGTCGATCGATTCTTGGAAAACTCATTCTGAAGTTCACTTCAACACAAACTACAATGTCTGCCAAGGTGATCCTCGCCCTCTGCGCTCAGGCGCTCTTCATCCAGGTGAGAAATAATTCTTAAATATTATATTCTTTCGTTAGCATTTTTTCTATGTTCCCATTTTATGGATATTTTTAGAGTATCGAAATTCAGTATAATTATATAAGTACTGAGCATTTGATCAGTTTAAAATTGTGGATTAAGTAACGCATATTTGAATGCCTATTTAACCCTATTACATCGAGTCACATATAAAGATTACCAATATAAAGAAAAAGATTGGATTCAGATTTAAAACTCTGGTCTTCCATTTCTCGAAGAGTCCATTCAACTTAAGCTAGACATTCTTTATTTTAGTTTTATAATGACCGTTAAGTTTTTCACATTAAAACATGTTTAGAATTTAATAAAACACGTCTGACACCCATTACGTTACTTGATCGATAAAATTATCATGTTACAATGCATATTTGCTGATACAAGATATTTATGATACGATGTTTTTTTGTTTACAGACTGGTTTCAGTTCATGTCTTGGTCGTGGAGCCATCGCCTCTCCTAGTCTTATTGCCCCAGGATGTGCTGGTAACGGCTGGGCTGGCAATGGTTTGATCGGGAATGGATTGATTGGTAATGGCTATGCTGGTAACTGTGCCAACAATGGTTTCATTGGTGATGGTATTATTGGTAATGGTTATGCTGGTAACTGTGCCAACAATGGTTTCATTGGTGGTGGTATTATTGGTAATGGTTATGCTGGTAACTGTGCCAACAATGGTTTCATTGGTGATGGTATTATTGGCAATGGTTTAATTGGCAATGGATTGGCTGCTCTAGAGATCATCCCCACCAGTGGCGGTGGACTGCCTGTCTCCAGCTCCTCTGCTTTCGCTCCCAGTGGCCTCTCCGTAGCGTCTGAGAATGTGTATGAAGGTGCCCTGTCCGTGGCTGGTGAGCTACCGTTCGTGAGTGGTGTGGCTTTGGAGGGCGTGTTACCAAGTGGCGGTGCTGGCGCCGTCAGCTACAGCTGCGGTAACGGTATTACTGCTATTGAGAGCATCGCTCCTTCTGCTGCTGGCTATGGCGCTGCTGGTGCGTATGGCGCTGGTGGTGCCTATGGTACTGCGGGTGGCTATGGGTTTGGCGCTGGGTATGGACTTGGAGCTCCTGCAGCTCTCGGACTTGGCTATGCAGGCCGCGGCTGTGGATGTGGTGTCTACTAAATACTTAAAAATAATGACGTAAGTTTTCGTCGGAACCAATGATGATTCAATAAAATGATTTGCAATTTATTTTGTTTTATGAATTTACTTTTACCCAGTGTCCGTGTAATGTTAAAGTGTGAAGTTTTATTTTTATTGAGATATCTCTTAAATTTTGTGATAAAGGAAGTTTGAAGAAAGAAAAATGCAAATTTAATATTCATATTTAGCTCAGACTAAAACGCAATATATTGTGCAAAATAAAAGTAAAAAGACACATGATTAACGATTAGTTTTGATACTTACAAATTTCGCTTATCGGAAAATAAACGAATAATTATGTCATTTGCGATTTGTATATTAATTATTGTATCGTCTGTTATGGGAGTCTGATTTTACGAAATCCTTTTGAACAAGTGTAGTTTTAAGTGTTTATACGATGTATTTAGTTTTAAGAAACAAAATATATGAATATTAAATTAAATTAAATTAAAATTCATTTAATTCAGACAACAGTGATCCATATAGTGTTAGTATTACAAAATAACTTATAATTTAGTGTTAGTAGTATTGATGTAAAATATTTGAAATAATAAACATTCAATGCAGAGGACGACCAGACAAGAAAGCATGCTTCCTATCTGAGCAGCCTCCGCACAAAATGTTTTAAATTTGGAGTATAGCTCTCCGCCACAGCTCTCAGGATATAGTTGCGACTATCCCGCACTCTGCTCAACAGCGATGCTGTTTTTTTGCGTATTATGGCATGAAAGCCATCTGTGTGGGTCTCAGCGAACATTTCCGAGGCGCTGCAGAAACGGGGCAGTCGCAACAACATCCTGAAAGCATTATTATATTGCACGCGCAGGGTATCCAGCGATCTCTTGGTTATAGCTGACCCATAGATTGCTCGTGTAAAAGCTCTGACAGTAGGTCTTAAAAAGAGTAATTTTTACTTGGTCAGAGCATCGAGCAAATCTACGGGCCAACATGTTCCCTCTGACCGCTAGTGCCCTACGCTCCCTCTCGATGACTATATCATCTCTAAGGTCGTCGGCAATGAAATGCCCAAGATACTTAAATTTAGACACTCGGTTTAACGGGAGTCCATTCAACCTTATTATTTCCGGAGCAGAGTCCGGACACCTACCGGCGGCCTTAAAGATCATATATTCACTTTTGGTAACATTATAAATCAGTCCGTGTGAGGCAGCATAAGTTTCACAAACTTTGAGCAATTCTCTGATTGCCCCAGCAGTTGGGCCCAGCAGCACCATATCGTCCGCATAGTTGATGTTATTGACGCTCACTCCATTTATTCGACATCCAATATTCATGCTACTGAGCTCAGTGATGAGGCCATCAACATACAGATTGAAAAATCCTAGGGGATGTCAAACCCCCTTGTCTCACACCGCATTCCAATCTATATGCCGAAGACAGAGTGTTAGATCACTTTACCAGGTTCCCCTGATTGGCATACCAGTACTGGAAGATTTTCAGTATTTCAGCAGGCGCGCCCCTGTCCTTCAACTTGTCCCAAAGCACATCATAGGAAACAAGATCGAAGGCCTTTGAGAGGTCGAGGAAACAAGCGTACACCGGCGTCTTACGATCGGTATAGTATTGAACAGTATGCTTGAGACTTAAGATAGCAGTTTCCATTGATAGTCCAGGCTGAAACCCGAACTGTGCTTCATGAAGATTCAAAATATTCTTCAAACATGAGTCAAGCATACTGTCCAATACCTTAGCCATGATCGTTGCCAAGGAAATCGGGCGGTAATTCCCTTCACTTGATATGTCCCCTACCCTGTTTTTAACAATGGGAACCACAATAGTTTTCATAAAATTTTCTGGCAGGTATGAATGGCTAACACACATAGTATAGAACAGTGACAAGACCCTCGGAACATGGACCCCTGCGTGTTTCAAGTGCTCAATGCTGAGTCCATCGTGTCCGGGAGACCTGCCCGTGCTCATTCCTTGTATGACTCCTTTAACTTGCTTGGCAGAGAATTGCATAAGTTTCTCCTTCTCCCGACAACACTCAGCGCCAGCGCCTGCGGAAGAAACTGAGGGAACAAGGGGTGATTGCACCTGGAAATGTTTCATAAACAGGTTCGCAATATCCCCGTGATCACTCTTCCCGTCCACACTCACCGCGAGGCCAGGCCTAGTATCAAACTTACCTGTAGATTTCCAGAATTTACCAAAGTTCTTAGTAGCTCGTTGTTCTGTTATTATATCCCTTTTAATTTGTTCTTGACTCTTTTGGCACCATTTCAAGCGACTTTTAAATATTTTACGAGCCTCTCGAATTTGCTCGCAAATGTACCCTTGAGTCGGTCGTCTATGTTCTGTCCAGGTTTTAAGTTTAAGCCTAGCCTCGCTGTGAGCATCCCGTACATGTTTATTCCAGCCATACAGACACCGATATTGTCTGTGTGGCCTATAGTCACTCGTCTCCTTAGATTGTTCAGCTGCCTCACACAGAACGTTCACAATCTGATCATACAACTTATCCAGTATCATTTTATGTTCAACCAGGCTGCATGACCCATGACTGCACTCCGTAAATTCTTGGGGAAATCAATGTCTCGTAACTTACTATTGCACAAGAACCGGTACCTATCAATTTCAGAACAGTTTCTTTCACCCCATGTAATCGCGCTACGGAGCACTGTCTGAGTCACCAGTTTTGATCTCACAATACTCAAATCACATACAACATAGATAGGTAAATGATCAGAATTATATACATCCTCTTTAATACCTACATCTACAACAGTATGCCACGCCGATAAAGATACCACACAGTGGTCGAGCCATCTCCTACACCCATGCGCATCACTAGTAAATGTGTAGTGATTCCGCTCAGCACCCAGTTTTTCAATATCGGCACAAACCCATGACTGGTCCGCACAGAAGTTCATCAATTCATTATAAAAGTTTTCTTTGGGGTGCGCGTTAAAATCTCCCAATATAAACACGTTTTCAACATCATAACAATGCTGCAAGCTACAATAGCACTTATTTCACTTAAAACATCTGTAAACATAGTTAAATTCTCCGGCGAATCTGTAGGCATATAGACAGAGAAAACAATAATAGAGCGCTCTCCAGTCACTGCCTTAATGGCCACAATCCGTTTACTACTACAGTCCAAAACAGAGACCGACCCAAACATACCTTTCCTCCAGAGAATGGCCACTCCCCCATACGGTCTTCCTCTTAACGGTCCGACGGATGTGTCAACCGCTGATTTACCAGTAAATTCAAAGTCTTGACTTATGGTCCCTAATGTCAATATGTCATGGGGAAGAAGCCATGTCTCTTGGAGGGCTACAAGATCTGACCATGCACAGATTGCTCGAATGTTATCAATAGAGCGTTTTGCTGACTGACAATTAAAACTAGTAAATTTCAAGTATTCATTCGTGTTTGCGTTACTATACATTATGAAAATATTTAACTACCTTTAACTTTAGACTCAGCGTTGGTTCGATACATGAAATGCACAAACCGCCTAAAAGTAATGCCATCCGGCCACAACTGGTCATTTAGAAATACATCAACTTTACATTTTGAAACAAATACTTTATAAGCATTGAACATTTAAAATGATTTAATGTTAATCTTTTTTAAAGACACACTCTCATTTTTTTTAGTCTTAATGTAACTAATAATATCATGTTCTTGAGTTTCAGTACTAACGTTTGAAATTAACAATGGCACTTTTACATCAGCCGCCGAAATTTAACATCAGGCTCAATGGAAGCACGACCCCTCTGACTAACTAACCTAATATGCATGACAATAAAAATAGGTTAAAGTTGTATTTGGCTAACCAACAATAATAAAATAATCTTTACGAACGAAAATTATGTTTTATTTGTATTACTTAAGATATTTTATTTAATTCTCATATTTAAGTGAACTTTGTAGGTATGTTCTTTTTGAGAAAAAAAAATCTTTTAACCGAACCTACAAAAAGCCAGCGTTAAAAAATATAGCTTTTTACGTATTTTTTTTTTTTTTTTTATATTGGCATTCGTCAGCTGGCCTTTATCCCTATGGTTTGATCAACATCTCTTGGGCCCTGATTCTCGTAATCGTGGTTGTAGTATAATCTGAATATATTCAGTTCTGTCACTTCTCAAATGAAACGCTCGTAATGTACACACTGCGTCAGTATGTGCTAGCCCCTCAATATTTATAATGTTACACTGCTACAACATTGAATTCGTTACGAATAAGCTAAGGAATACTTCAAAAAGATTTCATTGTTTCGATTTGGATTCGAACCATCGCATAACGGAACTTCATCTTACTCGTACCAGCAGTTTGACGAACTAGCCAGCGACCCCATGTGAGCTGCGATGAAATTGTATCTACTATCGTCCGAGTCACTTTATCTAATGGTCTCTGCCTAATCGGTAGATGTCAAAATTTGAGGGTATCCATTAACGTTTTCTTTATAAAATCAAGCCATACCCTCAATAAGTTATAACTACAACGTTTGATGTATATGTTCACTTAAAACTATTGTTTATTTCTAGCGCTGCCTATTTTATCGATTGCGTTAGTAGGATGTCACTTGTCTAGGGACCTGTTTGTGTCATTTGGCAAAATATGTATATTATGATAACTGTACATTATCAAATCAAATAGGAAAAAATACATCTTTCTAGTCAAATAAAATCAAAATTTTGTTAAATAATAGCAATAATAAATATTACTAAACGTAACGCGCGGGTACGTCGACCCCTATTGTCACCAGTGGCAAAGCAGATGCGTCGCAGCCAAAGCGACAAACCAGAAAACGAGAAAAACAGAAAAGAGGTACCCAACCTGCACTGACTGCAGTCAGTGGCTCCTTGCAAAGAACCTGCAGCCAAGTTAATGAGGAGGGTTTCACGAAAGTAGAAAATAAAAAGAAAAAGCCCTGTTCTCGTAACCTTTAATTAGCTTTTTTTTTTTTTCAAAAGCAAAAAACGGAGCACTTATAGAATCACTCATGTGTCTGTTTGTCTGTCCATCTGAATCCTTGATTTTGCTCCGAATCTAATGGACCGATTAAATTTAAATTTGGTACACATTTGTATTTTTGTGACCCAAACACGGACGTGTAGCGTAAATAACTTGACTTTTGGAAGGCAAACAAGAAAAAAAAAGAAAACTGTGCCATATCAAATTTTTAAAATTAAAAATAAATATAATTGAGAAAATTGATGAAAATTGACCGTTCCCCACTTATCTCCGAAACTAATAACATTTTGAAATAAAATGCAGAGAACAGTTTTACTCATAGATTACAGGAAAACCTATAAGAAGTCTATGGTCTTGAAATAACATGATAATCATGTGCGCACAAATATACATTTGCAGTTGGAATTCATGTGAGAACATGTTTGTCAAATACAATGTTATTAAGTTTGTATTTGGGATAAATTCATCTCAACTACGGAACCCTTCATTAGGCGTGGTCTGAAACGCACTTGGCCGGTTTGTTTAAATATTATTATTTCCTTTAGTAACTACCTACATATGTTTGCTTAAAATAACTAAATTATACTTATTTATGTTATCGAAGAGCGGAGTTTCCTAAAACAGGCTGGACAGCTTAAAAGGAAGCTCTAATCACTATGTATAAAACATTTTTAATATTTGCTTCTTCTTCTCCCCCTTTCTCACTTTTGTACACATAAGGAACTTTTAAGCAAAATTTCATGCTTCTAGATTTGTAATTGCATCAAAAATGCTGTTGGGTGATTGCAACATTAAATGAAAGATTGAATTATTTGCTCAATTCGTGATCGTTTATTTTTATTCTGGCATCAGAATCGAACGCTTCAGTAGTAAAGAGGAGATCCGCAACCGCAAGCGCACTGTCCGGAGATAGATACGGCACCAGCAGCGGGTACAGCACCACCGAAAGTCACTGCGCCCATTATGGGAACAGTACCAGCAACAGCGGTGTTACCGGCGACTGGAAGTTCACCAATGACCGCCACGTTGCCTTCACCGGCGCCGCAGTAAGCAGCCCCAGTGCCGATAGCACCTCCATATGCGGTAGCAGGAGCAAGTGCGCCACCATAAGCAGATCCGATGGCACCACCGTATGCACCAAGACCGAGGGCACCACCACAGGCAGCACCAGGATAGAGACCAGCGCCGAGACCAAAAGCAGGAGCTACGGCGGCCACTTGACCTCCGCAGCCGCACCCGTAACCGAACACATTCTGTGGGAACAATAACATATTATTGATGGAAAATCATCATGCCAGAGTTACAGAACAACTATGAAATACAAAAACATTAGCAATGATGAGAAATCTTATAATTAAATATATTTTGGACGATCACTCACCTGGACCAAGCAAGCTTGGATGCAGAGCAACAGAACAGTGAAGGTAGACATGTTTGACCTTTGTTTGTGTTCAACGAAAAGCTGAAGACTGAATGATGTTCCTACTTCTAGGCAACGTTTATATAGTACGAAATTTTCTTATCATAACAACGTGATGTTTTTCTATGTTCTATTGAAACAAAGCCCTTCATACTAAATATTTCAAGGATACCATCACTTACGAAATACATGCATTTTTCTATTTCCCCATATTGAAACTACTGATAAAGGTATGAAAAGTTCATTTCAAAACCCACAAATTGCTGCAACACAACTAGATAAGGACTACGTTTCAGTATAAATAGTCGATCGATTCTTGGAAAACTCATTCTGAAGTTCACTTCAACACAAACTACAATGTCTGCCAAGGTGATTCTCGTCCTCTGCGCTCAGGCGCTCTTCATCCAGGTGAGAAATAATTCTTAAATATTGTATTCTTTCGTAAGCATTTTTTCTATGTTCCCATTTTATGGATATTTTTAGAGTATCGAAATTCAGTATAATTATATAGGTACTGAGCATTTGATCAGTTTAATATTGTGGATTAAGTAACGCATTTTTTAATGCCTATTTAACCCTATTATATCGAGTCACATATAAAGATTACCAATATAAAGAAAAAGATTGGATTCAGATTTAAAACTCTGGTCTTCCATTTCTCGAAGAGTCCATTCAACTTAAGCTAGACATTCTTTCTTTTAATTTTATAATGGCCGTTAAGTTTTTCACATTAAAACATGTTTAGAAGTGAATAAAACACGTCTGATACCCATTACGTTACTTCATCGATAAAATTATCATGATACAATGCATATTTGCTGATACAAGATATTTATGATACAATGTTTTTTTGTTTACAGACTGGTTTCAGTTCATGTGTTGGTCGTGGAGCCATCGCCTCTCCTAGTCTTATTGCCCCAGGATGTGCTGGTAACGGCTGGGCTGGCAATGGTTTGATCGGGAATGGAATGATTGGTAATGGCTATGCTGGTAACTGTGCCAACAATGGTTTCATTGGTGATGGTATTATTGGTAATGGTTATGCTGGTAACTGTGCCAACAATGGTTTCATTGGTGATGGTATTATTGGTAATGGTTTAATTGGCAATGGATTGGCTGCTCTAGAGATCATCCCCACCAGTGGCGGTGGACTGCCTGTCTCCAGCTCCTGTGCTTTTGCTCCCAGTGGCCTCTCCGTAGCGTCTGAGAATATGTATGAAGGTGCTCTGTCCGTGGCTGGTGAGCTACCGTTCGTGAGTGGTGTGGCTTTGGAGGGAGTGTTACCAAGTGGCGGTGCTGGCGCCGTCAGCTACAGCTGCGGTAACGGTATTACTGCTATTGAGAGCATCGCTCCTTCTGCTGCTGGCTATGGCACTGCTGGTGCGTATGGCGCTGGTGGTGCCTATGGTACTGCGGGTGGCTATGGGTTTGGCGCTGGGTATGGACTTGGAGCTCCTGCAGCTCTCGGACTTGGCTATGCAGGCCGCGGCTGTGGATGTGGTGTCTACTAAATACTTAAAAATAATGACGTAACTTTTCGTCCGAACCAATGATGATTCAATAAAATGATTTGCAATTTATTTTGTTTTGAATTTACTTTTACCCAGTGTCCCTGTAATGTTAAAGTGTGAAGTTTTATTTGTATTGAGATATCTCTTAAATTTTGTGATAAAGGAAGTTTGAAGTGAGAAAAATGCATTTATTTAGCTCAGACTAAAACGCAATATATATTATGCAAAATAAAAGTAAAAAGACACTTGATTAACAATTAGTTTTAATACTTACAAATTTCGCTTATCGGAAAATAAACGTATAATTATGTCATTTGCGATTTGAATATTAATTAATTGTTTCGTCTGTCATGGGAGTCTGATTTTACGAAATCCTATTTAACAAGTGTAGTTTTAAGTGTTTATACGATGTATTTAGTTTTAAGAAACAAAATATATGAATATGTATGACAATAAAATAGGTTAAAGTTGTATTTGCCTAACCAATAATAATAAAATAATCCTCACGAGCGACAATTATGTTATGTTTGTATTACTTAAAATATTTTATTCAAACTCTCATATGCAAGTGAACTATGTAGGTATGTTCTTTTTGAGAAAAAAAAAATCTTTTAACCGAACCTACAAAAAGCCAGCGTTAAAAAATATAGATTTTTACGTATTTTTTTTTAATGTTGGCATTCGTCAGCTGGCCTTTATCCCTATGGTTTGATCAACATCTCTTGGGCCCTGATTCTCGTAATCGTGGTTGTAGTATTATCTGAATATATTCAGTTCTGTCACTTCTCAAATGTAACGCTCGTTATGTACACACAGCGTCAGTATGTGCTAGCCCCTCAAGTTTTATAAAGTTACACTGCTACAACATTGAATTCGTTACGACTAAGCTAAAGAATAATTGAAAAAGATTTCATTGTTTCGGTTTGGATTCGAACCATCGCATAACCAAACTTCATCTTACTCATACCGGCAGATTGACGAACTAGCCAGCGAGCCCATGTGAGTTGCGATGAAATTGTATCTACTATCGTCCGAGTCACTTTATCTAATTGTCTCTGCCTAATCGGTAGATGTCAAAATTTGGGGGTTTCCATTAACGTTTTCTTTATAAAATCAAGCCATACCCTCAATAAGTTATAACTACAACGTTTGATGTAAACGATCACTTAAAACTATTGTTCATTTCTAGCGCTTCCTATTTTATCGTTTGCGTTAGTAGGATGTCACTTGTCTAGGGACCGGTTTGTGTCAGTTGGCAAAATATGTATATTATGATAACTGTAAATTATCAAATCAAATAGGAAAAAATACATCTTTCTAGTCAAATAAAATCAAAATTTTGTTAAATAATAGCAATAATAAATATTACTAAATGATTACTAAAGTATTTTATTTTTCTGGATGTTTTAATTATTTATAAATATTGCTAAAACAAAATAGAAATATACTATTAAAAAAATATAATGAATGAGAAAAAAAACACATTTGGTGACCAGGATTTGAACCTCCTATCTTGTGCACGGCAAGCGGTCTTGAAACCTTCGATCTATTTAGACGTTGAACATTGACATTGAATCCTATACACTGTTTTAGTGAATAGGATTAGAACATTAATAAAATTATAATAAAATGTTTTTGCAACATTCTAAAAGCAACTTGGGCCTGTCATGGATTTGAACGCACATATCTTTTGGGGGATAACTACTTGAAAGTGGAGATGACCAAGGTGTAGTCCAGAATGCATTATTGCGCGACGTTGGTTCGGTAAATGGGTCGCCTGAGGCCTCACAGGTGAACACTCGTCTAGGGGCGCAAAATGCATCCGTCAGCAGTTTAGAATCGGCGAACACAAGTGCGTCACCAGCTGCCGATAACGCTGAGCAAGCGCCGCCCGCCGTCACCGTCTCTCGCAACATAACATCGGCTGTGGAAACGTAACGCGCGGGTACGTCGACCCCTATTGTCACCAGTGGCAAAGCAGATGCGTCGCAGCCAAAGCGACAAACCAGAAAACGGGAATAACAGAAAAGAGGTACTCAACCTGCACTGACTGCGGTCAGTAGCTCCATGCAAAGAACCTGCAGCCAAGTTAATGAGGAGGGTTTCACGAAAGTAGAAAATAAGAAGAAGAAGCCCTGTTCTCGTAACCTGTGCGGCACTGCACCAAGTGGACCCAATATACTGTTGCGCTCTGCTGTGCCGACGACGCAGCTGTACCTTTCGCATCTGCATCACTCCACTACAACTGAAGAAGTCGTGCAGTATTTAAAAGTGAAGACCAACTGGACTCTGAGGGTGGAAAGGCTGGAATCGCGCCACAACACCATCTTTTAGTCATCATACGAGTTCCAACCCACCATCTACGGACTTGCCTGAAAGAGGACTTTTGGCCGAAAGGTGCCGAGGAAGGTTACGCGACACCCCGCAGCGATACAGAACGCCGTCGACATTACGTGTATAGACATAGTTTTATACGTATTAGTTTTTAATATGTAGTAGTTTATTATTGTATAAGATTATTTTGTGACTTCTATGTATGAGCCTTAGTTACCTGATAATAAAATGATTATTATTATTATTTTAATACCGTTGGGGGTTGAATTTATAAAATTCGTTCCTTGATTCATTCGTGTTCTAATTCACACAAACTTATTCTCACTCACACACTCTCATACCTGCATGCGTGCTGCATTTTAAGCTTTAATTAGCTTTTTAGGGTTCCGAACTTCAAAAGCAAAAAACGGAACCTTTATAGAATCACTCATGTGTTTGTTTGTCTGTCCTTCTGAATCCTTAAATTTGCTCCGAATCTAATGGACCGATTAAATTTAAATTTGGTACACATTTGTATTTTTGTGACCCAAACACGGACGTGTAGCGTAAAATAACTTGACTTTAGGGTGGCAAACGTGAAAAAAAAAACTATGCCATATCAAATGAAAGGGCTTATTATGAGGATCTCAAATATATTTATTTTATTATTTTAAAATGATAAAATAAATACATTTGAGAAAATTTATGAAAATTGACCGTTCCCCCCATATCTCCGAAACTAATGAGCTTTAACATTTTGAAAAAATACAGAGAATGCTTCCTTACTCATAGATTACAGGAAAACCTATAAGAAGTCTATGGTCTTAAAATAACATGATAATCTCTCAATCTTGTGGGCATAAATATACATTTGCAGTTGGAATTCATGGGAGAACATGTTTGTCAATTACAATTTTATTAAGTTTGTATTTGGGATAAATTCATCTCAACTACGAAACCCTTCATTAGGCGTAGTCCAAAACGCACTTGGCCGGTTTGTTTAAATATTATTACTTTCTTTAGTAACTACCTATTTTTGCTTAAAATAAGTAAATTATACTTATTTAAGTTACCGAAGAACGGAGTTTCCTAACACAGGCTTGACTGCTTAAAAGGAAGTAATCAATAGTGATTAGAGCTCCCTTTTTTAATTATTTTCTTCTTTTCCTCCTCCTCTTTCACACTTTTGTACACATAAGGAACTTTTGAGCAAAATTTCATGCTTCTAGATTTGTAATTGCATCAAAAATGCTGTTGGGTGTTTGTAACATTAAATGAAAGATTTAATTATTTGCTCAATTCGTGATCGTTTATTTTTATTGGCACCAGAATAGAACGCTTCAGTAGTAAAGAGGAGATCCGCAACCGCAAGCGCACTGTCCGGAGATAGATACGGCACCAGCAGCGGGTACAGCACCACCGAAAGTCACTGCGCCCATTATGGGAACAGTACCAGCAACAGCGGTGTTACCGGCGACTGGAAGTTCACCAATGACCGCCACGTTGCCTTCACCGGCGCCGCCGTAAGCAGCTCCAGTGCCAATAGCACCTCCAAATGCAGGAGCAAGTGCGCCACCATAAGCAGATCCGATGGCACCATCGAAAGCGCCAAGACCGAGGGCACCACCACATGCAGCACCAGGATAGAGACCAGCGCCGAGACCAAAAGCAGGAGCTACGGCGGCCACTTGACCTCCGCAGCCGCACCCGTAACCGAACACATTCTGTGGGAACAATAACATATTTATTTATAGAAAATCATCATGCCAGAATTACAGAACAACTATGAAATACAAAAACATTAGCAATGATGAGAAATCTTAAAATTAAATATATTTTGGACGATCACTCACCTGGACCAAGCAAGCTTGGATGCAGAGCAACAGAACAGTGAAGGTAGACATGTTTGACCTTTGTTTGTGTTCAACGAAATAGCTGAAGACTGAATGATGTTCCTACTTCTAGGCACCGTTTATATAGTAATGAAATTTACTTATCACAATAACGTGATGTTTTTCTATGTTCTATTGAAACAAAGCCCTTCATACTAAATATTTCAAGGATACCATCACTTACGAAATACATGCATTTTTCTATTTCCCCATATTGAAACTACTGATAAAGGTATGAAAAGTTCATTTCAAAATCCACAAATTGCTGCAACACAACTAGATAAGGACTACGTTTCAGCATAAATAGTCGATCGATTCTTGGAAAACTCATTCTGAAGTTCACTTCAACACAAACTACAATGTCTGCCAAGTTGATCCTCGTCCTCTGCGCTCAGGCGCTCTTCATCCAGGTGAGAAATAATTCTTAAATATTATATTCTTTCGTTAGCATTTATTCTATGTTCCCATTTTATGGATATTTTTAGAGTATCGAAATTCAGTATAATTATATAAGTACTGAGCATTTGATCAGTTTAATATTGTGGATTAAGTAACGCATATTTTAATGCCTATTTAACCCTATTATTTCGAGTCACATGTAAAGATTACCAATATAAAGAAAAAGATTGGATTCAGATTTAAAACTCTGGTCTTCCATTCCTCGAAGAGTCCATTCAACTTAAGCTCAACATTCTTTCTTTTAATTTTATAATGGCCGTTAAGTTTTTCACATTAAAACATGTTTAGAATTGAATAAAACACGTCTGATACCCATTACGTTACTTGATCGATAAAATTATCATGTTACAATGCATATTTGCTGATACAAGATATTTATGATACAATGTTTTTTTGTTTACAGACTGGTTTCAGTTCATGTCTTGGTCGTGGAGCCATCGCCGCTCCTAGTCTTATTGCCCCAGGATGTGCTGGTAACGGCTGGGCTGGCAATGGTTTGATCGGTAATGGATTGATTGGTAATGGCTATGCTGGTAACTGTGCCAACAATGGTTTCATTGGTGGTGGTATTATTGGTAATGGTTATGCTGGTAACTGTGCCAACAATGGTTTCATTGGTGATGGTATTATTGGTAATGGTTTAATTGGCAATGGATTGGCTGCTCTAGAGATCATCCCCACCAGTGGCGGTGGACTGCCCGTCTCCAGCTCCTCTGCTTTCGCTCCCAGTGGCCTCTCCGTAGCGTCTGAGAATGTGTATGAAGGTGTTCTGTCCGTGGCTGGTGAGCTACCGTTCGTGAGTGGTGTGGCTTTGGAGGGCGTGTTACCAAGTGGTGGTGCTGGCACCGTCAGCTACAGCTGCGGTAACGGTATTACTGCTATTGAGAGCATCGCTCCTTCTGCTGCTGGCTATGGTGCTGTTGGTGCGTATGGCGCTGGTGGTGCCTATGGTACTGCGGGTGGCTGTGGGTTTGGCGCTGGGTATGGACTTGGAGCTCCTGCAGCTCTTGGACTTGGCTATGCAGGCCGCGGCTGTGGATGTGGTGTCTACTAAATGCTTAAAAATAATTACGTAACTTTTCGTCCGAACCAATGATGATTCAATAAAATGATTTGCAATTTATTTTGTTTTATGAATTTACTTTTACCCAGTGTCCCTGTAATGTTAAAGTGTGAAGTTTTATTTGTATTAAGATATCTCTTAAATTTTGTGATAATGGAAGTTTGAAGTGAGAAAAATGCATTTATTTAGCTCAGACTAAAACGCAATATATTGTGCAAAATTAAAGTAAAAAGACACTTGATTTAAAATTAGTTTTAATACTTACAAATTTCGCTTATCGGAAAATAAACGTATAATTATGTCATTTGCGATTTGTATATTAATTAATTGTGTCGTCTGTCATGGGAGTCTGATTTTACGAAATCCTATTGAACAAGTGTAGTTTTAAGTGTTTATACGATGTATTAAGTTTTAAGAAACAAAATATATGAATATGCATGACAATAAAAATAGATTAAAGTTGTATTTATCTAACCAATAATAATAAAATAATCTTTACGAACGACAATTATGTTTTGTTTTATTACTTAAAATATTTTATTTAAACTCTCATATTTAAGTGAACTATGTAGGTATGTTCTTTTTGAGAAAAAAAAAATCTTTTAACCGAGCCTACAAAAACCCAGCGTTAAAAAATATAGATTTTTACGTTTTTTTTTTTATATTGGCATTCGTCAGCTGGCCTTTATCCCTATGGTTTGATCAACATCTCTTGGGCCCTGATTCTCGTAATCGTGGTTGTAGTATTATCTGAATATATTCAGTTCTGTCACTTCTCAAATGAAACGCTCGTAATGTACACACTGCGTCAGTATGTGCTAGCCCCTCAATATTTATAATGTTACACTGCTACAACATTGAATTCGTTACGAATAAGCTAAAGAATACTTCAAAAAGATTTCATTGTTTTGATATGGGTTCGAACCATCGCATAACCGAACTTCATCTTACTCATACCGGCAGTTTGACGAACTAGCCAGCGAGCCCATGTGAGTTGCGATGAAATTGTATCTACTATCGTCCGAGTCACTTTATCTAATGGTCTCTGCCTAATTGGTAGATGTCAAAATTTGAGGGTATCCATTAACGTTTTCTTTATAAAATCAAGCCATACCCTCAATAAGTTTGATGTATATGTTCACTTAAAACTATTGTTTATTTCTAGCGCTGCCTATTTTATCGTTTTCGTTAGTAGGATGTCACTTGTCTAGGGACCGGTTTGTGTCAGTTGGCATAATATGTATATTATGATAACTGTAAATTATCAAATCAAATAGTAAAATATAAATCTTTCTAGTCAAATAAAATCAAAATTTTGTTAAATAATAACAATAATAAATATTACTAAATGATTCTTGAAGTATTTTATTTTTCTGGATTTTTTAATTATTTATAAATATTACTAAAACAAAAGATATAAATACCAAAATATAATGAAAGACAAAAAACACATTTCGTTACCAGGATTTGAACCTATCTTGCCTCCTATCTTGTGCACGGCAAGCGGTCTTGAAACCTCCGGTTTATTTAGGCGTTGAATAATTTTGTAAATGTTAACTAACTCTATTCACTAAAACAATACATTAATAAAATTATAATAAAATGTTATGCAACATATTAAAAGCAACTTGGGCTTGTCATGGATTTGAACGCACATATCTTTTGGGGGGTAACTACTTAAAAGTGGAGATGACCAAGATGTAGTCCAGAATGGAGGAATCAGAAAAAGCCAATACTGATCTACGTGCAAGAATAACATTATTGCGCGACGTTGGTTCGGTAATTGGGTCGCCTGAGGCCTCACAGGTAAACACTCGTCTAGGGGCGCAAAATGCATCCGTCGGCAGTTTCGAATCGGCGAACATAAGTGCGTCACCAGCTGCCGATAACGCTGAGCAAGCGCCGCCCGCCGTCACCGTCTCTCGCAACATAACACCGGCTGCGGAAACGTAACGCGCGGGTACGTCGACCCCTATCGTCACCAGAAGCAAAGCAGATGCGTCGCAGCCAAAGCGACAAACCAGAAAACGGGAAAAACAGAAAAGAGGTACTCAACCTCCACTGACTGCGGTCAGTAGCTCCTTGCAAAGAACCTGCAGCCAAGTTAATGAGGAGGGTTTCACGAAAGTAGAAAATAAGGAGGAGAAGCCCTGTTCTCGTAACCTGTACCGCACCTCACCGAGTGGACCCAATATACTGCTGCGCCCTGCTGTGCCTACGACGCAGCTGTACCTTTCGCATCTGCATCACTACACTACAACTGAAGAAGTCGTGCAGTATTTAAAAGTGAAGACCAACTGGACTCTGAGGGTGGAAAGGGTGGAATCGCGACACAACATCAACTTTTAGTCATTCGTGGTACGAGTTCCAACCCACCATCTACGGACTTGCCTGAAAGAGGACTTTTGGCTGAAAGGTGCCGAGGAAGGTTACGCGACACCCCGCAGCGATACATAACGCCGTCGACATTACGTGTATAGACATAGTTTTATACGTATTAGTTTTTAATATGTAGTAGTTTATTAATGTATAAGATTATTTTGTGACTTCTACGTATGGGTTTTAGTTGCCGGATACTAAAATGATTATTATTACAATATTTAATCCCGTTGGGGGTTGAATTTATAAAATTCGTTCCTTGATTCATTCGTGTTCTGATTCACACAACCTTACTCTCACTCACACACTCTCATACCTGCATGCGTGCTGCATGTTTAGCTTTAATTAGCTTTTTTAGGGTTCCGAACTTCAAAGCAAAAAACGGAACCTTTATAGGATCACTCATGTGTCTGTTTGTCTGTCCATATGAATCCTTAAATTTGCTCCGAATCTAATGGACCGATTAAATTTAAATTTGGTACACATTTGTATTTTTGTGACCAAAACACGGACGTGTAGCGTAAATAACTTGACTTTAGGGTGGCAAACGTGAAAAAAAAAACTATGCCATATCAAATGAAAGGGCTTATTATGAGGATCTCAAATATATTTATTTTATTATTTTAAAATGATAAAATAAATACATTTGAGAAAATTTATGAAAATTGACCGTTCCCCCCTTATCTCCGAAACTAATGAGCTTTAACATTGTGAAAAAATACGGAGAATGCTTCCTTACTCATAGATTACAGGAAAACCTATAAGAAGTCTATGGTCTTAAAATAACATGATAATCTCTCAATCTTGTGGGCACAAATATACATTTGCAGTTGGAATTCATGGGAGAACATGTTTGTCAATTACAATTTTATTAAGTTTGTATTTGGGATAAATTCATCTCAACTACGGAACCCTTCATTAGGCGTGGTCTGAAACGCACTTGGCCGGTTTGTTTAAATATTATTATTTCCTTTAGTAACTACCTATGTTTGCTTAAAATAAGTAAATTATACTTATTTAAGTTACCGAAGAACGGAGTTTCCTAACACAGGCTTGACTGCTTAAAAGGAAGTAATCAATAGTGATTAGAGCTCCCTTTTTTAATTATTTTCTTCTTTTCCTCCTCCTCTTTCACACTTTTGTACACATAAGGAACTTTTGAGCAAAATTTCATGCTTCTAGATTTGTAATTGCATCAAAAATGCTGTTGGGTGTTTGTAACATTAAATGAAAGATTTAATTATTTGCTCAATTCGTGATCGTTTATTTTTATTGGCACCAGAATAGAACGCTTCAGTAGTAAAGAGGAGATCCGCAACCGCAAGCGCACTGTCCGGAGATAGATACGGCACCAGCAGCGGGTACAGCACCACCGAAAGTCACTGCGCCCATTATGGGAACAGTACCAGCAACAGCGGTGTTACCGGCGACTGGAAGTTCACCAATGACCGCCACGTTGCCTTCACCGGCGCCGCCGTAAGCAACTCCAGTGCCAATAGCACCTCCAAATGCAGGAGCAAGTGCGCCACCATAAGCAGATCCGATGGCACCATCGAAAGCGCCAAGACCGAGGGCACCACCACATGCAGCACCAGGATAGAGACCAGCGCCGAGACCAAAAGCAGGAGCTACGGCGGCCACTTGACCTCCGCAGCCGCACCCGTAACCGAACACATTCTGTGGGAACAATAACATATTTATTTATAGAAAATCATCATGCCAGAATTACAGAACAACTATGAAATACAAAAACATTAGCAATGATGAGAAATCTTAAAATTAAATATATTTTGGACGATCACTCACCTGGACCAAGCAAGCTTGGATGCAGAGCAACAGAACAGTGAAGGTAGACATGTTTGACCTTTGTTTGTGTTCAACGAAATAGCTGAAGACTGAATGATGTTCCTACTTCTAGGCACCGTTTATATAGTAATGAAATTTACTTATCACAATAACGTGATGTTTTTCTATGTTCTATTGAAACAAAGCCCTTCATACTAAATATTTCAAGGATACCATCACTTACGAAATACATGCATTTTTCTATTTCCCCATATTGAAACTACTGATAAAGGTATGAAAAGTTCATTTCAAAATCCACAAATTGCTGCAACACAACTAGATAAGGACTACGTTTCAGTATAAATAGTCGATCGATTCTTGGAAAACTCATTCTGAAGTTCACTTCAACACAAACTACAATGTCTGCCAAGGTGATCCTCGCCCTCTGCGCTCAGGCGCTCTTCATCCAGGTGAGAAATAATTCTTAAATATTATATTCTTTCGTTAGCATTTTTTCTATATTCCCATTTTATGGATATTTTTAGAGTATCGAAATTCAGTATAATTATATAAGTACTGAGCATTGGATATTGTGGATTAAGTAACGCATTTTTTAATGCCTATTTAACTCTATTATTTCGAGTCACATGTAAAGATTACCAATATAAAGAAAAAGATTGGATTCAGATTTAAATTCTGGTCTTCCATTCCTCGAAGAGTCCATTCAACTTAAGCTAGACATTCTTTATTTTAGTTTTATAATGACCGTTAAGTTTTTCACATTAAAACATGTTTAGAATTTAATAAAACACGTCTGACACCCATTACGTTACTTGATCGATAAAATTATCATGTTACAATGCATATTTGCTGATACAATATATTTATGATACAATGTTTTTTTGTTTACAGACTGGTTTCAGTTCATGTCTTGGTCGTGGAGCCATCGCCGCTCCTAGTCTTATTGCCCCAGGATGTGCTGGTAACGGCTGGGCTGGCAATGGTTTGATCGGGAATGGATTGATTGGTAATGGCTATGCTGGTAACTGTGCCAACAATGGTTTCATTGGTGATGGTATTATTGGTAATGGTTATGCTGGTAACTGTGCCAACAATGGTTTCATTGGTGATGGTATTATTGGTAATGGTTATGCTGGTAACTGTGCCAACAATGGTTTCATTGGTGATGGTATTATTGGCAATGGTTTAATGTGCAATGGATTGGCTGCTCTAGAGATCATCCCCACCAGTGGCGGTGGACTGCCTGTCTCCAGCTCCTCTGCTTTCGCTCCCAGTGGCCTCTCCGTAGCGTCTGAGAATGTGTATGAAGGTGCCCTGTCTGTGGCTGGTGAGCTACCGTTCGTGAGTGGTGTGGCTTTGGAGGGCGTGTTACCAAGTGGCGGTGCTGGCGCCGTCAGCTACAGCTGCGGTAACGGTATTACTGCTATTGAGAGCATCGCTCCTTCTGCTGCTGGCTATGGCGCTGCTGGTGCGTATGGCGCTGGTGGTGCCTATGGTACTGCGGGTGGCTATGGGTTTGGCGCTGGGTATGGACTTGGAGCTCCTGCAGCTCTCGGACTTGGCTATGCAGGCCGCGGCTGTGGATGTGGTGTCTACTAAATACTTAAAAATAGTGACGTAACTTTTCGTCGGAACCAATGATGATTCAATAAAATGATTTGCAATTTATTTTGTTTTATGAATTTACTTTTACCCAGTGTCCCTGTAATGTTAAAGTGTGAAGTTTTATTTTTATTGAGATATCTCTTAAATTTTGTGGTAAAGGAAGTTTGAAGAAAGAAAAATGCAAATTTAATATTCATATTTAGCTCAGACTAAAACGCAATATATTGTGCAAAATAAAAGTAAAAAGACACATGATTAACAATTAGTATTGATACTTACAAATTTCGCTTATCGGAAAATAAACGAATAATTATGTCATTTGCGATTTGTATATTAATTATTGTATCGTCTGTTATGGGAGTCTGATTTTACGAAATCCTATTGAACAAGTGTAGTTTTAAGTGTTTATACGATGTATTTAGTTTTAAGAAACAAAATATATGAATATTAAATTAAATTAAATTAAAATTCATTTTATTCAGACAACAGTGATCCATATAGTGTTAGTATTACAAAATAACTTATAATTTAGTGTTAGTAGTATTGATGTAAAATATTTGAAATAATAGACATTCAATGCAGAGGACGACCAGACAAGAAAGCATGCTTCCTACCTGAGCAGCCTCCGCACAAAATGTTTTAAATTTGGAGTATAGCTCTCCGCCACAGCTCTCAGGATATAGTTGCGACTGTCCCGCACTCTGCTCAACAGCGATGCTGTTTTTTTGCGTATTATGGCATGAAAGCCATCTGTGTGGGTCTCAGCGAACATTTCCGAGGCGCTGCAGAAACGGGGCAGTCGTAACAACATCCTGAAAGCATTATTATATTGCACGCGCAGGGTATCCAGCGATCTCTTGGTATAGCTGACCCATAGATTGCTCGTGTAAAAGCTCTGACAGTAGGTCTTAAAAAGAGTAATTTTTACTTGGTCAGAGCATCGAGCAAATTTACGGGCCAACATGTTCCCTCTGACCGCTAGTGCCCTACGCTCCCTCTCGATGACTATATCATCTCTAAGGAGGTCGGCAATGAAATGTCCAAGATACTTAAATTTAGACACTCGGTTTAACGGGAGTCCATTCAACCTTATTATTTCCGGAGCAGAGTCCGGACACCTACCGGCGGCCTTGAAGATCATATATTCACTTTTGGTAACATTATAAATCAGTCCGTGTGAGGCAGCATAAGTTTCACAAACTTTGAGCAATTCTCTGATTGCCCCAGCAGTTGGGCCCAGCAGCACCATATCGTCCGCATAGTTGATGTTATTGACGCTCACTCCATTTATTCGACATCCAATATTCATGCTACTGAGCTCAGTGATGAGGCCATCAACATACAGATTGAAAAGCCTAGGGGATGTCAAACCCCCTTGTCTCACACCGCATTCCAATCTATATGCCGAAGACAGAGTGTTAGATCACTTTACCAGGTTCCCCTGATTGGCATACCAGTACTGGAAGATTTTCAGTATTTCAGCAGGCGCGCCCCTGTCCTTCAACTTGTCCCAAAGCACATCATAGGAAACAAGATCGAAGGCCTTTGAGAGGTCGAGGAAACAAGCATACACCGGCGTCTTACGATCGGTATAGTATTGAACAGTATGCTTGAGACTTAAGATAGCAGTTTCCGTTGATAGTCCAGGCTGAAACCCGAACTGTGCTTCATGAAGATTCAAAATATTCTTCAAACATGAGTCAAGCATACTGTCCAATACCTTAGCCATGATCGTTGCCAAGGAAATCGGGCGGAAATTCCCTTCACTTGATATGTCCCCTACCCTGTTCTTAACAATGGGAACCACAATAGTTTTTATAAAATTTTCTGGCAGGTATGAATGGCTAACACACATAGTATAGAACAGTGACAAGACCCTCGGAACATGGACCACTGCGTATTTCAAGTGCTCAATGCTGAGTCCATCGTGTCCGGGAGACCTGCCCGTGCTCATTCCTTGTATGACTCCTTTAACTTGCTTGGCAGAGAATTGCATAAGTTTCTCCTTCTCCCGACAACAACACTCAGCGCCAGCGCCTGCGGAAGAAACTGAGGGACCAAGGGGTGATTGCACCTGGAAATGTTTCATAAACAGGTTCGCAATATCCCCGTGATCACTCTTCCCGTCCACACTCACCGCGAGGCCAGGCCTAGTATCCAACTTACCTGTAGATTTCCAGAATTTACCAAAGTTCTTAGTAGCTCGTTGTTCTGTTATTATATCCATTTTAATTTGTTCTTGACTCTTTTGGCACCATTTCAAGCGACTTTTAAATATTTTACGAGCCTCTCGAATTTGCTCGCAAATGTACCCTTGAGTCGGTCGTCTATGTTCTGTCCAGGTTTTAAGTTTAAGCCTAGCCTCGCTGTGAGCATCCCGTACATGTTTATTCCAGCCATACAGACACCGATATTGTCTGTGTGGCCTATAGTCACTCGTCTCCTTAGATTGTTTAGCTGCCTCACACAGAACGTTCACAATCTGATCATACAACTTATCCAGTATCATTTTATGTTCAACCAGGCTGCATGACCCATGACTGCACTCCGTAAATTCTTGGGGAAATCAATGTCTCGTAACTTACTATTGCACAAGAACCGGTACCTATCAATTTCAGAACAGTTTCTTTCACCCCATGTAATCGCGCTACGGAGCACTGTCTGAGTCACCAGTTTTGATCTCACAATACTCAAATCACATACAACATAGATAGGTAAATGATCAGAATTATATACATCCTCTTTAATACCTACATCTACAACAGTATGCCACGCCGATAAAGATACCACACAGTGGTCGAGCCATCTCCTACACCCATGCGCATCACTAGTAAATGTGTAGTGATTCCGCTCAGCACCCAGTTTTTCAATATCGGCACAAACCCATGACTGGTCCGCACAGAAGTTCATCAATTCATTATAAAAGTTTTCTTTGGGGTGCGCGTTAAAATCTCCCAATATAAACACGTTTTCAACATCATAACAATGCTGCAAGCTACAATAGCACTTATTTCACTTAAAACATCTGTAAACATAGTTAAATTCTCCGGCGAATCTGTAGGCATATAGACAGAGAAAACAATAATAGAGCGCTCTCCAGTCACTGCCTTAATGGCCACAATCCGTTTACTACTACAGTCCAAAACAGAGACCGACCCAAACATACCTTTCCTCCAGAGAATGGCCACTCCCCCATACGGTCTTCCTCTTAACGGTCCGACGGATGTGTCAACCGCTGATTTACCAGTAAATTCAAAGTCTTGACTTATGGTCCCTAATGTCAATATGTCATGGGGAAGAAGCCATGTCTCTTGGAGGGCTACAAGATCTGACCATGCACAGATTGCTCGAATGTTATCAATAGAGCGTTTTGCTGACTGACAATTAAAACTAGTAAATTTCAAGTATTCATTCGTGTTTGCGTTACTATACATTATGAAAATATTTAACTACCTTTAACTTTAGACTCAGCGTTGGTTCGATACATGAAATGCACAAACCGCCTAAAAGTAATGCCATCCGGCCACAACTGGTCATTTAGAAATACATCAACTTTACATTTTGAAACAAATACTTTATAAGCATTGAACATTTAAAATGATTTAATGTTAATCTTTTTTAAAGACACACTCTCATTTTTTTTAGTCTTAATGTAACTAATAATATCATGTTCTTGAGTTTCAGTACTAACGTTTGAAATTAACAATGGCACTTTTACATCAGCCGCCGAAATTTAACATCAGGCTCAATGGAAGCACGACCCCTCTGACTAACTAACCTAATATGCATGACAATAAAAATAGGTTAAAGTTGTATTTGGCTAACCAACAATAATAAAATAATCTTTACGAACGAAAATTATGTTTTATTTGTATTACTTAAGATATTTTATTTAATTCTCATATTTAAGTGAACTTTGTAGGTATGTTCTTTTTGAGAAAAAAAAATCTTTTAACCGAACCTACAAAAAGCCAGCGTTAAAAAATATAGCTTTTTACGTATTTTTTTTTTTTTTTTAATATTGGCATTCGTCAGCTGGCCTTTATCCCTATGGTTTGAGCAACATCTCTTGGGCCCTGATTCTCGTAATCGTGGTTGTAGTATAATCTGAATATATTCAGTTCTGTCACTTCTCAAATGAAACGCTCGTAATGTACACACTGCGTCAGTATGTGCTAGCCTCTCAATATTTATAATGTTACACTGCTACAACATTGAATTCGTTACGAATAAGCTAAGGAATACTTCAAAAAGATTTCATTGTTTTGATTTGGATTCGAACCATCGCATAACGGAACTTCATCTTACTCGTACCAGCAGTTTGACGAACTAGCCAGCGACCCCATGTGAGCTGCGATGAAATTGTATCTACTATCGTCCGAGTCACTTTATCTAATGGTCTCTGCCTAATCGGTAGATGTCAAAATTTGAGGGTATCCATTAACGTTTTCTTTATAAAATCAAGCCATACCCTCAATAAGTTATAACTACAACGTTTGATGTATATGTTCACTTAAAACTATTGTTTATTTCTAGCGCTGCCTATTTTATCGATTGCGTTAGTAGGATGTCACTTGTCTAGGGACCTGTTTGTGTTAGTTGGCAAAATATGTATATTATGATAACTGTACATTATCAAATCAAATAGGAAAAAATACATCTTTCTAGTCAAATAAAATCAAAATTTTGTTAAATAATAGCAATAATAAATATTACTAAACGTAACGCGCGGGTACGTCGACCCCTATTGTCACCAGTGGCAAAGCAGATGCGTCGCAGCCAAAGCGACAAACCAGAAAACGAGAAAAACAGAAAAGAGGTACCCAACCTGCACTGACTGCAGTCAGTGGCTCCTTGCAAAGAACCTGCAGCCAAGTTAATGAGGAGGGTTTCACGAAAGTAGAAAATAAAAAGAAAAAGCCCTGTTCTCGTAACCTTTAATTAGCTTTTCTTTTTTTTTTTTTTCAAAAGCAAAAAACGGAGCACTTATAGAATCACTCATGTGTCTGTTTGTCTGTCCATCTGAATCCTTGATTTTGCTCCGAATCTAATGGACCGATTAAATTTAAATTTGGTACACATTTGTATTTTTGTGACCCAAACACGGACGTGTAGCGTAAATAACTTGACTTTTGGAAGGCAAACAAGAAAAAAAAAGAAAACTGTGCCATATCAAATTTTTAAAATTACAAATAAATATAATTGAGAAAATTGATGAAAATTGACCGTTCCCCACTTATCTCCGAAACTAATAACATTTTGAAATAAAATACAGAGAACAGTTTTACTCATAGATTACAGGAAAACCTATAAGAAGTCTATGGTCTTGAAATAACATGGTAATCATGTGCGCACAAATATACATTTGCAGTTGGAATTCATGTGAGAACATGTTTGTCAAATACAATGTTATTAAGTTTGTATTTGGGATAAATTCATCTCAACTACGGAACCCTTCATTAGGCGTGGTCTGAAACGCACTTGGCCGGTTTGTTTAAATATTATTATTTCCTTTAGTAACTACCTACATATGTTTGCTTAAAATAACTAAATTATACTTATTTATGTTATCGAAGAGCGGAGTTTCCTAAAACAGGCTGGACTGCTTAAAAGGAAGCTCTAATCACTATGTATAAAACATTTTTAATACACACATCAAAAGTGTCTAGGGATCAAGCATTTTTATGCGGATTTCTTGAGATTGAGATGTGGCTTTGTAATAAATTTATGATTATATAAATTTATATGGATCCTTTTTGGTGCATTTCATAATTTGAAACAGGAACTGTTAATCAAATTCGAGTAAAAGATGAAAATCAGCTGTCAATATTTTCCCTATAAAAACATACAACGCATTGAAGACATTATTAGTGCTACTGTTTCCCTACTACTGATTAAAACCAACGTTATTATGGAGCGGCGACGTCATTTAAGCAGGGAAGAAATGCTCAGAGCCGTGGGAATGATAGAAGCTGGTTCCCGGCAACGTACTGTGGCTTTAGCTCTGAATACAAGTCAGAGTGTTATCAGTCGACTTTGGACACGTTACCGAAGCACTGGTACCGTGGCTGAGCGCCATGGAGGACGGTATCGCTGCACCACACGGAGACAAGACCGATACATTCAAATCTTAACTCGAAGAGCTCCAACAATAACCGCCATGATGTTAGCCGTGAGGCTTCATCACTCTTCAGGGAACTTAATTAGCGACCAAACAGTCAGAAACCGCTTGCATGAAGTGAACCTTCATTCCCGAAGACCGCTACGGGTACCACCTATAGCAATGCACAATCGTAGGATTCGATATCAATGGGCTCTTGAACACAGAAATTGGGCAGAAGAACAATGGCGTTTCGTGTGCTTTTCTTATGAGTCTCGTTTTGGTATGAGACCGGATACAAGACGTATACGACACTGGAGAACCCCTGGACGCCAACAGCGATTAAAATCCTGCCAGGAAGTCCATCCTTATAGTGGTGGAACCATCATGGTATGGGCGGGTATTTGGATCGGCGGAAGAACTGAGTTGATTTGGATCAGAGGCAACCTCAACGCTCAAATTTATGCTGAGACGATTGTATCTGACGTCATCGTTCCTCTACAAGTGCAAATCGGTCCCTTATTTCAGTTAATGCATGATAATGCACGACCGCACACCGCAAGAGTTGTAAGACAGACTCTCGCCGCAGCTAACATCAATGTCCTGCTCTGGCCTGCTCAGTCGCCAGACTTGAACCCGATTGAGCATGCATGGGATATGCTACAGAGAAGAGCTCTGCCGAATATGGAGGGTATCCAGTCGCAAGAAGACCTTTTTTTGTTGTTGCAACGAACATGGGCGGCCATTCCACAGCGTGATTTGGATGAACTCATTTTGAGTATGCCAAACCGATGTTCTTGTGTTGTTAGTGTTCGCGGTAGAAACACGGATTATTAATTGTTTAAGTTACCCAATAAAATTTTAAAGAAAACTGTTATTTCAGTCTTTTTTTCGAACTTTAATGTTAGTGGTTCAAATGTCAAAAATCCCTTTATTAGGAAAATGGCAAATTTCTTTATTAATGCAAAGGTGACTTGGTTTATCGTTACTGTGACAAACGAAAACACTTTATTTGATGAATCCTTAAAGAAAATTTTAATTAATATCAATCAGGAGAAAAGTTATTGCAAAAATATATGTTGATCCCTAGACACTTTTGATATGTGTATTTGCTTCTTCTTCTCCCCCTTTCTCACTTTTGTACACATAAGGAACTTTTAAGCAAAATTTCATGCTTCTAGATTTGTAATAGCATCAAAAATGCTATTGGGTGATTGCAACATTAAATGAAAGATTGAATTATTTGCTCAATTCGTGTTCGTTTATTTTTATTCTGGCATCAGAATAGAACGCTTCAGTAGTAAAGAGGAGATCCACAACCGCAAGCGCACTGTCCGGAGATAGATACGGCACCAGCAGCGGGTACAGCACCACCGAAAGTCACTGCGCCCATTATGGGAACAGTACCAGCAACAGCGGTGTTACCGGCGACTGGAAGTTCACCAATGACCGCCACGTTGCCTTCACCGGCGCCGTAGTAAGCAGCCCCAGTGCCGATAGCACCTCCATATGCGGTAGCAGGAGCAAGTGCGCCACCATAAGCAGATCCGATGGCACCACCGTAAGCACCAAGACCGAGGGCACCACCACAGGCAGCACCAGGATAGAGACCAGCGCCGAGACCCAGAGCAGGAGATATGGGGGCCACTTGACCTTTGCAGCCGCACCCGTAACCAAACACATTCTGAGGGAACAATAACATATTTATTTATAGAAAACCATCATGCCAGAATTACAGAACAACTATGAAATACAAAAACATTAGCAATGATGAGAAATCTTAAAATTAAATATATTTTGGACGATCACTCACCTGGACCAAGCAAGCTTGGATGCAGAGCAACAGAACAGTGAAGGTAGACATGTTTGACCTTTGTTTGTGTTCAACGAAAAGCTGAAGACTGTATGATGTTCCTACTTCTAGGCAACGTTTATATAGTACGAAATTTTCTTATCATAATAACGTGATGTTTTTCTATGTTCTATTGAAACAAAGCCCTTCATACTAAATATTTCAAGGATACCATCACTTACGAAATACATGCATTTTTCTATTTCCCCATATTGAAACTACTGATAAAGGTATGAAAAGTTCATTTCAAAATCCACAAATTGCTGCAACACAACTAGATAAGGACTACGTTTCAGTATAAATAGTCGATCGATTCTTGGAAAACTCATTCTGAAGTTCACTTCAACACAAACTACAATGTCTGCCAAGGTGATCCTCGTCCTCTGCGCTCAGGCGCTCTTCATACAGGTGAGAAAGTATTTTTAAATATTATATTCTTCCGTTAGCATTTCTTCTATGTACAGTATGCGTTCAAAAGTGCATAGGCACGTTAAAAGTCGTATTGTTGTGAACACGCAGTATAGTCCGTATATCTGTATGTGTAAACAACACGGCACACACACCACAGAGAACGCAGTTTTGCGCTTTACACACTGTCGTATCGTCGCGTACTTGCGCCGCACTACCGAAACAAATATATATTTCCGTCGCTTTTGTTAGACACGGTAACTCACACGCATCATGCGCTTGACCATGGCCAGTTTATGGCATTGCTAAAATTCGATCTAAACTCATGTGTGCAGATAGCAGAAAGCGTCAAGCGTTGGTCTGAGATTCAAACTGGCTAAGGTTCCGATCTCGTAAAGCACAGCGCAGTTTTTTGCAAATATTATTATTTTTGTTTGCAATAATAATATATTTTAACTATTGCTGCCTTTTTTATTAATGCTGTTATTGCAATAAAGGGTTAAGAATTAAAAATGCGTGATATGTGATAACAAAATTAAAAAATATTTGTTCGTTATATTTATTTTACTTATAAATAACAAATTGCTACAATTATTTGTCATTACTTCAGCTGAATAAGATGTGAAATAGATGTCAAGAAACTTTGTATTATTTTGACATATTTGTATTGTGAAATGTTTTAAATTTTAAATGATTTTTTTTCACCATAAATATTAGTTAGCTTTGATCATGGTCGAAGTAATTAAGCAGGAAATAAGAATACAAAACTACTCAAAATTTAAAAAATAACTACTTACAAAATAGGTGATTTTAAGGTTAAGTATGGGCAGTTTGTTTACATTATTTATTTTACATTTTATTTGGCTTTAGTAAATATTGGTTGGTATTGAGGTTATAGCTTAACACGTTGAGGGACACTAAACGCCCCCAGACGTAATAACAATAAAACTTCTATTGTGTCTCGTTCAGTGTCCTCGAATGCGTTAAGTATTCATTTTCTTTACGAAAAGAAGATTGAAACTAAACCTCAAATTTTAATCCTAAAATAATAATATTTCTAAAATAATCTTAAACATTTTCGGTCTATCTGCGAGAAATACGACAAACACCATATATTGTAACGTGCTTACAAAAATCGTTACCACAAATTCATGCAATAACGAATCTGTTTTTTATTAAGTTGGTACGGTAAATATTTTAAGGTTAAAATATAGCAGTGTCCCACTTGAAGTCTTAATATTATCGTGCGAAACTTAAACGTTCTCGTTTATACCTTTCTGTCGAAAACGGCTTCCTAGCTGGTCTTCAGTGATGCAAAACTTCAGAGTGCACAGCGAACGGTTCATAATAATGTGTTTAATAATTCAGCAAAATATCTCTGGTATGAAACCATTTGTTTCATATTCATTCATCATTTGACGTCGCTGCTCCTCGATAATAAGCCTCTTTCTCATACCTCTTAACCCTCACAGTATTTCTCTAGAACAAAGAATAACATTGTATTAATTACACATAATAATTATTTATCATTCACTAATCGAATTAAACCTCATAATGAATTTAAAACTTTAAAGGCATCTTCTGTCTCAACAATACCTCTGTTATATCAACAATACCTTTGATTAAGATTTATGTTTAGTAAAATATGAAATATTGAAATGATAACACTCACACTCAGTCCGGTTTCATTAGATATTTGTGCATTCACTTTTACGCAGTGCAATAATATTTGATCTCCCTTCAATATTTATATTTGACTGCATTTTGAAAATAATAACCACAACACCGCTAATACCTAAATACTCGTCACCAACAATAACCACGAACCAACAAAGTTTTATTAAGGCGGGCCGAGCCCGAGCGCAGTAGGCATACAACGCTTACCCCAGCCCCCGCAACGAGTAGCGATACGTAACAAATTACGATGCGCGGGAAACGCGAGCGCCAAGCGCACCGCTCATGAGTTCACGACCTCGCGTAGGTAGTAAGTTGGGTCACATAACAGAGCAATGCAGTAGATCAACTTGAATTGATTAATATAAGTTTATTTTATTTTATTTTTCTATTATATATTTTTGAAGGTTATAGATAGATTAGGTAAGTATTGATTAACTTGAACCTAATGAATAATAATTAAAAATAAATATAATAATAATAATTTCATTCAAAACGTCTAACGGGCCTCTGCGAGTTGGCTTCGGCCCCTCGTACGCCTTCCAAAGGTCCGGGACCCTAAGGTCCCGAGAAATTTCATAGACCCTATAGTAATAATAATAAATATATTACAATAATAATATATTTATTTACTCAAAAACGATTAAAAACAGTCTGATAAATGTAATTTACAATTTCTAAATACTTTTCCTCTTGCCAATAAACACTGAATAAAGTTATGCCTTGGATAACGTGTGTATAGCCAAACTAGCTAAATATATGTAGTTTTTATTTATTTATTTGTCATAATTTGATACAGTGTTTTTAGTAAGTAGTGTACTGCGCATAAACGAGCTTTTAGGCACAAGCTCGTTTATGCGCAGTACACGTTACCGAAAATAATAAATAATATTTTTTTAGGAAATGGTCATACTGTACATTTCTACACTATGGCACGAGTGTAAAAAAGTATAAATATTATTATTTGTTGTGTTGTGGTGGCTGTGGGATACATAGCTTACTTCTAAATGAACGCCTAAATATTATTGCACTGTTGAATTTTCAACTCTCACGTAGGAAATACGCGCTTTTATTTAGGCATTTACCTATTTAGATGTACGAAAAGTGAAACCGGACATATCAGCAGTAAATAACAAATATTATAAGACTAGGCAAAGGCTCTTATTATACATATTGAGATTTTATTAGGACTTTGTAACCTTGTTGAAATATTACGCAGGCGCTCGGTACCTACCTTTTTATTACCTATCAACTTCGTTTATGCAGTTTGTCCTACGAGTCGCGTAAACACGTATAGTAGGCCGCACGTCATGTCAGTGGAAACAAAACCAGTGTAAACTGGTCTCTTATTCTAATGAAACTCCGTACGTTGGGCCAGCTCAAGATTATAGTGTTATTTATCACTTACCACAGACGCGCGACGTGTGGTCGACTGTACAGTACCTACCTACGCTAATAAACATTATAAAAACCACCCGGACCAACTCAGCGCGGGATGAACTAACTACCTACCTATTTGACATTTGAAAATAGTAAACCATTACAACATTAGTGCGCGTGGCGGCTTTATGCAATGCGATATAGGTTTCAAATTCACCTATTTACACACCTTGATGCGGTTGGTAAATCTATTCAGCGAGAAAAATATACCATTATAATTTTTGCGCGCGTGGCGTCTTTATTCACATTGTCATAGGGTTGAAATTCAACTGATTTACACACATATTTGCGTTTTGTAAATCTATTCGTTAGTAAAGTAAAATATAATACCTTTATATAATGTAGTGTATAATAATATTTTCAATTACCTTTTTTGTTTATTCAGCCTTCGTAGACCCAGCGATGACAACTATTTATTTTTTTTAGTTTTGCCCATTTTGTTTAAAAAAATATAACTAAAAGTATCTAATAAAAACTAACTATTTACAACTATTAAAAATTTTAACTATAATAATTACCTATCCTAATACCTAACCCAATTCCTTATCCAGATATCCTAATCTTAGTTACCTATTATAATTTACAATATGTTTTTTGGCTCAGCCGGTAATAAAACTTAGCGGGGGTGGCGGTCTTGCAAAAATTGGCATACGTCCGACCTCCAACACGTTCCGCTCGGGACTAAATGGCACGGGGCGAGTGCATGAAAAGATCAAAACGCTTGATTTTGGAATTAGTGGTATTGGTATTCTCATATTTCACATTATTTTGGCCAGTTTATATCACTTTTTTTACGACCTTTATTATGGTATAAGTTTTATTATTCAAAGCCTAATATAACTCAAATAAAAAAAATATTTGAACATAATTTAGACATGTTTTTGCGATTTAATTGGATGCAGTAAAGTGCAAGTAATCGTGTATGGCACGGCTGAAATATCTAGATCAAAGTGTGAAATATGTAATATGTTTTTTTCAAAATTTTAATCCGTGTTATCTACGAATAAAAGACAATAGAAAACGTCGTTTATACGGGTAACCCCGCCTTAAGCGAATACGCGTAACGAACTGCGTCTGTCTACCCCACAGATATCGAAATAATTTACTTAGTTTTCTGTGGTCTACCTGCTAAACTAATATTTATGTGAACAAGACGACCGAAACAAAAAACGAATGATTATTGAACTAGTAATTATTAAAAAACAACAAAAACTATGTATAGTAATTATTAAAAAATTACAAGCAAACCGCAGATGAGATTTGAACCCTCGCTCGGCTCGCCATAATCGCACATACCAAAGCACGTTATCCACTGAGCTAGCATGCCATATACTGTATTGATAGAAATTATGAAGTACTATGAGTTGCAGACAAAGTGTGTGTGTCTATAGTATTGTAACATCTTATAGAAGAAGGTCGTAAGTCAAACCGAAGCGTCAGTCTATTGCTTTGTGCGAGTGCCTATGGACTTTTGGTTAGTACTGTACCTATTTTATGGATATTTTTCAAAATTCAGTATAATTATATAGGTACTGAGCATTTGATCAGTTTAATATTGTGGATTAAGTAACGCATATTGTAATGCCTATTTAACCCTAATATTTCGAGTCACATGTAAAGATTACCAATATAAAGAAAAATATTGTATTCAGATTTAAAACTCTGGTCTTCAATTCCTCGAAGAGTCCATTCAACTTAAGCTAGACATTCTTTCTTTTAATTTTATAATGACCGTTAAGTTTTTCACACTAAAACATGTTTAGAATTGCATAAAACACGTCTGACACCCATTACGTTACTTGATCGATAAAATTATCATGTTACAATCCATATTTAAGATACAATATTTTTTTGTTTACAGACTGGTTTCAGTTCATGTCTTGGTCGTGGAGCCATCGCCGCTCCTACTCTTATTGCCCCAGGATGTGCTGGGAACGGCTGGGCTGGCAATGGTTTGATCGGGAATGGTTTGATTGGTAATGGCTATGCTGGTAACTGTGCCAACAATGGTTTCATTGGTGATGGTATTATTGGTAATGGTTTAATTGGCAATGGATTGGCTGCTCTAGAGATCATCCCCACCAGTGGCGGTGGACTGCCTGTCTCCAGCTTTTGTGATTTCGCTCCCAGTGGCCTCTCCGTAGCGTCTGAGAATGTGTATGAGGGTGCTCTGTCCGTGGCTGGTGAGCTGCCGTTCGTGAGTGGTGTGGCTTTGGAGGGAGTATTACCAAGTGGCGGTGTTGGCGCCGTCAGCTACAGCTGCGGTAACGGTTTTACTGCTATTGAGAGCATCGCTCCTTCTGCTGCTGGCTATGGCGCTGCTGGTGCGTATGGCGCTGGTGGTGCCTATGGTACTGCGGGTGGCTATGGGTTTGGCGCTGGGTATGGACTTGGAGCTCCTGCAGCTCTCGGACTTGGCTATGCAGGCCGCGGCTGTGGATGTGGTGTGTACTAAAAACTTAAAAATAATTACGTTACTTTTTGTCGGAACCAATGATGATTCAATAAAATGATTTGGAATTTATTTTGTTTTATGAATTTACTTTTACCCAGTCTCCCTGTAATGTAATGTGTGATGTTTTATTTAATTAAAAAGAGGTCTCGTGAATTCTGTGCGTTCGATTCTTGCTGTCGAATTGAGGGTAGTTGGTCAATCATCACTGAACCTGTTCACTAAACCCAGAATACGGCTAAACTGCCTATCTGTGTAGTGCCGTGCATGCTGAAGCTCTCCCGCTGACCCGGGAGTTGAGACAAGGTAGGTGGTGTTCAATTGCCTTCTTGGAGATACTAGAAACAAACGATTTCCACCCACAAATACTTTACTTTCAACATTCTAATGTTCACAAGACGCCAGCAATTATTTTCTTAAAAAAGATTGGTCGAAAACCGAACACTGTGATTTAGCTAAACTTGACGTTTTATCAAGACTATACTTTAGTTTGAATGCTTTCTTTCTAATAGTGTCAAACTATAGCCATATTTTAATCTTCCAATGAGTCATAAATCATAATATTACTAAGCTGAAATTCCTCGAACCTTCCAAATTCGACAAAACATTCTACAAAAGAGGGCAATCCGAGCGATCTATAAAATGGGTCCTCGCGATTCCCTTAGAGACAAATTTAAAGAAATTGATATACTGACTCTGCCTTCTCTTTATATCTTAGAAAGTATTTTGTATGTTTGCAAAAACTTAGGACTTTTCAAAATAAGAAGCGATTTCCATAATATAAATACACGTAGTAGACATGAAATTGTGATACCCTCTTTTTTTTTTTTTTTGAGGGTGGGAAATCATCAAATAACTTCTCCCGCTCTGGGCGGAGCGGGAGGGCGTGTCAGACTCTTACTGACTAAAACCCACCCGTGTTCCTTCGGTTGCCCTGTTGCCGGGGGCCACAATCTCCCTTTCGGTTTTCTTCGCAACCCCGGCAGGCATCGGCCCTAGTGGACCCCTTCAAATCTGCTGAAACTCCGCAAAAACTTAGGACTTTTCAAAATAAGAAGTTATTTACATAATATAAATACACGTAGTAGACATGAAATTGTGATACCCAAATTTAAATTAACTAAAACAAGCAAGTCATTTCTTATAAACAGTATCCGCTTTTATAACAAGTTGCCAGAGTCTGTTACAGTACTTAGCGATGGGAAGTTCAAAACCCATATCAAACGTGTTCTTATCAAGAAAGCATATTACAAAATTAAAGACTATGATGAAGACAAGGAAGTTTGACAATAATTCCTTCTGCACATGTGGCTTCCCTGGTATCTCATTAACGGCATAATTATGTAAGAGTCTATTATCTGCTCCCAAATTACCATATTTATTTTCATCTTATTTTTTTTTTACATTCGTCCTTGACATATTCATCCTATTATTTGACATTATATACCTACGAGTTAATTTTAACTGTTTATTAGTGGCTTTTTTGTACATGATAATTATTCAGATTTATTACAGCGTTTAATTAAAAGAGGTTTTTATTTTTATTAATTTATATATCTTTTGTATAGATTCTTTTCTATTTTGTGAATGTGAGAACACTGTAGGCTTAGTGGACTGTAGATTTGTTGACCATTTTCTATTTTCTTAAGTACCTGGTACTTATTGAAAGACACACTGTCCTCCCATACCTAGTCACACTGTTATTTGAAAGAATTGTAAAAGCCAATTATTTTTAAAAGAGTAACCGTGGAGTTTCTTGCCGGCTCTTCTCCATAGGAAACGACCAATTGGAACCGTGCACCTATCTTCTGACGTTTCATAAGTGCCTATGTAGGTCTATGTGTAATAAAAATATTTTGAATATTGAAAATTTTGAATTTTGAATTTTGACATCAATAACCAAAAATAACCTCTTTGGTATACCTATTTGAAACATTTCCCCTTCTTCCGAGTAACACGATACATGTACATTCACGATTTGTGAGATAATTAAGGCAGGCAAAACCGTTGGGGGTCATGTTTCGTCATCACATGGGAGTCACGTGATTTTACGAAATCACATATTAATAAGTTAAGTTTTTTTGCGTTTATAGAATACCGTACATCTGTATTTAGGTTTAAAATACATAACATGATTATACGTTACAATAGACCCACAAATGCATGACAGCGTTTTAAACAGTGTATGTCATTAGTTCGACAAACAAGTGATAGATTTCTCATTCCTTTATTTCGCGCGATCTTGGTAGGAGGATCCATAGGTCGAAATGAAATTAAATTGTTTATTCTGTAAATATATTAACGAAATAACTTTTACACGACATGTTATAAAAAGAATAATCTAGATGGAGTCGCCATTTCCTGCCTGACTACCTTCATTTCAAAGCCCAAAGTCTCTTTTAAAGTCCAGACATAATCTTGGTCAGATCATGTAGATAAGTGACTGAAATGGTCTTTTGAGCACAGGACCACTCAGATTTGAGTAGACCAGTCCTGTCAGTGCAAACATTGTCATTAATCGAGAAACACAACTGAGAACTTAATGAGATCAACGACTCGGCGAACAATATCAAATAAAAGACATTTAGGTAGGTCGCATAAAGTTACTTACTCAAACTGCCAGACCATCATTAATACTAACAAAGAAAGAAAAAAATACCCACATAGTCCTTACATTCGCAATAATTAAAGTTAAATATGTTATTAAATACTTTACAAAATAAATATTCATGTGATTTTGTTTATAATTGTTATTTGTATATATTCTTCAATTTTAATGTGTATATAAAGTGATGTATAATGTTGATTTTGCATAATAATTAAAATGTCAAGTTTTATGGATTTATCACAAGGCTTAACAGAGCGAGCAGCTCAATCCCAGGCTTTTTTATCGAAGGTACAACAGGTCGTAAGTTCGACAGGTCGTTAGTGCGACAGGCTATATATGTTTGAAAAACATGACTATAATTACCGGAGATTTATTGTGAAAGACGGCACGGTTGACATCTGTCGAGGATGCCACAATCCGGGGGAATCAATCCGACACCTTTACCTCCGGGTGTCATCGTCTAGCTAACGTACTTGCATAGACACAATCTTGTAGCCAGGATTATTCATCAGAAATATGGCCCTAAAATGCAGCCTTGTGGAATCGGAAGTACTGTACTACAGGTAAGTGCCCAGCCCAGTTCTCGAAAATGAAAACAAAATGCTATAGGATATGATATACCTCAAGATGGATGTCGCAAACATAATTATACAAAAATATGCAGAAGCTCATGAACACATACTTCATCATCTCGTGAATGTTGATGCGATCTTAATAACACTGAATTAGTGCGAAGACTAAAAAGGGACCTTTTGAGTTAGTTTAGTGCAGTGTAAGTGTTTTATAGTTACTTAGCAATTTAAGTTATATTTAAATTAATTATTAACTAATAGGCTAGATTGTAATATGAATAAAGTATCACAATTGTGAAAATTTATAAAGAAAAAAAAAATTAAATAAGGCGAAATGTTTGTGTTTTTGCGGTTTTCGTCTACTACGCAAACCAACGAGATTGTTTTACTCCAGTGAGAAAATATTAAGAGTTTTAAAAGAATAATTATATTGTTTTTAATTTCTTGCACCTGAGAAATTCAATTTTTTATAAATATGGCTTCAGTTTTACACTTTTTATTTTTATTTTATCTGAACGGGTCTGCTGTAGACCCCAATCTCCCCTCATGGAAAGCGATGGATGAGGTATATGATTGACTTTTCGAAGTAAAGTATGAAAACTAATTTTCAAGTGTCTTTTTCTTTTTTTTTTGCACAATATGTTGCTTTATAGTCACTGATAAATAAATGCAATTTCTTTCTTCAAACTTCCTTTATCACAAAATTTAAGAGGTATCTCTTTACTAATAAAACTTCACTTTAACATTACAGAGACACTGGGTAAAAATAAATTCATTAAACGAAATATATTGCAAATCATTTATTGAATCATTGGTTCTTATAAAAACTTAAGTTATTATTGTTAAGTTTTTATTAGACACCACATCCACAGCCGCTGTTTCCATAGCCGAGTCCGAGAGCTGCAGGAGTGAAGACAGCAGCTCCAAGTCCATAGCCAGCGCCGAACTCATAGGCACCCGCAGCGCCATACGCACCAGCAGCACCATAGGCAGCAGCAGAAGGAGCGATGCTCTCAATAGCAGTAATACCGTTACCGCAGCTGTAGCTGACGGCGCCAGCACCGCCACTTGGTAATACTCCCTCCAAAGCCACACCACCCACGAACGGCAGCTCACCAGCCACGGACAGAGCACCCTCATATACATTCTCAGACGCCACGGAGAGGCCACTGGGAGCGAAAGTAGAGACGCTGGAGACAGGCAGTCCACCGCCACTGGTGGGAATTATCTCTATACCAGCCAAGCCATTGCCAATTAAACCATTACCAATAATACCATCACCAATGAAACCATTGTTGGCACAGTTACCAGCATAGCCATTCCCAATCAAACCATTACCAATCAATCCATTTCCGATTAAACCATTACCAGCCCAGCCGTTACCAGCACATCCTGGGGCAACAAAACTAGGAGCAGCGATGGCTCCACGACCAAGACATGAACTGAAACCAGTCTGTAAACAAAAACATATTATATATATTAAAAATATATCTTTATCAGCAAATATATTATTATTATTGAAACAAATAGTATAATTTTATCGATCAAGTAACATAATGGGTGTCAAACGTGTTTTATGCAATTCTTAACATGATTTTAGTGCGGAAAACTTACCGGTCATTATACAATTAGAAGTGAGAATGGCCTCTTTGGGAATTGAAGACCAGTGTTTTAAATCTGAATCCAAACTTTTTTCTTTGTATTGGTAATATTTACATGACGTGACTCAAAGCAATAGGGTTTAATAAGCATTGCATTATTCGTTACTTAAATTGCGTTACTTGGTAATCCACAATATTAAACTGATCAAATACTAAGTGTACACGTTAAATTTCGATACTCTAAATGGATACAAGAAATATCCTAATGAAAGATTTTTTCTCACCTGGATGAAGAGCGCCTGAGCGCAGAGGACGAGGATTACCTGGGCTGACATTGTAGTTTGAGTTGAAGTGAACTTCAGAATGAGTTTTCCAAGAATCAATCGACTATTTATACTGAAACGTAGTCCTTATCTAGTTGTGTTGCAGCAATTTATGGATTTTGAAAGAACTTTTCGTACCTTTATCAGTAGTTGTAATATGGGGAAAAAGAAAAATGCATGTATTTCGTAAGTGATGTAACCTTGAAATATTTATTATGAAGGACTTTGTTTCATTAGAACATAATTATAGAAAACATCACTTTGTTATGATAAGAAGCTTTCGCACTATATAAACGTAGTCTAGAAGTAGGAACATCATTCAATCTTCAGCTTCTCGTTGATCACAAACATCAAACATGTCTACCTTCACTGTTCTGTTGCTCTGCATCCAAGCTTGCTTGGTCCAGGTGGGTAATCGTCCAAAATATACTTAATTTTGAGATTTCTCATCGTTGCTAATGTTTTTGTATTTCATATTTGTTCTAAAGTTCTGGCATGATGATGTTCTTAATAAAATGTTTTTGTCCCCCCAGAATGTGTTCGGTTACGGGTGCGGCTGCGGAAGTCAAGTGGCTCCCATAGCTCCTGCTCTGGGTTTCGGCGCTGGTCTCTATCCTGGTGCTGCATGTGGTGGTGCCCTTGGTCTTGGTGCTTACGGTGGTGCTTTTGGATCTGCTTATGGTGGCGCACTTGCTCCTGCTGCTGCATATGGAGGTACTATCGCTTCTGGAACGGTTTACGGCGGCGCTGGTGAAGGCAACGTTGCGGTCATTGGTGAGCTGCCAGTCGCCGGTAACACCGCTGTTGCTGGTCAGGTCCCCATCCTAGGTGTCGTGAACTTCGGCGGCGCTGTGCCAGCTGCTGGTGCCGTGTCTGTCTCCGGACAATGTGCGTGCGGCTGCGGTTCTCCTATGTACTGTTGAAACGTATTATTCAAACGCCAAAATGAAAATAAATGATAAGAAATGAGCAAATAATTAAATTTTTAATTGAATCCTTAAATCATCCTAAAGCGTTTATCGATACAATTGCAAATACTTATGTAAATAAATTAAGGCCGTCACAGACGTAGCCATAATATCTATACATATAATAAAATCGTACATTGAATATTTTTGAAAATAAGTAATTGCAACGATATCTGGAGGATTGTAATGCCGAAAATATTTTTTTTAGAATTTTTGTATTTTTGTCTGTATGTATGTTTCAGCATGACGCAAATTCTACCAAACAGATTCTGTTAATATTTTGCATAGATATTCCCTATAGGTCTTGACAAACTGTAGGGTATAACATATCACGCTATTTGCTGTGGGGGATGAGCAATATTACGTTATGTCGTATTTGTATGTTCCAGCATGACGCAAATTCTACCGGACAGATTCTGTTAAAATTTTGCATAGATATTCCCTATAGGTCTGGTCAAACTGTAGGGTAAAAGCAATCACGCTATTTGCAATGAGGGATAAGCAAAAATATTATACAGTATGTTAAATAACAGACAGCGTTCACTTAAACGCGTTAATCTATATCATTAATACATTGAAATAAAAATATCAGCATAGAAAAATAAGTATAAAAAAACCGAATGAAAAAAATAAAATAAATGAAAATAAATTTGAAACGTCCTGTTTAAAATCAAAATAGTAGCGCGGTAAAGTACCTAGCGTATTCGCGCTGCCCAAACCGGCAACGTCGCTATTTTTAGTTCCGAATAAAATAAGGTGGATATTGGGGGGCGGGGGCGGGGCTAGGCGCATCAATAGATTGCCGCACACGCGACTCGTCATTCATAAGTTAGTTGCGACATTGCCATACTTCCACACTGAAATACAAATGCGCGTGTACAGAGTGTTTCTTTTACGTATCAATTTATTATTTTTTGTGAATATTTTATTATAAAAAAAATATAAAAACATTTTGTTTTGGAATAGTAATATTTTTTTTAGCATGTATGGATGCTATACTGTTGCGGGTAAACGGGATCGCCTTTCGTTTATTAACATACTTGATACAGTATGTTAATTAACGAAAGGCGATCCCGTCTTCGTGTTTTTAGAAAAAAAAAACGCGCTAAAAGATTGTAAATGGTTATCGATTAAACTTTTTAAATGATTATCATCACGCTATACCTTTATGGAACTGAGCAGTCAATCATGAAAATATATTGGAATGGCTATTTTAGGTAACTTTCAAAGAAGCAATTAACTCAGCGGTTGAACGATTGCTTTGCTAACATGGGGATGTAAGTTCGATTCCCATGTTTCATTTTTGTTTTTTTTTTATATATCGATGCCTTACGGGCGAAAAAGGATAACCGCCTCTTTTCAAATTTTACAGGGGAGTGATTTAAGTTCAAAATAAACGAAAAAAAATCATAAAAAATTAAGTATAGCTCCCGAAAGCCTGGAAATGAGTTTTTATAATATTTAGCATGCTATCTATAAGATGGCGTTTTTATTTTTACGTAATTCAGCCTGCAAGAAGCAGTTACTGTCGGTTATCCCCAAATGGTGTTTATTTTAAAATCGCCCAAAATGTCGTAAATCGAATTATCAAATTATCTGATGCGAGTAAAAATGACCTAAATTCAACCCATGTTTTATTTAAATTAAGGAAAAAAAGGTCAAGTCTTGGTTTTTAGAGAAAAAATTGTGATAATACACACATCAAAAGTGTCTAGGGATCAAGCATTTTTATGCGGATTTCTTGAGATTGAGATGTGGCTTTGTAATAAATTTATGATTATATAAATTTATATGGATCCTTTTTGGTGCATTTCATAATTTGAAACAGGAACTGTTAATCAAATTCGAGTAAAAGATGAAAATCAGCTGTCAATATTTTCCCTATAAAAACATACAACGCATTGAAGACATTATTAGTGCTACTGTTTCCCTACTACTGATTAAAACCAACGTTATTATAGAGCGGCGAAGTCATTTAAGCAGGGAAGAAATGCTCAGAGCCGTGGGAATGATAGAAGCTGGTTCCCGGCAACGTACTGTGGCTTTAGCTCTGAATACAAGTCAGAGTGTTATCAGTCGACTTTGGACACGTTACCGAAGCACTGGTACCGTGGCTGAGCGCCATGGAGGACGGTATCGCTGCACCACACGGAGACAAGACCGATACATTCAAATATTAACTCGAAGAGCTCCAACAATAACCGCCATGATGTTAGCCGTGAGGCTTCATCACTCTTCAGGGAACTTAATTAGCGACCAAACAGTCAGAAACCGCTTGCATGAAGTGAACCTTCATTCCCGAAGACCGCTACGGGTACCACCTATAGCAATGCACAATCGTAGGATTCGATATCAATGGGCTCTTGAACACAGAAATTGGGCAGAAGAACAATGGCGTTTCGTGTGCTTTTCTGATGAGTCTCGTTTTGGTATGAGACCGGATACAAGACGTATACGACACTGGAGAACCCCTGGACGCCAACAGCGATTAAAATCCTGCCAGGAAGTCCATCCTTATAGTGGTGGAACCATCATGGTATGGGCGGGTATTTGGATCGGCGGAAGAACTGAGTTGATTTGGATCAGAGGCAACCTCAACGCTCAAATTTATGCTGAGACGATTGTATCTGACGTCATCGTTCCTCTACAAGTGCAAATCGGTCCCTTATTTCAGTTAATGCATGATAATGCACGACCGCACACCGCAAGAGTTGTAAGACAGACTCTCGCCGCAGCTAACATCAATGTCCTGCTCTGGCCTGCTCAGTCGCCAGACTTGAACCCGATTGAGCATGCATGGGATATGCTACAGAGAAGAGCTCTGCCGAATATGGAGGGTATCCAGTCGCAAGAAGACCTTTTTTTGTTGTTGCAACGAACATGGGCGGCCATTCCACAGCGTGATTTGGATGAACTCATTTTGAGTATGCCAAACCGATGTTCTTGTGTTGTTAGTGTTCGCGGTAGAAACACGGATTATTAATTGTTTAAGTTACCCAATAAAATTTTAAAGAAAACTGTTATTTCAGTCTTTTTTTCGAACTTTAATGTTAGTGGTTCAAATGTCAAAAATCCCTTTATTAGGAAAATGGCAAATTTCTTTATTAATGCAAAGGTGACTTGGTTTATCGTTACTGTGACAAACGAAAACACTTTATTTGATGAATCCTTAAAGAAAATTTTAATTAATATCAATCAGGAGAAAAGTTATTGCAAAAATATATGTTGATCCCTAGACACTTTTGATGTGTGTATTATAATCTAACCAACAATGTAACAATAGTTGACTGAAAGGAAAATTGTATCAAGCACATTTTTTGAAAAGATGTCAATTATTTAATGGATGTATTTTGATTATTTTACTTTAAAAACCTGTTATCTCTGCATTTAACATTTCAAGTTCACCCAAGAGGTATAGGTATATAATAAAAAACCATTTAATTAGGTAATCAGCTCAGTCTTTAATTAACATAAAAATGGCACCTTGCACTTATCAAACTAAAAACATACTAAATAACAATTGTTTGTAATAAACCCTCGTATCAAAAAATCACCGTGATCAAATAGACTTAGAACTATTGCAATTAAAGCAACAGCTACTTGTATCACATTGAGATCAATGTTTAAAATCAAATTTATCAAAATAATGAAAACAAATTCTTAAAATTAGTGGCCCTTTCAACATCATAATCACTTGTCTCAATATATTTTTTACTTAGAACAATTCAAATAATTGCAATATAGGTACAGTAAGCGTTCAAAAGTGGATAGGCACGTTAAGAGTCGTTTTGCTGTGAACACGCGGTATAGTCCGTATATCTGTATGTGTAAATAACACGGCACACACACCACAGAGAACGCAGATTTGCGCTTTACACACTGTCGCACAGTGGAACGAATGTATGGAAGCGGTTGGACGTAGACATGTCCGAAAAATAAGAGTAAAATTATGACAAACTAATGATGCCATCTTATTCGATTACTTAATGCCTTCATAAATTGTGGTGATGAATTTCTTCATAACTCCCATATTTCGGGAGTAATTTGAGAAAATGTGAAATTTTACTATGAAAATGAGTGTATTGAGCTCTCTCCCTCCTGATTCCGGGCTTGTTTCAAGTAGCGGTCTCTAATATCGTAATGCTATTACTAAGAGCTATATTTAATACTAAGACACATAGTGCGCCAAATGTGCACTTTCTGGGATAAAAGGAAATGAAAATTTAAAAAAAAAAACGTTTTTTCCCCATTTGTATTTACTTTAAACCGCAGACAGACTTATTAAGAGGTCTATAAATATATTATATATATACAGAAATATATATTAACAAAAATATTCACAAGAACTGATGAGAGTATGACTTTTAAGTAAGTTGATAATAAATTACCTAGTTTCATTAAAAGTACAATAAATAATTAAGACGTAAGCTCTAATTTACTAAGTTACACATTTTAAAACAATAACATCATTTAATTATCTTCGTCATCATCATCATCATCAATTAATTCAAATTCAGAATCGATGTCCGCTAAATCATTTATGTTAACAAATTCGATATCACTTTTCTCAGAATCCGTAAGCTCATAAAATTCCTTAAAAGAAGATTTTTTTACAAACTTATTTCCTTTTGGACGGATACTTGTAACAAGTGGATCAGAAGACAGTAAAAGATTGTGCATAATATCTTCATTGCATGAGATACTGCTATGCTTTCGAGAATGCCCCTCTCTATATTTTCTAAAATCTTTATTTCTAGCCTCAGATGCCTCTTCGGATAGAAAACCAATGGGCACAATTGACATGTTCTGAACTATGTCTGGCCCATGCATTAAAATTTTATGAAGTGAAGAAGGCATATAATACCATGGGTATAACTCCACGTAAAGCTTAGCAGTATCAAAGCAGAACTCTCGGAATTTAGTTACGTTGATCTTCTCTCCTGATGAAATACACTGCAAGATCACACAGATTTTTCTTAAAAGCATAGCATCTATTCCGGTCAGTTCAGCAGATTTAGTGTAGTTTTCAAAAAATCTCCTTGCCGAGTTGCCATTGTTGGTGGATCCACTGCCTTGTTTCACAACATCGAGAAGTAAGCCCGTTTCTCTTCTTACAGCCTCTTGAACTCTTTTCTTCCTGTCATCAACTTGCCTTTTTGCTATATCACCCCTTACTTGCCATGATTTTATGTCTAATTTGTAGGAAATGTGTAATAAGCATTCCATTGAGCGAATCCAAGCGTGAAGGGTGCTTAAGCTATATTTATACATGTCCTCGTTTGCGTGTTTATCTTTGATTAACTCTAAATTATTCATTTCTTTAGGACAAGCCTTGCATATGTCACACACTGAAGCTGCTGTATTGGATATAATGGAATGAATTTTACCATCAATCATTGTCAACAGCAGTTGGTGTTTGACACTAATTCCATCAGTGATGGTGGATGGAGTTAAGGCTTCAATCTCTGCTTCGATTTCAGCCATCTCTCTCTGCACATTTTCTTTGGTTTCCTTTATAAACTTAAACAATATTGGCCGGCAAAATGAAGTGGAAGATGGTCGCTCGTTTTCCCAAATTGTTACACCTTTTGAGACGAGCCGCAGTGGTACAAGACTAATCATAAAATTACTAGCAAGATCGATTTGCTCATCTTCACTCGTCCTTTGATGATAAATGCTTTGGCTAGATGATCCGTCAAAACCCCATTTGCTGGTCAATACGAGCTGTTGATTGGGATCAACAGGGGTTTCTAACGACCTAATAAGTCTTCTTGAGGTTAAATCCATCAAGGCTTGTAATTTGATTTTTGCAGAGCTCTCTGTAACTGTGAGATCTTCTTTGGCCGGATAGCACTTAATTTTTTCTTTAACCAACATGTAGTAACTCGGGTATTGAAGAGCTCCTTCTTGAGTGTTGAAATCCCGAAGAGTGTTATAGCGCCATTTCGATAAGTTCATCGATACATAAAGAGCCAATGCCTTCAAAGGGGATATTTCCCGTACCTGAATTGATTTACCTTCAATGAAGGCTTTGATTTTTGAGGCCTCTTCTGGATTCTCCGTCAAGTATTTCATAACATAAGCTGTATTGCTTTGTCCTGCCTTTTGAAGCGCCCTTTCGGCCGAAAACATAATTTCAGCGCTGCTACTGCTGCATGAAAGACTATCTTCAGTGGTGCGTCTTCTTTTTTGCCGGTTACTAAGGTCCTCAAAAGATTTACGAGGACTAGGATGTGTACAAGTTGAAGCATCAGATTTAGCAGGAGAAATTATGGGCTCGATGACGTCACTTATATTTTCTGTAGAAGGTTCCATATTTTCATTCTGTAATTCCGGCCATTGAATTGCAGCCTGTAGCCAAATCTCATGTTTCTTCCGAAACTTATCTGTGCTTCTTCCAGACTGTGTCCATTTTGCATAAATGCGGTAGCAAAATCGACGACACCAGTCTTTTAAACTTGTTTCAGCACTTTCACATAACTGAACACAACTGTTATCTTTTAAAACACTGAACAAATAGTTAAAGTCGCGTAAATCTTTATGTGCGCGTGCGCATAAAGCAACGTGAATATCAAGATTTGTATTAAAATTTGGAAAATACATTGCGAGATTAGCTTGGATACAACGAGGTGTAAATCAACACTGATTTTAAAGTTACTAATAGTGACCTATTTATATAAAATCCAGGTATCCCAGGTATCCTTTGTTAAATATTGCAAGGTAATTAGTTATTGTGATAATTAGTAAATGATGCATGCTAAATTAGTGTATTAAGAGCCATTTAGTAATTAAATAATAGCAATGTTCTTATCAGTAATCATTAGTGCATCAGTTTTATATGTAAACCTTAAGTCCCTAATTATATATCCTAATTAGCTTATATCTTCTCTAATTGGCTGATCAGAAATGTTATTGTAATAAGGTAAACCTTTAGAAAAACGGTTTTAATCAACAAAATAAACAAAAAATTAAAAAATTGTGTTATAAAATAAACATCACTCTTTATCCCAGAAAGTGCACATTTGGCGCACTATGTGTCTTAGTATTAAATATAGCTCTTAGTATTAGCATTATGATATTAGAGACCGCTACTTGAAACAAGCCCGGAATCAGGAGGGAGAGAGCTCGATACACTCATTTTCATAGTAAAATTTCACATTTTCTCAAATTACTCCCGAAATATGGGAGTTATGAAGAAATTCATCACCACAAGTTATGAAGGCATTAAGTAATCGAATAAGATGGCATCATTAGTTTGGCATAATTTTACTCTTTTTTTTCGGACATGTCTACGTCCAACCGCTCCCATACATTCGTTCCACTGTGTGTCGTCACGTACTCGCGAAACAAAAATATATCTCCGTCGCTTTTGTTAGACACGGTAACACACACGCATCATGCGCGTGACCTTGGCCAGTTTATGTCATTGCTAAAATTCAAATTAATCTTATGTGTGCAGATAGCAGAAGTCGTTAAACAGTTGGTCTGAGATTCGAGCTGGCTTAGGTTCTGATCTCGTAAAGAATAGCGCGGTTTTTTTTTTTCTAAATTTATTATTTTTGTTTTCAAAAATAATATTTTTTAAATATTGCTGCTTTTTTTATTAATTTTGATATTGCAATAAAGGGTTTAGAATAAAAGATATGTGATAACAAAATTAAACAATATTTATTCGTTATATTTATTTTACTTATAGTTAACAAACTGCTACAATTATTTATCATTACTTCAGCTGAATAAGATGTGAAATAGATCTCAAGAAACTTAGAAGCAATTTGTATTATTTTGACATATTTGAATTATGAAATGTTTTAAATTTTAAATGGATTTTTTCACCATAAATATTAAGCTTTGATCATGGTCGAAGTAATTCAGCAATAAATAAGAATATTAGACTACTCAAAATGTAAAAATAAACTACTTACAAAATAGGTGATTTTAAGGTTAAATATGGGCAGTTTGTTTACATTAATTATTTTACATTTTATTTGGCTTTAATAAATATTGGTTGGTATTGAGGTTATAGCTTAAGTATTCATTTTCTTTACGAAAAGAAGATTGAAACTAAACCACAGATTTTAATTCTAAAATAATAATATTACTAAAATAATCTTAAACATTTTCGGTCAATTTGCAAAAAAACTCAAAAAACTCGTTACCACAAATTCATGCAATAACGAATGTGTTGTTTATTAAGTTGGTACGGTAAATATTTTAAGGTTAAAATATAGCAGTGTCCCTCTTGAAGTCTTAATATTATCGTGTGAAACTTAAACGTTCTTGTTTACGCCTTTCTGTCAGAAATGGTTTCCTAGCTGGTCTTCAGTGATGCAAGTCTTCAGAGTGCACGGAGAACGGTTCATAACACCGTGTTTAATAATTCAGCAACATATCTCGTTGATATGCAACCATTTATTTCATATTTATTCACCATTTGACGTCGCTGCGTCTCGATAACAAGCCTCTTCCTAATATCTCTTAACCTTCACAGTATTTCTCTAGAACAAAGAATAACATTGTATTTATTACACATAATACTTATTTATCATTCACTAATCGAATTAAACCTCATAATAAATTTAAAAACTTTAAAGGCATCTTCTGTCTCAACAATACCTCTGTTCTATCAACAATACCTTTGATTAAGATTTATGTTTAGTCAAATATGAAATATTTAAATGATAACACTCACACTTAGTCCGGTTTCATTCGATATTTGTGTAAATTACATTCACTTTTACGCAGCGCAATAATATTTGATCTCCGTTCAATATTTATATTTGACTGCATTTTGAAAATAATAACCACAAGACCGCTTTTACTTGTCATCAACGATAACCACGAACCAACAAAGTTCTATTAAATGAATACTCGTAACGAACTGCATCTGTCTACCCTACAGAAATCGAATTAATTTACTTAGTTTTCTGAGGTCTACCTGCTAAATTTTAATATTTATGTGAACAAGACGAATGAAACAAAAAACAAATGATTATTGAACTAGTCATAATTTAAAAAATAACAAAAACTACGAATAGTAATTATTAAAAAATGACGAGCTAATCGCACATGAGATTCGAACCCTCTCGGCTCGCCATAATCGCATATACCAAAGCACGTTATCCACTGAGCTAGCATGCTATATACAGTATTGCTCGAAATTATGAACTACTATGAGTTGCAGACAAAGTAAGTATGTGTGTGTGTAACAACTTATAGAAGAAGGTCGTAAGTCAAACCGCAGCGTCAGTCTATTGGCTTGTGAGATTGCCTATGGACTTTTGGTCGATACTGTACCTAATCTAAAAACCAAAAAAAAGTTCAACTTTAATAAAGTAACAAATATTCTTATGATAGACAATGTACTGTAAGTATCACAATTTGCTTGCATCAGTCTTTGACTTACAAATACACATAAAAAATGTAAACAAGCAGAGCTTCTTATTCTACGCTGTCATCCTCGATATCAGACTCAGGGAGTGTATCCTTAACATTACTGGAACTAATCAGGCTGTTGTATTCACTATGGAGAAAATTAGGAATTACCTTATCTCTACACAATTTAAGTAAGTCATCATGTTTGGCTTTAGATAAAGGAATTAAAGATTTATAGCATGCTGGTGGACTAATTTTGGTTTTTGGTTGCACTTCAATACTATAAGATTCAGCATCGTCACTCATCGAGTTTTTAACAAAAATCAAATTATCCTTCTTATTCCGAAAAATTACAATACGCATCTTACTTATTTTCCCTGTTAAATTTCCTTTAAAGTATTTATCGCTGACTATATCCCATTTATTAAAGTCTGAAAACTGCAAACGCTCGACATTGTACGGTTCTGGATCTTGTCTTGCAGTTGTGAATACTGTATACCATTGTGAAGGTGCATAAATGACTAATGTTTCACCAATTACGTCCCAAGTAGATATTAGGAAGCGAGCCTATTGCCACCTACCAGGCACAGTTCCAGGCTCTGCTGCTACTAAGAAATTACTAGTGGAAAAACATAATAACACTTTGCCCGACCCGGGATTGAACCCTGGACCTCACGTGCAGAAGTCACGCTTGTGAACACTAGACCAACAACATCAAATAGTAAGTAGGTACATAATCTACTTGTAATGAACATGTCAATAACTTATACCTACACGCTCGCGTATAAACACTATCACAATAAAATAATACCTAACATCGCACGCGGCTCAGCCCGCGCTATTCACACAAAATTATAGTACGTAACTATTTTGCGGTGCAACACTTTTTAAATTGGATCAGTAGATTCAAATATTGCACTATGCAAAATGGAACTAGTTTATAATATTAGTGCCTATACCTATAGAATAGATAAGTTACCTACCTACTACTACTTTTATACCTAAACATACATAATTACGATAATTTTGAGAAGTATCTTACCTGAGCAGGTTCTGGTATATCAAAATTTATCACTCTTGGTGTCGGAAATGTTATGTCAGAACTGTGCAGTGCTTTGTCAATTATATTCATCGCCCGTTTTCTTGCAGTCATGTTGTTAATCTGAAATATAAGTAACAATTAATCAATATCTTTGAAATTTTAGTTATGTAATCTATTTGTAAACAAGAAATAAATAAATCTATGTCCTTTTTCAGCATGAAATTTAACTTACCTTATAATAAGTAATACTAAATTTATCGCGCCGAAACGGCTCGCGTGCGCACGTGGTGCTTGCCCCGTGGTCACCTGGAGACTAAAATTTGTTCCGCTGCCGCTTGCGCTCGTAGTTTTCAGAAAACGATACCGACAACCGTCAATATAAATTATTTTTAATTCGATAAGCGCCATAACGCGTAGAGTATGAATTGGGATAAGGATAAGATTTTGGTCTAGCTTTTTATCTAACCGCCAAAATTGTATAAATATCGGGAGGGAAAAAAAGGATAAGCTAACTTTTATTACATATTTGTGTGCGGGTAAATATGTAGTAACCTCCATTTTTTCATTTATTTTTAACGAGGAAAAAAAGACTACAGACCAAACAGAGTCTGCAAAATGCGGCCAAAACGGAATAAACGACTAATTATGTTTTAAACACGAACAGGCATAACAAACTAAATACATATTTCTGAATTTTTACTTCCAGCCAAAATAGTTTAACGTACAATCATTAAAATATTACAAAAAGTCCAAAAGGTGTAACTTCTTTATTCTTAAATAATTCGTAGATCAAACACCAAAAAAATAATTTTACAAAAATTGAAGTCGTTTACAACGAAATAAATTGACAGAAGTCTATATTTTTCCTACCGCGTAACCGATAAAAAGATTCACGTAGGCAAACGTTACCTAGACCAATCGACGCAGAAAAGAAAGGCGATTCTAAGTATGTATATAACTGAATTTCTCAAAAAATGTCGCTTATCCCTTTTCGCCCGTAAGGCATCGATATATTGTAATATCATTGTTTTTATTTGTTTTTTTTTTTTTTTTTTTTTTTTATTATCTTGTACACATAATTTCAATGAAATCGTTGCGAAGTTAAAACCGTACATTGAATATTAAAAAAAAAAAGTTTAAAAAAAGAGGTTTGGGATCGATTCTTATGCTAAAAATATAGTTTTTAGAATTTTTGTCTAATTCAAACTGTAAGGTATAAACTATCACGCTATTTGCTATGGGGGATGAATAAATATTGTAACTTGTAAAATGCAACGGTAAAGTTTTGCGGTTTAGACCCTGGCCTTTTCTTTGCCGTTCCACACGGACGTTAAACTTATAACAAGCTGCCTAGATAATTATTGTTACTATAAACGATTACCTAATATTAAGATGACCTTGTGAAGACCACAGGAATCCGCTGGATGCGGGAAACACAGAGCCGGTCGAAGTGACGATGCTTGGGGGAGGCCTATGTCCAGCAATGGACGTCTTTCGGCTAAACTGATGATGATAAAATATAACGTCATATTTAATGATACTTGTAACGTATCTTGGATTTTATATTGCTGCAAGATCTGCACCCAATGGGAATTCCCATCGTCAAAACCGGCCAAGTGCGATTCGGATCACGCACACTGAAGGGTTCCGTAGTTGGGATAAAATTTATCCCAAGAACAAACTTAACATTGTAGTTGAAAAGCATGTTCTCCCAAACATTTTAACTGCAAATGTTAGCTTGTACACACAATATTGAGAGATTTACCATGTTATTTTAGGACCACAAATTTCTTATAAGTTTCCCTATAATCTTTGAGTAAAAAACTACTCTTTGTATTTTTTCATAATTTTAGGCTCTAGTTTCGGAGATAAGGAGGTGGAATTTTCATCTATTTTCTTAAATATCTTTCAAAGTATTATTTAAAAAAAAGAGATATCACACGGCAGTCTGCAATACTTTTATTTTTTTATTTTCTTGTTTAACTGAGTATTAACTGAAAAAAAATGAGTTTCTCGCAACAAGCCCTTTTATTTGATATGTCATACGGAACAGTTTGCAAAACTTCGTTTTTTTATTTTCTTGTTTGACCCCTAAAAGTAACCTCCATATTCAAAATTCATTTATTTACGTTACACGTCCATATTTAGATCACAGAAATACATATGTGTACCAAATTTAAATTTAATCGATCTATTAGATTTGGAACAAATTGGCTGTGACAGACAGACAGACAGACACACAAGTGATCCAAAAGGGTTCCATTTTTTCCTTTTGGGGTACGGAACCCTTTCTTTTTCTCTTTTTTGGCTGGGAAATTATCAAATAACAAGGGCGTGTCAGACTTACTGACTAAAACCCACCCGTGTTCCTCCAGTTGCCTGTAAGTTGCCAGGGGCCACGGTAACCCTTTCGGACAAACCCGCAAACCTGGCATGGGTACGGAACCCTAAAAATGACGAACTTTCATACAAAATTTCATCCACTATTAATTTTTAAAAGCCTTCCTTAGGTTATTATCACTTATATCACTTTCCTTTAAAAAGGAACTCATATGCAAAATTTCATGCTTAGCGTTTAGGCTATACGTTATCTGCCAATGAATTTAGCATGATATCATGCTCGTATTCCCCTAAGGGTCCGACAGAGGTGTACCTTTAATTCACCCACATTTCACCAGTAATGTTTAATTAAGTCCCATGTAATAGGGAGTGACCCTATTGCCATCAACCGGGCACAAATGTAGACTCGGGTGCTACTGAGAAACCAAATCAATCTGTGAATTTAAGATTTATGTTTAGATTTTAATGTAATTAGTTTCAAACGATTGCTACAATATTGTCAGTTGACATATCCAAAATAGTAAAAACACAAGTTTTAAAAACAAATACAGCTTTATTTATTTTTATTATTTATGTACACACAGTAAAATACATAGGGAAATGACATAATTATAATTTGAGCACAAAAGTACTGCTTATTTCTTAAGAAATTTCTTTCAGCAGAAATGCGAACGGAGAAATGAGAAAAAAATGTAGACAATAGTGTGTGAGAACAAGAAGAGAAAATATGGATATGCGAAGTCTTAAACTAAAGCAAAATCAAAACAATACAAAGTGAAAAATAACTTTAATTTCGGGAGTCGGTGTCTTTGTTTTTTTTAATTTAAATTTTCGTTTTTTGCCACCGACTTCCCAAATTAAAGTTATTTTACACTTTGTAGTGTTTTTTGGAAGTCGTTTTTTTTTAAATGTTTTAATTTTTGACTTTTTAGTTGTGATACCCACCCCACACAAATTCCAATACCACTACCTGCTATGTGATTAACAGTCACAGGAAGTTACTTATCATATCATCCACATACTAAGTGGGAAAAAATATGTATTACTAAAGCTAACTCAAAAACTATCCAAGCAAAGATGATAAAATTTATATCGGACCACCTTGAGAGCATATCCTTTAAAATAAAAGAATTTTCAATATCGGTTCACAATTCACGGAGAAATGGGCGGACATAAATAGAAAAAAAAAAAAACGAACATATAACCTCCTCGTTTTTGGAAGTCGTTTAAAGATTAAAATATACCTACACGTATTATATAACGAAATAAATGAACATGTACTTAAATAATAATATATAGATAAAGCTTAAATATATAAACAATCATTCTAACTGATCAGTCCCTGACCTAGTACAAGCTATCTCCGATTACTGTTCGTCATGTAACTCGATCGCTGTACACGATTCTAAGAAGGCACGTGCCTTTACATAAACAAAGGCTCAATATTTATGAATAAAAATGTATATACTTATATTAAGAGCGTTTTTTTCGATGCCCAGGTAGGCACGGGCGATTTTTCCAGCTCTGCGCCGTGCTCGTCTAGCGCCGAAATTTGAAAATCCAACAGTGTGTCTTTTAAACGCGCTGGGATGCAGTCTGTTGGATTTTCAAAGCTTGGCTCAACACCGAGAGTTAAAGATCCAGTGCGTGAAAAAACGTCCCGCATCCGTGCGTACGTGGGCGTAAAGACAGTTCAATCTGCCTAGCCTTGTCCCACTTATGTTAGGGTCGGCTTCCAGTGTAACTGGATGCAGCTGAATATCACTATTTAAATGGAGCGACTGCCTATCTGACCTCCACAATCCAGTAATTGGGTAATACGATGCCCCTTAGTAACACTGGTAGTTAGACTTTCGGGCTTCTGACGACCCGTAACGACTAACAGTTGTATATTTATTACACGGCATAATTTACTCACCTTTCCAGGTCTTTACATACATTTCTAGAATTGTCTGTATTTGTCAAAACGAATAGTTACTTAAATATCTCCTACATTGAACTACAACTATGAGGTACCTACCGATGTTAAAATTTATGATAAATCATTATTATAAAAAAGTGTTATTTGCATGGCACCTGTAATATTTTACATTTAATAAGGTACAGAATTTTATTAAGACTTTAAAATTACGAGGTACTCCACTCAGAGCACTGATTTTAAGAGCACTTGACCGACTGGAAAAGTAAATTCAAATAACAAAATAATTTCCAAATAACTTTATTAAATTATCGGTTCGGACTAAAAGTAACGTAATTATCCACAGCCGCGGTCAGCATAGCCAAATCCGAGAGCTGCAGGAGCTTCAAGTCCATACCCAGCGCTAAACCCATAGCCACCCGCAGTACCATAGGAACCACCAGCGCCATACGCACCAGCAGCGCCATAGCCAGCAGCAAAAGGAGTGATGCTCTCAATAGCAGCTACATCGTTACCGCAGCTGTAGCTGACGGCGGCAGCACCGCCACTTGGTAACACTCCCTCCAAAGCCACAGCACTCACGAACGGCAGCTCACCAGCCATAAACAGAGCACTCTCATATACATTCTCAGACGCTACCGAGAGGCCACTGGGAGCGTAAGCAGAGGAGCTAGAGACAGGCAGTCCACCGCCGCTGGTAGGGATGATTTCTAGAGCAGCCAAGCCATTGCCAATTAAACCATTACCAATGAAACCATTATCAATAGAACCATTGTTGGCACAGTTATCAACATAGCCATTTCCGATCAAACCATTGCCGGCCCAGCCCTTATCAGCACATCCTGGGGCAATAAGAGCAGGAGCGGCGAAGGTTCCGCGACCAAGACATGAACTGAACGCAGTCTGTAAACAAAAAAATATTATATTAGTAAATATCTCTTTATCAGCAGACGATGACGATGTCGATGACACATGATTGTTGAATCGATCACGTAATGTAATGTGTTTCAGAAGCGTTTCATGTAATCGCAATTTTATTCATAGTTAAAAACTTAGCAAGAATCGTGAGCGGCGTATGATCTACGTAGTTAGCTATAAAGTTTATTGTACAAAAAAAGTTGGGAAAAATTCTCCAGTTTTTACTTAGCTAACTTGTCATAAGCGGGCACATTATGCAACCCTTGGGAAAACCAAACTAAGAAAAGGTTAAATCAATTCCAAACTTATGAAGACGTTTTTGATGTAATTACAATTTTCTAAGAGTGAAAAACTTAGAATCGTGAGTGGCTCATGGTTTAAGCTACATAGTTCAGTCAGAAGTGTTGAAATAAAAATTGAGAAAAAGGGCATAAAATTCACGATTTTGTGTGAAACCAACTTGGTTTCTGTGGGCGCAATGTGCAACCCTTGGGAAAATCACAAATAGGAGAATGTTACATCTATTGAAAACATAAAATAATAATAAAACATTTCTCACCTGGACGAAGATCGCCTGAGCGCAGAGGACGAGGATCACCTTAGCTGACATTGTAGTTTGTGTCAAAGTGCACTTGAGAATGAGTTTTCCAAGAATCGATCGTCTATTTGTACTGAAACGGAGTCCTTATCTAGTTGTGTTGCAACAATTTTTGGATTTTGAAATTAACTTTTCATACTTTTATCAGTAGTTAGGGGGAATCGAAAAATGCTTGTATTTGGTAAGTGATTACAACCTTGAAATATTTAGTATTAAAGCTTTGTTTCAATGGAACAGAAAAAGATCACGTTATGATAAGAAATTTTCGCATTATATAAATGTTGTCTAGAAGTGAGAACATCATTCAGTCTTCAACTTCTCGTTGAACACAAACAAACATCAAAGATGTCTACCTTCGCTTTTCTGTTGCTCTGCATCCAAGCTTGCTTGGTCCAGGTGAGTGATATATTTTATTTTCTTTTGAATTTTCCCAACACTGCTTTTGTTTTTGTCTTTTAATTTTTGTGCCACAATTCTGGCTTAATTTGTTTATTTTTATCCTCTAGAATGTGTTCGGTTATGGGTGCGGCTGCGGAGGTCAAGTGGCCGCCATAACTCCTGCTCTGAGTCTTGGCGCTGGTCTCTATCCTGGTGCTTCATGTGGTGGTGCCCTCGATCTTGGTGCTTATGATGGTGCCATTTGATCTGCTTATGGTGGCGTACTTGCTCCTGGAGCTACTTACGGCGGCGCCGGTGAAGGCAATGTGGTGGTCATTGGTGAGCTGCCAGTCGCCGGTAACACCGCTGTCGCTGGTCAGGTTCCCATCCTAGGTGCTGTGACCTTCGGCGACTCTTTGCCGGCTGCTGGTGCCGTGTCTATCTCCGGACAGTGCGCGTGCGGCTGTGGTTCTCCTATCTACTACTGAAGTATCTTCTTCTGACGCCTCAATTAAAATAAACGATCATGAATCGAGCAAACAAATCATTATTTTATTTAATCCTCAATTCACTCAAAAGCTTTATCGATACAAATCCGAACGTACTAATAATATGATAATTTTAAAAGTTTTTGAAGTGCATGTTCGGTTCCCGTCCAATAATAGTTCAAATTGATGTATTTCTTAGGCCTCGACGCGGCTAAAAGAGCGCTTATTTAAATAAAATATGACCGACTTGTGTCCATGTATGTGTTCAGTTTCTTGACGGCTAGATTATCTGGTTATTGACCTAGGCCCACTTGCTCCACAAATGACTAAATGCATTTAAAGCTAAACGTATTTAAAACATCAGTACCTGGGCGACCAAACTCTGCTTTTGTGAAAATAGAGAATGCTCATTTAATAGTATAGGAAAGTTCATACTAATCAATGTATAGTACCTACTTATTCAATGCTGCCATGATAGTAGGTACTTACTAATTCCATGCTGCCATGTCATTCTCATACGTCATCAATCAATATCTTGTTCTAAACTTTAGGCGACCGAGTTCTGCTCGGGTGAAAATACGGAGGAAACGAATTTTCCCAGATATGAGACCTAGATAGATGGATTTTTCGCCCCCGTAAATCCCTATAAAAAAACCTCTTTTTCGCGGCCTCATGTAAAAAGGCTATTGATACTGATGGCAGTTCTGAAAAAAAAACAAAAATTTATACTATTGCACCAAAATATAGCTGGCATCTTAAATAAAATTGATTTATTCGAAATCACAATTTCCAACTTAGAAAATCAGATTGGCCATATAGATTTTATTTGTCTGAGTGAAACTTTTATAAAATCAGGACATGAAAGTAATCTAACACTTACGCATTTTAACTTAGCTGCTAGTTAGCTAGTTAGTTTTTCCCGTGTCTTGTGACACGGGAAAAAACGTGGTGGAACATGCGTTTTAGTAAGAAAAGGTCTAATTTTTTGTCCGTTACCGATAACTGATGAACTGTCCTGTGATTTTTGTTTCGAATGCTGTGGCATAGAAATATTGAGCCATAATCTAATTATAGTCTGCGTTTATAGAATTCCGGATTCCGACGTGTTCATATTTTTTAAAAAGCTAGAATTATTGTTACACAATTTAACCCGCAAAGTTAAAAAAAATATTATTATGTGCGGAGATTGGAATATAGACATATTAAAAGACAATAAATACTCAAAAGAACTAATATCTGTACTGAACAATTTGAATATTTTACCACATGTTAGAATGCCTACTAGGAAAAATACTAGCATAGACCAAATAGCCAGTAATGTTCCCTCTTTTGATTACACATAATTTAGCTCTCTCCGATCACGATACCGGTCAATCGTTAACTTTTTACCTTCAAGAGACGAATAATAAATCAAAACCTATAAAATTCTGGTATGATAAGAAGAGGGATAACATAACAAATTTTTTAAATTGCTTAACAGCCTTAAGTTTTATTGAAATTTACAAAGTGACATATTGCAATAAAGCTTTCAATACATTCCACGACCTATTCACGCTCTTCTATAAATTGTGTTTTCCCGAAATCTTCGTTAAAAGGAGCAATAAACCCATAAAAAATAAATGGCTTAGTACGGGTTTAAAAATATCATGCACTAAAAAGAGAGCATTATATTACCAATATCAACATGATGCTATAAGTAAAGGTTATCACAGGAAAAAATATCTTAATTACACTAGAAACTTAAAAAAATACATATCAAAATCCCAGCAGATAAACAACAACATTTTTTTAAATAATTCAAAAAATAAATGTAAAGCTACATGGTCAATCATAAAAAATAATTTAAACAAACCTAATAATAGCAACTATATAAATGAATTAACAATCCTTGATAAAAAAATAATAATAATCCTAATGACATATGCATCCAATTTAACAAATATTTCATTGAGCTGACACAAAAAACCAACAATAACAATCATGACGTAAACAACATTAACATTGACAATAATATAAATACTTTATTTCTGACTCCCGTAAATGAATTGGACGTTATTAAAATAATTAATTCATTAAACAATACAAACTCTACCGGATATGACGGAGTAACCACTAAAATAATTAAATTAAGCGCGAAAATTATAGCATCCCCACTTAGCTATCTAATAAACCTCTCTTTTGAAGAAGGTGTGTTCCCATCTAGACTAAAGGAGTCTATAATTAAACCACTTTTCAAAAAGGGCAACTGTACTGGTATGGGCAATTATAGGCCTATTACACTGATCCCAATCTTTGCAAAAATATTTGAAAAAGCAATGCATTAAAAAATAAATAGCTTTGTAACTAAATACAATTTAATTGTGGAGAGTCAGTTTGGTTTTAGGAAAAACAGTTCAACTACTCTAGCCTGTTTTGCTTTAGTGAAACTGATTACCGAAGCTCTTAATAAAAAAATAACTACTTTATCGGTATTCTTAGATATGAGCAAGGCATTTGATTTTGTTTCACACGAGCGACTACTCTACAAGCTAGAGAAATATGGCATAAGAGGTAAAGCGCATGATTGGATTAAAAGCTATTTATCTAATCGCCAACAGAGAACTGTTATCTCTAGGATAGAAAATAATACTATGACGACATATTGCTCCGAATTAAAAATTAATTGTTCTGGCGTCCCGCAGGGAATTGTACTGGGTCCGCCACTATTTATATTATACAGGGTGTTAAAGTAATTGCGTGCCATAGCTTAGGGGTAGGTTCAGAATCGATAAAGGAAGCCAGAAAAAAAAAAAAAAAAAAAAAAAAAAAAAAAAAAAAAAAAAAAAAAAAAAAAAATTGTTTAACTGCTTTTTACCTACTATCTAACACGTTGTCATTTTGTCCTTCACTTCTCGCATCCGAATACTAAGGGCCGGCGCATTATTTGCTAATGAATTTTTTTTTTTTTGGGTGGGAAATCAAGTTGCGCCCCTACCGCTACGATGGTACGTAAATTACGATTCCAATTTTCCCTTCGTACTTTAACGGGCTGATTTTTTAATTTTGAAGGAGATAAGCACGCTAAAGTAGGAAGAAGAAATACTTGGAATTGTACGTACCTACCTAGTTACCTATCCTTCACCCGGCGTTATCGAAGTGTTCGGGCGTAGGTATTTCATTGCGTTCGATAGTATGTAGGTAACTCTAGGAAATTATTAATTAGCATTTAAACAAAATAAAAACATTATTATCGCATCGCCGTACAAAAAAAAAGTTCGGTTTTGTCGTGGAAAATTCGAATTGTAATTTACATACCGCCGTTGTAGCGTTAGTTCGATTCGCGTCCGATAGTAGGTAAGTAATTAAAGCATTTAAACAAATAAAATATTTTTATTTCTAAACGATTGCTATTTTAAGTTAGTAGGTGCTAATACAGGGAGGGACATCGACGCGCAAACGTCGTGAAAAGGTTACACCTTATGTCATAAATAAAATTACGAAAGTCATACTAACTACCTAACCTACACACACACACACACACACAAGTATGAGGCGCGGCCGCCCGCGGCGCCATCGCCGCCGCTGCCGGACGAACGTGAACGTCAACACTGATAGGTACCTAACACAAAAGATCATGTTTAGTTAGTCTTGATAACCGATGGTAGTTAATTATTAAGTACCCGCTACGGAAATAAAACTAACAATAAGCTTATTCCCACAAATTAGCGATACCAATGAGGATTGATAACAAAAAAGATGCTTGATAAAATTTTAGCGATCCAGTGATGTTCAATTAATGAACTTACCTTAATCTCGCTCATTCCTAATGAGATAGGGTTCGAAGTGGCCGCCACCAATTCGCTCGCAGATCTGAGCGCAGCGCAGAGTTTTAGCGTGGATACGGGCCAAAAAAGTGGGATCCTGGAAACACTCCTCACACAGCGTCGCAAACACATTCACAATACGTTATGATCTCTAATTTCTGCTGCAGTATCGCACTCGGTCACAAATACCTTATCCTTGACGTAACCCCAAACACTGTTCCACATTCCGTTGCGACTAAATGTAGACTCATCAGTCTAAATCACATTAGCAGCAAACGTAGGCATTGCGACGTGCTTTCGTTGCAGCCACCGGCAGTACGAGAAACGACGAACTCTGTCTGCGGGCAGTAACGCCTGCACCTTGTGAAATCGGTACGCTCGCTGCAAATCTCTGCGTAAAACCCTAAGGACAGTCCAGCGTGAGACTTGGCACCTGTAACAGTCACGAACTATGCGAGCTGCCGTGCGTATTCCCAGTCGCCGGTTCTGCCGCACGACACTCAGTATGTGGTTCGCAACACTCGGTCTAACGAGCCTGCCAGCACTGTCGCGCTGTAGGATTGTCCAAGACACGTTAGAACGCTCGTGTTATTAATTACACGAGAATTTCGTGGGTGGCTATCTTCGGGATATCTCTCAACATCATGAGTGTATTCCCGTATTCGCGGGCACTGAAGAATTGTTCAGGTCTGGAAGGCATTTTGAACGTCACTCACAAACACACACACAGAGAAAATTACTTTTGATTTTAAAAACTACGCTAAGATCACAAATTTTCGATAAACAGCACGCCCGTTTGCGATCAACGAAATCTAGGAACTGGCAAAAATCCGATAAAATCGGCGAAATGCAAAAGAAATGTACTTTGCTGATCTTTCTTTCAATTTGCCGCATTTGCTGCCTACAGTTAGTTATTCTGTGCCTACAGTGCTACACCGAGCACAGATCAACAAAATGATAGACTGTACAAATACATTTAGTTGTACCTAATTACCTACTCACGAAATTAATTGCGAAAATGGATGTATTTTTTTTAGAAAACAGTAAATTACATTGTTGAATTACATTCAAAACTAAAATGAATGTTGATAATAAAAAAAAATCGAAAAATCACGTGACTATCAATACACTTCTACACGTATTTTTTAAATCTTCTTTATTTAAATCGATGTAGCTTTAGAAAAATAACTATCCCCCATAGTGAATCTAAAATAAAAGTAGTAAATGGGTCCTTCATTTATGTAGATCATGATTAAAATGCCTCATGTGACGCGTCTGTTAGATTCATTGGGATATGTCGCTTAGCTTCTTACGAGACCGCTCGCCACCGCGGTCCGTTTGTCGGCATTTGAAAGCGAATAGGGCACCGGACATCCGTAAGACTAAAGGGTCTTTCAAACAGGCGCGACACGCGACGCGACACAAAGACACCGCTCGTCGCACGACGGGCGGTGTCTTTGTGTCGCGTCGCGTGTCGCGCCTGTTTGAAAGAGCCTTAAACCAGTGTTGACCTCGCAAATGAACTTAGCAAAACAGCTGATCAGGTAGCCCTTTCGAGTTTTATTTTTGCTATTTTAAGTGAAACAAGTGAATTTACTATTTTTTTATTAAAAATCTCATTGGTCTAGATAGAATAATGATTTTATACAGTTTACAGTAAAAAAAAATGCGGATTTTTTTTTCCTGGCTTCCTTACTTACTTTCCATACTTGTGTGTGTGTGTGTGTGTGTGTAGGTTAGGTAGTTAGTATGACTTTCGTAATTTTATTTATGACATAAGGTGTAACCTTTTCACGACGTTTGCGCGTCGATGTCCCTCCCTGTATTAGCACCTACTAACTTAAAATAGCAATCGTTTAGAAATAAAATTATTTTATTTGTTTAAATGCTTTAATTACTTACCTACTATCGGACGCGAATCGAACTAACGCTACAACGGCGGTATGTAAATTACAATTCGAATTTTCCACGACAAAACCGAACTTTTTTTTGTACGGCGATGCGATAATAATGTTTTTATTTTGTTTAAATGCTAATTAATAATTTCCTAGAGTTACCTACATACTATCGAACGCAATGAAATACCTACGCACGAACACTTCGATAACGCCGGGTGAAGGATAGGTAACTAGGTAGGTACGTACAATTCCAAGTATTTCTTCTTCCTACTTTAGCGTGCTTATCTCCTTCAAAATAAAAAAATCAGCCCGTTAAAGTACGAAGGGAAAATTGGAATCGTAATTTACGTACCATCGTAGCGGTAGGGGCGCAACTTGATTTCCCACCCAAAAAAAAAAAATTCATTAGCAAATAATGCGCCGGCCCTTAGTATTCGGATGCGAGAAGTGAAGGACAAAATGACAACGTGTTAGATAGTAGGTAAAAAGCAGTTAAAATTTTTTTTTTTTTTTTTTTTTTTTTTTTTTTTTTTTTTTTTTTTTTTCTGGCTTCCTTTATCGATTCTGAACCTACCCCTAAGCTATGGCACGCAATTACTTTAACACCCTGTATATTAATTACCTCAAAAAATGTTTAAAATATGAATGTATACAATTTGCTGACGATACTACTTTGACAATAAAATGTTCCAACAAAACTGACATAGAAATCGATGCTCACAATGAATTAAGTAATGTGATAAGATGGCTGGGGGAGAATAATCTTCATGTTAATATTGCAAAAACTAAAATAATTCAATTTCAAACATGTAACTTGTCAGTCATACCAACAGCAATTACACATAATAATGCAATTCTGCAACCAGAATCATCAGCTTTATTTTTAGGTATAGTAATTGACAACAAATTGAACTGGAAGGAACATGTAGACAGAGTATGCAGTAAGCTTGATAAGTTTGTATATGCCCTTCGCAAGTTAAGACTAGTGTCTAGTAAAAAAACAGTCCTAAATGCATATCATGGGTATGTTTCGTCAGTATTGCGCTATGGCCTAGTGATATGGGGTAATTCAGTGGAGGTGGAAAGAGCATTCATAGTACAAAAAAAATGTGTCAGAGCCATGAGTAGAGCAGAATATTTGGATCATTGCAGACCATTATTTAAGGAATTTAAAATTCTCCCACTCCCATGTTTGTATATTTTAGAAGTCTGTCTATTTGTAAAAAAATACCAGCATTTGTTTCAATTGAATGAACAAGTCTCCAAAAGACTGAACAAAAAAAAATGCCGGAAAATTACTAGTACCTGCTCAGAGGTTGCAATTATACAGTAGAAATGCCAGTTGTATGACAATTAAAATTTATAATAAATTACCACCTGCCCTGAGAATGTTACCAGTTCATAAGTTTAAATGTAAGATGTTTGCTTGGCTCTTAGACATGTGTTTTTATTCCGTCAATGAATTTTTAAATCATACTTTTTGACATTGTTAATAAGATCTTAATAATGACATTAGTACTTTGACATTATTATGAATTCTTGGACATTGTAATTTTTATTCTGATTTTTATTCCATTATATTTTGACATTATGATTTATTCTTTGACACTATGATTTATTCTTTGATACTATGATTTATTTTTCGACGTTATGATTTATATTTTTGATTTTTAAATAATATATTTTGACATTATAAATCATGCAGTTTGTAATATAACCAGTCTTTTAATTTGTCATTAAAATTATTGAATTTTTATAAACTTAATACAAAACATAATTTTATATAATATTCTAATAATGTACAGTAAGCGTTCAAAAGTGCATAAGCACGTTAAGAATCATATTGCTGTGAACACGCGGTATAGTCCGTTGATCTGTATGTGTAAACAACACGGCACACACACCACAGAGAACGCAGTATTGCGCTATACACACTGTCGTATCGTCGCGTACTTGCGCCTCACTACCGAAACAAATATATATTTCCGTCGCTTTTGTTAGACAACACGCATCATGCGCTTGACCTTGGCCAGTTTATGGCAATGCTAAAATTCAAACCAAACTTACGTGTGCAGATAGCAGAACGCGTTAAGCATTGGTTTGAGATGCAAACTGGCTTAGGTTCCAACCTCGTCAAGCACAGTGCAGTTTTTGCAAATATTAATATTTTTGTTAGAAATAATATTATATTTTAACTATTGCTGCCTTTTTTATTAATGCTGTTATTGCAATAAAGGGTTTAGAATTAAAAATGCGTAATATGTGATAGCAAAATTAAAAAATTGTATTCGTTATATTTATTTTACTTATAGATAATAATATATATTGCTACAATTATTTGTCATAACGTCAGCTCAATAAGATGTGAAATAGATGTCAAAAAACTTAGAAGTAATTTATATTATTTTGACATATTTGTATTATGAAATGTTTTAAATTTTAAATTGATTTTTTCACCATAAATATTAGCTAGCTTATTATTAGTTAGCTTTGATCATGGTCGAAGTAATTAAGCAATAAATAAGAATAACTACTACTACTAGACTAATCAAAATGTAAAAAAAAAACTACTTACAAAATAGGTGATTTTAAGGTAAAGTATGGGCAGTTTGTTTACATTATTTATTTTACATTTTATTTGGCTTTAGTAAATATTGGTTGGTATTGAGGTTATAGCTTAAGTATTCATTTTCTTTACGAAAAGAAGATTGAAACTTAACCTCAAATTGTAATCCTAAAATAATAATATTACTAAAATAATCTTAAACATTTTCGGTCTATCTGCGAGAAATACGACAAACAACATATTGTAACTTGCTTAAAAAATCGTTACCACAAATTCATGCAATAACGAATCTGTTGTTTATTACGTTGGTACGGTAAATATTTTAAGGTTAAAATATAGCAGTGTCCCACTTGAAGTCTTAATATTATCGTGCGAAACTTAAACGTTCTTGTTTATGCCTTTCTGTCGAAAACGGCTTCCTAGCTGGTCTTCAGTGATACAAGTCTTCAGAGTGCACAGCGAACGGTTCATAATGACGTGTTTAATAATTCAGCAAAATATCTCGTTGGTATGAAACCATTTGTTTCATATTCCTCCATCATTTGACGTCGCTACTGCTCGATAATAAGCCTCTTCCTCATTCCTCTTAACCCTCACAGTATTTCTCTAGAACAAAGAATAACATTGTATTTATTACACATAATAATTATTTATCATTCACTAATCGAATTAAACCTCATAATGAATTTAAAATTTTAAAGGCATCTTCTGTCTCAACAATACCTCTGTTCTATCAACAATACCTTTGATTAAGATTTATGTTTAGTAAAATATGAAATATTTAAATGATAACACTCACACTTAGTCCGGTCTCATTAGATATTTGTCTAAATTACATTCACTTTTACGCAGCGCAATAATATTTGATCTCCCTTCAATATTTATATTTGACTGCATTTTGAAAACAATAACCACAACACCGCTAATACTTAAATACTCGTCACCAACAATAACCACGAACCAACAAAGTTTTGAGATTGGCTAGGAACAGACCGTAGCAATCGCGAATACGCGTAACGAACTGCGTCTGTCTACCCCACAGAAATCGAAATGATTTACTTAGTTTTCTGTGGTCTACCTGCTAAACCTTAATATTTATGTGAACAAGACGACCGAAACAAAAAACGAATGATTATTGAACTAGTCATTATTAAAAAATAACAAAAACTATGAATAATAATTATTAAAAAATAACAAAAACTATGAATGTAATTATTAAAAATTACAAGAAAACCACAGATGGGATTTGAACCCTCGCTCGGCTCGCCATAATCGCACATATCAAAGCACGTTATCCACTGAGCTAGCACGCCGTATTCTATATTGATTGAAATTATGAACTACTATGAGTTGCAGACAAAGTGAGTGTGTGTGTATCTATAGTATTGTAACATCTTATAGAAGAAGGTCGTAAGTCAAACCGAAGCGTCAGTCTATTGCTTTGTGCGATTGCCTATGGACTTTTGGTCGGTACTGTACCTGGTTCTGATCCGTATGTACCTAGCTTGATAGTTAATATTTCTACACCAGCAATGGTAGTTTATGTGAAACAATGTTCAATTTAAGATCTCAATGTAGGTACCATAAACTGAGAAATAAATAAATAATAATAATTATTATTATTTATTTGTCTTTGACACATCTCGGGACCCTGGGGTCCCGGACCTTTGGAAGGCGTACGAGGGGCCGAAGCCAACTCATAGAGGCCCGTTATACGTTTTGAATGAAATGAGGCACCAACCGACGATTATCCCTGTTCGCGCTATGCAAGTGCACCCAAGGACAACCCCCAGTTGGTGCAAGACTATTGTAGGATATGGAAACAAAGATATTGGATTATGGGTTTGGGTGGCTAAGTGAACTGGTTATCTAGAGCTATGGAAAGACTATATTATTATTATTATTATATTGCAGAGCCGATTTCGAGAACGTGAGTACAAATATATATATGCTTATATGTATATACAAATATTGCTCGTTTAATAGTATATGATTCTTACTATATCATCTTCAAATGATTGACAAAAATATAATGAAATATTAAATTCGTGTAGCGCTACCTACATGACTTTCACGTTAAGTGATTTGTGGTGCAAGAGGCTCTTAAGCTCGCTTGCACTACAAATCACAAAATGCTTTTAGCGCTAAACATATTTAAAACATTATTCTATCTCCGTTCTTTTTGTATTACTAGAAAAGTAGTTCGCCCTGGCGGCGTCACAACAAAAAGTATACTACAATAAAATTTCACTTTCTAGTATGATAAATTAAAAACATTTCACCGCCACTAAACGGAGCCATTGAGATGCCGTGCTTCGCTCAAAATATGTGAGGGTACCGACACGCATCTTCGAGTTTGATTAGATGAACCAAAATTCGTACTGCCGACAAGTTTTTGGCAGTTAGTCAACTTACCCCTATAGGCAACCAGCCCTTTTCTCCCCTACAGTATAATTATAATATGTAGTACAGGCAAAGCATTTGGTTTCATTACTTCTAGGAATAGAGATAAATATTTATTATTTCTACGAATTTTTTTTTTTAGTTTTGTTTGCGGTAGCAACCGCACGAGTGCATGATAAATCCTTAGTTTTCCGAGATGACTAGATTTTCAAATGTATTTTCTAAGGCAAGTGTAATGCAATGGTGCCCTCTTGTGGGAGACCTGTTTTTATTATGTGGATCAAACAGCGGTATAATTTTAAACGGATATGCTAAAAGTGCCTCTTTATATAGTGTGAGTCTTTAAAATATGCACATATCGAAATGAGGGAATCTATGCTTAAATTTATCGACGGAAAAAATATATTTTATATTTTTTATGTTCGGCGTCTTATTGAGAAATTTTACGATTATTGTAAAAATAGATTTTTGCTAAAAGGAACATGTTTATTTTCAATTGAGGGTATCGCAGGGTATCACATCGCAGTTAACAAAAGAAGTTTACCTTATTTTAGACACTATTACGACGATACAGAAGATATTCTAACTTTCACTTCATGAATACTATTCTCTATAGTGATATCTGTAATTACTGAATGACTTTAATCTGATTGCATTTCAAATTACAATATCTTCAAATGCAATCAGATTATAACTTGGGCTCCTGAGATACAAGAATATTTTTAGTTTATTCAGGAGCCAGCTGTTCTTGACCACCACTTGTACAATAATGTTTGTGTATAACTTATTATTAATTTATAATTTTATTTTTTGAACAAGCACAACAAGGGTTATATGGGTATTTATAAATTCATACAACAAAATAAATTGCACATCAGTTTATTGAATCATTGTATCGGTTCATCTCGGTTGAGTATACATTTTATTAAACTATTAGTAACGTCCACATCCACAGCCGCGGCCTCCGTAGCCAAGAGCGGCAGGGGAGATGGCAGCAGCACCGAGTCCATAGCCAGCGCCGAGTCCATAGGTGCCCGCAGCGCCATAGGCACCAGCAGCGCCGTAAGTAGCCGCAGCAGAAGGAGCAATGCTCTCAATTGCAGTAACACCGTTACCGCAGCTGTAGCTGACGGCACCAGCACCGCCACTTGGTAACACTCCTTCCAAAGCCACAGCACTCACGAACGGCAGCTCACCAGCCACGGACAGAGAACCCTCATATACATTTTCAGATGCTACGGAGAGGCCACTAGGAGTAATAGCAGAGACGCTGGAGACAGGCAGTCCACCGCCACTGGTGGGAATGATCTCTAGAGCAGCCAGGCCATTGCCGCAGAAACCATTACCAATGATACCATCACCAATCAAACCATTGTTAGCACAGTTACTAGCATAGCCATTTCCGATCAGACCATTGCCAGCCCAGCCGTTACCAGCACATCCCGGGGCAATAAGAGGAGGAGTGGCGATGGCTCCACGACCAAGACATGAACTGAAAGCAGTCTATAACAAGAAATTATTATATTAGTAAATATCTTTTTATCAGCAGACGACGTCGATGTCGATGACACATGATTGTTCACGTAATGTAATGTGTTTCAGAAGCATTTCATGTAATCGCAATATTATTGATAGTTAAAAACTTAGCAAGAATTGTGAGCGGCGTATGATCTACGTGGTAATCTATAAAGTTTATTGTGCAAAAAAAGTTTGGAAAATTTGACAATATTTTTACTTAACTAACGTGTCACAAGCGGGCACAGTATGCAACCCTTGGGAATACAAAATTATGAAAAGGTTAAATCAATTCAAAACTTATCTTCATAAGTTCGTTAAGTTCGTTAAGTTCTTCTTCGCTTTTGATGTAATTACAATTTTCTGATAGTGAAGAACTTAGAATCGTGAGTGGCTCATGGTCTAAGCTACACGGTTCAGTGTGGAAATAAAAATCGAAAAAGGGCATAAAATTCACGATTTTATGAGAAACTAAGTTTGTATCTGTGGGCGCAATGTGCAACCCCTGAGGAAAACCACAAATAAGAAAATGTGAGAACATCTATTGAAAACATAAAATAATAACAAAACATTTCTCACCTGGATGAAGAGCGCCTGAGCGCAGACGAGGATCACCTTGGCTGACATTGTAGTTTGTATAGAAGTAAACTTCAGAATGAGTTTTCCAAGAGTCGGTCGACTATTTATACTGAAACATAGTCATTATCTAGTTGTGTTGCAGCAATGTGTGGATTTTGAAATGAACTATTCGTACCTTTATCAGTAATTGCTATATAGGGAAATAGAAAAATGCATGTATTTCGTAAGTGATGTAACCTAGAAATGTTTAGTATGAAGGGCTTTGTTTTAATAGAAAATATAAAAAACATCACGTTGTTATGATAAGAAGTTTTCGCACTATATAAACGTTGTCTAGAAGTAGGAACATCATTCAGTCTTCAGCTTTTCGTTGAACACAAACAAACATCAAACATGTCTACATTCGCTGTTCTCCTGCTCTGCATCCAAGCTTGCTTGGTCCAGGTGAGTGATCTCTTAAACTATGTGATGCTACTATTTTTGTTTTTTTTCGTCGTTGTTGTTTAATTCGTCTATAATGATTTTCTATGTTATTTAATTATATCTGTTTTTTTTTTTTTTCTAAAGAATGTCTTCGGTTACGGATGCGGCTGCGGAGGTCAAGTAGCCGCTATAGCTCCTGCTCTGGGTCTCGGCGCTGGTCTCTATCCTGGTGCTACATGTGGTGGTGCCCTCGGTCTTGGTGCTGACGGTGGTGCCATCGGATCTGCTTATGGTGGTGCACTTGCTCCTGCTGCTGCATATGGAGGCGCCATCGGCACTGGAGCTGCTTACGTTGGCGCCGGTGAAGGCAACGTGGCCGTCATTGGTGAGCTGCCAGTCGCCGGCAACACCGCTGTTGCTGGTCAAGTCCCCATCCTAGGCGTCGTGAATTTCGGCGGCGCTGTGCCAGCTGCTGGTGCCGTGTCTATCTCTGGACAGTGCGCGTGTGGCTGTGGTTCTCCTATCTACTACTGAAGCATCTTCTTCTGACGCCTCAATTAAAAACGATCATGAATTGAGCAAATAATTCAATATTTTATTTAATGCTCAACTTACTCAACAATTTTTATCGATACAAAATACGGACGTACTAATAATATGATAATTATAAAAGCTTTTGAAGTGCATGTTCGCTGGTCAACCAAACCTTAGCAGCTGAACGGATTTGACGATTTGCTATATTAACACCGGAGATTTTTCCTGGAAATGTACATTGCCGTCCGGCATTATTTCGAACTGATGTAGTTTTTCGACCTCCATGCGGGAACTATCTCTATGGCTGTCTGGTTTATTTTTTCGTTTTTGTACGTAGGCCAACTTGCATAATAAATCGCTGAATGCATTTAGAGACCAACATATTTAAAACAAAATTCTATCACTGACATCTTCAGTAAGATTGACAGAAATAGAATAATATTTTAAATTCGTTTAGCGCTAAATGCAAGTAGTGATGCCCAGACATCAATCATTGCATTTAGCGCTAAATTAATTTGAGTCCAACATTTAGGCCCGCTTGCACCAATGCAAGCGGGGTTAAATGTTGGACTCAAATCATCTTGTGCTAAGATACCTATTATTAATTCGGAATAAAAAAAAAACACTAAATGCATAACTATGTCCCCTCTTTCACTGAACATTCCTGACCTAGTACAACCTATCTACGGTTTTTTAGTTATCACTTTGCACGATTCTAAGAAGGCACGTGCCATAACACAAGTAAAGGCTCAGTATTTATGAATGAATAATGTAAGTACATTCGGATTTATGGTAGGTACAATCGGATACATGTAAGTACAATCGGATTTATTGAAGAGAGTGGTGACGTACTGGATAGTGTTAGTGAATGTTAAGTTAAGCTAGAGTTTATGTAATTCCAATGTAATCTTTAAATAAGTATTAATATAACCAAAAAGAAAGGTTTTGTAAGAACGCGCCGCAGGGCGCGCTGACTGCGGCGGCTGTAACGACGATTGTAAAATAAAATAAAATAAACAACATTACGAGCATTGCGTTTGAGCCAAAACTAAAAGTATTCAATCAAGACTACATCCACAATGGTCGCAATGAGGGTTCAGAGACGTAGATCAAACAGTATGCATACGCAAACGTATTATGAAGTATGTACAGGGAAGAAAGTTGAAAAAAATAAAGGAAGGAAGATTATTTTTTCTGCACAGAAGTGCAAGTGTAGGCACAGTTTTTTTTTAAATGAGCCTGCGTTCAGCGCTTGGTGTGGCAACACGCCTTGCGCGAGTTCGCGACAAGTCAATCGCCATCCTGAGGATAATTTTAAAAAGTGGCGGCCGTTATGTGGCGGCCGTTAAATGGCGGCCGTTACGTTGCGGCCGTTATGTGGCGGCCGTTATGTTGCGGCTGTTATGTAGCGGCCGTAATATTGCAGCCGTTATTTGACGGCCGTTATCTGGCGGCCGTTAAATGGCGGCCGATATTTGACGGCCGTTATGAAGCGGCCGTTAAATGGTAGCCGTTATATTGCGGCCGTTATTTGATGGCCGTTATATTACGGCCATTATTTGACGGACATTATATTACGGCCGTTATTTGACGGCCGTTATGTGGCGACCGTAAAATGGCAGCCATGATATTGTGGCCGTTATCTGACGGCCGGTAAATGGTGGCCGTTAAATAACGGCCGTTATTTGACGGCCGTTATGTGGCGGCCATTATTTGACGGCCGTTATATTACGGCCGTTATCTGGCAGCCGTTAAATGGTGGCCGTTAAATGACGGCCGTTATTTGACGGCCGTTATGTGGCGGCCGTTAAATGGCGGCCGTTATATTGCGGCCGTTATTTGACGGCCGTTATGTGGCGGCAGTAAAATGGCGGCCGTTATATTGTGGCCGTTATCTGACGGCCGTTAAATGGTGGCCGTTAAATGACGGCCGTTATTTGACGGCCGTTATGAGGCGGCCGTTAAATGGCGGCCGTTATATTGTGGCCGTTTTTTGACGGCCGTTATATTACGGCCGTAAAATGGCGGCCGCTATGTTGCGGTCGTTATGTGGCGGCCGTTATTTGACGGCCGTTATATTACGGCCGTTATTTGACGGCCGTTATGTGGCGGCCGTAAAATGGCGGCCGTTATATTGTGGCCGTTATCTGACGGCCGTTAAATGTTGTGCGTTAAATAACGGTCGTTATTTGACGGACGTTATGTGGCGGCCGTTATTTGACGGCCGTTATATTACGGCCGTTATCTGGCGGCCGTTAAATGGTGGCCGTTAAATGACGGCCGTTATTTGACGGCCGTTATGTGGCGGCCGTTAAATGGCGGCCGTTATATTGCGGCCGTTATTTGACGTCCGTTATGTGGCGGCAGTAAAATGGCGGCCGTTATGTGGCGGCCGTCATTTGACGGCCGTTATATTACGGCCGTTATCTGGCGGCCATTAAATGGCGCCCGTTATTTGACGGCCGTTATGTGGCGGCCGTTAAATGGTGGCCGTTATGTTGCGGCCGTTGTTTGACGGCCGTTATATTACGGCCGTATTTGACGGCCGTTATGTGGCGGCCGTAAAATGGCGGCCGTTATATTTTTGCCGTTATGTGGCGGCCGTAAAATGGCGGCCGTTATATTACTGCCGTTATATGGCGGCCGTTATATTGTGGCTGTTAAATGATGACCGTTAAATGGCAGCCGCTATGTGGCGGCCGTTATGTGGGGGCCGTAAAATGGCGGCCGTTATATTACTGCTGTTATATGGTGGCCGTTATATTGTGGCTGTTAAATGATGGCCGTTAAATGGCGGCCATTATGTGGCGGCCGTTATGTGTCGGCCGTTAACTGGCAGCCGTTATGTGGCGTCCGTCAAATAACGGCCACAATATGGCGGCCGTTATATTAGAAAGAAAAAAAGAAAAAGTATTTATTGGGACTCGCACAGGACATTACAAATTAAACTAAAACACACTCATTAAAACATTATAAAAAATTAATAAACAAATAAAAAAATTAAAAAATAATAACGAGGCCAAAAGGCTCCTATCTCAGCATATGCTGCGACATTTAAAAAAAATGTCGCAGCGCTGGTATTCTGATAGGGCCCGCAGTGATGTCACGGATAGATAGATACAGAAATAAATATTAAATAAAATATAAAATAGATGTAAATAAATATTAAATAAAATATAAAATAGATGTAAATAAATATTAAATAAAATATATGTGTGAAATACTTTAAAAATTAAATAGAAGTAGTCCGCATGTCTGCACCCGACGTAACATCAGTTACTTGTCTATGCCTTTAGTGTCTGTGGTACTCTAGGCATTGTTGAGACAAGTAAAGAGACGCAGACGCCGACAACGGCAAAAAATTGTTATAAAAGCATTACGGCTGTATAATGCTTCGTCCTTTGTGAATGTTACAATAGCACAGTGTTTATTATAATTATAATGAAAAGTGTATCGTGGAAACCAGTTAACGGTATTTGTATAAGGAGATATACAGATAAACTAATGTTATGAGTGATTGAGTGGTTTATGAATTTCAAAATTCACCTATGACAAACAATGACAAAGAATAGTAAAAGAAAATGCGAAACAACTGCTGTCTCAGTGAACCACAGAGCATAATCGCTGCCAAACGCACGCCACCATCGACAGACGCGTGCATACCAAGGGTAAGATTAATGTGTGGTATCTTTTTGAAGCTGAAGTAAGCGTTGTTTAAATTTTACTCTGAAAGTACCAACTGTCTTTATAGCACGAAAAGGAGGTGGCAGGTCGTTCCAGCAACGAGAGGCAGCGAATTTGAAAGTACCACGGAAAGCAGCAGTTCTGTGCGATGAGGCCAACACGAGGTATGAAGATGCTCTGGTTTTAATCTTGTTAACATCGCGCGACCAAGACAGTTTCTTGTATAAATAGTCTGGTTTCTTTGTGAGAATTGTGCCAAAGAGTAGGGTAGCCAGGTGCAGCTTTCTGCGTGCTGACATTCTCATCAAATTACCCTTATTTAAAAAGGGAGTGATGTGGGATCGTGGTGGGGTCGATGTGGGATATTACGGCCGTTAGATTGCGGCCGTTATGTTGCGGCCGGTATGTTGCGGCCGTTATGTGGCGGCTGTTATGTGGCGGCCGTTAAGTGGCGGCCGCTATGGTACAGTATGGTATGGTACGGTGTGGTACGGTGGTTTCTCGCTTTCAAACACCCTGTACATTTCTCTGGCGACTGTAATCCAATTCCAAGGGAATGTTTATGTTGTTGAACAACCCCAGTCGAAACAGAAGTCAAGAAGGGGTGCAGGGGCTCGCGGTTTGCGGGTTTCTCGCAGGGAGGCTTCCTGAGTCTTGGGTCACGTAATATATAATTTGGTTTAATTTAAGGCGTAACATGTGTTTAAAAGATGTTTTAGTGGGTAAATGTTGTATAAGTAACAAGTATATGTGTATTTTTATGTAGGTAAATAAAATTATTATAATTATGATTTATTATGTCTGACGAATATGGGTGCACAATCCTCTAATATAATTATGTTATTGTTATGTATCTTTAGTTTTTGTTAAATCTAAAATTTTGTACCGTGCTAATTATTTATTGAAACTATTGTTTGTTTTTTTTTTTAATAAACACAGAATTATTTACAAAAATATTTTAATTTTATTTTAGAAATAGCTAAGCGGAACAGGTTACTAAATATATCCTCGTCTATTGTATTTTATAATGCATTTTCGCAAGGTCACGCCTAAATCAATTAACTATCTTAAAATAACTTCTATATATATGTGTCTCCATATATGTGTTTATCATTAAAGTTATCGAATTGCTCTTATTATTGATGAATAGACATTGTTGCTCTGCTAGGTGAATGTTCAGTTTGAATGATACGAATAGCATTAAAAGTGTCTCAAGTCGCAATTCATTATAAACTAATATAATAAGAACTAAAATACCTCCCCACATCCTTCAACTGAATGAAACGAAATTTAAATCTTATATAAAACGCACACTATGCAGCCAAGCATATTATAAGTTGGGGGATTACATCGCTGATATAAATGCTTGGCTAAACGCTGGTCCTGCTCCACAAGGGCGCATAAACTAATTGATTAGCATTTGAAAATGTCTCGCTGACGGTGGCGAGTGTGTTGGATCATTTAGCTCCCTTCAAAATGGTTGAGCTGAATGGTGCTAATCCATGCGTCATGTTCGTGAACGGGCGCTGTCAGTAGGGACTGGTCATCTTCTAGCTGCCATGGCTTTTTTAATTTGATTTTTGAATTGTTTTATTTTTCATTACGGACGCTTTTATCGTACTGCATCGTTCTCACATTTATAACTTTAACATGAATGTAACCAATATTTTGTAAACATTTTGTGATTTAAAAGAGTGTCCATGGAGTTTCTTGCCCGTTCTTCTCCATAGGTACCTACTACGCTTTGGAATGGGCAACTAGCTTCATCTTTCTGACTGACCGACCCCTTGACAATTCAAAAGTGCCTGTAATTGGTTTATTTGAAATAAATGCTTTGAGTTGAGTTTGAGTTTGACTATCCTTATTCTAAAATTACTAATTTAATTTCGAATATAATTATTTAACCTCAAAATAGGTACTAATCCCCAAATGAACCTTAAAGTCGTTACCCCAATATTATTATATAAAACTACATATTTACAATATTTCAGGGATAAGGAAAATAATATGAAACACCAAGATATTTTGTCATTCATTTATATTTCTTTGCCAACATTAAATTCAATATTCTACACCATACCATCACATCTCATATTCCCCACGTAATATCACTAATTAATCAGTATTCTAATATTAACCATAACATTAAAAGGTTACCTTAATTTACAGTAGATCTCATACCAATACTATGCCAATCTATCTTTTTACCAACACAGCCACTAATATTGCTATTTTAGACTAGAGAAACACAGAATTAGTTATTAACAGACTATATTACCAAACTGCAGTACCTACATTGTTTATAATTCTAATTTACTATTATAATTACATCACGCCTTGTTTCCCCGAAGGGTTAAGCAGAGGTGTCCCTATAGCAGATTCACCCACATTTCGCTAGTAATTTTTTAAGTCCCATCTAATAGGAGGCGAGCCTATTGCCATCAACCGGGCACAAATCCAGACTCCAGGCTGCTACTGAGAAATTTCAGATAGAAAAACCTAATAACACTTTGTCCGACCTGCGAATCGAACCCAGGACCTCATAACTATTATAATTATTTAGTTTTTAAAGCAGGGAAAACAAAAGGTAATCGTCTTAAACAATACACGTTTTGCTTATCAGTATGCATAATCATATCAGCCTATAATGTTCCCACTGCTGGGACATATTGCAGACCTCTCTTCGAGTGGGAGTGGACTATAATCTACCACGCGGGCCTAGCGCGGGTTGGTAGATGTCTTGGAATTTTTGGTTCTAGGACATGCCACTTTTCTCACGATATTTTCCTTCACAGTTTTGAGAGCAGTGCTGATGAAATTATTTACACTAAGTATAGCACCTGCGCACTAGATCAATAATATAATATTTTGAGTCACCAAGATACAGGCTGCGCTTAGTTTAGGACCCGCTGTTAAATCCGTCTGTTTTCGGTTAAGTCTTCTAAATTCTTTAAATTTACAGGTTAGAATTTCATGCATGTTAATTGTATGTTTAATGACATTGAATTTAAAAAAAAACACCTTTCCTAAGTCAACTAAATACCTGTCATTTTTCTTTTGTAATTTCGGCGTCGACTCTGAGTTCTGATCGGTCTTGTGTTACTTCGCACTCTTGGTTATTTTGTGTTCATTCGTAGTTACTCTACATAATTTAAAAAACAACTCGATTTAAGATTCCACAGTGTAAAAAGATACATACTATATAACTTTTTTTGCGTAGTAACTTTATTCTCCGTACTTTAAAAAAAAATTGAATGTTGTTCAAAGTTATAAATTCATGGGCAAATGAAACGAAGTTATCATATTATGTGTAGTCAAGTAACGTTCTGTAAGATTTTCGTAGATGTTAGGAGCTTGGCCATTGCTGTTTTAAATAACAAAATCCTTCATTAATTTCTTATCTTTAATTTTGACTATTGAAATAAGAAATCTCGAAAAGAAGAAAATTAAGAATTATTAACAGTACAGTAAATGAAACAAGGCAACAATTAAAAACAGAGACTTAGAATGAAGCATAAACAGAACAGCTCATGTTGTAATGTTTTCTAGCATTTAGAAATTATTTAAAAAAAGAAATAAATGCCTCAGCACAGGCTCTTTTCTAGTACCTATGTTATTTTGACACCGCGGTTATGGTTAGAAGGTGCTTAAAAAAAAATTGCTCAATTTATGGTCGTTTATTCTGATTTTGGGTTTCAGGAGTAAAGGGGAGAGCCACAGCCGCAAGCGCACTGTCCGGAGATAGATACGGCACCAGCAGCGGGTACAGCACCACCGAAAGTCACTGCGCCCATTATGGGAACAGTACTAGCAACAGCGGTGTTACCGGCGACTGGCAGCTCACCAATGACCGCCACGTTGCCTTCACCGGTGCCAACGTAAGCAGCTCCAGGAGCGAAAGCACCTCCATATGCAGCAGCAGGGGAAAGTGCGCCACCATAAGCAGATTCAAAGGCACCACCGTAAGCACCAAGACCGAAGGCACCACCACATGCAGCAGCAGAAGAGAGATCAGCGCCGAAACCCAGAGCACCATCATAAGCAGAACCGATGCCTAGAGCAGGGGCTATACCAACAGCTGGTGTTCCGCATCCACAGCCTCGACCGCCGAGGTATAGGCCGAAAACATTCTGTTGGAAGAAAATTACATTATATAGGAAACTTATTGCTTGCTGAGGAAATCTCAAGAACAAGGATAGGCACAGTTTGAAGATAATCATATCATTATGACTAACATATTCGATGTTAGTTTACGAGATTCTGAAGAAATGAAAGAACGTCTCTTCTTCTCTCAAACCAGTACGAATAACATAGATATAGGAGAAATATACATAGGTATATGACGGGAGGAAGCAACATGGAGGAAATTCATGAAAACAATAATAAGATACCAGAAAAACTTAGTAAAAAACTTACCTGGACCAAGCAAGCTTGGATGCAGAGTAACAGAACAGTGAAGATAGACATGTTCGATGAATTCGTAAGTTCAACGAGAAGCTGAAAACTGATGCTTTTAGATGTCTTACACCATGTTTATATAGTGCAGGAGTTCTTATCAACAACACGTACTTTTTTACTATTTCCTGTTTTAATAACAAAACATATGATAAGTTTAACAAAGAAATGAGAATGCACTCATTTTCCTATTTCTTTGTTTAGCAGCCTACTGCGTGTGGTGCAACACAATTAGATAAGGACTACGTTTCAGTATAAATAGTCGACTGAGTCTTGGAAAACTCATTCTCAAATTCAGTTCAACACAAACTACAATGTCAGCTAAGGTGATCCTCGTCCTCTGCGCTCAGGCGCTCTTCATCCAGGTGAGAAACTATTTTGACTTTTATAATGACTATATTCTGATTGCCGTTACTACTTTTGCGCAGATATTATGTTCTGATTTAACAAGGATCGTTGTCTGCGTTCTATACTATGATGAGAAACTTTTAGTACTACTCAGAAGGACTAATTACATTACTTAATGTTGCATTTCGGTAAATTCTAGGAACCCCAAATACCATTTTCTTCACCTAGAGTGAAGACGCTACTTAAAACATAATAATCACTAATTTTTCACTATCATCTATGCAATTACACAAAATGCGTTTGACACACATAGAGTTACGTGATCGATGAAATAATCACGATGGCGATGCATCGGGCATCGCCATCGTTTGTTAATCGAGATATATTTACTAATAATAATTTTCTTGTTTACAGACTGCTTTCAGTTCGTGTCTTGGTCGTGGAGCTATCGGTAACGGCAATGGTTTGATCGGAAATGGATTGATCAGTAGTGGTTTGGTTGGCAACGGCTGTGCTGGTAACTGGGCCAACAATGGCTTGATTGGTGATGGCATAATTGGTAATGGTTTGATCGGCAATGGCTTGTTTGGTAACTGTGCTGGCAATGGCTTGGCTGGAATAGGAATCATTCCCACCAGTGGCGGTGGACTGCCTGTCTCCAGCGCCTCTGCTTTTGCCCCCAGTGGCCTCTCCGTTGTGTCTGAAAATGTGTATGAGGGGGCTCTGTCCGTGGCTGGTGAGCTGCCGTTCGTGAGTGCTGTGGCTTTGGAGGGTTTATTGCCTAGTGCTGGTGCTGGCGCCGTCAGCTACAGCTGCGGTAACGGTATTACTGCTATTGAGAGCATCGCTCCTTCTGCTGCTGGCTACGGCGCTGCTGGTGCGTATGGCGCTGCTGGTGCCTATGGTACTGCGGGTGGCTATGGGTTTGGCACTGGGTACGGACTTGGAGCTCCTGCAGCTCTCGGACTTGGCTATTCAGGCCGTGGCTGTGGATGTGGTGTCTACTAAAAACTTCAAAATAATTACTTAAGTTTTCATCCAAACTAATGATTCAATAAAATGATTTGCAATTTATTTTGTTTTATGAATTTACTTTTACCCAGGGTCTCTGTAATGTTTAAGTGTAAAGTTTTATTAGTCTAAAGATATCTCTTTAATTCTGTGATAAAGGAAGTTTGAAGAAAGAAAATGCACTTTTTTATCACAGACTAAAAGGCAAAACATAGTGCAAAATAAAAATAAACAGACACTTGAAAATTAGTTTTAATACTTTACTACGAAAAGTTCATCATAGACCTCATCCACCTCTTTCCATCAGGGGATATTGGTGTCAAAAAAGTGTAAATTTCAGGCCATATTTAAAAAAAAAATTCTGAGGTTAGAGGATTCAAGAAAATAAAAACTTGACTTTTAAAACTCCATCTTAGGGAGATATTAATATTTTCTCGCTGGACTAAAACAACCTCGTTGGTGCAAGAGTGCAATTTTAAATAGATGATAATCACAAAATCACAAACAGTTCGCCTTATGTCACAGCGGAAAATATAATTATACAGGGTGACTGGTAATTTGACGTATTCCTTCCAGGACGTGATAGTGTGACCCATTTACAACAATTAAGCACCCAATGAAGCCTAGGCGAAAATTCATGGAAATCGAGAAAACCCAATTTTTATGTTATTTTGAAAAATTTACAGAATTCGTCACTAAATATCACTTTTCTCTAAACTCTCAAATTGAATGGCCTTCATTGCTTTTCCATGGAATACCTAATACTTTAATAAACCTTTCGATCTAACCAAATTTTCTAAAACATCAAACAGGTAAAAGTTAAAGGCAGAAGTTTACAAACAATTTTCAAAAATCATCTAAGTACATGAACTTTGACACCAGTTATCTCGAAATATTTCTGAGGCATTAAGCATACAAACAGAGAAGACATCTTCATTTAATCAGCTACCTAAAGAGGAACAAATGTTAAAAAAAAATTAGAGGTGCCGATGAAACAGTCGATAGTGCTGGCAAAGGTCGAATTTACAAATTGTTGAAATATTTAAAAATTGTGATATAATCGAAGTAATTAACTAGTTCATGCCATCACACTACGTCCTAACCTCCCATCTATCCAACACACGGCACGCAATCAGGTTGTCATGACCAGATAACGAATCGCGGAGCAGTTTTTGGGTTTTTAACATGACTCCCGGTCTACTCGCTGGTCACGGTTCACTTGTCGCTTAGTTTGCATGTAAATATAAACAAAACTATTAATAATATTTGTTTAAACAAACAGTGCACGTACATACTCTAATAGTTTGTCATACGTTGACATTTGAGGCTTTAAAAAAAATCATTTGTTTATCATGGCTTAGCCTTAGTTTCAGAAAAATCCCAGAATGTCACATAATTTATGAATTCTTGAAAATATGAAATTGAAAGGCCTTCTTCTTCATTGCTAATTTATTTCAAATAATTGGGATCCATTGTCGATAAAGCTGACAAAGATAAAATTGGCAATTGTTGAAATAATTTCAAACCTGAACCTGATTGCTGTTTGTAATAAAAAAAAAGTTTTGTTTAAAATGGGCATCTCTAACTTATTATTTTTCTAACACCTGTGTTGGTAACTTGCTGCATGTATTATGCCTTAGTACCTCTACTGAAGGTACACAAGCATTATTTTTAAAAACACACGTGAACTAAGCGACAAGTGAACCGTGACCAGCGAGTAGACCGTGAGTTATGTTAAAAATTCAAAAGCCGTTCCGCGACTAGTAATCTGGTCATGACGACCTGATTGCTTGCCATCTGTTGGATTGCTGGGAGGTTAGGAATAAGCGGGATGGCATAAATAAGTTAATTAATTCGATTATCCCCATATTCAAAATTCATTTATTTACGTTACACGTTCGTGTTTGGGTCACAGAAATTCATATTATTCGAAATTTCAACTAAATAAGTCTAGAATATTCGGAGCAAATTGGCTGTGACAGACGGACAGATAGACAGCCAGCCAGACAGGCAGACACTCGAGTGATCCTATAAGAGTTCTGCTTTTTCATTCAGTAGTATGAAACCCTAAAATAGGTTAAAGTTGTATTTGGCTAACCAACAATAATGATAGATATTTTGTATAGTTTCTCTTAGTTAGGTCTACTATGCATGGTAGGTATGCTCTTTTTGAGAAACAAATTTCTTTAAACCGAAACCCAAAAATGCATGTCAGCGTGAAAATCCAACATTAATTTATTATTTACTAGCTTTTGCCCGCAGCTTCGCACGCGTAATTGTCGGAAAATATTCCACAGGAATGTAAGTCAGAAATTATGTGAACGAAGGTCAGAAATTATCCCACGGAACAAACTACCGGAATGAAAAGTATCCTATTTCCTAACCGAGGTCAAGGTCTATCTGTGTGCCAAATATAATCGAAAGCTGATCAGCCGTTTTAGCGTGAAAGCGTAACAAACAAACAAACTCACTTTCGCATATATAATAACTAGTTAGGATAACAAATAAGAATTAATAGGTTAGTATTTGTAGATTAAATAAAATATTAAAATATTTGCTCAATTCATAATCGTTTATTTTTATTGAGGCATCAGTAGAAGATGCTTCAGTAGTAGATAGGAGAACCACAGCCGCACGCGCACTGGCCGGAGATAGACACGGCACCAGCAGCTGGCACAGCGCCGCCGAAATTCACGACACCTAGGATGGGGACCTGACCAGCAACAGCGGTGTTACCGGCGACCGGTAGCTCACCAATGACCACCACGTTGCCTTCACCGGTGCCGCAGTAAGCAGCTCCAGTGCCGATAGTACCTCCATATGCGGTAGCAGGAGCAAGTGCGCCACCATAACCACCAAGACCGAGGGCACCACCACATGCAGCACCAGGATAAAGACCAGCGCCGAGACCCAGAGCAGGAGCTACGGCGGCCACTTGACCTCCGCAGCCGAACACATTCTGTGGGAACAAAAACATATTTATTTATAGAAAATCATCATGCCAGAATTACAGAACAACTATGAAATACAAAAACATTAGCAATGATGAGAAATCTTATAATTAAATATATTTTGGATGATTACTCACCTGGACCAAGCAAGCTTGGATGCAGAGCAACAGAACAGTGAAGGTAGACATGTTTGATGTTTGTTTGTGTTCAACGAAAAGCTGAAGACTGAATGATGTTACTACTTCTAGACTACGTTTATATAGTACGGAATTTTCTTATCATAACAACGTGATGTTTTTTCTATGTTCTATTAAAACAAAGCCCTTCATACTAAATATTTCAAGGATACCATCACTTACGAAATACATGCATGTCCCCATATTGCAACTACTGATGAAGGTATGAAAAGTTCATTTCAAAATCCACAAATTGCTGCAACACAACTAGATAAGGACTACGTTTCAATATAAATAGTCGATCGATTCTTGAAAAACTCATTCTGAAGTTCACTTCAACACAAACTACAATGTCTGCCAAGGTGATCCTCGTCCTCTGCGCTCAGGGGCTCTTCATCCAGGTGAGAATTAATAATTCTTCAATATTTTATGTTCCTATTTTTTGGATCCTTTTAGAGTATCGAAATTTAATGTGACACTGAGCATTTGATCAGTTTAATATTGTGGATTAACTAACGCATATTATAAAACCTATTAAACCCTATTACTTCGTGTCACATGTAAATATTACAATTATAAAGAAAAAAGGTTGGAATTCAGATTTAAAACTCTGGTCTTCAATTCCTCGAAGAGGCCATTCAACTTAAGCATACATTCTTACTTTTTTTTATAATGAACGTTAAGTTTTCCACACTAAAATCATGTTTAAAATTGCATAAAACACGTCTGACACCCATTACGTTACTTGATCGATATAATTATTATGTTCCAATCCATATTTGCTGATATCGATAATTACTGATACAAGATTTGTTTGTTCACAGACTGCGTTCAGTTCATGTCTTGGTCGTGGAGCCATCGTCGCTCCTTCTCTTATTGCCCCAGGATGTGCTGGTAACGGTTGGGCTGGCAATGGTTTGATCGGGAATGGATTGATTGGTAATGGCTATGCTGGTAACTGTGCCAACAATGGATTGATTAGTGATGGTATAATTGGAAATGGTTTAATTGGTAATGGCTATGCTGGTAACTGTGCCAACAATGGTTTCATTGGTGATGGTATTATTGGTAATGGTTTTATTGGCAATGGCTTGGCTGCTCTAGAGATCATCCCCACCAGTGGCGGTGGACTGCCTGTCTCCAGCTCCTCTGCTTTCGCTCTCAGTGGTCTCTCCGTAGCGTCTGAGAATGTATACGAGGGTGCTCTGTCCGTGGCTGGTGAGCTGCCGTTCGTGAGTGCTGTGGCTTTGGAGGGAGTGTTACCAAGTGGCGGTGCTGGCGCTGTCAGCTACAGCTGCGGGAACGGTGTTACTGTTATTGAGAGCATCGCTCCTTCTGCTGCTGGCTATGGCGCTGCTGGTGCGTATGGCGCTGGTGGTGCCTATGGTACTGCGGGTGGCTATGGGTTTGGCGCTGGGTATGGACTTGGAGCTCCTGCAGCTCTCGGACTTGGCTATGCAGGCCGCGGCTGTGGATGTGGTGTCTACTAAAAACATAAAAATATACGTAAATTTTCGTCCGACCCAATGACGATTCATTAAAACGATTTGCAGTTTATTTGTTTGATGAGTTTACTTTTACCCAGTGTCCCTGTAATGTTAAAGTGTGAAGTTTTATTAGTATAGAGATATCTCTTAAATTCTGTGATAAATGAAGTTTGAAGAAAGAAATGCACTTATTTATCACAGACTGAAAGGCAAAACATAGTGCAAAATAAAAATAAAGAGACACTTGAAAATTAGTTTTAATACTTTACTACGAAAAGTTCATCATAGACCTCATCCACCTCTTTCCATCAGCGGTGATAGGGGGGGTCAAGAAAGTGTAAATTTCAGGCCATATTTAAAAAGCAATTTCCGAGGTTAGAGGATTCAAGAAAATAAAAACTTGGCTTTTAAAACTCCATCTTAGGGAGATATTAATATTTTCTCGCTGGATTAAAACAACTTCGTTGGTTTGCACTCTTAAGTGGATAAAAATCACAACAACACAAACATTCCGCCTTATTTCACATAGCGAAAAATATAATTATACAGGGTGACTGGTAATTTGACGTATTCCTTCCAGGACGTGATAGTGTCCATTAAATTTAACCCATTTACAACAATTAAGCACCCCATGAAGCCTAGGCAAAAATTCATGGGAATCGAAAATATCCAATTTTTATGTTATTTTGAAAAAAAATATAGAATTCGTCACTAAATATCGCTTTTATCTAAACTCTCAAATTGAATGGCCTTCATTGCTTTTTCATGGGGTACATAATACTTTAATAAACCTTTTAATGTAACCAAATTTTCTAAAACATCAAACAGGTAAAAGTTAAAGGCAGAAGTTTACTAACCATTTTTAAAAATCATCTAAGGCATTAATCGTACAAATTACAGAGGAGATATCTTCATTTAATCAGCTACCTAAAAAGCTACAAATGTTAAAAAAAAAATTGAGGTGCCGATCAAACAGTCGATAGTGCTGGCAAAGGTCGAATTTACAAATTGTTGAAATATTTAAAAATTGTGAGATAATTCAAATTCAAAGTCAAAGCATTTATTTCAATTAAACCATTTACAGACACTTTTGAAATGTCAAAGAGTCGGTCAGTTAGTCAGAAAGTTGAAGCTAATTGCCCATACCAAAGCGTAGATCTCTGTGGAGAAGAACGGGCAAGAAACTCCAAGGACCCTCTTTTAAATAAAGATATTACAAATCCTGGGTACATCATTTTGTTGCTTCTATATGTGATAGTGAAGTGATTAACTAGTTTATGCCATCCCACTACTCCCTAACCTCCCATCTATCCAACACACGGCACGCAGTCAGGTTATCATGACCAGATAACAAATCGCGGAGCGATTTTTGGGTTTTTAACATGACTCTCGGTCTATTCGCTGGCCACGGTTCACTTGTCGCTTAGTTTGCGTGTACACATAAACAAAACTATTAATCATTTTTGTTTAAACATACAGTGCACGTACACACTCTCATAGTTTGACATACGTTGACATTTGTCTTTCTGATTTTTGTCTAATTATCAGAAAGAATAAATATCTTTTGGCCACCAGACCGTGAGATGTTCTCTAACTCTCAGTTCGCACAACAGACGAGAATCGTATAGTACAGTAAGCGTTCAAAAGTGCATAAGCACGTTAAGAATCATATTGCTGTGAACACGCGGTATAGTCCGTATATCTGTATGTGTAAACAACACGGCACACACACCACAGAGAACGCAGTATTACGCTTTACACACTGTCGTATCATCGCGTACTTGCGCCTCACTACCGAAACAAATATATATTTCCGTCGCTTTTGTTAGACAACACGCATCATGCGCTTGACCTTGGCCAGTTTATGTCAATGCTAAAATTCAATCCAAACTTACGTGTGCAGATAGCAGAACGCGTTAAGCATTGGTCTGAGATGCAAACTGGCTTAGGTTCCAACCTCGTCAAGCACAAAGCAGTTTTTGCAAATATTAATATTTTTGTTTGCAATAATACTATATCTTAACTATTGCTGCCTTTTTTATTAATGCTGTTATTGCAATAAAGGGTTTAGAATTAAAAATGCGTAATATGTGATAGCAAAATTAAAAAATTGTATTCGTTATATTTATTTTACTTATAGATAATATATTGCTACAATTATTTGTCATTACGTCAGCTCAATAAGATGTGAAATAGATGTCAAAAAACTTAGAAGTAATTTATATTATTTTGACATATTTGTATTATGAAATGTTTTAAATTTTAAATTGATTTTTTCACCATAAATATTAGCTAGCTTATTATTACTTAGCTTTGATCATGGTCGAAGTAATTAAGCAATAAATAAGAATATAAGACTAATCAAAATGTAAAAAAAAACTACTTACAAAATAGGTGATTTTAAGGTAAAGTATGGGCAGTTTGTTTACATTATTTATTTTACATTTTATTTGGCTTTAGTAAATATTGGTTGGTATTGAGGTTATAGCTTAAGTATTCATTTTCTTTACGAAAAGAAGATTGAAACTTAACATCAAATTGTAATCCTAAAATAATAATATTACTAAAATAATCTTAAACATTTTCGGTCTATCTGCGAAAAATACGACAAACAACATATTGTAACTTGCTTAAAAAATCGTTACCACAAATTCATGCAATAACGAATCTGTTGTTTATTAAGTTGGTACGGTAAATATTTTAAGGTTAAAATATAGCAGTGTCCCACTTGAAGTCTTAATATTATCGTGCGAAACTTAAACATTCTTGTTTATGCCTTTCTGTCGAAAACGGCTTCCTAGCTGGTCTTCAGTGATACAAGTCTTCAGAGTGCACAGCGAACGGTTCATAATGACGTGTTTAATAATTCAGCAAAATATCTCGTTGGTATGAAACCAATTGTTTCATATTCCTCCATCATTTGACGTCGCTACTGCTCGATAATAAGCCTCTTTCTCATTCCTCTTAACCCTCACAGTATTTCTCTAGAACAAAGAATAACATTGTATTTATTACACATAATAATTATTTATCATTCACTAATCGAATTAAACCTCATAATGGATTTAAAATTTTAAAGGCATCTTCTGTCTCAACAATACCTCTGTTCTATCAACAATACCTTTGATTAAGATTTATGTTTAGTAAAATATGAAATATTTAAATGATAACACTCACACTTAGTCCAGTCTCATTAGATATTTGTGTAAATTACATTCACTTTTACGCAGCGCAATAATATTTGATCTCCCTTCAATATTTATATTTGACTGCATTTTGAAAACAATAACCACAACACCGCTAATACTTAAATACTCGTCACCAACAATAACCACGAACCAACAAAGTTTTGAGATTGGCTGGGAACAGACCGTAGCAATCGCGAATACGCGTAACGAACTGCGTCTGTCTACCCCACAGAAATCGAAATGATTTACTTAGTTTTCTGTGGTCTACCTGCTAAACCTTAATATTTATGTGAACAAGACGACCGAAACAAAAAACGAATGATTATTGAACTAGTCATTATTAAAAAATAACAAAAACTATGAATAATAATTATTAAAAAATAACAAAAACTATGAATGTAATTATTAAAAATTACAAGCAAACCACAGATGAGATTTGAACCCTCGCTCGGCTCGCCTTAATCGCACATACCAAAGCACGTTATCCACTGAGCTAGCACGCCGTATTGTATATTGATTGAAATTATGAACTACTATGAGTTGCAGACAAAGTGAGTGTGTGTGTATCTATAGTATTGTAACATCTTATAGAAGAAGGTCGTAAGTCAAACCGAAGCGTCAGTCTATTGCTTTGTGCGATTGCCTATGGACTTTTGGTCGGTACTGTACATTCGTAAAATAAATTAATAAGTCAATCGCATCTTTAAATTATTAAGATCTTTAAAATCGTTTATATTATAAAAATTAATTAAAATGTATGTCAATTGAAATCCAGAAATTCATTATAATAAATATTAAAAATAAAAGTCATAATTTGTCAAAGTAAGTCAGATAACTGACTTAACAAGTGACCAAAGCGGGGATGATATCCTATCGGCTGTCTTTAAGATTTCGTTGCGGCTGTCACGCATTCTGCAGATCAGGGATACCGTCCGCTCGCGAATGATGGCATAAAAGCCATCAGTGCGAAACGGCGCGAACATCCCCGATGCAGTCAGTAAAAAAGCGTGGCAGCTACGAGTAGTTAATATAGGCAATTTCTAAATTAGAAACATGCTATTACTTTTGAAACTCGGTACTGACGAAAATAGATCAATAATATAATATTTTGGGTCACAAAGATACAGGCAGCGCTTAGTTTAGGACCCGCTGTTAAATCCGTCTGTTTTCGGTTAAGTTTCTGTCTTCTAAGTTCAAGTTTATAGGTCAGAATTTCATGTATGTTTAATGCAACTGTATTAAAAAAAAATACCTGCCTATTTTTGACAAGTCAACAAAATAATTGTGATTTTTCTTTTGTAATTTCGGCATCGACTCTGTTCTGATCGTTCTTGTGTTATTTCGCACTCTTTATTCATATTGTGCTCATCCGTTTTGTCTAAATAATTAAGAAATACATCTCGATTTAAGATTCAACAGGTTAAAAATATATTATTAATTAAACCCAATTTTTTTTTGCGTATTTGCCTACTTTATTCTCCGTACTTAAAAAAAAAAAGAATGTTGTTCAAAGTTATAAATTCAAAGTTATAAAGTCATAATATTATGTATCGTCAGGTAACGTTTTGTAAGATTTTCGTAGATTGGCCATTGCTCTTTGAAACAACAAAATCTTTTACCTATTTAAATAAGAAGTCTCGAAAAGAAGAAAATTAAGAATAATTAACACTACAGTAAATGAAACAAGGCAACAATTAAAAACAGAGAAACTCAGAATGAAGCATAAAAATAACAGCTCATGTTGTAATGTTTTCTAGTATTAAACAATAATTTTAAAAAAGAAATAATTGCCTCAGCATAGGCTATATTCTAGTACCTATGTTATTTTGACATCGCGGTTATGGTTAGATGTTGCAAAAAAAGATTGTTTAGTTTATGGTCGTTTATTCCGATTTTAGGTTTCAGTAGTATAGGGGAGAACCACAGCCGCAAGCGCACTGTCCGGAGATAGATACGGCACCAGCAGCGGGTACAGCACCACCGAAAGTCACTGCGCCCATTATGGGAACAGTACCAGCAACAGCGGTGTTACCGGCGACTGGCAGCTCACCAATGACCGCCACGTTGCCTTCACCGGCGCCAACGTAAGCAGCTCCAGGAGCGATAGCACCTCCATATGCAGCAGCAGGAGAAAGTGCGCCACCGTAAGCAGATCCAAAAGCACCACCGTAAGCACCAAGACCGAGGGCACCACCACATGCACCAGGAGAGAGACCAGTGCCGAGACCCAGAGCACCACCATAAGCAGAACCGAAGCCTAAAGCAGGGGCTAGACCAACAGCTGGTGCTCCACATCCACACCCTCGACCGCCGAGGTATAGGCCGAAAACATTCTGTTGGAAGAAAATAACATTAGATAGGAAACTTATAGCTAGCTGAGGAAATCTCAAGAACAAGGACAGGCACAGTTTGAAGAGGTTCATATCATTATGACTAACATATTCGATGTTAGTTTACGAGATTTTGAAGAAATGAAAAAAGTCTCTTCTTCTCTCAAACCAGTACGAATGACATAGATATAGGAGAAATATACATAGGTATATGACGGGAGGAAGCAACAATGGAGGAAATTCATGAAAACAATAATAAGATACCTGAAAAACTTAGTAAAAAACTTACCTGGACCAAGCAAGCTTGGATGCAGAGCAACAGAACAGTGAAGGTAGACATGTTTGATGAATTCGTAAGTTCAACGAGAAGCTGAAAACTGATGCTTTTAGATGTCTTACACCATGTTTATATAGTGCAGGAGTTCTTATCAAAAACACGTACTTTTTTACTATTTCCTGTTTTGAAACAAAACATATGATAATTTTAACAAAGAAATGAAAATGCACGCATTTTCCGATTTTTTTGTTTAGCAGCCTACTGTGTGTGGTGCAACACAATTAGATAAGGACTACATTTCAGTATAAGTAGTCGACCGAGTCTTGGAAAACTCATTCTCAAATTCAGTTCAACACAAACTACAATGTCAGCTAAGGTGATCCTCGTTCTCTGCGCTCAGGCGCTCTTCATCCAGGTGAGATACTATTTTGACTTTTATAATGACTATATTCTGATTGCCGTTACTACTTTTGCGCAGATATTATGTTCTGATTTAACAAGGATCGTTGTCTGCGTTCTATACTATGATCAGAAACTTTTAGTTCTACTCAGAAGGACTAATTACATTACTTAAAGTTGCATTTCGGTAAATTCTAGGAACCCTAAATACTATTTTACTTCGCCTAGAGTGAAAAATTTAGTGATAATTATGTTTTATCACTAAATTTTTCATAATCATGTATGCAATTACATAAAATGCGTTTGACACACATTTAGTTACGTGATCGATTGAATAATCACATTTCAATGCATCGCCATCGTTTGTTAATCGAGATATATTTACTAATAATAATTTTCTTGTTTACAGACTGCTTTCAGTTCGTGTCTTGGTCGTGGAGCTTTCGGTAACGGCAATGGTTTGATCGGAAATGGATTGATCGGTAATGGTTTGGTTGGTAACGGCTGTGCTGGTAACTGGGCCAACAATGGCTTGATTGGTGATGGTATAATTGGTAATGGTTTGATCGGCAATGGCTTGTTTGGTAACTGTGCTGGCAATGGCTTGGCTGGAATAGGAATCATTCCCACCAGTGGCGGTGGACTGCCTGTCTCCAGCTCCTCTGCTTTCGCTCCCAGTGGCCTCTCCGTAGCGTCTGAAAATGTGTATGAGGGTGCTCTGTCCGTGGCTGGAGAGCTGCCGTTCGTGAGTGCTGTGGCTTTGGACGGTTTATTGCCCAGTGCTGGTGCTGGCGCCGTCAGCTACAGCTGCGGTAACGGTGTTACTGCTATTGAGAGCATCGCTCCTTCTTCTGGTGCCTATGGCGCTGCTGGTGCGTATGGTGTGGGTGCCTATGGCGCTGCGGGTGCCTACGGGCTTAGCGCTGGCTATGGACCTGGTGCTCCTGCCTCTCTCGGACTCAGCTATGGAGCCCGCAACTGTGGATGTGGACGTTACTAAGAATAAAAAAATAAAAAATACTCAACCGATGATATGATACTTATTATGATTCAATAAACTGATTTGCAATTTATTTTGTTTTATGGACTTATAACTAACTAACCCACAATTCATTTGATGTCCCGAGGGAAAATATAGCTTCAATAGTGCCCGACTGATTTTTCTCCATTGGAACTTTCAAGACACGATGTCGAAGATCCATCTAGGACATCATGTCTAATTATTAGAAGTCAAAGTCAAATAAGTTTTTTCAAATAGGTCCATGTATGGCACTTTTGAACGTCATAATTTACAAAATAATATAATTGATTCTAGTCGCCCCTTCCAAAAGGTAGTTTTCATGAGGAGAAGAATGGGCAAGAAACTCCGCCGTTACTCTTTTAAAATGGTTTACAATAGTTTGTATAAGTACGTACATTAGTTAAATAATTATATGTGAAGGCGATGCACCTAGAATAAAATTACTCTACCGGAATAGGTAAAAAGAATTAAAAATGAAGCAACGACAGATAATTTTACTATGTGGAAGATACGTGGTGAAACTGACCTCATTCTATTTTATTCCTATTCCTATTTGATTAATTATTCTATTCTTTACTATTTATGTCAATCGCATAAAGATGACGAAGATAAAATGATGTTTTAAATATGTTTAGCTTCAAAAACGAATTAATGGCCGATTCCTAAAATTTACGGACCGTTATAAGTTAAATTAACACTCTTGTGTCTTTCCCAATCATGAGGCAAATACCTCATAGCTTTGTATAGTAGACCCTCTTATAAGAAAGTAGAGCTATCACACGTAAAATGAACTTATGAATCTACTTATGACCAGTTCAAAGTAAGACATTCTTTGCATTGTATAAACTCCAATCTCCTTGGTATTATATAATTGTGTAGCACAGGTGTCAGCACTATGTACTAAAGAGTTACCATTTACCGGGTAATTGCCTTGCATTGACTTGAATGTGCTATGGCGGCAGTAAGTATGTCTTGCTTACTCAGATATTTCGCTGACGGTGGCGCGTGTGTTGGATCATTTAGCTCCGTTCAAAATGGTTGAGCCGAATGGTGCTAATCCATGCGTCATGATCGTGAACGAGCGCCGTCAGTTGGAACTGGTCATCTCTTAGTTGCCATGGTTTATTTTAAATTTATTTTAATTTTTGAATTTTTCTTTGTTTTGTCTTTTTATTACGGACGCTTCTAACGTGCACGTCTTTCTACATTGTTCTCACATGTATAATTTCAAAATGAATGATGTGACCAATATTTTGTAACAGTTTTTTATTTAAAAGAGTGTCCGTGGAGTTTCTTGCCCGTTCTTCTCCATAGGTACCTACTTACTTCGCTTTGGAATGGGCAACTAGCTTCATATTTCTCACTGACCGATTCTTTGACAGTTCAAAAGTGCCTGTAAATGGTTCAATTGAAATAAATGCATTGAGTTTGAGTTTGGTCACAAAAAACGTTACCATTGGTAAGCATAACGATTCGTTATTGTTTATAGGAACCGAGCATTAGTGATTTCTGGAGCAAGTGAGCCTAGGTCAATAACCAGACAATCTAGCCGTCAAGAAACTGCACACATACAGGGACACAATTTCATGATATTATTTGATTTAAAGCTGCATCCTGCGGTTTCACCGACATAAGTCTCGATCCCGTGGGAATATTGGGATAAAAAGTATCTATTGTCTTATATTATAACCACAACACCGCTAATACCTAAGTACTCGTCACCAACAATAACCACGAACCAAAAAAGTTTTATTAAGCGAATACGCGTAACGACCTGCGTCTGTCTACCCCACGAAATCGAAATAATTTACTTATTTTTCTGTGGTCTACCTCTAAACTTTAACATTTATGTGAACAAGTTGAACGAAACAAAAAACGAGTGATTATTGAACTAGTCATTATTAAAATAACAAAAACTATGAATAGTAATTATTAAAAAATTACAAGCAAACCGCAGATGAGATTTGAACCCTCGCTCGGCTCGCCATAATCGCACATACCAAAGCACGTTATCCACTGAGCTAGCATGTAGAAATTATGAACTACTATGAGTTGTAGACAAAGTGAGTGTGTGTGTGTCTATAGTATTGTAACATCTTATAGAAGAAGGTCGTAAGTCAAATCGAAGCGTCAGTCTATTGCTTTGTGCGATTGCCTATGGACTTTTGGTCGGTACTGTACCTTCGACCGAGATAAAAATCTCTTATGTGTTGATATAGGAAACTATCAAATCCGTTCCGCTGCAAAGGTTTGATTTATCAAGAAACATCCAAATATCTTCTAAAATGTTCACAATTAAAATATTATTAGGTTTTACCAATTACTTCGCCTGTGCGGAGGTCAGAAATTATCCCACGGAACAAACTACCGGAATAAAAAGCATCCTATTTCCTAACCGAGGTTATGGCCTATCTGTGTGCCAAATATCATCGAAAGCTGATCAGCCGTTTTAGCGTGAAAGCGTAACAAACAAACAAACTCACTCCCACATTTGTAATATTAGTTAGGATAATAAATTAGAACTAATAAGTTGTTTTTGTAGATTAAATAAAATATTAAATTATTTGCTCAATTCATAATCGTTTATTTTTATTGAGGCATCAGTAGAAGATGCTTCAGTAGTAGAAAGGAGAACCACAGCCGCACGCGCACTGGCCGGAGATAGACACGGCACCAGCAGCTGGCACAGCGCCGCCGAAATTCACGACACCTAGGATGGGGACCTGACCAGCAACAGCGGTGTTACCGGCGACTGGCAGCTCACCAATGACCGCCACGTTGCCTTCACCGGTGCCGTAGTAAGCAGCTCCAGTGCCGATAGCACCTCCGTATGCGGTAGCAGGAGCAAGTGCGCCACCATAACCACCAAGACCGAGGGCACCACCACATGCAGCACCAGGATAAACACCAGCGCCGAGACCCAGAGCAGGAGCTACGGCGGCCACTTGACCTCCGCAGCCGCACCCATAACCGAACACATTCTGTGGGAACAGTAACATATTTATTTATAGAAAATCATCATGCCAGAATTACAGAACAACTTTGAAATACAAAAACATTAGCAATGATGAGAAATCTTAAAATTAAATATATTTTGGACGATCGCTCACCTGGACCAAGCAAGCTTGGATGCAGAGCAGCAGAACAGTGACAGTAGACATGTTTGATATTTGTTTGTGTTCAACGAAAAGCTGAAGACTGAATAATGTTCCTACTCCTACACAACGTTTATATAGTACGGAATTTTCTTATCATAACAACGTGATGTTTTTCTATGTTCTATTGAAACAAAGCCCTTCATACTAAATATTTCAAGGATACCATCACTTACGAAACACATGTATTTTTATATTTCCCCATATTGCAACTACTGATAAAGGTATGAAAAGTTCATTTCAAAATCCACAAATTGCTGCAACACAACTAGATAAGGACTACGTTTCAATATAAATAGTCGATCGATTCTTCGAAAACTCATTCTGAAGTTCACTTCAACACAAACTACAATGTCTGCCAAGGTGACCCTCGTCCTCTGCGCTCAGGCGCTCTTCATCCAGGTGAGAAATAATTCTTCAATATTTTATGTTCCCATTTCTTGGATCCTTTTAAGAATATCGAAATTCAATGTGACACAGAGCATTTAATCTGTTTAATATTGTGGATTAACTAACGCATATTATAAAACCTATTAAACCCTATTACTTCGTGTCACATGTAAATATTACAATTATAAAGAAAAAAGGTTGGAATTCAGATTTAAAACTCTGGTCTTCAATTCCTCGAAGAGGCCATTCAACTTAAGCATACATTCTTACTTTTAATTTTATAATGACCGTTAAAATTTTCACACTAAAATCATGTTTAGAATAAAACACGTCGGACACCCATTACGTAACTTGATCGCTAAAATTATCATGTTTCAATGCATATTTGCTGATACCGATATTTACTAATACAAGTTTTTTTTTGTTTACAGACTGCGTTCGGTTCATGTCTTGGTCGTGGAGCCATCGCCGCTCCTACCTTTATTGCCCCAGGATGTGCTGGTAACGGCTGGGCTGGTAATGGTTTGATCGGGAATGGATTGATTGGTAATGGCTATGCTGGTAACTGTGCCAACAATGGTTTCATTGGTGATGGTATTATTGGTAATGGTTTTATTGGCAATGGCTATGCTGGTAACTGTGCCAACAATGGTTTCATTGGTGATGGTATTATTGGTAATGGTTTTATTGGCAATGGCTTGGCTGCTCTAGAGATCATCCCCACCAGTGGCGGTGGACTGCCTGTCTCCAGCTCCTCTGCTTTCGCTCCCAGTGGTCTCTCCGTAGCGTCTGAGAATGTATACGAGGGTGCTCTGTCCGTGGCTGGTGAGCTGCCGTTCGTGAGTGCTGTGGCTTTGGAGGGAGTGTTACCAAGTGGCGGTGCTGGTGCTGTCAGCTACAGCTGCGGTAACGGTATTGCTGCTATTGAGAGCATCGCTCCTTCTGCTGCTGGCTATGGTTCTGCTGGTGCGTATGGCGCTGGTGGTGCCTATGGTACTGTGGGTGGCTATGGGTTTGGCGCTGGGTATGGACTTGGAGCTCCTGCAGCTCTCGGACTTGGCTATGCAGGCCGCGGCTGTGGATGTGGTGTCTACTAAAACCATAAAAATATTACGTAAATTTTCATCCGACCCAATGACGATTCAATAAAATGATTTGCAGTTTATTTGTTTGATGAATTTACTTTTACCCAGTGTCCCTGTAATGTTAAAGTGTGAAGTTTTATTATTATAGAGATATCTCTTAAATTCTGTGATAAAGGAAGTTTGAAGAAAGAAAATGCACTTATTTATCACAGACTAAAAGGCAAAACATAGTGCAAAATAAAAAAAAACAGACACTTAAAAATTAGTTTTAATACTTTACTACGAGAAGTTCATCATAGATCTCATCCATCTCTTTCCATCAGCGGTGATAGGGGTCAAGAAAGTGTAAATTTCAGGCCATATTTAAAAATAAATTTCTGAGGTTAGAGGATTCAAGAAAATAAAAACTTGAGTTTTAAAACTCCATCTTAGGGGCGATATTAATATTTTCTCGCTGGACTAAAACAACCTCGTTGGTTTGCAGTATTAATTTTAATATATGAAAACCACAAAAACAGAAACATTTCGCCTTAATTTCGCTTATCGGAAAATATAATTATGTAATTTGCGATTTGTAAATTAATTAAGTGTTTCGTCTATCATGGGAGTCTGATTTTATGAAATTCAATTGAACAAGTGTACTTTTAAGTGTTTATACGAAACAAAATATATGAATATGCATGACAACAAAAATAGGTTAAAGTTGTATTTGGCTAACCAACGATAATAAAATAAATTTTACTCAATGTATGTACTCGATAGATCGAACGACAATCATGTTTATTACTTAAGATATTTTATTCAAACTCTCATATTTAAGTGAACTATAGTTATATTTTTTTTGAGAAAAAAAATCTTTTAACCGAAACCTACAAAATGACAGCGTTAAAAACACAGTTTTTTACGTTTTTTTTTTTTTTTGTATTGGCATTCATCAGTTGACCTTTTTGGGTAATAAAAACCAATGGTTTGATCAACAAATCTTGGGCCCTGATTCTCGTAAGCGTAGTTCTGGTATTTTCTGAATATATTCAGTTCTGTCACTTTTTTTTTTTAATTTACTAAGTTTCATTTTTCAGTAGTGTTAACATTATTGACACACACGTATTTACATGATTTAAAAACTTACATATTTACTAAGTTCTGTCACTTCTCAAATGATACGCTCGTAATGTACCTACCGTGAATGGAACACACAAATAGAAAAATATAACCAGCCTCGGCCGACTCGAAGTGTTCCGTATCGTATTAAGATCAAGCAAAAATCTACGAAAAAACACGTTTCTTGTACGGTAGATAGATAGATTTAATTTATTTGCGTAAAATTTAGGTAATTAATACAATTAAGAAAGTAAAGAAAGAAAGAAAAATTGTTAATCTGCACAAACTAAACGCATATGCCAAAAAATATTACATAAAATGTACTTTCACAAATTAGCCAAAAGCCTCGTAGCCAAGTAGTAGAAATATGTCAAGATTGTCTATTACTTGAATGGCAGAGCCATAGACTATTAATATTGCGTAATATTAACGACGAGTGTTACAACACTGGCCATTGACAGCTTATAAACAAACAATAATAATTTAATAACAAAACCCAAACAAAATACTGATTGCAAAGTAGACACTATTTTTGTTACAAACTAATAATTATTGAGCCGTGCGTCGCATCTGTGCAAAAACAGATTGATTCTCAGCCAAAATAGGTGAAAATAGGCCAATTAGGTGTTACAATATTTTTGAATCCTTATATATTCTTGCCTCGTGGCATGCAAATTTTTTGGTAACTAATAATACAAATTATTCTAATTACTTGTTATGAACATTGTACATTAAAAAGTCTTATCATTTAAAAAATCTGATACAGAGTAATAACATTTTTGAATTAGTAAGTTTTTGAGGTACTTTTTAATCATCTTAGAGGTTGTTCTTTAATATTTTCTTTTACATGATTATAAATAAGAGAAGCCATGCACATAACACTCTTTCTCAATAATGCAGTTGTATATCTACCCATGCATAACTTGTCTTCATATTGAGTTCTTAAACTTGTAGTCCTGGTTCTACTGTTTTTCAAAGTCGAGAATAAGTGTTAATTTGTTTTAACAAAAAAGGCTATTTCTAGTATGTAGGCATGCAATACTTAATAGATTATATTTTTTAAAGACAGGCATGCAGCTGTCACTCGCTTTGAGATTAAAAATAAATCTAATACAGCGTTTTTACGCCTTAAAAATATTTTTTCTCTCGTTGCAGTTGCTTCAGAATATTATACCAAACCTGATTACAGAAACAACTGGACTGTGATATGCTATCAATACTTTTTGAAAGATTTTTTTTATTTTTATTAACTATATAAAGCATAAGCAGCTGAACTTAGTTTCTTTCATACCTTATCTGCTTGAATTTTCCATGTCCGTTGGCCATCAATTGAAATTCCTAGAAATTTTGCGTCATTGACCTATCTATTGTTTGTCCATTATAATTTATATCCATATTTGTGTCTCATATTCTTTGATAGAAATGCATTAGTTTTATTTTCTCTGTATTTATAACTACGTTATTTTTATTAAGCCAAATTATAAATTGTTAAAGCGCTTCATAAGAATCTTCATAATGACATTTAATTATCAAAGTTCTGTCATCAGCAAAAAGGACCATTGGGTTTGGTATTTGGCTTGGCAAATCATTTACATACAGTAAAAATAGTAAGGGGCCGATTATGCTACCCTGTGGGACACCAAATTTGATGTTTCTTCTAGAAGAAGCATACTTTATGTGACTGTACCTAAATTACCCTAGGCTGATAAAATTTTTGTTTTTCCTAATTATGCTAATATTAGTGGTTAGGTCGGTTCCCCTTACGGGGAAGAACAGTGCCCCTCCTTTCCGCACTGTTTTGTAGGGCTCGTCCCAGACTGGTCACCCTCCCACCGATATAAGATAGAATGGATTCCGATAATCTAAACTGCCTTGTTCCGACTTAAATAAGTTAAGGGGCAGGGATGGATACAAGGCGAATCTAATATTAGGAATTTACAGTTAACATAAGTATTATAATATGAAGCTAAGAAGATAAGAGGGTATGCAAAAGTATATAATATAATATTACGTTTTAGTATTATAAATATTGGAACGCCAACGTCTCCTCCTCTTGCAGTTGAGCACCAATACCTGCAATACAGCCTTGGTAAGGTGAAGTGTTAAAGGGATCGTTACGCTTGCGCTTTAAATCACTATTTATATGTACGTTAATTTGTCTGTTTACAATGTACCCATTTTAGTGAGACCGGGAACCGTTTTACAACGTTTTGTCTCATTGTACGTGTTCTGCTAGACCTAACGCATAGAACCTCTGAGGAACTAATACGACTTAACGGAACACGTTCCCTAAGCATTAAATAAATGTCTTACTCAATCCTAAGACAGAGTACTGCGAAGTCACTGTTATTGAGGAAGGCAAGTGTTGAGTGGTTCTAATTGCGTACTTATGTGAAAGACATCCTTACGGCGGCCTAGCCCCTTTTTATTAAGATAATACAAAACTAGCAAAAGCGCACCGTAGACTCAGTCTCTAGCAGAATACATTACGATCGTACCTGGTGAACGCCGAAGTGGTGGTTCGTCACTTCTCACTCCCTTAATCTGCCCATTTAGAGGATGCGGTGCGGCTGTTAGCGGTTTTGCGTCCCAATAGCGTGTCTCGATAAACAGCGACGATTTAGTAATAGTCCTACAGAACGGACGGAGTTTTTATCGAGACACGGTCCCTAGCGTTCTTTGAACGGCTACCAATTCAGTTTGGGGTACTTGGTGAAGCCTACGAGTACCCCCGGTCCCTGGAAATGTGCTTCAATAAGCCTCACGCAAAGTATTCTGTAGCGAGACCTTTTTGGATTCAGAAATCATCACTAACGTTTGGTTGTTTTATAATGCAATTACAGATTGGCTTTATAGCCTAGTTCAGCTTTAAATGAGCTGTGAGTATTTATGGTTCTGCCTTCCAAATGTAAAGCGTCAGGTCAAGATCATTAGTCGTCAAAGGTCAGGAACATTAGTGCTCGAAGTCAAGTATGGTGGAAGGCCTTCACCATTTCCCTATATCCAAATGCAAGTGACAATAATCTGCCAAGGTACGGTAATCCGAGGGTATATATCCTAATGGATATGGACACGTAATACACGGGAATGTAGCGTTAATTATAAAATACGATACTAAATAAGAGTTAGCTTGACATTCTGGAATAAAGTATCATTAACAGCTGGTCAGCGATATCACGTATCTGTTACCTATAATAACAATGCAATCAACTTGCAAGAATAATTATAATGGTGAGAGAAACTCACTTACAAAGTACTGCACACATTACCAGTTTTGCCTCAGACTCAGCTCCCGCTCTCTGACCACCAGTCGCACCACCAAACACACACTCACACATATTACATTAAGTACTCAATAAGTCTAATCTGGGCTTTAACCTAACTATATTTAACCTAATAATTAATACTCGTTATCTTGTGATAGCCCATTCGAACATGGCCTCTTGGTATTCACCAATCCTTTTAACTTAACTAGCCTAGCCTCGGACGTCCGTCTCCTATCGTGGTCTAAAACCAATTGCCTCGACTTTATTCTTCAGATCCCTAAATACCTCAAGCCTCACATTTGCCTCAGCTTCCCACAGTTTCGCAGAATAGTTTAATGGCTGTTTTTGTACAAATTCTCAATTGCTTTAAAAGGGTTCGTTTGAATTGCCTAAGCCCGACTAAATGGTTACCAGATGCTGGCACTAGTATTGTGAGTTGAGATTAGAAATAGGATATTTTACTAGTTTCTTTAGAATTTGATGAAATATTGCATTTGACCTTTTCGTACTTTGTTTCCCATTAAATAGAGAATTTATGTGTTTCTAAGTTGAGTTGAACCATGTGCTACTTTTAAAATAATTATAATATTTTGTTATTAAAATAGGAGCAAATTACAGGCAGTCACATTCTTCTTTTTTGTTTTTACATAGATTAGAAATTTCTGTAAGTTTAAATAAAATTAAACACTTTTCTTCTTCTTTCTAATCAACATAGTCAAAAGCTTTATATTAACTATATCTTAATTATTAACTAAATTATTTTTTATATTTTTTTGTTGTAACGGCAATAGATATATACAATCTATGAAAATTTCAACTGTCTGTTGCGGTTCATGAGGTACAGCCTGCTGACAGTCACGGACAGAGAAGGCTTAGTAATAGAGTTCCGTTTGGCATCCTTCGGGTACGGAACCCTAAAAAAGCTCCTTAACTATAAATAATCGCTGAACATACATGGGGATGTTTCGAGAAGCCCTAGGAGAGAGGCTTCTACAATTTTGTTTTGGTCTTCGTTTCACGGGTCGCCCTGAATAAACGATTCACTTATCAAACATTCGTGGAGAATTCATTTAGCTCAACCGCCTCGCTCTCTTTAGTTGCCATGGATTCGCCAATGTTCGCAATGTTGCATCAAATTTCGTCGAACACCTTCCACATAGAACAACGAAATTGGATCGCCACGATCATTTTTGATGAACACAGTGTTTCATGTTCGTTAGCGATACGCACATGCGAACAAAGTGTTCAATGTTCGTATTCACCATGTTCTTGTTCATTCTTGCATACACGCCTTAACACCTTACATTGAAAATAAATCAAGGAAGGTTGGAAGGCCTCTCCACAAATTGGACCGACGACCGGCGAAGGCCGCAGTAATCCGTTGGATACGGGAAGCACAGAACTGGTTGAAGTGGTGGTGTTTGGTGGAGGTCTATGTCTAGCAGTGGACGTCTTTCGGCTGAAATGATGATGATGATGATGGTGAAATAGACCAAGAATTTACTTATGATTGCAATGCCTGCTTTTATTTCAACCTTTAGTTGAATAATGCCATTACAGTCCAGCCAGTTAGAAACAGCCAAAACATATTATGAAACATAACCAGATATGTAGGGTACCTTAAAAAATAGATTTGATAATCTTGCCATTTCGGAAAACTGAAGATTTTTCATGCGGGTGATATCACAAATAAAACTAAATTATTGCTAAAACAGGAAGTTTAAAAGAAATTTTGAAGTCAAAGGCTTTGCCTGTACTTCATAATAAAATATTTTACTGTTTTTATTCATGATCATATTGTATTTCAATAAGTATTTTTTGTTATATCGATACACGTATTAAGATGATTTAAGGAGTTAATCAAAAATTTAATTATTTGCTCATTTCTTAATCGTTTATTTTTATTTTGGGGTTTCAAAAATACGTCTCAATAGTAAATAGGAGAGCCACAGCCACATGCGCATTGTCCGGAGATAGACACAGCACCGGCAGCTGGAACAGAGCCGCCGAAGGTCACTGCGCCCATTATGGGAACAATACCAGCAACAGCGGTGTTACCGGCGACTGGCAGCTCACCAATGACCGCCACGTTGCCTTCACCGGCGCCGCCGTAAGCAGCTCCAGTGCCGATAGCACCTCCATATGCGGTGGCAGGAGCAAGTGCGCCACCATAAGCAGATCCGATGGCGCCACCATAAGCACCAAGACCGAGGGCACCACCACATACAGCACCAGGACAGAGACCAGCGCCGAGACCCAGAGCAGGAGCTATGGGAGCCACTTGACCTCCGCAGCCGCACCCGTAACCGAACACATTCTATGGGAACAATAACATATTTATTTATAGAAAATCATCATGCCAGAATTACAGAACAACTATGAAATACAAAAACATTAGCAATGAAATCAAAATTAAAATAAATTTTAGACGATCACTCACCTGGACCAAGCAAGCTTGGATGCAGAGCAACAGAACAGTGAAGGTAGACATGTTTGATGTTTGTCTTTGTTTAACGAAAAGCTGAAGACTGAATGATGTTCCTACTTCTAGGTAACGTTTATATAGTGCTTTAGTTTCTTATCATAACAACGTGATGTTTTTCTATGTTCTATTGAAACAAAGCCCTTCATACTAAATATTTCAAGGATACCATCACTTACGAAATACATGTATGTATTTTTATTTCCCCATATGGCAATTACTGATAAAGGTATGAAAAGTTCATTTCAAAATCCACAAATTGCTGCAACACAACTAGATAAGGACTACGTTTCAGTATAAATAGTCGTTCGATTCTTGGAAAAATCATTCTCAAGTTCACTTCAACACAAACTACAATACAATGTCTGCCAAGGTGATCCTCGTCCTCTGCGCTCAGGCGCTCTTCATCCAGGTGAGAAATAATTCTTAAATATTATATTCTTTCGTTAGCATTTTTTCTATGTTTCCATTTTATGGATATTTTTAGAATAACGAAATTCAGTATAATTTAAATATTGTGGATCAAGTAACGCATATTGTAATGTTTCTTAAACCCTATTGCTTTAAGTCACATCTAAATATCACCAATACATAGAAAAAATGTTGGATTCAGATTTAAAATTTCAATTTCGTCAATTTCTCGAAGAGGTCATTCAACTTGAGCTTCTTCTTTCACATTCTTACATGACATTCTTACTTCCAATTTTATGATTTGACCGTTAAGTTTTTTACACTAAAATCATATGTAGAACTGCATAAAAGACGTGGGACATCCATAACGTTACTTGGTCGATATAATTATTATGTTCTAATGCCTATTTGCTGATATCGATATTTACTAATACAAGATTTACAAGATTTTTTTTGTTCACAGACTGCTTTCAGTTCATGTCTTGGTCGTGGAGCCATCGCCGCTCCTGCTTTGATTGCCCCAGGATGTGCTGGTAACGGCTGGGCTGGCAATGGTTTGATTGGGAATGGATTGATTGGTAATGGCTATGCTGGTAACTGTGCCAACAATGGTTTCATTGGTGATGGTATTATTGGTAACGGTTTAATTGGCAATGGATTGGCTGCTCTAGAGATCATCCCCACCAGTGGCGGTGGACTGCCTGTCTCCAGCTCCTCTGCTTTCGCTCCCAGTGGCCTCTCTGTAACGTCTGAGAATGTGTATGAGGGTGCTCTGTCCGTGGCTGGTGAGCTGCCGTTCGTGAGTGCTGTTGCTTTGGAGGGAGTGTTACCAAGTGGCGGTGCTGGCGCAGTCAGCTACAGCTGCGGTAACGGTATTACTGCTATTGAGAGCATCGCTCCTTCTGCTGCTGGCTATGGCGCTGCTGGTGCGTATGGCGCTGGTGGTGCCTATGGTACTGCGGGTGGCTATGGGTTTGGCGCTGGGTATGGACTTGGAGCTCCTGCAGCTCTCGGACTTGGCTATGCAGGCCGCGGCTGTGGTTGTGGTGTCTACTAAAAACGTCAAAATAATTACGTAACTTTTCGTCCGATCCAAAGATGATTCAATAAAATGATTTGCAATTTACTTATTTTGTTTTATGAATTTACTTTCACCCAGTGTCCCTGTAATGTTAAAGTGTGAAGTTTTATTAGTATTGAGATATCTCTTAAATTTTGTGATGAAGACAGTTTGAAGAAAGAAAAATGCATTTATTTAGTACAGACTAAAGGCTCGTGCAGACCAGCGTGATATCGCGGGCGCTACAAGAGTCCCGCTGCCTGTAGCGCCCACGATATCACGCTGGTCTGCACGAACTTTTAAACGCAACATATTGTGCAGAATAAAAGTAAAAAGACACTTGAAAATAAGTTTTAATACTTTACTACGAAAAGTCCATCATAGACCTCATCCATCGCTTTCCATCTGGGGAGATCGGGATCAAGATCAGGCCTGTTCTGTTATAAAAAAAGTATAAAACTCAAGCTACATAAAAAAAAGAGAATGAATTTCTGAGGTTCAAGGCTAAAAATAAAAATAAACTTGACTTTTAAAACTCCATCTTAGGAGCGATATTGATATTTTGCAGTTCTAAGTAGATGTAAACCACAAAAACAGAAACATTTCGCCTTAATTTCGCTTATCGGAAAATATAATTATGTAATTTGCGATTTGTAAATTAATTAAGTGTTTCGTCTGTCATGGGAGTCTGATTTTACGAAATCCTATTGAACAAGTGTAGTTTTAATTGTTTATACGATGTATTTAGTTTTAAGAAACAAAATATATGAATATGCATGATAATAAAAATAGGTTAAAGTTGTATTTGGCTAACCAACAATAATAAAATAATCTTTACTCAAAGTATGTACAAATAATCTCGACGCGATAGATCGAACGATCGTTTATTACTTAAGATATTTTATTTAAACTCTCATATTTAAGTGAACTATGTAGGTATGTTCTTTTTGAGAAAAAAATCATTTAACCGAAACCTTAAAAATATCAGCGTTAAAAACACAGTTTTTTAAGGTTTTTTTTTTTTTTGGATTGGCATTTGTCAGTCAACCTTTATAGAATTAAAAACCAATGGTTTGATCAACAACTCATGGGCCCTGATTCTCATAATCATAGTTCTAGTATTTTCTGAATATATTCAGTTTAGTCACTTTTTTTTTTGTAAAATTTTTATAGTTTAATTTTTCAGTAGGGGTAACACGTTTCCTATACGGTAGATAGAAAGATTTATTTATTTTCATAGAATTTAGGTAATAAAAACAAATAATGTGTTACAATAGTTTTGAATCCTGACATTCTGCCTCGTTGCACTCAATTTTTTTTAGAAACTAATAATATAAATTATTCTAATTACTTGTTATGAACATTGTACATTAAACAGTCCTATCATTTAAAAAATCTGATATAGAGTAATAACATTTTTGAATTAGTAAGTTTTTAAGGTACTTTTTAATCATCTTAGAGGTTGTTCTTTAATATTTTCTTTTACATGCTTATAAATAAGAGAAGCCATGCACAGAACACTCTTTCTCAATAATGTAGTTTTATAACTACCCATGCATAACTTGTCTTCATATTGAGTTCTTAAACTTGTAGTCCAGGGTCTACTGTTTTTCAAAGTCGAGAATAAGTCATCATTTGTTTTAACAAAAAAGGCTATTTCTAGTATATAGAGGCATGCAATAGTTAATAGATTATATTTTTTAAAGACAGGCATGCAGCTGTCAGTCACTTTGAGATAAAAATTCATCTAATACAGCGTTCTTACGCCTTAAAATATTTTCTCTCTCGTTACAGTTGCTCTAGAATATTATACCAAACCTTATTACAGGAACAACTGGACTGTGATATGCTATCAATACTTTTTGAAAGTCAACTTTTTTTGATAAACTGTGTGATTGTACCTTAATTACCCTAGGCTGATAAAATTTTCGTTTTTCCTAATTATGCTAATATTAGTGGTTAGGTCGGTTCCCCTTACGGGGAAGAACAGTGCCCCTCCTTTCCGCACTGTTCTGTAGGGCTCGTCCCAGACTGGTCACCCTCCCACCGATGTAAGATGGAAATGGATTCTTATAATCTAAACTGCCTTGTTCCGATTGAATTAAGTTAAGGGGAGGGGTTGGATACAAGGTGAGACTAATATTAGGAATTTACAGTTAGTAAACATAAGTATTATAATATGAAGCTAAGAAGATAAAAGGGTATGCAAAAGTATATAATTATAATATTATGTTTTAGTATTATAAATATTGGAACGCCAACGTCTCCTCCTCTTGCAGTTGAACACCAATACCTGCAATACAGTCTTGGTAAGGTGAAGGGGTAAAGGGATCGTTACGCTTGCACTTTAAATCACTATTTATAACTACGTTAATTTATCTGTTTACGATGTACCCACTGCAGTGAGACCGGGAACCGTTTTACAACGTTTTGTCTCATTATACGTGTTCTGCTAGACCTAACGCATAGAACCTCTGAGGGACTAATACGATTTAACGGAACACGTTCCCTAAGCATTAAATAAATGTCTTACTCAATCCTAAGACAGAATACTGCGAAGTCACTGTTATTGAGAAAGGCAAGTATTGAGTGGTTTTAATCGCGTACTTATGTGAAAGACACTTTTACGGCGGCCTAGCCCCCTGTTATTAAGATAATACAAAACTAGCACAAGCGCACCGTAGACTCAGTCTCTAGCAGAATACATTACGATCGTACCTGGTGAACGCCGAAGTGGTGGTACGTCACTTCTCACTCCCTTAATCTGCCCATTTAGAGGATGCGGTGCGGCTATTAGCGGCTTTGCGTCCCAATAGCGTGTCTCGATAAACAGCGACGATTTAGTAATAGTCCTACAGAACGGGCGGGTTTTTTTATCGAGACACGGTCCCTAGCGTTCCTTGAACGTCTACCAATTCAGTTTCGGGTACTTGGTGAAGCCTACCCCCGCTCCCTGGAAATGTGAGTCAACAAGCCTCACGCAAAGTATTCTGTGGCGAGACCTTTTTGGATACAGAAATCATCACTAACATTTGGTTGTTTTATAATGCAATTACGCATTGGCTTTATAGCCTAGTTTAGCTTTAAATGAGTTGTGCGTATTTATGGTTCTGCCTTCCAAATGTAAAGCGTCAGTTCAAGATCATTAGTCGTCAAAGGTCAGGAGCATTAGTGCTAATGCAGCATTAGTGTGAAGTCAAGTATGGTGGAAGGCCTTCACCATTTCCCTATAGCCAAATGCAAGTGACAATAATCTGCCGAGGTACGGATTAGGATATGGACACGTAATACACGGGAATGTAGCGTTAATTATAAAATACGATACCAAATAAGATTTAGCTCGACATTCTGGAATAAAGTATCATTAACAGCTGGTAAGCGATATCACGTAACTGTTACCTATAATAACAATGCAATCAAATTGCAAGAATAATTATAATGGTGAGAGAATTAAATTACAACTCACTTACAAAGTACTGCACACATTACCAGTTTTGCCTCAGACTCAGCTCCCGCTCTCTCACCACCAGTCGCACCAACAAACACACAGTCACACATATTACATTAAGTACTAAATAAGTCTAATCTGGGCTTTAACCCAACTATATTTAACTTAATACTAAATAAGAGTGGGCTATCTCGAGATAACGAGTATCTCGAGATAGCCCACTCGGACATGGCCTCTTGGTATTCACCAATCCTACTAATTTAACTAGCTTAGCTTCGGACATCCGTACCCTATCGTCTTCTGAAACCAATTGCCTCGACTTTATTCTTCAATCCCCTAAATTGCTAAAAACACCACGTTTATCTCAGCCCCTTTTCTGAGTGTTTCTCACAAAGACTTAAAACGATTTTTGCTTGCTTTGCCTTAATTGTTTCTTAATGGCCTGAATAGATTGGGTCTCGGGGACACTTATGATTAGCAGATGTGGCTGTAATAATGTCCGTTGCTTTGGGTCCAGGGATTGCCAACCTTTGAGACAGTATAGCCAAAAGTTACAATTTATATATATTTTATTATAAAACATTCGATTATGTCTTAGCACAAAATCGATTAGAGTAGCCATGATTCTAGCTAGCCGCTAGAATAATAAAATAATTAATCTAATAATATAACTACAGTTATTGGGTATTAAATAGTAACATCAATGGCTTATCATGCCTTTTGAAAGTTTGGTTAAATCTGGCTCATAAGTTGTTGTTTTAAATATCAAGTATGACTCTAGATTTCTATTTGTTACTTGATTTCTATACCTTACTTTTTATTATATTTATGCAAGACTACGCTTGCTCGCACTTTGAGAGCCGCGTGTGGTTTATCCCTGCCTTGATCTTAGTTCTTAGAATTAGCAGGTTTGTTACCCATAAAATATAAATGGACGCGTTTCTAAGAGGTTGAATATTGTTTTACAATTTTAAAGAAAAAGGATATTTTATTTATTTATTAGGGTAACGTGTCGAACTGTCAGACCATCAAATAGAGATTTTATGTGTTTTTAGGAAGCCCGAACCATGTGCCGATTTCAAAATAAATATTTTTTTTTTTTATTAAATAGGAGCAAATGGCAGACAATCATAACTGTATAAAGCATAAGCAGCTGAACTTAGTTTTTTTCATACCTTATCTGCTTGAATTTTCCATCTCCGTTGACCATCAATTGAAATTTCTAGAAATTTTGCGTCATTGACCCTATCTATTGTTTGTCCATTATAATTTTTATCCATATTTGTGTCTCATATTCTTTGATAGAAATGCATTAGTTTTGTTTTCTCTGTATTTATAACTAAGTTATTTTTATTAAGCCAAATTATAAATTGTTAAAGCGTATTATAGACATTAGCTTCATAACAATCTTTATAATGAAATTTAATTATCAAAGTTCTGTTATCAGCTTAAAGGACCATTGGGTTTGGTATTTGGCTTGGCAAATCATACATACAGTAAAAATAGTAAGGGGCCGATTATGCTACCCTGTGGGACACCAAATTTTATATTTCTTCTAGAAGAAGCATACTTTACTTCATTTTTGTTTTTACGCAGACTAGAAATTTCTGTAAATTCTAATAAAATTAAGCACATTTCCTCGTATACCGTATGTTTCAATTTTATTAAAAAGTATGTTATAATCCACATAGTCAAAAGCTATATATTAACTATATCTATATCTTAATTATTAAATAAATTATATTTTATAATTTTTTGTTGTAACGGCAATAGAAATATACAATCTATGAAAATTTCAACTGTGTATTACGGTTCACGAGGTACAGCCCGCTGACAGTCACGGACAGAGAAGGCTTAGTAATAGAGTTCCGTTTGGCATCCTTCGGGTACGGAACCCTAAAAAAGCTCCTTAACTATAAATAATCGCTGAACATACACGGGGATGTTTCGAGAAGCCCTAGGAGAAAGGTTTCTACAATTTTGTTTTGGTCTTCGTTTCACGGGTCGCCCTGAATAAACGATTAACTTATCAAACATTCGTGGAGAATTCATTTAGCTCAACCGCCCCGCTCTCTTTAGTAGCCATCGATTCGACAATGTTCGCCATGTTGCATCAAATTTCGTCGAACACCGTCCACATAAAACAATGAAATTGGATCGCCACGATCATTTTTGACGAACACAGTGTTTCACGTTCGTTAGCGATACGCACATGGGAACAAAGTGTTCAATGTTCGTGTTCACCATGTTCTTGTTCATTCGTGCATACACGCCTTAACACCTTACATTGAAAATAAATCAAGGAAGGTTGGAAGGCACAAATTGTACCGACGACCTGGTGAAGGCCGCAGGAATCCACTGGATGCAAGAAGCACAGTACCGGTTGGAGTGGCGGTGTTTGGTGGGGGCCTATGGGTCCAACAGTGGACGTCTTTCGGCTGAAATGATGATGATGATGATGTTGAAATAGACCAAGAATTTACTTATGATTGCAATGCCTGCTTTAATTTCAACCTTAAGTTTAATAACTACATTACAATCAAGCCATTTAGAAACAGCCAAAACATATGATACACAACCAGATATTTCATAATTGTCATGCGGGTGATACCGCAGATAAAACTAAATTATTGCTGAAACAGGAAGCTTAAAATAAATATTGAAACCAAATGCTTTGCCTGGACTTCTTAATAGATTTAAAGATATTTTATTCTCAATGTGTGACTTTGTGTCTTACAAAGTCACTTACATGAGAACAATGCTTAATAAATTATAAATGTAAAGTTCGTCGCAGACGCATTCAGCTTTTAGGAAGGGTGTTATTTGTGATTAAATATTCAGCTAATTGTGTTTTGAATGCATTGAATGAGTGTATTTTTTTATACATGAGGGTATTTGGTTTTATAATTATGGTCCTTCAAAAGTTTATTTTTTTTGCCAAACTTAGTTCTCATCTTCGGTAAAATCAGACGTTGGGTTACTTGTTTTACTTCAGTAAACGATAAATTAGTCTGTATACTTGTTGAGTACCTTACGAATGAAAATACATGTACTGTAAATATAAAACTGTCTGATGTTCATTATTTTGGTTTCTTCATAAATGTTGCATGTTGATGTTAAATATGGGTAGTTAAAAATCATTTTTATTATTTTGTTTTGTGCAACTTGGAGACTTGCTAGCTTCGTCTTGGTCGCACTACCCCAAATTTCAACCAGATATAGTAGGTGTGGTTTTACTAAGGCATTATACATAGATGGTGTGATGCAGTCTATGTGGTATACATCAAACTATGTTTCGGAGGGATCCAAGTAGTGACGAAAGCTTTGTTTTGATATGATCCAAGTGAACAGTCCACGATAGAGAACTATCCATTACTTAAGCCAAGATATTTTTTCCACACCATTTTTGCAATAGGGGAACATTGTTAATAGCTAAAAGATTATGTGGAGGTATTATTTTATTTTTTGCTTTTAACAAGATATAGCACGTTTTGGAAATATTTATCGTTAATAAGTTATATTGAAACCATGAAAAAAGGGTGTTTAAATCATCTTGTGCCTGGGAAACTAAATCATGAATAGAGGATCCGAAATAAAATAAGCAAGTGTCATCTGCGTATGGCGTAAGATGGCCATGTAGTTGAATTTCCTGAATATTATTTATATAGATTAAAAAGAGCAGGGGCCCCAAAATTGAGCCCTGGGGAACTCCACACGTTATAAGTAATACTACTAACTAACTGCAACCTGTTTTTCAGATAGGAATCGAACATTTTTAGAGCACTGCAAGTAATTTTGATGGTTTCTAGCTTTTTAAGTAGCAATTCATGACTTACGGTGTCGAACGCAATAAAATATTATAGTCGAATAATAAACTATTATACTGTTTTTATTCATGATCATATCAAATTTCAATAAGTATTTGTTGTTATATCGATAGACGATTAAGATGATTTAAGGATTTAATCAAAAATTGAATTATTTGCTCATTTTTTATCATTTATTTTTATTTTGGCGTTTCAAAAATACGTCTTAATAGTAAATAGGAGAACCACAGCCGCACGCGCATTGTCCGGAGATAGACACGGCACCAGCAGCTGGCACAGCGCCGCCAAAGCTCACGACACCTGTGATGGGGACCTGACCAGCAACAGCGGTATTACCGGCGACTGGTAGCTCACCAATGACCGCGACGTTGCCTTCACCGGTGCCGCCGTAAGCAGTTCCAGTGCCGATAGCACCTCCATATGCGGTAGCAGGAGCAAGTGCGCCACCATAAGCTGATCCGATACCGCTACCGTAAGCACCAAGACCGAGGGCACCACCACATGCAGCACCAGGATAGATACTAGCGCCGAGACCCAGAGCAGGAGCTATGGGGGTCACTTGACCTCCACAGCCGCAGCCGTAACCGAAGACATTCTGTGGGAACAATAACATATTAATTATAGAAAATCATCATGCCAGAATTATATAACAACTATGAAATATAAAAACATTAGCAAAGATGAGGAATCTTAAAATTAAGTATATTTTGGACTATCACTCACCTGGACCAAGCAAGCTTGGATGCAGAGCAACAGAACAGTGAAGGTAGACATCTTTGTTTGTTTTCAACGAAAAGCTGAAGACTGAATGATGTTCCTACTTCTGGGCAACGTTTATATAGTGCGAAAGTTTCTTATCATAACAACGTGATGTTTTTTCTTTGTTCTATTGAAACAAAGCCCTTCAGTATGAAGGGCTTTGTTTCAATAGAACAAAGCCCTTCAATGTTTCAAGGATATCATCAATGTTTCAAGGATATCATCACTTAGGTACGAAATACATGCATTTTTATTTCCCCATATTGCAAGTACTGATAAAAGTACGAAAAGTTCATTTCAAAATCCACAAATTGCTGCAACACAACTAGATAAGGACTACGTTTCAGTATTAATAGTCGATCGATTCTTGGAGAACTCATTCTGAACTTTACTTCTACACAAACAACAATGTCAGCCAAGGTGATTCTCGTCCTCTGCGCTCAGGCGCTCTTTATCCAGGTGTGAAATAATTCTTTATTATTTTGTTTTTTCATTCGTATTTTTCTTATATTCCCATTTTATGGATATTTTTAGAGTATCGAAATTCAATTAAATATACAGCGAAAATTTTTGATCAGTTTAATGTTGTGGATTGAACCCTACTGTTTCGAGTTACTTGTAAATGTTACCAATATAAAGAAAAAACGTTGAATTCAGATAAAAAAAAAAAAACTGATCTTCAATTCTTCGAAGAGGTCATTCAACTTAAGCTAAACATTCTTACTTCTAAAATTATAGTTTGACCATTAAGTTATTCATACTAAAATCATGTTTGGAATTGCATAAAACACGTCTGACACCCATTACGTTACTTGATCGATAAAATTATAATGTTTCAATGCATATTTTTTGATAAATTAATATTTACTTATACAATATTTTTTTGTTTACAGACTGCTTTCAGTTCATGTCTTGGTCGTGGAGCCATCGCCGCTCCTACTCTTATTGCCCCAGGATGTGCTGGCAATGGTTTGATCGGGAATGGATTGATTGGTAATGGTTTGATTGGTAATGGCTATGCTGGTAACTGTGCCAACAATGGTTTGATTGGTGATGGTATTATTGGAAATGGTTTAATTGGCAATGGCTTGGCTGCTCTAGAGATCCTCCCCACCAGTGGCGGTGGACTGCCTGTCTCCAGCGTCTCTGCTATTGCTTCCAGTGGGCTCTCCATAGCGTCTGAAAATGTGTTTGAGGGTGCTCTGTCCATGGCTGGTGAGCTGCCGTTCGTGAGTGCTGTGGCTTTGGAGGGAGTGTTGCCAAGTGGTGGCGCTGGAACCGTCAGCTACAGCTGCGGTAACGGTATTACTGCTATAGAGAGCATCGCTCCTTCTGCTGCTGCTTATGGCACAGCGGGTGCCTATGATGCTGCTGGTGCCTATGGCACTGCGGGTGCCTATAGGCTTGGCGCTGGCTATGGACCTGGAGCTGCTGCTTTCGCTCCTGCTGCTCTCGGACTTGGCTATGGAAGCTGTGGCTGTGGATGTGGTGTCTACTAAGAACTTTAATAAGAATTACTTACATTTTCTTCCGAGCTAATGATTCAATAAAATTATTTGCAATTTATTTTGTTTAAAGAATTTACTCATACCCATTTTATTTCGATTGATGAATTTACTTATACCCAGTTTCCCTGTAATATTAAAAGTGTGAAGTTTTATTTGTAAAGTGAGATCTCCTGAATTCTGTTTTTTGAAATTTGCTGAAATTGTAGTAAGGTGTAAAATTTGCTTTAGTTTTAATGCTACCAGTTAAGACGTGACGTGAGGTGGGAGAAAGAGGGGGTGGCGGGCGGGGTTCGATAGCGCGCGCACCTGACTCACTTTGGCCTGATGGTTGGAGTTAACAGTATATTGGCAAGCAAACTTGTTATTTCTCAGTGTATTTATCTTCAGATTTACAAGATATTCATTCTAAATTGATTTCATAATGTTGTCGTGTGCGTATGTGTATTGTTTTAACAGAAATGATACTAAATCAGACCAGCATTCAGATGCGAGCCTCGGGGTGGCTATAAGGGGAGGTTGCAGGCCATTTTAGTGGCACACCCCCAATATTATTGCGATGATAATTCAGATTCAGTTTCTAACGGTTATTCAGTTGAAATCAGTTTGTATAATTACAGCGGTCGTTAGATCTCAATCAAATCATACCTTTGCTTATTTTTGAGATATAACTATGTGAGGTTTAGATATTTGTCACTAAAAGGTATATGGCGACAGGCCACGTCCACCAGTGAGTTTGAAACCCGCGACTAGTTCAACCTTAAGAAGCTCAACGAATCGACGAACAATACCAAAGAAAAGACATTTAGGTAGGCTGCATAAAGTATTGAAACTGGCAGACCATCATTAACACTAACGGAGAAAGAAAAAAAAAAGAAAAAAAGATCCACATTGTCCTCACATTCAGAATAATTAATACTTTACAAAGTAAATATTCATGTTATCATTTTGTATATAATATGCATTAATGTCAATGTAAATGAATAAAGTGATATAAAACGATGATTTTGCATTATAATTAAAATGTCAAGTTTTATGGTTATATCACAAGGCTTAGCAGAGCGAGCAACTCAATCCCAAGCTATATCGTGGTGTGATCAACAGGTCGTAAGTTCGACAGATCGTTAGTGCGACAGTTCATTAATGCGACAGGCATTGTATTTAAAAAAAAAGACTTTACAATCACCGGAGATTTATTGTGAAAGACGGCATGCTTGACATCTGTTGAGCATGCCACCGTCCGGAGGAATCAATCAGACACATAACCTCCGGGTGTTCTTGTCTAGCTAAAGAAGAGGACTTGCATAGACACAACCTTGTAGCCAGGATTTGCCTTGTAATCAGCGATATGCCCGGAAATGCGGCCTTGTGGAATCGGAGGTGCCGTACTACAGGTATTTGCCCGATCCAGTACTCGAAAATTAAAACAAAATGCTATAGGATAGTTGTATTAACGATGAAAAAATCGTTCGAATTTACGTTACCCTTTCGAATTTACGTCACACATTCTTGTTAGGAGGGCTGATTCTCGTAACCGTTGTTGTAGAATTCACTGAATGCATTCGGGTTCAATCACTCAATCAATCTACAGTCGCGTCATTTTTCATTCATAATTTTGTGATTTTATGTTATGGCACGTGCCTTCTAAGAATCGTGCTCAGTTATCAGAACAACAAAAGTTTCACAATAACCAATCATCGGAGATAGCTTGTAACTAGGTCGGGAATGTTCACTGTAAATGAGCACGTTGCTATTTATTTCTAATAACTACTTAGATGTTTTTTTTTATTATTATTCTCAAACATAGGCACATTATTTATTGCTTCTACAGTGTTACTCGCCAAATTTTCCAGTTTGATGGCGACAAGCGCTTGTTAATATAGGTATAGGTACACAAAACCTAGCAAAAAATAATACCTTAAAACTATCAACTATGCACTAATTTCAGTCAAGGATCAATCACACCGGAACAGATAGATTGCGGACGAGCCGCGGCCACTGGACACTGACAGATTCTAAGTACGTATCTATCCGTCTGGAGGTGTCCGCGTCCGGAGCTGCGTCCGCAACCCGCCCGACCAAGCCCTTAGTGTGATTCACAGATAATAAATTATACACATAATAAATTATAATGATACTATTAGGTGTATTGTTAGTATGTATGTATCTATTATATATCTGTGTTTCTATTATAGTGAAAATCTATACTTTTTATTTGTACCGAAGACACAAGTTGTGTAAGTTTGTTCTTGAGATAAATTCATCCCAACTGTGGAAAAAAAAAAAAAACCAGCCAAGTGCGTGTTGGACCACGCACAATGAAGGGTTTCATTGTGCGTGGTCCAACACGCACTTGGCTGGTTTTTTTTTTTAAGATCACATTGATCGGACAATATACATCTTCAATCGAAGACATCTTCTCTCAATCAATATTCTTAAATCCATATTTATATTGAAAAATTGCTGGTCCACCAACATTGGGATGAAAAACAATTACTTACGTAAAATATGATTGATAAAAGGCAGGTTTGGTTTTTAAAATATTTAGAAAAAGGCCTCAGCGGTATGATGGTCTCATCATATCGCTGAACCATACATACATGCAGAGAAGCAGATGATAAAAGTAAGTTTGTCATAGAAGGTAAAGCAGTTTAGACATCAACAAATGCATATTTATGCAAAACAAAAAAAAAACTTTTTATTAGTGTTAGGTTTCTATTTATTAATAAATAATTGTTGGATATTATACTGGCAACACCGAAAGATTCGATATGTCAGTATGGTAGAATAACGGCCTTTTGGGTCGGGCGCTCGTGACGGTAAGACGTGCTTAGTGGCTGTGTTGGTAAAAAGATAGATTGGCATAGTATTGGTATGAGATCTACTGTAAATTAAGGTAACCTTTTAATGTTATGGTAAATATTAGAATACTGATTAATTAGTGCTATTACGCACAGTGGAACGAATGTATGGAAGCGGTTGGACGTAGACATGTCCGAAAAATAAGAGTAAAATTATGACAAACTAATGATGCCATCTTATTCGATTACTTAATGCCTTCATAAATTGTGGTGATGAATTTCTTCATAACTCCCATATTTCGGGAGTAATTTGAGAAAATGTGAAATTTTACTATGAAAATGAGTGTATTGAGCTCTCTCCCTCCTGATTCCGGGCTTGTTTCAAGTAGCGGTCTCTAATATCGTAATGCTATTACTAAGAGCTATATTTAATACTAAGACACATAGTGCGCCAAATGTGCACTTTCTGGGATAAAAGGAAATGAAAATTTAAAAAAAAAAACGTTTTTTCCCCATTTGTATTTACTTTAAACCGCAGACAGACTTATTAAGAGGTCTATAAATATATTATATATATACAGAAATATATATTAACAAAAATATTCACAAGAACTGATGAGAGTATGACTTTTAAGTAAGTTGATAATAAATTACCTAGTTTCATTAAAAGTACAATAAATAATTAAGACGTAAGCTCTAATTTACTAAGTTACACATTTTAAAACAATAACATCATTTAATTATCTTCGTCATCATCATCATCATCAATTAATTCAAATTCAGAATCGATGTCCGCTAAATCATTTATGTTAACAAATTCGATATCACTTTTCTCAGAATCCGTAAGCTCATAAAATTCCTTAAAAGAAGATTTTTTTACAAACTTATTTCCTTTTGGACGGATACTTGTAACAAGTGGATCAGAAGACAGTAAAAGATTGTGCATAATATCTTCATTGCATGAGATACTGCTATGCTTTCGAGAATGCCCCTCTCTATATTTTCTAAAATCTTTATTTCTAGCCTCAGATGCCTCTTCGGATAGAAAACCAATGGGCACAATTGACATGTTCTGAACTATGTCTGGCCCATGCATTAAAATTTTATGAAGTGAAGAAGGCATATAATACCATGGGTATAACTCCACGTAAAGCTTAGCAGTATCAAAGCAGAACTCTCGGAATTTAGTTACGTTGATCTTCTCTCCTGATGAAATACACTGCAAGATCACACAGATTTTTCTTAAAAGCATAGCATCTATTCCGGTCAGTTCAGCAGATTTAGTGTAGTTTTCAAAAAATCTCCTTGCCGAGTTGCCATTGTTGGTGGATCCACTGCCTTGTTTCACAACATCGAGAAGTAAGCCCGTTTCTCTTCTTACAGCCTCTTGAACTCTTTTCTTCCTGTCATCAACTTGCCTTTTTGCTATATCACCCCTTACTTGCCATGATTTTATGTCTAATTTGTAGGAAATGTGTAATAAGCATTCCATTGAGCGAATCCAAGCGTGAAGGGTGCTTAAGCTATATTTATACATGTCCTCGTTTGCGTGTTTATCTTTGATTAACTCTAAATTATTCATTTCTTTAGGACAAGCCTTGCATATGTCACACACTGAAGCTGCTGTATTGGATATAATGGAATGAATTTTACCATCAATCATTGTCAACAGCAGTTGGTGTTTGACACTAATTCCATCAGTGATGGTGGATGGAGTTAAGGCTTCAATCTCTGCTTCGATTTCAGCCATCTCTCTCTGCACATTTTCTTTGGTTTCCTTTATAAACTTAAACAATATTGGCCGGCAAAATGAAGTGGAAGATGGTCGCTCGTTTTCCCAAATTGTTACACCTTTTGAGACGAGCCGCAGTGGTACAAGACTAATCATAAAATTACTAGCAAGATCGATTTGCTCATCTTCACTCGTCCTTTGATGATAAATGCTTTGGCTAGATGATCCGTCAAAACCCCATTTGCTGGTCAATACGAGCTGTTGATTGGGATCAACAGGGGTTTCTAACGACCTAATAAGTCTTCTTGAGGTTAAATCCATCAAGGCTTGTAATTTGATTTTTGCAGAGCTCTCTGTAACTGTGAGATCTTCTTTGGCCGGATAGCACTTAATTTTTTCTTTAACCAACATGTAGTAACTCGGGTATTGAAGAGCTCCTTCTTGAGTGTTGAAATCCCGAAGAGTGTTATAGCGCCATTTCGATAAGTTCATCGATACATAAAGAGCCAATGCCTTCAAAGGGGATATTTCCCGTACCTGAATTGATTTACCTTCAATGAAGGCTTTGATTTTTGAGGCCTCTTCTGGATTCTCCGTCAAGTATTTCATAACATAAGCTGTATCGCTTTGTCCTGCCTTTTGAAGCGCCCTTTCGGCCGAAAACATAATTTCAGCGCTGCTACTGCTGCATGAAAGACTATCTTCAGTGGTGCGTCTTCTTTTTTGCCGGTTACTAAGGTCCTCAAAAGATTTACGAGGACTAGGATGTGTACAAGTTGAAGCATCAGATTTAGCAGGAGAAATTATGGGCTCGATGACGTCACTTATATTTTCTGTAGAAGGTTCCATATTTTCATTCTGTAATTCCGGCCATTGAATTGCAGCCTGTAGCCAAATCTCATGTTTCTTCCGAAACTTATCTGTGCTTCTTCCAGACTGTGTCCATTTTGCATAAATGCGGTAGCAAAATCGACGACACCAGTCTTTTAAACTTGTTTCAGCACTTTCACATAACTGAACACAACTGTTATCTTTTAAAACACTGAACAAATAGTTAAAGTCGCGTAAATCTTTATGTGCGCGTGCGCATAAAGCAACGTGAATATCAAGATTTGTATTAAAATTTGGAAAATACATTGCGAGATTAGCTTGGATACAACGAGGTGTAAATCAACACTGATTTTAAAGTTACTAATAGTGACCTATTTATATAAAATCCAGGTATCCCAGGTATCCTTTGTTAAATATTGCAAGGTAATTAGTTATTGTGATAATTAGTAAATGATGCATGCTAAATTAGTGTATTAAGAGCCATTTAGTAATTAAATAATAGCAATGTTCTTATCAGTAATCATTAGTGCATCAGTTTTATATGTAAACCTTAAGTCCCTAATTATATATCCTAATTAGCTTATATCTTCTCTAATTGGCTGATCAGAAATGTTATTGTAATAAGGTAAACCTTTAGAAAAACGGTTTTAATCAACAAAATAAACAAAAAATTAAAAAATTGTGTTATAAAATAAACACTTTATCCCAGAAAGTGCACATTTGGCGCACTATGTGTCTTAGTATTAAATATAGCTCTTAGTATTAGCATTATGATATTAGAGACCGCTACTTGAAACAAGCCCGGAATCAGGAGGGAGAGAGCTCGATACACTCATTTTCATAGTAAAATTTCACATTTTCTCAAATTACTCCCGAAATATGGGAGTTATGAAGAAATTCATCACCACAAGTTATGAAGGCATTAAGTAATCGAATAAGATGGCATCATTAGTTTGGCATAATTTTACTCTTTTTTTTCGGACATGTCTACGTCCAACCGCTCCCATACATTCGTTCCACTGTGTTACGTGGGGAATACGAGATGTGATGGTATGGTGTAGAATATTGAATTTAATGTTGGCAAAGAAATATAAATGAATGACAAAATAGCTTGGTGTTTCATATTATTTTCCTTATCCCTGAAATATTGTAAATATGTAGTTTTATATTATAATATTGGGGTAACGACTTTAAGGTTCATTTGGGGATTAGTATCTATTTTGAGGTTAAATAATTATATTCAAAATTAAATTAGCAATTTTAGAACAAGGATAGTCAAACTCAAACTCAAACTCAACTCAAAGCATTTATTTCAAATAAACCAATTACAGGCACTTTTGAATTGTCAAGGGGTCGGTCAGTCAGAAAGATGAAGCTAGTTGCCCATTCCAAAGCGTAGTAGGTACCTATGGAGAAGAACGGGCAAGAAACTCCATGGACACTCTTTTGGTCGGCCTGTGATCTCGTCCCATTCAGGTTGTTTCGAAAATAAAAGTCTCTTGTTGACTTGAGAATTATAATGGTTAATAATGAGAATGAAAATAAAGGTATTGAATTGAAGAGGTTGTTCCGGTCGCGACACTAATGTTCGTTCGCGCACGGTTTTTATCGACAACGCCCGCTCCCGATGCTGGTCATGGACGAAGTGCGGCGGCCGGCGGCTCGATGGCAGCGCGAGCGGCGCCTGGAGTGCACGGAGCGGGGGTGTGAAGCTGAGGCGCGGGGGCGGAATCCCGAGGCACACGGGTCGCGCGGCGGAGGCGCGGGGCGAGGAGGCAGTGGCGTGTTCACTACCCCTCTCCACCCACTAACAGCGCCGGTGTGGTCGGCGCACGTATGCGCGCCAACACTTTTAAATCACAATATGTTTACAAAATATTGGTTACATCATTCATGTTAAAGTTATAAATGTGAGAACGATGCAGAACGATAAAAGTGTCCGTAATAAAAATATAAAACAAATAAAACAATTCAAAAATCAAATTAAAATAAGCCATGGCAGCTAGAAGATGACCAGTCCCTACTGACAGCGCCCGTTCACGAACATGACGCATGGATTAGCACCATTCAGCTCAACCATTTTGAAGGGAGCTAAATGATCCAACACACTCGCCACCATCAGCGAGACATTTTCAAATGCTAATCAATTAGTTTATGCGCCCTTGTGGAGCAGGACCAGCGTTTAGCCAAGCATTTATATCAGCGATGTAATCCCCCAACTTATAATATGCTTGGCTGCATAGTGTGCGTTTTATATAAAATTTAAATTTCGTTTCATTCAGTTGAAGTATATGTGGGGAGGTATTTTAGTTCTTATTATATTAGTTTATAATGAATTGCGACTTGAGACACTTTTTAATGCTATTCGTATCATTCAAACTGAACATTCACCTAGCAGAGCAACAATGTCTATTCATCAATAATAAGAGCAATTCGATAACTTTAATGATAAACACATATATGGAGACACATATATATAGAAGTTATTTTAAGATAGTTAATTGATTTAGACGTGACCTTGCGAAAATGCATTATAAAATACAATAGACGAGGATATAATTTAGTAACCTGTTCCGCTTAGCTATTTCTAAAATAAAATTAAAATATTTTTGTAAATAATTATTTGAAGAGAATTCTGTCTTTATTAAAAAAAAAAACAAAAGTTTCAATAAATAATTTGCACGGTACAAAATTGTAGATTTAATAAAAACTAAAGATACATAACAATAACATAATTATATTAGAGGATTGTGCACCCATATTCGTCAGACATAATAAATCATAATTATAATAATTTTATTAACCTACATAAAAATACACATATACTTGTTACTTACACAACATTTACCCACTAAAACATCTTTTAAACACATGTTACGCCTTAAATTAAACCAAATTATATATTACGTGACCCAAGACTCAGGAAGCCTCCCTGCGAGAAACCCGCAAACCGCGAGCCCCTGCACCCCTTCTTGACTTCTGTTTCGACTGGGGTTGTTCAACAACATAAACATTCCCTTGGAATTGGATGACAGTCGCCAGAGAAATGTACAGGGTGTTTGAAAGCGAGAAACCACCGTACCACACCGTACCATACCATACTGTACCATAGCGGCCGCCACTTAACGGCCGCCACATAACAGCCGCCACATAACGGCCGCAACATACCGGCCGCAACATAACGGCTGCAATCTAACGGCCGTAATATCCCACATCGACCCCACCACGATCCCACATCACTCCCTTTTTAAATAAGGGTAATTTGATGAGAATGTCAGCACGCAGAAAGCTGCACCTGGCTACCCTACTCTTTGGCACAATTCTCACAAAGAAACCAGACTATTTATACAAGAAACTGTCTTGGTCGCGCGATGTTAACAAGATTAAAACCAGAGCATCTTCATACCTCATGTTGGCCTCATCGCACAGAACTGCTGCTTTCCGTGGTACTTTCAAATTCGCTGCCTCTCGTTGCTGGAACGACGTGCCACCTCCTTTTCGTGCTATAAAGACAGTTGGTACTTTCAGAGTAAAATTTAAACAACGCTTACTTCAGCTTCAAAAAGATACCACACATTAATCTTACCCTTGGTATGCACGCGTCTGTCGATGGTGGCGTGCGTTTGGCAGCGATTATGCTCTGTGGTTCACTGAGACAGCAGTTGTTTCGCATTTTCTTTTACTATTCTTTGTCATTGTTTGTCATAGGTGAATTTTGAAATTCATAAACCACTCAATCACTCATAACATTAGTTTATCTGATATCTCCTTATCCAAATGCCGTTAACTGGTTTCCACGATAAACTTTTCATTATAATTATAATAAACACTGTGCTATTGTAACATTCACAAAGGACGAAGCATTATACAGCCGTAATGTTTTTATAACAATTTTTTGCCGGTGTCGGCGTCTGCGTCTCTTTACTTGTCTCAACAATGCCTAGAGTACCACAGACACTAAAGGCATAGACAAGTAACTGATGTTACGTCGGGTGCAGACACGCGGACTACTTCTATTTAATTTTTAAAGTATTTCACACATATATTTTATTTAATATTTATTTACATCTATTTTATATTTTATTTAATATTTATTTACATCTATTTTATATTTTATTTAATATTTATTTCTGTATCTATCTATCCGTTACATCACTGCGGGCCACAGTATATTTTTTGGCCAAAATTTCGGACATGTCTTTTTTATGTGATAACTTTGTTTGTAATGTTTTATAAAATTAATGAATAGAACTCACAAGCGCCTATTTCTCATTATGACCAAAAAAAACCACTTAATTATTTTTTATGATAAAATTGTAAATCACCCATAACTTTTGAAATATTTCACGAATTATTTTCTTGTTTTTCCTGATAAACAATAATCTTAAGACACATAATACTGATTGATTTATATATTTGTTAAACGAGTTTTCAAAGATTTATTTACATATAATGTTTTTTTTATTTTATTTTTTTATGGTCGTATTTTTAATTATTTGGTTTCTATTTTTCTTTAGAATTGTTAGAAAAAAGTGAATGAATTCATGAAAAAAAAATCAGATCCAAATATTGAAGGATATCGAACTTAGAAGCTTCTAAAGTTTTCTATGGTAATTATGATTTTAGGGTTGTCAATATTTCTAAATAGAATTTATTGTAAAAAGTTACCATAACTTTTTATTCGTAAATAATATATTAACTGGAGGTTGGGGCGTGTGCATCGGAACACTTTATTTACACAGAAAAATAGTTTTTAAATAAACAGAAAAACAAAAAAAAATTACTTTTGATTTCATTTTTGGATCGAGCTGTGGTTTAGCCCAGTTTTCCTAGACGTGCTTAGATAATAAAAAAAAACTATGAATTTCATTTGACATGCCAATCCTGCCATACTAATTTGGAATTTTTTGAACATAATCTACATAATTATTATATCTAATATTATAAAGAGGTAAAGTTTGTAGGAAACGATCTCTGTACTGAACCTATATTGAAATTTCTTTCACTAGTAGTAAATTACATTATGCCATTTTACTTAATTGTTTTCTGATGTACATTCTTCAGCTTGATCTGACGAAAGAATTTCTGTTACATTGTCGGTATGTCCTTCAATAATTTCAAAATTTTCGTCATTTTCTATTGCCACAAAATCGTCTTCTGCTGAGATTTCATACGGTTTCAGTAACCTAACTACGCTGGGTGGTAACGGTAAGGATTTTAGTTTTTTCAACCTATTCTGTAGCCTTATGTAGGAAATTTCTGGATCTGACGATTCCAGTGCTCTGTGAAACAAGTCTAACATGGTTTTTTCGCGGTCGGATTTTCGGCTATGGTGTTCTCTGTCGTAACGCCAGAACTTATTCCGCGCTTCACCGGCTTGCTCTGATAATAAGCCCACTGGAAGAGCTGAGTTATTAATAATATCTTGACCGTGAATGAGAATCTTATGTATTGTTACTGTCATTGGGTACCAACCATATTCTGCCACGTATTTAGATGCAACGCTTTTGCAAAAATCTCCAAATTTATTAGCATTTACAGGTAGACCACAAGATAAAGTAATCAGAATCGTGTGAAGATCGTCCAACAACCACAGACCAAGGCCTAATATTTCAGCAAAGACTGCACGATTTTTATCCGATAGAACTGTTCGGGCTGTGTTGCCGTCATTTGTTGTTCCAGCATTGGGTCTCACAACATCAACTAGCACTTTCAAATCTTTTCGCACTCTCTCTTGCACACGTTTTTTTGTTTCCTCAACAGTTTTTGATTCCATTGAATCTTTGCCTATCCTCCATTTCTTTACAGGAAGCTTGTAGCCCAAATGAAGTAAGAACTCTAACACGCGAATCCATGCATGCAAGGGACTTATTCCGTATTTGAAAACCGATATATCAATTGGCTGAGAATAAATTATGTCTAATTTGTTGAATTGCGTTGAAGTTGCTTTGCAAAATGGACATTTAAGTTGAGAAGAGGTTTCTGTTATTATATTTAGTACTTTGCCATCTATGCATGTCAAATAAAGTTGTGGTTTTGCCCTTATTTTCTTATTGTTAGATGTAGTTGCTTCTAAAGTAGTCAAATCCCTAATTTGGTTTTCTATCAATTTCTGTTCATTTAGTATTAAATCTTTTGTCTCTTTCCGATATTGAATATGAATCGGACGGCAAAATCTGTATGATTGTGGAGTTGGGTTTAACCAAAGTACAAAGTCTTTTTTTGTTTTTATCCGTAATGGGATGAATGTAGTGGCAAATAAAGTGTTTTCAGGCTCTTGATTATCAGAAAAATTCTGTTTATAAAATGATTGACCCGAACTACCATCAAACCCCCAACTCCCCTCAAAAATACAATCTACCGTATCTAGACCTTTTTGTTCACAATATGCTGATATAATTTCGTCGCAGGAGTTTATTAATCTTTGAAGAGTGTGAGAAAGTAAACTAACAAATGGAACAAAGGCTTCTCTTTCTGTTACTTGAATCGCACTATCCGGATAACATTTTTGTTTTGCATCGAACACTTTATTATATGGAGGAAATGCTGGAAATCCTCTTGATTTTAAATCTTGTTGCAAAAAGTTGTATGTCTCTACAGTAAATTTTCTATCTATAAATACTGCTAAACCTTCATCTGGGGAATAAGGACGAGGGTCTTCGCGAAGTTTAGTTGCTATTTTAGTCGGTCGTGTTGGACTTTCAAGACAAGTATTAATAACGTATTGCAAATCCTTTGACGCATTGGTTTTTAATTTTTGTCCTTTTGCTTCTAATGCACTCGAAACAGCTTTAATAACTTTTGTAGAAGGTTCACTTTCTAAAGAATATTGAAGTTCTTTGCACACCCTTCGTTTTTGTCTGTCACTAAGTGACTCATAGACCAGACGAAGTCGAAGCAATAGTATCGATTGTGGGGGATATTGCAATATTAAAAGTATTTTCTTCAATTACTGTAGGTAAATCTTGTACACTAAAATTTGGGTCAGTATTGGAATCTGAAATTAGTGGCTGATGATGAGGTACAAGTTCATGTCTGTCAGGGGATTGACTCAATATGTTAGATTCTGATTCAGAATCAGTAATCATAACAGACTCTGAAAGTGACGCGTCTTGTAATGCTCTAAAGAAAAAATGATTTAAGTCATTTTTTATTGATTCTTTAAGCCATTTGTTGTTTTTCTTTGCAAAAAAATTAAAATTATATTTACAATTTTTATAAAGCATTTCACATTTATACGTGAATCTAGCTATTGCCTCTTTAAATGCTTTCTCATCATTGAGTTCAGTTTTGTTAAATCCTAAAATAGTCAAGATAAGCTCTGATCTATCTTCTAAAGGCAAGTCAGTAGGTCGAATTTTAGATCCCATTTCTTTTGATTTGGCGATTAACATTAACGCGCCGAATTGGAAAATTAAATTGCAAATTTTACCTTCATACTTTCAAAGTCTCCGTCAATTTGCAAAATGCATATCATACTGTGATTATACAAGGCGCTATATAAATGGGGAATAAAGTGAATTGACTTTTTCCTAATATCTTTGCGTAGATGCCCGAAAAACAGACAATTAACTATTTTTCATTACTAGAAATTGTAAAAGATTTCGATAGATGTTGATTTAAGACAGCTTTATGTCTTCATTTCCGTTTTTTCCTTGAACACGTGCAGTATGACGCATTGTTTTCTCGGAAGTGATGGTATTTGACCAAGCATACTGGGTACCTATCGTATTATCAGTCGTAAACCTTACTGTGAAACTGTTAACATGGCATAGCAAAAAACGTCAGACAAAGTTATCAGACTATATGTGTAAACAATAATTTATAAGAATTTATTATCTAAGACATACATAATAAAAATTCTTGTTAATTTGGTTATTTTTTTGTTCACTCCATATAACGATAACTCTCTATAACGACAAAAATACTCAGTCCCTTGAGTTTCGTTATAAAGAGTTTACACTGTATATGAAACCATTTATATAAATTCAACTTACGTAAATGGTGGTGAGTTTGAGTGACTGCAGCGGCCAAGGGAAGACCTCCAATCCTCCATGAACTTAACTTCGCACCATTTTACAATACTCGCGTTTTAATAAATTGGCGTGCTGGCTGGCGGCGGGTGGCGCGGCTCACGGGAGCCTGGGACGGAACTAGGAAAAACACACCCGTCACGTGCAGACACGTGACGTTGACTAAAAAGGGAAAAAAAATTGCGCGCGCGCCACGCTGCCTAGCGCCCCACCCCCTAATCAAGATCTACGTTTAGATAGGAGACGATCCAAATTGAAATTACGGAATTCACCGTTTTTTTTTTTTGGGAAGTTTTCCTACTATTTTTATTTAAAAATAGAATTTTCGAATGTCACCTAACACTCAATATACAATTAGAATGTGATAAAAATGTCTTCTTGTATAATCTTACTAACATTAAAAAATAACTTCAAATATTAAGTTTAATAAATTTACGAGGTGATAACCCTAATCAAAAAAGTTTGAATTACAATAATTCCCATATCCTGCTATATTAGGATTCCTTTGTTTGTAAGGTCATAAGTGTAAATAAAAAGAACATTTCAGTCCTAGTTTCAAATCCTAATACGTAATAATATGGCGGTAAAAAAAAGAAATCAAAAATTTACAAAATCAGCTATAACTCTGTTATCTTGAACAAATAAAGCCTAATTTTTTTTATTATCGTAAAGTCTTTAAATCACTGTTCAATACTATAAGTAAAGTCTTAAAAAGATCAAACTTTTGAGCTACATTTGTTTCTATGGTTTTTCTGGAAACCATAGAAATTTTTTTCAAGTACTAATTTTCTGTCTTTCATGACAAATAGGCAATCGGGTGTTCTCGTCTCGCATTTATAATTGCAAGTCCTAAGATATAAGATAATAAAAAGCCATGTCCGAAATTTTGGGCAAAAAATATACTGTGCGGGCCCTATCAGAATACCAGCGCTGCGACATTTTTTTTAAATGTCATGTCACGGTCATCATTTAACAAACACAATATAACGGCCGCCATATAACGGCAGTAATATAACGGCCGCCATTTTACTGCCGCCACATAACGGCAAAAATATAACGGCCGCCATTTTACGGCCGCCACATAACGGCCGTCAAATACGGCCGTAATATAACGGCCGTCAAACAACGGCCGCAACATAACGGCCACCATTTAACGGCCGCCACATAACGGCCGTCAAATAACGGGCGCCATTTAATGGTCGCCAGATAACGGCCGTCAAATAACGGCCGCCACATAACGGCCGCAACATAGCGGCCGCCATTTTACGGCCGTTATATAACGGCCGCCATTTATCGGCCGCCACATAACGGTCGTCAAATAACGGCCGTCATTTAACGGCCACCATTTAACGGCTGCCAGATAACGGCCGTAATATAACGGCCGTCAAATAACGGCCGCCACATAACGGCCGCAACATAGCGGCCGCCATTTTACGGCCGTAATATAACGGCCGTCAAAAAACGGCCGTCAAATAACGGCCGTCATTTAACGGCCACCATTTAACGGCCGCCATTTTACTGCCGCCACATAACGGCCGTCAAATAACGGCTGCAATATAACGGCCGCCATTTAACGGCCGCCACATAACGGCCGTCAAATAACAGCCGTCATTTAACGGCCACCATTTAACGGCCGCCAGATAACGGCCGTAATATAACGGTCGTCAAATAACGGCCGCCACATAACGGCCGTCAAATAACGGCCGTCATTTAACGGCCACCATTTAACAGCCGTCAGATAACGGCCACAATATAACGGCCGCCATTTTACGGCCGCCACATAACGGCCGTCAAATAACGGCCGTAATATAATGTCCGTCAAATAATGGCCGTAATATAACAGCCGTCAAATAACGGCCGCAATATAACGGCTGCCATTTAACGGCCGCCTCATAACGGCCGTCAAATATCGGCCGCCATTTAACGGCCGCCATTTAACGGCCGCCAGATAACGGCCGTCAAATAACGGCTGCAATATTACGGCCGCTACATAACAGCCGCAACATAACGGCCGCCACATAACGGCCGCAACGTAACGGCCGCCATTTAACGGCCGCCACATAACGGCCGCCACTTTTTAAAATTATCCTCAGGATGGCGATTGACTTGTCGCGAACTCGCGCAAGGCGTGTTGCCACACCAAGCGCTGAACGCAGGCTCATTTAAAAAAAAAACTGTGCCTACACTTGCACTTCTGTGCAGAAAAAATAATCTTCCTTCCTTTGTTTTTTTCAACTTTGTTCCCTGTACATACTTCATAATACGTTTGCGTTTGCATACTGTTTGATCTACGTCTCTGAACCCTCATTGCGACCATTGTGGATGTAGTCTTGATTGAATACTTTTAGTTTTGGCTCAAACGCAATGCTCGTAATGTTGTTTATTTTATTTTATTTTACAATCGTCGTTGCAGCCGCAGTCAGCGCGCCCTGCGGCGCGTTCTTACAAAACCTTTCTTTTTGGTTATATTAATACTTATTTAAAGATTACATTGGAATTACATAAACTCTAGCTTAACTTAACATTCACTAACACTATCCAGTATGTCACCACTCTCTTCAATAAATCCGATTGTACTTACATGTATCCGATTGTACCTACCATAAATCCGAATGTACCTACATTATTAATTCATAAATACTGAGCCTTTACTTGTGTTATGGCACGTGCCTTCTTAGAATCGTGCAAAGTGATAATTAAAAAACCGTAGATAGGTTGTACTAGGTCAGGAATGTTCAGTGAAAGAGGGGACATAGTTATGCATTTAGTGTTTTTTTTTTTATTCCGAATTAATAATAGGTATCTTAGCACAAGACGATTTGAGTCCAACATTTAACCCCGCTTGCATTGGTGCAAGCGGGCCTAAATGTTGGACTCAAATTAATTTAGCGCTAAATGCAATGATTGATGTCTGGGCATGACTACTTGCATTTAGCGCTAAACGAATTTAAAATATTATTCTATTTCTGTCAATCTTACTGAAGATGTCAGTGATAGAATTTTGTTTTAAATATGTTGGTCTCTAAATGCATTCAGCGATTTATTATGCAAGTTGGCCTACGTACAAAAACGAAAAAATAAACCAGACAGCCATAGAGATAGTTCCCGCATGGAGGTCGAAAACCTACATCAGTTCGAAATAATGCCGGTCGGCAATGTACATTTCCAGGAAAAATCTCCGGTGTTAATATAGCAAATCGTCAAATCCGTTCAGCTGCTAAGGTTTGGTTGACCAGCGAACATGCACTTCAAAAGCTTTTATAATTATCATATTATTAGTACGTCCGTATTTTGTATCGATAAAAATTGTTGAGTGAGTTGAGCATTAAATAAAATATTGAATTATTTGCTCAATTCATGATCGTTTATTTTAATTGAGGCGTCAGAAGAAGATGTTTCAGTAGTAGATAGGAGAACCACAGCCGCACGCGCACTGTCCGGAGATAGACACGGCACCAGCAGCTGGCACAGCGCCGCCGAAATTCACGACACCTAGGATGGGGACTTGACCAGCAACAGCGGTGTTACCGGCGACTGGCAGCTCACCAATGACCGCCACGTTGCCTTCACCGGCGCCAACGTAAGCAGCTCCAGTGCCGATAACGCCTCCATAAGCAGCAGCAGGAGCAAGTGCGCCACCATAAGCAGATCCAATGGCACCACCGTAAGCACCAAGACCGAAAGCACCACCACATGCAGCACCAGGATAGAGACCAGCGCCGAGACCCAGAACAGGAGCTATAGCGGCTACTTGACCTCCGCAGCCGCATCCGTAACCGAAGACATTCATTAGAAAAAAAAAAAAAATATAATTACATGACATAGAAAATCATTATGGAAGAATTAAACAAAAACGACGAAAAAAAAATTAGTAGCATCACATAGTTTAAGGGATCACTCACCTGGACCAAGCAAGCTTGGATGCAGAGCAGCAGAACAGCGAAGGTAGACATGTTTGATGTTTGTGTTCAACGAAAAGCTGAAGATTGAATGATGTTCCTACTTCTAGACTACGTTTTTATAGTGCGAAAGCTTCTTACCATAACAACGTGATGTTTTCTATATTTTCTTTTAAAACAAAGCCCTTCCTACTAAATATTTCTAGGTTACATCACTTACGAAATACATGCATTTTTCTATTTCCCCATATAGCAACTACTGATAAAGGTACGAAATGTTCTTTCAAAATCCACAAATTGCTGCAACACAACTAGATAAGAACTCGTATAAATAGTCGATCTATTCTTGGAAATCTCATTCTCAAGTTCACTTCAACACAAACTACAATGTTTGCCAAGGTGATCCTCGTCCTCTGCGCTCAGGCGCTCTTCATCCAGGTGAGAAATAATAACTCAATCCTACTATATACTTATACTATATGATATACCATACCATATATATACTTTATGTGTTTGTGTTTGTTACTCTGTCACGCAAAAACTCCTCAATGGATTAACCTAAATTAACAGATAAAATACTTTTGATCCCGATTTTCTTACGAGATCGAGACTTATGTGGGTGGAACCAAGGGGCGCAGCTAGTATTTTATAATTTAATTAAGATTTTCCTTTATGTTTGAATTTTCGAAACATTTCTTGGATCTATTTAGAGAAATTCAATAAGTACCTACACTGAGCATTCGATCAGTTTAATATTGTGAATCAAGAAACGCTTATTAAACCCTATTGCTTCGAGTCACATGTAAATATTACCAAAATAAAGAAAAATGGTTGGATTCTGATTTAAAATAGAAGTATTCAATTTCCCGATGAGGCCATTCAACTGTAGCTTAACACTCTTACTTTTAATTTCATAATGACCGTTAAGTTTTTCACACTAAAATTATGTTAAGAATTGCATAAAACACGTCTGACACACATTACGTTACTTGATCGATAAAATTATCATGTTACAATGCATATTTAAGATACAATATTTTTTTGTTTACAGACTGTTTTCAGTTCATGTCTTGGTCGTGGAGCCATCGCCGCTCCTGCTCTTATTGCCCCAGGATGTGCTGGCAATGGTTTCATCGGGAATGGATTGAGCGGATATGGATTGATTGGTAATGGCTATGCTGGTAACTGTGCCAACAATGGTTTTATCGGTGATGGTTTTATTGGCAATGGCTTTGCTGGTATAGATATCATCCCCACCAGTGGCGGTGGACTGCCTGTCTCCAGCTCCTCTACTTTCGCTCCCAGTGGCCTCTCCGTAGCGTCTGAGAATGTGTATGAGGGTGCTCTGTCCGTGGCTGGTGAGCTGCCGTTCGTGAGTGCTGTGGCGTTGGAGGGAGTGTTACCAAGTGGCGGTGCTGGCGCCGTCAGCTACAGCTGCGGTAACGGTCTTACTGGTATTGAGAGCATCGCTCCTTCTGCTGCTGGCTATGGCGCTGCTGGCGCATATGGCGCTGCTGGTGTCTATGGCCCAGCGGGTGCCTATGGGCTTGGCGCTGGCTATGGACCTGGTGCTGGTGCTATCACCCCTGCCACTCTCGGATTTGGCTATGGAAGCAGCGGCTGTGGATGTGGTGTCTACTAAAAACTTATGAAAGAGTTACTTCATTTTTGTCCAAAACAATGATTCAATAAAATTATTTGCAATTTATTTTGTTAAATGAATTTTCTTATACCCAGTTTCCCTGTAAGCTTAAAGTATGAAGTTCTGTTTGTACAGAGAGATCGCTTGAATTCCGTGGTAAATGAAGTTTACTGAACTTGACATTTGCAGTTATACTGTACATAGTTTGAATACTTTATCACCAAAAAAGTGTCCAACTATAGCCAAATAATCCCCATTTTGTTGTCATCAAATACTAAAATGTACATAAAGTCACGCCTTTTACCCATGGGGGTTGGCAGAAACTACAGAAGGCCACCTGCTACGATCCTTACATACTCTTTTTTCTTCATTTACGCTTAAACATCTGAACATACACGTACGCCTGATGCGATTTCTACGCACCTGACCTTTCTGAAGAACATCACCAATAAGGTCACTATTATGTTCTTTAAGGGCGTCTTCTTCCGGCGTTTCCAATGACATCTACCTTGTAAATACCTTTGTTAGTCGCCTTTCACTCATCCTCTCAACATGACCAAACCATCTAAGTATACTCTTTTCAATTTTAGTCTCTCAACTTCTTTTAAGCCGCACCGTTGCCTTAAAATCACATCATTCCTCATTCGTAGTTACACACTACACACGACACATGCTTCGCAAAGAACCCATTTTCACAGCATTTATGTCTGAACTTCACTTCCATACATAAGCGTAGGCACCAGCATAACATTGTGAACAGCCAGACGAGCCTTTTTTGGCATCATTTATTTTTCACATCATATACCAACACATCTCCTTCTCTTTCAAACACCTCGACTTTCGTCTTACTCAGATTTATATTCACCCCTTTCATCTTATATGCTTCATTCATCACAGTCACCATGTCTTGCACCTGTTCTGCTGACGATGCAAGTTGAACTTGATCTACATAAAGAAGGCATTTGACAGGTAACTCATTCATTCTCAATTCGCACTCACCCTCTTTCAAATCTGCCACGGTAACGCCACACAACCCTGTCTAACCCCTTGAAATGCAGAACCAGTCCGTGTATGCCCCATTTATCCTAACACAAGCACTGAAATCCTTGGTAAAGATTTCAGTGTCCATACCAACCGCCAGTCCACACCATACATGGACTAGAGTTAGGGTTGCCATACGTCCCGTATATACGGGACTGTCACCGTATTGGACTTCCCCGTCCCGTATTACTACATGTCCCGTATTTGTCCCGTATTTCGACAAAATACGGAAATACAGGCGAGTGGCGCGGGCGCCCGCCTCCGGCGGTGGCGGTGTGCGGGGGCGCGGGCGCTCTCCGGCGATAGTGCCGGTGTGGTTGAGATTACAATGTACAAATGCCTGATATGTATGGTGTAGTAGAAAAGCCGCTTGTCGGGCTTTGGGCATCGGAAACGAAAACGTCCCGTATTGATTTCTAGAAGTTATGGCAACCCTAACTAGAGTCGACCTCAGTTCTTCCTTCTAAACACTGTCATAGGGCTTCTCCAACTCCACGAACACGGTAGACTTTTTGTACTTTGCCAGAATGCTCCTTAAAAGATCTCATGCATACAGCCCATGCCTTCTCTAAATCCTGCCTGCACATCCCACATTTTTACTTATCTGTCACTCTTATCACTCTATTTATAATTTAGGTTACGTTTACGTTTTGACGGGGTCCACTAGGGCCGATTCCTGCCGGGGGTGCGAAGAAAACCGAAAGGGAGATCGTGGCCCCCGGCAACAGGGCAACCGAAGGACGGGTGGTTTTTAGTCAGTAAGAGTCTGAGACGCCGTCCCGCTCCGCCCACAGCGGGAGAAGTTATTTGATAATTTCCCACCTAAAAAAAAGTTACGTTTACGTTGCACATTCGTACTAGGATGGCTAATTCCTGTTACCGTGGTTGTGGTCTTGCCTGAATAATTTCAGCTCTTTCACTTTAAACAAAACATTCAATTAGATACTAAATGTTTTGTGACGACATTTTCCATTCATAAATATTGAGACTATGTTATGGCACGTACCTTCTTAGAATTGTGCTCAGTTATCAGAACAACAAGTTTCGTAAGAGCCCGTCAGAGATAGCTTGTACTAGGTCAGGAATGTTCAATGAAAATGAGCACGTTACTATTTATTCTTATTTCATAATTAGAACGTTTTTCTTTTAAATTCCGAATTAATTGTACTTTAGCACAAAACTTAACACTTTCGCAATAAATGATCAATTAGAACCGTGCAACTAACTATATTTATTTATTTGGTACACCAACAGCAGTACGTACACAAAATTAAATCAGAAGAATAACATATTAAAAGTACTGGTATTTATGCCTATTATAGGTATACACGGCATTCACCACAAAACATCGTAATAAACTAGAAAAAAAACATATGAAAACATAAAATAAACAAAATTCAATATAAATGGATATGAGCATAATACGAAAAAAAAAAATATGATATAAAAAATGTTACCACGAAAGGTGGACGGTGAATGATATCTAAGATGAAATACTTAAAGTTAAATGATTATAAGATTAAATAGCTTCTGACGTTTCATTAATGCCCTAGTAGGTTTATGTGAAATAAAATATTTTGAATTTTAATTTGAATTGACTTTACAGCAGTGAAAGCCTAGTGGTGTGACCGTCAGACTGCCAAGTCATAGGTCCCGAGGTCGAACCCAAAGCACGCACCTATGAGTTTTCAGATTCATGTGCGTATTGTACAATATTATCACTTGCTACAAAAACGGTGAAGGAAAACATCGTGAGGAAACCGCCATGCCTAAGAGATATTTCTCGGCGGCATGTGAAGCCAAGTCAGAGGCCCTTGGGCGGCATAAAAACTCTGACACCAGGTTAGTCACTAACCACACGAAAAAGAAAGAAAGAATCACTCTATATAATAAAACCTTCCGTATAGTTTGCCAACAATACTTAAAAAACTTGAGAGGTGTCAAGGGACACCCGGATGGAACGAAGTTCCTTTCGATTAATTAGTGAAGGAATTGTATTTTTTTTAAATGTTATAATAATATTAATAATAAAGTAAAAAAAAAAAACGATACGAAAATAACTGGCTTGCTTTCTATGAGAGAGAGAGAGACAGACAGAGAAACACGCGCACGCCGCACGGCTTATAACTCGTTACAACTTTTGGTCTTAATTTTTTCTGTCTAGCCCCCTTTCGCAACGCGCGATAAGGAACTTCGTTCCAAAAACTAATGCAAAGGTGGTTTTTACTCTCCTGCTGAAAGGCTTTTCCTTTATACATATAGTGCTACGATTATAACCTTGCACCAGTCATCTGGCACACGGCCATATCTCCAACACATATTAAAGATCTAGCACAAGAGGCTTGCTACCTAAATAACCCATATAACTGCGACCAACTTGGATGTAAGCGCTGATGGTTTCTGTTTTAACCTTTTTGAAGTGAAAACTTCTTGAGGCGCGTTGGGCATTTTTGAGTAGGACTAAACCATTGATTTCGCGACACCATGACGACACCTCATTTTTTTAAACGCGATTGTGCTCTTTATTTATATTACGTTACGGATCAATATTCTATGCTATGCTGGTAACTGGGTTAACAATGGTTTGATTGGTGATGGTGGCTTTGGAAGGAGTATTACCAAGTGGCGGTGCTGGCGCCGTCAGCTACAACTGCGGTAACGGTGTTACAGCAATTGAGAGCATCGCTCCTTCTGCTGCTGCTACTTACGGCGCTGCTGGTGCCTATGGCGCTGGGAGTGCCTATGGACTCGGCGCTGGCTACGGACTCGGCTGCGGAGGCCGTGGCTGTGGATGTGGACGTTACTAAAAGTTTAAATAAATTTTAATGAATACTCAACCGAAATGATGCGATACAATGATTCAATAAACTGATTTGCAATTTATTTTATTGTATGAATTTATGGATACCCATATAACCCTTGTTGAGCTTGTTGAAAAAATAAAATGTTTAATAAATAATAAGTAATTATACAAAGAGGAACACATAAAGTTGGTCATACACGATTCTTGTATCTCAGGAGCCCAAGTTCCTCACAAACATTGATTATTATAACTTGAAACACAATCAGATTAAGGTGACTCAGGAGTTACAGATATCAGTATAAAGAAAGTTATTCACGAGGTGATCGTTAGAATATCTTCTATATCGTCGTAATGGCTAAAATAAGGTCAACTTGTTTTGTTAACTGCGATGTGTTTTTGTTTTATAAAGATCATATTGATTACACATCTTCCGTCCAAGACATATTCACTTAATCCATATTACTAAATTCATATTTATATTGAAAAACTGATGGTTCACCAACATCGGGATGAAAAACAGTTATTTAGGTAAAATTCTATTGGTAAAACGCAGGTTTGGTTTTCATTACATATTTAAGAAAAAAGAAATGGATTTGGCGTCTGCGGTATGATGAGAGCATCATACCACGATACATGCAGACATACAGATGGTAAGAGTAAATTTGTCATAGAAGGTAAAGTAATTTTGACCTCAACAAATTAATATTTATGCGCAATAAACAATCTTTATAATAGTTTATAATTACGACATTTTATAATGCTATTCGGATTATTTTGTATATTGCTGAGGAATTTGTTGCGCCACTTCTTTCCAGCTAAAGCACTAGGAAGTAGTGAAGGGCAGGCATTTTGGGGAACTGTCTTATATAATTCCCAGTCTAGCTTGAATAAATGACTTTTGATTTTGATACAAACTGAACATTCACATTGCAGGTCAAGAATGAATGGGTCATAAGTCTTATAAGCAATTCGATAACTTTAATGACCACACATAATATAAAGAGGCACTTCTAAGTAAGATAGCATCTCCGTTTAAAAAGAGCTGTAGCTACACTACAAATCTTTTGAGTGAATTGAGGATTTAATGAAATATTGATTTATTTTTTAAATTTATGATCGTTTATTTTAATTGAGGCATCAGAAGAAGATGCTTCAGTAGTAGATTGGAGAACCACAGCCGCACGCGCACTGTCCGGATATAGACACGGCACCAGCAGCTGGCACAGCGCCGCCAAAGGTCACTGCGCCCATTATGGGAACAGTACCAGCAACAGCGGTGTTACCGGCGACTGGCAGGTCACCAATCACTGCCACGTTGCCTTCACCGGCGCCGCCGTAAACAGCTCCAGTGCCGATAGCACCTCCAAATGCGGTGGCAGGAGCAAGTGCGCCACCATAAGCAGATCCAATGGCACCATCGTAAGCGCCAAGACCGAGGGCACCACCACATGCAGCACCAGGATAGAGACCAGCGCCGAGACCAAAAGCAGGAGCTACGGCGGCCACTTGACCTCCGCAGCCGCACCCGTAACCGAACACATTCTGTGGGAACAATAACATATTATTGATGGAAAATCATCATGCCAGAGTTACAGAACAACTATGAAATACAAACACATTAGCAATGATGAGAAATCTTAAAATTAAATATATTATGGACGATCACTCACCTGGACCAAGCAAGCTTGGATGCAGAGCAACAGAACAGTGAAGGTAGACATGTTTGACCTTTGTTTGTGTTCAACGAAAAGCTGAAGACTGAATGATGTTCCTACTTCTAGGCAACGTTTATATAGTACGAAATTTTCTTATCATAACAACGTGATGTTTTTCTATGTTCTATTGAAACAAAGCCCTTCATACTAAATATTTCAAGGATACCATCACTTACGAAATACATGCATTTTTCTATTTCTCCATATTGAAACTACTGATAAAGGTATGAAAAGTTCATTTCAAAATCCACAAATTGCTGCAACACAACTAGATAAGGACTACGTTTCAGTATAAATAGTCGATCGATTCTTGGAAAACTCATTCTGAAGTTCACTTCAACACAAACTACAATGTCTGCCAAGGTGATTCTCGTCCTCTGCGCTCAGGCGCTCTTCATCCAGGTGAGAAATAATTCTTAAATATTGTATTCTTTCGTTAGCATTTTTTCTATGTTCCCATTTTATGGATATTTTTAGAGTATCGAAATTCAGTATAATTATATAGGTACTGAGCATTTGATCAGTTTAATATTGTGGATTAAGTAACGCATTTTTAATGCCTATTTAACCCTATTATATCGAGTCACATATAAAGATTACCAATATAAAGAAAAAGATTGGATTCAGATTTAAAACTCTGGTCTTCCATTTCTCGAAGAGTCCATTCAACTTAAGCTAGACATTCTTTCTTTTAATTTTATAATGGCCGTTAAGTTTTTCACATTAAAACATGTTTAGAATTGAATAAAACACGTCTGATACCCATTACGTTACTTGATCGATAAAATTATCATGATACAATGCATATTTGCTGATACAAGATATTTATGATACAATGTTTTTTTGTTTACAGACTGGTTTCAGTTCATGTGTTGGTCGTGGAGCCATCGCCTCTCCTGCTCTGATTGCCCCAGGATGTGCTGGTAACGGCTGGGCTGGCAATGGTTTGATCGGGAATGGATTGATTGGTAATGGCTATGCTGGTAACTGTGCCAACAATGGTTTCATTGGTGATGGTATTATTGGTAATGGTTATGCTGGTAACTGTGCCAACAATGGTTTCATTGGTGATGGTATTATTGGTAATGGTTTAATTGGCAATGGATTGGCTGCTCTAGAGATCATCCCCACCAGTGGCGGTGGACTGCCTGTCTCCAGCTCCTGTGCTTTTGCTCCCAGTGGCCTCTCCGTAGCGTCTGAGAATGTGTATGAAGGTGCTCTGTCCGTGGCTGGTGAGCTACCGTTCGTGAGTGGTGTGGCTTTGGAGGGAGTGTTACCAAGTGGCGGTGCTGGCGCCGTCAGCTACAGCTGCGGTAACGGTATTACTGCTATTGAGAGCATCGCTCCTTCTGCTGCTGGCTATGGCGCTGCTGGTGCGTATGGCGCTGGTGGTGCCTATGGTACTGCGGGTGGCTATGGGTTTGGCGCTGGGTATGGACTTGGAGCTCCTGCAGCTCTCGGACTTGGCTATGCAGGCCGCGGCTGTGGATGTGGTGTCTACTAAATACTTAAAAATAATGACGTAACTTTTCGTCCGAACCAATGATGATTCAATAAAATGATTTGCAATTTATTTTGTTTTATGAATTTACTTTTACCCAGTGTCCCTGTAATGTTAAAGTGTGAAGTTTTATTTGTATTGAGATATCTCTTAAATTTTGTGATAAAGGAAGTTTGAAGTGAGAAAAATGCATTTATTTAGTTCAGACTAAAACGAAATATATTATGCAAAATAAAAGTAAAAAGACACTTGATTAACAATTAGTTTTAATACTTACAAATTTCGCTTATCGGAAAATAAACGTATAATTATGTCATTTGCGATTTGTGTATTAATTAATTGTGTCGTCTGTCATGGGAGTCTGATTTTACGAAATCCTATTTAACAAGTGTAGTTTTAAGTGTTTATACGATGTATTTAGTTTTAAGAAACAAAATATATGAATATGCATGACAATCCATTGGACAGTAAAATGTGGAGAACTTAGTAATTATGAAACATCTATTTATCTTTTACCCATATTTGCAAAATAAATGATTTGATTTGAATAAAAATAGGTTAAAGTTGTATTTGCCTAACCAATAATAATAAAATAATCCTTACGAACGACAATTATGTTTTGTTTAAGATAGTTAATTGATTCAGGCGTGACCTTGCGGAAATCCATAATAAAATGATGATGTGGATATATTTAGTAACCTTTTCCGCTTAGCTATTTCTATTTCTATTTCTAATTACATACACATACACATACATCCATCCTCACAAACTTTCGCATTTATAATATTAGTAGGATAGTAGGATAGGATTATGATAACTGTACATTATCAAATCAAATAGTAAAATATAAATCTTTCTAGTCAAATAAAATCAAAATTTTGTTAAATAATAACAATAATAAATATTACTAAATGATTCTTGAAGTATTTTATTTTTCTGGATTTTTTAATTATTTATAAATATTACTAAAACAAAATAGAAAAATAAGATTTAAAAAAAAATGAATGACAAAAAACACATTTCATGACCAGGATTTGAACCTATCTTGTGCACGGCAAGCGGTCTTGAAACCATCATCTATTTAGACGTTGAATAAGTTTGTTAATATTAACTAATCCTATTCACTAAAACAATACATTAATAAAATTATAATAAAATGTTTTTGCAACATTCTAAAAGCAATTTGGGCCTGTCATGGATTTGAACGCACATATCTTTTGGGGGGTAGGGGGTTAGGGGTACCTACAAATTTGTTATTAATTATTATCTGACACACATTTATTTTATTTAAGTATGCATGCGCACGTTACAGTATAAAACTGATTTACATTCGTGACATCAGACTCTCAGGTCCAGTTGAAAAACAGCGTCAGGCTGTTGTCTGGCATTTTTGCTGAACCGAACCTTTTTGGCGCAGCCGTGAGGCACACTCCCGTGCTAAGTTCTTACATCGCACTTTACACTTTTAATTTAATTTTTTTTTTTAATTTCTGTATAATTATATTGTGTGCTTTTTGGTCTTTGCTAAATAAATATATTTTCTTTCTTTTTTTTTCTTTCTTTCAATACGATGACCAAACTCCTCCATTGTCTGTAATTGCCTGGTATCCTTAAGGCATTTTTCCTCAAATTTTTGGCAACGTCACGGTTAAATGAAGTCCATTAGCAATATTATTATGTTACATTTAAGTATGGCGGTTGACAGGGGAGATTGGAAAAGGGAAACGAAAACATGGGACTAAGGCGGAAAGATGATGACGTTTAAATATGGCAGCTATGTGTATTTTTCAGGTTCCTTATGTCGGAATTAAAAAACGGAATCCTTATAGGATAAAATCGAAAATTGAATTGGCTATACTCCCCCAACTCCAAAAGCCTAAAATTTTTAAAAAAGTACTGAAAATAGTTCCATACTTGTTTATTTATAGATTACAAGAAAACCTATAAGAAGTCTATGTGTGTCTATTGTGCTTACAAAGTTACATTTGCAGTTGGAATATATTGGAGTTTTTTTTTTTTAACTAGAATATTAAGTTTGTTCTTAGAAGTAATTCATCCCAACGACGGAACCCTCATTGTGCGTGGTCTGACACGCACTAGGCCGTTTTTTTACACACATCTTTAGGCTCCTATCCCACCAGCGGCTTCAAACAAGAAGCGAGTGAAGTTAGCAACTGAAAACGATTTGGCGAGCAACGAGTAGCGAGGGCGCGACGACGACTAGCGGTTACTCGCTGGTATATGTTGTAACAATCGTAAGTCTCTCAGTGAGTTTTCTGCCCACTAAGCGAGTGACACTACGAGCGAGTAAACTGTGTTTGGTTCAATTCAATTCAATTTATTAATTTTGGTAGTGTAGAGATATTAAGAACAGGATGTAATATTTACTCATCCATAGAAAAGAAGGATCCTCTGACCAGACGGGTGTTGTGTCTAGTGGGCTTTTGCCCAACGATTGATGTCAGGACGTTGTATATATGCTAGTCATGCGGTAAACTTTGCTTGCGCGATGAGTTTGCGTCAGTGTGAGACGTGGTTCGCATGTGGCGTTGTAGACCACATCAATCCACTCCGGCGGCCGGAGGCCGGTAGACTGAGTCGTGAATCTTGTGATATTACCAGAACCAAAGGAGTATATTGATGTTAATTAATATTATAACCACCACATAATTAATTAAATAAGTCGTGAAATAAAGAATAATATTTTTTTTTTTTTTTTTTGTTAATTTAACTTTGCTTAGAAACCCGAAAGCCTGATAACTCAGTTACTGGGTTGTAAAGGTCAGATAGACAGTCGCTCCATGTAAAATACTGGTATTTAGCTGCATCCTGTTAGATTGAAAGCCGACCCCAACATAGTTGAGAAAAGGCTAGGCAGATTGATTAAACTTTGCTCTCACTAGCATTTGACCTGTTTTGCGACTGCGAAGGTGCTTTCAGAGAAAAGGTAAAATATAGGGTAAGCCAAGTGTCAATATAAATAATTTAAGAAATGAAAATACTTCATACGTTGATAAATTCATCATCATTTATTTTGTGTAGAAAAATGTCAGTAGTAGACAGGAGAACCACAGCCGCACGCACACTGTCCGGAGATAGACACGGCACCAGCAGCTGGCACAGCGCCGCCGAAGTTGACGACACCTAGGATGGGGACTTGCCCAGCAACCGCGGTGTTACCGGCGACTGGCAGCTCACCAATGACCGCCACGTTGCCTTCACCAGCGCCGCCGTAAGCCGCTCCAGAAGCGATAGCACCTCCATATGCAGCAGCAGAAGCAAGTGCGCCACCATAAGCAGATCCAATGCCACTACCGTAAACACCAAGACCGAGGCCACCGCCACATGCAGCACCAGGAGAGAGACCAGCGCCGAGACCCAGAGCTGGAGCTACGGCGGCCACTTGACCTCCACAGCCGCACCCGTAACCGAACACATTCTAGAGAATCAAAATAAACTAATTAAGCCAGAATTTTGGCACAACGATGAAATCGACAAAAAAAAGTAAGAATGGGAAAAAACAAAAAAAAAAAAAACAGTGGCACTCCGGGAGTGCCCACAGAAGTGAAAACTTGAAATTAATTGGCACCGCGGTAATCAATGCGTTGATGTCGTTTTAATGGTCAAAAGCTGGTGTCATCACAGTGCCGCAAAATCAATGGTTTAGTCCCATCTTGAAAATGCTCAAAGTGCCTTAAGAAGTTTTCACTTTAAAAAAAACACTCACCTGGACCAAGCAGGCTTGGATGCAGAGCAACAGAACAGTGAAGGTAGACATGTTTGATGTTTGTGTTCAACGAGAAGCTGAAGACTGAATGATGTTCCTACTTCTAGACTACGTTTATAAAGTGCGAAAGTTTCTTATCGTAACGTGATGTTTTTCTGTTCTTATTGAAACAAAACCTTTCATTCTAAATATTTCAAAGTTACATTACTTAAAAAATAAATGTATTTTTCTATTTCCTCTATTGCAACTACTGATAAAGGTACGAAATGTTCTTTCAAAATCCACAAATTGCTGCAAGTTGTGTTGCAGCAATTTGTGATAAGAACTCGTATAAATAGTCGATCTATTCTTGGAAATCTCATTCTCAAGGTCACTTCAACACAAACTACAATGTCTGCCAAGGTGATCCTCGTCCTCTGCGCTCAGGCGCTCTTCATCCAGGTGAGAAATTATTCTTCAATCCTACTATATACTATACGATATACCATACCATATATATACTTTAGGTGTTTGTGTTTGTTACTCTGTCACGCAAAAACTCCTCAACTGAATAACCTAAATTAACAGATAAAATACTTTTGATCCCGATCTTCTTACGAGATCGAGACTTATGTGGGTGGAACCGCGGGGCACAGCTAGTATTTTATAATTGAATTAAGATTTTCCTCTATGTTTGAATTTCCGAAACATTTCTTGGATCTTTTTAGAGAAATTTAATAAGTACCTACACTGAGCATTCGATCAGTTTAATATTGTGAATCAAGATACGCTTATTAAACTCTATTGCTTCTACTATCCTCTATTACCAAAATAAAGGAAAAAGGTTGGATTCTGATTTAAAATACTAGTCTTCAATATCCCGATGAGGCCATTCAACTTTAGCTTAACATTCTTATTTTTAATTTTATAATGACCGTTAAGTTTTTCACACTAAAATTATGTTAAGAATTGCATAAAACACGTCTGACACACATTACGTTACTTGATCGATAAAATTATTAAGTTTCAATGCATCGTCATTGTTTGCTGATAAAGAGATATTTACTGATACAATATTTTTATATTTACAGACTGTTTTCAGTTCATGTCTTGGTCGTGGAGCCATCGCCAATCCTGCTCTTATTGCCCCAGGATGTGCTGGCAATGGTTTGATCGGGAATGGATTGAGCGGGTATGGATTGATTGGTAATGGCTATGCTGGTAACTGTGCCAACAATGGTTTTATCGGTGATGGTTTTATTGGCAATGGCTTTGCTGGTATAGATATCATCCCCACCAGTGGCGGTGGACTGCCTGTCTCCAGCTCCTCTGCTTTCGCTCCCAGTGGCCTCGCCGTAGCGTCTGAGAATGTGTATGAGGGTGCTCTGTCCGTGGCTGGTGAGCTGCCGTTCGTGAGTGCTGTGGCGTTGGAGGGAGTGTTACCAAGTGGCGGTGCTGGCGCCGTCAGCTACAGCTGCGGTAACGGTCTTACTGGTATTGAGAGCATCGCTCCTTCTGCTGCTGGCTATGGCGCTGCTGGCGCATATGGCGCTGCTGGTGTCTATGGCCCAGCGGGTGCCTATGGGCTTGGCGCTGGCTATGGACCTGGTGCTGCTGCTATCACCCCTGCCACTCTCGGATTTGGCTATGGAAGCAGCGGCTGTGGATGTGGTGTCTACTAAAAACTTATGAAAGAGTTACTTCATTTTTGTCCAAAACAATGATTCAATAAAATTATTTGCAATTTATTTTGTTAAATGAATTTTCTTATACCCAGTTTCCCTGTAAGCTTAAAGTATGAAGTTCTGTTTGTACAGAGAGATCGCTTGAATTCCGTGGTAAATGAAGTTTACTGAACTTGACATTTGCAGTTATACTGTACATAGTTTGAATACTTTATCACCAAAAAAGTGTCCAACTATAGCCAAATAATCCCCATTTTGTTGTCATCAAATACTAAAATGTACATAAAGTCACGCCTTTTACCCATGGGGGTTGGCAGAAACTACAGAAGGCCACCTGCTACGATCCTTACATACTCTTTTTTCTTCATTTACGCTTAAACATCTGAACATACACGTACGCCTGATGCGATTTCTACGCACCTGACCTTTCTGAAGAACATCACCAATAAGGTCACTATTATGTTCTTTAAGGGCGTCTTCTTCCGGCGTTTCCAATGACATCTACCTTGTAAATACCTTTGTTATTCGCCTTTCACTCATCCTCTCAACATGACCAAACCATCTAAGTATACTCTTTTCAATTTTAGTCTCTCAACTTCTTTTAAGCCGCACCGTTGCCTTAAAATCACATCATTCCTCATTCGTAGTTACACACTACACACGACACATGCTTCGCAAAGAACCCATTTTCACAGCATTTATGTCTGAACTTCACTTCCATACATTCGCGTAGGCACCAGCATAACATTGTGAACAGCCAGACGAGCCTTTTTGGGCTTTCACTGGTTAGTCACAATCGGATGTATAGCACCATTTACCTTATTTCCAGCATTTACTCTCCGTTCTCATCATTTTCATCAATCTTTCCATCTCTTGTGAACAGACTACCCAAATATACAAATTCATTTACTTGCTCCACACTTATATCATTTATTTTTCACATCATATACCAACACATCTCCTTCTTTTCAAACACCTCGACTTTCGTCTTACTCAGATTTATATTCACCCCTTTCATCTTATATGCTTCATTCATCACAGTCACCATGTCTTGCACCTGTTCTGCTGACGATACAAGTTGAACTTGATCTACATAAAGAAGGCATTTGACAGGTAACTCATTCATTCTCAATTCGCACTCACCCTCTTTCAAATCTGCCACGGTAACGCCACACAACCCTGTCTAACCCCTTGAAATGCAGAACCAGTCCGTGTATGCCCCATTTATCCTAACACAAGCACTGAAATCCTTGGTAAAGATTTCAGTGTCCATACCAACCGCCAGTCCACACCATACATGGACTAGAGTTAGGGTTGCCATACGTCCCGTATATACGGGACTGTCACCGTATTGGACTTCCCCGTCCCGTATTTGTCCCGTATTTCGACAAAATACGGAAATACAGGCGAGTGGCGCGGGCGCCCGCCTCCGGCGGTGGCGGTGTGCGGGGGCGCGGGCGCTCTCCGGCGATAGTGCCGGTGTGGTTGAGATTACAATGTACAAATGCCTGATATGTATGGTGTAGTAGAAAAGCCGCTTGTCGGGCTTTGGGCATCGGAAACGAAAACGTCCCGTATTGATTTCTAGAAGTTATGGCAACCCTAACTAGAGTCGACCTCAGTTCTTCCTTCTAAACACTGTCATAGGGCTTCTCCAACTCCACGAACACGGTAGACTTTTTGTACTTTGCCAGAATGCTCCTTAAAAGATCTCATGCATACAGCCCATGCCTTCTCTAAATCCTGCCTGCACATCCCACATTTTTACTTATCTGTCACTCTTATCACTCTATTTATAATTTAGGTTACGTTTACGTTTTGACGGGGTCCACTAGGGCCGATTCCTGCCGGGGGTGCGAAGAAAACCGAAAGGGAGATCGTGGCCCCCGGCAACAGGGCAACCGAAGGACGGGTGGTTTTTAGTCAGTAAGAGTCTGAGACGCCGTCCCGCTCCGCCCACAGCGGGAGAAGTTATTTGATAATTTCCCACCTAAAAAAAAGTTACGTTTACGTTGCACATTCGTACTAGGATGGCTAATTCCTGTTACCGTGGTTGTGGTCTTGCCTGAATAATTTCAGCTCTTTCACTTTAAACAAAACATTCAATTAGATACTAAATGTTTTGTGACGACATTTTCCATTCATAAATATTGAGACTATGTTATGGCACGTACCTTCTTAGAATTGTGCTCAGTTATCAGAACAACAAGTTTCGTAAGAGCCCGTCAGAGATAGCTTGTACTAGGTCAGGAATGTTCAATGAAAATGAGCACGTTACTATTTATTCTTATTTCATAATTAGAACGTTTTTCTTTTAGATTCCGATTTAATTGTACTTTAGTACAAAACTTAACACTTTCGCAATAAATGATCAATTAGAACCGTGCAACTAACTATATTTATTTATTTGGTACACCAACAGCAGTACGTACACAAAATTAAATCAGAAGAATAACATATTAAAAGTACTGGTATTTATGCCTATTATAGGTATACACGGCATTCACCACAAAACATCGTAATAAACTAGAAAAAAAACACATGAAAACATAAAATAAACAAAATTCAATATAAATGGATATGAGCATAATACGAAAAAAAAATGTGATATAAAAAATGTTACCACGAAAGGTGGACGGTGAATGATATCTAAGATGAAATACTTAAAGTTAAATGATTATAAGATTAAATAGCTTCTGACGTTTCATTAATGCCCTAGTAGGTTTATGTGAAATAAAATATTTTGAATTTTAATTTGAATTGACTTTACAGCAGTGAAAGCCTAGTGGTGTGACCGTCAGACTGCCAAGTCATAGGTCCCGAGGTCTAACCCAAAGCACGCACCTATGAGTTTTCAGATTCATGTGCGTATTGTACAATTATCACTTGCTACAAAAACGGTGAAGGAAAACATCGTGAGGAAACCGGCATGCCTAAGAGATATTTCTCGACGGCATTTGAAGCCAAGTCAAAGGCCCTTGGGCGGCATAAAAACTCTGACACCAGGTTAGTCACTAACCACACGAAAAAGAACGAAAGAATCGCTCTATATAATAAAACCTTCCGTATAGTTTGCCAACAATACTCAAAAAACTAATGCAATGGTGGTTTTTACTCTCCCGCTGAAAGGCTTTTCCTTTATTCATATAGTGCTACGATTATAACCTTGTACCAGTCATCTGGCACACGACCATATCTCCGACACATATTAAAGATCTGGCACAAGAGGCTTGCTACCTAAATAACCAATATCACTGCGACCAACTTGGATGTAAGCGCTGATGGTTTCTGTTTTAACCTTTTTGAAGTGAAAACTTCTTGAGGAGCGTTGGGCATTTTTGAGATGGGACTAAATCATTGATTTCGCGACACCATGACGACACCTCATTTTTGTAAACGCGATTGTGCTCTTTATTTATATTACGTTACGGATCAATGTTCTATGCTATGCTGGTAACTGGGTTAACAATGGTTTGATTGGTGATGGTGGCTTTGGAAGGAGTATTACCAAGTGACGGTGCTGGCGCCGTCAGCTACAACTGCGGTAACGGTGTTACAGCAATTGAGAGCATCACTCCTTCTGCTGCTGCTACTTATGGCGCTGCTGGTGCCTATGGCGCTGGGAGTGCCTATGGACTCGGCGCTGGCTACGGACTCGGCTACGGAGGCCGTGGCTGTGGATGTCGACGTTACTAAGAGTTTAAATAAATTTTAATGAATACTCAACCGAAATGATGCGATACAATGATTCAATAAACTGATTTGCAATTTATTTTATTGTATGAATTTATGGATACCCATATAACCCTTGTTGTGCTTGCTGAAAAAATAAAATTATTAATAAATAATAACTTAATTGTACAAAGAGGAACACATAAAGTTGGTCATACACGATTCTTGTATCTCAGGAACCCAAGTTCCTCACAAACATTGATTATTATAACTTGAAATACAATCAGATTAAAGTGACTCAGTCATTACAGATATCAGAATAGAGAAAGGTATTCATGAGGTGATCGTTAGAATATCTTCTATATCGTCGTAATTTCTAAAATAAGGTCAATTTGTTTTGTTTACTGCGATGTGTTTTTGTTTTATAAAGATCATATTGATTACACAACTCGTACATCTTCAGTCGAAGACATATTCAATTAATAATAATAATAATAATTAAATTTATATTTATATTGAAAAACTGATTGTTCACCAACATCGGGATGAAAAACAGTTATTTAGGTAAAATATTATTGGTAACGCAGGTTTCGTTTTCATTAGATATTTAAGAAAAAAATATTAATTTGGCGTCTGCGATATGATAAGAGCATCATACCGCTGAGGCCAGGATACATGCAGACATACAGATGGTAAGAGTAAATTTGTCATAGAAGGTAAAGTAATTTTGACCTCAACAAATTAACATTTATGCGCAATAAACAATCTTTATAATAGTTTATAATGAATTGCGACTCTTTATAATGCTATTCGCATTATTCTGTATACTGCTGAGGAATTTTTTCGCTTCGAAGTGGTGAAGGGCAGGCATTTTGGGGAACTGTCTTATATAATTCCCAGTCTAGTTTGAATAAATGACTTTTGATTTTGATACAAACTGAACATTCACATTGCAGGTCAAGAATCAATGGGTCATAAGTCTTATAAGCAATTCGATAACTTTAATGACAACACATAATATAAAGAGACACTTCTAAGTAAGATAGCATCTCCGTTTAAAAAAAAGCTGTAGCTACACTTTGCTCTTCTGTACAAAATAAAAAGAGTATTTCCTTCTTCCTTTCCTTCTATTTTTCTTGCTTTACATTTCGACGCAATATGTTTGCGTTTGCATGTTTGATCCACATCTGTAGAACCCTAACTATGACACCGGACATTGTGGATTTCATCTTCACTGAATACTTTCAGTTCTAGTATTTCAAACAAAATGCTACATTACGAGCGTCTACATTATTCATTCATACATACTGAGCCGTATTTATGTTATGGCACGTTCCTTTTTAGAATCATGCTCAGAGGTCAAAGAGGCAGTTGCGTTTTTTTTTTCTTCTAACTATTGTTTTTATTACTTTGGATACCGAATTAATAGTATTTTGTACAAGACAATGGTTGACGATTGACGATACATAAAGGTATGGGCCAAAAATTCTCCTTCCAGCAACTGCGAAGTCGGATTTATGTTCAACCTTAAGTTGAATATTGTCCATGCAATCTAACTGGTCACATAGCATTAAAATTAACATCAATATCTTTATTTACGATGACCACCCTAATTTTACGAAATTACACACTTCAGTCACAATCTGAATGATTTTGAAGAATATTGCTAATCCATTGCTTTATATATTATATTCGAAAAATTTGTCTGCTCAACTACGTAAATTACACAATAAATGTTGTTGAACTGTCAAAATGAAGGCCTTTGCTACTGTTAGTGTGTTACGAAATTATACCCCTGTTTGACCCACATCATAAAAACAGGTCTCCCACAATAGTGCACCATTGCACTAAATACCTTACACTTATCTTAGAAAACACATTTGAAAATCGAGGCATCTCGCAAAACTAAAGATTTATCATGCACTCATGCGGTTGTTACCGCAAACAAAACTAAAAAGAAAACTTCGAAGAAATAAAAAATATTTATCTCTATTCCTAGAAGTAATTAAACCAAATGCTTTGCCTGTACTACATATTATAATTATACTGTAAGGGAGAAAGGGGCTGGTTGCCTATAGTGGTAGGTAGACTAAGTGCCAAAAACTCGTCGGCAGTACGAGTTTTGGTTCATCTAATCAAACTCGAAGATGCGTGTCGGTACCTCTCACATATTTTGTGCGAAGCACGGCATCTCAGTGGCTCCGTTAAGTAGCGGTGAAATATTTTTGATTTATCATACTCGAAAGTGAAATTTTACTATGTATACTTTTTGTTGTGACGCCACCAGGGTGAACTACTTTTTTAGTAATACGAAAAGAACGGAGAAAAATAATGTTTTAAATATGTTTAGCGCTAAATGCATTTAGTGATGTGCAGTGCAAGCGAGCCTAAGAGCCTCTTGCACCACAAATCACTTATTCATGTGACTTACTTTTGATTTTTTTTATATGTTCAGGTTTATATATATATATTTATTTTTATTGTTAAAACAATAAAAAAAAAATAAAAAAAAAAAAAATGAATAAAAAAAAGAAAATGAAATAAATAAAAAAAGAAAATGAATAAAGTTTAAAAAAATGTTTGAGATAACAATATATATTTCTCATAAATATGTTTAATATTTATCTATACTGATAACGTGAATAAGATTTATGCTTTCGGTTTTTATTTCATCTAATACCTTTAAACGAGCAATTCTTGTGTATAATCTTGTGCAAATAAGGTGTTCAGATTAAGATTTTGAATAAATTAAATATTTTTTCTTATACCTAGTTATGTATTCTTATTTCGGAGCAGTTTTGGATGTACCGTCCGTACATCTGTCCATACTTACTTAGGGTTGTAATAAAGTTTTGATGATTTATCAAAATTATGTATCAACTCACCTATAAAAATATTTTTATGAAAGTATAATAGTAAATAAGCGCTGGAGACTATTAAGACATCTCTCCTATGGGCGGGCTATTTCTCACAGCTGGTTGTTATTAAGAACTACATACTGTGCTGTACTGTGCTGACCTAAATGAATTGCAGCTGCTACGTTTCATATTTTCTTTTCCACAGTGTGTAGTTTCATACTAAATGCATGATTGCTTCTTCAAAATACACCGGCTGATAATACTTGTGCTGTAATTGCTAGGACAATCTGAGCGTAACTGTTACATTCTTTTTATTACCAATTTGATCGCCCTTTAGGGTTGAGGACCCACATGCACTATTTATGGTTATACCTACATAAACTCATGCCTTCTTCCCATAGGAGTAGCCGGGGTAAGCAGAAACTACAGAATTACACTTGCTACGATCTTTGCATCGGTTACTTTTGCTTCGTTACGTTCATAGGCACACGCACGCCGGTTACGAGTACTATGCACCTTTTTTTTTGGGTGGGAAATTATCAAATAACTTCTACTGACTAAAACCCACCCGTGTTCCTTCAGTTGCTTATATTGCCAGGGGCCACGGTAATCCTTTCGAACAATAACCGCAACCCCGGCAGGCATCGGCCCTTTCGGACCACGTCAGTTCTGCTGATATCTCTTTGAGGGGGCCCGGTCCTTATCGGACAGCGAGCTACCCATTGCTCACCGTCCGCAAGCCCGCGCCTACGGTGGCCGGGAATCGGCCTGCGACTCCCGACGCCCAGGGCGTCTCTTGCGGCGATTAGGCGCGTGAGAGCGCGAACTTTGCCTCTACCTCACGCGTTCCGCCTCCTCCTTCGCGAGCATTACTACTTCGCAGAAAGAGGTGACTCCCATGCCCTCTCGCTCCGTACCATGGCCTTGACCAGAGCCGGACGCGAGAGATCACGGCCACCGATCGCCTCCACGAGAATACGGCGATGCTCCGCCAAAGCTGGGCAGACCTCCACCGTATACTCCACCGTGTCCTCCGGGCGATCCACACAATGATGACATCCGGGCGTTTCCTCCCGCCTTATCCTGAACAGAAACCTCCCGAAACAACCGGAACCGTGTCCGGTGAGGACCTGCGTCAGGCGGAAGGTGAGGATGCCGTGCTGCCTCTCTAACCACTCCTCAAGATTACTACGCACCTAAAAAACATCATCTATTACATCACTGTATGGCCTTCTAGGGTCATAAATCTCATCCATTTAAAATATCTTATTCACGCCCATGAAAGGAGATGGCCCTATTATTTCCGAAGAAATACACAGCCAATAACAATTCATCACAAAACGTACCTAAAATACCTGTTTTCATAACTCTACAACGGGGTACTAACCTAAAATGGGGCTAAGCCCTTTCCTGGAAGCCCCTACAACTTCAGGTCTTGTGCTGACATTAACTGTACGTGAGGGTAGCTCTTGTGAAAGGAAGGGGTCTAAAGCTAAGTTAGGAGTCTGAAGACTAGCTGTGAAATGAGGACCTATCTCCTAGTTGCCTTAATACAATTATTTAAAGTTAAAATAATGAAATTACAGCTCTTTCTATAAATAAAAAGCTATCCTTACCTACTATGCAGTGTTTTTTTTTTAATTCTTTGGACATAATTTTAAACATCTATTTAATATGAAAATGGTTGTTATTTTTTCATTTTGATTTACCTTAATACTATTTCTATGTATCCTAACTTAGAAATTGTTAGTAAAATAGCACTAAGCCTCGGCTATGTTAGATTTTCTTTTGACTATTCATATAGGAGTTACTTTGTCGACTTATACGGAAAAGTTCAAGGATTATTATGCATTATCTTAAAACAACTGTAATATATTTGAATTATTTTAATAGATTCTTAACACAGATGAATATTACATATATTTACAATAATGACAAAATGCAGTAAAAAATCCACACAACAACAATAATGTGGACAGGAAATGGCAAGTACCTACTTAAAAATGTATACTCATTGTACTGACATTAAAAGGTAACGCAGTGCATTAAATATAGTGCAGCCCAATTCCAATGCAATCCCCAACGAACATTACTATGCATTCGACCCTTGGAACATCTGCTCCAGGTATCTGTAATAAGCAGGTACTATATAGACTGGCATGACATCGACGCGCAAACTATAATCATGATTTAAGCACTTGATTCTAGATAACTGATGATCTACACGGTCAAAGTGTATGGAACAGTTTTTTTTTTTAGTTCCGACGAAATACTTCAACATCCCTGCGTTGAAATTTTTCGTTGGTTCAGAATCATGTAGGTACTTAATCCATGGTAACAGGTTGCGCGTTGATGTCCCATGCCACCCTGTATAAATAAGAGTCGATACATAGGAAAGTCATCGCAGTAAATCGCAACAGCAAAATTGCACTTAATTCTCTGACAGATATTTTAAATTTCAACTCAAAATACGTTAGTATGTATTTGTATATGGCAATACAGTAAGATGTGCAGGTTTCCGCGCAATTTAAACCTCCAGTAATATGTAAAGTTGCTTTAAATTTATGGCCCTGAATATTGGAGTGAAAGGTTTTAGCCAGCTCACTCACATAATTATATAGAAATTAACATAATATTCTAAAACTGGTAATTTCTACCTAATTACATACCTGACATTAATGTTATGCAAAAAGAGTACCAATCTACTTTCAAGACCAAAACTATTAACATTAATGGCACCTCCGTTGGCTTTAACCAATGGGCCACTCCAGGTATTTATAAAAGTAGAGCGAGACTATACGACTCCTGACTCGACTGACTGGTCTGAAAAAATACAGGTTTGATACTCCTTTCCTAGAGTATGTCAAAAATTATTTAAAAAGATTAGTATTCGCAAAATCAAAATTTTTAAGCGATACAGTTAAAATTTCCAATAATAAAGTAAAAACCACTTGAAAATTTATTAACAATGATACGAATAAGTCGGTTAAACAAGATAAACAACTTGAGATTATGGTTGACTGACTTAGCTGAGGCATTTAATGAGTTTTTTGCCAATATACTTAGATATAACTACAACTCGCTCCTTAAATTCGTCGCCGTCTAAAACTGAAAACCTTTTGCTTAATGGTGTGTCTAAAAGTGTTCGCTTATTTAGCTTCGAACATGTAACGCCTCGTAATGTAGTTAATGTTTTTAACACATTCAAGTCCAAAAACACTGGTGATTACTGGAGCATGTCCATTAATTTTTTAAGTAATATAATAGACATCGTAGCTATCTAGCTGTTACTTTTAATAATTGTGTTGATTTAGGAACTTTTCCTGACCTCATGAAGAGTAGTAAAGTCATACCATTATTCAAATCAGGTAATAAAAATGACGTTGGAAATTTCAATCCTATTTCTATCTTACCTGCATTTAGCTAAATATTTGAAAAGTTAATACTCAAGCACGCTAAGACATTTTAATTTAAATAGCCTCCTTCATAATGAACAATATAGCTATACAGACGCGGGCGTGGAATTACTAAAGAGCATATTCGAGGCCTGGGAGGAGTCGCAAGGTGCTCTTGGCATTTTCTGCGACTTGTCTAAGGCTTTCGATTGCGTACATCATGATACACTCACCAGGAAACTGTACCTCTATGGTATGAGGGACAAGGCTCTTGACCTTCTGACTTCTTATCTGAACAACAGAATTCAGAGGGTCAATGTTAATGGTAAGAAATCTGCAGGATCTGTGGTCACCATGGGCGTTCCGCAGGGTTCAATTCTTGGGCCTTTTTTATTTCTAATTTATGTAAATGATTTACCTTATCACATAAGGGATAATCACAAGATAGATTCGCAGATGACACTTCCCTCATTTTTTAAATCAAACGTCAGTTAGTCACTTTGAACAAGTTAACGATGCACTCTCTAAAATAGTGCATTGGTTTAATGTAAATAATCTTCTCCTGAACGAAAAAAGACTAAACTCATTCAATTTTCGATGCCAACTGTCAGGTAGCTATCTACCAATGTTCAAGTTAATGGAACAGAGTTGGACCCTGTTGAGTCGACAGTTTTTCTTGGAATCACTATTGACAGTAAATTACAATGGGGCCCACACATAGCAATATTGTCAGGAAGGCTAAGGTCGGCCGCCTATGCTGTTAAAAAAATGAGTCAGATAACTGACGTAGAATTGCTTATTTTAGTTATTTTTATAGTCTTATTTCATATGGGATTCTTCTCTGGGGACCTGTGCGGACATTAATAAAATTTGTTCTACAGAAAAAGGCTGTTCGAGCCATTTACAACCTAAGTCCACGAGATTTCCTTAGTGAAAAATTCAAAGCAATAAATATTCTGACTGTAGCCTCACAATATATTTTTGAAAACCTATTGTATGTACACATAAATATATCAAATTTTAAGCAAAATATCCGATATTCATAGTTTAAATACCAGGAATAAACACAACCTTGCTGTACATCGCACACGTCTCCACAAAGTAGGCAACTCGTTCATGTGTTAATGTATACGCTTTTACAACAAACTCCTCATTGACATTCGAAATATAGGATTATATATAGTGTACAGAGTTGCCTGCAAGTGAGTACAGTCGTGTCCTTGTATAATTGGGTTGTAGAGTAGCGATATGGTTTGTGAAGCATCACCTCCAAAACGGCCCTCTGCGCCCTCTCAAGGCGAAGCATAAAGGTCTTAAAATTGCCTCAAGAAACATAAGCTTTCGTACCCGAGATAATATAACGTCTAAATGTTTATTCCAACTTAGTGTGCAATCAATGTGTGATTCTTAATAGAAGGGTCATAAAAAATACCTAACCAACGTAACGGCTGCTACATAACGGCCGCCACATAACGGCCAACACACAACGGCCGCCAATTAACAGCCGCAGTAACGGTTGTCATAAAACCGGAAAGTGCATAACGGCTGCTACATTACGGCTGCCATATTACGGCCGCCATATTACTGCCGCCACATAACGGCCGCCATATTACGCTACATAGCGGCAGCTACATAACGGCTGTCCAATTACGGCCGCCACATAACGGCTGCTACATTACGGTCGCCAAATTATGGCCGCCATATTACGGCCGCCATATAACGGCCGCCACAAAACGGCCCCTACATAACGGCCGCAACATAACGGCCGCAGTACAGTTGTCATAAAACCGGAAAAGTGCATAACGGCTGCTACATTACGGCCGCCATATTACGGCCGCCACATAAGGGCCGCCATATAACGGCTGCCCTATTACGGCCGCCACATAACGGCTGCTACATTACGGCCGCCAAATTATGGCCGCCATATTACGGCCGCCATATAACGGCCGCCACAAAACGGCCAATACATAACGGCCGCAGTAAAAGTTGTCATAAAATCGGAAAAGTGCATAACGGCTGCTACATTACGGCCGCCATATTACGGCCGCCACATACAGGCCGCCATATTACGGCCGCCATATTACGGCCGCCACATTATGGCCGCCATATTACGGCCGCCATATTACGGCCGCCACATTATGGCCGCCACATTATGGCCACCACATAGCGGACGCTACATAACGACCGCCATCTTACGGCCGCTATACTACGGCCGCCATATTACGGCCACCATCTTACGGCCGCTATATTACGGCCGCCATCTTACGGCCGCTATATTACGGCCGCCATATTACGGCCGCCATATTACGGCCGCCATCTTACGGCCGCCATCTTACGGCCGCTATATTACGGCCGCCATCTTACGGCCGCTATATTACGGCCGCCATCTTACGGCCGCTATATTACGGCCGCCATATTACGGCCGCCACATAACGGCCGCCATATTACGGCCGCCACATAACGGCCGCCATATTACGGCCGCCATCTTACGGCCGCCATCTTACGGCCGCTATATTACGGCCGCTATATTACGGCCGCTATCTTACGGCCGCTATATTACGGCCGCCATATTACGGCCGCCATCTTACGGCCGCTATATTACGGCCACCATATTACGGCCGCCATATTACGGCCGCCACATTACGGCCGCCACATAACGGCCGCCACATTACGGCCGCCACATAACGGCCGCCATATTACGGCCGCCACATAACGGCCGCCATATTACGGCCGCCATATTACGGCCGCCATCTTACGGCCGCCATATTACGGCCGCCATCTTACGGTCGCCATCTTACGGCCGCTATATTACGGCCGCCATATTACGGCCGCCATATTACGGCCGCCATCTTACGGCCGCTATATTACGGCCGCCATATTACGGCCGCCATATTACGGCCGCCACATTACGGCCGCCACATAACGGCCGCCATATTACGGCCGCCACATAACGGCCGCCATATTACGGCCGCCATATTACGGCCGCCATATTACGGCCGCCATCTTACGGTCGCTATATTACGGCCGCCATCTTATGGCCGCTTTATTACGGCCGCCATCTTACGGCCGCTATATTACGGCCGCCATATTACGGCCGCCACATAACGGCCGCCATATTACGGCCGCCACATAACGGCTGCTACATTACGGCGCCATATTATGGCCGCCATATTACGGCCACCACATAACGGCTGCCATAAAACGGCTGCTACATAACTGCCGCCAAATAACGGCCACCACACAACGGCCGCCAAATAACAATCGCAGTAACGGTTGTCATAAAACCGGAAAGTGCATAACGGCTGCCATATTACGGCCGCCATATTACTGCCGCCACATAACGGCCGTCATATTACGGCCGCCCCATAGCGGCCGCTACATAATCGCCACCATATTACGGCCGCCCTATAACGGCCGCCACATAACAGCCGCCACATAACGGCCGCCATATTATGGCCGCCACATAACGGCCACTACATAACGGCCGCCAAGTAACGGCCGCAGTAACGATTGTCATAAAACCGGAAAAGTGCGATCCCATTTTTTTTTCTTGCGGTGTGGTCACCGTACAATATTTCCGTGCAAAGAATGCACTTTTCCGGTTTTATGACAACGTTATTTGCGCCCGTTTTTGCGGCCGCAAATAACGTTGCGGTAACTGTAGCGGCCGTTATGTGGCCGCCGTTGTGTGGCGGCCGTTATTTGGCGCCCGTTATGTAGCGGCCGTTATTAAGCGCCCATTATTTGGCGGCCGTTGCGTGGCGGCCGTTATTTGGTGCCCGTTATTTGGCGGACGTTATTTGGCGGCCAGCGGCCTGCCCCACCGCTCTTTTAGGAAACCGTAGCTTTATTGGTAAGGACCCTTAAAATAGTAAGGTCACCGTCATCGCTGCTTATAACGCGCGCGTGCGAGCGGACAAACAGACACGGAAACGGAATTTTATTTAGATAAAATTTAAGTGTCCGTTTGTCCGCGTTTGTGTCAGTTTGTTTGTACCTAAGTACAGTGAACAAACTTTACGCATATTCATTATATGTATAACTGATGTTAAGAAAATATTTCTGCGGCAGCGCAGCTACCATATCCCTTCCTGGTTTCGCCCAATTAGAGACAATATGCATTAGTGTGAGTACAGCGCGTGTAACAAAAAAAAATGCGAACGTATTTTATGGTCCTTCTATTAAGCCGTCCTACCCAACTAACACTAGGCGCTAAGACAAGAGTTATTCAAGTAAATCTATTAGAGCGCTAACCAGATCCTAAAGTTATAAATAAGTGTTAAGTTATATACATTCCGAGTTAGACCGTGCTATAACTCTACTATGCCCCCGAAATAGGCACACTTTTCTATCACCTTAGGTGGTTTAATGGCGGTAATACAGAGTTACAGAATGTGTACTAAAGCAATAAGAGAGCTATAATAGTGATAACTGAAATTACAAGGAAAAAAAAACGTGGTAAATAGGCGAAAATTAACTCCTTTAGTGGTACAATAGAGTAATGCGGCGGCATACAACAAATCAAACAAAGTAGGGTGACCACGCAAAAAAAGTCGATGTACTTTTATTGGATTTCCAAATATAAGATGATGTACCGCAGGATTGTTTGTCTTAAGTAGATCTAAATAAAAGTCCGCGACAGCATATATCTACCTTTTATGTGCAAGCCAGTACGACCAAAATTGTGAAACATAAATTTAATTAAAGTTGGTACTATTTTACAATGCACATATTAGTATATAATTATCAAACTCTTATCAAAATGAATACATTTCTCGCATTAAGTATTTAATGTAGATAAACTTTGTCTTTCACACTAAATAATTTGGCCGAATAGTTTAAAAGTTATCACGATAATATGATTGACTTGAACGGAGCACCTAACGGCGGCGGCAGCACGGGCGGAGCGCGATGCGGCGTCGCGGTCGCGGGGGAGGGGCGAACAATGCAATCCAAGCAATGGCGAGACATCGCCGAGTGCGCGACCCGAACGCGGGTAGAGCGTGTAGTCCAGTCATTTCGTCCGAAAAAAAGGCAAATAAAAGAAAATGAATTTGCGCTTCTAATTTTTTAATATGTTGTAGGGGATACCTAGAAAAGCTTAACTTGAGATTGTCGACCAAGCTTTCCTAGGAGCTTTCGCCGCCATCTTGGAAAACGCTTAAAATTTGTTTTTCGGCAATAACTCGGCTATCCGATGAGATTCGAAAATTTTTGTATGACACTTTTTGTAGCTTTCTTTGTGCTCTACAATAACGCCTGAATCATTTTTAGCGTATCATGCATCGTTATCGAGATATCGATCGATAAAGTCAAAAATTTAGGACACAATTTTTGTTTTTTCCTTTTTTTTTCTTTGGGTCTTAATAAATATGAAAAATTGTGGAATTCAAACTTGTAGAGCATATTCAGACCTACAATTTCCTTCTTGGATTTTTTTATGTTGGACAAAAATTACGATCTCCAGCGCGCCGCAAAGTCGGTGAATCCACGCTCAGCGTCGAGCTTTATTCCGTTTATTTTGTTTTGTTTATTTTGTATTGTAAAAAAATAATATTTTTTACTGCGCAAACAAATTATTTGTTTAATAAATTACTATTGTGTGATCCTTAATTTGTTGCTCTATGTACTTATTTTTTATCCCATCAATTTCCTGAACAATTTCCCATTCGATTCGACATCCAGACACAACCGAGCGAGCAGCTCGCTCGACTCTGAGTGTGGATTCACCGACATTGCGGCGCGCTGGAGATCGTAATTTTTGTCCAACATAAAAAAATCCAAGAAGGAAATTGTAGGTCTGAATATGCTCTACAAGTTTGAATTCCACAATTTTTCATATTTATTAAGACCCAAAGAAAAAAAAAGAAAAAAACAAAAATTGTGTCCTAAATTTTTGACTTTATCGATCGATATCTCGATAACGATGCATGAAACGCTAAAAATGATTCAGGCGTTATTGTAGAGCACAAAGAAAGCTACAAAAAGTGTCATACAAAAATTTTCGAAATCTCATCGGATAGCCGAGTTATTGCCGAGAAACAAATTTTACCCCTTTTTTCAACATGGCGGCGAAAGCTCCTAGGAAAGCTTGGTCGACAATCTCAAGTTAAGCTTTTCTAGGTATCCCCTACAACATATTAAAAAATTAGAAGCGCAAATTCATTTTCTTTTTTGAATGTACGTAATGACTGGACTAGTGAGGGCAGACGTCATTGATGGTTGTGTTCTGTATGCATTTTCATTGTCATGTCATTTATTCTTCGTCAGTTATCCTAGATAGCGATTAATTACTTTTTATTTTTAATTCAGTCGTATAAGAATTGCTCTTTATTGTTTATTTAATTATAGGATCGTAGATTTCGTTATTTAGATATATAGTTTTTATAAGTAGCAAATAAAAATAGATTAGGTACTTACCTACTTTTAATTTTCGTTACATTACTACTTATAATTTTGTTACATTAAGAATTACGGTTAGTTTAACGTATTAGTACCTACCTAACTAATTCGCTTCTTTATAGCATTATTATTCAGTTCGTAATAATACCTAATAACTTACCTTTCAATTTCAAACGTTTACAGTTCCCACTTAAAGTTGCATTTTCTATGACTATTAATAAATCGCAAGGGCAAACTTTGAAGGTAGCGGGGATACATTTAGGCACGCCCTGTTTTTCCCATGTGCAGCTATACGTAGCTTGCTCACGTGTATCTAAATCCCAAAATCTACATATTTACGCTGAACAAAAAAAAACAAATAACATAGTATACAGGAGTACATTGCAGTAAAAACACAGATAAATTAACACAGATGTTCACCTATTCCAGTTATATACCACATAATTCTTTACTTATTACAAAATCTATTAAAAAAACCGCATCAAAATCCGTTGCGTAGTTTTAAAAATTTAAGCATACATAGGGACATAGGGACAAAGAAAGCTACTTTGTTTTATACTATGTAGTGATTAAATGCAAGTAACATTGGTCCGACCTGTTTATTAGTCAGTGTTTAGTAATCCGTTTGTGCTGGATAGGATAATCTCAAGCCCGGGGAAGGACATAGGGCTACTTTTTATAAACACACCATACAGGTAAAGATTGATGAAGAAACCACTGGACTTAGATTAGAGATAACATTTTGAAATTTGCAGAGTTCTATTATAGCTTAAAATAATGAGCACTTAGAAAGGAATTCAGATAATTCCACCCTCAAGAGATTCCCTCTAAATATTAGGTATAGGAGTTCAAAGATTGTATGTAAACTAATTTTGAAGTTAGAAATCTGGGATGTACGATGTGAAGTTACATTAAAAAAATATAAGTATTTAAAAAAAAATGTCACGTAACCTTAATTTGGGCAGACCAAATTCTACGCGAGTGAAGCCGCGGGCAAAAGCTAGAAATGGAAAGCGATCAACTTGGAAGTAGCGCTCGCAAGCCGCTGCTGCGGCGTGAAATGCAACAGAGCACTTAAAATTAGTTTTTTTTTTTAATTAAAAATTTACCCCGCTTATGTGGTACCCTGACAAAATGGGTTAGGTTAGGTTAGAATTGAGACCAACCGCACGCGAGCCGAGCGACCATAACGAGCGGTGCTGCGACAGCGGCCGGCGAGCGCTACTTCCTAGTTGGTCGCAGTGTCGCAGTTACTAGGCTATTTTTACTACGCCTTAAACGTTGACGTTTAAACGATACGGCCATATATATATATATATATATATATATATATAAATATAGTGGCCAGATCATAGAATTGACCATTTCATGATATAGGTATGGCATGATTCTTTACGTTCCAAATTTAAAATTGGAAATTAATAAAAGAAAAATAATGATTATTGTGTTATTGTGATTCTAAAATTGCTTTACTAATGGCGCGAATTGCTGAAACGATTTTTAACTGATTACGATATTTTAAAACTTTTTGGATATTTTCTGCAAATTAAACAATTTAATCTTTTTTTTTACATTAAATACCACTTTTTGATATGAGTGATAAAGCGATAAGGGCCGGTAAAATTATACCCCTACTTGAAGAAGGTTGTTCGCAAACTTACGTGTCTCAGTGGCTAAATGTGAGTCGTTCAACAGTCCAGAGGACTTGGCAACGGTATCAAGAGACCGGTTCGGTCAAAAGAAGACACGGTTCGGGAAGAAAACGATGCACAGAACCAAGAGATGACCTCTTTTTGGTGAGTCAGGCGTTGCGGAATCGTAAGGCGTCAAGTGTGGACAACCCCGGAAAATTTTTGAATCCCATGAAAAAATTTTTAGGGCATTAATTAGCAAATCTAGCAGTGAACTAACCTGTATTACTATTTACAGTGGTACTGAAAATTAAAAAGAAAGAAAACACTAACATCTGGTGTGTAGTATCTTACAATTATGATTCCCCATAACCCAAGAAAATTATCAACTGAGAAGATTTAGATGTTGTAAATAAGACCTTGCTCCTTTCAACAAATCACCTTATGTGCTCCCTCAATCATACATCATCAGCATTCTTAGGGGATATGGTTCATATTCTATGACGCATACTCCACAAGGAATTATTTTTAAGGTTACGAAGGCTTATTTATTTTAATTAGGTGTCGTAACCCGCACCTTTTTTAAAACCCAAAAAAAAAACTAAATTAAATATTTACAAATCTTTCCCGTTTCAGAAAAATAGTCGAAGGTTTTAAAGCATTAGTGCTTAAAAAAAAAACCTTGCGAGTTTCAAGTTCAAGTACAAGTAAATTAAATCTAAGTTTAAGTTCAAGTAAGTATTTAAAAATAGGATAAAGTATATATACACTAAGGCTTATTTAACGAGTTAAGTACCGCTCGACATAATGGCTTATTTAACGAGTTATGCACCGCTCCATAAAACTTAAATATAATTAACAATGCCAAAAGTTTTATCCCTATGAATTATTTACAGACTTATGAAAATGAATAAAAATGAAAGTTCTTAGAGACATCAAGAAGAACCCTGTGGTAGCATTTACAGAGCTATTTAGTGCTAATTGAATCTTTTGTAACGGAATGTCCCATGAACGGAATTATCCTTTCCTTTCTTAAGTTTCAGATCAAAATCAAAGCATGATAGACGAAGAGTCCAACGTGCTAATCTCCCAGAAGGATTATATAGATTTTGGAACCATTTCAGTGCAGCATGATCAGTGTAAATTGTAAAACTTTAGTAAAATAAAAACTAAAACAATATGTAAACGAAATAATAAATAATATTCTAAATAATATTGTATAAACTGTAACAATTTATTTTTGTCTCAGGTTTGTCAGTTTCAGCAGGTCTTTCAGCTCTGATAGAAACTTAAAAAATTCAAGCTCAAGTTTGTTGAGGTACAAGTATCTTATTGGTCTATCCATGTTTAAGATTTAAAAATATTAGTCTATTAAGTAATTTAGTTACAAGTTGCACTAGCCGTGGTAACAAATCAAACTAAATGGAGTAATGATTATGTTCAGTATTGTACAAACGTCCACAGGATATTGTCCTGCAGGCGTCGTGGAGTGTCCCAGTCCCCAACTTGCTAGTGACAAGTTAACACACACAAGCGAAAACTGGGTACGATTACCAATGAATGGTAACCGCAGTGGTGTGCAAGTGTGTGGGATGCAGTGTAGTGAGGTAAAGAAAAGAGTAAAGAGTAGGTGGTAACGTCTATAGGATATTCTCCTATAGAACGTCGTAAAGTAAGCCAAACCCCAACTTGCAAATGACCAACGAACGAACGATGGTTTTAACACGTACAAGCGAAGAATGGATGACGATTACAATGGTAATCGTAGTGTGTGTGGGGGTGTAAGTATTACGAGTATGTTCAGTATAAGAAGTGTTGAGTAAAGGTTGTAATGGATGAGGTGATGAATAAAGGTTAGCCAAAATATAATTTAAAAACTTGTGAAAGTTTCGTTTTAGAATTTAGAGAGGGAAGAGGGGGTGGGTTGGTTTTAGAATTTAGAGAGGGAAGAGGGGGTGGGTTAGTTTTAGAATTTAGAGAGGGAAGAGGGAGTGGGTTAGTTTTAGAATTTAGAGAGGGAAGAGGGGGTGGGTAAGCTGAATGGGCGCCAAATTGTAACGTTACAACCTGAAGAAGAGCCTTGAAGAAGTAAGAGGAGTAGAAGTTAGCTTGTGGACGGTCAGGCTTGTGGCTTTTGGCTGCCAATATCAGGATTTACCGCCCAGCTCGGGGCCCTAAATTACTCCGTGAGCACCGTGCCGTGAAGTCGAGCACTTCAGTTTGCTCGGAACTGTGCTTCATGGACTCTGGAGGACTGGAATAAAGTATTGTTTTCTGATGAAGCTAGAATCTCTTTGTGTGGAGAGGACCGACGCAAGTGAGTGCTGCGAAGACCACGGGAACGCTATGCGGAAGTGTGTTTCGAAGAAATCACTCCTTATGGCGGAGGCTCCTTTATGTTTTGGGCAGCAATTAATTCGACGGAGCGTACGGAGTTAGTTTTCATAGAAAATTGAACATTAAATGCACACCGGTACATAATGGAAGTCCTAATTCCATATGCACAACCCACATTGACTGCACTTGGGGAAGATTCCATTTTTATGGACGACAATGCTCGCCCGCACCGTTCTGGCGACGTGGAAGCGTACATGCAAGAAGTTGGGATCCATCGTTTAGATTGGCCAGCTCGAAGTCCTGACCTCATTCCAATTAAGCATGTCTGGGATGTTCTAAAGAGACGGGTAAGATCAGTGCAACCTGCTCCACAAAACATCAGGGAGCTAAAAAGAGTCATTGCAGAAGAGTGGGAACGTATTCCTCAAAACGTTATTAAAAACATCGTGGAAAGCATGCCCAGAAGGATTCAAGCTATGATTTTGGCAAGAGGAGGTCACACTCGTTATTAGGTTTTTAGATTTGTAACTTTATTTAATTAAAAAAAGTAAAAAAAAATCTTGTCTTTATTGCCGACCACTTCTTATTGTTTGGGCATGTACATCGGTTTTAAAGAATCCATCGCTTTTTTTCTTTTAATTGCCCCAACTCACTTCACACGCATTAATTTACACCATTATAAGTATACATAGACTACGTCAAAGAAATAAATTTCATTTAATTAACTCAAATCGACCTTAGAACGTAAATTTCCTTAGGTGCCCGTTTTTTTTTGCAAAAGAGTTTATATATATATGTCTATAAATATATAATCTGAATCTCGGAAACGGCTCCAACGATTTTCATGAATTTAGTATGCAGGGGTTTTCGAGGGCGATTAATCGATCTAGCTAGGTTTCGTATTTAGAAAACGTCCTTAAAAAAATACAAAACCGTGCGAAGCTTGGTCATCGAGATATTATATATTTATACTCAACGTTCTCGAAATCGGCTGTAACGATTTCGATTTACAATAAAAGGATTTACGGGGGCAAAAAATCGATCTAGCTAGGTCTCATATCTGGGAAAATTCGTTTTCTCTTATTTTCACCTGAGCAGAGCTCGGTCGCTGAAAGTTAAGAACCAGATATTGAATGATGACATATGAAAATAATGACATTAGAATAATGACATGGCAGCATGAATAAGTAAGTACCTACTATCATGGCAGTATTGAATAAATAGGTATTACATACATTGATTAGTATGAACTTTCCTATACTATTAAATGAGTATTCTCTCTTTCCACCAGAGCAAACTTCGATCCCCCAGGTACTGATGTTTTAAATCCGTTTAGCTTTAAATGCATTTAGTGATTTATGGTGCAAGTGGGCCTAGGTCAATAACCAGATAATCTAGCCGTCAAGAAACTGCACACATATATGGACACAAGTTGATCATATTTTATTTAAATATGCGCTCTTTTAGCCTCGTCGAGGGCAAAGAAATACATCATTTTGAACTATTATCGGACGGGAATGTACCTACTTCCGAGAAAAAAAATCTCCTGTGCTAATATAGCAAATCGTCAAATCCGTCCAGCCGTTAAGGTTTGATTAACCAGCGAACATGCACTTCAAAAACTTTTACAATTATCATATTATTAGTACGTTTGGGTTTGCGTAGATAAAAGCTTTTGAGTGAATTGAGGATTTAATGAAATATTGATTTATTTGCTCAATTCATGATCGTTTAATTTTATTGAGGCGTCAGAAGAAGATACTTCAGTAGTAGATAGGAGAACCACAGCCGCACGCGCACTGTCCGGAGATAGACACGGCACCAGCAGCTGGCACAGCGCCACCGAAGGTCACAGCACCTAGGATGGGAACAGTACCAGCAACAGCGGTGTTACCGGCGACTGGCAGCTCACCAATGACCGCCACGTTGCCTTCACCGGCGCCGCAGTAAGCAGCTCCAGTGCCGATAGCACCTCCATATGCGGTAGCAGGAGCAAGTGCGCCACCATAAGCAGATCCAATGGCACCACCGTAAGCACCAAGACCAAGGGCACCACCACAGGCAGCACCAGGATAGAGATCAGCGCCGAGACCCAGAGCAGGAGATATGGCGGCCACTTGACCTCCGCAGCCGCACCCGTAACCAAACACATTCTGTGGGAACAATTACATATTACTGATGGAAAATCATCATGCCAGAATTACAGATTAACTATGAAATACAAAAAAAAAATAGCAATGATGGGAAATCTTAAAATTAAATATATTTTGGACGATCACTCACCTGGACCAAGCAAGCTTGGATGCAGAGCAACAGAACAGGGAAGGTAGACATGTTTGACCTTTGTTTGTGTTCAACGAAAAGCTGAAGACTGAATGATGTTCCTACTTCTAGGCACCGTTTATATAGTACGAAATTTTCTTATCATAATAACGTGATGTTTTTCTATATTCTATTGAAACAAAGCCCTTCATACTAAATATTTCAAGGATACCATCACTTACAAAATACATGCATTTTTCTATTTCCCCATATTGAAACTACTGATAAAGATATGAAAAGTTAATTTCAAAATCCAAAAATTGCTGCAACACAACTAGATAAGGACTACGTTTCAGTATAAATAGTCGATCAATTCTTGGAAAAATCATTCTCAAGTTCACTTCAACACAAACTACAATGTCAGCTAAGGTGATCCTCGTCCTCTGCGCTCAGGCGCTCTTCATCCAGGTGAGAAATAATTCTTAAATATTATATTCATCCGTTAGCATTTTTTCTAAGTTCCCATTTTATGGATATTTTTAGGGTACCGAAATTCAGTATAATTATATAGGTAGTGAACATTTGATCAGTTTAATATTGTGGATTAAGTAACGCATATTGTAATGTTTATTTAACCCTATTGCTTTGAGTCACGTTTAAATATTACCAATACCAAGAAAAAAAGTTTGGAATTCAGATTTAAAACTCTGGTCTTCAATTCCGCGAAGAGGCCATTTAACTTAAGCCATACATTCTTACTTTTTATTTTATAATGAACGTTACGTTCTGCACACTAAAACATGTTAAGAATTGCATAAAACACGTCTGACACCCATTACGTTACTTGATCGATGTAATTATTATGTTCCAATGCATATTTGCTGATATCGATAATTACTGATACAAGATTTGTTTGTTTACAGACTGCGTTCAGTTCATGTCTTGGTCGTGGAGCCATCGCCGCTCCTACTCTTATTGCCCCAGGATGTGCTGGTAACGGCTGGACTGGCAATGGTTTGATCGGGAATGGATTGATTGGTAATGGCTATGCTGGTAACTGTGCCAACAATGGTTTCATTGGTGATGGTATTATTGGTAATGGTTTTATTGGCAATGGCTATGCTGGTAACTGTGCCAACAATGGTTTCATTGGTGATGGTATTATTGGTAATGGTTTAATTGGCAATGGATTGGCTGCTCTAGAGATCATCCTCACCAGTGGCGGTGGACTGCCTGTCTCCAGCTCCTCTGCTTTCGCTCCCAGTGGTCTCTCCGTAGCTTCTGAGAATGTATACGAGGGTGCTCTGTCCGTGGCTGGTGAGCTGCCGTTCGTGAGTGCTGTGGCTTTGGAGGGAGTGTTACCAAGTGGCGGTGCTGGCGCCGTCAGCTACAGCTGCGGTAACGGTGTTACTGCTATTGAGAGCATCGCTCCTTCTGCTGCTGGCTATGGTGCTGCTGGTGCGTATGGCGCTGGTGGTGCCTATGGTACTGCGGGTGGCTATGGGTTTGGCGCTGAGTATGGACTTGGAGCTCCTGCAGCTCTTGGACTTGGTTATGCAGGCCGCGGCTGTGGATGTGGTGTCTACTAAAAACATAAAAATATTACGTACATTTTCGTCCGACCCAATGACGATTCAATAAAATGATTTGCAGTTTATATGTTTGATGAATTTACTTTTACCCAGTGTCCCTGTAATGTTAAAGTGTGAAGTTTTATTAGTATAGAGTTATCTCTTAAATTCTGTGATAAAGAAAGTTTGAAGAAAGAAAATGCAATTATTTATTACAGACTAAAAGGCAAAACATAGTGCAAAATAAAAGTAAACAAACACTTGAAAATTAGTTTTAATACTTTACTACGAGAAGTTCATCATAGACCTCATCCACCTCTTTCCACAGCGGTGATAGGGGTCAAGAAAGTGTAAATTTCAGGCCATATTTAAAAAGAAGTTTCTGAGGTTAGAGGATTCAAGAAAATAAAAACTTGACTTATAAAACATCATCATTTAGGGAGATATTAATATTTTCTCGCTGGACTAAAACAACCTCGTTGGTTTGCACTTTTAAATAGATGAAAATCACAAAATCACAAACAGTTCGCCTTATTTCACATAGCGGAAAGTATAATTATACAGGGTGACTGGTATCTTGACGTATTCCTTCCAGGACGTGATAGTGTGACCCATTTACAACAATTAAGCACCCCATGAAGCCTAGGCGAAAATTCATGGAAATCCAGAAAACCCAATTTTTATGTTATTTTGAAAAATTTACAGAATTCGTCACTAAATATCACTTTTCTCTAAACTCTCAAATTGAATGGCCTTCATTGCTTTTCCATGGGATACCTAATACTTTAATAAATCTTTCGATATAACCAAATTTTCTAAAACATCAAACAGGTAAAAGTTACAGGCAGAAGTTTTCTTACCATTTTTTTTTAATCATCCAAGTACTTGAAATTTGACAACAGTTATCTCGAAATATTACTGAGGCATTAACCATTCAAATTACAGAGAAGACATCTTCATTTAATCAGTTACCTAAAGAGGTACATATGTATGTTTAAAAAAATTTAGAGGTACCGATGAAACAGTCGATAGTGCTGGCAAAAGTCGAATTTACAAATTGTTGAAATATTTAAAAATTGTGAGATAACCGAAGTAATTAACTAGTTTATGCCATCACACTACTTCCTAACCTCCCATCTATCCAACACACGGCACGCAGTCAGGTTGTCATGACCAGATAACAAATCACGGAGCGGTTTTTGGGTTTTTAACATGACTCCCGGTCTACTCGCTGGTCACGGTTCACTTGTCGCTTAGTTTGCATGTACACATTAACAAAACTATTAATCATTTTTGTTTAAACATACAGTACTCGTACATACTCTAATAGTTTCCACATACGTTGAAATTTGTCGTTCTGATTTTTGTCTAATTATCAGAAAGAATAAATATCTCCTGGCCACCAGGCCGGGAGATATTCTATATATCTCAGTTCGCACAACAGACGAGAATCGTGTAGTACAAACTGTTAACGTTGTATGAGGGATAAGGTGCACAAAAATTGAGCCACTTAGATTTTTGGCTTATTCCCATCGGCGCACAGCGGGATAATTGCGTAACACACTTACAGTAGCAATTTCTTTTATTTTGAATGTTCAATAATATTCATTACGTTATTTACGTTGCTGAGCAGACAAATTTTTCGAACATGAAGCAATGGATTAACAATGTCCTTCAAAATCATGCAGCGAATCCCACAATGCGAAACCAATTGTGAGATTATAGCAATGTGGTAGAAAATAATAATTTGTTCTTAACCGATACCTAGTCCCAACTAATTCCAGTACGCTGTTCCTAAATAACGCTTTTAAATGATAAAGGAAAATGAAGTTGTTTGTCAGTTGTGGACTCTACAATGATCCCTGATCCCAACATCGAACACCAACCAAAGTTGTATTTTATATGTTGAATATATTGTCGACTTTCAAAATGGTTGAGCTGAATGGTGCTAATCCATGCGTCATGTTCGTGAACGGGCGCTGTCAGTTGGGATGAGACTGGTCATCTCTTAGCTGCCTTTATTTTAAGTTGATTTTTGAATCGTTTTATTTTTTATTACGGACGCTATTAACGTTCTGCATCGTTCTCACATTTAGAACTTTAACAAGAATGATCTAACTTATATTTTGTAACCATATTTTGATTTAAAAGAGTATCCATTGAGTTTCTTACCCGTTCTTTTCCATAGGTACCTACTACGCTTTGAAATGGGCAACTAGCTTCATCTTTCAGACTGACCGACCTCTTGACAATTCAAAAATGCCTATAAATGGTTTATTTAAAATAAATGTTTTGAGTTTGAGTTTGAGACCGTTATCTAACTTGCCGTAAGAGGAAATAGCAATTTTTCAGGAGAGCCAAAAACTTTTTTTTTTGTAATTTGGTTGTTATGATAAACATACCCATCGTGATTTTTGACGAATCACATTTTTATTTAGTGCCCCATATATTTAGTAGGTGTGTGTGAACAGACCGAACCGAATACCTATTAATTTCATTCGTGATATTATTTATTGGTGGCTGTGTCGTGCCCCGTGCAACGTCAATATTCCACGTTTACGCGGCCAAAATTGAATTTTAAAAACTTACAGTAAACACATAAAATAGCACATGCAGAGCTAGAAGACAGTTCCGAGAATCCTAACTGAGCCCCACCACCACCACCTGCGATACACTCCGACCGCTTTCAGGTAGTCAGTACTTGACCGTCAACCCGTGCGCTCGTTTTTGCTGCTTAGGGCCGGTTTTTTGATCCCTAGTTAAGTCGACCAATGGTTAAAAATTGCAACAAATGGTTAAAGTTCTGCAATTTCTGTTTTTTGATCCCAAGTTAACACGACAAGTGGTTAAATATGTAACCATTAGTCAAAATATTTAACCACGGCTCCATCAAGGGTTTAGCAAGATGGCGGATAGTTAACTCTTGGTCGCAATCGGCTGTTTCATGTCATTTTATTTTAATTAAATGTGTGTTTGAGTATTTTCGGTTTTATTATGAATTTAAATATATGATCGGGTGATCAAATTATCATAGAATATATTCTAATGAGAAGAACAAAAGTAAATTTGAATGATTATTTTTATTTAATTATTTAAAATTTTTCTCTTATATTAATAAGAAAAAGACAAAAAAGAAATTAATTTGTACCAAAAAAAATATTATTAAAAAATATATAATTTATAATAATAATTTTTTTATAAAATATTTTTAAAATTATATTTTAAACATTATAATTTATAATACCTATTTAAAATGTAACAAATTTTTAATATTATAAATTAAGATGTTTTTAATAATAACAAAAACAAAAATAATAACAAATATTGGTATTATCTATTTCTTTTTTCTTATTAATATAATAAGGAAAAAAAAACGTTGGAATAAAAGAATATTGTAAAGTAAGTAATAATTTAAATAAATAAATAAAACTAATAGTTCATTGTCAATTCAACATCATGATTTATAATATAAAAAATGTAACAAATTTTTGTATTAAAATTTTGAAAAAAAAAAATGAAAAATAATACCAATTAACTTTTTGTTGTCTTACTTTATTAATAGTTTCTGTCCTGTTTAATTCCATTATTTCAAATTATTGACCTTTTTATTTATGTATGAGCAAGAGTTATTAATAAATAGCACGAAATCACAATCAACAAACTCGTCATTTGACGACTTTGACATTAGATCGCGATAGACGTCAAAATGCATGCGTATTACGTATTTATAAATAATGACTCCCAACACTTAAATGGGTAAGTTAGTGTCGATTGCAATGGCAACATAGTTAACAATAGTAAATTCTAACTATGGTTGAAATGGGGATTAAAAAACGTAAACTTGAGTTAACAATTGGTTAGAGTCTTAACTATGGTCAGTTTAACAAATGGTTAGCTTGACTATTACTAGGGATCAAAAAACCGGCCCTTAAAGTTACAAATGCAACATAAGTGACAACATTAATATATTTTTTTGTGTGTCAGTTTTTGAATTGAAAGTGATGGATTCCAATAACACAGGTATGGATCTTTATTTTTATTTACTTACCCAAAATGCTCAATTCGAATAATTTGGGGGTTTCAAACACATGGGTTGTTTTAGACAAATTTTGAAGTAATTTTGAACTTCAAATTTAAAAGTAAAGTTGTATTTCTCGATGAGATACGATCAACATTCTTTTTTTATTTGAAACTCCAAGCTTTTGACTAAAAGAAAATACAAAAACCAGCTGAGGAAGAGTGCGGATGATAAAACGGGGGCCCTTTTTAATCATTGAGATCATTTTTTTATTAGTTAAGTAATCTTAGCTTTTCGTTGTTTTAGATACTTCAAGCACATCAGGTGTGAAAATTGTTACTCGGAAATACCTTTATCAGATTATGAAAGATGAAAATTTACCGAATTTCGATCCAAAAGTGAATTATTTAGAAAGTCATTTATTACTAAACTATGGTAATACAGATGAGGACATAAAAGACATAAAACAAAGATTTTCTGTATTTAAATCAGTGTTAAAAGACAAATGGGCCAAATGCCACAGAAAGGAAGAGGTTTTATTGAAAAACAATGAGTCTTGGTTAAATGGAACATTTCAACTACCCATAAAATCATTGAATCGGCCGGGACGGCCTTCGAAATCATTTGACGAATTAAGTGAACGAAGCAAGCGTCGAAAAACCGAAGAAATCCGAGCAACTGTGGGAGATGACGTCATTGTTCACGCTGCACAAACAACCTTAAGAGTACAAGGAAAAAGGGATACGTCGAAAATCCTAAAAGAAATAACAAATTTCCCTAGTCGAGTGCATGAATACAGAAAAGCAGTCGACGAAAAAGGAAATAAAGATAGTGTTACACCTTTGACACCACTACAAGCTTTAACTATGTTCATTGAGGCCGATCTAACAAGACGTCAGTACGAAATCATTCGAAACACAAACAAGGTATTTTATCCCCCATATTATCTGTTGTTACAAGCAAAACAAGAATGTTATCCACCAAAGGAATGTTTACGGGTCACAGGTACCTGCGCGGAAAGCAGCTTACAAAGCCTTATTGACAATACCGTTACACGGTTATCAATTTTCTTGGAAGAAGTGCTAATGACGCTTAACGAAGAACAAAGAAATTCACTGAATATAATTTGTAAATGGGGTTGCGATGGCTCCCAACAAGCTCAATACAAACAAAAATTTGATGGTGATAGTGAATCAGATGCAAATATATTTTTGAACTCGTTTGTGCCCATTAGAATAGTATGTGGAAAGGATAAAAAAAAAAATCTGGCAGAACCCCACGCCATCATCCCCACGATTTTGCCGCCCAATAAGATTCCAGTTTGTAAAAGAGTCTACTGACGTGACAAAGGAAGAAATAAGATACGTCGAAAGTTCTGTGAAAGCACTGAAACCCACTGAAATACATTTGAACCCAACAAAATTTTCTTTTGATCATTTTTTTAAAATGACTATGGTAGATGGAAAAGTATGCAATGCTGCAACCGGAACAAAGTCTACTAGTAGTCTAGTCGGTGCTATATTTGTGGTGCAACATCGAAAGACTTCAACAACATTGAAGATAAAAAGGAAACATCATGTTTTACGGGTGTTAATTTTGGGCTTTCTGTATTGCATGACAGAATTAGATTATTTGAAAGTGTTTTACATTTGGCATATAAATTACCAGTAAAAAAATATAGAAAAAGGAGGTCTGAGGAAGAAAAACAACTAGAAGAAAAAAACAAAGAAGCACATCCAAGAAAGATTTCGGATTGAAACTGGATTATTGGTAGACATGCCCAAATCAAATTTCGGAAATACCAATGATGGTAATACCAGTAGAAGGTTTTTTGAAAATCCCCATTTGGCAGCAGATATAACCGGGATAAACTATGAACTGATTTATAGATTAAAAGTGATATTGAAGACAATTTCAAGTAGACAAAAGATAGATTCACAGAAATACGATTCTTATGCCAAAGACACTGCAAAATTATATGTAAGCCTTTATGGATGGCACCCTATGACTCCGACCATGCATAAAATATTGACACATGGTGCCACTATAATAGAAAATGCTTTACTGCCAATAGGTCAGCTTTCCGAAGAAGCCGCAGAGGCCCGGAATAAACACTTCCGTGTATATCGCGAAAACTTCGCCAGGAAATTTTCCAGGGAAAATTGTAATATTGATGTGTACCATAGATTACTACTGAGTTCGGATCCACTCATTAGCAGCCTGAGACCCAAGAAAAGATCAATCCCCTGAACATTTTGCCCGGAAACAATAAACATGTTAATGCAAGAATATCCCGACGAACCAGACTCGGATAGCGAACAGCAAGATGAATCCATTACGTTATAATATTTTATTTTTGTGTCAAATTCTTCTGTTGTATTAATTTGTTTGTAATATTGTACAAATTTTGTTTTATTTTGTGTGTATTTCTTTGGATTGAATAAATAATTATGTGAAATAATGATTTTTTTAACCTTAATTTATGATTTTTCACCTTAATTTACAAAAAAACTTAACTAATTAAAAAAAAATACTCCTCAGAGATATTAAATATCATGCAGACGTGATAAAAGTAAACAAATAATTTTGGCCGCGTAAATGTAGAATATGTGCGTGCCTACTCAGAATCTTACGTTGCACAAAAACTTGTAATCGAAGATATTGTACTAGGTCAGGGGCGCCAGCAAAAATATAAGCACGTCGTTAAATTATTCTCACGATGCTTGTGCAAACAGAATTTACGTTTTAACAGAAGACCACTATATTTATCTAAAAAAACATCGGGGTTCCAACAATATATTGTTCAACCTAAAGTAAATCTAGGAAAACACAGAATTCGTTATTGACAGACTTTATTACCAAAATGAAGTACCTACATTGTTTATTATTCTAATTTACTATTATAATTACATCATGCCTTGTTTCCCTGAAGGGTTGGGCGGAGGTGTCCCTGTAGCAGATTCACCCACATTTCGCCAGGTATGTTTTAAGTCTCATGTAATAGGGGGCGAGCCTATTGCCATCAACCGGGCACAAATCCAGACTCCAGGCTGCTACTGAGAAATTTCAGATAGAAAAACCCAATAACACTTTGCCCGACCTGGGAATCGAACCCAGGACCTCATAACTATCACTAGGACTATTATATATATTTCGTTTTAAAAGCAGAGAAAATAAAAGGTAATCGTCTTAAGCAAAACAAGTTTTGTTTATCAGAATGCATAATCATAATCTTAATCAGCATATAATGTTCCCACTACTAGGATACATTGCAGGCCTCCTCTCATCAAGTGTCTTAGGATTTTTGGTTCTAGGACATGCCGGTTTCCTCACGATATTTTCCTTCACAGTTTTGAGAGCAGTGGTGATGAAATTATTTACAAAAAGCAATGCACCTGCGCACTTATAAAGCGGGTTCGAACCCACGATCCGTAAGTCGCGGCCGTGGCTACTAGGCCACCACCACTCTTCATGCGGGTTAGTATCTACGTATATTTTATTTCAGAAAGTATTTTTTCTAAAATTGAAATCTATTTTATTACTATATATCACAGTAAATGTCAACCGTATAAACTCTTGTGAATTATTGAAATAAGATTATCCATTAGCATAATTTGATTTTACTTATAAGTAATTTTTTTTTTTTTTTTTTTTAAATCAGTTTCAGTGATCCATATTAATATTAGTATACCTACTAGGGTGGGTCACTTATGTATGGAGAAAAAAAAAAGTTTAGTTTTTATACGGGCACAGTGACAAAACGGTGCTAAATTATGAGTGTAAATAGGTTATAAAGTTTCATTGCAATCGGAATCAATCTTCTGCCTCCGGAATCATTTGGAAATCGTCAATAAATATGGTTAAAAAGGCCTAACATCATGGTATTAAAAGATACACTAATGAACACTATTTATAAATAAAAGTCTTAAATCCATAGTAAATATAGTTTTATTAAAGAGCAAACAATTTTTACATGAAAAATAAAAAATAATAACTATTAGTGAAGGGTTAACTATGTGGCGAAATCTTTTTTGCTGTCGAATTTCGACATTGCTTTTCTCGATTCTATCTGGGCTTTGATAAAACCTATCATTGTTTTATTGCATAAAGTGGCTGAAGCTTCGATCACAGCTTTAACTGCTCTTTCTACTACTTGTGGGTGACACGGAAGGCGTAATAAATCCAATTCTCCTGCTCCTTTTTTATTCATAAACAATCGGAGATTTTCTTCGGTTATAGATTTTAATATCGGGGGCTCAGTGACATTTTCTTGACAATTCAAATGGTCATAATATGTTAATGAATTAAAGTTTATCTTTGGCACCTGAAACAGATATTTTTGGTGTTTCTGATCTAGCTTTCAAAAACCGCCTTACTTGCCAAAATTCAAATTTGTCTCATCACATCTCTTCCAACTTATTTTTAGGTATTTTCGGGTGAGACTTAAGAAGGTTTTTGCATTTTAAATGATAAGTTTGTAACATTACCTTCATTCGTTTTGGTTCTAGTGTAGGAATAGAAGATTTGGCCCATATTTGTATTAGTTTTGCAACAACAAAGGCCTCTATTTCTTTATATGTTGGTTCCTTTTTCGTTTCCCTCTCAAATTTTAACTTGTGTCGGGTCCACTCATAAAACTTCGTCACATCTTCGTAAGTTGGCAATATGTTATCTTTTAAATCACATAAATCACCAAATAAGGGACACTTCGAACTATTTCGAGTGCGTTCCATTTTTCTGATGACTTAAAACAAATGACTGCACTTTATTACGCAATGCGCGACACTGATTGTTTTTACCAATAAATCGCGCGTCACTTGTCTCAACTTCCCCCGCACCCCACCCCTCCTTACTCCTTTCTCCTTGAATGGCGCAGCATATGCTGAGATAGGAGCCTTTTGGCCTCGTACAGGACTTTCTGTTATTTTTTAATTTTTTATTAATGTTTCAATGAGTGGGTTTTAGTTTAATTTGTGATGTCCTATGCGAGTCCCAATAAATACTTTTTCTTTCTTTCTTTAACTCGACCAAACAATTTCGTATTTATCATTACTAAAAACTATTACGCATGAAATCTGATATCAATAACTTGAGAAAAGCATTAGCACATTTACATAAAAAAAATCTACTTTTTTAAAATAGTTCTATGACATTCGGGAGGCAATAAAACTTAAAATAATCTAACAAAACTTTACATATCAACTAACGACATCATTTGGCACCTTTTTAATCTTATTAGAAAAACGAGAAAAAATTAAATTGACCCACCCTAATACCTACTTAAAAATTACGTTAGTAATCAAAGATTAAAAATACATGCTACAATAATAATTATTATTACTAAAATAAATAACTACATAAAAATATAAATAGGTACATAAAATTAAATTGTAAAATAAATTAATAAGTTAATCGCATCTTTAAATTCATTAAGTTCTTTAAAATCGTTTACATTATTTGAATTAATTAAAATTAATGTCAGAAATTCATTATGAATATTAAAAATAAAAGTCAGAATCAGTCAAACAAGTCACAACAACAAGTGACCAAAGAGGGAATGAGATCCTATCGGCTGTGTTTAAGATTTCGTTGCGGCTGCCACGCATTCTGCAGATCAGGGATACCGTCCTCTTGCAAATGATGACATGAAAGCCATCAGTGCAAAACAGCGCGAACATCCCCGATGCAGTATAGAAGCGTGGCAGCTAGTAGTAGTCGATTAGGCAATTTCTAAATTAGAAACATGATTTTACTTTTGAAAATCGGTACTGACGAAAATAGATCAATAATATAATATTTTGGTCACCAAGATACAGGCTGCGCTTAGTTTGGGACCCGCTGTTAAATCCGTCTGTATTCGGTTAAGTTTCTGTCTTCTAAGTTCTTTAAGTTTACAGGTACTGTATGTTTAATGAATTTGAATTGAAAAGAAAAAATAGCCTCCCTATTTTTGACAAGTCAACTAAATCATTGTCATTTTTCTTTTGTAATTTCGGCGTCGACTCTGTGTTCTGGATCGGTCTTGTGTTATTTCGCACTCTTTATTTATTTTGCGTTCATCCGTTTTGTCCACATATTTTAAAAAACAACTCGATTTATTATTCCGCAGGTTAAAAATATACTATATAACCCCAATTTTTTTTTGCGTATTTACCTACTTTATTACAGTCCTTAAAAAAAACAAAAAAAAAATGTTGTTCAAAGTTATAAATCCATGGGCAAATGAAACGAAGTTGTAATAATAATATGTATCGTCAAGTAACGTTTTGTAAGATTTTCGTAGATGTTAGGAGATTGGCCATTGTTCTTTTAAATAACAAAGTCCTTTATTAATTTCTTACCTTAAATATTGATTACCTATTGAAATAAGAAATTTCGTAAAGAAAGAAATTAAGAATGTTTAACAGTACAGTAAACGAAACAAGATAAAAATTAAAAACAGAGAAACTCAGAATGAAGCATAAACAGAACAGCTTTGTTTTCTAGCATTAAGCAATAATTTAAAAAAATAAATAATTGCTTCAGCACAGGCTCTATTCTAGTACCTATGTTATTTTGACACCGCGGTTAAGGTTAGAAGGTGCTAAAAAAAAATTGCTCAATTTATGGTCGTTTATTCTGATTTTGGCTTTCAGTAGTAAAGGGGAGAGCCACAGCCGCAAGCGCATTGTCCGGAGATAGATACGGCACCAGCAGCGGGTACAGCACCACTGAAAGTCACTGCGCCCATTATGGGAACAGTGCCAGCAACAGCGGTGTTACCGGCGACTGGCATTTCACCTATGACCGCTACGTTGCCTTCACCGGCGCCAACGTAAGTAGCTCCAGGAGCTAAAGCACCTCCATATGCAGCAGCAGGGGAAAGTGCGCCACCATAAGCAGATTCAAAAGCACCACCGTAAGCACCAAGACCGAGGGCACCACCACATGCAGCAGCAGGAGAGAGACCAGCGCCGGGACCCATAGCTCCACCGTAAGCAGAACCAATGCCTACAGCAGGGGCTATACCAACAGCTGGTGCTCCGCATCCACAGCCTCGACCGCCGAAGTATAGCCCGAAAACATTCTGTTGGAAGAAAATTACATTAGATAAGAAACTTATTGTTTGCTGAGGAAATCTCAAGAACAAGGACAGGCACAGTTTGAAGTGGTTAATATCATTATCAGTAACGAAAATGTTAGTTTACGAGATTTTGAAGAGATGAATTAACGTCTCTTCTTCTCTCAAACCGGTTCGAATGACATAGATATAGGAGAAATGTAAAAAAGGATAGGTATATGACAGGAGGAAGCAACAATGGAGGAAATTCATGAAAACAATAATAAGATACCAGAAAAACTTAGTTAAAAACATACCTGGACCAAGCAAGCTTGGATGCAGAGCAACAGAACAGTGAAGGTAGACATGTTTGATGAATTCGTATGTTCAACGAGAAGCTGAAAACTGATGCCTTTAGATGTCTTACACCATGTATATATAGTGCAGAAGTTCTTATCAAAAACACATACTTTTTTACTATTTCCTGTTTTAATAACAAAACATATGATAATTTTAACAAAGAAATGAAAATGCACGCATTTTCCGATTCTTTGTTTAGCAGCCTATTGTGTGTGGTGCAACACAATTAGATAAGGACTACGTTTCAGTATAAATAGTCGACCGAGTCTTGGAAAACTCATTCTCAAATTCAGTTCAACACAAACTACAATGTCAGCTAAGGTGATCCTCGTCCTCTGCGCTCAGGCGCTCTTCATCCAGGTGAGAAACTATTTTGACTTTTATACTAGTCATTATAAATGTTCTTATTGCCGTTACTACTTTTGCGCAGATATTATGTTCAAATTTACAAGGATCATTGTCTGAGATCTAAACTATGATCAGGAACTTTTAGTACTACTCAGAAGGAATAATTACATAACTTAAAGTTGCATTTCGGTAAATTTTAGGAACCCCAAATACCATTTTACTTCACCTAGAGTAGAGACGCTACTTAAAACATAATAATCACTAAATTTTTCACTATCATCTATGCAATTACATAAAATGCGTTTGACACACATTTAGTTACGTGATCGATTAAATAATCACGTTTCAATACATCGCCATCGTTTGTTAATCGAGATATACATATTTACTAATAATAAAATTTCTTGTTTAGACTGCTTTCAGTTCGTGTCTTGGTCGTGGAGCTATCGGTAACGGCAATTGTTTGATCGGAAATGGATTGATCGGTAATGGTTTGGTTGGTAACGGCTGTGCTGGTAACTGGGCCAACAATGGCTTGATTGGTGATGGCATAATTGGAAATGGTTTGATCGGCAATGGCTTGTTTGGTAACTGTGCTGGCAATGGCTTGGCTGGAATAGGAATCATTCCCACCAGTGGCGGTGGACTGCCTGTCTCCAGCGCCTCTGCTTTCGCTCCCAGTGGCCTCTCCGTTGCGTCTGAAAATGTGTATGAGGGGGCTCTGTCCGTGGTTGGAGAGCTACCGTTCCTGAGTGCTGTAGCTTTGGAGGAAGTGTTACCAAGTGGCGGTGCTGGCGCTGTCAGCTACAGCTGCGGTAACGGTATTACTGCTATTGAGAGCATCGCTCCTTCTGCTGCTGGCTATGGCGCTGCTGGTGCGTATGGCGCTGGTGGTGCATATGGTACTGCGGGTGGCTATGGGTTTGGCGCTGGGTATGGATTTGGAGCTCCTGCAGCTCTCGGACTTGGCTATTCAGGCCGTGGCTGTGGATGTGGTGTCTACTAAAAACTTCAAAATAATTACTTAAGTTTTCATCCAAACGAATGATTCAATAAAATGATTTGCAATTTATTTTGTTTTATGAATTTACATTTACCCAGGGTCCCTGTAATGTTTAAGTGTGAAGTTTTATTAGTATAGAGATATCTCTTAAATCCTGTGATAAAGGAAGTTTGAAGAAAGAAAATGCACTTATTTATCACAGACTAAAAGGCAAAACATAGTGCAAAATAAAAGTAAACAGACACTTGAAAATTAGTTTTAATACTTTACTACGAAAAGTTCATCATAGAACTCATCCACCTCTTTCCATCAGGGGTGATCGGGGTCCAGAAAGTGTAAATTTCAGGCCATATTTAAAAAGAAATTACTGAGGTTAGAGGATTCAAGAAAATAAAAACTTGACTTTTGAAACTCCATCTTAGGGAGATATTAATATTTTCTCGCTGGACTAAAACAACCTCGTTGGTTTGCACTTTTAAATAGATGAAAATCACAAACAGTTCGCCTTATTTCACATAGTGGAAAATATAATTATACAGGGTGATTGGTAATTTGTAGTATTCCTTCCAGGACGTGATTGTGTGACCCATTTACAACAGTTAAGCACCCCATGAAGCCTAGGCGAAAATTCATGGAAATCGAGAAAACCCAATTTTTGTGTTATTTTGAATAATTCACAGAATTCGTCACTTAGTATCACTTTTCCCTAAACTCTCAAATTGAATGGCCTTCATTGCTTTTTCATGGAATACATAATACTTTAATAAACCTTTCGATGTAACTAAATTTTCTAAAACATCAAACAGGTAAAAGTTACAGGCAGAAGTTTACTTACCATTTTTTTTTAAATCATCTAAGTACTTGAAATTTGACAACAGTTATCTCAAAATATTACTGAGGCATTAAGCATACAAATTACAGAGAAGACATCTTCATTTAGTCAGCTACCTAAAGAGGTACAAAAGTAAAAAAAAAAAATTAGAGGTGCCGATGAAACAGTCGATAGTGCTGGCAAAGGTCGAATTTATAAATTGTTGAAATATTTAAAAAATTGTGAGATAATCGAAGTAATTAACTAGTTTATGTCATTCCACTACTCCCTCCCATCTATCCAATACCCGGCACGCAATCAGGTTGTCATGACCAGATAACGAATCGCGGAGCGGTTTTTGGGTTTTTAACGTGACTCCCGGTCTACTCGCTGGTCACGGTTCACTAGTCGCTTAGTTTGCATGTACACATAAACAAATCTATTAATATTTTTTGTTTAAACATTCAGTGCACGTACATAATCTAATAGTTTGACATACGTTGACATTTGAGGCTTTAAAAAAATCCTTTGTTTATCATGGCTTAGCCTTAGCTTCAGAAAAATCCCAGAATGTCACATAAATTATGAATTCTTGAAAATATGAAATTGAAAGGTCTTCTTCTTCATTGCTTATTTATTTCAAATAATTGGGGTCCATTGTCGATAATGCTGACAAAGAGAAAATTGGTAATTGTTGAAATAATTTCAAACCTGAACCTGATTGCTGTTTGTAATAAAAAAAAGTTTTGTTAAAAATGGGCACCTCTAACTTATTATTTTTCTAACTCCTCTGTTGGTAACTTGCTGCATGTATTATGCCTTAGTACCTCTACTGAAGGTACACAAGCATTATTTTTAAAAACACACGCGAAGTAAGCGACAAGTGAACCGTGACCAGCGAGTAGACCGTGAGTTATGTTAAAAATTCAAAAGCCGTTCTGCGACTAGTAATCTGGTCATGACGATCTGATTGCTTGCCATCTGATGGATTGCTGGGAGGTTAGGAATAAGTGGGATGGCAAAAATAAGTTAATTAATTCGATTATCCCCATATTCAAAATTCATTTATTTACGTTACACGTTCATGTTCAGGTCACAGAAATTCATATTATTCGAAATTTCAACTAAATAAGTCTAGAATGTTCGGAGCAAATTGGCTGTGACAGACGGACAGACAGACAACCAGCCAGACAGGCAGACACTCGAGTGATCCTATAAGAGTTCTGCTTTTTCATTCAGTAGTATGAAACCCTAAAATAGGCTAAAGTTGTATTTGGCTAACCAACAATAATGATAGATATTTTGTATAGTTTCTCTTAGTTAGGTCTACTATGCATGGTGGTATGCTCTTTTTGAGAAACAAATTTCATTAAACCGAAACCCAAAAATGCATGTCAGCGTGAAAATACAACATTAATTTATTATTTACTAGCTTTTGCCCGCAGCTTCGCACGCGTAACTGTCGGAAAATATTCCACAGGAATGTAGGTCAGAAATTATGTAAACAAAGGTAAGAAATTATCCCACGGAACAAACTACCGGAATAAAAAGTATGCTATTTTCTAACGGAGGTCATGGTCTATCTGTGTGCCAAATTAATATCATCGAAAGCTGATCAGCCGTTTTATCGTGAAAGCGTAACAAACAAACAAACTCACTTTCGCATATACAAAGTGGATTAGGACGATTGACATTCCTTTAAACCACGTAAAGAGTGTCATGTTCTTTACCCGTATACAAAAAATCAATCAAATCCAATGCCACAGAAATTATTTTTCATTTTCTTATTTTTCAACATGATGTAGATCTGAGTCCGTAATAATAGGTAAACATTGTAAGGTCAGGAACCTGTGCAAAACGTACGATTCTATTCTCTACGTCTCAAGTTGCTTGAAAGACAGAGTAAGGTGTCATACCATTCCACTTTTACGCGCCCCGCCCACTCCCACAAAATACTACAATTAGAAAGAAAAAGAAATATTACTTACGCAAATAATGCATTAGTGGTGCATAGAAAATTGCGAGTGTGTGTGTGAGCGGATTTTTTTCGGCAAAAAGACTTTATTGACTCGGTAAGGTAACTATATCAGTCAGTGCATAGCGGAGCCCTTTGATGAGAGCACACGCCTATTTTTGTTATCACAAGACGAGCCGCGCGCGCATTGTTGTGATTTTTATGAAAAGTTTTAGTTGTTATTGTGTTAAAGACGATTTATGATAGTTAGATTAGTGCACAGCTTATTGTGACATATTGTTAAGTGTTAGTGTATTATTAGTTAGTTAGTTAGGCATTTATTAGTTAGTTTTTGGGTTTAGGTTAGGTTTGTAAGTTTTTAGTTTAGGTAATATTATGCCTCAAATAAGGTACAGAGCTGCCGAGTACACTGACATGGTACTTATGTACGGAGAATGTCACCAAAATGCGGCTTTAGCATTGCGTACATATCGGGAGAGATATGGTGACACACGAACGTGCCCTACCAACAACCGTGTTTTTGCCCTGGCCGTTCAGAGGTTACGAGAGAATCGGCCTTTGGTTACTCAAGGAGAAGGCGTGTCTTCAAATTCAAATATCGAGGAGCGGATATTACAACATTTTGAAAATAACCCGACTTCTAGCCTCCGGAACTTAAAAGAACAGATGGGGACTTGTTAAGACGAGTCCGTGAAAATTTAATCAGACGATGTCGCTTGTGCATAATGAACAACGGTGGACACTTTGAAAATTTAAAATGTTGACTACTTATTAATAATTTAAATTCTGATTGTGATGTGATAATATGTGATTAATTATTCAATTAGTGATCTTTTATTAATTAACAACGCGCAACTTAGTGAGTTTATGCCACGTATTTGTTGTTCTCCGACTAAAGTACCGACCTACGTCCCGCACCCCCGACCGCTGCATCCCGCACCACACCGTGCAACAGGTCAGTGACTTTTCATAGGAAAAGCGTGTTTACACTTCATGCAGTTGATTTTGCTAATAATTTTGTTTGACAATTGCAATTCTTAAATTTTCCATTAACTACTATCTAATCTTCATGTTTTAAAATGTTTCGATGGACTAGTACTGTGCTCGTTTTAATTTAATGTCGTAAGTCCAGATCCACATTGTATAATAACTAGTTAGGATAACCAATTAGAATCAATAGGTTTGTATTTGTAGATTAAATAAAATATTAAATTATTTGCTCAATTAATAATCATTTATTTTTATTGAGGCATCAGTGGAAGATGCTTCAGTAGTAGATAGGAGAACCACAGCCGCACGCGCACTGGCCGGAGATAGACACGGCACCAGCAGCTGGCACAGTGCCGCCGAAATTCACGACACCTAGGATGGGGACCTGACCAGCAACAGCGGTGTTACCGGCGACTGGTAGCTCACCAATGACCGCCACATTGCCTTCACCGGCACCGCCGTAGTAAGCAGCTCCAGTGCCGATAGCACCTCCACATGCGGTAGCAGGAGCAAGTGCGCCACCATAACCACCAAGACCGAGGGCACCACCACATGCAGCACCAGGATAAAGACCAGCGCCGAGACCCAGAGCAGGAGCTACGGCGGCCACTTGACCTCCGCAGCCGAACACATTCTGTGGGAACAATTACATATTTATTTATAGAAAATCATCATGCCAGTATTACACAACAACTATGAAATACAAAAACATTAGCAACGATGAGAAATCTTAAAATTAAATATATTTTGGACGATCGCTCACCTGGACCAAGCAAGCTTGGATGCAGAGCAACAGAACAGTGAAGGTAGACATGTTTGATATTTGTTTATGTTCAACGAAAAGCTGAAGACTGAATAATGTTCCTACTTCTAGACAACGTTTATATAGTACGGAATTTTCTCATCATAACAACGTGATGTTTTTTCTATGTTCTATTGAAACAAAGCCCTTCATACTAAATATTTCAAGGATACAATCACTTACAAAATGCATGAATTTTTTATTTCCCCATATTGCAACTACTGATTAAGGTATGAAAAGGTCATTTCAAAATCCACAAATTGCTGCAACACAACTAGATAAGGACTACGTTTCAGTATAAATAGTCGATCGATTCTTGGAAAACTCATTCTGAAGTTCACTTCAACACAAACTACAATGTCTGTCAAGGTGATCCTCGTCCTCTGCGCTCAGGCGCTCTTCATCCAGGTGAGAAATAATTCTTAAATATTATATTCTTTCGTTAGCATTTATTCTATGTTCCCATTTTATGGATATTTTTAGAGTATCGAAATTCAGTATAATTATATAAGTACTGAGCATTTGATCAGTTTAATATTGTGGATTGAGTAACGCATATTTTAATGCCTATTTAACCCTATTATTTCGAGTCACATGTAAAGATTACCAATATAAAGAAAAAGATTGGATTCAGATTTAAAACCCTGGTCTTCCATTCCTCGAAGAGTCCATTCAACTTAAGCTCAACATTCTTTCTTTTAATTTTATAATGGCCGTTAAGTTTTTCACATTAAAACATGTTTAGAATTGAATAAAACACGTCTGATACCCATTACGTTACTTGATCGACAAAATTATCATGATACAATGCATATTTGCTGATACAAGATATTTATGATACAATGTTTTTTTGTTTACAGACTGGTTTCAGTTCATGTGTTGGTCGTGGAGCCATCGCCTCTCCTAGTCTTATTGCCCCAGGATGTGCTGGTAACGGCTGGACTGGCAATGGTTTGATCGGGAATGGATTGATTGGTAATGGCTATGCTGGTAACTGTGCCAACAATGGTTTCATTGGTGATGGTATTATTGGTAATGGTTATGCTGGTAACTGTGCCAACAATGGTTTCATTGGTGATGGTATTATTGGTAATGGTTTAATTGGCAATGGATTGGCTGCTCTAGAGATCATCCCCACCAGTGGCGGTGGACTGCCTGTCTCCAGCTCCTGTGCTTTTGCTCCCAGTGGCCTCTCCGTAGCGTCTGAGAATGTGTATGAAGGTGCTCTGTCCGTGGCTGGTGAGCTACCGTTCGTGAGTGGTGTGGCTTTGGAGGGAGTGTTACCAAGTGGCGGTGCTGGCACCGTCAGCTACAACTGCGGTAATGGTGTTACTGCTATTGAGAGCATCGCTCCTTCTGCTGCTGGCTATGGCGCTGCTGGTGCGTATGGCGCTGGTGGTGCCTATGGTACTGCGGGTGGCTATGGGTTTGGCGCTGGGTATGGACTTGGAGCTCCTGCAGCTCTCGGACTTGGCTATGCAGGCCGCGGCTGTGGATGTGGTGTCTACTAAATACTTAAAAATAATGACGTAACTTTTCGTCCGAACCAATGATGATTCAATAAAATGATTTGCAATTTATTTTGTTTTATGAATTTACTTTTACCCAGTGTCCCTGTAATGTTAAAGTGTGAAGTTTTATTTGTATTGAGATATCTCTTAAATTTTGTGATAAAGGAAGTTTGAAATGAGAAAAATGCATTTATTTAGCTCAGACTAAAACGCAATATATTGTGCAAAATAAAAGTAAAAAGACACATGATTAACAATTAGTTTTGATACTTACAAATTTCGCTTATCGGAAAATAAACGTATAATTATGTCATTTGCGATTTGTATATTAATTAATTGTGTCGTCTGTCATGGGAGTCTGATTTTACGAAATCCTATTTAACAAGTGTAGTTTTAAGTGTTTATACGATGTATTTAGTTTTAAGAAACAAAATATATGAATATGCATGACAATAAAAATAGGTTAAAGTTGTATTTGCCTAAACAATAATAATAAAATAATCCTTACGAACGGCAATTATGTTTTGTTTGTATTACTTTTTAATATTGGCATTCGTCAGCTGGCCTTTATCCCTATGGTTTGATCAACATCTCTTGGGCCCTGATTCTCGTAATCGTGGTTGTAGTATTATCTGAATATATTCAGTTCTGTCACTTCTCAAATGAAACGCTCGTAATGTACACACTGCGTCAGTATGTGCTAGCCCCTCAATATTTATAATGTTACACTGCTACAACATTGAATTCGTTACGAATAAGCTAAAGAATACTTCAAAAAGATTTCATTGTTTCGATATGGGTTCGAACCATCGCATAACCGAACTTCATCTTACTCATACCGGCAGTTTGACGAACTAGCCAGCGAGCCCATGTGAGTTGCGATGAAATTGTATCTACTATCGTCCGAGTCACTTTATCTAATGGTCTCTGCCTAATTGGTAGATGTCAAAATTTGAGGGTATCCATTAACGTTTTCTTTATAAAATCAAGCCATACCCTCAATAAGTTTGATGTATATGTTCACTTAAAACTATTGTTTATTTCTAGCGCTGCCTATTTTATCGTTTTCGTTAGTAGGATGTCACTTGTCTAGGGACCGGTTTGTGTCAGTTGGCAAAATATGTATATTATGATAACTGTAAATTATCAAATCAAATAGTAAAATATAAATCTTTCTAGTCAAAAAAAATCACAATTTTGTTAAATAATAACAATAATAAATATTACTAAATGATTCTTGAAGTATTTTATTTTTCTGGATTTTTTAATTATTTATAAATATTACTAAAACAAAAGAGAAAAATACCAAAATATAATGAAGGACAAAAAACACATTTCGTTACCAGGATTTGAACCTATCTTGCCTCCTATCTTGTGCACGGCAAGCGGTCTTGAAACCTCCGGTTTATTTAGACGTTGAATAACTTTGTAAATGTTAACTAACTCTATTCTCTAAAACAATACATTAATAAAATTATAATAAAATGTTATGCAACATATTAAAAGCAACTTGGGCTTGTCATGGATTTGAACGCACATATCTTTTGGGGGGTAACTACTTAAAAGTGGAGATGACCAAGATGTAGTCCAGAATGGAGGAATCAGAAAAAGCCAATACTGATCTACGTGCAAGAATAACATTATTGCGCGACGTTGGTTCGGTAATTGGGTCGCCTGAGGCCTCACAGGTAAACACTCGTCTAGGGGCGCAAAATGCATCCTTCGGCAGTTTCGAATCGGCGAACATAAGTGCGTCACCAGCTGCCGATAACGCTGAGCAAGCGCCGCCCGCCGCGCCGTCACCGTCTCTCGCAACATAACACCGGCTGCGGAAACGTAACGCGCGGGTACGTCGACCCCTATCGTCACCAGAAGCAAAGCAGATGCGTCGCAGCCAAAGCGACAAACCAGAAAACGGGAAAAACAGAAAAGAGGTACTCAACCTCCACTGACTGCGGTCAGTAGCTCCTTGCAAAGAACCTGCAGCCAAGTTAATGAGGAGGGTTTCACGAAAGTAGAAAATAAGGAGGAGAAGCCCTGTTCTCGTAACCTGTACCGCACCTCACCGAGTGGACCCAATATACTGCTGCGCCCTGCTGTGCCTACGACGCAGCTGTACCTTTCACATCTGCATCACTACACTACAACTGAAGAAGTCGTGCAGTATTTAAAAGTGAAGACCAACTGGACTCTGAGGGTGGAAAGGGTGGAATCGCGACACAACATCAACTTTTAGTCATTCGTGGTACGAGTTCCAACCCACCATCTACGGACTTGCCTGAAAGAGGACTTTTGGCTGAAAGGTGCCGAGGAAGGTTACGCGACAACCCGCAGCGATACAGAACGCCGTCGACATTACGTGTATAGACATAGTTTTATACGTATTAGTTTTTAATATGTAGTAGTTTATTATTGTATAAGATTATTTTGTGACTTCTACGTATGGGTTTTAGTTGCCAGATACTAAAATGATTATTATTACAATATTTAATCCCGTTGGAGGTTGAATTTATAAAATTCGTTCCTTGATTCATTCGTGTTCTGATTCACACAACCTTACTCTCACTCACACACTCTCATACCTGCATGCGTGCTGCATTTAAGCTTTAATTAGCTTTTTGAGGGTTCCGAACTTCAAAGCAAAAAACGGAACCTTTATAGAATCACTCATGTGTCTGTTTGTCTGTCCATCTGAATCCTTAAATTTGCTCCGAATCTAATGGACCGATTAAATTTAAATTTGGTACACATTTGTATTTTTGTGACCCAAACACGGACGTGTAGCGTAAATAACTTGACTTTTGGAAGGCAAACAAGAAAAAAAAGACAACTTTGCCATATCAAATTTTTAAAATTAAAAATAAATGTACTTGAGAAAATTGATGAAAATTGACCGTTCCCCCCTTATATCCGAAACTAATGAGCCTAACATTTTGAAATAAAATACAGAGTTTTTACTCATAGACAGGAAAACCTATAAGAAGTCTATGGTCTTGAAATAACATGATAATCTCTCAATCATGTGCGCACAAATATACATTTGCAGTTGGAATTCATGTGAGAACATGTTTGTCAAATACAATGTTATTAAAATTGTATTTGGGATAAATTCATCTCAACTACGAAACCCTTCATTAGGCGTAGTCCAAAACGCACTTGGCCGGTTTGTTTAAATATTATTACTTTCTTTAGTAACTACCTATTTTTGCTTAAAATAAGTAAATTATACTTATTTAAGTTACCGAAGAACGGAGTTTCCTAACACAGGCTTGACTGCTTAAAAGGAAGTAATCAATAGTGATTAGAGCTCCCTTTTTTAATTATTTTCTTCTTTTCCTCCTCCTCTTTCACACTTTTGTACACATAAGGAACTTTTGAGCAAAATTTCATGCTTCTAGATTTGTAATTGCATCAAAAATGCTGTTGGGTGTTTGTAACATTAAATGAAAGATTTAATTATTTGCTCAATTCGTGATCGTTTATTTTTATTGGCACCAGAATAGAACGCTTCAGTAGTAAAGAGGAGATCCGCAACCGCAAGCGCACTGTCCGGAGATAGATACGGCACCAGCAGCGGGTACAGCACCACCGAAAGTCACTGCGCCCATTATGGGAACAGTACCAGCAACAGCGGTGTTACCGGCGACTGGAAGTTCACCAATGACCGCCACGTTGCCTTCACCGGCGCCGCCGTAGGCAGCTCCAGTGCCAATAGCACCTCCAAATGCAGGAGCAAGTGCGCCACCATAAGCAGATCCGATGGCACCATCGAAAGCGCCAAGACCGAGGGCACCACCACATGCAGCACCAGGATAGAGACCAGTGCCGAGACCAAAAGCAGGAGCTACGGCGGCCACTTGACCTCCGCAGCCGCACCCGTAACCGAACACATTCTGTGGGAACAATAACATATTTATTTATAGAAAATCATCATGCCAGAATTACAGAACAACTATGAAATACAAAAACATTAGCAATGATGAGAAATCTTAAAATTAAATATATTTTGGACGATCACTCACCTGGACCAAGCAAGCTTGGATGCAGAGCAACAGAACAGTGAAGGTAGACATGTTTCACCTTTGTTTGTGTTCAACGAAAAGCTGAAGACTGAATGATGTTCCTACTTCTAGGCACCGTTTATATAGTACGAAATTTACTTATCACAATAACGTGATGTTTTTCTATGTTCTATTGAAACAAAGCCCTTCATACTAAATATTTCAAGGATACCATCACTTACGAAATACATGCATTTTTCTATTTTCCCATATTGAAACTACTGATAAAGGTATGAAAAGTTCATTTCAAAATCCACAAATTGCTGCAACACAACTAGATAAGGACTACGTTTCAGTATAAATAGTCGATCGATTCTTGGAAAACTCATTCTGAAGTTCACTTCAACATAAACTACAATGTCTGCCAAGGTGATCCTCGCCCTTTGCGCTCAGGCGCTCTTCATCCAGGTGAGAAATAATTCTTAAATATTATATTCTTTCGTTAGCATTTTTTCTATGTTCCCATTTTATGGATATTTTTAGAGTATCGAAATTCAGTATAATTATATAAGTACTGAGCATTTGATCAGTTTAATATTGTGGATTAAGTAACGCATATTTTAATGCCTATTTAACCCTATTATTTCGAGTCACATGTAAAGATTACCAATATAAAGAAAAAGATTGGATTCAGATTTAAATTCTGGTCTTCCATTCCTCGAAGAGTCCATTCAACTTAAGCTAGACATTCTTTATTTTAGTTTTATAATGACCGTTAAGTTTTTCACATTAAAACATGTTTAGAATTTAATAAAACACGTCTGACACCCATTACGTTACTTGATCGATAAAATTATCATGTTACAATGCATATTTGCTGATACAAGATATTTATGATACAATGTTTTTTTGTTTACAGACTGGTTTCAGTTCATGTCTTGGTCGTGGAGCCATCGCCGCTCCTAGTCTGATTGCCCCAGGATGTGCTGGTAACGGCTGGGCTGGCAATGGTTTGATCGGGAATGGATTGATTGGTAATGGCTATGCTGGTAACTGTGCCAACAATGGTTTCATTGGTGATGGTATTATTGGTAATGGTTATGCTGGTAACTGTGCCAACAATGGTTTCATTGGTGGTGGTATTATTGGTAATGGTTATGCTGGTAACTGTGCCAACAATGGTTTCATTGGTGATGGTATTATTGGCAATGGTTTAATTGGCAATGGATTGGCTGCTCTAGAGATCATCCCCACCAGTGGCGGTGGACTGCCTGTCTCCAGCTCCTCTGCTTTCGCTCCCAGTGGCCTCTCCGTAGCGTCTGAGAATGTGTATGAAGGTGCCCTGTCCGTGGCTGGTGAACTACCGTTCGTGAGTGGTGTGGCTTTGGAGGGCGTGTTACCAAGTGGCGGTGCTGGCGCCGTCAGCTACAGCTGCGGTAACGGTATTACTGCTATTGAGAGCATCGCTCCTTCTGCTGCTGGCTATGGCGCTGCTGGTGCGTATGGCGCTGGTGGTGCCTATGGTACTGCGGGTGGCTATGGGTTTGGCGCTGGGTATGGACTTGGAGCTCCTGCAGCTCTCGGACTTGGCTATGCAGGCCGCGGCTGTGGATGTGGTGTCTACTAAATACTTAAAAATAATGACGTAACTTTTCGTCGGAACCAATGATGATTCAATAAAATGATTTGCAATTTATTTTGTTTTATGAATTTACTTTTACCCAGTGTCCCTGTAATGCTAAAGTGTGAAGTTTTATTTTTATTGAGATATCTCTTAAATTTTGTGATAAAGGAAGTTTGAAGAAAGAAAAATGCAAATTTAATATTCATATGTAGCTCAGACTAAAACGCAATATATTGTGCAAAATAAAAGTAAAAAGACACATGATTAACAATTAGTTTTGATACTTACAAATTTCGCTTATCGGAAAATAAACGAATAATTATGTCATTTGCGATTTGTATATTAATTATTGTATCGTCTGTTATGGGAGTCTGATTTTACGGAATCCTATTGAACAATTGTAGTTTAAAGTGTTTATACGATGTATTTAGTTTTAAGAAACAAAATATATGAATATTAAATTAAATTAAATTAAAATTCATTTTATTCAGACAACAGTGATCCATATAGTGTTAGTATTACAAAATAACTTATAATTTAGTGTTAGTAGTATTGATGTAAAATATTTGAAATAATAAACATTCAATGCAGAGGACAACCAGACAAGAAAGCATGCTTCCTACCTGAGCAGCCTCCGCACAAAATGTTTTAAATTTGGAGTATAGCTCTCCGCCACAGCTCTCAGGATATAGTTGCGACTGCCCCGCACTCTGCTCAACAGCGATGCTGTTTTTTTGCGTATTATGGCATGAAAGCCATCTGTGTGGGTCTCAGCGAACATTTCCGAGGCGCTGCAGAAACGGGGCAGTCGCAACAACATCCTGAAAGCATTATTATATTGCACGCGCAGGGTATCCAGCGATCTCTTGGTATAGCTGACCAAGATTGCTCGTGTAAAAGCTCTGACAGTAGGTCTTAAAAAGAGTAATTTTTACTTGGTCAGAGCATCGAGCAAATCTACGGGCCAACATGTTCCCTCTGACCGCTAGTGCCCTACGCTCCCTCTCGAAGTCTATATCATCTCTAAGGTCGTCGGCAATGAAATGCCCAAGATACTTAAAAGACACTCGGTTTAACGGGAGTCCATTCAACCTTATTATTTCCGGAGCAGAGTCCGGACACCTACCGGCGGCCTTAAAGATCATATATTCACTTTTGGTAACATTATAAATCAGTCCGTGTGAGGCAGCATAAGTTTCACAAACTTTGAGCAATTCTCTGATTGCCCCAGCAGTTGGGCCCAGCAGCACCATATCGTCCGCATAGTTGATGTTATTGACGCTCACTCCATTTATTCGACATCCAATATTCATGCTACTGAGCTCAGTGATGAGGCCATCAACATACTGATTGAAAAGCCTAGGGGATGTCAAACCCCCTTGTCTCACACCGCATTCCAATCTATATGCCGAAGACAGAGTGTTAGATCACTTTACCAGGTTCCCCTGATTGGCATACCAGTACTGGAAGATTTTCAGTATTTCAGCAGGCGCGCCCCTGTCCTTCAACTTGTCCCAAAGCACATCATAGGAAAAAAGATCGAAGGCCTTTGAGAGGTCGAGGAAACAAGCGTACACCGGCGTCTTACGATCGGTATAGTATGTAACAGTATGCTTGAGACTTAAGATAGCAGTTTCCGTTGATAGTCCAGGCTGAAACCCGAACTGTGCTTCATGAAGATTTAAAATATTCTTCAAACATGAGTCAAGCATACTGTCCAATACCTTAGCCATGATCGTTGCCAAGGAAATCGGGCGGTAATTCCCTTCACTTGATATGTCCCCTACCCTGTTCTTAACAATGGGAACCACAATAGTTTTCATAAAATTTTCTGGCAGGTATGAATGGCTAACACACATAGTATAGAACAGTGACAAGACCCTCGGAACATGGACCCCTGCGTATTTCAAGTGCTCAATGCTGAGTCCATCGTGTCCGGGAGACCTGCCCCTGCTCATTCCTTGTATGACTCCTTTAACCTGCTTGGCAGAGAATTGCATAAGTTTCTCCTTCTCCCAACAACACTCAGCGCCAGCGCCTGCGGAAGAAACTGAGGGACCAAGGGGTGATTGCACCTGGAAATGTTTCATAAACAGGTTCGCAATATCCCCGTGATCACTCTTCCCGTCCACACTCACCGCGAGGCCAGGCCTAGTATCCAACTTACCTGTTGATTTCCAGAATTTACCAAAGTTCTTAGTAGCTCGTTGTTCTGTTATTATATCCATTTTAATTTGTTCTTGACTCTTTTGGCACCATTTCAAGCGACTTTTAAATATTTTACGAGCCTCTCGCATTTGCTCGCAAATGTACCCTTGAGTCGGTCGTCTATGTTCTGTCCAGATTTTAAGTTTAAGCCTAGCCTCGCTGTGAGCATCCCGTACATGTTTATTCCAGCCATACAGACACCGATATTCTCTGTGTATAGTCGGCCTATAGTCACTCGTCTCCTTAGATTGTTCAGCTGCCTCACACAGAACGTTCACAATCTGATCATACAACTTATCCAGTATCATTTTATGTTCAACCAGGCTGCATGACCCATGACTGCACTCCGTAAATTCTTGGAGGAAATCAATGTCTCGTAACTTACTATTGCACAAGAACCGGTACCTATCAATTGCAGAACAGTTTCTTTCACCCCATGTAATCGCGCTACGGAGCACTGTCTGAGTCACCAGTTTTGATCTCACAATACTCAAATCACATACAACATAGATAGGTAAATGATCAGAATTACATACATCCTCTTTAATACCTACATCTACAACAGTATGCCACGCCGATAAAGATACCACACAGTGGTCGAGCCATCTCCTACACCCATGCGCATCACTAGTAAATGTGTAGTGATTCCGCTCAGCACCCAGTTTTTCAATATCGGCACAAACCCATGACTGGTCCGCACAGAAGTTCATCAATTCATTATAAAAGTTTTCTTTGGGGTGCGCGTTAAAATCTCCCAATATAAACACGTTTTCAACATCATAACAATGCTGCAAGCTACAATAGCACTTATTTCACTTAAAACATCTGTAAACATAGTTAAATTCTCCGGCGAATCTGTAGGCATATAGACAGAGAAAACAATAATAGAGCGCTCTCCAGTCACTGCCTTAATGGCCACAATCCGTTTACTACTACAGTCCAAAACAGAGACCGACCCAAACATACCTTTCCTCCAGAGAATGGCCACTCCCCCATACGGTCTTCCTCTTAACGGTCCGACGGATGTGTCAACCGCTGATTTACCAGTAAATTCAAAGTCTTGACTTATGGTCCCTAATGTCAATATGTCATGGGGAAGAAGCCATGTCTCTTGGAGGGCTACAAGATCTGACCATGCACAGATTGCTCGAATGTTATCAATAGAGCGTTTTGCTGACTGACAATTAAAACTAGTAAATTTCAAGTATTCATTCGTGTTTGCGTTACTATACATTATGAAAATATTTAACTACCTTTAACTTTAGACTCAGCGTTGGTTCGATACATGAAATGCACAAACCGCCTAAAAGTAATGCCATCCAGCCACAACTGGTCATTTAGAAATACATCAACTTTACATTTTGAAACAAATACTGTATAAGCATTGTACTTTTTAAATGATTTAATGTTAATCTTTTTTAAAGACACACTCTCATTTGTTTTAGTCTTAATGTAACTAATAATATCATGTTCTTGAGTTTCAGTACTAACGTTTGAAATTAACAATGGCACTTTTACATCAGCCGCCCGAAATTTAACATCAGACTCAATGGAAGCACGACCCCTCTGACTAACTAACCAAATATGCATGACAATAAAAATAGGTTAAAGTTGTATTTGGCTAACCAACAATAATAAAATAATCTTTACGAACGAAAATTATGTTTTATTTGTATTACTTAAGATATTTTATTTAATTCTCATATTTAAGTGAACTTTGTAGGTATGTTCTTTTTGAGAAAAAAAATCTTTTAACCGAACCTACAAAAAGCCAGCGTTAAAAAATATAGATTTTTACGTGTTTTTTTTTTTTTTATATTGGCATTCGTCAGCTGGCCTTTATCCCTATGGTTTGATCAACATCTCTTGGGCCCTGATTTTCGTAATCGTGGTTGTAGTATTATCTGAATATATTCAGTTCTGTCGCTTCTCAAATGAAACGCTCGTAATGTACACATTGCGTCAGTATGTGCTAGCCCCTCAATATTTATAATGTTACACTGCTACAACATTGAATTCGTTACGAATAAGCTAAAGAATACTTCAAAAAGATTTCATTGTTTCGATTTGGATTCGAATCATCGCATAACCGAACTTCATCTTACTCATACCGGCAGTTTGACGAACTAGCCAGCGACCCTTGAGCTGCGATAAAATTGTATCTACTATCGTCCGAGTCACTTTATCTAATGGTCTCTGCCTAATTGGTAGATGTCAAAATTTGAGGGTATCCATTAACGTTTTCTTTATAAAATCAAGCCATACCCTCAATAAGTTATAACTACAACGTTTGATGTATACGTTCACTTAAAACTATTGTTTATTTCTAGCGCTGCCTATTTTGTAGTTTGCGTTAGTAGGATGTCACTTGTCTAGGCACCGGTTTGTGTCAGTTGGCAAAATATGTATATTATGATAACTGTACATTATCAAATCAAATAGGAAAAAATACATCTTTCTAGTCAAATAAAATCAAAATTTTGTTAAATAATAGCAATAATAAATATTACTAAATGATTATTAAAGTATTTTATTTTTCTGGATTTTTTAATTATTTATAAATATTGCTAAAACAAAATAGAAATATACTATTAAAAAAATATAATGAATGAGAAAAAACACATTTGGTGACCAGGATTGGAACCTCCTATCTTGTGCACGGCAAGCGGTCTTGAAACCTTCGATCTATTTAGACGTTGAATAACTTTGTAAATATTAACTAATCCTATTCAATGTTTTAGTGAATAGGATTAGTACATTAATAAAATTATAATAAAATGTTTTTGCAACATTCTAAAAGCAACTTGGGCCTGTCATGGTTTTGAACGCACATATCTTTTGGGGGATAATTACTTGAAAGTGGAGATGACCAAGGTGTAGTCCAGAATGCATTATTGCGCGACGTTGGTTCGGTAAATGGGTCGCCTGAGGCCTCACAGGTGAACACTCGTCTAGGGGCGCAAAATGCATCCGTCAGCAGTTTAGAATCGGCGAACACAAGTGCGTCACCAGCTGCCGATAACGCTGAGCAAGCGCCGCCCGCCGTCACCGTCTCTCGCAACATAACACCGGCTGCGGAAACGTAACGCGCGGGTATGTCGACCCCTATTGTCACCAGTGGCAAAGCAGATGCGTCGCAGCCAAAGCGACAAACCAGAAAACGGGAAAAACAGAAAAGAGGTACTCAACCTGCACTGACTGCGGTCAGTAGCTCCTTGCAAAGAACCTGCAGCCAAGTTAATGAGGAGGGTTTCACGAAAGTAGAAAATAAGAAGAAGAAGCCCTGTTCTCGTAACCTGTGCGGCACCGTACCGAGTGGACCCAATATACAGCTGCGCTCTGCTGTGCCGACGACGCAGCTGTACCTTTCGCATCTGCATCACTACACTACAACTGAAGAAGTCGTGCAGTATTTAAAAGTGAAGACCAACTGGACTCTGAGGGTGGAAAGGGTAGAATCGCGCCACAACATCAACTTTTAGTCATTCGTGGTACGAGTTCCAACCCACCATCAACAGACTTGCCTGAAAGAGGACTTTTGGCCGAAAGGTGTCGTATATTGACGTTTGCGAGGAAGGTTACGCGGCACCCCGCAGCGATACAGAACGCCGTCGACATTACGTGTATAGACATAGTTTTATACGTATTAGTTTTTAATATGTAGTAGTTTATTATTGTATAAGATTATTTTGTGACTTCTACGTATGGGTTTTAGTTGCCAGATACTAAAATGATTATTATAACAATATTTAATCCCGTTGGGGGTTGAATTTATAAAAATCGTTCCTTGATTCATTCGTGTTCTGATTCACACAAACTTACTCTCACTCTCACACTCTTATACCTGCATGCGTGCTGCATTTAAGCTTTAATTAGCTTTTTAGGGTTCCGTACTTCAAAAGCAAAAAACGGAGCATTTATAGAATCACTCATGTGTCTAATTGTCTGTCCATCTGAATCCTTGAATTTGCTCTGAATCTAATGGACCGATTAAATTTAAATTTGGTACACATTTGCATTTTTGTGACCCAAACACGGACGTGTACCGTAAATAACTTGACTTTTGGAAGGCAAACAAGAAAAAAAAGACAACTTTGCCATATCAAATTTTTAAAATTAAAAATAAATGTACTTGAGAAAATTGATGAAAATTGACCGTTCCCCCCTTATATCCGAAACTAATGAGCCTAACATTTTGAAATAAAATACAGAGTTTTTACTCATAGATTACAGGAAAACCTATAAGAAGTCTATGGTCTTGAAATAACATGATAATCTCTCAATCATGTGCGCACAAATATACATTTGCAGTTGGAATTCATGTGAGAACATGTTTGTCAAATACAATGTTATTAAAATTGTATTTGGGATAAATTCATCTCAACTACAGAACCCTTCATTAGGCGTGGTCCGAAACGCACTTGGCCGGTTTGTTTAAATATTATTATTTCCTTTAGTACTACCTACTACCTATGTTTGCTTAAAATAAGTAAATTATACTTATTTATGTTATCGAAGAGCGGAGTTTCCTAAAACAGGCTGTACAGCTTAAAAGGAAGCTCTAATCAGTATGTATAAAACATTTTTTAATATTTGCTTCTTCTTCTCCCCCTTTCTCACTTTTGTACACATAAGGAACTTTTAAGCAAAATTTCATGCTTCTAGATTTGTAATAGCATCAAAAATGCTATTGGGTGATTGCAACATAAAATGAAAGATTGAATTATTTGCTCAATTCGTGATCGTTTATTTTTATTCTGGCATCAGAATAGAACGCTTCAGTAGTAAAGAGGAGATCCGCAACCGCAAGCGCACTGTCCGGAGATAGATACGGCACCAGCAGCGGGTACAGCACCACCGAAAGTCACTGCACCCATTATGGGAACAGTACCAGCAACAGCGGTGTTACCGGCGACTGGAAGTTCACCAATGACCGCCACGTTGCCTTCACCGGCGCCGTAGTAAGCAGCCCCAGTGCCGATAGTACCTCCATATGCGGTAGCAGGAGCAAGTGCGCCACCATAAGCAGATCCGATGGCACCACCGTAAGCACCAAGACCGAGGGCACCACCACAGGCAGCACCAGGATAGAGACCAGCGCCGAGACCCAGAGCAGGAGATATGGGGGCCACTTGACCTCCGCAGCCGCACCCGTAACCGAACACATTCTGGGGGAACAATAACATATTTATTTATAGAAAATCATCATGCGAGAATTACAGAACAACTATGAAATACAAAAACATTAGCAATGATGAGAAATCTTAAAATTAAATATATTTTGGACGATCACTCACCTGGACCAAGCAAGCTTGGATGCAGAGCAACAGAACAGTGAAGGTAGACATGTTTGACCTTTGTTTGTGTTCAACGAAAAGCTGAAGACTGAATGATGTTCCTACTTCTAGGCACCGTTTATATAGTAACGAAATTTACTTATCACAATAACGTGATGTTTTTCTATGTTCTATTGAAACAAAGCCCTTCATACTAAATATTTCAAGGATACCATCACTTACGAAATACATGCATTTTTCTATTTCCCCATATTGAAACTACTGATAAAGGTATGAAAAGTTCATTTCAAAATCCACAAATTGCTGCAACACAACTAGATAAGGACTACGTTTCAGTATAAATAGTCGATCGATTCTTGGAAAACTCATTCTGAAGTTCACTTCAACACAAACTACAATGTCTGCCAAGGTGATCCTCGCCCTCTGCGCTCAGGCGCTCTTCATCCAGGTGAGAAATAATTCTTAAATATTGTATTCTTTCGTTAGCATTTTTTCTATGTTCCCATTTTATGGATATTTTTAGAGTATCGAAATTCAGTATAATTATATAAGTACTGAGCATTTGATCAGTTTAATATTGTGGATTAAGTAACGCATATTTTAATGCCTATTTAACCCTATTATTTCGATTCACATGTAAAGATTACCAATATAAAGAAAAAGATTGTATTCAGATTTAAAACTCTGGTCTTCCGTTCCTCGAAGAGTCCATTCAACTTAAGCTAGACATTCTTTCTTTTAGTTTTATAATGGCCGTTAAGTTTTTCACATTAAAACATGTTTAGAATTGAATAAAACACGTCTGATACCCATTACGTTACTTGATCGATAAAATTATCATGTTACAATGCATATTTGCTGATACAAGATATTTATGATACAATGTTTTTTGTTTACAGACTGGTTTCAGTTCATGTCTTGGTCGTGGAGCCATCGCCGCTCCTAGTCTGATTGCCCCAGGATGTGCTGGTAACTGGGCTGGCAATGGTTTGATCGGGAATGGATTGATTGGTAATAGCTATGCTGGTAACTGTGCCAACAATGGTTTCATTGGTGATGGTATTATTGGTAATGGTTATGCTGGTAACTGTGCCAACAATGGTTTCATTGGTGGTGGTATTATTGGTAATGGTTATGCTGGTAACTGTGCCAACAATGGTTTCATTGGTGATGGTATTATTGGCAATGGTTTAATTGGCAATGGATTGGCTGCTCTAGAGATCATCCCCACCAGTGGCGGTGGACTGCCTGTCTCCAGCTCCTCTGCTTTCGCTCCCAGTGGCCTCTCCGTAGCGTCTGAGAATGTGTATGAAGGTGCCCTGTCCGTGGCTGGTGAGCTACCGTTCGTGAGTGGTGTGGCTTTGGAGGGCGTGTTACCAAGTGGCGGTGCTGGCGCCGTCAGCTACAGCTGCGGTAACGGTATTACTGCTATTGAAAGCATCGCTCCTTCTGCTGCTGGCTATGGCGCTGCTGGTGCGTATGGCGCTGGTGGTGCCTATGGTACTGCGGGTGGCTATGGGTTTGGCGCTGGGTATGGACTTGGAGCTCCTGCAGCTCTCGGACTTGGCTATGCAGGCCGCGGCTGTGGATGTGGTGTCTACTAAATACTTAAAAATAATGTCGTAACTTTTCGTCGGAACCAATGATGATTCAATAAAATGATTTGCAATTTATTTTGTTTTATGAATTTTCTTTTACCCAGTGTCCCTGTAATGTTAAAGTGTGAAGTTTTATTTTTATTGAGATATCTCTTAAATTTTGTGATAAAGGAAGTTTGAAGAAAGAAAAATGCAAATTTAATATTCATATTTAGCTCAGACTAAAACGCAATATATTGTGCAAAATAAAAGTAAAAAGACACATGATTAACAATTAGTTTTGATACTTACAAATTTCGCTTATCGGAAAATAAACGAATAATTATGTCATTTGCGATTTGTATATTAATTATTGTATCGTCTGTTATGGGAGTCTGATTTTACGAAATCCTTTTGAACAAGTGTAGTTTTAAGTGTTTATACGATGTATTTAGTTTTAAGAAACAAAATATATGAATATTAAATTAAATTAAATTAAAATTCATTTTATTCAGACAACAGTGATCCATATAGTGTTAGTATTACAAAACTTATAATTTAGTGTTAGTAGTATTGATGTAAAATATTTGAAATAATAGACATTCAATGCAGAGGACGACCAGACAAGAAAGCATGCTTCCTATCTGAGCAGCCTCCGCACAAAATGTTTTAAATTTGGAGTATAGCTCTCCGCCACAGCTCTCAGGATATAGTTGCGACTGCCCCGCACTCTGCTCAACAGCGATGCTGTTTTTTTGCGTATTATGGCATGAAAGCCATCTGTGTGGGTCTCAGCGAAAATTTCCGAGGCGCTGCAGAAACGGGGCAGTCGCAACAACATCCTGAAAGCATTATTATATTGCACGCGCAGGGTATCCAGCGATCTCTTGGTATAGCTGACCAAGATTGCTCGTGTAAAAGCTCTGACAGTAGGTCTTAAAAAGAGTAATTTTTACTTGGTCAGAGCATTGATATATAAAAACCCAAGATGCACACTCAACGTCTAAAAAACGTCCCCAAAAAAAGAGCGCAACATTCTAAATTGTGCGCTCATTTCAAATAGTCTCGCGTCGCTCGCGTCTGGAAGCAGTCGTTAAAAATGCCGAAGTGTTCTGTGAGAAATTGTAAAAATATTACGTCAAGAAGGTTAAAAAAGGATGGGATATCGTATTTTCGGTAAGTAAAAAACTTATTGACTAGTTTTTGTTGTTTTTATGACCGATTATAACAAGCAATGTGTGATTTTGATTTATTTTTTCTAAAAACTTCATTCAACGCCCAAAGTAAAATACGGCTAACTTCAATGGCTGCTTGGTCAGTGTTAAAACAACGCATTACAGTCTCCGTTTAATTTTAGTCGCATTATAAAAATGACCCTGTTCTAATAAGTGGAGTCGATTTTGTTTGTGTTTCTTTTTATTAATAAATTTATGTACTTTTGAACCTTTTTTGTATGTAGTTTTTGAAAAATATATATATTTACGTTAAATAACGTGTAGGTCAGGAGGTAGCCAATTTAACATTTTTATAATGTTCGTAAATATTATGATGTATAACGATTCATTTATGGGCCAACTTATGAGTTCGCGACATGCGGCATGCTAAGGATAGACTGAAGTGTCGCGTAGTCTGTAGTCTGTAAGTGTCACATTAGAAACTTCATGGAAACTAAAAAAAATTATATTTTAGTTTTCCTCCTGACCCAATACGATGTGGAGAATGGACATCAATCGTCAGCCAACAAAGGCGAGAAGATTTTTTTAAGTCGAATAATTCAAGCGTCGTTTGTTCCGAGCATTTTTGGATGAAGATATGTATGTCACTTTAAAAGGCATAAAACGTCTTCGTAAAACGGCTGTTCTTTATATTTGAATAAACAATTTTAACAGTTATTATTTGTTTTTTTGATATACCCTATAGGCTACCCAAAAACATATTTATGCAGAAATAAAAGTATATTTATGTGTTTAAAACACAATTTTACAAACTCTTAAAATACTAACTAATAACGTAAGATGAAAAAAAAAAAAAAAAGTCATGTTCGACTCCACTCAATACCTTGTCCTACCGACCACGGTCGGTCGTAAAATTTTATTGCTTTAAGTACCTGCGTTGTAATAACAACTTTAAATAATTGGCGTAAGGTTGAACTTGCAATAATATATGCTTGTAGCTTATAGAAAGAGACAGACATAGAGTTTCGGGACACTTTCGAGCGTTGCTTTTATTCGAGACTGTGCATCTTGGGTTTTTATATATCAATGGGTCAGAGCATCGAGCAAATCTACGGGCCAACATGTTCCCTCTGACCGCTAGTGCCCTACGCTCCCTCTCGAAGTCTATATCATCTCTAAGGTCGTCGGCAATGAAATGCCCAAGATACTTAAAAGACACTCGGTTTAACGGGAGTCCATTCAACCTTATTATTTCCGGAGCAGAGTCCGGACACCTACCGGCGGCCTTAAAGATCATATATTCACTTTTGGTAACATTATAAATCAGTCCGTGTGAGGCAGCATAAGTTTCACAAACTTTGAGCAATTCTCTGATTGCCCCAGCAGTTGGGCCCAGCAGCACCATATCGTCCGCATAGTTGATGTTATTGTCGCTCACTCCATTTATTCGACATCCAATATTCATGCTACTGAGCTCAATGATGAGGCCATCAACATACAGACTGAAAAGCCTAGGGGATGTCAAACCCCCTTGTCTCACACCGCATTCCAATCTATATGCCGAAGACAGAGTGTTAGATCACTTTACCAGGTTCCCCTGATTGGCATACCAGTACTGGAAGATTTTCAGTATTTCAGCAGGCGCGCCCCTGTCCTTCAACTTGTCCCAAAGCACATCATAGGAAACAAGATCGAAGGCCTTTGAGAGGTCGAGGAAACAAGCGTACACCGGTCTTACGATCGGTATAGTATTGAACAGTATGCTTGAGACTTAAGATAGCAGTTTCCGTTGATAGTCCAGGCTGAAACCCGAACTGTGCTTCATGAAGATTTAAAATATTCTTCAAACATGAGTCAAGCATACTGTCCAATACCTTAGCCATGATCGTTGCCAAGGAAATCGGGCGGTAATTCCCTTCACTTGATATGTCCCCTACCCTGTTCTTAACAATGGGAACCACAATAGTTTTCATAAAATTTTCTGGCAGGTATGAATGGCTAACACACATAGTATAGAACAGTGACAAGACCCTCGGAACATGGACCCCTGCGTATTTCAAGTGCTCAATGCTGAGTCCATCATGTCCGGGAGACCTGCCCCTGCTCATTCCTTGTATGACTCCTTTAACTTGCTTGGCAGAGAATTGCATAAGTTTCTCCTTCTCCCGACAACAACACTCAGCGCCAGCGCCTGCGGAAGAAACTTAGGGACCAAGGGGTGATTGCACCTGGAAATGTTTCATAAACAGGTTCGCAATATCCCCGTGATCACTCTTCCCGTCCACACTCACCGCGAGGCCAGGCCTAGTATCCAACTTACCTGTTGATTTCCAGAATTTACCAAAGTTCTTAGTAGCTCGTTGTTCTGTTATTATATCCATTTTAATTTGTTCTTGACTCTTTTGGCACCATTTCAAGCGACTTTTAAATATTTTACGAGCCTCTCGCATTTGCTCGCAAATATACCCTTGAGTCGGTCGTCTATGTTCTGTCCAGGTTTTAAGTTTAAGCCTAGCCTCGCTGTGAGCATCCCGTACATGTTTATTCCAGCCATACAGACACCGATATTCTCTGTGTATAGTCGGCCTATAGTCACTCGTCTCCTTAGATTGTTCAGCTGCCTCACACAGAACGTTCACAATCTGATCATACAACTTATCCAGTATCATTTTATGTTCAACCAGGCTGCATGACCCATGACTGCACTCCGTAAATTCTTGGAGGAAATCAATGTCTCGTAACTTACTATTGCACAAGAACCGGTACCTATCAATTGCAGAACAGTTTCTTTCACCCCATGTAATCGCGCTACGGAGCACTGTCTGAGTCACCAGTTTTGATCTCACAATACTCAAATCACATACAACATAGATAGGTAAATGATCAGAATTATATACATCCTCTTTAATACCTACATCTACAACAGTATGCCACGCCGATAAAGATACCACACAGTGGTCGAGCCATCTCCTACACCCATGCGCATCACTAGTAAATGTGTAGTGATTCCGCTCAGCACCCAGTTTTTCAATATCGGCACAAACCCATGACTGGTCCGCACAGAAGTTCATCAATTCATTATAAAAGTTTTCTTTGGGGTGCGCGTTAAAATCTCCCAATATAAACACGTTTTCAACATCATAACAATGCTGCAAGCTACAATAGCACTTATTTCACTTAAAACATCTGTAAACATAGTTAAATTCTCCGGCGAATCTGTAGGCATATAGACAGAGAAAACAATAATAGAGCGCTCTCCAGTCACTGCCTTAATGGCCACAATCCGTTTACTACTACAGTCCGAAACAGAGACCGACCCAAACATACCTTTCCTCCAGAGAATGGCCACTCCCCCATACGGTCTTCCTCTTAACGGTCCGACGGATGTGTCAACCGCTGATTTACCAGTAAATTCAAAGTCTTGACTTATGGTCCCTAATGTCAATATGTCATGGGGAAGAAGCCATGTCTCTTGGAGGGCTACAAGATCTGACCATGCACAGATTGCTCGAATGTTATCAATAGAGCGTTTTGCTGACTGACAATTAAAACTAGTAAATTTCAAGTATTCATTCGTGTTTGCGTTACTATACATTATGAAAATATTTAACTACCTTTAACTTTAGACTCAGCGTTGGTTCGATACATGAAATGCACAAACCGCCTAAAAGTAATGCCATCCGGCCACAACTGGTCATTTAGAAATACATCAACTTTACATTTTGAAACAAATACTTTATAAGCATTGTACTTTTTAAATGATTTAATGTTAATCTTTTTTAAAGACACACTCTCATTTGTTTTAGTCTTAATGTAACTAATAATATCATATTCTTGATTTTCAGTACTAACGTTTGAAATTAACAATAGCACTTTTACATCAGCCGCCCGAAATTTAACATCAGGCTCAATGGAAGCACGACCCCTCTGACTAACTAACCAAATATGCATGACAATAAAAATAGGTTAAAGTTGTATTTGGCTAACCAACAATAATAAAATAATCTTTACGAACGAAAATTATGTTTTATTTGTATTACTTAAGATATTTTATTTAATTCTCATATTTAAGTGAACTTTGTAGGTATGTTCTTTTTGAGAAAAAAAATCTTTTAACCGAAACCTACAAAATATCAGCGTGAAAAAACATAGTATTTTACGTATTTTTTTTTAATATTGGCATTCGTCAGCTGGCCTTTACAGTGAGCCATATATCCCTATGGTTTGATCAACATTTCTTGGGCCCTGATTCTCGTAATCGTGGTTGTAGTATTATCTGAATATATTCAGTTTTGTCACTTCTCAAATTAAACGCTCGTGATGTGCACACAACGTCAGTATGTGCTAGCCCGTCAAGCTTAATAATGTTACACTGCTACAACATTGAATTCGTTACGAATAAGCTAAAGAATACTTCAAAAAGATTTCATTGTTTCGATATGGGTTCGAACCATCGCATAACTGAACTTCATCTTACTCATACCGGCAGTTTGAAGAACTAGCCAACGAGCCCATGTGAGTTGCGATGAAATTGTATCTACTATCGTCCGAGTCACTTTATCTAATTGTCTCTGCCTAATCGGTAGATGTCAAAATTTGGGGGTTTCCATTAACGTTTTCTTTATAAAATTCATCCATACCCTCAATGAGTTATAACTACAACGTTTGATGTATACGTTCACTTAAAACTATTGTTCATTTCTAGCGCTTCCTATTTTATCGTTTGCGTTAGTAGGATGTCACTTGTCTAGGGACCGGTTTGTGTCAGTTGGCAAAATATGTATATTATGATAACTGTAAATTATCAAATCAAATAGGAAAAAATACATCTTTCTAGTCAAATAAAATCAAAATTTTGTTAAATAATAGCAATAATAAATATTACTAAATGATTATTAAAGTATTTTATTTTTCTGGATGTTTTAATTATTTATAAATATTGCTAAAACAAAATAGAAATATACTATTAAAAAAATATAATGAATGAGAAAAGACACATTTGGTGACCAGGATTTGAACCTCCTATCTTGTGCACGGCAAGCGGTCTTGAAACCTTCGATCTATTTAGACGTTGAATAACTTTGTAAATATTAACTAATCCTATACACTGTTTTAGTGAATAGGATTAGTACATTAATAAAATTATAATAAAATGTTTTTGCAACATTCTCAAAGCAACTTGGGCCTGTCATGGTTTTGAACGCACATATCTTTTGGGGGATAACTACTTGAAAGTGGAGATGACCAAGGTGTAGTCCAGAATGCATTATTGCGCGACGTTGGTTCGGTAAATGGGTCGCCTGAGGCCTCACAGGTGAACACTCGTCTAGGGGCGCAAAATGCATCCGTCAGCAGTTTAGAATCGGCGAACACAAGTGCGTCACCAGCTGCCGATAACGCTGAGCAAGCGCCGCCCGCCGTCACCGTCTCTCGCAACATAACACCGGCTGTGGAAACGTAACGCGCGGGTACGTCGACCCCTATTGTCACCAGTGGCAAAGCAGATGCGTCGCAGCCAAAGCGACAAACCAGAAAACGGGAAAAACAGAAAAGAGGTACTCAACCTGCACTGACTGTGGTCAGTGGCTCCTTGCAAAGAATCTGCAGCCAAGTTAATGAGGAGGGTTTCACGAAAGTAGAAAATAAGAAGAAGAAGCCCTGTTCTCGTAACCTGTACGGCACCTCACCGAGTGGACCCAATATACTGCTGCGCCGTGCTGTGCCTACGACGCAGCTGTACCTTTCGCATCTGCATCACTACACTGACACTACACAACTGAAGAAGTCGTGCAGTATTTAAAAGTGAAGACCAACTGGACTCTGAGGGTGGAAAGGGTGGAATCGCGCCACAACATCAACTTTTAGTCATTCGTGGTACGAGTTCCAACCCACCATCTACAGACTTACCTAAAAGAGGACTTTTGGCCGAAAGGTGTCGAGGAAGGTTACGCGGCAACCCGCAGCGATACAGAACGCCGTCGACATTACGTGTATAGACATAGTTTTATTCGTATTAGTTTTCAATATGTAGTAGTTTATTATTGTATAAGATTAATTTGTGACTTCTACGTATGGGCCTTAGTTGCCAGATACTAAAATGATTATTATTACAATATTTAATACCGTTGGGGGTTGAATTTATAAAAATCGTTCCTTGATTCATTCGTGTTCTGATTCACACAAACTTACTCTCACTCTCACACTCTCATACCTGCATGCGTGCTGCATGTTTAGCTTTAATTAGCTTTTTTAGGGTTCCGAACTTCAAAGCAAAAAACGGAACCTTTATAGAATCACTCATGTATCTGTTTGTCTGTCCATCTGAATCCTTAAATTTGCTACGAATCTAATGGACCGATTAAATTTAAATTTGGTACACATTTGTATTTTTGTGACACAAACACGGACGTGTAACGTAATTAACTTGACATTAGGGTGGCAAACGTGAAAAAAAAAAACTATGCCATATCAAATGAAAGGGCTTATTATGAGGATCTCAAATATATTTATTTTATTATTTTAAAATGATAAAATAAATACATTTGAGAAAATGTATGAAAATTGACCGTTCCCCCCTTATCTCAGAAACTAATGAGCTTTAACATTTTGAAAAAATACAGAGAATGCTTCCTTACTCATTACAGATTACAGGAAAACCTATAAGAAGTCTATGGTCTTAAAATAACATGATAATCTCTCAATCTTGTGGGCACAAATATACATTTGCAGTTGGAATTTATGGGAGAACATGTTTGTCAATTACAATTTTATTAAGTTTGTGTTTGGGATAAATTCATCTCAACTACGAAACCCTTCATTAGGCGTAGTCCAAAACGCACTTGGCCGGTTTGTTTAAATATTATTATTTTCTTTAGTAACTACCTATTTTTGCTTAAAATAAGTAAATTATACTTATTTAAGTTACCGAAGAACGGAGTTTCCTAACACAGGCTTGACTGCTTAAAAGGAAGTAATCAATAGTGATTAGAGCTCCCTTTTTAATTATTTTCTTCATTTCCTCCTCCTCTTTCACACTTTTGTACACATAAGGAACTTTTGAGCAAAATTTCATGCTTCTAGATTTGTAATTGCATCAAAAATGCTATTGGGTGATTGCAACGTTAAATGAAAGATTGAATTATTTGCTCAATCCGTGATCGTTTATTTTTATTCTGGCATCAGAATAGAACGCATCAGTAGTAAAGAGGAGATCCGCAACCACAAGCGCACTGTCCGGAGATAGATACGGCACCAGCAGCGGGTACACCACCACCGAAAGTCACTGCACCCATTATGGGAACAGTACCAGCAACAGCGGTGTTACCGGCGACTGGAAGTTCACCAATGACTGCCACGTTGCCTTCACCGGCGCCGTAGTAAGCAGCCCCAGTACCGATAGCACCTCCATATGCGGTAGCAGGAGCAAGTGCGCCACCATAAGCAGATCCGATGGCACCACCGTAAGCACCAAGACCGAGGGCACCACCACATGCAGCACCAGGATAGAGACCAGCGCCGAGACCAAAAGCAGGAGCTACGGCAGCCACTTGACCTCCGCAGCCGCACCCGTAACCGAACACATTCTGTGGGAACAATAACATATTTATTTATAGAAAACCATCATGCCAGAATTACAGAACAACTATGAAATACAAAAACATTAGCAATGAAGAGAAATCTTAAAATTAAATATATTTTGGACGATCACTCACCTGGACCAAGCAAGCTTGGATGCAGAGCAACAGAACAGTGAAGGTAGACATGTTTGACCTTTGTTTGTGTTCAACGAAATAGCTGAAGACTGAATGATGTTCCTAGTTCTAGGCAACGTTTATATAGTACGAAATTTTCTTATCATAACAACGTGATGTTTTTCCATGTTCTATTGAATCAAAGCCCTTCATACTAAATATTTCAAGGATACCATCACTTACGAAATACATGCATTTTTCTATTTCCCCATATTGAAACTACTGATAAAGGTATGAAAAGTTCATTTCAAAATCCACAAATTGCTGCAACACAACTAGATAAGGACTACGTTTCAGTATAAATAGTCGATCGATTCTTGGAAAATTCATTCTGAAGTTCACTTCAACATAAACTACAATGTCTGCCAAGTTGATCCTCGTCCTCTGCGCTCAGGCGCTCTTCATCCAGGTGAGAAATTATTCTTAAATATTATATTCTTCCGTTAGCATTTCTTCTATGTACCTATTTTATGGATATTTTTCAAAATTCAGTATAATGATATAGGTACTGAGCATTTGATCAGTTTAATATTGTGGATTAAGTAACGCATATTGTAATGCCTAAACCTATTATTTCGAGTCACATGTAAAGATTACCAATATAAAGAAAAAGATTGTATTCAGATTTAAAACTCTGGTCTTCAATTCCTCGAAGAGTCCATTCAACTTAAGCTAGACATTCTTTCTTTTAATTTTATACTGACCGTTAAGATTTGAACATGTTTAGAATTGCATAAAACACGTCTGACGCCCATTACGTTACTTGATCGATAAAATTATCATGTTACAATGCATATTTAAGATACAATATTTTTTTGTTCACAGACTGGTTTCAGTTCATGTCTTGGTCGTGGAGCCATCGCCGCTCCTGCTCTGATTGCCCCAGGATGTGCCGGTAACGGCTGGGCCGGCAATGGTTTGATCGGGAATGGATTGATTGGTAATGGCTATGCTGGTAACTGTGCCAACAATGGTTTCATTGGTGATGGTATTATTGGTAATGGTTATGCTGGTAACTGTGCCAACAATGGTTTCATTGGTGATGGTATTATTGGTAATGGTTATGCTGGTAACTGTGCCAACAATGGTTTCATTGGTGATGGTATTATTGGTAACGGTTTAATTGGCAATGGATTGGCTGCTCTCGAAATCATCCCCACCAGTGGCGGTGGACTGCCTGTCTCCAGCTTCTGTGCTTTCGCTCCCAGTGGCCTCTCCGTAGCGTCTGAGAATGTGTATGAGGGTGCTCTGTCCGTGGCTGGTGAGCTGCCGTTCGTGAGTGCTGTTGCTTTGGAGGGAGTGTTACCAAGTGGCGGTGCTGGCGCCGTCAGCTACAGCTGCGGTTACGGTATTACTGCTATTGAGAGCATCGCTCCTTCTGCTGCTGGCTATGGCGCTGCTGGTGCGTATGGCGCTGGTGGTGCCTATGGTACTGCGGGTGGCTATGGGTTTGGCGCTGGGTATGGACTTGGAGCTCCTGCAGCTCTCGGACTTGGCTATGCAGGCCGCGGCTGTGGATGTGGTGTCTACTAAAAACTTAAAAATAATTACGTAACTTTTCGTCCGAACCAATGATGATTCAATAAAATGATTTGCAATTTATTTTGTTTTATGAATTGACTTTAACCCAGTGTCCCTGTACTGTTAAAGTGAGAAGTTTTATTAGTATTGAGATATCTCTTAAATTTTGTGATAAAGGAAGATTGAAGAGAGAAAAATGCATTTATTTAGCACAGACTAAAACGCAATATTTGTGCAAAATAAAAGTAATAAAAACTTTAAAACAAAAAAAAAAACAACCGACTTTTAAAAAACACTACAAAAATTAACTTAAATTTCGGAAGTCGGTGTCTTTGGTTTTAGTTATTTTCCACCGACTTCCGAAATTTAAGTTATTTTACACGTTTTAGTGTTTTTTTGGAAGTCTGTTGTTTTCTTTTTTTGTTTAAAAATTTTTATTTCTCGCTTTTTATTGGGTAGTTTATAATTTACCTAAGTCACAACAGCCTAATCTCAACTGCTCATCACCTTTTACAGAATATTGCTTTTCCCGATTCAGGGACGTTAATCGTTGAGGAGTTCTCCTGGTACTTAACCATCAGCTCCACTTCTCCATATGCATTGTGACGAGCATAAATTGCATTGCAGCCATATTTAAGTAATCGAATCGCAACCCGTGAAATACTTATTATTGAGTAATTCCGGTGGCCATTTGTGGTCTTCATCATCAGTTCCACTTCACCAAATGGTGCTTTCCAAGAAAAATTGCATGAGTTACTATAAAAAAAGAATCATCTAAATCGGTTGGTGCGATATTATTCGTCCATTTGTCACGCACATACTTAATGCAAATTTGAGACATATGGTTTTCTCATGGATGCCATTATCAGAACTAGACTGAATTAAAATGCAACTACACGGGAAGGACCAGCTTTCAAATAAAAAATGAATGATCAAAATCGGTACACCCAGTCGAAAGTTCTGAGGTAACAAACATAAAAAAAATACAGTCGAATTGAGAACCTCCTTCTTTTTTTGAAGTCGATTAAAAAGACACTTGAAAATTTGTTTTAATACTTCGCCATCGCTTTCCATCTGGGTTGATCAGGATCAAGAGCAGGCCCGTTCTGTAATTAAAAAAAGTGTCAAAATCAAGCTATATTAAAAAAAAAAACAATAAAGAACAATGCCCACCTTCCATACATTTCAAAACCTGATGATGAAAGTATATGTATAGTTATAAGATATAGTAGAAATACTTCCTGTAAGTTTAGAAAGTAATGTCTAATAGTTATTTCGGCAATTTAAACGCCACGAACTTCAAAAAATAGGTATTAATGTTTCTTTTTAGGTTAGGATTTGCCGTCACCAGAAACAAACAAACGTGCATGAACTAATTAATAACGCTCGTAGTTTACTCTAAAATAGGAATATTTAGCTAACTATGGTCTAAAACATCTTTTTTACTCAGTTAATTAATTGAAACTAACTGCCCCTAAGTCAATGCTAAGACTCCATGATTGTCACTATAAAATGAGTGTCGAGTTGAAAACTGCATTCTCTAGTACAAATTATTTATTTTCTAAGACTAACATTTGGTTACCTACCTACTGGCTAACACCACATAATATGTACAATTTGTGGTTAAATAAGTACATTGTTATCACACTAATAATTGCTTTTAATTTAATTAAGTATACCTAGGTATATACTAACTAGATTAATTTATTTATCTTCCCAGTATAATATAACAGTATAGTATATTATATAACTTCCCAGTGGCGTTCTAATGGATAATAACATAGCAGTATAAAATAGTAGCAGGTCCCTTGTCATAAGTACTTACTAACCTATATTTTTAGTATAAAAACGACACCTTATCTAGTCAGATAGTTTCTATATATACCTACCTCTAAAATGCCTAACTTAATTCATGTTTTCAAAAATGATCATTTATTTACCAACCTACATATCTGTTGAATGAAGGCTCTTTCAAACAGGCGCGACACGCGACGCGACACAAAGACACCGCTCGTCGCGCGACGGGCGGTGTCTTTGTGTCGCGTAGCGTGTCGCGCCTGTTTGAAAGACCCTTGAAACGGGGAAAATAAATAAAACACTATGTTAAAGTGGAATAATTTATTGATATTCATCATTTTCATCCAAATCTCTTTATAACTACGTCATCCAGAAATTCTGCTGGAGCAGATATATTGTTTTCGTACCTAGCCCATCCAAGGCACCACACTACCGTCATCAAGTGAGCGCAACATCCGATAGTTCGTCGACCGACCAAACAATTGCAACAATATTCAACTATCCTGTTTTTGCCAGGCACATTATTTTCTACTAAAATATAAACATAATATTGTTTTCTTGAAATGTGCCTGGACATGATTTTTCCTCTTATTAGTGTTTTATCACCACTTCCTGTAAGATTATATTGAGAAAAGTCTTGTGTATCCCTACATACTTCTATTCGATATGATCCGTGAAATCTCATATGTTCTCCATAGTATGACCTTGCTTGTCTTATTGGGTAAGTACCTAGAGCAAATAATATTAATTCACTATAACTTAATCTAGGAAACAAAAATAAATAATCTCGGATGCAAACGCGCTGCGCCGATGCCAATCACAGAACTGTCAAATGTCAAAAAAATCCATTTCACTTGCGCACACTCAATAAAACACTGAATGATTAATTAAATTCAATTATTGTGTTATTTTTTAATTATTTATTTTATCCCATGACTAATAAAAAAATAGTTACTGATCGAATTAAACGTAAAATAAGTATAAAACTAAAGAACAAAGTTAAATATGGTCAACCAGCAAATTGTAAAATGGAACGTTTTAAAGAATTGATGGTTTGGATGCGTTCAAAATATGTCAATACGTTTAGAATTAGCTTAAATAAATGTAAAAATATCTTTTTTTCCTGCGTTTCTTTTAACATTGTGATAAGCGTAATTAATATACAATTCAATAAGCTATATTTTAAGATTTATTTCATTTCTATACACAGTCAGGTCAAATATGAACATTCTTCTTTCTGAGGTTCCAGGATAAAAATAAACTTGACTTTTAAAACTCCATCTTAGGAGCGATATTTATATTTTCGCGCTGCACTAAAACAACCTCGTTGGCTTTTTGGTTTTAAGTAAATGAAAACCACAAAAACAGAAACATTTCGCCTTAATTTCGCTTATTCGAAAGTATAATTATGTCATCTGCGATTTGTACTCGTATATTAATTAAGTGTTTCGTCTGGGAGTCATGGGAGTCTAATATTACGAAATCCTATTGAACAAGTGTTTATACGATGTATTTAGTTTTAATAAACAAAATATATGAATTCGCATGACAATAAAAATAGATTAAAGTTTAGACATGTTTGAAGACTTTAAAATAGCAGCTGCATTAATTAACGCTTTCCAGGAGCCGATACACGATAGCTTACATGCAGCTACATTTATAGACATTATAAATGACCGCTTAAATCGACCCAATCACCTGGCGGACTACGTACGGCGACAACGTAGTCCGCCAGGTGATTGGGTCGATTTAAAGTCTTCGAACATGTGGTTTAAAGCCCGATTAAAATAATCTTGGCGTAACAACTTAAAGTCACGCTTAAATCGACCGTTTATTACTTCTACCACCCAGCGGCATATGGTGACCAATCTAGACCTATTCGCTTGTTCGGTTGTTAGTTGATCTACACCGCGTTCTTTACTTTCAGGCATGTAAGCAGAATAATTAAATTGGGACAAATCGGGAAGGGCGTCTCTAAACCCACGATCTAATATAAAAACATCACCTTGACGAAAAAACCAATGAAATGTACCTTCTTCATTATAATTATATCATTCTTTGTAAAATGGTTGCATCTGAGTCAGTAGCCGCATATGGTCCACAAACATCTAAAACATAACCATCGCAGCTTAAAATAATAAATGGTTTAACAAGGTTTGAGTATTTATGTAAGCTATACGTTTTCCTCTGAAAAGAATAATTCGAACTCTTCTGTATGTAGATGTATGTTCCATCCATTATTACAATTGCTTTTCTGTCTTCTAATGTTGAGTTTGGATTTCCAAATAAAGCATTCGGTACGTACAGGTTGTGTTCAATAAGCGTTCTTCTGTCGACGTGATCGAACCCTAGGTGCCTAGGCACGAACTCAGCATATAAACAATCTCTTGCTTTTTTTAAATGCCGTTCCAGCGTTCTTCTACTCATTTGAAAGAGCGTGGCTAGTCTCTCGTTGCATTCACCGCTCCGCAACTTCATTAAATATATTGCTAGAGCGGTTTTGGAATGCAAACTAGTCAAGGAAGGTGTCTGTTCCAAGATATCTGCGAATTGTTCTCGGCTAAGACCCAATCGAATATGTATTTCATTGGTGTCCATATTTTCAATATTTTCACATTCTAAAATAGCTCTTCTTGACACAGCTGCTTTCATAAGACTCATCATGTGAATAAAATGAGTACTATTAAAATCATGTCTTACAATCATGTCATACAATTCGGACTATCTATATTCTCATCCCAGTCATTGGATCTTAAATGTGTTTCACATACTCTGGCTTCTTTTGGTATATATAAGTTAGAATCCAGCAAAAGTGATATCCGTATATTTTCTGGAATTCGATGACGTGTAATACTTCTGCATCTCTCAAACATACAAGACGCTGCATTATTAGGCACTCGAGATTACTCTTCAATCTGAAGTACACATTCGTGCGGAGCAGGTTTGGATTAGGCTGTACAGCACGTTGAGCTCGCTGCCAGCATGGTCGACAAACGTATTCCAGGCCGTTATACTCAATCTAAAAAAAATTATTAACTTCTTATTAATATAACTAATAATAATATATAAATAAATAGGTAATAATAGACGGTTTGGTCATGAAAAGAGAGTGGACGATAGAAGATTGACTAAAAAGGTATATGACGCGGATGTATTTGGGAATACTAGAAGAGGACGCCCTAGACGGACATACACGGATCTTATCAGTGATGTCTTCCGAAATGGTCTGACACCTTTTCGAAAATCAAAGTGCATAGTACTCTTAAGCAGCGAGAATGTATAACGAGATGCATGAACATGTAAGAAGCAAAAGAAGTAAGTAAGGATCCTAGCAATTGTCCGTTGTCTCTACCTACCCCCGTGGTACAGAGGCGAGAGTTCATGTATGTACATAATTAAAAATAGGAAGTTGAAGCAAAATTCTTCCCGTGAGAACCTTCTACAAAGTATTAGAAACTAAGAAAAGCAATAAAACCAATTTGATTTATATAGATACAATGTTAAAAGAACTTACTTCCTGTGGAGCAACAGCTTCAATAATATATTGAGCAATTGCGGCATTTTCCTCAAAAAATGCATGGGTTATCTCGAATCTTCTTCTATTAACCACTGACCGATTGCACAAAACACAAACTGGTCGATATTCTGCCATAGTCAACAAAATCCAGTTCACAATAGAATCAAAGTCCAAAAACGAAAGCCAAGTGATCAGGTTAGGAGTAAACAAAGTCCAGTATGCAACGCGAGGTCAACAGGTTTATAGACGAGCAAGATAAATCGATGAAGAATCGCACAGTACACAACGATACAAGCGTAACCGAAGGACTGCACGGAGGAAGCGCACGCGCCGCTCGTCACCCCGCCGCTTGCTTGCTTTGTTTAGTCGAAGCTGATTGGTCCTCCGCGTGAGCAGGTAGTTGAGTCGAACCAGTTTTGTTGTGTTGATGGCCTTGTGACCGTGTCATAAAACGTTTAGAAGTTAGGGTATAAAACATTAAATATAATAATAACATAATTATTATGCGATATTGCCTTATGCAATTACGTTATATTGACATTCGAATATTTTTTTTCCTAAATGGAATACAGTGAAACGCCCATAGTAAAAGATGTTCCAAAATAACAGTACTTTCAATAGACACTAAATTGGTTGATGGCCGCCGACCGCCCAGAACTGCCCATTGTACTTTGGTACACATTTGTCTTTTTGTGACCCAAACACGTACGTGTAGCGTAAATAATATGACTTTTGGAAGGTAAACAAGAAAAAAAAAGAAAACTGTGCCGTATCAAATTTTTAAAATGAAAAAATAAATATACTTGAGAAAATTGATGAAAATTGACCGTTCCCCACTTATCTCCGAAACTAATGAGCCTAACATTTTGAAATAAAATACAGAGAACAGTTTTACTCATAGATTACAGGAAAACCTATAAGAAGTCTATGGTCTTGAAATAACATGGTAGGTAATCTCTCAATCATATGCGCACAAATATACATTTGCAGTTGGAATTCATGTGAGAACATGTTTGTCAAATACAATGTTATTAAATTTGTATTTGGGATAAATTCATCTCAACTACAGAACCCTTCATTAGGCGTGGTCCGAAACACACTTGGCCGGTTTGTTTAAATATTATTATTTCCTTTAGTAACTACCTATGTTTGCTTAAAATAAGTAAATTATACTTATTTATGTTATCGAAGAGCGGAGTTTCCTAAAACAGGCTGGACAGCTTAAAAGGAAGCTCTAATCACTATGTATAAAACATTTTTAATATTTGCTTCTTCTTCTCCCCCTTTCTCACTTTTGTACACATAAGGAACTTTTAAGCAAAATTTCATGCTTCTAGATTTGTAATTGCATCAAAAATGCTATTGGGTGATTGCAACGTTAAATGAAAGATTGAATTATTTGTTCAATTCGTGATCGGTTATTTTTATTCTGGCATCAGAATAGAACGCTTCAGTAGTAAAGAGGAGATCCGCAACCGCAAGCGCACTGTCCGGAGATAGATACGGCACCAGCAGCGGGTACAGCACCACCGAATGTCACTGCGCCCATTATGGGAACAGTACCAGCAACAGCGGTGTTACCGGCGACTGGAAGTTCACCAATGACCGCCACGTTGCCTTCACCGGCGCCGTAGTAAGCAGCCCCAGTGCCGATAGCACCTCCATATGCGGTAGCAGGAGCAAGTGCGCCACCATAAGCAGATCCGATGGCACCACCGTAAGCACCAAGACCGAGGGCACCACCACAGGCAGCACCAGGATAGAGACCAGCGCCGAGACCCAGAGCAGGAGATATGGGGGCCACTTGACCTCTGCAGCCGCACCCGTAACCGAACACATTCTGAGGGAACAATAACATATTTATTTATAGAAAATCATCATGCGAGAATTACAGAACAACTATGAAATACAAAAACATTAGCAATGATGAGAAATCTTAAAATTAAATATATTTTGGACGATCACTCACCTGGACCAAGCAAGCTTGGATGCAGAGCAACAGAACAGTGAAGGTAGACATGTTTGACCTTTGTTTGTTCAACGAAAAGCTGAAGACTGAATGATGTTCCTACTTCTAGACTACGTTTATATAGTAAACGAAATTTTCTTATCATAACAACGTGATGTTTTTTCTATGTTCTATTAAAACAAAGCCCTTCATACTAAATATTTCAAGGATACCATCACTTACGAAATACATGCATTTTTCTATTTCCCCATATTGAAACTACTGATAAAGGTATGAAAAGTTCATTTCAAAATCCACAAATTGCTGCAACACAACTAGATAAGGACTACGTTTCAGTATAAATAGTCGATCGATTCTTGGAAAACTCACTCTGAAGTTCACTTCAATACAAACTACAATGTCTGCCAAGGTGATCCTCGCCCTCTGCGCTCAGGCGCTCTTCATCCAGGTGAGAAATAATTCTTAAATATTGTATTCTTTCGTTAGCATTTTTTCTATGTTCCCATTTTATGGATATTTTTAGAGTATCGAAATTCAGTATAATTATATAAGTACTGAGCATTTGATCAGTTTAATATTGTGGATTAAGTAACGCATATTTGAATGCCTATTTAAGCCTATTACATCGAGTCACATATAAAGATTACCAATATAAAGAAAAAGATTGGATTCAGATATAAAACTCTGGTCTTCCATTTCTCGAAGAGTCCATTCAACTTAAGCTAGACATTCTTTCTTTTAATTTTATAATGGCCGTTAAGTTTTTCACATTAAAACATGTTTAGAATTGAATAAAACACGTCTGATACCCATTACGTTCTTGATCGATAAAATTATCATGATACAATGCATATTTGCTGATACAAGATATTTATGATACAATGTTTTTTTGTTTACAGACTGGTTTCAGTTCATGTGTTGGTCGTGGAGCCATCGCCGCTCCTGCTCTGATTGCCCCAGGATGTGCTGGTAACGGCTGGGCTGGCAATGGTTTGATCGGGAATGGATTGATTGGTAATGGCTATGCTGGTAACTGTGCCAACAATGGTTTCATTGGTGATGGTATTATTGGTAATGGTTATGCTGGTAACTGTGCCAGCAATGGTTTCATTGGTGATGTTATTATTGGTAATGGTTTAATTGGCAATAGATTGGCTGCTCTAGAGATCATCCCCACCAGTGGCGGTGGACTGCCTGTCTCCAGCTCCTGTTGTTTTGCTCCCAGTGGCCTCTCCGTAGCGTCTGAGAATGTGTATGAAGGTGCTCTGTCCGTGGCTGGTGAGCTACCGTTCGTGAGTGGTGTGGCTTTGGAGGGAGTGTTACCAAGTGGCGGTGCTGGCGCCGTCAGCTACAGCTGCGGTAACGGTATTACTGCTATTGAGAGCATCGCTCCTTCTGCTGCTGGCTATGGCGCTGCTGGTGCGTATGGCGCTGGTGGTGCCTATGGTACTGCGGGTGGCTATGGGTTTGGCGCTGGGTATGGACTTGGAGCTCCTGCAGCTCTCGGACTTGGCTATTCAGGCCGCGGCTGTGGATGTGGTGTCTACTAAATACTTAAAAATAATAACGTAACTTTTCGTCCGAACCAATGATGATTCAATAAAATGATTTGCAATTTATTTTGTTTTATGAATTTACTTTTACCCAGTGTCCCTGTAATGTTAAAGTGTGAAGTTTTATTTGTATTGAGATATCTCTTAAATTTTGTGATAAAGGAAGTTTGAAGTGAGAAAAATGCATTTATTTAGCTCAGACTAAAACGCAATATATATTATGCAAAATAAAAGTAAAAAGACACTTGATTAACAATTAGTTTTAATACTTACAAGTTTCGCTTATCGGAAAATAAACGTATAATTATGTCATTTTTCGATTTGTATATTAATTAATTGTGTCGTCTGTCATGGGAGTCTGATTTTACGAAATCCTATTGAACAAGTGTAGTTTTAAGTGTTTATACGATGTATTTAGTTTTAAGAAACAAAATATATGAATATGTATGACAATAAAATAGGTTAAAGTTGTATTTGCCTAACCAATAATAATAAAATAATCCTCACGAGCGACAATTATGTTTTGTTTGTATTACTTAAAATATTTTATTCAAACTCTCATATGTAAGTGAACTATGTAGGTATGTTCTTTTTGTGAAAAAAAAAATTTTTTAACCGAACCTACAAAAAGCCAGCGTTAAAAAATATAGATTTTTACGTATTTTTTTTTTTAATGTTGGCTTTCGTCAGCTGGCCTTTATCCCTATGGTTTGATCAACATCTCTTGGGCCCTGATTCTCGTAATCGTGGTTGTAGTATTATCTGAATATATTCAGTTCTGTCACTTCTCAAATGTAACGCTCGTTATGTACACACAGCGTCAGTATGTGCTAGCCCCTCAAGTTTTATAAAGTTACACTGCTACAACATTGAATTCGTTACGAATAAGCTAAAGAATAATTGAAAAAGATTTCATTGTTTCGGTTTGGATTCGAACCATCGCATAACCAAACTTCATCTTACTCATACCGGCAGATTGACGAACTAGCCAGCGAGCCCATGTGAGTTGCGATGAAATTGTATCTACTATCGTCCGAGTCACTTTATCTAATTGTCTCTGCCTAATCGGTAGATGTCAAAATTTGGGGGTTTCCATTAACGTTTTCTTTATAAAATCAAGCCATACCCTCAATAAGTTATAACTACAACGTTTGTTGTATATGTTCACTTAAAACTATTGTTTATTTCTAGCGCTGCCTATTTTATCGTTTGCGTTAGTAGGATGTCACTTGTTTAGGGATCGGTTTGTGTCAGTTGGCAAAATATGTATATTATGATAACTGTAAATTATCAAATCAAATAGGAAAAAATACATCTTTCTAGTCAAATAAAATCAAAATTTTGTTAAATAATAGCAATTAGTTAGGGACCTAAATTAAGGACTTAATTGATAGTAGTGGACTCTATAATTAAGAAGTATAATCCGAAATAGGTAGGACAAAATATGTCGGTGTTGGTAAACGTTAGGAGTGCGCGCGCGTGCCGTCGTCCGTGATCGGTAGCGAAGTGCTTCGATGGCCCACGTCCCGCACGCCGCACCTCTCGTCGTCACCCGCCACCTTCCGCTGTCCCCGACGGCCGCCGAAGATCGCCGAGTGGTCGGAGACGCCCGAACATCCTCCCCGGGTTGAAGTATTCAAGTGAGAGGAAGTGGGCAGACGTTGTTGTAAGCCCGCAACACCGTTACTTTCTTCGTCTTCAGCTCCACTACCCGTGTGATCCCGTCGCAGCCAGGGAAGACCTTGCTGACACGCCCCAGTGGCCACAGCAAGGGCGGTTGGCCTTTCTCTTTGATGAGAACCAGTGCTCCCACTGAAAGTTGGCCTGTTGACGCTGTCCACTTAGTTTTTTGCTGGAGCAGAGAAACATATTCTAATTGAAAACGGTTCCAAAAATGTTGCTTAATGTGCTCTACTCTTTGGTAGCGCTCCAGTCGCCCGATGTTGAGATCAGTAACCTGTGGATGCGGAACAGATATTAGTGGTCGCCCAATTATGAAATGTCCAGGAGTAAGAACGCAAAAATCTAGAGGATCAGTGGAAAGTGGGGTGAGAGGACGGGAATTTAAGACGGCCTCTATTTGAGTCAAACACGTGGCCATCTCCTCGTATGTGAAGTGCGTTAATCCTAAAAGTCTCTTTAGGTGATGTTTAGTAGATTTTATGGCGGCTTCAGCAATGCCGTTAAAGTGGGGGGAGTATGGAGGCGCAAAAGAAAATTTGATGCCTTGTTGAGCAACATCAGACACGAGATTCGAGTCTTGTAGAAACTTACGTAGCTCATTGCAAGTACCTATGAAGTTTGTCCCATTATCGGACAAGATGCTTTCGGGTTTACCACGACGAGCCACGAAACGATTTAAAGCAGCCATGTAGGCTTCTTTCGTGAGGTCTGTAACAAGCTCGATGTGAATAGCCTTCACGGCAAGGCAAACAAAAATGCACAGGTACGCCTTTATAAGCCTACACCCTCGCCCTTTGCGATCAGCAATCAGCACTGGCCCAGCATAATCCACACTACAATTTAAAAATGGGTGTTCTAGATGTGTCCTTGAAGAGGGTAACTGACCCATTGTAGGTTGCACAGTTTGACACTTATATTTAAAACATTTGACGCATTTTTTAACAATATTTTTAGAAAGATTCCTACCACCAAGAGGCCAATACATTTGGCGTATATTTGCCAAGAGCAGCTGAGGGCCAGCGTGTAAGCAGTCGAGGTGATATTTTTGAAATATTATTTTAGTTATGTGGTGCTTACCACATAATAGTACGGGGTGCTTGACATTATATTCATAAGACGAGTTGTCAAGTCTCCCTCCTACGCGTATGAGACCATTCGAATCTGTAAAAGTACTCAAAGAAATAAGCCTATTTTTTTTTTGGTAAAGGCTTTCCTGATTGCAATAAATTATGCTCATTAGGAAACATGTCCATTTGAGCGTGACGTAAAATAAAATTTGTAGAATTTGTAAGATCTTCACAGGAAAGGGAACCAAGGAATTTATCATTTTTATGTTTTAAATTGTAAATAAATCTTAGTATATAAGCGACGACTCTCTGTAAGTGATTATAATTGGAATATTTGTGAATAAGTGATTTAATTAATAAATGATTATTATTATGATGTGACAAATGATTTGATGTTAAATTGTTGTATGATTGATGATGTGATGCGTGATCAGTGAAGTGTGATGATACAACTTCAGGTAGATCTTGTTTCAAGTTCTCATTGGGCATTTTTGGCCAATATATTTCATCATTTAACAAAAACTGAGGACCTGACCACCATAAGGAAGACTCGCTGATAAGGTCAGCCTTCAGCCCCCGAGAAACAAGATCCGCCGGATTTTCCTTCGACGGCACGTAGCTCCACGTGTGCCCTATAGTGCATTCTTGTATTTCATTAATGCGATTACGAACAAAAGGTTTTAATAAATTTGGTGTCATGGAAAGCCAACTTAACACTATTGTCGAATCGCACCAAAAGTAACATTTACTAACGGGTTTGGTGAAGGAATTCCGTACATTAACACACAGTCTTGCTCCTAATAAAGCCCCACATAACTCAAGTCTGGGGATGGTTGTTGGTTTGATTGGTGCAACACGATTTTTAGAGACCAACAGCTGTACTGTTACCAATCCATCTTTAGTACTAGACTTTATGTAAATACATGCACCGTAGGCCTTTTCAGATGCATCTGTAAACACATGGATCTCGTTTACAGTTGAATTGTCACATGAAATCCACCGGGGTATTTTAAGGGTATTTAAACATGGTAGACTATTCACGAACATTAACCAAGAGGTATGTATATTAACTGGTACTTGCTCGTCCCAGTCACACTTAGCCGTCCATAGACTTTGGATGATAATTTTAGCCTCGACAATGCAAGGACCTTGTTGGAGATTTTAATTATTAATTTGCAACACCAACATTAAATGTAAATCCTCATGTAAATAGTGACAACACTATTCCCTTCCATCTGCGACACTGGTCCAATACAGACGTAAATTTATAACTTGTCGTATTTTATTTTATCTTCCCCGGCACCAACGTACCAGCACCTCATCAGCTACCCAACACCTACAACAAGCTATACATTGGTCCTTCGCGGAGAACTGCCGTGCTGAGGAAGAAGCAAGCTAGAGGTTAGGCAAGTTTTATTAGCGGCCGTGTCGCAGCCATTTTGGTTGGCAACGCATGCGGGCTCTGCAAGATTCTTGGCCTGGCAGTCGCAACAAAATCGCAAATATTACATCGATTCGACTCCAGCAACATTCCAAGAAAAAGCCCAGAATTTCAATCTTACGTATATCAATTTCATCGATCGCATTTGCCGCCATCGCCGGAGTCACCTCTGCAGGTGTGAAGAGTACAGCTGCAAGCACAAAATAAGGTATTCCGCAAGAACAAGCGAGACGGCACGAATCGCAATATTCATCAAGTGTACGAGTTTACGTGCTAGGAACGCGATCTGCTCACGCCGCCGAGCGGAACAGCAACATAATTTCGTGCGAGCGCAAAAGGGACAGCAAGTGACACTAGGAAATCGCATCACGCCGCCATTTTTGTGGCATCCGATCGACTCGTCAGTGAAATCCAGTCCACGCGCATCAATAAGTGTTGTTTGTGTTTAGTATTAAGTTGTGATACTACAAAGAAAAGGTGCTTAGCAGTTAGAAATGGAGGAAGAACTAAAACGTAAAATAGCCTCACGTGGCTATGTTAAAGGTACGATCACTCGATTGCATAATTTCGTTGATGTTTCTGATCTATCAGAAATAAGTTGTGATGTGCTGATCACCAAACGTGATCGATTAGTAACTTCCTTTCGTGATTATGAGTCTTTATGTAAAGAAATTCTATATCTCGATACTACCGACAAAGAAAATGTCGAGCAAATAGAAAATAATTATTATAGTATCTTGGCATCATTGAACGAGCAAATTAAGACCCAGGAAAATGCAAGCCCCTCCGGCTCCTCAACATATTCTGATGCACATCAGACACATAAAACAAAGTTACCACCTATTTCCATAAAAACATTTGATGGTACATTCACAGAATACGTGCCATTCATTAATTTGTTTAATTCATTGATTCACAATGACAGTAGTCTTGACCATATTCAAAAGTTTTATTATTTGAGATCATTTTTGAAAGGCGAACCATACAATTTAATAAAGGATTTAAGTTTAACTTCAGAAAGTTATAATGAAGCTCGTAAACTTTTGAAAGACCGCTACAATAATAAATTATAAGATTACTAGCTGCCCGGCCCGGCTTCGCACGGGTAGCATTAAGAACTTATTTACGGCGCACCTAACTACCTACCCTACCTACCCTACCTACCCTACCTACCCTACTTACCCTACCTATCCTACCTACCTACCCTACCTACCTACCCTACTTACCCTACCTACCCTACCTATCCTACCTACCTACCTACCCTACTTACCCTACCTACCTAGTTATAGCGTCAGGAAGGAAAACCCGACTTATTTTTATATAGTAGATTACAATTAGTCACAATATTCAATTAAATATAGTTTCTCCAGCCAAATAAATAAATAAGTCTATATTAATTTACAGCGCCATCTATTGATTACTTACTCAACCCAGTCGAAAGGTATCGACATCCGTTAGGATCATTTGGAGTTAACAGATAATTGTGACTGTCAAATAATAACAGACAAATAATTAGCTGAATTATACGGTATTTCGTTCACTACAAAATAAATTTAATTAATTTTATAGCGTCAACAACACGTGGTAATTATGCTGTTAAAATGTAGCTTATATGAAACGTTCGTAGATTTACCATAGCAGCGCCATCTATTGATTACTTACTCATCCCAGTCGAAAGGTATCGACATCTGTTAGAATCATTTGGTGTTAACAGATAATTGTGACTGTCAAATAATAACAGACAAATAATTAGCAATAAATTAAAATTGCGACTATAATTTGAGATTTAAACTATCCTATCTCTCAAGTTGGATCGAACTGCACATGGTGTGCGAATTTTATTATAATCGGTTAAGTGGTTTAGGAGTCCATTGAGGACAAACATTGTGACACGAGATTTATATATATTAAGAGATTAATGACCATATAAGCAACATTTTAGATTTAAGTAGCATTGTTAAGTCAACAGCTAGTAGTTTGAGGGACTTTGTGTCATGTATTAGGCAACAATTAGCTGCTATTAGAAACCTTGACTCCAATGTCATATACTGGGATGCAATTTTGTTATGTGTTCTTTCCCGTAAATTAGATGGAATTACTGCACGAGCTTATCAGCTGGAGCGAGATCCCAATATACAACCTAAGCTCGAAGATTTCCTGCAATATATTGAGAAACGAGCTCTGGCATTGGAAAATGCTGGATAGGGTTCTCACTTGCAGCAACAGTCAACCAAAGTAACAGCAGTCGTCACTGCAGGAGCAACATGCATCTTCTGTAAGTTAAATGACCATAAATTATATAAATGTAAGAAATTTCAGCTATTGCCAGCAATCGATAGACTGACGTTTGCCAAAGAACAAAAATTGTGTGTAATTTGTTTAGGTATGCATGGTGGCAAGTGTAAGTTTCACTTCCGGTGCTCAGAGTGCAAGAAGCCTCATAACACTCTGCTCCACTGCAATTCAGGTGAAACCCCACCAGCTGTCACCTTATCAAGTAATGTGAATAATACTAATGTGCTCCTACCTACAGCTCGAATCAAAGTTGTAGCAAGGAATGGCACAGAATACATTATCAAGGCGTTACTGGACAGCGGATCTCAGGTTTCTTTTGTAACTGCAAAAGTTGTTCAGCTATTAGGTTTAACGCCCTTGCAAAGTAATACTTCTATTGTTGGAATCACTAATGAAAAAAGTAATGTAAAGTATAGCATTCCCATTGAAATTCATTCATTAAATTCACCATTCAAGTCAACGGTAACTTGTCATGTTGTAAAAGAGGTAACATGCAAATTACCTCAAAATAAATTTGAACTCTCTAGTTTCATAATACTGCCCAACATTAAATTGGCAGATGAACAATTTAATGTGCCTAGTGAAATACATATGTTATTAGGTGCTGATGTGGTTTTCCAGACCCTGTTACCGAACGAGCAGTGCACAAGCATCAACCTGCCAACACACAGCGAGCAGTCATCAGCTCTGCCCTGGAATAATGCTCATCCACTGCAGCAGCCTGGTAACACACAACTACAAATCTTTAACACATACTTCGGTCACATTGTAGGAGGAAATGTGCCAACCAAGGTATTTCAACAGACTTGTAATAGAGTAGTATTAAAATGTGAATTAGGTCTCAATGAGACACTTGCCCAGTTTTGGACCAATGAAAAAGTTCCAGAAATATTTACTGAGCAAACATCTGAGCAAGAGCTTTGTGAACACATTTTTCAAAATTCAGTTAAATTAATTAATAATCAGTTTGAGGTTCCTATGCCTTTAAAATTACCTTTATCAGATATAAACAATAGTCTTGGTGAATCTTTTCATTTAGCATTAAAAAGGTTCATGAATTTGGAAAAGAGATTGCATACTGATCCTGAGTTATTCATGCAATATAAAAATTTCATTCATGAATATCTATTGCTTGGTCATGGTCATTATATTGATATTGAATTTTATGATTTAAATAAGCATGCAGTGTATTTCCTACCACACCATGCAGTTATTAATAACAATAGCAAAACAACAAAGCTTCGAACTGTCTTTGATGGTTCAATGAAAACAACCAAGAAGGTTTCTTTAAATGATTTACAACTCAATGGACCTGTGGTTCAAAAGGATTTGTTTGATATCATTTTATTATTCCGTTTAGGTAGATATACATTTACTGCGGATATCAAGCGTATGTTTAGAAACATTAAAGTAGATCCTCAATACACTACCCTTCAAAATATTCTGTGGAGGGACAATCCTGAGCAGCCAGTCAAGTGTATAAGGTTAGATACGGTTACATATGGCTTGAAAAGTTCAAGTTATTTAGCAACTCGCTGCATAGATGAGCTAGCAAATAGATATGAAAAATCATACCCACTAGCATCATCTATTATCAAAAATAATCTATATGTTGATGATATTATCTATTGTAATAATAACTTAGAAACTACTATAGCTGCCAGAGACCAACTTCGTGATTTGCTTAAATTAGGTAGTTTCCATACTCATAAATGGTCATCAAATGATGAGAATGTGTTGGTCAATATACCATTAAATGATAGACACTTTGATAGTTTAGAATTACAAAAGGGTGATTATAACATGAAGGCCTTAGGGCTACAAATAAATGTAAAAGATGATCACTTTATAATCTCTACTCCAGAACCATTCAATAGGAATAATGTTACAAAAAGGAGCATACTTAGTTACATAGGTAGATTTTATGACCCAATGGGATTTGTGAGCCCAATTGTAGTCACTGCAAAGGCCATAATGCAAAAATTATGGCTACTGAACACAGGTTGGAATGACAGTCCGCCTGCAAATGTTCAGCAAGAATGGTTTCAATTTATCAATAATTTAGCTGCAATGCAGCCAATCCTTTTAGATAGGAACATTAGAATTTCAGAAGCAGACTCGGCAGATTTAATCGGGTTTGCAGATGCTTCGAGTAAGACAGCCTACGGATGCTGTGTGTACCTGCGACTCACAAACCAATCAGGTACAACAAAATTGCACCTACTCTGTTCCAAATCGCGGATCAACCCTATTCAAAAGAAAGGCATGACTGTACCAAGGCTTGAATTGAATGCTGCACTATTGCTATCGAAATTAATTTTGCGGACTCATAATACACTTAGAGTTAAAATCAACATAAGGCATGTCCGTTTATTCAGTGACTCACAAATTGTCCTAGCATGGCTGAATACTGAGCTAACAAAACTTCAGGCTTACATATCGAACAGAGTAAGTGTAATTCGTCAAAATACAGCTGGATGTAGTTGGCATTATGTCAACACAAACGACAATCCTGCTGATCTCATTAGCCGAGGTGTGAACCCGAATGAGCTGAGTAGCTGCGATATTTGGTGGAATGGCCCAAAGTTTCTGCAAAACAGTGAGTACAACTTTCCTGCTTCCAGCACTCTTGCTGATTCACTCTCAGTGGAACCCTGCTTAGCTTTATCCAGCAATTTGGTATGTCAAAATCCAAATCCGCTTGATTATGTGTTCAGGCGCTTCTCTAATTACTCTAATTTAAGTAAAATAGTAAGGCTATTAGCATACATATTGCGATTTTTAAACAACATTAATAAAAATAAAGTCAAAATAAATACGAACTTTTTGCAAAGTTCAGAGTTGGAACGTGCATTAATGTTAATAATTAAACACGAACAAAAAATATTTTTTAAATCTGAAATCAAAGCAATAAACAATAATAACAATTTGAAAGGAAATTTATCCGAATTGCATCCCTTTCTTGACAACCAAAGTCTATTGCGCGTTGGGGGTAGACTGCATTATGCTGATATTGCTTATTCACAAAAGCATCCTGTCATACTGCCCAAAGGCTCTTCAATTACTAGCTTGCTTATAAGGTGTGAACATGAAAGGCTACTGCACGCCGGCCCTAAGCTTTTACTCTCGCATCTGAACCAACGATTTTGGATTGTTAATGGATTATTAGAAGTTAAGAAAATAACTCACAAATGTATTGTGTGTTTCAGACAAAAGGCCTCAGTAGCCAAGCAACTAATGGGCTCCTTGCCGGCTGCACGTGTAACAGCCACTAGCCGCCCATTTGAGAAGGTTGGCGTGGATTTCGCTGGGCCAATTGGTGTAAAACTCTCTCGCGTAAGAAGATCATTAATAGGCAAAGGCTATATCTGTGTATACGTATGTTTCGCGACAAAGGCCGTTCACTTAGAACTTGCCTCAGACTTGACAACAGAAACCTTTCTTGCGTGCTTGAGGAGATTTATCTCTAGACGAGGGTTGCCCACCGAAATTCACTGCGACAATGCAAGCACATTTAAATGTGCAAGGAGTCAATTAGTTGAACTCTACAAACTGCAAACTTCTCAGAACCACCAAATGCAAGTTCAAAGATTTACCGCCGAGCGTGGCATACAATTTCACTTTATACCATGTTACTCGCCTACATTTGGGGGACTCTGGGAAGCGGCAGTAAAGAGTACAAAGTTTCACTTAAAAAGAATATTGCAAAAAACTGTCTTAACCTACGAACAACTTAATACAGTGTTAATTGAAATAGTAGCAGTACTGAATTCTCGACCGCTCTTACCTTTATCTTCAAACGCTGATGATTATTGTTATCTAACACCTGGTCACTTTATTATAGGGAGTGCATTGTCAATGTATCCTGAAACTAATGTATGTAACACACCACAAAATAGACTTAAGTTTTGGCAACTTTGTAATTCTCTAAAACAGTCTTTTTGGAAAGTGTGGCATCAATATTATTTAAATTTGTTACAAAATAGACCTAAGTGGCGTGATAATATATGTAATGTTAAACTTGGCGATTTAGTCATTTTAAAAGAGGATAATACTCCTCCTATGTCGTGGCCTATGGCACGAATTGTTAATTTGTTTCCAGGACATGATGGCAAAATTAGGGCAGTGGAAGTTAAGACTCCAAATGGGAAAATTCATTCCCGGGCCATCAATAAAATCTGTCTACTACCTATAGAAAATGATGATAGTTCTTAGATATTCCCTTTTGTTAAGGTTAAATAAGTTATGTATGAAAAACTGTACTATGTATGAGCGTACTGTACTGTTTTATGTATGTTAATTTAAGCTCTAGTTGTTAAATAGTCTAAAAAACAAATGTTAACTTAAACAATTTAATTTTATGTAATTTTTTGTAAGTTCATTGCTATTCTTGAGAGGCCGCAGCATGTTGGAGATTTTAATTATTAATTTGCAACACCAACATTAAATGTAAATCCTCATGTAAATAGTGACAACACTATTCCCTTCCATCTGCGACACTGGTCCAATACAGACGTAAATTTATAACTTGTCGTATTTTATTTTATCTTCCCCGGCACCAACGTACCAGCACCTCATCAGCTACCCAACACCTACAACAAGCTACACAGACCTACCAGACCTAATGGGTCAAATATTTGACTAATCACAGATAAAATGTGGCGCTTTGTGATTGGTTTGCTGGTATCGACTGATATTGAAAACTCGAGAGAATCAGATTTACATAGCCAATATAGGCCTAACGTTTTAGATGACACGTTTCTATCCTCAGACCAGTTCAACCTACCAGAATGCCCTGAAACACCGGCTATTTCGGTTAAAATATCTAAACTATTAGATTGCCATTTTCTCAAATGAAAGTTAGCTGACGCTAAAATGGATGCGACTTCTTTACCCATCTGGACCACCTCGGAAACCGAGTCGCCACCACTAAGATAATCGTCGACGTAAAAATCTCGTTCAATGGACGATTTTACAATGTCATTAGAGGCGGTTGTTGCTAGACTGACTAAGCTCTTAGTAGCTAAATAAGGGGCGGAAGCTGTGCCATAAGTAACAGTATTAAGACTGTACGTTTGAAGTGGTAGCTTGGGGTCAGCACGAAATATTATTTGTTGTAAGCTACGTTGTGATGGTGTTACATGAATGGCCCTATACATCTTCTCTATGTCACCAGAAATGACAAACTTGTGCTGACGGAAACGCAGCAATATAGAAAAGAGGTCATCTTGGACAGTGGGCCCCACCATTTGGATGTCATTGAACGATACTCCAGAAGTAGTCGCTGCTGATGCATCGAAGACTACCCTGAGCTTAGTTGTGGTACTGGATTCTCGGATGACTCCATGATGTGGCAAAAAATACTCAATTTTGTTACCTGAATGAGGTTTCCTTGTTGAGTTATTCACAGTCATATGACCTAAGCTCACGTACTCCTCGATGAATGCAACATATCTTTCCTTAAATGCAGGATCACGTTGGAAACGACGTTCCAAAGATAAAAATCGACGTTTAGCCATTTCATAAGATTCACCTAACTCACTGGGATCATTTTTAAGAGGCATTGTAACTATGAAATGCCCGTTTTGATCACGCACAGTGTTTACACGAAAATTTTCTTCACAAGCTCGTTCTTCCTGTGACAAGGAATGCTCAGAAGAAACGGAATCGAGTTCCCTTTATTTAAATCGTTCATGGAGATATTACAAAAATGAGAATATGTATTTTTGGATTGATGTTTTGGAAGAGCCACAGAGCCTGATACTATCCATCCTAGCTTTGTCTCTTGTAACTTGGGTTGATTTTTGCCTAAATTAATAGATGTATTACCTAGAATATTCCAAAATATTTCAGCACCAACTAGTATGTCAATCTCTGATGGAACGTTGAATGACGGATCGGCCAGATTTAAATCTAGTGGTATGGGAATGCTACGTATGTCGACTAAAGTAGACGGCAGTAATTTGGTAATTGTTGGTAATATGAAACAATTTATATCTGTCTTATAGCTGCCGCTGCACGATTCAATGGTTAGTTTGCAAGACTGTGTACTTAATGTAGTATGACTGTTTATACCTGTCACCGTGGAGCTCGTGCTACGTCGAGGAAGTCCTAGCTTATCACTTAGTTTCTGCGTAATAAAATTTGCTGTGCTACCATTATCGAGCAGGATCCTGGCGTCGAACTTGATGCCTCGGTGGTTCACCACTCTCACCAACGCTGTGGACAGTAATACATGAGAGGTAGTTTGTTGCGACTGAGTGTCACTCGACATGGAGATATTTTCTGAGGTGCCATTATGTGGAGCGGCATCCCCAGAAACATCAGTGGGCAATGCTACACTACTGGGCATAGGATCTTGGAAATGAGTAGACTGTTCCACATGTAAAAGGGTATTATGTCTACCTTTACAATATTTACAAGGAGCTAATCTACATCGTTTCGTTAGATGACTACTACGTAAACAATTGAAACAAACTTTAAATTCTTTAACCTTTAATATCCGTTGTTCTACGTTTAATTTTCGGAACCCTTCACAAGTGTATAATAGATGATTTTGATTACATAAGGGACATTTTGTTTTATAATTTTGATTTGAATGATCGCTCTGATTAGTTGCTATTATTAATGATTTATGTTTATTTTCTACTTGATTGTTAATAGTGTTAGTATTATTTTGTTGTTGTGATTTTGTTATGTTCTAATGTCTCCAACAAATCAGCTTTTTTACTAATAAAAGAACAAAATTGAGAAACTGTTGGTTTTGTTGGTATGGTATTACGATGAGCTTCCCATTCCCTGCTGGTGATAGGATCTAATTTAATTGCCATCATATAAATAATCAACGTATCCCAACTGTCCGTGGGCTCGTTCATTGTATGAAGGGCTCTGATATTTCTATTAATTAAATCAATTAAACGACGCAAAGAAATGGATGATTCTTGTGTAATACAGTCTACATTGAACAAAGCCTTAACATGGGTATCTACTAAAAGCCTACTATTATCAAAGCGGTCGCATAGTAACTTCCACGCCATTTGATAATTATCACCTTTAAAATCAATATTTTTTATTATTTCTAAAGCATCGCCTTTAAGCGACGCACGGAGGTAGTGGAACTTACTAATAGCATCTATGCAACTACTACTATGAATTAGTGACAAATATGTATCTCTATACTCAAGCCAGTACTGGTAACTACCATCAAAATTAGGCAAATCAATTTTAGGTAAGCGTATAAAGTTACGTTGTTGGAACGATTCACCTGAGTGTTTGTTCACCGAGCCCGTTACAGACCCACCATCACCGCTCTCGTTACTGGCAAGCAGGCCATGCGCCTGCGCTGCGAGTGCGTGGTAATGGTCCTCAAACTTTGCTCTCTCTGCATACGCCTCGTCAGGATCATCCGAAAGCACCTCGATGTCTACCTGTAAATTGTCGAAGTCGTCGTATGTACCCTCAAATTTTTTTAAACGGCTCTCCAACTCTAATCGCTGAATGTCGGAAATAATTTTGCAACTAAGAAGCACATTCATATAATTTGTGAAATGTGTAAGCTTTGCTTTAATGGCACTTCGCTTTCTCAACAATAAGTCTAAAGAGGCCATAGCGTAAACCAGTAAGAAAGGTAATAAGTAATAATAATACTAATTGATAATGCGTAGCAAAGTTTCGTAAAGAAGTTGGCAGTAAATTATGAACAAAACATACAAAAAGGTGAATGAATAGCCGCGTGACCTTGATGAATGTCACGGGAGCCGGCGAGCTACACCGGTCAATGACCGCTCAGCTGTTACAATTATTTAACGCACACAGCTGATCATGCACCCAGTTAACGGTAAATAGCCTGGGGATTTAGCAGTGCACAAGCGTAAGCAAAGCATAAGAGTGAAAGAGATGACTATACTGATAACACGTAATGACTCAAATATGAACGTGAAAACGGAAAATAATTTGAATTTAACGGAATAAACACTAAAATTTTGTTTGTAAAATATAGAAGGAATATAGAAGGAAAAAATTGGAACGAACTCACCCAATACCGAACCTTTATCCACAAGAAACCTGTCCAAAAATTCTTCCAAGCGATGACTCGGCGTAAATCGAAAAATGCAGTCGATGTAGTAAGCGCCGGCGTCGTTATCAAGACTTGGTGATGTAAAGTATGGTCCAGTTCTTATTCTTGTGTTCGATCGACTTCGTTAGAAAAAACCGTTGCTCCGGTGACGCAGCGAATTGCAGGAGTCCAATGTTCACCAACGTCGACTCGTAGTGCCAGTAGCCGACGAAATTGTGTTAACAAAACGCGACTGTAAGGAAGCTCGAAGGACCATTTGTTAGGGACCTAAATTAAGGACTTAATTGATAGTAGTGGACTCTATAATAAAGAAGTATAATCCGAAATAGGTAGTACAAAATATGTCGGTGTTGGTAAACGTTAGGAGTGCGCGCGAATTAAGTAAGCGACAACGGAAGTATTTAAAAATAACTTTATTCCGACAGAGTTACAGCGAAACAGTAATTAATTAAATCTAACAAAATATTGATCTTATATACTAACTTAATTGCTAACGTAGTACATGCACAGCGTGATCAGATTGACGCATGTTCTAGATAATTATAAATGCTGATCGCGCAGTGGGGAAATTGGGAAATAATAATCTAGTAAATACTTATTGTCTGACAAAGCTAATATTGGTAGGTTGGGGTTCCTTAACTCCTCCCTCCCTAAGAGAGAAATTATCCGAAGGTGTCGCAGACGGTTTCGGAGAATTTCGACAAAAGTTTATGAACTGAAATTTATACATTATAAAGATAACTATTGCTATTACAATAACCACATACTCTAAGATGGTCCATATACTAATTTCTATTGTCACTGTTTGTGTCGTATCGTCTATTTCACTAAATTTTGCACTTTGTAACACTTCTTTCACATCACTGAAGTCCACATTTCTTAAATCCACTTTCTTTGATCTTCTCTGAATGTCCTGTTGTAGGTCTGGCATCTGGATCAATGGCAGCTGGAGACTGGAAACTGTAGTGTCTGTGGTGGCGGCAACGATGACTTCGCCTATTTGTGTCTCGCATTGTTGGCCAGGTGTCACGATGTAGGTCCCAAGAATAGTGTACTTCAGGATTTCTGTATTGCAATTCTCGGTGATGATGAGATTTTCCTCTGAGTAAACCAACCATTGGTTGTCGGTTATTTTCTGTATCTTAGTTTTTTCTATTTCAATATGGTTCTGTATGCAGTTTTTGTAGTTGTTCTTCATCAGCATTATTTGTTCAATGCAGGTCTCGGTTGGAAACTGGGCTAAATTAGTTTCAGCGCAAAGAATTTTTCCATTTTCAATCTCAGTACATGGGCTTACTACGGGCATGTATTTCAATCTATTCACCATCAGGTAAGGATATTTGGGTATTATTGTAAAGGTATTTGGAGAATGGAATATAGGGATGGGTATAACCTTGTAATAATTATATGTTTCGTTATTTATTAGGGGAACTTCTAAAACAAAAACTAACTTGTTGTTATTTATATATGATTTAAGTATGATATTACGTTCTAATTTTATTAAATTATGTTTGCTTACTGGGTATATTGTTCTAGCATGTTTAGCAATGACTTCTAACGTATTATATAATTCTGTACTATTTATAATGGATTGGTGCAATGTATTCAGTTTGCTAAAGGCTATTGCCGTTTCAATCTCTTGTATGTTTTCGTAACAGGTCCGAAAGTTATTTAAAATTTGATACATAGTATTTAATATTTGGAAAAGTTTGTTAAACCTGAACTCATGTTCAACTAATTTTTCCATTTCATTGGTATGTAAACCCAAGTTTTTAATATTTGAATTTATTATTTCAGAGTCATTTACTAATTTATCAAAAGCTTTTTGCATTGATGATACTTTACGTTCGACCACATGCTCTTTGTTCTGTATTATTTGGATTTCTCTATCATATTTAATTGCATCGTCTTCATCTAAATTTCCTGTGATAGCTTTTACAAGTGAGCCTAATGGATTAAACAGAGCTCTTTTATTTCTATAATGGAAAGGTAAGATTTGAAAGAATCTATCCTTAGTTAGTTTAATAAGATATTCTATTTGGCTTTCTATTCCTATAGTTTCGTTACTAAGACTATTTTCCTTAATTTTAATTTTCAAGTTAATAAAATCCCGAATATTATTATCTATTTGTAAGTGTAATGATTCTAATTCTACACTTTTGTATATTTTCCAATAACTATTCCTCTTCACTGCTACTCCCCGCTTTATCGCTGCTATCCCCGGATTCTGACCGAGGTTTTGGAGGTCCAGCGTGAGTGTTGGCATCACTAGTACCAGAAGTACCAGGCACGATCTGTGGAGGACGTTTTACATTTTTTAAGGCTACTCTAGTTTTCCTTTTCTTTACTTCTACTGGGACTATATTTCTTTCAACTTCACCTATTACTTTCGCTTTTTCATATCGAGGTTTTTCTTTAGCTTTTCTAGTCCTAGTGTCTTTCATGTAAATATTATCGTCTGGTTCGAGTACCGGTGTCGTTTCGCCACCTTTTTTATTAATTATTTTAATTTTATCTGATTCTAATTTTTCTGTTATGAATTCATAGAGTATTTTAAGGCGTTTTCTATGATCTAACAATAATTTCTGAGTTAAGTTCTTCTCTGTATCCACGTTAAATACATTATCGGAATAAGTGTGGCCAAATACTAGTTCAAAAGGCGTAAAATCTGTTGCTGAATGTATGGTGTTGTTATAAGCCATGATGGCATAAGTCATAACTGATGCTGCATCTAAATCGCTTTTATCGTATTTTGCTATACGATAAATCTCAATAATGGTAGAATGAAACCTTTCTACTATTGCCATTGAACTGGGATTATTTAGCGTCCCAATATGAAGTTCAATTTTGTAAAAGCTTAACATTTCTTTAATCAAAGTATTGTTGAATTCTGTACCGGAATCGCAACTAATTTTCCTAGGCAGACCATACATGCTGAAATATTTAATCAATGCCCTAACTATCTCTGGTGTACTCCTATTCGGTACCTCTATGGCTTGTGCTATCTTACTAAATGCATCCACTATAGTTAAATAATATTTCCCTTCAATATATAATAAATCCATAAAAGCTTCCTGAAAAGGGGCATCCTGGGTTTGTGTTAACTGAATGTGGGGTTTAATCGGCTTTCTATCATATTTCATGCGTTTACATGTTTCGCAAGCATTTATGATTGCCGTGACTGTCTCTTTCATGTTTGCCCACCAATAATGTCTTTTAAGTTTGGTTAAAGTTTCTTTAATACCTCTATGGCATGTTTTCCCGTCGTGGTATTTTAAAATAACTTCTTTTTGATCTTCTTCAGATCCTGTCAAATTTATAACTCTTTCTGTACACTCGGTTAACTTAACTGAATCCTTTTTAAATAACTTAATTACCATGTTTGAAAAAGTTTTTCTAAAAGATGTGTGTTCGAAGTATATAAAGTACTTATGTTTTGGATCAATATACTCTTTCAAAAAGTCTTTAACTAATATATCGTTATTTGTCGGTAAGTGAACTTCGAGAATTTTTTGTTTATTATTTGAAATATCCTTTACGTCTAATTTATTTTTAAACCATGAATGAATTAAAATCTGTTTTGGTTTAGTATCGACAGCTTCGTTTAAACTAGGAATGCCTTCGTGTTCTCTATTTGAAACTGAGTTGGTAGTGACCCCATCATCAGAATCCGAAAGTTCTATCGTTTCTATTGGAGTTTCGAGGTCTTGCAATTCGTTTTCTATAATTTTTTGTATACGTTCCTGCCTATCTCCTATATTTACGAATATTGAATCTAAATCGTCGTCAATTGCATTAATCTTAATCCTAGATAAAGCATCTGCATTCATATGATCTAACTGTAATTTGTCTAAATTCTTTGTTAGCAAGCTGTCCACTTCTATATTATTATCTATGAAATTAACACTAACAGATGGGTCCTGTATGTATGGTTCCACTTGAAAAGGTCCCGTAACTACTAATTTTCTATTTTCATGGCTATAATTCTGAATAACAGTTGTTGCATAGCCTTCAATACACGTAACTAATGTGGCGGGCATTCGAATCCCTTCCGTAAATTGCTTAAAATCTAACACAGCTTCCCCGTTCAGTAAGTTGACTGGGAGTCTTACTCTAAGTTCACTACGAGATGGTAGATTATATATCTCTCTCATAGGCGGTGAATATATGATAGGAATATCAGTATTTTTTAAATGTAATATCTGATTTTCCATATTAATCTTTGCCTGTAATTGCTTCAGCAAATTGCTACCTATTAACCCATCATACCTATCGTCGACACTATAGACATAAAACTTATGGAACTCTTGACTTCCAAAGGTAACCGGTAATGGAATAATAGCCGTTTCACCATGAACACTCGATGCGTGAGTGCTAACAACTTCGAAGGGTTCATACTGTAAATAATTTTTAAAATATTTATTCGCTATATACGGGCTTATAAACGATCTAACACTCCCCGTATCTATCATAAAAACTGCCTTTAATTCTGGTATAACTATATGTGGTAAATTTAAGCGTTTATTACAATTTATTTTTATTCGTTCTCTAGGGTAGAGGCCGTTATGCAAAAAATTTCCCGTCCCGGGTTCTTCAGGAGAAAATTCTTGGCACTCATTGTACGAATAACTTGAACTCTGTTCATTATTATTAGAATTATTTATGTAATTAACACGTCGCGAACTTGCAGTACGCATGGTGACATCAGTATTCGCACCCGACGTAGATGCTTGCGCTGCAAAAGACGGCGTGCTCGGTGCATGTGCCGCGAACTGTTGGTTCGGTTGTGCAATCGGAACAAATGACCTACTTGACTGCGGTGACGCATTATTGTTGTTTGTACGATTAAAATTGTCTTGATTTCTTTGAATATTATTATGTTGTTTATAATGTCTGGACTGATGCGAATTGTTCGGTGTAGATGTGCTGTTTGTAGCACTATTCGGTACATGTGTACTTGATATGCTATGTGAATCTTTCTTTTGATTATTAGATTCAATTGCATTTTGGTTATTAGGCAAATTGGGTCTGTTATTTCTGCTAAAATTACGTCTGTCGTTTGTTTTCGACTCATAGACTGCCTGGAAGTTTTGTTCTTCTAAAACTATTTTTAATGCATCCTCTAACGTTGTGACGTCGCGCAAACGAACTAATCTAACTAAAAATGGCGGTAAATTAAACAAGAAAGCATTCATTGCTCTGTTACTATAAATGATTTGCTTTGCCTTACGTAGAGATTCATCAATGATAGTTTCTGATATTTTAGCAAATAAAACACTTCTCATCCGCTGTATTCTATGGCAAAAATCTAAATAACTTTCACCCTTATTTATTCTACACGATTCTAACTCCATTGCTAAACAATCCTCTGTGCGTGGATCACCGAAGTGTTGGTTTAACAACTTCTTCAGCTCGTCCCACGTACCTATAGCTTCTCTTTCGCCTACCAAACTGGCTGCTTCGCCTGATAACCTACTTGTTACTACATGAAATAAATATTCATTTTGGGCTGCGGTTCCTAAGAACGTAGACAAAATGTATTCACATTTTTTTTATAAATAAAGGCAACATTCTAGTGTCGCCGCTGAATATTGGTATGATGTTAACCAATTCCTGTGGGACACGGGTTACGTTTTCCATTGTGAAAAGTTATGAAAGAAACAAACGCGGAGAAAAAAAATCACACTAATGTGCTACTAAACTATCACTACTCTAAAATATTAGTACAATTAAAATCTATGCAAATATTATCACGGCGTTGTCCAATCCCTAATAATACACAAACACATAGACTATTACAAGGTTGGGATATAGATGGAAGAGCTGAGAGGAAGGTGAAAAAGATTTACTCACAATTCCGCAGCTAGCTCCATGCTCCCTGAATTACTGCTGTGGCTGGTCCTCTTCCGTAACTCGAAGTGGCTTCTTAATGAATTTATTTGTTCGGCGATCTCTGCTAAACCGTAGACACGGACGTCGGCTACTCCACGTAGAATTGTATACACGGCAAACTGACCTCAGAGATCCTACCGGCTGCGCCAATTAAGTAAGCGACAACGGAAGTATTTAAAAATAACTTTATTCCGACAGAGTTACAGCGAAACAGTAATTAATTAAATCTAACAAAATATTGATCTTATATACTAACTTAATTGCTAACGTAGTACATGCACAGCGTGATCAGATTGACGCATGTTCTAGATAATTATAAATGCTGATCGCGCAGTGGGGAAATTGGGAAATAATAATCTAGTAAATACTTATTGTCTGACAAAGCTAATATTGGTAGGTTGGGGTTCCTTAACTCGCGCGTGCCGTCGTCCGTGATCGGTAGCGAAGTGCTTCGATGGCCCGCGTCCCGCACGCCGCACCTCTCGTCGTCACCCGCCACCTTCCGCTGTCCGCGACGGCCGCCGAAGATCGCCGAGTGGTCGGAGACGCCCGAACAATAAATATTACTAAATGATTCTTGAAGTATTTTATTTTGCTGGATTTTTTGATTATTTATGAATATTACTAAAACAAAATAGAAAATAAGATTTAAAAAAAAATGAATGACAAAAAACACATTTTATGACCAGGATTTGAACCTCCTATCTTGTCCTCGGCAAGAGGTCTTGAAACCTCCGGTCTATTTAGACGTTGAATAACTTTGTAAATATTAACTAACTCTATTAACTAATATAATACATTAATAAAAAAGACCATCTGGACTCTGAGGGTGGAAAGGGTGAAATCGCGCCACAACACCAACTTTTAGTCATTCGTAATACGAGTTCCAACCCACCATCTACAGACTTGCCTGAAAGAGGACTTTTGGCCGAAAGGTGTCGTATATTGACGTTTGCGAGGAAGGTTACGCGACAACCCGCAGCGATACAGGACGCCGCGCCGTCGACATTACGTGTATAGTCATAGTTATATACGTATTACTTTTTAATATGTACTGGTTTATTATTGTATAAGACTATTTTGTGCCTTCTATGGGCCTTAGTTACCTGATAATAAAATGATTATTATTAATTTAATCCCGTTGGGGGTTGAATTTATAAAAATCGTTCCTTGATTCATTCGTCTTCAGATTCACACAACCTTTCACTCACACACTCTCATGCCTGCGGGCGTGCTGTATGTTTAGCTTTAATTAGCTTTTCTTAGGGTTCCGTACTTCAAAAGCAAAAAAACGGAACCTTTATAGGATCACTCATGTGTCTGTCTGTCTGTCCATATGAATCCTTGAATTTGCCCCGAATCTAATGGACCGATTAAATTTAAATTTGGTACACCTTTGTATTTTTGTGACACAAACACGAACGTGTAACGTAAATAACTTGACTTTACGGGTGAAAACAAGAAAAAAAAAATGTGCCATATCAAATGAAAGGGCTTATTATGAGGATCTCAAATCTTATTATTTTAAAATGATAAAATAAATATATTTGAGAAAATTGATGAAAATTGACCGTTCCCCCTTATCTCCGAAACTAATGAGCTTTCACATTTTGAAAAAATACAGAGAATGTTTCCTTACTCATAGATTACAGGAAAACCTATAAGAAGTCTATGGTCTTAAAATAACATGATAATCTCTCAATCTTGTGGGCACAAATAAACATTTGCAGTTGGAATTCATGGGAGAACATGTTTGTCAATTACAATTTTATTAAGTTTGTGTTTGGGATAAATTCGTAACAACCTATATTTAAAATAAGTAAATTATACTTATCTAAGTTACCGAAGAACGAAGTTTCCTAACACAAGCTTGACTGCTTAAAAGGAAGCTCTAATCGATAGTGATTAGAGTTTCCTTTTTCAATTATTTCCTTCTTTTTCTCCTTATGTACACATAAGGAACTTTTGAGCAAAATTTCATGCTTCTAGAATTGTAATTGCATCAAAAATGCTGTTGGGTGTTTGTAACATTAAATCAAAGATTGGAATATTTGCTCAATTCGTGATAGTTTATTTATATTCTGGCATCAGAATCGAACGCTTCAGTAGTAAAGAGGAGATCCGCAACCGCAAGCGCACTGTCCGGAGATAGATACGGCACCAGCAGCGGGTACAGCACCACCGAAAGTCACTGCGCCCATTATGGGAACAGTACCAGCAACAGCGGTGTTACCGGCGACTGGAAGTTCACCAATGACCGCCACGTTGCCTTCACCGGCGCCGCCGTAAGCAGCTCCAGTGCCAATAGCACCTCCAAATGCAGGAGCAAGTGCGCCACCATAAGCAGATCCGATGGCACCATCGAAAGCGCCAAGACCGAGGGCACCACCACATGCAGCACCAGGATAGAGACCAGCGCCGAGACCAAAAGCAGGAGCTACAGCGGCCACTTGACCTCCGCAGCCGCACCCGTAACCGAACACATTCTGTGGGAACAATAACATATTTATTTATAGAAAATCATCATGCCAGAATTACAGAACAACTATGAAATACAAAAACATTAGCAATGATGAGAAATCTTATAATTAAATATATTTTGGACGATCACTCACCTGGACCAAGCAAGCTTGGATGCAGAGCAACAGAACAGTGAAGGTAGACATGTTTGACCTTTGTTTGTGTTCAACGAAATAGCTGAAGACTGAATGATGTTCCTACTTCTAGGCACCGTTTATATAGTAATGAAATTTACTTATCACAATAACGTGATGTTTTTCTATGTTCTATTGAAACAAAGCCCTTCATACTAAATATTTCAAGGATACCATCACTTACGAAATACATGCATTTTTCTATTTCCCCATATTGAAACTACTGATAAAGGTATGAAAAGTTCATTTCAAAATCCACAAATTGCTGCAACACAACTAGATAAGGACTACGTTTCAGTATAAATAGTCGATCGATTCTTGGAAAACTCGTTCTGAAGTTCACTTCAACACAAACTACAATGTCTGCCAAGGTGATTCTCGTCCTCTGCGCTCAGGCGCTCTTCATCCAGGTGAGAAATAATTCTTAAATATTGTATTGTTTCGTTAGCATTTTTTCTATGTTCCCATTTTATGGATATTTTTAGAGTATCGAAATTCAGTATAATTATATAAGTACTGAGCATTTGATCAGTTTAATATTGTGGATTAAGTAACGCATATTTTAATGCCTATTTAACCCTATTATTTCGAGTCACATGTAAAGATTACCAATATAAAGAAAAAGATTGGATTCAGATTTAAATTCTGGTCTTCCATTCCTCGAAGAGTCCATTCAACTTAAGCTAGACATTCTTTATTTTAGTTTTATAATGACCGTTAAGTTTTTCACATTAAAACATGTTTAGAATTTAATAAAACACGTCTGACACCCATTACGTTACTTGATCGATAAAATTATCATGTTACAATGCATATTTGCTGATACAATATATTTATGATACAATGTTTTTTTGTTTACAGACTGGTTTCAGTTCATGTGTTGGTCGTGGAGCCATCGCCGCTCCTAGTCTTATTGCCCCAGGATGTGCTGGTAACGGCTGGGCTGGCAATGGTTTGATCGGGAATGGATTGATTGGTAATGGCTATGCTGGTAACTGTGCCAACAATGGTTTCATTGGTGATGGTATTATTGGTAATGGTTATGCTGGTAACTGTGCCAACAATGGTTTCATTGGTGGTGGTATTATTGGTAATGGTTATGCTGGTAACTGTGCCAACAATGGTTTCATTGGTGATGGTATTATTGGCAATGGTTTAATGTGCAATGGATTGGCTGCTCTAGAGATCATCCCCACCAGTGGCGGTGGACTGCCTGTTTCCAGCTCCTCTGCTTTCGCTCCCAGTGGCCTCTCCGTAGCGTCTGAGAATGTGTATGAAGGTGCCCTGTCTGTGGCTGGTGAGCTACCGTTCGTGAGTGGTGTGGCTTTGGAGGGCGTGTTACCAAGTGGCGGTGCTGGCGCCGTCAGCTACAGCTGCGGTAACGGTATTACTGCTATTGAGAGCATCGCTCCTTCTGCTGCTGGCTATGGCGCTGCTGGTGCGTATGGCGCTGGCGGTGCCTATGGTACTGCGGGTGGCTATGGGTTTGGCGCTGGGTATGGACTTGGAGCTCCTGCAGCTCTCGGACTTGGCTATGCAGGCCGCGGCTGTGGATGTGGTGTCTACTAAATACTTAAAAATAATGACGTAACTTTTCGTCGGAACCAATGATGATTCAATAAAATTATTTGCAATTTATTTTGTTTTATGAATTTACTTTTACCCAGTGTCCCTGTAATGTTAAAGTGTGAAGTTTTATTTTTATTGAGATATCTCTTAAATTTTGTGGTAAAGGAAGTTTGAAGAAAGAAAAATGCAAATTTAATATTCATATTTAGCTCAGACTAAAACGCAATATATTGTGCAAAATAAAAGTAAAAAGACACATGATTAACAATTAGTATTGATACTTACAAATTTCGCTTATCGGAAAATTAACGAATAATTATGTCATTTGCGATTTGTATATTAATTATTGTATCGTCTGTTATGGGAGTCTGATTTTACGAAATCCTATTGAACAAGTGTAGTTTTAAGTGTTTATACGATGTATTTAGTTTTAAGAAACAAAATATATGAATATTAAATTAAATTAAATTAAAATTCATTTTATTCAGAAAACAGTGATCCATATAGTGTTAGTATTACAAAATAACTTATAATTTAGTGTTAGTAGTATTGATGTAAAATATTTGAAATAATAGACATTCAATGCAGAGGACGACCAGACAAGAAAGCATGCTTCCTACCTGAGCAGCCTCCGCACAAAATGTTTTAAATTTGGAGTATAGCTCTCCGCCACAGCTCTCAGGATATAGTTGCGACTGTCCCGCACTCTGCTCAACAGCGATGCTGTTTTTTTTGCGTATTATGGCATGAAAGCCATCTGTGTGGGTCTCAGCGAACATTTCCGAGGCGCTGCAGAAACGGGGCAGTCGTAACAACATCCTGAAAGCATTATTATATTGCACGCGCAGGGTATCCAGCGATCTCTTGGTATAGCTGACCCATAGATTGCTCGTGTAAAAGCTCTGACAGTAGGTCTTAAAAAGAGTAATTTTTACTTGGTCAGAGCATCGAGCAAATCTACGGGCCAACATGTTCCCTCTGACCGCTAGTGCCCTACGCTCCCTCTCGATGACTATATCATCTCTAAGGTCGTCGGCAATGAAATGCCCAAGATACTTAAATTTAGACACTCGGTTTAACGGGAGTCCATTCAACCTTATTATTTCCGGAGCAGAGTCCGGACACCTACCGGCGGCCTTAAAGATCATATATTCACTTTTGGTAACATTATAAATCAGTCCGTGTGAGGCAGCATAAGTTTCACAAACTTTGAGCAATTCTCTGATTGCCCCAGCAGTTGGGCCCAGCAGCACCATATCGTCCGCATAGTTGATGTTATTGACGCTCACTCCATTTATTCGACATCCAATATTCATGCTACTGAGCTCAGTGATGAGGCCATCAACATACAGATTGAAAAGCCTAGGGGATGTCAAACCCCCTTGTCTCACACCGCATTCCAATCTATATGCCGAAGACAGAGTGTTAGATGACTTTACCAGGTTCCCCTGATTGGCATACCAGTACTGGAAGATTTTCAGTATTTCAGCAGGCGCGCCCCTGTCCTTCAACTTGTCCCAAAGCACATCATAGGAAACAAGATCGAAGGCCTTTGAGAGGTCGAGGAAACAAGCGTACACCGGCGTCTTACGATCGGTATAGTATTGAACAGTATGCTTGAGACTTAAGATAGCAGTTTCCGTTGATAGTCCAGGCTGAAACCCGAACTGTGCTTCATGAAGATTCAAAATATTCTTCAAACATGAGTCAAGCATACTGTCCAATACCTTAGCCATGATCGTTGCCAAGGAAATCGGGCGGTAATTCCCTTCACTTGATATGTCCCCTACCCTGTTCTTAACAATGGGAACCACAATAGTTTTCATAAAATTTTCTGGCAGGTATGAATGGCTAACACACATAGTATAGAACAGTGACAAGACCCTCGGAACATGGACCACTGCGTATTTCAAGTGCTCAATGCTGAGTCCATCGTGTCCGGGAGACCTGCCCGTGCTCATTCCTTGTATGACTCCTTTAACTTGCTTGGCAGAGAATTGCATAAGTTTCTCCTTCTCCCGACAACAACACTCAGCGCCAGCGCCTGCGGAAGAAACTGAGGGACCAAGGGGTGATTGCACCTGGAAATGTTTCATAAACAGGTTCGCAATATCCCCGTGATCACTCTTCCCGTCCACACTCACCGCGAGGCCAGGCCTAGTATCAAACTTACCTGTAGATTTCCAGAATTTACCAAAGTTCTTAGTAGCTCGTTGTTCTGTTATTATATCCATTTTAATTTGTTCTTGACTCTTTTGGCACCATTTCAAGCGACTTTTAAATATTTTACGAGCCTCTCGAATTTGCTCGCAAATGTACCCTTGAGTCGGTCGTCTATGTTCTGTCCAGGTTTTAAGTTTAAGCCTAGCCTCGCTGTGAGCATCCCGTACATGTTTATTCCAGCCATACAGACACCGATATTGTCTGTGTGGCCTATAGTCACTCGTCTCCTTAGATTGTTTAGCTGCCTCACACAGAACGTTCACAATCTGATCATACAACTTATCCAGTATCATTTTATGTTCAACCAGGCTGCATGACCCATGACTGCACTCCGTAAATTCTTGGGGAAATCAATGTCTCGTAACTTACTATTGCACAAGAACCGGTACCTATCAATTTCAGAACAGTTTCTTTCACCCCATGTAATCGCGCTACGGAGCACTGTCTGAGTCACCAGTTTTGATCTCACAATACTCAAATCACATACAACATAGATAGGCAAATGATCAGAATTATATACATCCTCTTTAATACCTACATCTACAACAGTATGCCACGCCGATAAAGATACCACACAGTGGTCGAGCCATCTCCTACACCCATGAGCATCACTAGTAAATGTGTAGTGATTCCGCTCAGCACCCAGTTTTTCAATATCGGCACAAACCCATGACTGGTCCGCACAGAAGTTCATCAATTCATTATAAAAGTTTTCTTTGGGGTGCGCGTTAAAATCTCCCAATATAAACACGTTTTCAACATCATAACAATGCTGCAAGCTACAATAGCACTTATTTCACTTAAAACATCTGTAAACATAGTTAAATTCTCCGGCGAATCTGTAGGCATATAGACAGAGAAAACAATAATAGAGCGCTCTCCAGTCACTGCCTTAATGGCCACAATCCGTTTACTACTACAGTCCAAAACAGAGACCGACCCAAACATACCTTTCCTCCAGAGAATGGCCACTCCCCCATACGGTCTTCCTCTTAACGGTCCGACGGATGTGTCAACCGCTGATTTACCAGTAAATTCAAAGTCTTGACTTATGGTCCCTAATGTCAATATGTCATGGGGAAGAAGCCATGTCTCTTGGAGGGCTACAAGATCTGACCATGCACAGATTGCTCGAATGTTATCAATAGAGCGTTTTGCTGACTGACAATTAAAACTAGTAAATTTCAAGTATTCATTCGTGTTTGCGTTACTATACATTATGAAAATATTTAACTACCTTTAACTTTAGACTCAGCGTTGGTTCGATACATGAAATGCACAAACCGCCTAAAAGTAATGCCATCCGGCCACAACTGGTCATTTAGAAATACATCAACTTTACATTTTGAAACAAATACTTTATAAGCATTGTACTTTTTAAATGATTTAATGTTAATCTTTTTTAAAGACACACTCTCATTTTTTTTAGTCTTAATGTAACTAATAATATCATGTTCTTGAGTTTCAGTACTAAAGTTTGAAATTAACAATGGCACTTTTACATCAGCCGCCCGAAATTTAACATCAGGCTCAATGGAAGCACGACCCTCTGACTAACTAACCTAATATGCATGACAATAAAAATAGGTTAAAGTTGTATTTGGCTAACAAACAATAATAAAATAATCTTTACGAACGAAAATTATGTTTTATTTGTATTACTTAAGATATTTTATTTAATTCTCATATTTAAGTGAACTTTGTAGGTATGTTCTTTTTGAGAAAAAAAATCTTTTAACCGAAACCTACAAAATATCAGCGTGAAAAAACATAGTATTTTACGTATTTTTTTTTTAATATTGGCATTCGTCAGCTGGCCTTTATCCCTATGGTTTGATCAACATCTCTTGGGCCCTGATTCTCGTAATCGTGGTTGTAGTATTATCTGAATATATTCAGTTTTGTCACTTCTCAAATGAAACGCTCGTAATGTACACACTGCGTCAGTATGTGCTAGCCCCTCAATATTTATAATGTTACACTGCTACAACATTGAATTCGTTACGAATAAGCTAAAGAATACTTCAAAAAGATTTCATTGTTTCGATATGGGTTCGAACCATCGCATAACTGAACTTCATCTTACTCATACCGGCAGTTTGAAGAACTAGCCAACGAGCCCATGTGAGTTGCGATGAAATTGTATCTACTATCGTCCGAGTCACTTTATCTAATTGTCTCTGCCTAATCGGTAGATGTCAAAATTTGGGGGTTTCCATTAACGTTTTCTTTATAAAATTCATCCATACCCTCAATGAGTTATAACAACAACGTTTGATGTATACGTTCACTTAAAACTATTGTTCATTTCTAGCGCTTCCTATTTTATCGTTTGCGTTAGTAGGATGTCACTTGTCTAGGGACCGGTTTGTGTCAGTTGGCAAAATATGTATATTATGATAACTGTAAATTATCAAATCAAATAGGAAAAAATACATCTTTCTAGTCAAATAAAATCAAAATTTTGTTAAATAATAGCAATAATAAATATTACTTAATGATTATTAAAGTATTTTATTTTTCTGGATGTTTTAATTATTTATAAATATTGCTAAAAAAAATAGAAATATACTATTAAAAAAATATAATGAATGAGAAAAAACACATTTGGTGACCAGGATTTGAACCTCCTATCTTGTGCACGGCAAGCGGTCTTGAAACCTTCGATCTATTTAGACGTTGAATAACTTTGTAAATATTAACTAATCCTATACACTGTTTTAGTGAATAGGATTAGTACATTAATAAAATTATAATAAAATGTTTTTGCAACATTCTAAAAGCAACTTGAATTTGATTTGAACGCACATATCTTTTGGGGGATAACTACTTGAAAGTGGAGATGACCAAGGTGTAGTCCAGAATGCATTATTGCGCGACGTTGGTTCGGTAATTGGGTCGCTTGAGGCCTCACAGGTGAACACTCGTCTAGGGGCGCAAAATGCATCCGTCAGCAGTTTCAAATCGGTGAACACAAGTGCGTCACCAGCTGCCGATAACGCTGAACAAGCGCCGCCCACCGTCACCGTCTCTCGCAACATAACACCGGGTGCGGAAACGTAACGCGCGGGTACGTCGACCCCTATCGTCACCAGAAGCAAAGCAGATGCGTCGCAGCTAAAGCGACAAACCAGAAAACGGGAAAAACAGAAAAGACGTACTTAACCTGCACTGACTGCGGTCAGTAGTTCCTTGCAAAGAACCTGCAGCCAAGTTAATGAGGAGGGTTTCACGAAAGTAGAAAATAAGAAGAAGAAGCCCTGTTCTCGTAACCTGTGCGGCACTGCACCAAGTGGACCCAATATACTGCTGCGCTCTGCTGTGCCGACGACGCAGCTGTACCTTTCGCATCTGCAATACTACACTACAACTGAAGAAGTCGTGCAGTATTTAAAGTGAAGACCAACTGGACTCTGAGGGTGGAAAGGGTAGAATCGCGCCACAACATCAACTTTTAGTCATTCGTGGTACGAGTTCCAACCCACCATCAACAGACTTGCCTGAAAGAGGACTTTTGGCCGAAAGGTGTCGTATATTGACGTTTGCGAGGAAGGTTACGCGGCACCCCGCAGCGATACAGAACGCCATCGACATTACGTGTATAGACATAGTTTTATACGTATTCGTTTTTAATATGTAGTAGTTTATTATTGTATAAGATTATTTTGTGACTTCTACGTATGGGTTTTAGTTGCCACATACTAAAATGATTATTATTACAATATTTAATACCGTTGGGGGTTGAATTTATAAAAATCGTTCCTTGATTCATTCGTGTTCTGATTCACACAAACTTACTCTCACTCTCACACTCTTATACCTGCATGCGCATTTTAAGCTTTAATTAGCTTTTTAGGATTCCGTACTTCAAAAGCAAAAAACGGAGCATTTATAGAATCACTCATGTGTATATTTGTCTGTCCATCTGAATCCTTGAATTTGCTCCGAATCTAATGGACCGATTAAATTTAAATTTGGTACACATTTGTATTTTTGCGACACAAACACGGACGTGTAACGTAAATAACTTGACTTTACGAGAGCAAACAAGAAAAAAAAAAAAAACTGCCATATCAAATCAAAGGGCTTATTATGAGGATATTTCAAAATGATAAAATAAATATATTTGAGAAAATTGATGAAAATTGACCGTTCCCCCTTATCTCCGAAACTAATGATCTTTAACATTTTGAAAAAATACAGAGAATGCTTCCTTACTCATAGATTACAGGAAAACCTATAAGAAGTCTATGGTCTTGAAATAACATGGTAATCTCTCAATCATGTGCGCACAAATATACATTTGCAGTTGGAATTCATGTGAGAACATGTTTGTCAAATACGATGTTATTAAGTTTGTATTTGGGATAAATTCATCTCAACTACGGAACCCTTCATTAGGCGTGGTCTGAAACGCACTTGGCCGGTTTGTTTAAATATTATTATTTCCTTTAGTAACTACCTATGTTTGCTTAAAATAACTAAATTATACTTATTTATGTTATTTATTTAACCATTTATGCACACACATATAAACAGACAAGAAGAAAGGAAAAGAAAAATACGTACAAAGGCAATGCTTATTTCTAAAGAAATCTCTTCCAGCATACCTGCGACAGGAAATTATAAAAAATTAGATGTAGACAACGTGAGTAACCGTAGAATATAAAACAAAAACATAAACCAATGAAGAAAAAAAAAATACAATTTACTATTTATACAAACTACTTACAATACAAGAATATACTTACATACATACTTCTAAAATAAATATCACTACAATATATAAAATTATAATGTTATTTAAAATAACTATGCAACTATGACGAAGTGGGCATCTCGCAGTTTTGACCACTAAGGTCTTGGCTGCTTAACCGGACTTTCCTGTGGGTGCCTTAAGCTGCTACACTCAAAGCCGGGCAAAAAAACTAAACTAAATTAAAACTAGGCGAACGCTCGCTAAGGGCACCCCCTGTGGGGTACGAACCTCGGCTTAGGGCGTCGCTGAGGGGAGGACAGCAAGAAGGGACAGGCTGGATCAAAATTGGTTTAAATCATGATTATTATGCGGGGTAGTTTAAAGCTACGTGCTCAGCGGCAACAACTTGCTGGCACCTCGTTTTCGAGCAAGGGTCGGGGAGGAGTATCATTTACTCAGGGACACGGTCGCGGTCGCAACGGACCTCGGCGGCGAGGTCGGAATGACGGGAGGCGTCTGTTCTTGTGTATTGTGCTGGTGGCCCTATTCTGCTCTTGGAGGAGTGTGATGGGATCATCAGGGTCGGAGAGGACATGCCGCGGACGGCGGATCTGACTAATTCTAGAAGGGACATAGTTGGCTGCTTCGACAACCAAGGGGTTACGATGTCTAGGAGCGGAGTCAAAGTAACGCTTGGACATGCGTTTGAGGAACTGGTGAATCGTAGGGATTTTACAGTCGAGATGGAGGATCTCGTTTCTAACATAGAAGGGAGCTCCCGTAGCTTTTCGGAGGAAACGGTTCTGCAAGGCTTGCAACCTATGGATGGAATGGGTCTTTGCGTGGGCGAATACTGCACCCGCATAGGTCATAATGGGTCGGATACACGATGTGTAGATGCGCAGTTTGCACTTGAGTGACAATTTACTGCGTGCATTTAATACGAAATGGAGTCTACCTAGAGCGAAAGCGGCTCGCGAACGGACCGTCTTTATGTGCTCAGAAAAGGAGAGATGATGATCTAGGATAACACCTAGGTATTTGGCGCGCCTAGCCCAAGGGATTGGTTTGCCGAACATGGTGATAGGTCGGGGGAAAGGGGGGGGTCTAGTTCTCGGTTTAGAAAAGCTAACCGCTTGACTTTTGTCGGGATTTACTTCTATTCGCCATTTTCTAAACCAGGCGCCAAGGTTGTTGACAGCCCTTTGGAGGTTTAGCAGCATCGTAGCTGAATTTCCCTTACAGAAGATCGCTGTGTCGTCTGCGAACAGAGCCAACTGCGTCGATCTGTGTCTGGGGATGTCGCTGGTGAATAGCGTGAAAACGAGGGGGGCTAATACTGAGCCCTGAGGGACGAGATAGTGTTCTTTCACTCTTCGTTTAAATGCTTCAACAGTACGACAGTCCCTAATGTCAGGCGGAAGTGAATTCCACAACCGAACCGCGTGCACAGTGAAGGAGTAGGAATAGAAGGCGGTTGAGTGAGGGGGGGGCATTTAAGGAGGTTTTTAAGATGCGACCTGCAAGGTGCATCAAAAGGACGGGCGTAGGAAAAGCGTTCCCGCAGATAGGAAGGGGTTTTAGGGTTGTGAAGGATGTTGAATAGCAGACACAATATCCGAGAGTTCCTGTGAAGTCGAATAGGGAGCCACTTGAGTATCTTGCGAAAATTAGAAACGTGACCATACTTTTTAAGGTTAAAAACAAAACGAATACAGATATTTTGCAAACGCTCAAGTTTATTTAAAAGCTCCTCGGTGGCATCCAAATAACAGGCATCAGCGTAGTCTATGTTATCGAAGAGCGGAGTTTCCTAAAACAAGCTGGACTGCTTAAAAGGAAGCTCTAATCACTATGTAAAAAACATTTTTAATATTTGCTTCTTCTTCTCCCCCTTTCTCACTTTTGTACACATAAGGAACTTTTAAGCAAAATTTCATGCTTCTAGATTTGTAATTGCATCAAAAATGCTGTTGGGTGATTGCAACATTAAATGAAAGATTGAATTATTTGCTCAATTCGTGATCGTTTATTTTTATTCTGGCATCAGAATAGAACGCTTCAGTAGTAAAGAGGAGATCCGCAACCGCAAGCGCACTGTCCGGAGATAGATACGGCACCAGCAGCGGGTACAGCACCACCGAAAGTCACTGCGCCCATTATGGGAACGGTACCAGCAACAGCGGTGTTACCAGCGACTGGAAGTTCACCAATGACCGCCACGTTGCCTTCACCGGCGCCGTAGTAAGCAGCCCCAGTGCCGATAGCACCTCCATATGCGGTAGCAGGAGCAAGTGCGCCACCATAAGCAGATCCGATGGCACCATCGAAAGCGCCAAGACCGAGGGCACCACCACATGCAGCACCAGGATAGAGACCAGCGCCGAGACCAAAAGCAGGAGCTACGGCGGCCACTTGACCTCCGCAGCCGCACCCGTAACCGAACACATTCTGTGGGAACAATAACATATTTATTTATAGAAAATCATCATGCCAGAATTACAGAACAACTATGAAATACAAAAACATTAGCAATGATGAGAAATCTTAAAATTAAATATATTTTGGACGATCACTCACCTGGACCAAGCAAGCTTGGATACAGAGCAGCAGAACAGTGAAGGTAGACATGTTTCACCTTTGTTTGTGTTCAACGAAAAGCTGAAGACTGAATGATGTTCCTACTTCTAGGCACCGTTTATATAGTAACGAAATTTACTTATCACAATAACGTGATGTTTTTCTATGTTCTATTGAAACAAAGCCTTTCATACTAAATATTTCAAGGATACCATCACTTACGAAATACATGCATTTTTCTATTTCCCCATATTGAAACTACTGATAAAGGTATGAAAAGTTCATTTCAAAATCCACAAATTGCTGCAACACAACTAGATAAGGACTACGTTTCAGTATAAATAGTCGATCGATTCTTGGAAAACTCATTCTGAAGTTCACTTCAACACAAACTTCAATGTCTGCCAAGGTGATCCTCGCCCTCTGCGCTCAGGCGCTCTTCATCCAGGTGAGAAATAATTCTTAAATATTATATTCTTTCGTTAGCATTTATTCTATGTTCCCATTTTATGGATACTTTTAGAGTATCGAAATTCAGTATAATTATATAAGTACTGAGCATTTGATCAGTTTAATATTGTGGATTAAGTAACGCATATTTTAATGCCTATTTAACCCTATTATTTCGAGTCACATGTAAAGATTACCAATATAAAGAAAAAGATTGGATTCAGATTTAAAACTCTGGTCTTCCATTCCTCGAAGAGTCCATTCAACTTAAGCTAGACATTCTTTCTTTTAGTTTTATAATGGCCGTTAAGTTTTTCACATTAAAACATGTTTAGAATTGAATAAAACACGTCTGTTACCCATTACGTTACTTGATCGATAAAATTATCATGTTACAATGCATATTTGCTGATACAAGATATTTATGATACAATGTTTTTTGTTTACAGACTGGTTTCAGTTCATGTCTTGGTCGTGGAGCCATCGCCGCTCTTAGTCTTATTGCCCCAGGATGTGCTGGTAACGGCTGGGCTGGCAATGGTTTGATCGGGAATGGATTGATTGGTAATGGCTATGCTGGTAACTGTGCCAACAATGGTTTCATTGGTGATGGTATTATTGGTAATGGTTATGCTGGTAACTGTGCCAACAATGGTTTCATTGGTGGTGGTATTATTGGTAATGGTTATGCTGGTAACTGTGCCAACAATGGTTTCATTGGTGATGGTATTATTGGTAATGGTTTAATTGGCAATGGATTGGCTGCTCTAGAGATCATCCCCACCAGTGGCGGTGGACTGCCCGTCTCCAGCTCCTCTGCTTTCGCTCCCAGTGGCCTCTCCGTAGCGTCTGAGAATGTGTATGAAGGTGCTCTGTCCGTGGCTGGTGAGCTACCGTTCGTGAGTGGTGTGGCTTTGGAGGGCGTGTTACCAAGTGGTGGTGCTGGCACCGTCAGCTACAGCTGCGGTAACGGTATTACTGCTATTGAGAGCATCGCTCCTTCTGCTGCTGGCTATGGTGCTGCTGGTGCGTATGGCGCTGGTGGTGCCTATGGTACTGCGGGTGGCTGTGGGTTTGGCGCTGGGTATGGACTTGGAGCTCCTGCAGCTCTTGGACTTGGCTATGCAGGCCGCGGCTGTGGATGTGGTGTCTACTAAATGCTTAAAAATAATGACGTAACTTTTCGTCCGAACCAATGATGATTCAATAAAATGATTTGCAATTTATTTTGTTTTATGAATTTACTTTTACCCAGTGTCCCTGTAATGTTAAAGTGTGAAGTTTTATTTGTATTAAGATATCTCTTAAATTTTGTGATAATGGAAGTTTGAAGTGAGAAAAATGCATTTATTTAGCTCAGACTAAAACGCAATATATTGTGCAAAATTAAAGTAAAGAGACACTTGATTTAAAATTAGTTTTAATACTTACAAATTTCGCTTATCGGAAAATAAACGTATAATTATGTCATTTGCGATTTGTATATTAATTAATTGTGTCGTCTGTCATGGGAGTCTGATTTTACGAAATCCTATTGAACAAGTGTAGTTTTAAGTGTTTATACAATGTATTTAGTTTTAAGAAACAAAATATATGAATATGCATGACAATAAAAATAGATTAAAGTTGTATTTATCTAACCAATAATAATAAAATAATCTTTACGAACGACAATTATGTTTTGTTTTATTACTTAAAATATTTTATTTAAACTCTCATATTTAAGTGAACTATGTAGGTATGTTCTTTTTGAGAAAAAAAAAATCTTTTAACCGAACCTACAAAAACCCAGCGTTAAAAAATATAGATTTTTACGTTTTTTTTTTTTTATATTGGCATTCGTCAGCTGGCCTTTATCCCTATGGTTTGATCAACATCTCTTGGGCCCAGATTCTCGTAATCGTGGTTGTAGTATTATCTGAATATATTCAGTTCTGTCACTTCTCAAATGAAACGCTCGTAATGTACACACTGCGTCAGTATGTGCTAGCCCCTCAATATTTATAATGTTACACTGCTACAACATTGAATTCGTTACGAATAAGCTAAAGAATACTTCAAAAAGATTTCATTGTTTCGATATGGGTTCGAACCATCGCATAACCGAACTTCATCTTACTCATACCGGCAGTTTGACGAACTAGCCAGCGAGCCCATGTGAGTTGCGATGAAATTGTATCTACTATCGTCCGAGTCACTTTATCTAATGGTCTCTGCCTAATTGGTAGATGTCAAAATTGGAGGGTATCCATTAACGTTTTCTTTATAAAATCAAGCCATACCCTCAATAAGTTTGATGTATATGTTCACTTAAAACTATTGTTTATTTCTAGCGCTGCCTATTTTATCGTTAAAAGCAACTTGGGCTTGTCATGGATTTGAACGCACATATCTTTTGGGGGGTAACTACTTAAAAGTGGAGATGACCAAGATGTAGTCCAGAATGGAGGAATCAGAAAAAGCCAATACTGATCTACGTGCAAGAATAACATTATTGCGCGACGTTGGTTCGGTAAGTGGGTCGCCTGAGGCCTCACAGATAAACACTCGTCTAGGGGCGCAAAATGCATCCGTCGGCAGTTTCGAATCGGCGAACATAAGTGCGTCACCAGCTGCCGATAACGCTGAGCAAGCGCCGCCCGCCGTCACCGTCTCTCGCAACATAACACCGGCTGCGGAAACGTAACGCGCGGGTACGTCGACCCCTATCGTCACCAGAAGCAAAGCAGATGCGTCGCAGCCAAAGCGACAAACCAGAAAACGGGAAAAACAGAAAAGAGGTACTCAACCTCCACTGACTGCGGTCAGTAGCTCCTTGCAAAGAACCTGCAGCCAAGTTAATGAGGAGGGTTTCACGAAAGTAGAAAATAAGGAGGAGAAGCCCTGTTCTCGTAACCTGTACCGCACCTCACCGAGTGGACCCAATATACTGCTGCGCCCTGCTGTGCCTACGACGCAGCTGTACCTTTCGCATCTGCATCACTACACTACAACTGAAGAAGTCGTGCAGTATTTAAAAGTGAAGACCAACTGGACTCTGAGGGTGGAAAGGGTGGAATCGCGACACAACATCAACTTTTAGTCATTCGTGGTACGAGTTCCAACCGTCCATCTACGGACTTGCCTGAAAGAGGACTTTTGGCTGAAAGGTGCCGAGGAAGGTTACGCGACACCCCGCAGCGATACATAACGCCGACGACATTACGTGTATAGACATAGTTTTATACGTATTAGTTTTTAATATGTAGTAGTTTATTATTGTATAAGATTATTTTGTGACTTCTACGTATGGGTTTTAGTTGCCAGATACTAAAATGATTATTATTACAATATTTAATCCCGTTGGGGGTTGAATTTATAAAATTCGTTCCTTGATTCATTCGTGTTCTGATTCACACAACCTTACTCTCACTCACACACTCTCATACCTGCATGCGTGCTGCATGTTTAGCTTTAATTAGCTTTTTTAGGGTTCCGAACTTCAAAGCAAAAAACGGAACCTTTATAGGATCACTCATGTGTCTGTTTGTCTGTCCATATGAATCCTTAAATTTGCTCCGAATCTAATGGACCGATTAAATTTAAATTTGGTACACATTTGTATTTTTGTGACCCAAACACGGACGTGTAGCGTAAATAACTTGACTTTAGGGTGGCAAACGTGACAAAAAAAACTATGCCATATCAAATGAAAGGGCTTATTATGAGGATCTCAAATATATTTATTTTATTATTTTAAAATGATAAAATAAATACATTTGAGAAAATTTATGAAAATTGACCGTTCCCCCCTTATCTCCGAAACTAATGAGCTTTAACATTTTGAAAAAATACAGAGAATGCTTCCTTACTCATAGATTACAGGAAAACCTATAAGAAGTCTATGGTCTTAAAATAACATGATAATCTCTCAATCTTGTGGGCACAAATATACATTTGCAGTTGGAATTCATGGGAGAACATGTTTGTCAATTACAATTTTATTAAGTTTGTATTTGGGATAAATTCATCTCAACTACGAAACCCTTCATTAGGCGTAGTCCAAAACGCACTTGGCCGGTTTGTTTAAATATTATTACTTTCTTTAGTAACTACCTATTTTTGCTTAAAATAAGTAAATTATACTTATTTAAGTTACCGAAGAACGGAGTTTCCTAACACAGGCTTGACTGCTTAAAAGGAAGTAATCAATAGTGATTAGAGCTCCCTTTTTAAATTATTTTCTTCTTTTCCTCCTCCTCTTTCACACTTTTGTACACATAAGGAACTTTTGAGCAAAATTTCATGCTTCTAGATTTGTAATTGCATCAAAAATGCTGTTGGGTGTTTGTAACATTAAATGAAAGATTTAATTATTTGCTCAATTCGTGATCGTTTATTTTTATTGGCACCAGAATAGAACGCTTCAGTAGTAAAGAGGAGATCCGCAACCGCAAGCGCACTGTCCGGAGATAGATACGGCACCAGCAGCGGGTACAGCACCACCGAAAGTCACTGCGCCCATTATGGGAACAGTACCAGCAACAGCGGTGTTACCGGCGACTGGAAGTTCACCAATGACCGCCACGTTGCCTTCACCGGCGCCGCCGTAAGCAGCTCCAGTGCCAATAGCACCTCCAAATGCAGGAACAAGTGCGCCACCATAAGCAGATCCGATGGCACCATCGAAAGCGCCAAGACCGAGGGCACCACCACATGCAGCACCAGGATAGAGACCAGCGCCGAGACCAAAAGCAGGAGCTACAGCGGCCACTTGACCTCCGCAGCCGCACCCGTAACCGAACACATTCTGTGGGAACAATAACATATTTATTTATAGAAAATCATCATGCCAGAATTACAGAACAACTATGAAAAACAAAAACATTAGCAATGATGAGAAATCTTAAAATTAAATATATTTTGGACGATCACTCACCTGGACCAAGCAAGCTTGGATACAGAGCAGCAGAACAGTGAAGGTAGACATGTTTGACCTTTGTTTGTGTTCAACGAAAAGCTGTAGACTGAATGATGTTCCTACTTCTAGGCACCGTTTATATAGTAACGAAATTTTCTTATCACAATAACGTGATGTTTTTCTATGTTCTATTGAAACAAAGCCCTTCATACTAAATATTTCAAGGATACCATCACTTACGAAATACATGCATTTTTCTATTTCCCCATATTGAAACTACTGATAAAGGTATGAAAAGTTCATTTCAAAACCCACAAATTGCTGCAACACAACTAGATAAGGACTACGTTTCAGTATAAATAGTCGATCGATTCTTGGAAAACTCATTCTGAAGTTCACTTCAACACAAACTACAATGTCTGCCAAGGTGATCCTCGCCCTCTGCGCTCAGGCGCTATTCATCCAGGTGAGAAATAATTCTTAAATATTATATTCTTTCGTTAGCATTTATTCTATGTTCCCATTTTATGGATATTTTTAGAGTATCGAAATTCAGTATAATTATATAAGTACTGAGCATTTGATCAGTTTAATATTGTGGATTAAGTAACGCATATTTTAATGCCTATTTAACCCTATTATTTCGAGTCACATATAAAGATTACCAATATAAAGAAAAAGATTGGATTCAGATTTAAAACTCTGGTCTTACATTCCTCGAAGAGTCCATTCAACTTAAGCTCAACATTCTTTCTTTTAATTTTATAATGGCCGTTAAGTTTTTCACATTAAAACATGTTTAGAATTGAATAAAACACGTCTGATACCCATTACGTTACTTGATCGATAAAATTATCATGTTACAATGCATATTTGCTGATACAAGATATTTATGACACAATGTTTTTTTGTTTACAGACTGGTTTCAGTTCATGTCTTGGTCGTGGAGCCATCGCCTCTCCTAGTCTTATTGCCCCAGGATGTGCTGGTAACGGCTGGGCTGGCAATGGTTTGATCGGGAATGGATTGATTGGTAATGGCTATGCTGGTAACTGTGCCAACAATGGTTTCATTGGTGATGGTATTATTGGTAATGGTTATGCTGGTAACTGTGCCAACAATGGTTTCATTGGTGATGGTATTATTGGTTATGGTTTAATTGGCAATGGATTGGCTGCTCTAGAGATCATCCCCACCAGTGGCGGTGGACTGCCCGTCTCCAGCTCCTCTGCTTTCGCTCCCAGTGGCCTCTCCGTAGCGTCTGAGAATGTGTATGAAGGTGCTCTGTCCGTGGCTGGTGAGCTACCGTTCGTGAGTGGTGTGGCTTTGGAGGGCGTGTTACCAAGTGGTGGTGCTGGCACCGTCAGCTACAGCTGCGGTAACGGTATTACTGCTATTGAGAGCATCGCTCCTTCTGCTGCTGGTTATGGTGCTGCTGGTGCGTATGGCGCTGGTGGTGCCTATGGTACTGCGGGTGGCTGTGGGTTTGGCGCTGGGTATGGACTTGGAGCTCCTGCAGCTCTTGGACTTGGCTATGCAGGCCGCGGCTGTGGATGTGGTGTCTACTAAATGCTTAAAAATAATGACGTAACTTTTCGTCCGAACCAATGATGATTCAATAAAATGATTTGCAATTTATTTTGTTTTATGAATTTACTTTTACCCAGTGTCCCTGTAATGTTAAAGTGTGAAGTTTTATTTGTATTAAGATATCTCTTAAATTTTGTGATAATGGAAGTTTGAAGTGAGAAAAATGCATTTATTTAGCTCAGACTAAAACGCAATATATTGTGCAAAATTAAAGTAAAAAGACACTTGATTTAAAATTAGTTTTAATACTTACAAATTTCGCTTATCGGAAAATAAACGTATAATTATGTCATTTGCGATTTGTATATTAATTAATTGTGTCGTCTGTCATGGGAGTCTGATTTTACGAAATCCTATTGAACAAGTGTAGTTTTAAGTGTTTATACGATGTATTTAGTTTTAAGAAACAAAATATATGAATATGCATGACAATAAAAATAGATTAAAGTTGTATTTATCTAACCAATAATAATAAAATAATCTTTACGAACGACAATTATGTTTTGTTTTATTACTGAAAATATTTTATTTAAACTCTCATATTTAAGTGAACTATGTAGGTATGTTCTTTTTGAGAAAAAAAAAATCTTTTAACCGAACCTACAAAAACCCAGCGTTAAAAAATATAGATTTTTACGTTTTTTTTTTTTATATTGGCATTCGTCAGCTGGCCTTTATCCCTATGGTTTGATCAACATCTCTTGGGCCCTGATTCTCGTAATCGTGGTTGTAGTATTATCTGAATATATTCAGTTCTGTCACTTCTCAAATGAAACGCTCGTAATGTACACACTGCGTCAGTATGTGCTAGCCCCTCAATATTTATAATGTTACACTGCTACAACATTGAATTCGTTACGAATAAGCTAAAGAATACTTCAAAAAGATTTCATTGTTTCGATTTGGATTCGAATCATCGCATAACCGAACTTCATCTTACTCATACCGGCAGTTTGACGAACTAGCCAGCGAGCCCATGTGAGTTGCGATGAAATTGTATCTACTATCGGCCGAGTCACTTTATCTAATGGTCTCTGCCTAATTGGTAGATGTCAAAATTTGAGGGTATCCATTAACGTTTTCTTTATAAAATCAAGCCATACCCTCAATAAGTTCGATGTATATGTTCACTTAAAACTATTGTTTATTTCTAGCGCTGCCTATTTTATCGTTTTCGTTAGTAGGATGTCACTTGTCTAGGGACCGGTTTGTGTCAGTTGGCAAAATATGTATATTATGATAACTGTAAATTATCAAATCAAATAGTAAAATATAAATCTTTCTAGTCAAATAAAATCAAAATTTTGTTAAATAATAACAATAATAAATATTAATAAATGATTCTTGAAGTATTTTATTTTTCTGGATTTTTTAATTATTTATAAATATTACTAAAACAAAAGAGAAAAATACCAAAATATAATGAAGGACAAAAAACACATTTCGTTACCAGGATTTGAACCTATCTTGCCTCCTATCTTGTGCACGGCAAGCGGTCTTGAAACCTCCGGTTTATTTAGACGTTGAATAACTTTGTAAATGTTAACTAACTCTATTCACTAAAACAATACATTAATAAAATTATAATAAAATGTTATGCAACATATTAAAAGCAACTTGGGCTTGTCATGGATTTGAACGCACATATATTTTGGGGGGTAACTACTTAAAAGTGGAGATGACCAAGATGTAGTCCAGAATGGAGGAATCAGAAAAAGCCAATACTGATCTACGTGCAAGAATAACATTATTGCGCGACGTTGGTTCGGTAATTGGGTCGCCTGAGGCCTCACAGGTAAACACTCGTCTAGGGGCGCAAAATGCATCCGTCGGCAGTTTCGAATCGGCGAACATAAGTGCGTCACCAGCTGCCGATAACGCTGAGCAAGCGCCGCCCGCCGTCACCGTCTCTCGCAACATAACACCGGCTGCGGAAACGTAACGCGCGGGTACGTCGACCCCTATCGTCACCAGAAGCAAAGCAGATGCGTCGCAGCCAAAGCGACAAACCAGAAAACGGGAAAAACAGAAAAGAGGTACTCAACCTCCACTGACTGCGGTCAGTAGCTCCTTGCAAAGAACCTGCAGCCAAGTTAATGAGGAGGGTTTCACGAAAGTAGAAAATAAGGAGGAGAAGCCCTGTTCTCGTAACCTGTACCGCACCTCACCGAGTGGACCCAATATACTGCTGCGCCCTGCTGTGCCTACGACGCAGCTGTACCTTTCGCATCTGCATCACTACACTACAACTGAAGAAGTCGTGCAGTATTTAAAAGTGAAGACCAACTGGACTCTGAGGGTGGAAAGGGTGGAATCGCGACACAACATCAACTTTTAGTCATTCGTGGTACGAGTTCCAACCCACCATCTACGGACTTGCCTGAAAGAGGACTTTTGGCTGAAAGGTGCCGAGGAAGGTTACGCGACACCCCGCAGCGATACATAACGCCGACGACATTACGTGTATAGACATAGTTTTATACGTATTAGTTTTTAATATGTAGTAGTTTATTATTGTATAAGATTATTTTGTGACTTCTACGTATGGGTTTTAGTTGCCAGATACTAAAATGATTATTATTACAATATTTAATCCCGTTGGGGGTTGAATTTATAAAATTCGTTCCTTGATTCATTCGTGTTCTGATTCACACAACCTTACTCTCACTCACACACTCTCATACCTGCATGCGTGCTGCATGTTTAGCTTTAATTAGCTTTTTTAGGGTTCCGAACTTCAAAGTAAAAAACGGAACCTTTATAGGATCACTCATGTGTCTGTTTGTCTTTCCATCTGAATCCTTAAATTTGCTCCGAATCTAATGGACCGATTAAATTTAAATTTGGTACACATTTGTATTTTTGTGACCCAAACACGGACGTGTAGCGTAAATAACTTGACTTTAGGGTGGCAAACGTGAAAAAAGAACTATGCCATATCAAATGAAAGGGCTTATTATGAGGATCTCAAATATATTTATTTTATTATTTTAAAATGATAAAATAAATACATTTGAGAAAATTTATGAAAATTGACCGTTCCCCCCTTATCTCCGAAACTAATGAGCTTTAACATTTTGAAAAAATACAGAGAATGCTTCCTTACTCATAGATTACAGGAAAACCTATAAGAAGTCTATGGTCTTAAAATAACATGATAATCTCTCAATCTTGTGGGCACAAATATACATTTGCAGTTGGAATTCATGGGAGAACATGTTTGTCAATTACAATTTCATTAAGTTTGTATTTGGGATAAATTCATCTCAACTACGAAACCCTTCATTAGGCGTAGTCCAAAACGCACTTGGCCGGTTTGTTTAAATATTATTACTTTCTTTAGTAACTACCTATTTTTGATTAAAATAAGTAAATTATACTTATTTAAGTTACCGAAGAACGGAGTTTCCTAACACAGGCTTGACTGCTTAAAAGGAAGTAATCAATAGTGATTAGAGCTCCCTTTTTTAATTATTTTCTTCTTTTCCTCCTCCTCTTTCACACTTTTGTACACATAAGGAACTTTTGAGCAAAATTTCATGCTTCTAGATTTGTAATTGCATCAAAAATGCTGTTGGGTGTTTGTAACATTAAATGAAAGATTTAATTATTTGCTCAATTCGTGATCGTTTATTTTTATTGGCACCAGAATAGAACGCTTCAGTAGTAAAGAGGAGATCCGCAACCGCAAGCGCACTGTCCGGAGATAGATACGGCACCAGCAGCGGGTACAGCACCACCGAAAGTCACTGCGCCCATTATGGGAACAGTACCAGCAACAGCGGTGTTACCGGCGACTGGAAGTTCACCAATGACCGCCACGTTGCCTTCACCGGCGCCGTAGTAAGCAGCCCCAGTGCCGATAGCACCTCCATATGCGGTAGCAGGAGCAAGTGCGCCACCATAAGCAGATCCGATGGCACCACCGTAAGCACCAAGACCGAGGGCACCACCACAGGCAGCACCAGGATAGAGACCAGCGCCGAGACCCAGAGCAGGAGATATGGGGGCCACTTGACCTCCGCAGCCGCACCCGTAACCGAACACATTCTGAGGGAACAATAACATATTTATTTATAGAAAATCATCATGCCAGAATTACAGAACAACTATGAAATACAAAAACATTAGCAATGATGAGAAATCTTAAAATTAAATATATTTTGGACGATCACTCACCTGGACCAAGCAAGCTTGGATGCAGAGCAACAGAACAGTGAAGGTAGACATGTTTGACCTTTATTTGTGTTCAACGAAAAGCTGAAGACTGAATGATGTTCCTACTTCTAGGCACCGTTTATATAGTAACGAAATTTACTTATCACAATAACGTGATGTTTTTCTATGTTCTATTGAAACAAAGCCCTTCATACTAAATATTTCAAGGATACCATCACTTACGAAATACATGCATTTTTCTATTTCCCCATATTGAAACTACTGATAAAGGTATGAAAAGTTCATTTCAAAATCCACAAATTGCTGCAACACAACTAGATAAGGACTACGTTTCAGTATAAATAGTCGATCGATTCTTGGAAAACTCATTCTGAAGTTCACTTCAACACAAACTACAATGTCTGCCAAGGTGATCCTCGCCCTCTGCGCTCAGGCGCTCTTCATCCAGGTGAGAAATAATTCTTAAATATTGTATTCTTTCGTTAGCATTTTTTCTATGTTCCCATTTTATGGATATTTTTAGAGTATCGAAATTCAGTATAATTATATAAGTACTGAGCATTTGATCAGTTTAATATTGTGGATTAAGTAACGCATATTTTAATGCCTATTTAACCCTATTATTTCGATTCACATGTAAAGATTACCAATATAAAGAAAAAGATTGGATTCAGATTTAAAACTCTGGTCTTCCGTTCCTCGAAGAGTCCATTCAACTTAAGCTAGACATTCTTTCTTTTAGTTTTATAATGGCCGTTAAGTTTTTCACATTAAAACATGTTTAGAATTGAATAAAACACGTCTGATACCCATTACGTTACTTGATCGATAAAATTATCATGTTACAATGCATATTTGCTGATACAAGATATTTATGATACAATGTTTTTTGTTTACAGACTGGTTTCAGTTCATGTCTTGGTCGTGGAGCCATCGCCGCTCCTAGTCTGATTGCCCCAGGATGTGCTGGTAACTGGGCTGGCAATGGTTTGATCGGGAATGGATTGATTGGTAATAGCTATGCTGGTAACTGTGCCAACAATGGTTTCATTGGTGATGGTATTATTGGTAATGGTTATGCTGGTAACTGTGCCAACAATGGTTTCATTGGTGGTGGTATTATTGGTAATGGTTATGCTGGTAACTGTGCCAACAATGGTTTCATTGGTGATGGTATTATTGGCAATGGTTTAATTGGCAATGGATTGGCTGCTCTAGAGATCATCCCCACCAGTGGCGGTGGACTGCCTGTCTCCAGCTCCTCTGCTTTCGCTCCCAGTGGCCTCTCCGTAGCGTCTGAGAATGTGTATGAAGGTGCCCTGTCCGTGGCTGGTGAGCTACCGTTCGTGAGTGGTGTGGCTTTGGAGGGCGTGTTACCAAGTGGCGGTGCTGGCGCCGTCAGCTACAGCTGCGGTAACGGTATTACTGCTATTGAAAGCATCGCTCCTTCTGCTGCTGGCTATGGCGCTGCTGGTGCGTATGGCGCTGGTGGTGCCTATGGTACTGCGGGTGGCTATGGGTTTGGCGCTGGGTATGGACTTGGAGCTCCTGCAGCTCTCGGACTTGGCTATGCAGGCCGCGGCTGTGGATGTGGTGTCTACTAAATACTTAAAAATAATGTCGTAACTTTTCGTCGGAACCAATGATGATTCAATAAAATGATTTGCAATTTATTTTGTTTTATGAATTTACTTTTACCCAGTGTCCCTGTAATGTTAAAGTGTGAAGTTTTATTTTTATTGAGATATCTCTTAAATTTTGTGATAAAGGAAGTTTGAAGAAAGAAAAATGCAAATTTAATATTCATATTTAGCTCAGACTAAAACGCAATATATTGTGCAAAATATAAGTAAAAAGACACATGATTAACAATTAGTTTTGATACTTACAAATTTCGCTTATCGGAAAATAAACGAATAATTATGTCATTTGCGATTTGTATATTAATTATTGTATCGTCTGTTATGGTAGTCTGATTTTACGAAATCCTTTTGAACAAGTGTAGTTTTAAGTGTTTATACGATGTATTTAGTTTTAAGAAACAAAATATATGAATATTAAATTAAATTAAATTAAAATTCATTTTATTCAGACAACAGTGATCCATATAGTGTTAGTATTACAAAATAACTTATAATTTAGTGTTAGTAGTATTGATGTAAAATATTTGAAATAATAGACATTCAATGCAGAGGACGACCAGACAAGAAAGCATGCTTCCTATCTGAGCAGCCTCCGCACAAAATGTTTTAAATTTGGAGTATAGCTCTCCGCCACAGCTCTCAGGATATAGTTGCGACTGCCCCGCACTCTGCTCAACAGCGATGCTGTTTTTTTGCGTATTATGGCATGAAAGCCATCTGTGTGGGTCTCAGCGAACATTTCCGAGGCGCTGCAGAAACGGGGCAGTCGCAACAACATCCTGAAAGCATTATTATATTGCACGCGCAGGGTATCCAGCGATCTCTTGGTATAGCTGACCAAGATTGCTCGTGTAAAAGCTCTGACAGTAGGTCTTAAAAAGAGTAATTTTTACTTGGTCAGAGCATTGATATATAAAAACCCAAGATGCACACTCAACGTCTAAAAAACGTCCCCAAAAAAAGAGCGCAACATTCTAAATTGTGCGCTCATTTCAAATAGTCTCGCGTCGCTCGCGTCTGGAAGCAGTCGTTAAAAATGCCGAAGTGTTCTGTGAGAAATTGTAAAAATATTACGTCAAGAAGGTTAAAAAAGGATGGGATATCGTATTTTCGGTAAGTAAAAAACTTATTGACTAGTTTTTGTTGTTTTTATGACCGATTATAACAAGCAATGTGTGATTTTGATTTATTTTTTCTAAAAACTTCATTAAACGCCCAAAGTAAAATACGGCTAACTTCAATGGCTGCTTGGTCAGTGTTAGAACAACGCATTACAGTCTCCGTTTAATTTTAGTCGCATTATAAAAATGACCCTGTTCTAATAAGTGGAGTCGATTTTGTTTGTGTTTCTTTTTATTAATAAATTTATGTACTTTTGAACCTTTTTTGTATGTAGTTTTTGAAAAATATATATTAAAAATATATATTTACGTTAAATAACGTGTAGGTCAGGAGGTAGCCAATTTAACATTTTTATAATGTTCGTAAATATTATGATGTATAACGATTCATTTATGGGCCAACTTATGAGTTCGCGACATGCGGCATGCTAAGGATAGACTGAAGTGTCGCGTAGTCTGTAGTCTGTAAGTGTCACATTAGAAACTTCATGGAAACTAAAAATTTTTATATTTTAGTTTTCCTCGTGACCCAATACGATGTGGAGAATGGACATCAATCGTCAGCCAACAAAGGCGAGAAGATTTTTTTAAGTCGAATAATTCAAGCGTCGTTTGTTCCGAGCATTTTTGGATGAAGATATGTATGTCACTTTAAAAGGCATAAAACGTCTTCGTAAAACGGCTGTTCTTTATATTTGAATAAACAATTTTAACAGTTATTATTTGTTTTTTTGATATACCCTATAGGCTACCCAAAAACATATTTATGCAGAAATAAAAGTATATTTATGTGTTTAAAACACAATTTTACAAACTCTTAAAATACTAACTAATAACGTAAGATGAAAAAAAAAAAAAAAGTCATGTTCGACTCCACTCAATACCTTGTCCTACCGACCACGGTCGGTCGTAAAATTTTATTGCTTTAAGTACCTGCGTTGTAATAACAACTTTAAATAATTGGCGTAAGGTTGAACTTGCAATAATATATGCTTGTAGCTTATAGAAAGAGACAGACATAGAGTTTCGGGACACTTTCGAGCGTTGCTTTTATTCGAGACTGTGCATCTTGGGTTTTTATATATCAATGGGTCAGAGCATCGAGCAAATCTACGGGCCAACATGTTCCCTCTGACCGCTAGTGCCCTACGCTCCCTCTCGAAGTCTATATCATCTCTAAGGTCGTCGGCAATGAAATGCCCAAGATACTTAAAAGACAGTCGGTTTAACGGGAGTCCATTCAACCTTATTATTTCCGGAGCAGAGTCCGGACACCTACCGGCGGCCTTAAAGATCATATATTCACTTTTGGTAACATTATAAATCAGTCCGTGTGAGGCAGCATAAGTTTCACAAACTTTGAGCAATTCTCTGATTGCCCCAGCAGTTGGGCCCAGCAGCACCATATCGTCCGCATAGTTGATGTTATTGACGCTCACTCCATTTATTCGACATCCAATATTCATGCTACTGAGCTCAATGATGAGGCCATCAACATACAGACTGAAAAGCCTAGGGGATGTCAAACCCCCTTGTCTCACACCGCATTCCAATCTACAGGGTTATTTCTAAAACACCAACAACCTTGCAGGACTGTATTACTATCATCATAAACAACAACTTTTGTTCCATGACTTTTTACAAAACATAATACATTTACTAAAAACAAACCTTCAAGATTTCGTTGTCCTATCTTACACATTTCAACTCTGTATTTTGCTACCTACGCGCCTGCCGCGCTCTGTCCTCGTAGCTCTCGCGCGCACGCTGTAGCGCTCTGTCGTCGTAATACTTTTGAGTTAGTAACTCGCTACGCTACGATTCCCGCTTTTTTACGCAAAAGCCAAATGATACCTACAATCGGACTTCGACATGGAAATAACCTAGAATAGCTAACATTCGCACCATTTCCGTGTACTCGACATTGGAATATTGATACGCCATCATGTAAAGATAATTACGTCCGCACTGCCGAATTTTACTACAAGGACACGTAATGACGCGACGACGCGAGCGCATCAAAGCGAACGACCGACTGAGGAGCGCCCGTAAATAGGTCAAGTTCAAAGCGCCCCGCCGCCCTAACCCCGCTCCCTTCGCTATTGTACTGTCGCTTTCTTTTGCTTCGCATAGACTTCGTAACATTTTGAGCGTTCAATTTAAATATTTTTATTTTTGTATGAAAATCTGATGAAATAAAATATGATGAATTTTTAAAAGTCATAGAACAAAAGTTGTTGATTATGATGTTAGTAACATAGCCCTGAGAGGTTGCCGGTGTTTTACAAATAACCCTGTATATGCCGAAGACAGAGTGTTAGACCACTTTACCAGGTTCCCCTGATTGGCATACCAGTACTGGAAGATTTTCAGTATTTCAGCAGGCGCGCCCCTGTCCTTCAACTTGTCCCAAAGCACATCATAGGAAACAAGATCGAAGGCCTTTGAGAGGTCGAGGAAACCAGCGTACACCGGTCTTACGATCGGTATAGTATTGAACAGTATACTTGAGACTTAAGATAGCAGTTTCCGTTGATAGTCCAGGCTGTAACCCGAACTGTGCTTCATGAAGATTTAAAATATTCTTCAAACATGAGTCAAGCATACTGTCCAATACCTTAGCCATGATCGTTGCCAAGGAAATCGGGCGGTAATTCCCTTCACTTGATATGTCCCCTACCCTGTTCTTAACAATGGGAACCACAATAGTTTTCATAAAATTTTCTGGCAGGTATGAATGGCTAACACACATAGTATAGAACAGTGACAAGACCCTCGGAACATGGACCCCTGCGTATTTCAAGTGCTCAATGCTGAGTCCATCATGTCCGGGAGACCTGCCCCTGCTCATTCCTTGTATGACTCCTTTAACTTGCTTGGCAGAGAATTGCATAAGTTTCTCCTTCTCCCGACAACAACACTCAGCGCCAGCGCCTGCGGAAGAAACTGAGGGACCAAGGGGTGATTGCACCTGGAAATGTTTCATAAACAGGTTCGCAATATCCCCGTGATCACTCTTCCCGTCCACACTCACCGCGAGGCCAGGCCTAGTATCCAACTTACCTGTAGATTTCCAGAATTTACCAAAGTTCTTAGTAGCTCGTTGTTCTGTTATTATATCCATTTTAATTTGTTCTTAACTCTTTTGGCACCATTTCAAGCGACTTTTAAATATTTTACGAGCCTCTCGCATTTGCTCGCAAATGTACCCTTGAGTCGGTCGTCTATGTTCTGTCCAGGTTTTAAGTTTAAGCCTAGCCTCGCTGTGAGCATCCCGTACATGTTTATTCCAGCCATACAGACACCAATATTGTCTGTGTGGCCTATAGTCACTCGTCTCCTTAGATTGTTCAGCTGCCTCACACAGAACGTTCACAATCTGATCATACAACTTATCCAGTATCATTTTATGTTCAACCAGGCTGCATGACCCATGACTGCACTCCGTAAATTCTTGGGGAAATCAATGTCTCGTTACTTACTATTGCACAAGAACCGGCACCTATCAATTTCAGAACAGTTTCTTTCACCCCATGTAATCGCGCTACGGAGCACTGTCTGAGTCACCAGTTTTGATCTCACAATACTCAAATCACATACAACATAGATAGGTAAATGATCAGAATTATATACATCCTCTTTAATACCTACATCTACAATAGTATGCCACGCCAATAAAGATACCACACAGTGGTCGAGCCATCTCTTACACCCATGCGCATCACTAGTAAATGTGTAGTGATTCCGTTCAGCACCCAGTTTTTCAATATCGGCACAAACCCATGACTGGTCCGCACAGAAGTTCATCAATTCATTATAAAAGTTTTCTTTGGGGTGCGCGTTAAAATCTCCCAATATAAACACGTTTTCAACATCATAACAATGCTGCAAGCTACAATAGCACTTATTTCACTTAAAACATCTGTAAACATAGTTAAATTCTCCGGCGAATCTGTAGGCATATAGACAGAGAAAACAATAATAGAGCGCTCTCCAGTCACTGCCTTAATGGCCACAATCCGTTTACTACTACAGTCCAAAATAGAGACCGACCCAAACATACCTTTCCTCCAGAGAATGGCCACTCCCCCATACGGTCTTCCTCTTAACGGTCCGACGGATGTGTCAACCGCTGATTTACCAGTAAATTCAAAGTCTTGACTTATGGTCCCTAATGTCAATATGTCATGGGGAAGAAGCCATGTCTCTTGGAGGGCTACAAGATCTGACCATGCACATATTGCTCGAATGTTACAATAGAGCGTTTTGCTGACTGACAATTAAAACTAGTAAATTTCAAGTATTCATTCATGTTTGCGTTACTATACATTATGAAAATATTTAACTACCTTTAACTTTAGACTTAGCGTCGGTTCGATACATGAAATGCACAAACCGCCTAAAAGTAATGCCATCCGGCCACAACTGATCATTTAGAAATACATCAACTTTACATTTTGAAACAAATACTTTATAAGCATTGTACTTTTTAAATGATTTAATGTTAATCTTTTTTAAAGACACACTCTCATTTGTTTTAGTCTTAATGTAACTAATAATATCATGTTCTTGAGTTTCAGTACTAACGTTTGAAATTAACAATGGCACTTTTACATCAGCCGCCCGAAATTTAACATCAGGCTCAATGGAAGCACGACCCCTCTGTCTAACTAACCTAATATGCATGACAATAAAAATAGGTTAAAGTTGTATTTGGCTAACCAACAATAATAAAATAATCTTTACGAACGAAAATTATGTTTTATTTGTATTACTTAAGATATTTTATTTAATTCCCATATTTAAGTGAACTTTGTAGGTATGTTATTTTTGAGAAAAAAAATCTTTTAACCGAAACCTACAAAATATCAGCGTTAAAAAACATAGTATTTTACGTATTATTTTTTAATATTGGCATTCGTCAGCTGGCCTTTACAGTGAGGCATATATCCCTATGGTTTGATCAACATCTCTTGGGCCCTGATTCTCGTAATCGTGGTTGTAGTATTATCTGAATATATTCAGTTCTGCCACTTCTCAAATGAAACGCTCGTAATGTACACACAGCGTCAGAATGTGCTAGCCCCACAAGTTTTATAATGTATCACTGCTACAAGATTGAATTCATTACGAATAATCTAAAGAATAAATCAAAAAGATTTCATTGTTTCGATTTGGGTTCGAACCATCGCATAACCGAACTTCATCTTACTCATACCGCCAGTTTGACGAACTAGCCAGCGAGCCCATGTTAGTTGCGATGAAATTGTTATCTTCTATCGTCCGAGTCACTTTATCTAATGGTCTCTGCCTAATTGGTAGATGTCAAAATTTGAGGGTATCCATTAACGTTTTCTTTATAAAATCAAGCCATACCCTCAATAAGTTCTAACTACAACGTTTGATGTATATGTTCACTTATAACTATTGTTTATTTCTAGCGCTGCCTATTTTATCGTTTGCGTTAGTAGGATGTCACTTGTCTAGGGACCGGGTTGTTTAAAAAAAAATGAATGACAAAAAACACATTTCATGACCAGGATTTGAACCTCCTATCTTGTGCTCAGCAAGCGGTCTTGAAACCTCCGTTCTATTTAGACGTTGAATAATTTGTAAATGTTAACTAACTCTATTCACTAAAACAATACATTAATAAAATTATAATAAAATGTTTTTGCAACATACTAAAAGCAACTTGGCCTGTCATGGATTTGAACGCACATATCTTTTGGGGGATAACTACTTAAAAGTGGAGATGACCAAGATGTAGTCCAGAATGGTTCCTCCATTCTGGACTACATCTTGGTCATCTATCGATTTTATCAAAAAAAGCCAATACTGATCTACGTGCAAGAATAGCATTATTGCGCGACGTTGGTTCGGTAATTGGGTCGCTTGAGGCCTCACAGGTGAATACTCGTCTAGAGGCGCAAAATGCATCCGTCAGCAGTTTCAAAACGGCGAACACAAGTGCGTCACCGTCTCTCCCAACATAACACCGGCTGCGGAAACGTAACGCGCGGGTACGTCGACCCCTATTGTCACCAGTGGCAAAGCAGATGCGTCGCAGCCAAAGCGACAAACCAGAAAACGGGTAAAACAGAAAAGAGGTACTCAACCTGCACTGACTGCGGTCAGTGGCTCCTTGCAAAGAACCTGCAGCCAAGTTAATGGGGAGGGTTTCAAGAAAGTAGAAAATAAGAAGAAGAAGCCCTGTTCGGCACCTCACCGAGTGGACCCAATATTCTGCTGCGCTCTGCTGTGCCTCCGACGCAGCTGTACCTTTCGCATCTGCATCACTACACTGACACTACACAACTGAAGAAGTCGTGCAGTATTTAAAAGTGAAGACCAACTGGACTCTGAGGGTGGAAAGTGTGGAATCGCACCACAACATCAACTTTTAGTCATTCGTGGTACGAGTTCCAACCCACCATCTACAGACTTGCCTGAAAGAGGACTTTTGGCCGAAAGGTGTCGTATATTGACGTTTGCGAGGAAGGTTACGCGGCACCCCGCAGCGATACAGGACGCCGTCGACATTACGTGTATAGTCATAGTTATATACGTATTACTTTTTAATATGTAATAGTTTATTATTGTATAAGATTATTTTGTGACTTCTATGTATGGGAATTAGTTGCTTGATAATAAAATGATTATTATTACAATATTTTAATCCCGTTGGGGGTTGAATTTATAAAAATCGTTCCTTGATTCATTCGTGTTCAGATACACACAACCTTACTCTCACTCACACACTCTCATGCCTGCGGGCGTGCTGTATGTTTAGCTTTAATTAGCTTTTCTTAGGGTTCCGTACTTCAAAAGCAAAAAACGGAACCTTTATAGGATCACTCATGTGTCTGTCTATCTATCCATCTGAATCCTTGAATTTGCTCCGAATCTAATGGACCGATTAAATTTAAATTTGGTACACATTTGTATTTTTGTGACACAAACACGGACGTGTAACGTAAATAACTTGACTTTACGAGAGCAAACAAGAAAAAAAAAACTGTGCCAAATCAAATGAAAGGGCTCATTATGAGGATCTCAAATATATTTATTTTATTATTTTAAAATGATAAAATAAATACATTTGAGAAAATTTATGAAAATTGACCGTTCCCCCCTTATCTCCGAAACTAATGAGCTTTAACATTTTGAAAAAATACAGAGAATGCTTCCTTACTCATAGATTACAGGAAAACCTATAAGAAGTCTTTGGTCTTAAAATAACATGATTATCTCTCAATCTTGTGGGCACAAATATACATTTGCAGTTGGAATTCATGGGAGAACATGTTTGTCAATCACAATTTTATTAAGTTTGTATTTGGGATAAATTCATCTCAACTACGAAACCCTTCATTAGGCGTAATCCAAAACGCACTTGGCCGGTTTGTTTAAATATTATTACTTTCTTTAGTAACTACCTATTTTTGCTTAAAATAAGTAAATTATACTTATTTAAGTTACCGAAGAACGGAGTTTCCTAACACAGGCTTGACTGCTTAAAAGGAAGTAATCAATAGTGATTAGAGCTCCCTTTTTTAATTATTTTCTTCTTTTCCTCCTCCTCTTTCACACTTTTGTACACATAAGGAACTTTTGAGCAAAATTTCATGCTTCTAGATTTGTAATTGCATCAAAAATGCTGTTGGGTGTTTGTAACATTAAATGAAAGATTTAATTATTTGCTCAATTCGTGATCGTTTATTTTTATTGGCACCAGTATAGAACGCTTCAGTAGTAAAGAGGAGATCCGCAACCGCAAGCGCACTGTCCGGAGATAGATACGGCACCAGCAGCGGGTACAGCACCACCGAAGGTCACTGCGCCCATTATGGGAACAGTACCAGCAACAGCGGTGTTACCGGCGACTGGAAGTTCACCAATGACCGCCACGTTGCCTTCACCGGCGCCGCCGTAAGCAGCTCCAGTGCCAATAGCACCTCCAAATGCAGGAGCAAGTGCGCCACCATAAGCAGATCCGATGGCACCATCGAAAGCGCCAAGACCGAGGGCACCACCACATGCAGCACCAGGATAGAGACCAGCGCCGAGACCAAAAGCAGGAGCTACGGCGGCCACTTGACCTCCGCAGCCGCACCCGTAACCGAACACATTCTGTGGGAACAATAACATATTTATTTATAGAAAATCATCATGCCAGAATTACAGAACAACTATGAAATACAAAAACATTAGCAATGATGAGAAATCTTAAAATTAAATATATTTTGGACGATCACTCACCTGGACCAAGCAAGCTTGGATGCAGAGCAACAGAACAGTGAACGTAGACATGTTTCACCTTTGTTTGTGTTCAACGAAAAGCTGAAGACTGAATGATGTTCCTACTTCTAGGCACCGTTTATATAGTACGAAATTTACTTATCACAATAACGTGATGTTTTTCTATGTTCTATTGAAACAAAGCCCTTCATACTAAATATTTCAAGGATACCATCACTTACGAAATACATGCATTTTTCTATTTCCCCATATTGAAACTACTGATAAAGGTATGAAAAGTTCATTTCAAAATCCACAAATTGCTGCAACACAACTAGATAAGGACTACGTTTCAGTATAAATAGTCGATCGATTCTTGGAAAACTCATTCTGAAGTTCACTTCAACACAAACTACAATGTCTGCCAAGGTGATCCTCGCCCTCTGCGCTCAGGCGCTCTTCATCCAGGTGAGAAATAATTCTTAAATATTATATTCTTTCGTTAGCATTTTTTCTATGTTCCCATTTTATGGATATTTTTAGAGTATCGAAATTCAGTATAATTATATAAGTACTGAGCATTTTATTTGATCAGTTTTAAATTGTGGATTAAGTAACGCATATTTGAATGCCTATTTAACCCTATTACATCGAGTCACATATAAAGATTACCAATATAAAGAAAAAGATTGGATTCAGATTTAAAACTCTGGTCTTCCATTTCTCGAAGAGTCCATTCAACTTAAGCTAGACATTCTTTATTTAAGTTTTATAATGACCGTTAAGTTTTTCACATTAAAACATGTTTAGAATTTAATAAAACACGTCTGACACCCATTACGTTACTTGATCGATAAAATTATCATGTTACAATGCATATTTGCTGATACAAGATATTTATGATACAATGTTTTTTGTTTACAGACTGGTTTCAGTTCATGTCTTGGTCGTGGAGCCATCGCCTCTCCTAGTCTTATTGCCCCAGGATGTGCTGGTAACGGCTGGGCTGGCAATGGTTTGATCGGGAATGGATTGATTGGTAATGGCTATGCTGGTAACTGTGCCAACAATGGTTTCATTGGTGATGGTATTATTGGTAATGGTTATGCTGGTAACTGTGCCAACAATGGTTTCATTGGTGGTGGTATTATTGGTAATGGTTATGCTGGTAACTGTGCCAACAATGGTTTCATTGGTGATGGTATTATTGGCAATGGTTTAATTGGCAATGGATTGGCTGCTCTAGAGATCATCCCCACCAGTGGCGGTGGACTGCCTGTCTCCAGCTCCTCTGCTTTCGCTCCCAGTGGCCTCTCCGTAGCGTCTGAGAATGTGTATGAAGGTGCCCTGTCCGTGGCTGGTGAGCTACCGTTCGTGAGTGGTGTGGCTTTGGAGGGCGTGTTACCAAGTGGCGGTGCTGGCGCCGTCAGCTACAGCTGCGGTAACGGTATTACTGCTATTGAGAGCATCACTCCTTCTGCTGCTGGCTATGGCGCTGCTGGTGCGTATGGCGCTGGTGGTGCCTATGGTACTGCGGGTGGCTATGGGTTTGGCGCTGGGTATGGACTTGGAGCTCCTGCAGCTCTCGGACTTGGCTATGCAGGCCGCGGCTGTGGATGTGGTGTCTACTAAATACTTAAAAATAATGACGTAACTTTTCGTCGGAACCAATGATGATTCAATAAAATGATTTGCAATTTATTTTGTTTTATGAATTTACTTTTACCCAGTGTCCCTGTAATGTTAAAGTGTGAAGTTTTATTTTTATTGAGATATCTCTTAAATTTTGTGATAAAGGAAGTTTGAAGAAAGAAAAATGCAAATTTAATATTCATATTTAGCTCAGACTAAAACGCAATATATTGTGCAAAATAAAAGTAAAAAGACACATGATTAACGATTAGTTTTGATACTTACAAATTTCGCTTATCGGAAAATAAACGAATAATTATGTCATTTGCGATTTGTATATTAATTATTGTATCGTCTGTTATGGGAGTCTGATTTTACGAAATCCTTTTGAACAAGTGTAGTTTTAAGTGTTTATACGATGTATTTAGTTTTAAGAAACAAAATATATGAATATTAAATTAAATTAAATTAAAATTCATTTAATTCAGACAACAGTGATCCATATAGTGTTAGTATTACAAAATAACTTATAATTTAGTGTTAGTAGTATTGATGTAAAATATTTGAAATAATAAACATTCAATGCAGAGGACGACCAGACAAGAAAGCATGCTTCCTATCTGTGCAGCCTCCGCACAAAATGTTTTAAATTTGGAGTATAGCTCTCCGCCACAGCTCTCAGGATATAGTTGCGACTGTCCCGCACTCTGCTCAACAGCGATGCTGTTTTTTTGCGTATTATGGCATGAAAGCCATCTGTGTGGGTCTCAGCGAACATTTCCGAGGCGCTGCAGAAACGGGGCAGTCGCAACAACATCCTGAAAGCATTATTATATTGCACGCGCAGGGTATCCAGCGATCTCTTGGTTATAGCTGACCCATAGATTGCTCGTGTAAAAGCTCTGACAGTAGGTCTTAAAAAGAGTAATTTTTACTTGGTATAGTGTTAGATCACTTTACCAGGTTTCCCTGATTGGCATACCAGTACTGGAAGATTTTTAGTATTTCAGCAGGCGCGCCCCTGTCCTTCAACTTGTCCCAAAGCACATCATAGGAAACAAGATCGAAGGCCTTTGAGAGGTTGAGGAAACAAGCGTACACCGGCGTCTTACGATCGGTATAGTATTGAACAGTATGCTTGAGACTTAAGATAGCAGTTTCCGTTGATAGTCCAGGCTGAAACCCGAACTGTGCTTCATGAAGATTTAAAATATTCTTCAAACATGAGTCAAGCATACTGTCCAATACCTTAACCATGATCGTTGCCAAGGAAATCGGGTGGTAATTCCCTTCACTTGATATATCCCCTACCCTGTTCTTAACAATGGGAACCACAATAGTTTTCATAAAATTTTCTGGCAGGTATGAATGGCTAACACACATAGTATAGAACAGTGACAAGACCCTCGGAACATGGACCCCTGCGTATTTCAAGTGCTCAATGCTGAGTCCATCGTGTCCGGGAGACCTGTCCCTGCTCATTCCTTGTATGACTCCTTTAACTTGCTTGGCAGAGAATTGCATAAGTTTCTCCTTCTCCCGACAACAACACTCAGCGCCAGCGCCTGCGGAAGAAACTGAGGGACCAAGGGGTGATTGCACCTGGAAATGTTTCATAAACAGGTTCGCAATATCCCCGTGATCACTCTTCCCGTCCACACTCACCGCGAGGCCAGGCCTAGTATCCAACTTACCTGTAGATTTCCAGAATTTACCAAAGTTCTTAGTAGCTCGTTGTTCTGTTATTATATCCATTTTAATTTGTTCTTAACTCTTTTGGCACCATTTCAAGCGACTTTTAAATATTTTACGAGCCTCTCGCATTTGCTCGCAAATGTACCCTTGAGTCGGTCGTCTATGTTCTGTCCAGGTTTTAAGTTTAAGCCTAGCCTCGCTGTGAGCATCCCGTACATGTTTATTCCAGCCATACAGACACCGATATTGTCTGTGTGGCCTATAGTCACTCGTCTCCTTAGATTGTTCAGCTGCCTCACACAGAACGTTCACAATCTGATCATACAACTTATCCAGTATCATTTTATGTTCAACCAGGCTGCATGACCCATGACTGCACTCCGTAAATTCTTGGAGGAAATCAATGTCTCGTAACTTACTATTGCACAAGAACCGGTACCTATCAATTTCAGAACAGTTTCTTTCACCCCATGTAATCGCGCTACGGAGCACTGTCTGAGTCACCAGTTTTGATCTCACAATACTCAAATCACATACAACATAGATAGGTAAATGATCAGAATTATATACATCCTCTTTAATACCTACATCTACAACAGTATGCCACGCCGATAAAGATACCACACAGTGGTCGAGCCATCTCCTACACCCATGCGCATCACTAGTAAATGTGTAGTGATTCCGTTCAGCACCCAGTTTTTCAATATCGGCACAAACCCATGACTGGTCCGCACAGAAGTTCATCAATTCATTATAAAAGTTTTCTTTGTGGTGCGCGTTAAAATCTCCCAATATAAACACGTTTTCAACATCATAACTCGCTACAATAGCACTTATTTCACTTAAAACATCTGTAAACATAGTTAAATTCTCCGGCGAATCTGTAGGCATATAGACAGAGAAAACAATAATAGAGCGCTCTCCAGTCACTGCCTTAATGGCCACAATCCGTTTACTACTACAGTCCAAAACAGAGACCAACCCAAACATACCTTTCCTCCAGAGAATGGCCACTCCCCCATACGGTCTTCCTCTTAACGGTCCGACGGATGTGTCAACCGCTGATTTACCAGTAAATTCAAAGTCTTGACTTATGGTCCCTAATGTCAATATGTCATGGGAAAGAAGCCATGTCTCTTGGAGGGCTACAAGATCTGACCATGCACAGATTGCTCGAATGTTATCAATAGAGCGTTTTGCTGACTGACAATTAAAACTAGTAAATTTCAAGTATTCATTCGTGTTTGCGTTACTATACATTATGAAAATATTTAACTACCTTTAACTTTAGACTCAGCGTTGGTTCGATACATGAAATGCACAAACCGCCTAAAAGTAATGCCATCCGGCCACAACTGGTCATTTAGAAATACATCAACTTTACATTTTGAAACAAATACTTTATAAGCATTGTACTTTTTAAATAATTTAATGTTAATCTTTTTTAAAGACACACTCTCATTATTTTTAGTCTTAATGTAACTAATAATATCATGTTCTTGAGTTTCAGTACTAACGTTTGAAATTAACAATGGCACTTTTACATCAGCCGCCCGAAATTTAACATCAGGCTCAATGGAAGCACGACCCCTCTGACTAACTAACCTAATATGCATGACAGTAAAAATAGGTTAAAGTTGTATTTGGCTAACCAACAATAATAAAATAATCTTTACGAACGAAAATTATGTTTTATTTGTATTACTTAAGATATTTTATTTAATTCTCATATTTAAGTGAACTTTGTAGGTATGTTCTTTTTGAGAAAAAAAATCTTTTAACCGAACCTACAAAAAGCCAGCGTTAAAAAATATAGATTTTTACGTATTTTTTTTTTTAATATTGGCATTCGTCAGCTGGCCTTTATCCCTATGGTTTGATCAACATCTCTTGGGCCCTGATTCTCGTAATCGTGGTTATAGTATTATCTGAATATATTCAGTTCTGTCACTTCTCAAATGAAACGCTCGTAATGTACACACTGCGTGAGTATGTGCTAGCCCCTCAATATTTATAATGTTACACTGCTACAACATTGAATTCGTTACGAATAAGCTAAAGAATACTTCAAAAAGATTTCATTGTTTCGATTTGGATTCGAACCATCGCATAACGGAACTTCATCTTACTCGTACCAGCAGTTTGACGAACTAGCCAGCGACCCCATGTGAGCTGCGATGAAATTGTATCTACTATCGTCCGAGTCACTTTATCTAATGGTCTCTGCCTAATCGGTAGATGTCAAAATTTGAGGGTATCCATTAACGTTTTCTTTATAAAATCAAGCCATACCCTCAATAAGTTATAACTACAACGTTTGATGTATATGTTCACTTAAAACTATTGTTTATTTCTAGCGCTGCCTATTTTATCGATTGCGTTAGTAGGATGTCACGTGTCTAGGGACCTGTTTGTGTCAGTTGGCAAAATATGTATATTATAATAACTGTACATTATCAAATCAAATAGGAAAAAATACATCTTTCTAGTCAAATAAAATCAAAATTTTGTTAAATAATAGCAATAATAAATATTACTAAACGTAACGCGCGGGTACGTCGACCCCTATTGTCACCAGTGGCAAAGCAGATGCGTCGCAGCCAAAGCGACAAACCAGAAAACGAGAAAAACAGAAAAGAGGTACCCAACCTGCACTGACTGCAGTCAGTGGCTCCTTGCAAAGAACCTGCAGCCAAGTTAATGAGGAGGGTTTCACGAAAGTAGAAAATAAAAAGAAAAAGCCCTGTTCTCGTAACCTTTAATTAGCTTTTTTTTTTTTTTTTCTCAAAAGCAAAAAACGGAGCACTTATAGAATCACTCATGTGTCTGTTTGTCTGTCCATCTGAATCCTTGATTTTGCTCCGAATCTAATGGACCGATTAAATTTAAATTTGGTACACATTTGTATTTTTGTGACCCAAACACGGACGTGTAGCGTAAATAACTTGACTTTTGGAAGGCAAACAAGAAAAAAAAAGAAATCTGTGCCATATCAAATTTTTAAAATTAAAAATAAATATAATTGAGAAAATTGATGAAAATTGACCGTTCCCCACTTATCTCCGAAACTAATAACATTTTGAAATAAAATACAGAGAACAGTTTTACTCATAGATTACAGGAAAACCTATAAGAAGTCTATGGTCTTGAAATAACATGGTAATCATGTGCGCACAAATATACATTTGCAGTTGGAATTCATGTGAGAACATGTTTGTCAAATACAATGTTATTAAGTTTGTATTTGGGATAAATTCATCTCAACTACGGAACCCTTCATTAGGCGTGGTCTGAAACGCACTTGGCCGGTTTGTTTAAATATTATTATTTCCTTTAGTAACTACCTATGTTTGCTTAAAATAACTAAATTATACTTATTTATGTTATCGAAGAGCGGAGTTTCCTAAAACAGGCTGGACTGCTTAAAAGGAAGCTCTAATCACTATGTATAAAACATTTTTAATATTTGCTTCTTCTTCTCCCCCTTGCTCACTTTTGTACATGGTTGCGCTAATTTTAAATCACAGATAAAATTTAATTATTTGGCAACATTACGAATTGGTTGGTAATACATCCCTATCTCCCATCCCTTCCTTGCACGGAACCTATCGTACTCGTGGAAGCGAGATGGCAAACGTACGGCGGAAGTGATCCGTCATTAGACATTTCACAAGACTTTTGTTCGTTGGCTATGAATCTGTGTGTCGAGAACATTGCGTTCCTAAGAAAAATTAATAATTGGTGAAACTTGGTGTTTTGTGCGTGAAACCGCTGTGAATCTTGCTGAGGAGCTGCCGACAAGGAAAACAAGGTACCGTGCAACCCTCTAAACCTTAAAAGAAAGACCGATTTCACCCTGTGTCTCCACGCGGTCTCTCAACGTCCCGTTTCATTATTTTCCAAGTTGATTTGTTGTCTTATTTTGCTTTCCCGCGCATCCATTGGTCCTTTTCGAGCCGGATTCCATCTGGAATCAGTGAATAGCCAACCATTCCCCTATCCTGGGTCAATTTGTCGCAAATTCCGAAATTGTAACCGCGCCGGACGCATGTGCCGGTAAGTTAGGTTATATGTCGTAGATTCTCGTAAACCCCGCTAATATGGTAGTTAATTAGCATTCTTATTCGTATCGTATCGTCTCGTCCTGTCGTATCGTCGTAATCTAGCAAGTAAGTTAGATTTTTCGCAACCGCAAACCTAACAAATAAGTTAGACAATCGTTATCGTTAAACTATCGTAAATAAATAATTATTTCGTATCGTGACCCAGGAACATAACAAACATCTTAGTGATATTTCGTTTCGCATTGAACTGCATAACTTGTAGGTACCTACCTAATTAGCTCGTTCGTAATATCCAGTCAAGACTGGTTCAGTAAACAAAAGAACCACATTTCATAACTTTACGTGCGTTCACAAAATCATTTATTGTAATTTGTGGAGTGTAATCGAATCACAGTCCTTTCAGAACTACTTGTCGTATATATTTATTTAGTCTTAAACCGCTAATAAAATATGGCGGACGCAACTCTAAAAAGATTAATATCGAAACGCGATCGGATATTTGCTCGCATGCAAGCCATATCTGACCAGGCAAAACGAATCGACTTAGAAGGATTCGATAAGGAGTCCTTCTTCTGTGACATTAAAACAGTTGATTCATTGCGTGTGGACTTTGAAAACATATTGGACGAAATTGTCGCCCATGAGCTCAAATTAAATCCTGACTGCGCTGTCTCCTATCAAGCGCTTTCTTCATTCGAAGACCTTTTAGGCCGTGTAAAGCGAGCTGAAGAAAAACTGCTAGTTCAATCTCGTAATGAGGTCAAAAGGTCACCTCGATTACCTCCTATTGAAATCCCCGAATTTAACGGAGACCATAGAAATTGGCCATTGTTTATCGCTAGCTATAAAAATGCAGTACATACTAATGTTTCTCTGACAGACTGTGAGAGGTTATATTATTTATTAGGAAAGTTAACAGGAAAGGCTCGTTCAATATGTGCGGGTATAAATCCATCAGCAGATAACTACCCTCTTATTTTCGATTCGCTTTGTAAAAGGTATGAAGATAAGCGTCAGTCCGCAACTTCATACGTAGACCAATTATTTGAATTTAAATCTATTTCGACTGGAACCCCAAATAATTTAGAATCATTTCTCGATAAATTCTCGTCATCTGTAGCCGCTTTAAAAAACACAAAGGTCAATGACCTCGCTGATTTTATTTTATTACATATCGCTATTAAGAAACTCGACCAAGATACTGTGCGTGCCTTCGAAACTAATTATCAACTAAGATCTAATAGTTCCAAAATTCCATCTTTTTCTGATTTGGATTGTTTCGTTCGTGACCATATAAAAATGTTAGAACGTACTTCATCATCTGTTGCTAGGGTCACAGGTTTCAATAAGAAACCACTCGAACGTAAGTCTACCGTCGCGTACGCCAGCACCTCTGGTCCCGAGAAAACAACATGTGGTCTATGCAGTGAGAAACATGATTACATTTATAAATGTAAGATATTTAATAGTTATAACCCTGATCAGCGTTTTAACTTCGTAAAGACTAACAATTTGTGCATAAATTGTTTAAGTAGTGGTCATCGTGTTTCCGCGTGCGAGTCAACTTCTAGATGTAAAAGGTGCCACCGCAAGCACCATACATTATTGTGCTTTGGAACCCAGCAAGCGGCGTCTGCTACCGTTGCCAATGCGGCACCTAGTGACGCTAACGCTGCCTCCGCTCGCGATGACGTCGCGCTCTGCGCGTTATCAGCTAATAATAATGAGGTTGACCATTTATCTCGATGCCCCACGACGGTTTTGATTGCAACTGCGCGTATTATTGTCGTGGATTCTCATGGTAATAAGCACATTATTCGTGCATTGTTAGACAGCGCTTCTCAAAGTAACTTTATCACGCGTGAGTGTTGTCAACGCTTAGGTTTGAACATAAATAATCGACCTACTTGTTCCGCCGTGAAAGGAATAGGCGGTTCAAGTAAAACAATTCAGGGTTCCGTACAATTTAAATTTCATTCTCGCTTTGATCGTAACATAAATTATAGTGTCGACTCTTTGGTAGTAGATAAAATTACTGAACATCTACCAACTGCCACGGTTAATTCTTCACTCTTATTTAACTTCAAAAACTTGCCGTTGGCAGACGACACATATTTTTCGCCAGGCCCGATTCAAGTATTGATCGGTGCTTCGATTTACCCACACTTACTCTTGTCGAATAAGGTTCGAGGACAGTCGTCATATGTATCACCGCTTGCTTTAGAAACTGTCCTTGGCTACGTTATAGTAGGTGACGCGCCGGTCCGTGTTGATAGCAACTCGACCGTTTCATATTGCTGTACCGCGGACCCGTTGGTCTCAGCGGTTCGGAAATTTTGGGAATTGGAGGAGGTGGATGTTCCCCCTGTAGTCAGCTCGGATGACAGGGAGTGTGAGGAGTTTTACACACGCACCACTACCAGAGATAGTGACGGTCGATACGTGGTAGCTCTGCCTTTCAAGGGTGATGTCGAATCCCTTGGTAACTCACGCCAAGCAAGTGAACGTCGGTTTCACTGCTTGGAACGGAAGATGCAAGCTTCTCCACAATTAAAGGTCGCGTATGATAGCGTCATCCTCGAATATTTAGAAAAAGGTTATATTTCACCTGCAAATTCAGATTCTTCAGAAATTTCGTATTTTATTCCGCATCATGGGGTGATCAGGGATGATAAGGTCACAACCAAACTTCGTGTCGTTCTCGATGGTAGTTGCAAGACTACCTCCCGCATTTCGCTTAATGACCTCTTGTACGGTGGGCAAAACCTGCAAGGGAGTTTGTTTAATATTATCGTTGGTTTTCGTTTGTTTTCGATTGCACTCTCCGCAGACATTCGGCAGATGTTTCTTAGCATTGGAATCCGAGAATCTGATCGGCGTTTCCAACGCATTTTGTATCGCTTTTCCCCGCAAGAACCTTTACAGGTTTATGAATTTAATCGTGTGGTTTTCGGGCTTAAGTCTAGCCCCTTCCATGCGCTGCGAACTATTAGGCAGCTGGCGGAGGATGAGGGTAACTCCTACCCTCAGGCTAAAAATATCGTCACTTCAGGGTTGTACATGGATGATTTCGTCTATTCTGTCCTCACGGAAGACCAGGGTATTTCTACCGCCTCGGAGATGATAGGTCTCATGAAAGCTGGTCAATTTGAATTGGTTAAATGGACCAGCAACTCCCAAGCCGTTTTAGACTCGATTCCATCCTCGCATCGTCTGCTAGCTGTCAAAGAATTCGACGAATCCGACCAGCAGAAAGTACTGGGCTTGTGTTGGTCGCCTACGTCAGATCACTTCAGCATGAGAGTCAATACTCCCGCACAAAACTGTACTAAACGTACAATATTATCGTGTGTCGCTAAATTATGGGACGTCATGGGATTTGTAGCACCTGTCGTCCTGTACGCTAAACTTCTTATCAAGCAGCTTTGGCTGCGTGATTGTGACTGGGATGATACCCCACCTGAGGATATAGTCAGGCTGTGGACTCGCTTCAAGGAAGAGCTCCCGTTGCTCTGTAATATAAAAATCCCACGTCACGTTGGTATCGTCGCCGATAGTGTAGTCACTATCATGGCTTTCGCAGACGCCAGTGAGAAGGCATACGGGGGAGTGATTTACTTCCACGTCCAAAATAGCGATAGCAATATTGTTTACTTGCTAACCGCAAAGTCTAAGGTCTCACCTAAGAAGGTCGTTTCTCTCGCTCGTCTGGAGCTTTGTGCTATTCTTGTGCTAGCTCAACTTATGAAAAATGTCATAGTCGCTTGTCAGCCCCGCATTGTTTTTCGTAACATATTCGCATTTTCGGATTCGACAGTCGCGCTCTGTTGGGCACATTCGTCGCCCCATCGGTGGAACACCTTTGTGGCCAACAGAGTATCGAAAATACAAAGCGACTTGTCGCCACAAAATTTGTATCACGTGTCCGGTACGGACAATCCCGCAGATTGTCTGTCACGTGGTCTCACACCTTCTCAAATTGTTGACCACCCGCTTTGGTTCAGTGGTCCTCCGTGGGCCCATTTGGACGTCTCACAGTGGCCTATAGTTCCCTTTAGTCCTTCGTCGGTGCCTGAAGCACCCGAAGAGAAGAAGCTTTCGTTGCTATCCGCTGTACCAAATGAAAGATCACCTATTCTTTCTTTGGTCGATCGCATATCGTCCTGGAGTAAATTACTTCGAGTAGTAATTTACGTTTGTCGTTTTGTCAGGTTGTTACCTGTTAGATATCGCATGTCAGCGTCGGATTACGACTTCGCTGAATCACTCGTTCTTCGTGAGCTTCAACGCCTTTATTTCCCCACTGAGATTGCTAGACTCGAGGAAGGCAAGGATTGTAGTCCTGCTTTACGACACTTAAAGCCGTTTCTCAAGGACGGACTCATTAGAGTCGGAGGCCGTTTAAGAAACTCGGATTTAAGTTATGAAGGTAAATATCCCATTTTGCTTCCAAGCAAGGATCCCATTTTGAATTTGCTCGTCGAATACCATCATAAATTAAACTGTCACGCAGGTCCCGACCTGCTGATGTCACTCTTACGTCAGAGGTATTGGATACTTTCTGCTCGTAATTTAATTAGAAATAGAATCCATAAATGTATTCCTTGCTTTCGCCTTCGTCCTAAGTCAAGTTTTCCTGAAATGGCGGATCATCGCTCTTGTCGTGTCGTCCCATCCGCTAAGCCGTTCGTTCACACGGGCACGGACTATGCCGGACCGTTTAGGGTTACCATGTCTCGAGGTCGAGGTGTTCGCTCCACCAAAGCCTATGTGTGTCTGTTCGTTTGCATGACTACACGCGCCGTGCACATTGAACTTGTTGGTGACCTTAGCACAGCTAATTTTATGGGCGCGTTCAAACGGTTCTTGTCGAGGCGTGGCCCGGTGAGTAGGATTTATTCAGATAACGGGACTAATTACATAGGCGCTAAACGCAAACTTTCGGAACTTCACGAATTTCTTTGCTCAAAATACCATAATACTGAATTTGGTCATACGCTAGCTGAGAGTCGCATAGATTGGTCACTCAATGTCCCGGCTGCTAGTCACTTTGGGGGCAATTGGGAAGCTAATATTAAAAGTCTAAAGGCGCACTTGTATCGAGTCATAGGTGACACTATTCTCTCATTCGAGGAATTAAGTACCGTTCTTACCCAAGTCGAATCGGTAATGAACACTAGGCCTCTTTGCAGGACACTCTCTAGTGATCCTTCGGAACCGTTAGCTTTAACTCCAGCGCACTTTTTAAATCTAACGCCTTTAAGATATTTGCCTGCCGAGGAAATAGACGAGAGAACTACTGTCGCTAGACATGAATTGTTAGACAGACTGGTACAGTCGTTTTGGAAGCGCTGGAGGAGCGGTTACCTCCACACCTTACAATCGCGTCGCAAATGGAACACGCCGGTCGATCCGGTCGCTGTCGGTACGGTCGTGATTCTTATAAATGATAATTCGCCTCCACTACACTGGCCGTTGGGTGTCGTGGAGGAAGTTTTCCCGGACTCCACAGGAGTCACTCGCGTCGTTCGAGTTAAGACGACGACAGGCTCTTACTTGCGCCCCGTCGTTCGTCTTTGTCCGTTACCTAACCAATAGATTAGGCAATTTCGTCATTTAGGTTAGGTGAGCGTTAGTAATTAGGTACTTAGTTTATCGTTTAGTTTAGTAAATTAGCTTCAATTCTTGAAGGCATCGCTTCAAGCCCGGGGGGATGGTTGCGCTAATTTTAAATCACAGATAAAATTTAATTATTTGGCAACATTACGAATTGGTTGGTAATACATCCCTATCTCCCATCCCTTCCTTGCACGGAACCTATCGTACTCGTGGAAGCGAGATGGCAAACGTACGGCGGAAGTGATCCGTCATTAGACATTTCACAAGACTTTTGTTCGTTGGCTATGAATCTGTGTGTCGAGAACATTGCGTTCCTAAGAAAAATTAATAATTGGTGAAACTTGGTGTTTTGTGCGTGAAACCGCTGTGAATCTTGCTGAGGAGCTGCCGACAAGGAAAACAAGGTACCGTGCAACCCTCTAAACCTTAAAAGAAAGACCGATTTCACCCTGTGTCTCCACGCGGTCTCTCAACGTCCCGTTTCATTATTTTCCAAGTTGATTTGCTGTCTTATTTTGCTTTCCCGCGCATCCAGTACACATAAGGAACTTTTAAGCAAAATTTCATGCTTCTAGATTTGTAATAGCATCAAAAATGCTATTGGGTGATTGCAACATTAAATGAAAGATTGAATTATTTGCTCAATTCGTGTTCGTTTATTTTTATTCTGGCATCAGAATAGAACGCTTCAGTAGTAAAGAGGAGATCCGCAACCGCAAGCGCACTGTCCGGAGATAGATACGGCACCAGCAGCGGGTACAGCACCACCGAAAGTCACTGCGCCCATTATGGGAACAGTACCAGCAACAGCGGTGTTACCGGCGACTGGAAGTTCACCAATGACCGCCACGTTGCCTTCACCGGCGCCGTAGTAAGCAGCCCCAGTGCCGATAGCACCTCCATATGCGGTAGCAGGAGCAAGTGCGCCACCATAAGCAGATCCGATGGCACCACCGTAAGCACCAAGACCGAGGGCACCACCACAGGCAGCACCAGGATAGAGACCAGCGCCGAGACCCAGAGCAGGAGATATGGGGGCCACTTGACCTTTGCAGCCGCACCCGTAACCAAACACATTCTGAGGGAACAATAACATATTTATTTATAGAAAACCATCATGCCAGAATTACAGAACAACTATGAAATACAAAAACATTAGCAATGATGAGAAATCTTAAAATTAAATATATTTTGGACGATCACTCACCTGGACCAAGCAAGCTTGGATGCAGAGCAACAGAACAGTGAAGGTAGACATGTTTGACCTTTGTTTGTGTTCAACGAAAAGCTGAAGACTGAATGATGTTCCTACTTCTAGGCAACGTTTATATAGTACGAAATTTTCTTATCATAATAACGTGATGTTTTTCTATGTTCTATTGAAACAAAGCCCTTCATACTAAATATTTCAAGGATACCATCACTTACGAAATACATGCATTTTTCTATTTCCCCATATTGAAACTACTGATAAAGGTATGAAAAGCTCATTTCAAAATCCACAAATTGCTGCAACACAACTAGATAAGGACTACGTTTCAGTATAAATAGTCGATCGATTCTTGGAAAACTCATTCTGAAGTTCACTTCAACACAAACTACAATGTCTGCCAAGGTGATCCTCGTCCTCTGCGCTCAGGCGCTCTTCATACAGGTGAGAAAGTATTCTTAAATATTACATTCTTCCGTTAGCATTTCTTCTATGTACAGTATGCGTTCAAAAGTGCATAGGCACGTTAAAAGTCGTATTGTTGTGAACACGCAGTATAGTCCGTATATCTGTATGTGTAAACAACACGGCACACACACCACAGAGAACGCAGTTTTGCGCTTTACACACTGTCGTATCGTCGCGTACTTGCGCCGCACTACCGAAACAAATATATATTTCCGTCGCTTTTGTTAGACACGGTAACTCACACGCATCATGCGCTTGACCATGGCCAGTTTATGGCATTGCTAAAATTCGATCTAAACTCATGTGTGCAGATAGCAGAAAGCGTCAAGCGTTGGTCTGAGATTCAAACTGGCTAAAGTTCCGATCTCGTAAAGCACAGCGCAGTTTTTTGCAAATATTATTATTTTTGTTTGCAATAATAATATATTTTAACTATTGCTGCCTTTTTTATTAATGCTGTTATTGCAATAAAGGGTTAAGAATTAAAAATGCGTGATATGTGATAACAAAATTAAAAAATATTTGTTCGTTATATTTATTTTACTTATAAATAACAAATTGCTACAATTATTTGTCATTACTTCAGCTGAATAAGATGTGAAATAGATGTCAAGAAACTTTGTATTATTTTGACATATTTGTATTGTGAAATGTTTTAAATTTTAAATGATTTTTTTTCACCATAAATATTAGTTAGCTTTGATCATGGTCGAAGTAACTAAGCAGGAAATAAGAATACAAAACTACTCAAAATTTAAAAATAACTACTTACAAAATAGGTGATTTTAAGGTTAAGTATGGGCAGTTTGTTTACATTATTTATTTTACATTTTATTTGGCTTTAGTAAATATTGGTTGGTATTGAGGTTATAGCTTAACACGTTGAGGGACACTAAACGCCCCCAGACGTAATAACAATAAAACTTCTATTGTGTCTCGTTCAGTGTCCTCGAATGCGTTAAGTATTCATTTTCTTTACGAAAAGAAGATTGAAACTAAACCTCAAATTTTAATCCTAAAATAATAATATTTCTAAAATAATCTTAAACATTTTCGGTCTATCTGCGAGAAATACGACAAACACCATATATTGTAACGTGCTTACAAAAATCGTTACCACAAATTCATGCAATAACGAATCTGTTTTTTATTAAGTTGGTACGGTAAATATTTTAAGGTTAAAATATAGCAGTGTCCCACTTGAAGTCTTAATATTATCGTGCGAAACTTAAACGTTCTCGTTTATACCTTTCTGTCGAAAACGGCTTCCTAGCTGGTCTTCAGTGATGCAAAACTTCAGAGTGCACAGCGAACGGTTCATAATAATGTGTTTAATAATTCAGCAAAATATCTCTGGTATGAAACCATTTGTTTCATATTCATTCATCATTTGACGTCGCTGCTCCTCGATAATAAGCCTCTTTCTCATACCTCTTAACCCTCACAGTATTTCTCTAGAACAAAGAATAACATTGTATTAATTACACATAATAATTATTTATCATTCACTAATCGAATTAAACCTCATAATGAATTTAAAACTTTAAAGGCATCTTCTGTCTCAACAATACCTCTGTTATATCAACAATACCTTTGATTAAGATTTATGTTTAGTAAAATATGAAATATTGAAATGATAACACTCACACTCAGTCCGGTTTCATTAGATATTTGTGCATTCACTTTTACGCAGTGCAATAATATTTGATCTCCCTTCAATATTTATATTTGACTGCATTTTGAAAATAATAACCACAACACCGCTAATACCTAAATACTCGTCACCAACAATAACCACGAACCAACAAAGTTTTATTAAGCGAATACGCGTAACGAACTGCGTCTGTCTACCCCACAGATATCGAAATAATTTACTTAGTTTTCTGTGGTCTACCTGCTAAACTAATATTTATGTGAACAAGACGACCGAAACAAAAAACGAATGATTATTGAACTAGTCATTATTAAAAAACAACAAAAACTATGAATAGTAATTATTAAAAAATTACAAGCAAACCGCAGATGAGATTTGAACCCTCGCTCGGCTCGCCATAATCGCACATACCAAAGCACGTTATCCACTGAGCTAGCATGCCATATACTGTATTGATAGAAATTATGAAGTACTATGAGTTGCAGACAAAGTGTGTGTGTCTATAGTATTGTAACATCTTATAGAAGAAGGTCGTAAGTCAAACCGAAGCGTCAGTCTATTGCTTTGTGCGATTGCCTATGGACTTTTGGTTAGTACTGTACCTATTTTATGGATATTTTTCAAAATTCAGTATAATTATATAGGTACTGAGCATTTGATCAGTTTAATATTGTGGATTAAGTAACGCATATTTAACCCTAATATTTCGAGTCACATGTAAAGATTACCAATATAAAGAAAAATATTGTATTCAGATTTAAAACTCTGGTCTTCAATTCCTCGAAGAGTCCATTCAACTTAAGCTAGACATTCTTTCTTTTAATTTTATAATGACCGTTAAGTTTTTCACACTAAAACATGTTTAGAATTGCATAAAACACGTCTGACACCCATTACGTTACTTGATCGATAAAATTATCATGTTACAATGCATATTTAAGATACAATATTTTTTTGTTTACAGACTGGTTTCAGTTCATGTCTTGGTCGTGGAGCTATTGCCGCTCCTACTCTTATTGCCCCAGGATGTGCTGGGAACGGCTGGGCTGGCAATGGTTTGATCGGGAATGGTTTGATTGGTAATGGCTATGCTGGTAACTGTGCCAACAATGGTTTCATTGGTGATGGTATTATTGGTAATGGTTTAATTGGCAATGGATTGGCTGCTCTAGAGATCATCCCCACCAGTGGCGGTGGACTGCCTGTCTCCAGCTTTTGTGATTTCGCTCCCAGTGGCCTCTCCGTAGCGTCTGAGAATGTGTATGAGGGTGCTCTGTCCGTGGCTGGTGAGCTGCCGTTCGTGAGTGGTGTGGCTTTGGAGGGAGTATTACCAAGTGGCGGTGCTGGCGCCGTCAGCTACAGCTGCGGTAACGGTTTTACTGCTATTGAGAGCATCGCTCCTTCTGCTGCTGGCTATGGCGCTGCTGGTGCGTATGGCGCTGGTGGTGCCTATGGTACTGCGGGTGGCTATGGGTTTGGCGCTGGGTATGGACTTGGAGCTCCTGCAGCTCTCGGACTTGGCTATGCAGGCCGCGGCTGTGGATGTGGTGTGTACTAAAAACTTAAAAATAATTACGTTACTTTTTGTCGGAACCAATGATGATTCAATAAAATGATTTGGAATTTATTTTGTTTTATGAATTTACTTTTACCCAGTCTCCCTGTAATGTAATGTGTGATGTTTTATTTAATTAAAAAGAGGTCTCGTAAATTCTGTGCGTTCGATTCTTGCTGTCGAATTGAGGGTAGTTGGTCAATCATCACTGAACCTGTTCACTAAACCCAGAATACAGCTAAACTGCCTATCTGTGTAGTGCCGTGCATGCTGAAGCTCTCCCGCTGACCCGGGAGTTGAGACAAGGTAGGTGGTGTTCAATTGCCTTCTTGGAGATACTAGAAACAAACGATTTCCACCCACAAATACTTTACTTTCAACATTCTAATGTTCACAAGACGCCAGCAATTATTTTCTTAAAAAAGATTGGTCGAAAACCGAACACTGTGATTTAGCTAAACTTGACGTTTTATCAAGACTATACTTTAGTTTGAATGCTTTCTTTCTAATAGTGTCAAACTATAGCCATATTTTAATCTTCCAATGAGTCATAAATCATAATATTACTAAGCTGAAATTCCTCGAACCTTCCAAATTCGACAAAACATTCTACAAAAGAGGGCAATCCGAGCGATCTATAAAATGGGTCCTCGCGATTCCCTTAGAGACAAATTTAAAGAAATTGATATACTGACTCTGCCTTCTCTTTATATCTTAGAAAGTATTTTGTATGTTCGCAAAAACTTAGGACTTTTCAAAATAAGAAGCGATTTCCATAATATAAATACACGTAGTAGACATGAAATTGTGATACCCTCTTTTTTTTTTTTTTGAGGGTGGGAAATCATCAAATAACTTCTCCCGCTCTGGGCGGAGCGGGAGGGCGTGTCAGACTCTTACTGACTAAAACCCACCCGTGTTCCTTCGGTTGCCCTGTTGCCGGGGGCCACGATCTCCCTTTCGGTTTTCTTCGCAACCCCGGCAGGCATCGGCCCTAGTGGACCCCTTCAAATCTGCTGAAACTCCGCAAAAACTTAGGACTTTTCAAAATAAGAAGTTATTTACATAATATAAATACACGTAGTAGACATGAAATTGTGATACCCAAATTTAAATTAACTAAAACAAGCAAGTCATTTCTTATAAACAGTATCCGCTTTTATAACAAGTTGCCAGAGTCTGTTACAGTACTTAGCGATGGGAAGTTCAAAACCCATATCAAACGTGTTCTTATCAAGAAAGCATATTACAAAATTAAAGACTATGATGAAGACAAGGAAGTTTGACAATAATTCCTTCTGCACATGTGGCTTTCCTGGTATCTCATTAACGGCATAATTATGTAAGAGTCTATTATCTGCTCCCAAATTACCATATTTATTTTCATCTTATTTTTTTTTTACATTCGTCCTTGACATATTCATCCTATTATTTGACATTATATACCTACGAGTTAATTTTAACTGTTTATTAGTGGCTTTTTTGTACATGATAATTATTCAGATTTATTACAGCGTTTAATTAAAAGAGGTTTTTATTTTTATTAATTTATATATCTTTTGTATAGATTCTTTTCTATTTTGTGAATGTGAGAACACTGTAGGATTAGTGGACTGTAGATTTGTTGACCATTTTCTATTTTCTTAAGTACCTGGTACTTATTGAAAGACACACTGTCCTCCCATACCTAGTCACACTGTTATTTGAAAGAATTGTAAAAGCCAATTATTTTTAAAAGAGTAACCGTGGAGTTTCTTGCCGGCTCTTCTCCATAGGAAACGACCAATTGGAACCGTGCACCTATCTTCTGACGTTTCATAAGTGCCTATGTAGGTCTATGTGTAATAAAAATATTTTGAATATTGAAAATTTTGAATTTTGAATTTTGACATCAATAACCAAAAATAACCTCTTTGGTATACCTATTTGAAACATTTCCCCTTCTTCCGAGTAACACGATACATGTACATTCACGATTTGTGAGATAATTAAGGCAGGCAAAACCGTTGGGGGTCATGTTTCGTCATCACATGGGAGTCACGTGATTTTACGAAATCACATATTAATAAGTTAAGTTTTTTTGCGTTTATAGAATACCGTACATCTGTATTTAGGTTTAAAATACATAACATGATTATACGTTACAATAGACCCACAAATGCATGACAGCGTTTTAAACAGTGTATGTCATTAGTTCGACAAACAAGTGATAGATTTCTCATTCCTTTATTTCGCGCGATCTTGGTAGGAGGATCCATAGGTCGAAATGAAATTAAATTGTTTATTCTGTAAATATATTAACGAAATAACTTTTACACGACATGTTATAAAAAGAATAATCTAGATGGAGTCGCCATTTCCTGCCTGACTACCTTCATTTCAAAGCCCAAAGTCTCTTTTAAAGTCCAGACATAATCTTGGTCAGATCATGTAGATAAGTGACTGAAATGGTCTTTTGAGCACAGGACCACTCAGATTTGAGTAGACCAGTCCTGTCAGTGCAAACATTGTCATTAATCGAGTAACACAACTGAGAACTTAATGAGCTCAACGACTCGGCGAACAATATCAAATAAAAGACATTTAGGTAGGTCGCATAAAGTAACTTACTCAAACTGCCAGACCATCATTAACACTAACAAAGAATGAAAAAAATACCCACATAGTCCTTACATTCGCAATAATTAAAGTTAAATAGGTAAAACTTTACAAAATTAATATTCATGTAATTTTGTTTATAATATTTTGTTTATGTATAATGTTGATTTTGCATGATAAAAAAAAGTTTTATGGATTTGTCTTAGCAGAGCGAGCAGCTCAATCCCAGGCTTTTTTATCGAAGGTGCAACAGGTCGTAAGTTCGACAGGTCGTTAGTGCGACAGGCTAAGTATGTTTCAAAAATATCACTATAATTACCGGAGATTTATTATGAAAAACGGCACGGTTGACATCTGTTGAGGATGCCACCATCCGGGGGATTCAAGACGACACTTACCTCCGGGTGTCATCGTCTAGCTAACGTACTTGCATAGACACAATCTTGTAGCAAGGATTATTCATCAGAAATATGGCCCTGAAATGCAGCCTTGTGGAATCGGAAGTACTGTACTACAAGTAAGTGCCCAGCCCAGTTCTCGAAAATGAAAACAAAATGCTATAGGATATGATATACCTCAAGATGGATGTCGCAAACATAATTATACAAAAATATGCAGAAGCTCATGAACATATACTTCATCATCTCGTGAATGTTGATGCGATCTTAATAACACTGAATTAGTGCGAGGACTAAAAAGGGACCTTTTGAGTTAGTTTAGTGCAGTGTAAGTGAACTTAAACTATAGTGCAAGTGCTGACTTTTATATAGAACTCGAGAATCAAGTTAATAGTGACTAAGAAATACGTTATTGGACGGCTTCTTAATTTTATAGTTACTTAGCAATTTAAGTTATATTTAAATTACTTATTAACTAATAGGCTAGATTGTAATATGAATAAAATAAAATTGTGAAAATTTATAAAGAAAAAAAATGAAATAAGGCGAAATTTTTGAGTTTTTGCGGTTTTCGTCTACTTAAAACTGCAAACCAACGAGATTGTTTTGGTCCAGCGAGAAAATATCAATAGTTTTAAAAGTCTAATTATATTTGGACTTTTAAAACTCTTAAGCTCATTTTTTTATAAATATGGTATGAGTTTTACACTTTTCTTTTTTTCGAACGGGTCTGCTGTAAATCCCGATCTCCTCCGATGGAAAGCTATGGATGAGGTATATGATTGACTTTTCGAAGTAAAGTTTTAAAACTAATTTTCAAGTGTCTTTTTCTTTTTATTTTGCACAATATGTTGCTTTATAGTCAGTGATAAATAAATGCAATTTCTTTCTTCAAACTTCCTTTATGACAAAATTTAAGAGGTATCTCTTTACTAATAAAACTTCACTTTAACATTACAGAGACACTGGGTAAAAGTAAATTCATTAAACCAAGTATATTGCAAATCATTTATTGAATCATTGGTTCTTACGAAAACTTCAGTTATTATTGTTAAGTTTTTAGTAGACACCACATCCACAGCCGCTGTTTCCATAGCCGAGTCCGAGAGCTACAGGAGCGAAGGCAGCAGCTCCAGGTCCATAGCCAGCGCCGAACCCATAGGCACCCGCAGCGCCATACGCACCAGCAGCGCCATAGGCAGCAGCAGAAGGAGCGATGCTCTCAATAGCAGTAATACCGTTACCGCAGCTGTAGCTGACGGCGCCAGCACCGCCATTTGGTAACACTCCCTCCAAAGCCACAGCACTCACGAACGGCAGCTCACCAGCCACGGACAGAGCACCCTCATACACATTCTCAGACGCCACGGAGAGGCCACTGGGAGCGAAAGTAGAGACGCTGGAGACAGGCAGTCCACCGCCACTGGTGGGAATTATCTCTATACCAGCCAAGCCATTGCCAATTAAACCATTACCAATAATACCATCACCAATGAAACCATTGTTGGCACAGTTACCAGCATAGCCATTCCCAATCAAACCATTACCAATCAATCCATTTCCGATTAAACTATTACCAGCCCAGCCGTTACCAGCACATCCTGGGGCAACAAAACTAGGAGCGGCGATGGCTCCACGACCAAGATATGAACTGAAACCAGTCTGTAAACAAAAACATATTATATATATTAAAAACTAGCTGCCCGGCCCGGCTTCGCACGGGTAGCATTAAGAACTTATTTACGGCGCACCTAACTACCTACCCTACCTACCCTACCTACCTACCCTACCTAAAACCTCACGGAGCCCGAGACCTTTCCAACGAATGCAAAACCGTGGAAATCAGTTCGTGCGTTCTGGAGTCTTTATATAGTAGATATATCTTTATCAGCAAATATACATTGAAACAAATAGTATAATTTTATCGATCAAGTAACATAATGGGTGTCAAACGTGTTTTATGCAATTCTTAACATGATTTTAGTGCGGAAAACTTACCGGTCATTATACAATTAGAAGTGAGAATGGCCTCTTTGGGAATTGAAGACCAGTGTTTTAAATCTGAATCCAAACTTTTTTCTTTGTATTGGTAATATTTACATGACGTGACTCAAAGCAATAGGGTTTAATAAGCATTGCATTATTCGTTACTTAAATTGCGTTACTTGGTAATCCACAATATTAAACTGATCAAATACTAAGTGTACACGTTAAATTTCGATACTCTAAATGGATACAAAAATATCCTAATGAAAGAATTAAATATCAAAGATTTTTTCTCACCTGGATGAAGAGCGCCTGAGCGCAGAGGACGAGGATCACCTTGGCTGACATTGTAGTTTGTGTTGAAGTGAACTTCAGAATGAGTTTTCCAAGAATCGATCGACTATTTATACTGAAACGTAGTCCTTATCTAGTTGTGTTGCAGCAATTTGTGGATTTTGAAAGAACTTTTCGTACCTTTATCAGTAGTTGAATTATGGGGAAAAAGAAAAATGCATGTATTTCGTAAGTGATGTAACCTTGAAATATTTATTATGAAGGACTTTGTTTCATTAGAACATAATTATAGAAAACATCACGTTGTTATGATAAGAAGCTTTCGCACTATATAAACGTAGTCTAGAAGTAGGAACATCATTCAATCTTCAGCTTCTCGTTGATCACAAACATCAAACATGTCTACCTTCACTGTTCTGTTGCTCTGCATCCAAGCTTGCTTGGTCCAGGTGGGTAATCGTCCAAAATATACTTAATTTTGAGATTTCTCATCGTTGCTAATGTTTTTGTATTTCATATTTGTTCTAAAGTTCTGGCATGATGATGTTCTTAATAAAATGTTTTTGTCCCCCCAGAATGTGTTCGGTTACGGGTGCGGCTGCGGAAGTCAAGTGGCTCCCATAGCTCCTGCTCTGGGTTTCGGCGCTGGTCTCTATCCTGGTGCTGCATGTGGTGGTGCCCTTGGTCTTGGTGCTTACGGTGGTGCTTTTGGATCTGCTTATGGTGGCGCACTTGCTCCTGCTGCTGCATATGGAGGTACTATCGCTTCTGGAACGGTTTACGGCGGCGCTGGTGAAGGCAACGTTGCGGTCATTGGTGAGCTGCCAGTCGCCGGTAACACCGCTGTTGCTGGTCAGGTCCCCATCCTAGGTGTCGTGAACTTCGGCGGCGCTGTGCCAGCTGCTGGTGCCGTGTCTATCTCCGGACAATGTGCATGCGGCTGCGGTTCTCCTATGTACTATTGAAACCTATTATTCAAACGCCAAAATGAAAATAAATGATCATGAAATGAGCAAATAATTAAATTTTTAATTGAATCCTTAAATCATCCTAAAGCGTTTATCGATACAATTGCAAATACTTATTTAAATAAATTAAGGCTGTCACAAACTTAGCCATAATATCTATACATATAATAAAATCGTACATTGAATATTTTTGAAAATAAGTAATTGCAACGAGATCTGAAAGATTGTAATGCCGAAAATATATTTTTTTAGAATTTTTGTATTTTTGTCTGTATGTATGTTTCAGCATGACGCAAATTCTACCAAACAGATTCTGTTAATATTTTGCATAGATATTCCCTATAGGTCTTGTCAAACTGTAGGGTATAACATATCACGCTATTTGCTGTGGGGGATGAGCAATATTACGTTATGTCGTATTTGTATGTTCCAGCATGACGCAAATTCTACCGGACAGATTCTATTAAAATTTTGCATAGATATTCCCTATAGGTCTGGTCAAACTGTAGGGTAAAAGCAATCACGCTATTTGCAATGAGGGATAAGCAAAAATATTATACAGTATGTTAAATAACAGAGAGCGTTCACTTAAACGCGTTAATCTATAGCATTAATACATTGAAATAAAAATATCAGCATAGAAAAATAATTATAAAAAAACCGAATGAAAAAAATAAAATAAATGAAAATAAATTTGAAACGTCCTGTTTAAAATCAAAATAGTAGCGCGGTAAAGTACCTAGCGTATTCGCGCTGCCCAAACCGGCAACGTCGCTATTTTTAGTTCCGAATAAAATAAGGTGGATATTGGGGGGCGGGGGCGGGGCTAGGCGCATCAATAGATCGCCGCACACGTGACTCGTCATTCATAAGTTTGTTGCGACATTGCCATACTTCCACATTGAAATACAAATGCGCGTGTACAGAGTGTTTCTTTTACATATCAATTTATTATTTTTTGCGAATATTTTATTATAAAAAAAATATAAAAACATTTTGTTTTGGAATGGTAATATTTTTTTAGCATGTATGGATGCTATACTGTTGCGGGTAAACGGGATCGCCTTTCGTTAATTAACATACTTAATACAGTATGTTTACAGTATGTTAATTAACGAAAGGCGATCCCGTCTTCGTGATTTTAGAAAAAAAAATAACGCACTAAGAGATTGTAAATGGTTATCGATTAAACTTTTTAAATGATTATCATCACGCTATACCTTTATGGAACTGAGCAGTCAATCATGAAAATATATTGGAATGGCTATTTTAGGTAACTTTCAAAGAAGCAATTAACTCAGCGGTTGAACGATTGCTTTGCTAACATGGGGATGTAAGTTCGATTCCCATGTTTCATTTTTGTTTTTTTTTTTTATATATTTTGTAATATCATTGTTTTTTTTTTTTTTTTATTATTATCTTGTACACATAATTTTAATGAAATCGTAGCGAAGTTAAAACCGTACATTGAATATTTAAAAAAAAAGTAAAAAAAAAAGAGTTTTGGGATCGATTCTTATGCCAAAAATATAGTTTTTAGAATTTTTGTCTAATTCAAACTGTAAGGTATAAACTATCACGCTATTTGCTATGGGGGATGAGTAAATATTGTAACTTGTAAAATGCAACGGTAAAGTTTTGCGGTTTAGACCCTGGCCTTTTCTTTGCCGTTCCACACGGACGTTAAACTTATAACAAGCTGCCTAGATCATTATTGTTACTATAAGCGATTACCTAATATTAAGATGACCTTGTGAAGACCACAGGAATCCGCTGGATGCGGGAAACACAGAGCCGGTCGAAGTGACGATGCTTGGGGGAGGCCTATGTCCAGCAATGGATGTCTTTCGGCTAAACTGATGACGATAAAATATAACGTCATATTTAATGATACTTGTAACGTATCTTGGATTTTATATTGCTGCAAGATCTGCACCCAATGGGAATTCCCATCGTCAAAACCGGCCAAGTGCGATTCGGATCACGCACACTGAAGGGTTCCGTAGTTGGGATAAAATTTATCCCAAGAACAAACTTAACATTGTAGTTGAAAAGCATGTCCTCCCAAACATTTTAACTGCAAATGTTAGCTTGTACACACAATATTGAGAGATTTACCATGTTATTTTAGGACCACAAATTTCTTATAAGTTTCCCTATAATCTTTGAGTAAAAAACTACTCTTTGTATTTTTTCATAATTTTAGGCTCTAGTTTCGGAGATAAGGAGGTGGAATTTTCATCTATTTTCTTAAATATCTTTCAAAGTATTATTTAAAAAAAAGAGATATCACACGGCAGTCTGCAATACTTTAATTTTTTTATTTTCTTGTTTAACTGAGTATTAACTGAAAAAAAATGAGTTTCTCGCAACAAGCCCTTTTATTTGATATGTCACACGGAACAGTTTGCAAAACTTCGTTTTTTTATTTTCTTGTTTGACCCCTAAAAGTAACCTCCATATTCAAAATTCATTTATTTACGTTACACGTCCATATTTAGATCACAGAAATACATATGTGTACCAAATTTAAATTTAATCGATCTATTAGATTTGGAACAAATTGGCTGTGACAGACAGACAGACAGACACACGAGTGATCCAAAAGGGTTCCATTTTTTCCTTTTAAGGGTACGGAACCCTTTCTTTTTCTCTTTTTTGGCTGGGAAATTATCAAATAACAAGGGCGTGTCAGACTTACTGACTAAAACCCACCCGTGTTCCTCCAATTGCCTGTAAGTTGCCAGGGGCCACGGTAACCCTTTCGGCCAAACCCGCAAACCTGGCATGGGTACGGAACCCTAAAAATGACGAACTTTCATACAAAATTTCATCCACTATTAATTTTTAAAAGCCTTCCTTAGGTTATTATCACTTATATCACTTTCCTTTAAAAAGGAACTCATATGCAAAATTTCATGCTTAGCGTTTAGGCTATACGTTATCTGCCAATGAATTTAGCATGATATCATGCTCGTATTCCCCTAAGGGTCCGACAGAGGTGTACCTTTAATTCACCCACATTTCACCAGTAATGTTTAATTAAGTCCCATGTAATAGGGAGTGACCCTATTGCCATCAACCGGGCACAAATGCAGACTCGGGCTGCTACTGAGAAACCAAATCAATCTGTGAATTTAAGATTTATATTTAGATTTTAATGTAATTAGTTTCAAACGATTGCTACAATATTGTCAGTTGACATATCCAAAATAGTAAAAACACAAGTTTTAAAAACAAATACAGCTTTATTTATTTTTATTATTTATGTACACACAGTAAAATACATAGGGAAATGACATAATCATAATTTGAGCACAAAAGTACTGCTTATTTCTTAAGAAATTTCTTCCAGCAGAAATGCGAACGGAGAAATGAGAAAAAAATGTAGACAATAGTGTGTGAGAACAAGAAGAGAAAATATGGATATGCGAAGTCTTAAACTAAAGCAAAAAAAAAACAACCGACTTCCTAAAAAACAATACAAAGTGAAAAATAACTTTAATTTCGGGAGTCGGTGTCTTTGGTTTTTTTTAATTTAAATTTTCGTTTTTTGCCACCGACTTCCCAAATTAAAGTTATTTTACACTTTGTAGTGTTTTTTGGAAGTCGTTTTTTTTTAAATGTTTTAATTTTTGACTTTTTAGTTGTGATACCCACCCCACACAAATTCCAATACCACTCCTGCTATGTGATTAACAGTCACAGGAACTTACTTATCATATCATCCACATACTACTAAGTGGGAAAAAATATGTATTACTAAAGCTAACTCAAAAACTATCCAAGCAAAGTTGATAAAATTTATATGGGACTACCTTGAGAAAATACCCTTTCAAACGAAAAAGAATTTTTAAAATCGGTTGACGGAGAAATGGGCGCACATAAATAGAAAAAAAAAAAGAAAAAAACGAACATATAACCTCCTCCTTTTTGGAAGTCGTTTAAAGATTAAAATATACCTACACGTATTTTATAATGAAATAAATGAACATATACTTAAATATATAGATAAAGCTTAAATATATAAACATTCATACTTTATAATTCTAACTGATCAGTCCCTGACCTAGTACAAGCTATCTCCGATTACTGGTCGTCATGTAACTCGATCGCTGTACAAGATTCTAAGAAGGCACGTGCCTTTACATAAACAAAGGCTCAATATTTGTGAATAAAAATGTATATACTTATATTAAGAGCGTTTTTTTCGATGTCCAAGAACGCTGTCTTAATTCGAATTTGAAATGTAAGCCCAGGTAGGCACGGGCGATTTTTCCAGCTCTGCGCCGTGCTCGTCTAGCGCCGAAATTTGAAAATCCAACAGTGTGTCTTTTAAACGCGCTGGGTTGCAGTCTGTTGGATTTTCAAAGCTCGGCTCAACACCGAGAATTAAAAATCCAGTGCGTGATAAAACGTCCCGCGTCCGTGCGTACGAGGGCATAAAGACAGTTCAATCTACCTAGCCTTTTTCCAACTATGTTGGGGTCGGCTTCCAGTGTAACTGGATACAGCTGAATATCACTATTTAAATGGAGCCACTGCCTATCTGACCTCCACAATCCAGTAATTGGGTAATACGATGCCCCTTGGTAACTCTGGTTGTTAGACTTTCGGGCTTCTGACGACCCGTAACGACTAACAGTTGTATATTTATTACACGGCATGATTTACTCACCTTTCCAGGTCTTTACATACATTTCTAGAATTGTCTGTATTTGTCAAAACGAATAGGTACTTAAATATCTCCTACATTGAACTACAACTATGAGGTACCTACCGAAGTTAAAATTTATGATAAATCATTATTATAAAAAAGTGTTATTTGCATGGCACCTGTAATATTTTACATTTAATAAGGTACAGAATTTTATTAAGACTTTAAAATTACGAGGTACTCCACTCAGAGCACTGATTTTAAGAGCACTTGACCGACTGGAAAAGTAAATTCAAATAACAAAATAATTTCCAAATAACTTTATTAAATTATCGGTTCGGACTAAAAGTAACGTAATTATCCACAGCCGCGGTCAGCATAGCCAAATCCGAGAGCTGCAGGAGCTTCAAGTCCATACCCAGCGCCAAACCCATAGCCACCCGCAGTACCATAGGAACCACCAGCGCCATACGCACCAGCAGCGCCATAGCCAGCAGCAATAGGAGTGATGCTCTCAATAGCAGCTACATCGTTACCGCAGCTGTAGCTGACGGCGGCAGCACCGCCACTTGGTAACACTCCCTCCAAAGCCACAGCACTCACGAACGGCAGCTCACCAGCCACGGACAGAGAACCCTCATATACATTTTCAGATGCTACGGAGAGGCCACTAGGAGCGATAGCAGAGACGCTGGAGACAGGCAGTCCACCGCCACTGGCAGGAATGATCTCTAGAGCAGCCAGGCCATTGCCGTAGAAACCATTACCAATGATACCATCACCAATCAAACCATTGTTAGCACAGTTACTAGCATAGCCATTTCCGATCAGACCATTGCCAGCCCAGCCGTTACCAGCACATCCTGGGGCAATAAGAGTAGGAGCGGCGATGGCTCCACGACCAAGACATGAACTGAAAGCAGTCTGAACATGAAATTATTGTATTAGTAAATATCTTTTTATCAGCAGACGACGTCGATATCGATGACACATGATTGTTCACGTAATGTAATGTGTTTTAGAAGAATTTCATGTAATCGCAGTTTTATTGATAGTTAAAAACTTAGCAAGAATTGTGAGCGGCGAATGATCTACGTGGCAAGCTATAAAGTTTATTGTGTAAAAAAAGTTTGGAAAAATTTACAATATTTTTACTTAGCTAATGCGGACACAGTATGCAACCCTTGGGAATACAAAACTATGAAAAGGTTAAATCAACTCAAAACTTATCTTCATAAGTTTTGCGTCTTCGCATTTGATGTAATTACAATTTTCTGATAGTGAAGAACTTAGAATCGTGAGTGGCTCATGGTCTAAGCTACACGGTTCAGTGTGGATATAAAAATTGAGTAAAGGCATAAAATTCACGATTTTATGAGAAGCCACGTTGGTATCTGTGGGCGCAATGTGCAACCCCTGGGGAAAACCACAAATAAGAGAATGTGAGAACATCTATTGAAAACATAAAATAATAACAAAACATTTATCACCTGGATGAAGAGCGCCTGAGCGCAGAGGATGAGGATCACCTTGGCTGACATTGTAGTTTGTGTAGAAGTAAACTTCAGAATGAGTTTTCCAAGAGTCGGTCGACTATTTATACTGAAACATAGTCATTATCTAGTTGTGTTGCAGCAATTTGTGGATTTTGAAATGAACTATTCGTACCTCTATTAGTAATTGCTATATGGGGAAATAGAAAAATGCATATATTTCGTAAGTGATGTAACCTAGAAATATTTAGTATGAAGGGCTTTGTTTTAATAGAAAATATAAAAAACATCACGTTGTTATGATAAGAACTTTTCGCACTATATAAACGTTGTCTAGAAGTAGGAACATCATTCAGTATTCAGCTTTTCGTTGAACACAAACAAACATCAAACATGTCTACTTTCGCTGTTCTCCTGCTCTGCATCCAAGCTTGCTTGGTCCAGGTGAGTGATCTCTTAAACTATGTGATGCTACTATTTTTGTTTTTTCGTCGTTGTTGTTTAATTCTTCCATAGTTAATTGATTCAGGCGTGACCTTGCGGAAATCCATTATAAAATGATGATGTGGATATATTTAATAACCTTTTCCGCTTAGCTATTTCTAAAGAGTCTTGAAAAGACCCTGGAAGAAATCGACACCAAGCACCGAGCGCAGTATGCGCTCGGTGCTTGGTGTGGCAACACGCCGTGTTCGAGTTCACGACAAGTTAATCGTCACCCTGAGGATGCCTCGTTGAGAGGTGAAACACGTGTCGATTTCTTCCAGGGTCTTTTCAAGACTCTTTAGAAATAGCTAAGCGGAAAAGGTTACTAAATATATCCACATGATCATTTTTTAATTCTTCCATAATGATTTTCTATTTAATTATATCTGTTTTTTTTTCTAAAGAATGTCTTCGGTTACGGATGCGGCTGCGGAGGCCAAGTAGCCGCTATAGCTCCTGCTCTGGGTCTCGGCGCTGGTCTCTATCCTGGTGCTGCATGTGGTGGTGCCCTCGGTCTTGGTGCTTACGGTGGTGCCATCGGATCTGCTTATGGTGGTGCACTTGCTCCTGCTGCTGCATATGGAGGCGCCATCGGCACTGGAGCTGCTTACGTTGGCGCCGGTGAAGGCAACGTGGTGGTCATTGGTGAGCTGCCAGTCGCCGGTAACACCGCTGTTGCTGGTCAAGTCCCCATCCTAGGTGTCGTGAATTTTGGCGGCGCTGTGCCAGCTGTTGGTGCCGTGTCTATCTCCGGCCAGTGCGCGTGCAGCTGTGATTCTCCTATCTACTACTGAAGTATCTTCTTCTGACGCCTCAATTAAAGTAAACGATCATGATTGAGCAAATAATTCAACATTTTATTTAATCCTCAACTCACTCAACAATTTTTATCGATACAAAATACGGACGTACTAATAATATGATAATTATAAAAGTTTTTGAAGTGCATGTTAGCTGGTCAACCAAACCTTAGCAGCTGAACGGATTTGACGATTTGCTATATTAACACCGGAGATTTTGCCCAGAAGTGTACATTGCCGTACATTAGTTCGAACTGATGTAGTTTTTTGACCTCCATGCGGGAAGTATCTCTATGGCTGTCTGGTTTATTTTTTCGTTTTTGTACTAAGGCCAACTTGCATAATAAATCACTGAATGCATTTAAAGACCAACATATTTAAAACATAATTCTATCACTGACATCTTTAGTAAGATTGACAGAAATAGAATACTGTTTTAATTTCGTTTATGGCTTAATGCAAGTAGTGATGTCCAGACATCAGTCATTGCATTTAGCGCTAAATTAATTTGAGTCCAACATTTCCGCTTGCACCAATGCAAGCGGGGTTAAATGTTGGACTCAAATCGTCTTGTGCTAAGATACCTATTATTAATTCGGAATAAAAAAAAACACTAAATGCATAACTACGTCCCCTCTTTCACTGAACATTCCTGACCTAGTACAACCTATCTCCTGTTTTTTAATTATCACTTTGCACGATTCTAAGAAGGCACGTGCCATAACACAAGTAAAGGCTCAGTATTTATGAATGAATAATGTAGGTACATTCGGATTTATGGTAGGTACAATCGGATACATGTACGTACAACCGGATTTATTGAAGAGAGTGGCGACGTACTGGATAGTGTTAGTGAATGTTAAGTTAAGGTAGAGTTTATGTAATTCCAATGTAATCTTTAAACAAGTAGTAATATAACCAAAAAGAAAGGTTTTGTAAGAACGCGCCGCAGGGCGCGCTGACTGCGCGACCCGCATGTCGGGCTGTAACGACGATTGTAAAATAAAATAAAATAAACAACATTACGAGCATTGCGTTTGAGCCAAAACTAAAAGTATTCAATCAAGACTACATCCACAATGGTCGCAGTGAGGGTTCAGAGAGACGTAGATCAAACAGTATGCATACGCAAACGTATTATGAAGTATGTACAGGGAAGAGAGAAAGTTGAAAAAAACAAAGGAAGGAAGAATATTTTTTCTGCACAGAAGAGCAAGTGTAGGCAGTTATTTTTTTTTTTAACGGACATACTATCTATCTAACCTGCGTTCAGCGCTTGGTGTGGCAACACGCCTTGTGCGAGTTCGCGACAAGTCAATCGGCATCCTGAGGATAATTTTAAAAAGTGGCGGCTGTTATGTGGCGGCTGTTATGTGGCGGCCGTTATATTGCGGCCGTTATTTGACGGCCGTTATCTGGCGGCCGTTAAATGGCGGCCGTTAAATGGCGGCCGATATTTGACGGCCGTTATGTGACAGCCGTTAAATGGCAGCCGTTATATTGTGGCCGTTATCTGGCGGCCGTTAAATGGCCGTCGTTAAATGACGGCCGTTATTTGACGTCCGTTATGTGGCGGCCGTTAAATGGCGGCCGTTAAATTGCGGCCGTTATTTGACGGCCGTTAAATGGCGGCCGTTATATTGCGGCCGTTATTTGACGGCCGTTATATTACGGCCGTAAAATGGCGGCCGCTATGTTGCGGCCGTGACGTGGCGGCCGTTATTTGACGGCCGTTATATTACTGCCGTTATGTGGCGGCAGTAAAATGGCGGCCGTTATATTGTGGCCGTTATCTGGCGGCCGTTAAATGGCGGCCGTTAAATGACGGCCGTTATTTGACGGCCGTTATGTGGCGGCCGTTAAATTGCGGCCGTTATATTGCGGCCGTTATTTGACGGCCGTTATATTACGGCCGCAAAATGGCGGCCGCTATGTTGCGGCCGTGACGTGACGTTATTTGACGGCCGTTATATAACGGCCGTTATCTGGCGGCCGTTAAATGGCGGCCGTTATTTGACGGCCGTTATGTGGCGGCCGTTAAATGGCGGCCGTTATATTACTGCCGTTATGTGGCGGCTGTTATTTGACGGCCGTTATATTACGGCCGTTATCTGGCGGCCGTTAAATGGCGGCCGTTATTTGACGGCCGTTATGTGGCAGCCGTTAAATGGCGGCCGTTATATTGCGGCCGTTATTTGACGGCCGTTATATTACGGCCGTTATTTGACGGCCGTTATGTGGCGGCCGTAAAATGGCGGCCGTTATATACTGCCGTTATGTGGCGGCCGTAAAATGACAGCCGTTATATTACTGCCGTTATATGGCGGCCGTTATATTGTGGCTGTTAAATGATGGCCATTAAATGGCGGCCGCTATGTGGCGGCCGTTATGTGGCGGCCGTTAAATGGCAGCCGTTATGTGGCGACCGTCAAATAACGGCCACAATATAGCGGCCGTTATATTACGGCCGTTAGATTGCGGCCGTTATGTTGCGGCCGGTATGTTGCGGCCGTTATGTAGCGGTCGTTATGTCGCGGCCGGTAAGTGGCGGCCGCTATGGTACGGTATGGTATGGTACGGTGTGGTACGGTGGTTTCTCACTTTCAAACATCCTGTACATTTCTCTGGCGACTTTAATCCAATTCCAAGAGAATGTTTATGTTGTTGAACAACCCCAGTGGAAACGAAAGTCAAAGGGGTGCAGGCAAAGACCGAATTCTCTTCAAATAATTATTTACAAAAATATTTTAATTTTATTTTAGAAATAGCTAAGCGGAACAGGTTACTTAATATATCCTCGTCTATTGTATTTTATTATGGATTCTCGCAAGGTCACGCCTAAATCAATTAACTATCTTAAAATAACCTCTATATATGTGTCTCCATATATATGTGTTTATCATTAAAGTTATCGAATTGCTCTTATTATTTTTATGAATAGACATTGTTGCTCTGCTAGGTGAATGTTCAGTTTGAATGATACGAATAGCATTAAATGGTGTCTCAAGTCGCAATTCATTATAAACTAATATAATAAGAACTATCCTTGTTCTAAAATTACTAATTTAATTTCGAATATAATTATTTAACCTCAAAATAGATACTAATCCCCTTAAAGTCGTTACCCCAATATTATAATATAAAACTACATATTTACAATATTTCAGGGATAAGGAAAATAATATGAAACACCAAGATATTTTGTCATTCATTTATTCTTTGCCAACATCAAATTCAATATTCTACATCATACCATCACATCTCCTATTCCCCACATAATATCACTAATTAATCAGTATTCTAATATATACCATAAAACTAAAAGGTTACCTTAATATACAGTAGATCTCATACCAATACTATGCCAATCTATCTTTTTACCAACACAGCCACTAGCACGTCTTATCGTGACGAGCGCCCGACCCAAAAGGCCGTTGTTCTACCATACTGACATATCGAATCTTTCGGTGTTGCCAGTATAATATCCAACAATTATTTATTAATAAATAGAAACCTAACACTAATAAAAAGTTTTTTTTTTGTTTTGCATAAATATGCATTTGTTGATGTCTAAACTGCTTTACCTTCTATGACAAACTTACTTTTATCATCTGCTTCTCTGCATGTATGTATGGTTCAGCGATATGATGAGAGCATCATACCGCTGAGGCCTTATTCTAAATATTTTAAAAACCAAACTTGCATTTTATCAATAATATTTTACGTAAGTAATTGTTTTTCATCCCAATGTTGGTGGACCAGCAATTTTTCAATATAAATATGGATTTAAGAATATTGATTGAGAGAAGATGTCTTCGATTGAAGATGTATATTGTCCGATCAATGTGATCTTAAAAAAAAAAAACCAGCCAAGTGCGTGTTGGACCACGCACAATGAAACCCTTCATTGTGCGTGGTCCAACACGCACTTGGCTGGTTTTTTTTTTTTTTCCACAGTTGGGATGAATTTATCTCAAGAACAAACTTACACAACTTGTGTCTTCGGTACAAATAAAAAGTATAGATTTTCACTATAATAGAAACACAGATATATAATAGATACATACATACTAACAATACACCTAATAGTATCATTATAATTTATTATGTGTATAATTTATTATCTGTGAATCACACTAAGGGCTTGGTCGGGCGGGTTGCGGACGCAGCTCCGGACGCGGACACCTCCAGACGGATAGATACGCACTTAGAATCTGTCAGTGTCCAATGGCCGCGGCTCGTCCGCAATCTATCTGTTCCGGTGTGATTGATCCTTGACTGAAATTAGTGCATAGTTGATAGTTTTAACGTATTATTTTTTGCTAGGTTTTGTGTACCTATACCTATATTAACAAGCGCTTGTCGCCATCAAACTGGAAAATTTGGCGAGTAACACTGTAGAAGCAATAAATGATGTGCCTATGTTTGAGAATAATAAAAAAAAAACATCTAAGTAGTTTTTAGAAATAAATAGCAACGTGCTCATTTACACTGACATTCCCGACCTAGTAGAAGCTATCTCCGACGATTGGCTGTTGTAAAACTTTTGTTGTTCTGATAACTGAGCACGATTCTTAGAAGGCACGTGCCATAACATAAAATCACAAAATTATGAATGAAAAATGACGCGACTGTAGATTGATTGAGTGATTGAACCTGAATGCATTCAGTGAATTCTACAACAACGGTTACGAGAATCAGCCCTCCTAACAAGAACGTGTGACGTAAATTCGAAAGGGTAACGTATATTCGAACGATTATGTAATCGTTAATTTAATACAACTATCCTATAGCATTTTGTTTTAATTTTCGAGTACTGGATCGGGCAAATACCTGTAGTACGGCACCTCCGATTCCACAAGGCTGCATTTCCGGGCATGTTGCTGATTAATAATCCTGGCTACAAGGTTGTGTGTCTGATTGATTCCTCCGGACGGTGGCATGCTCAACAGATGTCAAGCATGCCGTCTTTCACAATAAATCTCCGGTGATTGTAAAGTCTTTTTTTTTTTAAATACATTGCCTGTCGCATTAATGAACTGTCGCACTAACGATCTGTCGAACTTACGACCTGTTGATCACACCACGATATAGCTTGGAATTGAGTTGCTCGCTCTGCTAAGCCTTGTGATATTATAACCATAAAACTTGACATTTTAATTATAATGCAAAATCATCGTTTTATATCACTTTATTCATTTACATTGACATTAATGCATATTATATACAAAATGATAACATGAATATTTACTTTGTAAAGTATTAATTATTCTGAATGTGAGGACAATGTGGATCTTTTTTTTTTTTTCTTTTTCCGTTAGTGTTAATGATGGTCTGCCAGTTTCAATACTTTATGCAGCCTACCCAAATGTCTTTTCTTTGGTATTGTTCGTCGATTCGTTGAGCTTGTTAAGGTTGAACTAGTCGCGGGTTTCAAACTCACTGGTGGACGTGGCCATATACCTTTTAGTGACAAATATAATTATAAACCTCACATAGTTATATCTAAAAAATAAGCAAAGGTATGATTTGATTGAGATCTAACGATCGCTGTAATTATACAAACTGATTTCAACTGAATAACCGTTAGGAACTGAATCTGAATTATCACCGCAATAATATTGGGGGTGTCCCACTAAAATGGCCTGCAACCTCCCCTTATAGCCACCCCGAGGCTCGCATCTGAATGCTGGTCTGATTTAGTACCTATCATTTCTGTTAAAACAATACACACACGACAACATTATGAAATCAATTTAGAATGAATATCTTGTAAATCTGAAGACACATTGAGAAATAACAAGTTTGCTTGCCAATATACTGTTAACTCCAACCATCAGGCCAAAGTGAGTCGGGTGCGCGCGCGCTATCTAACCCCGCCCGCCACCCCCTCTTCCTCCCACCTCACGTCACGTCTTAACTGGTAGCATTAAAACTAAAGCAAATTTTACACTTTACTACAATTTCAGCAAATTTCAAAAAACAGAATTCAGGAGATCTCACTTTACAAATAAAACTTCACACTTTTAATATTACAGGGAAACTGGGTATAAGTAAATTCATCAATCGAAATAAAGTGGGTATGAGTAAATTCTTTAAACAAAATAAATTGCAAATAATTTTATTGAATCATTAGCTCGGAAGAAAATGTAAGTAATTCTTATTAAAGTTCTTAGTAGACACCACATCCACAGCCACAGCTTCCATAGCCAAGTCCGAGAGCAGCAGGAGCGAAAGCAGCAGCTCCAGGTCCATAGCCAGCGCCAAGCCCATAGGCACCCGCAGTGCCATAGGCACCAGCAGCATCATAGGCACCCGCGGTGCCATAAGCAGCAGCAGAAGGAGCGATGCTCTCTATAGCAGTAATACCGTTACCGCAGCTGTAGCTGACGGTTCCAGCGCCACCACTTGGCAACACTCCCTCCAAAGCCACAGTACTCACGAACGGCAGCTCACCAGCCATGGACAGAGCACCCTCAAACACATTTTCAGACGCTATGGAGAGCCCACTGGAAGCAATAGCAGAGACGCTGGAGACAGGCAGTCCACCGCCACTGGTGGGGAGGATCTCTAGAGCAGCCAAGCCATTGCCAATTAAACCATTACCAACAATACCATCACCAATGAAACCATTGTTGGCACAATTACCAGCATACCCATTACCAATCAATCCATTCCCGATCAAACCATTGCCGGCCCAGCCGTTACCAGCACATCCTGGGGCAATAAGAGTAGGAGCGGCGATGGCTCCACGACCAAGACATGAACTGAAACCAGTCTGAAAACAAAAAAATATTAAAAAATTAAATATATTTTTACCTATATATTTTTAAATATATTTTGTGTTTTATGCAATTCCAAACATGATTTTAGTATGAATAACTTAATGGTCAAACTATAATTTTAGAAGTAAGAATGTTTAGCTTAAGTTGAATGGCCTCTTCGAAGAATTGAAGATCAGTTTTTTTTTTTTTTTATCTGAATTCAACGTTTTTTCTTTATATTGGTAACATTTACAAGTAACTCGAAACAGTAGGGTTCAATCCACAACATTAAACTGATCAAAAATTTTCGCTGTATATTTAATTGAATTTCGATACTCTAAAAATATCCATAAAATGGGAATATAAGAAAAATACGAATGAAAAAACAAAATAATAAAGAATTATTGACACCTGGATAAAGAGCGCCTGAGCGCAGAGGACGAGAATCACCTTGGCTGACATTGTTGTTTGTGTAGAAGTAAAGTTCAGAATGAGTTCTCCAAGAATCGATCGACTATTTATACTGAAACGTAGTCCTTATCTAGTTGTGTTGCAGCAATTTGTGGATTTTGAAATGAACTTTTCGTACTTTTATCAGTACTTGCAATATGGGGAAATAAAAATGCATGTATTTCGTACCTAAGTGATGATATCCTTGAAACATTTAGTATGAAGGGCTTTGTTTCAATAGAACACAGAAAAAACATCACGTTGTTATGATAAGAAACTTTCGCACTATATAAACGTTGCCCAGAAGTAGGAACATCATTCAGTCTTCAGCTTTTCGTTGAAAACAAACAAAGATGTCTACCTTCACTGTTCTGTTGCTCTGCATCCAAGCTTGCTTGGTCCAGGTGAGTGATAGTCCAAAATATACTTAATTTTAAGATTCCTCATCTTTGCTAATGTTTTTATATTTCATAGTTGTTATATAATTCTGGCATGATGATTTTCTATAATTAATATGTTATTGTTCCCACAGAATGTCTTTGGTTACGGCTGCGGCTGTGGAGGTCAAGTGACCCCCATAGCTCCTGCTCTGGGTCTCGGCGCTAGTATCTATCCTGGTGCTGCATGTGGTGGTGCCCTCGGTCTTGGTGCTTACGGTGGCGGTATCGGATCAGCTTATGGTGGCGCACTTGCTCCTGCTACCGCATATGGAGGTGCTATCGGCACTGGAACTGCTTACGGCGGCACCGGTGAAGGCAACGTGGCGGTCATTGGTGAGCTACCAGTCGCCGGTAATACCGCTGTTGCTGGTCAGGTCCCCATCACAGGTGTCGTGAGCTTTGGCGGCGCTGTGCCAGCTGCTGGTGCCGTGTCTATCTCCGGACAATGCGCGTGCGGCTGTGGTTCTCCTATTTACTATTAAGACGTATTTTTGAAACGCCAAAATAAAAATAAACGATAAAAAATGAGCAAATAATTCAATTTTATATTAAATCCTTAAATCATCTTAATCGTCTATCGATATAACAACAAATACTTATTGAAATTTGATATGATCATGAATAAAAACAGTATAATAGTTTATTATTCGACTATAATATTTTATTGCGTTCGACACCGTAAGTCATGAATTGCTACTTAAAAAGCTAGAAACCATCAAAATTACTTGCAGTGCTCTAAAAATGTTCGATTCCTATCTGAAAAACAGGTTGCAGTTAGTTAGTAGTATTACTTATAACGTGTGGAGTTCCCCAGGGCTCAATTTTGGGGCCCCTGCTCTTTTTAATCTATATAAATAATATTCAGGAAATTCAACTACATGGCCATCTTACGCCATACGCAGATTACTTTATTTCAGATCCTCTATTCATGATTTAGTTTCCCAGGCACAAGATGATTTAAACACCCATTTTTCATGGTTTCAATATAACTTATTAACGATAAATATTTCCAAAACGTGCTATATCTTGTTAAAAGCAAAAAATAAAATAATACCTCCACATAATCTATTAGCTATTAACAATGTTCCCCTATTGCAAAAATGGTGTGGAAAAAATATCTTGGCTTAAGTAATGGATAGTTCTCTATCGTGGACTGTTCACTTGGATCATATAAAAACAAAGCTTTCGTCACTACTTGGATCCCTCCGAAACATAGTTTGATGTATACCACATAGACTGCATCACACCATCTATGTATAATGCCTTAGTAAAACCACACCTACTATATCTGGTTGAAATTTGGGGTAGTGCGACCAAGACGAAGCTAGCAAGTCTCCAAGTTGCACAAAACAAAATAATAAAAATGATTTTTAACTACCCATATTTAACATCAACATGCAACATTTATGAAGAAACCAAAATAATGAACATCAGACAGTTTTATATTTACAGTACATGTATTTTCATTCGTAAGGTACTCAACAAGTATACAGACTAATTTATCGTTTACTGAAGTAAAACAAGTAACCCAACGTCTGATTTTACCGAAGATAAGAACTAAGTTTGGCAAAAAAAAAAAAACTTTTGAAGGACCATAATTATAAAACCAAATACCCTCATGTATAAAAAAATACACTCATTCAATGCATTCAAAACACAATTAGCTGAATATTTAATCACAAATAACACCCTTCCTAAAAGCTGAATGCGTCTGCGACGAACTTTACATTTATAATTTATTAAGCATTGTTCTCATGTAAGTGACTTTGTAAGACACAAAGTCACACATTGAGAATAAAATATCTTTAAATCTATTAAGAAGTCCAGGCAAAGCATTTGGTTTCAATATTTATTTTAAGCTTCCTGTTTCAGCAATAATTTAGTTTTATCTGCGGTATCACCCGCATGACAAATCTTCAGTTTTTCGAGATGTAGACATCTCGAAAAACTGAAGATTATGAAATATCTGGTTGTGTATCATATGTTTTGGATGTTTCTAAATGGCTTGATTGTAATGTAGTTATTAAACTTAAGGTTGAAATTAAAGCAGGCATTGCAATCATTAGTAATTTCTTGGTCTATTTCATCATCATTTCAGCCGAAAGACTAAATGGCCTATGTCCACAGCTGGACATAGGCCTCCCCCAAACGCCGCCACTTCAACCAGTTCTGAGCTTCCCGTATTCAGCGGATTACTGCGATCTTCGCCAGGTCGTCGGTCCAATTTGTGGGAGGCCTTCCGACCTTCCTTGATCTATTTACATTGTAAGATGTTAAAGCATGTACGCACGAACGGACAAGAACATGGTGAACATCGAACACTTTGTTCGCATGTGTCTACCGCTAACGAACATCAAACACTGTGTTCGTCAAAAACGATGGTGTCGATCCAATTTAGTTGTTCTATGTGGACGGTGTTCGGAGAAATTAGATGGAACATTGCGAATCCATGGCTTCTAAAGAGAGCGGGGCAGTTGAGCAAAATGAATTCTCCACGATTTTTTTATAAGTTTTTGACGAACACAGTGTTTGGTGTGAAACGAGGACCAAAACAAAATTATAGAAGCCTCTTTCCAAAGGCTTCTGGAAACATCCCCAATTCTCATTTGACTTCAGTCATTTTTAGGGTTCCGTATGTGAAGGGTGCCAAACGGGATCCTTTTACTAAGCATCCTCTGTCCGTCTGTCTGTCAGCGGCTGTGGCTGTATCTCATGAACCGTAATAGGTAGATAGTTAAAATTTTCCCAGATTATGTATTTCTATTGCCGCTATAACAGTAAATAAAGTTAATAATAAATATATATATAATTAATATACCATACAAGAAACGTGTTTATTTAGGCGATTTTCGTTTGATTTTAATACGATACGGAAACCTTCGAGTGTGAGTCCGACTCGCAATTGGCCGCTTATATATTTTTATTTGTGTGTCCCATTCACGGTACATACAGCTCCATTAAGTAGTTACCCCCCAAAAGATATGTGCGTTCAAATCCATGACAGGCCCAAGTTGCTTTTATTATGTTGCAAAAACATTTTATTATAATTTCATTAATGTATTGTTTTAGTGAATAGGGTTAGTTAATATTTACAAAGTTATTCAACGTCTAAATAGACCGGAGGTTTCAAGACCGCTTGCCGTGCACAAGATTCCTGGTCATGAAATGTGTTTTTGTCATTCATTATATTTTTTGAATAGTATTTTTTTTATTTTGTTTTAGTAATATATATAAAAAATTAAAAAATCCAGAAAAATAAAATACTTTAATAATCATTTAGTAATCTTTATTATTGCTTTTATTTAACAAAACTTTGATCTTATTTTACTAGAAAGATTTATATTTTACAATTTGATTTGATAATTTACCCTTATATACATATTTTGCCAAATGACACAAACGGATCCCTATACAAGTGACATCCTACTAACGAAAACGATAAAATAGGCAGCTAGAAATAAACAATAGTTTTAAGTGAACATATACATGAAACGTTGTAGTTATAACTTATTGAGGGTATGGCTTGATTTTATAAAGAAAACGTTAATGGATACCCTCAAATTTTGACATCTACCGATTAGGCAGAGACCATTAGATAAAGTGACTCGGACGATAGTAGATACAATTTCATCTCAACTCACATGGACTCGCCGGCTAGTTCGTCAAACTGCCGTTATGAGTAAGATGAAGTTCGGTTATGCGATGGTTCGAACCCAAATCGAAACAATGAAATCTTTTTGAAGTATTCTTTAGATTATTCGTAACGAATTCAATGTTGTAGCAGTGAAACATTATAAAACTTGAGGGGCTAGCAGATACTGACGCTGTGTGTACATTACGAGCGTTTCATTTGAGAAGTGACAGAACTGAATATACTCAGATAATACTTTAACCACGATTACGAGAATCAGGGCCCAAGAGATGTTGATCAAACCATAGGCTTATTGTAAAAGCCAGCTGATGAATGCCAATATTCAAAAAAAAAAAAACATACCTACATAGTTTACTTAAATATGAGAGTTTAAATAAAATATCTTAAGTAATACAAATAAAGCATAATTGTCGTTCGATCTATCGAGTACATACATTGAGTAAAGATTATTTTATTATTATTGGTTAGGCAAATACAACTTTAACCTATTTTTATTGTCATTCATATTCATATATTTTGTTTCTTAAAACTAAATACATCATATAAACACTTAAAACTACACTTTTTCAATCGGATTTCGTAAAATCAGACTCCCATGACCGACGAAAAAATTAATATACAAATCGCAGATGACATAATTATATTTTCCAAAAAGCGAAATTGAGGCGAAATGTTTATGTTTTCGTGGTTTTCATCGACTTAATACTGCACACCAACGAGGTTGTTTTAGTCTAGCGATAAAATAATAATATCCCCCTTAATATGGAGTTTTAAAAGACAAGTTTATTTTTATTTTTATTCTTGAACCTCAGATATTCATTGTTTTTTTTTTAATATGACTTGATTTTTACACTTTTTTTATTACAGAACGGGCCTGCTTTTGATCCCGATCTCCCCTTATAGAAAGCGATGGATGAGGTCTTCGATGCACTTTACGTTGTAAATAAAGTATTAAAACTAATTTTCAAGTGTTATTTTTTAAATTCATTAATGTTGCTTTTTAGTCTGAGCTAAATAAATGCATTTTTCTTTCGTCAAATTTCCTTTAATAACAAATTTAAGAGATATCTCTATACTAATAAAACTGGGTAAAAGTAAATTCATAAAACAAAATAAATTCCAAATCATTTTATTGAATCATCATTGGTTCGGACGAAAAGTTACGTTTACGGTTACGTTAAGTTACGAAGTTTTTAGTAGACACCACATCCACAGCCGCGGCCTGCATAGCCTAGTCCGAGAGCTGCAGGAGCTCCAAGTCCATACCCAGCGCCAAACCCATAGCCACCCGCAGTACCATAGGCACCACCAGCGCCATACGCACCAGCAGCGCCATAGCCAGCAGCAGAAGGAGCGATGCTCTCAATAGCAGTAATACCGTTACCGCAGCTGTAGCTGACGGCGCCAGCACCGTCACTTGGTAACACTCCCTCCAAAGCTACAGCACTCACGAACGGCAGCTCACCAGCCACGGACAGAGCACCCTCATACACATTCTCAGACGCTACGGAGAGGCCACTGGGAGCGAAAGCAGAGGAGCTGGAGACAGGTAGTCCACCGCCACTGGTGGGGATGATCTCTAGAGCAGCCAATCCATTGCCAATTAAACCATTACCAACAATACCATCACCAATGAAACCATTGTTGGCACAATTACCAGCATAGCCATTACCAATCAATCCATTCCCGATCAAACCATTGCCAGCCCAGCTGTTCCCAGCACACCCGGGGGCAATAAGAGTAGGAGCAGCGATGGCTCCACGACCGAGACATGAACTGAAACCAGTCTGAAAACAAAAAAATATTAAAAAATTAAATATATTTTTACCAGCAAATATGCTTTGTAACATTATAATTTTATCGATCAAGTGACGTAATGGGTATCAGACGTGTTTTATGCAATTCTAAATATGTTTTAGTGTGAAAAACTTAACGGTCATTATAAAATTAAAAGTAAAAATGTCTAAGTTGAATGGCCTCTCCGAGGAATTGAAGACCAGAGCTTTAAATCTGAATCCAATCTTTTTCTTTATATTGGTAATCTTTACATGTGATTCGAAATAATAGGGTTAAATAGGCATTACAATATGCGTTACTTAATCCACAAAACTGATCAAATGCTCAGTACTTATATAATTATACTGAATTTCGACGCTCTAAAAATATCCATAAAATGGGAACATAGAAAAAATCCTAATGAAAGAATAAAATATTGAAGAATTATTTCTCACCTGGACGAAGAGCGCCTGAGCGCAGAGGATGAGAATCACCTTGGCAGACATTGTAGTTTGTGTTGAAGTGAACTTGAGAATGATTTTTTCAAGAATCGAACGACTATTTATACTGAAACGTAGTCCTTATCTAGTTGTGTTGCAGCAATTTGTGGATTTTGAAATGAACTTTTCATACCTTTATCAGTAGTTGCCCATATTGCAACAAGAAATAGAAAAATGTATGTATTTCGTAAGTGATGGTATCCTTGAAATATTTAGTATGAAGGGCTTTGTTTCAATAGAACGTAGAAAAAACATCACGTTGTTATGATAAGAAAATTTCGCACTATATAAACGTTGCCTAGAAGTAGGAACATCATTCAATCTTCAGCTTTTCGTTGAACAAAAACAAACATCAAACATGTCTACCTTCACTGTTCTGTTGCTCTGCATCCAAGCTTGCTTGTTCCAGGTGAGTGATCGTCCAAAATATATTTAATTTTAAGATTTCTCATCATTGCTAATGTTTTTGTATTTCATAGTGTTTCTGTAATTCTGGCATGATGATTTTCTATAAATAAATATGTTATTGTTCCCACAGAATGTGTTCGTTTACGGGTGCGGCTGTGGAGGTCAAGTGGCGGCCATAGCTCCTGCTCTCGGTCTCGGCGCTGGTATCTATCCTGGTGCTGCATGTGGTGGTGCCCTCGGTCTTGGTGCTTATGGTGACGCCATCGGATCTGCTTATGGTGGTACTCTTGCTCCTGCCACCGCATATGGAGGTGCTATCGGCACTGGAGCTGTTTACGGCGGCGCCGGTGAAGGCAACGTGGCGGTCATTGGTGAGCTGCCAGTCGCCGGTAACACCGCTGTTGCTGGTACTGCTCCCATAATGGGCGCAGTGACCTTCGGCGGCGCTGTGCCAGCTGCTGGTGCCGTGTCTATCTCCGGACAATGCGCATGCGGCTGTGGCTCTCCTATTTACTATTGAGACGTATTTTTGAAACCCCAAAATAAAAATAAACGATTAAGACATGAGCAAATAATTAAACTTCTGATTAAATCCTTAAATCATCGTAATGCTTTTATCGATATAACAACAAATACTTATTGAAATTACATATGATCATGAATAAAAACAGTAAAATATTTTATTATGAAGTACAGGCAAAGCCTTTGGCTTCAATATTTCTTTGAAACTTCCTGTTTTAGCAATAATTTAGTTTTATTTGCGATATCACCCTCATGAAAAATCTTCAGTTTTCCGAAATGGCAAGATTATCAAATCTGTTTTTTAAGGTACCTACATACCTGGTTATGTTTCATAATATGTTTTGGCGGTTTCTAACCGGCTGGACTGTAATGGCATTATTCAACTAAAGGTTGAAATAAAAGCAGGCATTGCAATCATAAGTAAATTCTTGGTCTATTTCACCATCATCATCATCATCATCATCATTCACGTCCACGTCCACTGCTGGACATAGGCCTCCACCAAACACCGCCACTCCAACCGGTACTGTGCTTCTCGCATCCAGTGGATTCCTGCGGCCTTCACACCAGGTCGTCGGTCCAATTTGTGGGGAGGCCTTCCAACCTTCCTTGATTTATTTTCAATGTAAGGTTTTAAGGCGTGTATGCACGAATGAACAAGAACATGGTGAACACGAACATTGAACACTTTGTTCGCATGTGCGTATCGATAACGAACATGAAACACTGTGTTCGTCAAAAATGATCGTGGCGATCCAATTTCGTTGTTGTATGTGGAAGGTGTTCGAAGAAATTTGATGCAACATTGCGAACATTGGCGAATCCATGGCTACTAAAGAGAGCGGGGCGGTTGAGCTAAATGAATTCTCCACGAATGTTTGATAAGTTAATCGTTTATTAAGGGCGACCCGTGAAACGAAGACCAAAACAAAATTGTAGAAGCTTCTCTCCTAGTGCTTTTCGAAACATCCCCATGTCTGTTCAGCGATTATTTATAGTTAAGGAGCTTTTTTAGGGTTCCGTACCCGAAGCATGCCAAACGGAACTCTATTACTAAGCCTTCTCCGTCCGTGACTGTCAGCGGGCTGTGCATGAACTGTAATAGACAGTTGAAATTTTCATAGATTGTATATTTCTATTGCCGTTACAACAAAAAATTATAAAATATAATTGATTTAATAATTAAGACACAGATATAGTTAATATAAAGCTTTTGACTATGTGGATTATGACATACATTTTAATTAAATTGAAACATACGGTATACGAGTAAATATGCTTAATTTTATTAAAACTTACAGAAATTTCAAGTCTGTGTAAAAACAAAAAAGAAGTAAAGTATGCTTCTTCTAGAAGAAACATCAAATTTGGTGTCCCACAGGGTAGCATAATCGGCTCCTTACTATTTTTACTGTATGTAAATGATTTGCCAAGCCCAATACCAAACCCAATGGTCCTTTTTGCTGATGACAAAACTTTGATAATTAAATGTCATTATAAAGATTCTTATGAAGCTAATGTCTATAATACGCTTTAACAATTTATAATTTGGTTTAATAAAAATAACTTAGTAATAAATACAGAGAAAACAAAACTAATGCATTTCTATCAAAGAATATGAGACACAAATATGGATATAAATTATAATGGACCAACAATAGATAGGGTCAATGACGCAAAATTTCTAGGAGAGATTCCTTGATGGCCAATGGACATGGAAAATTCAAGCAGATAAGGTATGAAAAAAACTAAGTTCAGCTGCTTATGCTTGATATAGTTAATAAAAATAAAACTTTCAAAAAGTATTGATAGCATATCACAGTCCAGTTGTTTCTGTAATAAGGTTTGGTATAATATTCTAGAGCAACTGTCACGAGAGAGAAAATATTTTTTAGGCGTAAAAACGCTGTATTAGATTTATTTTTAATCTCAAAGTGACTGACAGCTGCATGCCTGTCTTTAAAAAATATAATCTATTTATTATTGCATGCCTTATATACTAGAAATAACGTTTTTTGTTAAAACAAATTAACACTTATTCTCGACTTTGAAAAACATTACAACCAGGACTACAAGTTTAAGAACTCAATATGAAGACAAGTTATGCATGGGTAGATATAAAACTGCATTATTGAGAAAGAGTGTTCTGTGCATGGCTTCTCTTATTTATAAGCATGTAAAAGAAAATAATAAAGAGCAACCTCTAAGAAGATTTAAAAAGTACCTTAAAAACTTACTAATTCAAAAATGTTCAGATTTTTTAAATGACAGGACTGTTTAATGTACAATGTTCATAACAAGTAATTAGAATAATTTATATTATTAGTTACTAAAAAAAATTGCGTGCAACGAGGCAGAATGTCAGGATTCAAAACTATTGTAACACCTTATTTGTTTTAATTACCTACATTCTATAAAAATAAATAAATCTATTTATCTACCCTATTTTTTCGTAGATTTTCGCTTGATCTTAATACGGTGCGGAACCTTTCGAGTCGGCCGAGGCCGGTTATATTTTTCTATTTGTGTGCTCCATTTACGGTACATTACGAGCATTTTATTTGAGAAGTGACAGAACTTAGTAAATATGTTAGTTTTACGTGTGTGTAAATAATGTTAACACTACTGAAAAATAAAACTTAGTAAATTTTACAAAAAAAAAAGTGACAGAACTGAATATATTCAGAAAATACTAGAACTACGATTACGAGAATTAGGGACCAAGAGTTGTTGATCAAATCATTGGTTTTTATTACTATAAAGTTCGACTGACGAATGCCAATACAAAAAAAATACGTATAACGCTGACATTTTGTAGGTTTCGGTTAAAAGATTTTTTTTCTCAAAAAAATATACCTATAGTTCACTTACATATGAAAGTTTGAATAAAATATCTTAAGTAATAAACATAGTTGTCGTTCGATCTATCGAGTACATACATTGAGTAAAGATTATTTTATTATTGTTGGTTAGCCAAATACAACTTTAACCAATTTTTGTTGTCATGCAAATTCATATATTTTGTTTCGTATAAACACTTAAAACTACACATCTTCAATAGGATTTCATAAAATCAGACTCCCATAACAGACAAAACACTTAATTAATTTACAAAGCGCAAATTACATAATAATATTTTCCGATAAGCGAAATTAAGGCGAAATGTTTCTGTTTTCGTGGTTTTCATATATTTAAAACTGCAAACCAACGAGGTTGTTTTAGTCTAGCGAGAAAATATTAATATCGCCCCTTTTTTTTGTGGGTGGGAAATCATCAAATAACTTCTCCCGCTCTGGGCGGAGCGGGAGGGCGTGTCAGACTCATACTGACTAAAACCCACCCGTGTTCCTTCGGTTTCCCTGTTGCCGGGGGCCACGATCTCCCTTTCGGTTTTCTTCGCAACCCCGGCAGACATCGGCCCTAGTGGACCCCTTCAAATCTGCTGACATCTCTTTGAGGCGCGCGTGGAACACAACGCGCCGTCGACCCGGGCCTGGTCCTTATCGGACGGTGAGCCACCCATTGCTCACCGTTCGCAAGCCCGCGTCTACGGTGGCCGGAAATCGCATCGCGATTCCCGACGCCCTGGGCGTCTCCTCCTGCGGCGGTTAGGGGCGTGAGGGCGCGAAATTTGCCTCTCCCTCACGCGTTCCGCCTCCTCCTTCGCGAGCATTACAGCTTCGCAGAAGGAGGTGACGGCCTCCCATTTCCTCTCGCTCCGTACCATGGCCTGAACCAGGGCCAGACGCGAGAGATCACCGCCGCCGATCGCCTCCACGAGGACACGGAGATGCTCCGCCCAAGCTGGGCAGACCTCCACCGTATGCTCCATCGTGTCCTCCGGGCGATCCACACAATGGTGACACCCGGGCGTTTCCTCCCGCCTTATCCTGTGCAGGAACCTCCCGAAACAGCCGTGTCCGATGAGGACCTGCGTCAGGCGGAAGGTGAGGACGCCGTGGCGCCTCTCTAGCCACTCCTCAAAGAGGGGTCTTATCGCCGCAATTGTGGCGTACCCAGCGCTGGGTTGCGACAATCGCACTCTCCATGACGCCATGAGATCCCGCCGGAGCTCTGTCCGCTGTGCCGCGATTTCTCACGGCAGCGGAATTAAGCCCCGGCGTTTCGCCTCCTCGCGCCACTCCCAAATGTCCGCGAGGACCTTTGCCTCCAGATCCTATGGCGGTAATCCGGCAAGGAGGCTCGCCGCCTCGCAGGAGACCGTGCGGTATCCTCGGGCCAGCCGAATGGCTTTGACCCTCTGGGACGCGTTCAACCGGCTGGCCGCAGCCTTAGTGAATGCGCCCACACCGGTGCCCCGTAAAGAGCCATGGACCGCACGACCCCCGCGTAGTGCCTCTGGCAGGAGGCGTTTGGATCCCCTAGATTGGGCAGGAGCCGCTTCAACGCAGCCCCGGCCCCGGCGCTCCAATCTTGGAGCCAAACGTCGGAAGTGTTCGACGAAGATCCACCAGCTGGCGAGGACAAGTCCCATATACTTCATCGTCGACTCGACGCCGATGTGAACCCCTCCCGCCATTACCTGGGAACCTGACGGTGGCACATTCCGAGGTCCATGAAAACCCATGGCCTCGGACTTGTGCAGGGCCACCTCGAGTCCCAGCTGCTGGAAACTGTCGACGATTGTCGCAACCCCGCGTGTCGCTAGTTCGGCCGCCGCCTGGTATGATCCTCCCTGTGCCAGGACCAACGTGTCGTCAGCGTAGCAGACGACGCTGACGCCACTTGGTAGGTCGGCGCGCAGCACCCAGTCGTATCCGATATCCCACAGATGCGGCCCCAGGACCGATCCCTGTGGGACACCGCACGACATCTCTCGCCGGTTCCACTCTCCTTGGTGACCGGGGTAGATGACGGCCCTGTCCGTCAAATAGGCATTAATATCGCCCCTAAGATGGAGTTTTAAAAGTCAAGTTAATTGTTATTTTTATCCTTGAACCTCAGAAATTTATTCTTTTTTAAATATAGCTTGAGTTTGACACTTTCTTTAATTACAGAATGGGCCTCTTGATCCCGATAGAAAGCGATGGATGAGGTCTTTGATGGACTTTACGTAGTAAAGTATTAAAACTAATTTTCAGTTTCAGTGTCTTTTTACTTTTATTTTGCACAATACGTTGCGTTTAAAAGTTCGTGCAGACCAGCGCGATATCGCGGGCGCTATAGCGCGTCTCTTGTAGCGCCCGCGATATCGTGCTGGTTTGCACGAGCCTTTAGTCTGTGCTAAATAAATGCATTTTTATTTCTTCAAACTGCCTTTATCACAAAATTTAAGAGATATCTCAATACTAAGAAAACTTTACACTTTAACATTCTAGGGACACTGGGTGAAAGTACATTCATAAAACAAAATAAATTGCGAATCATTTTATTGAATCATCTTTGGATCGGACGAAAAGTTACGTAATTATTTTGACGTTTTTAGTAGACACCACATCCACAGCCGCGGCCTGCATAGCCAAGTCCGAGAGCTGCAGGAGCTCCAAGTCCATACCCAGCGCCAAACCCATAGCCACCCGCAGTACCATAGGCACCGCCAGCGCCATACGCACCAGCAGCGCCATAGCCAGCAGCAGAAGGAGCGATGCTCTCAATAGCAGTAACACCGTTACCGCAGCTGTAGCTGACGGCGCCAGCACCGCCACTTGGTAACACTCCCTCCAAAGCAACAGCACTCACGAACGGCAGCTCACCAGCCACGGACAGAGCACCCTCATACACATTCTCAGACGTTACGGAGAGGCCACTGGGAGCGAAAGCAGAGGAGCTGGAGACAGGCAGTCCACCGCCACTGGTGGGAATGATCTCTAGAGCAGCCAATCCATTGCCAATTAAACCGTTACCAATAATACCATCACCAATGAAACCATTGTTGGCACAGTTACCAGCATAGCCATTACCAATCAAACACAAACCATTCCCGATCAAACCATTGCCAGCCCAGCCGTTACCAGCACATCCTGGGGCAATAAGACTAGGAGCGGCGATGGCTCCACGACCAACACATGAACTGAAAGCAGTCTGTAAACGAAAAATCTTGTATTAGTAAACATCGATATCAGCAAATATGCCTTGAAACATAATAATTGAATCGATCAAGTAACGTAATGGGTATCAGACGTGTTTCATGCAATTCTAAATATGTTTTAGTGGGAAAAACTTAACGGTCATTATAAAATTAAAAGTAAAAATGTCTAAGTTGAATGGCCTCTTCGAGGAATTGAAGACCAGAGCTTTAAATCTGAATCCAACATTTTTCTTTATATTGGTAATATTTACATGTGAATCGAAATAACAGGGTTTAATAGGCATTACAATATGCGTTACTTAATCCACAAAACTGATCAAATGCTCAGTACCTATATAATTATACTGAATTTCGACGCTCTAAAAATATCCATAAAATGGGAACATAGAAAAAATCCTAATGAAGGAATAAAATATTGAAGAATTATTTCTCACCTGGATGAAGAGCGTCTGAGCGCAGAGGACGAGGATCACCTTAGCTGACATTGTAGTTTGAGTTGAAGTGAACTTCAGAATGAGTTTTCCTAGAATCAATCGACTATTTATACTGAAACGTAGTCCTTATCTAGTTGTGTTGCAGCAATTTGTGGATTTTGAAATTAACTGTTCATACCTTTATCAGTAGTTGCAATATGGGGAAATATAAAATGCATGTATTTCGTAAGTGATGGCATCCTTGAAATATTAAGTATGAAGGGCTTTGTTTCAGTAGAACATCGAAAAAACATCACGTTGTTATGATAAGAAAATCATACTATACAAACGTACGTAACGTTTCGTTCTATATAAACGTTCCCTAGAAGTAGGAACATCATTCAGTCTTCAGCTTTTCGTTGAACACAAACAAACATTAACCATGTCTACCTTCACTGTTCTGTTGCTCTGCATCCAAGCTTGCTTGGTCCAGGTGAGTGATTGTCTAAAATATATTTAAATTTTGATTTCATTGCTAATGTGTTTGTATTTCATAGTTGTTCTGTAATTCTGGCATGATGATTTTCTATAAGTAAATATGTTATTGTTCCCATAGAATGTGTTCGGTTACGGGTGCGGCTGCGGAGGTCAAGTGGCTCCCATAGCTCCTGCTCTAGGTCTCGGCGCTGGTCTCTATCCTGGTGCTGCATGTGGTGGTGCCCTCGGTCTTGGTGGTTATGGTGGCGCCATCGGATCTGCTTATGGTGGCGCACTTGCTCCTGCCACCGCATATGGAGGTGCTATCGGCACTGGAGCTGTTTACGGCGGCGCCGGTGAAGGCAACGTGGCGGTCATTGGTGAGCTGCCAGTCGCCGGTAACACCGCTGTTGCTGGTACTGTTCCCATAATGGGCGCAGTGACCTTTGGCGGCGCTGTGCCAGCTGCTGGTGCCGTGTCTATCTTCGGACAATGCGCATGCGGCTGTGGCTCTCCTATTTACTATTGAGACGTATTTTTGAAACCCCAAAATAAAAATAAACGATTAAGAAATGAGCAAATAATTAAATTTTTGATTAAATCCTTAAATCATAGTAATGCTTTTATCGATATAACAACAAATACTTATTGAAATTAAATATGATCATGAATAAAAACAGTAAAATATTTTATTATGAAGTACAGGCAAAGCCTTCAAATCTTGAGTTTTCCGAGATAGCAAGATTATCAAATCTGTTTTTTAAGATACTTACATATCTGGTTATGTTTCATTATATGTTTTGGCTGTTTCTAACGGGCTGGACTGTAATGGCATTATTCAACTTAAGGTTGAAATAAAAGCAAGCATTGCAATCATAATTAAATTCTTGATCTATTTCACCATCATCATCATCATCATTTCAGCCGAAAGACGTCCACTGCTGGACATAGGCCCCCACCAAACACCGCCACTCCAACCGGTACTGTGCTTCTTGCATCCAGTGGATTCCTGCGGCCTTCACCAGGTCGTCGGTCCAATTTGTGGGGAGGCCTTCCAACCTTCCTTGATTTATTTTCAATGTACGGTGTTAAGGCGTGTATGCACGAATGAACAAGAACATGGTGAACACGAACATTGAACACTTTGTTCGCATGTGCGTATCGCTAACGAACATGAAACACTGTGTTCGTCAAAAATGATCGTGGCGATCCAATTTCGTTGTTCTATGTGGAAGGTGTTCGACGAAATTTGATGCAACATGGCGAACATTGTCGAATCCATGGCTACTAAAGAGAGCGGGGCGGTTGAGCTAAATGAATTCCCCACGAATGTTTGATAAGTTAATCGTTTATTCAGGGCGACCCGTGAAACGAAGACCAAAACAAAATTGTAGAAGCCTCTCTCCTAGGGCTTCTCGAAACATCCCCGTGTATGTTCAGCGATTATTTATAGTTAAGGAGCTTTTTTAGGGTTCCGTACCCGAAGGATGCCAAACGGAACTTTATTACTAAGCCTTCTCTGTCTGTGACTGTCAGCGGGCTGTACCTCGTGAACCGTAATAGACAGTTGAAATTTTCATAAATTGTATATTTCTATTGCCGTTACAACAAAAAAATATAAAATATAATTTATTTAATAATTAAGATATAGATATAGTTAATATAAAGCTTTTGACTATGTGGATTATGACATACTTTTTAATAAAATTGAAACATACGGTGCTTAATTTTATTAAAACTTACAGAAATTTTTAGTCTGTGTAAAAACAAAAATGAAGTAAAGTATGCTTCTTCTAGAAGAAACATCAAATTTGGTGTCCCACAGGGTAGTATAATTGGCCCCTTACTATTTTTACTGTATGTGTGATTTGCCAAGCCAAATACCAAACCCAATGGTCCTTTTTGCTGATGACAGAACTTTGATAATTAAATTTCATTATAAAGATTGCTATGAAGCTAATGTCTATAATACGCTTTAACAATTTATAATTTGGCTTAATAAAAATAACTAGTTATAAATACAGAGAAAACAAAACTAATGCATTTATCAAAGAATATGAGACACAAATATGGATAAAAATTATAATGGACCAACAATAGATAGGGTCAATGACGCAAAATTTCTAGAAATTTCAATTGATGGTCAACGGACATGGAAAATTCAAGAAGATAAGGTATGAAAAAAACTAAGTTCAGCTGCTTATGCTTTATACAGTTGTGATTGTCTGCCATTTGCTCCTATTTAATAAAAAAATATTATATTTATTTTAAAATCGGCACATGGTTCGGGCTTCCTAAAAACACATAAAATCTCTATTTGATGGTCTGACAGTTCGACACGTTACCCTAATAAATAATAAAATATCCTTTTTCTTTAAAATTGTAAAACAATATTCAACCTCTTAGAAACGCGTCCATTTATATTTTATGGGCAACAAACCTGCTAATTCTAAGAACTAAGATCAAGGCAGGGATAAACAACACGCGGCTCTCAAAGTGCGAGCAAGCGTAGTCTTGCATAAATATAATAAAAAGTAAGGTATAGAAATCAAGTAACAAATAGAAATCTAGAGTCATACTTGATATTTAAAACAACAACTTATGAGCCAGATATAACCAAACTTTCAAAAGGCATGATAAGCCATTGATGTTACTATTTAATACCCAATAACTGTAGTTATATTATTAGATTAATTATTTTATTATTCTAGCGGCTAGCTAGAATCATGGCTACTCTAATCGATTTTGTGCTAAGACATAATCGAATGTTTTGTAATAAAATATATATAAATTATAACTTTTGGCTATACCGTCTCAAAGGTTGGCAATCCCTGGACCCAAAGCAACGGACATTATTACAGCCACATCTGCTAATCATAAGTGTCCCCGAGACCCAATCTATTCAGGCAATTAAGAAACAATTAAGGCAAAGCAAGCAAAAATCGTTTTAAGTCTTTGTGAGAAACACTCAGAAAAGGGGCTGAGATAAACGTGGTGTTTTTAGCAATTTAGGAGATTGAAGAATAAAGTCGAGGCAATTGGTTTCAGACCACGATAGGGTACGGATGTCCGAAGCTAAGCTAGTTAAATTAGTAGGATTGGTGAATACCAAGAGGCCATGTCCGAGTGGGCTATCTCGAGATAACGAGTATTTAGTATTAAGTTAAATATAGTTGGGTTAAAGCCCAGATTAGACTTATTTAGTACTTAATGTAATATGTGTGACTGTGTGTTTGTTGGTGCGACTGGTGGTGAGAGAGCGGGAGCTGAGTCTGAGGCAAAACTGGTAATGTGTGCAGTACTTTGTAAGTGAGTTGTAATCTAATTCTCTCACCATTATAATTATTCTTGCAATTTGATTGCATTGTTATTATAGGTAACAGTTACGTGATATCGCTTACCAGCTGTTAATGATACTTTATTCCAGAATGTCGAGCTAACTCTTATTTGGTATCGTATTTTATAATTAACGCTACATTCCCGTGTATTACGTGTCCATATCCTAATCCGTACCTCGGCAGATTATTGTCACTTGCATTTGGCTATAGGGAAATGGTGAAGGCCTTCCACCATACTTGACTTCACACTAATGCTGCATTAGCACTAATGCTCCTGACCTTTGACGACTAATGATCTTGAACTGACGCTTTACATTTGGAAGGCAGAACCATAAATACGCACAGCTCATTTAAAGCTAAACTAGGCTATAAAGCCAATGCGTAATTGCATTATAAAACAACCAAATGTTAGTGATGATTTCTGTATCCAAAAAGGTCTCGCCACAGAATACTTTGCGTGAGGCTTGTTGACGCACATTTCCAGGGAGCGGGGGTAGGCTTCACCAAGTACCCGAAACTGAATTGGTAGACGTTCAAGGAACGCTAGGGACCGTGTCTCGATAAAAAACCCCGTCCGTTCTGTAGGACTATTACTAAATCGTCGCTGTTTATCGAGACACGCTATTGGGACGCAAAGCCGCTAATAGCCGCACCGCATCCTCTAAATGGGCAGATTAAGGGAGTGAGAAGTGACGTACCACCACTTCGGCGTTCACCAGGTACGATCGTAATGTATTCTGCTAGAGACTGAGTCTACGGTGCGCTTGTGCTAGTTTTGTATTATCTTAATAACAGGGGGCTAGGCCGCCGTAAGAGTGTCTTTCACATAAGTACGCGATTAAAACCACTCAATACTTGCCTTCCTCAATAACAGTGACTTCGCAGTATTCTGTCTTAGGATTGAGTAAGACATTTATTTAATGCTTAGGGAACGTGTTCCGTTAAATCGTATTAGTCCCTCAGAGGTTCTATGCGTTTGGTCTAGCAGAACACGTATAATGAGACAAAACGTTGTAAAACGGTTCCCGGTCTCACTAAAATGGGTAAATTGTAAACAGACAAATTAACGTACATATAAATAGTGATTTAAAGCGCAAGCGTAACGATCCCTTTAACACTTCACCTTACCGAGGCTGTATTGCAGGTATTGGTGCTCAACTGCAAGAGGAGGAGACGTTGGCGTTCCAATATACGTAATATTATATTATATACTTTTGCATACCCTGTTATCTTCTTAGCTTCATATTATAATACTTATGTTAACTGTAAATTCCTAATATTAGATTCGCCTTGTATCCATCCCTGCCCCTTAACTTATTTAAGTCGGAACAAGGCAGTTTAGATTATCGGAATCCATTCTATCTTATATCGGTGGGAGGGTGACCAGTCTGGGACGAGCCCTACAAAACAGTGCGGAAAGGAGGGGCACTGTTCTTCCCCGTAAGGGGAACCGACTAATATTAGCATAATTAGGAAAAACGAAAATTTTATCAGCCTAGGGTAATTTAGGTACAGTCACATAAAGTATGCTTCTTCTAGAAGAAACATCAAATTTGGTGTCCCACAGGGTACCATAATCGGCTCCTTACTATTTTTACTGTATGTAAATGATTTGCCATGCCCAATACCAAACCCAATGGTCCTTTTTGCTGATGACAGAACTTTGATAATTAAATGTCATTATAAAGATTCTTATGAAGCTAATGTCTATAATACGCTTTAACAATTTATAATTTGGCTTAATAAAAATAACTTAGTAATAAATACAGAGAAAACAAAACTAATGCATTTCTATCAAAGAATATGAGACACAAATATGGATTTAATTATAATGGACCAACAATAGATAGGGTCAATGACGCAAAATTTCTAGGGGAGATTCCTTGATGGCCAACGAACATGGAAAATTCAAGCAGATAAGGTATGAAAAAAACTAAGTTCAGCAGGTTATGCTTTATATAGTTAATAAAAATAAAAATAAACTTTCAAAAAGTATTGATAGCATATCACAGTCCAGTTTTTTCTGTAATAAGGTTTGGTATAATATTCTAGAGCAACTGTCACGAGAGAGAAAATATTTTTTAGGCGTAAAAACGCTGTATTAGATTTATTTTTAATCTCAAAGTGACTGACAGCTGCATGCCTGTCTTTAAAAAATATAATCTATTTATTATTGCATGCCTTATATACTAGAAATAGCGTTTTTTGTTAAAACAAATTAACACTTATTCTCGACTTTGAAAAACAGTAGAACCAGGACTACAAGTTTAAGAACTCAATATGAAGACAAGTTATGCATGGGTAGATATAAAACTACATTATTGAGAAAGAGTGTTATGTGCATGGCTTCTCTTATTTATAAGCATGTAAAAGAAAATAATAAAGAGCAACCTCTAAGAAGATTTAAAAAGTACCTTAAAAACTTACTAATTCAAAAATGTTCAGATTTTTTAAATGACAGGACTGTTTAATGTACAATGTTCATAACAAGTAATTAGAATAATTTATATTATTAATTACTAAAAAAAATTGCATGCAACGAGGCAGAATGTCAGGATTCAAAACTATTGTAACACCTCATTTGTTTTAATTACCTACATTCTATAAAAAATAAATAAATCTAATTATCTACCGTACAAGAAACGTGTTTTTTCGTAGATTTTTGCTTGATCTTAATACGGTGAGAAACCTTTCGAGTCGCCCGAGGCAGGTTATATTTTTCTACATATTTGTGTGTTCCATTCACGGTACATTACGAGCATTTTATTTGAGAAGTGACAGAACTTAGTAAATATGTTAGTTTTTAAAACATGTAAATACGTGTGTGTAAATAATGTTAACACTACTGAAAAATAAAACTTAGTAAATTTTACAAAAATTAAAAAGTGACAGACTGAATATATTCAGAAAATACTAGAACTACGATTACGAGAATCAGGGCCCATGAGTTGTTGATCAAACCATTGGTTTTTATTACTATAAAGGTTGACTGAAAAATGCCATTCCAAAAAAAAAAAACTTAAACAACTGTGTTTTTAACGCTGATATTTTTAAGGTTTCGGTTAAATGATTTTTTTTCTCAAAAAGAACATACCTACATAGTTCACTCAAATATGAGAGTTTAAATAAAATATCTTAAGTAATAAACATAATTGTCGTTCGATCTATCGAGTCGAGATTATTTGTACATACTTTGAGTAAAGATTATTTTATTATTGTTGGTTAGCCAAATACAACTTTAACCTATTTTTATTATCATGCATATTCATATATTTTGTTTCTTAAAACTAAATACATCGTATAAACAATTAAAACTACACTTGTTCAATAGGATTTCGTAAAATCAGACTCCCATGACAGACGAAACGCTTAATTAATTTACAAATCGCAAATTACATAATTATATTTTCCGATAAGCGAAATTAAGGCGAAATGTTTCTGTTTTTGTGGTTTACATCTACTTAGAACTGCAAAATATTAATATCGCTCCTAAGATGAAGTTTTAAAAGTCAAGTTTATTTTTATTTTTAGCCTTGAACCTCAGAAATTCATTCTTTTTTTTTATGTAGCTTGAGTTTTATACTTTTTTTATAACAGAACAGGCCTGATCTTGATCCCGATCTCCCCAGATGGAAAGCGATGGATGAGGTCTATGATGGACTTTTCGTAGTAAAGTATTAAAACTTATTTTCAAGTGTCTTTTTACTTTTATTCTGCACAATATGTTGCGTTTAAAAGTTCGTGCAGACCAGCGTGATATCGCGGGCGCTACAGGCAGCGGGACTCTTGTAGCGCCCGCGATATCGCGCTGGTCTGCACGAGCCTTTAGTCTGTACTAAATAAATGCATTTTTCTTTCTTCAAACTGTCTTCATCACAAAATTTAAGAGATATCTCAATACTAATAAAACTTCACACTTTAACATTACAGGGACACTGGGTGAAAGTAAATTCATAAAACAAAATAAGTAAATTGCAAATCATTTTATTGAATCATCTTTGGATCGGACGAAAAGTTACGTAATTATTTTGAAGTTTTTAGTAGACACCACAACCACAGCCGCGGCCTGCATAGCCAAGTCCGAGAGCTGCAGGAGCTCCAAGTCCATACCCAGCGCCAAACCCATAGCCACCCGCAGTACCATAGGCACCACCAGCGCCATACGCACCAGCAGCGCCATAGCCAGCAGCAGAAGGAGCGATGCTCTCAATAGCAGTAATACCGTTACCGCAGCTGTAGCTGACGGCGCCAGCACCGCCACTTGGTAACACTCCCTCCAAAGCAACAGCACTCACGAACGGCAGCTCACCAGCCACGGACAGAGCACCCTCATACACATTCTCAGACGTTACAGAGAGGCCACTGGGAGCGAAAGCAGAGGAGCTGGAGACAGGCAGTCCACCGCCACTGGTGGGGATGATCTCTAGAGCAGCCAATCCATTGCCAATTAAACCGTTACCAATAATACCATCACCAATGAAACCATTGTTGGCACAGTTACCAGCATAGCCATTACCAATCAATCCATTCCCGATCAAACCATTGCCAGCCCAGCCTATACCAGCACGTCCTGGGGCAATCAGAGCAGGAGCGGCGATGGCTCCACGACCAAGACATGAACTGAAAGCAGTCTGTGAACAAAAAAAAATCTTGTAAATCTTGTATTAGTAAATATCGATATCAGCAAATAGGCATTAGAACATAATAATTATATCGACCAAGTAACCTAATGGATGTCCCACGTCTTTTATGCAGTTCTACACATGATTTTAGTGTGAAAAACTTAACGGTCAAATCATAAAATTAGAAGTAAGAATGTCATGTAAGAATGTGAAAGAAGAAGCTCAAGTTGAATGACCTCTTCGAGAAATTGACGAAATTGAAATTTTAAATCTGAATCCAACATTTTTTCTATGTATTGGTGATATTTAGATATGACTTAAAGCAATAGGGTTTAAGAAACATTACAATATGCGTTACTTGATCCACAATATTTAAATAATACTGAATTTCGTTATTCTAAAAATGTCCATAAAATGGAAACATAGAAAAAATGCTAACGAAAGAATATAATATTTAAGAATTATTTCTCACCTGGATGAAGAGCGCCTGAGCGCAGAGGACGAGGATCACCTTGGCAGACATTGTAGTTTGTGTTGAAGTGAACTTGAGAATGATTTTTCCAAGAATCGAACGACTATTTATACTGAAACGTAGTCCTTATCTAGTTGTGTTGCAGCAATTATTGGATTTTGAAATGAACTTTTCATACCTTTATCAGTAATTGCCATATGGGGAAATAAAAATACATACATGTATTTCGTAAGTGATGGTATCCTTGAAATATTTAGTATGAAGGGCTTTTTTTTCAATAGAACGTAGAAAAACATCACGTTGTTATGATAAGAAACTAAAGCACTATATAAACGTTACCTAGAAGTAGGAACATCATTCAGTCTTCAGCTTTTCGTTAAACAAAGACAAACATCTAACATGTCTACCTTCACTGTTCTGTTGCTCTGCATCCAAGCTTGCTTGGTCCAGGTGAGTGATCGTCTAAAATTTATTTTAATTTTGATTTGATTGCTAATGTTTTTGTATTTCATAGTTGTTCTGTAATTCTGGCATGATGATTTTCTATAAATAAATATGTTATTGTTCCCATAGAATGTGTTCGGTTACGGGTGCGGCTGCGGAGGTCAAGTGGCTCCCATAGCTCCTGCTCTGGGTCTCGGCGCTGGTCTCTATCCTGGTGCTGTATGTGGTGGTGCCCTCGGTCTTGGTGCTTATGGTGGCGCCATCGGATCTGCTTATGGTGGCGCACTTGCTCCTGCCACCGCATATGGAGGTGCTATCGGCACTGGAGCTGCTTACGGCGGCGCCGGTGAAGGCAACGTGGCGGTCATTGGTGAGCTGCCAGTCGCCGGTAACACCGCTGTTGCTGGTACTGTTCCCATAATGGGCGCAGTGACCTTCGGCGGCGCTGTTCCAGCTGCCGGTGCTGTGTCTATCTCCGGACAATGCGCATGTGGCTGTGGCTCTCCTATTTACTATTGAGACGTATTTTTGAAACCCCAAAATAAAAATAAACGATTAAGAAATGAGCAAATAATTAAATTTTTGATTAACTCCTTAAATCATCTTAATACGTGTATCGATATAACAACAAATACTTATTGAAATAAAATATGATCATGAATAAAAACACTAAAATATTTTATTATGAGTACAGGCAAAGCCTTTGACTTCAAAATTTCTTTTAAACTTCCTGTTTTAGCAATAATTTAGTTTTATTTGCGATATCACCCGCATGACAAATCTTCAGTTTTCCGAAATGGTAAGATTATCAAATCTATTTTTTAAGGTACCTACATATCTGGTTATGTTTCATAATATATTTTGGCCGTTTCTAACTAGCTGGACTGTAATGGCATTATTCAACTAAAGGTTGAAATAAAAGCAGGCATTGCAATCATAAGTAAATTCTTGGTCTATTTCACCATCATCATCATCATCATTTCAGCCGAAAGACGTCCACTGCTAGACATAGGCCTCCACCAAACACCGCCACTTCAACCAGTTCTGTGCTTCCCGTATCCAACGGATTACTGCGGCCTTCGCCGGTCGTCGGTCCAATTTGTGGGGAGGCCTTCCAACCTTCCTTGATTTATTTTCAATGTAAGGTGTTAAGGCGTGTATGCAAGAATGAACACGAACATTGAACACTTTGTTCGCATGTGCGTATCGCTAACGAACATGAAACACTGTGTTCGTCAAAAATGATCGTGGCGATCCAATTTCTTTGTTCTATGTGGAAGGTGTTCGACGAAATTTGATGCAACATTGCGAACATTGGCGAATCCATGGCAACTAAAGAGAGCGAGGCGGTTGAGCTAAATGAATTCTCCACGAATGTTTGATAAGTGAATCGTTTATTCAGGGCGACCCGTGAAACGAAGACCAAAACAAAATTGTAGAAGCCTCTGTCCTAGGGCTTCTCGAAACATCCCCATGTATGTTCAGCGATTATTTATAGTTAAGGAGCTTTTTTAGGGTTCCGTACCCGAAGGATGCCAAACGGAACTCTATTACTAAGCCTTCTCTGTCCGTGACTGTCAGCAGGCTGTACCTCATGAACCGCAACAGACAGTTGAAATTTTCATAGATTGTATATTTCTATTGCCGTTACAACAAAAAAATATAAAAAATAATTTATTTAATAATTAAGATATAGTTAATATAAAGCTTTTGACTATGTTGATTAGAAAGAAGAAGAAAAGTGTTTAATTTTATTTAAACTTACAGAAATTTCTAATCTATGTAAAAACAAAAAAGAAGAATGTGACTGCCTGTAATTTGCTCCTATTTTAATAACAAAATATTATAATTATTTTAAAAGTAGCACATGGTTCAACTCAACTTAGAAACACATAAATTCTCTATTTAATGGGAAACAAAGTACGAAAAGGTCAAATGCAATATTTCATCAAATTCTAAAGAAACTAGTAAAATATCCTATTTCTAATCTCAACTCACAATACTAGTGCCAGCATCTGGTAACCATTTAGTCGGGCTTAGGCAATTCATACGGACCCTTTTAAAGCAATTGAGAATTTGTACAAAAACAGCCATTAAACTATTGTGCGAAACTGTGGGAAGCTGAGGCAAATGTGAGGCTTGAGGAATTTAGGGATCTGAAGAATAAAGTCGAGGCAATTGGTTTTAGACCACGATAGGAGACGGACGTCCGAGGCTAGGCTAGTTAAGTTAGAAGGATTGGTGAATACCAAGAGGCCATGTTCGAATGGGCTATCACAAGGTAACGAGTATTAATTATTAAGTTAAATATAGTTAGGTTAAAGCCCAGATTAGACTTATTGAGTACTTAATGTAATATGTGTGAGTGTGTGTTTGGTAGTGCGACTGGTGGTCAGAGAGCGGGAGCTGAGTCTGAGGCAAAACTGGTAATGTGTGCAGTACTTTGTAAGTGAGTTTCTCTCACCATTATAATTATTCTTGCAAGTTGATTGCATTGTTATTATAGGTAACAGATACGTGATGTCGCTGACCAGCTGTTAATGATACTTTATTCCAGAATGTCAAGCTAACTCTTATTTAGTATCGTATTTTATAATTAACGCTACATTCCCGTGTATTACGTGTCCATATCCATTAGGATATATATCCTCGGATTACCGTACCTTGGCAGATTATTGTCACTTGCATTCGGCTATAGGGAAATGGTGAAGGCCTTCCACCATACTTGACTTCGAGCACTAATGTTCTTGACCTTTGACGACTAATGATTTGAACTGACGCTTTACATTTGGAAGACAGAACCATAAATAAATACTCACAGCTCATTTAAAGCTGAACTAGGCTATAAAGCCAATCTGTAATTGCATTATAAAACAACCAAACGTTAGTGATGATTTCTGTATCCAAAAAGGTCTCGCCACAGAATACTTTGCGTGAGGCTTGTTGAAGCACATTTCCAGGGACCGGGGTAGGCTTGACCAAGTACCCCAAACTGAATTGGTAGCAGTTCAAAGAACGCTAGGGACCGTGTCTCGATAAAAACCCCGTCCGTTCTGTAGGACTATTACTAAATCGTCGCTGTTTATCGAGACACGCTATTGGGACGCAAAGCCGCTAACAGCCGCACCGCATCCTCTAAATGGGCAGATTAAGGGAGTGAGAAGTGACGAACCACCACTTCGGCGTTCACCAGGTACGATCGTAATGTATTCTGCTAGAGACTGAGTCTACGGTGCGCTTGTGCTAGTTTTGTATTATCTTAATAAAAAGGGGCTAGGCCGCCGTAAGGGTATCTTTCACAAAAGTACGCGATTAGAACCACTCAACACTTGCCTTCCTCAATAACAGTGACTTCGCAGTACTCTGTCTTAGGATTGAGTAAGACATTTATTTAATGCTTAGGGAACGTGTTCCGTTAAGTCGTATTAGTTCCTCAGAGGTTCTATGCGTTAGGTCTAGCAGAACACGTACAATGAGACAAAACGTTGTAAAACGGTTCCCGGTCTCACTAAAATGGGTACATTGTAAACAGACAAATTAACGTACATATAAATAGTGATTTAAAGCGCAAGCGTAACGATCCCTTTAACACTTCACCTTACCAAGGCTGTATTGCAGGTATAGGCTCAACTGCAAGAGGAGAAGACGTTGGCGTTCCAATATTTATAATACTAAAACGTAATATTATATTATATACTTTTGCATACCCTCTTATCTTCTTAGCTTCATATTATAATACTTATGTTAGCTGTAAATTCTTAATATTAGATTCGCCTTGTATCCATCCCTGCTCCTTAACTTATTTAAGTCGGAACAAGGCAGTTTAGATTATCGGAATCCATTATATCTTATATCGGTGGGAGGGTGACCAGTCTGGGACGAGCCCTACAAAACAGTGCGGAAAGGAGGGGCACTGTTCTTCCCCGTAAGGGGAACCGACCTAACCACAAATATTAGCATAAATAGGAAAAACGAAAATTTTATCAGCCTAGGGTAATTTAGGTACAGTCACATAAAGTATGCTTCTTCTAGAAGAAACATCAAATTTGGTGTCCCACAGGGTAGCACCCAACGGTCCTTTTTGCTGATGACAGAACTTTGATAATTAAATGTCATTATGAAGATTCTTTGAAGCGCTTTAACAATTTATAATTTGGCTTAATAAAAATAACGTAGTTATAAATACAGAGAAAATAAAACTAATGCATTTCTATCAAAGAATATGAGACACAAATATGCAAATAAATTATAATGGACAAACAATAGATAGGGTCAATGACGCAAAATTTCTAGGAATTTCAATTGATGGCCAACGGACATGGAAAATTCAAGCAGATAAGGTATGAAAAAAACTAAGTTCAGCTGCTTATGCTTTATATAGTTAATAAAAAAAAATTAAAAACTTTCAAAAAGTATTGATAGCATATCACAGTCCAGTTGTTTCTGTAATAAGGTTTGCTATAATATTCTGGAGCAGTTGTAACGAGAGAAAAAATATTTTTAAGGCGTAAAAACGCTGTATTAGATTTATTTTTAATCTCAAAGTGGCTGACAGCTGCATGCTTGTCTTTAAAAAATAAAATCTATTAAGTATTGCATGCCTATATTTACTAGAAATAGCCTTTTTTGTTAAAACAAATGATGACTTATAGTCGACGTTGAAAAACAGTAGAACCAGGACTACAAGTTTAAAAACTCAATATGAAGACAAGTTATGCATGGGTAGATATAAAACTGCATTATTGAGAGTGTTATGTGCATAGCTTCTCTTATTTATAAGCATGTAAAAGAAAATATTAAAGAGCAACCTCTAAGAAGATTTAAAAAGTGCCTTAAAAAAATTACAAATTCTAATTAAAATGTTATTACTCTATATCAGATTTTTTAAATGACAGGACTGTTTAATTTATAATGTTCATAACAAGTAAGTAGAATAATTTATATTATTAGTTACTAAAAAAAATTGCATGCAACGAGGCAGAATGTCAGGATTCAAAACTATTGTAACACCTTATTGGTTTTAATTACTTACATTCTATGAAAATACATAAAAAAATATTTATCTACCGTACAAGAAACGTGTTTTTTCGTAGATTTATGCTTGATCTTAATACGGTGCGGAACCTTTCGAGTCGGCCGAGGCCGGTTATATTTTTCTATTTGTGTGTTCCATTCACGGTACATTACGAGCGTTTTATTTTACAAGTGACAGAACTTAGCAAATATGTTAGTTTTTAAATACGTGTGTGTAAATAATGTTAACACTACTGAAAAATGAAACTATGTAAATTTTACAAAAAAAAAAAGTGACAAAATAGAATATATTCAGAAAATACTAGAACTACGATTACGAGAATCAGGGCCCAATAGTTGTTGATCAAACCATTGGTTTTTATAACTATAAAGGTCAACTAACGAATGCCAATACAAAAAAAAAATACGTGAAAAACTGTGTTTTTAACGCTGACATTTTGTAGGTTTCGGTCAAAAGATTTATTTTTTCAAAAAGAACATACCTACTTAAATATGAGAGTTTAAATAAAATTTTTTTAGTAATAAAAAATATAATTGTTGTTCGATCTATCGAGTCGAGATAGTTTGTACATACATTGAGTAAAGATTATTTTATTATTGTTGGTTAGCCAAATACAACGTTTCTTAAAACTAAATACATCGTATAAACAATTAAAACTACACTTGTTCAATAGGATTTCGTAAAATCAGACTCCCATGACAGACGAAATACTTAATTAATTTACAAATCGCAAAATTACATAATTATATTTTCCGATAAGCGAAATTAAGGCGAAATGTTTCTGTTTTTGTGGTTTACATCTACTTAGAACTGCAAAATATTAATATCGCTCCTAAGATGGTGTTTTAAAAGTCAAGTTTATTTTTATTTTTAGCCTTGAACCTCAGAAATTCACTCTTTTTTTTTAATGTAGCTTGAGTTTTATAAGACTTTTCGTAGTAAAGTCTTAAAACTTATTTTCAAGCGTCTTTTTACTTTTATTTTGCACAATATGTTGAGTTTTAGTCTGAGCAAAATAAATGCATTTTTCTTTCTTCAAACTTCTTTTATCACAAAATATAAGGGATATCTTAAAACTAATAAAACTTCACACTTAAACATTACAGGGACCCTGGGTAAAAATAAATTCATAAAACAAAATAAATTGCAAATAAATTTATTGAATCATCATTGGTTCGGACGAAAAGTTACCTATTTAGTTTTAAGTTTTTAGTAGACACCACATCCACAGCCACGGCCTGCATAGCCAAGTCCAAGAGCTGCAGGAGCTCCAAATGTATACCCGGTGCCAAACCTATAGCCACCCGCAGTACCATAGGCACCAGCAGCGCCATACGCACCAGCAGCGCCATAGCCAGCAGCAGAAGGAGCGATGCTCTCAATAGCAGTAATACCGTTACCGCAGCTGTAGCTGACAGCGCCAGCACCGCCACTTGGTAACACTCCCTCTAAAGCCACAGCACTCACGAACGGTAGCTCACCAGCCACGGACAGAGCACCCTCATACACATTCTCAGACGCTATGGAAAGGCCACTGGGAGCGAAAGTAGAGGCGCTGGAGACAGGCAGTCCACCGCCACTGGTGGGGATGATCTCTAGAGAAGCCAAGCCATTACCAATAAAACTATTACCAATAATACCATCACCAATGAAACCATTGTTGGCACAGTTACCAGCATAGCCATTACCAATTAAACCATTTCCAATTATACCATCACTAATCAAACCATTGTTGGCACAGTTACCAGCATAGCCATTACCAATCAATCCATTCCCAATCAAACCATTGCCAGCCCAGCCGTTACCAGCACATCCTGGGGCAATAAGGGTAGGAGCGGCGATGGCTCCACGACCAAGACATGAACTGAACGCAGTCTGTAAACAAAAAAATCTTGTATCAGTAATTATCGATATCAACAAATATGCATTGGAACATAATAATTATATCGATCAAGTAACGTAATGGATGTCAGACGTGTTTTATGCAATTCTAAACATGATTTTAGTGTGGAAAACTTAACGTTCATTATAAAATAAAAAGTAAGAATGTATGGCTTAAATTAAATGGCCTCTTCGCGGAAATGAAGACCAGAGTTTTAAATCTGAATTCAAACCTTTTTTCTATATAATGGTAATATTTACATGTGACTCGAAATAATAGGGTTTAATAGGCATTACAATATGCGTTAGTTAATCCACAATATTAAACTCATCAAATGCTCAGTGTCACATTAAATTTCGATACTCTAAAAGGATTCAAGAAATGGGAACACAAAATATTGAAGAATTATTAATTCTCACCTGGATGAAGAGCGCCTGAGCGCAGAGGACGAGGATCACCTTGGCAGACATTGTAGTTTGTGTTGAAGTGAACTTCAGAATGAGTTTTTCAAGAATCGATCGACTATTTATATTGAAACGTAGTCCTTATCTAGTTGTGTTGCAGCAATTTGTGGATTTTGAAATGAACTTTTCATACCTTTATCAGTAGTTGCAATATGGGGACATGCATGTATTTCGTAAGTGATGGTATCCTTGAAATATTTAGTATGAAGGGCTTTGTTTTAATAGAACATAGAAAAAACATCACGTTGTTATGATAAGAAAATTCCGTACTATATAAACGTAGTCTAGAAGTAGTAACATCATTCAGTCTTCAGCTTTTCGTTGAACACAAACAAACATCAAACATGTCTACCTTCACTGTTCTGTTGCTCTGCATCCAAGCTTGCTTGGTCCAGGTGAGTAATCGTCCAAAATATATTTAATTTTAAGTTTTCTCATCATTGCTAATGTTTTTGTATTTCATAGTTGTTCTGTAATTCTGGCATGATGATTTTCTATAAATAAATATGTTTTTGTTCCCACAGAATGTGTTCGGCTGCGGAGGTCAAGTGGCCGCCGTAGCTCCTGCTCTGGGTTTCGGCGCTGGTCTTTATCCTGGTGCTGCATGTGGTGGTGCGCTCGGTCTTGGTGGTTATGGTGGCGCACTTGCTCCTGCTACCGCATACGGAGGTGCTATCGGCACTGGAGCTGCTTACTGCGGCACCGGTGAAGGCAACGTGGCGGTCATTGGTGAGCTACCAGTCGCCGGTAACACCGCTGTTGCTGGTCAGGTCCCCATCCTAGGTTTCGTGAATTTCGGCGGCGCTGTGCCAGCTGCTGGTGCCGTGTCTATCTCCGGCCAGTGCGCGTGCGGCTGTGGTTCTCCTATCTACTACTGAAGGATCTTCTACTGATGCCTCAATAAAAATAAACGATTATGAATTGAGCAAATAATTTAATATTTTATTTAATCTACAAATACAAACCTATTAATTCTTATTTTTTATCCTAACTAGTTATTATATATGCGAAAGTGAGTTTGTTTGTTTGTTACGCTTTCACGCTAAAACGGCTGATCAGCTTTCGATGATATTTGGCACACAGATAGACCTTGACCTCGGTTAGGAAATAGGATACTTTTTATTCCGTTAGTTTGTTCCGTGGGATAATTTCTGACCTTCGTTCACATAATTTCTGACCTACGTTCACATAATTTCTGACCTACATTCCTGTGGATTTTTTTCCGACAATTACGCGTGCGAAGCTGCGGGCAAAAGCTAGGAAGTAATAAATTAATGTTGGATTTTCACGCTGACATGCATTTTTGGGTTTCGGTTTAAAGAAATTTGATCCTCAAAAAGAGCATACCTACCATGCATTGTAGACCTAACTAAGAGAAACTATACAAAATATTTATCATTATTGTTGGTTAGCCAAATACAACTTTAACCTATTTTAGGGTTTCATACTACTGAATGAAAAAGCAGAACTCTTATTGGATCACTCGAGTGTCTGCCTGTCTGACTGGCTGCCTATCTGTCCGTCTGTCACAGCCAATTTGCTCCGAATATTCTAGACTTATTTAGTTGAAAATCGAATAATATGAATTTCTGTGACCCAAACACGAACGTGTAACGTAAATAAATGAATTTTGAATATGGGGATAATCGAATTAATTAACTTATTTATGCCATCCCGCTTATTCCTAACCTCCCAGTAATCTAACAGATGGCAAGCAATCAGGTCGTCATGACCAGATTACTAGTCGCGGAACGGCTTTTGAATTTTTAACATAACTCACGGTCTACTCGCTGGTCACGGTTCACTTGTCGCTTAGTTCACGTGTGTTTTTAAAAATAATGCTTGTGTACCTTCAGTAGAGGTACTAAAGCATAATACATGCAGCAAGTTACCAACACAGGTGTTAGAAAAATAATAAGTTAGAGGTGCCCATTTTAAACAAAACTTTTTTTTTATTACAAACAGCAATCAGGTTCAGGTTTGAAATTATTTCAACAATTGCCAATTTTATCTTTGTCAGCATTATCGACAATGGATCCCAATTATTTGAAATAAATTAGCAATGAAGAAGAAGGCCTTTCAATTTCATATTTTCAAGAATTCATAATTTATGTGACATTCTGGGATTTTTCTGAAACTAAGGCTAAGCCATGATAAACAAAGGATTTTTTTTAAAGCCTCAAATGTCAACGTATGACAAACTATTGGAGTATGTACGTGCACTGTTTGTTTAAAAAAATATTATTAATAGTTTTGTTTATATTTACATGCAAACTAAGCGACAAGTGAACCGTGACCAGCGAGTAGACCGGGAGTCATGTTAAAAACCCAAAAACCACTCCGCGATTCGTTATCTGGTCATGACAACCTGATTGCGTGCCGTGTGTTGGATAGATGGGAGGTTAGGAAGTAGTGTGATGGCATAAACTAGTTAATTACTTCGATTATATCACAAATTTTAAATATTTCAACAATTTGTAAATTCAACCTTTGCCAGCACTATCGACTGTTTCATCAGCACCTCTAATTTTTTTTTAAACATTTGTTCCTCTTTAGGTAGCTGATTAAATGAAGATGTCTTCTCTGTTTCTATGCTTAATGCCTCAGTAATATTTCGAGACAACTGGTGTCAAAGTTCATGTACTTAGATGATTTTTGAAAATTGTTTGTAAACTTCTGCCTTTAACTTTTACCTGTTTGATGTTTTAGAAAATTTGGTTACATCGAAAGGTTTATTAAAGTATTAGGTATCCCATGGAAAAGCAATGAAGGCCATTCAATTTGAGAATTTAGAGAAAAGTGATATTTAGTGACGAATTCTGTAAATTTTTCAAAATAACATAAAAATTGGGTTTTCTCGATTTCCATGAATTTTCGCCTAGGCTTCACGGGGTGCTTAATTGTTGTAAATGAGTCACACTATCACGTCCTGGAAGGAATACGCCAAATTACCAGTCACCCTGTATAATTATATTTTCCGCTGTGAAATAAGGCGAACTGTTTGTGATTTTGTGATTTTCATCTATTTAAAATTGCACTTTTGCACCAACGAGGTTGTTTTAGTCCAGCGAGAAAATATTAATATCTCCCTAAGATGGAGTTTTAAAAGTCAAGTTTTTATTTTCTTGAATACTCTAACCTCAGAAATTTCTTTTTAAATATGGCCTGAAATTTACACTTTTTTGACACCGATATCCCCTGATGGAAAGAGGTGGATGAGGTCTATGATGAACTTTTCGTAGTAAAGTATTAAAACTAATTTTCAAGTGTCTGTTTATTTTTATTTTGCACTATGTTTTGCCTTTTAGTCTGTGATAAAAAAGTGCATTTTCTTTCTTCAAACTTCCTTTATCACAGAATTAAAGAGATATCTCTAGACTAATAAAACTTTACACTTAAACATTACAGGGACCCTGGGTAAAAGTAAATTCATAAAACAAAATAAATTGCAAATCATTTTATTGAATCATTAGTTTGGATGAAAACTTAACTAATTATTTTGAAGTTTTTAGTAGACACCACATCCACAGCCACGGCCTGAATAGCCAAGTCCAAGAGCTGCAGGAGCTCCAAGTCCATACCCAGTGCCAAACCCATAGCCACCCGCAGTACCATAGGCACCACCAGCGCCATACGCACCAGCAGTGCCATAGCCAGCAGCAGAAGGAGCGATGCTCTCAATAGCAGTAATACCGTTACCGCAGCTGTAGCTGACGGTGCCAGCACCAGCACTGGGCAATAAGCCCTCCAAAGCCACAGCACTCACGAACGGCAGCTCACCAGCCACGGACAGAGCCCCCTCATACACATTTTCAGACGCAACGGAGAGGCCACTGGGAGCGAAAGCAGAGGAGCTGGAGACAGGCAATCCACCGCCACTGGTGGGAATGATTCCTATTCCAGCCAAGCCATTGCCAGCACAGTTACCAAACAAGCCATTGCCGATCAAACCATTACCAATTATGCCATCACCAATCAAGCCATTGTTGGCCCAGTTACCAGCACAGCCGTTACCAGCATAGCCATTACCGATCAATCCATTTCCGATCAAACCATTGCCGTTACCGAAAGCTCCACGACCAAGACACGAACTGAAAGCAGTCTGTAAACAAGAAAATTATTATTAGTAAATATATCTCGATTAACAAACGATGGCGATGCATTGAAACGTTATTATTTAATTGATCACGTAACTAAATGTGTGTCAAACGCATTTTATGTAATTGCATAGATGATAAAACATAATCATCACTAAATTTTTCACTCTAGGCGAAGTAAAATAGTATTTGGAAATTCCTAGAAGTGCAACTTTAAGTAATGTAATTAGTCCTTCTGAGTAGAACTAAAAGTTTCTGATCATAGTATAGAACGCAGACAACGATCCTTGTTAAATCAGAACATAATATCTGCGCAAAAGTAGTAACGGCAATCAGAATATAGTCATTATAAAAGTCAAAATAGTTTCTCACCTGGATGAAGAGCGCCTGAGCGCAGAGAACGAGGATCACCTTAGCTGACATTGTAGTTTGTGTTGAACTGAATTTGAGAATGAGTTTTCCAAGACTCGGTCGACTACTTATACTGAAACGTAGTCCTTATCTAATTGTGTTGCACCACACACAGTAGGCTGCTAAACAAAGAAATCGGAAAATGCGTGCATTTTCATTTCTTTGTTAAAATTATCATATGTTTTGTTATTAAAACAGGAAATAGTAAAAAAGTACGTGTTTTTGATAAGAACTCCTGCACTATATAAACATGGTGTAAGACATCTAAAAGCATCAGTTTTCAGCTTCTCGTTGAACTTACGAATTCATCAAACATGTCTACCTTCACTGTTCTGTTGCTCTGCATCCAAGCTTGCTTGGTCCAGGTAAGTTTTTTACTAATTTTTTCTGGTATCTTATTATCATTTTCATGAATTTCCTCCATTGTTGCTTCCTCCCGTCATATACCTATGTACATTTCTCCTATATCGATGTCATTCATACTGGTTTGGGAGAAGAAGAGACGTTCTTTCATTTCTTCAAAATCTCGTAAACTAAAATCGAATATGTTAGTCTTAATGATATGAACCTCTTCAAACTGTGCCTGTCCTTGTTCTTGAGATTTCCTCAGCGAGCGATATGTTTCCTATCTAATGTTATTTTCTTCCAACAGAATGTTTTCGGCCTATACCGCGGCGGTGGAGGCTGTGGATGTGGAGCACCAGCTGTTGGTCTAGCCCCTGCTTTAGGCTTCGGTTCTGCTTATGATGGTGCTCTGGGTTTCGGCGCTGGTCTCTCTCCTGGTGCTGGATGTGGTGGTTCCCTCGGTTTTGGTGCTTACGGTGGTGCTTTTGGATCTGCTTATGGTGGCGCACTTTCTCCTGCTGCTGCATATGGAGGTGCTATCGTTCCTGGAGCTGCTTACGGCGGCATGGGTGAAGGCAACGTGGCGGTCATTGGTGAGCTGCCAGTCACCGGTAACACCGCTGTTGCTGGTACTGTTCCCATAATGGGCGCAGTGACTTTCGGTGGTGCTGTACCCGCTGCTGGTGCCGTATCTATCTCCGGACAGTGCGCTTGCGGCTGTGGTTCTCCCCTTTACTACTGAAACCCAAAATCGGAATAAACGACCATAAACTAAACAATCTTTTTTTGCAACATCTAACCATAACCGCGGTGTCAAAATAACATAGGTACTAGAATATAGCCTATGCTGAGGCAATTATTTCTTTTTTAAAATTATTGTTTAATGCTAGAAAACATTACAACATGAGCTGTTCTGTTTATGCTTCATTCTGAGTTTCTCTGTTTTTAATTGTTGCCTTGTTTCATTTACTGTACTGTTAATTATTCTTAATTTTCTTCTTTTCGAGATTTCTTATTTAAATAGGTAAAGGATTTTGTTGTTTCAAAGAGCAATGGCCAATCTCCTAACATCTACGAAAATCTTACAAAACGTTACCTGACGATACATAATATTATTACTTCATTTCATTTGCCCATGAATTTATAACTTTGAACAACATTCTTTTTTTTTAAGTACGGAGAATAAAGTAGGCAAATACGCAAAAAAAAATTGGGTTAAATTAATAATATATTTTTAACCTGTTGAATCTTAAATCGAGTTGTATTTCTTAATTATGTAGACAAAACGGATGAGCACAATATAAATAAAGAGTGCGAAATAACACAAGAACGATCAGAACAGAGTCGATGCCGAAATTACAAAAGAAAAATGACAATTATTTAGTTGACTTGTCAAAAAATTACCTTCCTAGGTCATTTTTTTTTAAATTCATTTGCATTAAACATCCATGAAATTCTGACCTGTAAACTTGAACTCAGAAGACAGAAACTTAACCGAAAACAGACGAATTTAACAGCGGGTCCTAAACTAAGCGCTGCCTGTATCTTTGTGACCCAAAATATTATATTATTGATTTATTTTTGTCAGTACCGAGTTTCAAAAGTAATAGCATGTTTCTAATTTTGAAATTGCCTATATTAACTACTACTAGCTGCCACGCTTTTTTACTGACTGCATCGGGGATGTTCGCGCCGTTTCGCACTGATGGCTTTTATGCCATCATTCGCGAGCGGACGGTATCCCTGATCTGCAGAATGCGTGACGGCCGCAACGAAATCTTAAAGACAGCCGATAGGATCTCATCCCCGCTTTTTTCACTTGTTAAGTCAGTTATCTGACTTACTTTGACAAATTCTGACTTTTATTTTTAATATTTATAATGAATTTCTGGATTTCAATTGACATACATTTTAATTAATTTAAATAATGTAAACGATTTTAAAGATCTTAATAATTTAAAGATCCGATTGACTTATTAAATTATTACCTATTTATATTTTTATGTAATTATTTATTTTAGTTATAATAATTATTATTGTAGCATGTATTTTAATATTTCATAGGTTAGGTATACTAACATTAATATGGATCACTGAACCTGATTAAAAAAAAAAAAAAAAAATTATACGTAAAATCAAATTATACTAATGGCTTATCTTATTTAAATAATTCACAAGAGTTTATACGGTTAACATTCACTGTGATATATAGTAACAAAATAGATTTAGATTTTAGAAGAAGTTCTTTCTGAAATAAAATTTACGTAGATTTACCTGCATGAAGAGTAGTGGTGGCCCAGTAGCCACGGCCCCGACTTTCGAGTTATAGGTCGTAGGTTCAACCTTGCTTTATAAGTGCGCAGGCGGTTTACTTAGTGTAAATAATTTCATCACCTCTGCTCTCAAAACTGTGAAGGAAAATATCGTGAGGAAACCAGCATGTCCTAGAACCAAAAATTTCAAGACATCTGCCAACCTGTGCTGGGCCCTTGTGGTAGATTAAAGTCCACTCCCACTCGAAGAGAGGTCTGCAATATGTCCCAGCAGTAGGAACATTATAGGCTGATATGATTATGCATACTGATAAGCAAAACTTTTAATGTTTAAGACGAATACCTTTTGTTTTCCTTTCTTTTAAAACTAAATAATTATAATAGTCCTATTAATAGTGATGAGGTCCTGGGTTCGATTCGCAGGTTGGACAAAGTGTTATTAGGTTTTTCTGTCTGAAATTTCTCAGTAGCAGCCTGGAATCTGGATTTGTGCCCGGTTGATGGCAATAGGCTCGCTCACTATTATATGGGACTTAAAACATAACTGGCGAAATGTGGGTGAACCTGCTACAGGGACACCTCTGTCCAACCCTTCGGGGAAACAAGGCGTGATGTAATTATAATAGTAAATTAGAATAATAAACAATGTAGGTACTGCAGTTTGGTAATATAGTCTGTCAATAACGAATTCTGTGTTTGTCTAGTCTAAAATAGCAATCTGTTATTTTTCTTTCTGAATGACTGGATTTTTATGGCTTATTTACTTTAGGTTGAATAATATATTGTTGGAATCCCGATTTTATTTAAATACAGATAGTGGTCTTCTGTTAAAACATAAATTCTGTTTGCACAAGCATCGTGAGAATAATTTAACGACGTGCTTATTTGTTGGCGTCCCTGACCTAGTACAATATCTTCGATTACAAGTTTTTATGCAACGTAAGATTCTGAGTTAGATTTCTGAGTAGGCATGAAATTAATAAGTATTCGTTTCGGTCTGTTCACACATACCTACCAAATATATGGGGTACTCAATGAAAAATAAAAATAATTATGATTCGTCAAAAATCACGATCCGGAGTATTTGCTATCTGCCCCTTTCGGCAAGTTAGATAACGGTCTCAAACTCAAACTCAAAACATTTATTTCAAATAAACCAATTACAGGCATTTTTGAATTGTCAAGGGGTCGGTCAGTCAGAAAGATGAAGCTAGTTGCCCGTTCCAAAACGTAGTATTTACCTATGGAGAAGAACGGGCAAGAAACTCCATGGACACTCTTTTAAATCACAATATGTTTACAAAATATTGGTTACATAATTCATGTTAAAGTTATAAATGTGAGCACGATGAAGAACGTTAAAAGCGGTTATAAAAAGTTAAACAAATAAAACAATTCAAAAATCAAAATAAAATAAGCCATGGCAGATTGGCAGCTAAGAGATGACCAGTCCCTACTGACAGCGCCCGTTCACGAACATGACGCATGGATTAGCACCATTCAGCTCAACCATTTTGAAGATCGACGATATATTCAATATATAAAATACAACTTTGGCTGGTGTCCGATAATGGGACCAGGAATCATTTTAAAGTCCACAACTGACAAACAACTTCATTTTCATTTTCCTTTATCGTTTAACAGCATTATTTAGGAACAGCGTACTGGAATTGGTTGGGACTAGGGATCGGTTAAGAACAAATTATTATTTTCTACCACATTGCTATAATCTCACGACTGGGTTCGGATTGTGGGATTCGCTGCATGATTTTGAAGGACATTGTTAATCCATTGCTTCATGTTCGAAAAATTTGTCTGCTCAACAAATGAATATTGTTGAAAATCCAAAATGAAAGTCATTGCTACTGTAAGTGTGTTACGCAATTATCCCGCTGCGCGCCGATGGGAATAAGCCAAAAATCTAAGTGGCTCAATTTTTGTACAGCTTATCCCTCGTACAAAGTTAACAATTTGTACTATACGATTCTCGTCTGTTGTGCGAACTGAGAGTTAGAGAATATCTCCTGGCCACCAGGCCGGGAGATATTATATTTATTCTTTCTGATAATTAGACAAAAATCAGAAAGACAAATGTCAACGTATGTGAAACTATTAGAGTATGTACGTGTACTGTATGTTTAAACAAAAATGATTAATAGTTTTGTTTATGTGTACATGCAAACTAAGCGACAAGTGAACCGTGACCAGCGCGTAGACCGGGAGTCATGTTAAAAACCCAAATATCGCTCCGCGATTTGTTATCTGGTCATGATAACCATATTGCGTGCCGTGTGTTGGATTGATGGGAGGTTAGGGAGTAGTGGGATGGCATAAACTAATTAATTACTTCGATTATCTCACAATTTTTAAATATTTCAACAATGAGCAAATTCGACTTTTGCCGTTATTATCGACTGTTTCATCGGCACCTCTAAATATATTTTTTACATTTGTACCTCGTTAGATAGCTGATTAAATGAAAATGTCTTCTCTGTAACTTGTATGCTTAATACCTTAGTAAAATTTTGAGATAACTGGTGTCAAAGTTCATGTACTTACATGATTTTTAAAAATCGTTAGTAAACTACTGCCTTTAACTTTTACCTGTTTGATGTTTTAGAAAATTTAGTTACATCGATAGGTTTATTAAAGTATTATGTATTTCATGAAAAAGCAATGAAGGCCATTCAATTTGACAGTTTAGAGAAAAGTGATATTTAGTGACGAATTCTGTAAATTTTTCAAAATAACATAATAATTGGGTTTTATCGATTCCCATGAATTTTCGCCTAGGCTTCATGGGGTGCTCAATTGTTGTATATGGGTCACACTATCACGTCCTGGAAGGAATACGTCAATATACCAGTCACCCTGTATAATTACATTTTCCGCTATGTGAAATAAGGCGACTGTTTGTGATTTTGTGATTTTCATCTATTTAAAAGTGCAAACCAACGAGGTTGTTTTAGTCCAGCGAGAAAATATTAATATTTCCCTAAGATGGAGTTTTAAAAGACAAGTTTTTATTTTCTTGAATCCTCTAGCCTCAGAAATTTATTTTTAAATATGGCCTGAAATTTACACTTTTTTGACACCGATCTCCCCTGATGGAAAGAGGTGGATGAGGTCTATGATGAACTTTTCGTAGTAAAGTATTAAAACTAATTTTCAAGTGTCTGTTTATTTTTATTTTGCACTATGTTTTGCCTTTTAGTCTGTGATAAAAAAGTGCATTTTCTTTCTTCAAACTTCCTTTATCACGGAATTTAAGAGATATCTCTATACTAATAAAACTTCACACTTCAACATTACAGGGACCCTGGGTTAAAGTAAATTCATAAAACAAAATAAATTGCAAATCATTTTATTGAATCATTCGTTTGAATGAAAACTTAAGTAATTATTTTGTAGTTTTAGTAGACACCACATCCACAGCCACGGCCTGAATAGCCAAGTCCGAGAGCTGCAGGAGCTCCAAGTCCATACCCAGCGCCAAACCCATAGCCACTCGCAGTACCATAGGCACCACCAGCGCCATACGCACCAGCAGCACCATAGCCAGCAGCAGAAGGAGCGATGCTCTCAATAACAGTAACACCGTTCCCGCAGCTGTAGCTGACGGCGCCAGCGCCGCCACTTGGTGACACTCCCTCCAAAGCCACAGCACTCACGAACGGCAGCTCACCAGCCACGGACAGAGCACCCTCATACACGTTCTCCGACGCTACGGAGAGACCACTGGGAGCGAAAGCAGAGGAGCTGGAGACAGGCAGTCCACCGCCACTGGTGGGGATGATCTCTAGAGCAGCCAAGCCATTGCCAATAAAACCATTTCCGATAATACCATCACCAATGAAACCATTGTTGGCGCAGTTACTAGCATAGCCATTGCCGATAAAACCATTACCAATAATACCATCACCAATGAAACCATTGTTGGCGCAGTTACTAGCATAGCCATTGCCGATAAAACCATTACCAATAATACCATCACCAATGAAACCATTGCTGGCACAGTTACCAGCATAGCCATTACCAATTAAACCATTTCCAATTATACCATCACTAATCAAACCATTGTTGGCACAGTTACCAGCAAAGCCATTACCAATCAATCCATTCCCGATCAAACCATTGCCAGCCCAGCCGTTACCAGCAGGAGTGGCGATGGCTCCACGACCAAGACATGAACTGAACGCAGTCTGTAAACAAAAAAATCTTGTATCAGTAATTATCGATATCAGCAAATATGCATTGGAACATAATAATTATATCGATCAAGTAACGTAATGGGTGCCAGACGTGTTTTATGCAATTCTAAACATGATTTTAGTGTGGAAAACTTAACGTTCATTATAAAATAAAAAGTAAGAATGTATGGCTTAAGTTAAATGGCCTCTTCGCGGAAATGAAGACCAGAGTTTTAAATCTGAATTTAAACCTTTTTTTCTATATAAGGTGCTATAAAAATATCTGCCACGGCTTTAATGGGAGGTAGTATTGTGTTTATAGATTACAATAGTGAAGAACTTTCGTGCCCAGGAACCTTTATTTCAATTTGAGAAAATAAAGTAGTTAAATAAACATTGACTCTACTCTGCATAATGTGGTTCACAAATTACGCGCGATGTGTCGCTTTTTCAATGAAAACAACTGCTATCTCTTTCCATCTGTTCTGTGAATGAAAATTGATATCAGCTGACTAGTTCGTCACTACCCAATCTACTAGGTACGCAATAATACGCCAAGTGTTTTAAAAAAGCAATTACTTACCAGCTACCGCATTCTTCCAAAAAACTGACGTAAATAAGATGATAAACTTCCCATCACACTTAAAACAGGCTTTGGACTGTCAAGTTAGTGTAAGAATCGCAACTTTTTTCTTATTATTTTTAAACAATAGGGTACTTCCTTACTTAGATTAATATCAAATAACGATAAATTACAGTAACTTGGCGTGTTTAAAAGTTTAATCATCTTATTTACAACAATTGCACCGTATTTACAGTTATTTACACACTCCCTACCTACTTATCTACAAAACTGTTGCACTAGTCCGCCTTCGCGTTGCACACAAATGTAGGCACGCTTACGCACATGTCTCTTCACTTTATTTAATGTGTCCGTTTCACTTTTCACTTGCCTAAATGCGCGTTTGATGCGCCTTTTTAGTTCTTCCACACTTCTAATGTCATGACCGGTTTGGCCGTACACAAGGTCCTTTACACGACCCCACAAAAAAAAGTCTAGAGGCGTCAAATCCGGCGAGCGTGGACACCACGGTACTGGCCCTCCTCGGCCTATCCACCTATCACCGCCGTACCACACACCGTTTAAAAATTCCCTTACGCTGATGGCGAAATGAGGTGGTGCTCCATCATGTTGAAAGTGCAGCCCTCTTATCTCTTCAAGAGGAATACGTTCCAACATTCTTCTCACACGGGTTCGTAGTAAGCGCAGATACGTGTCTCCGTTCAGTCTGTCCAAGAACACTGGACCTAGAATTCTGTTGCCGAGTATCCCGGCCCACACATTAAGGCTAAACCGAGTCTGAAAGTGGTCAGGCCGCACAACACGAGGATTCGCCTCAGTCCAATAATGCGCATTGTGTATGTTGAACATACCAACCCGTGTGAATGTGGACTCGTCAGTCCACAGAATGTTGCGGCGTTCTTCTCGAAGCCAATTACAAAACGCGAGGCGAGCCGCGTAGTCATGTGGATGCAATTCTTGCACTCTTGTGAAGTGGTAAGGATGGAGCCCTTCCCGATTTAAAAGTCGCCACACGTAGTTGTCGCTCACGTCGAAGACTCGAGCAGCATCCCTGGTGCTCGCAAGAGGATGACGCCGGAAGAAGTCTAACACTTCCTCTTCGAGTTCGGCAGAGTATGGAGGCCTGCCTGCGTCAACCGGAGGCGGGTCAAAGCGGCCGTGTCGTCTAAATCTGTACACGGCACCAAACCTCTGCTGGTACAAGTTTACTGCATGCGCAGTTACAGAGTTACACTCGCGGTAGCACAATACCATTTCAAGATAGTCTTGATTGGAATACCGTCGTCTGGGAGGCATTTTTAATGAAACGCGCGCGATATTCCCGTCGCTACGAGCGGGCGGGGGCCGACTGGCGACTGGCGAGCGGGAGCGGGCGCGGGCGGTCGGCTGGCGCGTGCGACGTTCGGGGTAGTGCGGGTGAGGGTGGGGGCGCGCGGGGCTGCGCGACCGAAGACAGAGCGGCCGCCGTGCACGGCGGCATTTGTTTGATAAGAATGGCAACAGTGTATGAACGTCGCCGGCGTTTATGAATTGAATTCGGTGCGGTACTTACTACGGGATGGTTTTATACTAATAAATCAATTCAAATTTATACGTACTTTTTTTGTATGAAAAAAAATATGACAAATAATCAATAATTTATCTTTACTATTGTAATCTATAAACACAATACTATCTCCCATTGCAGCCGTAGCAGATATTTTTATAGCACCTTATTATAATGGTAATATTTACATGTGACTCGAAATAATAGGGTTTAATAGGCATTACAATATGCGTTAGTTAATCCACAATATTAAACTGATCAAATGCTCAGTGTCACATTAAATTTCGATACTCTAAAAGGATTCAAGAAATGGGAACACAAAATATTGAAGAATTATTAATTCTCACCTGGATGAAGAGCGCCTGAGCGCAGAGGACGAGGATCACCTTGGCAGACATTGTAGTTTTTGTTGAAGTGAACTTCAGAATGAGTTTTTCAAGAATCGATCGACTATTTATATTGAAACGTAGTCCTTATCTAGTTGTGTTACAGTAATTTGTGGATTTTGAAATGAACTTTTCTTACCTTTATCAGTAGTTGCAATATGGGGAAATAAAAAATGCATGTATTTCGTAAGTGATGGTATCCTTGAAATATTTAGTATGAAGGGCTTTGTTTTAATAGAACACAGAAAAAACATCACGTTGTTATGATAAGAAAATTCCGTACTATATAAACGTAGTCTAGAAGTAGTAACATCATTCAGTCTTCAGCTTTTCGTTGAACACAAACAAACATCAAACATGTCTACCTTCACTGTTCTGTTGCTCTGCATCCAAGCTTGCTTGGTCCAGGTGAGTGATCGTCCAAAATATATTTAATTTTAAGATTTCTCATCATTGCTAATGTTTTTGTATTTCATAGTTGTTCTGTAATTCTGGCATGATGATTTTCTATAAATAAATATGTTTTTGTTCCCACAGAATGTGTTCGGCTGCGGAGGTCAAGTGGCCGCCGTAGCTCCTGCTCTGGGTCTCGGCGCTGGTCTTTATCCTGGTGCTGCATGTGGTGGTGCCCTCGGTCTTGGTGGTTATGGTGGCGCACTTGCTCCTGCTACCGCATACGGAGGTACTATCGGCACTGGAGCTGCTTACTGCGGCACCGGTGAAGGCAACGTGGCGGTCATTGGTGAGCTACCAGTCGCCGGAAACACCGCTGTTGCTGGTCAGGTCCCCATCCTAGGTGTCGTGAATTTCGGCGGCGCTGTGCCAGCTGCTGGTGCCGTGTCTATCTCCGGCCAGTGCGCGTGCGGCTGTGATTCTCCTATCTACTACTGAAGCAGTTTCTACTGATGCCTCAATAAAAATAAACAATTATGAATTGAGCAAATAATTTAATATTTTATTTAATCTACAAAAACAACCTATAAGTTCGAATTTATTATCCTAACTAATATTACAAATGTGAAAGTGAGTTTGTTTGTTTGTTACGCTTTCACGCTAAAACGGCTGATCAGCTTTCGATGATATTTGGCACACAGATAGGCCATAACCTCGGTTAGGAAATAGGATGCTTTTTATTCCGGTAGTTTGTTCCGTGGGATAATTTCTGACCTTCGTTCACATAATTTCTGACCTACGTTCCTGTGGAATATTTTCCGACAATTACGCGTGCGAAGCTGCGGGCAAAAGCTAGTAAGTAATAAATTAATGTTGGATTTTCACGCTGACATGCATTTTTGGGTTTCGGTTTAAAGAAATTTGTTTCTCAAAAAGAGCATACCTACCATGCATAGTAGACCTAACTAAGAGGAACTATACAAAATATCTATCATTATTGTTGGTTAGCCAAATACAACTTTAACCTATTTTAGGGTTTCATACTACTGAATGAAAAAGCAGAACTCTTATAGGATCACCCGAGTGTCTGCCTGTCTGGCTCGCTGTCTATCTGTCCGTCTGTCACAGCCAATTTGCTCCGAATATTCTAGACTTATTTAGTTGAAATTTCGAATAATATGAATTTCTGTGACCCAAACACGAACGTGTAACGTAAACAAATGAATTTTGAATATGGGGATAATCGAATTAATTAACTTATTTATGCCATCCCGCTTATTCCTAACCTCCCAGCAATCTAACAGATGGCAAGCAATCAGGTCGTCATGACCAGATTACTAGTCGCGGAACGGCTTTTGAATTTTTAACATAACTCACGGTCTACTCGCTGGTCACGGTTCACTTGTCGCTTAGTTCACGTGTGTTTTTAAAAATAATGCTTGTGTACCTTCAGTAGAGGTACTAAGGCATAATACATGCAGCAAGTTACCAACACAGGTGTTAGAAAAATAATAAGTTAGAGGTGCCCATTTTAAACAAAACTTTTTTTTTTATTACAAACAGCAATCAGGTTCAGGTTTGAAATTATTTCAACAATTGCCAATTTTATCTTTGTCAGCATTATCGACAATGGATCCCAATTATTTGAAATAAATACGCAATGAAGAAGAAGGCCTTTCAATTTCATATTTTCAAGAATTCATAATTTATGTGACATTCTGGGATTTTTCTGAAACTAAGGCTAAGCCATGATAAACAAAGGATTTTTTTTAAAGCCTCAAATGTCAACGTATGACAAACTATAGGAGTATGTACGTGCACTGTTTGTTTAAAAAAATATTATTAATAGTTTTGTTTATATTTACATGCAAACTAAGCGACAAGTGAACCACCTTAAATAACTGTAGCACTAATGCTATAAATGTTTACAATAACTGTACGAAGGAGGAGCCATGTGTCACTATGGGGAATAGTGTGGGGTCCACAAGTAGTAGGATCTCATTGCCTGGTGATAGCATGGGAGTCTTGGGGCTCACTCTGGATGTTAATTTAAATTTAAATTTAAACTAGATAGTAAGACAATAGAAGATACAAGTAACACTATAGTTATACCTACCAACAACAAGGTGTCTTCTTGCTCTCAAATGGTTAATTGGAAAAAAGAGTCTAAGCAGAATTCCTTGAAATTATTTCATCAAAATATTCAAGGTTTTTCTGCAAAACAATTAGAAATTGAATTATTTTTGGAAAAAACAAAGTTTGAAATTATTTGCTTAACTGAACATTGGTTGAAAGAATATGAAATGCTACTAAATTATAAAAATTATAGTGTGGGCAGTTGTTTTAACCGAAAATCTCTCCTGCGTGGGGGTTCACTAATCTTGGTTAAAAATTCCATTAAATTTAAGACTCGTAAAGATATAGTTGATCTGTCGGTTGAACATATCGTCGAATTGTCCTGTGTTGAGCTAGATAAGCATGTTATAGTGTGCGTTTACAGACCCCCAAATTATCAAAACTACTCCATATTTGAGTCAGTAATGGAAGATGTTCTAGCAAAACTTGCATCGGGAAGAAAATCACTAATTATCTGTGGTGACTTCAATATTAATATCTTAGAAAATAGTTCAAATAGTAGTCGATTATTAAGTCTCTTTAAATCATTCAATTTATCAAATGTGTTTTCAGAACCAACCCGCATAACTACAAATACTGCTACATGTATCGATAATGTTTATTGTTGTTGTGACTACTTACATAAAGCCATTGTAAATTATCTCCCTTCTGATCATAGTGGTCAAACGGTTACTTTCAAGTCCATTACACCATTACAAAGAATTCAGATACAATCTAGACAAATAACAACCAGCAATCTAAGTAGATTTAATAATAACTTAATTAGTAAGTTAAGTATACCGGGTCATATTATAAAAAATGCAAATGAATTATATGAGGAATTCTTTTCGGTAGTGCGCACCGAGTTCAATAATACTTTAAAAAAGAAAACTAAAACTATTTGCCCAAATTTTTTGTTCAGTGATTGGGCAACCAAGGGTATTAGGAAAAGTAGGGAAAAATTGTTTGAGCTGTATGGCCTTAAGCCTTATATTAACTCTGAAACTTTTAATAAATATGTTGCTACTTACTCTAAAACTTTTAAAAATACCTGCAAGGTAGCTAAAGCCTTGTACATTAGCAACAAGATCAAATCAGCCGATAATAAAATAAAGACTGTTTGGAAAATTATCAATGACGAGACTAACAGGAATAAAAGATATAATAATGATTTCACACTAGAAACTTCAAGTGGTCTCATAAGCACTAACAAAGAAGTTGCTCAAGAATTCGTAAATTTCTTTACCAGTATTCCACTTATAACTACTGAAACCTTAAATTCCTCGCCCTCGCGTTCTATTGATTTATTAAGAGCAAACGTTTCATCCTGTCCGATTGAATTTAAATTCAAACATATAAACCCCATAACAGTAATAAAAGCTTTCAAGCAAATAAAGATCAAGTTAACCGAAGATCTATGGGGAATGTCTATCAAAGTTCGTACCTCTATTATTGAGACTATAGCGCCGTACTTAGCCTTAATATTTAATTTGTGTGTGGATCAAGGAGTCTTCCCTGATCTAATGAAATATAGTAAGGTAATACCACTTTTTAAATCGGGGGACAGTAAAGACACCAATAATTATAGACCCGTATCCGTATTGCCGGTTTTCAGCAAGTTGTTTGAAAAAGTAATGCTTAATCAAATGCTCAATCATTTTAACACCAATAAAATCTTACATGAGCAACAGTATGGTTTCACCAAGGGGCGTTGTACGACTGACGCCGGTGTCACCTTATTAAAGCACATATTTACGGCGTGGGAAGAGGCCCAAGACGCCATAGGAATTTTTTGTGACCTCTCCAAGGCATTTGATTGCGTCGTCCACGAAACCTTAATCTCGAAACTTGAGCATTACGGACTTGGAAAACTTGCGCTTAGTTTAGTAAAATCTTATTTAAATGGTAGACAGCAGCAAGTTCAAATAAATGGTGTCAATTCACTTGCTTTAAAAGTAAAAATGGGTGTACCACAAGGATCGATATTAGGTCCTTTCCTCTTTTTAGTATATATTAACGATCTGCCCCATTTGTTAAAAACCCAACCGCAAATGGTGTTATTTGCTGATGATACTTCCTTAATTTTTAAAATTAATAGACGTGCATCAAATCTTGACGACGTAAATAACGCCCTGTTGCAAGTCCAAAATTGGTTCACTGCTAATAATTTAGTATTAAATGGTAAAAAAACTAAATGCATAAGATTTTCTTTACCAAATGTCAAAAGTAGTAATTGTGAGATAGTATTGAATCAAGAGAGACTAGAATTTGTCGATAAAACTATTTTCCTGGGGATCACGCTCGACTCAAGGCTTCAATGGGGTCCTCATTTAACATCCCTTTCAGGACGGCTAAGTTCAGCAGCATATGCTGTGAGAAAAATACGTCAATTTACTGATGTAGATACCGCGAGGCTAGTCTATTTCAGTTACTTTCATAGTATTATGTCGTATGGTATTTTACTATGGGGTCGGGCTGCAGACATCGAGTCTATTTTTATTCTGCAGAAAAGAGCCATCAGAGCCATATATGGCCTCCGCAGGCGCGACTCTCTAAGGGAACTGTTTAAAGATATTAACATCATGACGGTACCTTGTCAATATATATATGAAAACATTATGTACGTAAGGAAAAATCTACATCTTTTTAGTAAAAGAGGTGCAAGACACAATTATATCACTAGAAATAGGGACCAATTAGTTCAACCAGGTTTCAGATTGGCTAAAGTGGACTCATCTTTCATGGGGTACTGTTTAAAATGTTACAATAAAATACCTCCCCACATACTTCAACTGAATGAAACGAAATTTAAATCTTATATAAAACGCACACTATGCAGCCAAGCATATTATAATTTGGGGGATTACATCGCTGATATAAATGCTTGGCTAAACGCTGGTCCTGCTCCACAAGGGCGCATAAACTAATTGATTAGCATTGGGAAATACTGTTGGAGTTGCTGAAGATTTAGAAACTACTCATCTTTGCATTGTATAAATTCAATCCCTTTCAAATTGTATAATTTCATAACATGTGTGAGTACTATGTACCTACTTTAAAGCTACCATTTACTAGGTACGTCTTTCATTGACTTGAATGTGCCCTTGCGGCTGACAATATGTCATGCTCACTCTAATGTCTCGCTGACGGTGGCGTGTGTGTTGGATCATTTAGCTCCCTTCAAAATGGTTGAGCTGAATGGTGCTAATCCATACGTCATGTTCGTGAACGGGCGCTGTCAGTAGGGACTGGTCATCTTGTAGCTGCCATGGCTTTTTTAATTTGATTTTTGAATTGTTTTATTTTTTATTACGGACGCTTTTATCGTTGTGCATCGTTCTCACATTTATAACTTTAACATGAATGATGTAACCAATATTTTGTAAACATATTGTGATTTAAAAGAGTGTCCATGGAGTTTCTTGCCCGTTCTTCTCCATAGGTACCAACTACGCTTTGGAATGGGCAACTAGCTTCATCTTTCTGACTGACCGACCCCTTGACAATTCAAAAGTGCCTGTAATTGGTTTATTTGAAATAAATGCTTTGAGTTTGAGTGACCAGCGAGTAGACCGGGAGTCATGTTAAAAACCCAAAAACCGCTCCGCGATTCGTTATCTGGTCATGACAACCTGATTGCGTGCCGAGTGTTGGATAGATGGGAGGTTAGGAAGTAGTGTGATGGCATAAACTAGTTAATTACTTCGATTATATCACAAATTTTAAATATTTCAACAATTTGTAAATTCAACCTTTGCCAGCACTATCGACTGTTTCATCGGCACCTCCAATTTTTTTTTAAACATTTGTGCCTCTTTAGGTAGCTGATTAAATGAAGATGTCTTCTCTGTTTCTATGCTTAATGCCTCAGTAATATTTCGAGATAACTGGTGTCAAAGTTCATGTACTTAGATGATTTTTGAAAATTGTTTGTAAACTTCTGCCTTTAACTTTTACCTGTTTGATGTTTTAGAAAATTTAGTTACATCGAAAGGTTTATTAAAGTATTAGGTATCCCATGGAAAAGCAATGAAGGCCATTCAATTTGAGAATTTAGAGAAAAGTGATATTTAGTGACGAATTCTGTAAATTTTTCAAAATAACATAAAAATTGGGTTTTCTCGATTTCCATGAATTTTCGCCTAGGCTTCACGGGGTGCTTAATTGTTGTAAATGAGTCACACTATCACGTCCTGGAAGGAATACGCCAAATTACCAGTCACCCTGTATAATTATATTTTCCGCTGTGAAATAAGGCGAACTGTTTGTGATTTTGTGATTTTCATCTATTTAAAATTGCACTTTTGCACCAAAGAGGTTGTTTTAGTCCAGCGAGAAAATATTAATATCTCCCTAAGATGGAGTTTTAAAAGTCAAGTTTTTATTTTCTTGAATACTCTAACCTCAGAAATTTCTTTTTAAATATGGCCTGAAATTTACACTTTTTTGACACCGATATCCCCTGATGGAAAGAGGTGGATGAGGTCTATGATGAACTTTTCGTAGTAAAGTATTAAAACTAATTTTCAAGTGTCTGTTTATTTTTATTTTGCACTATGTTTTGCCTTTTAGTCTGTGATAAAAAAGTGCATTTTCTTTCTTCAAACTTCCTTTATCACAGAATTAAAGAGATATCTCTAGACTAATAAAACTTTACACTTAAACATTACAGGGACCCTGGGTAAAAGTAAATTCATAAAACAAAATAAATTGCAAATCATTTTATTGAATCATTAGTTTGGATGAAAACTTAAGTAATTATTTTGAAGTTTTTAGTAGACACCACATCCACAGCCACGGCCTGAATAGCCAAGTCCAAGAGCTGCAGGAGCTCCAAGTCCATACCCAGCGCCAAACCCATAGCCACCCGCAGTACCATAGGCACCACCAGCGCCATACGCACCAGCAGTGCCATAGCCAGCAGCAGAAGGAGCGATGCTCTCAATAGCAGTAATACCGTTACCGCAGCTGTAGCTGACGGTGCCAGCACCAGCACTGGGCAATAAGCCCTCCAAAGCCACAGCACTCACGAACGGCAGCTCACCAGCCACGGACAGAGCCCCCTCATACACATTTTCAGACGCAACGGAGAGGCCACTGGGAGCGAAAGCAGAGGAGCTGGAGACAGGCAATCCACCGCCACTGGTGGGAATGATTCCTATTCCAGCCAAGCCATTGCCAGCACAGTTACCAAACAAGCCATTGCCGATCAAACCATTACCAATTATGCCATCACCAATCAAGCCATTGTTGGTCCAGTTACCAGCACAGCCGTTACCAGCATAGCCATTACCGATCAAACCATTGCCGTTACCGAAAGCTCCACGACCAAGACACGAACTGAAAGCAGTCTGTAAACAAGAAAATTATTATTAGTAAATATATCTCGATTAACAAACGATGGCGATGCATTGAAACGTTATTATTTAATTGATCACGTAACTAAATGTGTCTCAAACGCATTTTATGTAATTGCATAGATGATAAAACATAATCATCACTAAATTTTTCACTCTAGGCGAAGTAAAATAGTATTTGGAAATTCCTAGAATTTACCGAAATGCAACTTTAAGTAATGTAATTAGTCCTTCTGAGTAGAACTAAAAGTTTCTGATCATAGTATAGAACGCAGACAACGATCCTTGTTAAATCAGAACATAATATCTGCGCAAAAGTAGTAACGGCAATCAGAATATAGTCATTATAAAAGTCTAAATAGTTTCTCACCTGGATGAAAAGCGCCTGAGCGCAGAGAACGAGGATCACCTTAGCTGACATTGTAGTTTGTGTTGAACTGAATTTGAGAATGAGTTTTCCAAGACTCGGTCGACTACTTATACTGAAATGTAGTCCTTATCTAATTGTGTTGCACCACACACAGTAGGCTGCTAAACAAAGAAATCGGAAAATGCGTGCATTTTCATTTCTTTGTTAAAATTATCATATGTTTTGTTATTAAAACAGGAAATAGTAAAAAAAGTACGTGTTTTTGATAAGAACTCCTGCACTATATAAACATGGTGTAAGACATCTAAAAGCATCAGTTTTCAGCTTCTCGTTGAACTTACGAATTCATCAAACATGTCTACCTTCACTGTTCTGTTGCTCTGCATCCAAGCTTGCTTGGTCCAGGTAAGTTTTTTACTAAGTTTTTCTGGTATCTTATTAACATTTTCATGAATTTCCTCCATTGTTGCTTCCTCCCGTCATATACCTATGTATATTTCTCCTATATCGATGTCATTCATACTGGTTTGAGAGAAGAAAAGACGTTCTTTCATTTCTTCAAAATCTCGTAAACTAAAATCGAATATGTTAGTCTTAATGATATGAACCTCTTCAAACTGTGCCTGTCCTTGTTCTTGAGATTTCCTCAGCGAGCGATATGTTTCCTATCTAATGTTATTTTCTTCCAACAGAATGTTTTCGGCCTATACCGCGGCGGTGGAGGCTGTGGATGTGGAGCACCAGCTGTTGGTCTAGCCCCTGCTTTAGGCTTCGGTTCTGCTTATGATGGTGCTCTGGGTTTCGGCGCTGGTCTCTCTCCTGGTGCTGGATGTGGTGGTTCCCTCGGTTTTGGTGCTTACGGTGGTGCTTTTGGATCTGCTTATGGTGGCGCACTTTCTCCTGCTGCTGCATATGGAGGTGCTATCGTTCCTGGAGCTGCTTACGGCGGCATGGGTGAAGGCAACGTGGCGGTCATTGGTGAGCTGCCAGTCACCGGTAACACCGCTGTTGCTGGTACTGTTCCCATAATGGGCGCAGTGACTTTCGGTGGTGCTGTACCCGCTGCTGGTGCCGTATCTATCTCCGGACAGTGCGCTTGCGGCTGTGGTTCTCCCCTTTACTACTGAAACCCAAAATCGGAATAAACGACCATAAACTAAACAATCTTTTTTTTGCAACATCTAACCATAACCGCGATGTCAAAATAACATAGGTACTAGAATATAGCCTATGCTGAGGCAATTATTTCTTTTTTTAAATTATTGTTTAATACTAGAAAACATTACAACATGAGCTGTTCTGTTTATGCTTCATTCTGAGTTTCTCTGTTTTTAATTGTTGCCTTGTTTCATTTACTGTATTTACATTTCTTCTTTTCGAGATTTCTTATTTAAATAGGTAAAGGATTTTGTTGTTTCAAAGAGCAATGGCCAATCTCCTAACATCTACGAAAATCTTACAAAACGTTACCTGACGATACATGATATTATTACTTCATTTCATTTGCCCATGAATTTATAACTTTGAACAACATTCTTTTTTTTTTAAGTACGGAGAATAAAGTAGGCAAATACGCAAAATTGGGTTTAATTAATAATATATTTTTAACCTGTTGAATCTTAAATCGAGTTGTATTTCTTAATTATGTAGACAAAACGGATGAGCACAATATAAATAAAGAGTGCGAAATAACACAAGAACGATCAGAACAGAGTCGATGCCGAAATTACAAAAGAAAAATGACAATTATGTAGTTGACTTGTCAAAAATAGGGAGGTAATTTTTTTTAAAATTCTGTTGCATTAAACATACATTAAATTCTGACCTGTAAACTTGAACTTAGAAGACAGAAACTTAACCGAAAACAGACGAATTTCACAGCGGGTCCTAAACTAAGCGCTGCCTGTATCTTTGTGACCCAAAATATTATATTATTGATCTATTTTCGTCAGTACCGAGTTTCAAAAGTAATAGCATGATTCTAATTTAGAAATTGCCTATATTAACTACTAGTAAGAAGTTCTTTCTGAAATAAAATTTACGTAGATTTACCTGCATGAAGAGTAGTGGTGGCCCAGTAGCCACGGCCCCGACTTTCGAGTTATAGGTCGTAGGTTCAACCTTGCTTTATAAGTGCGCAGGCGGTTTACTTAGTGTAAATAATTTCATCACCTCTGCTCTCAAAACTGTGAAGGAAAATATCGTGAGGAAACCAGCATGTCCTAGAACCAAAAATTTCAAGACATCTGCCAACCCGTGCTGGGCCCGCGTGGTAGATTAAAGTCCACTCCCACTCGAAGAGAGGTCTGCAATATGTCCCAGCAGTGGGAACATTATAAGCTGATATGATTATGCATACTGATAAGCAAAACTTTTAATGTTTAAGACGAATACCTTTTGTTTTCCTTTCTTTTAAAACTAAATAATTATAATAGTCCTATTAATAGTGATGAGGTCCTGGGTTCGATTCGCAGGTTAGACAAAGTGTTATTAGGTTTTCTGTCTGAAATTTCTCAGTAGCAGCCTGGAGTCTGGATTTGTGCCCGGTTGATGGCAATAGGCTCGCTCACTATTATATGGGACTTAAAACATAACTGGCGAAATGTGGGTGAACCTGCTACAGGGACACCTCTGTCCAACCCTTCGGGGAAACAAGGCGTGATGTAATCATAATAGTAAATTAGAATAATAAACAATGTAGGTACTGCAGTTTGGTAATATAGTCTGTCAATAACGAATTCTGTGTTTGTCTAGTCTAAAATAGCAATCTGTTATTTTTCTTTCTGAATGACTGGATTTTTATGGCTTATTTACTTTTGGTTGAATAATATATTGTTGGAATCCCGATTTTATTTAAATACAGATAGTGGTCTTCTGTTAAAACATAAATTCTGTTTGCACAAGCATCGTGAGAATAATTTAACGACGTGGTTATTTGCTGGCGTCCCTGACCTAGTACAATATCTTCGATTACAAGTTTTTATGCAACGTAAGATTCTGAGTTAGATTTCTGAGTAGGCATGAAATTAATAAGTATTCGTTTCGGTCTGTTCACACATACCTACCAAATATATGGGGTAGGTACTCAATGAAAAATAAAAATAATTATGATTCGTCAAAAATCACGATCCGGAGTATTTGCTATCTGCCCCTTTCGGCAAGTTAGATAACGGTCTCAAACTCAAACTCAAAACATTTATTTCAAATAAACCAATTACAGGCATTTTTGAATTGTCAAGGGGTCGGTCAGTCAGAAAGATGAAGCTAGTTGCCCGTTCCAAAGTGTAGTATTTACCTATGGAGAAGAACGGGCAAGAAACTCCATGGACACTCTTTTAAATCACAATATGTTTACAAAATATTGGTTACATAATTCATGTTAAAGTTATAAATGTGAGCACGATGAAGAACGTTAAAAGCGGTAATAAAAAGTTAAACACATAAAACAATTCAAAAATAAAAATAAAATAAGCCATGGCAGCTAAGAGATGACCAGTACCTACTGACAGCGCCCGTTCACGAACATGACGCATGGATTAGCACCATTCAGCTCAACCATTTTGAAGGTCGACGATATATTCAATATATAAAATACAACTTTGGCTGGTGTCCGATAATGGGACCAGGAATCATTTTAAAGTCCACAACTGACAAACAACTTCATTTTCATTTTCCTTTATCGTTTAACAGCATTATTTAGGAACAGCGTACTGGAATTGGTTGGGACTAGGGATCGGTTAAGAACAAATTATTATTTTCTACCACATTGCTATAATCTCACGACTGGGTTCGGATTGTGGGATTCGCTGCATGATTTTGAAGGACATTGTTAATCCATTGCTTCATGTTCGAAAAATTTGTCTGCTCAACAAATGAATATTGTTGAAAATCCAAAATGAAAGTCATTGCTACTGTAAGTGTGTTACGCAATTATCCCGCTGCGCGCCGATGGGAATAAGCCAAAAATCTAAGTGGCTCAATTTTTGTACAGCTTATCCCTCGTACAAAGTTAACAATTTGTACTATACGATTCTCGTCTGTTGTGCGAACTGAGAGTTAGAGAATATCTCCCGGCCTGGTGGCCAGGAGATATTTATTCTTTCTGATAATTAGACAAAAATCAGAAAGACAAATGTCAACGTATGTGAAACTATTAGAGTATGTACGTGTACTGTATGTTTAAACAAAAATGATTAATAGTTTTGTTTATGTGTACATGCAAACTAAGCGACAAGTGAACCGTGACCAGCGCGTAGACCGGGAGTCATGTTAAAAACCCAAATATCGCTCCGCGATTTGTTATCTGGTCATGATAACCATATTGCGTGCCGTGTGTTGGATTGATGGGAGGTTAGGGAGTAGTGGGATGGCATAAACTAATTATTTACTTCGATTATCTCACAATTTTTAAATATTTCAACAATGAGCAAATTCGACCTTTGCCATTATTATCGACTGTTTCATCGGCACCTCTAAATATATTTTTTTACATTTGTACCTCGTTAGATAGCTGATTAAATGAAGATGTCTTCTCTGTAACTTGTATGCTTAATACCTTAGTAAAATTTTGAGATAACTGGTGTCAAAGTTCATGTACTTACATGATTTTAAAAAATTGTTAACATAATAATTGGGTTTTCTCGATTCCCATGAATTTTCGCCTAGGCTTCATGGGGTGCTCAATTGTTGTATATGGGTCACACTATCACGTCCTGGAAGGAATACGTCAATATACCAGTCACCCTGTATAATTATATTTTCCGCTATGTGAAATAAGGCGACTGTTTGTGATTTTGTGATTTTCATCTATTTAAAAGTGCAAACCAACGAGGTTGTTTTAGTCTAGCGAAAAAAAAAATTAAAATCTCCCTAAGATGGAGTTTTAAAAGTCAAGTTTTTATTTTCTTGAATCCTCTAACCTCAGAAATTTCTTTTTAAATATGGCCTGAAATTAATACTTTCTTGACCCCTATCACCGCTGATGGAAAGAGATGGATGAGGTCTATGATGAACTTCTCGTAGTAAACTATTAAAACTAATTTTCAAGTGTCTGTTTATTTTTATTTTGCACTATGTTTTGGCTTTTAGTCTTTGATAAATAAGTGCATTTTCTTTCTTCAAACTTTTTTTACCACAGAATTTAAGAGATATCTCTATACTAATAAAACTTCACACTTTAACATTACAGGGACACTGGGTAAAATTAAATTCATCAAATAAATAAACTGCAAATCATTTTATTGAATCGTCATTGGGTCGGACGAAAATTTACGTAATATTTTTATGTTTTTAGTAGACACCACATCCACAGCCGCGGCCTGCATAGCCAAGTCCGAGAGCTGCAGGAGCTCCAAGTCCATACCCAGCGCCAAACCCATAGCCACCCGCAGTACCATAGACACCACCAGCGCCATACGCACCAGCAGAACCATAGCCAGCAGCAGAAGGAGCGATGCTCTCAATAGCAGTAATACCGTTACCGCAGCTGTAGCTGACAGCGCCAGCACCGCCACTTGGTAACACTCCCTCCAAAGCCACAGCACTCACGAACGGCAGCTCACCAGCCACGGACAGAGCACCCTCGTATACATTCTCAGACGCTACGGAGAGACCACTGGGAGCGAAAGCAGAGGAGCTGGAGACAGGCAGTCCACCGCCACTGGTGGGGATGATCTCTAGAGCAGCCAAGCCATTGCCAATAAAACCATTACCAATAATACCATCACCAATGAAACCATTGTTGGCACAGTTACCAGCATAGCCATTGCCAATAAAACCATTACCAATAATACCATCACCAATGAAACCATTGTTGGCACAGTTACCAGCATAGCCATTACCAATCAATCCATTCCCGATCAAACCAATACCAGCCCAGCCGTTACCAGCACATCCTGGGGCAATAAGGGTAGGAGCGGCGATGGCTCCACGACCAAGACATGAACCGAACGCAGTCTGTAAACAAAAAAAAACTTGTATTAGTAAATATCGATATCAACAAATATGCATTGAAACATGATAATTTTAACGATCAAGTTACGTAATGGGTGTCAGACGTGTTTTATTCTAAACATGATTTTAGTGTGAAAATTTTAACGGTCATTATAAAATTAAAAGTAAGAATGTATGCTTAAGTTGAATGGCCTCTTCGAGGAATTGAAGACCAGAGTTTTAAATCTGAATTCCAACCTTTTTTCTTTATAATTGTAATATTTACATGTGACACGAAGTAATAGGGTTTAATAGGTTTTATAATATACGTTAGTTAATCCACAATATTAAACAGATTAAATGCTCAGTGTCACATTGAATTTCGATATTCTTAAAAGGATCCAAGAAATGGGAACATAAAATATTGAAGAATTATTTCTCACCTGGATGAAGAGCGCCTGAGCGCAGAGGACGAGGATCACCTTGGCAGACATTGTAGTTTGTGTTGAAGTGAACTTCAGAATGAGTTTTCGAAGAATCGATCGACTATTTATATTGAAACGTAGTCCTTATCTAGTTGTGTTGCAGCAATTTGTGGATTTTGAAATGAACTTTTCATACCTTTATCAGTAGTTGCAATATGGGGAAATATAAAAATACACGTGGTTCGTAAGTGATGGTATCCTTGAAATATTTAGTATATGAAGGGCTTTGTTTCAATAGAACATAGAAAAACATCACGTTGTTATGATAAGAAAATTCCGTACTATATAAACGTTGTCTAGGAGTAGGAACATTATTCAGTCTTCAGCTTTTCGTTGAACACAAACAAATATCAAACATGTCTACTGTCACTGTTCTGCTGCTCTGCATCCAAGCTTGCTTGGTCCAGGTGAGTGATCGTCCAAAATATATTTAATTTTAAGATTTGTCATCATTTCTAATGTTTTTGTATTTCAAAGTTGTTCTGTTATTCTGGCAAGATGATTTTCTATAAATAAATATGTTACTGTTCCCACAGAATGTGTTCGGTTATGGGTGCGGCTGCGGAGGTCAAGTGGCCGCTGTAGCTCCTGCTCTGGGTCTCGGCGCTGGTCTTTATCCTGGTGCTGCATGTGGTGGTGCCCTCGGTCTTGGTGGTTATGGTGGCGCACTTGCTCCTGCTTCCGCATACGGAGGTACTATTGGCACTGGAGCTGCTTACTGTGGCACCGGTGAAGGCAACGTGGCGGTCATTGGTGAGCTAGCAGTCGCCGGTAACACCGCTGTTGCTGGTCAGGTCCCCATCCTAGGTTTCGTGAATTTCGGCGGCGCTGTGCCAGCTGCTGGTGCCGTGTCTATCTCCGGCCAGTGCGCGTGCGGCTGTGGTTCTCCTATCTACTACTGAAGCATTTTCTACTGACGCCTTAATAAAAATAAACGATTATGAATTGAGCAAATTATTAAATATTTTATTTAATCTACAAAAACAACCTATTAGTTATTATTTATTATCCTAACTAATATTAAAAATGTGAAAGTGAGTTTGTTTGTTTGTTAAGCTTTCACGCTAAAACGGCTGATCAGCTTTCGATGATATTTGGCACACAGATAGGCCATAACCTCGGTTAGGAAAAAGGATGCTTTTTATTCCGGTAGTTTGTTCCGTGGGATAATTTCTGACCTCCGCATAGGCGAAGTAATTGGTAAAAGCTAATAATATTTTAATTGTGAACATTTTAGAAGATATTTGAATGTTTCTTGATCAATCAAACCTTTGCAGCGGAACGGATTTGATAGTTTCCTATATCAACACATAAGAGATTTTTATCTCGGTCAAAGGTACAGTACCGACCAAAAACCGCGGCAGTACCCTCACAGGGGACTCAGGAGGGGGTAAACATGGAGTGCCAATAACGGCTCCATTACGCCTCCTCCAGGCGAACATCAACCACTGCGCCGCCGCTCAGGATCTATTGCTCCAGAGCATGGCGCAGTGGTCGATTAACATCGCCGTGGTCGCTGAGCCGTACTTTGTCCCGCCCAGGGATGACTGGGTGGAGGACCTGAGCGGCTCAGTGACCCTCATTTCGTCGGCCGCCGCCGGTACTCCGTCTCTCGAGTCTGTCAAGAGAGGACGGGGTTGCGTGGCAGCACGGTTCGGGGAGATTGCCATGGTGGGGGTATACTTTTCCCCGAACCGAACTCTCGCCGAGTTCCACAACTCCCTTGCGGAGTTGAGAGTCGTCGTCGTCGGGTTCTGTTCCCTCCCCGTGCTCGTCCTCGGGGACTTCAATGCCAAGAATCTGGCTTGGGGTTCCCGGTACACGGACACACGGGGCAGGATGGTGGAGGACTGGGCTCTGGAGACAGGCCTAGTCGTCCTAAACCGGGGTTCTGTCCCCACGTGTGTGCGGATGCGGGGTGAATCGGTGGTGGACATTTCGTTCGCCAGCCCCGCTCTGTCACCGCGTGTCATTGACTGGCGCGTCATGGAGGGGGTGGAGACCTATTCCGATCACCGGTACATCCGGTATGACGTCTCCGCCCAGACCTCGAGCGCGCCGGTCCGACAGGCCCCGAGTGGTCCGAGTGGTCCGCGGTGGGCGCTGAAACAGCTGGACCGGGAGCTCCTCCTGGAAGCCTCAATCGTGCAGGCCTGGGTGTCATCACCGGACAGGCCTGCTGACATCAACGATGAGGTGGAGTGGTTCCGGGAGGCCATGTCCAATATATATGACGTGGCATGCCCCGGGTCCGGCCCGGACGTGCTTCGCGCCAGGTGTACTGGTGGTCGCAGAAGCTGGAAACCCTGCGAAGGGACCCTGCGTTGCTGCGCGACGCCGGTACGCCAGGCACCGCAGGCTCCGTATCCACCCTCCGGATACGGAAGCCATTCAGGCGGAGCTGTACGAGGGGTACAGAGCGGCGAAGACCGCCCTCCAAGCGGAGATCCTGTGGGCCAGGGCAGTGGCCCGCGAGGAGTTGCTGGAGACTCTGAACAGAGACCCGTGGGGACGCCCATATAAGATGGTGCGGGAGAAACTCCGCCCATGGGCTCCCCCGCTGACGCAGAGTCTCCGGCCCCAGCTTGTGGGGGACGTGGTGAGCGCTCTGTTCCCTTCAAGAGGGGAACATGCTCCCCCGCCCATGGCTCCGCCTACTGCGGTGCCCGATGCAGACCACACCGCCGACGACGACGACGATGCTCCGGAGGTGACCGAGGTAGAAATGAGAGTGGCGGTACGCAAGATGAATGCGAAAAATACCGCTCCAGGACCCGACGGCATACCAGGAAAAGCCTGGGTCCTGGCCTTGGGGGCTCTCGGGCCTCGACTAAGGGGGCTCCTAAGCGCATGTATGGAGAGGGGCCAGTTCCCACTTCGTTGGAAGACGGGGAAACTGGTCCTCATCAGGAAGCCTGGGCGCCCAGCGGACTCTCCGTCCACTTATCGGCCCATCGTGCTGCTCGACGAGGTGGGCAAGCTCTTTGAAAGAGTCATTGCAGACCGCCTCGTCAAGCGGCTGGTGCGGATTAGGCCGGATCTGGCAGAGAGCCAGTTTGGCTTCCGCAGGGGGCGTTCTACGGTGGACGCCATCATGCGCGTGCGGGCTCACGACGGGGGATGCTGTGGCCCGGGGTGGGGTCGTCTTGACGGTGTCTGTAGACATCGCCAATGCCTTCAACACCCTGCCCTGGAGTTGCATCAGGGAGGCACTCCGGTATCACCGGATGCCGAGCTACCTCTGTCGTGTGGTCGAGGCCTATTTGACGGACAGGGCCGTCATCTACCCCGGTCACCAAGGAGAGTGGAACCGGCGAGAGATGTCGTGCGGTGTCCCACAGGGATCGGTCCTGGGGCCGCATCTGTGGGACATCGGATACGACTGGGTGCTGCGCGCCGACCTCCCTAGCGGCGTCAGCGTCGTTTGTTACGCTGACGACACGCTGGTCCTGGCGCAGGGGAGGTCGTACCAGGCGGCGACTGACTTAGCGACACGCGGGGTTGCGACAATCGTCGACAGGATCCGGCAGTTGGGACTCGAGATGGCCCTGCACAAGTCCGAGGCCATGGGTTTTCATGGACCTCGGCATGCGCCACCGTCGGGTTCCCAGGTAATGGCGGGAGGGGTTCACATCGACGTCGAGTCGACGATGAAGTATCTGGGACTCGTCCTCGACAGCCGGTGGAATTTCGTCGAGCATTTCCGACGTTTGGCTCCCAGACTGGAGCGGGCCGGGGCTGCGTTGAAGCGGCTCCGGCACAGGATAAGGCGGGAGGAAAGGCCCGGGTGTCACCATTGTGTGGATCGGCCGGAGGACACGGTGGAGCATACGGTGGAGGTCTGCCCAGCTTGGGCGGAGCATCGCCGTGTCCTAGTGGAGGCGATCGGTGGCGGTGATCTCTCGCGTCCGGCCCTGGTTCAGGCCATGGTACGGAGCGAGAGGAAATGGGAGGCCGTCACCTCCTTCTGCGAAGCGGTAATGCTCGCGAAGGAGGAGGCGGAACGCGTGAGGGAGAGGCAAATTTCGCGTCCTCATGCCCCTAACCGCCGCAGGAGGAGACGCCCAGGGCGTCGGGAATCGCAAGGCGATTTCCGGCCACCGTAGTAAGCGCGGGCTTGCGGACGGTGACCAATGGGTGGCTCACCGTCCGATAAGGACCAGGCCCGGGTCGACGGCGCGTTGTGTTCCACGCGCGCCTCAAAGAGATGTCAGCAGATTCGAAGGGGTCCACTAGGGCCGATGCCTGCCGGGGTTGCGAAGAAAACCGAAAGGGAGATCGTGGCCCCCGGCAACAGGGCAACCGAAGGAACACGGGTGGGTTTTAGTCAGTAAGAGTCTGACACGCCCTCCCGCTCCGCCCAGAGCGGGAGAAGTTATTTGATGATTTCCCATCATTAAAAAAAAAAAAAAAAGTACCGACCAAAAGTCCATAGGCAATCGCACAAAGCAATAGACTGACGCTTCGGTTTGACTTACGACCTTCTTCTATAAGATGTAACAATACTATAGACACACACACACTCACTTTGTCTACAACTCATAGTAGTTCATAATTTCTATCAATACAGTATATGACATGCTAGCTCAATGGATAACGTGCTTTGGTATGTGCGATTATGGCGAGCCGAGCGAGGGTTCAAATCTCATTTGCGGTTTGCTTGTAATTTTTTTAATAATTACTTTTCATAGTTTTTGTTATTTTTAATAATGACGAGTTCAATAATCATTGGTTTTTTGTTTCGGTCGTCTTGTTCACATAAATATTAAAGTTTAGAGGTAGACCACAGAAAACTAAGTAAATTACACACATCAAAAGTGTCTAGGGATCAACATATATTTTTGCAATAACTTTTCTCCTGATTGATATTAATTAAAATTTTCTTTAAGGATTCATCAAATAAAGTGTTTTCGTTTGTCACAGTAACGATAAACCAAGTCACCTTTGCATTAATAAAGAAATTTGCCATTTTCCTAATAAAGGGATTTTTGACATTTGAACCACTAACATTAAAGTTCGAAAAAAAGACTGAAATAACAGTTTTCTTTAAAATTTTATTGGGTAACTTAAACAATTAATAATCCGTGTTTCTACCGCGAACACTAACAACACAAGAACATCGGTTTGGCATACTCAAAATGAGTTCATCCAAATCACGCTGTGGAATGGCCGCCCATGTTCGTTGCAACAACAAAAAAAGGTCTTCTTGCGACTGGATACCCTCCATATTCGGCAGAGCTCTTCTCTGTAGCATATCCCATGCATGCTCAATCGGGTTCAAGTCTGGCGACTGAGCAGGCCAGAGCAGGACATTGATGTTAGCTGCGGCGAGAGTCTGTCTTACAACTCTTGCGGTGTGCGGTCGTGCATTATCATGCATTAACTGAAATAAGGGACCGATTTGCACTTGTAGAGGAACGATAACGTCAGATACAATCGTCTCAGCATAAATTTGAGCGTTGAGGTTGCCTCTGATCCAAATCAACTCAGTTCTTCCGCCGATCCAAATACCCGCCCATACCATGATGGTTCCACCACTATAAGGATGGACTTCCTGGCAGGATTTTAATCGCTGTTGGCGTCCAGGGGTTCTCCAGTGTCGTATACGTCTTGTATCCGGTCTCATACCAAAACGAGACTCATCAGAAAAGCACACGAAACGCCATTGTTCTTCTGCCCAATTTCTGTGTTCAAGAGCCCATTGATATCGAATCCTACGATTGTGCATTGCTATAGGTGGTACCCGTAGCGGTCTTCGGGAATGAAGGTTCACTTCATGCAAGCGGTTTCTGACTGTTTGGTCGCTAATTAAGTTCCCTGAAGAGTGATGAAGCCTCACGGCTAACATCATGGCGGTTATTGTTGGAGCTCTTCGAGTTAAGATTTGAATGTATCGGTCTTGTCTCCGTGTGGTGCAGCGATACCGTCCTCCATAGCGCTCAGCCACGGTACCAGTGCTTCGGTAACGTGTCCAAAGTCGACTGATAACACTCTGACTTGTATTCAGAGCTAAAGCCACAGTACGTTGCCGGGAACCAGCTTCTATCATTCCCACGGCTCTGAGCATTTCTTCCCTGCTTAAATGACGTCGCCGCTCCATAATAACGTTGGTTTTAATCAGTAGTAGGGAAACAGTAGCACTAATAATGTCTTCAATGCGTTGTATGTTTTTATAGGGAAAATATTGACAGCTGATTTTCATCTTTTACTCGAATTTGATTAACAGTTCCTGTTTCAAATTATGAAATGCACCAAAAAGGATCCATATAAATTTATATAATCATAAATTTATTACAAAGCCACATCTCAATCTCAAGAAATCCGCATAAAAATGCTTGATCCCTAGACATTTTTGATGTGTGTATTTCGATTTCTGTGGGGTAGACAGACGCAATTCGTTACGCGTATTCGCTTAATAAAACTTTTATGGTTCGTGGTTATTGTTGGTGACGAGTACTTAGGTATTAGCGGTGTTGTGGTTATAATTTTCAAAATGCAGTCAAATATAAATATTGAACGGAGATCAAATATTACTGCGCTGCGTGAAAGTGAATGTAATTTACACAAATATCTAATGAAACCGGACTAAGTATGAGTGTTATCATTTAAATATTTCATATTTTACTAAACATAAATCTTAATCAAAGGTATTGTTGAGACAGAAGATGCCTTTAAAGTTTTAAATTTATTATGAGGTTTAATTCGATTAGTGAATGATAAATAATTATTATGTCTAATAAATACAATGTTATTCTTTGTTCTAGAGAAATACTGTGAGCGTTAAGAGGTATGAGGAAGAGGCTTATTATCGAGGAGCAGCGACGTCAAATGGTGAATGAATATGAAACAAATGGCTTCATACCAACGAGATATTTTGCTGAATTATTAAACACGTCATTATGAACCGCTCGCTGTGCACTCTGAAGGCTTGCATCACTAAAGACCAGCTAGGAAGCCGTTTTCGACAGAAAGGCATAAACAAGAACGTTTTAAGTTTCGCACGATAATATTAAGACTTCAAGTGAGACACTGTTATATTTTAACCTTCAAATATTTACCGTACTAACTTAATAAACAACAGATTCGTTATTGCATGAATTTGTGGTAACGATTTTTTAAAGAAAGAAAAGAAAGAAAGAAAAAACGTTTATTTGCAGTAAACATGACGCAAAAAAAAAGTAAAGAAAACACGTTTTAATATGGTGTTTGTCGTATTTCTCGCAGATAGACCGAAAATGTTTAAGATTATTTTAGTAATATTATTAATATTATAAATTTGAGGTTTAGTTTCAATCCTCTTTTCGTAAAGAAAATGAATTCTTAAGCTATAACCTCAATACCAACCAATATTTACTAAAGCCAAATTAAATGTGAAATAAATAATGTAAACAAAGTGCCCACCCATACTTAACCTTAAAATCACATATTTTGTAAGTAGGTTTTTTTTTTTTCATTTTGAGTAGTCTAATATTCTTATTTATTGCTTAATTACTTCGACCATGATCGAAGCTAACTAGTAATAAGCTAGCTAATATTTTTGGTGAAAAAATCCACATAAAATTTAAAACATTTCATAATACAAATATGTCAAAATAATACAAATTGCTTCTAAGTTTCTTGACATCTATTTCACACCTTATTTAGCTGAAGTAATGACAAATAATTGTAGCAGTTTGTTAGCTATAAGTTAAATAAATATAACGAATAAATATTTTATTAATTTTGTTATCACATATCACGCATTTTTAATTCTAAACCCTATATTGTAATAACAGCATTAATAGAAAGACAGCAATAGTTAAAATATATTATTATTGCAAAAAAAAAATGCCAAAAACCGCGCTGTGTTTTACAAGATCGGAACCTAAGCCAGTTAGAATATTAAACCAACACTTAACGCGTTCTGCTATCTGCACACATAAGATTTGTTCGAATTTTAGCAATGCCATAAACTGGCCAAGGTCAAGCGCATGATGCGTGTGTGTTACCGTGTCTAACAAAAGCGACGGAAATATATATTTGTTTCGGTAGTTCGGCGCAAGTACGTGACGATACGACGGTGTGTGCCGTGTTGCTTACACATACAGATATACGGACTATACCGCGAGTTCACAGCAATACGACTCTTAAGCGTGCCTATGCACTTTTGAACGCTTACTGTACCTTCCTGTCTGATAATAGTTCGAAATGATATAGCTTTTCAGCCTGATCTCTTCGCGGGTAATAAAGCAAATCCTAATTTTAATATTATAAATCGAAAGTGACTTTGTTTATTTATTACGCTTTCGTGCTAAAACGGCTGAACTGATTTAGATGAAATTTTACACATGGGTAGACTATGATCTGGATTAGGACAATAGATACTTTTTATCCCAATATTCCCACGGGATCGAGACTTATGTCGGTGAAACCGCAGGATGCAGCTTTAAATCAAATAATATCATGAAATTGTGTCCCTGTATGTGTGCAGTTTCTTGACGGCTAGATTGTCTGGTTATTGACCTAGGCTCACTTGCTCCAGAAATCACTAATGCTCGGTTCCTATAAACAATAACGAATCGTTATGCTTACCAATGGTAACGTTTTTTATGACCAAACTCAAACTCAATGCATTTATTTCAATTAAACCATTTACAGGCACTTTTGAACTGTCAAAGAATCGGTCAGTCAGAAACATGAAGCTAGTTGCCCATTCCAAAGCGAAGTAAGTAGGTACCTATGGAGAAGAACGGGCAAGAAACTCCACGGACACTCTTTTAAATAAAAAACTGTTACAAAATATTGGTCACATCATTCATGTTGAAATTATACATGTGAGAACAATGTAGAAAGACGTGCACGTTGGAAGCGTCCGTAATAAAAAGACAAAACAAAGAAAAATTCAAAAATTAAAATAAATTTAAAATAAGCCATGGCAACTAAGAGATGACCAGTCCCAACTGACGACGCTCGTTCACGATCATGACGCATGGATTAGCACCATTCAGCTCAACCATTTTGAACGGAGCTAAATGATCCAACACATGCGCCAGCGTCAGCGAAACATCTGAGTGAGCAAGACATACTCACTGCCGCCATAGCACATTCAAGTCAATGCAGAATTATACCAAGGAGATTTGAGTTTATACAATGCAAGGGTCTTACTTTGAACTGGTCATAAGTAGATTCATAAGTTCATTTTACGTGTGATAGCTCTACGTTCTTATAAGAGGGTCTACTATACAAAGCTATGAGGTATTTGCCTCATGATTGGGAAAGACACAAGAGTGTTAATTTAACTTATAACGGTCCGTAAATTTTAGGAATCGGCCATTAATTCATTTTTGAAGCTAAACATATTTAAAACATTATTTTATCTTCGTCATCTTTATGCGATTGACATAAATAGTAAAGAATAGAATAATTAATCAAATAGGAATAGGAATAAAATAGAATGAGGTCAGTTTCACCACGTATCTACCACATAATAAAATTATCTGTCGTTGCTTCATTTTTAATTGTTTTTACCTATTCTGGTAGAGTAATTTTATTCTAGGTGCATCACCTTCACATATAATTATTTAACTAATGTACGTACTTATACAAACTATTGTAAAACATTTTAAAAGAGTAACGGCGGAGTTTCTTGCCCATTCTTCTCCATACGAAAACTACCTTTTGGAAGAGGCGACTAGAATCAATTTGTGAGATAAATGAGTGGACTGTATGTAATAGCACTGGTTAAAAGAGACTAGGAAGATAGTTCTGTAGGAACTGAGTTCTGCTCGTTCTCCCAATCAAGGATACAAATTCAACAGAGAAAAATCTAAGTACGACTCACCTTTTTCTCCCGCTGCGGCCGCTTCTTAAGCGTGGTCGTTCCTTTGAGTGGAATATTGATCACAGAGTCCGGCACGAGTACAAAACACGGTAATGCACAATTTGTTCTTGTTTAGGGATTTTCACTCACGGAGCTCCAATTCAGATTGTAAACAAGCGAGTACTGGCCGGCAGCCGCGTTTTTTCGATGGCGCGCTTGTCGCGAATCCGCCGAATTATGCGTTTTGGCGGGAATGGGAACCGACCAATCGCGTGCCGCCTTGGCGAGCGTCCATAGATATTCAATATTGGATTTGTCCAATCATGGGATAAATACAGAACATACCCCCTACCGAAACCATAATGATGGTTTCTAGGAAACTAAGATTACCTTAATACCTATAATCGTTAAAAAAATAAACTAAAATAAACTCTAAGCTAGATACCTATCTTTAATAAAAACGTTTTGGTGTTTGAATCTAGTTGGTATAAGGTAATGGACAGAGTTTATTGGTTGGTCTTTGTAAGACACTCTTTTCGGTGCGCAGCGTTACACACCGAACTATTCCGTCTGGACCTGGATGCAATTTTTCTATTTTGCCGAGGAGGGAACATTATCAGTTTTTATTATGACTAAATCTCCAACATTTGGGTTAGAGGAGGATGTAAACCACTTAGCTCTCTGCTGAAGGGTATTTAAATATTCGTGACTCCAACGTTTCCAGAAAAGTTGAGAACATCTTTGATTATACTGCCAACGTGACAATCTATTAATATTCACCTCTTGAACGTTAAACTCGGGTATAGAGGTCAAGCTTCGACCAATGAGAAAGTGTCCGGCGGTTAGAACATTAAATTCGTCGTGATTATCACTAGCGGGTAGTGGACATAAAGGACGCGAATTTAATATGGCTTCTGCCTTACAAAATATTGTAGAAAGTTCCTCAAACGTTAAGGATTTTTCTCCTACACTTCGTACTAAGTGATATTTTGCTGATTTTATACCAGCTTCCCAGAGACCGCCCATATGTGGAGCGCTGGGTACATTAAATTTCCATTCAACGTGTCTTTTTGAACAGCCATCGGAAATGTCATTTTGACTCTCACGCATGAACCTTTGGATTTCAGACAAATGTTTACTTGCGCCAATAAAATTTGTGCCACAGTCAGAATAAAGAACGGCGCATAGCCCTCTACGCGCTACGAATCTGTCTAAGCACGCAAGGAAACAGTCGGCGGAGAGAGAGGATAACACCTCCAGATGTACTGCTTTTGTGGAAAAGCAGACAAATAGTGCTAAATACGCTTTTGTCACTTTAGCGTTACGACGTAAGCTTTCTTTAATTAAAAATGGACCTCCGAGGTCAACTCCGACGCTAGAAAATACCTTATTAGGTATTAACCGAGTTGGTGGCAAGGGTGCCATTTCGGGTTGTAGTAAAGTCGGTTTACATTTGAAACAGGTTTTACATTTAGATAAAACAGATCTAATGACGCGACGAGCCGACAATATCCAAAAATTTTCATTGATAATACTTTGTAATGTTCGCGGACCTACATGTAAATATTTTTTATGTAAATGATTGATCAATAGTTTAGTAAATAAACTATTTTTCGGAAGAAGACGCGGATGTTTAGCATTATACGGAAGTTCGGAATGACTGATGCGACCCCCTACCCTGAGGAAGTCATCGTCCTCAATAAATGGAGACAATTTTCGCAAGGATGGTACGTGTTTCTTATTTTTAATCAGTTTAATTTCAGCTTCAAAGTAAGCATTTTGAATTAATTTTATCAATTTATCGTAAGCTTCACGTAATTTGATGGTTGATAATATTCCTGACTTGCGAGTAGTGGTTAAATCACTCCTTTTGCGTCGAAATCTTAAAATCCAAGCAAACGATCTTTGTAATTTGGAAAATGATGAAAATTGTTTAAAGATTCTTTCACAAAATTCCGTTTTAGATTCATTGAAATTAATATTATTCTGATTTTCAGTCAATAAATTAACCGACGCTCGTAATTCCGGTAGTTTATTATTACTTTCATTAACAAACACCGTCATGGGCCAATCGCTATAATTTTTGTACATCCAATCAGGACCCTGTAGCCAACATTGATTACAATGAACAAGTTGTGCCGGAGATGCTCCGCGAGAACAAATATCGGCTAAGTTATGTTCACTACACACATGCCGCCAAAAATGAGGAGGTAAAACTTCAATAATTTGTGTGACGCGATGACTGACAAAGGTTTTTAGTTTATAAGGTTCTGTTTGAAGCCACGACAGTACGACTGTCGAGTCTGAGGCAGCTATTATTTTGTTAATTTTAACGCGAGTAAATGTGTCAACTACGAACTTTATTAATTTGCTTAACAAAACAGCTCCCATTAACTCCAACCGAGGAATCGTTACGGGTTTTATTGGTGTAACTTTAGATTTGGCGGTTACTAGGCGAACCTTTACGTCACGTGTTTGTCCGCGACTGATCACATACACGCATGCTGCGTAGCCATGCAATGAAGCATCACAAAATCCAACTAAGTCACATTCCGTCTCACCTGGTAATAGCATGTGACGTTCGATACGTAACTGCTTTAACAGGGGAAGTTCAACAATAAAAGTTTGCCACGATTTTTTTATGTTAACCGGCAACTTCTCATCCCATCCAATGCCTAGCTTCCACAGCTCTTGCATGATCTGCTTCGCTACTAAAGTGCATGGTGCGATAAAACCTACGGGATCGTAAATCGATGCTAGTAATTTTAGTACCGATCGTTTGGTTGACTCATTGTCTGTCAAATTAACTGAGAAAATAAAATTATCGGATTTTGGAATCCATTTAAGTCCTAAAACCTTAATAGCACTATCGTTTTCCGCTTTAACGAATGTAACAGAATTTTCCCTATTTTCAGAGGGGACGCGTTGTAGTAACTTTTCACTGTTACTCATCCACTTTTTTAAAGTGAAGTTAGCACTCTCAAAAATACTAATTAATTGATCCTGTACTAAGCAAGCTTGCTCAAAAGTATTACATGAATATAGAATATCGTCCATGTAAACACCCTCACGGAGGACCTGAGCAGCGAATGAAAAACGTTTTCCTTCATCGTCCGCTAATTGAAGTAGTGTCCGAATTGCTAAGAACGGTGAACAACTAAGTCCGTACGTCACGGTTTTTAATTCGTATAATTTAATTGGGTCGTTAGGCGATTCCCGATATAAAATGTGCTGATATAAGCGATCTTCTTTTCTTAAGGCGATAGCACGATACATTTTACAAACATCACTTACTAGACAAAATTCAAATAGTCGGAATTTCAAAATGATTGCCGCAATATCCGGATACAGCTTAGGGCCGACCAATAAAATATCGTTCAACGACACATTATTGCTACTCTTCGCTGACGCGTCGAACACTACACGTAGAGGAGTGGAGGTGCTACTAGGTCGCAAAATACTGTGATGTGGAATAATGTATTTGCTAGGCTTGTTACCCTGATAAAGTTCCATATGACCGAGGACTTCATATTCCCGCATAAATTCCTTATACTTATTATTTAAATCCGTTGTACGCGCGAGTTTGCGTTCAGTGCACAGTAACCGACGCTCAGCCACAGCGCGTGTTTGACCGAGCGGCGAGTGGTCGGGCGCGAACGGCAGCGGAACGACGTATTGTCCGTTCGACTCTCGAGTATGTTTATTAGAAAATATCTCCTCGGCTAACTGATCCAAAGGATTAATTGAAGGTGTGCACGGCACTTCCTCAATTTCCCAAAAACCGCGTAACGTTTTTTCAATCGATTGTTCTTCGTCATATGAAACAGATAAATTAAAATTTTGTGAACAAATATTATTATTATTCGTAGGATATAATTTTCCACTAATAACATAACCGAAAACCGTTTTAATGACACTCGGAATACCATTCTTAATTACCAATGGTTTATCTCTGATAATATCTGGAACTATGTCGTTACCTAACAAGATATCTATTCGCGAACGCTTAAAAAACAATGGATCCGCCAAGTTATAAGTGTCATACTCGTTAATAACATTTTTTGTGAAAGGTACATTAGGCATATCAGCGGACACCTTCGAAACAACCACTAAATTAACGCTAAAGGTTGGACTATGCGCCTGCCTTGGTTTTAATGTACAAGTAACCATGCCTTGATTTTTTACTATTCCCCCACCTATACCGTGAATGGTGAAAGGACATTTTTTACGTTGTAATCCTAACTTCTGAGCACATTCAGTAGTTATAAAAGAACTCTGAGCTCCGGAATCGATGACTGCACGGCAGTCCTGATATTGACCAACACAATCAATAACATGCGTAAGTGTAGTACCTAACACTACTCCGTATTCGCAGTTATTACTTATTAATGCTTGCTGAACGGGTGAATCAGCTGTGTCACTTACGAAGTGAGTCGACACAAGCGCTTGCTGCGCGTGTGAAAGAGACGGCTGCATGGTCAGGGTGTTCGCCACGGACGATATTCCCTCGCAATCCGTTTTACTTTTGACGTTATCTTTATGTAATAAGTAATGATGCGGTGCTGCACATACTCCGCAAGTCATTGTACTTTTACAATCCTTAGACTGATGGTCAGATTTAAGACAATTATGACACAGTTTTAGTGAATGAACACGGTTCATTCTTTCATCGACGGATAATTTACGAAATTGATCACATCGATAAATCATGTGATTTTGCTTACAAATCACACAAGTCAAATTATTATTATTACGGTTGTTATTATTGTACGGAGCTCGTGCAGTATTGAGAACTGACTTTGACGCAGACTTAATTTGGTTCTTATTTTGGGTATTACTAGACTTCGACGTATTATTTGAAGAGTTATTTGTAAAAGTGTGTTCTAGAACTTTAATCTGTTTGTTTACAAAATCAACTAGTTCCGCAAATGTAGGTATCAACTTTTGATCCCGACTTTCTTCGAATAATTTTCGCGTATGAGGGTCGAGTCTTTGTAATGCCAAATGACACAATAAGAAATCGTCTAAGTTCTTAATTTTTAATGCTTGAATTGCTTTAAGTGAATGATCAAAGGTCTCTATGAATGAAGTTAAGTTTGACGTCGTATCTTTAGTTAACGGTGAAAAATTCAACATTTTATCGAAATACCTACATGCTAGTGTTCGGTGGTCGTGATATTTATCAACTAAACTTTGCCAAACTAATGTGTAATTAGCGGCTGTAATAGGTAGATTTTTAACAATATTTAAAGCAGAACCTTTAACGCATGAAAGTAAATAATGGAATTTATCGATATCTGAGAAATTTCTCTCGTGCACCAATGATGAGAATGTATCATAAAAGGTTATCCAATTTTCAATTTCACCATCAAATTGAAATAAAGATATCTTTGGTAACGCGGGTACTACTAAATCATTTTTATCCGTCGCAGAAGTGGCAGATAAGTAATCAGATTCTGATTTAGAATGTTCCTTAGCGATTAATTGACATTTAATTAACATTTCGTCAAATGTTTCGAGTTCACTAATCGACATTTTTGCAGTAGGTTTTATTTGCGCTTCTATTTCGTACAATTCAAATATGGTGGATTCAAACTTCGAGCGGACACTTTCCATTTCCGACAATAATAACGTAAACAATTGCAATTTTTCTGGTTCAGTTCCCAACTTTTTAGAATGATCATAAAGCTTTTGAATCTTAGTGAATAAGTATTGCTTTTTCACTATTAATATTTTACGTTTGGTTTCTAAATCTTCCGCCATTTTGGACGCGTGATTTTAGAAAAATGAAAAAGGAATTCGGGCTCGAATGACCAGAATGTGAGATAAATGAGTGGACTGTATGTAATAGCACTGGTTAAAAGAGACTAGGAAGGTAGTTCTGTAGGAACTGAGTTCTGCTCGTTCTCCCAATCAAGGATACAAATTCAACAGAGAAAAATCTAAGTACGACTCACCTTTTTCTCCCGCTGCGGCCGCTTCTTAAGCGTGGTCGTTCCTTTGAGTGGAATATTGATCACAGAGTCCGGCACGAGTACAAAACACGGTAATGCACAATTTGTTCTTGTTTAGGGATTTTCACTCACGGAGCTCCAATTCAGATTGTAAACAAGCGAGTACTGGCCGGCAGCCGCGTTTTTTCGATGGCGCGCTTGTCGCGAATCCGCCGAATTATGCGTTTTGGCGGGAATGGGAACCGACCAATCGCGTGCCGCCTTGGCGAGCGTCCATAGATATTCAATATTGGATTTGTCCAATCATGGGATAAATACAGAACACAATTATATTATTTTATGACGTTCAAAAGTGCCATACATGGGCCTATTTGAAAAAACTTATTTGACTTTGACTTTGACTTCTGATAATTAGACATGATGTCCTAGATGGATCTTCGACATCGTGTCTTGAAAGTTCCAATGGAGAAAAATCAGTCTGGCACTATTGAAGCTATATTTTCCCTCGGGACATCAAATGAATTGTGGGTTAGTTAGTTATAAGTCCATAAAACAAAATAAATTGCAAATCAGTTTATTGAATCATAATAAGTATTATATCATCGGTTGAGTATTTTTTTATTTTTTATTCTTAGTAACGTCCACATCCACAGTTGCGGGCTCCATAGCCGAGTCCGAGAGAGGCAGGAGCACCAGGTCCATAGCCAGCGCCAAGCCCGTAGGCACCCGCAGCGCCATAGGCACCCAAACCATACGCACCAGCAGCGCCATAGGCAGCAGAAGAAGGAGCGATGCTCTCAATAGCAGTAATACCGTTACCGCAGCTGTAGCTGACGGCGCCAGCACCAGCGCTGGGCAATAAGCCCTCCAAAGCCACAGCACTCACGAACGGCAGCTCACCAGCCACGGACAGAGCCCCCTCATACACATTTTCAGACGCAACGGAGAGGCCACTGGGAGCGAAAGCAGAGGCACTGGAGACAGGCAGTCCACCGCCACTGGTGGGAATGATTCCTATTCCAGCCAAGCCATTGCCAGCACAGTTACCAAACAAGCCATTGCCGATCAAACCATTACCAATTATGCCATCACCAATCAAGCCATTGTTGGCACAGTTACCAGCACAGCCGTTACCAGCATAGCCATTACCGATCAAACCATTGCCGTTACCGAAAGCTCCACGACCAAGACACGAACTGAAAGCAGTCTGTAAACAAGAAAATTATTATTAGTAAATATATCTCGATTAACAAACGATGGCGATGCATTGAAATGTGATTATTTAATCGATCACGTAACTAAATGTGTGTCAAACGCATGAACTCTTGATGTCTACCCAAGAGTTTTGGTAGCTGAGAGTACGACCAATCATAGTCGACTCTCCGTAGACCCCCTGCTCGTCCGGGATCACGATGCCACACCGTGCACGCTTCTGGATCTCCGACTGGCTCATAACGACTAACGAGGTGCTAGTTGAAAGAGTCAAGCCGGAGACTGTCTTCCTTAGCCAGGCTAAGGTGTGGTCATTACCGCACCACAGTTTAAGGATACCCCCGGCGAACAGCGGCTTGGCGTTGAAAGTCGGCCCTGGGGTGTCCTGTTTGGGGGAGCAGGCCTCGAGGATGATCTGCTTCTGGATAGCAGCGAGAACCTGGTCCGACGCGTCCTTGCTGAGGATCCCCGTGTGGTCGCAGGTGATGGCGACGTCTAGGGTTGCGCTGGCAGCTTGGGCGTAGCTTCGTTGGTCGACCCTATTGGATTGATCAAGACGCGGCCGCTTATGCTCTCCCCGAGGTGTCAAGGTTTCGTTGAGAGCTCGCTTGGCCGCGGCCTGATCCTTCCAATAGGGTCGCTGTGTAGTGTCACCTTTGGGTTTCACCGGAGCGCTGGTTGGCGGTTGACTGGGCGCTGGTCGGCTTGTGCCGGCCTCTGCCTGTGACCGCTTACCGGCGGAGAAGTTTAGCTGGCCAACTGTCGGTTTAACTGTGCTAGCGACAGTGGCCTGTTTGTTGCGGGAGCCTTTGCCCGACTTCTTTAATGCTTGACGGCGCTCCTTCCTCGTCAATCTGTCCCTCTTTCTGCCCTGTTCCGGGGCAGCAATTGGACCTGAAGGGTCATTGCAAGAGCAATGGGCTTGTTGAGTATGTTTACCCTTGCCCTTGCGTTTCTGCACGAAATGCCAGGCGCGTGAGAACACGTCCTCAGTGCAACTAGCCGTCTCCGCTTGACCGGTGACGACCGTCTGATGAGGGGAGGCTAGAGGAGCCACAGGAGGAGGAGGGTGTTTGGCTGGGAGCCCGGTACCAGTGTTACCTGGCGCCGGGGCCTGTGTAGAGAGGGTCAGACCGGCAGTGGTATTAGTCGTCGCCTTGGTCTTCGCCTGTGCGTCAGAAGGGTCGGTACTGGTCCCAATCAGCGCCGACGTCCTTTGTTTATACTGGGACTTTTTATTTTTGGTCTTGGCTGTGGTTCTCGCCATAGCTGGACCGGTGCCCGCGCTGGTACCCGCAGTGTTAGCTGCATGGCCACCAGGGGCAAGGGAAGTGCAAGCACCTCCCGTGGGAGTCTCATCGGCTTTCGCCTCCACTCCGGTGCTGTTTTTTTTAAATGGCCTTGATAAATCCATATTAAAATGTTAATAAAATTCGTCTCACTGGCTCCCACCCACCATGGAGCCCGCAACTGGGAACGTCTCACTATATAAAAAAAAAAAAAGTTCGATCGTTAGGACTACCAGAGAGATATAGGGGCGCGAGGCTGGTTTACAGTGCGACATCGGGTGCTCGATCGGGTTGGCGTTGGCCAACGAACTGATCAACCCTCACTTACACCGTCAGCATGACCTTTACCTACCGCTTTGGCCGTCCAAGGACGACCTCAGCGGACCTCACGCACCTCGCCTGTGGCCCTCTGACGGGACACTATGACCATGTCCCTACCCCTGGCTACTGGGTAGGGCCACCGTTTCACTTGAAATTCGGACCAAAGGGGGCGTGTTGCCTTACGGGCACATTACAGCCAGAGCCGCTCGGCTCAACCCCCCAGGACTCCTTCATCCCCGCTCACGGCGCTCAACTGCGCAGGTCCTAGCGCAGGTGACTGCTTACTCCTACTCGACAATCAGCTGGATTTAGTGATAGTCGAGCCCGCCCCCACCCAGTCACAGGGGGTCACGGTTAGGAGTGGAAGTTGGAAAGCGGAATAGGGAGGAGTAGGGATACGGATAGGATAGAGTGGGGAGGATTTGTGAGATTTGGGACAGGAAGGCATAAGACGGGACAGAATGAGGTTAAGGGAATTGAGGAAGGGATGCAAAGGCGCCTAGTGGTTTTAGTTACGTCTATTTCTTATGGAACTAGACCAAGAACGGGGTGGCAACCTCGGGAAGGTGCATCCGCCAGACTTGTCTTGAGGATCTACACGACTGTAGCGCTCACCCTCAAGACCCCGCCAACCCTACCCTCTCTGAAGGAGGGGTAGTAGGGTAGGCCTGCATCTATACTACCAAGCAAAGCAAAGCAAAGCATGTCGTTGTGCAACCGCGAAAGCATAAATCCAGACCTCCCCCTAATATAGCCTATAATAGTCCTAGTAAATATATATAATAGTCCCAGGTCGAGCAAAGTGTTATTGTGTTTTTCTATCTGAAAATTTTCAGTAGCAGCCTGGAGTCTGAATTTGTGCCCAGTTGATGGCAATAGGCTCGCCCCCTGTTACATAGGACTTAAAACATAACTGGCGAAATGTGAGTGAACCTGCTACAGGGACACCTCTGCCCAACCTTTCGGGAAAACAAGGCGTGATGTAATTATAATAGTAAATTAGAATAATAAACAATGTAGGTACTTAATTTTGGTAATATAGTCTGTTAATAACGAATTCTGTGTTTCTGTAGTCTAAAATAACAATTTGTTATTTTTCTTTCTGAATTACTGGATTTTCATGGCTTGTTTACTTTAGGTTGAACAATATACTGTTGGAACCCCTATTTTATTAAGATAAAGATAGTGGTCTTCTGCTAAAACATAAATTCTGTTTGCACAAGCATCGTAAGAATAATTTAACGATGTGCTTATTTTTTTGTTGGCGTCCCTGACCTTGTACAATATCATCGATTACAAGGAAATTTATGCAACGTAAGATTCTGAGTAAGCAAGGGGCATGACACAGTCACTAATAGATAATATCACGAATGAAATTAAAACGAATTCGTTTCGGTCTGTGCACACATACCTACTAAGTATATGGGGCACTAAATGAAAAAAAAAAACAGAAGTGAAAACTTGAACAAGATTGCCTTGGTGTAAGAAAAATACTTGTATAGAACATTGGTCCGTAACTTTATCTAAATAAAGACCACAATCGGGTTTACAAAAAAAAAACTTCCAATACCTTAAAAGTAAAAATACATGCACAGAACATTGATCCGTAACGTCATATAAATAAAGAGCACAATCGCGTTTACAAAACCTTTAAAGTAAAAATACTTGCATAGAACGTTGATCCGTAACTTAATATAAATAAAGAGCACAATCGCGTTTACAAAAATGAGGTGTCTTCATGGTGTCGCGAAAAAAATGATTTAGTCCCATTTCGAAAATGCCCAAAGCGCCTAATTAAGTTTTCACTTAAAAAAAAAAAAAATATGATTCGTCAAAAATCACGATCCGGAAAATGAGTATTTTATCGGTTGTGATATTAATGCATTGTTTATAATAACGGTCAAATTACAAAAGAAAAACATTGCTACTGTAAGTAATTATACCGCCGCACGCCGATGGGAATAAGCCAAAAATCTAAGTGGGTCAATTTTTGTGCAGCTTATCCTTCATACAACGTTAATAGTTTGTACTATACGATTCTCGTCTGTTGTGCGAACTGAGAGTTAGAGAACATCTCCCGGTCTGGTGGCCAAAAGATATTTATTCTTTCTGATAATTAGACAAAAATCAGAAAGACAAATGTCAACGTATGTCAAACTATGAGAGTATGTACGTGCACTGTATGTTTAAACAAAATTGATCAATAGTTTTGTTTATGTGTACATGCAAACTAAGCGGCAAGTGAACCGTGGCCAGCGAATAGACCGAGAGTCATGTTAAAAACCCAAAAACCGCTCCGCGATTTGTTATCTGGTCATGAGGTTAGGGAGTAGTGGGATGGCATAAACTAGTTAATCACTTCACTCTCACATATAGAAGCAACAAAATGATGTACCCAGGATTTTGTAATATCTTTATTTAAAAGAGGGTCCTTGGAGTTTCTTGCCCGTTCTTCTCCATAGAGATCTACGTTTTGGAATGGACAATTAGCTTCAAGTTTCTAACTGACCGACTCTTTGACAATTCTAAAGTGCCTGTAAATGGTTTAATTGAAATAAATGCTTTGAGTTTGAATTTGAATTATCTCACAATTTTTAAATATTTCAACAATTTGTAAATTCGACCTTTGCCAGCACTATCGACTGTTTCATCGGCACCTCATTTATTTTTTTTAACATTTGTAGCTTTTTAGGTAGATGATTAAATGAAGATATCTCCTCTGTAATTTGTACGCTTAATGCCTTAGATGATTTTTGAAAATGGTTTGTAAACTTCTGCCTTTAACTTTTACCTGTTTGATGTTTTAGAAACTTTGGTTACATTAAAAGGTTCATTAAAGTATAACGTATCCCATGGAAAAGTCCAATGAAGGCCATTCAATTTGAGATTTTAGAGAAAAGTGATATTTAGTGACGAATTCTGTAAATTTTTCAAAATAACATAAAAACTGGAATGAAATGAAATGAAATGAAATTGTTTATTCTGTAAATAGGATATCGGAATCACTTTTACACGTCATATTAAAAAAATAAAAAATAAAAATAAGCTAGTTGAGTTCTGCGTTTCCTATCTGACTACTCTGAGAAGAAAGGCCGAAACAAACTCAGAGGTCACAGTCTCTTTTAAAGTCCAGACATAATCTTGGTCGGGCCATATGAGGACCATGTAGATTAGTGTCTGAAATGGTCTTTTGAGGAAAGAACCACACAGATTTGAGTGAACCTGTCCAGTCAGTGCAAGCATTTGTCAGTAATCGTGGAGCTCAACTCAGAACTTAAAGAGCTCAACTCGACGAACAATACCCAAGAAAGGACATTTGGGTAGGCCGCATAAACTACTCAAACTGCCAGACCATAATTAAAACTAACTGAAAAATTAAAATAATAATGATATTCACATAGTCCTCACATTCACAGTAATTAATTAAAATAATATAATACTTTACAAAGTAATCATGTAATTTTGAATATAATTTTCAACAATGTCAATGTGTATATAAAACTGGTATATTTTCATGATTTTACAAAATAATTAAAATGTTAAGTTTTATCATAAGGCTTAGCAGAGCGAGCAGTTCAATCCCATGCTTTTTTATCTTCTAAATAATCTGAAATTTTATAATACCCTTTTTTACAGAGTTTGGTTTTAATACAGATTTTAAATCTATTAATGGGTAAGTTTCGAATGTCAATGGGAAGTTTGTTGTAAAAGTGTATACATTGACCCATGAACGAGTTGCCTACTTTGTGGAGACGTGTGCGATGTACAGCAAGATTGTGTTTATTCCTGGTATTTAAACTATGAAGATCGGACATTTTCTTAAAATTTGATATATTTTTGTGTACATACTATTGTATGTTTAGGTTTTCAAAAATATATTGTGAGGCTACAGTCAGAATATTTATTTCTTTGAATTTTTCTCAAAGGGAATCTCTTGGACCTAGGTTGTATATGGCTCGAACAGCCCTTTTCTGTAGAACAAAGATAGTATCAATGTCCGCCCAGGTTCCCCAGAGAAGAATCCCATATGACATAAGACTATGAAAATAACTAAAATAAACAATTCTGGCTGTATCCACATCAGTTATCTGTCTAATTTTTTTTAACAGCATAGGCGGCCGAACTTAGTCTTCCTGACAATTTTCTATGTGTGGGCCCCATTGTAATTTACTGTCAATAGTGATTCCAAGAAAAACTGTCGACTCAACAGGGTCCAACTCTGTTCCATTTACTCGAACATTGGTAGATAGCTGCCTGACATTTGGCATTGAAAATTTAATGAGTTTAGTCTTTTTTTCGTTCAGTAGAAGATTATTTACATTAAACCAATGCACTACTTTAGAGAGTGCATCGTTAACTTGTTCAAAGTTGACTAACTTACGTTTGATTTTAAAAATGAGCGAAGTGTCATCTGCGAATAATACTATCTTGTGATTATCCCTTATGTGATAAGGTAAATCATTTACATAAATTAGAAATAAGAAAGGCCCAAGAATTGGACCCTGCGGAACGCCCATGGTGACCGCCGATCCTGCAGATTTCTTGCCATTAACATCGACCCTCTGGATTCTGTTGTTCAGATAACAAGTCAGAAGGTCAAGAGCCTTGTCCCTCATACCATAGTGGTACAGTTTCCTGGTGAGTGTATCATGATGTACGCAATCGAAAGCCTTAGACAAGTCGCAGAAAATGCCAAGAGCATCTTGCGTCTCCTCCCAGGCCTCGAATATGCTCTTCAGTAATTCCACGCCCGCGTCTGTAGTTGAACGACCCTTTGTAAAACCAAACTGTTTCAGATGAAGTAGATTATATGCATTGAAATGTCCTAACATTTGTTTTAAAATTAATTTTTCAAAGATTTTGCTCAAAGTAGGTAATATAATATTGAAATAGGGCGAAAATTTGTGGGATCAGTTGTGCTGCCAGATTTGAACAGTGGAATCACTTTGCTAAGTTTCATCAGATCAGGAAATACACCAGATGCAATACAAGAGATAAAAACGACTGCTAAAAAGGGTGAAATTACATCAATTATTGAGGACACGGTATATACTGATAATCCCCAAAGGTCAGCAGTTTTTTTTACATCAAGATTTTTAAAAGATTCTATAATGTCTTTAGCAGTAATAACTGTGAATTCAAAAAGTTTGTCACATTCTGGTACACATTCTTTAAGTATTGAGTAAGCAGAAGTAGAGGACGACGATGACAGAGTTTTGGTTGTTAAAATAGGAATATTAGTGAAGAAATTGTCAAACTCAGTTGCCACCTCCACGTCTGCCTTAATATCTACATCATTAAAATTTTTAGATGGAAGTCAAGATTCCGTACTGTCGTTCTTCCCGTTTCTGAATTAATAATATTCCAAGTTGTTTTAATTTTTTTTCCAGAAGATTTTATTTTATTTTTAATGTGTATGGCTTTTGCTGAGGAACAGGCTCTTTTAAAAATTTTTGTTTATTTCTTAACAAATTCTTTAAAATTTTCATCATAGTTATATGCTTTTTCATGATACAATTCAAATAACCTCTGCCTACTTTTGTAAATACCTGGTGTTGCCCAATCACTGAATATAATGCGGTCACAAACAGGCAATGTTTTTGAGGTGAAAACCTTCCTAAACTCACTATTGATGAGGTTAAATAGTAAAGTGTAAGCTTGATCCGGGTCATTTTGATAAGGCAAACCGGGTAGTTTTTCCATTAAATTATTCTTAAATTGACCTAAGCGACTTTTATTTACAGGAATAAAACCCACAAGTTTTCTTTGTGCTCTGACTGTTTTCTGAGGGAAACTGGGTTTTCTCGATTCCCATGAATTTTCGCCTAGGCTTCATGGGATGCTTAATTGTTGTAAATGGGTCACACTATCACGTCCTGGAAAGAATACGTCAAATTACCAGTCACCCTGTATAATTATATTTTCCGCTATGTGAAATAAGGCGAACTGTTTGTGATTTTGTGATTTTCATCTATTTAAAAGTGCAAACCAACGAGGTTGTTTTAGTCCAGCGAGAAAATATTAATATCTCCCTAAGATGGAGTTTTAAAAGTCAAGTTTTTATTTTCTTGAATCCTCTAACCTCAGAAATTTCTTTTTAAATGTGGCCTGAAATTTACACTTTCTTGACCCCGATCACCCCTGATGGAAAGAGGTGGATGAGGTTTATGATGAACTTTTCGTAGTAAAGTATTAAAACTAATTTTCAAGTGTCTGTTTATTTTTATTTTACACTATGTTTTGCCTTTTAGTCTGTGATAAATAAGTGCATTTTTTTTCTTCAAACTTCCTTTATGACAGAATTAAAGAGATATCTCTATACCAATAAAACTTCATACTTAAACATTATGGGGACCCTGGGTCAAAGTAAATTTATAAATCAAAATAAATTGCAAATCATTTTATTGAATCATTAGTTTGGATGAAAACTTAAGTAATTATTTTGAAGTTTTTAGTAGACACCACATCCACAGCCACGGCCTGAATAGCCAAGCCCAAGAGCTGCAGGAGCTCCAAGTCCATACCCAGTGCCAAACCCATAGCCACCCGCAGTACCATAGGCACCACCAGCGCCATACGCACCAGCAGCGCCATAGCCAGCAGCAGAAGGAGCGATGCTCTCAATAGCAGTAATACCGTTACCGCAGCTGTAGCTGACGGCGCCAGCACCAGCACTGGGCAATAAACCCTCCAAAGCCACAGCACTCACGAACGGCAGCTCACCAGCCACGGACAGAGCCCCCTCATACATATTTTCAGACGCAACGGAGAGGCCACTGGGAGCGAAAGCAGAGGCGCTGGAGACAGGCAGTCCACCGCCACTGGTGGGAATGATTCCTATTCCAGCCAAGCCATTGCCAGCACAGTTACCAAACAAGCCATTGCCGATCAAACCATTACCAATTATGCCATCACCAATCAAGCCATTGTTGGCCCAGTTACCAGCACAGCCGTTACCAGCATAGCTATTACCGATCAATCCATTTACGATCAAACCATTGCCGTTACCGAAAGCTCCACGACCAAGACACGAACTGAAAGCAGTCTGTAAACAAGAAAATTATTATTAGTAAATATATCTCGATTAACAAACGATGGCGATGCATTGAAACGTTATTATTTAATTGATCACGTAACTAAATGTGTGTCAAACGCATTTTATGTAATTGCATACATGATTATGAAAAATTTAGTGATAAAACATAATCATCACTAAATTTTTCACTCTAGGCGAAGTAAAATAGTATTTGGGGTTCCTAGAATTTACCGAAATGCAACTTTAAGTAATGTAATTAGTCCTTCTGAGTAGAACTAAAAGTTTCTGATCATAGTATAGAACGCAGACAACGATCCTTGTTAAATCAGAACATAATATCTGCGCAAAAGTAGTAACGGCAATCAGAATATAGTCATTATAAAAGTCAAAATAGTTCCTCACCTGGATGAAGAGCGCCTGAGCGCAGAGAACGAGGATCACCTTAGCTGACATTGTAGTTTGTGTTGAACTGAATTTGAGAATGAGTTTTCCAAGACTCGGTCGACTATTTATACTGAAATGTAGTCCTTATCTAATTATGTTGCACCACACACAGTAGGCTGCTAAACAAAGAAATCGGAAAATGCGTGCATTTTCATTTCTTTGTTAAAATTATCATATGTTTTGTTATTAAAACAGGAAATAGTAAAAAAGTACGTGTTTTTGATAAGAACTCCTGCACTATATAAACATGGTGTAAGACATCTAAAAGCATCAGTTTTCAGCTTCTCGTTGAACTTACGAATTCATCAAACATGTCTACCTTCACTGTTCTGTTGCTCTGCATCCAAGCTTGCTTGGTCCAGGTAAGTTTTTAACTAAGTTTTTCAGGTATCTTATTATTGTTTTTATGAATTTCCTCCATTGTTACTTCCTCCCGTCATATACCTATGTATATTTCTCCTATATCTATGTCATTCGTACTGGTTTGAGAGAAGAAGAGACGTTCTTTCATTTCTTCAAAATCTCGTAAACTAACATCGAATAAGTTAGTCTTAATGATATGAACCTCTTCAAACTGTGCCTGTCCTTGTTCTTGAGATTTCCTCAGCGAGCGATATGTTTCCTATCTAATGTTATTTTCTTCCAACAGAATGTTTTCGGCCTATACCGCGGCGGTGGAGGCTGTGGATGTGGAGCACCAGCTGTTGGTCTAGCCCCTGCTTTAGGCTTCGGTTCTGCTTATGATGGTGCTCTGGGTTTCGGCGCTGGTCTCTCTCCTGGTGCTGGATGTGGTGGTTCCCTCGGTTTTGGTGCTTACGGTGGTGCTTTTGGATCTGCTTATGGTGGCGCACTTTCTCCTGCTGCTGCATATGGAGGTGCTATCGTTCCTGGAGCTGCTTACGGCGGCATGGGTGAAGGCAACGTGGCGGTCATTGGTGAGCTGCCAGTCACCGGTAACACCGCTGTTGCTGGTACTGTTCCCATAATGGGTGCAGTGACTTTCGGTGGTGCTGTACCCGCTGCTGGTGCCGTATCTATCTCCGGACAGTGCGCTTGCGGCTGTGGTTCTCCCCTTTACTACTGAAACCCAAAACCGGAATAAACGACCATAAACTAAACAATCTTTTTTTTTGCAACATCTAACCATAACCGCGGTGTCAAAATAACATAGGTACTAGAATATAGCCTATGCTGAGGCAATTATTTCTTTTTTTAAATTATTGTTTAATGCTAGAAAACATTACAACATGAGCTGTTCTGTTGATGCTTCATTCTGAGTTTCTCTGTTTTTAATTGTTGCCTTGTTTCATTTACTGTACTGTTTATTATTCTTAATTTTCTTCTTTTCGAGACTTCTTATTTAAATAGGTAAAGGATTTTATTATTTCAAAGAGCAATGGCCAATCTCCTAACATCTACGAAAATTTAACAAAACGTTACCTAACGATACATAATATTATTACTTCGTTTCATTTGCCCATGAATTTATAACTTTGAACAACATTCTTTTTTTTTAAGTACGGAGAATAAAGTAGGCAAATACGCAAAAAAAAATTGGGTTTAATTAATAATATATTTTTAACCTGTTGAATCTTAAATCGAGTTGTATTTCTTAATTATGTAGACAAAACGGATGAGCACAATATAAATAAAGAGTGCGAAATAACACAAGAACGATCAGAACAGAGTCGATGCCGAAATTACAAAAGAAAAATGACAATTATTTAGTTGACTTGTCAAAAAATTACCTTCCTAGGTCATTTTTTTTTAAATTCATTTGCATTAAACATCCATGAAATTCTGACCTGTAAACTTGAACTCAGAAGACAGAAACTTAACCGAAAACAGACGAATTTAACAGCGGGTCCTAAACTAAGCGCTGCCTGTATCTTTGTGACCCAAAATATTATATTATTGATTTATTTTTGTCAGTACCGAGTTTCAAAAGTAATAGCATGTTTCTAATTTTGAAATTGCCTATATTAACTACTACTAGCTGCCACGCTTTTTTACTGACTGCATCGGGGATGTTCGCGCCGTTTCGCACTGATGGCTTTTATGCCATCATTCGCGAGCGGACGGTATCCCTGATCTGCAGAATGCGTGACAGCCGCAACGAAATCTTAAAGACAGCCGATAGGATCTCATCAACGCTTTTTTCACTTGTTAAGTCAGTCATCTGACTTACTTTGACAAATTCTGACTTTTATTTTTAATATTTATAATGAATTTCTGGATTTCAATTGACATAAATTTTAATTTATTTAAATAATGTAGTGAAACGATTTTAAAGATCTTAATAATTTAAAGATGCGATTGACTTATTAATTTATTTTACAATTTGATTTTATGTACCCATTTATATTTTTATGTAATTATTTATTTTAGTTATAATAATTATTATTGTAGCATGTATTTTAATATTTCATAGGTTAGGTATACTAACATTAATATGGATCACTGAACCAGATTTAAAAAAAAAAAATTATAAGTAAAATCAAATTATACTAATGGCTTATCTTATTTAAATAATTCACAAGAGTTTATACGGTTAACATTCACTGTGATATATAGTAACAAAATAGATTTAGATTTTAGAAGAAGTTCTTTCTGAAATAAAATTTACGTAGATTTACCTGCATGAAGAGTAGTGGTGGCCCAGTAGCCACGGCCCCGACTTTCGAGTTATAGGTCGTAGGTTCAACCTTGCTTTATAAGTGCGCAGGCGGTTTACTTAGTGTAAATAATTTCATCACCTCTGCTCTCAAAACTGTGAAGGAAAATATCGTGAGGAAACCAGCATGTCCTAGAACCAAAAATTTCAAGACATCTACCAACCTGTGCTGGGCCCTTGTGGTAGATTAAAGTCCACTCCCACTCGAAGAGAGGTCTGCAATATGTCCCAGCAGTAGGAACATTATAGGCTGATATGATTATGCATACTGATAAGCAAAACTTTTAATGTTTAAGACGAATACCTTTTGTTTTCCCTGCTTTTAAAACTAAATAATAATAATAGTCCTATTAATAGTTATGAGGTCCTGGGTTCGATTCGCAGGTCGGACAAAGTGTTATTAGGTTTTTCTATCTGAAATTTCTCAGTAGCAGCCTGGAGTCTGGATTTGTGCCCGGTTGATGGCAATAGGCTCGCCCCCTATTATATGGGACTTAAAACAGAACTGGCGAAATGTGGGTGAACCTGCTATAGGGACACCTCTGCCCAACCCTTCGGGGAAACAAGGCGTGATGTAATTATAATAGTAAATTAGAATAATAAACAATGTAGGTACTGCAGTTTGGTAATATAGTCTGTCAATAACGAATTCTGTGTTTCTCTAGTCTAAAATAGCAATTTGGTGTTTTCTTTCTGAATGACTGGATTTTCATGGCTTATTTACTTTAGGTTGAACAATATACTGTTGGAACCCCTATTTTATTTAGATCAAGATAGTGGTCTTCTGTTAAAACATAAATTCTGTTTGCACAAGCATCGTGAGAATATTTAACGATGTGCTTATTTTTTTTTTGGCGTCCCTGACCTAGTACAATATCTTCGATTACAAGGAAATTTATGCAACGTAAGATTCTGAGTAAGCAAGGGGCATGACACAGTCACTAATAGATACCTAATATCACGAATGAAATTAAAACGAATTCGTTTCGGTCTGTGCACACATACCTACTAAGTATATGGGGCACTAAATGAAAAAAAAAAACAGTGGCACTCCGGGAGTGCCGACAGAAGTGAAAACTTGAACAAGATTGCCTTGGTGTAAGAAAAACACTTGTATAGAACATTGGTCCTTAACTTCATCTAAATAAAGACCACAATCGCGTTTACAAAAAAAAAACTTCCAAAACATTTAAAGTAAAAATACTTGCACAGAACATTGATCCGTAATTTTATATAATTAAAGAGCACAATCGCGTTTACAAAACCTTTAAAGTAAAAATACTTGCATAGAACGTTGATCCGTAACTTAATATAAATAAAGAGCACAATCGCGTTTACAGAAATGAGGTGTCTTCATGGTGTCGCGAAATAAATGGTTTAGTCCCATTTCGAAAATGCCCAAAGCGCCTTATTAAATTTTCACTTTTAAAAAAATCACGATCCGGAAAATGAGTATTTTATCGGTTGTGATATTAATGCATTGTTTATAATAACGGTCAAATTACAAAAGAAAAACATTGCTACTGTAAGTAATTATCCCGCCGCACGCCGATGGGAATAAGCCAAAAATCTAAGTGGGTCAATTTTTGTGCAGCTTATCCTTCATACAACGTTAATAGTTTGTACTATAAGATTCTCGTCTGTTGTGCGAACTGAGAGTTAGAGAACATCTCCCGGTCTGGTGGCCAAAAGATATTTATTCTTTCTGATAATTAGACAAAAATCAGAAAGACAAATGTCAACGTATGTCAAACTATGAGAGTATGTACGTGCACTGTATGTTTAAACAAAATTGATTAATAGTTTTGTTTATGTGTACATGCAAACTAAGCGACAAGTGAACCGTGGCCAGTGAATAGACCGAGAGTCGTGTTAAAAACCCAAAAACCGCTCCGCGATTTGTTATCTGGTCATGATAACCTGACTGCGTGCCGTGTGTTGGATAGATGGGAGGTTAGGGAGTAGTGGGATGGCATAAACTAGTTAATCACTTCACTCTCACATATAGAAGCAACAAAATGATGTACCCAGGATTTTGTAATATCTTTATTTAAAAGAGGGTCCTTGGAGTTTCTTGCCCGTTCTTCTCCATAGAGATCTACGTTTTGGAATAGACAATTAGCTTCAAGGTTCTGACTAACTGACCGACTCTTTGACAATGCTAAAGTGCCTGTAAATGGTTTAATTGAAATAAATGCTTTGAGTTTGAATTTGAATTATCTCACAATTTTTAAATATTTCAACAATTTGTAAATTCGACCTTTGCCAGCACTATCGACTGTTTCATCGGCACCTCATTTTTTTTTTTTTTTTTTTTTAACATTTGTAGCTTTTTAGGTAGATGATTAAATGAAGATATCTCCTCTGTAATTTGTACGCTTAATGCCTTAGATGATTTTTGAAAATGGTTAGTAAACTTCTGCCTTTAACTTTTACCTGTTTGATGTTTTAGAAAATTTGGTTACATTAAAAGGTTTATTAAAGTATAAGGTATCCCATGGAAAAGCAATGAAGGCCATTCAATTTGAGAGTTTAGATAAAAGTGATGATATTTAGTGACGAATTCTGTATTTTTTTCAAAATAACATAAAAATTGTTTTTTTTCGATTCCCATGAATTTTCGCCTAGGCTTCATGGGATGCTTAATTGTTGTAAATGGGTCACACTATCACGTCTTGGAAGGTATACGTCAATTTACCAGTCACCCTGAATAATAACATTTTCCGCTATATGAAATAAGGCGAACTGTTTGTGGTTCTGTGATTTTCATCTATTTAAAAGTGCAAACCAACGAGGTGGTTTTAGTCCAGCGAGAAAATATTAATATCTCCCTAAGATGGAGTTTTAAAAGTCAAGTTTTTATTTTCTTGAATCCTCTAACCTCAGAAATTTCTTTTTAAATATGGCCTGAAATTTACACTTTCTTGACCCCCTATCACCGCTGATGGAAAGAAATGGATGAGGTCTGTGAACTTTTCGTAGTAAAGTATTAAAACTAATTTTCAAGTGTCTGTTTATTTTTATTTTGCACTATGTTTTGCCTTTTAGTCTGTGATAAATAAGTGCATTTTCTTTCTTCAAACTTTCTTTATCACAGAATTTAAGAGATATCTCTATACTAATGAAACTTCACACTTTAACATTACAGGGACACTGGGTAAAAGTAAATTCATCAAACAAATAAACTGCAAATCACTTTATTGAATCGTCATTGGGTCGGACGAAAATTTACGTAATATTTTTATGTTTTTAGTAGACACCACATCCACAGCCGCGGCCTGCATAGCCAAGTCCGAGAGCTGCAGGAGCTCCAAGTCCATACCCAGCGCCAAACCCATAGCCACCCGCAGTACCATAGGCACCACCAGCGCCATACGCACCAGCAGCGCCATAGCCAGCAGCAGAAGGAGCGATGCTCTCAATAGCAGTAATACCGTTCCCGCAGCTGTAGCTGACGGCGCCAGCACCGCCACTTGGTAACACTCCCTCCAAAGCCACAGCACTCACGAACGGCAGCTCACCAGCCACGGACAGAGCACCCTCGTATACATTCTCAGACGCTACGGAGAGACCACTGGGAGCGAAAGCAGAGGAGCTGGAGACAGGCAGTCCACCGCCACTGGTGGGGATGATCTCTAGAGCAGCCAAGCCATTGCCAATAAAACCATTACCAATAATACCATCACCAATGAAACCATTGTTGGCGCAGTTACTAGCATAGCCATTGCCGATAAAACCATTACCAATAAAACCATCACCAATGAAACCATTGTTGGCACAGTTACCAGCATAGCCATTACCAATTAAACCATTTCCAATTATACCATCACTAATCAAACCATTGTTGGCACAGTTACCAGCATAGCCATTACCAATCAATCCATTCCCGATCAAACCATTGCCAGCCCAGCCGTTACCAGCACATCCTGGGGCAATCAGAGCAGGAGCGGCGATGGCTTCACGACCAAGACATGAACTGAACGCAGTCTGTAAACAAAAAAATCTTGTATCAGTAATTATCGATATCAGCAAATATGCATTGGAACATAATAATTATATCGATCAAGTAACGTAATGGGTGTCAGACGTGTTTTATGCAATTCTAAACATGATTTTAGTGTGGAAAACTTAACGTTCATTATAAAATAAAAAGTAAGAATGTATGGCTTAAGTTAAATGGCCTCTTCGCGGAAATGAAGACCAGAGTTTTAAATCTGAATTCAAACCTTTTTTCTATATAATGGTAATATTTACATGTGACTCGAAATAATAGGGTTTAATAGGCATTACAACATGCGTTAGTTAATCCACAATATTAAACTGATCAAATGCTCAGTGTCACATTAAATTTCGATACTCTAAAAGGATTCAAGAAATGGGAACACAAAATATTGAAGAATTATTAATTCTCACCTGGATGAAGAGCGCCTGAGCGCAGAGGACGAGGATCACCTTGGCAGACATTGTAGTTTGTGTTGAAGTGAACTTCAGAATGAGTTTTTCAAGAATCGATCGACTATTTATATTGAAACGTAGTCCTTATCTAGTTGTGTTGCAGCAATTTGTGGATTTTGAAATGAACTTTTCATTACCTTTATCAGTAGTTGCAATATGGGGAAATAAAAAATTCATGTATTTCGTAAGTGATGGTATCCTTGAAATATGTAGTATGAAGGGCTTTGTTTCAATAGAACTTAGAAAAAACATCACGTTGTTATGATAAGAAACTGTAGCACTATATAAACGTTGCCTAGAAGTAGGAACATCATTCAGTCTTCAGCTTTTCGTTGAACACAAACAAACATCAAACATGTCTACCTTCACTGTTCTGTTGCTCTGCATCCAAGCTTGCTTGGTCCAGGTGAGTGATCGTCCAAAATATATTTAATTTTAAGATTTCTCATACAAAAACATTAGCAATCATGTTTTTGTATTTCATACTTGTTTTGTAATTCTGGCATGATGATTTTCTATAAATATATATGTTTTTGTTCCCACAGAATGTGTTCGGCTGCGGAGGTCAAGTGGCCGCCGTAGCTCCTGCTCTGGGTCTCGGCGCTGGTCTTTATCCTGGTGCTGCATGTGGTGGTGCCCTCGGTCTTGGTGGTTATGGTGGCGCCATCGGATCTGCTTATGGTGGCGCACTTGCTCCTGCCACCGCATATGGAGGTACTATCGGCACTGGAGCTGCTTACTGCGGCACCGGTGAAGGCAACGTGGCGGTCATTGGTGAGCTACCAGTCGCCGGTAACACCGCGGTTGCTGGTCAAGTCCCCATCCTAGGTGTCGTCAACTTCGGCGGCGCTGTGCCAGCAGCTGGTGCCGTGTCTATCTCCGGACAGTGCGCGTGCGGCTGTGGTTCTCCTATCTACTACTGAAGCATTTTCTACTGATGCCTCAATAAAAATAAACGATTATGGATTGAGCAAATAATTTAATATTTTATTTAATCTACAAAAACAACCTATTAGTTCTAATTTATTATCCTAACTAATATGACAAATGTGAAAGTGAGTTTGTTTGTTTGTTACGCTTTCACGCTAAAACGGCTGATCAGCTTTCGATGATATTTGGCACACAGATAGGCCATAATCTCGGTTAGGAAATAGGATGCTTTTTATTCCGGTAGTTTGTTCCGTGGGATAATTTCTGACCTCCGCACAGGCGAAGTAATTAGTAAAAGCTAATAATATTTTAATTGTGAACATTTTAGAAGATATTTGGATGTTTCTTGATCAATCAAACCTTTGCAGCGGAACGGATTTGATAGATTCCTATATCAACACATAAGAGATTTTTATCTCGGTCGAAAGTACAGTACCGACCAAAAGTCCATAGGCAATCGCACAAAGCAATGGACTGGCGCTTCGGTTTGACTTACGACCTTCTTCTATAAGATGTTACAATACTATAGACACACACACACTCACTTTGTCTACAACTCATAGTAGTTCATAATTTCTATCAATACAGTATATGACATGCTAGCTCAATGGATAACGTGCTTTGGTATGTGCGATTATGGCGAGCCGAGCGAAGGTTCAAATCTCATCTGCGGTTCGCTTGTAATTTTTTAATAATTACTATTCATAGTTTTTGTTATTTTTAACTAGCTGCGCCCCGCGGTTTCACCCGCATAAGTCTCGATCCCGTGGAAATATCGGGATAAAAAGTATCCTATGTCCTTCTCCGAGTCAAGGTCTATCCATATCCCAAATTTCATCCAAATCCGTTCAGCCGTTTTAGCGTGATGTCGTGACCAAGGGAAATAGGGATTCATTTTTATATATTTTTAATAACGACCAGTTCAATAATCATTGGTTTTTTGTTTCGGTCGTCTTGTTCACATAAATATTAAAGTTTAGAGGTAGACCACAGAAAACTAAGTAAATTATTTCGATTTCTGTGGGGTAGACAGACGCAGTTCGTTACGCGTATTCGCTAATAAAACCTTTTTGGTTCGCGGTTATTGTTGGTGACGAGTACTTAGGTATTAGCGGTGTTGTGGTTATAATTTTCAAAATGCAGTCAAATATAAATATTGAAGTGAGATCAAATATTACTGCGCTGCGTGAAAGTGAATGTAATTTACACAAATATCTAATGAAACCGGACTAAGTGTGAGTGTTATCATTTAAATATTTCATATTTTACTAAACATAAATCTTAATCAAAGGTATTGTTGAGACAGAAGATGCCTTTAAAGTTTTAAATTTATTGTGAGGTTTAATTCGATTAGTGAATGATGAATAATTATTATGTCTAATAAATACAATGTTATTCTTTGTCCTAGAGAAATACTGTGAGCGTTAAGAGGTATGAGGAAGAGGCTTATTATCGAGGAGCAGCGACGTCAAATGGTGAATGAATATGAAACAAATGGCTTCATACCAACGAGATATTTTGCTGAATTATTAAACACGTCAATATGAATCGTTCGCTGTGCACTCTGAAGGCTTGCATCACTGAAGACCAGCTAGGAAGCCGTTTTCGACAGAAAGGCATAAACAAGAACGTTTAAGTTTCGCACGATAATATTAAGTGGGACACTATTATATTTTAACCTTAAAATATTTACCGTACTAACTTAATAAACAACAGATTCGTTATTGCATGAATTTGTGGTAACGATTTTTTAAAGAAAGAAAAGAAAGAAAGAAAAAACGTTTATTTGCGGTAAACATGACGCAAAAAAACGTAAAGAAAACACGTTTTAATATGGTGTTTGTCGTATTTCTCGCAGATAGACCGAAAATGTTTAAGATTATTTTAGTAATATTATTATTTTACGATCAAAATTTGAGGTTTAGTTTCAATCCTCTTTTCGTAAAGAAAATGAATTCTTAAGCTATAACCTCAATACCAACCAATATTTAATAAAGCCAAATTAAATGTGAAATAAATAATGTTAACAAAGTGCCCATACTTAACCTTAAAATCACATATTTTGTAAGTAGTTTTTTTTCTTTTTCATTTTGAGTAGTCTAATATTCTTATTTATTGCTTAATTACTTCGACCATGATCAAAGCTAACTAGTAATAAGCTAGCTAATATTTTTGGTGAAAAAATCCATATAAAATTTAAAACATTTCATAATACAAATATGTCAAAATAATACAAATTGCTTCTAAGTTTCTTGACATCTATTTCACACCTTATTTAGCTGAAGTAATGACAAATAATTGTAGCACTTTGTTAGCTATAAGTTAAATAAATATAACGAATAAATATTTTATTAATTTTGTTATCACATATCACGCATTTTTAATTCGAGAGAGTTTGACTGGACGTCATAGCGGAAGGACGTCTCGAGCGCTCCGCGTCCCTTTTTTTTTTGTTTTTTTTTTTTTTTTTTTGTTTAAATCCGCGTCTTAGTTTTTATTGTACGTTTGGCGCAGCTTGCGCCCGGGCCGCGTTAATGGCCAGTCAATGAAATCGAACAATATTTATTTTGTGTGATGTGGCTGTGAGTTTACGTGTCGACAAATAAATACATTCATATAGTGCAAAAGTGAGGTGTGTTAGGCCTACATGCGTTTCCGATCCCAGGCGCTCGCCTGGAGTGCAAGCGCCGGGGCATACGAGGGTCTAATCGTCTGCCGAAGGTTCCAGGGCAACTGAACATAGCCAGGATAATCCAGTGAGATCATTCCATATCTTTATCTTTCAGGGCGTTGCTTCTCTCTGCAAATACACACCTCGACCTGAGTAGGACTGCATCAACAGATGCACAGAGCTCACTATTTCACAAACTCAATACCTACCAATCATTCAGTAAATCAAATTCCCATATTTCAAACTCAAGGTTAACGTTAACTCCAACGATCGATCCAGATACCAAAACGATTTGCATTTTGAATTGTCTCTAGTAAGTGTAGCGACCAAGAGGACTGAGTTTAATTCTCGACTCTATTTCGATTACGTGGCAATAATTCTGTGGTTCGGTATATTATTTGATAGATTAAGGTACAACATCGTGAGCGCGAATCTGTAGTAGCGTAGTGACTGGCAAATTTGGGAGGTTTGATGTTATGTGCAGAATTAACTATTACTTTTAAGCTATAGGTTTATGGGTATTTGAACAGTGTCGGTCCGTACTGATTTCGCACAAAAATATTTTCCATAAAACTTCCTAGCTTGACCTGAGCTATAACCTCTTGCTTGCTGATAATTATAACATCAATCTTAACTCCTACAAACTACTCTTACCATTGACATTTGACAATTTCTTTAGCCCTACAAAACAGTCGCGTCTGAGGCAACCTTTTTGTTTTTTTTTATTTTTGTTGAAAAATTTACCCGAGTTTTTGTGCCGAAAGGCACATGAGTAATTAAGCTTAAGTCCATTCAACAAAAGAAAAAACTTCAGAACAAGATACATTTCTATAGAAAAACGAAGAGTGTAACTAATAAATTGCATCAAGCGCACGGCCCTGTCAAAATTGTGTATCTTTGTCTCGAAACGAAATCTGCACATGCGGCTGCAGTGCGGCGTTCTGACTCCCAAACAATAGTTTAACAATGGTAATAAATAGCGCCCATGAACAAAGAAGCCCACCAAATAAAAAATAATGGGCTAAATTTTGACCATGTGTCTGTCCGCCGAGACCTCACTACGCATGTTGCGGATAACTGCGGTGACGCCAGAATTTGCTTAGCACATAGGAATAAATTCAAGATTATATTCCTAACAGCAAGCTTTCTCAGAAACAAATGATTATACAATACATAATTAAAAATTCAAAATCATCCATCATCGATCTATAAAATAGACTGACGGTCACAAAATAATGACATTATGACTAGCTCTATTCTTAAGGTCCAGGATTGGTTTGCGGTAAATAATTTGGTACTAAATGAGAAAAAAAAAAACCAAATGCATAAGATTTAAATTAAGAAGAATGTAAGAAGTAATAAGAATGTGACATCATATTGAATGGAGAGAAGCTGGAATTTAATAATCAAACAGTTTTCCTAGGAATCGCGCTGGACGAGAGATTGTAATGGGGACCTCATATGGCACCTCTTGGGGGCGACAAAAAAAACATTTAATAAACCCATATAACATCAAATAAAATTTCACAATACTGCAACAGGATAAATCACATTATATACGTAGAATAAAATGTCAATGCAATTACAATAGGAACAATGTTATTATGCCGTTCTCAACATCAAATCCACCAAAGCCTGCATAACCAAAAAACTGGAAAGCATAGGAATCGACTCAACGGATGAAAGCATCGAAATACCACGGTGTACAATAACTGGAGTATTAAAAGCAGCTGCCCAGGAAACCTTGATCTTTCAGCCCAGTCACTCTAGGGATCATCGTATAGCTCTTGCTAACCTCCAAAAGGCTAAATTCTTACAAAGAAGACAACTAGATAACCTAAATAGACATACTCGTGTAAAATAATGTCAGGCAATACTTCATAAGATTAAACACCAAGAGGAAAACAAAAATGCAGGGGTTTCTTCTGCGCGAAATCTTAGACGGAAAAACAGTAACATATCGCATCAAGAATCACAGGATGTGCTATCTCGCACACATTTACAGGCGGGGCAACCACACCTGTTACACGCAGCAATCAGTATAAGGCCAAACTCAAGAAAGTAGGCCGTCCTATTTACACATGGAACGACAACCTTAAACGGGACTTGACGTTTGACAAGGAATTCAACTTTTTGATGGACACGGCTGCAGACCGACATAAGATTATGAAGGCTGCTAGCAAGATCTACAAGAAACGTAAACGATTAGGAAACACGACGACGAATCTGAAATGAAAAAATATGGATAGCTGCGAAGCTTCTGACGAAGACTTAGAAACAGCTAAATGTAACACAGCACAGCAGCAATATAGAAAAGAGCCGAGAAAGCAGCATAACCCCGTCAAAATACTCACCGGTGAAGATGGACCTGAACCAACATAGCGGTGACGTCGCAAAAAGATGCCCATCCATAGATAACACCCGTCTCTCCACTATTCCATTGCTTACTCAAGGATGCATATCCGGTAGGCTCGCAAATCCCTCCTTATCCTAAGGGCATGTCTTCCCTACCATTACCGCGCCACCCGGTCTACTCCTTGATATGCAATGGCCTCTGTAGTCCTATGAAACATGAGGCTTCAGGAGCTAGTGCAAATCTTGGGGTTCATTCGATTTATCGAGTCTGGTTAAACCACGCTGGGATCGGTGCATTTCATTCATTCATTCATTCATTTCATTCATTCATTCATTCATTCATTCATTCATTTCATTCATTCATTCATTCACATATCACGCATTTTTAATTCTAAACCCTATATTGTAATAACAGCATTAATAAAAAGACAGCAATAGTTAAAATATATTATTATTGCAAAAAAAAAATTGCTAAAAACCGCGCTGTGTTTTACAAGATCGGAACCTAAGCCAGTTAGAATATTAAACCAACACTTAACGCGTTCTGCTATCTGCACACATAAGTTTTGTTCGAATTTTAGCAATGCCATAAACTGGCCAAGGTCAAGCGCATGATGCGTGTGTTACCGTGTCTAACAAAAGCGACGGAAATATATATTTGTTTCGGTAGTTCGGCGCAAGTACGTGACGATACGACGGGGTGTGCCGTGTTGCTTACACATACAGATATACGGACTATACCGCGAGTTCACAGCAATACGACTCTTAAGCGTGCCTATGCACTTTTGAACTTACTGTACCTTCCTGTCTGATAATAGTTCGAAATGATATAGCTTTTCAGCCTGATCTCTTCGCGGGTAATAAAGCAAATCCTAATTTTAATATTATAAATCGAAAGTGAGTTTCTTTATTTGTTACGCTTTCGTGCTAAAACGGCTGAACTGATGTAGATGAAATTTTAAACATGGGTAGACTATGATCTGGATTAGGACAATAGATACTTTTTATCCCAATATTCCCACGGGATCGAGACTTATGTCGGTGAAACCGCAGGATGCAGCTTTAAATCAAATAATATCATGAAATTGTGTCCCAGTATGTGTGCAGTTTCTTGACGGCTAGATTGTCTGGTTATTGAACTAGGCTCACTTGCTCCAGAAATCACTAATGCTCGGTTCCTATAAACAATAACGAATCGTTATGCTTACCAATGCTAACGTTTTTTATGACCAAACTCAGCTCAATGCATTTATTTCAATTAAACCATTTACAGGCACTTTTGAACTGTCAAAGAATCGGTCAGTCAGAAATATGAAGCTAGTTGCCCATTCCAAAGCGAAGGAAGTAGGTACCTATGGAGAAGAACGGGCAAGAAACTCCACGGACACTCTTTTAAATAAAAAACTGTTACAAAATATTGATGTGACATTCATGTTGAAATTATACATGTGAGAACAATGTAGAAAGACGTGCACGTTAGAAGCGTCCGTAATAAAAAGACAAAACAAAGAACAATTCAAAAAATTAAAATAAATTTCAAATAAGCCATGGCAACTAAGATATGACCAGTCCCAACTGACGGCGCTCGTTCACGAACATGACGCATGGATTAGCACCATTCAGCTCAACTATTTTGAAGGGAGCTAAATGATCCAACACACGCGCCACCATCAGCGAAACATCTGAGTGAGCATGACATACTCACAGCCGCCATAGCACATTCAAGTCAATGCAAGACATATTACCCGGTAAATAGTAACTCTTTAGTACATAGTGCTGACACCTGTGCTATACAATTATATAATACCAAGGAGATTTGAGTTTATACAATGCAAAGATGGTCTTACTTTGAACTGGTCATAAATAGATTCATAAGTTCATTTTACGTGTGATAGCTCTACTTTCTTATAAGAGGGTCTACTATACAAAGCTATGAGGTATTTGCCTCATGATTGGGAAAGAGACAAGAGTATTAATTTAACTTATAACGATCCGTAAATTTTAGGAATCGGCCATTAATTCGTTTTTGAAGCTAAACGTATTTAAAACATCATTTTGTCTCCGTCATCTTCCTATTTCTGTAGAAACAGAAATAGGAATAAAATAGAATGAGGTCGTGGGTTCGATTTCTGGATCGGGAAAAGTGTTATTGCGTTTTTCTTTTTGTAATTTCTCAGTAGCAACCCGAAATCTGGATTTGTGCCCGATGTGATGTTATTCATAAGTGGGCACATTGATAATGTTGGTGGTGGTAGGAAAAAGATTGACTGGAGAGACAGAGAGACCGTACATCTAAGGCTAAGCTCGCACTACGATTTTTAATCGTTGCGCATATTATTCGCTAATCTGTGAACAATACCATCAACTAGTCCGCACACTGCTAAAAGATATCGTTTATGAGTGTGCGTAGGAATTATTTTCGTTTACGATTTTATTTCGCAGTTTAATAATCGCAACGATCAAAATTCGTAGTGCGCGCTTAGCCTAAGTTTTTGATATCTATTTCAACTTGAAACCTTCACGAGTTCCTGAGAAAAAGGGTCTTGACAGACAGCGAAGTCATCCTTTAAGGGCTTTCATTTTTCATTTTGAGGTACGGGATCCTAAAACAGTGTAACAGAGAAACAAGTACGGGATCCTAAAACAGTGTAACAGACAAATAATAGCCTGTTACATTTTAATGCCACAACGGCTGAACAGATTTAGATGAATAGCATACGGATAGGCCATGACCGGGGTTAGGACATAAGTACTTTAAGGTAGTACATTCCTGTGGAATATTTTCCGACAATCACGCAAATTAGTGTTGGATTTTCACGCTGACATGCATTTTTGGGTTTCAGTTTAAAGAAATTTGTGTCTCAAAAAGAGCATACCTACTTGCATAGTAGACCTAACTAAGAGAAACTATAGAAAATATCTAGCATTATTGTTGGTACTACTGAATGAAAAAGCAGAACTCTTATACAATCACTCGTGTGTCTGCCTGTCTGGCTAGCTGTCTGTCTGTCCGTCTGTCACAGCCAATTTGCTCCGAATATTCGAGACTAATTTAGTTGAAATTTCGAATAATATGAATTTCTGTGACCCAAACACGAACGTGTAACGTAAATAAATGAATTTTGAATATGGGGATAATCGAATTAATTAACTTATGCCATCCCCCTTATTCCTAACCTCCCAGCCATCCAACAGATGGCAAACAATCAGGTCGTCATGACCAGATTACTAGTCGCGGAACGGCTTTTGAATTTTTAACATAACTCACGGTCTACTCGCTGGTCACGGTTCACTTGTCGCTTAGTTCGCGTGTGTTTTTAAAAATAATGCTTGTGTACCTTCAGTAGAGGTACTAAGGCATAATACATGCAGCAAGTTACCAACACAGGAGTTAGAAAAATAATAAGTTAGGGGTGCCCATTTTAAACAAAACTTTTTTTTTTATTACAAACAGCAATCAGGTTCAGGTTTGAAATTATTTCAACAATTGCCAATTTTATCTTTGTCAGCATTATCGACAATGGACCCCAATTATTTAAAATAAATTAGCAATGAAGAAGAAGGCCTTTCAATTTCATATTTTCAAGAATTCATAATTTATTTGACATTCTGGGATTTTTCTGAAACTAAGCCTAAGCCATGATAAACAAAGGTTTTTTTGAAAGCCTCAAATGTCAACGTATGACAAACTATTAGAGTATGTACGTACACTGCTTGTTTAAACAAATATTATTAATAGTTTTGTTTATATTTACATGCAAACTAAGCGACAAGTGAACCGTGACCAGCGAGTAGATCGGGAGTCATGTTAAAAACCCAAAAACCGCTCCGCGATTCGTTATCTGGTCATGACAACCTGATTGCGAGCCGTGTGTTGGATTGATGGGAGGTTAGGAAGTAGTGTGATGGCATATACTAGTTAATTACTTCGATTATCTCACAATTTTTAAATATTTCAACAATTTGTAAATTCGACCTTTGCCAGCACTATCGACGGTTTCATCGGCACCTCAATATTTTTTTTACATTTGTACCTCTTTAGGTAGCTGATTAAATGAAGATGTCTTCTCTGTAATTTGTATGCTTAATGCCTCAGTAATATTTCGAGATAACTGTTGTCAAAGTTTAAGTACTTAGATGATTTCAAAAAATGGTAAGTAAACTTTTGCCTGTAACTTTTACCTGTTTGATGTTTCAAAAAATTTAGTTTCATCGAAAGGTTTATTAACATATTATGTATCCCATGAAAAAGCAATGAAGGCCATTCAATTTGAGAGTTTAGAGAAAAGTGATATTTAGTGACGAATTCTGTAAATTTTTCAAAATAACTTAAAAATTGGGTTTTCTCGATTTCCATGAATTTTCGCCTAGGCTTCATGGGGTGCTTAATTGTTGTAAATGGGCCACACTATCACGTCCTGGAAGGAATACGTCAAATTACCAGTCACCCTGTATAATTATATTTTCCGCTGTGAAATAAGGCGAACTGTTTGTGATTTTGTGATTATCATCTATTTAAAATTGCACTTTTGCACCAACGAGGTTGTTTTAGTCCAGCGAGAAAATATTAATATCTCACTAAGATGGAGTTTTAAAAGTCAAGTTTTTATTTTCTTGAATCCTCTAACCTCAGAAATTTCTTTTTAAATATGGCCTGAAATTTACACTTTTTTGACACCGATATCCCCTGATGGAAAGAGGTGGATGAGGTCTATGATGAACTTTTCGTAGTAAAGTATTAAAACTAATTTTCAAGTGTCTGTTTATTTTTATTTTGCACTATGTTTTGCCTTTTAGTCTGTGATAAAAAAGTGCATTTTCTTTCTTCAAACTTCCTTTATCACAGAATTTAAGAGATATCTGTAGACTAATAAAACTTTACACTTAAACATTACAGGGACCCTGGGTAAAAGTAAATTCATAAAACAAAATAAATTGCAAATCATTTTATTGAATCATTAGTTTGGATGAAAACTTAAGTAATTATTTTGAAGTTTTTAGTAGACACCACATCCACAGCCACGGCCTGAATAGCCAAGTCCGAGAGCTGCAGGAGCTCCAAGTCCATACCCAGCGCCAAACCCATAGCCACCCGCAGTACCATAGGCACCACCAGCGCCATACGCACCAGCAGCGCCATAGCCAGCAGCAGAAGGAGCGATGCTCTCAATAGCAGTAATACCGTTACCGCAGCTGTAGCTGACGGCGCCAGCACCAGCACTGGGCAATAAGCCCTCCAAAGCCACAGCACTCACGAACGGCAGCTCACCAGCCACGGACAGAGCCCCCTCATACACATTTTCAGACGCAACGGAGAGGCCACTGGGAGTGAAAGCAGAGGCACTGGAGACAGGCAGTCCACCGCCACTGGTGGGAATGATTCCTATTCCAGCCAAGCCATTGCCAGCACAGTTACCAAACAAGCCATTGCCGATCAAACCATTACCAATTATGCCATCACCAATCAAGCCATTGTTGGCCCAGTTACCAGCACAGCCGTTACCAACCAAACCATTACCGATCAATCCATTTCCGATCAAACCATTGCCGTTACCGAAAGCTCCACGACCAAGACACGAACTGAAAGCAGTCTGTAAACAAGAAAATTATTATTAGTAAATATATCTCGAGTAACAAACGATGGCGATGCATTGAAATGTGATTATTTAATCGATCACGTAACTAAATGTGTGTCAAACGCATTTTATGTAATTGCATACATGATTATGAAAAATTTAGTGATAAAACATAATTATCACTAAATTTTTCACTCTAGGCAAAGTAAAATAGTATATTTCCTAGAATTTACGGAAATGCAACATTACGTCCTCGTCGTTTGTGTCCTTCTGAGTAGTACTAAAAGTTTCTGATCATAGAATAGAACGCAGACAACGATCCTTGTTAAATCAGAACATAATATCTGCGCAAAAGTAGTAACGGCAATCAGAATATAGTCATTATAAAAGTCAAAATAGTTTCTCACCTGGATGAAGAGCGCCTGAGCGCAGAGAACGAGGATCACCTTAGCTGACATTGTAGTTTGTGTTGAACTGAATTTGAGAATGAGTTTTCCAAGACTCGGTCGACTACTTATACTGAAATGTAGTCCTTATCTAATTGTGTTGCACCACACACAGTAGGCTGCTAAACAAAGAAAAATGAAAATGCGTGCATTTTCATTTCATTGTTTATATTATCATATGTTTTGTTATTAAAACAGGAAATAGTAAAAAGTACGTGTTGTTGATAAGAACTCCTGCACTATATAAACATGGTGTAAGACATCAAAAAGCATCAGTCTTCAGCTTCTCGTTGAACTTACGAATTCATCAAACATGTCTACCTTCACTGTGCTGTTGCTCTGCATCCAAGCTTGTTTGGTCCAGGTAAGTTTTTTTCTAAGTTTTTCTGGTATGATTATGTTTTCATGAATTTCCTCCATTGTTGCTTCCTCCTGTCATATTTCTATATATATTTCTCCTATAACTATGTCATTCGTTCTGGTTTGAGAGAAGAGACGTTCTTTCATTTCTTCAAAATCTCGTAAGCTAACATCGAGTATGTTAGTGATAACGATATGAACCTCTTCGAACTGTGCCTGTCCTTGTTCTTGAGATTTCCTCAGCAAGCGATAAGTTTCCTATCTAATGTAATTTTCTTCCAACAGAATGTTTTCGGGCTATACCTCGGCGGTCGAGGCTGTGGATGCGGAGCACCAGCTGTTGGTATAGCCCCTGCTGTAGGCTTCGGTTCTGCTTATGATGGTGCTCTTGGTCTTGGCGCTGGTCTCTATCCTGCTGCTGCATGTGGTGGTGCCCTCGGTCTTGGTGCTTACGGTGGTGCCTTTGAATCTGCTTATGGTGGCGCACTTTCCCCTGCTGCTGGATATGGAGGTGCTTTCGCTCCTGGAGCTGCTTACGTTGGCACCGGTGAAGGCAACGTAGCGGTCATTGGTGAGCTGCCAGTCGCCGGTAACACCGCTGTTGCTGGTACTGTTCCCATAATGGGCGCAGTGACTTTCGGTGGTGCTGTACCCGCTGCTGGTGCCGTATCTATCTCCGGACAATGCGCTTGCGGCTGTGGTTCTCCCCTTTACTACTGAAACCCAAAATCAGAATAAACGACCATAAATTGAGCAATTCTTTTTTTAGCACCTTCTAACCATAACCGCGGTGTCAAAATAACATAGGTACTAGAATAGAGCCTGTGCTGAGGCAATTATTTCTTTTTTTAAATTATTGCTTAATGCTAGAAAACATTACAACATGAGCTGTTCTGTTTATGTTTCATTCTGAGTTTCTCTGTTTTTAATTGTTGTCTTGTTTCATTTGCTGTACTGTTATTCATTCTTAATTTCTTTCTTTTCGAAATTTCTTATTTCAATAGGTAATCAATATTAAAGGTAAGAAATTAATAAAGGATTTTGTTATTTAAAAGAGCAATGGCCAATCTCCTAACATCTACGAAAATCTTACAAAACGTTACTTGACGATACATATTATTATTACAACTTCGTTTCATTTGCCCATGGATTTATAACTTTGAACAACATTATTATTATTTTTATTTTTTTGTTTTTTTAAGGACGGATAATAAAGTAGGTAAATATGCAAAAAAAAATTGGGGTTATATAGTATATTTTTAACTTGTGGAATAATAAATCGAGTTGCTTTTTGTTAAATTATGTGGACAAAACGGATGAACACAAAATAAATAAAGAGTGCAAAATAACACAAGACCGATCCAGAACACAGAGTCGACGCCGAAATTACAAAAGAAAAATGACAATTATTAAGTTGACTTGTCAAAAATAGGGAGGCTACTTTTTTTCTTTTCAATTCAAATTCATTAAACATACAGTACCTGTAAACTTAAAGTACTTAGAAGACAAAAACTTTACCGAAAACAGACGGATTTAACAGCGGGTCCCAAACTAAGCGCAGCTTGTATCTTGGTACCAAAATATTATATTATTGATCTATTTTCGTCAGTACCGATTTTCAAAAGTAAAATCATGATTCTAATTAAGAAATTGGCTAATCAACTACTACTAGCTGCCACGCTTCTGTACTGCATCGGGGATGTTTGCGCTGTTTTACACTGATGACTTTCATGCCATCATTTGCAAGAGGACTTTATCCCCGATCTGCAGGATGCATGGCAGCCGCAACAAAATCTTAAACACAGCCGATATGATCTCATCCCCGCTTTGGTCACTTGTTAAGTCAGTCATCTGACTTACTTTGACTGATTCTGACTTTTATTTTTATTATTTTTAATATTCATAATGAATTTCTGACATTAATTTTAATTAATTTAAATAATGTAAACGATTTTAAAGAACTAAATGAATTTAAAGATGCGATTAACTTATTAATTTATTTTACAATTTGATTTTATGTACCTATTTATATTTTTATGTAGTTATTTATTTTATGTAGTTATTTATGTAGTTATTTATTTTTGTCATAATAATTATTATTGTAGCATGTATTTTTAATATTTGATTTCTAACGTAATTTTAAGTAGGTATTACATTAATATGGATCACTGAACCTGATTTTAAAAAATATATAAAAATTAACTTATAAGTGAAATCAAATTATGCTAATGGATTATGTTATTTAAATAATTCACAAGAGTTTATACGGTGGACATTCACTGTGATATATAGTAATAAAATAGATTTCGATTTTAGAAAAAGTACTTTCTGAAATAAAATGTACGTAGATACTAACCTGCATGAAGAGTAGTTAGTGAAGGCCCAGTAGCCACGGCCCCGACTTACGAGGTCGTAGGTAGGTCGTTTCGGGGTCGTAAGTTCGACGTTGCTTTATAAGTGCGCAGGTGCATTGCTTTTTGAAAATAATTTCATCACCACTGCTCTCAAAACCGTGAAGGAAAATATCGTGAGGAAACCAGCATATCCCAGAACCAAAAATTCCAAGACACTTAATAAGAGGAGGCCTGCAATGTATCCTAGCAGTGGGAACATTATATGCTGATTAAGATTATGATAATGCGTTCTGATAAGCAAAGCTTGTATTATTAAGATTGTTGTATTGTTTAAGACCTCTTATTTTCCCTGCTTTTAAAACTCTGTAATTATAATAGTCCTAGTAAATATATATAATAGTCCCAGGTCGAGCAAAGTGTTATTGGGTTTTTCTATCTGAAAATTTTCAGTAGCAGCCTGGAGTCTGAATTTGTGCCCAGTTGATGGCAATAGGCTCGCCCCCTGTTACATGGGACTTAAAACATAACTGGCGAAATGTGAGTGAACCTGCTACAGGGACACCTCTGCCCAACCTTTCGGGGAAACAAGGCGTGGTGTAATTATAATAGTAAATTAGAATAATAAACAATGTAGGTACTTCATTTTGGTAACATAGTCTGTCAATAACGAATTCTGTGTTTCTCTAGTCTAAAATAGCAATCTGTTATTTTTCTTTCTGAATGACTGGATTTTTATGGCTTATTTACTTTTGGTTGAATAATATATTGTTGGAATCCCGATTTTATTTAAATACAGATAGTGGTCTTCTGTTAAAACATAAATTCTGTTTGCACAAGCATCGTGAGAATAATTTAACGACGTGGTTATTTGTTGGCGTCCCTGACCTAGTACAATATCTTCGATTACAAGTTTTTATGCAATGTAAGATTCTGAGTTAGATTTCTGAATAGGCATGAAATTAATAAGTATTCGTTTCGGTCTGCTCACACATACCTACCAAATATATGGGGTACTCAATGAAAAATAAAAATAATTATGATTCGTCAAAAATCACGATCCGGAGTATTTGCTATCTGCCCCTTTCGGCAAGTTAGATAACGGTCTCAAACTCAAACTCAAAACATTTATTTCAAATAAACCAATTACAGGCATTTTTGAATTGTCAAGGGGTCGGTCAGTCAGAAAGATGAAGCTAGTTGCCCGTTCCAAAGCGTAGTATTTACCTATGGAGAAGAACGGGCAAGAAACTCCATGGACACTCTTTTAAATCACAATATGTTTACAAAATATTGGTTACTTAATTCATGTTAAAGTTATAAATGTGAGCACGATGAAGAACGTTAAAAGTGGTTATAAAAAGTTAAACAAATAAAACAATTCAAAAATCAAAATAAAATAAGCCATGGCAGCTAAGAGATGACCAGTCCCTACTGACAGCGCCCGTTCACGAACATGACGCATGGATTAGCACCATTCAGCTCAACCATTTTGAAGGTCGACGATATATTCAATATATAAAATACAACTTTGGCTGGTGTCCGATAATGGGACCAGGAATCATTTTAAAGTCCACAACTGACAAACAACTTCATTTTCATTTTCCTTTATCGTTTAACAGCATTATTTAGGAACAGCGTACTGGAATTGGTTGGGACTAGGGATCGGTTAAGAACAAATTATTATTTTCTACCACATTGCTATAATCTCACGACTGGGTTCGGATTGTGGGATTCGCTGCATGATTTTGAAGGACATTGTTAATCCATTGCTTCATGTTCGAAAAATTTGTCTGCTCAACAAATGAATATTGTTGAAAATCCAAAATGAAAGTCATTGCTACTGTAAGTGTGTTACGCAATTATCCCGCTGCGCGCCGATGGGAATAAGCCAAAAATCTAAGTGGCTCAATTTTTGTACAGCTTATCCCTCGTACAAAGTTAACAATTTGTACTATACGATTCTCGTCTGTTGTGCGAACTGAGAGTTAGAGAATATCTCCTGGCCACCAGGCCGGGAGATATTATATTTATTCTTTCTGATAATTAGACAAAAATCAGAAAGACAAATGTCAACGTATGTGAAACTATTAGAGTATGTACGTGTACTGTATGTTTAAACAAAAATGATTAATAGTTTTGTTTATGTGTACATGCAAACTAAGCGACAAGTGAACCGTGACCAGCGCGTAGACCGGGAGTCATGTTAAAAACCCAAATATCGCTCCGCGATTTGTTATCTGGTCATGATAACCATATTGCGTGCCGTGTGTTGGATTGATGGGAGGTTAGGGAGTAGTGGGATGGCATAAACTAATTAATTACTTCGATTATCTCACAATTTTTAAATATTTCTACAATGAGCAAATTCGACCTTTGCCATTATTATCGACTGTTTCATCGGCACCTCTAAATATATTTTTTACATTTGTACCTCGTTAGATAGCTGATTAAATGAAGATGTCTTCTCTGTAACTTGTATGCTTAATACCTTAGTAAAATTTTGAGATAACTGGTGTCAAAGTTCATGTACTTACATGATTTTTAAAAATTGTTAGTAAACTTCTGCCTTTAACTTTTACCTGTTTGATGTTTTAGAAAATTTAGTTACATCGAAAGGTTTATTAAAGTATTATGTATCTCATGAAAAAGCAATGAAGGCCATTCAATTTGAGAGTTCAGAGAAAAGTGATATTTAGTGACGAATTCTGTAAATTTTTCAAAATAACATAATAATTGGGTTTTCTCGATTCCCATGAATTTTCGCCTAGGCTTCATGGGGTGCTCAATTGTTGTATATGGGTCACACTATCACGTCCTGGAAGGAATACGTCAATATACCAGTCACCCTGTATAATTATATTTTCCACTATGTGAAATAAGGCGACTGTTTTTGATTTTGTGATTTTCATCTATTTAAAAGTGCAAACCAACGAGGTTGTTTTAGTCCAGCGAGAAAATATTAATATCTCCCTAAGATGGAGTTTTAAAAGACAAGTTTTTATTTTCTTGAATCCTCTAACCTCAGAAATTTCTTTTTAAATATGGCCTGAAATTTACACTTTTTTGACACCGATCTCCCCTGATGGAAAGAGGTGGATGAGGTCTATGATGAACTTTTCATAGTAAAGTATTAAAACTAATTTTCAAGTGTCTGTTTATTTTTATTTTGCACTATGTTTTGCCTTTTAGTCTGTGATAAAAAAATGCATTTTCTTTCTTCAAACTTCCTTTATCACGGAATTTAAGAGATACACTTAAACATTACAGGGACCCTGGGTAAAAGTAAATTCATAAAACAAAATAAATTGCAAATAATTTAATTGAATCATTAGTTTGGATGAAAACTTAAGTAATTATTTTGAAGTTTTTAGTAGACACCACATCCACAGCCACGGCCTGAATAGCCAAGTCCAAGAGCTGCAGGAGCTCCAAGTCCATACCCAGCGCCAAACCCATAGCCACCCGCAGTACCATAGGCACCACCAGCGCCATACGCACCAGCAGTGCCATAGCCAGCAGCAGAAGGAGCGATGCTCTCAATAGCAGTAATACCGTTACCGCAGCTGTAGCTGACGGTGCCAGCACCAGCACTGGGCAATAAGCCCTCCAAAGCCACAGCACTCACGAACGGCAGCTCACCAGCCACGGACAGAGCCCCCTCATACACATTTTCAGACGCAACGGAAAGGCCACTGGGAGCGAAAGCAGAGGAGCTGGAGACAGGCAATCCACCGCCACTGGTGGGAATGATTCCTATTCCAGCAAAGCCATTGCCAGCACAGTTACCAAACAAGCCATTGCCGATCAAACCATTACCAATTATGCCATCACCAATCAAGCCATTGTTGGCCCAGTTACCAGCACAGCCGTTACCAGCATAGCCATTACCGATCAATCCATTTCCGATCAAACCATTGCCGTTACCGAAAGCTCCACGACCAAGACACGAACTGAAAGCAGTCTGTAAACAAGAAAATTATTATTAGTAAATATATCTCGATTAACAAACGATGGCGATGCATTGAAACGTTATTATTTAATTGATCACGTAACTAAATGTGTGTCAAACGCATTTTATGTAATTGCATAGATGATAAAACATAATCATCACTAAATTTTTCACTCTAGGCGAAGTAAAATAGTATTTGGAAATTCCTAGAATTTACCGAAATGCAACTTTAAGTAATGTAATTAGTCCTTCTGAGTAGAACTAAAACTTTCTGATCATAGTATAGAACGCAGACAACGATCCTTGTTAAATCAGAACATAATATCTGCGCAAAAGTAGTAACGGCAATCAGAATATAGTCATTATAAAAGTCAAAATAGTTTCTCACCTGGATGAAGAGCGCCTGAGCGCAGAGAACGAGGATCACCTTAGCTGACATTGTAGTTTGTGTTGAACTGAATTTGAGAATGAGTTTTCCAAGACTCGGTCGACTACTTATACTGAAATGTAGTCCTTATCTAATTGTGTTGCACCACACACAGTAGGCTGCTAAACAAAGAAATCGGAAAATGCGTGCATTTTCATTTCTTTGTTAAAATTATCATATGTTTTGTTATTAAAACAGGAAATAGTAAAAAAGTACGTGTTTTTGATAAGAACTCCTGCACTATATAAACATGGTGTAACATCTAAAAGCATCAGTTTTCAGCTTCTCGTTGAACTTACGAATTCATCAAACATGTCTACCTTCACTGTTCTGTTGCTCTGCATCCAAGCTTGCTTGGTCCAGGTAAGTTTTTTATTAAGTTTTTCTGGTATCTTATTATTGTTTTCATGAATTTCCTCCATTGTTGCTCCCTCCCGTCATATACCTATGTATATTTCTCCTATATCTATGTCATTCGTACTGGTTTCAGAGAAGAAGAGACGTTCTTTCATTTCTTCAAAATCTCGTAAACTAACATCGAATATGTTAGTCATAATGATATGAACCTCTTCAAACTGTGCCTGTCCTTGTTCTTGAGATTTCCTCAGCTAGCGATAAGTTTCCTATCTAATGTTATTTTCTTCCAACAGAATGTTTTCGGCCTATACCTCGGCGGTCGAGGGTGTGGATGTGGAACACCAGCTGTTGGTCTAGCCCCTGCTTTAGACTTCGGTTCCGCTTATGGTGGTGCTCTGGGTTTTGGCACTGGTCTCTCTCCTGGTGCTGCATGTGGTGGTGCCCTCGGTCTTGGTGCTTACGGTGGTGCTTTTGGATCTGCTTATGGTAGCGCACTTTCTCCTGCTGCTGCATATGGAGGTGCTATCGCTCCTGGAGCTGCTTACGTTGGCGCCGGTGAAGGCAACGTGGCGGTCATTGGTGAGCTGCCAGTCGCTGGTAACACCGCTGTTGCTGGTACTGTTCCCATAATGGGCGCAGTGACTTTCGGTGGTGCTGTACCCGCTGCTGGTGCCGTATCTATCTCCGGACAGTGCGCTTGCGGCTGTGGTTCTCCCCTTTACTACTGAAATCCAAAATCGGAATAAACGAATAAACTAAACAATCTTTTTTTTGCAACATCTAACCATAACCGCGATGTCAAAATAACATAGGTACTAGAATATAGCCTATGCTGAGGCAATTATTTCTTTTTTTAAATAATTGTTTAATGCTAGAAAACATTACAACATGAGCTGTTCTGTCTATGCTTCATTCTGAGTTTCTCTGCTGTTAATTGTTGCCTTGTTTCATTTACTGTAGTGTTAATTATTCTTAATTTTCTTCTTTTCGAGATTTCTTTTAAAATAGGTAAAGGATTTTGTTGTTTCAAAGAGCAATGGCCAATCTCCTAACATCTACGAAAATCTTACAAAACGTTACCTGACGATACATAATATTATTACTTCATTTCATTTGCCCATGAATTTATAACTTTGAACAACATTCTTTTTTTTTTAAGTACGGAGAATAAAGTAGGCAAATAAGCAAAAAAAAAATGGGTTTAATTAATAATATATTTTTAACCTGTTGAATCTTAAATCGAGTTGTATTTCTTAATTATGTAGACAAAACGGATGAGCACAATATAAATAAAGAGTGCGAAATAACACAAGAACGATCAGAACAGAGTCGATGCCGAAATTACAAAAGAAAAATGACAATTATGTAGTTGACTTGTCAAAAATAGGGAGGTAATTTTTTTTTAAATTCTGTTGCATTAAACATACATTTAATTCTGACCTGTAAACTTGAACTTAGAAGACAGAAACTTAACCGAAAACAGACGAATTTAACAGCGGGTCCTAAACTAAGCGCTGCCTGTATCTTTGTGACCCAAAATATTATATTATTGATTTATTTTTGTCAGTACCGAGTTTCAAAAGTAATAGCATGTTTCTAATTTAGTAATTGCCTATATTAACTACTAGTAGCTGCCACGCTTTTTACTGACTGCATCGGGGATGTTCGCGCCGTTTCGCACTGATGGCTTTTATGCCATCATTCGCGAGCGGACGGCATCCCTGATCTGCAGAATGCGTGACAGCCGCAACGAAATCTTAAAGACAGCCGATAGGATCTCATCAACGCTTTTTTCACTTGTTAAGTCAGTCATCTTGTGATAAAACTTAACATTTTAATTATTTTGTAAAATCATGAAAATATACCAGTTTTATATACACATTGACATTGTTGAAAATTATATTCAAAATGACATGATTACTTTGTAAAGTATTATATTATTTTATTTAATTATTGTGAATGTGAGGACTATGTGGATATCATTATTATTTTCATTTTTCAGTTAGTTTTAATTATGGTCTGGCAGTTTGAGTAGTTTATGAGGCCTACCCAAATGTCCTTTCTTTGGTATTGTTCGTCGAGTTGAGCTCCTTAAGTTCTGAGTTAAGCTCCACGATTACTGACAAATGCTTTCACTGACTGGACAGGTTCACTCAAATCTGTGTGGTTCTTTCCTCAAAAGACCATTTCAGACACTAATCTACATGGTCCTCATATGGCCTGACCAAGATTATGTCTGGACTTTAAAAGAGACTGTGACCTCTGAGTTTGTTTCGGCCTTTCTTCTCAGAGTAGTCAGATAGGAAACGCCGAACTCAACTAGCTTATTTTTATTTTTTTTAATATGACGTGTAAAAGTGATTCTGATATCCTATTTACAGAATAAACAATTTCATTTCATTTCATTTCACTTACTTTGACAAATTCTGACTTTTATTTTTAATATGTATAATGAATTTCTGGATTTGAATTGACATAAATTTTAATTTATTTAAATAATGTAGTTAAACGATTTTAAAGATCTTAATAATTTAAAGATGCGATTGACTTATTAATTTATTTTACAATTTGATTTTATGTACCTATTTATATCTTTATGTAATTATTTATTTTAGTTATAATAATTATTATTGTAGCATGTATTTTAATCTTTCATAGGTTAGGTATACTAACATTAATATGGATCACTGAACCTGATGAAAAAAAAAAATTATAAGTAAAATCAAATTATACTAATGGCTTATCTTATTTAAATAATTCACAAGAGTTTATACGGTTAACATTCACTGTGATATATAGTAACAAAATAGATTTCGATTTTAGAAGAAGTTCTTTCTGAAATAAAATTAACGTAGATTTACCTGCATGAAGAGTAGTGGTGGCCCAGTAGCCACGGCCCCGACTTTCGAGTTATAGGTCGTAGGTTCAACCTTGCTTTATAAGTGCGCAGGCGGTTTACTTAGTGTAAATAATTTCATCACCTCTGCTCTCAAAACTGTGAAGGAAAATATCGTGAGGAAACCGGCATGTCCTAGAACCAAAAATTTCAAGACATCTGCCAACCCGTGCTGGGCCCGCGTGGTAGATTAAAGTCCACTCCCACTCGAAGAGAGGTCTGCAATATGTCCCAGCAGTAGGAACATTATAAGCTGATATGATTATGCATACTGATAAGCAAAACTTTTAATGTTTAAGACGAATACCTTTTGTTTTCCTTTCTTTTAAAACTAAATAATTATAATAATCCTATTAATAGTGATGAGGTCCTGGGTTCGATTCGCAGGTTGAACAAAGTGTTATTAGGTTTTTCTGTCTGAAATTTCTCAGTAGCAGCCTGGAATCTGGATTTGTGCCCGGTTGATGGCAATAGGCTCGCTCACTATTATATGGGACTTAAAACATAACTGGCGAAATGTGGGTGAACCTGCTACAGGGACACCTCTGTCCAACCCTTCGGGGAAACAAGGCGTGATGTATTTATAATAGTTAATTAGAATTATAAACAATGTAGGTACTGCAGTTTGGTAATATAGTCTGTCAATAACGAATTCTGTGTTTCTCTAGTCTAAAATAGCAATCTGTTATTTTTCTTTCTGAATGACTGGATTTTTATGGCTTATTTACTTTAGGTTGAATAATATATTGTTGGAATCCCGATTTTATTTAAATACAGATAGTGGTCTTCTGTTAAAACATAAATTCTGTTTGCACAAGCATCGTGAGAATAATTTAACGACGTGGTTATTTGTTGGCGTCCCTGACCTAGTACAATATCTTCGATTACAAGTTTTTATGCAACGTAAGATTCTGAGTTAGATTTCTGAGTAGGCATGAAATTAATAAGTATTCGTTTCGGTCTGTTCACACATACCTACCAAATATATGGGGTACTCAATGAAAAATAAAAATAATTATGATTCGTCAAAAATCACGATCCGGAGTATTTGCTATCTGCCCCTTTCGGCAAGTTAGATAACGGTCTCAAACTCAAACTCAAAACATTTATTTCAAATAAACCAATTACAGGCATTTTTGAATTATCAAGGGGTCGGTCAGTCAGAAAGATGAAGCTAGTTGCCCGTTCCAAAACGTAGTATTTACCTATGGAGAAGAACGGGCAAGAAACTCCATGGACACTCTTTTAAATCACAATATGTTTACAAAATATTGGTTACATAATTCATGTTAAAGTTATAAATGTGAGCACGATGAAGAACGTTAAAAGCGGTAATAAAAAGTTAAACAAATAAAACAATTCAAAAATCAAAATAAAATAAGCCATGGCAGATTGGCAGCTAAGAGATGACCAGTCCCTACTGACAGCGCCCGTTCACGAACATGACGCATGGATTAGCACCATTCAGCTCAACCATTTTGAAGGTCGACGATATATTCAATATATAAAATACAACTTTGGCTGGTGTCCGATAATGGGACCAGGAATCATTTTAAAGTCCACAACTGACAAACAACTTCATTTTCATTTTCCTTTATCGTTTAACAGCATTATTTAGGAACAGCGTACTGGAATTGGTTGGGACTAGGGATCGGTTAAGAACAAATTATTATTTTCTACCACATTGCTATAATCTCACGACTGGGTTCGGATTGTGGGATTCGCTGCATGATTTTGAAGGACATTGTTAATCCATTGCTTCATGTTCGAAAAATTTGTCTGCTCAACAAATGAATATTGTTGAAAATCCAAAATGAAAGTCATTGCTACTGTAAGTGTGTTATGCAATTATCCCGCTGCGCGCCGATGGGAATAAGCCAAAAATCTAAGTGGCTCAATTTTTGTACAGCTTATCCCTCGTACAAAGTTAACAATTTGTACTATACGATTCTCGTCTGTTGTGCGAACTGAGAGTTAGAGAATATCTCCCGGCCTGGTGGCCAGGAGATATTTATTCTTTCTGATAATTAGACAAAAATCAGAAAGACAAATGTCAACGTATGTGAAACTATTAGAGTATGTACGTGTACTGTATGTTTAAACAAAAATGATTAATAGTTTTGTTTATGTGTACATGCAAACTAAGCGACAAGTGAACCGTGACCAGCGCGTAGACCGGGAGTCATGTTAAAAACCCAAATATCGCTCCGCGATTTGTTATCTGGTCATGATAACCATATTGCGTGCCGTGTGTTGGATTGATGGGAGGTTAGGGAGTAGTGGGATGGCATAAACTAATTAATTACTTCGATTATCTCACAATTTTTAAATATTTCAACAATGAGCAAATTCGACCTTTGCCATTATTATCGACTGTTTCATCGGCACCTCTAAATATATTTTTTACGTTTGTACCTCGTTAGATAGCTGATTAAATGTCTTCTCTGTAACTTGTATGCTTAATACCTTAGTAAAATTTTGAGATAACTGGTGTCAAAGTTCATGTACTTACATGATTTTTAAAAATTGTTAGTAAACTTCTGCCTTTAACTTTTACTTGTTTGATGTTTTAGAAAATTTATTTACATCGAAAGGTTTATTAAAGTATTATGTATCTCATGAAAAAGCAATGAAGGCCATTCAATTTGAGAGTTTAGAGAAAAGTGATATTTAGTGACGAATTCTGTAAATTTTTCAAAATAACATAATAATTGGGTTTTCTCGATTCCCATGAATTTTCGCCTAGGCTTCATGGGGTGCTCAATTGTTGTATATGGGTCACACTATCACGTCCTGGAAGGAATACGTCAATATACCAGTCACCCTGTATAATTATATTTTCCGCTATGTGAAATAAGGCGACTGTTTGTGATTTTGTGATTTTCATCTATTTAAAAGTGCAAACCAACGAGGTTGTTTTAGTCCAGCGAGAAAATATTAATATCTCCCTAAGATGGAGTTTTAAAAGACAAGTTTTTATTTTCTTGAATCCTCTAACCTCAGAAATTTCTTTTTAAATATGGCCTGAAATTTACACTTTTTTGACACCGATCTTCCCTGATGGAAAGAGGTGGATGAGGTCTATGATGAACTTTTCATAGTAAAGTATTAAAACTAATTTTCAAGTGTCTGTTTATTTTTATTTTGCACTATGTTTTGCCTTTTAGTCTGTGATAAAAAAATGCATTTTCTTTCTTCAAACTTCCTTTATCACGGAATTTAAGACATACACTTAAACATTACAGGGACCCTGGGTAAAAGTAAATTCATAAAACAAAATAAATTGCAAATAATTTTATTGAATCATTAGTTTGGATGAAAACTTAAGTAATTATTTTGACGTTTTTAGTAGACACCACATCCACAGCCACGGCCTGAATAGCCAAGTCCAAGAGCTGCAGGAGCTCCAAGTCCATACCCAGCGCCAAACCCATAGCCACCCGCAGTACCATAGGCACCACCAGCGCCATACGCACCAGCAGTGCCATAGCCAGCAGCAGAAGGAGCGATGCTCTCAATAGCAGTAATACCGTTACCGCAGCTGTAGCTGACGGTGCCAGCACCAGCACTGGGCAATAAGCCCTCCAAAGCCACAGCACTCACGAACGGCAGCTCACCAGCCACGGACAGAGCCCCCTCATACACATTTTCAGACGCAACGGAGAGGCCACTGGGAGCGAAAGCAGAGGAGCTGGAGACAGGCAATCCACCGCCACTGGTGGGAATGATTCCTATTCCAGCCAAGCCATTGCCAGCACAGTTACCAAACAAGCCATTGCCGATCAAACCATTACCAATTATGCCATCACCAATCAAGCCATTGTTGGCTCAGCTACCAGCACAGCCGTTACCAGCATAGCCATTACCGATCAATCCATTTCCGATCAAACCATTGCCGTTACCGAAAGCTCCACGACCAAGACACGAACTGAAAGCAGTCTGTAAACAAGAAAATTATTATTAGTAAATATATCTCGATTAACAAACGATGGCGATGCATTGAAACGTTATTATTTAATTGATCACGTAACTAAATGTGTGTCAAACGCATTTTATGTAATTGCATAGATGATAAAACATAATCATCACTAAATTTTTCACTCTAGGCGAAGTAAAATAGTATTTGGAAATTCCTAGAATTTACCGAAATGCAACTTTAAGTAATGTAATTAGTCCTTCTGAGTAGAACTAAAAGTTTCTGATCATAGTATAGAACGCAGACAACGATCCTTGTTAAATCAGAACATAATATCTGCGCAAAAGTAGTAACGGCAATCAGAATATAGTCATTATAAAAGTCAAAATAGTTTCTCACCTGGATGAAGAGCGCCTGAGCGCAGAGAACGAGGATCACCTTAGCTGACATTGTAGTTTGTGTTGAACTGAATTTGAGAATGAGTTTTCCAAGACTCGGTCGACTACTTATACTGAAATGTAGTCCTTATCTAATTGTGTTGCACCACACACAGTAGGTTGCTAAACAAAGAAATCGGAAAATGCGTGCATTTTCATTTCTTTGTTAAAATTATCATATACGATATATTCAATATATAAAATACAACTTTGGCTGGTGTCCGATAATGGGACCAGGAATCATTTTAAAGTCCACAACTGACAAACAACTTCATTTTCATTTTCCTTTATCGTTTAACAGCATTATTTAGGAACAGCGTACTGGAATTGGTTGGGAGTAGGGATCGGTTAAGAACAAATTATGATTTTCTACCACATTGCTATAATCTCACGACTGGGTTCGGATTGTGGGATTTGCTGCATGATTTTGAAGGACATTGTTAATCCATTGCTCCATGTTCGAAAAATTTGTCTGCTCAACAAATGAATATTGTTGAAAATCCAAAATGAAAGTCATTGCTACTGTAAGTGTGTTACGCAATTATCCCGCTGCGCGCCGATGGGAATAAGCCAAAAATCTAAGTGGCTCAATTTTTGTACAGCTTATCCCTCGTACAAAGTTAACAATTTGTACTATACGATTCTCGTCTGTTGTGCGAACTGAGAGTTAGAGAATATCTCCCGGCCTGGTGGCCAGGAGATATTTATTCTTTCTGATAATTAGACAAAAATCAGAAAGACAAATGTCAACGTATGTGAAACTATTAGAGTATGTACGTGTACTGTATGTTTAAACAAAAATGATTAATAGTTTTGTTTATGTGTACATGCAAGCTAAGCGACAAGTGAACCGTGACCAGCGAGTAGACCGGGAGTCATGTTAAAAACCCAAAAACCGCTCCGCGATTCGTTATCTGGTCATGACAACCTGATTGCGTGCCGTGTGTTGGATAGATGGGAGGTTAGGAAGTAGTGTGATGGCATAAACTAGTTAATTACTTCGATTATATCACAAATTTTAATTATTTCAACAATTTGTAAATTCGACCTTTGCCAGCACTATCGACTGTTTCATCGGCACCTGTAATTTTTTTAACATTTGTTCCTCTTTAGGTAGCTGATTAAATGAAGATGTCTTCTCTGCTTGTATGCTTAATGCCTCAGTAATATTTCGAGATAACTGGTGTCAAAGTTCATGTACTTAGATGATTTTTGAAAATTGTTTGTAAACTTCTGCCTTTAACTTTTACCTGTTTGATGTTTTAGAAAATTTGGTAACTTCGAAAGGTTTATTAAAGTATTAGGTATCCCATGGAAAAGCAATGAAGGCCATTAAATTTGAGAATTTAGAGAAAAGTGATATTTAGTGACGAATTCTGTAAATTTTTCAAAATAACATAAAATTTGGGTTTTCTCGATTTCCATGAATTTTCGCCTAGGCTTCACGGGGTGCTTAATTGTTGTAAATGAGTCACACTATCACGTCCTGGAAGGAATACGTCAAATTACCAGTCACCCTGTATAATTATATTTTCCGCTGTGAAATAAGGCGAACTGTTTGTGATTTTGTGATTTTCATCTATTTAAAATTGCACTTTTGCACCAACGAGGTTGTTTGTGTCCAGCGAGAAAATATTAATATCTCCCTAAGATGGAGTTTTAAAAGTCAAGTTTTTATTTTCTTGAATCCTGTAACCTCAGAAATTTCTTTTTAAATATGGCCTGAAATTTACACTTTTTTGACACCGATATCGATGGAAAGAGGTGGATGAGATCTATGATGAACTTTTCGTAGTAAAGTATTAAAACTAATTTTCAAGTGTCTGTTTATTTTTATTTTGCACTATGTTTTGCCTTTTAGTCTGTGATAAAAAAGTGCATTTTCTTTCTTCAAACTTCCTTTATCACAGAATTAAAGAGATATCTCTAGACTAATAAAACTTTACACTTAAACATTACAGGGACCCTGGGTAAAAGTAAATTCATAAAACAAAATAAATTGCAAATCATTTTATTGAATCATTAGTTTGGATGAAAACTTAAATAATTATTTTGAAGTTTTTAGTAGACACCACACCCACAGCCACGGCCTGAATAGCCAAGTCCGAGAGCTGCAGGAGCTCCAAGTCCATACCCAGCGCCAAACCCATAGCCACCCGCAGTACCATAGGCACCACCAGCGCCATACGCACCAGCAGCGCCATAGCCAGCAGCAGAAGGAGCGATGCTCTCAATAGCAGTAATACCGTTACCGCAGCTGTAGCTGACGGCGCCAGCACCAGCACTGGGCAATAAGCCCTCCAAAGCCACAGCACTCACGAACGGCAGCTCACCAGCCACGGACAGAGCCCCCTCATACACATTTTCAGACGCAACGGAGAGGCCACTGGGAGCGAAAGCAGAGGCACTAGAGACAGGCAGTCCACCGCCACTGGTGGGAATGATTCCTATTCCAGCCAAGCCATTGCCAGCACAGTTACCAAACAAGCCATTGCCGATCAAACCATTACCAATTATGCCATCACCAATCAAGCCATTGTTGGCCCAGTTACCAGCACAGCCGTTACCAACCAAACCATTACCGATCAATCCATTTCCGATCAAACCATTGCCGTTACCGAAAGCTCCACGACCAAGACACGAACTGAAAGCAGTCTGTAAACAAGAAAATTATTATTAGTAAATATATCTCGATTAACAAACGATGGCGATGCATTGAAACGTTATTATTTAATTGATCACGTAACTAAATGTATGTCAAACGCATTTTATGTAATTGCATAGATGATTATGAAAAATTTTGTGATAAAACATAATCATCACTAAATTTTTCACTCTAGGCGAAGTAAAATAGTATTTGGGGTTCCTAGAATTTACCGAAATGCAACTTTAAGTAATCTAATTAGTCCTTCTGAGTAGAACTAAAAGTTTCTGATCATAGTATAGAACGCAGACAACGATCCTTGTTAAATCAGAACATAATATCTGCGCAAAAGTAGTAACGGCAATCAGAATATAGTCATTATAAAAGTCAAAATAGTTTCTCACCTGGATGAAGAGCGCCTGAGCGCAGAGAACGAGGATCACCTTAGCTGACATTGTAGTTTGTGTTGAACTGAATTTGAGAATGAGTTTTCCAAGACTCGGTCGACTACTTATACTGAAATGTAGTCCTTATCTAATTGTGTTGCACCACACACAGTAGGCTGCTAAACAAAGAAATCGGAAAATGCGTGCATTTTCATTTCTTTGTTAAAATTATCATATGTTTTGTTATTAAAACAGGAAATAGTAAAAAAGTACGTGTTTTTGATAAGAACTCCTGCACTATATAAACATGGTGTAAGACATCTAAAAGCATCAGTTTTCAGCTTCTCGTTGAACTTACGAATTCATCAAACATGTCTACCTTCACTGTTCTGTTGCTCTGCATCCAAGCTTGCTTGGTCCAGGTAAGTTTTTTACTAAGTTTTTCTGGTATCTTATTATTGTTTTCATGAATTTCCTCCATTGTTGCTTCCTCCCGTCATATACCTATGTATATTTCTCCTATATCGATGTCATTCATACTGGTTTGGGAGAAGAAGAGACGTTCTTTCATTTCTTCAAAATCTCGTAAACTAAAATCAAATATGTTAGTCTTAATGATATGAACCTCTTCAAACTTTGCCTGTCCTTGTTCTTGAGATTTCCTCAGCGAGCGATATGTTTCCTATCTAATGTTATTTTCTTCCAACAGAATGTTTTCGGCCTATACCGCGGCGGTGGAGGCTGTGGATGTGGAGCACCAGCTGTTGGTCTAGCCCCTGCTTTAGGCTTCGGTTCTGCTTATGATGGTGCTCTGGGTTTCGGCGCTGGTCTCTCTCCTGGTGCTGGATGTGGTGGTTCCCTCGGTTTTGGTGCTTACGGTGGTGCTTTTGGATCTGCTTATGGTGGCGCACTTTCTCCTGCTGCTGCATATGGAGGTGCTATCGTTCCTGGAGCTGCTTACGGCGGCATGGGTGAAGGCAACGTGGCGGTCATTGGTGAGCTGCCAGTCACCGGTTACACCGCTGTTGCTGGTACTGTTCCCATAATGGGCGCAGTGACTTTCGGTGGTGCTGTACCCGCTGCTGGTGCCGTATCTATCTCCGGACAGTGCGCTTGCGGCTGTGGTTCTCCCCTTTACTACTGAAACCCAAAATCGGAATAAACGACCATAAACTAAACAATCTTTTTTTTGCAACATCTAACCATAACCGCGGTGTCAAAATAACATAGGTACTAGAATATAGCCTATGCTGAGGCAATTATTTCTTTTTTTAAATTATTGTTTAATGCTAGAAAACATTACAACATGAGCTGTTCTGTTTATGCTTCATTCTGAGTTTCTCTGTTTTTAATTGTTGCCTTGTTTCATTTACTGTATTTACATTTCTTCTTTTCGAGATTTCTTATTTAAATAGGTAAAGGATTTTGTTGTTTCAAAGAGCAATGGCCAATCTCCTAACATCTACGAAAATCTTACAAAACGTTACCTGACGATACATAATATTATTACTTCATTTCATTTGCCCATGAATTTATAACTTTGAACAACATTCTTTTTTTTTAAGTACGGAGAATAAAGTAGGCAAATACGCAAAAAAAAATTGGGTTTAATTAATAATATATTTTTAACCTGTTGAATCTTAAATCGAGTTGTATTTCTTAATTATGTAGACAAAACGGATGAGCACAATATAAATAAAGAGTGCGAAATAACACAAGAACGATCAGAACAGAGTCGATGCCGAAATTACAAAAGAAAAATGACAATTATTTAGTTGACTTGTCAAAAAATTACCTTCCTAGGTCATTTTTTTTTAAATTCAGTTGCATTAAACATCCATGAAATTCTGACCTGTAAACTTGAACTTAGAAGACAGAAACTTAACCGAAAACAGACGAATTTAACAGCGGGTCCTAAACTAAGCGCTGCCTGTATCTTTGTGACCCAAAATATTATATTATTGATTTATTTTTGTCAGTACCGAGTTTCAAAAGTAATAGCATGTTTCTAATTTAGTAATTGCCTATATTAACTACTACTAGCTGCCACGCTTTTTACTGACTGCATCGGGGATGTTCGCGCCGTTTCGCACTGATGGCTTTTATGCCATCATTCGCGAGCGGACGGTATCCCTGATCTGCAGAATGCGTGACAGCCGCAACGAAATCTTAAAGACAGCCGATAGGATCTCATCAACGCTTTTTTCACTTGTTAAGTCAGTCATCTGACTTACTTTGACAAATTCTGACTTTTATTTTTAATATTTATAATGAATTTCTGGATTTCAATTGACATATATTTTAATTAATTTAAATAATGTAAACGATTTTAAAGCTCTTAATAATTTAAAGATCCGATTGACTTATTAAATTATTACCTATTTATATTTTTATGTAATTATTTATTTTAGTTATAATAATTATTATTGTAGCATGTATTTTAATCTTTCGTAGGTTAGGTATACTAACATTAATATGGATCAAAGAACCTGATTTAAAAGAAAAATGAAAAAAAAAAAATTATAAGTAAAATCAAATTATGCTAATGTCTTATCTTATTTAAATAGTTCACAAGAGTTTATACGGTTGACATTCACTGTGATAGGTATATAGTAACAAAATAGATTTAGATTTTAGAAGAAGTTCTTTCTGAAATAAAATTTACGTAGATTTACCTGCATGAAGAGTAGTGGTGGCCCAGTAGCCACGGCCCCGACTTTCGAGTTATAGGTCGTAGGTTCAACCTTGCTTTATAAGTGCGCAGGCGGTTTACTTAGTGTAAATAATTTCATCACCTCTGCTCTCAAAACTGTGAAGGAAAATATCGTGAGGAAACCAGCATGTCCTAGAACCAAAAATTTCAAGACATCTGCCAACCCGTGCTGGGCCCGCGTGGTAGATTAAAGTCCACTCCCACTCGAAGAGAGGTCTGCAATATGTCCCAGCAGTAGGAACATTATAGGCTGATATGATTATGCATACTGATAAGCAAAACTTTTAATGTTTAAGACGAATACCTTTTGTTTTCCTTTCTTTTAAAACTAAATAATTATAATAGTCCTATTAATAGTGATGAGGTCCTGGGTTCGATTCGCAGGTTGGACAAAGTGTTATTAGGTTTTTCTGTCTGAAATTTCTCAGTAGCAGTCTGGAATCTGGATTTGTGCCCGGTTGATGGCAATAGGCTCGCTCACTATTATATGGGACTTAAAACATAACTGGCGAAATGTGGGTGAACCTGCTACAGGGACACCTCTGTCCAACCCTTCGGGGAAACAAGGCGTGATGTAATTATAATAGTAAATTAGAATAATAAACAATGTAGGTACTGCAGTTTGGTAATATAGTCTGTCAATAACGAATTCTGTGTTTCTCTAGTCTAAAATAGCAATCTGTTATTTTTCTTTCTGAATGACTGGATTTTTATGGCTTATTTACTTTTGGTTGAATAATATATTGTTGGAATCCCGATTTTATTTAAATACAGATAGTGGTCTTCTGTTAAAACATAAATTCTGTTTGCAAAAGCATCGTGAGAATAATTTAACGACGTGGTTATTTGTTGGCGTCCCTGACCTAGTACAATATCTTCGATTACAAGTTTTTATGCAACGTAAGATTCTGAGTTAGATTTCTGAGTAGGCATGAAATTAACAAGTATTCGTTTCGGTCTGTTCACACATACCTACCAAATATATGGGGTACTCAATGAAAAATAAAAATAATTATGATTCGTCAAAAATCACGATCCGGAGTATTTGCTATCTGCCCCTTTCGGCAAGTTAGATAACGGTCTCAAACTCAAACTCAAAACATTTATTTCAAATAAACCAATTACAGGCATTTTTGAATTGTCAAGGGGTCGGTCAGTCAGAAAGATGAAGCTAGTTGCCCGTTCCAAAACGTAGTATTTACCTATGGAGAAGAAAGGGCAAGAAACTCCATGGACACTCTTTTAAATCACAATATGTTTACAAAATATTGGTTACATAATTCATGTTAAAGTTATAAATGTGAGCACGATGAAGAACGTTCAAAGCGGTTATAAAAAGTTAAACAAAGAAAACAATTCAAAAATCAAAATAAAATAAGCCATGGCAGCTAAGAGATGACCAGTCCCTACTGACAGCGCCCGTTCACGAACATGACGCATGGATTAGCACCATTCAGCTCAACCATTTTGAAGGTCGACGATATATTCAATATATAAAATACAACTTTGGCTGGTGTCCGATAATGGGACCAGGAATCATTTTAAAGTCCACAACTGACAAACAACTTCATTTTCATTTTCCTTTACCGTTTAACAGCATTATTTAGGAAAAGCGTACTGGAATTGGTTGGGACTAGGGATCGGTTAAGAACAAATTATGATTTTCTACCACATTGCTATAATCTCACGACTGGGTTCGGATTGTGGAATTTGCTGCATGATTTTGAAGGACATTGTTAATCCATTGCTTCATGTTCGAAAAATTTGTCTGCTCAACAAATGAATATTGTGGAAAATCCAAAATGAAAGTCATTGCTACTGTAAGTGTGTTACGCAATTATCCCGCTGCGCGCCGATGGGAATAAGCCAAAAATCTAAGTGGCTCAATTTTTGTACAGCTTATCCCTCGTACAAAGTTAACAATTTGTACTATACGATTCTCGTCTGTTGTGCGAACTGAGAGTTAGAGAATATCTCCTGGCCACCAGGCCGGGAGATATTATATTTATTCTTTCTGATAATTAGACAAAAATCAGAAAGACAAATGTCAACGTATGTGAAACTATTAGAGTATGTACGTGTACTGTATGTTTAAACAAAAATGATTAATAGTTTTGTTTATGTGTACATGCAAACTAAGTGACAAGTGAACCGTCACCAGCGCGTAGACCGGGAGTCATGTTAAAAACCCAAATATCGCTCCGCGATTTGTTATCTGGTCATGATAACCATATTGCGTGCCGTGTGCTGGATTGATGGGAGGTTAGGGAGTAGTGGGATGGCATAAACTAATTAATTACTTCGATTATCTCACAATTTTTAAATATTTCAACAATGAGCAAATTCGACCTTTGCCATTATTATCGACTGTTTCATCGGCACCTCTAAATATATTTTTTACATTTGTACCTCGTTAGATAGCTGATTAAATGAAAATTTCTTCTCTGTAACTTGTATGCTTAATACCTTAGTAAAATTTTGAGATAACTGTAGTCAAAGTTCATGTACTTACATGATTTTTAAAAATTGTTACTAAACTTCTGCCTATAACTTTTACTTGTTTGATGTTTTAGAAAGTTTATTTACATCGAAAGGTTTATTAAAGTATTATGTATCTCATGAAAAAGCAATGAAGGCCATTCAATTTGAGAGTTTAGAGAAAAGTGATATTTAGTGACGAATTCTGTAAATTTTTCAAAATAACATAATAATTGGGTTTTCTCGATTCCCATGAATTTTCGCCTAGGCTTCATGGCGTGCTCAATTGTTGTATATGGGTCACACTATCACGTCCTGGAAGGAATACGTCAATTTACCAGTCACCCTGTATAATAATATTTTCCGCTATGTGAAATAAGGCGACTGTTTGTGATTTTGTGATTTTCATCTATTTAAAAGTGCCAACCAACGAGGTTGTTTTAGTCCAGCGAGAAAATATTAATATCTCCCTAAGATGGAGTTTTAAAAGACAAGTTTTTATTTTCTTGAATCCTCTAACCTCAGAAATTTATTTTTAAATATGGCCTGAAATTAACACTTTTTTGACACCGATCTCCCCTGATGGAAAGAGGTGGATGAGGTCTATGATGAACTTTTCATAGTAAAGTATTAAAACTAATTTTCAAGTGTCTGTTTATTTTTATTTTGCACTATGTTTTGCCTTTTAGTCTGTGATAAAAAAGTGCATTTTCTTTCTTCAAACTTCCTTTATCACAGAATTTAAGAGATATCTTTATACTAATAAAACTTCACACTTAAACATTACAGGGACCCTGGGTAAAAGTAAAATTCATAAAACAAAATAAATTGCAAATCATTTTATTGAATCATTCGTTTGGATGAAAACTTAAGTAATTATTTTGTAGTTTTTAGTAGACACCACATCCACAGCCACGGCCTGAATAGCCAAGTCCGAGAGCTGCAGGAGCTCCAAGTCCATACCCAGCGCCAAACCCATAGCCACCCGCAGTACCATAGGCACCACCAGCGCCATACGCACCAGCAGCACCATAGCCAGCAGCAGAAGGAGCGATGCTCTCAATAACAGTAACACCGTTCCCGCAGCTGTAGCTGACGGCGCCAGCACCGCCACTTGGTAACACTCCCTCCAAAGCCACAGCACTCACGAACGGCAGCTCACCAGCCACGGACAGAGCACCCTCATACACGTTCTCAGACGCTACGGAGAGACCACTGGGAGCGAAAGCAGAGGAGCTGGAGACAGGCAGTCCACCGCCACTGGTGGGGATGATCTCTAGAGCAGCCAAGCCATTGCCAATAAAACCATTACCAATAATACCATCACCAATGAAACCATTGTTGGCGCAGTTACTAGCATAGCCATTGCCGATAAAACCATTACCAATAATACCATCACCGATGAAACCATTGTTGGCGCAGTTACTAGCATAGCCATTGCCGATAAAACCATTACCAATAATACCATCACCAATGAAACCATTGTTGGCACAGTTACCAGCATAGCCATTACCAATTAAACCATTTCCAATTATACCATCACTAATCAAACCATTGTTGGCACAGTTACCAGCATAGCCATTACCAATCAATCCATTCCCGATCAAACCATTGCCAGCCCAGCCGTTACCAGCACATCCTGGGGCAATCAGAGCAGGAGCGGCGATGGCTCCACGACCAAGACATGAACTGAACGCAGTCTGTAAACAAAAAAATCTTGTATCAGTAATTATCGATATCAGCAAATATGCATTGGAACATAATAATTATATCGATCAAGTAACGTAATGGGTGTCAGACGTGTTTTATGCAATTCTAAACATGATTTTAGTGTGGAAAACTTAACGTTCATTATAAAATAAAAAGTAAGAATGTATGGCTTAAGTTAAATGGCCTCTTCGCGGAAATGAAGACCAGAGTTTTAAATCTGAATTCCAACCTTTTTTCTATATAATGGTAATATTTACATGTGACTCGAGATAATAGGGTTTAATAGGCATTACAATATGCGTTAGTTAATCCACAATATTAAACTGATCAAATGCTCAGTGTCACATTAAATTTCGATACTCTAAAAGGATCAAAGAAATGGGAACATAAAATATTGAAGAATTATTAATTCTCACCTGGATGAAGAGCGCCTGAGCGCAGAGGACGAGGATCACCTTGGCAGACATTGTAGTTTGTGTTGAAGTGAACTTCAGAATGAGTTTTTCAAGTATCGATCGACTATTTATATTGAAACGTAGTCCTTATCTAGTTGTGTTGCAGCAATTTGTGGATTTTGAAATGAACTTTTCATACCTTTATCAGTAGTTGCAATATGGGGAAATAAAAAATTCATGTATTTCGTAAGTGATGGTATCCTTTAAATATTTAGTATGAAGGGCTTTGTTTCAATAGAACATAGAAAAAACATCACGTTGTTATGATAAGAAACTGTAGCACTATATAAACGTTGCCTAGAAGTAGGAACATCATTCAGTCTTCAGCTTTTCGTTGAACACAAACAAACATCAAACATGTCTACCTTCACTGTTCTGTTGCTTTGCATCCAAGCTTGCTTGGTCCAGGTGAGTGATCGTCCAAAATATATTTAATTTTAAGATTTCTCATCATTGCTAATGTTTTTGTATTTTATAGTTGTTCTGTAATTCTGGCATGATGATTTTCTATATAGAAATATGTTATTGTTCCCACAGAATGTGTTCGGTTACGGGTGCGGCTGCGGAGGTCAAGTGGCCGCCGTAGCTCCTGCTCTGGGTCTCGGCGCTGGTCTTTATCCTGGTGCTGCATGTGGTGGTGCGCTCGGTCTTGGTGGTTATGGTGGCGCACTTGCTCCTGCTACCGCATATGGAGGTGCTATCGGCACTGGAGCTGCTTACTGCGGCACCGGTGAAGGCAACGTGGCAGTCGTTGGTGAACTTCCAGTCGCCGGTAACACCGCTGTTGCTGGTCAGGTCCCCATCCTAGGTGTCGTGAATTTCGGCGGCGCTGTGCCAGCTGCTGGTGCCGTGTCTATCTCCGGCCAGTGCGCGTGCGGCTGTGGTTCTCCTTTCTACTACTGAAGCATCTTCTACTGATGCCTCAATAAAAATAAACGATTATGAATTGAGCAAATATTTTATATAATCTACAAATACAAACCTATTAATTCTTATTTGTTATCCTAACTAGTTATTATATATGCGGAAGTGAGTTTGTTTGTTTGTTACGCTTTCACGCTAAAACGGCTGATCAGGTTTCGATGATATTTGGCACACAGATAGACCCTGACCTCGATTAGGAAATAGAATACTTTTTATTCCGATAATTTGTTCCGTGGGATAATTTCTGACCTTCGTTCACATAATTTCTGACCTACGTTCCTGTGGAATACTTTCCGACAATTACGCGTGCGAAGCTGCGGGCAAAAGCTAGTAAATAATAAATTAATGTTGGATTTTCACGCTGACATGCATTTTTGGGTTTCGGTTTAAAGAAATTTGTTTCTCAAAAAGAGCATACCTACCATGCATAGTAGACCTAACTAAGAGGAACTATACAAAATATCTATCATTATTGTTGGTTAGCCAAATACAACTTTAACCTATTTTAGGGTTTCATACTACTGAATGAAAAAGCAGAACTCTTGTAGGATCACCCGAGTGTCTGCCTGTCTGGCTCGCTGTCTATCTGTCCGTCTGTCACAGCCAATTTGCTCCGAATATTCTAGACTTATTTAGTTGAAATTTCGAATAATATGAATTTCTGTGACCCAAACACGAACGTGTAACGTAAACAAATGAATTTTGAATATGGGGATAATCGAATTAATTAACTTATTTATGCCATCCCGCTTATTCCTAACCTCCCAGCAATCTAACAGATGGCAAGCAATCAGGTCGTCATGACCAGATTACTAGTCGCGGAACGGCTTTTGAATTTTTAACATAACTCACGGTCTACTCGCTGGTCACGGTTCACTTGTCGCTTAGTTCACGTGTGTTTTTAAAAATAATGCTTGTGTACCTTCAGTAGAGGTACGTAGGCATACATGCAGCAAGTTACCAACACAGGTGTTAGAAAAATAATAAGTTAGAGGTGCCCATTTTAAACAAAACTTTTTTTTTTTATTACAAACAACAATCAGGTCCAGGTTTGAAATTATTTCAACAAATGCCAATTTTATCTTTGTCAGCATTATCGACAATGGATCCCAATTATTTGAAATAAATTAGCAATGAAGAAGAAGTCCTTTCAATTTCATATTTTCAAGAATTCATAATTTATGTGACATTCTGGGATTTTTCTGAAACTAAGGCTAAGCCATGATAAACAAAGGATTTTGTTTAAAGCCTCAAATGTCAACGTATGACAAACTATTAGAGTATGTACGTGCACTGTTTGTTTAAAAAAATATTTTTAATAGTTTTGTTTATATTTACATGCAAACTAAGCGACAAGTGAACCGTGACCAGCGAGTAGACCGGGAGTCATGTTAAAAACCCAAAAACCGCTCCGCGATTCGTTATCTGGTCATGACAACCTGATTGCGTGCTGTGTGTTGGATAGATGGGAGGTTAGGAAGTAGTGTGATGGCATAAACTAGTTAATTACTTCGATTATATCACAAATTTTAAATATTTCAACAATTTGTAAATTCGACCTTTGCCAGCACTATCGACTGTTTCATCGGCACCTCTAATTTTTTTTTAACATTTGTTCCTCTTTAGGTAGCTGATTAAATGAAAATGTCTTCTCTGTTTGTATGCTTAATGCCTCAGTAATATTTCGAGATAACTGGTGTCAAAGTTCATGTACTTAGATGATTTTTGAAAATTGTTTGTAAACTTCTGCCTCTATCTTTTACCTGTTTGATGTTTTAGAAAATTTGGTTACATCGAAAGGTTTATTAAAGTATTAGGTATCCCATGGAATAGCAATGAACGCCATTCAATTTGAGAGTTTAGAGAAAAGTGATATTTAGTGACGAATTCTGTAAATTTTTCAAAATAACATAAAAATTGGGTTTTCTCGATTTCCATGAATTTTCGCCTAGGCTTCACGGGGTGCTTAATTGTTGTAAATGGGTCACACTATCACGTCCTGGAAGGAATACGTCAAATTACCAGTCACCCTGTATAATTATATTTTCCGCTGTGAAATAAGGCGAACTGTTTGTGATTTTGTGATTTTCATCTATTTAAAAGTGCAAACCAACGAGGTTGTTTTAGTCCAGCGAGAAAATATTAATATCTCCCTAAGATGGAGTTTTAAAAGTCAAGTTTTTATTTTCTTGAATCCTCTAACCTCAGAAATTTCTTTTTAAATATGGCCTGAAATTTACACTTTTTTGACACCGATATCCCCTGATGGAAAGAGGTGGATGAGGTCTATGATGAACTTTTCGTAGTAAAGTATTAAAACTAATTTTCAAGTGTTTGTTTATTTTTATTTTGCACTATGTTTTGCCTTTTAGTCTGTGATAAAAAAGTGCATTTTCTTTCTTCAAACTTCCTTTATCACAGAATTAAAGAGATATCTCTAGACTAATAAAACTTTACACTTAAACATTACAGGGACCCTGGGTAAAAGTAAATTCATAAAACAAAATAAATTGCAAATCATTTTATTGAATCATTAGTTTGGATGAAAACTTAAGTAAGTTTCTAGTAGACACCACATCCACAGCCACGGCCTGAATAGCCAAGTCCGAGAGCTGCAGGAGCTCCAAGTCCATACCCAGCGCCAAACCCATAGCCACCCGCAGTACCATAGGCACCACCAGCGCCATACGCACCAGCAGCGCCATAGCCAGCAGCAGAAGGAGCGATGCTCTCAATAGCAGTAATACCGTTACCGCAGCTGTAGCTGACGGCGCCAGCACCAGCACTGGGCAATAAGCCCTCCAAAGCCACAGCACTCACGAATGGCAGCTCACCAGCCACGGACAGAGCCCCCTCATACACATTTTCAGACGCAACGGAGAGGCCACTGGGAGCGAAAGCAGAGGCACTGGAGACAGGCAGTCCACCGCCACTGGTGGGAATGATTCCTATTCCAGCCAAGCCATTGCCAGCACAGTTACCAAACAAGCCATTGCCGATCAAACCATTACCAATTATGCCATCACCAATCAAGCCATTGTTGGCCCAGTTACCAGCACAGCCGTTACCAACCAAACCATTACCGATCAATCCATTTCCGATCAAACCATTGCCGTTACCGATAGCTCCACGACCAAGACACGAACTGAAAGCAGTCTGTAAACAAGAAAATTATTATTAGTAAATATATCTCGATTAACAAACGATGGCGATGCATTGAAATGTGATTATTTAATCGATCACGTAACTAAATGTGTGTCAAACGCATTTTATGTAATTGCATACATGATTATGAAAAATTTAGTGATAAAACATAATCATCACTAAATTTTTCACTCTAGGCGAAGTAAAATAGTATTTGGGGTTCCTAGAATTTACCGAAATGCAACTTTAAGTAATGTAATTAGTCCTTCTGAGTAGAACTAAAAGTTTCTGATCATAGTATAGAACGCAGACAACGATCCTTGTTAAATCAGAACATAATATCTGCGCAAAAGTAGTAACGGCAATCAGAATATAGTCATTATAAAAGTCAAAATAGTTCCTCACCTGGATGAAGAGCGCCTGAGCGCAGAGAACGAGGATCACCTTAGCTGACATTGTAGTTTGTGTTGAACTGAATTTGAGAATGAGTTTTCCGAGACTCGGTCGACTATTTATACTGAAATGTAGTCCTTATCTAATTGTGTTGCACCACACACAGTAGGCTGCTAAACAAAGAAATAGGAAAATGCGTGCATTTTCATTTCTTTGTTATAATTTATCAAATGTTTTGTTACTGAAATATGAAATAGTAAAAAAGCACGTGGTATTGATAAGGCAGACTATAAAAACATGGTGTAAGACTTCTAAAAGCATCAGTTTTCAGCTTCTCGTTGAACTTACGAATTCTTCAAACATGTCTACCTTCACTGTTCTGTTCCTCTGCATCCAAGCTTGCTTGGTCCAGGTAAGTTTTTTACTAAATATTTCTGATATGTTATTGTTCTCATGAGCTCCTTCATGATTGCTTCTTCCTGTTACATTACCTATCTTGTCTTTTGTACATTTAATTTTCTTCTCTATATGTCATTCATACTGATTTAAGAGAACAATCGACGTTCTTACATTTCTTCAAATTCTCGTAAACGAATATATTTGGAATTTCTCCTGTATAAGGGGTGCATTTACAAACATTTAAACTCACATACACAAACAGTCAGACACAGAACAACTACTTGTAGGTCATACAAATACTTGTTCCGTGTGGGAATCGAACCCGCGACACGCAGCGCAGCAGTCAATCAGTTAGCCACTGCGCCAACCGTGGCGTCACTGATTATGAACCTCTTCAAACTGTGCCTGTCCTTTTTCTTGAGATTTCCTCAGCAAGCGACAAGTTTCCTATCTAATGTAATTTTCTTCCAACAGAATGTTTTCGGCCTATACCTCGGCGGTCGCGGTTGTGGATGCGGAGAACCAGCTTTCATCGGTTCTGGTTATGGTGGTGCTCTGGGTATCGGCACTGGTCTCTCTCCTGCTGCTGCATGTGGTGGTGCCCTCGGTCTTGGTGCTTACGGTGGTGCTTTTGGATCTGCTTATGGTGGCGCACTTTCTCCTGCTTCTGCATATGGAGGTGCTTTCGCTCCCGGAGCTGCTTATTGCGGCACCGGCGAAGGCAATGTGGCTGTCGTAGGTGAGCTGCCAGTCGCCGGTAACACCGCTGTTGCTGGTACTGTTCCCATTATGGGTGCTGTGACTTTCGGTGGTGCTGTGCCGGCTGCTGGTGCCGTGTCTATCTACGGACAATGCGCTTGTGGATGTGGTTCATCTATCTACTACTAAAGCTTTTCTTTCTGAAAGGATTTTAGTTAGTATTCATAAAAACAGCGAAATATTATATCTTTGCTATGACAAACAACCCGTGACCGCAGTTCTGAAATCGAAATAAATAAATTAATGAGCAATTTATGTTTTATTTTCAAAATAAATTAGTTAATAATTAAATTAAATTAAATATTTATTTCAGACCGGAATTAGTCCATAAGTTGCTAGTGGTTAGTAACAGATTGTGCTTACATGCTATGTTGGTGTTGTTAGTAATATAATTAATTAGTTAGCACAAAACTAATGCTATTTTATACCCAGGGTCTTTGGATAGGGCAGTCCGGTCTGCTAGCAATCATTTTCAGGATACTGTTACGAGTGTTACGCAAGCGTTGTAGTAAGGAAGCCGGTTTCTTACGCATATTCCATCCGTATGCGCGCAGCAAACATTCCAGACGCACTGCAACGCCGCGGCAACAGCAAGAGCATCCTGAAAGCGTTATTGTATTGCACGCGCAGGACGTTGTTGGCTCGGCTCGTATATGATACCCACAAGCCGCTCGAGTAGAAGGACTGACAGAATGCTTTAAATAAACTGACTTTGACGTCTGTCGTGCAGCGAGCGAACCTACGGGCGAGTATATTACTCCTCACCGCCAACGCCCTGCGCTCGCGCTCTTTTTCGCCATCATCCCGTAGATCATTAGTGACACCATGACCTAGGTACTTAAAAATATTTACTACATTAAGTACTACGCCGTTGAGATTTACCGGAAGTACACGACGGGGCTGTTGTTTAGGTACCGTAAACACTAAGACCTCACTCTTTCTTGAGTTATATTTAAGGTCGTGCACCTCCGCATACGTCTCACAGATGTGAGTAGCTTCCTTAGTCCGCTCATCGATGGACTGAGCAACACCATGTCGTCCGCGTAACTTATGTTATTGACACATGTACTCTCTATATGACAGCCGACATGTCGCTGCTTAAATTCGAAAGGGCCATAAATAAAAAAAAAATACAATTTCTTTTTATAGCAAAAATCGTACCATCGAGGATGTTGTTAGGCATCGTACTGAGAGTCGTATTATATTTATGTGGTTACTTTCAGGAAAAAAGAAGAACAAATTTCGCCACATTTTTTTTTTCAATAGGGAATTTTACCAGATCATTATATGGGGCGGCTGTCGTTTAGCTGGTGTCTACAAGTCATAACTTATGACCCCTGTTGAAAATTTTGTGATTTTTAATGGATTTGGAGTAATTTCAGTAGCTACTAAAAATGTGAATTTTAATTTGCAATGACATTTTTATTTTAAATAATAATAAATAAAATAAAAACTATTAGGTAATGTTATTGCAGTACCTATGTGCCCCTTTCGGATCGGACAGGGTTTTTTTTACATATTGTATAATAAGAATACTCAATAAATCCTCGTTGCTCCCGTGGTCACAAGCGCTACTGCTGAGCATGAGGTAAAGTCTTATTGGGTTTTTCCATCTGGAAATTTTCAGTAGCAGCCCGGAGTCTGGATTTGTGCCCTCGTATTACATGTGTGATAAAATTATTATTTTCTACCACATTGCTATAATCTCGCGATTGGTTTCGGATTATGGGGTTCGCTGCATGATTTTGAAGGACTTTGTTAATTCATTGCTTCATGTTCGAAAAATTTGACTGCTCAAGAAAGTAAATAACGTAATGAATATTGTTCAACATTCAAAATAAAGTCATTGCTACTGTGAGTGTGTTACGCGATTATCCCGCTGTGCGCCGATGGGAATAAGCCAAAAATCTAAGTGGCTCAATTTTTGTGCAGCTTATCCCTCGTACAAAGTTAACAGTTTGTACTATACGATTCTCGTCTGTTGTGCGAACTGAGAGTTAGAGAATATCTCCCGGTCTGGTGGCCAAAAGATATTTATTCTTTCTGATAATTAGACAAAAATCAGAAAGACAAATGTCAACGTATATGAAACTATGAGAGTATGTACGTGTACTGTATGTTTAAACAAAAATGATTAATAGTTTTGTTTATGTGTACATGCAAACTAAGCGACAAGTGAACCGTGACCAGCGCGTAAACCGGGAGTCATGTTAAAAACCCATGTGTTGGATTGATGGGAGGTTAGGGAGTAGTGGGATGGCATAGTCTAATTAATTACTTCGATTATCTCACAATTTTTAAATATTTCAACAATGAGCAAATTCGACCTTTGCCATTATTATCGACTGTTTCATCGGCAACTCTAAATATATTTTTTACATTTGTACCTTGTTAGATAGGTGATTAAATGAAGATGTCTCTACTGTAATTTGTACGCTTAATGCCTCAGTAATATTTTGAGATAACTGTTGTCAAAGTTCATGTACTTAGATGATTTTTGAAAATGGTTACTAAACTTCTGCCTTTAACTTTTACCTGTTTGATGTTTTAGAAAATTTAGTTACATCGAAAGGTTTATCAAAATATTATGTATCCCATGAAAAAGCAATAAACGCCATTTAATTTGAGAGTTTAGAAAAAAGTGATATTTGGAGACGAATTCTGTAAATTTTTCAAAATAACATATTAATTGGGTTTTCTCGATTTCCATGAATTATCGCCTAGGCTTCATGGGGTGCTTAATTGTTGTAAATGGGTCACACTATCACATCCTGGAAGGAATACGTCAAATTACCAGTCACCCTGTATAATTATATTTTCCGCTATGTGAAATAAGGCGAACTGTTTGTGATTTTGTGATTTTCATCTATTTAAAAGTGCAAACCAACGAGGTTTAGTCCAGAGAGAAAATATTAATATCTCCCTAAGATGGAGTTTTAAAAGTCAAGTTTTTATTTTCTTGAATCCTCTAACCTCAGAAATTTATTTTTAAATGTGGCCTGAAATTTACTTTCTTGACCCCGATCACCCCTGATGGAAAAAGGTGGATGAGGTCTATGATGAACTTTTCGTAGTAAAGTATTAAAAACTAATTTTCAAGTGTCTGTTTGTTTTTATTTTGCACTATGTTTTGCCTTTTAGTCTGTGATAAATAAGTGCATTTTCTTTCTTCAAACTTCCTTTATCACAGAATTTAAGAGATATCTCTATACTAATAAACCTTCACACTTTAACATTACAGGGACACTGGGTAAAAGTAAATTCATCAAACAAATAAACTGCAAATCATTTTATTGAATCGTCATTGGGTCGGACGAAAATTTACGTAATATTTTTATGGTTTTAGTAGACACCACATCCACAGCCGCGGCCTGCATAGCCAAGTCCGAGAGCTGCAGGAGCTCCAAGTCCATACCCAGCGCCAAACCCATAGCCACCCACAGTACCATAGGCACCACCAGCGCCATACGCACCAGCAGCACCATAGCCAGCAGCAGAAGGAGCGATGCTCTCAATAGCAGTAACACCGTTACCGCAGCTGTAGCTGACGGCGCCAGCACCGCCACTTGGTAACACTCCCTCCAAAGCCACAGCACTCACGAACGGCAGCTCACCAGCCACGGACAGAGCACCCTCGTATACATTCTCAGACGCTACGGAGAGACCACTGGGAGCGAAAGCAGAGGAGCTGGAGACAGGCAGTCCACCGCCACTGGTGGGGATGATCTCTAGAGCAGCCAAGCCATTGCCAATAAAACCATTACCAATAATACCATCACCAATGAATCCATTGTTGGCACAGTTACCAGCATAGCCAGTGCCAATAAAACCATTACCAATAATACCATCACCAATGAAACCATTGTTGGCACAGTTACCAGCATAGCCATTACCAATTAAACCATTTCCAATTATACCATCACTAATCAAACCATTGTTGGCACAGTTACCAGCATAGCCATTACCAATCAATCCATTCCCGATCAAACCATTGCCAGCCCAGCCGTTACCAGCACATCCTGGGGCAATAAGAGTAGGAGCGGCGATGGCTCCGCGACCAAGACATGAACTGAAACCAGTCTGTAAACAAAAAATAATATATATATTAAAAATATCTCTTTATCAGCAAATATACATTGAAACAGTATAATTTTATCGATAAAGTAACGTAATGGGTGTCAGACGTGTTTTATGCAATTCTTAACATGATTTTAGTATGGAAAACTTAACATTCATTATAAAATAAAAAGTAAGAATGTATGGCTTAAGTTAAATGGCCTCTTCGCGGAATTGAAGACCAGAGTTTTAAATCTGAATTCCAACCTTTTTTCTATATACTGGTAATATTTACATGTGACTCGAAATAATAGGGTTTAATAGGCATTACAATATGCGTTAGTTAATCCACAATATTAAACTGATCAAATGCTCAGTGTCACATTAAATTTCGATACTCTAAAAGGATCCAAGAAATGGGAACACAAAATTTTGAAGAATTATTAATTCTCACCTGGATGAAGAGCGCCTGAGCGCAGAGGACGAGGATCACCTTGGCAGACATTGTAGTTTGTGTTGAAGTGAACTTCAGAATGAGTTTTTCAAGAATCGATCAACTATTTATATTGAAACGTAGTCCTTATCTAGTTGTGTTGCAGCAATTTGTGGATTTTGAAATGAACTTTTCATACCTTTATCAGTAGTTGCAATATGGGGAAATAAAAAATGCATGTATTTCGTAAGTGATGGTATCCTTGAAATATTTAGTATGAAGGGCTTTGTTTTAATAGAACATAGAAAAAACATCACGTTGTTATGATAAGAAAATTCCGTACTATATAAACGTAGTCTAGAAGTAGTAACATCATTCAGTCTTCAGCTTTTCGTTGAACACAAACAAACATCAAACATGTCTACCTTCACTGTTCTGTTGCTCTGCATCCAAGCTTGCTTGGTCCAGGTGAGTGATCGTCCAAAATATATTTAATTTTAAGATTTCTCATCATTGCTAATGTTTTTGTATATCATAGTTGTTCTGTAATTCTGGCATGATGATTTTCTATAAATAAATATGTTATTGTTCCCACAGAATGTGTTCGGCTGCGGAGGTCAAGTGGCCGCCGTAGCTCCTGCTCTGGGTCTCGGCGCTGGTCTTTATCCTGGTGCTGCATGTGGTGGTGCCCTCGGTCTTGGTGGTTATGGTGGCGCCATCGGATCTGCTTATGGTGGCGCACTTGCTCCTGCCACCGCATATGGAGGTACTATCGGCACTGGAGCTGCTTACTGCGGCACCGGTGAAGGCAACGTGGCTGTCATTGGTGAGCTACCAGTCGCCGGTAACACCGCTGTTGCTGGTCAGGTCCCCATCCTAGGTTTCGTGAATTTCGGCGGCGCTGTGCCAGCTGTTGGTGCCGTGTCTATCTCCGGCCAGTGCGCGTGCGGCTGTGGTTCTCCTATCTACTACTGAAGCAGTTTCTACTGATGCCTCAATAAAAATAAACAATTATGAATTGAGCAAATAATTTAATATTTTATTTAATCTACAAAAACAACCTATTAGTTCTAATTTATTATCTAACTAATATTACAAATGTGAAAGTGAGTTTGTTTGTTTGTTACGCTTTCACGCTAAAACGGCTGATCAGCTTTCGATGATATTTGGCACACAGATATGCCATAATCTCGGTTAGGAAATAGGATGCTTTTTATTCCGGTAGTTTGTTCCGTGGGATAATTTCTGACCTCCGCACAGGCGAAGTAATTGGTAAAAGCTAATAATATTTTAATTGTGAACATTTTAGAAGATATTTGGATGTTTCTTGATCAATCAAACCTTTGCAGCGGAACGGATTTGATAGTTTCCTATATCAACACATAAGAGATTTTTATCTCGGTCGAAGGTACAGTACCGACCAAAAGTCCATAGGCAATCGCACAAAGCAATAGACTGACGCTTCGGTTTGACTTACGACCTTCTTCTATAAGATGTTACAATACTATAAACACTCACACACTCACTTTGTCTACAACTCATAGTTGTTCATGATTTCTATCAATACAGTATATGATATGCTAGCTCAATGGATAACGTGCTTTGGTATGTGCGGTTATGGCGAGCCGAGCGAGGGTTCAAATCTCATCTGCGGTTTGCTTGTAATTTTTTAATAATTACTATTCATAGTTTTTGTTATTTTAATAATGACTAGTTCAATAATCACTCGTTTTTTGTTTCGGTCGTCTTGTTCACATAAATATTAAAGTTTAGAGGTAGACCACAGAAAACTAAGTAAATTATTTCGATTTCTGTGGGGTAGACAGACGCAGTTCGTTACGCGTATTCGCTTAATAAAACTTTGTTGGTTCGTGGTTATTTTTGGTGACGAGTATTTAGGTATAAGCGGCGTTGTGGTATTTTCAAAATGCAGTCAAATATAAATATTGAACGGAGATCAAATATTACTGCGCTGCGTGAAAGTGAATGTAATTTACACAAATATCTAATGAAACCGGACTAAGTATGAGTGTTATCATTTAAATATTTCATATTTTACTAAACATAAATCTTAATCAAAGGTATTGTTGATAGAACAGAGGTATTGTTGAGACAGAAGATGCCTTTAAAGTTTTAAATTTATTATGAGGTTTAATTCGATTAGTGAATGATAAATAATTATTATGTCTAATAAATACAATGTTATTCTTTGTTCTAGAGAAGTACTGTGAGGGTTAAGAGGTATGAGGAAGAGGCTTATTATCGAGGAGCAGCGACGCCAAATGGTGAATGAATATGAAACAAATGGCTTCATACCAACGAGATATTTTGCTGAATTATTAAACACGTCATTATGAACCGTTCGCTGTGCACACTGAAGGCTTGCATCACTGAAGACCAGCTAGGAAGCCGTTTTCGACAGAAAGGCATAAACAAGAACGTTTAAGTTTCGCACGATAATATTAAGACTTCAAGTGGGACACTGCTATATTTTAACCTTAAAATATTTACCGTACTAACTTAATAAACAACAGATTCGTTATGGCATGAATTTTTGGTAACGATTTTTTAAAGAAAGAAAGAAAAACGTTTATTTGCGGTATACATGACGCAAAAAAAAGTTTAAAAAACACGTTTTAATATGGTTTTTGTCGTATTTCTCGCAGATAGACCGAAAATGTTTAAGATTATTTTAGTAATATTATTATTTTATGATTAAAATTTGAGGTTTAGTTTCAATCCTCTTTTCGTAAAGAAAATGAAATCTTAAGCTATAACCTCAATACCAACCAATATTTACTAAAGCCACATTAAATGTGAAATAAATAATGTAAACAAAGTGCCCATACTTAACCTTAAAATCACATATTTTGTAAGTAGGTTTTTTTTTTTCATTTTGAGTAGTCTAATATTCTTATTTATTGCTTAATTACTTCGACCATGATCAAAGCTAACTAGTAATAAGCTAGCTAATATTTATGGTGAAAAAATCCACATAAAATTTAAAACATTTCATAATACAGATTAGCTGAAGTAATGACAAATAATTGTAGCAGCTTGTTAGCTAAAAGTAAAATAAATATAACGAGTAAATATTTTTTTAATTTTGTTACCACATAACACGCATTTTTAATTCTAAACCCTATATTGTAATAACAGCATTAATTAAAAAGACAGCAATAGTTAAAATATATAATTATTGCAAAAAAAAAAATAGCCAAAAACCGCGCTGTGTTTTACGAGATCGGCACCTAAGCCAGTTAGAATATTAGACCAACACTTAACGCGTTCTGCTATCTGCACACATAAGTTTTGTTCGAATTTAAGCAATGCCATAAACTGGCCAAGGTCGAGCGCATGATGCGTGTGTGTTACCGTGTCTAACAAAAGCGACGGAAATATATATTTGTTTCGGTAGTTCGGCGCAAGTACGTGACGATACGACGGTGTGTGCCATGTTGCTTACACATACAGATATACGGACTAAACCGCGAGTTCACAGCAATACGACTCTTGAGCGTGCCTATGCACTTTTGAACGCTTACTGTACCTTCCTGTCTGATAATAGTTCGAAATGATATAGCTTTTCAGCCTGATCTGTTCGCGGGTAATAAAGCACATCCTAATATTAATATTATAAATCGAAAGTGAGTTTGTTTATTTGTTACGCTTTCGTGCTAAAACGGCTAAACTGATTTAGATGAAATTTTACACATGAGGACTATGGCCTAGATTAGGATGATGAATACTTTTTATCCCGATATTCCCACGGTATCGAGACTTAAGTGGGTGAAACCGCGGGATGCAGCTAGTATTTAAATAAAATAATATCATGAAATAATGTCCCTGTATGTGTGCAGTTTCTTGACGGCTAGATTGTCTTGTTATTGACCTAGGCTCACTTGCTCCACAAATCACTAATGCTCGGTTCCTATAAACAATAACGAATCGTTATACTTACCAATGGTAACGTTTTTTATGACCGAACTCAAACTCAAAGCATTTATTTCAATTAAACCACTTACAGGCACTTTTAAATTGTCAAAGAATCGGTCAGTCAGAAATATGAAGCTAGTTGCCCATTCCAAAGCGTAGTACGTAGGTACCTATGGAGAAGAACGGGCAAGAAACTCTATGGACACTATTAAATAAAAAACTGTTACAAAATATTGGTCACATCATTCATGTTGAAATTATACATGTGAGAACAATGTAGAAAGACGTGCACGTTAGAAGCGTCCGTAATAAAAAGACAAAACAAAGAAAAATTCAAAAATTAAAATAAATTTAAAATAAGCCATGGCAACTAAGAGATGACCAGTCCCAACTGACGACGCTCGTTCACGATCATGACGCATGGATTAGCACCATTCAGCTCAACCATTTTGAACGGAGCTAAATGATCCAACACACGCGCCACCGTCAGCGAAACATCTGAGTGAGCAAGACATACTCACTGCCGCCATAGCACATTCAAGTCAACGCAAGACATATTACCCGCTAAATGGTAACTCTTTAGTACATAGTGCTGACACCTGTGCTATACAATTATATAATATCAAGGAGATTTGAGTTTATACAATGCAAAGAATGTCTTACTTTGAACTGGTCATAAGTAGATTCATAAGTTCATTTTACGTGTGATAGCTCTACTTTCTTATAAGAGGGTCTACTATACAAAGCTATGTGGTATTTGCCTCATGATTGGGAAAGACACAAGAGTGTTAATTTAACTTAAAACGGTCCGTAAATTTTAGGAATCGGCCATTAATTCGTTTTTGAAGCTAAACATATTTAAAACATGATTTTATCTTCGTCATCTTTATGCGATTGACATAAATAGTAAAGAATAGAATAATTAATCAAATAGGAATAGGAATAAAATAGAATGAGGTCAGTTTCGCCACGTATCTACCACATAATAAAATTATCTGTCGTTGCTTCATTTTTTCTTTAACCTATTGTGGTAGAGTAATTTTATTCTAGGTGCATCGTCTTCACATATAATTATTTAACTAATGTACGTACTTATACAAACTATTGTAAAACATTTAAAAGAGGTAAACGGTGGAGTTTCTTGCCCATTCTTCTCCATACGAAAACTACCTTTTGGAAGGGGCGACTAGAATCAATTATATTATTTTGTAAATTATGACGTTCAAAAGTGCCATACATGGGCCTATTTGAAAAAACTAATTTGACTTTGACTTTGACTTCTGATAATTAGACATGATGTCCTAGATGGATCTTCGACATCGTGTCTTGAAAGTTTCAATGGAGAAAATAATTCTGGCACTATTGAACCTATATTTTCCCTCGGGACATCAAATTAATTGTGGGTTAGTTAGTTATAAGTCCATGAAACAAAATAATTTGCAAATCAGTTTATTGAATCATAATAAAGAATCATATCATCGGTTGAGTATTTTTTATTTTTTTAATTCTTAGTAACGTCCACATCCACAGCTGCGGGCTCCATAGCCGAGTCCGAGAGAGGTAGAAGCACCAGGTCCATAGCCAGCGCCAAGCCCGTAGGCACCCGCAGCGCCATAGGCACCCACACCATACGCACCAGCAGCGCCATAGGCAGCAGAAGAAGGAGCGATGCTCTCAATAGCAGTAACACCGTTACCGCAGCTGTAGCTGACGGCGCCAGCACCAGCACTGGACAATAAACCCTCCAAATACACAGCACTCACGAACGGCAGCTCTCCAGCCAAAGACAGAGCACCCTCATACACATTTTCAGACGCTACGGAGAGGCCACTGGGAGCGAAAGCAGAGGAGCTGGAGACAGGCAGTCCACCGCCACTGGTGGGAATGATTCCTATTCCAGCCAAGCCATTGCCAGCACAGTTACCGACCAAGCCATTGCCGATCAAACCATTACCAATTATGCCATCACCAATCAAGCCATTGTTGGCACAGTTACCAGCACAGCCGTTACCAGCATAGCCATTTCCGATCAAACCATTGCCGTTACCGAAAGCTCCACGACCAAGACACGAACTGAAAGCAGTCTGTAAACAAGAAAATTATTATTAGTAAATATATCTCGATTAACAAACGATGGCGATGCATTGAAATGTGATTATTCAATCGATCACGTAACTAAATATGTGTCAAACGCATTTTATGTAATTGCATACATGATTATGAAAAATTTAGTGATAAAACATAATTATCACTAAACTTTTCACTCTAGGCGAAGTAAAATAGTATTTGGGGTTCCTAGAATTTACCGAAATGCAACTTTAAGTAATGTAATTAGTCCTTCTGAGTAGTACTAAAAGTTTCTGATCATAGTATAGAACGCAGACAACGATCCTTGTTAAATCAGAACATAATATCTGCGCAAAAGTAGTAACGGCAATCAGAATATAGTCATTATAAAAGTCAAAATAGTTTCTCACCTGGATGAAGAGCGCCTGAGCGCAGAGAACGAGGATCACCTTAGCTGACATTGTAGTTTGTGTTGAACTGAATTTGAGAATGAGTTTTCCAAGACTCGGTCGACTATTTATACTGAAACGTAGTCCTTATCTAATTGTGTTGCACCACACACAGTAGGCTGCTAAACAAAGAAAAATGAAAATGCGTGCATTTTCATTTCATTGTTAATATTATCATATGTTTTGGTATTAAAACAGGAAATAGTAAAAAAGTACGTGTTGTTGATAAGAACTCCTGCACTATATAAACATGGTGTAAGACATCAAAAAGCATCAGTCTTCAGCTTCTCGTTGAACTTACGAATTCATCAAACATGTCTACCTTCACTGTGCTGTTGCTCTGCATCCAAGCTTGCTTGGTCCAGGTAAGTTTTTTACTAAGTTTTTCTGGTATCTTATTATTGTTTTCATGAATTTCCTCCATTGTTGCTTCCTCCCGTCATATACCTATGTATATTTTGCCTATAGCTATGTCATTCGTACTGGTTTGAGAAAAGAAGAGACGACATCGAATATGTTAGTCATAATGATATGAACCTCTTCAAACAGTGCCTGTCCTTGTTCTCGAAATTTCCTCAGCTAGCGATAAGTTTCCTATCTAATGTTATTTTCTTCCAACAGAATGTTTTCGGCCTATACCTCGGCGGTCGAGGGTGTGGATGTGGAGCACCAGCTGTTGGTCTAGCCCCTGCTTTAGGCTTCGGTTCTGCTTATGATGGTGCTCTGGGTTTCGGCGCTGGTCTCTCTTCTGCTGCTGCATGTGGTGGTGCCTTCGGTCTTGGTGCTTACGGTGGTGCCTTTGAATCTGCTTATGGTGGCGCACTTTCCCCTGCTGCTGCATATGGAGGTGCTTTCGCTCCTGGAGCTATTTACGCTGGCGCCGGTGAAGGCAACGTGGCGGTCATTGGTGAGCTGCCAGTCGCCGGTAACACCGCTGTTGCTGGTACTGTTCCCATTATGGGAGCTGTGACTTTCGGTGGTGCTGTACCCGCTGCTGGTGCCGTATCTATCTCCGGACAATGCGCTTGCGGCTGTGGTTCTCCCCTTTACTACTGAAACCCAAAATCAGAATAAACGACCATAAATTGAGCAATTCTCTTTTTTAGCACCTTCTAACCATAACCGCGGTGTCAAAATAACATAGGTACTAGAATAGAGCCTGTGCTGAGGCAATTATTTCTTTTTTTAAATTATTGCTTAATGCTAGAAAACATGAGCTGTTCTGTTTATGCTTCATTCTGAGTTTCTCTGTTTTTAATTGTCTTGTTTCATTTGCTGTACTGTTATTCATTCTTAATTTCTTTCTTTTCGAAATTTCTTATTTCAATAGGTAATCAATATTAAAGGTAAGAAATTAATAAAGGACTTTATTCTTTAAAAGAGCAATGGCCAATCTCCTAACATTTACGGAAATCTTACAAAACGTTACTTGACGATAAATATTATTATTACAACTTCGTTTCATTTGCCCATGGATTTATAACTTTGAACAACATTTTTTTTTTTTTTTTGTTTTTTTAAGGACGGATAATAAAGTAGGTAAATTTGAAAAAAAAAATTGGGGTTATATAGTATATTTTTAACCTGTGGAATAATAAATCGAGTTGTTTTTTTAAATTATGTGGACAAAACGGATGAACACAAAATAAATAAAGAGTGCAAAAACCAATCAATAACACAAGACCAATCCAGAACACAGAGTCGACGCCGAAATTACAAAAGAAAAATGACAATTATTAAGTTGACTTGTCAAAAATAGGGAGGCTACTTTTTTTCTTTTCAATTCAAATTCATTAAACATACAGTACCTGTAAACTTAAAGAACTTAGAAGACAAAAACTTAACCGAAAACAGACGGATTTAACAGCGGGTCCCAAACTAAGCGCAGCTTGTATCTTGGTACCAAAATATTATATTATTGATCTATTTTCGTCAGTACCGATTTTCAAAAGTAAAATCATGTTTCTAATTAAGAAATTGGCTAATCAACTACTACTAGCTGCCACGCTTCTGTACTGCATCGGGGATGTTTGCGCTGTTTTACACTGATGACTTTCATGCCATCATTAGCAAGAGGACTTTATCCCTGATCTGCAGAATGCGTGGCAGCCGCAACAAAATCTTAAACACAGCCGATATGATCTCATCCCCGCTTTGGTCACTTGTTAAGTCAGTCATCTGACTTACTTTGACTGATTCTGACTTTTATTTTTATTATTTTTAATATTCATAATGAATTTCTGACATTAATTTTAATTAATTTAAATAATGTAAACGATTTTAGAGATTTAATGAATTTAAAGATGCGATTAACTTATTAATTTATTTTACAATTTGATTTTATGTACCTATTTATATTTTTATGTAGTTATTTATTTTCGTATTAATAATTATTATTGTAGCATGTATTTTTAATATTTTATTTCTAACGTAATTTTAAGTAGGTATTACATTAATATGGATCACTGAATCTGATTTTAAAAAAATATATAAAAATTAACTTATAAGTGAAATCAAATAATGCTAATGGATTATCTTATTTAAATAATTCACAAGAGTTTATACGGTGAACATTCACTGTGATACATAGTAATAAAATAGATTTCGATTTTAGAAAAAGTACTTTCTGAAATAAAATGTACGTAGATACTAACCTGCATGAAGAGTAGTTAGAGAAGGCCCAGTAGCCACGGCCCCGAATTACGAGGTCGTAGGTAGGTCGTTTCGGGGTCGTAGGTTCGACCTTGCTTTATAAGTGCGCACGTGCATTGCTTTTTGAAAATAATTTCATCACCACTGCTCTCAAAACCGTGAAGGAAAATATCGTGAGGAAACCAGCATATCCCAGAACCAAAAATCCCAAGACACTTGATAAGAGGAAGCCTGCAATGTATCCTAGCAGTGGGAACATTATATGCTGATTAAGATTATGATAATGCGTTCTGATAAGCAAAGCTTCTATTATTAAGATTGTTGTATTGTTTAAGACCTCTTATTTTCCCTGCTTTTAAAACTCATTAATTATAATAGTCCTAGTAAATATATATAATAGTCCCAGGTCGAGCAAAGTGTTATTGGGTTTTTCTATCTGAAAATTTTCAGTAGCAGCCTGGAGTCTGAATTTGTGCCCAGTTGATGGCAATAGGCTCGCCCACTGTTACATGGGACTTAAAACATAACTGGCGAAATGTGAGTGAACCTGCTACAGGGATACCTCTGCCCAACCTTTCGGGGAAACAAGGCGTGATGTAATTATAATAGTAAATTAGAATAATAAACAATGTAGGTACTTAATTTTGGTAATATAGTCTGTTAATAACGAATTCTGTGTTTCTCTAGTCTAAAATAACAATTTGTTATTTTTCTTTCTGAATTACTGGATTTTCATGGCTCATTTACTTTAGGTTGAACAATATACTGTTGGAACCCCTATTTTATTAAGATAAAGATAGTGGTCTTCTGCTAAAACATAGATTCTGTTTGCACAAGCATCGTGAGAATAATTTAACGATGTGCTTATTTTGTGCCTTTTTGTTGGCGTCCCTGACCTAGTACAATATCTTCGATTACAAGGAAATTTATGCAACGTAAGATTCTGAGTAAGCAAGGGGCATGACATAGTCACTAATAGATAATATCACGAATGAAATTAAAACGAATTCGTTTCGGTCTGTGCACACATACCTACTAAGTATATGGGGCACAAAAAAAAAACAGTGGCACTCCGGGAGTGCCGACAGAAGTGAAAACTTGAACAAGATTGCCTTGGTGTAAGAAAAATACTTGTATAGAACATTGGTCAGTAACTTTATCTAAATAAAGACCACAATCGGGTTTACAAAAAAAAAACTTCCAATACCTTAAAAGTAAAAATACATGCACAGAACATTGATCCGTAACGTCATATAAATAAAGAGCACAATCGCGTTTACAAAACCTTTAAAGTAAAAATACTTGCATAGAACGTTGATCCGTAACTTAATATAAATAAAGAGCACAATCGCGTTTACAAAAATGAGGTGTCTTCATGGTGTCGCGAAAAAAATGATTTAGTCCCATTTCGAAAATGCCCAAAGCGCCTAATTAAGTTTTCACTTAAAAAAAAAATATGATTCGTCAAAAATCACGATCCGGAAAATGAGTATTTTATCGGTTGTGATATTAATGCATTGTTTATAATAACGGTCAAATTACAAAAGAAAAACATTGCTACTGTAAGTAATTATCCCCCCGCACGCCGATGGGAATAAGCCAAAAATCTAAGTGGGTCAATTTTTGTGCAGCTTATCCTTCATACAACGTTAATAGTTTGTACTATACGATTCTCGTCTGTTGTGCGAACTGAGAGTTAGAGAACATCTCCCGGTCTGGTGGCCAAAAGATATTTATTCTTTCTGATAATTAGACAAAAATCAGAAAGACAAATATCAACATATGTCAAACTATGAGAGTATGTACGTGCACTGTATGTTTAAACAAAAATGATTAATAGTTTTGTTTATGTGTACACGCAAACTAAACGACAAGTGAACCGTGGCTAGCGAATAGACCGAGAGTCATGTTAAAAACCCAAAAACCGCTCCGCGATTTGTTATCTGGTCATGATAACCTGACTGCGTGCCGTGTGTTGGATAGATGGGAGGTTAGGGAGTAGTGGGATGGCATAAACTAGTTAATCACTTCACTCTCACATATAGAAGCAACAAAATGATGTACCCAGGATTTTGTAATATCTTTATTTAAAAGGGGAGGGGAGGGTCCTTGGAGTTTCTTGCCCGTTCTTCTCCATAGAGATCTACGTTTTGGAATGGGCAATTAGCTTCAACTTTCTGACTAACTGACCGACTCTTTGACAGTTCAAAAGTGCCTGTAAATGGTTTAATTGAAATAAATGCTTTGAGTTTGAATTTGAATTATCTCACAATTTTTAAATATTTCAACAATTTGTATATTCGACCTTTGCCAGCACTATCGACTGTTTCATCGGCACCTTTTTTTTAAACATTTGTAGCTTTTTAGGTAGCTGATTAAATGAAGATATCTCCTCTGTAATTTGTACGCTTAATGCCTCAGATGATTTTTGAAAATGCTTAGTAAACTTCTGCCTTTAACTTTTACCTGTTTGTTGTTTTAGAAAATTTGGTTACATCAAAAGGTTTATTAAAGTATAAGGTATCCCATGGAAAAGCAATGAAGGCCATTCAATTTGAGAGTTTAGATAAAAGTGATATTTAGTGACGAATTCTGTATTTTTTTCAAAATAACATAAAAATTGGATTTTCTCGATTTCCATGAATTTTCGCCTAGGCTTCATGGGGTGCTTAATTGTTGTAAATGGGTCACACTATCACGTCCTAGAAGGAATACGTCAAGATACCAGTCACCCTGTATAAATTATATTTTCCGCTATGTGAAATAAGGCGAACTGTTTGTGATTTTGTGATTTTCATCTATTTAAAAGTGCAAACCAACGAGGTTGTTCTAGTCCAGCGAGAAAATATTAATTTCTCCTTAAGATGGAGTTTTAAAAGTCAGGTTTTTATTTTCTTGAATCCGCTAACCTCAGAAATTTATTTTTAAATATGGCCTGAAATTTATACTTTCTTGACCCCTATCACCGTTGATGGAAAGAGATGGATGAGGTCTATGATGAACTTCTCGTAGTAAAGTATTATAACTAATTTTCAAGTGTCTGTTTATTTTTATTTTGCACTATGTTTTGCCTTTTAGTCTGTGATAAATAAGTGCATTTTCTTTCTTCAAACTTTCTTTATCACAGAATTTAAGAGATATCTCTATACTAATAAAACTTCACACTTTAACATTACAGGGACACTGGGTAAAAGTAAATTCATCAAACAAATAAACTGCAAATCATTTTATTGAATCGTCATTGGGTCGGACGAAAATTTACGTAATATTTTTATGTTTTTAGTAGACACCACATCCACAGCCGCGGCCTGCATAGCCAAGTCCGAGAGCTGCAGGAGCTCCAAGTCCATACCCAGCGCCGAACCCATAGCCACCCGCAGTACCATAGGCACCACCAGCGCCATACGCACCAGCAGCGCCATAGCCAGCAGCAGAAGGAGCGATGCTCTCAATAGCAGTAATACCGTTACCGCAGCTGTAGCTAACAGCGCCAGCACCGCCACTTGGTAACACTCCCTCCAAAGCCACGGCACTCACGAACGGCAGCTCACCAGCCACGGACAGAGCACCCTCATACACGTTCTCAGACACTACGGAGAGACCACTGGGAGCGAAAGTAGAGGAGCTGGAGACAGGCAGTCCACCGCCACTGGTGGGGATGATCTCTAGAGCAGCCAAGCCATTGCCAATAAAACCATTACCAATAATACCATCACCAATGAAACCATTGTTGGCACAGTTACCAGCATAGCCATTGCCAATAAAACCATTACCAATAATACCATCACCAATGAAACCACTGTTGGCACAGTTACCAGCATAGCCATTACCAATCAATCCATTCCCGATCAAACCATTGCCAGCCCAGCCGTTACCAACACATCCTGGAGCAATAAGAGTAGGAGCGGCGATGGCTCCACGACCAAGACATGAACTGAACGCAGTCTGTAAACAAAAAAATCTTGTATCAGTAATTATCGATATCAGCAAATATGCATTGGAACATAATAATTATATCGATCATGTAACGTAATGGGTGTCAGACGTGTTTTATGCTATTCTTAACATGATTTTAGTGTGGAAAACTTAACGTTCATTATAAAATAAAAAGTAAGAATGTATGGCTTTAGTTAAATAGCCTCTTCGCGGAATTGAAGACCAGAGTTTTAAATCTGAATTCCAACCTTTTTTCTATACAAGGTGTAGTTTTGAACCTGCAAAACATTTTAGGAGGTTGTTATGAGACTCGTAAATAATCATATAACAATACGATACCAAGTCAATAATCAATAATACTTTTTCTTTTCGATTTTTCAATATTATTGTTTTTCAGAATAACTCTCTTAATAACCCTCTTCAAAAAAACAGAATCACCCATTGCGATGTATCGCGCGTCATGTCACTGTGTGCGTGAATGCGATGACCAGTGACGTCAGCCTGTACGAGTCTCCGCCCACATTTCTATGAAACGAACGCGGCACGTACGTTAAACTAAAATGAAGGTCGTTGCTATGGTTACGGGGAGCCCCCGCGATGCTCGTCATACCGCATTTCGATTAAGACTCGAAAATCTGTTACTGCGCATCGAAGGTTCAACCAACGTGCCGCGATCTGTACAAGTTGTTGTAGCTACAACAACTTATAGCAAATAATTTTACCTTAGATGTAGTTCGAATTTGAAAATCACAATGTACCTACATTATTGTTTTAAATTTCGCTAAATAATAACTCATTTTTAAGCATCATTACAATGCCGTGGCCAATCTGCCGAGCCTGTTCCCAACTATGCTATGTTAGGGTCGGCTTTCAGTTTAACTGTATGCAGCTCACTACAATGGAGTGCCAGTGAATCACGTAGGGCGACTGCGTATCAGACCTCAACAAACCAGTTACTTGTAAACACGATACCCATTTGTTAGACTAATTGTCTGACTTTCTGGCTTTTGACTACCCGTACCAACGACCATACGGCAGGGCTGTAAGGTCGTTGACCCGTACCGACCCGTGTGGTACCTAACGACCGTCCGAGAGCTACAAATCAATTCGAACCAAAGGCTTTAATTAAGTGCTTACCGAAACACGGGATTTCAATGATGTCCTAGATAAATTTAAAAAGTACTTACATCATTATGAATTAAAAAATAACACAATGGTACTTGCTCAGTTGCGAACCCGCAACCTCATGCATGAGAGGAGAAAGCCTTAACCACTGGGCTATTACGATAAATAATAATAGTAGGAATTAGATACAACTGCGCCAAAAAAAGATCACGTTGGCGTCGTTAGTTACCTATCAGCTGATGAATAAAATGATAGGCGGAGATAAATAAACCTTACAAAGCACGTAAGCATTTCCTGTTGCACAATTGTGAAACTACGATCGCGAGCGCGTGCGCGGGATTTAGGTAGGCACCTAATAATAATAATAATAAGGCATGTAGGTACTCGGCGCAGTCGGCGCGCTCTGTAGGTAAATTCAGCCCCAAGGACGGTTTTTATTTGTAGATTTAAGATTTTCCTTCCTACTTTTTAACGGGCTGAGGACCGATAGAAATACATCAAGATAATTTGTGCTAGTTAAGTAGGTAGGTACCCATGTGTTAGGGATTTTAGGTGATTCATTTTGTCTGATAGGTATTTTTGGCGTAGTTAAAAATTTTAAATCAACTTATTTACACTAATCAAGTTGATTTAGCTAACATCGTATTTACAAATTATTGTCTATGTACAAATAAATAAATAAATTACCTACTTATGTTACCTGGAGATATTGTTCAAAGTTTCCACCGTCACACTCCAGGCACAGTCTAGCACAACGTTGCTGATTTTCCTTCAGCTTACGTAACACAAACACATTCGTTTTTATTGTGTCGAAAGCACTGATCGTCGAACTGCCGATGATCGCGCAGTCTCTGCGTAGCAGCCAGCATTACCCTGTGTGAGGGACGTTGCCGATTGGGGAATAACTCCGCGAACATTTCGATGGCTCGAGATACATTGTCTCCACTGATGGCATACAAGCGGACCATCTCCACCAACTCTACATTGGAGTATTGGTCCGTCATTTTTACAACTAATCGAAGGCGCACTTGAGGGGCGGAATTTGCAAGCGTATGCACATACCGGCGTCATCAAATACACTAATAAATTGGCCCGATTTATGCATTTGCGATGGCCGCGGGGGCGTGGCGGGGGAGAGGGAGCGGGCGGTGGTTGGTTCTTTGGATTTATGAAAGAAATGTCGGTTGCGTTTGTTTGTGTGTGTGAAAGCGCAGTTTAAGGACACTACAGATTGGTCGCGTTTTAAAAAGGGGAGTTCACACTTACCGATTTCCGTAAATAAGAATAAAATGAAAAAAAAATACCTGCCCATTTTATTGTTGATTCGGGTCGAGAATCACTAACATAATTACCTCCTAAAATGTTTTGCAGATCCAAAACTGCACCTTGTATAATGGTAATATTTACATGTGACTCGAAATAATAGGGTTTAATAGGCATTACAATATGCGTTAGTTAATCCACAATATTAAACTGATCAAATGCTCAGTGTCACATTGAATTTCGATATTCTTAAAAGGATCCAAGAAATGGAAACATAAAATATTGAAGAATTATTTCTCACCTGGATGAAGAGCGCCTGAGCGCAGAGGACGAGGATCACCTTGGCAGACATTGTAGTTTTTGTTGAAGTGAACTTCAGAATGAGTTTTTCAAGAATCGATCGACTATTTATATTGAAACGTAGTCCTTATCTAGTTGTGTTGCAGCAATTTGTGGATTTAGAAATGAACTTTTCATTACCTTTATCAGTAGTTGCAATATGGGGAAATAAAAAATTCATGTATTTCGTAAGTGATGGTATCCTTGAAATATTAAGTATGAAGGGCTTTGTTTCAATAGAACATAGAAAAAACATCACGTTGTTATGATAAGAAACTGTAGCACTATATAAACGTTGCCTAGAAGTAGGAACATCATTCAGTCTTCAGCTTTTCGTTGAACACAAACAAACATCAAACATGTCTACCTTCACTGTTCTGTTGCTCTGCATCCAAGCTTGCTTGGTCCAGGTGAGTGATCGTCCAAAATATATTTAATTTTAAGATTTCTCATCATTGCTAATGTTTTTGTATTTCATAGTTGTTCTGTAATTCTGGCATGATGATTTTCTATAAATAAATATGTTATTGTTCCCACAGAATGTGTTCGGCTGCGGAGGTCAAGTGGCCGCCGTAGCTCCTGCTCTGGGTCTCGGCGCTGGTCTTTATCCTGGTGCTGCATGTGGTGGTGCGCTCGGTCTTGGTGGTTATGGTGGCGCCATCGGATCTGCTTATGGTGGCGCACTTGCTCCTGCCACCGCATATGGAGGTATTATCGGCACTGGAGCTGCTTACTGCGGCACCGGTGAAGGCAACGTGGCGGTCATTGGTGAGCTACCAGTCGCCGGTAACACCGCTGTTGCTGGTCAGGTCCCCATCCTAGGTGTCGTGAATTTCGGCGGCGCTGTGCCAGCTGCTGGTGCCGTGTCTATCTCCGGCCAGTGCGCGTGCGGCTGTGGTTCTTCTATCTACTACTGAAGCAGTTTCTACTGATGCCTCAATAAAAATAAACGATTATGAATTGAGCAAATAATTTAATATTTTATTTAATCTACAAAAACAACTTATTAGTTCTAATTTATTATCCTAACTAATATTACAAATGTGGAAGTGAGTTTGTTTGTTTGTTACGCTTTCACGCTAAAACGGCTGATCAGCTTTCGATGATATTTGGCACACAGATAGGCCATAACCTCGGTTAGGAAATAGGATGCTTTTTATTCCGGTAGTTTGTTCCGTGGGATAATTTCTGACCTCCGCACAGGCGAAGTAATTGGTAAAAGCTAATAATATTTTAATTGTGAACATTTTAGAAGATATTTGGATGTTTCTTGATCAATCAAACCTTTGCAGCGGAACGGATTTGATAGTTTCCTATATCAACACATAAGAGGTTTTTATCTCGGTCGAAGGTACAGTACCGACCAAAAGTCCATAAGCAATCGCACAAAGCAATAGACTGACGCTTCGGTTTGACTTACGACCTTCTTCTATAAGATGTTACAATACTATAGACACACACACACACTCACTTTGACTACAACTCATAGTTGTTTATAATTTCTATCAATACAGTATATGACATGCTAGCTCAATGGATAACGTGCTTTGGTATGTGCGATTATGGCGAGCCGAGCGAGGGTTCAAATCTCATCTGCGGTTTGCATGTAATTTTTTAATAATTACTATTCATAGTTTTGGTTATTTTTAATAATGACTAGTTCAATAATCATTGGTTTTTTGTTTCGGTCGTCTTGTTCACATAAATATTAAAGTTTAGAGGTAGACCACAGAAAACTAAGTAAATTATTTCGATTTCTGTAGGGTAGACAGACGCAGTTCTTTACGCGTATTCGCTTAATAAAACTTTGTTGGTTCCACAACACCGCTAATACCTAAAGTATTAGCGGTGTTGTGGTTATAATTTTCAAAATGCAGTCAAATATAAATATTGAAGGGAGATCAAATATTACTGCGCTGCGTGAAAGTGAATGTAATTTACACAAATATCTAATGAAACCGGACTAAGTGTTATCATTTAAATATTTCATATTTTACTAAACATAAATCTTAATCAAAGGTATTGTTGAGACAGAAGATGCCTTTAAAGTTTAAAATTTATTATGAGGTTTAATTCGATTAGTGAATGATATATAATTATTATGTCTAATAAATACAATGTTATTCTTTGTTCTAGAGAAATACTGTGAGCGTTAAGAGGTATGAGGAAGAGGCTTATTATCGAGGAGCAGCGACGTCAAATGGTGAATGAATATGAAACAAATGGCTTCATACCAACGAGATATTTTGCTGAATTATTAAACACGTCATTATGAACCGTTCGCTGTGCACTCTCAAGGCTTGCATCACTGAAGACCAGCTAGGAAGCCGTTTTCGACAGAAAGGCATAAACAAGAACGTTTAAGTTTCGCACGATAATATTAAGACTTCAAGTGGGACACTGTTATATTTTAACCTTCAAATATTTACCGTACTAACTTAATAAACAACAGATTCGTTATTGCATGAATTTGTGGTAATGATTTTTTAAAGAAAGAAAAAACGTTTATTTTCGGTAAACATGACGCAAAAAAAAAAGTAAAGAAAACACGTTTTAATATGGTGTTTGTCGTATTTCTCGCAGATAGACCGAAAATGTTTAAGATTATTTTAGTAATATTATTATTTTACGATTAAAATTTGAGGTTTAGTTTCAATCCTCTTTTCGTAAAGAAAATGAATTCTTAAGCTATAACCTCAATACCAACCAATATTTACTAAAGCCAAATTAAATGTGAAATAAATAATGTAAACAAAGTGCCCATACTTAACCTTAAAATCACATATTTTGTAAGTAGGTTTTTTTTTTTCATTTTGAGTAGTCTAATATTCTTATATATTGCTTAATTACTTCGACCATGATCAAAGCTAACTAGTAATAAGCTAGCTAATATTTTTGGTGAAAAAATCCATATAAAATTTAAAACATTTCATAAAACAAATATGTCAAAATAATACAAATTGCTTCTAAGTTTCTTGACATCTATTTCACACCTTATTTAGCTGAAGTAATGACAAATAATTGTAGCACTTTGTTAGCTATAAGTAAAATAAATATAACGAATAAATATTTTATTAATTTTGTTATCACATATAACGCATTTTTTATTCTAAACCCTATATTGTAATAACAGCATTAATAAAAAGACAGCAATAGTGAAAATATATTATTACTGCAAAAAAAAAAATGCCAAAAACCGCCCTGTGTTTTACAAGATCGGAACCTAAGCCAGTTAGAATTTTAAACCAACACTTAACGCGTTCTGCTATCTGCACACATAACTTTTGTTCGAATTTTAGCAATGCCATAAACTGGCCAAGGTCAAGCGCATGATGCGTGTGTTACCGTGTCTAACAAAAGCGACGGAAATATATATTTGTTTCGGTAGTTCGGCGCAAGTACGTGACGATACGACGGTGTGTGCCGTGTTGCTTACACATACAGATATACGGACTAAACCGCGAGTTCACAGCAATACGACTCTTAAGCGTGCCTATGCACTTTTGAACGCTTACTGTACCTTCCTGTCTGATAATAGTTCGAAATGATATAGCTTTTCAGCCTGATCTCTTCGCGGGTAATAAAGCAAATCCTAATTTTAATTTTATAAATCGAAAGTGAGTTTGTTTATTTGTTTCGCTTTCGTGCTAAAACGGCTGAACTGATTTAGATGTAACTTTACACATGGGTAGACTATGATCTGGATTAGGACAATAGATACTTTTTATCCCAATATTCCCACGGGATCGAGACTTATGTCGGTGAAACCGCAGGATGCAGCTTTAAATCGAATAATATCATGAAATTGTGTCCCTGTATGTGTGCAGTTTCTTGACGGCTAGATTGTCTGTTTATTGACCTAGGCTCAATTGCTCCAGAAATCACTAATGCTCGGTTCCTATAAACAATAACGAATCGTTATGCTTACCAATGGTAACGTTTTTTATGACCAAACTCAAACTCAATGCATTTATTTCAATTAAACCATTTACAGGCACTTTTGATCTGTCAAAGAATCGGTCAGTCAGAAATATGAAGCTAGTTGCCCATTCCAAAGCGAAGTAAGTAGGTACCTATGGAGAAGAACGGGCAAGAAACTCCACGGACACTCTTTTAAATAATAAACTGTTACAAAATATTGGTCACATCATTCATGTTGAAATTATACATGTGAGAACAATGTAGAAAGACGTGCACGTTTCAAGCGTCCGTAATAAAAAGACAAAACAAAGAACAATTCAAAAATTAAAATAAATTTAAAATAAGCCATGGCAACTAAGAGATGACCAGTCCCAACTGACGGCGCTCGTTCACGATCATGACGCATAGATTAGCACCATTCAGCTCAACCTTTTTGAACGGAGCTAAATGATCCAACACACGCGCCACCATCAGCGAAACATCTAAGTGAGCATGACATACTCACAGCCGCCATAGCACATTCAAGTCAATGCAAGACATATTACCCGCTAAATGGTAACTCTTTTTAGTACATAGTGCTGACACCTGTGCTATACAATTATATAATACCAAGCAGATTTGAGTTTATACAATGCAAAGAATGTCTTACTTTGAACTGGTCATAAGTAGATTCATAAGTTCATTTTACGTGTGATAGCTCTACTTTCTTATAAGAGGGTCTACTATACAAAGCTATGAGGTATTTGCCTCATGATTGGGAAAGACACAAGAGTATTAATTTAACTTATAACGGTCCGTAAATTTTAGGAATCGGCCATTAATTCGTTTTTGAAGCTAAACGTATTTAAAACATCATTTTGTCTCCGTCATCTTCCTATTTCTGTAGAAACAGAAATAGGAATAAAATAGAATGAGGTCGTGGGTTCGATTTCTGGATCGGGAAAAGTGTTATTGCGTTTTTCTTTTTGTAATTTCTCAGTAGCAGCCCGAAATCTGGATTTGTGCCCGATGTAATGTTATTCATAAGTGGGCACATTGATAATGTTGGTGGTGGTAGAAAAAAGATTGACTGGAGAGACAGAGAGACCGTACATCTAAGGCTAAGCTCGCACTACGATTTTTAATCGTTGCGCATATTATTCGCTAATCTGTGAACAATACCATCAACTAGTCCGCACACTGCTAAAAGATATCGTTTATGAGTGTGCGTAGGAATTATTTTCGTTTACGATTTTATTTCGCAGTTTAATAATCGCAACGATCTAAATTCGTAGTGCGCGCTTAGCCTAAGTTTTTGATATCTATTTCAACTTGAAACCTTCACGGGTTCCAGAGAAAAAGGGTCTTGACAGACAGCGAAGTCATCCTTTAAGGGTTTTCATTTTTCATTTTGAGGTACGGGATCCTAAAATAGTGTAACAGAGAAACAAGTACGGGATCCTAAAACAGTGTAACAGACAAATAATAGCCTGTTACATTTTAATGCCACAACGCCTGAACAGATTTAGATGAATAGCATACGGATAGGCCATGACCGGGGTTAGGACATATGATAAGTACTTTAAGGTAGTACGTTCCTGTGGAATATTTTCCGACAATCACGCATGCGAAGCTGCGGGCAAAAGCTAGTAAATAATAAATTAGTGTTGGATTTTCACGCTGACATGCATTTTTGGGTTTCAGTTTAAAGAAATTTGTGTCTCAAAAAGAGCATACCTACTTGCATAGTAGACCTAACTAAGAGAAACTATAGAAAATATCTAGCATTATTGTTGGTACTACTGAATGAAAAAGCAGAACTCTTATACAATCACTCGTGTGTCTGCCTGTCTGGCTAGCTGTCTGTCTGTCCGTCTGTCACAGTCAATTTGCTCCGAATATTCGAGACTTATTTAGTTGAAATTTCGATTAATATGAATTTCTATGACCCAAACACGAACGTGTAACGTAAATAAATGAATTTTGAATATGGGGATAATCGAATTAATTAACTTATGCCATCCCCCTTATTCCTAACCTCCCAGCAATCTAACAGATGGCAAGCAATCAGGTCGTCATGACCAGATTACTAGTCGCGGAACGGCTTTTGAATTTTTAACATAACTCACGGTCTACTCGCTGGTCACGGTTCACTTGTCGCTTAGTTCACGTGTGTTTTTAAAAATAATGCTTGTGTACCTTCAGTAGAGGTACTAAGGCATAATACATGCAGCAACTTACCAACACAGGTGTTAGAAAAATAATAAGTTAGAGGTGCCCATTTTAAACAAAACTTTTTTTTTATTACAAACAGCAATCAGGTTCAGGTTTGAAATTATTTCAACAATTGCCAATTTTATCTTTGTCAGCATTATCGACAATGGATCCCAATTATTTGAAATAAATTAGCAATGAAGAAGAAGGCCTTTCAATTTCATATTTTCAAGAATTCATAATTTATGTGACATTCTGGGATTTTTCTGAAACTAAGGCTAAGCCATGATAAACAAAGGATTTTTTTTAAAGCCTCAAATGTCAACGTATGACAAACTATTGGAGTATGTACGTGCACTGTTTGTTTAAAAAAATATTATTAATAGTTTTGTTTATATTTACATGCAAACTAAGCGACAAGTGAACCGTGACCAGCGAGTAGATCGGGAGTCATGTTAAAAACCCAAAAACCGCTCCGCGATTCGTTATCTGGTCATGACAACCTGATTGCGAGCCGTGTGTTGGATTGATGGGAGGTTAGGAAGTAGTGTGATGGCATATACTAGTTAATTACTTCGATTATCTCACAATTTTTAAATATTTCAACAATTTGTAAATTCGACCTTTGCCAGCACTATCGACTGTTTCATCGGCACCTCAATTTTTTTTTTACATTTGTACCTCTTTAGGTAGCTGATTAAATGAAGATGTCTTCTCTGTAATTTGTATGCTTAATGCCTCAGTAATATTTCGAGATAACTGTTGTCAAAGTTTAAGTACTTAGATGATTTCAAAAAATGGTAAGTAAACTTTTGCCTGTAACTTTTACCTGTTTGATGTTTCAAAAAATTTAGTTTCATCGAAAGGTTTATTAACATATTATGTATCCCATGAAAAAGCAATGAAGGCCATTCAATTTGAGAGTTTAGAGAAAAGTGATATTTAGTGACGAATTCTGTAAATTTTTCAAAATAACGTAAAAATTGGGTGTTCTCGATTTCCATGAATTTTCGCCTAGGCTTCATGGGGTGCTTAATTGAAGGAATACGTCAAATTACCAGTCACCCTGTATAATTATATTTTCCGCTGTGAAATAAGGCGAACTGTTTGTGATTTTGTGATTATCATCTATTTAAAATTGCACTTTTGCACCAACGAGGTTGTTTTAGTCCAGCGAGAAAATATTAATATCTCCCTAAGATGGAGTTTTAAAAGTCAAGTTTTTATTTTCTTGAATCCTCTAACCTCAGAAATTTCTTTTAATAAAAATATGGCCTGAAATTTACACTTTTTTGACACCGATATCCCCTGATGGAAAGAGGTGGATGAGGTCTATGATGAACTTTTCGTAGTAAAGTATTAAAACTAATTTTCAAGTGTCTGTTTATTTTTATTTTGCACTATGTTTTGCCTTTTAGTCTGTGATAAAAAAGTGCATTTTCTTTCTTCAAACTTCCTTTATCACAGAATTTAAGAGATATCTCTAGACTAATAAAACTTTACACTTAAACATTACAGGGACCCTGGGTAAAAGTAAATTCATAAAACAAAATAAATTGCAAATCATTTTATTGAATCATTAGTTTGGATGAAAACTTAAGTAATTATTTTGAAGTTTTTAGTAGACACCACATCCACAGCCACGGCCTGAATAGCCAAGTCCGAGAGCTGCAGGAGCTCCAAGTCCATACCCAGCGCCAAACCCATAGCCACCCGCAGTACCATAGGCACCACCAGCGCCATACGCACCAGCAGCGCCATAGCCAGCAGCAGAAGGAGCGATGCTCTCAATAGCAGTAATACCGTTACCGCAGCTGTAGCTGACGGCGCCAGCACCAGCACTGGGCAATAAGCCCTCCAAAGCCACAGCACTCACGAACGGCAGCTCACCAGCCACGGACAGAGCCCCCTCATACACATTTTCAGACGCAACGGAGAGGCCACTGGGAGCGAAAGCAGAGGCACTGGAGACAGGCAGTCCACCGCCACTGGTGGGAATGATTCCTATTCCAGCCAAGCCATTGCCAGCACAGTTACCAAACAAGCCATTGCCGATCAAACCATTACCAATTATGCCATCACCAATCAAGCCATTATTGGCCCAGTTACCAGCACAGCCGTTACCAACCAAACCATTACCGATCAATCCATTTCCGATCAAACCATTGCCGTTACCGAAAGCTCCACGACCAAGACACGAACTGAAAGCAGTCTGTAAACAAGAAAATTATTATTAGTAAATATATCTCGATTAACAAACGATGGCGATGCATTGAAATGTGATTATTTAATCGATCACGTAACTAAATGTGTGTCAAACGCATTTTATGTAATTGCATACATGATTATGAAAAATTTAGTGATAAAACATAATTTTTACTAAATTTTTCACTCTAGGCAAAGTAAAATAGTATATTTCCTAGAATTTACCGAAATGCAACATTACGTCCTCGTCGTTTGTGTCCTTCTGAGTAGTACTAAAAGTTTCTGATCATAGAATAGAACGCAGACAACGATCCTTGTTAAATCAGAACATAATATCTGCGCAAAAGTAGTAACGGCAATCAGAATATAGTCATTATAAAAGTCAAAATAGTTTCTCACCTGGATGAAGAGCGCCTGAGCGCAGAGAACGAGGATCACCTTAGCTGACATTGTAGTTTGTGTTGAACTGAATTTGAGAATGAGTTTTCCAAGACTCGGTCGACTACTTATAGTGAAATGTAGTCCTTATCTAATTGTGTTGCACCACACACAGTAGGCTGCTAAACAAAGAAAAATGAAAATGCGTGCATTTTCATTTCATTGTTAATATTATCATATGTTTTGTTATTAAAACAGGAAATAGTATAAAAGTACGTGTTGTTGATAAGAACTCCTGCACTATATAAACATGGTGTAAGACATCAAAAAGCATCAGTCTTCAACTTCTCGTTGAACTTACGAATTCATCAAACATGTCTACCTTCACTGTGCTGTTGCTCTGCATCCAAGCTTGCTTGGTCCAGGTAAGTTTTTTTCTAAGTTTTTCTGGTATGATTATGTTTTCATGAATTTCCTCCATTGTTGCTTCCTCCTGTCATATTCCTATATATATTTCTCCTATAACTATGTCATTCGTTCTGGTTTGAGAGAAGAGACGTTCTTTCATTTCTTCAAAATCTCGTAAGCTAACATCGAGTATGTTAGTGATAACGATATGAACCTCTTCGAACTGTGCCTGTCCTTGTTCTTGAGATTTCCTCAGCAAGCGATATGTTTCCTATCTAATGTTATTTTCTTCCAACAGAATGTTTTCGGGCTATACCTCGGCGGTCGAGGCTGTGGATGCGGAGCACCAGCTGTTGGTATAGCCCCTGCTGTAGGCTTCGGTTCTGCTTATGATGGTGCTCTGGGTCTTGACGCTGGTCTCTATCCTGCTGCTGCATGTGGTGGTGCCCTCGGTCTTGGTGCTTACGGTGGTGCCTTTGAATCTGCTTATAGTGGCGCACTTTCCCCTGCTGCTGGATATGGAGGTGCTTTCGCTCCTGGAGCTGCTTACGTTGGCACCGGTGAAGGCAACGTAGCGGTCATTGGTGAGCTGCCAGTCGCCGGTAACACCGCTGTTGCTGGTACTGTTCCCATAATGGGCGCAGTGACTTTCGGTGGTGCTGTACCCGCTGCTGGTGCCGTATCTATCTCCGGACAATGCGCTTGCAGCTGTGGTTCTCCCCTTTACTACTGAAACCCAAAATCAGAATAAACGACCATAAATTGAGCAATTCTTTTTTTAGCACCTTCTAACCATAACCGCGGTGTCAAAATAACATAGGTACTAGAATAGAGCTTGTGCTGAGGCGATTATTTCTTTTTTTAAATTATTGCTTAATGCTAGAAAACATTACAACATGAGCTGTTCTGTTTATGTTTCATTCTGAGTTTCTCTGTTTTTAATTGTTGTCTTGTTTCATTTGCTGTACTGTTATTCATTCTTAATTTCTTTCTTTTCGAAATTTCTTATTTCAATAGGTAATCAATATTAAAGGTAAGAAATTAATAAAGGATTTTGTTATTTAAAAGAGCAATGGCCAATCTCCTAACATCTACGAAAATCTTACAAAACGTTACTTGACGATACATATTATTATTACAACTTCGTTTCATTTGCCCATGGTTTTTTAACTTTGAACAACATTATTATTATTTTTTTTGTTTTTTTAAGGACGGATAATAAAGTAGGTAAATATGCAAAAAAAAATTGGGGTTATATAGTATATTTTTAACCTGTGGAATAATAAATCGAGTTGTTTTTTTAAATTATGTGGACAAAACGGATGAACACAAAATAAATAAAGAGTGCAAAATAACACAAGACCGATCCAGAACACAGAATCGACGCCGAAATTACAAAAGAAAAATGACAATTATTTAGTTGACTTGTCAAAAATAGGGAGGCTACTTTTTTTCTTTTCAATTCAAATTCATTAAACATACAGTACCTGTAAACTTAAAGAACTTAGAAGACAAAAACTTAACCGAAAACAGACGGATTTAACAGCGGTCCCAAACTAAGTGTAGCTTGTATCTTGGTACCAAAATATTATATTATTGATCTATTTTCGTCAGTACCGATTTTCAAAAGTAAAATCATGATTCTAATTAAGAAATTGGCTAATCAACTACTACTAGCTGCCACGCTTCTGTACTGCATCGGGGATGTTTGCGCTGTTTTACACTGATGACTTTCATGCCATCATTTGCAAGAGGACTTTATCCCTGATCTGCAGAATGCGTGGCAGCCGCAACAAAATCTTAAACACAGCCGATATGATCTCATCCCCGCTTTGGTCACTTGTTAAGTCAGTCATCTGACTTACTTTGACTGATTCTGACTTTTATTTTTAATATTCATAATGAATTTCTGACATTAATTTTAATTAATTTAAATAATGTAAACGATTTTAAAGAACTTAATGAATTTAAAGATGCGATTAACTTATTAATTTATTTTACAATTTGATTTTATGTACCTATTTATATTTTTATGTAGTTATTTATTTTTGTCATAATAATTATTATTGTAGCATGTATTTTTAATATTTGATTTCTAACGTAATTTTAAGTAGGTATTACATTAATATGGATCACTGAACCTGATTTTAAAAAATATATAAAAATTAACTTATAAGTGAAATCAAATTATGCTAATGGATTATCTTATTTAAATAATTCACAAGAGTTTATACGGTGGACATTCACTGTGATATATAGTAATAAAATAGATTTCGATTTTAGAAAAAGTACTTTCTGAAATAAAATGTACGTAGATACTAACCTGCATGAAGAGTAGTTAGTGAAGGCCCAGTAGCCACGGCCCCGACTTACGAGGTCGTAGGTAGGTCGTTTCGGGGTCGTAAGTTCGACCTTGCTTTATAAGTGCGCAGGTGCATTGCTTTTTGAAAATAATTTCATCACCACTGCTCTCAAAACCGTGAAGGAAAATATCGTGAGGAAACCAGCATATCTCAGAACCAAAAATTCCAAGACACTTAATAAGAGGAGGCCTGCAATGTATACTAGCAGTGGGAACATTATATGCTGATTAAGATTATGATAATGCGTTCTGATAAGCAAAGCTTGTATTATTAAGATTGTTGTATTGTTTAAGACCTCTTATTTTCCCTGCTTTTAAAACTCTGTAATTATAATAGTCCTAGTAAATATATATAATAGTCCCAGGTCGAGCAAAGTGTTATTGGGTTTTTCTATCTGAAAATTTTCAGTAGCAGCCTGGAGTCTGAATTTGTGCCCAGTTGATGGCAATAGGCTCGCCCCCTGTTACATGGGACTTAAAACATAACTGGCGAAATGTGAGTGAACCTGCTACAGGGACACCTCTGCCCAACCTTTCGGGGAAACAAGGCGTGATGTAATTATAATAGTAAATTAGAATAATAAACAATGTAGGTACTTCATTTTGGTAATATAGTCTGTCAATAACGAATTCTGTGTTTCTCTAGTCTAAAATAGCAATCTGTTATTTTTCTTTCTGAATGACTGGATTTTTATGGCTTATTTATTTTAGGTTGAACAATGTATTGTTGGAATCCCGATTTTATTTAGATAAAGATAGTGGTCTTCTGTTAAAACATAAATTCTGTTTGCACAAGCATCGTGAGAATAATTTAACGATGTGCTTATTTTTTTGTTGGCGTCCCTGACCTAGTACAATATCTTCGATTACAAGGAAATTTATGCAACGTAAGATTCTGAGTAAGCAAGGGGCATGACACAGTCACTAATAGATAATAATCACGAATGAAATTAAAACGGATTCGTTTCGGTCTGTGCACACATACTGTAATGTTGCATGTTTTTACTTACGGTTTGGTTGTTAAAATGTTGGTCTTTTATCATACGTTCTCTCTAGATAAATGCATGACCATTGCCGGTGTGTTAAATATTCCTGAGGCTCTGTATTTCATTTTTATTGATATTTTCTGTAGATTTTCTTGTTGTGACACTTACGTATGTCAAATGTTAAACTGTCAGTTTCTTTTTATTTTTCTGTTTGGCTTAGTCTATGTTACTTTTTGGTTTATATAGTTTTAATTATTTTTATTGATTTCGCTAAAACATTGTATGTTAGAGAATTGGCCTTTTGGGAATTTTATGTCTGGCTAGAAATAAACTCTATGGTTTAACTTATGGTTGGTTCATGTGTTTTGAATAATAGAATGTAATAGAATGTCACTGTGGACAAGAGCAGAGCATTTGATTGAGATACGTTTGACAAGACGATGGCACTGCTCATAGGCCAATAAAACATTTACTAGCAACTTTTGTCGTTTTTTTAAATACATTTACAAGATTGTATTAATTATAATTTATTTTTTTATATTTTGATTGTACCAAATAATTAACTATTGTTCTAAATTTTATTTATGAAATTTACGCACTCCAAGGAGGTCCGATTATGTTTGAAGAAACCATTGTTTGAAAATGGAAAAGAATATTGATTTTGGAAACGAGCTGAAGGGTATAAAAGCAGAGGCCGTCAGAAGTAACGGGCCATTCTATCTCGGATTCTATCGCCCATTCAATCTCCGATTCTATCTCCGACTTTACTATAATAAAAGGGTCTGTCTCTCTTACAGTCCATCTTGGCCTGCCCTGGCCATTCCGGGGCTCACTCACTCCCTGCCGGAGCCAACTCTTCCTTCCCTCGGAGTGACCCGCCGAGGCCACCACCAGCCGTCAATCACTCCCTGCCGGAGCCTCCATCTCCCGAGGACCACCTCCCGCTGCAGGCCACCTCTGAAGCCTAAGCTCCTAAGCGTGCAGTGCCGATCAGTAGTGTTAAACTGTGTTTTTGTACTCCCCTTATATTTTTAATTATATTATAATATTTAATTATATTATTATATTTTTATTATATTTTTCCTTACATTTTCCCCTTCTGGGAAAATGTAACGTTTTAATACCTACTAAGTATATGGGGCATTAAATGAAAAAAAAAAAAAAACAGTGGCACTCCGGGAGTGCCGACAGAAGTGAAAACTTGAACAAGACTGCCTTGGTGTAAGAAAAATACTTGTATAAAACATTGGTCCGTAACTTTATCTAAATATAGACCACAATCGCGTTTACAAAAAAAAAACTTTCAAAACATTTAAAGTTAAAATACTTGCACAGAACATTGATCCGTAACCTAATATAATTAAAGAGCACAATCGCGTTTAGAAAACCTTTAAAGTAAAAATACTTGCATAGAACCTTGATCCGTAACTTAATTTAAATAAAGAGCACAATCGCGTTTACAAAAATGAGGTGTCTTCATGGTGTCGCAAAATAAATGGTTTAGTCCTATTTCGAAAATGCCCAAAGCGCCTTATTAAGTTTTCACTTAAAAAAAAAACTATGATTCGTCAAAAATCACGATCCGGAAAATGAGTATTTTATCGGTTGTGATATTAATGCGTTGTTTATCATAACGGTCAAATTACAAAAGAAAAACATTGCTACTGTAAGTGATTATCCCGCCGCGTGCCGATGGGAATAAGCCAAAAATCTAAGTGGGTCAATTTTTGTGCAGCTTATCCCTCATACAACGTTAACAGTTTGTACTATACGATTCTCGTCTGTTGTGCGAACTGAGAGTTAGAGAACATCTCCCGGTCTGGTAGCCAAAAGATATTTATCCTTTCTGATAATTAGACAAATGTAAATCAACGTATGTCAAACTATGAGAGTATGTACATACGTGCACTGTATGTTTAAACAAAAATGATTAATAGTTTTGTTTATGTGTACACGCAAACTAAGCGACAAGTGAACCGTGACCAGCGAATAGACCGAGAGTCATGTTAAAAACCCAGAACCGCTCCGCGATTTGTTATCTGGTAATGATAACCTGACTGCGTGCCGTGTGTTGGATAGATGGGAGGTTAGGGAGTAGTGGGATGGCATAAACTAGTTAATCACTTCATTCTCACATATGAAGCAACAAAATGATGTACCCAGGATTTTGTAACATCTTTAATTAAAAGAGGGTCCTTGGAGTTTCTTGCCCGTTCTTCTCCATAGAGATCTACGTTTTGGAATGGGCAATTAATTGGCTTCTACTTTCTGACTAACTGACCGACTCTTTGACAATTCAAAGGTGCCTGTAAATGGTTTAATTGAATTAAATGCTTTGAGTTTGAATTTGAATTATCTCACAATTTTTAAATATTTCAACAATTTGTAAATTCGACTTTTGCCAGCACTATCGACTGTTTCATCGGCACCTCATTTTTTTTTTTTTTTAACATTTGTAGCTTTTTAGGTAGCTGATTAAATGAAGATATCTCCTCTGTAATTTGTACGCTTAATGCCTCAGATGATTTTTGAAAATGCTTAGTAAACTTCTGCCTTTAACTTTTACCTGTTTGATGTTTTAGAAAATTTGGTTACATTAAAAGGTTTATTAAAGTATAAGGTATACCATGGAAAAGCAATGAAGGCCATTCAATTTGAGAGTTTAGAGAAAAGTGATATTTAGTGACGAATTCTGTATTTTTTTCAAAATAACATAAAAATTGGATTTTTTCGATTCCCATGAATTTTCGAATTGTTGTAAATGGGTCACACTATCACGTCTTGGAAGGTATACGTCAATTTACCAGTCACCCTGTATAATTACATTTTCCGCTATATGAAATAAGGCGAACTGTTTGTGGTTTTGTGATTTTCATCTATTTAAAAGTGCAAACCAACGAGGTGGTTTTAGTCCAGCGAGAAAATATTAATATCTCCCTAAGATGGAGTTTTAAAAGTCAAGTTTTTATTTTCTTGAATCCTCTAACCTCAGAAATTTATTTTTAAATATGGCCTGAAATTTACACTTTCTTGACCCCCTATCACCGCTTATGGAAAGAAATGGATGAGGTCTGTGAACTTCTCGTAGTAAAGTATTAAAACTAATTTTCAAGTGTCTGTTTATTTTTATTTTGCACTATGTTTTGCCTATTAGTCTGTGATAAATAAGTGCATTTTCTTTCTTCAAACTTTCTTTATCACAGAATTTAAGAGATATCTCTATACTAATAAAACTTCACACTTTAACATTTCAGGGACACTGGGTAAAAGTAAATTCATCAAACAAATAAACTGCAAATCATTTTATTGAATCGTCATTGGGTCGGACGAAAATTTACGTAATATTTTTATGTTTTTAGTAGACACCACATCCACAGCCGCGGCCTGCATAGCCAAGTCCGAGAGCTGCAGGAGCTCCAAGTCCATACCCAGCGCCAAACCCATAGCCACCCGCAGTACCATAGGCACCACCAGCGCCATACGCACCAGCAGCGCCATAGCCAGCAGCAGAAGGAGCGATGCTCTCAATAGCAGTAATACCGTTCCCGCAGCTGTAGCTGACGGCGCCAGCACCGCCACTTGGTAACACTCCCTCCAAAGCCACAGCACTCACGAACGGCAGCTCACCAGCCACGGACAGAGCACCCTCGTATACATTCTCAGACGCTACGGAGAGACCACTGGGAGCGAAAGCAGAGGAGCTGGAGACAGGCAGTCCACCGCCACTGGTGGGGATGATCTCTAGAGCAGCCAAGCCATTGCCAATAAAACCATTACCAATAATACCATCACCAATGAAACCATTGTTGGCGCAGTTACTAGCATAGCCATTGCCGATAAAACCATTACCAATAAAACCATCACCAATGAAACCATTGTTGGCACAGTTACCAGCATAGCCATTACCGATTAAACCATTTCCAATTATACCATCACTAATCAAACCATTGTTGGCACAGTTACCAGCATAGCCATTACCAATCAATCCATTCCCGATCAAACCATTGCCAGCCCAGCCTTTACCAGCACATCCTGGGGCAATCAGAGCAGGAGCGGCGATGGCTCCACGACCAAGACATGAACTGAACGCAGTCTGTAAACAAAAAAATCTTGTATCAGTAATTATCGATATCAGCAAATATGCATTGGAACATAATAATTATATCGATCAAGTAACGTAATGGGTGTCAGACGTGTTTTATGCAATTCTAAACATAATTTTAGTGTGGAAAACTTAACGTTCATTATAAAATAAAAAGTAAGAATGTATGGCTTAAGTTAAATGGCCTCTTCGCGGAAATGAAGACCAGAGTTTTAAATCTGAATTCAAACCTTTTTTCTATATAATGGTAATATTTACATGTGACTCGAAATAATAGGGTTTAATAGGCATTACAACATGCGTTAGTTAATCCACAATATTAAACTGATCAAATGCTCAGTGTCACATTAAATTTCGATACTCTAAAAGGATTCAAGAAATGGGAACACAAAATATTGAAGAATTATTAATTCTCACCTGGATGAAGAGCGCCTGAGCGCAGAGGACGAGGATCACCTTGGCAGACATTGTAGTTTGTGTTGAAGTGAACTTCAGAATGAGTTTTCAAGAATCGATCGACTATTTATATTGAAACGTAGTCCTTATCTAGTTGTGTTGCAGCAATTTGTGGATTTTGAAATGAACTTTTCATACCTTTATCAGTAGTTGCAATATAGGGACATGCATGTATTTCGTAAGTGATGGTATCCTTGAAATATTTAGTATGAAGGGCTTTGTTTTAATAGAACATAGAAAAAACATCACTTTGTTATGATAAGAAAATTCCGTACTATATAAACGTAGTCTAGAAGTAGTAACATCATTCAGTCTTCAGCTTTTCGTTGAACACAAACAAACATCAAACATGTCTACCTTCACTGTTCTGTTGCTCTGCATCCAAGCTTGCTTGGTCCAGGTGAGTGATCGTCCAAAATATATTTAATTTTAAGATTTCTCATCATTGCTAATGTTTTTGTATTTCATAGTTGTTCTGTAATTCTGGCATGATGATTTTCTATAAATAAATATGTTTTTGTTCCCACAGAATGTATTCGGCTGCGGAGGTCAAGTGGCCGCCGTAGCTCCTGCTCTGGGTCTCGGCGTTGGTCTTTATCCTGGTGCTGCATGTGGTGGTGCGCTCGGTCTTGGTGGTTATGGTGGCGCACTTGCTCCTGCTACCGCATACGGAGGTACTATCGGCACTGGAGCTGCTTACTGCGGCACCGGTGAAGGCAACGTGGCGGTCATTGGTGAGCTACCAGTCGCCGGTAACAACGCTGTTGCTGGTCAGGTCCCCATCCTAGGTGTCGTGAATTTCGGCGGGGCTGTGCCAGCTGCTGGTGCCGTGTCTATCTCCGGACAGTGCGCGTGTGGCTGTGGTTCTCCTATCTACTACTGAAGCATCTTCAACTGATGCCTCAATAAAAATAAACGATTATGAATTGAGCAAATATTTTAATATTTTATTTAATCTACAAATACAAACCTATTAATTCTTATTTGTTATCCTATCTAGTTATTATATATGCGAAAGTGAGTTTGTTTGTTACGCTTTCACGCTAAAACGGCTGATCAGCTTTCGATGATATTTGGCACACAGATAGACCTTGACCTCGGTTAGGAAATAGGATACTTTTTATTCCGGTAGTTTGTTCCGTGGGATAATTTCTTACCTGTGTTTACATAATTTCTGACCTACGTTCCTGTGGAATATTTTCCGACAATTACGCGTGCGAAGCTGCGGGCAAAAGCTAGTAAGTAATAAATTAGTGTTGGATTTTCACGCTGACATGCATTTTTGGATTTCGGTTTAAAGAAATTTGATCCTCAAAAAGAGCATACCTACCATGCATACTAAATCTAACTAAGAGAAACTATACAAAATATCTATCATTATTGTTGGTTAGCCAAATACAACTTTAACCTATTTTAGGGTTTCATACTACTGAATGAAAAAGCAGAACTCTTATAGGATCACCCGAGTGTCTGCCCGTCTGGCTGGCTGTCTATCTGTCCATCTGTCACAGCCAATTGGCTCAGAATATTCGAGACTTATTTAGTTGAAATTTCGAATAATATTAATTTCTGTGACCCAAACACGAACGTGTAACGTAAATAAATGAATTTTGAATATGGGGATAATCGAATTAATTAACTTATGCCATCCCGCTTATTCCTAACCTCCCAGCCATCCAACAGATGGCAAACAATCAGGTCGTCATGACCAGATAACTAGTCGCGGAACGGCCTTTGAATTTTTAACATAACTCTCGGTCTACTCGCTGGTAACGGTTCACTTGTCGCTTAGTTCGCGTGTGTTTTTAAAAATAATGCTTGTGTTCCTTCAGTAGAGGTACTAAGGCATAATACATGCAGCAAGTTACCAACACAGGAGTTAGGAAAATAATAAGTTAGGGGTGCCCATTTTAAACAAAACTGTTTTTTTTATTACAAACAGCAATCAGGTTCAGGTTTAAATTTTTTTCAACAATTGCCAATTTTATCTTTGTCAGCATTATCGACAATGGACCCCAATTATTTGAAATAAATTAGCAATGAAGAAGAAGGCCTTTCAATTTCATATTTTCAAGAATTCATAATTTATGTGACATTCTGGGATTTTTCTGAAACTAAGGCTAAGCCATGATAAACAAAGTATTTTTTTAAAAGCCGCAAATGTCAACGTATGACAAACTATTAGAGTATGTACGTGCACTGTATGTTTAAACAAATATTATTAATAGTTTTGTTTATATTTACATGCAAACTAAGCGACAAGTGAACCGTGACCAGCGAGTAGATTGGGAGTTATGTTAAAAAACCAAAAACCACTCCGCGATTCGTTATCTGGTCATGACAACCTGATTGCGTGCCGTGTGTTGAATAGATAGAAGGTTAGGAAGTAGTGTGATGGCATAAACTAGTTAATTACTTCGATTATATCACAATTTTTAAATATTTCAACAATTTGTAAATTCGACCTTTGCCAGCACTATCGACTGTTTCATCGGCACCTCTAATTTTTTTTAAACATTTGTTCCTCTTTATGTAGCTGATTAAATGAAGATGTCTTCTCTGTTTGTATGCTTAATGCCTCAGTAATATTTCGAGATAACTGTTGTCAAAGTTCAAATACTTAGATGATTTAAAAAAAATGGTAAGTAAACTTCTGCCTGTAACTTTTACCTGTTTGATGTTTTAGAAAATTTAGTTACATCGAAAGGTTTATTAAAGTATTATGTATCCCATGAAAAAGCAATGAACGCCATTCAATTTGAGAGTTTAGAGAAAAGTGATATTTAGTGACGAATTCTGTTATTTTTTCAAAATTACATAAAAATTGGGTTTGCTCGATTTCCATGAATTTTCGCCTAGGCTTCATGGGATGCTTAATTGCTGTAAATGGGTCACACTATCACGAATTGGAAGGAATACGTCAAATTACCCGTCATCCTGTATAATTATATTTTCCGCTATGTGAAATAAGGCGAACTGTTTGTGATTTTGTGATTTTCATCTATTTAAAAGTGCAAACCAACGAGGTTGTTTTAGTCCAGCGAGAAAATATTAATATCTCCCTAAGATGGAGTTTTAGAAGTCAAGTTTTTATTTTCTTGAATCCTCTAACCTCAGAAATTTCTTTTTAAATGTGGCCTGAAATTTACACTTTCTTGACCCCGATCACCCCTGATGGAAAGAGGTGGATGAGGTTTATGATGAACTTTTCGTAGTAAAGTATTAAAACTAATTTTCAAGTGTCTGTTTATTTTTATTTTACACTATGTTTTGCCTTTTAGTCTGTGATAAATAAGTGCATTTTTTTTCTTCAAACTTCCTTTATGACAGAATTAAAGAGATATCTCTTTACCAATAAAACTTCATACTTAAACATTATGGGGACCCTGGGTCAAAGTAAATTTATAAATCAAAATAAATTGCAAATCATTTTATTGAATCATTAGTTTGGATGAAAACTTAAGTAATTATTTTGAAGTTTTAGTAGACACCACATCCACAGCCACGGCCTGAATAGCCAAGCCCAAGAGCTGCAGGAGCTCCAAGTCCATACCCAGTGCCAAACCCATAGCCACCCGCAGTACCATAGGCACCACCAGCGCCATACGCACCAGCAGCGCCATAGCCAGCAGCAGAAGGAGCGATGCTCTCAATAGCAGTAATACCGTTACCGCAGCTGTAGCTGACGGCGCCAGCACCAGCACTGGGCAATAAACCCTCCAAAGCCACAGCACTCACGAACGGCAGCTCACCAGCCACGGACAGAGCCCCCTCATACACATTTTCAGACGCAACGGAGAGGCCACTGGGAGCGAAAGCAGAGGCGCTGGAGACAGGCAGTCCACCGCCACTGGTGGGAATGATTCCTATTCCAGCCAAGCCATTGCCAGCACAGTTACCAAACAAGCCATTGCCGATCAAACCATTACCAATTATGCCATCACCAATCAAGCCATTGTTGGCCCAGTTACCAGCACAGCCGTTACCAGCATAGCTATTACCGATCAATCCATTTCCGATCAAACCATTGCCGTTACCGAAAGCTCCACGACCAAGACACGAACTGAAAGCAGTCTGTAAACAAGAAAATTATTATTAGTAAATTATCTCGATTAACAAACGATGGCGATGCATTGAAACGTTATTATTTAATTGATCACGTAACTAAATGTGTGTCAAACGCATTTTATGTAATTGCATAGATGATTATGAAAAATCATCACTAAATTTTTCACTCTAGGCGAAAGTTAAATAGTATCTGGAAATTCCTAGAATTTACCGAAATGCAACTTTAAGTAATGTAATTAGTCCTTCTGAGTAAAACTAAAAGTTTCTGATCATAGTATAGAACGCAGACAACGATCCTTGTTAAATCAGAACATAATATCTGCGCAAAAGTAGTGATGGCAATTAGAACATAGTCATTATAAAAAGTCAAAATAGTTTCTCACCTGGATGAAGAGCGCCTGAGCGCAGAGAACGAGGATCACCTTAGCTGACATTGTAGTTTGTGTTGAACTGAATTTGAGAATGAGTTTTCCAAGACTCGGTCGACTATTTATACTGAAACGTAGTCCTTATCTAATTGTGTTGCACCACACACAGTAGGCTGCTAAACAAAGAAAAATGAAAATGCGTGCATTTTCATTTCATTGTTAATATTATCATATGTTTTGTTATTAAAACAGGAAATAGTAAAAAAGTACGTGTTGTTGATAAGAACTCCTGCACTATATAAACATGGTGTAAGACATCAAAAAGCATCAGTCTTCAACTTCTCGTTGAACTTACGAATTCATCAAACATGTCTACCTTCACTGTGCTGTTGCTCTGCATCCAAGCTTGCTTGGTCCAGGTAAGCTTTTTTCTAAGTTTTTCTGGTATGATTATGTTTTCATGAATTTCCTCCATTGTTGCTTCCTCCTGTCATATTCCTATATATATTTCTCCTATATCTATGTCATTCGTTCTGGTTTGAGAGAAGAGACGTTCTTTCATTTCTTCAAAATCTCGTAAGCTAACATCGAGTATGACGATATGAGCCTCTTCGAACTGTGCCTGTCCTTGTTCTTGAGATTTCCTCAGCAAGCGATAAGTTTCCGATCTAATGTAATTTTCTTCCAACAGAATGTTTTCGGGCTATACCTCGGCGGTCGAGGCTGTGGATGCGGAGCACCAGCTGTTGGTATAGCCCCTGCTGTAGGCTTCGGTTCTGCTTATGATGGTGCTCTGGGTCTTGGCGCTGGTCTCTATCCTGCTGCTGCATGTGGTGGTGCCCTCGGTCTTGGTGCTTACGGTGGTGCCTTTGAATCTGCTTATGGTGGCGCACTTTCCCCTGCTGCTGGATATGGAGGTGCTTTCGCTCCTGGAGCTGCTTACGTTGGCACCGGTGAAGGCAACGTAGCGGTCATTGGTGAGCTGCCAGTTGCCGGTAACACCGCTGTTGCTGGTACTGTTCCCATAATGGGCGCAGTGACTTTCGGTGGTGCTGTACCCGCTGCTGGTGCCGTATCTATCTCCGGACAATGCGCTTGCGGCTGTGGTTCTCCCCTTTACTACTGAAACCCAAAATCAGAATAAACGACCATAAATTGAGCAATTCTTTTTTTAGCACCTTCTAACCATAACCGCGGTGTCAAAATAACATAGGTACTAGAATAGAGCTTGTGCTGAGGCAATTATTTCTTTTTTTAAATTATTGCTTAATGCTAGAAAACATTACAACATGAGCTGTTCTGTTTATGTTTCATTCTGAGTTTCTCTGTTTTTAATTGTTGTCTTGTTTCATTTGCTGTACTGTTATTCATTCTTAATTTCTTTCTTTTCGAAATTTCTTATTTCAATAGGTAATCAATATTAAAGGTAAGAAATTAATAAAGGATTTTGTTATTTAAAAGAGCAATGGCCAATCTCCTAACATCTACGAAAATCTTACAAAACGTTACTTGACGATACATATTATTATTACAACTTCGTTTCATTTGCCCATGGTTTTTTAACTTTGAACATTATTATTATTATTATTTTTTTTTTGTTTTTTTAAGGACGGATAATAAAGTAGGTAAATATGCAAAAAAAAATTGGGGTTATATAGTATATTTTTAACCTGTGGAATAATAAATTGAGTTTTTTTTTTTTAAATTATGTGGACAAAACGGATGAACACAAAATAAATAAAGAGTGAAAAATAACACAAGACCGATCCAGAACACAGAGTCGACGCCGAAATTACAAAAGAAAAATGACAATTATTTAGTTGACTTGTCAAAAATAGGGAGGCTACTTTTTTTCTTTTCAATTCAAATTCATTAAATATACAGTACCTGTAAACTTAAAGAACTTAGAAGACAAAAACTTAACCGAAAACAGACGGATTTAACAGCGGTCCCAAACTAAGTGTAGCTTGTATCTTGGTACCAAAATATTATATTATTGATCTATTTTCGTCAGTACCGATTTTCAAAAGTAAAATCATGATTCTAATTAAGAAATTGGCTAATCAACTACTACTAGCTGCCACGCTTCTGTACTGCATCGGGGATGTTTGCGCTGTTTTACACTGATGACTTTCATGCCATCATTTGCAAGAGGACTTTATCCCTGATCTGCAGAATGCGTGGCAGCCGCAACAAAATCTTAAACACAGCCGATATGATCTCATCCCCGCTTTGGTCACTTGTTAAGTCAGTCATCTGACTTACTTTGACTGATTCTGACTTTTATTTTTATTATTTTTAATATTCATAATGAATTTCTGACATTAATTTTAATTAATTTAAATAATGTTAACGATTTTAAAGAACTTAATGAATTTAAAGATGCGATTAACTTATTAATTTATTTTACAATTTGATTTTATGTACCTATTTATATTTTTATGTAGTTATTTATTTTTGTCATAATAATTATTATTGTAGCATGTATTTTTAATATTTGATTTCTAACGTAATTTTAAGTAGGTATTACATTAATATGGATCACTGAACCTGATTTTAAAAAATATATAAAAATTAACTTATAAGTAAAATCAAATTATGCTAATGGATTATGTTATTTAAATAATTCACAAGAGTTTATACGGTGGACATTCACTGTGATATATAGTAATAAAATAGATTTCGATTTTAGAAAATGTACTTTCTGAAATAAAATGTACGTAGATACTAACCTGCATGAAGAGTAGTTAGTGAAGGCCCAGTAGCCGCGGCCCCGACTTACGAGGTCGTAGGTAGGTCGTTTCGGGGTCGTAAGTTGAACCTTGCTTTATAAGTGCGCAGGTGCATTGCTTTTTGAAAATAATTTCATCACCACTGCTCTCAAAACCGTGAAGGAAAATATCGTGAGGAAACCAGCATATCCCAGAACCAAAAATTCCAAGACACTTAATAAGAGGAGGCCTGCAATGTATCCTAGCAGTGGGAACATTATATGCTGATTAAGATTATGATAATGCGTTCTGATAAGCAAAGCTTGTATTATTAAGATTGTTGTATTGTTTCAGACCTCTTATTTTCCCTGCTTTTAAAACTCTGTAATTATAATAGTCCTAGTAAATATATATAATAGTCCCAGGTCGAGCAAAGTGTTATTGGGTTTATCTATCTGAAAATTTTCAGTACCAGCCTGGAGTCTGAATTTGTGCCCAGTTGATGGCAATAGGCTCGCCCCCTGTTACATGGGACTTAAAACATAACTGGCGAAATGTGAGTGAACCTGCTACAGGGACACCTCTGTCCAACCTTTCGGGGAAACAAGGCGTGATGTAATTATAATAGTAAATTAGAATAATAAACAATGTAGGTACTTCATTTTGGTAATATAGTCTGTTAATAACGAATTCTGTGTTTCTCTAGTCTAAAATAACAATTTGTTATTTTTCTTTCTGAATTACTGGATTTTCATGGCTCATTTACTTTAGGTTGAACAATATACTGTTGGAACCCCTATTTTATTAAGATAAAGATAGTGGTCTTCTGCTAAAACATAAATTCTGTTTGCACAAGCATCGTGAGAATAATTTAACGATGTGCTTATTTTTTTTGTTGGCGTCCCTGACCTAGTACAATATCTTCGATTACAAGGAAATTTATGCAACGTAAGATTCTGAGTAAGCAAGGGGCATGACACAGTCACTAATAGATAATATCACGAATGAAATTAAAACGAATTCGTTTCGGTCTGTGCACACATACCTACTAAGTATATGGGGCAATAAATGAAAAAAAAAACAGTGGCACTCCGGGAGTGCCGACAGAAGTGAAAACTTGAACAAGATTGCCTTGGTGTAAGAAAAATACTTGTATAGAACATTGGTCCGTAACTTTATCTAAATAAAAACCACAATCGCGTTTACAAAAAAAAAAAAAACTTCCAATACCTTAAAAGTAAAAATACTTGCACAGAACATTGATCCGTAACGTCATATAAATAAAGAGCACAATCGCGTTTACAAAAATGAGGTGTCTTCATGGTGTCGCGAAAAAAATTATTTAGTCCCATTTCGAAAATGCCCAAAGCGCCTAATTAAGTTTTCACTTAAAAAAAAAAATATGATTCGTCAAAAATCACGATCCGGAAAATGAGTATTTTATCGGTTGTGATATTAATGCATTGTTTAAAATATCGGTCAAATTACAAAAGAAAAACATTGCTACTGTAAGTAATTATCCCGCCGCACGCCGATGGGAATAAGCCAAAAATCTAAGTGGGTCAATTTTTGTGCAGCTTATCCTTCATACAACGTTAATAGTTTGTACTATAAGATTCTCGTCTGTTGTGCGAACTGAGAGTTAGAGAACATCTCCCGGCCTGGTGGCCAGGAGATATTTATTCTTTCTGATAATTAGACAAAAATCAGAAAGACAAATATCAACATATGTCAAACTATGAGAGTATGTACGTGCACTGTATGTTTAAACAAAAATGATTAATAGTTTTGTTTATGTGTACACGCAAACTAAACGACAAGTGAACCGTGGCTAGCGAATAGACCGAGAGTCATGTTAAAAACCCAAAAACCGCTCCGCGATTTGTTATCTGGTCATGATAACCTGACTGCGTGCCGTGTGTTGGATAGATGGGAGGTTAGGGAATAGTGGGATGGCATAAACTAGTTAATCACTTCACTCTCACATATAGAAGCAACAAAATGATGTACCCAGGATTTTGTAATATCTTTAATTAAAATGGGAGGGGAGGGTTTCTTGCCCTTGGAGTTTCCTGCCCGTTCTTCTCCATAGAGATCTACGTTTTCGAATGGGCAATTAGCTTCAACTTTCTGACTAACTGACCGACTCTTTGACAGTTCAAAAGTGCCTGTAAATGGTTTAATTGAAATAAATGCTTTGAGTTTGAATTTGAATTATCTCACAATTTTTAAATATTTCAACAATTTGTAAATTCGACCTTTGCCAGCACTATCGACTGTTTCATCGGCACCTTTTTTTTTTTAACATTTGTAGCTTTTTAGGTAGCTGATTAAATGAAGATATCTCCTCTGTAATTTGTACGCTTAATGCCTTAGATGATTTTTGAAAATGGTTAGTAAACTTCTGCCTTTAACTTTTACCTGTTTGATGTTTTAGAAAATTTGGTTACATCAAAAGGTTTATTAAAGTATAAGGTAACCCATGGAAAAGCAATGAAGGCCATTCAATTTGAGAGTTTAGATAAAAGTGATGATATTTAGTGACGAATTCTGTATTTTTTTCAAAATAACATAAAAATTGTTTTTTTTCGATTCCCATGAATTTTCGCCTAGGCTTCATGGGATGCTTAATTGTTGTAAATGGGTCACACTATCACGACTTGGAAGGAATACGTCAATTTACCAGTCACCCTGTATAATTACATTTTCCGCTATATGAAATAAGGCGAACTGTTTGTGGTTTTGTGATTTTCATCTATTTAAAAGTGCAAACCAACGAGGTTGTTTTAGTCCAGCGAGAAAATATTAATATCTCCCTAAGATGGAGTTTTAAAAGTCAAGTTTTTATTTTCTTGAATCTTCTAACCTCAGAAATTTCTTTTTAAATATGGCCTGAAATTTACACTTTCTTGACCCCCTGTCACCGCTGATGGAAAGAGATGGATGAGGTCTATGAACTTCTCGTAGTAAAGTATTAAAACTACTTTTCAAGTACCTGTTTTTTTTTTTTATTTTTTTTTTTATTCTTTTTTTATTTATAGAGGGTTTAATCAAAAACTGATTATGCCACCCTCATCGGTACAAACAATTATTCCTTATAATCTTAATCCTATTTTTGCTAACTTATACAAGTATCTTGCGTCCGTCGACAATGGGGACGCAAGCATGCTATTACACCTTCCAACATCCAGTGATTTTGATAACAGTGTGATTCTTTCGGACTCGTTCCGGACGCATTCCATCAGTATATGGTAAGTGTCTTCCACTATATTACACTCCGGTCAATTTGGTGAAGTAACTTTACCCATAAGAAATGCGAAACTGTTCATTGGAATGTGTCCCGCTCGAAGCCGAAGAGCCATTACAATTTCCTGACGACTCATGTTTGCCTGGTCGAACCATGAACAGCGAGAAAGTGCAGGCTGGATTGTCCGATACCAGATTCCCTTGCTCAGTGACCTCTGATCGAAGTGTTCATGTCACATTTTAGTGCATTCTGCTTTAACTTCACACAAATAATCACTGTGCTGGGGAAAATGTGGACAGACCAATCCATCATCGCAAGCATCCTTCGCCAGCCGATCCACTACTTCATTATCTTCCAAGCCAACATGAGCCGGTATCCATTGCAGTACAATATTCTTATTCTTAGAAATAAGCTTACAAATAGATTTGATCACGCTGTAGGCCATCGGAGTACCCCGAAAACTCGAGGTACACCGAGCCAAATGTTGAAGAGCGCTTCTCGAATCACTCAAAATAACATAATTGCCGCTTTCAAATGAGTCAATGTAAGACAATGCTTCATCTATTGCCACAAGTTCAGTACACATTATATTGCATTTTGAGTTTACCTTTAATTGCACTGCATTTTTAGTTTGCGGATCGAAAAACGCTGCTCCTGAACCTATTTTGTTTTTGGAACCATCTGTGTATATTACACACATATTATACACTACGTTTTGCCTTTTAGTCTGTGATACATACGTGCATTTTCTTTCATCAAACTTTCTTTATCACAGAATTTAAGAGATATCTCTATACTAATAAAACTTCACACTTTAACATTACAAAGACACTGGGTAAAAGTAAATTCATCAAACAAATAAACTGCAAATCATTTTATTGAATCATTAGTTTGGATGAAAACTTAAGTAATTATTTTGAAGTTTTTAGTAGACACCACATCCACAGCCGCGGCCTGCATAGCCAAGTCCGAGAGCTGCAGGAGCTCCAAGTCCATACCCAGCGCCAAACCCATAGCCACCCGCAGTACCATAGGCACCACCAGCGCCATACGCACCAGCAGCGCCATAGCCAGCAGCAGAAGGAGCGATGCTCTCAATAGCAGTAATACCGTTACCGCAGCTGTAGCTGACGGCGCCAGCACCGCCACTTGGTAACACTCCCTCCAAAGCCACAGCACTCACGAACGGCAGCTCACCAGCCACGGACAGAGCACCCTCGTATACATTCTCAGACGCTACGGAGAGACCACTTGGAGCGAAAGCAGAGGAGCTGGAGACAGGCAGTCCACCGCCACTGGTGGGGATGATCTCTAGAGCAGCCAAGCCATTGCCAATAAAACCATTACCAATAATACCATCACCAATGAAACCATTGTTGGCACAGTTACCAGCATAGCCATTGCCAATAAAACCATTACCAATAATACCATCACCAATGAAACCATTGTTGGCACAGTTACCAGCATAGCCATTACCAATTAAACCATTTCCAATTATACCATCACCAATGAAACCATTGTTGGCACAGTTACCAGCATAGCTATTACCAATCAATCCATTCCCGATCAAACCATTGCCAGCCCAGCCGTTACCAGCACATCCTGGGGCAATCAGAGCAGGAGCGGCGATGGCTCCACGACCAAGACATGAACTGAACGCAGTCTGTAAACAAAAAAATCTTGTATCAGTAATTATCGATATCAGCAAATATGCATTGAAACATAATAATTATAACGATCAAGTAACGTAATGGGTGTCAGACGTGTTTTATGCAATTCTTAACATGATTTTAGTGTGGAAAACTTAAAGTTCATTATAAAATAAAAAGTAAGAATGTATGGCTTAAGTTAAATGGCCTCTTCGCGGAATTGAAGACCAGAGTTTTAAATCTGAATTCCAACCTTATTTCTATATACTGGTAATATTTACATGTGACTCGAAATAATAGGGTTTAATAGGCATTACAATATGCGTTAGTTAATCCACAATATTAAACTGATCAAATGCTCAGTGTCACATGAAATTTCGATACTCTAAAAAGATCCAAGAAATGGGAACACAAAATATTGAAGAATTATTAATTCTCACCTGGATGAAGAGCGCCTGAGCGCAGAGGACGAGGATCACCTTGGCAGACATTGTAGTTTGTGTTGAAGTAAACTTCAGAATGAGTTTTTCAAGAATCGTTCGACTATTTATATTGAAACGTAGTCCTTATCTAGTTGTGTTGCAGCAATTTGTGGATTTTGAAATGAACTTTTCATACCTTTATCAGTAGTTGCAATATGGGGACATGCATGTATTTCGTAAGTGATGGTATCCTTGAAATATTTAGTATGAAGGGCTTTGTTTTAATAGAACATAGAAAAAACATCACGTTGTTATGATAAGAAAATTCCGTACTATATAAACGTAGTCTAGAAGTAGTAACATCATTCAGTCTTCAGCTTTTCGTTGAACACAAACAAACATCAAACATGTCTACCTTCACTGTTCTGTTGCTCTGCATCCAAGCTTGCTTGGTCCAGGTGAGTGATCGTCCAAAATATATTTAATTTTAAGATTTCTCATCATTGCTAATGTTTTTGTATTTCATAGTTGTTCTGTAATTCTGGCATGATGATTTTCTATAAATAAATATGTTTTTGTTCCCACAGAATGTGTTCGGCTGCGGAGGTCAAGTGGCCGCCGTAGCTCCTGCTCTGGGTTTCGGCGCTGGTCTTTATCCTGGTGCTGCATGTGGTGGTGCGCTCGGTCTTGGTGGTTATGGTGGCGCACTTGCTCCTGCTACCGCATACGGAGGTGCTATCGGCACTGGAGCTGCTTACTGCGGCACCGGTGAAGGCAACGTGGCGGTCATTGGTGAGCTACCAGTCGCCGGTAACACCGCTGTTGCTGGTCAGGTCCCCACCCTAGGTTTCGTGAATTTCGGCGGCGCTGTGCCAGCTGCTGGTGCCGTGTCTATCTCCGGCCAGTGCGCGTGCGGCTGTGGTTCTCCTATCTACTACTGAAGGATCTTCTACTGATGCCTCAATAAAAATAAACGATTATGAATTGAGCAAATAATTTAATATTTTATTTAATCTACAAATACAAACCTATTAATTCTTATTTTTTATCCTAACTAGTTATTATATATGCGAAAGTGAGTTTGTTTGTTTGTTACGCTTTCACGCTAAAACGGCTGATCAGCTTTCGATGATATTTGGCACACAGATAGACCTTGACCTCGGTTAGGAAATAGGATACTTTTTATTCCGTTAGTTTGTTCCGTGGGATAATTTCTGACCTTCGTTCACATAATTTCTGACCTACGTTCACATAATTTCTGACCTACATTCCTGTGGAATTTTTTCCGACAATTACGCGTGCGAAGCTGCGGGCAAAAGCTAGGAAGTAATAAATTAATGTTGGATTTTCACGCTGACATGCATTTTTGGGTTTCGGTTTAAAGAAATTTGATCCTCAAAAAGAGCATACCTACCATGCATTGTAGACCTAACTAAGAGAAACTATACAAAATATTTATCATTATTGTTGGTTAGCCAAATACAACTTTAACCTATTTTAGGGTTTCATACTACTGAATGAAAAAGCAGAACTCTTATTGGATCACTCGAGTGTCTGCCTGTCTGGCTGGCTGCCTGTCTGTCCGTCTGTCACAGCCAATTTTCTCCGAATATTCTAGACTTATTTAGTTGAAAATCGAATAATATGAATTTCTGTGACCCAAACACGAACGTGTAACGTAAATAAATGAATTTTGAATATGGGGATAATCGAATTAATTAACTTATTTATGCCATCCCGCTTATTCCTAACCTCCCAGCAATCTAACAGATGGCAAGCAATCAGGTCGTCATGACCAGATTACTAGTCGCGGAACGGCTTTTGAATTTTTAACATAACTCACGGTCTACTCGCTGGTCACGGTTCACTTGTCGCTTAGTTCACGTGTGTTTTTAAAAATAATGCTTGTGTACCTTCAGTAGAGGTACTAAGGCATAATACATGCAGCAAGTTACCAACACAGGTGTTAGAAAAATAATAAGTTAGAGGTGCCCATTTTAAACAAAACTTTTTTTTTTATTACAAACAGCAATCAGGTTCAGGTTTGAAATTATTTCAACAATTGCCAATTTTATCTTTGTCAGCATTATCGACAATGGATCCCAATTATTTGAAATAAATTAGCAATGAAGAAGAAGGCCTTTCAATTTCATATTTTCAAGAATTCATAATTTATGTGACATTCTGGGATTTTTCTGAAACTAAGGCTAAGCCATGATAAACAAAGGATTTTTTTTAAAGCCTCAAATGTCAACGTATGACAAACTATTGGAGTATGTACGTGCACTGTTTGTTTAAAAAAATATTATTAATAGTTTTGTTTATATTTACATGCAAACTAAGCGACAAGTGAACCGTGACCAGCGAGTAGACCGGGAGTCATGTTAAAAACCCAAAAACCGCTCCGCGATTCGTTATCTGGTCATGACAACCTGATTGCGTGCCGTGTGTTGGATAGATGGGAGGTTAGGAAGTAGTGTGATGGCATAAACTAGTTAATTACTTCGATTATATCACAAATTTTAAATATTTCAACAATTTGTAAATTCAACCTTTGCCAGCACTATCGACTGTTTCATCGGCACCTCTAATTTTTTTTTAAACATTTGTTCCTCTTTAGGTAGCTGATTAAATGAAGATGTCTTCTCTGTTTCTATGCTTAATGCCTCAGTAATATTTCGAGATAACTGGTGTCAAAGTTCATGTACTTAGATGATTTTTGAAAATTGTTTGTAAACTTCTGCCTTTAACTTTTACCTGTTTGATGTTTTAGAAAATTTGGTTACATCGAAAGGTTTATTAAAGTATTAGGTATCCCATGGAAAAGCAATGAAGGCCATTCAATTTGAGAATTTAGAGAAAAGTGATATTTAGTGACGAATTCTGTAAATTTTTCAATATAACATAAAAATTGGGTTTTCTCGATTTCCATGAATTTTCGCCTAGGCTTCACGGGGTGCTTAATTGTTGTAAATGAGTCACACTATCACGTCCTGGAAGGAATACGCCAAATTACCAGTCACCCTGTATAATTATATTTTCCGCTGTGAAATAAGGCGAACTGTTTGTGATTTTGTGATTTTCATCTATTTAAAATTGCACTTTTGCACCAACGAGGTTGTTTTAGTCCAGCGAGAAAATATTAATATCTCCCTAAGATGGAGTTTTAAAAGTCAAGTTTTTATTTTCTTGAATACTCTAACCTCAGAAATTTCTTTTTAAATATGGCCTGAAATTTACACTTTTTTGACACCGATATCCCCTGATGGAAAGAGGTGGATGAAGTCTATGATGAACTTTTCGTAGTAAAGTATTAAAACTAATTTTCAAGTGTCTGTTTATTTTTATTTTGCACTATGTTTTGCCTTTTAGTCTGTGATAAAAAAGTGCATTTTCTTTCTTCAAACTTCCTTTATCACAGAATTAAAGAGATATCTCTAGACTAATAAAACTTTACACTTAAACATTACAGGGACCCTGGGTAAAAGTAAATTCATAAAACAAAATAAATTGCAAATCATTTTATTGAATCATTAGTTTGGATGAAAACTTAAGTAATTATTTTGAAGTTTTTAGTAGACACCACATCCACAGCCACGGCCTGAATAGCCAAGTCCAAGAGCTGCAGGAGCTCCAAGTCCATACCCAGTGCCAAACCCATAGCCACCCGCAGTACCATAGGCACCACCAGCGCCATACGCACCAGCAGTGCCATAGCCAGCAGCAGAAGGAGCGATGCTCTCAATAGCAGTAATACCGTTACCGCAGCTGTAGCTGACGGTGCCAGCACCAGCACTGGGCAATAAGCCCTCCAAAGCCACAGCACTCACGAACGGCAGCTCACCAGCCACGGACAGAGCCCCCTCATACACATTTTCAGACGCAACGGAGAGGCCACTGGGAGCGAAAGCAGAGGAGCTGGAGACAGGCAATCCACCGCCACTGGTGGGAATGATTCCTATTCCAGCCAAGCCATTGCCAGCACAGTTACCAAACAAGCCATTGCCGATCAAACCATTACCAATTATGCCATCACCAATCAAGCCATTGTTGGCCCAGTTACCAGCACAGCCGTTACCAGCATAGCCATTACCGATCAATCCATTTCCGATCAAACCATTGCCGTTACCGAAAGCTCCACGACCAAGACACGAACTGAAAGCAGTCTGTAAACAAGAAAATTATTATTAGTAAATATATCTCGATTAACAAACGATGGCGATGCATTGAAACGTTATTATTTAATTGATCACGTAACTAAATGTGTGTCAAACGCATTTTATGTAACTGCATAGATGATAAAACATAATCATCACTAAATTTTTCACTCTAGGCGAAGTAAAATAGTATTTGGAAATTCCTAGAATTTACCGAAATGCAACTTTAAGTAATGTAATTAGTCCTTCTGAGTAGAACTAAAAGTTTCTGATCATAGTATAGAACGCAGACAACGATCCTTGTTAAATCAGAACATAATATCTGCGCAAAAGTAGTAACGGCAATCAGAATATAGTCATTATAAAAGTCAAAATAGTTTCTCACCTGGATGAAGAGCGCCTGAGCGCAGAGAACGAGGATCACCTTAGCTGACATTGTAGTTTGTGTTGAACTGAATTTGAGAATGAGTTTTCCAAGACTCGGTCGACTAATTATACTGAAATGTAGTCCTTATCTAATTGTGTTGCACCACACACAGTAGGCTGCTAAACAAAGAAATCGGAAAATGCGTGCATTTTCATTTCTTTGTTAAAATTATCATATGTTTTGTTATTAAAACAGGAAATAGTAAAAAAGTACGTGTTTTTGATAAGAACTCCTGCACTATATAAACATGGTGTAAGACATCTAAAAGCATCAGTTTTCAGCTTCTCGTTGAACTTACGAATTCATCAAACATGTCTACCTTCACTGTTCTGTTGCTCTGCATCCAAGCTTGCTTGGTCCAGGTAAGTTTTTTACTAAGTTTTCCTGGTATCTTATTATCATTTTCATGAATTTCCTCCATTGTTGCTTCCTCCCGTCATATACCTATGTATATTTCTCCTATATCGATGTCATTCATACTGGTTTGAGAGAAGAAAAGACGTTCTTTCATTTCTTCAAAATCTCGTAAACTAAAATCGAATATGTTAGTCTTAATGATATGAACCTCTTCAAACTGTGCCTGTCCTTGTTCTTGAGATTTCCTCAGCGAGCGATATGTTTCCTATCTAATGTTATTTTCTTCCAACAGAATGTTTTCGGCCTATACCGCGGCGGTGGAGGCTGTGGATGTGGAGCACCAGCTGTTGGTCTAGCCCCTGCTTTAGGCTTCGGTTCTGCTTATGATGGTGCTCTGGGTTTCGGCGCTGGTCTCTCTCCTGGTGCTGGATGTGGTGGTTCCCTCGGTTTTGGTGCTTACGGTGGTGCTTTTGGATCTGCTTATGGTGGCGCACTTTCTCCTGCTGCTGCATATGGAGGTGCTATCGTTCCTGGAGCTGCTTACGGCGGCATGGGTGAAGGCAACGTGGCGGTCATTGGTGAGCTGCCAGTCACCGGTAACACCGCTGTTGCTGGTACTGTTCCCATAATGGGCGCAGTGACTTTCGGTGGTGCTGTACCCGCTGCTGGTGCCGTATCTATCTCCGGACAGTGCGCTTGCGGCTGTGGTTCTCCCCTTTACTACTGAAACCCAAAATCGGAATAAACGACCATAAACTAAACAATCTTTTTTTTGCAACATCTAACCATAACCGCGATGTCAAAATAACATAGGTACTAGAATATAGCCTATGCTGAGGCAATTATTTCTTTTTTTAAATTATTGTTTAATGCTAGAAAACATTACAACATGAGCTGTTCTGTTTATGCTTCATTCTGAGTTTCTCTGTTTTTAATTGTTGCCTTGTTTCATTTACTGTACTGTTAATTATTCTTAATTTTCTTCTTTTCGAGATTTCTTATTTAAATAGGTAAAGGATTTTGTTGTTTCAAAGAGCAATGGCCAATCTCCTAACATCTACGAAAATCTTACAAAACGTTACCTGACGATACATAATATTATTACTTCATTTCATTTGCCCATGAATTTATAACTTTGAACAACATTCTTTTTTTTTTAAGTACGGAGAATAAAGTAGGCAAATACGCAAAAAAAATTGGGTTTAATTAATAATATATTTTTAACCTGTTGAATCTTAAATCGAGTTGTATTTCTTAATTATGTAGACAAAACGGATGAGCACAATATAAATAAAGAGTGCGAAATAACACAAGAACGATCAGAACAGAGTCGATGCCGAAATTACAAAAGAAAAATGACAATTATTTAGTTGACTTGTCAAAAAATTACCTTCCTAGGTCATTTTTTTTTTAAATTCAGTTGCATTAAACATCCATGAAATTCTGACCTGTAAACTTGAACTCAGAAGACAGAAACTTAACCGAAAACAGACGAATTTAACAGCGGGTCCTAAACTAAGCGCTGCCTGTATCTTTGTGACCCAAAATATTATATTATTGATTTATTTTTGTCAGTACCGAGTTTCAAAAGTAATAGCATGTTTCTAATTTAGAAATTGCCTATATTAATTACTACTAGCTGCCACGCTTTTTTACTGACTGCATCGGGGATGTTCGCGCCGTTTCGCACTGATGGCTTTTATGCCATCATTCGCGAGCGGACGGTATCCCTGATCTGCAGAATGCGTGACGGCCGCAACGAAATCTTAAAGACAGCCGATAGGATCTCATCCCCGCTTTTTTCACTTGTTAAGTCAGTTATCTGACTTACTTTGACAAATTCTGACTTTTATTTTTAATATTTATAATGAATTTCTGGATTTCAATTGACATACATTTTAATTAATTTAAATAATGTAAACGATTTTAAAGATCTTAATAATTTAAAGATCCGATTGACTTATTAAATTATTACCTATTTATATTTTTATATAATTATTTATTTTAGTTATAATAATTATTATTGTAGCATGTATTTTAATCTTTCATAGGTTAGGTATACAAAAATTAATATGGATCACTGAACCAGATTAAAAAAAAAAAAAATTATACGTAAAATCAAATTATACTAATGGCTTATCTTATTTAAATAATTCACAAGAGTTTATACGGTTAACATTCACTGTGATATATAGTAACAAAATAGATTTAGATTTTAGAAGAAGTTCTTTCTGAAATAAAATTTACGTAGATTTACCTGCATGAAGAGTAGTGGTGGCCCAGTAGCCACGGCCCCGACTTTCGAGTTATAGGTCGTAGGTTCAACCTTGCTTTATAAGTGCGCAGGCGGTTTACTTAGTGTAAATAATTTCATCACCTCTGCTCTCAAAACTGTGAAGGAAAATATCGTGAGGAAACCAGCATGTCCTAGAACCAAAAATTTCAAGACATCTGCCAACCCGTGCTGGGCCCGCGTGGTAGATTAAAGTCCACTCCCACTCGAAGAGAGGTCTGCAATATGTCCCAGCAGTGGGAACATTATAGGCTGATATGATTATGCATACTGATAAGAAAACCTTTTAATGTTTAAGACGAATACCTTTTGTTTTCCTTTCTTTTAAAACTAAATAATTATAATAGTCCTATTAATAGTGATGAGGTCCTGGGTTCGATTCGCAGGTTGGACAAAGTGTTATTAGGTTTTTCTGTCTGAAATTTCTCAGTAGCAGCCTGGAATCTGGATTTGTGCCCGGTTGATGGCAATAGGCTCGCTCACTATTATATGGGACTTAAAACATAACTGGCGAAATGTGGGTGAACCTGCTACAGGGACACCTCTGTCCAACCCTTCGGGGAAACAAGGCGTGATGTAATTATAATAGTAAATTAGAATAATAAACAATGTAGGTACTGCAGTTTGGTAATATAGTCTGTTAATAACGAATTCTGTGTTTCTCTAGTCTAAAATAGCAATCTGTTATTTTTCTTTCTGAATGACTGGATTTTTATGGCTCATTTACTTTTGGTTGAATAATATATTGTTGGAATCCCGATTTTATTTAAATACAGATAGTGGTCTTCTGTTAAAACATAAATTCTGTTTGCAAAAGCATCGTGAGAATAATTTAACGACGTGGTTATTTGTTGGCGTCCTTGACCTAGTACAATATCTTCGATTACAAGTTTTTATGCAACGTAAGATTCTGAGTAAGCAAGGGGCATGACACAGTCACTAATAGATAATATCACGAATGAAATTAAAACGAATTCGTTTCGGTCTGTGCACACATACCTACTAAGCATATGGGGCACTAAATGAAAAAAAAAAACAGTGGCACTCCGGGAGTGCCGACAGAAGTGAAAACTAGAACAAGATTGCCTTGGTGTAAGAAAAATACTTGTATAGAACATTGGTCCGTAACTTTATCTAAATAAAGACCACAATCGGGTTTACAAAAAAAAAAACTTCCAATACCTTAAAAGTAAAAATACATGCACAGAACATTGATCCGTAACGTCATATAAATAAAGAGCACAATCGCGTTTACAAAAATGAGGTGTCTTCATGGTGTCGCGAAAAAAATGGTTTAGTCCCATTTCGAAAATGCCCAAAGCGCCTAATTAAGTTTTCACTTAAAAAAAAAATATGATTCGTCAAAAATCACGATCCGGAAAATGAGTATTTTATCGGTTGTGATATTAATGCATTGTTTATAATAACGGTCAAATTACAAAAGAAAAACATTGCTACTGTAAGTAATTATACCGCCGCACGCCGATGGGAATAAGCCAAAAATCTAAGTGGGTCAATTTTTGTGCAGCTTATCCTTCATACAACGTTAATAGTTTGTACTATACGATTCTCGTCTGTTGTGCGAACTGAGAGTTAGAGAATATCTCCCGGCCTGGTGGCCAGGAGATATTTATTCTTTCTGATAATTAGACAAAAATCAGAAAGACAAATATCAACATATGTCAAACTATGAGAGTATGTACGTGCACTGTATGTTTAAACAAAAATGATTAATAGTTTTGTTTATGTGTACACGCAAACTAAACGACAAGTGAACCGTGGCTAGCGAATAGACCGAGAGTCATGTTAAAATCCCAAAAACCGCTCCGCGATTTGTTATCTGGTCATGATAACCTGACTGCGTGCCGTGTGTTGGATAGATGGGAGGTTAGGGAATAGTGGGATGGCATAAACTAGTTAATCACTTCACTCTCACATATAGAAGCAACAAAATGATGTACCCAGGATTTTGTAATATCTTTAATTAAAATGGGAGGGGAGGGTTTCTTGCCCTTGGAGTTTCTTGCCCGTTCTTCTCCATAGAGATCTACGTTTTCGAATGGGCAATTAGCTTCAACTTTCTGACTAACTGACCGACTCTTTGACAGTTCAAAAGTGCCTGTAAATGGTTTAATTGAAATAAATGCTTTGAGTTTGAATTTGAATTATCTCACAATTTTTAAATATTTCAACAATTTGTAAATTCGACCTTTGCCAGCACTATCGACTGTTTCATCGGCATCTTTTTTTTTTTTTTTTTTTTAACATTTGTAGCTTTTTAGGTAGCTGATTAAATGAAGATATCTCCTCTGTAATTTGTACGCTTAATGCCTTAGATGATTTTTGAAAATGGTTAGTAAACTTCTGCCTTTAACTTTTACCTGTTTGATGTTTTAGAAAATTTGGTTACATCAAAAGGTTTATTAAAGTATAAGGTAACCCATGGAAAAGCAATGAAGGCCATTCAATTTGAGAGTTTAGATAAAAGTGATGATATTTAGTGACGAATTCTGTATTTTTTTCAAAATAACATAAAAATTGTTTTTTTTCGATTCCCATGAATTTTCGCCTAGGCTTCATGGGATGCTTAATTGTTGTAAATGGGTCACACTATCACGACTTGGAAGGAATACGTCAATTTACCAGTCACCCTGTATAATTACATTTTCCGCTATATGAAATAAGGCGAACTGTTTGTGGTTTTGTGATTTTCATCTATTTAAAAGTGCAAACCAACGAGGTTGTTTTAGTCCAGCGAGAAAATATTAATATCTCCCTAAGATGGAGTTTTAAAAGTCAAGTTTTTATTTTCTTGAATCTTCTAACCTCAGAAATTTCTTTTTAAATATGGCCTGAAATTTACACTTTCTTGACCCCCCTATCACCGCTGATGGAAAGAGATGGATGAGGTCTATGAACTTCTCGTAGTAAAGTATTAAAACTATTTTTCAAGTACCTGTTTATTTTTTTTATTTTTTTTTTATTCTTTTTTTATTTATAGAGGGTTTAATCAAAAACTGATTATGCCACCCTCATCGGTACAAACAATTATTCCTTATAATCTTAATCCTATTTTTGCTAACTTATACAAGTATCTTGCGTCCGTCGACAATGGGGACGCAAGCATGCTATTACACCTTCCAACATCCAGTGATTTTGATAACAGTGTGATTCTTTCGGACTCGTTCCGGACGCATTCTATCAGTATATGGTAAGTGTCTTCCACTATATTACACTCCGGACAATTTGGTGAAGTAACTTTACCCATAAGAAATGCGAAACTGTTCATTGGAATGTGTCCCGCTCGAAGCCGAAGAGCCATTACAATTTCCTGACGACTCATGTTTGCCTGGTCGAACCATGAACAGCGAGAAAGTGCAGGCTGGATTGTCCGATACCAGATTCCCTTGCTCAGTGACCTCTGATCGAAGTGTTCATGTCACATTTTACTGCATTCTGCTTTAACTTCACACAAATAATCACTGTGCTGGGAAAAGTGTGGACAGACCAATCCATCATCGCAAGCATCCTTCGCCAGCCGATCCACTACTTCATTATCTTCCAAGCCAACATGAGCCGGTATCCATTGCAGTACAATATTCTTATTCTTAGAAATAAGCTTACAAATAGATTTGATCACGCTGTAGGCCATCGGAGTACCCCGAAAACTCGAGGTACACCGAGCCAAATGTTGAAGAGCGCTTCTCGAATCACTCAAAATAACATAATTGCCGCTTTCAAATGAGTCAATGTAAGACAATGCTTCATCTATTGCCACAAGTTCAGTACACATTATATTGCATTTTGAGTTTACCTTTAATTGCACTGCATTTTTAGTTTGCGGATCGAAAAACGCTGCTCCCGAACCTATTTTGTTTTTGGAACCATCTGTGTATATTACACACATATTATACACTACGTTTTGCCTTTTAGTCTGTGATACATAAGTGCATTTTCTTTCATCAAACTTTCTTTATCACAGAATTTAAGAGATATCTCTATACTAATAAAACTTCACACTTTAACATTACAAAGACACTGGGTAAAAGTAAATTCATCAAACAAATAAACTGCAAATCATTTTATTGAATCATTAGTTTGGATGAAAACTTAAGTAATTATTTTGAAGTTTTTAGTAGACACCACATCCACAGCCGCGGCCTGCATAGCCAAGTCCGAGAGCTGCAGGAGCTCCAAGTCCATACCCAGCGCCAAACCCATAGCCACCCGCAGTACCATAGGCACCACCAGCGCCATACGCACCAGCAGCGCCATAGCCAGCAGCAGAAGGAGCGATGCTCTCAATAGCAGTAATACCGTTACCGCAGCTGTAGCTGACGGCGCCAGCACCGCCACTTGGTAACACTCCCTCCAAAGCCACAGCACTCACGAACGGCAGCTCACCAGCCACGGACAGAGCACCCTCGTATACATTCTCAGACGCTACGGAGAGACCACTTGGAGCGAAAGCAGAGGAGCTGGAGACAGGCAGTCCACCGCCACTGGTGGGGATGATCTCTAGAGCAGCCAAGCCATTGCCAATAAAACCATTACCAATAATACCATCACCAATGAAACCATTGTTGGCACAGTTACCAGCATAGCCATTGCCGATAAAACCATTACCAATAATACCATCACCAATGAAACCATTGTTGGCACAGTTACCAGCATAGCCATTACCAATTAAACCATTTCCAATTATACCATCACCAATGAAACCATTGTTGGCACAGTTACCAGCATAGCTATTACCAATCAATCCATTCCCGATCAAACCATTGCCAGCCCAGCCGTTACCAGCACATCCTGGGGCAATCAGAGCAGGAGCGGCGATGGCTCCACGACCAAGACATGAACTGAATGCAGTCTGTAAACAAAAAAATCTTGTATCAGTAATTATCGATATCAGCAAATATGCATTGAAACATAATAATTATATCGATCAAGTAACGTAATGGGTGTCAGACGTGTTTTATGCAATTCTTAACATGATTTTAGTGTGGAAAACTTAAAGTTCATTATAAAATAAAAAGTAAGAATGTATGGCTTAAGTTAAATGGCCTCTTCGCGGAATTGAAGACCAGAGTTTTAAATCTGAATTCCAACCTTATTTCTATATACTGGTAATATTTACATGTGACTCGAAATAATAGGGTTTAATAGGCATTACAATATGCGTTAGTTAATCCACAATATTAAACTGATCAAATGCTCAGTGTCACATGAAATTTCGATACTCTAAAAAGATCCAAGAAATGGGAATATAAAATATTGAAGAATTATTAATTCTCACCTGGATGAAGAGCGCCTGAGCGCAGAGGACGAGGATCACCTTGGCAGACATTGTAGTTTGTGTTGAAGTGAACTTCAGAATGAGTTTTTCAAGAATCGTTCGACTATTTATATTGAAACGTAGTCCTTATCTAGTTGTGTTGCAGCAATTTGTGGATTTTGAAATGAACTTTTCATACCTTTATCAGTAGTTGCAATATGGGGACATGCATGTATTTCGTAAGTGATGGTATCCTTGAAATATTTAGTATGAAGGGCTTTGTTTTAATAGAACATAGAAAAAACATCACGTTGTTATGATAAGAAAATTCCGTACTATATAAACGTAGTCTAGAAGTAGTAACATCATTCAGTCTTCAGCTTTTCGTTGAACACAAACAAACATCAAACATGTCTACCTTCACTGTTCTGTTGCTCTGCATCCAAGCTTACTTGGTCCAGGTGAGTGATCGTCCAAAATATATTTAATTTTAAGATTTCTCATCATTGCTAATGTTTTTGTATTTCATAGTTGTTCTGTAATTCTGGCATGATGATTTTCTATAAATAAATATGTTATTGTTCCCACAGAATGTGTTCGGCTGCGGAGGTCAAGTGGCCGCCGTAGCTCCTGCTCTGGGTCTCGGCGCTGGTCTTTATCCTGGTGCTGCATGTGGTGGTGCCCTCGGTCTTGGTGGTTATGGTGGCGCCATCGGATCTGCTTATGGTGGCGCACTTGCTCCTGCCACCGCATATGGAGGTACTATCGGCACTGGAGCTGCTTACTGCGGCACCGGTGAAGGCAACGTGGCGGTCATTGGTGAGCTACCAGTCGCCGGTAACACCGCTGTTGCTGGTCAGGTCCCCATCCTAGGTTTCGTGAATTTCGGCGGCGCTGTGCCAGCTGCTGGTGCCGTGTCTATCTCCGGCCAGTGCGCGTGCGGCTGTGGTTCTCCTATCTACTACTGAAGCAGTTTCTACTGATGCCTCAATAAAAATAAACGATTACGAATTGAGTAAATAATTTAATATTTTATTTAATCTACAAAAACAACCTATTAGTTCTAATTTATTATCCTAACTAATATTACAAATGTGAAAGTGAGTTTGTTTGTTTGTTACGCTTTCACGCTAAAACGGCTGATCAGCTTTCGATGATATTTGGCACACAGATAGGCCATAACCTCGGTTAGGAAATAGGATGCTTTTTATTCCGGTAGTTTGTTCCGTGGGATAATTTCTGACCTCCGCACAGGCGAAGTAATTGGTAAAAGCTAATAATATTTTAATTGTGAACATTTTAGAAGATATTTGGATGTTTCTTGATCAATCAAACCTTTGCAGCGGAACGGATTTGATAGTTTCCTATATCAACACATAAGAGATTTTTATCTCGGTCGAAGGTACAGTACCGACCAAAAGTCCATAGGCAATCGCACAAAGCAATAGACTGACGCTTCGGTTTGACTTACGACCTTCTTCTATAAGATGTTACAATACTATAAACACAGACACACTCACTTTGTCTACAACTCATAGTTGTTCATGATTTCTATCAATACAGTATATGACATGCTAGCTCAATGGATAAAGTGCTTTGGTATGTGCGGTTATGGCGAGCCGAGCGAGGGTTCAAATCTCATCTGCGGTTTGCTTGTAATTTTTTAATAATTACTATTCATAGTTTTTGTTATTTTAATAATGACTAGTTCAATAATCACTCGTTTTTTGTTTCGGTCGTCTTGTTCACATAAATATTAAAGTTTAGAAGTAGACCACAGAAAACTAAGTAAATTATTTCGATTTCTGTGGGGTAGACAGGATTCTGAAATATTTCTCCGACATTCGTTTCGCCGTTGAACGGTTCACCGACAGAACGACTCACTTTTCATTTTTTAACCGATAGAACGTTTCAACGGCGAGCGATTCGCCTACAGAACGATTCACTTTTCATTTTTTCACCGATAGAACGTTTCAACGGCGAACGATTCGCCGACAGAACGATTCACTTTTGAAAATTTAATCGACAGAACCTTTCACAGGCGAACGATTCGCCGACACAACTGTTCATCTGACCCTGGGGATACATACGTTTTGAAAGGTTAAATGAAATATATTTGATATTTCATTTAACCTTTCAAAACGTATGTATAACCATAACATTTATGATACATTTTTTGGTTAGTTTTGCATAAAACTTTAAGTTTCGTCTGTACAACTTGATTCAGGTGTAAACAACAAACGGAAACAGGTCTACATGTCGAATACCTGTGTTTTATACCCCAGGGTCAGATGAACTGTTGTGTCGGCGAATCGTTATGGTTATACATACGTTTTGAAAGGTTAAATGAAATATCAAATATATTTCATTTAACCTTTCAAAACGTATGTATCCCCAGGGTCAGATGAACTGTTGTGTCGGCGAATCGTTCGCCTGTGAAAGGTTCTGTCGATGAAATTTTCAAAAGTGAATCGTTCTGTCGGCGAATCGTTCGCCGTTGAAACGTTCTATCCGTGAAAAAATGAAAATTGAATCGTTCTGTCGGCGAATCGCTCGCCGTTGAAACGTTCTATCGGTAAAAAAATGAAAAGTGAGTCGTTTTGTCGGTGAACTGTTCAACGGCGAAACGAATGTCGGAGAAATGTTTCAGAATCGGTAGACAGACGCAGTTCGTTACGCGTATTCGCTTAATAAAACTTTATTTGTTCGTGGTTATTCTTGGTGACGAGTATGTAGGTATAAGCGGCGTTGTGGTATTTTCAAAATGCAGTCAAAATAAATATTGAACGGAGATCAAATATTACTGCGCTGCGTGAAAGTGAATGTAATTTACACAAATATCTAATGAAACCGGACTAAGTATGAGTGTTATCATTTAAATATTTCATATTTTACTAAACATAAATATTAATCAAAGGTATTGTTGATAAAACAGAGGTATTGTTGAGACAGAAGATGCCTTTAAAGTTTTAAATTTATTATGAGGTTTAATTCGATTAGTGAATGATAAATAATTATTATGTCTAATAAATACAATGTTATTCTTTGTTCTAGAGAAGTACTGTGAGGGTTAAGAGGTATGAGGAAGAGGCTTATTATCGAGGAGCAGCGACGTCAAATGGTGAATGAATATGAAACAAATGGCTTCATACCAACGAGATATTTTGCTGAATTATGAAACACGTCATTATGAACCGTTCGCTGTGCACTCTGAAGGCTTGCATCACTGAAGACCAGCTAGGAAGCCGTTTTCGACAGAAAGGCATAAACAAGAACGTTTAAGTTTCGCACGATAATATTAAGACTTCAAGTGGGACACTGCTATATTTTAACCTTAAAATATTTACCGTACTAACTTAATAAACAACAGATTCGTTATGGCATGAATTTTTGGTAACGATTTTTTAAAGAAAGAAAGAAAAACGTTTATTTGCGGTAAACATGACGCAAAAAAAAGTTAAAAAAACACGTTTTAATATGGTTTTTGTCGTATTTCTCGCAGATAGACCGAAAATGTTTAAGATTATTTTAGTAATATAATTATTTTACGATTAAAATTTGAGGTTTAGTTTCAATCCTCTTTTCGTAAAGAAAATGAAATCTTAAGCTATAACCTCAATACCAATCAATATTTACTAAAGTCACATTAAATGTGAAATAAATAATGTAAACAAAGTGCCCATACTTAACCTTAAAATCACATATTTTGTAAGTAGGTTTTTTTTTTTTTTTGAGTAGTCTAATATTCTTATTTCTTGTTTAGTTACTTCGACCATGATCAAAGCTAACTAGTAATAAGCTAGCTAATATTTATGGTGAAAAAATCCACATAAAATTTAAAACATTTCATAATACAGATTAGCTGAAGTAATGACAAATAATTGTAGCAGTTTGTTAGCTAAAAGTAAAATAAATATAACGAGTAAATATTTTTTTAATTTTGTTATCACATAACACGCATTTTTAATTCTAAATACTATATTGTAATAACAGCATTAATAAAAAGACAGCAATAGTTAAAATATATTATTATTGCAAAAAAAAAAAATAGCCAAAAACCGCGCTGTGTTTTACGAGATCGGAACCTAAGCCAGTTAGAATATTAGACCAACACTTTACGCGTTCTGCTATCTGCACACATAAGTTTGTTCGAATTTAAGCAATGCCATAAACTGGCCAAGGTCGAGCGCATGATGCGTGTGTGTTACCGTGTCTAACAAAAGCGACGGAAATATATATTTGTTTCGGTAGTTCGGCGCAAGTACGTGACGATACGACGGTGTGTGCCGTGTTGCTTACACATACAGATATACGGACTATACCGCGAGTTCACAGCAATACGACTCTTAAGCGTGCCTATGCACTTTTGAACGCTTACTGTACCTTCCTGTCTGATAATAGTTCGAAATGATATAGCTTTTCAGCCTGATCTCTTCGCGGGTAATAAAGCAAATCCTAATTTTAATATTATAAATCGAAAGTGACTTAGTTTATTTGTTACGCTTTCGTGCTAAAACGGCTGAACTGATTTAGATGAAATTTTAAACATGGGTAGACTATGATCTGGATTAGGACAATAGATACTTTTTATCCCAATATTTCCACGGGATCGAGACTTATGTCGGTGAAACCGCAGGATGCAGCTTTAAATCAAATAATATCATGAAATAGTGTCCCTGTATGTGTGCAGTTTCTTGACGGCAAGATTGTCTGGTTATTGACCTAGGCTCACTTGCTCCACAAATCACTAATGCTCGGTTCCTATAAACAATAACGAATCGTTATGCTTAACAATGGTAACGTTTTTTTATGACCGAACTCAAACTCAAAGCATTTATTTCAATTAAACCACTTACAGGCACTTTTGAATTGTCAAAGAATCGGTCAGTCAGAAATATGAAGCTAGTTGCCCATTCCAAAGCGTAGTACGTAGGTACCTATGGAGAAGAACGGGCAAGAAACTCTACGGACACTCTATTAAATAAAAAACTGTTACAAAATATTGGTCACATCATTCATGTTGAAATTTTACTTCACGGCGATCTGAAATATAATTCGTTAAACAAAGTAGTAATTCTTATGCACAGCGTAGACATCGCGTTCGTTTAGATATAAAGTATTATAAATTTATATTTTTTTAATAGAATTATCGTCCTTGGTGGCAACACACGCAGGAATGTCACTTTTCTTTCGCGCGCGTTTTTTCATCGCACGAAAAAATTTGCTCTCTTAAAATTATTCATTTAAAATAAGTTTACTAGAATAACAAATGTTAATTATGTTAAGTGATAGAAAGTGCAATAAGTGCATCGTTAGTGAAAACCTGAGACGGACAAGGCGTCCATCAACGATATTAACAGGAAAGCTGATAAATTACCTACATCAGAACTAACTAGAAGCAGCTTTAGTCTTGAGTTCCTGACCCACATTAGATGTACTTAGATCCGGAGGCCTCCCACAATCCTAATGTGCGAGAATGCCTGGCTTTAACTGACCACTTTGTACGTGATACTGACAGTGTTTTACAAGCACTATGGTGGACATTAACACAACACAACTTGTTAAAGCATTACCTATCTCTCCAGTGGACACGAGATGTCTTTAGTAACGTTATCTCCACGTTACTAGCTGGATGAGAAGCTACCAGAGAGGCACGTGATGCCCTTAGCGATGTAACTGTACATAGCTAGCTGGTACGCGCTTGTCAGCATTACCCCTCCAGTAAGCACGAGATGCTCTCACTAACGCTAATTCTACGTTACCAGCTGAATACGAAACTACCAATGTAGCACGTGATGCACTTAGCGATGTTATTCTACATAGCTAACGCTGGTATGTACTCGTCACCAGGGGTAAGTCACATTTCTATGATCTTGGCTAAGGAATTGTCAAAAGTGGTTCTACTTATATACTTTTAATTTAAAAGCATGAAGGTTGCGAGACAGCCTTACTTAACCCTGCACACTGTCTGTGTGTTATAAACTTGCAAAAGCATTATACTTCCTATAGTGAGTGTGGAATTCTGCCTCGCTAACTAGATTGTTATCAACGAGTACAAGGTACTCTCAACAACATTGATTCTATGTTGCTAACTGGCACATATCTGACATGGTGTGCACATGCTTAGCACGAGATGCTTATAGCATGTTATCTCGATACTACGTGATCTAGCTTTCATATAGAGGATTGCCATTTTTAACAAACAAAATATAGCTAATTAAAAGATATCACTGTGTACGAGATACTCAGTGACTTATCTAGCTCTAGGTGGCTTAATTATCCTGCCAAAAACTGATAAATGATATCTATTTTGTAAACTAAAACAATAATGCAAAATTGTGCAATTTTTACAGGCATACATTTAAATACACAAGATACTTTGTAAACATGATTCTGTGATACAATGGCTGACGACAAATGCTACCTCTGGAAACTCTTGATTTCAGATACAAGTGCAATGGACTAAACCATAATTGGAATAATACAAAGTATTATTCTATGCTCCCATACTTATTCACCCCATTTAGATTCCTCTAAACTGAGGAAACAAGGGATTGAGATATTCCAGAAACAACCCGTACTGGTTATTACCCCTATCATAGGGAAAGCAGTGACTGACCCTATGCTTATGAAGAACATAAGACAAACACAAATTGTTGATTAACTTGGCTGATGCAGCAAAACCAGCTGGTAATGCCCACTGCCACCAAACTAAAACCAGGACAAAAGTTATATAATCTCTAATTGACATTAACTTTAATTCATCCTATTTGATAAACAAACCGAAACAATCACAAACTTGAGTACACAATGTTTTAGCTACAAACAAAAACAATAACAACTATTCAATAAATATTAAAACCACAAGACATTCTCATGATAATAGTGAAACTTACCAGTTCTATGGCGAAAATGTAAAACAAGCACAACATTAGTTGATTTACTTACTTTTGTAAATAACAAAATAAAACATCCTTCTACCGGGTTAATAACAGGAATCACACCATTGAAAACCACCACCACAATATCTTATGATGTTTTGGTTTAATCTAATCGGTTGGAATGGACTATGTCTGAAAAATAAATGAACTATTTTTGTCACTAAAAATAAAAATCAATATATATGGTGGACCTCAACAACAACCCGGCTTATATTCCAAAATAACAATTCAAGAAGACCAATACTGGAATAAATGCTGGCAAAGCAGTTATATTCCTCTGATTCTGCTATTGGCTATGGACATAGATAAGAAAATATTTGATACCTACCAAATTCAATATCTTAACCTCTCAAAGCCATTCTCTGGAAGCTGACCCCAACATAGTTGGGAGAAGGCCGGGTAGATGATGATCCTCTCAATACCATCAAAGAACTTATTAAATATTGAGATGCATTTACAAACAATACAATAGATAGATCTACAAAGAATTTATCTGAAAAATACATTTCAGTCAGTCCCAAACAAAAAAGAAAATTCAGTTTCATTATGAACAAAAAAAAAAAAAAAATCATCAAGACTGTCTAACCCATCTAGACCAATAAGAATCCCACCATATCATACTGAAGGAAAATAAAAATAAAAATCCCAGTAATAACTACAAGTATGTTACAAACTGACAACTTGTACACTAATCAATTATAGCTTAGCATATCAAAATAGATAGGTATAATATACCATATTACCTTTATGAAATCATATTATGATTTCATCCTATAGGTACAGGGGTATCACTTAGGACTATCTGGAAGATAACATTACCTACCAAATAACCAATAAAGGGTTAATTACATACACATTTACTAATACTTTTCATACTTGAATAGTCTCTTATCTCTGTTTTACCTACTAAATTACCAGTAGTGAGTGCCACTTACAGAAAACAAGGTTTTCTTACAATCTAACTTGACTGTTTATTTGGTAAAATATTGAGACTGTGATAAGACATACCAATAAATACCACTATAAGCGTGTTTAAATGTTTGGGCTTGAAAACTAATAATGCTATTTTTTAGGCTTGATTATTAAGTTTTATTTTTTCACTTTAAACAAACCTTGAAACACCAGTACCAATAAAAAAAAAAAACTTAGTCGCATTATTTAACATTACGCCCGGACTTCCCGAAGGGCTGGGCAGAAATGGGTGATCTTATTCAAAGCTTATAAAATCAAAATACCTTATTAATCATTTGATTGCCAACTACTAGTCTACATATTTAACAGTAGATTTAAATGATAATTGCAGCACTAAAGTGAAATTATCAAGGAAACAAAAAAAAAGGAGGGGGGAGAACATTGTGAGGACAAAGTAGGTATTGATGGATTGTGAGTAGAACATGAACAAGATAAGGTATAATACAATAAATGTAGGTACTATGAATGAATTATCTACAAATTGCTTTACTCTAAAACTCTCCATTTGCTCACCAAGTGCACATCATAACAAGTTCAATTATACAACTCCCTCACTTAAAAATGCAACTCATTACACAATCCCAATTTTGGACATATTATGAGGTCAAGGAAAAGAGTTCATATCTTTATACTCCTAAAATGAATCTAGTTTCGATTAGCTCTAAACTCGTCAAGTAATTACTGCTAGCAGAATATGTGAAACTCATATGGAAATTAGTATCGTTGAGGAAAAACCCTAAGCATCTGAAATAGACCCTTTTACCTCAAATTTGTTCAAACCTCTCTCCTATCCAGGGCATAATATACTGCCCTTATTAATTGGTGCTTACAAGTTAAAAGCCTATTCCGTATTTGAAATTCAGTTTCCAAAATACCTTTAATAACTAAAGTTATGGAAAACTAGTCCATCCAAAAATGAAATGAAACCATATCATAAAGTATATACTTACCTAAACGGAAATAACATCAACTGATCACAAGAATTTGACCAAAAAATCCTACTAAATTTTTCAAAAAAAAAAAAAAAAACACTAAGTTTGTCTGTCAGTACAATTTAGGTACAATACAATTCCACAAATGCTTACCAAAAATACCTCCCTGCTTACAACATTCAGGGGCTAAAAGATCCTGTTACACCCTATGAAAGTTTAACTACTAAGGACTTCACAGCCATGGTGCCTCTTATTCAGATCACTAGATAACTGACATTCTTTAAAATACCCTAATGATAATCTTTACAATTCATCTTCTAGACTCACTGAGCTCGACACTTACCTTGACAGCAAGATGTAATGTGCAACTCAATACTCACTCATTAAGCACAACAGTATCCCAAATAATTTAACTATTTACAGACAGATCTGAGAATGCTATTCTCAATCATGGAAACTTTTAAAGTAACATCATAACATTACGCCTTGTTTCCCCGAATGGTTGGGCAAGGTGTCCCTGTAGCAGGTTCACCCAGTTTTACACTTTTAAAGTATTCATATCATAATATCCTCCTGGTATATTAATTCAGAACAACTTTATAAAATTTGTATAAACACAAGCTGGGTTAAATGTGGTAGGAAGTGAGAGTGATACTAATAATTCACCTCCCACAGCACAAAACATACAGTAGCTCAACTTAGTGCTGGCATCAATTGAAATAGACACAGTGCCAACCAACATTGTGTTGATGATTATACCTCATTACTGATGAAAAATAGTTAAACACTATTAATTAAGCAACGTTATTAAGAATTTATTTAAAATGGATACGCCAAAAGCATATATATTGTACATTAAATATTAAATGTTAGCAGTTATGGACTTATATACATACCAATTACAGATGTACATGACATTCACATAAAACAAAGCAACCTTCTTAAATTACATAAAATTAAAATATTGTATTCAGAAAGAATGATAAAAGTACCTAATAAATCAGAATATGCCGTAACTTATTAACTAACTAAATTATTGCAGACAACTCTGAACATCTACTTTGTTTAACGAATTATATTTCAGATCGCCGTGAAGTAAAATTGGGAATCAAACGAGCTTACCTGTTAAGCGAAGTCTTGATTCTAATTTTACGAACGGCGATCTGAAATATAATTACCCACCCGCCACTAGCTAATAGCCCCAAAGCTGCAATAATTAGTCTACTTAATTCACTTACTTTTCCAGGAAAACCTAGTGAATGTAAGTATGCGGAACTACTCTGTACAGAAAACAGAGCTTGTTCTCCATCATAAGGATCTCTAAAATTAGTGACATTCCTGCGTGTGTACCAAGGACGATAATTCTATTAAAAAAATATAAATTTATAATACTTTATATCTAAACGAACGCGATGTCTACGCTGTGCATAAGAATTACTACTTTGTTTAACGAATTATATTTCAGATCGCCGTTCGTAAAATTAGAATCAAGACTTCGCTTAACAGGTAAGCTCGTTTGATTCCCAATTATACATGTGAGAACAATGTAGAAAGACGTGCACGTTAGAAGCGTCCGTAATAAAAAGACAAAACAAAGAAAAATTCAAAAATTAAAATAAATTTAAAATAAGCCATGGCAACTAAGAGATGACCAGTCCCAACTGACGACGCTCGTTCACGATCATGACGCATGGATTAGCACCATTCAGCTCAACCATTTTGAACGGAGCTAAATGATCCAACACACGCGCCACCGTCAGCGAAACATCTGAGTGAGCAAGACATACTCACTGCCGCCATAGCACATTCAAGTCAATGCAAGACATATTACCCGGTAAATGGTAACTCTTTAGTACATAGTGCTGACACCTGTGCTCTACAATTATATAATACCAAGGAGATTTGAGTTTATACAATGCAAAGAATGTCTTACTTTGAACTGGTCATAAATAGATTCATAAGTTCATTTTACGTGTGATAGCTCTACTTTCTTATAAGAGGGTCTACTATACAAAGCTATGAGGTATTTGCCTCATGATTGGGAAAGAGACAAGAGTATTAATTTAACTTATAACGATCCGTAAATTTGAGGAATCGGCCATTAATTCGTTTTTGAAGCTAAACGTATTTAAAACATCATTTTGTCTCCGTCATCTTCCTATTTCTGTAAAAACAGAAATAGGAATAAAATAGAATGAGGTCGTGGGTTCGATTTCTGGATCGGGAAAAGTGTTATTGCGTTTTTCTTTTTGTTATTTCTCAGTAGCAGCCCGAAATCTGGATTTGTGCCCGATGTGATGTTATTCATAAGTGAGCACATTGATAATGTTGGTGGTGGTAGGAAAAAGATTGATTAAATATAGCGGTAATGACCGCTATATTTAATCAATCAGTATTGACTGGAGAGACAGAGAGACCGTACATCTAAGGCTAAGCTCGCACTACGTTTTTTAACCGTTGCGCATATTATTCGCTAATCTGTGAACAATACCATCAACTAGTCCGCACACTGCTAAAAGAAATCGTTTGTGAGTGTGCGTAGGAATTATTTTCGTTTACGATTTTATTTCGCAGTTTAATAATCGCAACGATCAAAATTCGTAGTGCGCGCTTAGCCTAAGTTTTTGATATCTATTTCAACTTGAAACCTTCACAGGTTCCTGAGAAAAAGGGTCTTGACAGACAGCGAAGTCATCCTTTAAGGGTTTTCATTTTTCATTTTGAGGTACGGGATCCTAAAATAGTGTAACAGAGAAACAAGTACGGGATCCTAAAACAGTGTAACAGACAAATAATAGCCTGTTACATTTTAATGCCACAACGGCTGAACAGATTTAGATGAATAGCATACGGATAGGCCATGACCGGGGTTAGGACATATGATAAGTACTTTAAGGTAGTACGTTCCTGTGGAATATTTTCCGACAATCACGCATGCGAAGCTGCGGGCAAAAGCTAGTAAATAATAAATTAGTGTTGGATTTTCACGCTGACATGCATTTTTGGGTTTCAGTTTAAAGAAATTTGTGTCTCAAAAAGAGCATACCTACTTGCATAGTAGACCTAACTAAGAGAAACTATAGAAAATATCTAGCATTATTGTTGGTACTACTGAATGAAAAAGCAGAACTCTTATACAATCACTCGTGTGTCTGCCTGTCTGGCTAGCTGTCTGTCTGTCCGTCTGTCACAGTCAATTTGCTCCGAATATTCGAGACTTATTTAGTTGAAATTTCGAATAATATGAATTTCTGTGACCCAAACACGAACGTGTAACGTAAATAAATGAATTTTGAATATGGGGATAGTCGAATTAATTAACTTATGCCATCCCCCTTATTCCTAACCTCCCAGCCATCCAACAGATGGCAAACAATCAGGTCGTCATGACCAGATTACTAGTCGCGGAACGGCTTTTGAATTTTTAACATAACTCACGGTCTACTCGCTGGTCACGGTTCACTTGTCGCTTAGTTCGCGTGTGTTTTTAAAAATAATGCTTGTGTACCTTCAGTAGAGGTACTAAGGCATAATACATGCAGCAAGTTACCAACACAGGAGTTAGAAAAATAATAAGTTAGGGGTGCCCATTTTAAACAAAACTTTTTTTTTTATTACAAACAGCAATCAGGTTCAGGTTTGAAATTATTTCAACAATTGCCAATTTTATCTTTGTCAGCATTATCGACAATGGACCCCAATTATTTAAAATAAATTAGCAATGAAGAAGAAGGCCTTTCAATTTCATATTTTCAAGAATTCATAATTTATTTGACATTCTGGGATTTTTCTGAAACTAAGCCTAAGCCATGATAAACAAAGGTTTTTTTTAAAGCCTCAAATGTCAACGTATGACAAACTATTAGAGTATGTACGTACACTGCTTGTTTAAACAAATATTATTAATAGTTTTGTTTATATTTACATGCAAACTAAGCGACAAGTGAACCGTGACCAGCGAGTAGATCGGGAGTCATGTTAAAAACCCAAAAACCGCTCCGCGATTCGTTATCTGGTCATGACAACCTGATTGCGAGCCGTGTGTTGGATTGATGGGAGGTTAGGAAGTAGTGTGATGGCATATACTAGTTAATTACTTCGATTATCTCACAATTTTTAAATATTTCAACAATTTGTAAATTCGACCTTTGCCAGCACTATCGACGGTTTCATCGGCACCTCAATTTTTTTTTTACATTTGTACCTCTTTAGGTAGCTGATTAAATGAAGATGTCTTCTCTGTAATTTGTATGCTTAATGCCTCAGTAATATTTCGAGATAACTGTTGTCAAAGTTTAAGTACTTAGATGATTTCAAAAAATGGTAAGTAAACTTTTGCCTGTAACTTTTACCTGTTTGATGTTTCAAAAAATTTAGTTTCGTCGAAAGGTTTATTAACATAATATGTATCCCATGAAAAAGCAATGAAGGCTATTCAATTTGAGAGTTTAGAGAAAAGTGATATTTAGTGACGAATTCTGTAAATTTTTCAAAATAACGTAAAAATTGGGTTTTCTCGATTTCCATGAATTTTCGCCTAGGCTTCATGGGGTGCTTAATTGTTGTAAATGGGCCATACTATCACGTCCTGGAAGGAATACGTCAAATTACCAGTCACCCTGTATAATTATATTTTCCGCTGTGAAATAAGGCGAACTGTTTGTGATTTTGTGATTTTCATCTATTTAAAATTGCACTTTTGCACTTTTTGAGAAAATATTAATATCTCCCTAAGATGGAGTTTTAAAAGTCAAGTTTTTATTTTCTTGAATCCTCTAACCTCAGAAATTTATTTTTAAATATGGCCTGAAATTTACACTTTTTTGACACCGATATCCCCTGATGGAAAGAGGTGGATGAGGTCTATGATGAACTTTTCGTAGTAAAGTATTAAAACTAATTTTCAAGTGTCTGTTTATTTTTATTTTGCACTATGTTTTGCCTTTTAGTCTGTGATAAAAAAGTGCATTTTCTTTCTTCAAACTTCCTTTATCACAGAATTTAAGAGATATCTGTAGACTAATAAAACTTTACACTTAAACATTACAGGGACCCTGGGTAAAAGTAAATTCATAAAACAAAATAAATTGCAAATCATTTTATTGAATCATTAGTTTGGATGAAAACTTAAGTAATTATTTTGAAGTTTTTAGTAGACACCACATCCACAGCCACGGCCTGAATAGCCAAGTCCGAGAGCTGCAGGAGCTCCAAGTCCATACCCAGCGCCAAACCCATAGCCACCCGCAGTACCATAGGCACCACCAGCGCCATACGCACCAGCAGCGCCATAGCCAGCAGCAGAAGGAGCGATGCTCTCAATAGCAGTAATACCGTTACCGCAGCTGTAGCTGACGGCGCCAGCACCAGCACTGGGCAATAAGCCCTCCAAAGCCACAGCACTCACGAACGGCAGCTCACCAGCCACGGACAGAGCCCCCTCATACACATTTTCAGACGCAACGGAGAGGCCACTGGGAGCGAAAGCAGAGGCACTGGAGACAGGCAGTCCACCGCCACTGGTGGGAATGATTCCTATTCCAGCCAAGCCATTGCCAGCACAGTTACCAAACAAGCCATTGCCGATCAAACCATTACCAATTATGCCATCACCAATCAAGCCATTGTTGGCCCAGTTACCAGCACAGCCGTTACCAACCAAACCATTACCGATCAATCCATTTCCGATCAAACCATTGCCGTTACCGATAGCTCCACGACCAAGACACGAACTGAAAGCAGTCTATAAACAAGAATATTATTATTAGTAAATATATCTCAATTAACAAACGATGGCGATGCATTGAAATGTGATTATTAAATCGATCACGTAACTAAATGTGTGTCAAACGCATTTTATGTAATTGCATAGATGATTATGAAAAATTTTGTGATAAAACATAATCATCACTAAATTTTTCACTCTAGGCGAAGTAAAATAGTATTTGGGGTTCCTAGAATTTACCGAAATGCAACTTTAAGTAATCTAATTAGTCCTTCTGAGTAGAACTAAAAGTTTCTGATCATAGTATAGAACGCAGACAACGATCCTTGTTAAATCAGAACATAATATCTGCGCAAAAGTAGTAACGGCAATCAGAATATGGTCATTATAAAAGTCAAAATAGTTTCTCACCTGGATGAAGAGCGCCTGAGCGCAGAGAACGAGGATCACCTTAGCTGACATTGTAGTTTGTGTTGAACTGAATTTGAGAATGAATTTTCCAAGACTCGGTCGACTACTTATACTGAAATGTAGTCCTTATCTAATTGTGTTGCACCACACACAGTAGGCTGCTAAACAAAGAAATCGGAAAATGCGTGCATTTTCATTTCTTTGTTAAAATTATCATATGTTTTGTTATTAAAACAGGAAATAGTAAAAAAGTACGTGTTTTTGATAAGAACTCCTGCACTATATAAACATGGTGTAAGACATCTAAAAGCATCAGTTTTCAGCTTCTCGTTGAACTTACGAATTCATCAAACATGTCTACCTTCACTGTTCTGTTGCTCTGCATCCAAGCTTGCTTGGTCCAGGTAAGTTTTTTACTAAGTTTTTCTGGTATCTTATTATTGTTTTCATGAATTTCCTCCATTGTTGCTCCCTCCCGTCATATACCTATGTATATTTCTCCTATATCTATGTCATTCGTACTGGTTTGAGAGAAGAAGAGACATCGAATATGTTAGTCATAATGATATGAACCTCTTCAAACTGTGCCTGTCCTTGTTCTTGAGATTTCCTCAGCTAGCGATAAGTTTCCTATCTAATGTTATTTTCTTCCAGCAGAATGTTTTCGGCCTATACCTCGGCGGTCGAGAGGGTGTGGATGTGGAGCACCAGCTGTTGGTCTAGCCCCTGCTTTGGGCTTCGGTTCCGCTTATGGTGGTGCTCTGGGTCTCGGCACTGGTCTCTCTCCTGGTGCTGCATGTGGTGGTGCCCTCGGTCTTGGTGCTTACGGTGGTGCTTTTGGATCTGCTTATAGTGGCGCACTTTCTCCTGCTGCTGCATATGGAGGTGCTATCGGTCCTGGAGCTGCTTACGTTGGCGCCGGTGAAGGCAACGTGGCGGTCATTGGTGAGCTGCCAGTCGCCGGTAACACCGCTGTTGCTGGTACTGTTCCCATAATGGGCGCAGTGACTTTCGGTGGTGCTGTACCCGCTGCTGGTGCCGTATCTATCTCCGGACAGTGCGCTTGCGGCTGTGGTTCTCCCCTTTACTACTGAAATCCAAAATCAGAATAAACGAATAAACTAAACAATCTTTTTTTTGCAACATCTAACCATAACCGCGATGTCAAAATAACATAGGTACTAGAATATAGCCTTTGCTGAGGCAATTATTTCTTTTTTTAAATTATTGTTTAATACTAGAAAACATTACAACATGAGCTGTTCTGTTTATGCTTCATTCTGAGTTTCTCTGTTTTTAATTGTTGCCTTGTTTCATTTACTGTATTTACATTTCTTCTTTTCGAGATTTCTTATTTAAATAGGTAAAGGATTTTGTTGTTTCAAAGAGCAATGGCCAATCTCCTAACATCTACGAAAATCTTACAAAACGTTACCTGACGATACATGATATTATTACTTCATTTCATTTGCCCATGAATTTATAACTTTGAACAACATTCTTTTTTTTTTAAGTACGGAGAATAAAGTAGGCAAATACGCAAAATTGGGTTTAATTAATAATATATTTTTAACCTGTTGAATCTTAAATCGAGTTGTATTTCTTAATTATGTAGACAAAACGGATGAGCACAATATAAATAAAGAGTGCGAAATAACACAAGAACGATCAGAACAGAGTCGATGCCGAAATTACAAAAGAAAAATGACAATTATGTAGTTGACTTGTCAAAAATAGGGAGGTAATTTTTTTTTAAATTCTGTTGCATTAAACATACATTAAATTCTGACCTGTAAACTTGAACTTAGAAGACAGAAACTTAACCGAAAACAGACGAATTTCACAGCGGGTCCTAAACTAAGCGCTGCCTGTATCTTTGTGACCCAAAATATTATATTATTGATCTATTTTCGTCAGTACCGAGTTTCAAAAGTAATAGCATGATTCTAATTTAGAAATTGCCTTTATTAACTACTAGTAAGAAGTTCTTTCTGAAATAAAATTTACGTAGATTTACCTGCATGAAGAGAAGTGGTGGCCCAGTAGCCACGGCCCCGACTTTCGAGTTATAGGTCGTAGGTTCAACCTTGCTTTATAAGTGCGCAGGCGGTTTACTTAGTGTAAATTTTTTCATCACCTCTGCTCTCAAAACTGTGAAGGAAAATATCGTGAGGAAACCAGCATGTCCTAGAACCAAAAATTTCAAGACATCTGCCAACCCGTGCTGGGCCCGCGTGGTAGATTAAAGTCCACTCCCACTCGAAGAGAGGTCTGCAATATGTCCCAGCAGTGGGAACATTATAGGCTGATATGATTATGCATACTGATAAGCAAAACTTTTATTGTTTAAGACGATTACCTTTTGTTTTCCCTGCTTTAAAAACTAAATAATTATAATAGTCCTATTAATAGTTATGAGGTCCTGGGTTCGATTCGCAGGTCGGACAAAGTGTGTGGATCGCCCGGAGAACACGGTGGAGCATACGGTGGAGGTCTGCCCAGCTTGGGCGGAGCATCGCCGTGTCCTCGTGGAGGCGATTGGCGGCGGTGATCTCTCGCGTCCGGCCCTGGTTCGGGCCATGGTACGGAGCGAGAGGAAATGGGAGGCCGTCACCTCCTTCTGCGAAGCTGTAATACTCGCGAAGGAGGAAGCGGAACGCATGAGGGAGAGGAAAATTTCGCGCCCTCACGCCCCTAACCCTAACCGCCGCAGGAGGAGACGCCCAGGGCGTCGGGAATCGCGAGGCGATTTCCGGCCACCGTAGGCGCGGGCTTGCGGACGGTGAGCAATGGGTGGCTCACCGTCCGATAAGGACCAGGCCCGGGTCGACGGCGCGTTGTGTTCCACGCGCGCCTCAAAGAGATGTCAGCAGATTTGAAGGGGTCCACTAGGGCCGATGCCTGCCGGGGTTGCGAAGAAAACCGAAAGAGAGATCGTGGCCCCCGGCAACAGGGCAACCGAAGGAACACGGGTGGGTTTTAGTCAGTAAGAGTCTGACACGCCCTCCCGCTCCGCCCAGAGCGGGAGAAGTTATTTGATGATTTCCCACACACAAAAAAAAAAAAAAAAGGTCGGACAAAGTGTTATTAGGTTTTTCTATCTGAAATTTCTCAGTAGCAGCCTGGAGTCTGGATTTGTGCCCGGTTGATGGCAATAGGCTCGCACCCTATTACATGGGACTTAAAACATAACTGGCGAAATGTGGGTGAACCTGCTACAGGGACACCTCTGCCCAACCCTTCGGGGAAACAAGGCGTGGTGTAATTATAATAGTAAATTAGAATAATAAACAATGTCAATACTGCAGTTTGGTAATATAGTCTGTCAATAACGAATTCTGTGTTTCTCTAGTCTAAAATAGCAACTTGTTATTTTTCTTTCTGAATGACTGGATTTTTATGGCTTATTTATTTTAGGTTGAACAATGTATTGTTGGAATCCCGATTTTATTTAGATAAAGATAGTGGTCTTCTGTTAAAACATAAATTCTGTTTGCACAAGCATCGTGAGAATAATTTAACGATGTGCTTATTTTTTTGTTGGCGTCCCAGACCTAGTACAATATCTTCGATTACAAGGAAATTTATGCAACGTAAGATTCTGAGTAAGCAAGGGGCATGACACAGTCACTAATAGATAATAATCACGAATGAAATTAAAACGGATTCGTTTCGGTCTGTGCACACATACTGTAATGTTGCATGTTTTTACTTACGGTTTGGTTGTTAAAATGTTGGTCTTTTATCATACGTTCTCTCTAGATAAATGCATGACCATTGCCGGTGTGTTAAATATTCCTGAGGCTCTGTATTTCATTTTTATTGATATTTTCTGTAGATTTTCTTGTTGTGACACTTACCTATGTCAAATGTTAAACTGTCAGTTTCTTTTTATTTTTCTGTTTGGCTTAGTCTATGTTACTTTTTGGTTTATATAGTTTTAATTATTTTTATTGATATCGCTAAAACATTGTATGTTAGAGAATTGGTCTTTTGGGAATTTTATGTCTGGCTAGAAATAAACTCTATGGTTTAACTTATGGTTGGTTCGTGTGTTTTGAATAATAGAATGTAATAGAATGTCACTGTGGACAAGAGCAGAGCACTTGATTGAGATACGTTTGACAAGACGATGGCACTGCTCATAGGCCAATAAAACATTTACTAGCAACTTTTGTCGTTTTTTTTAATACATTTACAAGATTGTATTAATTATAATTTATTTTTTTATATTATGATTGTACCAAATAATTAACTATTGTTCTAAATTTTATTTATGAAATTTACGCACTCCAAGGAGGTCCGATTATGTTTGAAGAAACCATTGTTTGAAAATGGAAAAGAATATTGATTTTGGAAACGAGCTGAAGGGTATAAAAGCAGAGGCCGTCAGAAGTAACGGGCCATTCTATCTCGGATTCTATCGCCCATTCAATCTCCGATTCTATCTCCGACTTTACTATAATAAAAGGGTCTGTCTCTCTTACACTCCATCTTGGCCTGCCCTGGCCATTCCGGGGCTCACTCACTCCCTGCCGGAGCCAACTCTTCCTTCCCTCGGAGTGACCCGCCGAGGCCACCACCAGCCGTCAATCACTCCCTGCCGGAGCCTCCATCTCCCGAAGACCACCTCCCGCTGCAGGCCACCTCTGAGGCCTAACCTCCTAAGCGTGCAGTGCCGATCAGTAGTGTTAAACTGTGTTTTTGTACTCCCCTTATATTTTTAATTATATTATAATATTTAATTATATTATTATATTTTTATTATTACCTTACATTTTCCCCTTCTGGGAAAATGTAACGTTTTAATACCTACTAAGTATATGGGGCATTAAATGAAAAAAAAAAAAAACAGTGGCACTCCGGGAGTGCCGACAGAAGTGAAAACTTGAACAAGACTGCCTTGGTGTAAGAAAAATACTTGTATAAAACATTGGTCCGTAACTTTATCTAAATATAGACCACCATCGCGTTTACAAAAAAAAAACTTTCAAAACATTTAAAGTTAAAATACTTGCACAGAACATTGATCCGTAACCTAATATAATTAAAGAGCACAATCGCGTTTAGAAAACCTTTAAAGTAAAAATACTTGCATAGAACCTTGATCCGTAACTTAATATAAATAAAGAGCACAATCGCGTTTACAAAAATGAGGTGTCTTCATGGTGTCGCGAAATAAATGGTTTAGTCCTATTTCGAAAATGCCCAAAGCGCCTTATTAAGTTTTCACTTAAAAAAAAACTATGATTCGTCAAAAATCACGATCCGGAAAATGAGTATTTTATCGGTTGTGATATAAATGCGTTGTTTATCATAACGGTCAAATTACAAAAGAAAAACATTGCTACTGTAAGTGATTATCCCGCCGCGTGCCGATGGGAATAAGCCAAAAATCTAAGTGGGTCAATTTTTGTGCAGCTTATCCCTCATACAACGTTAACAGTTTGTACTATACGATTCTCGTCTGTTGTGCGAACTGAGAGTTAGAGAACATCTCCCGGTCTGGTTGCCAAAAGATGTTTATCCTTTCTGATAATTAGACAAATGTCAACGTATGACGTGTATGTTTAAACAAAAATGATTAATAGTTTCTGTTTATGTGTACACGCAAACTAAGCGACAAGTGAACCGTGACCAGCGAATAGACCGAGAGTCATGTTAAAAACCCAAAACCGCTCCGCGATTTGTTATCTGGTCATGATAACCTGACTGCGTGCCGTGTGTTGGATAGATGGGAGGTTAGGGAGTAGTGGGATGGCATAAACTAGTTAATCACTTCATTCTCACATATGAAGCAACAAAATGATGTACCCAGGATTTTGTAACATCTTTATTTAAAAGAGGGTCCTTGGAGTTTTTTGCCCGTTCTTCTCCATAGAGATCTACGTTTTGGAATGGGCAATTAATTAGCTTCTACTTTCTGACTAACTGACCGACTCTTTGACAATTCAAAGGTGCCTGTAAAAGGTTTAATTGAATTAAATGCTTTGAGTTTGAATTTGAATTATCTCACAATTTTTAAATATTTCAACAATTTGTAAATTCGACCTTTGCCAGCACTATCGACTGTTTCATCGGCACCTCATTTTTTTTTTTTTTTAACATTTGTAGCTTTTTAGGTAGATGATTAAATGAAGATATCTCCTCTGTAATTTGTACGCTTAATGCCTTAGATGATTTTTGAAAATGGTTAGTAAACTTCTGCCTTTAACTTTTACCTGTTTGATGTTTTAGGAAATTTGGTTACATTAAAAGGTTTATTAAAGTATAAGGTATCCCATGGAAAAGCAATGAAGGCCATTCAATTTGAGAGTTTAGAGAAAAGTGATATTTAGTGACGAATTCTGTATTTTTTTCAAAATAACATAAAAATTGGATTTTTTCGATTCCCATGAATTTTCGCCTAGGCTTCATGGGGTGCTTAATTGTTGTAAATGGGTCACACTATCACGTCTTGGAAGGTATACGTCAATTTACCAGACACCCTTTATAATTACATTTTCCGCTATATGAAATAAGGCGAACTGTTTGTGGTTTTGTGATTTTCATCTATTTAAAAGTGCAAACCAACGAGGTGGTTTTAGTCCAGCGAGAAAATATTAATATCTCCCTAAGATGGAGTTTTAAAAGTCAAGTTTTTATTTTCTTGAATCCTCTAACCTCAGAAATTTCTTTTTAAATATGGCCTGAAATTTACACTTTCTTGACCCCCTGTCACCGCTGATGGAAAGAAATGGATGAGGTCTGTGAACTTCTCGTAGTAAAGTATTAAAACTAATTTTCAAATGTCTGTTTATTTTTATTTTGCACTATGTTTTGCCTATTAGTCTGTGATAAATAAGTGCATTTTCTTTCTTCAAACTTTCTTTATCACAGAATTTAAGAGATATCTCTATACTAATAAAACTTCACACTTTAACATTACAGGGACACTGGGTAAAAGTAAATTCATCAAACAAATAAACTGCAAATCATTTTATTGAATCGTCATTGGGTCGGACGAAAATTTACGTAATATTTTTATGTTTTTAGTAGACACCACATCCACAGCCGCGGCCTGCATAGCCAAGTCCGAGAGCTGCAGGAGCTCCAAGTCCATACCCAGCGCCAAACCCATAGCCACCCGCAGTACCATAGGCACCACCAGCGCCATACGCACCAGCAGCGCCATAGCCAGCAGCAGAAGGAGCGATGCTCTCAATAGCAGTAATACCGTTCCCGCAGCTGTAGCTGACGGCGCCAGCACCGCCACTTGGTAACACTCCCTCCAAAGCCACAGCACTCACGAACGGCAGCTCACCAGCCACGGACAGAGCACCCTCGTATACATTCTCAGACGCTACGGAGAGACCACTGGGAGCGAAAGCAGAGGAGCTGGAGACAGGCAGTCCACCGCCACTGGTGGGGATGATCTCTAGAGCAGCCAAGCCATTGCCAATAAAACCATTACCAATAATACCATCACCAATGAAACCATTGTTGGCGCAGTTACTAGCATAGCCATTGCCGATAAAACCATTACCAATAAAACCATCACCAATGAAACCATTGTTGGCACAGTTACCAGCATAGCCATTACCAATTAAACCATTTCCAATTATACCATCACTAATCAAACCATTGTTGGCACAGTTACCAGCATAGCCATTACCAATCAATCTATTCCCGATCAAACTATTGCCAGCCCAGCCGTTACCAGCACATCCTGGGGCAATCAGAGCAGGAGCGGCGATGGCTCCACGACCAAGACATGAACTGAACGCAGTCTGTAAACAAAAAAATCTTGTATCAGTAATTATCGATATCAGCAAATATGCATTGGAACATAATAATTATATCGATCAAGTAACGTAATAGGTGTCAGACGTGTTTTATGCAATTCTAAACATGATTTTAGTGTGGAAAACTTAACGTTCATTATAAAATAAAAAGTAAGAATGTATGGCTTAAGTTAAATGGCCTCTTCGCGGAAATGAAGACCAGAGTTTTAAATCTGAATTCAAACCTTTTTTCTATATAATGGTAATATTTACATGCGACTCGAAATAATAGGGTTTAATAGGCATTACAACATGCGTTAGTTAATCCACAATATTAAACTGATCAAATGCTCAGTGTCACATTAAATTTCGATACTCTAAAAGGATTCAAGAAATGGGAACACAAAATATTGAAGAATTATTAATTCTCACCTGGATGAAGAGCGCCTGAGCGCAGACGACGAGGATCACCTTGGCAGACATTGTAGTTTGTGTTGAAGTGAACTTCAGAATGAGTTTTCAAGAATCGATCGACTATTTATATTGAAACGTAGTCCTTATCTAGTTGTGTTGCAGCAATTTGTGGATTTTGAAATGAACTTTTCATACCTTTATCAGTAGTTGCAATATGGGGACATGCATGTATTTCGTAAGTGATGGTATCCTTGAAATATTTAGTATGAAGGGCTTTGTTTTAATAGAACATAGAAAAAACATCACGTTGTTATGATAAGAAAATTCCGTACTATATAAACGTAGTCTAGAAGAAGTAACATCATTCAGTCTTCAGCTTTTCGTTGAACACAAACAAACATCAAACATGTCTACCTTCACTGTTCTGTTGCTCTGCATCCAAGCTTGCTTGGTCCAGGTGAGTGATCGTCCAAAATATATTTAATTTTAAGATTTCTCATCATTGCTAATGTTTTTGTATTTCATAGTTGTTCTGTAATTCTGGCATGATGATTTTCTATAAATAAATATGTTTTTGTTCCCACAGAATGTATTCGGCTGCGGAGGTCAAGTGGCCGCCGTAGCTCCTGCTCTGGGTCTCGGCGCTGGTCTTTATCCTGGTGCTGCATGTGGTGGTGCGCTCGGTCTTGGTGGTTATGGTGGCGCACTTGCTCCTGCTACCGCATACGGAGGTACTATCGGCACTGGAGCTGCTTACTGCGGCACCGGTGAAGGCAACGTGGCGGTCATTGGTGAGCTACCAGTCGCCGGTAACACCGCTGTTGCTGGTCAGGTCCCCATCCTAGGTGTCGTGAATTTCGGCGGCGCTGTGCCAGCTGCTGGTGCCGTGTCTATCTCCGGCCAGTGCGCGTGCGGCTGTGGTTCTCCTATCTACTACTGAAGCATCTTCTACTGATGCCTCAATAAAAATAAACGATTATGAATTGAGGAAATATTTTAATATTTTATTTAATCTACAAATACAAACCTATTAATTCTTATTTGTTATCCTATCTAGTCTAGTTATTATATATGCGAAAGTGAGTTTGTTTGTTTGTTACGCTTTCACGCTAAAACGGCTGATCAGCTTTCGATTATATTTGGCACACAGATAGACCTTGACCTCGGTTAGGAAATAGGATACTTTTTATTCCGGTAGTTTGTTCCGTGGGATAATTTCTTACCTGTGTTTACATAATTTCTGACCTACGTTCCTGTGGAATATTTTCTGACAATTACGCATGCGAAGCTGCGGGCAAAAGCTAGTAAATAATAAATTAGTGTTGGATTTTCACGCTAACATGCATTTTGGGGTTTCGGTTTAAAGAAATTTGATCCTCAAAAAGAGCATACCTACTTGCATAGTAGACCTAACTAAGAGGAACTATACAAAATATCTATCATTATTGTTGGTTAGCCAAATACAACTTTAACTTATTTTAGGGTTTCATACTACTGAATGAAAAAGCAGAACTCTTATTGGATCACTCGAGTGTCTGCCTGTCTGGCTGGCTGTCTATCTGTCCGTCTGTCACAGCCAATTTGCTCCGAATATTCTAGACTTATTTAGTTGAAATTTCGAATAATATGAATTTCTGTGACCCAAACACGAACGTGTAACGTAAATAAATGAATTTTGAATATGGGGATAATCGAATTAATTAACTTATGCCATCCCGCTTATTCCTAACCTCCCAGCCATCCAACAGATGGCAAACAATCAGGTCGTCATGACCGGATTACTAGTCGCGGAACGGCTTTTGAATTTTTAACATAACTCACGGTCTACTCGCTGGTCACGGTTCACTTGTCGCTTAGTTCGCGTGTGTTTTTAAAAATAATGCTTGTGTACCTTTAGTAGAGGTACTAAAGCATAATACATGCAGCAAGTTACCAACACAGGTGTTAGAAAAATAATAAGTTAGAGGTGCCCATTTTAAACAAAACTTTTTTTTTTATTACAAACAACAATCAGGTCCAGGTTTGAAATTATTTCAACAAATGCCAATTTTATCTTTGTCAGCATTATCGACAATGGATCCCAATTATTTGAAATAAATTAGCAATGAAGAAGAAGGCCTTTCAATTTCATATTTTCAAGAATTCATAATTTATGTGACATTCTGGGATTTTTCTGAAACTAAGGCTAAGCCATGATAAACAAAGGATTTTGTTTAAAGCCTCAAATGTCAACGTATGACAAACTATTAGAGTATGTACAGTACCGACCAAAAGTCCATAGGCAATCGCACAAAGCAATAGACTGACGCTTCGGTTTGACTTACGACCTTCTTCTATAAGATGTTACAATACTATAGATACACACACACTCACTTTGTCTGCAACTCATAGTAGTTCATAATTTCAATCAATATAGAATACGGCGTGCTAGCTCAGTGGATAACGTGCTTTGGTATGTGCGATTAAGGCGAGCCGAGCGAGGGTTCAAATCTCATCTGTGGTTTGCTTGTAATTTTTAATAATTACATTCATAGTTTTTGTTATTTTTTAATAATTATTATTCATAGTTTTTGTTATTTTTTAATAATGACTAGTTCAATAATCATTCGTTTTTTGTTTCGGTCGTCTTGTTCACATAAATATTAAGGTTTAGCAGGTAGACCACAGAAAACTAAGTAAATCATTTCGATTTCTGTGGGGTAGACAGACGCAGTTCGTTACGCGTATTCGCGATTGCTACGGTCTGTTCCCAGCCAATCTCAAAACTTTGTTGGTTCGTGGTTATTGTTGGTGACGAGTATTTAAGTATTAGCGGTGTTGTGGTTATTGTTTTCAAAATGCAGTCAAATATAAATATTGAAGGGAGATCAAATATTATTGCGCTGCGTAAAAGTGAATGTAATTTACACAAATATCTAATGAGACCGGACTAAGTGTGAGTGTTATCATTTAAATATTTCATATTTTACGAAACATAAATCTTAATCAAAGGTATTGTTGATAGAACAGAGGTATTGTTGAGACAGAAGATGCCTTTAAAATTTTAAATTCATTATGAGGTTTAATTCGATTAGTGAATGATAAATAATTATTATGTGTAATAAATACAATGTTATTCTTTGTTCTAGAGAAATACTGTGAGGGTTAAGAGGAATGAGGAAGAGGCTTATTATCGAGCAGTAGCGACGTCAAATGATGGAGGAATATGAAACAAATGGTTTCATACCAACGAGATATTTTGCTGAATTATTAAACACGTCATTATGAACCGTTCGCTGTGCACTCTGAAGACTTGTATCACTGAAGACCAGCTAGGAAGCCGTTTTCGACAGAAAGGCATAAACAAGAACGTTTAAGTTTCGCACGATAATATTAAGACTTCAAGTGGGACACTGCTATATTTTAACCTTAAAATATTTACCGTACCAACTTAATAAACAACAGATTCGTTATTGCATGAATTTGTGGTAACGATTTTTTAAGCAAGTTACAATATGTTGTTTGTCGTATTTCTCGCAGATAGACCGAAAATGTTTAAGATTATTTTAGTAATATTATTATTTTAGGATTACAATTTGAGGTTAAGTTTCAATCTTCTTTTCGTAAAGAAAATGAATACTTAAGCTATAACCTCAATACCAACCAATATTTACTAAAGCCAAATAAAATGTAAAATAAATAATGTAAACAAACTGCCCATACTTTACCTTAAAATCACCTATTTTGTAAGTAGTTTTTTTTTACATTTTGATTAGTCTTATATTCTTATTTATTGCTTAATTACTTCGACCATGATCAAAGCTAACTAATAATAAGCTAGCTAATATTTATGGTGAAAAAATCAATTTAAAATTTAAAACATTTCATAATACAAATATGTCAAAATAATATAAATTACTTCTAAGTTTTTTGACATCTATTTCACATCTTATTGAGCTGACGTAATGACAAATAATTGTAGCAATATATTATCTATAAGTAAAATAAATATAACGAATACAATTTTTTAATTTTGCTATCACATATTACGCATTTTTAATTCTAAACCCTTTATTGCAATAACAGCATTAATAAAAAAGGCAGCAATAGTTAAGATATAGTATTATTGCAAACAAAAATATTAATATTTGCAAAAACTGCATTGTGCTTGACGAGATTGGAACCTAAGCCAGTTTGCATCTCAGACCAATGCTTAACGCGTTCTGCTATCTGCACACGTAAGTTTGGATTGAATTTTAGCATTGACATAAACTGGCCAAGGTCAAGCGCATGATGCGTGTTGTCTAACAAAAGCGACGGAAATATATATTTGTTTCGGTAGTGAGGCGCAAGTACGCGATGATACGACAGTGTGTAAAGCGTAATACTGCGTTCTCTGTGGTGTGTGTGCCGTGTTGTTTACACATACAGATATACGGACTATACCGCGTGTTCACAGCAATATGATTCTTAACGTGCTTATGCACTTTTGAACGCTTACTGTACGTGCACTGTTTGTTTAAAAAAAATTTTTTAATAGTTTTGTTTATATTTACATGCAAACTAAGCGACAAGTGAACCGTGACCAGCGAGTAGACCGGGAGTCATGTTAAAAACCCAAAAACCGCTCCGCGATTCGTTATCTGGTCATGACAACCTGATTGCGTGCCGTGTGTTGGATAGATGGGAGGTTAGGAAGTAGTGTGATGCCATAAACTAGTTAATTACTTCGATTATATCACAAATTTTAAATATTTCAACAATTTGTAAATTCGACCTTTGCCAGCACTATCGACTGTTTCATCGGCACCTCTAATTTTTTTTTAACATTTGTTCCTCTTTAGGTAGCTGATTAAATGAAAATGTCTTCTCTGTTTGTATGCTTAATGCCTCAGTAATATTTCGAGATAACTGGTGTCAAAGTTCATGTACTTAGATGATTTTTGAAAATTGTTTGTAAACTTCTACCTTTAACTTTTACCTGTTTGATGTTTTAGAAAATTTGGTTACATCGAAAGGTTTATTAAAGTATAAGGTATCCCATGGAAAAGCAATGAAGGCCATTCAATTTGAGAGTTTAGAGAAAAGTGATATTTAGTGACGAATTCTGTAAATTTTTCAAAATAACATAAAAATTGGGTTTTCTCGATTTCCATGAATTTTCGCCTAGGCTTCATGGGGTGCTTAATTGTTGTAAATGGGTCACACTATCACGTCCTGGAAGGAATACGTCAAATTACCAGTCACCCTGTATAATTATATTTTCCGCTGTGAAATAAGGCGAACTGTTTGTGATTTTGTGATTGTCATCTATTTAAAAGTGCAAACCAACGAGGTTGTTTTAGTCCAGCGAGAAAATATTAATATCTCCCTAAGATGGAGTTTTAAAAGTCAAGTTTTTATTTTCTTGAATCCTCTAACCTCAGAAATTTCTTTTTAAATATGGCCTGAAATTTACACTTTTTTGACACCGATATCTCCTGATGGAAAGAGGTGGATGAGGTCTATGATGAACTTTTCGTAGTAAAGTATTAAAACTAATTTTCAAGTGTTTGTTTATTTTTATTTTGCACTATGTTTTGCCTTTTAGTCTGTGATAAAAAAGTGCATTTTCTTTCTTCAAACTTCCTTTATCACAGAATTAAAGAGATATCTCTAGACTAATAAAACTTTACACTTAAACATTACAGGGACCCTGGGTAAAAGTAAATTCATAAAACAAAATAAATTGCAAATCATTTTATTGAATCATTAGTTTGGATGAAAACTTAAGTAAGTTTCTAGTAGACACCACATCCACAGCCACGGCCTGAATAGCCAAGTCCGAGAGCTGCAGGAGCTCCAAGTCCATACCCAGCGCCAAACCCATAGCCACCCGCAGTACCATAGGCACCACCAGCGCCATACGCACCAGCAGCGCCATAGCCAGCAGCAGAAGGAGCGATGCTCTCAATAGCAGTAATACCGTTACCGCAGCTGTAGCTGACGGCGCCAGCACCAGCACTGGGCAATAAGCCCTCCAAAGCCACAGCACTCACGAACGGCAGCTCACCAGCCACGGACAGAGCCCCCTCATACACATTTTCAGACGCAACGGAGAGGCCACTGGGAGCGAAAGCAGAGGCACTGGAGACAGGCAGTCCACCGCCACTGGTGGGAATGATTCCTATTCCAGCCAAGCCATTGCCAGCACAGTTACCAAACAAGCCATTGCCGATCAAACCATTACCAATTATGCCATCACCAATCAAGCCATTGTTGGCCCAGTTACCAGCACAGCCGTTACCAACCAAACCATTACCGATCAATCCATTTCCGATCAAACCATTGCCGTTACCGATAGCTCCACGACCAAGACACGAACTGAAAGCAGTCTGTAAACAAGAAAATTATTATTAGTAAATATATCTCGATTAACAAACGATGGCGATGCATTGAAATGTGATTATTTAATCGATCACGTAACTAAATGTGTGTCAAACGCATTTTATGTAATTGCATACATGATTATGAAAAATTTTGTGATAAAACATAATCATCACTAAATTTTTCACTCTAGGCGAAGTAAAATAGTATTTGGGGTTCCTAGAATTTACCGAAATGCAACTTTAAGTAATGTAATTAGTCCTTCTGAGTAGTACTAAAAGTTTCTGATCATAGTATAGAACGCAGACAACGATCCTTGTTAAATCAGAACATAATATCTGCGCAAAAGTAGTAACGGCAATCAGAATATAGTCATTATAAAAGTCAAAATAGTTTCTCACCTGGATGAAGAGCGCCTGAGCGCAGAGAACGAGGATCACCTTAGCTGACATTGTAGTTTGTGTTGAACTGAATTTGAGAATGAGTTTTCCGAGACTTGGTCGACTATTTATACTGAAATGTAGTGCTTATCTAATTGTGTTGCACCACACACAGTAGGCTGCTAAACAAAGAAATAGGAAAATGCGTGCATTTTCATTTCTTTGTTAAAATTATCATATGTTTTGTTATTAAAACAGGAAATAGTAAAAAAGTACGTGTTTTTGATAAGAACTCCTGCACTATATAAACATGGTGTAAGACATCAAAAAGGATCAGTCTTCAGCTTCTCGTTGAACTTACGAATTCTTCAAACATGTCTACCTTCACTGTTCTCTTGCTCTGCATCCAAGGTTGCTTGGTCCAGGTAAGTTTTTTACTAAGTATTTCTGATATGTTAGTGTTCTCATGAGCTCCTTCATGATTGCTTCTTCCTGTGACATTACCTATCTTGTCCTTTGTACATTTAATTTTCTTCTCTATATGTCATTCATACTAATTTAAGAGAACAATCTACGTTCTTACATTTCTTCAAATTCTCGTAAACGAATATATTTGGAATTTCTCCTGTATTAGGGGTGCATTTACAAACATTTAAACTCACATACACAAACAGCCAGACCCAGAACAACTACTTGTAGGTCATACAAATACTTGTTCCGTGTGGGAATCGAACCCGCGACACGCAGCGCAGCAGTCAATCAGTTAGCCACTGCGCCAACCGTGGCGTCACTGATTATGAACCTCTTCAAACTGTGCCTGTCCTTTTTCTTGAGATTTCCTCAGCAAGCGACAAGTTTCCTATCTAATGTAATTTTCTTCCAACAGAATGTTTTCGGCCTATACCTCGGCGGTCGCGGTTGTGGATGCGGAGAACCAGCTTTCATCGGTTCTGGTTATGGTGGTGCTCTGGGTATCGGCACTGGTCTCTCTCCTGCTGCTGCATGTGGTGGTGCCCTCGGTCTTGGTGCTTACGGTGGTGCTTTTGGATCTGCTTATGGTGGCGCACTTTCTCCTGCTTCTGCATATGGAGGTGCTTTCGCTCCCGGAGCTGCTTATTGCGGCACCGGCGAAGGCAATGTGGCTGTCGTAGGTGAGCTGCCAGTCGCCGGTAACACCGCTGTTGCTGGTACTGTTCCCATTATGGGTGCTGTGACTTTCGGTGGTGCTGTGCCGGCTGCTGGTGCCGTGTCTATCTACGGACAATGCGCTTGTGGATGTGGTTCATCTATCTACTACTAAAGCTTTTCTTTCTGAAAGGATTTTAGTTAGTATTCATAAAAACAGCGAAATATTATATCTTTGCTATGACAAACAACCCGTGACCGCAGTTCTGAAATCGAAATAAATAAATTAATGAGCAATTTATGTTTTATTTTCAAAATAAATTAGTTAATAATTAAATTAAATTAAATCAAATATTTATTTCAGACCGGAATTAGTCCATAAGTTGCTAGTGGTTAGTAACAGATTGTGCTTACATGCTATGTTGGTGTTGTTAGTAATATAATTAATTAGTTAGCACAAAACTAATGCTATTTTATACCCAGGGTCTTTGGATAGGGCAGTCCGGTCTGCTAGCAATCATTTTCAGGATACTGTTACGAGTGTTACGCAAGCGTTGTAGTAAGGAAGCCGGTTTCTTACGCATATTCCATCCGTATGCGCTGCAGCAAACATTCCAGACGCACTACAACGCCGCGGCAACAGCAAGAGCATCCTGAAAGCGTTATTGTATTGCACGCGCAGGACGTTGTTGGCTCGGCTCGTATATGATACCCACAAGCCGCTCGAGTAGAAGGACTGACAGAATGCTTTAAATAAACTGACTTTGACGTCTGTCGTGCAGCGAGCGAACCTACGGGCGAGCATATTACTCCTCACCGCCAACGCCCTGCGCTCGCGCTCTTTGTCGCCATCATCCCGTAGATCATTAGTGACACCATGACCTAGGTACTTAAAAATATTTACTACATTAAGTACTACGCCGTTGAGATATACCGGAGGTACACGACAGGGCTGTTGTTTAGGTACCGTAAACACTAAGACCTCACTCTTTCTTGAGTTATATTTTAAGGTCGTGCACCTCCGCATACGTCTCACAGATGTGAGTAGCTTCCTTAGTCCGCTCATCGATGGACTGAGCAACACCATGTCGTCCGCGTAACTTATGTTATTGACACATGTACTCTCTATATGACAGCCGACATGTCGCTGCTTAAATTCGAAAGGGCCATAAATAAAAAAAAATACAATTTCTTTTTATAGCAAAAATCATACCATCGAGGATGTTGTTAGGCATCGTACTGAGAGTCGTATTATATTTATGTGGTTACTTTCAGGAAAAAAGAAAAACAAATTTCGCCACATTTTTTTTTTTCAATAGGGTATTTTACCAGATCATTATATGGGGCGGCTGTCGTTTAGCTGGTGTCTACAAGTCATAACTTATGACCCCTGTTGAAAATTTTGTGATTTTTAATGGATTTGGAGTAATTTCAGAAGCTACTAAAAATGTGAATTTTAATTTGCAATGACTTTTTCTTTTAAATAATAATAAATAAAATAAAAACTATTAGGTAATGTTATTGCAGTATCTATGTGCCCCTTTCGGATCGGACAGGGTTTTTTTTACATATTGTATAATAGGAATACTCAATAAATCCTCGTTGCTCCAGTGGTCACAAGCGCTACTGCTGAGCATGAACTAAAGTCTTATTGGGTTTTTCCATCAGGAAATTTTCAGTAGCAGCCCGGAGTCCCTCCGGAGATTTGTGCCCTCGTATTACATGTGTGATAAAATTATTATTTTCTACCACATTGCTATAATCTCGCGATTGGTTTCGGATTGTGGGGTTCGCTGCATGATTTTGAAGGACTTTGTTAATTCATTGCTTCATGTTCGAAAAATTTGACTGCTCAAGAAAGTAAATAACGTAATGAATATTGTTCAACATTAAAAATAAAGACATTGCTACTGTGAGTGGGTTACGCGATTATCCCGCTGTGCGCCGATGGGAATAAGCCAAAAATCTAAGTGGCTCAATTTTTGTGCAGCTTATCCCTCGTACAAAGTATACAGTTTGTACTATACGATTCTCGTCTGTTGTGCGAACTGAGAGTTAGAGAATATCTCCCGGCCTGGTGGCCAGGAGATATTTATTCTTTCTGATAATTAGACAAAAATCAGAAAGACAAATGTCAACGTATATGAAACTATGAGAGTATGTACGTGAACTGTATGTTTAAACAAAAATGATTAATAGTTTTGTTTATGTGTACACGCAAACTAAGCGACAAGTGAACCGTGACCAGCGCGTAGACCGGGAGTCATGTTAAAAACCCATGTGTTGGATTGATGGGAGGTTAGGGAGATGTGGGATGGCATAACCTAATTAATTACTTCGATTATCTCACAATTTTTAAATATTTCAACAATGAGCAAATTCGACCTTTGCCATTATTATCGACTGTTTCATCGTCAACTCTAAATATATTTTTTACATTTGTACCTCGTTAGATAGGTGATTAAATGAAGATGTCTATACTGTAATTTGTACGCTTAATGCCTCAGTAATATTTTGAGATAACTGTTGTCAAAGTTCATGTACTTAGATGATTTTTGAAAATGGTTACTAAACTTCTGCCTTTAACTTTTACCTGTTTGATGTTTTAGAAAATTTAGTTACATCGAAAGGTTTATTAAAATATTATGTATCCCATGAAAAAGCAATGAGAGTTTAGAAAAAAGTGATATTTAGAGACGAATTCTGTAAATTTTTCAAAATAACATATTAATTGGGTTTTCTCGATTTCCATAAATTTCGCCTAGGCTTCATGTGGTGCTTAATTGTTGTAAACGGGTCACACTATCACATCCTGGAAGGAATACGTCAAATTACCAGTCACCCTGTATAATTATATTTTCCGCTATGTGAAATAAGGCGAACTGTTTGTGATTTTGTGATTTTCATCTATTTAAAAGTGCAAACCAACGAGGTGGTTTTAGTCCAGCGAGAAAATATTAATATCTCCCTAAGATGGAGTTTTAAAAGTCAAGTTTTTATTTTCTTGAATCCTCTAACCTCAGAAATTTCTTTTTAAATATGGCCTGAAATTTACACTTTCTTGACCCCCTGTCACCGCTGATGGAAAGAAATGGATGAGGTCTGTGAACTTCTCGTAGTAAAGTATTAAAACTAATTTTCAAATGTCTGTTTATTTTTATTTTGCACTATGTTTTGCCTATTAGTCTGTGATAAATAAGTGCATTTTCTTTCTTCAAACTTTCTTTATCACAGAATTTAAGAGATATCTCTATAATAATAAAACTTCACACTTTAACATTACAGGGACACTGGGTAAAAGTAAATTCATCAAACAAATAAACTGCAAATCATTTTATTGAATCGTCATTGGGTCGGACGAAAATTTACGTAATATTTTTATGGTTTTAGTAGACACCACATCCACAGCCGCGGCCTGCATAGCCAAGTCCGAGAGCTGCAGGAGCTCCAATTCCATACCCAGCGCCAAACCCATAGCCACCCACAGTTCCATAGGCACCACCAGCGCCATACGCACCAGCAGCACCATAGCCAGCAGCAGAAGGAGCGATGCTCTCAATAGCAGTAACACCGTTACCGCAGCTGTAGCTGACGGCACCAGCACCGCCACTTGGTAACACTCCCTCCAAAGCCACAGCACTCACGAACGGCAGCTCACCAGCCACGGACAGAGCACCCTCGTATACATTCTCAGACGCTACGGAGAGACCACTGGGAGCGAAAGCAGAGGAGCTGGAGACAGGCAGTCCACCGCCACTGGTGGGGATGATCTCTAGAGCAGCCAAGCCATTGCCAATAAAACCATTACCAATAATACCATCACCAATGAAACCATTGTTGGCACAGTTACCAGCATAGCCATTGCCAATAAAACCATTACCAATAATACCATCACCAATGAAACCATTGTTGGCACAGTTACCAGCATAGCCATTGCCAATAAAACCATTACCAATAATACCATCACCAATGAAACCATTGTTGGCACAGTTACCAGCATAGCCATTACCAATTAAACCATTTCCAATTATACCATCACTAATCAAACCATTGTTGGCACAGTTACCAGCATAGCCATTACCAATCAATCCATTCCCGATCAAACCATTGCCAGCCCAGCTGTTACCAGCACATCCTGGGGCAATAAGAGTAGGAGCGGCGAAGGCTCCACGACCAAGACATGAACTGAACGCAGTCTGTAAACAAAAAAATCTTTTATCAGTAATTATCGATATCAGCAAATATACATTGGAACTTAATAATTATATCGATCAAGTAACGTAATGGGTGTCAGACGTGTTTTATGCAATTCTAAACATGATTTTAGTGTGGAAAACTTAACGTTCATTATAAAATATAAAGTAAGAATGTATGGCTTAAGTTAAATGGCCTCTCCGCGGAATTGAAGACCAGAGTTTTAAATCTGAATTCCAACCTTTTTTCTATATAATGGTAATATTTACATGTGACTCGAAATAATAGGGTTTAATAGGCATTACAACATGCGTTAGTTAATCCACAATATTTAACTGATCAAATGCTCAGTGTCACATTAAATTTCGATACTCTAAAAGGATCCAAGAAATGGGATTATAAAATTTTGAAGAATTATTAATTCTCACCTGGATGAAGAGCGCCTGAGCGCAGAGGACGAGGATCACCTTGGCAGACATTGTAGTTTGTGTTGAAGTGAACTTCAGAATGAGTTTTCAAGAATCGATCGACTATTTATATTGAAACGTAGTCCTTATCTAGTTGTGTTGCAGCAATTTGTGGATTTTGAAATGAACTTTTCATACCTTTATCAGTAGTTGCAATATGGGGACATGCATGTATTTCGTAAGTGATGGTATCCTTGAAATATTTAGTATGAAGGGCTTTGTTTTAATAGAACATAGAAAAAACATCACGTTGTTATGATAAGAAAATTCCGTACTATATAAACGTAGTCTAGAAGTAGTAACATCATTCAGTCTTCAGCTTTTCGTTGAACACAAACAAACATCAAACATGTCTACCTTCACTGTTCTGTTGCTCTGCATCCAAGCTTGCTTGGTCCAGGTGAGTGATCGTCCAAAATATATTAAATTTTAAGATTTCTCATCATTGCTAATGTTTTTGTATTTCATAGTTGTTCTGTAATTCTGGCATGATGATTTTCTATAAATAAATATGTTTTTGATCCCACAGAATGTGTTCGGCTGCGGAGCTCAAGTGGCCGCCGTAGCTCCTGCTCTGGGTCTCGGCGCTGGTCTTTATCCTGGTGCTGCATGTGGTGGTGCCCTCGGTCTTGGTGGTTATGGTGGTGCCATCGGATCTGCTTATGGTGGCGCACTTGCTCCTGCCACCGCATATGGAGGTACTATCGGCACTGGAGCTGCTTACTGCGGCACCGGTGAAGGCAACGTGGCGGTCATTGGTGAGCTGCCAGTCGCCGGTAACACCGCTGTTGCTGGTCAGGTCCCCATCCTAGGTGTCGTGAATTTCGGCGGCGCTGCGCCAGCTGCTGGTGCCGTGTCTATCTCCGGCCAGTGCGCGTGCGGCTGTGGTTCTCCTATCTACTACTGAAGCATCTTCTACTGATGCCTCAATAAAAATAAACGATTATGAATTGAGCAAATATTTTAATATTTTATTTAATCTACAAATACAAACCTATTAATTCTTATTTGTTATCCTATCTAGTCTAGTTATTATATATGCGAAAGTGAGTTTGTTTGTTTGTTACGCTTTCACGCTAAAACGGCTGATCAGCTTTCGATGATATTTGGCACACAGATAGGCCATAACCTCGGTTAGGAAATAGGATGCTTTTTATTCCGGTAGTTTGTTCCGTGGGATAATTTCTGTCCTCCGCACAGGCGAAGTAATTGGTAAAAGCTAATAATATTTTAATTGTGAACATTTTAGAAGATATTTGGATGTTTCTTGATCAATCAAACCTTTGCAGCGGAACGGATTTGATAGTTTCCTATATCAACACATAAGAGATTTTTATCTCGGTCGAAAGTACAGTACCGACCAAAAGTCCATAGGCAATCGCACAAAGCAATGGACTGACGCTTCGGTTTGACTTACGACCTTCTTCTATAAGATGTTACAATACTATAGACACACACACACTCACTTTGTCTACAACTCATAGTAGTTGATAATTTCTATCAATACAGTATATGACATGCTAGCTCAATGGATAACGTGCTTTGGTATGTGCGATTATGGCGAGCCGAGCGAGGGTTCAAATCTCATCTGCGGTTTGCTTGTAATTTTTTAATAATTACTATTCATAGTTTTTGTTATTTTTTACTAGCTGCGCCCCGCGGTTTCACCCGCATAAGTCTCGATCCCGTGGAAATATCGGGATAAAAAGTATTCTATGTCCTTCTCCGGGTCAAGGTCTATCCATATCCCAAATTTCATCCAAATCCGTTCAGCCGTTTTAGCGTGATGTCGTGACCAAGGGAAATAGGGATTCATTTTTATATATTTTTAATAACGACCAGTTCAATAATTATTGGTTTTTTGTTTCGGTCGTCTTGTTCACATAAATATTAAAGTTTAGAGGTAGACCACAGAAAACTAAGTAAATTATTTCGATTTCTGTGGGGTAGACAGACGCAGTTCGTTACGCGTATTCGCTTAATAAAACCTTTTTGGTTCGCGGTTATTGTTGGTGACGAGTACTTAGGTATTAGCGGTGTTGTGGTTATAATTTTCAAAATGCAGTCAAATATAAATATTGAAGTGAGACCAAATATTACTGCGCTGCGTGAAAGTGAATGTAATTTACACAAATATCTAATGAAACCGGACTAAGTGTGAGTGTTATCATTTAAATATTTCATATTTTACTAACCATAAATCTTAATCAAAGGTATTGTTGAGACAGAAGATGCCTTTAAAGTTTTAAATTTATTGTGAGGTTTAATTCGATTAGTGAATGATGAATAATTATTATGTCTAATAAATACAATGTTATTCTTTGTTCTAGAGAAATACTGTGAGCGTTAAGAGGTATGAGGAAGAGGCTTATTATCGAGGAGCAGCGACGTCAAATGGTGAATTAATATGAAACAAATGGCTTCATACCAACGAGATATTTTGCTGAATTATTAAACACGTCATTATGAACCGTTCGCTGTGCACTCTGAAGGCTTGCATCACTGAAGACCAGCTAGGAAGCCGTTTTCGACAGAAAGGCATAAACAAGAACGTTTAAGTTTCGATAATATTAAGACTTCAAGTGGGACAATGTTATATTTTAACCTTCAAATATTTACCGTACTAACTTAATAAACAACAGATTCGTTATTGCATGAATTTGTGGTAACGATTTTTTAAAGAAAGAAAAGAAAGAAAGAAAAAACGTTTATTTGCGGTAAACATGACGCAAAAAAAAAGTAAAGAAAACACGTTTTAATATGGTGTTTGTCGTATTTCTCGCAGATAGACCGAAAATGTTTAAGATTATTTTAGTAATATAATTATTTTACGATTAAAATTTGAGGTTTAGTTTCAATCCTCTTTTCTTAAAGAAAATGAATTCTTAAGCTATAACCTCAATTCCAACCAATATTTACAAAAGCCAAATTTAATGTGAAATAAATAATGTAAACAAAGTGCCCAGACTTAACCTTAAAATCACATATTTTGTAAGTAGGTTTTTTTTTTCATTTTGAGTAGTCTAATATTCTTATTTATTGCTTAATTACTTCGACCATGATCAAAGCTAACTAGTAATAAGCTAGCTAATATTTATGGTGAAAAAATCCATATAAAATTTAAAACATTTCATAATACAAATATGTCAAAATAATACAAATTGCTTCTAAGTTTCTTGACATCTATTTCACACCTTATTTAGCTGAAGTAATGACAAATAATTGTAGCAGTTTGTTAGCTATAAGTAAAATAAATATAACGAATAAATATTTACGAATTAATAATATCTAACAATATACCTACAGCGCCGCGTACGGGTCGCTCTCGGTATTTATTTTATAGAATTGTGATTTCGGACTTTACAGTTATGAATTATGTGTTCAACTGGACATTATATGATAACGTACCGTAACAATATGGAGAACAGTGTTAAATTTGTGGATTTGTAACGTTTTCAAACAATATTCGGTGTGCTAGTAAGTGCAGTGACAAAAACAATTCGCGGGTGGCGCGAAATACAGTGTTGCATCGCGCTCTTTCACTCTTGCGCGAACTAACTATCTCGGTCTCTGTCGCCCTTTCGTGGTTATTACAAAATTTTAGAAATTAAGATGGATTGTGAGGTTTGTAACAGAGAAGTGAATGTAGGCGAGACTATTGAATGTAATGGATGCAAGAAAGGATACCATTATAGATGTGTGAATATAACCCCGGCGGCGGCGGTACAATTAAAGCGTACTTTTAAGTGTGCCTCCTGTTCTAATGTAACTCAGCGTATACGAGTAACAGATGACACACCGGTACGTGGTGGTCAGGCCGCTGGGCTAGTAGATGAAGCAAATCAGTCGTTTGAAGAAAATGTTGCTCAGGAGAAAGCACCGATGTTGACATCGGACGAGATTGTACATCAAATTAATAGCGTAATCCTGGCAAAAATTAGTGTTTTTGAAACAAATATTATACAGGAGATTAAAGCCAGTGTGGCTGTCCTGGCGCTAGAAAATACTAAACTAAGACAGGAATTAAAGGAAGCGAATATGAGATGTAGTTCCTATGAGCGGCAAATTAAAAGCTTAAAAACTGAGGGACTACTGTCTAGACAAAAACAAGAAGACCATGATATCGATACCAATTACCAGAAGCAACGACCAGTACGGGTACCAATACCCACAATACCGAAGGGTACTACTGCCCTGGCTGCATCGTCTCAAACAAATGTCGTGGAGCACGGAGTGCAAGCAACTACGCCTCCGCCGCTGCCACTGCCCCAGAGGCCCGTGGCGACTAGTTACGCAGCGGTGGCCAGAGAAGCAGCGGATATGAAAGTTGACGCTACTAATAATAATGATTGGATAGAGGTTAAAAAAAATAACAGACGAAGCAACGCAATAAGAAAAGGTGGTAATCATTCAATTAGCTCTTTAAAAGCAGTTGAACGCAGGAAATTTTTACATGTTTGGAGGCTGAATAAAAGCACTACAGAGGATGATCTAAAGGAGCATATCAAACAGACACTCGGAGCTGACTCAGAAATCGAAATCGAAAAATTAAAACCTAAGACGGAGCGAGACTATGCCTCATTCAGGATTGGTGTCACAGTAAGTAATTTTGAGAAACTTTGTGACCCTGCGATATGGCCAGTAAATGTAGAATACAGTGAATGGATTTGGTTTCGTCCCAATACTAACCCAAAACAACCGGAAACCCAGTAGTCATTTCAACATTTTATACCAAAACGTCAGAGGACTTAGAACTAAGACGACACAATTTTTATCACTACTGGAATCATCAGGGTCTGATTTATTTGCTATCACCGAATCGGGCCTCAATGAAGCGATTCAGAACGCGGAATTCGTGCTTCCTGGCTATCAAATATTACGATGCGATCGAGCGGATGGCCGCAAGCAAGGAGGCGTATTTTTAGTGGCCACACCGAGGTTCGAGTTGCGGCGAGTGTCGGTGCCAGGTGACGTTGATATAGACAGTAAAAAGTTTGAACTAATGTGTGCGGCTGTTTATATGCAAAATTGTTTTCTATTCACTTGTTGTGTCGTGTATATTCCACCAGGGGCTGACGACAATGAATATTTGTCGATGTTTTGTATATTAGAAAAAATATCTGTCAAATATAGCAGTAATTTAATTATTTTAGGGGACTTTAATATGTACTCGTGTAACAACAACATTTCTAACTATTACGAATATTTTATGGCCTTCTGTGAATTTGCTCAGTACAACGCAGTAGCTAACTGTAACAATAGGCAGTTGGACCTCGTATTGAGTGCGCGTGGTGGCCTGTCGGTGAGCGCGGCGGACGAGGGCCTGCAGCCCGTGGACGCGTACCATCCTCCGCTGGCCGTGCGCATAGAGCGCGGGTCGCGCGCGCGCCCGCCTCTGCCGCCCCCCGTGCCGAGTACCTCTCCTGCATCGCCGCGTACGCGACCCTCGCAATCTCAATCTTTCATAAGTCGTACATGTTGGAATTTTAATAAAGCGGACTTCCAACAAATGTATAGTTTAGTAGCTAAAATAGATTGGAGTGGGATTTACGGATCATGCGATCCAGATATAGTTTTAGATTTATTTTATAATAAGATATATGACGTTTTCAACAAGTGTGTTCCTCCGAAAAATAAAAATATTAATTCATTAAATAATAGATACGTTTATCCAGTCTGGTATACAGCTGAAATTATTAGAGATATAAAAAATAAATATTTATTACATAAAAAATATAAATCTAGTAAATCGCGTAGTGATTATGTGGAATTCGCCCGATACAGGGCAAAAGTGAAAACCGAGACAGCTCGGGCGCATGATCAGTATCGCAACCGCGTGCAAGGGCACTTGGCTAAGGATCCGCGAGCGTTTTGGAGTTATATTAGATCTAGGAAAGGCGATTCCAATCAGCGGAAGTTAATTAAAGACGGACGCGTATTATCGGAATACGAATGTGCCAATGAGTTCGCTCGGTTTTTTCAGTCGGTGTACAATCCGGAACCTCCCGAACTGAGTGTGGCGGCGGCGAGTGCGGGCGAAGCGGCGGGCGCGTCGCCGGGCGTTCGGGTGCATCTAGCAAGTGTGGGCCCCGCTGACGTACAGCGCGCACTCGCACGCTTGCCGCCTAAGCGCTCAGCCGGTCCGGATGGTATTCCGGCGTACATTTTTAGGGATTGCCGTGCGGTGTTGGTGAAGCCGTTGCTACATTTGTTCAACGTTTGTATTAAGACCGCAACTTTTCCTGAGCGCTGGAAACTTACCCGAGTTGTACCCGTGCCTAAAGGTAGTAAAGGCTCAGCACCCTGCGATTATAGACCTGTAGCGGTATTATGCACTCCAGCTAAAGTGTTCGAGTCGACCATTCACGGTAGCCTGTATCCGCAGATTAACGCTCTGTTGTCCGACGCGCAGCATGGTTTCCGTCCTGGGCGGGGGACAACGGGGAACCTACTGGATCTTATGACACATATAGTACCGACGGTGGATGCGGGTCAACAAGTAGACGTTGCCTACTTCGATTTCAAGAAAGCGTTTGACACAGTGGATAACGACGTCCTTTTGGCTAAATTGGCTGGTGTAGGCTGTACACCTCACACTTTGTCGTTTTTTGCCAGCTACTTGCGAGACCGTTGTCAGTACGTTGACTGCAGTGGGCAGTTCTCTGAGCCCTATTTCACGAGATCAGGAGTCAGTCAGGGCAGTAATGTAGGGCCTCTTTTCTTCATTTTAACAGTTAACGACCTGCCGAGCGTAGTTAATAAATCCATACCATTGCTGTTCGCTGACGACTTGAAATTAGTTCTTAAAATAAACCAGGAAACTGACCATGACGACCTGCAGCAGGATATTAATAGGGTAGTAGAGTGGAGTCGTAGCAATAAGTTGTATTTCAATGTGGCCAAATGTTCGGTGTTATCATTTACCCGTGCGCGCGACCCAAGTCATTATCCATATTGCATGGATGGAATCCAACTGCAACGTGTCTCGGAAGTTAAGGACTTAGGCGTGCGCTTTACAACTGATTTAAATTTCCGTAAGCATACCATTGATGTTTGTAAAAAAGCATACCGCAATTTAGGGTTGTTCTTACGCTTAGGAAACCAGTTCACGAACATCAGTGCTCTGAGATCGATGTACGAAGCGCTTGTGAAAAGTCATTTGGAATGCAATGCTGTCGTCTGGTCGCCACATGAAGCCAAGTACAAATTAATGTTAGAACGCATCCAGAACAAGTTTGTGAGATTCTTATTCTTAAAGCAGTATGGTGTGTATCCAGGGTATCCACTGCTGTATCCTACTCTATTTGTGCTGGGTATGGTAGGCTACTATAAACTGGAAGTAAGAAGGGAAGTAGCTCTCGCAACTTACTTATTTAAGGTTATGCGTGGTAAAATACACAACCCAGGCGTTCTACGCACGGTTGCGTTGTGTGTACCTGATGGGTACGTGGGGCGACGGAGGCGGCCGCCGCTCCTGTGGGTGCCACCCGCTCGCACCAACTTGCTGCAACACGCGCCGCTGACGCGCGCCCTACGTACTCTGAGCGAATTCACACAGGCCGCATTTTTTAAGATTTCTCCTGATTGTTTACAATAATACGCTATTGTAAGCTATTATAACTACACTATTGTATTAGGTTAGCCTGTAATGATAGTTGTATGTGTTTTTAAATAAATAAATAAAAATAAATAAATAAATAAATTTTTTAATTTTTTTATCACATATCACGCATTTTTAATTCTAAACCCTATATTGTAATAACGGCATTAATAAAAAGACATCAATAGTTAAAATATATTATTAATGCAAAAAAAAATGCCAAAAACCGCGCTGTGTTTTACGAGATCGGAACCTAAGCCAATTAGAATATAAGACCAACACTTAACGCATTCTGCTATCTGCACACATAAGTTTTGTTTGAATTTTAGCAATGCCATAAACTGGCCTAGGTCAAGCGCATGTTGCGAGTGTGTTACCGTGTCTAACAAAAGCGACGGAAATATATATTTTTTTTCTGTAGTTCGGCGCAAGTACGTGACGATACGACGGTGTGTGCTGTGTTGCTTACACATACAGATATACGGACTATACCGCGAGTTCACAGCAATACGACTCTTAAGCGTGCCTATGCACTTTTGAACGCTTACTGTACCTTCCTGTCTGATAATAGTTCGAAATGATATAGCTTTTCAGCCTGATCTCTTCGCGGGTAATAAAGCAAATCCTAATTTCAATATTATAAATCGAAAGTGAGTTTGTTTAATAGTTACGCTTTCGTGCTAAAACGGCTGAACTGATTTAGATGAAATTTTACACATGGGTAGACTATGATCTGGATTAGGACAATAGATACTTTTTATCCCAATATTCCCACGGGATCGAGACTTATGTCGGTGAAACCGCAGGATGCAGCTTTAAATCAAATAATATCATGAAATTGTGTCCCTGTATGTGTGCAGTTTCTTGACGGCTAGATTGTCTGGTTATTGACCTAGGCTCACTTGCTCCAGAAATCACTAATGCTCGGTTCCTATAAACAATAACGAATCGTTATGCTTACCAATGGTAACGTTTTTTATGACCAAACTCAAACTCAATGCATTTATTTCAATTAAACCATTTACAGGCACTTTTGAACTGTCAAAGAATCGGTCAGTCAGAAATATGAAGCTAGTTGCCCATTCCAAAGCGAAGTAAGTAGGTACCTATGGAGAAGAACGGGCAAGAAACTCCACGGACACTCTTTTAAATAAAAAACTGTTACAAAATATTGGTCACATCATTCATGTTGAAATTATACATGTGAGAACAATGTAGAAAGACGTGCACGTCAGAAGCGTCCGTAATAAAAATACAAAACAAAGAAAAATTCAAAAATTAAAATAGATTTAAAATAAGCCATGGCAACTAAGAGATGACCAGTCCCAACTGACGGCGCTCGTTCACGATCATGACGCATAGATTAGCACAACCATTCAGCTCAACCATTTTGAACGGAGCTAAATGATCCAACACACGCGCCACCATCAGCGAAACATCTAAGTGAGCATGACATACTCACAGCCGCCATAGCACATTCAAGTCAATGCAAGACATATTACCCGCTAAATGGTAACTCTTTAGTACATAGTGCTGACACCTGTGCTATACAATTATATAATACCAAGCAGATTTGAGTTTATACAATGCAAAGATGGTCTTACTTTGAACTGGTCATAAATAGATTCATAAGTTCATTTTACGTGTGATAGCTCTACTTTCTTATAAGAGGGTCTACTATACAAAGCTATGAGGTATTTGCCTCATGATTGGGAAAGACACAAGAGTGTTAATTTAACTTGTAACGGTCCGTAAATTTTAGGAATCGGCCATTAATTCGTTTTTGAAGCTAAACACATTTAAAACATCATTTTATCTTCGTCATCTTTATGCGATTGACATAAATAGTAAAGAATAGAATAATTAATCAAATAGGAATAGGAATAAAATAGAATGAGGTCAGTTTCGCCACGTATCTACCACATAATAAAATTATCTGTCGTTGCTTCATTTTTAATTATTTTTACCTATTGTGGTAGAGTAATTTTATTCTAGGTGCATCGCCTTCACATATAATTATTTAACTAATGTACGTACGTATACAAACTATTGTAAAACATTTTTAAAGAGTAACGGTGGATTTTCTTGCCCATTCTTCTCCATACGAAAACTACCTTTTGGAAGAGGCGACTAGAATCAATTATATTATTTTGTAAATTATGACGTTCAAAAGTGCCATACATGGGCCTATTTGAAAAAACTAATTTGACTTTGACTTTGACTTTGACTTCTGATAATTAGACATGATGTCCTAGATGGATCTTCGACATCGTGTCTTGAAAGTTTCAATGGAGAAAATCATTCTGGCACTATTGAACCTATATTTTCCTTCGGGACATCAAATTAATTGTGGGTTAGTTAGTTATAAGTCCATAAAACAAAATAAATTGCAAATCAGTTTATTGAATCATAATAAGTATCATATCATCGGTTGAGTATTTTTTATTTTTTTATTCTTAGTAACGTCCACATCCACAGTTGCGGGCTCCATAGCAGAGTCCGAGAGAGGCAGGAGCACCAGGTCCATAGCCAGCGCCAAGCCCGTAGGCACCCGCAGCGCCATAGGCACCCACACCATACGCACCAGCAGCGCCATAGGCAGCAGAAGAAGGAGCGATGCTCTCAATAGCAGTAACACCGTTACCGCAGCTGTAGCTGACGGCGCCAGCACCAGCACTGGGCAATAAACCGTCCAAAGTCACAGCACTCACGAACGGCAGCTCTCCAGCCACGGACAGAGCACCCTCATACACATTTTCAGACGCTACGGAGAGGCCACTGGGAGCGAAAGCAGAGGAGCTGGAGACAGGCAGTCCACCGCCACTGGTGGGAATGATTCCTATTCCAGCCAAGCCATTGCCAGCACAGTTACCAAACAAGCCATTGCCGATCAAACCATTACCAATTATGCCATCACCAATCAAGCCATTGTTGGCACAGTTACCAGCACAGCCGTTACCAGCATAGCCATTACCGATCAAACCATTGCCGTTACCGAAAGCTCCACGACCAAGACACGAACTGAAAGCAGTCTGTAAACAAGAAAATTATTATTAGTAAATATATCTCAATTAACAAACGATGGCGATGCATTGAAATGTGATTATTTAATCGATCACGTAACTAAATGTGTGTCAAACGCATTTTATGTAATTGCATACATGATTATGAAAAATTTAGTGATAAAACATAATTATCACTAAATTTTTCACTCTAGGCGAAGTAAAATAGTATTTGGGGTTCCTAGAATTTAACGAAATGCAACATTAAGTAATGTAATTAGTCCTTCTGAGTAAAACTAAAAGTTTCTGATCATAGTATAGAACGCAGACAACGATCCTTGTTAAATCAGAATATAATATCTGCGCAAAAGTAGTAACGGCAATCAGAATATAGTCATTATAAAAGTCAAAATAGTTTCTCACCTGGATGAAGAGCGCCTGAGCGCAGAGAACGAGGATCACCTTAGTTGACATTGTAGTTTGTGTTGAACTGAATTTGAGAATGAGTTTTCCAAGACTCGGTCGACTACTTATACTGAAACGTAGTCCTTATCTAATTGTGTTGCACCACACACAGTAGGCTGCTAAACAAAGAGAAATGAAAATGCGTGCATTTTCATTTCTTTGTTAATATTATCAAATGTTTTGTTATTAAAACAGGAAATGGTAAAAAAGTACGTGTTGTTGATAAGAACTCCTGCACTATATAAACATGGTGTAAGACATCAAAAAGCATCAGTCTTCAGCTTCTCGTTGAACTTACGAATTCATCAAACATGTCTACCTTCACTGTTCTGTTGCTCTGCATCCAAGCTTGCTTGGTCCAGGTAAGTTTTTTACTAAGTTTTTCAGGTATCTTATTATCGTTTTCATGAATTTCCTCCATTGTTGCTTCCTCCCGTCATATACCTATGTATATTTCTCCTATATCTATGTCATTCATACTGGTTTGAGAGAAGAAGAGACGTTCTTTCATTTCTTCAAAATCTCGTAAACTAAAATCGAATATGTTAGTCTTAATGATATGAACCTCTTCAAACTGTGCCTGTCCTTGTTCTTGAGATTTCCTCAGCGAGCGATATGTTTCCTATCTAATGTTATTTTCTTCCAACAGAATGTTTTCGGCCTATACCGCGGCGGTGGAGGCTGTGGATGTGGAGCACCAGCTGTTGGTCTAACCCCTGCTTTAGGCTTCGGTTCTGCTTATGATGGTGCTCTGGGTTTCGGCGCTGGTCTCTCTCCTGGTGCTGGATGTGGTGGTTCCCTCGGTTTTGGTGCTTACGGTGGTGCTTTTGGATCTGCTTATGGTGGCGCACTTTCTCCTGCTGCTGCATATGGAGGTGCTATCGTTCCTGGAGCTGCTTACGGCGGCATGGGTGAAGGCAACGTGGCGGTCATTGGTGAGCTGCCAGTCACCGGTAACACCGCTGTTGCTGGTACTGTTCCCATAATGGGCGCAGTGACTTTCGGTGGTGCTGTACCCGCTGCTGGTGCCGTATCTATCTCCGGACAGTGCGCTTGCGGCTGTGGTTCTCCCCTTTACTACTGAAACCCAAAACCGGAATAAACGACCATAAACTAAACAATCTTTTTTTTGCAACATCTAACCATAACCGCGGTGTCAAAATAACATAGGTACTAGAATATAGCCTATGCTGAGGCAATTATTTATTTTTTAAAATTATTGTTTAATGCTAGAAAACATTACAACATGAGCTGTTCTGTTTATGCTTCATTCTGAGATTCTCTGTTTTTAATTGTTGCCTTGTTTCATTTACTGTACTGTTTATTATTCTTAATTTTCTTCTTTTCGAGACTTCTTATTTAAATAGGTAAAGGATTTTATTATTTCAAAGAGCAATGGCCAATCTCCTAACATCTACGAAAATTTAACAAAACGTTACCTAACGATACATAATATTATTACTTCGTTTCATTTGCCCATGAATTTATAACTTTGAACAACATTCTTTTTTTTTAAGTACGGAGAATAAAGTAGGCAAATACGCAAAAAAAAATTGGGTTTAATTAATAATATATTTTTAACCTGTTGAATCTTAAATCGAGTTGTATTTCTTAATTATGTAGACAAAACGGATGAACACAATATAAATAAAGAGTGCGAAATAACACAAGAACGATCAGAACAGAGTCGATGCCGAAATTACAAAAGAAAAATGACAATTGTTTAGTTGACTTGTCAAAAAATTACCTTCCTAGGTCATTTTTTTTTTAATTCAGTTGCATTAAACATCCATGAAATTCTGACCTGTAAACTTGAACTTAGAAGACAGAAACTTAACCGAAAACAGACGAATTTAACAGCGGGTCCTAAACTAAGCGCTGCCTGTATCTTTGTGACCCAAAATATTATATTATTGATTTATTTTTGTCAGTACCGATTTTCAAAAGTAATAGCATGTTCCTAATTAAGAAATTGCCTACATTAACTACTAGTAGCTGCCAAGCTTTTTTACTGACTGCATCGGGGATGTTCGCGCCGTTTCGCACTGATGGCTTTTATCCATCATTCGCGAGCGGACGGTATCCCTGATCTGCAGAATGCGGGACAGCCGCAACGAAATCTTAAAGACAGCCGATAGGATCTCATCAACGCTTTTTTCACTTGTTAAGTCAGTCATCTGACTTACTTTGACAAATTCTGACTTTTATTTTTAATATTTATAATGAATTTCTGGATTTCAATTGACATAAATTTTAATTTATTTAAATAATGTAGTGAAACGATTTTAAAGATCTTAATAATTTAAAGATGCGATTGACTTATTAATTTATTTTACAATTTGATTTTATGTACCTATTTATATTTTTATGTAATTATTTATTTTAGTTATAATAATTATTATTGTAGCATGTATTTTAATATTTCATAGGTTAGGTATACTAACATTAATATGGATCAGTGAACCTGATTAAAAAAAAAAAAAATTATAAGTAAAATCAAATTATATTAATGGCTTATCTTATTTAAATAATTCACAAGAGTTTATACGGTTAACATTCACTGTGATATATAGTAACAAAATAGATTTAGATTTTAGAAGAAGTTCTTTCTGAAATAAAATTTACGTAGATTTACCTGCATGAAGAGTAGTGGTGGCCCAGTAGCCACGGCCCCGACTTTCGAGTTATAGGTCGTAGGTTCAACCTTGCTTTATAAGTGCGCAGGCGGTTTACTTAGTGTAAATAATTTCATCACCTCTGCTCTCAAAACTGTGAAGGAAAATATCGTGAGGAAACCAGCATGTCCTAGAACCAAAAATTTCAAGACATCTGCCAACCCGTGCTGGGCCCGCGTGGTAGATTAAAGTCCACTCCCACTCGAAGAGAAGTCTGCAATATGTCCCAGCAGTGGGAACATTATAGGCTGATATGATTATGCATACTGATAAGCAAAACTTTTAATGTTTAAGACGAATACCTTTTGTTTTCCTTTCTTTTAAAACTAAATAATTATAATAGTCCTATTAATAGTGATGAGGTCCTGGGTTCGATTCGCAGGTTAGACAACGTGTTATTAGGTTTTCTGTCTGAAATTTCTCAGTAGCAGCCTGGAGTCTGGATTTGTGCCCGGTTAATGGCAATAGGCTCGCTCACTATTATATGGGACTTAAAACATAGCTGGCGAAATGTGGGTGAACCTGCTACAGGGACACCTCTGTCCAACCCTTCGGGGAAACAAGGCGTGATGTAATTATAATAGTAAATTAGAATAATAAACAATGTAGGTACTGCAGTTTGGTAATAATTATAGTCTGTTAATAACGAATTCTGTGTTTCTCTAGTCTAAAATAGCAATCTGTTATTTTTCTTTCTGAATGACTGGATTTTTATGGCTTATTTACTTTTGGTTGAATAATATATTGTTGGAATCCCGATTTTATTTATATACAGATAGTGGTCTTCTGTTAAAACATAAATTCTGTTTGCACAAGCATCGTGAGAATAATTTAACGACGTGCTTATTTGTTGGCGTCCCTGACCTAGTACAATATCTTCGATTACAAGTTTTTATGCAACGTAAGATTCTGAGTTAGATTTCTGAGTAGGCATGAAATTAATAAGTATTCGTTTCGGTCTGTTCACACATACCTACCAAATATATGGGGTACTCAATGAAAAATAAAAATAATTATGATTCGTCAAAAATCACGATCCGGAGTATTTGCTATCTGCCCCTTTCGGCAAGTTAGATAACGGTCTCAAACTCAAACTCAAAACATTTATTTCAAATAAACCAATTACAGGCATTTTTGAATTGTAAAGGGGTCGGTCAGTCAGAAAGATGAAGCTAGTTGCCCGTTCCAAAGCGTAGTATTTACCTATGGAGAAGAACGGGCAAGAAACTCCATGGACACTCTTTTAAATCACAATATGTTTACAAAATATTGGTTACATAATTCATGTTAAAGTTATAAATGTGAGCACGATGAAGAACGTTAAAAGCGGTAATAAAAAGTTAAACAAATAAAACAATTCAAAAATCAAAATAAAATAAGCCATGACAGATTGGCAGCTAAGAGATGACCAGTCCCTACTGACAGCGCCCGTTCACGAACATGACGCATGGATTAGCACCATTCAGCTCAACCATTTTGAAGGTCGACGATATATTCAATATATAAAATACAACTTTGGCTGGTGTCCGATAATGGGACCAGGAATCATTTTAAAGTCCACAACTGACAAACAACTTCATTTTCATTTTCCTTTATCGTTTAACAGCATTATTTAGGAACAGCGTACTGGAATTGGTTGGGACTAGGGATCGGTTAAGAACAAATTATTATTTTCTACCACATTGCTATAATCTCACGACTGGGTTCGGATTGTGGGATTCGCTGCATGATTTTGAAGGACATTGTTAATCCATTGCTTCATGTTCGAAAAATTTGTCTGCTCAACAAATGAATATTGTTGAAAATCCAAAATGAAAGTCATTGCTACTGTAAGTGTGTTACGCAATTATCCCGCTGCGCGCCGATGGGAATAAGCCAAAAATCTAAGTGGCTCAATTTTTGTACAGCTTATCCCTCGTACAAAGTTAACAATTTGTACTATACGATTCTCGTCTGTTGTGCGAACTGAGAGTTAGAGAATATCTCCTGGCCACCAGGCCGGGAGATATTATATTTATTCTTTCTGATAATTAGACAAAAATCAGAACGACAAATGTCAACGTATGTGAAACTATTAGAGTATGTACGTGTACTGTATGTTTAAACAAAAATGATTAATAGTTTTGTTTATGTGTACATGCAAACTAAGCGACAAGTGAACCGTGACCAGCGCGTAGACCGGGAGTCATGTTAAAAACCCAAATATCGCTCCGCGATTTGTTATCTGGTCATGATAACCATATTGCGTGCCGTGTGTTGGATTGATGGGAGGTTAGGGAGTAGTGGGATGGCATAAACTAATTAATTACTTCGATTATCTCACAATTTTTAAATATTTCAACAATGAGCAAATTCGACCTTTGCCATTATTATCGACTGTTTCATCGGCACCTCTAAATATATTTTTTATATTTGTACCTCGTTAGATAGCTGGTTAAATGCAGATGTCTTCTCTGTAACTTGTATGCTTAATACCTTAGTAAAATTTTGAGATAACTGGTGTCAAAGTTCATGTACTTACATGATTTTTAAAAATTGTTAGTAAACTTCTGCCTTTAACTTTTACCTGTTTGATGTTTTAGAAAATTTAGTTACATCAATAGGTTTATTAAAGTATTATGTATCTCATGAAAAAGCAATGAAGGCCATTCAATTTGAGAGTTTAGAGAAAAGTGATATTTAGTGACGAATTCTGTAAATTTTTCAAAATAACATAATAATTGGGTTTTCTCGATTCCCATGAATTTTCGCCTAGGCTTCATGGGGTGCTCAATTGTTGTATATGGGTCACACTATCACGTCCTGGAAGGAATACGTCAATATACTAGTCACCCTGTATAATTAAATTTTCCGCTATGTGAAATAAGGCGACTGTTTGTGATTTTGTGATTTTCATCTATTTAAAAGAGCAAACCAACGAGGTTGTTTTAGTCCAGCGAGAAAATATTAATATCTCCTTAAGATGGAGTTTTAAAAGACAAGTTTTAATTTTCTTGAATCATCTAACCTCAGAAATTTCTTTTTAAATATGGCCTGAAATTTACACTTTTTTGACACCGATCTCCCCTGATGGAAAGAGGTGGATGAGGTCTATGATGAACTTTTCATAGTAAAGTATTAAAACTAATTTTCAAGTGTCTGTTTATTTTTATTTTGCACTATGTTTTGCCTTTTAGTCTGTGATAAAAAAATGCATTTTCTTTCTTCAAACTTCCTTTATCACGGAATTTAAGAGATACACTTAAACATTACAGGGATCCTGGGTAAAAGTAAATTCATAAAACAAAATAAATTGCAAATCATTTTATTGAATCATTCGTTTGGATGAAAACTTAAGTAATTATTTTGCAGTTTTTAGTAGACACCACATCCACAGCCACGGCCTGAATAGCCAAGTCCGAGAGCTGCAGGAGCTCCAAGTCCATACCCAGCGCCAAACCCATAGCCACCCGCAGTACCATAGGCAGCACCAGCGCCATACGCACCAGCAGCACCATAGCCAGCAGCAGAAGGAGCGATGCTCTCAATAACAGTAACACCGTTCCCGCAGCTGTAGCTGACGGCGCCAGCACCGCCACTTGGTAACACTCCCTCCAAAGCCACAGCACTCACGAACGGCAGCTCACCAGCCACGGACAGAGCACCCTCATACACGTTCTCAGACGCTACGGAGAGACCACTGGGAGCGAAAGCAGAGGAGCTGGAGACAGGCAGTCCACCGCCACTGGTGGGGATGATCTCTAGAGCAGCCAAGCCATTGCCAATAAAACCATTACCAATAATACCATCACCAATGAAACCATTGTTGGCGCAGTAACTAGCATAGCCATTGCCGATAAAACCATTACCAATAATACCATCACCAATGAAACCATTGTTGGCACAGTTACCAGCATAGCCATTACCAATTAAACCATTTCCAATTATACCATCACTAATCAAGCCATTGTTGGCACAGTTACCAGCATAGCCATTACCAATCAATCCATTCCCGATCAAACCATTGCCAGCCCAGCCGTTACCAGCACATCCCGGGGCAATCAGAGCAGGAGCGGCGATGGCTCCACGACCAAGACATGAACTGAACGCAGTCTGTAAACAAAAAAAATCTTGTATCAGTAATTATCGATATCAGCAAATATGCATTGGAACATAATAATTATATCGATCAAGTAACGTAATGGGTGTCAGACGTGTTTTATGCAATTCTAAACATGATTTTAGTGTGGAAAACTTAACGTTCATTATAAAATAAAAAGTAAGAATGTATGGCTTAAGTTAAATGGCCGCTTCGCGGAAATGAAGACCAGAGTTTTAAATCTGAATTTAAACCTTTTTTCTATATAATGGTAATATTTACATGTGACTCGAAATAATAGGGTTTAATAGGCATTACAATATGCGTTAGTTAATCCACAATATTAAACTGATCAAATGCTCAGTGTCACATTAAATTTCGATACTCTAAAAGGATTCAAGAAATGGGAAAACAAAATATTGAAGAATTATTAATTCTCACCTGGATGAAGAGCGCCTGAGCGCAGAGGACGAGGATCACCTTGGCAGACATTGTAGTTTGTGTTGAAGTGAACTTCAGAATGAGTTTTTCAAGAATCGATCGACTATTTATATTGAAACGTAGTCCTTATCTAGTTGTGTTACAGTAATTTGTGGATTTTGAAATGAACTTTTCTTACCTTTATCAGTAGTTGCAATATGGGGAAATAAAAAATGCATGTATTTCGTAAGTGATGGTATCCTTGAAATATTTAGTATGAAGGGCTTTGTTTTAATAGAACGCAGAAAAAACATCACGTTGTTATGATAAGAAAATTCCGTACTATATAAACGTAGTCTAGAAGTAGTAACATCATTCAGTCTTCAGCTTTTCGTTGAACACAAACAAACATCAAACATGTCTACCTTCACTGTTCTGTTGCTCTGCATCCAAGCTTGCTTGGTCCAGGTGAGTGATCGTCCAAAATATATTTAATTTTAAGATTTCTCATCATTGCTAATGTTTTTGTATTTCATAGTTGTTCTGTAATTCTGGCATGATGATTTTCTATAAATAAATATGTTTTTGTTCCCACAGAATGTGTTCGGCTGCGGAGGTCAAGTGGCCGCCGTAGCTCCTGCTCTGGGTTTCGGCGCTGGTCTTTATCCTGGTGCTGCATGTGGTGGTGCGCTCGGTCTTGGTGGTTATGGTGGCGCACTTGCTCCTGCTACCGCATACGGAGGTGCTATCGGCACTGGAGCTGCTTACTGCGGCACCGGTGAAGGCAACGTGGCGGTCATTGGTGAGCTACCAGTCGCCGGTAACACCGCTGTTGCTGGTCAGGTCCCCATCCTAGGTTTCGTGAATTTCGGCGGCGCTGTGCCAGCTGCTGGTGCCGTGTCTATCTCCGGCCAGTGCGCGTGCGGCTGTGGTTCTCCTATCTACTACTGAAGGATCTTCTACTGATGCCTCAATAAAAATAAACGATTATGAATTGAGCAAATAATTTAATATTTTATTTAATCTACAAATACAAACCTATTAATTCTTATTTTTTATCCTAACTAGTTATTATATATGCGAAAGTGAGTTTGTTTGTTTGTTACGCTTTCACGCAAAAACGGCTGATCAGCTTTCGATGATATTTGGCACACAGATAGACCTTGACCTCGGTTAGGAAATAGGATACTTTTTATTCCGTTAGTTTGTTCCGTGGGATAATTTCTGACCTTCGTTCACATAATTTCTGACCTACGTTCACATAATTTCTGACCTACATTCCTGTGGAATTTTTTCCGACAATTACGCGTGCGAAGCTGCGGGCAAAAGCTAGGAAGTAATAAATTAATGTTGGATTTTCACGCTGACATGCATTTTTGGTTTTCGGTTTAAAGAAATTTGATCCTCAAAAAGAGCATACCTACCATGCATTGTAGACCTAACTAAGAGAAACTATACAAAATATTTATCATTATTGTTGGTTAGCCAAATACAACTTTAACCTATTTTAGGGTTTCATACTACTGAATGAAAAAGCAGAACTCTTATTGGATCAATCGAGTGTCTGCCTGTCTGGCTGGCTGCCTATCTGTCCGTCTGTCACAGCCAATTTGCTCCGAATATTCTAGACTTATTTAGTTGAAAATCGAATAATATGAATTTCTGTGACCCAAACACGAACGTGTAACGTAAATAAATGAATTTTGAATATGGGGATAATCGAATTCATTAACTTATTTATGCCATCCCGCTTATTCCTAACCTCCCAGCAATCTAACAGATGGCAAACAATCAGGTCGTCATGACCAGATTACTAGTCGCGGAACGGCTTTTGAATTTTTAACATAACTCACGGTCTACTCGCTGGTCACGGTTCACTTGTCGCTTAGTTCACGTGTGTTTTTAAAAATAATGCTTGTGTACCTTCAGTAGAGGTACTAAGGCATAATACATGCAGCAAGTTACCAACACAGGTGTTAGAAAAATAATAAGTTAGAGGTGCCCATTTTAAACAAAACATTTTTTTTATTACAAACAGCAATCAGGTTCAGGTTTGAAATTATTTCAACAATTGCCAATTTTATCTTTGTCAGCATTATCGACAATGGATCCCAATTATTTGAAATAAATTAGCAATGAAGAAGAAAACCTTTCAATTTCATATTTTCAAGAATTCATAATTTATGTGACATTCTGGGATTTTTCTGAAACTAAGGCTAAGCCATGATAAACAAAGGATTTTTTTTAAAGCCTCAAATGTCAACGTATGACAAACTATTGGAGTATGTACGTGCACTGTTTGTTTAAAAAAATATTATTAATAGTTTTGTTTATATTTACATGCAAACTAAGCGACAAGTGAACCGTGACCAGCGAGTAGACCGGGAGTCATGTTAAAAACCCAAAAACCGCTCCGCGATTCGTTATCTGGTCATGACAACCTGATTGCGTGCCGTGTGTTGGATAGATGGGAGGTTAGGAAGTAGTGTGATGGCATAAACTAGTTAATTACTTCGATTATATCACAAATTTTAAATATTTCAACAATTTGTAAATTCAACCTTTGCCAGCACTATCGACTGTTTCATCGGCACCTCTAATTTTTTTTTAAACATTTGTTCCTCTTTAGGTAGCTGATTAAATGAAGATGTCTTCTCTGTTTCTATGCTTAATGCCTCAGTAATATTTCGAGATAACTGGTGTCAAAGTTCATGTACTTAGATGATTTTTGAAAATTGTTTGTAAACTTCTGCCTTTAACCTTTAACCTGTTTGATGTTTTAGAAAATTTGGTTACATCGAAAGGTTTATTAAAGTATTAGGTATCCCATGGAAAAGCAATGAAGGCCATTCAATTTGAGAATTTAGAGAAAAGTGATATTTAGTGACGAATTCTGTAAATTTTTCAAAATAACATAAAAATTGGGTTTTCTCGATTTCCATGAATTTTCGCCTAGGCTTCACGGGGTGCTTAATTGTTGTAAATGAGTCACACTATCACGTCCTGGAAGGAATACGCCAAATTACCAGTCACCCTGTATAATTATATTTTCCGCTGTGAAATAAGGCGAACTGTTTGTGATTTTGTGATTTTCATCTATTTAAAATTGCACTTTTGCACCAACGAGGTTGTTTTAGTCCAGCGAGAAAATATTAATATCTCCCTAAGATGGAGTTTTAAAAGTCAAGTTTTTATTTTCTTGAATCCTCTAACCTCAGAAATTTCTTTTTAAATATGGCCTGAAATTTACACTTTTTTGACACCGATATCGATGGAAAGAGGTGGATGAGGTCTATGATGAACTTTTCGTAGTAAAGTATTAAAACTAATTTTCAAGTGTCTGTTTATTTTTATTTTGCACTATGTTTTGCCTTTTAGTCTGTGATAAAAAAGTGCATTTTCTTTCTTCAAACTTCCTTTATCACAGAATTAAAGAGATATCTCTAGACTAATAAAACTTTACACTTAAACATTACAGGGACCCTGGGTAAAAGTAAATTCATAAAACAAAATAAATTGCAAATCATTTTATTGAATCATTAGTTTGGATGAAAACTTAAGTAATTATTTTGAAGTTTTTAGTAGACACCACATCCACAGCCACGGCCTGAATAGCCAAGTCCAAGAGCTGCAGGAGCTCCAAGTCCATACCCAGCGCCAAACCCATAGCCACCCGCAGTACCATAGGCACCACCAGCGCCATACGCACCAGCAGTGCCATAGCCAGCAGCAGAAGGAGCGATGCTCTCAATAGCAGTAATACCGTTACCGCAGCTGTAGCTGACGGTGCCAGCACCAGCACTGGGCAATAAGCCCTCCAAAGCCACAGCACTCACGAACGGCAGCTCACCAGCCACGGACAGAGCCCCCTCATACACATTTTCAGACGCAACGGAGAGGCCACTGGGAGCGAAAGCAGAGGAGCTGGAGACAGGTAATCCACCGCCACTGGTGGGAACGATTCCTATTCCAGCCAAGCCATTGCCAGCACAGTTACCAAACAAGCCATTGCCGATCAAACCATTACCAATTATGCCATCACCAATCAAGCCATTGTTGGCCCAGTTACCAGCACAGCCGTTACCAGCATAGCCATTACCGATCAATCCATTTCCGATCAAACCATTGCCGTTACCGAAAGCTCCACGACCAAGACACGAACTGAAAGCAGTCTGTAAACAAGAAAATTATTATTAGTAAATATATCTCGATTAACAAACGATGGCGATGCATTGAAACGTTATTATTTAATTGATCACGTAACTAAATGTGTGTCAAACGCATTTTATGTAATTGCATAGATGATAAAACATAATCATCACTAAATTTTTCACTCTAGGCGAAGTAAAATAGTATTTGGAAATTCCTAGAATTTACCGAAATGCAACTTTAAGTAATGTAATTAGTCCTTCTGAGTAGAACTAAAAGTTTCTGATCATAGTATAGAACGCAGACAACGATCCTTGTTAAATCAGAACATAATATCTGCGCAAAAGTAGTAACGGCAATCAGAATATAGTCATTATAAAAGTCAAAATAGTTTCTCACCTGGATGAAGAGCGCCTGAGCGCAGAGAACGAGGATCACCTTAGCTGACATTGTAGTTTGTGTTGAACTGAATTTGAGAATGAGTTTTCCAAGACTCGGTCGACTACTTATACTGAAATGTAGTCCTTATCTAATTGTGTTGCACCACACACAGTAGGCTGCTAAACAAAGAAATCGGAAAATGCGTGCATTTTCATTTCTTTGTTAAAATTATCATATGTTTTGTTATTAAAACAGGAAATAGTAAAAAAGTACGTGTTTTTGATAAGAACTCCTGCACTATATAAACATGGTGTAAGACATCTAAAAGCATCAGTTTTCAGCTTCTCGTTGAACTTACGAATTCATCAAACATGTCTACCTTCACTGTTCTGTTGCTCTGCATCCAAGCTTGCTTGGTCCAGGTAAGTTTTTTACTAAGTTTTTCTGGTATCTTATTATCATTTTCATGAATTTCCTCCATTGTTGCTTCCTCCCGTCATATACCTATGTATATTTCTCCTATATCGATGTCATTCATACTGGTTTGAGAGAAGAAAAGACGTTCTTTCATTTCTTCAAAATCTCGTAAACTAAAATCGAATATGTTAGTCTTAATGATATGAACCTCTTCAAACTGTGCCTGTCCTTGTTCTTGAGATTTCCTCAGCGAGCGATATGTTTCCTATCTAATGTTATTTTCTTCCAACAGAATGTTTTCGGCCTATACCGCGGCGGTGGAGGCTGTGGATGTGGAGCACCAGCTGTTGGTCTAGCCCCTGCTTTAGGCTTCGGTTCTGCTTATGATGGTGCTCTGGGTTTCGGCGCTGGTCTCTCTCCTGGTGCTGGATGTGGTGGTTCCCTCGGTTTTGGTGCTTACGGTGGTGCTTTTGGATCTGCTTATGGTGGCGCACTTTCTCCTGCTGCTGCATATGGAGGTGCTATCGTTCCTGGAGCTGCTTACGGCGGCATGGGTGAAGGCAACGTGGCGGTCATTGGTGAGCTGCCAGTCACCGGTAACACCGCTGTTGCTGGTACTGTTCCCATAATGGGCGCAGTGACTTTCGGTGGTGCTGTACCGGCTGCTGGTGCCGTATCTATCTCCGGACAGTGCGCTTGCGGCTGTGGTTCTCCCCTTTACTACTGAAACCCAAAATCGGAATAAACGACCATAAACTAAACAACCTTTTTTTTGCAACATCTAACCATAACCGCGGTGTCAAAATAACATAGGTACTAGAATATAGCCTATGCTGAGGCAATTATTTCTTTTTTTTAATTATTGTTTAATGCTAGAAAACATTACAACATGAGCTGTTCTGTTTATGCTTCATTCTGAGTTTCTCTGTTTTTAATTGTTGCCTTGTTTCATTTACTGTACTGTTAATTATTCTTAATTTTCTTCTTTTCGAGATTTCTTATTTAAATAGGTAAAGGATTTTGTTGTTTCAAAGAGCAATGGCCAATCTCCTAACATCTACGAAAATCTTACAAAACGTTACCTGACGATACATAATATTATTACTTCATTTCATTTGCCCATGAATTTATAACTTTGAACAACATTCTTTTTTTTTTAAGTACGGAGAATAAAGTAGGCAAATACGCAAAAAAAAATTGGGTTTAATTAATAATATATTTTTAACCTGTTGAATCTTAAATCGAGTTGTATTTCTTAATTATGTAGACAAAACGGATGAGCACAATATAAATAAAGAGTGCGAAATAACACAAGAACGATCAGAACAGAGTCGATGCCGAAATTACAAAAGAAAAATGACAATTATTTAGTTGACTTGTCAAAAAATTACCTTCCTAGGTCATTTTTTTTAAAATTCAGTTGCATTAAACATCCATGAAATTCTGACCTGTAAACTTGAACTCAGAAGACAGAAACTTAACCGAAAACAGACGAATTTAACAGCGGGTCCTAAACTAAGCGCTGCCTGTATCTTTGTGACCCAAAATATTATATTATTGATTTATTTTTGTCAGTACCGAGTTTCAAAAGTAATAGCATGTTTCTAATTTAGAAATTGCCTATATTAACTACTACTACTAGCTGCCACGCTTTTTTACTGACTGCATCGGGGATGTTCGCGCCGTTTCGCACTGATGGCTTTTATGCCATCATTCGCGAGCGGACGGTATCCCTGATCTGCAGAATGCGTGACGGCCGCAACGAAATCTTAAAGACAGCCGATAGGATCTCATCCCCGCTTTTTTCACTTGTTAAGTCAGTTATCTGACTTACTTTGACAAATTCTGACTTTTATTTTTAATATTTATAATGAATTTCTGGATTTCAATTGACATACATTTTAATTAATTTAAATAATGTAAACGATTTTAAAGATCTTAATAATTTAAAGATCCGATTGACTTATTAAATTATTACCTATTTATATTTTTATGTAATTATTTATTTTAGTTATAATAATTATTATTGTAGCATGTATTTTAATATTTCATAGGTAAGGTATACTAACATTAATATGGATCACTGAACCTGATTAAAATAAAAATAAAAAATTATACGTAAAATCAAATTATACTAATGGCTTATCTTATTTAAATAATTCACAAGAGTTTATACGGTTAACATTCACTGTGATATATAGTAACAAAATAGATTTAGATTTTAGAAGAATTTCTTTCTGAAATAAAATTTACGTAGATTTACCTGCATGAAGAGTAGTGGTGGCCCAGTAGCCACGGCCCCGACTTTCGAGTTATAGGTCGTAGGTTCAACCTTGCTTTATAAGTGCGCAGGCGGTTTACTTAGTGTAAATAATTTCATCACCTCTGCTCTCAAAACTGTGAAGGAAAATATCGTGAGGAAACCGGCATGTCCTAGAACCAAAAATTTCAAGACATCTGCCAACCCGTGCTGGGTCCGCGTGGTAGATTAAAGTCCACTCCCACTCGAAGAGAGGTCTGCAATATGTCCCAGCAGTGGGAACATTATAGGCTGATATGATTATGCATACTGATAAGCAAAACTTTTCATGTTTAAGACGATACCCTTTTGTTTTCCCTGCTTTTAAAACTAAATAATAATAATAGTCCTATTAATAGTTATGAGGTCCTGGGTTCGATTCGCAGGTCGGACAAAGTGTTATTAGGTTTTTCTATCTGAAATTTCTCAGTAGCAGCCTGGAGTCTGGATTTGTGCCCGGTTGATGGCAATAGGCTCGCCCCCTATTATATGGGACTTAAAACAGAACTGGCGAAATGTGGGTGAACCTGCTATAGGGACACCTCTGCCCAACCCTTTGGGGAAACAAGGCGTGATGTAATTATAATAGTAAATTAGAATAATAAACAATGTAGGTACTGCAGTTTGGTAATATAGTCTGTCAATAACGAATTCTGTGTTTCTCTAGTCTAAAATAGCAATTTGGTGTTTTCTTTCTGAATGACTGGATTTTCATGGCTTATTTACTTTAGGTTGAACAATATACTGTTGGAACCCCTATTTTATTAAGATAAAGATAGTGGTCTTCTGCTAAAACATAAATTCTGTTTGCACAAGCATCGTGAGAATAATTTAACGATGTGCTTATTTTTTTGTTGGCGTCCCTGACCTTGTACAATATCATCGATTACAAGGAAATTTATGCAACGTAAGATTCTGAGTAAGCAAGGGGCATGACACAGTCACTAATAGATAATATCACGAATGAAATTAAAACGAATTCGTTTCGGAGTAGTGTTAAACTGTGTTTTTGTACTCCCCTTATATTTTTAATTATATTATAATATTTAATTATATTATTATATTTTTTTTTATATTTTTCCTTACATTTTCCCCTTCTGGGAAAATGTAACGTTTTAATACCTACTAAGTATATGGGGCAATAAATGAAAAAAAAAAACAGTGGCACTCCGGGAGTGCCGACAGAAGTGAAAACTTGAACAAGATCGCCTTGGTGTAAGAAAAATACTTGTATAGAACATTGGTCCGTAACTTTATCTAAATAAAGACCACAATCGCGTTTACAAAAAAAAAAATCTTCCAATACCTTAAAAGTAAAAATACTTGCACAGAACATTGATCCGTAAAGTCATATAAATAAAGAGCACAATCGCGTTTACAAAAATGAGGTGTCTTCATGGTGTCGCGAAAAAAATGGTTTAGTCCCATTTCGAAAATGCCCAAAGCGCCTAATTAAGTTTTCACTTAAAATAAAAATATGATTCGTCAAAAATCACGATCCGGAAAATGAGTATTTTTTCGGTTGTGATATTAATGCATTGTTTATAATAACGGTCAAATTATAAAAGAAAAACATTGCTACTGTAAGTAATTATACCGCCGCACGCCGATGGGAATAAGCCAAAAATCTAAGTGGGTCAATTTTTGTGCAGCTTATCCTTCATACAACGTTAATAGTTTGTACTATACGATTCTCGTCTGTTGTGCGAACTGAGAGTTAGAGAACATCTCCCGGTCTGGTGGCCAAAAGATATTTATTCTTTCTGATAATTAGACAAAAATCAGAAAGACAAATGTCAACGTATGTCAAACTATGAGAGTATGTACGTGCACTGTATGTTTAAACAAAAATGATTAATAGTTTTGTTTATGTGTACACGCAAACTAAGCGACAAGTGAACCGTGGCCAGCGAATAGGCCGAGAGTCATGTTAAAAACCCAAAATGTAATTGCGTTTAATTAAAAGAGGTTTTTATTTTTATTAATTTAAATATTTTTTGTATAGATTCTTTTCTATTTTGTGAATGTGAGAACACTGTAGGCTTAGTGGACTGTAGATTTGTTGACCATTTCTATTTTCTTAAGTACCTGGTACTTATTGAAATACCTACACTGTCCTCCCATACCTTGTCACACTGTTATTTGAAAAAATTGTAAAAGCCAATTATTTTTAAAAGAGTAACAACCGTGGAGTTTCTTGCCGGCTCTTCTCCATAGGAAACGACCAATTGGAACCGTGCACCTAGCTTCTGACGTTTCATAAGTGCCCATGTAGGTCTATGTGAAATAAAAATATTTTGTTTTTTTTTTTTTTTTTTTAAACCGCTCCGCGATTTGTTATTTGGTCATGATAACCTGACTGCGTGCCGTGTGTTGGATAGATGGGAGGTTAGGGAGTAGTGGGATGGCATAAACTAGTTAATCACTTCACTCTCACATATAGAAGCAACAAAATGATGTACCCAGGATTTTATAATATCTTTATTTAAAAGGGGAGGGGAGGGTCCTTGGAGTTTCCTGCCCGTTCTTCTCCATAGAGATCTACGTTTTGGAATGGGCTATTAGCTTCAACTTTCTGACTAACTGACCGACTCTTTGACAGTTCAAAAGTGCCTGTAAATGGTTTGATTGAAATAAATGCTTTGAGTTTGAATTTGAATTATCTCACAATTTTTAAATATTTCAACAATTTGTAAATTCGACCTTTGCCAACACTATCGACTGTTTCATCGGCACCTCAATTTTTTTTTTAACATTTGTAGCTTTTAAGGTAGCTGTAATTTGTACAATTAATGCCTTAGATGATTTTTGAAAATGGTTAGTAAACTTCTGCCTTTAACTTTTACCTGTTTGATGTTTTAGAAAATTTGGTTACATTAAAAGGTTTATTAAAGTATTATGTACCCCATGAAAAAGCAATAAAGGCCATTCAATTTGAGAGTTTAGATAAAAGCGATATTTAGTGACGAATTCTATTTTTTTTTTCAAAATAACATAAAAATTGGATTTTTTCGATTCCCATGAATTTTTGCCTAGGCTTCATGGGGTGCTTAATTGTTGTAAATGGGTTAAATTTAATGCACACTATCACGTCCTGGAAGGAATACGTCAAATTACCAGTCACCCTGTATAATTATATTTTCCGCTGTGAAATAAGGCGAACTGTTTGTGATTTTGTGATTTTCATCTATTTAAAATTGCACTTTTGCACCAACGAGGTTGTTTTAGTCCAGCGAGAAAATATTAATATCTCCCTAAGATGGAGTTTTAAAAGTCAAGTTTTTATTTTCTTGAATCCTCTAACCTCAGAAATTTCTTTTTAAATATGGCCTGAAATTTACACTTTTTTGACACCGATATCCCCAGATGGAAAGAGGTGGATGAAGTCTATGATGAACTTTTCGTAGTAAAGTATTAAAACTAATTTTCAAGTGTCTGTTTATTTTTATTTTGCACTATGTTTTGCCTTTTAGTCTGTGATAAAAAAGTGCATTTTCTTTCTTCAAACTTCCTTTATCACAGAATTTAAGAGATATCTCTAGACTAATAAAACTTTACACTTAAACATTACAGGGACCCTGGGTAAAAGTAAATTCATAAAACAAAATAAATTGCAAATCATTTTATTGAATCATTAGTTTGGATGAAAACTTAAGTAATTATTTTGAAGTTTTTAGTAGACACCACATCCACAGCCACGGCCTGAATAGCCAAGTCCGAGAGCTGCAGGAGCTCCAAGTCCATACCCAGCGCCAAACCCATAGCCACCTGCAGTACCATAGGCACCACCAGCGCCATACGCACCAGCAGCGCCATAACCAGCAGCAGAAGGAGCGATGCTCTCAATTGCAGTAATACCGTTACCGCAGCTGTAGCTGACGGCGCCAGCACCAGCACTGGGCAATAAGCCCTCCAAAGCCACAGCACTCACGAACGGCAGCTCACCAGCCACGGACAGAGCCCCCTCATACACATTTTCAGACGCAACGGAGAGGCCACTGGGAGCGAAAGCAGAGGCACTGGAGACAGGCAGTCCACCGCCACTGGTGGGAATGATTCCTATTCCAGCCAAGCCATTGCCAGCACAGTTACCAAACAAGCCATTGCCGATCAAACCATTACCAATTATGCCATCACCAATCAAGCCATTGTTGGCCCAGTTACCAGCACAGCCGTTACCAACCAAACCATTACCGATCAATCCATTGCCGTTACCGAAAGCTCCACGACCAAGACACGAACTGAAAGCAGTCTGTAAACAAGAAAATTATTATTAGTAAATATATCTCGATTAACAAACGATGGGGATGCATGAAAACGTGATTATTTAATCAATCACGTAACTAAATGTGTAACTATATGATAGTGAAATGTTTAGTGATAATTATGTTTTAAGTAGCATATCTACTCTAGGTGAAGAAAATGGTATTTGGGGTTCCTAAAATTTACCGAAATGCAACTTTTAAGTTTTGTAATTATTCCTTCTGAGTAGTACTAAAAGTTTTTGATCATTGTTCAGAATGCAGACAACGATCCTTGTTAAATCAGAACATAATATCCGCGCAAAAGTAGTGACGGCAATCAGAATATAGTCATTATAAAAAGTCTAAATAGTTTCTCACCTGGATGAAGAGCGCCTGAGCGCAGAGAACGAGGATCACCTTAGCTGACATTGTAGTTTGTGTTGAACTGAATTTGAGAATGAGTTTTCCAAGACTCGGTCGACTATTTATACTGAAACGTAGTCCTTATCTAATTGTGTTGCACCACACACAGTAGGCTGCTATACAAAGAAAAATGAAAATGCGTGCATTTTCATTTCATTGTTAATATTATCATATGTTTTGTTATTAAAACAGGAAATAGTAAAAAAGTACGTGTTGTTGATAAGAACTCCTGCACTATATAAACATGGTGTAAGACATCAAAAAGCATCAGTTTTCAGCTTCTCGTTGAACTTACGAATTCATCAAACATGTCTACCTTCACTGTTCTGTTGTTCTGCATCCAAGCTTGCTTGGTCCAGGTAAGTTTTTTACTAAGTTTTTCTGGTATCTTATTATTGTTTTCAAGAATTTCCTCCATTTTTGCTTCCTCCCGTCATATACCTATGTTTTTTCTTCTATATCTATGTCATTCGTACTGGTTTGAGAGAAGAAGAGACGTTCTCTATTTCTTCAAAATCTCGTAAACTAACATCGAATATGTTAGTCATAATGATATGAACCTCTTCAAACTGTGCCTATCCTTGTTCTTGAAATTTCCTCAGCTAGCAATAAGTTTCCTATCTAATGTTATTTTCTTCCAACAGAATGTTTTCGGCCTATACCTCGGCGGTCGAGGGTGTGGATGTGGAGCACCAGCTGTTGGTATAGCCCCTGCTGTAGGCTTCGGTTCCGCTTATGATGGAGCTCTGGGTCTTGGCGCTGGTCTCTATCCTGGTGCTGCATGTGGTGATGCCCTCGGTCTTGGTGCTTACGGTGGTGCCTTTGAATCTGCTTATGGTGGCCCACTTTCTCCTGCTGCTGCATATGGAGGTGCTTTCGCTCCTGGAGCTGCTTACGTTGGCGCCGGTGAAGGCAACGTAGTGGTCATTGGTGAGCTGCCAGTCGCCGGTAACACCGCTGTTGCTGGTACTGTTCCCATAATGGGCGCAGTGACGTTCGGTGGTGCTGTACCCGCTGTTGGTGCCGTATCTATCTCCGGACAGTGCGCTTGCGGCTGTGGTTCTCCCCTTTACTACTGAAACCCAAAATCAGAATAAACGACCATAAATTGAGCAATTTTTTTTTAAGCACCTTCTAACCATAACCGCGGTGTCAAAATAACATAGGTACTAGAAAAGAGCCTGTGCTGAGGCATTTATTTCTTTTTTAAAATAATTTCTTAATGCTAGAAAACATTACAACATGAGCTGTCCTGTTTATGCTTCATTCTGAGTTTCTCTGGTTTTAATTGTAGCCTTGTTTCATTTACTGTACTGTTAATAATTCTTCATTTTCTTCTTTTCGAGATTTCTTATTTCAATAGTCAAAATTAAAGATAAGAAATTAATGAAGGATTTTGTTATTTAAAACAGCAATGGCCAAGCTCCTAACATCTACGAAAATCTTACAGAACGTTACTTGACTACACATAATATGATAACTTCGTTTCATTTGCCCATGAATTTATAACTTTGAACAACATTCAATTTTTTTTTTAAAGTACGGAGAATAAAGTTACTACGCAAAAAAAGTCATATAGTATCTATCTTTTTACACTGTGGAATCTTAAATCGAGTTGTTTTTTTAAATTATGTAGAGTAATTACGAATGAACACAAAATAACCAAGAGTGCGAAGTAACACAAGACCGATCAGAACTCAGAGTCGACGCCGAAATTACAAAAGAAAAATGACAGGTATTTAGTTGACTTAGGAAAGGTATTTTTTTTTAATTCAATGTCATTAAACATACAATTAACATGCATGAAATTATAACCTGTAAATTTAAAGAATTTAGAAGACAGAAACTTAACCGAAAACAGACGGATTTAACAGCGGGTCCTAAACTAAGCGCAGCCTGTATCTTGGTGACTCAAAATATTATGTTATTGATCTAGTGCGCAGGTGCTTTACTAAGTGTAAATAATTTCATCAGCACTGCTCTCAAAACTGTGAAGGAAAATATCGTGAGAAAACTGGCATGTCCTAGAACCAAAAATTCCAAGACATCTACCAACCCGCGCTAGGCCCGCGTGGTAGATTATAGTCCACTCCCACTCGAAGAGAGGTCTGCAATATGTCCCAGCAGTGGGAACATTATAGGCTGATATGATTATGCATACTGATAAGCAAAACGTGTATTGTTTAAGACGATTACCTTTTGTTTTCCCTGCTTTAAAAACTAAATAATTATAATAGTCCTATTAATAGTTATGAGGTCCTGGGTTCGATTCGCAGGTCGGACAAAGTGTTATTAGGTTTTTCTATCTGAAATTTCTCAGTAGCAGCCTGGAGTCTGGATTTGTGCCCGGTTGATGGCAATAGGCTCGCCTCCTATTACATGGGAGTTAAAACATAACTGGTGAAATGTAGGTGAACCTGCTACAGGGACACCTCTGCCCAACCCTTCGGGGAAACAAGGCGTGATGTAATTATAATAGTAAATTAGAATAATAAACAATGTAAATACTTCATTTTGGTAATATAGTCTGTTAATAACGAATTCTGTGTTTCTCTAGTCTAAAATAACAATTTGTTATTTTTCTTTCTGAATTACTGGATTTTCATGGCTCATTTACTTTAGGTTGAACAATATACTGTTGGAACCCCTATTTTATTAAGATAAAGATAGTGGTCTTCTGCTAAAACATAAATTCTGTTTGCGCAAGCATCGTGAGAATAATTTAACGATGTGCTTATTTTTTTGTTGGCGGCCCTGACCTAGTACAATATCTTCGATTACAAGGAAATTTATGCAACGTAAGATTCTGAGTAAGCAAGGGGCATGACACAGTCACTAATAGATAATATCACGAATGAAATTAAAACGAATTCGTTTCGGTCTGTGCACACATACCTACTAAGTATATGGGGCACTAAATGAAAAAAAAAAAACAGTGGCACTCCGGGAGTGCCGACAGAAGTGAAAACTTGAACAAGATTGCCTTGGTGTAAGAAAAATACTTGTATAGAACATTGGTCCGTAACTTTATCTAAATAAAAACCACAATCGCGTTTACAAAGAAAAAAAAAACTTCCAATACCTTAAAAGTAAAAATACTTGCACAGAACATTGATCCGTAACGTCATATAAATAAAGAGCACAATCGCGTTTACAAAACCTTTAAAGTAAAAATACTTGCATAGAACGTTGATCCGTAACTTAATATAAATAAAGAGCACAATCGCGTTTACAAAAATGAGGTGTCTTCATGGTGTCGCGAAAAAAATGGTTTAGTCCCATTTCGAAAATGCCCAAAGCGCCTAATTAAGTTTTCACTTAAAAAAAAAATATGATTCGTCAAAAATTACGATCCGGAAAATGAGTATTTTATCGGTTGTGATATTAATGCATTGTTTATAATAACGGTCAAATTACAAAAGAAAAACATTGCTACTGTAAGTAATTATACCGCCGCACGCCGATGGGAATAAGCCAAAAATCTAAGTGGGTCAATTTTTGTGCAGCTTATCCTTCATACAACGTTAATAGTTTGTACTATACGATTCTCGTCTGTTGTGCGAACTGAGAGTTAGAGAATATCTCCCGGCCTGGTGGCCAGGAGATATTTATTCTTTCTGATAATTAGACAAAAATCAGAAAGACAAATATCAACGTATGTCAAACTATGAGAGTATGTACGTGCACTGTATGTTTAAACAAAAATGATTAATAGTTTTGTTTATGTGTACACGCAAACTAACCGACAAGTGAACCGTGGCCAGCGAATAGACCGAGAGTCATGTTAAAAACCCAAAAACCGCTCCGCGATTTGTTATCTGGTCATGATAACCTGACTGCGTGCCGTGTGTTGGATAGATAGGAGGTTAGGGAGTAGTGGGATGGCATAAACTAGTTAATCACTTCACTCTCACATATAGAAGCAACAAAATGATGTACCCAGGATTTTGTAATATCTTTATTTAAAAGGGGAGGGGAGGGTCCTTGGAGTTTCTTGCCCGTTCTTCTCCATAGAGATCTACGTTTTGGAATGGGCAATTAGCTTCAACTTTCTGACTAACTGACCGACTCTTTGACGGTTCAAAAGTGCCTGTAAATGGTTTAATTGAAATAAATGCTTTGAGTTTGAATTTGAATTATCTCACAATTTTTAAATATTTCAACAATTTGAAAATTGCCAGCACTATCGACTTTTTTTTTAACATTTGTACCTTTTTAGGTAGCTGATTAAATGAAGATATCTCCTCTGTAATTTGTACGCTTAATGCCTTAGATGATTTTTGAAAATGGTTAGTAAACTTCTGCCTTTAACTTTTACCTGTTTGATGTTTTAGAAAATTTGGTTACATCAAAAGGTTTATTAAAGTATAAGGTATCCCATGGAAAAGCAATGAAGGCTATTCAATTTGAGATTTTTTCGATTCCCATGAATTTTCGCCTAGGCTTCATGGGATGCTTAATTGTTGTAAATGGGTCACACTATCACGACTTGGAAGGAATACGTCAATTTACCAGTCACCCTGTATAATTACATTTTCCACTATATGAAATAAGGCGAACTGTTTTTGGTTTTGTGATTTTCATCTATTTAAAAGTGCAAACCAACGAGGTTGTTTTAGTCCAGCGAGAAAATATTAACATCTCCCTAAGATGAAGTTTTAAAAGTCAAGATTTTATTTTCTTGAATCCTCTAACCTCAGAAATTTCTTTTTAAATATGGCCTGAAATTTACACTTTCTTGACCCCTATCACCGCTGATGGAAAGAGATGGATGAGGTCTATGAACTTCTCGTAGTAAAGTATTAAAACTAATTTTCAAGTGTCTGTTTATTTTTATTTTGCTCTATGTTTTGCCTTTTAGTCTGTGATAAATAAGTGCATTTTCTTTCTTCAAACTTTCTTTATCACAGAATTTAAGAGATATCTCTATACTAATAAAAGTTCACACTTTAACATTACAGGGATACTGGGTAAAAGTAAATTCATCAAACAAATAAACTGCAAATCACTTTATTGAATCGTCATTGGGTCGGACGAAAATTTACGTAATATTTTTATGTTTTTAGTAGACACCACATCCACAGCCGCGGCCTGCATAGCCAAGTCCGAGAGCTGCAGGAGCTCCAAGTCCATACCCAGCGCCAAACCCATAGCCACCCGCAGTACCATAGGCACCACCAGCGCCATACGCACCAGCAGCGCCATAGCCAGCAGCAGAAGGAGCGATGCTCTCAATAGCAGTAATACCGTTACCGCAGCTGTAGCTAACAGCGCCAGCACCGCCACTTGGTAACACTCCCTCCAAAGCCACAGCACTCACGAACGGCAGCTCACCAGCCACGGACAGAGCACCCTCATACACGTTCTCAGACGCTACGGAGAGACCACTGGGAGCGAAAGCAGAGGAGCTGGAGACAGGCAGTCCACCGCCACTGGTGGGGATGATCTCTAGAGCAGCCAAGCCATTGCCAATAAAACCATTACCAATAATACCATCACCAATGAAACCATTGTTGGCGCAGTTACTAGCATAGCCATTACCGATAAAACCATTACCAATAATACCATCACCAATGAAACCATTGTTGGCACAGTTACCAGCATAGCCATTACCAATTAAACCATTTCCAATTATACCATCACTAATCAAACCATTGTTGGCACAGTTACCAGCAAAGCCATTACCAATCAATCCATTCCCGATCAAACCATTGCCAGCCCAGCCGTTACCAGCACATCCTGGGGCAATAAGGGTAGGAGCGGCGATGGCTCCACGACCAAGACATGAACTGAACGCAGTCTGTAAACAAAAAAATCTTGTATCAGTAATTATCGATATCAGCAAATATGCATTGGAACATAATAATTATATCTATCATGTAACGTAATGGGTGTCAGACGTGTTTTATGCAATTCTTAACATGATTTTAGTGTGGAAAACTTAACGTTCATTATAAAATAAAAAGTAAGAATGTATGGCTTAAGTTAAATGGCCTCTTCGCGGAATTGAAGACCAGAGTTTTAAATCTGAATTCCAACCTTTTTTCTATATAATGGTAATATTTACATGTGACTCGAAATAATAGGGTTTAATAGGCATTATAATATGCGTTAGTTAATCCACAATATTAAACTGATCAAATGCACAGTGTCACATTAAATTTCGATACTCTAAAAGGATCCAAAAAATGGGAACACAAAATATTGAAGAATTATTAATTCTCACCTGGATGAAGAGCGCCTGAGCGCAGAGGACGAGGATCACCTTGGCAGACATTGTAGTTTGTGTTGAAGTGAACTTCAGAATGAGTTTTTCAAGTATCGATTGACTATTTATATTGAAACGTAGTCCTTATCTAGTTGTGTTGCAGCAATTTGTGGATTTTGAAATGACCTTTTCATACCTTTATCAGTAGTTGCAATATGGGGAAATAAAAAATTCATGTATTTCGTAAGTGATGGTATCCTTGAAATATTTAGTATGGAGGGCTTTGTTTCAATAGAACATAGAAAAAACATCACGTTGTTATGATAAGAAACTGTATCACTATATAAACGTTGCCTAGTAGTAGGAACATCATTCAATCTTCAGCTTTTCGTTGAACACAAATTAACATCAAACATGTCTACCTTCACTGTTCTGTTGCTCTGCATCCAAGCTTGCTTGGTCCAGGTGAGTGATTGTCTAAAATATATTTCAATTTTGATTTCATTGCTAATGTTTTTGTATTTTATAGTTGTTCTGTAATTCTGGCATGATGATTTTCTATAAATAAATATGTTTTTGTTTCCACAGAATGTGTTCGGCTGCGGAGGTCAAATGGCCGCCGTAGCTCCTGCTCTGGGTCTCGGCGCTGGTCTTTATCCTGGTGCTGCATGTGGTGGTGCCCTCGGTCTTGGTGGTTATGGTGGTGCCATCGGATCTGCTTATGGTGGCGCACTTGCTCCTGCCACCGCATATGGAGGTACTATCGGCACTGGAGCTGCTTACTGCGGCACCGGTGAAGGCAACGTGGCAGTCATTGGTGAACTTCCAGTCGCCGGTAACACCGCTGTTGCTGGTCAGGTCCCCATCCTAGGTGTCGTGAATTTCGGCGGCGCTGTGCCAGCTGCTGGTGCCGTGTCTATCTCCGGCCAGTGCGCGTGCGGCTGTGGTTCTCCTATCTACTACTGAAGCATCTTCTACTGATGCCTCAATAAAAATAAACGATTATGAATTGAGCAAATATTTTAATATTTTATTTAATCTACAAATACAAACCTATTAATTCTTATTTGTTATCCTATCTAGTTATTATATATGCGAAAGTGAGTTTGTTTGTTTGTTACGCTTTCACGCTAAAACGGCTGATCAGCTTTCGATGATATTTGGCACACAGATAGACCTTGACCTCGGTTAGGAAATAGGATACTTTTTATTTCGGTTGTCTGTTCCGTGGGATAATTTCTTACCTGTGTTTACATAATTTCTGACCTACGTTCCTGTGGAATATTTTCTGACAATTACGCATGCGAAGCTGCGGGCAAAAGCTAGTAAATAATAAATTAGTGTTGGATTTTCACGCTGACATGCATTTTGGAGTTTCGGTTTAAAGAAATTTGATCCTCAAAAAGAGCATACCTACTTGCAAAGTAGACCTAACTAAGAGGAACTATACAAAATATCTATCATTATTGTTGGTTAGCCAAATACAACTTTAACTTATTTTAGGGTTTCATACTACTGAATGAAAAAGCAGAACTCTTATTGGATCACTCGAGTGTCTGCCTGTCTGGCTGGCTGTCTATCTGTCCGTCTGTCACAGCCAATTTGCTCCGAATATTCTAGACTTATTTAGTTGAAATTTCGAATAATATGAATTTCTGTGACCCAAACACGAACGTGTAACGTAAATAAATGAATTTTGAATATGGGGATAATCGAATTAATTAACTTATGCCATCCCGCTTATTCCTAACCTCCCAGCCATCCAACAGATGGCAAACAATCAGGTCGTCATGACCAGATTACTAGTCGCGGAACGGCTTTTGAATTTTTAACATAACTCACGGTCTACTCGCTGGTCACGGTTCACTTGTCGCTTAGTTCGCGTGTGTTTTTAAAAATAATGCTTGTGTACCTTTAGTAGAGGTACTAAGGCATAATACATGCAGCAAGTTACCAACACAGGTGTTAGAAAAATAATAAGTTAGAGGTGCCCATTTTAAACAAAACTTTTTTTTTTTTATTACAAACAACAATCAGGTCCAGGTTTGAAATTATTTCAACAAATGCCAATTTTATCTTTGTCAGCATTATCGACAATGGATCCCAATTATTTGAAATAAATTAGCAATGAAGAAGAAGGCCTTTCAATTTCATATTTTCAAGAATTCATAATTTATGTGACATTCTGGGATTTTTCTGAAACTAAGGCTAAGCCATGATAAACAAAGGATTTTGTTTAAAGCCTCAAATGTCAACGTATGACAAACTATTAGAGTATGTACGTGCACTGTTTGTTTAAAAAAATATTTTTAATAGTTTTGTTTATATTTACATGCAAACTAAGCGACAAGTGAACCGTGACCAGCGAGTAGACCGGGAGTCATGTTAAAAACCCAAAAACCACTCCGCGATTCGTTATCTGGTCATGACAACCTGATTGCGTGCCGTGTGTTGGATAGATGGGAGGTTAGGAAGTAGTGTGATGGCATAAACTAGTTAATTACTTCGATTATATCACAAATTTTAAATATTTCAACAATTTGTAAATTCGACCTTTGCCAGCACTATCGACTGTTTCATCGGCACCTCTAATTTTTTTTAACATTTGTTCCTCTTTAGGTAGCTGATTAAATGAAAATGTCTTCTCTGTTTGTATGCTTAATGCCTCAGTAATATTTCGAGATAACTGGTGTCAAAGTTCATGTACTTAGATGATTTTTGAAAATTGTTTGTAAACTTCTGCCTTTAACTTTTACCTGTTTGATGTTTTAGAAAATTTGGTTACAGCGAAAGGTTAATTAAAGTATTAGGTATCCCATGGAAAAGCAATGAAAGCCATTCAATTTGAGAGTTTAGAGAAAAGTGATATTTAGTGACGAATTCTGTAAATTTTTCAAAATAACATAAAAATTGGGTTTTCTCGATTTCCATGAATTTTCGCCTAGGCTTCACGGGGTGCTTAATTGTTGTAAATGAGTCACACTATCACGTCCTGGAAGGAATACGTCAAATTACCAGTCACCCTGTATAATTATATTTTCCGCTGTGAAATAAGGCGAACTGTTTGTGATTTTGTGATTTTCATCTATTTAAAAGTAAACCAACGAGGTTGTTTTAGTCCAGCGAGAAAATATTAATATCTCCCTAAGATGGAGTTTTAAAAGTCAAGTTTTTATTTTCTTGAATCCTCTAACCTCAGAAATTTCTTTTTAAATATGGCCTGAAATTTACACTTTTTTGACACCGATATCCCCTGATGGAAAGAGGTGGATGAGGTCTATGATGAACTTTTCGTAGTAAAGTATTAAAACTAATTTTCAAGTGTTTGTTTATTTTTATTTTGCACTATGTTTTGCCTTTTAGTCTGTGATAAAAAAGTGCATTTTCTTTCTTCAAACTTCCTTTATCACAGAATTAAAGAGATATCTCTAGACTAATAAAACTTTACACTTAAACATTACAGGGACCCTGGGTAAAAGTAAATTCATAAAACAAAATAAATTGCAAATCATTTTATTGAATCATTAGTTTGGATGAAAACTTAAGTAAGTTTCTAGTAGACACCACATCCACAGCCACGGCCTGAATAGCCAAGTCCGAGAGCTGCAGGAGCTCCAAGTCCATACCCAGTGCCAAACCCATAGCCACCCGCAGTACCATAGGCACCACCAGCGCCATACGCACCAGCAGCGCCATAGCCAGCAGCAGAAGGAGCGATGCTCTCAATAGCAGTAATACCGTTACCGCAGCTGTAGCTGACGGCGCCAGCACCAGCACTGGGCAATAAGCCCTCCAAAGCCACAGCACTCACGAACGGCAGCTCACCAGCCACGGACAGAGCCCCCTCATACACATTTTCAGACGCAACGGAGAGGCCACTGGGAGCGAAAGCAGAGGCACTGGAGACAGGCAGTCCACCGCCACTGGTGGGAATGATTCCTATTCCAGCCAAGCCATTGCCAGCACAGTTACCAAACAAGCCATTGCCGATCAAACCATTACCAATTATGCCATCACCAATCAAGCCATTGTTGGCCCAGTTACCAGCACAGCCGTTACCAACCAAACCATTACCGATCAATCCATTTCCGATCAAACCATTGCCGTTACCGATAGCTCCACGACCAAGACACGAACTGAAAGCAGTCTGTAAACAAGAAAATTATTATTAGTAAATATATCTCGATTAACAAACGATGGCGATGCAAATGCGATGTGTGTCAAACGCATTTTATGTAATTGCATACATGATTATGAAAAATTTAGTGATAAAACATAATCATCACTAAATTTTTCACTCTAGGCGAAGTAAAATAGTATTTGGGGTTCCTAGAATTTACCGAAATGCAACTTTAAGTAATGTAATTAGTCCTTCTGAGAAGTACTAAAAGTTTCTGATCATAGTATAGAACGCAGACAACGATCCTTGTTAAATCAGAACATAATATCTGCGCAAAAGTAGTAACGGCAATCAGAATATAGTCATTATAAAAGTCAAAATAGTTTCTCACCTGGATGAAGAGCGCCTGAGCGCAGAGAACGAGGATCACCTTAGCTGACATTGTAGTTTGTGTTGAACTGAATTTGAGAATGAGTTTTCTGAGACTTGGTCGACTATTTATACTGAAATGTAGTCCTTATCTAATTGTGTTGCACCACACACAGTAGGCTGCTAAACAAAGAAATAGGAAAATGCGTGCATTTTCATTTCTTTGTTAAAATTATCATATGTTTTGTTATTAAAACAGGAAATAGTAAAAAAGTACGTGTTTTTGATAAGAACTCCTGCACTATATAAACATGGTGTAAGACATCAAAAAGCATCAGTCTTCAGCTTCTCGTTGAACTTACGAATTCTTCAAACATGTCTACCTTCACTGTTCTCTTGCTCTGCATCCAAGGTTGCTTGGTCCAGGTAAGTTTTTTACTAAATATTTCTGATATGTTAGTGTTCTCATGAGCTCCTTCATGATTGCTTCTTCCTGTGACATTACCTATCTTGTCTTTTGTACATTAAATTTTCTTCTCTATATGTCATTCATACTAATTTAAGAGAACAATCTACGTTCTTACATTTCTTCAAATTCTCGTAAACGAATATATTTGGAATTTCTCCTGTATTAGGGGTGCATTTACAAACATTTAAACTCACATACACAAACAGCCAGACCCAGAACAACTACTTGTAGGTCATACAAATACTTGTTCCGTGTGGGAATCGAACCCGCGACACGCAGCGCAGCAGTCAATCAGTTAGCCACTGCGCCAACCGTGGCGTCACTGATTATGAACCTCTTCAAACTGTGCCTGTCCTTGTTCCTGAGATTTCCTCAGCAAGCGACAAGTTTCCTATCTAATGTAATTTTCTTCCAACAGAATGTTTTCGGCCTATACCTCGGCGGTCGCGGTTGTGGATGCGGAGAACCAGCTTTCATCGGTTCTGGTTATGGTGGTGCTCTGGGTATCGGCACTGGTCTCTCTCCTGCTGCTGCATGTGGTGGTGCCCTCGGTCTTGGTGCTTACGGTGGTGCTTTTGGATCTGCTTATGGTGGCGCACTTTCTCCTGCTTCTGCATATGGAGGTGCTTTCGCTCCCGGAGCTGCTTATTGCGGCACCGGCGAAGGCAATGTGGCTGTCGTAGGTGAGCTGCCAGTCGCCGGTAACACCGCTGTTGCTGGTACTGTTCCCATTATGGGTGCTGTGACTTTCGGTGGTGCTGTGCCGGCTGCTGGTGCCGTGTCTATCTACGGACAATGCGCTTGTGGATGTGGTTCATCTATCTACTACTAAAGCTTTTCTTTCTGAAAGGATTTTAGTTAGTATTCATAAAAACAGCGAAATATTATATCTTTGCTATGACAAACAACCCGTGACCGCAGTTCTGAAATCGAAATAAATAAATTAATGAGCAATTTATGTTTTATTTTCAAAATAAATTAGTTAATAATTAAATTAAATTAAATCAAATATTTATTTCAGACCGGAATTAGTCCATAAGTTGCTAGTGGTTAGTAATAGATTGTGCTTACATGCTATGTTGGTGTTGTTAGTAATATAATTAATTAGTTAGCACAAAACTAATGCTATTTTATACCCAGGGTCTTTGGATAGGGCAGTCCGGTCTGCTAGCAATCATTTTCAGGATACTGTTACGAGTGTTACGCAAGCGTTGTAGTAAGGAAGCCGGTTTCTTACGCATATTCCATCCGTATGCGCTGCAGCAAACATTCCAGACGCACTACAACGCCGCGGCAACAGCAAGAGCATCCTGAAAGCGTTATTGTATTGCACGCGCAGGACGTTGTTGGCTCGGCTCGTATATGATACCCACAAGCCGCTCGAGTAGAAGGACTGACAGAATGCTTTAAATAAACTGACTTTGACGTCTGTCGTGCAGCGAGCGAACCTACGGGCGAGCATATTACTCCTCACCGCCAACGCCCTGCGCTCGCGCTCTTTGTCGCCATCATCCCGTAGATCATTAGTGACACCATGACCTAGGTACTTAAAAATATTTACTACATTAAGTACTACGCCGTTGAGATATACCGGAGGTACACGACGGGGCTGTTGTTTAGGTACCGTAAACACTAAGACCTCACTCTTTCTTGAGTTATATTTAAGGTCGTGCACCTCCGCATACGTCTCACAGATGTGAGTAGCTTCCTTAGTCCGCTCATCGATGGACTGAGCAACACCATGTCGTCCGCGTAACTTATGTTATTGACACATGTACTCTCTATATGACAGCCGACATGTCGCTGCTTAAATTCGAAAGGGTCATAAATAAAAAAAAAATACAATTTCTTTTTATAGCAAAAATCATACCATCGAGGATGTTGTTAGGCATCGTACTGAGAGTCGTATTATATTTATGTGGTTACTTTCAGGAAAAAAGAAAAACAAATTTCGCCACATTTTTTTTTTTTTTTCAATAGGGTATTTTACCAGATCATTATATGGGGCGGCTGTCGTTTAGCTGGTGTCTACAAGTCATAACTTATGACCCCTGTTGAAAATTTTGTGATTTTTAATGGATTTGGAGTAATTTCAGAAGCTACTAAAAATGTGAATTTTAATTTGCAATGACTTTTTATTTTAAATAATAATAAATAAAATAAAAACTATTAGGTAATGTTATTGCAGTATCTATGTGCCCCTTTCGGATCGGACAGGGTTTTTTTTACATATTGTATAATAGGAATACTCAATAAATCCTCGTTGCTCCAGTGGTCACAAGCGCTACTGCTGAGCATGAACTAAAGTCTTATTGGGTTTTTCCATCAGGAAATTTTCAGTAGCAGCCCGGAGTCTGGATTTGTGCCCTCGTATTACATGTGTGATAAAATTATTATTTTCAACCACATTGCTATAATCTCGCGATTGGTTTCGGATTGTGGGGTTCGCTGCATGATTTTGAAGGACTTTGTTAATTCATTGCTTCATGTTCGAAAAATTTGACTGCTCAAGAAAGTAAATAACGTAATGAATATTGTTCAACATTAAAAATAAAGACATTGCTACTGTGAGTGTGTTACGCGATTATCCCGCTGTGCGCCGATGGGAATAAGCCAAAAATCTAAGTGGCTCAATTTTTGTGCAGCTTATCCCTCGTACAAAGTATACAGTTTGTACTATACGATTCTCGTCTGTTGTGCGAACTGAGAGTTAGAGAACATCTCCCGGTCTGGTGGCCAGGAGATATTTATTCTTTCTGATAATTAGACAAAAATCAGAAAGACAAATATCAACGTATGTCAAACTATGAGAGTATGTACGTGCACTGTATGTTTAAACAAAAATGATTAATAGTTTTGTTTATGTGTACATGCAAACTAAGCGACAAGTGAACCGTCACCAGCGCGTAGACCGGGAGTCATGTTAAAAACCTAAATATCGCTCCGCGATTTGTTATCTGGTCATGATAACCATATTGCGTGCCGTGTGTTGGATTGATGGGAGGTAGTGTGATGGCATAAACTAGTAAATTACTTCGATTATCTCACAATTTTTAAATATTTCAACAATTTTTAAATTCGACCTTTGCCAGCACTATCGACTGTTTCAACGGCACCTCAACTTTTTTTTACATTTGTACCTCTTTAGGTAGCTGATTAAATGAAGATGTCTTCTCTGTAATTTGTATGCTTAATGCCTCAGTAATATTTCGAGATAACTGTTGTCAAAGTTTAAGTACTTAGATGATTTCAAAAAATGGTAAGTAAACTTTTGCCTGTAACTTTTACCTGTTTGATGGTTCTAAAAATTGAGTTACATCGAAAGGTTTATTAAAGTATTATGTATCCCATGAAAAAGCAATGAAGGCCATTCAACTTGAGAGTTTAGAGAAAAGTGATATTTAGTGACGAATTCTGTAAATTTTTCAAAATAACGTAAAAATTGGGTTTTCTCGATTTCCATGAATTTTCGCCTAGGCTTCATGGGGTGCTTCATTGTTTTAAACGGGTCACACTATCACGTCCTGGAAGGTATACGTCAAATTACCAGTCACCCTGTATAATTATATTTTCCGCTATGTGAAATAAGGCGAACTGTTTGTGATTTTGTGATTTTGTGAACGAGGTTGTTTTAGTCCAGCGAGAAAATATTAATATCTCCCTAAGATGGAGTTTTAAAAGTCAAGTTTTTATTTTCTTGAATCCTCTAACGTCAAAAATTTATTTTTAAATTTGGCCTGAAATTTACACTTTCTTGACCCCGATCACCCCTGATGGAAAGAGGTGGAGGGGGTTTATGATGAACTTTTCGTAGTAAAGTATTAAAACTAATTTTCAAGGGTCTGTTTATTTTTATTTTGCACTATGTTTTGCCTTTTAGTCTGTGATAAATAAGTGCATTTTCTTTCTTCAAACTTCCTTTATGACAAAATTAAAGAGATATGTCTATACCAATAAAACTCCACACTTAAATATTACAGGGACCCTGGGTTAAAGTAAAGTCATAAAACAAAATAAATTGCAAATCATTTTATTGAATCATTCGTTTGGATGAAAACTTAAGTAATTATTTTTATATTTTTAGTAGACACCACATCCACAGCCGCGGCCTGCATAGCCAAGTCCGAGAGCTGCAGGAGCTCCAAGTCCATACCCAGCGCCAAACCCATAGCCACCCGCAGTACCATAGGCACCACCAGCGCCATACGCACCAGCAGCGCCATAGCCAGCAGCAGAAGGAGCGATGCTCTCAATAGCAGTAATACCGTTACCGCAGCTGTAGCTAACAGCGCCAGCACCGCCACTTGGTAACACTCCCTCCAAAGCCACAGCACTCACGAACGGCAGCTCTCCAGCCACGGACAGAGCCCCCTCATACACATTTTCAGACGCTACGGAGAGGCCACTGGGAGCGAAAGCAGAGGAGCTGGAGACAATCAGTCCACCGCCACTGGTGGGAATGATTCCTATTCCAGCCAAGCCATTGCCAGCACAGTTACCGACCAAGCCATTGCCGATCAAACCATTACCAATTATGCCATCACCAATCAAGCCATTGTTGGCACAGTTACCAGCACAGCCGTTACCAGCATAGCCATTACCGATCAAACCATTGCCGTTACCGAAAGCTCCACGACCAAGACACGAACTGAAAGCAGTCTGTAAACAAGAAAATTATTATTAGTAAATATATCTCGATTAACAAACGATGGCGATGCAAATGCGATGTGTGTCAAACGCATTTTATGTAATTGCATACATGATTATGAAAAATTTAGTGATAAAACATAATTATCACTAAATTTTTCACTCTAGGCGAAGTAAAATAGTATTTGGGGTTCCTAGAATTTACCGAAATGCAACATTAAGTAATGTAATTAGTCCTTCTGAGTAGTACTAAAAGTTTCTGATCATAGTATAGAACGCAGACAACGATCCTTGTTAAATCAGAACATAATATCTGCGCAAAAGTAGTAACGGCAATCAGAATATAGTCATTATAAAAGTCAAAATAGTTTCGAAATCGGAAAATGCGTGCATTTCCATTTCTTTGTTAAAATTATTATATGTTTTGTTATTAAAACAGGAAATAGTAAAAAAAGTACGTGTTTTTGATAAGAACTCCTGCACTATATAAACATGGTGTAAGACATCAAAAAGCATCAGTCTTCAGCTTCTCGTTGAACTTACGAATTCATCAAACATGTCTACCTTCACTGTTCTGTTGCTCTGCATCCAAGCTTGCTTGGTCCAGGTAAGTTTTTTACTAAGTTTTTCTGGTATCTTATTATTGTTTTCATGAATTTCCTCCTTTGTTGCTCCCTCCCGTCATATACCTATGTATATTTCTCCTATATCTATGTCATTCGTACTGGTTTGAGAGAAGAAGAGACGTTCTTTCATTTCTTCAAAATCTCGTAAACTAACATCGAATATGTTAGTCTTAATGATATGAACCTCTTCAAACTGTGCCTGTCCTTGTTCTTGAGATTTCCTCAGCGAGCGATATGTTTCCTATCTAATGTTATTTTCTTCCAACAGAATGTTTTCGGCCTATACCGCGGCGGTGGAGGCTGTGGATGTGGAGCACCAGCTGTTGGTCTAGCCCCTGCTTTAGGCTTCGGTTCTGCTTATGATGGTGCTCTGGGTTTCGGCGCTGGTCTCTCTCCTGGTGCTGGATGTGGTGGTTCCCTCGGTTTTGGTGCTTACGGTGGTGCTTTTGGATCTGCTTATGGTGGCGCACTTTCTCCTGCTGCTGCATATGGAGGTGCTATCGTTCCTGGAGCTGCTTACGGCGGCATGGGTGAAGGCAACGTGGCGGTCATTGGTGAGCTGCCAGTCACCGGTAACACCGCTGTTGCTGGTACTGTTCCCATAATGGGCGCAGTGACTTTCGGTGGTGCTGTACCCGCTGCTGGTGCCGTATCTATCTCCGGACAGTGCGCTTGCGGATGTGGTTCTCCCCTTTACTACTGAAACCCAAAATCGGAATAAACGACCATAAACTAAACAATCTTTTTTTTGCAACATCTAACCATAACCGCGGTGTCAAAATAACATAGGTACTAGAATATAGCCTATGCTGAGGCAATTATTTCTTTTTTTTAATTATTGTTTAATGCTAGAAAACATTACAACATGAGCTGTTCTGTTTATGCTTCATTCTGAGTTTCTCTGTTTTTAATTGTTGCCTTGTTTCATTTACTGTACTGTTAATTATTCTTAATTTTCTTCTTTTCGAGATTTCTTATTTAAATAGGTAAAGGATTTTGTTGTTTCAAAGAGCAATGGCCAATCTCCTAACATCTACGAAAATCTTACAAAACGTTACCTGACGATACATAATATTATTACTTCATTTCATTTGCCCATGAATTTATAACTTTGAACAACATTCTTTTTTTTTTAAGTACGGAGAATAAAGTAGGCAAATACGCAAAAAAAAATTGGGTTTAATTAATAATATATTTTTAACCTGTTGAATCTTAAATCGAGTTGTATTTCTTAATTATGTAGACAAAACGGATGAGCACAATATAAATAAAGAGTGCGAAATAACACAAGAACGATCAGAACAGAGTCGATGCCGAAATTACAAAAGAAAAATGACAATTATTTAGTTGACTTGTCAAAAAATTACCTTCCTAGGTCATTTTTTTTTAAATTCAGTTGCATTAAACATCCATGAAATTCTGACCTGTAAACTTGAACTCAGAAGACAGAAACTTAACCGAAAACAGACAAATTTAACAGCGGGTCCTAAACTAAGCGCTGCCTGTATCTTTGTGACCCAAAATATTATATTATTGATTTATTTTTGTCAGTACCGAGTTTCAAAAGTAATAGCATGTTTCTAATTTAGAAATTGCCTATATTAACTACTACTAGCTGCCACGCTTTTTTACTGACTGCATCGGGGATGTTCGCGCCGTTTCGCACTGATGGCTTTTATGCCATCATTCGCGAGCGGACGGTATCCCTGATCTGCAGAAGGCGTGACGGCCGCAACGAAATCTTAAAGACAGCCGATAGGATCTCATCCCCGCTTTTTTCACTTGTTAAGTCAGTTATCTGACTTACTTTGACAAATTCTGACTTTTATTTTTAATATTTATAATGAATTTCTGGATTTCAATTGACATACATTTTAATTAATTTAAATAATGTAAACGATTTTAAAGATCTTAATAATTTAAAGATCCGATTGACTTATTAAATTATTACCTATTTATATTTTTATGTAATTATTTATTTTAGTTATAATAATTATTATTGTAGCATGTATTTTAATATTTCATAGGTTAGGTATACTAACATTAATATGGATCACTGAACCTGATTAAAAAAAAAAAAAAAAAAATTATACGTAAAATCAAATTATACTAATGGCTTATCTTATTTAAATAATTCACAAGAGTTTATACGGTTAACATTCACTGTGATATATAGTAACAAAATAGATTTAGATTTTAGAAGAAGTTCTTTCTGAAATAAAATTTACGTAGATTTACCTGCATGAAGAGTAGTGGTGGCCCAGTAGCCACGGCCCCGACTTTCGAGTTATAGGTCGTAGGTTCAACCTTGCTTTATAAGTGCGCAGGCGGTTTACTTAGTGTAAATAATTTCATCACCTCTGCTCTCAAAACTGTGAAGGAAAATATCGTGAGGAAACCAGCATGTCCTAGAACCAAAAATTTCAAGACATCTGCCAACCTGTGCTGGGCCCTTGTGGTAGATTAAAGTCCACTCCCACTCGAAGAGAGGTCTGCAATATGTCCCAGCAGTAGGAACATTATAGGCTGATATGATTATGCATACTGATAAGCAAAACTTTTAATGTTTAAGACGAATACCTTTTGTTTTCCTTTCTTTTAAAACTAAATAATTATAATAGTCCTATTAATAGTGATGAGGTCCTGGGTTCGATTCGCAGGTTGGACAAAGTGTTATTAGGTTTTTCTGTCTGAAATTTCTCAGTAGCAGTCTGGAATCTGGATTTGTGCCCGGTTGATGGCAATAGGCTCGCTCACTATTATATGGGACTTAAAACATAACTGGCGAAATGTGGGTGAACCTGATACAGGGACACCTCTGTCCAACCCTTCGGGGAAACAAGGCGTGATGTAATTATAATAGTAAATTAGAATAATAAACAATGTAGGTACCGCAGTTTGGTAATATAGTCTGTCAATAACGAATTCTGTGTTTCTCTAGTCTAAAATAGCAATCTGTTATTTTTCTTTCTGAATGACTGGATTTTTATGGCTTATTTACTTTTGGTTGAATAATATATTGTTGGAATCCCGATTTTATTTAAATACAGATAGTGGTCTTCTGTTAAAACATAAATTCTGTTTGCACAAGCATCGTGAGAATAATTTAACGACGTGGTTATTTGTTGGCGTCCTTGACCTAGTACAATATCTTCGATTACAAGTTTTTATGCAACGTAAGATTCTGAGTTAGATTTCTGAGTAGGCATGAAATTAATAAGTATTCGTTTCGGTCTGTTCACACATACCTACCAAATACTCGTATATGGGGTACTCAATGAAAAATAAAAATAATTATGATTCGTCAAAAATCACGATCCGGAGTATTTGCTATCTGCCCCTTTCGGCAAGTTAGATAACGGTCTCAAACTCAAACTCGAAACATTTATTTCAAATAAACCAATTACAGGCATTTTTGAATTGTCAAGGGGTCGGTCAGTCAGAAAGATGAAGCTAGTTGCCCGTTCCAAAACGTAGTATTTACCTATGGAGAAGAACGGGCAAGAAACTCCATGGACACTCTTTTAAATCACAATATGTTTACAAAATATTGGTTACATAATTCATGTTAAAGTTATAAATGTGAGCACGATGAAGAACGTTAAAAGCGGTAATAAAAAGTTAAACAAATAAAACAATTCAAAAATCAAAATAAAATAAGCCATGACAGATTGGCAGCTAAGAGATGACCAGTCCCTACTGACAGCGCCCGTTCACGAACATGACGCATGGATTAGCACCATTCAGCTCAACCATTTTGAAGGTCGACGATATATTCAATATATAAAATACAACTTTGGCTGGTGCCCGATAATGGGACCAGGAATCATTTTAAAGTCCACAACTGACAAACAACTTCATTTTCATTTTCCTTTATCGTTTAACAGCATTATTTAGGAACAGCGTACTGGAATTGGTTGGGACTAGGGATCGGTTAAGAACAAATTATTATTTTCTACCACATTGCTATAATCTCACGACTGGGTTCGGATTGTGGGATTCGCTGCATGATTTTGAAGGACATTGTTAATCCATTGCTTCATGTTCGAAAAATTTGTCTGCTCAACAAATGAATATTGTTGAAAATCCAAAATGAAAGTCATTGCTACTGTAAGTGTGTTACGCAATTATCCCGCTGCGCGCCGATGGGAATAAGCCAAAAATCTAAGTGGCTCAATTTTTGTACAGCTTATCCCTCGTACAAAGTTAACAATTTGTACTATACGATTCTCGTCTGTTGTGCGAACTGAGAGTTAGAGAATATCTCCCGGCCTGGTGGCCAGGAGATATTTATTCTTTCTGATAATTAGACAAAAATCAGAAAGACAAATGTCAACGTATGTGAAACTATTAGAGTATGTACGTGTACTGTATGTTTAAACAAAAATGATTAATAGTTTTGTTTATGTGTACATGCAATCTAAGCGACAAGTGAACCGTGACCAGCGCGTAGACCGGGAGTCATGTTAAAAACCCAAATATCGCTCCGCGATTTGTTATCTGGTCATGATAACCATATTGCGTGCCGTGTGTTGGATTGATGGGAGGTTAGGGAGTAGTGGGATGGCATAAACTAATTAATTACTTCGATTATCTCACAATTTTTAAATATTTCAACAATGAGCAAATTCGACTTTTGCCGTTATTATCGACTGTTTCATCGGCACCTCTAAATATATTTTTTACATTTGTACCTCGTTAGATAGCTGATTAAATGAAAATGTCTTCTCTGTAACTTGTATGCTTAATACCTTAGTAAAATTTTGAGATAACTGGTGTCAAAGTTCATGTACTTACATGATTTTTAAAAATCGTTAGTAAACTACTGCCTTTAACTTTTACCTGTTTGATGTTTTAGAAAATTTAGTTACATCGATAGGTTTATTAAAGTATTATGTATTTCATGAAAAAGCAATGAAGGCCATTCAATTTGACAGTTTAGAGAAAAGTGATATTTAGTGACGAATTCTGTAAATTTTTCAAAATAACATAATAATTGGGTTTTATCGATTTCCATGAATTTTCGCCTAGGCTTCATGGGGTGCTCAATTGTTGTATATGGGTCACACTATCACGTCCTGGAAGGAATACGTCAATATACCAGTCACCCTGTATAATTATATTTTCCGCTATGTGAAATAAGGCGACTGTTTGTGATTTTGTGATTTTCATCTATTTAAAAGTGCAAACCAACGAGGTTGTTTTAGTCCAGCGAGAAAATATTAATATTTCCCTAAGATGGAGTTTTAAAAGACAAGTTTTTATTTTCTTGAATCCTCTAACCTCAGAAATTTATTTTTAAATATGGCCTGAAATTTACACTTTTTTGACACCGATCTCCCCTGATGGAAAGAGGTGGATGAGGTCTATGATGAACTTTTCGTAGTAAAGTATTAAAACTAATTTTCAAGTGTCTGTTTATTTTTATTTTGCACTATGTTTTGCCTTTTAGTCTGTGATAAAAAAGTGCATTTTCTTTCTTCAAACTTCCTTTATCACGGAATTTAAGAGATATCTCTATACTAATAAAACTTCACACTTCAACATTACAGGGACCCTGGGTTAAAGTAAATTCATAAAACAAAATAAATTGCAAATCATTTTATTGAATCATTCGTTTGGATGAAAACTTAAGTAATTATTTTGTAGTTTTTAGTAGACACCACATCCACAGCCACGGCCTGAATAGCCAAGTCCGAGAGCTGCAGGAGCTCCAAGTCCATACCCAGCGCCAAACCCATAGCCACTCGCAGTACCATAGGCACCACCAGCGCCATACGCACCAGCAGCACCATAGCCAGCAGCAGAAGGAGCGATGCTCTCAATAACAGTAACACCGTTCCCGCAGCTGTAGCTGACGGCGCCAGCACCGCCACTTGGTAACACTCCCTCCAAAGCCACAGCACTCACGAACGGCAGCTCACCAGCCACGGACAGAGCACCCTCATACACGTTCTCCGACGCTACGGAGAGACCACTGGGAGCGAAAGCAGAGGAGCTGGAGACAGGCAGTCCACCGCCACTGGTGGGGATGATCTCTAGAGCAGCCAAGCCATTGCCAATAAAACCATTTCCGATAATACCATCACCAATGAAACCATTGTTGGCGCAGTTACTAGCATAGCCATTGCCGATAAAACCATTACCAATAATACCATTACCAATAATACCATCACCAATGAAACCATTGTTGGCGCAGTTACTAGCATAGCCATTGCCGATAAAACCATTACCAATAATACCATCACCAATGAAACCATTGCTGGCACAGTTACCAGCATAGCCATTACCAATTAAACCATTTCCAATTATACCATCACTAATCAAACCATTGTTGGCACAGTTACCAGCAAAGCCATTACCAATCAATCCATTCCCGATCAAACCATTGCCAGCCCAGCCGTTACCAGCACATCCTGGGGCAATCAGAGCAGGAGCGGCGATGGCTCCACGACCAAGACATGAACTGAACGCAGTCTGTAAACAAAAAAATCTTGTATCAGTAATTATCGATATCAGCAAATATGCATTGGAACATAATAATTATATCGATCAAGTAACGTAATGGGTGTCAGACGTGTTTTATGCAATTCTAAACATGATTTTAGTGTGGAAAACTTAACGTTCATTATAAAATAAAAAGTAAGAATGTATGGCTTAAGTTAAATGGCCTCTTCGCGGAAATGAAGACCAGAGTTTTAAATCTGAATTTAAACCTTTTTTCTATATAATGGTAATATTTACATGTGACTCGAAATAATAGGGTTTAATAGGCATTACAACATGCGTTAGTTAATCCACAATATTAAACTGATCAAATGCTCAGTGTCACATTAAATTTCGATACTCTAAAAGGATTCAAGAAATGGGAACACAAAATATTGAAGAATTATTAATTCTCACCTGGATGAAGAGCGCCTGAGCGCAGAGGACGAGGATCACCTTGGCAGACATTGTAGTTTTTGTTGAAGTGAACTTCAGAATGAGTTTTTCAAGAATCGATCGACTATTTATATTGAAACGTAGTCCTTATCTAGTTGTGTTACAGTAATTTGTGGATTTTGAAATGAACTTTTCTTACCTTTATCAGTAGTTGCAATATGGGGAAATAAAAAATGCATGTATTTCGTAAGTGATAGTATCCTTGAAATATTTAGTATGAAGGGCTTTGTTTTAATAGAACGCAGAAAAAACATCACGTTGTTATGATAAGAAAATTCCGTACTATATAAACGTAGTCTAGAAGTAGTAACATCATTCAGTCTTCAGCTTTTCGTTGAACACAAACAAACATCAAACATGTCTACCTTCACTGTTCTGTTGCTCTGCATCCAAGCTTGCTTGGTCCAGGTGAGTGATCGTCCAAAATATATTTAATTTTAAGATTTCTCATCATTGCTAATGTTTTTGTATTTCATAGTTGTTCTGTAATTCTGGCATGATGATTTTCTATAAATAAATATGTTTTTGTTCCCACAGAATGTGTTCGGCTGCGGAGGTCAAGTGGCCGCCGTAGCTCCTGCTCTGGGTTTCGGCGCTGGTCTTTATCCTGGTGCTGCATGTGGTGGTGCGCTCGGTCTTGGTGGTTATGGTGGCGCACTTGCTCCTGCTACCGCATACGGAGGTGCTATCGGCACTGGAGCTGCTTACTGCGGCACCGGTGAAGGCAACGTGGCGGTCATTGGTGAGCTACCAGTCGCCGGTAACACCGCTGTTGCTGGTCAGGTCCCCATCCTAGGTTTCGTGAATTTCGGCGGCGCTGTGCCAGCTGCTGGTGCCGTGTCTATCTCCGGCCAGTGCGCGTGCGGCTGTGGTTCTCCTATCTACTACTGAAGGATCTTCTACTGATGCCTCAATAAAAATAAACGATTATGAATTGAGCAAATAATTTAATATTTTATTTAATCTACAAATACAAACCTATTAATTCTTATTTTTTATCCTAACTAGTTATTATATATGCGAAAGTGAGTTTGTTTGTTTGTTACGCTTTCACGCTAAAACGGCTGATCAGCTTTCGATGATATTTGGCACACAGATAGACCTTGACCTCGGTTAGGAAATAGGATACTTTTTATTCCGTTAGTTTGTTCCGTGGGATAATTTCTGACCTTCGTTCCCATAATTTCTGACCTACGTTCACATAATTTCTGACCTACATTCCTGTGGAATTTTTTCCGACAATTACGCGTGCGAAGCTGCGGGCAAAAGCTAGGAAGTAATAAATTAATGTTGGATTTTCACGCTGACATGCATTTTTGGGTTTCGGTTTAAAGAAATTTGATCCTCAAAAAGAGCATACCTACCATGCATTGCAGACTTAACTAAGAGAAACTATACAAAATATTTATCATTATTGTTGGTTAGCCAAATACAACTTTAACCTATTTTAGGGTTTCATACTACTGAATGAAAAAGCAGAACTCTTATTGGATCACTCGAGTGTCTGCCTGTCTGGCTGGCTGCCTGTCTGTCCGTCTGTCACAGCCAATTTTCTCCGAATATTCTAGACTTATTTAGTTGAAAATCGAATAATATGAATTTCTGTGACCCAAACACGAACGTGTAACGTAAATAAATGAATTTTGAATATGGGGATAATCGAATTAATTAACTTATTTATGCCATCCCGCTTATTCCTAACCTCCCAGCAATCTAACAGATGGCAAGCAATCAGGTCGTCATGACCAGATTACTAGTCGCGGAACGGCTTTTGAATTTTTAACATAACTCACGGTCTACTCGCTGGTCACGGTTCACTTGTCGCTTAGTTCACGTGTGTTTTTAAAAATAATGCTTGTGTACCTTCAGTAGAGGTACTAAGGCATAATACATGCAGCAAGTTACCAACACAGGTGTTAGAAAAATAATAAGTTAGAGGTGCCCATTTTAAACAAAACTTTTTTTTTATTACAAACAGCAATCAGGTTCAGGTTTGAAATTATTTCAACAATTGCCAATTTTATCTTTGTCAGCATTATCGACAATGGATCCCAATTATTTGAAATAAATTAGCAATGAAGAAGAAGGCCTTTCAATTTCATATTTTCAAGAATTCATAATTTATGCGACATTCTGGGATTTTTCTGTAACTAAGGCTAAGCCATGATAAACAAAGGATTTTTTTTAAAGCCTCAAATGTCAACGTATGACAAACTATTGGAGTATGTACGTGCACTGATTGTTTAAAAAAATATTATTAATAGTTTTGTTTATATTTACATGCAAACTAAGCGACAAGTGAACCGTGACCAGCGAGTAGACCGGGAGTCATGTTAAAAACCCAAAAACCGCTCCGCGATTCGTTATCTGGTCATGATAACCATATTGCGTGCCGTGTGTTGGATAGATGGGAGGTTAGGAAGTAGTGTGATGGCATAAACTAGTTAATTACTTCGATTATATCACAAATTTTAAATATTTCAACAATTTGTAAATTCAACCTTTGCCAGCACTATCGACTGTTTCATCGGCACCTCTAATTTTTTTTTAAACATTTGTTCCTCTTTAGGTAGCTGATTAAATGAAGATGTCTTCTCTGTTTCTATGCTTAATGCCTCAGTAATATTTCGAGATAACTGGTGTCAAAGTTCACGTACTTAGATGATTTTTGAAAATTGTTTGTAAACTTCTGCCTTTAACTTTTACCTGTTTGATGTTTTAGAAAATTTGGTTACATCGAAAGGTTTATTAAAGTATTAGGTATCCTATGGAAAAGCAATGAAGGCCATTCAATTTGAGAATTTAGAGAAAAGTGATATTTAGTGACGAATTCTGTAAATTTTTCAAAATAACATAAAAATTGGGTTTTCTCGATTTCCATGAATTTTCGCCTAGGCTTCACGGGGTGCTTAATTGTTGTAAATGAGTCACACTATCACGTTCTGGAAGGAATACGCCAAATTACCAGTCACCCTGTGTAATTATATTTTCCGCTGTGAAATAAGGCGAACTGTTTGTGATTTTGTGATTTTCATCTATTTAAAATTGCACTTTTGCACCAACGAGGTTGTTTTAGTCCAGCGAGAAAATATTAATATCTCCCTAAGATGGAGTTTTAAAAGTCAAGTTTTTATTTTCTTGAATACTCTAACCTCAGAAATTTCTTTTTAAATATGGCCTGAAATTTACACTTTTTTGACACCGATATCCCCTGATGGAAAGAGGTGGATGAGGTCTATGATGAACTTTTCGTAGTAAAGTATTAAAACTAATTTTCAAGTGTCTGTTTATTTTTATTTTGCACTATGTTTTGCCTTTTAGTCTGTGATAAAAAAGTGCATTTTCTTTCTTCAAACTTCCTTTATCACAGAATTAAAGAGATATCTCTAGACTAATAAAACTTTACACTTAAACATTACAGGGACCCTGGGTAAAAGTAAATTCATAAAACAAAATAAATTGCAAATCATTTTATTGAATCATTAGTTTGGATGAAAACTTAAGTAATTATTTTGAAGTTTTTAGTAGACACCACATCCACAGCCACGGCCTGAATAGCCAAGTCCGAGAGCTGCAGGAGCTCCAAGTCCATACCCAGCGCCAAACCCATAGCCACCCGCAGTACCATAGGCACCACCAGCGCCATACGCACCAGCAGTGCCATAGCCAGCAGCAGAAGGAGCGATGCTCTCAATAGCAGTAATACCGTTACCGCAGCTGTAGCTGACGGTGCCAGCACCAGCACTGGGCAATAAGCCCTCCAAAGCCACAGCACTCACGAACGGCAGCTCACCAGCCACGGACAGAGCCCCCTCATACACATTTTCAGACGCAACGGAGAGGCCACTGGGAGCGAAAGCAGAGGCACTGGAGACAGGCAGTCCACCGCCACTGGTGGGAATGATTCCTATTCCAGCCAAGCCATTGCCAGCACAGTTACCAAACAAGCCATTGCCGATCAAACCATTACCAATTATGCCATCACCAATCAAGCCATTGTTGGCCCAGTTACCAGCACAGCCGTTACCAGCATAGCCATTACCGATCAATCCATTTCCGATCAAACCATTGCCGTTACCGAAAGCTCCACGACCAAGACACGAACTGAAAGCAGTCTGTAAACAAGAAAATTATTATTAGTAAATATATCTCGATTAACAAACGATGGCGATGCATTGAAATGTGATTATTTAATCGATCACGTAACTAAATGTGTGTCAAACGCATTTTATGTAATTGCATAGATGATAAAACATAATCATCACTAAATTTTTCACTCTAGGCGAAGTAAAATAGTATTTGGAAATTCCTAGAATTTACCGAAATGCAACTTTAAGTAATGTAATTAGTCCTTCTGAGTAGAACTAAAAGTTTCTGATCATAGTATAGAACGCAGACAACGATCCTTGTTAAATCAGATCATAATATCTGCGCAAAAGTAGTAACGGCAATCAGAATATAGTCATTATAAAAGTCAAAATAGTTTCTCACCTGGATGAAGAGCGCCTGAGCGCAGAGAACGAGGATCACCTTAGCTGACATTGTAGTTTGTGTTGAACTGAATTTGAGAATGAGTTTTCCAAGACTCGGTCGACTACTTATACTGAAATGTAGTCCTTATCTAATTGTGTTGCACCACACACAGTAGGCTGCTAAACAAAGAAATCGGAAAATGCGTGCATTTTCATTTCTTTGTTAAAATTATCATATGTTTTGTTATTAAGATAAGATAAGATAAGATAAGATAAGATATATTTATTTGCTCAAACATGTGTACACATACAATAATATAAATGCATGCAGGATAACATAAAAAGGAAAGGATCAGTCATGTTTGCCACCTAATATGGCGTGCAAATATTATGAATGATTAATTTGAAGTCAAAAACATTATTAGTAAACAACAGAATAAATTATAAACATCAATATTAGAAAAAAAGATAATGTTGCATCAAAGTTTATGTCAATATAAATTCTTCTGTCAGAAATTCGTTAATATTGTAGTAAGCTTTGTCCATTAGATATGATTTCAGTTTATTCGTCAAATGTAAATTATTTAGCTCCCTCCAACTTTTGGGTAACTTGTTATAAATAATGGGAGCCATGCAAAAAACACTTTTGCGCATAAGTGCCGTCCTACTCCTATGCATACAGAGCTGACTTTGATCACGCCTGTTTCTTGGAAACTTATTTGCCATTCGCGAAAATAAATTAAAATTACCTCTAACAAACATTACTGTTTCCAGAATATAAAGTGATGCCAATGTCAAAATTTTATAACGAATAAAATAGGGCTTACAACTATCGGTGGTTTTTAACTTAAACATGGCTCTGAGACATCTCTTTTGTGCTTTAAATGCAGATTCTTTATTAGTTGAGTTACCCCAAAAGATAACACCGTATCTGAGAACAGATTCAACTAGCCCGTAGTAAGCCGTTAATAACGCATCTATGTTAACAGTGCGTGACAGAATATACAAGGCGTACGCACTACTGCTTAGCCTTTTAGTCAGAGCCTCTACATGCACCTTCCAATTTAAATTTCGATCTATTATAAGTCCTAGAAACTTAGTTGTATTAACTGTGTCAATTTTAATGTCATTGTATGTTATGTCAAGATTAGAAAAGGTCAAGGCGCGCTGGCTAAAATGCATTATTACAGTTTTATTTAAATTAATTTTTAAATTATTATTGTCTAACCATTCTATAGTTTCTTTTAATGTATTATTTATGTCATCTTTATAAAAATCTCTTTGATTACACGGTATCGTTATTGTATTAAAACAGGAAATAGTAAAAAAGTACGTGTTTTTGATAAGAACTCCTGCACTATATAAACATGGTGTAAGACATCTAAAAGCATCAGTTTTCAGCTTCTCGTTGAACTTACGAATTCATCAAACATGTCTACCTTCACTGTTCTGTTGCTCTGCATCCAAGCTTGCTTGGTCCAGGTAAGTTTTTTACTAAGTTTTTCTGGTATCTTATTATCATTTTCATGAATTTCCTCCATTGTTGCTTCCTCCCGTCATATACCTATGTATATTTCTCCTATATCGATGTCATTCATACTGGTTTGAGAGAAGAAAAGACGTTCTTTCATTTCTTCCAAATCTCGTAAACTAAAATCGAATAAGTTAGTCTTAATGATATGAACCTCTTCAAACTGTGCCTGTCCTTGTTCTTGAGATTTCCTCAGCGAGCGATATGTTTCCTATCTAATGTTATTTTCTTCCAACAGAATGTTTTCGGCCTATACCGCGGCGGTGGAGGCTGTGGATGTGGAGCACCAGCTGTTGGTCTAGCCCCTGCTTTAGGCTTCGGTTCTGCTTATGATGGTGCTCTGGGTTTCGGCGCTGGTCTCTCTCCTGGTGCTGGATGTGGTGGTTCCCTCGGTTTTGGTGCTTACGGTGGTGCTTTTGGATCTGCTTATGGTGGCGCACTTTCTCCTGCTGCTGCATATGGAGGTGCTATCGTTCCTGGAGCTGCTTACGGCGGCATGGGTGAAGGCAACGTGGCGGTCATTGGTGAGCTGCCAGTCACCGGTAACACCGCTGTTGCTGGTACTGTTCCCATAATGGGCGCAGTGACTTTCGGTGGTGCTGTACCCGCTGCTGGTGCCGTATCTATCTCCGGACAGTGCGCTTGCGGCTGTGGTTCTCCCCTTTACTACTGAAACCCAAAATCGGAATAAACGACCATAAACTAAACAATCTTTTTTTTGCAACATCTAACCATAACCGCGGTGTCAAAATAACATAGGTACTAGAATATAGCCTATGCTGAGGCAATTATTTCTTTTTTTTAATTATTGTTTAATGCTAGAAAACATTACAACATGAGCTGTTCTGTTTATGCTTCATTCTGAGTTTCTCTGTTTTTAATTGTTGCCTTGTTTCATTTACTGTACTGTTAATTATTCTTAATTTTCTTCTTTTCGAGATTTCTTATTTAAATAGGTAAAGGATTTTGTTGTTTCAAAGAGCAATGGCCAATCTCCTAACATCTACGAAAATCTTACAAAACGTTACCTGACGATACATAATATTATTACTTCATTTCATTTGCCCATGAATTTATAACTTTGAACAACATTCTTTTTTTTTAAGTACGGAGAATAAAGTAGGCAAATACGCAAAAAAAATTGGGTTTAATTAATAATATATTTTTAACCTGTTGAATCTTAAATCGAGTTGTATTTCTTAATTATGTAGACAAAACGGATGAGCACAATATAAATAAAGAGTGCGAAATAACACAAGAACGATCAGAACAGAGTCGATGCCGAAATTACAAAAGAAAAATGACAATTATTTAGTTGACTTGTCAAAAAATTACCTTCCTAGGTCATTTTTTTTAAATTCAGTTGCATTAAACATCCATGAAATTCTGACCTGTAAACTTGAACTCAGAAGACAGAAACTTAACCGAAAACAGACGAATTTAACAGCGGGTCCTAAACTAAGCGCTGCCTGTATCTTTGTGACCCAAAATATTATATTATTGATTTATTTTTGTCAGTACCGAGTTTCAAAAGTAATAGCATGTTTCTAATTTAGAAATTGCCTATATTAACTACTACTAGCTGCCACGCTTTTTTACTGACTGCATCGGGGATGTTCGCGCCGTTTCGCACTGATGGCTTTTATGCCATCATTCGCGAGCGGACGGTATCCCTGATCTGCAGAATGCGTGACGGCCGCAACGAAATCTTAAAGACAGCCGATAGGATCTCATCCCCGCTTTTTTCACTTGTTAAGTCAGTTATCTGACTTACTTTGACAAATTCTGACTTTTATTTTTAATATTTATAATGAATTTCTGGATTTCAATTGACATACATTTTAATTAATTTAAATAATGTAAACGATTTTAAAGATCTTAATAATTTAAAGATCCGATTGACTTATTAAATTATTACCTATTTATATTTTTATGTAATTATTTATTTTAGTTATAATAATTATTATTGTAGCATGTATTTTAATATTTCATAGGTTAGGTATACTAACATTAATATGGATCACTGAACCAGATTAAAAAAAAAAAAAAAAAAATTATACGTAAAATCAAATTATACTAATAGCTTATCTTATTTAAATAATTCACAAGAGTTTATACGGTTAACATTCACTGTGATATATAGTAACAAAATAGATTTAGATTTTAGAAGAAGTTCTTTCTGAAATAAAATTTACGTAGATTTACCTGCATGAAGAGTAGTGGTGGCCCAGTAGCCACGGCCCCGACTTTCGAGTTATAGGTCGTAGGTTCAACCTTGCTTTATAAGTGCGCAGGCGGTTTACTTAGTGTAAATAATTTCATCACCTCTGCTCTCAAAACTGTGAAGGAAAATATCGTGAGGAAACCAGCATGTCCTAGAACCAAAAATTTCAAGACATCTGCCAACCTGTGCTGGGCCCTTGTGGTAGATTAAAGTCCACTCCCACTCGAAGAGAGGTCTGCAATATGTCCCAGCAGTAGGAACATTATAGGCTGATATGATTATGCATACTGATAAGCAAAACTTTTAATGTTTAAGACGAATACCTTTTGTTTTCCTTTCTTTTAAAACTAAATAATTATAATAGTCCTATTAATAGTGATGAGGTCCTGGGTTCGATTCGCAGGTTGGACAAAGTGTTATTAGGTTTTTCTGTCTGAAATTTCTCAGTAGCAGCCTGGAATCTGGATTTGTGCCCGGTTGATGGCAATAGGCTCGCTCACTATTATATGGGACTTAAAACATAACTGGCGAAATGTAGGTGAACCTGCTACAGGGACACCTCTGTCCAACCCTTATGGGAAACAAGGCGTGATGTAATTATAATAGTAAATTAGAATAATAAACAATGTAGGTACTGCAGTTTGGTAATATAGTCTGTCAATAACGAATTCTGTGTTTCTCTAGTCTAAAATAGCAATATGTTATTTTTCTTTCTGACTGACTGGATTTTTATGGCTTATTTACTTTAGGTTGAATAATATATTGTTGGAATCCCGATTTTATTTAAATACAGATAGTGGTCTTCTGTTAAAACATAAATTCTGTTTGCAAAAGCATCGTGAGAATAATTTAACGACGTGGTTATTTGCTGGCGTCCTTGACCTAGTACAATATCTTCGATTACAAGTTTTTATGCAACGTAAGATTCTGAGTTAGATTTCTGAGTAGGCATGAAATTAATAAGTATTCGTTTCGGTCTGTTCACACATACCTACCAAATATATGGGGTACTCAATGAAAAATAAAAATAATTATGATTCGTCAAAAATCACGATCCGGAGTATTTGCTATCTGCCCCTTTCGGCAAGTTAGATAACGGTCTCAAACTCAAACTCAAAACATTTATTTCAAATAAACCAATTACAGGCATTTTTGAATTGTCAAGGGGTCGGTCAGTCAGAAAGATGAAGCTAGTTGCCCGTTCCAAAGCGTAGTATTTACCTATGGAGAAGAACGGGCAAGAATCTCCATGGACACTCTTTTAAATCACAATATGTTTACAAAATATTGGTTACATAATTCATGTTAAAGTTATAAATGTGACCACGATGAAGAACGTTAAAAGCGGTAATAAAAAGTTAAACAAATAAAACAATTCAAAAATCAAAATAAAATAAGCCATGGCAGATTGGCAGCTAAGAGATGACCAGTCCCTACTGAGAGCGCCCGTTCACGAACATGACGCATGGATTAGCACCATTCAGCTCAACCATTTTGAAGGTCGACGATATATTCAATATATAAAATACAACTTTGGATGGTGTCCGATAGTGGGACCAGGAATCATTTTAAAGTCCACAACTGACAAACAACTTCATTTTCATTTTCCTTTACCGTTTAACAGCATTATTTAGGAAAAGCGTACCGGAATTGGTTGGGACTAGGGATCGGTTAAGAACAAATTATGATTTTCTACCACATTGCTATAATCTCACGACTGGGTTCGGATTGTGGGATTTGCTGCATGATTTTGAAGGACATTGTTAATCCATTGCTTCATGTTCGAAAAATTTGTCTGCTCAACAAATGAATATTGTGGAAAATCCAAAATGAAAGTCATTGCTACTGTAAGTGTGTTACGCAATTATCCCGCTGCGCGCCGATGGGAGTAAGCCAAAAATCTAAGTGGCTCAATTTTTGTACAGCTTATCCCTCGTACAAAGTTAACAATTTGTACTATACGATTCTCTTCTGTTGTGCGAACTGAGAGTTAGAGAATATCTCCCGGCCTGGTGGCCAGGAGATATTTATTCTTTCTGATAATTAGACAAAAATCAGAAAGACAAATGTCAACGTATGTGAAACTATTAGAGTATGTACGTGTACTGTATGTTTAAACAAAAATGATTAATAGTTTTGTTTATGTGTACATGCAAACTAAGCGACAAGTGAACCGTCACCAGCGCGTAGACCGGGAGTCATGTTAAAAACCCAAATATCGCTCCGCGATTTGTTATCTGGTCATGATAACCATATTGCGTGCCGTGTGCTGGATTGATGGGAGGTTAGGGAGTAGTGGGATGGCATAAACTAATTAATTACTTCGATTATCTCACAATTTTTAAATATTTCAACAATGAGCAAATTCGACCTTTGCCATTATTATCGACTGTTTCATCGGCACCTCTAAATATATTTTTTACATTTGTACCTCGTTAGATAGCTGATTAAATGATAATGTCTTCTCTGTAACTTGTATGCTTAATACCTTAGTAAAATTTTGAGATCACTGGTGTCAAAGTTCATGTACTTACATGATTTTTAAAAATTGTTACTAAACTTCTGCCTTTAACTTTTACTTGCTTGATGTTTTAGAAAGTTTATTTACATCGAAAGGTTTATTAAAGTATTATGTATCTCATGAAAAAGCAATGAAGGCCATTCAATTTGAGAGTTTAGAGAAAAGTGATATTTAGTGACGAATTCTGTAAATTTTTCAAAATAACATAATAATTGGGTTTTCTCGATTCCCATGAATTTTCGCCTAGGCTTCATGGCGTGCTCAATTGTTGTATATGGGTCACACTATCACGTCCTGGAAGGAATACGTCAATTTACCAGTCACCCTGTATAATTATATTTTCCGCTATGTGAAATAAGGCGACTGTTTATGATTTTGTGATTTTCATCTATTTAAAAGTGCCAACCAACGAGGTTGTTTTAGTCCAGCGAGAAAATATTAATATCTCCCTAAGATGGAGTTTTAAAAGTCAAGTTTTTATTTTCTTGAATCCTCTAACCTCAGAAATTTATTTTTAAATATGGCCTGAAATTAACACTTTTTTGACACCGATCTCCCCTGATGGAAAGAGGTGGATGAGGTCTATGATGAACTTTTCATAGTAAAGTATTAAAACTAATTTTCAAGTGTCTGTTTATTTTTATTTTGCACTATGTTTTGCCTTTTAGTCTGTGATAAAAAGTGCATTTTCTTTCTTCAAACTTCCTTTATCACAGAATTTAAGAGATATCTCTATACTAATAAAACTTCACACTTAAACATTACAGGGACCCTGGGTAAAAGTAAAATTCATAAAACAAAATAAATTGCAAATCATTTCATTGAATCATTCGTTTGGATGAAAACTTAAGTAATTATTTTGTAGTTTTTAGTAGACACCACATCCACAGCCACGGCCTGAATAGCCAAGTCCGAGAGCTGCAGGAGCTCCAAGTCCATACCCAGCGCCAAACCCATAGCCACCCGCAGTACCATAGGCACCACCAGCGCCATACGCACCAGCAGCACCATAGCCAGCAGCAGAAGGAGCGATGCTCTCAATAACAGTAACACCGTTCCCGCAGCTGTAGCTGACGGCGCCAGCACCGCCACTTGGTAACACTCCCTCCAAAGCCACAGCACTCACGAACGGCAGCTCACCAGCCACGGACAGAGCACCCTCATACACGTTCTCAGACGCTACGGAGAGACCACTGGGAGCGAAAGCAGAGGAGCTGGAGACAGGCAGTCCACCGCCACTGGTGGGGATGATCTCTAGAGCAGCCAAGCCATTGCCAATAAAACCATTACCAATAATACCATCACCAATGAAACCATTGTTGGCGCAGTTACTAGCATAGCCATTGCCGATAAAACCATTACCAATAATACCATCACCAATGAAACCATTGTTGGCGCAGTTACTAGCATAGCCATTGCCGATAAAACCATTACCAATAATACCATCACCAATGAAACCATTGTTGGCACAGTTACCAGCATAGCCATTACCAATTAAACCATTTCCAATTATACCATCACTAATCAAACCATTGTTGGCACAGTTACCAGCATAGCCATTACCAATCAATCCATTCCCGATCAAACCATTGCCAGCCCAGCCGTTACCAGCACATCCTGGGGCAATCAGAGCAGGAGCGGCGATGGCTCCACGACCAAGACATGAACTGAACGCAGTCTGTAAACAAAAAAATCTTGTATCAGTAATTATCGATATCAGCAAATATGCATTGGAACATAATAATTATATCGATCAAGTAACGTAATGGGTGTCAGACGTGTTTTATGCAATTCTAAACATGATTTTAGTGTGGAAAACTTAACGTTCATTATAAAATAAAAAGTAAGAATGTATGGCTTAAGTTAAATGGCCTCTTCGCGGAAATGAAGACCAGAGTTTTAAATCTGAATTCCAACCGTTTTTCTATATAATGGTAATATTTACAAGTGACTCGAAATAATAGGGTTTAATAGGCATTACAATATGCGTTAGTTAATCCACAATATTAAACTGATCAAATGCTCAGTGTCACATTAAATTTCGATACTCTAAAAGGATCCAAGAAATGGGAACACAAAATTTTGAAGAATTATTAATTCTCACCTGGATGAAGAGCGCCTGAGCGCAGAGGACGAGGATCACCTTGGCAGACATTGTAGTTTGTGTTGAAGTGAACTTCAGAATGAGTTTTTCAAGAATCGATCGACTATTTATATTGAAACGTAGTCCTTATCTAGTTGTGTTGCAGCAATTTGTGGATTTTGAAATGAACTTTTCATACCTTTATCAGTAGTTGCAATATGGGGAAATAAAAAATGCATGTATTTCGTAAGTGATGGTATCCTTGAAATATTTAGTATGAAGGGCTTTGTTTTAATAGAACATAGAAAAAACATCACGTTGTTATGATAAGAAAATTCCGTTCTATATAAACGTAGTCTAGAAGTAGTAACATCATTCAGTCTTCAGCTTTTCGTTGAACACAAACAAACATCAAACATGTCTACCTTCACTGTTCTGTTGCTCTGCATCCAAGCTTGCTTGGTCCAGGTGAGTGATCGTCCAAAATATATTTAATTTTAAGATTTCTCATCATTGCTAATGTTTTTGTATTTCATAGTTGTTTTGTAATTCTGGCATGATGATTTTCTATAAATAAATATGTTATTGTTCCCACAGAATGTGTTCGGCTGCGGAGGTCAAGTGGCCGCCGTAGCTCCTGCTCTGGGTCTCGGCGCTGGTCTTTATCCTGGTGCTGCATGTGGTGGTGCCCTCGGTCTTGGTGGTTATGGTGGCGCCATCGGATCTGCTTATGGTGGCGCACTTGCTCCTGCCACCGCATATGGAGGTACTATCGGCACTGGAGCTGCTTACTGCGGCACCGGTGAAGGCAACGTGGCGGTCATTGGTGAGCTACCAGTCGCCGGTAACACCGCTGTTGCTGGTCAGGTCCCCATCCTAGGTTTCGTGAATTTCGGCGGCGCTGTGCCAGCTGCTGGTGCCGTGTCTATCTCCGGCCAGTGCGCGTGCGGCTGTGGGTCTCCTATCTACTACTGAAGCAGTTTCTACTGATGCCTCAATAAAAATAAACAATTATGAATTGAGCAAATAATTTAATATTTTATTTAATCTACAAAAACAACCTATTAGTTCTAATTTATTATCCTAACTAATATTACAAATGTGAAAGTAAGTTTGTTTGTTTGTTACGCTTTCACGCTAAAACGGCTGATCAGCTTTCGATGATATTTGGCACACAGATAGGCCATAACCTCGGTTAGGAAATAGGATGCTTTTTATTCCGGTAGTTTGTTCCGTGAGATAATTTTTGACCTCCGCACAGGCGAAGTAATTGGTAAAAGCTAATAATATTTTAATTGTGAACATTTTAGAAGATATTTGGATGTTTCTTGATCAATCAAACCTTTGCAGCGGAACGGATTTGATAGTTTCCTATATCAACACATAAGAGATTTTTATCTCGGTCGAAGGTACAGTACCGACCAAAAGTCCATAGGCAATCGCACAAAGCAATAGACTGACGCTTCGGTTTGACTTACGACCTTCTTCTATAAGATGTTACAATACTATAAACACACACACACTCACTTTGTCTACAACTCATAGTTGTTCATGATTTCTATCAATACAGTATATGACATGCTAGCTCAATGGATAACGTGCTTTGGTATGTGCGGTTATGGCGAGCCGAGCGAGGGTTCAAATCTCATCTGCGGTTTGCTTGTAATTTTTTAATAATTACTATTCATAGTTTTTGTTAAATTAATAATGACTAGTTCAATAATCACTCGTTTTTTGTTTCGGTCGTCTTGTTCACATAAATATTAAAGTTTAGAGGTAGACCACAGAAAACTAAGTAAATTATTTCGATTTCTGTGGGGTAGACAGACGCAGTTCGTTACGCGTATTCGCTTAATAAAACTTTGTTGGTTCGTGGTTATTGTTGGTGACGAGTATTTAGGTATTAGCGGCGTTGTGGTTATAATTTTCAAAATGCAGTCAAATATAAATATTGAACGGAGATCAAATATTACTGCGCTGCGTGAAAGTGAATGTAATTTACACAAATATCTAATGAAACCGGACTAAGTATGAGTGTTATCATTTAAATATTTCATATTTTACTAAACATAAATCTTAATCAAAGGTATTGTTGATAGAACAGAGGTATTGTTGAGACAGAAGATGCCTTTAACGTTTTAAATTTATTATGAGGTTTAATTCGATTAGTGAATGATAAATAATTATTATGTCTAATAAATACAATGTTATTCTTTGTTCTAGAGAAGTACTGTGCGGGTTAAGAGGTATGAGGAAGAGGCTTATTATGGAGGAGCAGCGACGTCAAATGGTGAATGAATATGAAACAAATGGCTTCATGTTCATACCAACGAGATATTTTGCTGAATTATTAAACACGTCATTATGAACCGTTCGCTGTGCACTCTGAAGGCTTGCATCACTGAAGACCAGTTAGGAAGCCGTTTTCGACAGAAAGGCATAAACAAGAACGTTTAAGTTTCGCACGATAATATTAAGACTTCAAGTGGGACACTGCTATATTTTAACCTTAAAATATTTACCGAACTAACTTAATAAACAACAGATTCGTTATGGCATGAATTTTTGGTAACGATTTTTTAAAGAAAGAAAGAAAAACGTTTATTTGCGGTAAACATGACGCAAAAAAAAGTTAAAAAAACACGTTTTAATATGGTTTTTGTCGTATTTCTCGCAGATAGACCGAAAATGTTTAAGATTACTTTAGTAATATTATTATTTTACGATTAAAATTTGAGGTTTAGTTTCAATCCTCTTTTCGTAAAGAAAATGAAATCTTAAGCTATTACCAACCAATATTTACTAAAGCCACATTAAATGTGAAATAAATAATGTAAACAAAGTGCCTATACTTAACCTTAAAATCACATATTTTGTAAGTAGGTTTTTTTTTTTTTTGAGTAGTCTAATATTCTTATTTATTGCTTAATTACTTCGACCATGATCAAAGCTAACTAGTAATAAGCTAGCTAATATTTATGGTGAAAAAATCCACATAAAATTTAAAACATTTCATAATACAGATTAGCTGAAGTAATGACAAATAATTGTAGCAGTTTGTTAGCTAATAGTAAAATAAATATAACGAGTAAATATTTTTTTAATTTTGTTATCACATAACACGCATTTTTAATTCTAAACCCTATATTGTAATAACAGCATTAATTAAAAAGACAGCAATAGTTAAAATATATTATTATTGCAAAAAAAAAAAAAAATAGCCAAAAACCGCGCTGTGTTTTACGAGATCGGAACCTAAGCCAGTTAGAATATTAGACCAACACTTAACGCGTTCTGCTATCTGCACACATAAGTTTTGTTCGAATTTAAGCAATGCCATAAACTGGCCAAGGTCGAGCGCATGATGCGTGTGTGTTACCGTGTCTAACAGAAGCGACGGAAATATATATTTGTTTCGGTAGTTCGGCGCAAGTACGTGACGATACGACGGTGTGTGCCATGTTGCTTACACATACAGATATACGGACTAAACCGCGAGTTCACAGCAATACGACTCTTAAGCGTGCCTATGCACTTTTGAACGCTTACTGTACCTTCCTGTCTGATAATAGTTCGAAATGATATAGCTTTTCAGCCTGATCTCTTCGCGGGTAATAAAGCACATCCTAATTTTAATATTATAAATCGAAAGTGAGTTTGTTTATTTGTTACGCTTTCGTGCTAAAACGGCTGAACTGATTTAGATGAAATTTTACACATGAGTAGACTATGGCCTGGATTAGGACGATGAATACTTTTTATCCCGATATTCCCACGGGATCGAGACTTAAGTGGGTGAAACCGCGGGATGCAGCTAGTATTTAAATAAAATAATATCATGAAATAGTGTCCCTGTATGTGTGCAGTTTCTTGACGGCAAGATTGTCTGGTTATTGACCTAGGCTCACTTGCTCCACAAATCACTAATGCTCGGTTCCTATAAACAATAACGAATCGTTAAGCTTAACAATGGTAACGTTTTTTTATGACCGAACTCAAACTCAAAGCATTTATTTCAATTAAACCACTTACAGGCACTTTTGAATTGTCAAAGAATCGGTCAGTCAGAAATATGAAGCTAGTTGCCCATTCCAAAGCGTAGTACGTAGGTACCTATGGAGAAGAACGGGCAAGAAACTCTACGGACACTCTATTAAATAAAAAACTGTTACAAAATATTGGTCACATCATTCATGTCGAAATTATACATGTGAGAACAATGTAGAAAGACGTGCACGTTAGAAGCGTCCGTAATAAAAAGACAAAACAAAGAAAAATTAAAATAAATTTAAAATAAGCCATGGCAACTAAGAGATGACCAGTCCCAACTGACGACGCTCGTTCACGATCATGACGCATGGATTAGCACCATTCAGCTCAACCATTTTGAACGGAGCTAAATGATCCAACACACGCGCCACCGTCAGCGAAACATCTGAGTGAGCAAGACATACTCACTGCCGCCATAGCACATTCAAGTCAATGCAAGCCATATTACCCGGTAAATGGTAACTCTTTAGTACATAGTGCTGACACCTGTGCTATACAATTATATAATACCAAGGAGATTTGAGTTTATACAATGCAAAGAATGTCTTACTTTGAACTGGTCATAAGTAGATTCATAAGTTCATTTTACGTGTGATAGTTCTACTTTCTTATAAGAGGGTCTACTATACAAAGCTATGAGGTATTTGCCTCATGATTGGGAAAGACACAAGAGTATTAATTTAACTTATAACGGTCCGTAAATTTTAGGAATCGGCCATTAATTCGTTTTTGAAGCTAAACGTATTTAAAACATCATTTTATCTTCGTCATCTTTATGCGATTGACATAAATAGTAAAGAATAGAATAATTAATCAAATAGGAATAAAATAGAATGAGGTCAGTTTCACCACGTATCTACCACATAATAAAATTATCTGTCGTTGCTTCATTTTTTCTTTTTACCTATTGTGGTAGAGTAATTTTATTCTAGGTGCATCGCCTTCACATATAATTATTTAACTAATGTACGTACTTATACAAACTATTGTACAACATTTTAAAAGAGTAACGGCGGAGTTTCTTGCCCATTCTTCTCCTTACGAAAACTACCTTTTGGAAGGGGCGACTAGAATCAATTATATTATTTTGTAAATTATGACGTTCAAAAGTGCCATACATAGGCCTATTTGAAAAAACTAATTTGACTTTGACTTTGACTTCTGATAATTAGACATGATGTCCTAGATGGATCTTCGACATCGTCTCTTGAAAGTTTCAATGGAGAAAATAATTCTGGCACTATTGAACCTATATTTTCCCTCGGGACATCAAATTAATTGTGGGTTACTTAGTTATAAGTCCATGAAACAAAATAATTTGCAAATCAGTTTATTGAATCATAATAAGTATCATATCATCGGTTGAGTATTTTTTATTTTTTTATTCTTAGTAACGTCCACATCCACAGCTGCGGGCTCCATAGCCGAGTCCGAGAGAGGCAGGAGCACCAGGTCCATAGCCAGCGCCAAGCCCGTAGGCACCCCCAGCGCCATAGGCACCCACACCATACGCACCAGCAGCGCCATAGGCAGCAGAAGAAGGAGCGATGCTCTCAATAGCAGTAACACCGTTACCGCAGCTGTAGTTGACGGCGCCAGCACCAGCACTGGGCAATAAACCGTCCAAAGCCACAGCACTCACGAACGGCAGCTCTCCAGCCACGGACAGAGCACCCTCATACATATTTTCAGACGCTACGGAGAGGCCACTGGGAGCGAAAGCAGAGGAGCTGGAGACAGGCAGTCCACCGCCACTGGTGGGAATGATTCCTATTCCAGCCAAGCCATTGCCAGCACAGTTACCAAACAAGCCATTGCCGATCAAACCATTACCAATTATGCCATCACCAATCAAGCCATTGTTGGCACAGTTACCAGCACAGCCGTTACCAGCATAGCCATTACCGATCAAACCATTGCCGTTACCGAAAGCTCCACGACCAAGACACGAACTGAAAGCAGTCTGTAAACAAGAAAATTATTATTAGTAAATATATCTCGATTAACAAACGATGGCGATGCATTGAAATGTGATTATTTAATCGATCACGTAACTAAATGTGTGTCAAACGCATTTTATGTAATTGCATACATGATTATGAAAAATTTAGTGATAAAACATAATTATCACTAAATTTTTCACTCTAGGCGAAGTAAAATAGTATTTGGAAATTCCTAGAATTTACCGAAATGCAACATTAAGTAATGTAATTAGTCCTTCTGAGTAGTACTAAAAGTTTCTGATCATAGTATAGAACGCAGACAACGAACCTTGTTAAATCAGAACATAATATCTGCGCAAAAGTAGTAACGGCAATCAGAATATAGTCATTATAAAAGTGGAAATAGTTTCTCACCTGGATGAAGAGCACCTGAGCGCAGAGAACGAGGATCACCTTAGCTGACATTGTAGTTTGTGTTGAACTGAATTTGAGAATGAGTTTTCCAAGACTCGGCCGACTATTTATACTGAAATGTAGTCCTTATCTAATTGTGTTGCACCACACACAGTAGGCTGCTAAAGAAAAATGAAAATGCGTGCATTTTCATTTCATTGTTAATATTATCATTTGTTTTGGTATTAAAACAGGAAATAGTAAAAAAGTACGTGTTGTTGATAAGAACTCCTGCACTATATAAACATGGTGTAAGACATCAAAAAGCATCAGTCTTCAGCTTCTCGTTGAACTTACGAATTCTTCAAACATGTCTACCTTCACTGTTCTGTTGCTCTGCATCCAAGCTTGCTTGGTCCAGGTAAGTTTTTTACTAAATATTTCTGATATGTTATTGTTCTCATGAGCTCCTTCAAGATTGCTTCTTCCTGTGACATTACCTATCTTGTCCTTTGTACATTTAATTTTCTTCTCTATATGTCATTCATACTGATTTAAGAGAACAATCGACGTTCTTACATTTCTTCAAATTCTCGTAAACGAATATATTTGGAATTTCTCCTGTATTAGGGGTGCATTTACAAACATTTAAACTCACATACACAAATAGCCAGACCCAGAACAACTACTTGTAGGTCATACAAATACTTGTTCCGTGTGGGAATCGAACCCGCGACACGCAGCGCAGCAGTCAATCAGTTAGCCACTGCGCCAACCGTGGCGTCACTGATTATGAACCTCTTCAAACTGTGCCTGTCCTTGTTCCTGAGATTTCCTCAGCAAGCGACAAGTTTCCTATCTAATGTAATTTTCTTCCAACAGAATGTTTTCGGCCTATACCTCGGCGGTCGCGGTTGTGGATGCGGAGAACCAGCTTTCATCGGTTCTGGTTATGGTGGTAATCTGGGTATCGGCACTGGTCTCTCTCCTGCTGCTGCATGTGGTGGTGCCCTCGGTCTTGGTGCTTACGGTGGTGCTTTTGGATCTGCTTATGGTGGCGCACTTTCTCCTGCTTCTGCATATGGAGGTGCTTTCGCTCCCGGAGCTGCTTATTGCGGCACCGGCGAAGGCAATGTGGCTGTCGTAGGTGAGCTGCCAGTCGCCGGTAACACCGCTGTTGCTGGTACTGTTCCCATTATGGGTGCTGTGACTTTCAGTGGTGCTGTGCCGGCTGCTGGTGCCGTGTCTATCTACGGACAATGCGCTTGTGGATGTGGTTCATCTATCTACTACTAAAGCTTTTCTTTCTGAAAGGATTTTAGTTAGTATTCATTAAAACAGCAAAGTATATCTTTAGGATGACAAACAACCTGTTACCGCAGGTCTAAAATTGAAATAAAGAAATTAATGAACAATCAATGTTTTGTAACCTTCCTAATAATTCTGAATAATTATAAGAATACTTTAAGAGATAGGTATAGCTGGTGTGGCAACACGCCGTGTTCGAGTTCGCGACAAGCTAATCGTCATCCTGAGGATGCCTCGTTGAGAGGTGAAACACGTGTAGATTTCTTCCAGGGTCTTTGTCTTTTCAAGACTCTTTAAAAATAGCTAAGTAGAACAGGTTACTAAATATTTCCACATCATCATTTTATAATGGATTTCCGCAAGGTCACGCCTGAATCAATTAACTAGGTATAGTTTGTCAACTCTAAAATGACGCGCTCCTCTATCGTGTTACATTGAGCGTAAAATACGATTGTGGGGTGCGTCATTTCAGAGTGGACAAGCTTCAGTTATTGAAGCATTTTGAACCATAACTAACACTGACGCTTATATATTATGGATACTCAATTATGCCTCGTTTGCCTGGCTGTCATTTGTATATCTTTGAGAGTCATTGCGTGTAGTTAGAAGCCCAAAAGTCTGACTAACAATCTTACCAAGGAGTATCGTGTCGCTCCATGTAAAATTCAGCTGCATCCGGTTAGACTGGAAGCCGACCCCAACATATTTGGGAAAAGGTTAGGCAGGTGATGACTCAATAATACCTCGTTGGTCTAATGGTCGCAAGCGCTACTGCAGAACTTGAGGTTATAGGAACCAGGACGGGCAAACTCATAAGCCATACAATCAATTTCTACCGGAATAATTTGCTTAGGTCAGAATTTAAACGACCCGAATTAAATCACAAACTTATACATATTCTGCGGAACCTCTGAAATCCAACACAAGAATAAAAGACAGTCATTATAAAAAGTTAAAGTTTCTCACCTGGATAAAGAGCGCCTGAGCGCAGAGAACGAGGGTCACTTTGGCTGACATTGTAGTTTATGCTGAAGAGAACTTGTGAAAGAGTTTTCCAAAATTTGGTCGACTATTCATACTGAAATGTAGTGCTTATCTAATTGTGTTGCACCACACACAGTAGGCTGCTAAACAAAGAAATAGAAAAATGCGTGCATTTTCAGTTCTTTGTTATAATTATCATAATATGTTTTGTTTTTAAAATAGGAAATAGTGAAAAAGTACGTGTTGTTGATAAGAACTTATACACTATACACTACATGGTGTAAGACTTCTAAAAGCATCAGTTTTCAGCTTCTCATTGAACTTACGAATTCATCAAATATATCTACATTCACTATTCTGTTGCTCTGCATCCAAGCTTGCTTGCTCCAGGTAAGTTTTTTACTATTTTTTTCTGGTATCTTATTGTTCCCATGAACTTCCTCCATTGTTGCTTCCTTCTGTCATATTATCTATTCTTTGTGCCTTTCTCCTATAACTCTGTCATTCCTACTGGTTTGAAAGAAGAACGTACGTTCTTCTATTTTTTCAAAATCTTGTAAACTATAATACTCATTATTGATTATGAACCTCTTTAAACTGTGCTTGTCCTAGTTCTTGAGATTTCCTCAGCAAATGATAAATAAAGAAATTAATAAGTAATTTATGTTTTATTTTCAACAAATTTCACTTCGGTCGGCACTCCCGGATTGCCACGGTTTTTTTTTTTTTGAGGAATGTCATTCTCGGACTATAAAAGCGATTCCGAACTTAACAGAGATTGTGAGTATCTCTAATCTCTATCTTGTCTTCTCTATCTCTTCTCTAATCTCTTCTCTGAATCTCTATCTTGTCTTCTCTATCTCTTCTCAAATCTCTTCTCTAAATCTCTATCTTGTCTTCTCTATCTTTTTTCTAATTTCTTCTCTAAATCTCTATCTTGTCTATTCTATCTCTTCTCTAATCTTTTCTCTGAATCTCTATCTTGTCTTCTCTATCTGTTCTCTAATTTCTTCTCTTAATCTATATCTTGTCTTCTCTATCTCTTCTCTAATCTCTTCTCTATCTCTTCTCTAAATCTATTTCTTGTCATCTCTATCTTTTCTCTTTATATTATAAAACATATGTCTATCTTCTAAAGATATTTATTTTTTAGAACTTAATTTAATAACATATTGTTATTTCCGCAGCTATTTTGACCAGTATACAGGCTGTCCCGTAAATAATGGATCAAACGTAACGGGTAGGTAGCTTACCTCATTTCCAACAATTTATTTGAACAGTAAAAAAAAAACCGATAAAGTAACCAAGATATTTTTTTTTTCGATTTTTACTATTTTCTGTACCAGCATTCAGTGTTTTTAATGCTGTTGCTGCAAATGGTATCATATTTAGGTGTAATTTTTGTCAAACATTTCTGAATAGTTTACTAATGTTATAAGATACCATTTTTTTAAATAACATTTTATTTGCCTTAGAAAAAAAATCTTGATTTGAATAGTTTTGTTTTTACGATGAAAAGACCAGAATTAGAAAAATTCTCCTGTAAAAAAAATGTATGACACCAAAGTGTACCATTATTTTAAAAACTTGTAAAATTACTAAGGTTTGCAAATTGGTATAAAACTTACGCCTAGTCTTTGTCGTTACAAAGATATTGCTATGAATCTGACAGAGGTGCCAAATTAAGAAATAAAATAAAATTTGAAAAAGTGTGCACAATTCAACTATTTTCTTAAAAATGTTTAGGTATCTCAGCGTATGAAAAAAATTAGAAGGTTAAATTAAAAAAAAAATATAAATAAATCGTTTATTTTGTTTTTACAGTAAATGTTCAAACTGACGTCCCCCTACGAGAATGCAAAGTCTGCACCTCCTAATAAAGGAAGCTCTTATCCGACGGACAAAATGGCTGTTGTTTATTTCTGATACAGCAGATTGGATGCGCTGACGTAATTCTTCTTCCGACGTTATTCGTTGTTTGTAAACTTTGTCTTTTAAACATCTCCAATAAAAAAAAATCTAAGGGATTTAAATCCGGAGATCGCGGAGGCCACAAAATTGGTCCCAATCGGCCGATCCATCTGTCAGGGTAAGTTTCATTGAGTTGCGCCCTTACTGCCGTCGCATAGTGAGCGGGGCAACCATCATTTTGTAACCACATTGCTTGCCGCACGTCTTCTGGAATATTTTCTAATAACGTTGGCAACTCATTCCTTAAAAAATGCAGATAGTATTCGGCGTTTAGAGTTGCTGGTAGTTCAAAGGGCCCTATTATTTGCCCATTTATTATTCCTGCCCATAAATTTATTTTAATTTGATGTTGGCTCCTGTCCTCTCGCATCAAATTTGGGTTTACCAGCTGCCAACTGTGCAAATTATGCAAATTGAGATATCCATCTTGCCGGCATGAAGACTCGTCACTCCATAAAATTTTATTAAAAAACTGTGGGTCCGCCCGTATCATTCTAAGTATCCTTTGGCAAAATGCTACTCTTTGCGGGTAATCACGTGATGTCAGCGTTTGAACACGTTGCACGTGATATGGGTGCTACCGGTGCCTTTTTAGAACTCGATGTACCGTCGATCTTGGAATACCTGTGCGTTGCACCATGACGCGAATTGAGACCGACGAATCTTCCTCGATTTCTCGAATAATAATTTCGTCATTGACTTATGACGGTCGCCCTTCACTGGGACCCCCAACTCCGGTGCCAAGAATTCTTCCCTCAAGAAGCGCGTTATGCACTCTAATGAATACGCGATAGTCGGGATGTCGATCCCGGTTCGGGTATCTTTCACGATACAATCTTGCGGCCGCCCTGGCATTACCTCTTGCTTCTCCGTAGATAAAATGCATTTCGGCATACTCCCGTGGCGTGTACTCGTAACGAGGCATCGTACTACTGTACACACGTACAACCTCACACAAACGATTGTTTTCGAAGTCCGTAGGATTGCCAAGTCATTCGTTCAAAACACAAACAGTTCCAAATCGTTAGGCAAAGCAAAGTCCAAATACACAGCACAAGTTTAATTTTAAGGAACACAACAGTTAGGCACAGCGGGAGCGAAAGTAGTCTGACGTACGTATCAACTCGAAGAGAGATTCGTGTCAACTAAACAAATAAAATGATGCAACAATGAAGCCCTGTATGAGTGAAGGGTGAAGGAAAAAAATACCTGCACAAAGACACCGATTTACCAAAAATACAAAAGCGGCGCTATCTATCCCTTTCACACTGAGTGAGGTGCAACTCCGCAGGTAGCGGTCCCAAATTCCGAACAGATGACGTCATCGGCTCGGAATTACGCTACACGCTTAACCACATGCTTAGATTACAAGCATAAGCCATTACGAGAAAGAAAAGTTAGATTGTACCATTTTAATTTCTGTTCTGTCTTCTTCATCACATTCATAGCAATATCTTTGTAACCGCAAGGACTAGACGTAAGTTTTATACCAATTTGCAAACCTTAGTAATTTAACAAGTTTTTAAAATAATGGTACACTTTGGAGTCATACATTTTTTTTACAGGAGAATTTTTCCAATTCTGGTCTTTTCATCGTAAAAACAAAACTTTTCAATTCAAGATTTTTTTTCTAAGGCAAATAAAATGTTATTTAAAAAAAATGGTATCTTATAACATTAGTAAACTATTCAGAAATGTTTGACAAAAATCACACCTAAATATGATACCATTTGCAGCAACAGCATTAAAAACACTGAATGCTGGTACAGAAAATAGTAAAAAACGAAAAAAAAAAATATCTTGGTTACCTTATCGGTTTTTTTTTTACTGTTCAAATAAGTTGTTGGAAATGAGGTAAGCTACCTACCCGTTGTTACGTTTGATCCATTATTTACGGGACAGCCTGTATACTGGTCAAAATAGCTGCGGAAATAACAATATGTTATTAAATTAAGTTCTAAAAGATAAATATCTTTAGAAGATAGACATATGTTTTATAATATAAAGAGAAAAGATAGAGATGACAAGAAATAGATTTAGAGAAGAGATAGAGAAGAGATTAGAGAAGAGATAGAGAAGACAAGATATAGATTAAGAGAAGAAATTAGAGAACAGATAGAGAAGACAAGATAGAGATTCAGAGAAAAGATTAGAGAAGAGATAGAATAGACAAGATAGAGATTTAGAGAAGAAATTAGAAAAAAGATAGAGAAGACAAGATAGAGATTTAGAGAAGAGATTTGAGAAGAGATAGAGAAGACAAGATAGAGATTCAGAGAAGAGATTAGAGAAGAGATAGAGAAGACAAGATAGAGATTAGAGATACTCACAATCTCTGTTAAGTTCGGATTCTGTATTATTCCGATTCTGTATTATTAATCCTTATCCAATAAAATATGTTATTAAAATAGTCTATTAAATTAAGATTAAAATATGCCTGGACCTCACATAATTAAAATGAATTCTTTAAAAGATATCACAGATTTAAAATTATGGCTGAAGGCGCGCGGCTTGGCGCCATGAATTACAGGGGTCAATGACCTTTCCTCGGCTATTAAGGAACTGCGAATATTGAAATTAAGTTATGAATTGAAATAATAAAGTGGTAGTTGAGGCTGAAAAACATTAATATTAAAGTATTTGGACGTCCAAAATCCACAAATGGAGAAGAACTCACCATTTTTTTCATATATCCAGTTCAACAAAATAGTGGGACCAAAGACAACACTTTAGTTTTTTTATTTTTTATTGTAAGGTCCATCCACACCGCGATCAGAACGATATTTTGTTACTGTTTTGTATTTTGGGATCATCGCCCAGTTTTTTGGCAGTTTCTTACTTCATTTTGCTTTTAACCGTATGAACATTGGGATGTTGACGTGTGCATTGAAGCAATCAGTACATTGCACCCGTGCGAAGCAGGGGCGCAAATCAGTTTATTAAATCATTTTCGGACAAACAGTTTTTTTTTTATACTTAGTAACGTCCACAGTCACGGCCTTCATAGCCGAGTCCGAGAGCGGCAGGAGACATAGCAACAGTACCGTACCCAGTACCCAAACAGGTCCATAGCCAGGGCTGAGCCCGTAGGCACCCGTAGTGTCATAGGCACCCGCAGTGCAATGAGAACTGCCTACAATGCCGTATCTCTCTTTTTCAACTTTTCAGGTAAAAGCTTAAATTATTATGAAAGTTGGACAAAGAAATAATACAACAAAATTATATGCAAATTGATTTAATTTGTTCAGTTTATAATCATTTTTCGAATACATTAATCAATAGTAGATTCCAGTTGGGTAGCAGCCATCAATGGGAGCGACAATCCCAGCATTGTAACCGACACCAGCAGGACCATAAGCCCCAATACCAGCACCATACGCCCCAATACCAGCACCATACGCCCCAATACCAGCACCATAAGCTGCGGCTCCATAAGCACTCGCAGAGCCATAGGCAGCAGCAGCAGGAGCGATGCTCTCAATAGCAGTAACACCGTTACCGCAGCTGTAGCTGACGGCGCCAGCACCAGCACTGGGTAACACGCCTTCCAAAGCCACTGCACTCACGAACGGCAGCTCACCAACCACAGACAGAGCACCCTCATACACGTTCTGAGACGCTACGGAGAGGCCACTGGGAGTGAAAGCAGAGGCACTGGAGACAGGCAGTCCACCGCCACTTGTGGGAATGATCTCTAGAGCACTCAAGCCATTGCCGAACAAACCATTACCAATCAAACCATTGTTAGCGCAGTTACCAGCATAGCCGTTACCAGCATAGCCATTACCAATCAGTCCATTTCCGATCAAACCATTACCAGCACATCCTGGGGCAACAAAAGTAGGAGCAGCGATGGCTCCACGACCAAGACATGAACAGAAAGCAGTCTGTAAACAAGAAATTATTGTATTAATAAATATGTAAACGATGACGATGCATTAAAATGTGATTGTTTATTCAATTACTTAACATAATATGTGTCAAACGCATTTTATTTCATTGCATAGTGATAGTAAAAACTTTGTGATACCTAATTGTTTTTTCTCAAACATGCATGGAAATGTTGTAATTTTTTCGAAAAAGAACACGTGAAGTATCGAATTTACGATCAAAGAAAATCAAATCCATTGCAGGAGCGGTTTTTTGAATTTGAAACATTACAATGCTCCAGCAATGTTGTATGAAACAGCGTGCTGGGGTTATTAAATACTCTTTGATTGGATCTCTTTTATACCAAAGTAAATCTCTTTGCTTAGTACAAATTGCGTTCAAAATTGGTGGCAAAGCTGAAAATTCATCTTGATTTCTTATTTACATACATTTATTTGCTCATAAACACGTGTCTCATATTCCATTCCATTATGTGGTACCTTCTTGTAACTTTGATATTTTATAATAATAGAAGTAAAGTATGGCAAATCTATGCGTCAAAATATGTAGTTATAACGAGAGAATGCTAGTTTCTTTCGGCTGCGCGATTTTGTTTAATAACTAGGTTTCGATTTGTGCGCGTTGTAAAAAGGACTTTATGAAATTGTGTTAAAAGTGCCAAATTACGTGAATTCGGTAAGTACTATACTTCACAGTGCAGCATGTCAGTGTAGTTAATGGTATAATTGAAAATTGAAGTGAAATTACAAAAATATTATTTTTTAAAGCGAAACGTTAATTTTGTTCAATTGTGTGACCATTGTGTTATTATTTTTTGTCACGTGGCACTTAGGGCTTGTCACAGTATCTTCACTAAAATGAACAGTAATTCCATTTCCGTTTTAGGAAAGATGCCTTTATATCCCGCTGAACGACAAAGACGTTACCGAGAGCCTTTAAAATCAAAACATACACAAAAATGGAATAAAGTACAAGAAAAAAAACAATGGCACCCCGGGAGTGCCGACAGAAGTGGAAACTTGAAAAAAAAATCGGCGCCACGGTAATCAATGCGTTGATGTCTTTTACTTCAAGCACCGCGGTAATCAACTCGTTGGTGTCATTTTACTGGCCGACAGCAGGTGTGGTTACAGAGTCGCGAAATCAATGGTTTAGTCCCATCTCAAAAATGCCCAACGTGTCTAAAGAAGTTTTCACTTGAAAAATTTGATCAGATTCGTCGATTTCGTTTTGACTCCGCCGTTACTCTTCATTTGTGTCACTTTTGTGCCATGACAAAACAAAAAAAAATTACATAAATTTTTAAAACGACCCTTAAACCATAAACACATATAAGTAAAACTTTCTCACCTGGATGAAGAGCGCCTGAGCGCAGAGGACGAGGATCACCTTGGCTGACATTGTAGTCCGTGTGGAAGTGAACTTGAGAATGAGTTTTACAAGAATCGATCGACTATTTATACCAAAACGTGGTCTCTATCTAAGTAGTTGTGTGACAGCAATTTATGTACATTTATTTTTCAAACCTTTTATCGGTGGTTGCTTAACAAATAAATAAAACTTTAAAAGTATTACCAAACGCTTTGTTTAAATAGGAAATAATAAAAAGTACGTGTTATTGATAAGACTATTGCACTATATAAACATGGTGTAAGACATCTAAAAGCATCAGTCTTCAGCTTCTCATTGCACTTACGAATACATCAAACATGTCTACCTTCACTGTTCTGTTGCTCTGCATCCAAGCTTGCTTGGTCCAGGTAAGTTTTTTACTGGTAAATTTTCTTGTAACTTGTAGTCTTGATAAATTTCTCCCGTTGATGCATCCTTCTGTCTTATTTTGAAAGTTAATATAGAAGCTTTCAAATCAAACTAGCTCTCTGTAGATTGATCCTATCCTATACGTATGTAATTCGTGCTGATTTAAGATTTAATTTAGCTAAGGTAAGTAAGTAGTCCAGGTAAGTTTTTACTAAGTATTTCTGGTAGGTAACTTATTGTTCCCATGAACTTCCTCCATTGTTGCTTCCTCCTGTCATATTATCTATTCTTTGTACCTTTCTCCTATATCTATGTCATTCGTACTAATTTGAGAAAAGAAGAGACGTTCTTCCATTTCTTCAAAAATCTCGTAAGCTAACATATTCGTTACTGATTACGAACCTCATTCAACTGTGCCTGTCCTTGTTCTTGATATTTCCTCAGCAAGTGATAAGTTTCCTATATAGTGTTATTTTCTTCCAATAGAATGTTTTCGGCCTATACCTCGGCGGTCGCGGTTGTGGATGCGGAGAACCAGATTTTGGTATAGCCCCTGCTGTAGGCATCGGTTCTGCTTTTGATGGTGCCCTGGGTCTCGGCGCTGGTTTCTCTCCTGCTGCTGCATGTGGTGGTGCCCTCGGTCTTGGTGCTTACGGTGGTGCCTTTGGATCTGCTTATGGTGGCGTACTTTCTCCTGCTGCTGCATATGGAGGTGCTTTCGCTCCTGGAGCTACTTACGGCGGCACCGGCGAAGGCAATGTGGCTGTCGTAGGTGAGCTGCCAGTCGCCGGTAACACCGCTGTTGCTGGTACTGTTCCCATTATGGGTGCTGTGACTTTCGGTGGTGCTGTGCCGGCTGCTGGTGCCGTGTCTATCTCCGGACAATGCGCTTGTGGATGTGGTTCATCTGTCTACTACTAATGCTCTTCTTTAAGAAAGGATTTTAGTTAGTATACATGAAAACAGCGAAATATTATATCTTTGGTCTGGCAAACATCCTGTGACCGCAGTTTTAAAATTGAAATAAATTAATTAATGAGCAATTTACGTTTTATTTTCAGAATAAATCAGTTTATAACCTAATTAAAATTATTTTTATTTTTTTATAACCTTCGTTATAATTCTGAATAATTACTAGAATAATTTAAGAGTTTGGTGTAGCTTGTTCACTCTGAAATGACACGCCCCACTACCGCATTACCGTGTGCATAAAATACGGTAGAAGCATGCGTCATTTCAGACTGGACAAACTAGTTATTGACGCATTTTGAACCAGAAATGACACTGACGCTTATACAACATGTAAAAAACCCTGTCCAATCCGTGAGGATGTTGTTAGGTATCGAACTGAGAATCTATTTATGTGATAACTTGCAGGAAAAAAGAAAAAAAAATCGCCATTTTTTTTTCAATAGGGAATTTTACCAGATCATTACATGGGGCGCAGGCGGCTGTCATTTAGCTGGTGTCTTCAAGTAATAACTTATGACCCCTTGTCATTTTTAATCGATTTAGAGTACTTTTAGTACTTAAAATGTGAATTTCAAATTGCAATAACTTTTTATTTTAAATAATAATAAAACAAAAACTCTTTAGTAATGTTATTGCAGTATCTATGTGCTCCTTTTAGATCATACAGGGATTTTTTTGCATAATTGTAATAGAATATTCAATAAATTCTCGTTGCTCTAGTGTTTGCAAGCGCTATTGCTGAGCATGAGGTCCTGAGTTAGATTCCCAGGGCGGGCAAAGTCCTATTGAGATTTTCCATCTGGAAATTTTCAGTAGCAGCCCGGAACCTGGATTTATGCCCCAGTATTACATGTGTCTTAAACATAACTGAAATGAAGGCTGTTCCTACTATAGGGACACCTCTTTCTAACCCTCCGAGGAAACAAAGTGTGATGTTATGTTATGTAGTAAATAATGGGAGTAAACCCCTATTTAAAAGTCCGATATTAAAAGTCTGTCTGGTCCGATTATTGAGCCCTGTGGGACCCCAGTTAGTCATCATTTTTATTTCATCGGTTTAAGAAGAAAGAAAGAAAGAAAAATAGGTTTATTTGTCACAGAGACACGTGCATACATAAAAGACAAGAGTAAACGAAAACAACAAAAAGTACATAATAAATCACGAGCATAAAACAGAAATTAGTCGGCAGCTGCACGACATGACTGTGACAAGAAGACTTCCACTCAGCATGATGCAGTGCTATGGGGAACCCACAGCACAGCGCTGATTTTCAGTGGTCACCCGAAAAAAAAAGAGAAGAAAAGACGTACGGAAATCAAGTCAGGCATAATATTTAATAATAAGTTTCTACCCGCGACTTCGTTCGCATGTTATTTCGGTCCCCGACCCACCGCGTCACATCCCATCGCCCGCCCCCGCTATTACTTTGTTTTCGCTTAGCGTTCACTCTGACTTTCAATCTTTGTGTTCGGGTCCTAAGGGTTGTAGCGTGATGTTACGTAGCCTATAACCCTCCAAATCCCACTGATAGTTCCGAAGATTAACCCTACATACAAACTTACCAACAAACAAATACCTCTTTATATTATTGTATTACATATTATTATTTGTTCGTATACATTTTTGTATCTCGGCACGGATCTGCCGGGTTTTTAAGGTAACACGGCCAAAACCAAGCGCTACTGCTACCGCTTTGAGAGTACTAAACTGAGATGTGGCAATTGATGATAATAATAGGTCTTTACCTATGAAATTGCCGTTCTGCTGTACTGGCTATTTCAAATCCATTTTTTCTTTTTTCGCTAAGAATTCTAAGTTCAAAATCCTGCACGACAACACGTGACCTCATACTGCACAGACGGTCTCCAGGTTACAAGGACTGGAGTTGGAAGTTCTACGTCATCCACCGGACTCACCAGACCTTGCCCCTTCAGACTTCTACTTTTTCCAGAATTTAGTTAACTTATTGGCGGGGAAAAAATTCAATAACCAGCAGTTCAAAATACCTTTGAAGAATTTGCTGCCTCCCGTCGAGCAAACTTTTTCAAAAAGGGCAACAATAAGCTACCGCTTCGTTGGCAAAAATGCATTGATTGCATAGGTAATTTCCTTTGATTAATAAAAATAAAAATTATAGAGAAACAAGGCCGTTAACTTATTTCATGAAAAATGGTCATTTCATAGGTAATGACCTAATATGTATCATGATATGGTGATATTATGTTTTTTCTTTTTGTTGCAGTGGTAAATGATGTCTGGGCGTGTGATATTTGTGAGTCGTTGTCGTTCTGCAGGAATTATTGGACAACTCTGCAAGTGATCAGGATAGAAGCTTTCTGTAGAGTTTGGTAGGTGGAGATAGTTACGTCTAGTATTTTTAAGGATTGATGCAGTTGATTGGGAATGACACAAGTGGTTGAATACAGGAATAATGGCAACGCTGCCACATTCGGCTTATTTACATTTTTAAGTTTATATATTTTGACAGTTTTCCTTGTATAGTGTTCTGTAAGTTGTGTGTGTTTGTAACTGCTATGTCAATAATTTGCGCGGTTTTACTAACTTTATCCATTAAATTTATATCTGGTCTATTGTAATGTGTTGTTTTGTCTGTGAGGATGGCTCGATCAAAGTATAGCTTGTATGTTATGTGTTCAAGAACCGTTTCTGGTGTATATTTGTAATAAGGTACTGGAGGTGTAGTAATTAATTTATATTTAATGGCAAGTTTTTGATGAATATGTTAACTATTTGATCGTGCCTGTGTTTGTAGTAAGTCTGAACTATTACTTTACATGCTCCAGTAATGTGTTGAATAGTTTCAGAAGAACTATAACATCGTCTACAAATATCTGTTAAAAGAGAGATTCGCATGATGCGCTTTTAGTAGCAACGGGTTTCAATAACTTGCGTCTTGAATTGCTGCCACGAACCCTTCAGTCTGGGGGAATAAATATCCGCCTGATTCATTCGTTCGACGCTAACTTGACGGCGTGTTGGCAAAGCTCTTGGCGATGTATTCCATAGAGTAATTTCTGGGTCCATTATTTATTCTGTCTTCTGCTGAAAAACACAACAATTTTATGTCATCTATGTAGAGCAGGTGGTTAATTTTACCGTCGTGTCTGTCCGTTCGTAAGCCATCTGAAGTGTCATTGTAATTGAGGCTATATCCGGGCATTAGTGAATGGTAATATATCATCTTGGAATATGCCTCGTTGGATCTTGATGGGTTCTGTCTCAACCATACCTGTAGATGCCGTAAGATGTAAACGTGTTGTCCATTGTGTAATTGTGTTATTTAAAAAGGCAATGATTGAAGGTTTATCTTAAATATATAAAAATTTCAAATAGTCAAGTGTGTGGGATAGAACCGTACGCTTTTTGTAGTCTATATACATAGTATGCTATATATATCTTTCTTTTTCCGATGAACCTGTTTGAGTATAACCGAGTCTATTGTAAGTTGTTTCTTGCAGCCCTGACTGAATTGTCGACAGCCTGTTTGTTCTTCGGATATATTTTTTTGTTGAGGGTAGTCAATTTCGAACTACAAAAGCGATTTGGAACTTCACAGAGATTGTAGGTATTTATAATAGAACACAAAAAATGATTGCAAATCAGTTTATTAAATCATTTTCAGACATACTGTTAAGTAACATATATGTATTTTTTTTAATCCGCAACGGGTAAGCTCTTATGGCCTGTGTCTCACCAGATGGTAAGTGATTATCAGGCCAAAGGTGGAAACAAGCTTCACCCGGAATCCTTAACCACTGAAGAACTGGCTATCTTACCTCTAACTGCCGAAAATGCTGTTAACATTGTTGTTATGACGATTGTTGTTATGAATGGATTTCATTCTTAGTAACGTCCACATCCACAGCCACGGTTGCCATAGCCGAGTCCGAGAGCGGCAGGAGCGGTGGCAGCAGTACCGAGTCCATAACCAGCGCCGAGCCCATAAGCGCCCGCAGCGCCAAAGGCACCCACGTTTCCATAGGCACCTGCAGCACCATAGGTAGCAGCAGAAGGAGCGATGCTCTCAATAGCAGTAACACCGTTACCGCAGCTGTAACTGACGGCGCCAGCACCAGCACTGGGCAACAGTCCCTCCAAAGCCACAGCACTAACGAATGGCAGCTCCCCAGCCACGGAAAGAGCACCCTCATACACATTTTCAGACATTACGGAGAGGCCATTGGGAGCGAAAGCAGAGGCGCTGGAGACAGGCAGTCCACCGCCACTGGTGGGAATGATCTCTAAAGCAGCCAAGCCATTGCCAATGAAACCGTTGTTACCAGCATAGCCGTTACCAGCACAGCCGTAACCAGCATAGCCATTACCAATCAGTCCATTTCCGATCATACCATAACCAGCCAAGCCGTTACCAGCACATCCTGGGGCAACAAGAGCAGGAGCAGCGATGGCTCCGCGACCAAGACATGAACTGAAAGCAGTCTGTAAACAAGAAATTATTCTTTTAATAAATATATAAACTATGGCAATGCATTGAAATATGATTATTTAATCGATCACGTAACATAATGTATGTCAAACGCATTTCATGTAATTGCAAAGTGATAGTGAAAAACTTAATGATCATAATTATTTTATAAGTCGTGTGTGTTGTGTCTACTTTAGGTGAAGTAAATTGTGATTGGGGCTCTTAGAATTACCCGAAATGTAACTTAAAGCATCCTTCCAAGCCGTACAATAAATTTCTGATAAAATAATTTGCATATATCCGAATGCAGACGAACCCATTGCAGTTAAATCATAAACACATGTCAAACACTTTCTGCACAACCACTGAAATCCAACACAAGAATAATAAAACACAGTCATTATAAAAGTAAAAGTTTCTCACCTGGATGAAGAGCGCCTGAGCGCAGAGGACGAGGATCACCTTGGCTGACATTGTAGTTTGTGTTGAAGTGAACTTCAGAATGAGTTTTCCAAGAATCGATCGACCATTTATACTGAAACATAGTCCTTATCTAATTGTGTTGCACCACACACAGTAGGGTGCTGAACAAAGAAATAGAAAAATGCGTGCATTTTCATTTCTTTGTTATAATTTATCAAATGCTTTGTTACTGAAATATGAAATAGTAAAAAAGCACGTGGTATTGATAAGGCAGACTATATAAACATGGTGTAAGACTTCTAAAAGCATCAGTTTTCAGCTTCTCGTTGAACTTACGAATTCTTCAAACATGTCTACCTTCACTGTTCTGTTCCTCTGCATCCAAGCTTGCTTGGTCCAGGTAAGTTTTTTACTAAATATTTCTGATATGTTATTGTTCTCATGAGCTCCTTCATGATTGCTTCTTCCTGTTACATTACCTATCTTGTCTTTTGTACATTTAATTTTCTTCTCTATATGTCATTCATACTGATTTAAGAGAACAATCGACGTTCTTACATTTCTTCAAATTCTCGTAAACGAATATATTTGGAATTTCTCCTGTATTAGGGGTGCATTTATAAACATTTAATTTTCTTCCAACAGAATGTTTTCGGCCTATACCTCGGCGGTCGCGGTTGTGGATGCGGAGAACCAGCTTTCATCGGTTCTGGTTATGGTGGTGCTCTGGGTATCGGCACTGGTCTCTCTCCTGCTGCTGCATGTGGTGGTGCCCTCGGTCTTGGTGCTTACGGTGGTGCTTTCGGATCTGCTTATGGTGGCGCACTTTCTCCTGCTTCTGCATATGGAGGTGCTTTCGCTCCCGGAGCTGCTTATTGCGGCACCGGCGAAGGCAATGTGGCTGTCGTAGGTGAGCTGCCAGTCGCCGGTAACACTGCTGTTGCTGGTACTGTTCCCATTATGGGTGCTGTGACTTTCGGTGGTGCTGTGCCGGCTGCTGGTGCCGTGTCTATCTACGGACAATGCGCTTGTGGATGTGGTTCATCTATCTACTACTAAAGCTTTTCTTTCTGAAAGGATTTTAGTTAGTATTCATTAAAACAGCAAAGTATTATTGTATATTTAGGATGACAAACAACCTGTGACCGCAGGTCTAAAATAGAATTAAAGAAATTAATGAACAATCAATGTTTTATTTTCAAAATAAATTAGTTATAAACCCAATTGAAATTATAAGATTTTTTTATTACATTTCTTATAATTCTGAATAATTATAAGAATACTTTAAGAGATAGGTATAGTTTGTCAACTCTAAAATGACGCGCTCCTCTATCGTGTTACATTGTGGGTAAAATACGATTGTGGGGTGCGTCATTTCAGAGTGGACAAGCTTCAGTTATTGAAGCATTTTGAACCATAACTAACACTGACGCTTATATATTATGGATACTCAATTATGCCTCGTTTGCCTGGCTGTCATTTGTATATCTTTGAGAGTCATTACGTGTAGTTAGAAGCCCAAAAGTCTGACTACCAATCTTACCAAGGAGTATCGTGTCGCTCCATGTAAAATTCAGCTGCATCCGGTTAGACTGGAAGCCGACCCCAACATATTTGGAAAAAGGTTAGGCAGATGATGACTCAATAATACCTCGTTGGTCTAATGGTCGCAAGCGCTACTGCAGAACTCATGTTCTGCAGTAGCGCTTGCGACCACTAGACCAACGAGTTTGCCCGTCCTGGAAATCTAACCCATAACCATGAGGTTGAGGCAAACTCATAAGCCATACAATCAATTTCTACCGAAATAATTTGCTTAGGTCAGAATATAAACGATCCGAATTAAATCACAAACTTAAACATATTCTGCGAAACCTCTGAAATCTAACACAAGAATAAAACACTTCACACGTTTTCATTTACTCTTGTCTTTTATGTATGCACGTGTCTCTGTGACAAATAAACCAATTTTTCTTCTTAAACCGATGAAATAAAAATGATGACTAACTGGGGTCCCACAGGGTTCAATAATCGGACCAGACAGACTTTTAATATCGGACTTTTAAATAGGGGTTTACTCCCATTATTTACTACATAACATAACATCACACTTTGTTTCCTCGGAGGGTTAGAAAGAGGTGTGTTTGGAAACCCAACGCCATCTCTCGAGTCGTCGCGACAACTCCCGGCTCGGTCGCTAAAACCGTCACTGTTTGACGTATAGAGTTAAGATTTTTTTTTTTTTTTTATCTGTATTCCGTGTGCTTTTGAATGCTTTGGAAAGTAAACCCGATTAGAAAAAAAGAACGCTCTCGTATCATTGAAAATTCCTCAGAAGCCCCAACATATGGTCCTTCGAGCCGGATTATGAAAATGTCCGTGGTGAATCCATAAATCTTCGAGTACCTATTCGTCGCATTAAAATACGAATTTATTCAAGAAGAAGAAGTTCACCCGGCGCGGCGCCATTTTGTACGAAGACACTGACGCGCTAAAGACCAAGACTGAAGATTCAAGAGGAGCAACGAGGGAGTGGCAGGTCTGAGTTTCCTACCCTTTCCCATCCTATCTTTCGGTCTGTGTTAATATTCGTGCTGTGTTCGTAGTTGTTGAGCGGCGGTGCCCGGCCTGTGACGTCATAACCCGACGCCGTGAGGCCTAATCTCGCGGGGCTGCGCGGGCGGTGCGGGTCAGGCGTCCGTATCATACAGGAAGGATTACTGTGAGTACTCTTGTGTTCTTATAATCCCTTAAAATGAGTGAAGCTAAGATGTCGGAATTGGTTAAGAAAAGAGCAGTGATCAAAGGTCGGCTAACTATTTTGGAAAATTACATTAAAAGATGTGTAAGCCCGTTAAGTGAAGAACAGGTTTTAGAGGTACAGTTACGCATAGAGAATAGTTCTAGTTTGTTAAATAGTTACACCGAGTTACAAGATTTAATTGACGAAAACACAACGGGATCCGATCTTCCAAAACAACTGGAAGACCGAGATCGGTTTGAAGATCAGTACTATAAGGTTGTAGCTTCCGCCAAGCTCTTGCTGCAGAGAGAGGTACCTGAAAATAAAAATAATGTAGTTAATAAAAGCCAAATAGGTGTAAAGTTACCGGACATAAAAATACCTACCTTTGACGACTCGTACGATAGCTGGTTAGAGTTTAACTTCTTTATTTATCATTTGCTGAGGAAATCTCAAGAACTAGGACAAGCACAGTTTAAAGAGGTTCATAATCAATAACGAGTATTATAGTTTACAAGATTTTGAAAAAATAGAAGAATGTACGTTCTTCTTTCAAACCAGTAGGAATGACAGAGTAATAGGAGAAAGGCACAAAGAATAGGTAATATGACAGAAGGAAGCAACAATGGAGGAAGTTCATGGGAACAATAAGATACCAGAAAAAAACAGTAAAAACCTTACCTGGAGCAAGCAAGCTTGGATGCAGAGCAACAGAATAGTGAATGTAGACATGTTTTATGAATTCGTAAGTTCAATGAGAAGCTGAAAACTGATGCTTTTAGAAGTCTTACACCATGTAGTGTATAGAGTATAAGTTCTTATCAACAACACGTACTTTTTCACTATTTCCTATTTTAAAAACAAAATATATTATGATAATTATAACAAAGAACTGAAAATGCACGCATTTTCCTATTTCTTTGTTTAGCAGCCTACTGTGTGTGGTGCAACACAATTAAATAAGCACTACATTTCAGTATGAATAGTCGACCAAATTTTGGAAAACTCTTTCACAAGTTCCCTTCAACATAAACTACAATGTCAGCCAAGGTGACCCTCGTCCTCTGCGCTCAGGCGCTCTTCATCCAGGTGAGAAAATTTTACTTTTTATAATGACTGTGTTTTATTCTTGTGTTAGATTTCAGAGGTTTCGCAGAATATGTTTAAGTTTGTGATTTAATTCGGATCGTTTATATTCTGACCTAAGCAAATTACTTCGGTAGAAATTGATTGTATGGCTTATGAGTTTGCCTCAACCTCATGGTTATGGGTTAGATTTCCAGGACGGGCAAACTCGTTGGTCTAGTGGTCGCAAGCGCTACTGCAGAACATGAGTTCTGCAGTAAAGCAGAGGACGAGGGTCACCTTGGCTGACATTGTAGTTTATGTTGAAGGGAACTTGTGAAAGAGTTTTCCAAAATTTGGTCGACTATTCATACTGAAATGTAGTGCTTATTTAATTGTGTTGCACCACACACAGTAGGCTGCTAAACAAAGAAATAGGAAAATGCGTGCATTTTCAGTTCTTTGTTATAATTATCATAATATATTTTGTTTTTAAAATAGGAAATAGTGAAAAAGTACGTGTTGTTGATAAGAACTTATACTCTATACACTACATGGTGTAAGACTTCTAAAAGCATCAGTTTTCAGCTTCTCATTGAACTTACGAATTCATAAAACATGTCTACATTCACTATTCTGTTGCTCTGCATCCAAGCTTGCTTGCTCCAGGTAAGGTTTTTACTGTTTTTTTCTGGTATCTTATTGTTCCCATGAACTTCCTCCATTGTTGCTTCCTTCTGTCATATTACCTATTCTTTGTGCCTTTCTCCTATTACTCTGTCATTCCTACTGGTTTGAAAGAAGAACGTACATTCTTCTATTTTTTCAAAATCTTGTAAACTATAATACTCGTTATTGATTATGAACCTCTTTAAACTGTGCTTGTCCTAGTTCTTGAGATTTCCTCAGCAAATGATAAATAAAGAAGTTAAACTCTAACCAGCTATCGTACGAGTCGTCAAAGGTAGGTATTTTTATGTCCGGTAACTTTACACCTATTTGGCTTTTATTAACTACATTATTTTTATTTTCAGGTACCTCTCTCTGCAGCAAGAGCTTGGCGGAAGCTACAACCTTATAGTACTGATCTTCAAACCGATCTCGGTCTTCCAGTTGTTTTGGAAGATCGGATCCCGTTGTGTTTTCGTCAATTAAATCTTGTAACTCGGTGTAACTATTTAACAAACTAGAACTATTCTCTATGCGTAACTGTACCTCTAAAACCTGTTCTTCACTTAACGGGCTTACACATCTTTTAATGTAATTTTCCAAAATAGTTAGCCGACCTTTGATCACTGCTCTTTTCTTAACCAATTCCGACATCTTAGCTTCACTCATTTTAAGGGATTATAAGAACACAAGAGTACTCACAGTAATCCTTCCTGTATGATACGGACGCCTGACCCGCACCGCCCGCGCAGCCCCGCGAGATTAGGCCTCACGGCGTCGGGTTATGACGTCACAGGCCGGGCACCGCCGCTCAACAACTACGAACACAGCACGAATATTAACACAGACCGAAAGATAGGATGGGAAAGGGTAGGAAACTCAGACCTGCCACTCCCTCGTTGCTCCTCTTGAATCTTCAGTCTTGGTCTTTAGCGCGTCAGTGTCTTCGTACAAAATGGCGCCGCGCCGGGTGAACTTCTTCTTCTTGAATAAATTCGTATTTTAATGCGACGAATAGGTACTCGAAGATTTATGGATTCACCACGGACATTTTCATAATCCGGCTCGAAGGACCATATGTTGGGGCTTCTGAGGAATTTTCAATGATACGAGAGCGTTCTTTTTTTCTAATCGGGTTTACTTTCCAAAGCATTCAAAAGCACACGGAATACAGATAAAAAAAAAAAAAAAATCTTAACTCTATACGTCAAACAGTGACGGTTTTAGCGACCGAGCCGGGAGTTGTCGCGACGACTCGAGAGATGGCGTTGGGTTCCCAAACACACCTCTTTCTAACCCTCCGAGGAAACAAAGTGTGATGTTATGTTATGTAGTAAATAATGGGAGTAAACCCCTATTTAAAAGTCCGATATTAAAAGTCTGTCTGGTCCGATTATTGAACCCTGTGGGACCCCAGTTAGTCATCATTTTTATTTCATCGGTTTAAGAAGAAAAATTGGTTTATTTGTCACAGAGACACGTGCATACATAAAAGACAAGAGTAAATGAAAACAACAAAACGTACATAATAAATCACGAGCATAAAACAGAAATTAGTCGGCAGCTGCACGACATGACTGTGACAAGAAGACTTCCACTCAGCATGATGCAGTGCTATGGGGAACCCACAGCACAGCGCTGATTTTCAGTGGTCACCCGAAAAAAAAAAAGAAGAAAAGACGTACGGAAATCAAGTCAGGCATAATATTTAATAATAAGTTTCTACCCGCGACTTCGTTCGCATGTTATTTCGGTCCCCGACCCACCGCGTCACATCCCATCGCCCGCCCCCGCTATTACTTTGTTTTCGATTAGCGTTCACTCTGACTTTCAATCTTTGTGTTCGGGTCCTAAGGGTTGTAGCGTGATGTTACGTAGCCTATAACCCTCCAAATCCCACTGATAGTTCCGAAGATTACCCCTACATACAAACTTACCAACAAACCAATACCTCTTTATATTATTGTATTACATATTATTATTTGTTGGTATACATTTTTGTATCTCGGCACGGAACTGCCGGGTTTTTAGGGTAACACGGCTAAAGCCAAGCGCTACTGCTACCGCTTTGAGAGTACTAAACTAAGATGTGGCAATTGATGATAATAATAGGTCTTTACATATGTAATTCCCGTTCTGCTGTACTGGCTATTTCAAATCCATTTTTTTCTTTTTTCGCTAAGAATTCTAAGTTCAAAATCCTGCACGACAACACGTGACCTCATACTGCACAGACGGTCTCCAGGTTACAAGGACTGGAGTTGGAAGTTCTACGTCATCCACCGGACTCACCAGACCTTGCCCCTTCAGACTTCTACTTTTTCCAGAATTTAGTTAACTTATTGGCGGGGAAAAAATTCAATAACCAGCAGTTCAAAATACCTTTGAAGAATTTGCTGCCTCCCGTCGAGCAAACTTTTTCAAAAAGGGCAACAATAAGCTACCGCATCGTTGGCAAAAATGCATTGATTGCATAGGTAATTACTTTGATTAATAAAAATAAAAATTATAGAGAAACAAGGGCGTTAACTTATTTCATGAAAAATGGTCATTTCATAGGTAATGACCTAATATGTATCATGATATGGTGATATTAGGTTTTTTCTTTTTGTTGCAGTGGTAAATGATGTCTGTCCGTGTGATATTTGTGAGTCGTTGTCGTTCTGCAGGAATTATTGGACAACTCTGCAAGTGATCAGGATAGAAGCTTTCTGTAGAGTTTGGTAGGTGGAGATAGTTATGTCTAGTATTTTTAAGGATTGATGCAGTTGATTGGGAATGACACAAGTGGTTGAATACAGGAATAATGGCAACGCTGCCTAATCGCCACATTTGGCTTATTTACATTTTTAAGTTTATATATTTTGACAGTTTTTCTTGTATAGTGTTCTGTAAGTTGTGCGTGTTTGTAACTGCTATGTCAATAATTTGCGCGGTTTTACTAATTTTATCTATTAAATTTATATCTGGTCTATTGTAATGTGTTGTTTTGTCTGTGAGGATGGCTCGATCAAAGTATAGCTTGTATGTTATGTGTTCAAGAACCGTTTCTGGTGTATATTTGTAATAAGGTACTGGAGGTGTAGTAATTAATTTATATTTAATGGCAAGTTTTTGATGAATATGTTAACTATATTTTGATCGTGCCTGTGTTTGTAGTAAGTCTGAACTATTACTTTACATGCTCCAGTAATGTGTTGAATAGTTTCAGAAGAACTATAACATCGTCTACAAATATCTGTTAAAAGAGAGATTCGCATGATGCGCTTTTAGTAGCGACGGGTTTCAATAACTTGCGTCTTGAATTGCTGCCACGAACCCTTCAGTCTGGGGGAATAAATATCCGCCTGATTCATTCGTTCGACGCTAACTTGACGGCGTGTTGGCAAAGCTCTTGGCGATGTATTCCATAGAGTAATTTCTGGGTCCATTATTTATTCTGACTTCTGCTGAAAAACCCTACAATTTTATGTCATCTATGTAGAGCAGGTGGTTAATTTTACCGTCGTGTCTGTCCGTCCGTAAGCCATCTGAAGTGTCATTGTAATTGAGGCTATATCCTGGCATTAGTGAATGGTAATATATCATCTTGGAATATGCCTCGTTGGATCTTGATGGGTTCTGTCTCAACAATACCTGTAGATGTCGTAAGATGTAAATGTGTTGTCCATTGTGTAATTGTGTTATTTAAAAAGGCAATGATTGAAGGTTTATCTTAAATATATAAAAAATTCAAATAGTCAAGTGTGTGGGATAGAACCGTACGCTTTTTGTAGTCTATATACATAGTATGCTATATATATCTTTCTTTTTCCGATGAACCTGTTTGAGTATAACCGAGTCTATTGTAAGTTGTTTCTTGCAGCCCTGACTGAATTGTCGACAGCCTGTTTGTTCTTCGGATATTTTTTTTTTTGTTTAGGGTAGTCAACTTCGAACTACAAAAGCGATTTGGAACTTCACAGAGATTGTAGGTATTTATAATAGAACACAAAAAATGATTGCAAATCAGTTTATTAAATCATTTTCAGACAAACTGTTAAGTAACATATATGTATTTTTTTTTGATCCGCAACGGGTAAGCTCTTATGGCCTGCGTCTCACCAGATGGTAAGTGATTATCAGGCCGAAGGTGGAAACAAGCTTCACCCGGAATCCTTAACCACTGAAGAACTGGCTATCTTACCTCTAACTGCCGAAAATGCTGTTAACATTGTTGTTATGACGATTGTTGTTATGGATGGATTTCATTCTTAATAACGTCCACATCCACAGCCACGGTTGCCATAGCCGAGTCCGAGAGCGGCAGGAGCGATGGCAGCAGTACCGGGTCCATAACCAGCGCCGAGCCCATAAGCGCCCGCAGCGCCATAGGCACCCACGTTTCCATAGGCACCTGCAGCACCATAGGTAGCAGCAGAAGGAGCGATGCTCTCAATAGCAGTAATACCGTTACCGCAGCTGTAACTGACGGCGCCAGCACCAGCACTGGGCAACAGTCCCTCCAAAGCCACAGCACTAACGAATGGCAGCTCCCCAGCCACGGAAAGAGCACCCTCATACACATTCTCAGACATTACGGAGAGGCCATTGGGAGCGAAAGCAGAGGCGCTGGAGACAGGCAGTCCACCGCCACTGGTGGGAATGATCTCTAAAGCAGCCAAGCCATTGCCAATGAAACCGTTGTTACCAGCATAGCCGTTACCAGCACAGCCGTAACCAGCATAGCCATTACCAATCAGTCCATTTCCGATCAAACCATTACCAGCCAAGCCGTTACCAGCACATCCTGGGGCAACAAGAGCAGGAGTAGCGATGGCTCCGCGACCAAGACATGAACTGAAAGCAGTCTGTAAACAAGAAATTATTCTTTTAATAAATATATAAACTATGGCAATTCATTGAAATATGATTATTTAATCGATCACGTAACATAATGTATGTCAAACGCATTTTGTGTTATTGCAAAGTGATAGTGAAAAACTTAAATCATAGTTATTTTATAAGTCGTGTGTGTTGGGTCTACTTTAGGTGAAGTTAATTATGATTGGGGCTCTTACAGTTACCCCGAATGTAACTTAAAGCATCCTTCCAAGCCGTACAATCAATTTCTGATAAAATGATTTGCATAAATCCGAATGCAGACGAACCCATTGCAGTTAAATCATAAACCCATGTCAAACACTTTCTGCAGAACCACTGAAATCCAACACAAGAATAATAAAACACAGTCATTATAAAAGTAAAAGTTTCTCACCTGGATGAAGAGCGCCTGAGCGCAGAGGACGAGGATCACCTTGGCTGACATTGTAGTTTGTGTTGAAGTGAACTTCAGAATGAGATTTCCAAGAATCGATCGACTATTTATACTGAAACGTAGTCCTTATCTAATTGTATTGCACCACACACAGTAGGGTGCTAAACAATGAAATAGAAAAATGCGTGCATTTTCATTTCTTAGTTATAATTTATCAAATGTTTTGTTACTGAAATATGAAATAGTAAAAAAGCACGTGGTATTGATAAGGCAGACTATATAAACATGGTGTAAGACTTCTAAAAGCATCAGTTTTCAGCTTCTCGTTGAACTTACGAATTCTTCAAACATGTCTACCTTCACTGTTCTGTTCCTCTGCATCCAAGCTTGCTTGGTCCAGGTAAGTTTTTTACTAAATATTTCTGATGTTATTGTTCTCATGAGCTCCTTCCTGTTACATTACCTATCTTGTCTTTTGTACATTTAATTTTCTTCTCTATATGTCATTCATACTGATTTAAGAGAACAATCGACGTTCTTACATTTCTTCAAATTCTCGTAAACGAATATATTTGGAATTTCTCCTGTATTAGGGGTGCATTGATAAACATTTAAACTCACATACACAAACAGGCAGACCCAGAACAACTACTTGTAGGTCATACAAATACTTGTTCCGTGTGGGAATCGAACCCGCGACACGCAGCGCAGCAGTCAATCAGTTAGCCACTGCGCCAACGGTGGCGTCACTGATTATGAACCTCTTGAAACTGTGCCTGTCCTTTTTCTTGAGATTTCCTCAGCAAGCGACAAGTTTCCTATCTAATGTAATTTTCTTCCAACAGAATGTTTTCGGCCTATACCTCGGCGGTCGCGGTTGTGGATGCGGAGAACCAGCTTTCATCGGTTCTGGTTATGGTAGTGCTCTGGGTATCGGCACTGGTCTCTCTCCTGCTGCTGCATGTGGTGGTGCCCTCGGTCTTGGTGCTTACGGTGGTGCTTTTGGATCTGCTTATGGTGGCGCACTTTCTCCTGCTTCTGCATATGGAGGTGCTTTCGCTCCCGGAGCTGCTTATTGCGGCACCGGCGAAGGCAATGTGGCTGTCGTAGGTGAGCTGCCAGTCGCCGGTAACACCGCTGTTGCTGGTACTGTTCCCATTATGGGTACTGTGACTTTCGGTGGTGCTGTGCCGGCTGCTGGTGCCGTGTCTATCTACGGACAATGCGCTTGTGGATGTGGTTCATCTATCTACTACTAAAGCTTTTCTTTCTGAAAGGATTTTAGTTAGTATTCATTAAAACAGCAAAGTATTATTGTATATTTAGGATGTCAAACAACCTGTGACCGCAGGTCTAAAATAGAATTAAAGAAATTAATGAACAATCAATGTTTTATTTTCAAAATAAATTAGTTATAGACCCAATTGAAATGATAAGATTTTTTTATTACATTCCTTATAATTCTGAATAATTATAAGAATACTTTAAGAGATAGGTATAGCTTGTCAACTCTAAAATGACGCGCTCCTCTATCGTGTTACATTGTGCGTAAAATACGATTGTAGGGTACGTCATTTCAGAGTGGACAAGCTTCAGTTATTGAAACATTTTGAACCATAACTAACACTGACGCTTATATATTATGGATCCTCAATAATGCCTTGTTTGTCTGGCTGTCATTTGTAGATCTTTGAGAGTCATTACGTGTAGTTAGAAGTCCAAAAGTCTGACTACCAATCTTAACAAGGCGTATCGTGTCGCTCCATGTAAAATTCAGCTGCATCCGGTTAGACTGGAAGCCGACCCCAACATATTTGGGAAAAGGTTAGGCAGATGATGACTCAATAATACCTCGTTGGTCTAATGGTCGCAAGCGCTACTGCAGAACTTGAGGTTATGGGAACCAGGACGGGCAAACTCATAAGCCATACAATCAATTTTTACCGGAATAATTTGCTTAGGTCAGAATATAAACGACCCGAATTAAATCACAAACTTATACATATTCTGCGGAACCTCTGAAATCCAACACAAGAATAAAAGACAGTCATTATAAAAAGTTAAAGTTTCTCACCTGGATAAAGAGCGCCTGAGCGCAGAGGACGAGGGTCACTTTGGCTGACGTTGTAGTTTATGCTGAAGGGAACTTGTGAAAGAGTTTTCCAAAATTTGGTCGACTATTCATACTGAAATGTAGTGCTTATCTAATTGTGTTGCACCACACACAGTAGGCTGCTAAACAAAGAAATAGAAAAATGCGTGCATTTTCAGTTCTTTGTTATAATTATCATAATATGTTTTGTTTTTAAAATAGGAAATAGTGAAAAAGTACGTGTTGTTGATAAGAACTTATACACTATACACTACATGGTGTAAGACTTCTAAAAGCATCAGTTTTCAGCTTCTCATTGAACTTACGAATTCATCAAATATGTCTACATTCACTATTCTGTTGCTCTGCATCCAAGCTTGCTTGCTCCAGGTAAGTTTTTTACTATTTTTTTCTGGTATCTTATTGTTCCCATGAACTTCCTCCATTGTTGCTTCCTTCTGTCATATTATCTATTCTTTGTGCCTTTCTCCTATAACTCTGTCATTCCTACTGGTTTGAAAGAAGAACGTACGTTCTTCTATTTTTCAAAAACTTGTAAACTATAATATTCGTTACTGATTATGAACCTTTTTAAACTGTGCTTGTCCTAGTTCTTGAGATTTCCTCAGCAAATGATAAATAAAGAAATTAATAAGTAATTTATGTTTTATTTTCAACAAATTTCACTTCGGTCGGCACTCCCGGATTGCCACGGTTTTTTTTTTTTTGAGGAATGTCATTCTCGGACTATAAAAGCGATTCCGAACTTAACAGAGATTGTGAGTATCTCTAATCTCTTCTCTAAATTTCTATTTTGTCTTCTCTATCTCTTCTCTAATCTCTTCTCTGAATCTCTATCTTGTCTTCTCTATCTCTTCTCAAATCTCTTCTCTAAATCTCTATCTTGTCTTCTCTATCTCTTTTCTAATTTCTTCTCTAAGTCTCTATCTTTTCTATTCTATCTCTTCTCTAATCTCTTTTCTATCTCTTCTCTAAATCTATTTCTTGTCTTCTCTATCTTTTCTCTTTATATTATAAAACATATGTCTATCTTCTAAAGATATTTATCTTTTAGAACTTAATTTAATAACACATTGTTATTTCCGGAGCTATTTTGACCAGTATATTATTAATCCTTATCCAATAAAATACGTTATTAAAATAGTCTATTAAATTAAGATTAAAATATGCCTGGACCTCACATAATTAAAATGAATTCTTTAAAAGATATCACAGATTTAAAATTATGGCTGAAGGCGCGCGGCGTGGCGCCAAGAATTACAGGGGTCAATGACCTTTCTTCGGCTATTAAGGAACTGCGAATATTGATATTAAGTTATGAATTGAAATAATAAAGTGGTAGTTGAGGCTGAAAAACATTAATATTAAAGTATTTGGACGTCCAAACTCCACAAATGGAGAAGAACTCACCATTTTTTTCATATATCCAGTTCAACAAAATAGTGGGACCAAAGACAACACTTTAGTTTTTTTATTTTTTATTGTAAGGTCCATCCACACCGCGATCAGAACGATATTTTGTTACTGTTTTGTATTTTGGGATCATCGCCCAGTTTTTTGGCAGTTTCTTACTTCATTTTGCTTTTAACCGTATGAACATTGGGATGTTGACGTGTGCATTGAAGCAATCAGTACATTGCACCCGTGCGAAGCAGGGACGCAAATCAGTTTATTAAATGATTTTCGGACAAACAGTTTTTTTTTTTTTTATACATAGTAACGTCCACAGTCACGGCCTTCATAGCCGAGTCCGAGAGCGGCAGGAGACATAGCAACAGTACCGTACCCAGTGCCCAAACAGGTCCATAGCCAGGGCTGAGCCCGTAGGCACCCGTAGTGTCATAGGCACCCGCAGTGCAATGAGAACTGCCTACAATGGTAGGTGAGCTGCCGTTCGTGAGTGCAGTGGCTTTGGAAGGCGTGTTACCCAGTGCTGGTGCTGGCGCCGTCAGCTACAGCTGCGGTAACGGTGTTACTGCTATTGAGAGCATCGCTCCTTCTGCTGCTGCCTATGGCTCTGTGGGTGCTTATGGGGCCGGAGCTTATGGTGCTGGTATCGGGGCGTATGGTGCTGGTATTGGGGCTTATGGTCCTGCTGGTGTCGGTTACAATGCTGGGATTGTCGCTCCCATTGATGGCTGCTACCCAACTGGAATCTACTATTGATTAATGTATTCGAAAAATGATTATAAACTGAACAAATAAAATCAATTTGCATATAATTTTGTTGTATTATTTCTTTGTCCAACTTTCATAATAATTTAAGCTTTTACCTGAAAAGTTAAAAAAGAGAGATACGGCAGTAGTGTAGAATTGGGGTTCCTGGATCAGGAGATCCAGGAACCCGCAATTCCACACTTGAAAATGGACTATCTATCGATCAATCAATCAATTCATATTTGGGGTTTCTGGATCAGATGAAATCCAGAAACACCCAATTTCAACCATCAATCAGTACATTCGTTATGTTAAAGTCCTGTTTTAATAGAGGGGCAGCCTATTACTAACTACAGGACACAAATCAGATGAGAATCGGATAATGGGGTCGAACTCAAGACCGCATGCTCAGTTGTCATCATTCCACTATTCAAGTGTGCATATTTAGGGTATCAGTAATACGCAGTGCCTACTCTATATGACACGGCGCGGCAGAGCATTGAATATGGAATGCTCTCATGTTGCTCGCCGCTGCCTTATATAGGGCAGTGGCTATTTACGCTAAACTGTTCTAGAAAGTACTCCATAGAAATAAAATAAACCATTTTTTTTGTATTATTTTATTTTTAAATATAACAGTTTAATTATGACATTTTACATATAAACACTTATATTTTACAAAACGGAACTTAATTTTATTTAATCTATGGTTTTGGATTGATGTCATCCTGAATTCTCGCTATTAATTCTCTCGTACTGGAATAAATATCATCAAATAATATGGTTTTTACAACATGCTGAACACACACATCAGCTTCACAATTACACATCGGCTGTTCGGATTTTGGAAAACTGTTCGTATCGTAAATTTCAATCTTGATTATTTTTGCCCCGCGACTGACCGGTTTCTTTATATATTGAAAAAACGTTTGATCTGTTTTGGGTCTCTTACGGGTAAGACCTAGCGTTTTCTGTTCAGATGTTTATTGAACTGCTGGTCGATTCATAGGCACAAAATTGAAAAGATCTTCAGAGTCCTGAAAAAATAAAAAAATAACTGCTTAAATAAGTCTTAAATCTTAATACAAACATTTTAATAAATACTGACAGTGGTGGACACCTATACTGAATAATGATTATCTATTAACGCTTTTATTTTTATTGTTAGTTATAATAGGTACTGTTTACGACAAATATTATTAACACTTACCGACATTACACTATAAGAACGTTCTACCCGGTCGGGAGGAGTCACATGCAAAAATTTAATGATCCATTTTAAGGTTTTTTTTCCATTTATATCATATTTTAATTTTAATCAATAGAGTTCAAAGTCGTACGTTTCTGTTAGATGTTGATATCGCAGACAAAAATGGTATGGTGAAATTGAAACCTCAAGACATCATGGCGTCAAACATTTTATTGTTTATCATAAGTACATATTGATAAAATAAATACTACTGTATGTTTGTTCACTGTAATCTTTACATACATTTTATTCAGAAGATACGGAAGGCAAAATCATCGTATGTAAGTAGTATGTCATTTTTAGTGATTTTGCAAAGTTGTAATTCTTTAAATGGAGACGGATCAAAACAAAATAGCAAATCAACATACTATTGTTACGCTTGGTTTTGCCTGCCAGTTTTTAGTTTATTTATAAAGTAACGTAGGTAGGTACATCTTGTATGCTGGAATTGAACACAAGATTTAGTAAATCAATTTGTGATGTAGTTTACACCCTCAAGAAGTATTCAATCATTCAATTATTACATTCAACCAATCGTTTAATTAGTTAATTCATAATTGACTTATTCTTTGATTTCGTATATTTACAGGTCCAAGAACACAGCCGATCATCTATTCCCATCGGACGATGAATCGCTGAGTGACACACCAGTGAAACCCAAGCAGAAGGTGGTTAAAAAGCGTAAGCCAGCGTCAACGAGCAGCTCGCAACCGTCCACCACTAAGAAACATAAGATTCACCCCATTACCCCTGCGACCAAGGCTACTGCTCGTGAGCTGTTTGGGAGTGACAGCGATGACGACGCGCTTGAAGTTAGTGGGGAGAAGAAGCCTCCTTCTATTTACTCCTACATTACGAGGAGATTGGCAAACGGCTTTTCCCGTCAAATGGATGAACAGAAGAAAGGTGCGTTCTACATTGAAGTTAAAATTTATAGGTCCGATGAGATAGAGCGTGTACATCCCGTAAAAAGATGGCGTCATTCCATCATCACCATTAAAAATAAAGCTGATGAAGATTCTGAGTCCTGGAATCATATGAATGCGTTTATCGCAACTACTAGAAAAGAGTTCAAAAAATGTCCTCCAACATTTATAAGCTCCTATCAATAAAATAATGAAATTGTATTACTTGTAACATATCAGTACATATTCACGGCTAAATAATGTAACCCATATAAATATTTTATTGTAACATTTATCATGTTAAACTATCCATATTAATTTTATAACCTTATGTAATCGATTATTTCTATTAGGTAATTAAACTATGTAATGTGTATAACATTCGTTGTTTTTTTTTGTTTCCAGTTCAACCTGTCGATCACATCTCGCAAAGTTCTAATGTTATTATTAATAATGATACAAGCCAATTTGATATCTCAGAACAAGTATATGATACTAATGCTTATGAACCTAATTGTTTATCAAAGACTATTTATTGTGACAAATGTAAACTTGAGATTCCAGAACATAAATACAGATACCATAAGAGAACGAATATTCATAAATCGAATTGTTTAATGAAATCAAGGTTTGAAAATGTGGAAATTATAGCAACAGCTTTTAAGAATAGAATTATGACTTATCGCTTAAACCCATCCATAGAAGACGAGAACCTCATACCAGAGGCGTTCTTAGATGATAAGCGACAATATATCTTAGAAATCATTAAGTTTTTACTGTCGAAAAATACCTCTATCAAAGTTAACTTTGAACTGTTTGCTTATTTTATATTACCTAAATCAAATGAGCAGCAGTTAAAGTCATTTAATACGAAATATGAAATTATATACAATAGTACTGATTTTAATAAGATATACTCAAATTTAATAGAAGTATTTAAAAGAAAACTTACCGAATTCGAGCATTGTGAATCTGGATGGTCATTTGTTTCCATAAGTCATTTGGAAATAAATATAAATAAATATTGCCCTTTGCGGGGTGGTACTTATTTAGACCTACCTGATGTTATTAAAAATACAAAAAGTTGTTTGAATATACAGAATAATGATGAGTGTTGTTTTTTGTGGAGTATAGTCGCAGCGAGCGTTACATCCAGCGAAAAATAATGTCTGCAGGACGAACTCCTATCCACATTTTAGTTCAATATTTATTCTAGACGGGGTTTCATTACCACCTTCATTTGGCGATATCAAATTATTTGAAAAGAATAACTGTGAGTTAAGTATTAATGTTTACGGATTAAATGAATACTATACTGTAACCGGCCCTCTTTATGTGACGAGCTGTAAGAAAGATAAATATATTAACTTACTGTATTTTGAAAAAAACAACAAAGGTCATTACTGTTTAATTAAAAACCTTTTACGTTTAGTGCGACGACAAGTTTCATACCATAAAGGTCGAATGTATTTATGTGAGACTTGCTTGCAGTTTTTTACCTCCGAAACAAAGTATAATTCTCATAGTTGCTCCAAAATTTTAACCATACTACCTAACAAAAACAGTGCATTACAGTTCAAAAATTATGAACGAAAGCAAAAAATAAATTTTGTTATATACGCTGATTTTGAAAGTATATTAATGGACTATGAAATAGAGCAGAGTGATAAAAATACGATAAAGAAGAAACTACATCAACCGTCTTGTTTTGCATTTTATGTGTGTTGCTCACATGACAGCAGTTTAAATAAATACGTCACATATAGAGGGCCTAACTGTGTGGAAGTATTTATAAAAAAATTGATAAGCGAAGCGAAATTGATTCATAACATTTTGATGAAAAAGAAAGCAATGCGTTCTATGACAAGAGAGCAAATGAATAATTATCGTAAAGCAACTACATGCCATATCTGTAATCATTTGTTATTTGATGATAAAGTTTGTGATCATGATCACATTACATCCGAGTACAGAGGAGCAGCACATTCGCATTGTAATTTAATTTATAGAGTGTGTCCCTTTATACCGATTATATTTCACAACTTAGCTGGCTATGATTCTCATATATTTATAATAGAATTATCAAAGTATGATGGTGAGATAAAAGTTATAGCAGAAACTAAAGAAAAATATTTAACTATAACAAAAATAATAAATACTGGGAAAGGATGTAAGCCAATACAGATAAAATTCATAGACTCGTTTAAATTTCTTAGTTCAAGTCTTGAGAATCTATGCAAAAGTTTAACTGAGAATGATTTTATTCATTTATCGTCACATTTCCCAGACAAAAATCAATTCAATTTACTGCAAAGGAAAGGCATATTTCCGTATGAATATATCTGTTCATGGCAAAAATACAATGAAACACAACTGCCTACTAAGGATAATTTTTATAACACTTTACAAATGAAACATATAACCGATGCTGAATATCAACATGCTCAGACTGTGTGGAAATATTTTAATATAAGTTCTCTTGGTGAATATACAGAGTTGTATTTAAAGTGTGATGTACTATTATTATGTGATATATTTGAAAATTTCAGAAACATTTGTCTACGGCATTATAAACTCGATCCTGCATATTATGTAACTTCACCTGGATTGAGTTGGGATGCTATGCTACTTTATACAGGCGTGCAGTTAGAATTGATTCATGATTTGGAAATTTATGAAATGTTGGAGAAAGGAATACGTGGAGGGTTAGCTCAATGTTCTCACCGATACGCTAAAGCCAATAATATTTATTTGCCTCAATTTGATCATTCAAAACCATCAACATATTTGACATACTTGGATTGTAATAACCTTTACGGATATGCCATGACGAAAAAATTACCGATATCAGGATTTAAATTCATAACGAATGATGAAATGATAAAGTTTAATGTACTTAATGTTCCTGATGATGGGGAGTACGGATACATTTTAGAAGTAGATTTAGCGTACCCAGATCATTTACACAATTTACATAGTGACTTACCTTTCGCTCCCGAGAAATTCAAACCTATTGGAGGGAAAACTCAAAAACTAATTGCAAATTTATATGATAAATATAAGTACATCATTCATTTCGTTCATTTAAAAGAATGTATTAAAAATGGTCTTGTGTTGATAAAAAATCATAGGATTCTTTGTTTTAAACAAGATTTTTTTTTGAAAAAGTACATAGACTTTAATACAAGATTACGGCAAGCAGCTTCAACATCATTTGAAAGAGATTTTTTCAAACTTTTAAACAACTCCATATTCGGTAAAACAATAGAAAATAAACGTAAGCATGTTGACGTAAAATTAGTTACCAAATGGACTGACACTTCGAATAAAACGAATAAGTTAATTGGTGCTGAGAAATTAATCACAAAACCTAATTTAAAAAGTGTTTCTATATTTAATGAAAATTATATAGCTATACAGCTGAGTCCTGAAAAAATTGTTTTAGATAGACCAATATATATTGGATTTGCAGTTCTAGAATACTCTAAGCAACATGTATATAACTTTCATTATAATTTCATTAGGAAAAAATATGGTAGTAAAGCTAAACTCTGTTACACTGATACAGATAGCTTGTTATATTTAATACATACTGAAGACTTTTATAAAGATATGTGTGATAATTTGTCGGAATTTGACACAAGTAATTTTGAAACTAACAATCGTTACAGTATTCCTAAGGTGAATACAAAAATTCCCGGTCTGTTTAAAGATGAATTAGGAGGAGATCCTATCACTGAATTTATAGGTTTAAGAGCAAAACTGTACTGTATTAAATCATTAAATACACAAATTAATAAAGCTAAAGGCGTGTCTAAACCTATTACAAGATGTTTAAAGCCACATAACTATAAGGAGGTTTTATTTAAAAACTTAACACTTAAACGTAAAATGAATATGATTAAATCAATGAAACATGTGCTTTACTCGCAAGAAGTTAATAAATTAGTCTTGAACAGAATAGATGATAAAAGGCAAGTTGTATCAAATCAAATTGAGACTGTTCCTTGGGGGCACTGTAATTACATATGTTAACTGGTTTTTATATTTAAATGTTCTTTAATAATTTAATTATACGATGTATATTTTTTAATTATTACTAATAAAAAAATTATTCACAACACAATACTTGACTTTTCATTTGTTGCCTTAAGTACCTAATACCAGTTCCTTTCTCTTATTTTATTTCATTAATTAAGATTTTAAAATTTGTATTAATAAAACACAGTTTATAAAGTATTTTTTTATTATATTGAACTATTGAACTTAAATATACACATTTGGTTACAATAAACTTAATAGACACAAACTTACACAGACCTAATAAATAACATTTTAAATCCATATTATGAAGTCGAACTTAACTTTTTAACTATTTTACTCACTAAATGCTCAGTTTCACACATGATATCATCATAATCACTTTTCACTAAATACTGTACATTCACGCTTGCACTGTCTGGTTCAGAGTCTATTTCATCCATGTGGCGACCGTCCAAATCATGTATAATTATTTTTATTAAGTGGCGAGCATGCCCTGGCTCTTTACGTATGATAAAGGATGTGTTTTTGAAAGATTTTGATTTAGTTTTTTTTTTTTTTCTTTTGTTTTTGTTCTTCTATTTTTTACTGTTGACTCTCTTCACACACACTTGCTGCTACTTCAGCAAACCAATTATCTTTATCTTGAGCATAGTAAAAAGGATTTATAACTGGATCGGGAGTCAAATTCTGAAAAAAATAAAGTTTTATTTTGCGTTATTACTTATTAAACAGCACCAACTATGAATTTAATTGATAATAGTAGAACTAGCTTAGATACTTACGTTACATTGAGAGTTAATATTATCTAAAACGGGACTGTAGGATGGTGAGCGTGACATGATGCTGAAAAAAAGAGTATGCATTATTATTTTTTTATTAGATCAAATAATGAAATAATAAACTTAAAAATATTTACCTTGACAATGTCCTAATTAACGAAAGCGATACGAAACGACTTACTTATGGAAAAGAGAGCAGCGAAGTGAAGGGATTGCTTATTTTATAATAAGTATACCTCTTACCTCAGATTACATATTATGTATAAATTTGAAAGATGAGAATATAATATTTCTTGTACTCAACACAAGTTTCGACTTGTTAGTTAAACAAGTATATATGTGCATGTTAAGTAGTTTTTGAATTAATAGGTAAGATGAAGTTGATTAAGCAACCCATATCCCTCAATGTTAATAATATTAAATTAAGTGACTCCGTTCATCACATCAGACATAGCGCTTTATTGCCAAATACAATTCGCTGTATAATATGTGGCCCATCAAACTGTGGTAAAACGAATGTTATGATTGTGTTTACTGATGCATCAAAATGGACTCAAATTTAGAAATCTTTATCTCTACTCTAAAACTACTTTTCAACCAAAATACCGTTTCTTGACTGAAGTTTTGAAAAGAGTACCGCAGATTAACTTCTACGAGTTCAGTGACGATAAAGATGTAATTTCTCCAAGTGAAGCTTTAACGAATTCTGTATTTGTTTTCGATGATGTTGCGTGTGAAAATCAAGTAAATATTCGCAATTATTTTTGTATGGGTAGGCATAAACAAATCGATTGTTTCTATTTATCTCAAACCTATTCAAAAATTCCAAAACAATTGCTACGTGACAATGTTAATTTTCTTATTATATTCAAGCAAGATGATGTGAATTTAAAACATATTTATGAAGAGCATGTTAGTTCCGATTTACAATGGAAAGAGTTCAAGAACATTTTTCAAACTGTTTGGAGTAAACCTTATAATTTTCTACTTATTAATAAAGAATCGTCATTGAATAATGGAAGGTACCGACAGAATTTTGATATTTTTTTAAAATTTGACTGACTGTTTTACATAATATAAGTAATAACATGAAGAAACAAATTCAGTATAGTTTGTTCTTTAGCTGAAAGTAGTTGCTATATAACAATATGGAGAAAAATATTAAAATAGAATTAATGAAGTCTGTAGACTCCATAAAGAATAAAAATAAAACAATTGAAGGAACAGGAACACTCAGTGAACTTGTCACTTGATAAAATGCTAAAACCTGTCACAGATCCCCTTAAAACTCTAGTTGATTCGAATATAAATAATATGGAAAAAATAACACATTTACAAAATACAACACTCACTAGTTCCGGAGATAATGAATTGGATGACATTAATACTAGCTCATCTACAAAGTTTGAGGACTGTTACGAACCAAAACTTAATTCTACACAATTGGTTAAAAAGGCTCCTAAAATGAAATTACCAGATGATTTAGAAATTTCATTAGAGGTTCCTGATATCTATGATATTCATGATGATAAATGTACTGTTTGGAATAAGAAGTGAAAACAAAATTTTATTAATGGGAAATTCGGTCGTATCATTTTCTAAAATTGATAGTTTGAATAACGATAGTGACATTTTGATTAAAATCGATGATAAATCCTACAATTTAACTCCTGGCCTGAAAGAACTTTTACTTCGAAAGAAACCTGATTTAAAATTAATATCCAGCAAAGATAAACTTGTATACAAGGATATATTGCATTATACAAATGCTCATAAAAGAGACTTCAATCCTAAAGGGCAAATAAAAGGTGATAAAGGAATAAAATATCGCGAAATAATCAGACCATTCTTTTCCGAAACGTCAAATGATAACATTCACACTAAACTTGGAGGAAACTTGCCAAATTTAAAGAAATATAAAAATAATACTGACCTGGTATATTGGGACGACCCCAATGAATTGGTTGAGAGACTGAAACTATTAGTTGCTTCATGAGATGCTGGCAATACAAACCATGATAATGAAATTTTATCGATAATAGAAGAATTAAAGGAAGCTGACATAATTAAAGAATAAATAGTAGCACTAACACGGTTTTCTTTCAGTATCATTGCTGGATTCAACCCAAATGTTTATATGTATACTGAATTCTGAACATGAGTAAAGCCGATGTGGTAAACGAAATTCATAAAAATGCAAGGATAAACTTTCCACGAAGGCATGTTATTATGAAAGACATAGATGACCTTTGGCAAGCAGACTTAATTGATATGCAATCAATTTCTAAAGAAAATAAAAAATACAGATTTATTCTTACTGTTATTGATACATTTTCGAAATACGCTTGGACCTTTCCTTTGAAAAGTAAAACCAAAGATGATGTATGCAACTCTTTCAAGATTTTGTTGGATAAAGGGCGTGTTCCCAAAAATCTGCAAACTGATAATGGAACAGAATTTTATAATAATAAATTTCAAAAACTTATGAAATCTTATTATATAAACTATTATTCAACTTTCTCAACAAAAAAGGCATCAATAGTTGAGCGATTTATCAGAACATTGAAATCTAAACTGTATAAGGAATTTAGTTTAAAAGGTGACTATAACTGGTTAAACAATACCCTTAATAATGTTATTTACAAATACAATCACACCTATCATCGGACTATTGATGAAATCCCCGCCAACGTGGATAATACTAATAAAGAACGCATATTATGCAGATATTTCAAGTTAGTGAAATCCAAGAGTATAAAAAGCAAATTTAAAATTGGTGATTATGTACGTATCAGTAAGTACAAAGGAACATTTGAAAAAGGATATACCCCCAACTGGTCGACAGAAATATTTAAAATTCGAAAAATACAATATACAACTCCTATAACCTACTTAATTGAAGATGCGATTAGAAACCAACCCATTTTAGGTGCATTTTATGTACAAAATCGCAAAAGACAAAACATCCTAATTTATATCTAGTCGAGAAAGTTCTTAGAAGTAAAGGAAATAGGGTTTTATTAAAATGGTTAGGTTTGTCTTCTTCTGAAAACAGTTGGATTGACAAATCAAATATTTATTTAGTGTTCGACCCATGATGCATCAGTCTTATGATGGGTATTGGAGAGAGCAGTCTTCTCAATTGGCTTATAAATAATGTACCATTTGAATTACATTTACCAGGATACAATTATTGCGGACCTGGCACTAAATTAATTAAAAGGCTTACACGCAAGGATCTAGGCATTAATAAATTGGATGAATATTGCAAAGAACACGACATTGCCTATCACAAGTCTTCAAACTTAAAGGATCGACACAAGGCAGATTTAGTTTTGTTAAATATGGCTAAAGAGCGAGCACTTGCCTCGGATGCGAGTGTAGGGGAAAAACTGGCAGCACGTTTAGTAAGCAGCGCTATGTCAACTAAAACTGGTTCTGGCCTAAAAAAAGGCAGCAAAAAGTGTTCTCCAAAAATTACACCTGGAAAAGGGTTGAAAAATAAATTTAAAAATGTTATCAACAAAACAAAAAGACGTATAAAAAAATTAAAACCAAAATGCAAAAAACTGGCGATAGAATTAGCCATGGCTGCTACCAGAGAATTAGCTAATGATTCATCTATTAAACTTCCTCGTGTTATTCCTATACCAAAATCTGGTGGAGTATGACCTTTGATTCCTATTTTTGCTGGTTTATCGGCGGCAGGTGCGCTGGTAGGTGGTGCAGCTGGTATTGCTAAAACCATAAATGAATTCAAGACGGCAAAAAAGTTGTATGCTGAATCGAAGAGGCACAATGAAAAGATGGAGGCTCTCTGCATCGGAAAAGGACTTCACCTTAAACCACATAAAGATGGGCTCGGAATTTTCGTATCTAAACAAAAAAACTAAAATATCGGCTGCCTAAGCGAGCCTTGAGTAATTTGGACATTTTGAAATATGGAAATAATATTCCCTATTTTAGAGGTGTATTTATGAGAGATGAGCTCCCTAAATACCCTTTTAAAAAAGAATGTGGAGTTATTAATTTGGATAGCTCTAAAAATCCTGGTTCTCATCCTATGTAAAATACAATGATTATGTTGAGTATTTTGACAGTTATGGAAATCTTAAGCCTCCAAAGGAATTTATAAAATATGTGGGTTCCGAAGTTCACTATTTATTATAATAATATTCAACGTGATCATCCTTTCAATTGTGGACATCTTTGTTTAAACTTTTTGAAGAATTTTTGGTATAGTGAAAGAATAAAATGAGCAGAATCTTGCAATAGAGTTCAGTATACAAGCATGTCTACTACAGTTACCATCTCTGGAAATAAATCGGAACTGGTTACATACTGTTACGAGCTGGGTATGGGATAAATTAATTACTACCAATCAGACAATTAAATAACTTTATTGAACACAAAACACTTAAAACTTAATCACAAATACACTACTGATCACTATTCACTTAGATATCGCACTTATAGTTCACTTCGATTCGCTTCGTTGTATCGCCTAAATCAGACTGACTCATCGTGTGTCGGCTCTCTGCTTTTATACGACCAATATTCAAGAACATTCCAGCTATGTGTAGAACGGTTCCAGAAAAACATCAACAAATAAACATTACCAGGAAATACAAAAGTAGTAGGTATAAAAAATAATAACCTACTTGTACCGAATAAAGAAATAGGTACTTTATGCCCTCGGCGTACGGTCGAAATTACAATGACGAGTTCTAATATTGTTTATAAGTAGTTACCTACTTAACTTCAAACTAATAATAATGGAATGCTTCTCGAAGTTTTTAGCGCAAATACACTGTAATCCGTGCTTTCTCGAAAGATCTCGTACGTACGACGTAACACTGCCCCCTCCTTAGACATGCTCGTCCCGAGCATCATTAGCCCCGTAGTATCGGGCCAATCGGTCTACATGAACAATCTTAGGCGCACCTCGTAGACCCTTCTGTATTCGGTAAGTGACATCGTTGACCCTAGTCACGACTCGGTATGGTCCATCCCAATTTGCTTGCAATTTCGGAGACTTCCCCTTGCTCCGCACTGGGTTATGTAACCACACCAGTGAACCCTCGTCGAAACCCCTACTGTTTGCCTTGCGGTCATAACGGGCCTTCATCTTCTCAGACATCTGTTGGCCGGATTGTCGGATATGCTCATAAACATCATTCAACTTGTTACGCAAATCATTTGCGTAATCTGTTACACTACGTGGAGCATCAGGGGGAGTTCCAGTGATTAAATCTGCAGGCAACCGCAATTCCCTTCCAAAGTTCGCGAAGGCTGGCGTCACAGTCGTACTTTCGTGGACTGCGCTGCGGTAGGACAGTAGAAACGGCTGTATGTGCTTGTCCCAATCCCTTTGCCTGCTTTCCACGACTTTTGCCAGATATCTCTCCAACGTTTGGTTGAATCGTTCCACCATTCCATCAGATTGTGGGTGGTAAGAGGTGGTTCTGGTTTTGTAGGTACCCATCAATCGACAAGTTTCCTGAAATACTTGCGATTCAAAATTCCTTCCTTGATCGCTGTGTATTTCTAAGGGTACTCCAAAACGACAGAAAACTTCCTGAACTAATTTATCTGCGACAGTTGTAGCTTCTTGGTTAGGAATGGCGAAGACTTCTGGCCATTTTGTGAAGTAATCCATGACCACCAGGAAGTACTTGTTTCCGCTCTCACTTTCTGGAAATGGTCCCGCAACGTCTAGTGCTATCCGTTCCCAAGGGGCTCCAACGTTGTACACTTTTAATGCACCTCGGCTGCGTGTGTGGGGTCCTTTCACGGCCGCACAACTGGTACATTTGCGACACCAGTCTTCCACATCATCTCGACAGTGGATCCAGTAAAAGCGTTCTCGAATTTTTAGTAGAGTCCTTTTTACTCCCATATGTCCTCCTGAACATCCATCATGGTAGAGCCGTAGAACATCTGGTACCTTAGCTTTAGGGACAACCATTTGTAGATGACAGCTGTCCCCTCGAGCGTTTTCCCATTTACGGCACAAGACTCCATCCTGGATCACCAAGCTGTTCCATTGCGCCCAATAACTCTTCGTGATGGAACTCATCGCAGCCACATCACTCCACTTAGGTTTAGGAGCACCAGCTTTGACCCACTCGAAGATCGGTTTGATGTCAGAGTCATTTTGCTGAGCCTGCTGTAGGGTTTCCTTCCATTCATCGGTGAGATCTGTTCTAAGCATCCTCACCGGTACTACTTCCTTAGTCTCTTGCCTGGCACAGTGCTTACCGTCTTCAGGACAAGGTCTTCTTGACAAGGCGTCTGCGTTACCGTGAGTTCTCCCAAGAAACCGACTTGCTAGGTGAGAATTGATGACCGTGTGAGAAGCTCCAGTATCCAACGTCAGTTTGCATGGTGTTCTGTTGACTTCGCCTTTGATGGTCGGACTGTTCCCATTATGTGCTTGCGAGATCAAGATTCTCGGGGCTCTTTCAATACCAGCCAGCACCCGCCCCCCAGTCCTGGCATTTACTCGTTTTCCCTGCTGTGGCTGGGCAGTCACTTCAGCCACCCTTCCCTGCTGATCTTCTCTCGGGGTGCTGCGCTTAGGACAGTTTGACCGAAGATGACCCCTTACTCCGCAAGTGTAGCACCTAGGACTGTACCCTTGCGGCCGGTCGCGTACAGGTGATGCTACAACCTCCCTGACGCGGTGCGTTCGGTGGTCCTGCCTCACTGCCTCTACTTCTAAGGCATGGGCCAAGGCGTCTTTCAGCGTCTCATGATGCCCAAGTCTCACAGCGGCTCTAACTTCTAGGTCGCGTATTCCATCAACGAACGCTTGTACCAGATTCCCATCGATAAGTGCAGGGGCAGACTGGTATGCTTTCCGAACCAGCTTTTCAACTTCGAGGGCCCACTGCTGTAGGTTCTCGGCACTACGTTGAACACGATCCTTCAACTTAGCACGAAATACGTGCTCCAGGTGCGCGTCGCCGTATCTGGACTCTAACGCCTCCAGCAGCTGCTCGTAGGTTACATTCTTGCCGAGCGCCTCAAGAATGTTTAGGGCCTGGTCTCGGAGGCCCAAGGTGAGCGCGGTCATGGCTTGCGGTTTTGACCATCCATTCGCCTTCATAACGGCCTCAAATTGAATTTTATAAGCCGACCACGAAGATGTGCCATCGAATGGAGGCACCTTAAAGCCCCGCGCTGAAGGTGCAGCAACTACTGAAGCTACAGTCACGTCTCCAGTCTTCAGTTCCCCCAAAGCCTTCTTCACCCCAGCGATCTGAACTTCGGCTTCTGAGAGGCGATTCTCGTGCTGCTGTACCTGATCCTTCATCACCTTTAGGTCTTTGCCAAAAGTTGCATGAAGATCCTTTATGAGGAGCATCTGCTCGTCTTGGCGGCGGACCTGCTCCTCTTGGCGGCGGACTTGCTCCTCTTTGTCTCGCTGCAACTGCTCTTCCAACCGGCGAGCCTGCTCCTCTTGACGGCGAGCCTGCTCCTCTTGACGGCGAGACTGCTCCTGTAGCAGCGCCATTAAAGCTGACAAGTCTGGCGCCATTGATGCTGTAGAAACTGCGGATGGGCCAGCGACTGGCACTGACGCAGGCTGGACACCACCCGGTGTCTGTGTTGGAGAATGTCCAAACCGCCTTTGGTCCATGTCCTGCTGTCGCTGACTCCTGGTACGGATACCGTCTGTGTCGTCCTTCGGTAGAATTGGCATAATTTATCCCTCACTTCTGACACCAAATTGTTACGAGCTGGGTATGGGATAAATTAATTACTACCAATCAGACAATTAAATAACTTTATTGAACACAAAACACTTAAAACTTAATCACAAATACACTACTGATCACTATTCACTTAGATATCGCACTTATAGTTCACTTCGATTCGCTTCGTTGTATCGCCTAAATCAGACTGACTCATCGTGTGTCGGCTCTCTGCTTTTATACGACCAATATTCAAGAACATTCCAGCTATGTGTAGAACGGTTCCAGAAAAACATCAACAAATAAACATTACCAGGAAATACAAAAGTAGTAGGTATAAAAAATAATAACCTACTTGTACCGAATAAAGAAATAGGTACTTTATGCCCTCGGCGTACGGTCGAAATTACAATGACGAGTTCTAATATTGTTTATAAGTAGTTACCTACTTAACTTCAAACTAATAATAATGGAATGCTTCTCGAAGTTTTTAGCGCAAACACACTGTAATCCGTGCTTTCTCGAAAGATCTCGTACGTACGACGTAACAATACTTTCAACCAGCACTACATTTATCTAACCAATACGAGTGCGGTTTGCTATACTTTTCAGTATTAAATTCAAGACCAAATATTCCAGTTAATAACAGCAGTCTGTCTGTGATCAGAATCGAATGTGATCTTGTTCACGGTTCGTACTGCAACGGGTTACAAACTCATTTCATTCATGAATTTGTATCTGATACTGCTCCAAGTCATCAGTTTATGGAAATACCACAAAACGTTATTTATTACCCAGTAAACAAAAATATAATTTCATCTATATCTGTTAGGATTGTTGATCAATTTGGTCATTGCATTAACTTTGGAGAAGAATTTATTCAACTACGTCTTCTTTTAAGAAAAACAAAATGATAGTATACTATAAAAACACCCCGATGAAAACAAAACGTCTTAGTTCTTCTACGATTGCCAAAGTGCAGAGAAGTAAGAAAAAAGTTAAGAAATTGACTGAACCAAACAAAGATTTTCTTAAAGCCCTAGGATTTAAAGTATGAATATACTACAGATTACTGAATCACCGCACTTCGACACTTCGATTGAAAGTTATGAAGTCCATTCATATAATCCCTTCAATAACAGCTTTAGAGAAAACGATCAAATCAGAATTCCCATACACCAACAAGACATATACGTGCTACCATCAGCCAGTTCAATTTACATCGAAGGTCAAGCAAAACTCTTCGGAAAAGATGGGAATCCAATCAAGAAAACTGTTACGTTCACTAATAACTCTGTTATGTCTTTGTTTCAAGACATCAGGTACGAAATAAATGGTATTGAAATAGACCGTATAAAAAATTCAGGAATAACGTCAACAATAAAATCATACATCTCATTGAATGAAGCAGAAAATAAAGTTGCTGCTCTGTGGGGTTGGAGTTTAGAAGGATTTCAAAGTGATGGACATTTTAGTGCTGTGATACCATTAAATAAGGTTTTAGGGTTTGCAGAGGATTACAACAAAATAGTTATAAATTGCAAACATGAACTTATATTGAACAGAAGTAACACTAATTTAAATAGTGTTATTCTTACTGATGATATTGCTCATTTCCAAATAGACATACAAAGAGTTCAGTGGAGGGTGCCACACATAAAAGTGTCAGACCGAGAACGACTGACACTTTTAAAACATTTAGAAAGAGATAAACCTATTCAGATGGCGTTTAGAAATTGGGATTTATATGAGTATCCGTTATTACCTAAAACCACAAAGCATTCTTGATCAGTTAAAACTGCTTCACAATTGGAAAAACCCAGATATGTAATTTTTTATTTACAAACTAATCGAAAAAATAATAAAACTAAAGACAGTTCAGTATTCGATCACTGTGAAGTTACAAACGTTACGCTCTTTTTGAATTCACAATATTATCCATATGAACCTTTAGGTTTAAAGTTTTCCGAGAACAAATATAGTATATTATACGAAATGTTTGTGAAATTTCGTCAGTCGTATTACAACTGTCCAGTAGACCCGTTGCTTGGCGTAAAGGAGTTCAAAGAAAAAGCCCCTCTCTTTATCTTAGACTGCTCAAGACAAAACGATAACCTAAAAACAGGTCCAGTGGATGTGAGGTTGGAGATTGAGTGTTCTACAGCAATACCAGATAAGACGACTGCATATTGTTTGATTATAAACGATCGACTTGTGGAATACGAACCGCTCAGCAACATTGTGCGCAGGTTATCATGATTGCCATTGTAGATGTTCAAGGTTTTAAAACAGAAACAAATGAATTTATCGTGAAGGAAATTGCTGTATTATGTAATAAAAAAAATCAAGTGTTTTTAATTAAGCCACCATTTCCATTTTACGATTTGACGAAAGCAGAAAAACGGCAAGTCAGTTGGATTGAACGTAATAGAAAGATATACTGGAGTGAAGGATTTGTATCTTACTCAAATCATCAGAATTTGATTGTAGATATTTTAAGAGATAAAAGTGTTTACACAAAAGGTTTGGAAAAAGTATTATGGTTAAAAAATATTTTGAATAATAATAATGTAAATAATTTAGAAGATGAAGGTTGTCCTAATTTATTAAGTTTGTACGATAAATATGTACATTCTTATGATGTGTATAGTTGTATTTATCATGACACAATATGTGCTTTAAAAAATGTAATATGTTTAAATAAATGGTGTATGGATAATAAATATTTCTGTTAAATATTTTTTGTTTAATTTTTCACAATTGGGTATTAAGTATCAGTTTCCTATCCCTACCAATCCCGTTCAATGTTAATCGTTATAAGTTGCTGGTAACAGATGTGCGATGTCATTACACTTTTATAATTATCTGTATCAAGACCTAGGAAGTGAGTTAACAGAACATGTCTCAAAATAAATACAATCCTTGATATGACATGTATAATGCGTATAAAATGCGTGAATTTTCATTTAGTCAATATTGGGCAACGGCTGATTCAAGGAGAAGATTGGTGATGGAAATGGCTGACGCTGGGTTTTTTTATTGTGGAAATAGTGTAAATGATAAAGCAGCATGTTTTTCATGTGGAGGTGTTATAGAAGATTGGGAGATTTACGACGATCCTTGGATGCAACATGCTATACAGTTTCCTCAATGTTTTTATTTGAACGCTGTGAAAGGAAAATATTATATTAATAAGTGTCTGAAACAGTTACACTATTGAATTCAGAATAAGTCTACTTGTGCCTACATATTATTGAAAGCGCTATGTACCACAGCATTCGACTTCGTTGCAGTGTGAAGGTTCGATCACAAACTAAGTAGTGTATGATTGGGGAGTTTTCGTGATCTGGTGGATTGGATTTGGGTGTTTCTGGATCTCATCTAATCCAGAAACCCTAAATTGATTGATTGATAACCCATTTTCAAGTGTGGAATTGCGGGTTCCTGGATCTCCTGATCCAGGAACCCCAATTCTACACTACTGCCGTATCTCTCTTTTTTAACTTTTCAGGTAAAAGCTTAAATTATTATGAAAGTTGGACAAAGAAATAATACAACAAAATTATATGCAAATTGATTTTATTTGTTCAGTTTATAATCATTTTTCGAATACATTAATCAATAGTAGATTCCAGTTGGGTAGCAGCCATCAATGGGAGCGACAATCCCAGCATTGTAACCGACACCAGCAGGACCATAAGCCCCAATACCAGCACCATACGCCCCGATACCAGCACCATAAGCTCCGGCCCCATAAGCACCCACAGAGCCATAGGCAGCAGCAGAAGGAGCGATGCTCTCAATAGCAGTAACACCGTTACCGCAGCTGTAGCTGACGGCGCCAGCACCAGCACTGGGTAACACGCCTTCCAAAGCCACTGCACTCACGAACGGCAGCTCACCAACCACAGACAGAGCACCCTCATACACGTTCTCAGACGCTACGGAGAGGCCACTGGGAGCGAAAGCAGAGGCGCTGGAGACAGGCAGTCCACCGCCACTTGTGGGAATGATCTCTAGAGCACTCAAGCCATTGCCGAACAAACCATTACCAATCAAACCATTGTTAGCGCAGTTACCAGCATAGCCGTTACCAGCATAGCCATTACCAATCAGTCCATTTCCGATCAAACCATTACCAGCACATCCTGGGGCAACAAAAGTAGGAGCAGCGATGGCTCCACGACCAAGACATGAACAGAAAGCAGTCTGTAAACAAGAAATTATTGTATTAATAAATATGTAAACGATGTCGATGCATTAAAATGTGATTGTTTATTTAATTACTTAACATAATATGTGTCAAACGCATTTTATTTCATTGCATAGTGATAGTAAAAACTTTGTGATACCTAATTGTTTTTTTCTCAAACATGCATGGAAATGTTGTAATTTTTTCGAAAAAGAACACGTGAAGTATCGTATTTACGATCAAAGAAAATCAAATCCATTGCAGAAGCGGTTTTTTGAATTTGAAACATTACAATGCTCCAGCAATGTTGTATGAAACAGCGTGCTGGGGTTATTAAATACTCTTTGATTGGATCTCTTTTATACCAAAGTAAATCTCTTTGCTTAGTACAAATTGCGTTCAAAATTGGTGGCAAAGCTGAAAATTCATCTTGATTTCTTATTTACATACATTTATTTGCTCATAAACACGTGTCTCATATTCCATTCCATTGTGTGGTACCTTCTTGTAACTTTGATATTTTATAACTAGCTTCTGCCCGCGACTTCGTACGCGGATCCTGTTGCTTGTGCCAGCGACAACGGGGTCGTCAAAACGTCTGATGTAGAATTCTAAGGCCCGGGGACGGGAAAACAACGGGATGAGCGAGACGATTGGAGTCGTTCCAGTTCTTTCATTTTTGTATGTCAACAGGAAATGCCCATCAGACTAAACAACTTTTGCTAAGACGTCATTCCTTAATATGTTAGTGTCGCTGGGCTTTGTAGTTCCACAACAGGTGTTCCAGATCTTCAATTTTTTTCTCACAGCAGAAAATGCTCTTCACGTGGAATATTTTTTGCTATGGCACCATTTTTATATCTCTTATATCTGTTCATTTTCCAAAATAAATGACGTTCACGATCAGCGGACAGTCGCGCATTATATTCTTCACTGGTCTCTAGAGACCTGGATGTAGATGCATAAATACGCTGAGAACGCAAGCGAGTTTCGCGATCTGAAGAGGTTTCTACGGAGCGAGTTGCAGCCTGATGTTCTCGAATAGCATCAAGTCTATCCTGACGCTCTTCGGTAGATTCTTGGGATCTTATGATCCTCAATCTTTAAGCTCCTTTGGAACGTTGGGAAAGATTTGACCTCTTTCTAGTCATGGTTATAGTTTTATTCTGAAGATACCTGATCAATTAAAATCTAAGTGACTGCTCCCCTGCGTTACCGGGTAGGCTACCGTGTCACGAAGATAAATGGAAAAGGAAATTAAACACTCAAATAACATAAGCCCGAAGGCATATTTACTCGATAAAATAAAATAATAAATGGGAGTTTTAGCCAATAGAGTCAAATTTTCAATGATTCATAGAATTTTCATCGAAAATCAGTCCTAAACTGTTACCGCCTTCACCGCGTGGAGGTACTCCCAGCTTATGTTATTTTATAATTATACAGTGAAATTAGTGATAGCTTTGATTTCCACAACAGGGGTTCCAGATCTACAATCTTTATACGTCAACAGAGAGTGCTCATCAAGCTGAACAACTCTTGCTAAGACGTCATTCCTATATATGTTATAGTGTAGCTGGGCTCTTGGAGTTCCACATCAGCTGTTGAAGATCTTCAAATTTTATACGACAACAGAAAGTGCTCATCAGGCTGAACAATTCTTGCTAAGACGTCATTCCTATATATGTTATAGTGTAGCTGGGCTGTTGGAGTTCCACATCAGCTGTTCCAGATCTTCAAATTTTATACGACAACAGAGAGTGCTCATCAGGCTGAACAACTCTTGCTAAGACGTCATTCATATATATGTTATAGTATAGCTGGACTCTTGGAGTTCCACATCAACTGTTCCAGATCTTCAAATTTTATACGACAACAGAGAGTGCTCATCAGGTTGAACAACTCTTGCTAAGACGTTATTCCTATATTTGTTATAGTGTAGCTGGGCTCTTGGAGTTCCACATCGGCTGTTTCTGATCTTCAAATTTATTCTCTTAGCAGAAAATGCTCATCACGTGAAACAATTTTAGTTATGGTACCATTTTTGTATCTCTTATAGTTTAGCTGGTCTGTTGTGGTTCTGCATCAGGTGTTCAAATTTCCAAGATAAATTATAGCCTATATGTTGCCCAGACTTAATACCTATACAACAAAAAGAAAATCATTGAAATCCGTCCAGTAGTTCTGAAGATTAGCGTGTACAAACAAACAGACAAACAGACACACAGACAAACAGACAGATTTTTTTTTTTTTTGTTTCTTGCTCTATTACTGTTTTAAACCCCCCTCAATTATTTTTTTTTTAATATATTCAATGTACAGACACAGTTTTTTTACTGTTTTATTATATGTATAGATAATAGAAGTAAAGTATGGCAAATCTATGCGTCAAAATATGTAGTTATAACGAGAGAATGCTAGTTTCTTTCGGCTGCGCGATTTTGTTTAGTAACTAGGTTTCGATTTGTGCGCGTTGTAAAAAGAACTTTAAGAAATTGCGTTAAAAGTGCCAAATTACGTGAATTCGGTAAGTACAGCATGTCAGTGTAGTTAATGGTATAATAAAGTCATATGCATGTTTCACGAGTAACTCGAGGGTGAAATTACAAAAATATTATTTTTTAAAGCGAAACGTTAATTTTGTTCAATTGTCTGACCATTGTGTTATTATTTTTTGTCACGTGGCACTTAGGGCTTGTCACAGTATATTCACTAAAATGAACAGTAATTCCATTTCCGTTTTAGGAAAGATGCCTTTATATCCCGCTGAACGACAAAGACGTTACCGAGAGCCTTTAAAATCAAAACATACACAAAAATGGAATAAAGTACAAGAAAAAAAACAAAGTTTCCACTTCTGTCGGCACTCCCGGGCACCCCGGGAGTGCCGACAGAAGTGGAAACTTGAAAAAAAAATCGGCGCCGCGGTAATCAATGCGTTGATGTCTTTTACTTCAAGCACCGCGGTAATCAACTCGTTGATGTCTTTTTACTGGCCGACAGCAGGTGTGATTACAGAGTCGCGAAATCAATGGTTTAGTCCCATCTCAAAAATGCCCAACGTGTCTAAAGAAGTTTTCACTTCAAAAATTTGATCAGATTCGTCGATTTCGTTTTGACTCCGCCGTTACTCTTCATTTGTGTTACTTTTGTGTCATGACAAAACAAAAAAAAATACATAAAATTTTGAAAACGACCCTTAAACCATAAACACATATAAGTAAAACTTTCTCACCTGGATGAAGAGCGCCTGAGCGCAGAGGACGAGGATCACCTTGGCTGACATTGTAGTCCGTGTGGAAGTGAACTTGAGAATGAGTTTTACAAGAATCGATCGACTATTTATACCAAAACGTGGTCTCTATCTAAGTAGTTGTGTGACAGCAATTTATGTACATTTATTTTTCAAACCTTTTATCGGTGGTTGCTTAACAAATAAATAAAACTTTAAAAGTATTACCAAACGCTTTGTTTAAATAGGAAATAATAAAAAGTACGTGTTATTGATAAGACTATTGCACTATATAAACATGGTGTAAGACATCTAAAAGCATCAGTCTTCAGCTTCTCGTTGCACTTACGAATACATCAAACATGTCTACCTTCACTGTTCTGTTGCTCTGCATCCAAGCTTGCTTGGTCCAGGTAAGTTTTTTACTGGTAAATTTTCTTGTAACTTGTAGTCTTGATAAATTTCTCCCGTTGATGCATCCTTCTGTCTTATTTTGAAAGTTAATATAGAAGCTTTCAAATCAAACTAGCTCTCTGTAGATTGATCCTATCCTATACGTATGTAATTCGTGCTGATTTAAGATTTAATTTAGCTAAGGTAAGTAAGTAGTCCAAGTAAGTTTTTACTAAGTATTTCTGGTAGGTAACTTATCCTTCCTATAAACTTCCTCCATTGTTGCTTCCTCCTGTCATATTATCTATTCTTTGTACCTTTCTCCTATATCTATGTCATTCGTACTGATTTGAGAAAAGAAGAGACGTTCTTCCATTTCTTCAAAAATCTCGTAAGCTAACCTATTCGTTACTGATTACGAACCTCATTCAACTGTGCCTGTCCTTGTTCTTGATATTTCCTCAGCAAGTGATAAGTTTCCTATATAATGTTATTTTCTTCCAATAGAATGTTTTCGGCCTATACCTCGGTGGTCGCGGTTGTGGATGCGGAGAACCAGATTTTGGTATAGCCCCTGCTGTAGGCATCGGTTCTGCTTTTGATGGTGCCCTGGGTCTCGGCGCTGGTTTCTCTCCTGCTGCTGCATGTGGTGGTGCCCTCGGTCTTGGTGCTTACGGTGGTGCCGTTGGATCTGCTTACGGTGGCGCATTTTCTCCTGCTGCTGCATATGGAGGTGCTTTCGCTCCTGGAGCTACTTACGGCGGCACCGGCGAAGGCAATGTGGCTGTCGTAGGTGAGCTGCCAGTCGCCGGTAACACCGCTGTTGCTGGTACTGTTCCCATTATGGGTGCTGTGACTTTCGGTGGTGCTGTGCCGGCTGCTGGTGCCGTGTCTATCTCCGGACAATGCGCTTGTGGATGTGGTTCATCTATCTACTACTAATGCTCTTCTTTAAGAAATGATTTTAGTTGCTATACATGAAAACAGCGAAATATTATATCTTTGGTATGACAAACAACCTGTGACCGCAGTTTTAAAATTGAAATAAATAAATTAATGAGAAATTTACGTTTTATTTTCAAAATAAATCAGTTTATAACCTAATTAAAATTATTTTTATTTTTTTATAACCTTCGTTGGTTGAATACAGGAATAATGGCAACGCTGCCTAATCGCCACATTCGGCTTATTTACATTTTTAAGTTTATATATTTTGACAGTTTTTCTTGTATAGTGTTCTGTAAGTTGTGTGTTTGTAGCTATGTCAATAATTTGCGCGGTTTTACTAATTTTATCTATTAAATTTATATCTGGTCTATTGTAATGTGTTGTTTTGTCTGTGAGGATAGCTCGATCAAAGTATAGCTTGTATGTTATGTGTTCAAGAACCGTTTCTGGTGTATATTTGTAATAAGGTACTGGAGGTGTGGTAATTAATTTATATTTAATGGCAAGTTTTTGATGAATATGTTAACTATTTGATCGTGCCTGTGCTTGTAGTAAGTCTGAACTATTACTTTACATGCTCCGGTAATGTGTTGAATAGTTTCAGAAGAACTATAACATCGTCTACAAATATCTGTTAAAAGAGAGATTCGCATGATGCGCTTTTAGTAGCAACGGGTTTCAATAACTTGCGTCTTGAATTGCTGCCACGAACCCTTCAGTCTGGGCGAATAAATATCCGCCTGATTTATTCGTTCGACGCTAACTTGACGGCGTGTTGGCAAAGCTCTTGGCGATGTATTCCATAGAGTAATTTCTGGGTCCATTATTTATTCTGTCTTCTGCTGAAAAACCCTACAATTTTATGTCATCTATGTAGAGCAGGTGGTTAATTTTACCGTCGTGTCTGTCCGTCCGTATGCCATCTGAAGTGTCATTGTAATTGAGGCTATATCCTGGCATTAGTGAATGGTAATATATCATCTTGGAATATGCCTCGTTGGATCTCGATGGGTTCTGTGTCAACAATACCTGTAGATGTAATTTAGGTTATATCCTGGCATTAATGCATTGAATTTATTTGATAGCGGGATTAAGGCAAAACAGAACCATAGTGGGCTTAGCAAGTCATTTTGGAATATGCCTCGTTGGATCTTGATGGGTTCTGTCTCAACAATACCTGTAGATGCCGTAAGATGTAAACGTGTTGTCCATTGTGTAATTGTGTTATTTAAAAAGGCAATGATTGAAGGTTTATCTTAAATATATAAAAAATTCAAATAGTCAAGTGTGTGGGATAGAACCGTACGCTTTTTGTAGTCTATATACATAGTATGCTATATATATCTTTCTTTTTCCGATGAACCTGTTTGAGTATAACCGAGTCTATTGTAAGTTGTTTCTTGCAGCCCTGACTGAATTGTCGACAGCCTGTTTGTTCTTCGGATATTTTTTTTTTTGTTTAGGGTAGTCAATTTCGAACTACAAAAGCGATTTGGAACTTCACAGAGATTGTAGGTATTTATAATAGAACACAAAAAATGATTGCAAATCAGTTTATTAAATCATTTTCAGACAAACTGTTAAGTAACATATATGTATTTTTTTTTAATCCGCAACGGGTAAGCTCTTATGGCCTGCGTCTCACCAGATAGTAAGTGATTATCAGGCCGAAGGTGGAAACAAGCTTCACCCGGAATCCTTAACCACTGAAGAACTGGCTATCTTACCTCTAACTGCCGAAAATGCTGTTAACATTGTTGTTATGACGATTGTTGTTATGGATGGATTTCATTCTTAGTAACGTCCACATCCACAGCCACGGTTGCCATAGCCGAGTCCGAGAGCGGCAGGAGCGATGGCAGCAGTACCAAGTCCATAACCAGCGCCGAGCCCATAAGCGCCCGCAGCGCCATAGGCACCCACGTTTCCATAGGCACCTGCAGCACCATAGGTAGCAGCAGAAGGAGCGATGCCCTCAATAGCAGTAACACCGTTACCACAGCTGTAACTGACGGCGCCAGCACCAGCACTGGGCAACAGTCCCTCCAAAGCCACAGCACTAACGAATGGCAGCTCCCCAGCCACGGAAAGAGCACCCTCATACACATTCTCAGACATTACGGAGAGGCCATTGGGAGCGAAAGCAGAGGCGCTGGAGACAGGCAACCCACCGCCACTGGTGGGAATGATCTCTAAAGCAGCCAAGCCATTGCCAATGAAACCGTTGTTACCAGCATAGCCGTTACCAGCACAGCCGTAACCAGCATAGCCATTACCAATCAGTCCATTTCCGATCAAACCATTACCAGCCAAGCCGTTACCAGCACATCCTGGGGCAACAAAAGCAGGAGCAGCAATGGCTCCACGACCAAGACATGAACTGAAAGCAGTCTGTAAACAAGAAATTATTCTATTAATAAATATATAAACTATGGCAATGCATTGAAATATGATTATTTAATCGATCACGTAACGAAATATATGTCAAACGCATTTTGTGTTATTGCAAAGTGATAGTGAAAAACTTAAATCATAATTATTTTATAAGTCGTGTGTGTTGCGTCTACTTTAGGTGAAGTTAATTATGATTGGGGCTCTTACAATTACCCCGAATGTAACTTAAAGCATCCTTCCAAGCCGTACAATCAATTTCTGATAAAATAATTTGCATAAATCCGAATGCAGACGAACCCATTGCAGTTAAATCATAAACACATGTCAAACACTTTCTGCAGAACCACTGAAATCCAACACAAGAATAATAAAACACAGTCATTATAAAAGTAACAGTTTCTCACCTGGATGAAGAGCGCCTGAGCGCAGAGGACGAGGATCACCTTGGCTGACATTGTAGTTTGTGTTGAAGTGAACTTCAGAATGAGTTTTTCAAGAATCGATCGACTATTTATACAGAAACGTAGTCCTTATCTTATTGTATTGCACCACACACAGAAGGGTGCTAAACAAAGAGATAGAAAAATGCGTGCATTTTCATTTCTTTGTTATAATTTATCAAATGTTTTGTTACTGAAATATGAAATAGTAAAAAAGCACGTGGTATTGATAAGGCAGACTATATAAACATGGTGTAAGACTTCTAAAAGCATCAGTTTTCAGCTTCTCGTTGAACTTACGAATTCTTCAAACATGTCTACCTTCACTGTTCTGTTCCTCTGCATCCAAGCTTGCTTGGTCCAGGTAAGTTTTTTACTAAATATTTCTGATATGTTATTGTTCTCATGAGCTCCTTCCTGTTACATTACCTATCTTGTCTTTTGTACATTTAATTTTCTTCTCTATATGTCATTCATACTGATTTAAGAGAACAATCGACGTTCTTACATTTCTTCAAATTCTCGTAAACGAATATATTTGGAATTTCTCCTGTATTAGGGGTGCATTTATAAACATTTAAACTCACATACACAAACAGCCAGACCCAGAACAACTACTTGTAGGTCATACAAATACTTGTTCCGTGTGGGAATCGAACCCGCGACACGCAGCGCAGCAGTCAATCAGTTAGCCACTGCGCCAACGGTGGCGTCACTGATTATGAACCTCTTCAAACTGTGCCTGTCCTTTTTCTTGAGATTTCCTCAGCAAGCGACAAGTTTCCTATCTAATGAAATTTTCTTCCAACAGAATGTTTTCGGCGTATACCTCGGCGGTCGCGGTTGTGGATGCGGAGAACCAGCTTTCATCGGTGCTGGTTATGGTGGTGCTCTGGGTATCGGCACTGATCTCTCTCCTGCTGCTGCATGTGGTGGTGCCCTCGGTCTTGGTGCTTACGGTGGTGCTTTTGGATCTGCTTATGGTGGCGCACTTTCTCCTGCTTCTGCATATGGAGGTGCTTTCGCTCCCGGAGCTGCTTATTGCGGCACCGGCGAAGGCAATGTGGCTGTCGTAGGTGAGCTGCCAGTCGCCGGTAACACCGCTGTTGCTGGTACTGTTCCAATTATGGGTGCTGTGACTTTCGGTGGTGCTGTGCCGGCTGCTGGTGCCGTGTCTATCTACGGACAATGCGCTTGTGGATGTGGTTCATCTATCTACTACTAAAGCTTTTCTTTCTGAAAGGATTTTAGTTAGTATTCATAAAAACAGCGAAATATTATATCTTTGCTATGACAAACAACCCGTGACCGCAGTTCTGAAATTGAAATAAATAAATTAATGAGCAATTTATGTTTTATTTTCAAAATAAATCAGTTAATAATTAAATTAAATTAAATTAAATATTTATTTCAGACCGAAATTAGTCCATAACTTGCTAGTGGTTAGTAACAGATTGTGCTTACATGCTATGTTGGTGTTGTTAGTAATATAATTAATTAGTTAGCACAAAACTAATGCTATTTTATACCCAGTGTCTTTGGATAGGGCAGTCCGGTCTGCTAGCAATCATTTTCAGGATACTGTTACGAGTGTTACGCAAGCGATGTAGTAAGGAAGCCGGTTTCTTACGCATATTTCATCCGTATGCGCTGCAGCAAACATTCCGGACGCACTACAACGCCGCGGCAACAGCAAGAGCATCCTGAAAACGTTATTGTATTGCACGCGCAGGACGTTGTAGGCTCGGCTCGTATATGATACCCACAGGCCGCTCGAGTAGAAGGACTGACAGAATGCTTTAAATACTAATATAATACTGACTTTGACGTCTGTCGTGCAGCGAGCGAACCTACGGGCGAGCATATTTCTCCTCACCGCCAACGCCCTGCGCTCGCGCTCTACGTCGCCATCATCCCGTAGATCATTAGTTACAACATGACCTAGGTACTTAAAAATATTTACTACATTAAGTACTACGCCGTTAAGATATACCGGAGGTACATGACGGGGCTCTTGTTTTGGTACCGTAAACACTAAGACCTCACTCTTTCTTGAGTTATATTTAAGGCATCGAGTGCATCTCCGCATACGTCTCTCAGATCGTGAGTAGCTTCCTTCGTCCGTGCATCGATGGACTGAGCAACACCATGTCGTCCGCGTAACTTATGTTATTGACACATGTACTCTCTATATGATAGCCGATATGTCGCTGCTTAAATTCAAAAGGGCCATAAATAAAAAAATACAATTACTTTTTATAGCAAAAATCGTACCAATTCTGTTTTTTATTTTTATATTCAAAAAAGACAACCAGCATTTTCGCATAAAAAATGGCCTAATCACACAACTGCCCTATTTGCATTTTTACACTTTGGTGACTAACTTTAGAGCAAAACTGACATCTTCTGAATTACGACCCAGCAGTCAGCATGAGTGCACGTATTTTTTGAGAAAAAGCGCCACATTTCGACTCGCCGACCTCAACTTTGTTCGAAACTTATCGTAAAAAGTGCCACATTTTGAAATACGACGTTATTGAATTAAAAATACATGTGAGTATAGCATTATCTCATAATAAATAGTGCCGTATTTTTTTATGTGTCCATTTTGAGTTCAAACAAAATGTGTTTTATTAACTCATTCTTAAGTAATAGGTATGTAAGTATGTAATAAACGGCGGCGAAATACATCTATTCTGTGTAATTAACCGTCAAAATATTGAGACAGAGTCCGGCCTTTTAATTGACACAATACAAATGAGCAATAAAAAAGAAAACAAAATAATGTTCTGTGGGTTTTGTTAAATTCGGGTTAATGCAGCGCCGTCATTGTCCCATTGGATTTAATTTTTAATTTGTGTTTATGTGACATGGTCAGGCGTATCCCATCAAAAACATAACGTGTAACAGAATACAAGTCTCGCAACGCAGTTCTTCTACCACAAAAAGATATGTAATCAGATAATTTATTCAGTACCTTTTCAAAATATGGTTTCACCAAGGGGCGTAGTACGACTGACGCCGGTGTCACCTTATTAAAGCACATATTTACGGCGTGGGAAGAGGCCCAAGACGCCATAGGAATTTTTTGTGACCTCTCCAAGGCATTTGATTGCGTCGTCCACGAAACCTTAATCTCGAAACTTGAGCATTACGGACTTGGAAAACTTGCGCTTAGTTTAGTAAAATCTTATTTAAATGGTAGACAGCAGCAAGTTCAAATAAATGGTGTCAATTCACTTGCTTTAAAAGTAAAAATGGGTGTACCACAAGGATCGATATTAGGTCCTTTCCTCTTTTTAGTATATATTAACGATCTGCCCCATTTGTTAAAAACCCAACCGCAAATGGTGTTATTTGCTGATGATACTTCCTTAATTTTTAAAATTAATAGACGTGCATCAAATCTTGACGACGTAAATAACGCCCTGTTGCAAGTCCAAAATTGGTTCACTGCTAATAATTTAGTATTAAATGGTAAAAAAACTAAATGCATAAGATTTTCTTTACCAAATGTCAAAAGTAGTAATTGTGAGATAGTATTGAATCAAGAGAGACTAGAATTTGTCGATAAAACTGTTTTCCTGGGGATCACGCTCGACTCAAGGCTTCAATGGGGTCCTCATTTAACATCCCTTTCAGGACGGCTAAGTTCAGCAGCATATGCTGTGAGAAAAATACGTCAATTTACTGATGTAGATACCGCGAGGCTAGTCTATTTTAGTTACTTTCATAGTATTATGTCGTATGGTATTTTACTATGGGGTCGGGCTGCAGACATCGAGTCTATTTTTATTCTGCAGAAAAGAGCCATCAGAGCCATATATGGCCTCCGCAGGCGCGACTCTCTAAGGGAACTGTTTAAAGATATTAACATCATGACGGTACCTTGTCAATATATATATGAAAACATTATGTACGTAAGGAAAAATCTACATCTTTTTAGTAAAAGAGGTGCAAGACACAATTATATCACTAGAAATAGGGACCAATTAGTTCAACCAGGTTTCAGATTGGCTAAAGTGGACTCATCTTTCATGGGGTACTGTTTAAAATGTTACAATAAAATACCTCCCCACATACTTCAACTGAATGAAACGAAATTTAAATCTTATATAAAACGCACACTATGCAGCCAAGCATATTATAATTTGGGGGATTACATCGCTGATATAAATGCTTGGCTAAACGTTGGTCCTGCTCCACAAGGGCGCATAAACTAATTGATTAGCATTTGGAAATACTGTTGGAGTTGCTGAAGATATAGAAACTACTCATCTTTGCATTGTATAAATTCAATCCCTTTCAAATTGTATAATTTCATAACATGTGTGAGTACTATGTACCTACTTTAAAGCTACCATTTACTAGGTACGTCTTTCATTGACTTGAATGTGCCCTTGCGGCTGACAATATGTCATGCTCACTCTAATGTCTCGCTGACGGTGGCGTGTGTGTTGGATCATTTAGCTCCCTTCAAAATGGTTGAGCTGAATGGTGCTAATCCATGCGTCATGTTCGTGAACGGGCGCTGTCAGTAGGGACTGGTCATCTTCTAGCTGCCATGGCTTTTTTAATTTGATTTTTGAATTGTTTTATTTTTTATTACGGACGCTTTTATCCTTTTATCGTTGTGCATCGTTCTCACATTTATAACTTTAACATGAATGATGTAACCAATATTTTGTAAATATATTGTGATTTAAAAGAGTGTCCATGGAGTTTCTTGCCCGTTCTTCTCCATAGGTACCTACTACGCTTTGGAATGGGCAACTAGCTTCATCTTTCTGACTGACCGACCCCTTGACAATTCAAAAGTGCCTGTAATTGGTTTATTTGAAATAAATGGTTTGAGTTTGAGTTTGAGTTTGACCTATCTATTTGTCATCTTTATTCCTTTAATAATTAGAATGACTCGGCCATCGCATGGCAAAATAATTACATAAGGATAAACTACTATTTTAAAATAGTCGTAATTAAATAAAATGCAGTGCTAATATTAGGTAGATTCTGTATATGTAGAATGTAGAATTAGATTATATCGCCGTGCCGAAGTTCAAGGGGTTGAAAATGTCTTGAATGGCTTCGAGATAAGGTGCTGTGCCTTTGTGTTTATTTTGCTCAACTTAGTGGGTGGGCGCGGTAGTACCCCCGAGTACTACCGCGCCCATCGATATATTACATAAACCACTCAAAATGCTGGATATCTTGAGATTAGCTCTAAAAGTACATTAAAAAAAAAAGTGCAGATTTTTTTAAATGTTTCATGTACCTACGTTTTCTTTTTGATTTGTATCTTTTTATGGTTGATTTTTTGTAATTTTGACACGCCCCACTACCGCATAATCGTGTGCGTAAAATGCGTTAGTGGGACGCGTCATTTCAGAGTGGACAAACTTTAGTTACTGAAGCATTTTGAACCAGAAATGACACTAACGCTTATACTTTTATATGAGGATGTTGTTAGGCATCGTACTGAGAGTCTATTTATGTGGTAACTTTCAGGAAAAAAGAAAAACAAAATTCGCCACATTTTTTTTTTTCAATAGAGAATTTTACCAGATCATTATATGGGGCGGCTGTCGTTTAGCTGATGTCTACAAGTCAAAACTTATTAAATGAACCCTGTTGAATATTTTGTGATTTTTAATGGATTTGGAGTAATTTCAATATGTACTAAAAATGAGGATTTTAATTTTCAATAACATTTTTATTTCAAATAATATAGTAAATAAAATAAATACTTTAAGGTAATGTTATTGCAGTACCTATGTATCCCTTTCGGATCAGACAGGGTTTTTTTTACATATTGTATAATAGGAATACTCAATAAATCCTCGTTGCTCCCGTGGTCACAAGCGCTACTGCTGAGCATGAGGTAAAGTCTTATTGGGTTTTTCCATCAGGAAATTTTCAGTAGCAGCCCGGAGTCTGGATTTGTGCCCTCGTATTACATGTGTGATAAAATTATTATTTTCTACCACATTGCTATAATCTCACGATTGGTTTCGGATTGTGGGGCTCGCTGCATGATTTTGAAGGACTTTGTTAATTCATTGCTTCATGTTCGAAAAATTTGACTGCTCAAGAAAGTAAATAACGTAATGAATATTGTTCAACATTCAAAATAAAGACATTGCTACTGTGAGTGTGTTACGCGATTATCCCGCTGTGCGCCGATGGGAATAAACCAAAAATCTAAGTGGCTCAATTTTTGTGCAGCTTATCCCTCGTACAAAGTTAACAGTTTGTACTATACGATTCTCGTCTGTTGTGCGAACTGAGAGTTAGAGAATATCTCCCGGCCTGATGGCCAGGAGATATTCATTCTTTCTGATAATTAGACAAAAATCAGAAAGACAAATGTCAACGTATGTGAAACTATTAGAGTATGTACGTGTACTGTATGTTTAAACAAAAATGATTAATAGTTTTGTTTATGTGTACATGCAAACTAAGCGACAAGTGAACCGTCACCAGCGCGTAGACCGGGAGTCATGTTAAAAACACAAATATCGCTCCGCGATTTTTTATCTGGACATGATAACCATATTGCGTGCCGTGTGTTGGATTGATGGGAGGTTAGGGAGTAGTGGGATGGCATAAACTAATTAATTACTTCGATTATCTCACAATTTTTAAATATTTCAACAATGAGCAAATTCGACCTTTGCCATTATTGTCTACTGTTTCATCGGCACCTCTAAATACATTTTTTACATTTGTACCTCGTTAGATAGCTGATTAAATGAAGATGTCTTCTCTGTAACTTGTATGCTTAATACATTAGTAAAATTTTGAGATAACTGGTGTCAAAGTTCATGTACTTACATGATTTTTAAAAATTGTTAGTAAACTTCTGCCTTTAACTTTTACTTGTTTGATGTTTTAGAAAATTTATTTGCATCGAAAGGTTTATTAAAGTATTATGTATCTCATGAAAAAGCAATGAAGGCCATTCAATTTGAGAGTTTAGAGAAAAGTGATATTTAGTGACGAATTCTGTAAATTTTTCAAAATAACATAATAATTGGGTTTTCTCGATTCCCATGAATTTTCGCCTAGGCTTCATGGCGTGCTCAATTGTTGTATATGGGTCACACTATCACGTCCTGGAAGGAATACGTCAATATACCAGTCACCCTGTATAATTATATTTTCCGCTATGTGAAATAAGGCGACTGTTTGTGATTTTGTGATTTTCATCTATTTAAAAGTGCAAACCAACGAGGTTGTTTTAGTCCAGCGAGAAAATATTAATATCTCCCTAAAATGGAGTTTTAAAAGTCAAGTTTTTATTTTCTTGAATCCTCTAACCTCAGAAATTTCTTTTTAAATGTGGCCTGAAATTTACACTTTCTTGACCCCGATCACCCCTGATGGAAAAAGGTGGATGAGGTCTATGATGAACTTCTCGTAGTAAAGTATTAAAAACTAATTTTCAAGTGTCTGTTTATTTTTATTTTGCACTATGTTTTGCCTTTTAGTCTGTGATAAATAAGTGCATTTTCTTTCTTCAAACTTCCTTTATCACAGAATTTAAGAGATATCTCTATAATAATAAAACTTCACACTTTAACATTACAGGGACACTGGGTAAAAGTAAATTCATCAAACAAATAAACTGCAAATCATTTTATTGAATCGTCATTGGGTCGGACGAAAATTTACGTAATATTTTTATGGTTTTAGTAGACACCACATCCACAGCCGCGGCCTGCATAGCCAAGTCCGAGAGCTGCAGGAGCTCCAAGTCCATACCCAGCGCCAAACCCATAGCCACCCACAGTTCCATAGGCACCACCAGCGCCATACGCACCAGCAGCACCATAGCCAGCAGCAGAAGGAGCGATGCTCTCAATAGCAGTAACACCGTTACCGCAGCTGTAGCTGACGGCGCCAGCACCGCCACTTGGTAACACTCCCTCCAAAGCCACAGCACTCACGAACGGCAGCTCACCAGCCACGGACAGAGCACCCTCGTATACATTCTCAGACGCTACGGAGAGACCACTGGGAGCGAAAGCAGAGGAGCTGGAGACAGGCAGTCCACCGCCACTGGTGGGGATGATCTCTAGAGCAGCCAAGCCATTGCCAATAAAACCATTACCAATAATACCATCACCAATGAAACCATTGTTGGCACAGTTACCAGCATAGCCATTGCCAATAAAACCATTACCAATAATACCATCACCAATGAAACCATTGTTGGCACAGTTACCAGCATAGCCATTGCCAATAAAACCATTACCAATAATACCATCACCAATGAAACCATTGTTGGCACAGTTACCAGCATAGCCATTACCAATTAAACCATTTCCAATTATACCATCACTAATCAAACCATTGTTGGCACAGTTACCAGCATAGCCATTACCAATCAATCCATTCCCGATCAAACCATTGCCAGCCCAGCCGTTACCAGCACATCCTGGGGCAATCAGAGCAGGAGCGGCGATGGCTCCACGACCAAGACATGAACTGAACGCAGTCTGTAAACAAAAAAATCTTGTATCAGTAATTATCGATATCAGCAAATATGCATTGGAACATAATAATTATATCGATCAAGTAACGTAATGGGTGTCAGACGTGTTTTATGCAATTCTAAACATGATTTTAGTGTGGAAAACTTAACGTTCATTATAAAATAAAAAGTAAGAATGTATGGCTTAAGTTAAATGGCCTCTTCGCGGAAATGAAGACCAGAGTTTTAAATCTGAATTTAAACCTTTTTTCTATATAATGGTAATATTTACATGTGACTCGAAATAATAGGGTTTAATAGGCATTACAACATGCGTTAGTTAATCCACAATATTAAACTGATCAAATGCTCAGTGTCACATTAAATTTCGATACTCTAAAAGGATTCAAGAAATGGGAACACAAAATATTGAAGAATTATTAATTCTCACCTGGATGAAGAGCGCCTGAGCGCAGAGGACGAGGATCACCTTGGCAGACATTGTAGTTTTTGTTGAAGTGAACTTCAGAATGAGTTTTTCAAGAATCGATCGACTATTTATATTGAAACGTAGTCCTTATCTAGTTGTGTTACAGTAATTTGTGGATTTTGAAATGAACTTTTCTTACCTTTATCAGTAGTTGCAATATGGGGAAATAAAAAATGCATGTATTTCGTAAGTGATGGTATCCTTGAAATATTTAGTATGAAGGGCTTTGTTTTAATAGAACGCAGAAAAAACATCACGTTGTTATGATAAGAAAATTCCGTACTATATAAACGTAGTCTAGAAGTAGTAACATCATTCAGTCTTCAGCTTTTCGTTGAACACAAACAAACATCAAACATGTCTACCTTCACTGTTCTGTTGCTCTGCATCCAAGCTTGCTTGGTCCAGGTGAGTGATCGTCCAAAATATATTTAATTTTAAGATTTCTCATCATTGCTAATGTTTTTGTATTTCATAGTTGTTCTGTAATTCTGGCATGATGATTTTCTATAAATAAATATGTTTTTGTTCCCACAGAATGTGTTCGGCTGCGGAGGTCAAGTGGCCGCCGTAGCTCCTGCTCTGGGTTTCGGCGCTGGTCTTTATCCTGGTGCTGCATGTGGTGGTGCCCTCGGTCTTGGTGGTTATGGTGGCGCACTTGCTCCTGCTACCGCATACGGAGGTGCTATCGGCACTGGAGCTGCTTACTGCGGCACCGGTGAAGGCAACGTGGCGGTCATTGGTGAGCTACCAGTCGCCGGTAACACCGCTGTTGCTGGTCAGGTCCCCATCCTAGGTTTCGTGAATTTCGGCGGCGCTGTGCCAGCTGCTGGTGCCGTGTCTATCTCCGGCCAGTGCGCGTGCGGCTGTGGTTCTCCTATCTACTACTGAAGGATCTTCTACTGATGCCTCAATAAAAATAAACGATTATGAATTGAGCAAATAATTTAATATTTTATTTAATCTACAAATACAAACCTATTAATTCTTATTTTTTATCCTAACTAGTTATTATATATGCGAAAGTGAGTTTGTCTGTTTGTTACGCTTTCACGCTAAAACGGCTGATCAGCTTTCGATGATATTTGGCACACAGATAGACCTTGACCTCGGTTAGGAAATAGGATACTTTTTATTCCGTTAGTTTGTTCCGTGGGATAATTTCTGACCTTCGTTCACATAATTTCTGACCTACGTTCACATAATTTCTGACCTACATTCCTGTGGAATTTTTTCCGACAATTACGCGTGCGAAGCTGCGGGCAAAAGCTAGGAAGTAATAAATTAATGTTGGATTTTCACGCTGACATGCATTTTTGGGTTTCGGTTTAAAGAAATTTGATCCTCAAAAAGAGCATACCTACCATGCATTGTAGACCTAACTAAGAGAAACTATACAAAATATTTATCATTATTGTTGGTTAGCCAAATACAACTTTAACCTATTTTAGGGTTTCATACTACTGAATGAAAAAGCAGAACTCTTATTGGATCACTCGAGTGTCTGCCTGTCTGGCTGGCTGCCTGTCTGTCCGTCTGTCACAGCCAATTTTCTCCGAATATTCTAGACTTATTTAGTTGAAAATCGAATAATATGAATTTCTGTGACCCAAACACGAACGTGTAACGTAAATAAATGAATTTTGAATATGGGGATAATCGAATTAATAAACTTATTTATGCCATCCCGCTTATTCCTAACCTCCCAGCAATCTAACAGATGGCAAGCAATCAGGTCGTCATGACCAGATTACTAGTCGCGGAACGGCTTTTGAATTTTTAACATAACTCACGGTCTACTCGCTGGTCACGGTTCACTTGTCGCTTAGTTCACGTGTGTTTTTAAAAATAATGTTTGTGTACCTTCAGTAGAGGTACTAAGGCATAATACATGCAGCAAGTTACCAACACAGGTGTTAGAAAAATAATAAGTTAGAGGTGCCCATTTTAAACAAAACTTTTTTTTTTTATTACAAACAGCAATCAGGTTCAGGTTTGAAATTATTTCAACAATTGCCAATTTTATCTTTGTCAGCATTATCGACAATGGATCCCAATTATTTGAAATAAATTAGCAATGAAGAAGAAGGCCTTTCAATTTCATATTTTCAAGAATTCATAATTTATGTGACATTCTGGGATTTTTCTGAAACTAAGGCTAAGCCATGATAAACAAAGGATTTTTTTTAAAGCCTCAAATGTCAACGTATGACAAACTATTGGAGTATGTACGTGCACTGTTTGTTTAAAAAAATATTATTAATAGTTTTGTTTATATTTACATGCAAACTAAGCGACAAGTGAACCGTGACCAGCGAGTAGACCGGGAGTCATGTTAAAAACCCAAAAACCGCTCCGCGATTCGTTATCTGGTCATGACAACCTGATTGCGTGCCGTGTGTTGGATAGATGGGAGGTTAGGAAGTAGTGTGATGGCATAAACTAGTTAATTACTTCGATTATATCACAAATTTTAAATATTTCAACAATTTGTAAATTCAACCTTTGCCAGCACTATCGACTGTTTCATCGGCACCTCTAATTTTTTTTTAAACATTTGTTCCTCTTTAGGTAGCTGATTAAATGAAGATGTCTTCTCTGTTTCTATGCTTAATGCCTCAGTAATATTTCGAGATAACTGGTGTCAAAGTTCATGTACTTAGATGATTTTTGAAAATTGTTTGTAAACTTCTGCCTTTAACTTTTACCTGTTTGATGTTTTAGAAAATTTGGTTACATCGAAAGGTTTATTAAAGTATTAGGTATCCCATGGAAAAGCAATGAAGGCCATTCAATTTGAGAATTTAGAGAAAAGTGATATTTAGTGACGAATTCTGTAAATTTTTCAAAATAACATAAAAATTGGGTTTTCTCGATTTCCATGAATTTTCGCCTAGGCTTCACGGGGTGCTTAATTGTTGTAAATGAGTCACACTATCACGTCCTGGAAGGAATACGCCAAATTACCAGTCACCCTGTATAATTATATTTTCCGCTGTGAAATAAGGCGAACTGTTTGTGATTTTGTGATTTTCATCTATTTAAAATTGCACTTTTGCACCAACGAGGTTGTTTTAGTCCAGCGAGAAAATATTAATATCTCCCTAAGATAAGATGGAGTTTTAAAAGTCAAGTTTTTATTTTCTTGAATACTCTAACCTCAGAAATTTCTTTTTAAATATGGCCTGAAATTTACACTTTTTTGACACCGATATCCCCTGATGGAAAGAGGTGGATGAGGTCTATGATGAACTTTTCGTAGTAAAGTATTAAAACTAATTTTCAAGTGTCTGTTTATTTTTATTTTGCACTATGTTTTGCCTTTTAGTCTGTGATAAAAAAGTGCATTTTCTTTCTTCAAACTTCCTTTATCACAGAATTAAAGAGATATCTCTAGACTAATAAAACTTTACACTTAAACATTACAGGGACCCTGGGTAAAAGTAAATTCATAAAACAAAATAAATTGCAAATCATTTTATTGAATCATTAGTTTGGATGAAAACTTAAGTAATTATTTTGAAGATTTTAGTAGACACCACATCCACAGCCACGGCCTGAATAGCCAAGTCCAAGAGCTGCAGGAGCTCCAAGTCCATACCCAGCGCCAAACCCATAGCCACCCGCAGTACCATAGGCACCACCAGCGCCATACGCACCAGCAGTGCCATAGCCAGCAGCAGAAGGAGCGATGCTCTCAATAGCAGTAATACCGTTACCGCAGCTGTAGCTGACGGTGCCAGCACCACCACTGGGCAATAAGCCCTCCAAAGCCACAGCACTCACGAACGGCAGCTCACCAGCCACGGACAGAGCCCCCTCATACACATTTTCAGACGCAACGGAGAGGCCACTGGGAGCGAAAGCAGAGGAGCTGGAGACAGGCAATCCACCGCCACTGGTGGGAATGATTCCTATTCCAGCCAAGCCATTGCCAGCACAGTTACCAAACAAGCCATTGCCGATCAAACCATTACCAATTATGCCATCACCAATCAAGCCATTGTTGGCCCAGTTACCAGCACAGCCGTTACCAGCATAGCCATTACCGATCAATCCATTTCCGATCAAACCATTGCCGTTACCGAAAGCTCCACGACCAAGACACGAACTGAAAGCAGTCTGTAAACAAAAAAATTATTATTAGTAAATATATCTCGATTAACAAACGATGGCGATGCATTGAAACGTTATTATTTAATTGATCACGTAACTAAATGTGTGCCAAACGCATTTTATGTAATTGCATAGATGATAAAACATAATCATCACTAAATTTTTCACTCTAGGCGAAGTAAAATAGTATTTGGAAATTCCTAGAATTTACCGAAATGCAACTTTAAGTAATGTAATTAGTCCTTCTGAGTAGAACTAAAAGTTTCTGATCATAGTATAGAACGCAGACAACGATCCTTGTTAAATCAGAACATAATATCTGCGCAAAAGTAGTAACGGCAATCAGAATATAGTCATTATAAAAGTCAAAATACTTTCTCACCTGGATGAAGAGCGCCTGAGCGCAGAGAACGAGGATCACCTTAGCTGACATTGTAGTTTGTGTTGAACTGAATTTGAGAATGAGTTTTCCAAGACTCGGTCGACTACTTATACTGAAATGTAGTCCTTATCTAATTGTGTTGCACCACACACAGTAGGCTGCTAAACAAAGAAATCGGAAAATGCGTGCATTTTCATTTCTTTGTTAAAATTATCATATGTTTTGTTATTAAAACAGGAAATAGTAAAAAAGTACGTGTTTTTGATAAGAACTCCTGCACTATATAAACATGGTGTAAGACATCTAAAAGCATCAGTTTTCAGCTTCTCGTTGAACTTACGAATTCATCAAACATGTCTACCTTCACTGTTCTGTTGCTCTGCATCCAAGCTTGCTTGGTCCAGGTAAGTTTTTTACTAAGTTTTTCTGGTATCTTATTATCATTTTCATGAATTTCCTCCATTGTTGCTTCCTCCCGTCATATACCTATGTATATTTCTCCTATATCGATGTCATTCATACTGGTTTGAGAGAAGAAAAGACGTTCTTTCATTTCTTCAAAATCTCGTAAACTAAAATCGAATATGTTAGTCTTAATGATATGAACCTCTTCAAACTGTGCCTGTCCTTGTTCTTGAGATTTCCTCAGCGAGCGATATGTTTCCTATCTAATGTTATTTTCTTCCAACAGAATGTTTTCGGCCTATACCGCGGCGGTGGAGGCTGTGGATGTGGAGCACCAGCTGTTGGTCTAGCCCCTGCTTTAGGCTTCGGTTCTGCTTATGATGGTGCTCTGGGTTTCGGCGCTGGTCTCTCTCCTGGTGCTGGATGTGGTGGTTCCCTCGGTTTTGGTGCTTACGGTGGTGCTTTTGGATCTGCTTATGGTGGCGCACTTTCTCCTGCTGCTGCATATGGAGGTGCTATCGTTCCTGGAGCTGCTTACGGCGGCATGGGTGAAGGCAACGTGGCGGTCATTGGTGAGCTGCCAGTCACCGGTAACACCGCTGTTGCTGGTACTGTTCCCATAATGGGCGCAGTGACTTTCGGTGGTGCTGTACCCGCTGCTGGTGCCGTATCTATCTCCGGACAGTGCGCTTGCGGCTGTGGTTCTCCCCTTTACTACTGAAACCCAAAATCGGAATAAACGACCATAAACTAAACAATCTTTTTTTTGCAACATCTAACCATAACCGCGGTGTCAAAATAACATAGGTACTAGAATATAGCCATGCTGAGGCAATTATTTCTTTTTTAAAATTATTGTTTCATGCTAGAAAACATTACAACATGAGCTGTTCTGTTTATGCTTCATTCTGAGTTTCTCTGTTTTTAATTGTTGCCTTGTTTCATTTACTGTACTGTTTATTATTCTTAATTTTCTTCTTTTCGAGACTTCTTATTTAAATAGGTAAAGGATTTTATTATTTCAAAGAGCAATGGCCAATCTCCTAACATCTACGAAAATTTAACAAAACGTTACCTAACGATACATAATATTATTACTTCGTTTCATTTGCCCATGAATTTATAACTTTGAACAACATTCTTTTTTTAAAGTACGGAGAATAAAGTAGGCAAATACGCAAAAAAAAATTGGGTTTAATTAATAATATATTTTTAACCTGTTGAATCTTAAATCGAGTTGTATTTCTTAATTATGTAGACAAAACGGATGAGCACAATATAAATAAAGAGTGCGAAATAACACAAGAACGATCAGAACAGAGTCGATGCCGAAATTACAAAAGAAAAATGACAATTATGTAGTTGACTTGTCAAAAATAGGGAGGTAATTTTTTTAAAATTCTGTTGCATTAAACATACATTAAATTCTGACCTGTAAACTTGAACTTAGAAGACATAAACTTAACCGAAAACAGACGAATTTAACAGCGGGTCCTAAACTAAGCGCTGCCTGTATCTTTGTGACCCAAAATATTATATTATTGATCTATTTTCGTCAGTACCGAGTTTCAAAAGTAATAGCATGTTTCTAATTTAGAAATTGCCTATATTAACTACTAGTAGCTGCCACGCTTTTTTACTGACTGCATCGAGGATGTTCGCGCCGTTTCGCACTGATGGCTTTTATGCCATCATTCGCGAGCGGACGGTATCCCTGATCTGCAGAATGCGTGACGGCCGCAACGAAATCTTAAAGACAGCCGATAGGGTCTCATCCCCGCTTTGGTCACTTGTTAAGTCAGTCATCTGACTTACTTTGACAAATTCTGACTTTTATTTTTAATATTTATAAAGAATTTCTGGATTTGAATTGACATAAATTTTAATTTATTTAAATAATGTAGTTAAACGATTTTAAAGATCTTAATAATTTAAAGATGCGATTGACTTATTAATTTATTTTACAATTTGATATTATGTACCTATTTATATTTTTATGTAATTATTTATTTTAGTTATAATAATTATTATTGTAGCATGTATTTTAATCTTTCATAGGTTAGGTATACTAACATTAATATGGATCACTGAACCTGATTAAAAAAAAAAAAAAAATTATAAGTAAAATCAAATTATACTAATGGCTTATCTTATTTAAATAATTCACAAGAGTTTATACGGTTAACATTCACTGTGATATATAGTAACAAAATAGATTTAGATTTTAGAAGAAGTTCTTTCTGAAATAAAATTTACGTAGATTTACCTGCATGAAGAGTAGTGGTGGCCCAGTAGCCACGGCCCCGACTTTCGAGTTATAGGTCGTAGGTTCAACCTTGCTTTATAAGTGCGCAGGCGGTTTACTTAGTGTAAATAATTTCATCACCTCTGCTCTCAAAACTGTGAAGGAAAATATCGTGAGGAAACCAGCATGTCCTAGAACCAAAAATTTCAAGACATCTGCTAACCCGTGCTGGGCCCGCGTGGTAGATTAAAGTCCACTCCCACTCGAAGAGAGGTCTGCAATATGTCCCAGCAGTGGGAACATTATAGGCTGATATGATTATGCATACTGATAAGAAAAACTTTTAATGTTTAAGACGAATACCTTTTGTTTTCCTTTCTTTTAAAACTAAATAATTATAATAGTCCTATTAATAGTGATGAGGTCCTGGGTTCGATTCGCAGGTTGGACAAAGTGTTATTAGGTTTTTCTGTCTGAAATTTCTCAGTAGCAGCCTGGAATCTGGATTTGTGCCCGGTTGATGGCAATAGGCTCGCTCACTATTATATGGGACTTAAAACATAACTGGCGAAATGTGGGTGAACCTGCTACAGGGACACCTCTGTCCAACCCTTCGGGGAAACAAGGCGTGATGTAATTATAATAGTAAATTAGAATAATAAACAATGTAGGTACTGCAGTTTGGTAATATAGTCTGTCAATAACTAATTCTGTGTTTCTCTAGTCTAAAATAGCAATCTGTTATTTTTCTTTCTGAATGACTGGATTTTTATGGCTTATTTACTTTAGGTTGAACAATATATTGTTGGAATCCCGATTTTATTTAAATACAGATAGTGGTCTTCTGTTAAAACATAAATTCTGTTTGCACAAGCATCGTGAGAATAATTTAACGACGTGGTTATTTGTTGGCGTCCTTGACCTAGTACAATATCTTCGATTACAAGTTTTTATGCAACGTAAGATTCTGAGTTAGATTTCTGAGTAGGCATGAAATTAATAAGTATTCGTTTCGGTCTGTTCACACATACCTACCAAATATATGGGGTACTCAATGAAAAATAAAAATAATTATGATTCGTCAAAAATCACGATCCGGAGTATTTGCTATCTGCCCCTTTCGGCAAGTTAGATAACGGTCTCAAACTCAAACTCAAAACATTTATTTCAAATAAACCAATTACAGGCATTTTTGAATTGTCAAGGGGTCGGTCAGTCAGAAAGATGAAGCTAGTTGCCCGTTCCAAAGCGTAGTATTTACCTATGGAGAAGAACGGGCAAGAAACTCCATGGACACTCTTTTAAATCACAATATGTTTACAAAATATTGGTTACATAATTCATGTTAAAGTTATAAATGTGAGCACGATGAAGAACGTTAAAAGCGGTAATAAAAAGTTAAACAAATAAAACAATTCAAAAATCAAAATAAAATAAGCCATGGCAGATTGGCAGCTAAGAGATGACCAGTCCCTACTGACAGCGCCCATTCACGAACATGACGCATGGATTAGCACCATTCAGCTCAACCATTTTGAAGGTCGACGATATATTCAATATATAAAATACAACTTTGGCTGGTGTCCGATAGTGGGACCAGGAATCATTTTAAAGTCCACAACTGACAAACAACTTCATTTTCATTTTCCTTTACCGTTTAACAGCATTATTTAGGAAAAGCGTACTGGAATTGGTTGGGACTAGGGATCGGTTAAGAACAAATTATGATTTTCTACCACATTGCTATAATCTCACGACTGGGTTCGGATTGTGATGGGATTTGCTGCATGATTTTGAAGGACATTGTTAATCCATTGCTTCATGTTCGAAAAATTTGTCTGCTCAACAAATGAATATTGTGGAAAATCCAAAATGAAAGTCATTGCTACTGTAAGTGTGTTACGCAATTATCCCGCTGCGCGCCGATGGGAGTAAGCCAAAAATCTAAGTGGCTCAATTTTTGTACAGCTTATCCCTCGTACAAAGTTAACAATTTGTACTATACGATTCTCTTCTGTTGTGCGAACTGAGAGTTAGAGAATATCTCCCGGCCTGGTGGCCAGGAGATATTTATTCTTTCTGATAATTAGACAAAAATCAGAAAGACAAATGTCAACGTATGTGAAACTATTAGAGTATGTACGTGTACTGTATGTTTAAACAAAAATGATTAATAGTTTTGTTTATGTGTACATGCAAACTAAGCGACAAGTGAACCGTCACCAGCGCGTAGACCGGGAGTCATGTTAAAAACCCAAATATCGCTCCGCGATTTGTTATCTGGTCATGATAACCATATTGCGTGCCGTGTGCTGGATTGATGGGAGGTTAGGGAGTAGTGGGATGGCATAAACTAATTAATTACTTCGATTATCTCACAATTTTTAAATATTTCAACAATGAGCAAATTCGACCTTTGCCATTATTATCGACTGTTTCATCGGCACCTCTAAATATATTTTTTACATTTGTACCTTGTTAGATAGGTGATTAAATGAAGATGTCTCTACTGTAATTTGTACGCTTAATGCCTCAGTAATATTTTGAGATAACTGTTGTCAAAGTTCATGTACTTAGATGATTTTTGAAAATGGTTACTAAACTTCTGCCTTTAACTTTTACTTGTTTGATGTTTTAGAAAGTTTATTTACATCGAAAGGTTTATTAAAGTATTATGTATCTCATGAAAAAGCAATGAAGGCCATTCAATTTGAGAGTTTAGAGAAAAGTGATATTCAGTGACGAATTCTGTAAATTTTTCAAAATAACATAATAATTGGGTTTTCTCGATTCCCATGAATTTTCGCCTAGGCTTCATGGGGTGCTCAATTGTTGTATATGGGTCACACTATCACGTCCTGGAAGGAATACGTCAATATACCAGTCACCCTGTATAAATATATTTTCCGCTATGTGAAATAAGGCGACTGTTTGTGATTTTGTGATTTTCATCTATTTAAAAGTGCAAACCAACGAGGTTGTTTTAGTCCAGCGAAAAAAAATATTAAAATCTCCCTAAGATTGAGTTTTAAAAATCAAGTTTTTATTTTCTTGAATCCTCTAACCTCAGAAATTTCTTTTTAAATATGGCCTGAAATTAACACTTTCTTGACCCCTATCACCGCTGATGGAAAGAGATGGATGAGGTCTATGATGAACTTCTCGTAGTAAACTATTAAAACTAATTTTCAAGTGTCTGTTTATTTTTATTTTGCACTATGTTTTGGCTTTTAGTCTTTGATAAATAAGTGCATTTTCTTTCTTCAAACTTCCTTTATCACAGAATTTAAGAGATATCTCTATACTAATAAAACTTCACACTTTAACATTACAGGGACACTGGGTTAAATTAAATTCATCAAATAAATAAACTGCAAATCATTTTATTGAATCGTCATTGGGTCGGACGAAAATTTACGTAATATTTTTATGTTTTTAGTAGACACCACATCCACAGCCGCGGCCTGCATAGCCAAGTCCGAGAGCTGCAGGAGCTCCAAGTCCATACCCAGCGCCAAACCCATAGCCACCCGCAGTACCATAGGCACCACCAGCGCCATACGCACCAGCAGAACCATAGCCAGCAGCAGAAGGAGCGATGCTCTCAATAGCAGTTATACCGTTACCGCAGCTGTAGCTGACAGCGCCAGCACCGCCACTTGGTAACACTCCCTCCAAAGCCACAGCACTCACGAACGGCAGCTCTCCAGCTACGGACAGAGCACCCTCGTATACATTCTCAGACGCTACGGAGAGACCAATGGGAGCGAAAGCAGAGGAGCTGGAGACAGGCAGTCCACCGCCACTGGTGGGGATGATCTCTAGAGCAGCCAAGCCATTGCCAATAAAACCATTACCAATAATACCATCACCAATGAAACCATTGTTGGCACAGTTACCAGCATAGCCATTGCCAATAAAACCATTACCAATAATACCATCACCAATGAAACCATTGTTGGCACAGTTACCAGCATAGCCATTACCAATCAATCCATTCCCGATCAAACCATTACCAACCCAGCCGTTACCAGCACATCCTGGGGCAATAAGGGTAGGAGCGGCGATGGCTCCACGACCAAGACATGAACCGAACGCTGTCTGTAAACAAAAAAAAACTTGTATTAGTAAATATCGATATCAGCAAATATGCACTGAAACATGATAATTTTATCGATCAAGTTACGTAATGGGTGTCAGACGTGTTTTATTCTAAACATGATTTTAGTGTGAAAATTTTAACGGTCATTATAAAATTAAAAGTAAGAATGTATGCTTAAGTTGAATGGCCTCTTCGAGGAATTGAAGACCAGAGTTTTAAATCTGAATTCCAACCTTTTTTCTTTATAATTGTAATATTTACATGTGACACGAAGTAATAGGGTTTAATAGGTTTTATAATATGCGTAAGTTAATCCACAATATTAAACAGATTAAATGCTCAGTGTCACATTGAATTTCGATATTCTTAAAAGGATCCAAGAAATGGGAACATAAAATATTGAAGAATTGTTTCTCACCTGGATGAAGAGCGCCTGAGCGCAGAGGACGAGGATCACCTTGGCAGACATTGTAGTTTGTGTTGAAGTGAACTTCAGAATGAGTTTTCGAAGAATCGATCGACTATTTATATTGAAACGTAATCCTTATCTAGTTGTGTTGCAGCAATTTGTGGATTTTGAAATGAACTTTTCATACCTTTATCAGTAGTTGCAATATGGGGAAATATAAAAATACATGTGTTTCGTAAGTGATGGTATCCTTGAAATATTAAGTATATGAAGGGCTTTGTTTCAATAGAACATAGAAAAACATCACGTTGTTATGATAAGAAAATTCCGTACTATATAAACGTTGTCTAGGAGTAGGAACATTATTCAGTCTTCAGCTTTTCGTTGAACACAAACTAATATCAAACATGTCTACTGTCACTGTTCTGCTGCTCTGCATCCAAGCTTGCTTGGTCCAGGTGAGTGATCGTCCAAAATATATTTAATTTTAAGATTTCTCATCATTGCTAATGTTTTTGTATTTCAAAGTTGTTCTGTAATTCTGGCATGATGATTTTCTATAAATAAATATGTTACTGTTCCCACAGAATGTGTTCGGTTATGGGTGCGGCTGCGGAGGCCAAGTGGCCGCCGTAGCTCCTGCTCTGGGTCTCGGCGCTGGTGTTTATCCTGGTGCTGCATGTGGTGGTGCCCTCGGTCTTGGTGGTTATGGTGGCGCACTTGCTCCTGCTACCGCATACGGAGGTGCTATCGGCACTGGAGCTGCTTACTACGGCACCGGTGAAGGCAACGTGGCGGTCATTGGTGAGCTGCCAGTCGCCGGTAACACCGCTGTTGCTGGTCAGGTCCCCATCCTAGGTGTCGTGAATTTCGGCGGCGCTGTGCCAGCTGCTGGTGCCGTGTCTATCTCCGGCCAGTGCGCGTGCGGCTGTGGTTCTCCTATCTACTACTGAAGCATCTTCTACTGATGCCTCAATAAAAATAAACGATTATGAATTGAGCAAATAATTTAATATTTTATTTAATCTACAAAAACAACTTATTAGTTCTAATTTATTATCCTAACTAATATTACAAATGTGGGAATGAGTTTGTTTGTTTGTTACGTTTTCACGCTAAAACGGCTGATCAGCTTTCGATGATATTTGGCACACAGATAGGCCATAACCTCGGTTAGGAAATAGGATGCTTTTTATTCCGGTAGTTTGTTCCGTGGGATAATTTCTGACCTCCGCACAGGCGAAGTAATTGGTAAAAGCTAATAATATTTTAATTGTGAACATTTTAGAAGATATTTGGATGTTTCTTGATCAATCAAACCTTTGCAGCGGAACGGATTTGATAGTTTCCTATATCAACACATAAGAGATTTTTATCTCGGTCGAAGGTACAGTACCGACCAAAAGTCCATAGGCAATCGCACAAAGCAATAGACTGACGCTTCGGTTTGACTTACGACCTTCTTCTATAAGATGTTACAATACTATAGACACACACACACTCACTTTGTCTACAACTCATAGTAGTTCATAATTTCTACATGCTAGCTCAGTGGATAACGTGCTTTGGTATGTGCGATTATGGCGAGCCGAGCGAGGGTTCAAATCTCATCTGCGGTTTGCTTGTAATTTTTAATTATTACTATTCATAGTTTTTGTTATTTTAATAATGACTAGTTCAATAATCACTCGTTTTTTGTTTCGGTCGTCTTGTTCACATAAATATTAAAGTTTAGAGGTAGACCACAGAAAACTAAGTAAATTATTTCGATTTCTGTGGGGTAGACAGACGCAGTTCGTTACGCGTATTCGCTTAATAAAACTTTTTTGGTTCGTGGTTATTGTTGGTGACGAGTACTTAGGTATTAGCGGTGTTGTGGTTATAATATAAGACAATAGATACTTTTTATCCCAATGTTCCCACGGGATCGAGACTTATGTCGGTGAAACCGCAGGATGCAGCTTTAAATCAAATAATATCATGAAATTGTGTCCCTGTATGTGTGCAGTTTCTTGACGGCTAGATTGTCTGGTTATTGACCTAGGCTCACTTGCTCCAGAAATCACTAATGCTCGGTTCCTATAAACAATAACGAATCGTTATGCTTACCAATGGTAACGTTTTTTATGACCAAACTCAAACTCGATGCATTTATTTCAATTAAACCATTTACAGGCACTTTTGAACTGTCAAAGAATCGGTCAGTCAGAAATATGAAGCTAGTTGCCCATTCCAAAGCGAAGTAAGTAGGTACCTATGGAGAAGAACGGGCAAGAAACTCCGCGGACACTCTTTTAAATAAAAAACTGTTACAAAATATTGGTCACATCATTCATGTTGAAATTTTACTTCACGGCGATCTGAAATATAATTCGTTAAACAAAGTAGTAATTCTTATGCACAGCGTAGACATCGCGTTCGTTTAGATATAAAATATTATAAATTAATACAATTATCGTCCTTGGTGGCAACACACGCAGGAATGTCACTTTTCTTTCGCGCGCGTTTTTTCATCGCACGAAAAAATTTGCTCTCTTAAAATTATTCATTTAAAATAAGTTTACGGAACTTTTTACTAGAATAACAAATGTTAATTATGTTAAGTGATAGAAAGTGCAATAAGTGCATCGTTAGTGAAAACCTGAGACGGACAAGGCGTCCATCAACGATATTAACAGGAAAGCTGATAAATTACCTACATCAGAACTAACTAGAAGCAGCTTTAGTCATGAGTTCCTGACCCACATTAGATGTACTTAGATCCGGAGGCCTCCCACTATCCTAATGTGCGAGAATGCCTGGCTTTAACTGACCACTTTGTACGTGATACTGACAGTGTTTTACAAGCACTATGGTGGACATTAACACAACACAACTTGTTAAAGCATTACCTATCTCTCCAGTGGACACGAGATGTCTTTAGTAACGTTATCTCCACGTTACTAGCTGGATGAGAAGCTACCAGAGAGGCACGTGATGCCCTTAGCGATGTAACTGTACATAGCTAACTGGTACGCGTTTGTCAGCATTACCCCTTCAGTAAGCACGAGATGCTCTCAGTAACGCTAATTCTACGTTACCAGCTGAATACAAAACTACCAATGTAGCACGTGATGCACTTAGCGATGTTATTCTACATAGCTAACGCTTGTATGTACTCGTCACCAGGGGTAAGTCACATTTCTATGATCTTGGCTAAGGAATTGTCAAAAGTAGTTCTATATACTTTTAATTTACAAACATGAAGGTTGCGAGACAGCCTTACTTAACCCTGCACACTGTCTGTGTGTTATAAACTTGCAAAAGCATTATACTTCCTATAGTGAGTGTGGAATTCTGCCTCGCTAACTAGATTGTTATCAACGAGTACAAGGTACTCTCAACAACATTGATTCTATGTTGCTAACTGGCACATATCTGACATGGTGTGCACATGCTTAGCGCGAGATGCTTATAGCATGTTATCTCAATACTATGTGATCTAGCTTTCATATCGAGGATTGCCATTTTTAACAAACAAAATATAGCTAATTAAAAGATATCACTGTGTACGAGATACTCAGTGACTTATCTAGCTCTAGGTGGCTTAATTATCCTGCCAAAAACTGATAAATTTTGTAAACTAAAACAATTTCTTTATTTTGTAAACTAAAACAATAATGCAAAATTGTGCAATTTTTACAGGCATACAGTTAAATACACAAGATACTTTGTAAACTTGATTCTGTGATACAATGGCTGACGACAAATGCTACCTCTGGAAACTCTTGATTTCAGATGCAAGTGCAATGGACTACACCATAATTGGAATAATACAAAGTATTATTCCATGCTCCCATACTTATTCACCCCATTTAGATTCCTCTAAACTGAGGAAACAAGGGATTGAGATATTCCAGAAACAAGCCATACTGGTTATTAACCCTATCATAGGGAAAGCAGTGACTGACCCTATGCTTATGAAGAACATAAGACAAACACAAATTGTTGATCAACTTGGCTGATGCAGCAAAACCAGCTGGCAATGCCCACTGCCACCAAACTAAAACCAGAACAAAAGTTATATAATCTCTAATTGACATTAACTTTAATTCATCCTATTTGATAAACAAACTGAAACAATCACAAACTTGAGTACACAATGTTTTAGCTACAAACAAAAACAATAACAACTATTCAATAAATATTAAAACCACAAGACATTCTCATGATAATAGTGAAACTTACCAGTTCTATGGTGAAATTGTAAAACAAGCACAACATTAGTTGATTTACTTACTTTTGTAAATAACAAAATAAAACATCCTTCTACCGGGTTAATAACAGGAATCACACCATTGAAAACCACCACCACAATATCTTATGATGTTTTGGTTTAATCTAATCGGTTGGAATGGACTATGTCTGAAAAATAAATGAACTATTTTTGTCACTGAAAATAAAAATCAATATATATGGTGGACCTCAACAACAACCCGGCTTATATTCCAAAATAACAATTCAAGAAGACCAATACTGGAATAAATGCTGGCAAAGCAGTTATATTCCTCTGATTCTGCTATTGGCTATGGACATAGATAAGAAAATATTTGATACCTACCAAATTCAATATCTTAACCTCTCAAAGCCATTCTCTGGAAGCTGACCCCAACATAGTTGGGAGAAGGCCGGGTAGATGATGATCCTCTCAATACCATCAAAGAACTTATCAAATATTGAGATGCATTTACAAACAATACAATAGATAGATCTACAAAGAATTTATCTGAAAAATACATTTCAGTCAGTCCCAAACAAAATAGAAAATTCAGTTTCATTATGAACAAAAAAAAAAAAAATCATCAAGACTGTCTAATATCATACTGAAGGAAAATAAAAATAAAAATCCCAGTAATAACTACAAGTATGTTACAAACTGACAACTTGTACACTAATCAATTATAGCTTAGCATATCAAAATAGATAGGTATAATATACCATATTACCTTTATGAAATCATATTATGATTTCATCCTATAGGTACAGGGGTATCACTTAGGACTATCTGGAAGATAACATTACCTACCAAATAACCAATAAAGGGTTAATTACATACACATTTACTAATACTTTTGATACATGAATAGTCTCTTATCTCTGTTTTACCTACTAAATTACCCGTAGTGAGTGCCACTTACAGAAAACAAGGTTTTCTTACAATCTAACTTGACTGTTTATTTGAATGAATGAATGAATGAATGAAATGCACCGATCCCAGCGTGGTTTAACCAGACTCGATAAATCGAATGAACCCCGAGATTTGCACTATCCCCTGGAGCCTCATGTTTCATGTTGCTACATAGGCCATTGCATATCAGGGAGTAGACCGGGTGGCGCGGTAATGGTAGGGAAGACGTGCCCTTAGGATAAGGAGGGATTTGCGAGCCTACCGGATATGCATCCTTGAGTAAGCAATGGAATAGTGGAGAGACGGGTGATATTTATCTATGGATGGGCATCTTTTTATGACGTCGCCGTTATGTTGGTTCAGGTCCATCTTCACCGGTGAATCTTCTGATTACGTTACGCTGCTTTCTCGGCCTTTTTCTATATCGTTGCTGTGCTGTGTTTTCTTTAGGTGTTTCTATGTCTTCGTCAGAAGCCTCGCTGCTATCCGTTTCAGGTTTCTTGTAAATCTCGCTGGCAGCCTTCATAATCTTATATCGATCTGCAGCCGTGTCCATCCAAAAGTTGATTTCCTTATCGAAGTACGTCAAGTCTTGTTTAAGGTTGTCGTTCCATGTATAAATAGGACGGCCAACCTTCTTAGATTTGGCCTTGTACTGTATTGCTGCGTGTAATAGGTGTGGTTTGCTGCGTCTGTGAACGTGTGCGAGATAGCACATCCTATGATTCTTGATGCGTTTGGTTACTGTTTTTCCGTCTAAGATTTCGTGCATTCTCTTTTGTCTTGGTTTATTTCTGGCATGGTTAATCAAGTCTCTCATGATAACTCTCTCATATCTTCTCTGTCTTGACCTGTTAGCTTTGGTGATTGCCGAAACTTTCAAACCGTATATCATGCCAGGTACGATCACCATTCGATACATGAGTCTGGCTAGTTTCCAGTCCATTTTTGAGTTTATTATGAATGGTAATAGTGACTTTGCGTTTCTGGTGGCCTGTTCACACCGTTTTCTAATTGTGCTTCTCCTGCTTAGTGTAGATGTTATGTATGTGCCCAAGTATTTAATTTCATCGACCGTATGTAGATTTAATCCGTTCATTGACACGCAAGTTGTTTTCCGTTTAGCTATGGGGTCTCTAATTAATATTTTTCTTTTTGTTTCGTTTATTTGGAGGCCGACACTAGCTAGTAGGGGTTTAATATTGTAAACTATTCTTTCTAACCCTTTTAGATCATCTGTAATAAAGATGAGGTCGTCCGCGAATGATAGCACCAGGGGGAGTGAGATTTCATGATCTTGGTCTAGTTTGATTAATTGAGTTTCCTCTTCGAGGGTTCTGGAGACCTCGTCCATGACTAGTGTAAAAAGGCGAGGGGCAACGGGCAACCTTGTTTGACCCCCTTTCCTTTGATAATCCAATTGCTTTGCTGACCACACCATTTGATATGTGTTCGTTCATTCATGCAAACCTTGATTATCCTGTTGGTTAGTGGCTTTTTGGTTCTTTGTATTAGAATGTCTCGCAGTGCTTGGAGGTCGACGTTATCAAAAGCTTTTTCTATGTCCAAAGCGAGTACATAAATTCTTTTACCTGCGCGCCATTCTTCGTCTAACACCCTTTTTAACGTAAATATGTGATCATCTGTAGATCTATTGTTTAAAAAGGCCGCTTGGTAGTTGCCTAATTCTTTTATTATTGCATCTATTTTTTTTAGTACGTAGGAGGCGTAGATTCTGTAACCCCGTATTGCAAACCGATATTCGTCGATAGTCATTTGAATCTTTAGGGTTGCTTTTCTTCGGAATTGGTACCTGCACTGTTTCTAGCCACGTGTCGGGTGTTTCATTATGTATCCAGGCTTTGTTCATATGCTTGGTGACAGCTTCCTGTAATATTTGGGGCATCGCTTTGTAGAGCTCGATTACTATTTGGTCTGTTCCGGGCGCTGTCCCGGACCGCATTTTGTTAATGATATCCATTACATCATCCACCGTGGGTCCTTCATTCTGCGCAACGGTTAACGGCTTTGTTATGTTAACCGTTGATATAGGTGGGCCCTCGGATTTTTTTTTAGAATTTTCTCCCATTTAGACATCGGTATATACGCGTTTCTTTTCCGGCGTTTTGTTGTTTGCTTGTTTTTCCTGTAAAATAAATATAGTATCTGCATGCGTTTTGAAGGATGCTTTTTCCCCAGTCCAGTAAAGAAGGCACTGCACTCTTTGTTTTCTTCTTGGTGTTTAATCTTTTGAAGTATTGCCTGACATTCTTTTACACGATTATGTCTATTTGGGTTATCTAGTTGTCTTCTTTGTAAGAATTTGGCCTTTTGGAGGTTAGCAAGAGCTATACGATGATCCCTACTGTGACTCGGCTGAAAAATCAAGGTTTCCTGGGCAGCCGCTTTTAATACTCCAGTTATGGTACCCCATGGTATTTCGATGCTTTCATTCGTTGAGTCGATTCCTATGTTTTTCAGTTTTTTGATTATGCAAGCTTGGTATTTTATTTTAGTGGATTTGATGTTGAGAGTCGCATAGTAACAATGTTTATAATTGAAATCCTTGGTCAAAATTGTAGTATCCTTCTTTTGTGACTTGTGTTTGGTGCTGTCATCTTTGTTTATAATTCGACTTGTTCTTAGCTGCCCCCAAATTATTTTATGGTCGGATAAAGCCCTACCTGCCCATTCGCCTTTAAAATAATTAAAGAGTTTTTCTGTTGCCTGTGGCGTAATAATATGATCCAATTGTGATTTTTGCGTGCCCTTTGACCATGTTATCCTGCATGATGATCTCGCTTTTGTTGTTTCTATTTGTAGTTTTTCCCTGTTGACTATATTCATTAACATTTCCCCGTTGTAATTGGAATAGTCATGATGAAGATTTTGGTGAATCAGCCCTTTGCGTTGGAAACTTATTTTATCTTGTCTACCAATATGGGCGTTAAAGTCGCCTAGGATTACTAACGTACATTTCCTTGGTTTTTGTCTAATCAAGTTTAATACACCTGTGAAGGATCTGGTTGCTTTAGAGGTACAACTATTGATGTGGGAGTTAATTATATAAAGCGGAGTAGGATTGTCACTTCCTCTATCAACATTAAGAGTAATTGACATCACGTCGGTATCGTTCTTCCTGCTTATTATTTCGATTTGGGCATCCTTTCTTATTACAATTGCAAGTTCCCGGTGAGCTTTACCAAATAGGTGCCATTTGTAGTGGGTGGAGTTGTACGTTCCTAAGTTCATCCCTGTTTCTTGTAGGCAGGCTACGTGAATACCCCTATTTGGAAGTTCCGTATCTATTTTATCTTTTTTCGCTGGTTTCGAGGCCCCACGGACGTTCCAAGTTGCAATACGCAGGTCTGAGCAAGTGTACTTGGTTGCGGTAGAAGGCTGATTTCTAAGTATTGTGTATCCAGTGTCATCCGCAACTTCATCCGATATCGGTGTACGTACTGTTGATGCTAACTGTTCACACGGTGTTAATGATTTAGCTAATTGGGGGCTGTTGCGGAATCGAGGTTTTGTAGATTGTCCTTGCTCGTCACTTTTTTTGTATTTATTACCAACAGTTTTGGTATATTGTGGTGTTATGTTGTGGGTTGATTCTTGCTTTAGACTTTGCAGGTTATTGTCATACTGTTGGGCGGCGATCATGACCAAGCTATCATAATGTTGGTCTTTGTAAAGGATATGTATGTCTCCGGGTACTGGAACGCCGGTAGGTGAATACACTAGTGAGTTCTCGTGATTTATGTGCACATGCACATTTACAAGATAGAATTCAGCCGCGGCGATTAGGATGTCTTCTCCTCCCCAAAACGTCTCGTTAAACTGCACGGTTATGTATTTTGTTATCATTTGTTCCTGAGAGATCTTACTGTTATGAATAAAATCTTCAATGTTATTTCTAAGTGCTAAGCAAATTGTGGCGTCACCGCGGTTATCCGAAACATAGGTAGCGAGGTCTCTTCGGACAGACATGTGGTTGAAAGTCAGTCCCATTATATTGTTTATTTGGTGGGCTATCGCTCCATACAGACAATTCCCATCTTTTCTCATGGGCGCTATAATTACCATTGTAATACTATTGTTTAAAAGTCAGAATACCCCGCTGCGCCTCCCGTTGCCCGCACGTGCGAGTTTAGTTTCGAGACAGTTTTTATTTTTCTATAGAAATTTATCTTATTACGGAGTTGTTTTTTTTTTTTGTTTTGTTGAATGGATTTCAGCTTAAATGCTCATGTGCCTTTCGTCACAAAAACTCGGGTAAATTGCTCAACAAAAAGTAAAGCAAAAAAAAGGGTTGCCTCGGACAAAAAAAAAGGGTTGCTATAGAAATTGTCAATTTGTTTAGAATAGTTTCTGTGAGTTAAGTTATAATTATCAGCATGCAAAAAGTTATGGATCAGGTTAAACTAAGAAGTTTTGTGTAAGATATTTTTGTACGAAATCAAAAGTGACACTGTTATTTTGTTGGAGTCATACAGTATCTTATTTTATTTTGCCATTCTACTTTTACTATGCACATACAATCTTATACCTGAAGCTTAAAAATAAATTTTTATTTTGCGCGTAGCATCAAACCTCCAAACTTCATCAATCACTATTCAACTGCAGATTTACGCTCACGATATTGTACCTTAATCTATCAAATAATATACCGAACTTTGACACTGGATTTTAGCCACGTAATCGAAATAGAGTCGAGAGTTGAACTCAGTCCTCTTGGTCGCTACACTTGCTAGAAACTATTCAAAAAGCTAGTCGTTTTGATATCTGAATCTATCGATGGAGCCAACTTTATCGTTGAGTTTGTAATACTGAAATTCGATGTATTGACTAGGTGATCATTAGGTAGATAGCTTATGAAATAGTCGGCTCCGCGCGCCTGTTGACGCAGTCTTACTCAGGTCAAGTTGTGTATTTTGCAGAGGGAAGCAACGCCCTGAAAGACATGGAATGAGCTCACCGGATTATTCTGGATCCGTCGTTGAGTGGTCCTGGAACCTTCGGCAAACGATTAGACCCTCGCTTGCCCTGGATTGCTCGCATAGGTTCAAGAATGCCTAGCACACCTCACTTTTGCACTGTATTAATATTAGTATTTATTTATCGATACTTAACGTCACAGCCACATCAATCAACACAAACACTGGTCGAGTTTATTGAGCGGCAATTATCACGATGTTATTTTACGGCCGGCGCACGCCAAACGATACAAAAAAAACTACACCGCGGAGCGCTCGAGACGTCCTTCCGCTACGACGTCCAGTCAAAGACCTACAATCTAACTTGACTGTTTATTTGGTAAAATATCGAGACTGCGATAAGACATACCAATAAATACCACTATAAGTGTGTTTAAATGTTTGGGCTTGAAAACTAATAATGCTATTTTTTAGGCTTGATTATTAAGTTTTTTTTTTTTTTTCACTTTAAACAAACCTTGAAACACAAGTACAAAAAAAAAAAAAGTGCTAGTAAACTTAGTAGCATTATTTAACATTACGCCCGGACTTCCCGAAGGTGGTCTTATTCAAAGCTTATAAAATCAAAATACCTAATTAATCATTTGATTGCCAACTACTAGTCTACATATTTAACAGTAGATTTAAATGATAATTGCAGCACTAAAGTGAAATTATCAAGGAAGCAAAAAAAAAAAAAAAAGGAGGGGGGAGAACATTGTGAGGACAACGTAGGTATTGATGGATTGTGAGTAGAACATGAACAAGATAAGGTATAATACAATAAATGTAGGTACTATGAACGAATTATCTATAAATTGCTTTACTCTAAAACTCTCCATCTGCTCACCAAGTGCACATCATAACAAGTTCAATTATACAACTCCCTCACTTAAAAATGCAACTCATTACACAATCCCAATTTTGGACATATTATGAGGTCAAGGAAAAGAGCTCATATCTTTATACTTCTAAAATGAATCTAGTTTCGATTAGCTCTAAACTCGTCAAGTAATTACTGCTAGCAGAATATGTGAAACTCATATGGAAATTAGTATCGTTGAGGAAAAACCCTAAGCATCTGAAATAGACCCTTTCACCTCAAATTTGTTCAAACCTCTCTCCTATCCAGGGCATAATATACTGCCCTTATTAATTGGTGCTTACAAGTTAAAAGCCTATTCCGTATTTGAAATTCAGTTTCCAAAATACCTTTAATAACTAAAGTTATGGAAAACTAGTCCATCCAAAAATGAAATGAAACCATATCATAAAGTATATACTTACCTAAACGGAAATAACATCAACTGATCACAAGAATTTGACCAAAAAATCCTACTACATTTTTCAAAAAAAAAAAAAAAAAAACTAAGTTCTTGTCAGTACAATTTAGGTACAATACAATTCCACAAATGCTTACCAAAAATACCTCCCTGCTTACAACATTCAGGGGCTAAAAGATCCTCTTACACCCTATGAAAGTTTAACTACTAAGGACTTCACAGCCATGGTGCCTCTTATTCAGATCACTAGATAACTGACATTCTTTAAAATACCCTAATGATAATCTTTACAATTCATCTTCTAGACTCACTGAGCTCGACACTTACCTTGACAGCAAGATGTAATGTGCAACTCAATACTCACTCATTAAGCACAACAGTATCCCAAATAATTAACTATTTACAGACAGATCTGAGAATGCTATTCTCAATCATGGAAACTTTTAAAGTAACATCATAACATTACGCCTTGTTTCCCCGAATGGTTGGGCAAGGTGTCCCTGTAGCAGGTTCACCCAGTTTTACACTTTTAAAGTATTCATATCATAATATCCTCCTGGTATATTAATTCAGAACAACTTTATAAAATTTGTATAAACACAAGCTGGGTTAAATGTGGTAGGAAGTGAGAGTGATACTAATAATTCACCTCCCACAGCACAAAACATACAGTAGCTCAACTTAGTGCTGGCATCAATTGAAATAGACACAGTGCCAACCAACATTGTGTTGATGATTATACCTCATTACTGATGAAAAATAGTTAAACACTATTAATTAAGCAACGTTATTAAGAATTTATTTAAAATGGATACGCCAAAAGCATATATATTGTACATTAAATATTAAATGTTAACAGTTATGGACTTATATACATACCAATAACAGATGTACATGACATTCACATAAAACAAAGCAACCTTCTTAAATTACATAAAATTAAAATATTGTATTCAGAAAGAATGATAAAAGTACCTAATAAATCAGAATATGCCGTAACTTATTAACTAACTAAATTATTGCAGACAACTCTGAACATCTACTTTGTTTAACGAATTATATTTCAGATCGCCGTGAAGTAAAATTGGGAATCAAACGAGCTTACCTGTTAAGCGAAGTCTTGATTCTAATTTTACGAACGGCGATCTGAAATATAATTACCCACCCGCCACTAGCTAATATCCCCAAAGCTGCAATAATTAGTCTACTTAATTCACTTATTTTTCCAGGAAAACCTAGTGAATGTAAGTATGCGGAACTACTCTGTACAGAAAACAGAGCTTGTTCTCCATCATAAGGATCTCTAAAATTAGTGACATTCCTGCGTGTGTTGCCACCAAGGACGATAATTGTATTAATTTATAATATTTTATATCTAAACGAACGCGATGTCTACGCTGTGCATAAGAATTACTACTTTGTTTAACGAATTATATTTCAGATCGCCGTTCGTAAAATTAGAATCAAGACTTCGCTTAACAGGTAAGCTCGTTTGATTCCCAATTATACATGTGAGAACAATGTAGAAAGACGTGCACGTTACAAGCGTCCGTAATAAAAAGACAAAACAAAGAAAAATTCAAAAATTAAAATAGATTTAAAATAAGCCATGGCAACTAAGAGATGACCAGTCTCAACTGACGGCGCTCGTTCACGATCATGACGCATGGATTAGCACCATTCAGCTCAACCATTTTGAACGGAGCTAAATGATCCAACACACGCGCCACCGTCAGCGAAACATCTGAGTGAACATGACATACTCACAGCCGCCATAGCACATTCAAGTCAATGCAAGACATATTACCCGCTAAATGGTATCTCTTTAGTACATAGTGCTGACACCTGTGCTATACATTTATATAATACCAAGCAGATTTGAGTTTATACAATGCAAAGATGGTCTTACTTTGAACTGGTCATAAATAGATTCATAAGTTCATTTTACCTGTGATAGCTCTACTTTCTTATAAGAGGGTCTACTATACAAAGCTATGAGGTATTTGCCTCATGATTGGGAAAGACACAAGAGTATTAATTTAACTTATAACGGTCCGTAAATTTTAGGAATCGGCCATTAATTCGTTTTTGAAGCTAAACATATTTAAAACATCATTTTATCTTCGTCATCTTTATGCGATTGACATAAATAGTAAAGAATAGAATAATTAATCAAATAGGAATAGGAATAAAATAGAATGAGGTCAGTTTCACCACGTATCTACCACATAATAAAATTATCTGTCGTTGCTTCATTTTTAATTCTTTTTACCTATTCTGGTAGAGTAATTTTATTCTAGGTGCATCGTCTTCACATATAATTATTTAACTAATGTACGTACTTATACAAACTATTGTAAAACATTTAAAAGAGGTAAACGGTGGAGTTTCTTGCCCATTCTTCTCCTTACGAAAACTACCTTTTGGAAGGGGCGACTAGAATCAATTATATTATTTTGTAAATTATGACGTTCAAAAGTGCCATACATGGGCCTATTTGAAAAAACTAATTTGACTTTGACTTTGACTTCTGATAATTAGACATGACGTCCTAGATGGATCTTCGACATCGTGTCTTGAAAGTTTCAATGGAGAAAATAATTCTGGCACTATTGAACCTATATTTTCCCTCGGGACATCAAATTAATTGTGGGTTAGTTAGTTATAAGTCCATGAAACAAAATAATTTGCAAATCAGTTTATTGAATCATAATAAAGAATCATATCATCGGTTGAGTATTTTTTATTTTTTTATTCTTAGTAACGTCCACATCCACAGCTGCGGGCTCCATAGCCGAGTCCGAGAGAGGTAGGAGCACCAGGTCCATAGCCAGCGCCAAGCCCGTAGGCACCCGCAGCGCCATAGGCACCCACACCATACGCACCAGCAGCGCCATAGGCAGCAGAAGAAGGAGCGATGCTCTCAATAGCAGTAACACCGTTACCGCAGCTGTAGCTGACGGCGCCAGCACCAGCACTGGGCAATAAACCCTCCAAATACACAGCACTCACGAACGGCAGCTCTCCAGCCACAGACAGAGCACCCTCATACACATTTTCAGACGCTACGGAGAGGCCACTGGGAGCGAAAGCAGAGGAGCTGGAGACAGGCAGTCCACCGCCACTGGTGGGAATGATTCCTATTCCAGCCAAGCCATTGCCAGCACAGTTACCGACCAAGCCATTGCCGATCAAACCATTACCAATTATGCCATCACCAATCAAGCCATTGTTGGCACAGTTACCAGCACAGCCGTTACCAGCATAGCCATTTCCGATCAAACCATTGCCGTTACCGAAAGCTCCACGACCAAGACACGAACTGAAAGCAGTCTGTAAACAAGAAAATTATTATTAGTAAATATATCTCGATTAACAAACGATGGCGATGCATTGAAATGTGATTATTCAATCGATCACGTAACTAAATATGTGTCAAACGCATTTTATGTAATTGCATACATGATTATGAAAAATTTAGTGATAAAACATAATTATCACTAAATTTTTCACTCTAGGCGAAGTAAAATAGTATTTGGGGTTCCTAGAATTTACCGAAATGCAACTTTAAGTAATGTAATTAGTCCTTCTGAGTAGTACTAAAAGTTTCTGATCATAGTATAGAACGCAGACAACGATCCTTGTTAAATCAGAACATAATATCTGCGCAAAAGTAGTAACGGCAATCAGAATATAGTCATTATAAAAGTCAAAATAGTTTCTCACCTGGATGAAGAGCGCCTGAGCGCAGAGAACGAGGATCACCTTAGCTGACATTGTAGTTTGTGTTGAACCGAATTTGAGAATGAGTTTTCCAAGACTCGGTCGACTACTTATACTGAAATGTAGTCCTTATCTAATTGTGTTGCACCACACACAGTAGGCTGCTAAACAAAGAGAAATGAAAATGCGTGCATTTTCATTTCTTTGTTAAAATTATCAAATGTTTTGTTATTAAAACAGGAAATAGTAAAAAAGTACGTGTTGTTGATAAGAACTCCTGCACTATATAAACATGGTGTAAGACATCAAAAAGCATCAGTCTTCAGCTTCTCGTTGAACTTACGAATTCATCAAACATGTCTACCTTCACTGTTCTGTTGCTCTGCATCCAAGCTTGCTTGGTCCAGGTAAGTTTTTAACTAAGTTTTTCTGGTATCTTATTATTGTTTTCATGAATTTCCTCATTTGTTGCTCCCTCCCGTCATATACCTTTGTATATTTCTCCTATATCTATGTCATTCGTACTGGTTTGAGAGAAGAAGAGACGTTCTTTCATTTCTTCAAAATCTCGTAAACTAACATCGAATATGTTAGTCTTAATGATATGAACCTCTTCAAACTGTGCCTGTCCTTGTTCTTGAGATTTCCTCAGCGAGCGATATGTATCCTATCTAATGTTATTTTCTTCCAACAGAATGTTTTCGGCCTATACCGCGGTGGTGGAGGCTGTGGATGTGGAGCACCAGCTGTTGGTCTAGCCCCTGCTTTAGGCTTCGGTTCTGCTTATGATGGTGCTCTGGGTTTCGGCGCTGGTTTCTCTCCTGGTGCTGCATGTGGTGGTGCCCTCGGTCTTGGTGCTTACGGTGGTACTTTTGGATCTGCTTATGGTGGCGCACTTTCTCCTGCTGCTGCATATGGAGGTGCTATCGTTCCTGGAGCTGCTTACGGCGGCATGGGTGAAGGCAACGTGGGAGTCATTGGTGAGCTGCCAGTCGCCGGTAACACCGCTGTTGCTGGTACTGTTCCCATAATGGGCGCAGTGACTTTCGGTGGTGCTGTACCCGCTGCTGGTGCCGTATCTATCTTCGGACAGTGCGCTTGCGGCTGTGGTTCTCCCCTTTACTACTGAAACCCAAAATCGGAATAAACGACCATAAACTAAACAATCTTTTTTTTGCAACATCTAACCATAACCGCGGTGTCAAAATAACATAGGTACTAGAATATAGCCTATGCTGAGGCAATTATTTCTTTTTTAAAATTATTGTTTCATGCTAGAAAACATTTATGCTTCATTCTGAGTTTCTCTGTTTTTAATTGTTGCCTTGTTTCATTTACTGTACTGTTTATTATTCTTAATTTTCTTCTTTTCGAGACTTCTTATTTAAATAGGTAAAGGATTTTGTTGTTTCAAAGAGCAATGGCCAATCTCCTAACATCTACGAAAATCTTACAAAACGTTACCTGACGATACATAATATTATTACTTCGTTTCATTTGCCCATGAATTAATAACTTTGAACAACATTCTTTTTTTTTTAAGTACGGAGAATAAAGTAGGCAAATACGCAAAAAAAATGGGTTTAATTAATAATATATTTTTAACCTGTTGAATCTTAAATCGAGTTGTATTTCTTAATTATGTAGACAAAACGGATGAGCACAATATAAATAAAGAGTGCGAAATAACACAAGAACGCTCAGAACAGAGTCGATGCCGAAATTACAAAAGAAAAATCACAATTAATTAGTTGACTTGTCAAAAATAGGGAGGTAATTTTTTTTTAAATTCATTTGCATTAAACATACATGAAATTCTGACCTATAAACTTGAACTTAGAAGACAGAAACTTAACCGAAAACAGACGAATTTAACAGCGGGTCCTTAACTAAGCGCTGCCTGTATCTTTGTGACCCAAAATATTATATTATTGATCTATTTTCGTCAGTACCGAGTTTCAAAAGTAATAGCATGTTTCTAATTTAGAAATTGCCTACATTAACTACTAGTAGCTGCCACGCTTTTTTACTGACTGCATCGGGGATGTTCGCGCCGTTTCGCACTGATGGCTTTTATGCCATCATTCGCGAGCGGACGGTATCCCTTTTTTTTTTTTGGGTGGGAAATCATCAAATAACTTCTCCCGCTCTGGGCGGAGCGGGAGGGCGTGTCAGACTCTTACTGACTAAAACCCACCCGTGTTCCTTCGGTTGCCCTGTTGCCGGGGGCCACGATCTCCCTTTCGGTTTTCTTCGCACCCCCGGCATGCATCGGCCCTAACGGACCCCGTCAATTCTGCTGACATCTCTTTGAGGCGCGCGTGGAACACAACGCGCCGTCGACCCGGGCCTGGTCCTTATCGGACGGCGAGCTACCCATTGCTCACCATCCGCAAGCCCGCGCCTACGGTGGCCGGAAATCGGCCTGCGATTCCCGACGCCCAGGGCGTCTCCTCCTGCGGCGGTTAGGGGCGTGAGAGCGCGAAATTTGCCTCTCCCTCACGCGTTCCGCCTCCTCCTTCGCGAGCATTACTGCTTCGCAGAAGGAGGTGACGGCCTCCCATTTCCTCTCGCTCCCTACCATGGTCCTAATCAAGGCCGGACGCGAGAGATCACCGCCGCCGATCGCCTCCACGAGGACACGGCGATGCTCCGCCCAAGCCGGGCAGACCTCCACCGTATGCTCCACCGTGTCCTCCGGGCGATCCACACAATGGTGACACCCAGCGGACGGTATCCCTGATCTGCAGAATGCGTGACTGCCGCAACGAAATCTTAAAGACAGCCGATAGGGTCTCATCCCCGCTTTGGTCACTTGTTAAGTCAGTCATCTGACTTACTTTGACAAATTCTGACTTTTATTTTTAATATTTATAGTGAATTTCTGGATTTGAATTGACATACATTTTAATTAATTTAAATAATGTAGTTAAACGATTTTAAAGATCTTAATAATTTAAAGATGCGATTGACTTATTAATTTATTTTACTATTTGATTTTATGTACCTATTTATATTTTTATGTAATTATTTATTTTAGTTATAATAATTATTATTGTAGCAAGTATTTTAATCTTTCATAGGTTAGGTATACTAACATTAATATGGATCACTGAACCAGATTTAAAAAAAAAAAAATATTAGTAAAATCAAATTATACTAATGGCTTATCTTATTTAAATAATTCACAAGAGTTTATACGGTTAACATTCACTGTGATATATAGTAACAAAATAGATTTAGATTTTAGAAGAAGTTCTTTCTGAAATAAAATTTACGTAGATTTACCTGCATGAAGAGTAGTGGTGGCCCAGTAGACACGGCCCCGACTTTCGAGTTATAGGTCGTAGGTTCAACCTTGCTTTATAAGTGCGCAGGCGGTTTACTTAGTGTAAATAATTTCATCACCTCTGCTCTCAAAACTGTGAAGGAAAATATCGTGAGGAAACCAGCATGTCCTAGAACCAAAAATTTCAAGACATCTACCAACCCGTGCTGGGCCCGCGTGGTAAATTAAAGTCCACTCCCATTCGAAGAGAGGTCTGCAATATGTCCCAGCAGTGGGAACATTATAGGCTGATATGATTATGCATACTGATAAGCAAAACTTTTAATGTTTAAGACGAATACCTTTTGTTTTCCTTTCTTTTAAAACTAAATAATTATAATAGTCCTATTAATAGTGATGAGGTCCTGGGTTCGATTCGCAGGTTGGACAAAGTGTTATTAGGTTTTTCTGTCTGAAATTTCTCAGTAGCAGCCTGGAATCTGGATTTGTGCCCGGTTGATGGCAATAGGCTCGCTCACTATTATATGGGACTTAAAACATAACTGGCGAAATGTGGGTGAACCTGCTACAGGGACACCTCTGTCCAACCCTTCGGGGAAACAAGGCGTGATGTAATTATAATAGTAAATTAGAATAATAAACAATGTAGGTACTGCAGTTTGGTAATATAGTCTGTCAATAACGAATTCTGTGTTTCTCTAGTCTAAAATAGCAATCTGTTATTTTTCTTTCTGAATGACTGGATTTTTATGGCTTATTTACTTTAGGTTGAATAATATATTGTTGGAATCCCGATTTTATTTAAATACAGATAGTGGTCTTCTGTTAAAACATAAATTCTGTTTGCACAAGCATCGTGAGAATAATTTAACGACGTGGTTATTTGTTGGCGTCCCTGACCTAGTACAATATCTTCGATTACAAGTTTTTATGCAACGTAAGATTCTGAGTTAGATTTCTGAGAAGGCATGAAATTAATAAGTATTCGTTTCGGTCTGTTCACACATACCTACCAAATATATGGGGTACTCAATGAAAAATAAAAATAATTATGATTCGTCAAAAATCACGATCCGGAGTATTTGCTATCTGCCCCTTTCGGCAAGTTAGATAACGGTCTCAAACTCAAACTCAAAACATTTATTTCAAATAAACCAATTACAGGCATTTTTGAATTGTCAAGGGGTCGGTCAGTTAGAAAGATGAAGCTAGTTGCCCGTTCCAAAGCGTAGTATTTACCTATGGAGAAGAACGGGCAAGAAACTCCATGGACACTCTTTTAAATCACAATATGTTTACAAAATATTGGTTACATAATTCATGTTAAAGTTATAAATGTGAGCACGATGAAGAACGTTAAAAGCGATAATAAAAAATTAAACAAATAAAACAATTCAAAAATCAAAATAAAATAAGCCATGGCAGCTAAGAGATGACCATTATTATCGACTGTTTCATCGGCACCTCTAAATATGTTTTTTTACATTTGTACCTCGTTAGATAGCTGATTAAATGAAGATGTCTTCTCTGTAACTTGTATGCTTAATACCTTAGTAAAATTTTGTGATAACTGGTGTCAAAGTTCATGTACTTACATGATTTTAAAAAATTGTTAGTAAACTTCTGCCTTTAACTTTTACCTGTTTGATGTTTTAGAAAATTTAGTTACATCGAAAGGTTTATTAAAGTATTATGTATCTCATGAAAAAGCAATGAAGGCCATTCAATTTGAGAGTTTAGAGAAAAGTGATATTCAGTGACGAATTCTGTAAATTTTTCAAAATAACATAATAATTGGGTTTTCTCGATTCCCATGAATTTTCGCCTAGGCTTCATGGGGTGCTCAATTGTTGTATATGGGTCACACTATCACGTCCTGGAAGGAATACGTCAATATACCAGTCACCCTGTATAATTATATTTTCCGCTATGTGAAATAAGGCGACTGTTTGTGATTTTGTGATTTTCATCTATTTAAAAGTGCAAACCAACGAGGTTGTTTTAGTCCAGCGAAAAAAAATATTAAAATCTCCCTAAGATTGAGTTTTAAAAGTGAAGTTTTTATTTTCTTGAATCCTCTAACCTCAGAAATTTCTTTGTAAATAATAGGGGTCAAGAAAGTGTTAATTTCAGGCCATAGCCTGAAATTAACACTTTCTTGACCCCTATCACCGCTGATGGAAAGAGATGGATGAGGTCTATGATGAACTTCTCGTAGTAAACTATTAAAACTAATTTTCAAGTGTCTGTTTATTTTTATTTTGCACTATGTTTTGGCTTTTAGTCTTTGATAAATAAGTGCATTTTCATTCTTCAAACTTTTTTTATCACAGAATTTAAGAGATATCTCTATACTTATAAAACTTCACACTTTAACATTACAGGGACACTGGGTAAAATTAAATTCATCAAATAAATAAACTGCAAATCATTTTATTGAATCGTCATTGGGTCGGACGAAAATTGACGTAATATTTTTATGTTTTTAGTAGACACCACATCCACAGCCGCGGCCTGCATAGCCAAGTCCGAGAGCTGCAGGAGCTCCAAGTCCATACCCAGCGCCAAACCCATAGCCACCCGCAGTACCATAGGCACCACCAGCGCCATACGCACCAGCAGAACCATAGCCAGCAGCAGAAGGAGCGATGCTCTCAATAGCAGTAATACCGTTACCGCAGCTGTAGCTGACAGCGCCAGCACCGCCACTTGGTAACACTCCCTCCAAAGCCACAGCACTCACGAACGGCAGCTCACCAGCCACGGACAGAGCACCCTCGTATACATTCTCAGACGCTACGGAGAGACCACTGGGAGCGAAAGCAGAGGAGCTGGAGACAGGCAGTCCACCGCCACTGGTGGGGATGATCTCTAGAGCAGCCAAGCCATTGCCAATAAAACCATTACCAATAATACCATCACCAATGAAACCATTGTTGGCACAGTTACCAGCATAGCCATTGCCAATAAAACCATTACCAATAATACCATCACCAATGAAACCATTGTTGGCACAGTTACCAGCATAGCCATTACTAATCAATCCATTCCCGATCAAACCATTACCAGCCCAGCCGTTACCAGCACATCCTGGGGCAATAAGGGTAGGAGCGGCGATGGCTCCACGACCAAGACATGAACCGAACGCAGTCTGTAAACAAAAAAAAACTTGTATTAGTAAATATCAATATCAGCAAATATGCATTGAAACATGATAATTTTATCGATCAAGTTACGTAATGGGTGTCAGACGTGTTTTATTCTAAACATGATTTTAGTGTGAAAATTTTAACGGTCATTATAAAATTAAAAGTAAGAATGTATGCTTAAGTTGAATGGCCTCTTCGAGGAATTGAAGACCAGAGTTTTAAATCTGAATTCCAACCTTTTTTCTTTATAATTGTAATATTTACATGTGACACGAAGTAATAGGGTTTAATAGATTTTATAATATGCGTTAGTTAATCCACAATATTAAACAGATTAAATGCTCAGTGTCACATTGAATTTCGATATTCTTAAAAGGATCCAAGAAATGGGAACATAAAATATTGAAGAATTATTTCTCACCTGGATGAAGAGCGCCTGAGCGCAGAGGACGAGGATCACCTTGGCAGACATTGTAGTTTGTGTTGAAGTGAACTTCAGAATGAGTTTTCGAAGAATCGATCGACTATTTATATTGAAACGTAGTCCTTATCTAGTTGTGTTGCAGCAATTTGTGGATTTTGAAATGAACTTTTCATACCTTTATCAGTAGTTGCAATATGGGGACATGCATGTATTTCGTAAGTGATGGTATCCTTGAAATATTTAGTATGAAGGGCTTTGTTTTAATAGAACATAGAAAAAACATCACGTTGTTATGATAAGAAAATTCCGTACTATATAAACGTAGTCTAGAAGTAGTAACATCATTCAGTCTTCAGCTTTTCGTTGAACACAAACAAATATCAAACATGTCTACCTTCACTGTTCTGTTGCTCTGCATCCAAGCTTGCTTGGTCCAGGTGAGTGATCGTCCAAAATATATTTAATTTTAAGATTTCTCATCATTGCTAATGTTTTTGTATTTCATAGTTGTTCTGTAATTCTGGCATGATGATTTTCTATAAATAAATATGTTATTGTTCCCACAGAATGTGTTCGGCTGCGGAGGTCAAGTGGCCGCCGTAGCTCCTGCTCTGGGTCTCGGCGCTGGTCTTTATCCTGGTGCTGCATGTGGTGGTGCCCTCGGTCTTGGTGGTTATGGTGGCGCCATCGGATCTGCTTATGGTGGCGCACTTGCTCCTGCCACCGCATATGGAGGTACTATCGGCACTGGAGCTGCTTACTGCGGCACCGGTGAAGGCAACGTGGCGGTCATTGGTGAGCTACCAGTCGCCGGTAACACCGCTGTTGCTGGTCAGGTCCCCATCCTAGGTTTCGTGAATTTCGGCGGCGCTGTGCCAGCTGCTGGTGCCGTGTCTATCTCCGGCCAGTGCGCGTGCGGCTGTGGTTCTCCTATCTACTACTGAAGCAGTTTCTACTGATGCCTCAATAAAAATAAACAATTATGAATTGAGCAAATAATTTAATATTTTATTTAATCTACAAAAACAACCTATTAGTTCTAATTTATTATCCTAACTAATATTACAAATGTGAAAGTGAGTTTGTTTGTTTGTTACGCTTTCACGCTAAAACGGCTGATCAGCTTTCGATGATATTTGGCACAAAGATAGGCCATAACCTCGGTTAGGAAATAGGATGCTTTTTATTCCGGTAGTTTGTTCCGTGAGATAATTTTTGACCTCCGCACAGGCGAAGTAATTGGTAAAAGCTAATAATATTTTAATTGTGAACATTTTAGATGATATTTGGATGTTTCTTGATCAATCAAACCTTTGCAGCGGAACGGATTTGATAGTTTCCTATATCAACACATAAGAGATTTTTATCTCGGTCGAAGGTACAGTACCGACCAAAAGTCCATAGGCAATCGCACAAAGCAATAGACTGACGCTTCGGTTTGACTTACGACCTTCTTCTATAAGATGTTACAATACTATAAACACACACACACTCACTTTGTCTACAACTCATAGTTGTTCATGATTTCTATCAATACAGTATATGACATGCTAGCTCAATGGATAACGTGCTTTGGTATGTGCGGTTATGGCGAGCCGAGCGAGGGTTCAAATCTCATCTGCGGTTTGCTTGTAATTTTTTAATAATTACTATTCATAGTTTTTGTTATTTTAATAATGACTAGTTCAATAATCACTCGTTTTTTGTTTCGGTCGTCTTGTTCACATAAATATTAAAGTTTAGGGGTAGACCACAGAAAACTAAGTAAATTATTTCGATTTCTGTGGGGTAGACAGACGCAGTTCGTTACGCGTATTCGCTTAATAAAACTTTGTTGGTTCGTGGTTATTGTTGGTGACGAGTATTTAGGTATTAGCGGCGTTGTGGTTATAATTTTCAAAATGCAGTCAAATATAAATATTGAACGGAGATCAAATATTACTGCGCTGCGTGAAAGTGAATGTAATTTACACAAATATCTAATGAAACCGGACTAAGTATGAGTGTTATCATTTAAATATTTCATATTTTACTAAACATAAATCTTAATCAAAGGTATTGTTGATAGAACAGAGGTATAGTTGAGACAGAAGATGCCTTTAACGTTTTAAATTTATTATGAGGTTTAATTCGATTAGTGAATGATAAATAATTATTATGTCTAATAAATACAATGTTATTCTTTGTTCTAGAGAAGTACTGTGAGGGTTAAGAGGTATGAGGAAGAGGCTTATTATCGAGGAGCAGCGACGTCAAATGGTGAATGAATATGAAACAAATGGCTTCATACCAACGAGATATTTTGCTGAATTATTAAACACGTCATTATGAACCGTTCGCTGTGCACTCTGAAGGCTTGCATCACTGAAGACCAGCTAGGAAGCCGTTTTCGACAGAAAGGCATAAACAAGAACGTTTAAGTTTCGCACGATAATATTAAGACTTCAAGTGGGACACTGCTATATTTTAACCTTAAAATATTTACCGAACTAACTTAATAAACAACAGATTCGTTATGGCATGAATTTTTGGTAACGATTTTTTAAAGAAAGAAAGAAAAACGTTTATTTGCGGTAAACATGACGCAAAAAAAGTTAAAAAAACACGTTTTAATATGGTTTTTGTCGTATTTCTCGCAGATAGACCGAAAATGTTTAAGATTATTTTAGTAATATTATTATTTTACGATTAAAATTTGAGGTTTAGTTTCAATCCTCTTTTCGTAAAGAAAATGAAATCTTAAGCTATAACCTCAATACCAACCAATATTTACTAAAGCCACATTAAATGTGAAATAAATAATGTAAACAAAGTGCCCATACTTAACCTTAAAATCACATATTTTGTAAGTAGGTTTTTTTTTTTTCATTTTGAGTAGTCTAATATTCTTATTTATTGCTTAATTACTTCGACCATGATCAAAGCTAACTAGTATTTATGGTTAAAAAATCCACATAAAATTTAAAACATTTCATAATACAGATTAGCTGAAGTAATGACAAATAATTGTAGCAGTTTGTTAGCTAAAAGTAAAATAAATATAACGAGTAAATATTTTTTAAATTTTGTTATCACATAACACGCATTTTTAATTCTAAACCCTATATTGTAATAACAGCATTAATTAAAAAGACAGCAATAGTTAAAATATATTATTATTGCAAAAAAAAAAAAATAGCCAAAAACCGCGCTGTGTTTTACGAGATCGGAACCTAAGCCAGTTAGAATATTAGACCAACACTTAACGCGTTCTGCTATCTGCACACATAAGTTTTGTTCGAATTTAAGCAATGCCATAAACTGGCCAAGGTCGAGCGCATGATGCGTGTGTGTTACCGTGTCTTACAAAAGCGACGGAAATATATATTTGTTTCGGTAGTTCGGCGCAAGTACGTGACGATACGACGGTGTGTGCCATGTTGCTTACACATACAGATATACGGACTAAACCGCGAGTTCACAGCAATACGACTCTTAAGCGTGCCTATGCACTTTTGAACGCTTACTGTACCTTCCTGTCTGATAATAGTTCGAAATGATATAGCTTTTCAGCCTGATCTCTTCGCGGGTAATAAAGCACATCCTAATTTTAATATTATAAATCGAAAGTGAGTTTGTTTATTTGTTACGCTTTCGTGCTAAAACGGCTGAACTGATTTAGATGAAATTTTACACATGAGTAGACTATGGCCTGGATTAGGACGATGAATACTTTTTATCCCGATATTCCCACGGGATCGAGACTTAAGTGGGTGAAACCGCGGGATGCAGCTAGTATTTAAATAAAATAATATCATGAAATAGTGTCCCTGTATGTGTGCAGTTTCTTGACGGCAAGATTGTCTGGTTATTGACCTAGGCTCACTTGCTCCACAAATCACTAATGCTCGGTTCCTATAAACAATAACGAATCGTTAAGCTTAACAATGGTAACGTTTTTTTATGACCGAACTCAAACTCAAAGCATTTATTTTAATTAAACCACTTACAGGCACTTTTGAATTGTCAAAGAATCGGTCAGTCAGAAATATGAAGCTAGTTGCCCATTCCAAAGCGTAGTACGTAGGTACCTATGGAGAAGAACGGGCAAGAAACTCTACGGACACTCTATTAAATAAAAAACTGTTACAAAATATTGGTCACATCATTCATGTTGAAATTATACATGTGAGAACAATGTAGAAAGACGTGCACGTTAGAAGCGTCCGTAATAAAAAGACAAAACAAAGAAAAATTAAAATAAATTTAAAATAAGCCATGGCAACTAAGAGATGACCAGTCCCAACTGACGACGCTCGTTCACGATCATGACGCATGGATTAGCACCATTCAGCTCAACCATTTTGAACGGAGCTAAATGATCCAACACACGCGCCACCGTCAGCGAAACATCTGAGTGAGCAAGACATACTCACTGCCGCCATAGCACATTCAAGTCAATGCAAGCCATATTACCCGGTAAATGGTAACTCTTTAGTACATAGTGCTGACACCTGTGCTATACAATTATATAATACCAAGGAGATTTGAGTTTATACAATGCAAAGAATGTCTTACTTTGAACTGGTCATAAGTAGATTCATAAGTTCATTTTACGTGTGATAGCTCTACTTTCTTATAAGAGGGTCTACTATACAAAGCTATGAGGTATTTGCCTCATGATTGGGAAAGACACAAGAGTATTAATTTAACTTATAACGGTCCGTAAATTTTAGGAATCGGCCATTAATTCGTTTTTGAAGCTAAACGTATTTAAAACATCATTTTATCTTCGTCATCTTTATGCGATTGACATAAATAGTAAAGAATAGAATAATTAATCAAATAGGAATAAAATAGAATGAGGTCAGTTTCACCACGTATCTACCACATAATAAAATTATCTGTCGTTGCTTCATTTTTAATTATTTTTACCTATTGTGGTAAAGTACCCGTCACGAGAAGCTATAAATTATGTAAACAAACATCTTTTACTAAGTAAACATTTTATACTGCGAGATAATAATAAATTGACCATATTCAATCGACATGAAATATAGACGGGTTATATGAAAGTAACAACCTATTTAATTTAGTCGGATCATATTTTAACGACGCAAAGCGCTATCGTTTGTGTTTCTTGGTACCGGAACGCGTCCGTCGCAGGGATTGTAAACAAATACAAATTTTAAACTTGACGAGGTAAAACAATGATTACAAGAGGGACTGCAGCAGATTACTTCGGAAAATTGGAAGCGTTGCGTGGAGCATGTTATCAAGGAAGACGATAATTTTTATTCCAAAATCGATGAGATGATTGATAAAACTGTAGACAGCTTCGTGATACATGTCACTGATTCTGACACAGAAATGGAAACATCTGAATCTGACGAATAATTATTCTTAAATAATATATGTTAATCAATATTTGTTACTTAATAATTTATTAAATCTTAAACAAATTCATTTTTTTTGTTGGTCCAAATGTTGTGAACTCCTGAACACTTGTTTACAAAATTTATAGCTTCTCATGACGGTTACTTTAGTAATTTTATTCCAGGTGCATCGCCTTCACATATAATTATTTAACTAATGTACGTACTTATACAAACTATTGTAAAACATTTTTAAAGAGTAACGGTGGATTTTCTTGCCCATTCTTCTCCATACGAAAACTACCTTTTGGAAGAGGCGACTAGAATTAATTATATTATTTTGTAAATTATGACGTTCAAAAGTGCCATACATGGGCCTATTTGAAAAAACTAATTTGACTTTGACTTTGACTTTGACTTCTGATAATTAGACATGATGTCCTAGATGGATCTTCGACATCATGTCTTGAAAGTTTCAATTGAGAAAATAATTCTGGCACTATTGAACCTATATTTTCCCTCAGGACATCAAATGAATTGTGGGTTAGTTAGTTATAAGTCCATGAAACAAAATAATTTGCAAATCAGTTTATTGAATCATAATAAGTATCATATCATCGGTTGAGTATTTTTTATTTTTTTATTCTTAGTAACGTCCACATCCACAGCTGCGGGCTCCATAGCCGAGTCCGAGAGAGGCAGGAGCACCAGGTCCATAGCCAGCGCCAAGCCCGTAGGCACCCGCAGCGCCATAGGCACCCACACCATACGCACCAGCAGCGCCATAGGCAGCAGAAGAAGGAGCGATGCTCTCAATAGCAGTAAAACCGTTACCGCAGCTGTAGCTGACGGCGCCAGCACCAGCACTGGGCAATAAACCGTCCAAATACACAGCACTCACGAACGGCAGCTCTCCAGCCACGGACAGAGCACCCTCATACACATTTTCAGACGCTACGGAGAGGCCACTGGGAGCGAAAGCAGAGGCGCTGGAGACAGGCAATCCACCGCCACTGGTGGGAATGATTCCTATTCCAGCCAAGCCATTGCCAGCACAGTTACCGACCAAGCCATTGCCGATCAAACCATTACCAATTATGCCATCACCAATCAAGCCATTGTTGGCCCAGTTACCAGCACAGCCGTTACCAGCATAGCCATTTCCGATCAAACCATTGCCGTTACCGAAAGCTCCACGACCAAGACACGAACTGAAAGCAGTCTGTTAACAAGAAAATTATTATTAGTAAATATATCTCGATTAACAAACGATGGCGATGCATTGAAATGTGATTATTTAATCGATCACGTAACTAAATGTGTGTCAAACGCATTTTATGTAATTGCATACATAATTATGAAAAATTTAGTGATAAAACATAATTATCACTAAATTTTTCACTCTAGGCGAAGTAAAATAGTATTTGGGGTTCCTAGAATTTACCGAAATGCAACATTAAGTAATGTAATTAGTCCTTCTGAGTAGTACTAAAAGTTTCTGATCATAGAATAGAACGCAGACAACGATCCTTGTTAAATCAGAACATAATATCTACGCAAAAGTAGTAACGGCAATCAGAATATAGTCATTATAAAAGTCAAAATAGTTTCTCACCTGGATGAAGAGCGCCTGAGCGCAGAGGACGAGGATCACCTTAGCTGACATTGTAGTTTGTGTTGAACTGAATTTAAGAATGAGTTTTCCAAGACTCGGTCGACTATTTATACTGAAATGTAGTCCTTATCTAATTGTGTTGCACCACACACAGTAGGCTGCTAAACAAAGAAAAATGAAAATGCGTGCATTTTCATTTCATTGTTAATATTATCATATGTTTTGTTATTAAAACAGGAAATAGTAAAAAAGTACGTGTTGTTGATAAGAACTCCTGCACTATATAAACATGGTGTAAGACATCAAAAAGCATCAGTCTTCAGCTTCTCGTTGAACTTACGAATTCTTCAAACATGTCTACCTTCACTGTTCTCTTGCTCTGCATCCAAGGTTGCTTGGTCCAGGTAAGTTTTTTACTAAATATTTCTGATATGTTATTGTTCTCATGAGCTCCTTCATGATTGCTTCTTCCTGTGACATTACCTATCTTGTCTTTTGTACATTTAATTTTCTTCTCTATATGTCATTCATACTAATTTAAGAGAACAATCTACGTTCTTACATTTCTTCAAATTCTCGTAAACGAATATATTTGGAATTTCTCCTGTATTAGGGGTGCATTTATTAACATTTAAACTCACATACACAAACAGCCAGACCCAGAACAACTACTTGTAGGTCATACAAATACTTGTTCCGTGTGGGAATCGAACCCGCGACACGCAGCGCAGCAGTCAATCAGTTAGCCACTGCGCCAACCGTGGCGTCACTGATTATGAACCTCTTCAAACTGTGCCTGTCCTTTTTCTTAAGATTTCCTCAGCAAGCGACAACTTTCCTATCTAATGTAATTTTCTTCTAACAGAATGTTTTCGGCCTATACCTCGGCGGTCGCGGTTGTGGATGCGGAGAACCAGCTTTCATCGGTTCTGGTTATGGTGGTGCTCTGGGTATCGGCACTGGTCTCTCTCCTGCTGCTGCATGTGGTGGTGCCCTCGGTCTTGGTGCTTACGGTGGTGCTTTTGGATCTGCTTATGGTGGCGCACTTTCTCCTGCTTCTGCATATGGAGGTGCTTTCGCTCCCGGAGCTGCTTATTGCGGCACCGGCGAAGGCAATGTGGCTGTCGTAGGTGAGCTGCCAGTCGCCGGTAACACCGCTGTTGCTGGTACTGTTCCCATTATGGGTGCTGTGACTTTCGGTGGTGCTGTGCCGGCTGCTGGTGCCGTGTCTATCTACGGACAATGCGCTTGTGGATGTGGTTCATCTATCTACTACTAAAGCTTTTCTTTCTGAAAGGATTTTAGTTAGTATTCATAAAAACAGCGAAATATTATATCTTTGCTATGACAAACAACCCGTGACCGCAGTTCTGAAATCGAAATAAATAAATTAATGAGCAATTTATGTTTTATTTTCAAAATAAATTAGTTAATAATTAAATTAAATTAAATATTTATTTCAGACCGGAATTAGTCCATAAGTTGCTAGTGGTTAGTAACAGATTGTGCTTACATGCTATGTTGGTGTTGTTAGTAATATAATTAATTAGTTAGCACAAAACTAATGCTATTTTATACCCAGGGTCTTTGGATAGGGCAGTCCGGTCTGCTAGCAATCATTTTCAGGATACTGTTACGAGTGTTACGCAAGCGTTGTAGTAAGGAAGCCGGTTTCTTACGCATATTTCATCCGTATGCAGCAAACATTCCAGACGCACTACAACGCCGCGGCAACAGCAAGAGCATCCTGAAAGCGTTATTGTATTGCACGCGCAGGACGTTGTTGGCTCGGCTCGTATATGATACCCACAAGCCGCTCGAGTAGAAGGACTGACAGAATGCTTTAAATAAACTGACTTTGACGTCTGTCGTGCAGCGAGCGAACCTACGGGCGAGTATATTACTCCTCACCGCCAACGCCCTGCGCTCGCGCTCTTTGTCGCCATCATCCCGTAGATCATTAGTGACACCATGACCTAGGTACTTAAAAATATTTACTACATTAAGTACTACGCCGTTGAGATTTACCGGAAGTACACGACGGGGCTGTTGTTTAGGTACCGTAAACACTAAGACCTCACTCTTTCTTGAGTTATATTTAAGGTCGTGCACCTCCGCATACGTCTCACAGATGTGAGTAGCTTCCTTAGTCCGCTCATCGATGGACTGAGCAACACAATGTCGTCCGCGTAACTTATGTTATTGACACATGTACTCTCTATATGACAGCCGACATGTCGCTGCTTAAATTCGAAAGGGCCATAAATAAAAAAAAAAACAATTTCTTTTTATAGCAAAAATCGTACCATCGAGGATGTTGTTAGGCATCGTACTGAGAGTCGTATTATATTTATGTGGTTACTTTCAGGAAAAAAGAAGAACAAATTTCGCCACATTTTTTTTTTTCAATAGGGAATTTTACCAGATCATTATATGGGGCGGCTGTCGTTTAGCTGGTGTCTACAAGTCATAACTTATGACCCCTGTTGAAAATTTTGTGATTTTTAATGGATTTGGAGTAATTTCAGTAGCTACTAAAAATGTGAATTTTAATTTGCAATAATAAATATTTATATATATATTTATAATAAATAATTTTATTTTAAATAATAATAAATAAAATAAAAACTATTAGGTAATGTTATTGCAGTACCTATGTGCCCCTTTCGGATCGGACAGGGTTTTTTTTACATATTGTATAATAAGAATACTCAATAAATCCTCGTTGCTCCCGTGGTCACAAGCGCTACTGCTGAGCATGAGGTAAAGTCTTATTGGGTTTTTCCATCTGGAAATTTTCAGTAGCAGCCCGGAGTCTGGATTTGTGCCCTCGTATTACATGTGTGATAAAATTATTATTTTCTACCACATTGCTATAATCTCGCGATTGGTTTCGGATTATGGGGTTCGCTGCATGATTTTGAAGGACTTTGTTAATTCATTGCTTCATGTTCGAAAAATTTGACTGCTCAAGAAAGTAAATAACGTAATGAATATTGTTCAACATTCAAAATAAAGTCATTGCTACTGTGAGTGTGTTACGCGATTATCCCGCTGTGCGCCGATGGGAATAAGCCAAAAATCTAAGTGGCTCAATTTTTGTGCAGCTTATCCCTCGTACAAAGTATACAGTTTGTACTATACGATTCTCGTCTGTTGTGCGAACTGAGAGTTAGAGAATATCTCCCGGCCTGGTGGCCAGGAGATATTTATTCTTTCTGATAATTAGACAAAAATCAGAAAGACAAATGTCAACGTATATGAAACTATGAGAGTATGTACGTGAACTGTATGTTTAAACAAAAATGATTAATAGTTTTGTTTATGTGTACACGCAAACTAAGCGACAAGTGACCCGTGACCAGCGCGTAGACCGGGAGTCATGTTAAAAACCCATGTGTTGGATTGATGGGAGGTTAGGGAGTAGTGGAATGGCATAAACTAATTAATTACTTCGATTATCTCACAATTTTTAAATATTTCAACAATGAGCAAATTCGACCTTTGCCATTATTATCGACTGTTTCATCGGCAACTCTAAATATATTTTTTACATTTGTACCTTGTTAGATAGGTGATTAAATGAAGATGTCTCTACTGTAATTTGTACGCTTAATGCCTCAGTAATATTTTGAGATAACTGTTGTCAAAGTTCATGTACTTAGATGATTTTTGAAAATGGTTACTAAACTTCTGCCTTTAACTTTTACCTGTTTGATGTTTTAGAAAATTTAGTTACATCGAAAGGTTTATTAAAATATTATGTATCCCATGAAAAAGCAATGAACGCCATTCAATTTGAGAGTTTAGAAAAAGTGATATTTAGAGACGAATTCTGTAAATTTTTCAAAATAACATATTAATTGGGTTTTCTCGATTTCCATAAATTTCGCCTAGGCTTCATGTGGTGCTTAATTGTTGTAAATGGGTCACACTATCACATCCTGGAAGGAATACGTCAAATTACCAGTCACCCTGTATAATTATATTTTCCGCTATGTGAAATAAGGCGAACTGTTTGTGATTTTGTGATTTTCATCTATTTAAAAGTGCAAACCAACGAGGTTGTTTCAGTCCAGCGAGAAAATATTAATATCTCCCTAAGATGGAGTTTTAAAAGTCAAGTTTTTATTTTCTTGAATCCTCTAACCTCAGAAATTTCTTTTTAAATGTGGCCTGAAATTTACACTTTCTTGACCCCGATCACCCCTGATGGAAAAAGGTGGATGAGGTCTATGATGAACTTCTCGTAGTAAAGTATTAAAAACTAATTTTCAAGTGTCTGTTTATTTTTATTTTGCACTATGTTTTGCCTTTTAGTCTGTGATAAATAAGTGCATTTTCTTTCTTCAAACTTCCTTTATCACAGAATTTAAGAGATATCTCTATAATAATAAAACTTCACACTTTAACATTACAGGGACACTGGGTAAAAGTAAATTCATCAAACAAATAAACTGCAAATCATTTTATTGAATCGTCATTGGGTCGGACGAAAATTTACGTAATATTTTTATGGTTTTAGTAGACACCACATCCACAGCCGCGGCCTGCATAGCCAAGTCCGAGAGCTGCAGGAGCTCCAAGTCCATACCCAGCGCCAAACCCATAGCCACCCACAGTTCCATACGCACCACCAGCGCCATACGCACCAGCAGCACCATAGCCAGCAGCAGAAGGAGCGATGCTCTCAATAGCAGTAACACCGTTACCGCAGCTGTAGCTGACGGCACCAGCACCGCCACTTGGTAACACTCCCTCCAAAGCCACAGCACTCACGAACGGCAGCTCACCAGCCACGGACAGAGCACCCTCGTATACATTCTCAGACGCTACGGAGAGACCACTGGGAGCGAAAGCAGAGGAGCTGGAGACAGGCAGTCCACCGCCACTGGTGGGGATGATCTCTAGAGCAGCCAAGCCATTGCCAATAAAACCATTACCAATAATACCATCACCAATGAAACCATTGTTGGCACAGTTACCAGCATAGCCATTGCCAATAAAACCATTACCAATAATACCATCACCAATGAAACCATTGTTGGCACAGTTACCAGCATAGCCATTGCCAATAAAACCATTACCAATAATACCATCACCAATGAAACCATTGTTGGCACAGTTACCAGCATAGCCATTACCAATTAAACCATTTCCAATTATACCATCACTAATCAAACCATTGTTGGCACAGTTACCAGCATAGCCATTACCAATCAATCCATTCCCGATCAAACCATTGCCAGCCCAGCTGTTACCAGCACATCCTGGGGCAATAAGAGTAGGAGCGGCGAAGGCTCCACGACCAAGACATGAACTGAACGCAGTCTGTAAACAAAAAAATCTTTTATCAGTAATTATCGATATCAGCAAATATACATTGGAACTTAATAATTATATCGATCAAGTAACGTAATGGGTGTCAGACGTGTTTTATGCAATTCTAAACATGATTTTAGTGTGGAAAACTTAACGTTCATCATAAAATAAAAAGTAAGAATGTATGGCTTAAGTTAAATGGCCTCTTCGCGGAAATGAAGACCAGAGTTTTAAATCTGAATTCCAACCTTTTTTCTATATAATGGTAATATTTACATGTGACTCGAAATAATAGGGTTTAATAGGCATTACAATATGCGTTAGTTAATCCACAATATTAAACTGATCAAATGCTCAGTGTCACATTAAATTTCGATACTCTAAAAGGATCCAAGAAATGGGATTATAAAATTTTGAAGAATTATTAATTCTCACCTGGATGAAGAGCGCCTGAGCGCAGAGGACGAGGATCACCTTGGCAGACATTGTAGTTTGTGTTGAAGTGAACTTCAGAATGAGTTTTTCAAGAATCGATCGACTATTTATATTGAAACGTAGTCCTTATCTAGTTGTGTTGCAGCAATTTGTGGATTTTGAAATGAACTTTTCATACCTTTATCAGTAGTTGCAATATGGGGACATGCATGTATTTCGTAAGTGATGGTATCCTTGAAATATTTAGTATGAAGGGCTTTGTTTTAATAGAACATAGAAAAACATCACGTTGTTATGATAAGAAAATTCCGTACTATATAAACGTAGTCTAGAAGTAGTAACATCATTCAGTCTTCAGCTTTTCGTTGAACACAAACAAACATCAAACATGTCTACCTTCACTGTTCTGTTGCTCTGCATCCAAGCTTGCTTGGTCCAGGTGAGTGATCGTCCAAAATATATTAAATTTTAAGATTTCTCATCATTGCTAATGTTTTTGTATTTCATAGTTGTTCTGTAATTCTGGCATGATGATTTTCTATAAATAAATATGTTTTTGTTCCCACAGAATGTGTTCGGCTGCGGAGGTCAAGTGGCCGCCGTAGCTCCTGCTCTGGGTTTCGGCGCTGGTCTTTATCCTGGTGCTGCATGTGGTGGTGCGCTCGGTCTTGGTGGTTATGGTGGCGCACTTGCTCCTGCTACCGCATACGGAGGTGCTATCGGCACTGGAGCTGCTTACTGCGGCACCGGTGAAGGCAACGTGGCGGTCATTGGTGAGCTGCCAGTCGCCGGTAACACCGCTGTTGCTGGTCAGGTCCCCATCCTAGGTGTCGTGAATTTCGGCGGCGCTGTGCCAGCTGCTGGTGCCGTGTCTATCTCCGGCCAGTGCGCGTGCGGCTGTGGTTCTCCTATCTACTACTGAAGCATCTTCTACTGATGCCTCAATAAAAATAAACGATTATGAATTGAGCAAATATTTTAATATTTTATTTAATCTACAAATACAAACCTATTAATTCTTATTTGTTATCCTAACTAGTTATTATATATGCGAAAGTAAGTTTGTTTGTTTGTTACGCTTTCACGCTAAAACGGCTGATCAGCTTTCGATGATATTTGGCACACAGATAGGCCATAACCTCGGTTAGGAAATAGGATGCTTTTTATTCCGGTAGTTTGTTCCGTGGGATAATTTCTGACCTCCGCACAGGCGAAGTAATTGGTAAAAGCTAATAATATTTTAATTGTGAACATTTTAGAAGATATTTGGATGTTTCTTGATCAATCAAACCTTTGCAGCGGAACGGATTTGATAGTTTCCTATATCAACACATAAGAGATTTTTATCTCGGTCGAAAGTACAGTACCGACCAAAAGTCCATAGGCAATCGCACAAAGCAATGGACTGACGCTTCGGTTTGACTTACGACCTTCTTCTATAAGATGTTACAATACTATAGACACACACACACACTCACTTTGTCTACAACTCATAGTAGTTGATAATTTCTATCAATACAGTATATGACATGCTAGCTCAATGGATAACGTGCTTTGGTATGTGCGATTATGGCGAGCCGAGCGAGGGTTCAAATCTCATCTGCGGTTTGCTTGTAATTTTTTAATAATTACTATTCATAGTTTTTGTTATTTTTTACTAGCTGCGCCCCGCGGTTTCACCCGCATAAGTCTCGATCCCGTGGAAATATCGGGATAAAAAGTATTCTATGTCCTTCTCCGGGTCAAGGTCTATCCATATCCCAAATTTCATCCAAATCCGTTCAGCCGTTTTAGCGTGATGTCGTGACCAAGGGAAATAGGGATTCATTTTTATATATTTTTAATAACGACCAGTTCAATAATTATTGGTTTTTTGTTTCGGTCGTCTTGTTCACATAAATATTAAAGTTTAGAGGTAGACCACAGAAAACTAAGTAAATTATTTCGATTTCTGTGGGGTAGACAGACGCAGTTCGTTACGCGTATTCGCTTAATAAAACCTTTTTGGTTCGCGGTTATTGTTGGTGACGAGTACTTAGGTATTAGCGGTGTTGTGGTTATAATTTTCAAAATGCAGTCAAATATAAATATTGAAGTGAGACCAAATATTACTGCGCTGCGTGAAAGTGAATGTAATTTACACAAATATCTAATGAAACCGGACTAAGTGTGAGTGTTATCATTTAAATATTTCATATTTTACTAAACATAAATCTTAATCAAAGGTATTGTTGAGACAGAAGATGCCTTTAAAGTTTTAAATTTATTGTGAGGTTTAATTCGATTAGTGAATGATGAATAATTATTATGTCTAATAAATACAATGTTATTCTTTGTTCTAGAGAAATACTGTGAGCGTTAAGAGGTATGAGGAAGAGGCTTATTATCGAGGAGCAGCGACATCAAATGGTGAATGAATATGAAACAAATGGCTTCATACCAACGAGATATTTTGCTGAATTATTAAACACGTCATTATGAACCGTTCGCTGTGCACTCTGAAGGCTTGCATCACTGAAGACCAGCTAGGAAGCCGTTTTCGACAGAAAGGCATAAACAAGAACGTTTAAGTTTCGCACGATAATATTAAGACTTCAAGTGGGACACTGTTATATTTTAACCTTCAAATATTTACCGTACTAACTTAATAAACAACAGATTCGTTATTGCATGAATTTGTGGTAACGATTTTTTAAAGAAAGAAAAGAAAGAAAGAAAAAACGTTTATTTGCGGTAAACATGACGCAAAAAAAAAGTAAAGAAAACACGTTTTAATATGGTGTTTGTCGTATTTCTCGCAGATAGACCGAAAATGTTTAAGATTATTTTAGTAATATTATTATTTTACGATTAAAATTTGAGGTTTAGTTTCAATCCTCTTTTCTTAAAGAAAATGAATTCTTAAGCTATAACCTCAATTCCAACCAATATTTACAAAAGCCAAATTTAATGTGAAATAAATAATGTAAACAAAGTGCCCATACTTAACCTTAAAATCACATATTTTGTAAGTAGGTTTTTTTTTTTCATTTTGAGTAGTCTAATATTCTTATTTATTGCTTAATTACTTCGACCATGATCAAAGCTAACTAGTAATAAGCTAGCTAATATTTATGGTGAAAAAATCCATATAAAATTTAAAACATTTCATAATACAAATATGTCAAAATAATACAAATTGCTTCTAAGTTTCTTGACATCTATTTCACACCTTATTTAGCTGAAGTAATGACAAATAATTGTAGCAGTTTGTGAGCTATAAGTAAAATAAATATAACGAATAAATATTTTTTAATTTTGTTATCACATATCACGCATTTTTAATTCTAAACCCTATATTGTAATAACAGCATTAATAAAAAGACAGCAATAGTTAAAATATATTATTAATGCAAAAAAAAATGCCAAAAACCGCGCTGTGTTTTACGAGATCGGAACCTAAGCCAATTAGAATATAAGACCAACACTTAACGCATTCTGCTATCTGCACACATAAGTTTTGTTTGAATTTTAGCAATGCCATAAACTGGCCTAGGTCAAGCGCATGATGCGAGTGTGTTACCGTGTCTAACAAAAGCGACGGAAATATATTTTTTTTTTCTGTAGTTCGGCGCAAGTACGTGACGATACGACGGTGTGTGCTGTGTTGCTTACACATACAGATATACGGACTATACCGCGAGTTCACAGCAATACGACTCTTAAGCGTGCCTATGCACTTTTGAACGCTTACTGTACCTTCCTGTCTGATAATAGTTCGAAATGATATAGCTTTTCAGCCTGATCTCTTCGCGGGTAATAAAGCAAATCCTAATTTTAATTTTATAAATCGAAAGTGAGTTTGTTTATTTGTTACGCTTTTGTGCTTAAACGGCTGAACTGATTTAGATGAAATTTTACACATGGGTAGACTAGGATCTGGATTAGGACAATAGATACTTTTTATCCCAATATTCCCACGGGATCGAGACTTATGTCGGTGAAACCGCAGGATGCAGCTTTAAATCGAATAATATCATGAAATTGTGTGCAGTTTCTTGACGGCTAGATTGTCTGTTTATTAACCTAGGCTCACTTGCTCCAGAAATCACTAATGCTCGGTTCCTATAAACAATAACGAATCGTTATGCTTACCAATGGTAACGTTTTTTATGACCAAACTCAAACTCAATGCATTTATTTCAATTAAACCATTTACAGGCACTTTTGAACTGTCAAAGAATCGGTCAGTCAGAAATATGAAGCTAGTTGCCCATTCCAAAGCGAAATAAGTAGGTACCTATGGAGAAGAACGGGCAAGAAACTCCACGGACACTCTTTTACATAAAAAACTGTTACAAAATATTGGTCACATCATTCATGTTGAAATTATACATGTGAGAACAATGTAGAAAGACGTGCACGTTAGAAGCGTCCGTAATAAAAAGACAAAACAAAGAACAATTCAAAAAATTAAAATAAATTTCAAATAAGCCATGGCAACTAAGATATGACCAGTCCCAACTGACGGCGCTCGTTCACGAACATGACGCATAGATTAGCACCATTCAGCTCAACTATTTTGAAGGGAGCTAAATGATCCAACACACGTGCCACCGTCAGCGAAACATCGAGTGAGCAAGACATACTCACTGCCGCCATAGCACATTCAAGTCAATGCAAGACATATTACCCGCTAAATGGTAACTCTTTAGTACATAGTGCTGACACCTGTGCTATACAATTATATAATACCAAGCAGATTTGAGTTTATACAATGCAAAGATGGTCTTACTTTGAACTGGTCATAAGTAATTTCATAAGTTCATTTTACCTGTGATAGCTCTACTTCCTTATAAGAGGGTCTACTATACAAAGCTATGTGGTATTTGCCTCATGATTGGGAAAGACACAAGTGTTAATTTAACTTATAACGGTCCGTAAATTTTAGGAATCGGCCATTAATTCATTTTTGAAGCTAAACATATTTAAAACATCATTTTATCTTCGTCATCTTTATGCGATTGACATAAATAGTAAAGAATAGAATAATTAATCAAATAGGAATAGGAATAAAATAGAATGAGGTCAGTTTCACCACGTATCTACCACATAATAAAATTATCTGTCGTTGCTTCATTTTTTCTTTTACCTATTGTGGTAGAGTAATTTTATTCTAGGTGCATCGCCTTCACATATAATTATTTAACTAATGTACGTACTTATACAAACTATTGTAAAACATTTAAAAGAGGTAAACGGTGGAGTTTCTTGCCCATTCTTCTCCTTACGAAAACTACCTTTTGGAAGGGGCGACTAGAATCAATTATATTATTTTGTAAATTATGACGTTCAAAAGTGCCATACATGGGCCTATTTGAAAAAACTAATTTGACTTTGACTTTGACTTCTGATAATTAGACATGATGTCCTAGATGGATCTTCGACATCGTGTCTTGAAAGTTTCAATGGAGAAAATCATTCTGGCACTATTGAACCTATATTTTCCCTCGGGACATCAAATTAATTGTGGGTTAGTTAGTTATAAGTCCATAAAACAAAATAAATTGCAAATCAGTTTATTGAATCATAATAAGTATCATATCATCGGTTGAGTATTTTTTATTTTTTTATTCTTAGTAACGTCCACATCCACAGTTGCGGGCTCCATAGCCGAGTCCGAGAGAGGCAGGAGCACCAAGTCCATAGCCAGCGCCAAGCCCGTAGGCACCCGCAGCGCCATAGGCACCCACACCATACGCACCAGCAGCGCCATAGGCACCAGAAGAAGGAGCGATGCTCTCAATAGCAGTAACACCGTTACCGCAGCTGTAGCTGACGGCGCCAGCACCAGCACTGGGCAATAAACCGTCCAAAGCCACAGCACTCACGAACGGCAGCTCTCCAGCCACGGACAGAGCACCCTCATACACATTTTCAGACGCTACGGAGAGGCCACTGGGAGCAAAAGCAGAGGAGCTGGAGACAGGCAGTCCACCGCCACTGGTGGGAATGATTCCTATTCCAGCCAAGCCATTGCCAGCACAGTTACCGACCAAGCCATTGCCGATCAAACCATTACCAATTATGCCATCACCAATCAAGCCATTGTTGGCACAGTTACCAGCACAGCCGTTACCAGCATAGCCATTTCCGATCAAACCATTGCCGTTACCGAAAGCTCCACGACCAAGACACGAACTGAAAGCAGTCTGTAAACAAGAAAATTATTATTAGTAAATATATCTCGATTAACAAACGATGGCGATGCATTGAAATGTGATTATTTAATCGATCACGTAACTAAATGTGTGTCAAACGCATTTTATGTAATTATATGTATATGCATACATGATTATGAAAAATTTAGTGATAAAACATAATTATCACTAAATTTTTCACTCTAGGCGAAGTAAAATAGTATAGTATGTAATTAGTCCTTCTGAGTAGTACTAAAAGTTTCTGATCATAGTTTAGAACACAGACTACGATCCTTGTTAAATCAGAACATAATATCTGCGCAAAAGTAGTAACGGCAATCAGAATATAGTCATTATAAAAGTCAAAATAGTTTCTCACCTGGATGAAGAGCGCCTGAGCGCAGAGAACGAGGATCACCTTAGCTGACATTGTAGTTTGTGTTGAACTGAATTTGAGAATGAGTTTTCCAAGACTCGGTCGACTACTTATACTGAAATGTAGTCCTTATCTAATTGTGTTGCACCACACACAGTAGGCTGCTAAACAAAGAAAAAATAAAAATGCGTTCATTACATTTCTTTGTTAAAATTATCATATGTTTTGTTATTAAAACAGGAAATAGTAAAAAAGTACGTGTTGTTGATAAGAACTCCTGCACTATATAAACATGGTGTAAGACATCTAAAAGCATCAGTTTTCAGCTTCTCGTTGAACTTACGTATTCATCAAACATGTCTACCTTCACTGTTCTGTTGCTCTGCATCCAAGCTTGCTTGGTTCAGGTAAGTTTTTTACTAAGTTTTTCTGGTATCTTATTATTGTTTTCATGAATTTCCTCCATTGTTGCTTCCTCCCGTCATATACCTATGTACATTTCTCCTATATCTCTGTCATTCGTACTGGTTTGAGAGAAGAAGAGACGTTCTTTCATTTCTTCAATATCTCGTAAACTAACATCGAATATGTTAGTCATAATGATATGAACCTCTTCAAACTGTGCCTGTCCTTGTTCTTGAAATTTACTCAGCTAGCGATAAGTTTCCTATCTAATGTTATTTTCTTCCAACAGAATGTTTTCGGCCTATACCTCGGCGGTCGAGGGTGTGGATGTGGAGCACCAGCTGTTGGTCTAGCCCCTGCTTTAGGCTTCGGTTCAGCTTATGATGGTGCTCTGGGTTTCGGCGCTGGTCTCTCTCCTGCTGCTGCATGTGGTGGTGCCCTTGGTCTTGGTGCTTACGGTGGTGACTTTGGATCTGCTTATGGTAGCGCACTTTCTCCTGCTGCTGCATATGGAGGTGCTTTCGCTCCTGGAACTGCTTACGCTGGCGCCGGTGAAGGCAACGTGGCTGTCATAGGTCAGCTGCCAGTTGCCGGTAACACCGCTGTTGCTGGTACTGTTCCCATAATGGGAGCTGTGACTTTCGGTGGTGCTGTGCCGGCTGCTGGTGCCGTGTCTATCTACGGACAATGCGCTTGTGGATGTGGTTCATCTATCTACTACTAATGCTCTTCTTTAAGAAAGGATTTTAGTTAATATACTTGAAAACAGCGAAATATTATATCTTTGGTATGGCAAACAACCTGTGACCGCAGTTTTAAAATTGAAATAAATTAATTAATGAGCAATTTACGTTTTATTTTCAAAATAAATCAGTTTATAACCTAATTAAAATTATTTATATTTTTTTATAACTTTGTTATAATTCTGAATAATTACTAGAATAATTTAAGATTTTGGTGTAGCTTGTTCACTCTGAAATGACACGCCCCACTACCGCATTACCGTGTGCATAAAATACGGTAGAAGCACGCGTCATTTCAGACTGGACAAACTTTAGTTATTGACGCATTTTGAACCAGAAATGACACTGACGCTTATACAACATGTAAAAAACCCTGTCCAATCCGTGAGGATGTTGTTAGGTATCGAACTGAGAGTCTATTTATGTGATAACTTGCAGAAAAAAAGAAAAAAAAAATCGCCATTTTTTTTTCAATAGGGAATTTTACCAGATCATTACATGGGGCGCAGGCGGCTGTCATTTAGCTGGTGTCTTCAAGTAATAACTTATGACCCCTTGTCATTTTTAATCGATTTAGAGTACTTTTAGTACTTAAAATGTGAATTTCAAATTGCAATAACTTTTTATTTTAAATAATAATAAAACAAAAACTCTTTAGTAATGTTATTGCAGTATCTATGTGCTCCTTTTAGATCATACAGGGATTTTTTTGCATAATTATAATAGAATATTCAATAAATCCTCGTTGCTCTAGTGGTTGCAAGCGCTATTGCTGAGCATGAGGTCCTGAGTTAGATTCCCAGGACGGGCAAAGTCCTATTGAGATTTTCCATCTGGAAATTTTCAGTAGCAGCCCGGAACCTGGATTTGTGCCCCAGTATTACATGTGTCTTAAACATAACTGGCGAAATGTAGGCTGTTCCTACTATAGGGACACCTCTTTCTAACCCTCCGAGGAAACAAAGTGTGATGTTATATTATGTAGTAAATAATGGGAGTAAACCCCTATTTAAAAGTCCGATATTAAAAGTCTGTCTGGTCCGATTATTGAGCCCTGTGGGACCCCAGTTAGTCATCATTTTTATTTCATCGGTTTAAGAAGAAAGAAAGAAAGAAAAATAGGTTTATTTGTCACAGAGACACGTGCATACATAAAAGACAAGAGTAAACGAAAACAACAAAAAATACATAATAAAATATCACGAGCATAAAACAGAAATTAGTCGGCAGCTGCACGACATGATTGTGACAAGAAGACTTCCACTCAGCATGATGCAGTGCTATGGGGAACCCACAGCACAGCGCTGATTTTCAGTGGTCACCCGAAAAAAAAAAAGAAGAAAAAACGTACGGAAATCAAGTCAGGCATAATATTTAATAATAAGTTTCTACCCGCGACTTCGTTCGCATGTTATTTCGGTCCCCGACCCACCGCGTCACATCCTATCGCCCGCCCCCGCTATTACTTTGTTTTCGCTTAGCGTTCACTCTGACTTTCAATCTTTGTGTTCGGGTCCTAAGGGTTGTAGCGTGATGTTACGTAGCCTATAACCCTCCAAATCCCACTGATAGTTCCGAAGATTAACCCTACATACAAACTTACCAACAAACAAATACCTCTTTATATTATTGTATTACATATTATTATTTGTTGGTATACATTTTTGTATCTCGGCTCGGATCTGCCGGGTTTTTAAGGTAACACGGCCAAAACCAAGCGCTACCGCAACCGCTTTGAGAGTACTAAACTAAGATGTGGCAATTGATGATAATAATAGGTCTTTACATATGTAATTCCCGTTCTGCTGTACTGGCTATTTCAAATCCATTTTTTTCTTTTTTCGCTAAGAATTCTAAGTTCAAAATCCTGCACGACAACACGTGACCTCATACTGCACAGACGGTCTCCAAGTTACAAGGACTGGGGTTGGAAGTTCTACGTCATCCACCGGACTCACCAGACCTTGCCCCTTCAGACTTCTACTTTTTCCAGAATTTAGTTAACTTATTGGCGGGGAAAAAATTCAATAACCAGCAGTTCAAAATACCTTTGAAGAATTTGCTGCCTCCCGTCGAGCAAACTTTTTCAAAAAGGGCAACAATAAGCTACCGTTTCGTTGGCAAAAATGCATTGATTGCATAGGTAATTTCCTTTGATTAATAAAAATAAAAATTATGGAGAAACAACTATAACTAACTTATTTCATGAAAAATGGTAATTTCATAGGTAATGACCTAATATGTATCATGATGTGGTGATATTATGTTTTTCTTTTTGTTGCAGTGGTAAATGATGTCTGTGCGTGTGATATTTGTGAGTCGTTGTCGTTCTGCAGGAATTATTGGACAACTCTGCAAGTGATCAGGATAGAAGCTTTCTGTAGAGTTTGGTAGGTGGAGATAGTTACGTCTAGTATTTTTAAGGATTGATGCAGTTGATTGGGAATGACACAAGTGGTTGAATACAGGAATAATGGCAACGCTGCCTAATCGCCACATTCGGCTTTTTTACATTTTTAAGTTTATATATTTTGACAGTTTTTCTTGTATAGTGTTCTGTAAGTTGTGTGTGTTTGTAACTGCTATGTCAATAATTTGCGCGGTTTTACTAACTTTATCCATTAAATTTATATCTGGTCTATTGTAATGTGTTGTTTTGTCTGTGAGGATGGCTCGATCAAAGTATAGCTTGTATGTTATGTGTTCAAGAACCGTTTCTGGTGTATATTTGTAATAAGGTACTGGAGGTACCTACTGGAGGAACTTGCCATTAAATATAAATTAATTACTACAGTAATTAATTTATATTTAATGGCAAGTTTTTGATGAATATGTTAACTATTTGATCGTGCCTGTGTTTGTAGTAAGTCTGAACTATTACTTTACATGCTCCAGTAATGTGTTGAATAGTTTCAGAAGAACTATAACATCGTCTACAAATATCTGTTAAAAGAGAGATTCGCATGATGCGCTTTTAGTAGCAACGGGTTTCAATAACTTGCGTCTTGAATTGCTGCCACGAACCCTTCAGTCTGGGGGAATAAATATCCGCCTGATTCATTCGTTCGACGCTAACTTGACGGCGTGTTGGCAAAGCTCTTGGCGATGTATTCCATAGAGTAATTTCTGGGTCCATTATTTATTATGTCTTCTGCTGAAAAACACAACAATTTTATGTCATCTATGTAGAGCAGGTGGTTAATTTTACCGCCGTGTCTGTCCGTCCGTAAGCCATCTGAAGTGTCATTGTAATTGAGGCTATACCCGGGCATTAGGGAATGGTAATATATCATCTTGGAATATGCCTCGTTGGATCTTGATGGGTTCTGTCTCAACCATACCTGTAGATGCCGTAAGATGTAAACGTGTTGTCCATTGTGTAATTGTGTTTTTTAAAAAGGCAATGATTGAAGGTTTATCTTAAATATATAAAAAATTCAAATAGTCAAGTGTGTGGGATAGAACCGTACGCTTTTTGTAGTCTATATACATAGTATGCTATATATATCTTTCTTTTTCCGATAAACCTGTTTGAGTATAACCGAGTCTATTATAAGTTGTTTCTTGCAGCCCTGACTGAATTGTCGACAGCCTGTTTGTTCTTCGGATATATTTTTTTGTTGAGGGTAGTCAATTTCGAACTACAAAAGCGATTTGGAACTTCACAGAGATTGTAGGTATTTATAATAGAACACAAAAAATGATTGCAAATCAGTTTATTAAATCATTTTCAGACAAACTGTTAAGTAACATATATGTATTTTTTTTTAATCCGCAACGGGTAAGCTCTTATGGCCTGCGTCTCACCAGATGGTAAGTGATTATCAGGCCGAAGGTGGAAACAAGCTTCACCCGGAATCCTTAACCACTGAAGAACTGGCTATCTTACCTCTAACTGCCGAAAATTCTGTTAACATTGTTGTTATGACGATTGTTGTTATGGATGGATTTCATTCTTAGTAACGTCCACATCCACAGCCACGGTTGCTATAGCCGAGTCCGAGAGCGGCAGGAGCGATGGCAGCAGTACCGAGTCCATAACCAGCGCCGAGCCCATAAGCGCCCGCAGCGCCATAGGCACCCACGTTTCCATAGGCACTTGCAGCACCATAGGTAGCAGCAGAAGGAGCGATGCTCTCAATAGCAGTAACACCGTTACCGCAGCTGTAACTGACGGCGCCAGCACCAGCACTGGGCAACAGTCCCTCCAAAGCCACAGCACTAACGAATGGCAGCTCCCCAGCCACGGAAAGAGCACCCTCATACACATTCTCAGACATTACGGAGAGGCCATTGGGAGCGAAAGCAGAGGCGCTGGAGACAGGCAGTCCACCGCCACTGGTGGGAATGATCTCTAAAGCAGCCAAGCCATTACCAATGAAACCGTTGTTACCAGCATAGCCGTTACCAGCACAGCCGTAACCAGCATAGCCATTACCAATCAGTCCATTTCCGATCAAACCATTACCAGCCAAGCCGTTACCAGCACATCCTGGGGCAACAAGAGCAGGAGCAGCGATGGCTCCGCGACCAAGACATGAACTGAAAGCAGTCTGTAAACAAGAAATTATTCTTTTAATAAATATATAAACTATGGCAATTCATTGAAATATGATTATTTAATCGATCACGTAACATTATGTATGTCAAACGCATTTTGTGTTATTGCAAAGTGATAGTGAAAAACTTAATGATCATAATTATTTTATAAGTCGTGTGTGATGGGTCTACTTTAGGTGAAGTAAATTGTGATTGGGGCTCTTAGAATTACCCGAAATGTAACTTAAAGCATCCTTCCAAGCCGTACAATAAATTTCTGATAAAATAATTTGCATAAATCCGAATGCAGACGAACCCATTGCAGTTAAATCGTAAACACATGTCAAACACTTTCTGCAGAACCACTGAAATCCAACAAAAGAATAATAAAACACAGTCATTATAAAAGTAAAAGTTTCTCACCTGGATGAAGAGCGCCTGAGCGCAGAGGACGAGGATCACCTTGGCTGACATTGTAGTTTGTGTTGAAGTGAACTTCAGAATGAGTTTTCCAAGAATCGATCGACTATTTATACTGAAACGTAGTCCTTATCTAATTGTATTGCACTACACACAGTAGGGTGCTAAACAAAGAAATAGAAAAATGCGTGCATTTTCATTTCTTTGTTATAATTTATCAAATGTTTTGTTACTGAAATATGAAATAGTAAAAAAGCACGTGGTATTGATAAGGCAGACTATATAAACATGGTGTAAGACTTCTAAAAGCATCAGTTTTCAGCTTCTCGTTGAACTTACGAATTCTTCAAACATGTCTACCTTCACTGTTCTGTTGCTCTGCATCCAAGCTTGCTTGGTCCAGGTAAGTTTTTTACTAAATATTTCTGATATGTTATTGTTCTCATAAGCTCCTTCATGATTGCTTCTTCCTGTTACATTACCTATCTTGTCTTTTGTACATTTAATTTTCTTCTCTATATGTCATTCATACTTATTTAAGAGAACAATCTACGTTCTTACATTTCTTCCAATTCTCGTAAACGAATATATTTGGAATTTCTCCTGTATTAGGGGTGCATTTATAAACATTTAAACTCACATACACAAACAGCCAGACCCAGAACAACTTGTAGGTCATACAAATACTTGTTCCGTGTGGGAATCGAACCCGCGACACGCAGCGCAGCAGTCAATCAGTTAGCCACTGCGCCAACCGTGGCGTCACTGATTATGAACCTCTTCAAACTGTGCCTGTCCTTTTTCTTGAGATTTCCTCAGCAAGCGACAAGTTTCCTATCTAATGTAATTTTCTCCCAACAGAATGTTTTCGGCCTATACCTCGGCGGTCGCGGTTGTGGATGCGGAGAACCAGCTTTCATCGGTTCTGGTTATGGTGGTGCTCTGGGTATCGGCACCGGTCTCTCTCCTGCTGCTGCATGTGGTGGTGCCCTCGGTCTTGGTGCTTACGGTGGTGCTTTTGGATCTGCTTATGGTGGCGCACTTTCTCCTGCTTCTGCATATGGAGGTGCTTTCGCTCCCGGAGCTGCTTATTGCGGCACCGGCGAAGGCAATGTGGCTGTCGTAGGTGAGCTGCCAGTCGCCGGTAACACCGCTGTTGCTGGTACTGTTCCCATTATGGGTACTGTGACTTTCGGTGGTGCTGTGCCGGCTGCTGGTGCCGTGTCTATCTACGGACAATGCGCTTGTGGATGTGGTTCATCTATCTACTACTAAAGCTTTTCTTTCTGAAAGGATTTTAGTTAGTATTCATTAAAACAGCAAAGTATTATATATTTAGGATGACAAACAACCTGTGACCGCAGGTCTAAAATAGAATTAAAGAAATTAATGAACAATCAATGTTTTATTTTCAAAATAAATTAGTTATAAACCCAATTGAAATTATAAGATTTTTTTATAACATTTCTTATAATTCTGAATAATTATAAGAATACTTTAAGAGATAGGTATAGCTTGTCAACTCTAAAATGACGCGCTCCCCTATCGTGTTAAATTGTGCGTAAAATACGATTGTGGGGTGCGTCATTTCAGAGTGGACAAGCTTCAGTTATTGAAGCATTTTGAACCATAACTAACACTGACGCTTATATATTATGGATCCTCAATAATGCCTCTTTTGTCTCGCTGTCATTTGTAGATCTTTGAGAGTCATTACGTGTAGTTAGAAGTCCAAAAGTCTGACTACCAATCTAAACAAGGCGTATCGTGTCGCTCCATGTAAAATTCAGCTGCATCCGGTTAGACTGGAAACCGACCCCAACATATTTGGGATAAGGTTAGGCAGATGATGACTCAATAATACCTCGTTGGTCTAGTGGTCGCAAGCGCTACTGCAGAACATGAGGTTATGGGTTAGATTTCCAGGACGGGCAAACTCATAAGCCGTACAATCAATTTCTACCGAAATAATTTGCTTAGGTCAGAATATAAACGATCCGAATTAAATCACAAACTTAAACATATTCTGCGGAACCTCTGAAATCTAACACAAGAATAAAACACAGTCATTATAAAAAGTAAAATTTTCTCACCTGGATGAAGAGCGCCTGAGCGCAGAGGACGAAGGTCACCTTGGCTGACATTGTAGTTTATGTTGAAGGGAACTTGTGAAAGAGTTTTCCAAAATTTGGTCGACTATTCATACTGAAATGTAGTGCTTATTTAATTGTGTTGCACCACACACAGTAGGCTGCTAAACAAAGAAATAGGAAAATGCGTGCATTTTCAGTTCTTTGTTATAATTATCATAATATGTTTTGTTTTTAAAATAGGAAATAGTGAAAAAGTACGTGTTGTTGATAAGAACTTATACACTATACACTACATGGTGTAAGACTTCTAAAAGCATCAGATTTCAGCTTCTCATTGAACTTACGAATTCATAAAACATGTCTACATTCACTATTCTGTTGCTCTGCATCCAAACTTGCTTGCTCCAGGTAAGGTTTTTACTGTTTTTTTCTGGTATCTTATTGTTCCTATGAACTTCCTCCATTGTTGCTTCCTTCTGTCATATTACCTATTCTTTGTGCCTTTCTCCTATAACTCTGTCATTCCTACTGGTTTGAAAGAAGAACGTACATTCTTCTATTTTTTCAAAATCTTGTTAACTATAATACTCGTTATTGATTATGAACCTCTTTAAACTGTGCTTGTCCTAGTTCTTGAGATTTCCTCAGCAAATGATAAATAAAGAAGTTAATAAGTAATTTATGTTTTATTTTCAACAAATTTCACTTCGGTCGGCACTCCCGGATTGCCATGGTTTTTTTTTTTTGAGGAATGTCATTCTCGGACTATAAAAGCGATTCCGAACTTAACAGAGATTGTGAGTATCTCTAATCTCTTCTCTAAATCTCTATTTTGTCTTCTCTATCTCTTCTCTAATCTCTTCTCTGAATCTCTATCTTGTCTTCTCTATCTCTTCTCAAATCTCTTCTCTAAATCTCTATCTTGTCTTCTCTATCTCTTTTCTAATTTCTTCTCTAAATCTCTATCTTGTCTATTCTATCCCTTCTCTAATCTTTTCTCTGAATCTCTATCTTGTCTTCTCTATCTGTTCTCTAATTTCTTCTCTTAATCTATATCTTGTCTTCTCTATCTCTTCTCTAATCTCTTCTCTATCTCGTCTCTAATCTCTTCTCTATCTCTTCTCTAAATCTATTTCTTGTCTTCTCTATCTTTTCTCTTTATATTATAAAACATATGTCTATCTTCTAAAGATATTTATCTTTTAGAACTTAATTTAATAACATATTGTTATTTCCGGAGCTATTTTGACCAGTATATTATTAATCCTTATCCAATAAAATACGTTATTAAAATAGCCTATTAAATTAAGATTAAAATATGCCGGGACCTCGCATAATTTAAATGAATTCTTTAAAAGATATCACAGATTTAAAATTATGGCTGAAGGCGCGCGGCGTGGTGCTATGAATTACAGGGGTCAATGCCTATAATTCATGCTCGGCTATTAAGGAACTGCGAATATTGAAATTAAGTTATGAATTGAAATAATAAAGTGGAAGTTGAGACTGAAAAGCATTAATATTAAAGTATTTGGACGTCCAAACTCCACAAATGGAGGAGAACTCACCATTTTTTTCATATATCCAGTTCAACAAAATAGTGGGACCAAAGACAACACTTTAGTTTTTTTTATTTTTTATTGTAAGGTCTATCCACACCGCGATCAGAACGATATTTTGTTACTGTTTTGTATTTTGGGATCATCGCCCAGTTTTTTGGCAGTTTCATACTTCATTTTGCTTTTAACCGTATGAACATTGGGATGTTGACGTATGCATTGAAGCAATCAGTACATTGCACCCGTGCGAAGCAGGGGCGCAAATCAGTTGATTAAATCATTTTCGTACAAACAGTTTTTTATTTTTTTATTTTTTTTTTATACTTAGTAACATCCACAGCCACGGCCTTCATAGCCGAGTCCAAGAGCGGCAGGAGACATGGCAACAGTACTAGGTCCATAGCCAGCGCTGAGCCCGTAGGCACCCGTAGTGTCATAGGCACCCCGCAGTGCAATGAGAACTGCCTACAATGCCGTATCTCCCTTTTTCAACATTTCAGTTAAAGCTTAAATTATTATGAAAGTTGGACAAATAAATAATACAAAAAAATTATATGCAAATTGATTTTATTTGTTCAGTTTATAATCATTTTTCGAAGTTCAGTTTATAATCATAATCAGTAGTAGATTCCAGTTGGGTAGCAGCCATCAATGGGAGCGACAATCCCAGCATTGTAACCGACACCAGGGAATAGAGAAAAAGGTGCAACACCGGCAGCAGGACCATAAGCCCCAATACCAGCACCATAAGCTCCGGCCCCATAAGCACCCGCAGAGCCAAAGGCAGCAGCAGAAGGAGCGATGCTCTCAATAGCAGTAACACCGTTACCACAGCTGTAGCTGACGGCGCCAGCACCACCACTTAGTAACACTCCCTCCAAAGCCACAGCACTCACGAACGGCAGCTCACCAGCCACGGACAGAGCACCCTCATACACATTCTCAGACGCTACGGAGAGGCCACTGGGAGCGAAAGCACAATAGCTGGAGACAGGCAGTCCACCGCCACTGGTGGGTATGATTTCTAGAGCACTCAAGCCATTGTCGAACAAACCATTACCAATCAAACCATTGTTAGCGCAGTTACCAGCATAGCCGTTACCAGCATAGCCATTACCAATCAGTCCATTTCCGTACAAACCATTACCAGCACATCCTGGGGCAACAAAAGTAGGAGCAGCGATGGCTCCACGACCAAGACATGAACTGAAAGCAGTCTGTAAACAAGAAATTATTGTATAAATTAATATGTAAACGATGACGATACATTAAAATGTGATTGTTTATTCAATTACTTAACATAATATGTGTCAAACACATTTTATTTCATTGCATAGTGATAGTAAAAACTTTGTGATACCTAATTGTTTTTTCTCAAACATGCATGGAAATGCTGCAATTTTTTCGAAAAAGAACACGTGAAGGATCGAATTTACGATCAAGGAAAATCAAATCCATTGCAGGAGCGGTTTTTTGAATTTGAAACATTACAATGCTCCAGCAATGTTGTATGAAACAGCGTGCTGGGGTTATTAAATACTCTTTGATTGGATCTCTTTTATACCAAAGTAAATCTCTTTGCTTAGTACAAATTGCGTTCAAAATTGGTGGCAAAGCTGAAAATTCATCTTGATTTCTTATTTACATACATTTATTTGCTCATAAACACGTGTCTCATATTCCATTCCATTGTGTGGTACCTTCTTGTAACTTTGATATTTTATAATAATAGAAGTAAAGTATGGCAAATCTATGCGTCAAAATATGTAGTTATAACGAGAGAATGCTAGTTTCTTTCGGCTGCGCGATTTTGTTTAGTAACTAGGTTTCGATTTGGGCGCGTTGTAAAAAGGACTTTAAGAAATTGTGTTAAAAGTGCCAAATTACGTGAATTCGGTAAGTACTATACTTCACAGTGCAGCATGTCAGTGTAGTTAACACGTTGACTGCCAACCTACGACTATACTCGTAGTACAAGATCTGGGCCCCACTGCCAACTACGAGTATTCTCGTAGTTGATTGTATGCGATTTCTAACGAATTCTAGACAAGTGGCAGTGAAAGGAGGGCGGGGTTACAGTTTTTGGCATTTGAAATAAAACATTATTTAATCAGAAAAAAAAGTTTAATAGATTTTTTTTTGGGTACATCACTGTGAAATCAAAAAGGAGTGATACATTTTAAAACAATTTTCTACGCATAAGGCAGGTTTTTCAGGACATACCGGACAGTAATAAATTGTTTCTTTGCGTTTTTTTTCTTTTGTGCAGACACGACACGGTTTCGTTGGTTTCTGTTTTTTTTGTGTCGGTGGTAGACGCTCTAAATAATGTATAGTACTTGTAATCCTTCTCGATTTATCTGCTCGTGATGACTATACTTTCCAAATGTTTCGCCTAAAAGATGTTTTATGACTTCATCTTTGAACGAAAGGGCATCCAATTTCTTTTCCGGAGGAAGGTTGGCTTGTTGGTTGTAGATCATGCAGGCGTTGTGAATGTAGATTTCAAAAATGTGTATCGCTAGTTTTTTGTACCAAAACAACGTCTTTCTAAGAGCTGAGTAATATGACAGCATTTGGTCTGAAAGATCGATCCCGGACATTCCCATGTTGTAATCTCGACACGAACAGTACCTACCGATGCTTTACGACCGTACCCGAAGTGTCGCGAACGCTGGGGACCGGAGCAATCGCGCGGCGCCCGCAGTTGCACATTGACAGAGCAAGGGAGTGCAATTTTTCGCGCCAAATTATCTACGACTATACTCGTAGATTGGCAATAGGTAATAAAAATCCTATCTCATTGCCATACTACGAGTTAACTCGTAGTTTGAACTAGGTTCCACTGCCAACTACGAGTATTCTCGTACCTACCATTTTGTATGGTGGCAATGAGCATAAAAAAAGTTACTACGAGTATACTCGTATGGAAGCCAACGTGTTAATAAGTAATTTATGTTTTATTTTCAACAAATTTCACTTCGGTCGGCACTCCCGGATTGCCATGGTTTTTTTTTTTGAGGAATTTCATTCTCGGACTATAAAAGCGATTCCGAACTTAACAGAGATTGTGAGTATCTCTAATCTCTTCTCTAAATCTCTATTTTGTCTTCTCTATCTTTTCTCTGAATCTCTATCTTGTCTTCTCTATCTCTTCTCAAATCTCTTCTCTAAATCTCTATCTTGTCTTCTCTATCTCTTTTCTAATTTCTTCTCTAAATCTCTATCTTGTCTATTCTATCTCTTCTCTAATCTTTTCTCTGAATCTCTATCTTCTCTTAATCTATATCTTGTTTTCTCTATCTCTTCTCTAATCTCTTCTCTATCTCTTCTCTAATCTCTTCTCTATCTCTTCTCTATCTCTTCTCTAATCTCTTCTCTATCTCTTCTCTAAATCTATTTCTTGTCTTCTCTATCTTTTCTCTTTATATTATAAAACATATGTCTATCTTCTAAAGATATTTATCTTTTAGAACTTAATTTAATAACATATTGTTATTTCCGGAGCTATTTTGACCAGTATATTATTAATCCTTATCCAATAAAATACGTTATTAAAATAGTCTATTAAATTAAGATTAAAATATGCCTGGACCTCACATAATTGAAAATGAATTCTTTAAAAGATATCACAGATTTAAAATTATGGCTGAAGGCGCGCGGCGTGGCACCATGAATTACAGGGGTCAATGACCTTTCCTCGGCTATTAAGGAACTGCGAATATTGAAATTAAGTTATGAATTGAAATAATAAAGTGGTAGTTGAGGCTGAAAAACATTAATATTAAAGTATTTGGACGTCCAAACTCCACAAATGGAGAAGAACTCACCATTTTTTTCATATATCCAGTTCAACAAAATAGTGGGACCAAAGACAACACTTTAGTTTTTTTTCTTTTTTATTGTAAGGTCCATCCACACCGCGATCAGAACGATATTTTGTTACTGTTTTGTATTTTGGGATCATCGCCCAGTTTTTTGGCAGTTTCTTACTTCATTTTGCTTTTAACCGTATGAACATTGGGATGTTGACGTGTGCAATGAAGCAATCAGTACATTGCACTCGTGCGAAGCAGGGGCGCAAATCAGTTTATTAAATCATTTTTGGACAAACAGTTTTTTTTTTTATACTTAGTAACGTCCACAGTCACGGCCTTCATAGCCGAGTCCGAGAGCGGCAGGAGACATAGCAACAATACCGTACCCAGTACCCAAACAGGTCCATAGCCAGCGATGAGCCCGTATGCACCCGTAGTGTCATAGGCACCCGCAGTGCAATGAGAACTGCCTACAATGCCGTATCTCTCTTTTTCAACTTTTCAGGTAAAACCTTAAATTATTATGAAAGTTGGACAAAGAAATAATACAACAAAATTATATGCAAATTGATTTTATTTGTTCAGTTTATAATCATTTTTCGAATACATTAATCAATAGTAGATTCCAGTTGGGTAGCAGCCATCAATGGGAGCGACAATCCCAGCATTGTAACCGACACCAGCAGGACCATAAGCCCCAATACCAGCACCATACGCCCCAATACCAGCACCATAAGCTCCGGCCCCATAAGCACCCGCAGAGCCAAAGGCAGCAGCAGAAGGAGCGATGCTCTCAATAGCAGTAACACCGTTACCACAGCTGTAGCTGACGGCGCCAGCACCACCACTTAGTAACACTCCCTCCAAAGCCACAGCACTCACGAACGGCAGCTCACCAGCCACGGACAGAGCACCCTCATACACATTCTCAGACGCTACGGAGAGGCCACTGGGAGCGAAAGCAGAGGCGCTGGAGACAGGCAGTCCACCGCCACTTGTGGGAATGATCTCTAGAGCACTCAAGCTATTGCCGAACAAACCATTACCAATCAAACCATTGTTAGCGCAGTTACCAGCATAGCCGTTACCAGCATAGCCATTACCAATCAGTCCATTTCCGATCAAACCATTACCAGCACATCCTGGGGCAATAAAAGTAGGAGCAGCGATGGCTCCACGACCAAGACATGAACAGAAAGCAGTCTGTAAACAAGAAATTATTGTATTAATAAATATGTAAACGATGACGATGCATTAAAATGTGATTGTTTATTCAATTACTTAACATAATATGTGTCAAACGCATTTTATTTCATTGCATAGTGATAGTAAAAACTTTGTGATACCTAATTGTTTTTTCTCAAACATGCATGGAAATGTTGTAATTTTTTCAAAAAAGAACACGTGAAGGATCGAATTTACGATCAAAGAAAATCAAATCCATTGCAGGAGCGGTTTTTTGAATTTGAAACATTACAATGCTCCAGCAATGTTGTATGAAACAGCGTGCTGGGGTTATTAAATACTCTTTGATTGGATCTCTTTTATACCAAAGTAAATCTCTTTGCTTAGTACAAATTGCGTTCAAAATTGGTGGCAAAGCTGAAAATTCATCTTGATTTCTTATTTACATACATTTATTTGCTCATAAACATGTGTCTCATATTCCATTCCATTGTGTGGTACCTTCTTGTAACTTTGATATTTTATAATAATAGAAGTAAAGTATGGCAAATCTATGCGTCAAAATATGTAGTTATAACGAGAGAATGCTAGTTTCTTTCGGCTGCGCGATTTTGTTTAGTAACTAGGTTTCGATTTGTGCGCGTTGTAAAAAGGACTTTAAGAAATTGTGTTAAAAGTGCCAAATTACGTGAATTCGGTAAGTACTATATTTCACAGTGCAGCATGTCAGTGTAGTTAATGGTATAATAAAGTCATATGCATGTTTCACGAGTAACTCGAGGGTGAAATTACAAAAATATTATTTTTTAAAGCGAAACGTTAATTTTGTTCAATTGTCTGACCATTGTGTTATTATTTTTTGTCACGTGGCACTTAGGGCTTGTCACAGTATATTCACTAAAATGAACTGTAATTCCATTTCCGTTTTAGGAAAGATGCCTTTATATCCCGCTGAACGACAAAGACGTTACCGAGAGCCTTTAAAATCAAAACATACACAAAAATGGAATAAAGTACAAGAAAAAAAACAATGGCACCCCGGGAGTGCCGACAGAAGTGGAAACTTGAAAAAAAAATCGGCGCCACGGTAATCAATGCGTTGATGTCTTTTACTTCAAGCACCGCGGTAATCAACTCGTTAGTGTCATTTTACTGGCCGACAGCAGGTGTGGTTACAGAGTCGCGAAATCAATGGTTTAGTCCCATCTCAAAAATGCCCAACGTGTCTAAAGAAGTTTTCACTTGAAAAATTTGATCAGATTCGTCGATTTCGTTTTGACTCCGCCGTTACTCTTCATTTGTGTCACTTTTGTGCCATGACAAAATAAAAAAAATTACATAAATTTTGAAAACGACCCTTAAACCATAAACACATATAAGTAAAACTTTCTCACCTGGATGAAGAGCGCCTGAGCGCAGAGGACGAGGATCACCTTGGCTGACATTGTAGTTCGTGTGGAAGTGAACTTGAGAATGAATTTTACAAGAATCGATCGACTATTTATACCAAAACGTGGTCTCTATCTAAGTAGTTGTGTGACAGCAATTTATGTACATTTATTTTTCAAACCTTTTATCGGTGGTTGCTTAACAAATAAATAAAACTTTAAAAGTATTACCAAACGCTTTGTTTAAATAGGAAATAATAAAAAGTACGTGTTATTGATAAGACTATTGCACTATATAAACATGGTGTAAGACATCTAAAAGCATCAGTCTTCAGCTTCTCGTTGCACTTACGAATACATCAAACATGTCTACCTTCACTGTTCTGTTGCTCTGCATCCAAGCTTACTTGGTCCAGGTAAGTTTATACTGGTAAATTTTCTTGTAACTTGTAGTTTTGATAAATTTCTTCCGTTGATGCATCCTTCTGTCTTATTTTGAAAGTTAATATAGAAGCTTTCAAATCAAACTAGCTCTCTGTAGATTGATCCTATCCTATACGTATGTAATTCGTGCTGATTTAAGATTTAATTTAGCTAAGGTAAGTAAGTAGTCCAGGTAAGTTTTTACTAAGTATTTCTGGTAGGTAACTTATTGTTCCTATGAACTTCCTCCATTGTTGCTTCCTCCTGTCATATTATCTATTCTTTGTACCTTTCTCCTATGTCATTCGTACTGATTTGAGAAAAGAAGGGACGTTCTTCCATTTCTTCAAAAATCTCGTAAGCTAACATATTCGTTACTGATTACGAACCTCATTCAACTGTGCCTGTCCTTGTTCTTGATATTTCCTCAGCAAGTGATAAGTTTCCTATATAATGTTATTTTCTTCCAATAGAATGTTTTCGGCCTATACCTCGGCGGTCGCGGTTGTGGATGCGGAGAACCAGATTTTGGTATAGCCCCTGCTGTAGGCATCGGTTCTGTTTTTGATGGTGCCCTGGGTCTCGGCGCTGGTTTCTCTCCTGCTGCTGCATGTGGTGGTGCCCTCGGTCTTGGTGCTTACGGTGGTGCCATTGGATCTGCTTACGGTGGCGCATTTTCTCCTGCTGCTGCATATGGAGGTGCTTTTGCTCCTGGAGCTACTTACGGCGGCACCGGCGAAGGCAATGTGGCTGTCGTAGGTGAGCTGCCAGTCGCCGGTAACACCGCTGTTGCTGGTACTGTTCCCATTATGGGTGCTGTGACTTTCGGTGGTGCTGTGCCGGCTGCTGGTGCCGTGTCTATCTCCGGACAATGCGCTTGTGGATGTGGTTCATCTATCTACTACTAATGCTCTTCTTTAAGAAATGATTTTAGTTGCTATACATGAAAACAGCGAAATATTATATCTTTGGTATGACAAACAACCTGTGACCGCAGTTTTAAAATTGAAATAAATAAATTAATGAGAAATTTACGTTTTATTTTCAAAATAAATCAGTTTATAACCTAATTAAAATTATTTTTATTTTTTTATAACCTTCGTTATAATTCTGAATAATTACTAGTTAGGTATACCTAACTAGTAATTATTCAGAATTATAACCACTACCGCATTACCATGTGCGTAAAATGCGTTAGTGGGCCGCGTCATTTCAGAGTGGACAAACTTTAGTTAATGAAGCATTTTGAACCAGAAATGACACTGACGCTTATACAACATGTAAGAAAACACTGTCCAATCCGTGAGGAGATCAGAATTTCACCAGATCATTACATGGGGCACGGGCGGCTGTCATTTAGCTGGTGTCTACAAGTCATAACTTATGACCCCTGTTGAAAATTTTGTCATTTTTAATCGATTTGGAGTAGTTTTAGTACTAAAAATGTGAATTATAAATTGCAATAACTTTTTATTTTAAATAATAATAAAACAAAAACTCTTTGGTAATGTTATTGCAGTACCTATGAGCCCCTTTTAGATCATACAGGGATTTTTTTTCATAATTATAATAGAATATTCAATAAATCCTCGTTGCTCTAGTGGTTGCAAGCGCTACTGCTGAGCATGAGGTCCTGAGTTATATTCCCAGGACGGGCAAAGTCCTATTGAGATTTTCCATCTGGAAATGTTCAGTAGCAGCCTGGAGTCTGGATTTGTGCCCCCGTATTACATAATGTGTCTTAAACATAACTGGCGAAATGTAGGCTGTTCCTACTATAGGGACACCTCTTTCTAACTCTCCAGGGAAACAAGGTTTGATGTTATGTTATGTAGTAAATAATGGGAGTAAACGCCTATTTAAAAGTCTGATATTAAAAGTCTTTCTGGTCCGATTATTGAGCCTTGTGGGACTCCAGTTAGTGAGCATTTTTATTTCATCGGTTTAAGCACAATATTTAATAATAAGTTTCTACGCGCGACTTCGTCCGCGTGGTATTTCGGTCCCCGACCCACCGCGTCACATCCCATCGCCCGCCCCCGCTATTACTTTGTTCTCGCTTCGCGTTCTATCTGACTTTCAATCTCTCTGTTCGAGTCCTAAGGGTTGTTGCATGATGTTACGTAGCCTATAACCCTCCAAATCCCACTGATAGTTCCGAAGATTACCCCTACATACAAACTTACCAACAAACCAATACCTCTTTATATTATTGTATTACATATTATTATTTGTTGGTATACATTTTTGTATCTCGGCACGGAACTGCCGGGTTTTTAGGGTAACACGGCTAAAGCCAAGCGCTACTGCTACCGCTTTGAGAGTACTAAACTAAGATGTGGCAATTGATGATAATAATAGGTCTTTACATATGTAATTCCCGTTCTGCTGTACTGGCTATTTCAAATCCATTTTTTTCTTTTTTCGCTAAGAATTCTAAGTTCAAAATCCTGCACGACAACACGTGACCTCATACTGCACAGACGGTCTCCAGGTTACAAGGACTGGAGTTGGAAGTTCTACGTCATCCACCGGACTCACCAGACCTTGCCCCTTCAGACTTCTACTTTTTCCAGAATTTAGTTAACTTATTGGCGGGGAAAAAATTCAATAACCAGCAGTTCAAAATACCTTTGAAGAATTTGCTGCCTCCCGTCGAGCAAACTTTTTCAAAAAGGGCAACAATAAGCTACCGCTTCGTTGGCAAAAATGCATTGATTGCATAGGTAATTACTTTGATTAATAAAAATAAAAATTATAGAGAAACAAGGGCGTTAACTTATTTCATGAAAAATGGTCATTTCATAGGTAATGACCTAATATGTATCATGATATGGTGATATTAGGTTTTTTCTTTTTGTTGCAGTGGTAAATGATGTCTGTCCGTGTGATATTTGTGAGTCGTTGTCTTTCTGCAGGAATTATTTGACAACTCTGCAAGTGATCAGGATAGAAGCTTTCTGTAGAGTTTGGTAGGTGGAGATAGTTACGTCTAGTATTTTTAAGGATTGATGCAGTTGATTGGGAATGACACAAGTGGTTGAATACAGGAATAATGGCAACGCTGCCTAACCGCCACATTCGGCTTATTTACATTTTTAAGTTTATATATTTTGACAGTTTTTCTTGTATAGTGTTCTGTAGTTGTGTGTGTTTGTAACTGCTATGTCAATAATTTGCGCGGTTTTACTAATTTTATCTATTAAATTTATATCCGGTCTATTGTAATGTGTTGTTTTGTCTGTGAGGATGGCTCGATCAAAGTATAGCTTGTATGTTATGTGTTCAAGAACCGTTTCTGCTGTATATTTGTTATAAGGTACTGGAGGTGTAGTAATTAATTTATATTTAATGGCAAGTTTTTGATGAATATGTTAACTATTTGATCGTGCCTGTGTTTGTAGTAAGTCTGAACTATTACTTTACATGCTCCAGTAATGTGTTGAATAGTTTCAGAAGAATTATAACATCGTCTACAAATATCTGTTAAAAGAGAGATTCGCATGATGCACTTTTAGTAGCGACGGGTTTCCATAACTTGCGTCTTGAATTGCTGCCACGAACCCTTCAGTCTGGGGGAATAAATATCCGCCTGATTCATTCGTTCGACGCTAACTTGACGGCGTGTTAGCAAAGCTCTTGGCGATGTATTCCATAGAGTAATTTCTGGGTCCATTATTTATTCTGTCTTCTGCTGAAAAACCCTACAATTTTATGTCATCTATGTAGAGCAGGTGGTTAATTTTACCGTCGTGTCTGTCCGTCCGTATGCCATCTGAAGTGTCATTGTAATTGAGGCTATATCCTGGCATTAGTGAATGGTAATATATCATCTTGGAATATGCCTCGTTGGATCTTGATGGGTTCTGTCTCAACAATACCTGTAGAGGTCGTAAGATGTAAATGTGTTGTCCATTGTGTAATTGTGTTATTTAAAAGGGCAATGATTGAAGGTTTATCTTAAATATATAAAAAATTCAAATAGTCAAGTGTGTGGGATAGAACCGTACGCTTTTTGTAGTCTATATACATAGTATGCTATATACACACATCAAAAGTGTCTAGGGATCAAGCATTTTTATGCGGATTTCTTGAGATTGAGATGTGGCTTTGTAATAAATTTATGATTATATAAATTTATATGGATCCTTTTTGGTGCATTTCATAATTTGAAACAGGAACTGTTAATCAAATTCGAGTAAAAGATGAAAATCAGCTGTCAATATTTTCCCTATAAAAACATACAACGCATTGAAGACATTATTAGTGCTACTGTTTCCCTACTACTGATTAAAACCAACGTTATTATGGAGCGGCGACGTCATTTAAGCAGGGAAGAAATGCTCAGAGCCGTGGGAATTATAGAAGCTGGTTCCCGGCAACGTACTGTGGCTTTAGCTCTGAATACAAGTCAGAGTGTTATCAGTCGACTTTGGACACGTTACCGAAGCACTGGTACCGTGGCTGAGCGCCATGGAGGACGGTATCGCTGCACCACACGGAGACAAGACCGATACATTCAAATCTTAACTCGAAGAGCTCCAACAATAACCGCCATGATGTTAGCCGTGAGGCTTCATCACTCTTCAGGGAACTTAATTAGCGACCAAACAGTCAGAAACCGCTTGCATGAAGTGAACCTTCATTCCCGAAGACCGCTACGGGTACCACCTATAGCAATGCACAATCGTAGGATTCGATATCAATGGGCTCTTGAACACAGAAATTGGGCAGAAGAACAATGGCGTTTCGTGTGCTTTTCTGATGAGTCTCGTTTTGGTATGAGACCGGATACAAGACGTATACGACACTGGAGAACCCCTGGACGCCAACAGCGATTAAAATCCTGCCAGGAAGTCCATCCTTATAGTGGTGGAACCATCATGGTATGGGCGGGTATTTGGATCGGCGGAAGAACTGAGTTGATTTGGATCAGAGGCAACCTCAACGCTCAAATTTATGCTGAGACGATTGTATCTGACGTCATCGTTCCTCTACAAGTGCAAATCGGTCCCTTATTTCAGTTAATGCATGATAATGCACGACCGCACACCGCAAGAGTTGTAAGACAGACTCTCGCCGCAGCTAACATCAATGTCCTGCTCTGGCCTGCTCAGTCGCCAGACTTGAACCCGATTAAGCATGCATGGGATATGCTACAGAGAAGAGCTCTGCCGAATATGGAGGGTATCCAGTCGCAAGAAGACCTTTTTTTGTTGTTGCAACGAACATGGGCGGCCATTCCACAGCGTGATTTGGATGAACTCATTTTGAGTATGCAAAACCGATGTTCTTGTGTTGTTAGTGTTCGCGGTAGAAACACGGATTATTAATTGTTTAAGTTACCCAATAAAATTTTAAAGAAAACTGTTATTTCAGTCTTTTTTTCGTACTTTAATGTTAGTGGTTCAAATGTCAAAAATCCCTTTATTAGGAAAATGGCAAATTTCTTTATTAATGCAAAGGTGACTTGGTTTATCGTTACTGTGACAAACGAAAACACTTTATTTGATGAATCCTTAAAGAAAATTTTAATTAATATCAATCAGGAGAAAAGTTATTGCAAAAATATATGTTGATCCCTAGACACTTTTGATGTGTGTATATCTTTCTTTTTCCGATGAACCTGTTTGAGTATAACCGAGTCTATTGTAAGTTGTTTCTTGCAGCCCTGACTGAATTGTCGACAGCCTGTTTGTTCTTCGGATATTTTTTTTTTTTTGTTTAGGGTAGTCAATTTCGAACTACAAAAGCGATTTGGAACTTCACAGAGATTGTAGGTATTTATAATAGAACACAAAAAATGATTGCAAATCAGTTTATTAAATCATTTTCAGACAAACTGTTAAGTAACATATATGTACTTTTTTTTAATCCGCAACGGGTAAGCTCTTATGGCCTGCGTCTCACCAGATGGTAAGTGATTATCAGGCCGAAGGTGGAAACAAGCTTCACCCGGAATCCTTAACCACTGAAGAACTGGCTATCTTACCTCTTACTGCCGAAAATGCTGTTAACATTGTTGTTATGACGATTGTTGTTATGGATGGATTTCATTCTTAATAACGTCCACATCCACAGCCACGGTTGCCATAGCCGAGTCCGAGAGCGGCAGGAGCGATGGCAGCAGTACCGAGTCCATAACCAGCGCCGAGCCCATAAGCGCCCGCAGCGCCATAGGCACCCACGTTTCCATAGGCACCTGCAGCACCATAGGTAGCAGCAGAAGGAGCGATGCTCTCAATAGCAGTAATACCGTTACCGCAGCTGTAACTGACGGCGCCAGCACCAGCACTGGGCAACAGTCCCTCCAAAGCCACAGCACTAACGAATGGCAGCTCCCCAGCCACGGAAAGAGCACCCTCATACACATTCTCAGACATTACGGAGAGGCCATTGGGAGCGAAAGCAGAGGCGCTGGAGACAGGCAGTCCACCGCCACTGGTGGGAATGATCTCTAAAGCAGCCAAGCCATTGCCAATGAAACCGTTGTTACCAGCATAGCCGTTACCAGCACAGCCGTAACCAGCATAGCCATTACCAATCAGTCCATTTCCGATCAAACCATTACCAGCCAAGCCGTTACCAGCACATCCTGGGGCAACAAGAGCAGGAGTAGCGATGGCTCCGCGACCAAGACATGAACTGAAAGCAGTCTGTAAACAAGAAATTATTCTTTTAATAAATATATAAACTATGGCAATTCATTGAAATATGATTATTTAATCGATCACGTAACATAATGTATGTCAAACGCATTTTGTGTTATTGCAAAGTGATAGTGAAAAACTTAAATCATAGTTATTTTATAAGTCGTGTGTGTTGGGTCTACTTTAGGTGAAGTTAATTATGATTGGGGCTCTTACAATTACCCCGAATGTAACTTAAAGCATCCTTCCAAGCCGTACAATCAATTTCTGATAAAATAATTTGCATAAATCCGAATGCAGACGAACCCATTGCAGTTAAATCATAAACCCATGTCAAACACTTTCTGCACAACCACTGAAATCCAACACAAGAATAATAAAACACAGTCATTATAAAAGTAAAAGTTTCTCACCTGGATGAAGAGCGCCTGAGCGCAGAGGACGAGGATCACCTTGGCTGACATTGTAGTTTGTGTTGAAGTGAACTTCAGAATGAGTTTTCCAAGAATCGATCGACTATTTATACTGAAACGTAGTCCTTATCTAATTGTATTGCACTACACACAGTAGGGTGCTAAACAAAGAAATAGAAAAATGCGTGCATTTTCATTTCTTTGTTATAATTTATCAAATGTTTTGTTACTGAAATATGAAATAGTAAAAAAGCACGTGGTATTGATAAGGCAGACTATATAAACATGGTGTAAGACTTCTAAAAGCATCAGTTTTCAGCTTCTCGTTGAACTTACGAATTCTTCAAACATGTCTACCTTCACTGTTCTGTTCCTCTGCATCCAAGCTTGCTTGGTCCAGGTAAGTTTTTTACTAAATATTTCTGATATGTTATTGTTCTCATGAGCTCCTTCATGATTGCTTCTTCCTGTTACATTACCTATCTTGTCTTTTATACATTTAATTTTTCTTCTCTATATGTCATTCATACTAATTTAAGAGAACAATCGACATTCTTACATTTCTTCAAATTCTCGTAAACGAATATATTTGGAATTTCTCCTGTATTAGGGGTGCATTTATAAACATTTAAACTCACATACACAAACAGCCAGACCCAGAACAACTACTTGTAGGTCATACAAATACTTGTTCCGTGTGGGAATCGAACCCGCGACACGCAGCGCAGCAGTCAATCAGTTAGCCACTGCGCCAACCGTGGCGTCACTGATTATGAACCTCTTCAAACTGTGCCTGTCCTTTTTCTTGAGATTTCCTCAGCAAGCGACAAGTTTCCTATCTAATGTAATTTTCTTCCAACAGAATGTTTTCGGCCTATACCTCGGCGGTCGCGGTTGTGGATGCGGAGAACCAGCTTTCATCGGTTCTGGTTATGGTGGTGCACTGGGTATCGGCACCGGTCTCTCTCCTGCTGCTGCATGTGGTGGTGCCCTCGGTCTTGGTGCTTACGGTGGTGCTTTTGGATCTGCTTATGGTGGCGCACTTTCTCCTGCTTCTGCATATGGAGGTGCTTTCGCTCCCGGAGCTGCTTATTGCGGCACCGGCGAAGGCAATGTGGCTGTCGTAGGTGAGCTGCCAGTCGCCGGTAACACCGCTGTTGCTGGTACTGTTCCCATTATGGGTGCTGTGACTTTCGGTGGTGCTGTGCCGGCTGCTGGTGCCGTGTCTATCTACGGACAATGCGCTTGTGGATGTGGTTCATCTATCTACTACTAAAGCTTTTCTTTCTGAAAGGATTTTAGTTAGTATTCATTAAAACAGCAAAGTATTATATATTTAGGATGACAAACAACCTGTGACCGCAGGTCTAAAATAGAATTAAAGAAATTAATGAACAATCAATGTTTTATTTTCAAAATAAATTAGTTATAAACCCAATTGAAATTATAAGATTTTTTTTATTACATTTCTTATAATTCTGAATAATTATAAGAATACTTTAAGAGATAGGTATAGTTTGTCAACTCTAAAATGACGCGCTCCTCTATCGTGTTACATTGTGCGTAAAATACGATTGTGGGGTGCGTCATTTCAGAGTGGACAAGCCTCAGTTATTGATGCATTTTGAACCATAACTTACACTGACGCTTATATATTATGGATCCTCAATAATGCCTCGTTTGTCTGGCTGTCATTTGTAGATCTTTTAGAGTCATTACGTGTAGTTAGAAGTCCAAAAGTCTAACTACCAATCTTAACAAGGCGTATCGTGTCGCTCCATGTAAAATTCTGCTGCATCCGGTTAGACTGGAAGCCGACCCCAACATATTTGGGAAAAGGTTAGGCAGATGATGACTCAATAATACCTCGTTGGTCTAGTGGTCGCAAGCGCTACTGCAGAACATGAGGTTATGGGTTAGATTTCCAGGACGGGCAAACTCATAAGCCATACAATCAATTTCTGCCGAAATAATTTGCTTTAGTCAGAACATAAACGACCCGAATTAAATCACAAACTTAAACCTATTCTGCAGAACCTCTAAAATCCAACACAAGAATAAAACACAGTCATTTTAAAAAGTAAAAGTTTCTCACCTGTATGAAGAGCGCCTGAGCGCAGAGGACGAGGGTCACCTTGGCTGACATTGTAGTTTATGCTGAAGGGAACTAGTGAAAGAGTTTTCCAAAATTTGGTCGACTATTCATACTGAAATGTAGCACTTATCTAATTGTGTTGCACCACACTCAGTAGGCTGCTAAACAAAGAAATAGAAAAATGCGTGAAATTTCAGTTCTTTGTTATAGGTAATTATCATATGTTTTGTTTTTAAAATAGGAAATAGTGAAAAAGTACGTGTTGTTGATAAAAACTTCTGCACTATATAAACATGGTGTGAGACATCTAAAAGCATAAGTTTTCAGCTTCTCGTTGAACTTACGAATTCATCAAACATGTCTACATTCACTATTCTGTTGCTCTGCATTCAAGCTTCCTTGGTCCAGGTAAGTTTATTACTAATTTTTTCTGGTATCTTATCATTCCTCCATTGTTGCTTCCTGCTGTCATATTATCTATTCTTTGTGCCTTTCTCTTATAACTCTGTCATCCCTACTGGTTTGAAAGAAGAACGTACGTTCTTCTATTTTTTCAAAATCTTGTAAACTATCATACTCGTTATTGATTACGAACCTCTTTAAACTGTGCCTGTCCTAGTTCTTGAGATTTCCTCAGCAAGTGATAAATAAAGTAATTAATAAGTAATTTGTGTTTTATTTTCAAAAATTCCACTTCGGTCGGCACTCCCGGGTCGCCACTGGTTTTTTTTTTTTTTGAGGAATGTCATTCTCAGACTATAAAAGCGATTCTGAACTTAACAGAGATTGTGGGTATCTCTAATATCTTCTCTAAATCTCTATCTTGTCTTCTCTATCTCTTCTCTAATCTCTTCTCTAAATCTCTATCTTGTCTTCTCTATCTCTTCTCTAATTTCTTCTCTAAATCTATATCTTGTCTTCTGTATCTTTTCTCTAAATATTATAAAACAATGTAGCTTTTCGCGTTTGTCTGTATGTCCGCGTTGTTCTCCTAAAATTCGCAACGGATTTTAATGAGTTATTCAACATCATTTAGAGAATGTATTTTGAAAGGTTTATATATATAATTATTTTATATTAAACGTAAACGTAGTACTGAAACTTGACGTTTTGTCATTTCGTGAAAACCCTTTAGCCCACGTTGGCACGGATGTAAAAATTTCGGGGCGGGATTTTATCGCGCACTGGATTTTCAACTCTCGATGTAGAGCCGAACGTTGAGAATCCAACATGCAGGGATGCACTCTTATTTCAGCGCGTTTGATAAAACACACTATTGGATTTTCCATTCTCGGCGCTAAGAAGCATTGAAAATCAAGTGCACGAAAAAATATCGCTGCGCAAAAAATAGCCCGTGCGAACCTGAGCTTACAGATAGCTTAATTTTATGTTTTACTGGATTTTATATCTTAACAATATTAACAGAAAAGTCCGCAATAGCATATGTCTATCTTCTAAAGATATTTATCTTTTGGAAGTTAATTTAAAAATATATTGTTATTTCCGCAGCTATTTTGACCAGTATATTATTAATCCTAATCCAATAAAATATGTTAATAAAACAGGCTATTTAATTAAGATTAAAATATGCCTGGAGCTCGCATAATTTAAATGAATTCTTTAAAAGATATCACAGATTTAAAATTATGGCTGAAGGCGCGCGGCGTGGTGCTATGAATTACAGGGGTCAATGCCTATAATTCATGCTCGGCTATTAAGGAACTGCGAATATTGAAATTAAGTTATGAATTGAAATAATAACGTGGAAGTTGAGGCTGAAAAGCATTAAACTCCACAAATGGAGGAGAACTCACCATTTTTTTCATATATCCAGTTCAACAAAATAGTGGGACCAAAGACAACACTTTAGTTTTTTTATTTTTTACTAGCTGCGCCCCGCGGTTTCACCCGCATTAGTCTCGATCCCGTAAAAATATCGGGATAAAAAGTATCCTATATCCTTCTCCGGGTCAAGGTCTATCCATATCCCAAATTTCATCCAAATCCGTTCAGCCGTTTAGCGTGATGTCGTGACCAAGGGAAATAGGGATTCATTTTTATATATATAGATTGTAAGGTCCATCCACACCGCGATCAGAACGATATTTTGTTACTGTTTTGTATTTTGGGATCATCGCCCAGTTTTTTGGCAGTTTCATACTTCATTTTGCTTTTAACCGTATGAACATTGGGATGTTGACGTGTGCATTGAAGCAATCAGTACATTGCACCCGTGCGAAGCAGGGGCGCAAATCAGTTCATTAAATCATTTTCGGACAAACAGTTTTTTTTTTTATACATAGTAACGTCCACAGCCACGGCCTTCATAGCCGAGTCCAAGAGCGGCAGGAGACATGGCAACAGTACTAGGTCCATAGCCAGCGCTGAGCCCGTAGGCACCCGTAGTGTCATAGGCACCCCGCAGTGCAATGAGAACTGCCTACAATGCCGTATCTCCCTTTTTCAACTTTTCAGTTAAAAGCTTAAATTATTATGAAAGTTGGACAAATAAATAATACAACAAAATTATATGCAAATTGATTTTATTTGTTCAGTTTATAATCATTTTTCGAAGTTCAGTTTATAATCATGTTCAGTAGTAGATTCCAGTTGGGTAGCAGCCATCAATGGGAGCGACAATCCCAGCATTGTAACCGACACCAGGGAATAGAGAAAAAGGTGCAACACCGGCAGCAGGACCATAAGCCCCAATACCAGCACCATAAGCTCCGGCCCCATAAGCACCCGCAGAGCCAAAGGCAACAGCAGAAGGAGCGATGCTCTCAATAGCAGTAACACCGTTACCACAGCTGTAGCTGACGGCGCCAGCACCACCACTTGATAACACTCCCTCCAAAGCCACAGCACTCACGAACGGCAGCTCACCAGCCACGGACAGAGCACCCTCATACACATTCTCAGACGCTACGGAGAGGCCACTGGGAGCGAAAGCACAAAAGCTGGAGACAGGCAGTCCACCGCCACTGGTGGGTATGATTTCTAGAGCACTCAAGCCATTGTCGAACAAACCATTACCAATCAAACCATTGTTAGCGCAGTTACCAGCATAGCCGTTACCAGCATAGCCATTACCAATCAGTCCATTTCCGATCAAACCATTACCAGCACATCCTGGGGCAACAAAAGTAGGAGCAGCGATGGCTCCACGACCAAGACATGAACTGAAAGCAGTCTGTAAACAAGAAATTATTGTATTAATAAATATGTAAACGATGACGATGCATTAAAATGTAATTGTTTATTCAATTACTTAACATAATATGTGTCAAACGCATTTTATATAATTGCATAGTGATAGTAAAAACTTTGTGATACCTAATTATTGTTTCTCAAATAAGCATGGAAATGTTGTAATTTTTTTCGAAAAAAGAACACGCGAAGTATCGAATTTACGGTTAAAGAAAATCAAATACATAGCTGGAGCGTTTTTTGAATTTGGAACATTACAATGCTCCAGCAATGTTGTATGAAACGGCGTGCTGGGGTTATTAAATGCTTTATCATTCTTGGCATACCAAAGTAAATCTCTTTGCTTAGTACAAATTGCGTTCACGTGGCTGTATAGCCATAAATGAGTTTGCCTTTCGGCACAGATGATAAAATATAGAAAATTGGTGGCGAAGCTGAAAATTCGTCTTGATTTGTTATTTACATACATAATAAATATAAATACATAATAAATATAAACGTAATAAATAAAATGAGTTCCAACGGTTAAGAGAGTGAAATGGAGATTGATTGTACTCCAACAGATTTATGATCAGAAGCCAAATCGGCAATGGAAAACCTGCCCACCTGCAAACCTCATCAGTTCAACAAACAAACATAAATGTACCGGGGAAATCAATAACATTTTCTTTTAGTAATTGCTCCAATATGACTAATGTAACTTTTAATATTAATTAAATTAAATGTATAATAAAAAAGTGTGTTTTATTTCCCTGCATTCTTTTGAGAAAAGCACTATATATGCCTCGGCGGAAATGGCAATTGCCTGTCTCGTATTAGTGCAGTCCTCGCCTACGGCTCGGCCTTCAAACTCATACTCGACCTGCAATTGCCTATTTCATGGTCTTTGCAATAATGTACTATATACTCAATATCTTTATTGCTTTACCATAATGTAAACTTAGGTGATAATTATATTTCGACGGGGTCCGCTAGGGCCGATGCCTGCCGGGGTTGCGAAGAAAACCGAAAGGGAGATCGTGACCCCCGGCAACAGGGCAACCGAAGGGACACGGGTGGGTTTTAGTCAGTAAGAGTCTGACACGCCCTCCCGCTCCGCCCAGAGCGGGAGAAGTTATTTGATGATTTGCCACACAATAAAAAAAAGTGATACTTATATAATTTAGATCATTATGGACCCTGTAGGGCACAGCAAAAAGGGTAGGAGAGAGGAAGCACTGTTTTAGGAGATCATTAAATTGTTTTTGTGGGAACAAGTTTTTACTTACATATATTATCAAAGTCAGGAGATCGCGAATAAGATACTAACATTTCGCTTAACTATTATTTATGTTTTATCTGCAAAAAGTACTTAAATATTTAAGATTATTTTTATATACATGCACATGGTAACTGTAATGGTGACTGGGGTTCTTTTAAAAATTGCCAACCTCGAATGGAACTTAAAGCATCTTTTCAAGCCGTACAATCAGTTTCTGATACTATAATTTGCATAGATCAGAATGACGACCCGAGATAAAGGTCGCTTTCAAAATTTATGTACATGTACCAATTTAATAAATAATTAATTAAATAACTAATTTATGCACCACATTGTTGGTAAAATAAAATAAAATACAGTTCGAAATGAAAACATATAAATCAACATTCAGAAGAATCAGTAATAAAATTGCAAGTATATGGAAATAGGTTTTATTGTTTTAAAAAACTAAATTTAATTCCTGTCACAATTTGTTTCCTATACAAAATAGCTATTTTCACAGTCACGCGTATTTCAAAAATGCAGCAAATAATAAATAATGCACACACTATGGAACCAGATTCAATAATATTTTGTCAGGTGTAATTTTAATAAGCCATTTATTTAGTTGCTCATAAGCACGTGTGTCATATTTCATTCCATTGTGTGGTTCCTACTTGTAACTTTGATATTTTATAATAATAGAAGTAAAGTATGGCAAATCTATGCGTCAAAATATGTAGTTATAACGAGAGAGTGCTAGTTTCTTCCGGCTGCGCCATTTTGTTTAATAACTGTAGGTTTCGATTCGTGCGCGTCGTTAAAAGGACTTTAAGAAATTGTGTTAAAAGTGCCAAATTACGTGAATTCGGTACTTCACAGTGCAGCATGTTAGTGCAGTTAGTGGTATAATAAAGTCATATGCATGTTTCACAAGTAAGTCGAGGGTGAAATTACAAAAATATAATTTTTTGAAGGCTAGGGAAACGTTACTTTGTTCAATTGTCGGACCATTGAGTTATTATTTTTGTGTCACGTAACACTTAGGGCTTGTCACAGTATATTCACTTGAATAAAGTTTTTCCATTTCCGTTTTAGGAAAGATGCCTTCATATCCCGCTGCACGATAAAAACGTTACCGAGAGCCTTTAAAATCAAAACATACACAAAAATGGAAGGAAGTACAAGAAAAAAAACGGTGGCGAAGTGAAAACTTGAAAAAAATCGGCACCGCGGTAATCAGCGCGTTGATGTCTTTTTAATGGTCATGGTGTCGCGAAATCAAGGGTTTAGTCCCATCTCAAAAATGGTCAACGCGCCTAAAGAAGTTTTCACTTCAAAAATTTGATCAGATTCGTCGACTTCGTTTTGACTCTGCCCTTACTCTTCATTTGTGTTACTTTTGTGTCAGGACAACAGAAAAAATGTACATAAATGTTGAAAACGACCCTTAAACCATACACACATACAAGTTAAACTTTCTCACCTGGATGAAGAGCGCCTGAGCGCAGAGGACGAGGATCACCTTGGCTGACATTGTAGTTCGTGTTGAAGTGAACTTGAGAATGAGTTTTACAAGAATTGATCGACTATTTATACCAAAACGTGGTCTCTATCTAAGTAGTTATGTGACAGCAATTTACGTACATTTATTTTTCAAACCTTTTATCGGTGGTTGCTTAACAAATAAAAACACTTTAAAATTATTACCCAACGCTTTGTTTAAATAGGAAATAATAAAGAGTACGTGTTATTGATAAGACTATTGCACTATATAAACATGGTGTAAGACTTCTAAAAGCATCAGTCTTCAGCTTCTCGTTGAACTTACGAATACATCAAACATGTCTGCCTTCACTGTTCTGTTGCTCTGCATCCAAGCTTGCTTGGTCCAGGTAAGTTTTTTACTATTAAAATTTCTTGCAACTTGTAGTTTTGATAAATTTCCACTGTTGATGCATCCTTCCGTTAATACAGAAGCTCTCAAATCCATGAACTAGATCTCTGTAGATTGATCGTATCCTATACCTATGTAATTCGTGTTAATTTAAGATTTAATTTGGCTTGCTTGTTTTTTACCAAGTATTTCTGGTAGGTAACTTATTGTTCTCATAAACTTCCTCCATTGTTGCTTCCTCCTGTCATAGGTAGTACTTTGTTTATTTCTCCTATATCAATGTCATTCGTACTGATTTGAGAAAAGAAGAGACGTTCTTCCATTTCTTCAAAATCTCGTAAGCTAACATATTCGTTACTGATTACGAACCTCATTAAACTGTGCCTGTCCTTGTTCTTGATATTTCGTCAGCAAGTGATAAGTTTCCTATCTAATGTTATTTTCTTCCAATAGAATGTTTTCGGCCTATACCTCGGCGGTCGCGGTTGTGGATGCGGAGAACCAGATTTCGGTATAGCCCCTGCTGTAGGCATCGGTTCTGCTTATGGTGGTGCCATGGGTATCTCTCCTGGTGCTGCATGTGGTGGTGCCCTCGGTCTTGGTGCTTACGGTGGTGCCTTTGGATCTGCTTATGGTGGCGCACTTTCTCCTGCTGCTGCATATGGAGGTGCTTTCGCTCCTGGAGCTGCTTACGGCGGCGCCGGTGAAGGCAACGTGGCGGTCATAGGTGAGCTGCCAGTCGCCGGTAACACCGCTGTTGCTGGTACTGTTCCCATTATGGGTGCTGTGACTTTCGGTGGTGCTGTGCCGGCTGCTGGTGCCGTATCTATCTCTGGACAATGCGCTTGTGGATGTGGTTCATCTATCTACTACTAATGCTTTTCTTTATGAAAGGATTTTAGTAAGTAATAATAAAGAAAACAGCAAAGCATTATAATTTTGATAGGACAAACAATCTGCGGCTGCAGGTCAAAATAAAAACATTAATCAGCAATTAATGTTTAATTTTTTTAATTATTTATTGATTTATATATTTATAACCTGCCCCATCATTTTAAATACTAACATCTATAATACTTGCCTGTTTGAGAAGAGGTAATCGTTGAAGCTTTTTTAATCAGGAATTTCACTTAAACATAAAAAAAGGAATACTCTTTGATGAGAATACACGCTTCAGTACTTTTTTTTTTTTTTTGGAAATGATTAAGTATGTATTTCTGGTCCAATGAAAGAGCCCTGTGGGACCTTAGTTTCCATAAGTATTTTTATCTCGTCGCTATAGACACCGACTAATTAATATTTCAATTCTACGCCTTCAAAACATTGCTCAGTACTTTTCGAGTATTTTAGCTTGTCAGTTAGAAGTTGCTCGATTCTAACCTAAGGATTTTAGTTATACCAAGCGATCAAAAGCTTAGTTAGTTTCGTGAAAAAAGTAGGAACACAGGACACGGCATCACGGGTGGTAGGTACTTGTGTTTTAAGTTAAAATAATGGAATGGTGACCAAATTCTATAAAAAAAGCTTATATGTATGTAGTTTTATTTTGTAACCTCGCTCTTTTATTTCCATGAATCTTACAGACACTTCTTATAAAGATCTTGTTTGCTATTTATTGAGACAAATCAATCAGTTGCTCAGTATCTTATTAAGAATTATTTTTAATTCAAACTGACGTTCTTGCTATTGTAAGTGTATGTGTTTAAGTCTAATAATTATAAAACTTTATGAACATCAAAAAAAGTAACTATAAGTACATCCAGCTTATTATACAGGGCGTCATTTCAATGGCTAAATTAATTAAAACCAATTTGTGGACAAAGAAGTAAGTTTATACCTTGCTAGCCAAAGGTACCTACTTACTTAAAAATTGTAAGATTAAGATTATATTTAATTCACTGTTAAGAAATTAACCTGTGTAACGCCTTTACAATTAATATTAAAAGTGTAATTAAAAACAATTCTACTAGTAACACGTTGCTATATTAAATATGACAGGCGACTGCTTTTATAATGATTAAATCCTGCCCTCCTGAAGTAAATAAGGAAATCTTTTAAGAAGGTTCAAAAAGATTTTAAGTTTTAAAATGTCACGGCCACTACTTGAATTTAAAACAAAGGGGGAAAGTGTGTAAAAAAAACATATGCTATTGATAAAACTTCTATATTTATTCATAAAACGACAAATCAGTATGCATAAGGGGTGCCGCAACCGCAGGCACACTTTCCAAAGATAGTCACTACACCAGCAGCCGGCACATTGCCACCGAAGCTCACAGCACCCATGATGGGGACCTGACCAGCGACGGCGGTAGTACCGGCGACTGGCAGCTCACCAGCGACCGCCACGTTACCTTCACCGGCACCGCCGTATGCTGCAAGTCCAGCACCACAACCGGCTGCGGGGTATGCTCCAGTGAAACCGGCAGTGGGATATGCGCCAGTGAAATCGCCAGCGGGGTATTCGCCAGCGTAACCGGCAACGGGGTATGTGCTCGCGTAACCGGCGGCGGGGTAAGCACCACTTAAGCTAGCGGCAGGGTACGCCAGATCAGCTAGTCCAGTGCCGTAGCCGAAAAGAGCGGTGGCAGCAGCATTACCAAATGCACCGATACCTCCGTAGATATTACCGGGAGCAAAAGCTGCAGCAGGAGCGAACCCATTGCCAAAACCAGACGCGACAGCAGCTCCATCTTGGCTCACCATTCTAGTAGCACCATTTCCGCATGCATGATTGACGGCTCCAGAACCAGCAGTGGGTAACACACCTTCCAAACCCACAGTACTTACGAACGGCAGGTCACCACCTACAGCCAGAGTTCCCTCATAAACATTCTCAGACGCTACCACTAAACTGTTTGGGGCGATAGCAGAAGCGCTGGTAACAGGAAGGCCACCTCCAGTTGTTGGAGTGATTTCTACGGCCGGAGGGTAAATGTTGTCGTATGCTAGAGTGTTGCCTGTCAGTCCGTTGCAAGCCAAGCCGTTTCCTGACAAGCCAGAAACCAGACCATTATATCCGAAAGGAGAGTTCAAGGCAGAACCAGCTAGTCCATATGAACCAAGACTAGGGGCAGCAGCATATGCTGAACGTCCGCAGACTTGACTGAGCGCTGACTGGAAAAATACAAATAAAACACATAAATATTTGTTTTGTGTCACTAACAAAAAATATAGGAGATTACGAAGAAAATAATTGTAAGCTAATTCCTTGATTAAAAATGGTCTAAAGTCGGCACATTTGATTGTGTAACTGGAGATCTATTTTTAATAAGTAAGCAAAACGGATTATTTGTCGTCGAAGAGTTTTACTGACAATGTTACCTAAAAAGCCTTGATGATTCAGAAGTGTATTACTGAATTAGGACAAAAAAGTTAAAAAATATAAAATTACCTGGATTATAAGCGCTTGCGCACAAAGGACGAAGGTTGCGGCCTTGGCAGACATATTGGATTTTTGATCTCCTTCCTTGTTTGGTTGTCCGTTAATGAAAACAAACTTGAACTGACTTTTCCCAAAACAGCCGAGGTTTTTATATAAAAACTCCTGACATATTATAACACATAATTACTATAATTTTCGAAATTATAAAACTTTATCTGCCAAATTACAAATGTACGCCTAGAAACGCATAGAGGACATGCGTGGATTTCATAACCATTTTGAAATAATGTTAGTACGACTAACAGGCCGTCGTTTTTCGAAGAATTTAAAGAACGCAATTCAACGATAAAGTCCTATAATGTTTATGTAAGAATGAACTATGATCAGATTTATGCACAACTTGTCATAAAACAGCGTTTGTAATCCCCGAAGGGGGCAGAGGTGTACCTATTGCACATCTATATTTCGCCAGTTATGTTTAGGTCCCTTGTACCAGGGGGCGAACCTATTGCCGGACACAAATAAAAACATTGTTAAATCTAATAAATCTAATGAGATAGATAATTAGATTTATTGCTTAATAAACTGACAACGAAAATAGAGTTTCAGAAATATAGGAAAAGAGTAGTGAAAAATCCATAGGCCTACAATCATCATTGTGCAGAATTGCTATCTTTTTTCTCTATCTGAGAAAAGGCATTCGCTCAGCCACTATACGCGTAGCATGGCCATAATAGAACGGGTTCTGTCGACGGAAGAATAGACAAAATTACAGATTGTGATTCTGTCATTTTCTCTATTCTTTTTTTGTCCGGACAGTTTTACTCCTCTTCTTCCTACTGCACTTGTCCCTTTACTTGGGGACGGTACAAAATATTCTGTAAAACTACATGTTAATATCGTTAGCGTTTCATCCACAGATCACCCCCTCTAGATACCGCTTGTTGAAAATTTTATTCTGTTTGGAGTTCGCCAAATGAGGTGCGGTAATGCCTAGATTAAACGGGGTGAGTTAGCGAGTACCGCAGTACAATAACTTGTACCGTGTGACCGCATCATGAGAGTTACTATTATGTGGGAGTCGGTCAGTAGTTCGCATCCGAGTTACTAAAATATTTTTTGTTTATACTCGCCACGCGCCTTCCCCTATCACGGCACGCGCATGCGACTCGAACGTCAAATCACACGTTTTTAATAAAATTACAGTACCTCGTACGCTCAAGCGCACTCCGGGTGCATTCTCTGCAAAATATATCACTTGACCTTTGTCAGCTGTTCAATATCACTTGAACTCTACTGGACGGCTCAGCACAAATATTTTACTTAGAGGTGGAAATTTATGGCATATTTTTAATACTTGGAAGTCTTGGATAACTTATAATATCTTTTAACAGCATAAATACACTTTTTTTTAAGTTTTACTAGATTTATTGATTTCTACGGAAAATAAAACTTTAACTTCAAACAAAAGTGACAGATCTAATGTCAAGATGACACTGAAGATGTCAAAGCTCGAAACTGTTTATCTGCTAAACCGTAGACAGAGTATTTTTCGTCTAAACACATAAACAAAACACTTATTGGTAGCAAATGAGAACTGCCAACAATGCGGTATCTAGAAGGGGTGAGCTGTGGTTTCATCCCTCCCTTAACAAGACATACGACTCTTTTTCAATTTTTCAGTTAAATGCTTGAATTATTATGAAAATTACAAAAACCGGCCAAGTGCGAGTCGGGCTCGCGCACGAAGGGTTCCATACAACCGTACAATATTAAGCAAAGAACGCCGAATCAGACACGTTTCTTGTATGGGGGGAACCCCCTTTAATTTTTAACTTTATTTTATTTTAATGATTTGTTGTAGGGCAATAGAAATACACAATCTGTGAAAATTCAACTATCTACCTATTACGGTTTATGAGATACAGCGCGCTGACAGACAGACAGATGGACGGACGGACAGTGGAGGCTGCGGCAGTTTTGGAACCCTAAAAAGAAATAACAACAAAATCACATGCAAATTGCTTTTATTTGTTCAGTTACCAATCATATTTACAATAGATTAATCAGTAGTAGATTCCAGTTGGGTAGCAGCCATCAATGGGAGCGACAATCCCAGCAATGGGAGCATTGCAACCAACACCAGGTAATGGAGACAAAGGTGAAGGATTGGCAGCAGGACCGTAAGCCCCAATACCAGCACCGCCATAAGCAGCAACGGGAGCAATGGCAGCAACAGCAGAAGGAGTGATACTCTCAATAGCAGTTACACCGCTACCGCAGCTGTAGCAGGCGGCGCCAACACCGCCACTTGGTACCACTCCCTCCAAAGCCACAGCACTAGCAAACGGCAGCTCACCAAAAACATACAGGGTTCCTTCGAAGACGTTATCGGAGACTATGGAAAGACCGGTAGGAGAGATTGAAGATGAGCTGGAGACAGGCAAGGATCCGCCACTAGTAGGGATGACCTCAATAGCGAGGTTGGACCCGTAGCCGAGACCAGAACCGTAGCCAATACCAGCGTTGCCATATCTGTTACCATTGTAGCCCAAACAGGAGCAGCCAGGGGTGGGTAATACGGGAACGGATAATACAGGGCCAGCACAACCAGATGTGATTGGAGTAGACAAACCGTAAGTAGCTAGTCCAGCTCCCAGGTTGGAGCGACCGGCGCACGCGCTGAGCGCGAGCTGAAAATAAAGTTATATATAAATGATCAATACAGTATCAATTACAGAGCAACAATAAACTTCTACAGGAATATGCATAGTAAAATGATTTTTACAAAAAAAAAAAACGATGAAAAACTATAGCAATCAGGAATGGATGTGCAATTGTTTATTTTTGTCTTTAAATCAACGGGAAGTGGTTATATTTTCATTTTTAATCAGATATTACATCGTTGTAGACAATATTTGCGCTAAATAACATAAGATTATACCTATTTTGATCCAACTAACAAAATGTAAACAAGCTGATGAGTGAAAAAGTGAAAGTTGTGTTATTTTGGTTTTTCCTTTGTGTAATTATTATTAATTAACTGATTATTAATTATTTCTAGGTACATATATAATCGTTAAAAAAAAATGCACTTGAAAACAACATTAAAAAAAATTTCGACCAAACACTGTTACGTAAACAATCGGTTAGTATAAGTCTTAACGTCGTTTGGAACCTTAAAAATAATATTATGATATTTTTAGGTTCTAATATTAAAGAAAAAACGGAACATTAATAACATCAAGTATATAAGTCTGTCTGTCACAATTTTTCTTGAGATATGTGCAAGTAGCAATTTTAATTTTAGCTTATTGTTAAGACCTTGGTGAGACCACAATTTTTTTTTAAATTTTTATATTTGTAAGTATATCGTAACATAAGCCCTGAAGCGTTGCCAGTCATTAAATATCATAGGACAAAAGTTAAGTAGTTTCCAGTACCAGGAATTGAAATACAACCATAGATTTCAAAATTCTCAAACGTTTCTTCCAAGAAATAAGCATTGGTACCCAGCAGTGCCCCTTAAGTTCTTTCTCCGAAAAATATTTTTCACAAGGAGTCGTGTCAAAGAAAATTATTCTGATCTGTCGATGAAATTCTTACCTGAACGAAGAGTGCCTGAGCACAGAAAACGAGGACAACTTTATCAGACATGGTAAGTTACTTCAACGAATGCAAATTCTTTAATGATATTTCCAGGAAAACCTAGTATTTTTATACTTAATTCGCAGAAAGAGTACGTGCGATTTTAATAATTAGCAATTTTGAAGCAATAGTAGTTACTGTTGTTACCTTTGACTTTTATAACGAAATTCCGTTGATTATCAATTTGCTTACAAAACAAAGGCAAATGTATTTCCAAAGTTTCTTGATAGGACTGTTTTCTAAATTCTGTGAAAACACCAAATTAGCACAGAGTACAATTTTCGCGATAAGTCTTTCGTACTATATAAACGTGGTCTTGAAGTAGGAATATCATTCAGTCTTCAGCTTATCGTTGATCACAAACTTTAAACATGTCTTCCTTCACTGTTCTGTTGCTCTGCATCCAAGCTTGCTTGGTCCAGGTGAGTCAAAATGTTCTTACTTATTCGTCTTTCTTACTTATTTGTCTTTAAATATTGAATTAGAACTTTAGGGTAGATTCCACTATAAGCAGATGTAAATAGTTGAGTTTTTACATTCTATTCCGAACAACAGTCGCATTTGCAATTATATTGTATAGGGCCCTGTATTAATCCTATACTTTTAAATGAGCAATATTTGTAATCACGTTCTCGAAAACAGCTCTAACGATTTCGATAAAAGTTGCAATCGTCAAGGGCGAAAAATCGATCTAGCTAGGTCTCATATCTGGGAAAATTTGTTTTCTCAGTATTTCCACCTTAAAGTTTAAAACAAGATGGCTACCTTAGTATAATGATGTGGCAGCATGGAATAAGAAGTATGTACTATACATGGAATTAGTATGAACTATTCTATACTATTAAATGAGCATTCTCTATTTTCACCAGAGCAGAGCTCGGTCGCCCGGATACTTTGAATATATAGGTATATATTTGCAATATAGGGGCGAGAAATCGATCTAGCTAGGTCTAATATCTAGGAAAATTAGATTTCTTAATTTTCACCCGAGCAGACCCTGGCAGCCCCGTTACTGAAGATAGAACTGAATATTTATTAAAACTTTATGCACAAGTAAAAAAAAATACTTTACAAAGGCGGACTTAATGCTTGAGGCATTTTCTACGAGTCAACCTTAGGGTGATGCAGAGAAAAAACATGACAGGTGCAACATAATTGATAGATAACAAAAAAAACGAACTAAAACAATAAATACTAATACATACATACATATAAACAAAATAAACTGAGTCCGGAGAAATAACGACAGGTAGAGGAGAAAACGAATCCAGCAAATCAGCGCTTAGATGATTCAGCCAATTTCTAATGAATATGTTCACGTGCCTTCACTTTAAAAGATAACCGACTGGTTGCCGTCTTGATGTTCAGAGGGAGCGCATTCCAAAGAAAGACAGCCTGGACGAAAAAAGAAGAGTGAATGAAACCAGAGCGGTGAGAAGGACATCGTAGAAGACGATTGTTGGTGGAACGCAGATTTTTACTATGAAACTTGAGACATTTTTGTAAAAAATTACATATTTTCACAGCAAGTGCTGTTTAATAAAGCAAAAACTATGAAATATACTTACAAAATTGTCGGATTGTTAGTTCCTGTCCCTCACCAGTTTTATTAAATAAGCCCCTGATTTACTATACGGTGCCCTAAAATTTTAATTCCATTGTTAAGTAAAAAGTGACCTAAAGATAACAGTTGTCATACTTCCTTGAACATGTCCAGAATTAGAATTAGATATCTGTGGAGCTCTGTCTGAAAGTTGACAACGTCGCCAATAGCTGTCAAATATTTCGTTGTTTTGATTAATTTATCAATATTACTTTACTGAATGATCTCATCCATCCAAGATGATGATTATCCGTGAACACCATGAAGCTATTCCATGATGTTCCATTCCATGATTATTTTCGATGATTTGATGATGATTGGTTGGCGATACTGATGACCTATTACTCTGTAGTGCACTAAAATATTGAGAAAAATTCATTATTTTACACTGAACATTAATTTAGGGGTTTATATAAAAACTGCTGGGGAGTTTGTTGCGCCGCTTCTTCTTCCCAGCTAAAGCACTAAGAAGTGGTGAAAGGTGGGCGTTTTGAGAGACTGTCTTATGTAATTTTGACGTTCGAAAAGTGCTGATTCTCAACCTAGTTTGAACAAATGACTTTTGAATTTTGAAACGTTGCGTAGAGCTTAGAGCTAAATGATCAGCGACTGTTTTGTCGTCATCATAAATTTTTGACTTTTGAACATAACTTATCGCAACGTTTATAAAACCCGTGTAACTGTTACAACACCGAATTTAATATTACAGTGCAGAGTGCATTCCGGAAATTGGCAACGTTTCTTGAAAGAAAAAGAGACTGAAATAAATAAAATGAATCTTGTTTTTCAGAATGTATTCAGCTCCTGCGTTGGCTACGGTGCCGGACTTGGCTTAGGAGCTGGCCTTGGACTAGGTGCCATCGCCCGTGCACCCTGTGCTGGAACCCTTAACACTAACTACGGCCTCGGTCTTGGTGCTTACGGTGGTGCCATCGGATCTGCTTATGGTAGCGCACTTGCTCCTGCTGCGGCATACGGAGGTACTATCGCTACTGGAGCTGCTTACGGCGGCGCCGGTGAAGGCAACGTGGCGGTCATTGGTGAGCTGCCAGTCGCCGGTAACACCGCTGTTGCTGGTCAGGTCCCCGTTATTGGAGTTGTGAACTTCAGAGGCGCTGTGCCTGCTGCTGGTGCTGTTACTATTTCTGGGCAATGCACTTGCGGTTGTGGACACTAATTCCTTTAAACAAAAATAAAGGTTGTTCGTAAAAAAAGTTTTTTTATGTTCTATTCTCCTGCTGTCCTGTTTCTACTGCCTCTTTGGTCTAGTGGTCGCAAAGCGCTACTGCTGAATATGAAGTCCTGGGTTCGATTGCCGGGTCGGGCATGGTGTTATTGGGTTTTTCCATCCGGAATTTCTCAGTAGCAGCCCGGAGTCTGGATTTGTGCCCGGTTGATGGCAATAGGCTCGCCCCCTATTACATGGGACTTAAACATAACTGGCGAAATGTGGGTGTACTATAGGTACACCTCTGTCTAACCCTTCGGGGAATACAGGCGTGATGTTATGTGTGTCTCCTATATTATTATTTCCTTTATTTAATTTTATATAAAACAAAAAAAAAACATTTAAAAATATAAAAAATAGTAGCCTACCGGTGTCGGGAAAAGGGACCAAGCTACCGGTGGTCAAGGCCCCTGAGAGAGGAACCTCCTAACAATACGCGCCGTGTCCAGGAGTACCGCTCTCTGGATCAAGCCCTTGATCCAGCTGCCTAACGAGAGCCTCCTCAGGTGTTGGTCGAGGCTCTTGGCTATTATGCCATATGAATATCAGTATTTTACATGGAACGCCTACCTATCTGACCTCCACAACCCAGCAACTGGGTCGGTAATACCTTGGTAAGACTGGTTGTCAGACTTTCGGGCTTCTAACGACCCGTAACGACTGTCAAAGATCCAGAAATGACAGCTGGACGTGCTTTCTGAAACACGAAGGAGTCTCGGTATGTAAAGATGGTCACCCATCCATGGACCAACCCCGGTAAGCGTAGCTTAACCTGTGACCCGTGCGGCTGTTATTACTTAGCCACGAGCTATTAACTTACTACCACACATAAGAATCCAATTTTATGCCACCGAAATAGATCCCTGGAGTCTGGATTTGTGCCCGGTTGCTGGCGATTGGCTCGCCCCCTATTACATGGGACATAAACATAACTGGCGAAATGTGGGTGTACCATAGGCATACTTCTGCCAAACCCTTCGAGGAAACAAGGCTTGATATTATATATGTTATGTGACATAGATCCTTGCCCATTCTCATCCCTCCATTACCAGCCATTATTTATTAGAACTGAATTAATTATTTGTTGTATTTTGTGGTTGACTATTGTGCTCGAAAACAGCCTAGCGGCTAGACTAGGCTTTGACCGACACTAAACCACTCAATATACCTTAGAGGATGTAGTGTAATCCACAAAGAAAAGGTCTTTTTCACTCTTCTTGCTCAAAAAATCCGTCATTGGAGTGCACCAGAGCGGGGAAAAATAGCATTTCTCTAGGGGGAAAAGTAATTTATTTTTATTTATTTTTTCTGTAACCAACGACCCTACAAAAACGAAAAAGTCTTTATTCTTATGTAAAACTAGCTTTTTCCCGCGGCTTCGCTCGCGTGGAAGTCGGAAAATGTCCCATGGAAACGTTCTACCGCATACCTGGCTAAAAACTTTCCTTAAAAATTCTGATTGAACAAATTGTATATTTTTTTAAATAAAATAAACTATTTAATATTGTATTGGATTATTATATTTTCTTGCAATCGTAGTGAAAAGTAGAGTGCAACACACGGCGCTAAAAACCCATTATAACTCGGGTTCTATTTAAAAACTACTAAAACTACCTCGATAGAATGGGTTATTTTAGCACCACATATAAAAATCTACTATTAAAGCTCAACTCCTACTTGTGACAGAGGTTAAAACGAGGGCAAAAGCTTGTTTCCTGTAATATTCAGTTAAACAATTTTAGAAGATGACACATTTGCCTCGTGGTCACAAGCGACATACGTTTTGTTACAGCGACTGCAGAAAAAAACGAACGAAAGAAGTTAAGCCGCAGATATATGACAGGGAACTTGAGTGGTTAGCTTGCGTGTTACGTGTTCTGTACTGAGCTCACGTAACGCGTCGTAAATCTAGCCAATAATAGGACTCGCCCATCAAGGAGCGCTGTCCCAAATTAAACCCATTATTAATTTATTATACATAAAATAAAAGGTATTTTAATAAAACGCGTATACTTAAAGATTAATAATTAAATTATCTTTAAAATGGTGAAAGTTTCAGAAAAATACGCTCAATAGATTTTGCGTGATTCTCAGTTTTTAATCCGCGTTAGATATAACTTTACAAATTAATTTCACTATGCAATAAAAACATAATCAAAAATATGCCTATATTAAAATATTTAAAAAATGCTCTAATTTAACATACATTTTTCCCAAATCATTAACACTACTCGTTTAGACGTCATCTTCAGTATAAAATCATTAAAGGTCGGTTATCGTCGCCTTAAGAGCATGCCACAAGACATCGCGACGCGATTTGCGGAGCGACGGCGACCGACGGAAACAGAAGACGCGCGAGGGTTTCGATTGACGAAAGTTGAATCGCTCGAGGCCGTGAACAGGATCCTAGAATGATAAAGAACAGTAGTAGCAAATACAAGAACAATAAACGAAACAGAATTTAAAACAAATTCTCCCTTATTAAAACATTATTGAGTGTTAAGGGTTCGTAAATAAAAATAACCGGCCAAGTGCGTGTCGGACTACGCATAATGAAGGGTTTCGAAGTTGGGATGAATATATCCAAAATACAAACTTAACATTGTAGTTGAAATACATGTTGTACTATACATTCCAACTGCAAATACAAGTTTGTACGCACAATATTGATACATTTACCATGTTATTTTAAAACCATAGCCTTCTTATACGTTTTCCTGTAATCTATGAGTAAAGAGCCATACTGAGTTTTTGTTTTTTTTTTTTTAATTTTAGGTTCAACTATTCAATTTTCATAGAAATTCTTAAATATCTTTAAAAGTATTTAAAATTATGTAAAAAAATATGTTTAAGATCCTACAACAAGCCCTTTCATTTAATATATCACACGGTATTGTTAGCAAACCTTTTTTTCTTGTTTTTCCCCTAAAAGTACCTCCTATATTCAAAATTCATATAATTACGTTACACGTTCGTGTTTGGGTCACAGAAATACATGTGTACCAAAGGACATTGTTAGAAATGGCCTATGAATCAACACGTATGAAACCTTTACAGATTATTTTTTTATTTTTTTTTATTTACTTTACAATTATTACAATGGAACGGACACTTCTTAATTTCGAAAACAATTTAAAAAGTAATTCACTTCGGTCTTATTCCCCGGCGCCATTATTTTTGTTTCAATTTGACGTTTTTGTGTAGGCAAAGGGCAATAGCTCATACAGCCTTTTTGCGCAGCCATTTATGTAGTATGCCCCGTAATTACAACGCTCAGCGCTCTCAGCGCTTGATCTATGAATAAGGTATATAGTTACAAACAGAATACAGCGATTGAAAGCGCTGTGTGAAGCGAGCAACACCGACACTGACTGTCGATGAATTGACAGCTGACAGTTTGATATTTCATAGTAATGACAGTGTTGTTAATATTTTGATATTTTGTCACTCGCATTCGCATCCTAACTCCTGTGCATCTTGCGTTGGTTGTGTGTATTCGTTTGAGTTATTGCATTTTCTGTTTTTTGCGATTTTAACTAACAACTTGGCGTGAACAAAGGACTGTGATTTCCTCTTGAAATATCGACCTCTGGCTGTGATTAACTGATACGAACCTACTAAAAACGACGACTTGGCATTTAAAAAAACGGACTTTACGGAGCTAACATGGAATTTGAAAGTGTTTCTGTATTTTGTGTTAACTGCGGATCAGCTTCTGGTTCCATGGTATTGGAAGATGAGAACATTCTTCATTGTATACAGCAATGGACTGCTCCTCGTTTGGTGAGTAAAACCTCTCTTTTTTTCGACCGATTCCTTTTTTAAACAAGATGCGGACTGTTTTAAAACATATTGAACCATCATGCACTGTGCAAAGGTTAAGGCCTAATCACTCTCTCAGAGAGTAAGCCTGTATCCCAGCAGTGGGAGCATTAGTAGGTTGATGATAATAATGATTGGTGGTGGTGGTTAGCGGTGACTGATTAGTAATCCCAAACTTTTTTCAGGTTCAAGCTCATGATTTTGTTTGTACAACATGTTGGACAGAAGCCAGGGCTACAGCAAGCATTCCAAATGTATGTCACATTGGTAAAGAATGTGCTCTCTGTCAAACTATGTTGCCACATCGTACGCGTTCTCATCAAGTAATTGCACTGAGAACAGACACTGTACAACATGTGAATATTAGAAACATCATTTTGGAAAGACTTCTGCCATTGCAGGTAACTAATATACTTTCTCTTTTGTTTCATTAACAGACCTATGCTGTGGCCTGTGGGTGCAGTTTCAGACATTTAATGATAAATGCAGATACACCCAGTTTGGAGCAAATATCTGCAGGCCATACAAATATTTATACGATGCAAGAATAAAACCTGCAAATAGTAAAGCCACAGCTAATTACTCAACCACTGCACCAATTGTGTTTAGTAAATGGTTGTGTAAAATGGTGTATTACTTTCAGGTTCGTGCATCACATTATATTTGCCATCCTTGCTGGCAAAAGGCTGATCGTGCTGCGAAGCATTTTTCAACACCGTCAACTTCGTCATCGGCTACTCCAACTACCAGCAATCCATTAAGATGTGCAAACTGCCACATTGATTTGACGAGGTTGAGGCGACACATTTTAAACAATGATACAATTTTATCACAAATACAGCAACGTGTTGCACCACAAGTGGTGAGTGTTTTCTTATAGTTTGTGTTGATGTTCTCTTATTTATTTGTACATAATTATTATAAAATAAAGTAACGCTTCTCATCACTTAAATTAATTTTAATACAGGTGAGCGCCACTGACTACATATGTGATGCATGCCACACAATATTTGAGAATGATACACCAATGGCCTTAGAAGATTCTGCAGCGTTTGTAGGCCATCAAAATGTCTGCATAAAATGTGGTCACTCTGTGGCACACCAGAGATACTCCACGGTACTAGCTGAGCAGAACCAGCATATCTTAAATGTTGTGCTAAACTGGATTCACCCACGAGAGGTAAGAGACTTATCAGTATGTCCATCTATGTATACAGGGTTATTGGTAAAACACCAACAACCTCTTAAGGGGTCATTATATTCATCATTATGAACAACTTTCACTATGGGAACAAAGCTGATATCGCAAAAAAAAATATCTGCTGCCCATACATTTATGTTCGCATAAACTAGTAAAAATGTTGGGAACAGCTGATTTTGTTTTCACGATTTCAGGTTTGGTCCCATAGTAAAAGTTGTTCTTAATGATGAGTATAATGACCCCTTAAGAGGTTGTTGGTGTTTTACCAATAACCATGTATAATAGTAGATTATATTTAAGTTTAACTGACATAGTATTTATATTTTACTGTCGTAGTTATAGTATTTATAAGACTGCCTCGTTGCGCATTGGTCTAGTGTTCGCAAGCGCTACTGCTGAGCATGAGGTCCTGGGTTCGATTCACAGGTTGGGCAAAGTATTATTAGGTTTTTCCAACAGGAATTTCTCAGTAGCAGCCTGGAGTCTGGAACTGTGCCGGAATGATGGCCATAGGCTCGCCCGCTATTACATGGGACTTAAAAACATAACTGGTGAAATGTGGGTATACTACAGGTACACCTCTGCCCAACCCTTCGGGGAAACAAAGCGTGATGTTATGTTATTTATATTTATCACATTTTTGGCGGCAACAAATTATCTACTACAATGTTTTTTCCAATGACATTAAAACAACCACGTTAGCAGATAAAAAGAACCTAAATAAAATAGATGGGATATTATTATTTTTTAATTTAATTCAATATCTCTATGGAATAGCTCCATTTAGCCAGCCTATGTACTTTCAGCACGTTTCATTTGTTTTTTTGTACATAATTCGTATAATACGTGCTTTTCCAAATTCAAATGTTTTTATTCTCTTGTGAGTAAAAGAGAGTTTTATTCACTGTTATCGATTAATAAAATGCCCTTTTTCGAGAGACAATATAATTATGCAATCCGATTGAATTTCTGTAAAATAACAGTTTTTTTTTTAGATTCAACCGTCTGATGTCATCTGTCACAGATGCTTCCAAAGAGCCGAAGCAGCAGTTCGTGCAGATGCAGTTACAGCAAGTAACCAACCACAACAACCTCAAAGAATTAATTTACCAAATTATTTAAGAGCACCTGATACACATTCTCGATGCTTATTTCCAGCTTGCAATAGTACCTCGCAGCAATCGGTTCCATTTACAGTCAGGGTGAGACTCTTTAGTGACCACAAATATTACATACCACCAAACTGTAGGATATGCAGTTTTCATCTAGAAAACCAATTCTGGCCACTTTTATTTGAGGCTGAAAATACCCTGCATAGTTTTTCAGCTGCCCACATAGAGGATTTTTGTGAGCTACTTAAAAATGATACAAACACTCTAGACTTTGAAAACATTGACCAAATGGATGAGAATATGGTGTGGTATTGGCTGGGACGTACAAAACAACAATTTAGAGAATTAGAAGCCGAATTGCCTGATTTTCATAAGCGTGCCATTGCACTTGGAGCTTATTTAATGAAACTTCGTACCGGAGACTCCGATGAAAGGATTTCGAAATTATTAAATATAAGCAGAAGCACACTGAGCAAATATATAAATAAAGCAAGAGATGTAATGGTGGCAAGCTTTGTGCCACAACATTTGGGCTTGGAGCACATTTCAAGAGCAGGAGTTGCAGAAAGAAACTTATACATTCCAAACTCATTGTTCGGAAACCCTGGAAGCAACATTGAGGATAGAAAAGCCATTGCAATAATGGATGGGACATATATTTATGTGCAAAAAAGCAGCAACTACTCTTATCAGAAGAAAACTTATTCACTTCATAAATATAGAAATCTAGTCAAACCATTCATAATAGTATGTTGCGATGGCCACATAATCGACGTACTGGGCCCGTATCCTGCCACAAAATCAGATGCCGATATTTTAACAGACCAATTTAGTGATGCGTCTTATCCTTTGAGACAATATTTTAGAGAAGGAGATGCATTTATTTTGGATAGAGGCTTCAGGGACAGTATTTCCCTGTTGGAAAATCTTAATTATTCAGTGCATTACCCTCTGTCAGTTCAACAAGGTGATTTTCAATTAACTACAGAAAATGCAAATGAATCCCGTAAAGTGACATTATGTCGTTGGGTCGTAGAAGTCGTCAATGGGCGCTTCAAGCGGGATTTTAAGCTGCTGCGACAGGAATATTTTAACAAAGCCTCAAAACATTTAATGATTGATTTTAAGGTCGCAGCAGCCTTAATAAATAGATTTCACCCTGTTTTAGTTGACAGAGAGGATGCAAGGGAAATTATATCAATAATTCAAGAAAAAATGTTTACCAATAACTCTTTGGCAGATTTTGTGGAACTAAATAATTTAAACAGGAGACGGGCACAATTTCACAGTATAACTGTAGAAAGAGATAACGTAGAAGGCTTTCCACAAATGGAATATAATGATTTAGTTTTAATACCACTAGGAATATATCAATTAAAACAGGCTCGCTCATACTATGGTGAACATATGAGACAAGATGGTTCATATATTATTGAAGTATGCAGGGAGGTCGACGAAGAGTTACTACATGAATTGCAAATTACAGATGCAGCAAATACATGGCTACTTCGAGGCAAAATACGCAGTCGCCATATAAGCCAAAAAACATACTTTGTTTACATTTTAGTAGACGCAACCCAAATTGGCAGAGAAGCCATTAAACAGTACTGTTGCAATTGCATTGTTGGGCGCAGAACTATTGGTTGCTGCGCCCATGTCATGACAATAATATGGTACTTGAGCTGGGCAAGACACCAAAACTCTATCATCGACCCCCCTGCACAGTTTTTGGATGATATTTTATTAGAAAATATAGACGATCCTCCTGATGTGACCAGATAAGTAATGGTCAAATAAATTGTTCAATAAACATGTTCTGAAGCAAAACATTTTTGTTTTATTTTATGAAGTATTTAGATTGATCCCATATTATATTATTTCTGAAGTCTTGCAAAGACTGTTTACTTCCTCTTGGCTGCCAGTGTTAACGTCTTATGGTTGTAACCGGCTGCTAATCGTCCTAGGTTCGATCCCTGGGTCGAGTAGTGTTATTGGGATTTTCGAATTCTCAGTCGTAGCCTGGAGTCTGGATGAGCGCCCGGAATATGGTGTTAGACTCGCCCCTATTACATGGGATAAAAAATCAGGCAATCTGGGTCTATTACAGTATTGGTAGGTACCTCTGCTGCTCTGCCTAATCCTTTTCAAAAAACAAGCGAGATTTTATGTAAGTATATACCTAGTAGGTATTCGCAGTAAAATAAATAATTCTAAATCACACAAAAACGAAACAGTTCATAGCCCTAAACTACACATAAATAATTAGTAGGTAACTACTAAAAGAAAGAATTGTTCTGACTACCTAATAGTATGTTATGTACAATATGAAACGTTTGAAGATAAAATCCAATGTATTTTCACTAATAAACACTAAGTTAGTATGTTTTTATTGGCGTAATTATAACCTAAAAATCCGAAAGTGTTTTAGATTTTTTACAATGCTCAGAAGTGTCCGTGATTTTAATTTAGTTCCAGTCGAATGTATCCATTATTTAGAATACAGAAAGTAAATGCCCGTCTCTGTTGGTTCTTAGGCGAACGATGTATGGACGCCGAACAATGTCCTTTCAACTTAATCGGTCCATTAGATTCGGAGCAAATTGGCTGTGACAGACGGACAGACAGACACACGATTAATCCCATAAGGGTTCCGTTTTTCCTTTTGATCACGGAACCCTAAAAATACTTGCTATATAAGTCGACTAACCTTTAGCTGATTAGGTACAGTCAACCGTACGTTAGTCGCACTACGAAGACCGCCATAAGGCTGCCTATCCACTAAAGCGAGGCGAGGCAGCGAAGCGGAGAAATGTGCCAATATTAACCAATACAATGTAAACTCCGCTTCAGAGCTCCGCTCCAATTGATTAATATTGGCACATTTCTCCGCTCCGCTGCCTCGCTCCGCTCTAGTAGACAGGCAGCCTTAAGCACCTGTCTTACCGCTGGCAATAAACGAGAAGCGAGTAAAGCTAACAACTAAATAAAAACCGAGTCGGCGAGCAACGAGGAGAGAGTACGCGACGACGAGGAGCGATTACTCGCTGGTATGCATATATACCAAGTGTGAGTCTCTCAGCGAGTGTTCTACCCAAGCGAGGGTTGCTGACCGAGTACTCTCTTTGATAGCCTATGTCGCTGTAATAAACGAGTATTCGCCGGCGAACGATATACCTAAATTATTGTATATGCCTCTCTTTTACTTACACGAGTCTTACAATCTTATATCCGTTTCGTGAGCGAAAAAATTGTTGATAGCTACAGGGCGGTGACACAGGCCTTAGGCCTGAATTCCTCTTACGCTGACGTCGGTCGCGTACGTCGCGCAGAAACGTACGCGGTGCTGGCGTCAGCGTCGCGTACGTACGTACGTTGCGTAAACGACCGACATCACCGACCGGCGTAAGCGACCGAAACCAGCGTAGGAGGAATTCAGACCTAAGGCCTGTGCCACCGCCCTGTAGCTATCAACGATTTTTACGCTCCAGAAACGGAAAAAAGATTCAAAGTCAAATTATTGCCACTGTATCATGTTCAACTGTATCAATCAGAGAATTGTATTTGTGTCTTCGATTAATTTTTTTTCATTGTCTCTTTATTTTCCAACTCAAAATAATTAAAAGAATAAAGGTTACCTGTAAATACACAGGTAACCTTTATTCTTTTAATTATGTTTCTACTCTACCAATGTCTAAAGTGAGTTCAGCGACTCGTATTGGCGTTTATATTCGCAGAGCAGCAGAATAAATATTCATAATATTAATTAATGCTGTTACTCTCCTGTATGTCTATTTCTAAAAATATTATTGTTGCATCACTAAGGTACAGCTTACCAAAAAAGAGTATGACGCGAACAAAAGGGACTAAATATCAATGAATGGAGACCTATGATGTTGACACTATTTTGGCGACAAGCGCTGGTAGATTTTGAGTCACACAAGCAGCGTATAATATTTCACATTTATTTTAACACTAACTATTTGATTTATTTCTTTTACCCATTTCCTCATTTCTTCCAAATTCTTTTTAACAACCTGCACAAGACGTTGTGAATGGTTGTTTTTAACGGTGGTCACGTGTGGGGTTTTCAACAGGAAACCTGAGTTGCAGTGAACTGCAGAATATTTTGACCACTAGATGTTCTTAGACACCACATCGAATCTTGCAAATTCCATATTTCATTATTTATTTTGTTTATTTTTATGTGTGTAGCTAAAAGGGACCATTTGCTTACATCAGAAACTAATTCAGCGACCATTTTTAATTATAATAAAGTTACTTTTTAGTTGAATGTGATTAGACGTGCCCGAATTCAGTAACTGAGCCATTTAGAAAACTAAATTTAGCTAAGTGGAATAGCCCCTTAATGCTGTGTGGTGTGTTTTTTGCACCTGATAACTGTTTTTTTTTTATTTATTCACGCAAGAATTAAGTACAGCTTTATTTTTAAAATGTGTTACTAAATATCAAAACACTATTGGTATACAAACAATGTCACCAGTGCCCCTACAACATGTATTATATATTTCGTACATTCAGGATAAGTTCTTTTTTTTTTCATTTGCAAAATAAAAATAATCAGATTAATTACTACAATTGTGATTTATTAAACACTTAAAAAAACTCAATACTGGTACTGGTATTGACCATTGCATCCACAGGCGCAGTTTCCAGCAATCGACACGGCGCCACCGGCGGGTATAGCGCCATTGAAGCCAACAGCTCCCATAATCGGCACCTGACCAGCAACAGCAGTGTTACCAGCAGCGGGTAACTCTCCTGCAACTCCTACATTGCCTTCACCGGCACCGCCGTAAGAGCTAAGACCAGCTTGGTAGCCGTAAGAGGGGCTTGCGTATCCTGCACCGTAGTTGTAGGTGTTAGAGGCAATGGCAGCGGGTCCTGCAAATCCTGCGCCATATCCGCAGGTAGAAGGAGCAGCTACGGCTGGTCCATAACCGTAGGCAGCAGGGTTTGCGAGGCCAGTGCCATAGCCGAAATCAGCTCCGTAGGTCCCGATGCATTGGCTTAATGCATTCTGGAAGAAAACAAAAAAAGAATATTGGCATTGTGTTGTGATCCTCTAGTCGAGTTCAGAAAAGTTGGATTAACAACTGTTACCATGGATTCAGTACATGATTCTGAATCCCCCGCGTTGAAAAGCGCAAAATTAAAAAAAGTTTATTTCCTTACAAGTTAAATGCAAAAGCCTTTAAAAAAGATGAATTAGTTACAAGGAAGACTCTTGATGATAAATATGCTACAAAAATTTGCTAAAAATAATAAACCACAAGATATCAATAAAATGATGCCAAAGAAATTAAAAACTAAACTAGTTCAATAAGAATTCCCTTACCTGGATCAGGCAAGCTTGGATGCAAAGAAGTAGAACAGTGAAGGAAGACATATTTGTTGAATGATTGATACTGTAGTAAGTGATTTGGATAACTTGTATCTACGTTTTATATTGATAAAGTTACGATATTTTACTTTGCGTGAGGTAACTGTACGTGATCATGATTATCCACTGATAGTAATTATTGGTACATAGTGATGAGTTGCCTAATTATTGAAGTGAAAACTTGTTTAGGTGCGTTGGGCATTTTTGAGATGGACCAAACCATTGATTTCGCGACACCATGACGACACCTCATTTTTGAAAACGCGATTGTGCTCTATATTTATATCACGTTACGGATCAATATTTTATGCAAGTATTTTAACTTGAAAGGTTTTGAAAGTGTTTATGTTATGAATAACAAACCTTATAAATTATTAAACATTATGAGGAAGCTAAGTCAGAAGCCCATAGGCAGCTTTAAAACCCAGACACCAGTACCCTAATTGCGTAATACACGATCAATCACAATTTGTTTCGATTTGAAACAGATTGCTAATCCATTGTTTCATAAGTTGGAAAACCAAATCTGCTCAACAACGTAAATAACGCAATGAATGTTGTTGAACTGTCAAAATGAAACAAATTAGTCATAATCATTTACGAAAATAAGTTACGCAATTAGGTGACAGGTTAGTCACTAACCACACAAAAAGAAGGAGATCAAATTCTGATTTTGACAAAGACCAAAATTTTCTTTTTCAATTTTTTTTAACTCGTAATACTTAATGCAATTGTACGTGCTACCACTGATCAATAATAAATGTGATGGCGCCATGTAATCCGTTATCTATAAAGTTTACTTAACTTATTACATTTTATTGATAAACTATTTAGAAAGGCTTAATATAAATATGCCTGTTGGATTTTCTAAAATCATTCACATCTTCAACTTTACAATCGAAGCTCAGTAAACTACTAATTAAAACAAAATGGCAGCCAAGGCTATTCTCATCCTCTGCGCTCAGGCTCTTTTTGTCCAGGTAATTTAACTTTATTTTGTTTAAAACCTTCGCATAAGCACATATTTCTTAAAATGATTAATCTTTCTATTATTTTCTGCCAAATATATGCAAGAATTTGCCAGATGTCTATTTTTCGGCATCTTTTCCATTGCTTCTTGTTCTAAATTTTAATAATACTGTATCTTCTTCATGACGATGGTGACCTCTTATGGTTCCTGCAGAAGAAATTTAGGATAGGATGTGGTTTAATAAAATCGTTAGTAGAAATTATAACATTACTCTTTTGTATCGTAAAAAAGTAATTCAATATCTTGTTATGCATATAATTACGACCAACAAATTCTTGTAGATTCTTCAACTCCACTTTGATAACAAAATCTTTATTTTTACAGAGCATCTACAGTCAAGCAATTCCATGTGCTAACACCATCGGCACAGCCATAGCAGCTGAAGAGTACGCCTTAGCTGGCAATGCCTTAGCATATGGTGCTGGCAGATTAGGACAGGGAGCTGCCTTGGCTAACTACCCTGCCATCGCCAACTACGGCCGGGCTGCTAACTCCTTCGTTCCCTCAAGCGGTGGAGGTTTTGCAGTCCAAAGCGTTTCCCCCATCGCCCCCACCGGCATCACCGTGTTCTCTGAGAACGCCATCGAAGGAGCTCTCGCTGTGAATGGAGAGTTGCCGTTCTTGAGTGCTGTGGCTGTGGAGGGAGCTTTGCCTTCTGCTGGCGCTGGTGGTATCAACTACGGCTGCGGAAATGGCGCTGTTGGTATTGTGAGCGAAGGTGAGTGACGTGACAAATTACAGTTTTTTTTTTTTGCTATTTAATTACTGTTACTGCTTATAAAATGTTACTATTTGGTTGAAGAATGATTCGATTGATGGAAGCTTGGTTAATCACTGGAATTATGAAATTATCAAAGAGCTGTTACTTCTTTAAATCAGTGGCTATTTCTATCTTATAATAATTCATAAACCTACGTAAAATAGTTTTATGTTTGTTCATCTACAGCTTTCTTTTTGTTTCCCTCTTTTTAACACTGTGTGTTATAGTGTCACTATTTAATTTTGACCATCTTTCATCATCACCTGACTAGCTTTTTTCCAACTAGGTTTGGGTCGGCTTCCAGTCTAACCGAATGCAGCTGAATGGCAGCATTTTACACGAAACTGTCAATCTGACCTCCATAACCTTAATGTTGACGATATTTGCACCTTGTCAAAATGGAACGAGCTATAAATAAAATTCCATTCTCTTCACAGGTATCTCTCCTGCTGTAGCTTCAGCTGCTGCTTACCCAGCAGGCCTTGGATATAATGCTCCTGGTGTAGCTGGAGGGTTCGGCTACGGTGCTGGTCTGGGAGGCCGTGGGTACGGCGGTGTGGGCTTCGGACTGGGTGGTTCCAGTTGCAATGGAGTCTACTAACTTACATTTTAAATAAATTGGTTGTTATTTAGTTCAGTAATGATGTTGTTTAATTTTTGAAGATAGTAACACTGCTACAAGGAACTTATGTCGCGCGGTTAAATACGAAACTAGCGCTGTCATCTTTGTTTTACAATGCAATTTCTATGACAATTTCACAATTCAATCTGCCTGCCTTTTCACAACTATGTTGGGGTCGACTTCCAGTCTAACTGGATGCAGCTGAATACCAGTATTTTACATGGAGCGACTGCCTATCTAATCTCCACAACCCAGTAACTGGGGAATATAATACCCCTTGGTAATACTCGTTGTCAGACGTTGGAGCTTCTGACGACCCGTAACGACTGTCAAAGATTCACGAATGACAGCCAGGACCAACGGCTTAACGTGCTTTCCGAAGGACGGAGGCGTCTCGGTGTGTAAAGACGGTCACCCATCCACGGACCAGCCCCGGCAAGTGTAGCTTAACTTGCTGGATTGATCCGTGCGGCTATTATTACTTAGCCACAAACTCCTCTGACATGACAATGTCACAAATGTTTACCAATAACGCCCACCTGTCAATGTCATTCAGACACCAAAAGATCTTTGTCGTACTATAATTGAAAGCCAAGTCATTGGCTGAATAGTCGACATCGGCTATGCTTGCCATTTAATAAAAATAAAATAGAACTAAAACTCTAGACATAGTGCCAATCTATTAGCGATAACGAATATAACGATAATAGAAAAGTCAGAAAAGAAAGAAAGGTAAAGTATTTATTGAGACTCGCACAAGAAATCACAAATTAATAAATACATACATAAAGCTTAAATATATAAACATACTTACTATAGGTATATAAATACTCACAGTTGAGAGGAGAGGTAATGCAATAAAATTAGATAATTTTCAACAGGGTATCATAAGTTACGACTTGTTGTAACCCGCTTAATGACGACCGCCCGGTGTGGGCCTTGCAATAACCCACTGAAAAAAATGTGGCGATTTTTTGTTTCCTCGAAATTACCACATAAATGGACTCTTAGTACAATACCTAACAACACCCTCACGGATCGGACAGGGTTTTTTTTTTATTAGTAAACTTAATTTTACGTTCATGGATACTATAGTGTCTTATTGTACCTATTGATGATTATGCCGTCAGTATTAGAAAAAGATGTGCTCAAGGGCGGATCCAACCTTCGAGTCAGGGGGGCTCACATAGTCGGGGTACAGTCAGGACATGGCTCCAATCAGTGGCGGACTAAGTTTCACGGGGGCCAGGACGGTAAAACGAAATGAGGTCACCGTGGAACTTCATTTTCCTCCGGAGGGCCGTATATTTAAAAAAATGACACCAAAAAAACAAGTATAACTGGCGTAAATATTATGTATAATCTACCTGGACCATAGGCTTCGCAACCGGCAGGATTGTTTTTTTCAGGGAGATTCATTTGCATCTCCTCGATTGCAGGATATTTACGAAAAGCAAGAATGTCGGATGTGCAAAGCGAGCTCGATATAAAATTTGCACCTTGTCTCAGAATTCTCGGTTAGGTTTCTATTGAACATTCTTCCGGAAATAGGAGTTGCTTTGTCGACTTAAGCAAAAAAGTTTGAGAGTCAAAAAATATAGAAATGCAAGAGCGAGCGTAGCATATTCAAAAATATTAGCACACTGCCTTGTGTACGTAAGGTTTTTTTTTAAAGACACATAAATAAGAAATGATTTGTCGACTTAAGCTGTAAGTTCGAGAATGTAGATTGTAACGAGCGAAGCGAGCTCAAAAATTTTAGCACCTTACTTATTTATATTTTGCATACGTACGGGGCCTCCAAGTTTTAACTGCTTCGTATAAATATAGCTTTGCCCGCGGCTTCGCCCGCGTGGATGTTGGAAAATATCCCACAGGAACGTGCTACCGGGATTCAGAGCATCCTATGTCCTGTCCTGGTCATGGCCTATCCTACGCCTTTCATCTAGAAATCCATTCAGCCGTTACGGCATGAAAAGGTAACAGGCAGATAATAAATCTGTTTTAGGGTTCCGTACCTCAAAATAAAAAATTGAAACCCTTAAAAGATGACTTCGATGTCTGTCAAGACCCTTTTTCTCAGGAACGCGTGGAGGCATCAAGTTGAAATAGATATCAAAAACTTAGATCTACGGTCTCTTGGATCTGTAACGAACATCAAACTTCCAAGTCAACGCTATAAAAAAATACGGCCATTTATGCCGGATATTTTGACACTCGCAAATAAACCAGTCTATTTGGTAATTTCTGTTCGCCCAGCAGCATGAAGTTTCGCGAGAAGCAAGGTCACATAAAGAGGAAAATCCGAAAATTAATAATTTATTTAATTTATGAACTGCAAAATTAAGTTTGTACTTCAATCTGGAATCAAAAATTCATAGGCCGTGTCTTGAAGTAACATTTAGTCTATATTTCATTCAAATCGGTACTCTCCACTCTATTAAAAGTTCTTTTTCAATTGAAAAGTTAAGTTTGTCCTTCAATCCTGATTTGGAAATTCGGGCAGCTGAGCAAGCACAGGTTTGAGACGGAACCTTCAGGGCGCAAATCCTACTCACACTTGTCCGGCTTTTTAATATAAATAAAACAGGTTTACATGATTCTAAATGCCTTACTTAAAATACTAATAAGCATTGCCATACAACGTGGCAATGCGGCCAGTCTCTTGGGTACATTACCAGTCGACAGCGATGCGGAGGAATTTTTCGACGCCATATTTTAGTTTAATTTTAGTTTAGTTTTAGTCTAATAGTTTTAGTTAGGTTAGGATATTATATTTTTTTAGTTTTGTCATACCCCTAACGTTAAAATTATATAAATTAAAATATCAAAAAAAAAAAAAAACTAATTATTCATTTCGATAACGCCACCATTAATTTGTACCATTGAACAGATAATACCTATTTGTTACAGAACTTAGCGATGGGAAGTTCAAAACCCACATCAAACGTGTTCTTATCAAGAAAGCATATTATAAAATTAAAGACTACGTTGAAGATAAGGAAGTTTGGCAATAATTCCTTCTGCACATGTGGCTTACCTGATACCTCATTAACGATTAACTGCTCCCAAATTACCATGTTTATTTTAATTTTATTTTTTACATTCGTCCTTGACATATTCATCCTATTATCTGACATACCTAAGATTTCATTTTAAGTCTTTATTTGTGGCTTTTGTGGACATGATAATTATTCAGATTTATTACAGTTGTAATAGGAATCATGTTATTGCGTTTAATGTTACCAGCACGTTAAAATATTTATTACCATTTTCGTCTCGGTTAGTGTTACAAGATTTAATTAAAATATTTTTTTTATGTTTATTAATTTATTTATCTCTTGCATAAATTCTTTTCTATTTTGTGAATGTGAGAGCGCTATAGGCTTAGTGGACTGTAGATCTGTTGACTATTTTCTATTTTGTTAAGTACCTGGTACTTATTGAAAGACCTACATCGTCCTCCCATACCTAGTACACTGATATTTGAAAGTAGGTATTGTAAAAGCCAATTATTTTTAAAACAGTAACCGTGGAGTTTTTTGCCGGCTGTTCTCCATAGAAAACGAACTAATTGAAACCATGCACCTAGCTTCTGACGTTTCATAAGTGCTCATGTAGGTTTATGTGAAATAAAATATTTTGAATTTGAATTATGTATCCTAATTCAGGTGCCTAGACTAGGCTGAGGCTGTCCAGGGACTGACGATGGCGTTGAGTGTGATCGTTATGAGAAATATTTTCATTACATACACAAAGTTAAAATAGTAGAAAAACGCAAGGGTAGGACGCCCTCAGGCTAGGTGGAGCGACGATCTTCGTAGGGTGGCTGGTAGCAGCTGGATGAGAGTTGCCGAGAATTGAGCTGAATAGTGTGCAATTGGGGAGGCCTATGTCCAGCAGTGGACTGCTGTAGGCTGATGATGATAAAAGTTATAATAAAGAGCTTATCTGATATGTAAAGCAGCAGAAACTGCTGGATGGCTAACTATTCTTTTTAAATTGATTTATTACTAATCAACTTATAGTATAGAGATAGCACGGTGTAAAGTTCATTCATCCTCCATAGAAAAGGGAGGATCCTCCGATCAGACGGGTGTCGTGTCTGGTGGGCAACTGCCCGACGATTGTTATTGGGACGTTGTATATATGCCAGTCGCGCGGTAAACCCTGCTTGCGCGATTTTACGTGACGTGCGTAGTTCGTATGTGGTGAAATTTCAAATGTTCAACCCTCGGGTAAATCCCGCTTTCTGCAGTAGATGTGTGGTTTTTTTTTTGGGTGGGAAATTATCAAATAACTTCTCCCGCTCTGGGCGGAGCGAGAGGGCATGTCAGACTCTTACTGACTAAAACCCACCCGTGTTCCTTCAGTTGCCTGAATGTTGCCAGGGGCCACGGTAACCCTTTCGGACAAACCCGCCACCCCAGCAGGCATCGGCCCTAGCGGACCCCTTCAGTTGTGCTGACATCTCTTTGATGTGTCATGCTTCTCACAACTATTTGAGGTAATCGCAGTGTGTTGTCATTGATAGGCAGAAGGATGCTGCCAGACCTTTTTATTAACAACCCCCCCCCCCCCCCTGCCAGCTCAATGGTTGGTTTTGAAAACGTGAAAATATTCACGGCTGTAGTACATACATACAACGAAATTAAAAGGAAAACTATCTACAGAAGACACTACAAGTCAATGAGTAATAATCGACCAACTTACATTTGCAATTGCAAAAACATGTTCTCCAATACATTCCTTATGGGAGAACATGTTTATTAACTACAATGTTAAGTTCGTTCTTGGGATACGACGCACGCACCAATGTAACGATATAAAAACATTATCAAGTTGTAACATAATTATGATAGACATTTATGCATGCCTAAGATAACAAAATAAAATGAAGTAATAACAATCAGTCCGTTATCGATAAAATGATGTACAACTCGATAATCGATTGTGTAAGAAATCGATATAAAAGGCTGAAGACGATCACTTTGAATTATCAGTTACTTTCCAAAGCTCACAAAATGTACAGCAAAGGAGTTTTAGCTTTCTGCCTATTCGTAGTTATTTTGCAAGTAAGTTTTTCTTTTAAATTTTTTTCTTATTTTAATTCATATTTATAAAAAACTAGCTTTAACTCTTTGAAACATTGTTTTCCATCATTTTGAAAAACAATTTAGTTATTATACCGACTACCACTTTATACTAGAACACACAACGCCAGTTGTTTTAAAAATTACTAACACTTGAGACTTTCAACTTTGTGACTTTGCCACCCAAACTTTTTAACTTTGCCTCGTAAACTTTCAACATTAAATTGCCTACTAAACTTTTCAACCATTGACATTAAAAGCCACGTTTTTTTTTTCCAGAATGCCAATTCCCTGCCCGTTGGTTTCCAAGGACCCCTGAACTCTCCAGGCTGCAACCAGCAACTCATCCCAGAAACCATGCCAGGCTCGCCAGTTATCACAGAAATCGTGCCATCTCTACAGTTCGGTGATATCTCAGTGACTGGTGAGCTGCCTGTGGGTGGTAGTATCAAAGTGAAGGGTGTGTTCCCTGTGTATGGTACGGTGGCTATCGATGGTGGGTTGCCATCCTGTGGGTCGGCTGTGGTCAATACTGGCAGCGGCGTGGTCGCACAGGTTGTTTAAGATTTCGTTAAATAAATTATTGTTTTGTTGTTATTTTTGCTTTTTTTCTGACAAAAAATCCTTGTCCATTTGATGCTTGTATTTATAAATACTTATGGGCTATGATATGCTCATTTACTTAACTATGAATTCTTTATGTAACTGGCTTATGGAGGTCAGAATGATAGTCACTCCATGTAAAATGCTGCGGTTATGCTGCATTTAGTTAGACTGGAAGCCGACCCCAACACAGTTGGGAAAAGGCTAGACAGATTGATTGAGGTACACACAACAAACATAAAGTACAGAGTACAAAGGTACAGTTAGATTCAAACTTTATGGCGGCTCGGAAGTGCGCTACTCGCTGCGCAGTACCCCGCCCCTCACCCCCGCTGACTCATGAATTCGTTACTGCGCAGCGACTCGTCTCATGTTCCGAGCCGCCATCACACTGGTCCCGAATGATAAAAAAGTGGACATTAAGAAATTTTTGACAGAAGGTCAACGGATTCGGCTGATTTTTTTTTGTAGACAGCTGATGCAATTACAAATCACTTTTATAGATTGAGTTTTTGCCAAATAAGCCGTATTTTCAGAGAAAAAAAATATTGAAATATTTTTTGTATGAAAGAAATCCTAATTTTGTCTTTATCTTCCAAGATTCAAACGTATTCAAAATAAAACTTAGCGCAGCTTGTAGAGGTGCTAATTGCTCACCACTTTGTCATAGACACTCTTCTGCGATTTTGTGCTCCTTTTGAGTTACAGGCACTTTAATTATTTTTTGTATGAAAAAATCCTAATTTTTTCTTTATCTTCCAAGATTCAAACGTATTCAAAATAAAACTTAAAGCAGCTTGTAGAGATGCTAATTGCTCACTACTTTGTCATAGACACTCTTCTGCGATTTTGTGCTCCTTTTGAGTTACAGGCACTTTAAATATTTTTTGTATAAAAAAATTCTAATTTTGTCTTTATCTTCCAAGATTCAAACGTATTCAAAATAAAACTTAGCGCTCTTACAAATATATGAAATTATCAGTATCAAATAAACAAACAAGGAAATCTCAAAACGTGTTCAGACATGTTTATGTACAGGTAAGTTATTGTGTGACTCGTATGTAAAATTTTTTTTGTATAGAGTCATTGCTTAATTACCCTATAAGTGACGATTTCGGCTCTATTTGGTCATCTAGTCGAACGCGTCGAAAACGCTGAATGATGAATAGGTATATAAATTGCAATTAAAAATTCCCTTTGTAGTTTTGCGGTATTTATGTAGGAGCACATCTTAGTATGTTTTATTTTCTCGTGACTCATCCAAATTGCAAGAATATTTGGCTCATTATCTAACTACCCCATTAAGTAATGAGGTAGTTAGGTAATGAGCCATTATCTAACTACCCCATTAAGTAACGGGATAGTTGGGTAATGAGTCATATATCAATAGTATAAGGGCAAGCGGAACCCGTTTTTGTTCATTACGCGTCTTGTGCTCGTAAAAACAACACAATTTTTTATCAACTATCACACATTGTAACTTTTATTTATTTGCCTGTAACATTTTTGTATCAAAATGACTACATTTGTGACTAATTTAGACATTTTTTCTTTTGAGTAATAGTGGGTGCCTTAAAAATAGTGATTTACTGTGTCAAACCATTATAAATCGTATTTCAAGTGAAATTCCAAACGAAGAGCTCAGTATTATCAAAAAGTTTTGCCAAAATTATACGTCAAACCTAGCTAGAAGATGGGACAATTCAGGTAGAAACGAAAGATTTGGTGTTAAAAACAAGGAGTGGTTGGAGTCTAAAATTTTGTGGCCAACTTTAACTTCTGTGAATTTTCCTATGTTGTTTGATCCAGAATATACCATAGAGGACATTTCAGTAGACGTAGAAGAGCATAATTTATCGTACGAAGAGGAAGCGGGTGCATCTACATCAGAAGCTACCACAAATACTCCCAGAACTAGAAATAAACGACCATTTGAAGATTTAACAAATAAGCAGAAGAAAAGACGTTCTTTGTCTCTTTTGGAGCATTCCGAAGAAGAGCTGTTCTATGCTCTTATTGCTAAACTTAATGAAAACGGGCGCACTGTTTGTTCTAAAGTTATTAAGTGCCTCTCAAATAAGCCAGAAAAGGTGCAAGAAGTAAGTGACTTTTTATATAAAGCTTCTGATAAATCGATTTCCGAGGAAGACACCTTAGCTCTTGCCACAGCATTGAGTTTATCAAAATGGCAATATCTAACTTTGAGGTCCATTTTAAGTACAAATGGCACAGCGGCTTTTCCATCTTACCAGAAGTTACTGTTGAAGAAGAAAGAATGCTATCCAGCAAAAGAAGATATTGTGATATCGGAGTCAGGAGCTAAAATTAAGTTACAGGCAGTTCTAGATTTAACTGCCGAGAAGATTTTGAAAGTGACTGGTTCAAATATTAATGGTGGTGTTTTGAAGCTAGTTAGTAAATGGGGCTGTGCCGGAGCTTCTTCACAAAGTTGTTACAAACAAAAACCAACTGGTGACATATTTTCAGAATCTTCTGTATTTATGGTTAGTTTTGTGCCACTTCGCCTTATGAGTGACAACGATGTGATAGTATGGGAAAATCCGCGCCCTTCTTCAACAAACTATTGCAGACCAATTATGTTCGAATTCAAACAAGAAACAAAAGAATATATTCAGCAAGTAGAAGCAACATTACAAGAAGAAATTCAGAACCTTCTACCAACAAAGTTATTTGATGGCGAATTTGAAGTATTTCATGAATTGCATATGACGATGATCGACGGCAAAGTATGCACGGCACTTTCACAGACACAGTCTGCAGCCAATTGCAACATTTGCTTAACAAATCCGAAAGATATGAACAACTTGAACCTCGTTTTTAACAAACCAGAAAACCATGATATGTACAAATATGGTTTATCTTCACTTCACATGTGGTTGCGATGCATGGAATGTATTTTGCACATATTTTACAACTTAGATTTCAAAAAATGGGCGGCTCGGGGTGAGGACAAACTGCTCCGAAAATCAAGAAAAGAGTTAACGCAGCATGAGTTTTTTGTTGTAACTGGCTTAATGATTGATATCGTCAAACAAAGCTTTGGGACAACAAACGATGGCAATACAGCTCGACGGTTTTTCAATGATTACGAAAGGTCAGCTGAGATAACAGGAGTTAATGCTAATTTGATTAAGAGATTTGCTGTAATTTTGCAGGCAATATCTTCTGGGAGAAATGTAGATATTGAAAAATTTAGAATTTATTGCAGAGAAACAGCAGAACTTTATGTCAGCGAGTACTCGTGGTATTACATGCCTTCGAGTGTACATAAACTTTTAGTGCATGGTGCAGATATTTGCCAGCATTTTTCTTTTATTCCAATTGGTATGATGTCCGAAGAAGCCTCAGAAGCAAGAAACAAAGATTTTCGTTCAATCAGAGAAAAGCATACTAGAAAGATAGGCAGAATGCAAACAAATGAAGATATTTTACACCAGTTACTTATCAGCTCCGATCCGTACATTACGAACATAAGACCGAAGTTCACCAAAATTCAAAAGCAGCAGAGGTTTGAAGAAGCCGAAAATCTTCTAAAGGATGACGTTTCACCCAATGAACTCGATTTAGAAGATGCTGATGAGGAAGAAGTATACGTCGACATTGAGAATAATCCCCCACAAGATCCGCTAGCATAATTCACATTGTAACATACGCACGTTCATGTTAGTTTATTTAAGTTTGTAAGTTTGTAATCTAGTTTATTTAAGTTATTAAGTTTATAGGTACTGAGAAAAAAAGCGCTTAAAATTAATTTATGTTCTAGTTTATTTAAATTTGTAAAATAATAGTTTACTTTAGTTATTAAGTTTACAGGTACTGAAAAAAAATGCGCTTTGTTTTATTTTTTGTGTTTGTTTTATTTATTTATTTATTCATATTATGTTGACGACAGCCCTAGCAAAGTATTACATTTGTAAACAAAGACTACCCACTGTTGGGGTAGTCAAATAAAGAGTTGTATTTTACATTTCATATGACTTATTAGGAAAAAATATTTAAAGTGCATGTAACTCAAAAGGAGCACAAAATCGCAGTTGAGTGTCTATGACAAAGTAGTGAGAAATTAGCCCCTCTACAAGCTGCGCTAAGTTTTATTTTGAATACGTTTGAATCTTGGAAGATAAAGAGAAAATTAGGATTTTTCATACAAAAAATATTTAAAGTGCCTGTAACTCAAAAGGAGCACAAAATCGCAGAAGAGTGTCTATGACAAAGTAGTGAGCAATTAGCATCTCTACAAGCTGCTTTAAGTTTTATTTTGAATACGTTTGAATCTTGGAAGATAAAGACAAAATTAGGATTTCTTTCATACAAAAAATATTTGAATATTTTTTTTCTCTGAAAATACGGCTTTTTTGGCAAAAACTCAATGTACAAAAGTGATTTGTAATTGCATCAGCTGTCTACAAAAAAAAAATAAGCTGAATCGGTTGACCTTTTGTCAAAAATTTCTTAATGTCCCCTTTTTTATCATTTGGGACCAGTGCGCCATTAATTTTGAATCAGGGTGTACTTACTACTTATTTCAAGTTAAATGCCAAACTTTATTTAGAGAGTTAATTCGTGTTACTAATAGTTTTCTATTGTATCCGCTGCGTGGCAGTCAAAATATTTAGAAATTTCTACACGACCTTCGTATAAATAAATACATAGGAGCCTAAGGTGGATCATTGTTTTTTAAACGACTTCCAAAAAGGAGGAGATTATACGTTCAAAGCGCACGTATGTTAATTTTTTTTTTTTCATGTTTGTCTACCGATTTCTCCGTCAATTGTGGACCGATTTTGTTTGAAAGGGTGGTCCCCCTCTCGAAGTGGTCCCATATAAATTTTATTAACTTTGCTTGGATAGTTTTTGAGTTAGCTTCAAAAATACAAAGGTATTTTTTCCCACTTCGTATGTGGATGATATGATAATTTCCCGTCACTAATATTTACATAGCAGTTAGAGGTATTCGAATTTGTGTGGGTTAGGTACAACTAAAAAGTGAAAAATAAAAAAAAAATTACAAAAAAAAAAAAAAAAACCGACTTCCAAAAAAACACTACTAAGTGAAAAATAACTTCAATGTCGGAAGTCGGTGGCAAAAAACGAAAATTCAAAACCAAAACAACGACTTCCAAAATTAAAGTTTAGTATTTTTCACTATGTAGTGTTTTTTTTGGAAGTCAGTTGTACAATGATAACATTACATTTTTGCATTTAGTGAGCATTAACAAAAAAAAAACTATCTTTCTGTCTTCTTTTCTTCTCATAAAAGATTATAATATGATTGAATACATCGAATCAATTAAAAAATACAACCCTCTGACAGGCAGATAGACGGGGCGTAGGCTTAGTGATAGAGTCCTGTTGGCACCCATTAGTTACGAAGGCCTATAAAACTACAATGGGCTACATGGTCATAATGCAGCAGCACCCTAATTGCGTAACACAATTAGGGTGCAATCTGTTTTTTTGACAGTTCAACAACATTCATTGCGTTATTCACGTTTTTGAGCAGACACATTTTTCGAACATAATTATGAAGCAATGGATTAATCAATATCCTACAAAATTCAAATTCAAATTTAAAATATTTTACTTCACATTAACCTACAAGAGCACTTATGAAACGTCAGAAGCTAGGTGCATGGTTCCAATTGTTCGCTTCCTATGCAGAAGCGCCGGCAAGAAACTCCACGGTTACTCTTTTAAAAATAAATGGTTTCTACAATGTTTCCAAATTACAGTGTTAATAGGAATGAGAGGACAATATAGGCCTGGCAAAATAGAAAATGGTCCACAAGTCTACAGCCTACAACATTCTCACATTCACAAAATCTAAAAGAAAATAATCTATATAAAAGATAAACAGAATAATAAAAATAAAGGCCTATTTAAACCAAATGACATGATTGCCACTACAGCTGTAACAAAATGATTCAGATTGTGATTGATCATGTGCTACGCAATTAGGGTGCGTTCTTTTTGAATCCGCAATATTGGCCCCACTCTAGAACAAAAGCCAGATTTTCATACAGACAGAAACGGTCCCTGCAGTCATTGTTAAAGTGTTGTAAAGCAAAGAGTGTTTGACCAAGCAATACTGTGATGAGATGAACCCCTGAACTACACATCATTTTGTTCCAAATAAGCTCATTATTGTTTTAGCTAGCTCTCCTTCCATTATTTCCACCAGTCACTGTCCTATTCTACTTTTTTCCAATTCCTAAGAAAGACGTCTATTATATGGATAATATGAATGACAAAAGATTTGGGAACGAAGTTAACGCGGCTTGTAAATTTTTAGAAATCGTCACGTTAAAAAGTGTTAATACTTGCAACTGTCTTTTTCTAATTCAAACAGAAAGAGTATTTTCGAGGGTGCTAAAGCCCAAATGTAAATCCAAGATGGCGGCTGCGACCATTTCTAAAATTTTCGTCATGGGTGTCGTTTTCATAGTTTTCGAGGGTGCTAAAGTCGACAGTGAGGTCAAAATGTAAATCAAGATGGCGTTTGCAAACATTTTGTTTTTGATTTTAATCATACGTGTAAAAGAACTTCGTTCCTGACGGGGGTCCCCCGACCGCACACGTTGTTTTTTGTTCGTCTATGTAGTTTATAAAAAAATATTAGACACGTATTTTTTCTTTTTCTACGCAATCAAATGATTACGGCGATACATTGAGTTAAAACGTGGTATGACGTCATACCTATGTAGATTTTGTACTGAGTTATGACGTAGCGAGCCCCCACTCCCCAACTTTAATGTGTTTTATATGTCATTTTTTATTAATATGATAAAGCAAAAAATACGTGTCTAATAATTTTTTTTTATTATCTGACAGACGGACGAATCTATTTAGTCCGTGATTTCTTTTTTTTTACCCAGGCATCATCCCTACAGCTCGTAATTAATAAGAAATCGCGTTAGCTCGTAATGTTGTGATGCCCCAATGGTTAAGACCTCGCCTCCCATACACGTGGTTGTGGCTTCAAATCCGGACAAGTACCACTAGACTTTTTAAATTAATGTATGTACTTTCTACGTTTATTTTGGACACCACTAACATCTGAAACTGAACTGACTGAAACCACGACTTAAAAAAAAAAATAAGTCTGACATCACCAACCCGTCTTAAGGAAGCGTGGTGATTGAGGCTTGTGGCTTTTCTGTATAAGTGTTAGAGGCCTTTACCCTATGGGACAATAAGAGGCTAGTATCATTTATTTAAAATTATTTTCTTTTTTACCATCCCTCAAAGCATACCTTCCGCTTCGGAATCTTGACAAGGGGAAAAATTAAGTGAGGTCCCCCGAGGTTAACCGGGATAACGGGATCCTTGATTGCGAGATTGTCCTCACGGTATGAAAGGACAAAACATAATTATGGCTTGTGATTGGATCTAGAATTTTTTATACCTTTTAACCTTGCAATGTTCTACGTATAAAATTTCCGATATCCGATGACTTATTTTTATAGTAGGTTAAGCCAATTATTATGTCGTAGATGGTTTGCCAAATCGGCTGTTTAATAAAATCGTTAGATGTTTTACAAAACAGCTCCGTTATGTAAAACAGCTGGACAACGTTCAGCTGGATTGCCATTGCGTTACGTTTAACAAGTTGGTCGTACTGACTTGGCTATTTAGTATTTTAGGAATGACTTTTATAAAACTAGTATAACTTTTTACTGAAACTGTCCTTAAAATCACTGTTTTGACTTGAGTTTAGGTCATATTACTTGTTTTGTCTATTTCAAACGCCATTATTGTTGTTATTAACACACAGCGCCACGAGCGACAAAATTAAGACTAAAATCTACGATATAACGTTTCATTTCATGCTGTTCTACATAACCTCTAATCATTGACCCACTGCATTGATAAATGCAAAAAGTTTATGCAAGTCTGGCATGTTAAAGTTCAGTAATTATGAAAAAACGTCAAATGTCGTTCAGTTGTTTAACATAACGGAGCTGTTTTGTAAAACAGCTAGCAGTTGTGTAAAACAGCTAATTAAAACATATTTTAAAAAGACAACAATACATTATTTTATAAAAAATAAAAAAAAACTATAATCGATATTACTCGTTTCATGAAAATAGCACACAGACAAAATATCTATTCAAAATGTACAGTATGTTAACTAACGAAGGGCGTTCCCGTTAACCCGTAATAGTATAGCGTCCACACATGCTAAAACACTTCTTTTTTTGCATGTATGGACGCTATTGCGTTATTGCGAGCCCAGGATCACAGTCATGCTTAGCAATAACGCTTGCAACCACTAAAATAAAGAGTCAGTTCAATAGGTACGTGACTTATCAGTCGTAACTCAGTCACAACGATATTAGTAGGACGCAATGAAAATAATTACATTTTTTTAAGAAATATATTTCACACAATGTCAGATATCACAACAATACATATTTTTACACAATAATTTGCAAAATAACTGTTATCTTATAACTGGAAACTTTGGCATTTTAAATTATTTACACATTGTACTGTTCCAAAAGTTATGTAAATTATAATCAAATATTTACAGTAATAAAACTCAAGCGATGTGTTTTAGAATTTAAATACACTTTAAGTAAAAAAACAACAAAAAATACTGTGGATTAACAAAAATCTGCAAAAAAACGAATCTTATTCTTGATGGTGATTTTGGCAAAGTTGCGAGGTATAATATTTTTCTTTGCACCAAACGTTTTAAAACACAAAATAAAAAAACAAATTACATATTTTCTATTTTCAATAATATTGTAACAATCGAATCACCAAATAAATCGTACTTAAATATATAATTTTACACTCAAAAATATGTGACTGACGTATTTCCCACTAAGTAAAATTTTTGAGAACAAAAATCTCTCAGTCACAAAAATTATGTCATTTACTAGGTCTTGCCTTTCGCACCTTGATTCATATGATGCGTCGGTCTTATACAGGGTATTTGGTAGATTTGGGTATTGGCCTGACCAAGATTATGTCTGTACTTTAAAAGAGATTGTGGCCTTGGAGTTGGTTCCGGTCTTTCTTCTCAGAGCAGTCGGTGGAAACACCGAAATCATTTAGTTTTAAATCATTATTTAATTTTAACACTTTTTTTTTAAACTGACTAACAGAAAAAAAAATCACTTATCTGTCAATGACCCAAACAGTAGGTACAGTACAAATTCTACGTCCAAGATATGATAACAAATTTGCTGCCAAAATTTTAAGAGTCTAAAAAATTTTACTGGGGTCGGACAATGAAGTAGTTTGTTTCTGTGGCCATCATTATTCCAGTGCCAAAATGGGATGGCGCTGTACGTCCTCTACAATTTGAAGACTACAAAACGACAATAATTGAAAACACTGACAATACTAATGCATAGGATTATTTTGAAACTTATCATATAAATTCTAACATCGAAATTGAAAACGTAATATTTTCAAACGAACTAAATATTAGTGATGCACCGACTGGGTTTTGCCAATGTTTGACTAGCTATAGTAAAGTGACTAAACTATTGAATATATTTGGTTGATTTTTTTGTAAGCCGAGAAACGGAGAGAACTTCATTACAAGTTTAATTTACTGTCGTATTGTCATCTCCACCTTGTATAGCTCCATTCCCTATTCGCACTGGGACTTTTTGTTCCAACGCGAGAAAGAGTTGAAGCTATAGAGAATACAACATGTAAAAAAAGCCCTGTCCGATCCGTGAGGGTGTTGTTAATTATCGTAACTGAGAGTCTATTTATATGGAATTTTCCAGGTAAAAAAAAAAAAATCACCACGGTTTCTTTCAATGGGGAATTTTACCGGGTTATATAACATGGGGCGCGGGCGGCCGTCGCTTATCCCCCCTGACTGGAGGGTTTGAGTTTAGCAGCTTAAGGCAACCACAGGATTGACCGGTTAAATAGTCATGACCTTAGAGGTCAGCTATGAGATGCCATTACGAAAAAAAAAGGCCCTCATTTAGCGGGTATCTACAAGTCATAACTTATGACTCCTGTTAAAATTTGCAAATTTTTAATGTATTTGGGGTAATTTTAGTACTAAAAGTGTGAATTTAAAATAGCATTTTTTTTTTTCAATAATACTAGGTTTTTGGTAAAGTTATTGCAGTGCCTATTTGCCCCTTTCGGATAGGACAGGGTTTTTTTACAAATTGAATATGTTACGTTATCGTTTTTCGAAACACAATGATTGCTCTAACACTTCCTACTAGAACAGTTTAATAGTATTTTTGATCTTCCAGGAAGGCTCTATATTGGTGGTAGACAGTTGAAGCTTCAAGAAATAACGGGTTACTGTACCTACTATAAAATTGTCTTCACCACCACCTTCACAATGACCATCGTCTAACCAAAATCACCCAAAATTTACAGACCGTCGCACATAAACATCATCTACCTTAGTAGATGTAGCTGTAACCAAGTCCATTACAGCCACCACATCCACAACCACATCCACCACCACATCCACCACATCCACAGCCTCCATAAGCCACAACAGGTGCATAAGCTGGCCCTACTGGCACTGGTACTGGTACTGGAACAGCAGCTACTACATTAGGGTTTAGCGGCAAGCTCTCAGCCAAAAGGCTGCTGACGGTCAGCAGAGAGAGGGTGTCGGCTAGACTGGCAGCTATGCTGGGCTGGGCGACTGTGGTGTACACAGGGGCGGACACCAAAGGGGAGGAGCAGCCGCAGAGTCCTCCTCTTATGACTTGGGTGTAGGCGTTCTGTGAACAAGAATGACATGAACAAGTCGTTAGTTATTATAAGTATGCACAAGATAAGTAGGACAGTGGGGTTCATTTATCTATTCGTCTTGTTAACGTGACGATAGCATTATAAAATGGACTCGGCCTAGAATTCGGTTACAGCGCCTTCAGTACCGTCCATCAGTTCGTGTAACGTGCAGATGACAGGACACGCAGAACAGGATATTAACACTTTCGACTCCACCCACTTTTCATAGAACTCATACGCCATGCTGCCATACATACTGAAAGAGAACCCTCCGGGAGGATTACCGGCTTTAATATTTAAGTACTAAAGGTGGTTTTATACTCTCACGGCGAGGCGAAGCGAGGGTTGGATGGCGTGGGGATGACATTTTGCTTATGTATGTACACCCTACCAATAAACTATCTAGTTTTGGAATATGCTCATCAAGGCCTTCAACTGGATACCCATATTGTAATAAATGAAGATTTTTTTTTATTTACACATTTGAATATGGAGCCATACGGCCGCCATTTTTTTTTATAATTATTCCTATGTCACTCGGGATTTGTAAGGATCTAACGATACCCCATACATCCAAATCTGTTCAGGCATTTAAAAGTTATAGTGGCACAAAGAAACTCACATATATACACGAACCCTGAAAACATTACACTGCTTTTTGGGCAGTCGTGTAATAAGGCACTAAGAAATATAAAATTAATTCATGAAGCAATTTTAGACGTTTGGAACGCATTGAATGTGTATACTTAGTACAGCCCGATGCAAACTTTATGGCGGCTCTGAACACGAGGCGAGTAGCTGCGCAGTATCAAATTAATGTGACCGCGGGGGTGGGGGGTGGAGCACTGCGCAGCGAGTAGCCCACTTCAGAACCGTCATAAACTTTTAAGCTCACCGTAGCTACCGACAAAATCGTCACACACTAACCATTACCAAAGTTATAAGCAAGCAATTAAAAAATACAACATTATTAAACATATTATATTTACCTGGATAAGAACAGCCTGCACGACCACCAGAACAAATGCGAAGGATTTCATTTTGTTTTAGTTTTTCTTCAAAAACAAACTTTGAATGTACCTTTCCTTCGTTTTACCCACCATTTATACTAAAACATTCCATAATAAATTGACAAACATTTTTATCTATTAATGTAATTAATTTCTTCATTAGTTTGCAGATACTAACAATATTGTAATAAGTGGAGCAACCCCAGTTTGATAAAGAGAATTACATATATAACTTTAACATGAATGATGTAACCAATATTTTGTTTTATTTTATTTTATTTTATTCAATAGGAACAACAAACAGCTACATTATGCAATATTACATACAAATAGAAAAATATAAATAACTGAAGTAATAATGTAGCCCACAGCGCGGTTCACAGATTACCATTAATAAATAAAACCTTAAAGTCACTAGGAAGTGAACTGTTCATGCATGACAGTTACACTAATATTATAAAAACAGAATAAACAAGTATTATAAAAACACAACAACAAACTATTAGTCTGAGAGTTCAAGTGTCTCATACAAAAGGCGTTAGAATGCTTCATTATATTTTGTAACCATATTGTGATTTAAAAGAGTGTCCATGGAGTTTCTTGCCCGTTCTTCTCCATAGGTACCTACTACGCTTTGGAATGGGCAACTAGCTTCATCTTTCTGACTGACCGACCCCTTGACAATTCCAAAGTGCCTGTAATTGATTTGTTTGAAATAAATGCTTTGAGTTTTTTTTAGTTTTTTTTTTTTAAATGTACTATTGCTACATTTAATTGGAAATAATTATATGACTTAGGTACAAAATTAAATCAATCTGCTTAGCCTGTTGTGGTCAGCTTCCAGTATAACTGGAAGCAGCAGGATACCCAGTATTTTACATGAAGCGACTGCCTATCTGACCTCCACAACCCATGGGTTGTACCGAGGGGTATCGTGTTACCCAGTAACTGCAGTTACTGGGTAACATGATACCTCTTGGTAAGACTGGTTGTCAGACTTTTGGGGTTCTGACTACCTACCTGTAATGACTGTCAAAGGTACAAAAATAAATGCAAATTAAAAAACCGGCCATGTGCGTGTCGAACTACGCACAATGAAGGGTTCCGTAGTTGAGATAAATTTATTTATCCCAAGAACAAACTTAACATTGTAGTTGAAATCATGTTCTCCCATAAATTCCAACTGTAAATGTAAGTTTGTAAGCACAATATTGAGAGATTTACCATGTTATTTTAATACCATAAACTTCTTATCGATTTTCCTGTAATCTATGAGTAAAAAGCATGTATTTTTTTCAAAATTTTTGGTCCTTTAGTTTCGGAGATAAGGGGGGGATGGTCAATTTTCATCGAATTTCTTAAATATCTTTAAAAGTATTTATTTTTAAATTATATTAAAAAAATGCTTAAGATCCTCGTAATAAGCCCTTTCATTTGATATATCACACGGTACTGTTAGAAAAGTTTTATTTTATTTTTATTTTTTGTTTGCCCCCAAAAGTGACCACTTTATTAAAAATTCAATTATTTACGTTAAACGTTCGTATTTGGGTCACAGAAATAAATATGTGTACCAAATTTCAACTTAATCGATCCAGTAGATTCGGAGCAAATTGGCTGTGACCGACAGACAGACAAACAGACAGACAGACACACGAGTGATCCTATAAGGGTTCCGTTTTTTCCTTTTGAGGTACGGAACCCTAAAAACGATCAAAATAGCAATGTTGATTCGGTACCTTTGTCGGGGGTTTATAAATCAATGCTGCTGGGGATTGCGGGTTTTTTGCGCCACTTCTTCTTCTCAACTAAAGCACTAGGAAGTGGTGAAGGGTGGGCGTTTTGAGGGACTGTCTTATGTAATTTTGACGTTCGAAAAGTGCTGATCCTCAGCCTAGTTTGAATACATGACTTTTGAATTTGAATTCAATCTCATGTTTTTATCTACGGAACTGTAATGAAAGTAGTTAGGTACGTATATTAAGTGTCTGAACAACTCAGCGAGATTTTTTTTTCCATTATGGCCTTTTTTGAAGTCGATAAATACCTAATAAGTACAACTTTACCTGATCATAGGATTGAACCTAGGGAGCCTCTTAGGTTCAATATTTCATAATCATGAATAGGTATTCATTTGATCATTTTAAACAGGTCTTCCACTGCAACATTTTTTTGTTGTTTAATAAATAGGTAGGTACGTCTCGCGCGCAGCAGAGTTCCAATAAATAAGTACCTACTTATTTATCTGGCTTTGATGAAAAAGGGTTTCTAACTATCACAAAATACACTATAATCCTTATGCTTGGGCCACAACAACGGGAAACGTGATTATCGCGATGATGGACTTTATTCCTAACTTAACGTCCATCATCGCGATAATCAACGGCGTTTCCCGTTGATGTGGCTCCAGCAGTGGGTTTAGGTGGGAAACAAAAATTGACTAAACGTAATTCCTGTCGCAGTTGTACTCTTCAATTTAGCAACGTTATAATTTGTTGACGTTTAGAGTTTGGGCTTTTTACAATAGACAGATTACAAAATATCATTATTATAAATAACATAACATAAAACATTACGCCTGTAATCCCCGAAGGGTTAGGCAGATGTGTACCTATAATACACCCACATATCGTCATTCATTGTCATGTTAGCGTCATTGTTGTCGTGTTCATTTGTTGTCATTTGTGTTTTCGTTTCGTTGTTTCTTTTTTTTTTCACTTTTTTTTTCATTATTATAAATCTAACTGAAATATTGTTCTCAAGCAGTTACATCTACGAAGATTAGTTTAAGAATAAATGATAAAGTTTAACATACATTATTACAAGAGAAAACTATTGTAAAAATCTAAAATAAATATTTGGTATTGTCGTATTTTTAAACATGAAAGTGTCATCTATAAAAACCCTTTTTACGATTTGTTTACCTATAATTAATAACTACCTAAACCTATGGAGTAAGTAGATATAGTTATCTAATACTAGGGTGCTTAGACTACCAATCATCCTATAATGTTCCCACTGCTGGGACACAGGCCTCCTCACAGTGAGAAGGAGCGAGACGTAATCCACCACGCGGGCCCAGTGCGAGTTGGTAGTTGTCACATGTCTTTGAATTTTTGGTTCTAGGACATGCCGGTTTCCTCACGATGTTTTCCTTCACCGTTTTAAGAGCAGTGGTGATGAAATAATTTACACTAAGTAAAGCGCCTGTGAGGGTATGAACCCGCGACCTACAACTCGTAAGCAAGGCTCGGATACCGGTTAAATTTTCAAACCGTTACTATGTACTTGCTGCAAAACCCTTTACATTCGGTTTTGCTCGTAGAAGCCAGTTCTTTTTTACCGGTTTTGGAGGAATCTACATAAAGGTTTTTTCGGATTAAACGGTTTAGATAAATATAAACCGGTTTTTTGTTTAGTTTTTATTCAGTGCAGAAACCTCACCAGTAGTCACAAGTTGCAACACGTTTACCGACATGCCGCTCGTCGTATAAACCCGTTAATTTAAGTTAAAGTTCTTAAAACGTTCACGTTCTTAAGAAAAGTTCGGAGTAAAACCCAAATAAACCGGTTTTCACAGGTATTTTTCAAACCGTCACCTCTGTTGGGGCGAGCCTATTGCCATCAACCGGGCACAAATCCAGACTCCGGGCTGCTACTGAGAAATTCCAGATGGAAAACCCAATAACACTTTGCCCGACCCGGGAATCGAACCCAGAACCTCATGCTCAGCAGTAGTGCTTGCGCATCCCTTTAAACATAACTGGCGAAATGTGGGTGTACTATAGTTTTACTTCTGCATAATCCTTCGGGGATTACAGGCGTGATGTTATTTTATGTTATGTCTCCATAAATAGGTAAGGCTAGGGTTACCATCCGTCCGGATTCGTCCGGACATGTCCGGACTTCTAGACTTTTTTTCCGAACTTTGTCTGTAATAAAACTTTTTTATCTAATTCCAAATAAGTGTTTAATATTTATTAACTTCTCATTCATCTAAAAACAAAATATAAATCTTCTTTAACAACCAACTTAACGAGATCAAACAATAATTGGTCCGGACTTTTATGGAAATGTCAGGCTTTTTGTCAGGACTTTTCAAATTTCTAAATGGTAACCCTAGATAAGGCAGAGTTAATTTAGTACTAACTAGCTTTTGCCCGCAGCTTTGCCCGCGTGGATGTCGGAAAATATCCCACGGGAATGTACAACCCATACCGGGATTACATACCTAATAGCCGAGGAAAAGGTCATTGACTCCTACCGCTGCGCCTGCGTTACGTTCAACCTTAATTATTTTGTCACGCGTAATTTTGAATCTGTGATATCTTTTAAACTATTAATATATAACTATAAATGAAGTGATGTCAAGGCATATTTTAATCTAAATTAAATGCTCAATTTAAGTAACATAGTTTATTGGATAAGGATTAATATAATACCGGTCAAAATAGCTTCGGAAATAACAATGAAATTTTTATCAAATTCTAAAAGATAAAAATGGTCATCTTTGGAAGATAGACATATGCCATTGCGGACATTTTTGTTGATTTTATTAAGACGAACAATATTGTAGAACATAAATTGTATGTAACTTTTACGATTTCCGAGGCGCACTCCAATAAAGTTCCCAGTCGGCATGCTTTTTTCCGACACCTTCACCAATAATCGTCCAATTTCAGCCAATTCTACACTAAAACCTTCCGCACGAATCACTCCATCCATTGGTGAAAACTGTTTGAAAATCCGTTCAGTAGTTTTTGAGCTTATCGCGTGCGGACAGACGCACTGGGAGACTTTGTTTTATAATATGTAAGGATAAATATAATTAATTCGTCGTTAGACGTTTTGTTACGTAGGTATTCGTCATCTACAGACTGTCTCGTTGGTCTAGTGGTAGCAAGCGCTACTGCTGAGCATGAGCTCCTGGGTTCTATTCCCGGGTCAGGCAAAATGTTGTGTGTGCCTGTGAAAGTCTCACAGAGAGGAGACCTGTGTCCCAGCACTGGAAACATTATAAACTGATTATGCCTATGCTATTCTGTAAAAATCTCCCATGACAACTTAGCTGATGTGAGCTTGAAGTGAACTTGAAGCACAGAACATTGGCTTCGTCCATACTCATCCCCAGTTTGAACTCGCCCGCTTTTTGAGGGTTCCGTACCCAAAGGGTAAAACGGGACCCTATTACTAAGACTCCACTGTCCGTCCGTCTATCTGTCCGTCTGTCACAGGCTGTATCTCATGAACCGTGATAGTTAGACAGTTGAAATTTTCACAGGTGATGTATTTCTGTTACCGCTATAACAACAAATACTTACACAGAATAAAATAAATATTTAAGGGGGCTCCCATAAAAAAACGAGATTTTTTTTGCTCGTTTTTATAGATAATGGTACGGAACCCTTCGTGCGCGAGTCCGACTCGCACTTGTTTTTTATTTGCCTATCAGCTGCAAGGGTACAGTTTGTCGGAAAAGTGCTACGATGTAGAAAATAAATACTCTTCGTCTATATAATAAATACTGATCACGTATTAATTTTACTATGGTAGTCTTAATCTTTTTCAATATTTTTTTTTAACAAAATGACCTACTTAGATTCCGTGCAAATAAGTAGTTATTAGTGATTAAATATTGCATTCCTAGAAATTTTACAATACTTGAATTGAGTATTATTGTACAAATTGTGTTTTCTTAGAGAAAGGTTTTAATTTTAATATATAATCAAAGTTTTAATTATTGTACTTACGAACTAAGACCTTAAGAGATTAGATAAAAATGGTTCTTTTAAAATTTTGATTCTATTTTATAGATGTTGAAAAAGCACTAATAGTATAATACTGTTAATTTTATACCGCATATTATGACTGAATAAAAATCATACGAGCACTTTTCTTACCATCAGTACTTTTGCGCCTTCTAGCTATATTATTTGTACATTTAGTTAGATAAATACGAACCGGGCGAGTTTGAACAGGGGATGAGTACGGACGACGTTAGAACATTCATACTCAAGAGGTGACTGATTTTACGTACTCGCATCATGAATAGTCATAGAAATTATAACTTGGATAAGCCTTTTTTCCGGGATTTTTTTGGTACTTACGGGATTGAATCAAATATTGTAAAAGTAAGGATTTTTAACCTACTACATTAAAAATTTATAGAATGCGATAGATAAACATTTGAAATTGTTTTTTTCTTATTTATCAAGTAATAAAGTGAATCTTACTGTTGTGCGTCCATTCGAAACTTACATAATATGACTAATTTAGTACCTAGTTATTTTTTGTAAGTATATTTTCTGCTGCTTGTAATTGTTACTATTCTTGAATGAATAAATAAAAAAATATTTTTATAAGTACTTCTTAATATTTTTTCGCATTCAATGCAATAACAGCAAAAGGGTTAAACATTTCTTATTCATATTGATGTATTCTTAATTCTACTCATTACAACATTTGAAATTCCTTCAAAAAATCTTAATAATTTCAAAATCCCGGGATCCCGGAGGCATATCCATACTAATATATACGTGCCAGTTCATTGAACCCAAATCAATCTACCTACTCCGATCACTGCTCATTAGATCTTGATACTATTGGCAAGTCATTTCACCTAAATGCAGGTTTAATAGGAGTCCAGTAATGTGACAGTACAGTAAGCTCACGATCGCACGGACGTAAAAATATCGCGGCGGGATGTTAGCGATTTTCAACTCTAGATGTTGAGCCGAGTGGTGAGAATCTTACGGAGTGCATCCCAGCGCGTCGAAAAAACACACAGTAGGATTTTCAACTCTTGGCGCTAAGCAGAGCGTTGAAAATCTAATGTGCGAAAAAAAATTGCCCGTGCGTACCTGGGCTAAGTCAGTCCAGCACTGACTTGCAACTGGGCTCATGTACACACTAATTTCAACCCAGACCAGTCCTGAATTCACGCTCTTAAGTCAGTCCAGTTGACTAACCGCAGAGGGCGATGGCCGTCAGAGCTATCAGGGGGTATCTCACGATCTCCTACGAGGCGGCTTGTGCACTGGCCGGATCCCCGCCCTGGGACCTAGAAGCGAAGGCCCTCGCTTCATTGCACCTGTGGCGCGAGGAGGCGCGAACGCGGGGAGGTGAACCGATGCAGCGTGAGATCGAGCTTCGTCGATCTCAGCTCCGCGAGGTCCTGGTGACGGAATGGCGGGACAGGCTTCTGCGCCCTACCGCCGGCCTCGCTACCGTCAATGCGATCCGACCAGTGCTCGACGAATGGCTCGGGAGGAAGCACGGTTCCCTGCCGTTTCGGGCGACGCAGGTGCTCTCGAGGCATGGTTGCTTCGGGAACTACCTGTGTCGCATAAACAGGGAGCCGGACGCTCGGTGCCATCACTGCACCCACTGTCGGGAGGACACGGCGCAGCATACACTGGCAGAGTGTGCCGCATGGGAGGGGCCGCGCCGTGCTCTCGTATCTGAAGTCGGAGCCGACCTGGCGCTGCCGGCTGTCGCTCGTATGATGGTCGGGAGTGCCGAGTCGTGGGATGCAGTGATCTCCTTCTGTGAAACCGTAGTTTCACAGAAGGAGGCTGCGGAAAGGGAGAGGGAGATCGAGACCACTCTCCTGATCCGTAGCAGGCGGACTGGGCGTCGGCGGAGGGCAGACAATGCCCTCTTCCAGCCCCCGTAAACGGATCCGGAGGGATGGCGGACTCGGGGACGTCCGCCACCCCCCATCCTGCAGGACCCGAGGTGGCGGCGCGTAGTGTTCCACGCGCGCCCCTATTTGACGTCGCGGGGGGAGTGTAACACCTCACTCCACCCGCGGGCATGAAGTGGTCCGCAAAAGCGGGCCGGCACCAGTCGGGGATCATGGAAGGCGCACTAGAACCCATGATCCCCGGTCCAAGTGTGGGAAGGGAACACCGGGGTGGTTTTTAGTCAGTAGGAGTCTGACAGACCCCTTCGCCCGCCCCAGGGCGAAGGACATCCATGAGGATTTTCCACCCCGGAAAAAAAAAGTCCAGTTGACTAACTTACCCGTCTATTTTCGGGCCTATTGACCCCCCGCCTGACTTACTTACTGGCTTAATGCCGATCTCATGTACATGATCCCACTGACTGGCTACCAAATTGCGCAACATATTTTCGTAAATGACTAATCCGTTTCATTTTGACAATTCAACAACATTAATTGAGTTATTTACGTTGTTGACCATTTTTTTTTTTTCGAACTTTTAAGAAGCAATGGATTAACAATCTCTTTCAATATGATTCAGATTGTGATTGATCGTATATTATGTACGCAATTAGGGTGCAGTTCCGAAATTCCGAGTCATTGCAACCAGTTGTAATTTCTCACGATGAGATTTTTACACAATAAATCGGCTGAATGTTGTTTTGCACCCACCCACTCTGTGATAATTTTAAAATCGTGAAGCTAGGTACATTTCTTAATTATAGTTAACAAAGCATAATTAATAGTAACTAGAATATTATGCCTATTTTACTAAGAATGATAAGGTTTCCCAATAATCTGATTATAAAATAAACTTACATTTGACTATTATTAGTTAAATTTCCGGTGACATTTTGAATTTTATCATCTGATAGTGACGCGACACAGGGATTGTTATGTCATATTGAAACCGATTATTGTAATGACGATTTCGTAATCGATAAACGAAGTATACAAAACCTTGCGATTATAATCGTTTGATGTATTGATAAGTTAATAGTAATTCAAGTTTGTTGTGTTTTAAGTTATTTTACTGAAGAAAATGATTAGTAGAGTTTTATTATTTGGATTTTGTGTGATTTTAAGTGTGAGTAAATTACTTTTTATACTTATTCAAATAATTTGAGATAAGGGTAGGTAGAAAATGATTCGAATCGTATGGCGTTTGTAGGAACTGGCGAATTAAATATTTTCTAAGTTTTTTATATAATAATATCTAATAAGATACAGGCTAAAAATCAATATAACCTCTTTCAGGAAGTCGCAACACAAACCCTAGATGATTTAATATCACCTAATCCAATGGTCATCCAAAACCCGAAGCCATCATCTTCATCTTCCACCGACTCAAAATGGGAGGAGCTCATGCCAGCATTACACTCACTGAAAAGCACCTCGAAAATTAAAAAAGAAAGACTGTACAATATCGTCAAGATAATAAAATTCCTTCTCTCCGATGAAATGGAGAAAAAAGACGAGTGTAAAAAAATTAAAGAAAATTTCAAGGAAACTGAAAATGATGATCTGTTTCCGGAGCCAACAATGCCAGATTTTGATAGTATTGTAGAAGAAAGACTGAAAAATATTAAAGAAATTATTGATGATAAAGCCTACATGCTAGATGCCCCAGTAGTCAAGAACAAAACAGAAGCAGTCAAAGATACACCTGTACCTAAAAATAAAACTGCTGACTATAGCAAGATATTAACGAAAATAGCTACAGCTTTAGCCAAATTGAAAGACCAAAATCAGGATTCAGAAAAGCAGACACCAAAACTGGTGCAAATATTTAGGCCAAAAAATGGTTGCAAAAAAAACGATTTCAATCCAACATTGTACGAAAACCCGAAACAATTAGGGAACTTAGTCTCTGGCCAAACTGCAATGAACCCTACGTCAAGCCTTTCAATGTTCAATATCCCTTGTCAGAGAGCATCAGACATTTTAGAAGAAACTGCGAATTTCCCTCTGCCAAGAGACATATTCTGTGATAACCCAGCTGTGAATTTGAACTCTTTGGCTAAGAACACTAAGTTGAATTTGGAGAATCTGCCTTTCAACAACGTTGTGCCAAATTCTATAAGTTGTGTAGATTCAGATGACTCGATTGCTATACTTTTTAAGCCGAAAACGATATCGCTGATGCAAGTGTTTGGGAACTTGTTGAAGAAGATCACTGTCACTGTTTTAGTTCCTTACTATGTTTCTAAATTAGCCTTCTAAGGTACTGTGAGGGTTATATTAGTAATTTCTTTTAAGTATTTATTCTATTGTAACTTTATTTAAATTAAATTATGATTTTCTTTGATGAATGGGTGTTTATTTGCCTTGCCATCCTTTCCTTATAATACCATTGTTTCTCATTGTCTCAAAATTCTTTCTTGGACATGGAGAATAACTCAGCCTCAAAATACTTATTATCAACTAGACAAGCATCCCATGATCTGGCCAAGGTTATTTCTGGACTTTAAAAGAGCTGTGACCTCTGAGTTTGTTTCGGCCTTTCTTCTCAGAGTAGTCTAATACGAAATCATCTAGTTTAAAATAAAAAAAATACTCCATAATCTGCACAAAATCTTGTACTTTTTCTCCCGCTTTTTTTTTACAAATAGTTTCTATTACCGACAATAACATGGACATCTATTCATTCTTTTATCTGATATCCTAATAATATTTCATATTTCTACACTAAAATATAAATCAGCTTGTAAATAATCCCACATATTTTGTAGAGGTCTAAGCTATAAGGACTCAGAATTTTGCTCACAAATAGATATACACAAGTCTTATAAATGCAACGTAGCAAGCTTGGAATACTTCAGAACCTTACGTAAACACGTAGCTAGTTTGTAGGAATTATAGGAAACCTTCAAACTCAAACTCAAAGCATTTATTTCAAAACCATTTACAGGCACTTGAATTGTCAAGGGGTCGGTTAATCAGAAAGATGAAGCTAATTGCCCATTCCAAAGCGTAGTAGGTAGGTTCCTATGGAGAAAAACGGGCAAGAAACTCCACGGACACTCATTTAAATCATAATATTGTTACAAAATATTGGTTACATCATTCGTGTTGAAATTATACATGTGAGAACAATGTAGAACCTTGAACATTCTATGCTTCTCAGACTTATGCCTTGTGTTCGTCTAAAGTTGCAGCATTTACAAACATAATAATGATATCAAATCTTTTATGAAGAGAAATATTTATGTTTACTCATAGAACAGACTAAACGCTAAGGAATTCGGAAAGTTATCCCTTTCCAAGTGCCACCCTTTGCAGTCCCAAATATTTGGATCTTGTCCAAATCCTCGCCACGCCCTTATATATACTAAAATTCGTAATCTGGTTCTTACCATATGCAGTAAACAATAGTGAACAGTCTGTCTGAAACCGAATTCCTGTTTAAAATTATAGGTACTACTGCATTCAGCTAATGTTAAAATAATTAAATCTTAAGTTGAGCTCCAACTTTTGGTAAGGTTAGATTGTGAGAAGACCTCAAGACCCTGAAGACTGTTAATTAATGAAAACATTTAATTAATTTGAGTTATGGCAAGGTTTCTTAATGTTCCTTTAAAGTAGAGAAGCTAAGCAATAATTATAAACATTTGTAACACTGTTGCACCTTGCAATGTTGAAATTGTTTGGTTACCTGACGCGCGTGAGATAAAGCCTGTTTTTGCTGAGTTGAAATACTTATGCATTTCTTAAGTAGTTTTATCAGTGCACAATGTTTTGTGACTTAAAACATACTTAGTCATTGACTGTAATTAAATCTAAATGGTAAGTATTATGTTGCTGAGCCCAGAAAAATAAATTACTACTACACTACTATTACTACTCACTACTATTGTATTACTTAGGTATCTTTTGGTGTTTTAATAAAAGGTAATAATTATAAAAATAATGTGAACTCAGCTGTCATTGTGCATTGTCGTAAGTTCGTAACGGCCATAAATGGCCTGATGGCTGAAAACCTCGATCAACATCTCTCGAGGCTCTCGTTAAGCGGTTGGATCAAGGCCCTGATTCAGAAGGCAGTACTCATCGATACGTTTTGCAACGTGAGGAGGTTCATGTCTCTGGAGCCCTAAGCACTGGTAGCTTGGACCCTAATCCCAACATTGGAAATCACTATTTTTTATATTTTTTCATGTTTTTTATATATTTTTGTAAGAAAAAAAGAAAACGTCAAGTTTTGATAGATGAAGTTACGAATAAGCTTGTCCACTTTCCACGGAGGGTGCCTATGCGTAATCTAATTATTTTCTAGTCCTTAAATCATTAAATACGCAACTAGCTTCATCTTTCTGACTGACCGACTCCTTGACAATTGAAAAGTGTCTGTTAATCTTTTATTTGAACTAATTGCTTTGAGTTCGAGAATTATATGAAAGCCCACCATCATAACTGCATACAAAACTATTTATAGGTACGTATGGCTACTATGCGCCACGTTGCGGCGGGCCGTTCGTAACCTATATGCACGGTACACTGACCCAATTCATTTCCAGGAAACCAGCCACATTGCTTCATTCAAGATATTTCTACCTACCACGTGTTTACCAAGTGACATAAAAGCTAATTTCAACCTTATGTACCGACTTACTTAAAAAAATGCCCACCGCGTTTTTTTTTTTCCCAAAAGATTTTGCCAAGAACTCCAAAGTCTTCCAACTACTTATCTGGGTTTATATAGTACCTATTCTTTCTTCTGAGGGAGTTATTCCGGCCTGCCGCCATGGTCTTTCGTTTTATAGTAGAAACAGAAAAACCTTAGCTGCAGACCGGAAAAAAAAATAAAGACATAAAAAAACTATGGTTGCCATGGACATTAAAGAAGGACCTACGTATAGTAGTAGTAGTAGTAGTAAAGTGTTTCCAGTACTTAACTATTATAGTATAAGCAGCCCAATTCCTTTGTAAGATTGTCATAGGATCTCTGGCATTACTTATTGCAGTGTATGAGTCATAACTCATAATGCACACTTAGAGACCCCTTATAATTTCAGATGATTTAAAATCATGCTATGTCATAATAAAGTGTTAAATTTCAGAGAGATTGGAGATAGCTCTAAGCTTTAGGCAACTGTAGGTACCTCATTGTCAACCAACCGCATAGTCGCTTAATCATAAGCTTTGCTCGGGTGAAAATAGATAAACATATCGTTCAGGTATACCAACGTTGTATCACATTCCCGAGGCTGCGAAAATAGAGAAAACGAATTTTCACAGATATAAGACCTAGCTAGATCGATTTTTCAGCCCCGTAAACATCTTTATTGCAACTTTTATCAAAATCGTTAAAGCCATTCGAGAACGTGATTACGAGATTTGATGGACTGAGGTTAAAATCAGGTCAAATAATGGGTAAAAGCAATTTCTAGATGAAAGAGAACTGGTAATGATAAAAAGTAACGAGTTTTTGGTAACGAAAGAGACAGAACAAATTCCTTTTGTTCAAAATAATGTTGCTTTATTTTTCAGCTGATAATTTCATCAAAGCAATAAAGAAAACTGACAGCAATGCGCAATCATAATTTACATAAATCGATGATCGTAAGTTGACTAGATGTAACAAAGGGCATGAAGGGCGAGTCCGAGGGCAAGAAAACGAATGCGTCACGTACGCCAAATCGAGTAAAAAGTTGCGCATTGGACACAGGTACACACAGTATAGGTAGGTACATGGATACTTAATATTCTGAAAAGGATTTTCTTATTTCGATTTTTCAATAGGTACTAACTTAATAAATTATCGCAATTAGCATTGATTATTTTAATTCATAAAAATATTTTTTTTTATTATGTTCGTTTCTCTATTTTAAGGTTCTTTGGGTTCCAGAAAATGTTTCATGTGTTAAAATTAATCTTTTCATGTGGTTATTTAAAAATTCAAGTGACGTAGGTTTGATCGAAGAAACGCCTTGTCGCCATGCGGTTTTTGTACTCAGTAGGTACATACCTACTAAGTATCTATAAAAAAAAGCTTTAATTTATACCTATAGCTATCTAAGAGCTCTTTACTACTAAAACTTTCAAGGAATACTTATATAAAGATGTACTTTCTATTATTATCCAATATCAAAAACCTATAAGGACTATAATCGCTCCGCAAAAAAAACAATCGAATGAGCGAGAGCGGGGGTGTAAACATCGTGACGTCACGGGAAGCTATTGCGCTTGTGCGGGAATTTTCAGGCGGACCACACTAGGTGAAAATTGGAAATCGAAATTATGAGGCTAAAAATAGATTACGATTTTAGATGGTAGGTAACAGTGTCAAAATATGGCAAAAACGGAGCTGCTATCTAACTACATAATTAAGCAGTTGTGGTTTGGGACTTGGGTATTATACTATTCTGCTTTTATTTGTCACTTTTGCTAGACAGTAAAAAAAAAATTGAACCGTATGAACTGAAGATTCACTAGGTAGGACTGAATCTGCCATCACGAACTTTCATGCAAACATACATGTTTTTGAAAGGACTACAACTGGGCCAGTCAAGCCGGCACACACCCTACTGAAAGGACAAAGAAATTACCTATCCACTTTGGCTTAGGGATATGATGATCCTACAAAAGTTGGGTACCTACTGCTCTTTCTTTATTAATTCTTTGTAAACTAGACTCAGTTGACAGGAATCCCATAATACAAAATTAAAAAACAGCAGAGTAAAAGCAACTAAAAAATCCACCCTTGTGTCTCACCCCATACTCCCTAAAAGTAGAGGGTGGAGGTTGCCTACTTATATAGTATTATACCGTCGCTGCGGAGACTCACTCAGCACTAGTCGTGAGCACGCCGCAGAGCCTGAATGTCGTTACACAGGATTCTACTGAATACTAGAAAAGGTCATAAAAGTGTATACGTTTTGAATGTGCTACAAAGTAAAACGATTAATCATTCCTTAATTGGAACATCTTATTTCTGTGCAGTGTAAATTAAAGTGAAGTTATGACGTTATATGCCTTGCCAGCATCCAGTTACATGATAAAAAAAAAGTTAACCAATATTGAGTACCCGACGAGTAGTATGCCATCGTTACTTTTTCGTAATCGGTAAGTTTTTTAATCGATTCTCTGTTGTTATATACGCATTACGGTGCGGCCCAATCGATAGTACTATGGCTAACTTCACTACGGTTCTTGTTGACGTTTTGTTTTGAAGGAACGGAACGTTATACATGGCAACTCGTGGTTGTCAAAGAAATGATTGTGTTTTATTATTTTGGCGCATAATTGCTCCAAAGGCAATAAAGATAAAAGATTCGTGTTAAATATAGCTCATTACATTTTATTTATCAAGTAATGCCTAGTTTTGCTTGAGACAATGAAACGATTATGTCATCGATTAATTCAAGTACTTAGAGAAGTCACTCTGAACGTACATCGGAACGTGATTTTCGAGAACAGAAACGTCACGCATCCGGTGGCCATTATGGAAAAATTATGTTATGCGACCAAATTCAGACGCCTCTCGCCACGTGTGTTTTGTACGTAAATAGTGAACTTCTTAAATAATAAGTTAACACCTTTCGCCCGCACTTCAAGTTGATTATTCATCAAATCAAACCAACCAATTTACACTTCTTTGATTCGTGTTCGTGTGTACTACGCAATTTGTTCGATCTCTACGGTCTTACCGTGTTTTTCTTCCAAAGTTATTTCAAGGCTTAATTACGACTCACCAAGATGACGAAGTTACTACAACAATTAAATTTTAGTAGTAGTATTAGTAGTAATTACAATAATTACTACGATGTCGTTGGTTTGGAACCCCCCGCTACTGAGGAGAAGAACTACTAGTAAGTCCTTTCAATTTCTTTCTTATGCTATATATTGTTTACCAATACTTATTTAGGACACGATTATATCGAAACAAAAGTTCTGAATATTCAATTATGGATGGAAACTTATTACGTATTACACTTTACATTGTCCTTCTATTTCGATACGTCATCAATGTAATTGGCTGATTACCTTCATGTCGCAATCTTTTTTTGTCTAACCTTTTTTCACGTGGAGGTTATCTCCATCGAGGTTTTATTACGATCATAGATGAAATGTAGGTGCAGTGAGTGTTGCAACTTGGAAATGGCGTAATTTTTTATACTTTTATTATCCGTTTAATAGTTGTAAAAACAGGTAGACCATTCGCGCTATCTTGTTTTTCGAACGTTAAATGTTGGGTAGTAGGTTACATTATATTTCGCACATTTTCTTCTGTGGCCTCCAATGACTGATATGAAGAATGATCATATTTGGAAACATTTGGTCAGTGGGTCGTCTTAGTGTTGTTCTTAACACACTCAAACAGATTTCTATATCAAAAGTGGTCTTCCAATATTCACAAGATGATATAATATGGTGTACTTATCAAAGCAATCACACATCTGTGTCTACAGAAATGTAATTTTATGGTTATAGACAAATTCTTTATGACTTTACGCATGCACAAACATACCTTTTTGTGGGTAGACAGAAATTACTGAATGCCATCTAGACCTTACAAATAAGTCTCTTTTCATGTCTATCTGTGTGACTGCGTTGATCTTCTTTACTGTGCAACGGATTTTGAGGCGGTCACTAATATTTAGAGAATTTGTTCCGGAAGGTTTCTGCGTAAAAACATTAATAATGAGCGTTCTTAAATAAAGGAGATAATAACTTAAAATAAAAAACCTGTGCAACAGTAGCTAGTATTGTCATGGGTACATAAAATACTTCTTCGACAATATCCATAATTATATGTTGACTTTTACCACTCATCATCGGTATAATGTAAAAATGTATAGAGCAGTTCTGTTCACTGACTGCCTCATTGGTCGCTTGGTTGCGCTACAGCTGAGCATGAGGTCCTGGATTTGATTACCAGGACATGCAAAGTGTTATTGGGTTTTTCCATTTGGCATTTCTCAGTAGCAGCCACGCTTCTGCCTAACACTTCAGGAAACAAGATGTCTTGTTATTAGTTCTGTTTAGTATACAGTTATACACACTTTTCTACTACCATAGTTGAAAACAAGTTAACTTAATTACCTGCTTGTATACTAAAACATTTGTTTCCTACATCTAATATGTTTCTGTATCATTTAAATAAGACTATGTAATGGGGAATCACCAACTACCTTCTTTCTTATATCTATGCTACCTCCTTACAAAGACAATACTTTTTAGGGTTCCATACCTCAAAAGGAAAAAACGGAACCCTTATAGGATCACTTGTGTGTCTATCTGTCTGTCCGTCTGTCACAGCCAATTTACTCCGAATCTTATGGACCAATTTAAGTTGAAATTTGGTACACATATGTATTTCTGTGAACCCAAACGTGGACGTGTAACGTAAATAAATGAATGTTGAATATGGGGGCAAACAAGAAAACATAAAAAAAAGTTTTGCTAACAGTACCGTGTGACATATCTAATGAAAGGGATTATTGCGAGGATCTTAACCATATTTTTTTCCTAATTTTAAAATAAATATACCTAAAGATATCTAAGAAAATTGATGAAAATTGACCATTAACCCTTATCTCCGAAACTACTGAGCCTAAAATTTGAAAAAAAAAATAGAGGATGGTTCTTTACCCATAGATTATAGGAAAACCTATAAGAAGTCTATGGTCTTAAAATAACAGGGTAAAATCTCTCAATATTGTGTGTACAAACTTACATTTGAAGTGGGAAAATATGGGAGAACATGTTTTTCAACTACAAACAATGTTAAGTTTGTGTTAGGGATAAATTCATTCCAAGTACGGAACCCTTCATTGTGCGTGGTCCGACACTTGGCCGGTAAAGTTATTTCCTCAATTTTATAATTTCATGCCATGACAGCTACATGCGTCAATCTTCAATGTTAAGTAATGTTTGCCAAGCTCGGCCGTGGATGGGTGACCATCTATTACATACCAAGACCCGCTGTGCCTAGGAAAGGACTATTATCTGTCGGTCCTGGCCGGTCCTGGCTGTCATGTCTTTGACAGTTTTTGTGGAAATACTGATGTTCAGCTGCATCCGGTTAGATTTGAAGCTGACCCCAACATATTTGGGAAAAGGCTAGGCAGATTGATTTTACTCAATTTTATCATTTTATGCCAGAGTTTTCAACATAAAAAACGTCTCTTGTGGAATATGGCTCTCCTAATTGTTCAATTACTTGTTATCAGTATACAAATAGCACTCTGATATTCACACCATTTGGTTTTAATAAACAATCATTATATTTATCATTCAAATGGTGTTCTCTAGCAATAAAAGACATTACAATAAGTTTTTTTTTTTGCTGGCTTGTGGGTACTATGCAGTGATGCCAACTTAGCAACTTTATAGCTAGATCTAGCTATTATTTGGTGACAGACAGCTACAAATTAATGAAACTTGTAGCTAAAATTTTTAGCTACTTTTTCTAGCAACTTTTCATTTCATCATGAGACGTCAGGCTATCGAAATTAGTAAAGTAGGGTACCAAGTCTTGAAAGAAAAAATTAAAACTAAACGCGAATTAATCATAGATGCAATAGTAGATACAGGAATTTACAAATGAATTTAATTTAAAATAAGCAAAGAAACCGAATGATTTTAATAAATCTGGACTCAATCCTCTTCATTAGAGACTCCCTCAGGAAAAGTGGTAAATGCTCCTATAACTGTGTTTTGCCTTAAGATGCACTGCATAAAATGGGCACCGCTGAAAAATATTCAAAATCAACGAGAGATACTGAACCCCAGCCATCGACATCTTCCTCTTTAGTTGATTAATTTTTAACTTATTTTTTTAAACAATGAAGTACACAAGATATTTTTAACTCTCTCGTTGGGCTTAGTGAAAATAAAAATGATTGTCAGAAATTGTCATTTTATTGTAACCTACCTACCTACTTTAACTACTTCTAGCAACTTTTTGGGGTAAAAAAAACTGGCAATCTAGCAACATTTTAATAATTGTCTAGCAACTGGGTAACGCTAGCAGTTGGCAACACTGGTACTATGTAGGTACACCTCTCTTATTCCTCACCTTCGGGGTGATGGCGATGCGTTATATATGATGTGTTATGACATGTATATATTTTTTTCTCAATGGACTCCGAAAAGGTCCCCATTTTTGGTGATTTCTCTAAAACTATGGAGATGAAACAGATAAACATTTTTTCTTTGGTAATTATTTACAAATCGTTTTTCTGGATTTAACCTTTTTGTTAACATGTATTTAAAAAAAGCTTTATTTAAAGTGATTACTAGTACTGAGTTAATATAATAAAATAAAATAAAAAAATAAGTTTGAAATCGCCAACCTGCCTTGAGCAAGCGTGGTAATCAGTGTTCGTGCCTTCTCTGTATGAGAAGAGGCTCTTGCCCTGCAGTGAGACAATAATAGGCTGGTATTATTACTATTAATATTGAAACAAAAATAACTTTTCCGACCCTTTTGTCATCCTTACATCCTCCTTAATTATTATAAAACAAAGTTCCCCGCTGCGTCTGTATGTTTGAACGCGATAAACTCAAAATAATTACGGTTGACGGCATAGTAGTAGGAGTCCATGACCTTTTCCTCGGCTATTAGGTATGTAATCCCGGTAGTACACATCAAGCTATACATTTGTAATATAAACTGACCTCGCATTGTACGGAAATCCTATACAATGCTTGATCAGCATAAACTTGAAATGGATAGCTTGACGTGTAACCGTGTGTACGTTCCCGTGGGATATTTTTAACATCGCCGCGGGCAAAAGATAGTAACAATTATAAACCATATTCATTAGATTAAATGTACAAAAACAAAACAATTTTATCAACCCAATTGGAACCATACAGGAACAAGATAAATAATAAGTAATAAAACAAATGACAGCTAAAGGCACCGTTTTAAATTTCAATATGAAGCCTGCTCCTTGAAAATATGACATACTTACTACACTTATATTTACTTATACTAGGTTCTGCCCGCGACTTCCTACGCGTGGAAGTCATAACAGAGATAAATATCTACTAACATAACAGCCACAGTTTTTTTTAAACTTCTTTTCGATTGGTGACGTCGCATCACCCGTCCGCGCTTTTACTTCGTTTTCGCTTAAGAGCGTTTATTCTGAAAGTTTGCAACGTCGCTAATAGATGTCAAATATTTCGCTGTTTTTTTATTTTTTCATTTGGCAATACTTTACTGTATGGAAATATGAAATGTGGCTAACTAACGAACTAGAATATTCATAATAATGCATTGGAATTGTGACACTGAATTTGATGTTGTAACCGTTTGGAAAGTTTCCATATGCCTTTTTTACATCTAAAACTAAATTATTCGGGTAACTATTCGGTGTTACGATATTAATTATTGCATTCCATAATCAATATTTTAGTTCGCAGCCACATTTTATATTTCCATACAGTAATATTGCCAACTTAATCAAAACAGGTACTATTTGCGACGTTGCAAAAACGTCGACGTTGCGACTTTGAAAATAAAAAAATCTGCTGTTCCCTACATTTTGACGAGTTATGCGAACATAAATGTAGGGAACAGCTGATTCTATTTTCGCGATTTCAGGTTTTGTCCCATAGTAAATGTTGTTTATAATGATGAGTAAAGTCACGTGTTTAAGTTTGCGCACTGGTTAAAAACTTACATAGCTAATAATACACATACCTACATACTTAGTGCATTAAAGTTGCATTGTTGTCTGTCCATGATACTCAAGATAGAGTTACTCATCATCATAAGCCACGTCGCACACTATGCGACAGCTCGACGACAGACACTGACCTGTTGTTATCGAGTATGCTCCTGCACCGTGCGGCTAGACGCTGCGACAAATACCGAGAGCGTGCGACGCCCCTAGTTAGCCTGTCGTTGCGAATCTGCAATACGACGTTTTTTTTTTTTTTGTTTTGGCCTAACTCGCAGGTCAACCTAGGAAGTTGTAGGCTGCTTAACCGGACTATCCTGTGGGTGCCTTAATAAATAAAGGCCCCCAATTAGGACATAAAACTTATAAACTAAGAGACTACACGCTAAGGGCTCCTCCTGTGAGGACAGCAAGGGACACGCTGGATCGGATCGACAACTCTACGCCAACTGTGCGGAGCTTTAAAAATATATGAAAATTTTCGGCCGCAGCCTGTCGCAGCGTCTATAGTCCGCGCGGAACTGGTTGGCCGCGCCTTAGGTATGTGAGCGGTGGGACGAAGGGGCGGTGTCATTGTACGACGCTGTACTGAGTAATGACAGCCGCCCCTCCGTCCCACCGCTCACATACCTAAGGCGCGGCCAACTAGTTCCGCGCGGGACTATAGTTACTGAACTTTCGCAGTCGCAAGTTGCATAGTGTGCGCCATGTCTTATTATATAATGAATTATTGTTGTTGCAGCAAAACATTATGTAGCTCATTGAATTATTCCTATTTAGTTATCTCTTCCTGAAAAGATACAAAGATGCATTTTGTTCACTGTGACTTATCCAATCTGGTGAATTCAAAACATTGGCAAAAATAATAAAAATAAGTTGCCAGATGACTTAACAAAAACTTATCTATGATGATGATGATAGAGAAATATTTAACTGATTCTCTAAAAACATTTTGCGCTTCTAATGAAGCTCACTTTTTTAAATAGTTTAGCCTTTGTTAAACGTTCTGGCCTTTCTCACAGTTGGTCGCAGTAACTAAGCTTAGGGATTACGCTAGAACTGTGACCCGCGAGCCGAATTGGTCGAAGTAACTAAGCTAGGGCACCCCGCCAAATGGGTTAGGTTAGATTAGAACTGTGACAAAACGCGCGCAAGCCGAGCGAGCGAAGCGCTGCGACAGCGGCGCGCGAGCGCTACATCCAAGTTTAGTCAGACCCCAAAATAGAAATTAAGTATTTGAGATTCACCAAAAGGAACGCAATCTTTATATGAGAGCGTTCGTTAATATTTCCAGGAGCGCATAACGGGAAGTATTAGAGGTTCGATTAAATACTTGCCATAATGATACTGGCCATAGCAGTTCCATGTTCTATAATACAAATATAATATTTTGATGAAAAAGGTTTGTTTAGCCTCATAAAGTCATAACATAAAAAAAAAACAAGACTAATAATGATAGTAAACAGATCAATCAAGAATCTGTGTCAGTTTTCTCTCGAAATAAATGAGGTCGTTGATCTTTAATTAGTAGGTATAATACAGAACTGGGTTACGTGAGAATTAATCATGCTTGAATACAGACTAGAAATCTTTAAAAATTGGTATGACAATATCTGTCAGGTATTGCAGTAAAAGCGTAAATGCAATTTGTATGGCAAATCTCATTCCATTGATTAAGTAAGATGAAACTAGGCACAAATTAGTAATATCTAAGTACATAATAGGGGCCCGATCACACGTACCACAGCGACAACACGAAGACGGGCGCCTTCTATCGACCCATGAATGCGGCTGTCATTAGATTCGCCCGAATTCGCCTAAACCGGCGAATCGACACTTTTTATTTTATTTTATGTGAATCATCTATAAGCGGCGGGTTAGACAGACTGTTGGCGTGGCGACGCCAATGCCAAACCAACGCCAACGCCAATGTTGGAGTTGGTAAACTATTCTTATATGCATATTACCTGTACATAATAATTTCGACATTTCACATCTGCCAGGCGTCCCGCGACGGCTCTTTTTCTTGAGGCGATTCGCACGAAGTTAATTTATTTGTAGGCGAATGGATTTCTGGAGTTGTCAGAATTTTTCAAAGTTGTCAAATCAGGGATGAGCCCCTCATTTTGCATCAAGACGACAGTTCTAAAAGGTGACATGCGCACGCACCCGCAATTGGGAAAGGAATTTGTTTGATAATTGCTTGGCATTATCCTTTCTTGATCCTGACTAGGTAGGTACTTGAACAAGTAGTCAAAATACGCATGCAATTATTTCGTTCCAGCAACAATAGGATTGCATGACAAGCAATAATAAAATGTCACGCCATTCGGTGACGCACGGCACGAATATAATGTAAAATAAAATGAAAAATTAAATAAAAAGTTTCGAGAAGTTTCTCGAATTTTAAGAGCGTTTATTCTGAAAGTGGGCAACGTCGCAAACAGATGTCAAATATTTCGCCGTTTTGATTAATTTGGCAATATTACTACTGTATGGAAATAAGAAATGTGGCTAACTAGTTCCTTAGAATATTAAATAATGAATTGCAATTATAACACTGATTTTGATGTTGTAACAATTTTAGGTGTAAAAAAGGCATTTAGAGAGTTTCCAAATATATTTTTTAAATCTTATACTAAATATTCGGTATTACGATATTAATTAAGTAGGTATTGCATTTCATAATCAATATTTTAGTTCCCTAGTTAGCCACATTTCTTAATTCCAAACAGTAATATTGCCAAATTAATCAAAACAGGTAAACATTTGACGGCTATTTACAACGTTGCCAGCTTTTAGTGAAAAACCCTCTGAACGTTTTTTTTTTTTTAAATGGCATCTTGCAGGTCAACCTAGGAGGTTGTCAGCTGCTTAACGGGACTTTCCTGTGGCTACCTCAATAAATTAAGGCCTCCAGCCAGGGCATAAAACTTAGAAACTAAGCGACTACACGCTAAGGGCACCCCCTGTGGGGTACGGACCTCGGCTTAGGGCGTCGCTGGTGGAGGACAGCAGCACATCGGATTATTATTAGCTAGCTTCGAGCAAGGGTCAGGGCGGCCCTCTTAACGTTAAGTTAATTTCATACTTATAGTCTCAACTACTTCTTACTTTTACTAACGGAAAAGCTTGGTCATTGAAGGTAGTCAGTTAGTCAGTGACCTGCATAACCCGACCCCTCTTCTTCTTTATTAGAAGGAGCAGATAATGCAGAGCACTGACCGTACAACTAGTTACTAAATGGCAAAAAATTTGAATTTCGCGGAGTACCCTGATGTGTCAAATTATTTGTTTTCATAAGATTTTAGCATGATTTTTAGAATTCCGTACCCGAAGGAAGCCAAACGGAACCCTATTACTATGGTTCCGCTGTCTGTCAGCGGACTGTATATCATGAACCGTAATATTCTATTGCCGCTATAAACAATTAATAAAAATTAAAGGGGATACAATAAACGCGTGTTTTCATCGTTTATTGCTCGATCTAAATACGGTACGAATTACGTTCGAACCCTTCGTCTGCGATTCCGACTCGCATTTGGCCGGTTTTTACTATCATTTGTAACACTCTACTTTGTACTTTTGTTTACTGATAGGTAAAGTAAGAAAAATAGGTTAATTTGTCACCGAGACACGTGCATACATAAAAGACAAGAGTAAACGAAAACAACAAAAAGTACATAAAAGCATAAAATAGAAATTAGTCGGCAGCCGCACGACATGACTGTGACAAGAAGGCTTCCACTCAGCATGATGCAGTGCTATGGGGAACCCACAGCACAGCGCTGATTTTCAGTGGTCACCCGTTGGTAGTTAAAATGAAGGAATGCCAACCACTAATAGCTAAGTACCTACTAATTTAAATTGTGTCGTGACGTAGAACATTATATTTATTCTCCAAGGCCACAGACCGCAATAAATGTATCAATCAATAATAATTGTTTGAATGGAATAGTCCACGCTTTTATCTAACAGTCTACGGTTTGAAATTTTATTTTTTATTGACAGTCAATTGTTTCTTCTGTCTCTTTCCTTGTCGGTTCTCTCCCTTTTCCAATAACTCTTATAAAAAAATACGATTAAAGCCTCGTGCAGACTGGCGCGACGCGACACCAAATGCAATTTTTTACGGTTAAAAAAATACTATCAGAGCCTTTATAGTTTTATTTTTATCATTTTTTCTTTTATCACTGCGGATAATAAAAAAAAACTGGTCATAACTTTTTAAACCGTAAAAAATTGCACCGGCATTCTAATGATTGTGTCCACACCACTATTCAATTTGATCCATACTTCCAGCGACAGCCTTTATCGTACCTACATTCATATACTTAATCATATCATTGAAGTGCTGTACGTGTACAAGTGTACAATTTATATGTAGAAATTCTCGGTATTTCTGCAACAATAATAAACATTTTACAATCCGTTTGCTGGTTTCTTGTGCATGTATGTTTGTATAAAGATAACTTTAACTTGGCTGTGTTTAACTGTAATTCAAGCTTAGATAACTAACAAAATGGGTCGTTCGTGATGTTATAAATGGGTTTTATCTTTGTTACTTTTGCCCGCGCCTTCTTCCGCGTGAAATTTTTCAAATTTGGTACCCGCATAAAGGCTCTTTCAAACAGGCGCGACACGCGACGCGACACAAAGACACCGCTCGTCGCGCGACGAGCGGTGTCTTTGTGTCGCGTCGCGTGTCGCGCCTGTTTGAAAGACTCTTAAGTCTTGATCCCGTGGGAATATAATCGTGGCTAATTCAGGTTAAAAGCTATTTGTGTCCCAAGTTTCATCCAACTCCGTTCAGTAGTTTTTGCGTGAAAGAGTAACAAACATCCATCTATCGATCCTCACAAACTTTCGCGTTTCTAATATTAATAGTAGGACAGATTATGGCGCGAAAATGAGCACTACTTAAAATGGTGACTGGCGGCCATTTTGGAATATCTACTTCGCTAGTATTTTGCTCGTGTATTTTAGCTTTAATGAAGTAGAATTATTTACGAAGTACAGAAAAAGATAAGGCTCTCATGTCGAATAAATCATTACGCCTCCTTTACGAATATTAGGGGATTGTTAAAATAACCCTTTTTTTTCGTTTATAATTATTGTTACACAATTACTGGGACAATGTTATTATGCTAAAAATCTCTACGTCATAGAATAACGTCAGTCATTGTGTAATATTGTTGTAATGAGCTGCATTTTAGAGTTGTTTAACAATCTAAATGGTAAATTAGATACATTGCTTTGTATTAAAATAATGGAGTTTATTATAGGTATGTGTTTACATCGAAATAACGAAAGTGTGTTACCTGTTATTTTTTTAATATTATAATTAATAAATAGAGTACATGTACAGATTATGTAACGATATATTATAAGGAGTCTTAGTTAAATCCACAGAACCATTGCGAGGAAATTAGTACCTATATTGCGTTCGTGATTTAGTTTCCGAACATGTAAACATATTATGTGTTTTTATAAAATCCACTCCAACAACCACCCGTAAAGTTCAGTTTGCGGTAAAACTCCAATCATTTTTATGACTTTTTCAATGGTTCAAGTCGTTCTGAAATCAACTTAATTTACACTAGTATAAAGTTGATGTTTAGAAATAACATCAATATTGAAAACAAGAATTTTAATCGATCTGACGTTGGTGTTCCAAACAGCTCTTATCTGTCGGTCTATTTATACAATGCAATAGCATTCAACCTATTTACCAATCTAAATATATTTTCCGTGACTGTAAAAACACATTTACTAAAATATTATTTGGTAGTTTTTTCGTTCAACTTTTGTTTTCTAGACTTTTACGATTCGCGGGGTTTTGTAAAGAGGCTGGCAAACTCGTACTAGCGAAAATAATTATTACACAAACAATTTTACTTTCAAACTTTCGACAATTTCAAAATTTACATCTTAATCAAAATGAATGACGTCTATGTCAATTTTTCTGAGGCTATAAAACTGCAGTTTGGCATAAATTATGTATCGTATATGGAAATTTCTAGAGAAAAATGTTGCTGAAACTTGAATTGTTAGATTAGTTACTTAATTAAATCCTATTTTTAGTCTTGCTTGTATGAAAAAGTCTAGCGAGTTCTTTCTCCGCAATCTTCTAAAGAACCTCTTAGATAAGCCTTCTCTGAACTCTTCGCGAACAAAAACCTTTCTCTTTTATTAAAACCGAGCTATTTTCGTAGGTACTTAACATTATTCTTTGACCTAAAAGGAACTTTCGCAACCAGTTATTTCGAGCACAGATTTTATCATTCCCGCCAACTGAAATGACAGCTGTCAAAATTCTGCAGAGAGTTCGATAGCGTTCTATTTTATGAAAATGTCACAACCTCACAGACACAGGTAACGTCCCATTCAGCCTTTTCAGGGCGGTTGTATTGTCCTAAATATTTATAGAACTGAAAGGATTTGTTGTTCGCATTGTCTGGTAAAATCGGTGAGCATTTTATACCTAACAAAAATAAAGGATTGATTGTTTGATAGCGTTGGGCTTATTTTTGACAGTTAGACGTAGGTTTTGTGGTTTTCAGTTCATTTTGAAAGATGTACCTAGCATCTGACTATAATGAAATAACGAAGTAGATGTTTGTTTATTAATACGTTAATAAGCTATCATAAGCTCAATAGCTTTGTCTAAAGTGATCAATCAATGAATCACAGTGACATATATTATGACATTTTAAGACTTTAAACTTCACTTTCCCCCATCAATAATGGGCGATGACGTACAAAAACGGTAAGCCGACGTCCGCACGGACGTAATAAAATCGCGGCGATTTTTTTTCGTGCACTGGATTTTCAACGCTCTGCTTAGCGCCGAGAGTTGAAAATCCAGTGCGCGATAAAATCCCGCCGCGATTTTATTACGTCCTTGCGAAGTCGGCTAACGCGCGCTGCGCATGTCAGGCCGCTGTCTATGGAAAATTTTGTTTTTAATGTCTACGCGAGGCTTACAAGAGTTCTGAGACTAAAGAAAACACGATAAAACTATTTGGTGATAAAAATAATCTTGGTTTTATTTCCGGTGAGTGTAATGTGCTTTATAGTCAAGGCTACACGTTTCTGAAAAACAAATATTATAATTATAATAGGCTTCTCGCCTAGTTAGCCCAGTGCCCTTATTGCGTACCTACGTAATACACAATCAATCACAATTTGTTTCGATTTGAAACAGATTGCTAATTCATAAGTTGGAAAAAAAGTCTGCTCAACAACGTAAATAACGCAATGAATGTTGTTGAACTGTCAAAATGAAACAAAATTGTCATAATCTTTTACGAAAATAAGTTACGTAATTAGGGTACAGGCATGGGGTCTCAACTCGAACAAATTATAATTAGTGTTGAAAAAATAATCATAGATGGCAGCATAGGAAACAATTATAAATTAACAATCACTAAAAACGAATAAACGGCAGAAGTTGGCTGAAGTAAGATTAGTAAAAATCAAAACTTCCTTGTTTAATGCTGATTTATCCATTTAAACTCGTAAATCACGTATTTCCAACAAAAACGATAAGTGAAACCTTTTACTTGAATTCGAACCCATAGAATGATAAAGTTCTGAGTTGATGAGCTCTTTGCAATAGATGGCGTTTTACTCAATTTGTCATGACATACTGTATAAGTGTTTGGTAGGAAAATCAAACAACATAATTTTTTATAATCTAATACCTACTTTACATAGAAATAAAGGAATTGAAAGAAAAGTTTCAACATGTTTTTGGCAAATACCTACCGACTTAATTTTTTTTTTCATTTTACCAATACCTTCCTAAAAATTCTATAAAAAACTGGCCAAGTGCGAGTCGGACTCACGCACTAAGGGTTCCGTACCATTATTATCTATAAAAACGAGCAAAAAAAAAATCACTTTGTTGTAAGGGAGCTCCCATAAATATTTATTTTATTCTGTTTTTTAGTATTTGTTGTTATAGCGGCAACAGAAATACATCATCTGTGAAAATTTTAACTGTCTAACTATCACAGTTCATGAGATAGAGTCTGGTGACAGACGGACAGTGGAATCTTAGTAATACGGTCCCGGTTTACCCTTTGAGTACGGAACCCTAAAAAGGATTTGTACGAAACGTTTTAAAAGTGCATAGGTAGCTAATGGTGACGATTTACATTAGAATCTAGTGTCCTCCCCCACCCTGCCAGCTAAATGGTTGGTTTATGTGAAAAAAGATCACAAGAGGAGTATTAATAACGAAATTAAAAGGAAAACTATCACAGCTAAGTAAGATCTATAAGTTGACGAGTAATAAATCAACCAACTTAAAGCGGTTGCAAAAACATGTTCTTCCGTATGTTCTCCCGTATACATTCCTTATGGGAGAACATGTTTTTCAACTACAAAGTTAAGTTTGTTCTTGAGATAAATTCATCCTAACTACGGAACCCTTCATTATGCGTGGTCCAACACGTACTTGGCCGGTTTTATTTGATATTTTTAAAAACATTAAGCCGTCCTTCGCACGAATGTAATTTAATCGCGGCGGGATTTTATCGCGCACTGGATTTTCAACTCTCGGTGTTAAGCCGAGCGTTGAGAATCCAACGCGCTGAAAAAACACCCTTGAATTTTCAACTCTCGACGCTAAGCAGAGCGTTGAAAATCAAGTGCACGAAAAAGTCGTCCCAATTGTATTACATCCGTGCGAACTTGGGCTTACTGTCAAAATTAGTTCGGATGAAGAACGCGTGATTTCAGTTTTAGGGTTTTAGCAATAGTAGATTTGGTAACGAGGAGATGAAAATCTAGATTTAAGCATTGAAATACAAAAAAATACATAAAGAGGCATTCGCTGCCGCGTGAAAATTGCTAGCTCACTCACAAAAATGAAACTATTCCGTCAACTCGAGATATTTTTGTTGTATTGTTAATATACTTGTCCTTGAACGTACCGTGCGATGTGCGATGTAAAGAATCTATCTTAATGCCATAAGTATCTAAGTCGACTTCTAGATGGCGTTATAAAACTACAGTCTCTGGTAATTTGTGAGTCGCTGATGCTGCCATCTGTTGAAACAATGGAGGAAGGAAAATAGCCAGCTCAATAGCCAGACTTAGGGAGGTATCATTTCTTTGTATGGGATTGGGTATCTGTACTAGTATATTATCTGTGGTACAGGTTTGTACAGGCCATTTTTTTTTGCGCGCTCTCGATTTTCAACACTCTGATTAGTACCGAGAGTTGAAAATCCAACAGAGCACATCTCAGTGCGTCAAAAAAAACAGCGTTGGATTTTTCGTTTACGGCTGTAAAAAAGGATAATTTTCGTTTAGCTGTGGATGTGGAAAAATGCGTGCAAATGTGCATGCATTATGAAGAAAAAATGCTAGAAAGCAGGTATGTATTTTTGAATAAGTCATTTCGCTTTGAAAATGACCTTGCGTGCCGTCATACTTTATTAGAAATATTCACAAATAAGAATAAAATCTGGTCTTTATTACGAAATCTGTCACTAGATTCAATTATAATCATCAATTGTTATGAATAGAAAAAAAATGATCAATGTCAATTTGAAAAAATTGCTAAACAAAAAAGAAGCTCAAATATTATTTAGCTGGACCGTACCCAGAAGGCAGAATGACGAGACAACCACGCCCGGCCGGCCGGGATATAAAAATAAAATGTAAACAATTTGCGCGCCAATACCTACTTTCGTGACAGCGCGTTTTGTTTTCGTAATTTATTTTTGTATTTCCTATTTTCCTTATCGCATATAAAAAAAAGTAGGTAGACCTAGACACTTTTTTTTCGAAAAGAAAGATTTTGTAGACAGTTTTACCTGGTTTCTGATTTGAGAATTTGTCAAACGTTACGAAATTCAAAATTTAAATGCAAAAAACGTAAGAAATTTTGAGTTTTGCGGTCGACGAAGGAATCTGCTTTAGTATCATGTAATGAGTAATGCTAGGGTTTGAAATTCTCAATTCTGAAACCGGGTACATTATTATGTCTCTAATTGTAGTTACTGCATATAATTGAAGAACGGGTAAAACAACGGAATACGAATGTAATTTTTTTCCATGCAGCTTTAAGATCACACTTCAACGTACCTACTCCTCTCTGCCTCCTGTTATCCACTGCTGCACATACATAGGTCTCTCCCAAAATCGGACTAAACGCTCGTAGTTACTAACTAAGCCCAAAATAACCGTTAACATTTTTCTTGCGACAGAAATATAGGGATACTCTTTCTCTCGAGGGTGACGTCAGAGACTCTTAAAGGGCGCCTAAGGATTACGTCAAAGGGATTTTAAAAATATGTTTGGAGAATTTTTCATAGTGATTATAATATTTATAATATCATTTTATTAGGTACTAACTGTACCTACCTACTTTAGTACTTACATTATGCGATAATGAAGTGAGCATTCAGGAATACAATCAATGCACCATTGACAGTATAATCACAGGTTAATAAATAGATGGGACACTCTGCAAAATCATTAAAATAAAAAGCGACTCTTGTTACGACACAATAAAGTGCAATTCAGGTCGCACAACGCTAATCACCTGCAATTATATTCACCTAGAACTTGCCTCTCTTTCTATCGCATGACTCTTAGATCTTCTGACTACGTTACACTCACTGAATTGGCCCAACAAGACGGACCCGCCGCGCACCTAAGCTGTGGAGTGTCCCATCTGTATTAATCTGTGGTATAATCCTAAAAAAATATGCCAAAAACAGTTTTCAAACGTTTTTCTAACACGAATGTGCGTAACAAGTACCTAATAAATAATTATACAAGTTAATAATAAATAAGTAAAAATATACTTACGTATTTCGGTTGCCAATGGCCATAATAACATGAAATTCCTTTAAAGAGTTATGGCATCGTTTCAAACCAATGACGCAGTGTTTTGACGGTAGTTCTATAAAAAGATCGTAATCTTGTTGAGTAGAGAAAGTGTACCTACCTACTATTGTATTGTATTTCAACACTGTAGAAATATTACAGCGCAATATGAAAGCGAAACTTTCCGCGATGGATTTAGAATCACCTTTGAATAATGTGACGCTCGAGTTAGGAGAAAAACGAGCCGCTCCTATTCGTAATGTGGGTATCATAATGAATACGGTAAATTAATGAGTAACAGGAAAAGATAGAAGGCACTGAGGGATAGCGTAGAAATCTATTAAACTAGGACTGTGTAGACCTGGGCAAAATAGTCCTGTCACCGGTAGAAGAAACTCATAACTTTCCGTATTTGGTAAACTGAATCCAATGAGATCCAATGGTCCACTAAATGTGTTGATCATTGGAAGGATGGTTCACTACAATCCAGCTATCTAATTGCGTACACACACTACAATTCAGCTATCAAATTGCGTACACACACTACAATCCAGCTATCTAATTGCGTACACACACTACAATCCAGCTATCTAATTGCGTACACACACTTCATTTCAGCTATCTAATTACGTACTTAACACATTTTCGTAAATGATTAAGACTAATCTGTTTCATTTGGACAGTTCAATTCATTGCGTTATTTACGTTGTTGAGCAATTTTTTTTTCGAAATTGTCAAGCAATGGAGTCAGATTGTGATTGATCGTTGGTATTGTTGGTCGAAGAATATTACGCAACTAGGGTGCTATTAATCGTTTCAGCCGAAAGATGTCCACGGCTGGACATGGGCCCCTTCCCAAAGGGTTGCCATCGCCTCAACGACCAGTCCTGTACTTCTGATATCCACTGAATTTTCGCAACCAACTTCTGTTCTTCTACTTCAAAGTCCCAACAGAAGCAACTGAACGTTTTTGATGATTAGTTACTTCTTCATCCTTCCGTTTCCTCGGGCCATTGCCAGCTACTATTGACCAGGACGAAGTGATGGCGACTAACATCCACAGTTCCTCAATTGTCAATATGGAGGAATGCCAAATGTTTGTTGTCTGACCTCCGCATTCCTAGGAAACCTTGTTTTCCAGAGATATGTTTATAATCTTAGTCATTATCTTTTGGGATACACTTTGGTTTTTTGGGAGTGTCTACTGAAATCTGGGTGAGTCTCTCTTCAAATTCTAGAGTTGCATCGGTTTCTTCTTGCCGTTAATCTAAATAGAAAAGATGCTCTAAAATTTGGCATAATCTGTTGAAATTGCTGTACTGCCTTTCAGTTTCTACTGGAGCTTCTAAAGGAAGCAGTGAGAAAACACGAAGCTATCGGTTTTTTCAATCGAGCCTACCGTAGCGCTCTGTTTGGCATGGGTTCTCTTTCTTCCGTTTGCAGTCCACTTCAGTAGTCCAGACACCTGAAATGACAAAAATAAAACCATATTAAGACACCCACAAGTCCCTTTGTTACGAAAAAAAAACGAATCTTAAATATATGCGCTGACTGCATTTCCGAAAAGATATAACGTATAACCATGCAAACTCCAAACATGCTGAATTTTCATGCTTCCTTCAGCAAATTCTTTATGGATCGAGGCCAAAACTATATTCCTTATCATAAATTTTCAAAAGAACAGTTTGGCAAGCGCTCTTTTAAATTTTCTCTAGTGAATGCTAGAATTGCTAAAAAGATAATATTTTGTCCCCGATGCGAAGTGCTTTTATTGGTCGATAAGAATCCGGACAAATATTCTAGTAAATGTTGTTTTGATGACCTGGTATTTCTGATTTGTATGTTTGTATCAGAATGAGACTGTTTTTAGTGGGTAGGTAGACAATTTGGCTTGTTAAAAAGGTAGTTTGACAAAATTTATGTAGGTAGTGATCAAAACAGCAATTCAGATCAAATTGTTTATCGAGTACCTTTCCTTTGTATCCTAAACAAACAATTGCAAACACAATTGGTTTCTACATCTCACAGGAGAATGATTGAAGCTGTAAGGCCTTAAAAATCAGTACCTTTCTTTTAGGCTCCGCTGCGGTGGGTTAAAAATAGACCAGGATATATTACAAGTGGTCGCAACTTTACTAACTGGTCTAGCGTTAGACCACCTGTTTCAGACCAGTTTAGGTCCCAGGTTCGATTCCCAGTGGGAGCAAAATGTTCTGCTCGGTCTGTTTGGTGGTAAGTTTTGTTCTAAGTCGCCTGGCTAGCTACCACCATCTTATCTAAGTCTGTCGCCATAACAACAATGTTAACAGCATTGTTGTGTTTCGGCAGTTAGAGGTAAGATAGCTTGTTCCTCTGTAGGTTGAGACTTTGAGGATTCCGGGTAAAGCTCGCTTCCACCTTTGACCTGACCATCGCTTATCATCAGGTGAGATGCAGGCCAAAAGCTTGCCAGAGAGAGTAAAAAAAACGGATAAAATAAAACGGAAGTGATAATATAAGGTCGAAGACTCGAATCACCACGTGTCAGAAGATTTCCAGCCCATCGCCTTTCTACTAGTATAGTATAATTATGCTCATTTGTGAAAAAATTCGATCAAAGATGAAAATCGACGTTGCTTTCACGCAATTTTACGAATGGCGATAGCGAATGACGCATGCAGCACGCTTGAGTATTCAGCTTTGTTCTGAAACTGAAGAGTTTCCAAAAACAATTTCGAAGCATCCATCCATTTCAGTACCTTCTTTTATTTAGATAGGTACCTGTGTGTCTCGTGGGCTATAAACGTGAAAGTAATCACGTTGGAAAGTAAGAATCACACCCTATTATTGATCTGCTTTTAGATTCACAACACTAATTCTATTTTTGAACATTGGCAAGGCTCCTCTTTTGGCTGCCGACTGTTTACTGTTTTCAAATTTTAAATCAGTCGCTACTTGATTCTCGTACTGAACGCACGTCTTGATAAATATAAAAATAGATTCTATTTTCGTAAACAAACATAATATGCTGTATACGGTATACAGCATAAAGCTATTTTTCAGAAAAGTGCCTGAAAAAAATCGCCTCACGATACCTTAATTTTTATTGTTGTTATTTTTTTTTATTGTTTGTTTATTGACACATTCCATTTTTTTGTGATATACTTGTTGTTTATAATATTATACGAGCTTTATTTCGTTATTATACACAGCGGAATTATAATTTTTTGAAAAATGGTCAAGTTGTACTGGTAAGTTCATAATAGTTTTTCTCTTTACCTCGCATGCAATTTGTATAAAAAAATGGGTTTAAAGCTCACTCCTAGAATAAATTTTGAGTCTCTTCAGATGTATGGAAAAGCTATATTGCTATCCCTTACTACCATGTAAACTAAGAAAGAGACCGAAGTAATTTATTACTCTTTAATTCAGAATTATTATTTTTTGAAAAATGGTCAAGTTGTACGGGTTCATAATAGTTTTTCTCTTTATCCCTCGCATGCAATTTGTATAAAAAAATGGGGTTAAAGCTCACTCGTAGAATAACTTTTGAGTCTCTTCAGATGTATGGAAAAGCTATATTGCTATCCCTTACTACTATGTAAACTAAGAAAGAGACCGAAGTAATTTGTTACTCTTTAATTCACTTGTACACTCACTTCAGTCACCTTTCACTTTTTTCTTTCACTTTAGCATGTTTTAATAACTATGAAATAATAAATTTAAAAAAAAAAAAACAGTGTCACTCCGAGAGTGCCGACACAAGTGAAAACTTAAAATCGGCACCGCGGTAATCAACGCGTTGATGTCTTTTTAATGGTCAAAAGCTGGTGTCATCACGGTGTCGCGAACTCAATGGTTTAGTCCCATCTCAAAAATGCCCAACGCGCCTAAAGAAGTTTTCACTTCAAAAACATTTAATTCAGACTATTTTTGTCCATATTTTGTTAGTACCTATTACATTCTCTTAAAAGTATGTTAGTAATTACGAGATCAATTAATAATACATTTAGGCAACATACTATAATAATATATGTATTATCCTGAAGTGACGTATTTATCTGTTTGGAAGCTATTTCAATTATCACAGCTCTAATTTTCTTCCATCTCTTTCTTATTCCATCTACAAGAAAAGCCAACAACATTTTCAGTTTATTCTGTAAACAATCGACGCCATGATGGTTGACATCTTGACATTTATCTAAAACTGTCACCAAGCCTTTGAAGTATGTCACTGAATTTCTTCAACCAATAGGTAAACTTAAATATTATAGCTGAATAGTTTGTTTGAACAAGCTAATCTTTGGAACTACCAGTCGAATTTGAAAAAATATTTTTGCATTTGATAGCCTTGATTCTTCAAATCCGAGTGTTCCGGAGACTTCAACACAACTTTGATCATCGTTTGAACAACTTTTACTATGGGAGCAAATAGGAAATCGCGAAAAAATCTTCTGTTCCCTGCATTTTATGTTCGCATAAGTGGTCAAAATGTAGGGAAAAGCAGGATTTTTTAATTTTCGTGGTTTCAGGTTTGATCCCGTAGTAAAAATTGTTCATAATGATGAGTAAAGTCACGTGTTTAAGTATCGGTCACTAATAGGGTATTTTCCAAATTTTTGAAAACTGCTTATATTTAAAGATTGGGACAGACGATTTAACAGAAAAATAAAAATAAATTAATTAATGTCTTTTTTTCTCCAGTAAACCAATTAAAGTTGAATTTACTTTTAATGGTTTTGAATTTACCGCCACTAACTCGATTTCACTTGTTGTTTACACAAAGTTGACGTCACACAGTAGACGTCATCGAACCGAGCGTTTTGGCAGTAAATTCAAAAACATTAAAAGTAAATTCGACTTTAATTGGTTTAATGGAGAAAAAAAGACATTAATTTATTTATTTTTCTGTTAAATCGTCTGTCCCAATCTTTGAATATAAGTAGTTTTAAAAAATTTGGAAAATACCCTATTACTAGTCACCCTATAGAAGTATACATTTAACATCATCCAACGACACTTAGGAGCCAAGAAAAAATAAAAAATGTTTGAAAGAACTCTAAGTGAAAACGGAATAATTAAGTACCTAATAAATAATCATAACTCTTTTAAATTAAATCTCGGGGCACAGCTAGTGTGAAAACAACTCATTTATGCCAAGGCCTCCCAGATTATATAAAAGGAATTCTCTTCAGAATTAGTTCACTAGTTTTCGAGTTAGCTTCGATAAAATAAACACGCTTCGGTTGTTGTTGGCATTACTTAGTGCTTGAAATTGTTTCAACACTACACGCTAGGTGTACGTAGTACCTACCATTTGACTTTACTGTCGACTATGGTTCCTTTATCATGCAATAAAGCAATAGCTTGAGCAGTGATAACCTAGTGGTGTGACCGTCAGACTGCCAAGTCATAGGTCTCGAGTTAGAACCCAAGGCACGCACCTCTGACTTTTCGGATTCATGTGCGTATTGTATAATTATCACTTGCTTCAAAAACGGGGAAGGAAAACATCGTGAGGAAACCGGCTGCCTCAGAGATATTTCTCGACGGCATGCGAAGCCAAGTCGGAGGCCCATGGGCGTTTTTAAAACTCTGACACCAGGTTAGTCACTAACCACACTAAAAGAAGAGATTATGCGATAGTGAATCAATTCTGCTTCCAATGGAAAACTTTTTACATATCCATCTAGCAGTCTTATCTTGTGATTGCTTTTCGTACTTTCTGTAATCTCAGATTGACTTGAAATTTCGCAAATTCGAAAATATGTAGCGTAACTTGTAAAGCTATTCAGAACCATTCGATGCGCTTCCGTGTCGAATCGATCAATCAATGTTATCAAAAGAGTCCTCTAAAGGCGGTTCACAAATCCAAAACCAGGGGCAAGGCAGATTAGTAATTTAAAATGTGTAAATTTCGATTCGACAACCTGTCGAATTCAATTCAATTCAATTCAAAACATTTATTTCAGACTCATCGGTCCATAGAGTGTTAGTAGTACATCAAGATGGCTTAAAACTATGTTAGTACGACACAAATACAACAAATAATAGAACACCAGTCAGCCTACAATATGTGCAGCCCAATCCAATGCCTCCAAACAGGACTATGGACGTAGTCTGCAATTACCCTCAGGTAGCTGTTGGGACTGCCCCTCACCCTTCGCATCAGCGAGGCTGCTCTTTTACGTATAATGGCGTGAAAGCCATTCACTTGAGCTTCAGCAAACATCGCTGACGTACTGCAGTAGCGAGGCAATCCCATCAGCAACCTGAAAGCATTGTTATATTGGACCCGCAGGGCACTGACGGTTCGCTGCGTGTAGCTAGTCCACAGACTACACGTATAAAAAGACTGGCAGTATGCCCTAAACAATGTCTTCTTTACCGCATAGGAACATCGGGAAAATCTGCGTGCCAGCATATTACAACGAATCGTCAGCGCCCTACGTTCCCTCTCTATATCTGCTTCGTCGGTCAGGTCCTCATTTACAACATGACCTAGGTACACAAATTGCGTAACTCTTTTTAGTGCCACCCCCGCTAGTGTCACGCGAATGCTGTTATTTTGAAAATGGAGTCGGAATTCAGACCAATAATAAGATACTGATGATTCCGATCGTAAGAATAGGGATAATGCCTGGGTAAAGAAAAGGAAAATCCATTTAGTCCGTCAGTCAGATAATAAAAAAATATTAGACACGTATATTTTGCTTTATCATATTAATAAAAAATTACTTAGATAAAACGCATTAAAGTTGGGGAGTGGGGGTCACTACGTCACAAGTAAGTATAAAATCTACATACTGATGACGTCATGGCACATTTCAATTCAATTTATTGCCGTAATCTTTTGATTACGTAAAAAAAGAAAAAATACGTGTCCAATATTTTTTAACAATCTATCCGATGGACAAAAAAAAAAATTCGCAACCATGATTCGTACCTATAGAAACGACGTGTCCAAGATTTGGAAGTTTCCGATCTCCAAAGATTGATCACCAATCCTATTCATGTTTTCATGGCAAGCAGCTATATATCACAGAAAAATCACCTCCTCTATTTGACTTAAATCAAGACTACCTACTGCCAGTGGCCTTCAAAAAGACATTAATAACTTCAGGGCATTATAAAACCTTCGCGTGCTAAATTCTCATCAACTACCGTCGCTCTAAATAATCTATATTTACTGTAAACAACAACTGAGTTGTCTTTAAACAAAACTATACCTCCATTATCATTTCAGGCGAAATGCCAGGCAGCATTATATGTAAATAATTATAATATTGAATGACCGGTCCAAAATATAATGAAAACAACATCGTCTGTAATTTGGCTCTTGTTACACTTTCACAGGTTATTTTGAGTTGATTGATTGTCGAAGGAAGGTCACACTTTCTTTTTGTGGGTCGGTAACAGGGATTATTTTTTGGCCCTTTCTCGTCTTGTGCCAGCATAACTCCCGTAATCAGCGTGATTAAAAATATCCTCATTACTTAAGCTTGTCTGTTAATCCGTATTCCTTGGTCAAGTTTCAACCTTTTGGCTCCAATCATTGGATTTCTTCTTTAGGCAGTTCGTTAAGATTTCTCCTCAAATAGTCCTCATTAATTTTAAACGCTCTTGTCTGTAGTTTAGATTCCACTTCGTTCTATTGGATTCTGACCCTATTTTCCCATTTCATTTCGACTCTCCTTAGACTCGGATTTCTTGGCTTGAAATTAGTTTTAAGTAACAATTAGTCTTGAGTGTGGTTCTTTAATACTACGCTCAAGGATGTTCTATGTTATGGGGTTTGGTTTCCGCAGTTTGTTCCTCATGTGGACCATTGTGTGGAGGCCATGGCGGCCTTTGGTGGTTATTCCAACCAGCCCACCTCCCTCCAAAAGTTAATTAAATCTCCTGGTCTGTTCAGAACATCTGTGAAAGATCTGGGTGACCCGAGGGTTTCTCTTCTACTCTGGGTGACGCTTGTGCATTCAATGAGCACGTGCGCGACGGTTTCCTCGGCCTCTATGCACGCTCTGCACAGAGGACTGTCCATTATGCCTATTGTGTGGAACTGTTTGTTTAGCGAGCAGTGTCCCGTGATGGTCCCCGTCACCAAGCCTAGGCCGTTCCTGCCCAGGCATAATAAACGCCTGGTTAGCCCACTTTCCAAGACGCTATGCTCAAGGATTACAAATCCTACATTAGATTGACAGTACCGTTTACTTGAAGCACCGACCTAGGGTCAAGTCATTTAATTTGGCAGTTGAATGGCCCGCATGTTTTCGTGAATCAGCTACTTATGGAATAGCTAACTATAAGAAAATATCTCTTGAAACAGATCATCTCTTTACTGTATCTCCTTACGTCATTTTCAGTGCACTTGTAACTAAACCTTAAGGGGACGATAACAGACTTTTAATGATTTTATACTGAAGATGACGTCTAAACGAGTAGTGCTAATTAATGATTTGGAAAAAAAAAAGTTAAATTAGAACATTTTCTTAATATTTTAATATATGCATATTTTAGATTATTCTTATATTACATAGTGAAATTAATTTGTAAAGTTAGGTCTAACGCAGATAAAAACTGCAGCGCTCCTTGATGGGCGAGTCCTATTTTACTGGCTGGAGGTACGACGCGTTGCGTGAGCTCAGTACAGAATACGCAAGCTAACCACTCAAGGTCACTCACATATCTGCGTCTTAAGTATCTCTATGGCATTGTAGTTTATTTTAAAACGTTACATTATTACCACTATTATCAGTCACAATAACTGTTCTATCTCTGTTATCATCTGTTGTTTCAAATATAAGATAAACAGACAGATATGCTATCTAACCGAACATCCATATTGTTATCATATACAGATCTACGAACATCTCATCTTAGGCACCTAACTCATCAAGCTGGTATCACTTTTCGACATAAAATTCACCATCATCTGCCTAGCCTTTTCTGAACTATGTTGGGGTCGGCTTCCAGTCTAACCGGATGAATACCAGTATTTTACATAGGGCAACTGCCTATCTGACCCAGTTATTGGGTAATACATAAAATAATGGCAACGACTACGAGTTTTTCGATAAATAGTTTTTGTAACAGTCCTCCAATCCCCTTGTGCCAATTTGCTGATACTGGAAATTTGTCGGCAGCGGAGACTACTATTTTGCCAGAAAATTGTGCTAAAGATACAGAAATTTTACATGTGATTCTATCTACTCCTACAATCATCATAATCATTGTTAGCCTTGTTCCACCCACTGCTAAATATAGGCCTCCTCCCTTTTGTGCCATGATCTCCTGGTCTGTGCGAGTCTCATCCAGGTCTTTCCCGCGATCTTCTGTAGGTCGTCCACCCACCTGGCTATTCGTCTGCCAACGCTCCTTCTACCGTTTCTCGAAAACCATCAGGACTCTGCTCCACCTGCCATCACCACTTCTACATTACTATAAGCATAATCAGTTTATAATGTTCCCACTGCTGGGACACAAGTCACACAGGCCTCCTCTCTGTGAGAGGGGAATGGGCCGTAATTCCACCACGAAGTCCAGTGTGGGTTGGTGGATGTCTCATGTTTTCGAATTTTTAGTTCTAGGACATGCTCCTACAATAACTTTTCATAATTCTCGTGCAATTTTCTCGTCAATTTTACCCCTTAGTTAAACAAAGATATCACATACTAATCTAATTATTATATTTGTTAGATACTAAAATAAAACATATCTTAATCTTAGTTCAGACAAATATTTACTAAGACTTGGATGTGAGGAGTACTGACAATCGTTCCCCGTCTTTTGGAGGAAGAAGACAGTTTGAATTAACAATGCCTTATTATAATTATTTCGAGAAAAAGGCTGGTGATTTGTCAATTCTAAGTGAATACTTGGAAACTGATGTCATTTGTTTAAGCAAAACTATTGGAAGGTACGGTTATTGGTTTGACAGTGCTTATAACGGCTGCCTATTGTCACAGCGTGTCTCTGAGAGCATCTCTAAGCGCTGCCTTACCTTGTATAAAGTTCTCTAAGCGCTGATTTACCTTGTATAAAGTTCTCTAAGCGCTGGTTTACCTTGTATAAAGTTCTCTAAGCGCTGGTTTGCTTTGTTTATTATTATTTACAGTGCCTATAACGACTGTCTTTTGTTACAGCGGCGACAGCGCGTCGCTGAGCGCTGCCGGGAGCAAGCGCTCAGCTTTGTCGGCTTCGGACGCCGAGTGTTTTTCGCTGTGCCTGGGTGCCGGGCCTCTGTGGTAAGTAACTACTTGTATTTTCTTACGTAATCAAAGAGAGAAGGTAGTAAAAGAACATGGTCAGCCTTGTAAGAAAGAAATTTTATTGACTATTTATTAATTATTATTAATTAATTATTTATTAATTTTATTGTTTATTTTATTTTTATTTTATAAATACACAAAAACTTAAGTAGGTATTTATGTAAAGAGTACACATTATTATTCAGCCCTTGATTTTCATTGCCTTTTGTGATGTTGGGATCGACCACCATTCTTAGCAGATACAGCTGAATATTTGTATTTTATAGGTACAGCTAATGAGCGCCATCAAATCTACAGTACCTACCTATGTCTGCTAAGACTTGTCGTCAGACTCGATATGTTTTATTGCATTATGTACGAATGAAAGACACTCACTGCCAGTATTTGTATAACATGCAGAGATATAAATCAATGTCATGAGCACCATGTATCTATCACATAATTAAATTATCTGTCGTTGCTTCATTTTTAATTCTTTTTACCTATTGTGGTATAGTAATTTTATTCTAGGTGCATCGTCTTCACATATAATTATTTAACTAATGTACGTACTAATACAAACTATTGTAAAACATTTTAAAAGAGTAACGGTGGAGTTTCTTGCCCATTCTTCTCCATACGAAAACCTTTTGGAAGGGGCGACTAGAATCAATTATATTAGTCTGTAAATTTTGACGTTCAAAAGTGTCGTACATGGGCCTATTTGAAATAAATGATTTGACTTTGACTTATGATGTTCATGATACAAAACTTATCGTCTTGTAGTCAAGTGCCTCATACACGATGTAAAAATAGGTTTAGAGAACTAGCAATATTAATACAATATATAAAAAAAAAAACCTGTCCGATCCGAAAGGGGCACATAGGTACTGCAATAACTTTACCAATTTTTTATTTTTATTTAAATATATTAATCGAAAAAATCACATTTTTTAAATTCACATTTTTAGTGCCAAAATTACTCCAAATCCATTAAAAGTTAGAAATTTTTCAACAGGGTCGATAACTGTGTTATGACTTGTAGACACCCGCTAAACGACGGCCGCCCGCGCCCCATGTATAAACCCGTAAAACTCCCAATTTAAAAAAATGAGGCTTTTTTTTTTTTTTCTTTAAAATAACGACATAGATAGGCTCTCAGTACAATACCTAACAACACCCTCACGGATCGGACAGCGTTTTTTTAGATGTTGTATACGTAGACTTCAATAGTAATGCGTACATAAGTACCTACCTATAATTTCATTAGTAATACGTACTTCTTACGTAAACAGTACGTCTTCTTACGTCTAGGTAGACAGTGTAGAGCAAGGCTGCCCAACCAATTTTGAAGGTGTGCCATAATTTTGATTCCGTGTCACCCCGGCGGGCCACCCAGTAATTAAAACTTGTCTATAGTTATGTTAGATCTTGACACCTATTAAAATTTAACAAAACTTTAAGTTACTCATAATTTGAATAACCTAAAAAAAAACTTCTCTGATACCTTTGAAGAGGTTTTTATGCTAACAACTCAATATTTGGCGACAAATCTGAGGTCGATAGTAAAATCGAGTATGAAAATATAATTTATTGTTGGCTAATTGAGAATGGGTTCATAAGAAGCAAAATATTTTTTAAGACCTGTTTTGAAGTCCTGAAATCTGTATCCAAAAGACTATCGGTAACTGACAGCTTTCGGCGGGCCAATTCAAATGCGTCGGCGGGCCAATTCAAATGCGTTGGAGGGCCAATTCAAATGCGTTGACGGCCCAACCTTGATGTAAAGTACTCGTTCTTCGAATACAAGATTTCTTAGAAAAACCACATGACGTAAAACTAGAATCTTGATGGTCTACTAAGATTAGGTTATCCAGCTTGTGAGTAAAAAGACGTAACTCGACGTTGTTACGTAGAAGTTTAATTGAACCTTAGACTCGAAAGTATGAAGAGATAAGTTCATGCAACTGTTTGACCTGTTCCAGTGTCTATTTATCACTAGAGGTGCATTCTCTATGATTTCTAATAGTGCGTGTAATGTGACGTATTTGTTCAGATAAAATTAATTAACTAGATACTTTGTATATTAGTCTTAAGAGTGCCCTAGTCAGCCATTCTTCCATACTAACTTTGTATGGAGTTTACTCCACTATTTGACAGTTTGCATTAAAAATTATATCTACTTGTCTCGATATTAATTAACCCTGTACTGAAACAGAATAATAAAAAAATATCAGTATGAAAGTTATGAGCGTCGAAACTTCCATATTTCAACACTAATTTTAACGCCTCTTTGGGCGTAAATAAATAACTCTCGGATTATGAAAATGGCAATTTTATCACCGATCAGGGATAGATAATTTATTCAAGTATTCAAATAACTTCATTTTGAATAAATACATCCAACGGTTTTTTAATAATATCTCTACTCCGAAGATCTGTTCACGAAATTTTACCCGCTCGTTTTCGTTATAAATCATCGTCTATTTCACTATATAAATAAATAAATAACTATTTAATAAATAAACTGAATAACATGCATATTAGCCAAGCCCACTAACGAGCTCGAGCCGTCGACTAGTGCACCCTTAATTAAGAGATTTAGAAATTACACTAAGATACGGATGCGATCTCGTGTCTAGCACGCAGAACGTTCTACTTCAGGCTTGTTTTACGAACTCCATACTCTTTTTATAAGAGACTTACGTTCAGGGAGCACGTTAAACCACCTTCACCTGGTAAAGCTCTGAAAGAAACAAAAAATCGCTAAATACCTATAGCGTAGGTACTTGGTGTCCATAGACACCAGTTACAATATAATTGAATCATCTCAGCTTGAGTATCAACGTCATGACAGTTGCTTCAACTACCAGCCGACTTTAAATTTTGAAGACTTCAAATCCAAGGTGACAATATCTCATATTAAACCGCTTCTTAGGCTGGAAATCATCTCCACTACAGGAGTAATCCACTGTCAGTCTTTTCTCTCCTTTTTGTCTTCGCTCTTGACGGAGCGGTCGTGGTTACGATGAATTGTGTCCATTCGCTGTTGTACTTCAAACTCGCCTTACAATCTCTTTCCATCCAACCCCGGATTTACGCCTAGCCTTGCCCCTAGGCTAGTGCCTTGTGTATGGCGCTAGCCTAGGGGCAAGGCTGCTCCGACCTGACGGAGTTGAGAGAATGAGAATTGAGTTTTTTTTTTCAATAGTAAATACGTCATTAATTTATTTCACTTACTTGAATAGTGCAGTTGGGTTGAGTCAAAAGTACTTATTATTCATTTATTATTTGCAATTGATAATTGCATTGAAAAATGTGTTAAGAAAAAAAAATCCTACCTACTAGTGCATTTTATTTTCCAAAATGACTTCGAAATTGGGGTCTCAAATGTCGTAGTGCCTAGGAGCCCTGGGTTTCTAAGACCGAGCCTGTCTCCATCTAGTTCTGTTAGTTTTCTCTCTTAAGAAGAAAGAAAAGACGTTTATTTGCGGTAAACATGACGCAATGAAAATAAATGACGTGTTCTCTTCACAGGTGGTCCTGATGTTCCGGCTCACGGCTCGGCACCGCCCGGAGGGGTGAATGGCGGGGCCGCGAGCCCCGCTAACCCATCAACACCCATCCACGACGACAACAACCGTGAGTATACTAAAAACTTAAAGTTAAACTTGGTGGAATCACTTCGTTGTGTTTATCTATCACAGATAAAATGAGAAAGAGGAATCTATACATCATTTTTTTTTTAATTGTCTGGCTGTTTGTTCCGTCTAATCTCCGAAACGGCTGGACCGATTTTGACGGGACTTTCACTGGCAGATAGCTGATGTTATAAGGAGTAACTTAAGCTACTTTCATTGAAAAACAATTAGGGACCACGCGGGGGAAGCCGCGGGCAACAGCTAGTATAAATTATAAATTCTTTATGTCTGAACTATTTCCAAACCTTCCAGGTCCGTCTAGAACGAAACTTAGAGAAGAGGCTATATAAATTTTATGATAAGCATGTTGTTTTGTTTGCTTATCAGTTTCAAGTTAAATATTCGTTGTCACTAACCACCGGTTTCGCCCACAGGTGACTTGTTAAGTGCCCTACTATGGGCCAGCGCGAGTTCACTCGCGAGCAGCGCGGAGAGCCTCATCACCGAGTCGCAATCACCGACGTACGCTCACCCAGCCATCCACCAGCAACGCAGAGAACAGGTCAGTAACCATAATTCAAGTCATTTATTCAATTAGGGTAAGAATCGGCACTTTTCGAACGTCAAAGTTACATAAGACAGTCCCCCAAATCCGCCCGCCCTTCACCAATTCCTGGTGCTTTAGCTGGGAAGAAGTGGCGCAACAAACTCCCCAGCAGCACAGCTGTCTGTTCAGTTAGAAAAATTTGATTCTATACAATAGTACTTATGCAAAATAATTTACATTACGCAACACAAAACATTAAACTAAATTATTTTCTCTATGTCAGCTAGTACACGCCAATATACCAACAAAAAGCATCGATATCACAAGCGAAAATAAAAACGAAACAGAATTATATACAAAATACGCAAGCCATATTATCACCAAAGCATTAACATCCTAAACGTTACTTCACTTCACACTGTGAGAGTTCTAGCATTGCTCTTAAAGACTGCTTGAATGTAACAGGCATACAATCTCTTTTTAATCTACTTTAAAAAAGAGGTTTTCAATTCGGCTAGTGTTTTTTTCTCTCTTCAATTTTGCAATATCCATGAGTATAAAAGTTTTAAAAGTTGAGCTGAATCGATAACAAAAAATAAAATAAAATCTTACGTTATGATGACGGCTTTTCAATTCGTCATCTGTATATGAAACTACGACAGAATCGCTGACTGAATTAAAATATTTAATAAATAATAACGTGTGCGTTTGGGGAACCCCCGTCAGGAAAGGAAGTTCCTTCTCAAAAACATGAACTTGTGACACTTTCAAACTTGAGACCTCGGAACTGTCTTTTTTCGAAGTTTCTTTTAGCTCGCATAGACTGTTTTACCTACCTCACAGACGCGTTTTTAATACAGAGCCATCTAGTATAAGTTTTAGGAGCTTCTAAAAACTTACACTAGATGGCTCTGTATTAAAAAACGCGTAAGAGAGAAAGTTGTGACGATTTCTACCAGTCAACTCCTTTCGCAAGCCGCGTTAAAGAACTTCTTTCCAAAAAACAAACATTAAACATCAGATTCAAGCCAAGTATATAGAATATTAACGTTCTCTTTAGCCGCCCATTATCTTAAGGTACGTGAGGAACAAGAAGCACCATTAACAAAATATTTATAAAACTTCAGACTATCAGCAACATCCTCGAGCGTAAGGACAGGCAGCCTGTCAAGGTGGACTTCAAAATCTTCCTCACCGAAAACACCGTCAACCGCTGGGAAGCTGTAAGTACCGATTATATTAGCCATATTTGATGCCCCCTCACATTGACCTGCTGAATGATAGCCGAATCCGCTGGATGCGGGAAACAGGGCGGCTCGTTGTGGCGATGTTACGGGGAAGCCTATATCCAGCAGGCGCGGACCGAAAACCTTTATAAATTACGGTACAGGTATCGAAGAATTTTGGTTACTTCTACGACTAAGGTTACCGCTATCTGGGTAACCAAGAAGAAGAAACATGTTACCCTATTTAGGTTACTGTTTTAATACCGGTTACACACACAGGTGAGGCGCGCTCTTTGACTAATGACGTAATTTTTATTTCGGTAACCAGTATTAACTTCTGGTTCTATTAAATTTAAGGTAACCTTTAAAAATACGTGTAAAAAATATAAATGTGGTGTTTTGGTAATCGGGTAGGTTGTTCATGTTATTGGGTTTTTCCAACTGGAATTTCTCAGTAGCAGCCCGGAGTCTGGATTTGCGCACCGGACTAGACCTCCACAAACCAGTAACTGGGTAATACGATACCTCGTGGTTGTGTGACTGTTTGTCAGACTTTCGGGCTTCTGAAGACCCGTAACGACTGTCAAAGATCCACGTATGACAGCCGGAACCAACGGCTTAACGTGCTTTCCAAAGCACGGAGGAGTCTCGCCCCCTATTACATGGGACTTAAACATAACTGGCGAAATGTGGGTGTACTATATATAGGTACACCTCTGCCCAACCATTCGGAATACAGGCGTGATGTTATGTTATGTGTGTATTTTATACCAAGACATAATCTATTCTTGTAGAACTTGAAAAAAAGAAAGCCCATATTAGGTTATGAACCTTCAACCTAGTGTTGTCTTCAAATCAGCTAAAGCTAGTATATTATTATGTATAGTTTACGAAATTATCAGTAACTGAACTTATGTATCGAAGTACAGTAGCATTATTGATAACCTTTTGTTAGTTACAAATACAAGTGTTAAAATGTTCTTATATTTATATTACGGTAAAAGAAATTAGTAATTTTGCAGTAATATTTTAATCGTGAGCAGTGGCTCAGTGATAATGGTCGGTTCGAACCCAAGTAGGAGCTTTACTTTATGTAAATTATTTCATCACCACTGCTCTCAAAACGGTGAAGGAAAACATCGGGAGGAAACCGGCATGTCCGAGAACCAAAAATTCGAAGACATGTGACATCTACCTAACCGCTTTGGGCCCGCGTGGTGGATTACGGTCCACTCCCTCTCACAGAGAAGAGGCCTGTGTCCCAGCAGTGGGAACATTATAGGCTGAATATGAAGTAAGTACCTAATTACTTTTGAAAGACTTCCTACGTGAAAGTACTGCGACCTTGCCTATTTCTGCCACCAAGCAGCGTTTCTATGTCCTATTTATGGGTGCCGGTGTGATTACTTGACCATGAAGTCTCTGGAAAAGCAAACGCAATGATATGGCACTGTTATTGCTGATGACTATAGGCGGTGATCACCATTTCCTATAGTGGACCGTTCCCAATTATGTTGGGGTCGGCTTCCAGTTTAACCGGATGCAGCTGAATACCAGTATATTACACGGAGCGACTGCCTATCAGACCTCCACAACCCAGCAACTGGGTAATACGATTCTCTTAGTAAGACTGGTTGTCAAACTTTCGGGCTTCTGACGACTCGCAACGGCTGTCAAAGATTCACGAATGACAGCCGGGACCAACAGGATAAAGTACTTTCCGAGGCACGGAGGAGTCTCGGTATGTAACGATCGTCACCCATCCACGGACCAACTCCGGCAAGCGTAGCCTTAACCTGATGCATCTTAGTACGAGGTAGTTACGAGTTTCACGAGGACCGTAGGCCTCTTTATCATAACACTTCATTAACTTTCGATTGCAATAGCACTTAAATGCAGAGTGATAATAAAACATGATAGTCTCTTAAGTAATACATAATAATGTGATAAATAAATATATGTTTATGTAATGTTCATGAATCATGATTGAAGTGGGAAATCACGACATATATCACGATGTTATTATTGGCTTACCGTGAAGGTAAACATTGTGAGAAAAAGTGGAATTCGTCAGATGAAATCAACAACCTTCTCAGTATGAGAAAATAAATAAAAAACCTTCACCCTCATTGCGTCACACACGATCAATTACAATCTTTCATTTTGACAACAAATGCACAAACATGCAAGCACACACATGCACATGCACAAACATACAAGCATGCACATACATGCATGTTTTCATGCTTACAAATTTTTCGAACATATGAAGCAATGGATTAGCAATATCCATATATTTTAGCATTCGTTTGTATTCGGAAATGCGATGATTCCCGAGGGACATTAAGAAAATTAAAATACATTACATCCCTATGACCATACAGATATGCTGTGGTAATGCAAGCCAGTCATTTCGATAGTGAACAAGCTCGTCGCGCCATCTTTAACATGTTTATTATCTTTTTTTTTAGGTGGTTCAAGGAGGCACTATCTACCTGCGCATGCCGGGTGTACTCCAGTCAGGCAGCAAGGAGAGCTTCATGCTACTGCTTGACTTCGCTGAAGAGAGGCTCGGTTGTAACAAGTGAGTATTATTTAATAAAATAAATTTAAAAAACTACTTGTGGCCTGCCCCGGACATTTCCATACAAGGGTATCGCATTGTATGGAAATTCTATACAATGCGAGATCAGCATAAACTGGAAATGTATAGCTTGATGTGTAGCCGTGTGTACCTCTGCCTAACCCTTCGGTATAACAGGCGTGATGCTCTGTTATATGTTAAAAAGAATGGACAAACAGAAAACTATTATAATATTATGGTAGAATTTAGTATAATAATAGTATTTAGGTATCAAAGTAAGGCAAAACCAGTGTTCATGTAGGAGTACCATTCAATGACACTCGAACGAATTACAGCCTTCTAAAATCTAAATACTAACCAACCATTTTCTCTTTCCAGTTGTATCATCTGTGTGCTAAAGAGCCGTCCGGATCGCGCGACCATTCTCCGTACATTCATGTACATGGGCTTCCAACTGTTGGCCCCAACCTCTCCCCAAATGCCCCAGGAAATCACCAACCCCGAGTACATATTCCTGCACTACAATATGCAGTAACACTCGGAATATTCGAGTTTCCTAAAGTCGGAAATTTAAAGCTTTTAAAGGTAGATTAGAACTTGTCTTGTAATCTTAGTAAAACCTCGAGCTTGAAAATTTCGAGTTGAGTTAAGATCTGAAGGCGTTGATATAGTTTGGGTTCTCTCGAATGTCAACGTCTCGTTTTCAGAATTTCCGACTCGTGAAACTCGAAAATTTCGAGTTGGACGTCACCTTACGTAGCTTCGTTTAATCTAGAAACAGTATTTTGAAAGTTGCACGTTTTCTCATATTAATGAATATATCACCAGGGCTTGCTTATAGTAAGGCATCGACAAGTCTGTAGTATTAGATATTTAGCGTATTATTGTATGACGTATTAATACGAATTTCTTTTCATTGAGTATTAACAAACTCGGAATTTCCGAGTTTGAAAATTGAATGTAGCTAACTCGAAAAAGTAGGATTCTATACTGCTTTAAAATATTTTTTTGCATAACTTAACAACTTGCTTAAATAATTAGTGGATTTTAATATCTAAAGAAGAATCAAAAGAAATTCGAATTAAATTAATTTCTTTTTTTATTTCTACGATTTCAGCTTTTGAAAATAACGCTAATTTTACGTGTTTTATTTTTCCATACAAAACTGACTATTGTAGAAATATACCTAATTTCTTATTATTAATTAAGTAATTTCTTTAACAAGGTTATTATTACCTATATATTATTATTATTGTAAAACTTAATAATATGTATTGTCGTCGTGTTTAATCATATTCACCCGCTCCGGGGTAGAGCAAAAAAAATAATAAAAACAAAAAATACAAAAAAAAATGTAATTATAATAAAAAAGATTTTTAAAAATATTTCGGATTTTTACACCTTTATTTCACAAGTCTTTTTAACACTTTTTTTTATTAATTGAACACCTTTTACGGCAAGACTTGCGATTTAGTTAAGTTGCTTGAGCAACTTTCTCACGAAATATTTTTTTCTGTCAATCTTGCGCGTTTTGCGATTTTTACGTGAGAGGTAAAAATCGTGTGTGCGCGTTGTATCTTAATATTAAGTTTAGCTAATAAGTGGTTTTATGTTAAATTTTTAGTAAAATTAATAATTGAAATATTCTGAAAAAAAAATCTTACGTATTGTAGAAATTATTCTCTTGAAAATAGGAAATTATTTGACACCGCCACCATGCGGTGTTTTAAATATCTCGCTAAAATTCGATCTAAAAACAATTGCAAATGTAAATTGAAATAATGGCAGGCGATGACGATGATAAACAGCTTTTGAAAAAAAATTACAAAAAGAAATACATTGGGTTTTGGAAAAAATAATAATATGACAAATAACTTTAAACAAAAATGTAATATCTAATAATAAAACTATGCCCAGCCTGAAGTCGATCAAAAGAGAATGATTTCAACTTTATTTCACCCTAGCCTACTTTGACAACGATAAGTCCCAAAATTTCAGTATTTTTCATGTCACCCTTTTCATATAAGATTTGTTTCTGGGACGCGTTGTACGTAGATTTAATTATAAGTCTTGTATTAATTGATAAACAATTAAAGTTAATAATAATCAATTCTGAAGTTTTATTTCAATTCCTATCTCGTTGGTCTAATCGTAAGCGCTACTGCTGAACATCCTGGGTTCGATTCTCGGGTTGGGTAGTGTTATTGGATTTTTCTACCTGGAATTTCTCAGTAGCAGCCCGGAGCCTGTATCTGTGTCCGGTTGATGGCAATAGGCTCGCCCCGTATTACATGGGACTTGAAACGTAACTGGCGAAATATGGGTGTACTATAGGTACACCTCTGCCTAACCCTTCGGGGAATACAAGTGTGATGTTATGTTGTTTTAAGTGTCCTTCCTTAGAAAATCCAACAGTGTTTTTTTCGACGCGCTGGGATACTCTGTTGAATTCTCAACGCTCGGCTTAACACCGAGAATAGAAAATCCAATGCGTGATAAAAATCCCGCCGTGATTTTATTACGTCCGTGCGAATGTCGGCTTGCCCTTTGTGCGCTACAGGGTCCATAATGATCTAAAGTATAGTTACCACCTAAGTACATGGTAAAGCAATAAAGATATTGAGGTTTGAGTAGGTACTCTAAAGTTTCGGGGCTTACGATACGCTGTTTTGCTGGTATGCTAAGTATTATTTTATTTTTCTATGTCGAATGTCCTAATAGAACACATCATTTAATTGCTGGTCGGGGCACGAGTCGTGAGCACTGCACGCGCATGTTACAATTTCGACCAATGACAGTAGCCGAATGACACGCGAGAGATCCAATAAACGACGAGCGTGTGACTAAAACTGGCATGGCCACTATCAGATATTTTAATTTTTATAACACGAAATTTGTCGCCGAATATCAGAATTTGTCGGTCACTGGTACAAAAGTCATAAGGGTTTATAGGTGGCCGATCTGGGGAGTATCTCTCCAGCTTGACCCAATTAAATCTCAAAAGCTAGGGCACCTAGCGAAGATCTGTTTTCTACCAAATTTTTTCGCTAGTTAGTCGCAATTTTTGGCCAAGTCACAGATTTAGTCGGGTCTTAGTTTAGAAGATATACCGAAGAGTTTACGAAAAATCTTCAATCTAGCTCTTGGACTTAAAAATTTTACTCAATATATTTATCTTCTAAACGAAGACCCAAATAAAAAAAATAAAAACCCACATGGTGGCCATGCCAGTGTCAGTCACACACGACGAGCATCGACTGACCAATCGCGTGCAGCTCGGCGCCCCCCAGCTTCTTCATTCCGCCAGAGACCGAAAATTAACTACTGAGCAGTGTCAGTTTGTGCTCTCAACTCATGCCTTGTACTCATCGCAGCAATTCCAGACGTAGATGGCGGGAGCTGACCGTAGTATCTATCACCAAGATCTTTTTTCCGTCAACCTACAACGTAATTGCATAACACACTTTCAATCGAAATCCGAATAGTTTGAAGTGTATTGCGAATCCTTCATAGATGCAAATAATAATGCTTCATATATTTGAAAAATTCGTCTGCTAAACAATGAACGCAGATGAACTGTCAAAATGAAACGCAAAATCTGCCTAGCCGTTTCGCAACTATGTTGGGGTCGGCGTCCAGTCTAACCGAATGCAGTATCTACATGATGTCAGACTTTCGGCCTTGATGACCTGTAACGACTCAAAGATCCACGGATGACAGCTGGGTGTAACCACGGTGGGGCATCTACCGCAGATGCCCCACCTTGCCAAATTATATAAACCAAATTAATGAGTAATTTGGTAAAATTCAAAATTTCCGCGCAAAACAATGCAGTACCGATGAATCAAGCGCGCATGCGTAGTTATAGAGTTTATTTACTTCTGCCCCACCCATAAAAAAATGCTGGGTACGCCCATGGCCGGGACCAACGCCACACAATCTATCATTTGTAATTTAATGTGTGTTACGCAATGACCCCGCTGTATTGTCCCACTGCTGGGCAAAGGTCTCGCCATAGCTTTCCATTCTTCCCTGTACGTTGCTTTTTCTGGCCAATCTCCCCTAAACGCGTCAAAGCCGCCACACCAGCTTTTCTTAAGCCATGAAGATCTTAATAGCTTTAAATAGCAAGAATCTTCTCTTTTACCAATAAAACAATTAGAGTTAAATAACGTGGAAAATACCATTTATTTATATAATAACAATTTTCAAAATTACAAGCTTACAATATTAGGCAACACTTATTACAAATATTTTACATTTTCTTACTAATTTTATCATGTCTTACAAAGTCTGATAAAAAATATAGTACACTCAATAATATTGTGTGAGTCCAGTATGTATTAATTAATTATTAACTGTAGCGAAGTATCCATAAAAGTGTTGATAAACTTGAGCATTCACTTGTAACAGAACATCTAGTATTCGCCGTTTTTAAATGTGTCGAATTGAACAACGAACAGAGCCAACCATAGAGCCAAACATCGCTACGAACATTTTCACAATTATTCTAGCGAATGCTCTAGTCAATTCTCTTCAAAAAAATATTCTTCATGAAGATGTCGGACTTGACGGTCGCATGTGGATGGCTCAGCTCGGCAAAAAAAAGCTCGAAGCAAATTTACTGTCCTTTTGTTAGAATGCTCGCTAAAACGCTCCCGTTAATTTTTATGTAATGCAACATTCGCTAGAATATTCATGCTGTGTATCAGCACCTTAAAGCCACTAGACGTGCTAGTAACCAAGAGTATGAACCGTGCTTCAAGGGTCTTGGCGCTCGAATAACGTGGACAGGGAGGCGTTGTTCGTGAAATTGTTTAGTCAAATTTATAAAGGACATACTAATTCCATGTAAATGTATTGAAAAACTAAGATGGCCTCCTTAGTTCAAATTTAAGCCATGCACCGAAAGATCGTTCGTAACTTCGTACAGTTAAATGTAGCTTGCATGCTATTGTGGCTTTCCATGCATGTTATTATGGCACAATGGCATGCAAGCTACTCGCATACCTCTGTGGATACTGGCATGTATTCCTGGCTTTATTTACAATGAATATATTTAATCTTTAAGGTGGAACTAGTTGATATTTTTTCCATACAAATTTCAGGGGAGTTTTACTCCAATGTTTGACATGGTACATCCAAAGTTAAACATGATATCGTTTTGTTTCATTATTAATTTTGTCTGTGCGGAAACAGAATAGTAAAATAATGAGCCATTAAAAAGTTAGGAGCCCACAAAGATTCCTTTTTCTTGCTAATTTTAACGCAACTTTGGGGGTAAATAAGCAATAAAAGAAGTGTAAAATCTCCAAAACAAAGTCGGCACCGACAAAGCTCAATTGTCGAAGAGTTCAATAAACTTTATTTGTAATTGATTTATGCAGTGGTTTTTTCATAAAACCCTATTTTCAAAAGGACTTTTCGTAATTTTTTACGCACTCGTTTTACTAAAATAGTTCGGAACGGTGTTTGTGTGCGTGCAAACTAGACGTTGTGCACGTAGACCAGTGTCTAACTGCTCATCACTGATACTATCCCTGTCGGACACGATGCCAGGTGACACAGCGTGCTTTTCGGCCATGCCCACTAGTGAGTTCGAGCCCGCGACTAGTGTCACCTTAATGACAATTTTATGAAATCGTGAAAAACAGGAGATTTCTTACTTTTATAGAATCATGTGTGATTTTAAATCTTATGACAGACGGGTCTCCTGCACGTGTTTTTCGAAACATTACACAAAAACATCGCAATAAAGAAGCGTAGTCACATTTGTGTATGCATTGATTACAAACACAATATTTTGTATGAAAACAAATGTTTACGTGTAAAGTTTTTTGTGTGATGTGTCGAAAAAACACGCGCAGGAAACCCAGCTTTACTTGAACACAATTGCAGAGGCTTAGCCGAAGGCACGAATAATAACAGTGAGATTTTAAAAGTTAAGCTATAGAGTAGGTGCACAGTAGTCTCAACCGATTTTGTCTTCTATACCGTAGGCAAAAGGATGGCATTAAAAGGCAAAAAAGTGGTTACAATACCAACTGTTTACTGCAGCTGCCATTTCTCATGCCACCAACGCAATTGAGACTTCTATTGCGTTGGTGGCAAAATCGGTTGAACGGACTGTAAAAAAGGTTTATTTAAATGTCTAATATTATTTCAAATGGTGTCTAGTATCAGCTGGCCTCTCATTTTATTAAAACTCCGCACAATTTTATTACATTTTATTATATTACATTTTATTAAACGCGTATAAAGTAAATGGTAACAATTTGTGCCTTAGAGTAATAACTCTAAGGCACAAATTGTTACCATTTACTTTATACGCGTTTACTTTATATTAAATATCCAGGCACATACATTTAAAAAAACATACAGACGAACACAGAACCTCCTCCTTTTTGGAAGTCGGTTAAAAAGGAAGACTAATTTTCCATTAATTTAATCTTAGTTAAGCTTCGTGCAGACGCGGCACCGGTAATTGTTCTACTTGAACTTACTTCACTTTAAGTTTTATTTGAAATTGTTTTGTTAGAGTCGCGTCGCGCTAGCCTGCACGAGGCTTTATGTGGAACTACCAATATTTGGGCCCACTGGCACCACAAAATGCATTTAACATTAAACGTATTGAAGAGTCCATAATACCTACGTTTAAATTCATTCTTTATCTCACTCGCAACTCGCACACTACTGCTCGCGGACTGAGTGAGAGCGAGGCTGAGCGGCGGAGGGGAGAAGGCTCCAAGGCCCCGATAGTACATGATCTAATTTGAAGTTTTTTTTTTTTAATACTAGCGGCTTAATGTTGGATTTGGAAGTAACTTTGTAATTACTTTGGACTTTTTTTTTTAATGGCATTGTGTTTTCGTCAAACATAGGTACTTAACATTAATGCTCAATTTTACCATATATTTATTTCAAAAAGAATGCTGCAGTATTTCAGATGTAACGGAGAATCATGCTAAGCAATTTGAGGTATTGTAGACTCTTTAAAACATAATTATGTCTCCATCATCTTCAAATGATTGATCAATGGGTATCGATAACACAATATTTATTTACTTTTCTAGTAGCGAGATTCATCATCTTCCTAGTTTTTCCCAAATATGTTGGGGTCGGCTTCCAGTCTAACCGGATACAGCTGAATACCAGTATTTTACATGGAGCGACTGCCTATCTGCCCTCCACAACCCAGTTACTGGATAACACGATACCCCTTGGTAAGACTGATTGTCAGACTTTCGAGTGTCTGATGACCCGTAACAACAGTCAAATATCTACAAATGACAGTCGGGACCAACGGCGTAACGTGCTTTCCGAGGCACGGAGGAGTCTCGGTATGTAAAGATGGTCACCCAACCGCGGAGCTTAACGTGACGGATCAACCTGTGCGGCTGTTATTACTTAGCCACAAGCTCCTCTTACTAGTTCTAGTAGCGAGATTACTAAATATAGTTTATAAACTGGGAACTGCATACAGGGTGTGGCGTAAATAGTGGTCCACCTTTAAGGATTCGATGTACCAGATAGTTTACTATAACCTAGTACAATTTTAACTATTTGTAACCAAGGGTTCCTGAATTTTTTTTTTTCTATTTTTATAAGGAATTTCTATCTTTGGTTACAAATTCGGTTGTAGTTTAAAAAAAAAAAACATAATTTTCTTACTTTGATTTCTGTTAATAACTGCTGAATACTAGAGCTATCGTGGAAACATGTTGTTTTTTATGTAATATTAGAGCTTTTGAAGAAATAGTAAGTTCTTCTCTATTTTTACTTTAATTTTTAACATATCATGAAAATACAAGAGATTTTTTTGTAAAAAAAATGTACTACACTGGATGTGCCTATTCATTTAAAAATATGCCTACTAAATACAGAATCCAAAATTGTATCACAATAACAGATCCTATTGTTTAATAGAAAGATATTCAACTTTAATTGAAGCAAAGAAGATTTAAAAAAAAAATACATCTTAAATCGTAGTGACGTTAACACTTACGATTTTTGTAATAAATGTACTACACTGTCAGTGCCAATAATATTTTCATCACTATTGTTGCAAAACGATCTAGTAGATCTGATTTTTCACGTATTTGACCAAAGCATGAAATAAAACAAGTCATACTAGTAATTATTTATTAAAATCTTTGACATGATTAAACACTTAAAAAATATAAAAAATGTTCAAAATGGCCACCATTTGCAGCTATACACGCTCTGCAACGTCGAATAAATGACCGTTTCATTCGTCGGGCAAACCCGCTGATTTCTCTTGCTGCTGTCTGGATTCTAGTTCTCAATTGGTCAATGCTAGTGATTTGTTCCTTGTAGACTTTTTCTTTCAGGCAGCCCCAATAAAAGAAATCCAGGGGATTTAGGTCTTGTGAGCGTGGAGGCCACAATATTGGACCTAAGCGCCCTATCCACCTATCTGGATACGCTGCATTAAGGTGCTCTCGTACTGTAACAGCATAGTGAGCGGGGCAGCCATCGTTCTGCAGCCACATGTCTTGTTGTACTTCAGGAGCAACATTCTCCAGAAGCGACGGCAAGTCATTACGCAAAAAACTTAAATATCTCTCTGCATTTAATGTTTCTGGCAGCTCGTGTGGACCGATTATCTGTCCGTTAATAATTCCGGTCCAAAGGTTTATTTTAACTTGATACTGTGATCTGTCTTGCCTTATGAGATGCGGGTTTTCTAGCTGCCAGCTATGCAGATTATGTAAATTTAAATATCCATCTTTTTTGCAGGATGACTCGTCGCTCCATAATATTTTATTAAAAAATTGCAGGTCTTCTCTTATTCTGCGTAGCATTTCTCTACAAAATGTTACTCTTAACAAATAATCTCGTGGTAGCAATGACTGTCCCTTTGATAGTGGTATGGGTACAGTTCATGCCTTTTGAGTATTCTGTGTACAGTTCTAGTGGATATGCCAGTTCTGCGACTTAGCACACGGACCGATGTTGAAGAATCTTCAGTAACTAAATTAATAATTTCACCATCATTGTGTACTAGCGGTCTAACTCACATCACACTTCATAAGTAAAAAGTAACATTTTATCCATTTTATAGGATTTAATACGTTTTAAGAATATGGTTAACGCAACTTAATTTTAAAATGTATTTTAAAGAAAATCTTCTTTACTTCAATTAAAATTGAATATCTTTCTGTTAAACAATAGGATCTGTTATTGTGATACCATTTTGGAATCTGTATTTAGTAGGCATATTTTTAAATGAATGGGCACATCCAGTGTAGTACATTTTTTTTACAAAAAAATCTCTTGTATTTTCATGATATGTTAAAAATTAAAGTAAAAATAGAGAAGAACTTACTATTTCTTCAAAAGCTCTAATATTACATAAAAAACAAAATGTTTCCACGATAGCTCTAGTATTCAGCAGTTATTAACAGAAATCAAAGTAAGAAAATTATGTTTTTTTTTTTTTTAAACTACAACCGAATTTGTAACCAATGATAGAAATTTCATATAAAAATAGAAAAAAAAATCAGTAACCCTTGGTTACAAATGGTTAAAATTGTACTAGGTTATAGTAAACTATCTGGTACATCGAATCCTTAACGGTGGACCACTATTTACGCCACACCCTGTATAATGGGAATCATCTTTCTCTTGCCCTCATGCCAATTTATTTGGTGTCGGCGCAATACGTCTTTTCTTACATAATCTAGGTAACCCCTAATGTCAATTAGTGCGATTTCGCATTAATTTCATTAGCATGTGAATTGTTGAGTATTAGCATGCTAATTGCTACTGATATGCTATTTGCTAATATTACGATAATAGATAATAATAAAGTATGTGAATTTTGTTAATATGCGAATTAAAACATATTAACAAACTCAAACATATTAACAAGCTCTGACGTATGACAGTATAAAAAAGTACGAAGCGATAAATTTACTTCGCACTTCACAGTATTTCGCAACTACAGGTATTCGTAAAAGCAGGGAAAAACTATTTGAACTTTATGGCCTAAAGCAACATATGAATAATACAAGCTTTCATAAGTATGTTGCAAAATATTCAAAAACTTTTAAAGTGTGTGCAAAATAGCCAAAGCTCTTTATATTAGCAATAAAATAAAATCAGCTGATGATAAAATAAAAACTACCTGGCAAATAATAAATAATGAAACAGGTAGGAAAAAACAGCGAAATACTGAATTTAGTTTAGAGACTGCACATGGCCCCATTAACTCAGATATAGAAATAGCTCAAGAATTTGAATCCTTTTTTGCTAATATTCCCCTTAAAACTACTCAAGCTTTAAATTCCTCACCCGCGCTTTCTGCTGCCTTACTTAGACAGAATGTGAAGGCTTGCCCTTTGGAGTTTAGGTTTCAGCATACAAACCCCCAGGCTGTTATAAAAGCTTTTAAAGATCTTAAAGTTAAATCAACAGAAGATCTCTGGGGAATGTCTGTAAAAGTCTGTAGATCTATAATCGAAACCATTGCGCCCTATTTAGCTTACATATTTAACACCAGTATAGACCAAGGAGTCTTTCCGGATCTCATGAAACACAGTAAAGTAGTTCCATTGTTCAAATCTGCTGATTGTAAAGAACCCAACAATTATAGGCCTGTATCAATTCTACCAGTGCTCAGTAAGGTGTTTGAAAAGTTGATGCTCAATCAAATGTTACCTCACTTTAATAAAAATTCCATCTTTCATGAACAGCAGTATGGTTTCACCAGGGCGTTGTACCACTGACGCCGGCGTCACCCTAATAAAGAACATTTTTAATGCCTGGGAAGAAGCACAAGATGCCATTGGAATCTTTTGCGACCTCTCGAAGGCGTTCGATTGTGTAGCCCATGAGACACTTCTGCTAAAACTAGAGCACTATGGGATTAGGAATACAGCTCTTGATTTACTTAGATCATACCTGAAAGATAGAAAGGTTAAAGTTCAGGTAAACGGCGTAAACTCATTAGGGTCTGAAATGGCAATGAGCGTTCCCCAAGATTCGATATTTGGTCCATTCCTCTTTTTAGTTTACATTAATGATTTACCCCAATTATTTCAAAATCAACCGAAGATGGTGTTATTTGCAGATGACACATCATTAATCTTTAAAATAAACCGACGGTCACAAAATCTTGAAGACGTTAATAGCTCTATTCTACAAGTCCAAGATTGGTTTACGGTAAACAATTTGGTACTAAATAAAACAAAAACCAAATGCATTAGATTTAAATTACCTAATGTTAGAAGTAGCGAATGTGACATCATATTGAATGGGGAAAAACTGGAATTTATTAATCAAACGGTTTTCCTAGGAATCACGCTAGACGAGAAATTACAATGGGGACCTCATATAACATCTCTTGCGGGGCGGCTAAGCTCGGCCGCTTATGCTGTTAGAAAGATAAGACAGTTAACAGATGTAGAAACCACGCGATTGGTCTATTTTAGCTACTTCCACAGCATTATGTCGTATGGCATTTTACTGTGGGGTCGGGCTGCTGACATTGAATCCATCTTTATTTTACAAAAGAGAGCTGTCAGAGCCATTTATAATCTACGTCGCCGCGAATCTCTCAGGAAACTATTTAAAAGGATTAATATTATGACGGTACCTTGCCAATTCATTTATGAAAATATTATGTATGTAAGGAAAAATCCACATCTTTTTAATAAAATAAGTGATAGACATAATTTTAATACTAGAAATAAAGATAAAATAGTTCAACCATTTTTCAGATTATCTGTACATACATCTTTTATGGGGTACTGTGTTAAATGTTACAACAAAATACCTTGTGACATATTGCAATTAAATGAAAGAAAATTTAAAACTCTATGACATTGATTTTACATTCTGTGATTACTTCCTCACACACTGACTTATTAATTTTAAAAACATTAGGAAAATCGTCTACTTTTACAATGTTTGTAAATATGTGAGCACCATGTATCTATCATATAATTAAATTATCTGTCGTTGCTTCATTTTTAATTCTTTTTACCTATTGTGGTATAGTAATTTTATTCTAGGTGCATCGTCTTCACATATAATTATTTAACTAATGTACGTACTAATACAAACTATTGTAAAACATTTTAAAAGAGTAACGGTGGAGTTTCTTGCCCATTCTTCTCCATACGAAAACTACCTTTTGGAAGGGGCGACTAGAATCAATTATATTATTCTGTAAATTTTGACGTTCAAAAGTGCCATACATGGGCCTATTTGAAATAAATGTTTTGACTTTGACTTACATTTCATTTGCTAAATGCTAAATGAGCATTCGCATGCTAGCAATGAATGCGAATGCTAATTAATTCATCACTAGTCACCCCCTTTCTAGCCATATCATCTTTTACACAGGATATGAATATAGGAATGTTAAATTTTTACTGAACTAAATTATTTAATATAAATTATTGTTAAAGAAAGCGCCAAGCGACATTTATAATAATTATCATTTTGAACAAAATTCAAATAAATGCAATAGGTATAGAAAAATGCTAAAGGTGCTGATAAACTTGAGCATTCACTTGTAACAGAACATCGAGGTTTCGCCGTTTTTAAATTTGTCGAACTGAACATCGAACAGAGCCAAGCATAGAACCAAACATCGCTACGAACATTTTCACGATCATTCTAGCAAATGCTTTAGTCAAGGCTCGTCAAGCGGTGTGGGATAGAGAGACGGCGGTGGAACAATGGAGTGGTTGTTCGATGATGGTTCGACTCTGCAAAAAGCTCGAAGCAAATTGACTGTCCTTTCACTAGAATGCTCGCTAAAACGCTCCCGTTTATTTTTCAGTAACATTCGCTAGAATACTCATTAAGAAAGAAAGAAAAACGTTTAATGCGGTAAACATGACGCCAAAAAAAAAAGTTTATAATACAAAAATGAGAAAAGGTTGGGGGAAGCATGCGTCACATCCACGCAAATCGGCTATTGCTCAGCATTATGCTAGGACCCTATGCAAGACAGAGGCCCAGCGCTAGTTTTCAGCGATAGCCGGCGCCGTAATGACGTCGACCGGTGCAGCAAACCAATAATTAGACGCTGTACCAGTACAGCGTACTTAAAGAAAAATAATTTATTAAAATGAAAATGTGATTCAATATTTTTGAGAACATAAAAATAAATAGACATATTTTATTCTGTGTTACGAGAATTACAAGTGAATGCTCAAGATTATCAGCACTTTCAGGCGTGCTACATGTGTTCGACTCGGCATGATTCGTCACAACCGGGCAGCAGTATCGAATATTATGTGGATCTATGTCTAGGGAAGAGTCGCTCGCCTTAGCTCGAATCGTGCCGTGCCGACTTAAACATGATTGAGCGAGCGTAGTTACCCGAATGACAGACAAATATGTGTAAAGTAACAGAGTATTTGATTAGATTTACTTAATTTGATTTTTCGCAACCATGAAAAATATTTAGCCACAGTAAAAAAAAATTATATATATATATATCTCAAAAAATGGCAAAGTTGTGTGTGGGTTTTAAAGTCGATGCTAGACAGAGACAGAACTACTAGCATCTGACGTCACAACACATGAGCGCCATAGTAACTTCGCGCCATTCATTACAATTATCGTTTGGCGTAATAATTATAGAAGAACAATTTCAAGTGTGTAACTTTTCCATTTTTCAACATTTTGTTTTTTTTAGTAACTCCTTCAAAATAGGTATATTAATTCATGTATATATTTGATTGTCAAATACCCTATTACTTCGGGTCGGCTTTTTTGTTCAACAAATACTGCTGAATCAAATGTGCCGACCCGAACATATGACATACACAGGTTTTCAACAAGCATCACTATCATAATGATAGCTATGTTACCACAATAAATAAAAGGATTTTTTCTTGGAAATACGGTAGTTGCCTAAGTAAAAAAAAAGTCTATTTCGTCCGTCCTCTATTTAGTCCGTCTTTCAGATAATAAAAATATATTAGACACGTATTTTTTGCATTATCATAATAATCAAAAATAACTTAGAAAACACGCATTAAAGTTGGGGAGTGGGGGCTCCCTACGTCACAACTCAGTATAAAATCTAGCAAGGCGTGACGTCATGCCACATTTTAACTCAATGTATCGCCGTAATCTTTTGATTACGTCAAAAACGAAAAATACGTGATCAATATTTTTTTATTTAAAAAAATATATTTTGGATACAGACCTATTTATCTCGAGTTTTTTAAGCATAATGAAAACTGTTTGGTGCCTCTTTCTGGGTCAGAGGCTTCGCTTGGATTTTTTATATGGGGCAGTAGAACAGATGCCTTATCCATTGTACCATCGAAAAAAACGCATATCTATACACCGTAAGGACTATTCTTCCTTGCAGCGCCCGGCCGGTATAGTAACGCTGACCTACGAAAAAAAAGGGTCGTGTACACGGGATTTTGTTTTCAAACTGCTTAGATATGCGTTTCTTCGATAGTACCTACAGAAAAACGGTCTTAGGAGACTGTCCTTAATTTTTGAGACATTTTGATCTTCATCCGCATGGAGCGGCCACTCTATGCATCATAAAAAATAAGGTAAAGTATCACTTCCTAGAAAATTTATGGGATTTTTTTTCGATATCTAACTTTTCTAGTACCCACTCAAACCTCAGTTGATCCTTATAAGAAACATGATCAGTAGGCATCAACAAAAAGTTAAAGACGGTCCTAAACATGTAGGGGTTTTTTCCCTAGGTAATTCTCAGTAGGAGCTTGGAGTCCGGATTTGTGCCCGGATACTGGCAATAGGCTCGCCCCCTATTACATGGAACTGAAAACCTAACTGTGGCGAAATTTGGGTGCCTATACAGGGTGGCAGGGACATCGACGCGAAAACTGTTACCATGGATTTCAGTACATGATTCTGAATCCCCGGGCCCCTTTTTTTGCGTAGAAAATTATCAAATAACTTCTCCCGCTTTGGGTGGAGCGGGAGGGCGGTAGGGCTACTCTTACTGACTAAAACCCACCCGTGTTCCTTCAGTTGCCTGTATGTTACCAGGGGCCACGGTAACCTTTTCGGAAAAACCCGCAATGTAATTTTTCGTCGGTTATTAAAAAAAAAAACTTCTGTTTCATAGAAAAGTGCAATACCTACGCGGCCAAAATGTATGGAACAGCCGATTTATTATTTTTTTAACCGATGAAAAACTTCAACGCAGGGCAGAATCATGTACTGAATCCAGGGTAACAGTTTTCGCGTCGATGTCCCTGCCACCCTGTACTTGCCTATCCCTTGATTCCATACAGGTGTGATCTTACTGTCATATTTGTTTTTTGATTCTAACAATAGAATCTTTTCATTTCTAACACCCGGTTTCTGAAAGGCTAATCAACGCAAAAAATAGCTTAAAGCTCTGGCTAAACTGAGGCGAATCCCACGCGGGATGCGGGACGAAATTCAACTAACTTGTATGGAGGTGTTCCAACGTAGACGCTGTCGCGAATAGTCGCTGGGATGCGTAGTCCTGCATCCCGCGCGGAATTCTCTCCAGTGTGGCCAGAGCTTTAAAATTGTAAACCTAATGTGATTGGCCGAATGAAATAATAATAGCCAATCAAATTGCTTAACACGGTTGATAAGGCATTCATCACACTATTTTTTGCATGAAAATGCGTTGCGGCTGTAATGTGCGCTTGGCTTGACACTGTCAACAAAGTTTTAACTGACTGCCGAAACTCAAAAATAGGGTAATGTTAGTTAATTGATTCAGGCGTGACCTTGCGGAAATCCATTATAAAATGCAATTGAAGTGGATATATTTAGTAACCTGTTCCGCTTAGCTATTTCTAAAGAGTCTTAAAAAGACCCTGAAAGAAATCCATTCGAATTTTTTATTTTTTATTTGAATTTCTTTCAGGGTCTTTTTAAGACTCTTTAGAAATAGCTAAGCGGAACAGGTTACTAAATATATCCACTTCAATTGCATTTTTAGGGTAATGTTTTTTGTCTTGGTTAGCCTTTCAAAAACCGCGTTTACATTATTATTATTATTTTCTTTCTTCCTACAACTTCTTATAAATTCTAAAGTAGTAGCTGATATCACCTTCTTGCTGCCTTTCTCCCGGGACCTCCTCCTCATCAACCAAGTGGAACTGTTGCTTGTCGATGTTCGGGAAGAACGTGTCGCAGTCGAACCTCTGCTGTATCTCAGTAAGGTAGATCTTATCGCAGTTGCGATGGGACATTGCGGCCTGGAATTAGGGAAAAATAATGTATGAGAATACTACCTACCCTACTAATATCGCGCAATCAAGGAACATTACTTGTAAAAGTCAAAGTCAAATCATTTATTTCAAATAGGCCCATGTACGGCACTTTTGAACGTCAAAATTTACAAAATAATATAATTGATTCTAGTCGCCCCTTCCAAAAGTTAGTTTTCGTATGGAGAAGAACGGGCAAGAAACTCCACCGTTACTCTTTTAAAATGTTTTACAATAGTTTGTATAAGAGTTAAATAATTATATGTGAAGACGATGCACCTAGAATAAAATTACTATACCACAATAGGTAAAAATAATTAAAAATGAAGCAACGACAGATAATTTAATTATATGATAGATACATGGTGCTCACATATTTACAAACATTGTAAAAGTAGACGATTTTCCTAATGTTTTTAAAATTAATAAGTCAGTGTGTGAGAAAGTAACCACAGAATGTAAAATCAATGTCATATAACACAAAATTATAAATTTTACAATTAAATTAGCAACCTGTTTGATTTTGTCTTGATTCTAAATTGTCCTATGGAGCAAGACCAGCACGTTTCCAAGCACTCTTATCTTGGATATAATCCTCTAATTTGTAATATGCTTGTTTACAAAGTGTCCTTTTAATATGAGTTTTACATTTTCTTTCATTTAATTGCAATATGTCACAAGGTATTTTGTTGTAACATTTAACACAGTACCCCATAAAAGATGTATGTACTTTAGATAATCTGAAAAATGGTTGATCTGTCGTTGTGATCTTGTTCTCGTAACTGTAATTATGTGTAGTTTTCATTAATTTTTGTTGCTCATATGTATATTTGGTAAGTATGTTCGTATTTATGTATCTATTATTTAGGATATGTATATATCTGTGTATCTATTCTAGTATATTGTATACTTATTATTTGCACCAATGACAGCCCCATTTTATGTCCAGGCAAATCATGGTCCATTCCAAGGTCGCCTGGAAGATATCGCGGAAAGCGGTAAGGCCGCCCATTGTATATTTTGTAGTGTTTGGTTTATTTTTTGTTATGTATTTTTGTGGTGTACAATAAAGTATATATAAATAAATAAATAATATTATAAAGGCGAAAGTTTGTGAGGATGGATGGATAGTTAATTGATTCAGGCGTAACCTTGCGGAAATCCATTATAAAATGATGATGTGGATATACATATTTAGTAACCTGTTCCGCTTAGCTATTTCTAGTCTTAAAAAGCACCAAGCACCGTGCTTGGTGTGGCAACACGCCGTGTTCGAGTTCGCGACAAGTCAATCGTCATCCTGAGGATGCCTCGTTGAGAGGTGAAACACGTGTCGATTTCTTCCGGGGTTTTTTTAAGACTCTTTAGAAATAGCTAAGCGGAACAAGTTATTAAATATATCCACATCATAATTTTTTTTCCTTAGGATGGATGAATGTTTGTTACTCTTTCACGCAAAAACTACTGAACGGATTTGGATGAAATTTGGCACACAGTTCATAACCTGGATTTACACAAAGGATACTTTTCATCCCGATATTCGCACGGGATCGAGACGCGGGTGAAACCAAAGGGCGCTGCCAGTATATTATAAACGCAAGTTTGCCTGTCTGTTACCTTATAACGCATTAACGGCTGAACTGATTTCGATGAAATTTGACACACAGGTAAACCATGTCCTTGAGCATGCTCGGATGGTTTGGTCATGTTGAGAGGATGAGTGAAGGGCGATTAACAAAAGACAACAGGATAGATGTGGATGTGAGGACATAGTGACCTTATTGGTGATGTTCTTCAGAAAGGTTAGGTGCGTAGTACTCGCAACCGGCTTGCGGATATAACCAGATGACGTAAACGAGGCAAAAGGAGTATGTAAGGTTCGTAGCAGGGGGCTTTTTGTAATTTTTGCCTACACTTGCCTACCATAAACTTGCGTGGCCAGACAGGCAAACTATTTAAAAGGATTAATATTATGATGGTACCTTGCCAATATTTATGAAAATATTATGTACATAAGAAAAAATCCACATCTTTTTAATAAAATAGGTGATAGACATAATTTTAATACTAGAAATAAAGATAAACTAGATCAACCATTTTTCAGATTATCTAAAGTACATACATCTTTTATGTTACAACAAAATACCTTGTGACATATTGCAATTAAATGAAAGAAAATTTAAAACTCATATAAAAAAGTACACTTTGTAAACAAGCATATTATTACAAATTAGAGGATTATATCCAAGATAAGAGTGCTTGGAAACATGCTGCTCCTGCTCCATAGGACAATTTAGAATCAAGACAAAATCAAACAGGTTGCTAATTTAATTTAATTATAATTTTGAGTTATATGACATTGATTTTACATTCTGTGATTACTTTCTCACACATCATATTATTAATTTTATTTTTTTTTGGAAAATCGTCTACTTTTGTAATGTTTGTAAATATGTGAGCACCATGTATCTATCACATAATTAAATTATATATCGTTGCTTCATTTTTAATTCTTTTTACCTATTGTGGTATAACAATTTTATTCAGGTGCATCGTCTTCAAATATAATTATTTAGCTAATGTACCTATACAAAATATTGTAAAAAATTTTTAAAGAGTAATGGTGGAGTTTCTTGCCCATTCTTTTCCATACAAACACTACCTTTTGGACTAGAATCAATTATATTTTTTTTGTAAATTTTGACATTCAAAAGTGGTTTATAAGGCCCTATTTGAAATAAATGATTTGACTTTGACTTTATGTAAATAAATAAATAATTTAATTCGGGCAACAAAGACTCATAAGTTTTTTTTATTTTATTTTTATCCACTACCAGGAATCTCTTGGCCTGCATCTCATCAGATGGTAAGTGATGATCAAGCCAAAGGTGGAAGCGAGCTTCACCCGGAATCCTCAACCACAGAGGAACTGGCTATCTTACCTCTAACTGCCGAAACACAACAATGCTGTTAACATTGTTGTTATGGCGACAGACTTAGATAAGACGGTGGTAGCTAGCCAGGCGGACTTAGAACAAGCCCTACCACCAACCAAACCGAGCAGATTTTTTTTCCCCCACTGGGAATTGAACCCGGGCCCTCTGGTTCTGAGACAGGTGGTCTAGCCACTAGACCACAGAGGCATTCAAAACAACAAACATAAACATCTGATAGAATATTACAAGCACATAAACCTCACCTCGTATATAGAAGATCCTCCTATAACCCAGGTTGACTCTATGTCCTTTCGATCCTCAATATATTTCACTGCTTCGTCCAAACCTCCCACTACCACCACTCCTTCAGGAACCTAAAATGTTACACAAATTATAAAAAATAAAATACCGGTTGTTCCATTGTGCATATTATCTTTTGTTGGGAGATCCTAAATTAAACAGTTTTATAAAATTAAAATAAAACAAATGCAGATTACAAGTATTAATTTAAATATAATTATAACTACATAAGTGCACTAATAACAATACAAAATATTCAAGCTACGTAAATTACATAACATAACATCACGCCTTATTTCCCCGAAGGATTGGGCAGAGGTGTCCCTGTAGCAGGTTCACCCACATTTCGCCAGCTATGTTTAAGTCCCATTTAATAGGGGGCGAGCCTATTGCCATCAACCGGGCACAAATCCAGACTCAAGGCTGCTACTGAGAAATTTCAAATATTCAAATATTCAAGCTAATAATTAAATAATCAATAGTAATATATAATTTAATACAAAAATAAATAAATGAGTAATAAGATAAATAAATATAATAAATAATACTGCCGCAAAAAAAAAAAATGGATAGGACATAATTTAAATATTTAGTCATAAGCTTCCTCTCTTCTACTTATTTAAAATTTTGCTGTGTCCGACGGGGTCCATAATTGTTTCAATTTATTTTCCCTACCACCTGTATGTGTATATTATGGATTGCAATAAAGAATAAATAATTAAAATAAGAGAGTTTCAACCTAGCTAAAGTTTCAAGTTGCTTGGAATTGTTGTCAAAAGTGGTAAAGCATTGACGAGGTACACTATACAAGGTGTCCGGCAAATAATGAATTAAATGAGACCTTATGGCCTTTCTAAAAAAAATACTAAAAATATATGTATATTCCAAGTATCTTAAGATTAAAAAAAAAGAAGTGGTGGCACTCCGGGAGTGCCGACAGAACTTGAACAAGATCGCCTTGGTGGAAGAAAAGTACTTGTATAGAACATTGGTCCGTAACCTTATCTAAACAAAGAGCACAATCGTGTTTACAAAAAAAAAATACTTACGAGACCTTTAAAGTAAAAATAATTGCATAGAACATTGATCCGTAACAAAATATAAATTATGAGCACAATCGCGTTCACAAAAATGAGGTGTCGTCATGGTGTCGCGAAATCAATGGTTTAGTCCCATCTCATGCCCAACGCGCCTTAAAGAAGTTTTCACTTCAAAAATACTGTGCAATTTCTAGTCACATTATTTACTGCCTCGCTGTCGGCATAGTTAATGTTCAATATTACAACAACAAAGGTTGTGGTGAAGAAAAATGTAAATAAAGTTAGATTGAAAATCTTAGGAACTACTAAGGCTTTTTTTTTAATGCCTGCTATAACGTTTATTTATGCTATTTCAAGGTTATCCATTCTTTAAAGGATACTCTGTATAAGCCAACCAAGTTAAATAGACAACTAGCAGACATGATGATCAGCAAATATTCTGGTTATGGACTAGGGAAGAAGATTTAGTTCAGCTGTCTAATTGTGTTGGTAGGGGGCATGCTCGACGCGAAGGAGGAGGCGGAACGCGTGAGGGAGAGATAAATTTCGCGCTCTCACGCCCCTACCCGCCGCAGGAGGAGACGCCTTGGGCGTCGGGAATCGCAGGCCGATTTCCGGCCACCGTAGGCGCGAGCTTGCGGACGGTGAGCAATGGGTAGTTTGCCGTCCGATAAGGACCAGGCCCGGGTCGACGGCGCGTTGTGTTCCACATGCGCCTAACAGAGATGTCAGCAGAATCGACGGGGTCCGCTAGGGCCGATGCCTGCCGGGGTTGCGAAGAATACCGAAAGGGAGATCGTTGCCCCCGGCAACAGGGCAACTGAAGGAACACGGGTGGGTTTTAGTCAGTAAGAGTCTGACACACCCTCCCGCTCCGCCCAGAGCGGGAGAAGTTATTTGATGATTTCCCACCCAAAAAAAAGGGGGCATGCTCGAAAGGGGAGATATATAAGCAACAATTGCTGAAAAATCATTATGAAATTTAATATATATTTATTTATTTAGGTTAGCCAACAATTGTTTACACATTTAATATAAATTCCTTAATAGTACGTTTATAAGCGCAACAATTACTAACAGGCTAACACAACATGCACCATTTATGGTTTTACATATTATATAACATACATAACATCACGCCTTGTTTCCCCGAAGGGATGAGCAGAGGCGTCCCTGTAGCAGGTTCACCCACATTTCGCCAGTTATGTTCTAAGTCCCGTGTAATAGGGGGCGAGCCTATTGCCATGAGAAATTTCAGATAGAAAAACCCAATAACACTTTGCCCGACCTCGGAATCGAACCCAGGAACCCAGGACGTATTATATACAGAGCCAAAAAGGATATTCACAAATAAAGTTATTCAATAATTTTTGGTATTTCAAGTGTAACAATAATAGTGACAAAAATTGCATTCTAAATATTAAAAAAAAAACAGATTGATAACATAAACTAATTAAAATAATAATAATCTCATAATTCAATTTAAATAAATAGAAAATTTTATTTAATTTAAAATTAGCACTCGGTAACGACATCGTTGTTTGTGAGAATGTGCTCAATAATTATTTTGTAACAATATATTAAATATTACAACACAGATAAAGTGGAAACAATATTATCTCTTGTTTTCATTGTTGTAAGGGTCATGGGGGTCATTGATAAGGTAAACAAATAAGAATTTATATTACTGGGTTCTATCTACACTAATATTATATAGAGAAAAGATTTGTATTTAAGTTTGTAATGAATAAGCTCATCATACTGGACCAATTTTAAAATTCTTTCACCAGTAGAATGCTATATTAGCACTAAGTAATATAGGCAATAATTTATAAAGATATCGTGCAGACGAAGCTGCTATCATTACTGCGAAATTTTTAAGTATCCAACAGCATGGCATATACATCTTCACACACCTAGAATGTACTGGAATTGACCGAATTGACCATGCAGTTTACTTCCTCACTGCAAGTTGGCATTTTCGGACTGACTGACTCTCTCAGTTTCCTACAGATTTGATGGTAAAACCTTTTTCCAGAGTCTGATATTGAATCATTTGCACCTGCTGGTGGCAATAGACTCACCCCCTATTAGATGGGACTTAAACATAACTGGCAAAATGAGGGTGTATTAAGGGTACACCTCTGCCTAACCCTTAGGAGAAACAAGGTGTGATATAATGTGATGTGTAATACAAAAAAAATGTATTACCTTTTCTTTCAAGCTATCAACATGATGTGTCAGCACGATATTGACTCGGTCAGTCAACGGTCGGTACTTGTCTGGTATACAGTCCCATGTCCTACGACCCATAATAACCGCATTCACCTTGGAAGGCTCCGACACTTTAGTTGTCATTGTCGTGAAGTAGGCCATTTCCTTCCTGAAATGTTTAATAATAACAATATAATAATTGTCCTAACTGCCAATGACCTCGAAGCTCTTGTTAGGCGGTTGGATCAAGGGCTTGATTTAGAAGGCAGTCCTCATTGTTAAATGTTTTTTTTTAATATTTCTTATTTGACTGGTAAAGCCCCGACACTTTAACTTTTGTAAAGTAAAGTTAGGCTGGAAGCTGACTCCAACATAGCTGGGGAATGAGTAGACAGATGAGTCTTATCATGTTAATTTCACTGAAACAGGGTGAATTCTTCCATAGCAACTGGGAATCAGCAGGTGCCAATAGACTGGCTCCCTATTAGATGTGACTTCAACATAATTGGCGAAATATGGATGTATTCCTCTCCCGTTTCAAGGAATGTAGCACATCATAATAAATTATCTATTTTTTTTTTCAAGACATGCAGGTTTTATACTCTATTTTTTTAGAATAGAATGCTTCAATTAAATTAATTAATAAGGTCCAAGAAAACTGAGTTAGATTCGATATGATTTAAAGTATTCTGAAATGTTTGTCTGCAAGCAACATTTACATAAAACAAACAATTTTGAAGTAAGAAAACTAACTAACTAACTAGAATAAGGCCATAGAAAACTTCCATGCCTCGACCTTCATTATCTACGCCGTGCAAAGCCTCAAAAACAGCTAAGTTAACCTCACATAAACAGGAGATGAGGTAATCTTAATTATCTCAGGAATCATTACTTTAGGCTTTGTACCCGAAAGGAAGATGTGTAGACTTACTTGAGACGCCATGGCAACGCTCCATTAACACCAATACCCATGTTTTCACAGGCAGCAGCAATTAAATTCAATTTTACTCTTGACATCGTGTTTTTGGCAAATTATTCTAAAAAACTGAAATTTCTATATGAAATAGGTTGATTAAACATATAAATGATTAGAAAAGGACACCGTATTGTGATATTAGTCTCGTTTTTTTATGAAATAACAATTATTTCAGTGAAATATTAGATATGATAATATTAAGTACAATTTACCGCGCTTTTAATTTGAAATGTCAAATCTTAAATTTTGACAGCAGGATAGAGTTACTTTAGTTTGGTAAGAGCGAAAGAGACAAACTTAAAATGACGCAAAAATTACCACAATTTTGGCGAATCTGTAGAATGGAACGCTATTATGAATAGTGCTGGGAATAAAGTTGACTGTCTAAGCCCACGTTTCCACGGACGTAAAATAATACAGCGGGATTTTATCGCGCACCGGGTTTTCAACTCTCAGTGTTAAGCCAAGCGTTGAGAATTCAACAGAGTGCATCCCAGCGCGTCGAAAAAACACACTATTGGATATTCAACTCTCGGTTCAGAGCGTTGAAATTCCAGTGTGCGAAAAAAAACCCGCCGCGATATTTTTACATCCGTGCGTACGTGGGCTTAGTCTACACTCAAATATTTCATCCGCTACCGCATTGCTGTTATCAGGAAAAGTGCTCAAAAGATTGGCAGCATTACCACATTGTATGGCAGTGCTGATTGTTTGGCCAAAAAATAGGCCAGCCTTCTAGTCATGTGAAGAGTCAGTCGACCATATTAGGTTCCAAAAATTAAGTGGGCACCCTATGGCATGGCCCTCGTTTCAACCCCCAACAGCTTGAACATATACCTTAGTCCTAATAAGATTGGCGTATTGACGCTGTTTGAAGTATTCTACACCTGTAGCAGCCGCCCCAGCACAGCCCGCTGTGCTAGGAAGATGAGATGGGGCAAGGGTGTCGACACACTTTGCATCCCACACCAAAGGCATACCTACCTTCAAAGGCATTATGGTCATTCCATCTGGTCTCTTTCCATCTTCACGTGCCAAGCCATTAGGTTCTAAAACAGCGAATTAAATATTCAAATAAAAAATTCAACTAATCATAGAATTTCTTTGGAATATTAGAAGTTAAAATCTTTTAATTTTTGTATAAAATGAATTTGTTTTAGTCATGTATTACTTCTGTTTCGTCCAGCTCGCTCTCGTCTACACAAAAATAATGAGTGTAAGTGACAGTACCAGATCACCAGCCATTGCCATACTTAAACATGTCGATTATTTATTACCTACTGCATATTTCGTTTTGTACATGAACATAATAGCGGTTACTAGAGGGCTTTATTAAAAACAGAGTTAAATAGTACTGCTGCACTAGCGATAATAGCAGTAAGTACGTTTTGCATAGTTTCGAGTAATTGGTGCTCAAAGTTTTTCGTCACATTTTACCTTTTCTGACTTGTTTTATTAACTTATTTAAATTCTAATTTTTGAATTGTGTAGCCTAAGTATTATTTCATTGTGTAATAATTAAATATGTATTTCTGTAAGAATACTTTTAAATGATAAAAACTATTTTATACCTAGTACGAGTTTAATAATTTTAGCATCAATTGCTTAATATAACCGCAGTAAGTATGATGTTACTTTTCATATCATTAGCAGAAGTAAAACATGAATGATACTGCACTTAGAAACTCGCCGTAAGCGTGGTTACCTACTGCTGTTATGCCAAGGAAAACTTATCATTAAATCAATTTTACTGCCGTTATCCTTATTGACTATTAACTATTTTATATTTTTAATATAAGTTTAATAACTTTAGCATAAATTGATTTATATAACCGCAATGTGTAGTTACTGCTCATATCAAGAGCAGAAGTAAACCATGAATGTTGATACCGCACTTGGAAACTCGCCGTTGTCTACTTACTGTTGTTACGCTAAAGAAAACTTACCATAAAATCGACTCACTGCCGTAATCCTTATTGAAAATTAAAGGTTCCCGTTAAGATATTAAAATGGCAGTCAGATTAAATTGTACAAGCTCATTGCGGTGATTCCGAATCTATGTTTAACTCAATTTGGACGAAAATGATACTTACTGCAGTTTTCGCAAGCGCGGCAGAGTACTAGAGTAGGTATAACCACGCCCTGAGAAATGACATATCAAAAACCTAAAAGCAAGTTTTTAAAAACCCTCTTTTATTGCGGTTTATCTGTAACGAAAATAAATAAAGATTTTATTACACTCTCCGTAGCCCTATAAACGGAGTTAAGGCCAGTTAGGATCTGTAACTACATTTTAACGTGTCACTTGCTGATACGGGGTGCCGAATTGCCACCATCAAGCAAAGGTCGACCTTTTTTTTGAGATTCAGAATTGCTCGTAATCATTTTATGACTGCCTACTAAACGTAACTTTTGTAATTTATGTCGTGAATTTTCGAACTTAAGATCTTTAAGTTCGTAGGTACACACGGATACACATCAAGCTATACATTTCAAGTGTATGCTGATCTCGCATTGTAGGTATAGGATTTCCGTGCAATGCGAGATAAAATAATGGTTCCAAAAATACAGCAAAGAGCAGGGCTTCCTCGGAAAGAGCACTATTGCACTACACAGTAAGGTTTTTTACCATTTTAACTGTGTATTTTATATATAATATTGGTCAGGCAGGGGCCATAGTCTTTCCATAGCTCTAGGTAACCAGTTCACTTAGCCACCTAAACCCATAATCCAATATCTTTGTTTCCATATCCTACAATAGTTTTGCACCAACCGGGGGTTGTCCTTGGGTGCAGTTGTATAGTGCATACAGGGATAATCGTCGGTTGGTGCCTCAACACTTAAAAATGTCTAAGGGGCCTCTGCGAGTTGGCTTCGGCCCCTCGTATGCCTTCCAAAGGACCGGGATCCATGGTCCCGAGATTTGTTAATAAATGAAAAATAATAATATTTTTAGTAAGGTTTTTAAGCAATAATCGTTTAGCCTAGGTTACATACTTTCTAGTTGATAAGAATGTAACACACTGAATATACCCCTTAGTGCTTACATTTATGAGGGGGTTCCCATAAATTAAGAAGGCACCACGGTGGTTTTTATCGATTTAGTTGTAGGCAAATCGTAAAATGTGTAAACGATGTGTAGGCTGGTTATCTTTTTACGACATAACATTGTAAAGTTTCACAGTCACCTTCACAGTTTCATTGGTTATAGTTTTTAGTACCGACTCATTTTATTCAGCTTCTCCAGTTCGACTCTGTGTGTGACCTCAATCTAAGGGGCAACATTCCCGTAGTTTTTAAGAACGTTCGCATTATAATCTCATTCGCATTCTGTCAAAAATACAATCAATTTTATCAAAATTTATGACAAGTTTGACAGATTGCGACTTGAGTATGAACGCAGGGGGTGGTTTGGACGGTGAGCAATGGGTAGCTCGCCGTCCGATAAGGACCAGGCCCGGGTCGACGGCGCGTTTTGTTCCACGCGCGCCACAAAGAGATATCAGCAGAACTAACGGGTTCCGTTAGAGCCGATGCCTGCCAGGGTCACGGGAAAGTCCGAAAGGAATACCGTGGCCCCTGGCAACATAGCAATTGAAGGAACACGGGTGGCACTCCGGGAGTGCCGACAGAAGAGAAAACTTGAAAAAAAAAATCGGCACCGCGGTAATCAATGCGTTGATGTCTTTTACTCCACACACCGCGGTAATCAACGTGGTGATGTCTTTTATTCCACGGTGTCAGAAAATTGCGTTACAGTGTCGCGAAATCAATAGTTCCATCTCAAAAATGCCCAACACGCCTGAAGAAATTTTCACTTCGAAAAGGTGCCTTCTGGTTTCTTCAAAGCTCTATAATTCAGTTTGTGTTACAAGGGCGTTCCAGCACGCAACAAAATTAAGGTTTGGAGCATTTCATTTGATAAAAAACTAACGTTACACAACATCTTTTGAAAGCTTCGGATCTTGTTCGGAACAGTCTAAAAAATATCACGTCCTGCGATAATCTCAATAGTTCGATTCGCTATTCGATTCGAATATACGGTTCGTTTAATCCAACGGGAAAGCTACATAATGGTGTTATAGTGTATAAATTAAGGAGGTAGACAAACAAAAATAATTAAGTTTTACGCAACATAACATGTATGTACTACCTACTGTAAAATATGCATTAAGTGATTTATTACAAAAAGGAAATCACTAATAACGTTTTTAGTATGTACTACATATCAAATTATGTAGTACTTACTAATTCCGTGGTTTACTATTTTGACGTTCACAAGTTTAATCGAAATAAAAACATTTAATTAAAATGTTACGATTCCGTACCTACCCACCGTAAAATATTTAATAGAATAGAATAGAATAGAATCGCTTTATTTCGGACACACAATTATCAATATGGTGTTAGTAACATACAAAAAACAACTTATTGCCTAGTGTTAGTAACAATCAACCTCCGCACAACTGCTGTACAATCGGAGAGCCAAAGCTCTCGGCTACAGTTTTCAGGATGCTATTTTGACTGCCCCTCACTCCTCAGAAGCGACGCAGTTTTTTTGCGTACAATAGCATAGAAGCCGTCGGTGCGGGCTTGCGCAAATATATTCGACGCGCTACAGTATCGAGGCAGCCTCAACAACATCCTGAAAGCATTGTTATATTGGACGCGCAGAATACTACCTTCATTTTTTTTAAAATAATTTAGTAGAGTAGTGAAAATTGCTAGTTTAAACCCATAAAAAAGATACAGCCATAATATGACCACCTGCCTGTGACAGACGGCCGGACAGCGGAGCCTTAGAGAAGCCATACATGAACAGCTTGAAGCAGTCTAGCCTGACTGCTTCAAGCTGCGACTGCATAGTGAACTACAATCTTCTATATACATACATACATGGAACCGCTCGAGCAGTTGCGACTGCTCCGGGCGGTCAGCAGGCTGGTAAAATTTCATCGTGCAGGCAAGCAGTTGCCAGACATACACTGACTTCTCGAGCTGTCAACTGCTCTCGCGCAGTTATCCCCTCCGCCCGCATTGTTCATCACCCCTCCGCGTCGCCCGCCCCTTCTCCCGCCTGCCTATTGTATCGTGACTGATTTAGCAGTTGAAACCGACTGCTGCAGAAGTTATCAATGGCAGCTTTGCACAAGCGGTCCGTGTATTTTGATCATTAACTAACTGCTTAAGCAGCACATGTCGCCCGCCCTTACTAGTCCTGTTGGCAAAATTTGGGTACGGCACCCTAAAAACGAACGCTTTGCAACCTCTTTTGAAAGCTACCAGTGTCATAACAAAAAAAAAAAATGTCTATGCTGATTGGTTCAAAGACCACGTAGGTACTTAATATAATTAAAAATATACATCTACGCGAACTTAGCAGGCTTCAACCAATTGATTTTATAAGAATATGGCTTCTATCAAAACAGACGAAATACCTACGAAACTAATTAATTTGATCACATTTTATGTCTACGGATAACACGAGTGCCTACCGTGGAATCGTAAGTTGGAAACTGACTAAGTACTAGGCCAGGCATACACTGGCCAACACGCCTTCGTATGCAGTTCTTTTATAATAATATTAAGTGAAAACTTCTTTAGGCGCGTTGGGCATTTTTGAGATAGGACTAACTAAACCATTGATTTTGCGACACTGTTACGCAATATACCGACACCGTGGAATAAAAGACATCAACGCGTTAATTACCGCGGTGACGATTTTTTTTCAAGTTTACACTTCTGTCGGCACTCTCGGAGTGCCACTGTTTTTATTTATTTATTTGTTCATTTGTAAATATAGACCTTTTCAGATATAAACGATATGTCGCGCTCGCTAGCAATACTGGTTCCACGGTGACTTACAGTGCAAGACTCGTATACTGGTTAAATTTTCAAACCGTTATAATGTACTTGACGGAAAAACCTTACATTCGATTTCGCTCGTAGAAACCAGTTTGTATAAACCGGTTTCGGAGGAGTTTTTACATAAAGGGTTTTTCGGATAAAACGGTTTAGAGCAATAATAACCGGTTTTTTGTTTAGCTTTTATTCAGTGCGGCATCCTCACAAGTAGTCACAAGTTGCAACGCGTTTACCGACATGCCGCTCGTCTTATAAACCGGTTAATTAAGGTTAAAATAAAGTTCTTAAAACGTTCGCGTTCTTAAGAAAAGTTCGGAGTAAAACCTAAATAAACCGATTTTCATCTGTATTTTTTTAATCGGTTCCCAGCCTCGCTTACAGTGACTAAACAGAAAGCGGATACAGATTAGCTAGTGTTAGTAAGTTCGAACATCGGTCGGTTACTAATAGGAATAGGAACCCGGTAATAAGACCGCGTGGCGCGCACGCTATGTACATAATTAGATCATAAAAAACAATTATAATTGCCAACTGATAAACTATAATCTTTGCTGTCAAAGGTGAGCATTCTTGGGGTTATAAAGACATTATTTTATACATGCAATAATTAACGGTGTATTATGTTATTTTAATTCGTCACCGATAGCACGTAGATAAAAAAAAAATTGTAGCACTCCGGGACTGCCGACAAAAGTGAAAGCTTGAAAAAGATCGCCTTGGTGGAAGAAAAATACTTGCATAGAACATTAGTCCGTAACCTTATCTAAATATAGCACAATCGGGTTTACAAAAAAAAAAAAAAAACTTCCGAAACCTTTAAAGTAAAAATACTTGCATAGAACATTGATCCGTAAGGTAATTCAAATTCAAAATTAAAAATATTTTATTTCACATAAACCTACAAGGGCACTTATGAAACGTCAGAACCTAGGTGCACGGTTCCAATTTGTCGCTTTCTATGGAGAAGAGCCGGCAAGAAACTTCACGGTTACTCTTTTAAAAATAAATGTTTTCCACAATGTTTTCAAATTACAGTGTTAATAGGTATGAGAGGACAGTGTAGGCCTATCAACAAGTACCAGGTACTTGGTAAAATAGAAAATGGTCCACAAGTCTACAGCCGTTCTCACATTCGAAAATCTAAAAGAAAAGAATCTATATAAAAGATAAACAAAATAATAAAAATTAGGACCTATTTAAACCAAATGACATGATTGCCACTATAGCTATAACAAATCTAATATAAAAAAAAAATAGGAATTTTTTGGTATATAATGTCAAATAATGAAAAGATTATGTCAAGGAAGTATGTAAAAAAAAAGTAAAATAAAATAATCATCGTAATTTGGGAGCAGTTAATAGACATTTACATTGTTATGCCGTTAATGAGGTACTAGGAAAGCCACAAGTGCAGGAGGAATTATTGCCAAACTTCCTTCAACGTAGTCTTTAATCTTATGTTTTTTTGATAAGGACACGTTTGATGTGGGTTTTGAACTTTCCATCGCTTAGTTCTGTAACCGATTTTGGCAACTTGTTGTTAAAGTGGATACTGTTTATAAGAAATGCCTTACTAGTTTTAGTTAGTCTAAATTTGGGTATCACAATTTCATGTTTACGGAATATTATATTATGGAAATCGCTTCTTATTTTGAAAAGTCCTAAGTTTTTGCGAACATACAAAATACTTTCTAAGATATAAAAAGATGGCTGAGTCAGTATCAATTTCTTTGTATCTATTTCTAAGGGACTCACGAGGACTCATTTTAAAAATAAGAGAAGTATCATCAGCGAATAGAATTATATCCGATATATTAGCCATCATTTAAGGAAGGTCATTAATATAAACTAAAAATAAGAAAGGGCCAAGAATTAATCCTTGAGGCACGCCCATATTAACTAGAGACCCCGAGGACGTCGCCCCGTTAATATTTACTTTTTGCTGCCTGTTTAATAGATAGGAAAAAACAAGATCAGCAGCTTTTCCACAAATTCCGTAGTGGTGTAATTTACAGATCAGTGTTTTATGGTCAACGCAATCAAACGCTTTTAAGAGGTCACAGAAAATGCAAATTGCATCCTGGGACTTCTCCCAGGATTCCAAAATGTGACTGAGTTTTACTCCTGCGTCAGTCGTCGACCTACCTTTCATGAAACCAAACTGTTGACTATGTAAAATTCCATTTGAATTAAAACGTGATAACATCTGGTCTAGCAAGATTTTTTCATATATTTTACTCAATGCTGGTAACAGAGATATAGGTCTATAATTTGAGAGATCACTTTTGCAACTCGATTTGAAAATTGGTACTACTTTACTATGTTTAATTAAATCAGGAAACGTACCGCTATCTAAACATTGATTAAATATGTTCGTTAGGACAGGGACAATTGTGTCAATGATATCTCCAAGAACCTTAACGGAAATCCCCCATAAATCTTCTCTGTTTTTCTATGTTAAGACTTTTGAATGCTTTTTTAATTGTAAAAATAGAAATGGGCTTGAATTCAAAACTTGGAATGTCCTTATTGAAATTTTCTTTTAGAAGTGATTCAGCTACTGTAGATGATGAGGGGAGAGATTTCGTAACCTCTATTGGGATGTTGGTAAAGAATTTATCTGAAATGGTTTCATTATCAATTTTTAAAGACAATTCATTCTGACCTCGCTGTTTTGTGTTTCCAGTTTCTTTGTTAATTATCTGCCACACAGCTTTTATTTTATGGTTAGAAATACTAATTTTATTACTTATTAATTTTGATTTAGCTAATAATTAATTAATTTTGATTAGTAATATAACTAAAGAGCACATTCGCGTTTACAAAACCTTTAAAGTAAAAATACTTGCATAGAACATTGATCCGTAACGTTATATAAATAAAGAACACAATCACGTTTACCTCTTACCCCGTTTATCCCTGTTGGCACTCCCGGAGTGCCCCCACTTTTTTTTTTTATCTACAAAAATGAAGAAATAGGGGGCCGTCAAAGTTGTCAGTTTTAGACCATTTATGTACGAGCTCTATCGCAATGACTAAACAAGTCAGGAATTTGAAATTTCTGTATATCATGTACACCATATACTGTATATAATCAACAAATACTAAAAACGCCGATTCACAAGGTATTTTATTTAAATATGGATGATTTTCTGCAATTGTAAAAAATAATTTTGTAATTACACACACAGTATCATTATGAAATACAAATTTTTCTTTGCGATTTTTAAAATTTAAGATGAAAAATAAAAAAATATTCTTCTTTTGTTGTAGTGTTTTCATTTATTTGCTAAATATTATACGGTGGTACGGAACTCTTCGTGTGCGAGTCCGGCTCATACTTAGCCGGTTTTTTTGTTTGTTGTTTAAGCTGTCTCCTGCGCGTATTTTTTCGAAAAGTTACACAAAAACCCTTACACATAAACATTTGTTTTCATACACAAGCTGTCTTCTGCGTATTAAAACTATTCCATTTTATCACAACTTGTTCACTAGGTACTATTCACAAGACAATATAACCTCAAAACCTGTGTTGGCTGACAGTGACAGATGCGCGCGGTGCGCACGGCGGTTGAAAATAAAACAAACCCTTCCCCCTTCACCCGCGCGGGAAATGTTTTCCATGCAGCTCGGAAAACAAAAACATCGTGTTTGCATACACAATTAATATGTATGGCCACGCCTCTTTGTTTCGATGTTTTTGTGTAATGTTTCGAAAAAACACGCGCAGGAGACACGGCTTTACGATTTTACGCTAAAACTGCTTAATGGATTTGGATGTAATTTGACAGATAGGTAAAAAGGCAAAGGCTAGGCTGTGTCTAAAGCCTAGTATCACTAGGTACTTACTAAGACTTTGCAATTTGATCACCATGCTGGCTAGCTGACTGAACAAAGAAATTAGAGATTTTTTTTAGTCCTAGAGAACTATGTAGTACTTAATTTCGAAACAGGATTGTGAGTTGTGACGTCCACCAACCCGCATTAGGCCCAGTTTGTGGAAAACGGCCCACCCTCTCTCGCAGAGAGTAGGTCTGTGTTCCAGCAGTCTGTAGAAACCATAAAGGTCGATTTTAAGTAGGTGAATTTTGTATAAAGAGGTAAAAAGGTTTTACTACATTGATGATTATAACCTCTTTGTCGCCTTATTTAAAAATGTGAAAATCCTACGTGAGTCATCATTGACGATGCGTTACGATGGAAATATTTTACGTTACGATAATTTTAAACATGGCAGATTGACTGCAGCTGTTATAAACTAGTATTAGGTAGGTATATATAAACGGCGTATCTACGTAGTTTTCGTGGGAAATATGTGTAATTTAGGTTCGATAATATACGAAAATTCTCGGTACGAACATCAGGCATATTCCTGTGAATTTCTGAATTTCTGTCGTATCAGAAACAGATAATTATCGTAAATATACGCCTCTGTGAGCACAGCCTAGCTTTCTTCGGGGATATTGCGTTTTGAGTACTGGTTCTGGTAGGTATAACCTTTATTTGTGATAGGTGCAGTGAACCGCTTATCTGAGGTGACACTTGAACTACCAAATTCGCCCTTAGGTTACTGCTAGGACATAAATAGCACTGTCAATGTCAAATTGTTGTTGTTGTGCGGTTGACTGTAGGTACCCACTGGTTTAGATTGTGTTTTCTGTTTAAGCATACAATTCATATTGTAAGTAAAATCGATTCGATCTATTATTAACTCTATTAATATAATTCATTTAGTGATTTTTTTTAGGGTTTCGTACCCAAAAGGTAAAACGGGAGCCTTTTGCCAGCCTGTCCCATCCTTGATGTCCTCCCTCAGGTTGACGCCCTAAGCCAAGCCTCGTACCCCACAGGGGTGCCCTTAGTGAGCGTTCACCTAGTTTTAATTAGCATAGTTGAATAGCCCCTGGCTGGAGGTTTTAAGTATAGTGGCTTAAGGCACCCACAGGAAAGCCTGGTTAAGTAGTCATGATCTCAGAGGTCAACTACGAGATGCCCTACCTAAAAAAAGGGAGCCTTTTACTAAGACTCCGCTGTCCGTCCGTCTATCTGTCCGTCTGTCACAGGCTGTATCTCATGAACCGTGATAGTTAGTTGAAATGTTTACAGATGATGTATTTCTGTTGCCGCTATAACAACAAATACTAAAAAATCTGACGAAAATAAATATTTAAGGGGGCTCCTATACAACAAACGTGATATTGTTGCCGTTTTTATAGATAATGGTACGGAACCCTTCGTGCGCGAGTCCGACTCGCACTTGGCCGGTTTTTTTTTACTTTGTATACAGTATATTACTAAGATAATATGAATTAGTAACTAATTAACTGATAAAAATAACAAAATTATATGTATACTAACTTAACTAAAACTATTCAAAAACTAAAATGTAGCATCGAATTCATCCGCATCGTTGTCAACTGGTAGGTAATGTACCCAAGAGACTGGCGGCATTGCCACGTTGTATGGAAATGCTTAGCCTCTGGCCAAGGTAAAAACCAGGGGGGGACCTTTGGGTCACGGGAAGTGTGAATTCTATCTTGATTACCTACTTTATAAGACGATGTAGGTTTAGTTAGTCACAAAATAACTTAAATATAATCAAACAAAACACTAAAATTTTAATATAACGGCTATGTTAGTATTATATTAAAATTTTAGTGTGTTTTTTCAACTGAAACCTATTTAGTTAATGGCTGGAAAGCACTCAGCCTCAAACATTCAAAATTCGAATCATTAATCTTTTTTTAATATGGCGTCTTCCCGCGCTAATGCCGAGTTTGCGTTGCTCACTTCTTTTTCTTTATCTAAAATAGGCGCAAGGGCGAATCCAGCCTTCGAGTCAGGGGGGGTCACATAGTTGGGGTCCAGTCAGTGGCGGACTAAGCCTGTCGAGGGCCCTGGGCGGCAAAACAAAATGAGGCCCCCGGTCTTCTGAGTTTATGAAGGTATTTTTATGTAAGCAAAAATGTAGGGGAGCGAGCAAAGCGAGCTCGAAATTTTTTGCATCTGGTCTAGGAATTCCCGGTTAGGTTTCTTTTAATCATCCTTACGGAAATAGGAGTCGAGTTGTCGACTTATGCAGAAAAGTTTGAGAGTTAGAAGAAAATAGAATACAAAAACGAGCGGAGCGAGCTCGAAACTTTTAGCACACCGCTTTGTGCAGGTAAGGTTTTTTTTTTTTGTTAAAAAGTCATACAAATTCATTTATTTGTTTATTTGTGTCATTTTTGGTACATTTTACATGAGATCTTAATAATAAATAATTAGTTCCTCAAAAATCTACCTACTTTAAAAGCGTACACTCTTTCACATAATTTTAATTTATATTTTAAAAAGAATAATCAATATATTGAAATACATTAATAGGAGTTCCTTTATCGACTTATGCAGAAAGTTTGAGAATGTAGATTGTAGCGAGCGAAGCGAGCTCGAAAATGTTCATCCTCCGCTTCCAACTCTAAACTGCTTCTTATTATGTTGACCGTGTTTAGGATATCATTCAAAAGTACTTCTTAAGATTTAGGGGACCGCTAGGACTGGGGGCCCGGGGCGGTTTGTCTTGATACTATTCTGGGGTATTTAATTTCTACGTCTAGTTGCTAACTTCAGATAAACCTACATCGGCACTTATGAAACGTCAGAAGCTAGGAACACGGTTTCGTTTGGTCGTTTCCCATGGGAAAGAGCTGGCAGAAAACTCCACGGTCCATCATCATAATTATAATAACAGCACATAGTCTTATTATGCGTGTCGTTCGCGCATGTGTGGCAAACACATCATACGTGGCAAGTTGGTAATGTCATACTAAGTATTTATTTGATATTTATCAATGAGAGTAGAAAAAATACCAGTGGTCGACCTAGACACAACCCAGGAGGGGGTCATGACCCCCATGACCCCCTGGACCCGCCCTTGAATAGGCGAGGCAAAAGGAAGTTTTAATGCAGAACGATTCTTGTTCGCCTTTTGTAGGAAGGAAACCGTGGGGAACCCTTTCTTAAGAATTCAAATGATTATTATTCATCACCTTTTTCCCAACTTTGTTGGGGTTGGCTAAGCAGTTTCAGTGTAGTAAGCACTGTATTCACAACTGTTTGAGAGGCTGTCATGTCGAAAATGATTTGATGGACACACACATAGGTAAGTCCATCAATGCCTAGTTGCGACCAGGGCCAAGGCTTGTAAACTGCTTTACACTGAATCAGAGTCCCTAACCCTTAATAAGAGAGGTATAATTCTTATTATACCTCTCTTATTAAGGCACTAACCACTTACCTACTACCTAACTAACTTAGTAGTTAGCGCTCCCTTAATTCAGGGCCCTGATTCAGTGTAGTGTAATATCCGTTTAACTACTAACTACTGCCTTACTCTTATTATACCTCTCTTATTAAGGGTTTAGGTACCCTGATTCAGTGCAGTGTAATACCCGCATTAGTACTTTTCACAAACAATGCGCGGAAATTCAAAATAAGTAAATTAATAATAAATTCCAGAATCAGTGACGAATAAAGAAAATTTTTCACGCGCCAATATGTTCATTTGTTTGTTCTTTACTTTAAACAGCTCTATTTGCTAAGCCAGTTCGAAATATAAATAAAATCTTTGATAAGTTACCTCCTTGGTTGCCATGACTGTGTTGACTAAAAAGTTAGTTCCATTTTTAAATAACACGACGGATAAGTTTTCATAGTAATTATTAGGCCGCTTAACACGACAGCTAAGGACAGATAAGACCTAGTTAGATCGATTTTTCGCCCCCGTAAACCCCAATATTGCAAGTTTTATCGAAATTGTTTGAGCCGATTTCGAGAACATTAGTAGGTACAAATATATAGGCAAACGAATATATATATACATACAAATATTGTTCGTTTAATACTATAGGATTCAGCTGAATAAATACATAACGTCGTCTGCTATGGTACATTCGCAGATCGAGTACACATGAGTGATTTAATTTCTATATAAGGCTTGGTGCACATACACGATTTAGTAGGGGATTTTAAGTTATTTATTCAAAGTAAATAAGTAGGTCACCAATCAGGGTCAGGGTCCACCAATTTGGGCACGCCACAATTGCGGCGATAAGTCCCCTCTTTGAGGAGTGGCTAGAGAGGCGCCACGGCGTCCTCACCTTCCGCGTGACGCAGGTCCTCACCGGACACGGCTGTTTCAGGAAGTTCCTGTTCAGGATAAGGCGGGAGGAAACGCCCGGGTGTCACCATTGTGTGGATCGCCCGGAGAACACGGTGGAGCATACGGTGGAGGTCTGCCCGGCTTAGGTGGAGCTTCGCCGTGTCCTCGTGGAGGCGATCGGCGGCGGTGATCTCTCGCATCCGGCCCTGGTTCAGGCCATGGTACGGAGTGAGAGGAAATGGGAGGCGTTCACCTCCTTCTACGAACTAGTAATGCTTGCGAAGGAGGAGGCGGAACGCGTGAGGGAGAGGCAAATTTCACACCCACGCGTCCCTTACCGTCGCAGGAGGAGACGCCCAGGGCATCGGGAATCGCAGGCCGATTTCCGGTCACCGTAGGCGCGGGCTTGCGGACGGTGAGCAACGGGTAGCTCACCGTCCGATAAAGACTGCCCGGGTCGACGGCGCGCCTCAAAGAGATGTCAGCAGAATCGACGGGGTCCACTAGGGCCGATGCCTGCCGGGATTGCGAAGAGATCCGAAAGGGAGATCGTAGCCCTCAGCAACATGGCAACTGAAGGAACACGGGTGGGATTTTGTCAGTAAGAGTCTGACAGGCCCTCCCGCTGCGCCCAGAGCGGGCGAAGTTATTTGACAATTTTCCACCCAAAAAAAAGGGGGTCACCAATTAAAGTTTTATTTGGGGACCGTTTTTAAAAATAATCCGGATCACGGCAGTGTTCCCGCCAATTCGAGCAAAACAAACACAAAGGCATAGCTGTACCATCTTTTCACAAAGCCTTTATAGGTTATCCACATGACTAAAAATGAGCTATGACTGTGGCGATCCGTTTGGTAGAGATGTATTTTTTAATAACCGTCAAAAAATGTCAACGCAGGTCAAATTTTTAACGCAGGATTGAATTTTTTTTGGTTCAGAATCATGTATTGAATCCATGGTAACAGTTTTCGCGTCGATGTCCTTGCTACCCTGTATACAAATATTGCTCATTTAATAATATGGGATTTTTACGTAAAATATCGGTATTTTGATTTTCCCATTATAAGTAAATAATATTAGTCCCCAGTCCAATTTTCTTTTGATATATTATTTTCGAGTCCCTCGACGTTTTCCGTAAAATTCATGTCTGTTCATGTACGACCCAAATACCTACATGCTGTATAAACTTATACCTCAAGTTGTATTTGTGTTTCCCTCCGTGTTGGATGTAAAAATAGATAGTATCAACTTTTTATTATCTTGTGTGAATCGTAAAAGTTGGGCTCAGGGAAGGGTTTGTTTTCTACCTTTGTAGCTGTTACCTACCAGGGTTGTTACGGAGCTCCGGTTTCGGTTCCGAAAGGTCGGAATTTCCGATTAATTTTACACCTCCGATTCCGACTTCGGTTCCGATAATTTTGAATCGGAGTTATACCGAAGTTCGAAACGCAGCGAGGCACGTGACTAGAGCGCGTATAAACAATTATATATAAGTATTTTAACTTGTCGCCAGTGTAATTTTATTTCATTTTATACACGCTCACGCTCGAAGTCTGCGTTTATTGTTTTGTTTGTGGATGTTATCGCTAATATTTGACTGATTAAAGAGACTGAATTATATTTCAATTGATTCATTAAGCCTTCCCATAACACATCTTTCTTCTACCTCCACCTTCGACTCCGGTTCTGGTTCCGGTTTCGATTCCAATTCCGATTCTTATAAATCAAATTTAAAACTTCCGATTCCGGTTCCGATTCGAGTAAAACGACTTCCGTAACATCCCTGGTGCCTACCTATCTACAACATGTATCAGATCTTAGGTGTGGTCATATTTAAGGCAGTAGTACAGACCATCAAACTGAACAACTTTCTCTATGGGACCGACATCGTTATAGAGGTATGAGGAACAGGGTGTAATAAAGTTCACTTTTCCTCTATAGAAAAGGGAGGATCCTCCGAACCAGACGAGTGTCGTCTGATGGGCTATTGCCCGACGATTGATGTCGGGACCTTATATATATTCGTCGCACGGAAACTCTGCTTGCGCGATGCAGGATTAGCGTGACGTCAGGTCTTTGGTGGGTTATTTGCATGTGGCAATGTAAATGCCGACACAGTCGCATCGAGAAAGTTGTTCAGTTTGTTGGTCTGTACCACCCTTTTTTTTTGTTTGGTTAATTATCAAATATCTCTGGGCCGAGCGGGAGGGCGTGTGAGACTCTTACTGACTAAAACTCACCCGTGTTCCTTCAGTTGCCATGTTGCCGGGGGCCACGATCTCCCTTTCGGATCTCTTCGCAACCCCGGCAGGTCAGTCGGAAAGATGAAGCTAGTTGCCCATTCCAATGCGTAGTAGATACCTATGAATAAAAACGGGCAAGAAACTCTACGGGCACTCTTTTAAATCAAAATAAGGTTACAAAATATTGGTTACATCATTCATATTGAAGTTATACATGTGAGAACGATGCAGAACGTTAAAAGCGTCCGTAATAAAACATAAAACAATTCAAAAATTAAATCAAAATAAGCTGACTTGTACTGTACTTAACATTAATCTTCAACTTTACCATATAAGTACATATATTTATTTCAACAGGAATGCTGCGGTATTTTCGATATACCGGAGGATCATGATTCATGCTAAGCAATTTGATGATCTAGATGTTCTAGACTCTTACATATGAGATATAAGTATATAACACATTTCTGATACCCGCTGTATAGTAATTGACTTTTAATAACCATGTGTTCTCTTTAATCGAAATTGTTTTTATTTTCCATTTCTCCATCGAACCTCACTTAAAAAGTTTTAATGTTCTTCTCATTAAAAAAAAAACCTAATTTTTTTTGACGTGATCAATAATTCCTGAGAGGATAATGTTCCTCTAATTAAAAAGTTCCTTTTTTACTTTTCTATATATCTATGTGTGGTTTATACAAAGTGGAGACGTCGATACGACAATAACTTTCAATTCAATTCAAAATATTTGATTACACATAAACCTACAAGGGCACATATGAAACGTCAGAAGGTACACTGCACGGTTCCAATAGAGATGATGCCTTGGTAACGAAAAGAAATTCTATTTAGTCTGTCAGTCAGATAATAAAAGAATATTAGACACGAATTTTTTGCTTTATCATATTAATAAAAAATGACTTGGATAAAATGCATTAAAGTTGGGGAATGGGGGTCGCTACGTCACAAGTAACTATGAAATCTACATACTCGTGACGTCATGGCACATTTTAACTTAATGTATCGCCGTAATCTTTTGTTAAAGTAAAAAAAAGAAAAAATACGTGTACAATATTTTTTAAGAATCTACCTGACGGATACAAATAAAATTATTAGTCATCATCCCAATTTGTCGTTTCCTATGGAGAAGAGCCGGCAAGAAACTCCACGGTTACTCTTTTAATAATAATTTGCTTTTAAAATAACAGTGTTAATAGGTGTGGGAGGACTGTGTAGGTCTTTCAACTTCTTATATCTAATGACGTTCCCAGTGTACATGCAAAAATTCAATCAAGTACATTTAATAGTAAAATTTAGTCACTAAAGCTAGTCGATTGGCAAAATCCATCAGTACTAATTAGTTTGATTGAAAAAGTTATTAAATGTAATGTTAAAATAAATTATTTGATACTTTCAGAATATTATACTCCTATGCATTAATATTTCCAGTGCAGTGCTGGCCCAGTGCTAAAGGCCGCCACTTACGAATTGTAGGTCGTAGGTTCCAACTCAGACAAGCCCTTTACTTTGTGTAAATAATTTCATCACCACTGCTCTCAAAATGGTGAAGGAAAACATCGTGAGAAAACCGGCATTTCCTAGAACCAAAAATTCGAAAGCATGTGACATCTACCAACCTGCACTGGGCCCTTTTTTATATTTTTTGAGAAAATTGAAAATAACAGACAAACGGATACCGGAGTGATTATATAAGTGTTCCTTTGATCATATTTTGACACCATGCACGAAAAATAGTTATATAACGAATATATTATGCATATAAATAAAAAATATTAGAAATGTTGGTACAAGTCAGCCTTAAATATTATAAAACAAAGTTCCCCGCCGCGTCTGTCTGTCTGTCGGTCTGTCTGTCTGTCTGTCTGTCTGAACGCGATAAACTCAAACACTACCGAAAGGATTTTCAAACGGTTTTCACCAATGGACGGAGTGATTCATGCGGAAGGTTTTAGTGTATAATTTATTAAGGTTTTGTGTAAATTGGCTGAAATTTGACGATTGTTGAAGATGTCGGAAAAAATCATGCCGACTGGGAACTTAATTGGCGTGCGCCGCAAAAATCGTAAAAGTTACATAAAATTTATGTTCTACAATTCAGTAGTATGAGGAACAGGGTGTAAAGTTCACTCATCCACCATAGAAAAAGGAAGGATCCTTCGACCACATGGATGTTGTGTTTGGCGTGCAACTGCCCGACGACGGTTAAAGTCGGAATCTTATATTACAGGACGTCCCACAGATATGCCACATGGAGGAAAAGTACCTTGAATATTGTAGATGGAACATTTTACTGAAAGAAGACATTATTTGAATTTAAAAAACAATTTAAACTGCATTCATAGATATTTAAATAATTACGTGGTTGAACCGGGGATCGAACCCGTTACACGAGAAAAATAATAACCCTGTAGCTTTATCATACCAATCGAAAGGCTTCATCATAAGGATTATTTTTTGCTAAATAACATAGTGTCACAAATAAAAGGAAGACCATGAATTTTAACATTTGATGTGAAATTTTGTTCAGAATAATTAAATTTGATAAAATCCGAATTATCCCTAGACGATGTTGATGTGTGTAGTTCTGGTACAAATTAAGTTACGCTCATTTAAGTTTTAATGAAAATAATTTACTTTTATTTTAAGGCATGCTAGAAAACGCAAATGTGGGTGTGAGTGTGTGAGTGTGAGAGTGTCTGTACAACAATGACGGTCTTTGCCTGTCTATGATACCAGATGCATTAAGGAAAAAGGCATAATTTAATAGGTACCTAATATATTATTGTAATAGGGAAAATAATAGAGGTACGTGACTTAAACAATGACTTAAAAATAGATGTCAATGGTTTGTTATTAACAATAGGTTTTAAATGATCCTCTAACAATACATAATATTCATATTATTATTATTCAATAACAACCTCACGTTTCTATCGAAGGTTAAGCTACGCTTACTGCGGTGGGTTCGTAGATGGGTGATCATCCATTACATATCGAGGCTCCCGGCTGTCATTCGTAAATCTTTGACAGTCGTTACGGGTAGTCAGAAGCCTAACAGTCTGAGAATCAGTCTTACCAAAGCGGTATCGTGTTATCCAGTAACTGGGTTGTGGAGGTCAGATAAGCAGTCGTTCCATGTGAAATACTGGTAGATATTCAGCTGCATCCCGTTAGACTGGAAGCCGGCCCAAACAAAATTTGGAAAAGGTTTGGGAGAGTTTATTCAATGATTTATTAAACATGGATGAAGATCACGCATTAATTATAATTTATTATGGTGATCCAATCTACAGGTGGATTTTTAAGACGGGGCATTATGGGCAGGTTCCTTCATTAAGTTTTTGAGTACCGGTCAACTGCCCTAACTTCGCCTGGCATCTTATGTTTGCTTATAATGAAAAAGCTGTTATTTCTTTTTTATTTTACTTTATTTTGAGTTTTCATAGAGAACTTTAAGTTTTGATTGCTATGCAAGTAAAATGAAAAAGATATTAAATCTTTTCCATTATAAGCAAACGTAGGACGCCAGGCGAAGTTAGGGCAGTTGACGGTACTGAAATTAAAACTGATTTTCAGTTTTTTTTTTATTGGTAGGTAAGTCGTCTGTAAAAACATCAATTCACGTGTTTTATTTTTATTATTCAGGTATTTACCTACCTGCCCTTACTGCCCCGTCTCAAAAATTCCGAGCCTGCCGTAGTTGCGTACTCTTAATACTTATGACACTGATGAGGCACCTACTCACTAAACAATAATCGTATTTTTCAGTATTCCCGTTAGACGAAGTATAATTATTACTACCACTGTAATCTAGTGATCATAATGAACAAATCAACATGCGTTTTATTAATAGACGCCACAAATTTTGGTGGGCCTAATCCCCGAACAAAAAAAAAAACTATCTCCCTTCCCCAGTGGTCCAGACATAACTTGCCTGAAAATTAAAATCAGACAGGTAAAGTATTTGAAAATCCAATAACTGATTTTACCGACTTGGACATCGAATTTAGACCTACATAACGTTTAACAGTCGCGCCCATTTTGATTAACTAATGAAAATGCCAATTGCGTTTGCTAATAAATATGTATAATAAAAAGTTCATCAAACCGACAGCTAGTGGAAAAAAATGTAAATTAACATCTCAACCATGCAGCTATTTATTATCAAATATTACTACAGTTCCAGACATGGAAATAGAAGTTTGAATAAAATTTTCATGTTAATTTAATCGATATTGAACTCATTTTCTCTCTGCCAATGTTTTAATGTAAACTAAACATCTCACTATATTAGACAGTTACATCCGTTTAACGAACGTGCTGTAATCGTAAATAGCTAATAACGACTAACTAAAATAATCTTCATATAAAACCGTGATCATGAAAGGGGAATTATAAATAATTTTCCTGTGCCTCAATATTGTTCATGTTATCTGTCAAACCATAAAGATTGATAACCCTTCGCGCCAAAACAAACGTCACTTTCGCCGCGTTCCGTCTAATTAAAAACAAAAACATGAAAAATTAAGCGCGTTCCAATTTACGAATAATGAGAGCATAATTCGATATTTTTGTCCGACGTTTTTCGGTTTCAGTGGCCAGGATAATAAGTGAGTGGGATGGCTGATACGATACGTTTGAAGTTGGAAAGGGACGAAGATATTGTGTACTTTCTCATATAGATTTGTTGAAAGCTGCGATAGGGACGTACGTTCAGTTTTCCGAGATCGTTTCGCGAGAGACGTCGTCGCGTTCGTACCTATTTGTGCGGAAATTTCGCAATTTACTACATGTGATTTATAACAAAAAAAAAACTATCATGTCCCCGGAGGGTGATTTTAGAACAGATACGTTGTAATGAGGGTCCGGTTTCGTTATAATGATTAAATGTGTTAAAAAAAACGCGTTCGGATATCAAAACAAAGTCGGAACGTTTGATTTGTTGGAATTTTGTGCGTACCTACGTAATATTGTAAATATTTGAGCCGTATTTAATTGATGTCTTTGCTTGAGTGAAACGTTATAATAAAAAAAACAAAGTGCAATGTGATGTGTTGTTTTGAGGATTTTAATTTTTGAATTTGGAATTTTTAATACTGGTGAGTTTTCAAACATTTTATTGTATTTATTTTTTAAACTTTCAAATACTTTTTTATCGGTATGTACTCTTTTCATTTCTTTTAGTTTATAATTTACTCTTTTACAGCAAATTTCAGAAGGCGTATTACCATAAATCTTAATTACAAATGCAAATGTCTTACATAAATTAACATATAATTGTTATTCAGAACCTATAAATCAAACTTACCTATCGATTTCATAATAGTTTCGGAGCTTGTTTAAGAATTAATCTATGCCAGATTAAATACGAGAATTTAAAATAAACATTATGATGTTGTAAATAATTTTCTGAAAGTATGGGGCACTGTTTTTCAAATTTTCCAACCTATGGGAGGCGTAAAAGACTTATAATTACCTTGCCCTTATCTCAATTAATTTAGTGTCGAAGCAGAATTGTTTTCTTCTTCTGCCATATTTCTCTATGTTGTTATCTCGGTAGTTACCCCTTTTCTAGCCATATCATCCTTCACACAGTCCATCCATCCTCTCTTTGGTCTTCTTCTTCTCTTATAGCCATCCATATTCATACTCACAACAGCTTTTCTGAAGCCATTTTCCTAAAAGGCCTAAAATATATTTAAGAGACTAGAGGGTACTTCAATATTGTCCTCCTTTCTGATAACAACAGTAAACTGCATTCGCAAATCCGTGTAGCAATCGCGGTGATTACATTTTTTCCCTTTGACCTTTCATCTTAGCGGTCATTGGGACATTTTGAGGGCTTATGGCTAAATACTTATTGACACCCGCACGGGTCGATCAAACTCTGCCACGGTCGGTACGTGGATGTATGACCATCTATTACATATCAAGACCCCTCCGTGCCTCGGAAAGCACGTTAAGCCGTTATTCCCGACTGTCATTAGTAGATCTAGGACAGTTGGTAGTCAGAAGCCCAAAAGTCTGACAGCCAGTCTTGCCAAGGGGTCGCGTTATCATAACTAGGTTGTGGAGGTCTTCAGCTGCATCTGGTTAGATTGGAAGTCGACGATGATCATGATTGGGATATTTTGAACAAAAAATACTTATGGTCAATATTTCTTAATATTAACCATAAGTATTTTTTTATTTCTAAATCAGAATACCTACCAGCCTTCAATTGTAGAAATTTAAAGGCCTCTATAGGCAACGTAGGAATGTGATGAACATTCTTTGTATGGGAAGACGTATTTGAAATGCAGTGGAGCAAAAACAATTTAAAAAAATGGTTAGTTCCTTGATTTGTTGTATTTTGTACAATGTTAGTGACAATTGACATTGACAGTAATGATGACAGATAAAACTAAATCTTGTGCTGCCAACATTGACTGAATGCCGGAGTGACTGATAGACAATGTCCAAGGAATTTCTTGCCCGTTCTTCTCCATAGGAAGGTTCCAAAAGTCAATGTTGGCAACACAACATTTAGTTTTATCTGTCATTATTACTGTCAATGTCAACAACGCTTTGGAATGGACAACTAGCTTCATTTTTCTGACTGACCGACCCCTTGACAATTCAAAAGTGCTTGGTTTAATTTGATCCCAATAGCACAACATCGTGCTGAGTGGAAGCATTTTTGTCACAGTCATGACGTGCTCTCAGCTACCGACTATTTCTGTCATTTTCTTCACGATCGGTTCAGTGGCTTCGGCGCACATTTACACAAGCACGCATAAACTCACACCTTCTTCCCATGGGGGTATGCAGAAACTACAAATCGCCATCTGCTACAATGCTTACTTACATACTCCTTTTGCTTCGTTTACGTTTTTACATCATCACCCTAATTGATAACAGACTACCTATCATCCACAATCTGAATCATTTTGAAGGATATTCCTAATCCATCTCTTCGTATATCTTCGAAGAATAGGAATGATGCCTGGGTCAAAAAAAAGAAATTCTACTTAGCCCGTCAGTCAGATCATAAAAAATATTAGACACGTATTTTTTGCTTTATCATATTAATTTAAAAAATGACTAAAATAAAACGCATTAAAGTTGACGAGTGGGGGTCGCTACGTCACAAGTATAAAATCTACATACTTGTGACGTCTTGGCAAATTTTGTGTCGCCGTAATCTTTTGTTAACGTAAAAAAAGCAAAAAATATATGTCCAATATTTTTTAATCATCTACCTGAAGGACAAAAAAATTGTAATCATCCCTATTTGTCGGCTCAACAACTTAAATAACGCAATTAATATTGTTGAAATGTCAAAATTAAAGTCATGGCTACTGTTACTGTGTTGCGCAATTACCCCGCTGGTCATACACGCACGCTGGTTGCGAGTATTACGCGCCTGACCTTTCTGAAGAATACCACCAACAAGTTCACTAATTTATAATATTAAGATAGAAATAAAGCGATGTCGGATTAACCACGTAGCAAGAGTAGCAATTGTTACGGGTACCGCGCAAATGGGGCCCTACGTATCCAAATGCGCCCCACCTCCGCCTGAGCGTAATTTTTTGAGTGAAACTTGTTAAAAATATTGAATTCACTTTATGTCACAAAAACGAGATACGTTACACCTTTCCCGATTAAGACAATCCACGTCAGACAATTGGTAATACATTTTTTTACATAGTTCTAAAATATTGTTTTTTTTTACCGCTTTATACTTAAGAACCCATAGAAAATCAAGGGCCTCTCGATATAATTTGCTACGGGCTCCGCGCTTCCTTATAGATGCAACGGAATATAGAATGTATCACAAAATCTGATTAGGTACCCGTGTTTCGACGTACCAAACGTTCACTCTAAACTCTCATAACAAAATTATCACAAAACGTAATTCAAGCCTTGGGGGACTCCCTCGTAGTTGGCGCGGCGGCACGATAAAAAGCTAATCTAATCATCACCGGCCACACGTGGGTAAAGGCAGCGCCTATCAGCCTATTGAACTGAGTAGAAAGTTATGTACAGAACCCACGAATGAAAGCTTATCAGATTGATAATGGAGGTTTTAGTGGCATTGTTATTGTCTCGGTGGTTTTGAGGCTGTGAATGCGACTGCTGAGAAGGTCCAGGATTCGATTCCAAGGTCGGGCAAAGTTATTAGGTTTTTCCATTTGGAATTTCTCATTGGCAGCCCGGAGTCTGGATTTGTGCCCGGTTGATGGCCATAGGCTCGCACCCTATTACATGGGACTTAAACATAACTGGCAAAATGTGGGTGTTCTAAGGTACACCTCTACCCACCCCTTTGGGGAATTACAGGCGTGATTTATGTAGTTGTAATTTATTTAATTAACTCTGTGGTCTTGTGGTTGTGAATGCGACTGCTGTGAAAGATCCCGAGTTCGATAAGGCAATTTTTTTTAGGCAAATAGGAATGATGACTAACATTTTTTTTGATGTCCGTCAAGTTGATTATCACAAAATATTGGACACGTATTTTTAAAACAAATGTGCGATACATTATAACTCAATGTATCGCACATTGAGTTAAAATGTGCCATGACGTCACGAGAATGTAGATTTTATACTTACTTGTGACGTAGCGACCCCCATTCCCCAACTTTAATGCGTTTTATCGAAGTCATTTTGTATTAATATGATAAAGCAAAAAATACGTGTCTAATATTTTTTTATTATTTGACTGACGGACTAAATAGCATTTCTTTTTTTTACCCAAGCATCTTCCCTATTCTAAGTAAATGATAAATGATTATGTTTCTCTAAGTATACAATTTATTACACAACTAACTATTTACACTAGGTCGTAAATGAAATGACTAACTAACTAACTATACAAATAGTTATAAAAACAATAGGATACTTAGGCGTTGAAGTATTCGTCCGCATCGCTGTCATTCAAGAAACGTGCCTAGAAGACTGGCAACATTGACACGTTGAATGGCAATGCTAATTCTTTAACTAATTTCCGTCTAAAGTCTGGATTTGTGCTGGTTAAAGTTATATGAATAGAATCCGGAACGACATGACCCGGCAGGGAACCAAAATTGACGACATACCTCACAGAATAAGCAAGCTGAACTAGCAATGGGCCGGCCATATTAGCTGTAGAACCGATGACCGTTGGTGTAGATGTGTTCTTGAGTATGGACCGCGAATCGGCAAACGTAAGGTAGGACGTCCTCAGGCTAGGTAGAGCGACGATCTCCGCAGGGTGGCTGGTAGCAGCTGGAGGAAAGTTGCCGAGAATCGAGCTGAATGGCGTGCAATTGGAGAGGCCTATGACTAGCAGTGGACTGCTGTAGTCTGATGATGAGCCCATTGCCACTGGATTGGATAGTGGATTGACTTTTAAAACTTATGACGAGTTGAGGGTGTTCCGTGTAATGTACACCTCTGCCAAAGTGCCAGCCCATCATGAAATAAAACACTTATAATAGCACTTAGCTCTTTCCCTAAAAACCTAAAAGAGTAAAAGGACTGGGCTAAAGTTGGTTACAATTATCAAAAAAATTGGAGTAAAATTATGACGGAATAGAACGATAAATGGAGCAATTAAATGACTGGAATTTGTGACGTGCCCTATGTGTCACTGAGTTTCGGCTAGGGTTTCCAGGTCCAAAATTATAAAAGCCGGACACAGATTCATATTTACCCGGACGTTTTACCCTGAAAGCCTGACACAATATAAAAAAAAAAACTTTTAATTGTGTATTTATTCAAATGTTATTCATTTGAGTTTTACTTTACTCTTAATTATGAATCACATTTAATTTTTACTAAAGTAATTAGTAACTTCTTTACATTGAAAGTACCTAAAACTAAAACAATAAATAATAATCATTACATTGAAAGTAATTAAAATAATCAATAATCAATCAGGCATCTTTTGGCGGGGCAGGGTTGACCAAAAGCCTAACAAAAGCCGGACAGTCTTGCGGCTGTCACCGATAAAATAATCACACTCCTATAAATTCCTATAGTTTCAGCGGTATTGCACCTTTCTAACCGGAACACAGCAATACTGGATCGCAATTTTATATCCCTAAATGATAAATCATATTTATTTTATAAATTGTTTAAAAATAACGCTTTTACACGACATCTGGAGTGGAGTTTCTTATCGGCTCTTCTCCATAGGAAACGATCAATTGGAACCGTGCACCTAGCTTCTGACGTTTCGTAAGTGCCCTTGTAGGTTTATGTGAAAAAAATAATTTAGAATTTGTCTTGTTTTTACTATTATAATTCAGTGTTTCCTAGCTGATTACTATCTTTCTGTGTTTCGTAGCCTGGCTAAATAAAGCTGTGATTATATGGACAATCTTTTCAGATATTATTGCCCGTCTTTACAGTTTCCGGAGGCATAAGCAGCTTATAATGTTCCCACTGCTGGGATACAGGCCTCCTCACTGTGAGAGGGAGTGGGCCGTAATCCACCACGCGGGCCCAGTGCGGGTTGGTGGATGCCATATGTCTTCGATTTTTTTATGTTCTAGGACATGCCGGTTTCCTCACGATGTTTTCCTTCACCGTTTTGAGAGCAGTGGCGATGAAATAATTTACACAAAGACAGTGCCTGAACGACTCGTAAGTCGCGGCCGTTTGTCCTGGGCGACCACGGCTCCCTTTAGCAAATTGCTCAAGCGAGCAATTAGTAGAACAATATTGTTTGGTTCCTAAAAATACACGATCAGTCATAGTGCCTCGTTGGACTAAGTGGTCACAAGCGCTATTGCTGTGCATAAGGTCCTAGATTCGATTCCCGGTTCGTGCGAAGTGTTATTGGGTTTTTCCATCAGGAATTTCTCAGTAGCATGGAGTGGGAGGGCGTGTCAGACTCTTACTGAATAAAACCCACCCCTGTTTCTTCAGTTGCTTGTATGTGGCCAGGGGATACGATAACCCTTTCGGACAAACCCGCAACCTCGACAGGCATCGGCCCTAGCTCATTGAGTCGCGCGTGGAACACAACGCGCCGTCGACCCGGGCCTGGTCCTTATCGGACGGCGAGCTATCCATTGCTCACCGTCCGCAAGCCCGCGCCTACACCTACTGTGGCCGGGAATCAGCCTGAGACTCCCGACGCCCAGGGCGTCTCCAGTATAGGTACACCTAGGGCTACCCTCACCTAAATTATGGGCTCCGGACAAAAAATTCAAATACCCCGGACATTTGGGTGAAATCAAGATTTTACACCGGACGCCCTCGGATTTTTTTTTGCAATAAATTAAAACCATCGTTAAGTATCATTTTTTTTTATTAATTGAAAATCAACTTAAACTTCAACAATACAAATAAAAGGTTTTATTTACTAATCAACTGTACTTACACTATTCTCTTTCTGAGGTATTATGGTAACAAAAATAAAGTTTAATAAATTAGAATTTAGGATAATACTTTAATTTATCGCAAATAATTCAATTAATCAGATTTCCCCTGATACAAAACTATTTAAAAACATCGCCAGGACGTTCCGAACACCCTCCAAACTAGAACAAATCCGAGGAAATCTGGACGGATGGCAGCCCTAGGTATACCTCTACCTAACCGTTCGGGGAATAGTGGCGTAATGTTTTGTCAATATAGCCAAGAATTTAGTAATTTAAGTAGTAGGTAGGTTAAACCCTGAAGAGCGGATTAAAATGAAGTATTAAATCCAAAATAACAGCACTAAAGCTCATAATGTTATAACAGTTTCGCGACAAAATTCAGTTTCCTATTTTCCGTGCATACCATTGCGGTTAATCACCAAGAGTTTCTAAAACATTCGCTGATGACGTAGTACTAACAACAAAGTGATCCAAACAGTTTTTAACGACTCTCACTATAAACTGTGGTATAACAATTTGGTTGTTTTTTTTTTAATTTCTCGTACCTAAGTTTATTTAAACTCTAAAATATGGTTATAGAATACCATTAATTAATCTTTTATGAGATTAATACTGGCCCTATTGCGATCATCGTATTTAAATAAAAATGTAGTAGTTTCGCCTAATATATTTTTTCTTTAGAAATATAGTATTTAGAACTCTAATTTAGTAGGATACTATATTATACAGTAGGGTTGGCAACCCTACCTGGCCATCAGTACCCTAATTGCGTAATACACGATCAATCACAATTTGTTTTGATTTGAAACAGATTGCTAATCCATTGCTTCATAAATTGGAAAAAAAAAATCTGCTTAACAACGTAAATAACGTAATGAATGTTGTTGAAGTGTCAAAATGAAACAAATTTGCTATAATCGTTTATAAAAATACGTTATGAAATTCATCATCACTGCTGTACGGCAAAAAGATATATCGGGAGATAAGCTGCATAACCTAGAATAAATGATATAAAATATGTCTAGATAGTCAGAGTTACAAACTCGTCGAAAAAAATAGCGTCCAACTATTGGCCGCACAATGCACGCACAATGACAGTACAATGACGTGGCGAGAGCGTTAGACGTAGCTGTCACGCACACCAGAATAACAAAGTTTGATTGTTTGTTTTAGTTCTTTTGCAGCGCGACACTATCCAGATAATCAAAGCCTAGAATCATAAATGGAAAGATGTGTAACATCTATAAAACCAGGCTGGGTCGGAGTGGTTGATTAACTCTCATTCCCTCCCGCAGAGAGGCTAAGGCCTGAGGAATATTAAAAGGCTGACACTTATATTTTGATACTTAGCAAAATACTAGCACGAATATTTAGCAGAATATGGGTTCACTTTTATCGTGTTGACATCGACGAAATTTTGTAGTAGAAAAAAGAAATTCTATTTAGTCCATCAGTCAGATAATAAAAAAATTAAAGACACGTGTTTATTGCTTTATCACTTTAATAAAAAATGACTTAGATAAAACGCATTAAAGTTGAGGAGAGGGTGTCGCTACGTCAGAAGTAAGTATAAAATCTACATACTCGTGACGTCATGACACATTTTAACTCAATGTATCGCCGTAATACATTGATAACGTAAAAAAAGAAAAAAATACTTGTGCAATATTTTTTAATAATCTAACTGACGGACAAAAAAAATAGGCCAATAAGAGGACCAGGTAGATAAATGTCTGAGATGGTCTTCTGCGGAAAGAATCACACAGATTTGAGTGGACATGTCCAGTCAGTACACGCATATGTCAGTAATCGTGTAGCTCAACGCAGCTCAACTTTTTCTTTTTAAAACGAGCATTGATCACCGCTCTTACTTGCAAGTTGGCTATTCCAGACCATTACTGCCAGTTTTCCTCACAACTTTAATGAACCGTTACAACGGTGTTTAATCCCGGTTTGCACTAACGTCATACTTAGCACATAATTAATAAAAGACGTAAACCTAGCTTTATTAGCACGGAAATACACGGTTCCTAAATCGAGCACCATTGGGATTGTGAACCTGCCTTTTTCAGAGCCAATCATGGGTTGGTGGTGATGCCTTAGTTTAGTTACTGTAAACACCCATTAGAAACTAACTAAAAAGTAAAATATTAGGTACATTGTAATGGGGATGACACCGGGGTAAAAAAAAAAGGAAATTCTGTTAAGTCCGTCAGTCAGATAATAAAAAAATAGACATGTGTTTTTTGCTTTATCATATTAATAAAAAATTACTTAGATAAAACGCATTAAAGTTAGGTAGTGGAGGTTGTTACGTCACAAGTAAGTACAAAATCTACATAATCGTGACGTCATGGCACAATTTAACTCAATGTACCTATTACCGTAATCTTTAGATTACGTAAAAAAAGAAAAAATACGCGTTCAATATTTTTTAATAATCTGACGGACAAAAAATATTTTTTAGTCATTATCTCTATTGTCATACTGTACCCTAATTGTGTAACTTATTTTCGTAAACAATTATGCTCAATTTGTTTAATTTTGACATTTATTGCGTTATTTACGTTGTTGAGCAGATTTTCATTTTCCAACTTATGAAGCAACGGATTAGCTATCTGTTTCAAATCACCAGACAGACAGATTGTGATTGTGTTGTATTACGCAATTAGGGTACTGGTATGGTCTGCAACGAAAATCAATTATCACCGTAACTTAAACTTTTTAACTGTTTTCATAAAAAAACAATATGGCTGATTTGAAACGTCAACAAACGTCTCGAAAATTTTTGTAACATTAATATTATAAGGTTGAAAAAATAGTTAAAAAACATTAAAAGGCTGGAAAAAAAACTGTCGGTTATTTTAACTCGATCTCAGATTTGATGCCACCAACTGCATCAGACTGCTTGAAAAGTAAGCTTGTTTCGAACTTTTTAGGTGCAATCTGGATTTTTTAAATAATTATTACTCATGCTATTGATTACAGTGCGGCCGTCGCGCGTCGAGAGAATGCGTTCTTGATACCTGTCAGTTTTATACTAACGGATATTTGTTTTGCGAATTTCATCCTTATTACTACTAGAAATTGTCCAACTGACAGGTGTCAGGAACGCATTCTCTCGACGGCCGGACTGTAGTTTCTTTTGACGTATACACTGACCACAAACGTCCTTAAACCGCAATTAATACTTCACATTCTACGTCTCGAAAATACAACATTGATTAGATATTCAGTTCAAACCAAAGCTATATAAATTGCTCCCAATTTTGGCTTTGTTTCTATAGACAAGTTCCTGTTCGATTGAAAACCCAAGCACGTGCAGGGAATCAGACTCTTTCGGTAGAAATTGATGAAACTAGGCAGCTGTGTATGTATATATTGTTCGTTCCGATTGGTTGATTAATGTTGGGATTATATCTTTGATTGCTTTTGTTAGAAGCTTTAGATGGAATGCGTGTGATTTATAATGATTATTTGGAGCAGTGGTAGTGGCCGCACTTACGAGTGTAGGTCGTAAATTCGAACCCTGATGGGCGCTTTACTTTATGTAAATAATTTCATCACCACTGCTCTCAAAACGGTGAAGGAAAGCATCGTGAGGAAACCGGCATGTCCTAGAAGATATGTGACATGTACCAACCCGCACTGGGCCCACGTGGTGGATTACAGCCCAATCCCTTTCACAGAGCGGAGGCCTGTGTCCCAGCAGTGGGAACATTATATGCTGATTATGCTATTGAAGAGACAGAAATATCTTTTTCTAAGAATTCTTCTCAAGCTAGGTGTTCGTGGCTAAATAATAAGTCGCACGGGGCGATCGTAAGCTATGCTTGCCGTGGTCGTTTCGTGGATGGGTGACCATTCATTACATATCGAAACTTCGTGCTTCGGAAAGCACGATAAGCTTTGACAGTCGTTACGGGTAGTCAGAAGACTAAGAGTCTGACTACCAGTCTTACCAAGGGGTATCGTATTACCCAGTAACTGGGTTGTGGAAGTCAGATAGGCAGTTGCTTCATGTAAAATACTGGTATTCAGCTCCATCTTTATGTAAACAACAATATTGAATTATCGCTTATCAAATTGTATTATTTCTACCTACGCCACAAGGGATGGTATGAAAACAACAGATAAGGAAGGGTAACAGAAAGAGCTGCCAACGGCCACGTCATAACCGATAGTTGCTTCCGGTAGATTACACTTAACGGTTAAAGGTTTTTGTGTGTATCATGATAATGATCAATAGGGAGATTTTCTGGACGTGTGTGTTTTAATGCTGACCACAATATAATTGTTTATTATCAAAATACAATTGTGTTGTTTATAATAGGGATAACGAATAAAAAAATGTTTGTCCTTTAGGTCCATTATTAAAAATTATTGGACTCGTATTTTTCCTTAGTTACGTAATCTGATGATTGTGGTGCAGTGATTTAAAATGTGCCATGACGTCACGAGAATGTAGATTTTATATTTACTTGTGACATAGCGACCCCCACTCCCCCACTTTAATAAGTTTTATCCAAGTCATTTTTTATTAATATTTTAAAGCAAAAAATACGTGTCTAATATTTTTTTATTATGTGACTGACGGACTAAATACAATTTCTTTTTATTTACCCAGTCATCATCCCTATCAAAATACCTACAGTTGAGTTTTTCAAGTTGCTCAGTTTCTTCATAAGACAAGGATTTAAGCCAGTCAGTCACTTTTTTCTTCAGTAGCCTTTCAGTCATAGGGTAAATATTAAATCTCATATTTACGTCATTGTAAACTTTAGAGCTGATATCGTTGAAGTGGCGACAAACCAACGCTAACCTGCAGCGCTCAGTCTTAGAAACTCTTTCGGCACGTCGCTTATTTCTTAGGGCCTGATATTATATTAAACATGGACAAATATCATGGACGTGACCGTCTAATTGGTCCAGTAAAGACGTTATTAAAAATAGCCCTAATCACCAATTGTTTTATCTACAGTTCGAATTTATATGGATGTAATTTGTATGTACCAAGACACCCACATCGCAGCTCCGGAAAAGGAATCCTTATGTATCGTTTGTGATAAAAGAATCATGAAGACGATTAGCATAAGCATAATCAGCCTATAATGTTCCCACTGCTGGGACACAGGCCTCCTCTCTTCGAGAGGGAGTGGGCTGTAATCTACCACGCGGGCCCAGTACGGGTTGGTAGGTGTCATGCCTTCGAATTTTTGGTTCTAGGATATGCCGGTTTCCTCACGATATTTTCCTTCACCGTTTTGAGAACAGTGGTGATGACTAATTGACCGAAAGTAAAGCGGCTGTCTGGCTTCGAACCTCCTACCTACAACTCTTTAGTCGGGGACTTGACTAGGCCACCACTGCTCATTAAGGCGATTGCTGGCACGTATTGAGAGGCTCATCTTTGAGTTAACTCCGAGGCTAGCCAATAAGCCTAGTCAAGTCAAACCAGTCCCAGCCCTCTTATGGGATTACAAGTGCAATGGAAAGATGACCTCTATAACATTCTAGTAGCAGCTGTGGTACCTAGATTTTGCTGTTTATTTAGTTAAACTTTTCGCACTCAAAAAGGTACAAAGGCGGACTTAATGCGGGTTGAAAGTTACCTGTGGGTGCTGCAAACTCGAACTTAAACTCACAGGCACTTTTAAATTGTCAAAGAGTCAATCAGTTAGTCAGAAAGTTGAAGGTAGTTGCCCATTCCAAAACGTAGATCTCTATGGAGGAGAACGGGCAAGAAACTCCAAGGACACTCTTTTAAATATAGATATTACAAAATCCTGGGTAGGTACATTATTCTTGTTGCTTCTATATGCAAGAACGATGTAAACAAAATAATCAAAAACAATTCCAAATACCAGTCTCAACTGACGGCGCCCGTTCACGAACATGACGCGTGGATTAGCACCATTCAGCTCAACCATTTTGTAGGGAACCGAATGATCCAACACGGAGAGTGTTGGATCATTCGGTTCCCTACAAAACGGTACCATCAGTGAGACATTTAAGTGAGTATGACCTGCTTAATTAAAGATATTAGACACGTAAGATTATTCAACTTTGTGCTTTAACAATTATAAGGTCTATCTAGGTTTAAGGCAATAATCACGTTTCATCGGAATAGTCTTGGGATTGTTTGCCCGATAAGAGATTTTAGACATGTCATTACTACATATTTAAAACTAAGGCTTGGGCTTGTAGTTAAGTAATAAAAGCCGCACGGGTCGATCGATCAGGTTATGCTACGCTTGCGGCGGTTGGTCCGTGGATGGGACGCCATCTTTACATATGAACAAGGCTCGAATACCGGTTAAATTTTCAAACCGTCTCTATGTACTTGACGCAAAAACCTTTACATTCGGTTTCGTTCGTAGAAACCGGTTTTTATTAAACGGTTATGGAGCAGGCTTTACGTAAAGGTTTTTTTGGATAAAACGGTTTAGAGCAATATTAATCGGTTTTTTGTTTAGTTTTTCTTCAGTGCGGCATCCTCACAAGCAAATCTCGTATACCGGTTAAATATTAAAACTGTTATTATGTACTTGACGTAAAAACCTTTATATTTGGTTTCGTTCGTAGAAACCGGTTTTTAAACGGTTTTGGAGGAGTCTTTACATAAAGAATTTTTTGGATTAAACGGTTTAGAGCAATATTAACCGGTTTTTTGTTTAGTCTTTATTCAACGCGGCATCCTCACAAGTAGTCACAAGTTGCAACGCGTTTACCGACATGCCACTCGTCGTATAAACCGGTTAATTTAGATAAAAATAAAGTTCTTAAAACGTTCACGTTCTTAATAAAAGTTCGGAGTAAAACGCAAATAAAACGGTTTTCAACAGTATTTTTAAAATCGGTTCCGAGCTTTGCATATCAAGACCCCTCCGTGCCTCGGAGAGCATCTTAAGCCGTTGGTCCCGGCTGTCATTTGTGGATCTTTATCAGTCGTTACGGGGCGTCAGAAGCCCAAAAGTCTGACAACCAGTCTTACCAAGGGGTATCGCATTATCCAGTCACTGGATTGTAGAGGTTAGATAGGCAGTCGCTTCGTGTAAAATACTGGTATTCAGCTGCATTCAGTTAGACTGGAAGCCGACCCCAATATAGTTGGGACAAAGCTAGGCAGATGATGACTACTATTTTTTTTGAATAATGTCCTAATATTATCTGTATATCTAATTTAGATGTTCAACCCAAGATCTTGTGCCAATACTACCATTCCCTATTACAGTCTGCAGATATTACCTAAAAGTATAGACTTTTAGCCTTTTGTTCTTCTTTTTTTAGTTATAGACTAATAATATTATAATGAGAGAGAACAAATTTGTGTATGTGAGTTTGTGTATACAACGTGTAACGGAATTAATGTAAGAGCTCATACACCCCAATTAGAATATTAAATTATAAGACTATAATTACATCTGTAATTTAATTTAATTAAACCACACCTAGTAATATTTTATAAAATAGATGTCCTGACTAAACAAGAAATGTTTGAGCAAACTACTCGATCTCCACGCACACTAATAGCGCGCCGCACACGTGCGTGTGCCTGCCAGCTGGCTAGGTAGGTAGGTACTGCAAGCGTACGCACTAGGTATGTACATTACTTCAATGACCGAACATTACTATTTGGTAAATTATGATTCCATCTTTCCATCACACTTTTACAGGCTTTGGCTTTGAATGATTTTGTTTATTTAATTCTAAGATATTAAGTTTAGTAAAGCGGAAGCATTTTTAAATCAAGCAACTTTTCGCCCGTCTACGATCTATCAGAAAACGTAGGTAGAGTGGTCTTCTCGGCGGCCGCCCGACTCACTTATTATCTCTGATGCGTACCTAACTGTCGCGATATCATATTCAGAGTCTACGTGTCTAAAAGATTTTAATCATAATATTTACAGTAATTAAAATCGGTAAAGATACAGGTACTTACAGAACTGAACTATTTACACTACACTATTTCTTCGTCCCCTTTTTAATAGACTTTCGAAATGTCCACCGCCTTGCTCGATGCACTTTATTGCACGTTTTCTTAAGTAAAATTTTAGTTTATTTAGCACTTCGGTGTCACTTTGCACAACACTAAATGCATGATCAATTTTTTGTCTGAGGTCTTCGACACTTGTTGCTTCGTTTACGTATACGAGCGATTTTATTCGACCCCACAAATAAAAGTCTAACGGCGTTAGATCAGCCGATCTGGGAGGCCACTGCACTGGTCCTCCACGACCAATCCAACGGGGGCCATATTCCGCATCAAGGTGCCGCCGAACGTTCCATGTGAAATGCGCGGGAGCACCGTCGTGTTGGTAAAACACATTTCTTAAAAAGATGAGAGGGACGTCATCCAATAACTCGGGCAATGTTTCCTGCAAGAACTGTAGGTAGGTATCTCCAGTCAACCTCGGTAGAAAGACAGGTCCCAGTATGCGTGTACCTAAGACGCCCGCCCACACGTTCACGGAGAACCTGTGCTGAAACGAATCAACACGGCATGCATGTGGATTCTCATGTCTCCACAAATGCTGGTTATGCTGGTTGTAAATGCCAACTCGCGTGAAGGTGCTCTCGTCCGTCCAGATGATGTTTCCTTGCCAGTTCTCCAACAGCCATCTACTAAATTCCAGACGTGGTAAGTAGTCGTTCGGCGTCAGCTCCTGACAACGTCGTAGATGAAACGGGAGTTCACCATCAGCGCGTAACGTCCGCCACACGTACATGTGGCTGCAGTCAAACAATGGCGCTGCTTCTCTCGTGCTGCTCTCTGGGTGTTCGTAAAAATAATTGAGGATGTTTTCTTGTAAGCGAGTAGTGCGCACATTCGCCCCTCTATCTATTGCCGTGTTAGGACGAAAGGTACCGGAGTCCCTCAGACGCTGAGTTGCACTTAACATTGTCCTGGCGCTCACTCTGGTACCATATCTTGCGTTGAACTCTCGACACGCTAACTCGACATTATCGTAGCAACGAGCCAGTGTCCTCACCATCTCCGTGTACTGAATATTGGTGTACTGGAATGCCATTGCGCGCGTAAAAAAATGAAATTCGGGAACACTTGTCGCTGCCGGCGAATAACTAACTAAACCCTTTTTATGGAGCGGGTGCGCCGCGGGCGGTGACGGCGCTTGTGTCGGCATATCAAACGTCAAAGGGGTAAGCCAGCAAATTAATGCATCTCGCTCTTTCACATTAATCTTCCATTTGTAAAAAAAACTAACAATAAAATTCCTAGTATTTTGGTATTTCTCAACAAAATATTGTGAAATACGGTCTACACATTCGGTAGTGCATTTAAAAAAAGCTTTATCATTTTGGGATTAGGTCTAAATTTCCTTAATTTAACATTTTTTTTAACACAACTAGCTCAAATGTACTAAAAAGCAATGTTTATGTGTGTGTAAAGAAAGCTATGACCGAACTACAAATTCGGTTTTGCATTTAAATTAGACGTATTGCTTTGCAATAAGGATTAAGCTTCCTTAAATTGACTATTTTATTTAACGCGCACTACACATAGGATAGCTATGAGCGTATTACAAATTCGGTCATGCATTTGCATAGGCATTATTCCTTTGAGATAAGGCTTAAATTCCCTTAAATAAAATATCTTATTACCTTGTTATGCCGCGGTGGTTCTAATTTCACTTAAATAAAAGATTTTTTCATGAAAAATTAACATATATAAATGATGACGGAAATCGATTCAGAAGTCGATTCTGAGCAAACTACTTTCAGGTCTTGCGCTTATTCTGTTACACGTTGTATATGAACGCAATCTCCGGAATCCGAGAGGTGAAAAAAATGAGATTTTTTTGTAACCTCTTGGAAGGTACATTATTCCAGATGGACATAGGCTATATATTAATTAAATATATAATACTACGAGTTAATTTCAACTCTTTATTAGTGGCATTTGTGCACATAATAATTATTCAGATTTATTACAGTTGTTATAGCAATCATGTAATTGCGTTAAATTAAAATAAGTTTTTATTTTTATTAATTTATATATCTTTTGTATAGAATCTTTTCTATTTTGTGAATGTGAGAACGCTGTAGGCTTAGTGGACTGTAGATTTGTTGACAATTTTCTATTTTCTTAAGTACCTGGTACTTATTGAAACTGTCCTCCCATACCTAGTCACACTGTTATTTGAAAGAATTGTAAAAGCCAATTATTTTTAAAAGAGTAACCGTGGAGTTTCTTGCCGGCTCTTCTCCATAGGAAACGACCAATTGGAACCGTGCACCTAGCTTCTGACGTTTCATAAATGCCCATGAACATGTATGTGAAATAAAAATATTTTGAATTTGAATTTAATTTGAATATACAAAAATAAGTACTTTATAATACTAATGAAATACTATCTTGAATTCATGCAAGCCTAGTACTTTTTTTTCGGTTACTGCTTCGAACTTGTACACAACGTGTCGTGAACAGAATACCGTCTTCACATGTAAATTGCACTCGTCCGAAGCCGGGCGGGTCGCTAGTCCTAGATAAAACTCAAGGCCAAAATCTACGCTAACGAACACTTCACCTCAATTCTCTCACAAATGAATATATCCCAGCAACAGAATGAGACGTTAAAACGCTTACGAAATAACAAAAAATAAACAAAGCATTTGAAGCACTCCGGCTTGTTATCACAAAACACACATTCGACGCTGAAGTAATATTATTTGCGAAGTATTTACGTAATGTAAGAACACAGTCGGTGGAGCTGTTAAAATGTATGATTACACGTTAAATCACGTGTCTGAGGATTGAGGAAGAATGAAATAGGAGTATATGTAAATATAGCAGTGACTGAGGAACTGACTGACAGATAATGCGCAGCATCAACCATAGAACTCAGTTTCCTTGGAGTTAAACTGACTGATCGTATAGGGAACTCGAAGAACTGGAACTAGAACTCTAGGGAACTGGAAAAGATGGTGGTTTACAATAAAGTATATATAAATAAATAACTTGATATTGCGTTCCAAAACTCAAATTGCTGTTGTAAGTCTCACGGCATGAACTGTCCACATGCTGCGCTGAGCTAAGGGCTAAAATAACAAAACAGTGGGTACAAAACAGGAGCAAACGACAACGTGGCAGGCTCAAGAGGAGATGGCGGAACGAACTCGCCTTTTTTCGTAAGGACCACTCAAACAGTAGAAGATAGGGATAGGTGGAAGGAGGAAGTGAGGCCTTTGTTTTACAGTGGGACACAAACGGATGATAATAATAATATACCACAGAGAAAACTCGTAAAACCCTGATTCTAAGCATAAGCGTAATTAGTCTATAATGTTCCCACTGCTGAGACACAGGCCTTCTCTCTGTGAAAGGGAGTTGGCCATCATCCACCACACGGTCCCAGTGCGGAGCCTAAGGAAGGATATTCTTAAATTCAAGATGAGGTTGGAGTTTCCTTGCCCCGCTATGTTCTATTGTAATTTAGCATTACTTCAGTTACTTTTAAGCCCATTTGTACCACAAATCACTAGTTTAGAAAATTCTTAAATATACAAAGCTGTTGTACTTAAAAATAAAGTTACACTTAAACTAATATGAATAACAACACTTTTACAGACTTGGAGCAAATATTTAAGTAAATAATAATGGTTAAAAACTTATCACAATATGAGGCATTTATTAATTTTATTAAACCTTCAACATTTAATATATTAAATTATTGTAACAATTTCATTTATAAAATGAGAGGATAGGTCCTGTCGAAAGTGTCAAGGCGCCATAATATATTTTCTTTAGTAGTGACTGAATGTTGAACGAATGAATGGAACGAATGATGAACCTCATCATTTATTTTATATTCATTGTAGAAATGGAAGACTTCTTTTCAAAATGGCGTCAACAGGTGGCGTGAATTTCCAATGATGATGACCAAAGGGTCACGAACCGCTTCAATGATTTGCTGAAATTAAGGAAATATCATAATGCAATGAATTTAATCGACTTTACAATACGTTTTAATGATGGCGGTTTCCACATTTCGTAGCTAATCTTAGAAAATGAAAATAAAGACTCATACGACTTGCTTATCGTATGGTACTAACCGTAAAATTGACTTAGCACGAATACCTTCATGGTCACGTTTGTACTGTTTGTATGATAATCTCGAGAATTGAGAACATTCTCATTTCGTTGGTAAGTCATGGCCAATTTCTGGGTCGAGGATGCGTGTTCTCCGGTTCTGCATGAATGGGATTGAATATTGAAAGCTTTCTTCTGTGTTTCAAATGAAGCACTGGTGTAATTTAGTTTTGGCATATAGTATAATCAGCCTAAAGTATTAACAGCGGCACGGGTCGATCCATCGAGATTTATTTCATAGTTTCAAAATACTTCTATGGTAGTGGATCTATCGATACCCTAGTTCACACTCGCATTAATTACATTTACACCAATTTTACAGAAGAGCAATTCTTATGTTCGCATATGAATATCGTAACAGTGGTTAAAAAAAACACTACAAATTGAGTACTTATATCATAGCTTTTTCAGATACTATATTTGTAATAATAATTTGACAATTTTAAAGTTTGCATGTTGAAAATTGATGTCTTAGAAGCTCGCCCCCTCAATTAATACAGCACGTCGAGACTATGAAATTAATGCAGTTAGGACATAAATGTTAAAAAATATAAATGGAAGCAAACGAAAATAATAGAAAAATTGGTCATAATAGTTTTAAATATCATTGTGAAACCTTTTTTCATAGAAAGAGAAAGCTTTACGTAACTCTGGTGAGATAAAACGACGCAGAATTTCATTTAGGTATAAAAAAGTGAAAAATGAAAAAAATGTAATTAGTAAGTACGAGTGTGAACTAAGGTATCGATATTTGTGTGTGTATTGCCCCGGTATCTTTTTAATTTATTGCACTATTTTTGTCTCCACATTGTGCCATAGCATAGTGGAGGAGCTCGTGGCTCAGTAATAACAGCCTCACGGGTCGATCCAATAGGTTAAGCTACGCTTGGCGGGGTTAGTCCGTGGATGGGTGACCATCTTTACATACTCCCCTCCTTGAGACTCCTCCGTGCCTCAGAAAGCACGTTAGGCCGTTGGTTCCCGGCTGTCATTCGTGGATCTTTGACAGTCGTTACGGGTCGTATCGTATTACCCAGTTACTGGGTTGTGGAGGTCAGATAGGCAGTCGCTCCATGTAAAATTCTGGTATTCAGCTGCATTCGGTTAGACTGGAAGCCGACCCCAACATAGTTATGAAAAGCCTAGGCAGATATAATGTTCCCACTGCTGGGACACAGGCCTCCTCTCTGTGAGAAGGAGTTGGCTATAATCTACCACGCGGGCCCAGTGCGGGTTGGTAGATATGTTTTCCTTCACCTTTTCACTTAGTTTCAATTGGAAACAAATTGAATGATAAAAACGTATGCTACTTATATAAATGAAATAAAATAAAAAGCTTTTTATTTCTTGTGGATTAAACAGTCCTCAAGTTAATACAAATCTACGTATATATTGTCCATTTAGAATAGTACCCGTATCTTTTTTTACCTATCTATTACAAGTAACTTTTTATATAAAACAGTTTTCTATTTCTAATATTATTATGCTTATTTTAGTTTTGTTACGTTTTGTTTTGTAATTTTTGTTAGTAATTGTTAAATATTAATTATTATAATTTTGGTTCATCTACAAGAACCCCCGGATAGGTGAAGGCCTTCTCCAAAATCTCCACTTATCTCTGTCCTGTGCTACTTGTCTTCAATGCGACTTATAGTGACCCATGATAGATGCAAGCTATAGAAAGGAAAAGTTTGCATGAATCTGCTCCGTTTTGGGTTCCGTACCGCAAAAGGAGAAAAACGGAACCCTTTTATAGGATCACTCGCGTGTCTGTCGGTCCGTCTGTCACAGTAAATTTTCTCCGAATCTAATGGACAGATTAAGATGAAATTTGGTACACATATGTATTTTTATGACCCAAAAACGGACGTTTAACGTAAATAAATAAATTCCGAATATGGGGGTCACTTTTGGGGGCAAATAAGGAAATTAAAAACAAAAGTTTTTCAAACAGTATTGTGTGATATATCAAATGAAAGGACTTCTTGCGAGGATCTCAAATATATTTTTTATATAATTTTATAGTAAACATTTTTAAAGTTATTTAAGAAAATCGATGAAAATTTACCATTCCCCTCCTTATCTCCGAAACAACTGGTCCAAAATTAAAAAAAATATATATATGTAGAATGGTTCTTTACTCATAGATTACAGAAAAACCTATAAGAAGTCTATTGTCTTAAAATAACATGATAAATCTATCAATATTGTGCGTACAAACTTATGCCTTTGCAATGTATGGGAGAACATGTATTTCAACTACAATGTTAAGTTTTTATTTGGGATAAATTCATCCCAACTACGGAACCCTTCATTGTGCGTAGTCCGACACGCACTTGGCCGGTTTTCTTAACGTGATTGTCACACTTTGCAAATCTGCGGGTCAGCATGTTGCATCGAACGGCCAATGCCCTGCGCTCTCTCTCCATATCACAGTTATCAGTGCCATCCTCTGTAACCCAGTGACCAAGGTATTTAAACTGCTTTCCTCTGTTTATTGTTGCACCACATAGCGAGACTGGTGGTACTACTTCATAGGTCTTCTTTTATGCCATAAGAACTAACAGCTGGCTTTTCTTAGCATTATATCTTAGTCCATGGGCTCCAAAAACATAGCACTCCCATAAATTTAATAGCTTCCTGAGGGCACTGATCGACGGACCAGCAGCACCATATCGTCAGCATATCTGATGTTATCACACCATCTATCGAGCATCAGATGCCAGCTGCCAGATACTGCTGAGTTCCTCGATCAACTTATTCATATAAATATTAACTCTAAATCTATTAGTATTATAGGTACACCTCTGCTTAATCCTTCGGGGAATACAAGCGTGATGTTGTGTTGTGGTAATTTTATCTACATTGGCCAGAGACTATTCAAAAACTAACAAACTAATTTCACACGTTAAAGTAGTTCATTCAACGTAGGATAATAATTTATTTGTACCGAGTATAAGGGCTACATAAATTAGAAGGTGATGTCAAGTTGTCACTTTGACAGGTAATATTGACACTGACAGCACCGTGTGCTGACAGCGAAAGTATAAGGGCGGATAAAGACGAGCGACTAAATCTTGCGACAGTATTGGACTTGCTATTTTTAACGTCTCTGAAATCAGAGGGGCAGTTTTCGTATTTTGTAGAACGTTCACATTCTAATCTGACTCAATCTGACAAAAATACCTCTAATTTACCTAGAATATTTTAGAAGTTTAAAAGATTGATTGTTGCTGAGATGAGATGACTAGAATTTTACCTTTTTTGAATACGAGAATTGGCCTTCAGTTATTTATCGGTATTTCAGCATAAACTAGGCTTAATGGAATATACCTGACGGCGCAGAAACTGGCACCATATAGTTTTGTCACGAAGCTGCTAAGAATCACCGAAGAGATCGAGTCTTCTCGTCGCATGTTCCACAGAGCCAAGGCTAAAGCCTTCAATCAGTGCGCCCTGTCTGGTATGACTTACGGGGCCGAAACATGGACACTCACGGTATGGCTGGTCCATAAATTCAAGGTCGTTCAGCGAGCTATGGAACGGGCAAAGCTTGGAATCTCTCTGAGGGATCGAATCTGCAACGAGGTGATCCGGCAGAAAACCAAAGTTGTAGACGTAGCTCTCAAAATAAGCAAGCTGAAGTAACCATGGGCCAGCCATATTAGCTGTAAAACCGATAACCGTTGGCGTAGACGTTTTCTTGATTGTAGACCGCGACTCGGCAAATGTAAAGTAGGACGCCCTCAGGATAGGTGGAGCGACGGTCTACGCAGGATGGCTGGTAGCAGCTGCATAAGATTTGCCAGAAATCGAGTTGAATGGCGTGCAAGAGGAGAGGCTGTGGACTGCTATAGATGATGATGATGACTGAATAGGTTGGATAAGAGTGACAATGAATGGACTTTAGCAGAGCGTCGCATCGATGTTTGCGTGGCGGTTGTGTTCTAATGACTTATGATGTTGGGGAGCCGCTGTCTGTTATAAAGTATAACTTTTTTAAATCAGTTTCTCATTTTATATCCCAAGTCAAGGGATTTCACTTTTAGTTTCAACTTTTATTATCATTCCAACATCAAGCAGAAAAGTTTACGACTCCTCATTTCCTCCACTAATAAAAATAAGTGTTTCTCAGTTAATAGTTAAAAGCGAAGCGTATACAACGGAATAAAATCTACGTCAGATTTAATGTCTTGTTCTAGTACAAAGAGAGAATTAAAAAAAGAATGTTTATGTTCTTTTCGTCTTTTATTTCGAATCATCGATTCGTCGGATTTACTGGTTTATTTAGTGTTAATGACGAGCCTAAATTCTTTTTTATTGGTGTTGATTCTGTTACGCACTTCTTTCGTCAATCTGCCTAGCCTTTTCCCAACTATGTTGGGGTCGGCTTGTAGTCTAACTGGATGCAGCTGAATACCAGTATTTTACATGGAGCGACTGCCTATCTGACCTTCACAAGCCAGTTACTGAATAACACGATACTCCTTGGTAAGACTGATTGTCAGACTTCAAACGACGCCGTAACGACTGTCAAAGATTTATGAATGACAGCCGGGACCAACGGTTTAACTCGCTGTCCGAGGCACGGAGGGGTCTCCATCTGTAAAGAGTGGTCACCCATCCACAAACCGACCGCGGCAAGCGTAACGGCGTGCGATCGACCCGTGTGGCTGTTATTTTTTAGCCGCGAGCCCCTCCCACACTTCTTTCGTATTGGCACGAATTAAGAATATACATATAGCTTATGTATGGTAACAGTATTAACCGGTCAGCAAGGTGTTATTCGGCGTTGCGAAGAAAACAGGGAGATCGTGGCACCCGGCAACAGGGCAACTGAAAGAACACGGGTGGGTATTAGTCAGTAAGAGTCTGACACGCCCTCCCGCTCCGCCCAGAACGGGAGAAGTTATTTGATAATTTCGGACCCAAAAAAAAGTTGGTATTTAGCAGGATTGACTGTCATTCATTCTTATTTTCTATAAAAGTTGTAGGTAAGCTTTTACCCGAAATACCTCAAAATACATAGTGTATTTTTATAATATTTGAAAAACTTAACCAAAATTGAGCACCTTTTTACGGCTTATTGGTCGATTCGCCCACTAATAAACTAACTTCCTGCGAAACGCCTTAAGATTTTTTTTTTTATGAAATAAAGTGATGAATAAAAAAATAAAAAAGTCTTTGGCTTAAAACTTAACATACTACTTTTTTGTTTAAATATTTTTGTCACTTAATCAAAGACTACAATATAAACTTAATTTTGCAATTTTTACCGATCGCGACGTGTTTACCTGGCAGCCGTGTCGTACGTGTCCTCGTGAAAAAAACTAGTTGGTGTTCGTAATCCGGGACAGTAAACACTCATTACTGGACATGGGGCAAGACGCAAAATTCCGGGATATTCCCGGATTTGCCATCTGGCAACCCTAGTTCCAGCAGTGGGAACATTATAGGCTAAGTGCCGAAATGCCAATTAAGTTTTTTTTTATCTTTATTGGATTCTGTCCATGTGCTTGAACTAAGTTAGGTGGCAAACTTAAGTACGTACCCATTAGGTAAATTTATGCCATATACAAGAATAGTCGCATACCATCCATGAACATCACGCTCTACATAAATTAATAAAGTACTAGAATAAATAAATATTATTAATACATGACACGAACACTTGAAATCAACCCACTGTCTGATTTAATAGTACTTGAAATTAATGTTGAAGTACAAGTCGGGAGCGGAAGCGATCATAAAGGCGATAACAGACGTTTCGCTCGAGTGAAATTTTTAATAAGCTACCGAATGACATAAAAGATTTAAACTCGACACTATTTAAATGTAAACTTAAGAAATTTTTAATAAACACAATCATGTCTATTAATTTATTACAAAATATTATACCTTGTATTTTAATTTCTATGGATATTAATTACTTCATTATGTTTCGTGTAATGTTTATCTTAATTTCTCGAACTCAAAGCATTTATTTCAAATAAACCAATTACGGTACTTTTGAATTGTCAAGGGGTCGGTCAGTCAGAAAGATGAAGCTAGTTGCCCATTCCAAAGCGTAGTAGGTACCTATGGAGAAGAACGGGAAAGAAACTCCACTGACACTCTTTTAAACCAAAATATTGGTTACATCATTTATGTTGAAATTATACATGTGAGAACAATGTAGAAAGACGTGCACGTTAAAAGCGTCCGTAATAAAAATATAAAAACAAAAAAAAAACAAAAATTAAAATAAACCGTGGCAGTTAAGGGATGGCCAGTCCCCACTGACTGCGCCCGTTCACGGACATGACGCATGGATCAGCACCATTTATCTCAACCATTTTGAAGGGAACTAAGTGATCTAACAAAAATAATAATAATTCTAATATTGTAATTTAACAATGCATGCCTTATAGGGTAGATTTTTGAGCAACTGTAAAATATTTTTTTATCACACCTGCTCTGAAAATACATACTAATTATACCAATTAGAGGGAAGAAACGCCTTTATCCCGCCCTTCAAATCCTTTCATCCCAAGGTATGGAAGTTTGTATGAAAATCCTTCCGACCCAAGGGTGGGAAGTATGTATGAAATTCCATTACATACCCGGTTTTTCTTTTTTTTTAATTTGTCAGCAGTCATACTGCCAAGAGACTTTAACTGTCTACTAATTAAATTTCAAGTAAATTGTTACTGGCCACATACAGTTTTTTTTTTACCAGTTACCAACCTCCTTGGTGCATACAGAAAATTAAAAACGAAATTATTTTTGTATATAAAACGCGCGGAATCACGGAAGAAGTGGCTTCTTCAAGCCTTCAACTAACTCAAGATGTAAACATGTCTCAAAATATCAAGATACCCGGGCAAAATGTAACATCTTATAATAGCTGCACTTTTAATAATTGTACTTTTAACTAAATATAAACATTTCTATGCATTTATGTCCATAATTTTCCTCGTAGGTGTAATAAAAAGCACTATACATCCCTCAGGATAAAGTACAGTTCCATACCTCAAATGGTTTGCGCCCCTCGCAAGCTCGTGGCGCAAATGCCATAATCTCGGTATGGAACTGTCACTTTCTTCCCTCTGAAGTAATGTGGAAAAAATCAAACATCGTGGGATCGGTTCACTAATGAATTCATTTTGTGTTCCATTTTTTCATTTCTAGTGAAAGATGCCGAATGGAAGACAAAGAATGAACAAAAAGTGAAGCCAGAAATCAGAGCCAAATAAAGGTTTACAAGTGGAACTTGTGGAGAGCAATTTAAACTCTTAAGAAGGAAAAGGCACACAGAGCTTTTTGTAACTTAGAAATATCAAAGGCACACTGCCAGTTTCAGTGAGACTTTTGTGATCAACAGGTGGCAAAATAATTACAGTCGGTTTCAGTAAAATAGTGAATTTCAGCCGGATCCAGTTAGAATGAAAACGAACCTCATAGTGTATGTATGTCACGATAAAAATAATTATTCGCAGGTCCAGGCGATAAGATAGACTGTACGAACTGCCAAAGAACCTATGAAATAATGACTATTTTACCTATAATAGGCTACTAATTGGGAAAACGATTGTACCCTACAAAAAGTGCCTAGATATTTCAGTGATAAATGAACTATGTTGGGTACGGCTTCCAGTATATATCTGAATGCAGGTGAATATCAGTGTTTTACAAAGAGCGACTGACCTCCACAACCCAGTTACTGGGTAACATGATACCCCTTGGTAAGACTGGTTGTCAGCATTTTGGGCTTGTAACTACCCGTAACGACTATCAAAGATCTACGAATGACAGCCGGTACCAACAGCTTAAGACGCTATCTGCGTCTTAAGCCGTTGGTCGGCGGGAGGGAATACCCCTCCCGCCGCACCGCGTACCTTAGTAGGTATGCGTTGCGGCGGGTTGAAGAACTCTTGCTAGTCAGAAATTGAACAGCTGATTTCACGCGTCGTATGTTAGAGAATTTCAACATCCATTGCTGTTTATTTTTTGTTTTAGCTGTTTTATTTACATTCATGAAGTACTGCGTACAGAGAATGTAATTTTACATTGAAAGAAAGAAATAGTAACTGAAAAAACGCAAAAAAAAATATAAAATTTTTCCTGAGAAAATTTTTGGTAGAATATAATTCAAAATAAGGAGCTGAATGCACCCTGTTTTAATAGTTTATGGAGGGCTGTCCCTTACACCCTGTATGACAGTGACCTTGAGTGGTTAGCGTATTCTGTATTAAGCTCACGCAACGTGTCGTCCGTCCAGCCAGTAATAGGACTCGCCCATCAAGGAGCGCTGTCCCAAATTAAACGCATTATTAATTTATTATACATAAAACAAAAGATATTTTAATAAAACTCGTATACTAAAAGATCAATTATTAAATTATCTTTAAAATGGTGAAAGTTTCAAAAGAATACGCTTGATAGGTTTTGCGCGATTCTCAGTTTTTTATTCACGTTAGACTTAACTTTGCAAATTAATTTCACTATGTAATATAAACATAATCCAAAATATGCTTTTATTAAAATATTTAAAAAATGCTCTAATTTAACATAAATTTTTTCCAAATCATTAACACTACTCGTTTAGATTTCATCTTCAGTATAAAATCATTAAAAGTCGGTTATCGTCGCCTTAACGTTTCCGAGGCACGGAGGAGTCTCGATATTTAATGGATTATTATCACCCATCTACGAACCAACTGCGGCAAGCTTAGCTTAACCCTTATTGACCCGTGCGGCTGTTAACATTTAGTAATACATCTTAAATGTAACTAGTTGATGGTACGGAAACTATTGTATTGTCTAATACGATAAAAATATATACATTGGGTACCGAACCTTCTTACACTAAACTAGCTCCCCGGTCTCGCACGGGTGCAATTTTGTATGCGAAGACGGTAATCTGTTCCCGACACGTTGTACACAAGTTCTGAGCAGTAACCTTAAAAATAGTACTAGGCTTGCATGAATACAAGATAGTATTTAATTAGTATTAAGTAAGTACGTCTTTTTGTATATATTTACTAAATATATCGCCTATGTCCATCTGGAATAATGTACCTTTCAAGAAGGGGAAGAATTTTTCTAAAATATTCTGTGGTTCCGGCGATTACCCTAAAAAAAAAACACAAAATTCGCTCTCTTCTTGTAGTATGGACTAGCTTCTGATCGCGACTTCGACCGCGTGAAAGTTGATGTTACATAGCTTATAACCCTCCTCAAGAATTGGGCTATTAAATGCAAAAATGTTTTATTCAAATCTGACTGGTAGTTCCATAGATAACCCCCACATACAAACAAATCTTACCTCTTTATAATATTTTATTATGTTACATATTATATTATAATTATTATAGCATAGATTAACTACCCAATTATTTAAATAATACTACGTAGTTGGTAATCTCAAAGTGTATAATCAATCGCTAATCGCTCCGTCCATAATTTGCACTACATCAAAAGGTTTTCGATTATAAATATCATTGATTAGTTATTCACGAACGCGTTTCAAACTGTAATTAATCAATTTTGCACTATTTATTAATTTATGTTTATTAATTAATACTGATTTTGTGATCGATTTTATGTATTTTTTGTTTCTAATGTGATCATTTTGAACCAGATAATGTCTTGTTTCCTTACGATTTTAAATGAGAATATCGCCTGATGCAAATTGCTATTTAAAATTCATCTATTACGTTTGTACAACGCCACATGCGAAGTACGCATCAACATAACGTCACGCAATATCATGCATCGCGCAAGCAGAGTTTACCGCGCGACGAGTCTATATACAACGTCCCGATTTCAATCGTCGCCCCGACCCTTGCTAGAAAACGAGTTGCCAGCAGTTGTTGCAGCTGAGCACGTAGCTTTAAATACCCCGCCTAACAATCATGATATTAACCAAATTTTGATCCAGCCTGTCCCTTCTTGCTGTCCTCCCCCCAGCGACGCCCTAAGCCGAGGTTCGTACCCCACAGGGGGTGCCCTTAGCGAGCGTTCGCCTAGCTTTAATTTGGAATAGTTTACTTGCTCCTGGCTGGAGGCTCTAAGTGTAGCAGCTTAAGGCACCCACAGGAAAGTCCGGTTAAGCAGCCAAGACCTTAGTGGTCAAAACTGCGAGTTGCCAGGTTAAAAAAAAAAAAATTCAATCGTCGGGTAGTTGCCCACCAGACACAACCCCCGGTCTGGTCGGAGGATCCTTACTATAGAAGGCGAGTGAAGTTTACACCCTGTTCCTCATGCTTCTAAACTTTGCATGGCTTCGAGTTTTACGAAAGTTGATTAGGTATAGAAAAAAATATTGTAGAAAGTGACAAACATATTCAAAACTAAAATCTAAAGGCGCTCCTTCATCGGGAGCATAATCAGCCTGCGAGAGCATAATGCTCTCACTGCTGGGACACAGGCCTCTTCTCTGGGAGAGGGAGTAGGCTGTATTCCACCACGCGGGCCTAGTGCGGGTTGGTAGATGTCACATATCTTCGAATTTTTGGTTCTAGGACATGCCGGTTTCCTCACGATGTTTCCCTGAACCATTTTGAGAGCGGTGGTGATGAAAAAATTTACACAAAGTAAAGCGCCTGTCAGGGTTCGAATCTACGATCTACAACTCGTAAGTCGCGGTCGTAGAACTCAAACTCAAACCATTTATTTCAATTAAACCATTTACAGGCACTTTTTAAGTGTCAAGGAATCGGTCAGTCAGAAATACGAAGCTAGTTGTCCATTCCAAAGCGTAGTAGGTAGGTACCTATGTAAAAGAACGGGCAAGAAACGCCACGGACACTCTTTTAAATAAAAAAAATGTTACAAAATATTGGTCACATCATTAATTTTGAAATTATACATGTGAGAACAATGTAGAGAAAGACGTGCACGTAAGAAGCGTCCGTAATAAAAAGATAAAACAAAGAACAATTCAAAACTTAAAATGCAGGCAGCTAAGAAATGAGCAGTCCCAACTGACGGCGCCCGTTCACGAACATGACGAATGTATTAGCACCATTCAGCTCAACAAGCACAATAGGTTTTTAACATAACACAACCCCTATTTATCGTTACAAACTGCCTTAATAACGGTAATAAACCGTATTTAGCATTAACATTTAAGTTTAAACCACTGGAACTAATGGAGACACGTACATAACGCATCAAATTATCTCATTTACCATTCCTCTCATTACGAAGAGGTTGTGTTATTACTAATTCAGTATTTGGCAGCCCTCAGTGATCTATTATTCAGATAGTTGAGGTAATTCCACCTCTGTCGTGTCAACCAGAAATGTTATTCTCTAAACATTGGAATTTCCAAGTGTCAAGATTGTGGTCGACGTCTGAATCCACGATAATTTACTTAGTGATAAGTTTTGGTGAGAGAGAGCAGGAGTGGTCCACTGGTAACGGTCCCAATTTACGAGTTGTAGGTCGTGGTTTTGAACCCCAGCAGGCGCTTTAGTTTGTGAAATAATTTAATTACCACTGCTCTCAAAACGGTGAACGAAAAAACATCGTGAGGACACCAGCATCTCTTAGAACCAACAATTCAAAGACACATAATATCTACCAACCCGCACTGGACCCGCGTTGTGGATTACAGCCCACTGCCTCTCGAAGAGAGGAGGGCTGTGTCCCAGCAGTGGGAACATTATTAGTTGATTATGAAGTTTTGGTTAGCATACCTACGATAGAATAAGCAAGTTTAGCTGTAGAACCGATGTTCATTGCGATAGACATGTCCTTGAGAAGAAACCGCGAATCGTTGACTGAACCTCAAGTCTGGTAATCCGACGGTCTTCGTAAAGTAGTAGACAGAAGCTTAACGTAATTATAATTTATTATTTTTCATGTGTAACATCTTTCCCCTCGGTTTCCTGCTATCTGTGCATAGAACACAGATACCGTAAACATCTACTACATAGGTAACACACATACTTTCCCTAAAAATCCGTGGGAGTGATTTCGTTAAAAGGGACGGAAGTGTGTAACAGAAAGCCGGTGAAGCGCGCGCTCTTTGATTTGACCAATGAGCGCGCGCGGTGCTAGAGTTGGCCGTCAGGAACGACATTAACGAGACCCCGCCCCTTTTATGTTACTTTTACCTTAATGTTACTTATTACCAAGGTGATGTCAGATGTCAGATGCGACTACTGTAAGAGCCGCTCGTTTTGTTTTCTGTATTTTTATTTTGAATTTTGATGTCCTGCAGTGGACTGCTATCAATTAATCAATCAACTCAGCCTATCGCAGTTCATAGGCCTCTCTCGGGCTGCGCCACAATACCCTGTCCTTCGCCTTCCGCATCCAGTCCGTCCCGGTCACCTTTTTAAGGTCGTCGGTCCATCTAGCTGGGGGTGCGGGGCGTCCCACACTACGCTTGCCGACACGCGGTCTCCACTCCAGGACTGCTATAATGATGAAGAAATTCCTGTTTATATGATTAACACGGACACCGTGAAGCTAAAAAAAAAGAAAAGAAAAAGCACTTATTGAGACTCGTACAGGAAATCAAAAATTATATCTACACATTCATAAAAAACAAATAAAAAAAAAACAAAGTAAAATTAAAATAAAAGAAGAAAGTCGTGTACGAGGCTAAAAGACTCCTATCTTAAATAAATAAATAAAATAAAATTTATTTATTTCAGATCATATTAAGTACAAAAACAATACACAAATTTGTCAATTTTATAAGTATCACTATTTGAGTCACAGGTAAATGTCAAATCAAATCAATTAATGTCAAAAGTACACAACAAAATCAAAATAAAATAAAATAGAACAATGAATTAAATTAATCTTAGCATGATGCTGCGACATTCAAAAATAAATGTCGCAGCGCTGGTATTCTGATGGGGCCTGAGAGAAAAGAGATTAGTATGCAAGGTAGATGGCCACTCATATTTAACTCATGTCGTGCGTGTGCTGGGTAGTCAAATATTTGATTTCACTCTCCAAAATTTATCCTACTTCCGAACACCAGAGTCAGAACAGTTTTCTTTCCGTAGTAGACCAGGGACCTATTTAATAAAACGGACAATTTTTTTTTTTTTTAATTTGGTACGTTTTTATTTAACATACTTACAAAACTTTTAAGGTATAAAGCAATCTTAAATATAACTTTACAGTTTTTAACATAACTAACTATTTACACTAGGTACTAAATTAAAAGACTAACTAACTATCTGTATATATAAAAATAAAACGGACAATTTGATAATTAAAAAAAAAATATAAATAATTATGAATTTCATTGTGTCGTATAGTCTAAATGTTTGCTAGTTAGCCCTCAAGTTTGCGATGCCTGGAAAAGGCCGCTAAGTTGTAAGTACCTGCATTTGTAAACAACACCAAAATGTACACTTAGTATGCAAATAAATCTTTGACTTTGACTTTGAATTTGACTATATATATATATATATATATAATTATCTGATTTATTAAGTGTCGGCTAAAGGCAAATCTCGTTATTGGTTTTGGATAAGTTTTAATAGAAAATTTAAAGTAGTACCTAGTCACGAAAAAAAAAAAACAAAAAATTCTCTCGTACACCGAACTAAACTAACTTAACTATCACTAAAATTCTTTACTTATGGCTATGAGAATCTTAAGCTATTCTGCAACAAAAAATCTTTCAATTTAAAAATAATTTTGACACAACTGAAATCGAATTTGAGAATCGCGACTCCTCGTGGTCGGTACTTGTTTGCCCTATCTCGTGATTTTTTTACAGCCGGAGGCGCGCAGGGGGTTTAGCCTCGACGTGCTTTATATGGTATTTTTCACTTTATGCATGAAAAATATGAAAAATGATAACCTACATGTTGAGATTTAGGGGCTTATGGGTTTTTTTGAAGGGGATCGAAATTTTAATTATTTTTGCTATAAAACACGCCATTTTCGAGATATAAATAAGCAAAAGTATTTTTTCTCTTGAAGTCGAGGTGTTGGTGTGAATTTAAGTTCATATTTTATTCCACACCTTTTTAATCGCTATTATAAATAGTCAGATTTAGTTCGACCAGCGTTTCCCAAACTATGGGGCGCGACCCACTGGTATGTCGCGAGCAAATATTAGGTGGGCCTCGAAAAATTGATTTTCAGCTATGATTAGTATTAGAAAGAAAGAAAATATTTTATTTGGGACACGGACAGGAAATACAAAACGGTAATGAAAAAACAAAAAAAAAACATTATTTACAAAAATAGAAAAGAATCATTACAAACTAACAAACAAAAATAATAATAAAACTAAATACCGCAATCAATTAGACGTATCAAACTTGTGGCGATTAAAAGTAACTAAAATTGAAGTTGATGCTAAATCTATAATAAAACAAATAATACATCCTTCTCATTGAAATAGAACTCCTGGTATTTAATTAAGTATTAAAGTTTTCGATTGTAACTGAATGTTTTTTTTTTTTATTTGAACATTCGTTCATTCATACAGTTAAGTATGCTTTTTTTTCTCCATGACAGCCAAGAAAAGGTGAGTCCCGAATTTTGAACTTTCTGTTAGGGGGGTCGCGTTCCAGTCAACTTTGGGAACAAGAATTATGCTCTTTTGATTGTCTAACTCAGTGTTAGACAATCAAAAGAGCATAATTCTTGTCAATTACCGTAATAAAAAATAAAAACGTGCAAAAAGCACTGCCGTATTTTGATAACTTTAAGAAGTCACCAAAACTTAAATAAAGACAACAAAGAACAGTGAACCCATAGAATTTTTCTGTTTTCCATAGCATCCCTTCTGTTTTGCGTAAAAATTTCGGAAATTTTCGGAATTTTCACTGTCACAAATATGTAACATTGATTTGTGAAACGTGTTTTAATACCCTCATTATGCAACAGTTTCATAAACTACTATTTTTTATCACCCAACTTGATTATGAGATAATTTTGTTTCATAGTCTGGCTAGGGACGGTGTTAATTTAGGTCTATGTACAAGTTTTATGTTCAAAGAGTACTTACACACGCAACAACAACGAAAAATCCTTCAAAATCAAAATCAAAATATTTTTATTTCACATAGACCTACATGGGCACTTTGAAACGTCAGCAGCTAGGTGCACGGTTCCAATTGGTCGTTTCCTATGGAGAAGAGCCGGCAAGAAACTCCACGGTTACTCTTTTAAAAATAATTGGCTTTTACAATTTTTTCAAATAACAGTATGACTAGGTATGGGAGGACAGTGTAGGTATTTCAATAAGTACCAGGTACTTAAGAAAATAGAAAATGGTCAACAAATCTACAGTCCACTAAGTCTACAGTGTTCTTACATTCACAAAATAGAAAAGAATCTATACAAAAGATATAATAAATTAATAAAAATAAGAACGTCTTTTAATTAAACGCAATTACATTATTGCTATTACAACTGTAATAAATCTGAATAATTATCATGTGCAAAAAAGCCACTAATAAAGAGTTGAAATTAACTCGTAGGTATATAATGCATAACAAACCTTTGCATAACAAACATGTTTATTTCTAGCGTGTGTACCGCTCTTTTATTGACTACACATAAAACAAGGCCGCGTTATCAGCAAGTAAGCTAAACTTCACGTTGTTGATAAATATGTATGTAGGTAATGACGTGCATAGATGCGCGGCTGTGTTGATAACGATAACGTAAACAAATGGGGATGCTGAAGTTCAGACATGACGAGGTATCCAATTGGCTTGTTGCTAACATTAGTTTAACTTACTTACAATTAAATTCAATAGCCATAGATACTTTTTGTAACCTATTCCGCTTATCTATTCCTGAAGAGTCTTGAAAAACCCTTTAAGAAATTGACACGTGTTTCACCACTCAACGAGGCATCCTCAGGATGACGATTGACTTGTCGCGAACCCGAACACGCCGAGCACCGGACGCAGAGTCAGTGGTAGTTATTAAATAAATATATCCACGTCTATTGTATTTTATAATGGATTTCCGCGAGGTCACGCCTGAATCAATGAAGTTTCTTACAATATTTTAATATTTATTAAAAAAGTTGTTTCGGGTGCCAGGAGGTCTAGTCCCTAATCACGAAATCTGTAGTTCCGGCCAAAGATACGGGCTTTTCCTACTCCGTATCAAAATCAAAAGTATTATTTAAAACTAGGCTGAGAATCAGCACTTTTCGAATATCAAAATTACCCCAATAGACCCTTCACATATTCTGGGGCCGTATCTGCGTGTATCGTGACAAAGCAATTCGTACCGAAGCTTCGTATGTTTGGCTCGCTAAAACGCTATCGCGCTAATGCTTAGGTCACATTAACGGGTTCTTAATTTTAACGAATTATGGTGCAATCATCCATGATGGCTCTCCACTATTTCGACAGAGTGTCTACGTAGTCCGTCAGTCTCCAAACAAATTGGGATAGTGGCAATATGATGATGTCGAAGTCAAAGATGTTGCCAACAAAAACTTTGAATATACAAGTGACATTGCCAAACTTTGAAAGTGCAACTTGTCAAGTTGTCGTAATGATGGAAGTGTTGTGTAAATAAATAACAAAGTTAAAGAATGCTTATAACGAATATATAATTTTCATTAAATGACTTTCATTTAAAATCCACTCTTGCCCACATGCGAATTTGCCATTATAAGAATTTACCCTTAAGAGAATTTGCTCTTTAACGAACAAAGGCCTAAAAGTAACTTTACAAAACTCACACAAAACAACGGTACAAAACAGGCCTGATCACAGCCTCCTTAGATATTTAGATGACACAAAATGAAAGATACATTCAAATAAGCTCCACTGGAGTTGGATAACAGGTATTTACTTACTTAAAAAGTATGACTGCCTCGTTGGTCTAGTGGTCGCAAGCGCTCCTGCTGAGCATGAGGTCCTGGGTTTGATTCCCAGGTCGGGTAAAGTGTTATTGGGTTTTCTATCTGAAATTTCTCAGTAGCAGCCTGGAGTCTGGATTTGTGTCCGGTTGATGCCAATAGGCTCGCCCCCTATTACATGGGACTTAAAACATAACTGGCGAAATGTGGGTGAACCTGCTACAGGGACACCTTTGCCCAACCCTTCGGAGAAATAAGGCGTGATGTTATGTATGTTATGTTTAAAAAGTTTGAAAAAGTTATTCCTTTCAGTTTATGACATCATTAAAGTCGGTATGGTAGACTTCTGCTCCAATCACAGTAGACACTTTATTTATGCTGTCTGTCTTCTAAAAGTTTACACTATAGCGGGAAAATTAACTAGCAGTAAGTCCTTACCTTCGCTTTATTTCACTATTGATTTAAAATTATTTTTCAGAATTCATACTTCCAAAGACTGTATGCACCATCGGCCCATCTATGCTTAATTTTTTCGACGGTTTTTTTTTTGTTTGTTTCATCGCGATAGATCATTTAGTTTAAAAGTTACACCGTTTTGTTACAAACTTTATAACAATTCCATAAAAAATATATTTTGATTTTTTTAAATATTTTTTCCCGTAAACATAAATGTTATGCCACACTATTGATAATTCAACTGCATCATACTTATTCATTTTGGTGCAGACGAGTTCTTAAACGAGTAAATCGAATATCTGCTAATATACCTAGCACGTAGCAGAATAGTTACCTACTCAGACTAGTGACTAAAATCACACGGTGTTCCTCCCGTGAACTTTGGACGCAGAGATGCGGTCATTCACGCAGAAACCCGATCCATAAACATAACATAACTTCACGCCTTATTTCCCCGAAGGGTTCAGCAGAGCCTAACCGAGACCTATATAGTACACCCACATTTCGCCAGTTACGTTTTAAGTCCCATGTAATAGGGGGCGAGCCTTTTGCCATCAACCGGGCACAAATCCAGACTCCGGGCTGCTACTGAAAAATTCCAGATGGAAAAACCCATTTCCCGATTCCTCTGGCAATTGAAATCAGGACCTCATGCTCAGTAGTAACGCTTCCGACCATTAGACCAATGAGGCAGACCTCGACAAATATCTTCCTACAATAGAAATGATGCCTGGGTAGAAATTATATTTAGTCCGTCAGTTAGATACCTAATAAAAAAATATTAGACACGTATTTTTTGCTTCATCATATTAATAAAAAAACCGGCCAAGTGCTTATCGGACTACGCACAATGAAGGGTTTCGTAGTTGGGATGAATTTATTCCAAATACAAAATTTACGTTGTAGTTGAAATGCATATTCTCCCATACATTCCAACTGCAAATGTAAGTTTGGACGCACAATATTGAGAGATTTACCATGTTATTTTAAAACCATAGACTTCTTTTAGGTTTTCCTGTAGTCTATGAGTAAAGAGCCATACTATGTATTTTTTTCAACATTTTAGGTCCAGTAGTTTCGGAGATAAGGGGTAATGGTCTATTTTCATCGAATTTCTTAAATATCTTTAAAAGTACTCATTTTAAAATTTTGTAAAAAATATTTTTTAAATCCTCGCAACAAGCCCTATCATTTGATATGTAACATGGCAATATTAGCAAAAAGTAAAAAAAAATCTTGTTTGCCCACCAAAAGTGACCCCTATATTCAAAATTCATTTATTTACGTTACACGTTCGTATTTGGGTCACATATGTGTACCAAATTTCAATTTAATCGGTCCATTAGATTTGGACCAAATTGGCTGTGACAGACGGACAGACAGAAAGACACGAGTAAGGGATCCGGTTTTTCCTTGTGAGGTACGGAACCCTAAAAATAACTTAGATAAAACGCATTTTAAGTTGGGGAGTGGGAGTCGCTACGTCACAAGTAAGTATAAAATCTACATACTCGTGACGTCATGGCACATTTTAACTCAATGTATCGCCGTAATCTTTTGATTACGTAAAAAAATACAAAATACGTGTCCAATATTTTATAATAATCTACCTGACGGACAAAATAGAAATTTATAGTCATCATCCCTATTTCCCCATCCATCTTCGACCACCAAGTCAAAATTCAACACCCTAACGTAAATCCTCCAGGACCCTGAAACTTGTCTAATTCAACAAAAGGCTTCTAATTGTTTCTGACCGCTGTGTATACTAATTGTGGACCTCAACAAAGACAAATGGTGGGAGCCTGTTAGTAGCTCGTTAAAGGGTGCTGTAGGAAGGGAACGTTACTGTTCCTTCCCTTCCTTCCTTCTTCCTACCCTTTCCTTTCCATTGTCGTGTTTGAGGAACAAGTTGACTTCATAAGTGAATTGTGGACTTATTGGTTGATTCGCACGAATTTAATCTATTTGTGGGCGAATCGACAATTCTATTTTGCTATTTTTGTATGTGTGTATTTAATGTATGTTTTTAAAATGTAAAAAAAATGCATTCAATACATGTGCATGCATGTATTAAATTACTTGTGCAGAATAAACAAGTTTTTTTTCTTTTCTTTTCTAAAATAAAAAAAAATGTATGTTTTTATTTTTAACAAAAAAAAAGTCGTTTCACCCGTTACGGGCGAATCATTGGTTGATAAGCCGAAATGTGGATTGATTAGTTGAGAAAGATAATTATAGATGTAGATCGTGATATTTCTTTGATGTCTTTATAACTACGTTGTAGAAATTTAAGGACGACGCACATTTGGGTGGGCCGCACCGCAACGTAACATCCTTTTACATCACTTTCGAACATAATATGGTACAATGACATTCGTTTCGCCCGCATGGAAAATTATCCCACGAAAACGTACTGTCGGGATAGGAAACGTACTGTAGGGAAGTACCCATACTATGCCCCAACCCAGGTCATTATCTACCCGTGTGTTAATTAAATTGAAATTCATTCAGCCGTTATGAAGAGGTAACAGACAGACAGAATAAATTTCGCATTAATTATAACATTAATATAACATTAATTATAACACACTGTGCGGCTGAAGAGTTTGTGGCGCCACTTCTTCCCAGCTAAAGCACTAGGAAGAGTAAGAAGTGATGAACGTTTTGAGGGACTTCATTCAGTAATTTTGACGATCAAAAAGTGCTGATTCTCAGCCTAGTTTGATTGAATGAATGACTTTAAATTTGGATTTTAATGCGATGCGCTGCGGCCCGACATACGGCTGTTTGTACGCTTAGCTTTAGGATGATTCAATGTCGTCATGAATGCAGTTTGGCTCACGCGCACGGGATTGACCCGCATGCGTGACATACCTATTTTCTTTGATGTTGAGTATTTATGTACATAGTAGGTTATGTATATAAATTAGATTGATTAGATTAGATTGTACTTACCTAATGGTACCAAGGCGGGGGACGGGGCTATTCCCCTGTGTGATGAAATTTGCATGGCAGTAAAAACACTTAGTCTTCATTTAGGCTCTGATAGATGCCGAGGCCTAAAAGGAGCTAAATAACATATATTATATGGTGTGTTTATATATTTAAGCTTTATGTATATATTTATTTAAGAATATGTTAATTTATTACGTTTATATGTGTAGGTATATTTTAGTTTAAGACTTCGCATATCCATATTTTCTCTTCTTGTTCTCACACACTATTGTCTACATTTCTTTCTCATTTCTCCGTTCGCAGGTCTGCTGGAAGAAATTTCTTAAGAAATCAACAGTACCTTTGTACTCTAATTATAATTATATCATTTCTCTATGTATTTTACTGTGTGTACATAAATAATATAATAAATGAATAAAATAAACATCACGCCTGTAATCCCCGAAAGGTAAGGCAGAGGTGTATCTATAGTACACCTACATTTCGCCAGCTATGATTAAGTCCCATGTAATAGGGGGCGAGATTGCTCCATGCTTCGGAAAGAACATTAAGCCGTTGGTCCCGGCTTTCATACGTGGATCTTTGACAGTTGTTACGGGTCGTCAGAAGCCCGAAAGTCTGACAACCAGTCTTACCAGAGGGGTATCGTATTACCCAGTTACTGGGTTGTGGAGGTCAGATATGCAGCTGCTTCAAATGAAATACGATATTCAGCTGCATCTGGTTAGACTGGAAGCCGACTCCAACATAGTTGGGAAAAAGCTAGGCAGATTGATTGATAGGGGGCGATAATAAAGAATTGTCCTTGGCAGCTCTGGAAGGAGATATGTAAAGAGAATAGGGAGGCTTTTGCTCAGCTGTGGGGCCTATGGGACAATAACGGGACAATAACAAATTTAAAAAAAATATGGGCGAACTTACTGTCATCAACCGGGTAGAAAAAGGCCAATAACACTTTGCCCGACCTGGGGATCGAAACCAGGACCTCATGCTCAGCGGATAGCGCTTGCGACCACTAGACCGACGAGGCCAAATGAAAGGGATATTTAGTTTACTGGTCAGACTAAGAAACCTCGTTTATTACACGGCCACGATTACAACTGGCCGTAATATTGGCCGCAGAAGCACCAAACAAGAAGAAAGTTTGGCCGCAACTGGTCGGACGGCTGATCCTGCGTGTGGCTCAAGTTTCTTCTGCCGCTGAGAAGTATAGTGGTAGCGAGTTTGAATCCTTCTAGTATCAGTTGTTTCCTTAATAATAAATTGACAAAATCGAATTCAAAATATTTTATTTCACATTACATAAGTGCCCGTGTAGGACGGGCACTTATGAAGCGTCAGAAGCTAGGTGCACGGTTCCAATTGGTCGTTTCCTATGGAGAAGAGCCGGCAATAAACTCCACGATTACTCTTTAAAAAATAATTGGCTTTTACAATATTTAATTGCGATGTCGATTCAATCATTCTGGTACTTAATTCATACACATATATACAAGTGTACGTTCAACGTGTACGAGTAGGTGGATACACACTCTAATAAACCGTTATTAAATGAAATAGTAGTAAGTGATGATGTATTTTAAATAGTAAATGATTTTGAAACCCTAGGGCCGTGGGGTCCGAGTGCTCACGGTCTGTTCAATGAAATCTCCAAACGACTGGTTGACACTTGCCGTGACCCAAGGGCTGGCTTTTACCTTGGCCAGCGGCTAAGCATTGCCATACAACGTGGCAATGCCGCCAGTCTCTTGGGTACATTACCAGTCGACAGCGACGCGGAGGAATTTTTCGACGCCATATTTTAGTTTAATTTTAGTTTAGTTTTAGTTAGGTTAGGATATTATATTTATAGTTTTGTCATAACTTAAATAACTACTGTTAATGAATAAAAGCTTACTAACCAGAAAAAAAGTAAATGATTTTTATTATATAAAGACATCATAATTATAAGAGACCGCGCTATCGCATTAGGTGATGAACCTGTAATGATAGTTATAAGGGAGAGAGATAAATAAATAATAAATAAATAAATATACAAATATTGCTCGTTTAAGACGCAGATATATGACAGTGACCTTGAGTCGCGTCGTACCTCCAGCCAGTAATAGGACTCGCCCATCAAGAAGCGCTGTCCCAAATTAAACGCATTATTAATTTATTATACATAAAACAAAAGATATTTTAATAAAAATCGTATACTAAAAGATCAATAATTAAATAATCTTTAAAACGGTGAAGGATTCAGAAAAATACGCTTGATAGATTTTGCGCGTTTCTCAGTTTTTTATCCGCGTTAGACCTAACTTTACAAATTAATTTCACTATGTAATATAAAAATAATCCAAAATGTGCCTATATTAAAATATTAAGAAAATGCTTTAATTTAACATATATTTTTTTCTAAATCATTAACACTACTCACTTAGACGTCATCTTCAGTATAAAATCATTAAAAGTCTGTTATCGTCCCCTTAATAGTTATAAGATTAACTGTGTAATGTTTACAGTGTAATCATTTCATCGGGTTATTATCAGACTGTTGGAATCTCGAGTGGAGATAATTTGTAAACGATGTATTTTATAATATTTTTATATTTATTTTCCTGTAATTGCACAACTGAAGATAAGAAACTGCTTCTCATATATCTAACGAGCATTGGTTACCTCGCTTGCTACTCGGCGATTTCATCTCATCTTTAGAGCGTGTTTGGGGTAAGTTCGGCACTGGGATAAGACCGTAAGGCCGCGTTCTAATCAAAAGCAATCGTCGCTGAGTACGCGATCGCCGCTTTCATGTTTCAGTTTTTATTCGGTGAACCGAACAGCGTGCTTGCGCCGACAGAGGACGCGTTCTGGAACAAAAAGTGACATATTATGAACGTGACGCGGGGTAAGAATAAAATTCCCGGATAATTTGGCAATTTTTTTCTCTCGTATCACGAAATAAATAAGAATAGCTAATGCCGTGGTTAAAATATTAGCTACTCAGCAAGACGGTAGCGAGGTTGACTGTTCAGGGTTGCGCCGGATGTATATTTAAGTATCACCAATCGTATTATAGAGGCTTAGGTCAGTTGGTGTTGTGACACCCTTGTGTCTGGGAAAACACGTAAAGCGGTTTGTCCTGCACCTGATCTTTCCCCGGTCGTGAGGGATTGCCGTCATCGGACTATGAGAGTGACGGAATTAAGTTCCCTTTAAAATGGTTGAGCTAAATGGTGCTGATCCATGCGTCATGTTCGTGAACGGGCGCTGTCAGTAGGGACTGGCCATCCCTTAGCTGCCACAGTTAATTTTAATTTTTGAATTGTTTTTGTTTTTATATTTTTATTACGGACGCTTTTAACGTGCACGTCAACATTGTTCTCACATGTAAAATTCCAACATAAATGATGGAATCAATATTTTGTAACAATATTTTGATTTAAATTTGATTATCCGTGGAGATTCTTGCCCGTTCTTCTCCATAGGAACCTACTACGCTTTGGAATGGGCAACTAGGCTTCATCTTTGTGACTGACCCCTTGACAATTCAAAAGTACCTGTAATTGGTTTATTTTAAATAAATCCTTTGAGTTTGAGTTTGGAAGAGGGAGTCCACATGTGTCAGCGCAAACTTGTGCACGTATATCTCCTGCGTACTTGGCTAGTCTCTATTGAGACTGGCCGCCGTGACCTGAATTCGCCATGAGTTTCCTTTATTATTATTTTATTTTATTACTTGCTTCTTCCCGCGACTTCGTCAGCGAGCCGTTAACCTTCCTCAAGAATTGGGCTATCCAATGCAAACAGAATTTTTCAGTTCCGACTGGTAGTTCCGGAGATTACCCCCTATAGACAAACTCACAAACAAACAACCATAGAAACAAACAATCAAATTTTACTTCTTTATAATATTAAGTATAGATTTAAGATTTTAATTTCCCAAAATGTACATTTTCATTATTCGTTCACATATAAACATGCATTTCAACAATAATTAGATTAACAACAATAGATTATTGAATAAATAAATTGATTTGAAAGATAAAATAAAATAAAATAAATTTAAAAAAAAATATTTTCAATAGGGATGAAGCCTGGATAAAAAAAAAACTTTTTAGTCGGTCAGTCAGATAATAAAAAAATTATGAACACGATTTTTTGCTTAATCATATAAATAAAAAAATGACATAGATAAAAATGCATTAAAGTTGGGGAGTGGGGCCGGTACGTCACAAGTAAGTATAAAATCTACATACTCGTGACGTCATGGCACATTTTAACACAATTTATCGCCGTAACCTTCTGATTACGTAAAAAAAAATAAAAAATACGTGTTTCATAATTTTTAATAATTTATCGGAAAGACAAAAAAAAAATATTGTCGTCATCCTTATTGTTACTGGGTGCCCATTTAATGGCGAAGGGCTCCTCCATCTTTCGTCATTCCTCTCTGTCTTTGGGGTATTCTAGTCCGGTTGGGGCCCGTCACGGCCACAATATCGTCGCACCACCGGCGTTTGGGTTTGCCTCGGGTGCGTGGTGTATCCTTTCCTGTATCAACACAAAAACCTACCTTTTATAGCTCTAAAAGTATACTGGCTGGTCCAAAATAAATACACCATTGGTTCCTCCATTTTGTATGCAATCAAACCGAAACCTCAACCCTTTCATGTCTAGTATTGTTTTACACCTAAATCAATACAGAACGATTGGTCCCTCGAGTGGGATCAACATTCATTCTTGTTTACCTGGCCTTGGCCCATTTGTTGGGTCCGTTGAAAAAGGGTTGGAACGGATATTAATTTAAATCATTTTGGAAATCTGAGTATACGGCAAGAACAATTTATAACACATAACATAAAGCCTTGTTCCCCCGAAGGGTTGGGCAGAGGTGTGCCCATAGTAGGTACACCCACATTCCACCAGTTATGGTTAAGACGCAGATATATGCCAGTGACCTTGAGTTAGCTTGCGTGTTCTGTACTGAGCTCACGCAACGCGTCGTACGTCCAGCCAGTAATAGGACCCGCCCATCAAGGAGCGCTGTTCCAAATAAGACGGATTATTAATTTTATTATACATGAAACAAAAAGTATTTATTAAATTATCTTTAAAATGGTGAAGGTTTCAGCAAAATACGCCTGATAGATTTTGCGTGATTCTCAGTTTTTTATCTGCGTTAGACATAATACTTTACAAATTAATTTCACTATGTAAGTAAACATAATCTAAAATATTCCTGTATTAAATAATTAAGAAAATACTCTAATTTAACATATATTTTTTCTAAATCATTAACACTGCTCGTTTAGACGTGATCTTCAGTATAAAATCATTAAAAGTCGGTTATCGTCGCCTTAAGTTCCTTATAATAGGGGGCGACCCTATTGCCATCAACCGGGCACAAATCCAGACTCCGGGCTGCTACTGAGAAACAATTTATATTGATAGATTAATTCCGTTTTCCAATAACTAAAACACGAACGGTCGGAGTAAAGGTATAGATTATTTTTTTCGTATAGAAATTTTGTTCAAAATGCGACAAGTAAAATTAATATCACCCATATATGTGAAAAAAATCTTTAAACTATATCAATATTATGTGCGAAACGAGTATTTCCAATTAAAAATAGTTGGTATTTACGTTACGTTTACTACGTTCGGGGCTACTTGTAAAGGCTTGTAGAAATATATTATCACCCCAAAGATTTCAATCCTTAGATTTACCCTATCGCGTCAAAAGATGGTCGCATTTCGGTTTGGTTTTGAAATCTTTGACACACAAATATTGCGGGATGTGTGAGCTCACTCTTCTCAATTGGGCACGTGACTTAATACAGTAAGGGGTAATTAACGATTTAAATCAATTATACTGAGCGATGTAATGTAAACTACACATCAATAGGTAGAGGCGAAAATGTGAGAGTAAGCTTTAACAAATTACGGTTTCCTTTAAATAAATATGGTAAAATAAGAAGGGAAAACAAATGACGGTCAAAAAGGTCTATTTACAGCACACAAGACTTTTCAAATTCATTTCCAAGGTTGGCAACCCATCTGCAAACTCCTTGATGTCTTCCGAACACTGCACCTTACCGACATAAAAGAAAATGTATTATTTTGCTTTTTCAATAAAGTACACATCTCCCACCAAAAGTATGCGTTTCGGCGATCATCGACTTTCTTGGGAAATAAGAACGTAACGATTATGATAAGATCTATAATAGTGCTGTTACAACCCAAGTACTTGCCTGTTTTGTATAAACATGGTTACAAAATTAGACAGTTACAACTCTTTGTAATTCCAAAAAAAAACTGTTCAAGACTTTTGAGTGTTAGGGTTTTCATGATAATTTAGGCCACCAGTTGGCGCCACTTTGACAATAAGTCTTCCATTTCAACAATGAATATAAAATACATATATGATGACGTTCATCATTCGTTTCAGTCATTCGAAAAATGAAACTATAAGCGCTTTGAAACTTTTGCCCTGACGCCTCAGTGCTGCCACCTGGTGAACCTCATTTCAGAAACGCCAAAATTACCGAAGCGCATATCTTATCTGGTTTAACAGTAAATATAAACTCGTGTTCTAGCCGTTAAGTTGGCAGCATGTTTAAATCCCTTAAGCACTAGTTATTAGCTTGTAAAGAAACGGCTTTCAGTACTTATGTTCATGTTTAATAGCTTTTTTATTACTAAGTACGGCCTTGAGTGCAGATTTATACATGTAGTAAAAAACAGGTTTTATTTTAGGAAGTGCCACAGCTACCGGCGCCGTCTCCCGAATTGGCTGCCGACGCTGACTTTGGAAAAAAGTGGAAAATGGGGTTGAATTTAGCATATGAAGTAGATAGGTACGACTAATTATACGACGTAGTACGACTAAATATTTCGATAATCAATAATTTCCGTATTTCACTAATCAAGTACTACCCGGAACCGAACTAGTTAGATTAGGTTATAAATATTTTTACTCGCAAAAAAAGCTTAGGTTAGGTGTGGTTACAAATGTGATCCCCTCCGTACGAGCCGAGCGAGTGAGGCGAGCGGTGCCGCGGCAGCGGCCGGTGAGTGCCAAAAACGACTAGAATATATAGAAAAAAAATATGTTGTTATTATTGCAAAGATAACGTAAATAAATATAAAGTTTAGTGTTTATAGGACAACGAATGACTGTTTATGTTAAGTAGGTCGGTGGAGTATCCACCTACCTACCTATCATCAACTGGCTAACCTTTTCCTAACTATTTTGGGGTCGGCTTCCAGTCTAACCGAATGTAGCTGAATACTAGTATTTCACATGGAGCGACTGCCTATCTGACCTCCACAACCCCGTTACTGAGTAACACGATACCCCTTGGTAAGACTGGTTGTCAGACTTTAAACCCTAAAAACGAACAAACCTTATAGTAGTCGCATAATTGTTGTGTTAGATAATTGTTGTGTTCATCATCATCCTGTTTATAACCTCTCGGAAAATGGTTTGGTAGCATCTGGCGGCCAACTCTAGCACAGCACGCGCTCATTGGTCAAATCAACTAGCGCGCTTCCCCGGCTCCCTGTTACACACTTCCGTACCTTCTCACTAAACCACTCTTCATATTGCAGGAAAGCAAGAGGAAGGATGTTACACATAAAAAACCATGTACCGAAAAAAAACTATGTTACTCATATTTAATGCACATTTTATCTCACTACCTACGTGTACCTTCGGAAAAAAACACCGCGAATCCCGCAATAATATAACGTTTTATTTCAGCACAGTATGTATTTATTATTATATTATTACATATGGACGTTTTGATGGCCCATTCGGCGCAGGTGACTCTTATATTGAAGATATTACACCACTGGATTAAGTGTGTAACATGTGGGGTCGCTTTTGGCTTTTACACACACACATACACACACGGCCACAAACACACAAACTCACGCCTTCTTGCCTTGGGGGTAGGCAGAAACTACAGAACGCCACCTGCTACGCTCTTTAAATACTCTGTTTGCTTCGTTTACATCTGGTTTCCCACGATGTTTTGTTTTTTGAAGCAAGTGATCATTATACAATATGCACATGAATCCCTAAAGTCGTGAGTGTGGAGGTGCGGGCCTTGGGTTCGAACCACTAGACTACCACTGCCACTGGCTTGCCTGAGAGATATTTCCCGGCGGCATGTAAACCCAGGTCGGAGGAACGCGAGGCTAAGTATTAACAGCCGCACGGGTCGATCCACCAGGTTAAGCTACGCTTGCCGGGGAAGTTTGACAACCAGTCTTACCAAGGGGTATCGTATTACCCAGATTATAACACTGTGGAATCGAACCCAGGACCCCATGCTCAGAAAGAGACTATTAATAGGTAAGGTCTTTAATTATAATTCAAACTCAAACTCATAGCATTTATTTCAATTAAACTATTTACAAGCCTATCCTACCTTACTCGAGAATTGGGCTATACAATGAAAAAATAATTTTACAAACCCGACTGGTGGCTCTGGAGATTACCCTGTACATACAAACAAATTTTAATTATTTATAATACTATCTGCGCCCTGCGGTTTAACCCGCATAAGTCTCTATCCCGTGGGAATATCAGGATAAAAATTACCCTATGTCCTTCTCCGGGTCATGGTCTATCCATATGCCAAATTTCATCCAAATCCGTTCAGAAGTTTTAGCGTGATGCCGTGACCAAGGAAATAGGAATTCATTTTTATATATATAGATTATATCGACGGTGGAAATTTCAAATGTCATGACATTGTATTCCCTGTCCCTTACGACATTTGAAATATCCACCATCGATAAATATTATGTCCTTTATGGCATTTTTGTACATATTGAATACATTTTTAAATATTTTAGTATATTAGCATTAGTATATATATATATTATTATTGAAGATGTATGGTTAAGACGTAACCCTTTATGATCTGTATTAAAGAAAGCCTCATTGAGTTAACCGACGCCTCATAATCCTTTACTTATCATAACATGTTTTCAAACGGCGGCTTTCCATTATATCACAACGAAGAAAATCATTAGAAGTACAACTCGAAATTATATATGCGAGAATAATTACCACAAAATATATCAGTTGTCACTTCAAAAAAATGGTCTCGTTTCGTACAGAAAAGTATCAAGCATTAATCACCGTGCTTGTTCACTGTAAATATTTTCTTTAAGGTTGCACTATTCGACGGCTCGAATTCGTTGGTGGCGTGGCTAATATATATGCTTATTTAGTATAGTTATTTATTTAGTTTTTATTTAAATACTAGCGGACGTAACGCGGTTTAACCCGCGTAGTTCTCGTTCCCGTGGGAGTACGGGGATAAATATAGCCTATGTTACTTGCTGATAATGTAGCTATCCATTGCTGAAAGAATTTTTCAAATTGGTCCAGTAGTTTTTAAGTTTATTCGTTACACACAAAAATACAAATCTTTCCTCTTTGTAATATTAGTATAAGTATAGATTTATTTAGTGAAATAGACGATGATTTATAACGGAAACGAGCGCTTAAAATTTTATGAACAGACCTTTGGGCGTATAGATATTATAGAAAAACTACTAAATGTATCTACGCAAATTAAAATTATTAAAATTTTTGAATAAATCATTTATCCTAGTACGGTTTCTATTTTACTATTTTCTTACTATATAGGTTATTTATTTACGCCTAAAGTGAGTTAAAATTAGTGTTGAAATATGGAACTTTCGACACTCATTACTTCCAAATCAATACTTTTTCCCAATTCTGCTTCCATACAGGGCTAGATAATGATAAGACAAATTGATATAATTTTTAAATTTGAACGTATGCCGTCAAATAAACGAGTAATCATCATACTACGTTTGTATGGAAGAATTACCAACTAGTGTACCCTTAACTGTCTGTCAGACATAGGCAATAGGAATCAGACGGAAATGTGCTCGGTTCCTATAGAAAAAACTAATCGTTTTCCGTACCAACTGTAGCATTTTTTATTAACAAACTTGGCATATATATAGATTCGTGAGCTAATTTTAGCTGTGATACTTATTTTCCATATGGGAGGGTCTACTATGCAAAGCTATGAGGTCTTTGGTTCATAGAGCTCCTAGAGGAGTGTGTCTGAAGAATGACTACATATACTACCATTACATATCATTCCATTAATATGTCTGCCTCCCAGCGCAGCAGTATTGAAATTAATTGAATCAACCTGCCTAGCCTATTCCCAACTATGTTGGGCTCGGCTTCCAGTCTAACCGGATTCAGCTGAATACCAGTATTTTACATGGAGCGACTGCCTATCAGAACTCCACAACCCAGTAACTGGGTAATACGATACCTCTTTGTAAGACTGGTTGACGACCCGTAACGACTGTCAAGGATCCACGAATGACAGCCGGGATCAACGGCTTAACGTGCTTTCTGAGGCATGGAGGAGTCTTGGTATGTAAAGATGGTCACCCAACCCCGGCAAGCGTAGCTTAACCTTATGGATCGACCCGTGCAGCTGTTATAACTTAGCCACGAGCTCCTCTGAAATTAATTGAATGCAGTTTCAAAATGATTACCGGAGTAAGTACCTAAGTTTCTACGTCTCAATACCAATAGCACTGTTAGTGTACTGTAATATACTGAAACTGTTCTGAGGACATATTTTTGGCTTACACTTATTTTGTTGTATTTCTTTGAACTGAACCTTCTGTGCTTCCATTTTCATGTGACACTTTTCTCCTTAATAAGCGGGGGCTCCGTTTGTCCTTGGCATGTTTTCGCAAAAATTTCCTTTGTGCGAACAATAATAGAGATCAAAATTCCCTGAAAGCTTTCTTTATTGTCCTCACAATGCCTGTATGAGAGTAATTACGTTAGAACGCAATTTTAGCCCCTAATTGAATATTATTTATTTTTGTCTCGTTTCAAAAGGTAATAGGACAAAGCTCTTGGAATCCGTTGCTATGACGATTTCGGGAGTTTTAAAATGTTTTTTTTTTGTTGTGTTGTTCCAACATCCTATTGTTAAATCGGTGGGCAGTCCTTTAGGTATACCGTAGCGGTATAGATTGATAAAATCGCCTCATATTGAGACAAGATATGCACAAAACGGTGGAGAAAAACATCGTGAAAAAACCGGCATGTCCTAGAATCAAAAATTCGAAGACATTTGACAACTATCAACCCGCACTAGGCCCGCGTGGTAGATTACGGCCCACTCCACAGGCTCACTCCCTCTTGCAGAGAGGAGGCCTGTGTCCCAGCAGTGGGAACATTACAGGCTGATTATGTTATGGCATATCTCAGTAGAGCTTCTGTAAAGTTCACTTCGAACCTCTCTAAGCTGATTCATTTATTTTTATAAGTAAATCTTCGCGGATCCCCATCTCGATACCGTTCGAATTCGAAGTGATATTTAAAAAATAAAGTCCAGAACATACGGTTCAATCAAACTGAATTCACTTTGATAAAAAGCTTCAAAATCGGGATAAAAAGGGAAACTTAAAGGTATCACCAAACATTCTCTGATTCACTTTTATGTTTACGCTATTCAATTTCGTGGATTCAGTCCAATTGAACTGCAAAAAATACTATCAATCTGCAAAACCTTTTCCAAACTATGTTGGGGTCAGCTTCCGGTCTAACCGGATGCCTATCTGGCCTCCACAGCCCATTGACCGGGTAACACGATACTTCTTGGTTAGACTGGTTGTCAGACTTTTGGGTTACTGACTACCCTTTTAACGACTGTTAAAGATTTACGAATGACAGCCGAAACGTGCTTTCCGAGGCACGGAGCCTCGATATGTAATGAAATGGATGGTCATCCGTCCACGAACCGACCGCGGCACGATCCGTCCGGCTGTTCTAATTAACAACGAGCCCCGAACTAGTACGGACCGTCTAACACTAGTTAAAAAAAAAAATCCAAAAGTCACGCCCTCATAACGCTCATTAAATAACAGAAAAATATTTAAACCACTTATCATGAAGTATGTTTTGATTGCTTTTTTACCCATCAATAAGGGTAAAATTTCTCACCTCGCAATATTTTTTTACTGTCAAAGACTATTTAGATTTGCTTTGTTGGTTGCTAGGCAACGGAAGAGGGTCGAAGTTTGAAATGTGTATAGATATAGATATTAACATACGTTCATTTTTTATTAATTATAATAAAACTACTTTGAAACAAAAGCCGTTTCAATAGGGATCCTTTATGGCTGAAACATATCTATTAAAAAAAAAATACTCAGTTAATTGAATTTTTTGTAAGCTACATGTTTTCAGATTTTTTTTTAACAATTTTCGTATTTTTTTCGTTTCCTCTGCATTAAATAAATTTTTGAAAGTACAGTATTAATCTCCATTAAATTATCTATACAATGGTATATAAATTAAGTAAGTTCTGTGGGCTAGCAGGAGTGTAACAATATAAATAGTTGCAGAAAGGGGGCAAAACAATTTTTTCCATCGCAAAGCACTCTCTAACGGCTTCGCTTTATGAGTCGTGCAAAAAGATACTTTGATAAATCCCGAGACTTCATGTTTATCCCGAATTTAATTGAGTCTAGAATCCAGTCAAGCTTTTCGCTTCTCCCATCGGAATACACGAGCTTTTTGCGTGATTTTTCTCTTTAGACTCGAGTGATTCGTGGAGAAGGTTCTTAACTCGATAAGTTCGACCCTCAACGGAAAGAGGTTCGATGTAGGAATCCTTTTTTATTGTTTTCTGTTTAAAAATCTGATTTTGCCTTGTTGAATCTTATTTGTGCTTTAATATTTAGATGGTCGGATCTTATAGAACATATTTAATTGAACCTATATTTATTTCGCGTTTGTATCTAAGGTTATCCTATATTATTAAATGAAAAATATTTGTTTAAATATATTTGTAGTCACGTTCTCGAAAACGGCTCTAACGATTTCGATGAAAGTCGCAATATAGGGGTTTTTGGGGGCGAAAAATCGATCTAGCTAGATCGATTTTTCGCCCCCAAAAACCCCTATCATATCTGAGAAAATTCGTTTTTTTCGTATTTTTATCCGAATAGAGTTCGGTCGCCCAAAATTTTGAACAAGATGGCTACCTTAGAATAATGACATGGCAGCATGGAATTAGTATGTATTTTTCTATACCTACTATTAAAAGAGCATTCTCTATTTTCACCAGAGCATAACTAGGTTGCCCAGGTACTGGTTACTGAAATACCCATTTTATCTGTGTTTTTCATTTGAATTATAAGTGACTGTACCGTTAGTGTGCTTTTTTTTACAAACTATTGTAAAACATTTTAAAAGAGTAACGGTGGAGTTTCTTGCCCATTCTTCTCCATACGAAAACTACCTTTTGGAAGGGGCGACCAGAATCAATAATATTATTTTGTAAATTTTGACGTTCAAAAGTGCTATACATGGGCCTATTTGAAATAAATGATTTGACTTTGACTTTTATCTATACAAAATCAATCTGCCCAGCCTTTTCCCAACTATATTGGGGTCAGCTTCCAGTCTAACAGGATTCAGCTGAAGACCAGTATTTTACAGGGAGCGACCTCCACAACCCAGTTACTGGGAACCAAGATAAGTACCTTGGTAAGACTGGTTGTCAGCCGGGACCAACGGCTTAACGTGCTTTCCGAGACACGTAATTATTCACATCTTATTATATATGTACATAAATAAAATGGAAACTGTTAGGCCAAAGAACATTATTAGTCTTTCTTTCATTCTTAAAGGCTCTTTCAAACAGACGCGACACGCGACGCGACACAAAGATACCGCTCGTCGCGCGACGAGCGGTGTCTTTGTGTCGCGTGTCGCGTGTCGCGTGTCACGCCTGTTTGAAAGAGTCTTAATGGTACAAGAAAATACAATTAAAAGAACTTTAGTAATAAAACTAATTTAGGATAATATTTTTTTTAAAGAAGCTCGTGACTAGGTATTAAAGTTTAGCACTAAAAGGGTTATAAACAGCTAAGTGCTGTGTTTAGAAGTTCACTAGTACGTTTAATGAAAGCTTAAGAAGTTTAAGTATCTGCCAAGGTCTACTCACGTAACATAACATCACGCATGTAATACCCGAAGGGTTGGGCAGAGGTGTACCAATAGTAAACACACACATTTCGCCAGTTATGTTTGAGTCCCATGTAATAGGGGGCGAGCCTATTGCCATCAACCGGGCACAAATCTAGACTCCGGACTGCTACTGAGAAATTCCTAATAGAAAATCCCAATAACATATAGCCCGACCTGGGATTCGATCCCGGGACCTCAGGAGCGTAGACCGACGAGGCAGTCACCTACAATTCAATTAATCTGCCTAGCCTTTTCCCAGCTATGTTGGGGTCGGCTTCAACTCTAACCCGATGCAGCTGAATATCAGTATTTTAAATGGAGCGACTGCCTATCTGACCTCCACAATCTAGTTATTAGGTAACACGATAGCTCTTGTTAAGACTGGTTGTCAGACTTTTAGGCTTCTACCCGTAACGACTGTCAAAGCAGCCGGGACCAACGCTTAACGTGCTTTCTGAGGCACGGAGGAGTCTCGGCATGTAAAGATGGTCACCCATCCACGGCAAGCGCAGCTTAACCTGATGGATCGACCCGTGCGACTGTTATTACTTAGCCACGAGCTCCTCAATCAGGCAGTCCCCCACAGTTACACTTATTATAAAGTTGATGGGCTTTTTGAAAAAAATTGTAGCTAAGCAACCTAAAAAAGGAATGTTGGACCACAAAAGGGATGAATTAAAGGCTATTGCATGCAGCTGAGATGAGAATGCAAAGAGGATTGTGTGATATTACGCGAATAGTTAGAATAAAAATGAGTACATAAGAGGAACTCTGAAAGTGTCGCCGGTGGCTGAAAAATTGTAGATAGAGATCGGTTTTCATGGTATGGGCATGCGATAAAGAGAATTGAGCTTCGTGAAGAAAGTTATGAGTCGCTATGAATTTGTATATTATTTATTTCTTAGTATATGGTACTTTGAGATCTTACATTAAACACTGGTTCACATATACTACCATTGCTGGTGTAGAAATATTAAATAATAAGCTAAGTACATGCAAATCAAAACTATGTACATTATAAGAATATTATAGGTGTAAAATGATGAAATCTTGTATTAAGTTTATAAATTTATCATTATAATTACAAATTAATCGACTGCCTCGTTGGTCTACTGGTCGCAAGCGCTACTGCTGAGTATGAGGTTCGATTCCCGGGTCGGGCAAAGTGTTATTGGGTTTTCCATCTGGAATTTCTCAGTACCAGCCCGGAGTCTGGATTTGTGCCCGATTGATGGCAATAGGCTCGCCCTCTATTACATGGGACTTAAACATAACTGGCGAAATGTGGGTGTACTATAGGTACACCTCTGCCTAACCCTTCGGGGATTACAGGCGTGATGTTATGTTATGTTATGTTATGTTAATAGACTGGTTAAGATTAATTGAAAATGCATTATTTATAAAGTAAGAATATTAATACTTAAATCAAAAATATTAATCATATGTCGAAAATATAGATTATAATGGTAAATAATAATTCGTAACGTCAAAATATAAATAATAATGTCAAAATAAAAATTACAATATCCACGAATTCATAATAATGTCAAATGACTACTGTCATTTTACTTGTAGATGGCTATAAGAGTAGGGGAAGACCAAAGAGACGATGGATGGACTGTGTGAAGGATGATATATGGCTAGAAAGGGGGTGACTACCGAGATGACGACTGATAGAGAAAAGATGAAGGGAAAAGACTTGTTTAATGTTGCGGCGACCACATATAATTTGGGATAAGGGCAGGAGATTGATGATATTTCGTCAAGAAGCTACCGAATTAATTATGTATTTTAACGTTCTCGTCTAGCTGGCCGCGTGCCGTCATGAAAGAAGAAAATAATAATGTCTTAAGACGCAGATATATGCCAGTGACCTTGACTGGTAAGCTTGTACTACTTGTGCTTGGTGCTAATCCATGCGTCATGTTCGTGAACGGGCGCCGTCAGTTGGGACTGGTCATCTCTTAGCTGCCATGGCTTATTTTTATTTTTTATTTATTTTTATTTTTGATTTGTTCTTTGTTTTACCCTTCTAACGTGCACGTCTTTCTACATTGTTCTCACATGTATAATTTCACCATGAATGATGTAACCAATATTTTGTAACAATATTATGATTTAAAAAAGTGTCTGTGGGGTTTCTTGCCCGTTCTTCTCCATAGGTACCTACCTACTACGCTTTGGAATGGGCAACTAGCTTCATATTTCGGACTGACTGATTCCTTGACAGTTCAAAAGTGCCTGTAAATGGTTTAATTGAAATAAATGCTTTGAGTTTGAGTTTGTGGAGCTCAAGCAACGCGTCGTACGTCCTGACAGTAAGCCCACGTTTGCACGGAGATAGTAAAATCACGGCGATTTTATTTCGTAAACTGGATTTTTAACGCTCGGCTTAACACTGAGAGTTGAAAATCCAGTGTGCTATAAAATCCCGCCGCGATTTTATTACATCCGTGCGAACGTTGGCTAATAGGTCTCGTCTATCAAAGAACGCTGTCCCAAATAAGACGCATTATTAATTTATTATACGTAAAACAAAGGTTATTCTAGTAAAACACGTACCCATACTAAAAGATATATAATTAAACTATCTTTAAAATAGTGAAGGTTTCAGGAAAATACGCTTAATCGTTTTTGCGTGATTCTCACGTTTTTATTCGCGTTAGACATAACTTTACAAATTAATTTGACACTATATTTGTATATCACTATGTAATATAAAATAAATCTAAAATATTCACAAATTAAGAAAATGCTCTAATTTAAAAAAAAAAAAATACAGGGTGGAAGGGACATCGACGCGAAAATTGTTACCATGGATTCAGTACATGATTCTGAAACAGCGAAAAATTTTTTTTTAAATAGACGAGTAATTTCAACGCAGGGAGCGTAGAAATTTTTCGTCTATTTAAAAAAAAAATCTGCTGTTTCATACAAAAGTGCAATCAATATCTACGCGGTCAAAATGGTCAAAATTTTCGCGTTTTCAGTTTTTGCCACGCTGTATATTTTTCCCAAATCGTTAACATTACTCGTTTAGACGTGATCTTCAGTATAAAATCATTAAATGTGTTAGTGTCACCTTAAATTCTTACACGTGACTATAACGAAACTTTTTAATTACTGAACGTAAGAAAATAATAAACATTACGTAAACTATATTATTATGTAAATAGTTATTTACATACGTACATAAACTCACACCGTATTCCCAAGGGATTAGGCAGAGACTACAGAACGCCACCTGCTACGATCCTTACATAATCCCTTTGCTTCGTTGGCGTACATACATCAGCTGGATAATTGCGTAACACATGCATATACAGTATGTTAACTTACAGAGTAAACTCCCAATAGTATGTGTAGCGTCCATACATACAAAAAAAAAAACATTAAAAAGAATAGTTTTTTTTTTTCTTTATAAAATATTCACATAAAAAATTATTAAATTGATACGTAAAATAAGCACTCTGTACACGCGTACTTGTCTTTCAACGTGGAAAGACAAGTACGACAAGTGCGCGTGTACTGAGTTACAAACAAAAAAAAAAAAGTTTTTTTTAAATTGTATATTCTTGTTTGCATGTTTAAACGCTATCCTATTGCGGGTCAACGGAAATGCCCTCTGTTAACTAACATACTGTATCAATCAATCTGCCTTTTCCCAACAATGTTGGGGTCGGCTTTCAGTCTAACCAGCTAACATACTGTATATTACCTATAAAATACTGAGACCTAAATCTTAAATAAGGAATCGTTATTTCACGTGAAAATCAATTTAGAATTTTGCTAAGTGTATAATGCTGCTCGTGAGTGTCTATAGGTAGGTACTCCAGTAGATAATTCTGCCACAACTAACTCAAAAAAACAAACAATCCTACAACTCAACTCCTTACTATTTACCGATAAAAAAAACATTACAGCATTCTCAACTCTACTAAAAAAAAGCGGATCGTAAGTCGTAACCGTTACAAATAGTAGTTAGAAAGAAAAATAGTCGGTCGTACGCACATTACGTACGGAAATAGATGAGAAATAATTTGACCGAGATCGCACAGGTAAACACCGGCGTTGAATCATATTACCGGTAGATAACGTTAGGTTTGAGCAAGAAGGGTAAAAGATACGATAATGTGGTCATAGTTTTAGGAACTTTTATAAACAAATGAACATCGCGAATAAATTAGAGTTTTCTGAAATGACGTTTACTAGGTGGCAGCACTGAGACGGTGGCAGCTGTCAAAAGTGTCAAAACGCTAAACTCAAACTCAAACTCAGACTCTTTATTGCATTCATGTGTACATTTAGTTGTTACATTTAAATAAGTAAGTTCCAGCATGAAACCCGGTTAGGGCACGGCAACATAATAGGTAATAGTAGGTAGGGTAGATTAATTTGTATTAATTTTTGTATTTCATTAATTTGTATTAATTATTATATTTAATTAATTTGTATTAATTAATATATTTCATTAATTTGCATTAATTACTAATTATCATTCTATTATTTATTTTACTAAATCGTTTTTGTTGTGTAAGTGTGTGTTGTTTTCCAATTCAATGAGTAGTAATTTTTTATGTATTATATTAATTAATTACTTTTTTTAAATTACGCTTATATATACTTGAGTCGTAACTGAATGATGAACGAATGAATGAAACAAATGTGGGGTCTAAAAGCAAATCCCAATAGCTGGTCTAATTTTAGACCAACAGTGGCGCATTTGCTTTTGGACCCCACGAATGATGAACGTCATTATATATTTTATATTCATGGACGAAATGTAAGACCTCTTGTCAAAGTGGCGCCAACTGGTGGCGTGAATTTACATGAAAACCTTCATTGCTTTTTACTGCAGTAAAAACAAATGAACCATCATCATCTGCCTAGTCTGTTCCCAACTATGTTGAGGTCAGCTTCCAGTCTAACTGGAGGTAGCTGAATACCTATATATATAATTTACATGGGGCGATTGCCTATTGGACCTTGAGAGAGCTTGAGCTTGAGAGGAGCTTGTGGCTAAATAATAACAGCCGCACGGATCAATCTATCAGGTTAAGCTACACTTGCCAGGGTTGGTCCGTGGATGGGTGACCAACTTCACATACCGAGACTCCTCCGTGCCTAGGAAAATACGTTAAGCCGTTGCATGGTCTCGGCTGTCATTCGTGAATCTTTGACAGTCGTTACGGATCGTCAGAATAAAAAAATCTGACAACCAGTCTTACCAAGGGGTATCGTATTACCCAGTTACTGGGTTGTGGAGGTCACATAGGCAGTCGCTCCATGTAAAATACTGGTATTCAGCTGCATTCGGTTAGACTGGAAGCCGACCCCAACATAGTTGGGATAAGGCTAACCAGATTTTGTCTACTTATTGGACCTCCACAACCCAGTTACTGGGTAATACGACCCCTTGGTAAGACCGGTTAGGTTGTCAGACCTACGGTGAACAAATGAATATCGCATAGTAATTACAGGCACAGCACACATTCCTGCTTTGTCTCTTGGGTAGCAACGTATCTGCATAAAATAATAGGGGGATTTTGAAATAATTTTTCATGAATATTCAGAAAAATACGGGCGTTCACATGCCGATGGGCGACATTATATAGGTATCGGTGACCACTTATCATCAGACGGATCAACTGCTAGCTTGCCAATCAAAAATAAACTGCAAACTATCTCCATCTTTAAATATTCATAAAGAGAACGATCGTTTATCGGTCCATATGCTTCTTGCTCACTGCGATATGAAATTATTAAGATTTAAAATCAAATCCTTTGATCTATGTAGTCTGCCCGTCTTGCGTCTTGATATGATTGACTGATGTAACATTTCATTCATTCACTCACTCTCCCAAGTGTGTGTATAGCTATACTAAGGCTTACAGCTGTCAACGAAGCATCCAAGCTAGCCAATCGTTCAACCAAAGCGTCAATCAAACCCGATTTATGATTGAATGGATGCAGCTACACTTCATTTTCGATTATTAAGCCCATTTTCACACGCTCCGGTTGCCGGATATCCGGCGCCGGGTTCATAAATTATGCCACACGAATTTCGTGATTTTTCCCTTCCTTGTCACAGGTGGTCATATTCGTGTGAATACCCTCGGTGTGACGTCACATATTATGCAATTTTAAGTAATATCTCATAATAATATTGATAGACTTTGTAATATTTTAAACTATTTCGTTAGAGTTTTAATACTAAAGTATTATATTTATCATGTAACGTCACGAAGCGTATGAGTCGTTCCCCACCCATTTTCACAAGATGTCGCCTTCCCTTTATCACACGATGTCACCCTCCCCTTCAATGTGTCACCTCAAAATCAAATCATTGAACTAGGCTGAGAACAGCACTTATTGAAAGTCAAAATTACATGAGCCAGTCCCCAAAACGCCTGCCCTTCACCACGTCCTAGTGCTTTAGCTGGGAAGAAGAAGTGGTGCAACAAACTCCCCAGCAGCACAGCTGTCTGTTCAGTTAGAAAAACTTGATTTTAAACAATAATTAACATTACAAAACACCAAATATTAAATTATTTCTCATTTGTCAAATAGTACTAGCACACGTAATTTATGAATATCCCTTTACCAATACAATGTTCACCGGGTATTTCGTTAACCGGTATCGGACGGTACGAGCAGAAGCTTATATTCACAAGTGTATGCTTAGCTTTACGAGGGCTTACCGCCGTCGACACGATATCCAATAGATGCCACTCGACGCTCCAACGTCTGAGAGGATTTAAAGATGTTCGGGGTATTAGTGGCAAGATCTATCGAGAGGGTGGGCTTATGGTGTTAGTTATTGAGTTGGTTTCAGCTGATATTTATGATTAGGAGAAATTGTTATAATAGGGACAATAACTAAAGATTTTTTTTTATTCGTCAAGTAGTTTAATAAAAAATATTGGACTCGTATTTTTTCTTTTTTTACGGAATCAAAATATAAAGGCGATACATTGAGTTAAATGTGCCATGACGTCACTTGTATGTAGATTTTATACTTGTGACGTACCGACCACAAATCGACTTAAAAAAAAATTAAAGGTATATTATGTTAGTTTACATATTGTTGACTGTGTTATGAATATCAATCTGCAGTTGCTCCATGTAAAATACTGATATTGCTGTATTCAGTTAGACTGGAAGCTGACCCCTACATAGTTGGGAAAAGGCTAGGCAGATTGATTGACCATGTAACCTAATAGAGGGCAAAATAATTCGCGACTAAAATTCATAACATTATAAGAAGCAAATCAAGTAAGAGCTCACTACTACTTACAAAATCGTGAGGGAACCGGCATGTCCTAGAACCAAAAATTCGAAAACATGTGACATCTACCAACCCGCACTGGGCTCGCGTGGTAGATTACGGTCCACTCCCTCTCACAGAGAGGAGGCATACATATTAATATAAAATTACTTAGATAAAACGCATTAAAGTTGGGGGATGAGGGTCGCTACGTCACAAGTAAGTATAAAATCTACATACTCGTGACGTCATGGCACATTTTAACTCAATGTATCGCCGTAATTGAAAACGTGAAAAAAGAAAAATACGTGACACACAAAAAAATCATTCCTATTACTTGATGTTCACAAAAACAAGCGCAATCATTATATTAGAGTGTTCAATAATATTTTTAGGAGCGCAATATGAGAATTATTAGAGGTTCGATTAAACATTATTATGTCCTTTATAACAACAAATACAGGAAAATAAGACGTCTTACATAGTCTTATTTTAATCTACATAATCTCACCACATTGATTAATGAACCAACAACAGTTTCGACACAGTAATCCGCCATTTTCATTGTATACAAATATATATATAAGGGGCTATCTACTCTAGCTGTCATGTAAACTGACTTGCCGCTTAGTATTCTGTCCGTGTACCCGTTAGGCTTCTGCCTCGAAACCAGCGGGCAGATCGCGCCGCACTATGGCGGCGTAGTGTTGTGTCGTCGAGATATTTGTCTGAACAACGGCTACAACATCTTTTTGATTCAAATTTATTCCTAACGCTCGATTTATTGTGGACAAAATAAGAAGTGAATCCATACTATAGGGCAAGGAAAACGGTCACCGCTTGATTGGAGTGCACCGCTCGTTGCCCGCCCTCGCGGCGCTGTTTTCGAGGGCCGGTCCATTTGATTTTACGCATTAGATCCTGCCGCTCCCGCGCCGCCACCGCCGCCGCCCCGCTGCCCGCAAGATTCGAGGCAAAATCCTAAGGTCTCATCCAGGGTGATAGCGTGGTGATTCAGGCGGTAGCGGGCGCGGTGGCGGGTACGATGGCGGGCACGATTAGGTGACCACAGTGCATCGCGAGTATATAATGAAAGTGTTAACCAACTCTTTTCAGGATAAATTCTTACGAAAACACTCACTAAACTGGAATTAGTAACACATTAATCTGTATTAAGAAGGTTCCAAATTTATATATCACTGTTTTTCCAACAATTATTGTTTGAATTACATTTTTTTTATTGTACTTACAAGAATATTGAGGTTATAAGAATATTGAGGTGATTTTAATAAAATAGTATTTCGTGTTTGAATATTCAAATAATCAATACAAGCAGTCAACTTGTTAGTGGCACTACAAATTGGCATCCACAGGTAGGTGATGCATTTGTTTACTTAAAAATTTTCTTCAGATACTTAAGGAACAGATTATATAGCTAGGTCGCTCATTCCCGTCGCGTTTGGGGCTGCCATAATTCTATACAATATAAATAAGTATTTTGTAATCTCGATCTCAAAAGCGGCTCTAATAATTTCGATGAAACTTGCAATTGCAAACTCACCTTGGGCCTGCACGCAGTTGGTGTTGGTGACCTTAGGCGGAATCTTATTTCCTAGCCGCACGATTTTGTTCAATCGCTTTGTTTTGCTCGGTAACTGAATCTTTTTCCTCCGATTTACACAACACAGCACAGTCAGTCACAACTCAACGACACTTTATAATTATTATTTATTTGCACCACTTTCTTGCCTTATTTTATATTATTCACTTACTGCTTTATTTGTATTAATACCTCTTGTAAACAGTGGTATATTTTTTTTGATCAATATTATTTATTTTCTTTATTTACTCCATAGATATTTTGCACAGATAAATTGACAGCCGATGCCATAGATTATACACTCCAGCGCGCGTCCCTTCGCTTGTCACCACATCGTGGACAAGTGATGTTGGAACGTCGTGTCGGGTGTGCGTCGATTATTTTAATTTATTGAACAATAGTTTTGTTTTTCTTTTTTATTGTTTTATATTATTATTCTTATTGTTTTATTTATTTTGTAATCCCCTAGTGGGATTTATAGGTCCGTAGATATGTCCGTGGCATCACAGCGGGCCCTATCAGAATACCAGCGCTGCGGTATTTATTTATTTTTAAATATCGCAGCATCATGCTGAGATAGGGGCCTTTTTGGCCTCGCACAGGTCGTATTTTTTTTTTTTAAATCTAATGCTCCTTTTTATTTTTGTTAATGTTAGTTCCTTTTTTCTTATGTCTATCCTTTTTTATTATGTTTTGTATTTCCTGTGCGTATCCCAAATAAAATATTTTCTTTTCTTTCTTTTTCTTTTCAATATAGGAGTTTATGGGGGTGAAAAATCGATCTAGCTTGGTCTCATATCTGGGAAAATTTGTTTTTTCCGTATTTTCACCCGAGCAGAGCGCAGTCGCCCAAAGTTTAGAAGAAAATGGCAACCTTAGAATAATAACATGGCAGTATGGACTTAGTAATACCTACTATCATGGCAGCATGGAATTAGTATGAGCTTTCCTATACTATTAAATGAGCATTCTCTATTTTCACCCGAGCAGACCTTTGTCGCCCAAGTACTCACTACGCTATGGACGCAACCGGTGGTTCGTTGGTTTCATGTTTGATATATCTCTCCCGCCTTAGCACACGCGCAAGCTCCTTACCCTAGACAAGACCTTAGTAGTCCAACTGAAGCACGTGGGTTATTACAAAAGTAGACATTATTTCACTGAGTGGTGTGTCTGCTCTGTGTAAATATGCTTTGCGTAGTACATAAATAGTACTAGTAATAGTAGGTGGGCTCGTGGCTATCATAAATAATAACAGCAGCACGGGTCGATCTTCAAGGTTAAGCAAAGCTTGACGAGATCGGTTGGTGGATGGGTGACCATCCAATATATATCGAGATCCCTCCGAGCCTCGGAAAGCACGGTTGTCATTTGTAGACCTTTGACAGTCGCTATGGGTAAACAGAAGCTCGAAAGTCTGACAACCAGTCTTACCAAGGGGTATTGTGTTATCCAGTAACGGGTCGTGGAGGTCAGATAGACAGTCGCTTCGTGTAAAAATATAGAAAAACTCGGACACTTAAATAATAACTTAAATATTATTAATAATATCTAAAAAGTAAAAACAAATATTATGTTTCGGCTCCTGGTACCGAATAAAAAACCAAGGTATAATAGCCGAGAGGGTCATTGACTCCTACCGCTGTGCCCGCGTTACCGTCAACCGTAATTATTTTGTTACGCGTAATGTTAAATCTGTGATATTATTGGATAAGGATATGATACCGGTCAAAATATCTTAGGAAATAACAATTAAATTTTTATCAAATTCTAAAAGATAATAATGATTACTGTGGGCGATCCTTAGAAAATAGACATATGCCACTGCGGACCTTTTTGTTGCGTCTACCCTTTATAGCAGAACTTTTTATGTCATAATATTATTTTGCATAACAGCGCATAGCATAAACTTCATTTCGCAGAAAATCGTTTGGCATACACTCATTTATAATACATTAAAAACGCATAATTTTGTAAGTCGGAATCGTCTTTAGGCATAAATTTCATATCCATAATAATTAAAAGTAGAACCATCATATTGCAGAAAATTCACTGTCAGAATCGTCTTTTGGCATAAGGGGATCTGGCGCTCGGCGCGGCGGCCGCTGCCGCGGCACGCTTCGCTCGCTCGCCTTCGCGCGTTAATGGTAACTGTTCTAACCTAACCTAACCCAAATGATGACGTTTCTAAATTATACTAAACGTGTGAAACGAAATTATGCGAAATTAAGGTTTGCCAAAAGTAATTATGCCAAATAAAATTCTGCCATCTTAAAAGTATGCCTTTGTAAATTCGGACATATAAACATTCGGCCAAACAATAATTATATTAAATGATTTTTATGCCATATATATATATATTCGTTTAAAGAAGATTATGCCAAGTGTGTTATGCCAAATAAATTTAGGAGCATCAAAATTCTGCCAGATAGAGGGAACCCCTTTTTGTTGACTTGTTTAAGATGTACAAACCTGTAGAACATAAATTGTATGTATCTCTAACGGTTTACGCTCGCACGCCCGTAAAGCTCCCAGTCGGCGTGAATATCTTCTATAGAACTTCAGATTTTGGATAAATTGGCTGAAATATGACGATTTGCGTCATATTTCAGCCAATTTACCCAAAATCTTAATGAATTATACACCAAAATCTTCCTCATGAATCACTCCGTCCATTGGTGAGAACCGTTTGAAAATCCGATCGGTAGTTTTTGAGTTTAACGCGTTCAGACAGACAGACGCGGCGGGGGACTGTTTTATAATATGTAAGGATTTAAGGATAACAGCCGCACGGGTCGATCTTCAAGTTTAAGCAAAGCTTGACGAGGTCGGTCGGTGGGTGACCATCCAATAAATATCGAGTTTTATAATATGTAAGAATAAGGATTTTTCGTAAGTGAAAAGTGCGCTTGTTTTGAACTTTTTAGTTGTTGTTGGATTTTTTGATTTTTTTAAAGAAAAAAAGATAAGAGATAGTTTTGGTGTGGAACATTTTATGTTTGCAACTTTGCGACTTCAGACTATTTCTAAGCTTTAACGAAGATAAATGGATTCTACGGAAACGAACTGTTGCGTAATTACGGAGATAATAAATATTCTTAATAGCTCCACATACGTAGGAAAGCGGTAACATTACAGGCAGCACTATTCTAGATACCTACTCGAATAAAGTAGGTACTACATATGTAATTTTGCGTAAAAACAATATTACATTTACAGACGTAATATACCATTTGTTTTTTTATTTAGACCAACAATACATGCCTTTTGTTTTAGGTTAGGTTTTAGGTAGGTTGACCGCTGCGTGTGTCCGTCTGAGGCACCGTAGCTCTTAAACGGGTGAACCGATTTGAATGCGGTTTTCTTTATTTAAAAGAAAATTTTCTAGCGATAGTTCTTAGACTAGTTTTATCAAAATCGGTTCAGCCGTTTAATGATTATCAGCTCTTTTCTAGTTGATGTATGGATGTAAGTATCTTCTACTAGTCTGATCGATTTGAAATTTGGTATTCTGTTACTTCAATGATATTAGAAGAACATAGTAACCTTGAACTAATGCTGCAGCATCACCTGAAATTTGCAGGATACCCAACTCCCTTACCAACTTACAGAACAGTATCTTGTTTGGGCTCATTGGAATGGTCGCAATGAAAAAGTTATAGTTGTTCGGTGAACAGGGTCTGGTGATGGAGTAGGAAAGAGAAATGATGAAATGTTTGTGTCGGGGGTCTTTTAAATTTTAACTGTTAAAATTGTACTAGTGTATTTATACCAACACAATCCATAAAAAAATTACACTCCCTTTTGGGTAGTACTGTAAAAACAAACTGTTGCCTGTTTCATTTGTATCTTAGCGCAATTTATTTAGGCACCAGGATAAAAGGTACATCCAACATAACATCACGCCGGTATTCCCCGAAGGGTTAGGCAGAGGAGTACGTATAGTACAAGTCGTGCCATTAAAGATGAGACTTGACGCACCACGTGGTTTGACTTGCGCAGTAGACGATTTATGGGTCTCTTTAGCGGTATGAAGTCTGCGCCGGGGCGTCATCGGGGCGGCGGAAGGAGCGGCGGGAGGCGCGGTCAAATCTCATCTTTCGTGGCGCGTATTGTACACACCCACATTTCGCCAGTTATGTTTAAGTCCCATGTAACAGGGGGCGAGCCTATAGCCATCAACCGGGCACAAATCCAAACTCCGGGCTGCTACTACGAAATTCCAGATGAAAAAACACAATATCTAACGCTATGCTCGACCCGGGAAGCGAGCCAGGACCTTATGCTTAGTAGTAGCGCTTGCGATCACTAGATCGAAGAGACAGTTAAATAAAATACAGTGAGAGTCTTTATAATGTGCACATATCGAAATGAGGGACTCGATGCTTAATTTTATCGACGGATTTTTTTTTACATCTAAATATCTTTTACGGAATTTAAAAAAAATTGTTCGCTAGTTTGATCCGGTGTAACTTTTAAACTAAATGATCTATCGTGATCAAAAAAAGTTTACTCAATCATAATGATTGGAAGTAATTAGGCGTTCTCATAAAATGAAAATTGTGTTCCAAAAAATCTACCATCAATTGAAAATAGACATGTTTTATTAGCAAACATCATTTTTTTATGAATTTTATTTAGATTTGAAAAAAAAAAAATTGAAAATAGACATGTTCTATTAGCAAACATAAGTTTTTTATTAATTTTATTTAAAATTGAAAAAAAAAATAGATTTTTTTTAAATATTTTTTCCGTCGATAAAATTAAGCATAGATTTCCTCATTTCGATATGTGCACATTATAATGACTCACGCTCTACAAGTAACAGCAGAATATTAGGATACTACAAGTAACGTAAACCATATTATTCTACAAGATAAAACTCAAGCACTAGAAAAAGTCCTACAAATTCTATTTTCTCCTCACTCCCGGTAAACCGCAGCGGTGGCAAACGAAATAATTCAATTTTTCTCCGCTGATAAACATTTATAACACAATGTTTGGTTACGTAGAAGCTTACTCAAAATCATTGTTGCTTCCACGTATTCTCGTAAATCGTGCTCTCGTAAACATCAGGGGATAGCTACAAAGATTAGCTTGTTCTTTAATGTACAATGGTTCATACTTCCTCATACTCACCTTTAAGGTGTTAATCGCATAGCACGGCTCACGACTCAATCGGTGGGAATAACGTAAAATCCGGTTAAACAATAGGACGGCTTAATAGAAGCGCCATAAATACGTTTAATTTTTTTTTTACACGCCCTGTACTCACACTAATACATATTGTCTCTAATTGGGGTATGGTTAATAGCTGCGCTGCCGCAGAAATATTTTCTTAAGTGAGTATGCGTAACTTTTGTCAACTGTACCTATGCAGGGAGGAAATTTGATAGTGTTTGAGCTCCTTTTGAAACATTTGAACAACAGGAAAATTCTACTACTGTCAGCAAACAGCATTTTATCATCATCACTCAGCAGTGCATTGGTGGCCCAGTGGTACCGACCCCGACTTACGAGTTTGTAGGTCGTGGTTTCGAACACAGGCAGGTGCTTTACTATGTGTAAATAATTTCATCACCACTACTCTCAAAACGGTGAAGGAAAACATCGTGAAAAACCGGCATGTCCTAGAACCAAATATTCGAAGATATGGACCACCAACCCGCACTGGGCCCGAGTGGTAGATTACAGCCCTCTATCTATCGAAGAAAGGCCTGTGTAGTGGGAACATTATAGGCTGATTATGCATCGTACTCATTCTATTTCGTCCCACCACATCGTAGGACATACCTAAAATATCGTGAGGATTTTGAAAACCTCACGACATTTTCCTTCTTCGTCCACATTACATGGAATTTACCGAATGGACCTTGAGATACATAAAGGATGATTTCCACCAAACGGCTTGGATCGGATCGGATAGGATACGAACGGATGCGGCGACAGCCGATCGTGTCCGGCAGGATGTCGACGCATACGATCAGCTCCGTCGCTTGCGAACATACCCGTTTCTGCGCCTAGTCAAATAGTTTAATTCCTACCGTGTTGACGTGTTTTAATTTTTGAAAATGGTTGAAGTTGACATAGTATTGTTAGTTAATTGATTCAGGCGTGACCTTACGGGAATCCTAATCGTTGGTTACAGGCGAACGGAGCCGATCGCGCGTCGCAACATACTTTCGGGTACGATCGTGTGTCGCGGAAGACGCCCGCGGTCAAGCTCTTGTGCGCGGCTTGGTAATATAGACTTTAAATACTGTGTACACGATTTAATATCGTTTAAAGATTATAAAATCCGTTCCTATCCGATGCGATGCGAGCCGATTGGTGGAAATCATCCTTAAGAGTATTTTTCATCCCAGAATTTACGCTTTGCGGGTGCAACCAGTTATTATGATTTATTAACATAAACATTATATTTTATTACATGACTCACGTTCTCGCACTGCGTCCCATCTCCTTTGTATATAATAAAATTAATAAAACGCCTACTCCGATTAATAATTTTATTTTCAAAATAATAAACATACTAGATTGAAATAACTAGTTTTCTGTTTATTTTTAACGTGAGAGGTGAACAGCCGAATATTTGAGATTGTTTGAATGCTTGTGATCAATCAATCTGCCTCGCCTGTTCCCAACTATGTTGGGGTCGGCTTCCAGTTTAACTGGATGCAGTTGAATACCAGTATGTTACATGGATCGACTGTTTATCTGACCTCCACAACCCAATTACTGGGTAACGCGATACCCCTTTGGTAAGACTAGCTGTCAGACTTTTGAGCTTCTGACTACCGTAACGGCTGTCAAAGATCTACGAATGACAGCCGGGACCAACGGCTTAACGTGCTTTCCAAGGCACGGAGGGGTCTTGAATCTCGATATGAAATGGATGGTCACCCATCTACGAAACGACTGCGGTAAGCGTAGCTTAACCTTCGATCGACCCGTGCGGCTGTTATTTAGCCACGAGCTTTTGATAAGCACATAGTTTTACAAACATCTATTTTTTATAGTGTATGCTTCAATGTGCTATAGCTTTTTTCCTTCAATGTTGAGGACGGCTTGTAGTTTATCCAGAATCCTAATTTAGGAGAACCTCACAGTAATATTTTTCTTTATTTAATTACTGGCTGCGTCCCGCGGTTTCACCCGCAAAGTGTCGATCCCGTGGGAATGTAAGGATAAAAATTATTTTATGTCAAATTTTAACCAAATCCGTCCAGCCGTTTTAGCGTGAAAGCGTAACAAACAACTTACCAAAAATCAAATCTTGTCTCTTTAAAATATTATATCTATAAATTCAATCTCAATACTAGCAGTGTAGTTAGGTCAACGACTGATTACTCCGTTCTCCAAAGCAGACACGGATCGGTACCTTAAGGAAAAACGTAAAACAAACAGCTCAAAATGTTTATACCCACACTCAATCGTAATGACAATGAGGAAAATCGTATACAAATCAGTTGTCATCTAGCTTGTTAGTTGAGTGCAAGTGTTATACAGACTTTTTAGTAGCAACTCGGTGTTTCGATTGCCATGAGAATTCTAAGTAACTGACGAAACATGAGTGCGTGCACCGACATTTCGCGAGTAGGGAAGGTAGAGATAAATACAGATGGTTTCCTCCGCATTTTAGATAAGAAGCTACAAGTACACGGAGCGCTCGACTTGTCGGGACAATTGAGTGAGCGTAACGTAGTCGGAAGATATAAGAGCTTCGCGATACAAAAGAGAGTCAACTTCTAGGTTGGTAACTAGCGCTGTGCAACCTTTTTTGTTGGGTAAGAAATTATCAAATAACTTCTCCCGCTTTGGGCGGAGCGGGAGGACGTGTCAGACTCTTACTGACTAAAACCCACACGTGTTCCTTCAGTTGCCATGTTGCCAGGGGTCACTGCGCAACCTGAATTGCACTTTATTGTGTCGTAGTAAGATTCGCTATTTATATAAATTATTTTGCGGAGTGAACCGTCTGTATTCATCTGCGGTAAAGGTAAATAAATAACTCAATTTATCATTGACATAAACTGGATTACAAAAAATGTTAAACCTTGACTCCAGAGCTAGGTTTAGAGTACCTGTATTTTTGGAGCCAGTGACTACTTCCAGTGAGGTTACAATTCAGCAAATTTTGTGTAACAAAGGTAATTCAATTATATTACTTCAAACTAAGCTTAATTAAACAATTCATATTAATCAAGAAAATAAAATAAACATACATTTAAACTAAAAACAAAATAAGAATAAAATTTGGATTAAAATTAAATTTGGTAAACTAAAAAATGCATAACATAACATCACGCTTCTAATCCCCGAAGGGTAAAGCAGAGGAGTACGTATAGTACACCCACATTTCGCCAGTTATGTTTAATTCCCGTGTAATAGCGGGCGAGCCCATTGCCATCAACGGCACAAATCCAGACTCCGGGCTGCCACTGAGAAATACCAGATGGAAAAACCCAATAACACTTTGCCCGACCCGGGAATCGAACCCAGGACCTCATGCTCAGCAGTAACGCTTACGACGACTAAACCAACGAGGCAGTAAAAAATAAGTGCACAAATAATTTACCTCTGTCTACCACTTTAGGAAATACTGTCGTGATATTATGAAATAACAAAGCTAATAACACTTTTTCGTCTACAAATAATTTTGCGTACGATTGTAGCCGCGTATTTTGAAATGCTACTTCTGCTCGTAGAAATGGGAGTTGGAGTTGTTTTCAATTTATGTGCAGATAGGTTGTCAGTCTTTCCAAGGGGTACCAGTAACTAGGTTGTGGAGGTCAGATAGGCAGTCGCTCCATGTAAATGACTGGAAGCCGACGGCAACATAGTTGAGAAAACGTTAGGCAGATGATGACGTGCGGATAGGTTGTACTTGTAATGATTCTTTGCTACCTACGCGACGTTACGTCTAGAAACGAAGTATACCAGGATTTATTGAGCAAGAGTGCTGGATATACTATATATTACTTAGGTAACGAATGCCACCTTGCTGGAGAAATATTTTTTTTAGTGCTGTATACGTACATGGGGTATAGCACAGCTAACCGGCCTGAGGATGGGTGACATGGCCAATATAGTTACCGCGGCATGAGATTTTATCATAAAGTCGTCGTTAAGAAAGAAGAAGAATGTTGTTTTGTGGCATATTGTGATTAAAAATATTACAGTAACTTTTGCTGTGAGCCTGTATCATCTCACTACTGAGCATTGGCCTGTTCCCATGACTTCTAGCTTTTTCGATGCAGGACTAATGTGGACCACTGGTCGTTTGTTTTGTCCAGCTCATCTTTTCTTCTACGGGACAACAAAAATCAACGTGGTAATGTCTTTTACTCCACGCACCGCGGTAATCAACGCGTTGAAGTCTTTATAATAGTCAAAAACTGGTGTCGTCACAGTGTCGCGAAATCAATGGTTTAATCCCATCTCAAAAATGCCCAACGATCCTAAAGAAGTTTTCACCTAAAAAAAAAAACGAATAATTTACTAGCATTCCACAATACGCCGCCCATCCATTAAGAGCACACATCTGTATATTTATCTAATCCGTAAACATCTTTATTTTAGTTTTTCTTTGAAAACTCACGCGAGTTTGACATAAAAATATTTTTATTGTTAGTTTGGGATTAGGCTGAATCGTATCGATGTCTTTGCCTTTGCCTTTGTGATTATAATGCTATTAAAATGTTTGTTCTGCTGTATTTATAGTTTTATGTCTATCATCTTTAGAGGCCGGTTTGTGAAGGTCGTGTTTGTATGTGGCGGGTGAGACGCCGCGTTTTTCGGCGTATATTAAAGGCTCCTCCAGACACTCTACTGGAACAATTTCTATGAAATCTTCATGTAAATTGTTCTAACGCAGTCGCATCGCGCCTGTCCGTAAGACCCTAATTAGTTGCCGTACTTTGTTGACCGTATTTTGTTGGTTGAATGGCGCAGTGTTTTAGCTTTTTGGCTTCTAAATCCTGATTTTTGATAAATTTTGAAGGAAGTAGAAATAATGGCTTTCTTCCGTCTTCGTCAACAATAGTTTTCCTACTCTTTTCAGATTGATTTCGTTGTGGGTTCCAAGACAGTCGTATCATAACTGTCATACTCATCGTTCCGTCGCTTTTGTGGTTGGTTCAGTAGATTCTGGTCGGCTGGTTCTATCCTAATAGATCTACCACTAGGCGAGTAGTTTAAAAGTGTAACGGTAGTTTAAAAGAGTAACGGTGGAGTTTCTTGCCCATTCTTTTCCATAAGAAAACTACCTTTTGGAAGGGGCGACTAGAATCAATTATATTATTCTGTAAATTTTGACGTTCAAAAGTGCCGTACATGGGCCTATTTGAAATAAATGCTTTGACTTTGTGAGGGTCAAGTCTTGGAAACGCATTTGAGACACGTAAAAACCGTACCATATGCCCAACACTGTAGACTATTTCTGTCTCCCTCTAAAATGTTTACGTCAATCTATCTGTCTCACGAGTGTTTTGTTTCACTACTGACGTATTGCAGATACATAAGTTTAATTAAACATCAAATGAGAGGTAATGGAAAACAGACAATTCGCAAATGGGTTACGATATAAACCACTTGTAATCCACTGTAATTTTTTTTATGAGATTATGAAAACAAATGAGTCTTTTTTTTTGATATTTTAATCTTATTCTTTTCTTTTCACCCGCCTACGGTGAAGCAGAAATAAGGGTCATGATTTTGACCGGTATGCATGTATGTATGTTCATCTGTTCCCTCATAACTTCTAAAGTACTCATCATAATTTGACAAATGAGGTATTGTTGGAAGCGTGTTGATCGTTCGCTGGTTATATATATATGTGACGTCACATTAAAAGGGTTTTTTTTTTTTTTTTTCTGGGACCGGGAGTGCCGACAGAAGTGAAAACTTGAAAAAAAATCCAACTTTGTTTTTTTTTTACGCGCTGGAACGAGAGTGCGTCCCAGCGCGTTGGATTCTCAACGCTCAGCTTAACACCGAGAGTTGAAAATCTAGTGCGCGATAAAATCCCGCCGCGATTTTATTACGTCTGTGCGAACGTCAGCTAATAGAGAAGTATGGAAGAAAAAGACCTGTTGCGCCGACCCCGAATTAATTGGGATAAGGGCACAATGATGATGATACAACTTATTCCATCCCAAATAGGGTTGCCAGACCCAAAAATAGAAAAGCCGGACACAGATTTATATTTAGCCGGAAAAAAAAAAAACCATTATTTATGTATTTGTTACTGTTATTCATTTGAAACTTACTCTACTCTTAATTTATGAATCACATTTTGTTCTTACTAAATTAATTTGTAACTTGTTTCCGATGAAAGTAACTAAAACAATCAACAAACAGGCATTTATTGGTGGGGCGGGGTTGACCAAAAGCCTGACAAAGCCGGATAGGCTGGACTTGTGTATATTTGGCCGGACACGATTGTAAAAAGCCGGACATGTCCGGTTAAAGCAGGACACCTGGCAACCTATTCACAAATGATTATCTTTGAAATTCATGGAGTATGTATACGCGATTGGTCGTGAAAATATTTTATCCCTTTTTTTCGGAAAACCAGAAAGCGCCCTCTGTCGGCGTGACCTTGCGTTCAGGTTCACCGAATAATAAGTTCGAACGATCGTACGTTCGCGTGACCATCGCTTTTAACATGTTCAGTGCTGGGAACCCTACTGGAGGGTTCACCTAGTCACAAATGGGATGCCGGAAGCCCTTCTGGAGGGCTCATTGTAAATGTAGGTTTTTCTTAGCAACCACAGCATTATAAGCCGTGACAATAAAATCTGACGTATATTTTAACAAGATTTATTAGTATATGCGTTGGTTTAAAATTTCAAGCATTTTTTTTTTAAATTATTTTTGTTCACGGTTACAAATATTCACTTAAAATTAGGTTGGAAATTACATAAAGCGACAAGACCCCCCTTAAAACACAATTTTACTTCGTTTTACGGTGTTTTATAACATGGTTTTAAATTTAAACTTAATGTCGTTGACCGTGCACGATGATTAACTTTAGCGCAAACGTAATGCCGGTAACCCTACCAGAGGGTTCACTTCCAATATAATAATAATAATATAATATATATGATATATAATATAATAAAATATATATGGCGTACGAGTTCTATTAAAAGTGGGCGGAGTCAAAAGTGTTAAATATGACGCGGCCTAAGACGTCAAAAATGCGCCATCATTGTTTGAGCTTCAAAACGATACGATTTTGTTTTTTTTTTCGACACAAAGAGCGATAAATATTGTTAATTGTTTCCCGTACATTGTGTTCGCATGGAGATTTTTATGGATTCAATGCGTAAGCATAATTTGGGGAGGGCAAAATGTTGACAACCTATTTTAACCTTTGTTTTACGATGAGCATAGTCACAAAGAAAGAAAGAACACATACGTGAAAAGAACAAGTTGGGGGAAATATGCGTCACATCCATGCAAAACGGCCATTGCTCAGCATAATGCTGTGACCCTATGCGAGACAGAGTCCCAGCGCTGGTTGAAAGAGCTCAAAGAGGTTGAGAGATCGAGACCTAGCCACTACTAATGTGACTTTTTAAGTTCCTACTTACCGTGCCTTAGAAAATAAGTATTTAAACATTCTAATTCCGAACTAGTAATCTTGAACATCGTTTTTAGACTGACGGTAGAGAGAAACATCGTGAAAAAACTAGGTCTTAAAGAAAAATAGAATTTATTGTTGTAAGTAGTCTAACAACCGGCCAAGGGCGAGTTGGACTAGCACACGAAGGGTTTCGTACCGTAAGAATTAAGATCGAGTAAAAAACGCCGAAAAAATACCTGTCGGCGTTTTTAACGTTTTTTTTATGGGAACCCCCTTTAGTTATTATTTTTGTTATGGCGGCAATAGAAATATATATTCTGTTAAAATTTCAACTGTCGACCTATTACGGTTCATAAGAGACAGCCCGCTGACAGACGGACGGACGGATGGAAAGCGGAGGCTTAGTTCCGTCTGGCGTACTTCGGGTACGGAACCCTGAAAAGGCAAAATTGGCAAGGACTCCTAACCTTAAGACATATAAAAATACAAAACCTTTTTGTAAGAAAGAAGTGGAAAATTGATGCCCCTTAATAAGAGCAAGACGAGCCCTTCTGTAAGTGTTGCTATGCATATAAAGGCGGAGTGGTATTGCCCTCTTTGGGTCCCTTTCAACTTTTAAATTGGTCTCTTGTATTTTTTTCGTGGCAAATTCACTTTATGAATGTTTTTTTTTTTACATATTTAATGATAATGGAAAGTGGATAATTGGTGATGTTATGGCCCCGCGCCGCCGTGTACCGCCAGGTGGCGCTCGGCGGGACTTACTGTATCCATGCCGCTACGCCAGCCTGTGCATTTCGCGCTCTTTTGAAAAAAGAAAAAAAATAAGGATATTGCAGAGATCGCATGGTGGACGTATCGCTTCTCGAATTCATTCAGAAAAATTAAACAGACTCATCAAATAAAAGGTTCATCATTATTTTCGAAGATTCACAGCGGAACGGCCGGAACAGTGACAGTTGGTAATATAAATTATACACCTACAATTGGATGTAATGGCGAATTGGATTTGATTGGTAATTGAGTGCTAGCTGTAGGATTATCGTTATAAATACTCACATTATAATCTTTAACTACTAATATTATAAAGAGAGAGAGAGAGAGAGAGAGAGTGAATTTTGTGAGTTTGTGGAGGATAATCTGCGGAAACAGAGCTCCTATTTGAAAAATTCTTTCATAATTTGAAAGGTATTATGTAAATATATACAATAAGAAGTACTTGAAAATACATATGAAATACTATCTTGAATTCATGCAAGCCTAGTACTTTTTGATAGGTTAGAGTGAGGCCTTATTAGTGCGTTGCGTTGCGTTGCGTCGTCGCAGCGGCGTTTTATATATATTTTTTTAGTGAAATGCCACATTATGCGTTGCGTCGTCGCCGCTGCCGGAGCTCTGGTGCAACGAACGACAGTTTTCCACTGCTAGACGGGCAAAATAGATGCTGCGACGTCGTGCTTCATCGCAAGGCAGGTATGGCATACAATGCGTTGATCCGTTGCAATGACGCAACGCAACGCACTAATGAGGCCTCACTCTCACTGTTCAGAACTTGTACTGAACACACCGCCTTCACTTATAAGTTTTATTACACCTGTGCGAAGCCGGGGCGGGTCGCTAGTACCAATATAAATAAACCTGTACCCTAATTGCGTAATGCACGATCAATCACAATTTGTTTCGATTTGAAACAGATTGCTAATCCATTGCTTCATAACTTGGAAAAAAAAATCTGCTCAACAACGTAAATAACGCAATGAATGTTGTTGAACTGTCAAAATAAAACAAATTTGTCATAATCGTTTACGGAAACAAGTTAGGCAATTAGGTTACTGAACTACCCCAATTTAAACTAGACCACAGCAATAATTTGCTGTAGAAATATTTAAGGTATGTTAGTAGTAAGTGCTTCCCCGGACGAAGCGTGCAAATTGGCGCGACACCGCAGGCGCTACAGGCAGCGCGACCCTTGTAGCGCCCGCAATATCGCGCTGGTCTGCACGAGCTATTTATACGGAGCTTCGCTTCTTGTAATTATACCTCTTTAAGCCTCTTTAGAGGAAAAAGAAATACTGAACTATTGAAAGACAGCAGGTCCTGTTTTTTTTATAGATAAGCAACGCTTAATCACATACAAAGATAGACAGACATTGTAATGTCTATCCTAGAAAACCGGTTGCCATCCAGGAAAAAAGAACATTTTTTATATTTTGATTTCTGCTCCGCTGCGGAAAATTTACAACCCAATATTATTAAACTCAAACTCAAAGCATTTATTTCAATTAAACCATTTACAGGCACTTTAGAATGGTCAAGGGGGCTAGTCAGAAATATGAAGCTAGTTGCCCATTCCAAAGCGTAGTAGGTACCTATGGAAAAAAACGGACAAGAAACTACATGACCACTCTTTTAAATTTATTTATTTATTTATTTGGATCTCCAACAAAGATTACACCTTACATGCTAAAAATAAAACATAAGAAGATACAAATCCTTGTGCATCTTCAATTATAGGAGACCACAGCTTGCATTAAGATATCAAACAATCAATTATTAATATGGAAATAAAGTATACAATTTAAAGTAAAAACAACAAGAATCAAAATTATTATTAAAAAAAAAAACTATATATATTGAGTTGAACAGTAGGGAGGAAGGTCAACACTTACTCAATATTAAGTTTTGCGTGTAATAGCAACTTAAATTTACTTAGGCTGTTGGAGAAAATGTCTATATCGTCGGAAGAACATGACAGTGAGTTGTATTGATTGGTTATCCTAACAATCGGCGAGTGTTTACCTAGATTTGTTCTGTGTTGAGGGGCTTTCAGTAAAGGGCCGGGATAGCGAGGAATACGGGAAGGGACGTTAATGCGTAATTTGCTAAGAAGATCTGGACAGTCAATGCCACCATTGAATAATTTATACAGGAACAACATGTCTGAGATAGTGCGGCGAGATTTTAAATCTTTGAGTTTGAAGTGATTTAGTCTATGTTCGTAAGATCTACAATTTCTTACTTTAAACCTAAATGCTAGATGACGGACAAGTCTCTTTTGAACCCTTTCAATGCGACTTATGTGGACTTGGTACGAAGGATTCCACACCGTGCTACAATATTCAAGTTGGCTTCGTACGTAACTGTTGAATAAAAGTAATGTAGTGGATGGTTTTTTAAATTCTTTTGAAGATCTCAAAATAAAGCCAAGAGCTCGGTAAGCTGAATTAAGCATTTGGTCTATATGATTTATAAAATTAAGTTTACTATCCAAGTATACTCCTAAGTCACGAATAACTGTTATTTCTGTTAGTGTGTTTCCCTGAATATTGTAAACAGATTCGACTTTATTGTGTTTTCTAGTAAATTTTATATGAAAACATTTAGTACAATTCAAGTACATTTTATTGTTGGTACACCATTGACTCAGACTATCTAAATCAATTTGTAATAGCTGTGTATCGACATTATTCAAAATTACACGGGTCAGTTTTAAGTCATCAGCAAAAAGGTATGGTGTGGAGTATTTAAATATGTCTGATATGTCGTTAATAAACACATTAAAAAATAACGGCCCTAGATTGGACCCCTGGGGTACACCGGATGTTGCAATGTAGGGATCTGACTCATTACAATCTACAACCACTGAAGAAGTCCTTTTTCGAGGTAAGTTCTACACCAGCTCAGTGTGATACCGGTTATAACCAACGACTGGAGCTTATTTAGCAGCAATTCATGATTTACTTTGTCGAAGGCCTTCAAAAAGTCTGTGTACACTGCATCAATTTGAAGACTAAGAAAATGATATTAACATTACACTTGTGTGGCTGTCTGGCTGACTGGCTGGTTGTCTGTCTGTCTGTCTGTATGTCTGTCTGACCGTTTGTCACAGCCGATTTGCTCCGAATCCACTGGACCAATTTAGTTGAAATTCTGTGACCCCAATATGGACGTGTAACGTAAATAAATATTTTTTGACAACGGGGGTCACTTTTCGGGGGCAAACAGGAAAATTTCAAAAAAGTTTTGTAAACTTTACCGTGTGACATATGAAATAAAAGGGCTTGTTGTGGGAATCTCAATTAAAAAAAAAAAGATAATTTTACAATAAATGCTTTTAAAGATATTTAAGAAAATAGATGAAAATTGTCCATTTCCCTTCCCCTTATCTCCGAAACTACTCTAAGCCTAATACAGAGAGTGGTTCTTTACTCATAGATTACAGGTAAACCTATAAGAAGTCTATGGTCTTAAAATAACATGGTACATATCTCAATATTGTGCGTACAAACTTACATTTGCAATTGGAATGTATGGGACACCATGTTTTTCAATTACAATGTTAAGATTGTTCTTGGGATAAATTCATCCCAACTACGGAACCCTTTATTTTGCGTCGTTCGACACGCACTTGGCCGGTTTTTTTTAGATTATTATTACGATGTGTCACTTATTTACGCCCTAAACTTCACAGATGTGTCTAAAAACAACAAAAACATCGATTCATCAGCTGACTCCCAGCTGTGTGCAAGCGTACCTACGTATCTACTTTGCATAAAGTAATGATATACATTTAATTCCCTGGCACTGCTCCAAAGTCGTAAAATGTTCTTGATAACTGAATTGTTTGGGGCATTTTGGAGATTTTATCTAATAAACTAGACCGATAGCAGTGCTCCTAGTAGCCTAGTGGTGTGACTGTCGGACTGCCAAGTCATAGGTCACGATTTCGAAACCAAGGTACCTCTGACGTTTCGGATTCATGTGCGCATTGTATAATTATCACTCGCTTCAAAAACGGTGAAGGAAAACGGCATGCCTGAGAGATATTTCTCGACGGCATGTGTACCCAAGTCAGAGGCCCATGGGTGGTATAAAAACTCTGACACCAGGTTAGTCACTAATCACACGAAAATGAAGAAAAGAAAAATAAATACAGAAAGAAGATTCTGATGTCGAATTAGATACTGAATTATCTGTTAACTGTATCACGATCATGAATGTGTCGTTAATCTAGTGGTCACTGCTGAGCTTAAGGTTCTGGGTTCGATTCCCGGATCGGGCAAAGTATTATTGAGTTTTTTCATCTGAGATTTCTCAGTAGCAGCCTGGAGTTTGGATTTGTCCCCGATTGATGGCAATAGGCTGGCCCCCTATTAGACTGACATTAAAGAGACTTTAATTTGTAATAATTTGTATATAGTTATGTGTTATAGGGGCTTGTTGCTAAGTAATAACAGCCGCACGGGTCGATCGATCAAATTAAGCTACGCTTGCCGCGGTTACTCCGTGGTTGGGTGACCATCTTTACACACCGAGACTCCTCCGTGCCTCGGAAAGCACGTTAAGCCGTTGGTCCCGGCTGTCATTCATGAAACTTTAACAACCGTTACGGGTCGTCTGACAACTAGTCTTACCAAGGGGTATCGTGTTCGTAACGTTATGTATATTTTTTTATCACTCTCGTATACTTACCTATTTCTGAATCTCGATTCAATAGTGTCTTTGTCTAAAGTCACTTGCAATACGATCGATCTTGCTCAAGGCTATCTTATATCGCAGGGGATTGAGTTACTATTGACTGCTATAACATTTAACATCATTGCTTGACCGATGGATTGTAACTGCCAGCGCTGCGGGTCTATCTCGCGTAGGGTCACAGCATATTGCTGAGTGATGACCGTTTTGCGTAGATGTGACGCATATTTTTGCCCAACTTTTGAAGTGAAAACTTATTTAGGCCCGTTGGGCATTTTTGAGATGGGACTAAACCTTTGATTTTGCGACCTGTTACCGACACTGTGGAGTAAAAGACATCAACGCGTTGATTACCGCAGTGCCGATTTTTTTTCAAGTTTTCACTTCATTCTGTAGGCACCCCCGCAGTGCCACTTTACTTTTTTTCTTTGCATCATGTCATATCGCAATTAAACGATTTGTTTTTCTTTACTTATTTTTTTCTAACTACTGATTTTGGTCATTATCTCTGGTATTCGTTAGTGTCATTAGTCGTTGGTACAGTGATTTTAAGAACGATTGCTGAGCGTGAGCTGTTCAGACAGACGCGGTGGGGGACTTTGTTTTATAATGATAGGAACATTTAACACTACGGCATTACATAGTCATAGCAAAAAGACCCTGCTCTTAAAGGTAAGCATATACAATACAATTTTCCCGTTTTATCTGTTGAGAGCCGTATCTAATATTAACCGCTTTATATCCTTGAGCTCTGAATATGCTAATAAGGTCCGACGCAATGCCGTTTAGCTCAGTTACGGAATCTGTAATGCAAGTTAAAGGATCTCTCTGTATCTAATGGTTTAAGATAAGGTCGACCGCAATACATTAGATATTTAGTTGATTCACGCACGACATTAATAAATCTTCGCCCTAATTGCGTAGCACACTTTGAATAACAATTCTAGAGTTTTGAAGGATATTGCTAATCCATTGCTTGATAGGTTATAAAAATTCGTCTGCTCAACAACGTAAATAACGCAATGGACGTGGGTAAACTGTCAAAATGTAACCCATTGCGATCAATTGTTATTTGTTAATATTTATTTTACTATATTTGACACAACTAACTATTTATACTAAGTATTAAATTAAATGACTAACTAACTAACTAAACAAATAAATACAAAAACAAAAGGACACTTAGGCGTCAAAGTATTCGCCCGCATCACTGTCACCCGGAAACGTGCCCAGAAGACTGGCAGCATTGCCACATTGAATGGCAATACTAATTCTTTGGCCAAAGAACGAGCCAGCCCTCTGATCACCGGACGGTGATCAATGGGTAGCTCACCGTCCGATAAGGACCAAAGGACCAGGCCCGGGTCGACGGCGCATTGTGTTCCACGCGCGCCTCAAAGAGATGTCAGCAGAATTGACGGGGTCCGCTAGGGCTGATGCCTGCCGGGGTTGCGAAGAAAACTGAAAGGGAAATCGTGGCCCCCGGCAACAGGGCAACCGAAGGAACACGGGTGGGTTTTAGTCAGTAAGAGTCTGACACGCCCTCCCGCTCCGCCCAGAGCGGGAGAAGTTATTTGATGATTTCCCACCCAAAAAAAAAAACTTTTTAATCACGTAAAGTGTCGACCAGTCGACGAGAAATTTCCTTAAAAAGGAAACGCGCACTGTGTTAAATATTGTAAAAGATAGATTACAAATAAATAATAATACATTGTCATTTTATATGTGTTACCCAAATACGCCGCTGGATACCAATCTCGATCCTGATTTTCGAAGTGAAAACTTCTATAGGCGCGTTGGGCATTTTTTAAATGGGCCTAAACCTTTGATTTCCACATGTGATGACACCAGCATTTGACCATTAAAAAGATAGCAACGCGTTGATTACCGCGGTGCCGATTTTTTTCAAGATTTCACTTCTGTCGGCACTCCCGGAGTGCCACTGTTTTTTTTTACTCCTGTTAAACCTACACTGTCTTCTCATAAATATTAACACTGTAATTTAAAAACCGTGTAAAATCCATTTATTTTTAAAAGAGAAACCGTGGAGTTTATTGCCGGCTCTTCTCCATAGGAAACGACCAAACGACGATTGGAATCGTGCAACTAGCTTCTGACGTTTCATAACTGCCCTTGTTGGTTTATGAGAAATAAAATATTTTGAATATATCGTTCGTACGATAGCTTATCCGCGTCCCAAATCGGCAACTCCAATGGGCACTTTTATTTATATTTTAATGACTCGATATTATCGTGAACGTCCACGTCCACATCCATAAAATGTATGGAAATACGTGTACGTTATCGTGGGAAATAAATTCATTCTATTTTCTTGTAAATGATGACGTTCAAAAGTGCCTTTTCATAACCTTTTTGTAAAAAATATTTGACTTTGAGGTTAAAATTGTACTCCTTTTACGATTAGACATTGTCGATTTTCAGTTAAATCTGTTAATTCATCCTACCAGGTCTAACAACGTTCCACTATTCCAATAAGTAAATCTCTATCCCTAAGACACCGATCCCACCGAGAAGCGAGCAACTAAAAACGGGTTGGCGTGTAACGAGCGTTTACTATATGCGCGAGTCTCTCAGCGAGTGTTCTCTCTTTGAAAGGTCTTGTCACTGTGACAAACGAGTACTCGCCGGAGGTGTGAACTGTCCGCCATCGACTAGTTAAAACATGCGTCTGTTTTATTTACACCGGATTTACAATGTTTTATACGTTCCTTAAGTGAAAAATTCGTTGACAGCTAGTAGCTTCCTCGTCAGCGGTGGGACAACTGTCCCGACAATAAACAACAAGAGCTTCAAATTCCTGTCCAAGCTTTTGTTACGCCTGCACATGAACGGCCTGCGCCTGATGACGGGAACCATAACAGGACACTGCGCACTAAACAAGCACTCCACACAATAGGCATAACGGACAGTCCTCTGTATGGATGCAGAGGAAATCATCGCGCATGTACTCTTTGAATGCACAGGCGTCACCCAGATTACAACAGAAACCCTCGGGTCACACAGATCTTTCACAGATGTTCTGAACAGGTCAGGAGACACACCTTAACTTCTGGAGGGAGTGGAGTTGGGTTGGTTGGAATAACCATTGACGGCCGCCGTGGCCCACGGACAATGTTCAACCTGAAAGAATAAGCGCGGAAACCAAACCCCATAACATATAGGAACATAGAGAGAGTATTCGCCCAGGTGACTCACGCTTGGTATACGCGTACCAGCGAATAACCGCTCGTCACGGTCGCGCACTCGCTGCTCGCCAACTCGTTTTTAGTTGCTAGCTCTTCTCGTTTCTCATTAATCCCTGACGATAGGAGAAGTGCCTTAAACCCAGTCATCATTTTCCTAGCATTTTCCCAAATATGTTGGGGTCGGCTTTCAGTTTAACCAGATGCAGCTGAATATCAGTATTTTACGTGGAGCGACTGCCTATCTGACCTCCAACCTAGTTACTAGGTAACACGATACCCCTTGGTAACACTGGTTGTCAGACTTTTGGGCTTCTAACTACCCGTAATGACTGTCAAAGATCTACACATGACAGCCGGGACCAACAGCTTAATAACATGCTTTCCGAGGCACGGAAACCCTTCCGTATCCTTTCTTGATACGTAAAGATGGTCCACGGACCAACCGCGGCAAGCGTAGCTTAACCGATCGATCGACCCGTACGGCTGTTATTACTTAGGCACAAGCCCTTTAAACCCTATATAATATGCAAATGCGTTGCTACGCAGTCGCTTTCATTTGACATCTGACACGAATGTCAAGGCAGTCGCGATTAGCATGAGATTTACATCACTAATCTTCTTTGTGATAGCGATTTATTGATGTTTGTATCTTTGAAGCTTCCTTTGTAAAGGCGCTCCCTCACTGGAAGCATTGGCCTGATTTATATCGATATTACTCACAAATTATTTTTAACCTATTGCTTCGAAATCATTATGATGCATCAGATCAGTATCATCTATGATACATCTGTATCAAATATCTTCTAGTATCCTCATTATTAGTTTTCAAATTCAAAATGACATGATTACTTTATAAAGTACCTATTATATTATTTTAATTATTGTGAATGTAAGGACTATGTGGTAATTATTATTAATTTTATTTCTCAGCTAGTTTTAATTATGGTCTGGCAGTTTGAGTAGTTTATGCGGCCTACCCAAATGTCCTTTCTTCGGTATTGTTAGTCGAGTTGAGCTACACAATCAATTACTGACAAATGCGTGTACTGCTTGGACATGTCCACTCAAATTTGTGTGGTTCTTTTCTCAAAAGACCATTTCAGACACTAATCTACATGGTCCTCATATGCCCTGACCAAGATTATGTCTTGACTTTAAAAGAGACTGTGACCTCTGAGTTTGTTTCGGCCTTTCTTCTCAGAGAAGCCAGATAGGAAACGCTGAACTTATTTTTTTACTTTCCACCCTGTGACAAAATGTGGGTTATGCCAGACATCTTCAGCTGACGAAACCTTCATGTTGCGCTTGGGAACGCAACAATGAAACCTATGTATTTCTGCCGGGATTGCTGTGTTATGAAGCGTAGGTATATAAAGCAACGTTGAAATTCCAGGAACGTATGTGACTGTTATGCCATTTCAAATCGATATCACATTGGAAAACCTCTAAAATGGTGCATGCATTTAATCGAACTTCTAATAATACCCATTTTATTTTCCTTAGAATATTATTGAACACTATAATATCCTATCCTATTCTATTAAACGAGCAATAATTGCATATACATGTTTATACTCACGTTCTCAAAAACGGCTCTAACGATTTCGATGAAAGTTGCAATATAGGGGTTACGGGGGCGTAAAATCGATCTAGCTGGGTCTCATATCTGGGAAAATTTGTTTTCACCCGAGCAGAGCTCGGTCACCCGAAGTTAAGAACAAGATAATGAATAATGACATGGGAATAATGACATGAGAATAATGACATTAGAATAATGACGTGGCAGCATGGAATAAGTAGACACTATACATGGATAAGTATGAACTTTTCTATACTATTAAATGAGCATTCTCTATTTTCACCAAAGCAGAGTTTGGTCGCCCAGGTACTTATTATAATGATTGCGCCTCTTTATGTAAAACTAAAATAATTCCTATTTGCAGTCCTAAAAATACTAAATAGCAACGTCACTGACACCAGCGTGGATGTAGCGCTCAGCGGCCACTGCCGCGGCACCGCTCGCTTAGCTCGCTCGCGGTTGTTCATAGTTATAATCTAATCTAACCTAACGCATTTGGTCGCGGTATCCTTGCTTTGTTACTGTGTGCATGAAAGTTAAAAAGAGGCTCAATTATTTAAAGTGGTCGGGGGACCCCCGTCAAGAACTAAGTTCCTTACGAAATACTCGCGCGCACACACACACCCGTATATAAATAATAGAAAGATACATAGAGAAGAAAGTCGCATAGATGGTGCATAAAACGCTTTTTCGTTACGTGACGATTTCTACCAGTTAATTCCTACCAAAACTGTACATCACTAGAAGCGCAAAAAGTTTTTAGAAGTTCAGTAAAATTTTTCCCTACTTTAAATAGATCAGACCCACTTTTCATCAACATTCACTGGCCTGTGATTACCAATTTAATAAATTGGTAATCACAGGCCAGTGAATAAATTGAATTTATAACAAAATGAAATCAAATAACGCACGAGTGAATCCTGGATCAACAACGAACTAAGCAAAAGTTTTATCAAAACAGATGAATATTATTATTATTTGTTACATCAAAAGGCCGCGGTTAATATGGCCGCAAAACAAAGATGGCCGCGTGACAGGGCTGGTTAAGGCTGGATGCAGACTTGAGTCAAGAATGTCTTTTTTTTTCTTTATGTCATCACCATCAGCCTGTCAGTCAACTCCTGGACATAGTCTCCAATCGCACGCCCGCCATTAAACTTAAGAGGAGGCTCCCTAAATTGTATGTTAATTTAAATTAATATTCTGAAAAAGCCACGCATACAGTCAAAATGGAACTTTAGTATATGATTTATTGGCTCTTTTTCTTTCCATATATAAGACAGTTACGCAATTGGAACATTTTCGCTCGTTTCATTTTTTATCGAAAACCATGCCTTTTTTAAACAAAAAAAATATTACTCGGTCTAAAATAATTATTGACAGTAAGAAAATATACCTATATATATATCCAGTTATAAAATATATTTTCTCTAGATTAATATTATTACTTCAGTTATGAACGAAATAAGAATTGAGACTTACGATATTTAGTTCCGTGCTCGAACATGACCAAAGAGCGTACGCGATATTCAACTTTATCACTGCTGTGTTAGCGTTTATCATATAGTGGAGTGGTGGGGTGCTTGGGGGCGGAGTTTACGTGGAAATTGTCTTTGGAGTGCCTTTTCGCCGTTGCCACATGCAAACTACGAATCATACTGACGTCAAGCGAAATCTGCATCGCGCAAGCGGAGATTACCGCGCGACTAGCATATAAAATGAATCGTCTGGCAGTAGCTCACCAGACACAACACCCGTCTGATCGGAGGATCCTCCCTTTTCTATGAAGGATGAGTGAACTTTACAACCTGTTCTTCATACCTCTATAAACTTTGCTCCTCGGCTAGGCTCATCCAGCTGCTACTAGCCACCCTGCGAAGGTCGTCACCCCGTCTAACCTGAGGGCGTCCTAATTACCGACTTATGGTCTCTTCTCAAGAACACGTCTATCCCAACGGTTATCGGTTCTAATTTGGTCAGCCCATTGCCACTTCAGCTCGCTTATTCTCATAATACAGACTTTTGCCCTGATACTGAAATTAGAAAACAAAGATTGTGTGCTCACTGGAATTACGGACACTGGAGTCACAGACAGACAGATAGACAGAGTTACTTTCGCATTGATAATATTAAGTGTAGAAAATATTAATACAGCACCATTTGAAACTTTAAAGCTCAACATTGTCCGCCATTTATGTACAAAAACAATTTGTATAAATGACAAAAAGTTCTCTCGCACTTAATCCTAAGATAATCCTAAATCTTGTGTCTTTTCTTTTGAAATATTCTGTTAAATATGGCTGGTCGTAAATTAAAATGCTTGGTGTTTTTGATAAATGATGAGAGTAGTTTCGATGTCCATTATAATTTGGTCCGCGAGAAAATCTATCTTCACTAATATTATAAAGAGAAAAGATTTGTATTTTTGTTTGTAATGAATAAACTCAAAAACCGATTTAAAAAAAATATTTCACCAGTAGATTGCCCTATTATCACTGATAATAAATATATCACGTGGGCCACTGGCGGAAGCTAGTTACTAATATGATAAACCTGAAGATTTTGATTTTTTGTTTGCAGGCGCTAATCTCTAGAACGTCAGTCGGATTAAAAAAAAAACCGGCCGAGTGCGTGTCGGACTACGCATAATGAAGGGTTCCGTAGTTGGGATGAATTTATCCTAAATACAAACATAACATTGTTTAGTTGAAATACACGTTTTCCCATAGATTCAAACTCAAACTCAAACTCAAAGCATTTATTTCAAATAAACCAATTACAGGCACTTTTGAATTGTCAAGGGGTCGGTCAGTCAGAAAGATGAAGCTAGTTGCCCATTCCAAAGCGTAGTAGGTACCTATGGAGAAGAACGGGCAAGAAACTCCATGGACACTCTTTTAAATCACAATATGTTCACAAAATATTGGTAACATCATTCATGTTAAAGTTATAAATGTGAGAACGATGCAGAGCGATAAAAGCGTCGGGGATGAATTTATCCTAAATACAAATGTAACATTGTTGTTGAAATACACGTTCTCCCATACATTCCAACTGCTAACAAATTGCTAACAGTACCGTGTGACATATCAAATGAAAGGACTTGGTTCAAGGATCTTAAATATATTTTTTATATAATTTTAAAATAAACATTTTTAAAGATATTAAGGAAATTCGATGAAAATTGACCATACCCCCCTTATCTCTGAAACTAATGGGCCAAAAATTTTGAAAAAAGTACATAATATGGTTTTTTACTCATAGATTACAGGAAAACCTATAAAAAGTCTATGGTTTTAAAATAACATGGTAAATCTGTCAATATTGTGCGTACAAACTTATATTTGCAGTTGGAATATATGGGAGAATGGGTATTTCAACTACAATGTTATGTTTGTATTTAGGATAAATTCATCCTAACTACGGAACACTTCGTGAATTTTGCGTAGTCCGACACGCACTTCGCCGGTTTTTTTTTTTAATTCGTCTGGTAATTCTACAGATTAGCGCCTGCAAAAAAAAATAAGTCTTCAGTTTTATTATGTTAGTAACTAGCTTCCGCCAGCAGCCCGAGTGATATATTTAGTATCAGTGATAATATAGCAATCTACTGGTGAAAGATTTTTTAAAATCGGTCCAGTAGTTTTCGCGTTTATTCATTACACACAAAATACAAATCTTTTCTCTTTATAATATTAGTGTAGATAGATTTTCCCGCGGGGCAAATTATAATGGACATCGAAACTACTCTCAACATTTATCAAAAACACCAAGTATTTTAATTTACGGCCAGCCATATTTTACAGAATATTTCAAAAGAAAAGACACAAGACATCAATCTTAGGATTAAGTGCGAGAAAACTTTTTGTCATTTATACAAATTGTTTTTGTAGATAAATGGCGGACAATGTTGAGCTTTAAAGTTTCAAATGGTGCTGTATTAATATTTTCTACACTTAATATTATCAATGCAAAAGTAACTCGTCTATCTGTCTGTCTGTGACTCGTAATTCCAGCGAGGGCGCAATCTTTGTTTTCTAATTTCAGTATAAGGGTAATAGTCTGTATTATAAAAATAAGCGAGCTGAAGTGGCAATGGGCTGACCAAATTAGAACCGGTGACCGTTGGGATAGACGTGTTCTTGAGAGGAGACCATGAGTCGGTAATTAGGACGCCCTCAGGCTAGCCGGGGTGACGACCTTCGCAGGGTGGCTAGTAGCAGCTGGATGAGCCTAGCCGAGGACCAAGTTTATAGGGGTATGAGGAACAGGTTGTAAAGTTCACTTATCCTTCATACAAAAAGGAGGATCCTCCGATCAGATGTGTTTAAAAAATTCGTCTGCTCGACAACTTGATTGACGTTGTGTGTTGTTCAACTGTCAAAATTAAAGGCAATGCCATTATAAGGGTGTTACGGGGGTGTTATCAGAATACCAGCGCTCCGGTATTTTTGAAGTGAAAACTTAATTAGGCGCGTTGGACATTTTTGAGATGGGACTGAACCATTAATTTCGCGACACCGTGACGACACCTCATTTTTGTAAACGCGATTGTGCTCTTTATTTAGATAAGGTTACGGACCATCTATACAAGTATATTCATTCCACCAAGGCGATCTTGTTCAAGTTTTCTTCTTTCTTCTGTCGGAACTCCCGGAGTGCCACCACTGTTTTTTTTTAATATCGCAGCATAATGCTGAGATAGGATCCTTTTTGGCCTCGCACAGGTCGTTATTATTTTTGTTGTTAGCTTGTTAGTTTAAAATGATCCTTTTTAGTATTTTTTTTTTATTACTTTTTGTATTTCCTGTGCGTGTCCCAAAAAATTTTCTTTCTTTCTTTCTTTCTTTTTTTTTACGCAATTACCTAGTACCTACCTACCCTGCTTATTTACAATAGATCCAAAACACTTTAAGATTAGTACCTCATGGTTGATTACCTCTTAACAAAACTACCAACATTTAATTGGTTTCTAAAAACGATTACAGATGAAAACTTTACTCATTAGAGTTGGTTCTTAGTACTTACTATCTTTTTAGTCGGAGGTACAAAGGGATTGTTGGTGTATAGTAAGCTTAGCGTTTATTGTTCGGTCTATCCACGATAATGTAGACTAGAATCACTAGAGACGAGGTGTAAGTCATAAGTGGAAGCGATTTTACGTATTTTTTAGAGAAGGAATATCTGTTTATCTAGAAATTAATTGTGGCAACATTATTTTAGGGTATTAAAATTTTTCCTCAGTTATTAAAAAAAAAAAAAACTGCTGTTACCTACAAAAGTGCAGTACCTAAGCGGTTAAAGTGTGAGGAAAAGCATTTTTTTTTTATTCATAACCGTCGAAAATTTTCAACGCATGGGCCCCCATGCGTTGAAAATTTTATGTCCAGAATCAATTATAATCTATTATAAATAGATTGCTCGTCGATATCCCTGCCCCGCTGTACCTACCTAAATGATACCCAAAATTTAATTTTCCTTTAGGAAATACTTAGGATTTGTCGCCAGCTTATGAAAATAAGATCGCTCTCTATTACTTATTATATTAAATTTTCATGGAACTTATAAGGGCGCGTCATTTCAGAGTGGACAAAAATTTATGGACGTTAGCGGACGGTTTGGAATCCCATTTTAATTAATTTTATATTAAAGTTTACCTACTAAATAAAAAAATACACAACACTAACCCACAATTTTCGTAATTTCAGATCTCTCATGTATCCAAATTAAGAGGAGGCTCCCTAAATTGTATGTTAATTTTTAATATTCTGAAAAAGTCACGCTTACAATCAAAATGGAACTTTAGTATAATGGATCTTTTTCTTTCCAAATATAATACAGTTACGTAATTGGAACATTTTTGCTCGATCCATTTTTTATTTGAAAATCATATCTTTTTTAAAGATTATTCGAAACAAAAACAAGATTACTTTTATGTATATGGCTTTTATGTCTAAAATAATAATTATTGACATAAGGAAATATAGTTAGTATTATTCAAATATACGATATGTTTTCTCTAGATCAATTATTACTTTAGTAATAAATGAGATAAGAATTGAAACTTACGAAATTTAGTTCCGTGCTTGAACACGACCAAAGAGCACGCGATATTCAACTTTATTACTGCTGAGTTAGCGTTCAGCACATAGTGGAGTGGTGGGGTGCACTGGGGCGGAGTTTGCGTGAAAATTGACTTTTGAGTGCCTGGTCTTAAAGAATAGTAAATATTAATTAGCGTACAAGGCAATATTAATTAGCGTACTCGTATATAATTTATAGCTTATTTGCTCGCGACTTCTTCCGCGTGAATTTTCTTGTTCCCCCGACCCACGCCGTCACATCACATTTAATTGCTTGTCCGCGCTGTCCTAGATGGATTGTCGAATCCACTGTTTTACATAACTGATCCGTTATGTAAAACAGCTGAACGGCGTTTAGCGATTTTCTACAATTACTGAACTTTAACACCAAAAATTGCCTAAAGGTTTTGCATTTATGTTTGTTTTGTTTGTTTGTTATATTTTAGTCGACAATTAGAGGTTATGTAAAACAGCATGAAATGAAACTTGAGATTATAGATTTTAGATCTATATATTGACGCTCGTGGCTCTGTATGTAATAACAACAATAATGGTGTCCGAAACAAAAATAAACATAATAAGTAATATGATTGAAAATGAGTGGACAATGTATTTTAATATAAAGTTTTCAGAGTTTATGAAAGTCAATCCTAAAAATACTAAATAGCCAATTAATTGCCACCAACTTGGAATTAGCGATCGCCGGCCACTACCACGGCACCGCTCGCTTCGCTCGCTCAGCTCACGCGCGATTGATCACAGTTCTTAATCTAACTCAAACTCCTTGTTCAGGGTGCCCGAGCTTAGTTACTACGACCGATTCGGCATTAAAAGCCACACCAAACGCTTATTGTGACTGCAGAAGCCATTCTGCATTACGTCTAAACGTGGGTAGGCGTTTCGTTAAACGAAGCGCAATGAAAATCCAGCTGAACCTTGTTCAGGTGTTTCACATAACGGAGTTGTTTTGTAAAACAGCTAGCGGTTATGTGAAACAGCGGATTTGACAATCCATCTGCGACGTATACATAGACATAGATAACATGTACCAGTTAAAAGTTAAGCAAACTGCAGTAAGGCAAGCATTATAAGGCATCTGTTTCGTATGAGACGTACATACCAAGAAGAAACGAGCATTGATCGTCACATCACGCTTCTTTCTCCCTGCCTGTTAGCCTTTCAGACGGTTAACTTCAGGTTTCTTTACAATGCTTTCCTTTATCATAACTCCGTAAGTCAGCCAAGTTTTTATATTATTTTGAAAAAAACTAAAAGTTATAAAAATTAGAACCCAACTACGAGAAAAAGGCAACTAAAAAGGTATAAACAAGACATCACAGACGGACAAATTACAAATCCAGAGTCACACATAATCAGTTCGATTCATGCCTCTAAGATGTGTGACTCCGGATTTTTAATTTGTCTGATCATGACTGTTTGTCCTCTAAAGGACGCCATATTCTTTTAATGTAACGTCACATAGTCCATTACAAGCGGGCAATCAAGACGCTTCCAACGATATCTCATTTGTCAAATTAAGTTCAGCAGTTTAGAAGTTATGAGGAACTGATGAACATACATACATACATACCGATCAAACCCATAACCTTCCTTTTTGCTTCGCCGTAGTCAGGTAAATAGTTAGTGTTTAAAAAGCAACTTTATAACAGCCGTTTTCACTTACACTTGGCGATACTCAAATGTAGTGCCTAGGCCGTGTCGCTAAGTGTCGTATTTTGCATGCACGTTGGTTTTTCAACTTTCGACGCTGAGCGTAGAAAATTGATGTGTGCTTTTGTTTAGGCATTACAATTTTTTGTTAGTAAAAACGGGCATTTAACTTAGCGCCAGGAAGACTTTTGAAACTAAATTCCCAGCTCATTTTAGCCTAAATCTAAAAATACAAAAGGGCTGTAAGCCTCATTGAACGATTATTGGATTGGCTGTTCTAGATTTTCAAGACACTTTGAAAAGATACTTAGACTCAAATCACTTGAGTTGATCCGTGGCTCAAGTTAAAAGTTTATGCCTATTTCACCGTGTCCAGGTATACAGGGTGGCTGGGACATTGACGCGAAAACGGTTACCATGGATTCAGTAAATGGTTCTGAACCTCTGTGCATTGAAATTTGTCGTCGAGGTCAAAAGCTCAAAATGTATGGAACAGCAGATTTTTTTTTTAATAACCGACGAAAAATTTCCACGCAGAAATATGGACACGACGAAATATGCATAAACTTTTAACTTGTCCCTGCCACCCTGTATTAAAACATGACAAATAATTATTTAATAATCTGTCAGGTAAGTTAACTGGAAGTTATAATGAGATTATGAAATTGGGCCTCTCAATAGTCCTTGGTCCTGAAATTGGAAACGTGATTTTTTCAAGCAAACTACATATTTAGTGGGTAGGTCCACTGCGCTCCAAAACCCAGTATTCTCATAATTTTAATGTTCATACATTGATTCCACTACGCTCCAAGAATTTTTAGCAATAAAATATTTCAATATTTTCGTTCCACCGCGCTCCAAAAAATTTTGAGTAAAGTTAACAAAAACATAAATTTTTCATAAAACATTTTAGTAAAAATCACAAAAAAAGAAAAAAATGCAAATCAAATATATATATTCAGTCATAATCACAACGTCACACTAACAATTTTTTTTTTTTTCTTAAAAACAACGAAAAAAATCTCAGCTTAGATTAGAAAAGTTTTCTTAAATTTAGAATACAAATTACAACATATTTTAAATGTTTTTTTTTTTTAATCCTTTAGGCATTCAGTCATAATCAGAACGTCACATCGAACAATACGTTATTGTCTTGATGCCGACTGTGGGTTTTGCCAATATTTGACTAGCTGTAGTGACTAAACTTCTGGATATATTTGGTTGAATATTGCATGAAGACTGGAATCGTTATAAGAAAAATAAAATTTATTTAATGGTGGTATTGTTGTCTCCGCCTTGTATAGCAATTTATTTCTGGTTCGTCATTTTTAGGCTTCCGCAAGTCCGAATGAAAATACGGAACCCTTAAAAGATCACTCGTGTGTTTGTCTGTCCGTCTGTCCCGAATTTACTGGCCCAATTTAGTTGAAATTTAGCACACACGAATTTCTATGTGACCCAAACACGGACGAGTAACGTAAATAAATGAATTTTGAATATTTGGGTCACTTTTCGGGGGCAAATAGGAAATTCTTGCAGTTTTGCAAACTGTACCGTGTCACGAATGACAAATCAATGAAAAGGCTTCTTATGAAGATCTAAATTTCTTAAAATAATTTTATAATACATACTTTTAAAGGTATGAAAATAGATGAAAACAAGGCTCGGATACCGGTTAAATTTGTAACCGTTGTTATGTACTTGATGCAAAAACCTTTACATTCGGTTTCGATCGCAGAAACCGGTTTTTAATAACCGGTTTTGGAGGAGTCTTTACATAAAGGTCTTTTCGGATTCTCTTCAAACGGTTTAGAGCAATATTAACCGGTTTTTTGTTTAGCTTTTATTCAGCGCGGCATCCTCACGAGTAGTCACAAGTTGCAACGCGTTTACCGACATGCCGCTCGTCGTATAATTAATTTAGTTTAAAATAAAGTTCTCAAAATGTTCACGTTCTTAAGAAAAGTTCGGAGTAACCCAAATAAACCGGTTTTCACCGGTATTTTTTAAACCGGTGCCGACCTTTGGATGAAAATTTACCTATCTCCGAAACAACTGAGCCTAATTCGTTTTTTTAAATACTGAGAATGGTTCTTTACTTATAGATTACAGGAAAACCTCTATGAAGTCAATGGACTTAACATAACATGATAAATCTTTCAATATTATGCATACAAACTTGCATTTGCAGTTGGAATGTATGGCAGAACATGTTTTTCAACTACAATGTTGAATTTGTTCTTGGGATAAAAAAAAATGTAGATAACATATTTATCGTACGCAACCCGACTCACCATGCGAATTCAACCCGCACTTGTTCGGGTTTTTTCGTATCGTACTAACAGTAGTTCGTGTGAAAAAGGCCACTGTTTGAAGGTGGAGGATCAACATGCTGTTCCTCCGTTGAAAAGGGAGGAACAGCCAGATGAAGGTTAGCTATGTCAAATCAAACAACGTGAAATGAACAGGGTAGGGTATATCTCATCTTCAATCAAACTAATTTCCAAACAAAAACAAAGAAATATTCTCCATAATTGAGCCAATTTCGAAAACTCAACCATTATCCGCGAAGAGCCATGAAATTTATTACAAAATGTTTTCTTTGAGTTAAAAAGCGAATCGAATGGATGCCGATAAATGGCGCTCGGTAATTGTTTCGATATAACGGCATTGGAACCAACTCTCTGGAGTACGATTGAGATCTTTGTGGTGCAATTGAGGAGGTGATAGCGAGTCGCATTCATTTGATTTTAACAGAACTTAGGATTTTTGATGTGAAACATCTAATGCGGCGGGTCAGACCGGCTGTTGGCGACGCAGCCAACAGTCGACAACCAACATCCAAACGAAATTTATATAAAGATTAATATTTTTCTTTAAAAAAATCGGTTTTTTTTTATTATGCCATATTTATTTATTTTAATAAACCATCCTTTCATGCATATTTTCTATACAAAATAGTTTCGACGTTTCACACCTGCCAAGCGTCCCCCGTTGTATTTTAAGACGTAACTTTTTAAATTATTTTGTCTATTTATCTTCGAAATTGAAATAAGTAGGTAATATTAATTTACATATTACAGATAATATTTGCATAATACAGTGATTTCAATGATCGCAATCGCTACTGCTGAGCATGAAGTCCTGGGTTCGAGTCGCGGATCGGGCAAAGTGATATTCATCCATTCTATCTAGAATTGCTCAGTAGCATCCCAGAGTCTGGATTTGTTCCCGGTTGATGGCAATAGGCTCGCCCCCTATTACAGGGGACTTAAACATAACTGACGAAATGTGGGTGTTCTATAGGTATACCTCTGCCTAACTCGTTGTGGAAACAAGGTGTTATGTTATGCTATATTTTATCAAACGTTCAAAAGTGCCATACATGGGCCTATTTGAAATAAATGATTTGACTTTGACAAAACAAAAAAATAAAAAGAGCGACCCTTACAGTTCTCGTATTTGATGTGTAACATCTGACATCTTGGCTGACAGTATCAACCTCTCGGAAAATGGGTTGGTACCATCTGACAGCCAACACTAGCACCGAGTGCGCTCATTGGTCAAATCAAATAGCGCATGCTTCCCCGGCTTCCTGTTACACACTTCCGTCCATTTTCACGAAATCACTATCTGACAATGCGACATTATTTGTCAATAAATTACAAAATTGACACGTTTTCATGACAAGTAAGTAGTACTAGTTCATAAAGCTATGAAACGGAAGTGTGTAACAGGAAGCCGGGGAAGCGCGCGCTATTTGATTTGACCAAAGAGCGCGCGCTTCCCCAGCTTCCTGTTACACCCTTCCGTCCAATTTCACGAAATCACTCCCACAGATTGCAGGAAAGCGAGAAGAAAGATGGAACACATAAAAAAATTAAAAAACTGTTTTTTAAACCGCTGGCCGCTCACACCTTGGACCGTATTCACAAATATATTACAAAGATCAAAGAAAACATTAAGACACCATGTTTTATGTGCTTTTTATGTTTCCCCGCGTAGAACTGAGATTATTTAGATAAATAATGAGTTATGAGTTATTTTGTACATGATGGCTGGCTGAAGAGAAGAATATGGTTTTAATAAATTGTATTATTGTGGGTGAGAGTTCCGGTTTCTTTGGCAGGTCGTAACCGGGTTTTTGTATTGTGGAATATTTTTTTAAGTTGTCCAGTGTTTGAGCTCAAGGTTACAGATTTGAAATAAAATCCAAGGCAACTCTGTAGTATTTGCTTAGCCTTTGGAGTGGCGACTGCGTACCGGAAGACGTAGCGCTGGGAGGCTTCCCACAAGGTCGACCAATGACCTTGTGAAGGCCGCAGGAATCTGCTGGATGCGAGAAGCACAGAACCGGTCGAAGGGGCGGTGCTTCGGGGAGGCCTATGTCCAACAGTCTTTCGGCTGAAATTATGATGATGATTCCCTGAAAGGTTAGGCAGAGGTAGGGTTGCCAACCCGACTATACAATATGGTATCCGATAATAACAAAAGACTGCCTCGTTGGTCTAATAGTCGCAAGCGTTACTGCGGAAAATGAGGTCCAGGGTTCAATTCCCGGGTCGGGAAAAGTGTTATTGGGTTTTCCATCTGGAATTTATAATTAAGAGACCGGAGTCTGGATTTGTGCCCGGTTGATGGCAATAGACTCGCCCCCTATTACATGGGACTTAAATATAACTGGCGACATGTGGGTGTACTATAAGTTCACCTCTACCTAACCCTTCGGGGAATACAGGCGTGATGTTATATTATGTTATATCAAAAGAAAAAATATAGTAGGCGAAACAACTTTATTTTAATTTATAACAATACAAAAATATTAATCACATTTTTAACAACATTAATTTTAGACTCAATATTTTAGACTATAAAAATATTAAGTTGGTATGAGGAAAAGAAAAAAAAAACCTCTTAGTAAAGGTTCATAGTATCAAAAAAATATGCATAAATTTAAAGAATTAAAATGTTTGCGGAACATACCGTCTACTATATCGCCATCAATATATAGGGTGTCAGGGACATCGACGCGAAAACTGTTACCATGGATTCAGTACATGATTCTGAACCTCCCTGCGTTAAAACAATTTGTCGGTTATTTCAAAAAAAAATCTGATAATACATAGAAAAGTGCAATACCTACGCGGTCAAAACGTATCAAACAGCTGATTATTTTTAAATAACCGACGGAAAATTTCAATGCAGGGGCGTTCAGAATCATGTACTGAATGGTAAAAGTTTTCGCGTCGATGTCTCTGTCACCCTGTATTTTACTGGTGATGGCTTCGTAAATACTATATTTGATATAAAAGAAAGAAAAGAAAAGTAAGAAAAAAAAACGTTTATTTGCGGTAAACATGACGCAAAAAAAAAACGTTGGCCCTTCCCTAGGCAGAAGTGAGAGGTGTATTGTAACATTACTCACATTTCGCAAGCTTGAGCCAACGTAATAACAGCGCCCCGGCCGTAAATCTAAACTAATAATATAAATAAAAAAGATTTAATTTTTTGTTTGTTTATTTATTAGTATGTTTGTATTTATTTATTTTTTTGATAGTAAACGACAATTTTTATTTACACATACGTATTTACATGATTTTTAAAACTAAGACTTAACAATAATAATATGTACAAGTATATAAAAAAGGGAGGGGGGGAAATAATCATAGGGCATCAAAAAATTCGTCCGCATCGCTGTCAATAGTAAAAGTGCCCAAAAGGCTGGCAGCATTGCCACGTTGTATGGCAATGGTGATTCTTTGGCCAAAGAATAGGCCAGCCCTCTGGTCACGTGAAGAGTCGACCAGCCGCTTGTAATGGATAAACTCAATAAGAACTTTTCCAAAAAAAAAAAAACAACCGACTTCCAAAAAAAAACACTACAAAGTGAAAAATAACTTTAATATCGGAAGTCGCTGTCTTCGGTTTTGAATTTTCGTTTTTTACCACCGATCGACACAAATTTGAATACCACTACCTGCTATGTAAATACCAGTGATAGGAACTTATCATAATATCATCCACATACTAAGTGGGGAAAAAAATGTATTATTGAAGTTAACTCAAAAACTATCCAAGCAAAGTTAATAAAATTTATATGATACCATCTCGAGAGCATTTCCTTTCAAACATAAAAATAATTTTAAAAATCGGTCCACTATTGACGGAGAAATTGGTGAAAATACAAAAAAAAAAAAAAACTAACGCTGCAAACATAAAACCTCCCTTTTGGAAGTCTGTTAAAAAAATACTTAACCGATTTAAAACGAAGTAACGGCGCAGGCGGGCGATGCGAAGGAACAAGAAATTTCACGCGCAATATTTACAAAACTCTGTTAACTAATAATACATCGTAGTTGTAATATATTATTTACAAGTATTAAAACATCAAATATATTTCTGGTGGCGGCGCCGTCAAGACTTTTGACGTAGATTGGAGCTGACGTGATGGGTGACGTCACTACGATAGTATATTGTACGGCGTGGTATAATTACATCTTGCTTCTGTTTACTAAATAAGATTGGATGAAAATCTGAAATAAACACGCTGAAATAAACAAACAGGAGACGCGCTAGAAAGTTTTACCATCAAACTATGCGACGGACTCTACTGAGTCTCTCTCTAAGTCTACTCTACTGTCTAAACTAATATTTTAATGAGAAAATATTAGTTTTTTTTTTGTATGTGTGTTTGTAATGAATAAACTCAAAAACTACTGGACCGATTTAAAAAATTCGATCACCAGTAGAATGCTATAATATTATCACTGAGTAACATAGGCTATAGTTTATAAATGTATCACGCGGGCGACGCCGCTAGCGGAAGCTAGTTTTATATAATTTGTTGGACATTCTAAATAAATAATTGATAGAGCGATGTGACAAAATTGACACATTTTCATGACAATTTTCATAAAGCTATGAAAGAAACTTGGAAAAGTGACGGATTGTCGACTGTCGGTTAAATTAAATAAGCCCCTAGCTTGCGAGTGTGTCGCATTTTAGTTTCCTCGTATATTATGATAATTTTATCTTCACCAAGGATATTTATTAAAAAAAAAAAAAAACTACTAGCTTCTGGAAGGGTGAGACTGAATTTCAGCCATATAAAAAATACATTATCACTCCTTTGTGAGCGTATCGATGGCAATCTAAATTTTGTGCCAGTCCAAATCTTAGCTACAGTTTTAATTAGTAGATAATGTTTAAAAATTACTTTAATATTGAAGTATCAGGACATGACATAAAGACCAGGCACTCCAAAGACAATTTCCACGCAAACTCCGCCCCCATGCACCCTACCACTCCACTATGTACTAAACGCTAACACATCAGTAATAAAGTTGAATATCGCGTGCGCTCTTTGGTCGTGTTCCAGCACGAAACTAAATGTCGTAAGTCTCAATTCTTATTTAGTTTATAACTAAAGTAATAATTGATCTAGAGAAAAAAAAAATATCTTATATCTGGATACTAAATTATATTTCCTTACTGTCAATAATTATTTTAAACATAAAAGTCGAGTAATCTTGTTTTTGTTTCAAATGATCAAAGACAGAAAAAGATCTTATAAATCATATACTGAAGTTCCATTTTGTTTGTATGCGTGACTTTTTCATAATATTAATGCAAATTAACATACAATTTAGGGAGCCTCCTCTTAATTCATTTAAACGACAGCGTTAATAATTAAGCATATCTAATAATAAAATAACAAAAATATTATTTAAAGATCTTAAAGCTTTCCAAGATAAGGGGTAAATAATCGATGCAGAATGCTTTCGAAACTAGTTAGTCGTTAAACTGGAGCAGTTCACGACTATGTGTGTCTTCTGAAGAAGTCATTATGGACTGAATGAAGCAGGCTCCAAGAAGTTGGAACATTAAATTAGATGAGGAACTGAGGAAATCTAAACCATTTCCGGATATTGTAAGATCTTCAAATAATATTTTTGTTATATTATTTTTTTAATATTTTTTTTGCATTAGATGTGCTTTATTTTAAACGCTGCCGATGTCGTCTGAATGAATTAAGAAAAAATATTACTGCTCTAGTATAACTTATTCCAAAGTCTAACATTTGACGTACACAAAACCTCTAAAAATTACCGCGTACAGCTAAGCGAAAATACCACAAATTGTATTACAAGACTTCCTGCCCACAATATTATGATTACGTACGACATAAAACAACGAGATTGTAATAAAATCATAATATCTACTATTTATTTGTCTGGGTTGAACGCACGGGTCAGATCCACAGAAATAGAATTGTGTCACTGTTGAAGTGAGATGAGTAAGCTTACTTGATACGATGCATGAGTTACCGTGCATCAAATCATTATAAACTTGGTTATTATAGAATAGAATACTCTTTATCACACTATATAATTGTAGTGTGTGTTTTATTTTATTAATGTAGTCTGAATTGCAGTTTAGTTTCACTGGTCAAAAAAAAAAACAAAAGAAATATATTTTATTTCACATAAACCTACATGGGCACTTATGAAACGTCAGAAGCTAGGTGCACGGTTTCAATTGGTCGCTTCCTATGGAGAAGAGCCGGCAAGAAACTCCACGGTTACTCTTTTAAAAATAATTGGCTTTTACAATACTTTTAAATAACAGTGTTACTAGACAGTGAAATAATTTTTTTTTTTTACATAAATAACAGATTCAAAAAAAAGCTTAACGAAGCATTATTTCACAGTTTTTGCGAGAATAGAAACCAAAAAGTAGACCTAAAACTAGTGAATACTAGTGATACTTATGAGTGGTACCTATTTCAATCAGCTAATACTAGTACTGTCGAAAAAAAAAAACGTTATTTCGCATACTGTAGTTATGTGGAGAATAGAGAGCCTTAGTTTCACAGTAAAAGATGATAACTGTAATTTTTGCGGGCTTAAAAAGCTATCACTATAATTATATTACTGTTATTCTTTTAAATAACACATACTGGAACAGTATTTTTCAAACTCGTATAACTGCGCAGGGAATCGCCCTACAGATTTGGTCCCATAATGAAAAGTGAAGAGAACGGAACGGAGCATACCTTTTTTTTTTTGTTTGGCCGGCACTTTCATAATTTAACCCAAAATGAATGATGTCCTTTAAATTAGGGCAGGAACATTTTGATAGTCATATTTTTTTTTTCAATGGAAACAGAAAGAATGCTTCAGCATCACAAAGCGTCCTACTATAGAGGTGTGAGGAACAAGATGTAAACTTCACTCATCCTCCATAGAAAAGGGAGGATCTTCGGACCAGTCGGGTGTCGTGTCTGGTGGCCAACTGCCCGACGATTGATGTCGGGACATTGTACATATACTCGTCGCGCGGTAAACTCAGCTTGCGCGGTGCAGGATTTTGCGTGACGTCACTGTGTTGCGTAGTTTGCAAGTAGATGCTGCCAAGATTTACGAAGTACGATGCAATGTATTTTTGATTCTCTAGTCAAACCGACAGTAATATTCCAGTCTTTTGTTGATCTTCTGCTTAAACCTGTGCTGTGTCTGCACCTATATTTAACGTGTGCTATGAATATGGTGCTCTCAATTCATCATGTGATCGGCATCAATTGATCAGCTGAAGTGAATATTATAATTAGAGGTTTTTTACGGAACTGAAGTTACGTAACATCATGCCAGTATTTTCCGATGTAGTCAGCAGAGGACGGCAGGTGTATGGTACTATCGAACACTGTAAGGACTATTCTTGCGTGCAGCGCTCGGCCGCTATAGTATCGCTTACCTACGAAAAAAAAGGGTCGTGTGCACGGGATTTTGTTTTCAAAATGCTTAGATATGCGTTACCCCGATGGTACACCTACATTTCGCCAGCTATGTTTACGTCCCATAAAATAGGGGGCAAGTCTACTGCCATTAATCGGATATACACGGTGATTTTTAATTTACTACTAGTTGTTGCTCGCGGCTTCGCCCGCGTGTACCCTAATTCTTTTTCTCAAATGAAGGTAGCTTATGTTACTCCTTACAACGTCAGTTATCTTCCAGTGAAAGTCCCGTCAAAATCGGACCAGCCGTTTCGGAGATTAGCCGGAACAAACAGACAGACAAATTTAAAAATGTGTATTCGTTGTATGTACCGTATATACCTACTTTCATATGCATTTAGTAAAAAGCTGTTATTTTGACATATTCATATATTTGCGTTCCACAAGGTAAAACAAGATGTTAACAAAAGGCTTAGAGCTGAGAGCGTTGTAGACCCTGTCAGGGCACTGCAAAAAATATTATTAGGTACACAGCTATTAATTAAAGTTAAAAATCTAACATTAGAAACAGACACTTCAATTTTATTTATTTTTATAGAATAGAAGATTAACCTTTCAGAACATGAAAATACTCATGATTATGAGCAACTTTCACTAAGAAACCAATTCTGAAATATCGAAAAATCCGGGAGTGCCGACAGAAGTGAAAACTTGAACAAGAAAATACTTGCATAGAACATTGATCCGTAACGTAATATAAATAAAGAGCACATTCGCGTTTACAAAAATGAGGTGTACGGTAATGGTGTCGCGGGTTCAATGGTTTTTTCCCATCTCTCAAAAATGCTCAACGCGCCTAAAGAAGTTTTCATTTAAAAAAATATCAGCTGTTTCATACTGTGTATTTGCAACATAAAATTATCTTATCTTACAAAAATACAATATTTACCCGATGAAATTGTATGAAACAGCTGATTTTTTCTTCTAAATAACCGACGAAAAATTTCAACGCAGGGGGGTTCAGAATCATGTACTGAATCCATGGTAACAGTTTTCGCGTCGATGCCCCTGCCACCTTGTCTACAAGGTGGAAACGACAATACGAAAATAAATTAAACTGCGTAAGTGCGTATATGTCGTTCGATCACTCAGGTTAAGCTACGCTTGCCGAGATTCGTCTGTGGATGGGTGGCCAACATAATGAACTCCTTCGTGCCTCGGAAAGCACGTTAAGCCGTTGGTCCCGGCTGTCATTTGTGGATCTTTGACAGTCGTTACGGGTCGTCAGAATCCCGAAAGTCTGACAACCAGTCTTACCAAGGGGTATCGTATTACCCAGTTACTGGATTGTGGAGGCCCGATAGGCAGTCGCTCGATATAAAATACTGGTAGTCAGCAGCATCCGGTTAGACTGGAAGCTGACCCCAACAACGTTGGGAAAAGGCTAAGCAGATGGATTGTAAGTGCGTATATATAACGCTGCGGCCGTTCCCAGTCTGTATATGCAGGGTGTAAGGGACAGCCCTCCGCAGACTGATAGGGTGAAGTCAGTATATCATACTAAGATGACCGGACATGAAATTATTTCAGTAATGTTATGGGAATCCAATTAACCTGATTTATTTTATTGCTTTACACGCAATGTATCGCTACCGTGGCAAAACGCACGTAGGTAGGTAGCGAACGGCAGCGCAGCGAGAAATTGAACAGCTGATTTCACGCGTCGTTTGTTCAACATCCATTGCTGTTTTTTCTGTTTTAACTGTTCTATTTACATTAATGGAGTACTGCGTACAGAGAAGGTAATTTTACATTGAAAGAAAGAAATAGTAAATGAAAAAACGCAAACCAAAAATTTTCCTGGGAAAATTTTCGGTGGAATATGATTCAGAATAAGAAGCTGAATGTACCCTGTTAGTTTGCGGAGGGCTGTCCCTTACACCCTGTATACATTCAAGAAAATAATATCCAATAGTTTAGTCATTATAACTGGTTAAAGACAAACAAAACCCATAGTCGGCCTATCGCTACTGTTTAGAATAAAAAAAAAGTTCTTTTTTTTTTCAAGAAGTTTTTTTGTTTTTTTTCCAATTTTTTTTTTTAAGTTTTTTTTTTTTTCACAAAATGTTTAGGTATTGCACTTTTCTATGACACATCAGATTTAAGAAGAAATAACCGACGAAAAATTTCAACTCCCCCTGAGTTGAAATCTTTCGTTGGTTATTTTTTCTTCGGCTTTCATCTTCGGCTTCGACTTTCGGGGTTCAGAATCTTGTACTAAATCCATGGTAACACTTTTCGCGCCGATGCCTGCCACCCTGTAAATTCACGCCTTTTCGTTATTACAAAAAGTAGATAGGTACCGATACATAAGCAAGAACATAATAATCTACTTCTCATCTTAGATAATGGAGTAACAACCTAACACGATCAATACATCAATATACACAGTGACATCTCTCAAGTAATTAGGATATATAGGAAAATAACGATATTTTCCTTAAAAAATATAGGAATAAGAAGTGAGTGGCGTTCCATGTTTTATTCGCTTTATTGGAAATAACATGTGAAAACAGGTTCTAATTTAAATAAAAAAATATGATTTATCAGAAACCAGCTTTTATCCGCTACTTCGATACACATTACATGATACTATTTATTTATTTTAGGGGCATACAAACTAAGCTAAAAAGCTAGGTGAACGCTCGCTAAGGGCACCCCCTGTAGGGTACGAGCCTTGGCTTAGGGCGTAACCGGAGGGAGGACATCAAAGATGGGATGGGCTGGATCAAAGTTTTGATCGTGATTATTAATCGGGGAATTTAAAGCTACGTGTACAGCTGCAACCACTGCTGGCACCTCGTTTTCGAGCAAGGGTCGGGGAGGAGTATCATTTACTCGGGGGCGCATGATACTAATATAACAGCCACATTTTTATAAAACTCCCTCGGCCCCCACCAACCGCGTCGCAGCGCCCACACGCGCTGTCTTTTTGTCTTTTTGGTCGGCCTCTTATTATTAAATTTCTTTATTCGGGCAACAAAAGATCCTTAGGGCCGTAGCAAGATATTAATAACCTTCTTCATGAATTGGGTATCAAATGCAAAAAGATTTTATCAAATCCGAGTGGTAGTTCCGGAGATTAACGCGTTCAAACATAAAAAAAACATACTCTTCAGCTTAGTATAAATTTATTAGTATTAATTTAAGCTTATGATACAAAATATTGATATCAAATATCAAAGTGATATTATTCAAACTAGACTGAGAATCTGCATTTTTCAAACGTCAAAATTACATATACAGTCCCCCAAAACGGCGCCCTTCACGCTCATCGCGACTTCACGCCCAAACGCTCACCCTTCGATTAAGAAGACATTAAAAGATTTAATAAAATCAAACATTTCTAAAAACCCTCTCAAATTCCCGACATCTATAAAAAAATAAAAACTGCATAAATGTCGGTTCAAGAGCTGCGATACCGCAGGCACGCAGGCCATGATACACAACGGCTTTAAACTTTTAATTCACGGTGTTAAGGCGGTGGTTCAGCGCAAATCCCATAATCCCCTATAATTCTACATCCACCGCGATCAGTCATTAAACTCGCCAGCGTATCTAAGTCGATTTTTCAATGAGTGTTAGAAGCCCAAAAGTCTCATATCCAATCTTACCAAGGGGTATCGTGTTACCCAGTAACTGTGTTGTGGAGATCAGATGGGCAGTCGCTCAGTGTAAAATACTGGTATTCAGCTGCATCCAGTTAGACTGGAAGCCGACCCCAACATAGTTGGGAAAAGGTTAGGCAGGCAAGAAACTTGCATCGTGTAAATGCCTGATTTACTGAAGACTGCAGGCTGCAGCAGCTGCCGACGTGACACTACTGGTTTCTCTGTTTTTTCTGTGAAATACGACGTGTCGCTAGCTACGGAAGGTATTTCAAAGAAATATATGGAAACTAGTAGTGTCGCTGCGACACGTCGCCTGCTGCTGCCTGCAGTTGGCTATGGAATTGTACCTTTAGGTTGCTTATCCACTGGAGCGGAGCGAGGCAGCGGAGCGGAGAAATGTGCCAATACTAACCAATAGGAGCGGAGCTCTGAAGTTAATATTGGTACATTTCTCCGCTCCGCTGCCTCGCTACGCTCCAGTGGACAGGCAGCCTTAATTCGCTACATCCACCGCGGTAGTTAACTCGCTGGTATATTTAAGTCGATTGTTCAATGCATTTGACACAATTACTAGATCCAGCGGTTGTAATTGTGTTTTACGATGGAGCCGAGCGTAGTTCGATTATATTTAGAGTTTATTCGTTTGTGTATCGTTCAGATTGTAATGTGTCTGAGAACTGTTTTGATAAGGTTATCAGATTTTTGTGAAGATATTGGTGTTGATATTTTTTAAGTACCATAAAAAAGAGCTGAGTGCAAGTTTCAGCTGTCACTGGTATAGTCAGAATAAGGATTTTCTGAAATGACGTTCACTAGGTGCTAGCACTGACACGTCTGGTCCGGGCACCTGTCAAAAGTGTCAAAGCGTCTATATTTTCTTAAGTCGTGACTGAATGATGAACGAATGAATGAAACGAATGCTGAACGTCATCATATTATATTTTAACCTCCGACACAAAAAGAGGGGTGTTATAAGTTTGACCGCTATGTGTCTGTGTGTCTGTCTGTGGCACCGTAGCTCTTAAACGGGTGAACTGATTTGAATGCGGTTTTTTTATTTGAAAGCAGGTTTTCAAGCGATGGTTCTTGGACATGTTTTTATCAAAATCGGTTCAGCCGTTTTGAAGATTATCAGTTCTTCTAATTGCTAAATGGATGTGAGTATCTTCAACAGGTCTGATCGATTTGAAATTTGTTATTCTTTTACTTCAATGATATTAGAAGAACATAGTAACCTTGAACTGATGCTGCAGCATTACCAGGAATTTCCAGGATATCCAAATTCCTTACCTTACTCACAGGTATCGTGTTTGGGCTCATTGGAATAGTCTCAATGAATAGGTTATAGATAGATGGTGAATAGGATCTAGTGATGGAGTAGGGACGAGAGGAAATGTTTGTGTCAGTGTTTTTAAATTTTAACTGTTAAATTGTACTTGTATTAGACCTCATGACCTTAGACCTCATGTCAAATGGCGCCAACTGGTGGCGTAAATTTTCAGTAAAACCATCATTGTCACGTGTCGTCAGTTTCCATGAGTAAACGGTGACACTAACACGCTTGGTTTGTGAGGAAAGAGTTGAGAATATCATCTCCAGTTGCGGTCGCAGAGGCGTCTCCGTGCTCTTTGCACAGGCGTATACAATTTCATAACAATATAAAGATTCTGTATATTCACATAAAATATTAATTTGATACGTAAAAGAAACTTGAGTTTTGTTGTTGGCACTAATGAAGTACTAAATTTTAACGAAAAGATGAACAAGTTATAACTTCTACGACAAGGTGATACTGAGTCGGTAATAGTTTTCTCTCATATTAAAAGTTCAGTTTGTAAACAAGCATCTTACAAATAAGAGGATTATATCCGAGATAAGAGTGCTTGAAAACATGCTGGTCCTGCTCCATAGGACAATTTAGAATCAAGACAAAACCAAACAGGTTGCTAATTTAATTGTAACATTTATTATGTTTTGTTATGTGTCCTCACACAATGACTTACTTAAAAAAAAAAATGGAAACACGTCTACTTTTACAATGTGTGTAAATATGTGAGTACCATGTATCTATCACATAATTCAATTATCTGTCGTTGCTTCATTTTAAATTCTTTTTACCTATTTTGTTATAGTAATTTTATTCTAAGTGCATCGTCTTCACATGTAATTATTTAACTAATGTACGTACTTATACAAACTATTGTAAAACATTTTAAAAGAGTAACGGTGGTGTTTTTTGCCCATTCTTCTCCATACGAAAACTATCTTTTGGAAGGGGCGACTGGAATCAATTATATTATTTTGTACATTTTGACGTTCAAAGTGCTATACATGGGCCTATTTGAAATAAATGATTTGACTTTGACCTCTTTAGTGAAGTACTAATTATTTGATGTCTGGTACCAAATATTTACGAAAACTTGGTATTTCTCAAACTTCTATAATCTCTCTTGGTACAGTCATCCTGACGCACACCTTTTTGGTGACTAATTATTAATATCTTTTTCTTTCTGGTACAGGTAAGTGTCATCCGAATCTACCTACGTCTTGCAGATCAAAGTCTACAAAGTAGGAGGAAATAAGTACAAGATTATTTATTTAGAAAACATAAGGTATGTGGAAAGCAAATTCCCACGTTGTTAAGGATTTCAGCACGATGGACCTAACGTACGGTGCACCGCAGGCTGACTGTCAACTGGAGCGCAAAGGAGAGGATTGGAGCGGAGCTGTGCCAATACTAATGGAATTGCATAAAATCTCCGCTCCTCTTCATTGGACAGAGATACTGGAAAGCGGAGCAAGGAAGCGGAGCGGGGAAGTGGAAAAACCCGGCCACGGGGTACTTGGCTGCCTGTTCATTGGAGCAATGCGAGGCAGCGGAGCGGAGAAACGTGCTAACATTAACCAATAGGAGCGTAGCTCTAAAGCGGAGTTATATTCTATTGGTTAATATTGACACATTTCTCCGCCCAGCTGCCTCGCTCCGCTCCAGTGGTCAGTCCGCTCAAATTACTCATCGCGTGAATTCAGCCTAGCTCCGCACAGTCCGCAACTCCGCTCCACACTACCTCACTCCGCATCAATAGACAGAAACAGTCCGCAATTCCACTCCGCATTACTCCCTCGCTCCGCTACGCTGCCTCGCTCCACGTCAATGTAGAGACAGTCGTAAGGATGCTCCCTGTGATTCCTCTTAGTCCTCGTAATGGATGGTAACCCATCCACGATGAATTAAGTTCGTGTAACTTACCCTTACCTGTCATCCCCGCTACCAAACTTACTAACTAGGTATATTTCCACTTCAACTTGAACTGAGACTTGGTTCCTTCAAGAACAAGATACAAGATTAGAGATCATTTATAATGTCCAAAACATGAGTGTACAATAGGCGTGCAATTTATTTATCGAAACAGTTAAAAAATAACAGGTTTTTAAAACATGGAACAGATAATATCTCAAAACCGAAAGCACGGTTCCTGTCTGTTTCACCTGTACCCTAATTGCGTAATATAATACAATCACAATCAGTTTCGATTTGAAACAGATTGCTAATCCATTGCTTCATAAGTTGAAAAAAAAAATCTGCTCAACAACGTAAAATGAAAATTACCTGGAACAGTTTAGAACAAGCTCTTTTCGCTTCTGACTTATTGTATAATAGAAACAGATAACATCTGTTCTCTGCCTGTCACTGTTACTAAACATACTGTCACTATTATTAAAAATTTTCTGAATGAAACTAGGTACTATATTATAAATTTGTAGCAATCAAAGGGTCTTTGGTTCCAATGTAACAGGCTGTTATTTTGGAACTGTTTTTTCCCTGGAACTGGAACAGGTGAAACAGGTTTCAAATTTTACCTGTTACAGACCACCACTACTGTACAATACACATAGATGTCATGCAAGATTTTACTTTGTAAATTAAACCTTAGTCAGTTTGTCCGTAGTGCGAGAATACTTAAAATTCCAGCCCAACCAGATTTTCATAACCGAACTCCAAATTAAACTTCGGGAAATACAACATATACGAGTAACAATAGATTCTATTTGTAGAAGCAGAACCGATCAGATATATATTCTGACGTTATCGCTGACGTCAGCAGTAATACGTCAGATGGCATTGGAAAGAAAGATGGCGGATGTGAAGATCGTGAATGATGTCACAATAGAGGCCCTAGGAAGAACGCGTGATGTTAACGTATCGTAAATTCGCATGATTTTAAAATTGAACTCTTGTTTCCATCAACTTTTGTAATGGAACGTTGAAGCGAGGGACAGCAGCGCCCGCTGCATGTGGGGTGTGCTGGTGCAGGCGGCATTCATACGTGCATTTGTACTGAATTTCGTGGGTTTTTTTTTTTAAATTCTTGATCTTGAATTACCAACACCCAATGGTTTCAGAACCTTTTATAGAGGATTCATATCATGGGTGTAGATAAAGTCTTGTATGCAACTGTATATAATTAGATATTAAAACATTCATGTTTTATAAACCCACATTCGTGTTTTAATCCCCCTTAACAGTTGCAAAAATAAGTAATACAATACGCACATCAATTCGAAAAGTCAGAGGTGGGTTCGAACTCGAGTCTATGTCTTAACAGTCTCACACAACTAAGCTATTCAACTTTTTTAACTTTAATTTTTGCCAACTTTTTTTAACTTTTTTATGTATTTAAAACTTTTTTTTTGCGTCATGTTTACCGCAAATAAACGTTTTTTCTTTCTTTCTTTCTTTCTATTACTACAGCGGGTCTCAAACGGTCACATAAGCAATTCCTTTATGGTGACACATATTTCAGCTGAATCATATTCAATTAAATTTAAATCAGAATCATATTTGGTGTAAATATTGCCGCATGAAAAAATTAAGACCGTAATTTTACTGGAAAATTTTTCTTTACAGTTTTTATTAACCAAATGAGATTTTTATTTTTGAAATGAAAACTCCTTTAGGCGAGTTAGGCATTTTTGAGATGGGACTAAACCATTGATTTCGCGACACTGTGACGACACCAGCTTTTGACCATTAAAAAGACATCAACGCGTTGATTTTTTTCAAGTTTTCACTTCTGTCGGCACTCCCGGAGTGTTTATTTCCACAGTTTAAATGTTATTTCATTATAAAACAAAACTGTCAAACAGATGAATTGCGTAATATGAATTGAACGCATAATATTATGAATTGTCAGTTTGTGACAGTTTGTGTGATTCATAATATTATCATATTATGATTCTGCCAAAGCGGCCGTTTTAGGCCCCTTTCTTAAAATGATGATGATTATTTTTACCAGATATATGAATGTAAACGAAGCAAAAGGAGTATGTAAAGAGCGTAGCAAGTGGCGTTCTATAATTTCTGCCTACCTCCATGGGAAGAAGGCGTGAGTTCATGTATGAATGTTTTAGACGAAAGCGTCAGGATAATTAACGAAATTCAAATTTTCTATAATTTAATCAACATATAACCTGACAATGACCTGCAAATTGCAAAAAACGTAAGAAAATTTTAATTTCGCGGGCTAGAAAGAAAGAAAGAAAGAAAGAAAAATTGTTTATTCTGCACCAACTAAACGCACATGCCAAAAAATATTACTTATAATGTACTTTTACAAATTAGCCAAAAGCCTCGTAGCCAAGCAATAGAAAACCTGTCAAGATTGTCTATTACTTGAATGTCAGAGCCATAGACTATTAATATTGCATAATATTACCGACGAGTGTTACCTTAACGCATCCCCCTTAAGTCACAGGACACTAATCTAGACCAATTTATCATTATGCCTGACATAAGGATGGAACCGAGGACGCCTTGTTTACGACTTTTCACTAAAGAGGAGGCTCCCTAAATTGTATGTTAATTTGCATTAATATTCTGAAAAAGTCACGCATACAATCAAAATGGAACTTCAGTTTAAGATTTATCGGATCTTTTTTTTTCCTTAAATAAGACAGTTACGTAATTGAAATTTTTTCGTCCGATTAATATTTTATTCGAAAATCATGTCTTTTTTAAAGATTTTTTGAAACAAAAACAAGATTACTCGGCTTTTATGTCTAAAATAATTATTGACAGTAAGAAAATGTAGTTTATAATCCAGATAAAAGATATTTTTCTCTAGATTATTATTCTAGTTATAAACGAAATAAAAATTGAGATTTACGACATTTAGTTCCGTGCTCGAACACGACCAAAAAACGCACGCGATATTCAAATTTACTACTAATGTATTAGCGTTTAGCACATCTTTGGAATGCCTGGTCTTAACTGAACACAAATAGAAAAACTCCTAATAAATAAACTCAATTATTCTTGCTTGACCCGATAATCAAAGCTAGAACTTTACCCCAATGAGGAAGGAAGTCAACAAAACCTTAATACTGAAATTAATTTATTTTTATTAGACATACATTTCTGACTTCAAAAGGAAAATAATATCGTGAGGATAATCTACGCTTGCGGCGCCATAAAAAATAAGATGAGAAATGATTAAAAATGACATGACATGAATTTAAAGATGTCTTTTTTTCCATTTTTATACAAATCTAGAGCGAATTTTTTTTTTCATTTTCCTTATAAACTAATTCCCGTAAGGCATTATTTAGGCAGCATAATTCAAAATTCAAGTAAAGTTTTGTAGCTCAGGATGTGCCCAAGGCAGGAAGGACATTTGTGCATTCTAGTGAAAATCTTAAGCTGGCTCCAAATTGCTGAAAATAGCTACTGCTATTAGACGGTAGGCCAACTTGTAATTATTGTGAATGTGAGGACTATGTGGATATTATTATTATTTTTATTTCTCAGCTAGTTTCTAACAAATGCTCGCACTAACTGGACAGGTCCACTTAAATCTGTGTGGTTCTTTCCTCAAAAAACCAATTCAGGCACTAATGGTCTCTCTAAAACTAGATGGTCCTCAAGATTATGTCTGAGTTGTCAATGGTCTGACCAAGATTATGTCTGGCCTGTCTATGGCTTGAGCAAGACTATGTCTGGCCTGTCTATGGCCTGATCAAGATTATGTCTGGACTTTAAAAGAGACTGCGTGCGACCTCTGAGTTTGTTTCGGCCTTTCTTCTCAGAGTAGTCAGAAAAGAAACGCCGAACTCGTCTAGCTTATTTTTAATATGTTTTTAATATGACGTGTAAAGGTGATTTCGATATCCTATATACACAATAAACAATTTTATTTCATTTCATTTCACAACATTACGTACCTTTCCTTTAAGTATTTAAAATGGACAAAACATATATTACTAAATGTACTTCATCATCATCTGCCTAGCCTTTTCTGAACTATGTTAGGGTCGGCTTCCAGTCTAACCGGATGCAGCTCAATACCAGTATTTTGTATGGTGCGACTACCTATCTGACCTGCACAACCAAGTTACTGGGTAATACGATACCACTTTGGTAAGACTGGTTGTCAGACTTTCGGGCTTCTGACGACCCGTAACGACGGTCAAAGATTCCGAGGAACGGACGGGTCTTGGTATGTAAAGTTGGTCACCCATCCACGGACCAACTGCGGCAAGCGTAGCTTAACCTGATTGATCAACCCGTGCGGCTGTTATTACTTAGTCACAAGCCCACTGCCAGTACTTAAGGTAACAAAATAATAAATATAGGTCAATACAAGAAATATATTTAACGTGTGAATAAGGATTTTTTTAAAGTAGGGTGAAAGCGTGAGGCGAAGGTGGAAAAGTGGATTTTGGAACGCCATCTGTCAACATAACTTTGTTATAAAGGTCAGATAGACCGGTTCCATATAAAAAACCGACCAAGTGCGTGTCAAACCACGCACAACGAAGGGTTCCATAGTTGGGATGAATTTATCCCAACCAAACTTGACTTGGCAGTTAAAAATGTTCTCGTTTACATCGATGTAGGTTATGGTCAATTGTCCAACTATAAATGTGAATTTGAAAAAGAATAAAAAAAGAAATTTTTATTATTTTCGAACTTTTACCTTTGCTTTTGCTGTGAGACCTTGCTTCTTGCCAAATTTCATGATTCTAGGTCAACGATATGTTGAAGGTTTTGATTTATTGGCGAGTATCAAAATATGTCGCATAAATGGCCGTATTTTTTATTGCGTTGACTTAGAAGTTAGTTTTTTTTTTTTTTGAGCTCCTAGGGACCGTAGACCTACGTTTTTTTATATTAATTTCAACTTGATACTACCACACGTTCTTGAGAAAATGGGCATTGACAGACAAATAGGCGGACAACGAAGCGATCCTATAAGGGTTCCGTTTTTTCCTTTTGAGGGTATGGAAGCCTAAAAATATTTAATAGGGCTGAAACCCGACCCCAACATGGTTGGGGAAAGGCTACGCAGATCATAATAATTTTAGTGCTGAGATTCATTAGAAAATACATACCTACATACATCTTTATTCAAGTATTTTCACACACAAACACTCATATACTCCCCCCTTTTTTCACACTTACTCACACATCCACCACTACTACACCTACCAGGACTCATTCACACCATACATAAACCGCACTTTCACATTACCTACACATATACAACATACCTACTACCACGACCAACTCACTCTAAAGGCTCTTTCAAACAGGCGCGACACGCGACGCGACACAAAGGCACCGCTCGTCGCGCGATGAGCGGTGCCTTTGTGTCGCGTCGCGTGTCGGGCCTGTTTGAAAGACCCTTAACTGAATCACCCACAAACAGTTTTATTATTAATTGTTTTTACTTTTTTTTTTCTATACACCTAAATAATAATTATATTGTTATGTCAACCATGTTACTGGTGAAACAGTTTTACAAAAACATTTTGATCATCTATCATTATGGAATCACTGGTCCCCAAGTCACAGGCTATAAACCTAGTTTGGGTGCCGGGAGATAATACTCAATGCACTTTATGTTGTTTACCATATTACTGTACTTGTAACCTTCGCAAAAATTTTACTGAAAATAAACATTATTATTATTATTATTATACATACGCCTTCTTCTATGTTCTATGTTATAGGGTTTGGTTTCCGCACTTAGTCCGTAAAGTGGACCATTGTGCGTGGGCCATGGCGACCGTTTAGTGGTTACTCCAACCAGCCCACTTCCCTCCAGAAGCTAATTAAGTCTCTGGTCCTAATTAAGTCTAAGGTCTGTTCAGGACATCTGTGTAGGATCTGGGTGTCCCGAGGGTTTCTGTTCTAATCTGGGTGACGCCTGTGCATTCAAAGAGCACGTGCGCTACGGTTTCCTCAGCCTACATGCACGCTCTGCACAGAGGGCTGTCCGTTATGCCTATTGTGTGGAAGTGTTTGTTTAGCGAGCAGTGGCCCGTGATGGTCCCCGTCACCAGGCGCACGCCGTTCCTGTCCAGGCGCAATAAACGCCTGGTTAACCTGCTATCCAAGGATGGCATAGCTTCCTTGGACTGCCTGCAGCCCGGTGTCGAAGTCCACCAGTTCCCCGCTTGTGTGTGGGTGAAGTCCTGTAGCCACCTGCGTATTTGTTTGAAGGGGATGGGTACGATAGGCTCGGGTCCACATACTGCCGTGCTGGATTCTCGTCTAGCAAGTTCGTCAGCTGCGTCATTACCTAGCGAACCTACGGTCCGGCGCATACGCCTTCTTGCTATGGGGGTAGGCAAGAAACTACACAATGCCACCTGCTACGATCCTTACATAATGCTTTTGCTTCGTTTACGTCCATACACGCCGGTTGGGAGTACTACGCACCGGACCTTTCTGAAGAATGAACGAAAATTAAGCATCCATTTTAAAATAGTAAAACCAGTAGTTTAAAATTGCAAACAAGTATTGTCATTCCCGGCCAGCATTAAAATTGCATCGGCGGTCGCAGGCGATCGATAGTGTTTTGTTATTCATTTGCATGCAAAACCAATGAAACGTCGGTTAGTTTGTCCTCTGTGGTAATTGTTTTATCATTCATGCCTGCCATGTTTGCCTTTTTTTTTTGGGTAGGAAATTATGAAATAACTTCTCCCGCTCTGGGCGGAGCGGGAGGGCGTGTGAGACTCACATAACACAACATCACGCCTGTAATCCCCGAAGGGTTAGGCAGAGGTGTACCTATAGTACACCCAAATTTCGCCAGTTATGTTTAAGTCCCATGTAATAGGGGGCGAGCCTATTGCCAGTGTGAGACTCTTACTGACTAAACCCACCCGTGTTCCTTCAGTTGCCCTGTTGCCGGGGGCCACGATGCCATGGTTGCCTGTGAAATCAATCAATCTGCCTAGCCTTTTCCCAACTATATTGGGGTCGGCTTCTAGTCTAACCGGATGCAGCTGAATACCATGGAGTGACTGCCTATCTGACCTCCACACTCCAGTAACTGGGTAATACGATATCCCTTGGTAAGACTGGTTGACAGACTTTCGGGCTTCTGACGACCCGTAACGACTGTCAAAGATCCTTCAATGACAACCGGGACCAACGGCTTAACGTGCTTTCCGAGGCACGGAGATGGTCACCCATCCTCAGACCAACCCTGGCAAGCGTAGCTTATCCGGATGAATCAACCCGTGTGGCTGTTATTACTTAGCCACGAGCTCCACAGTTGGCTGCGAAATCATTCGTATAAAAAAGGATTATGTAGGATTTTTTTACTTTTCTGTTGAGTCACGAATAATAACGAATAACATTAAATCATGCTTAATTGGGATTATAATCCACTGCCTCTCACCGAGCTGAGGCCTGTGTCCCAGCAGTGCAAACATTCTAGGCTGATTATGCTATGCATGTTTTCTGCGACGCGGCGAATGGTATGCAAAGGACCTTAGAAAATAATTTTACGTTAGTTATGTTCAAGACTCTTGCTGTTGCAAGAGGGTTAGAGGCAAGATAGTTTTGCCCATACTTCCTAGGACAGCATCATATAGTAAGAACATCTATGCAATGTGTGGTCGCACAAATTATCAAATAACTTCTCCCGCTCTGGGCGGAGCGGGAGGGCGTGTCAGACTCTTACTGACTAACGGCCGGGGGCCGCGATCTCCCTTTCGGTTTTCTGACAATATTTAAATTTTACCAGCTAATAAATTTACAACATGTATCTTACGTATCTAATAATATAACAATAATGCTACTAATTTCAATTGAATCAAATTGTAAGTACATAATAATAATAACCCAAATGTTTGCATGCCACATTATGACTGTGTCAATAATTGTTGATATTAAGATCAAAATTGTACCAACACTTATGACAAATAAATTGAATTGAATTGAAGAGGTTTAGCCTGTTAAAATAACCTGGGACAAATTATTCTAGACTCTTGTTCAAGGGGGCGAACCAGGACCTACCGAGTAAGTAATGGAAAATCTTAAAAACACTGTGTCCAATTTGGAGATCGTTCCCAGGATTCTTCTTGTTTAGTAATTATCAGTTTTAATAAATACATACATTGTTTCAGATCGTGTTCTATCGCATTAATGAACCTTGTAATGTCAAAGTCAAGTCAATTAATTTATTTCAAATAGGCCCTTGTATGGCATTTTTGAACGTCAAAATTTACATAATAATAGTATTGATTCTAGTCGCGTAATGATCGTTATAAGGGAGAAAAATAAATAATAAAATTATTTCTAAATGTATGTCTGTAATTTTTATGGTGTACCTGCATAATAAAGAATATTCTATCTACCTACAAAATCGTTGAGTGGTGAATCAAGACCACATAGGACTCGAATCAAGCGTCTTGAATCATAGTTACAATCTGTTGACTAAGCAATGATATCCAATACTATTGTGGTCGACAGTAACTCAACCCCCCTGCGATATAAGTTAGCCTTGAGCAAGATCGATCGGATTGCAAGTCACTAATACACGAACTACGCAGAATTGTCTTATTGAATGATACTGTTGTAAAATGACCCATCGCAAAATACGATTTTTTTATATGTTTAGCAACTTAGCTTTATATAATTAGCAACACTAACCATATACACTGACGGGAGCTCGTGGCTAAGTGATAACAGACGCACGGATCAATCTATCAGGTTAAGCTACGCTTGCCGGGGTTCGTCCGTGGATGGGTGACCATCTTCACATACAGAAACTCCTCCGTGCCTCGGAAATCACGTTAAGCCGTTGGTCCCGGCTGTCATTCGTGGATCTTTGACAGTCGTTACGGGTCGTCAGAAGCCCGAAAGTCTGACAACCAGTCTTACCAAGGGGTATCGTATCACCTATTTACTGGGTTGTGGAGGTCAAATAGGCATATTAAAATAAATTTAATTTCGGGAGTCAGTGTCTTTGGTTTTGATTTTTCGTTTTTTGCCACCGACTTCCGAAATTAAAGTTATTTTTCACTTTGTAGTTTTTTTTTTTTTTTTTTTTGTGGAAGTCGGTTGTTTTTTTTCTACAAAGTTTTTATTATTCACTTTTCAGTTGAGATCCCTACCCGACACAAATTCGAATAGGTACCACTACCTGCTATGTAAATAACAAGTGATAAGAACTAATCATATCATCCACATACCAAGTGCGAAAAAATACTTATTATTGAAGCTAACTCAAAAACTATCTAAGCAAAATTAATAAAATTCATATGGAACCACTACGAGAGCAAATCCTTTCAAACAAAAATAATTTTCAAAATCGGTCCATAATTGACGGAGAATTCGGTGGACATACACAGAAAAAAAAACACATATGCTACGAACATCGAACCTCCTCCATTTTGGAAGTCTGTTAAAAATGAACGTAAAATGAACTTACATTATTGAACTCACATTAGTACTTGGCAACGTTCGAACTCAAAACCGCAACAACCGAATTCGCAAAACTTTAAATCAGAACTTAAGTCAGACTATAGATTCTCTACTTGTTGAATATGCCAAGGTGTTAGTTCGTGGAGCAATGAAAGAGTGGACTGAATATTAGGCAATGGTTTAATGTCGTCTCAACTTTAAAACACACGGTGAGATGTTATTCAGTTGCCAGAATTTTGGCAAAGTAGTAGTAATGGATGGATGAAAGGGATAGAGGATTGAGCTCGATGGTGAGCGTTTTTATACTTCTTCTTTTCGTGTGGTTAGATTCTAACCTGGTGTAAGAGTTTTAAAGCCGCCCATGGGCCTCTGACTTGGCTTAACATGTCGTCGAGAAATACAATGCCGTCCATCGGCATGTGCCCGCCCGCATTTTTCTGAATATTCACGAAAAATTATGCAAAAATAACTTTAAAAGGGAGATCTATCTTGACTTTTTTTCTAATATTTTTTACAGAGTACTATATTTTATTATTTTATGTTTTTTTTTGCATAGTTGATAAATTGAAATAAAAATTTTACTTAATCCAATAAAATAACTAATAGCTTTTAGAAATAATGAACAGAATCCAAATCGAGCCAATAACATCGGAGATATGGCAAAAATATAAAAACATGAAAAATATTAAAGATAGACCCCTCTTTTAAAGATATTTTTCGAAAAAAAAAATTGAATATTCAGAAAGATTCGGGCGGGCACATGTCGATGGGCGACATTGTATAATCTCTCAGGCATGCCGGTTTCCTCACGATGATGACCTTCACCGTTTTTGAAGCAATTAATAATTATACAATACGCCATGGTTCCGAAAAGTCAGAGTTGCGTGCCTTGGGTTCCAACTCGAGACCTATGACTTGACAGTCCGACGGTCACATCACTAGGCTGTCACTGCTATAGCATTTTTATTGTAAAAGCTAACATACGTGGGTCCTACACCACAAAACTTAACAAGTTATAATTTACAAGTTACAATTTACCCGAATTGGGCCCGCGTGGTGGATTACAGTCTACTCCTCTCACAGAGAGGAGACCTGTCTCCCAGCAGTGGGAACAACAGTGGGAACTTAGCTGATTATGCTTATGCTTAGTGGCTAAAAACCTTCTAGTTTTAATCAATTTAATGCACGTAAAGTTACATCGATCTGGTCGGTGACATTTACATCAGATATAGGGAAGTGGGTCACTAGTGCACCTAGTATGACCTGTCAATAGTTCACGAGAACTGACCTTTGCAATGTACAGTCGAACAAGCTGTGTTGTACAGGCGGCTAACTTCCAATTAGTTTTAAACGGAAAATATTTAATTGATCCTGTTAACAATTGTAGTGCACTTTTTAAATTAATGAACCTCTTAAAACATTTTTTTTTAATATTGGAACTTTTTGAAATTTCTGGCCTTTTCTCACTGTTGGTCTGTGAAGAAAGAACGCATGTGACTAAATGAGTGATGAATGTAAATGTTGATGGATGGAGAGGGAGAGGAAGGCCAAAAAAAATGTGAGGAATGATATATTATGAAAGAGAAGGGGGTAACTGATAGCGTGACGGTTGACAGGGGAGAATAGAAAGAGGAAAAGTGTTGCACCGACCCTAAGTAACATGAGACAAGGGCAGGAAGATGACCGTGTACTGGAAAGAAATAAAGAAAGGAAACGCGTTTATTGACATAAGTACAAATAAAAAATATTAAAAGTATTTTTTTCTTAACTATTCAAAAGGGCTCCAGCTCAGTATAGTATTAGATGGTAATACCACCTGACGCTGATTTTCAGCTACAGCCCACGACTGAAAGATGAATATTTTTACCTGTATACTAAATAGATTTTTCGCCTGTACCTACTGTTGGCTGTGGTCCGGTGACGTAGTTTGTTACAACATTGAAATTGATATCTATCAAGCATGATTTCATAAATCATTACATAAAATACCTAATATGAAAACCTGTGGCTAAGTAATAACACCCGCACAGGTCGATCGATCAGGTTAAGCTATGCTTGCCGCGGTTGTTCTGTGGATGGGTGACCATCTTCACATACCGAGACAAACATACAAACTTACAAACAAACAAAGGACAATGGCAGACCCCCGAACATGTATTTGTAATTTTTTTTTTTTTTAACTTAGTAAATTATTTCGTCATCACCAATTCTACTGCCATTCTTCTTTTACCTCTTTATAATAGTAAAAATTAGTATTAATATACAGCAGTATTTCCCAAAGTGGGCGATAATGCCCCCATGTGGGCGCTGGAGGCCTAGAGGGGGGCGGTAACGGGCCCAGAAAAAATTGGGGGGTGTTGAAGTGGTTTAGAGGGCGATGGCTGATTTGTAATTTCATCTACTTAATATTTAAAAATTCACTGACATTAAAACCTTCCTACTACACAAAGTCGATTATTTAGTTCATATTTCGGCCTTGTTTAAAAATATTTAAATTCGAATCTGTACCCTAATTGCGTAACTTATTTTCGGAAACAATTTTGCCTAATTTGTTTAATTTTGACATTTCAACAACATTCATTGCGTTATTTACGTTGTTGAGCAGATTTTTTTTCCAACTTATGAAACTATGGATTAGCAATCTGTTTCAAATTGAAACAGATTGTGTTGTATTACGCAAGTAGGTTACTGATATCAACAAACTTGTTAAAAATCATCAGATTCATTCTTCAAATTAGATTACTTTTTAAATTAAAATTGATTTATTTGTTTCAATTTGATTAAAAGATACTCTTAAAATTATAAAGTTGCGTTTTAATTGCTATCACTGGTAAAAAAGTCTCGTTGAGAATGTAAGTTTAAACTCCAGACCAGTTAACATAGCACTATAATTAAATTAATTAAAGTAATGAATGTCATTGTGGTTTTTAAGATGTGGTAACCTAAAAAAAGAATTGGGGGCGCTGAAAAATAATTGATTTTTAAAGTGGGCGGTAGATGAAATAAGTTTGAGAACCTCTGGTGGCAGGGACATCGACGCAAAAACTAAAACCATGGATTCAGTAAATGATTCTGAAACCCCCTGAGTCGAAAATTTTCGGCGGTTATTAAAAAAAAATCTGCTATTCCATATATTTTGACCGCATAGGTATTGCACTTTTCTATGAAACAGCAATTCTTTTTTAATAACCGACGATAAATTTCAACGCAGGGGAGTTCAGAATCATGTACTGAATCCATGGTAACAGTTTTCGCGTCGATGTCCCTGAGTATATTAGTTTTAGTAAGTACAGAAGTATTGATAATATATATTTATTTTTAGATTTTCGTTCGGGGATGAGGGTGTCCTCTTCAAGTGCGAAACTTGAGAGACGAGCGAGGTCACCTTAGCTACGGCGCTTTGAAATATTAGTTCTTTCAAACTATCAACTCATTTCAAAAGACCAGTTTTTATTAAAATTGGAGCCCTCTCAAAAGACCAATAATTAGACTTACCTAACTAGCATATTATTTAAAAAAAAAAACTGCTTATAACATTCCTACTGCTGGGACACAGGCCTCATCTCTGTGAAAGGAAATGGGTCGTAATCCACCACGCGGGGCCGGTGCGAGTTGGTAGATGTCACATGTCTTCGAAGTTTTGTTCTAGGACATGCCGGTTTCCTCACAATGATTTCTTTCACCCTTTTGAGAGCTAACCTACCTCAAAGGTACTTAGCAGCCAAAACCATTCTTTGCTGCAGATGACCAGCTGCGGTGATAAATAATATTATCCATTCTCTTAATTTTAAGGGGAGCAGACAGAGATTATAATGGCTATAGTATGGTATCCACCACTTGGGGTATAATCAGGACTTATCTAAGTAATCTCACTGAATACGAGCTCCGTGGATATGAAATTCCTTAGGGTTTGGTTTGAGTCACAGGCGACGCGGGAGAGGGGATTCATTAAAAGGGTACTGAAATAATTAAGTGGTCATCGATGTCCAGATCTGAACATGGTCATGTCGAACTGTGCAACGAAAAATCATGAGATAACAATTCTATAATCATCACATAATTTGCCAAATATATTTGCCAAATATATTTTTATAACAGATTTTTTTTTAAATCTGACAGGCAACAATTTGACATTCTGACAATTTTACGAAAAGTTTTTTTAACTTAGTTTTCTGCTTTATTGAACAGCACTTGTCATAAAAATGAGACAATATTTTTTTTTTTGACAAATTTTCGCATTTTCAGTTATATTAAACCGGCTGATATTTGACTGTTCCAATGGACATACATCATCATCCCCATTTCAGTCGAAAGACGTTCACTGCTGGACATAGGCCTCCCCCAAGCACCGCCATTTCGACCGGTTCTGTGTTTCCCGCATCTAACGAATTCCTGCGGCAATGGCATACGAGTAAGTTAATCCAAGACAAAGTCGAAGAAAAAAATTATATAGAAATTCATTCGGCCGAAAGACGTCCACTGCTGCACCGACAGACTGGACTGCAGCCTCCCCCAAGCACCGCCACTTCGACCGGTTCTGTGCTTCCCGCATCCAGCGGATTCCGGCGGCCTTCACAAGGTCATCGGTCTGCCTTGAAGGAGGTCTTCCAACGCTACGTCTACCGGTACGCGGTCTAGAAACTTTCGGCCCCATCGGCCATATGTTCTGCGAGCAATGTGCCCTGCCCATTGGCACTTAAGTTTGGCAATTCTTCGGGCTATGTCGGTTACCTTGGTTCTCTTGCGGATCTCTTAATTTCTGATTCCACCATGTAGGGAAACTCCAAGCAAAACTCCGGGCTATGCTATGCTATGAAAGGTGCACAATAATCCATTTTCCTTGCTATAATTCTCAATAAGCCAGCGTGGTTGGTCAGTGCTCCTTTGTTCCTTTTATGAGAAGACGCTCCTGCTCTGCAATGAAAGGAAATATTGCCTAAGGAAATATATGTGCTTCAGCTTCTATTCCCACATTACGGACTTCCATACCAATCCTCCACTTCGCTCTGAGTTTACCAAAATTATTTAAAGGCTGATAATACAAATCTCACTGAAAAAAATTCCAAAGACATCAGTATTTGAAGATTCTTTTGCCAACTATCGATATGGAGTCCGCTTTCTATCCGCTATTTAACCGGACGCAGCTGAGTACCAGTATTTTATATGGAGCGACTGCCTATCTGACCTCCACAACTCAGTTGCAGGGTATGATCATGTCTTTGCGCATCGGTCGCTTCTAAAGTGGTTGCCCATACGCCAGCGCAGAGAGCAAAGGGCACTGACCACCTTGTTTTAATTTCTTGACTCTCCCACTTCCCCTAGTTATCTAGCCCCCTACTTTCAGTACATTTGTGATAACCATAGTAAGAATCTACGGTCATCAAATAATCGCGTTCTTCAATGCCCCACTCACCGCACAGACTTCGTTCACTCTTCCTTCTTCGTTCAATCTATCTCTCTGTGGAATGCGCTCCCCCTGAAAATCAGGATGGCAACCAACCGATTATCCTTTAAAGTTAAAGTTCGTGAACACATTCGTAAGAAGCTGGCAGTATCATCACAACGTTAATGTTTTCCCATTGTTTGTCTTATTTGATTTATAATATTCATGTATTTATGTATACTTAATTGTGCCTATTTTTATATATATATAATTAGGCATATATATTATATTTATAGTTTGTAATAGGAATATGTGTATATTAATATTTGAATATTTTTATTAATCCTCAATTTTTCGTAATTGCACCTACCACTGTTTGTCTTTGCATCACCCAAAGGTATTATAGGCTTATGGCATTAAGTCCGCCTATGTACATTTCTGTGCTTGAAGTATTAAATAAATAAATAAATATTACTCCCCGTGGTAAGACTGACTGTCAGACTTTCGGGCTTCTCACGACCCGTAACGACCGCCAAGGATCCACGAATGACAGGCGGTCTGGAACCAATTTCTTAACGTGCTTTCCTTCCAACCAATATTTTGTAACAATATTTTGATTTTAAAAAGTGTCCGTGGAGTTTCTTGCCCGTTCTTCTCCATAGGAAATTACTACGCTTTGGTGGGCAACTAGCTTCATCTTTCTGACTGACCGACCCCTTGACTATTCAAAAGTGCCTGTAATTGATTTATTTAAAATAAATGCTTTGAGTTTTCCGAGGAACGGAGGGTTCTCGCTATGTAAAGATGGTCACATTGGTCACCCATCCACAATCTAACGGCAAGCGTAGCTTAACCTTATTGATCGACCCATGCATATTATTTCCTAGCCTCCAGTCCCTCGCCTAATTAAACATAATTATATTAACATAAATATTTTGATGACAAATCTCAATCTCCTCTCCCTTGCACCAATCCCTACCCAAATGACATTAAGTTCGGCTCTCTCCTTGTTTTATAGAGGTCTATGGTTTTTATACATGACGTCACCGAGGACTAGCTACGTCACTGAATGTTCGACAATTACGTTCACGATACGCGCTTGAGTGAGTGAATTGGGAGGAGGGACAGGACAATGTACTGTGTGAATTACTTTTTTCAGAGTTCAGGTTTTTCTTTGGCAATTTCAGCTGGGTAATGGCATAATTTATAATGAGTCGAGAGCAATATTCTTTTTGACAGACAAATTTCTCGGAACACTTAAGATTGGAGAATTTAAAATTGAAAGAGATTAATTTAAATGAAAGGGGCTTGTGGGCGTGGATAACTGCCGCACGGTCGATCGAAGGTTGCCGCTTGCCGCGGTAGGTTCGTGGATGGTCACCCATCCATTACATATCGACACCTCCGTACCTCGAAAAGTACGTTAAGCCGTTGGTCCCGGCTTCGTTGACAGTTGTTACGGGTAGGAAGAAGCCCAAAAGTCTGATAAGCAGTCTTGCCAAGGGGTATCGCGTTACCCAGTAACTGGGTTGTTAATGTCTGATAGGCTGTCGCTCCATGTAACATACTGGTATACAGCTGCATCTGGTTAGACTGGAAGCCGAATGCAACATAGATGGGAAAAGGCTAGGCTGATGACCACCTCCTTTTATTGAAGTCGGTTATAAAAATTGTTATCTTCTAGAACTACATTAGCACAATCATCTGCCCAGCCTTTTCCCAACTATGTTGGGCTAAATACAGCTAAATACCGTATTTTACATGGAGCGACTGCTTATCTGACCTCCACAATCCAGTAACTGGATAATACGAAACCCCTTGGTAAAACTGGGTGTCGGACTTTCGGGCTTCTGACGACCGTAATGACTATCAAAGATCCATGAATGACAGCCGGGACCAACAGCTTAACGTGCTTTCCGAGGCACGGAAGAGTCTTGGTATGTTAAGATGTCACCCATCCACAGATAAATCCCGGCAAGCGTAGCTTAACCTGATGGATTGAACCGTGCGGCTGTTATTACTTAGCCACGAGCTCCTCACTTAACCACGAGCTCCTTAGGATTACATTATTGGCACGATCAATATTTTTTATTACTGTCAAATATCCTATAGGGATGCTGGTTGTTATAAACTCAATGTCATTGTAATTTTAATAAAAGTTCAGCAAGTAATCCACTCAATTCAGTAATGTCTCCACTCCGTGCGAACTAAGACAATTTGTTATTCCAGTGTTCCCGATTTAGAATAGAAACTTAATTAGAAAGGTTTTTTGCGTTGTTGTTTGTTGCGACTGCCTCGTTCGTGTAATGGTCGCAAGTTTCTGCTGAGCATGAGGTCCTGAAGTCGATTCCCGGGTCGGGAAAAGTGTTATTGGGTTTTTCGATCAGGTATTTCTCAGTAGCAACTCGGAGTTTGGATTTGTGACTGGATTATGGCAATAGGCTCGCCCACTGAACTCTCCCCACTCTACTCGAACACTGCACTCTCCCAGTGTACTCTCAGACTCTACTCGACCGCAGCATTTCCCAACTGTTCTATTACTTTCTCACTCTACTAGACCACTGCACTCTCCCACTGTACCGGTTGTAACTAGCTGCGGGTAGTAACGTCAGTGGAGCTAATGAAGTGACACTCTACTAATATACGCTACCGCTCTACTCGAACGCAGCGCTCTCCTACTATACTCTACCACTGCACTCTCCCAGTGTACTCTCACACTTTACTCGACCGCAGCATTTCCCAACTCTTTTACTACTGGTCTACTAACCCACTGCACTCTTCCACTACACTCGCCCACTCTACTCTCAATCTGTACTCTCCCACAGTACTCGCCCACTTTACTCTCCCACTACGCTCTACCACCAGTGTCCCGGTTATTTATCACAAGTTCAAAGAATGAAGGCCAGTGCATCTCGTATAGCACTGGCAACAAACACTAGCCATAAAACCGTGACAGGGATAAACCGGGCACAGTGAACGATAGCGGTAACCGGATATTACCGGTTATAACTAGCTGCGGGTGACGTCAGTGGAGGAGTGAAGCTAATGGAGTGACCGTTTTACTTTTTTTTTAAGATAGTTTTCTTGTAAGGAACTAATATTATTGAAACAACTGTACCCGATCGATTACCATTTATTAATATATTGCATTAGTATAAGATGGGCATTAATAAAATTTAATAACACAGATCTTACATACTAAGTACATAGATCCTTAAACCTCATTCTTTTTAAAGATATTGTTCTTTTTAATCTTTTGTTTTTTTTTTGCGAAATGGGCCAGCTCTTGATCTCGATCTCATCTGATGGAAAGCGATGGATGAGGATTAGGATGGAACGAGCAAGCCCAGAAGATACCTGTTCACTCTTGCTTTGAAGACTGACTGACGGTTTAGCTTAGGTTTTAGTTCCCTACTCAAAGGCTGAGAATGGGATCGTTTTACTAAGTCTACGTCTGTCCGTCCATTCTTCTTTCTTATACTGGGATGTATATTTAAGCTATAAATTTAATTTTTCACAGAATTCGTGTTTCCATGGCCGCTATGGCAAACAATAAAAATTAGTCAAGTGCGAGTCGGACTCGCACACTAAGGATTCCATACCGTATTAAGGTCGAGCAAAAAACGCCGAAAAAAACTTTTCTTTTATGGGGACCAGCTTTAATTGCTTACACAATCTGTGAAAATGTTGATCTGCCTATTACGGTTCATGAGATACAGCTCGCTGACAGACACACGGACGGACAGTGGAGGTTTAGTAATATGGTTCCGTTTGGCACCCTTTGTGTACGGAACCCTAAAAGTTCCAAAGTAAACTACACTTATTAAAGTTATGGTGACACCGGTTCCTTAGTGCGTTAGTTCGACTCACAATTGGCTGCTTTTTAGGGTTCCATACGAATATGGTAAAAAAGAACCCATATAGTACGACTTCTTCCGTCTATCACAGCGGCTTATTTCAAGAAATACTACCGAATTTAATTAAGGAAATTGAAAGCTTTTTTTACCTACCTAGGTACGGTTCCCTCGGTGCGCTAGTCCAACTCGCACTTAGGCAAAGTCATCATTTATTTATTTCTAGGAGGCCATTAAAAGGTACTTTTGATATTACTTTAATTTCGGAAGTCGGTGTCTTTGGATCAGTATTTAAGTTTTCAAATTAAAGTTATTTTTCACTTTGTAGGTTGGAAGTTCATTGTATTTTTGTTGAACATATTTTTTATCACTTTTTAGTGGGTTGCTTTGTAATTCATCAGTTCCACTTTACCAAATGGTGCTTTTCGAGAGCAAATGCATGAGTGCCTATAATATTTGAAGAGTTCTCTCGATTTCTCCAAGATGCCATCATCAGATCATAACCAAATGACAATGGGACCAACTTGAAAGTATACCCTTTCAAACAAAAAAATAATTTTCCAAATCGGTTCAGCCGTCTTTGAGTAATCGGGGAACATACATTAAAAAAAAAAAGATTCCGTCGAACTGAGAATTTCCTCCTTTTTTGAAGTCGGTTAAAAATTAGAGAGTTATCGCTTAATTCTACCTGCTAGACCTTTTTTGTGACTACTTGCTATGTGCTTGACGAATAGCTGTTAGCCATTAGCGTGCAGATTACTCATGGTTGTTTGTTTTCATGTTTTATTGTCATAATATTTTTTTTTTAAGTATGAAATGGATTGTTTTTACATAGTCTATAACCACCACTCCCTCTCTCCCCAAAATGGCTCCCCTTACATCAACACGAATTTAGGTAGTTATAACATGTTATAAGAAAGCCCTTGGGAACCAAAAATCGCAGAAAATAGATTTGTCCAGCCAGCATGTTCTAGACGAACCATAGTGCGCTGGGACGACAGTACATTCCAACGCATTAGATTCTCAACATTACATTCTCAGTTGAAAATTCAGTGCGCGATAAAATCCCGCCGCGATTTTATTACGTCCGTGCGAATGTCACCTTACCGTGTGCATAAAATGCGGTAGTGGGGCGCGTCATTTCACAGTGAACAAGCTTTAACAAATGAAAAGCAAACACACTACTTACTGCTACACAATTTGCATACACTGAGCACAAATTAAACCAGCATACAATGTTGTCACATGGAAATTATCTCACCATTTGAGATTACATTTCATTCTGTTGAATTTATCTTCCATTTTAAATTGTACTCAAACATCTGTCAACATTATTTTATGCAACGCATTTCAGATAAAATAAATGATGAATACGATACGGATTAATTCACAATGAATTTAAAATGTTAATGCTTTTACATTCTGAATTCAGTTTTTGAAATGACTGTAGGCAGATTCAATTTAAAAAAAAAAAAAAAAAAAAACAAAACTCACAAAAACCAAAACGCTCAAACCCAAACCAAACCCAAACCTATTTTTCTTTCTTTCTCTCTAATACTTTAAGTACGCATATGTGCAGAGAGAGGTGAACGTAATGCTTTAGGCATTTTCTACTAGTCAACCTTTGGGTGATGCAGAGAAAACAATGGTAGGTGCAATTACAAAAAAAAAAAAATTGTAAATATTTATTTAAATATAAAGTTATACAAAAATATGTTAAATATATATTTTATGTATCAAAGCGCTATTATTCAAGACCACTATTTTATTTAAAATTACAATTTGCTTTATTTTATAACGTGTGTGTAGGTACTGTATTGTAAAGTGATTAGCGGTGGTCATCTATTCCTATATTTATTTATTAGCACATCACAAATGAATAAAGTTGTGCAAAGGGCGGTTTTGTCAATAAAAGCGACCTATAAGTACCGTACTAATCCACTACACGATTATCTAAAATTGACTTCACCAACTACAGGAATACCTACTAATAATATTTCCTATTATCAAGTAAAACAGAACAACACCAATACAACAAAAAAGACATTATAACCGGTATCAACCGAATAGATCCAGTTTAACAAGGAGCCTCGTCCAATAATGCAGGGACACGGATTTATGCATCCACTGGGAGCGATCGCGGCACGGAAACCGGATATTATCGGATATAACTAGTTACGACTGGATATAACCGCTCTGTTCGCGCCATTGCCGCCGAGATAATTTATTGATGAAAAAAATATCGTTTGCGTAGTTTTTGTTATTGTCATTTTGACTCTGTAGTCAAACTTTAGATTGTGTTTTTAATAGAGTTTAGTGTCGCTTTGTATTTTTAAAGTTTAGATTTTTAAGTATTAGCCGTAAGTTGATTTTTCAATTTATTTGGTGTGTGTTTGCAAACCACTATTGTATTGGGGTCCTCCTGTAAAGATAGTGTGTGTAAGTTTAAATAAATAAAATAAAGTAAAGAATGGGTGAAATCTACCTAATAAGGCCTGTATGGATCAGAATGCTGGGCCGTGATGAAAAAAGATTGCATGCAGTGGAGATGAGAATGTTGAGGTGAATGTATGGAGTAACGAGAATGGATAAAATAAGAAATAATTATAGAATAGAATAGAATTAGACTCAACAAGATTGTAAGTAAAACTTACGACTGTGTTTACAACACAGACACTAAACAAAATCAAGGAAAACAATACAATCAATAACGGTTGGTCACCGCTGCGACATCGCACGCGAGACAAGGGAACAAGGGGAGGTTTGAAAATGGCGCCAGTGACCGAAAAGTTGAAAGTAAATTGTTTAGCTTGATATGGGCATATGATAAGGAGGGAGAAACGCATTTGTCTAAAAGAGTGATGAATATAAATGTTGATGGATGGAAAGGGAGAGGTAGATCAAAGAAAAGATAGATGGATTGTGTGAGGAATGATATGATAGAGAAGGGAGTGAATAATAGCGTGACGGTTGACAGGGGAACATAGAAGACAAAAACGTGTGCGCCAACCCCACGTAACATGGGATAAGGACAGGAAGATGATGATATAAGTTTTTTTGTCAAATTATTAGTTAGTTAATGATGATTGTACTTTCAGCTCTAATTCTTCTAGCCCGTTCTTCTCCATAGAGATCTACGTTTTGGAATGGACAATTAGCTTCAACTTTCTGACTAACTGACCGACTCTTTGACAATTCAAAAGTGCCTGTAAATGGTTTAATTGAAATGCTTTGAGTGGAGTTTTTTTTTAAATTAAAAGGCCCACTTTGGTCAATCTTTCTAAGAGGTTTTCCCTGTCACGTGGATTTGCGCCCGCGTGCGTGTCTCACAGTGTGGCGGCCTCTACATCGCCACATGGTGATCTACGGATCAAAGCCCCGACGTCACACAAATCCTGCAAGAGTTTACCGCGCGAACGACATAAATATATAACTAGCTCGACATCAATCTTTGGGCAGTTGATCGGAGGATGCTCCCTGTTCTATAGAGCATGAGTGAACTTTACACCCTGTTCCTCATGCCTCTAAAACAGCATCCTATTATTTCGTACAAACTTTCCCTGGCAAGTTACACGTAAGCGGAACGCGGGGTGTTAGCTGCGTGACAGGAAAAAGGTCTTAATGCGCATGATAGTTAGCAGCGGTTAATTTGTTCAATTTAACGAACCACAAAAATTGTGAGCTCTTAGTGGATCACAACTTAGGCTAGTTTTGAACAAACAACAATATTTAAGTCAACTGGAATCCAGTAACACCTCTACTGTGTAACGGTACCTTCCCTAGAGTATCCTTTAGTCTACCACGACCGCCACGCATTATGTAGATACTCTAACTTAGCCCGGACGATATTGAACCTTAGGGACTTATCCGTTGGTAGTCTAGTACAGAGAATATTATAATGTGTCCATTATGAGCAAGTGCGGTCATTTGTCTACAGTACAGACTGGCAGATAGACTTGAATTTAGATAAAAGGACATCTGCCTAGCCTTTTCCAAACATGATAGGGTCAGCTTGCAGTTTAATCAAATGCAGTTGAATACCAGTATTTTACATGAAGCTATCTGACTGCCACAACCCAGTTACTGGGTAACACGAAACCCCTTAGTAAGACTGGTTATAATACTTTTTGGGCTTCTGACACTCATTGGATAATCGACGTAAATACACTGGCGAGTTAAGAATGAGGATTACGGGATTTGGGCACAAATATCGTCATATCACCGTGAATTACAAGTTTAAAGTCGTTGTGTATCAGCGTGCTTGTGGTTTCGCAGCTCCTGAATCTTTTGTAAGACTGATTGTCAGACTTTCGGGCTTCTGACTACCTGTAACCACTCAATGCTCGAGTGATCAATTGCAATGCGGTCTGAAGATAGTTATATCGTGTTTAAAGGTATGAGGAACAGGGTGTAAAGTTCACTCATCCTCTATTGAAAAGGTAGGATCCTCCGATCAGATGGGTGTCGTGTCTGATGGGCAACTATTGATGGCAAGGAAGTTATATATATGGTTTTCGCGTGGTAAACTCTTAATTGCGTGATGCAGGATTTGTGTGACGTCAGGATTTTGTGTGACGTCAGGTCCTTGATTTGTAGTTCGCATGTGGCGATGTAGATGACGCCACTACATGAACACCAGTTTACATAAACCCGAGACACCTATCTCCGAAAATGATGGGTTATCAAACACTAACAGCCTCTTAATCCGAATTGTGGGTAGTTTGATATTAGCTGTTACGTAACATGACCCTTTAGGGAGTGAGGAAGCTGTACATGGGCAGATATACGATGAATGTTATATAGGGTGCTGTAAAATCGAAGATTGAATGGCAGAGATTGTTTCATTCGTTATCAGTTTACTTGTATTGAATAGGGCAAACTCTCGTGCGTAGACACATAACATAGCACCACGACTGTATTTCCTGAAAGAGTAGCCAGAAGTGAATAACTCATCCACATTTTCGGTTTGAAGATATTTTTATAAAAAAAAAAAACAAACTAAACCAGAGACTTCCGAAACAAAATATTCTTTTTTATAATGTTTTTTTGGCAGCCTGTTGTTTTTTTTTAATTGAAAACTTCTTTAGGCGCGTTGGGCATTTTTGATATGAGACACCAACACCGTTACCGGTACCTCATTTTTGGAAACGCGATTGTACTCTTTATTTATATTACGTTACGGATCAACGTTCTATGCAAATATTTTCTTGTTCAAGTTTTCACTTCTGTCGGCACTCCCGGACTGCTACTTTTTTTTTTTTAGTTTTCACTTCTGTCGACGTTTTCACGACTGTCAATGTTTTGTGCCAGCAAAAAAAATGATGGGGCAAAACTAAATAGACGAAATAATGTTAAGATAGAAGAAGAGGCAATGCATATCTGCGTAGCAGGCTGCTACGTATAATGTCTGACGTCATGCTCCGCCGTAGCACTATAGTAGGTAGACCGCCCTAACTGCGGCTACGCGTAGACGCTTTTGCCTTTATCTGTGAACATTATTTTTCGTCATTATTAGATAAAATTATTTTGAAAAAGCCAGTTCATTATTGAATGAATTTTATCAAATATAAAATGCCAGTTAATATTGAATGAATGTTGATAAGGGCGTGGTGGCTTCTACATCGCCACATGCGAACTACGCTTCAAAGACCTGACGTCACTCAAACTCCTGACGTCACACAAATCCTGCATCGCACAATTAGAGTTTACCGCGCGAACACGATATATATAACTTCTCTGAAATCAATCGGTGGTCAGTGGCCCACCAGACAGGACACCTGTCTGGTCTGAGGATTCTCTCTCCTATAAAGGATGAGTGAACTTTACACCCTGTTATCCATTCCGACCCTGATGATCCCATCACTCTCCTCCAAGAGCAGAATAGGGCCACCAGCACAATACACAAGAACAGACGCCTCCCGTCATTCCGACCTCGCCGCCGAGGTCCTTTGCGACCGCGACCGTGTCCCTGTGTAAATTATACTCCTCCCCGACCCTTGCTCGAAAACGAGGTGCCAGCAAGTTGTTGCCGCTGAGCACGTAGCTTTAAACTACCCCGCATAATAATCATGATTTAAACCAATTTTGTTCCAGCCTGTCCCTTCTTGCTGTCCTCCCCTCAGCGACGCCCTAAGCCGAGGCTCGTACCCCACAGGGGGTGCCCTTAGCGAGCGTTCGCCTAGTGTTAATTTAGTTTAGTTTTTTTTTTTGCCCCTGGCTGGAGGCTTTGAGTGTAGCAGCTTAAGGCACCCACAGGAAATTCCGGTTAAGCAGCCAAGACCTTAGTGGTCAAAACTGCGAGATGCCCGTTTCAAAAAAAAAAAAAAAAAAACACCCTGTTCCTCAAACCCCCTAAAGGTTATTTTTATTACAATATATACAAATAAAGATGATGATTATCTACAAAACCCTAAACTCAGCTTATTCACAACAAAAAAAAAACACTCCGGGAGTGCCGACAGAAGTGAAATCTTGAACAAGATCTCTCTGATCATCTATCTCATCTCTCTATCTTGAGAAAAATACTTTTATAGAACATTGGTCCTTAACCTCATCTAGATAAAGAGCACAATCGCGTTTACATAAAAAAACTTCCGAAACATTAAAATAAAAATACTTGCATAGAACATTGATCCGTAACGTAATATAAATAAAGAGCACAATCGCGTTTACAAAAATGAGGTGTCATTATGGTGTCGCGAAATCAATGGTTTAGTCCCATCTCAAAAATGCCCAACACGCCTAAAAAAGTTATCACTTCAAAAACACATATTAAAAAGTGTCAGGAATCTATAGAATTAAGAACTTTGTGCAAGCTAACTAAATGTATTTGAATTTGAATCTGTAAAATCACCTAGGCGACTCGATAATGACATTAACCAAAACAAAAGTCTTAAAAGCTTTCCAAGCCCAAATGAAATCAATTCATTTTTTTTTTGCATTTTGTATTTATTAGTTTGCAAACATGGGTAATTAGTACATACATGTTTTTTTTACATAGTCCTCCATGATCTACTGTCACATGAGTGAGCAAATCATATTTAATTTAAACAAAAAAATATGTTATAATTTAAAATAATAATTAGCAAATAATAGAAATTAATATCAAATCGTTTGAATTACCGTAAAAATGAGACTCGCACAGACCAGGAGAGCATGGCACAAAAGGGAGAAGGCTTATACTAGCAGTGGCTGGAATAATATGTCAACAAAGTTACAGTAGTAATTTAAAAAAAAAAAACGAGCGATCCTTACGGTAGTCACATATTTTGTGTAACATCTGATATCTCACCTTGATAATAAGCAACATAAGGTAATAAGCAACATTAAAGAGGCAGGGCCTCGTCAAGGTCGTTTCTGACGGCCAACTCTAGCACCGCGCGCGCTCATTGGTCAAATCAAATAGTGCGCGCTTCCCCGGCTTGCTATTACACACTTCCGTCCCTTTTCACGAAATCACTCCTACAGATTGAGCTATGTAACATCTGTGCAAATTGCAGGAAAGCGAGGGGAAAGATGTTACACATCAAAAAAGCTCAAACAGAGGTCTTTCTTTCAAAAGTCTTAAAGAGAGAGACTTAAAGCTATATACAGGGTGGTAGGGACATCAACGCGAAAACTGTTACCATAAAAAAAAGCTGTTACATTTTGACCGCGTAGGTATTGCACTTTTCTATGAAACAGCAGATTTTTTTTTTAATAACCAACGAAAAATTTCAAGGTTCAGAATCATGAACTGAAACTACAGTAACAGTTTTCGCGTCGATATCCCTGCCATCCTATATATTACCAAGCTCTCATAGATACCTCTAATCGTGCCGCAAAGTAATTATCAATATTAGATTCCCTGCAGGGCGCAGGATCTTCACAGTTAACGAGATTTGGTTAACTAACTTCCTGTTCACTTAGAGGGATTAAAGGAAGTATGTTAAGCTGTGGCTTAGTGATATAATAATATGTATGACGTTATTCTTGATAATGTGTATGTTTTTTTAGTTTAAAGTTTTTACGTCAGTAAAAATTACAAGGAAAGGTTATGAATTCTACAGGTCATTTGGGATCTCGTACAAACTAAATAACAGATTTAAAAAAAAGTGATTGAATTTTAAATTAATCATAGTCTGGCCAGAATTTTTTTAACCACACTCACGATATATTTTTTAATATACTAAATACGGTAGTTGCCTAGGTAAAAAAAAAAAATCTATTAAGTCCGTCTTTCAGATAATAAAATAATATTAGACACGTATTTTTTGCTCAATCATATTAATAAAAAATAACTTAGAAAACACGCATTAAAGTTGGAGAGTGGGGGCTGGCTACGTCACAAATCAGTATAAAATCTAGCAAGCAGTGACGTCATGCCTCATTTTAACTCAATGTATCGCCGTAATCTCTTGATTACGTTAAAATATAAAAAATACGTGTTCTATATTTTTTAATAATCTACCTTCCGGACTAAAAATTTTTTTTTATGAAACAAGCCTATTTGATATAAAATACTTTTCATTCAATAGATAGATGGGTGAAGGTCGTTCGTCTGCGGATCTTAGACCATAAGCAAATTAATTTGTTCTTCAAGTTGTAATGTCCATTAGTAAATAAACAAATTGAACCTGTCGAGTTTCCAAGACAAGTGATGCTTAATGCAAATCCCGACGTAATTCGGAATATTAGACAACGGTACCTTCATTCCGTAATACTTAAGAATAACGCGATAAATAATGGATGAAGTAATGAACCTGAAATAAGCACGCAGAAGTTTTGAAGTTTCAAACAAAACCGTCTTCGAGATGCCGGAAGAACATTGTATGAAGAATTTCATAACTTGAATAGCATTGAGATGCGAAAGCTTTTGTGAAAATGTTATTCGAATGATTAATATCGACTTTCATAATTTCGTCCTCACTGGTCTGGTGGTCGCAAGAGACTCTTACTGACTAAAACTCACCCGTGTTTCTTCAGTTGCCATGTTGCCGTTGGCCACGATATCCCTTTCGAAGTTTTTTGCAACCCGGCAGGCATCGGCCCTAGCGGAGCCCGTCAGTTCTGCTGACATCTCTTTGAGGCGCGCGTGAAACACAACACGCCGTCAACCCGGACCTGGTCCTTATTGGACGGCGAGCTACCCATTGCTCACCGCCCGCAAGCCCGCGCCTACGGTGGCTGGAAATCGGCCTGGACGCCCCGGGGCCCATCTCCTCCTGCGTCCTCCTGGTTAGAGGCGTGAGATTGCCTCTGCCTGCAAGAGCTACTGCTGAGCATGGGGTCGATTCCCGGGTCGGGCACTGTTTTTGGTGTTTTCCATCTGTAATTTCATTAGCAACCCGGAGTCTGGATTTGTGCCCAGCTGATGGCAATAGGCTCGCCCCCTATTTATTACATGGGACTTAAACATAACTGGCGAAAATTATGATCTCCAAATCAATTAACTGCAATCAAAATTCCAAATATAAAGCATTCCTTTTTAACTGTTACTTGTGGCAATTATTGGAGTCTAATGATAAACTTATTTTTTTTTAATAATTAGGAAGGTATTCTCAGGGACTGACCACTCTTAATGACACGGAATCGGCTTGAGGCGATTACGTATATCACCATATTACTTACCATACTTATCGCATTTAATTTGACACCGAACCGAAACGAGGCGATTTACTTCTTTTTCTCTTTCGTTGCATGGACATAAAACTGTGGTCTAACCGGCTCAAACCAATTCTGCGTCGACAAGTATGGTCATTCCCTTTATATTTCATAATGTGAACCCTACACTAAATCGAATTCTGCCTAATAAGATTCGAATCGAATGTATTCGAGATATTATTCTACAATCGAATTATTCGAATACGAACATCACTAAAGTTAATTTAAACTTTCTGGAAACATTTAAATATCTTAAGCATTTTCTTAATGAAAAGTAATTACTGCGGTGTCGGAGTACCTACTTGTTGAGTCTCGTTTCGTAGTAACACCGCACTGTATTAGAAGAAGGAGCCTTTTTGGAAAGCCCTTACTATTTATTGCCTCATTTTATTTCTCGGCTAGCTTTTAAAATATTATTATTAGGACTATGTGTAATCTTAGCAGGTGGCGTTCTGTAGTTTCTGCCTACTCCTATGGGAAGAAGGCGTGAGTTTATGTATGTATGTATTATTCGGTACGTAGCTTTTTCCAGTTTTTGAAAGCCTAATCAAGACTCTGGTTTGTAGCAAGTTAGGGCTGATTTTACCAACGTCAGATATAGAAAGAAAATAAGTTTATTTGCAGTAAACATGACGCAAAGAAAATAACAATTTGGGGTAAATATGCGTCACTTCCACGCAAAACGGCCATCGCTCAGCATAATGCTGCGACTCTATGCGAGACAGAGCCACAGCGCTGGTTTTCAGCGACAGCCGGCGTTGACGTGATGACGTCAACCGGTGCACAAAATAAGAAATCAAAAATAAAATAAATACAAATACGAAAAATAAACCGTGAAATAAAGTTGACGTCTGAAAGTTTTTGTATGGAAAAACTATCAGAAATACAGAAAAATATCTAGCGTTGAAAAAATCGGCCTTAAGTCGAATTTTAACTGTTAATCGTAACAAAACAATATGGTTGATCAAAATAGCAATAACCGAACAAATTTATTAAGTACATAAAAAATCTGAAGTTCTCGAGGGGAAGTGGAAGACTCTAGCTCCTTTTTTAGTCTCGTGACTCTAGTGAATATTTTATTTCAGACTAGCTTTTGTCCGCGAGTTTGTCTGTGTGAAATGTTGACCCCCGACCCACCGCGTCGCATCCTATAGCCCGCCCGCGCTATTATTTCGTTCTCGCTTACTTCTTTCTGTCTTTTTTCTTATAGCTCGGCTCCTGAGGGTCGTAGCGTGATGTTAAATAGCCTACATAGCCTTTCTCAAGAATTAGGCTATCAAATGTAAAATCTTTCAAATCTGATTGGAAGTTCCGGAGATTACCTACCCCCAACATACAAACTTACAAACAAACAAATTTTACCTCTTTATAATAATAAGGCGATGATAACCGACTTTTAATTATTTTATACTGAACATTACGTCTAAACGAATAGTGTAAATGATTTGGAAAAAATATATGTTAAATTACGGCATTTTAAAAAACAAATAATATTTTAGATTACGTTTATATTACATAGTGAAATTAATTAGTAAAATTATGTCTACTGAGAACCACGCAAATCAATTAAGCGATTTGTTTCTGAAATCTTCACCATTTTAAAGATAAGTAAACACATTTTTTGTTTTATGTATAATAAATTAATAATTCGTCTAATTTGGGACAGCGCTCCTTGATGGGCGAGTCCTATTACTGACTGGACGTACGATGCGTTGCGTGAGCTCAGTACAGAACACACAAGCTAACCACTCAAGTTCATTGGCATACATTAGACTAGCTTCAGCCAGCGACTTCGTCCTCGTGAAATGTCTTGTTTATAAAATAAAATATATCTTATAAACATGTAGGCAAATTGAGACTGGGATTACAGTGCGACCGCAAAAGAAAATTATAAAAAACAAACAATTTAACCAACAAACGTAACTTGAATATTTCATTTCAACTCAAATCTCAAACAAAAAAAAACAAACCTTCAATAAGGAAAATATGAAAATAAAAAGAGAAACAATTTGTCTGACGTTTCCCTTATGTGCCTTCATTTTAGACCAGTATTAGCGGTAAGATTCGAGTCAGTTCAGAGAATTAGGAAAGATACTAAATCGGTATGAAGTAGAGTCCGTTCGAATTTCGTTTTCGGTTTTTGTTACGTTTTGTCCGAAATATCCATTTTTAGTTTTCGGCAATTTTTGGCCAATATATCCATTTTCGGTTTTCGGCAATTTTCTATTTCAACCGTATTTTTTTCAGTTTATTTTGTTAATGAAAAAAATTAAGTGTCGGAAAACCTAAAGTTCCAAATAAAAGTTTAAACGGTTAAATATAATGATTAAAAAACACTGCATTTCATTTATTTACTTGTATCAAACAAACCTAAAAACAAACTAAACGACGTTGTTTTCGTTTTTAGTTTTCGGCCAATGATACAAATCTGGCCGAATTACGTTTTCATTTTCGGCCGAAATAGTAATCTGTTTTCGATCGAACTCTAGTACTTATTAAGTTACATTTAACTTGGCTTTTTGTTTTAATTTCTTTTCTGAGAAAGTCTTTTTCTATGAACTCATTAGTGTCAGAAAACGTTGTGAGGAAACTGACCTGAGAGATATTTCTCGATGGCATGTGAAGCCAAGTTAGAGGCCCATGGACGGATTTAAAACTTTGACACCGGGTTAGCCACTAACCACACGAAAAAAAGAAGTGTCAGGCTCAAATTTTTTTGTACTCATTTATAGAATAACAGGATACCGGTTAAAAACCAAGTACTGTTAAAACATTTAAATTTTATTAAAAAAATAACATAACATCACGCCTGTAATATCCGAAGGGTTAGGCAGAAGTGTACCTATAGTGCACCCACATTTCGCCAGTTATGTTTAAGTCGCATGTAATAGGGAGCAAGCCTTTTGCCATCAACCGAGCACAAATCCAAACTCCGGGCTTCTACTGAGAAATTCCGGATGAAAAAAAAAAACAATAACACTTTACCTGACCCGGGAATCGAACTCAGAACAGAATGTCTCTACAAAAGTAAAAAATATATACCTGCAGGTGTGGCCACGAATTAAACACATTTATACACATAAACTCACGCCTTCTTTCCATGAGAGTAGGCAGAGACTACAGAACGCCACCTGCTACATCACTACCATTTTTTAGCTTCGAAAATAAAAACGATTATAAATGTACTCCATAGCTTTAGTCAGTTTAATGAATCAATTTTGAACCACATTTACTGCCAATTATTAAAACCGAACCAATTTTGATCAAAGGCTTAGAAATAGCTAACTTAGGAAATAATAAATAAATCTAAGACTGTTTCTACAATGTTTTCGACTCTTACTATCAAAGCGTACGAACGCCCTTAACAAGCCTGTAAAAACCACACCAAAAAAAAGGGATAATTTGCTAGCGTGACATAAACAGGTGGTACATGCTCGCAGCATAGCCCTTGCCACCACTAGATCAAAGCCAAAATACTCTAACAAAGAAGATCTTCCTTCAAAAAGGCAACAGTAAAAATAAATCTCTTTGATATTTCGCCGACAGTAGCGGATGACGACAATTCACACAATTACTGAAGATATTCCAACGATATAAAGTTTCATTGATACTCTTTGTGTAGTTTCTTTCCTTATTTTTTGAGGAAAAAATAATTCTCATGGTTCATAGATTTCGATAAGAATTGCCGTTCTTTTCTTCTCCATTAATTAACACTTTCGACTCCACCCATTTTATATAGAGCTTATACGCCATGCCGCCATACATATTGTAAGTTGAATCTAGGAGGCCCACCGGCATTACATTTGCGCTAAAGTTAACCCTCGAGAAGTGTCACCGGCATTAGGTTTGAAATCTTGTAAAAATATAAAACAGATTTTATTTTCACAATTTATATTGCCTAATTCGTTAAGAAAAACCTACATTTAAAATGAGCCTTCTGCGAGGGCTTCCCATGCATCCCATGCACCCCATGCGCGACTTTAGTGAACCTTCCAGCACGCGTAGCATGACCACCGTAGAAACGGGTTTTGTCGACGGAAGAATAGACAAACTGACAGATTGTGATTGTTTATCTGTCATTTTGTCTATTCTTTCGTCGACAAAACCCGTTTCTACGGTGGTCATGCTACGCGTGCAAGACTGAACGTGTTAAACACTGGCAAGCAGTAAGGGCAGGAAGTAATTTAAAACGCAAAAGGCTAACAATGATTTCTATCTTGATAATTAAGTACCGTCCATTACTTATCGAGATCTCTCCATGCCTCAGAAAGTACGTTAAACCGTTGGTCCCGGCTGTCATTCGTAGATCTTTGTCAGTCGTTACGGGTAGTCAGAATTCCAAAAGTCTGACAACCAGTCTTAGCAAGTGGTATCGTGTTACCCAGTAACTGGGTTGTGGAAGTCAGATAGGTAGTCGCTCCATGTAAAACACTGGTATTCAGCTGCCTCCGGTTAGACTGGAAGCCGACCCTAATGTGGTTGGGAAAAGGGTAGGCAGATATATTTTTTGCATAGAAAACCTAGGCTATTTCTAGCTACGTGGAAGTTCTACTTAATTGGAATTAGCGTTTACATGAATACTAATTATTTTATTTTAAAAAACAGCAATTGTTTTATTGTGATTGCATGTGACTTAGATCAATGTTTTTAACAAGTACAATTTTAAAAGCCACCGATATATACATTTCCTCATTTCTCTATCCTACTCCATCACCAGACCCTGTCCACCATCTATCTATAACCTATTCATTGCGACTATTCCAATGAGCCCAAACACGATGCCTGTGCTGTAAGTTGGTAAGGGAGTTGGGTATCCTGCCAATTCCAGGTGATGCTGCAGCAGCAGTTCAAGGTTACTATGTTATAGAATACCAAATTTCAAATCGATCAGACATGTGAAAGATACTCACATCCATTCATCAACTAGAAAAGAGCTGATAATCTTCAAACGGCTGAACAGATTTTGATAAAACATGTGTAAGAACCATCGCTAGAAAACCAGCTTTCAAATAAATAAAAAACGCATTCAAATCGGTTCACCCGTTTAAGAGCTACGGTGCCACAGACAGACACACACATAGCGGTCAAACTTATAACAACCCTCTTTTTGCGCCGGGGGTTAAAAACATTGGTATAACGAACATGTCCGAAAAAAAAAACCACCAATTCTTCGCCAGCAGAATTTAGAAAACATTTTCTAAATTCACTGTATTTTTTCACTGAATGTTTTGTTGAACAAACTCACCCGTTTTTTCGACGTTGTAACAAAAATACTAGGACAATGTTATTGTGACGTCACATATGGCTGTATTATACGGGTATAAAAATTTTGACCTGTCATGAACCGGACAAAGGGCTGTATTCAATTGTATTATATTCTCTTTGAGCGCACAAAACAGGTTAAAAATGTCTTAATTTCTGTATTTTGGTAAAGCTTTATGGCACCGTCTCTGTTAATGAAGATGTTTAGTAACAAAAATGAAGATGTTTAGTTTTAGATTTTTGTTACTAGGTAGGTACTATTAAAACTTTTCTTTTTGTTCGACTTGGCCCAGTTTCTTGAACGAGAATTATCGCAAAATTATTGTGACAAATTGTCTAACGCGCGTAAACTGATGTGATTGGTTGAATGATTTATGAACAGCCAATCGCGTCAGTTTACGCCATTCTGTTAGCATAATTATTATGTATGATAAATATTATAATAAATATTATCTTGCTTGAAAATTAAGATAACTATAGTATGTATAAACAAAGTAGCCAGTAGGTAGGTAATAATGTTCACGCGTGTGTAAAGCCAGAAACAGTGTTGCAACACTCGTCGCGATTTATCGAGGCGTGTTCAACGACGCGTGGTCACGTGAACAAATGTGGCCAAATGACACGCGCTGGTTCGTGTCGGCTTCGGCGGCTATAAGCAGTGAACGCTAATAAAACATTGCATTCACTGGTTAAGTGTGTTTTGCTATTAATTTTCATTAAAAATTTTTTGAATTTAATGTATCTATTTTTTCTTTTGATTTTTTATTGTATTTTACCCACAATGATCGTAGTAATTGCCAGCTTTCGTAAAAATTAGGACATACCTACGTCTCGAAAAGTTACGTGCCAGTTTCCATACATTAAGTAGTTCCAATTATTTGTTTATATATTTATTAACTATGAATGACTGACAGCTAAAACAAACAGAATAAAAAATTCTACGTGAGACCGACAGCCAATCTTTATTCTCTTCTTGAAATTAATACATTGGTTTCCACAATTTTCATACAAAAATATTGGATCCTTCAAGTTCGTATCGTGTCTTCTATGCGTGGGGACTGTTTCGATGGACTAACTGCAAAACTATTATTATATGGCGCCGTCCCATTGACGCTATGAGATTTTATCGTGCGATGGAACTTTAAAGGAAAAATCGCATGATCGTGCGACCGTCACTTGGGACATTCAGTAGATATCACTATGTTTGAACGCATGAACGTATGACCGCATGAACGCGCGAGCGATGACAACACGACGGCGTTTCAGTGTTAAAAGTGTTTTATTAAGACTCTAAAACAAAGCTGGCAAAACATGGGTGTTAAATTCTCTGCGTGAGCCTTCAGAGAGTAATTATATACATCATTTAAACCTGTGATGTTTGTCATTTTCTATTATTTATTTCAAATTATATTAATTTACATTCAATTATTTATTTCGAGTATTATATTGTGTTAATTGATCTCGTCATTAGTAACATAGTTTTAAGAGAATGTAATAATAGGTACTAACAAAAGATGGACAAAAATAGTCCGAATTAAATTTTATTTTATTTTATAATATCGAAACCCTTTAAAAAACACATGAAATAAAACTACCCAACACAGCCCTATATTCGCTGACGTCACCACCCCAGTGGACCACTATAATCGATTCAAAGATCAAATAAAACAGCGCGTGACATGGGTAGGAAATCGGATAAAACGGGCACAGGTACGAACGGGAAACGGGTACAAAAGGGTCGGTAAACCTACCGACCCTTTTGTTTGAGGGTTGGCAATTGTTCGAATTTTGAATTTTTTTCTTCGTCGTGTCGATTGTCATGTGTAATACTATATGTTGCTTCCAAGGTATAGTCGGTGGCAGCGCAGAGGTCGCTATGACTGTATTTTTTGGGGCACAGAAGGGCAGGGGATTTTTGGGTAACATAGTTTGCGCTACTGCTCCACATCTGCATCCTGTTGCCGTATCGTCGAGATAGCGATGATAGCTATCGAGATGGCATGGGATGCCCTAACTTAGTTGTAAGTTGTCGTTACGTAAAAAGAACGCTGGGCGACTGTACTAACGACCATCTTTGAGAAAAGTTCAGAGAGCTAAAAGAGTCTCAATTTTACTATGTTATCTACCATGTTTTTTATCTGAAGAAAAAACGTAACATTGTAGTTGAAAAACATGTTCTGAATGGTACATTTTCATAAATTTTCTTAAATATCTTTAAAAGTATTTATTTTAAAATTATTTAAAAAATATGATATCTTCGCAACAAGCCCTTCGTTTAATATGATACACGGTATAGTTGTAGTAACTCAACTTAATCGGTCCATTGGATTCGGAGCAAATTGGCTGTGACAGATGGACAGACAGACACACGAGTGATCCTAAAAGGGTTCCGTTTTTCCTTTTAAGGTACGGAACCCTAAAAAGCGTACATCATTAGAATTACAATAAGTTTTTAGAGGATAAATCAAATATTTCCCACTTAAAAACGAAAACTCCATTTTGACAGCCCTAGAAAACGGCTCACACCTTCGTTTCATCCCTAGAGTATGCAACGTTTACAAGATTACATGGTAAATATTTACCAATTTGATAGTAAACAAGGTTTATTTAAGGGCTCACAATTCGATACATTTTCATTTCTGTTCAATGAATTAGAAGAGTAGTTGTGCCAGTTTGTTTTGCGTACGGTCGAGTTGATTTCTTTGAGAATGGTGGGCCTAGCAAAATTGATATAATATTTTATTGTACACGACAAAAATTCATAACAAAAAATTAATCAAACATTACAAAATATACAATGGGCGGCCTTATCGCTTTCCGCGATCTCTTCCAGGTGACCTTGGAATGGACCGTGATTTGCCGGGACATAAACGCTTGTGCCCTCTGGTAGATGGTTGAGCCATCTTTGAGAAGATATGAGATGGTCAAACGACCATTTATAATGGAATCTTTAGTATCCATTGCTGAATTGGCTATTTTGTTCTTGTTCATGAAAATGAGAAAACTTGGGTAGGTATAATTTTCATACTTGACCCCGGGTATGATGTTCTTAAATAGGGAATGTTGTCAAGTTGTGTTTTCATGTGAATTTGTAATTTACTTTTAATATTAATGAAAGATGAATGGCTCAGAAATCGTTGAAAATAAGTACCTACTCACTATAAAGAAAAGTAACCAAATGTTATCCCACTGTTGTTTAATAATAATTATTGATCCATGTAATAAAATCGTGTTTCTCTTGTTTTCAGATGATGACGGAACTATTATCAACATGAGATATTGAGGTTCAAGATGACTGCAACTAAAGTAAGTGCTCCTTATGCTAACTTCAATATCTGGATGACCGAGCTTTGCTCGGTTTTTTTTCTTTTGAACGACGTTTCCTCAAAATGAAACCTAGCTTGATCGATTTATCGCCCCCGAAACCCCCTGCATACTAAATTTCATGAAAATCGTTGGAGCCGTTTCGGAGATTCCGATTATATATATATGTCGGAAATACGTTACTGAGTTGACTAATCGGGACGCCAGCGCCGCCTAGTGTCGTTCGACAGAGTCTGAACATAACGCTCGGACCGGCCGGACCGGAGCTGAGCAGAGTTTATCGGTGGCGGTCAAACAGTGAAGACGTTTAGAAACTGTCGCGCATTCCGAATAGTCGTGTCGTGTACCTACAGTATGTGAATTACTAGTGTGATTAATTTGATAGCAAATTATAATTTGATCTGAACTGCAAACGGTTTTTCTATTGCGCAATAACCAACACTACCCACAGTACGCCCACAGTAGTTAAAATATTGCTGATAATAACGAAAGAGTCACATACCTGTCTCCGTTATATACATATATACAAGAATTGCTCGTTTAAAGGTATTAGAGATGGTAACTGGTTGGCTTAACTGTGCCACCGTGTTTGACAACTCAATCATCCCTTTTAGCTCCGATGTTAAGGATCTTGGTCTGCATGTCGACATATATCTTGACAGGCGAAAGCACGACTGTAAGTAAAAAAGTCATTGGAATGTTGCGGTCACTCTATCCGTTGAAAAACCTTCTCCCATCACACATAAAGGCAATGCTTGTACAGGCCCTAATCTTTCCCATAATAGACTATGACCTGAATGCAGATCCTCAATAAACTTGACCGCCTTGTAAATAGCTGCATTCGATTCGTTTTCAATCTTCGTAAGTATGATCATGTGTCTGCGCATCGATTTCTTTTAAAATCGTTACCCATACGTCAGCGTAAAGAGTTAAGGGCTCTGTCTATGTTGTTATCTATGCTCGACAAACCCACTTCTTCTTCTTACCTGACTTCCCATGTTCAATACCTATGCTCTGCCCATAGTAAAAATCTTCGTTCCACCAACAATCGTCTTCTACGATGTCCTTCTCACCGCTCTAGTTTCATTCACTCTTCTTTCTTTGGCCAGGCGGTGTTTCTTTGGAATGCGCTCCTTCTTAACATCAGGACGGCAACCAGTCGGTTATCTTTTAAATTGAAGGCACGTGAACATATTCGTAAGAAGTTGGCAGATCATTGCAGCGCTGATTTGCTGGATTGGTTTTCTCCTCTACCTGTCGTTATTTCGCCTCACAAAGTTTATTCAGTTTATATGTATGTATGTATTAGTATGTACTCTTTTTCGATTAAAGTATCCCTTAAGTTGCACCTGCCATGTTTTGTCTCTGCATCACCCTAAGGTTGACTGGTAGAAAATGCCGCAGGCATTAAGTCCGCCTTCAATCGTATGAAAACCCGTTCGGTATTTTTCGAGTTTATCGTGTTCAGACAAACAGACAGATGCGGGGGGACTTTGTTTTATAATATGTAGTGATTAATTCTTTATATCGTAATTATGAACGCCTGAGTAATATACCTAACCAAAACGAGTAGCAGCATTTCCTATAGTTTGGCAATAAAAGAGCGAACGCCAATCTGTACCCTACCTATGAATTGACAAAATAATAAAATAAAAATATTAGGTAGGCGACGAAAGGAACACGTTTCCATTAAAATTGTGTATTTTTGTTGCCATATTTTCGAGTATATCGTTCCGTGTCGGAGCAAATCGAATGTTATTATTTTTGCTTCGCGTTATATTTATTTTCCTTGCAAAAAATGACGGAGTATAACACTTATGTTTTTCGGATCTAATCGTTGAGCTCAGCAGCAAGAAGGATGTCGCATTGATGACGTTAGTGTCAACACATATCGTCAGCGTCGCTGACGATATGGTGCTGCTGAGCACTTCGATTAGGGTGCTTAGAGAGCTGCTTAGTTGTTGTGAGCGCTATGCTCGAGAGCATGGCGTAGTCTACATGGTCAAGAAAGGTGAGCTCTTGGTCTTTATGACGGTGCTAAATGTCCTGAATATGTGCCCCGATTGAACTAAATTCGAATGACATAGCGCGAGTGTACCACTTCAAGTACTTGGGGCATTATGTGACCGACAACCTTAATGACCAAGTGGATATTGCGAGGGAACGCAGGGCGCTGGCAGTCCGATGTAACATGTTGGCTCGCCGGTTTGCACGCTGTAGCAGAGCAGTCAAGGTAACGCTTTTTAAAGCTTATTGTCAAGTGTTCTACACGTGTAGCCTGTGGACCAACTATACTCAGCGGGCTATCAGCGCCCTACGGGTCCAATATAATAACGGGTTCAGGATGTTGATGGGGCTGCCCCGATTCTGTAGTGTATCAGGTATGTTCGCACAAGCGCACGTCGATGGCTTCCACGCCATCGTCATACGAAAATCTGCCTCTTTGCCCTGCAGAGTGCGGGAAAGCTCCAACTCCATCCTGAAGACCATAGCGTTGACGTACGATTCTCCTTTGTTGGGTGATGTTGTTCGAAGATGCATAGGTATCGAACAACAGCCATGTTTCAAAATAGATAATAAGTTTATTAACACAAACTTAACATTGTAGTTGAAAAACATGTTCTCCCATACATTCCAATTGCAAATGTAAGTTTGTACGCACAATATTGAGAAATTTACCATGTTTTTTTAAGACCATAGACTTGCTTTAGGTTTTTCTGTAATCTATGAGTAAAGAACCATTCTCTGTATTAAAAAAAAAATAGGCTCGGTAGTTTTGGAGATAGCGGTCAATTTTCATCAATTTTCTTAAAGTATTTATTTTAAAATTATTTAAAAAACAAAAACTATCTTTAAATGTATTTATTTTAAAATTATAAAAAAATGAGATCCTCGCAACAAGCCCTTTCATTTGATATGTCACACGGTACTGTTTGCAAAAAAATTGTTTTTAATTTTCTTATTTGCCCCCAAAAGTGACTCCCATATTCAAAATTCATTTATTGACGTTGCACGTCCGTGTTTGGGTCACAGAAATACATATGTGTACCAAATTTCAATTTAATCGGTCCATTAGGTTCGGAGCAAATTAGGTGTGACAGACTGACAGACAGACGAGCGATCCTATAAGGGTCCCGTTTTTTTTTTCTTTTGAGGTAAAGAACCCAAAAAATAAATGTTTAAGGAATTGAAACGACTTAATTTATGTAACAGTCGTATGTACCACACCAAATGTAGAGGAAAATCCCGTATCTTTCAAGTCACGAACCGAAGTAAAACTATATATTTTTATGAAATATAATACAAATAATACGATAAAAACCTCACACGACACAAAATTGACGCCGTACCGGTATTTGTACCGCCGTACTTGTATATCCAGTTTAACAGAGTGCTAAAGATTTATAGTTTAAGTTATAATAGGTGTAACTTACTTGTACAAGAATATTTGGCAAAACTCAATTATGCAGACACGAAAAAACTACTAGAAATTTTAAAATAAAACTTCTATCTACCTACTCTAATACAAGTCTCTTCCTTTACCAAATTAAGAATACTTTATTTATTTTAATGCTATCCGTTAATTTATTTAAACATAATATATCTTACATAATCTAGTTCATCATAATCATGTTTTAAAATAATATACCAAATAGTTAATGTTTAAGTAATTGAAAATATTATGTCTCCTTTTTAATTTAGCTTCTAATAAATGTATTGTTGTCTTCTATATAAATGTTTGATGTAAATTGATGGCCTGAAGCACAGGTTTTCATAAACCTAGATCAGGCAGGTCTACATTACAGTTAGAATAAAATTTTCCTCGATTGTAATTAATGTAAATCATAATTTTACTTTATACTTGAATATTTTTTTTATTATCTTTTATTTAATTTTAAAACATATTATTTACATTTTTAAATATTTATATAAAAGTTTTTTTTTATTATTATTATTATTTTTATTTATCTTGGCATACCGGTATTTTTTCGCCATACCGGTATTTTCGACGAAAATTTTCCAGGTACCCATGTCTTGTACAGGAAAATCGAATAAAACGTCTTCCATCAAACACGGGTAGGTATATAAAAAATATGACACCCTGTAGAAAAAAATAGGGGATTATATTTGTCTGATGTTATTACCCGAAAGGTGCCAAAGGGAACCTTATTACTAAGCCACCGCTGTCCATCCGTCTGTCCATCTGTTAGCGGGCTGTATCTCATGAACCGTAATAGGTAGACAGTTGAAATTTTCACAGGTTTTGTATTTATATTGCTGCACTACCGACAAATAATAAAAATTAAATAAAGTTTTTTGGCCGATTTTTCTCTCGACCTTAATACAATACCAACGGAACCCTTCCTGTGCGAGTCCGATTCGCACTCGGCCGGTTTTTTTTACGTACATGCAAACATAAAATTACGCTTTTTCTCCAAAGGAGTAGGCACGGATAGCTTACATCTATGTTTAGCTACAGTTGTTATGTAAGAAGGGCGAGCCAACTGTCATTTACCGCCGAGTACACTTCCTTACAGATTCCATATTGGCATACATTTATGTACAGTACCGACCAAAAGTCCATAGGCAATCGCACAAAGCAATAGACTGACGCTTCGGTTTGACTTACGACCTTCTTCTATAAGATGTTACAATACTATAGATACACACACACTCACTTTGTCTGCAACTCATAGTAGTTCATAATTTCAATCAATATAGAATAAGGCGTGCTAGCTCAGTGGATAACGTGCTTTGGTATGTGCGATTATGGCGAGCCGAGCGAGGGTTCAAATCTCATCTGTGGTTTACTTGTAATTTTTAATAATTACATTCATAGTTTTTGTTATTTTTTAATAATTATTATTCATAGTTTTTGTTATTTTTTAATAATGACTAGTTCAATAATCATTCGTTTTTTGTTTCGGTCGTCTTGTTCACATAAATATTAAGCTTTAGCAGGTAGACCACAGAAAACTAAGTAAATCATTTCGATTTCTGTGGGGTAGACAGACGCAGTTCGTTACGCGTATTCGCGATTGCTACGGTCTGTTCCCAGCCAATCTCAAAACTTTGTTGGTTCGTGGTTATTGTTGGTGACGAGTATTTAAGTATTAGCTGTTTTGTGGTTATTGTTTTCAAAATGCAGTCAAATATAAATATTGAAGGGAGATCAAATATTATTGCGCTGCGTGAAAGTGAATGTAATTTACACAAATATCTAATGAGACCGGACTAAGTGTGAGTGTTATCATTTAAATATTTCATATTTTACTAAACATAAATCTTAATCAAAGGTATTGTTGATAGAACAGAGGTATTGTTGAGACAGAAGATGCCTTTAAAATTTTAAATTCATTATGAGGTTTATTTCGATTAGTGAATGATAAATAATTATTATGTGTAATAAATACAATGTTATTCTTTGTTCTAGAGAAATACTGTGAGGGTTAAGAGGAATGAGGAAGAGGCTTATTATCGAGCAGTAGCGACGTCAAATGATGGAGGAATATGAAACAAATGGTTTCATACCAACGAGATATTTTGCTGAATTATTAAACACGTCATTATGAACCGTTCGCTGTGCACTCTGAAGATTTGTATCACTGAAGACCAGCTAGGAAGCCGTTTTCGACAGAAAGGCATAAACAAGAACGTTTAAGTTTCGCACGATAATATTAAGACTTCAAGTGGGACACTGCTATATTTTAACCTTTAAATATTTACCGTACCAACTTAATAAACAACAGATTCGTTATTGCATGAATTTGTGGTAACGATTTTTTAAGCAAGTTACAATATGTTGTTTGTCGTATTTCTCGCAGATAGACCGAAAATGTTTAAGATTATTTTAGTAATATTATTATTTTAGGATTACAATTTGAGGTTAAGTTTCAATCTTCTTTTCGTAAAGAAAATGAATACTTAAGCTATAACCTCAATACCAACCAATATTTACTAAAGCCAAATAAAATGTAAAATAAATAATGTAAACAAACTGCCCATACTTTACCTAAAAAAAACTACTTACAAAATAGGTGATTTTATCACCTATTTTGTAAGTAGTTTTTTTTTACATTATGATTAGTCTTATATTCTTATTTATTGCTTAATTACTTCGACCATGATCAAAGATAACTAATAATAAGCTTGCTAATATTTCTGGTGAAAAAATCAATTTAAAATTTAAAACATTTCATAATACAAATATGTCAAAATAATATAAATTACTTCTAAGTTTTTTGACATCTATTTCACATCTTATTGAGCTGACGTAATGACAAATAATTGTAGCAATATATTATCTATAAGTAAAATAAATATAACGAATACAATTTTTTAATTTTGCTATCACATATTACGCATTTTTAATTCTAAACCCTTTATTGCAATAACAGCATTAATAAAAAAGGCAGCAATAGTTAAGATATAATATTATTGCAAACAAAAATATTAATATTTGCAAAAACTGCACTGTGCTTGACGAGGTTGGAACCTAAGCCGGTTTGCATCTCAGACCAATGCTTAACGCGTTCTGCTATCTGCACACGTAGATTTGGTTTGAATTTTATTATTGGCATAAACTGGCCAAGGTCAAGCGCATGATGCGTGTTGTCTAACAAAAGCGAAGGAAATATATATTTGTTTCGGTAGTGAGGCGCAAGTACGCGACGATACGACAGTGTGTAAAGCGCAATACTGCGTTCTCTGTGGTGTGTGTGCCATGTTGTTTACACATACAGATATACGAACTATACCGCGTGTTCACAGCAATATGATTCTTAACGTGCTTATGCACTTTTGAACGCTTACTGTACGTACAGTCAAAACCGTTTATAACGATTTCGAAGGGACCGTCGGATAACGGTTGTTATAGCCGCTAGTCGCTATAACCATACACCATGTTATGTAAACATAAATGCTGGGACCTCAACATGTCGTCGTTATAAACTCACGCTTTCTTCCCATGGGGGTAGGCGGAAACTCCAGAACGTCACCTGCCACGATCCTTACATACTCCTTTTGCTTGGTTTACGTTCATACATCTGGTCATACACGCACGCAGGTTGCGAGTTTTTAATAAATGGTAATATAAAATAATAAATGAAATGCATAGTCAGCCTTTAACGTTGCCACTGCTGGGACACAGGCCTCCTCTTTGTGAGAGGGAGTGGGCTGTAATCTACCACGCGGGCCCAGTGCGAGTTGGTAGATGTCACATGTCTTCGAATGTTTGGTTCTAGGACATGCCGGTTTCCTCACGATGTTTTCCTTTTCCCTTTTGAGAGCAGTGGTGATGAAATAATTTACAAAAAGTAAAGCGCCTGTCTGGATCCGAACCTACGACCTTACATCTCGTAAGTCGCGGCCATTACCACTGGGCCACCACTGCTCTCTCCAAATGAAATGAATTGAATTGATTATTCGAGATTCCGGGCAGTTGCTGTGATTTTTTTTGGCAGAAAACCCATGAACAGATTCCTCGTTTTAGTAATCAAACTCGGACCTTTACGATTACGGTTTGTAACCATTAGACCCAATTTTATTTTTTGTTATTTTCAAGAACCATGTGTCATCATGTGTCGAGCCTTTTCCCAACAATGTTGGGGAAGATTTCCAGTCTAACTGGATGCAGCTGAATACCAGTATTATACATGGACCGACTGCCTATCTGACCTCCACAGCCCACGAAACATTACGTTGTGAAAATAAAAAAAATTGTCTAGTTTTAATTTTTTTTTTTTTGAAAGACGTTTTATAAAAATGAAACTGAGCTAGATCGATTTATCGCCCCCGAAACCCCCTGCATACAAAATTTCATGAAAATCGTTGGAGCCGTTTCCGAGATACAAGAATTGCTCGTTTAAAGGTATAAGATTGTGTTTTTCCTTTTTGTTTTATGTTTATAATATTTTTTTTTTATGTAGGGTATCTCGTAGTTGACCTCTAAGATCATGAGTACTTAACCGGGCTTTCCTGTGGGTGCCTTAAGCTACTACACTTAAAACCTCCAGCCAGGGGTTATTCAACTATGCTAATTAAAACTAGGTGAACGCTCGCTAAAGGCACCCCCTGTGGGGTACGAGCCTTGGGTTAGGGCGTCAACCGGAGGGAGGACATCAAGGATGGGACGGGCTGGGATATATTTATGTTGTACCTAAACTTAATATAACAATTTTTTGCCGGTGTCGGCGTTTCCGTCTCTTTACTTGTCTCAACGATGCCTAGAGTACCTCAGATACTAAAGGCATAGACAAGTAACTGATGTTACGTCGGGTGCAGACACGCGGACTACTTATATTTTATTTTTTAAAGTATTACACGTCTCTTTTAATTTTATTTTATTTAATATTCATTTCTGTATCTATCTATCCATGACATCACTGCGGGCCCTATCAATACCAGCGCTGCGACATTATTTTTTTTAAATGTCGCAACATATGCTGAGATAAGAGCCTTTTGGCCTCGTACAGGACTTTCTGCTATTATTTTAATTTTTTATTAATGTTTTAATGAGTGTGTTTTAGTTTAATTTGTGATTCCCTGTGCGAGTCTCAATAAATACTTTTTCTTTCTTTCTTTCTTCTTTCTATTAATTTAATCTATATCTATACTAATATTATAGAGAGGTAATTTAAAAAAAAAATCTTTCATAAACTCTGCAGATAAGACGCCAAAATGTGCCATTTCATTACATTACCATGCTTTAAAAGACGCCATATTGAAGTCCCCGAGGGTTTCCAAAGATCGTTTATTATCTTATCCTATAAATAAATACCTACGTCCTTCAACGAGCACTTCCGAAGGTTTCCGAAAGGTCCCCGAAGTGTTTCCGACGAGGACCTTGATCACTGTTTAGAACCACTTTTATTAGGGAATGAAATACAAACAGTCCATCACACTCGTCAGAATATATACATACAAATGAATAAAAGTGAAATGTCTGATTCAAAATAACAGCATTTTATGTAATGCATATGAAAGCATATACACGTTACCTACTTATAAATAATAAAAAAAAAAAATTTTTGTCTGTCTGTCTGTCTGTTTTTTCCGGCTAATCTCCGAAATGGCTGGGCCGATTTTGACAATACTTTCACTGGTGGATAGCTGATTTTATAAAGAGTAACTTAAGCTATTTGTTCGTATCCATGGTTACCAATTTGTCTGAGTTCGAAATTACAATTTTTCCATAGATACTAAAAAAAAAACGTTTTGAAAATGGAAAATCTTTTTCCTATCAAGGTATGTACCGCGAGTCCGACTCGCTCTTTGCCGATTTATTTACTTCGAGGTCTCATCCCACGCGAAAATAGCTGGATGTATCAGCATTGCGTGGGCTGGCTGGCTACACAGTTCTATTTTTGAATACCTACAAAATGGCAGATAAAACTAGAATGGCGCGAAATTGGACGTTGATTGGGGTTGAAAGTTTCTGTTTACAGATAAATTAGGATTTTAGTTATGTTCGTTAAATAATCCATAACTATTTCAAGCCTTAGTGGCAAAGCTATTTTAAAACGTTTGAATGTTGTCATGAATTTGTGGGGTTCATGAATATTAGTTTTGCAAAAACTAATAGGAACTTTCCTGAATTCTCATAAAAGCAAGTACTTTTTACTGAAATTCAGCTGCATCCGGTTAGACAGATGATGTTGACAATGGTTTTTTCTATTTGGGAATGCTAGTAAGAGACTTAAGGTGGAACTAGTTGACATTTTTTCCATACAAATTTCAAGGGATTTTTACTCCACTGTTTGACATGGTACAACAAAAGTTAAACATGATATCGTTTTGTTTCATTATTAATTTTGTCTGTGCGGAAACAGAATAGTAAAATAATGAGCCGTTAAAAAGTTAGGAGCCCACAAAGATTCCTTTTTCTTGCAAATTTTAACGCAACTTTGGGGGTAAATAAGCAATAAAAGAAGTGTAAAATCTCCAAAACAAAGTTGGCACCGACAAAGCTTAATTATCGAAGAGTTCAATAAACTTTATTTGAAATTGATTTATGCAGTGGTTTTTTTCATAAAACTCGATTTTCCAAAGGACTTTTCGTAATTTTTTACGCGCTCGTTTTACTAAAATAGTTCGGAACGATGTTTGTGTGCGTGCGAACTAGACGTTGTGCATGTAGACCAGCGTCTAACTGCTCATCACTGATAATATCTCTGTCGGACACGATGCCAGGTGAGGCAGCGTGCTTTTCGGCCAGGCCCACTAGTGAGTTCGAGCCCGCGACTAGTTCAACCTTAAATACCTGAACCCTTATTGCGTAACATACTTTCCATCACAATCTGAATGATTTTAATCAATTGCTTCATAATTATGTTCGAATTCGTCTGTTCAATAACGTAAATAACGCAATGAATGTTGTTGAACTGTCAAAATAATTATAAAAAAAAACAGTGGCACTCCGGGAGTGCCGACAGAAGAATAGTGAAAACTTGAAAAAAAAACGGCACCGGGGTAATCAACGCGTTGATGTCTTTTTAATGGTCAAAAGCTGGTGTCATCATGGTGGTTCGCGCCACCATGATGACACCAGCTTTTGGCTTAATGGCATCAATGGCTTAGTCCCATCTCAAAAATGCCCAACGCGCCTAAAAAAGATTTCACTTCAAAAAACTTCCAGAAAATTTTCTTTGCAAAAAACAAGAAATTTAGAATTGAGCATTTTTATTTTTGAAAAAACATTTTCAGCTTTAATTTTTCAATTATCAGGTTTCTGAAGTCAATTTCTGTTTGATAATTTGACCGCACCTATTTTCAATTCAAATGCCCCAGAAAATAGAATTACAATTACCTGCAAATTTCCGTACCAATCAAACTAGATCAAACAACACTCGTCAAAAGAACGAATCAAAGCGAAAATGCTGTCAAAAACTCAACAACACGATGGCTTTATCCGTAAAAAAAAAAAAAAAACAAATTACTTTCATTTTTTTAAACAAAAGAATTACTTCTTTGACGTAAAGATTTTCTTAATTATTTATTTGAGACTTGAGATCAAACCTTAGATTTTTTGACCAAAGATTTTTTCTTTTTTCTTCCGCGTTAGGGGCTCGCCACAATTATCGAAAGGAAATCGCATTAAATCTTTCATAACGTCAAGACTGACTCTTATTGCCTTCCAGAAGAAGAAATAAATCAGTCTGTAGTTGCCCTATTACGGGGCATGTTTTTGAACAGAAAATAAATTGATTTTACTAACCAACTTCAAAAAAGGAAGAGGTTCTCAATTTGGTAGTATTTTTTTTATGTGTAACATCTTTCGTGTAAAGGGATGGAAGTGTGTAACAGGAAGCCGGGGAAGCACGCGTTATTTTATTTGACCAATGAGCGCGCGCGGTGCTAGAGTTGGCCGTCAGAAACGACCTTGACGAGGCCCTGCCTCTTTAATATTGCTTATTACCAAGGTGAGATGTCCGATCTTACACATCATAAGCGACTACTGTAAGGCTCGCTGTTTTTTTTTTGTCTTGTATATTAGGACTCCGTCATATAAACTTATACTGATTTAGAAAAATCTTTATTTGAAAGGATATACTTTCAGATTGGTCCCACATAAATTTGGTCAAGTTCTGATGAGTGAGTTTTGAGTTAGTTTCAATAATACGTATTTTTAGGGTTTCGTACCTCAAAAGGAAAAACGGAGCCCTTATAAGTTGGGAGGAAACGCCCGGGTGTCATCATTGTGTGGATCGCCCGGAGGACACGGTGGAGCATACGGTGGAGGTCTGCCCAGCTTGGGCGGAGCATCGCCGTGTCCTCGTGGAGGCGATCGGCGGTGGTGATCTCTCGCGTCCGGCCCTGGTTCAGGCCATGGTACGGAGCGAGAGGAAATGGGAGGCCGTCACCTCCTTCTGCGAAGCGGTAATGCTCGCTAAGGAGGAGGCGGAACGCGTGAGGGAGAGGCAAATTTCGCGCCCTCACGCCCCTAACCGCCGCAGGAGGAGACGCCCAGGGCGTCGGGAGTCGCAAGCCGATTTCCGGCCACCGCAGGCGCGGGCTTGCGGACTGTGAGCAATGGGTAGCTCACCGTTCGATAAGGACCAGGCCCGGGTCGACGGCGCGTTGTGTTCCACGCGCGCCTCAAAGAGATGTCAGCATAATTGACGGGGTCCGCTAGGGCCGATGCCTGCCGGGGTTGCGAAGAAAACCGAAAGGGAGATCGTGGCCCCCGGCGACAGGGCAACCGAAGGAACACGGGTGGGTTTTAGTCAGTAAGAGTCTGACACGCCCTCCCGCTCCGCCCAGAGCGGGAGAAGTTATTTGATGATTTCCCACCCAAAAAAAAAAAAAAAAGCCCTTGTAAGTTCGCTCGTGTGTCTGTCTGTCTGTCTGTCTGTCACAGCCAATTTGCTCCGAATTTAATGAACCGATTAAGTTGAAATTTGGTATATATATGTATTTCTGTGACCCAAATACGAACGTGTAACGTTTGCCAAACTTCTTGGCAGTATATGGTTAGGTATAAATGAGACCAAAGATGTAGTATAGTCTGGTTATAATTATCCAAAGGTGCATCTTATATACTAACGACTACGTGCTGATCACAGATAGTAGAAACATTTAATAGATATTGAACGTGCGATAAAGAACATAAGATTGCGATGTAGATTGTAGATACAGCACAAAGATATTGTACTGTAACAGTACACCCCCCTTTAAAAGAAAAAAAAAAAAAAAAGTAAATATTATGGTAATAGTGTTTACAATATAAATTTGATGTAGACCTTACTAGTTATTTGCTGATGTATATAAATAATAATGCTATTGTACGCGGTGGAATTTGATGACGCCTGTTGTGGTGCGATTTGCTGACGTCTGTAATTTTGACTTAGCTGTTGCACGAGTGTTTATTATTTTTTCCGTTAAACTCTTCATTCTTCTGTCCAGTGTTTTCATTATGCCATAAATTAGGATCGCACCGATTGTTAAAATAATCTGTCCCATCGCTACATTTCTTGTCCACCGTAAGTCCTCCTGGATCAGGTTACGGAGTTTGTCCGCTTCGTTTTGATTGAGGCAACTGTCCGTATTGTATGTTATCTGGTCCTTAGAACTTTGATTTCCCATTTTAGATGTCTTGTTGTTACGAGTAGTTGTGAATTAATGGTATATGTTAAGATCTATGCTAATATATATACGAATAACTTGCTTCTATCAGCGATTTTTATAGACGTACCACTGGCTTTACCTTACGTCCCGATCGTGTAGCGTACGTGTGTGAATGTCTGTCGCAATCCTTTGAATCTGGCACGTAGTTTGATTCGTCATTGATCATGAAAGCTGGTTTCAATCTATCAATTGATATCACTGTCTCCTTATCCCTAATTCTAATGCAAAATGTTTTATCTGTTCTACTAATTACTGGGTAGGGTCCTTCATACGGCGGCGTCAGGGCTTTCTTCATTCTATCACACCGAACAAATACGTGTGAGCATTCTTTGAGTTCGGGATGCACAAATATAGCTTGGTTATGGTTTTTTCTTTTCGGAATTGACGTCATTTGTGTGATGCCCTTTTGAATTTGTTTTACAAATTCTTCGTACGTTGATAACTGTGCTGCTGATGACTCAAAAAACCCTCCAGGGAGTCGTATTGGCGTTCCATATGTCATCTCTGCTGAACTATAACCTGTGTCTTCTCGCAAGCTACTCCGCAACCCGAGTAAAACTGTTGGGATTTCTTTTAACCAATTTTCGTTGGATCCTCTTGTCATTAACGCTACCTTTAAAGTTCTATGAAATCTCTCTATCATTCCATTGGATTGCGGATGATAAGGTGTTGTCCTAATTTTATGTATTCCCAAAAATCGAGAGAGTGACTCAAATATTCTTGATTCAAACTGTCGGCCTTGATCCGTAGTAATGCGCAATGGACAACCAAAACGAGTAATCCATCCTTCGAAAAGCGTCTTGGCTACTGTTTCTGCAGTTATATCTTCTACCGGAAATATTTCGGGCCATGACGTACAACGATCTATGATTGTGATTAAATATCTCTTCCCTTGTGAAATCGGAAGTGGCCCGACGATGTCAATATGTAAATGCTCAAAACGTTGCGCTGTCATAAAAGCACCAGGAGGTGATATCGTATGTCGTTGTATTTTTGATTTCTGGCAGGCTAAACATGATCTACACCAATTATTGATATCTTTGTTCATATACGGCCATAAATACCTTTGGGTTATCATTTTTCTCGTAGTTCTTTTTCCTGGATGGCTCATACCATGAATGATATCGAAAATTTGTTTGCGAAAATGCTTTGGTAAGTAGGGGCGGCTTTTTCCAGTAGACGTGTCGCAGGTGATGTTTATTGTGGAACCCGGAAGCGTAATGTTTTTGAATTTTAATCTTTTATTGTCACGTAATTTACTAAGTTCATTATCTGTTGATTGACATTTTTCCAATTCAGCGTAATCGATAGGTGATGGCACGTATATTTCCTCTATTCGAGATAAGGCATCGGCGGTAATATTGTCACGTCCGCTTATGTGTTGGATGTTGGTACTGTACTGTGAAATGAAATCTAACTGCCGGACCCGTCGCGGTGTATCGTTTGATGATGGTTTTTGGGAGAATGCGTATGTCAAAGGTCGGTGATCCGTAAATATTGTAAATTCTCTTCCCTCGATTAATCTGTGAAAATGTTTGACGGCCATGTAAATTCCCGACAGCTCTCTGTCAAACGTAGAATATTTTTGTTGAGTTTCGCTCAATTTTTGTGAAAAAAAACCTAATGGTTCCCAATTGCGTCCGGATTTTTGTTGTAAAACTCCACCAACGCAAGTAGCACTAGCGTCGGTCATGAGCGCTAGTGATGCGTTGCGGGAAGGATGCGCTGTTAATACCGCGTTTTTCAAGCTTTCCTTGCATTTTTCGTAAGCTTGGTCTGCTTCCGTTGTCCAAGGAACAGGTGAATTATCGTTCTTTTTTGAACCATGTAGAAATTCGTTTAAAACTCTTTGATTTTCCGCTGCGCGTGGAATATTACTTCTGTAGAAATTGACCATGCCCAAAAATCTTCTTAATTCTTGAATCGTTTTCGGTTTGGGAAATTCCATGATTGCCTTGTAATTTTCCTCGGTAGGTTGTATTCCTTGGCTCGTTATATGATAACCTAAGAAATCTATTTCCCTTCTGTGAAATTCGCATTTTTCGAGATTAATGGTTATTCCATTCTCGTGTAAACGTTTGAAAACCGTTTCTAAATGCTGATAATGCAAATCTTCGCTGTCCGATGCGATGAGACAGTCGTCTACATATATAAATACGAAATTTAAATCTCTAAATAAGGAATCCATGAATCGTTGAAATGTTTGTGCCGCATTGCGTAATCCGAAAGGCATTCTTAAGTACTCAAAAAGTCCGAAAGGTGTGATGATGGCTGTTTTCTCTATATCCTTAACAGGAATACAGTGGTATGCTTTGCGTATATCTATCTTGCTTAGTATCTTCTTATTTTCTAATATGTATGTAAAGTCAGTTAATCTTGGTAGTGGGTATTTGTCCGGAACTGTCGTGCTATTGAGCATTCGATAGTCTCCGCACGGTCTCCATTCGCCATTTTTCTTTTTTACCATATGCAATGGGCTTGCCCATGGGCTATCTGACGGTCGGCAAATTCCGAGTTCTATCATACTTTGAAATTCCTTTTTGGCTATGTCGTATTTTTCTGGAGGTAATGGTCTTGCCCGAGCTGCGACGGGTGGTCCTATAGTGATAATGTGGTGTTCAATCTTATGTTTGGGCGCATTGCGTAGAGAGGACTCTTTCGTGATGTCTTCGTACTTGTTTAAAAGTTGCGTAATACGTGGATTCGTTCCCACTGCGATAGTACGAATTGCTTGTTGTGCCGCTTTTTCTGAAGTTACATGCGTTGTCAGCTCTGTAACTTTGTCGATAAGTTTGCGACCAGCTATGTCGACTAATAGTTTATAGTGCTCTAGAAAATCTGCTCCAATTATTGGTTGTGTAACATCGGCGATTATAAAATTCCATTTATAACATCGTTGTAGTCCTAAATTCAAGGTAAGCGTCTTCTCGCCGTAAGTCCTAATTTTAGTCCCATTTGCAGCGTATAGTGTGTATTGTTCATTTTGAAAAATTGAATATCTCTGTTGCTTGCTAATGACTGAGATATTTGCGCCCGTGTCAATCAAAAACTTCATACCACTTTTTCGGTCGGTAATGGTGAGGCGATTGGATGGGTGGATTGCACAGAGTTTCGCCGTTGTCTGTGCTCTTATTCGTTTCCCTGGTTCCGTACGTAAGTCATTGGTTTCCAACCGCATGGCTTAATGCAGTTCCTTGCATATTTTCCGAATCTTCCGTGGTAGTAACAAAATCGATTTGCCCCTCTATAGTTTGTTCTCGGCCTCATAATCGGGAATTGTTGACGTTCCTTGAAATGATTGTGCGTGTTGGGTCGATAGCCATTTCGACCTTGCTGAATTGCGTCAATATCTATCTGTAATTTTGCTAGCTGGGTTAAAATGCATGCTGTATTGTTGTCGTTTGAAGTGTCGTTGCTAACAGCTGATATTTCGGTTACTTTTGAATTCATTATTATTTTGTCTGCAATTAGGCTCAGCTTGTCAATTTCCATGTCTTCCGTAACTGCTAGAACCGTAGTAACTGATGTTGGTAAAAGCCTGAACCATAGTAGTTTAATTGTTTCGTCACTGATTTTTCCTCTCCCGAGGACTCGCATTTGACGTAATAACTGCGAAGGTTTTTGATCACCGAGTTCTGTCTCTGATATTAATTTTTGAAACTGCCGCTGTTCTGTTTCTTCGTAACAATCAATTAAACGTTCCTTGATGTTTTTGTATTTATCTGTAGTCGGTGGCGAAGTGATTAGGTCACTAACCTGTAGTATTTCTTCCTTGGATAACTTTGCTATTACCGTACAGTATTTGTATTCGTCTCCTTGCTTCTGTGGTGCTAATATGGCTTCTAGTTGCGTGAACCATAATCTGGGTTGGTCTTTCCAAAATTCCGGAATGCGGGATAAAACCGAGGTGCCAGCAGCTACTTCAAGTGTTCCTTGCTGATTTATGTTCGCCTTGCACGGTGGTTGCGCCATGTTTCTTGCTGCGTATTCGTTCGTCGGGGTCACCAATTTGCCAAACTTCTTGGCAGTATATGGTTAGGTATAAATGAGACCAAAGATGTAGTATAGTCTGGTTATAATTATCCAAAGGTGCATCTTATATACTAACGACTACGTGCTGATCACAGATAGTAGAAACATTTAATAGATATTGAACGTGCGATAAAGAACATAAGATTGCGATGTAGATTGTAGATACAGCACAAAGATATTGTACTGTAACATAACGTAAAGAAATTAATTTTGAATATAGGGGTCACTTTTGTGGGGCAAACAAGAAAATTAAAAAAAAAGTTTTGCTAACAGTACCATGTGACATATCAAATGAAAGGGCTTGTTGCGAGGATCTTAAACATATTTTTTATATAATTTTAAAATAAATACTTTTAAAGATTTTTTTTTTTAATTTAAGAAATTCGATGAAAATTTACCATTCCCCCCCCGCCTTATCTTCGGAATTACTGGACCAATAATTTTGAAAAAAAAAAAACATAATATGGCTCTTTACTCAAAGATTACAGGAAAACCTATAAGAAGTCTATGGTTTTAAAATAACATGGTAAATTTCTCAGTATTGTGCGTACAAACTTACATTTGCAGTTGGAATGTATGGGAGAACATATATTTCAACTACCATGTTAAGTTTGTATTTGGGATAAATTCATCCCAACTACATAACCCTTCATTGTGCGTAGTCCGACACGCAGTTGGCCGGTTTTTTCCACTTATACTTAGTTCAACAACTATTTACACAATTTAAAGGTACAAGTCAATAGCCGACTACAGAAATGAAATACGACGTGTATCGGCTATGGGCTTGTACCATAACAATTCAAATTACACTATTCCAACCAGAGGGTCTAAATATTAGCGATAACGATGTTGAAAAAGTCAAAAATATCTTGGATTTACACGTAAGTTACCGAAATCATTGATAAACATTTTAAAGTAGAAAGTCGTTGTCGGTCCTAGTTTCGTTTCCCAGGTCAGGCAAGGTGGGTTGCGAAGAAAACCGAAAGGGAGATCGTGGCCCCCGGCAACAGGGTACCTGAAGGAACACGGGTGGGTTTTAGTCAGTAAGAGTATGACACACCATTATCACTTTGCCTGACCTTCTTTTTTTGGGTGGGAAATTATCAAATAACTTCTCCCGCTCTGGGCGGAGCGGGAGCCGCCCAGAGCGGGAGAATTTGATAATTTCCCACCCAAAAAAAGAAGGTCAGGCAAAGTGATAATGGGTTTTCTATCTGGAATTTCTCAGTAGCAGCCCAGAATCTGGATTTGTGCCCGGTTGATAGCAATAGGGACTTAAACATAACTGGCGAAATGTAGGTGTACTATAGGTACCTACACCGCTGCCCTCCCCTTCGGGGAAACAGGGCGTGATGTTATGTCGTTGTAGAAATAAGAAAAGGTTTGAAAGCAATTGCCACTTTTCTAGGCCCTCAGATTAATCTGAGGCCTCCATTCAGCTTATTAAATATTTTCAAATGTTTTATTTTTTAAATAACCAGCGAAAAATTTCAACGTGGGGTAGCTATGTACTGAATCCATGGTAACAGTTTTCGCGTCGATGTCCCTGCCACCCTGTATAAGACAGTTACGTAATTGGCAAATTTTCGCTCGATTCATTTTTTATTCGAAAATCTTGTCTTTTTTAAAGAATATTTGAAACAAGATTAATCGGCTTTTATGTCTAAAATAATTATTGACAGTAAGGAAATATAGTATTATCCAGATATAAGATATTTTTTCTGTAGATTAATTACGTATTACTTTAATTATAAACGAAATAAGAATTTAATCTTACGACAATTAGTTCCGTGCTCGAAAAGAGGCACGTAGTGTTTCATGCGCGCCTTTATGGGAGGACGTGCGATCGTGGGTTCGGCCGCATTGGGTGATGGGGCCCGCTAGGCATGGCAGGCTGATACCAGTTGGGTGTGCGGCGAATGTACAAGTATCTCCCGGGCCTCTGACTCATGGTAGTAGTAGGAACAGTGGGGTTTTAATCGGTAGAAGTCTGATATAACCCTCTGTTCTCCCAAGACGGAGGGTATCCAGGAGGATAACACCACGGAAAAAAAGGTACTGTTACCAAGACGCTAATATAACGCATCGGGATTATAAAAGAGACTGACAGAGAAGACGCCCTATACAAAGTGGAACTTTCCCTAAAACTCGGTATGTTGCGTTGTGTTCCACGCGCGCCTCAAAGAGATGTCAGCAGAATTGACGGGGTCCGCTAGGGCCGATGCCTGCCGGGGTTGCGAAGAAAACCGAAAAGGAGATCAGGCCCCCGGCAACAGGGCAACCGAAGGAACACGGGTGGTTTTTAGTCAGTAAGAGTCTGACACACCCTCCCGCTTCGCCCAGAGCGGAAGAAGATATTTGATGATTTCCCACCTAAAAAAAAAACGTACCAACCTATCCGCGACAACTTATGACATATGAGCCAGTACATGTGCGGCTTACTTAACGTCGTGAAAGCCATCCGCTCCATCCATCACGCTGACCGGCCGAGATGTACCACTTATGTGGTATTAAACTTACTTCGTGTTTGGTCGGCTTTTTCCTTATTTTTCTTTTATTTTTATTATGTTTATGTTTTTATTACATTTTGGGATCGTACTAGACGAACTTATACTTGAGTAAGTTTTTGATTGGCAGGCTAAGTCTTGTTGTTGTGGTAATTTTTGTGCTTGTTGAGGAAAGTCCTACAGGAGCACAAAATGTGTTCCTAAGTTGCGTCAGAACCACCGATTTCTGCATCTTATTAATTTAAATTAAGTACGTTCCTTCTTCAGGTTTGGTCCTTCGGCTACCCTTAAAACTTGGTTTAATCTTTAAAGCTTAACATACATACATTAAATGCTAGCTATAGTAAATTGGAGCGTATACGATAGAATAGTAAAAGGAATTTTTACAGATACGTAATGCCGTTCTAGTTTCTGAGAAAAGATGAATATGATAATTAGGAAGTGCCACAGCTGCCGGCGCCGGCGTCCGAATTTCCTGCCGGTGCCGGTTGCTGAATTAGCTGCCGGCGCTGACTTTGAAAAAAAGCGAAAAATAGGGTTGGCAATTTGGCATATTGGAGTAGCTAAGCGAGGCAGGCATAATTAATAAAACATGAAATAAAGCATTTTTTTCCATTAATATACACACATCAAAAGTGTCTAGGGATCAACATATATTTTTGCAATAACTTTTCTCCTGATTGATATTAATTAAAATTTTCTTTAAGGATTCATCAAATAAAGTGTTTTCGTTTGTCACAGTAACGATAAACCAAGTCACCTTTGCATTAATAAAGAAATTTGCCATTTTCCTAATAAAGGGATTTTTGACATTTGAACCACTAACATTAAAGTTCGAAAAAAAGACTGAAATATCAGTTTTCTTTAAAATTTTATTGGGTAACTTAAACAATTAATAATCCGTGTTTCTACCGCGAACACTAACAACACAAGAACATCGGTTTGGCATACTCAAAATGAGTTCATCCAAATCACGCTGTGGAATGGCCGCCCATGTTCGTTGCAACAACAAAAAAAGGTCTTCTTGCGACTGGATACCCTCCATATTCGGCAGAGCTCTTCTCTGTAGCATATCCCATGCATGCTCAATCGGGTTCAAGTCTGGCGACTGAGCAGGCCAGAGCAGGACATTGATGTTAGCTGCGGCTAGAGTCTGTCTTACAACTCTTGCGGTGTGCGGTCGTGCATTATCATGCATTAACTGAAATAAGGGACCGATTTGCACTTGTAGAGGAACGATGACGTCAGATACAATCGTCTCAGCATAAATTTGAGCGTTGAGGTTGACTCTGATCCAAATCAACTCAGTTCTTCCGCCGATCCAAATACCCGCCCATACCATGATGGTTCCACCACTATAAGGATGGACTTCCTGGCAGGATTTTAATTTATTAATCGCTGTTGGCGTCCAGGGGTTCTCCAGTGTCGTATACGTCTTGTATCCGGTCTCATACCAAAACGAGACTCATCAGAAAAGCACACGAAACGCCATTGTTCTTCTGCCCAATTTCTGTGTTCAAGAGCCCATTGATATCGAATCCTACGATTGTGCATTGCTATAGGTGGTACCCGTAGCGGTCTTTGGGAATGAAGGTTCACTTCATGCAAGCGGTTTCTGACTGTTTGGTCGCTAATTAAGTTCCCTGAAGAGTGATGAAGCCTCACGGCTAACATCATGGCGGTTATTGTTGGAGCTCTTCGAGTTAAGATTTGAATGTATCGGTCTTGTCTCCGTGTGGTGCAGCGATACCGTCCTCCATGGCGCTCAGCCACGGTACCAGTGCTTCGGTAACGTGTCCAAAGTCGACTGATAACACTCTGACTTGTATTCAGAGCTAAAGCCACAGTACGTTGCCGGGAACCAGCTTCTATCATTCCCACGGCTCTGAGCATTTCTTCCCTGCTTAAATGACGTCGCCGCTCCATAATAACGTTGGTTTTAATCAGTAGTAGGGAAACAGTAGCACTAATAATGTCTTCAATGCGTTGTATGTTTTTATAGGGAAAATATTGACAGCTGATTTTCATCTTTTACTCGAATTTGATTAACAGTTCCTGTTTCAAATTATGAAATGCACCAAAAAGGATCCATATAAATTTATATAATCATAAATTTACTATAAAGCCACATCTCAATCTCAAGAAATCCGCATAAAAATGCTTGATCCCTAGACACTTTTGTGTATTTCCATAATCAATGATTACCATATTCCAGTAATCAAGTACTATCGGAAATGAACTTGTTAGATTAGGTTAATATTTTTAATCGCAAAAAAGGTTAGGTTAGGTTTTCCATAAACTCCTCGCTGCCGCCGGTATCCATTATGGGAGCTGGCAGCGGGCCCCGGCAGCCGATGTTTTTAATCTCGGCTGCCGGCAGTAAAGTCATGCCGGTTCCCAATGGCGTTATATTTGGTAGCCGGCGCTGGCAGCGGAGGCACTGCCTTATGTATGTACATAATTGGACATATTAATTTAAACTTTTTACTATATTGTTACAGACGGAAATGGTCCACGCGGGCAGCAGCTTCCAATGGGACAAGCTGTCGCCCGCAGAGTTCCAGCAGTTGCAGGAGTTGACCTCGTGTGAGTACACTTTTAACTGAGCAATAATTAAACCGCCCGTTTCTTTTACTGTCAGTGTGTGGGATACTGGCAATTTTATTAGCACCCATAGACTGTCTAACACACTTTCCGTTGCGATATTTTGGAAAAAATCGATTGATTGGAGTGTTAGGCGGGCGTGAGGCTTGATATTTCTCAACAATTGTTACGTATTCCTTGCGAATGACGATGTTGCGGTCTCTTTTTGTCATCGTATTAGGTAAATTAATTAATAGTAACTCATCTGAATGTTTCTCAATGTTTTTGACATTAAGTTGTGTTAGTTCATTAGTTCGACATGCTCCGTTTATACCAATAATAAGAACAACCTGTAACGTAAAGAGTATTGTAGTAGATAAATTAATAAAATTGATATGGATGCATAATTATGCCCATCAACATCTACTAAGTACGTATTAGATTATGTTAAGTAGTTGATTAATATACTTAAGTAGATACTGAATGTGCAACTGACTTACTTTTGTCGCCAAATATACGGAACCAGGTGCTTCGTTAATAAACTTTTCAATTTCAGATGCTGTGAAAATCTTTGATTTTGTTTGGTTGAGGACAAGATGAGGCTCTTTTTAAAATTGCCACTAATTTAGGATAGGTGTCGATATGTATGTCTTTTTTCATCTTTATTGATGCTTTTAGCATTCAATACGTACTCCATAGAGTGCTTGATTTCTTGGTCTCGGATAATTCAATAAAATATGCCAGCAAAACGTTTTCCGAGAAAGTTTTGGCTCCTTTAGCTAGTCGCCACGTTTTAAACATATCGTACTGTTTCAAATACTTCTCGCGTAATTGTTGAGGGAGCAAATAAACTTCCTCGTCGCTAGAACCACTCATTTTAGGTTTTTCACTTGTTTACAAGTTTCTTGTTTTTACCCTAAGGTTTTAACAATATGACGTGAAAAGAAAATGGCGCGCGCAAAGCAAATTAAAAAAGTACACCAAGGAGGTTGCGAGTCTGAGTTTTTAACAAATTAAAAAAGGTTGTATATTAAATTCGGCACCATGGAGGGAGATTGAAATAGGTTTAATAATGTTTTGAAGTCACAAACTTAGTGCACACGATGTTCTAAATTCAATTTACTATCCTCTAGCAGATAAAAACGGCTTTTGCACTCAGATATCGAAGAGCAAATATACTCTTTCCGAGCTGGGGGGATGAATAATATATTTCTATCATCATCCCTAATCTGGAATAGGCCGTGCCTATATCACGAAATTACCTAGCCTTTTCTAAACCTAACAAAATGAAGCCAATGATTAAAGCATCCAAAGTTTTCGCCCGATAGTAACATTAAGCCCTTGCATGTTCCGGTTTAACATCGGATGTTTGGCGTCGGTAACTGTTCTAACCAATTTAGGTAATAATATTAGCTATGCCTCTGCCTGTTTACGTTTACCCTCGCATCCATAAACATGGTTTAACGTTAAGGGAACATTATTACATATAACATTGTTGGCTGCAAGGCTCGGAACCGGTAAAAAAATACCGGTTAATACAGTTTATTTCGGTTTCCTCCGAACTTTTCTTAAGAACGTAAACATTTTTTCAACCTTATCTTGACCTAAATTAGCCGGTTTATTCGACGAGCGGCGTATCGGTAAACGCGTTGCAACTTGTGACTACTTGTGAGGATGTCGCACTGAATAAAAACCAAATAAAAAACTGTTTATTGCTCTAAACCGTTTAATCCGATTAATTCGTTGTATAAAGACTCCTTCACAAAAAATTTAAAAACAGTTAATTCGAACGAAACCTCTAGAATCTTTGAGTAATCGGGGAGCAAACATTTAAAAAAAAGATTCCGACGAACTGAGAATCTCTTCCTTTTTTTGAAGTCGGTTAAAAAGACCCATCATGAAGCCTTCATCTACAAATTCTGTACATAAAACAAAAAAAAAAATCCAAAATAAGTGCTTTGTGCAAAAATATTTTTTGGGAAACGACTTTTATTTTTAGTGTCAAATCGTGCGCAATGTAACGCACGCAAAACATTGTGCTTGTAGGTGCATTCAACGGTACGGAGATCGTGGGAGTGTTTAAAGTTAAGACGCAGATATATGACAGTGACCTTGAGTGGTTAGCTTGCGTGTTCTGTACTGAGCTCACGCAACGCGTCGTACGTCCAGTCAATAATGAAATTACCTTTAAAATGATGAAGGTTTCAGAAAAATACACTTGATAGATTTTGCGTGATTCACAGTTTTTTATCCGCGTTAGACATAATTTTACAAATTAATTTCACTATGTAACATAAAGTTATAAAAAAAAAATTAAGTGAAAACTTCTTTAGCGTTCTGCATTTCTGAGATGGGACGAAACCATTGATTTCGCAACACTGTGACGACACCAGCTTTTGATCATTAAAAAGACATCAACGCGTTGATTACCGCGGTGCGTGAAGTAAAGGACATCAACGCGTTGAATACCACGGTGTCGATTTTTTTTCAAGTTTTCAGTTCTGTCGGCACTCCCGGACTGCCACTGTTTTTTTTTTTTGTTTTACTTTTTAGTAATTTGTTATGAAAAAAATCCGTTAATTTTTCTTTACACACACGTATTTACATAATTTTAAAAACTAACAGACAGTAAAAATTACATTTAAACTAGAATTCATATAACTAATTACTTTTAGCCGAGCCGTGCGCATTAAAAGAAAGGTACGTAACACTAAAAAAATACATAACAGTGTAAAAATAAAACTAAGGTAATTCCTGTGATATGCTAATTGTTGTAAATGTATGTAGATTATATTGTTGTATTCTTATTAAAACTAAAACCAGTAATATTTTATTTGTTAATTTTTAATATATATTAATTTAATTGCTTGACTTTTTTTTTCGGGTATTGTGCCGTTGAGTGATTTATGGCAGGAGAAGAGATGGGAAATTTTTGTAGGTATAAACGCATAGGAGAACAGATGGGAAGGAGAACAGATGGGACTAAACCCTGTAACCCTGTAGCTTGCAAGAAATAAAAGGCTTTTTAATTTTATTTTTATTTATTTAAGTTAATAATAATAATATTTTTTTTAATAATAATAATAAATAAAACTTGCAACACTGAAACGTCAACAACGAAAATAGTTTTCGTATCTCATAATTCGCATATTTAATTATTTATATATATCATATACGTACAAAAAGCTCCGTAAAACACAACATTGGAATAAACAATAAATAATATACAATAAACTCTTACTTACAATGAAGAAACCAAAAAAATAAATAAAACTATAATATCTCAAAATGACGCTGTCAGATACAGACCCCGAAATAAATGAATGCAAGATATGAAAACACAATATGTTGACAAGATCAGCAGCTCGCAGAGCACGCCTACCACCCCCGGACTCGCCGCTCAGCTCCGCCTCGCCGCCGCCGGTACCCAGCCCCATCGTGAACGCTGTATCGACACCGGCCGCGGTAGTTGCGTCGAGCTCGAGTGACGAGTATTTCTCCCCGCCGACGTCGCCAACACCTGTTCGCCGGCAGGGGAGAGGCCGGCCACCGAGAAGCCTGGGACTTAGGGGCCAACCGGCCCCGAGCCGGGTCCCCGCTGCCGGTGGTTGTGTGCAGCGCATGAGATGGACTCAGTTGATGAACGAGAACGTCATGCGCGCATATTACGGGTCTACAGAGGGTGGAACTAACCTCACTGCGTACCGTGTTAGGATGCTGTCTCTGTTTCAGGAACTAGAACCAACCGTGAACGTATCGGCCCAACGACTATCGGATCAGGTGCGTGTCATCCAACGCAATCATAGGTTGGACGATACCGCACTTGATAGGCTGCGCTCAGAGGTACTGAGCAACCATATCGTCTCAACTCGGGCACAAACCGCGGCACAAGAGTCAAATATTGATCCAACTCCGCTGCGGTTCAATCATGGTGTTGAAGAGGATGATAGGGTTGCCACAGTAAGTAGCCAGTGTAACGACCGATTGAGGAGCGCACTGGAGGATGCGTTTCGCGAGTATAGGTACACTCCGACCGAACTTAGACCACGATTACCACGCCTACCCATGCACAAAAAAAATAGGGCGCTGGTGTGTGCCTTGGACTCGCAGCTTACGAATTTTTTCGAGAGCAGCGAGGATCTCATTGATACACATTCGATCCTGTATTGCGCGGCTGTTGCGGCATGTCGTTTAGCTAACGTCAAGTTTCCAAATTACGACGGAGCTACTCGACCCAAACCAGTCGTACCAGCCTGGCAGTGCAGGATCGAGCGACGTATCGATGGGGCCAGGGTGCTCATCGGCAAACTATACTGCTTCAGGGAGGGAAATACACGACCACGAGTGATGCGCTTTGTAAGACGGGCATTTTTGGGGACTGGAATCAGCCCGCAAGAATACATGTCCCGTGTCACAGAGCGCATCGACTTCCTGAAGCAGAAAGTTTGTGCATGGGCGAGCCGTATTCGGCGGTATAAGCGGCGGGTTGACCGGTACACGCAGAATCGCATGTTCCAGAGCGATGAGAGGTGGGTATATAGAGCTTGGGAGCGACCTGAACAAAATGTGACAGACGTGTGCCGCCCGGATGATGCCGCCACGAGTGCATTCTGGCGCAGCATCTGGTCGGTGCCCGTCTGTCATACTGAGGCTGGCTGGATGCAGGATGTCGAGCGAGTGTGTGAAACTATACCAGAAATGGATGCTGTATTCATCACGCCATTAGACGTAGCCAGAGCAGTCCGTCCGTTACCGAATTGGAAATCACCGGGACCGGACGGACTGCACAACTTTTGGTTAAAATGGCTGAGTAGTTCGCACACTCGCCTGGCATCCCAATTCCAGTCATCCCTAGATTCTGGGTTACTACCTCAGTTTCTTACAACAGGCGTTACCCACCTGCTCCATAAGTCAGGTAATTCCGCGGAACCCAAGAATTATAGACCGATCACATGTTTGCCGACGGTCTATAAACTTCTTACATCCATTTTGAGAACGAAAATTAACACACACATTGATAGTAATTCAATTATGTCAGCCTCTCAAAATGGATGTAGGAACGGATCCCGCGGTACTAAGGAACTTCTCCTCATCGACATGGCCATAAGCCAACAGGTTCGTCGATCCCGCAAGGATCTGTCGACATGCTGGATAGACTATAAGAAGGCCTATGACTCGGTGCCACATACATGGCTCATGAGGGTGCTGGAGTTGTATAAAGTACATACAACTCTGCGCACCTTCCTGATGTCGTGTATGGGGCAATGGAGGACAGTCCTTCGCTACCCAGGATGTCGACAGACCCAGGGGAATGACGAGCCTGTATGGATTAAACGGGGAATATTCCAGGGCGACAGTTTAAGTCCACTTTGGTTTTGCTTAGCTCTGAATCCTCTAAGCACACTGCTAGAGGGTTCAGGTCTAGGCTATAGGCTGAGGAGAGGTGGTCAGGTCATATCTCACCTCCTCTACATGGATGACTTGAAACTCTTTGCCCCCAACAAGTTGCGACTGATGGAGCTACTGAAGGTAACTGAAACATTCAGTGGCGCCATCAGGATGGAATTTGGTGTGGACAAATGTGCAGTCATGCATGTAAAGCGAGGGGAGATTATGGAATCCGAGGGAACCCAACTCTCGGACTCCATACACCTTAGATCCCTCTCCTCAGCCGAAAACTATAGGTATTTGGGTATGTCGGAATCGTTAGGCATGAACGTTGCTCACATGAAGCAATCGTTGAAGGAGCGCTTCTTTGGTCGCCTGAAGAAGGTATTAATTAGTTTTCTTTCAGGCGGAAACAAGGTGCGCGCCTTCAACGGTTGGGTCATGCCGGTCTTGATGTACTCTTTCGGCATACTCAAATGGACTCAAACCGAACTTGATGCCCTGGACAGGAGAGTACGTACACTCCTGACCGCAAACCGGATGCATCACCCACGTTCATCAGTGATGAGACTGTACATCCCGCGGAAATGCGGGGGTCGAGGCTTCTTAAATGCAAAGACCCTCCACAACCGCGAGGTGTGCAGCCTCAGGGAATATTTTTTTAAAGCCGATGTGGGTATGCACCGTGATGTGGTTGCAGTGGACAACGGGCTCACCCCGCTCTCTATGGCTAAAGAGAACTGGCGCAAACCTGTTGTACTTACTACAGATGACCGCAAGGAGGTATGGCAAAGCAAGGCGCTTCACGGGCGCTTCTATCGGGCTCTTCACGAGCCCGGTGTAGATTTCTTAGCGTCCGTATCCTGGCTACGTTTCGGTGACCTTTTCGGGGAAACCGAAGGTTTCATCTGTGCAATTATGGACGAAGTTATCTTGACGAATAACTACCGGAGACATATTATGAAGGACGGTACGGTTGACGTGTGTCGGGCATGCCATCGTCCGGGTGAGTCCATCAGACATATTATCTCTGGTTGTTCGCGTCTAGCTAACGGCGAGTACTTGCACAGACATAACCAAGTGGCCAGGATTATTCACCAGCAACTTGCTTTGAAATATAAACTTGTAGACTCTGAGGTACCGTATTACAAGTATGTGCCCGACCCAGTTCTCGAAAATGACCATGTCACGTTGTACTGGGATCGGTCTATCATTACTGACAGGACTATTATAGCAAATAAGCCTGATATAGTAGTGATAGATCGATTAGCGCGCCGCGCAATGATAGTCGATGTTACCATTCCACATGACGAGAACCTCGTGAAAGCTGAGAAAGAGAAACAAATAAAATATCTCGACTTAGCACACGAGGTTGTTGACATGTGGAATGTGAGCTCAGCTATCATTGTGCCGATTGTCGTAACGGCTAATGGCCTGATGGCCGAAAGCCTCGATCAACATCTCTCGAGGCTCTCGTTAGGCGGTTGGATCAAGCGCCTGATTCAGAAAGCAGTACTCCTCGATACGGCCCGCATTGTGAGGAGGTTCCTGTCTCTGCAGCCCTAACCACCGGTAGCTTGGACCCTGCTCCCGACACCGGCGGAACTCTATTTTTTATATTTTTAAATGTTTTTTTTTTTACACTTCTTATATTAAGAAATATTTAAAAATGTAAAGTAATGTGATTTAAGATGAATAAACAAATAATAATTTATTTCTCTCAAAAAGGTACAAATTTGGTACATGGTATTTATGTTACAGGCAGAATTCAGACCTTTGTGAGAGCTGGAGTCTATACTGGGTTCGGGACCTGTATGACAGATCTCCAGGCTCACACACCCTTAAAATTACAACAATTAATTTGCACTTACGTACTACAAGTACAAGTTGATATAGGTAGTTAAGTTAAATTATTGTGAAACTGTGTTTAAGAAATACGAATTAACTTAAAACTCGATGTCCACATTCGCCATATTTTTCCTGCAGATCTGGAAAAACCAACGACAACCCATTTATTAAAAATCCGTTCAGTACTTCATTTAGATTTTGCAAAATTAAAAACTACCTCAAATACATATATTATTATGTATGTATGTACTTAAACCAAATAAAGTCAAACCACTTAACCCACCGTGTAGGTAAAAAAGCAAACAAAATAAACCCCGAAAACGACTATTTCCCAGAGGTAAAATTTACCTGAGTATTACCCGATTAGGTCCTACATCATATCAAGCCACTAATGTAATAGCGCGCCTCAGTGTTTCAATTCAATTAGACATGTGGCCCGAGGGACTATGTTTTAGCAAATTAAACTTTTGCACTTAGGCGAATTTCGATAGGGGTGGCACATTTTCTGGTAAGGATTGAAAGGTGTAGCTATACAGGCACATAAGACATGTCTTCGAGATGCCTATGATATTGCAGATGTCAATGCAATGACGGAGACCACTTAAGAGCGTTTGTACTGAAAGTGGGCAACGTCGCAAATAGCTGTCAAATATTTCGCTGTTTTGATTAATTTGGCAATATTACTGTATGGACTTACTAAATATTTATACAAATCACGGTGTATATAACGGTTGAAATTAATATCTCCCTTGAGCTCTAAAAAAATCAAACTTAGACAAAGTCAACGCAATAAAATAAAAAATACGGCCATTTATGCGATGTATTTTGATACTCGCAAATAAACCAAAACTTATATGGTAAGTCCCGTTGACCTAGTATCATGAAATTTGACAAGAAAAAAGTATTAATTTGTAGTTTGATCACATTTTTTTTTGCGATTACAAACTTACATTTGCAGTTGGAGAATTGACCGTAATGTATATTGATGTATGGGAAAACATGTTTTTCAACAACAATGTAAAGTTTTTTTTTGGGATAAATTCATCCCAACTACGGAATTCTTCATTGTGCGTGGTCCGATACGCACTTGACTGGTTTTTTTCTTTATATCATCCCTCCCCCACACAATCCATACACTCACCAACCCTCAGTGGAATAATACCGAAATAGCAGTATTCAATAAAACTGTTAGCATATTGGACTCAGTCTGATCAACCTGGACTAATTGGTATTAAAAGCTTTTATATAAATAACACTGTATTCGTGTATTATCAACTATACGTCCCTCAAGAGCCAATCACTTTGCAAAAGGCGGTGGTACATGCAAATCTGCCCTAAGTTGTCAACTGACAACCGAAGGCCTGGTGCAGGACGCAGGAATCTGCAGGATGTGGGAAGCGCAGGACAAGTGGCAATGGTTTTAGAAGGCCTTTGTCCAGTAGTGGACGCCATTTGATTAGATGATGACGGCAACGTCCACTGCTGAACTTGGGTCAGTTCGTTCCTCTTCTTTCGTATCGGTGAGAGGTACAGGTTGCACGTCAATGGTAACACTGTGGCCTTGAGCTGGTCTAGCGTAGTACGAAGTTGTTATACAACAAGATAAATCGTAAAGAGAGTAACAATTAACAGAATTGAATGCGGCGTCCTAGCTAGGTTACATGGCAACCTGTACCCTAACTGCGTAACTTATTTTCGTAAACAATTTTGTTTCATTTTGACAGTTCAACAACATTCATTGCGTTATTTACGTTCTTGAGCAGATTTTTTTTCCAACTTATGAAGCAATGGATTAACAATCTGTTTCAAATCGAAACAGATTGTGACTGTGTTGTATTACGCAATTAGGGTACTGTATTAAAGTTCGCTAGCCCAGATTCCCACAGAAGTAGTATACAGTTTTTTATAGAGACTGCTTGGGACTATAAGGTGCAAACGTATGTTAACTTAAACTAAGTGTAGAGCAGTGGTGGCCCAGTGGTAACGACCGCGACTTACGAGGTCGAGGTCGTAGGTTCGAACCCAGACAGGCGCTTTACTTTGTGTAAATTATTTATCACCACTAGTCTCAAATGGTGAAGGAAAACATCGTGAGGAAACCAGTATTTCGCAGAAACAAAAATTCAAAGACGTGTGACATCTAACAACCCGCACTAGGCCCGCTTGATGGATCACGGTCCATTCCCTCTCATCGAGAGGAGGCCTGTGTCCCAGCAGTGGGAACAGTATAGACTGATAATGAAGTTAGTTAATTGATTCAGGCGTGACCTTGCAGAAATCCATTATAAAATGATGATGTGGATATATTTAGTAACCTGTTCCGCTTAGCTATTTCTAAAAAAGACCCTGAAAGAAATCGACCAAGCACCGAGCGCAGACGGTCTGCGCTCGGTGCTTGGTGTGGCAACACGCCGTGTTCGAGTTCGCGACAAGTCAATCGTCATCTTGAGGATGCCTCGTTGAGAGGCGAAACACGTATCGATTACTTTCAGGGTCTTTTTAAGACACTTTAGAAATAGCTAAGCGGAACAGGTTACTAAATATATCCACATCATCATTTGATAATGAAGTAGCAGCAAGGTGGCAGTAAAGCTGACTGCACATTGTATAGTGTACGTTTAAGTATACCTACTTGTGGAGGCTGTTAACTTTACTTAGCTTATTGTTGTTAGGATTCGGGTTTTAAAGAAAAATCTGAATCTTAATAAAATTAGTTTTTTGCTTGCCGTCTGTCACAGGGGTTTTTCTAGAGGTCTAAGCAACGGCAACGTAGGAATTTGGATACGGAATTTGAAAACGGCAACATAGGCATAATGTTTTGATGACACCAGATTTCCAGACAAATATCTAAATTTAATTTGATCTTTTAATTTGCAGATTCAACCAGGAAGCTTCAGGATGTTCTCAAGGAGTTCTGTGAGGTCAAGAAGCAGAGTTCCGATGGGGTGAGTCTTATACTCTATTCTTTGTTTTAGGCATAGTTATTGAGAAGTCCCTTGTCAAGTGTAAGAAAATATGTAATTCACAAACGGTTTGCAATTAAAGAATATTGTTCGGCGTCCATACATCGTTCGCCTAAGAACCAACAGAGGCTTGAATTTACTTTTTGTGTTCTAAATAATGCATATATTCGATTGAATCTAAATTTAAATCACGGACACTGCTGAGAATTGCAAAAAAAAAAAACAGTGGCACTCCGGGACAGCCGACAGAGTGAAAACTTCAAAAAAAATCGGCACCGCGGTAATCAACGCGTTGATGTCTTTTTAACCGTCTTACGAATTTTCGATCAGGTCACGTGTCCTGACGCGAGTTTAACATTTTTTACCCATTACAAAAAAAGTGCACAACGCTGCTAAAGAAGTTTTCACTTCAACAATCTATAACACTTTCGAATTTTGAGGTTATAATTAGGCCAATAGAAACATATTTACTTAGCGTTTATTAGTGAAAATACATTGGATTTTATCTTCAAACGTTTCATTACATATTTATGTAGTCAGAACCATTATTTCTATAAACTAATTTATTTGTAGTTAGTAGATATTATAAAACTGTACTCTGAGTGACAAAATTGACACTGTCATTACTATCAAATGTCAAAATAGCATCTGTCAATTCATCGACTGTCAGTGTCGATGTTGCTCGTTTCACACAGCGCTTTCAATCGCTTTAATCTATTTGTAACTAAAAACGTTATTCATAAATCAAGCGCTGAGAGAGCCTATTCAAAACGTCACATTGAAAAAATAATTATGGCGCTGGGGAAAAAGACTGAAGTGAATTATTTTTTAAAATGTTTTTGAAAATAAGAAGTGTCCGTTCTATTGTAATAGGTGTAACGTAAATTATTTAAAAAAAACTAGTAATTATTGCAAAAGTCTCATACGTGTTGATTCATAGACCATTTTTTAAAGGAAACTCCCTAAATTGTATGTTAATTTGCATTAATATTCTGAAAAAGTCACGCATACAATTAAAATTGAAAGTAAATGATTTATTGGATCTTTTTCTTTCCATATGTAAGACAGTAGGTAATTGGTACATTTTCGCTCGATCCATTTTTTATTCGAAAATCATGTTTTTAAGATTATTGGAAACAAAATCAAGATTACTCGGCTTTTATGTCTAAAACAATTAATTATTGACAGTAAGAAAATATAGCTTACTATCCAGAAATAAGAATTTTTTTCTCTAGATCAATTATTACAAAATAAGAATTGAGACTTACGACATTTAGTTCCGTGCTTGAACATGACCAAAAAGCGTACGCGATATTCAACTTTATTACTGATGTGTTAGCGTTTAGCACATAGTGGAGTGGTAGGGTGCATGGGGGCGGAGTTTGCGTGGAAATTATCTTTGGAGTGTCCGGTCTACCCATAGCCACGGGACTAGTAGCTGAAACTTTTCAAATATATTTTCAGTGTTGTCTCATCATGCCGTAGCTACTGAGCCAATTTAACTAAACTTTACGCCCTACATTTGCTTGCTCAAAAAATGCTCTGAGCTACCATTAATTTACTAATCAAAACATAAGCGATAAAGTAGTCAAATATCTCGATTTCGAAAATAATGACAATTCATCCACGTTTAAACGCACTGTTAGCCTAATTAATTAATTTGTGGTCACAATATCGTAATTATTAGTTGTCAGGTGTAAACTCTATTCCCTGGGCGTTGGGAGTCGCAAGCCGATTCACGGCCACCGTAGGCGCGGGCTTGCGGACGGTGAGCAATGGGTAGCTCGCCGTCCGATAAGGACCAGGCCCGGGTCGACAGTGCGTTGTGTTCCACGCGCGTCTCAAAGAGATTGCAGAACTGACGGGTTCCGCTAGGGCCGATGCCTGCCGGGGTTGCGAAGAAGTCCGAAAGGGATATCGTGGCCCCCGGCAACATGGCAACTGAAGGAACACGGGTGGGTTTTAGTCAGTATGAGTTGTTTGATAATTTCCCACCCAACAAAAAAAGGTGTGAATTCTAATGACCGACCGAAAGTTCGGTTTCGGTTTCGGTTTCGCCCAGTTTGGGCCAAGGAATCTAGTTCGGCCTTAGTTTCGGTTTCGGCCAGGAAAAAGCCGAAACTTCCGGCCGCGCCGAAACTCGAGTGTTCATGAATTATCGTGCATCGATCGGCGAACTTCGCGGCTAGTTCGTGCTCGCTCGTCGCGTCGCCGGCTCAGTTCGCCGTCGTCCATCGTTAATCGCATGGAGTTGAGGTTGTGTTTTGCACATAAATGATTAGGTAAGTATTTCTTTTGTTTTTACTTGTACTTCTGTTATTAATTATTATTTATTTTATTTCAATGGCAATTATTAGGCATTAAACTTCATTTTGATGAGTTTTATTTTTAAGCGACAAATAAAAGAGGTTATATTTGATTCAGATTTTACTTGGATTTGCGTGTTTACACACCGGATTTCTGTATACGATAGAAATTTTAAATATGTTTAACTAAGTTTCGGTTTCGGTTTCGGTTTCGGCCGAAACTAAGAGCAAGGCCGAAAGTTCGGTTTCGGTTTCGGCTGAAAAACCCGTTTCGGTCGGACACTAGTAAATTCTATTATCCCAACAAGGCAACAATGTTATATTTATTTAACCTCATATAGAAATTGCCCTGAATTATTGGCATTGGAGTTTTATTGCAATATCAAAGTTGGTATAACAAAACTTTGTGCTTCAGAAACTAATATCGCATTGCATCAGTACTGGATATACATTGATCCCCTACAATTTATTGTTCGACCTCTGTGGGCAAAAGTTAATATGTTGGAGTGTTTTCCTTCCACGTTGTAACATAACGCCTTCAAGCCCCGAAGGGTTAGGCAGAGTACTCACATTTCGCCAGTTATGTTTAAGTCCCATGTAATAGAGAGCGAGCCTATTGCCATCAACCGGGCACAAATAGAAAAAAGAAAAGAAAGAAAAATTGGTTATTCTGCACAAACTAAACGCACATGCCAAAAAATATTACTTATAATGTACTTTCATAAATTAGCCAAAAGCCTCGTAGCCAAGCAATAGAAAACATGTCAAGATTGTCTACCACTTGAATGTCAGAGCCATAGACTATTAATATTGCGTAATATTATCGACGAGTGTTACAACACTGGCCATTGACAGCTTATAAATAAACAATAATAATTTAATAACAAAACTCAAACAAAATACATATTGCAAAGTAGACACTATTTTCGTTATAAACTAATAATTATTGAGCCGTGCGTCGCATCTGTGCAAGAACAGGTTGATGCTCAGCCAAAATGTCGTGACTTCGGAAGAAACCAACAACGCTGATTTTCATTTTTTCTATACTGAGAAAACCCTGACGGAAAAATCGAATGACACTTTGCGCGACCTGGGATCGCTGAACAGTGGTGGCCCAGTGGTAACGGCCACGACTTAAGAGTTGAGTTGAGTAGGTCGTGAGTTCGAAACTAAGCAGCCACTTTACTTTGTGTCAATTAATTCGTCACCACTGCTTTCAAAACTGTGAAGGAAAACATCGTGAGGAAACCGGCATGTCCTAAAACCAAAAATTGGAAGACAGGGATAACGGCCCACTCTCTCTCACAGAAAGTGGAGGCCTGTGTCCCAGCAGTAGGAACATTATAGGTTGATTATGCTGGTAGTTAATTGATTCAGGTGTGACCTTGCAGAAATCCTTTTTAAAATACAATAGATGTTGATATATTTAGTAACCTGTTCCGGTTAAATATTCTCAAAGAGTCGTAAAAAATCGACACGTGTTTTACCTCTCAACGAGGCATCCTCAGGATGACGATTGACTTGTCGCGAACTCGAAAACACTCGTGTTGACACGCCGAGCGGTGCTCTGCGTTCGGCGCTCGGCATGGCAACACGTCATGTTGATTTGTTACAGGGTATTTTATGACTCTTTAGGAATAGGTTACTAATTATATCAACGTCTATTGCATTTTTTTATTATGATGCTCATGCTCAGCAGTAGTGGTTGCAAGTTGTGACCACTAGACCAACGAGGCAGTCAGTTATTTTTCGGTCATTACTTTTTAATGTGAAAGGTGAACAGACAAGATGATATTGGACCTACGTAGAGATGCATGAAAGGAGATAAATATTTTGTGTTGTCCCAAATAAATTGGGATCTTCTTTGCGTGTCTATCGCCAATTGGGATAAAGGGAAGAGCATTAGGATGAGGATGGCATACAGACTGATGGTTTAAATGACATCAAGAACGGCATTGAAGTTTTGTATGGCATTCTTAAAGGCCAATGACCAAAAATGATGCAATTTTAAATATCTTCCCGGCCGTCAATCAAGCTTTATTAATTATATGTAAAGAATACGACGAACAAATGTTAATATGTGGTAAAAAAACCTATCAGTTTGAACTGAGTTATACTATAGAAGATTAATGTAAAAATTCGAGTTCAAATATATCATCTCTGCATTTGTAGAAAAATCATCAATCAGTTCATTTTTGTGATAGGTTTTTCCAATACCGACTAAGGTTTCAATGATGGCCGCGGTATAAAACCAGTTGCGCCACTTCCCATAGTGGTGGTTGCAGCTGTGCACGTAGCTTTAAATTTCCCGATTAATAATCATGATTAAAACTTTGATCCAGCCCGTCCCATCTTTGATGTCCTCCCTCCGGTGACGCCCTAAGCCGAGGCTCGTACCCCACAGGGGGTGCCCTTAGCGAGCGTTCACCTAGCTTTTTAGCTTAGTTTGTATGCTCCTGGCTGGAGTGTAGCAGCTTAAGGCAACCACAGGATTGACCGGTTAAATAGTCATGACCTCAGAGGTCAGCTATGAGACGCCCGCAAGAAAAAAAAAATCTTATAGTGATTTGGTCGTTGTCCTTTGACCACACCTTTCTGATTTATATTTTATCTGATTACATTACAACTTTAAGCCATTATTTACTGTATATTATCAAATATTCTATTTTGTAATACGTGTTCTTATTTTGGGGAATAAATTATAACATAAACATAACATCACGCCTTGTTTCCCCGAAGGGTTGGGCAGAGGTGTCCCTGTAGCAGGCACACCCACATTTCGCCAGTTATGTTTAAGTCCTATGTAATAGGGGGCGAGGAATAAATTATATTATATTATATATTACTTTTTAGCCCAAAACACCAAAAAAATATCCAGCATAAATTAAAACTTTCACTATGTATATATCGCAGTAAGATGGATGAAGTCGTGATGACAGTTATATCCCTAGGGATATATCTAAACAGGGTGGCAGGGACACAAACTGTTACCATGGATTCAGTACATGATTCTGAACCCCGCTGCGCTGTACGTTTTCGTCAGTTATTACAAAATAAATCAGCTGTTTCATAGAAAAGTGCAATACCTACGCGGTCAAAATGTATGGAATAGCTGATTTTTTTGTAAATAACCGACGAAAAATTTAACAGGGGTCAAAAGTTTTCGCGTCGATGTCCCTGCCTCCCTGTGCACCGTAATATAGTAATATGAAAGCGGTTCGTAACTGTCGAAGTGCCTTATTATAATTTTGTTATTACGACCAATTTCGACGTAGCGCTCGCCGGCCACTGCCGCGGCAACGCTCGCTTCGCTCGTTTGGCTCGCGCGTAGTTCGTCACAGTTCTAACCTCACCTAACGTAACCTATTTGGTCGGAATACCCTAATAGTTATATTACTAGATCGTGCTCGTATCATAGTTATATACCGATTTCATATCCTATACCATTAAACGAGCAATATTTGTACCTATATATATTTGTTTGTATGTAGATTCCTACTCACGTTCTCGAAATCGACTGTAACGATTTCGATGAAAGTTGCAATATAAGGGTTTACGGGGGCGAAAAATTGATCTGGCTAGGTCTCATATATCTGTAAAAAAAATAGTTTTCTCCGTATTTTCACCCGAGCAGAGCTCGGTTGCCTAAAGTTTAGAACAAGATAATGAATAATGACATGACATTATTGCCATTATAATAATGATCATGGCAGCATGGAATTAGCAAGTACCTACTACCATGGCAGTATGGAATTAGTAGGTACTATCCTATACTATTAAATGAGCATTCTCTATTTTCACCAGAGCAAAGCTTGGTCGCCCAAGTACTAACTTATAATACGTGACCTATATCCCTAGGGATATAACTATATTACGGCTATAACCATCCTACTGCGTATATAATATATATGTCTATTTCCCGATATAAAACGCAATCCACTTTAGATTATCACAGTACCGGAGCACCGGTTCGCAACAACAGTACGAGGTCAAACATAGCGGCAAACTAATATTAGTTCATAAACTAATGCGGTCTATAGTGCTGTCTGTCTCAACTTTGTTGGACATTCGTCATTGAGTTAAATACATAACAAACTAGCTTCAGACGCGACTCTCCGACTTGGTTTGCGTTTACTGTATCCATACATTTGTGTCAAATAAGTTTTAAAGTTTTGTCGAATATTATTTTTCCATTTATTTAATTACCAGCTGCGTCCCGCGATTTTACCTGCATAAGTCTCGATCCCGTGGGAATACCGGGATAAAAGTATCCTATCTCCTAAACTAGGTCATAGTCTACCCATGTGCCAAATTTTATCCAAATCCGTTCAGCCTTTTTAGCGTGAAAGCGTAATAAACAAACAAACTCAATTTCGCATTTAAATATTATAGTTAGGATTTAACCACTAAGGGGAAAATCTTGGCGTCCATCTCACCTGATGTTAATAATGATGATCAGGCCGAATATGGAAGCGAGCTTCAACCGGAATCCTCAACCACAGAGGAACTGGCTATCTTACCGCTAACTGCCGAAACACAACAATGCTGTTAACATTGTTGTTATGACGACAGACTTAGATAAGATGGTGGTAGCTAGCCAGGCGACATAGAACAAGCCCTACCACCAATCAAATCGAGCAGAGAATTTAGGTCCCACTGGGAATTGAACCTCTGGGTCTGAGACAGAATTACGATTTTGGTCCCATAGAGAAAACTGTTCAGTTTGATTTTCTGAACCACACACTTAAATAATGACAACGCCTTTCTGATACATGCTGGTAAGAGACCTCAAAGTTATAACCTCACATCGAGCAAGAACTCTCTCTACTCATTCGGAAAAGTAACGAGCGTTGATGAAAATCAAATTGACAAATTTTAACTTATAATATAATACATTTCTATATATATATATATATATATTACATTTCTTTTTTGAACTTCTTAAGGCGCATTTGGCATTTTTGAGATGGGACTAAACCATTAATTTCGCGACACCATGACGACACCTAATTTTTGTGAACGCGATTGTGCTCTTTATTTATATTACGTTACGGATCAATGTTCTATGCAAGTATTTTTACTTTAAAGGTTTCGAGAGTTTTTTTTTTTTTTTTTGTAAACGCAATTGTGCTCTTTATTTAAATAAAGTTACGGACCAATGTTCTATACAAGTATTTTTCTTCCACCAAGGCGATCTGGTTCAAGTTTTCACTTCTGTCGGCACTCGCGGAGTGCCACCACTTTTTTTTTAAACGTTGCCCCACACTAGGAATTTCTCCTGTATTGTGGGTGCGTTTACAAACATTTAAACTCACATACACAAACAGCCAGACCCGGAACAACTACTTGTAGGTCATACAAATATTTGAACTGTGCAGGAATTGAACCCGTGACACGCAGCGCAGCAGTCGTGCCGTAATTACTATAGGTATATAGAATAATTACAACTAAGTAATCAAAATAAAAAGCCCTCTTCCTCTCTCCTACTTTGCTGTGCCCGACATAGTCTACAATGATCACGTGGCGGCATCTACATCACCACATGCGAACTACGCATCAAAGACCTGACGTCACACAGATCCTGCATCGCGCAGTTAGAGTTTACCGCGCGAACATATTTTTGTAAAACCTACCTAAGTTCAAATGTGGAAGCAATAAATATATTGAGTATTGACTATCACTCTCCAGAAGCTTCTTCAAGCGCATTGCCTCATCTCCTTATTGGTGGCTCTGCTCCACAGGATTCATACTCTGTAACCATGCACCAAGCTTTGAAGTGCTATCAAATTTATGTACTTTTTATTTTATAATATAACGTAACATCACGATTTTATTTTAGTTTTTATTTTAGAGTAAAACAGTGCATCTATATAGTACTCATTTCGCCAGGGGCGAGCCTATTGCCATCAACCGAGCACTAATCTAGACTCCAAGCTGCTACTGCGAAATTCCTAATGGAAAAACCCAGTTACACTTTGCCCGACCTGGGAATCGAAACCGGAACCTCATGCTCAGCAGTAGCTCTTACTCTCTTGTAGACCAACAAGGCAACCTCTCTCTAATCACACAAAACCGCACTCAGAAGCTTCAAACTCTAAAAAATAATAATAAATTATTTTATTTGGGACAACATAGGAATCATGTTTGTTGTTAATACTCACCTTAGATACTACAATTTATACACTAGGATTAGTAGTTAATTAATCCAGGCGTGACCTTGCGAAAATCCATTATAATATACATTAGACGTGGATATATTGAGTAACTTTTCCTTAGCTATTTCTAAAGAGCCATAAAAAGCCCTGAAAGAAATCGACATGTGTTTCACCTCTCAACGAGGCATCCTCAGGATGACGATTGACTTGTCGCGAACTCGAACACGGTGTGTTGCCACACCGATCGCTGAACGAAGACTGAGCAGCGGTCGGTGTGGTTACACGCCGTCCGCCGACGGCTGTGAATAGTCGTGGCACTCCTGGAGTGCCGACAGAAGTGGAAACTCGAACCAGATCACCTTGGTGGAAGAAAAATACTGTATAGAACATTGGTTCGTAAACTTATCTAAATAAAGAGCACAATCGCGTTTACAAAAAAAAAAAAAACTTCCGAAACCTTTAAAGTAAAAATACTTGCATAGAAAATTGATCCGTAACGTAATATAAATAAAGAGCGCAATCGCGTTTACAAAACCTTTAAAGTAAAAATACTTGCAGAACGTTGATCCGTAACGTAATATAAATAAAGAGCACAATCACGTTTACAAAAATGAGGTGTCGTCATGGTGTCGCGAAATCAATGGTTTAGTCCCATCTCAAAAATGCCCAACGCGTCTAAAGAAGTTTTCACTTCACAATTTTGCTGTTGATCGAAAGTCACACGGTACAGCTTGCAAAACTTTTTTTTAATTTTCCTCTTTGCCCCAGAAAAGTGACCTCCTATTCAAAATTCATTTATTTACGTTACACGTCCGTGGTTGGGTCACAGAAACTCATATGTGTACTAAATTTCAACTTAATCGGTCTATTAGATTCGGAGCTAATTGGCTGTGACAAACAGTCAGACAGACAGACAGATATACGAGTGGTCCTATAAGGATTCCGTTAATTCCTTTTTAGGTACGGAACCCTAAAAAGCTAAGTACCTACTGATTGCTCATGTTTGCAAAGTAATAAATAACTTGATTTGATATTTGAGTCAACTCAAAATGGCAACTCGGGAAATAACTAATTTATTCAAACGTATTTCGAGCGAATCAAATAACGCTGTATTCAATCTTTGATTAGGTACCTAAAAAGGTTGATTGACATCGAAAATAATTAATATCATTGACGTAGGTACTTAGAGCGCTAACACACTAGAACGCCATGGCGACGTCGCTGGTACGTAGCCATAGCCACCTCTGGCTGGCTACCTACCGTAACCAAATGCAGTTGCCAAATAAGTAGTCAGTAACACGCGGGCGTCCATCCTAGCGATCAGTTGGTGATTGAGTGAGGGAAGCGTAACTTACTTTTTAGTTACAAAATACTGGCGACTTGGCTACGCGTCGCCAGGTCGCCAGAGTATCCAGTCTCCACGTAAAGCTCGGTCGGTCGTGGCTACGTTTCCAAATTGTCGACGTCCCCAGACCGTAGCCAAATGACTTAACTGTCATACATTTTAATACGAATTGTTTGGATACGTAGCCGGCGACGACGTCGCCATGGCGTCCCAGTGTGTTAGCGCTCTTACTTACTACACTATATGCCATATCAATCTGCCTAGCCTTTTCGAGTATCCCAGTAGACTAGAAACCGACCCCAAGTCAGATTCCAGTCTAACCGAATGCAGCTGAACACTAGTATTTTACATGGAGCGACTGCCTATGTGACCTCTACAACCCAGTTACTGGGTTGGTTGACTTTCGGGTTTCGGACTACTCGTAACGACTATCAAAGATCTACAAACGACAGCCGGGACCAACGGCTTAACGTGCTTTCTGAGGGTCTCGATTTGTATTGGATGGTCACTCAGCCACGGAATGACCTCGGCAAGCGTAGTTTAACCTTTGATCAACCCGTGGGGCTGTTATTATTTAGCCCTCCTTTGATTATCTGCCTTAAATCGAAAACAACATTAAAGTAAGTACTTACATGCTAGTAGATGTTTGAAAAGCGTATTCATAACGCCACCGTCCACATACATACTGAATTCCGTTTCGGAATTCCGTTTCGATATATCGATTTGGAATTTCGTAGGCAACAAATCCATACAAAAAACCGTCCACATACAGACGAAATTTCGAATTGGAGAACATTTCGAACGAAGAACTGTATAGATAGATCCTTGATTTTATATGGATTTGCTGCCTTCGAAATTCCAAATCGATATATCGAAACGGAATTCCGTATGCATGTGGCCGACCTGAGTGACTACAAGACGAGGACGAGGGAGGACGAGGGAGCGAAGCGAGAGCTTTAACAACGCGAAATTGATGCGGGAATTATCGTGCATACCAGCGCGACTACAGCGCGAACAGCGAACTTTATTTTATTTAGTGAATAGCCACAGCCGCACGTCTATAGCTTAGTATAGCACCTAAATTGCTGTGTTATTTCAGTCTCATATTTAACATCAGAGTCTGACTCTCATGAAGAAGACCTTTTATTGCTTGCCCTTGCGGAACAGACCGATTGAGTCCCATATTTTATCTTTTTTACGTATATTTTTAAATCCAGGATTTTTCAGATCGTATAGAAGAGTATATTCTCTTACTTTTTCGATCAACATCTCTATATTATTATCGTCTGTCATCGTGGAGTTCAAATAATGAGACGTCCATAATAATGTAACGATCTGTACACACGCCTGACCACAAGACGCGTGATACCTGCTCACTCCCACTTTGTCGACACATTGGTCCCGCATCGCGGTCGCGTAGATGTGCAAGGCACCATATAATAACACGAACAGCGTCCGCCCACTGACTTATAAACCTATGGACTTGCCATACCTACAAAATTTGCGTGCTTATCTACAAAAATCTGGCGCATAAAATGGCTGCCTTTCGTAGGGTTGTAACTGCAAGCAACATGCGCAGCCGATATTGATATTTAACCTTAATGAATTTGTTTTTTATTACTGGATATTTTTTTTAAGAATTGGCATTGTAAATGTAATGCAGCTGAAGTGACAAGAATTTTAGAAGTTGTGGTTGTTTTATGTTTCATTATAGCTTGTTCTTGAACTGGCTCTCTTTCCCTTCAAACTGAAACACGACAGTGGATGCGCTGCTGCTTTGCGACAGAAATAGGAAAGACCGACGGCCTTGTAGGCAGAAAAGTAGATTAGACTATACGGAGACCACTTCAAACACCAATCTACATGGTCTTCACATGATCTGACCAAGATTATGTCTGGACTTTAAAAGAGACTGTGACCTCTGAGTTTGTTTCGACCTTTCTTCTCAGAGTAGTCAGATAGGAAACGCCGACCTCATCTAATTTTTAAAATATGATTGACGTGTAAAAGTGTTTGTACAAACCTACTTACACAAATAAAATCATTTATCATTTACTTACCAACAGATGTATGAGGCGACTGGCAACATACCGAACCCACTAAAAACATTTTTTTTTTTTTTACAAATTAGCCTATCGTAATCCACTGCTGGTCATAGGCCAAAGGGGTAGTAAATACATAATAATATTTTATTATCTTTCTACTTTTCGAACAACTTAATTATGTAAAATAATAACAATGTTTTATGTAAAAAAAAGACATTCGTTTCTGAACAAAATTAACTTATTCAAATAGTTTCTTTATGAAACTTTATCACTATTTTTTGCATGATATCGGTATCTTATATCAATGAAGGCTGTAATTGTGGATTTTACAAGCAACAACAAGTCAAGTCAAGTCGTAAAGTGCCAACGCACTTTTCATGTCAATAATGAAGCCAATAAAGCCAGTTTTTCTTCGTGATTTTACTAACAATTATCATGAAGGAAGCTTTAAACTATTTATATAATCACTAGCACTTTCAAACAATGCTCTAAAGAAGCCAATGTTTTACGCATACGTTACTTTTTCATCGGCATTTACAGTTTGGTACCATTTGCTCAAAATGCGGGAGTGTGGCAAACAAGTGTTGTAGGCACTTCTTACACTGCCGGGGTTGCGAAGAAGTCCAAAAGGGAGATCGTGGCCCCCGGTAACATGGCAACTGAAGCAACACGAGTGGGTTTTAGTCAGTAAGTGTCTGTCAGAAAACTTATTTAATAATTTCCCATCCAAAAAAAGGCACTTCTTACAAAATCATACGCTTTCGGAGAAAAGAAAAATGAAGCATAAGGCCAAATGTTCTTAATTCTTCAGAATACTCTCTTTCTACAGGTAGACCTTTAAATTAGGTAATTTGCCTTTTAAGAAAACCTTCTGAACCTGCACATTCGTCTAAATTGAAACTTTCTTCATTATTGATGATTTACCTTTCTTAAGGTCTTGAATAATATTAGAAAAAAAAAAATGGCAATCTTTCCATCCCGTCTCCGGACCTTTTCATTTAAACTTCTCACTTTTTTTTAGCATATCACATTTCGTCGTGAGATATTTTATTTTATCATTTGGTTGCTGGATCTGAAACATAGTAATGTATAATATTAAATATATGTATACAGCATTAAAAAATAAAACACGTCCAAAGTCCCCCTTGAAAAGTAGAAGTAATGAAATTATCATAATCGGTTTTCTTTACATCCCTCTGTTAATAATAAAAAATCATAAATAATATATCAGCACTTTTTGGGAAAAAATAATTAGTTTACCTTTACAGATGGTACATTTTAGGTATAATTTTCTTCCAGCAACTTTAACTTCAATGGACTGGTCGAATCCGATTTCTTTTGTTTTTTACGCAAAACAGCTTTATTTCATTGGGAATCAAAAACATTTCAAAGGTTTTAATTTTAAATACGCCATTCTTTAAAAAATCTAAATAATATCTACAAAATGTATCCTTACCATTATACTTGAAGTAGGTTGTTGTGAGAAACAGATTTGCCTAGGCGGAAAAAAAAGATAGTCACATAATTAAATTACTTATTTACATATTTAATTCATTGAAATTTGAGTTACTGTCAATACAAAAAGTATTTAAAAGATGTGTTGAAATTACTGCGCTATGCAATTTTTGTTTAAAAACGTACCAGCATAGTCGATGTGGGCACTACGCCGTCTTGTGACCTTATCACATCGAGGGTTCAGTTAAAACATGACTCACACACAAAGTGTATGGAGCAGATATGCCACATTTTAAGTATAGAGTTTATGATAGTTAATTGATTCAAGCGTGATCTTGCGGAAATCCATTATAAAATACAATAGAAGTGGATATATTCAGTAATCTGTTCCGCTTAGCTATTTCTAAAGAGTCTTAAAAAAACCCTGAATGAAATCGACACGTATTTCACCTCTTGACGAGGATGACGATTGACTTGTCGCGAACTCCAACACGGCGTGTTACCACACCGAGCTCTCATCAAGGCGACCGGTCACGCATAGACATGATTTTGACGTCACACAATAGTGTTGCCAAATTTAGTCCTTGACAAACATTTAGATGTCTCTCTTTTCATATGCAGCTCTTGGCTAGTTAAAAAGAGACAGAACGCTTTTTGACATGTGTGTTTCGATATGGTAGATATTTGTATAACTATTTTTCCTATAGTAAAATATGCCATCTCCATAAGTTTCCTATATCAATGCGTCCCCCGCGCGTTAGACGCTCCCGCTTCGCTTCCCGCCTCCCGCATTGTGGTCGCTCAGGTTTGGCCGAAGCTTTAACCTCCAAATCCACATTAAAACTGGTAAAATCCTTACAAAACCAATATATCCGAAGCCAACAGTTTTCGAAATCAACTCGACAATGTCATGATAATGGAATTTGATTAAGTGGCATCCTCAATAATAATATAGTGGAGAGCGATATCATTGCTTATCACACTGATATTGGCACTTCATTATATGAGATAGCGTGTTTCATTATACACTAGTTGTTGGTGCGGGTTCGTTCGTAGGCGTTTGGGAGTCCGAAAATAATGTTATTTTGGAACTAAATTTTTAATTATGTGACTCGGAAGGGTTACTGCTGAGCATGAGGTCAATGGTTCGATTCAGAGGTCGGGTAGTGTTCAAATTTTGCGCCCTTACGCCCCTAACCGCCGCAGGAGACGCCCTGGGCGTCGGGAATCGCAGGCCGATTGCAGGCTACCATAGGCGCGGGCTTGTGGACGGTGAGCAATGGGTAACTCGCCGTCCGATAAGGACCAAACTTGGGTCGACGGCGCATTGTGTTCCACGCGCGCCTCAAAGAGATGTCAGCAGAACTGACGGGGTCCGCTTAGGCCGATGCCTGCCGGGGTCGTGGGAAAATCCGAAAGGGATACCGTGGCCCCTGGCAACACACAGGCAACTGAAGGAACACGTGTGGGTTTTCAGTAAGAGTCTGACACGCGCTCCCGCTCCGCCCAGAGCGGGAGAAGTTATTTGATAATTTCCCAAACAAAAAAAAGGCCGGGCAGTGTTATTATTTATTTACATATGCTACCTCTTACTACTATCTTTAAAGATTTTAGACCTTATTCGATAGTGTTGCTATCAACTATTATTAAGTTCCAAATATTTAAGTTTTTTTATCTATTGCTCAGTACGTGTCCGAAGTCTGATTCGAAGTGGTCAGATCAAATATCCAGCAGCATCCATCCATTCCATTCTCAGCAGTGAGAGAGCGATGAAAAGGAGAAAGAGAGTCTGAATTCTGGATTTGTGCCCGAATGTTGACAATAGGCTCGTCCCTATTACATGAGACTTAAACACTACTGGCGAAATGTGGGTGTACGTCACCTCTGCACAACCCTACGGGAACATAAATTGGTAGGCGACCCCAGAGATTTATTGAGCAAGCATATGCAATATAAAGATAAATGCAGTCAACTTTGGGTGGAATACTTTGATTTGAGGTCTAAAACGAAAGGTATTTGGTATAAGACGATAGCTGCCGAACCTCCTCGGATACCTTGGTTTAGTAATGGTAAGTTAAGTAGGCGATTATTGGTAACTGCTCTCAGATTGAGATCTGGACACATGCCTCTCAACAATTTTGGATTTCTCATGAAAAAGTGCCACTCTCCAAACTGTGAGATATGTGGTAAAGTAGAAGACGTTGTGCATTTATTGACGGAATGTGTTCGCTTTCAGACTGAGAGAGAAAAATTAATAATAGATCTAAAATTAAATAAAAATAACATAGGATTGTTTCACGAGATTTTGTCTATTCCAATGTCTGATGCTGTTAAAAGTCTGTTTAGATTTGTAAGTCTTCGTTTTAAGTCTACCTTATGAATTGACTTTTAGTCTAAGGGGTTAATTAAGTTTTGTTTTGTTGTATTGTAGCTATATAAGGTACGATGGGACTGTCATGTATTTTATATAAAAGTCCCTATATTAAATAACGAGAATAAAAAATAAAAAAAAGCATATGCAGGGCGAAAAGTTGATAACCGCACCAAGTAGGTTCAGCATGACGAGAGAACAACGAAAATATATTTAAAAAATTTCAAATACGAGTCCCGTCGTCATGAGTCCACTTTCAGATTTCGAAATAGAGCCAAAAATAAAGTGATTTTTAGAGCCTTTGATTTTGGTATGATCGTGTGCGGCTTATATTTTATTTTTTAAAGTATTTCATACATCTGTTTTTTTTTATTTTTTATTTAATATTCATATCTGTATCTATCTATCCGTGACATCACTGCGGGCCCTATCAGAATACCAGCGCTGTGACATTTTTTATTTTTTATGTCGCAGCATATGCTGAGATAGGAGCCTTTTGTCCTCGTACAGGACTTTCTACTATTATTTTAATTTAACTTTGTTTTTTTTTTTTATTTTTTTATTAATGTTTTAATGAGTGTTTTTTAGTTTAATTTGTGATTTCCTGTGCGAGTCTCAATAAATACTTTTTCTTTCTTTCTTATATCATAATGACTTAAATAAATAAATAAAATCCTAAATCTGACGAGTTTGGAAACTCAGATTTGGGCAATTTTTAAAAGGATATTCAGGGCGAATAAAACTTATTCTGTGCAATAGTGTGTATGACAATCATAATATTATTTTTGTAATTGTATTTTTAATTGAGACTTGTAATAAGTTTCTCAGGATAGTTTTAAAAATAGCCTGGTGTTCTTTGTGTGATGGTTAAGTCAGCATCGATGTGTTTTCGAGGAGCTCATGGCTAAGTACTAAAAGCTGCACGGGTCGATCCATCAGGTAAAGCTGCGCTTGCTGGGGTTGATTCGTGGATGGGTTTCCATTTATACGTACCGAGACTCCTCCGTGCCTCGGAAAAAATCACGTTAAGCCGTTGGCTCCGGCTGTCATTCGTGGATCTTTGATGTCGTTACGGGTCGTCATAAGCCCGAAAGTCTGACAACCAGTCTTACTAAGGGGCATCGTATTTCCTAGTTACTGGGTTGTGGAGGTCAGATAAGCAGTCACTCCATGTAAAATACTGGTATTCAGCTGCATTCGGTTGGACTGGAAGCCGACTCGAACTTAGTTAGGAATAGGGTAGGTAGATTGATTGACGTGTTTTCGATAATTTAGATATTATTTAATTTTCTTCCTCGAATCTGCTCGCAATTGATTATAATGCTCTCAGTCCAGGATGGTGTAAACTAATAATTATTAGAAAATAAACCATTTATAGTTAATTAAGATTCGTTTACAGCATAGTAGCATTTTCTTATCAAAATTTTTTTTTCTCAGTCTTGGTCCTACTGCATCCAATTCTGGTATGGTGATGCTTTCAGGAATTTGGAAATTGTGTAGGCCTTGAATAATGTATGTTACCAAATATTTGGTTTACCTAGAAACATGTGAGTAAGTATCATTTGACGTTTGCAGAAAAAACAAAAATGGCCGACCCAATCATTTCCATGTTCTTTAATGACTTCTTCGACAAATATATCGGAATTTTGGAAGTCAAAAACCTCGTCAAATACAATAATAACACACAAGCACTTATAATACTGCCTACTTTTTACGACAAGGGACGGTAGATAAGGCAAGAAAACTCCATTTTTATCCCCGAATAACCATCAAAATAGTTATTATTATGAAACACAAAAAGTTTTTATGGACTTTCATCTATTTACGTACTCCTAATCTGTGTGAGCGAGCCCACGAGTATGACGTCAAATCTCCTGTCTCCCTCTCTCTTTATGACGTCACATGCTGCTTGACAATCGATGACAACCTTTTACCCTTGCAAAGAATACCCGACTTTAGCTGGATTGGAATAGAACTCAAAATCGAACTAAACCATTCGGATAAGGAACCATGACGTCACAGAAAAGGGGTGTAAAGAAGAAAAATAAATATTGATTACCGATAACACTGTGGACTTTATTACGGTCGCGATAAGGTTCGATTTCGTGTGTGGTCTATAAATACATTTGATGTCCCACTAAAGTTTCGCCAAGGATTCCGAGGCCTATTTGTTTGGCATTAAGTGTTTTCCCTTGTAAAAACCTACGTGGGGATCAACGGGGGAGAAGAGGGGAATTTTGTACCTTCCGGGGTTAGTAGAGGTCGAAGTGTCATTATGGAGTTGAATAGTCGTTAAGTAGGTAATTTACATAGAGTTTGATAGCTTGTAACTACTTGGAAGTCAAAACAGTTCTTTGGGAGGAGATTATTTAGCCAAAAACAACCAAATAAGTTTATCGAAAGAGATAAGACCTAGATTTTTTCAAAGTCAAATCATTTATTTGAAATAGGCACTTAAAAGGCACTTTTTGAACGTATTAATATTCAGCGTGAGGTAATGCTGTATTACGTTATTTTTATCATTAATGGAGGATTTCAATTCGTCGGATTATTTTTTTATTTTATTTTCTGGGATAATTATTTACCACGTCGACCGATTTCGGTAATTCTTGTCCTTAAGGATGATTTTATAAATTTCGATGAGTGGTTTTTGAGTTAGCTTCAATAATACTTTATCCATTTCATCTATGTTGATGATATTACACAACAAAACTACTTGTTATGTAAAATAATTACATAATAATAGTTGTGTGGGAATCCACAACAAAAAAATTAAAACTTACAACACAAAAAAAACCGCCCAAGTGCGTGTCAGCCCACGCACAATGAAGGGTTCCGTAGTTGGGATGAATTTATCCCAAGAATAAACTTAACATTCTTGTTGAAACACATGTTCTCCCATACATTCCAACTGAAAATGTAAGTTTGTACGCACACCATTGGGAGATTTATCATGGTATTTTAAGACGATAGACTTCTTATAGGTTTTCCTGCAATCTATTCATTTCTAAATTACGTTACACGTTCGTGTTTGGGTCACAAAAATTCATGGGTACCAAACAATTAAATTGGTCCAGTAGATGGCCCATTCTCTGAATTTTTTTCAAAATTTTAGGCTCAGTAATTAAATGGTAAACTTTCATAAATTTTCTTAAATATCTTTAAAAGTATTCATATTAAAATTATGAAAAAAAAAAAAAACAGTGGCCCTCCGGGAGTGCCGACAGAAGTGAAAACTTGAAAAAAATTGGCACCACGGTAATCAACGTCTTACGAATTTTCGATCAGGTCACGTATCCTGACGCGAGTTTAACATTTTTTACCCATTACAAAAAAAGTGCACAACGCCGCTAAAGAAGTTTTCACTTCAAAAATATTTGAGTATAAGCCCTTTCATTTAATACAATATATTACACGGTACAGTTTGCAAAACGAAATCTACCAATAGCTCTTCCAGGCGTTTTCAGTACGGTTAGTTTTAATGTTCTTTTATTTTAATTTTTTTTTTTGTTTTTCCTATGCATGCCCCAAATAATAGAAAAATCTTACTTATTATAACGTTTACTACCTTTGGATAAGCCCCAGAAAACTTAGTATATTCGGAGATTGTGAGATAGGCTGTATAAAAACCAGCCTTGAACATTATTTTTCTAAATGAGACTGACATTTAGAATAATAACGTTCAATGTTGGATATAGACCCCAAGAATCGCCACAATGACCGCTCCTGCGTTAAAATCAACGATGTACTAACCCTCCTGTGTACGTTTATGCTTCTAAAGATGGATCCAGACTTGGCGAGGCATGCGCTCCGCACGGCGCACAACGCATGCCTACGTGCATTATGTACTACAAATACTCAATTTGAAATAAGATTTGACATTTAAACAAACGTTTTTACAGTCCGTTCAACCGATTTTGACTTCGTAGTTCATGCCTCGCCACGAATATAAAGGTTAGGATATACACCTTGCGAGGCACGCGCTGTGCGCCGTGCGGAGCGCATGCCTCGCCAAGTCTAGATCCACCTCTAGAAAATCATTAGAATTCACAAGGAAAACAGCATCGGAAAATAGCAAAACAAATAAATAAAGAAATAAATTAGAATTGATTGTAATTTCTTCCTCGACAATCATTCTTGTCACATCACGACTTCCCTGCCTTCCGTTCATTCTTGTACCATTCGTCGCTGCCCATTGCAATAGCAATCCCTTTACCCTTATATAATACGGGGATTCGTAAATAAATAAACATACAACGTGTAACGTTAAATGCGCAAAACCTGAAAATAGTTTGATCAGAATAACGAGCTGAATCAATTGAACTACTTTTTAATATAGGTCACATTTTTTCAAAAAATCATTATTAAAAACGTTGCCGTGTCTTTTTATTCATAGGGCAAGCCATCACATGCGCAAACCCGCCAAAATAGGTAAACAAACACAAATTCTTGTCGACCAATTAAAATTTTCTCATACGCGAGATATAAATAGCTTTTATTTCAATGGAAATACGAATCTTACAAACTAAAACAGCACATAAAACCATTAAATTTTTTTTAATGTTTTTTTTTTTCGGCCTGAAATAGGTCAATTGAATTAAAAATCAGTTGGGGTGTCTGAGGTTTTGCGCATTTAACGTTACACGTTGTATTAGGTAGAGGTTAGGTAAGGTAGGTATAGGTGGTAGGTTACATGGGACTTAAACATAACTAGCGAGATGTGGGTGTACCAACTACAGGTACACCTCTGCCCAACCCTTCGGGGAAACAACCAACTATTTGTGCAATATTTCTAACGATGCACGATGCGTTGGAAAACAGGCCAGTGGGAAAAGTAGTTAATGTTTTAGATATACGTTTAAATGTAGCAGTGGGTGAAGTGTACATGGATGATAAATGATTCTTTGTCTGTAAGTAGGTTTGAAGTACGTTTTAAATTGTACATCTATAGTTCGTACTAACACTTTTACACGTCAATATATTCTATCTGACTACTCTGAGAAGAAAGGCCGAAACAAACTCAGAGGTCACAGTCTCTTTTAAAGTCCAGACATAATCTTGGTCAGATCATATGAAGACCATGTAGATTAGTGTCTAAAGTGGTCATTTGAGGAAAGAACCACAAAGATTGAGTGGACCTGTCCTGTGCACGCATTTATTAGTAATCGTGGAGCTCAACTCAGAACTTAAGGAGCTCAACGATTCAACGAATGATACCAAAGAAAGGACATTTGGGTAGACCGCATAAATTATTCAAATTACCAGACCATGTTTAAACAATGATTATGATGATGATGACACCAGAAAAATCAAAAGAATTGCTGATACGTGGGCAACTAACTATCAAGGTAAAGCTGAAATGATTCAGTACCGTTATCTTATCAGCACCCTATTTATTCAGTTGTAGTGTCAGCCGTTGTTACGGTAAATTAAGTTTCAGAAAAAGTTCTGCTTTTTAAAGCACCATTTATACATATAATATACAGTGTGACACTTTATAATTTGCACTTATCGAAATAAGGAAATCTATGCTTAATTTTATCGATATTTAAAAAAATCTAATTTTTCTTTGGTTGTAAACGACAAACAGAAAAAAAAAAATTAGATCGAAAATGTTACGATTATTGTAAAAATTAATGAAAAAAAAATGTTTATTTTCAATTGAGGGTAGTTTTTTTTCCACAATTTTAATTTTATGAGGACACCTAATTACTTCCACTCAGTTTGTTTCATCGCGATAGATCGTTTAGTTTAAAATTTACACTGTTTCAATTATTTTTTTTTTTAATTCCTTACGAAATATTTAGATTTTTTAAATATTTTTTCCATCGATAAAATTTAACATACGTAGATGGTCATTTCGATATGTTCAAATTATGAAGACTCACATTGTATATATTTTAAATCTATGTTTCATATTAACGCCCGCGTACTGTATAAATTTTCTAACTCGCATCCTCAGTCCTAAGAGCGGAACTTGCAAAAACAACTTCGGGACAAGAGTAAACAAAAAAAAAAAAAACAAAGACAGCAAAGTCGATGAAAGTCGGAAGAGGAAAATTCTTCCCTTGACAATAATCGATATAAACAAGTCGATAAATTGCACGAACGCGTCGTAATCTCTCCCCTGTCGATCGTTTGTCCTCACATTAGTCCCCTAAGGCCTTTATTTATTGTTTAAATTGCATAGTATGTACGAAAATAGATTTCCGTGATGAGGCCGACAAAAGATTCAAGGTTTCGAAAAAGTTTGTTTAAAAAATATATCACCATCTGCCTCGCCTTTTCCCAACTATGTAGAGGTTGCTTGCGGAGTGCAAGGCGACCTGGCTGTCAAAAGCTTTGGTTACCAGGTCGATTTTTAAATCTCAGATAAGTGCAGCTGCATATTAAAAGTGACTAGTGGTCGCCACATCTGTGGTCGACTCAACAACACACAAGCTTAATCAATCTGCCTTTTTGGGACCAACTGAATACCAGTGTTTTACATGGAGCGACTGCCAGTCGAACCTCCACGACTCAGTTACTGGGTAATAAGATATCCCTTGGTAAGACTGGTTGTCAGACTTTCAGGCTTCCGAGTACCCGTAACGAATATCAAAGATCTGCGAATGACAGTCAAGACTAACGGCTTAACGTGCTTCCGAGGCACGGAAGAGTCTCGGTATGTTATGAATGGTCATCCATCCACAGACCGACGTCGGCAAGTGATAGCTTAACACCAGTTACTTAAGGGGTACAAAATTGCATAGGCAGCAGTGTCCTCTTGTAACTTTTTTATCAGACAGGGGAACGCTTTGCTTATCGTCAAATAACTGCTAACAACAAACCTCTGGACTGGTGAAAAGAACCAATCAGCAACGGGTCAAATGCTTAACAATTAAACTTGGAATGATCTAACCTATAAAAACCCTCTTATAAACATTTATAAGAGAGTTTTCTTTGCATTTTGTCTGTTGATACCATCGACCAGACATTTTTAGGATATCCTGTGCATTCGTAGACAATGACCCATAGAGATCGCTTAAAAACTTTGATAATGTCCTCAAAATGTCTCAACAATGGTACAAAAGGCAAAATGCCGGCTGGTGACAATAACTTGAGGTAAATTTGATCTCAGAATGAACGAAAAAGCCCATAATCACGATGTTTGTTCAGGAAAACCTATAGAAAACCGTATAATGTCGTCTATATATCTTCATTGATGGTATAACTGGCAAAATGTGATCATTGTAGACTAAGCTAAATAGAAGAACTTCAGTCGATTGAGCTTCGAAAGGGGATTTCTGCTTCAAGAGCCGACCGGATAGGGTTGCCACGCATTTAGAATTTTAAGTAATATTTATGCAAATTGATTTTTGGTGTGGGTCACTGAACGGTTTTGGACCCGTTTCTTAGAAACTAAAATTAGTAAATTGTGAGTTCAAAGCTAAAGTAGATTTTTAATTTTCAATATTAATGTTATGTTAAATTTTTAATTAATGGCATTGACACATTGGCATGAAAAAAAAAAGAAAAATTAAAAAAACTGCCGAATACATATTATTACTTATTTCTGTAATCTTAACTACCCCTTTTATGTGCCTTTTTAAGTTAAAGAGCATTGCTGACTAAGTCGAGGTTCGCACGGATATAATAAAAACGGGGCAGGATTTTATCATGCACTGGATTTTCAACTCTCGCTGTTAAGCAGAGCGTTGACAATCCAACGCGCTGGAATGCACTCCCGTCCCAAAAAACACATTGTTGGATTTTCAACTCTCGGCGCTAAGCAGAGCGTTGAAAATAAAGTGCACGAAAAAAATCACCGCGATTTTATTACGTCCGTGCGAACGTGGGCTAACAGTGAAGGAAGTTTAGACTTAAATCACCACAGACAATTTATACCACATAGCATAAGACCAGTATGTGTACACTAAGGCCCTGTGTACACGGTACGGTTTCTGTATGGTAATATAAACCGCGCCGTAGAAAAAACTTGTCTTTCAATAAGCTTCCATAGTGATCCATGCATCACTGACGACCGTGCCTACACACGGCGAAAAAACGAACGAAGTAAAAACGTGTGTTTACAAAGGGCCTCAGTGTGCAATAAATGTTTTTACTTTGACTTTGACCATCATCAATAAAAAAGGCGCGTTTTATAAGCAGAGCAGTAATAGCCTAGTGGTGTGACCGTCGGACTGCCAAGTCATAAGTCTCGAGTTCGAATCCAAGGCACTCACCTCTGACTTTTCGGATTCATGTGCGTATTGTATAATTATCACTTGCTTCAAAAACGGTGAAGGAAAACTTTGTGAGGAATCTAGCATGCCTGAGAGATATATTCTCGACGGTATATGAAACCAAGCCAGAGGACCATGGGTGGCTTTAAAACTCTGACACCAGGCTAGCCACTAACTACACGAAAAGAAGAAGTGAAAAGAAAGAAAGAAAAATAGGTTTATTTGTCACAGAGACACGTGCATACATAAAAGACAAGAGTAAACGAAAACAACAAAAAGTACATAATAAATCACGAGCATAAAACAGAAATTAGTCGGCAGCTGCACGACATGACTGTGACAAGAAGGCTCCCACTCGGCATGATGCAGTGCTATGGGAAACCCACAGCACCGCGCTGACTTTCATTAGTCACCAGAAAAAAAAGATGACGTATGGAAATCAAGTCAGGTTCAGTGATTTCTGTGTCTCCAGGTGAGGCCTGCCGGGGGTGCGAAGAAAACCGAATGGTAAATCGTGATCCCCGTAACAGGGCAACCGAAGGAACACGGGTGGGTCTGACACGCCCTCCCGCTCCGCCCAGAGCGGGAGAAGTTATTTGATAATTTACCACCCAAAAAACAAAGGTTCAGTGATTTGTTTACTAAATAGGCAGATAGCAAAATAAAATAAAATAAACAGTGCTTAGAATAAAAGACAAAAAAAATAAACGAAAAAGCGTCTCTTTATATGGTAAATTTTTATTTTAAACTATGTTGAGCAACATGTGATCGAGGATTTTGGATAAAAACATAACTTTAATACTTTTTGCTCCAGTTGTTTTGTGTGTCTATGTATATTAAGGTTAATATACATAGATAAATCCCACCCCTCACCCTTTCTTCTCATGGGAGAAGGCCATCTGCTACGATCCTTACATACTCCTTTTGCCTCATTTACGTTCATACATCGAGTCATACACGCACACCGGTTGCGAGTACTACGCACCTGGCCTTTCTGAAGAATATAACTACATTTCCTTCTAAACTATACTAAAGGGTAATAAACAGCTGTCACCCGTGGTTCCGTGACATTACAGCAGCTCCCGGATATTGCAAACCGTTTCCATATTTTAACTTGTAAATTCCTCGTCGGGAAATGTCCGTGGTTTAATATCGGAGATGTGGTGCGCCTACTCGAGTGGGGGATGAGTGTGCTTTGATTACGAGGCGCCGACACGACGGTGACAGGGTTACCACGAGAACGGAAATGAAGTCGGGATTAAAAAAATGGTTAATAATTTTGATACTTTAGGTATCTTCATCATTTTGAGAATTGATAGGAATGGTATCATCTCAATCATTTAAATAATGCCCGTAAAACTCATGAATTCGTATTGGAAGTGCTTATCTGTTGAATTAAAGTCGCATTGTATCTTTAAGAAAGTAAGAATAAGTTTTAATTGGGACTCGCACAGCATGATCACAAATCAGCATCTGGCTAGCCTTTTCCCAACTTTGTTGGGGTCGGCTTTCGGGTTTCTGACGAACCGTAACAACTGTCAAAGTTCTACAAATGACAGCCGGAACCAACAGCTTAACGTGCTTTCCGAGGCACGGAGGGGTCTTGGTATGTAAAGATCGTCACCCATCCACGAGCCGTGCAGCTGTTATAACTTAGCAAACCCCTCGCACAGAACTAATACAGACTAAATATTAAAAACGCAAACATAGAAAAGGGAAAAAAAACAAAAATACATAACACTAAGTATATAAAACAAAAAAATATATTTAAAAAGTCCTGTACGAGGCCAAAAGGTCTCAGTCTCAGCATGATATTGCGACATCTACACCATGGATTCAATACATGATTCTGAACCCCTATGCGTTGAAATTGTTCGCCGTTTATTTAAAAAAAAAAAACTACTGTATCATAGAAAACCATCCATTCATACATTTGCTGATTTTTTTTAAAATAACCGACGAAAAATTTCAACGCTGGGGTGTTTAGAATCATGTACTGAATCCTTGGTAACAGTTTTCGCATCGATGTCCCTGCCACCTATAGTATATAAGTGTCTGTTCGTAATGTCAAAATAAGAGCTTTTTACTAAATGTATAGAAAATTACATGCGGTATTTTAATAAGTACCGTATATACTTTTTTTATGAATTTAGACCGACAAAAAAAAATTGTTATTTAAAAATAATTTATTATTATATTTGGCTGTCTGCCTGTTTGTTCCGGCTAATCTCCGAAGCGGTCTGACCTATTTTGACGGGACTTTCACTAGGAGATAGCTGATATTATAAAGCGTAACAAAGGCTATTTATTTTACAAAAAGAATTAAGGTCAACGCGGGCGAAGCCGCGAAGCAGCTATTTAAAATAAATGTCGCGGCACTGGTATATAGATTTCTCCTATCTCAATTTTTGGGCACAATTTCAGTTCAAAAATACATTTTCTTGGAAATTTTATAGCAATACATTTTCTAATTATCCCTTCGCAAGAATCGGAAACGAGATTCCTCAGATATCTATTTTCCTCAATATTAAGACTCTAAAATAAATATATTTTAGGGTCAACCCTAAATGTTAATACAACTGACGCTCGCAGATTTCCATAGATACGTGTATTCCTCTCAATATTTTTTTCTTTTATTTTTCACAGCCTAATCTCGTAATTTACTCAGTACTCAGTACTCAGAATCCGTCTCATTTGATGTTTTCTTTAGGCTCAAGATTCTATATATTTTTAAAGATAGATTAGATGAGATAAAAAGTTTTTCCTGTAAGTACTTAGGTATTTTTTAAGGTTCCGTACCCGAAAGGTGCCAAACGGAACCCTTACTAAGCCTCCGCTGTTCGTCTGTCCGTCCGTCTGTCTGTTAGGCTGTATCTCATGAACCGTAATAGGTGGACAGTTGAAATTTTCACAGATTGTGTATTTCTATTGCCGCTTTAAAAAATAATAATAATAATTCCATAAACATAACATCACGCCTGTATTCCCCGAAGGGTTAAGCAGAGGTGTACCTACAGTACACCCACATTTCGCCAGTTATGTTTAAGTCTCATGTAATAGGGAGCGAGCCCATTGTCATCAACCGAGCATAAATCCAGACTCCGGGCTGCTACTGAGAAATTCCAAATGGAAAAACCCAATAGCCAAGCATACACGCACGGATTTAACCGGCGGGCACTATTCGGATCCGATCCGTTACTTCACCACATACGTTCACGGGCATCAGTTATAATCGTGACTTTGTTATGAACAGTCGCTATGTCTGATCAGCTGAATATTGCTGTAATTTGTGGTGGTTTAATTTGTCTTGAAGAACGGAAGCGTAGAAGAGTATGGGTGAAGCAATGGCTAAATAAAAGACAGCGATATAGTCACATGAATCTACTGAGGGATTTGTCAATTCATGAACCTGTCGATTTGTTCAATTTTCTGAGGATGGACAAATGTGCTTTTGAATATCTACTTAAAACAGGAAAACCTTTAATCCGGAAGGAAAACACAGTTATGAGATATGCTGTTAGTCTACGAGAACGCCTCACAATAACGTTACGTTCCCTGGCAACTGAAAATACGTATGAAGATTTAAAGTTCTTAAGCGCCATTTCACCTCAACTGCTTGAGAAAATCATACCGGAGACATACTGGGCTATTTTCAATAAAATGAAGCGCACACACGTACAGGCAGAGCTCGGATTGTACCCGATCCGTTCGTTTTGGGCACGGGCGACGGGCAGGCAACACGCAGACATATCCGTGACTTTTATCGCCACACATATACAGATATGCCCGTCGGGTACCCGTACGGGCAGATCCGCCGGGTAAATCCGTGCGTGTATGCTAGCCTAATAACACCTTGCCCGACGCGGGAATCGAACCCAGGACCTCATACTCAGCAGTAGCGCGACCACTAGACCAAGGAGGCAGTCAAGTAATTAAATAAAGTTAATACTTAAATGGGGTCCAAGAATGCTTTTTTTGGCGTTTTTTATTTGATCTGAACAAGGTACGCAACCCTTAGTCCGACTCGCACTTGGCCGATTTTTTATGTATGTGTTGTTAAGCAAAAAACTAATCTTAGGTAAGAAATATTGTTGAAGATACTATATGTTTTGGTAATATAAAGGTACCTACTAAGATCATGTGGAAGTAAATAAGTAGGCTCTTATATACATATTTTATATCAAGACTACCTTGTTGGTCCAGTTGTCAAGCACTACTGCTGAGCATGAGGTCCAGGGTTCGATTCCCCGGTCGGGTAAAGTGCTATTGGGTTTTTTTTTTTCTGGTTTTTCTGAAGTTTCTCAGTAGGAGTCTGGATTTGTGCCCGATTGATGGCAATAGGCTCGCCCTCTATTACATGGGACGTAAACATTACTGACAAAATGTGGATGTATTTATACGTAAACCTCTACCTAACCCTTCTGGGAATACAGGCGTGATGTTATGTAAAAAAAAGAAAGAAAAACATTTATTTGGACACAGTTCGTGAAACACAAATCACAAAAACAAAATGAAAAAGTGAAAGTGCAGTGAAGAGTGAGGGTGAGTGTGTGTGTGTGTGTGTGTGTGTGTGTGTGTGTGAATGTGTGTGTGAAGTGTGAGAGAGTGAGTGAGTGAGTGATGAGTTATGTTTACATACTATGTTACTGCCTCCTTTGTCTGACAGTGGTTTGTGCCCGGTTAATAGCAATAGGTTCATCCCCATAACATGCGGATATGACATAACTAATAAAATGTCGATCAACCTTCTATACACCTCTACCTATCGCCCTCATAGTAGCCTGGCTTGATGTTTATGATAAATTCTAATCAAATAAAAAAAAAATGAAAACTAATCCAAATATATTTATATAACTGAATTTTTTGTCACAAAGGGAAACATGAGTATTTACTTAATTTTAATGTTTATGGGCCGTGGGCCAAAACTCTGACATCAGGTTAGTCACTAACCACACGGAAAGAAGAATATTTTAACTTGTGGACGCTAAGACTTATGACATTGCAGTCCAATTCGCTGTCAAAAAAATCAAAATCTGAGGACAAGACTGTCCATCTTACCTCAAAAATCATGGCCCCTCTTCTGCACCTCGCCTTCAAAGGCCTGCGTCGTCACTCCAGCACTTATTTCGGGACATTTCCTCATAACATCGCCTTAAGAAGACGTTCAGCGAGTCGAGTGGTTAATGTCACAATGACGAGATGTGTTAGTGAGAGATGAGAATTGAAATGATGGTGATAATAATGGTGTTGGAGTTTGTTGTCATTTTAGTGACTACAAGTCGTGTACTGTGAGTAGAGGTGGCTTAGTGGTAACGGCCCTGACTTACGAGTTTGTAGGTCATAGATTCGAACCCAAGCAGGCGCTTTACTTTGTGTAAATAATTTTATCACCATTGTCTTTAAACGGTGAAGGAAAACATCGTGAGGAAACCGGCATGTCCTAGAACCAAAAATTCGAAGACATATCTTCGAATTTTTGGTTCTAGGACATGCCGGCATCTATCAACCCACACTGGGCCCGTGTGGTGAATAACGGCCCACTCCCTCTCACCGAGAGGAAGCCCGTGTCCCAGCAGTGGGAACATTATAGGTTGATTATGCTAAGCCGTGTATCAGATGACATTAGTTACCCATCGTAGTCATCGTAGTCATCATCATAGCTTAGGAAAACTCAAAGAAGTCAAAAGACAAATCATTTATTTCAAATAGTCCATCACTTTGAACGTCAAAATTTACAAAATAATATAATTGATTCTAGTCGCCCCTTCCAAGAGGTAGTTTTCGTATGGAGAAGAATGGGCAAGAAACTCCACCGTTACTCTTTTGAAATGTTATACAATAGTTTGTATAAGTGAAGTAATTAGTGCTACGCTGCGTTCTAGGTAACATAATAAATTGTGATTCTGACAAACCACCACACGCAATGAACATTATGTACATGTGCTTGATGCTACGCTGAATGACTAATTTGGCACTTGGCGAGTTACTAAGCAAACATTCAATAACAGAGTCAACAAGACGGAGGACGCATACATAAGCATCTAGTAGGTACGAGGAACAGGGTGTAAAGTTCACTCGTGCATCGTCTACTGAAAAGGGAGAACCTTCCGACCAGACGAGTGTAGTGTCTGGCGGGCAACAGCCCTATGATTGATGTCGGAAAGTTTAGAAATATTTCCTTCGCGCGGTAAACTCTAATTGCGCGATGTAGGATTTTGTGTGACGTCAGGTCTTTGATGCGTAGTTCGCATGTGGCGATGTAGATGTCGCCACAAACAAATCACCATAAGATCTGATGAAAATGTAAACTCACTAAAGGGAATTAGTAACACATTCATCTGTAAGTTTTCATTTTTATAGCTTATCACTTTTTCTAAGAAATCGTTTGAATAACATAATTAAATTGTAATTGAAAAATTATCAAAAAAAAAAACACCTTATGGCTTTACAGTAGGGGTACTCGCATATAATGCCCCTACTGTAAAGCCGCAAGGAAGCGCGTGCATTTGATTTAACCATTGAGCGCGCGCGGTGTTAGACTTGGCCGTAAGTAAGATGTCAAATGTTACATATGATGTGTAACATTTGACATCTTACCTTGGTAAAAAACAACATTAACGTAATAAGCAACATTGAATTTGCCTCGTCAAGGTCGTTTCTGACGGCCAACTCTTGCACCGCGCGCGCTCAATGGTTAAATCAAATAGCACGCGCTTCTCCGGCTTACTGAAAAGGGACGGATGTGTGTTACAGAAGCCGGGGTCCTGTTACACACTTCCGTCCCTTTCCACAAAATCACTCCCACAGATTTTTAGGGTATATATGTTCTGTGCACAGATTGCAGGAAAGCCAGAGGAAAGATTTTACAGATCAATAATTGAGGTTATAAAATAAACCTCATTAAGGTGATTAAAAATTAAAATTTACGTACGAGGAAAGCCCAACGCTAAAGTATTACTCCGGTATTGGTGAGTTCCATCCCGACTCGTTCCGCTATTAACGTGTAACCCAAGCACAAGAATCTTCAGCTTAGCTGGAAAGAATAACAGAGAATAATATACTAGTATAATATGCAACACCTATATGCACCTATATGCCTCGTTGGTCTAGTGGTCGCAAGCGCTACTGCTGAGCATGAGGTCCTGGGTTCGATTCCCAGGTCGGGCAAAGTGTTATTGGGTTTTTCTATCTGAAATTTCTCAGTAGCAGCCTGGAGTCTGGATTTGTGCCCGGTTGATGGCAATAGGCTCGCCCCCTATTACATGGGACTTTAAAAAACATAACTGGCGAAATGTGGATGAACCTGCTACAGGGACACCTCTGCCCAACCCTTCGGGGAAACAAGGCGTGATGTTATGTTATGTTATATGCATAACATTACGCTTGTAAACCCCGAAGGGTTGAGCTGTACACCCACATTTCGCCAGTTATATTTAAGTAGGGTTGTCAATTGTCCTGTTTTCCCAGAACATGTCCTGCTTTTTGGGATGTCCTGGGGTGTCCTGGATAGCTTTCAAATATCGTCTGGGTTTTTTAAAGCATCCTGGTAAAGTCCAATATTTTAAATTTCACCTTCAACCTTACGTTTATCGGTCGGCCCCGCGTCCGGTGTTTGAAGGTCATAGAAAAGTCTTTCCTATGACGTTCAATTCGTAGTGAGAAAGAGACAACAAACAGAGTGCCCGTTACATCTTTTTTTAATACCCCGCACCCCAAGTTTGTTGGAGTTGAAAAATATAATAAAATTTAATAAGAATAAATAATTAGTTATATAAGACAAGGCAAAAAAAAATTATATCGACAGTACTAAAGTTACGTATTACTTAATCAGGTATTGTTAATTTTATAATAATTAATTCCTTTATTTCATTTCTTAATATATATATATATATTTTTTTAGATGAAGCGTTCATTTAAATTTGTTATTAAAGTAAATACTTAATTGAGCTTCATTGCCGCTCATATACTGCATCCTGTTTGTAATTCAAAATGTTCTGGTATTTTCACCTACTAATTCTGGTTTTAAAAATTTGGGGATGGCATACCTACTCTATAGCTCGGCTACACGCTCCATCTTACTTACGCAATTTGCATAAGCAAGCTGTAACACGATTGCAAAACTGTAAATCGTGTCAACTTTTTGCTGTGACGTAGACGCCACATGTTGGTGCTTACAAGCTGCTACACATGGCCGGGTTTTTAGTGTTAGTTTTAAAGCTAAACTTGGCATATTTAACGCTCTGAATGTATACGAATGCTATAAGTATTGCAAACGCCTTTAGTATTATTGTCGGTTGGTACCTCATAATTTCATTAAGGCGACGATAACCGACTTTTAATGATTTTATATTGAAGATAACGTCTAAATGACATTAATTAATGATTTGGAAAAAAATATATGTTAAATTATAGCATTATCTTAATATTTTAATATAGGCATATTTTGGATTATGTTTTTATTACATAGTGAAATTAAATTGTAAAGTTATACCTGATCAAAATCTATCAAGCATATTTTTCTAAAACCTTCACCATTTTAAAGATAATTTAATTATTGATCTTTTAGTATACGCGGTTTATAAAAATACCTTTGGTTTTATGTACAATAAATTAATAATGCGTCTAATTTGGGACAGCGTTCCTTGATGGGCGAGTCCTATTACTGACTGGACGTACGACGCGTTGCGACAGCTCAGTACAGAACACGCAAGCTAACCACTCAAGGTCACTGTCATCTTAAAAGCGTCTAACGCAACTGCGACTGCAACTTTAGTTTCGGCCCCTCGTACACCTTCCAAAGGTCCGGGACCCCAGGGCCCCGAGATATGTCAAAGACATTTAAGACAATAATAAATCTTTTATTTCCGACAGTATTACAGTTCATATTAACATAATACAGTTTTAAAGAATAATATTACAGCAGTAATTAACAGCTTTTTCGTAGTTTGGAGCGGATGTTTCAAATATTTCCAAATTATGATATCCATTTCCACGCCTGTACCAATCCTGCCATCTGTACAAAAGTCAAAGTCAAATCATTTATTTCAAGTAGCCCCATATATGGCACTTTTGAACGTCAAAATTTACAAAATAATATAAATGATTCTAGTCGCCCCTTCCAAAAGGTAGTGTTCGTATGGAGAAGAATGGACAAGAAACTCCACCGTTACTCTTTTAAAATGTTTTACAATAGTTTGTATATGTACGTACATTAGTTAAATAATAATATGTGAAAACGATGCACCTAGAATAAAATTACTATAAAAAATGTCAGCTTACTTACACCCAGAAACACAACCACCAACGCATACAATATTGTCCTACCCTCCATGAAGTAGACACAGACGTTATCTTGACTAAGTTATATTTAACCCAGGGGGATAAAAGATTGTTCGCTAAGATAAGCCCCGACACTGTCATGTGGGCACATAATACTCATAACGTTAAGGGTTATCTTAATTGTGAATCGTTACTGCTGAGCATGAGGTGATTCCATTCCCAGGTCGTGCAAAATGTTTTTTGGGTTTTTCCATCAGGAATTACTCAGTAACAACCCGGGGATTACAGGCGTGATGTTCTGTTATGTATGTAAAAAAACGCAACAATGTTTTGAACATTGCCAGCAACACTCTGATGTTGCGGGGGCAACAATGTTGTGCAACTGTTGCTTCAACTTTGAATGTTGTATTTAAAATAAATAATTATATCATTTTCATGTAGAGGCGTCGAGCCTACCACCCTAAAGGTCAGCCCTCATTATCACAGTACCGCTCCTACACGGCAGATAACTTGTCATTCAAGTTAGGATTTTAAACCAAATTTATTCAAGTCTATTTTACGATGGCTATACAGAATAGCGGACGGCTCGCCGGCCGCTCAATGCCCGCGAGCTTTAATGCATTTGATTTAAAATCCTAACTTGAATGACAAGTTATTTGTCGTGTCAGAGCGGTACTGTTATAATGAGCGATGTCCTTAACTGGCCCAATTCATAGTTTTAAAAAGTCCCTAGGGGAATAATTCAAAATTCAAAAGTCATTTATTCAAACTAGGCTGAGAATCAGCACTTTTCGAACGTCAAAATTACCTTTCACCACTTCCTAGTGCCTTTAGTTGGGAAGAAGACCCAACAACACTTTACCCGACCTGGGGAACGAACCCAAGACACCTGAATGAGGCTGTCAAACAGTTTTTATAACTCTCATGAATGTTGCTTTTTCACTGGAACACATCAGTAGTATTCAAGGGGTTTGTGGCTAAGTAATAACAGCTGATATGGGTTGGCCGATCAGGTTAATGGTGATGGGTGACCTTCTTAACATACCAAGACCCCTTCGTGCCTCGGAAAGTACTTTTTGCTATTGATGTCATTCGTGAATCTTTGACAGTCGTTACGAGTCGTCAAAATGTCTGACAACTAGTCTTACTAAGGGGTATCGTGTTACCCAGTTACTGGGTTGTGCAGGTCAGATAGGCAGTCGCTCCATATAAAATACTGGTCTTCAGCTGTATTCGGTTAAACTGGAAGTCAACCTTAACATAGTTGGGAAAAAGCTAGACAGATGATGACATATCAGTACAACTTCAATCAATCACCTCAGTCCACTGCTGGACATAGGCCTCTTCTAAGCTACGCCACAACACCCTGTCCTCCGCCTTCCGCATCCAGTTTATCCCAGCCACCTTTTTAAAGGCATTGGTCTAGCTAGCTTGAGGGCGTCCCACACTACGATTGCCGATACGTGTCTCCACTCCAGGATTCGTCTGTACCACCGGCCATCGGTCCTTCGACAAACCCTGCCCAATGACCAGCCCACTGCCACTTCAGCTTGCTTACACTGCAGCCTCTGTCGGTAACTCCAATTCTTTTCCGGATAACTTCATTTCTGATTTTATCCTTCAAAGAAACTCCGAGCCTGCTCCATAGCGCGCTGAACGACCTTGAATTTATGGACTAGCCCGACTGTCAGTCTCCACGTTTCGGCACCGTATGTTATAACGGGCAGGATGCAGGGGTTTAGTATTCAAACATCACTGGATAGGTGACGAGAAGATTTGACGAAGTTTAAGCTTGGCTGCTTAAGTTGGCAGTCACAACTATCTTAAGCGAAGCTAATGTATTAACTTATCTTATTAACCCATGAGTTGAAACATGATAAGTTGCGAAGGTGTTAACTCCGGTTAAACATGGCTTTAATTAAATTCAGAATCTTCTCAAAATAGAATACTCTATCCATATAGTTATTGCTATTACGACTGAAGGTTGTTTAAAGGTTGGTTAGGTTTGGGAAGGTTAGAATAGAATAGAATATAATAAACTTATTAACACTTTAAACTTTATTGAAACAAAAAAAAACATTTTACAGAAACTCTGTGTTCAATAACAACTTCATTAGTATAAAGTATATGTGTCGCAGTCATTAGGTAACGCCCACCTCCAAAAAGTCCAAGACAAAATCTAAACTAAAACAAATAAAAATAAGAGTTAAAAATAAAAAATCAGACCTTAGAATGAAAACTGAACAACATTTCACCGTATTTTTATGTGAGCTTGTGTGTTTGTATGGAAGGATTGTGTAGTTTTGTGTGCGTGAGTGTGTGTGTGTGGAAGAGAAGTGTCAGTTTGTGCCGGGGGTGTGTGTTTGCGCATGTTATACACATATAAAGGGCAATTAGAGAGTGAGTTTAAGTTTTTACATATGTTTCTAATATATAGTTCTTTATTTACACAGAAACTAGGTACAAGTTACAGATGTTAAGTTTAAAATGATCCTTATACTAACTACCTTAACTAAGGCATGCTAACAGTTTTAAGCTATAGTAATAAATACTCACTCAATATAATATTAATAATACAGTCAATCAATTCAATACAATTTTACCATGTCAAGACGAAATTCAGTAAATAATTTTAAATAAGTAATACAAAACATAATGTCAAGTTTAATAAAATGGGATTATAAATTCGTCAAGTTCAAGGTCAATACAATTATATTAAAATGATTTAATGCATTTGAGAGTACAGATATGTCATAATAGCAATTTAATTTATTATCGGTCAAAAATTTTGTTGATGTTTGTATTCTTCAAGAGAGTGAACATATACCTATACACATAAATATGAACGATTATACTTGCCGAACTATTCTGTAAGAGATTTTGTAAAAGTATTCTTTTACAGAATAGAGCGGCAGAACTACTACTGGAATTTCTCTAAAAAATAAAAAACTGGCCAAGTGCAAGTCGGACTCGCGCACGTAGGGTTCCGTACCATGATCTATAAAAACGGCAAAAAAACCACGTTTGTTGTATGGGAGCCCCCTTTAAATATTTATTTTATTCTGTTTTTTTTTTAGTATTTGTTGTGATAGCGACAACAGAAATACATCATCTGTAAACATTTGCACTGTCTAACTATCACGGTTCATGAGATACAGCCTGGTGATAGTCGGACAGACAGAAGGACGGACAGCGGAGTCTTAGTAATAGGGTCCCGTTTTACCCTTAGGGTACGGAACCCTAAAAATACTGTTATTTTATAGAAAATTGCAATACTACTAAGGAGGCCAATGTGTTCATATCTTGCCAGTACATAATATAAAAAAGCTGTTTTATTTACTTAAAAAAAGTCGTGACCCTCATCCTTCACCTTTTGGTCCTAACAATTACACACATCTTTTATATGGCCTACGCGAGAGATTCTCAACCTGTGGGGGGCACCTCCCACAGGGGGCGTAGAGTGACCAAGGGGGTCGCGACGGCTCCAAGAATAAAGTATAGATTTATTAAACTTTAAGTTCTTGGAATTAGAAAAGGTTAAGAATAGTTTCCAAAACCCCAAACATTTCATAATACTTACATAAGTTCTGTAATATGAGGTTCAGCTTTTCTGCATAAGTCGACAAAATAAGTTTTTCAATTTCTGTATGAATGGACTAAAGTAAACCAAACCAGGCGGCTTGCTACAATTTTCGAGCTTCTATCGCCCTTCCATTCTATATTCTCTTGATTCTTCAACTTTTCTGCATAGGGCGACAAAGTAACTCCTTTTTATGTATGAATCATTAAAAGAAAATCTAACCTATCCAAGGGGGTGCAAACATTCAACCTCAATTTCGCACGATTTATATTCTTATGCTTTTCTGCTTATGTCGACAAAGTAACTCAGGTAGTTATTTCAAAAGAAAGTTAAGGGGGCGCGTATGTTAAAAGTTTGGGAACCCCTGGCCTACGCAATGTTCTGCAAGTTTGGTAGCATCGTGTGACGGGTCGTTGAGCTCCCCAAAACAGGTCTGTCGGGACGGGTCAACTCAAATCTGTAATAGTTTTTTCTTCAAAAAAGTCTTCCAGACTTGGCCCTGCATGGTTAGACTCACACTAATAATAATATAATGTTTGGACTTTGAAAGAGACCATGATCTCTGAGTTTATTTCAGCATTTCTTCTCAGATATCAGTCAATAAGAGAATGCCAGCGCTATCTAGTTTTAAAATATTGACCAAAAAAATGACGTGTAAAAGGGTCTTAAAAGATTTATTTACAGAAATAAATATAACTTCATTCCAACAGATGGGTCTAAAGACCATATTCCAACAAGACGCAGACCTCGCTTTTTCTTTATCTTCAATCAACTCAGCCTATTGCAGTCCACTGCTGGACATAGGCCTATCCTCCGCCTTCCGCATCCTGTCTGTCCTAACCACCTTCTTAAGGTCGTCAGTCCGTCTAGCTGGGGGGCGTCCCACGCTACGCTTGCCGATACGCGGTCTCCACTCCATCGTCTGCTCCACCGGCCATCGGTCCTTCGACAAACATGGCCAGCCCACTGCCACTTCAGCTTATACTGCAGGCTATGTCGGTAACTCCGGTTCTTTACCGAATAATTTCATTTCTGATTATATCCTTCAAAGAAACTCAGAGCATAGCCCGCTCCATAGCGCGCTGAGCGACCTTGAATTTGAGGACTAGCCCGATTGTCAGTTTCCACGTTTCGACACCATTTGTCTTCTTTATCTTATTCTTCCAATATTAGTAGTCTTTGCACTACTCTTAATACCGTCACTTCCAACATAATTATATCCCTAATAGCTGGATGTACGTCACCGTCTAATCGAGGGCAATACATCACAGATGTTACGTCACGATGATAATGACGCACATCGTTTACAGACCTGACGTCAGAATGATGATGCTGTTGTTCAATAGGAGGTAGACAGAGAGCCTTCGTTAAAAATATTTCCTAGGATAGACTGAAACTTTTAAGGGGAAACTTAATAAAAACACGCCCTAAAACGCCCAAATCTATTAGTAAACTAACATTTTCGTTAAAATCCTTTTTAAGATTTCGTACCCGAAGAGTACCAAAAGGAACCCTCTGCTCTCCGTCCGTCGGTTGGTCCATCTGTCTGCCAGCGGGCTGTATCTCATGAACCGTAATAGGAAAACAGTTGTTCTCACAGATTGTGTATTTCTAGTGCCGCTATAAGAAATAATAATAATATATATTTTTTTTTAAATATTATTAAAGGGACACCAAACAAGAAACGTGCTTTTTGCTCGAACTTAACACCAACGGTACGGAACCCTTCGTGTGCGAGTCAGCTTGAACTTGGCCAGTTTATTTTTATAAGATGAAATATGTACGTACGTTCTCGTGGGATAATTTTTAAATTTCCGACGCCGCCGTGAGAAAGGCTAGTTTTATTATATTCTAAAATATACAGATAAAAAAATACTAATACACACTGAAAAATATTCTCAAAAAAAGAACTATTTTACAAAAAATTTAACCGACGTAAAAGAAACTGAAAAGCGAAAAATAAAAAATAGCTTTTTAGTGTAACTAAGCTTCTTAACGAATTTAAGTGACAAATTTTGAGTTGGCGGCAAACAAACAAATTAATTACTTGATAAAGCGTAAAATGGTAGCTAGATGGATCTTCGTTGATTGTGTGTTTTTGCACCGCCTCAAAATTTGTTACCTAAATTCCTTTAGGAGCTTAGTTACACTAAAAAGCAATTTTTTATTTTTCGCTTTTCAGTTTCTTTTTCGTCGATTTGATTTTTTCTAAAAAAAGTTTTTTATTTTTCGCTTTTGAGTTACCATTTATTGTTTTTCTCAAGTAAGGAATTACCTTAACAGCCTTCTGTCTCCATCGTCAGACCCTCGATGACAGTCATATCCAGCTAGATCTAAAGTTCTCATCAAGGTGAAATAAATAAGCCCAAACACGACGTAGCTGCTGTAAACTGCTGAGGAGCTCTCGCGACTGTCTTCCGTCTTCATCATCAGATCAACTCCAGTATGTGGTTGTGTCATCAGAACTACTTATATATACGAAAACACAACAGATTCAGATCACAGTTGAAAATTCGGTAGATAAAAAATCAATCTACCTCATTTTTTTACCCTTAGGGGTAGATTTGAGTTTTAAATTTTACAAGGGACTAACTTCGAAGTATACCCTCCCCAATAAAACAAGAATCCTTCAAATCAGCCTACTCAGTAAAAAGTTATACGTGGTTATACATTTATATATATATACGTGTCGACTTGGGCACCTCCTCCTTTTTTTTCGTCGGTTAAAAACTAACATTAAAGAACATTTAATATACCCTAATAGGTGAACCATTAGGGTATATTAAATGTTCTTTTCACATCATTCCCAACTTATAGTACACTCCATAAATCAAGAGTAGACTCATTCATTCCCAACGAGAAAGAATGAACTAAATAAACGAAAGTGCTTAAACGTTCAAGAACGGTTGGCAGTTTAAACCGAGTCTGGTTTTTGCACTTTTATTTAAATTTTTAACTTTATAAAATAAATTGAATGACGCAATTCGAGTTTTTTGAGTGATAAACGTTTGTGAACGTAGTTTGAATGAAACTATGACTGTCTCTCTTAATTTTATTTCATTCTGTAATATATTTTTTTAGATAAACCAACTAAATATGTCAGTACTAAGAACATATATAAACTGTCCTCTCATACCTATTAACACTGTAATTTGTAAACATAGTAGAAACCATTTATTTTTAAAAGAGTAACCGTGGAGTTTCTTGCCGGCTCTTCTCCATAGGAAGCGACCAATTGGACCCGTGCACCTAGCTTCTGACGTTTCATAAGTGCCCTTGTAGGTTTATTTTAAATAAAATATTTTGAATTTGAATTGAATATTTAGTTGGTTTATCTAAAAAAATAATTATGCCAAGTAACAATAATATGCCAAGTTTATTTTTTCTTTATTTATTGAAAGAGGATTTTAATCTAGACAAATTATGCCGCCCTCATCGTTTCATATCCACTTCGCATACTACTACACAGCTAAAAAAATGATCATACATAACCTCTACGATTAATCTCAATGTTTACGAGCCTGTACAACTTCCTGGCTGCATCCGAAACAGGAGCTGTCACATACCACAATCTCCCACATAATATATGATTAAATACGATAACAAATCTCGTCGTCCGGTTCGTTCCGGACACACTCCATGATGATGTGATAAACATCTTCATTAAGTTGCATTCCACACAATTTGGAACATACATATAAGGGTCCAGAGCGAAGTCAAAGAGCTATTTTACTTAGTCACGCAACACAACCAAACAATTTTCACGAGTCTGCGATATGCGAAAAAGACACTTCAAAAAATTTTAAACAAACTATACTCCATTTGAAATAAGATTAGACATTTAAACAAACCTTTTTTATAGTCCGCTACACCAATTCTGACTTCTATACCGTAGGCAAAAGGATTGCATTAAACGCAAAAAAAGTGGTTACAATACCAATTGTTTACTGCATCTATCATTCGTCATGCCACCAACGCAATAGAAGTCAAAATCGGTTGAACGGACTGTAAAAAAGTTTAGTTAAATGTCAAATCTTATTTCAAATGGAGTATAGAATAATATTATTTGTCAACTTTTTGATACCTACGTGCCTAATCCTAAAAACGCGACCTCAACTCACTACTCACACAAAAATACATAATTAAAAGATAAGAAGTAGGTATATGAATATAAAGATATCGGGCAAGTGCGAGTCGGACTCGCACACGAAAGATTCCATACCACCGTTCAATAATTAGCAGAAAACGCTGAGAAAAACACGTTTCTTGTATGGGGACCGACCCCTTTTAATTTTAAACTGTATTTTATTTTTATTATTTGTTATTATAGCGGCAATAGTGTAATTCACAATCTGTGAGAATATCAACTGTCTACTTCTTACGATTCATGAGATAAAGGTCGCTGACAGACAAAAAAAAAGAAAGAAGGAAAGATTTTTTTTTTAATTTGGGACACGCACAAAAAATACAACATTAAAACTAATAAAATTTTATAAACAATAACAGACGACACGGAGGCTTAGTAATAGGGTTTTTTTGGCACTCTTCGGGTACGAAACCTTAAAAACAAAGTGCAAATATACAAAAACAAAAAACTTATTAACATGACAAAAATAAACAGTAAAACAACTTACCCATTTATCTATCAGAATACCAGCGCTGCGACATTTTTTTTTAAATATCGCAGCATATGCTGAGAAAGGATCCTTTTGGCCCCGTACAGGACTTTATGCCATTATTTTAATTTGTTTTTCAATTTTTTTATTAATGTTTGAATGAGAGTGTTTTAGTTTAATTTGTGATTTCCTGTGTGAGTCTCAATAAATACTTTTTATTTTTTTCTTCTTTCTATTTTAAAGAGCGCCAAAACACGACAAACGATTCATCACGCCAATACCGGTTATTACCGCTTTTACAAAATATGTTCTATATTTACGCGTATCGGACAAGCTTACAGTAACGTCACAGTCTATAAACCAATACTCTTTACACTGTGGTACCGTGTGTGGTCCCTTTTACCAATAATAGCGTTGCAAAACAAGTGATACGCTTTGTAGATAAATTGTGATCTATGTTGGTGGTCGTGCGGACTTGCGGAGTAATTGCGTAAGGGTTTATTCATGAGAGCGCTGGTAACCGGCACCGATATCCCAGCGCTTGTCGGCGTCGACAAGCGTTAGTTGTCAATGCTGCATTTTAAATACTTTTTGCAGCGCGAACCGGCGCCGACTAATCAGATAGGAACTTGACGGCGCTTATCGGTAACGGTTCGCGTTGATTTGGCAAAAACTAACTGATAAGCGCTGCCATATCGGCGCCGGTTACCAGCGTTCTAAATCAATATGCTAACACACATAAAATGGCAATCGATCCCAATGCCTTTTATTTTGACATCCATTACTTTGTGGCGGCATCTATATGCGAATTACACATTACACTGATGTCACGCGACATCCTGCATCGTTCAGCAAAGTTTAGCGCACGATCAGCATATATATAACTCCCCGTTACCAATCGTCGGGCAGTTGCCCAACAGACACAACACCCGTCTGGTCGGAGGATCCTCCCTTTAGTATATAGACATGAGGAACACCTCATGCCTCAAAACTGGGGACCCCCAGCATGAACGTCAACGCAGGGTTGAAAAATTCGTCTGCTTAAGGTTCCACTAGTCGACAACTCGAACTCGTTGGTGGCGTGGCTAATATGTTTGCTATTTAGTACAGTTATTAATTTATTTAGTATTTATTTACCTAGTTTTATTTATTTATTTAAATATTTAATTATTTGTTTAATGAAATAGACGATGATTTAAAATGAAAACGAGCGCGAAAAATTTCATGAACAGACCTTTGGGCGTACAGATATTATGGAAAAACTCCTACATATATCTACTCAAAATAAAATTATTTGAACTTTTAAATAAATTATCTATCTCTGTTTGATTTCTATTTTGCCATTTTCAGACTACATAAATTATTTATTTACGCCCAAAGATGAGTTAAAATTAGTGTTGAAATATGGAAGTTTCGACGCTAATAACTTCCAAACCATTTTTTTTTTCCAATTCTGCTTCCATACAGGGCTAGATAATGATAAGAAAAATTGATATAATTTTTTATTTTGAACGTAAATTGTCAAACAGACGAGTAATCACCATACTACGTTTGTATAGAAGAATGACGGACTAGCGCAACCTTAATAACGTAATGCACGGCACGGCTGAACTGTCAAAATGAAAACCATTGCGGTTGTTTACGTAACGCAATTACCTCGCTGTTCTAAATTAAGCAGGGTCTTGGGTAATTAAGATCCGCAGCAGCGGGTTAAAAAAATTATAATATAAAACGTTTATTTTATCTACATAAGTTTCGAACTTAATGCAAAACTTTGACAGTGGTACACGAACAAGGAGCCAACTTTGTGGGAGACTGGAGCCTGAGGTAGTTTTATATAAAAACCTGTAGTACACGTGACTAGAGCCCTCCCGCTTTAGATGCCTGTTATTTGTATACACGACATAATAACTTAACGAACCATAAATTAGGAAACATAATATAACATTTTGTAACAAAACAAAAAAAATACAAAAAGTTTGTGGAAATATCAGAGCGTGTATGATTAACCGGAGAAAGTGGATGAAAAAGATGTGAGAGTGTATGTGAGAGGTTTCTTGAATGAGTGTGGTGCGAGTACGGAAGATGATATGTAGAAGCAGCAGAGAGGATGAGTAATTAGTTTAAAGGTATGATTCCGAACCCCGCTGCACGCGGTAGTGCTGTCACAGCAGTGCTGCTGCGTCACTAGTGGTCCCCATACATTTTGCAGCACTGCTGCGACGGCACTGTTGTGCGGCAGGGCTGCCCTGCCGCCACGGAAGACCAGCGTTCATCACTGCGATAACAAGTGAATGTGACAAGTAAATTGGCAACAAAATGATGAGACAACAATATAGCAGGTGCTCGGAATCAGCGCGGCAGGCAGCACTGTCGTGGCAACAACCCCGCGCCAGCACGGATTCGAAATCGTACCTTAAATATAGTCTACTTGAGGGGGATCAACAAGTAGGTTTCCTCATAGTCTAGAGTTTTTAAATAAGTCAAAGTCAAATCATTTATTTCAAATAGACCCATGTATGGCACTTTTGAAAGTCAAAATTTACAAAATAATATAATTGATTCTAGTCGCCCCATCCAAAAGGTAATTTTCGTATGGAGAAGAATGGGCAAATAACTCCATCGTTACTCTTTTAAAATGTTTTACAATAGTTTTTATAAGTACGTACATTAGTTAAATAATTATATGTGAAGACGATACACCTAGAATAAAATTACTATACCACAGAAAAGAATTAAAAATGAAGCAACGACAGATAATTTAATTATGTGATAGATACACGGTGCTCACATATTTACAAACGTAAAAGTAGACGATTTTCCAATCTTTTTTACAATTAAATTAGCAACCTGTTTGATTTTGTCTTGATTCTAAATTGTCCTATGGAGCAAGACCAGCACGTTTCCAAGCACTCTTATCTTGGATATAATAGGTGGTGACTGAAATTTTGCATTAGTAATTAGTTAGAGGATAAATATTAAGGTTGTTATTTAGATTATTATACAGGTCAGGATTTCCGAGAAAGAAGCAGAAATTACACTAGTTTCCAGCCCCGGAAGGATGTTTTTGGCATATTCTGCCTTTTCGACGCTTATGCCTTTAAAGGTTCGGATCGTATTGCAATAAACTGATTAAGTACTAAAAAATAATGTTCTCTCATATCGGCACAAACGATATGTGTGAGATTAACTCATGTCGAGGTCAAATTACTAGCGAGTCGGAAAGCTGGATGCGAGCTGACCTTTGTGACCTTAGCTGTCACACTTTTAGGCGGATTACCGTTTTTAACTGTTCTGATTAAAAATCTATGATCTGCTCCTAAGCGGCCGAAGGCTTAGCAACGCACGTGTACTTAGCTTCGGATTGTATGAAAATGTTAGCGTCCACAACGAGCCACGGCCACGCTACGTACGACTATGTTCTTAATGTCCCTCGGCAAACCTCGTGTTTCGTTAGTCGTCGGATTTCTATCAGTTGCCCTTTGCACTTACTGCAGACCGGACGCTCTCAATCAACTTGGAAGTATATAGAGTTGTTAATACTCTTTTAACTTAGTGTAATTTATTTCACAAATGACAGATAGGAAAATAGTTTTACAGCTCTATATATAGTTCACATGAAAAACAAAACAACAATAAAGTACTTAGTTCTGAATTCAAATTATAATCGATGGACATGGAAATTAGCATTCGTTTGTATTCGGAAATGCGATGATTCCCGAGGGAAATTAAGAAAATAGAAATACTGTAGATCCCTACGTAGGTGCCCTACGTACTTGGCCGTGGCTCGCTACGTGACTGGCAAACAAATAAACCGCGCAGCTGACGTGGCAATACTCTTCGTGCACATCCTATGTAGCAGTGGACGGTCGACTTAACTTATAATGTCCAAGATACGTAGGTATCTCAATGTAGCTCGCCGTCCGATAAGGACGAGGCCCGGGTCGACGGCGCGTTGTGTTCCACGCGCGCCTCAACGATATGTCAGCAGAACTGACGGGGTTCGCTAGGGCCGATGCATGCCGGAGTTGCGGAGAAAACCGAAAAGGAGATCGTGGCCCCCGGCAACAGGGCACCTGAAGGAACACGGGTGGGTTTTAGTCAGTAAGAGTCTGACACACCCTCTCGCTCCACCCAGAACGGGAGAAAAAAAGGTATCTCAATGTGTGCCTCAGGCATTTTCTACCAGATAACCTTAGGGTGATGCAGAGACAAAACATGGCAGCTGCAACATAATTGATATATAACTCGAAAAAGAATAGGTACTAATACATTACCATTATCATTTCAAATGTAGCTAAAATTCGTAGACCGAACGCTATGGCGTAGCAATTATGCTACGATCCTCTACGACTGCCCATATATGCCAAGGCCACGATCATCATACCACCATATCTGTATTGGCTGAAAACAGAAATTCCTGAAAAAAAATCCTTTATACCCAAGATTACTGTAGGCTGAAAATGTTCTATCACTTTATTTAGAAAATAAAAAACAAATTCTTTTCAACAGTAAAATGAAATACACCGAATATCGTTATCAACTCATCTGAATATAGCTCAACATTTACAAGCAAATTCTGACCTTAACACTAGCACATAAGGTGGTTATTTACTGAACATTATACGTATATTTTCCAAAAACGTCTTCGTGGTAATATGGACCTTATGCGTAGAGAAAATAAAGTTCCATTTTGATCAAATTGTGTCAGGAAGAGATTGCCCTAGTGATATTTACTTGACCTATATAAGGACTATTATCATTTAGATCGTTGAAGCATCCGAGGATTTGGATGAGTTCTTGGATAAGCAGATATCAAAGGTTTTAGTTATCAGAAATAGTGGAAAAAATAAAAGACTCAAGGGCAGGAAGAAAAACCACTGACTTAAAATTTTTTTTGATCATTTCACAAACCGAGTTTAGTTTTTTTTTTTTTTAAACATTCCCCCACGCTAGGAATTTCCCCTGTATTGTGGGTGCGCATTTAAACTCACATACACAAACAGCCAGACCCGGAACAACTACTTGCAGGTCATACAAATATTTGTTCCGTGCGGGGATCGAACCCGCGACACGCAGCGCAGCAGTCAATCGCTTAACCACCGCGCCAACCGTGGCGTCGAATGTGAAGATTTGTGCCCGGTTAATGGCAATAGGCTCGCTCCCTATTACCTACATGAGACTTAAAAATAACTGACTGTAATGAAGAGCTGTTATCGCACAAAAGAGGTGTATACGTGCGATTTGTAATGTAGACCTTCTTACATCCGTAAACCACTGTTTAATAAACTTAGAATACTTACATTAACTGGTTTTATTAGTATTGAGGAAATATGTAAATTTACCAAATCTCACCCTGATGCTTGAAAAACTGGGAGATAAATGTAAGTTCAAAACTAGATATCCTAATAGATTAATTATTCCTAAAATGAAAACGGAACTTTTAGGGCGAAGTTGCTATCCTACGTGTTTTCAGATTTATAACAAGATTCCTAACCAAATTAAAGAACTCCCAATGGTCCCGCTTGAAAAGGACTTTCCGCAGTTGGTTAATTGAGAATTCCTTCTGTACTATAAAATAATTCCTTCAGTTAAAATTAAAATGATCTAATTTTGGGTGTGCCTGCTACAGGGACACCTCTGCCCTACCCTTCGGGGAAACAAGGCGTGATGTTATGTTTATATGATCTAATTTTTTACAAAAAAATTGCATATCATTATGTTATGAATTAATATGTTACAACCATTGTAAGAACTTTTGTAATTAACGATATTTATCTGCAAATAAATCTTTGACTTCGACTTTACATGTGGGTGTACTACAAGTACACCTCTGCCGAATCCTTCGGGGAATACCGGCGTGATATTAAGCTAAAAATGCACTCAAAAAAAAAATTGCAAACATCTTCAAACAATAATAACCGCGTATTTTTCCCACATGATCGAAAACTCTTCACATTTAAACGAAGACTATCTGACACGCGTTTCCCATTCCTTCCGTCCGCGGAAAGTTCCCTCTTCCCGTATATTTACATAAATCAATCTATATTGATTGGTTCGTGCGTACGTAGATTGGTATAGTATGGATATACGGTTTCTTTTGCGTTTCTTTTTATAAGGCGTTATAAATATATAAATGCTACATTGGTATCAATCAATCTGCCTAACCTTTTCCCAACTATGTTGGAGTCGGCTTCCAGTCTAACCGGATGCAGCTGAATACCAGTATTTTACATTGAGCGACTGCCTATCTGTCTTCCACAACCCAGTAACTGGGTAATACCATACCCCTTAGTAAGACTGGTCGTCAGACTTTCGGGCTTCTGACGACCTGTAACGACTGTCATAGATTCACGAATGACAGCCGGGACCAACGGTTTAACGTGCTCTCCGAGGCACGGAGGAGTCTTGGAAAGTATAATAAGTTAAATAACATCGTTAATAATATTTATCCCCTAACTAAATACTAATGCAAAATTTCAATTTCAGTCACCTATTGAAAAACTCTAGACTATTACGGAACCGACAACTTGTTGATCCTTGGTCACCCATCCACGGACCAACCCCGGCAAGCGAAGCTTAACCTGATGGGTAGTAACGGTGGAGTTTCATGCCCATTCTTCTCCATACGACAACTACCTTTTGGAAGGGGCGACTAGAATCAATTCTATTTCTTTGTAAATTTTGACGTTCAAAAGTGCCTTTTATGTGCCTCATTGAAATAAATTATTTGACTTTGACTTTGGTTGATCCGTGCGACTCTTCAGCCAACAACACTGAAATATTCTAACGTATAATCCTTACATATTATATAAAAAAAGTCCTCCACCGCGTCTGTCTGTCTGTCAGTCTGTCTGTCTGTCTGTCTGTCTGTCTGTCTGTCAGCACGCGATAAACTCAAGAACTACCGAACGGATTTCCAAACGGTTTTCGCCAATGGACGGAGTGATTCATGCGGAAGGTTTTAGTGTATAATTCATTAAGGTTTTGTGTAAATTGGCTGAAATTTGAAGATTATTGTTGAAGATATCGGAAAAAAATTATGCCGACTGGGAGCTTAATTGGCGTACGCCGCGGATATCGTAAGAGTTACATAAAATTTATGTTCTACAGTATTGTTCATCTAAAAAAAAGTTCAACTAAAAAGTCCGCGGATGGCATGTGTCTATTTTCTAAGGATGACCCACAGTAACCATTATTATCTTTCAGAATTTGATATAAATTCCATTGTAATTTCAATAAAAATTGAATATTAATCCGTATAAAATATGTTGTTTAAATTGGGCATTTAATTTAGATTAAAATATGCCCTCATATCATATCATTTAAATTTAAAATATATCACAGATTCAAAATTACGCGCAACAAAATAATTATGGTTGGCGCGTCCGCTACGCGCGAGAGTCAATAACCTTTTCCTGAACTATTCGATATGTAATCCCGGTACTGCCCGGTATTACGTTCCCGTGGGATATTTTCCGACATCCACGCGGGCGAAGCCGCAGGCAAAAGCAAATAAATGCATACAAAACTGTGCCGTGTACTCTGTAGTATGCATTAATTTGCATATTGCATATATCTGTAACGTGCAAAGGTGGTGCGCTGGCCTTTTTGGGGTTATTTAAATAAATCGTGATACGGAAAATGGGAGACAGACGGTCGAATTGGGGACTCGGTTCGAAATGGAAATACTTTTTTACAAGATGAGCAGGAATAGAGTCGAAAAAATTATAGTTTCCAGCATTCTTCTTCTCTAGCTAGACCATAGCTATTTAGGGACATGTTCCCACTGCTGGGACCCACGCCTCCTCTCTTCGTGAGGGAGCGGGCTGTAATCTACCACGCGGGCCCAGTGCGGATTGGCAGATGTCACATGTCCTTGAATTTTTGTTTCTAGGAAATGCCGGTTTCCTCGCGATGTTTTCCTTCACCGTTTTGAGAGCAGTGGGGATGAAAATATTTACGCAAAGTAAAGCACCTGCCTGGGTTCAAAGCCACGACCGTAAGACGGGGCTCGTAAGTCAGGAGCGATAACCTAGTGGTGTGACCGTCGGACTGCCAAGTCCGACGGTCATATGCAATAAATGCTTCAAATCTTCTTGATTTTCCTCGAATGTATTATTCTATGCATTTTTACAAATTCATGAAAGTAAAAAGTTTCTGACTTTCTGGATAAACCGTGACAGATCCATAAGAAAAATAAAAATCAAAGAAGTTTTTCCTCAGAATTTAAAGTACAGTCTTCTTTTTCTTCTCGTGTAGTTAGGGACTAACCTGGTGTCAGAGTTTTAAAGCCGCCCATGGGCCTCCGACTTGGCTTCACATGCCGTCGAGAAATATCGCTCAGGCATGCCGGTTTCCTCACTATGTTTTCCTTCACCGTTTTTGAAGCAAGTGATAATCATACAATACGCACATGAATCCGAAAAGTCAAAGGTGCGTGCCTTGGGTTCGAACTCGAGACCTATGACTTGGCAGTCCGACGGTCACATCACTAGGTTATCACTGCTGTCTAAAGTACAGTTAAGTTCGTTTAATCATTAATCATAATTATGTAGGTAAATAACATGGAAAATCTAACCCTGGTTAACAGTGTCGCTGGGTTTTTCCATAAGAGATTTAAAACACCCCAGAAGCTGTCCTTATACCCAATTGATTACAATTCACCCCCTTTACAAATAACTTGTAAAATGTGGGTCTACACCTCTGGTCTATTCTTTCGGGGGAACAAGCGTGATGTTATTTGTTTAAGTTCTCACCTCATTTCCTCGTGCTTAAAACCCCCGGTACATAAACCTCTGATACCAAAAATAAATAATAAATAATTCCTATTATTATACTGTGTGAGTCTTTATAATGCGCACATATCGAAATGAGGGAATCTATGCTTAATATTATCGACGAAAAAAAAATAAAAAAAAATTTTTTTAGGATTATTGTAAAAATTGATGAAAAAAAAAAACAAATTTTTGCTAAAAAAACATGTTTATTTTCAATTGAGAATAGCTTTTTTATTTAATGAGGACGCCTAATTACTTCCAATTATTATGGAGTTTTTACACAAAAAAAAAAAAACTATAAAAAAAAATTTACATTGTTTTAAATATTTTTCCGTCTATAAAATTTAACATAGATTCCCTCATTTCAATACATGCACATTATAAACACTCACACACACTGTAGTACCACCTCCTCTCACACCCACACGAATACTATTTGTGGGTCGACCTCTTCACATCGCTCCTCATAATTTTGTATTACAAAAGTTGTTTGGGACAAAAAAAATACCTTATTTTAAGAGCAGGAATACTATTATCGCTGTAATAAATTTCTATCGAGGTCGTAAAATGCTGAGGGTCGGGCTGTAGTGGGGGTAGGTATGTACTACAACTGGATGGATGTTACACCGAAGCAAATTTAAGGGCTAAGTTAATTACATGTTTCTTAAAAAACTGTCTGATATTTTAATCCCGTCTCTAAATCAATCTGCCTAGCCTTTTCCCAACTATGTTGGGGTCGGCTTCCAGTCTAACCGGATGCCGCTGAATACCGTATTTTACATGGAGCGACTGCCTATCTGACCTCCACACCCTAGTAACTGGTTATCAGACTTTCGGGCTGCTGACAACCTGTAATGACTGCGAAAGATCTACGAATGACAGCCGGGATCAATAGCTTAACACGCTTTCCGAGGCACAGAGGAGTCTCGGTATGTTAATATAGTCACCCATCCACAGACTAACTTTGGCAAGCGTAACTTAACCTGATGGATCGAACCGTGCGACTATTATCACTTAGCCACGAGCTCCTTGATTTTAATCCCGTCTGCCACAATTTTTATTTTTATTTTTATTAAATCTAGAAATGATGAAATGGAAAATGTTCGTCATTCCGTGTTGAATAAAAAAACTTCAGTTATCAGCGTTAGTTATTAGAAATTATATAAGATATTAACAAAATCGACTGCTTCTTTGGTCTAGTGGTCGCAAGCACTATTGCTAAGCATGAGTTCCTGGGTTCGATTCCCAGGCCGGGCCAATTACTATTAAGTTTTTCCATCTGGAATTTCACAGTAGCCGACGGAGTCTAGATTTGTGCCCGGTTGATGGCAATAGGCTCGCCCCCTATTACATGGGACTTAAACATAACTGGCGAAATGTGGGTGTACTATAAGTACACTTCTGCCTAACCCTCCGGGGATTACAGTCGTGATGTTATGTTATATTAACGAAATAAAAAGATAAGTCTTTTTTTACGGCACACTTACTTTACCAGGTTTGCTGTAAAAGAACAACTTACTATTTTATCGTATTGGGTGGCGTTTTGATAGCATAATATTACAAAAAACGGCAAAAGTAAATATCGATTAGACTCTTATGCAGTGATAGCCTATTGGTGTGACAGTTGGACTGCCAAGTAGGTCTCGAGTTGGCAACCAAGGCACGCACTGTCTTATTGGATTCATATGCGTATTGTATAATTATCACTTGCTTCAAAAACGGTGAAGGAAAACATCGTGAGAAAAATGTCTGAGTGATATTTCTTGACGGCATGTGAAGCCAAGTCAGAGGCTCATGGGCGGCTTTAAAACTCTGACACCAGGTTAGTCACCAACCGCACAAGAAAAAGACCCTTATGCGGCATACCTTAAAATTAGCTCGAATCACTGTTCGCCTACAAAACGCTAACCCGAATTTTAACGTTTTAAGAGCGTTTATTCTGAAATGTGGCAAAGTCGCAAATAGAGGTTAAATATTTCACTGTTTTGATTAATTTGGCAATATTACTGTATGGAAATAAGAAATGTGGCTAACTAGGAAACTGGAATATTAATAACAAATTGCAATTATAACACTGAATTTGATGCTGTAACCGTTTTAGGTGTAAAAAAGGCATTTAGAAAGTTTCCAAATACTTTTTTTTTACATCTAAAACTAAATATTCAGTGTTACGATATTAATTATTGCATTTCATAATCAATATTTTAGTTCCCTAGTTAGCCACATTTCTTAATTCCATACAGTAATATTGCCAAATTAATCAAAATTGGTAAACATTTGACAGCTATTTACAAAGTTGCCAACTTTTACGGTAAACCCTCTTAAAGCCGGTTTACAATTATAGCCACATTCATTTACAAGGTTGTATTAACTGGTTAAACTTTAGAGACCTTCACCCTATTAGCGTAAGGGTGCTTACATAAAGAAACAGGTTTCGGTGCAGGCGAGTCTGTGTCCGACCCGCACAGACTCGCCGATCGGTGCAGCTTTAATATTCCCACATTATCTTATGCGCTCACTTATATTAAAGAAACAGGTTGAAACTTGTCGGTACTGCCCCTCCCCGTCCCATCCTTGATGTTCTCCCTCCGGTTGACGCCCTAAGCCAAGATTCGTACCCCACAGGGGGTGCCCTTAGCGAGCGTTCACCTAGTTTTAATTAGCATTTTTGAATAACCCCTTTTTTTTTGGGTGGGAAATCATCAAATAACTTCTCTCGCTCTGGGCGGAGCGGGAGGGCGTGTCAGACTCTTACTGAATAAAACCCACCCGTGTTCCTTCGGTTGCCCTGTTGCCGGGGGCCACGATCTCCCTTTCGGTTTTCTTCGCAACCCCGGCAGGTGTTGAATAACCTCTGGCTGGAGTTTTTAAGTGTAGTAGCAAGGCACCCACAGGAAAGTCCGGTTAAGTAGTCATGATCTCAGAGGTCAACATCTAAAAAAAAAAACCGCCCTTGTCTCTTGTTTATACCTTTTAAGATGAGTTTTTTTTCCTAATTGGGTTTTAGTTTTTTTACTTTGTATTGTTGCTTTTTCTATCGTTACACTTCGGTGTAACGCGCACCCTACCGCCTGTAATGAAGACCGGTGTTCGTTCGAGCCGAGGAGCCACCGTCATTTGTTTCCATTAGTTTTAAATACAGCTCTTCCTTTTTTACTCGCGTTTACTACCACAGTTACTTGTTTAAAGGAAGGAGAGCGGACTTGGTTTAAAATATGGGGGGACTTAGGTAAGACTCAAATAGAAAGTACCTATGCTACAGTAATAGTATTTTGGTTTCATGGAAAACGGCCGAAACGAAGTGCTTCAAAATCTCAGTGTATATCAAGTATGCAACAGTATCCACTGCGTGGCAGTTACGCACGGACGCGGAAGGTTTATCTACCGAGCGGCCGTAAGTAATTATTTCAAGGTCACCACCGAGACATAATACTGTTATTTTATTATACTGTGACTTTATTTTCTATTTGTCTACTGGTAAACAACTGTACTCTCGGTTATATTAAAAACTGGCTAAGTGCGTGTCGGACCACGCACAGGGAAGGGTTGCATAGTTGGAAAGGATATTTACGCATGCACAGTATTGATTTCATCGACCGCAAAAATAAGTTTGTATTTCATAGTATTTCTCGAAAAAACTATGAAAAACAAAGTTCTTCTTTTCGTGAGGTTCGTGACTTGACGTGAAAAAAAAAATTGCCCTCAGTTTGCATCTGCACGAGGGCCAATTTTTTTTTTCTTGCGAAAAAATTAAAGATTTATAGGGAAATTAGCTAAAAATAATAAAAACTTAAAGCAAAGGTCCACAAATTTCTTAAACGTCAATAATAACTTTTATGAAAAAAATGCCACTCTCAATCCAGACGCTTGCATAAAGTGGCATAGCATAAGTCTCGGAAAGTACTATCTCTGTGTTAATCTTTTTTATTTTACAAATTAGTTAAGATTTTCTTAAATCTTTTAAGAAATTTCCAACTCGCTAGAATATGACGTAACAGATTAATGGCAGTTTAACTGGGTTCCTCAGTCTGTAATAATTAATCTTCAAAATACGAGTTTATCTGTAGAAATACATAAATATGCCTTTTATATCTTATAGTTGAACATTTCTGTGAATTAGATAAAAAGAAATAATTGCTCAAAAGTTATTGGTTGAAAAGTAAATGAAAGTCGATTTTTCGTAAAACGTTTGAACTGAGAGAGAGCCCAATATTTTCGGCTTTATTGACTAGGCTCTACCTCATCGGTTAATACAAATTAGACCAAGTATTTTTACTATATTTTAATTAAAATTTGACTTTCGTCCGTTGTTCTAAATGCTATACTTTAAGAGAAAATTCATTTTCAATTTTTGTATAGGAGAAATAATTTTTGCAATGAATTTTTTAGTCAATTTTATATTTTTATGAGCATATAAAAGATTTTCAAAAATATACTGAGAAGGCACGGCACATTAATCTCCTTAAATTTCTCACGGAGAGAGTGTCTCGGACTTAATTTATAAATTGATCGAACAGCTCTTTTCTGCAAAACAAAGATAAAATAATAAAAAATAGGAGTTACTGGAAACACATGCGAACGAAGCAAGCTAATTATAAAGCTTGTAAAAACGAAAGAAAACTTGCCAACGTTTTTCTTATAACTTTTAAAATAAACAGATTAAAAATGAGGCAGTTTGAATATTTAGTTTATTTTATTATTTTTCTGTATTTGTGCCCGGTTGACGGCAATAGGCTCGCCGATCGATGGTATGATTTTGTAATAGTAGAAAAGAACAACCTGTTTTGCATACTTTATGTGAGTACTGGTTTTAGTTTCTTTATGACTTTCTGACTGCACATTACAAAACTTATTTTGAATTCTTCTGTTATGTACTTAAGAAGGATATTATGGTCACCCTACCAAATTTGCTCCTATACAAAAATTGAAAATGCGTTTTCTCTTAAAGTATAGCATTTAGAACAACGGACGTTGATTTGAAATAAATTGAAGCAATGCTAATGCATTGCTTTAATCCATTTCAAATCGAACGACCAAACGTCGGAAAAAAAAATCTGCTCAACAACGTAAATAACGCAATGAATGTTGTTGAACTGTCAAAATTAAACAAATTAGGCATAATTGTTTACGAAAATAAGTTACCTGGTGTCAGAGTTTTAAAGCCGCCCATGGCCCTCTGACTTGGCTTCACATCGTAAACTTCTTCGTCGAGAATTATCTCTCAGGCATGGCCGGTTTCCACACGATGTTTTTCTTCATCGAAAAACAAAGTTATTTCTGCGGTTGTAACCAAAAATATACCTTATCTTAAAAACTATTGACTTAGTAAGTACCTACTATGGAATTAGTACACATGGAATTAGTATGAACTATCATATACTATTAAATGAGCATTCTCTATTTTCACCAGAGCAGAGCTCGGTCGCCCAAGTACTAAAACTATAATATAACAACGTAACTTAAACCCTACCCCAACAAATCTTCACAAAACGCCCAAAACACTCCTTCACAAAACTATTTTAATAACTTTCAATTGTAAAAAGTTTTAATAGTAAAGTGCGCAACTTATTTTACCCCTGTTCCACACCTTGGTGTCAACGTTGGCTCCAACACCACTCGTCCAACTTGTAGGTCGAAAAGTGATACCTAAATGATTTTTTAGTTCTGTACAATAAGGAGCCAGGAGGCAGGAGGAGTAGGAGCTCGTGGCTAAGTAATAACAGCCACACGGGTTGCTCCATCAGGTTAATAAGCTACGCTTACCGAGGTTGGTCCGTAGATAAATGAACATCTTTCCATACCGAGACTCCTCCATGCCTCGGAAAGCACGTTAAGCTGTTGGTCCCGGCTGTCATTCGTGGATCTTTGACAGTCGTTATGGTTCGTCAGAAGCCCAAAAGTCTGACAACCAGTCTTACCAAGGGTATCGTATTACCCAGTTACTGGTTTGTGGAGTTCAGATAGGCAATCGCTCCATGTAAAATACTGGTATTCAGCTGCATCCGGTTAGACTAGCAGCAGTCCTCAATGTAGTTGGGAGAAGGCTAGGCAGATTGAGTGGTTTCAACTCCTTTTGCTTCCAAAAGAACATACATACACGCACACCGCTTGCGAGTAATATTCAAGTGATTACAAAAATAAAATTTGCTCTTCCATTCATTTTGACAGCGTAGGATAAATTTCAAGGCTAAGGAATCTAGAATCATGTGCTGAATTCATGGTTACAGTTTAGGCATCGGTTTCCCTGCCACCCTACATAATATTCCATTGGATCAAGAAATTAGCCCCAACTGAACTTGACTGCCTCGTTAGTCTAGTGGTCGCGTTTAGGCATCGATTTCCCTGCCACCCTACATAATATTCCATTGGATTAAGAAATTAGCCCCAACTGAACTTGACTGCCTCGTTAGTCTAGTGGTCGCGTTTAGGCATCGATTTCACTGCCACCCTACATAATATTCCATTGGATCAAGAAATTAGCCCCAACTGAACTTGACTGCCTCGTTAGTATAGTGGTCGCGTTTAGGCATCGATTTCCCTGCCACCGTACATAATATTCCATTGGATCAAGAAATTAGCCGCAACTGAACTTGACTGCCTCGTTAGTCTAGTGGTCGCGTTTAGGCATCGATTTCCCTGCCACCCTACATAATATTCCATTGGATCAAGAAATTAGCCCCAACTGAACTTGATTGCCTCGTTAGTCTAGTGGTCGCGTTTAGGCATCGATTTCCCTGCCACCCTACATAATATTCCATTGGATCAAGAAATTAGCCCCAACTGAACTTGACTGCCTCGTTAGTCTAGTGGTCGCTATTGCTGAGCATGAGGTTCTGGGTTCGATTCCCAGGTCGGGCAAAGTGTTATTGGGTTTTCTATCTGAAATTTCGCAGTAACAGCCCGGAGTCTGGATTTGTGCCCGATTGATGGCAATAGGGTCGCCCCCCATTACATGGGACTTAAAACATAGCTGGCGAAATGTGGGTGAACCTGCTACAGGGACACCTCTGCCCAACCCTTCGGGGAAACAAGGCGTTGGCCAATGTTATTTTCTCTACACGTTGGACAAGTGGAAGACAACGTTGGAAGCAAAGTTTGGAGCCAGCGATACATTTATTTTCGTTCAAACTTCGTCGAACAGCCTGTGGGCGTACATCCTCCTCCACTTATTCTAAAAATGTAATAGATATTGGATTTCGGAGTAAACACCTTAAAAACATTTTCTAGAACCTTCTGGTTGTTATTTCGTCTGTTTATTTGATATTTGAAGCTTGGTATGGGCGTTTCTAAGGGAAAGATTGGATTGAAACTACGTAATATCGGCTTACACTTGTACCGGGGCCAAGGGAGAGACCAAGAAGGGGTACAAGTTACTAGGTTATTCTCTTTCAAGAAGGTTTTCATATAAATCTCTTTGACAGTCGTTTCGGGTATTCAAAAGCAAGAAAGTCGAGCTACTGGGCAAACCTTAAAATTTAAATAATGTCAAATAATGGGGCTGTGGAGAAGATGCAATCTTTTAGAAAAATCTGCCAATTGCGTGTTTGTCCACCCACAATGAAGGGTTCCACAGGTGGGATGAATTTATCCCGAGAACAAACTAATCGTCTCCCATACGTCACAATCAATTCTCCAAGTGCAAATGTAAGATCACACCACAAATTAATGATTTTCCTATACTTGTGCTGTGGACCTTGCTTCTTGCCAAATTTTATGATTCTAGATCATCGGGTAGTACCCTATAGGTTATGATTTATTTGCGAGTATCAAAATATGTCGCGTATATGACCGTATTTTTCTAAAGCGTTGACTTAGAAACTAGATTAGATTTTTTAGAGCTCGTAGACCTACGTATTTAAAATTTGAGAGACCGTAGACCTACGTATTTAAAATTTATTTCAACTTGATACGTCCCTACATTCCTGAGAAAAAGGGTATTGACAGACAGACGGACGGACGGGTTCTGTTTTTCCTTTGAGGTACGGAACCCTAAAAAAAACCAGAAAGGCATGATCCGTGTAAGTTGGAAATGCCTTTTTCCTACACCGTGCCCTTTTTAACACCATTTAGAATAAGGTCTAAGGTGTTGGCAATATTCTAAATATACTTTGAATTGGTCGGCATAATAAGACGAAAAAAAAATAAAAAAAATGGCACAACACTAAAATAACAGTCGATCTTGTCGCCGACAATAAATCATTCACAACTTAAAGATGAACAAATAGAACGAAAAATTTCATACTTCTAGCTATTAAGACGCAGAAATATGCCAGTGACTTTGAGTGATTTGCTTGCGTGTTCTGTACTGAGCTCACGCATCGCGTCGTACATCCAGTCAGTAATAGGAATCGCCCATCAAGGAGCGCTGTCCCAAATTAGACGCATTATTAATTTATTATACATAAAAACAAACAGTATTTTAATAAAACGCGTATACTAAAAGACCAATAATTAAATTATCTTTAAAATGGTGAAGGTTTCAAAAAAATATGCTCAATAGATTTTGCGTGATTCTCAGTTTTATCTGCGTTAGACATAACATAACTTTACAAATTAATTTCACTATGTAATATAAACATAATCTAAAATATTCCTATATCAAGTTATCAACAAAATGCTCTAATTGAACGTATTTTTTTCCAAATCATTATCACTACTCGTTTAGACGTGATCTTCAGTATAAAATTATTGAAAGTCGGTTATCGTCGCCTTAAGTTCATTAACTCCATTCCTAGGTACCCCTCTAAGTACAGCATGCGTGACACATTACCCACAGAACGTGACTTTATTTCCGACTACCCACTATGTGGGCCCCCATGGGAGAGCAAAGCAATCCTAACTCCACGCGATCGTAAACCATGGTTAATCCCATTTTATGACTAGTGATGGGCGTTTGTCGCGGATATTATTGTGTATCCGCGGGATGTGTGAATATTTCTTAAGTTATGTAAGGAAGGCCTGTGGGTAGTTTTCTTTTACTATGTTTCCCTTTATCTGTAGTGTGTACGTATATAGAAAGAAAAAAAATAGGTACGGCCGCACATCAGTGGTAACAAAACCTGTATAAGCTGGCCTCTTATTCTATTGTAACTGCGTATTACGCTAAACTTTTTTTCCGATCCCTGGTAAGTAGTGACAAGCTCAAGTTTAAAGTCACTCACTTACTCACCAGGTCTCGGAAAAAAAGTTAAAAGTTTTTTTTTTCTGTATTAATAAAAATTGACGTTCTTAGTAATTGATTACAATCTAGCCTAATATAATAATAAGTAATTTAATTCTAACTTAATATTTTACGAGATAGATTATGTTATAACTAAGAATAGTGTCAATTTGCACTTTTACACAAGGTCAATTTCGTAGCACTTTCTTAGGGTCTTATAATTGATAAAACACTTTGTTCATGTGTCAAATGTATAGCACAGCATTGTTACTATTTATTATTAATTCACTACTTACACACTACACTAACTCAAATGGTTTAGTTATCTTTAGCTTACGCACTATGTCTGTGTTGTCTAGCAGCTGAATTGCCTCGACATTCAAATGTCGATGAAGTCTGTGTTCGTGGGCTTCAGCAAATTTTTGAATGATGGTGGTGACGAGGTCCATTTTAAGGTTACAGTGGAGGTCGTCATTTCTAATGTAGTTATTTAAATAACGTTTTAAAAAAGTTTCGAAGAGTTCTTTGTACAACCAGTACAATATTTTGTTCAGAAACAAAACAAAATGAGAACATTTTCAAAAACCGGTTTATGCCGCAGGACGCAGCCGCGCACGGGGCGTGCGCCGACAAGCATGAACTTATTTAGTTAAAGTGTACCTTATCTTTATTTCATTACATCACTGATTCCAATGCGCTTGCCGCTTACGTATTGATTTGTATTGAGTTACAAGTTTCCTATCAATCAACCCAAAAATGGTTAAAAACGGTTAAAACCGTTTTTATTAAATAACTGATTACTCATTCCTGCCTTCATGCTTAAGGGGTGTCAAGATGTCTTGGCAGCTCCTCTATGTTATGTCTTTAACCTAGTCCCTAATACCCTGAGTAATTGATAATTTCGCGAGTCACGCCCATCCCTAAAACCAGTGACAAAACATCTGTAGAGGAACACAGGCCCATCGCTATCCTGCCAATCATTGCCAAAGTTTTCGAGTATATACTCCACTCCTTCATTTAGATGCGCCTAAATATGTCTCTGTCTGATGCTCAACACGGTTTTCGGCCAGGTCACTCTGTAAATTCGAATCTACTGATTAATGTAGACTACATATCTAGTGGCTTGGACATCGGTAGGTTGACCCTCTGTATTTCGATTTCTGAAAAGCATTCGACTATGTGCTCTTGACAAAGCTTGGGACCATCGGTTTCTCGTCGGGTCTTCTTCGCTTCTTTTCCGACTACCTGCAGGGTTGCAAGCAATTTGTCAGACATGGCTGCTTTGAGTCCAAGCCTTATGACACACGCTCAGGCGTAAGTCAGAAATCGGTACTCGGCCTCTGTTCCTGATCATGATCAATGATCTCATAGCAAATGTTAAGTTCGCCAAATTCCTTCTTTATGCCGACGACCTAAACCTTGTTGCACAGATCAGAACAGACGAAGATTGCAAACTTTCTACAAAGGATTATTGAAGCCGTTTTTGAGTAGAGCATTGTAAATAAGCTATTTTTCAATCCTAGCAAGTGCTACGTCATGACTTACGGTAGAGGGTTGCGACTAATCCATTATGACTATTGTTTGGTTGGTGAAGTAATTGCTCGTGTCACCAACATAAAGGACCTAGGAGTGACTTTTGACTGCTGTCTTACTTTTAGAGATCACATTTCTAGCCATGCGAAGGTATCTTTCAGGCGCCTGGGATTTGTTTTGCGAAATGCTCGTGACTTTCGCAATATAAATGTTGTTAGGCTGTTGTACACAACTCTGGTTCGAAGCAAACTCGAGTCCAGTGCCTGTGTTTGGCACCCCTATACCGCGACCCAAACACTGATGCTTGAAAAGTTACAGAAAACCTTCTTAAGATGCCTCTGCCAGAGGCTATACCATTTCTTTCCCTATAGGTATCCTACCAACTATCTGTTAGGGATGTTGGGTTTTAATTCATTGAAGGTGGGAAGAGGCCTTGATCAGCTCACGGTAGCCTGTAAAACCTTACGGGGACGTATATACTGCCCAGACCTCCATGACCTTTTCTGTCGACTATTTGTGCCCGACAAATACATCGGACACCGTCCGAGCCGCCGGCACAATTTTTATGCGCAACCGTCATCCAAAACTGTCGCCAGAACTGAATACCCAGTGTGCCGTACTTTGAAGATGCTCAAAGCCCTTCTGACTGCCAACCCTGGATGTGATGTGTTTGCGGATGAATGGAATAAAATTATGCGTATATGTCTGGTGTTCTTTGAGAAAAAGTACGCAAGGAAGGCTAGTGTTATGTTAGTTTTAATTAAATTATACTCAACAAAATTGTCAATATTAATCTTTTAAGTTTCTATGTTAATTAATGTAAATGGTGTTGTACCGTTTTAATGAACTATAAATTAATTAATTAATTAACCGAGAACGATTTAAGTTTTGTTTTTTTCTTCAAAAACGTTTTAATATCGTTCCGTTCGAACGTAACCGAATTAAATCGTTTCTTAGGTTTTTAAGACGAAACCGTTTCGAAAAATATACCGATATCCGAGCTCTGGTACTCACGTGTATTGTTTGATAGACTGGAACGAGTAATTATGAATCATATATTAGTAATGTAATAAATATAAATGCGTTTTTGGCACTAGTATAATTGCTGACTCTCTTTTCTAAAGAAAGAAAGAAAGAAAATACATTTATTTATGTATATTATATAGTATATTTTCTCATATCAAAGAAAGAATTTTGTTGATAAAGACCACATTATAACGTATACAAAAAGTTTTTTTTTATTTTTCACATAAAATTAGACTCGGCAAGGCATCAATATAGCCCCTAGTCGTACCCATAATAAATTCTAAACAAAATTCTGACACAAAAAAAATCTTCCACCCGAATCACTCCAAAATATCCGAACCCAAAAATATCCGCAAACTTTCGGATACACCTTTCCGAACATCCCTACACAGAAGGGTTAATAATTTGCCCTCCGGCCCCATCTGGGGACTTCTTACGGAAGAGCTTTCTTTTGTTTTCCACTGAAATAATTTGGACAAAATATTGTGCAGTGTTGAAGTTTGCTTTGAATAGGTAAGTGATTTGTTGTCTTCGAGATTACTTGGTATTTACTGACAGTAATTTGGAAGAACATCGTAACAATAATGTAATTGCGTTTAATTAAAATAGGTTTTTATTTTTATTAATTTATATATCTTTTGTATAGATTCTTTTCTATTTTGTGAATTGTGTAGGCTTAGTGGAATGTAGATTTGTTGACCATTTTCTATTTTCTTAAGTACCTGGTACTTATTGAAAGACCTACACTATCCTCCCATGTCTAGTACCCGTGTTATTTGAAAGAATTGTAAAAGCCAATTATTATTAAAAGAGTAACCGTGGAGTTTCTTGCCGGCTCTTCTCCATAGGAAACGACCAATTGGAACCGTGCACCTAGCTTCTGACGTTTCATAAGTGCCCATGTAGGTTTATGTGAAATAAAAATATTTTGAATTAGAATTTGAAGAAACCTGGACGCATCTAAACTAATAATATTATAAAGGGAAAATAGTTGATTTTTTGTTTATTTGTTTATTTGTAATGGATAAACTCAAAAACTATTGGACCGATTTAAAAAATTCTTTCACCAGTATAATGCTATTGTCCTAATTTCTTTGATTTAATTTTAAAAAATAATGTATTATTTTAATATCGATTTATAATATCCACTGTGGCAACACTGTCAAAATACAAATTATTAATATTATATGAAACTTCTAAATATATTTTCATTATGGCAACTGAATGTATTGTTTTACTTTGGCAACACTTAAAAATGACGGTTATGATAATAACGTTATTTCTGGGTGGGCCAAAAGTTGTTTTAAATTGTAAAATGTAATGCATAGTGAGTCGTCGTTCGATTGTGAAATACTACAGTGGTGTGGATTTAAAGTATTGGCAAAAAAAGAGTGTTTTCTTTATACTATACAGGGTGTAAGGGACAGCCCTCCGCAAACTAACAGGGTACATTCAGCTCCTTATTCTGAATCATATTCCATCGTAAATTTTCCCAGGAAAATGAAAATTTTCCTGGGTTTTTTCATTTACTATTTCTTTCTTTCAATGTAAAATTACATTCTCTGTACGCAGTACTCCATTAATGTAAATAGAACAGGTAAAACAGAAAAAAACAGCAATGGATGTTGAACAAACGACGCGTGAAATCAGCTGTTCAATTTCTCGCTGCGCTGCTGTTCGCTACCTACCTACGTGCGTTTTGCCACGTTAGCGATACATTGCGTGTAAGGTAATAAAACAAATCAAGTTAATTGGATTTCCATAACATTCCTGAAATAATTTCATGTACCGGTCATCTTAGTATGATATACTGACTTCACCCTATTAGTCTGCGGGCTGTCTCTTACACCCTGTATTATCACTATTATATGATTATTTTTTAGTAACAAAGGCTATATAGCTTATAAAGATGTCATCTGGCCGAAGCTGCTGACGAAACCTAGTATTTAAAATAAGTTTAAAATCGCCAACTCGTCTTGAGCAAGCGTGGTGATCAATGCTCGTGCCTTCTCAGTATGAGAAGAGGCCTTCGCTCTACAAACAACAACACAACCAAAAGAACAATACGGTAGTTGCCCAGGATGAAAAATAAATTTCATTTAGTCCGTCTTTCAGATAGTGAAAAAATATTAGACACGTATTTTTTGCTTTATCATATTAATCAAAAATAACTTAGAAAACACGCATTAAAGTTGGGGAGTGGGGGCTCGCTACGTCACAACTCAGTATAAAATCTAGCAAGGCGTGACGTCATGCCACAGTTTAACTCAATGTATCGCCGTAATCTTTTGATTACGTCAAAAAAGAAAAAATACGTGTCCAATATTTTTTATTAATCTACCTTCCAGACAACAAAAAAAGTGGTGGCACTCCGGGGGTGCCGACAGAAGTGAAAACTTGAATAAAATCGTCCTGTGGAAGAAAAATACTTGCATAGAACCTTGGTCCGTAACGTTATCTAAATAAAGAGCACAATCGCGTTTACAAAACCTTTAAAATAAAAATACTTGCATAGAACATTGATCCGTAAAAAAATATAAATAAAGAGCACAATCGCGTTTACAAAAATGACGTGTCGTTATGGTCTCGCGAAATCAATAGTTTAGTCCCATCTCAAAAATACTCAACGCACCTAAAGAAGTTTTCACTTCAAAAATTTGGACACAGGCCTATTAACAATATTATATTTGGACTAGATATGGGAGTTATTTCACGTCGCTAGTTACAATAACTGGTTACGGGGCATGTAGCCAAATAACTAGTTTCGAGTCACACATAAACACGTAGTTTTTGTAACTAGTAACATTACAATGCAGTGGTTGAATGAAAAGAGAGAAACGAAACAAAAGTAAATACGTTGCGAGCTCATATTGTTTCTTACGCGTAATAAATGACTTGTGGTATGTAACGTATTACTGTAGTTCTATTTTCTTAATGTCCCTCGACAAACTTCGTGTTTCGGCAGTTGTCGGATTTCTATCAGTTGCCCTTTACACTTGGTGCATACCGGACGCTCTCAAACGACTTGGAAATATACAGAGTTATTAATATTCTTATAAATTAATGTAATTTATTTTAAAAAATGTGAGGAAAGCTGTTAAAGTCGCAAGCACGACAGATAGGAAAATAGTTTTACAGCTCTATATAGTTGACACGGAAATCAAAACAACAATATAGTACTTAGTTCTGAATTCAAATGATTATACACGATAAATCTAATAGTCGATGGACATGGAAATTAGCATTCGTTTGTATTCGGAAATCCGATGATACCCGAGGGACATTAAGAAAATAGGAATACTGTACGTAGGTGTTAGGCAATCATTTATAATTTCGTTTGAAAGAAAAAGAAAGAAATATGCATTTATTGGCATTACGGCAAAGACAATACACCACTATAAAAAAAAAAACAGAAAACAATTATTGTAAATGCCAAAAGGGCCTCAGCTCAGCATATTGTCAGATGACAACACAAAGTGTGCCTGACGCTGATTTTCAGCTGCAACCCACGAGTGCCATACGCTAGAATAATAAACAGTGAAGTGTGTGTCCGTTTTAATAAATTAGGTATCAGAATAAATAATGTAATAAAAGATAGGATCATATAAAGAATACTGTAGTAATCGTTTCGCAAATAACTGTAATACTTCGATAGAATCATCATATTTAATCACCGAATAGAATTTGAAAAATAACAAATTACTAAAATTACTAGTTTTCAAAACAGGTGACGGTTTTTTTTTTTTTTTGGGCGTGTCAGACTCTTACTGACTAAAACCCACCCGTGTTCCTTCGGTTGCCCTGTTGCCGGGGGCCACGATCTCCCTTTCGGTTTTCTTCGCAACCCCGGCAGGCATCGGCCCTAGTGGACCCCTTCAATTAAACAGGTGACGCCTACGAAGTTAATAGTTTCGTTACGTTTCGCGAAAATCATGTAACGATCAACCCTTAATTTGGACAATTCTGGGCTGGTATCCTATTCTAACTAATATTATAAATACGAAAGTGAGTTTGTTGAGTTTGTTTATTGTTTTTAGGGTTCCGTACCTCAAAAGGAAAAACGGAACCCTTATAGGATCACCCGTGTGTCTGTCCGTTTGTCACAGTCAATTTTGCTCCGAATCTAATGGACCGATTAAGTTGAAATTTGGTACACATATGTATTTCTGTAACCCAAATACGAATGTGTAACGTAAATAAAAAAATTTTGAATATAGGGGTCACTTTTGGGGGCAAACAAGAAAATTAAATAAAACGGCTGAACGGATGGCACATGGACACGGATCACCCGCATAAATCTCGATCCCGAAGGAATATCGAGATAAAAGGTATCCTATGTCCTTCTCAAGGTCATGGTCTACCTATGTGCCAAATTTCATCCAAATCCGTTCAGCCGTTTAGCGTGAAAGCGTAACAAACAAACTCACTATCGCATGTATAATATTAGTTCGGATAGTGATGACGATGTCGTGAGGTCGAACTTTATACTTGACAAAATTGCTTTTCATCAACATAATTCATATATAAAAATCTGTTTATTTAGAAGTAATCGCTGCTAGAATCACTTAAATATTTTTTTATGTGAAAACTTCTTTAGGCGCGTTGGGCATTTTTGAGATGGAACTAAACTATTTATTTCGCGACACCATGATGACACCAGCTTTTGACCATTAAAAAGATATCAACGCGTTGATTACCACGGTGCGCGGAGTAAAAGACATCAACGCGTTGATACCGCGGTACGCGGAGTAAAAGACATCAACGCGTTGATTACCGCGGTGTCGATTTTTTTTTTTTTTCAAGGTGTCACTTCGGTCGGCACTCCCGGAGTGGCACTGTTTTTCTCGTATGTTTGACATTGCAATTTCCTTTACTATTTCACTACACTTAGGAGCCACATTCAAAATGTTACTGAAATTATTACGATTTTACTGAAATAAATTCACAGCAAAACTAATAGTAACTGTTTTATTTCGATCACATAGTAAAGCGATTGCAATAAATGTGCTACGACGTAGCACACGACGTGACGTCATGGCTACGCGGCTACGCTTTCGTAGCAAATTGACTACGCCTTAAGTCATTATTATTTGTACTTTGTTGTGCATCGGACGTGGTTTTCGTGTTTCAATTATTATTATTGTAGATTCGTAACCCACCTGTTTCATTTTTGCTATGAAGATTATTAGATTAGTTGAAAACGTTAAAATAAGAATAAACCTGTTTTTATTTTATAATTATTGATATGACACATTTATTGACATCTTTCTCAAAGGTACCTAAAAAAGGTAATCTAAAAAAAAGCTACTTCTGTAAATTTTAAATATCTAATTATCATGACCTACCACTTTTTCGGCGTGATTAATATGTATACCTATGCCAAATTACAGCTTTCTAGTACTTAGAGTCTCTGAGCTTAGCTGCGGACAGACAGACAGACGGATATGGCGATACTATAAGGGCTCCTGGTTTACGACGGAACCCTAAATACTAACAAACACAGTATCTCTAGTTTATTATTTCTCATTTAATCTTAAAGCTGCGTTCAGATACGTTCTTTTGTCCGTACCGTACCTCGTTTCGTATCAGCGTAGCCGTATCATATCGCCTTTGAACGGGGCGAAAACCCAACTCGCGATGGATCGGAGAAAGAAAGAAAGAAAGAAAGAAAGAAAAAATATTTATTGGGACTCGCACAGGACATCACAAATTAAACTAAAACACACTCATTAAAACATTAATAAAAAAATAAAATAACAGAAAGTCCTGTACGAGGCCAAAAGGCTCCCATCTCATCTCAGCATATGCAGCGACATTTAAAAAAAAATGTCGCAGCGCTGGTATTCTGATAGGGCCCGCAGTGATGTCACGGTTATATAGTGATGTCAGTGACGTCACGGAGCGAACTTGTACTCGGGTCCGCATCGAGCCCCCGTACCACCGTACCGTACCGAACGGGCGTCCAAACTAGCGTTCTTGGATCACGACGCTGCGCGCTGTTATGAAACGGAGGTACGGTACGGACTAAAACACATATCTGGAGGCAGCTTTAACGTCAACACAAGTTTCCTTATATATTAAAATCGTTGGAACAGGAATATTTAAAATATTATTTTAGACTGGGAAAATATTTGCTTTAAAAGAGGAAGGAACAGAACAAACAGCCTCGTACTGCTTTTAAGGGATTTACTTAAAATGGGCGAGCTTTTGTTAAAGCTATTAGGGCCGTAATTGTATTTGTTCAGTAATTTAATAAACGGTTATGATTATTATTTTGTATAAGTGTATTTTAAAGGGCTGTTTTTTTAGTCGAAACGAGAAAGAGAGATGACAATGTTGAGATTAATTTATAACAACATTTTTTTCATTAACAGAGATAATATACATGCGGAATCAATTCATAATGCTTTTCAGGTTGTTTCAGCCGCACGGATCAATCGATCAGGTTAAGCTACTCTTGGCGGGGTTGGTCCGTGGATGGGTGACCATCTTTACATACCGAGACTCCTCCATACCTCGGAAAGCACGTTACACCGTTGATCCCGGCTGTCATTCGTGAATCTTTGTCAGTCGTTACGGGTCGTCAGAAGCCCGAAAGTCTAACTTACAGTCTTACCAAGGGGTATCATATTACCCAGTTATTGGGTTGTGGAGGTCAGATAGGCAGTCGCTCCATGTAAAATACTGGTATTCAGCTGCATCTGGTTAGACTGGAAGCTGATCCCAACATAGTTGGAAAAAAGCTAGGCCGATTGATTGGTTTTCAGGTCGTTATTGATAAAAACTCATACTTACGTATATTTTTAAATATTGAAGCATAATTTACATACCCGAACTTTTCATAATTTTTGAATTCACAAATTAAAATGCTACCATAATCTTTCAAAATAAAATCGTTTCGTTAGTACGGCTAATAAAAGCAATATATTACTTCCAACCCTTTCTAAATCCCCCGAAAATTGGCTAGAAAAAGTGCCGACCGAAAACAATTATAGCTAACTGAAGAACACATCATTTTAATCCAGTAAAAATTCAATCCCTATGAATTTCATCAAAAACTATAATCTACACAAAGGGAACGCTCGATATTGTTCAATATTCTCCGATATTTCCCACAATAGCCCGATATTACCCACAATAGCCCGATATTACCCACAATAGCCTTCAATGTTAGAGTTTTCATGTTTAATCTGATAACCCATTGTATGGAGCGATAAGGCCTCGTCCAGGTTGAGAAGCTTGCGCGGGTGCTGCTAAGGTGGACGTGAATTTTGAAACATGTACTGAATAGGGTACACGAATAATTAATGGATAACCTTGAAATGGCTTATTCAGGGTCTAATTAAAGTGAGGAGTTCGTGGCTAAGTAATAACAGCCGCACAGGTCGATCCATCAGGTTAAACTACGCTTGCCGGGGTTGGTCCGTGGATAGACCATTATACATCATTGAGCTCCTTTTAAGTTCTGAGTTGAGCTACACGATTACTGACAAATTCGTGCATGGAATGGACAGGTCCACTCACATCTGTATGGTTCTTTCCTCAAAAGACCATTTCAGACACAAATCTACATGGTCCTCAAATGAAATGCTCTGACCAAGATTATTTCCTGGTTTTTATATACACATTGACATTAATGAATTTTATATACTGTTAAAGTATTATATTATTTAAATTATTGTGAATGTGAAGACTATGTGGGTCATTCCTTTTTCTTTTTGTTTTTAAATTTTTTCTCACTTAGTTCTAATTATAGTCTGACAGTTTGAGTAATTTATGCGGCCTACCCAAATGTCCTTTCTTTGGTATTGTTCGTCGAATCGTTGAGCTCCTTAATTCTAAGTTGAGCTGCACGATAACTGACAAATGCGTGCACTGACTGGACAGGCCCTCTCAATCTGTGTGATGCTTTCCTCAAAAGACCACACCAGACACCAATCTACATGGTCTTCACATGATCTGACCAAGATTATGTCTGGACTTTAAAAGAGACTGTGACCTCTGAGTTTGTTTCGGCCTTTCTTCTCAGAGTAGTCAGATAGGAAACGCCGACCTCATCTAGTTTTTAAAATATGATTGACGTGTAAAAGTGTTTGTACAAACCTATTTACAGAAATAAAATCATTTATCATTTAACATACCAAGACCGCTCCGTGCCTCGGAAAGCACGTTAAGCCGTTTGTCCCGGCTGTCATTCGTAGACCTTTGACAGTTGCTACGGGCCGTCAGAAGCCCGAAAGTCTGACAACCAGTCTTACCAAGGGGCATCGTGTTACCTAGTTACTGGGTTGTGGAGGTCAGATAGGCAGTCGCTCCATGTAAAATACTGGTATTCAGCCGCATCCGGTTAGACTGGAAGCCGACCCCAACATAGTTGGGGAAAGGCTAAGCAAATTGAGGGTTTAATTAAAGTAATTAGTTTTATTTATTAAGTCATACATTTTTTGTTTTATCGTGTTTAGATATCTACACTCATAACGTCTGCAGAGTTTTGCTAGCTTATTTAATTTGAACCTCCATAATTACGAATTCAAAATTCATTCATTTGTGGCCGTGGGCATTCAAGAATTTAAAATAAAGTGAATAAATTGTCAGTTTATATAAAATCACACCTGGTAATCCAATTATTTTTAACGGCATTGTTTGTTCTTCTAAATATAACACATTTCAAGTTTAACATTAATTACTGGGTGTATATGAAACCGCCGTTTGCGTCCATATTAACTGCGGCGTTTCGGGATGTGCCAGGACTAGTAAACAAGAACGCCAATTCCCGTAAATAAAAACTTTTAAAACTATTTTGATGATATTTTCATTTCTGCTGAATTCAATCAATTTTGTAAAAAGTACAGTATTCATCTCTATTAAATTATCTAAACAATGGTATTTAAATTAAGTAGGTTCTGTTTACTAGCAGGAGTGTAACAATAAAGACAGTTGCAGAAAGGAGGCAAAACAAATTTTTCGATCGCTGAACACTCTCTAATGCTTCGCATTATCAGTTATACGGGAATTGCTCTTCTAGCTGGCAAGAAATCGAAAGCATCGTCTATTTACCGTGTGGCAACACTCGAGATGCACTGTGGCCGCCAAATCGCGTCTGTCACCGCGCCCGCTACCGCCCTAGCCACCGCGCTTTCACTCGGGATAAGGCCATAATAGGCACCGAACAATATCAAAAGGAAAACAAACTGAGCTTACGTTGGCTAAAAGGAGGATTGTCCGTTACAGTGTGGGGGGTGACATTGTGGGGTATGAAACGGTGTATTCTTGCAGCGTCAGTAGGATTAGGTTAGACATAAGGGGTGAGCAGCGGTGTATTATTTTGATGTAGACAAAGAAGCGTTGTTGGTGCAGTTCCGAGCATAAAATTGTATACGAAACTCAAAAGGGATTTTAGGAGAAACTAGACGAGAATCTTTTTGAATTATTGTAAGCATTAATCTATTTTATGTTGACTTGGTCTCCATTGATTTTGTTTTTATTTTTTGTAGGTTTTTCAAACTTTTTTTATACCTACAATATCTTGAGTCTACTGTTTTGTAAATTAACATTTGTGTCCTATGTAGGAGAGCCGGGTGATCTGTAACTCGGGATCCTCCCACCTCCGACACCTTTCTCTATTTAAGTTTTTGCATCTTATTATCCAATGCCTGCAATATGATGTTGAGATAAATAAGGATTTATGATTATGATAACTTATTATCTGTATTAATATATTTGTAAAGAAAATGGCTTTCATTTTGAGCAGTAGTTGAGCTATTGGATGCTATATTTAAGTCGCGGTTTTGATTTCTCCGCGCAACAACATTATATTCAAAGCCAAATCATTTATTTCAAATAGGCTCTTGTATGGCACTTTTGAACGTCAAAATTTACAAAAGGAATTGATTCTAGTCGCCCCTTCCAAAAGGTAGTTTTCGTATGGAGAAGAATGGGTAAGAAACTCCACCGTTACTCTTTTAAAATGTTTTACAATAGTTTGTATATATATTTTTTTTAAAGCCTTCAAATACTAATTCTGAGTTTTGGTGTATGTGCATTATGAGACTATTCATACACATAACATCACGCCTTGTTTCCCCAAAGGGTTGGGCAGAGGTGTCCTTGTAGCAGGTTCACCCACATTTCGCCAGTTATGTTTTAAATCCCATGTAATAGGGGGTGAGCCTATTGCCATTAACCGGGCACAAATCCAGACTCCAGGCTGTTACTGAGACATTTCAGATAGAAAAACCCAATAACACTTTGCCCGACCTGGGAATCGAACCCAGGACCTCATGCTCAGCAGTGGCGCCGTACAATATAGGACAATCTAAATTTATTTGAAACAAAGAAAACTTTATTCGATTCGGTTAATGCAAAAAATAATACAGAAAAAACTTGATTATAATAACAGTATCGAGTGACCACTGCCGGGATCGCAAAAAAATCCGAAGGGAGATCGTGGCCCCCGGCAACATGGCAACTGAAGGAACACGGGTGGGTTTTAGTCAGTAAGAGTCTAACACGCCGTCCTGCTCGAAGTTATTTGATAATTTCCCACCCAAAAAAAAAGTATTGAGTGACTAGCTATATGAACGTAAACGAGGCAAAAGGAGCATATAAGTAATAGTATATAGTAATAGTATATAAGAAAGAAGGCGTGAGTTTATGTATATATGTAAGGTCTATTTATAACCTTGTTTCCAGTTCATCTTGTTTCCACTTAAAGAAACATCGCCTTTATGCTAGTATAAATAAAGTTGATTCTAGACTGACTAGTACTATTGAAAAAGTCATAAAAAAATATGAAGTTGTAACGCACACTGAACCTTATTCGTAGGCATTAAAGTTGTTTTTCCTAGAACTCGTGTTTATTTACATGTTTGGCAAATAAATTGCGAACGCAGATTACTTTCATAATTAGTCATCCTGTATTTTCACTCTTGTAATTTTTTATTAAGTAGGTCGGTAATATTAAGAGGAGGCTCCCTAAATTGTATGTTAATTTGCATTAATATTCTGATAAAGTCACTTTAGTATACGCATACAATTAAAATGGCACTTTAGTATATGATTTATTGGATCTTTTTCTTTCCAAATATAAGACAGTTACGTAATTGGAACATTTTCGCTCGATTCATTTTTTATTCGAAAATCAAAGTCTTGTTTAAAGATTATTGGAAATAAAAACAAGATTCTCGGCTTTTATGTCTAAAATAATTATTGACAATAAGAAAATATAGCATTATCCAGAAATTAAGATATTTTTTTCTCTAGATCAATTATTACTTTAGTTGTAAACGAAATAAGAATTGACACTTACGACATTAGTTCCGCGCTCGAACACGACCAATGAGCACAAGCGATATTCAACTTTAATATTGTTATGTTAGCGTTTAGCATATAGTGGAGTGGTGGGATGCATGGGGGCGGAGTTTGCGTGGAAATTGAGCCCCGAAGCAAGTACAGCTTGCTCATTCTGAAATGACGCGCCTCACTACGGCATTACCGCATTACCGTGTGTGTAAAAGCTTTACTTCCGTCATAACACCCTACCATAACGTAACAGAAGAATGTTAGAGGCGTTTCATTTGTTTGTTGTCGGTATCAAAGATGGCGGCCATGAGAGACGTAATGAACGTTGCTAGGCAACGACCCACCTGTGTATTATCGGCACAATTTTTTGGTTATTCAACATCTCAGTTTTTACCCGACTACGGCGGAGGGTTATGAACTTATGATTTTGACCGGAATGTATGCATGGTCATCTCTTCCCTCATAACTTCTAAATTCCTCATCATAATTTAACAAATGAGTTATCGCTGGAAGCGTATTGATCGTCCGGCCTGGTAATAGGATATATTACGTCACATTAAATATGGCGCCCTCTAGAGGACATAAAATCATGAAGTTATAGCCAAATTTCATATTTTTATACAGTAATATTGCCAAATTAATCAAAACAGCGAAATATTTGACATCTATTTGCAACGATGCCCACTATCAGAAAGCACGCACTTAAACCAAATATATTTAAAATTAAAACCAAGTTATATAATTCGTGTACCACACTACGTTGTTTCTAACACAATACGTATCGATTTGATTCCGAAATAAACTGTCTGATGTTGTAAACAACTTGTTATTAGAACTTAAAGATGGCGGCTGGAGATAACAAGTGGAAGTTTTTGTAAAAATCTAGAGGTTTTGAAACTAAATTGTTGCTAGTAGAAGGTAAATCTGTTTAATACTAGATTCTTTTGCGGTTTGTAGTTATTTGCAATTTACTGTAGGAAGCTAAAATCCTGATACAAAACGTCAGTACAAATGATCTGCATAATAATGATAGTCAGCGGAGAAAATCTCAGCGGAGACCAGCCTTCGGCGCGGGAGATATTATAGTGACGGCAATCTGACTCGACTGGAGAGAAATCAGGCGCAGGGCCAAAGGTACGGGGATATCACACCGCCAACTTCAAAACTCCGGGTTGGCACTAAGAAATTCCTAATGGAAAAACCCGATAACACTTTGTCCGACCCGGAAATCGAATCCAGGACACCCCGCTCAGCAGTCGTGCTTGCGACGACGACACCAACGGGGTAGTCTCACATGATCTCCATATACAAGTACATAGTAGCAAAAGCGACAAATAGTTGAATCCAGTTATAGTTTTATGTTTCCATCATACGCATTGCTATTCGATTTTAACTAGGCGCTAAAGATCAGGCAAGTTTTGAGCCAATTTAAAGGTGCTGTTAAACTTGAGCATTCACTTGTAATGAGCATTCTAGCGAATGTTACCTACATTACAGAAAAATAAACTGGATCGTTCTAGCTAGCATTCTAGCGAAAGGACAGAAAATTTGCTTCGAGCTTTTTGCGGAGCCGAGACATTTTGTCATTGTTGCACACATGACCATCAAGGCCGACATCTTCGTGAAGAATATTTTTTTGACGAGCATTGCCTAGAGCATTCGCTAGAATGATCGTGAAAATGTTCGTAGGCTCTATGCTTGGCTCTGTTCGTTGTTAGACAAATTTAAAAACGGCGAATGCTCTATATACTGTCACGAGTGAATATTCAAGTTTATCAGCACTTTTATGTGAGCTTTTATATGACGGTTGACAGATTCAATTGATTTCGATACCTTGTGAAAAGGTTTTCATAGTTGGTAATACTTGTAAAATATTAAAGGACATAATAACAACACCCCTGTTATTTCCGAAGGGTTAGGCAGAAGTGTACCTATATAGGCTATATATAGTACACGCACATTTCGCCAGTTATCTTTAAGTCCCATGTATTGGACCCTATTGCCATCAACCGGCCACAAATCTAGACTCCGGGCTGCTAATGAGAAATTCCTGATGGAAAAACTCAATAATGCTTTGACCGATCTGGGAATCGAACCAAGACCTCATGTTCAACAGTAGCGCTTGCGACCACTAGACCTACGACGAGGCAGTAAATAAAAAATACGTACTTAGTAAATACCTCCGCAAAGTAGCTGGACAATGTGATCTCGTGCACGCTAGTTTGCGGAGGTTCAAACGACTCCTAGCCTAGCCTAGCCTAGCATGGTATAGATAGTCGAATAATTAATCGGAGAAACTGCTGTTTTTTTCTCAAATGAAGTGATTTGTGATTCTTATGACTTTGTTTTTTATTGTTTCAGGATATCGACTATGAAGGCTTCCGATGGTTCTTGGACACCTTTCTCGAGGTGTCCGCCCCTGATGAACTGTGCAGGTACCTAAGTCATAATCATTATTTAGATATTAGTTGTAATATACTCTATACTTCGTTCCAAAACACAAATAGCAGACGCTGGCCGCACAGTCGCTGGACTAAAGTGGAACTGGGCAAGGTACATCTGTCGCACGTTGGAGCAGTAATACGCAAAAATCACCACCTAGTGGTTCCCAACTAGCAGAAAACGACTACGCGGTAGGCCCAGAGAGAGATGGCGGGATGAGCTGGACTCCTTAAAGGATTGGCCCGCAATCGCAGTAGACCGGGAAAAGTGGAAAGAGGGAAGGGAGGCGTTTGCTCTGCAGTGGAACAACACAGGCTTATAATATAATAATAAATAATATAATACCCATATTTTCCCACTGTTGGGCGAGTCTTACCCTCAGCTTTACACTTTTCCCTGTTAAGAGAGAATAGAAGATTCTTGTACCACAATTTTTTTTCAATAATACCCCATTCACACGGTTCGATTTTAGTTGATCAACTGCTAAGTTGACAGCGATTTGAACCGTCTGAACAGACTTCCAATCAAATTTGAATTGCAAATTCAAAGTACACACATTACACACACACACACACACTCACACACCCACACACACACACCCACACACACACACACACACACACACACACACACACACACACACACACACACACACACATTACATATTATCATTAACATATTAATGTCATACATAGGTAAATTAAACCTCTCATTTCTTGACATAGTGAATTAAAATGAGTGCATAACAACGAATGGTGTCAAAGCGAAACGAATGAAAAATCTAATTGTCATGAGGTTCAGAATCAAAAGACGCGCAAACACAGTCAAGGGCATCCTCGGGTAGATAAATAAATCAATGACTTAATGATGGTAGTTTGAGTGAAATGTGTGCGAAATACATAGGAATGTGATAATTTACAAGATGGCTGCAATTAGAAATTTCCGAAATCCAGCTACACGTAAGTCATATTGAAATAGAAGACTAGAGGTCAATGTTAACAGCATTGTTGTTTCAGCAGTCAGAGGTGCGATAGCCAGTACCTCAGTGGTTAATTCTGGGTGGAACTCTCCCGTTTCCCCCTTTGACCTGATGATCACTTACCATCAAGTGAGATGCAGGCCAAGAAACACCGAGTTGTAGTTAAAAAATAAAAAAACGGTCCGGTGATTAGCGGTACCCAAAATATTCTAACAAAATACGACAACTTCTCCTTCCAGACACCTTTTCCTCTCATTCGTTCGTCGCGACCGTCGCCCGGCTCTCCGCGAGATGGCTGCAGCTAGCTCCACCGCCGCCTGCGCAGCGGTCACGGCGCACGCCGACCATCAGGTACGGCAGGTATATGAAACAGTATCAACACTTTATTAACATTATCTTTCTAGCTTTTATTCAATTGTGTTGGAGACGACGACATCATAGTGTCTTCACAAGATGCAGCAACAGATGAAGACGACAAAGAATTTCCCCCTCCTAAAGTATTATGAAGTATGTACCTAGCTCCATTTTTTATTTATCACATGCATTTTTCTTTTATACGCTCTTTGAAATAATGATTAGTAATGCGTTCTACATGTTCGGGTCGGCACATTCGATTCGGTAACATTTTTTAAACAACAAATCCGACCCGAAGCAATTACCACGGCTTTTATTCGGCTCGTGCTGATCAGCAAACTCCGTTCGGCAGCTAAACTCGCTAAATCGTGTTCGGGTCGGCTCGGCACAATTCGAGCTAAGCCAAGCGGCTTTTTTCCGACCATATGTCTATATTTATTTGATTTACCGGCAGCTTTGCTGAATCATTCCACCCCGAACATGATTTATGACAACAGTCCTCCATAGCTTCAACAGTTCTCTGAGATACAGAAAAGACTTCATTTATAAAGTAAAACCACGGGTATACGGAAACGCGGTAAGCTATGCTTAAACCACGATTATTATATCTGCTCTATTATTTAAAAAAAATTATAACTGTTAAAATTTAAAAAGCCCCCGCCACAAACATTTCCTCATTTCTCTTTCCTACTCCATCAACAGACTCTGTTCTGACATCTATCTATAACGTATTAGAATACTCACATCCTTTCATCAACTAGAAAAGAGCTGATAACCTTCAAACGGCTGAATCGATTTTGATTAAACATATCTAAGAACCTTCGCTAGAAAACCTGCTTTAAAAAAAAAACCGCATTCAAATCGGTTCAGCCGTTTAAGAGCTACGGCGCCACAGACAGACACACACATGGCGGTCAAACTTATAGCATCCCTCTTTTTGCGTCCGGGTTTAAAAAAAAAACATGCATGAGATACCAATATTCACTCCTGCTTACAGCAACTTGTAATGATCTTGCTAGTCATGCATCAGATTCGTGCTTGGCTAGGTTGGACAAGCTCACAATTCTTGTCCATTTTCTAATAAGGTATTAACTCGTCTCTTAGGGCAAGATGAGCTTGGCGTCCAAGATCCATGGCTTGGCAGAGCGGTTACAACAGCTCGGCAGGAGTTCGGGGGATTCCGTTGAAGGAAGTGATAAGGGATCTAGGAGTCGAACGGGTGAGAATGTATTAACTGTACTGTTAGTTCGAATGGACATTCATTTTAAACCAGGTTTGCTTGAAGACGAACGATTACCAGACAGGTTTGATTCTTTGGATTGAATCAGATTTAAGGTATTTTAGATAATAAGCTAATTCAATGGAAATCATTCCCACGCATCGAAAGTCTTCATTATTGTCAGTCAGACTCTTGAATTATCATGATGCCCGCAACTAGTTCGAGTAGCAATTAGAATTATTGGCTAGTTCAGCCAATTCATTAAGAACGGGCTAGCTATAATTATGTCAATTGTTGAAAATCTACTTATTGAAATTCCGATTAGCTAAACATGTTATTCTCAACTCCAGACCTTATAACATTATGATATTCCACATTCCAGGAAGCGTCCACCCGATGTTCACTGTCACCACGCACCCCTCATATTCCTCCCACGAACTCTGCTTGGACAGACGTAACGAGACCAGCCCCAGCCACAGCCAGATGTCGCGGAACTCGAGCCGGAAGAGCAGCAACTCGTTGAGGGTCAACCAGTCTACAAAGATTGAAGGTATGATGATAAGCCATACTTTAGTTAGAAGTCACACTTAACTAAACCAGTCCTCGCCATAGTCAAATATCACGGAACTCCGGTCGGAAGTGCAGCAACTCGCTGAGGGTCAACCAGCCTACGAAGATCGAAGGTATGGTAATAAGCCACACTATTTAATTAATTAGAAGTCAAAGATGATAGATCGTTAGATGTCCCGGAACTTCAGTCGCAAGAGCAGTAACTCGCTGAGGGACAACCAGTCTACGAAGGTCGAAGGTACAGGCCACTTTTAACTGTATATGGCTTGTATTGAAAAATCCGTCGCCATGGTATTAAGAATTTTATTGATATACTCAAAATTATACTTGAACTGGAATGAGGATGAAACATCACATTCAGAATAGTGAATCAAACAAATTATCAGCAGCGTTATAAGCAGTAGTAAAGCTGTAAGTAATGGCGACTATACTAATAAGTTTTAGAGGCATAAGGAACAGGGTGTAAAGTTCACTCATCCTCTATAGAAAAGGGAGAGTCGTCCGACCAGACGGGTGAGTTGATGTCGGAAAGTTAAATATATTTTGATCGCGCCGTGAACTCTAATTGCGTGATGCAGGATTTGTGTGATGTCAGGTCTTTGATGCGTAGTTCGCATGTGGCGATGTAGATGGCGCCACAAGTTGTCAGTATCATTAAATTGTTTTGAATTATTTACAGAAATAACACGAAATTTTTTTATACTGATACCTTGTTTTGTATTCGTCCAATTACCACTTACGCAAATCTTTGAACGAATATCCTAAATGGAGTGTAATTATGCCAAAAACGTAGACTGAAAGAATGATAATTGGCACAGTCGCGATTGTCCAGATTTTTATTATTCCCTTATGTACCTGTGTCTCAAGTTATTTGCTTTCTTTCCAACAGACTTCAGGCACCTGATGAGGCGGTCGTCGACTCTAGAAGTGCACACAGCGAAAGTATCGCTCAAAGACATCGTGTGCTATCTATCACTGTTAGAAGCTGGCAGACCTGAAGATAAACTAGAGTGTGAGTAGATATGAACACGACACTAATTTCTCCCAGAACCTCCTGACATTGCTCATAGCGAGATCATCACCCCTGTTTAAAACACGACTCAAACTATTGATAGCTAAAATAACAGAATTGAATTTCCTTTAGTTCTTGACCCAAAAGTACAGAATAGAATTAAATGAAGCATTGCAAGAACCCACAGACAAACGAGTAGGTAATGTTATGAGCGTTGAAAATCGGTTCAAGTATTACGAAAGGTCACATTTAAAAATCAATAAAAGATTGAAAATTTTTAATTCCGCTCAATCAAAACGCTGATTCGAAAAATAAAAATACATAAAAAAATCACACATACAAAGTAGCTAAGAGCCTCGTATTCAAATCAGTATCTAATATTCGCATTCCAGTCATGTTTCGCCTCTACGATACTGACGGGAACGGCGTCCTAGACACAAACGAAATGGACTGCATCGTCAACCAGATGATGACCGTCGCTGAGTACCTGGGTTGGGAAACTTCAGAACTTAGACCAGTAAGTATAAGACACATAATATTATATAACTAGCTATTTTAAGTAGGTTATCTCTGATATAATTGTAGCTGAGAGTCTACACACAGAACTTAGAAAGCCCGTTGACTAGATGGCTCGATAATATTATGAAAACTGTTTGAAAGACCAGAAATGATTGGTAAAAATACAGGAGAATGGCGTAAAAGTCTTTGTCCTACGGCGATTTGAGAAATATTGAATAACTTTTATTTGCAATGTTACAAAATCCTTACTTTTTTTCAGATCCTACAAGACATGATGGTGGAAATTGACTACGATGCTGACGGCACCGTGTCGCTAGACGAATGGAAACGAGGAGGGTCAGTGAATGAGTTATTTAATCTAATTTTTAAGGGGCTTATTTTTAAACGTTGTTTAAAGTTAAGAGACATTTAAACGATAATAAATGTATGGATAAGCACACGTTAATCATTAGGTACTTAACTTTAAGGTTCAACTAGTCGCGAGCTCGAACTCACTGGTGGGCGTGGCCTAAGAGCACGCTGTCTCACCTGGTATCGTGTCCGACAGAGATAGTATTAGTGATGAGCAGTTAGACGCTGGTCTATACGCACAACATCTAGTTCGCACGCACACACACCGTTCCGAACAAATTTAATATAACGAGCGCGTAAGAAATTACGAAAGTCCTGTGGAAAATCGAGTTTTATGAAAACACCACTGCATAAATTAATTACAAATGAAGTTTATTGAACTCTTCGATAATTGAGCTTTGTCGGTGCCAACTTTGTTTTGAAGATTTTACACTTCTTTTATTACTTATTCACGCCCAAAGTTGCGTTAAAATAAGCAAGAATAACGAATCTTTGTTGGCTCCTAACTTCTTATTTTTTCATTCCGTTTCCGCACAGACAATATTAATAATAAGACAAAACGATATCATGTTTAACTTTGGATGTGCAATGTCAAACTGGAGTAGTACCGTCCCGATTTTTTTATGGAAAAAATATCGAATAGTGCAACCTTAAACAACATTTCTAAATAAACCCTTAAATTTACAAGTAAGTCCGCAAAATTTGGAAATATAGTGCTTTTTCTCAAAACAACAGTTGTTCAAATTATTTAGACTAAAGCCACTTGACATGCAAATTATAAAAGAAATACCATATCATCGTTTATTCTTACCAAGAGATGAACCGAGTGTCATTGAAAATAAAAATGTTTTCTAATCATGTGCGGTGGGCTGCATAAATTGGGTACCCCAGTTGTATTAAAATTTTAATACAACTGGGGTCACCAATTGATGCAGCCCAATTGATGTACTATCGAAGAAACGCATATCTGTACACTGTAAGGACTATTCTTGCTTGCAGCGCTCGGCCGCTATAGTATCGCTTACCTACGAAAAAAAGGGTCGTGTACACGGGATTTTGCTTTCAAAGTAGTTAGATGTTACTCCGATGGTACGTATCTATCGTGTACCTACTTACCTATGCAAAGTCAGAATTTTGCTTCACGGCACTTTGGTATCCACTTGTATACTTCAGTGATTCCAAGTCTTCTAACTACTTCATACCATTTCCACAGCATGACCACCATTCCTCTCCTAGTCCTGCTCGGACTGGACACGAATGTCAAAGAGGACGGCGAGCACGCGTGGAGACTCAAGCACTTCAGCAGACCTGCCTACTGCAACCTGTGTCTGAACATGCTGGTCGGGCTAGGAAAGAAGGGGTTGTGCTGTATTTGTAAGTATTTTTTTCTTGTATTACCTGACCATTAATTTCGTATGTGTAGGTTGCATCCTTATTAGGTTTACCTCTAATGTGAACGTGTGTGTATGTGTGTAATGTGTATCTTCATTCAGAACCGTAATTGCGTAACACAACACAATAACAACCTGTTTCGATTTTTAACCAGATTGCTAATCCATCGACTGCCTCGTTGGTCTAGTGGTCGCAAGCGCTACTGCTGAGCATGAGATCCTGGGTTCGATTCCCAGGTCGGGCAAAGTGTTATTGGGTTTTCTATTTGAAATTTCTCAGTAGCAGCCTGGAGTCTGGATTTTTGCCCAGTTGATGGCAATAGGCTCGCCCCCTATTACAGGGGACTTATAACATAACTGGCGAAATGTGGGTGAACCTGCTACAGGGACACCTCTGCCCAACCCTTCGGGGAAACAAGGCGTGATGTTATGTTATGTTTGTGCTAATCCATTGCTTCATAAGTTGGAAAAATAAATTTGTTCAACAACGTAAATAACGCAATGAATGTTGTTGAACTGTCAAAATGAAACAAATAAGGCATTTTTTTTACGAAAATAAGTTATGCAATTAGGGTACAGTTCTTTGAGAAACCAGAATACAGTTCTTACACTGGTTTCATGGTTTCCAATTTTATTAGCTGCTAGCTACGCCTCGCGGTTTCACCCGCATAAATCTTGATCCCGTGGGAATAACAAGATAAAAATAATCCTTTCTCTTAACCCAGGTCATAGTCTACCCATGTGCCAAATTGCATCCAAATCCGTTCAGCCGTTTTTAGCGTGAAAGCGTTACAAACAAACTCACTTTCGCATTTATAATATTAGTTAGGATTAAATCATTTAATTGGATGTCCAATTAAATAGATGATGATTAATGATAAGCATCAGACTTGGTCTGTGGTTTCTGAAAGCTTATTTTATTAATTCTGATGTTAAATCTTATGACAGCTTACATGAAGTGGGTTGGTCAACACATCACAAACTGCAGCTTATATACAATTTGACAGCATTTTTACGGATCAGAGACTCGACTAGCTTATCCAATTAACTCTAAGATCCTGGAAATTGACTAATTACATATAATATGTAATTAATTCCTATCGAAAATAAATTTCACGGCGATCACGATTATCTCTTAGAAAAGAGCTCTTATTGGATCTATTCTACAGCGCATGGTAGCCTTTTAATCTTGAATCTACTCTCTTCTTACTCAATTAATCTTGTATCTACTATCTTCGTACTCATTTAATCTGGTATCTACTGTCTTCTTACCCATTTAAACCGGTATCTTCTGTCTTCTTATTAATTTAATCTGGTATCTACTGTCTTCTTACTCATTTAATCTGGTATCTACTATCTTCTTACCCATTTAATCTGGAATTTACCGTCTTCTTACTCATTTAATCTGGTATCTTCTGTCTTCTTAATCATTTAATCTGGAATCAACTGTCTTCTTACTCATTTTATCTTGTATCTACTCTCTTCTTACTCATTTAATCATGTACCAACTGTCTTCTTACTCATTTAATCTTGTATTTACTATCTTCTTACTCATTTAATCTTGTATCTACTATCTTCTTACACATTTAAGCTTGTACCTACTGTCTTCTTACTCGTTTATTTTTGTATCTACTCTCTTCTTACTCATTTAATCATGTATCTACTATCTTCTTTCTCATTTAATCTGGTATTTACTGTCTTGTTACTCATTTAATCTTGTACCTACTCTCTTCTTACTCATTAAATTTTGTATCTACTCTCTTCTTACTCATTTAATCTTGTATTTACTCTCTTCTTACTCATTTAATCTTGTATTTACTCTCTTCTTACTCATTTAATCTTGTATCTACTATCTTCTTACTCATTTATTTTTGAATCTGCTCTCGTTTTACTCATTTAATCCTGTATCTACACTCTTCCTACTTATTTAATCTTCAATATACGCTCTTCTTAGTCATTTAATCGTGACTCTTCTCTCTTTTTGAATCTATTCCCCTCTCTTCTCCTAATTACTCACTCTTCCACATCTCGTTCCAGTCTGCAAGTTCACGGTGCACGAGCGCTGCGTGCAGCGCGCGCCGGCGTCGTGCATCGCGACGTACTCCAAGTCCAAGCGCGCTCCCGCCACGCTGGCGCACCACTGGGTAGAAGGTATGTAGAAAGAATCAATATAGTGCAGCGGGCAACGCGCGCCGAAGTGAACACGGCTCCAACAAGATCCCGCACGTGTTTTTTGACAGAAAACATCTTATTTAGGAATCATCTTTCAAAATAAAATAAAAAATATATTTTTAACATGTTCTTCTCGTGATAATAAAGAGCTTATAATACAGTATGTGAATTAACGGAAGGCGTTCCCCTTAAAAAAAAAAACTCATAATATTTACAAAAAATATTAAAATTCATACGTAATTTTCTTCTGCACTATGAGTTTCTGTGGTAGGAGGACGCCGTTCTGTTCCGCTCCGTTGATAAATAGATACATTTACTTTCCAGGCAACTGCCACGGCAAGTGCGCGCGGTGTCGGAAAAAGATCAAGGGCTACAACGGAATCACTGGACTGCACTGTCGATGGTGCCATATCACTGTGAGTTCGTCATTTGTTCATAAGAAATTAGGAGAATCATAACCTAAGCTCACCTTTTTGCTTCGTCAGCAAAGTTAGCAATTTAGCATTATGCCCCGCGCACTTTGGATGCGTTTTCGTACGAATTTTGACATGTACGAACACGCACGAACGATCCTTTCCAAGTACAAAGTGAGCGCGCAGACTGATCGCAACTTAGATACGACGTCAGAAAACTATCTGAACTTGTTGGGATTTGTTCTATTTGACGGAGAAAAACATATCCAATGTGCGCAATCAATTCGTACGGCTTCCTAAGCCTCAATATTTTTCTAGGTAATTTGTTTGCTTTCCTTTTTTATCATCTTCATCATTTTCCTTCCTTAGTCCCATGGTACGTGGGGTCGGCACAACACATTGAATTCCTCCATTCTCCTTTTTTTTTTGCTTTTCTTCTCAGAGATCTTTTAAACTAGAAATTCTTTAAAATGTCCTGAAACACCTCAAAATATAAAAATAAATCTGTAACATAACATCACGCCTTGTTTCCCCGAAGGGTTGGGCAGAGATGTCCCTGTAGCAGGCACACCCACATTTCGCCAGTTATGTTTAAGTCCCATGTCATAGGGGTCGAGCCTATTGCCTTCAACCGGGCACAAATCCAGACTCCGAGCTGCTACTGAGCAATCTCAGATAGAAAACCCAATAACACTTTGCCCGACCCGAGATTCGAACCCAGGACCTCATGCTCAGCAGTAGCGCTTGCGACCACTAAACCAACGAGGCAGAGGCGAGGCACATAAATCTGTAATTCTTACCGAATCAACTCCATAGTGACTGCAACCTGATGGCTTATTGGAAAAAATATGTAATCTCCAAACCTTCATTGAACAGAATTCTCTTCTGAATCAGGCCTGAGAGCCTCAAAGCCTCGAGATGGACCAACATGGTCGAGACTTTGAGCCATTGGCTATTGGCCGTTAGGACAATCGGCACAATGACATTATCTGCATCATCTGCCTAGCCTTTTCTCAAGGCTCACCGGATGCAACTGAATACCAGTATTTTACAAGGAGCGACTGCCTATCTGACCTCCACAACCCAGTTACTGGGTAATATAATACCCCTTGGTAAGACTGGTTGTGAGACTTTCGGGCTTCTGACGACCAGTAACGACTGTCAAAGATCCACGAATGACAGCCGGGACCAACGGCTTAACGATTTTCCGAGGCACGGAGCGGTCTTGGTATGTAAATATGGTCACCCATCCTAGGACTAACCGCGGCGAGCGTAGCTTAACCTGATCTATCGACCCATGTGGCTGTTCTTACTTAGCCACAAGCTTTTCTTGTGCGACAAGTGACATTATTAATTATTATTATTATGCCAGCTCCACAACCGCTGCGTGGGCAGCGCAGGCGGCGCGTGCTCGCTGGGCCGGCACGCGCGCCACATCCTGCCGCCCACCGCCATCCGCCCGCTCGTGCTCGACCGACAGCGCTCGCTACCACATCGGCCGCAGCACGATCAGGTAAGATCATAAGCTTTTGCTAGTTATTTCACAGTCATTTGTATTCTCTTTTTAGGGTTCCATACCTCAAAAGGAAAAAACGGGACCCTTATAGGTTTACTTCGTTGTCCGTCCGTCAATTCATCAAGACCCATTTCCTTAGGAACGTGTAAAGGTATCAAGTTGAAATTAATATCAAATACATAGATCTACGTTTTCATGGAGTTCTAAAAAAATCAAGCATCTAAATCAACGTAATAAAAAAATACGGTCATTTCAGCGACATATTTTGATACTTGCAAAGAAATCTAAACCCACAGGGTACTTCCCGTTGACCTAGAATCATGATATTTGGCAGGAAGCAAGGTCATACAGCACAAGTAAAGGAAAAAAATTAGAAAATTGTTAATTTGTAGTTTTATCACAAGAAAAAACTTTTTTTTTGCGATTACAAACTTACATTTGCATTTGGAGAATTGACCGTGACGTATATCGATGTATGGGAGAACATGCTTCTCAACTACCAAGTTAAGTTTTTTCTTGGGATAAATTCATCCCAACTACGGAACCCTTCTTTGTGCGTGGTCCGACACGCACTTGGCCGGTTTTTTAAATTTCTGGTAACAAATCAGGTGTGTAGCACTCGCAACCGACATGCGTGTATGACCAGATGTATGAACATAAATAAAGCAAAAGCAGTATGCAAGGATCGTAGCAGGTGGTGCGTAGTTTCAACCTCCCATGGGAAGCAGCTGTGAGTTCATGAATGTATGTCTCTAGGATCTGAAAGCTAATTACTTTCAGAAAACATGTCGAGTTTCATATTAGCCAAATGGCCCGAAACAAAATCGAAAATCAGAACGATTGGCTTAATACTAACTGAGGACTTAAAGTCTGCTGAAAAATACGAAGTCTGTATCGAAAATAATTATCTATTTGGGTTTTCATAAATTTTAATATAACTACACTCGAGAGCAATGAATCCGGGTCACTTAAAGAATCCTAAAAATCTCGGAAACTAAAAATGCTAGGTTAATGCAATAAATTGTATTTAATAGACAATGTAATACTCCTTAAATGAAGGTATTAAAACTTCTTAGTTATTGTAAAGTTATATCATAAAAAAATCAAATTTGAAAAAGGGCCACTTTCGAAGATGGAACTACGAAATTACAGCATTTGGTTTTGCTTTTGTTTGTAATCTGTCATTTATGTGGGTACATAAACCATGTTGATAGTGCTCTATATTCATTATTCAAGCTGAAATTATGTCGCTTACGCCTGAAGAATGCACCAGAATACTTACAATGCTGGAAACCGGCCGGAGTCAGCGCAATACAGCCAGGACTGTCGGTGTGTCGCTGTCAACAGTACAAAGAGTTCTCCGACGTTACGAAGAAACTGGTTCTAACCTACGCAGACCAGGAACGGGCAGAACCAGGTGTACCACAGCACGAGAAGACCGATACTTGGTGAACACCATGCTTCGAAATCGCTTTCTCACAGGAACTGAACTCACAAATCAGTTTCGACGCCTCGGAGGAAGTAACCCAAGTGCATGGACAGTAAGACGTCGGCTTGCTGAATCTAACTTAAAACCCCTTAGACCTGCAAACGGCCCTAAACTGGAGCGTGGGCATCGTATTTCAAGACTAAGATATGCCCAGAGCCACGTAAATTGGAGTATTGAAGATTGGTCAAAAGTTATGTTCTCCGACGAATCAAAATTTATGCTCTACAAGCACGATGGAAGACACAGAGTGTATCGAAGACCAGGGGAAAGATTCAAGCAAGCATGCATCGAAGAAAAAGTAGCCTACGGTGGTGGGTCTGTACTTGTGTGGGCCGGAATTTCTTCTGAAAGTCGCACAGAGCTGGTGATCATAGAAAACGGCTCTTTAACTAGCGTAAGATATGTGGAAGAAATCCTCAATGATCACGTTGGTCCATTTATGGTCAATTTAGGTGAGGATGCTATATTTATGCATGACAATGCCCGACCTCATACAGGTAGGATTGTGAATGACTACCTTCAAGAGATGAACATTACTAGTATGGAGTGGCCAGCGCGCAGCCCGGATATCAACCCGATCGAGCATGCTTGGGACGAGCTAGGCAGATGCGTAAAACAACGAAACCCTCCCCCAATCACGCTTCGTGAGCTCAAAATTGCTCTCACAGAGGAATGGGAGAATATTCCCCAAAATCGTATAAGGAACTTGGTGTACAGCATGCCAAACCGCGTAAACGCAGTAATGGAAGCACGAGGAGGCAATACGAAGTATTAAAATTCAAGAAAATCGTAATAAAGTTCAAAAATTTCATGTTTCCTATTTTTGTTTTAAGGAGAGATCAGCAGTTTTTTTCTTTATGTAATTTTGTGTTAATAAAATGTATAGTGACTCATATTTTTTTTACTTTCATTTAAGGAGTATTACATTGTCTATTAAATACAATTTATTGCATTAACCTATCATTTTTAGTTTCCGAGATTTTTAACATTCTTTAAGTGACCCGGATTCATTGCTCTCGAGTGTAGTTTGTATTTTTCTCACAAATCACAAACAACTTAAAACAATTATTTTTTATAAAACTCCTTTGCTGTAAAGAAGAGTTCCTCCTGTTCAAAAACGGTGTTGAACTGCCTACTCTAAAATGCAACGTAATCAAATAATATAAATTAAAAACCGGCCAAGTGCGAGTCGGACTCGCGCACGAAGGGTCGTACCATTATCTACAAAAACCGAGCAAGATAATCACGTTTGTTGTATAGGAGCCCACTTAAATATTTTTTTTTTTTTTTTTTTTTTGTATTTTATAGCGGCCACAGAAATACATCATGTGTGAAAATTTCAACTGTCTAACTATCACGGTTCATGAGATATAGCCTGGTGACAGACGGACAGACAGACATCCAGACTGACTGCGGAGTCTTAGTAATAGGGTCCCGTTTTACCCTTTGGGTACGGAACCCTTAAAATATGACCACACGATAGAAGTAAAAAGTTATGAATGGAACCGAGTATACGCGATTCAGCGAGACTTAACCGCGCCTCCCACCGCTCTTTCCGCCGCCCCGATGACGCCCACAGACCTCATACCGCTAAAGAGACCCTTAAATTGTCTACGGCGCATGTCAAACCACGTGGTGTGCCAAGTCTCATCTTTAGTAGCACGAACTGTATACGCGATTCAGAGCTCAAAGTGAGCCCTAAATAAAATTTCTAAGTTAACTTATAAATTCTCTCTTTTCCAGCAATCTCTCCCCACCTCAATATCCCTTCCAATATCAATAGCAGCGACCTCCGAAGAGAAAAAAGAAGAGAAAGACAAACGGGAGACCCGAGCTCCCCCCATTTCCTTCCAGATCACACCCCCCGACGGCTCCTGCCCCCTGCTAGTGTTCATCAACCCCAAATCTGGGGGGAGGCAAGGGTCCCGGGTGTTGAGGAAGCTGCAGTATATCCTGAATCCAAGGCAGGTGCATGATATTGCGAAAGGAGGAGGGCCAACGCAGGGTGAGTTCTTGATAGAGTAGTTTTAATTTGACTGTCTCGTTGGTCTAGTGGTCCCAAGGCTTGGAACATGTTTAAAAAATACCGGTGAAAACCAGTTTATTTGAGTTTTATTCCGAACTTTTCTTAAGAACGAGAACGTTTTAACAACTTTATTTTAACCTTAATTAACCGGTTTATACGACGAGCGGCATGTCGGTCAACGCGTTGCAATTTGTGACTACTTGTGAGGACGTCGCGCTGAATAAAAACTAAACAAAAAACCGGTTAATATTGCTCTAAACCGTTTAATCCGAAAAATCTTTATGTAAAAACTCCTCCAACACCGATAGATAAAAACCGGTATCTGCGAGCGAAACCGAATGTTAGGTTTTTGCGTCAAGTACATAATAACGGTTTGAAAATTAAACCGGTATCCGAACATTGGTCCCAAGCGCTACTGCTGAGCATGAAGTCCTGGGTTCGATTCCCAGGTTGGGCAAATTGTTATTAGGTTTTTCCATTAGGAATTTCTCAGTAACAGTCCGGAGTCTGGATTTATGCCATCCAAACTCCACGAATGTAACACTCTGTACACGCGCACTTGTCTTTCAAGGTGCGCGTATACAGAGTGTTTCATTTCGGTATCCATTTATTATTTTATTTCAAAAAAAAAAAAAACATTCTGTTTTTTTAATGAAATGAAATGAAATATTATTTGCAAGAATTGTAGTACATACATACAGATGGTCGAGTTTTTTAACAAGTTCTAAAACAATTCGCTAAAACTAGCATGCAAAATTACATAAAATTAAATAAGAAGCTAATAAAATTGGAACATGCATCATAATTATTTTAATATAATAAGAATAAAAATGTCAATCATTTGTCAAATTATAATAGTAAAATGTCAGTGTAAATCTTTAAAATTTAGGTACTCATTCACAGAATAGAAAGATTTTTCTATGAGCCATTTGAATAACGCTGTTTTAAAACGATTGATTGGCAGTTCCCTATATGATTTTGGTAATTTATTATACATCCTTATAACCATTGGAAAGCAACTTCTGTGATATGTTTTTTTTGCATGTATTGACGCTAAACTATTGCGATTGACGGGAATGCCTTTCGTTAATTAATAGACATACTGTTCTCGTACAGGTCGACATAAAAGAGTCTGACGTAGCACAAATCAAACTAAATATATCCGACAAGTGCCAGTAGGTTTTGATTTGAGTCATCCACAAACAGCGTTTTTTGTTACACATTTATTTGAACAATTTATTTCCCATTCGAAGTGACATAAGCGATAGTGGCGCACTCGTCTTTTCAAACTTTTTTTTGCCAAGCTGTATATATAAAAAGCAAAGCAAAACTTCTTCTTGAAACAACCAATTTGGGAGCCTTTTTCGACACTCACACGAGGGGAATTACACCAATGTTACGGGAATAATTTACCACTCCTATTAATCGTATTGAATTCCTCAGGGTTGCAGATGTTCAAAGACGTGAAGAACTACCGCGTGATATGCTGCGGAGGTGACGGCACTGTCGGATGGGTGCTGGAGACTATGGGTATGTCATGTTCGATCTTTATTATAGTGACCCTTTTCTTTATAGGAACTAATTTTTAACCGACTTCAAAAAAAAGGAGGAGGTTCTCAATTCGTCGGAATATTTTTTTTTTTATGTATGTTCCCCGATTACTCGAAGACGACTGAACCGATTTGAAAAATTATTTTTTTTGTTTGAAAGGGTATACTTTCAAGTTAGTCCCATTGTCATTTGGTCACGATCTGATGATGGGATCTTGGAGAAATCGAGGGAACTCTTCAAATATTATAGGCACACCTATAGCGATTTGGGTATTTTTTATAGTAACTCGTGCATTTGCTCTCAAAAACCACCATTTGGTAAAGTGGAACTGATGAATTACAAACCAACCCACTAAAATTAGAAAAAATAAATCATTTTTACCAAAAATACAACCGACTTCCAAACTACAAAGTGAAAAGTAACTTTAATTTCGGAAGTCGGTGGCAAAAAACTTAAATACTGATCCAAAGAAACCGAGTTCCGTAATTAAAGTTATTTTTCAGTTTGTAGTTTGGAAGTCGGTTGTATTTTTGGTAAAAAAATATATTTTTTGAACTGTTATTTATACATTAGAGAGGTAATTAGATCAGTTGAAAAAAAATATGGGTAGTTATTTTTTTTATCGACGGTTGGTAAATTTGTGCGACAGTAAAACATAGACAGTAATAAAAAAACAATTGGCCGGTTATTTCGTCTTACAATGTCAGTACTAAAAATACGTAAGCAGACTCATAAATAAATGGCCAGTAAAAATGATGGAATGGGCAGTTAGATAAATTGTTCGGCCGTTCACAGGGAGCGGAGACACCCGAACCCGAACCGATTGAAATTCTTGGTGAATCATTTGGGTTAGGTTAGGTTAGAACTGTGACCATTAAAGCGCAAAGGCGAACGAGCGAAGCAAGCGTGCCGCAGCAGCGGCCGGCGAGCGCCACATACCCTCTATTGTTGGTAAATCATTTGGGTTAGGTTAGAACCTTGTTTACAGAACTGCTTCGAATGAGATTTCTTACCGACTAATTCCGATTTGTCAACTGCCCACTCGTAACTGCCCATTTAGTTATTTCACTGCTAAGTATTTATTAAATGATTCATTTTATTATTTTTTACGACTCATTTTTGTTTACTTTACTGCTAAATTTTACCTGCCGAACTTGTTAATAAATATACATTTTGCAATTTTTATATTATCAAAACTACTATATACAACTGCCGCTTTAAATCAGCGCCTTTTTTATCGGTTTTATCATGCGATCAGTCTTTTAGACTATGGGCGGATGAGATGGTTCTGTTGGCATGTGGGGCGCAACTCACAGTGGACTCTTCCGTAGTCATTCTTCGCACTGACTGTTGTGGTCCAAAATGTCCGCTTTTTTAATCGGCGGATGCTTTCCGGGATAGTAAGCTGCCCCGCAAGCTTATTCGGATGCTTTAGCAGTCGGTATTTGTAGTTGTACTTATCTCCTCGTTGACCATTTTCTATTGACGTTGATTCTAGAGTACCTGACATGCTTAACTTCACACCGAGTACTAACTGACCAAAATAAGAATAAATTACTTTCTTCTTAGTAAGAAAAGGGGCAAGTACTAGCTATTATTATGATTAGTCTTTGAAGGATCAATCTTCAATCATCATTTATCTACTGTGCGTTCATTATAACTGCGATTAGTAGCACTGAATTTTGCAGTCATATGTTCTCTCAGTCGCCATTTTGAAGTCTTAGTATTGAAACGGAGAGCCTGTGCATACGATGTGTTGCGGCGGCGCGGTGCGGCGTCGGAGCGGTGTCACTGCGGCGTCCTACATGCAAATATCCATGGTATGCCACACGGTGCGGCCCGGCGGCGTCGTACCGCACGTACACCAGCTCGCGAGACGAGGCGGGGAGAGGGGTACTCGTTGCGACATTGGAGCGGCACCGCTCAGTTTGTGCGTTGTCAAAAACAGATTTTTTACAGATGACAATTTACACGCTTTGCGGCGCGGTGCCGCTACGATGTAACAACGCAGCACCCGTGTGACCGCTAATGCAGTGAAATCTGCGGTGCGGCGCCGCAATGCATCGTGTGCACAGGCTCCGAGACTGCAAAATTCAGTGCTGCCAATCACGTCACGGGTTAAGCTTTAAATTATTATAATTAAAATTTTTATCGTTATACTCTTCTTATTTAAAATACAAACTACTGTAACTAAGGAAATAAAAATGTCGGTTTAACAGATTTTGTAAAATAATTTTTCCAAAACGCCATATTTATTTTTTAGATAAAAGTTTTCTGACTGACTATTAAAAGTATGTTTTTTTACTGAATTTGATTTATTTATTTATTTAAACTTAAACACACTATCTTTACAGGATGACCCCAATACAATAATGGTTTGCAAAAACACACCAAATAAATTGAAAAATCAACTTACGGCTAATACTTAAAAATCTAAACTTTAAAAATACAAAGCAACACTAAACTCTATTAAAAAAACAATCTCAGGTCAGACTACAGAGTTAAATGTTCCTAATTATTATCAAACTAAACTTCTTTTTTTTATTGCCATAAAATCTAAACCTAAAAAATAAAGACTGTTCTATTAAATATTTATTTATCTTTTTTTTATTATTCTATTTATCTATAACATCAGAGTTAACACTTCTGTTAATCTACAGAATATTAATTAATATTCTGTGTTATCACAATGTTCTGTCTGATTTTGAGACACAGAATATTAATTAATATTCTGTTTCTCAAAATCAGACTTAACACAGAATATTTAAATATAACCAACAAAATTCAACAAAACTCTTGCGAATTCACTCAGACTCACTTTTCTTTGTTTGTTTCCAGATAAAGTTCAGATGGACACGCAACCAGCCGTTGGCGTGATACCGCTGGGAACTGGCAACGATTTAGCCAGGTGTTTGCGATGGGGTGGCGGGTAAGCACACTTCTTGTTTTTTTTTTGGGCATATTTTCTTTCAGTTAAGAAATGCCGGTACCATCGACAGTCTTTTTTTTTTAACTGTGGCAACTCGCTGTTTTGACCACTAAGGTCTTGGCTGCTTAACTCGACTTTCCTGTGTGACTCGGGGACACAGTCGCGATCGCAAAGGACCTCGGCGGCGAGGTCGGAATGACGGGAGGCGTCTGTGTTTATGCACTGTACTGGTGGCCCTATTCTTCTCCTGGAGGAGTGTAATGGGGTCATCTGGGTCGGAAAGGACCATCGATTAATATCCGGACGTTATATATATACTCGTCGCGCGGTAAACTCTGTTTGCGAGATGCAGGATTTTGCTTGACGTCTGTGTGATGCGTAGTTTGCATGTGGCGTCATAGGTGTCGCCACAGGGTCTACTTATAGAAATTGTAGTTCATCATCTAGACACAAAAGCATAATTATTTAGGTACTGACCTAGGAACAACATGGATCGAATTAATAGTGACATCGAGGACCTCCGTAATCTTAGAAAAAATAATCACGTGCGTTTAACTTTACAGATACGAGGGCGAATCTATCCACAAGATTCTGGAAAAGATCGCTCGTGCGAGCACCGTCATGATGGATCGGTGGCACATCACCGTTGAGAATTCTTCCACGGATGTGAGTTGTATTTTACTAGCTATTGCTCGTGATTTCGTCTACGAGCCAGGATGAAGTGTAGCCTATGTCCTTTTCCAGGTCATGGTCTACCCATGTATCAAATTTCATCCAAATATGTTCAGCCGTTTTAGCGTGAAAGCGTAACAAACAAACAAAATCACTTTTGTATTTTTAATAATAGTTAGAATTATCAAACTAGCGACCCACCCCTGTTTCACAAAAGATTTTTACTCGTTGACAAAACAACGAAATATGTTATTATACGTAAGTTTAATATTAGGGAGTGCATCCGCTGCCGGCGCCGACTCCCAAAAAAAAAGCCTTTGGGAACCGGCTTGACATTACCGCCGCACCGGCAGCCTAGATTTAAAATATCGGCTGCCGGCACATTACGTACTCTGTAGCCGGCACCGCCGGCTCCCATAATGGACACCGGCGGCGCGGCGCTTATGGAATCCCTTCCAGTATTCAGAACTCGCAACTAACTAACCCTAACTAAAGTATTTTTTCTATATATTCTAGTCGTTTTTGCACTCGCCAGCCGCTGCTGCGGCATCGCTCGCTTCTCTCAGTCGGCTCGTACGTAGGGCGTCACAGTTCTATTACTGGATATGGAAATCATTGATTATGGAATTATAATACTGAAAAAAAAATGCTTTATTACATGCTTTTTTTTCACGAATGGCAGTTGGTACCAACTGCTTAACGTGCTTTCCGAGGCACGGAGGGGTCACGGTATGTTAAGGTGGTCACCCATCCACAGACTGACCACGGCAAGCGTAGCTTGACCTGATCGATCGGACCGTGCGGCTGATATTACTTAGCCAAAAGACTTTTGAATTGTCAAAGAGTCGGTCAGTTAGTCGGAAAGTTGAAGCTAATTGCCCATTCCAAAACGTAGATCTCTCTGGAGAAGAACGGGCAAGAAACTCCAAGGTCACTCTTTTAAATGTACATATTACAAAATCCTGCGTACATTATTCTTGTTGCTTCTTTAAGTGAAAACAATATACAAAAAATTACCTACAACAATTAAAAATATAAGAATAAAAATAAGCCCTGGCAGAAGAGGTGACCAGTTTCAACTGACGGCACCCGTTCACAAACATGACGCGTGGATTAGCACCATTCAGCTCAACCATTTTGTAGGGAACCGAATGATCCAACACACTCGCCACCATTAGCGAGACAAAAATGACTTTTTAATTTTTTTTCGAAATTTGTCGTTGCTCAAACGTCAATAATTTCATTTTAAAATAATAGACTGGCAACATTTTTTGACATGAATACGTCTTTAAATATGCTTCCATAGTGGGAGGCAATTAAAAAAACAGATGATAACAAAATCGGGGGATACAGTTTGATGCTGCAGCTACATATCTATCATATACATCCTAAATTTAATTGCACCACTCGATAGCTAAAAGATCAAAGAATTCGTCTCAAAGAAAATATTACTCGTAACGTATACGAATTTACGTAAAACACACGGCCGTGTCCACAACATAGCCACAACCCATTTTTTTTTCTTCTAGAATAAAAGTAGAATTATGTATAACATTTTACAAAAATAATAAAAACGGTCCGTGTGGCCTGGGTCTTGTTATTGGGCCTAAGCACGTAGCAGACGGCCCTACGGATCCATCATTTTCGTATGTCCAACTGTCTGCCTACCACTACCACCATGTATTTTTTTTTTGTAATTTTCAATCAGCCGCTTATTTTTTTATTTTTTTTTATTGGAATTGTTACCTTTGCATGTCCACGTGATGGTAAAATATGGAGAACTTTATTATAAAGTGGAATCTCTCCGTGGAGTTTATTGCCGGCTCTTCTCCATAGGAAGCGACTAATTGGAACCGTGCACCTAGCTTCTGACGTTTCATAAGTGCCCATGTAGGTTTATGTGAAATAAAAATATTTTGAATTTTGTTTTTTTTTTAAATTTTTATAAAAAAACACCTATGTTTGCAAAAAAATAAATTATTTGATTTGATTTGATCATCATCATTTTATTTTTTCCAGTGCGAGCAGCCTCAGATGCCCGACTCAGCGCCGCACCCCACGGTGGTGCCCTACAATATCATCAACAACTACTTCTCCGTCGGCGTTGTGAGTATCAACTTATACTAGATTAGGAACCTTCTTAGTTCTTTGAGGAAGAAACCTGGCCTTCCCACTGGAGAAGTCGAAAAAATCAGAATCGGGCTAGGTACTTGGACAACCTCTACAGGTGGGCGTTCATGAGCAGCTCAGATATCCGGTTGTATGCGGTGTCTCTCCACAGACAATGGCTCCCATCTTGCATCGCAGGCCTTGTCACTTATACAAATGAGGACCTAATAGCTATGTCAGTGAACGGTATTCGTGTTGCTAAGTTTTGGGCCGAAAAAATTTATGAAGCTATATCGTCGCTCATACTGCAATACCACATAACTAACAACAGACAATACCGCGTAATTTAGATGTTGGCAAATACAAGAGTACGAAAAAACTAAATAGGTAACTTCTGCTGTACTTATGAAATACGTGTTTGAACAAAAATTTGTCATTTTTGTACTTCCGCGGTATTAGGACGATATACGTACATAATTATTTTTTCGTGTTATTTTTGCCATCGACATCTACAAGAAGACTGAACTTCATATGCATTTTTACCCCTTTTTTACGAAATGTTTTTGCTATATTTCTTTAAGTCCTGTCAACTCTTGGGAATGACACCGGAATCACCGTTCTAGCTGAACACGTTTTTGCACTTCATTGACTTTCGACAAATAGTGAAAAATAGAGGGTCTCGTGCATGCGCCTGCCCTCGCGATATGACGTCATAGGCAAAATACATCCAGCCTGATTTTTTTTTATAAATATAACCCATCTTTTGCGAGCTAAACCATTACTCTAGCATTAAAAGTCTTGTAGTTATTCGCGATTGAATCTTACGTTTTCGACGGTCAGAAATATTGAACTTACTACCAGTAAGTACTCCGAGCGAAAAGACGTCTTCACGTCAAAAATAACAAGAGTTTTTCGAGCAGGGACCGAAACCGGTATGATCAATACGGGTATTTTTTCGGTTACAACATTTATATTTTTACAGGTACTTTTAAAGGTATTCTTAAATTGAACACAACCAGTATTAATACCGGTTACCGAAAAATAAATTACCTGTATCTTACACGTGCCGTCGGTATTAGCCAAAGAGCTCACGTCACCTGTGTTTGTGCCACCGGTACTAAAACGGTAACTTAATAGAGGTAACATATTTCTTCTTCTTTGTTACCTAGATAGCGGTAACCTTAGTCGTAGAACTAACCAAAATTCTTCGATACCTGTAGCGTAATTTATAAAGGTTTTCGGTCCCTGCTTTTGAATAACGAAAACGGCTTTTGTTTAGTTAAAAAAATATACTGGTCACACTGATCAACATTTGAAGTTAAATTCCACCAATAATTAACCTCTCTTTTATAATAACTTTATCGATAACACGAAAACACTGTCATCTTTTTTCGAAATTGATAATATTGATAGTCTGAGTTTTACTTATTAGCCTTGGCCTTTGCGTTTTTTGGTGATCTGCTATGCAGGTATTCTTAGTGCAGACACCAGTCTCTCACAAACTAGTGTCACATAGTTTTTCAAGCTTTTTAGACAAGCTTGAAAAACTATATGACTCGAACACGGCGTGTTGCCACACCAACCGCTGAACGATACGAACTGAAAAATATATATGCCCTTTTTTTGGCAACACGCCGTGTTCGAGTTCGCGACAAGTCAATCGTCATCCTGAGGAAACACGTGTCGATGGCTCTTTAGAAATAGCTAAGCGGAAAAGTTACTAAATAAATATATCCACGTCTATATTATTTTAAAGCCCATATTACATAAAATAAAATTTAACTATACTGCAACAGAATAAATAACGATAGAAGAACAGAAGATAAGGGGATAATATGACATTGTTTGTGAAGAGAAAATGAATTATTTGAATTTAACTTTTTTTTTATTTTACCTCTGCTTTCCCCAGGACGCTGCAATCTGCGTGAAGTTCCACACGGAGCGAGAGCGAAATCCCGACAAATTCAGCTCCCGAATGAAAAACAAGCTGTGGTACTTCGAGTTCGCCACCTCTGAGCAGTTCGCGGCCAGCTGCAAGAATCTGCACGAGCATATAGATATTGTGGTGAGTCATTATCATTGCGTTAGTCGAAGGAGGACCATTGCTATCTCCCCAAGGTTCACTACCACGACAGTCTGAAACGGATTCTCGCGACCTTCAGTACAGTCTTAAGGTCCTTGACCATCTTGTTGGTCAACTACACCTCCGCTCTGTGCATACACGCTCACACGCACACATTTACAACCATTTACAGTGACACTACAATCAAACTACACCTCACTAAGTGCACACACGTTTACGAAACCGGCCTCAAGTCACTGTAGACAGCGCTGTCTTGGTTGTTTTGTTTGATCTGAGTTGCAGACCTAATTTTTTTTTGTCGTTATTAATATGAGCGTTTTTAAAACAGCTCTAAAAATTATAAAATTGTGACTAAATCCACAGAAAATAAGTAATAAATAATCATGATTTCCAGAAGTTAAAACAAAACCATGATTATCGAAATCGAAACCAGATTATTATAACTTTAAGAGTTTAAAATCCAAGCGATTCAGGTTTATTTTTTATAAAATCAAGCTAAATGACGTGTAATGTGGTTTACGTTAAAGTTTTACTTTTCAATTCCAGTGTGACGGCGCGTCACTAGAACTGAACAAGGGCCCGGCACTCCAAGGCGTGGCCCTCCTGAACATCCCGTACGCGCACGGCGGCTCCAACCTGTGGGGCTCCTCCACCGCGCATCGCCGCGGACGGTTCCCCAACGCGCAACAAGGTGGGGGGACATCTGTTACCTTAAGCTAAAGCAACTATAGGGCATTTTATAATGGGGACTCATTGTCATGTACTAAAGACTACCCAGAGGGGCAGAATTTTATTTCAAAACTGAATTTCTAATAATTAATTTTATTAAAAATAATTATTTTTAATTATATTATTTTATATACCTTTATCCTTATATCAAATTTTATATTTTTTTTTAGTTTAAAAATGTATTCAGTTTTATTTTAAATTAAATTATTTATAATATATTTTAAAACTGCCTAGCCTTTTCCCAACTATGTTGGGGTCGGCTTCCAGTCTAACCGGGTGCAGCTGAATACCAGTGTTTTACTCTGAGCGACTATCTGACCTCCACAACCCAGTAACTAGGTAACACGATACCCGTTGGTAAGACTGGTTGTCAGACTGAGGCTTCTGACGACCCGTAACGACTGTCAAAGATCCACGAATTACAGCCGGGACCAACGGCTTAACGTGCTTTACGAGGCACGGAGGAGTCTCGGTATGTAGAAATGGTCACCCATCCACGGACCAACCTTTGCAAGCGTAGCTTTACCTGATGGATCGACCCGTGAGCCTGTCACTATTTAGCTCCTATAAAAATAACAATGTAAAAGACAACATTTTGCATGTCGTCAGATACCTCAAAGAATTGTTTTATTTATTTTTTATTTAAGTCCTCTATCTATGTTGGCAAAGCATCAACTCTAATTATCTTTAAAAAAAAATGTTGTTCTTCTTTCAGATATTGGTGACAAACTAATAGAAGTAATTGGTTTGGAGAACTGTTTGCACATGGGCCAAGTCAGAACTGGTGAATATTATTACTAATAATACATTTCTCTTTAAACACATATGGAAAGCCCAGTGCCACTATGTCGACGACTTTACAAATGATTACTGCGCGGATTTTCTCCTGCAGAGCAACTCCTTGTAGAACCCGATCAGTAACTATCGGTAGAAATCCTCTGCGATCTAGTGGTTACACCACCTATCTCAGAACCAGAGGTCCCGGGTTCGATTCCCAGTGGGGGCTAAATTTTCTGCTCGGTTTGGTTGGTGGTAGGGCTTGTTCTAAGTCCACCTGGCTAGCTACCACCATCTTATCTAAGTCTGTCGCAATAACAACAATGTTAACAGCGTTGTTGTTTCGGCAGTTAGAGGTGAGATAGCCAGTTCCTCTGTAATTGTTCGGTGTGACGCTCGCTTCCATCTTCGGCAAGATCATCACTTACCATCAAGTGAGATGCAGGCCAAGAGCTTACACTTGTGGTAAAAAAAAACCTGCTTGTTAACCAAAGGGTACACAATAATAATATTATTTTCATCAATTTCTCCTTGCTTCTTCAAGTCGAATTACTTTTATGTCAGGTCTCCGCGCGTCAGGCAGGCGGCTGGCTCAGTGCAGCTCCATCACTCTCACTACTAAGAAGACATTCCCCATGCAGATCGACGGGGAGCCGTGGATGCAGCCGCCTTGCAAGGTAACTTTTATATTGTAAAACAAGAAAAGAAAGAAGGAAAATACGTTTATTTACGTAAAGAAAGAACACAAAACAAAAAGAACAAATTTAGGGAAAATATGCGTCACGTCCACGCAAAACGGCCATCGCTCAGCATAATGCTGCGACCCTATACGAGATAGAGCCCCAGCAGCGCTGGTTTTGTTTTGTTTTTGGCATTGCCCCACAAACTAAACAAAATATATATATTTTTTAAGTTCTTACACATTTGACGACTTCCGTATAATGAACCACTGACTGATTGACATGACATTATTCCATTTGATTTTTTATCACTGTAATCTTGTTGACATTTGACATTTTTGTATTAATATGACAATTTTACAGTAGCTCAAACGATTGGACATTATTTTGAATTATTTCGTAATTTTTATTTAAAATTATAATATCCTACTTAATATAATATAATATAATATAATATATATAATTATAATCCTACTTAATAAAATATAATATATACATATAATTATAATCCTACGTAATATTATAAACGCGAAAGTTTGTGATGGTTGGAATGATGTTTGTTACTCTTTTTGGCACACAAATAGTTTATAACCTGGATTAACACATATGATACTTTTTATTCCAATATTCCCACGAGATCAAGACATATGCGGGTAGAACCGTGGGGCACTGCTAGTCTCTTATAAATTAGAGAAAATTAAATATGATTTGCATGCCTATGTGACGGTAGATCATGGTGTCCTCGATGATCTACCGTATACCGATTACACATATACAATTATGTACTAAATACCCTTTTTTGTAAACTTATCAAATGATTTCACTTAAATATCTTTCATTTTCAGATAACGGTTACTCACAAGAACCAAGTTCCAATGCTGATGGGACCAGCTCCAGAAAAGGGGCGGGGATTCTTCAAACTATTCACACATTGCTAACTTACTTCTTCAACCATAAGATTTATCAATCGTATCCATTACAACCAGGTTCGAACTGTTCACATCTTATTGATCTATTAATTTCAACTTATTGATTTATCAATCTTTTGAAAACCACTCAGGATTTTCTTATAGAAAAGAATTGGATTAATTTTAAAACTTATCTTTAATTAATAAACATTGTTACTTAAACTAAGAATCAATCATCCAATTGAATCGAATATTGTTTTCAATCTTCTTTTATCAAAAAAATGATTGGCAGCCGGAATAAGACACTGTGTCATGCTTCAACTTTTATCATAAAATCTTATCAGTCGTCTGATTGATCAATCAAACAGTTGATTCAACCAATTTATTGAATAATGATTGACAAAACACAAAGTACTTTGAAACGAAGTTTATATAATAATAATAATTATCAACCTATTTTAATAATAATAGGGCCAAATATTCACATATTTTCTGACAGAGATTTGATACAAGAATTGAAAATAATAATATACCTACATAATGATAAAAAATATTTCGTATTTCCATACATGGAATTGATCACATTTTGAGCAACTTACCATAAATATATAATATATTATTATTTTAAAATTGTGTATCTATTTCATTGAATGCTTACAAGCTACCCCTGCTTAGAAAAACCAAAAATCATACAAGAAAAGACAAACAATTTCGCTATATCGGTTACACATAGATTAAAGCTAATTTTATCGACCAATACTCGTCGATCGAGAATATTTATCTTAATGATGAAGAGACTTGCCATGTGTTCAACATGGTAGCCTAAATATATCACGATTCTCCTTAGTATCTTTATGTTGTTTTTATTTTCAAACCAGATAATATTTACATAATATATAAGCTAACAGTCTTAAAATAATAATATAATATGTACATGTGTAAAAGGGAGAGGGAAGAATCATAAGGCATCAAAGAGTCTGCATCGCTGTCAACGGGAAAAGTACCCAAAAGGTTGGCAGCTTTACCACGTTGATTCTTTGGCAAAAAAATAGGCCAGCCCTCTGGTCACGCGAAGAGTTGACCAACCGCTTGTCTTGAAAAAGCAAGTGGGCACTCGGACCCCAAGGCCCTAATGTCTTAACCCCAAACGCCTCAAACATAAAATTCCTTAATCAACTTAAAACATTCTTTCTCGTACATTTGGCGAATCAACACCTTGACCATAATTAGAACTGTGTCGTATGAAATGATGTAACGCAATTCACAATTCGATGCAAATGACGACATGAAAGATGTGATAGTGTTAAATGTAAAAAGCTGGTTCCTGTAAAATCTCATTGTGAAAACGGCATATACTAACCCTGATAACGGCACATGACAGCTCACTTAAGCTCAGCTCCCGGTAAGTAGCGGGAGCCCTCCTGGAGGGCTCTAGTCGCATATAGGATGCTGGGAGCCCTCGCGGATCGCCCTCATTTTGTAAATGTAAGTTTTTCTTAGCGAATACAGCATAATAAACTGTGTAAATAAAATCTGTTGTATATTTTAACAAGATTTATTAGTATAAGCGTTGGTTTTAAAATCCAAGCATTTCTTTTTTTCAAAAAAAATACATTGTGACTGGATGCCAGTATTTCAAGGTTGGGAAACCATTTTCACGGATACAAATATTCACTAAAAATTTAAAAGGTTTGATACCCTTGTTTCAGGATCAGAGCGAGTTATTTTTAGTTTTCTTCTTATTATTTCACGTCCCCACCCACTAGTACATGAAAATACATGAAAAGATACTACGTATAGCGACAAGACCCCCGGGAAACACTATTTTACTTCGTTTTACTGTGTTTTATAACACGGTATTAAACCTAATGCCGTTATCAGGGTTAGTATATTATCTGTGTCAGGGTTAACTTTAGTTCAAACATAATGCCGGTGACCCCCTCGGAGGGTTCACTTCAAGTATGTAAGGCGGCATAGTGTATGAGTGCTATGAAAAGTGGGTGGAGTCGAAACTGTTAAAGGTCCACCTAAGTTTTCATGGTGAGATTTTAACAGAAAGGATCTGAAGGTCCAAATATGATTAATGTTTTCATAATGGCCATAATACACGGTTCGACCAAATTAATTCATTTTGATTGAAAGGCGCAGAAATTAAAACTGTGGCCGTAATTTAATTACTCACTTAGGCTGCCTGTCCAATGGAGCGGAGCGAGGCAAGGCGGGGCGGAGGAATGTGCCAATATTAACCAATAGAATTTAAAGTCCACTTCAGAGCTCCGCTCCTATTGGTTAATATTGGCACATCTCTCAGCTCCGCTGCCTCACTCCGCTTCAGGCAACCTTAAGCTTTCGTTTTCTAGGAAAACACCCCGTCACATTACAATGGCTGTCATTACAAAGGCTATGTATTTGAACAGCCATTATTGTGTAACCGTTCATAGCTTTCTTAGGCAACCAAAGCTTTATAAGTTTATATAATTCAATTTGGTTGATTCAACCAAATTAAAAGACAAAAGTACACTGTGCTATTTGATTGTATCAGAAAGTAATGATTTTACTTGCACTCAGTTCTCTTTAATTTAAAAGCCTAATATTCATCTTTGCACAGGCCCGACTAGAGCAGCGGTGGCCCAATGGTAACGGTCCCGACTTAAGGCTCTTTCAAACAGGCGCGACACGCGACGCGACACAAAGACACCGCTCGTTGCGCGACGAGCGGTGACTTTGTGTCGCGTCGCGTGTCGCGCCTGTTTGAAAGAGCCTTTACGTGTCGTAGATCGTAGGTTGGAACCCAGGTAGGCACATTACTTTGTGTGATTTATTTCATCACCACAGCTTTCATAACGGTGAAGGAAAACATCGTGAGGAAACCGGCATGTCCTAGAAGCAAAAATTCGTAGACGTGACATCCCCAACCGGCACTGGCGATCACCGTTTGATAGATTATGGTCCGGTCTCTCACAGAAAAGGAAGCTTGTGTACCAGGAAGCAGTGGGAACGTTATAGGATGATTTTGCTTAAGCTATGCATCTTTAGTTCCTTTCCTAAACTTAGCGTCCGTGAAGTATTGTATATTCACAATTCCTAATAACGACGTCTGATCTCTTTTAACTCAGCATCTTCTATTCGTAAAAAATGCGCTAGCAGAAACCCTAACGTCCATTTTTGCTATATTAGACATAAATGTATACATTTATAAATATATTTATATGTAAAACATATTATATTATCTACATTTAAAGTCCAATAAATTATTGAAACTAAATGAAAATGACGTGCCGTAAATTAAAAGAATATTATTTTGTTTTTAGTCATTGTATACATTAATTTGATTTTAAATGAATATTAATAATTCTGAATCTCGTTTCATTTAAAGTCAATCTTGCATCAAGAATAAGACTTTACAAGTTTATTTGTAAGGAACATAACCAAATAATATTACTGTGTAATAAAGCCAGAAAATATCGGCAATACTAGATGAAAAACATGCCAAAAAGATGAGACCTAAGACTAACACACAAAAACATCTTTAGGTGTCATCTTTATTAAAATTAAATGAACCTGAAGAAATAATGAAATAAAAGAAGTAAGAATATAAATTTTAAAAAATACGGAAATATTATTAACATAATAAATGTGAAAATTATTATACGAGTGTCGAGAATGTGTGAAATATATTTCCAAAGAACATATTATCAAAAATATTTTAAATAAATGATTTTATATTTTAAGTAATATTAGTTCAAAAGTCATGGAGTAACTGCTACTTTATGTAATCTAGGTACTAAAAATAATCATAATTATTTAATAAATTATTGTCTTTCGTGCATTTTATTATACGTCCCATTTATTTATAAAAAATGATAATTTACCGTATTAAATGTTAACTTAAATGTAATTGTAACATACGTTGTAAGCGAATGATTGTGTTTATAATTATAAAATGTTAAACTTACTGTTATAAAATGTTTAAAAAATATTTAAGACATTATCAATGTGTTGTTTTAATTTAAGATATGATATTTTAAGGCTTTTAAATGTGAAACTTGTACTGACATAACAATTTATTCATTTTAAATGAGAAATGTTGTCGTGTTAAATGTAAATTTTGTGTCGTAAAAATGTTAAAGCTTTGTCGTAAATATGACATTCAAAGTTTCAGTTTTTAGTCATTAAAATAATTATTAATAAAAACTCCACTACAGTTTTAATATAAATAAATTGATTAAGTTATACGTCAGCGTACATTTGGCATAATATTTTAAGTTTAGGTACATTTAATTTCATATTAAATTAGTACAACTTGGTAGAATTTAAATTATTTAATAAAACTATTATAAAAATAAATTATATCAATGTTGTGCCAAGAAGAAATGGATACGTCCTTTATTCCTACGCCAGCATTTTTGTAAATATTTTTCTATAGAAGATTTTATCCATTTATAGGAACAACCGATAGATATATTTATTATAAATAAAATATATAGCGCCATCGCAAACCAGGATTTTCGTTTTAAATCGCGATCAACATGCCTCGAAATGAGTAAAATGTACGCCTCACAAAAAGTATTCCGTCGATTCGAGCAAAGGGAAAAAGTGACAGCACTATCAAAGATGTTTTTTTGTTACCTCGAACCGGATCTAAAACGTACATGCAAGGGAGACACGGATTTAAAACAGTACAACATTTTATATGAAACAGTCTAAGCGTATGTACGTCGACAGGCGTTTAGTTAGACGCCAGTACAAAAGGCCTAATAATAACAAAAAAAAAATCAGAAATTTCGACCAATCTTCTAAAAGACTTACAAAATCTAGTAAGGCCTACTTAAACGATGGGTTTGACGCAATAACCCCTCGAAATAAACTAAATCAAGTAGAGAATCAAGAAGTTGACTGTTTTGAAGTGAAATTTCTTAGGCGTCTACAATTAAGTTCGGTGGCAGCAGAGGATGCAAAAAAACCGATTTTATTTATAAGAATATAATTAGTACCAAAAAATTACAATTATATTATAAATCTAATTAATTACTATGGGTATTGTTCAGTAAGATAATAGGACGAGGACGCATCACGTTTAGGTACATTTCGTTACATGACAGAGAATAACGATATAAATCTCTCTGTCTGTCATACTAAATTAATTTGACGAGAACTGAGAGTGGAATTTCATAGACGCGTCACGTTTAAGCATATTTCTTTAAATGAGAGAGAAGATAAATATAACTCTCTGTCTCTCACACTAAATGTCATATTCTTTATTTTTAAGAAGTTTCCCTTTTATCACGTGTAAGGTGCTGCACACATATTTTTTTTTCTTTTGACATGTTGATCGCGATATATGTAATTATGTGTATAATTTGATAACTGTACCACTGTTTGTCTGTGTCTGTGTTGGTGCTTCTAGTATTAATGTGTAGCATATCCTTTCTGTACTCTATATAAAAGTTGTGAATTATCCGAGTTTAGTTTAGAAAGGTTATAGTGATGTGGGTTGTCTTGTGCCTCAGAGAGAGCAATTCTTCACAGAAGACCGCTTTATTTTAAAACTATCGTGAGAATCATTTCATTTTCCTACTTTTTCGTATTTTAGCTAAAGAATGGAGCCATTATTCATGACTTACTGGTACTCCGAAGCTCGAAAGTCTGACAACCAGTCTTACCAAGGGGTATGTTACCTAGGAACTGGATTGTGGAGGTCAGACAGGAAGACACTTCATGTAAAATACTGACACTTATTCAGCTGCATTCGATTAAACTAGAAATCGATTTTAACATATAAATTATGATGATGTTATTAAAATTACAATATTTCGCATTATTATAAAAAAATATCGCTCAACCGTCTATTAGCACAAACGATATTAAACACTTTTGACCATTCAATTAGCACTTAGCACAAATTGAAAACGAGCACTGTTATAATAATCATAGAAGCGAGTTGTAGCGTTTGAACACTATTAAATTTCTTCAAAATGTACATCACTATGAGTCTTTCTATTGAGTATATGTTTGTGGTACTGTTTTTAGCTAATGTTATAATATCGAAATAGAGTTTGAAACAATAGTCTTTATGTAAAAGTCAACATATTTATAAAAATATGCAAAATAAAGTGGTGGCACTCCGGGAGTGCCGACAAAAGTAAAAATTTGAACAAGATCGCCTTGGTGGAAGAAACATTGATCCGTAACATAATATAAATAAAGAGCACAATCGCGTTTACTAAAATGAGGTGTCGTCATGGTGTCGCGAAATCAATGGTTTAGTCCCATCTCAAAAATGCCCAACGCGTCTAAAGAAGTTTTCACTTCAAAAGGATTATTTTTGCCCTTATCTATACATTCCACTTCAATTTTATGACGAAACTTTAATCCACCTTTGATTTGACCTCTTTTTCTTCGTCGTACCCTCAATGCTGAGGAACGTGACCACATACGACGCGTCTCCCAGTTATACAGTCTTCTGCAGGGTGGACCACTCGGTCACTACTGCCTCCAATAGTCTTCTTGATTGCGTCTGACCATCTTGCCGGTGGTCTGCTCTCTCTCTTTGATTTCTCTTAAGATCTTAAAATGTATTTTTGAATTACACAGCATTATTAAATGTTGTACCCTAATCCCGCGTTTACTCCAAGGCATAACTGATTTTTCTACATGTTGTGTCGACTCGTTTTGTTTATCGTTTGATACCGAAAACAAGTTGTAAGAACTGTGGAGTTTTAGGTATACAAAACTTGTCAAAAAAGGTTAACAAAATAATTAACAATATATCTCTGAAACTGAAACGACGTCAATACACGACATGTTTTTGATAAGTCTTTTAAAAATATTTGTTTAACAGAAGGACGAAAATAAATATCTAGGCTCTGAAACTAATACTTTTAAGCTAAGCGCCATGGCGGGCAACAACGCGCCGTATTGCAAAAATGCGCCGAAACACGTTAGAAGCCGCGGCGAGGCGCACCGCAACGCAAGTAATTGTTTCAGATAGATTCAAATTTCGAATTTTAGCTATTTCCACTCTAGTGCAATAAGGCTCGCGCACATTTGGGCGGGCCGCGCCGCATCACAACGTATTGCAAATATCCTCCTGAAACACTTTCCTACATTTTTTATGAACATTATTCTTTTTTTTTTCTTTTTTTGTTGTTCATTTTGTATTTTGGCACACTACAACCGGGCTGCATCGCAACAATAGGCCTAGCGAGCGATCTGCAAGTGCGTTACGCTGTGGCCCGGTGCGGCCCGCCTGTAGTGTGTCATGGTTCATAAAGATGTACTAAAGTGATGCAAGAGGATCTTTGCAATGTGTTGCGGTGCGGTGCGTGCCGCCCAAATGTCTGCGAGCCTTTAAGGCAATTGTTTCAAACTCAACTATTGTTTCAGTCTATCCATGTGGATTTCATCTCACTTTGCAAAACCATGCGATGTAAACTAAAATCATAATGTTTGATACTTATTAAATTGTTATAAATATACCTACACACTAAAATAATATTATAAAATAAAATATATATTATCGCATTGTTTTGAAAAGGGAGAGTAAAATTGGGCTGTTTAAGGACAAAATTTTATGTTTCTATTAATAATATTTAAAATTTAAGAAAGAAAAATCGTATGGCAACCCCTTTATTTATGCCTGAGTCCTTAGATAGCCCTGTTTTAAAGATGTATCTTAAACGTTATTGCTGTATTATTAAAATAGTGCTGATTTTTTAAAATTGCTTTTAACGAGGCAGTACATTCTGCCTTTTTTCAGGCACAGAGGAAGTATTTCCACTTTTAAAAATAATTAATTAAATGTAACAAAATAATTTTCTCAGCAGAGTGCACCATCTTGTAATGTTTGTAAGGCACATTTGTGCCTTTTTATTTTACTCAAGGCATGCCTCGTTCAAAGTAAAATAATTATAAAAATCAATATATTATCATAGATAGATATACGAAATTATCGAATTATGATATCGGATAAAATAAGAAGCTTAATGCATAGTTCAAATATACAACATAGATAGTTTTTATTATTACTGATATAATTTACATACTATTGTTATTTTCTGGATCTGTTGAACCAAACTTACCGTGAGGTCCATTTTTTATATTTCATAATTCAGTAAAAACAAAAGGCAATGCTTTTTATTAAATATTAAATATTCTTATATTCATACATACTTAAGTAATTCACTTTTAAATAATTTCATTTGACGTGCTTCGTTGATATTAAACGACATGTATAGTTATGAATATGTTTTTGCGAAATTATTTATGAAATAATCATTTTAAATGAAAGTAAAAACTAAAGAAAAAAAATGTGAGCCTTTATATTTTCTAGTGTGACGATATTATCAAATGATATTAATATTATCATAAAATTTATGGAAATACGTGCACGCTATAAAGTAAAGGCTCTTTCAAACAGGCGCGACACGCGACGCGACACAAAGACGCCGCTCGTCGCGCGACGAGCGGCGTCTTTGTGTCGCGTCGCGTGTCGCGCCTGTTTGAAAGGTCTTTCAAACAGGCGCGACACGCGAAGACAAGACAAGACAAGACGTGAAGACACTTTCCTGTCCACGATAAAGGGTCCTTTATCGTGGACAGGAAAGTGTCTTCATATATTTTCTTACATTTTATTTCTCTGTAAATTATCGTGATGCAGTGAAATTATAAAAGCACACTCAGCTCCATATTATCATTTTATAACAGCGTCAATAGGCCTTTAGGCTTGTTTTCTTAGTTGATAAGTCAAAGTACTTACTGTTATTAGGAATTATTACAATAATTTAATTTATTATTATTATGATTTATATAATATTATTTAATAATCATGAAATTAGCGTTGCGATAAAAACAAAAGAATATGTGCCAGCTTTAATAGTGTTGTAAGAGATAATTATTATAATTATATTACATTATTAAAATATTATTATTATTGTAACGAATATATGTGCATATGAAAATTTAATTTGGCGTTTTTTTTTTTTACGTACTATCGAAGAAACGCATATCTATACACTGTAAGGACTATTTTTGCTTGAAGCGCTCGGCCGCTATAGTATTGATTACCTACGAAAAAAAAGTGTCGTGTGAACAGGATTTTGTTTTCAATTTGCTTAGATATACGTTAACCCGATGGTACATACTATCCAGATAAAAAACATCCTATATCGTAACTCAGGCCATTGTCCATCTGTATGCTAATTTCATCTAAATCCGTTCAGCCGTTAAGAGGTGTGAAATGGTATCAACAGACAAACAGACCGACAGACAAGACAGAGCTACTTCATCAGCAGCACAGCAGACCACTGCTGGATATAGGCCTTTCCAAGTAGACGCCATTCCGCTCGATTCTCGGCAACTCTCACACAGCTGCTACCAGCCACCCTGCGATGATTGATAGTCCTCCTATAGTGTGGCCATTAGTGCATCCCTGAGGTATGCGCGGCGAGGTGGGAGGCGAAGAAAAAAGTGCATGAGTTCACATGAGATCGATAATGTCGGACAGATCTTACATAACACTACCTGCCGCCACGAGCGTTGACGGGTCCTATATTATTATTATACTCTTTGGTTGACGGTGCACTGACAGAGCGCAGCAGCCGATTCTCCCCCCCGTCTCGCCGCGCGCATACCTCAGGGAGTGCACAGCACTAATGGCCACACTATAGCCTGAGGGTGTCCTACCTAATGTCTGCCACGGTCTCCACTCAAGACAGAGTTTCTTATGCATTTATACTAGTATTGTGGCGACATCTACATTGCCACATGCGAACTACGCACCAAAGACCTGACGTAACAAAATCTTGACGTCACACAAGTCCTGCATCACAATTAGAGTTTACCGCGCAAACACCATATATATAACTTCCCGGACATCAATCGTTGGGCAGTTAACCGCAAGACACGATACCCGTCTGGTCGGAGGATACTCCCTTTCTTTACACCCTGTTCCTCATAATTCTAAAGTATTTCAGACAAACTAAAAAACCAAGGCATAGCGCTGCGAACAATGCAGTGAAGCATGCCAAAATTACAACTTCGCTCTGTGCATACACACTCACACGCACACATTTACAATCAAACTACACCTCACTAAGTGCGCACATGTTTACGAAACCATCCTCACGTCACTTTTGACAGCGCTATGTTTTGTTTTTTTTATTTGGTCTGACATTCGTTTGGAACGGATGGATTAGTATCGGAAATCGATACAGTCCTTTGACAGACAGATATACCTCCAATACAACCAGTAGGTCCTCTTCGGGTACGGAACCCGAAAAACGTAAACATACCTACGGGATAGTTGCGTAACACTTAAAATTGCAATCGATCGCAATGCTTTTAATTTTGACATCCATTGCTTCATAGGCTACAAAAATTCGTCAGCTCAACAACGTAAATAACGCAATGGACGTGGGTGAACTATTAAAATGAAAGCTATTGCGATCGATTGCCATTTTATGTGTGTTAAGCTATTACACTGTTAATTAATTCGACTTTAATTAAGTGTAATGTAAGGTATAATTGGATGATGTTATGAAAGAGTTTGCAATGCTCGTCAATCATACGTTGCAAGTAAAGTTTCATGAAATAGCGAATACTTACCTACAATATTAGTTGGGTCTTTTTGATCGAGAGAGTAGCTAACCTTAGAGGTGCTCGTGACTACGTAATAACAGCCGCACTGTATTGACACAGCACTCTCACTTAGCCTCGGACTCAACCAAAGCGAAGATGTGCGGAAGTGTCCGAAACGGAGACGAGAAGAGATGTTTTACAGCTAGGGTGTATCCACCGAAGCTGTGCGGAGATACGTACTGGCTAGCCTGGAGCGGAGATATGTGCTGGCTAGAGCAGAACTGAGCTGCGTGTGGCGAGCCTTGGATGTTGACCGCGCACATCTATTCTTGTGTCCGATGCGCGCTGTCGCCAGCTTGTGAGACACAGGTCACATCTCCGCTTTGTATCGCCGCCCAGCTCAATCTCGCGAGGCACAGGGCACATCTCCGCTTCCATCGCGCCATATAAATATGATACATCTCCGCTCAGTGGTATCCACTAAAGCTGAGTTGAGACAAGATGTGTGAGTACAGAAATTCTATTAGTTGTTTAAAACACATCTCCTCTCCTCTCGTCTCGTCTAAACTTTGGTGGAGTCTGGGCCTTACAGACCGTTTACTATAACTTGTCCCTTGCCGTCATGTTGGCACCATTGCTTGTCAAGCCATTTTGAACTCTATTAGTATTAAAACTAAGCTTGACAAGCAATGGTGCCAACATGACGGCAAGGGACAAGTTATAATGAACGGTCTGTACTTTAACCTTTTAGATAAAACTTCTTATAAAATGTAATGGAATTCAGAACTCAGCGACACTTAAAGTGAATCTGAAGATATCTTTATAAACTTATATTGAGATAAGTAATTCGTACAGTGCGATTGCTCTTAAATTACTACGTAAGTTGACTTCTCTGCGCAGCCGGCTCAGACTAGGCCACTATTTGCGGCAACTGAAGCTGCAGTGAGCGACTGTTGACGGCGACTTATCAATAACTGGGCTCTGCATACATTCAGTGGTGTAATGAACAGCGCAAAATGGTACCTATTGAGAGAGGCTTTTTCTGCAGAAGTAAGTCACGGTCACCCGAACTATCGCTGTCCACTGTTACATATAAAGGCCGTTCCCAAGTCGCACTACAAAACCAGGTTCTTCACCTCAGATCTAGATTGTACCAGCTGCCTTTTCAGATAGTTGTTGGTCGAACTGGATTGGGATACAACGCCTGCAGACTTTTAAAATCTTTATCTACAAGTTAAAGGTATGGAAGCAGAAAAAACAGGTTTTTGCCATAAGAATAAATAATACAGTACAGAAATTGGAAACATTAGCTAACATAAACAAAAATACGGAAACTAAATTCTATTTGCAACTATAGCTTGTGTGAGGGGCTCGTGGTTAAGTTATAACAGCCGCACGGGTCGATCAAAGTATAAACTACGCTTGCCGGGGTCGTTTCGTGGATGGGTGACCATACCATCCATTACGTATCGAGACCCTTCCTTGCGTCGGAAAGTAGGTCGACCCGTTGGTTTCAGCTGACGGGTAGTCAGAAGCCTAAAAGTCTGACAACCAGTCTAACCAAGTGGTATTCAATAACTGGATTCTGCGGAGGTCAGATGGGCAGTCGCTCCATGTAAAAAACTGGTATTAAGCTGCATCCGGTTACACTAGAAGCCAACCCCAAAAAGGCTAGGCAGATTGATTGAGCTTGTGTGTTGTTGAGTCGACCTCTAGTTGCCGAGATGTGGCGACCACAAGTCGCTTACTATGCAGCTGCACTTATTTGAGATTTAAGAACCGAACTCGTAACCAAAGCCCTTGACATTCAGACTTAACTGACAGGGCGTATGATAATGTATAATGTATGGAAATGTATGTATGTATGGAAGAATGCATGTTATTTTACCGGTTTAAATTAAGGCAGTCAGCGCAAAAGCGGCCTAACTCGCTTTTTTTTTGTTATTAAATGTGGCCTTTTTTTTTGCGTAGGAAATTATCAAATAACTTCTCCCGCTCTGGGCGGAGCGGGAAGGCGTGTCAGACTCTAACTGACTAAAACCCACCCGTATTTCTTCATTTTTTTTTTTTAGGTTGTGCTCTGAGATCATGACTACTTAAACGGGCTTTCCTGTGGGTGCCTTAAGCTACTACACTTAAAACCTCCAACCAGGGGTTAATCAACTATGCTAATTAAAACTAGGTGAACGCTCGCTAAGCGCACCCCCTGTAGGGTACGAACCTTGGCTTAGGGCGTCAACCGGAGGGAAGACATCAAGGATGGGACGGGCTGGATCAAAGTTTTGATCATGATTATTAGTCGGGGAATTTAAAGCTACGTGTTCAGCTGCAATAACTGCTGCCACCTCGTTATCGAGCAAGGGTCGGGGGCAGTCTCATTTACTCCGGGACGCGGTCGCGATCGCAAAGGACCCCGGGGCGGCGAGGTCGGAACCGTGTTTCTTCAGTTGCCATGTTTCCGGGGGCCACGATCTCCCTTTTTCTTTTGTTATTAAAAAGTGGCCTAAACTTAGACTATTTTTGCATTTAGGACGGATGAAAAATGATAATGCAAAAAAAATAGTAAGTAACGCCATCTATTATGAAAATAAAAGTCAAGGTTGGGCCATTTTTGTTTTTAAATTTTATCTATTTTTAATCGTTTGCGACAGTCAGGTTAAAAACAAAAAAATGTGGGTTAGGCCGCTTTTGTTCTGACTGCCTCAATAGGATGAGCGAGTGTGTAAATTATTCATGTAATATTTTGACATTATTGTTTAAAATGGCGCTGATTTTGTTGCACCAATTACAGTAGTTAAGGATAACTTGTTAAGGTGCAAAATTATATTAAAAGTTAGAAAGTTTTTGAGTAATTTTAATTTAAAATATCGCCAAATCCTGTAAAAAGTTTTGGCAAACTAACATCACATAACATAACGCGTATAATGCCCGAAAGGTTAGGCAGAGCTGTACCTGCAGTACACCCACATTTCACCAGTTATGTTTAAGTCCCATGTAATAGAGGGCGAGCCTATTGCCATCAACCGGGCACAAATCTAGAGTCTACGCTGCTACTGAGAAATTCCTGATGAAAAAACCCAATAACACTTTTCCCGACCTGGGAATCGAACCCAGGGCCTCATGCTCAGTTGTAGCGCTTGCGACCACTAGACCAACGAGGCAGTATAGTAGTACATATTTCGCCAACGTATCTAATAGGTTTTATCTACACCCATGCTATAAAACCTCTATAAAAGTTTCTGAAACAGTTAGCTTATTGCCAACATTAAAACAGCCAGTGTCATAGTAACCATAATATCATCCAAACGAGTGTTATAATGTTGTACAATTTTATTATACAACTCCTTTGCGTTTTCGTCTTCTACTCTCCTCTGTGAACCGTCACGCTATCATTCACTCCCTTCTCTTTCATATCATTCCTCACACAATCCAACCATCTTTTCTTTGGTCTTCCTCTCCCTTTCCGTCGTCCATCAACATTTATAAATTCAAAATATTTTATTTCACATAAACCTACATGAGCACTTATGAAACGTCAGAAGCTAGGTGCACGGTTCCAATTGGTCGTTTCTTATGGAGAAGATCCGGCAAGAAACTCCACAGTTACTCTTTTAAAAATAATTGGCTTTTACAATATTTTCAAATAACAGTGTTAATAGGTATGGGAGGACATTGTAGGTCTTTCAACAAGTATCAGGGACTTAATAAATTTATAATTTTTCTGTAACCTGTTTTTATGCCAATAAAGAATTATTATTATTATTGTTATTTATATGTTAACATATCTCGGGACCATGGGGTCCCGGTCTTTTGGAAGGCGTACGACGGGCCGAAGCCAACTCGCAGAGGCCCCTTGGACAAATTTAAATTAAATGAGGCATCAACCGACGATTATCCCCGTACGCACTGTGCAAGTGCACAAAAGGACAATCCCCGGTTGATGTAGGACTATTGCAGTAAATGGGAACAAAAAATTGGACTATAGGTTTGGTTGGCTATAGTGGATTGGGTATTAAGAACTATGGTAGGACTATGACCCTATGATTATTATTATTATTAATAAAATAGAAAATGGTCAACAAATCTACAGTCCACTAAGCCTACAGCGTTGTCACATTCACAGAATAGAAAAGAATCTATTCAAAAGATATATTACTATAAATTCATCACTCTTTTAGTCACATGCGTTTCCTCCCTCCTCATCACATGTCCGAATCCATTCCGTGCCAAAAACCTTTTCGGATGTCAGTTAATTTAGTTTGGGTGAAGGAGTAAAAAAATAGTGTGAATCAAAAATTCTTTGCCTATTTAATTTTCATACCTAAACAAAATTAATCCAGCGTCAAAATAAAGTAATTAAGTACTAACAAGTTTAATAAATCACTCAGACTAACAAGAAATAATTAATAATCGCTACAGTTGCTATACTTAGCTTTTTTTATAGCAAAATTGCTACATATTACATCAAGCCAGCCAATTATACAGGCGACGCCTGCAATCACAAATATTTATAGGTTTGGAGCTATGCAAGTTTTATATCCGTTTATGAATTTTATTATATAAAATAATAAAGAAATAAATGAAAATAACAACAAATAACAATGAATTAACATGAAACACGTGAATGATAATGAATTAACATTTAAAAATACAAAAAAAATAAAACTATCTCCATAAAGTTTTTATTTTTTTATTTTTCACTTTTTATTAGCACTAAACAAATTCGTATAACACTGACGGGAAATTTTATAATATCGTCAACATCCACAAAGTAGTTTAAATACGTTTTATTGAAGCTAACTCTAAAACCACTCATCAGAACTTGACCTAATTAAATGAGACCTCCTCATGAGTATACCTTTTCAAACAAAAAAAGAATTTTCAAAATCGGTCCCTAATTAATGAAAATATCGATGAACATACATTAATAAAATACAAACAGAGCAACACAGAACCTCCTCCTTTTTTGATGTCGTAGCCCATCGGTATCGGGAACAGGGTCCAAGCTACCGGCAGTCAGGGCTCCTGAGAGAGGAACCTCCAAAAATAATGTAGTTTTAAATTAAACATCTATGGGAACCTCATAACAATGCAGAAGTACCGCTTTCTAAACCAAATCATTTTTCCAATTACTGAGAACAACAGTTGTCCTATTTGAATCATTGCTACCAAAAAGCCTTCCTTGTGTAAATAACGTTATCAAAACACACGAAGCACTCAACAGGAAAGAATTATTAAAACACTTCCTTTATTTATCACGTACTTGATTTTGTCATTAATTTATTATAATTTCTTATTGTGGGGTCATAAATAAGATATGTAATGTGATACATCACATTGAAGATATTATACATTATAATTATATTCGAATGACTGTCTTGTTGGTCTAGTGGTCACAAGCGCTACTGTTGAGCATGAGGTCCTAGGTTTGATGCCCAGGGCGAGCAAAGTGCAGGCCGATTTCCGGGCACCGTAGGCGCGGGCTTACGGACGGTGAGCAATGGGTAGCTCGCCGCCCGATAAGGACCAGGCCCGGGTCGACGGCGCGTTGGGTTCCACGCACGCCTCAAAGAGATGTCAGCAGAATTGACGGATAACCTTCGGAATTTGGCCACTTTGACAGCGTTAGCGTAATGACTAGTTGTAATGGCTAGCTAACACAGTGCGAGCTAGCAAGCGAGTCAGCCTACCGAGTAGCTGCAGTGCAGAAACTCGCAGTGTGGACGTTTCATACGAGTTCCTCGCACTTGCGAGTTGGAAAGTAACTCACGGCCGAGTAACTTCATTTTTTATTTATTTTACTCGCTTACTCCCCTTCCCCCATCACTCGCATAGCAGCAGCTCGCACATCACTCGCGTCGTTCGGACGCTTTCAGCAGTAGCTAGTCAATCAGTCGCAAGAGGATCCTGTATAATCTTTCCAACTAATTATTTTACTTTCAGTGTTTTTCGCCTCGCAAAACACTAGGCAGCTACTCTCATAATGAAAACAACCAAGGCAAGCCGAGCTAGTGACATGCGAGTACATAGTGCAAGCAACTGTCTATTGTCTAGTCAGCAGCTCGCACTGTGTAACCCAGCCATTAGCCTCGCATAGGTCTTCCATAGTGCATACTACATTGATTTGAGTTGAAAACAAAAGCTTTTTAGCTACGTATTATTCAAAAATAACGTTAAGCACATCAGAAAATAAAAACAAGTGAACATTCGGGAGACGCCGTAAAAAAAAACTAGTGTAAAAAATGATAAAAACGAACGCACCGGCCTTCATTACATAATGTACCGAGATAATCACAACAGCGTCGCATTTAAATAATTGAATTATTTATAGGCATCGTGTATTAAGACTTAATTATAGTTAGTTAGTGTCAAAATGTGTTATCTTTTTTTTATATTTACAGGGTAAACCACTAAATAACGACTACATAGTACTTAATTGATGATTAATCAATCAAATTATGCGCGGGAGTTGAACCTGTGACAGATAGTGTTTATAAATATCAGGTTTTTATGAAGAAGGGAGGGGGGTTCTATGCTAAGTTAATCACCGAATTAAAATAAATAATAATTATTTAAATAAATAAATTAATAGTTTCTATCGAAAGAAATGCATCTACTTTAATTACTTTTTAATAATAGTCGGCTTCCACTCTAACCGCATGCAGCTGAATACACAGGACGACTACTATCTGACCTCTAGAACGACCACAACCTAGCTACTGGAAACAAGAAGGAATGATAAAAGTAGTGGTTCCTACTAAAACTTAATAGGTCCCTAAATGTACTTCACCATGCACTCAGGGTAGTCTGCCTCGCTACCATCTTGCTGAATGACAAATATTTTTACTACACCAAAAGATACCACCACCCCACGTCTGTATTTCCCGAAGAGTGCACCCACAGTTTGCCAAGTCCCATGTAATAGGGGGCGAGCCTATTGCCATCCACCGGGCACAATTCCAGACTCCGGGCTGCTACTGAGATATTCCAGATGGAGAAACCCAGTAACAGTTTGCCCGACCCGGGAATCGAACCCAGGACCTCAAGCTCAGTTGTAGCGCTTACGACCACTAGACCGACGCGGCAGTATAGTAGTCATTGTTAAACTAATCTAATATATTTAAATAATATGTCACACTTTTAAAAAATACACTGTTGGTAAGCAGCCTTTCGTAGTCCACTGCTGGACATAGGCCTCTTCTGCCGAATCCATCATCATCTTCCTGTCTTTGTCCCATGTTACGTGGGGTGGTGGGGTTCTCCTCCGCTCTCCCCTGTCAACCGTCACGCTATCATTAACTCTCTTCTCTTTCATATTAATTTCTTTGGCCACTACAATAAGTTATTTTGAAATCATTCGTATCGATATGAGAAAAGCATTATCAGACATTGTATCAGACCCGAGAATTATCTACCGTATAATGCTCCAGCCCTTATCCCAATTTATTTGGGGTCGGTGCTACTTTTTTCCTTCCATCTTTGTCTATCAGTCTTCATCTCAGTAGTCTATCCCTCTCTGGCCATATCATCCTTCACACAGTCCATCCATCATTTCTTTGGTCTTCCCCTAGTCTTATAGCCATCCACATCCATACTCAAAACTTACCATACAGCAAAATCACCTCTAATGTTCCCACTGCTGGGACACAGGCCTCTCTGTGAGAGGGAGTGGGCCGTAATCCACCACGCGGGCCCATTGCGGGTTGGTGGATGTCATATGTCTTCGAATTTTCAGTTCTAGGATATGCCGGTTTCCTCACGATATTTTCCTTCACCGTTTTGAGAGCAGTGGCGATGGAATAAATTGCAAAAAATAAAGCGCCTGCTTGGGTTCGACTTAACCCATAACCTACAACTTGTAAGTCGGGGTCGATAACCATTGCTCACGGTCAAAACTTCCAGTATGACGTATCAATAATGAAGATGTTATATTAAGGAAATACAACCTACATAAACCATTAAACATTATAATACAAGCTTTTACCGAAGTACTTGCCAACGATTTTTAATGCTAAGGGCACATTTATACCCAACTTGTGCGCAAATAAAGAGGTATCATGTAGGTAACCTTTAGAAGACTTCAATTGTTATTGGTAAAGGGAATATTACTTGTGACGTTAGCTTGCAGGAAGCCAAATCTTGTGTCGTGTATGATTTTATTGCAAGATTTTTAGAATGGTTGCACAGTGGCAGCGAGGATATTATTTGGGGATAAGCTAGCAATATTTAAACATGTCTTCTTTGACTCTACATTGACGTTTTATTGAAGGTCATGAAGTTCGAAGTAATTCGTTACTCAAGCAGTCATAGGCTTAAATACGACGATACGATACGCCGATGATGCGCGGTTGATGCGTGGTGATGCCGATCTGATGCCGAGCTGATATGTTTCCAATGACGTTTAATGATCAAAGCGACAAGGGGTGACTGGGCCTGTCAAAAGAAGTGGTCTGAGTTCCGGACCTAGGGAGCAGTGATGGACGCTAAAAATCTCATGGCGGAGGACTGAGGGTCAATGTTAAATCCTTTCTTACTTGAAAAATGGACACGTTTAAATCGAAAAGTCGAAGGATTGTCGATGTAGAGGTGGTTACTACTTACCTAACTAAATTTTTGAACCGTCTTGTTATTAAAATCCTTACTTATCCATAATACTGTAGTGACATAAGATTTATAATGCTGTATTAGTTAACAGAAACCTACATTTAAAATGAGCCCTCCAGCGAGGGCTCCCTGCATCCCATATGCGAGTAGGTGAACACTCCAGGAGGTCTCCCGGCACTGAACGTGTTAAGTAGCTTCATTTTTGCTATCGCCTCGCTTCTTCTAGAGGCCAGTCCTAAATGCGGGCCAATAAATTTAATTTGAATGTCCCAATAACTGTGGGTGCTGCTGGTGTCGACTGTCTAAACGATCGCTGTTATTATCGTGCTAGCCTTACTGAGGTTGCATTCTGATGTATGTAGGTATGTCGTCTAGTCACTGATAACGAGAGATTGTCCGTCTGTATGAACATTTTATTAAGGTCTTGTAGACTCTTAGCTGTTTCGATTTGTTGGCCATTTTCCATTTTGTTAAGTACCTTGTAATCGTTGACAGGCCTACACTGTATTCCTATACCTATTAACACTGTTATTTGAAAACATTTTAAAAGCATGTTTAGAAGAGTAACCATGGAGTTTCTTGCCCGCTCTTCTCCATAGAAACGACTAATTGGAACCTTGCACCTAGCTTCTGACGTTTCATAAGTGCCCATGTAGGTTTATGTGAAACAAAATATTTTTTATCACACCTGCTCTGAAAATACATACTAATTATACCAATTAGAGGGAAGAAACGCCTTTATCCCGCCCTTCAAATCCTTTCATCCCAAGGTATGGAAGTTTGTATGAAAATCCTTCCGACCCAAGGGTGGGAAGTATGTATGAAATTCCATTACATACCCGGTTTTTCTTTTTTTTTAATTTGTCAGCAGTCATACTGCCAAGAGACTTTAACAGTCTACTAATTAAATTTCAAGTAAATTGTTACTGGCCACATACAGTTTTTTTTTTTACCAGTTACCAACCTCCTTGGTGCATACAGAAAATTAAAAACGAAATTATTTTTGTATATAAAACGCGCGGAATCACGGAAGAAGTGGCTTCTTCAAGCCTTCAACTAACTCAAGATGTAAACATGTCTCAAAATATCAAGATACCCGGACAAAATGTAACATCTTATAATAGCTGCACTTTTAATAATTGTACTTTTAACTAAATATAAACATTTCTATGCATTTATGTCCATAATTTTCCTCGTAGGTATAATAAAAAGCACTATACATCCCTCAGGATAAAGTACAGTTCCATACCTCAAATGGTTTGCGCCCCTCGCAAGCTCGTGGCGCAAATGCCATAATCTCGGTATGGAACTGTCACTTTCTTCCCTCTGAAGTAATGTACTATTTATTTAGATTTCTATCGTTTTTAAGCAAACGAGCGAATGCTCATTCTATGACTTTACCAGATTATTTCAGTGTAAACGGAGAAAGAGCGTTCTTTAGTTGTTCTATCCATAATGAAATGTTAGGAATCAGAATACCAGCGCTGCGGTATTTATTTTTAGATATCGCAGCATTATGCTGAGATAGGAGCCTTTTTGGTCTCACACAGAACGTTATTATTTTTTGTTATAATTTATTTGAAAAATATGTTAATTTTTTAGTTTTAAATGCCCCTTTTTTACAGTTTGTATTTCCAGTGCGTGTCCCAAATATAGTATTTTACTTTCTTTCTGTCTTTCAAGAATTTCAAGAAATGAATGCTCTTGCAGTTCTAAGTTCGTTTAGTCTAAAACTTCGGTTTGCTAGAATAGCGGTTACCGCCACATAACGTCCGTAATTTACCGGCGAATGACGTCACTGAAACGTTATTTATGAAACTAAGTTGGTTTGTTTTCCTAGGGAACGTGTTTTGACTCCGTAAAGTCAAACCCCGCTGCCATAAATTTCATGACAGCCGTCATTGCGGCCAGTTTGTGGCGGCCACCGCTCTTCTAGGAAACTGTAGCTTTTAACACTTTCATGGTCACTGAGATGAAGTTGACATTCTGAAAATGGCTCTACAAAGGAGATCATTCACCATCCATACATTTTTGGGCTAAATGTGAAAGTATCGGTCAAACAAGAAAAAGGTATATTCCGTTAGAATTGAATGACATCGGTCTCTTGATACCATTTTTGATGATCATACAATTCATTACTTGTATCACATAAAATATGTGGCAATGGTTTGAGACAAAACAAACTTAAATTATTTATTTTTATGGTTTCCGTGACACTAACCAACCGAATTATTCAATTCAAACCTATCATAACGATGCTATGCAGTAAAAGTTGCTGAGTTTGTACCTTGTATGTTCATAAAGTAACTTACTTGTTGTGTTGTAATCCATTGCTGAAACATAAACCAAACTTCCACACCGGGTACAGGGAATTTGTGAAAATCTACCACCTAAAGCTCCTATGTAATCTGTTTCTCGTTTTTTTTTTTTTTAATATATTGTACCGTGTTTTTGTGAACTGAATAAAGCTTTTTTTACTTTATTCTATTTTAATTTTACATTGCTTAAGGTAAATCTCTTAAGTCTTCGTGTATTCACGCCACAGTTGACACAAAGATGGCTCCGTGGTAAGCTGGTAAGTTCGTGTAATTCAGGTTCCAGATTCGTGTCAGGTCTTTGGCGAGAAACAGGTACGGTATCCATTGGCAATCTGGTGTCGTCGTGGCAGGCGGGTAAAGAATCCAATGTGAAGCCAAGGTCGTCCTCGGGAGCGGTCACAGGGTCCATAATCGTAGTCAAAGTCGTCGGAAAATCAAACAGAAAAACGCAGTCAAAAATATAGCACCAAACAAAATGTAAAATGTCAGTGTCAATCAGTTGTCAATTACGATTATTATTGACTAAAAAACAAACTGGAAATACGGAATCGGTTCAATTATAATTATTATAATTAAAGAAAATATCAAAAGCGTAACAACTGACGCTGAGGAGACGCTCTAGGACAGTTAGACTAGATGCTGCACAGCCGAAATGGCCTCTCAGTGGGTTGGCCTTGCCATGAATTTGGACAAGCATTTTCCAAAAATCTATATTTAGTAACCAGTTTTGAGTTTTTTCAGTAAAATTTGCCATCCCTACTTTGACAGGATCGACTAACAATCGGAAGTGTTAGATACGGAAATAAATGATTAAGTGTCTTGATTAAATAGGCTTTAAAATCCGGAGGTTTTGTTACAAATAAGTAATAGCAATATTTTAGTTACTAAATGGGTATTTTTTTGTATTTACCACATTGCTGGGCAAACCATGGCCAAGAATTGGCTTTTCCCTTTCTCATCTAAAAACTCATTTAACTTCATTAATAAAACTCATTTGACTCAAAGCAGAAATAGTTATGGACATACTCCAATGCCTACTGCCTCACACGTTCACAAATTCACACTATAAATTAATATACATCATGCTAATAAATCTAAGCAAGTGCCACTTGGAATTCTCCAAAAAAAAACCAGAATCACAAATAAATCAATTAATCACAAATAAAAGCTAATTCAAGGTGATTTCGATACATATTAATGTGTGATCAATGTTTTTTGTAGTTTATTTAATACGTACTTGTCATAAGAGTGATCATATAAGTGCATCACAAAAAGTAGGCAAGTACTCTTTATATAGCAGAGATGTTGGAAATAGAGTGAGCACACATGGATGAGGCAGTTTTTCGGTATGAAAGGCAATTATTGTAATGGTTTGGAATTAAACAGTACCTACAGTAACAAGGGCCTGCCCCACTGACGGCACGGCATGGCGAGGGATTTTTATGCGACGAATCAAAATATAACTAGTATGACAATAAAATTAAAAATTTCAATGATGATGCCTAAAGACGTCGCGGCATGCCTAAGGATAGGTAATAGGTAATACGGGCTGGTATCCGCAACTCCACGTCAAAGCGCGTATTTTGCGTACATGCCTAAGGATCCGCAGCATCTTTGCTGTCAGAATGCGCTTGATGCCGAAGGATCCCCTAATGTGCTGTGCCGCTAGTGGGCGCAGACAGCGTTGCCAGACGTCCTGATTTTAGTGGGACGTCCCGATTTCTAAATCAAAATTAAACTTCCCGCGCGGGACAATATCAGTTCCACTTTTTTTTCCTTATTATTTTTTATTCAGAAGACTAAGAAGACTCAACTATCTATCGATAGGTAAATCTGATTTAAAATATCTTATTTTTATTAAAATACATTTTCTATGGCTATTTTTGCTATCTATTGTCACGTAAACGTAACTTAAAACTCAAATAAAAAGATATATATTTAAAAACTTCTGATTATATACGTTTTTTTACTATGTCCCGCTTTCGACGATAGAATCCCGCTTTTTCACTCAAAAAGTTTCAAATTCCCGACTTGGCAAAAAAGAAATCTGGCAGCACTGGCGCAAACCCTAAAGTAAATAAAGTGTTGTTTAGAGTTGGACCTTTTACATGGACGTTTGGAATGGAAGAAAAATTCTCGAGAAATCCTCATGGATGGCCTGGGAACGACTTTCATGTTACCTGACGACGGAGTAGTAAGATACACTCTCGCCTTCTCTCTCTCCTCTCCCCAGGCAGTACCTACCAAAAATTTTCCAGCAGGCAGCATCTTTATTGGCTCAATACGATACCCTCTGTTGTATTGATTCGCCTGTAGAAACTATGCTGTCATGACACAAGGCTTGTACAGCATAATATCAAAATAAATTACATAACGGTGGCTATTCTATTAATTTCTTAAGTACCTGAGCGACCGAGCTCTGCTCGGGTGAAAATAGAGAAAACAAATTTACCCAGATATGGGATGTAACTAGATCGATTTTTGCCCCGTAAACCACTATATTGCAACTTTTATCGAAATCGTTAGAGCCATTTTCGAGAACGTGATTAGAAATATTACGAATTTAATAGTATAGGTTATTCATGAAATTAATTATTATTTAATCGTGCTTTTGTATGTTGTAGTATGTCTTTTGTATGCACCAAATAAACAATCTATCTATCTATTCAATTTTTGTAGAAGTTTAAGTTCTAAGTGTACCTACTAAACAGTTACGGTGTCTGTCACAAACATGTACATAACGTACTCAATAATTCTCTTAGATGTTTTCGGCGCCTCCACCATTTCTTACCTCCCTTAATTTTGACATTACCATAGCAATCCTCCATTACCAGTTGTTTCCGCATGCCGGCGCCAGGCGTGGCCGCTTTACATTATAATTGAGAGCTTCAGATGTATGTAATGTATGTCATTATGAATGTATGTATGTAGGCTGGGATTATCTGATGACGTCGGAAGAATGCATGGAGGTTGTAGTTAATTTATATTGACAATTGCTTGACGAATAAATCTTTATTTATATTATATAAATAAATATTATAAAGAGGTAATTTCTTTTAAGTGAAAACTTCTTTAGGCGCGTTGGGCATTTTTGAAATGCGAGTAAACCATTGATTCCGCGACACCGTGATGACACCAGCTTTTGACCATTAAAACGACATCAACGCGTTGATTACCGCGGTGCGTGGAATAAAAGACATCAAGGCGTTGATTACCGCGGTGTCGATTTTTTTTCAAGTTTTCCCTTCTGTCGGCACTCCCGGAATGCCCCTCTTTTTCTTTGTTTGTAAGTTTGTATGTATCTCCGGAACTACGAGGAATTGAAAAAAAAAAAATTGCATTGGATAGCCCAATTCTTGAGGAAGGTTAAGGTCGAAGTCGCGGACAGACGCTAGTATTATGTAACGACGAACTTTGATTTTGCCGCGTGGTGATGAATTTTGCCATCATGTGCTGATTGCATGTTGCTGATTGCAACGTTGAAGAAGGTCTGAAAATAAGAAAGTGCCTAAAACTAGTTTCAGAATTGTTGATTATTTGCTTTAATGGTTCATCGCTCAGTGACACTTGGATTACCTTTTAAATAAGTGCAGAGGTGGACTGAAGTACGTATAACAATATGAATGATCCCGTCTAGGCAAACGCAGCTTAAACTTGGAGAACCATCGATTTACGTAACTATTGTATTGGCATTTTCTTGTCTCATATCGGAATGCCAGAATATACTCCATTGTTTCATCCCCAGATTATTCAGCCATCAAGGTCGGTACCTGTGTTGAAAGCCCAGAGCGCACTGCCTGGATAAATTTTCCCAACTCTGCTTGTTAAATATATTTGTTTTGTGTTCCTATATTGTCCCATAAAAATAGTGGGCCCTTAAAAACGAGAAGCATCTGTAATCACATTCTGTTTTAGTAAGGTAACCATTTTCTTCCTGCACCGTCTTCCAAACCGACCCATAAACAAATAATAAATTAACATCGATACCAACTATCAGTCTCATCTATCTACTCCACAAAAAGTTTAAAAAAGCAACAAAAATCTGCCATTTCCTACCACAAACCCACTAATGAAAACCCAATCTTAAAACTTCTCTCCTAAAGTTGAATATACTTCGACAAAATACCCACAGTAATTGGTAGTCGAATTCGCTCAGTTATTGCGCACGGTTCCAAATATGGCGTCCTCTAAAGGGCAGTTTTATTGTGACAATAAGAGAACTACAACGATGATCTGATGCGAAAATTATAGGTCTTTATGGATTCTTTATTCGGGCCAAGTGGCAACATTAATCATATACAAGACAGGGCTTATAATCAGTAAAATACCGGTGAAAATTTGATCATTTTTTACCCAGTGATAATTGTGTTTTGATTTCGGACGTAGCTATTGCAGGGCAAAGATCCCTTCCTTCTGTCCACCTTTCCGGTCTACTGTAGTTTTAACCCTGGATCGCAAGAGCTGGAATACTCAAAACATTAGAATCCTGACCTTAGTACCTACACTTAACATTGAAATAAAACAAATCTATCTTTTCTATCCGTGAAAGTGCCTTTGTTTGTTGATTTGCTTGTTACGCTTTCACGCTAAAACGGCTGAATAGATTTTGATGAAATTTGGCATATAAGTAGACCATGACCTGGATTAGTACATTAAGATACTTTTCATCCCGATATTCCCAAGGTATTGAGAGTTATGCTGGTGACTGGCGGGGCGCACCTAGTACATTAGGTTGCACGAAAGTTTAGGGGTAGGGTAGGGTAGAGTAGGGTAGGTAGACACCACACGAATGAACTCGCGCCAGGCAGCTAGTATTAAAACAAAGAGATCTTAGCATTATCTCCTGTATCTAGGCTAGATGACTGATCACACATCTGATATCCCTGTGTAACACACACCGAAGTTCGTTAGGTTCTAGTTATTAAACGGAGCTGACCTTGCTTGTTGCGTGAAGGACATTAAAATGACTAGTAGTAATAAGATATATTTAGGAATCGGCTAATAAGGAAATAAAGAAATGGATCCATGATTGATATTTGACTACGAGTTGTCCAATATAGGTGGTCAGCCCCGTTACCGACCATGATGGTTATTTAATCTTTTTACATCCGCAAGGGTAAGGTTGCCTAGGGGTGAGGTCTGATGAGAACAGTGGTGGCCCATTGTTAACGGCCGCGACTTACGGCTTGTAGGTCATCGGAAGCAGGCAGTTTACTTTGTTAAATAATACCACTGGTTTCAAAATGATGAAGGAAAACATCGTGAGGAGACCGGCATATCCTAAAAATAAAAATTCGTAGACGTGTGACATCTACCAACCCGCACTGGGCCCGCGTGGTTGATTACGGCCCACTCCCTCTCACAGAGATGAGGTCTGTGTCCCAGCAGTGGGAACATTATAGGATGATTATTATAAAGATGAACACAGCAGCGATAAGGAATGGTAATTAATTCCCCAGTCAACAAGCTTCTTTGAATATAATTTTACATATCTATGCTACAACAAGTTTTCTCAATTTCGATTTAGCTTTTTTTCTTAGCCCATTCATCATTCATCATGTTGTTCATCTTAGTCGGTGTGCAGTACTCTCAGTCCTGCTTACCCCCTAGGAGAATCAGCCTATAATGTTCCCACTGCTGGGACACAGGCCCTTTCTCTCCAAAAGGGAGAGTGCTGTAATCTACCTTGCGGGCCCAGTGCGGGTTGGTAGATGTCGCATGTTTTCGAATTTTTGATTTTGGGACATGCCGGTTTCCTCAAGATATGTTCCTTCACCGTTTTGAGAGCAAAGGTGGTGAAAATATTAACACAAAATAAAGCACCAGCCTGGGTTGGAACTCACGATAACTCGTAAGTTGGAGCCGTTACCAATGGGCCACCGCTGCTCACGGCCACAACTTACAAGTTTTCGTGAGTTTTAGCCGTATCGATAATTAAGATATTATAACAAGGAACTACATCCTACAAAAACCATTAAAGATTACAATACAGGCTTTCATGGAAGAACTTGCCAACGATTTTTAATGCAAAGGGCACGTTCCTTAAGTTGCCTGTATGTTGCCAGGGGCCACGGTATTCCTTTCAGACTTTCCCGCAACCCTAGTGGACCCCTTCAGTCTGCTTACCCACTAAGCTGATGTAATTTAGACGCATATTACAATAAGTAACATACGCGCACTACTGCATGAAATAAAGGTCTGACAGGTTGCGCCAACAGCGATCAAAGTATGTAACCTATGCGTGAAACACTAAACAAATGAACATCACAATGTCAGAAATATATTACCTTATTGGTTCATCAAGTTAATTAATTAATGTCATAATTGTTCCTTGGTCACGGTGCAGATTCACAAGCACAAAAATGGGAACAACAGCCGTCGGTAGACCTTATAATTGGCTTCTGTACGAGATACGAACCTGTGACCAATATGTCAGTAGCAAAATTAATTTTCTCAGGGGGCTTAAAACGACTGCGTTGGCAGAATCATAATATGATAATATTATGAATCACACAAACTGACAATTCCTAATATTATCTGCAGTCAATTCATATTACGCAATTTATCTGTTTGACAGTTTTGTATTATAATGAAATAACATTTAAACTGTAGAAATAAAACTAAAAATCTGATTTGATTATAAAAAACTGTGAAGAAAAATGATCCGATAAAATTACGGTCTTAATTTTTTCATGCGACAATATTTACACCAAATATGATTCTGATATGAATTGAATTAAATATGATTCAGCTAAAATATGTATCAAAATCTGGGAATTCAGAAAATGAATTGCTTTTAGAGGAATTACTTAATGTGGCCGTTTTAGAGCCGCAGCTTTGCTCAATTCGCTCAGCTTTGCTCAATTCGCTCAACTACGTGCATATTAAAATGTCAAGAAACTTACAGTTCGAGTTTATAAAACAGCGTACTTTTTACCATCAACAGGGAACATCCTGCAGCTTTACAGAAATCTGAAAATTTTCTTTGTAAAGCCCTATGGATTTGGAAACTCCTTATAGAAAACCTAATAGAACTTTACCTAGAATCAAACCAAAGATCCTTCAGCAGCAGCAGGTCAATAACCAGCTTGCAACCGCTTCTGGACGTAATCCTTTAGTCACTACACCCACTGATACAAAGAGAGTGTATTTGAGTTCGCGGTTACTAGAGGCACCATGCTTCAGTTTCCTGTGTTCCTAGAACTGAAGCGATCAATGGAACATACACTAAGATAAACATAGGAAATTGCTAAAATAAGTACGCTTGGTGATTTGTTGTTCGTTGCAAGTAACAGACGCTGCTCTCTATGAAGTATGCATATTTGTTAACAAGCATAGAGAAATATTTAAAAGGGCAGAGGAGATATATCCTTGTAACCGGAGAGATCCCCACAGGCTTATATTAAATGACTTATAGGTAGGACTTATTGGTAGGCCAAAACTGACTAAATATAATAAAAGCTGTTTAACCATTTGTGTTCGTATATATCTACATATATTTAAAAAAAAAAACAATAATACAACCGGCTTCCAAACTACAAAGTGAAAAATAACTTAAATTTCGGAAGTCGGTGTCTTTGGATCAATCAGTATTTGAATTTTTTGCCACCGACTTCCGAAATTAAAGTTATTTTTCAGTTTGTAGTTTGGAAGTCGGTTGTATTTTTGGTAAATTTTTTTTTTCTCTTTTTAGTGTGTTGGTTTGTAATTCATCAGTTACACTTTACCAAATGGTGCTTTTCGAGAACAAATGCACGAGCTACTATAAAAAATATCCAAATCGCTATAGGTGTGCCTATAATATTTGAAGAGTTCCCTCGATTTCTCCAAGATTCCGTCATCAGATCATGACCAAATAACAATGGGATCAACTTGGAAGTATACCCTTCCAAACAAAAAAAAAAATTCAAATCGGTTCAACCGTCTTCGACTAATCGGGTATTACTCGAAGACGGTTGAACCGATTAAAATTTTTTTTTGGGAACATACATTCAAAAAATATATATTCCGACGAACTGAGAACCTCCTCCTTTTTTTTTGAAGCCGTTTAAAAATGAATCCCTATTTCTCTTGGTCACAGCATCACGCGTGAACGGCTGGACCGATTTCTCTAATTCTTTTTTGTTGTGTTCCGTTATTCTCAGGATAAGGTAGGTGCAGGTGGGGTAGGTAGGTATGTAAGTAGGTATGTTGGTAGGTAGGTAGGGTAAGCAGGTTGGGTAGATAGGTATGTAGGTAGATAGATAGGTGCACCATAGATAAGTACTTAGTGCTGTTCAAAGTGACTTAAAATTTTTGGATCTTAAACATTTTTTTTTTTAAATATTACATGAATGGTTAAGCTCTAATAATTTTTTTCAGCTTATTTTGTAATGTATCCTATAAAATTAGCATGCTATTATACAAGCAAAACATGTAAGTATGCTCTATAATGTCTTTTTAAAACAACTTTTTATACCATGTTTTATGCAAATAAATATTATTGCTATTATTTATATTTATTTTTCTGCAAAAATATTCTCATTACTTTTATACCATATAGATTACTTTTATCACCAAAAAGCATTTACTCAATCATAATCTCTGCGAAAAATTGCAGTTTGACGGGAAGCTTGATAAAAACTTTCACAATTTTTTTTAAACTTAGGGAGAAGCTGACCAGATAATGACAAGTTTTTTCAGGATTGTAAAATGATACTTCACGAAATAAAAAAACTATTGTTAAATTATTGTTTTCAGTTCATACATAGGGCGTACCGATCTATCTAGCAACCCCGAATAACTTCGATAAACATTACAATACAGTATAACAACGTCAATCAACTCCTGCGCTACTATAAAAGCGGCTGTGCTGTATACATAACGCATCAGTCTCACAGTGTTGTCGAGAGGATACACATACCAACTCCAACAAAATGTTCGGTAAATTGGTGAGTGGAATATTTTTTTAAATTAAATTCGATATTTTATTTATATTGTCTTAAAGATCTGGAGGAAAAAGGCAGTGATTTCTAGATCAATAACGGATTTTGTAGGTCATTTTTATAATCTTTTTTTTTAATTCTTAGAGCAACTGGAATTCCTAGATCTTGAATTCAAATAAAAACTGCTTGATTTCTAAAACAGATAAAGACAATATGAAAAACATTGGTACACAGGGCTACACATCAAGCTATACATTTCCAGTATAAGCTGATCTCGCATTGTACGGAAATCCTATACAATGCGAGATCAGCATAAACTGGAAATGTATAGATTGATGTGTAGCTGTGTGTACACTTCTGATAAGATTTTCTCAACGCATATGGGACTTTTTGTTCCCTCCTCTGTCAGCCAAATTAGTTATTTAATTACCTATTTTTTTTTTCTTTCATTTACTTAATTTTTCCCACTTTGAATAATCCGTACTTATCAGCAGTTGTGCTTATTTTATAAAAATGTCCAACAAAGTTATAAAACGAAAAAAATGGAGAACCTTCATTTTGGTTTTGACAGCTCCAAATGAAATTTTGCATTCTAATTGAGTAACACTTTCTTCCACAATCCGAAGGATTTTGAAGGAAATTCATAATCCACTAGATACTTTATAATTTGAAAAATTCGTCTGCTCGACTACGTAAATAACGAAATGAATGTTGTTGAATTTTGTTGTCAAAATGAAAGCTATTGCAATTGTACAGTAAAAATATGTTCTTAATGTCCCTCGGCAAACCTCGTGTTTCGTCAGTCGTCGGAATTCTATCAGTTTCCCTATGTACTTGGTCCAGACCAGACCCTCTCAACCGACTTGGTAATATATAGAGTTGTTAATACCCTTTTAACTTAATCTAATTTATTTAAAAAATGGAAGGAAAGCCGCTAAAATCGCAGGCACGACAGATAGGAAAATAGTTTTACAGCTCTATATAGTTCACAGAGAAATCAAAACAAAACAACAATAAAGTACTTAGTTTTGAATTCAAATTATTATACACGATATATGTAATAATTGATGGACATGGAAATAAGCACTCGTTTGTGTTCGGAAATCCGATAATACCCGAGGGACATTTAGAAAATAGATTGTGTGTTGCTCAATTCTCCCGGGAGACCATATTCTTTTTTATTAAATTTCGTTTCACTCTTTTTCTAACCTTTATGATAAAAGCCATTCATAAATACGTATTTTTATCTATGCACTAGCTTTTGCCCGCGACTTCATTCGCATGAAATTTCTTCTCCCCGACACATCCCGTCGCATTGCATCGCCTGCCCGTGTTATTACTTCATTTTCGCTAAGCGTTTTTTTCTGACATCTTTTCTTTTTTTTTTGCTCCGCTCCTTAGGGTCCTAACGTGATTTTTAATAGCCTATAGTCTTACTCAAGAAATGAGCTATCAAATGCAAAATTATTTTTTCAAATCCAACTGGAAGTTCCGGAGATTAACGCGTTCAAACAAACAAAAAACAAACTATTCAACTTTATTTTTAGTATAGAAGATGTTCACTAAAACGCTAGAAGCCCCGCTTATCTACGCCCGCTATCATACAAACCACAGCCTTATACCCTAGCCAACAATACATCTACTGTCAGCGTGGGTCTTTGTAACGACAAATAATTGACTAAATTGTGATTGGTTTGTGAATAAACTCATGCATATGCAAGATACCATTTAAAATGTAGACGGTTATTATAAGTTGTTACCAGCTTTCAAAGCCTGAAATCCTGACAAGTGTTTAGGTAGCATAAGCATAGCATAATCATCCTATAATGTTCCCACTGCTGGGACACAGGCCTCCTCTCTGTGAAAGGGCGTGGGCCGTAATCCAATACGCGGGCCCAGTGTGGGTTGGTAGATGTCATATGTCTTCGAATTTTCGGTTCTAGGACATGCCGGTTTCCTCACGATGTTTTCCTTCAACGTTTTGAGCGGTGATGAAATAATTTACACAAAGTAAAGTGCCTACTTCGGTTCGAGACCACGACTTACGACTCGTAAGTCGCGGCTGTTACCATTAGGCCATCACTGTTCACTGCTGTTTAGCTAGGCTGGAACCGAACTCAAAAATTCTGAAAACGTTAACAGAGCGTTTATCCTAAAAGTTGGCAACTTCGCAAATAGCTGTCAAATATTTACCTGTTTTGATTAATTTGGCAATATTGCTGTATGGAATTAAGAAATGTGGCTAACTAGGGAACTAAAATATTAATTACTAGCTGCGCCCCGCGGTTTCACTCGCATAAGTCTCGATCCCGTAAAAATATCGGGATAAAAAGTATCCTATGTCCTTCTCCGGGTCAAGGTCTATCCATATCCCAAATTTCATCCAAATCCGTTCAGCCGTTTTAGCGTGATGTCGTGACCAAGGGAAATAGGGATTCATTTTTATATATATTAATTATGAAATGCAATAATTTATATCATAACACCAAATATTTAGTTTTAGATGTAAAAAAGTATTTGGAAACTTTCCAAATGCCTTTTTGACACCTAAAACGGAACAGCATCAAATTCAGTATTATAATTGCAATTAATTATTACTATTCTAGTTCACTAGTTAGCCATATTTCTTATTTCCATACAGTAATATTGCGAAATTAATCAAAACAGCGAAATATTTGACATCTATTTGCGACGTTTCCCACTTTCGGAATAAACGCTATTAAAATAACGAAAACCGTTGAATCGAAAAGTTTTGTGAAGGAGGTTGTTGTCAGTTAAAATATTAAAATAACAACTTCCGATGCTGACGTAATTATGTTATTCTAAACAGGCTCAAAAAATGGAGTGGAGTGGAGTGGATTTAGAGTTGTTAAGCAGTATCAAGATGTAAATTACAATGTTCAAAAATCTACATAACACATTTGATATAGTGGGTGCAAGGTAACATTACAATGACAAGACAAGTGTAGTACACATAACATTAATTAATTCAACATTTATTAATATGTATGTGATCATTATCGATAAAAATTTAAGTGGTAATTTGTCGGCTAGCAATAATTAGAGGTTGCTACGGTGACATATATGTTTATCTGTCAATTATTGTAATTTTAGCTGTCAACTTGTTTGGCACTTAGTTGGCATGCATTATAATGTGTTGGTATTTAAAAAAGTATTCAAAGTATGTATCGCTGTGATAGCAAGGTTGGCTATGAAGCTAGATGTATTTAGTTCGACGTAAAAGTGTGACTACCTACCTATTTTAGAGTATAAAATGTATAATATTGCAAAGAAAAACAAACAGTCCAAACGACATCGCTTAAAATAACGTAGCGGTTATTATGACGAAATGTTTGGTCCCAGCGTTTTTGTTTACTTTACGTGTTTGGTTATAACGATTATCGGATATAACAAGCGTAAGCCGACGATTCCTTCGAAGTCGTTATAAACGATTTTGATTGCACTTACAGCGAAACTTTTCATAGATTTGTAAAAGTATTAACTTATACACTTTAATATTTTGTAAGAACAACATTTCAAGTTTTAATTTAAAAGTTAGGTACTTTTAAAACTTTTGAAATGATTATTAATTTTTGATACTGACTGTACTTTTATAAATATAATTTGCTACGGAAAAAATCTACTAAGGCTCATTAATGCAAACCCTAAGCCCTAAGGCATAATTCTCAGACCGGCTACATTTTAAACAGACAGATTTAATACAAATCTAGTTTTAAATCAAAACTGAAAATGACAGGTCCAAATGCTAAACAATGCCACTACTTCTCAAAATCAAATCTTTGAAGTGAATTATTGCATTAATAAACAATAGTTAGAACGCCTGAAACCATGTTATCTGCACACCAATGTCATTTAATTTGAATATACTCTGCATTCTTGCATAATTATATTGTAATACTGACTAATCGGTATGATAACGCCTACTACAGTCGAGGTATGGGTAGGATTGATAGTGTATTTGCATTCTTGGTGAATGGTAAACAATAAATTACAATTTGGGAAAGGAATTTCAGGATTTACATGTTAAATAATTATAGTCCAAATGAAAATAATAGTTTAATCGAACAAATACATGATTTTTAAAATATTTTTTTTTTGTTTAAAAATACTTAAAAATCCGCTTTTTTTTTGTACCTTGAACATAGCAAATTTTTTTTTTTTTCTGCCTCGTTCGTCTATTGGTCGCAAGCGTTACTGCATGAGGCCCTGGGTTCGATTCGCGGGTCGAGCATAGTGTTATTGGGTGTTTCGATGTGGAATTTCTCAGTAGTAGCCCATAGTAGTTGTGACCGGTTGATGGCAAAAGGCTCGAAACCTTACGTGTGACTTAAACATACTGGCGAAACGTACTAGTTCACCTTTACAGGAAATACAGGCCCTAGGGAATGCAGGCTCCATGTTACAAATTAACAAATAAATTACTTTTTTTTTTATTTGCACTTATTTTTGTAGTTAACTGTACCTTGAACATTGCTAATTGTATTCACTAAGAATACTTAGTGAACATGAACATTGAAAATATTTTTTTATAAATTTGTATCACCAAACTATATAAATAAAATAAAATAAAAGCAATAGTGTTGTTATAATTCTGATTTTACCATTTCATTTTAATGATAACAACAGCACGCGAGTCGATTGAAGCTTAAGCTACACTTGCCGCGGTCGGTTCGTGGATGGGGACTATCCATTGCATACAGAGACCCCTCGCTGCCTCGGAAAGCACGTTAAGCTGTTGGTCCCGGCTATCATTTGTAGATCTTTGATAGTCGTTACGAGTAGTCAGAAGCATAAAAGTCAAACAAACCAGTCTTACCAAGGGGTATCGTGTTACCCAGTAACTGAGCTGTGGAGGTCAGATAGGCAGTCTCTCCATGTAAAATACTGGTATTCAGCTACATCTGGTTAGACTGGAAGCCGACCCCAACATAGTTGGGAAAAGGCTAGGCAGATTGATTGATGAGGCACAATTATTTACCTAATTACTGTTACGTGCCGCCGTCGCCAGGTGGCGCACGGCGGACTTACTGTAGCCATGCCGCTGCGTCAGCCGGTGCTCTTCGCGCCGAAAGTTTTAGAAAAAAAAAAGACGTCACATTCGATGGCGGACGACGCCATATGCTTTTATAATATTCAGATCTTATTTCAACATAGTCTGTGTATTTCAACTAAGAATACAGAATTGTACCAGTATTGTCCATTATTTCGAAGTCTTGCATATATCGGCAACAGTCGAAACAATGACAAAAAAAGCATTCACCTCTCAATTAAAATAAAACTAAAAATAATAAACACAGCAATAAAGTCATTCACCATATCGTGTCAAACGCACGTTATACCAAAAATATTGATTAGTTTACAGTTGCGTTACACTGTCTGCAGTGTTGCCTAAATTACACTGTATTGCAATGTTACCTACATAGCGCGTTACGGCCTGCTTATTCTGAAACACACTGTACTAATCAGCAATACTTTTAATAAGGGATGATTAATTAATTAATTGAATGCTTCGTTGGTCTTGTGGTTGTCAGAGCAATTGCTAAGTGTGGGGGTCTGGAGTTTAATTCTCGGTTAGTGTTATTGGAATTTTCTATGGGACACAGTCCTCCTCTCTTCGAGAGAGAGTGGGATGTAATCTACCACGCGGGCTTCGTGCAGGTTGGTAGATGTCATATGTCTTCGATTTTTTGGTAGACATGCCGGTTTCCTCACGATGTTTTCCTTCACCGTTTTGAGAGCAGTGGTGATGAAATTATTTATATAAAGTAAAGCACCTACCTCGGTACGAACCCACGACATATAACTCGAAGTCGGAGCTGTTACCACTGGGCCACCAGTGCTCTCTGCTGTTACCACTGGGCCATCTCTGCTCTCTGCCGTTACCACTGGGCCACCACTGCTCTCTGCCGTTATCAGTGGGCCACCAATGCTCTTGAGGCTATAGGGTTGCCCCTTATTAAACTGGGATCTACACAACTGGCAAATTGTAAGTGCACATGCACTTCTGTCTTTCTCTTCGCGGAATACTGGCGTGATGTTGTATCATATTATTAATAACGATTTTTATATCAATTTTTAGGGTTCCGTACCTCAAAACGAAAAACGGAATCCTTATAGGATCACTCGTGTGTCTGTCTGTATGTCGGTCTGGTTGGCTGGCTGTCCGTCTGTCACAACCAATTTTCTCCGAACCTACTGGACCAATTTAGTTGAATATGTATTTCTATGACCCAAACACGGACGTAAACGTAAATAAATGAATTTTGAATATGGGGGTCACTATTTGGCGGCAAATTGGAAAAAAAACTACAATGTTAAGTTTGTTCTTGGAATAAGGGCAGCAAAGATTTTACTATTCTTTTTTTTATCTCAGTTGATGTTCTTCGCGCTGGTGGCGGTAGCCTTTGCCCGGGAGTACCCCGCCGGTGTACACCCCGCCGTGTGCCCGAATTACCCCTTCTGCGACGCTGACGCGCTCGCCCGCCACACCCCCGATGGGATGCCCATCCCTCAGTGGGGATATAACCCTGCTGTCGCCCCTGCTCATCCTGGGTAAGTTCACTCTACTTCTTAACTATATAGAGTGTCCATGAAGTTTCTAGCCCATTCTTCGGCATTGGAACCTATTACGCTTTGCAATGGGCAACTAGCTTCATCTTTCTGACTGACTGACTCCATGAGGATTCAAAAGTGCCTGTAATTGGTTTAATTGAAATAAATGCTTTGAAAACTAGTAATAAATATTGATTTTGAGTAGACAGAGCGAGAAATAAACAGAATTTGATGTTGTCCTTATCGGAAATCCGACGAGGGCCTTTACAGCCATATACCATGGTAGGTGAAGGTGTACCTAGGTTCCTAGATAGCATAATAACTTTACCCGTTGGCCCATTCTTTAAAAAAATGATAAGGCCACTGTGGCATCCATCAGATTATCTACTTTGGTTTTATTTAAGAAACTCTGGGCATATGGTTTTATTATTGCTAATCCATAAACCTTTAAACCATCTTTTTTATTCAGGATTTTCAGGATTCCTGCGTCACTTATTTAACAACTAAAATGTATTTTTCTTGACAGGCCCGTCCCGGTTGCTCCGAGGTACCCCGCTGACTTCCCCGCCGCGCTCTGCCCCAACTACCCCTATTGTTGGTAATTTACCGCACAAGACCCCAGCTCTTTTCCGGCACTACATTATGAAAGCTTTACTTAATGATATGAAGACGCCGCCAACTTCTTTTTAAAGAGTATCCGAACGCATTTTTTTTCTGTGCTTATGTCAAAATCTGGCACTGTCATCTGTCACACATTTTTTTTTAATGTGTGCTTGTTTGCTCACCCACAATAAAACAGTGTTAGGGATGTCTCTTCCGCAAATAATTTAAAGCGTCTTCGTGTAAATCCTATGCTACTTAAAAATATTCAATTTGATAAAATATTTTGAAGTAAAAATAAATTGTTTAGCGAAATGGCCACTAAAATCAATAATACCTACCGAAATATTAATAGTATCGATTCAACAATAGAGTTCAAGTGCCTGCAGCAAATATTATAAATCAAATACTGTCAATCTTCTCATCATTCTCAGGTAATTCCCATCTTTAAGGAATTAATTCCTTAATTACAAGTTCAACGAGAAAAATCATTATTTTAGTGGACATTATTGCCTGCAAGATTTTTTTTGTAGTACTAGATTGGGTTTTTTTGCAATATTTTCGTCATTTACAACTGACGCACTGCCATATTGTATAAAAAATATGTAAATAGATGCATTCCATCTTTCGTCTTCGTGAGAAAATGCTTGTCTGCATTTGTAATTATATTTTTTGTAAAAACGTGTAAAAAATTTGTAAATAAACGTATTTTTTTTTAATTTTGGTGTGTTTTTAGGATTATTTACCCCTTTAAGAGCGTTTATTCTAAAAGTTGCCACCGTCGCAAATAGTTGTCAAATATTTCGCTGTTTTAATGAATTTGGCAATATTACTATATGAAATATAGCTAAGTGATATAATTGCAATTCATTATTAATATTCTAGTTCACTAGTTAGCCATATTTCTTATTTCCATACAATAATTGCCAAATTAATCAAAACAGCGAAATATTTTAGAGCTATTTGCGACGTTACCCACTTTCTGCATACACGCTCAGCTTTGTTGATTACTTATCTAATTTCAATATTCTGGAATCAGCTCATGTTATTGCTCTGTTGCCATCAGATTGTTAAATTTTAACTAACTTTATACATTAGGGCATTTACTATTAAAAAACAGAAATAAATTCAAATTCTCTTAAAATAATGACATTTCCGACTCATCATTAATACTTATGTACTCACAATTCATATCACACTCGATTTACAAATCGATACGTTTTACTAATTCAATAATTGATTATTTATTCATGCATCGTATTGTATTGAAATATCCGAACGCATTTGGTGTTGCAAGGACGCGGATCAAAGTGTGCGTTCCCGCGCTGTCAAGTTAACAGTTGGGCAATAATGGCGGCATATTCTTCGCGAATTTTCTTAAGAGTGTAGCTACAATAAGTAGAAAAAAATAAAACAGAAAGTTTTAAGGTCTTTATAGTATTGTTCATGTTTCGATTATTATTGACTAATTCGATATGATTTATTTATTTGGCTAGATAGTGTACCTACTCCTTACCAAAAGGTATTTAGGCCAAAAAATTCCTGCGATAGATAGACTGAGGTTTGAGAAACATTATCATAACATCACTCCGAAAGGTTAGGCAGAGAACCACCGATAGTTCAACCACATTTAGCTACGCTTAAGTCTCATGAGAGAAGAGCTTATTACTATCAAGCGGGCACCAAGCCAAACTCCGGGACGCTACTGCGATTCCTAATGGAAAAACCCAATAACACTGCCCGATCCGGGAATCGAACCCAGGACCTCATGCTCAGCAGTAGCGCTTACGACCACTAGACCAACCAGGCAGACAAAAAATTAGATAGTTACAATAATGTTATTAATGTTTTGATTCTTTTTGACCAACACGGTTTTCATTTCAACGGCTTAAAGAACTGTGATAGTCGAACAGCCTCTGTTCTCATTGTGAAACGGGAAACTAAATAAATTAAATCTAGATTAAAAAAAGCTTTTCTGCTACATTTTAACGTTTTAAATCAGAATAGAAAATACGATGTCAAATCGAAAATGAACCAGACAGAAAAGGTAAATAAGTGTCCAACAAAAATTCTCAACTAACAAAAATTATTATAAGTTTATTAAAAGAGATGAAAGTCTACTATAACAGACATTAAGAAGCCTATTGCATTTTTTACGCAAATTCATGATTTTTGACCCTGTAATTTTCAGCAGCGGTAATATAGAATAGAATAGAATAATTATTTATTAGCACAGAAAGAATAGAAGAAGAGAAGTAATAGAATATATTTTAATTATTTTATTATGAATAACGATAGTGCTATTCTCTTTCTTTTAAGTTGGAGTTACACATTTTAATTTGTCTTTTCGTGTAATTTACTATAAATATTTTACGAACTCAATTTACAAGAAAAACTGTCGGTGATGGAACTTTGACGCTCAAATTCACATTGTTTTAATTAATTCTAACAAAAGCTAAAATTATTAAAAGATAAAATGTTTTACTTATTATTAGAGTTCTAGAATTTCATTTAATTTTTTTTTCTCAAAAACTCAAATAAATTCTTTGAGTTTTCACGGAAAAATTCGTAAAGAAAAGTAATAAATGTCTTTATTAAGCGTCCATTATATTCCAAATAAACACAGTTTTATCAAATAAACTAATATGCTACAAAACTTCTATCTACAATGAACACGTTTCATTAGTTTTCGTTTTTCTTAAATATATATATAAAAATAAGGCAAAGTTACAATAAATAAAATTAAAGTAGGTACTATAATATTTCGCGTCTATTCAGCAAATTACACGAAAATAATGTGTAACTCCAACTTACAAGAAAGAGAATGGCAGTATCGTTAGTATAATCAAATAATTAAAATATCTTACTGTTGCTGAAAATTACAACATCAAAAATCATGAATTTGCGTAAAAAAATGTAAATAATAGGACTCATAAAAATATGAGAAGTTGAAGCGACAAATAAATCGGTTTGAAAAATCTCTCTGCTCGGCAGCAGCGCATCACCAGCTGCTATCACTGAATCAATAAATTCAAGAACGCAGTCTAAAACTCAAGAAAACAAAGGCCAACTAGCCTAAACTTTGAATTTAAAAGTAATTAAAGATTCGGAGTTTCCATTTTTCGGTGAACAAAAGGCATCAACCGTTGGGCAGTTACCGTTTAATATATAAAAAAAAAAAACATAAAACGTAGTTGATTTCAGTAATAAATAATTGTAATTTACTGCAGCGCCTTTCTCCGCATCTTCGCGCCATAAATCTGAACTCCATTTATTTAGGCGGGAAACGTCACCGTATCGCAGCCATCTTGAAACATTGCGCGCATCATTCAACCAATCGGCCTTGCAAGTGATATTATGTGAGAGCAGGTGGCAGGTATGGCAAATAAGATATGTAGGATGTAACCAGCCGATATTTTATAATTTATTTTAAAAAAAACGAGCAAGTTTTACAGAAATTGCATGTGATGTGTAATATTTGACATCTCACCTTGGTAATTAGCTTCATTAAAGAGGCCCGTCGCCGTCGTCAAGGTCGTTTCTGACCAATTCTAACACCGCGGCCGATCATTGGTCAAATCAAATAGCACGCGTTTCCCCGGCTTCCACTTACACACTTCCGTCCCTTTTCACGAGATCAGCCAATTTAGATTTAAATTGCAGGAAACCGAACGGAAATACTTTACACATCAAAAAATGATAGCATACTGCAGATTGTGCGTTCAATTTCGGGCAAGTACTAACGTGACTTTTTCAATTCATATGTACTATCTTTCTGAGTTTAACTTGAACAATACTGACATCGGTCAAAGAAAACATCGTTAGGAAACCCAGGCGTATAGTTAATATAAGTCTGAAAACAACCCGTCATGAGTAAGCGTGGTGATCAATGCTCGTGCCTTCTCTGTATGAGAAGAGACTTTGTCGGTGGAGTGGGACAATAATAACCTGGTATTATTATTGCATACTGCAATCACCTATCTGTTTTCCAAGCTTGATGACATAAGCAAGGCTCTCAAAATCAGTCTTTACTAGATTATTAGCGTACTCATAAACACGTCATAATAAGCCTCTAATGTTCCCACTGCTGGGACTCAGGCCTCCTCTCTTCGAGAAGGAGTAGGCCGTAATCCACCATGCGGGCCCAGTGCGGGTTGATGGATGTCACATGTCTTCGAATTTTTGATTCTAGGACATACCGGTTTCCTCACGATGTTTTCCTTCACCGTTTTGAGACCAGTGGTGATGAAATCATTTATACAAAGTAAAGCGCCTGCTTGGGTTCGAACCTATGATCTACAACTTGTAAGTCGAGGCCGTTACCACTGGGTCACCACTGCTAGCGTACTGCAATCACCTATCCGCCGAGTAGACTTAAGTGCTGGAAGAGCTTCCTCCGCTGTACACAGGCCATCCAAGACCAAGCCCCTTAAGTCAGAAGGGACCTATGAGAAAGACAGCACCCACCACCTCCTGACTTCGTTCAGCCCCAGTAGCATCTGCCACTGCACTGCAGTGGCCTATATGGAAAACAATCAATCGACTGCGGAACCAAGTAGTCCGGTGCAAGCACAATCCAACAAAATGGGGGATAATAGATCCCACAGATACCCAGTGCGAATGCGGTGCTCCTGACCAAACCATGTCCCATATGTTGGAGTTTCCAAAGTGTCCAGTGTAGGTGACTTCTGAGGATCTAAAAAAATGCCATTGATGCCGTGATTGGCGTGGCCACCTACAGGGCCCAAGTCATTTCATCATCATTTTGTATTTTGTCATATTATGTATTTACCATCGATTCGAAAAGAAGAAGATTTATTTTATTTTAGACGTTATTTTATCGATAGGTAATTGATAGTTAATTGACTCAGGCGTGACCTTGTGGAAATCCATTAAAAAATAAAATAGACGTGGATATACGACGTGACGTGGCGTGGCATTTTTGTGTGTGGAAATGATTTTAAACAAGTTGACAACGCGAATTTTCAACATTCCCCATGTTGAAAATGAGGGATACATAAATATTTAATAGATAGGTATTGCAATTGGTCGGTAGGTATGCCCAGTGTATTCAGTACCCGGATTGCATAACTGATTTTCATAAACAATTATGCCTAATTTGTTTCATTTTGACAATGCAACAAAATTCATTGCGTTATTTATGTTGTTGACCAGACTTTTTTTTTTTCAACTTATGAAACAATGGATTAGCAATCTGTTTCAAATCGAAACAGATTGATTGTGATTGTATTGTAGCCGGCCTCGCTTACAGAACAATCATGTAAATACGACATTAGCATAATTTAATTCTCAATTCTTTATTGCATTCCATAATGTTGGTAAAACAGTTGGTAGCTATTCTCATTATCTACATATTTTTATCATAACTTGTGCTAACACAAGAGAAGCTGCGATTTACAGATGAACTTCATGTTCCTAGTGGAAACTATTTATCCGTTACCAAAACGCACTAAAAGCACAGATTGAAAGTCAGGATAGTAGGTATCAACCAGAGTTGCGACTTATTTGAAATAATTGTATTTAAAATGCAAATACAAAATGAAAAATACGTATTTTATATTTAAATACCTTTTTTAATGCATTTTGCATTTTATTAGAAATACTTTTCGAGATGTATTTTATATTTGTAAATTGCAAAATACTTTACTGCTATGTTTCGCCAACATTACCACTCAAATTTTCATGGTGGGTCAGTGATTCGACAAAAAGAATATTTAAAAGATGAAGCCACAAGTCTGGCCATTCTAAGCAGATACCCAACAATTAAAAGGGTATTCATAAAATACAACACCTGCCTACCAATTTTCACCAGTGAAAAGAGTATTTTCATATGGTGGTATGATCATGCGTCCACACAGACGCAACATGTCTGATTCTCTTTTTGAACAACTAGTAATGTTAAAATCTTTAACAAATAAAGAATAATATTTTCATCTAAAAGTATATTATTTGAATAAAATATTTTGAAAATATTTATTTTGCATTTAGTATTTAAAATACAAAAAGCAAAAGTATTTTGCATTTGAAATGGTAAATTAGAAAACTATTTGCATTTTGTATTTAAATCCTTTTTTAAAACTATTTTGTACATCTCTGGTACCAACTAGAATCATAATTTTTCGAAAATTAACCCCTCAGTGGGTCAAAGTGGGGTTTGGAATTTGTATGTAAACAAAATGAAAGGCAAGAACTAGCGTGCATTAATAATTCTTGGTTCCCTCCTCAGTAACACCATCCACCAAAATGTCACATATCAATTGACGTAAAAATCTGGTCGTCGTTGGTACGCATGCTTCCTGCAACATTACATTTTTTATTCTTTATTATCTGCTTGACAATTGATTGACAGGAAAGTTTATGAATCTGCTGCTCCTATTTGGGTACAGATGATTTATGCGGTGGTTGGTAAATTAACAGGGACGATAAAGTTGGTATATGACGAAAAGAGTAGTGATATGAAAGATTTTAATTTTAATTCTGTTGTTGAACAGAAGTAAGTACTAAGGTCATCCACAGTTCTAAGAGATATTTGGGATTGGGACGACATTAATCACCCCTTATTATAAAAATCTAGAGGAGTGTAGATAGCCTGCATGGATAACAGTAGAGTGCAGATGACAGAAATCTACAGTGACTCGCTATAATAAGCTTCATTAGATAGACAGTGCGAATGCCTGCGGGGTAATTTCGTAACACACTAACAGTAGCGCTGGCTTTCATTTTGACAGTTTAAGAACATTCATTGCGTTATTTACGTTGATGAGCAGACAAATTTTTCGATCACATGAAGCAATGGATTAGCAAGATAAATAATGTTTGTAAAAATCTGTTAATAAAAATGGATCTACTTGTAAGGATAAAATTGAAAGAACAATGTAATAGTGTCAACATACCTATCAGCAATACAAATACCTACTCGATAAAAAGTTTGTCGACATAAAGTTTAAGTTGTTTGTATGAAAACCACAACATTCTTGAAGAAAAAATACTTTATTTAAACGTCGACAACCGCGTATTAGATTGTAAAAAAATAGTTTGGTGACGAAAACTTAAATTTTTATTGAACTTTCCGTCACCAAAATATGCGTTGATTGGATTGGTTTAACATTCAAAAGTACAATATAAAAGAAACTATAGGCTGCCTTCCCTCGGGCACTAACACGGGTTGCACCTTATTCACTCTATTCTTCCTTAAACTTCTTTCTTTAGCTTTCATTACATTCTTCTCCATCAGCTGTATGCTGTACTGGTCTTCTAAGAGTTTCTTGAATATGCTCAAAATGGCGGTAGAGGATTCTTCCTCGTCTGTCATGGCGTCGAGTTTGACAGCGATTTTGGCGCAATTTTCTGATGACAGCTGTCATATAATATTATGATAAAGACATGGAAATAGTATGTACTTTAAAGTACATACTTTTATTTGGGAAGTAATGACCCACCTTTAGGTTACTTTTTTTCACATAGGGACACGTAAAGATAGAGTAGAGTAATAATGACATGAGGTCACCTTAGCAAATGAATTGAACGTGGAACATTAAGAAAATATCTGAATTATACAATTACAAAATGAGGAAAATGTCAAAAACATAGGTACCTTTTGAATCATTGGCCGAAGTCTTTCCAATTCTTTATTCGTTTTGCTGACTTCGTTTTGAATAGGTCTTGATGTTAGCCAGCCATAGTGGTTGGCTCTGTGCTGAATACTCGCTTCTCGAAGTTTTGATTCTTTGAGCAGCATTGCAGCCTGGAATATTATTAAACATTAACTAAGGTCTCTTATTGTGACCATCCAGAGAGAGTACTAGTATCCTCTGGACGTAGATACCAAGAAATGGCACGGAGGGGATCTTCGTATCATCGGAAACCCTGGAGACCCCAAACAAAAGTGCAAAGGACGGCCATGCGTGATGTATCGTTGAGTGATGAAAATGCTCGATCATTTTGCTACCCAAACTGCGCTGACCATTAATCTATAAAGTCAGGCTTAACCTTTCGCCTTCTTTTGAGCATATTTACACGAAAAAGAAGAAATGGCACTCACATGACTCACAAATGTATGTGGTAGGTGGGTACTTAGAGATCAAAATTACGAAGTGATGTCCAAAATCGTATAGGTAACATTCCATGGCAACTATGGCGAAGAAAATACTGACACAAAGATAGGCTAGGGGACCCTATGCTTATAAATGTTCATGCACATACATCAGTCACGTAAACGTCACGTCACCGATCAGTCACGTCAATTTCAGTCAGTGTGTGAACAGATAGTCAGTCAGTCAGTCGTATAGCAACGCCTCGGTTACAAATTGTCTTTGTCACAATGCCGTAGCAATACGAGTTTTGACTTGCCGGTGATGCTACGTCAACTGAGACGCGCCGGTAGTGACGTGACTATATTTTTTGACGTGACTGATCGGCGAGTTGACGTCGATGTGACTGATGTGTGATCATGAACCCTTAGGTATGTCAGTATTTTCTTGAAGAGGCCAATTTTCGTATTTACACTGAATATAATGATGATTAATAAACAGCCCGCAGCAGAAAACTATTTAACAACGAAAGCAAATTACTTACATATTGAAACAAATCCGTCGGTGAAAAACTGTTTTCTGTGCTCACCATTTTATTAATGAGAAAAATAAATGGGGTGGTAATTATAGTTAATGGTAATAGGTACACGAAACGTGCTACCTACCACTGTAATAGTTAATGGACCAATGACATTGATCATCCTATTTCCTCATAATAATAGAAGCTTTCAGAGTTGGGGTACGATAGTGTGATATTTTATTATCAGTGAAATCTATTCTTAATTTAATAAATATCCCTACATATTATAAAACAAATTCTCCCGGCGGTCTGTCTGTCTGAACGCGATAAACTCAAAAACTACTGAACGGATTTTCATACGGTTTGCACCATTGAACGGAGTGAGTCATGAGGAAGGTTATAAGTTATTTAACATCACGCTGCGACCCTTAGGAACCGAGGAAAAAGACAAAAAGGAAGCGCGGGCGGGCGATGCGACGCGGTGGGGTGGGGCCCATAGAGTTTTTATAAAAATGTGGCTGTTATTTTTAGTATATTGTGTATCCTACGACTTCCACGAGACGAAGTCGCGGTCAAAAGCTAATTCCTGATAACATGATTGAATCCTAACTTAATTAAAAAGAAGTAGCCAACACTTTATTAGAAATATATGATTTTAATCAATCCACTTGATATAGGTAGGTCCCTAATTATAATTTGAAAAGGTTCGCGTGAAAACCTTATCGGATTGATAATGAACTTTAATTAAGTAGACTTATCAAAAAGCTGATATGTAGGTACTTATTCTAGGGGTCTAATACTATTGGCCTTGGATCTAGAATCTATTATATTATTTTGTAAATTTTGACGTTCAAAAGTGCCATACATAGGCCTTTTCGAAATACCTAAATGATTTGACTTTGACTTGCTGTTTTCGGGCCAATGTATAATATTACGTAACACGAAGAATTGCCAAACTTAGGAGTGGCAGTGGGCATTGCTCGGAGGACAGATGGCCGATGGCGCCAAATGGTTCTGGAGTGGCGACCTCGTACTGGAAGACGTAGCATTCGAGGCGTACTCTCCTTTCTCTCTTCTCTGTCTAAGAAATAAAATGAAATTGTTTATTCTGTAAATAGGATATCGGAATCACTTTTATATGTTATATTAAAAATAAGCTAGATGAGTTCGGCGTTTCCTATTTGACTACTCTGAGAATAAAGGCCGAAACAAATTCAGAGGTCGCAGTTTCTTTTAAAGTCCAGACATAATCTTGGTTAGGTTACCACGTACATTGGTGTCTGAAATGGTCATTTGAGGAAAAAACCAAACAGATTTGATTTGCATTGACTGGACAAAACGACGGACTGCATTGACTGGACCTCTCCAGTCAATGCAAGCATTTGTCAGTAATCGTGGTGAGCTCAACTCAGAACTTAAGGAGCTCAACTCGACGAACAATACCAAAGAAAGAAGATTTGGGTAGGCCGCATAAACTACTCAAACTGCCAGACCATCATTAAAACAAGCTGAGAAATAATAATAATATCCACATAGTCCTCACATTCACAATAATTAAAATAATAGAATACTTTACAAAGTAATCATGTAACTTTGAATATAATTTTCAACGATGTTAATGTCTATATAAAACTGGTATATTTGGATGATTTTACATAATAATTAAAATGTCAAGTTTTAAGAGCGAGCAGCTCAATCCCAAACTTTTTATTTTCTAAATAATCTGAAATTTTATATTACCCTTTTTTACAAAGTTTAGTTTTAACACACATTTTAAGTCGTTTAATGGGTAAGTTTCGAATGTCAATGGGAAGTTTGTTGTAAAAGCATATACATTGACCCATGACCGAGTTGCCTACTTTGTGGAGACGTGTGCGATGCACAGCAAGGTTGTGTTTATTCCTGGTATTTAAACTATGAATAACGGAAATTTTCTTAAAATTTTATATATTTTTGTGTACATACAATAGGTTTTCAAAAAATATTGACAGGCTACAGTCAGAATATTTATTTCTTTGAATTTTTCTCTAAGAGAAAGAGCTACTAAGGACCAGTCGATATCGAAGGAATCCAATTTATCCCGCCATATCCGTCTGGGCCTGCCGCGATATCATTTACCATTTAAAGGGACCCATTGGGTCGTGAGATTGACCCAATTTTTGTCTAACATGCGACAGATATGTCCAGCTTTTTTTTTTACGTAGGGCATCTCGTAGTAGAAACTCTGAGATCATGACTACTTAACCGGGCTTTCCTCTTGGTGCCTTAAGCTACTACACTTAAAACCTCCAGCCAGGGGTTATTCAACTATGCTAATTAAAACTAGGTGAACGCTCGCTAAGGGCACCCCCTGTGGGGTACGAACCTTGGCTTAGGGCGTCAACCGGAGGGAGGATATCAAGGATGGGACGGGCTGGTCAAAATGTGTCCAGCCCAATTCCATTTCAGCTTGGCAGCTTTCAGAGTGACGTCTGTTATTTTAGTGATGGAATGGATTGTTGTATTCCTTACCCGACCGCACATCTAACTTATTCAATATTGTATTTCATGTAAGTAGAGTAAGTATGTGTGTATAAAGGTATGATTCCGAACCCCGCTGCACGCGGCAGCTGTCGCAGCAATTCTGCCGCGTAACTCTGGACCACTTACAATATAGGTTTAACTAAGATTCAATTCCGCGCACGGCAGCAATGTCGCCGCAGTGTCACCCTGCCACCACTTCAGACCAGTAGTGCGACGTTTATCACAGCGATAACACGTGAATTTTGAATTTTGAATTTTTCACGTGAAAATTGGCAGCAAAACAGCGAGACACCACGAACAGCAGGTGCTCGGAATCAGCTGCCAGCGGCAGCGGCAGGCGGCACTGCCGCGGCAGCACTGCAGCGTGCAGCGGGGATCGGAATCATACCTTAGGCTAGCCTCTTATTCTATTGAAATTACATATGGCTCGCTGGCGACTCGACTCGCTGGTGGTCGACTGTACAAGTACTTATATATTTTTATTTTTTAAGAATTGTTTCCCAAATGTAATATGTTCTCACTCTGTTCAATGGTTTGTTTGGGGTCAATTTGTTGTAGGTAGGTATGTATCATTATGTACACCCAGAAGCTTCACTGATGAGGACTCTTAAGTAGCAGCACTTTTATTTCTTTGACAAAATAACTGGATGCTATGGCTTATGACGACACCCCAGTGGTTTCTTCTACAATTTTTTTATGACCTCTTTACGTCACAAAATAACGCTCTGGATTTCGAAAAAAAATAAAATAATCGTAAACCATAAACCATAAACTTCAATCTTAGCAACAATACGTCAAAAGATGCGGTCTTTGATAATGTTGAAAATGTGCATGTGGGTCGCAAAATCCACGAATAATCAAACAAGCGATGGAGCTTAGAAAATAACATCTGAATTACCAACTATTAAAAATGCCAAATTCAATATTCAGTAGAAAATCGAGCACTTCTTCAAAAAGCAGTAAAAAACGCCAAGAAGAATGCAAACAGTTAACTCAAGCTTTTAAAAATATAGTAAGAAGAATAATGATTTGTTATAAATCTATATGCTGCTTTCCTCTAGATCAAATCATACCCTCGAACCCCAGAAGAGTCAAAAGAGGATTGAACATAAACTTGAAACCAGGACTTTGCCAAACATCAGAGAAAGTTTTAAACGATATAAAAATAATACACATAGAACCTAGATCTAGAGTATCCTTCAACGACCCAGTGAGAGTCAAAAGCGAGATTTGCCCCGCAATACGAGTCAGAAGCGACATTTCTACCGCAAAGAAAGCCCAAAGTGAAATTACCACCGCAAAAAAGGTCAAAAGCGAAGTTTCTTCTACAAAAAAGGTCTGTTACGACCTTCCCCCAGAAAAAGGTAAAACAAAAAAATCTAAAACAAGAATTTTCAAGGAAAAAAGTAAAAAGTTCCTTGATTTTCGATCCGTGGGTATAAAATACAAAAAGAGCAGGAATAAATGTAAAAACGATGTTCGTAAAGAAAAAAAGTGGACCATAACTAAAAAAATGTTGAAATTATCAAATCCCCGGCTCTTACAATGGAACAGAATTTCAAAACCGAGGGAAATTTTGACAACTTCAAGCACAGATAACGAAGAATCCGCAGGGGACGGTCCAGTGACGCCCAAAGTATCAAATAATATTAAAAAAATGCCTCTGCAGCAATGGAAATCGGTCGCAGAACAAAGTTTTAGTGATACTCACATAGATTTAATCAAAAAGGATGTTAGTACAAGAGTCGCACTGCAAATTATCTGAATTCCTCTGTTTTTGTATTGGTACATTCAGCGACAAAAGTTTTCATTTTTATTTTTGAGAAAAATATTTAATTGTTATCAGAACAGAAGTCAAATTTTAAGAATATTAACTCTTAGCTATTTTAAGAAAAGCTAAAAGCAGTTTATTGAATCAATTTGTGTAAATTTTGATGTTAAGGAAGAGACAGTGTCAAGGAACTTTGTTGCTAAACGTACTCAGTTGTAGGTACCACCGGGGTTAACGCATATCTAACCACTTTGAAAAGAAAATCTCGTGCACACGACCCTTTTTTTTCATAGGTAAGCGTTACTATAGCGGCCGAGCGCTGCAAGCAAGAATACTCCTTACAGTGTACTGATATGCGTTTCTTCGATAGCACCTATTGGTGCTAAATAAATAAATTTTTCGAAAAAAAAAAAAAAGTTGTTTTTGCAAGTTTATTAAGACTTATTAAAACTTTCATCTGTGCAAGAAGGCGAAGTACCATAGGTACAGTCAGCCACTCAAAGTTGTACGTAGTCATCGACTAGGATTCATTGTCCATAATCTATGTTACATACTAGCTGCGACCCGCGGTTTCACCCGCATAAGTCTCGATCCCGTGAGAATATCGGGATAAAAAGTATGCTATGTCCTAACCCAGGTCATGGTCTACTAATATACCAAATTTCATCCAAATCTGTTCAGCTGTTTAAGCGTGAAAGCTAGGTGAAAGCGTAACAAACAACCAAACTCACTTTCACGTTTATAATATTAGTTAGGATAGTATCAATATCCACAAAACTGAGGCTTGTGGCTTAATAATAACAGCCGCACAGGTCGATCGATCAGGTTAAGCCACGTTTGACGCGGTCGGGCCGTGGATGGGTAAAACGAAAAGCACGTTAAGCCTTTGGCCCCGCCTGACATTTGTGGATCTTTGATAGTTGTTACGGGTCGTCAGAAGCCCAAAAGTCTGACAACCAGTCTTACCAAGGGGATATCGTGTTACCCAGTAACTGGGTTGTGGAGGTCAGATAGGCAGTCGCTCCATGTAAATACTGGTATTCAGCTGCATCCAGTTAGACTGGAAGCCGACCCCAACATAGTTGGGAAAAGGCCAGGCAGATTGCCGTGTGTACGACGTACGACTGGAAGCCGACTAAACTAAACCGACGAATTTTTGCGCGGCAGTACTGCGCGGCACATTCGAGACACGCCGCGCACTTCAGTTGGCAATATCAATCTGCCTAGTCTTTAATATGTCCGCAGACATATGTCCAGACACAATTAGTGACGAATGTTTCCTAAAAATGTTTGTGTACGGCAGGTACAGGTCGTGCCATTAAAGATGAGACTTGACCGCGCCTCCCGCCGCTCTTTCCCCCGCCACGATGACGCCCGGCGCGGACTTCATACCGCTAGAGACCCATAAATCGTCTACTGCGCAAGTCAAACCACGTGGTCTCATCTTTAATGGCACGACCTGTAGACAGAAGCGTTCGCGCGCGGCAGTTGTCCAAACAAGGCGCGTATGCCGCGCGCGGCAACCGCGCACGATTGCCGCTCAATGTTTGGACACACCTTTACATACTTCTCTCTATTAAAATAAAACCATAAAATAATTAAAACAATTTTATTTACCAATAATTACAAATATTGTATGTGCACTGGCATTTGACAAGATACGAAAAAGTAATTTGCATTTAAATAATATTTGATACCTAAAGTAAAATAATCTATTACATTTTTTTGTATTAATAATGCAATATGTAACTGTTTTTAAACCGATGAGATACCAATAATTTAATAATGAAAACATGTTTTTGGTGATGGAGATTCAATTTATATAAATCAACATTTTATTACTAGCGAATTGTTTAAGGTCTTGACAAGATTGAGCTTTGTGTCACACTATTTTGCGAAAGCCCTTTGGTTAGAGAATTGTGATAAATTGAGATCTGTGACAGAGCGGACTAAGACTGTCGGGGGCCCGGGGCGGTTGCATACTTTGTCGGCTTACCCAGAAAAGTGCGAGGAAAAGAGAATGTGGGATGCGAGCTCGAAAATTTGAGCAACGTACATTTAGCATACGTACGGGGCGTTCAACTACAAACTGCCTTATTTGGGATTAGATACAAAATATTTCTAGAGATTTTCTGGACCCCCTTAGTCCGCGACTGATCTGCAATATGTAAAGTGCGCGCGGACCAATGTCGAGCGGCGTAAGCGCCATTAAAACGTATGTGAGAGCAATCTTTTTTTTTTTATGGAAAGTTATCAAATAACTTCTCCCGCTCTGGACGGAGCGGGAGGGCGTGTCAGACTCTTACTGACTAAAACCCGCCCGTGTTCCTTCGGTTGCCCTGTTGCCGGGGGCCACGATCTCCCTTTCGGACTTTCCCGCGACCCCGGCAGAGTGTGAGAACAAGGCCCAAGTTACAAATTGCAGAACCACATAATATTTCACAACTTTGCTATTTTTATATAATAATAAATATACATTACTTGAATATAAACAAAAAGACAGCTACAGTTTCTTGGTAAAATTATAACAAAAATTATTTTATATTCATTCCGGACTCTGTCCTGTTAAATAAATAATTTTGGATAACATCACAGGGAACATAAATAATAAATAAATAAACCCGTGTTTTTGTACCATAAAAATCACAAACTTGTTAAAACTATTTACAATAATTGACAAACAAAACTTATTTTAAAAAGACATTATCCGTTTCTGCCTCGTTGGTCTAGTGGTCCCAAGCGCTACTGCTAGGCATGAGGCCCGGGACGGGCAATGTTATTAGGTTTTTCTACCAGGGATTTCTCAGTAGCAGCCCAGAGTCTGGATTTGTCTCCGGTTGATGGCGATAGGTTCGCCCCCTATTACATGGGATTTAAACATAACTGGCGAAATGTGGGTGTACTATAGGTACACCTCTGCCTAACCCTTCGGGTATTACAGTCGTGATGTTATGTTATCAACCGTTTTGATCCAAAAACACCAAAAATGTATGAAACTTGGATGATGCCCTTTTTGAACATCTTATTGTGCTTATGGAAGATTTAAATGATTTGAAAGCAAATCTAAAACTACGGTTTCCAAGCAGAGCGGTGGCTGTCATTTTATAACGGACGCCATGAAAATCCGTCATTTTCACCAGTATTTGACATTAGGTGCGGGACATCCACAAATGGCGAGTGGCGCGGGCGTGGAGACGGTATGGCGCGGGCGTTGCGCCAGCCTGTTTCATATTTCATACAAAATGTATTGGAACGACGTGTCCGGCGTCTGAGGGTGTCAAATAACGCATTTTTTTTTACCCTTCTTGGAAGCTGCCTGCATCTCACCTAATGGTAAAGGATGATCAGGCCGAAGGTGGAAGCGAACTTCACGCGGAATCCCCAACCACATAGGAACTGGCTATCTTACCACTAACTGTCGAAATACAATAATGCTGTTAACATTGTTGTTATGACGACAGACTTAGATAAGATGGTGTTAGCTAGCCAGGCGGACTTAGAACAAGACCTACCACCAACCAAACCGAGCAGAAAATTTTGCTGCCACTGGGAATTGAACCTGGGACCTTACTTTCTTAGATAACCAAAGCTTTAGGGCTAGTTTCTCGAACGAAAATTATCGCAGAATTAAAGTATGCGCGCGACTGCTAGTCACGGCCTGAGGTATGTGAGCGGTGAGACGGGGGTGGGCGCCATTGACAAAGTTGGCAGACTGATTTAGCTTGACCTTTGTCTACTTCCCCCGTCTCACGGCTCACATACCTCAAGCAGTGACTAGCAGTCGCGCGCGGACTATAGTTGTCAAGCGCGCATGATTGGTTGAATAGGTGTGAAACTGACCCTTAATGGCGGAACATGCCTAACCCTTCGGGGATTACAGGCGTGATGTTATGTTATGTTATGTTTTATTTTTAATTTGCTATTTAAAATTCGGCACTACATGGTTTTACCGATGAGCGGTATACTTTTCAGTATTTTTTTTTTTATTTCCTCAATCCGTAAAATTACGTACACGGCCACACATTAATCTATACATTTCCAGTATAAGCTGACCTGGCATTGCACGGAGATCCTATTATACAATGTGAGAACAGCATAAACTGGAAATAAATAGCTTGATGTGTAGCCGTGTGTACGTTATTTTTTTAATGTTTTTTTTTTTTTTGCCCTAAGGCCGTGTGTCAAGGCCACATTTTTCTAAAGAAGCATTGCACTACCTAAATCTAGAATGATAAAAAACACCGTTTAATCGGCTTCAAAAAAAAAATCCACTCTGCAAGTACTAGCACGTTGAAAGTAGCTTCCAAAGGGCTTATATCTAGATTAAGGCAGTTTTTCCACCCTACCATGAACGGGACGTCATCGAGAACGAGATGATGACGCCACAAATCTCGTATCTCGTTGACGTTCCGTTCACGGTACGGTGGACAAACAGTGTAAAGCCCTTTGTACACTCACGCTTTTCTTGCCGTGACAAATTACGGTTTATTCGCCGTGTGTAGGCACGGTCGACAGTATTGTATGGGCGACTATGGAAGCTTGTTGTCTCTACAACGCGGCTTTTTTTTTAAAATGCAATTTTCTTTTGCTATTTACCTCGATCTCGCCTACTGGAAAGCGATGGATGAGGACTATGACTGAACGAACAAGTCCATAACATGCCTGTTCACTCTTGCTTTGAAGGCTGACTGGTAATTCGTGAAAGGGAACACAGACGCTGAGTTTATACACCGTGTGAAGGCACGATGGTCAGTGTTATATGAATCACTAAGGAAGCTTTAACTACGGCGCGGTCTATACACCGTACCGTAAAGAAGCCGTGCCGTGTACAAAGGGCCTTATTTTATCGCACATTGTATTGACAAAGTTCGACCAAGTACAAGTATTATTTTACGTCTAAATCTGAGTAAATGCTTTGAAAAGTGTCGCAGCACCATGCTGATATAGAAACCTTTGGACTTTACAACATGTAAAAAAACCTGTTCGATCCGTGAGGGTGTTGTTAGATATTGTACTGAGAGTCTATTAATGTGGTAATTATCAGGAAAAAATTAATTTTAAAAAATTTCAATGGGATTTTTTACGGTTTATTACATGGGGCGCGGGCGGCGACCGTTTAGCGGGTCATAACTTAGGACGTGTTGAAAACTTGCTGAAGTTTAATTTTAAATGGATTTGGGGTCATTTTTGGTACTAAAAATGTGATTTTTAAATAGCAATAACTTTTTTATCTTTAATAATAATAAGATTTTTTCAGAAGTGCCGTACTACAGTTATGTGCCCGACCCAGTTCTCGGAAATGGAAATATCACATTGTACTGGGATCGATCCATCATCACTGACAGAACTATTGTTGCCAATAAGCCTGATATAGTGGTGGTGGATCGAGAAGAGCGGCGCGCAATGATTATTGACATAACGGTCCCGCATGACGAGAACCTCATGAAAGCTGAGAAAGATAAACAAATCAAGTATCTTGACTTGGCTCGCGAGGTTGTCGAAATGTGGGATGTGGACACAGCAATAATTGTGCCGATAGTCGTGACAGCCAATGGCTTAATCGCCAAGAGCCTCGACCAACACCTAAGGAGGCTCTCGTTGGGTAGCTGGATCAAGGGGTTGATTCAGAAAGCGGTACTCCTGGACACGGCTCGCATTGTCCGAAGGTTCCTCTCTCTGGAGCCCTGACCGCCGGTAGCTTGGATCCTGTTCCCGATACCGATGGGCTACTATTTTTTATATTTTTAAATGTTTTTATATTTTTATTCTAATATTTAAAAATATAATTTATATGTAAATAATTAAATAAAGGAGACTAAATAAGATTTTTTATTACTTTTAGGTAATGTTATTTTCCCTTTCGGATGGGACAGGTTTTTTATTTAAATACTGTATGTTAAGTTTTGTTTGTAATCTCCTGTGCGAGTCCCAAAAAATACCTTTTCTTTCAAAAGGTCAGTCAAAATTGTGCCTTAAACATACTTCATACTTATCTTCAAGCTAAGCTAAGCAGTTGCACAGTGGAAACACTTTTCACTCCCCGTTTCTGAAAGCCCATTCAATTTAAGGGGGATGCGCTAAGTTAGCCCGCGAATTGCAAATTTTCTTACGTTTTTTTGCAATTTGCAGGTCAGTGTTGATTCAAATATGATTTGCGACAGTAACAAATATGGCTTTACATAATTATAATCATTAGAATCAGCAATAAAACTCCTTAAGTTAGCATTGGCCTCAAATGTCATGATTTCATGAAAGAGCCATTCAATTTTGCAATTAAATAAAATTGAAGTGTCTGTTTGTAATGTCAAAATAACAGCTGTTTACTAAATGTATGTGAAAGTATATACGGTACATACAACGAAAACACAATTTATAAAATTTCCGTCTGTCTGTCTGTTTGTTCCGGCTAATCTCCGAAACGGCTGGACTGATTTTGACGCGACTTTCACTGGAAGATAGCTGATATTATAAGGAGTAACTTAAGCTACTTTTGTTTTAGGAAAAGACTTAGGTTTCCGAGCAAAAAATCGAAAATCCATGAAATCTGTACCAATACAATATCTTCTATACATCTATACAGCTATATCTACGTATACATCTTACAAATAAATAAAATTAAAATGTCTGTTTTTAATTTCAAAATAAAAGGTTTTTACTAAATGCATAATAATATGAAATACGGTACATACAACAAAAACACAATTTTTTAATATTTGTCTGACCGCCTGTCTGTTTCGGCTAATCTCTGAAATGACTGGACTGATTTTGACGGGAGTTTCACTGGCAGCTATAAAAATAAAGTTGATGTTGTTCCACACTGACAAAGTCGCGGGTAACAAACAGCTAGTAGGGTAATATGAACTTAGATTTTTATGATTATAATTCTATAAATAAATATTTAATACGGCCGTGAATCATATTTAGATCACACAACCTGATATTGAACCGCAAATTGCAAAAAACGTAAGAAAATTTGAAGTTCGCGGGCTACCCTGATGCATTCGCCTTAACCGCCTGTTTACTTTATGAGTTTAATTCGGCAAACCAATCACATCAGCTAATACGAAATTTTGACATCAAATTTCCCGAACAGACTTGATCAAGCTTTTAAAAACCGGTACAAGTTAAAGATTTCTATAGTTTGACCGGGACCGCCATTCGCCGTCCGCGCCTTGGGTATGTGCGCGGCTCACCGACCATCGTCAACGCTGCCCACCGCCTCACTGCGCATTCTTAAGGCTTAAAGCGGTTCCGGTCAAACTATAGCACAATTACCTACATTGCGTTCATTATAACTTAACCCGTGATGCGATTGGTAGCACTGGATTTTACAGTCTTAATTTCAATACTAATAGAGTTCAAAATGGCGACTGACAGAACAGTACTACCAATCACATGGCTGCATGTGTTAGTATAATTGTGTCTAATTATAATATTATATTAATTTTCGCTAGCTACATTAATTGACTTTACATGCCATTAAAAACTCTTCGATTTTAAATATAAAAACAAACGGTTCGTTACAATTATTTTTTTCACACTGTTTCTATTATAGCGACCTTTTCTGTATTTCTTACTTCCCCCTGAGCAACAGCAACAAAACCAGTGTAGAATATTAGCTTGTTGACACAAAAGACCTTAAGACCTAAAGCCAGAAGACTTTAAGACCCAAGGCCAAATGACCTTAAAATCCAAAGTCAAAAGACCTTAAGAGCTAAGACCTTAATACCCAAGGCCAAATGACCTTAAGACTCAGGGCCAAACGAATATAAGACTCAAAGCCAAAAGACCTTAAGACCCAAGGCCAAATGACCTTAAAATCCAAAGTTAAAAGACACTTAACAGCTAAGACCTTAAAAGCCAAGGCCAAATGACCTTAAGACCCAGGGCTAAACGACTATATCCCAAACCCAAAAGACCTTAAGGCCCAAGGTCAAAAGACTTAAGACCTAAAGTCAGAAGATCTTAAGATTCAAAGCTAAAAAACCTTAAGGCCCAGAGCCAAAAGACCTTAAGACCCAAAGCCAACCCTACCCTAATTTATGAACTAAATTCAAAAGACCTGTTACTCGACCTTAGATTTAGCCCCTCTAAAAGGCCACATAGCCAGTGTAGGTGTCATTCTCAGTAAAAACAACGGTTTGACAGCTGACATTACGAACCGCATAGCGTAGTATCTATTAGCGTCTGCTTTGCACATGTTATCCTGTATATGTTGGTAACCCATTAGAATGATGGCCGTGGAAAATATTGATATTAGGATGGACCTGTTCTTCGTGTAGTGGCGGTACCTGTGACAAAAAAAAAACGGTCAAAAGTGAATCGGACTCGCGCACCGAGGGTTCCGTATCATTTTAAATTTTCATCGGCGAGGCCTATATTCATCAGAGAATTTAAACACAGCAGTGTAGAATATTGCAGTTTTAGGTCAGCGCCATCTCTTGACCGATAGTTGAACTAATGTAATTTTTGTTGATGATTTCTGAAAAAGTGAGCTATTTAGAGACATTGTTTTATTTTTCCTGTAATCTTTACATAAACTTCTATCACATAGAATAATTTCAGATTTTTTTCTACGCAAACTTCGGAAATAAGGGGTAGAATGGCATTTTTTTTTACATTTTTCGTCATGTCGAAAAATTTGCGGACTAAAAAAATTTAACCAAGTTTTAAAAATGTGCAAATAGCGCTCTTTCATATGATACCCCAAATGCCCGCATGCTTCGTATTTTTAAGACACCCGTTCAGTCTCTGTTGCAATTTTTTTTATTACTTTCTTATTTGCAAAATAGTTGGACAAACATCATCTAAAACTATTCTAAATTTCAAGTTGATAGAATTACTAGTTCTTGAGAGATCCACCTGTAACAAACAGACGGACGGACTGAGTTGCACCATAAGGGTTCTTCATTACCTTTTTGATACGGAACCTTAAGAGCAAAAAAAATATTAATATGGACTTAAAAGTATCCTTTTTGGAGGGAATATATTTTTGATAGAATAGTTTGAGAGATTGGCTATTGTGCGCTAAAACAAATTTCGGCCCTCATCCCGTTATCACCTCAGTTTGGCTAGAGCACAGATTTGTATAGAAGACGCACACCATTTTAGGTATGAAGCTACAAGTACGCGGCGGGCCCGTCTTGTCGGGCCAATTCAGTGGGCGTAACGTAGTCAGAAGATATAAGAGTTCCGTGATAGAGAGGCAACTTCTAGGTGAATATTGTAGGTAATTAGCGCTGAGCGACCTGAATTGCACTTTATTGTGTTGGTCCAAGAGTCGCTATTTATTTAAACTTACGCAGCAACAGCAGGCGTCACACATAACGCCCATCCCAGCAGACTGCCCGTCGACATTACTAACGCGTACATCGGCGTCGTGGACACGCGGATAGACTCCGGGTTCTCGCACCAGCGGAATGCCTGAAAAAAGTAAGGGTAAAATTATGAACAGGACAATTAATTAGGAATACGTGGGTCAGGGGTCAAAGAGGTCCTATTTATGGAACACAAAAATAACAATAGCAACATCGAACAACAATAGCATCTTATTGTTTCTGTTACAATAAGATGCTGATGATGATTTCTAGTTGAAAAAAATTATTCCCAATTTTAAACATAAAAATAAGTGTCATCAGAAACAGTACACAATAAAGAAAAAATAAAAGAATTAAAAAAAAAAAAACTACTTTTACAAAAAAAAAAACAACAAACTTCGAAAACAACTTTAAACCGGGAACAATATTGATCCATTCATGTTTTAGATGAAATCACGAACATACCTACATACGGATGCAAAATAGAATCTCCATTTTATTTTTACTCGTTTAAAAAGGAAGTTATTAAAAAACTCACCAGTTTAACAGTCCAGTGCGGATCCCATCCGCACAGCTTGAGACTCCAGTACGTTAGCCCCGCGATCAGTACCGCTACTATAGTACTGATCACGTGGCACGCCACTGCTCGCCCCGTCTCGTACTTCGCGTGATAGCCGTACTTCCAGATGAACGGGTCTGACACGTAGATGCAGAGGGCTGGGGCGAGGAATGCGCCTGGAATGGAGGATAATATAAGGTGTAATTTCCAACCCGTCTTGAGCAAGCGTGGTGATCAGTGATCGGAGTCAATGAACTGGCACGTATATTTTGAAATTATTAAGATTTTTTTAAAGGAATTTCAAATGTTGTAATGTGTAGAAAAAAAAGAATAGATCCATGTGAATAAGAAATGTGTAACCCTTTTGCTGTTATTGCATTGAATACGAAAAAAATATTAAGAAGTATAAAAAGATATTTTTATTTATTTATTCAAGAATAGTAACAATTACAAGCAGCAGATAATATACTTACAAGAAATAACTACTAAATTAGACATGTTATGTAAGTTTCGAATGGACGCACAACAGTAATATTCACTTTATCACTTGATAAATAAGAAAAAAACAATTTAAAATGTTTATCTATAGCATTCTATAATTTTCTAATGTAGTCGTTTAAAAATCCTTACTTTTACAATATTTGATTCAATCCCGTAAGTACCGAAATGAAATCCCGGAAAAAATGCTTATACATGTTATGATTTCTATGACTATTCATGATGCGAGTACGTAAAATCAATCTACCTACTCCGATCACTGGTGAATATCAATGCTCGTGCCTTCTGTATGAGAATAGGCCTTTGCCCTGCACTGGGACTAATACAGGCTGGTACTATTTTTATTGAAATAACTCAAAATCTGAAAAGTGGTCTTTAAACTCTTTATTATGTACCACTTTTACTATGGGACACAAACCTGAAATTGCAAAAAATATCAGCTGCTCCATGCATTTTATGTTCCCGCTAGCACTTTTCCTGCGACTTGCGTGGGAGTTGGATATTATCTCATGGAAACATACTACCAGGATAAAAGTATCCCATATGTTAATCCAGGTTATAAACTATCTGTCTGCCTCATCTAAATCCTATTAGTAGCATGACATAATGATTGAATACTATCGTGAATTCGAATGCAAGCCTAGTACTTTTTGTTAGGTTATTGCTCAGAAATTGTGCACAACGTCATAAACTTGAAACTTGGCACAAACAGTACTAGGCTTGCATGAATTTAAGATAGTATTTCAATCATTATGGCGGCCACACACGCTAGGGTTTACATTCGAATCATTCTCGTCAATGTCCGAAATGTTAGATCGCGAGCTGCGAGGAACATCTTGATCTCCAATAAAATCGAATAATTCAAAGTACCACAGTGTTGGTTTATAAATGTCATCAGATGATGCTCCAGACTTCACAGATTCATCGCATTTTTTTTTTCTCTCGTTAACGTTACTGCGTAACGTATTATTTTTTTTAATCACATCATCTTTTGTAGCAGTTGGCTCCAATTCCTTGAGCTTAGTTATCAATTTCTCGTACGCTGTCGATCGTTTGTCTCTGTCGTGATATTCTTTGCACTTTACGCGCCAAAGACAAGGTTCCGACTTATAAATTTCTATGAATTCTTCTAATGTGGCATTGCGCTTGCGACTCGCCATTTTCGCGATGATGCACGCGCTACCTTCCACCGTCGCAAACAATTAAAAACTGAGAACTGTGGCAGGCAAGCTCGCCGGACGCCACACACGCTCGGTTATGCTCGCGCGCAAACATAACCGAGCGGCATGAAATATCAATTTTGATATTTGCTCGGTTGCATGTACATCCATCGATAACTGTACAGTTTAATCACATACACGCTAGGGTTTGCCTGTCGGTTATGCATGCACGGCTAAAACCATCATGCAAACCCTAGCGTGTGTGGGCGCCATAATGATTGAAATACTATCTTAAATTCATGCAAGCCTAGTACTGTTTGTGCCAAGTTTCAAGTTTATAATGATTGAAATACTATCTTAAATTCATGCAAGCCTGGTACTTTTTGTGGCAAGTTTCAAGTTTATTACTCAAGAAATAACATTTTACATACAAACGAAATCTCCCCTTTTCGCCCCTTAAAGTTATAATTTTCAAAACACCCCCTCTTAGTGCTCCCCACATTATAAAAGGAAGCTGTGTGCAAAATATCACGTTCCTAATCCCAGTAGTTTTAACTCTGCGTTGTAATGTCAGTCAGTCAGTTTCTCATTTTATATTATGTTCCCATAATTCGAAAAAATGTATGGCATAGATGATTTCTTTCGCCCTTTATAGGTTTGCAGTAAACAAAAACTAATCACAATTTTACACCAATCAACATTAAATGAATTACTAAAAACCGGCCAAGTGCGAGTCGGACTCGCACACGAAGAGTTTCATACCACCGTACAATATTTAGCAAACAACGCCAAAAAACATGACGTTTCTTGTATGAGGAACCCTTTAATTTTTAACTGTATTTTATTTTTATATTATTTGTTGTTATAACGGCAATGAAATAATCTGTGAAAATTTCAACTGTCTATCTAAAACAGTTCATGAGATGCAGCCCGCTAACAGACAGACAGACACCGGAGGCTTAGTAATATTACACCCTTCAGGTACGGAACCCTGAAAAGGCTTGTATCAAACTTCTACAGTGAGGTGACATGCTCTAACTTATTGAAAAACTAGATTTATCTTTAGACCATTACTGTGAATTAGTTATAATACTAGCACCCTTTTCCGGGCTTCTTTACCCTATTACTCCCACAATCAAACTGAATCTCAGGATTAAAATTATTTCAATTATAAATTAAAAAAAAAGGTAAAATATTAACATAAAATTAAAATACAATACGTAATTATCGTATTACATTAAATTAAACCATACATGCATGTACTGTTACCAAAAAACATAGTGTATACATGATTCGCGAGCCTGCAAAGAGCGCAACACGAGCGGCTCACAGCAACCCGACCACAGACTAATTAGTACTTTAAAACTGTAATCTGTAATGGCGGGATGTAGATAACCGCAGACTACAAGACTTACAACAAATATGGCGTCGATTGCATAGGCGACAAAAGGAAAAGGGACGAAGGGCGATTGTCACTTTGGAAGATCGCACCAGACAAATACGTCTATTAATGCCAGGATTTTTTTGCCAAGAGTGACTTCTCGTACACACACGGACAGTTACAGCCCGCTAAATGAGTACACTCGGTGAAAGCGTTCGGGCGAAGTCATGAGCCTAAACTGTAACGCGTACACACTAGAACCTCGTTACTGTATCACGCAAGTTACATTTACAGCTCGCTCGCTTGTGCATTAGTTATCTACAAACGTAGATCTCAATAGGTGGTGGTACAGATGTCAGCAATGATAGCCTAGTGATGTGACCGTCGGACTGGCACGTCATAGGTCTCGAGTTCGAACCCAAGGCACGCACCTTTGACTTTTCGGATTCATGTGCGTATTGTATGATTATCACTTGCTTCAAAAATTATGAAGGAAAACATTGTGAGAAAACCTGCCTGATAGATATTTCTCGACGGCATGTGAAACCAAGTCAGAGGCCCATGGGCGGCTTTAAAACTCTGACTCCAGGTTAGTCACAAACCACACGAAAAAAAAAAGAATTGTCAAGGAGTCAGTCAGTCAGAGGGATGAAAAGTTGCCAATTCCAAGTAAGTTCTTACCAAGTTACCAATACAAAGGTACTTACCTATTAGAGCTCCAATCAGACATTGATGTGGGAAGTGTGCCGCGACATACAACCTCGCTAACATTACTGAGATCAGCGCCACAGCAAACAGCGGGTACATCAGGTACTTCCACCACCAAATATAGTATTTTCTGTTGGTGAATAGCAAATTGTTCCATTTAGTTGTGCGGAGCTCGTGGCTCAATAATAACCGCACGGATCGATCGAAGGTGAAGCTACACTTGCTGCGGTCGTTTCGTGGATTCATTACATATCGAGACCCTTCCGTGTCTTGGAAAGCACTTTAATCCGTTGGTCTCGGTAGTCATTCATAGATCATTGACAGTGGTTACTGATAGTCCGAAACCCGAAAGTCTGACAACCAGTCTTATCAGATATTCTGTTGAACAGTAACGGTTGTGGACTTCAGATAGGCAGTTGCTCCATGTAAAATACTGGTATTCAATTATTATCCGGTTAGACTGGAAGCCGACCCCAACATGTTTGGGAAATAGCTAGGCAGATTGATTTTGATATAGCTTGTCTTTATAATACACTTACTTGTCGTGCATGACGTGTGAAATCCACATGAGAGAGAGTACTAGCATCATAGCGGCTGTCATAGAGTGACCGGAGGGACTGCCGGGGCCCGTCTCACATGTCTGTAGTGTTTGTTGTAGAACGGGTCTTTGGGGCTCGGAGTAGAATGTTGTTTCGCGTATCCACCAGTATGGACGGTCTTCTAGGAGCCACCTGAAAATTTATAAAAAAATTATGGTAAATTGGTCTAGATTTTGAGCTTTTTGGTAAAAACGGAAAAAATGAATAAAAAAAATAATAAAATTTGAAAAAAAAATCAAATAAAAATAATAAAATGAAATATTTATTAGAATTAGAAATTAGATCTAAAATACTATACAGAGCTCTAATACTATAAGTAAATGGCCTTTGAGAGAAGCGTCTAGAAAAAATTTCCCCTGTAACCACTCTGTATGATTATAAATTATGGACATAAATATTGTATGCCTTATGTTGCAGTCCCACGAACCGCTTTCTCTTAGGCCAGATCGCACCAAGCCAGGCCTATAGGCCGTGGGAACCATAGCATCCAATGATACCTGCGGTGGCCTGTCGGCCCCCATTCAATCCTTTGGGATTTGTTAAGGCCAAAGGCGCCTATCGCGGCTTGTACGGGTGCGTTTCTTCTGCTTTGTTTATCAAATGATGACCACTAAATAACACCACAGTAGTTACACACGCAGCTATGCACTGCGTATCACTTGATATGTTAGAATAGCGGCTAACAGGCTGCACCAGGCCGACACACTGTGGGAATGCTCGGTATGGGCCACGACAGGCTTCGATAGTTAACGGGCCGTAGAACCGCGGCTTTATAAGCCTGTGCAAAATAAATGTATTTTCATTATATTCAATAAAACACTAATTAAGTAATTCACTATTTTATTTTGTGGATAGCTCACTACTAGTAGTATTATATTATCTATGGCACTACATAGCCTTATGCTGCGATCCCACGGACCGCTTTCAGGTTTGCAAATTCTTTTCACACATGTGGGGTACATAAACAAATCTTATTTGACATGAAGATTTCCAAGTGTGATCATTAATGATACACAACAATAAGATTTTATTAATCAATTATTTAAATGACCATACCATTTCATAACAGCGTTCAACCAGCCTCCGAAAGCCAAGCACAGCAGCAGCTGAGCAGCAAACACAGAGTCGATGATGGACATCAGTGGGAACAGGATCTCAATTGCATGGTGAGGATCAAACACATGGTTGACTATCTCAAAGAAGTTGGCATGGTCTTCAAACCTGCGGATAGAGTATATCATCATCAACTGCCTAGCCTTTTCCCAACTATGTTAAACTATGTTGGGGTTAGCTTCCAGTCTAACCGGATGCAGCTGAGTACCAGTATTTTATTTGGAGCGACTGACTATCTCACCTCCAGTCACGGAGTAACTGGATTGTGGATAGCTCGGGTTTAGTTTCGATGTATTTTTAACTAGCTTAGGCCTTCACTTCGGCTTGCTTCGATATCTTTATAAACTCAGTGATAATATAGCATAGGTACTACTGCTGAAAGATTTTTTTTAAATCGGTCCAGTAGTTTTTGAGTTTATTAATTACAAACAAAAAATACAAATCTTTTCTCTTTATAATATTAGTGTTGATAAGACGATGGTGAAACTAAGGGTAATAAAGTCTATCAAAATCATATACTTAATATAATTTTCTAAATAATTAATATTGGTAAACTCTTGGGATATGAAGAATATTTTATTTAAATAATAACGCTACAGGCACTAGTATAAAACCAGATTAAATTATAAAACAAGCCAAAAAGGCGGCTGTAAAAATAAATTATGTAAATAAAAGAACCTACACTTAATTAACTCCAGATTAAAGAGAAACGAAGGTTATTTTCATAGCATTTGCATGAAATTCGTCACACAATGCAGTATTATAATGAAACAATCAATATTTTGAATACCTTACCAGTATTGCACCAATTCTATGCATGTTACGCCGAACGCGTAGATTTGCTCCATCGTAGGACAATATTTATTATATGGTCTTATAGAAACATTTTAAATATTATGTAATGAAAGTTAGTTTTTTTTTTGTATTTTCTAATCATAAAACCAAAACAAATATCATGGTCAATTTTGCTATCGAAACGAATGCCAAATGTCAATGTCAAACTAAACTTCACAGAGTACATTATACTTGCTAAACTTCTGACATGAAAAAACTGAAAATCTTTTTTGCTATTTATCTTTTTGAATAACGTTTTTAATACAAAATTATTTGAATAAACTGATGATATGAATAAAATAATTTGAATAAACTAATGATATCAATAATATTACTACTTTAGATAAAATATAGTGTTTCAATATTTTCTTTTTTGTGATTACTTACAATGACATCTTGTGGTTAATACTAGACTTCGAAGAACTTCATTTCCATCTAGTGTCCAATAGTAGAACTTAACATTTAAAAATATTCAAAGCTGTAAACACGGCTATTTCTCAAGAGATGACGCTCTTACCTTAGCGGAAACATTTCGGAAAATAAAAACTATAATATCTCGCTGTCTGATTTCATTATGGTTTATCATACTCCTTTCCCAAAAAAAAAAAAACCTAACTGGACATTGCTAAGTAACGTTTGCGCCGATCCGGTAAATAACCAGACAGAGATCGCTAATTGTTACGAAGCCAAAATCTTGCAACTGGGAGCAGTGAGAGCAGTGACAGCCATTCGATTCGAAGAAAGAATGATTGTGTTATTCATTTTTCGAGTTCTAGGTAGGTTTGAAAACTCCAGATTTGGCAGTCAGAATGTAGGCATTCTGATTGCCAAAGGTTGGTAAAGAAGCCCGTACACTCGGAACGAACACTAATACCACTCTACCAAAAGTCCTAAACAATTCATCATAATTTTACCAAAAAACATAACTTATCCCATGTATCCAAAAAAAGGGCTAAAACAATCCCTACTGTTAAAAAACAATTTTGTCAGATTACCGAGAGGTTAACGTGTTAGAGCGACGCTAGATGGCGCTGCTCTCTCTCGGGACCTGTGAGGGCGGATTATTGTTTTAATAATTGAATATTGTACTATGGTAGCGATACAACGGGCAACGCAAGTTTGAAACGAACGGGAGAATATTTTTGAAAGGTGTGTAATGTAAAATTGTTGAACATAAGAGATCATTTACTAAACTCACCTACTTCTTTTCTAGCTTACTAAATAAACGTGCAATATTGAGATTTATTTATTTTAAGCCTCTGAGTTATTATCCAAATTGTGATTAAATCCCATTTCTTTCTAATTCACTCTGTAGTTTGCAGGAAATATCAAAGTAGGCCCCATGGGCGTATCTACCCACGGTGGGACATGGTGTGGCATCTGCCCCACCCTGGTCCCTGACTCGAAGCAAAAAATTTAGGTTTAATAAGTAACAAAATTAATTCTTCTTATTATAATGTTGTCCTATTCATCTATACTAATATTATAAAGAGGAAAGATTTGTATTTTTGTATTTTTATTCAATATATTGATTAAAAATTCGTTTTTTTTTTTTTAATTTTTTGCATGTTTGTTTATGACGCTTTCACGCTAAAACGGCTGAACGGATTTGGATGAAATTTGGCACATGGCTAGACCATGACCTGAATTAGGATATAGGATATTTTTGATTCCGATATTTTTACGGGATTGAGACTTATGCTGGTGAAAACTCGGGCGTATCTTTTATATTTAAAAAATAGATATTTATTTTTTGAACTATTTTTATAACACCACCCACCTATCTATTGCCTGACCAGATAGAACATTATAACATCCGCCCTTTTCCCCGAAGGATTGGGCAGAGAGGTGCCGATAGTACACCCACATTTCGCCAGTTATGTTTAAGTCCCATGTAATAGGGGACGAGCCAATTGCCATCAAACCGGGCACAAATACAAACTCCGAGCTGCTACTGAGAAATCCTAGATGGTAAAACCCAATAACACTTTGTCTAACCCGGGAATCGAACCCAGGATCTCATGGTCGGCAGTAGCGCTTGCAACCACTAGACCAGCAAGAACCATATTTCTGTTTCCAACACAATAATGACATAAAACAAACATTATCCTACCAGTATTAGACACAACGTAGACACAATCTGTTGTCTGAACTGTACACCGATATAAACTTCACTCAGATTTGGCCAAATTTAATCTTAGCAGCGGCGGCGGAGACCGGAGTTCAATGGTGGAACGGTCTTGGGATAGATCGCAACATAGAAAAATAATTTGATAATTTTTATTGAAAGAGCGAACGGCAAATCTAAAACCCGATTTTTGTAACTGTGCGCCTGTCAGCGTTAAAATATTACACTATATCCTATACTATTAAACGAGCAATATTTGTATGTACCTACATATATTCTTTGTTTATTTTTTTTGTATACGTAGGTACTCACGTTCTCGAAATCGGCTCTAACGATTTCGATGACAGTTACAATATAGGGGTTTACAGGGGCGAAAAATCGATATAGCTAGGTCTCATATCTGGGAAAATTCGTTTTCTCTATTTTCACAGCCTATGATACCACGCTGGTATACCTGGACGATATGTTTATCTATTTTCACCCGAGCAGAGCTCGGTCGCCCAAGTATGTAAGTTTAAATAATAACTTAACAAATAATATGCGTCGAGGCACTGAAAAGGATATTAACAACCTATGATTTTGACAGCTCCAAGCGCACAGTTAGAAAAATCGTATCTGAATTAATATAGACTCTAACTAACTGTAATAAAGGCTGTTTAAATGTCTAATCTTATTTCAAATGAAGCATAAGTGAATAAGAAATAATGTGGTAGTGGCGCAACAAACTTCAACACAAAAGAGATTGACTTACGTTGTGAAGGTTGTTACTGCTGCATTTTTCTCCAAAGATGCGTAGCAATGTATGTGTATGCAGCGCCCCTAGATTTCACCCGCAAAAGTTTCGTAAGATCCTGTGGGAATATCGGAATAAAAAGTAACTTAAACCTGTTGTAACTTGAACCGAACTAGGTTTCCGTACGTCTTTTTTCGGGTGACCACTGAAAATCAGCGCTGTGCTGTGGGCCTCCATAACACAGCATCTTGAACCTTCTTGTCACAGTCATGACGTGCCAGCAGCTGTCGACTATTTTTATTCTGTGCTCGTCATTATATTTAAATCGATTGTTTTATTTTATTGTTCTACTCAAGTTATTATCGTTTTTATGCACATGTTTTTTTTTTCTATGCAAAACTATTTGTGTGACAAATTTAATCCAAATCCGTTCTGTTGGTTTTGCGTGAAAGAGTAACAAACGTCCATCTATCCTCACAAACTTTCGTGTTTATAATATTATTAATATATTAATAAATATATAACCCGCAGGGCAGCATGTGGCGAGCTGTTGGGCAGTAGCGACCCCACGGACCCTATCTCTCGGGAGAAGTCTTGTTCCTCACCTCTGGCTTTGCCTTTATTGGCCGGCTGGAGTGAACACTGACGAGGAACGGAGCTCCCACCTCATTCTTGCCTTAATTGGCTGGCTTGAGTGGAGATTCGCAAGAGCAAACGTGCTCGGAGGAAGGAAGTATTCCAATAAGATGCTGGTAGGGATCTTGACCGTACTTCCGGGATTGTCCTGATAGCCATGGAATACCTCTCCACTCCTCATAAGCACCTCAGGACATGTTGCCCCCTTGTCGCTTCGACACTATGTGCTAGCAACCGTTTTCGGGGGCCCATTATTGAGTGTGCAAGTCACCCCCTGCCATTTTACCTGTGTATTTTATATAAATTATTGGTCAGGCAGGGGCCATAGTCTTTCCATAGCTCTAGATAACCAGTTCACTTAGCCACCCATAATCCAATATCTTTGTTTCCATATCCTACAATAGTCTTGTACTAACCGGGGGTTGTCCTTGGGTGCACTTGCATATCGCGAACAGGGATAATCGTCGGTTGGTGCCTCATTTCATTCAAAACGTATAACGGGCCTCTACGAGTTGGCTTCGGCCCCTCGTACGCCTTCCAAAGGTCCGGGACCCCAGGGTCCCGAGATGTGTCAAAGACAAATAAATAATATTAATATTATAAGTCGGATACCAATAGGATCGTTTGATTTTCATAACGTAGCTGGACTAAACTTAGCTCTGGTGGAAAAGGGTTCAACGAAGATGTTTTTTTCATACATAACAGCAAGTGCATCTTTATAGCACATGTTTCCCGCTGCGCTACCCCATTTAGCTTCGGTGGAAAAATACTCAATTTTGTAGCTTAGCTTTACCGCTTAACTACCTCCCAAATATCTGGTGGAAAGGCAACCTAAACACTATCGAGTGGTGGATGTCTTCTGAATCTTTTAGACCTACAAAAAGAGCAGATTCATAGCCTTATTTTTTATTGTTAGGTAAATCATCATTATCTGCATATAGCCTTTTCCCAACTATGTTAGGATTGACTTACAGTCTAACTGGATGAATACCAGTATTTTACAAGGAGCCACAAAAAAAACCCTAATTGCGTAATGCACGATCAATCACAATTTGTTTCGATTTGAAACAGATTGCTAATCCTTTGCTTCATAAGTTGGAAAAAAAATCTGCACAACAACGTAAATAACGCATTGAACTGTCAAAATGAAACAAATTTGTCATAATCGTTTACAAAAATAAGTAACGCAATTAGGGTAGATACAGGTCACGGACCAACCGCGGCAAGCGTAGCTTAACCTGATCGATCAACCTGTGCGGCTGTCATTACTTAGCCCCCATGTTACGTAAAAGCGGATTTTGAATTTCACCGGCGGAATGTAAAATTTTAAGATATCTCCGGACACATCTTGGAATCCTTACCATCCTACTCACCGTACTCTCGTAAACGCGGCATGATCACGTAGAATTATTGCGTTAAAATATAATCTACGCTCAGCTCACACCCGGTGGGACTCGGGAGGATGGGTGGAGCCTGTAATAAGGTATGTTCACGCTATTTTGTTAGCGAGCGGGACTGACAGAGAGGTTATAGCCCGCAGGACATTGAGAAACCGTCTTCTTCTTTTTGTGGTGACTAACCTGATTTTTAAAGCCGCCCATGGGCCTCTGAGCCTTCACATGCCATCGAGAAAGATTTCTCAGGCATGCCAGTTTCGTCGGGAATCGCAGGCCGATTCCCGGCCACCGTAGGCGCGGGCTTGCGGACGGTGAGCAATGGGTAGCTCGCCGTCCGATATGGACCAGGCCCGGGTCGACGGCGCGTTGCGTTCCACGCGCGCCTCAAAAAGATGTCAGCAGGATTGACGGGGTCCGCTGGGGCCGATGCCTGCCAGGGTTGCGAAGAAAACCGAAAGGGAGATCACGGCTCCCGGCAACAGGGCAACTGAAAGAACACGGGTGGGTTTTAGTCAGTAAGAGTTTGACCGAAGTTATATGATAATTTACCAACCAAAAAAAAAGGCATGCCGGTTTCCTCATAATGTTTTCCTTCACCGTTTTTGAAGCAAGTGATAAATTATTATACAGTTGCACATGAATCCGAAAAGTCATAGGTGCTTGCCTTGGGTTTGATCTCGAGACCTATGACTTGGCAGTCTAACGGTCACACCACTAGGCTATCATTGCTGACACCTGTACCACCACCTAATGAGATACCTAAATGTTAGGTAGATTAGGTGGTTTTTACATTAGTTATCTATGTTTATAAGCCTTTCAATTACGTATTTCGCACAGTCGGTTTCATCATCTTCCTGTCCTTGTCCCATGGTACCATCGCGGAAACCCATACCACTTTGAAAACAAAATCCCGTGCACACGATGACCACATCTATTACCGCTCGGTCCTATAGCGGCCGAGTGCTGCAAGCAAAAATAGTCCTAATGGTGGTTAGTTATGGCTTTCCGCGATGGTACGTGGGGTCGGCGCACACGTTTTCTCTTTCCATTCTCCCCTGTCAACCGGCACGCTATCATTCACTCCCTTCTCTTTCATATCATTCCTCACAGACCATTCATTATTTTTTGGCCCTGTCCCTCTCGTCGTGCAGTCAGTGTGTCAGTAGATATTAGGTAGGTTTGCCTCGAAGTCGATAGCTTCAGCTTCAGCTTACTAGGCAGTAAGATTCATGAGTAAGCGGTTATTAATCCCGAATTCAGAAATTGCCAAAATATAGAGAATAACCTATCTAAATGCGAAGAACTACCACATTCACCTCCACCATCATCTTTGTACGCATTTCTCTGTTCTTTTCCTCTTGTCTGCATAAACATCGTGCTGATTTAATGGCGACATTAATTTAACACACATATGATTTCAGGTTTCAGGACTTCGTTTTATGAAGACATTTTAATTTCATTAAACATTATTAGTGAATGATTTATTTACAATATTCAAAAAAATAATCAAATCAATTTAAATAACGATAGCGCCGAGGTCATTTGCCACGAATTACGTGCAAAGAGTAGGCAAATTGAAGGAAAGAGAGAGCCTTAAGTCAGCAAGCGTTTTTTTTTTTTTAACGAATTATGTTATCGTAATATATGTTTTATGATTACAACACGTTATATGTGTGTTTATGTAAATCTACACTAATATTAAGAAAGAGAAAAAAAATGTTTTTTTAATAAACTCAAAAACTACTGGACAGATTTAAAAAAATCTTTCACAAGTAGGATACTATTTTATCACTGAGTAACATAGACTATAATTTATAAAGATATCACGCGGACGAAGCCGCTGGTGGAAGCTATAGTTAATAAATAAGCCCTTGTCTTTATATGAGACAGAGATACGGAGCTTCGATTCCGACTCCGAAACGTCGAGACTTCTTCCTTCAAATACAATAAGGCCATAAACGGACGTTACGCGTAGTGGCCGTACTGCGACTCCGTCTATGAGAAGAAAGGCCGAAAGAAACTCAGTATCTTTTAAAGTCCAGACATGATCTTGGTCAGCCCATTTGAGCACCAGCTACCTAGGTACTAATCTCATATGGAAATGGTCTTTTGAGAAAAGAACCACACAGATTTGAGCGGACCTGTCCAGTCAGTGCAAGCTTTTGTCAGTAATCGTGGAGCTCAACTCAGAACTTAAGAAGCTCACGAACAATACCAAAGAAAGGACATTTGAGTAGGCCGCATAAACTACTCAAATTGCCAAAACATCATTAAAACTAGCTGAGAAATAATAATAATATCCACATAGTCCTCACATTCACAATAATTAAAATAATATAATACTTTACAAAGTTATCATGTCATTTTCTATATGAATTTGATCAATGTCAATGTGTTCATTAAAACTGGTATATCTTGATAATTTTACGTAATAATTTTATTAAAATATCAAGTTTTATGGTTTTATCGCAAGGCTAAGCAGAGCGAGCAGTTAATCCAAAGCTTTTTATCTTCAAAATAATCTGAAATTTTATAGTACAAAATTTGTTACAAAATTTGGTTATGATACAGCTTTTAAATCGTTTAATGGGTAAATTGTGAATGTCAATGGGAAGTTTGTTGTAAAAGCGTATACATTGACCCATGAACGAGTTGCCTACTTTGTGGAGACGTGTGCGATGTACAGCAAGGTTGTGTTTATTCCTGGTATTTAAATTGTAACATCTGTATGAGACCATAAACTACTTATACTTTTTTAAAAGACCTAAAAAAATAACATATTAGGTAATCCTTATTACAAGACTAAAAAACTAAAATAGCTCTATATCGCCAAAGTATATTTATTCCTATATCGCATATTAAATATAGATTGCAATGATTGTAATGATTTCAGGTGGTATTCACCTAAAATCATTACAGAAACAAAATGCATTTTAAAAGATTATTAAAAAAAAAACAAAGCGACCGCCGCTCTCTATAATAATGCCCAACATAATAAGAATCAGCCCTTTTATTAAGTTTACGACGTTTCTAACAAAGTCAGGGACAAACAGAGTTATTAATATACACAGCTTTCACTTAAAACATTTAATTAAAAGGCTAAAAGGCTAATTATAAAAAAGCACTCAGCGACAACACATAAATGACAGCAGGATTAATATCGACGCCTCTGAAAGTTTTAGAATAGTGCTGCGGATACGCCGTCGGATAATTTTATCCGAAATAACAAATGTTTTTATGCTCGACAAGTTGGTTTATCTGTTACTAGCTTTTGCCCGCGCCTTCACCCGCGTGGAGGTTGGAAATTATCTCACGAGAACGGAATACCGAGATAAAAAAGTATTCTATGTACAAACCCAGGTTTCATTCAAGTCCGTTCAGCCGTTTTAGCGTGTAAGCGTAACAAACTCATTTTCGTATTTATAGGTTTCGTAGTTAGGATTATGTCTTTGGAGTTTTTTTTTTAAACGAAAAGAGTTTTGATGAGAAAAAAATTAAAACGGCGTCAAATTATTTATTTTATAAACAATATCTTTTTACACTGTTGCTACTTACCGTGTTAATGGAAATATTTCCAAACAAATCAACTTAATCTACTTAAATTAATTAATTATTCCATCGTTGACTACTTATAGTCCCTTCATCACAATTGTAATGAAAAAAAATTTTGTTCTTTTTTATCGGACACCTTCCTCGTAACGTTATATTTTTTTTTAGTAAACGGACGTATACCTAAGAAGTTCATAGCTTCAAAATTACGGATACTCGGATACAAAATAAAAAATCATCGGATATCCTCACATCCCTACATGAACCCACTTAAAAAGTGCTTGTAAAGAGCTCCTAATATGTCACAAATAAAGTAGCGACCAATAAAGAAGCAATTAGCTGAAGTTTTTTAAAACGTAAATAGAATAGGGGAGGAGGAATCGGATGCGTTCGTTTTGAACGCGACCAAATAACTCGTGTGACAGTTGTTAAATTTTTTGTGAAGATTTTGATAGAGCTTTCCTGAAAAATATATTTATTTTTTGTTGTTGTGTAGGTACGTGTCTTATGTGGTCGCAATCCTCAGCATTGAGGGAACGACGAAAAGGAAGGAAGTACATAAATAATTTATTACTAAAAAATTCGAGGCAGCATTTTTAAAGATATTCATCAGCATCAATTTTTTTTTTTTTTTGTTGGAAATCTACAATTTTTCTTTCTTAGCCTTATGTTGATTTGAGTACTAATCAAGGTAAATAGACTGAAGTATTTAAGTTCTTAGTAACATGCTTTTATTGCTAGCATCTTCATAATTTTTCTACTTCTTCCTTTTGACGTGACCGTCACGTCGGCGACCGAATTCAATTTTTAAAACGACTATTCCTTCAATATTTTCGTCCTCACTTCATAGTCGCACTTTTCACCAACAAAGACCCAAGTAACCCACCATCAAGGTTATCCAAACCTATCAACGCCCTCGGCCACATGTGTAATAAACAAATTAAGCTACCCTTACAACCCAGCACCCTCACATAATTCGCGAATCAAAATAATAAACTAATACCCATTTATATCGTAGACAGGCGTTGATTTAGCAGAAAAAACGGCAGTACGGGGCTCAGGTGGCCTTTAGCGCCCCCCACCGGCAATTTGACAGACTATTAATCCGGATTTAGCCGGTTTTAAGCGGATTAGGGCGGGTTTATCTCGTTCAAAGTGGTTTAAAGCAGTGCGTGTTTTTATTTTTGGTAAATTGATTTGTGGTGGTGATTGGTCATTGTTTTATGTAGATCACTGTTACTTTCAGTCGGTTAGTTCGCTACACTAAATTAGGTCAGTTTTCTTTTGTGAAAATTTTGTTTAGACTACTAACTTCATTACTTAGTCATAGTAAACCCTCATAATTATTTATTTGTTATTGTATGAGTTTTCAAGACATGGGTTGAAAAAATAAATATAAAATATAAATGAAAATCCAAAAGCCGCAGGAATAATCGTATAAATAGTTTTTGCAAGCCAAATCATAAAAAAATGGCAAATAGGTATTCATTAGTGTCCTAGTGAATATACTACCACAGTAAAAAAAAATACGTTTGTATTCCCCACAAATTATGAAAAAAAAGTTACAACTTTCTTTCAAGCAGTCCCGAACGAAAGAAGTCGGCATAGAAATTTAAAAAAAAATCATCCCGCCTTTCGTCAAGGACGCGTTCATAATAGATGAATAAATGTTTTGTCATTTCTACGTTCTCAAAGTTACCGCCATAAACTAAGGAAAATAGCTTTATTACTCCATTCCGACCACTTTACGGTAGTTTTTAATTGCTATATTGCGACCGTGAGTAATCTGTATACTACCGCAATATTGCAAGGCAGACATCTTTCTTTTGACATTTTAAGAAAATGGCGGCCGCTTTGAGGGTTACCCGTCATAATTTATTTTTAGTTGGTTTATTGGTTATTGTAAAAAATTGTTAGTAAATTGTTATTGGCTCGTAATACTTGTGACCAAGTGATAATATTCTGGGGTTCCTTTACCACAAGATATAATGAAGGGAAATTATGTTTATTTCTTACCATTTCATACTCTCATAAATCTTGCAATAATTATATACATGTCATTGAACATTTAAAGAATAATTAAGGCAAAATGTTTGACCTCGTCGTAATTGGCCCTTTTAGTAGTAAGTACGTTCCTACATAGGCTGTCTGTGAGCAGTAGCACGAGTTTTTATTGAATCTAACATGATGCGTACTTTTTCAGTTCATTTGCCTTCCAAGTAGGTACCATTTTACATATTTATTTATTTTAAAAATGCATGCGCAACATAATAGATTTATACCAAAGCAATACGTACAATGTTTTGACTTTCATATTTAGGTATAAATAATTGAGGGATTTCTTTCATTTATCTTTTTCTTTTTAATAAATCTTTTTTTTTTAAACAAAAAAAGAGATGAATCGTAATTATGCCTGATACCTACTGCGCATACTCAACAAAGAAAATAGCGTTTTTGTCTCAAAAACTTGTTAAGTTTTAATCATAATCGAATTTCAATTAGGTACTTTTATTACCAATCTAGTTTTTCGTATCTCTAAGTCCCATTAAACCATATCAATATGTAAACTATACAGTTAATTCAAGCGTATGCCAATGGAACAGAGGGCAGCACCCTCGCTGCATATCCTGTTAAGTTTAAACAAGAGGGTCCACAACGTAGACAGGTTGGTTGCCCATCAACCAGGCAATTATTTTGTCAGACAGATTTTAAATGAGTATTTAAAGGGAGGAGCAGATTCTTCATGGAGTTGATTTCCTAAAAGTTTTCAGTTTATATATAACTAATTTCTGCATTACAAGCCAAGGACACATGCATGATAAATTATTTTATTTCTGAAAGTAGGTTTATTTAGGTACCTACAGACAATTTTACACGACAATAATATTTCAAAAACTTAGGTTAGACTGGAAGCCGACCCCAACATAGTTTAGAAAAGGCTAGGCAGATGATGAATACCTAATATTTAAAAAATTAGACGAAGTCGCTGTTTTCTATCCGACGACTCTGAAAAGAAACGTCGAAAAAACTCAGACGTCGTAGTCTCTTTTAAAATCCAGACATAATCTTGGTCAGATCACGTGAGGACCTTGTACTGACACTATTAGACATGAGTATCTGAAATGGTCTTTGGAGGAAAGAACCACAAAGGAGAAATGAAAATGATACCTAGGTTACGGAAAAAACCAGTTGAAAAAAATAGGATTTTCCTCAACACCATGCATCCTCTTAGCGTGGTTTTAGGGGGAATGCCTTGCGGAAACCTGCCACAATAGTATAGAATTACTTTGACACCCAGTGTAAACATGAATACACCGCATTATTATCTTAACATTAACTAACACCTTACCGATCAAATACTTAAAAAAATCCTTACCAATGTCATTGTGTTACAGATCTCCAAAACTCCTCACTACCCATATAAAATTTAACACTGGCGACCCCACTCCACGATAGCCATTCGTAGCAATAAAAAAGAAACGAAAAAAAGGATTGTCTTTTGATTCCAATTTTGAATTCAATTCGCGCGGGTAGCGCTCCATGATTTTATTTTCATGAGCGTCGCGGGACCGGAGGGAGTGTGTAACGAAAATTTTAATAATAAATGAATTAAATCTTGTTATTATATTAGTTGATATCAGCGAGGGATTATTGTTTTTATTTATGATTTGGTGCGCCTCTGTTATGGATTAAAGTGATAAATATTTTGATGTAATTTGTTTCGGTTTGATTAATGAAGTTTTAAGAGTGGTATGTGCGACGGAAAGAAAAGACTTCAACAAGTCGGAGAGAAAATAGACTTAAGAATTAATTACATAGCACTATACCAAGCTTTCAATTTTTCAGCTTTGAGGAATATTTGTAGAAAATACTTACAAAGTCGCTCCATATAAAAGTAAAATTTTGATATTCTGTTGCATCTGGTTAGACTGGAAGCCGACCCCAACATAGGTGGAAAAGAACTAGGTTTGCACAGTACACCATTTATTCCTTCTTCATTTGAAACCCCTTTCTCTTAATAAGCCTCGAGCTCAAAGATAAGGAGCCTTGATTTAAGGCTTTATAACAACATCCAGCAGTTAGCCACTTTATGAACCCTGATTTCCAAATAACGTAGTCACCGTTAAAACAACATAAACAGGCGCTCTCATCGACATCCAACAGCCTAAAAACGAACCACCACTATTTCGCAGCACCTTTCACACGAAATTAAAGAAAAAAAAACGCGAGCAAATCACCCAACCCGCCCCTTACCTACAATAATATCCCGCCCGGGCCATAACACCTTTACCCGTTTACTTTTTAATCCGGCAGGGTCGTAAACAGCCCGGGCAGGGTATCACGGATATACCGGGCCAATCATCCGGCTATCTACACTATTTTTTCCCGGGAAAATGTAGCATTGCTCCCGGGAGATGTCCCTTAATATATGTTTTATTTGGAAACTATTGCTTTGCCGTTTTTTTATACGTGTTGGTGACATAGATTTAGAGTTTGGCGTGTGTGTTTTGTTTTATATAATTTTTGCGTAATAACGTGTCGAAATTACTGTTTTGGAGTAATATTTATCTTTGTTTATTACCTATCCTACTTAGTTGAGCTGGAAGCTCATTGGCAAAGAAAGATAATAAATTTTATTAACATTACGCTTTCTAATATGTAGTTATTATTACATATTATGATATAATTTCACTCAAGCTAATTATTATAAGCTGAACTAGCATAAAGTTTTTCACTGATCGACCGATGCTGAATTTAATTAAGAATAATTTATGTACACCCCGTAGAAACGGTTTACCAATAGGTTTATATATCCTTAACTTAGGGCGGGATATATACCTACCTTTAATGCGTAACCAAAGTTAACCATAAAATAACTTAACTTCTTAAATAATAACTTCATCTTCATACATTCTAACTGACTTCATGCCAAATCTGTGGAGTAAGTATTCGTCTATTCGTCCGCGTAAAAAAATCCTTTTCTTGAAAGTAAAGAAATGTTAGCAAAAACCTGTCAAATAAAAAACGTTACACCATTGCGACTTGTATGTACAATTTTGTAAAAACAACCCTTATTTTATGTAAAACTTTTCCATTTTACATTTCTTCGTGCGGAACTAAAGTGATTCCTCACCGCTGTATGCAATAAATGTCTCCATAGAAAAAAGACAAGATTATTTACACATTAGAATGGCGACCGAAACTAATCATTTGCTACTGGTAGCAAAATAAACAAGTATTACTCAGCGGGGAACGGCCTATTATTGTACACCAACCTTTTTTCAAGAATTATAAACTATAATTGTGAACGCAACCATAAACTTTACTTCACGAAATGTCAAAATGTTTCCCGCTTTTTTTGTTTTTTTTTTTGGGCGGCCGTATTGTTTACTGTCTATTATGCCAGAGGCTGTAAAAGTGTTGAAAGAAATATTGTTTTCGGGTGAAATTGTTACAATTTCTTTCCGATGCGTTGTAAAAGTTGTTAGTTCTATGAACTCGTAATTATGCGTTTAGTGTGACAACCTTTTTTCGTGATTCGGAAGGTGACTTAGGCTTTGTGTTCTTTTTCTTGTGGGGCAACACAAGTCGTCATAAGGATGGCTATAATACGTAAAATTAGTGTCGCATGAACATGGCGAGCAGTGGTGGCCCAGTAATAACGGCCCCGAATTACGAGTTGTAAGCCTTGTAGGTCGTAGGTTCGAACCCAAGCAGGCGCTTTACTTTGTGTAAATTATTTCACGACCAATGTTCCAAAACGGTGAAGGAAAACATCGTGAGGAAACCAGCATGTCCTAGAACCAAAAATTTGAAGACATGTGACATCTACCAACCGCACTGGGCCCGCGTGGTGGATTGTAGCACATTCCCTCTCACCGAGAGGCGGGCGGCCTGTGTCCCAGCAGTGGAAACATTATAGGCTGGTTATGAAGAACATGGCATGAACCGAAAAAATCATTGAGATCTTTGTATTTTTCATTCAAATTAGGTCCAATACGCTAAGGCTCGTATTACAGAACCTCACTAAAGACTGAAGCATTACCTACTTAAAATTTATTTCAAACAATCAAAAGGCTTTAAACTAGTTTTAACTAATGCTTGAGTTTTGAGTGACGTTTGTAATACGGGCCTCAGTGAGAAGGTTGTAAACCTACGCAACAAACCGTGTAATGTTTCAGTGAAGCATGAAATTAATATGTAAGTACTATATTTGATCTCCTTGCAGTAAAGAGAACCGAAAATATTTTCGTCCATTCCAGTTTCTTGCAAACATTCAACGCCGCCGCCGCCGGCGAATTCCACATTCAAAATTCTCTTTCAAATCTGTCATTTAGCCAAACAAATAGTCGGCCATTTTGCCTCGATTTCGCGCCAAAATGTACGTCACAAAAGCGTTCGGATTCAGACGCTGAATAAACTGTTATCATTGTCGGTGAACTGGCGGTGGGAGCGACTGTTTTATTATACACCGGTTAAGTCTAAACAGAAAGGGGATGTAACTTGGGCGCGAGCTGTGAAAGTGCGAATTTTTTTCATATTTGAATGTAAATTTTCACAAACTGGTTTGGTAGGCATTGCTTCGCAGACACACTAATCTCCATCCAATTTCAACATAGACTAAAAAATTATTACCTCCTTGATCACAAATCGCAGTTTAAAATTAGCTGAAAATGGGAGAAGTCTAAATCCGGTTTTTTTTTTTTGGATCTGCCGATCTATTCTGTAAGTGAGTAAGTGAACTTTAAGTGAGATGTCGATAGTGTTAAGCCAAGCCAGTAGAAAAATAGTGTGTGTGTGTGTGTAGTGTGTAGTAAATAATGTTAATAACAGCTCAATTCATTTAAATTTTCACGGTGAGATTATAACTGAGTGAAGATAGGCTCTTAAACCGCGCTTAGATGAGTTTAATGGAGTTTCAGGTCTTTCAGATTATTTTGAGTACTAGATACATTGAGTCAAACAAACTTCATAATCCAGAGGGGCTTGTTGCTAAGTAATAACAGCCGCACGGGTAAATCGATCACTTTACGCTTGCCGCGGTTGGCCCGTGGATGGGTGACCATCTTTACATACCAAGACCCCTTCATGCCTCGGAATGCACGTGAAGCCGTTGGTCCCGACTGTCATTTGTAGATCTCTGACAGTCGTTACGGGTAGTTAGAAACCCAAAAGTCTGACAACCAGTCTTACCAAGGGGTATCGTGTTACCTAGTAACTAGGTTGTGGTGGTGAGATAGGCAGTCGCTCCATGTAAAATGCTGGTATTCAACTGCATCTGGTTAGACTCGAAGCAGACCCTAACATAGTTGGGAAAAGGCTAGGCAGATGATGATTTTTTTCGTAGATCTTTGAAAAAAAAACTCAAAGAAATCAAATAAAAATCTTCTTCAGCATTGATTTGTTTTTTGTATAAATTGATTAGAAAATTAAGTGATTTCAAATAGATATCTTGAAACTAATAACACTCTCTCCCATCATCGCGTCGTTTTAGTTTATTCCTTGGCACTACTTGAACATGTATAATTAAAATAAATTAACAGTTTTATTCGCTAAAGAGCGAATTAATTTTAATTTTATTATTATAACAATTTTTTAGAACATCTTATTTTTTAATATTATTATTTAGAACCACTTAAAAATGTATATTGGGCATTAAGCACATTTTGACAGTTGTTATAAAAATGCGTGTGCTAAAATTTATTTTGTTTTCCTAACGCAAGAATGATGGGAATTTGTCTAAAACTTTAAAAAGACGGATTTCGAAAAATCCCATGAACTAAGAATACTGTGGGCAGTGAAATCATTATTTGTAAGTGATCCACACTAATTCTAAGTGATCCATCACACAACCGAAGAGTTTGTTTGTATGAACGCGCTAATCTCTGAAACTACCAATCGGATTTGAAAAAATATTTTTGCATTTGATAGCCCAATTATTGAGGAAGGTTATAGGCAATTTAACATTACGCTAAACCTTTAAAAGATGAGCAAGAAGAAAAAAAAAACACGCGTAGGAAGTCACGGGCAGAAGCTAGTATTTTTTAAGCAATGAAAATGATTTTTTAAAATAAAATATTATTTAGCGTTTGTTGTTGTAGACTTGTAGGATTTTAAAGAGTTAATTTCACCTTATTTCAAAATAATAAAACGCGAAACGTAAACAGTTACACTGTATCGCTCCTACCGCCGCTGCACACCAAATAAAAGCGGGAAAATTACTTCACCAACACCCATACATGAAACATCCTAACCACCACCTATTTACCTCTCCCTCCCACACGCTTTTCCCTCTACTCCCATCCCTTTCCCACTTACAGGGGAAAAGTAAGCGAGCTAAGCTTTTCCGACTACAAAATACATTCATGAATCGCTTCGGCTTCCATGATGGCTGATTATACAATGCAATACGGTCCGGAATCCCGTGAACACTTTTCCTCTAGCTCATACAGGAAAATGGTCAGGGACTTTCAGCACGGATTGTTGGAGCGAAACGGGCCTTTATCTACGTCCCGCCATTGGCTGTTTCAAAAAAAGTCCGCAGCCTGTGATTGGCCAAAACAAATTGTTAGCGGCGCGTTCTTTATTACTGCGTTATTTGAAAAGTCTTAAGCGCCAACGTAGTTTATGAGAGAATAGTCGTAAGTTCAGTACTAATGGATGGTGCTTACGGCTTTTTGGTGCTGGAGTGAGGAACGACATACGAGTTTGAATTTGGAAGCGGAATGAAATTGCAATATTAGAACAATTATACGAGTTTTTCTTTTTTCCACAGAGTAGTTACGATTAGAGTTGGCATTAATTATTATCTTTTTTTTTATGAACAACTAAAATGTTGCCTGTAACTTCGTCTGCGTGTATTTTGTATTTCATCATTTTCTAGCCTCTATGGCTATATAGCCGTTGATGTAAGTAAAAAATCAATATAAAAGTTTAACCTTGCTTTTAAGTTGTTATTGTACTTACATTTTATTTTAATTCTGAATAAACCTATTTATTTGCAATTGAATTTAAAAAATTAAAAAACACCAATGACGGCACTCCCTTCAAAAAGTATACATCACGTTTCTTTTAAAAACCAGCCAAATGCGTGTCGGACTACGCACAATAAAGGGTTCCGTAGTTGGGATGAATTTATCCCGAATAAAAACTTAACATTGTAGTTGAAATACATGTTCTCCCATACATTCCAACTGCAAATGTAAGTTTGTATGCACAATATTGAGAGATTTACCATGTTATTTTAAGACCATAAACTTCTTATAGGTTTTCCTGTGATCTATGAATGGAGAACCATTCTCTGTAATTTTTTTTTAAATTTTATACTCAGTGGTTTCGGAGAGACGGGGGAATGGTAAATTTTCATCTATTTTCTTAAATATCTTTAAATTTATTTATTTTAAAATAAAAATAAAAAGTATTTGGGATCCTCGCAATTACTTTTTTTTTCTTATTTGCCCCCCAAAATAGACGCCATATTCAAAATTCATTTATTTAAGTTACACGTCCGTATTTGGGTCCGAAATACATATGCGTCCATTACATTCGGAGCAAAGTGGCTGTGACAGACGCATAGACAGACACGAGTGATCCTATAAGGGTTCCGTTATTTCTTCTTGAGGTACGGAACCCTAAAAATGTTTGTGTTTAAACAATGGTGAGCGAAACGAATCATCTGCTACTGGTTTCAAACCACTGGACCCCCCGTGGTTTGAAACCCACTCACCCCCAACCATAACGAAAACTCTTAGTCAATTGAGCCACAAAATAAATATAACAGTGTGACAGAAACATAACAAGAATTTAGGAAATTATTTCATTTATTTTCTTCGGGAAACTTACTGCTAACTTGTAGGCACAGTGTTCTTAAACAATATAAAATTCAAGGTCATTTACAGGTTTCCGCTGATAAATACTAAAAATAAAACCGACCAAGTGCGAGTCGGACTCACACACGAATGGTTCCGTATCGTATTAAGATCGAACAAAAAATGCCGAAAAAAACACATTTCTTGTACCTCTGTAATTATTAACTTTATTTAATTTTTATTATTTGTTTTATTGTATAAAAGATAATTGCGATACACTGAGTTAAAATGTGCCATGAGGTTACGAGCATGTAGATTTTATACTTAAATGTATTTTCTATACAAAATAGGTGTCTAACTTTATTTTTTTGACCCCGGCATCATCCCTATTGTATGTCCTCGTATTGATTAATTTGACGTGCAATGTAGAATTGAAGCGACGTCAGAAAAGCAGAAGTTGATTTAACAAGCCTTGGGTTTTTGATTAACTTAATTAAAAGTTTTTTTTTTTTTAACTGTAAGAAATTTGATTTTCTCCCAATAGTAGGCAAAACATGTTATTTTATCATAAAAAACCAGTTGCATAGCGTCATTAAAATGTGTATGAAAAGTTTAGTGTTTCGTAAGTCACAACAGCTAGCAGAAACCTAAAAAGAATTCAAGTAATGTTAGTATAGAGCCCCAAAACCATCACACAATACAGAATCTAAGCGAAACTAATTCCTAGCTACCGTGCACTGATCGAACGCTAAACTACGACCCCCGCAGTGCTGATGACAAAACTTATTCCACAGTAGCTACTATTTGTAATGACTAAATTGACTAAATTGCCTAAATTGCTCTACGGCGAAGCAAAAAGGAAGGTTTCGACCGGTAAGTCTGTATGATCATTTGTTCCCTCAACTCCCAAACTACTTATCATAAATTTGAAAAATGAGGTATCGTTGGAAGCGTCTTGATTGTCCGCTGGTTATACATTACATTGAATGTGGCGCCTTCTAGAGGACATTAAGTCATGTTTTTTTTTTTTTATCAAATGAAAGGGCGTAATTAGCACATTTCAAAAATATTGAAACTATAACTTCAAAATAATTTAAAAAAAAAACTAAAACATTAATATTAGAATAAGGCCCCACAAAACAATACCTAAACACATTGAATGCTAAAATATATAATGTCATTCTGTTTCTGTCAATCGTTTGAAGTTGACAGAGAGAAAATGATGTCTATATAAGTTTAGCGCTAAACGTAGGTATTTAGTGATTTGTGGTGCAAGCGAGCCTATAGAAAGCTAAGGTTTCCTAAGCCTATCGACGCCGTTACATAGCGTCCACAATTTACCATCGAAAGTCGTCACTGACACGTTATTTATGAAATTAAGTTGGTGTGTTTCTCTAGAGAAAGTTTTTTGACACCGTAAAGTGTAAAGTCAAATCCCGCTGCCATAAATTTCATGACAGCCGTCACTGCGGCCGTTATGTGACGGCCTCCGCTATCGTAGGAAACCGTAGCTTTTAAGTAGGCCTATGTCCAATTTTTTTTTTGTCCGGATGATATTTTCTTTTTTGACGATTTTGATTGAGTTAAAATGAGGCATGACTTTTTTTTTAATAGAGCATCTCGCAGTTGACATATGAAGTCATAGCTGCCTAACCGGACTTTATGGCATGACATCACGTCTTGCTAGATTTTATACTGAGTCTGACCTATGAGGTCATAGCTGCATAACCGGACTTTATGGCATGACGTTACGTCTTGCTAGATTTTATACTGAGTTTGACCTATGAGGTCATAGCTGCTTAACCGGACTTTATGGCATGACGTCACGTCTTGCTAGATTTTATACTTAGTTGTGACGTAGGGAGCCCCCATTCCCCAACTTTAATGCGTGTTTTATCTAAGTTATTTTTTATTAATATGATAAAGCAAAAAATACGTGTCAATTTTTTTTTTATTATCTGAAAGACGGACTAAATAGAATTTCTTTTTTTTTACCGAGGCAACTACCATATTTGAGGATTTGCAATGGTAGTCCGCGAAATTCAAATTATCTTGCGTTTTTTTTAATTTGCAGGTCAGTGTTAGGTAGTATCTTGATCAAAATACGACTGGCGACCATAACAAATATATATTTACAGAATTAGAATAACTCTAAGTTAGATTTTTCCATAAGAAATTTTCCTTAAGAGCGTTTATACAGAAAGTGGGCAATGTTGCAAATAGCTGTCAAATATTTCGCTTTTTTGATTAATTTGGCGATATTACTGTATGGAAATAAGAAATATGGCTATTTGAAACGGGCAAGAAACTCCAAGGACAGTCTTTTAAATATAGATATTACAAAATCCTGGGTACATTATTCTTGTTGCTACAATGTACAAAAAATAATCAAAAGCAATTGAAAATTTAAGATTAAAAATAACACTCTTAAGATAATTTCGCGGGCCACCAATGCGGATCCTCCTCGTCACAAATAAAAAAAAATACAACCAGTAAAACATAAATAAACATAAATATTAACCATCACACAATACAGAGGCGAGACTAATTGCTAGCTACCGGGCACTGATCGAACGTTGAGCATGGACCCCCGCAGTGCTGATGACAAAACTTATTCCTAATAATAGGCCGCTACTATTTGTATGGAAATATTTATTAGAAGCGTGACTAAAATTAGTGAAGTTTTGTTTTAATTTTAGAATAAGGTCCATCGTCTACGACACTTATTCAAAAGGAGCTACAAATGTAATTTAACTCACCATTGAAGTTCTGTCTGCTTATTGGTGATTCGAGTTTGTAACACAAGGCCCGAGACCTTGAGTAGGTGTCGTGGACGATGGGGCCTTATTCTAAAATTAAAACAACAACGTGGCAATGCTGCTAGCGGCCCTTTTCCTGTGAATACATTTTTCTTACGCCTATGTGACGGTAGCGGAAAGGCCAAGCCACATATTTTGACTAAGGTGTAGAGTTTGTGAAGTTAGGGCGTGTAGAATTAGAAGCTTAGCTCTACATGAGATCTGATTCGTTTTTGAAAGTGCGAGCCTTATTTTCTCATCTAGGTATCATTTTACAAAAAAATGTTTTTGATGGGATTCAAATTGAGTAAATTAGTTCTAGATTCCAGAATCAATGACGGACAGCGATAATTTTTCACGCGCCCGTACTTCCATTTGTTTATTCTTAACTTTAAACAGCTCTATTTGCTAAGCCAGTTCGAAATTAAAAAAAAAATCTTTGATAAGTTACCTCCTTTGGGTCCACGACAGACATGGATTTTCATACAAACATTGCCGGTCGGGCGCTCGCATGTATTCGACCAGTACCGCTATTTCAATTTATCACAAAGAAGGTTGTCAAAATAATGTTCCAATTTCAAGCATGTTTGAGAAAAATCTATTCCGTGCTTCAAAACTCTTTTGCCAACTCTACACATTCCTAATGCAACAGCCGTACGTAATGGCGGGCGTCGGTTCCGAAGCAATTTTTCACGTCGTATCTCCATCAGGCGCTAAATAATAGACTTGGCTCCATGAAGTTTATATTCCATTAGTTGTTGCTGAAACGCCATTATTGCAGCCCACTGTACCTAGTTTACAGTTTTATTGCCCGTTTATATACAGTGGGCCATGCTGGCTTAACCATAGATGGAACCAAATTTTTTTTTGGTACCAGACTATTTTGCGTCTTAATAATGATTATTGGACATGGTTTAATTAACCGACTTCCAAAAACGAGGAGGTTCTGTGTTTGTAGCGTGTTTTTTTTTATGGAATAGAATAGAATAGAATTATCTTTATTCAAGTTTCGTAACTTCGTAAGTCACAAATGATTAATAAGACTTACTACATTAGTTTTAAAAAACTGGCACAAAAAATTTATGTCCCTCTATATTTTAGTTTTTTTTTTTTTTTTTCATTTATTTAGGGGAGCTTGCGCGGTGTTCCCATATACATTTTATTAACTTTTCTTTGGTAGTTTTTGAGTTAGTCTATGTGGATTATGTTATAATAAGTTCTTGTTACTATTATTTACATGTAGGGTACCATAATTAAAAACTTAAAAATAAAAACATAAAAAAAAATTAAAGAAACTCCTGACTTCAGAAAAAAACACTACGTACACAAAGTGAAAAATAACTTTAATTTCGGAAGTCGGTGGCAAAAACGAAAATTCAAAACTAAAGACACCGACTTCCGTATTTAAAGTTATTTTTCACTTTGTAGGTAGTGTTTTTTGGAAGTCGTTTTTTTTTGTTGTGAAATCTTTTTTATGTAATAGTGTGGCGAACAAGTCTAGCTGCTTAATGGTCTCCGCCACCTATGCAAATTCTACAACAAACAATACCAGTCCATCTATTCTGTAAAAATCTCACCGAAAACTGAGGTGTAGTGAGTTTGAACTGTAGTGCTATTCAGTAAAAATCGCACCGTGAAAACATGGTCACCCATGTTTTCGCGTGAGCTTAAAGTGAGTTGTCATTCCACCTGATGCTAGGGATTGACACAATTTTTTTTTTGACAGCTCGCTTCACCCAATTGTTCATGGATAGAAATTTTTACAGAATGACAGCTCACTTTAAGCTCACTTCACCTATGTTTTCACGGTGCGATTTTTACAGAATCGATCGGCTGGTCAATAGTGTCAATACCTAGCATCTGATAGAATGACAGCTCACTTCATCTAATTATTCAGGGTGAGATTTTAGGCAGGTATCGCAGGTACATTACTATCCAAGCTTAGTTACATACTGTTGGAATATCTGATGTAGCTCTAATAGGGATGATGCCTGGGTCTAAAAAAAGAAATTCTGTTTAGTCCGTCAGTGAGATAATTAAAAAAATATTAGACACGTATTTTTTGCTTTATCATATTAATAAATAACACGTATTAAAGTTGGTGAGTGGAGGTCGCTACGTCACAAGTAAGTATAAAATCTACATACTCGTGACGTCATGGCATATTTTAACTCAATGTATCGCCGTTATCTTTTGATTACGTAAAAAAAGAAAAACTATGTGTCAAATATTTTTTAATAATCTACAAGACAAACAAAAACCTGTAATATGTTATAGAACTTAAAGTTCCTAATACATAGTTTGAAATAATTATTATTATATAAAGACAGCATAATTATGAGAGACCGCGCTATGGCATAAGGTGATGAACCTGTAATGATAGTTATAAGGGAGAGATAAATAAACAAAATAAATTAATTTTTAGTCTTCACCCCGCACGCATACGATTCAAACCGGGACACAGCAACGCTGCTTGACAACAAATCCAGAACTAACTTAAACGTTAGGTAAGTCTAAGTTTTACAATCTCAACTAAATAACAAGAAAAAAAACCTATAAAAAATACTCGACAATCTCTCCAATAAATAAGAAAACAAAGAATAAAAATAATCAACTAGATGAGCCAAATAGCAATGAATAGTAAGTGCGCACACATAGCGACATATAACTGAGTCCGTGTAATAATACGCGAATGATAGGCATCAGTAATATAGCAGCAGTCAGATTGAAATGATAACTGGGCGTAGGCAATAAGGTTTTGTAGAGGGACTGTGATTGTACGGGAAACAGTGAGACATTTTAATAACCTTCTTCATAGCCTATCCCGCAGTGTTTGAGTGCGTCCTCCTCATCATGACTTACGGTGTCAAAACGTAGACAATGACAGTCGAGCTGATCCACAAATTCAAAGTCGGTCAGCGCGCTATGGAGCGGGCTATGCTCTGAGCGGAGTCTCTTTTAAGAATAAAATCAGGAATTAAATAATCCGGAAAAGAACCGGAGTTACCGACATACCATGCAGAGTAAGCAAATCTAAGTGGCAGTGGGCTGGCCATGTTTGTCAAAGGAACGATGGCTAGTGGAGCAGACGAGCCCTGGATTGGACACCGCGTATCGGCAAGCGTAGTGTGGGTCGCCCTCCTGCTAGATGGACCGAAGGTGGCTGGGACAGGTTGGATACGGAAGGCGGAGGATAGGGTGTTGTGGCGCAGTCTGGGAGAGGCCTATGTGTAGCAGTGGACTGCAATAGGCTGGGATTTCGTAGAGCTTTCGATGAAAAAGCTCATCCAGGGAAGAAGACACCATACAATACATATCTTTGCATGTTCCAATTTTAAAGATAAGTGCCGGTGACATTACAATTTATGCATGAGACATTTCAACTTTTTTTTTTCTAGGCTAACAATCCATCGAGTACAATTCGTACACAGTTACTTTACTTCTGACAGCAGCAAACCAAAAGCAACCTTATAGTAACGAAAATAAAGATAAAGATTATGATGATGCTGTCCGTGATCTCAGTATTATCCTTGACTATATTTGCCTTTATAAGTCTCTCGTACACTCGTAAGAGTATGCCGTGTCCGTCTTTTTCTTTTGGGTGGGAAATTATAAAATAGAAGTTACCCGCTCTGGGCGGAGCGGGAGGGCGAGTCAGACTCTTACTGACTAAAACCCACCCGTGTTCCTTCAGTTGCCATGTTGCCGGGGGCCTCGATTTCCCTTTCGGACTTCTTCGCAACCCCGGCAGTATTTAATATAGTATAAGCATAGTGACACGGCGTACGGCGAGACGCTGAAGCGGCCGACGGCATTTATAGGAGACCATAACCTAAGGCTTATGTCACTGGGACACCATGATGGCGCAATCATGGTCGTGCTGCCAGCCAAATATACAAATTTATGGTGGGTATCTCATCAGGCATTCAATCGGTTGTGCAACCAATCATAAATTTTTTGGATGGTTGCGCCACCATGGTGTCCTAGTTAGACATTATTACCTTTCAGCGCAAGGTGTGTGATCATCATCATCTGCCTAGCCTTTTCCCAACTTGTTATATTGGAGACGGCTTCCAGTTTTCTGGTTTTTGCTATGCGTAACATTGATAAAAGTACATATACCCGAATGTTGCCAAAATCAGTGGCAAACGAACACAAAGAGCATTATTTAATGTTCAGTTCCTATAATAATTAATTGTTTTTTTTTTCTTCTTTGATTTATGTTTTTGTTTTATCTTCTACGGTTACACACGTTGTCTACATCTCATTTTTTATAATTTCCTGTCGCAGGTATGCTGGAAGAAATTCTTTAGAAATAAGCATTGCCTTTGTACGTATTTTTCTGTTCCTTCCTTCTTGTTTGTTTATATGTGTGTGCATAAATGGTTAAATAAATAAGAAAAACGAATCGTTTTGTTTACCAATTGTATCTTTTTTTTATTGTCAAACCTGTGATAATTACTTCCATATGGGAGGGTCTACTATGCAAAACTATGAGATCTTTGCTTCATTAATGGTAAAGATGGAATTTCCGATTTTTAGATGGTCCGTAAATTTAGAAATCTGCCTTATTTCAAAGAATTGATTTCGGAAACTGCAGGCAAATACCAATAGGTACAAAACTTGCCAATATTTTGCTATTTGCCGAATCGTTTGGCAAAAATATAGCATTACTCTGTACTGATAGTATGCGTCAACATTTATGGGAAAAGTCCCGCGTGATTCACATCCCCCAGCCACCCTACTCTCCTACTCCTATTCCTTAGTAGTACGTACATCATTTATTACTCAGTTATCAGTGCCTCGATGTACGCCCGCCATATTTGTTATCGAACTATTATTGGAGGGAGTTCTTCTCACAATTACGTTATTTTTATTTGTTTATGTCGTTTTCTGTCGGGATTATGTTGTTTTTTGGACGTTGATGGAATCAAATGAGATATTTTTCGTGATTCAAGTGCTCCATTACATAACATTACGACTGTAATCCCAGAAGGATTAAGCAGAGGTGTCAGTACACCCACATTTCGCCAGTTATGTTTAAGTCTCATGTAATAGGGGGCGAGCCTATTGCCATCAACCGGGCACAAATCCAGACTCCGGGCTGATACTGAGAAATACCTGATGGAAAAACCCAATAACACTTAACCCGACCTAAAGGAGTTTGTGGCTAAGTAATAACAGCCGCACGGATCAATCTATCAGGTTAAGCTACGCTTACCGGGGTTGTTCCGTGGATGGGTGACCATCTTTACATATCGAGACTCCTCTGTGCCTTGTAAAGCACGTTAAGTCGTTGGTCCCGACTGTCATTCATGAATCTTTGACAGTCGTTATGGGTCGTCAGAAACCCAAAAGTCTGACAACCAGTCTTACCAAGGGTATCGTATTACCTAGTTACTGGTTTGTGGAGATCAGATAGGCACTCGCTCCGTGTAAAATACTGGAATTCAGCTTAATTTTTAACTTATTAACATAAGTTTAATTTTTATTTACCATAAAATTATTATCATTCGGTTGGCACTTGTGGCTAAGTAATAACAGCCGTACGGGTCAATCGATCCGATTAAGCTACGCTTGCCGCGGTTGTTCCATGAATGGGTGACCTTCTTTACATAACAAGACTCCTCCGTGCCTCAGAAACCACGTAAAGCCGTTGGTCCCGGCTGTCATTTGTCAGCTGTCACAGTTGTTACGGGTCGTCTGAATAAAGCCCGATTTTCTGACAACCAGTCTTACCATGGGGTATCGTTGTTACCCAGTAACTGGGTTGTGGAGGTCAGATAAGTAGTCGCTCTATGTAAAATACAGCTGCATCCGGTTAGACTGGAAGCCGACCCTAACATAGATGGGAAAAGGCTAGGCAGATTGGGATTACCCGACCTGGAAATCTAACTCAGGACCTCATACACAGCAGTAGCGCTGGATACCACTAAACTAACGAGGCAGTAGAATTTAATTTCATAGATCTCCTAAGTAAAGACATTTTTCGAACGCACTCACAGCCTTAGGGAGATCGAGGCCCCCGGCAACAGGATACCTGAAGGAACACAGGTGGGTTTTAGTCAGTAAGAGTCTGACACCCTCTCGCTTCGCCCAGAGCAGGAGAAGTTATTTGATAAATACACACCGAAAAAAAAAAGCCTACCTATATTTACCTACATACAACACACGCAATCAATACACCTACAACACAACACAACACAGGTAAGCCATACATCACTCCCATTAAAGGCTCCGATACGTGCGACCGTTTAATTAACACACACACGAGCACACTTCATAGCCTTGTCGTAGTCGGTCCAGGGATGAATTACGTATGGGACAAAGATATTTTTGAAAGAAAGAAAAACATTTTATTTAGGACACGCACAGATGCTGCCCGGAATGGCCTCCATGTATATTCACCACCGAGATATTTCTGGTAGTCTACAACCTAACGAAGTCATTGAGGAATTGGCTAAAAATTAATCCGGATTGTTATGTGTTAAGAAAATTAAAATATTGTGTGCTCTTTTAGTGTTTACTTTGCTAAAACCTACCCTCAGTGGGGTCAAAGCCCCCCCAAACGACAATCCTGAATTCGCCATTGATCTGATGGCTTACTGCAAGGTGTGTGCGCCGTACGCCGAACTACATTAAAGGACCCCGCACAATATGTTAGGAAAAATCCGTTGGGCGAATTTGACTAAAATTTTGGTACAATATTAGTCTGTAACATGCTGATTGAAAGTCGATATGGTTGAGGAGTTCCTATGACCACCATCAGACCCTGAACACTACCTAGTGTAATAGCACTTGTCTACTGAGAACACCCTGACAGAAAAATCGAATGACACATTGCGCGACCTGGGATCGCTGAACAGTGGTGGCCCAGTGGTAACGGCCGCAACTTATTAGGTCGTAGATTCGAACCCAGCAGCACTTTACTTTGTGTAAATTATTTCATCACCACTGCTCTAAAAAGGTGAAGGAAAATATCGTGAGCCAACGTGTCTTAGAACCAAAAATTAGAAGTCAGGTGACATCTACCAACCAGCACTAGGCCCGCGTGGATTACGGCCCACTCCCTCTCGAAGAGAGGAGGCCTGTGTCCCAGCAGTGGGAACATTATAAGCTGATTATGCTAGAGGTACGGAGTACGCCCCTGACATCTCGTGGTCTCCCCTCTGTCGTCGGTACGCAAGTCTTATTAAGTTACAGTAAGACAGAGCTGATGGGTGGCTCGTTATTGAACGGTATATAAAGGTTAGCTGCCATAGGTACGATGGTTTAGTTTTACATTAAATTTTCTATATGCTTAAGGTCATGCAGTAATGGGTTGTGCTAAGTTGTTTCCTTTTATTTTTTAACACTGTTTTTCAGTTTGCTATATAATTTAGTAAAACTACAAGTTTATTAACTTAATTCTAATTATTCCAAACTAATATTTAATTATAGTAGAGAGAGAGTGAAATAATTTCAGTGAAAATTTAATTTAGTTAAAACAGTTTGCAAAGTCAAAGTCAAAATCAAATCTTTTATTTCAAATAGGCCCTTGCTAATGTCAAAAATTACAAAGTAATAGAATTGATTCTAGTCAGCTCTTTCAAAAGGTATTTTTCGTATGGAGAAGAATGGGCAAGAAACTCTACCGTTACTCTTTTAAAATGTTTTACAATAGTTTGTATAAGTACGTACATTAGTTAAATAATTATATGTGAAGACGATGCACCTAGAATAAAATTACTAAATTGCAGCTTTGTAGCTCGCGGGCTACGCAGTCGTAGCGCGAGCTACGCCGTAGCACAGCGCGTAGCGCATCGAGTCACGCGGACCTAGGAATTCTGCGTAACAACTAACTTTCAAATCATCATTATCCGATAGCCGGTACGTACTAAGTACAATTAATAAATAAATAATTAACATTAGACGATTCGTCAAGGACTTAATTTATTTGTCATACAGAGAACCTTGAAAACTAGGGTGCCTGAACCAATCTAGATTTATGTTTGGCAAGTAAGTTTGATAGCCGTTCTAATGGATGGTGGATACCAAGAGTATTTCAATATTTCAATGCATTACTTACTATACTGCCCTGCTAAGCCCAAAGGCGGTATCTCTGAGATCGACCCTTTTTTTTTTTATATACCATTCAATAGCTTTAACAATTTCGCATCTAATGGTATAAGCGAAATAGCGCTATCTAACTTAAAACATTGAAAAAAACCACTAATAAGTTTTTTATATCTCCATATTAATTTCTTTAAATTTCAATTGACAAAAAGTCAATTTTCTCAAAACTCACTGCGGTTGAGATACCGCCTTTGTGCTTAGCAGGGCAGTATAGCAACCTAATGTAATGCATTTACCAGTTTTTTTATCGGCACGAAACAGAGGAATGCTGCTTAGCGACAGATACTGGGGTCCGGTAGTCAATTTCAACTCAAACCATTGCTGACTTCACGCCCTCGAGTCAATCCAGTTGACTAACCTTCCCGTCTATTTTCAGGCCCATGTCCGTCGGGTATCATCGCATTTCCGAATATAAACGAATGCTTATTTTCATGTCCATCAATTATTAGATTTAACGTTTATAATAATTTGAATTCAGAACTAAGTACTTTATTGTTGTTTTGTTTTGATTTCCGTGTGAACTGTATAGAGCTGTAAAACTATTTTCCTATATGTCGTGCTTGCGACTTTAGCTGCTTTCCTCCCATTTTTTTTTAAAATAAATTACATTAAGTTAAAAGAGTATTAACAAAGGGCAACTGATAGAAATCTGACAACTAGCCAAACACGAAGTTTGCCGAGGGACATTAAGAAAACAGAAATAATACAGTACTGACGTACTGCCGATTTCGTCTACATGAACCTATCGAAAATGACACGAAATGAAATTGTGTTTTCTGTAAACAAATTCATTTCAATTCCAATATGGCGGCAATGGCAAATACTAGAGGTGTGCGCCGATCGGCGGGCGTGGCGCACGCCGCCGGTAATGTCAGCCACGCTGCCACCGCCGATGTTTCTTTCAACGACATTAGCGCCAAAATCAGTATATGTAATAGGTATTCTAGTTTTACATACAATGCAGACATACCAGGAAGTAAACTAAGCACTAGAAATGTCTTAAAATTCAAAATTCAAAAGTCGTTTATTCAAACTAGGCTGAGAATCAGCACTATTCGAACGTCAAAATTACATAAGACAGTCCCGCAAAACGCCCACCCGTCACTTTCTAGTGCTTAAGCTGGGAAAAAGTAGTGGCGCAACAAACTCCCCAGCAGCATAGCTGTATGTTCAGTTAGAAAAAAATGATTCTAAACAATAGTATGCAAAATAATTTACATTATGCAACGCAAAAAAGATAAGTTGCTGGCCATGTGTCAGCTAGCACACGCCAATATACCAACCAAAAACATCGAGAACTATACTAAAGCAGAAAAAAAAAACTAAACGTAAACAGAACTAAATATCTAAATAAAGCCTCCAGGCATAAAGGGCGTGCCCCCTTACATAAAGCTATATAAAGCTGTAATTGGAAGCTATAAATGATAAACTAGAACCATCGAGGTAAAATAAAGAAACATTAATTACTAGTAACAATAACAGAACCATGATCAGGAAGACGACCAGTCACCACAAGTAGCACCCGTTCACGAATCTTAATATACGGTTATATCGGTTTATTTCGACGTATCTTTGGAGCTCGTAGCTAAATAATAACAGCCGCATGGGTCGCTCCATCAGATTACGCTACGCTTGCCGGTCCGTGCTTGGTCCGTGGATGGGTTACCATCTTTACATACCGAGACTCCTCCGTGCCTCGGAAAGCACGTTAAGCCGTTGGTCCCGACTATCATTCGTGGATCTTTGACAGTCGTTACGGGTACTCCGAAGCCCGAAAGTCTAACAACCAGTCTTACCAAAGAGCATCGTATTACCTAGTTACTGGGTTGTGTAGGTCAGTTAGGCAGTCGTTCCATGTAAAATACTGGTATTCAGCTGTATCCAATTAGACTGAAAGCCGACTCCAACATAGCTGGAAAAAGGCTATGCAGATTTATTGGTTTATTTCGACGTACTTATTTACGCTATAAAAAAAAACATTTTTATAACTTCTTTTTAAAGAAGTTCTTCAAGCTATGCGGTCTTCTGCACTGCACGTCACTGGCAAAACATAGAAAGTCAACTGAATTTTTAATGAACACCAAATGTATATACCTGTGTTTAACAAATAAATATTCATTCATTCATCCATTCATTCATGCAGTATGGACCACTCGGTAAATGCTGCCTGCAACAACTTGCCAACGTGCTCTGCCTTGAGCGTATTTTCCTTCCACCCGGCCTAGTAACATAAACCTTTCCAGACCATGCTTGAACGCATATGTCCGATAAAACGGGGGGCACGCTTCTGGCATATTGTAGATAGCCGCTTGGTGATGTTGAGTTCCCCCAGTATGGATTCATTCGTTCTCATGGTGGTCCATGGTATACAAACTAACAAGTACTGTAAGATTTTATGCGATAAGCAACCTTATGTTGTGCAGGCTGTAGTGTTCGACCAAAAGTTCGGTTTCGATTTCGGTCGAGTTTCGGTTTCGGCGGCAAACCTGCCGAAACTACGACCGAAACTGAAACTGCATTCGGGAGTTCTCGTGCTGTGATCGGTCACGTTCGACGCATCAAATTCCATCAAAGCGAGTAAGCGACGAAGACATTTTGCCGTGTCCACGTATCTAATCATGTCGTGACTGGCTTGTGTTTGCAGTTTGTTTTGTTTGTTGTGAGTTTTCGTGTGATTTTTGTGATTTATTAAAAAATAAAAATAAAGACTGACTGATTATATTAACGTTTTCTTTATTTTTCCCTCAAAACATGATCCTTGTAAGGATGTTTCGGTTTCGGTTTCGGCCGAAACTGAAACTGTTGCCGAAATTCGGTTTCGGTTTCGGTCGTAAAAACCAGTTTCGATCGGACACTCGCAGGCTGTTAAGAAAACAGGTCTGCATTCGGACACTGACAGTTTATATTTAAATAAGATTTTGTTTGTTGAAAAAGTAGGTATCCCCGACTGTCAAGCGAGAAAATATAAAAATGTATGATGGAATTCTAATATAGTTGACGGTTTTACCGCAGTGAGATTTTTATTTTAATATCGTCCCGGTACAGTAGACAAACAAAATGTCTACCGTTCCTACACTTTTCATAACGAACTCATTTAGATGGATCCCTCTACACTTATCGAGTTATGATATTGGTTCTAATCGTGCGTTCTCTAATAAAGTACCAAAATAAAACAACAAAATAAATGTATATAATAACTTTCTTATTTATTCCGTTCTTTTATATTTTAAAATGTATTTTTTACAATGTTTCTTAAAATTAAGATATCTAATTTTAAGTAAATGAATTAATTAAACAATTATCTATTTTACAATGAACACTAACACTTAATTCATTAAACATTAATATTTTACAAAACATTTACAATAAAAGGTTTGGTACAGACTTGCGACAAAAGATCGCAGGCTATTTTAAGCTTTTTCACTGGTTTCGCTGTTTTGCTGCGTTCCAAAAAAAAATTTATCATGTGGGGAACATTCAGATTATAATTATTTCGCATGCGATTAGTCGCAAGTCTGTAGGAAACCTCTGTTTGAAAGTACCGCCATTGCTGAAAATGGCGTACTCATATGAAATGACATTATATTTTCGATATTGCACTAATATTTACTACAATTTAACATACTTTGGCTTTATACACGTTGTTTCTATAAAAAAACTTTGAAATTAACACATTTTGTTAAAAAAAAATAAGTCTGACAATTCAGAAAATACTGTTTTACAAATATATTCCATATTTCAAAATCGAAAATGTTTGAAAAATTGTCTATTAATTTCTATTATTCTAAAATAAACCTTACCATAGACAAATTTACTAATTTGGAGCATTTAACATGGAATGAATAATCACCAAACTTATAAATTACTGTACAATATATTTTATGTCATTTTATTAAAAATAAAATTATAAACTCATTCATTTCATTCATTCAAAATCGTTCACTCACGGGTATAACCAGCATTCAATAAATTAACGAATAAAAAATATTTACAATTATTCTTTCTCGTCCAAATGGGTTACAATTTGGTACTTGTTGGGGGTCAAACTGCACTGTGTATTATTGACCCCAATACTCAATAATCATCGTCTTTTCTCTCCCAGGTTACAATTTTGTACTTTTTGGGGGTCAAGCTCCACTGTGATTTTTGACCACCAATTATACACAATCATTATATTTTCACCCCCAATAATTGTATAATAATACCAACCCATTTGGCAAACTTCTTTAAACGCAACACCCCATCGGGAAAATTAAGCCCCAAAATTATTTATCAACATTCAAGTTGAAGTTCGAATACGCAGGCCTAAGCGACGTCGCCTCAGCGTTTACGGGAGAGGGGGGCGTAGGGGGGATGTAAGGGTACCGGGGGTACGTAGGGTAGGGGTAGGGGTATCCCGCGGGTAGCAGCTGGGGGTTGTGAAAGGGGGGCATTAGGGCCGGGGAGGGGTATCCGTAAGGTAGGCCTACGGATGAAGCCGCCGCTTGGAGGATTGATGCGGCGAAGGCAGGGTCGCTATAGACGGCTGCGTATGGCCAGGCGACGGCTATGCGTTGTCTCTTGTCCTTCATTCTTCGGTTTTGGAACCATACCTGTTGATAACGGGAAAAAAGTATTTAGTGGAATGTTTTAAAGTCTGAGTGTTATTATAACTTAGCATTACAATATCACCGTTTATTACTTTTAGTGCATTATAATGCTCACAAAAATCCATCGCTTTTTAATAAAAAGAGTGTGAATTTAAAACTTGTTTACAGAAATTCACAAATAATGTTGCTACAGACGTCATTGGCTAATAAAATAGAAATCTGTGATTCGTACCCAACATCATTATACAAAGTGCTAATAGAGATAATAAAACGCTATTATCGCAATCGCAATAAATGGCGTTTCTAAAGCGAGGAACGAGAACTTCAATGGAACAAATGAATGGTTTGCTAGATTTTTTCATATTTAATACGGTTTGACCGTAATGAAATATACCGTTACTGTATTTTTAATATTGTGAATGAACTAAGAAAGGAATTGATAGTTTTAATTGCTCCTAGTAGGTATTTCAAAGAGGTCACCGCCGTAAAAAAAAGTGTTTATAAATATTTTGTGAGTCCCGCTAAAAAAACGGTTTACTTCTATCTGTCAAAACTCTGAACTCGCCGCATCAAGTTTGTCTATAGCAGCACAAAAAATCTATTAGAACCGTAAGTTTTTAACACCACATCGCTAATTAATTGCATATTTTCATATACCTAACTGAGTAGTCATAAATAGCTAAGTGCATCTAAAATCACTTCGGCAAAAAGTTACAAGAGTTTAAGCATTTTTTAAAGGAGGTTGCGTAACAAGACTACCTCCTTAAGAATAAGAATACTATCAACTAAAATAACAACATGTAAATGGAAACAGGATTCCCTCAGCTCTGAATTTATGAAACATTTTGGAATACCCAGCTACTTGAACAACTAAAATCTTCCATCAAGCAGTCAACAAAGCTTTCCTACATTACTCCTCAGTCCAATACTTCTAAAATCATTAAACACAGCATAATAGCCGCCCTTACAATGTATGTACACAAAGACTTTCCCTCCAAAAGGCGGCCATCTTTGTTCGCAAAGTGTTAATTGGCGGGAACCGCGCGAATGTTCGCACAAAACGACTTTCCTTTAGCGCTTCCAAGAAGATTATTGCATTTTATTGTGCAGAAATAATAAAACAAGGGGCTTAACGGCTTGGCTAAAAGTCAACGCTCAAATATAAAGGCGAAGAACAAACTTCAAATGTAAATATAAAACCTCTTTCGTTACAATATCAGAAACAAAAAATTGTGACTTTGACAGATAAATTTTGACGGCTGTTTCTTTTTTAATGAGCAATATAAGCAATTTGTACAGGTCAAAGTCGAACTTCTTAGATCATTATTTCAAACTACATCAATCAAAGCCGCCAGGGACAATCTAAAGCGTTCATTGCGCAACACTAATCTGGAAATTCAAAACCTCTATTCATTGACACGTTACACAGCATTTACGACAGCAATAAAAATTAATCACAATAAACAAACATACGAATAAAAATCCAGTTCTTTATAACTCATCAAATGGTAGCCGAAAGGTATAATTTAATAGTTTTTAATTGGTATTATCGCGTCATAAAACAGATGCCCATAGACAACCGATGAAGTGTTTTCATTCACTCACTCACTAATGATGGCGGAGCCGAGGCTTTGTTGACAGCGGTGAGCGGGCTTTTTTAATCGCTCCGCTTTCATTAACTAACTTTTATTTAAATTCTTACAGACATTTCAATACAGTAAGGAGTATCTATTTTACTCGTGCGATTTGAAGTTTTTTTTCACAAAAAACTAGTAACTACTAATAAGACTGAACTCCAAAAAATATAGACCCTAATTGAATGTCTTTTTAGTTAGACGAAATCAATAATTTTTCAAGAATATAATTGAGTGAAAACATCAGAAAATTCCTAGCAGCAGAACTGCCGAAACAATACAATGAAGCTACTAAAGCAGGTGTCACAAAACGAAATTTGAACACAAATATTTGGAATTTTATCACACCTTCATCAAAAATTTCTTTACCAGTGGGGCCCTGTACTAATATGGTCATTTTATAATCCCAACGTTCCGTTCCCCGCATTAATGTTCATTAGCATCACACAGCTACCGAATAACTCGGTCGGCTTCTTTTAATGCCCATCGACAAATTAGCATGAATGTAAAACTCGAATGAAGCCATAAAAAACATATGTTTTTTTTTTTTTCTTTACGGTTTTTCTTTTTTTTTATTAGAAGTGATAATTGACATTATGACCGAACTGAAGAATTTAAATTTAAATTGGCGTGTAGTTTTTAAAGTGGCTTTTTATAATTGAAACTTTTTGTTGTTGATGAAAATTTTTGTTGGTATTTTTTTTAAGAGTGTTAATGTCATTTGGCAGATAAATTGGCGTTGAAAGATGCGTGTTTTATCTCGCTTATCTGCTAACATTAAAAGCCTTATTTAAAGCTTGAATCTGACAAACATAATTAACTAAATGTAATATATTGTTTCATTTAAAGTTGACCGGGGGAAATTCTGTGGATACTTTGGCGTTCATCGAACAGGTATCCCTGTTTCCATTCCTCATTAAAAAGTTCCTTTGAATGTAGAACAAAATACTACTCGTTATTACGAACTATAATCAAACCAGTTCTTCACATACCATACCGCTTATCAATTCTCTATCGAAACCGACCGATTCTTCGCACATTTGTACACAAATTCTCGCGAATTAGCGGGCATAATAGAGCGTTCGTCTATGGAAATCATAGAGGATCTAATTGAAGTTTATTGAGGCATCATACACTGTAGTCATGAGTGCTATTTAACAAATCAGTTGTTTCGACTATTGTTAGCAGTTGATTTGGGTTTCGACATTCATGTGATTTTTATTAGAAAATACATTTATATGTATGATATTTTTCCACTTCTTGTAAGTTTCATCCTGATTATATTTAAACCAAAATAACCTAGTTAATTATCATTCACTCACATTCTAGTAACTTTTGAACGAATGACAACAATCTCCACTATGACACATACGAGTAACTTTTCAAGGCAAAGGAAATATCGTATTATGCCATAAGTACGCAAAAAAAAAATCACAACAGCTGTCATCGCGATGCATGTGATCTGCTACTCGTTACGAAGTAACGTTCACTTGTCAATTGATAGTGATGTTACGAAAACAGTTGCCACTTATTAAACAGAGGTCGGTTTTATTCGGCACAACTCGTGGGTGGTACGAATGAGATTCTGAAATAATGCCCATTTTGTATGTGTCACATTGTGGGGGCGGTCTGAAAGCTTAATTTAATTACCTAGTTTTGTTTCGTAAATGTTTCCAAGAGAAATTGTTAGGATATAATTGGTTGAGTCACATACCTACAAATACCTATCTAAATGTGTCATTGTTTTGTTCTGTTAGGTTATTAACCGCTAGTAACTGCTTAACTAGAAATATGATTTATTAAGAAAATAGGTAAAGAAATACTTAAATTATCGCAGTTACAATCTCTACATCCCTCCCGCTCGTTATGATTGACGTTTATTTGAATTATGAACAAAAACCGAAAACTATATTATGAACTAAACTGTCATGGCCGACAAAGTATGGTAGCCTTCGCAATTTAAATCAGAATCTATCCTTACCTTGATAGTGGATTCCGGTAGTTGCAGCTGTGCGGCTAACTCGCATCGTCGTGGTCTTGAAACGTAGTTCTCTTTCATGAATTCTTTCTCTAATCTCGCTAGTTGCTCCCTCGTGAATGCTGTGCGGTATCTCCTACAGGACAAGATAATAATTTGTTATAGAAACTTCCTTTCAAAAGGCGTATAGCCAGCATGAATGAATAAATGAATGAAATACACCCACCCCAGCGTGGTTTGACCAGACGAGATTATTCGAATGAACCCAAAGATTTGAACTAGCCCCTGGAGCCCCATGTTTCATGAGGATGTTGTTTTTTTTTTCTTCTAAAGAATTATACTTATGCCGTTGAAATTCATAATTTTATTATAACTATTATTTTTAGTCAAATGCTGATAAGCTTCATTATGGATCATTATTCAAATTGTGCAGACAATTTCTGTGTGCATACAATAATAGGTAGATACGTCGTAAAATACAAATCCAACAAACCTGATATTTGGGTCTGGCGCTGTTTGGTTAGAATTTGTCATCTGTTCCGACTGCGGACTTAGTGATTCTGTGAACAAATAAAAAAAATATGTTAATACTCATACTCATCTAGATATTTTTATTATTTTCCAAAGTAAATAGTTACTATTCGTGGAGCATTGGCTCACATGGCTCATTATTTTAATTTATTTTTGTCTAATTACTGGGAATCTTGTATTCATTATCAAGCTATAGGTAATTTTACTGTTGAAACCTACGTTTTATCATAATCAAAACACTGGCCTATTTTTAGAAAGATATTTTTAAATTTTATTTTGACTTTCCTATTCTCTATTATTTTGACTTACTTTCTTGTCTATTGTTGTCAATACATGACTGTGCATCTGGGTCTACCTGTTTTTCACTCCTAAAATCCTCCCTACCTACTTCTGCAACAAAAACCCACAGTTACTACTGCTGGGACTCAGGCTTGCTCTCCATGTGAGGGAATGGTCCAAACTGCGGGATGACGTTAAATATTGTAGGCCATCATGTAAGAACTAATACACTGCAGCTTAGACGATGTTTTGTTTTTTTTGCGTAATAACCTACATTTATTTTATTAAAAAAAGTAAAAGTAAAAGTAAAAAAAGTAAAAGTAAAAAAAAGTAAAAGTATAGATACACATTATATCGTAAAAAAATATTTGGACTAGTATCATTAACCTGCACCCTAATTGCGTAGCACACGATCAATAATAATCTGAATAATTTTGAAGGATATTACTAATCCATTGCTTCATATGTTCGAGTAATTTGTCTGCTCAACAACGTAAATAACGCAATGAATATTGTTGAGCTATCAAAATGTACCAGATTGTGATTGATCGCGTGAAAACAGCGGAATAGTTACGTTAGTATAGAATGAACGCCAACGACTACATGACCGCGTTTCCTTTCAAATACTAACAAATAATAATAAATAAACCCCGTCACATTAAAAACACCACAACCAGTTAAAAATCTCTCAATAGAGATTCAGAGGACCGATTACGAGATATCTTAACATGCTCTAAAGGGTTGTGAGTACCACTCGAGCGCGGCTAGCTTTATAATTATCTTAATTACAGTAACGTCTAGACGCTTAGATATTAGCTACTTGATCAGGCGGTAGGACACTTGCTCCTTCTGTTTTGTAATAGCTGCTGAAGATTTAATGTTGAGTAGTTATCGGAAGTACCAAGAAAACTGTCTAAAAACCTCTTTATAACGCCTAAAATGGGCCTAAAACTAAATTCGTAAGTCACAGGTGTACAGTTTTACGATGAAAAGGAAAGCCATCAATCCTCAATGCTTCTTAAAAACTAATTATTCCCTGGATCCGAAATTGACTTGTCGTAAAACAGTAAAAAAGATATAACCGAACGCTTCGGTCGGGAACCAGTAGCCCGTAGGTGCTAATTGCGCGCACCCAGACTTTCAAGAGTAACATTAACAGAACAAACACAAATAAGCTATTGTCTAATTAAATATTTTCCCATGCACAGTTTGTCTATTTTATACAAACACGCCACAAAGAGGCCGAAAGTCTCAGTCGATCGCCGCTCAATTTAAAAAAATAGCTCAACCAACCAAAAAGCCGACTTTACAAATCTGATTAGTCGCTGAAGTGGTTCTAAATTTAAAAGGGCGCGGCAAACGGGAGCGCTATTTGACATGCCCGTTTTGTAAAAAGAACATCGAACGCTTTTAAAAAGTCACGTATTGTTTTAATGGCGGTGTGATTAAGACGTTCATTCCTATTTCCGTTTTGGAATTACAATAGCGTTGTCGCTTATGTTGAACGCAAATTGAGATGTTAGAAACCTTTTTGGAGTTCGTGACCAATTCACATGCATCGGTCAATAAAAACGTTCGTTAAATAAAAAAATATGACGAAAACTTTAGCTTTAATAATTTCGCGTTAGAGAAAATTTATTGCTTTCATAAGTGCGTCGAACTAAACGATTCATGATTTTTTTTAATCGTCATTCTTGGCGTCTGAGCCACTTGAGTCGTTCCCATGCTGGGTGGCGACAGACCACTCAAAAACCAATTTGCAATAGTCTAGCCGATGGTTTCCTCTCAACAATTTGTTGTTGTACAAACTTTTTACGTTACAACCTCTTTAGTGAAATGTCTATGGTCCCCAGCTGCGCTATTATGGCGTGTGTCTTTTCGAAAAAGGAACGAGGAAACGATTGAGATTTAAAAAGTTTCCGTTTTAAAAGCTTCCGTTCTATATTTAGGAGGGAATCATACTGTAATGTGGTGACATGGAAAGTATTTTAGGTTTGTTTTTTGTTTCGTTAATTTACATGACCGGTGCCTATAACACTTGAGTTTGTTCCTGTTTATTAATGATAATAATCGTAAACTAGTAGAACACGAAACACTATAAAATAAATTTAAATATGTAAGTACCTAAGTATTCTTTTTCCTCGTAATATTTTTGAATATGAAAATATTATAATATCACATGGGCGTGCATTATCATTACAAACTCATGAAAAATGACGTCACCAACCAAAGGTGTCGCTTCGTCAATTTATTTCGAAACCGCATCTTTGTTTCAAAATGTCTGCTAATCGGTAGAACACACAATACTTGGAACAGTCATAACGTTTTAAGGCTGGGTTACACTATACGGGGATAATTTTCGTGAGAGACTTTTCTTTCGTGTAAAACGGCTTTACCTAAGCTTTTTTTAAGTCGCATTTAGTGGAAAAATTAAATTGTCTTATTTTAAAATAAGAATTGTGCCATAAAGATGATGCTTTCTTTTGTAGTATGCAATTATATTATTTTACTTATAATATCATTGGTAGTATGTATAACAAAGGAAGTAACTGCAGAAGATCATATTAATTACTGAGATAAATGACAATGACATAAAAACTCACATAATCTATCGATGTTGAATTATAAAAGCTTAAATATTGGAGGACTTTTAAATACTGGATAAAAATCAGTCTCGTCTTTCATTTTCAAAAAAAGAAAACGTATTAATCATCTTTCTTCTCCTAATTTGAAAAATAACGGAACATTTTCCAACTCCAAATTCAAAAGACCGTTCATTCCTACGTCCGGCGGTGTCGTTACAACTCGTATGTAGTAAGTAACCTTGGTGTTCCGATAAAACAAAGTATCAACAAAACTTCAAGCCATTATTGAAACGTTATGAAACATGTCGTGGCCCATCTATTAACATACACACCAAAACCAGTACTCAAATCATTTACCTAATAAATGATACCTAATACGGCACCAGACTTTTTGGTATAATTAGCACTGGCAACACTGTAATTGGCTGAATGCGATCTGATCATAGCCAATTTGTGGTATAAAGTGTTGAGAGTGCCATAAATGACTTTGTGTAGGTACCTGTAGAATACGTTTCTCCACTGTTAAACTTTAACACCGGACCAATTACGTAGCCCCGTAGCGTACTCGTGTTCGTCCTACAACAGTGCAGCCAACATTACGGCATAGGAACTATTTGATGAAACGCACTCCAATTTTTTTTAACTAGCATTTTCGATAACGATAAAAGTTACCAGAAAAACCGTTATTCTTACGCTTTTACGCGCTACGCTCGAAAAAGCTGTTCTTTTTCATAGATTGATACAACTTTCAAGTCTTAGAGCCATATTAGATTATCAAAGAAATATTATTATTGATCATAGTTATGGGATCCTATTTGACAGCAAGCGTACAAATTATGATCATATCCGTCTAACCTCAAAAATTGCTAAAACGTTATCCATCTTGATTAATTATGACGTTTATATGATCATAAGTGTTAGGATATGTAAAAATGTAGAACAGCATCATTTAACTATGATAATAGAATTTCACAGATATGAAATTATATTTGTATGATAAATATATTATAGTGTAATTGGGGACTTACACAAAAAAATCTAACCTCGTCCTATCCATAAATAAACTATTATTATTTGTTATCCCAAATACATTATCAACAAAATTAACCCATGACACAACATAAAATCAACAAAAGAATAACCCAATAAAACTTGCCATTCACCGACCGACACTAAACGGCTAATTAATCGCGACACCGCTCAATTTGCGAACCAAACTGCCGCAGTAATAGGCGGAAACCGATAGCCCATACATTAACAATTGGATTATCGAGAATTGCCGCCGCCCCGTGCGTGGCACGCTCCGGTAATTGTATTGCCGTGAATGGCTCCCCTTAATACATTTATTGTCTATGAACACTGGCCGGTTTGATCGTTCTGCTGATTTTGAATTAAAACAATATTAACGTATTATGGAATTTGGAATGTTTTTGATATTATCTCGCTATATGTAAAACAGTTATGACTATTAGTTAATTAATTTACTGTGAATTAATGTGATGAAGATGTCATTTAGATTAGGCGAATAAGAATAAAACGGTCGTTTTTCATGATATCATAGTCTAAAAACATGCTTATCTTCAAGCAAACCTAAGAAGCGCAATAATATCTCCACTCAAATAAAAAATAAAAAACTACTACACTAATCAATTTTAACTTGCAAGCATAATCAAAACTAAGTCCCAAAGGAATTAAAAACAATTTACAACAACAGTCCAGTGGCAAAGACAATTACTACAAATAAAGCCAATTTACAACGGTGTCATCCCCTTGTGCTCCCCTAACTCCCAAACACAATTTACTTGATAAAATCCGTATCTACTAGTAGGTAATGAAGATTAATATCTCTATGGGGAGGCAATAAAAACGAAATCAGTTTAAGCCCAATTGACAAGAAATATTACAAGGTTGACCCTTCGTGAGATCGTTGATTGGTTGGCGGTAATGTTTTGTTAAAGATGATTAATAAATTAAGATAATATGTTACTTTTATCAACAGTTACTGATATTTTTTGTGTAAGTAACGCATCGCATTTTGACAGAATGTTAGTTCGCTACAACTTATGGTTATAAGTTAAAATAACACTACAGCTAAGTAAACTAAGTATTTCCGATGTAATCGATAGAAAGACGTTAAAAATTGTTATGTTTTAAGTCCTTAACCAAATTCTATTGTCGTTATCCAGAAATTATCAATTTTTTGTAAGATCATTTCTGAATAAAGACGATAAAATTCGGGTAACTGCATTTTAAATCTACCGATTTATTACTGAACACAAGCTAATTACAGTGCAAATCCTGACGCCCAATTAACAACACTCTTACAGCCATATGCCCATAAAATTAAACTAGATCGGACAACATTATTTCGTTCCACGTACGCTAAATATGTTCCGGGATTTATTGATACCAATTAAAATGGCCGATAACTGTCATCTGTCAAATAATAGCGCGAAATCCACCCACGCTTTCTTTCCATAGACAAGCCATTTAACTTTTGCGGTGGCAGCTGCGGTAAGTTGTATTAGTTTATTTGACGTTAATTAGTGTTTATTTAATTTATTGTTGGTTGTGTTAACTGTAATGGCGACTATTTAGTTTAATTGGGCCTAATAATTGTTAACGGGTTTACTAAGTTTAATTCATTGTTTTGTGTTTGAGTAATTATGACCGCGATAGTTTAGTGTTATTTTTAACAGATAAAAATGAGTAATTTTCGGATATTCGGATAGGGCAATAGTCAAATTACTGAAATAAAAATTGCAAATAAAAACTTAATAAGGCAATCAGAGCACCGAGAGATAGCGGAGAAACTTTTTGCTTACTCAAAAAAAAAAAGTCTAACCTAACGGTATCCCCAGATAACATTATAGACTAATAAAAATATTTAACCCAAGACGAACAGACCTCAAAATTATTTTTAATATTTTATTGACACCAACAAAAGAGTCGGCGATTCTCAAAGTCCGTTGTAAAAAGGCAATAATTGCCTTTACAATTTGGCAAACTTACATTTACCGCTACGAAAACTCAGTAACAACTTTATTCCAAACCAATAAAGCTTATATTTCTTTAGCAAAGTGATTGTTGGCTCGTAAAGTTATAATGATTTGAGTATTACCTGCCAAAATTTGTGTGTTTATAAAAATGTACCGTCCGTTAGTCGGTGCTTTGTGGATTATTGCGAAGGCTACATCGTTTATTACTGTTATAATAATTATTAATTTAACAATTCATTATGGACGATGTGATAAGTTTCTTGTCGCCGACAGGAAAAATAGCAATAATATGTCTGCCAATTTCAATAATTTTAGCATTGTTATAGGACATTATAATACATAGATAAACCAAGCCCATATTATGAAACCATTATCAACATGATATTAAAGAAACACTTACATGATAGATCATCTCAATTTCACTAACATGATAGATCATCTGAATTTCACTAACATGATAGATCATCTGAATTTCACTAACATGATGGATCATCTGAATTTCACTGATATGATAGATAATCTGAATTTCACTAACATGATAGATCATCTGAATTTCACTAACATGATAGATCATCTGAATTTCACTAACATGATAGATCATCTGAATTTCACTGATATGATAGATCATCTGAATTTCACTAACATGATAGATCATCTGAATTTCACTAACATGATAGATCATGTGAATTTCACTGACATGATAGATCATCTAAATTTCACTGATATGATAGATCATCTGAATTTCACTAACATGATAGATCATCTGAATTTCACTGATATGATAGATCATCTGAATTTCACTGATATGATAGATCATCTGAATTTCACTAACATGATAGATCATCTGAATTTCACTGATATGATAAATCATCTGAATTTCACTAACATGATAGATCATCTGAATTTCACTGATATGATTGATCATCTGAATTTCACTAACATGATAGATCATCTGAATTTCACTGACATGATAGATCATCTGAATTTCACTGACATGATAGATATCTGAATTTCACTAACATGATAGATCATCTGAATTTCACTGATATGATAGATCATCTGAATTTCACTAACATGATAGATCATCTGAATTTCACTGATATGATAAATCATCTGAATTTCACTAACATGATAGATCATCTGAATTTCACTAACATGATAGATCATCTGAATTTCACTAACATGATGGATCATCTGAATTTCACTGATATGATAGATAATCTGAATTTCACTAACATGATAGATCATCTGAATTTCACTAACATGATAGATCATCTGAATTTCACTGATATGATAGATCATCTGAATTTCACTAACATGATAGATCATCTGAATTTCACTAACATGATAGATCATGTGAATTTCACTGACATGATAGATCATCTAAATTTCACTGATATGATAGATCATCTGAATTTCACTAACATGATAGATCATCTGAATTTCACTGATATGATAGATCATCTGAATTTCACTGATATGATAGATCATCTGAATTTCACTAACATGATAGATCATCTGAATTTCACTGATATGATAGATCATCTGAATTTCACTAACATGATAGATCATCTGAATTTCACTGATATGATAAATCATCTGAATTTCACTAACATGATAGATCATCTGAATTTCACTGATATGATTGATCATCTGAATTTCACTAACATGATAGATCATCTGAATTTCACTGACATGATAGATCATCTGAATTTCACTGACATGATAGATATCTGAATTTCACTAACATGATAGATCATCTGAATTTCACTGATATGATAGATCATCTGAATTTCACTAACATGATAGATCATCTGAATTTCACTGATATGATAAATCATCTGAATTTCACTAACATGATAGATCATCTGAATTTCACTGATATGATTGATCATCTGAATTTCACTAACATGATAGATCATCTGAATTTCACTGACATGATAGATATCTGAATTTCCTAATACATACATAGGTACATAAACTCATGGGGGTAGGCAGAAACTATAGAACGCCACCTGCTAAGCTCCAGACTTACTCCTAATCATAATAATCATAATCAGCCTATAATGTTCCCACTGCTGGGCCACAGGCCTCCTCTCTTCGAGAGGGAGTTGGCTGTAATCTACCACGCGAGCCCAGTGCGGGTTGTTAGGTGTCACATATCTTCGAATTTTTTGTTCCAGAGCATGCTGGTCCTCACGATGTTTTCCTTCACCGTTTTAAAAAAGTAATGCGCCTGCTTGGGTTCAAACCCTCGACTTAAAACTCGTGAGTCGGGGCCGTTGCCACGGGGCCATCATTACTCTAATTTCTATAATTAACATAATAAAATTGACACCATATAATAAGTTATCTAACAAAATATCATGCCAAATAAACGCCAAAACGATATAAAATAAAGCTATTAAAAGAGAGGGATTGATCCAACGATGTTTTAAAATATCAAGTATTACAACAATGGATTTTCAAACACAGCTATCATCCAATTGTGATCAGTAAAACATTATCCTAAAACGTGTTTAAAACTGAAAAATCTGTAACGATATTCCAAAAAAGGCTCAAACTATACCTAATCCAAAAATGTTTCTATTCAGTAAAGAGATATTTAGAGTCTAGCTTAAAATAACGATCTTCTCTCAAGTACAAAAATGGCGATCAGTCCTATACTAACAAGATTTAGTCTATCCTATATAACTTCATATAAAATTATAATTATAATTTGTATTACCTGAAAAGGATGACATTAATATTGCTGGATAATTGTACAAAATTAATTATTATTGACATTGAATGTTGACATAACTATAATTTCTCTATTTAATTGTGCCATTATAAAATAAAATAATTAAGTAATAATAAAGTTTAATGCATGATAATTTAGAATGATAAGGGCAGGAGAATGATAATTGCAATGCTTGTAAAATGCTGCTAGTCATAAGTACTAATATAACACCAACATTGTACACTTAGTTCGCAATAAACGTTTTTGACTTTGACTTTGACATAAATTAAAAATATGGCGTATGAAAATGACATAACAATAACACCTTGCTTAAAAATCATAATTAGGTTAATTAATTATTATAAACACATACCTTTGCTCTTAGGAGACGAAGGAGGAGTATTCTGTACGCTCAAATCACTATACGCATGACTTTTACCCATCAAATCTACAGTCAACGGCTCCCGAATCGACTTATGGTCAAAAGTATAATTCCTCAAAGCCTCCATCTTAAAAAAAAATAACAACCTCGTTTGTTGCCTTTGCCTGCGATCGAAAAAGTGACCTGTCAACTGTCAGTTTGTTTTCGTTCCACGGCGCACCGCCTCACTAAAAATCTATAATGCGTTGACCAATAACGTTGCCCGTTTTTATCCCCACCAATCAGGGCGGGGCTTCATAATCGCTTGCCGTCTCTTTCGCTCATGAGCTTTGTTGAAGCTCGGATAACGTTAGGTCGGTGGCACAATGAGGCCTTGTTCTAGATTTTTGTCAATAGATTTGTCGCAATTCTTCTTGTTTTAAGTGAGCGTTGGCGGATAAGAATTGATTTGACATTGTTTATATTTTTTGTCGCGCTTTTTAGTATGTTATGTTGATGTAATGTTTACCCATTGCAGCTATGTTAAGTGGTCATTACCTTAAATCAGATACAAAAGTAAGAATAGCTATTAGGTTTGAAATAATTTTTATGAACAAATGAATTCTAATTTCAAAACTAACTTAATTAAACTCAATAACGCTACACAAACCGTAACCACTAACATTTATACAATCATTTTCAACATCTTTTTGTTTTTGTATATACCTTTTGTATAGTTGGTACTTATTTAATTTAGTACCTAATGTAAACATTTTAGCTGTATAATAGTTCACTATAATATATAAAAAGCCTAATATATTTTAAAATGAACAAGATTTTTCTGTGACCTTTTCAACACGATTTCCGCAAAATACCTAACCAAAATCCAGTCCCACTTCGCTCTCGCTACGCCACCACCCTAAACTTTTAATCATGCGCGCTCATCTTCCATAACGGTGAGCACTGAACATCATAGACCCTTATTACTGTGAACCAGGTTATTAATACACGAACAAGCTAGTTTTGTGATGTATGGGTTCTAGTGAGCACTGGATCAGCGCTAGTCTAGTTGGATGGAGTTTATTTTATACAGGTTAGGTAGGTACGGTGAAGATTTGTTGAAAGAGGTTTGAAATTAAGGAGAAATTGTTGGGTTTGTGAACGGTTTATGGTATAAGAAGATGAGAATTTTTAGCTTTTAGTTGTGTAATAATTGGGTGAACTTAACACTAATTACAGAATGATTGCTAATTGAAACTTATACGGCATACAAGCAATTAGATTGATTTTTTGTCACAGATCAAATGAATGATAAAATAGTAGATTATTTGCCTAAGGAGCAAACATCAATTTTAAAGGCGAGAATGTTTCTTTGAATCCAGAGCGGAGCGAAAAATTCTAAAGTAGAATCCTGAATGCAGCGAGGGATGCAAAGTATGTCATTCGAGCTTAAAATAGTGTTGCTCTACTTCTTATCATCCTCTATGAGAAAATAAAAAAGTGCAACTTATGAATAAGAGTACCTACGTTTATTTATTTCATTCTCACTACTTAAGGAAGACACACAATTTTTTTAGAAAACGTAAAATCCGAATTTGAGTAAACAATTACGAATAAAGGCGGAATGCATTTCGCGCGTTTTTTATTTTTTCACAAACTTTTTTTTCTTTGGCTCGCGCGCTGTAGTCATACTTTATCATTAAGCCTGTTACTTGTTTATACAATGTTCGTGTCTGATCTCTCTGGTGATTGGAACTTTTACTAGCAATATCCACATTCCAAATTCAAATCGCTTTTAGCCTCTAATGATTAAAAAGCTATTTTGGGATGTTTACGAAGAAGAAACTAGCACTTTTTGAATAGATGTGATAAATAAATATTCTTGGTACTGAACGATTTGTGAAAAGGATATGACAAAATGATGAACACTGAAAAAGGATCATGAAAAGGTGATCGTCAAATTCGGCAACTATCAATCTTTTTTATCTGCGGTGTTCAAAATCGACAATATAAAATAATGAAATCTTTATGCAGTTTTTTATTTTTAGATGTGATTGACCTGACAAGTGGTGAGTGATGATGACGTGGTCAACGACGAAGCATGTCAATTAAGAAAGAAGTTGCCTATTGTGTGAATTTAGTACCTTCATGATTCCATGGAATTACTAATTGAAACAAAGCGTCTCTACGAAAAATAAACTAGGGAAAAGCTGCAGATACTGTACCAAATTAACTGACCATATCGAACAACCAACAATTCTTAGAACCATTACGTATTCACCAAAAATGTGGAAGCAGTAAAACCAAACGTTAATAGCGATGACAAGGCTTTAGCGACAGTAATAAAAGAGAAATTTTCGACTTTCAGTGCGGTCACAATACACCACTCCATAATTGAGCAAAGACAATGCATTATTGTGCCAACATGCACAAAAGAGAACGAGCTCTTTACAAATGTCTTGCTGCCTTTTGGCGGCAATTTTGACAGACGTCATGCTGTGACAGTGTCATGGACAAAGGCATATTTTTCTTTGAACAGTAGCTGTTTTGTATAAAATGCTACTGATCTACCAATGATTTGTCAAAATTAAAGCATGAAAACTAAAACGTTTTGAGCCTAGAAGGTTATATCATGGTGTTTTTCTTGGTAGACGTGTTGTAAATCGTAAAATAACGACCTATATGATATACCAATAGCGAGATTTGTATCGCTAATTATAAATGAGAAACCAATTGACGTGTAAAATCGAAGGTAATATGCTGAAAACCTCGACAAATAATTATGTAATTTTAGTTGACAGCTTTTGTTTTTTTTTAATCTAAAGTGATATCGTTTGCGTGACATTTTTAAATTGGACCACAATCTTCTTTTCCTGGCCAAAACATGAACGTCTCTGAACAAAATTGCTGGCAATCATATTACGCATAACATGCTGGCAACCAGACAGCAGTACCTAGCTAGTCTAAAATGCAAGATTGCTATCATGTTTAAAAACGAATAAAATAGGAAACTGTATTATTTTGAATTTCTTCCTTTTACAGAATTTTTGTACCTAACTTCCGTTAAATTTTAACGTTGTGATTTTTTAATAGACTTTTTGGTGTCCTTAACGAGGCCCAAACATAATGCCAAAAATATGCCTTTTGCTGAATTAAGACAAAAATCGCAACTATTATTTTTTGTTTCTGCAACAAAACCTCACGAGAAACAAAGATTTACCTACATAATTTTACAACCCATTTTTTATTGATTTATATTTCTGAATATAACTCAATAAAAATCAAATTAAACACTATAGAAACATCCATCTAATTCAAATACAAAATATTATATCAAAACAAGACACACTATCTATAACAATCACCCCAAAAAAAACCCGGGTGTCAGACCGTCGGCGAAGCACAAATGGGACCCTTTTTTTCGCCCCTTCTCTCTAATAGCTTTATTTTGTAAACAATCTGATGCCCAATTGAGTTTTTATTATGTAAATATTAGTTGACAATGCAGATATTTTGAGAGGGACCGATAAATTGTAGGGATTTAAACATCATTGGCGGATTAACTCAGATTAGACGTATCATTATTAGTAGGGATGAGTGAAACGTTTTGATGCACCGATGCTTTTTTTGTTATTTGGAGTTTAAGCTTAGCAAAAATCGTAAATGGTTTCTTTTTTTTTTTCATGCTCTATTTTCTCGTTGTAATTATAATTAAAAGGATAATTCTTTTTTTACATAACTATTTTTTTTAAACACTGTCAAGCTCGATTCGTGTTTTAATTTAATTTTGTTTCATTCATGTTTTCTCCTTCCAACGCCACGCGCCGACGCGGCGCCGCCGTCGCCGGTGAAAAGCTTTGGCATCGCGATGGAAAAATGCACGACGGGAAAAAAACACCGTTTTAGACTTCATCTAGGTGATACAGAATTTAGTTTTGTTGTAAGTAGTGTTACGTGTCGATCGATATATTTCTAAAAGGAAGTTAGTTGACTAGGTTCTCTAGGTTGCCCCTGGACAAGGCTTTTATGCTTTTCGGTTTTTAACCATTTAGAAAGAAGATATGATTTTATCAGTCTTCAAGCTTGCTTTTTAAATCGTTTTTTCTCAGAAAGTTTTGTACCGTTAACTTTGTTTTTTTTTTTTTGCTAACCTCAATACAAACAATTCGCTAATTGTTATACTAATTTCTAAACAAAATACCACGTTTACGAAAAAAAAACAGTTACTAAACTAGAAATTTTACAGTGGTGTTGTAAAACATCAAAGGAAATGCGAGCGGCGTCGGACGGCAAACATAGTCAGTCACTTTGTGTCACAAAATTACCGAATAACCGTCATTAAGAATTTACCGCTACACAAAGTTATGATTTTATTAGCTTTTATGGCCCGGTACCACATGAAAAAAAGCGATAAAAGTAACTTTGAGATGTCTTTGGTAATTTCTAAATAGGTACGGTTTTCGGGGTTATTTAAACCGTTTAGATAAGATAAGAATAAGTAATTACTTAATAATTACTAGACATAGTCAAACTGGTTGCTAATTTAATTATATAATTAATTATTATTCTAACATTGGTTTTACATTATGTGATTACTTGAACTCACACACTGACTTATTAGTATTACTTGTAAAAAAATTAAGAATATCGTGTAGGTAATTGTACAATGCTTGTAAATTTGTGAACACCACATATTTACAAGCATTGTATCCATCACAGTACTATTTTTTGTGTCATTGCTTCATTTTTAATTATTTTTACCTATTGTGGTATAGTAATCTTATTCCAGGTGCATCGTCTTCACATATAATTATATATTTAATGTATACAAAATAGTGTAAAACATTTTAAAAGTGTAACGGTGGAGTTTCTTGCCCATTCTTCTCCATACGAAAACTTACATTATGGAAGGGGCGACTAGAATCAATTCAATTTTTTTGTAAATTTTGTCGTTCAAAAGTGCCTTTTATGTGACTAATTGAAAATAAAATATCTTGACTTATATATAAATAAATATATAACTCAAGACATTTTTTTTTTCTGAATTAGTAATGAATGACATCCCCGTTATGAATTTTAAAAAGTTAAAGGAAGCGGAAATGCTATTTTATGCGGAAAACTAATAAAAATCGTATAACCTATTTACAGCAAATTGTTTTTACATTTTTGGTTCGTTAGGTAAGATTTTTATGTAAGTATACAGGGTGTCAGGGATATCGACGCGAATACTGTTACCATAGAATTAGTAGGTAAATGATTCTGAACAGCTGAAAAAAAATCAGCTGTTTCATACATTTTGACCGCGTAGGTATTGCACTTTTTTATAAAACAGCTGTTTTTTTTTTTTAATAACCGACAAAAAAATTTAACGCACGTTTCAGAATCATGTACCCCGTATTTCTTTTTTTGTAAGAATGAAATAATATCCTAAGAACAACTCAGTGTATCGCAAACCTTTTGAGTAAAACGATTAGATTAACTACTTAGATTTCCTCAACTATGCTTTACTAGAAATCCATAAAAAAAAAGAGAAACGAAAACGTCTTTTTTTTTCAATAACCAAATTAATATGTATTGTTAATTTCCATAAGTAACTAAAATAAGTAATTGACCTCATTCGTCGATTATTTCATTAATGACAATAATTATGCATAGGAGTACCTAAACTTATTCAATTGGATTTTTTATTCAAGCACATAATCAAATACCTTTTTCTTTCTTATTTTTCATAGTTCAATTGTCTTCTTTGTAGGTTCTCAAGATTTCCATAGTCAAAATAGGAACTTAGGTAGACAAATGGAATTACGTCACCCGTCGGAAACGCGTTCCATCTCTCGATGAAACGGACTTTTCAGGAAAAGAAAATTAATAAAAACTCTTACCATGAGGTCTGTCATCAACTCCATCACTATCCACCTCACTCCGCACGCTCCCAGGACTTGCCCTCTTCAGTTCCTCCTGCTGCCCTCCCTGTTCACTTTGGAACCCTCCCATTCTCTTATCATAACTCATGAAAAACGGGAAATTCGGTACTCGATTCTGCTGGAAATAGTAACTCATTTTCCCATCCCTAACTTTCAGTTCTTCGTCTTCCGAGTGTTCGTTGGTACCAGAATAGTCCTGCGAAATGCTGTTCTCGATATCGATTTCGGGTGATCGACGTTCGTTAAGGCCGACAATCGATTCAATCGAGAAGTTCTTCGAAGGTAGCTTCGTCTGCATTTTGTTTATTTCCGATTCCATCACTACACTAAACACTGGCCACTGCGCGATTTTCGAATTTTTGTATTTGGAACGTCCGAATGTCAGTTGTGTACTGATGTCAGTGCGGTGCCAGTTCACTGTTGAGGACCACGCCTCTTTATAAGAGGGAGGTTATTTCATTATCCACATTCATTCGAATCCCAACCTTGCTGCCATCGTTTTATGGTTCATTATATTTTGGCTGGTATCCAAGTCTCCTCAACAGCCAAATTCAGATAAGTAAATATCGTCTTTATTGTGTTCATATAAGGTGTGATTTAGAGTATCTTAGTCTAAATAAATACGTATTATGATCTGGTATAATTCGACAAAAAATGGCGACCAATAAATAATTTAAATAAATAAGCGCTCGATGATGTGCCGCGTTAACTACTGTTATAAAGGTTCATTTGTTTCGGAAAATATATGGTTTGAAATAATATAGTGTTTTATATCATGTTTAACCAAGAGAATTTTATTTCCAGTTACCTACTGGCTTGTGGAGGTCAGATAAGCAATCGCTCCATGTAAAATACTGGAATTAAGGTTAAGCTAGTCGATCATACTCCCATACAAACACAATATGGTGATCACTCATCCGTTTGACGATGTACTTTCAAAACTAAAAATTATATCAGTTTGCCTTGTCATTATGGAAGCAGAATTGGAAAAAAAATTGGTTTATAAAGTTATGACCGACCTTATCTTGTTTTTAAAATATGATTGACATGTAAAAGTGTTTGTACAAGCCTAATTACAGAAATAAAATCATTTATCATTTACTAGCTTTTGCCCGCGGCTACGTCCGCGTGGATGTTTAAATATCCCACGGGAACGTACTACCGGGATTACATACCTATAGCCGAGGAAATGTCATTGACTAATACCGCTGTGCTCGCGTTGTCGTCAAGCATAACTATGTAATCACGCGTAATTTTAAAACTGTGATATCTTTTAAAGTATTCATTTAAATGATATGATGTCGAGGCATATTTTAATCTAAATTAAATGCCTAATTTAAATAACATATTTTGTTGGATAAGGATTAATACAATACCGGTCAAAAAAGCTTGGGGAATAACAATGAAATTTTCATGAAATTCTTAAAGATAAAAATGGCTTACAGATAGATATAAGCCATCGCGGACTTTTTTGTCGAATTTTTTAAGATGAACAATACTGAATATAAATTTTATGTAACTTTTAGTATTTCCGCGGCGCACGCCAATAAAACTCCCAGTCGGCATTATTTTTCCGACAACTTCAACAATAATCGTCAAATTTCAGCCAATATACACAAAACCTTAATGAATTATGCACTAAAACCTTTCGCATGAATCACTCCGTCCATTGGTGAAAATCTGTTCGGCAATTTTTGAGTTTATCGCGTTCAGACAGACAAACAGACGCCGCAGGGGACTTTGTTTTATAATATGTAAAGATGAGCGTCGAAACTTCCATATTTCAGCACAAATTTTAACTCATCTTTGGGCGTAAATAAATAACTTATGTAGTATGAAAATGGCAAAACAGAAACCGTACAGGGATAGATAATGTTTTTGAAAGTTAAAATAATTTTATTTTGGTAGATACATCCAGTAGTTTTTCCATAATATCTATTCGCCCAAAGGTCTGTTCATAAAATACTAGCTCGTTTTCGTTTTAAATCATCGTCTATTTCACCAAATAATTAAATATATAAATAAAAACTAGATACTTAAATACTAAATAAATAAATTTTACTAAATAGCATGCATATTAGCCACGCCACCAACGAGTTCCAGCCGACGACTAGCAGAATCTTAAGCTTCAACCGGTTAAACTGGAAGCCGACCCCAACATAGTTGGGAAAAGTTCTATGTTCTCTTCTTGATACACACTATTGTCTGCATTTCTTTCTCATTTCTCCATTCGCAGATCTGCTGGAAGAAATTTCTTAAGAAATAAGCAGTACCTTTGTACTCTAAATTATACCTAATTATGTAATTTCTCATTTTACTGTGTGTACATAAATAATAAAATAAATAAATAAATTGATTGAAAGAGAGTTTCATTTGGTAATTTTCTTTGTCATAGTGTTTTTTAGGTGAATTAGGGTGCGTATAGACTGACAGATTTGGTATGTAACATACGAGTGGCAAATCCCGTAAAGAAAAACCTGTAGTCAATAAATATAATGTTTACTTTATTTTCTTTTTTTTTTTCGTTCTTTTCTTTATTTTCTTTCTTTTCTGTCTTTTCTTTCTTGTCTTTAGTTTACCTACATTTTTCACAAGCTATTGACATCGATTGTCTCTGATATCTCGATCTCGGTTCAAATCGTTTTCGACTTACGACTTGAAATTGAACGTTTTTTAAATACTTTATACGCGAATTGGCCTTCCGGTTTGTGATGGGTTAATCAACAACGTGTCAAAATTAAACTCGTGACAAGTAAAGTCCGCACCACCACTCAAGTGCGATAGACGCGGCTCTGCGCTGGTGCCTATGATATTGCATGAAATTGCATTTAAAAAAAAAACACAATATTCCGCCAGACTTTTCAGTGATGCGACACAATTTTCAGTGGTGGCGCTGACTCTAGGTAGGTAGTATCGAAGAAAGTCATATCTGTTCACTGTAAGGAGTATTCTTGCTTGCAGCGCTCGGCCGCTATAGTATCGCTTACCTACGAAAAAAAAGGGTCGTGTGCACGGGATTTTGTTTTCAAAATGCTTAGATATGCGTTACCCCGATGGTACTTATACCTACTTAAGCCCACTCGCGCGGTCGTGCGTCAGCTAAATATCTCGGAGTTAACAACTAACTTAGGGTTAATCCAAAGATTAGGCCTATAGGTATTGGATCAACCCTGATTTAGCTGTTAATTCGAGTTAGCTGTCAACGCACAAGTGGGCCTTAGTACCGTCATCTGGCCCTAACTTCGCCTGGCGTCCTAAGTTTGCCTATCATGAAAAAGCTGTAATATCTTTTTCATTTTACTTCTATGGCAATTGAAACTTTGAGTTTTCATAGAGAGCTTTAAGTTTCTATTGCCATACAAGTAAAATGAAAAAGATATTACAGCTTTTTCATGATAGGCAAACTTAGGACGCCAGCCGAAGTTAGGGCAGTTTACCGGTACCTTATTTGATTGGCTGATGTTATTTCAATCGCCGTATCATAGCAGTAGGCATGTGTTTAGCAAATTTTTATGTTCCTAACTTTCAAGACCCTAGTGTCACGGTAGTGCCCAAACATCACTTAGTGAGTAAAAGTAGTGATGCACGTTCCATCTGTTTGAGAGACTCCTCCCATGGGATATTTGTGTAGGTAGGAGATAATATTTAAGTAAGAAGAAGTGAGTGGATCTTGACATATGTGGGCTAAAATTATTCTAAAGACCTTGGTTTTCTATTCCTCTATTATTTTAACCTACCAGTGCACCTACATTCTGTAAGCAGAAACGACAGTTTTATTTTATTTTTAAAACTTAGAATAGTGTTGATTGTACTTTACCTACACAGGTCCGTTCCACTGTCTTAAGCCCGTATTCCAGAACCTCACTCAAGACTCTAGCATTACTTAAAACTAGTTTAAACCAATCAAAAGCCTTCAAATGACTTTTAAGTAATGCTAAGGTTTTGAGTGAGGTTCTATAATACGAGCATACGGGCCTTAGTGTCTGATAAAATAATAAAAACACTTTGTTCATGTAGGTATTATGTGTGTGTCATTGTCACTATTATTTCTACACTTCTTTCACTACACTAACTCAAAAGGTTTTGTTCGTTTTAGTCTTCACACTATATTTGTTTGTTCTTCGGTGGAGTCGGTGTTCTGTTCATGGGCCTCAGCAATTTTTTGGATTATGTTGGTGACGGGTTCCATTTTTAGGTCACGATGAAGGTCATCATTTCTTTTCTTAAATAAAAATTCAAAATTCAAAATATTTTTATTTCACATAGACCTACATGGGCACACGTCAGAAGCTAGGTGCACGGTTCCAATTGGTCGTTTCCTATGGAGAAGAGCCGGCAAGAAACTCCACATATATCAGGGCGTATTGACAATAGAAACTCCTGAGTACCTTATTCTGGAATGTTTGTATAATTTTGATGTTGGTCGGTTTCGTACAGCCCCACAGTTGGAAGCCATATGTCCATATTGGCATAAGAATGTGCTTATTAAAGTTTTGTTATGTATCGATAGCCAGGAATCCCGTCCAATCAGCCAATACATGTTTTTAAAACGCACGTCCAGTCTTTTCTTTTTGACGTGCGCTTTCCAGCGCCGTTCCGCGTCAAGTGTTATGCCAAGTTATTTGGCTAAATTTGCATATGGCACTTGTTGGCCATTTATGAAGATTGGGTGGTAATCACAATTCCTCTTAGTGAAATCGATGGTGAAGTGACTTCAATTTATTTATTTTGATTCTCCATTTTTTTGCCAAGTCATGAACTTCATTTACAGCGATTTACACCTTTTTGATTGCTTCCGTATGGCATGACCCTGTAGCCATAATGGCAGTGTCGTCCGCAAAGGTTGCAATAGTATTATTTTCCAGCTCTGGTATATCATACGTGTACAACAGGAAGAGGACTGGACCCAGCACATTACCTTGTAGCACGCCAGCCTTAATAATGTTTAACTTGGAAAAGGCTTCCTCGTGTCTTACTCAAAACATTCTTTCTTTAATGTATGATTGCAAGATATGGGCAAAATTATTTGGCAGCATTAGTCTTAGCTTGTATATCAAACCCTTATGCCAAACTCTATAATATCAATAGCTTGTGTCACATCTGAAAACACGGTGGAGCAGACTTTTTTTTATCTTCAAACGTTCTCTCAATGATGTTGTTAATTCTATGTACTTGGTCTATAGTGGATTTTTTCTCTCTGAAGTCAAACTGATGGTCAGGGATCAGGATTCTTTTGTTTCGGTTTTAGGCATTTTAAAAACAGCTTTGATAGTAAGAAGTAGAAGCAACAGGGAAATGGGCCTGTATAATGATGCGTCGTAAGGTGGTTTACCAGTCTATGCAATCATAATTACTTGAGCAATTTTCCATGGGTCAGGAACGTGTGGCATGCTTTAGCACGAATGCAGCATTGATGATCCTGGTAAGCTTAACGATGGCTTTACGCTGAAGATGTTTTAGGATTTCTCCCGTAATAAGGTCATACTGGGATTTTTTTAAGCTATTGATTTGAATTTCCTTTGCAACTTCTTGCTGGGTCACAAGCTTAATTCTTTGACCTTGCAGAATATTGGCAAACTGTAAGTTTTCTACAAACCCGTCATTTGGCTGAAAGGTTTCTTCTAAATGATGTGAAAATCTGAGAGCAGAAATTGCAGTGATAAACAGAAGAGCGCCGAGACAGTAGATAGGGACTTAGGTACCTAGAACTCGGCAAGTCCCAGATAAACTTTTCAACTTCCTTGAATGGAACCGGTAACGATATGAATCATGAGTCTCGTACTTCTTATTTTGTCGTCATCGTTTTACTTCTGCCGTTGTAAAAACTAGATACTTTTATTATAATTTATCTGCTCTTAATGCGACTTTTTTCAGTACCTAAACTCCCACTGCAATGTATAGTGTGTAATGAAATATTATTTAACTAATATTTAACTATTGAAATTATTCAACTAATGTACGTAGATACTTATACAAACTATTGGAAAACATTTTAAAAACTCCGGTGGAGTTTCTTGCCCATTCTTCTCCACACGAAAACTACCTTTTGGAAGGGGCGACTAGAATCAATTATATTATTTTGTAAATTTTGACGTTCAAAAGTGCCATACATGGGCCTATTTGAAATAAATGATTTGACTTTGACTTTGAATGGGAAAACTTAAAAAAACACTGGATAAAAAGAATAAATACCCATAATACATAGATACCTATGTACGTTATTAGTATATTTAGTATCATTATTGTCGAATTACTTGCCTATCTACCATTTACGTTGCACCTGCCATGTTTTTGTTGCGTCATTATCATTACCCTGGTTGACTGTTAAAAAATGTCTCAGGCATCAAGTCCGTCGTTGCACAGTATTTTTTACTTGTGCATAAAGTTTTAATAAATAATAAGTTTTCACACTCTATCAAAACTTCGCTCCGTTGTGAAAAGAAAAGGAAGCTCAAGGCGTAAAAAACTTACCATCAACTGCCGATAACATATTGGAACGGATGCAAAAACATCCATTTAGGTATCGTTGAGACTGCTTCCGGTTGAAAAGGTCACTTCAAAGGAGAGCCGTAGCAAAATAGACGATGTATCCCGTGTGTCTCCCAATATTTTTACCTTTCTTAGCGATTGTTAATCATATTAAAGTTATCAAGACTAATTGGTCTATAATTTGTAGTTATTTTCAAACAGTTACACAGGGCGCTGCCATCTAGTATGGAGTACCTAGTACTATTGCATAACGCCATCTATTGTTGAATAGCAAAATATGCAAGCGATCGTCATTACTTAATAGTATTCAAGAAATAATAACAGATGTCGCTAGTTGCAAATTATAAAGAAAATATCTTCACTGGTCACAAAACCTCACGGACACTCAGGCGAGGGGTCAGCAAAGTTGATAATTAAATACTATGCAGTGCAAATTAATGCTCCTTTAGTACTTTATTAAGTCATACATAAGGCATTGTTGATTCGTTTTTATGGTTCCATACCCGAAGGGTGCCAGACGTAACCCTATTACTAAGCCTCCGCTGTGCGTCCGTCCGTCCGTCTGTCTGTGCGCCGTCTGTCTGTGCGCCTGTGGTATTACTAATTATAAAAAAGTGTTAAAAAGAAAACGTCAACTTCAATGTCACGACTCTCACAGATCACTGAAAATTATCTTTATCTAAGTAAAACCGCTTAAAACCAACATTGTCACACTCTCGGTAATTTGCACATAGCTGCTAACACTTGGTAGGTCCTTATCATTCATGTTATAACTATTTATCACTACTTACAATCTATCCACATATTTGCTGAAGTTAATCAAAAGGCACTGGACTTAAAACACGGTTGAAAATCGTGATTTTCAGATCTCTGAACGTGATTTGATCTCCAGGCACTACTAGAAGGGTCGACGGCGCGTTGTGTTCCACGCGCGCCTCAAAGAGATGTCAGCAGATTTGAAGGGGTCCACTAGGGCCGATGCCTGCCGGGGTTGCGAAGAAAACCGAAAGGGAGATCGTGGCCCCCGGCAACAGGGCAACCGAAGGAACACGGGTGGGTTTTAGTCAGTAAGAGTCTGACACGCCCTCCCGCTCCGCCCAGAGCGGGAAAAGTTATGTGATGATTTCCCAACCACAAAAAAAAAACGCACTACTAGAAGGCTTGATAAATGAAAACACTCATCATCTGCGTAGCCTTTTCTCGACTATGTTGGGGTCGGCTTCCAGTCTAACTGGATGCAGCTGAATACCAGTATTTTACATGGAGCGACTGCTTATCTGACCTCCATAACTTAGTGACTAGGTAAAACGATACCCCTTGGTAAGACTTGTAGTCAGACTTTTGGGCTTCTAACTACCCGTAACGACTGTCAAAGATCTAAGAATGACAGTCGGGACCAACGGCTTAACGTGCTTTCCGAGGCACGGAGCGATTTTGATATGTAAAGATGGTCACGCATCCACGGACCAACTGCGGCAAGCGTAGCTTAACCTGATGGATCGACTTCGACCCGTCCGGCTGTTGTTACTTAGCCACAAGCCCCTGTGATAAATGAAAACAGTACAAAGTGAAAAAAATAATTTCGGAAGTCGGTGTCTTTGGTTTTGTATTATCTCTATCTTATATCTCGAAAATGGTGTGTCCTGTCGCCAAAATAGCGAAAATTTCGACCCCTTTATGAAACGCATAAACCGCTAATACTCTACATGTAGGTACTTTCTTTTTTCATACAAAAAGTGAAAAATTCCTTAAAAAACACGTCGAGGCTGCCCCCCCCCCCCCCCCCCCTGCGCGCCTCCGGCTCTAAAAAAAACTCACGGGGTAGGGCAAACAAGTACCTACCACGCGGAGTCGCGATTGTAAAATTCGATTTAGCTGTGTCAAAATTATTTTTAAATTTAGAGAATTTATTTTGCAGAATAGCTTTAAAATTCTCATAGTAAGGAATTTTAGTGATAGTTTAGTTACTTAGTTTAGTTCGGTGTACCTACAAGAGAATCGGCACCATTGTCTCATAAGTCCTAGTAGGACTGTTGGAGAATGAACACGAAATCTACCTGAAACGGAGTGACTAGACTAGTCAAAATAATTAACATACAAGTTACAAGGAAAGACTCTTATCAACGGTTAACATTGACCCAGTTACTGTGACATTACACTATTATAAATGCAATTTTTCGTACAAACACATTTTAAATCCATTTAGTATAATCCAAGATGAATCTGAAGGAGGTCAGGGTCCTCTTTGACACTGACAATTCGCATTTTCGTAAGTATCAGCCAAAGATATTTATTTAATTTAAATAAAATTAAAATCATAAACACATTCATTCATGAATTTTTCATTATTTGACATTATATTATTATTATATTTCACGGGCTACCCTGACGCTTTCGCCTTAAAGAAGGATTTTCGAAAATTCACCTCCTAAAATGGTTACATAGGGGATCAAAGTTAGTAAGGAATTTTGCCAATTATGCCGATGGAACAATCCATGTGAAAGAAACGCATACCAGAGAATTTGTTGATGACACACAATTTATAACATCACGTCTTTTTCCCAAGGGGGTAAACAAAAACTACAAGACGCCACGTGCTACTCACAGTAGTAACATCAAGTATATAAATAGTTCATACTAATTCCATGCGTTACATCGACTGAAATCTTTATCTTACATACATACCAACCTACCTACTCATTTTTTTTCAAAGGTAGTAAGTCCATACTAGACAAAAATTAAGTTTAATAAAAAACTGTAACCCGACTACGGGAAAATAAAAATGATCTAAAAAGTACGAAACAAGCAAATATTTCAGACAGAAATCAACATACATAGGTACAAAAATAGTCAAAGTAAAGCCGTCGACGCATGCCATTATAATATTGTAGGTGTTCCTGGCACCCATATGGTATACAGCCATGCGACCACGGCTTTACCTTGACCATTTTGTGTCTATGTCTTGATTTCTGTCTGAAATATTTGCTTATTTCGTACTTTTTAGATCATTTTTATTTTCCCGTAGTCGGGTTACAGTTTTTTATTAAACTTTTTTTTTTATACTTTTCCGTTTTTACGCTTGATAAACGTTACACCAACGTAAATAAGAGTAAAACAATAGGTCAGTAATTAACCTGTTCTATTTAAATTCCAATGGCAGAGCATAGTGCGTTAGACGAAACCATAGCGCGATTTATTTCGACGCCAAAACCATTCATCGAGCTTCGAAGAAATCCAAAATATTTCGTTGTTTTTGTTTTTCTTCACAAGAGTGGAATTACAAATTGTTACTATTTATTAAAATTTGATTAACTGAGCGTTGGTATCATCTTGCGAGTCTCACTTTTGCTTGTTTTTAACAATTTAAACATATTTTTTTTTTAATAGTTTATGTCACCCGGACCGTTATTACGAATCTATTGATACCTCATTCATCAACATCGGTTCTGTAGTTTAGGCGCTACGGTGGAACACACTTAAAAGCAAACATACATACATAGACTGTTAAAATCATAACCCTTCCTTTTGGCTTTAACGTAGTCGGGTAAAAAGTATAGGTAATATATCTTTGTAACTCAATCACATCACAAGTTTATCTTTAAATTAATATCTTCATATATCTTACTCAAGATTCCATTAAGAGAGGATATTTAAAACCGCAATGTTTTAAAGACAGATGTGACACTTCAAGAATTTAAATAGGACATAAGGCGGTTTCACACGGCGACTTTTTGCAGCGTCTTTGCAACGATACCCTCACGAATAGACGCGATACAGATGCTCGTTATTGTCGCTCTGCGCTCGATATGCTATGTTTTGGCGATCAATAAGATCTGTCAGCTTTTTAGATTACAGATTTACCTACTCGATGATAGTCTGTTGATAACACATTTTCTCGATTTTGCTTGATCACACGTGTCAATCTTAAAGATCGAGCCATCTCTAGGCTCCTTTAGCATGTCGACAGCAATCTAAATTGTGTCGGCCCAAAGTTTGGCGCCATCAGCGTCCATGCAATCACGTATTGTAGCTACAGGTATGAGAGCACGCACAAAACACGATATCAATTTTCTCATCATTTGTAGAACAGCATCACATTTGCCTCGACCAACCTGTGGTGCAGAAACAGTTTAAAAACTTGAAGGCCACATAATAGTATATCGTCGCTGAACGTCATTGCACAGTTACTTATTTTTCTTCTGATTTTGCATCACTGTCAAAATCACAATGATCATTATTACCGTTATAATAAGGTTGCTGTTGGGATGCTACTGTCATAGGTAAAATAATTGTGAAAGAAAGACTGTACCTTGCTCGCTCCACCACTAGTGTCGCGATGAAGAAGCGCGTCTGTATCGCTACAAAAAATCGCAGTGAGTAAACACTCTTAAGGTTCAACTTAGTTATAATTCATTACAAGTTTTTTTGCAATTAGGAATTAAGTAGGTATAAAAAAAAACTGTCAGAATCAGAATAATTTAGATTTAAGTTACATTAAGATTCCATATTGTTACGTTTTTTTAACACTGGATTGATCTATGGTAGCAATCCACGTGGTCTTACCTATAACTTAGCGCGACTGCTAAGCATAATAATATGGGTTCCTTTATTGTGACTCTTCCTTTATATGAACTTCTCAGTAATAGATAATATAAATTAACATAAGAAGCAAACAGCACTAATTACCAATTCGGCTACAAATACTAATTGTTACTGTAATTAAAATGGATGAGTTTTTCGTCCATTACTTACTTCTTTGTATTTTCTTTTTATTTTATTATTTCTCCGTGAAGACTACCATATATTTATCTAGATGAGAATAAGTAGCTATATAGCCTGTTCCAAAAGTATCTAAAGAAAATGTAAACAAATGGAAAATGGATCAAGAAACGTACCTGTGGATGCCAATTTGTAGTACCATTTACAAATGAAGTGCTTCGATTTGTTAGTTGAATACTTAAACCTGAAATTTTCATTTTAAATCAACGTTCAAGACGTTTTCATTTCCAAATTGAGGTTAATTTTATAACAGCACAATAATACTTTGCGTCGATGACGTAACATCAATTAAATAATTTTCTTACACTCAAAATTGTTGGAAAAGGTGGTGATTCGAAATACAAATGAATATGTTACCTATAGTGAGTGATTGGCGATTGCGTACCTATTAACCTAAACAAGGTTTTTTGACACTTTCATTGGATTTTGGAACAGATCACAAATCATAGATCCATGGTATAGGTACAGACCGTTTTAATACTACTATTACCTGCTTGCCGTCATGTTGCCACCTTTGCTTGTCAACCCATTTTGAACTCTGTTCGTATTGAAACTAAGTTTGACAAGCAATGGTTTTACATGACGGCAAGGGACAAGTTATAATAAACGATCTGTAGATTTGTAATAAGTTTAAAAATAACATTCTCTTCCGTTATCTCCTCTTTGGAAAATCCTTAAAAAAGCTCAACGATCATAATTGAAATAAAGTCATTTTTTTTAAAACAGAAATATCTTTTATTGTGTCCCAAATTAAACTTTAAAATTCATTTACTCTCATAAACCTTTGTTTTTTACCAGCCCCCAAGCCTAAATGCTTCAATCCAGAACACATCAAAGCTGGTCAGCAAAATCAGCCTATAATTTTCCCACTTCTGGGACACAGGCCTCCTCTCTGTGATAAGGAGCGGGCGGTAATCGACCACGTGGGCTCAGTGCTGGTCGATGACAATAAATGGGGATACGAATTACTACTTTCCATCCCTTACACAATGAGCTCTAATAGGATATAAGTACTTCCTACTTAAATTGCATGAAGGAAGAGCGACAGTCACTCAGTTTAAATACGCTCTTGAACCTGAAAACACACACCATAATATTACCTCAGCTCAATGACGTTGTAATCTGCATTTAAACAAGTCCACATCAATTCTTTAGTTGTTTACCGACAGCCAACACGCAATCCACTCGCCTCATATAAAAGAGGTTCCCAGGAAAATACTCATTTCATTTGGCATCACGGCCTTTTTGACAAGTGCTGTGCGAAACGGTATAAAAAAATAAAAGTGTAATTTAAATCTGTCAGTGAAAAAAATCAAACAGAAAATAAATAAAAAATGGATTTATTTAATTGGGGGCGGATGTGATGAATTTATACATTTATTTAATTTCCCTATTCATTTGTCTTATGGCGTTAGAACTTTTGAGATTAGCAAACAAACCCATAGAAAAATAACAAAAATGAAGACTAAATAAATGAAAATTTTGCTGTTATCAAACAGTCACACTTCCCGCCAAAACTAAAAAATACAGATAATAAATCCTTAAAATCCAGTGAAGGCAGACGAAAGCAATAAGAATGGATTCCAATTGGACGTTGTATCCGCGCATGGGGTTGCGATCCCCAAACCTGACGAATACCACGGTGACCCTTCAGGAGAGCTTCGAAATAGATCTGGAAGACACCAACTGGATTCTGACGTCATCATTCATCATTTTCACTATGCAGACAGGTATTTACTTACATTAAAATAGTTCTCGGCGTGGACTGCCTTCATGGTTTGGTAGTCCGAAGCGTGACTGCTGGTGATCCGAGGTTTTGGGTTAAATTCCCAGGTCGGACAAAGTTTTGCAGGATACTGGGATTTTTAAAGAATTTCTTTCCCCAGTTCATGTCAACAGGTTTGCCCTCGTCCGTCTACTTATACAGGGTGTCCGGTTAATAATGGATAACCTTGAAATAGCATTTATTAGAACTTACAGCCGTTCTAAAAAAGCACAAAAAAAATATATATAGCATATTTAGCAATATGCTTCGAAATTAACATTATGATTGATCGTCTATTTCGCAAGTAGGGTACTGGTCTGTAATATAGACCATTCATGATTGCTTCCTTAGTTCGAAAAATTTGTCTGTTCAACAGAATGAATCAGATTGTGATTGATTGTGAATTGCGCAATTAGGCTGCTGATCCATTCATTATTCGAAAATAGGAAGTGGTTTTATCAATCACAAATAGCTCAAAAGTGGGACATTGTTTCGATTAATGCTAATCTCACATCCCTTTTTATAAAGAAACCATCAATTCAGTGGTTGTAGTTCAACAACTCGTTAGTTTAATTAAGTATGTATCGATTTCTGAAAAGAATCGTATCTTTAATACCTTGATAACCTATGGCATATGGAAGATTACTGATTTACTGATCGATAATAATCTTAGAAAAAATCATCACGATTTTTTGTTTTTTGACAAATAAATAACCAACAGAAAAAAATTATAAATAACTTAAATTTCGAAAGTCGGTGTCTTTGGATCTGTATTTTAGATTTTTGCCATCGAATTCCGAAATCAAAGTTATTTTTAATTTTGTAGTATTTTTTTTAGAAAGATGCTTGTTTTTTTTTTTCGTAAAATCTTTTTTATTTTTTACTTTTTAGAATAGGTACCTACCCCACACCAATTTGTATAGGTACCACTACTTGCCATGTAAACAGCAGTGACTAATTATACGACTGATTTATAATTCTTCCTGTATTATTATTTATTATAATAACATAACATCATGAAAATACACAAAAATGGATTAAATATGTATTATCGAAGCTAACTTAAAAACTACCCAAGCAAAGTTAATAAAATTTATATGGAACCACCGCGCAGGCTTCCTTTTACAAATGAAAAGAGAAATTGGTCCACATCTAACAAAAGAAAAGAACAAAGATATATATTATATAAGGTCCCATTCAATAGATGGACTTTTAACACAGCGCATTACTAAAAGTACCTACGATAAGTTTAATTTTAATTTTTACTAATCTTGGGAATCAAATCAAATCGCTCGGTAGTCGAGTTAATATTCGCTATAGATTATACATAATATGGTTAAAAATATTTAACTTGTACTATAACAAAAATGTTTGAAGGATAATTAAGTGATATCTAATCACTTTTGCCTTCAAAGTTTTTTCTCACATGATCTCATAAAAATCCCACCATTTTACCAATTAAGTATCTATATACAACTGATAAAAACCGCAAGTGCAGGGTATTCCCAACAATATGAGGATAAGTCATGATGACGGAGCGGTCATTGGGTAACCACTACATCAATAATAATATATATAATATTAGGTCAATAAAAACAACAGCAACTTTTGACAAAGCCAGTTTTATTCAATCCTTTTAATCTATACAAATGAATTAAATTGAAGTGTCTGTTTCACATGGCCGTCTAGTACACAATTCTTAAGGGTTTTTAGAACCCTCTTCTGAAGAAAACCAAATAATAAGTCTCTTGAGTAAAGAAACATCACAATCGCAAACCTTAGGAATACGGATGTTATTGTAGGCACTAAAAACTTTTTATGTAGGAAATAAAATCTATACAATACAGTGTGTGTGTTCGTTTGTAATGTAAAAATAACAGCTTTTTTACAAAATGCTTAGGAAAGTACTTATAAATTAAATTAAATTAAAATTCATTTATTTCGGGCAACAGTAATCCATATTGTGTTATTATTACAAAACAACTTATAATTTAGAGTTAGTAGTATTGATTTAAAATATTTGAAATAATAAACATTCAATGCATAGGACGACCCGACAAGAAAACATGTTTCCTACCTGAGCAGCCTCTGTATAAAATGTCTCATATTTGGAGTAAAGCTCTCCGCCACAGCTCTCAGGATAGCTGCGACTACCCCGCACTCTGCTCAGCAGCGACGCTGTTTTTTTTAAATTAAGGCTCCTACATACAGGCGCGACACGCGACGCGACACAAAGGTACGTCGCGTCGCGCGACGAGCGGTGTCTTTGTGTCGCGTCGCGTGTCGCGCCTGTTTGTAGGAGCCTTTATGGCTTGAAAGCCATCTGTGTGGGTCTCAGCGAACATTTCTGAGGCGCTGCAGAAAGGGGGCAGTCGCAACAACATCATGAAAGCATTATTATATTGCACGCGCTGGGTATCCAGCGATCTCTTGGTATAACTGACCCATAGAGTGTTCGTGTAAAAGCTCTGAGAGTAGGTCTTGAAAAGAGTAATTTTTCCTTGGTCAGAGCACCGAGCAAACCTATATAATCAATTTTTTTTTAAATTGTCTGTCTGTTTGTTCCGGCTAATCTCTGAAACGGTTGGACCGATTTTGACGGGACTTTCACTGACAAATAGCTGTTGCTATAAGTTATAACTTACGCTTACCTACGTTTTTTTAGGATGTATGGCCGCTATATTATAACGGAAACGCCTTTAATTAATTAACAAAGTGTATGCAGGGGGTAAAATTTTCTAACGTTTTTTTTGCAATTTGCAGGTTAGTGTCAAGTTGTATCTTGATCAAAATAAGATTCGTGACCATAACAAATATGTATTTAGATAATTACAATCATTCATAAATACGTTTTGTTCTCTAATGTCATGATTCATGAAAAGTCATTCAATGGTTCCATGCTTCTCGCATCCAGCGGATTCCTGCGACCTTCACAAGGTTTTCGGTCCACCTTGTAGGAGAACTTCCAACCCTACGTCTTCTGGTACGCGGTCGTCACTCCAAAACTTTTCGGCCCCATCGGCCATCTGTTCTGCAAGCAATGTGCCCTGCCCACTGCCACTTAAGTTCTGCAATTCTTGGGGCTATGTCGGTTACCTTGGTTCTCCTACGAATCTCTTCATTTCTGATTCGATCATGTAGAGAAACTCCAAGCATAGCCCTCTCCATTGTGTGGGCGCGTTCACTAAGGCTGCGGCCAGCACGCCGGTTGAACGCGACCCAGAGGGTCATGGCCATCCGGCTGGCCCGAGGATACCGCACGGTCTCCTGCGAGGCAGCGTGCCTCCTTGCCGGATTAGCGCCATGGGATCTGGAGGCAAAGGTCCTCGCGCACCTGTGGGAGTTGCGCGAGGAGGCGAAACGCCGGGGCTTAACTCCGCTGCCGCGAGAAATCACGGCACAGCGGACAGAGCTCCGGCGGGATCTCATGGCGTTATGGAGAATGCGATTGTCGCAACCCAGCGCTGGGCACGCCACAATTGCGGCGATAAGACCCCTCTTTGAGGAGTGGCTAGAGAGGCGCTACGGCGTCCTCACCTTTCGCCTGACGCAGGTCCTCACCGGACACGGCTGTTTCGGGAGGTTCCTGCACAGGATAAGGCGGGAGGAAACGCCCGGGTGTCATCATTGTGTGGATCGCCCGGAGGACATGGTAGAGCATACGGTGGAGGTCTGCCCAGCTTGGGCGGAGCATCGCCGTGTCCTCGTGCAGGCGATCGGCGGCGGTGATCTCTCGCGTCCGGCCCTGGTTCAGGCCATGGTACGGAGCGAGAGGAAATGGGAGGCCGTCACCTCCTTCTGCGAAGCGGTAATGCTCGCGAAGGAGGAGGCGGAACGCGTGAGGGAGAGGCAAATTTCGCGCCCTCACGCCCCTAACCGCCGCAGGAGGAGACGCCCAGGGCGTCGGGAGTCGCAAGCCGATTTCCGGCCACCGTAGGCGCGGGCTTGCGGACTGTGAGCAATGGGTAGCTCACCGTCCGATAAGGACCAGGCCCGGGTCGACGGCGCGTTGTGTTCCACGCGCGCCTCAAAGAGATGTCAGCAGAATTGACGGGGTCCGCTAGGGCCGATGCCTGCCGGGGTTGCGAAGAAAACCGAAAGGGAGATCGCCCTCTCCATTGCCCTTTGGGTGACTTTCATTATTATAATGAGGATCATTGTGAAGACACTATTCGAAAACCTCCATAAAACAAATATCCCCACTACCAAGTGGGTTGGCACTTCGCTTTTAGCACACGTATGTCACGACTTGGCAACCTGGCTCTCAGCCAACATAGGCCAACCCAGTCGTTTTACAATATTTATGGTTCAAAACATGCTGAATTTTAATCGAATAATTACAACTCGTAAGTCGCGGCCGCTACCACTGGGCCACCACTGCTATTGTTGGACCCTTACTCACTCAAAATCAATCAATCTGCCTACCCTTTTCTCAACTGTGTTGGAATCGGCTCCCAATCTAACCGGATATCTGATTACCAGTATTTTACATGAAGCTTCTGCCTATCTCACCTCTTAACACGATACGCCTTGGTAAGACTGGTTGTCAGACCTTTTGGGCTTCTGTCTGACTACCCGTAACGGATGTCAAATATCTACGAATGATAGCCGGAACCGACAGCTTTGTGCTTTCCGAGGCACGGAGGGGTCCCGATACGTAATGGATGATCACCCATTCACGAACCGACAAAGCAAGCGTAGCGTAACTTTCAATCGACCCTGGGGCTGTTATCATTTAGCCACGAACCCCTTAGCCACAAAAGCCAAAATAATTTATGATTCGTCTCACGGAGTTTTTTCATCCTTTACAAATGAAACACATATATACGTATAGCCATCACTCCCCATTTTGACTCGATATAAAAGAAAACCAGCCCAGTGCGAGCCGGCCCAGATATAAAAGAAAACTCGCCGACGAAGGGATCTGCACCGGTTATGATCAAGTAAAAAAACGCCAAAAAAACAGTGGCACTCCGGGAGTGCCGACAGAAGTGAAAACTTTTAAAAGAAATCGGCAACGTGGTAATCAACGCGTTGATGTCTTTTACTCCACGCACCGCGGTAATCAATTGACGTTGATGTCTTTTTAATGGTCAAAAGCTGGTGTCGTCATAGTGTCGCGAAATCAATGGTTTAGTCCTATCTCAAAAATGCCCAACGCGCCTAAAGAAGTTTTCACTTCAAAAATATTTCTTATATTGGGACCCCCTTTCATTAATTATTTGTTGACAACGGCAATAAAAATACACAATCTGTGAAAATTTCAATTATCGACCTATTACGGTTCATGAGATACAGCCCGTTGACAGACAGACAGACGGACGGACAGCGGAGGCTTAATAATAATAGGGTTCCGTTTGGGTATGGAACCCTAAATACTACTTAGGTTGAGCTACCTACCATCCAAAAACGTCTCCGTTTTTAAGAAATTTGCGTGTTTTTACATGTTAATCTAAATACCTACGTCTTTTAATCTCTATGTGACCTTCTCAATACCTACCAAACTGACTTGGCCAAGGATCGACGTATAAAGGAAAGACCACATTATAATTTTATTACGATTTTTCCTCTAATAAATAAAATACATACAAATTGAAGGTGATGACAGTAAACATTCTGAGTGTGAATAATTTGGGGCTCACTTATACTCCATTTGAAATAAGATTAGATATTTAAAAAAATCTTTTATACAGTCCGTTCAACCAATTTTGACTTCTATACCGTAGGCATAAGGCCGGGGTTGCGAAGAAAACCGAAAGTGAGATCGTGGCCCCCGGCAACAGGGCAACCGAAGGAACACGGGTGGGTTTTAGTCAGTAAGAGTCTGACACGCCCTCCCGCTCCGCCCAGAGCGGGAGAAGTTATTTGATGATTTCCCACGCAAAAAAAAAGGCATAAGGATGGCATTAAAAGCAAAACAGTGGTTACAATACCAACTGTATATTGCAGCTGCCATTTGTCATGCCATCAACGCAATAGAAGTCAAAATCGGTTGCACGGACTGTATTAAAGGTTTATTTAAATGTCGAATCTTATTTCAAATGAAGTATAGAGGTCAAGGTCAGAGACATGAAGAAGCTGCTTGACATTTTCTATTATCCTTAGCGCCCTGTTATATTATTACATAGATAGGTACTTACATAAACTCACGCCTTCTTCCCATGGGAGTAGGCAGAAACTACAGAACGCCACCTGTTACGATCCAGACATCTACCCCTTTAGCTTTGTTTACGTTCACACAATGCAATGTAGCAATGGTTTTCATTTTGACAGTTCAACAATATTCATAGCGTTTTTTTACGTTTCTGTGCAGATTTTTTTTCGAACGTATGAAACATTTTTTGATTGGCTCCTTCAAAATCATTCAGATTGTGATTGATAATGTGTAACACAATTAAGGTGCAGGTATTACGCAGGCATGCGCGCGAGTTCTACGCACCCGTCCTGTCTGAAGAACTATTTGTGTCATAAATTCATAATCTATCCCTTTCCATTTCCTCTCAGAGAGAAGAGGCATGCCTGAGTCCCAGTAGTATTCTCGTTATCTAATAGGCTGAATTTCTAGTCACCGCGTCCTTACTGCAGTAGCAGCCTGGAGTCCTGCGGGGTAATTGTAATACTCACATACTACTATAATATACACATACAATGACAATTGATCGCAATAGGTTTCATTTTGACAGTTCACCCACGTCCATTGCGTTATTTACATTGTTGAGCAGACAAATTTTTCAAACTTATAAAGCAATGGATTAGCAATATCCTTCAAAACTCTTGGATTGGAATTGAAAATGTATTACACAATTACGTAGAGTGATGATTAGTGCCCAGTGAAGGGTAATACCCTCTTCCTCTATTAAATGGGACCATAACTGGCAGAGAGTTGGTCTGTCTAACTAACCCTTTTGAGTTGTGATATGTTTTTATAAATTCACCAATTCGTTTTTTATTTTAGGTTTTGGCATGTTGGAGTCAGGATGTGTATCCATAAAGAATGAAGCAAATATCATGATGAAGAACTTAGCAGATATTTCTTTGGGTGGTAAGTTTTTTTTTTTAATGTTATTAAGTTCGTGACAACAACCTAATGGTATGTAGTCAATGCCAGAGGCATCGAAGTGCTGTGTGTTTCCATCACAGATATAAAACTGAAATATCTCAGTTGCAACGATGGTTTTCTGAAATGACATTCACTAAATGGCAGCACTGAGACGTCATGTCCGGGCACCTGTCAAAAGTGTCAAAGTGCCATATTTTCTTTAGTCGTTACTGAATGACGAACGAATGAATGAAACGAATGATGAATATCATTACATATTTTATATTCATTATCGAAATGAAAGACCTCTTCTGAAAGTGGCGTCAACTGGGCGTCAAGCTGGTGTAAATTTTATGAAAATCCTCTTTACACCATTCAAACCGGGATACAGGCAAGCTGCTTAGCAGCAAAAAAAAAATTGGTGGTTGTGTATGTAGATACACGTAATAAAAGTTACTTGTCCGTAGGGGCAAGGACAGTGAAAGCTTTTCACGTCATTATTACAGCCAAAAAACGTCCACTGCTAGGCACAGATCGTCCCCCAAGAACTGTTAAACGACCGGTCCTGGTGCGCTGCCCGCGTTCAATAAATTCTCGCGACCTTTATATAGCCGTCGCGTCGGAGTACCCTGACAGAAATCAAAGAGCTGTCCTACTACAAAAAAATGAGGAGCCTGAATTATATACAGAGACAAATTGAGGAACCTGTATATCGACGCCTTAGAGTGAAAACCTCGTAAGTGTAAAAGAAGTAACCTTTTTAGGAGGAAGACAAAACTGCGTGCTGCAAATTTTTGTACGGCGTGTTTTATGTTCGCAGTTCTGGATACAAAAGCGAGTTAAATTTCCATATTAATCAATAAAATAAAAAACATAAAAGACGCCGTACAAAAACTTTACAGCACGCAGTTCTTTCTTCCTCCTGAACAGTTACTTCTTTTACACTTATGAGGTTTTCACTCTAAGGCGTCGATATACAGGGTCAAATTGAGGAGCCTGTAAATACAGGGTTAAAATGAGGATCCTGTATACAGGGTGGCAGGAACATCAACATGAAAACTGAAACCATGGATTCAGTACATGACCCTGAACCCCACTGCGTTGAAATTTTTCGTCAGTTACAGCAGTACATTATAAGCTGATTATCCTTAACCAATGCTTTCCCAGGTCTAACCTACTGGATCTTTGGCTACGGCATGTCGTTCGGCGAGGGTGCCTACTCCAACCCCTTCATAGGCGTAGGCGACTTCCTGCCGGATCCCCCTGTAGGCGACCCTCTGATGGGGCCCGTCTTTGCGTCGTTTTTGTTTCAACTGTCCTTCGCTACCACGGCCACGACTATTGTGAGTGGGGCGATGGCTGAGAGGTAAGATTTTAATAAAGTAACCCGCTTAGGTACTAAGTACCTGGGCGACCGAGCTCAGCTCTAGTGAAAATAAAGAATGCTCATTTAATAGTATAGGATAGTACTTACTAATTCCAAACTGTAATGATAGTAGGTACAGGTCGTGCCATTAAAGATGAGACTTGACCGCGCCTCCCGCCGCTCTTTCCCCCGCCCCGATGACGCCCCAGCGGGGACCTCATACCGCTAAAGAGACCCATAAATCGTCTACTGCGCAAGTCAAACCACGTGGTGCGTCAAGTCTCATCTTTAATGGCACGACCTGTACTAGCTGCCACGATAATTATTCTATTGTCAATAATGTCATGTGATTATTCATTATCTTGATCTAAACTTTGGGCGAGATTAAACACAAATACCTCTAATTTTCATAAATTTTTGACAACTTTTTGACATTGAATTTCGCAAAGATGAGATATTTATGACGCAAGATACGTCCGCTAATATTGCATTGACACATTGTTTTGAAGCCGATGCAATGCACAGCATCCAATTTTGGCACCGCTTAATCTCGACAGAAGATTTGGTGAAAAAAAAAAAAAAACATGAAAAAAATACTCCCTGACTGCATAACCTCCTCTTTTTTTGAAGTCTGTTAAAAAAAATAAAGAATCAATCACACACCATACAAAATCAAACTGAAAACCTCATCGTTTTAGAAGTGGTATTATAAATGCTATTCCACCATTATCTTCTCTCCTCAGATGTAACTTCAAAGCATACTGCCTGTTCTCCCTCCTCAATACGATAGTATACTGCGTGCCTGCTGGCTGGGTGTGGGGCTCCCACGGGTTTCTCAACAAACTGGGGGCTGTCGACATTGCAGGGTCGGGGCCTGTGCATCTTATAGGTAAGTCTTCACAGCTTGCAACAGATGAGGTCTCTTCTACTCAATTTAATAGTGTACTGCGTGCCTACGGACTGGGTGTGGTGGGGTCACACGGGTTCCTCAACAAACTAGGGGCTGTCGACATTGCAGGGTCGGAGCTTGTGCATCTTATAGGTAAGTCTTCACAACTTGTATCAGAGGTGGTCTCTTCAACTCAAGACAATTGTATACTACGTGCCAGCTGGTTGGGTGTGGGGCTCCCACGAATTCCTCAACAAACTGGGGGCGGTGGACATTGCAGGGTCGGGGCCTGTGCATCTTATAGGTAAGTCTTCACAACTTGTATCAGAGGTGGTCTCTTCAACTCAAGACAATTGTATACTACGTGCCAGCTGGTTGGGTGTGGGGCTCCCACGAATTCCTCAACAAACTGGGGGCAGTGGACATTGCAGGGTCGGGGCCTGTGCATCTTATAGGTAAGTCTTCACAGCTTGCAACAGATGAGGTCTCTTCTACTCAATTTAATAGTGTACTGCGTGTCTACGAACTGGGTGTGGTGGGGGTCACACGGGTCCTCAACAAACTGGGGGCTGTCGACATTGCAGGGTCGGGGCCTGTGCATCTTATAGGTAAGTCTTCACAACTTGTATCAGAGAAGGTCCCTTGAAGGTCCCTCAACACAATTGTATACTGCGTGCCTGGCTGGTTTGGTGTGGGGCTCCCACGGATTCCTCGGCAAACTGGGGGCGGTGGACATTGCAGGGTCGGGGCCTGTGCATCGAATAGGTAAGTCTTCACAACTTGTATCAGAGAAGGTCCCTGTACTCAACACAATTGTATACTGCGTGCCTGGCTGGTTTGGTGTGGGGCTCCCACGGATTCCTCGGCAAACTGGGGGCTGTCGACTTTACAAGGTCGGGGCCTGTGCATCGTATAGGTAAGTCTTCACAGCTTGCAACAGATAATGTCTCTTCTAGTCAATTTAATAGTGTACTGCGTGCTTACGAACTGGGTGTGGTGGGGCTCTCACGAATTCCTCAACAAAGTGGGGGCTGTCGACATTACAAGGTCGGGGCCTGTGCATCTTATAGGTAAGTCTTCACAACTTGTATTAGAAGCAGTCTCTTCTACTCAACACAATTGTATGCTGCGTGCCTGGCTGGTTCGGTGTGGGGCTCCCACGAATTCCTCAACAAAGTGGGGGCTGTCGACATTGCAGGGTCGGGGCCTGTGCATCTTATAGACCGTAAGACTTTACAACTTTTAGATAAGAAGACTTTCTAGCCAGTATAATACAAACATCCATAAACTCACTTTTCTTCCATTGGCAGAACATACTTACTGAACGTTACGTGCTATCATCCATCCCTACGAATTTATTGTGACGCAGGAGATAAGAGGGCTATGCTCCACTGCCCATTCTCTTTATGTAGTCCCTTGGTTGCCTGGTAAATAAAGAAAAATTAGTTTTATTGTCACAGAAACACGTGTATTTAAAAAAGGTAAACTAACTCGAATAACGCGTCAATTACAAAAGGGGATAACCTTGATTCTCTCGAGTAGGTATTAGGTAGTTATTTCATTTTTGTGTAGCGTTGTCCTCGTCTTCGACTGACCAGTAAGGAACTAAAGACATAAGTTATGTATTTAGTTCCTTACCAGTCAGTTATGTTATACTTTACTAGCTGCGTCCCGCGGATTCACCCGCATAAATCTCGATCCCGTGGGAACATCGGGATAAAAAGTATTTTATGTCCTTCTCCAGGTCATGGTCTACCCATGTGCCAAATTTCAACAAATTTCGGTAAGTCATTTTAGTGTGAAAGCTGAACAAATAAAGAAACAAACTCACTTTCATGTGTATCATATTAGTAATGATGTCACATAAGATAAAGTAGAAATTAAGACCACACCTTGACAATTTCCTCTTCACCCACTTTTTATACAGCTCATACGCCTTGCCGCCATACATATTGGAAGTGAACCCTCCGGGAGGGTTACCGACATTACGTTTGCGCTAAAGTTAAGAGGAGACTCCCTAAATTGTATGTTAATTTGCATTAATATTCTGAAAAAGTCACGCTTACAATCAAAATGGAACTTCAGTATATGATTTATTGGATCTTTTTTCTTTCCAAATATAAGACAGTTACGTAATTGGAACATTTTCGCTCGATCAATTTTTCGAAAATCATGTATTTTAAAAGATTATTTGAAACAAAAACAAGATTAATATAGCAGCTTTTATACCTAAAATAATTATTGACAGTAAGGAAATATAGTTTATTAATATAAGATATTTTTTCTCTAGATCAACTTAAGTTGAACGAAATGAAAATTGAGACTTACGACATTTAGTTCTGTGTTTGAAAACGACCAAAGAGAGCACGCGATATTTAACTTTATTACTGATGTGTTACCGTTTAGCACATAGTGGATGGGTGGGGTGCATTGGGGCTGAGTTTGCGTGGAAATTGTCTTTGGAGTGTCTGGTCTTAACCATCACAGACGGTCAACGGCATTAGGTTTACAACCGTGTTATAAAACACTGTAAAACGAAGTAAAATTGTGTTTTCAGGGGGTCTTGTCGCTATAAGTACGTAGTTTCCAACGTTTTAATTTTTTTGTGAATATTTGTAACCATGAACAAAAAATTACTTTCATTTAAAACCAATGCATATTAGTATATGCATTGGTTTTAAATGAAAGTAATTTTTAAATATATAAATTTTGTTAAAATGTACATCAGATTCTATTTTCTCGGTTTATAATGCTGTATTCCCAAAGAAAAACCTCTATTTAGAATGAGCCCTCCGCGACGGTTCCCGGCATCCCGTATGCGACTAGGTGAACCCTCCAGGAGGGTTCCCGGAACTGAACGTGTGAAACGAGAAATGAAAAGATATACACAACCCTAAAACCGCTACATTCTTCCACCTTACCAGGTGGAGCATCAGCCTTCGCCTCAGCTCTAATGCTGGGCCCCCGTCTCGGCCGATACGCGAACGGCATAGCACCACTCCCCATGGGGAACCCAGTCAATGCGGTGATGGGGACCTTCGTGCTGTGGTGGGGGTGGCTGGCTTTCAACTCGGGCAGTACCTATGGGGTAAGGAATTGTAACACAGCTCATTTACAATAGGTATAGAAAGCAGTGGTAGCTCAGTGGTAACGGCCGCAAGTTACGAGTTATTGGTCGTAGGTTCGAACCCAGACAGGCCCTTTACTTTATGTAAATTATTTCATTACCACTGCTCTCAAAACGGTAAAGGAAAACATCGTGAAGAAACCGGCATGTCCTAGACATGTGACATCTACCAACCCGCACTGAGCCCGCGTGGTGGATTACGGGCCACTCCCTCTCACCGAGAGGAGGCCTGTGTCCCACGCACAGGTCGATTCATCAGGTTAAGATACGCTTGCCGAGGTTGGTCTGTGGATGGGAGCATCTTTACATACCGAGACTCCTCCGTGCCTCGGAAAGCACGTTAAGCCATTGATCCCGGTTGTCATTCGTGGATCTTTGACAGTCGTTACGGGTCGTCAGAAGCCCAAAAGTCTAACAACCAGTCTTAGCAAAGGGTATCGTATTACCCAGTTACTGGGTTGTGGAGTTCAGATAGGCAGTCGCTCCATGTAAAATGCTGGTATTCAGCTGCATCTGGTTAGACTGGAAGCCGGCCCCGAAAAAGCTAGGCAGATTGATTTTACTTTTATAACACATCGCAATTTACCGAACCCCTTAAAATATATTAGACACGTGAAGCTCAAGGTCGAGCGGGCATACAATCAATTAGTCTAAGTGTCAGCTTGAATAACTAATGTTAGTGTCGGGTCCGCGAGACAGGCTCGAGCACGACTATTCACTTTTTACTTGTGTTTTGTTGGACTCAATAGGAAATGTTATGAACTCCTGTCTCGCCTAATTGTGAGTTAAATCATTCAAACTACGACTTTACAATAGTCATAGCATTATAATCTTAGCATTTAGAATAGACACAAATACCTAGTAGGTAATCGTCTAAATGGCACTACTTAGAGACAACTGACAATGCTATGCTTACCTATTCAGCCTTCTTGCTATGTAAGGTAATAAAAGACTTGTCTATATAAGGTAATTATTACCTAGAACAAAATAGGTGGAAATATCAGAGGCATTCTGCCTCATTGGTCTAGTGGTCGCAAAGCGCTACTGCTGAGTATGAGGTCCTGGGTTCGATTCCCGGGTCGGGCAATGTTATTGGGTTTTTCCATCTGGAATTTCTCAGTAGCAGCCCGGAGTCTAGATTTGTGCCCGGTTGATGGCAACAGACTCGTTCCCTATTACTTGGACTTAAATATAACTGGCGAAATATGGGTGTACTATAGGTACACCTCTGCCCAACCCTTCGGGGGATACAGGCGTGATTTTATGTTATTAACCGCCACTCGAACTCTACTTACTGCACTACCAATTTTATTGCTTTCATATTTTATTAACTTATGAAATTGGAATGGTTTACTGGTATAGGTTCAAGGTACAAGAAGCCCACATAGCTATACTGCATTCGCAATTTAGTTTGCAAACATGTAAACAAAATAACAACAACAAAAACTACTTGAAGTTAAAGTTCAGTTTGCGACAACTCAACATTTTAATTATGACATTTTAACAGAAATCAACTTTATTTACACTATCATAATGTTGATATTAGTTAAGTAGAAATAACATCAATTGGAAACGGATTTGAATAAACTTTAGATGCAGATTCTCGAACATCACAACAATGAAATAGTGTCTATTTTGGATTTCGATCTGCTCAACTCGTCTACCACCCCACTAACACTATTTAAATCTATTCTCCGTACTAAATGCGAATCACGTTTCCCCTCCATTGTTCAAGATTGTCGGTAAACGCCGCATTTCAACAAATTAGACAAATTACCTGTCATTTGAGTTGCATGTCCACATGTCCAGTTAATTGATCGGGTGGATACTTTGAATACGTTATTATGCCCATTGTGTATGCGGTGCGGTACTTAGAAACGTTTTTATGCTGGCAACATTGGAAACTAGTTTTGACTACTATTGGCTTATTTTTATGTAACTGCGACGTTTTTTTATTTGGTCTGAGCGTAACACACTATCAGTAGAAATAGGTTTAATTTTGACAGTTTAACAACATTCATTGCGTTATTTACGTTACTAAGCAGACACATTTTTCGAACATATGAAGCAATGGATTAGCAATAGCCTTTAAAATTATTCAAATTGTGATTGAAAGTATGTTAAAAAATTAGAGTGCTAATTTAAAGTTGAATGCGGCATAGGTAGCTCAGCAGTTTTTATGCAGCCTGGCGACTGGGAGGTTGGGAGTTCAAATTTTCTAGTGAATCGAACTTTGAACTCACCCATGATGATGAGCATATTATTATTTAGCTTAGGCGAAGGGAGAACTCAACCATGAATGATTCCAGAAAGGAATATATTTTTCTTGTTTTATGCTTTTCAAAGCTTTCACTTCATTTTATTTTTATTTGATTCGTTTTGTTTGTAGGTTAGTGGTGCTAAATGGCAATATGCAGCTCGAGCAGCTGTCATGACAATGATGGGCTCTTTCGGAGGTGGCTGCTTCGGTCTGCTGTAAGTTGATAGTATTAGAGGTCATGATTCAAAAGTCATTTATTCAAATTAGGCTGAGAATCAGCACTTTTCGAGCGTCGAAATTACATAAATTAGTCCCCCAAAAACGCCCACCCTTAACCACTTCCTAGTGTTTTAGCTGGGAAGAAGGGGCGCAAAAAACTCTCCAGCAGCACAGCTATCCTTTCAGTTACAAAAACTTTATTCTTTTTTTTTTATTCTATACAATATGTTAAAAAAAACCTGTCTTATCCGAAAGGGGCACATAGGAACTGCAATAACATTACCTAAATGTTTTTTTTTTTTTTTTATAAAAGTTATTGCTAGTTAATTGATTCAGGCCTGACCTTGCGGAAATCCATTTTAAAATACGACAGACGTGGATATATTTAGTAACCCTGAAAGAAATCGACGTGTTTCACCTCTCAACGAGGTATCGATGACGATTGACTTGTCGCGAACTCGAACACGGCGTGCTGCCACACCGACCGCTGAACGCAGCGTCAGCGTTCTGGCCATAATTTGTAAGGATTAGGTATCGGTAGGTAGGTGCCGGAAAAATTACAGCACATGATACTTACATTTCTTTACCTCTGGGTTAGCAACACACCTGCTATGGCAGCGGTGGACACATATCATCAAGCTGATAGTCCATCAGGTTCAAATCGTGACTAAGCTTTCGTATGAAGCGTACGTTATGTGAACACCATGTATCCATCACATAATACTTTTTTCTGTCATTGCTTAATTTTTAATTATTTTAACCTATTGTGGTATAGTATCACATATAATTATATATTTATTTTAAGTACACAAAATATAGTAAAACATTTTAAAAGAGTAGGTAACGGTGGAGTTTCTAGCCCATTCTTCTCCATACGAAAACTTCCCTTATGGAAGGGGCGACTAGAATCAATTCTATTTTTTGTTTTTGACGTTCAAAAGTGCTTTTTATGTGCCTAATTGAAATAAATTATTTGACTTTGACTGTAGCTACTTTTAACTACGTACTTCCTACAACTACGACAACTTTTAGATTCTATCCTGTTTTCATTACAGCTTCACACTAGTTAAAAACAAAGGCAAGGCAGAAGTGATGGAACTCATCAACAGCGTCCTTGGATCACTCGTGTCAATTACTGGTAATTATAATTTTAATTATTCTGTCTGTGCTATCTTTGCCAGTCTGCTCAATTTTCGTCTGCTATTTTAAATAAATGTTTTATAATTTTCTACTATTTGAATTTATGTAAAAAACTTGGCAACTTTTTACATCGGGGATGTTTTCAATCAGTGCTGCCAAGGAAAACAATTACCCATAAATATGGAAAAAAAAAATGTAAACTAAAACAACGACATTTTCCTTCTTTCTTTCTCTTTCTATGATGTAGTAGCATGTTTTTTTTTAATAGATATATTAATAAAGTCTAGGTAGACTTAGGTACTGTAGGTACACTAAACTACAAGTTGTGACATATATCTTTTGCTTTACCGAGTACAATGTCTTATCATCTTTCTTCTACTTTCCTGCGCCCTAATTTCGTAAAACACGATCAATCACATCATCATCATCATTTTGAAAAAGATAGCTAATAATTCATTGCTTCATAATTTCGAAAAAAGAAACTGCTCCCCAATGTAAATAACGCAATGTATGTTGTTGAACTGTCAAATGAAACAGATTAGTCTTAATAATTTACGAAAATTTATTACGCAATTAGATTTGATAAGCATTCGATTTACATCAAATTTTGCAAGGGTAGCGGATTTTCCATATAACTATGATTTTTCTTACCAATCACTGTAGTATTCTTTTTTAGCTGGATGCTTCCTCTACCGCGCATGGGAGTCCTTACTCATCGGTTTCATCGGCGCCGCCATAGCGTCGGGCAGCTCTCCGCTGTTCGATATGATGGGCGTGGATGATCCTGTTGGCGCGTCGGCGGTACACGGAGCGTGTGGGCTTTGGGGTAAGATGATGTCAGTAGTAATGGAAAGTAAAAACAGTAGGCAATCAACGAATATAGTGGAAGCCCTAAAGCTAGGTGGAGAACCAGCCGATATTTAATGAATGGTAGTGGATGAATAAGAGTGGCCGAGAATTCAGCTCAGTGGTGTGCAATTGGATTCGGTTAAGAGGAGTCTCCCTAAATTGTATGTTAATTTGCATTAATACTGTGAAACAGTCACGCATACAATCAAAATGGAACTTTAGTACTTATATGATTTATCGGGTCTTTTTCTTTCCATGTACAAGATAGTTACCTACGTAATTGTAACATTTTCGCTCGGTTCATTTTTTATTCGAAAATGTCTTTTTTTTAAAGATTATCTAAAATAAGATTCACAGTAAGAAAATACAGTTTATTATCCAGCCACAAGATATTTTTCATCTAAATCTATGATTACTTTAGATAAAAACGAAATAAGAATTGAGACTCACGCCATTTAGTTTCGTGCTCGAACACTATCAAAGAGCGCAGGCGATTTTCAACTTTATTACGGTGGGCTGCATGTGGGCGTGGAAATTGTCTTTTGAGTGCCTCGTCTTAACAACCTGAAGAGCGCTGCTCTTATGAGACAAATATGCGTACCATATTTGTCTCATAAGAGCAGCGCTCTGTACCCAGCAACTCGCTTATGTAGTAGCCACTGCGGGTAAATATTCCCACTTTTTTGGGGAAAACAATGCCGCCATTAGAAGATTTATCGTTTACTTATTTTTTTTTCTAAACAATAACTTTTTCACAACAGGTGTAATAGCAGTGGGACTGTTCGCTGATAATCCAATTCCTATGGAAACTACTAATGGCAGATCCGGATTGTTCAAAGGTTATATTTTAACTTATTATTGAAACCCATTTTATTGAGTTGCACCTAAACTGTCAGATTGTGATTTTACAAACTTAACTGTATCCGTTTGACCCTCTGAAAACATGCTACCTCAACTATATTTATTTTACAAAAAATCCTATGACTGTTTTTCACATTGGGATACAAACTCATACCATTCTGAAATTCTGATCACATAGGCGGTGTCATCATCTTTATCATCCACAGCTCGACTTCACCCACTCCTTATAGGCCTCGCTTTTTTTGGAGCATAGGCCGGATAGGAGATCTTTTTTGTCCCAATCCCCATGTTCCTGTGCCATCCCTATCCTGTACCTTAATTGCGTAATACACGATCAATCACAATTTGTTTCAATTTGAAACAGATTGCTAATCCATTGCTTCATAAGTTGGAAAAAAAATCAGCTCAACAACGTAAATAACGCAATGAATGTTGTTGAACTATCAAAATGCAACATTATCGTTTATTTTTCATAATCGTTTACGAAAATAAGTTACGCAATTAGGTTCTACCCGCGATGGTAACAATTAGGGCTTGCAATTTCCGTATTTTTTTTTACCTGTAAAATAAAAGTTGACAGATATTTTATTACCGGTAAACCGATAAAACCGTTAAGGTTGTATTTCCTAAATTCGATTTGATAATAAAGTAAATTAACTGACTCAGTAGCCTAAAAGGAGAAAAGGAATAAACAAACTTTGATGTAAACGTTATTATTTATTTTAAAAGAACTTACAGTTGTGATTCATGTCATACAAGATAAACAAAAAATTATTAAACGTTTTTGTACGAAAAAAGAAAATTGTACTTATTATAAATACAACAAATACAATAACAAACTTTTGTATTTTTCTAAATTCGTAATTCTACTGACGTGGGAACAACCGTCAGTAAACAATTTTTAGAAAGATATTTTCCTTTTGGCATCAAAGAAAGCCATTTCGAATTATAATAAAAAATTATATTTTCATCACCTCACATCGGTAAATTACCGGTTTTGATTTGTTTTTACCGGTAATTTATAATGCCAAAATGAGCGGCTTTCCGGTAAAAATGAACCTCGAGAAACCGGTATTGCAAGCCCTAATAACAATGTCGTCCGCCCATCCCACCACCGGACGACCAAGGCGGTCTATTAGCCTACGTTTAGCAATGAACTCGACACAATAAATTTACACCGATTCTTTATTTCTAGGTGGCGGCTGGTACCTCCTCGGCGTACAATCCCTGACCGGTGTATGTCTTATGACATGGGGCATCCTGGTGACTATAACGTTGCTCTGGTTCATAGACAAGATCATGCCGATACGAATGGACCCCTACACCGAACTGCTCGGCGCTGATATTACTGAACATAGGATTAGGCATGGACAGGTAAGGAATTATTTGGAATATCCAGTCATCTGGACATTTGGTGATAGCAGCTGAATTACAAACAAAAAAAAAATTAAAAAATGATAATAAATGCAAAAACTGAGACCTAATTAGGTATCGTTAGAGACGTTAAATTGAAGAAATCTGTTACATGATCCTCCTTGATTATAATAATCATAAATCTTTATTGAACTCAACGACATAATAATATTACAGGTACCTTCTGGTCCATAAAATACACAATCATAAATAGAGGAAGGTTATTATTAGTCAGGGACTCATACATCTCAGCATTGCACTTCACCAAATCCAGTAGTTCCCCAGCCTCAAGCAAGCGGTCACTTACTTGCTGTTGTGAAGTCTCATATTTTTCAAAAATATCCTTCATCAAGTGCTCCTTGTGTAGTATATCATTATAGAGGAGCTGGATATCAGTATCATATTTTTCCCTACATTTATCTAACTCAATAGTACAAGTATTTAAACGTTGAACAAGTATTTAAACTTTCGAAGGTGTCTGAAGTAGGAGGGTCCTCAGTTACAGATCACCCGGCTCTCTTAGATAGGAAATGTTAATTTACAAAATAGATTGTATGTAAAATTATTTAGTAAGCTGTTCCGCTTAACTTAACCGAGCGCTGGTCGCAGAGCGCTCGATGTGACAACACGCCGTGTTCAGGTTCGCGACAAGTCAATCGTCATCCTGAGGATGTCTCGTTGAGAGGTGAAACTCGTGTCGATTTCTTACTGAGTTTTTTATGGCTCTTTAGGAATAGTTAAGTCACAGATAATATAATACTACGTTAAGCGGAACAAGTTACTTATATAACAACGTCTATTGTATTTTATGGATTGGATTGACATGGATTTCCGCAGGTTCACGCCTGAATCAATTAACTAGATTGTATATAGACAATAGGTTAACTTGCTCTGGGGTACTCTAAGCAGTTAGAGTTGTTATAACCCTTGCTGACAAGCAAACCTTTTTACTACACCCTCACTAAGCTCGGAAAACTTTTAACTGTGACTCAACAAGAAAGTGATCATAATAATGGTTCCGTTTTTCCTTTTAATTATGGAACTGTTGTAAAATGTTAACATAATATACAAAATTTAAAATACGAGTATTATATTATTGTGCCTGGTTATGGACCTAACGTAAATCACTTATTTTCATAGTTCTATGACACATATTGTAAGAATCCTGAAGAAGTCCTACTATATCCTAGCTAATCATACATATTATAAAGGCGTAATTTCTTTGTATGTTACGCTGTCATGCTAAAACGGCTGAACAGATTTGAATGAAATTTATTTATTTATATATACTTTATTGTACACCACAAAAATACATAACAAAAAATAAATCAAACACTACAAAATATACAATGGGCGGCCTTATCGCTTTCCGCGATCTCTTCGAGGCGACCTTGGAATGGACAGTGATTTTCCTGGACATAAAATAGGGCTGTCGTCGGTGCAAATAAGTATACAATTAACTAGAATAAATACACAGATATATACAGATCCTAAATAATAGATACATAAATACATACATACTTACAAAATATATAAGCAAAAAAAATATTTGCACATGGGTATACCACGACCTGGGTTAGGACATAGGATACTTTTATCTCGATATTCCCACGGGATCAAGACTTAGGTGGGTGAAACCGCGGGACGCAGTTACTACTAAATAATATTCATCGCACCATTTATTACAGAGAATTTACCGTAACTTTTTGCCTTCTCAGGTCGGTGTATCCCGGGCTGTCTCCGCCCTCCGTCCATTCCACCGCTCGACCAGCATTGAGCAGATGGCCACCGTCGGCATGAACACGGGCCACGGCTACATCGTCGACAAGCTGCACGAGGCTAGTACTTATTTATGATGTGTAGGTATCATTATTAGACGCTTATCTACCAATAATATCGAACAAATGGCCACCGTCGGCATGAATACAGGCTACGGCTACATCGTGGACAAGTTGCACGAGGCTAGTACTTATTTATGATGTGTAGATATGATTAGAAGCTGTTTTTTTCTCCTTCAATTTTAAGTTTTGATTCATACGTCGTATTCTGGAAGTAATAAATTTGTTTTATAAGTTCCACTTGTTTGTGCGATTGGCTAAATAAAATACTAAGAAACAATATTTTGTGTTGAATGATTTATCAACATAATATAAAAGAAAACGGGATACAGGCATTTATGACAAGTCAAATTCAAAACCAGCTGAAAAACAAAAAGTGTAATTACAATACAGATATTGAAGCAAGAATTTCCACCAATCAGCTTTTTGGACCTATCAACATCCAACTTCAGTAAAAGAGACGCTTTAAAATATTATTATGATTTTAATATGTATTTGTTACAGGCTAAGAAAAAGAAAGGCGTCTTCCAAGTGTTTAACAACAAAGCTTTTGTGGGCGACCACGAACCTTCAGCATCCTCATTCAAAACAAACCAGGGATTTTTGCACAAGCGACCTGGCAACCCCGAGAATAACCCCCTCAAAACTCTAGACTCTATGGTCCACGAAATTAATGATGCCACACTAATAAATAAAGAAATAAGCAATGTTGTTCATGTTATTCCGGAAGAAATTAAAGGAAAACGGTATAAGGATTTGACTCCGGAAGAATTGCAGGAATTAGGACGTATTAGTGCCGGTCAAGATAGATTTAGATACCGGTTTCATGAAGATGATTATAAAAATGATATTGAAAGGAGTGCCATAAGATGGTTAGATTAATAATTTACAATAGGATATTTAAATACCTAAAAGGATAGATAATATATGTGAAAAAAAAAAACCCGGTCAAATGCGAGTCGAACTCGCGCACGAAGGGTTCCGTACCATTATCTATAAAAACGAGCAAAAAAAAAATCACGTTTGTTGTATGGGAGCCCCCTTAAATATTTATTTTATCCTATTCTTTTAGTATTTGTTGTTATAGCGGCAACAGAAATACATCATCTGTGAAAATTTCAACTGTCTAACTATTACGATTCCTGAGATACAGCCTGGTGACAGACGGACAGACAGACGGACGGACAGCGGAGTCTTAGAAATAGGGTCCTGTTTTACCCTTTGGGTACGGAATCCTAAAAAACTCGATGAAAATTTAAGGGGTATCCGCTAACGTAAACAGCAGTTCAACATTTCTTACGTTTTTTGCAATTTGCAGGCCAGTACCTTGATCAAAATATGATTCACGACCATAACAAATATGTATTTACAGAATTATAATCATTAGTATCATTAATACTAAGTTCGATTTGTTCCATAATAACAAATCTCATTTAAAAGATCCTATGCAACAAGTCTAAGAAAATTTGAATTGCGCGGGCTACCACTGCGGATCCTCCGTAAAGGAAAACTTTAGAAGTTTTTAAGTTTTCTGTCCTTGTCACGCTAAACGGTTTTTTGTATAATGGTGTTGCTATCAATATTGTTTCCAGTGTTGCCAGCAACTACAGGCTGTGTCCGGTAGGTCCCATTTGTTCTATGGAACATGACGTATTAGAACAAATTGAGAAAATATTGTCCCTATTTGTACTATAGAACTACATACTAGCTTTTGCTCCTGTTTTTATTTGTCTGTGAATGCACAGAACTAAATGGGAATCGCTTTTCCCAAATTCTTCCATGATGAGATATATAGGTACCTAAGACGTGAATGACATTAATCACTGACGTTAGTACCAGGTACAGTTCACTATCAAAAAATTGAAACTACTCGCTACATAATATTTCTATTTTGAAAAATAAAAGCAGTTTAACAATACGTGTTTCTGTAACTACAAACTAAAAACAATTCTTCTTACATATCAACTTCCAGAAGTTTATATACTTAGTTTGTTCTATGGAACAATTTGAGACAAAAAGTACAAACTGTTCTATAGTACAAATAAGGACAATATTTTCTCAATTTGTTCTATTACGTCATGTTCCATAGAACAAATGGGTCGATGTCGATGGGTTTTGATTAATTTTGGTCTTGCGGGCGTCACTTTTCAGTAGAGCTGAGTAAACTATGAATATTAGGGATATACTTTGAAATTGTATGTAGATTATGTACCAATTTTCTTTGGGTACCAAATTCTATAATTGTTTTTTTTTTTTTTGCTTCACATATGTAAATACAGTTGTTGACTGATTTTTTCGTTTTACTGAATAATTTAATTCGTATTAGCATTCGCTACAAATTTATTCCTACTATTTTTTAAATAATATATAAGTTTTGAAGACTCACGAAAGTCAAACTAACATTTTATTATTGATTTACTTATTTAGCTTCACTAATTTATTTTGAGCAAAGTAAAATCTTGTAAGTAATTATGTTATTTTCGAAACATCTAGTTGTTGCATTAACCATTTAAATCTTGTTCATTAGAGTCGTTATTTAGTCGTAGTACTTAAGACCCTAACATTAGAATGAGAGTAACAAATAAAAGTACAAATTAAAATTACATTAGTTTTATTGATTTATTTAAACATCAGTCCAACGTCCTCCCTAACATTTCAAACAAAATGTTGCCAACTAAAATACACCAGAATTAAAATTCTGTTGTTTTTGGTCCGATCTCCGATTCCTAATTTTTAGGGAAATGTGTGGACTTTGGATTATGAGGAAGGATAGGCTCAGATAAAGATTCGCTTGCGAAAAGGAAATAAAGTATAGCCGTGGAACTTAGCCTTCGAAGATTTATTGATTCAAGGAGTAGACCCATGTAATCATTGCAAAGGTTACACATGGGTTGACGCGTGACCCCTGTGCTGGCCTGCAAGGCTCTGGAGAGCAGGCGCGGTCGCAGCCCAGGGTTTTGGGGGGTCTATTTGGTTCAACCCAAGATTTTTGGGGGTCATCTTTTCTCAGACCATAATTTTGGGGGGCGCACGATTTGGGTCCAAATTTTCCAGTAAATTGTGGAATGTCGCCAGTTTGAATGATTTGGAGAGATGGTACATTATCTCACGAGTGTTTAAGTGTGTGTGTGTCAGAGAAGAGATAACCAATTACTAGGCAAAATAGATACGACTCCACTGTGTGATACATTGCCGTTCAATCATCTCGGCCACAACACACTCGCTTTATAGCGGAAGTAACTGATAGCTGCAGGTGTATCGGAAAAGGATCAGCTGTTAGTCGCTGATTGGACGATTCAACAAGTAGGGACAGCGTTTAAGGCTGGTGATTGGTCAGCTGATTCAGTTGTCTGAAGTTACTGCTCGATGAAAATCCTTTCTAGGACTATAGCTGATACTGTAGGTGCTCAGGGAGTGTTAGCCGTTGATTGGACGATTCAACAAATGTGAGCAGCGTTTAAAGCTGCTGATTCAGTGGTCTGAAGTTAAATAGCGGGAGTGAGTGATCAAAGTCCATCCAAAGGCTTACCTAGAGCTCATCCTGTAAGTGTTCAAGATTTAAGATTATTTATGTGTTGAAACATGAGTACCTACACATACAGACCATGCAAGTTATTAAATTACATTATAGTTTAAGATCAGTCATGTTTGGCATTAGTGGCGTACAAATATTTAAATTTCAGTAATAAAAGTTATTGGATATAGTATTAGATTACACACACACATAACATCACGCCTTGCTTCCCCGAAGGGTTGGGCAGAGGTGTCCCTGTAGCAGGTACACCCACATTTCGCCAGTTATGTTTTCAGTCCCATGTAATAAGGGGCGAGCCTATTGCCATCAACCGGGCACAAATCCAGACTCCGGGCTGTTACTGAGAAATTTCAGATAGAAAAACCCAATAACACTTTGCCCGACCCGGGAATCGAACCCAGGACCTCATGCTCAGCAGTAGCGCTTGCGACCACTAGACCAACGTGGCAGCCAATAAACCGACATTACCAACCATCATTACCCGACCGTCACCGACCGACCGACCGACGATTACATAAAAACAAAATAGTAAATGTCAATTTTGAAAACAAATAAATTAAATATATGGTCATAGTTATGTAACAATTATTAAATGTCAATTAAAATTATCATCACAGCAATAATATGTTGCTTTATGTTGATTATGTCAAAGATATATTGAAGTTGTTCGGTGAGTGCAAGTCGCTGATTCGACGATACAGCAAATGGGAGCAGCGTTTTATCGCTGCACTCGTAGCACGACCACCGTAGAAACGGGTTTTGTCGACGGAAAAATAGACAAAATGACAGATAAATAATCACGATCTGTCAGTTTGTCTATTCTTCCGTCGACAAAACCCGTTTCTACGGTGGTCATGCTACGCGTGCTGATCAAATATCAGACATACAAAAGTCGCCATTATTTGATCCGTTGCCATCCAGTCGATAGACTGGAACAGGAGGCATAAACAGTACATTTCGTCCAGTGCGGTAGGATACTGCATCAATTAGAGGAGACTGACGAGGACACTGATTCAATTGAACAGGCGAGGTATTCCTCAAGATACAGGCAAAACGTCTCAAAGTCAAATTATTTATTTGTAATAGGAACATAAAAGGCACTTTTGAACGTCAAAATTTACAAAAAATATATAATTGATTCTAGGTGTTCCAAACGAGGAGACGCCCCTTCCAAGAGGTAGGTCTAGTTTGGGGATCACCGCCCAATCGTCTGCTGTAGTATATTCTTCTTGATTATTAATCATTAATTTTGATATATTATAATACCGCGTTTCTACCGATACTGACAAGCAGAGCATTAGCAGGTGGAAAGCGGCAGGAGGAGAGGTTTCTAAACAAGTGAACGCTCGCCCCCGCTTCCGCTCTGCACGCCATTGTCCACGCAGCCTCGTAGGAGGTTTTCGTATATCGAGTTTAGCGCTTCTCTTTCTCGCCAAAAATAGGCTCCTGCGCAGCGTCGGGTCCGCTGTTCCAGTGCAGCTGTTGTGCTGAAGAAAAAAAACAAAGAGGATAGTTTAATTTAAAAACGTATCATTACTAACCTATTTTTTTTAATAACATAAAAATATATATCTATCTACATACGGTACGCCGCCGTAATTTCACGTCGATTTTTAGAAAGGACTGATGATCATTTGAATCCACTGGATGCGAGAAGCATAGAATCGGTCGAAGTGGCGGTGCTTGGGGAGGTAGCGTCCAGCAGCATACGTCTTTCGGTTGAAATGATGACAATAATTTTTGACCGACTTCCAGAAAGGAGGAGGTTCTATGTTCACAGCGTATGTATTTTTTTATGTATGTCTACCAATTGAAATTATTGAAAATTATTTTTTTGTTTAAAAGGGTATGCTCTCGAGGCAAGCTAAGTTCATAAAAATTATATGGGACCACCCATATAATTTTTATGAACTTAGCTTGGATAGTTTTTGAGTTAGCTTCAATAATACGTATTTAGTCTATGTGGATGACATGATGATAAATTCCTGTCGATGTTATTTACATAGCAGGTATATTCGAATTTGTGTGGGGTACGTACCACAACTAAAAAGTGAAAAAGAGCTTTTTACAAAAAAAAAACTTCCAAAAAACACTATAAATTAAAAAAATAACTTTTATTTCAAAGTCGGTGGCAAAAAACGAAAATTCAAAACCAAAGACACTGTTATTAGAAAAAGCTTTGTAGAAGGATGTCGTCTGTCACTCGTAGCGTGACAGTCTCTTTCTAACACACTCAGGCTGAGATCTATAAAGCAAATTTAGACTTTACTCAAGCTAAATACAGTATGTTTTCATACGAAAATGAACCTTATTTTATTTAATGTTCTTAATCGCCTCGCTTGAAACGTCGCCTATAGAAATATGCACATTAACATCATACAAATAAGGTTAATTTTCGTATGAAACGCTGCTGTACTTTGCTAAAGACAAAGTTCAAAATCTCAGCCTTAAATTTGGCAAATTAAAGTGTGACTGACACTCAAAGAGATAAAAGAATTTAGAAAAATGTTCGATCTAGCTCTTGGACAATACCTACTTAAAAATCGAAATATCTAAAGAAATATAATTGCGACTAATTAGAGACAAGATTTGTGAGAAAACGGGTACTATTTTAATTTCGTCGACCACATCATCACCTACCATCAGTTGAGGTAGTTATCTAACGCAAGCCCACCAAAATTTTTGAAAACATACAGTTTTGCTTAATTTTGTACCGAACTACTCAGCAAAGAGATAATAAAAAATTAAACCAAAACCCGACTACAAAAAACTTAACTGAAAAGCATGAAACAAGAAAATATTCCTATCTTAAATTATAGGCATGTTCGAATCCCCGGATTTTAGACAAAAATTGTAATTCTTTGTCTTTCACTGGTTTATCTCCCTACCAAGTTTCATCAAAAATAGTTTAGTCATTTAGCTGTCAAACGTAGATAAAATTACTTTCACATGTATTAATTAAATATCACCAGTGATCAAATCATTTCAATGGCAATTTATTCTGGCGATTTTAACAATATCGAAGTTACTCGGTGTTGCACAGATGAATATGCTTCACTCCGCGTTTTAGATATGAAGCTACAAGTACGCGGCGGGCCCATTCAGTGAGTGTAACGTAGTCAGAAGATATAAGAGTTACGCGATAGAAAGAGAGGCAACTTCTAGGTGAATATAACTGTAGGTAATTAGCGCTGTGCGACCTGAATTGCACTTTATTATGTTGTAGCAAGAGTCGCCTTTTAGGGTTCCGTAGTAAACAAGAAACCCTTATAGTTTTGCCATGTCCGTCTGTCTGTCTGTCCGCGGCTTAGCTCCGAGACTCTTAGTACTAGAAAGCTGGAATTTGGCATGGGTATACATATTAATCACGCCGACAAAGTGGTAAAATAGAAATAATGAAAAAAAAAAACAGTTTTATTTTAAATTTTATAAAACAAACAGTTCGAAATGTTTTAAACAAGAGTTTTTTTTGTTTTTCTTTTCTTTAACCGATTTAGGATAAATTTATTATCAACACAAATTGATCAGGCCTAATATAATTCATTTTTAGACCATTTTAAATTTTACATATGGAAACGTTTACAAAAAACGATCACAATCACAATAAATAGTTAGTACTAACTAATAAACTATTTAATCTGTGAACATACTTTTTTTTTGTAATCAATCGAAGTAGGTATGTAACACAGATACTGAACCACCCAGTACACTGTACGTTCAGAATTGCGAATTCCGATTTTTGTTCTTAGTTGTACCTTTTACCTAAAAGTATGTTTAAATATGGGGAAGTCTCCAAAATAGTGGCGAGGAATTACTTCATTTCGACCGGCGACGAAGTGTTTAAAAATACCCTTTTTAAATGTTTTTCGAGCTGTTTCAAGTCCTAAAAATGTATAACTTTTCATTTATTTCCATTCATTCGCGATTTAAAACCATGTTTTTTTTTTTTCTTTTTTAATGTTTAAAACATTATTTTAAACTTTTTTTATACTGTGATTTTAAACACTTAATAAAAAAACATTGTTTTATTTCAAACTGTTTTAAATATGTCTTTTAAAACAACTTTTTTGCTTTATGCCAACCCTATCCCCTACACGTAAAGGGGGGATGATTTTTTTATCTCATGTATCCCATATGGTGGGGTGCCGTTGGAAAGGTCGTTCAAAAATATTGAGTTTGTGAAAACCATTTTACGATTCAGGGCTCGTTTTTAGAAATATTAAGCTTTAACGTGCAAATTTTGTTACAGTCAAGTGTGTGTGTGTCCCCCTCCTCCCAGCTAACCAACCATTAACCTGGCAGGGGCGGGCTGCCAGGTAAATGGTTGGTTTTGGATGTGTGAAAAAAGTCACAGCCGTAGTATATATAACGAAACTAAAAGGAAAACTATCACAGCTAAGTAGGCTTTACAAGTTAACGAGTAATAATCGACCAACTTACATTTGCGGTTGCAAAAACATGTTCTCCCATAAATTCCGTATGGAAGAACATGTTTTTCAACTACAAAGTTAAGTTTGTTCTTAGGATAAATTGATCCCAACTACGGATCCCTACAGTGTGCAAGGTCCAATACGCAGTTGGCCGGTTTTATTTCAATAATTTTGCGGAGTGTCCCATCTGTATTATCTCTGGTGTTAATAAATTCTTAGACAGTTAGTACAAAATAAATAAAAATTGCTTGAAAATAACAATTTTAATTCTTAAATGCAACAACAAAACATTCACACAACAAAATAAATAAACAACTGATTAATTTGTGTTGGTAACACTTTAAAGACAGTTTCAGTGTGAGTGGAAATTACACTAACAAAAGTTACCACAAAAAAAAACACCTTTAAAAGAGTTGCCAACAAAAACCGTCAGTGTTACCATGCAAAAAATAAATCAAACAACAGAATTATTGAACCAATGATTAATTTCAGTTGGCAATGCTTTGAAATTCTTCACAGCATCACTAATATCTTCATTTGGTACAGCTAGAGTGTATAATTTATATTCTTTCTGCACTCTACTGGCCGTGGTATCAGCACTATTGTATATTGAATCTGTTGTTCGTACCGGCATTATGATTTCTAGCTCTTGAAGATGTTCGAAGGCTTTCAAGATGACTGGTCGAGGTACTGTTTGCGTCGACGAGTTTGAGTTGGCGAATTTTGTGTATCTGTGGACAAGGATTTTGTTGTTATATTCTGGACTTTACAAGCTCAATGTTAAGACGTATTTTAATAACATCGGACCTCTCGCTTATTCTAGGTTGTTTACAACTTTCATTTTTCACAGAGCTCATACGCCATGCCGCCATACATTATGCAAGTTGACTCCAGGAGGGTCACCGGCATTACGTTTGCGCTAAAGTTAGCCCTCGAGGAGTGCCAAATATACAACTGATTTTATTTTCACAGTTTACAATGCCGAATTGGCTAAGAAAAACCTAAATTTAAAATGAGCCCTCCACGAGGGCTCCCGCCCTCCCATATGCGACTTGAGTGAACCCTCCAGGAGGGCACCCGGCACTGAACGTATTAAATAATAAATAGAATACCAGGAAAGTGCAATCATATCGCTAACAATTATTTTAAAACTTTCTTTTACAGCTAACTTCACGCCTGTAAGGCGGCATTCCAAGGTGTAAGCAGAGGTGTACCTACAGTACACCTCTGCTTACACCTTGGAACTTAAACAATTCGCCGGTTATGTTTAAGTCCCAAGTAATAGCGGTCTAGAAATTTTTTTTAGCTTTCTAGTAACTTATTTGAAGTTGAATTTAGCATGGTAACAACTATAAATTCGTGAACAAAAACCGCTACTTTAAACCAACTTCCAAAAAGGAGGAAGTTCTATTTTAGACTTTGTTTTTTTTCATGTATGTTCATCGATATTTTCGTCAATTATAAACAGATGATGATGATGATGATGATGATGATGATGATGATGATGATGATGAAAAATAAAAAATTTAACAAAAAAAAAAAAACAACCAAAGACTTCCGAAATTAAAGTTATTTTTCATTTTGTAGTTTTTTTTTTGAAGTCTGTCGTTCCTTTTTTGGAAAAAGTTTTTGTAGTCACTTTTTTTCCTATTTTAGAGTCACTCTCAAAACTGGGTCATATTTAGGAGCGCCCAAACCCTAAAAGTATTTTTTAACAAATAGATACTTTTTGTTACACTGACCTATGTAGCACCATTTCAAAATTCATGGGCTGTCCATCAAAAATCTCCATGCCATGTTTCATAGCGATGACCAGAGACAACTCGAGTATAGACAATGATTGCAGCAGCTTTACTCTATGTTCCGGAGCGACAGTCTTATCTATGATTGATGATAGATCCGATACATCTATGAATGGGTTATCGGTGGATAATCTTGAGATTAACTCGAACTGTAAAGAAGAAATTAAAATTGGTATTATATATAAGTAAAATTCAATGCTAGCGGATTCATGTGCGTATTGTATAATTATCACTTGCTTCAAAAACGGTAAAGGAAAACATGGTGAGGAAACCGGCATGCCTGAGAGATATTTCTCGACGTTCACAAGCAGTCGAGAAATATCTCTCTCTCTCTCTCTCGATGGCATGTGAAGCCGAGTCAGAGACCCATGGCGGCATAAAAACTGTGACACCAGGTTAGTTACTAACCACACAAAAAAGAAAGAATGGCCGCGTCCGCGAAAAATTGTGGAGACAAATTCAAAATATTTTATTTCACACAAACCTACAAGGGCACTTATGAAACGTCAGAAGCTAGGTGCACGGTTCCAATTGGTCGCTTCCGATGGAGAAGAGCCGGGAAACTCCACGGTTACTCTTTTAAAAATAAATGGTTTCTACAATGTTTTCAAATTACAGTGTTAATAGGTATGAGATGACAGTGTTGGCCTATCAACAAGTACCAGTTACTTAGTAAAATAGAAAATGGTCCACAATTCTACAGCCTACAATGTTCTCACATTCACAAAATCTAAAAGAAAACAATCTATATAAAAAGATAAATAAAATAATAAAAATAAGGACCTATTTAAACCAAATGACATGATAGCCACTACAGCTGTAAATCTAATTTGATAAAAAAATATATATAGATACGCGCCATGAAAGATGAGACTTGACCGCGCCTCCCGCCGTTCCTTCCGCCGCTCCTTCCGCCGCTCCTTCCCCCGCCCCGATGTCGCCCCGGCGCGGACTTCATACCGCTAAAGAGACCCATAAATCGTCTACTGCGCAAGTCAAACCACGTGGTGTGTCAAGTCTCATCTTTAGTGGCACGCACTGTACAATATGCCATAACAGCACCCTAATTACGTAACATACTTTCAATCACTATCTGAATTATTTTAAAGGATATTGGTCTATATCGCTAATCTATTGCTTTATATCGCTGGATTGCGAGGATAGCGACGGAACTAAAAATTATTGATTTCAGAGAATGGCATTTTTAAATTACTTTATAAGTGTTTTAGTGCATTTCTCAAAATGTAAATGATTTACTGAGGGTTTGACTTTACTGATTAAAGGAAATTTATCGTAGTATCAAAGGATTAAAAAACCGCCATCCAAAGGGGGTTTCAGACATCAGTCTTTATTCACGAGACTACAAATTTATAAATCATAAAAAGATACTTTTATAAAAAACAATGACTAATGACTAAATATGTCACTATTCTTGAAAAAAATTCAACACTTATTGCAACCGAACTGTAAATACGTACGGTATTTACGAGAATCGACCGTGCGTTCATTATGTTGGTATCGGCTCAACTGAGATGAGCATTTATTTGTTACGCTGTCTCTTTCTAGCGAACGTTAGCGCGAAATCGGCGTGATCATTTGCGATTTAATTTGACAGAAATTTGAAGTACACACAACACCACGCCTGTATTTCCCGAAGGATTAGGCAGAGGTGTACCTATAGTACACCCACATTTCGCCAGTTATGTTTAAGTCCCATGTAATAGGGGGCGAGCCTATTGCCATCAACCGGGCACAAATCCAGACTCCGGGCTGCTACTGAGAAATTCCAGATTTAAAAACCCAATAACACCTTGCCCGACCCGGAAATCGAACCGAGGACCTCATACTCAGCAGTAGCGCTTTGCAACCACTAGACCAACGAGGCAGTTATCGGCGAAATCGGAGTGATCATTTGCCATAGCGTATTTAATTTGACAGAATTTTGAATTACGTCGATATTCTCGCAAACCAGCGATATGTTCAAAAAATGAAATTCGGTCAACGCTAAAAAGCTGTCGGTCCTCTAAAACCCGACGACACCCGTGGAAGAAAATAGAGCACTTATTTATTTTCGTAAAATACAATGGCTTAAAATAATAAAAACTCACCAGAACATTCCTAAAGATCTGCTCATTGACCGTATAATAGCAGAACTTTTCTAGACAATCAGTCACTTTGGAATCATGTGCCAAGCTGGCGATGTGTTCATTCCAGTCTATGACGAAGTCCCGGTCTAAGGCTTGTAGATCTATGCGGGATAGTAAGTGTGCTGGCAGAGAGTAGGAGGGAATGGTAGTGTTGTCTGTTTCCATGTCGTCTGTGGTTGCTGGAAAGGAAAGCAAAAAAGTAAAGTTATCTGTGATTATCCAGAAAAACTGAATTTTGCAACATGAGATAACACGTTAAAATGGTAGTGGGTTGACCATTATTGGCGTTAAAGGTAAGAAAGGAAAACTTAACAGAGGATGCCCAATTTTGAGTCTTGAAGGATGAATCGGGACTGAGTTAAAGCCCACAAGACAAGACAAAAAAGTTTAACCGAGGTGGACGCGACGGAAACAGAGCTAAATAAATGCCACGCACGGAAACTCATTTTATTGAGTTTAATAATCACGCGCGTGGCTCCGTGTCAGACGGTGAGAATGACGCCTGGATAGTAAAGATAACTGCTGTCAAGAGCGAGTCGGTGTCGGGCACCGAGAGTTCCGTACCATTTCAAATTTTCATCGACGAGACCTATATTCGTCAGAGAATTTTAACACTGCGGTGTAGAATATTGCAGTTTTAGGTCAGCGCCATCTCTTGACCTATAGTGGAACTAATGCAATTTTTGTTGATGATTTCTGAAAAAGTGTGCTAGGTAGAGACATCGTTTTATTTTTCCTGTAAAATTTACATAAACTTCTATCACATAGAATAATTTCAGATTTTTCTCTATGCAAACTTCAGAGATAAGACCCCTCTTATCTCTGAAGTTTGCAAGTCTGAACAGTATTCTTTTTCATATTTTTCGTCAAAAGTCGAAAACTATGCGGCCTAAAAAAAAGAAAAATGTTTGAGAATGTGCAAATAGCGCATATACCCCACATACGCTAATAGCCCCGCTTCGAATTTTTAAGACCCCAGACCGTTGCAAAAAAATAAACTTATTTGCAAAATAGTTGGGCAAACGTCATCTAAAACTATTCCAAATTTCAAATTGATAGCATTAGTAGTTCTTGAGATATCCAGCTGTGACAAACAGACGGACAGAGAGACTTAGTCGCACCATAAGGTCCTTTTTACCATTTAGGTACGGAACCCTAATAAGGCTAATTTAATCAGTCAGACTATCAAACAAACTTGCTTGTGAGATTGCAACTTTGAATCTTGCTGTTGCTCCTTTCACGTGCTTTGAGTTTAATACCTGTATATTTATAAAATATCTCTTAGAATAGAATAGAATAGAATAGAAATTTTATTTTGCAAATATGGGTAAATACATAATAGTTCTTAAGATTACATTTAGCTCAGCCACATTTTACCAATCGGCATGCAAACATTTGAAATTATTTATATCACTATTATTACACTTATTTAGATCAATTTATAAATTACCATTATAAAATTCTTAAATCATCAACTTAATTAAAAATATATGTTTGTATTAAAAGAAAAATATAAATTAGTATCATAAGATTAAATATCATGTCATTACTATTACCAATATCATTATTATTACAATTCCAAAATCAAAATGTCAGAAATCAAAATGTCAAAAATCATAAATGTCATAATTTTTTTTTTTTTTTTTTAATCAACATGTCACTAATTAACAAATATTTTTCTCCGATAGGAACTCAGTTACACTGTAGTACGTTTTGTCTACCAAAAATTTCCGCAATCTACTCTTAAATTGTGCTGTATTTAAAGTTTTCCAACTACTTGGTAATTTATTGTAGATAATGGGGGCCATGCAAGAAACGCTCTTACGCATCAAAGTGGTTCGACATGATACTTGACATAATTTGCTGTTGTCACGCCTATTCCTTGGGAATACAACAGCCAGGCGCTCAAAACGAGATGGATTTTGCTTGACAAACATAGCTACTTCAAAAATATAGATACACGGAAGTGTCAAGATTTTATGTAACTTAAAATAAGGCGCGCAACTATCTGTCGATTTAAGTTTTAACAATGATCGGAGACATCTTTTCTGGGCCTTAAAAGCTATATCTCGATCAGTTGAGTTCCCCCAGAAAATGATACCGTAGCGCAAGTGCGATTCAACTATTCCGTAGTAAGCCGTTAGAAGTGTTTTGACATCTACTATGGAGGATAACCTATATAACACATATGCGGAGGAACTCAATTTTTTACACAAACTGTCTATATGTGCTTTCCACTTTAAGTTGCAATCTATTTGCAACCCTAAAAATTTGGTATCCTCTGCTTCCTCAATTTTGTCATTTTTGTAATGAATGTTGAGATTAGTTCCACCGGGAGCACGTTGTCTGAAGTGCATTATTTTTGTCTTACCTAAATTAATATTTAAATTATTTTCATCTAGCCATTTAATTAGTGCGTCAAGAGAATTATTTATGTCATTTTCATATGTATTTGTACTTTTACATGGGATTGTTATAGTGCTATCGTCTGCAAACATAGTTATAGGATATTCAAGGGACATGGGCATATCATTAATGTACGTTATAAATAAAAACGGGCCCATCACGGTTCCTTGTGGTACACCGTATGAGATTTTACGTTCTCGAGACCTTATAATGTCTTCATGTTTGGTAACTATGTTAATGTTGCTAACTTCAGTCATTTGTGTTCTGTTTTCCAGATAAGATTTTATAAGTTCGAGCACGTTACCCCTAATGCCATAGACTTCTAATTTATTAAGTAATATATTATAATGGACATAATCGAACGCCTGGGTCATATCGCAAAATATAGCGCATATGGGGGATCGTTTATCTATGCTACTCATAATAGGATTCAAAAAGTCATAAATTGCCATATTGATGGTTCTGTGCTGTCTGAATCCTTTTTGTTCTTCGCAAAGTATATTATATTTTTCCATATAATTATATAATTCCCTGCAAATGTATTTCTCAAAGATCTTCGAAATAACCGGTATGAGCGAAATAGGTCTATAGTATTCCATCAACTCCTTATCTTCTTTCTTAAATAAGGGTTTTATTATAGATGTTTTTAAAGCATCTGGATATTTACCCGTACAAATGATAAGGTTCAGTATGTGGCTTAAATGTTCGCATATCGCGGTTGAGACAGACTTCAGTATCTTAGTGGCGATTCCATCATAACCAACACTGTTAGTATTTCTTAGCGACATTATTATTTTATTCAAATCGTGTGGTGTGCTGGGTGCCATAAACATTGAATCATGTTTTATGGAAGAGATGCACGTTTTCGGCTTACAGTCAACATCTATTTTCGGACGTATTTTGTCAACGAAAAAGTCATTAAAAGCACTAGCGATATCATAAGGTTTGTATAAAATTTGATTACAATCTTAAGACAAGTAGAAACTTAACCGATTATTATAAAACTTTCCTTTGAACAAAATTACCTGTATTCCTCCGAGTCCTCCCCTTTTTCTTAGGCGTGGTAACAGTCTTCTCTTTCCCGGGCACACTTAGCAACTGTACTAACACATCTTTGTACTTATAATGTGGCTCCCTCTGTTGCTCGTCTTCATTCGGGAAGATGAAGAGATGACGGTGGGAGAAGCGGGATTTGACTCGTTTCTCTAGCAGCTCCATTACATCTATACGGTTTGTTACACCTGAGAAAAATTTAAGAATATGTTCACTGACTGATGAAAAGATCAAATTTAAATAGCAATAATACATGTTTGAAACTGAAAAGAGTGCTTTTTCTTTTTCTTCTTCTTCTTCTTCTTCTTTTTCTAAATTATGGTCTGTTCCAAAAGTATTTGACGGAAGTATAAATAATGTTCTGGTAAAATTCTTGGGAGTGCCTCCGCTACCGGCGCTGTCAGTAGGGACTGGTCATCTTCTAGCTGCCATGGCTTACTTTAATTTGATTTTTTAATTGTTTTATTTTTTATTACGGACGCTTTTATCGTTCTCACATTTATAACTTGAACATGAATGATGTAACCAATATTTTGTAACCATATTGTGATTTAAAAGAGTGTCCATGGAGTTTCTTGCCCGTTCTTCTCCATAGGTACCTACTACGCTTTGGAATGGGCAACTAGCTTAATCTGTCTGACTGATCGACCCCTTGACAATTCAAAAGTGCCTGTAACTGGTTTACTGGTTTGAGTTTGACACCGCCGACTCTCATAACGGACACCAGCGGCGCGACGGTTATGGAAACACTTCCAGTATTCAGAACATAGAGTGACTAACCCTAATTAAAGTTTTTTTTTTCTATTTATTCTAGTCGGTTTTGACACTCACCGGCCGCTGCCGAGGCACCGCTCGCTTCGCTCGCTTGGCTCGTGCGTAGGGGGTCACAGTTCTAACCTAACCTAACCTCTTTTGCGAGTAAAAATACTTAACCTAATATAATTCGGTTGCGGGTACTTAGTTCTTGATCACTGGAATATGGAAATAATTAATTATCCTTACATATTATAAAACTAAGTCCCCCGCCGCGTCTGTCTGGCTGAACGCGATAAACTCAAAAACTACTGAACGGATTTTTAAAGTTTTCACCAATGGACGGAGTGATTCATACGGAAGGTTTTAATGTATAATTCATTAAAGGTTTTTTTTGTAAATTGGCTGAAATTTGACGATTATTGTTGAAGATGTCGGAAAAAATCATGCCGACTGGGAACTTTATTGGAGAGCGCCGCGGAAGTCGTAAAAGTTAAATCAAATTTATGTTCTACAGTATTATTCATCTTAAAAATTTCAACAAAAAAGTCCGCGATGGCATATGGATGACCCACAATAACCATTTTTATCTTTCAGCAATTGATAAAAAAATTATTGTTATTTCCGAAGCTATTTTGACCGGTATTATATTAATCCTTATCCAATAAACTATGTTACTTAAATTGAGCATTTAATTTAGATTAAAATGCCTAGAGTACCACAGACACCAAAGGCACCAGTAACTGATGTTACGTCGGGTACAGACACGCGGACTACTTCTATTTAATTTTTAAAGTATTTCACACATTTATTTTATATTTTATTTAATATTTATTTCTGTATCCATCTATCCGTGACATCACTGCGGGCCCTATCAGAATACCAGCGCTGCGAATTTTTTTTTAAAATGTCGCAGCATATGCTGAGATAGGAGCCTTTTGGCCTCGTACAGGACTTTCTGTTATATTTTTTTTAATTCGTTTTTTAATTTTTTATTAATGTTTTAATAAGTGTGTTTTAGTTTAATTTGTGATGTCCTGTGCGAGTCCCAATAAATACTTTTTCTTTCTTTCTCTTTCTTTCTAAATATGCCTTGACATCATTTCATTTAAAGAGATATCACAGATTCAAAATTACGCGTGACAAAATTATTATGGTTGACCGTAACACGGGCGCAGCGGTAGGAGTCAATGACCTTTTCCTCAGCTTTTAGGTATGTAATCCCGGTATCGGTAGTACGTTCCCGTGGGATATTTTCCGACATCCACGCGGGCGAAGCAGCGAGCAAAAGCTAGTGGAAATATATTAATGAAGAAAATTAATGCTTTATTACATGTTTTTTTAATGCCAAATTGCCAACCCCATTATCCGCTATTTTTTTTCCAAACTCAGCGCCGGCATCCAATTCAGCAACCGGCGCCGGCCATCATTTCGAGAGCCGGCGCCGGCAGTGGAAGCACTCCCTAAATTCTTACGCAATTACTCCTAAAGGGAATAAGTAACACATTAGTTTCAACTTTATATCTCACCCCTTTTTCCAACAATCATTGATTGAATTACATTTGTATTTGAAAATCATTGACGAACAATTTTTGATTGAAATACATTTTCATTTGAAAGTCATAAGACAATCGAAAATCAAATCAAACCACTCAACAGGTATGTTTCCTGATCAATTTTTTTACATTTTCATTGGATACTTTTGGAACAGACCATAGACATAAGATGATCTCATTGAGCATCTAACCACATATTATATTGAGAACAAATTTTGACTTCTAGCCTAGGCTGCTATTGCATGGCAGTTGAGAATATGTCATGCTCACTTAAATGTCTCGCTGATGGTGGCGCGTGTGTTGGATCATTCGGTTCCCTACAAAATGGTTGGAGCTGGATGGTGATGATCCACGCGTCATGTTCGTGAACGGGCGCCGTCAGTTGAAACTGGTCATCTCTTATCTGCCAGGGCTTATTTTTAATCTTATATTTTCAATTGCTTTTGATTATTTTTTTATACAATGTACTCACATATAGAAGCAACAAGAATAATGTACCCAGGATTTTGTAATATCTATATTAAAAAGAGTGTCCTTGGAGTTTCTTACCCGTTCTTCTCCATAGAGATCTACGTTTTGGAATGGGCAATTAGCTTCAACTTTCTGACTAACTGACCGACTCTTTGACAATTCAAAAGTGCCTGTAAATGGTTTAATTGAAATAAATGGTTTGAGTTTGATTGACTTACCCAACACACACATGGGAGCCTGCTCGCTGTGCGTGATATCAAACAAGTTGTACAGCAACGTCTGCGTGCGTCCGCTGTGACAGAACATGTCAAACTCTTCTAATATAAACAGCATGCTCTTGCAACGTCGGTCTGCACCACTTTGTAGGCAGCTCAGAAGGAAGGCTAGGTTTTCAGCAAAGGTACCGAAGACTCGGTCGCCAACTGCATTTTCTAGTTGCATCTGAAATGATTTATAGATGGAAATGGTACAATAGTGTTATATCAAATGAAGTTCTATCCGTACATAATATAAAACAAAGTCCCCCGCCGCGTCCGTCTATCTGTCTGAAGGCGATAAACTAAAACACTGCCCAACGGATTTTCAAACGGTTTTCACCAATGGACGGAGTGATTCATGCGGAAGGTTTTTGTGTATAATTCATTAAAATTTTGTGTAAATTGGTTAAAATTTGACGATTACTGTTGAAGATGTCGGAAAAATCATGCCTACTGGGAGCTTTATTAGCGTGCGCCACGGAAATCGTAAAAGTTACACAAAATTTATGTACAGCATATTATCTTTAAAAGTTCATAAAAAAAGTCCCACAGTAACCATTATTATCTTTCAGAATTTAATAAAAAAATAATTGTTATTCCCGAAGATATTTTGACCAATATTATATTAATCCCTATCCAATAAAATATGTTATCTAAATTGGGCATTTAATTAAGATTAAAATATGCCTTGACATCATATCATTTAAATGAAAAGTTTAAAAGATATCACATATTCAAAATTACGCGTAACAAAGTAATTATGGTTGACTGCAACGCGGACGCAGCGGTAGGAGTCAATGACCTTTTCCTCGGCTATTAGGTATGAAATCCCTTTAAGATCTTCAATCCTGTAGAACATAAATTTGATGTATCTCTAACGGTTTTCGCGGCGCACGCCAGTAAAGTTCCCAGTCGGCATGATTTTTTCCAACATCTTCAACAATAATCGTCAAATTTCAGCCAATTTACACAAAACTTTAATGAATCATACACAAAAACCATCCGCATGATTCACTCCGTCCATTGGAGAAAACCGTTTAAAAATCCGTTCGGTGTATTTTGAGTTTATCGCGTTCAGACAGACAGACAGACGCAGCGGCGGACTTTGTTTTATAATATTTAAGGATTAAGTAGTTTTCTTGTTCATGCTTGTGCGGGCTGTTTTCAGGCCTATGTCCAGCTGTGGTTGTCTTTCATCTGATATGGTGATTATCATCACCATCCTCTGGAAGCTGTAAAGAAAACTGGCTTACCTGTGCAGTAATAGACTTGAGAGCAATTTTATCATCATGATGTATCAGGCCGTTGAGTCTGACAATAATGGCATCATTTGAGAGATCCACCTCCGTGCTGATTTGATGCAGCACTGAGTTTATGAGCTGGAAAAAATAGATTTTGTTGGATTATCTTCAAAATATGAATGCAAAAGTGTGTTGGTTTATTTATTTTTTTGTTACGCTTTTACGCTAAAACGGCTGAACAGATTTGGATTAAATTGGGCACAATACACGATCAATCACAATTTGAATCGTTTTGAAACAGACTGCTAATCCACTGCTTGATAAGTGGAAAACAAAAATCTGCTCGACAACGTAAATAACGCAATGAATCTTCGAACTGACAAAATGAAATAGATTAGTCTTAATCAGTTTCGAAAATGTGTTACGGAATTAAGGTACTGGATTAGGCATAGTATACTTTTTATCTTGATATTCCCACGGGATCGTGAGTTATGGGGTGCAGTTAGTTGTAAAATAAACATGAGATTGGTTGCCATTCACCTTTAACATGTACATCTTTTTTTACATCATTCTCACATATATTTATAAATTCAACATTAATGATGTAACTTGTATTAAGTAACAATATAATTTAAAAGAGTATCCAAGGGATTTCTTGCCTATTCTTGTCTGTAGGTACCTACTACACTTTAGAATGGGCAACCAGCTTCATATTTCTGACTCTCCTTGACAATTCAAAAGTGCTTGTAAATGGTTTAATTCAAACTCAAACTCAAACTCAAGCATTTATTTCAATTAAACCATTTACAGGCACTTTTGAATTGTCAAAGAGTCGGTCAGTTAGTCCAAAAGTTGAAGCTAATTACCCATTCCAAAACGTAGATCTCTATGGAGAAGAACGGGCAAGAAACTCCAAGGACACTCTTTTGAATATAGATATTACAAAATCCTGGGTACATCATTCTTGTTGCTTCTATATGTGAGAACAATGTACAAAAAATAATCAAAAGCAATTGAAAATATAAGATTAAAAATAAGCCCTGGCAGATAAGAGATGACCAGTTTCAACTGACGGCGCCCGTTCACGAACATGACGCGTGGATCAGCACCATCCAGCTCAACCATTTTGTAGGGAACCGAATGATCCAACACACTCGCCACCATCAGCGAGACATTTAAGTGAGCATGACATATTCTCAACTGCCATGCTATTTCAAGTCAACATACATCTTAATAAGTTAATAAACAGCTCCATGGTCTCACATTTACAAAAATAAAAATGCTTCTAAATTATACAAAACTATAGTTTGCAATGTATCTAAAAAAATAAAAGAATTTAACCACCAAAAAGAAAGAAAATCATTAATTAATTGGAGCATTCAACAATTAAGTTGGTAAAACAAAAATGAACATTAAGTTCCTAATGTCAAAATATATTTATTTTTTTAAAAGGGGAAGCAACTCTTCCAAATATTAAAATTTTAACTAGTGAGCCCAAGCGGCTGTGGTGCAGGACCAGCATTAAGCCAAGCATTTTTATCTACGATATAATCATCTAACTTATAATATGCTTGTCTACATAGTGTGCGTTTAATGCATGTTTTAAATTTCTTCTCATTTAGTTGAAGAATATCGAGTGGTATTTTATTATAACATTTTACACAGTACCCCATAAAAGAAGCGTGTACTTTAGACAATCTAAAACGTGGTTGATCTAATTTGTTCCTATTTCTACTGTTAAAATTATGCCTGTCACTTATCTTACTAAAAAGATGGAGATTTTTTCGAACATACATAATGTTCTCATATATATACTGACAAGGTACCGTCATGATGTTAATTTTCTTAAACAGTTCCCTTAGAGACTCGCGTCTGCGGAGGTTGTAGATGGCTCTGACGGCCCTCTTTTGCAGAATAAAGATAGAATCAATATCTGCAGCCCGTCCCCACAGCAAAATACCGTAAGACATGATGCTATGAAAGTAACTAAAATAGACCAGTCTCGCGGAATCTACGTCTGTTAGTTGGCGGATTTTCCAAACAGCGTAAGCGGCTGAACTTAGCCGCCCTGCAAGTGATGTTAAGTGAGGACCCCACTGTGGTTTAGAGTCAAGCGTTATCCCCAGGAAAACAGTCTTTTCGACGAATTCTAGTGTCTCCTTATTCAATACAACGTGACATTCACTACTTCTAACATTCGGTAACGCGAATCTTATGCATTTAGTTTTCTTCTCATTTAATACCAAATTATTTACAGTAAACCAATTATGGACCTTAAGCATAGCGTTATTTACGTCGTCAAGCTCCTGTGCATGTCTGTTTACTTTAAAAATGAGTGATGTGTCATCAGCAAATAACACCATTTTTGGTCGGGTTATCAGTAAATTAGGTAAATCATTTATGTATACTAAAAATAGGAATGGACACAATATCGAGCCCTGTGGAACACCCATTTTGACTTTTAAACCCAATGAATTTACACCGTTTATTTGAACTTGCTGCAGTCTATCATTCAAATACGATTTTACTAAGCTCAGCGCAAGTTTATCTAGTCCGTAATGTTCAAGTTTCAAGAGCAGCGTTTCATGATCTACGCAATCAAATGCCTTGGATAGGTCGCAAAAGATGCCTATTGCATCTCGTGCCTCTTCCCATGCATTAAATATGTGTTTTAATAAAGTGACACCGGCGTCGGTTGTGCAACGTCCTTTGGTGAAACCATACTGTTGATCGTGTAGGATGTTATTACGATTAAAATGATTGAGCATTTGATTTAACATTACTTTTTCAAAGACCTTGCTGAAAACCGGCAAAACCGATACGGGTCTATAATTATTTGTGTTTTTGCTGTCCCCGGATTTGAAAAGTGGAATAACTTTACTGTATTTCATTAAATCCCGGAATATCCCTTGATCTACACATAAATTAAATATTAAAGCTAAATAGGGTGCAATTGTCTCAATAATTGATTGACAAACTTTAGTAGACATGCCCCACAGATCTTCGGTCATTTTAATCTTTAGTTGCTTAAAAGCCTTTACGACGACCACAGGGTTTATATGTTTAAATTTAAATTCCACAGGACAGGCTGAAACATTTGCTTTTAATAAATCAATAGCAAGTGAAGGGGAGGAATTTAAAGTTTCAGTAGTTTTAATTGGAATATTGGTAAAGAAAGTTGCAAATTCCTGAGCAACATCGATGTTATCGCTAATGAGACCGCGGGAAGTGTCTAGTGTGTAATCTGTATTATGTCTTTTGTTCTTGTTTGTTTCATTGTTAATAATTTTTCAAACTGTCTTTATTTTATTATCTGCTGATTTAATCTTGTTGCTAATGAAAGAAGCTTTAGCTGCTTTGCAGATATTTTTAAACGTTTTAGAGTAAGTAGCAACATACTTACTAAAAGTTTCCGTCTTAATATACGGCTTAAGGCCATACAGTTCAAATAATGTTTCCCTACTTTTCCTGATACCTTTAGTTGCCCAGTCCCTGAATAAAAACTTAGGGCAAATAGTTTTAGTTTTTTTCTTAAAAGACTTATTAAACTCTGATTGCACTAATGAAAAGAATTGTTCATACAAAATATTGCCATTGGACATATTTAGACCCTGATCACTTAACATGCTGATTAAAGTGCTATTAAACTTATTTAAATTACCTGTTGTTATTGGTCTAGTTTGTATCTGCACTTTTAGTATTGGTGTGTTTGATTCAAAAATAATGGTTTGACCGCTGTGATCAGAAGGGAGATAATTAACAATGGCTTTATGTAAATAATCGCAGCAACAAAAGACATTATCAATACATGTAGCAGTAGTCGAAGTTATTCGCGTTGGTTCTAAAAACACATTTGACAGATTGAATGATTTGAAGAGGCTTAATAATCTACTGCTATTTGAATTATTTTCCAAAATATTAATATTAAAGTCACCACAAATAATTACTGATTTATTACCAGTTGTAAGTTTTGCCAAAACATCTTCCATTACTGATTCAAATATAGAGTAGTTTTGCGTCTCTCCTCTCGTCTCGTCTCTGCTTTGGTGGAGTCCGGGCCTAATGCTACAAGTTTGTTAGCCTGTATATTATCTTAAATAAAGTGCTTACAGTACTTTTTCCGCTTCCTCGAGGCCCAATCATCAGCGCAGAATGAGATTCACCATGCGCTACTGTCCGTTTGAATAAATCATAAACGTGATTCCTTTCTTGACTATGGCCCCGAAACGAAACGTTATCTGCCATTATTTTCAGCTTCAAATACTTTCGTATTAGCTTGATTTGCACCGCCAGTGGATTTTCCGTTTGCAGGCCGCACATTTTAGAGAAAATCAATAATGTAAACAATAGAATAAGTTCGCGCCGGTGAGACGGCGATCAACCGATCAAATACCAGTGTTGCCGACTTCCACGGTCTGGATTACCCAAAAACGTAACTGAAAATCCCCAATTTTGGGGAAAATAAAATCGATATTCCCCACATTTTCCCCACAAGTTTTCAGCATAGAAATAAAAGTGCTGTTCATATAAATCTAATATATTTATTACTTATACTTGAGTATTTAATGACTTTATTCAAGGTATAGGCTCTTCATTGCGCCAAATTTGTTTTTTTTTAACATATCATTTGACGGATCAAATGTTAGGCTCCCTCCTTTAGATCGCGGCCCCCGGCAACAGGGAAACCGAAGGAAAACGGGTGGGTTTTAGTCAGTAATAGTCTGACAATTTGATAATTTCCCAAAAAAAAAAGTATGTATGAGCTCAACATATGAATAAACACAATAACACTCAACAAGAGTTCTGCAATACTATGTATAGTTCGTTAAAAGCTAAAGTACACAACAAGGACTTCCCCGATAAACGATAAAGTTTGATGGACATAAATGTTGCCATAAAATAAACTCAGCCTTCCTGCCGGATAAGTTGAGTTAAACTTGAATCAAATATAAATAATTTATAAATTATATTTACTTCTTATACTATTTCTATTACTTCTAAGTTCAGCTCCAGTGTAAATGTCTAAATTCCCCGCATTTTCCCCACATAAACGCTCTCCCCACAAATTACCCCATCGGACTGACAATCCCCGTAGTTTGGGGAATTCCCCACACATTGGCAACGCTGTACCAAACACTACAGAACTGACAGACGTCAGTCTGACAGTGACAGAGCAAACGGACCGTAAGGACGGCGTCCGTTGAGTGTTGCCAAATGGCCTACTCGTATTTCCTCCAAAGAATCATCCCCAGGGCCCGTACCATGACGTTTTAAAGCCAATACTGGCTATAACACGTCACAGTAAGACCCCAGTTATGATGATAGCATTAATTTCCCTATAAGTGCTAGAGGGTTTAGGTGGTAGGTTAGGTTTTGTTGTTTGTTGATTTGAGTCACCCACAAGCAGCATTTTTGCACATTTATTTTAACAATTTATTTCCCATTTGAAGTGACCTAAGTGCGATAGTAGCGCCCTCATTTTTCCAAAGTCTTTTTTGCAAAGCTATAAGTATTGCAATGAACGTGGGTGAACTATAAAAATGAAACCCAATGCGATCAACTGTCATGTGTGTTACGCCATTAGGGCACTGATCCCTGAATTGAAAAATATTCTTAGCGTACTCCCAAATAATTTAGAAAAATCTATCCAATGTTACACCACATAATAAAATGAACGAGTAAACAAAAATCATGATGATTTTTTTATGGTAGCCAAAAGATCTATTAACAACTTCGTAGCCATAATTACTATTACCGCATATTAGCAATTAGCAAAACTATAACTGTCTTATTAAAAAAAACTAAATAAAACTTGCTTTAAACCTGTCCTATCAAGTCCAGGCTTATCTGCAGAACCATGGTCTGAATTTGTTCGTGAACAAAACTTAAAAAAACCGTGGTCTTCTTAGTACCGTCATTTGAACCGTTGTCTTTATATCAACCACAGTTTAATACAAGTATTATTCGTTCACCATGATATCATTCAATTGCAACGTTTCGTATGCTTGGAAAAGAAAACTTTTTGTTAATATGCTAATGATTATTATGAAGTTTAGAAGTGTTAAAAATATTGAGACTGTTATTTTGCTGGAACATTGGTTATTTCGTCGATTGCAGTTTTTTTAGGTGCACATTACTTAATGTCGTATTAATTACTAATAGTATTAATTACGAAACGAAACATTCTCGCGCGATATATGAAACCATAACTTTAAACAAAATCATCGCAAGTTGAACAAAGTTTGTTTAGCTTTGGAATTTTTAAGTTATCGAAGTCTCTCTAAATAGAACAATTGTCTTTTTGTTAACAGTATGGTTCATTATATTGTGATGAATATTAACGTTCTGTATCGTTCTCACATTTATAACTTCAACATGAATGTTGTAACCAATATTTTGTAATCATATTGTAATTTAAAGGAGTGTCCGTGGAGTTTCTTGCCCGTTCTTCTCCATAGGTACCTATTACGCTGTGGAATGGGCAACTAGCTTCATCTTTCTGACTGACCGACCCTTTGACAATATTGAAAAGTGCCTGTAATTGGTTTATTTGATATAAATGCTTTGAGTTGAGTTGAATTGAGCTGTTGTACTTATAATTTTGGGGTTTTACTCTAAACCCAAAGCCTATAATATAGGCTTTGGGTTTAGAGTAGTGTTCACTTGAATCACTTGTTATAATATAACAAGTGATTCAAGTGAACACCACATTGATTAAAACAATTTTCCCCAATACAATAAAAACACCTAATGTTGGGGGAACTTACTCTAATTTGGCCACACTACGCCAAATTGAAAAAATGACAGTGATGTTTGTGACTAGACACTGACAGCAAATTGAATGATAGAATTTGTCGTTTAGTGTTGTTCTACACTAAAAATTATAAAGAAGGAAATGACCAAGTTGGAATTTAGAACCATGTTTGATGTTTTTAGAAATCAGCGGGGTAATTGCGTAACACAATTACTGTATCAATCCCTTTCATTTTGACAATTTAACAACATTTGTTGCATCATTTGCATTGTCCAGCAGATGGATTAGCAATTTCCGTCAAAATCCTCCGGATTGCGATTGAAAGTGTGAAACGCAATTTGGGCGCAATTCACTACAATTTAAAAAATAAAAGAAAACATTTACATACGATACAAAACTTATTTATAATACTGCAATATGTCAGTGTCACCATGTTTTGTAAAAACATGACAGATGATAAATATCACGGTCCTTCGACGTTCCGCGCATGTGCTAATATTATGTCTGACCGCGCAACACGGGTGAACGATCGATAAACGAAGTAGTAAGTACACAAGAGATCTGCATCTCGAGATATTTCTATAAGACAAAAATATGTCGTTGACTAATTCTTATCAGACATATTACATTGTTAGTCAATTGGGCTCACTTATTAACATTAATAGGTGAGCCCACTTGATATTTTATAAAAAAAATGCGATACCCTTTTTTCTTGTAAAATTATATTTTTTTTTTTTTACTAATTTTGTTTTAAATTGATCAAATTATCAGAAAATATTATAATTTAAAAAAAAATATTTTGGATTAAATGGCAGGACTATTAAAACATAAATATATATCCGAAGATTTCTAACCCATTTATATTACCTTGATCTTCACTTCACCTCTCTTTCTATCATTTCCTAAAATAGGTTTCCTATCCCTTTCCTGACCTTAAACCCTGCAGATTTCATTGTGTCCCACATGAGACACATTTTATGAGTCGTGGAATATATAATTTTTAAATTTCTTAAACCATCTTTTTGCACTATCAGTAATAATTCGGTGGATTCATTGAATGTAGACGCGAAGTGAGCAAGTGTTTCGTTATGTAAATTCTATTTCGTATTCCCTCTTTTTTAATGTGTGACACCATTCTCATGTCACCACAGAATTCAGTGTGGCTGAAAAATTGTGAAAATGTTTAATATAAACTACAAATTCTATTTTTATTCATATTTATAGTGATTAACATTAGTGATTGTATAAAAACTATAACAATGAGTGCTAAACAGTGCATCAGGTTTTAAAATAGTTAAATTATTTATTGCAAATTTCGCACACGACACGAGCCATAATAATCACAATGTAATTTGTATAATATATTTCATACAATTAGCGAACAGCAATGTGGCACCGCTTTCAGTGTTAATTAACAGTGAAAAGTAATAAAACGCAAAATTGCTTAATGCTTCGAAATTGTAAGTGGTATCGCGTTTTTATGATTGGTTTGCATTTTATTCTAAAAGTAGCTCTAGGTTTAGAAAAAAATAATTTTAAATTATACATTCTAGCAAAATTACAAAACGCATCAAATATTTAACAACGATCCCAACATTTGCAGGTTGACCAAAACAAATTATATCGCGCGATCGTGATATTTATCTTATATAGGTACTCCTATAAGGAGTTATTTAACCATCCCGCCAAATCAATACTTTTAGCGGTTCGCGCATTTTCTAGTTCAAGGTTCGAACCATAAAGCTATCCCATAGCCACTCTTATCAACCTTTTACCATAATTTGAGTGATTCGGAAAATGTAGGTTCGAGTTAATTAATTACGAAGCTACGTTATTATGAAGGCTTGAAGATAGACTTTGAAACCTTGAAAGTTGACCATCATAAATATTTGTTTGATTGCTGTATTTCACATGAAAGTAATTAAGTACCGACCAAATCAAGGTTTTTCACGACAATATTTTTTGTTAAGTTTTGCGCTGTTCTTTGCATGTTTGAGAAACGTTTAAAAGCTTGATTGATATTTTGTTATGTGGAAATTGTTAAGATATTTTTATTTTATTTTAATGCCTTTTATAGTTTGGCTTGTTTACCAAATTAATGTTATAATATTATGTTTTTATTATTGTTTGTGTTGTTAGTAATAACTTATTAATCTTTTTTACAGATATTTGTGAATAATTTGAAAAACATCCATTTCAGTTTATTATTTATGTTCATCAATCACTTTTTATACTTCATTTTATTTTCTCGGCCTTTACAACAGTCATTTTTTTTTTAAATCGATTTATCTGATTACACTAAAACATCACTAGTAAAAATTAAATCAATTCATTCAAGCATTAGAAATCATTCATTCTCGAGATAAAACTACAAAATAACATTGTCAGACAAATGCTAGAGCAGATTTATATCTATCTCTCTCTATAGTCTGAAAGATCCCTTTTGGCAATAAGACAAGGACAGAATCAAAATGAGCTCAAATTACGGTAATTCAAGTTAATCGTGTTACAAATATAATAAAATTGTATTGTTCCTCGCTGTGGGTGTTTATATTTTTATTTTGAATTTTTAATGTTATATAAACTCGCGAATTGAAATGTTTATTTCCCAAAACGATTAATTCAAATATATTTTAGTGATTTCAAGCTCAAATGTAAGTTTCCTGCGTTTATTTATTTGTCTTCTGTAGAAAATTATCAAGAGCGCTCTAATATTTTTCATAAGAGTAAAATTTATTTGTTATCGGCGTTTCGTAAATAGAGCGCTTGTAATAATAAAGTTTGGTTTATCTACAAGTTATCGGGAGAGGTTATTGTTCATAATTTAAGCGTTGGTAGTAATCATAATATGTGTTAATTTGGTCTTCCTGTACTTTATAGATGTTTAACTCGATGTTCTTTGTGTTCGAAATTGTTTCTCTAGTATTGTTTACACACAAGAATTGTTCACATAACTATGACTTTTTACTATTGTATCGTAAAATATGGTTATTACCAGTCAATGCTATGGGCTATGTACTATTGTAATTAGAATGTAAATAATCTACACTACGTAAATAACTAGATGTTTACTATTATTTTGCTGCTGATAAATTATGGCACTCGTGATTTGAGATATTTATTTCTCTATCCAATGCATTTTTTATTGATAAAATAAATGATACTTACAATCCTAAGGGGTGTATTACAGAACCTCACTCAAGACTCAAGCATTTAATGCTTGAGTTTACGGGCCTAAGTCCTCTGACAAAAATTCACCCTAAATTAATATCTCAAAGTTGGTTGTAAGTGTCCCATCATATTCTTTAAACTCTTTGATAAGTAAATACTTGAAAATATTGCCTGTTGCATAAACACCCCATCAAATATTGCCTCAAGAGCTCTTCAAATTCATATGCATAGATTTTTCACTCTAAAAAATTAAATCTCAACTCATAACCACCGACTGACTCACCGACTTTTGTGACATAAATATTATGTTCTACAATATTTCTGAGTACCACCTTAAATCTAAGTCAGCATTGAATTGCTCTAAAAGATAACAGCAAGCAAACCTTTTCAAATTATAAACATGCATTGAGCATGTAAATTAATCCTTTCTCGCATTAAAGGCATTTACACTACAGTAGGGAAATTACATAAAAGTCAAAAGTCATTTCTTCAAACTAGGCTGAGAATCAGCACTTGCCAAACATTAAAATTATATAAGGCAGTCCCCGAAAACAACTGCCCTTCACCACTTCCTAGTGCTTTAGCTGGGAAGAAGAAGTGGCCCAACAAACTCCCCAGCAGCACAGCTGTCTGTTCAGTTAGGAAAAGGAATATGTAAGAACCGTAGCAGGTGGTGTTCTTTAGTTTCTGCTCACCCCCATAGAAGGTGTGCATAGAAAAATCACCAGCTGATAAACTATGAAAATATTTGCCAATCATAATGTTTCCATATTAACAATAGAAAATGCATTCTATATTAAGCAATTATATGGCAATAGACTGATAACAAGCTAGCACCTCTCTGTTAATTGCAACTATTTTACACAATGCACTGATATTTATTATACTTATAAATCTACATATTTTTATTCACTTGTAAAGTTGTAAATGTGTAACAAAGGAATTGGAAAATTGATTTTCAATAATTTCTTAATACTCTTAATAGGGTGATTATCTTGATATTTTTTTTTATGCATCACGTTTGTGGCTTTGTACATGTTTTTTGTAAATTAAAGAATACTGCTCTATTAACTTAAATTATGGCACTTTATTCTCATTTTATTTACACTGCTCGAAATTGGCCTCAAAGAGCCTAATGACCACCGGTAATTTGATAGTGATTAATAATGCCAAGCAATGTACTTCTCACTGATCGCTTCTGCAGTAGAACATAACATTGCCATAAGCTTCAATCAACAGTTTTGATTGAAGGTCATGAGCCATAATTCACCAGAACTTTACATATAAATCACCCTTGCAGAGCCTTTTCAACCAAGTTTCAGTGCCATACTTGATCTTTAAGTTTCCCCCAATCACCAACATCCATTTTACTACATGGGCCATTGCTGTAGCCTCCTATTTAAATACAATGTGTAATTATTTAATAATGAGCTTATCTTATTCAGCTGCATCTGGTTAGACTGGAAGCCAATCCCAACATAATTGAGGAAAGGCTAGGCATATGATGATTCTTATTCAATTAATATAATCTAAAGACTGTTTGTAAATCCTTGCTGCAAACATTACTTCATCATCTTCATCCACAGCCCAACTTCACCCACAGTTAAGCATAGGCCTCTCTTTTCTTGTGCCAGTCTCCACGCTCCTGTGCTAGCCTCATCCAGGTTCTACTCGCGATGGTAACAATCTCATCTGCCCATCTCGCCGCCGGATGACCGACACTTCATCTTCCAGTCGTTGGACGCCACTCGGTCACTGCCTTACTCCACCTGTCATTACTACGCCATGCCAGTTGTCCAGGCCAACTCCATTCTAGTTCCATACCTCGTTTTCCGATGTAGAAAACATTCGTACGTCTTTGGATCTCGACGTTTGGAACTTCACCCATCTAAATTGTCAACTGCTGTCATCTCAAACCTGTCTATTGTCAGCTGTTGTCATATCACCAGCTCTGCCAAGCTCAGCAAATGAAGACTTTGCTAAACCTATCTATAATCTACATTTCTCTACCAACTACTATGTCTCTCTAACTCATTATATCTCGCAGATGCCTCTCGCTCGCCCTAGCGGAGTTGTGACGTGCCTCGCGCACAATGGCGGAGGAGCATGCGTGCCTGGTGCGCGCGCGCTCGGATTCTGAGGGCTCCTCCAAACATAGCTTTGGCACCATGACGTACACTGAAGATAGACTTAGCGGTAAGTGACTTAGCTGTTAACAGAATTAATTTGTTGACGACACCATGGTCAGATAGGCAGTCGCTCCATGTTAAATATTGGTATTCAACTGAATCCGGTTAGACTGGCTGGAAACCGACCCCAACATAGTTAGGAAAAGGCTAGGCAGATTGATTGATGTCTTGACTGCAACAAAAAGGCCCAGACATAAGTTTGCAACTTCTGATAAATAAAATATAAAGTAACCAAAATCAGATTGAGAATCAGAAAATTATAATGTACTTTCAGATGGAGGGATTCCGCCAAATCTTTTCCCAGACGGAGGCAATGATTTCTAAATACTTATCATGTGGTTAGTGATTAACTTGGTGTCAGAGTTTTAAAGCCGCCCATGGGCCTCTGACTTGACTTCACTTGCCGTCGAGAAATATCTCCCAGGCATGTCGGTTTTCTCACAGTGTTCAAAACAGCCCTTCTTCTCATTATAACATCCTATCATATGGTCTTATTAATCCAATTCTATGTTTCTAGCCACGGAGAGTGGCGGCGGAGAGCCAGGCAACACAAGCCACATGGCAGCTAGCCCGCCAGACCACACCGCAGACGCTAATGAGAGCGGCGAGCTCCTCGACTATAATGATTCCAGTGTATTGGAGCAGTTTCACGAGGATGCGCTGCGACAGGTATGCTCTTAAGGGTTTATTTATAAACATTGCTTAAAGTTAAGTAATGACCACATTTTTGACATTAGTCATATGTTTTTTGAGTAAGCAACGTTTATAAATAAACCCTCTAGTCTATAGTTGATATGGCTTAAAAAGACCCACCACAATATGTACACCAAACTTAGTAATATTGAGCAAAAATGATTGCTGGAAAACTACTTATTTTTGGTTTGAAGAAGATCAGTTTTTTTTTTTTATGGCACCTCATAGTTGACCTCTGAGGTCATAACTATTTAACCGGACTTCCCTGTGACTGCCTTAATCTTCTTCACTCAAAGCCTCCAGCCAGGGGCAAAAACTAGGCGAGCGCTCGTTAAGGGCACCCCCCTATTTACGAACCTCGGCTTAGGGCGTCGCTGGGGGAAGCACATCAAAGATAGGACGGGCTGGATCAAAGTTTAGATCATGATTATTAATCGGGGAATCGCGCAATTTATAGCTTGTCCATTCTGAAATGACGTGACTCTCTACCGCATTTTACGTACCAGCTATGGCGCCGTGTACGTAAAATGCGGTAAAATCTATAACTCAAAACATTCTGCTTTTGGGCGCATGCAATGGAGTTGTGAGTATTTAAAGTTATATAACATTAAAAAGTTGTATTTATGAAAAAGTTGTAACTATCACCTTTAATATAACCAGACGGTTCCGAGGCATGGCACAGTACAAAAAAAAAAACACAATGACGGGAAGTACAAGTGACTCGGCTTCGTTAAGCGTATTTTTACACCCGTTGTAAGCCACGACTTCGTCCGCGTGGAAGTCTGTAAATAGCACCAATACTACCGTATTCTAGCTAAAGGCTAAAGTCCGCTATAGCGTCCGGTAGATAAATATTGTACTGTGTCTCTGGATTTGTGCCCGGTTGATGGCAACAAGCTCGCCCCTGGGACTTCAATATAACCGGTGGAATGTGGGGGCACTATATACACCTCTGCCCTGACCTTCCTGGAATGCAGGCGTGATGTTATGTTATTTTATGTAAGATAGTTAACTGATTCAGGCATGACCTTACCGAAATCCATTATAAAATACAATAGACGTTGATATATTTAGTAAGCTGTTCCGCTTAACTATTCCTAAAGAGCCTTATAAGCCCTGTAAGAAATCGACATGTGTTTCACCTCTCTACGAGGCATCCTCAGGATGACGATTGCCACGCCGAGCGCTCTATTCCGCGTCCAGCACTCGGCGTGGCAACACGCCGTGTTCGGGTTCGCGACAAGCCAATCATCCTGAGGATGCCTTGTTGAGAGGTGAAACACGTGTCGATTTCTTACAGTTTTTTTTTATGGCTCTTTAGGAATAGTTAGCGGAACAGCTTACTAAATATATCAACGTCTATTGTATTTTATTTTGTGTAATTCTTCTCGCAGGCTGGTTGCGGATTATCCCAAGCGCGGGTGACGCTGGCCGTATTTCTGGCGATCTCCGGCGCTTCGCTAGAGTTGTCTGCTATACCGTTCATACTGCCTTCTGCAGAGATTGAGCTGTGCATATTGCCACATGAGAAGAATTGGCTTGGTGAGTATAAAATATACATAGTGTACTAAACTATAAAACTCAATTGTTAATTGATTTTTTTGCGACCCAGTATCAACGCGTATATTACATTTCAAAACGAAACCAGTTACTGTTAATAGGGATGCCTGGGTAAAAAAAAGCAAATTTTATTTAGTCAGTCAGATAATAAAACATATTAGACGCGTATTTTTTTGCTTTATTATATAAATAAAAAATAACTTAGATAAAACGCATTAAATTTGGGGAGTAGGGGCTCGCTAGGTCACAACTAAGGATAAAATCTACATCGGCGTGACGTCATGGCATATTTTAACTCGATATATCGCCGTAATCGTTTGATTACGTAGTGGCACCGCACATGGTTCAAATTCCCTTGGCACTACGCTTTAGTTCAAATATTGGGTATGGTTGGGTATAGTTTGACCGGGACCGCTGTTCCGCGCCTTAGGAATTTTACTGAACGCCCAAACTTTACTGAAAACTTTTCTTCTTTGGCAGTAATAATATGCCTGGTAGGCGGGTCCCTATTCGTGGTAGGCTGGGGGGCCTTGTCGAAGACGATATATCGTGTCGTGTCTAGCTGTTAACGCAGTAGTTTATTTATTTTCGACTTTATTTCAACGCGAGCAAAGTAGATATTAAATGTATGCGAGCCCTAAAGTGTCTTAACTGGCGGTGTTAAAAATACGGGCCTAATTCAGATTTCATAATCTGTTCTCAAGTGTACATACAATATTTATGAATGACATTGATAGGGGGGCGTTGTTAGTAAGCATTTGTGTAATTGTCAGAAAATTTGTATTGAAAATAACCGCCCAAGTGCGTGTCCGGACCACGCACAATGAAGGGTAAATTCATCCCAACTACGGAAGTTGGAATGAATGTATCCCAAGAGCAAACTAAGCATTGTAGTTGAAAAACATGTTCTTCCATACATCGATTTACAGCACGGTCAATTCTCCAACTAAAACTATACATTTGTAAACGCTTCTTTTTGAATGTGCTTCTACAAATTAACAATTTTTCGAACTTTGTCCGTTACTTGTCCTCTGAGACCTTGCTTTTTGCCAAACATTATTCTAGGTCAACAGTATAGGTTTTGATTCATTTGCGATTATCAAAATATGTCGCACAAATGGCCGTATCTTTTTATTGCGTTGACTTAGAAGCTTGATTTTTTTAGAGCTCCAAGGGACCGTAGACCTACGTATTTGATATTAATTTGAACTTGAACTTGATACCTGTACGCGTTCCTGAGAAAAAGGTTTTAACAGACTGATAGACGGATAACGAAGTGATCCTATAAGGGTTACTTTTTTTCCATTTGAGGTACGGAACCCAAAAAACAAAATGGCGGTGTTAGTTCTGATTTTGGCCGCGCGCCAAAAGATCCTTTTTTTTTAACGATAAAGATCATTTATTTGTCCAATACATGAGTATACAACACACATGGCATGCAAGATGTTCCAATTAAATTATACCACAGTCATATTTTACCTTAACGGCGTACAAATAAGTAGGCAATAAGTAAGTAGTAACATTTTTAATCAAATAATAATAAATTTATCCATTATTCAAATAATTAACAGTCCAAATTAGAATTTAAAAATTAAAATGTAACTACGGAATAGTAAAATGATGATGCGGATATATTTAGTAACCTGTTCCGCTTAGCTATTTCTAAAGAGTCTTAAAAAGACCCCGAAAGAAATCGACACGTTTCACCTCTCAACGAGACATCCTCAGGATGACGATTGACTTGAGCGGCGCTCAGTGCTTGGTGTGGCAACACGCCGTGTTCGAGTTCGCGACAAGTGTGTACTCATAATGTATAATAAAGTCAATTTAATGTCAAAGTAATTAGGAATCCACAATTATAAGAATTATATTAATTTATCATTCAAAAATTCGTTAGTACTTAGGCTTTCTCTAAAAGAAGGTTTTTTAACCTACTTCTTAATATTTTAGGACTGCCTCGTTGGTCTAGTGGTCGCAAGCGCTACTGCTAAGTATGAGGTCCTGGGTTCGATTCCCGGGTCGAGCAAAATGTTATTGGGTTTTTCTATCTGAAATTTCTCAGTAGCAGCTCGGAGTCTGGATTTGTGCCCGGTTGATGGCAATAGGCTCGCCCCCTATTACATGGAACTTAAACATAACTGGCGAAATATGGGTGTGCCTGCTACAGGGACACCTCTGCCCAACCCTTCGGGGAAACAAGGCGTGATGTTATGTTATGTTCTTAATATTTTCGTTGTATTATTATTATTAAATACTTTATTTCAGACCATGTGTCTATTTTGTTAGTAACAATGTTCTTATAGACTAGTGTTAGTAATACTAAAACTACCCACAACAAAACATATAAAAAAATTAAAGTCAATCACTACTGCGCCATTCCATGACACATGGCGCAGCAATGATTGATGTAACCACAGTCCAGCCGACTAGCGATCATGCTAAGAATGCTGTTGGCGCTGCCACATACTCTACACACCAGGGATGCGCCTTTTACGCATCGTATATTCCCTTGTACACGTTTTTTCAGGTGTACCCGTGTTATTTTACGTTACTATTTCCTTTTTCCACAGTAATGATAAGCTTGGTAGGCGGGTCCCTAGGCGCGGTAGGCTGGGGCGCCTTGTCAGAGCGACTCGGTCGGAGACGATGTCTCGTGTCGTGTCTCGCCGTCAACGCCGTGTTCGCTGCCATAGCCGCCTTTATGCCAACTTATGGAACTTTTATGATGGCCAGGTAATGTGGTGATATATTGAAGCATTAATTAATATATGTATTTTTGAGTTTGTAGAATGTGTCTAATAAAGTTTGTTTAGACTTTATATTCTATCCAAACTTTATTGGTATATATACTGTGGTTTAAATTCTGTTATTAAAATTGACCGCAGAATGCATTGGTGTGCAGATGTGCACATTATTTCGCCGGAATAAAAATTAGCTTCATTTGTACAAAAAAAAAAATTTGGTTATAATTGTTTTTTTTTTTTTTGTAAACATGAAGCAAATTTTTATGTCTAGCACGTAACTGTTTCAAACTTAGATAATTATAGAACATGCTCTTACATTTGTGACTGACATAATTTTATTATTAAGGACTTAATTCTAATAATAAACTTTCCAAATGCGCTTACGGAAAATTTTATACTGACTTTTTTGGACTAAATAATTGGTTTTGCCTTTAACCCGGCGATTTAGTTAATGCTTTATATAGGACTAGCTTCTGCTCGCGAGCCTATAATCTTCCTCAAGAACTAGGCTATGCAATGCAAATTTTTTTTTACAAATCCGACAGATTTCAGAGATTAGCCCCTCATAGATAAAAAACTAGCCAACTGGTTGGACTCGCGCACGAACGGTTCCGGATCATTATCTATAAAATTGAGGCAAAAAAACATTACGTTTGTTGTATGGGAGCCCTTAAATATTTATTTTATTCTATTTTTTTGTATTTGTTGTTTTAGCAGCAACAGGAATACATCATCTGTGAAAATTTCAACTGTGTAACTATCAGATACGACCTGGTGGCAGACAGACAGACGGACGGACAGTGGAGTCTTAGTAATAGGGTCCCGTTTTACCCTTTGGGTACGGAACCCTAAAAACAAACAAACATACAAATTTTACCTCTTTATAATATAAGTATAAAAGGAATCGCTAAAGCAGACACAAATGACAAAAAAATCATTTGATTTGAATTTATATTGATGATAAAAATCAACTTTATAGTTTGTCTACTAAACTGCACGACATATCACGATAAATCCGCGAAACTTTTGTTTTACACGAAAACATCAAAGCTTTTGAGTAACTTGAAGTTTGACAATCCGTAACGATCCTGAAATAAGCGCGCCCAAATTAAAAGTTTAAAAGAAACTCGGGAAATTGAATCTTCCGTGATCTCCCCGTAGATTCTGCTCGTCCATCGGCTCAGGCGGCATAGTGCCCACGTCGTACACGTACGCGGGTGAGATGTGGTGGCGCGGGCGGCGCGCGCTCGGCCTGGCGCTGCTGCCGGCCGCTGCCGCCGCCGGCTCGCTGCTGGCTGGCGGCCTCTCCGCAACCATGCTACCGCAGACCGGCGCGACTACTCTCATCGAGAACAAGGAGCACTTCAGTGCCTGGCACAGGTGAGCACTGCTGTCTTCGCAAATAGTAATAGCCGCCATCTTGGATTTTGATTTGAAAATGACATATATCGAACAATACGTATTTTTTCTTGGCTGCCATCTTTGATTTTGATATTAACCATATTTTCAGCATTAACGTCCCAATTTATATGAAAAACAACTGGTAACTTTACATAACTGCCATCTTATTTGATGTTAAGAAATACCTGTCAGTCCTCTGTGTTTTGATTTCAATCATATTATACAAAAAAGCTGTAGCTTTTAGGACACAGTAGCAACCTGAAAGACGTAAACTACACGATTGCTCTGCTAAAGCCGACTGTTAGCTTTCAAGCTCCTCTATGGTTGAGGATTCCGGGTGAAGTGATGATCAGGCCAAAGGTTGAACTTTCGACCTGATCATCACTTACCATCAGATGAGATGAAGGCCAAGAGCTTGCCCGTTGTGGATAAGAATGCTATGCCTGATATAAAACTGTATTACCAAAAGCATAATCAGACTATAATATTCCCACTGCTGGGACACAGGCCTCCTCTCAATGAGAGGGCCCTGATCCACCACGCGGGCACAGCGCGGGTTGGTAAAACCCTGTGTACTTATCTCTTTTTCGTGTGGTTAGTGACTAGCCTGGTGTCAGTTTTTTGCCGCCCATGGGCCTCTGACTTGGCTTCAAATGCCGTCGAGAAATGGAGTCTGCCCACGCTAACTCTGCAATGGAATAAATGGGCAACTCCAAAAAGTTTTATAAATGGTATACTTTTACATCAGTCAATTATGTCAGTTTCTGGATACTTACAGGTCGACATAAAAGAGTCTGACGTGGTGACATTTGGAACTAAATATTTTTCTTTAGTAATGCAGACCTATGATCATGGCACTACTTTGCCGACAAGTGCTAGTAGGTTTTGAGTTACCCACAAGCAGTGTTTTTAACAATTTGTTTAAATTCTTTTGCTCATTTCCCATTTGAAGTGACTTCGGTGCGATAGTGGCGCCCTCATTTTTTCCAAACTCTTTTTTGCCAAGCTGTAACTGTCAGATTGCTTACGCTGAAAGTTGTTTTCACAAAATAAAGTAGAAAAATGGTTAAACCTATTAAAAGTAGAGTGCGGAAGTTATTATATAATTTATTATATGGAAATTCCAAGATGTGAAGGAACAGCACGATGTCGTCCTTAGCTAAAAACGACAATGTTTACAAGATATCGGAAAGTTGACGTGTAATTAGATCTAATGATTTTGATATTTTCTCTTTTGATTTTTGCATAATAGATTATGTGTAATAGACTATGTCGTACCTATGCTCTACCTCCATACGATGACAAAACTGTATCAAATCCACACTGCATCGTGATAAAGTGACTATTATTTACCATTAAAGAATCAGAATATAAACAAATTTACCTATCAAAAACAAAAAGACAAACAAAGTATCAAATTCTTTTTTCTTAGTACAGACGGTGTTGCCGTATATAGATTTTCAAATTCCACCATTTTTTTTTACTTAGCGTGGCCAAACTATATCTCAGATATGCCACTTTCCTCACGATGTTTTCCTTCACCGGCTTTGAAGGAAGTGACAATTATACAATACGCACATGAATCCGCATAGTCAAAGGTGCCTTTAGTTCGAATTCGGGACCTATGACTTGGCAGTCCGATGGTCAAACGACTAGGGTATAACTGCTATTCATCTAAATCTTGTTAACACCGTACTATATTTTCTAACAGGTACCTACTTCTCTGCACCATACCGATCCTAGCATCATTGGTGAGTCTGATCTGGACTCAGGAGTCCCCTCGATACCTACTGGATGTTGGCAGAGAGGTCGACGCTATGGTGGTGTATCAGGTAAAGCAATATGTGTATCTAGAATAGGGCTGATGGCTTTTTTTTGGGTGGGAAATTATCAAATAACTTCTCCCGCTCTGGGCGGAGCGGGAGGGCGTGTCAGACTCTTACTGACTAAAACCCACCCGTGTTGCCGGGGGCCATGATCTCTCTTTCGGTTTTCTTCGCTCCCCCGGCAGGCATCGGCCCTAGCGGACCCCGTAAATTCTGCTGACATCTCTTTGAGGCGCGCGTGGAACACAACGCGCCGTCGACCCGGGCCAGGTCCTTATCGGACGGCGAGCTACCCATTGCTCACCGTCCGCAAGCCTGCGCCTACGGTAGTGGGTTTTTTTTGTCCCAGGTCTGATGCCTGGACAAAAAAAAAATCTATTTAGTCCGTCAGTAACACAAAAAATAATAATAAAAAAATTACATAGATAAAACGCATTAAAGTTGAGAGTGGGAGTCGCTACGTCACAAGTAAGTATAAAATTTACATACTCGTGACGTCATGACACATTTTAACTCAATGTATCGCCGTAATACATTGATAACGTAAAAAAATTGCCATCATCGCTATTGTCTTTATTCTTTCACTAGCTCCCCGCCAGCGGCTTCGCCCACATGATATCTTTATAAATTACTAGCTGCGCCCCGCGGTTTCACCCGCATTAGTCCCCTTTGAGAATATCGGGATAAAAAGTATCCTATGTCCTTCTCCAGATCATGGTTTACCCATACGCCAAATTTCATCCAAATCCGTTCAGCTGTTTTAGCGTGATGCCGTGACCAAGAGAAATAGGGATTCATTTTTATATATATAGATAGTCTATGTTACTCAGTGATAACATAGCATTCTACTGGTGAAAGAATTTTAAAATCAGTCCAGTAGTTATTGAGTTTATTAATTACAAAAAAAAAAAAATATACAAATGTATTCTCGTCAAATCGTTTGTTAATTTATTTTTAATGTCACGTTAATGTTTCGTTGTTATTTGTTATGTTTTGTTTTTTACTCTTTGTCTCTGCATCACCCAAAGGTTGACTGGTAGAAAATGCCATTAAGTTTACCTCTTTACATTTCTGTGCTTGAAGTATTAAATAAGTAAATAATAAGGTAGGATAAACCGGTAGCTTGGACCCTGTTCACGATACCGGTGAGCTACTATTTTTATAATTTTAAATATTATTGTCAACCTAAATATTCTCAATTATTTTGCAGAATATCCACAGTAGTAACAAGTTCCGTCTATGCGGCAATGCGCATGTGAGTGCAGCCAGCGCCGAGTACCGGCTGGGAGAGCTCGCGTTACCGGGCAAGAGGCGCCCGCCTGCCCTGCACCACGTCAGACATAGCGTGAAGATGGTAAGTTATAAAATACACAGGAAGCAATAACAAGTTTCGGGTATAATAGAGAAGGTGAATAGCCATAAAAGACTGAAAAGGTGACACAAAAAAAAAAAACTTTATTTCAAACCTAGATCCATATGATGTTAGCAATACACACTACTTATTATCTATGTTAGTAACAAACGAAAAATAACATTTAATTCATATATCTGCTGCTCTCACCAGACGCACCGGGTATATGTACATGTACACGTACCCAATGCGCCATAATGGTGCAGCACGGCTGATCACTAATGACCTTCAGAATGTCATTGCCGCTCCCACGCACTCTGCGCATCATAGAAGCAGTCTTCTTACGTAAAATGGTACTGAAACCGTCAGTACGGGCTTCCGCGAACATTCCTGACGCGCTACAGTAGCTCACACACGCACAGCGCACACGCAGCACTCGCGTACAGTGACACTGATAGAGAGGAAAATAAATAAAAATGCGCGGATCGATCCCAATTAAAATAGGACCAAGGCCAAATAGTCTTCATTTACTTGCCATGTTTTCTACAAATGAAAATCAATTTGCCTAGCCTTTTCCCAACTATGTTGGGGTCAGCTTCCAGTCGAACCGGATGCAGCCGAATACCGTATTTTACATGGAGCGACTGCCTATTTGACCGCAACCCAGTAACTGGGTAATACGATACCCCTTGGTAAGACTGGTTGTCAGACTTTCGCGCTTCTGACGACCCGTAACGACTGTCAAAGATCTACGAATGACAGCCGGGACCAACGGCTTAACGTGCTTTCCGAAGCACGGACGAGTCTCGGTATGTTAAGATTGTCTCACCAATCCACAGACCAACCTCGGCAAGCGTAGTTTAACCTGATGAATCGAACCGAACTATTTTTACTTAGCCACGAGCAGCCCCACCCATTACTTAGCCCCATTTGTTTCTACAAATGAAAATTAAAACACAAAACTATTTAATTGATTCAGCCGTGGCATTTTATAATGGATTTCCGCAAGGGAAATCCATTATAAAATGCAATAGAAGTGAATATGTTTAGTAACCTGTTCCGCTTAGCTATTTCTAAAGAGTCTTAAAAAGACCCTGAAAGAAATCGACACGTGTTTCACCTCTTAACGAGGCGTACTCAGGATGACGATTGACTTGTCGTGAACTCGAACACGGCGTGTTGCCACACCAAGCACTGAGCGCAGACTGCTGCGCTGTCTAAGAGTTCGCAACAAGTCAATCGTCATCCTGAGTACGCGTACTAAAATAATGTGTTATTTGTTTTTACCAAAATCAAGTTCTTCATACACATTGCTTTACTTCAAATTTTTTCGGTTTTTGTTCTGTACCCTTGAGAGAAAAGCTCACTCTGTATAAACACCTTTTATGTCTTGTCCTCAGTTCTGGCAGTCATTTTTCCAGTTGTTCTCGAGCACGTACAGAAGTACTACTCTGTCTCTTGGAGGGACACTGCTGTTCACTATGGCGATCCAGGTAGAAAACATCATTTTATTTTAACTTTAATGACAACATGGCCGACGAAAAATAGATTATAAAAAAAATATTGGACACGTATTTTTTCTTTTTTACGTAATCAAATGATTACGGCGATGCATTGAGTTAAAATGTAGCATGACGTCACGTCTATGTAGATTTTACACTGAGTTGTGACGTAGCGAGCCCCGACTCCCGAACTGTATTGTGTTTTATCTACAAAAAAAATTACATAACATAACATCACGCCTGTAATCCCCGAAGGGTTAGGCAGAGGTGTACCTATAGCACACCCACTTTTCGCCAGTTATGTTTAAGTCCCATGTAATAGGGGTAGAGCCTATTGCCATCAACCGGGCACAAATTCAGACTCCGAGCTGTTACTGAGAAATTCCAGATGGAAAACCCAGTAACACTTTGCACGACCCGGGAACCGAACCCAGGACCTAATACTCAGCAGTAGCGCTTGCGACCACTAGACCAACGAGGCAGTCATTTTTTTTTTTAAATAATATGATGAAGTAAAAATACGTGTCTAATATTTTTTTTAATATTAGACACGTAATATCTTTAATTTTTTTTTTTTGACCCAGGCATGTTAACTATTGTGTAATTTATTAAGTCAGTTAATATCTTAGGAAGTGATAGAACTAATAAGAACTGTAATAAATGCTGAGACGTGTCATGTTATCGCATTGCATGCGTTAAAAATAGATTTAGTTCAAATGTTTCTTGAAATCATTTTTCTCATGCGCTTAGTCTCCTTCTTGCCAAAGTGGTGTAGAACATACTAAGATTTCTCATCCTATTGATTAATATCGCAAAGTGTAATATTCTCCATCTTATGATATTTGTTGACATACCGAATCATTTACCTGCAAACTGTATTTTATCAGTGAAGCGAAGTTTGTGAGGATGGATGGATGTTTGTTACTCTTTCACGCAAAAACTACTCAACAGATTTGGATGGAATTTGGCGCACAAGTAGTTTATAACCTAGATTAACACATAGTTAATTTTTATCCCGATATTCCCACGGGATCGAGACTTATGCAGGTGAAACCGCGGGGCGCTGCTAGTAATATTATAAATTTGAAAGTTTGTATGTTTGTTACTCAATCACGCAAAAACGGCTAAACGGATTTAGATGAAATTTGGCATAAAAAGAGTTTATAACCTAGATTAACATAAGATACTTTTTATCCCGGTAGAACAATCTCGTGGGAGTATTTCCAACGTCCACGCAAGCGAAGCCGCGGGCTAAAGCTGGGTAATAATAGAATCGAAATATTTCGCTCTCCCACAGTACTACCTCGCCTCCTACATACCGGCAACTGTCGTAAAAATGGAGAGTGAACTCTACGAGGCGTCAAAACGAAGCATCGAAAACGAGACATACATAGACGTCCAATACAATACGACTATGGAAAATGTCGAATACTACAACGTGACGTTCAACAATTGCACCATTCGAGATATGTTGATGTCGCACGTCGCGTTCAAGAACTGCTCCTTCACTAACGTGGCGCTGTCCAATATAAAGACGTCGTTCACTACCTTTGAGGGGTGCCTGTTTGTTAATAGCACGTGAGTACTGCTTCACTATAAAATTGATAAATACAGAAATTAAAAAAAAAAACATTGGAAATCACTAAGAACTTTTCTATGACAATGACAACGACCCAATGAAAATCTTATGCTATGGCGACCCTATGACATTGACAACGTGACACTATATCAATGACAGTATTACAATAATGCTATGCGAATGACACTATGACGATGGCAATATGATACTCAAACAAAATAGATCTATGACTCTATTTTAATGACACTAACAAAATTGCGAATACTACAAAATGACGTTCAACAATTGACCATTCGAAATATGTTGATGTCGCACGTCGCGATCAAAAACCGCTCCTTCACGAATGTGGCTCTATCCAATATTCAGACATCATTCGATACCTTTGAGGGGTGCCTGTTTGTTAAAAGCACGTGAATAATACTTTAAAATATAATAAAACACGCAAATTAAAGTATTTTTTCAACAATAGTGACACTTTGGCAGTGACAGTTTGAAAATGATACTATGAAAATGACACTATGACGACGACGCTGGGACAATGACACTATCGCGATGACAGTATGACAGTGACACTATGACAATTTATCGAATACTACAACATGAAGTTCACAACAAGTGCACTATTCGAGATAAGTTGATGTCGCAAATTCGTGTTCAAGAACTGCTCCTTCACTACCGTGGCGCTGTCCAATATTAAGACATCGTTCACCTCCTTTAAGGGATGCCTGTTTGCTAATAGCATTTAATAAACATGCAAATTAAAGCATTTTTTCAATTATAGTCTAGAGACTGTGAAAATGAGACTATGACGACGACACATTGACAGACACAATACGACAAAAAAAAAATCAAATACTACTTCATTGGTTCGAGGCGCTTGTTCCATTCGAGATAATTATCTTGATGTCATACGTCATGTGTGTTTTCATATAAATAAAATCTTCAAAAATTTCTTGTATGCTCATAATTAATTTATTGTTTTTTTCTTCAGAATAATCGACACAGACATGGAAGTAGGCAGAGAACTAGACGAATGGTGTATATTCAACAGCACAATAATACGAGGCATGCGCGGCGGCTGCGCACGACACGCCGACTTAACTTCCAAACTGGGGGGGATGACGTCAGAGCAGAGCTACGTGTCGCACGCGATGTTCCTCGTCACGTTCATAGCGCTGTTGCCGCACTCCTTCAGACCCACCGGTATTTATAACAAATATCTTAATACAGTTAAACCAAAAAGGGTATGCGCTTCGGTAATCTTCGTTAATCAAGGCATTGACACGTAAAACTTAATCGGAGATTCCCCATCCCCCATATCCGCCTCCGTCCATTTGGAGTCCATTCGGACGGTACGGGGGAGTTCGGTATCACTTCAAGACCCAGATTACCATTCATCATCCGGTTACCTCTCCGATTAAATTTTACGTGCCATTGCTTTAACTACGTGTTTTCCAGTTAGAATGAACATCGCGCCACAGAGTAACACAAAGGCAAAGCTTCTAACTTTTCCTGCCGCGCTTTGTAGTAGTGCTCCTATCATTGCGCGTTTGTATGAAGTTTCCTCTCAGTCAGATTACCTACTCGGGCCGCAGATCGTCATATTCAATCAATCATTCAAATAATTCTATTTTCAGATTATACAATCAAATTTGCTAAAAATTAAAAACACGTCTTAAACACTAGTGTTAGTGCATAATAATATTTGGCAAATTTTGGTCATAATTACTAGTAATGTCAAAATCACCATTAACAATGTCAAAATCATTAATAAGACAACCAAATATGCAATAAATAATTAAACATTATTTCAAGGCACGATTTAACGGTAATACCTATGTCCTGGTCCAGTGCCTGAGTAGTGGACCTTCCGCCCTATCGGCCACAGTGACCAAGAGGCTGTTGGCACTACCATGCACCCGCCGTATCAGGGAGGCGACACGCTTTCATATGATTGCATAAAATACTATGTCACGCAAAAGTTTTGAAAATTTTATTGAAATTGCATAGAGTTGTTAATCTATAATTTTATAATCATGAAATGAAATAAAATTGTTTATTCTGTAAATAGGATATCGGAATCATTTTTACACGTCATATTAAAAAAAAAAAAAAATGAGCTAGTTGAGTTCGGCGTTTCCTATCTGACTACTCTGAGAAGAAAGGCCGAAACAAACTCAGAGGTCGCAGTCTCTTTTAAAGTCCAGACATAATCTTGGTCAGGCCATATGAGGACCATGTAGATTAGTGTCTGAAATGGTCTTTTGAGGAAAGAACCACACAGATTTGAGTGGACCTGTCCACTCAGTGCAAGCATTTGTCAGTAATCGTGGACCTCAACTCAGAACTTAAGGAGCTCAACTCGACGAACAATACCAAAGAAAGGACATTTTTTCAAACTACTCAAACTGCCAGACCATCATTAAAACTATCTGAGAAATGAAAATAATAATGATATCCATATAGTCCTCACATTCACAATAATGAATTATAATAATATAATACTTTACAAAGTAATCATGTCATTTTGAATATAATTTTCAACAATGTCAATGTGTATATATAATGTTACTACAAAGTAGGCAAGTACTTCCATGGTAGTAAAAGCTCTTTATTAGATCTCATCAGCGCGTTCGTACTTCCGAAGATAGACGATGATTTCCGAAGCGCATACTTTTTCTTAGAGATTTGTACTTGGCCTTTTTGTGAATTCCAAATCAATGAAGTGGGAGAAAAATATAGTAAGGTCCAAAAAATAACTATGTAAAAGCGACTATTAAGACTTCAATTTAAAAAGTTGTTACCTATGTGCATCTTCTCTTTTTTCGAAGTCGGTTAAAAAATGCATTTTCTGTTCCCTACAGTGGCAATGTGTGGCGCCTGTGTGTTGCTGTCTCCCTTAGTCTACATAGCGCAGAGCGAGACGGCGCTATACGTGGTGGAGGCGGTGTACCGGGTGTTCATCACACTAGTGTTCTTCTCTGTGGGATTGAACGTTGTGGACACTTATCCACATAATTTGAGGTACTTTTTTTTTTATTTATAATTTTTTTGTCTAGTGACACTTCTACCCAAAAACACGATAGAAGATCGGCTTGCTAACGCCAGCAATGCTTTCATCAGACCGTTGTCAGGTTTTTTGTCGAAATTACTATGTAAAATTAGATTTTTTTAATACGTCTTTTTTTTGTTAATATTGTGGAGCCTTTTTTTTGTGTGGGAAATCATCAAATAACTTCTCCCGCTCTGGGCGGAGCGGGAGAGCGTGTCAGACTCTTACTGACTAAAACCCACCCGTGTTCCTTCGGTTGCCCTGTCGCCGGGGGCCACGATCGGTTCGATTTCGGTTAATATTGTGGAGCCTGAATATGTTTTTAGATTGCATACTATCTTGTAATTTTAACAATTGTCATACGCAGGCTAATACTGCCCGTTTATGTCAGTGCGTCTGTTGCACCTTCGTAAAAGTTTAAGCTTTTTCCTAACTATGTTGGGGTTGTTTTCTAGTTTAATTGGATGCAGCTGAATATCAGTATTATATATGGAGCGACTGCCTATCTGATCTCCACCACTCAGTAATTGGGTAATACGATACCCCTTGATAAGAATGGTTGTCAGACTTTCGGGCTTCTGACGACCCGTAACGACTGTCAAAGATCTATGAATGATAGCCGGGACCAACGGCTTAACGTGTTTTTCGAGGCACGGAGGGGTTTTTGTATGTAAAAATGGTCACCTATCCACGGACCCGTGCGGCTGTTATTACTTAGCCAAGAGTCCCTCACCACACCTTCGTAAAAGTTACAGTTTTGATTTTTAATGACATATGGCGAGTTGGTGACATCTGTGAATGAACAGCCATAAGAGCAGTTAGTATTCAACAACAGTCCATGTGTCACCATAGGAATACTTGTCACTGGCTTTCGCTTTTGGGCTCATCTGCTTCTTCCCAAGTACGTTGGGGTCGGCTTCCAGTGACGCTTTAACAATAGAGTGTCCCACAGATGCACGGCGCACGGCCTGCTGCTGTCCGTGACGTACATGGGCGGCGCCGTGCTGCGCGGCGCGGGCGACGGCGGCGCGCTGCCCAGCGCCGCGCTGTGCGCCGCGCTGGGCGCCGGCGCCACCGCCGCCGCCTTCGCCGCGAGTCTGCACTAGGCACAAGGTACCCACTCATCTCACGTGCCCTTCGGCAATCATCGTCTGTCTTCGGAAACACGAACGCGTACCATGAAAATACTTGCATCTCCAAAACATGATTATGATAATTATCTAAGATTCTAAATTCAAGTGTTAATGTACAGTGCGTGCATTATAACTTGTCCCGTGACGCGGTTGCGCGTCTCACAAGCAGAGCCCATTTTACCCTCTCCTAGTCGACGCCAGTAATCAGCCACAACCCAACGCTGTACCACATCCGACTCACTGGGGAATCACCGCAATCACCACAGATAATTCCAACTCACTGAGAACTATGCAGCACTCAATTCCCACTCACTGGAACCTCAACTGACACTGTGAAACATCGCAAGACACAAGACTCAGCCCACTATCGACCTCCGGTCTCTGGTGTCCGAAGGGAAGTGATATCTACATCGCCACATACGAACTACGCATAAAAGACCTGACGTCACATAAAATCCTAACGTCACACAAATCCTGCATCCCACAATTAGAGTTTACCGCGCGAAGGACATATATATGACTATCCAACATCAATGGTTGAGCAGTAGCCCGCCAGATGCGACACCCGTCTGATCGGAGGATCCTCCCTTTTCTATAAAAAATGAGTGAAGACCTTGTTCCTCATACCTCTAAAGTAGCACTGAATTTTGTAATAATGTGATTGGTAGTGCTGTTCTGTCAATCGCCATTTTGAACCCTATTAGAAAAAAATAAGACTGCAAAATTCAGTGCTACCAGTCGTCACTAGTCAAGTTATAATTATCGCACTGTAGTAATGTAACCTCTAGGGACGGCTCATAAGTAATTTTTCTTTCCATCTTTTCAGGTATTACAAAGTCCTATGGACTTTAAAATGAGTATTCCGAGGAATCAAAAGTTTATGAAAACGACGACAGCTTTTGTTTTTGACTATAAAATCAATTAAGCTGTTATGAATATTGTTATGCAAATAACTTTCAAATGTGACTGAAGTTGGGTCTTACATATTTGAAGTTTACTCAAAATTAATTTTTTAAAATGAGGGTTTTCTTGAAAATTCACGCCGCTAATTGGCGCCACTTTGACAAGAGGTCTTCCATTTCGAAAATGAATATAAAATAATGATGACATTCATCATTCGTTCATCATTCAGTCACGACTAAAGAAAATATAGGCGTTTTGACACTTTTGGCAGGTGCCCGGACCTGACGTCTCAGTGCTGCCATCTAGTGAACATAATTTCAGAAAACCTTTATAAAACCAGCACTATTTGCAAGTAGCTTGTATTATTTGTAAAATGACATCAAGATCCGTTTTTTTTTTTACCGTCTTAGAAAAAAAGAGAAGTTTCGAATTAAAATGTAAAACCCACCTTGTGTAAGCAAGATGCAAAGTCTTGTCATTTCGAGTGACCTACCAAAGTATTGTCGACTGAATTCACTAGGTTTTAATATTAACAACTAATTCGAGTGTATTTTGTGTAACTTTTACTGTTACTTTCTTGTTATGGCAATGTTATATAGTTCAACCACAGTATAAATATGGACAGTACAGGAATTACGTAGTAAACGTTCGAAACGACACACTCACACAGACGCGCTCATTGACGAGACCCCAAGCGATTGTCGCGGTGCTGTCAATTGCGGGTGCCGTGTCGAGAAGTCGCGGCGATCTTTTATGAATAACGTAGGTAAATTTAAAAAAATAGGCCTAGTTTCCATACTGTCAATATGTATATTGTGGTTCAACCGAATTGATCTGAATGACAAACACTGATTGAAAGCCGCAGAAAAGGTACGCCTGACTAACGTTACTGACACGCGTCATCTTGCACTACACGACGCGAGTCAGTTCAATTAAACTACTGCAGTTTCCCTGCTATGGTTTCGCGGCGGAGGTGAGCTACCGACGTGAATTATTCATTTTTATGTAACCATGATTCAATTTGGTGGTTTCATTCGAATTGAACAGTGTAATATTGTTAATGATAGTTGCGAATCGCACTTTGCAAGGATACATAAACAGACCCTCTTATTCAGAACCCCTCAATAAAGATCCGAATCGATTACGACTAACTATCATAGTAAAAATACTCGGTATTTTCCTATAGAAATGACATATTTTTTTCTTTATATTTATATATTTTATATACTAATATAATCTATAAATATAAAATTCTCGTGTCGCAATGTTAGTTGCCATACTCCTCCGAAACGGCTTGATCGATTTTTATGAAATTTTATATGTATATTCGGTAGGTCTGAGAATCGGTCGTAATCTATTTTTCATACCCCTTTTTTGTGGGTGGGAAATATCAAATAACTTCTTCCGGAGGGCGTGTCAGGCTCTTACTGACTAAAACCCACCCGTGTTCCTTCGGTTGCCCTGTTGCCGGGGGCCACGATCTCCCTTTCGGTTTTCTTCGCAACCCCGGCAGGTATCGGTTCATACCCCTAAGTGATAAAGGGTGGTCCAGCCCAAACATTTGGCAAAACAACGTTTGCCGGATCAGCTAGTAATATTATAAAGAGGTAAAATATGTGAGTTTGTATGTAACGGGTGTTCTTCGGAATTACTGAACCAATGCCGAAAACTCTTTCAATAATGGGAAGCTACAGTATTGCCGACTGGCATAGGACATTTTCTGTTTAAACCTGAAATTTCACACGGGCAGAAGCTAAAATTAAATATTACAAAAAATGGCGTCTACAGCGAATCGAACTTCGAATCATTTTTTTATTGTGTGGTTCTGAAAAAGAGAAGTGTAACTCAGTGTAATAACTAACAGTGATTAATTATCTATGTGTACGTCCATTTTAGTCATATTGGACACCAGTACCCTACTTGCGTGATGCACGATCAATCACAATTTGTTTCGATTTGAAACAGATTGCTAATCCATTGCTTCATAAGTTAGAAAAGAAAAATCTGCTCAAAAACGTAAATAACGCAATGAATGTTGTTGAACTGTCAAAATGAAACAGATTTGTCATAATCGTTTACGAAAATAAGTTACGCAATTAGGGTACAGCTCAGATTCATAAGAACGTCTTACAATAGACTTATCTTTTGGTGACCACTGTGTCTATGGCTGACAAAACAGGCAAGAAGGAGAACAACTATAGGATACTCTTTCTAACTCACAGGATGTTTCGTAAGGAAATAAGGGACATACATATTAAACTGTTCACCTTTTTTTATCAGTTCCTCTCTGTTAGTTATTCCTCTGAGGACTGTACATCGTGTATCAGAAAGATCGTGTCAAAATCGTAATTGCGAAAAAGTAATCAGCCATCCCAAACATTTCGGTCGAGTAGGTATTGAAGTTTTGTATGGGACAGTTGATAATAGGGATGATAACTATTTTTTTTTGTCCGTCAGGTAGATTATTAAAAAATATTGGACAAGTATTTTTTCTTTTTTTACGTAATCAAAAGATTACTGCGATACATTGAGTTAAAATGTGCCATGACGTCACGAGTATGTAGATTTTATACTTACTTGTGACGTAGCGACCCCCACTCCCAACTTTAATGCGTTTTATCCAAGTAATTTTTTTATTAATATGATAAAGTAAAAAATACGTGTCTAATAAATTTTTATTATCTGACTGACGGACTAAATAGAATTTATTTATTTTTTCGACCCAGGCATCATTCCAATTTCTTTTCGATTACGATATTGGTCACCCTTCAATTTGACCACACCTTTCTGAAACCCGATGTATAAGGGAGTAATCGATTATTTTATATGAACATTGACATATTAACATCAGCAATAACAACGTATAGCAATGAAAAGACAATTTAGTTTATATTTAAATTAAAATGTAAACTCGCGGCTGAGTTTATTGTAATTCATGTGTAAATTAGTGTAAATATATGCTTTGTGTGCGGATTGAAAATCGATTGATAGTGTTATGCCATGGTCGAATTTAGTCCAAGACTATTGGTAAGTTAGAGAGGTCATTACATGCATTTTTGAAGTGAAAATTTCTTTAGACGAGTTGAGCGATTTTCGGTAGAGGGTAAACTTATGGATTCGCGTCGCTGACGCACTGTAGTGCTGTACTATAGAATATAGATGGCGTTAATATCAGTTTTAATTTTTCACTTCTGTCGGCAGTTCCCATGCTTATTTTTTTTTTATCAATCGTTTTTGTTTTAAATGAGGTTCATCAATTTTATAATGGTATAGATTCGCCCCTATATATATGGGACTTATTTGTAAAATAACTGGCTTAATTTCGGTGTACTAACACCATCTTGTGCCCACCCTTTCTGGATATACGGTATAATGTTATCGTCATCATCTACCTGGCCTTCCTCAACTATGTCGAAGTCAGCTTCCTGCCTTACATGGAGCGACTGCCTATCTGATCTCCACAATCCAGTTACTGGGCATTATACGGCATAACGACTTGTGGCGGCATCTTCATCGCCACATGCGAACTACGCATCAAAGACCTGACGTCACACAAATCCTGCATCGCGCAAGCAGAGTTTACAGCGCGACCGATATATATAAAACATCTCGACATCAATCGTCGAGCAGTAGCCTTTGAGATACGACACCCATTTGGTCAGAGAATCCTCCCTTTTCTATTGAGGATGTGTGAGCTTTACACCCTGTTCCTCATACCTTTAGAGACTAAATAATTCCGGTTTCAAAAAATCGGTTTAGTTCTTAGGTAATGATTGTAGAATCATAAAGTTGGCAATATTTGAGCTATCTGATCTAATGTAAATTTTATGATTTGTTGTTGTATGGTGAACCAATCGCAGCAAGTAACGTAGGAGTAAACGGCAGATATACTGATCTGCAACTTGATCAGGCTTTTGGAATTGGACGTGAGAAATCATGAAATAATCATTGCACCTGTATTCCCGAAGGTATTCAGAGGTGGAAAGTCCGCCCACATTTTGCGGGTTACGTAATAGGAAGCTAGTCTTTTGCTAGTACAGAGGCATTATCCAGACTTCGGACTGTTACGGAGAATTTCCTAATGGGTAAAGTCAAAAATACTGCCTAAACTTGCGTCGAATTCAGGCTTGCGGACCACTAGATCAACGAGGCAATAAACATTTCAGGTATAGTTTGACCGAAACCGCTGTACCGCGCTTTAGGTAAGCACGGCGAGAATGGGGGGCAATGCAGGCCGCTCATTCGTCAACGCTGCCCCCCGTCACGCCGCGCATTCCTAAGGCGCGGTACAGAGGTCCCGGTCAAACTATAATCAAAACTATTTGTATGAAATGTTTTAAATTTATTTTAAAAAAAAATACTTTCAATAAAGCTGACTGCCATGTTTAAGCATTTTCTTTACAGTTTTATAAAATTTTAGCATTTATTCGTTTATTTTTTAATTCTGTTTCTTAAATTTTTCATAGTCCTGGACTAAATATAAGTGTCATACGATTTGATATCCGCGTCACTCTCATGCCTTAGATGCTCTACTGCACATGTGACCATTACATACTGATCAATGGATTGCACTGAAATGTACTGATTAATCTAAACTAAACATGGAGAATTATGGACTCATGTCAGCAAAAAGACATGCTTCCGTCAAGCATTTTCCTAAAGTGATAGCATTTTTTTTTTTTTATGATAGAAAAATAATTAATTACTCCGCATGAAAGCTAAACATCCTGCATACTGCTCAAAACGGTAATTTAATAGCGAGTTTTTGAATGTGGTCTTAACGGGACCTTCATCGTACGAAGCGAAACTCTCATTAAGTTCTTTTTCAATTGTAATACCGATATCTTCAATCAGACCAGTCTGACTTAGGGGTTTCTCACTACCCATTATTGTTTTTATAACTCCAAAATTTTGCATTTATCAAACAGATTTTAATCACATTTCAGTGCAATTCACATTTTTTATAAATGAAAAATACAGTTTATGATACCTTTATAAAACTGACACTATCCCACCATATCAAATAGATTTTTATACATATACCTTTTATAGTAACTTCTTAATCACGGCTTGTAGAAGACAAAGTAATAGAGTTTTTTTAAACGACTTTGTGATTGTGGCACCTATTTAATAATTATAACAAATAATAATTAGCTTCCGAATAATTTTCTTCATAGTCTAAAAAAGAAAGCCTATATACAACGTGTTCCTTTTTATATCTCATAACTAGGGTATTGATGAGATCATGTCAAAGAATCAACTGGCATAATATGAAATATTTTTATTGTAAATTAATTTATGTAAAACACGCTTAAATATGACAAACATTAAGAAAATGTTTTAAAAATGAATTATTGGTTTGAATGAAATGATTTACTCGTATTTATCAATGAAACTTAGATACACACATCGAGAGTCTAGTGTTATGTTATCTTCGAGACTATGTATTTTTGGAACACTTGTTCTAGGACTTTTTGTATTTTGTATTATTGCATATAAACCTTAGAAGTTATGAAACATCAAAATGAACACGTTACAAAACCCACCCTACAAAAAGCTGCAGTTTTAGATACATTTCGAATTGTCAGAAAGTTCATGCAAATATATGAAAACTAAATAAGTCCTCATTACAACACACCTTTCAATATAACACAACACAGTACCCACACACTGCGTTTACTTGACTTCGGCCATTAAATGTAGCTAACTAGCCCAAGAGCTGAGAAGTAAATCACATTATAAAAATAACTAAAAAAAACGAATTCCATTCCTCCCGTAAAAATGCTACAATGTTTTAATGGTATAAAAATGTCGCGATATTTTGTATCGAGTGGGTTGTTATAGATAGCAGATTTTTATCGCAAATTTTTTAATAGGTGGTTAGTACAATACGGCCGTTGAATCATGGCCGGTCCGAGTTTTGTGCAGAAGGCTGCGCAATAACGTTTTTTAGGAACCAAATGGTGACATGAGGCGAGTGTGAGTGAGAGAAAATGCGCGAAAGTTCGAAGAGCCTATGTTCAAATCGGCCATGATTCATCGGCCGTATTAAATAAATACAAAACTTATCTTTGACTTTTATCAATACATAAACAAAATTTTCGTCTATATTAAGTTTTCATTTTCTGTACATACAAAGTCGTTTATAAAAAAAAAATAAGTCGCATGTGCAGTGAACTTGTCTGTATAGCCATTATAATTTTCTACAATAGTCCTAATTACGATTATTGCATTTTAATTCAGCATTTTCTTTGGATACATCGATTTTGTAATTCATTCTAATGGCTAAACAGCAAGTGTTGCCATATAAAAATATTCGAAAACGAAATGGTAGAAAATTTCCCCCTAATGTAAAACTATTGGTAGCTTTAAATTAAGTATTTTTCAATTATTATTGTTATAATATAAAACGTATGTAGTGTACATACAAGGCTGAACATATCGATGATGACTATAGAAAAAGGTTGTATCTTTATTTTATTTAACCCTAAATGGAACAGACTGGCTGGCTACACAAAAAATAAGGTTTTAATAGCAGGAACGAAATAGAAAAATATTGCCTTGATGATATTACTTGGCAACACGCTCCGAAAGAAAGCAAACTTTATCAGTTATGATAGATTTTATTACATCAAGAATTTGTTTGAAAACCCCATATGTTTTGTGTAGCCACCCAAAATTGAGGATTTTATTTTAATCAATTGTTGTTTACTGAAAATTGAGGTGACAGAATAGTCGACAAATTAAAATACCTACCCTCAACAATATAATGTTTTGTTGGAATAACTAAACTATTTCACGAAGTCCTGTTAGTTATTGCAATTTAAACCTTATGATTAACGGCATAACGGCGACAAGATAGAACTTCGTGAAATATTTTAACCTTCGTACAGTACCTACTCGGTTGTTAATATGACACATCGAATGTTAGGAAAAATTATGCTGTATAGAGAGAGCGTCGTGTCTGTGAAGCTTTGGTTGCTGAACGGTCACACAATGGCGGCTGTTCAAATACAGAGCGCTTTTTGACACCTTAAGGAGGATGCCCGCGAAATTCCAATTTTCTTTAGATTTTTGCAATTTGGAAGTCAGTGTCAGGTTGTATGTATGTAGGTAGAATTGTTGACATCGGCACCATTGCCATAGAGAAAAATAGAATAGTAGCTTTTCTCTTAGATGTGTGACCGACTCATCTCGATGTGTCATTAACTCCCGGGAACTGTGGAACAGGAGATAGAAACTAGTTTTGCCGATATCACAATGAAATGATGGCTTCTTAGGATTTATATTTATCATGCTTTATTATTATCAGCACAAAATCATGACGTGCCATGATTCTCAGTTATTTTAAAAAGTGATGTTTAAAGCCCTATTGAAATATAAGCGATATCGCTGTGGCACTCGGTAGCAATACCGATCGGACCCTTAGTAATAGGTCCCGCTGGCACCCTTTGGGTTCGGAACGGTATTTGCATGTGAAAAAATCGCGGGTCTGTAGATTTAGCCCATGTTGGCACGGACGTAAATCGAACGAAATATCGTGGCGGGATTTTTTCGCACACTGGATTTTCGACGCTCTGCGCAGCCCCGAGAGTTGAACATCTAACAGTGTTTTTTTTCGACGAGCTGGGATGCAGTCAGTTGAATTCTCAACGCTCGGCATAACACCGAGAGTTGAAAATCCAGAGTGTGATAAAATCCCGCCTCGATATTTTTACGTCCGTTCGAACGTGGGCTTTTATTGCATTTACTCAAAATAAAGTATGGAAACAGTTGCGCAACATTTTTCTTGCAACTTCAGATGTTGCAAGACTTGTTTACAATAAAGAAACATTTGCAACAACACTCCATGTTTTCAGTAGCATTTTTCGTACAACACAAACACATGTTAATGAAACAATGTTTTACAACTTTGATTTACAGAATGAAATGGTTTTTTAAAATCAGCATCCTCTTGATCACGTTGCATAACAAATAAGAAATTTACTTTTTAAAATAACCGACTTATTTTATGAGCGACTATACTATCACCTTGCCATTAATATACAGTTAGTGTTGCCATATCTTGATTTAAGTGATATTATCATAGACTGCTTATTTCCTAGATTAAATTTTAAAAAGACATTCTTCATATACCCTCATGAATTAGTTTTTAAATTTAAGTAATTTAATATCGATTGTATTTGCTGGAAAGAGTGACTGAGTTTAATTTTCTTAAAAAATATAAACTTTCTTTTTTTTATCTGATGGTAGATATTTAAATATGTACATTGGCAATAGTAAATGTGTTTTTGGGAGATTTCTAATCGTCGTTCAGTAGATTTACGAAATTGAATTGTATGTTGTGAAATTAATAAATAAATAAATTACTATAAGAACAAAATTTGAAGAACCGTTTTTGTATACTGAAATTTCCCCGAGAAGGTGTAATAATAAATATTTTATGTTAGTTCCCTTTTTGTAAGCAATGTAATCTTACTTAGATCAATAAATATCAGATTGGAGTGGTACGATTTACAGTTATTAATACGTAACTTATAACTGACAGCCACCTGGCTCTTGGAACACAAAATCAAGAATAGCTGAACAGCTAGTCCTCTGAATTTAGCCTTTCAGTTAATCTTGGTAGCAAGCGATCCTATTCAAGTGGGCATCGAGCTCACGATCTCTCGCCAATACGTACCTTAGCCGCTGGTGCTGCATTCGAATATAACTATAAATCATATCTGTACTCACTTTTAAAGTATAATAATATTTTTGTTAGAAGTCACTTGCCCAAATCAGCTTATAGTAGGGACAGTGTATTTTTAGTAATCACTATTTTAAACACAGCAGAGTAGATCACAATTTGGCACATCGAATATTACAAAGAATTCGGCTTTGTAGAGCGCCATCGTTGTCACTCATACGGTATTTTTATCTCACAAAACGACGCGCGCTTTACTGGTAGTAACCAAGTGCACAAACACGCTGTGAATGTGTGTGTGAAATCGAGTAATAGCGTCATCACGTAACACACACGGATACACACACTACTGACTTTGGCTGTGTCTCGGACGGTGGCTGCGTGTTAGTACACTTGGTTACCACAAGTAAAGCGCGCGTCGCTTCGTAACATAAATATACTGTATCTGTGTGTCAATCTCTCTCTAAAGCTCGATGTGTCATATTTACTTCAAGCTATACTTCATTTGTTTATCATCCTTAGATTTCGACTGATCACTACGTTGAGCCATTATCCCTAGTCATTTTCTGTTTATTAATGAAAAAATAATCTTTATAGTTAGCGTCAAAAATATGTGAACACTTCGTGTCGTTGGAAATGAAGGAAAGGTTATCTTAATATTGTAGCAGGTGGCGTTTAGAGGTTTCTGCCTACACCCTTTGGAAAAAGGTATGACGTTTCTATTTTGTTTTTTTTTTTTGTTACACAAAAGTAAAACTACTCAAAGAATATATTTCTTTCAGCATTCAATAATCGTACATCACTTAACTAGTTTAAAAAACTGTTAACATATTTATGACGCTGACTATCATCTCCATTAATCGTATTATATACCTTCTATGGAAATATAATATGGACGAATTCCTTCCCGATTCCTTCTGAGCCAATCGCTGTATCGGCAGCCCCGTCCGAATGGCAGCTCCATAAATTTTTCCACCACACCCACACAATGCGTTTGCTATAGTACTGAACCAAAGATGGGACATTTGTGATGACTCTCCTTCATCTATCTCCATCTTGCATTTCAAAGGGATACGACTAAATGTTCCTTATATGAAACATGAACGATCTGTTTACTGAGAGAATGAATAGAAATGTCTATACGCCTCTCGCTCGCAGTGAAAATGTGTGAGCGAGAAGCAAACAACAATAGTTCTTATATTTCTGACTGTTTCTGTAAGCAGGTGTATGCTAGAGCTGCAAATTAAACAAAATATTAGGTCTTTACCTGTGAAATTGCCGTTTTTCATTAAAGTTAACGCCCTTGTTTCTCTATATTTTTTATTTTTATTTATCAAAGTAATTACCTATGCAATCAATGCATTTTTGCCAACGTAGTGGTAGCTTATTGATGCCCTTTTTGAAAAAGTCTGCTGGACGGGAGGCACCAAATTCTTCAAGGGCATTTTGAAATGCCTCTCGGTTATTAAATTTTTTCCCCGCTAAGAAGTTATCCAAATTCTAGAAAAAGTAGAAGTCTGTAGGGGCAAGGTCTGGTGAGTACGGTGGATGACGGAGAACTTCCAACCCCAGCTCTTGTAACTTGGAGGCCATCTGCTGTGCAGTATGAGGTCGCGCGTTGTCGTGCAGGAGCAGCGGAGCCGAAAGATTGACCAAAGCTGGTTGGAGATGTGCGAGCTTCTCCATCATTATGTTCAGTTCTTCACAGTACACATCTGCAGTAATGCTCATCCCGTTTGGTAAGAAGCTGTGATGAATGACACCGGTGCTAGACCACCAAACAGTGACCATCACTTTTTTAGGGGTCAGTTTTCGTTTGGGGCATTGTTTAGGTGCTGAACCAGGATATAACCAACTTGCTCAGCGCTTGCGATTGTCAAACAGAATCCATTTTTCGTCGCAAGTAACAATGCGATTCAATATGCCTTTGTTTGTGTGCCTATTAAGCAGTGCAAGGCTCAACTCGACGCGTGCTTCACGCTGACGATTATTCAATTCGTGGGGCACCCGTTTGTCAAGCTTTTTTAACTCGGCAATTCCACGCAAATGGACCAATATTGTTTTGATGCTAACATCGAAAGCTGCTGCTAATTCAGCTGTAGATTGAGAATCATCAGCTTCCACAATCGCCTTTAATTCGTCATTGTCGACTAAAGTTTTCGGTCGACCACGGTGTTAATTTCTTAGGTCGAAATTTCCTGAACAGAAGCGGGCAAACCAATAACGGGTGGTGCGATCGTTAGTAGTGTTCGCTCCGTATACGTCGTTGATGTTGCGTGCCGCTTCTGCCGCTTTGCTGCCACGACGGTACTCATACTCACTCGAAGTTTTTACGTATCTATGATGACAAAAATCGTACAAATGCGATGAAAACAGAACGCTAACCATTAAATAAATGACTAATTTTCAAAAAAGAATTCCATACTTATTAAAAAAAAATATATATTTGAACTTAGAATTCTTAGCGAAAAAAGAAAAAAATTGGACTTGAAATAGCCAGTACGGCAGAACGGCAATTTCATAGGTAAAGACCTATTATACATCTTTACATACCCGATCATATTTCTATATACACACACATGTCGTAATAATTTAAATATAATTACTATGAATTATTTAAAGACATGCAATATTTAGTTCGCAATGAACGACTTTAATTTTAATTTATTCTTAGGTAGAATATATCTTGTACTTTAAAAGGTTTGTTTCGATATAAATGATTTTATTTTGAGTGTACCGTCCGTCTTGCATTTTATTATGAATTCTTGCATATTATCATGGATTCTTGCATTATTATTATTTATTCTTATATATTGTTGTGATTCCTTCCTTGCATTTGCAAAAAATATATAATTGATTTGTTAATTCTTAAAACATTTTTATTTTATAAGCTTAAAATATAATGATTTATATCGTTTCAAAGTAATTGATAACAATACGTTGCGCCATACTGAGGCTAATCCTTTGCAAGAAACGCAAGAAAAATAACATTTAACTGAATGTCAACAATTAACATTTATACTCGAATCTTGCATTCTTGCATATCTTAGTTAGGTTTATTGATAATACCGCCATCTGGCGGCCATGTTCGTCAAGTATTGTTACTGTTCGTTTACTCAAGGGTCTATATTGGTTCATTTTGTATAAAATAAATTGAATGATTTCTAAGGGCAAAAGTTCTTAAGCTACCCTGGAAGAGGCATTTTGTAGGCCAATGTGGGCAATTGTGTAAAGGTATCTTTATGTTACGTGTGGCTAGTAGACGATATAGACTGAGAATTGTATTTGTCATCTGATGTGTGTAAATAAAGATCAAATATGTTCATATTTACGATTTCTTGTTTTATTTTGACAATCTCCAAATATTTCAATCGCATACAAAATCAAATTAAATTTTAATTTTACCCAGTATTTACTGGATGGCAAAGAAGCAGGCGACCATCGTGATGAAAAGTGGTTCCGGCAGCCTATGGCAGTCTGGCACACCGCAGTCAGTATGGCAGTCAGTTTTTTTTTAATTTGTTTTTTAATTTTTTATAATGTTTTAATGAGTGTGTTTAAGTTTAATCTGTTTAGTTTGTCCTGTGCGAGTCCCAATAAATACTTTTTCTTTCTTTCTTTCTTTCCTCTAGGTGTGACTGACGAGAGTTTACGAAAAATAATCTGACTGACTCGTTGGTCTAGTGGTCGCAAAGCGCTACTGCTGAGTATAAAGTCCTGGGTTCGATTCCCGGGTCGGGCAAGGTGTTATTGGGTTCCTCCATCTGGAATTTCTCAGTAGCGGCCCGGAGTCGGGATTTGTGTCCGGTTGATGGCAATAGGCTCGCCCCCTATTACATGGGACTTTAACATAACTGGCGAAAAGTGGGTGTACTATAGGTACACTTCTGCCTGACCCTTCGGGGAATACAGGCGTGATGTTATGTATGTATTCTATCTAGCTCTTGGACTATACTTAAAAATTGAACTTATTATATCTTCTAAACCAATACCCGACTATATCTGTGACTTAGCGAAAAATTACGACTAATTAGCGATTAAATTTTGGAGAAAACAGATCTTCACTAGGTGCCCTAGCTTTTGAGATTCAATTGGGCCAAGTTGGGGAGATGCTCCCCAGATCGGCCGCCTATAAACCCTTATAACTTTTGAACCAGTGACCGACCAATTCTGATATTTGGCGACAAATTTCGACTAATTAGCGACCATTTTTTTGTGTTAATAAAATTAAAAATCCCTTAGAGTCCCTTAGGGTGCCATGCCAGTGTCAGTCACACGTCCTCTAGACCGAATTTTGGCTATGACTGCCATCCTCAACGGAGACTAGCCTTCGGTGCGGGAGGTATTATAGTGCAGGCGTGTGTGCACAGACACAGGTGCACTCTTCCCTCACTCATAGTCCGATGGGACGGCAATCCGACAATTCTGACGTGACAAGAGAGATCAGGCGCAGGACTGTCACTAAGAAATTCCTAATGGGGAAACCCATAACACTGTCCGACCAGGGAATACCACTCACGTACAGCATTAATCAATCCATCTAGAATACCAGAGACATCGCTATTTGCACACCTATTTCACCTGATTTTGCATCCCTTTCTAAATCAAACTGATCTTCAAGGACATCGCCCATTATGACAGCACCGCTCCAGCGCAATAACGCCCCGGCACCGCCTCGAAAAATCTAGTCGCCAACGCGCCGTAAACAAGGCGGCCGCTCTCTGCTGACGCCACCGGTGAGGTGATAGCTGGTTGTTCATTCACAAGCGAGTCGTCATTACCGCGCGGTAGGCATTACCGCGCGTACGGCGAGGCGCCGGCATGCATACCGCCTGCAGGCGTTTCTTCGTCGGGGAGCGGGCTTCTCGTTTGAAGCGTGCGGTCAGCGCGACGTGTGACGGCTCGCAGGCCGCTAACTGCTTGCGAGCCATCCACTATTCTGTATAGCCATTGTAGAACAGACTTTAATACATTTGATTTGAAATCCTAACTTTAATGACAATTTCCGGTGTCGGAGCGGTGCTGCCACAGAACTTTCATACTCTACGATGGTGTTGCTATAATGAGCGATGTCCTTTCTCGTTTTGTTAAGGTTGCTGTTGGGTTACAGCCACTGTCAAGACTACCAAAATCACAATAATCTTTATTTTCGTAACAATATGGTTGCTGTTGGGTTGCAGCTGTCAGAGGTAAAATAAATATGAAAATATTGTACGGTGGGTTGTATATATAGAAGTATTCAGTTTACTGGAAATAAAAGGTAAAATGAAACACAAATTGTATTGACAATATAGTGTATATTTCTTAAATAATAAATTAATTACACATATTTACATATAAGGCCATTCCTCAGAGTTAAATGGACGTGAACTAATTTATACTTCACTGAATAAGGGCCGGCGCAGACTTGACGAAGTGCAGTTGACACTGCCAAACAAATACCAACCTTGCGGTAAGTTGACATAAAGTTGAAAATAAATAAACTTGCATTATACAATCGCGCATCAATGCGGAAAGAGGTGCGCGTCTCTAGTTAGTGTCAGGTTCTTTATTTTAGATTTTAGCTACAAAACTTGCAGAAGTTGACATCCTGAAGTAATTCTTAACGTGTAAATAATCGCGGCAAGCTCATTTCCGCAAGTTTTCTAAGTAAAAATTTCTTGCGGAAATCTTTGCAAGTTTTGTTGCTAATCCAAACTTCGCAAAAGGAACGCAAAGTTGATATTTGTTTGGCAGGGAGAACCGCGTTCCGCCAGACTTCGCTGCCATAATGGAAGCCGTTTAAGTAAGTGGCCTACACGCTTGTCACTACAAGAAAAAAATACTGAAAGTAACAGTCCGGCCATCGAGAATACAATAGAATAGTTCTTTATTTGCACAGAACGTATCCGTATACTAACTTCCTAAGAATTCGACAGAATGCATTCCTGACCTAACACCTGTCAGTAAGAAAATTTCTAATAGTAATAAGGATTAAATTCGCAAAACACTTATGCGTTAGTATGAAACTGACAGGTGTCAAGAACGCATTCTCTCGGCCCCGGCCGGACTGTAGTTAGTACTTACAATTAAACTTGATGCCCGATCGGTAAGACCGATTGGGGAAATCAGTGCCTACTGTAGTCATCGAGTTTTAACTTTCGACAATCAATAATAGTGAAAATGGAGTGAGGTGAGTGTAAGTTTGGTTTCCAGAATAGGTAGGGCCTTGTCCATTTACGTGTTGAGACTTGCTCATATCGGCTCTACCGATCTCGCCTGGAGTTTAGTTTTAACTTATCGACTACAATTGCAGAGTTCCTCAAATACTAGCTTGCAATCATTCTAAATGCCACAGAAAATGAAATTAATTCAATACAACTGTCCACCTTGGTCACACTGATCGATCCTACGCACAGCCTACAGCAGTCCGGTCGTCGAGAGAATGCGTTCCTGACACCTGTCAGTTGGACAATTTCTAGTTGTAATAAGGATCAAATTCGCAAAACACATATTCGTTAGTACGTAACTGACAGGTGTCAAGAACGCATTCTGTCGACAGCCGGGCTGTAGTTGTCGCACTTATGACAACTAGACCAACTAAGCAGTCGAGGTTTCAAGTAAGTGATGAAAAATAATCATAAGCATATATTTGTGTAAATAATAATATTATAAAATTGCTTGACGTCTTTACCGCCAGCGGCTCTTCGAAAGACACCTTTAAACGCCTGTACAGAACCTCTCTATTTGCATCGAATACAATAAGGTTGCCTGTCCATTTAAGCGTAGCAATTAAGCGGTGAAGAGCGACGTAGAAATGCGGAGCAGGTACCTGTCCACTGAAGAGTGAATTTAGCAGAATTGTATCGGTATACTTTTCCCTAGATCTACCCCTCCTCGCTTATCTTTGCTCAAATGGACAGGTAGCCTTATATAGCCACGAAAAGATTGTCTTTAGAAGCTGCCAGGCGAACACCAGTTCTATGAGGTGTTAAAGACATAATCGTTACAGAGCGATAAATAAATAGAGCTGTTCAAGATAAATAGCGCCATTTCTTTCGATTGAACCAAGATGGCTTCCCTAGAAAAGGACTTTTGCAATTCTGCAAATTTCAAGCCCGTATTAAGCAAAGCTTATTTTAGCGACAATCGACAGGTCGACAACTTCTGTACCTATTGTAAATTATGTTCATTCATAATCGATTTAAAACAACATTAATGTCGAGACAGTTTCAAATCAAGACTTATTAATGAACATTTTTCTAAAATGCAGAGATTGCAGTTATCGAGGAACTTTACACATAGAATTAATTATAAAAAAAATATGCGAAAACATACAATATCAATGGTACAAATTAGTCATAAAATCTTATTAGAATCGCCCATTATCTGTAGACTGGCCTTAACTTATAAAATAGGAGTAGCCGGGTTACAATAATCTATCCACTTTAGTACTTCTATCTGCGGTAGGCTTTGCGCAGACCAAAACAGAAAAAAAAGATTTTCTGATTACATCGAATAATACACTTTATTTTCAATAGCTGAAAGTGCAAAATTGTACAAACATCGTCGCAGATATTTAACTCCTCGGGCGTCAACAAACTCGTTTGCACTTTAAGCGTCAGTACTATTATGTATTCTGTGCTTTAAGATAGTGACAATAAAGTTTATTATTCAATGACATCAGCCAACGTAGGTACAGAAAGCGGACCCCATACTGTGAGTGAAACAGGCGCACACAAACAAAGACACTTACGTGCGACGATATCAAACAAATGCCAGTCACGAGTGCACTTGCACTTGCTGTACGTAGACACGGTGTATGGGCGAGATTCACATACATACACTTTGCTTTGCCAAGTAAAGAAAGCACATTATTTGTTAGGGTATAAAGTTCATATTCGTTTGAATCGCTAACTTAGTAAAGTTAAAGTGCGGTCTGGGAATATTGACTTGTGTGCCCGCTTTGTCGCTCATTAGTATGAAACCGGTCTTCTGTGCCTTCATATTTTGTGCCAAGGGCGATCGATTGTTTATCATCCATGTGTGTTTGTAGCCAATCGATCTTTACATAAAGTCAGGGAGCAGTAATTGATAAGCAAATTGACTATAGTTTGATCGAGACCGTTGTACCGCGTCTTAGGAATGTGCTGCGGGGCGGGAGGCCGTGAGCGTTGACGAATGAGCAGCCTGCACTGCCCCCCTTGTGTCGCCGCGCACATACCTAAGGTGCGTTACAGAGGTCTTGGTAAAATTCAAGTTGGTATAGTTTGACCAAATTGAATTGTACGTGTATTCAAATCACAATTGTCATTCCTAGACAGTTCTAGGAAATGGCTGTAACACGGCAAATTGACGTAGGGCGTCAATTTGATTAACAATAACCTGACTTTAACTTTCGCACTTCTCATCAACATTCCGAAATATATCTAACACGATTTTAATATACAATCATTTTGATTATTTTAAACCGGTTAAATAGACAGTGAAAGAGAAAACCTAGATTTCTAGAATATGTCATTGGCATACACTTCCTACGTTCTGAAAGCGTCCATAGACTTTGCTTGACATTCGTGTCGAGCTAAAATAAATCTTAATGCTCACTAAAAAGATCTAATATGAAATATTACGATTCTTCATTTTTAAACAATTTCAAAAAAAGGAGGAGGTTATGCATTCGATAAGTTTTAGCTTAGATAGTCACTTTTTTTTCAATTTTTTAAGTACATTATTTTTAGGACATTTTTCATGAGCACACTGTTCGTGGGACCAAAATTAGAGTTAACAGAAGAGATTATTATGCTGGCACCTAATAAACATAATTTCACACAGGCAATACTTATTAATTTACCAAAAGTAGTTAAAGTTGACTGCCGGCTTACTAATCTCCATTGTTAAGATCACAAAAAAAAAATATTAATAAATTATTGTTACAAGCTTTTTTGGACTCTCTCATACTAATTTCAATACAATCAAAAGATAGAAAAGCATTCATTGTCACATATAAATAAGCATAATTGAATCATTTGTAAAGTAAGCCTATTAATTGCATTACCAATGTTAACAATAACTCCCAGTAAATAAATACTTCACTAAGCTCGATTTTCACTTTGAATCTGATCGCGATAAGTACTTCCAAAACCGCGTTCAAGAGCTGTCAGAATTGTTGTGGAACACAGCAGACAGCTTTTGAACTCGTTTTAGTAATACTGATCGCGTTCGAAATTCGACCTTGTACCTTGGAGGTGAATCCGCACTAAGTTTGAAACTATCTAACTCTCGTGACATTTGTCTTAAAGCAAAAATAGACCTTAACGTTTTATGACGTGCAAGTGACATTCAACTTTATGGCGGTAAACCAATTACGAGGTCGACTATACAATACAGCTAGGGGTTATAAAAAGTAAAACGCCCTGATAAGTTGCAGAGCTGTTAACAAATGAAGTGTTAATATGAGGCTAAGTTGCACTCCAAACGTGAGGTTATCGTGTTGACAAATTTGCCAAATTGCCAGTCTTCAATTAAAAACAAATAAAAATGTAAATGACAATCTACATATAGAACGATAAAATAATTCCTTAGAAGCGAGTTTACACGGGGTGAGTTTCTTGACTGTCAAGAGGCAAGAATCAAACGTCGTTTATTTTACACGATAACATTACATTAGTGTGATAAATCTCCTGGCAATTCTCGCCTACGAATCCCCTATGGACATTCTCGTCTCTTCTCTCCTCTAACGATCGCGCAACTGTCCTTGGATAAGTGAGACTTCATAATCCGAATAAGCGCGCCCTTAAAGCCCAATATTTTTTCTAATGGTTGTATTAGTACTTCATTTGTTATCTACTCCGTAACCCAGATATTATAACGTTACACGTTTATCTCATAAATGGAGCCATTTTCTTAACAACACTGTTCCTTATACAATAAACTATTAAATATATTTTAGTCATCCACATAAAATCTATACAATTTTTAATCCCGGCTACACCCATGGAGATTTAATTAATTTAAATATAAATAATTAATTATAATTAATTAATAAATAGAATAGACCCTTTCCTTACGACTGTTGAATATTTTTTATAGAGATAACACACAAAGTATGCAAGATCAATGCAGCACAGGATTTCTAATAACATTGAATATTAAACTTTATTTTTAGCACTATAAAGTGTAAGCTTGTACGGACATTGACATAGTCATCAAACCGCTCTCGGGCGTGCTTGCCTCTTTTTAACTTTATGGCACTAATAATAAAGTAAATTATTCAATGTCACCAGAAATACCTGTACTCTGCTTAGGCCTTTAGGCGCCATTGCAGGCACTATCATGTCGATAGAAAGAGACAGAAGATAACATTTTTATTCATATATTAGGCCAGGTTCACAGGGAGATTTTTTTCGCGCACTGGATTTTCAACGCTCTGTTTTCTTGACACGCTGGGATGCGGTCTATTGGATTTCCAATGCACGGCTTAGTACCGAGAGTTGAATATCCAGTGTACCTGTTCTAACCAAAGCGGAGAGAATCTCTTCTCTCCGCTTTGGTGTCTCATAAACAGTCGGTTATTGTTATGCGCTAAGACGTGCTACACACTTTTTCGGGTGATATTCGATTCGGTAGATTTGTGGAACAACAAAGCCGACCCGAAGTAATTACTATGTAGTTAAAACCCACTTCGATCCGACTACCGATAGCCGATAGTCGTTATGACATAAACAATGTTAAAATATATTTAAACAGAAAGGCTGGGACCTCAAAATTTCGTCGTAATAACCGGTACGTCGTTGTAAGCGATGTCTAAACGGTTTTGACCGTATTTGTATTCGATTTTCCCGCCCGACTCAGCCGATTACTGCGCACCCGAGTAATTGTGTATCATGCCTAAGCAAAGAGATTTCCAAACGACGCAAACCTATTAGCTATTCGTTTTTCTGCTTCGATTTGGTAGAAATGCTGTAGAGTCGAAATAACTTGCCTTTTTTCTAGGCCAATACAGGGTCAATATTTTATTTTTTAATCATCAAATAATTTTTTGTTGCCCCCGCACCTGAAACTGACCACTTTATCCTTTGTCTTTTTCTATTAACAATATGTGAAATCAGGTAATAGTGTAGGCGAGCCAGTTCCCTACTGGCTCGCCTACACTATTACCTGATTTCACTAAAACTACGTAACACCTAAATGTAATACCTAATACACACGTGCTGTTTGTTGGATTTTGGATGCTCGGCTTAGCCCCGAGAGTTGATAATCCAACAGTGCGCTTATATTAGGCTATTCATTCAAGTTCCGTGTAGTGTAAGTGAAAACGGTCATGTGTATTATCCCTATCTATATTTACACCTAAGATCTAAAATCGTCTATTTAAAGACGTGTTTGCCTCATTACGCTAGCCTTACCAAGGAGCTGTATTTTGTCATCAGCGAATTGTGTCTAAAATTCAATGATGACTGCACATTTTTTTGTACCCCGAGTGTAAATATTCTAAGCATAATAAGCCTATAATTTTCCCACTGCTGGGACACAGGCCTCCTCTCTACAAGAGAGAGTGGGCCATCCACCACGCGGGCCCGCGGGTAGATGTCACATGTCTTCAAATTTTTGGTTCTAGGACATGCCGGTTTCCTCACGATGTTTTCCTTCACCGTTTTGAGAGCAGTGGTTATGAAATTATTTACACAAAGGCAAGCGTCTGCCTGGGTTCGAAACCACGACCTACAACTCGTAAGTCGGGGCCGTTAGCACTAGGCCACCACTGCTCACTAGTCTTAGAAAAGTGTTACGAACTTGCTTAGATTCATTATTATTTAAATTCGCCGTTTCTATTGCTCATCACTACTAAATTTGGAACTGAATTTCTTTGTTAGATTGTTTGTTTTTGTTGTTAGGGCTTTATTATACAAAAGTCATGAAGAAAAAAAAAAAATTGTCCGTCAGGTAGATTATTAAAAAATATTGGACACGTAATTTTTCGTTTCTTACGCAATCAAAAGATTATGACGATCCATTGAGTTAAAATGTGCCATGACGTCACAAGTATGTAGATTTCATACTTACTGGTGATGTAGCGACCCGCACTCCCCAAATTTAATGCGTTTTATCAAGTATTTTTTTATTAATATGATAAAGCAAAGGATACGTGTCTATGTTTTACGGCCTAAATACAATTTTTTTTTTTTTTTTTACCCAGTCATCGTCCTTATTACTTACAAGACTTACACCCAAGGTACGCTTCACCATAGCGAGTAGGTAGATTATTACCAATCCTAAAATTATCAATATGAGTGACACGAGTAAGGGCCAAAAGTCTCACTTTTGTTACCTAGTTTTGTCTCCGTTCATTAATTTATAATTTTCGTTTACATCAAGATTTGAAATTTTTTGCTAATAAAGTTGCTGAAATAGCAAGTAAAAATAGTCAAAAGAATTATATAAAGATCGAGTTTCTGGTTTCGCTTTTTGTTACTGAAAGTCTATTCAATTGAGTATGTTGTCAAATCTTATGTAACATATACTGCGTTCGCAATTTATTTTCCAAATACGTGTTTTTGGAAAAACCATTTTTATACCCACACATAAAATTCAGTTATTCTGAAATCAACTTTATTAACACTGACATGAAGTTGATATTCGTTAAAATGCCAATAAAAGCTATTCTATTGACTTTAAATGATTCTAATTCAATCATATAAAGTCTATCGAAATCCTTGTTTCTACAAGTTTTCACACTTCCATATATGGTTTACTGTCGTTATTTTGATGAAACAATGAGTTAACATATAATTTGACAACAGATTAACTAATTAGATTATAGAGACTTGATTAGACTTGAAATAAAATAATACAAGGTCAATTTAAATTAGCTAGCAAAACTCTGCAGACGTGCTGGGTGTCGAATCAGAAATGTTAAGGACGTTCTTTTCCGGTTCCGAAAAGTCGAAACTTCCGACTAATTTTAGACTTTCGGTTCAAACTTCGATTCCGATAATTTCGAATCGGAGTTATACCGAAGTTCGAAACGCAGCGATGCACGTGACCAGAGCGCGTACAAACAAGTTTTAAATAATCGCCAGTGTAATTTCAGTTCATTTTATACACGCTCGCAATCGAAGTCTCAGTCAGAAATGGCCGTATTTTTTCAATTGCGTTGACTTGATATTTTAAAGCTCCAAGGGACCACATACCTATGTATTTGATATTAATTTCAACTTGATACCTTTTTGAACAGACTGACGGACGGACAACGAAGTGATTCTATAAGGGTTCGATTTTTTCCTTTAAAGGTACGGAACCCTCATCAATCATCAATTATTTTTATTTTATCGTGTTTAGATATCAATACCTATCACGTCTGTGGAGTTTTGCTAGCTAATTTAATTTAACCCTGCATATCGAGAATCTATTGGAAATAATGATAATAATCATCATCTTCCCCCACTCTTATCTCAAATTATTTGAGATCCAAGCAGCATGTTTTTTTCATCCATACATTATTCTACTTGAAACATTTGAAGCAAACATCAAATTATTATTTCTGCTTATTTTCTAAACAATTTTCTTATAAATCTTTGTCGGATCAGACTTGTAACGCTCGCCGCGATTGCAATGGTGAGTCCGATTTGATATTATGTAAATATTTTCTGAAATCTTGAATAACACTACATAGTAGTTTAACAACAGATTTAAAAACAGAATTTCATTGAATCTGTTGTTAAAATCTCATGTCAAACTTCACACATCAAATAGGCTGTGATGTTTATAAAAGCACGTCGTTTTATCTAAGAACCCCGTGTCTAGCCCAAGCGATCGGTCGCACGAATATGCTATCGTCACGTCTATAATTTCATACGTACGAAAACCGGCGCGACGACACGTTTGGGTTCGCCGAACAAAATGAACGCGGCAGTGGCATGTTCGCGCGACCATCGATTTGATTAGGAAACGACCTTACACTTTTAAAATCGCGCCAACTGTTACAAGTCTGTTCTATAACTAACGCCGTAAGGAAAGAGTACACACGATATTTGAGGAAGATACGCCCTGTATATTCCTTCTTTTTCTATACAAATAAAAACGCGTCTTGTGCTGGCTACACACGCGCTAAACTTTAGTACACAACGACTTATGATAGTAGATACTTTATACATTGCTACGTTTATATTCAAAACATTATGTGCCTATTCCACCACGTCCGAATAGACACTATCTATATATAAATAAATTAAAAAAGGGAATAGAATATAATTATGTGAAATTATCTGCTAGATAAAATAACCGGAACCTATCAGAAGGTTATGAGACAGGCCTAATCCAGTAAATCTGTAGTAATGATTATTTTTAGATTTACTAATCAACAATAAATTGATATACCCAAAATTTCCGTACGCAAAATACGCGCTTTGACGTGGAGTTGCGAACACCGGGGGACTGCCATCAGTTCTAATAGCAGTATCATTTGAATATTACTACCGTGTAGGAAAGAGATGAAGCTCTACAGGTTATAGCTCTATCTCTTTCCCCACTGAAGTTAGATCCGCTAGCGGTGGTAGGCCCCTTGCCCGTATTACCTACAATTTGACAGCCGCTTTTTTTTATAAATGGCATCTTGCAGGTCAACCTAGGAGGTTGTCGGCTGCTTAACCGGACTTTCCTGTGGCTGCCTCAATAAATTAAGGCCTCCAGCCAGGGCATAAAACTTAGAAACTAAGCGACTACACGCTAAGGGCACCCCCTGTGGGGTACGGACCTCGGCTTAGGGCGTCGCTGGTGGAGGACAGCAAGGGACGGGCTGGATCGGATTAATTGACAGCCGCTTTGAATGAAGATAATTTATAGGTTGTCCACTGCGCCCCACAACCGCATTTTACGTACACGGCACCGCGGCTTGTAGATAAAATGCGAAAGTGGGGCGCGTCATTAGAGTGGACAAGCTATACCAGCCGGAGTTTTCGTGTTATGTATATTAAAACATTTGCCCATTTTAAATTGACAATTTAGTAGGTTAAGTTTTTAGGAAGCGCCGTGTGTTGCTACTTGCTTGCGTTTCTGTGCAAAGTGTCTCGAGGCCAATATTTATTATGGCACATATACAGGTGAATCTTTTTAATCGCGTGAATGGCCAAATATGAAACTATAAGAAAAAACGAAAAATAATCTCGGATTCAAATCGATACAGTTTTAATTTTTATCAAAATCTACCCCGAGGCTCCTTTAAGTATTTTTCTATACTTTCAGATTTCGCAATCCACGCATACTTGGAAAATTCACCCTGTATTCTTATTGCGTATTTACATGGGCATTTTATATTTATTGTTTCATTTTCATTTTGCCGGCAAACGGAGCAATGAAACGAAGTATAACAACCATAGCCAATTGTGTACTAGAGCCGTTACATAATTTATTTTTTACATAATTTCATTTATTTTAAAATGTTATTAAAACTTTTTACCGCCACGTTACCTTAACACGTCAGGCACCTAAATATAAAATACAATAAAACCTTCCGATTTATTATTGTCTTTTTTTAAAGAAAATATATAAATTATAATATACAAGGTGTTGATTAAGTCACTACCATCATCCATGAAGGTGATTCTACGGCCGCGTCCTATTTGAAAGCGATTGTCGCACGTATACGCGATTGATCGCGTGCATGTCACTTTTTGTTCGGAAAACCGGAAAGCGCCCTCTGTCGGCGCGACCACGCGTTCAGGTTCACCGAACAAAAACTTCGAACGATCGTGTATTCGCGCGACGACCGCTTTTAAATAGGACGCGCGATACCAGTCCTACTAACAACCTTTTCTTTGAAACGCAAATCCAAACGGCGCGCGGCGCGTCGTGAAAATAAACTGGAAAAATCACCTCCTTAGATGGTGAACAAATCACCAACATGTAGTCGATATTTTTATCCACATCCTAATTATAATTAAAACTTCGAATTGTTAGCGAACTTCTAAATTAAAATAATGTAAAAGTTATCTTCATCAACCGAGTCTTTTCCCAACCATATTAGGTCATACTCCGCGTCCTATTTAAAAGCGATGTTCGTGCGAATACACGATCGTTCGAAGTTTTTGTTTGTTCGGTGAACCTGAACGCGTGGTCGCGCCGACAGAGGGCGCTTTCTGGAGTTCCGAACAAAAAGTGACATATGCACGCGATCGATCGCGTATTCGCGCGACAATCGCTTCCAAATGGAACGCGGCCATAGTCTTCATAGAATTTCAAAATCTGTCAATCATCTAACCCAGAGGTTCCCAAATATTTTTAATCATAGACCTCTTTCAACATTTAGCTGGCTCCAGTGGACCCCCTGCAGCTACATTTCTACCATATTCCCAAAAATCTACAAAAAATTTGAAGATTAGATCTAACTATGGAAATATGCGTTGCCAACGTAGAGCCCCGTGGAGTCTCCCGTGGAGCCCTGGGCCACTTTGGGAATCACTGGTCTAACCGTAAGATAGTTCCTAATATCTACCTTGGATAATCATACCCCAACACATGAAAAGACAAGGACGGCGATATAAAATCAGTCTCTGTGACGACATAGCACGTCATTTTCGAGTGACATTTAAGCGCTGACGTCTATAAACGACCGTGGCAGTAAAAAGGTTAAAACACGGGGTTATTACCCGTGCACCTATTACTATGACCCATAGTGGGGCAATGAGAATTACCCGTAAACCCACCACACTACAGCTTGAATTAGAGGGCTGAAAATATCGATAAGAAACTTAGTAATATTAAGGGTCAGCATAGACCGACGTAGTGGCAGCGAGGAGCCGAACTGCGCAAAATATTAAATAAAAATCGCTTCGGCGCCATTCCGTCAGTCTACGCTCATCCTAAGGCAGCATTCACATTTAGTGGTGGCGTACGTCGAACGTATAAGTTGCGCAAACGCAACGGTAGCTTCGGTACGATAAATTCTACACCGCGGTAACGCAGCATCTACGCGATGTAAATCGGTGTCAGATACGAAGGTATGTAGGCAGATCGTTAACACAAGGCAGCAGATTGACCTAAGCTATATTAATAGATGCAAGAACAACAGTTGAGCGAGAAAAATTGCATCTCATTTTCAATACAATAATTGGAGCCAATATCTTAAGATGCTTCTTTTTAACTTTATTTATTTAGAACAATTATTAATACCTATTGCAATCAGCAAGCAACTAAAACAAATTGTATCGATAGACCAGAGAAACCTTTTCCGTTCATGCCCCAATTGGCCTGAATATTTAAATCTTCGTTTCATTCATCGTGCACTTTTCTAATTTCAAACGTGACGATATTATCGTGGACGTCCACATCACGGCTTCACGATAACGCAGGGAAGTAAAATGTATGGAAACGTATGCTGACGCTTTTAAATTTCCGTCCACGATATATGTATATAGAGCCATCCACGAAGACTCGCCCCACTCCGCTCCGCTCCGTACTAAACTACAGTAATAGCGGAGTGTGTAATTCTATACATTCTATAGACGTGGACGTCCACGATAATATCGTCACGTTAGAAATTATGAAAGCGCATTTTTTTTGTAATCTCTGGTCCTTATACCTCACAGGATTTAATACATTCTGTTATCGATACATCCATACTCTAATTCAAACTGTAGGGTAGTTAAAACGGTGGACATACAATCACAAATCAAAACTAACTTATTTAGCCTCGCGCCGACTTTAGAAAAAGTGTATTTGTAAATTCTGTATATTTTTCTAAATTAAGTATCTATTAGGTATGAATGTGAAATTAATTTGCATGTTCAGGCAAAATATGGACTGTACATGAAACCCCCAACTTTTACAACTGTATTTTCTGCAAAAAAATGATTTTTATTCTTATTCTTATAGATAATTTTCCCGGGCAGTGTGCACTTTTTAAAATTCCCGTAGGCAAAGTTGGTAGCAGTCGATGAAAACCAGAACCAACATTCAGCAATTAACTTTGTTGTAATAATTTGGCCTACAGTCATGGTTAACTCTGATCGGGCAAAGATGAATCTTTAGTCCTTGAATACCTCACGATTTTCGATATTAAGGTTAAACATAAGTATTTTATAGTTCGGTTTCATTTGTATGCCATGTTTACGAGACAGAAAAAACGTTTAAGTCTCATAATATGCTGTCTCTTTCAGTTTAACCTGAATTGTAGAGACAGCATATTAAGAGACTTAATATCGGTTAAGTCACCACAGAAACACACGCCACAGGGAATAATCTATTGCACGCAACTATAAACTCTATTTCAGTAACTATTAAGTTGATTATCCATTTATCTATGAAAAATTACTCGAGAGTTTTTGCTGCTTAGTTTCTAAGGCCCGTATCCACCAGTTTCCTATCAACCAGTTACATATTTCTCCAGATCCTTACATTAAAAGTTCCTGAGGAAATGTCACATAAACAACTGTTTAAATTATTATGTAACTAGCGACTCGCCCATGCTTCGCACGGGTGCAATCTACTTTCCGCGCAACTTTCTTATTAATTTTCTTTTATAAGAACCTTCTCCTTACAATAACAAACACAAAAAGAATTAGCGAAATCGGTCCAGCCGTTCACGCGTGATGCCGCGACCAAGGGAAATAGGGATTATTTTATATATATATATATATATATAGATAGATAGATTGGTTAATTAAAATCGGTGGTCACGAGCCTTGTTTTTTTGAAGTGAAAACTTCTTTAGGCGCATTTGGCATTTTTGAGATGGGACTAAACCATTGATTTCGCGACACCGTGATGACACCAACTTATCAACATTAAAAAGATATCAACGCGTTGATTGCCGCGGTGCGTGGAGTAAAAGACATGAATGCGTTGATAACCGCGGTGCCGTTTTTTTTTTTCAAGTTTTCACTTCTGTTGGCATTCCCGGAGTGCCACTGTTTTTTTTTAAATCGATTTTCAATAGTTAAGATCAAACTAGCTCCTCCTATCTAAGTCCGTCAACGAAAATACGGACCCGTCCGTACTAGTAAACCTACACTCGATTTTTAACTAACATTTTCGGACGGGTAAAAAACACATCGGGAGTAGGGACAACTGTCAAATCATGTTGTCATTCATTCTTAGATCGGGTCCCGAACTAATCCGATGTCCGAAACTGGATGTCTACTCCCGAAGCACGAAGTTCGCAGTATCAGGCTGAAGAAGTTAAGAGCGTTTATTCTGAAAGTGAGCAACGTCGCAAATAGATGTCAAATATTTCGCTGTTTTGATTAATTTGGCTATATCACTGAATGGAAATATGAAAAGTGGCTAACTAGTGAACTAGAATGTTAATAATGAATTGCAATTATAACACTGAATTTGTTGTTGTAACCGTTTTAGGTGTAAACAAAGCATCTGGAAAGTCTCCAAATATTTTTCTTACATCTAAAACTAAATATCCAGTGTTACGATATTAATTATTGCATTTCGTAATTAATATTCTAATTCGCTAGTTAGCCACATTTCATATGTCCATAGAGTAATATTGCCAAATTAATCAAAATAGGTGAATATTTGACAGCTATTTGTGACGTTGCCAACTTTTAGGATAAATGCTCTTAAGGGCGTTTTCTACTCCATATCACCTACCTATTAGTTCGGCGTCCGAACTAAGAACGAAAGACCACACGATTTGACAGCTGCCCCTACTCGCGAGATTTCTTTATCATATTTAAGTTTAATGTATTATACACATAAACCTTCCGGAATAAATTCTCTAAATGATGGTGATAACCACATCAAAATGTGTTGTGCAGTTTAGAAGAACAACGCGGTCACACAGACACGAAAAGCGACTTCAATTAGGCTTTTTTGTGATCTTTTATGTAAATCAAAAACTAATGTTTGAAACTTAATATCAGGAATTCAAATGGTAAATTTAAATTCGTTAGCGAAACCCCACAGACGTGACGGTATCTCGATTAATCTAGAAAATAATGTGATCTTCTTAATAATTTTTTGTTTCATTGTTCGTGCAACCCGCGGCCTTTGACCCCGAACAGCACTACTTAATTGAAATTATAAGTTAAGAAAATCACTCTTTATTACATGAAATGATGAAATCTCACTTTTTATTACATGACGTTCTAATATCAAACTCAACCCAATATTGATATCGATACCAGTCATTTCAGTGAAGTTTTGCTAAAGAATTTTATTTAACCCTGAATAATTCACATACAATATTTTTGTTAATTTAACATACACTTTTGCTAACTGTCGGCGCGGGTCTACGCTAGCATAAACTTTCCGCAATAAACCAAATAAGATAAAATAACGTTAGAACTAATTCTTACGATGCTTCCTTTCCACCGGTCTCTTGTATAACCTGGAAAGCAGAAAAAAAAAAGATTAAAAAATACGTATTAAAAAAAACAACCGACTTCCAAAAAAACACTAAATTTCGGAAGTCGGTGTCTATGGTTTTTTATTTTGGTTATTTGCCACCGACTTCCGAAATTTAAGTTATTTTTCACTTCGTAGTGTTTTCTTTGTAAGTCGTTTTTTTTTTTTGTAAAAAAGTTTTTATTTATCGCTTTTCAGTGGGTAGTTTGTAATTTATCTAAGATACAATAGCCTAATCTCAACTGCTCATCACCTTTTACAAAATATTGCTTTTCCCGATGCAGGGACGTTAATCGTTGAGGAGTTCTCCTGGTTCTTCACCATCACCTCCACTTCTCCATATGCATTGTGACGAGCATAAATTGCTTTGCAACCATATTAAAGTAATCGAATCGCAACCCTTTTATGAAGTCATTTAAAAAGATAGTAGTTGCTAAACACTAAATATTAATAATAATTTATAATCAGTCTGTGTTGACCCAATGCAACACCTCCTATTCCTTTTTCCACTCAACTCAATCCTGAGCTAACATGGACTAATCATAATAGGCGTCAAGTTAAAAAAAACCGGCCAAGTGGTTCCGTAGTTGGATGAATCTATCCCAAAAACAAATTGAACTTTGTAGTTGAAAAACATGCTCTCCCATACATCGATATACGTCACGATCAATTCTCCAAAATTGCAAATTTAAGTTTGTAAGCGCCAAAAAAAATTTTTTTTTGGTGATAAAACTACAAATTAAGGAATTTCGGAATTTTTCCATTACTTGTGCTGTGAGACCTTGCTTCCTGCCAAATTTCATGATTCTAGGTCAACGGTAAGTATGGGTTTTATTTGCGAGTATCAAAATATGTCACATAAATGGCCGTATTTTTTTATTGCCGAGCTCGAAGGGACAGTAGACCTACGTTTTTGATATTAATTTCAAGTTGATACCTCCACGCGTTCCTGAGAAAAAGGGTCTTGACAGACTGACAGCGAGACAGACAGACGGACAACAAAGTGATCCGTTTTTTCCTTTTGAGGTACAAAACCCTAAACACTATAAGAAATTGTGAAAATTGCTCAAAAGATAAAATATAAATTATATTATTTATTCATAAAAATATTTAAATTTATTTATTTATTAATACAAAATAAAATATAAATAATAATAATTGATTTTATATTTAAATATAATTTATGTAATTATAATAAATTAAATCTTTGAAAATAATCATTACTAAAATAGATAAACCTGATGAGATCTTATTATTTTTAGGAGAAATGCAAGCAGGCGGCCCACTTTATGGAAACCTGATTCTGAAATACCAGAGGCAAATCAAAAATGCCTCACGTGTCTGTATTACTTCGGCACCCATAAAAATACGATAGTTAGTGCTATTTTCTCGGACGGACGCCTTCACAGAGAGCTCAACTACTTTATAAACGTACCAGCACCCGAATAATAAAGTATCGATATCGAGTTATCAATGACCATAGACTAGTTACTTGGTTCCTGAGAACAGATATTTTATCGTACATAAATTAAAATAATAATGAAATACTCACACTGTATTCTCAGTACAGTCTTCATTGATCTCAAACGCGACCTTTTTGAAAACGCACGCGAACGGACAATGTTCCTGGCTGACATACTTGATAGCCTGCTCTAGGAACTCATTGATAGCAACAAGTTCTTCTTCAGTGAACGGCCCCAAGAACTTGAACTGGGAATACTTCTTACTTTCGGCAAATTCAGTGAAACAATTAACAATTTTCGTCATAATTTCCGACATTTCTGGTAAAACTTCTGGCTCTTCTGCCATTTCTGGAACTTCTTCCTCTTCTTGGCATTCGAAATCGGACTTCTTTAGATTCCTCGTTATGCTTATCAAGAATGGGTTTGTTTCTTCCTCTGGTTCCAATTCTACTGGAACTTTCGGCTCTTCTGGGATTGGAGGCTCTTCATTTACTTCTACTTCTAGGATCTCTTCTCCGTTCGTCTCTAAGAAGCGTTGTTTGAATTCGTCGGAGAAGAGTGAGTCTTTGTGGTCTTTGAGTTTGTCTGGTACGATGAGGTATACGTGTGGTGGGGCTATCTTGAAAAGACTCAGTTGGCTGGAAGAAGAGAGTAGAATTATCAGACCTCTCTTTCTATTTTATTAATAAGTGCAGAGATAATATAATATTAGCGATGGTAGTAATAAATTTAGCGACTCATTGGCTGATTTGAGCTACTATCGGAGAAGAAAATTTACTGTATGTTTAAAAAACAAATCAGCTTTAATATCAACTTGGAGCCAGCTCATAACACCAAGGCTTATCGTACGCAGGAAAAATTTCTAAAACAAGTAAACTAAACTAGCTACGTCCGAAAAAACATTAAAGCGGAGGCACAGCGGCAATCAAGTTTATTTATTTTCAAGTCTATTCAGATGTCCGCAAGATTGACATTTTGGTATCATTTTGCCTCATCAAAACTCGCCGTGATGCGCTTTGCTAAGGATACATCCTTAGCACCTTAGTGATGATTTTTTAAAAGGAATTAAAAGCTTACAACTTACAAGTTGTAAAATTTTAAATCTTTTTAAAAATAAAAAATAAAAATTGAATATTCGGTATCATCTATCTATTAACGCCCTTAGATGATCCTCAGATGATAAGTAGCACAATCAGGCAATAAAACATTTGTAAACAAATAAAGAAAATAAAAAATTAATACAGTGGTACTCCGGGAGTGCCGACGAAAGTGGAAACTTGAAAAAAAATCGGCACCGCGGTAATCAACGCGTTGATGTCTTTTACTCCACGCAACGCGGTCATCAACGCGTTGATGTCTTTTTAATGGTCAAAGCCATCAACGCGTTGATGACCGCGTTGATAACCGCGTTGCTAACCTAACCTAACCCGTCGTAACAGTTCCGCGAAATCAATGGTGTAGTCCCATCTCAAAAATGCCCAACGCGCCTAAAGAAGTTTTCACTTAAAAAAAAAACAACTGAAAACTTACCGAATAGGATAAGTCCCGAAGCTCTGCGTATGCAAAATATAACAGTTCTTATCGCTGATCTGCAGTATCAAGTCCATTTGAGCAGGATTATCAAAATCGACTGACGCCAAGTCCTCAGCGCTCAGTTTGAACTGAACCAAATGATGGATCTTCTTGCGTTCATCCTTCTTCAAGTTTTTGTCAAAGAGTAATTCGATTGCAGAGTTATTTTTAACAAATTCGTAAATGTTTAAGAGAACGTTCATTTCGTAGAATTGTTTGCAGTCAGCCTTCTTGCTGTGCTTCGGTGAGCGTACATTGCGTTGGATGTGATTTTGACCGAAACCTATTTTTGTTTTTGCCTGTAAAAGATAAAGATCAATGATTAATTAATAATTCTAATAAGCTCGCTTCTTGTAGGTGCTCGTGGCTAAGTTATAATAGTCGAACGGGTCGATCCAGCAGGTTAAGCTACACTTGCCGGGGTTCGTCCGTGGATAGGAGACCATTTTTTCATACCGAGACTTCTCCGTGCCTTGGTAAGCACGTTAAGCCGTTTGTCCGGCTGTCATTCGTGGATCTTTGAAAGTCGTTACGGATCGTCAGAAGCCCGAAAGTCTGACAACCAGTCTTACCAAGGGGTATCGTATTATCCAGTTACTGGTTTGCGGAGGTCAGTTAGGCAGTCGCTCCATGTAAAATACTGGTATTTAGCTGCATCTGGTTAGACTGGAAGCCGACCCCGACATAGTTGGAAAAGGGGCAGATGACGGTAGATTAGAAGATATAAACTGACTGATACTTGATCAAAGTTTTTATCTATACATACATACAACGAAATTGAAGTGTCTGTTTATAATGTCAAAATAATAGCTTTTTACTAAATGCATAAGGAAGTATATACAGTACTTAAAACAAAAGAAAAACAGTTTTTTAAATTTTGTGTGTTTGTTCCGGCTAATCTGCGAAACGGCTCAACCGATTTTGACGGCACTTTCACAGGCAGATAGCTGATGTTATAAGGAGTAACTTAAGGGTACTTTTGTTTTTGGTTCGTATATTGGCGTGTGCTAGCTAACATAGGGCCAGTAATTTATCATTTAAATTATTTTTTGTGCTGCATAATGTTTTTTTTTTTTGCATTGTATTGTATAGAATCATTTATTTTCTAACTTGAACAGACAGATGTGCTGCTGGGGAGTTTGTTGCGCCACTTCTTCTTCCCAGCTAAAGGCACTCGGAAGTGGTGAAGGGTGGGCGTTTTGAGGGACTGTCTTATGTAATTTTGACGTTCGAAAAGTGCTGATTTTCAGCCTAGTTTGAATAAATGAATTTTGAATTTTGAATTTTGAGAAGAAAAAATAGGGTCCACGCGGGCGAACTCGAGAGCAGTAGCTAGTGTCTACATAAAACAGCAAGTGGGTCGAGCATGACACCAGAGGGGCCTGAACCCATCGGGTCACTCCTCTACCGGTACCTACGCACTCTGGTAAGTAAAAGCAACAGGGACCTACATCACAAACTTGGTTGGACAACGGTGAGTGCAGGCAGGCACAATCGATGGCCGTCTCACGAAACAGGTTCTCCGACTAACGAAACAACAGCTGCGTACAATTACAGCAGCTGTAACTGGCCTAGGCTCTTTTAATAAACTTCTCTTTGTCATAGGAGTCACAGACAGTCCGCTGTGCAGAGCCTGCATGGAAGACGACGAGACAACAGGTCCTGTGATGTTAAACTGCCCGGTGGTCGCCACATACAGGTCAAAGTACTTCGGTAACCCAGGCACCCTACGTGAGATTGTCAGTGACACCAAGGCGTTACTGGCCTTCTTTGGGGAGCTGGGGTGGATCGAATAACCGATTAACCCGTACGCAAAATACGCGCTTTGACGTGGAGTTGCGGATACCAGCCTGTATTAACTATTATTACCTACATAAAACAGCAACAAAAACAACATAATTAAAATTCACGCCTCTTCTCCTCAGAGGGTTAAGCAGAACTCCCACGTTTAAATTTTTTTTTTTTAAGATTTTTGTGTGTAACTTACATTATTGCCGACATAAACAGCATTGGGTGCGATCGGTTCTACGATTCCGTCCCCACTCCTGCCGAGCGCGCCGCCTTGCCAACCCATCTTTTGCATCATGCTGCAAAAGAAAAAAATTGTAAGTAAATAAAAAAGGTTTTATCAATTTCGTGATTGCCTAATGGTCAAGACCTTGCCCCTCATGCACGAGGTTTTGGGGTCAAATACGGGCAAGTACCAAACAAGTTTGACATTTTAAATTCATATGTATTATTGCGGTAACGCAAATCTAACCACTTTGAAAACAAAATCCCCTGCACGCGACCTTTTTTTTCGTAGGTAAGCGTTACAATAGCGGTCGAGCGCTGCAAGCAAGAATAATCCTTACAGTGTAAAGATATGCGTTTCTTCGATAATACTTTCTAAATTTATCTAAGACATTACTTGTCAGCAGTGTCTGAGATAAACTCAGAAAGTTGGTGAACAAAAAACATCGTCAGAAAACCTAATCTGCGTTAGCAATTTATTTTCCAAACATGTAAACAAACACGAGTTTTAGGGAAAACAACTGTAATGCTTACTGTCTTACATATAAGGTTCAGTTTGCGCTACAACTGCATGTTTTTTTTTATGACTTTTTCAACAGTACTAGTCCAGCCTAAAATCAACTTTATTTATACTAGCATAAAGTTGATGTTTGTTTAAGTGGAAATTTGAATAGACCTGTGACACCCGTCTTGAGCAAGCCTGGTGATCAATGCTCGTGCCTTCTCTGTATGAGAAGAGTCCATTGCTCTGCAGTGAGAAAATAATAGGATGGTATTATAATAATAACACTCCACCGCCGTATCTCTATGTTGACGTCGCACTATGAGGTGCCTAAGAGAGCCTGGCCATAAATACATTTTGTAAAAATCGGCGCACGTACTTGTATTGTACTTCAAACTGTAGCTAAAAAGTTAATCTAAAGTTAGTTACACATAAAAAAGTAATTTAAAAGGGTTATTTAGTTAATTGAAAAGGGTATGCCGAGATGGTTTGGGTATGTTGAGAGGAAGAATGAAAGGCGACTAACAAAATGTATTTACAAGGCTGATGTGAATGGAAAGGCCGGTCGGGGACGCCCTAGAAGGACATATACTGACCTTATTGGTGATGTTCTTCAGAAAGGCCAGGTGCGTAGTACTTGCAACCGGCGGGCGTGTATGACCAGATGTATGAACGTAAACGAGGCAAAAGGAGTATGTAAGGATCGTAGCAGGTGGCGTTCTGTAGTTTCTGCCTACCCCCATGGGAAGAAGGCGTGAGTTTATGTATGTATGTATTATAAATAAATTATGTATGTGGCTGGTACTGATTTATAGCAAAGAGCATCTAAATACGATGGTTCAAAATTGATCTCAAAAACATCTTAATTTGTATTTTTTTCAGGATTATTTTCTAGTGAGCTAACAATGAAAACTATGCAAGTATTATACCATACCAAATATTATACCATTCCAGAAAGCTTATAACATTTACTTTCGTCTGGTATGCATAAATATACTAAACATTAATTGTTAATATATTTACTAGAAATTTTTATATTATGACATATCATTTTTGCGTATCTGAAACTTTCAATTAGAGTTTTGACAGTTGCCGATATTTGCCGAAGGTCTGTAAATAATGTTATTTGATAGGAAATTTAATATTATTATACAGGAATTGAAAAAAAGTTGCAACTACATTGCACAACGTATGTTAATCTATTATAACATGAAATAGTAGAAATTTCGTAAAAATACTTATGTGTGATATGTGATTTATTTGTTGATTTATTTGTTTTATTAATAGTAGTTTATGTTTAGATAATGTATCGAGTATTTCTCACCATATTTTAGTCCAACTTTCGACTTTGCATTGCTAGATTAGATTTATGGAACTAATTTTACATATAATATAATAATAATAATAAAACATTTATTTTCAAGTAACATGGACTCATATCATTAGTAACAATTTATTTACAAACTATGTTAGTAATATTTATAAAAACAACAAAAACAAACAAAGTTCCATGATATCAAAACAATCAGCCATTAGTCGGAACATGCAGCTGACTTAAAAAGTAAATGATAGGACAATCCACTTTGCTAGCAATGACAACCAGGAGACTGTTGGAGCTGGCACGCACTCTGCGCAACATGGATGCTGCACGCTTGCGTCTGATTGCAGCGTAGCCGTCAGTTTGCGCGTTCGCGGACATACCCGAGGCACTACAAAAGCATGGCAGCCCCAACAGCATCCTGAATGCATTGTTGTACTTAACACGAAGAGCATTGACAGCTTTTTGAGTGAAACTAGTCCAAAGGCTATACGAGTAAAAGACTTGACAATATGCCTTAAAAACTGTTATTTTAACCGCATCTGTACAGCGTGAGAACCTTCGGATCAGCATATTACATCTCACTGCCAATGCTCTTCGCTCCCGGTCCACATCTAGATTATCCCTCAAATCCTCCACTACATTGTGCCCTAGATATTTAAATATCAACATATATCTTATAATCTAGGCTTTGAAAAATGGTCTGCTACAACGACAGAAAATAAAGATTTGAAAAATCTAAAGCCATATGTACAAAGAAGGTTCAGACGAAAATTTGGTTTAAATATAGATAAATCTAAGAAAGGTACTGGTAACAGTAATGACGGTAATACAGCTAGACGATTTTTTCAAAATTATCAGTGCAGTGCAGAAATTACTGATGGATGAGGAATTAATAAAACGATTTGTTTTACTTCAAGTTATGTCAAGCGCAAAAGTAATTAATGCTACGAAATTCGAACAGCATACTTAATACAGCACAACGATTTGATAATAAATATATGTGGTGCTATAATATATGTGGTAATATACAGATGATGGCATATAGCCATTATCTGTCCATAAAGTCCTAATTCACGGGGAAAGCGTCGTTCGGCATTATTCAGCGTTACCTCTTGGGCAGCTCTCCGAAGATGACCAGGAATCAAGGAACAAAGACTATAAACGATTCAGACTTCATCATGCTAGAAAATGCTGTAGAGTAGCCACAAATGAAGATGTTCTACATACACTTTTGTACACTTCGGACCCTTGCATAACAAGTTTAAGAAAACCTTCGTATAAAAAAAAAGTCTATGGATTTTATAGATGCTTGATGCTGTCAGAGCCATTTATAATCTACGTCGCCGCGAATCTCTCAGGAAACTATTTATAAGGATTAATATTATGACGGTACCTTGCCAATTCATTTATGAAAATATTATGTAAGTAAGGAAAAATACACATCTTTTTAATAAAATAAGTGATAGACATAATTTTAATACTAGAAATAAAGATAAACTAGATCAACCATTTTTCAGATTATCTAAAGTACATACATCTTTTATGGGGTACTGTGTTAAATGTTACAACAAAATACCTTGTGACATATTGCAATTAAATGAAAGAAAATTTAAAACTCATATTAAAAGTACACTTTGTAAACAAGCATATTACAAATTAGAGGATTATATCCAAGATAAGAGTGCTTGGAAACATGCTGGTCCTGCTCCATAGGACAATTTAGAATTAAGACAAAATCAAACAGGTTGCTAATTTAATTGTAAAATTTATAATTTTGTGTTATATGACATTTATTTTACATTCTGTGATTACTTCCTCACACACTGACTTATTATTTTAAAAAAATTAGGAAAATCGTCTACTTTTACAGTGTTTGTAAATATGTGAGCATCAGTATCCATCACATAATGAAATTATCTGTTGTTGCTTCATTTTTAATTATTTTTACCTATTATGGTATAGTAATTTTATTCTAGGTGCATCGTCTTCACATATAATTATTTAACTAATGTACGTACTTATACAAACTATTGTAAAACATTTTAAAAGAGTAATGGTGAAGTTTCTTGCCCATTCTTCTCCATACGAAAACTACCTTTTGGATGGGGCGTCTAGAATCAATTATATTATTTTGTAAATTTTGACGTTCAAAAGTGCCATACATGGGCCTATTTGAAATAAATGATATGACTTTGACTTTGCTTTAGAGCTAGTAGAATAATACATTGAAAAGTTTTTTTTTTTTTACTAACAGTAGTTTTAAGAGTTTATTTTGTATTCATTATAACATTTCACATTTTTTTTTAAATAGTCGTAAATTTCTGACCATATTTCAGTATTTCATATTTTGTATTTTTTTATGACTATCAAATATATATTTATATCCTTAAACTGTATATTATTTTAAAGTATATTTATTCAAGATTATCTAAAAAAGTATTCAACTGTATATCTATAAAAACATGGAAGTTATGGATTTATGCCCCGAAACCGACTCAATCCTCCCGTAATTTTGTATAATGGATGGATGGATGACCCCTGTAACACAGGTTCCACCTAGCATGGGGGTCATTGTTCAAATTTCTGTGCACTTGTAAGTCCTAAGCTGTAAATGCTGCACATAACTACTTTGTAATTTACTTTTGGAAATAAATCATTTATTATTATTTTTACGTCTTTACTTTCCTCGGGACCCTAGGGTCCCGGACCTTTGGAAGGCGTACGACGGACCGAAGCCAACTCGCAGTATTATTAATGTCCACATAGTGCGTCGTGGTGGGGCTTACGCGCTCTGAACTCTAGGTCTGTGCCGGTAGAGTTTACTTTGCCGGAACGGGTCTAGTATGAGGAGCCAGACCAAGAGAGATATAGAAACCCGCAGGGCAACATGTGGTGAGCTCTAGGGCAGAAGCGACCCCACGAACCCTATCTCCCGGGAGAAGTCTTGTTCCTCATCTCTGGCTTGCCTTTATTGACTGGCTGGAGTCAACACTGACAGGGAACAGAGCTCCCACCCCATTCTAGCCTTTCATAGCCGGCTTGAGTGGAGATTCGCAAGAGCAAACGTGCTCGAAGGAAGGAAGTATTCCAGAAACATGGTGGCAGGGATCTTGACCGTACTTCCGAGATTGTCCTGATAGCCGTGGAATACCTCTCCACACCTCAAGCACCTCAGGACATGTTGCCCCCTTGTCGCTACGTCACTATGTGCTAGCGACAGTTTCCCGAGCCCAATATTGAGTGGGCAAGTCACCCCCTGCCATTTTATCCGTGTAAATATAAAACATTGATCAGGCAGGGGCAATAATTTTTCCACAGTTCGAGGTAACCAGTCCACTTTAGCCACCCAAACCCATAGTCCAATATTATTTTTATTTCCATATCCTGCAATAGTCCTACAGCAACCGGGGGTTGTCCTTGGGTACACTTGCATTGTGCTTACAGGGTTAATCGTCAGTTCTTGCCTCATTTCATTAAAACGCCTAACGCGCCTCTGCGAGTTGGCTTCGGCCCCTCGTATGCCTTCCAAAGGTCCGGGACCCCAGGGTCCCGAGAAATGTAAAAGAACAAAAATAATAATAAACATAACATCACGCCTCTATTTCTGGAAAGGTTAGGTAGAACTGTGATTTACACTCACTCATTTCGTCAATTATGTTTGAATCCCATGTACATTTATGTGTAAAGTACCTGTACCCTAATTGCGTAACTTATTTTAGAAACAATTTTGCCTAATTTGTTTCATTTTGACAGTTCAACGACATTCATTACGTTATTTATGTTGTTGAGCAGATTTTTTTTCCAACTTACGAAGCAATGGATTAGCAATCTGTTTCAAATCGAAACAGTTGTGACTGTGTTATATTACGCAATTAGGGTAGGTACTGGTCGACAGAGCTCTGCTCGGATGAAAATACATAAACATATCGCTCAGGTATACTCACGTTGTATCACATTCCCGAGGCTGTGAAAATAGAGAAAACGAAATTTCCCAGGTATGAGACTAGACTAGCTAGATCGATTTTTCGCCCCGGTAAACCCCTATATTGCAACTTTCATCGAAATCGTTAAAGCCGATAGAGTAGAAATCTATATAAAATAAATATATATACAAATATTGCTCGTTTAATAATATAGGATAGAGGATGAACCGATTGTCATCAAATACTTAACAAATATCAACTTTATATAATCAGCCTGTAATGTCCCCAATGCTGGGACACAGGCCTTCTCTCTGTGAGAGGGAGTGGGCCTTAATCCACCACGCGGGCCCAGTGCGGGTTGGTAGATGTCACATGTCTTCGAATTTTTGGTTCTAGGACATGCCGGTTTCCTCACGATGTTTTCCTTCACCGTTTTGAGAGCAGTGGTGATGAAATAATTAACACAAAGTAAAGTACCTGCTTGGGATCGAACCCACGACCTAATTCAACTCGTAAGTCGCGGCCGTTACCACTGGGCCATCTCTGCTCTTAATATCAACTTTGATAACTCGTAAACTTGTGTTGATTTCAAATGAACTAGTATGCCAGTCACAGTACAGATTTTTTGGGATGTTGTTAGGACCGAAGAACGAAGCATGGGCTGGTCACAATTTTATTTTTAACTAGCGACTCTATCCAGCTTCGCACGGCTTTTACGACTTCACAAATCGAGATTTTTTTATGTGTAACAGCTTTCCGCTCGGTTTCCTGCAATTTAAATCAAAATCTAAATCGAAATAATCAAATCTGTGGGAGTGATTTCGTGAAAAGGGACGGAAGTGTGTAACAGGAAGCCGGGGAAGCGCGCGCTATTTGATTTGACCAATGAGCGCGCGCGGTGCTAGAATTAGTCAGACACGACCTTGACGAGGCCCCGCCCTTTAATGTTGCTTATTACGAAGGTGAGATGTCAGATTGTTACACATCTTATGCGACTACTGTAAGGGTCGCTAATTTTTTTTAAATATTATGTAGTAGTATACACATAAACCTTCCTTCCTTTTGATGATAAAAATATTGTTTTTTTTTTAGGTAGGGCATCTCGTAGTTAACCTCTGAGATCATGACTACTTAACCGGGCTTTCCTGTGGGTGCCTTAAGCTACTACACTTAACACATCCAGCCAGGGGTTATTCAACTATGCTAATTAAAACTAGGTGAACGCTCGCTAAAGGCACCTCCTGTGGGGTACGAACCTTGGCTTAGGGCGTCAACCGGAGGGAGGACCTCAAGGATGGGACGGGCTGGATCGAAGTTTTGATCATGATTATTAGTCGGGGAATTTAAAGCTACGTGCTCAGCTGCAACAACTGCTGGCACCTCGTTATGGAGTAAGGGTTGGGAGGGAGTATCATTTACTCGAGGACGCGGTCGCGCGATCGCAAAGGACCTCGGCGGCGTGGTCGGAATGACGGGAGGCGTCTGTTTTTGTACACTGTGCTGGTTTTTGCTCTTCTGGAGGAGGGTAATGGGGTCGTCAGCGTCGGTAAAGTAAAAATACTGTACGGGTAGTCAGATGCCCGAAACTATTGACTATTTCTACATACCGAGACTCCTCCATGCCTAGGAAAGCACGTTAAGCCGTTGGTCCCGTTGGTTGGAGCGTTTCTGACGCCCCGTAACGAACCGAAAGTCTGACAACCAGTCATACCAAGGGGTATCGTATTACCCACTTACTGGGTTGTGAAGGTCAGATAGACCGTCGCTCCATGTAAAATATAAAATATTCAGCTGCATCCAATTAGACTGGAAGCTGACCCCAATATAGTTGGGAAAAGGCTAGGCAGATTGACTGAGTCAGATGCCCGAAGGTCTGACAACCAGTCTTACCAAGGCGTATTGTATTACCCTGTAGCTGGGTTATGGAGGTCAAATAGGCAGTCGCTCCGTGTAAAATACAGGTTTTCACCTGGATTCAGTTACACTGGAAGCCGACCCCAACATAGTTGGCAAAAGGCTAGGCAGATTATGATGAATATGATGATACACATAAACCTTCCGGAAATTAATCTCAAAATGATGGTGAAAATGATATCAAAATCTGTTGCATAGTAAACTGTCACTAAAATCAAACCAATACCCAACACAGATAAAAACCAAAACCCAATACCAATACTGTAAAACCAACCACCAACCAACCAACCACCAACTAACCCAACCCAACCAACCATTATTGCAAATAAATTATTACGATTAAAAGCGAATATGAATTTTGATAGCTCTATGAGTAGCGGAACACCAAAGAAACGATGGATGAACTGTGTGAAAGATGATATAGCTCGAAAGGGGGGTGAGTACTGAGATGACCATGAATAGAGCAGAATGTAAGAAAAAGACATGTTGCACCAACCACAAATAAATTGGGATGATGGCAAGAGAATGATGATACAGATATAAAGCTCACCTCTCAGCCTTAGTCATCTTTACAGGTTTTGCGAGCATCTTATCAAGCTTCTTCTGGATATTGTTGGGGCCCAGCACTAGCCGCTTTCGGCCCCTGCTGGAGCCCTGGCCGCCATCTGGGCATACTTCCGAAGCCTTGTGCCAGTACAACTGGGTCCAGTCAAGACTGGGACTTTTGCTGGTGGGACTGTCCTCGCTAAGGATTGAAGTGGGTGGTGGAGTTTCATCTTGAGGGATGTCGTCTGGTCTATAGGAAGGATTTGGAATAATAAAAACTTTTTTTATACAAACAAATTACTGATTTAAGAGTCCATAATATCTCAGCTCAAATTCGCTCTTTATCTCGCTCGCACACTACTGCTCCCGAACTGAGTAAGAGCGAGACTGAGCAGCGCGGGCCGTTATTATCGGGGGCCGGGAGAAGGGTCCAGAGCGCCGATAGTTTAGTACTTTCTTTTTAAGGTGAAAATAAGGGTAATATAAAAAACATTGTATCCACTTTTTATTTGGTTCAATTATAATGCTAAGTTTCATGAAGTATTTTTGGAATTAAAAATAAAATAAAATTTTGGAAATAATTTTGTAATTTTTCGTCGTGTTTTCGTCAAACATCGCCATTTATTTATTATTAGGAACGTGCTATAAAATCATTTGGATAGTGATTATAAGTGTGTTACGGAAATGGGGTGCAGGAATTGCATTGTGACTGTGTGACTGGTTTCTACGCGTTTAGCTGTTGATTTTAATTCCAAATATAATTAATATTTTGGTCACCTACAAACAGTTGCAGCTGGCAGCCTAATTGTGTAACAAACTTACAACATAATGGCAATGCTTTAAACAACATTAATTCAACATCCATTGCGTTAATTAAGTAAATAGTTGAGCAGAACTTTATTTAAAAATAGTAAAGCAAAGGATTAGGAGTTTCCTTAAAAATCCTCCAAATTCTGTGTTACGGACATGGGGTGCAGGAATTACATTGTGGACGTGTGACTGGTTTTCTACGCTTCTATCTACGTGGGTTTTAAGTTGTCCTGTTTGGGTGTCCTATACACAGTTGTAGCCAGAAATATAATTATCAGATTTGTGACCCTAAAATACTGCAATACACAAGGTAAATATCTCAGAGAAAGCCAAATTCTTCTTCATTGGAATCAAGTGTTGTGGTTAAGATTGCGTACATTGTGACTCTGACTTAAATAAGCAGAATTGAAAAAAATTTAGTAACCGATGAACTATGTTGAATGTATATGCTGTTGGTATTCTAAAATAAATAAATAATTCACAACTACACCAACCTGTACCCTAATTGCGTAACTTATTTTCATAAACAATTTTGCCTAATTTGTTTCATTTTGACAGTTCAACAACATTCATTGCGTTATTTATGTTGCTGAGCAGTTTTTTTTTTCCAACTTCTGAAGCAATGGATTAGCAATCTGTTTCAAATCGAAACAGATTGTGTTGTATTACGCAATTAGGGTGCAGATCTGACCACCCTGTCACCTGACTATTAACTTACATTAAAGTCTCTTAATTCACTATTTAAGAATAAACTCATAGATATATATTTATATAAATATGCATTTAAGAGTTTTGACGCAGTAACAACTTATTACACAGTAATATGTTAACTAAAATAATATATTTTTAGTTAGAATGACTTACTGGTTTATGAAAATTGTTTAGCTATGCTTCAGCAGTAAATATAATCACTAGTACACAGACTTATGGACTATGAAATCTTTATTACAGTTGCATTGCCATAAAAATATGATTACTAAACCTAATATGTATAGGCCTAGTGAGCAAACAAAAAAAAATTAAATAAAAGCTGATTAAATTATGCTGAACATTTTATAGATTTCCTGTCGCTCATCCTTTGCAAGCCAAAACATATCTTAAATTGCGCGAAATACGACACATACAAACATAAACAATAACAAACTTACAGGGGTTCCTTGTTGAATGTTTCAGGGTCTTCATACAAGGAGTCTCGATCTACGGTCCTCCGGTTGAGCCTGTCCGGCGGCTCAGGGGCCTGCACCACCTCAGCCGGGACAGAAGACCATCGGGAAGCCTTGAACTCCTGGCTAATCTCACTGCCAATTGTGCCATTGCGATTCGCAAAATTTTGCGGAGACAGGTTTTTTATATCATAATACTTCGAATTCCCCCACAAACTATACGTATTCGCGTAAATATTATCATGAATAACCTGCTCGTCGCACAAATCACTCATTATTTACTAAGAAAAACACAATATCATAACATTTGTTTATACTTTTGTAAGTGAACGCGGAGCGCGTGTTTTCACATTATATCAAGTTAGTTTTCACTGTTTACTCAAATATTATGCTAAGGAATCCTGCCAAAGCCAACGGATGCAATGTTTGTCACGTAATTAAGTTGTTTTTACGATTTATTTAGAACAATATTTATTGATTCAATCGATCATGTACATTCAATGACACTCATGCGTTTCAAGATTCCAAGGTTTGTAAAAGTTCATTCATTTCGAAATCAACAAACAGACTTGAAAATCATATGTTAGAAGAAGACAACAATATAAATTGTGGTTATGTAAGAAAAGATAGGAACGCAAATAATAAACTTAACATCCAATAGCTGTAACCTGAAACGCAGTAGCTGCCCTACGCGTACGTAAATGTCAGGTACGTCAATTTTGACATCTTATAATAACGTTCCAATGTACTTAACAGGTCCAATCGGGATAAGTTCAAAAAGGTTTGCTTATAGATACACCATTATTTACAATATTTTGTTATGCAAAATAAAATACGTACCACTGATTTCGATTGGCATACATTTCGCTGAATTTCGCATGACTCGTAATATGGAACCCTGGTCTGGTAGAATTTCTTCATGGACCTCTACATGGTTGGGATACCGAGCTTATATGTGGGTATGTGAGATGTTTCTAAAACATGCTCATTTTTCATCTAGTCGCATCACTTATCAGCTGCAGTTTCACACCCCCATTACTCAGCCTATAATGTTCCCACTGCTGGAACACAGGCCTCTCTGTGAGGAGTGGGCCGCAATCCACCACACGGGCCCCGTGCGGTTTGGTAGATATCATTGTCTTCGAATTTTAAATTCTAGGACATGCTGTTTTCCTTACGATGTTTTCCTTCATCATTTTGAGAGCAATGATGATGAAATAATTTACATAAAGTAAAACGCCTGTCAGGGTTCGAACCAACTACAACTTCTAAGTCGCGGCCGTTACCACTAAGCCACCACACACCCTCAAAACTTTTATTAAGCCTTTATTGCCAATATTATACATATTCATTATTATATAATTAAGTATGCCTCGTTGGTCTAGTGGTCGCAAGCGCTACTGCCGAGCATGAGGTCCTGGGTTCGATTCCCAGGTCTGGCAAAGTGTTATTGGGTTTTTCTATCTGAAATTTCTCAGTAGCAGCCTGGAGTCTGGATTGATGTCCGGTTTATGGCAATAGGCTCGCCCCCTATTACGTGGGACTTAAAACATAACTGGCGAAATGTGGGAGAACCTGCTACAGGGACACCTCTGCCCAACCCTTTGGGGAAACAAAGCGTGATGTTATGTTATGTTATGTTATAATTAAGTATTTAACATGCAACTAAATATATTACATTACAATTACATTATAATTATTATAATATTACTATTTTATTTTAACTGCAGCATATCTACTATATAGTACCAATTGAGATAAATTCAACAAATGATGTTGTAACACCCCCATTACTCGGTTACTGCAAATGGTCCAACAAGTCAGCGCACTATGTGGCCCAGCGGACAGCGCCACAACGTCTTTAAAGAGGCAGCTTTTTGAGACTATTATTGCAAATAGAGCTTGTTACAAAATATTTTAATCGTGTGATGCTAAGAAATAATGAAACAAATAGTAAATTTCAACATTTATTACTCTACAAATCGATAATAGCTATTTGATTGAAAAGTAAAACATTAGACAAGTTGCTGTAATACATGATTTGCTGATCTGTAACACTGTTAGCTTATAAATTAAATAATTACACTAAAATTGTTAAAAGATGATAAAAAAAACTCATCCAATGCCTTACTTCTGAAGACTGCAGCAGTGTGTGAGAAAGATGCGGAATGGAACGTAGAGTCATAGAGCATTTTATTTTTTTAGGATCGTAAACAGCATTTTATTGCGTTTACATATAATATTCTTTAGATGCCTCAGCATATTTTGTTATAATTTCTTATTTACATAAAATTACACGCACAACATAAAATAAATGCAAAATAATTCCCGTCAATTAATTACACAGACTTTGTCCCATCTCTTTCCCACACATATAACCGCAGTCTATGCGTCTCGCTCGCACGGCTGGCGCCTTTTACTCGGTCATCCAGTAGAAGCGAGAGCCGAATCTTGCTGGTTTCTTCTCTGTACCCTCCGGTAAAGCTGGAGTGGCGTCTGGGTAGACCGCCTTCGGTTCTTCCAAAGGCTTTGGCCTGAAAAAAGTGAAAATAAAATGCTGTCAGAATAAAATCAATTTAATGCGAGTCTGGCCACACTAAATCTGTAAAGGAATAAATGGGCAACCCCAAAAAGTTTTATATATGGTATACTTTTACATCAGTCAGTTATGTCAGTTTCGGGGTTGTAAGTAGATCTAATGGTTTTGATATTTTGTCTTTTGATTTTTGCATAATAGATTATGTGTAATAGACTATGTCGTACCTATGCTCTACCTCCATACGATGACAAAACTGTATCAAATCCACACTGCATCCTGCTAAAGTGACTATTCTTTACAAGGAATAAACAAAAAGACAAAGTATCAAATTCTTTTTTCGATTGACAGGATGGTGTTGCCATCTATATATAGATTTTCAAATAACTCCATAAGTGCGAGAATGGCACTTGGTCGAGGGAAGAAACTGAACTTAGTGTGATTTGGCAAAAACTGCAGAACGCTAAGCCCCGCCTCATTTACATTCATAAGGGCCAGGTGCGAGTACCCAGCAGACAATCACATCTAGAAATCATCGCGATTAGACACGTATCTATGGTGCCGGAATAGCTCATGTACTAAGTAGGTACCTACTACAGAGGACTACATCACCTATCGCTCCCTGCCAAATACATTAGGGTCTCCTTGGCTTCCAGCCTAACCAAATGTAGCTATTTTTTACATGGAGCGACTGCCTATCTGACCTTCACAGATCAGTAACTGGGAAAACGGATACCCCTTGATAAGACTGGTGCAAAGGCAAAATACGGTTGTCAATTTTGTCGATGATGGAGCGCGGAAATCGTATCGTGCGCCGGTAGCTACGATACAATCTTGGGTATGTAACTGTGCGGGCTAGCGGTCAGTGACCAACGGGTAGCTCGCCGTCCGATAAGGACCAGGCACGGATGGACGGCTCGTTGTATTCCACACGCGCCTCAAAGAGATATTAGCACAACTGACGGGTTTTGCTAGGGCCGATGCCTGCCAGGGTCGCGGGAAACTCCGAAAGGGATACCGTGGCCCGTGGCAACATGGTAACTGAAGGAACACGGGTGGGTTTTAGTCAGTAAGAGTCTGACACGCCCTCCCGCCCAGAGCAGGAGAAGTTATTTGATAATTTCCCACCCAAGAAAAAAGGTTTGTAACTATGTATCCCCGCTACAGGCTTCAAGTTTTGAACGTCTCGAAACTTGGAATTTATAATGCGTTAGGAATTTCGCTTTATACATACTTATTCTATGCCCGGAGTCTAGATTAAAATTTGTGCCCGGTTAATGACAGGCTCGCCCCCTATTACATGGGACTTGAACATAACTGGCGAAATGTGGGTGTACTATAGGTGCACCTCTGCCTAACCCTTCGGGGAATACTCGCGTGATGTTATGTTATGTAGGCGTATAACTAACTGAACTGACACCTGTGCTGCTGTGGAGTTGTTGCGCCACTTCTTCCCAGCTAAAGCACCAGGAAGTGGTGAAGGGTGGGCGTTTTGGGGGACTGTCTTATGTAATTTTGACGTTAAAAATGTGCTGATTCTCAGCCTAATTTAAATATGATACCCTAGTTCACACTTGTACTAATTACATTTTTTTTTTCTAAATAAAATTCTGCGTCCTTTTATCTTACCAGAGTTACGTAAAGTCTTCTATTTAAAAAAAAAGTGTCACAATGATTAAATTAATTAAAACTATTATGACAAATTTTTGTATTTATTTTCGTTTACTTCCATATTATTTTTAAAAATGTATGTCCTAACTGCATTGATTTCATAGTTTCGACGTGCACACTTGTATTAACTGAGGGGGCGAGCTTCTAAGACATCAATTTTCAGCATGCAGACTTTAAAGCTGTTGGCATTAATTTATAATGCGTTTGGAACGAGAGTTTGGCTTCTATACATTCTTGTTCTTGTTCAGGTATTAGGGGGAGGGCAAATAAGTTAGAAGTCGATTAAAAAGTGGGAATAAAACGTACCTCGTAGTATCATGCACGCGCGGCTCACAGAAGTATCCGAATGCCGGACGTTCAATGTTCAACTTCTCAAGCACGCACTTGTCGAACACACCTTGAGTCTTGCGGCATCTGGAAACGTAAGGTAAAGAACCATTATGTGCACCTAAAGTTAGTAAACCGTGCCCACACACTCACGCGCATGCGCGTACATATTCTGTTCACTGATTCACCAGTGAAATTCTCATTCACAGGTTTGAAGCAGTGAAATTCCACTGATGAACTTCCACTGAATTCATTTTAAGAGAGTACCTATATTTTAGTTGAGAAACATTTCTTATTTAATTAACCCCGTTTTCGCAACCAGAGCTTGATATTGGGCACCACGAAGCGGCCCCAATAACAGTACTCGCGCATTGAACCGCGATTTAAGGTTAAACTAGTCGCGGGCTCGAACTCACTAGTGGGCATGGCCGAAAAGCACGCTGTGTCACCTGGCATCGTGTCCGACAGAGTTAGTGTCAGTGATGAGCAATTAGACGCTGGTCTACATGCACAACGTCTAGTTCGCGCGCACACAAACACCGTTCCGAACTATTTTAGTAAAACGAGCGCGTAAAAAATTACGAAAAGTCCTTTGGAAAATCGAGTTTTATGAAAAAATCACTGCATAAATCAATTACAAATAAAGTTTATTGAACTCTTCGATAATTAAGCTTTGTCGGTGCCGACTTTGTTTTGGAGATTTTACACTTCTTTTATTGCTTATTTAACCCCAAAGTTGCGTTAAAATTTGCAAGAAAAAGGAATCTTTGTGGGCTCCTAACTTTTTAACGGCTCATTATTTTACTATTCTGTTTCCGCACAGACAAAATTAATAATGAAACAAAACGATATCGTGTTTAACTTTGGATGTACCATGTCAAACAGTGAAGTAAAACCCCCCTGAAATTTGTATGGAAAAAATATCAACTAGTTCCACCTTAACTGACGCCAATGATGTAAATGCATGAGCTGAAATGGGCTCTAAAAATCTCGTCTAAGCGTGAGTGTAAGTGCCTGAATAAATACGAGAGTAACTCCCAAGTTACTTTTTCACGGCTTACCGGCTGAACGGATTTCGATAAAATATGTCACAGAGGTAAACCAAGACCTGGGTTTGGATGATAATTTCAGTACAGGTCGACATAAAATGACGTGGTGACATTTGGAACTAAACTATTTTATTTATAATATATGTATAAATTAAACATAAGACGCAGATATATGCCAGTGACCTTGAGTGGTTAGCTTGCGTGTTCTGTACTGAGCTCACGCAACGCGTCGTACGTCCAGCCAGTAATAGGTCTCGTCCATCAAGGAGCGCTGTCCCAAATTAGAAGCATTATTAATTTATTATACATAAAACAAAAGGTATTTTTATAAAACACGTATATTAAAAGATCAATAATTAAATTATCTTTAAAATGGTGAAGGTTTCAGAAAAATACGCTTGATAGATTTTCCGTCTCAGTTTTTTATCTGCGGTAGACATAACTTTACACATTAATTTCAATGTAATATAATTTTGCCAAACTTCTTGGCAGTATATGGCTAGGTATAAATGAGACCAAAGATGTAGTATAGTCTGGTTATAATTATCCAAAGGTGCATCTTATATACTAACGACTACGTGCTGAAAACAGATAGTAGAAACATTTAATAAGGAATCCATGAATCGTTGAAATGTTTGTGCCGCATTGCGTAATCCGAAAGGCATTCTTAAGTACTCAAAAAGTCCGAAAGGTGTGATGATGGCTGTTTTCTCTATATCCTTAACAGGAATACAGTGGTATGCTTTGCGTATATCTATCTTGCTTAGTATCTTCTTATTTTCTAATATGTATGTAAAGTCAGTTAATCTTGGTAGTGGGTATTTGTCCGGAACTGTCGTGCTATTGAGCATTCGATAGTCTCCGCACGGTCTCCATTCGCCATTTTCTTTTTTACCATATGCAATGGGCTTGCCCATGGGCTATCTGACGGTCGGCAAATTCCGAGTTCTATCATACTTTGAAATTCCTTTTTGGCTATGTCGTATTTTTCTGGAGGTAATGGTCTTGCCCGAGCTGCGACGGGTGGTCCTATAGTGATAATGTGGTGTTCAATCTTATGTTTGGGCGCATTGCGTAGAGAGGACTCTTTCGTGATGTCTTCGTACTTGTTTAAAAGTTGCGTAATACGTGGATTCGTTCCCACTGCGATAGTACGAATTGCTTGTTGTGCCGCTTTTTCTGAAGTTACATGCGTTGTCAGCTCTGTAACTTTGTCGATAAGTTTGCGACCAGCTATGTCGACTAATAGTTTATAGTGCTCTAGAAAATCTGCTCCAATTATTGGTTGTGTAACATCGGCGATTATAAAATTCCATTTATAACATCGTTGTAGTCCTAAATTCAAGGTAAGCGTCTTCTCGCCGTAAGTCCTAATTTTAGTCCCATTTGCAGCGTATAGTGTGTATTGTTCATTTTGAAAAATTGAATATCTCTGTTGCTTGCTAATGACTGAGATATTTGCGCCCGTGTCAATCAAAAACTTCATACCACTTTTTCGGTCGGTAATGGTGAGGCGATTGGATGGGTCGATTGCACAGGGTTTCGCCGTTGTCTGTGCTCTTATTCGTTTCCCTGGTTCCGTACGTAAGTCATTGGTTTCCAACCGCATGGCTTAATGCAGTTCCTTGCATATTTTCCGAATCTTCCGTGGTAGTAACAAAATCGATTTGCCCCTCTATAGTTTGTTCTCGGCCTCATAATCGGGAATTGTTGACGTTCCTTGAAATGATTGTGCGTGTTGGGTCGATAGCCATATCGACCTTGCTGAATTGCGTCAATATCTATCTGTAATTTTGCTAGCTGGGTTAAAATGCATGCTGTATTGTTGTCGTTTGAAGTGTCGTTGCTAACAGCTGATATTTCGGTTACTTTTGAATTCATTATTATTTTGTCTGTAATTAGGCTCAGTTTGTCAATTTCCATGTCTTCCGTAACTGCTAGAACCGTAGTAACTGATGTTGGTAAAAGCCTGAACCATAGTAGTTTAATTGTTTCGTCACTGATTTTTCCTCTCCCGAGGACTCGCATTTGACGTAATAACTGCGAAGGTTTTTGATCACCGAGTTCTGTCTCTGATATTAATTTTTGAAACTGCCGCTGTTCTGTTTCTTCGTAACAATCAATTAAACGTTCCTTGATGTTTTTGTATTTATCTGTAGTCGGTGGCGAAGCGATTAGGTCACTAACCTGTAGTATTTCTTCCTTGGATAACTTTGCTATTACCGTACAGTATTTGTATTCGTCTCCTTGCTTCTGTGGTGCTAATATGGCTTCTAGTTGCGTGAACCATAATCTGGGTTGGTCTTTCCAAAATTCCGGAATGCGGGATAAAACCGAGGTGCCAGCAGCTACTTCAAGTGTTCCTTGCTGATTTATGTTCGCCTTGCACGGTGGTTGCGCCATGTTTCTTGCTGCGTATTCGTTCGTCGGGGTCACCAATTTGCCAAACTTCTTGGCAGTATTTGGCTAGGTATAAATGAGACCAAAGATGTAGTATAGTCTGGTTATAATTATCCAAAGGTGCATCTTATATACTAACGACTACGTGCTGAAAACAGATAGTAGAAACATTTAATAGATATTGAACGTGCGATAAAGAACATAAGATTGCGATGTAGATTGTAGATACAGCACAAAGATATTGTACTGTAACAATAATCATACTTAAGGCTCGTGCAGACCAGCGCGATATCGCGGGCGCGATAAGCAGCGCGACCCGTGTCGCGTCCGCGATATCGCGCTGGTCTGTACGAGCCTTTAATCTAAAATATTCGAATTAAGTTATTAAGAAAATGCTCGAATTTAACATTTTTTTTTCCAAATTATTAACACTTCGTGCTCGTTTAAACGTGATTTTCAGTATAAAATCATTAAAAGTCGGTTATCGTCGCATTAAGTAATACAGACCGATGATGATAGCACCACTTTGCCGACAAATCCTAGTAGGTTATGAGTCACCCACAAGTAGTGTTTTTATCAATTTGTTTAAATTCTTTTACTCGTTTCCCATTCGAAGTGACCTAACTGCGATAGTAGCTCCCTCATTTTCAATTTACTCTTTTTTGACAAGCTGTACCTTCTCGTGAAATCATTTCTGACGTCCACGCGAGGGCAGCCGCTTTGATAAACTAGTAGCTTTATATGGACAGGCTCATAGGCTTGGCGAAAAGACACAGTAACATTTCCAACTACCTTATTCTGGAGGAATGTCTACCTTTTACACCACTGTGCAAACTTTTGCATAACTTACATATTATTATCTGTCTTACAATTAAATAAAATAAAATGAAAGTGTTTATTCTGTAAATAGGATATCGGAATCACTTTTACAAGTCATATTAAAAATAAGCTAGATGTTTCCTATCTGACTACTCTGAGAAGTACAGTAGGGCAGATATGTACCTATATTATATTCCTACAGCAATGAGACAATTTTTACTATTAACAGCTAACAGCAAGACGGCAATACTAATAAAACTCGTGGTGCCGAAAGTGCGATGAGCGCACGACTTTTGTCACAAATCGCCTTCAAAGCCATCAAATTCTATACGACATTTGTGTCGCAGTGCAGTTTGTATGGGAACTGTTGACAAGGCCGCCTCTAGCAGCGGCCGGCCGCCGAGGCGTCTCCGAGCTCTTTGAGTACCTAACCCCATTATGAATGGAAGAGCGTTATTAGTTTTAATAAATAATATGACTTACGTTCAAGTATTTGAATGACGAATTTGAGGGGTGGGGGGAAACGTTCTTCTGAAACGTTACGATGCGTTACAGGGGCGGAAGGGGGGGGAGGTGGTTTGAACTACGCGTTACGTAACATTGTTTTAACCCTTCAAAACGGATTTTTTTTCTCACGCATAAACGCTAAAATAGGAGAATGCATGTGAAGAACAGTGGCGGATAAGGGAAAAATGTATTAAGGACAGGGCAAAGTCAAGAAAATAACGTTATTAAATGTAGTAACATAGCAGTAAAAAATTATTAGGACAAAAAAAGAAAAAAAAAATAGAAATCTCACATACATTTCAAATGTTTATAAATAATATTAAAGCGATTAAAACAATAAAATAGGTATATTAGCTACTTGGTATTTTACGCCACATCATTGTGACTTTCAGGTAACGTTTTACTAGGGGGAGGGGGGGGGGGGGAAGAAAAACGGTATGGCGCGTTACATGGGGGGAGGGGGTCTCCAAAACTTGCGTTACGTCATATTTGAATGCTCCCTAACCTGAAGAGAGAGTATTATTTAAAAAAAACTTACTGTTTCAAGGTAAAATCCCCAGAACTCTTGTCAACACAGTTGCTGTACTGATTGAACTCATCCATGCATGACTTCTTCACTTTACGAAAGAAATCCATTGTGCATGCAGTAACAGCTTTGCCTTCCTCCATACATTTCCGAGGGTCCTTCTCCTCCAGACGACAGAGCATGAACTCCTGGAAAATGGATGGCAAGATTCTTTTAATACTTAAACACATTGAAATAAAAAATATTTAGTTCATAAATGAACATATTTTCTGATTCATAATAATTGAAGAAAACATAGTTGTTTAATGGGCAGAACTAAAAACTAGTAACATATAAAATGATAAGCAGTGGTGGCCCAGTGGTAACGGCTGTGACTTACAAGTTGTAGGTTGTGGGTTCGAACCCAAGCAGCTATTTTACTTTGTGTAAATTACTATGTCACAATTGCTCTCAAAACAATGAAATAAAACATCTTGAGGACACCGGCATGTCTTAGAACCGAAAATTCAAAGACATATGACATCCGCCAATCCGCACTGGGCCCGCATAGTGGATTACAGAGCAGTGGGAACATTATAGGCTGATTATGCTAACATATAAAATAAAGTGCATAGATATTAAAAGAATCAGCTCCTTCCAATGCACAGCATGCATGTTATGGCTTATTTAATATAAATTAACTTTTTGCAAAACATTACAGTAGGTCTTGATTATATGCTATGATACTATGATACTTTTATAAATATGAAAAACATAAATCTCACATGATATTGTGTTTATATAGTGCCTTGAGCCCATGAATCAAAAACAATTTTTTTTTTTCATTTTAAATAGCAAGTAACATGGCCTGACAAATCGAGCATATACTTTCAACTATATTGTCTGGATTCTACAGTACTGATTACTGTCATCATAGTCGCTTCGAAAATGAGAATATTTATCACCCTAAAACTATCATAACATAACCTCAATAAAACTTTGATTATGCAATCAAATAACTCAAACATACAACAAATGCAGATCTATAACATAAAAGTCATAATAATCAAAGTTTATTAAATAAAATAACAGTTATACTCACATTATTAGCCTGTTCACAATATTTTCCTAAATGAAAAGAGCCAGCGAACAGAGTTGCTGTCGATAAATTGAGCTCATCCACCGTCAAATCGGACTCTTCCGGCAGATGAACATCCATGGACACCACCATTTTGTCTTATTTTAATACACACAAGTAATTTAGACGTTATTTTCCAAAATAAATAGTGAAATTTCCTCTACAGAAATTCGTGGAAGAAATTCGAGAGTAATCCAAATTTTTTTAGATGATCGATTCGTTAAAGATAAATAGAGATAAATGGTTACAATTTACACATGAGCGAAAGAGATGGATGACAAGAAATGAAGTTTTTCAACTTTGTAGGATAATATCGCTTGACATTGACAGAAAAATTCAAAATTACGTTTCAGTCCACGTTCATTATAGATGAAAAAGTTCCATTCATTAAAATAAAACAAAAAGATTGCATGCATGCATATTATTCATTTATTTAACTAAAATTAGGACTAGAATCAACAAAAGTCGTAATTATTGAGGATCACAAAATGATTCATATTTTCTGAGGCCCCGGTTTACCGTTTCATGTTTTCATAGTGACTTGGGTAGTAAGCTTCAATCGGTATATTATATTCTTGTTGTTCACCTGTATACGAAATAAATCAGTCAGTTATACTTTTAAATATTTACAAGCCAGACAGCCAGAGTATAAAATTACGTAATTGACTCTCTAGACTCCTACCGAAAGGACTGGCCCTCAATGGCACTGAACAGACATGTGTGGAAAAGGGAACGGGAGGCATTTGCCCAGCCGTGGGACATTACGGGCAAAATAGATAGATAGCTAAATAGTATAATAATGAATTCTTCTTTACCTTCGTAAACAGCAAAGTTTTCTGAAGGTAGCTGATAGAATTTGGGGATGTCATAGCGGTTTTCCTGTAAAGTAAGTGAAAGGAATTGTAACTCTCATATTAATACCCTAGTTCACACTCGTACTAATTACATTTACACCAATTTTACAGGGAAGCAATTCTTATGTTCGCGTATGAATATCGTAGCAGTTGTTAAAAAAAAAACTTACAAATTGAGTACGTAAGTATATCATAGAATACCTTTTTTAAGATACTATATTTATAATAATTATTTGACTCCTCATTGGTCTAGTGATAGCAAAGCGTCTGCTGAGTATGAGGTCCTTGGTTCGATTCCCCTGGTCGGGCAAAGTGTTACTGGGTTTTTTCCGCCTGGAATTTCTCAGTAGCAACCCGGAGTCTGGAGTCGTGCCCGGTTGATGGCAATAGGCTCGCCCTCTATAACGTGGGACTTCAAACATAACTGGCGAAATGTGGGTGTACTATAGGTACACCTCTGCCTAAACCTTCGGGGAATACAGGCGTGATGTTATGTGTTATTATTTGACAATTTTTTGAAGTCTGTATGCTGAAAATTGATGTCTTAGAAGCTCGCCCCCTCAGTTAATACGAGTGTGCACGTCGAAACTATGAAATCAATGCAGTTAGGACATAAATGTAAAGAAAAATATAGAACCAAACGAAAATAAATATAAAAAAATGTCATAATAGTTTTAATTAATTTAATCATTGTGACACTTTTTTTTAATAGAAGGTGAAGGCTTTATGTAACTCTGGTGAGATAAAACGACGCAGAATTTCATTTAGTATACATAGGAATAAAAAAGTAAATGAGGAAAAAATGAAAAAAATGTAATTAGTACGAGTATTAGTACTAGTAGTAATTAGTACTAAGGTATCGATTTTTTTTTCAAGTGTTCCTGAATCTTCTTCTAATTTTCGGTCACGGTAGGGGACCCTAATGTCAACGGAGACTAGCCAACTACGGAGCAGGCGGTATCACTCCTATCCCTCGCTCTCATATTCCGATGATACGTCAATCCGACTCGACTGGAGAAAGATCAAGCACTGGACCGTACTTTCTGAGACATGTGGTGTCACAGCACTAACTTATCCGGGCTACTACTGAGGATTTCTTCACTGAAATCAATAATCGGCCCGGCCCGAGATTCGTAACCGGGAACTCACTTTGCGCAACCGAATAAACTCGCCAATGAGGCAGTCAACGTGAACGTAAAGGAATAGAGGTCAAGAACCGGCCCATTCCGTATTATAAAATGTTGGAGATATAAAGAAACATTAAGAAAGCAGATACATAATTTTTTTTTAAACATAGGTTCTCGTTTTCCGACTTTAAAATTATTATAGTTCAAAATTGACTTACCGAATCATAGTTCCTTCTGCCCATACGTGGTATATTCTTATTCGTTTTAATAACATAGCCCATGCTTCCTTGATCATATGGAATTTCTTCATTACTTCGCCCAACTCTTGGCACATTATTAGGCTTTATAAAAGAGCCCTCAGCCCCACTGAAAAAGTGGATGAGGCAGTACGCCATTAATACCGTTGCCAATTTAGAGTTCATTTTAAAAAGTTTTTAAAATGGCGGGCGTTTCCAAGAGAGCCGAAAACTTAATGATGTGGAGTTGTAATATTCTGGTTATTTATACTAAAAGGTTTCGATTGCTCCCGTATTTTGTAAAGATCTGATCAAAACTAACTTACGCTTTCAGAATTTTAAGTAGGTGCTAGTTTTTATCAGCGTATCCATCATGCGGGTATGAAGATTGTTATCTGTGGCAGGTAGAAACAGCGAAAACTCCTTTATACAGTGGTCCATGTTGGCCTAACTTAGGTTACCTGCATCTATTCTATCATTAAGCAGATAAAAAGCCTATTGTTTCATATAAGATGCTTAATAGGATGTACCTTTATGTAAAATTTAAAGAACTTTTTTTTTCTGTAGTGTATCTCATAGCTGACCTCTGAGGTCATGACTATTTAACCGGTCAATCCTTTGGTTGCCTTAAGCTGCTTGCGGCATACAAACTAAGCTAAAAAGTTAGGTGAACGCTCGCTAAGGGGGGCTCCCCTGTGGGGCCTCGCCTTAGGGCGTCACCGGAGGGAAGACATCAAAGATGGGACGGGCTGGATCAAAGTTTTGATCATGATTATTAATCGGGGAATTTAAAGCTACGTGCACAACTGCAACAACTGCTGGCACCTCGTAATCGAGCAAGGGTCGGGGAGGATTTAAAGAACTATGAGTAAATAATACAATATATTAGAGACACAAATTTTGAGCGGACTGTTTTAGGTTCTATTTGGACTAGTCGTGTTCTCGAAAATAATTTAATCCTCAGGGCGGTGGTTTTATTGGGTGTTTCCGATAAGAAATCCTCAGTGCATTTATGCTTGGCCCGCCATATTACATGAACATACCCATAGATATAACGTCTAGTACCTGCTGGGCGACCGAGCTCTGCACTGGTGAAAATAGAGATAGAGAGCTCATTTAATAGCATAGGAAAGTTCATACTAATCCACGGTCTATAGTACTTACTAATTCCATGCAGCCATGTCATTATTCTAATGTCATTATTCATTATCTTGTTCTAAACTTTGGGCGACCGAGCTCTGTTCGGGTGAAAATATGGAGAAAAGTAATTTTCCCAGATATGAGACCTAGCTAGATGGATTTTTCGCCCCCGTAAACACCAATATTGCAACTTTCATCGAAATCGTTAGGGACAATTTCGAGAACGTGAGTACAAATATATACAGTGTGAGTCTTTATAATCTGCACATACTGAATCGAGGGAATCTTTGCTTAATTATATCGACGGAAAAAATGATAAAAAAATTCTAAATATTTTATTGAAATTTTTAATGGATTTTTTATTTATTTTTTCGCTTCTGTGACTCCAGTGTATACAAAACGGTGTAACTTTTTAACTCGATGTTTTATCACGATGAAACAAACTCCATAATGATTGGAAGTAATTAGGTGTCCGCATTAAATGAAAATTGTGTAAAAAACTGCCACCAATTAAAAATTAACACGTTTTTTCCGCAAAAATCTGATTTTTTTTCATCAATTTTTGCAATAATCGTAAAATTTCTCAATAAGATGCCCGATTACCTTCATTTTTTATTACTTTAAATTATTCTTCATCGTATTAGCTATCCAATAGTAAAAATTGCAAGGGTTTAACTCAATCCCATCATTTCTTATCAACAGCCAAAGAAAGGCCTAGAGCTCGGCTACGCACTAATTGTTTAGCAGGTAGACGTCCTTTTTTGTTGAGAATGTGCGCGGGTCGGGGTGCGGGGAGGTAGGGCCAGCTGAAGGGACCAGGGCCCTATCCAATAAAGCTGACAATCCGACATATATGTCAAAAAATGACAAAATTGTAGAATTGTCGCGCTTAAGCTGTTTAATTAACGTGACAAATATGTCAAAAATCGACAGGTGAAATCTTGACATATTTTTAATGTAAAAACACGTTTAATAAAACTCGACATATCAAAAAACCACAGTCACAATATTTCTGACAATTGTCGGTGACAATATTGTCGGATTGTCGTGACAATTATGTCGACTTTTGACATAATATATTTGCAAAGAATTTTGTTTTATGAAGCTGGATGAGGGTAAAATTGAAAAAGATATTATCAAAGTACAAGAATAAAACAATCACTAGTGTAACTTCGATTGTGTTATGATCGCGTGTAAGATGGAAATGCACAGAAAACTTACCATTTTGGGCCTTATTTACGAAAGTAAAAATATACTTTTTGGGAAGTTTAGTGACCAATTGACCCACGATGTAAAAATAAATAAATGGAAGGAAATAGCCGAAAACTTAAGAACATTAGGTATTTTCAATAAAGACTGGAAATACCTTCGTGACACTACATGGCAAAATTGGCGCAAAAGGACCATGGTAAGGTTTAGTTTATTTTAACTAGTTTATCCTTCATCAATCCGTAATTTTTTTTATTTATTTAGACCGTTAACCAATAAAGAAGTTATCAATTAGATATGATGTATTATATTGTGTAGGTATGTATGAAATATTCGCATTGTGTATGTGGAAACGATTTTTAGGGTTCCGTACCCAAAGGGTAAAACGGGACCCTATTACTAAGACTCCGCTGTCCGTCTGTCTGTCTGTCTGTCTGTCTGTCCGTCTGTCACCAGGCGTTATCTCATGAACCGTGATAGTTAAACAGTTGAAATTTTCACAGATGATGTATTTCTGTTGCCGCTATAACAACAAATACTAAAAAACAGAATATAATAAATATTTAAGGGGGCTCCCATACAACAGACATGATTTTTTTGTCGTTTTTATATATACTGGTACGATAAATCTTTCAGGAAAAGAGAGATAATCGTCTGCAGACTGGTTCTGGGGGAGGAAAAAAATGCAAATATGACGATTCTGATGAAATGATACTAAAAATCATAGGAAAGGATTCTCCAGCAATAGATGGACTTCAAATACCAGAATCTTCAGGATCAAATGAAACACAGGTATCCGTGCCTGTTTTTACAGCAGAAACACCACCTCAACCTCAAAATCCAATACGAAGAAAATCACATCCCCCAGTTGATTTATCAAATGACTTATTTGATTTTAAGAAACAAAAAATGGAAATAGAAGTAGATATTGCTAAAGAAAAACTTCAAATTGCAAAAAGAGAAAAATACAAGCTAGATTTGGAGCTACTCAAACTTGAAAAAGAATTAAACATACAGCCATCAGAATTTACACTACCTTTGTATTTACAAAACGCTCGGGTTATTGATGTTTGTACTGAACAAATTGAACAAATTGTTCGAACAACAGAGTCGGGTGCTGATAATGAACAAGTCAACGATATTATAATAAGTGCTATGAATGAAAATCTTTAAGTATAATCGATCATGCATTTATTAAAAGGATTAAATAAATTATTCATTCAAATAGTTGTATTAATGACTGTAAAACTGCAATCGCTTCCTCATCAAATACTTCGTCCACATTGTTATTATCTACAACTGTATCATTGTCATTTCCGCTAATATCTTGTTCTAAATAGGGTGCATTTGAGCCTAAGCGGTTTTCAATGTTATGCATAACAATGCAAGATAATATTACATTGCTTGCAATTATTGGCTGAACTCTAAGGTGATTTAGACACGGGAATTTTTCTTTTATGATTCCCAAAGAATTTTCTACCAATCTTCTCGTTGACTTAAAAGCACGCAAGAATCTTTCCAGTGATGCTGTCCTTGGTATTTGTATTGGTATATTAGGCGTCATAAGCCACTTTTTTAAACCATATCCACTTTCTCCCAGGATTATTGCGTTTGGGAATGGTCTCCATCCACTTTCCCATGTCCGTGCTAAAGAAGAGCATCTCATCACTCTGGCATCGTGAACAGAGCCAGGCCATCTTGCAGATGCGTAGAAAATTTCTAAGTTTGGCCCGCACACCACCATAATATTAATTGAATGGTTTTCGTTCCTGTCTACAAACGCAGATTCATTTTGATAAGGCGCATCTAGAGGAATTAACGAACCATCCACAATACCAGATATTCTAGGTATCCCATTATGCCTCATGAAAAGTGTTGGTATTCGGTTACAATTATCAGGCCAGCGAACCTCTTCTCCGAGTAATTCAGTAATCACGGCTCCACATACCCTTCTTATGCAATTATGTACGGTTGTTTTACTAAGCCCATGTGCATCACCAATAACGTGGTACTGTGAACCACAACCCATCCAATGCAAAGCGCATAAAATTTGTTTATCGGGTGTAAGTGCTTGGTTTCTGCTTGTACCGTGTTGAAGTCGATGAGCAATTTTATCAATTAAATATTCTACGGTAGATTTACATACCCGAAATTTTTCTTTAAAGCAGAAATCTGTAATTGAGAAGGAGAAATTGATTCTGCTTTTAAATGATCGTCGTTGCCTCCTCGTTTGTATTTGTTCCAAGTATTCATCATCACTACTCTCACTGCTCGATGTAAGTACCATTTTTTTGTAATAAACTTTTTCAATACACTTTTTTACACCTTCAAAATTCAAAATATGATTTCGCGACAGAGGGTAACGCGCCTGTCAGAATTGTCGGACAATTCTACAAATATGTCAACATGTCACGACAATTTTCTGTTTAATAAAGCAGATTTGACAAGTTTTTCACGACAAATTGTCACCTGTCAGCTGTCGCATATAAAGTTTTATAAAACAGAAAAATTTTAAGAAAAAAAAAGAGTCCGACATATTTGTGAATTTTCCACCATGACAATTTTGTTGCCTGTAAGTTTTATTAAACAGAAAAATTGTCGAGTTGTCACTTTTTGACATATGTCGGACTTGTCGGATTGTCAGCTTTATTGGATAGGGCCCTGAAGGGATGACAGACAGGCAGTCGCTCCGAATTATTCGCCGCTGCTACATGTGTTTCGTTACTTTCATTCACTGCTATCTGAGTTTCGTGACTTTCGTTCGCTGCTACGTGATGCCGCGCTTAAGTGAATTCTCCCCGGCACACATTGCCGACATTCATTTTTACTATGGGATGGGACGAGGAAGTGCCAGAGCTGCGCGCGCAGCTTACATAGCTGCGTTTCCTAACAGGCAACCAGTGCCATCTGCCCGCAACTTCCAGGAAGTTCACAGAAGATTGTCGATCACTGGACTTGAATCAAGTAGAGATCGTCGCGAGCCGTCTCAAATAATTATTGATGTGGTTCTGGAACAAGCAGTACTGAGCGATTTGTTTGCTGATCCATCCATAAGTACTAGACGACTGGCTCTTCGTCACGGAATATCACAAAAATCAGCGTGGCGTATTTTAAAGAAAGAAGGATTGCACCCTTACCACTACCAAAGAGTGCAACATCTACATGAAGACGTAGATTGGCGTCCAAGGTGTGTGATGTCCACCTGGATTCAAAGAAATACCAGAGCAAACCCAAACTTTCCGAAAACCATACTATGGATGGACGAATCAACATTTACCAGAGATGGTATTACTAACTGTAGAAATTTACACAGATGGTGCCCTGGAGGTCAAAACCCGAAATTGAAACGTTCATCGACTTTTCAAGTAAGATTTTCAATAAATGTTTGGGCTGGTCTTATCGATAACATGTTGATTGGACCAGTCATACTGCCGAGAACTTTGAACAGTGAAAGATTTTTAAGTTTGTTGACTGACGATCTACCTGAGTTATTGGAAGATGTACCACTGTCTTTGCGTCGAAGGATGTTTCTGCAGATGGACGGATGCCCTGCCCATTATGCCACAAATGTGAGATCATTTTTAAACGAAAATTATCGTGATAAATGGATTGGACGACTAGGACCTGTAGGGTGGCCTGCGCGTTCACCCGATTTAACGCCCCTTGATTACTTCCTGTGGGGGACCATGAAGCAACGCGTCTACAGTACTCCCATCAACAGTGAGGTCGATTTGCGTGATCGCATAATTAACTGTGCAAATGATATTCGCAATGATCCCGAAATGATAAGGAGAGCGACACAACAAATTTTAGTTCGCGCGGCTTTGTGCCTACAACAACGAGGTGGACATTTTGAGAACCTAATGCATTAAATTTTCTTTAAAATAATAAATGTTTTAATTGAACTCTTTTTCATTCATTGAACCCAAATAAATCATCCTTAAGAGAACAAAAATAGCGCGTTCGAAGTGCCATCTTTAACACTTGATAGAAAGTGTTTTGTCTGAGCTAAAAGCATACAATTTTTATTATTAGGTAGCTAATACGATGAGGAATAATTTAAAGTAATAAAAAATGAAGGTAATCGGGGCATCTTATTGAGAAATTTTACGATTATTGCAAAAATTGATGAAAAAAAAATCAGATTTTTGAGGGAAAAACGTGTTTATTTTTAATTGGTGGCAGTTTTTTTACACAATTTTCATTTAATGCGGACACCTAATTACTTCCAATCATTATGGAGTTTGTTTCATCGTGATAAAACATCGAGTTAAAAAGTTACACCGCTTTGTATACACTGGAGTCACAGAAGCGAAAAAATAAATAAAAAATCCATTAAAAATTTCAATAAAATATTTAGAATTTTTTTATCATTTTTTCCGTCGATAAAATTAAGCAAAGATTCCCTCGATTCAGTATGTGCAGATTATAAAGACTCACACTGTATAACTAGTATTTGCCCGCGGCTTCGCCCGCGTGTATGTCGGAAAATATCCCACGGGAACGTACTACCGATACCGGGATTACATACCTAAAAGCCGAGGAAAAGATCATTGCTTCTTACCGTTGCGCCCGCGTTACGGTCAACCATAATTATTTTGTCACGCGTAATTTTGAATCTGTGATATTGAACTATGAATTTAAATAAAATAATGTCAAGGTATATTTTAATCTAAATTAAATGCTTAATTTAAGTAACATAGTTTATTGGATAAGGATTGATATAATACCGGTCAAAGTAGCTTTGGAAATAACAATGAAATTTTCATAAAATTCTGAAAGATAGAAATGGCTATTGTGGGTCAATAAACATATGCCATCGCGGACTTTTTTGTTGAACTTTTTAAGATAAAAGAACAATACTGTAGAACATAAGTGTTATGTCACTTTTACCATTTCCGCGGCGCACGCCAATAAAGTTCCCAGTTGGCATGATTTTTTTCGATATCTTCAACAATAATCGTCAAATTTCAGCCAATTTACACAAAACCTTAATGAATTATTAGACTCTAAAACCTTCCGCATGAATCACTCTGTCCATTGGTGAAAACGGTTTAAAAATCCGTTCAGTAGTTTTTTGAGTTTATCGCGTTCACACACACAAACAGTTAGATAGACGCGGCGGGGGACTTTGTTTTATAATATGTAAGGATTATATATAATATGTCGTGGCCAGGTCTTAGAATTTATCATTCATTGAAATGATCGACCATTTCATGAAATGGTTGCATTTCCTGTTCTCTTCTATGGTTGATCTTAAATATTTATTTAGCCTCTTTAGCGGTCAAAATGATCGTTCTGCCGAGAATTTTGATGCTGGTGTACAAAACAGCATTCGGAACGCAATTCCTACGTTTGGAAAATGTCCAAAAATTATACATTGACAGATTTTTGAAGTGAAAACTTCTTTAGGCGCGTTGGGCATTTTTGAGATGGGACTAAACCATTGATTTCACGACACTGTGACGACACCACCATTTGACCATTAAAAGGACATCAAGGCGTTGATTACCGCGGTTCGTGGAGTAAAAGACATCAACGTGTTGATTACCGCAGTGACGGTTTTTTTCAAGTTTTCACTTCTGTTGGCACTCCCGGAGTGCCACTGTTTTTTTTTTATCTGTCAGTGTTTAATTTTATTTCCGCCTGCCGTCAGGCAAGCAAGCTACCTGTACCAACCACAATCTGTTTCGATTTGAAACAGATTGCTAATCCATTGCTTTCATAAGTTGGAAAAAAAAAAAACTACTCAACAACGTAAATAACGCAATGAATGCTGTTGAACTGTCAAAATGAAACAAATTAGGCATAATTGTTTACGAAAATAACTTAGGCAATTAGGATACTGGTCGTGGGTGGGTGAGGCCCTATGCTGGCTGGGCTCTTAGGCCAGTGCCTTGTGTGCCTAGGCACGGCTAAATCCGGGGCTGGCCGCTCCATGTAAAGTACTGGTATTCAGCTGCATCCAGTTAGACTGGAAGCCGACCCGAACATAGTTGGGAAAAGGCTAGGCAGATGATGACACATAGGTAGTATTATCGAAACCGCATACTATAATGAAATAGGTCTTTTCTCTTGATATTTATGCTCGTAACTGTAAAAATTAAAAACAACACAAGTTTCTTAAAAAAAAAACAGTAAACTTTATTTTAATTGCTCTTATTTTAAAACACTGTAGAAATTATTTATTAAAATGTCTATTATTCTGCGCCAGTGTTTCCGGTATAAAAACTTGGTACTTCGGTGTGGTACCACCTTTTTCTATGATGGCGCGAACTAGGGAGAACGGATCCAGCTTCTTTTTCACGACTAGGAATCTGAAATAGCAAAAGCAATATCAGAAAGTTGTGGGTGTAAACAAATTGTCATATTATGAAAGTTAATTGATTCAGGCGTGACCTTGCGAAAAAATATTATAAAATATATATTGTGGCCACACCAAGCGCTGAGTGCAGACTGAAATTGTAGCAGTCTGCACTCAGTACTTGGTGTGGCAACACGCCGTGTTCGAGTTCGCGACAAGTCAATCGTCATCCTGAGGATGTCTCGTTGAGAGGTGAAACACGTGTCGATTTCTTTCAGAGTTTTTTAGACTCTTTAGAAATAGCTAAGCGGAACAGGTTAATAAATATATCCACTTCTATTGTATTTTGTGATATTATGTAGTCTAGTCGAGCTTAAATATATTACTAAGGACAGCTCGACATTATTATCGAATTTCACGATTCATTCATTCATTAATATTTGTATCGTCGTGATGACGAGTGACGACAAATATTGTGTAAATAATGTTTGTGATCATTTGTGGAAGGCATTTACAAGGTTTTTATGCTGCCAAAATGATGTCAGATATTTTTTATCAAAACAAGGTGTCATATTCTTCTGAATTTAACTTTTCAGTAACTGCCCGGAGTCTGTATTTGTGCCCAGTTAATGGCAATAGCCACCAACCCGCACTGGGCCCGCGTGGTGGCTTATGGCCCACTCCCTCTCACAGCTTAGGCTTAGGCTTATTCCCCATTACATGAAATTTTATAGAAGTAATTTGCGAACTCAAGGTCAAAGGTCGAAAGTTTCAGATTTTAGTTACACTGCATTATAAAAAAAAATCTATCTTCAACACTTAAAATATCGGAAATAACGTGGCGTGCTGAAGTAATAAAAAAAAAACTCAACTTCAACCAACCTATCCTCTCCTTCACCATAACTCCTCGACGCGAGTCCAATTTTCTGCGACACTTGATGTAGTACGGCGCGTTCTTCCTTAGAGAAGTCGTTTGTGAACACAAGGTCAAGGTCGAAAGTGTCAGATGCGATGTAGCGCTGCATTAGACCGTGGGCCGCTCGACGGAGCATACGGACGTCTTGAGCGCTGCCGAGGCCGGCTCTGTTCACCTATTACATAAATAAAGAGGGTGTATTATTTATAATAATTTATTTGCACTAGGTATTGGTGTATGGATAGTGCCATCCACGAAGACGCGCCCGACAACGCTCCGCTCCGCACACAGCATAGCTACAGCTAGGGTTGCCAACCATACTTTATACTTTTGCATAAAAATAATGTATGCAATAATACTTCATTTCTAATCTTTACTGTGATGCGTAAAACAAAACATTCGCATATGAGTGCTACCCATAGGTAGGTAATCACTGCCCTTTTTGCCGATAGGTACTTATGAAAAATACTTTTGACAAAGGGCAATCATAAAAATGGATCCGATTTACTCATTGTTCCCGCCACTTCAGCTTTCACTGAGAGTTTTTTTTTAATAATCAATCTGAAGTGGCGAGAAGAGAGAAACTGATTGTCCATAAATTTAATAAAAAAAAGAGTTATTTATTTCAATCTAAATTTTGGTTGTGAAACTAGCTTTGAACTTTCAAATACATACAACAAAAATTTGTTAGCGTTTGCTAAAACCACCCAAAAATATGTTTTTAATGGAACAATATTTTTTCCTATTTAAAGAACTTGATACGTTATTTTTCTCAAAAAGAGTTGGCAACCCTAGCTACAGCACAAATGCAGCTTACAGTACATTAATCGCGGAGTGGGGCGCGTCTTTGTGGTTTGCACTATCTGTGTATCCTTTTTTGGATATTACAAATAAATAATGTAGGTCTTAGGGCGTCGGGAATCGCAGGCCGATATCCGGCCACGGCCACCGTAGGCGCGGGCTTGCGGACGGTGAGCAATGGGTAGCTCACCGTCCGATAAGGACCAGGCCCAGGTCGACGGTGCGTTGTGGAATAATGATTGAATATAATGGATTGCCGTTAATCAATTAACTATTGACATACGAGTCTGGCAAATGAAAGTAGACACTGAAAAAGCGCGACAAATTTAAAAAAATATCAGTATAGCAACCCCAAAATTTGTATGCCATACCTGGAATAACCTAATTTGATACTTTAGAATTATTTGTTTTTGTTAAAAAAACAGTCATATTCACTACTGCTTGACAGCATGTGGATGGGTTCATAAATGGGAATAAACCTTGACATTTCGAAAAATCGGTTTACTTCGTCGGAATAAATATCGAGGTAGGTAGCAGGTTAGGTATTATGCAGCAATCAATATAAAATGAAAAAAAAAAACAACAATATTCTATAATAATTTTGGTTTATTCACTACCTTAGTCAAAATTTGAATCTAAAACTGTGAAAATGTGAAAAGATTCATTAGAGTCATTGTTTTGTCATTATTGAGTTAGTAAATCCTCAAGATCACAACAAATCACATACAACACGCCATCTTGTTTTGGTAAATTGAGATTGACATTAGTATAACATTGCCATATAAAAAGTTTGCAAATAATTCGAGTGTTTACTTTCGTTTGCCAGACTCTATTTAATCTAGCAACATTTGCTGGCGTTGCGTTGCTATCGCGGGGAATCCCCGCCGGCCAAAGCTGGGGATTTCCTATTCGGTTTGTTTACGTTACTTTCACGCTTCTCAACGGCTAGAAAGCCAATCAAAGTATCACACAGTGTTGTGCCGTACTTATGTGATATTATTATGTATTTTTGTTAGTATTTGATATGAGAATAAGTGTGGTTAGGTTAGGTTAGGTTAGTGGTTCTGTACAATGAACTAAAACTAATAAAAAACCAGCCTTCATTGTGCGTGTCGGACCACGCACAATGAAGGGTTCCGTAGTACACTCGACTCTTACAAAAATGAGTACTTTAAAGCTTAATATTATTCTGATCTCTGAATTGAAAAATGGTTTTACAGACCCGCAATATTTTTAAACAGCTCATTCTATATGCTATAACTATACTAAAAAAATTGACAGTCTCAACTGTGTTATTTTTTTTTAAATTCGGCTTCTTGCGCCACCAGAGCACAGACTAGAGCACAAGAGGGCCTCGCGAAATATACCTCGTCTTGTCTTTTACTCCACGCACTGCAGTCATAACGCGTTGATGTCTTTTTAATGGTCAAAAGCTGGTGTCATCGCGGTGTCGCGAAATCAATGGTTTAGTCCCATCTCAAAAATGCCCAACGCGCCTAAAGAAGTTTTCACTTCAAAAATGTAATGTTTCCTTATCACGAATAACTCGGGTTTATGTTTATTAATGTAGATTAAACCAGTGATCGGCAAATTGCGGTTCGCGAGCCGCAAGCGGCTCTTTGGCCTATAGAGTGCGGCTCCGTACAAATATCAATTAGTGCGAGCGTAGATATGCGCGGGAGTTGGAGTATCGGTCATTAAACAAAATTTCAAGTTTTATTAAAAATTCAAACTATAGTTCAAAGATTTATTTCCGAAATATTTTCACCAAAAATGAACAGGACATCGAAAATTAATCATTTACTACCTTTCAAAGTTTTCCAAGGTTAACTTGTTACACTCAACATCATATTATTATCAGCCGACACGATGATAATGATGAAGGCATCCTACTTCTTAGCAAGTTAATTTTAGGAAGCATTGTGGAGTGAAAGTGGATGGGAGTTTTAAGGATTAAGAAAAGTGATTTGGACACACAGAAAGCATTGGCTCTCATAAGAAATCTTAGTCGTTATAGTATTGATATTTGGCTCTATTGACTAACGAGTTTGCCTACCACTGGGCTAGACTGATAAGGCTCTAGTCAAATTGGAGCGAATTTCGCGCGGGATGCGGGGCGAGATTCGCTCGCGCCGATTGTGCCAACTAACTTGTATCTTAAAATGGCGCAATGTCGTGTCCCGCGCGTCATTCGCCTCAGTGCGGACTATGTCTCTAAATTCATGCTTACCATTTGTAAGTTCGGTTTGATTGGTTCAGATATCCCTTGCGCGTCGACGCCCAGACCACCGCCTTGCCAACCCATCATCTTCATCATTCTGGAAAATAAATAAAAAACTTATTTTTACACCTAAAACGGTTACAACATCAAATTCAGTGTTATAGTTGCAATTCATCTAAACTAATAAAGAGAAAAGATTTAATTTCTCATATGTTTGATTGTAATGGATATACTCAAAAACTACTAGCAGATTTTAAAAATACTATCATCAGTAGAATTCTATATTATCACTGAGTAACATAGGCTATATTTTTTTAAATATATCACGCGGGTGAAGCTGCTAGCGACAACTAGTTATTAATATTCTAGTTCACTAGTAAGTTAGTCAGCCATATTTCTTATTTCCATACAGTAAATAAATAGCAATAATGTAATTGCGTTTAATTAAAAGAGGTTTTTATTTTTATTAATTTATATATCTTTTGTATAGTTTCTTTTCTATTTTGTGAATGTGAGAAAGCTGTAGGCTTAGTGGACTGTAGATTTGTTGACCATTTTCTATTTTCTTAAGTACCTGGTACTTATTGAAAGACCTACACTGTCCTCCCATACCTAGTCACGCTGTTATTTGAAATAATTGTAAAAGCCAATTATTTTTAAAAGAGTAACCGTGGAGTTTCTTGCCGGCTCTTCTCCATAGGAAACAACCAATTGTAACCGTGCACCTAGCTTCTAACGTTGCATAAGTGCCCATGTAGGTTTATGTGAAATAAAAATATTTTAAATTTGAATTTACAGTAATATAGCCAAATTAATCAACACAGGTAAATATTTGACAGCTATTAGTGTTGTTGCCAACTTTTTGGATCAACGCTCTTAAGCGGTAACCGTTTTGACCCCTACATACACAATCGAACTTATAATTCGCAAAATATAACTAAGTAGAGCTCTGCCCAAACCTTCAGGGAAAACAGTCATAATAATACTATTTAATTTCATAGCCACAGTATTCTCCATCGCAGGGCGTCGGGAATCGCAAGCCGATTTCCGGCCACCGCCAGGCGCGGGCTTGCGGACGATGAGCAATGGGTAGCTCGCCGCCCGATAAGGACCAGGCCCGGGTCGACGGCGCGTTGTGTTCCACGCGCGCCTCAAAGAGATGTCAGCAGAATTGACGGGGTCCGTTAGGACCGATGCCTGCCGGGCGTGCGAAGAAAACCGAAAGGGAGATCGTTGCCCCCGGCAACAGGGCAACCGAAGGAACACGGGTGGGTTTTACTCAGTAAGAGTCTGACACGCCCTCCTGCTTCGCCCAGAGCGGGAGAAGTTATTTGATAATTTCCCACCCAAAAAAAAAAAATTTCTCCTCCGGAGTCCCGAACACGTCATCTTTCTTCTTCCCGGATACATCGCCGACGCTGATCCTTGCGTCTCCTTGCGCTATAAAGTGTTCTTTTATTAATAAAGCCGTGATATAATATTAATACTAACTTCATAGCCACAGTATTTTCCACCGGAGTCCCGAACACGTCATCTTTCTTTTTCCCGGATACATCGCTGACGCTGATCCTTGCGTCTCCTTGAGCTATAAATTGTTCTTTTATTAACACGCTGACGACTTCGCGGCGTAATCTCTGTAAACAAATACAATATCTAAACTAATAATAAATAAAGGACATGTCCAAAAATGGTTTTTTATTATTCAATCATTCTAACCAGGATAAGTTAAATGTATTTGGATAGACATTCCAAAAACTAGTGGTTCTAACTATATCATACACTTTTAAAGACCTCCAATTTTGAGAAAAATCGTTTTTTATTATAAGAGTTTTATTATAGATCGAACTTACTCCTAAAACGAACAAACCTTTCTAATTATCTAGGATAATATAGTGAACACACCCCAAAAAATAGTAAACTTGTCAAAATTGACACATGTCACAGTCATTACAGTCAACTGATTGACAGTTATGACAGTACCATGTGCATTGAGATAGTAAAAACACGGAGGCGCCGCGATATTCTATACATATATTTGCTTATACAAATATGGGTGAAAAACGAACTAGAATGTGAAATATCGTGCTATTTCACTCTTTCTAATGTGGTAATCGTATTTGATAAAAGAGACAACAATATTTCAGTTGTTCCTCATAATGGCAACATTTTGTTGTGACGTAGTAACAGTTGTAGGTAAGTGCCATATCCGCCATAATATGCGACAAGTTCATGGTAGTTCTGCTGTCAAGTGGTTGTTTACTTTTTCTTTTATTGAGATTTGTGAGAAAATTACGTGGAGTTTTCCTTTAAAACTACATATATACGTTGGAAAACACCAATTCAATATGCCTGTGTGTTGTATTGTGAAGTGTGGTGCAAGAAAGAAGGAAAATCAAGCTCAATTATCTTTGCACAGGTTAGTAGCCGGTTTTCATGCAATAATACATAAAGTGATAAACTTTCGATGAAAAAATTGCTAGGCGATCATTAAATACGGCTTAAATTTTAATATATGGGTTTATTTCCGTCCAACAGACCTTTTTATTATTTCATAATTTCATTCGTTTGTTTACAATGATATGTCATGGTGGAATAGTGTTGTACCGTTTCCGTAATAGTTTCTGATACTAGTTCCTTGTACTGCGCTGAAATGATATTGCTAGGTCCGGCCCGTAGTTTACAGCAAACTGTACTCTTTGGTTCATAGCACCGAGAGACCGTTCCGCAGAGTTTTATCTAGTGTATACGATTTTTTTGTTGAAGTTTTTAAGATGAACAATACTGTAAAACATACATTTTATGTAACTTTTATGATTTCCGCGGCGCACGCTAATAAAGTTCCCAGTCCGCATGATTTTATCCGACATTTTCAACAATAATCGTCAAATTTCAGCGAATTTACACAAAACCTTAATGAATTATACACTAACACCTTTCGTATGAATCACTCCGTCCATTAGTGAAAATTGATTGAAAATCCGTTTAGTAGTTTTTGAGTTTTTCGCGTTCAGACAGACAGAAAAACAGACAGACGCGGCGGTGGACTTTGTTTTATAATATGTAAGGATGTGTATTATTCTGAATGTTCATTTATGATAAAATTGTTAAAAATTTAATTCACTAATGCCCGTTTTCACCGACAGCTAAGTGACACTTAAATGAATACCTAAATAAAACTGCACTGTTGGATTTTCAACTCTCAGCGCTGAGTCTACCGTTGAAAATCCAACAGTGAACTTTTATTAGGGATTCATTTAAGTGTCACTTAGTGAAGGTGAAAACAGGCATAAGACTTGCATGCTCACTCGATACTAAATATTTGGCTTTGTTTAAACGTTCACTTGCCAAACATTAGGTTTGCGTTACAAATATTTGTGAAAACTTTATTTGCTAAGTAATAATTCTATAAATAAAATTATAATTATGCGGAAAATTGTTTGGGAAGTGATAAATTGTCAATACTCGTTTTTTTCTGTTACAACGGACTATTAGCTAATATTTTTTTAATATGATTCAACCGTGATATCTAGTAAGATTCGTAATACTATTACGTACTAGTATCGATACTCGAAATAGTAACACTATGTTCCCTGAATAACACAACCCTAGCATTGGCAGCCATTTTATGAGACATTTTGAGTTGTAGGTATGCACCTTTTTTTTGTAGGTATTTCCAGTCCATACTTATTAAATGTCTATGACCATGTGTCAATTTATGTCATATTGAGATATTTAAATAGTAAACTTGTCAAAATTGACACATGTTACTGTCATCACTGTCAATTGATTGACAGTAGTGACAGTACCATGTGTCAATTCATATCATAGTTGCCATTAACAAATAAAATATATGTACTTTATATAGTTTATAATTTTTCTTTTAAATGGAGGGGTCTAAAAATACTATTTCAGTGTTTCCTAGTTCCATATTTTTGGCGCTTTTATTTAGATGTGGTGTTTAATGCTGCTTAAATTTTTCTTGGAATAAAAAACCGTCCCTACAAAAAGCGGACATCTCCTTTGTTTGTTTGTTTGTAAGTTTGTATGTAGGGGGTAATCTCTGGAACTACCAGTCCGATTTGAAAAAATATTTTTGCATTGGATAGCCCAATTCTTGGGGAAGGTTCGTGGACGCAGTCGCGGGCAGAAGCCAATAATTAATCATATAAAAACGTGTTATTGGGTTTTTCGATCAGGAATTTCTTAGTAGGAGCCCGAAGTCAGGATTTGTGCCCCGTTTATGGAAACAGGTTTGCCCCCTATTACGTGGGAGTTAAACATAACTGGCGAAATGTGGGTGTTACTTTAGATACTATCGAAGAAACGCATATCTATACACTGCACTGTAGGGACTACTTCTGCTTGCAGCGCTCGGCCGATATAGAAAGCGCCCGTTAAACAGATATGGTAATCGTGTTCACGGAATTTTGTTTTCAAACTGCTTAGATATGCGTTTCTTCGATGGTACACCACTGCCCAACCCTTCGGGGATTATATTGTTTTTATATAAACTTGTGAATTAATATATCTAAAAAGTTGCATTGTGAAATGTAACAAACCTCCCAAGCTATAATTTCGGTTGCATTCCTCGCTTCCACTTTAGTCTCGCCAGTAGCTTGCGCCAGAAGCTTCTGGTTGATGCAAAGGGAGTACACTTTGTTCTCATATCCATTTGTTAAGTTTACACCACAGACCTGACAGCTGGCTGAAAAATACAGAGTAGGATTATCTTGAAAGAAATGCTGGACAAGAGTTTATTGCTAAATTGATAAGGAACTAAATCACAATGAAAATAGAGCTCAAAATAGCGTGCCGTCAAAATCGGTGCAACCGTTTCGGAGATTAGCCGAAACAGACGGACAAAGATTTTAAAAATTGTGGTTTAATAAAAGTACCGTATATACTTTCCTATAAATTTAGTAAAAGGCTGTTATTTTGACATTACAAACAGACACTTCAATTTTATTTATTTATGTATGTTAATTTATACATAATGTACTGAAAGTTTTCAGGAGTATGGCACCTGTCCCCCTGCCGACGAAGCGACTAGCTATCAACAATTTTCTCGCTCAGGATACGTACACAAGATTGTTGGTCCCGTGTAAGTAATAGAGATACATATCATTGTTGATGTCTAACTGTTCACACGACCGGTGAGTACTCGTTTGTCGCAGCGAAAAGAGCTATCAAAGGTACTCTCTTTCGCTCAGCAGACGCTCGCTTGGCGGGCAGAACAATCGTCGAGAGACTCACGCTTGGTACATATGCATACCAGCGAGTAATCGCTCGTCGCCCTCGTGCACTCGCTGCTCGTTGCGCTCGATCGGACAAGTGCCTCAAGTTTCACGTCGCATAAAAAAATAATAATTTTGACGATTCCATTTAAACCTTAATTTGAAGGTAATCTCGAAAGTCGAAAGGAGAGAAAAAAGTCGAGAAAATATTACCGCTATAAAGAAATAAATTGCCATCATCAACACGCTTGCAACTGTTGTGGTTTCCGAAAGATTAATTGACGACTGATGACTTTAACTTAACCGCTCAACTGTCCATTTGCCTTTACAAGTCGATAACAATCACAATTCTATTGTGTCTCGTTAGTGTCTAAAAGATGTACATGTCCGCGCGAGACGATGGTGTCAACTCAAACCTCGTCCAGTTCTTATCAGCGTGAGCCGTAGCTGTCATTCACACATCGTCTATCTCTCAAGATGAGGGTGGTCTTTATTAGCGCTTAGAGCTTATTGATATTAAATTATGAATAATTCTTTCCGATATGAAAGGCGACGTAAATCTTATTGCGTCGAACGTGGCTGGAGGTCGGCTGGGATTTCTCGTGGGATAGTTTAGCATCAGAGGGGCTGGATCAGGCAGTCAGTTGCATTCAGACCGCGAGATCTACTAAGCGCAACTCGCGGACTCATTACGCCCGTCTAATTCATTTAAGAAAAGCGTAAATTATAAGTTACATGTAGACTTTTCTATTGTGAGTGATTATATTTACTTCGCGTGTTTCCTGTACCCACGTAGTAGACAGACGGTTAGATAATGAACAATTTAATTGAAAATTACCCTTCTGACGATTATTTCGAGCCCGGCGCTCCGACATACACATATAAATAGTTGATCGCTGACTGTTCACACCGGCAAGTACTGTTTTGTCGCAGCGACAAGAGCTATCAAAGGAATACTCTCTCAGCGACGCTCGCTTGGCAAGCAAAACACTTGCTGAGAGACTCACGCTTGGTACATAATACATACCAGCGAGTAATCGTTTGTCGCTGTCGCGAAATCGCTGCTCGTTACTAGCCAACTCGTTTTTAAGGTTCCGTAGTCCACAAGGAACCCTTATAGTCTCGCCATGTCCTGGCTAAGCTTAGAGACTCTTAATACTAGAAAGCTTTTATTTGGCAGGACTATACAAGCGCACCCAAGGACAACCCCCGGTTGGTGTAGGACTATTGCAGAACATGGAAACAAAACATATTGGGATATGGATTATATATAAAACCCCCCGAAAACGGTCGCTAGCACAATGTGTCGTAGCGACAAGGGGGGCAACATGTCCTGAGGTGCTTATGAGAAATGGAGAGGTATTCCACGGCTATCAGGACAATCCCGGAAGGACGGTTAAGATCCCTACCAGCATCTTACTGGAATACTTCCTTCCTCCGAGCACGTTTGCTCTTGCGAATCTCCACTCAAGCCAAGAATGAGGTGGTAGCTTCATTTCTCGTCAGTGTTCACTCCAGCCGGCCAATAAAGGCAAGCCAGAGGAGAGGAACAAGATTTCTGCCGGGAGATAGGGTCCGTGGGGTCGCTACTGCCCAACAGCTCGCCACATGCTGCCCTTCGGGTTTTTGTATCTCTCTTGGTCTGGCTCCTCTTCCCAGACCTGTTCTGACTATTTAAACTCTACCTGCACATGCCTAGAGTTCGGAATGCGCAAGCCCCACCATGACCACAGATTACCCACAACGTCAACATGGAGATATGGCGGTTGGATTTTATTATTATTAATTAATATTATAAAAAGAAAAGATTTGATATTTTGTAAAAAAGAGTGTTTGTCATTGACAAACAATTGTCAATGACAAACACTCTTTTTTCAGGAAAAAGAAGGTTTGATATTTGTAAAATAAAAAAAAATCAAATCTTTTCTTTTTTAATCTCTTTTTTTTTCTTTTCTTTTTTTTTAGTTTATTCATTAGTAAACTCAAAAACTACTGGACCGGTTTTAATCATTCTTTCACCAGTAGAATGCTATATTATCACTGAGTAACATAGGCTATAATTTATAAAGATATCACATAGGGGAAGCCGCTGGCGGAAGCTAATAAGCTATAAGTAATAATTTTATCAGTCTTACTTTGTATATTCCACAGTTTCCTGGCCCACGGACGAATCAACAGAACTATACGGCCAAACGAAGACTGAAACATATTTTCTCTAAACAGTCTCACATCCAAACATTTTATATTTGACATTTCTTTTATATAATCATCCGCATCCATCAGATCTGTGTTCTTCTTTTCACTCATTGACGTATCCTGATCTACGGTATTTGCGTTAGTATCCATTGAAATATCTTCATCCAACGCCTCATTTTTGTTACCTTCTTCGTCAGAAATGTTCTTTTCTTCTGTTTCTTGGTCTGGTATTTGACCTTGGGGTATGAATGCAATGCGGGCAGATTTTGGTTTATCATCAGTAACAATTTCTCCTCCAACGCGCCTGATGCCTCGAGCTCTGTCCTCGGCAGCTGTTGATGCGGATACAAATGTTCTTTGCAGTTTTGTTCTCTTTTTGTCTTTATATTTTTGTCCAACCTGGAAGATTATACTTTAGTGAAACTTATAGAATATGGTTGTTGTTATTGTAAAAGATGTTCTATGTTTCTGCCTATTTTGATTATGATAATAAATGAGCGACTACCTATCTGACCTCCACAACCTAGTTGCTAGGTAACACAATACCCCTTAGTAAGACTGGTTGTCAGACTTGGGCTTCTAACTACCCGTAACAACTGTCAAAGATCTATAAATGACGGCCAGGACCAAAGGCTTAACGTGCTTTCCGAGGAACGAAGGGGTCTTGGTATGTAAAAATGATCACCCATCCACGAACCAACCGCGGCAAGCGTAGCTTAACCTGATCGATCGACCCGTGCGGCTGTTATTACTTAGCCACGAGCCCTTGAAAATCAATTCTTTCCATGCAATCCAATTATGATAATAGTATTGATATGAATTCAAAGCCAAAGCATTTATTGTTAAGGAACTGCAGACAAAACAGTAAATAATATTTTGAGGTTAGGTTGTTATTCTTATATTTGTTATTGTTTGTGGGTTATGTTTACCTCAAAAGATAGTTGAGCCATCTGTTGCATAACCGGCGCAGGATATCTACAGCCCATAAACTCGATATTTGTGTAAACTCGGGCCAAACAAATTAATCTTTCTTCAGGGAAATTACTCTTCCATTTTTCCATGAAAGCTTTGCGTAGCTGCCAATGTTCTTCGCATTCGTGTTCATCTCTGTATTTCTCAACATCCCAGTTCACGTCAAAGTCACCTGTTATGTTATTTTCCGCAAAATTACCTACTGTTTTTTTTCTGTTGGACATTTTCTTTTCGGAAAATAAATTCACTTTCAAAACATTGATTAATGTTGCAAACTTAAAGTTCAAGTTTTCTACTATTTATTATGCAAGGTGAATCCAGCGGTTAGTAATAATTCTAAAAAAATGCTACAAGCATCTTTAAAGTAAATGTGAGATGTCATGAAATAACATAAACATAACATCACGCCTTTTTTCCCCGAAGGGTTGGGCAGAAGTGTCGCTGTAGCAGGCACACCCACATTTCGCCAGTTATGTTTAAGTCCCATGTAATAGGGGGCGAGCCTATTGGCATCAACCGGGCACAAATCCAGACTCCGAGCTGCTACTGAGAAATTTCAGATAGAAAAACCCAATAACACTTTGCCCGACCCGGGAATCGAACCCAGGACCTCATGCTCAGCAGTAGCGCTTGCGACCACTAGACCAACGAGGTAGTCAATATATATCAATTAATTTAACCATCTGGGCGCCCTAGGCACAGATCTCTTCGGCTTAGATGTGCGTCAAAAAACTGACACACCTTGGAAAACCGCGAATGTAAAAACTTTGCATATTTATTTACGAATGTCGTTCTACTCTTGCGAGCTCGCGTATTCATAAGAATGCAACTGAATTATGACTTTTTATGTTTTTGCTGAAATAGAGTATAAAAATTAACTTTTATCTGGCAATACATTTTGTTTATGTCAATGTCTGACAGCTTTCTGCGTTCAGTTCATAGACATTTTATCTCAATGGTTCAGTTAACTAGGTTCTGTGGTTCCGTTTAAGGAAAATTTTGCTAAAAATAAAAATATTTCATAAATTATGGTAAAATTATATTATTTTTCTTTCTTCTTCTTGAAAATGCAATAAATCATGTTCGAGTTCTATTGATTAATTGAAAAAGAAGGTTACCGATGACCGGTTGATAGTGAAAACCAAATTCTTGAATTTTATTGAATTTATTTCGTTGAAGGTAGGTGAGTTTTTTGGTGAAAACAGATTCAACAATAAAGTTAGTTCGTAATTATATAGTTAGAGATCTCTAACCTCATTTTCCAAATGTATTTTTGTTGTTTCCGTTACTTAAAACTTTTATGGGACTGATTTATTTATTTGGATGTCTGAAGACTTGTGTTGATAATATTTACCTTTCGTGACATGGAATATTCTAATCGAAAATTAGAAACAGCTGAAAGCTCTAAAAATATAATTGATAACGCCGCCGGCAAAATGTCTATCGAAGTTTCACCAAAGAACAATAACAACAAAGAGAATTCGAAGGTTTTTGATGAGTCCTCATTGTTAATGTTGATGAAAGGAAGGATGAGAATAACCAGTCTATTACCGTCGAATTACCACCTGTGGCTATAACTGAAAGAATCCCGCCAAAATATTACACTATGTCTCCGCCAAATAAGTCTCCGAAAAGTAAAAAGAGAAAGTTTCCAATTCCAACCTTCGACGAACTACTAGAAAATTTGAATTCCAACATATTAATTATGAATTTCACAAAACTACTACTTTTTTTGCAAAGTAACAACAAGGAACTGTGTTTCCCTTTTATTGTGAAAGATTACGAAGTGTTTTTTGAAATGATAGTGCAGGACATTAATATTTTGAAATCAAAGAGTTTGGATGACAATTACAGAGATATTTCTAATAGAATAGTAGTAGCTGCAACCAGTTACTTGCTTACATGTGTCTATGAATATAGGCAGGCCTTCCAATCGTGAGTAAAAAAATAATGTAGAGCACAAAATGTTTCCTTTCATAATGTAAAAAAAAATATTGAATTTTAGGGTTCCGTAATTCAAAAGGAAAAAACAGAACCCTTATATTTAATGTTTTTATCACTGGGTTTAGTTTAGTTTGTGATCCTTCTGTGCGAGTCCCTATATAATGCCTTCAGAATGTTGTTGGGGCTTCTAAGTTACTGCAGTGTATCAGGATGTTTGCCGAAGCACATACTAATGGTTTCAAATTTCAATACCACCCTGTGAAAAAAAATTGCGTCCATGATGTACAGAGTGTGTAGCAGCATCAATGGCATTCTGAAGGTCATCAGTGATGAGCCATGTTGCACCATCATGGCGCTTTGGGTACATGTGCATGTATCTGGTGCGTCAGGTGAGTGCAACAGGTATGAATTGAAATCATATATTACATTTGTTATTAACATAGCATATTTATCTATTAATAGTCTTATTTCAGAATTACAGTTGTTACAAAAACGTTTTATTGTTAGTTCTGAGACTCTGTGTGCCCTTTGGCAAAGGCCTCCCCTCTTCCATCCCCTTCCAATTCTCCCTGTTCCTTGCCTGTCTAGTCCATGTCTTTCCCGCCGTCCTCACCAAGTCATCCCGCCATCTTTTCAAAGGTTTCCCTTTCTTTCTCTTCCCCTCCCTAGGATACCACAGCATATAAGTAGTGTGTATTACTAACATCATAAGGACCAAGGTCTAAATTAAAGTTTTTTTTTTTATTTCTACTATTTCTTTCTTTGTGTTTTAGATTTGTGCAATCAAATTATATGTATAAAATCCTCATCTGATGTTAAATTCAATTATATTTGCACGTAGATAGTTATGTAAGAAAGCGGGCTCCATTGTCCACACTAAGTTGCATGCAGATTTAGAAATTATAAATTAGCAAAAGGCTTAAGAACTACATAATATGATTTATTTTTACTTTAATTTTGTTTTCTTTATTTCCAGAATAGTCATGGTGATTAAAAAAGAATATAATAATATGATGGATCAGTCTGAAAACGGAACATCTTCATTTTCTTTGTAAGTAATTTTTGAAGTAAAAACTTCTTTAGGCGTATTGGGCATTTATTGAGATGGGACTAAACCATTGATTATGCGACACTGTGACGACACCAGCATTTGACCATTAAAAAGACATCAACGCTCGTTGATTACCGCGGTGCGTGGAGTAAAAGACATCAACGCGTTGATTACTGCGGTGCCGACTTTTTTTTCAAGTTTTCACTTCTGTCGGCACTCCCGGAGTGCCACTGTTATTTTTTTTTTAATAAAGGCCTCCCTCCACTCACCTCATCTACCTTTTGCGAGCCCGCGCGTCCTCCTTCGTGTTATGACGGAAACTATCCAGTTCGTCCTGCCATTTCCTACGTGGTCTGCCGCGACCCCGTCTCGCTGTCCCGGGGCACCATTTCTAATCTGTGCTATTTGGGCCCACAATTTGTCTGGCATGCGGCAGACATGTCCTGCTCAGTCCCATTTAAGTTTGGAAGCCTTTTGAGCCACGTCAGCTAATTTGTTTTGGAGCGCAGTATTGTTTCGAACACGATCCGTTAATTTAACGCCTGGTACACTGCGCTCCATTGTTCGTTAGCAGACCTTGAGTTTGGACTTCTGGATGTTATTATGTCTAAGTCCCGTGCGATAGGGGCGAGCCTATTGCAAACAACCGTGTACAAATACAGTTTAAGGGCTGCTACTGGGAAATTTCAGATGGAAATAACACTTTGCCTGACCTTGGAATTGAAACGAGGACCGCAATGCTCGACAGTAACGGTTACGACCATTAGACCAACGAAACAGTCCAGAATACGTGATGTTATGTATAATGTAATATAATTATATAATATAACATATCGTAAAATACCTATCTGTTTTTAAGAGATATTCTAGGTTTAAGGCAGTTTTTCTAAGTAGGTTAGTTGTCATTATTGCACCACACAGCATGGTGCACATGCTGTGTGGGGCATAAAAACAATATTTATCCAATGAGATTTAAAAATATGTTTGTGTTTTCAAGGTCAAAATATGATTCTGATTCTTTGATTGAACCACAGATTAATACAGATGATTCCCGCCGCAACATCATTTAAATAAAAAGCGACTCTTGCTACGACACAATAAGCTCAATTCAGGTCGCACAGCGCTAATTACCTACAGTTATATTGACCTAGAAGTTGCCTCTCTTTCTATCGCGTAACTCTTATATCTTCTGACTACGTTATGCTCACTGAATTGGCCCGACAAGTCGAGCCCGCCCGCGTAGTAGCTTCATGCCTAAAATGCGGAGTTCGCCTATTTGATTGCTTTGCGTAATGTATTATTAATTGTAATTAGAAAGAACAATTTAACACTTAAAAAAAACTATAATCTAAATCCTGGTAGTTAAAAAAAAAAACAGTCTCACAAAGAGCGTAGTGCCGTCATCTCAGACATCAAGTAATACTTCACTTGATGTCTGAGATGACACTTGATGTCTACTGACAGCAAGGAAGTACTGAGCAGGTCACCATCTCCTAGCCCTATAACTAGTGGTTTCAAAATACACTGCCTCCGCACAACGCTGGCTTTCGTGTGTGTGACGTCACAAAAACAAAAGAATTTCCTGAATTAAATTTAGAACAAGCACAATTCATGCAATTGTGACTTGAAAGTGTTATAGCTTTTACGGAATTTGATAATAATTTGGAAATTAAGGAACTTTATAGAGCGTTGTGAGAGGCCGTCGGAATATACAGCTTGAAATACGAATTTAACTAAAAGTGTGTATAAAGTTGTGGCGGAAAAAAGTAAGTTTACCCAAGAAGTATGATTTTGGGATGGGAACAAAATTTACACCCTTTTTAACAATGATATTTTAAGTAAAAAGACGTAGATAGGTTACCTACCGTACATTCGTTCTTCAAAAACGGCACAATGTCACGCTATTAGATGACACGTGTAACTAGGACAGCATATCGTAATTATCGGGAGCGAAAAAGAGACAAGACGAAGAAAATGTGGCTAATTAGCCAAATTTTGACGTGCCTCTTGCGAAGCGTGTATAACCTATCTACCTCTTTTTTACTTATAATATCTTTGCTTTTTAAAAACCTATAAGCTGGAAACAGTTAAGTGACGTTAAGCCGTTGGTCCCGACTGTCATTCGCGGAGCTTTTACTGTCGTTACGGGTCGTCAGAGCCCGAAAGTCTTGAAAACAAGTCAAGAAAAAGTCTTACCAAGGGGTATCGTATTACCCAGTAACTGGGTTGTGGAGATCAGATAGGCAGTCGCCCCATGTAAAGTACTGGTATTCAGTTGCATCCGGTTAGACTGGCACCCGACACCAACTTAACTTAGTTGGGAAAGGCTAGGCAGATGATGATGAGATTTTGATCGTGTTACACTAAAATATTATTTTTAATCGTCGATTATCATGACATTTTTATATAATTAGACTCAGAATGATATTTTACATTATTTCATTAATATTGCATGCCATTGTCTAAGGCAAATGTGTTAATCTGATTTTATCTTCACTTTTAACATTTCTTGCATGCTGACCATTTGTGTTATGAGCTGTACTTATGTTTGAGCAAATAAATGATATCATAATAAAACGGAAAAATTATACTTACGATTTTGTTTAATAATTACAGGAGCTTGGTGTGTGAAAAAGTACCAAAACAGAAACCGTCTGCCACTGCTGTCAATTCAAACCAAATAATGTAAGCATTATCGCTTTGTTTCATCCATTAAAGGAATTGTTTTTCTAATAAACTAACCCACTATTTTTATCGGCAGGAATCGAAAGACAGATGTCCTAAAAACAAAGGCATCAAAGCCAGAGGCTCTGAATTCAGAGGCCGCAAACAAAAAAGCCACAAATACAGAGGCCCCAAAGCCAGAGGGCTCTAAACCAGAGGCCTCAAAGACAGATGCCGCAGAGGATTCAAAGTCAGAGGCGCCAAAACCAGAGGCCTCAAAACCAAAAGCCTCTAAGCTAGACGCCCCAAAACCAGAGACCCCTAAACCAGATGCTTCAAAGACAGAAGTCTCAGAGGCCTCTAAATCAAAACCTTGGTTTCCAATGCCAGAGATCCCAAAATGTATACCACATATCAATCAAAACCCTATACGCATTACAAAGAAAATGCTAAAAAACAGACTGAAGATGGAAAATGAGAATCTCTTCATCAAAAGACTACCTGCAAAGTTCATTTCAGACACTCTAAATACCATCCATGAATTTCTATTAGATGAGGAAAGATTCAGATTAGTATTTATGCCAAAAACTCATAGTGAACAAGATTTCTATAGGAAATGCCTCAGCTGGTGTCGGAACACTTTTGTTGTGTCGAAGTTTGGTGAAGAATTCCAAGAGATGCATTATCAAATTTCGTGTCTATTATGTCGTGTTAACTGTACCATTAATAAGGGTAGTACTAGCAAGATTAATGAAACAACTGGAATTAAGTAAGTTAACTTTTTATGTTATTTTTTTATGAGAAAAGCTCATGTTGTGCAAACAAACATATTTTGAAAAAATAACTTTAAAATATCACACATAGAGTTCAGTTTGCGTTACAACTTCATGACCTTAAAATGAATACTAGTCTTATTAAAACCAACTTAATTTTCACTAGTATAAAGCTGCTATTTGAAAAAAAGAAAAGTGGTAATGCCATGTTGGATACAAGGATTTGAATATGGAATAGAGACATACTCGGGGCGCTTTTTCGCACGTATCGTATACGATATAAACGTATTACGTACAGTTCGTGCCATTAAAGATGAGACTTGACGCACCACGTGGTTTGACTTGCGCAGTAGACGATTTATGGGTCTCTTTAGCGGTATGAGGTCCCCGCCGGGGCGTCATCGGGGCGGGGGAAAGAGCGGCGGGAGGCGCGGTCAAGTCTCATCTTTATTGGCACGACCTGTACGTATGTCTGATCTTGCACAATGCTCTGTGTTATGCAAGGATTGATGGCGTAACAAAATGGCGTCAATGGCGCCCAAGTGGGACAAATTAAAAGTTGCAAAATGTATAGTAGTGGTTCTTGTTTTTAATTCCCATTTTTTTTTTGAGAGGAATTAATAATAACTTTTCAGACAAGGTATTTTGTCCATATTTTGTTAGGAATAAATTATCTTATTACTATGATAGTCATGATTCGGTGATCAATTTCGAATTTATTGCTATAATGAATATGCTAAAAAAATCGAATTTTGATTGCGAATATTTTAAAGACTGTGTTATTTCTTGCAGTAACAACTTTATTCAATTCTTATTTTACGCGAATTTATTTGATAGTCGACAAAATGGCTGAGCTGGCTAACGTTATTTTTTCATTGTTACAGGGAAGTAACTTACATAAAAGCGCGGAAAAATGTACCGATCGTGTCCATCCCTGATATAGTACAGAGGTAAGATTAAGTACCTACTAATTTTCATTTACGTCAGGAATATTTTCACAAGCGTAAAACATGTTTCTTTTTTGTGACTGTTTTTGTTTGATAAATGGTTTTTATTTTGTAAATTGGTTAAAAATTCTACGTTTACACGTATTTTTTTAAATTAAAATTAGTTTATATAATGAGATTTAAGTCCCTTTACATGTTAAGGCCATCATGGATTGGGCGTATTTGTGGCGCGCATAAGCATCATGTTTTGACACGTTCATATAATACGCGCGTATGGCCGCGTCCCAAACAAAAGCTATCGTCATGCAAGTACGGGATTTTCGCGCTCTTTTATATAAATATAACAGTCGCGCGATCAATTAAAAGCCGCGTTTCTAAGCTAAGAAAACATTCATACAAGCGATCGCGTTGATCGCGTAATTGCTCGACGATCGCTTCTGGTTAGGAAGCGGGGTATAAAAGCATGTTCATGCGAACTTCCTAATTATATAAAACGCGTTCATTTTCTTCGGCGAATCCAAACGCGTCGTCACGTCGGTCTGCCAGAGGGGGCCTTTCGGTGTTTCGAACAAATGAGTGACGATCGCATATTCGTGCGACCGGTCGCTTTGCTTAGGACACGATCACACGAAGTCAGTCACTAATAAAATGGCAACTGCCGCGCGTATATGAAATTATAAACGCGTTTTCACCCTAGCAATATGGTCAACGGGCTTAACGCGCTGAAAATACGGACTATAATGGCTTTTTAGGTATCCTTCACATAAATAGTGCAAGTTTTATTTGATAGTGTGTACTTGTATAAGTTGCAGAGTACTTTATTGAAGTTAAAACTTCTTTAGGTGCGTTGGGCATTTTTGAGATGGGACTAAACCATTGATTTCGCGACACCGTGATGACACCAGCTTTTGACCATTAAAAAAACATCAACGCGTTGATTACCGCGGTGCGTGGAGTAAAAGACATCAACACGTTGATTACCGCGGTGCCGTTTTTTTTTCAAGTTTTCACTTCTGTCGGCACTCCCGGAATGCCACTTTTTTTTTTTCTCGTATATTTATAACTTTTTTATCAGTGAAATTTTTATTTTTTAAATAAAAAGATATAAAAAACACCGCTGATGTCGAGAGCAGGGTCCAGGCTACCAGTGCTTAGGACTCAGAGATCGTTATTCAGAACCATTTTTTAAATTATAATTATGTTTTAATTTTTTTTTTATTCAGCCCACCCAAGAAGAAAAAAGTTAATTTACAAAATGTTTTACAATTAGCGGTGACAGATAACATTAAGCTAGCATCAGTTGTTAACTTAAATCAAAGGTAAGGTAACACTGCCGTCAAATAATAATGCTTTGAAATAAAATATGAAGTTTAAAAAAAAAATGTTTTTCTTCTACATTGCTTATGGAAAAGTTTATTTAGTATTTTTTTTACTTTTTATATATTTATGTTTTTTTGTTTATTCAGCTTAAGAAATAAAAAGAAAAATAAAAAACTGAAGAAAGCCAAAAAAGCTAATGATAATGCAGGCGCAAGGTATGTTGTGCTTTTATAACTTTAATTTATGCACGGCTCGCGCCGATTGTGCCAACTAACTTGTATGGATGAAGAGTCGTTCCTAATCGTTAAAACAATAGGGATGATGCCTGGGTGAAAATAAAAAGAAATTCTATTTAGTCCGTTAGTCAGATAATAAAAAAAATATTAGACACGTATTTATTGCTTTATCATATTAATAAAAAAATACTTAGATAAAACGCATTAAAGTTGGGAGTGGGGGTCGCTACGTCACAAGTAAGTATAAAATCTACATACTCGTGACGTCATGACACTTTTTAACTCAATGTATCGCCGTAATCTTTTGATTACGTAGAAAAAGAAAAAAAATATATACTGCTTGCGCCCCGCGGTTTCACCCGCATAAGTCTCAATCCCGTGGGAATATCGGGATAAAAATTATCCTAATCCCTGGTCATGGTCTACCCATGTGCCAAATTTCAACCAAATCTGTTCAGCCGTTTTAGCGTGAAAGCGTAACAAACAAACAAACTCACTTTTGCATTTATAATATTAGTTATAACTACGATCGCGCATCATATTTTATTAACATATTACCTAATTATTAAGTTTAGGTTCAGGCAAATAGGAAAAAGTAATAAAATTTTAATTATGCGACCTAATAAATATTGATTTATTTAATATTCCCAACACAACTAGCATAACAGCTTATCACATGTAATTTTTGTGAACTCATATGCTCTCAATTTGTCCCCTCAGTAAGGAAGCATCTGGCAAATCAACGAATCAAGCCAAGACCTGGACTGACGGCTCCAGCAGTACTTGTAGTAGTCGTGGAACCAGCAAAGATAGATCAAAAGTGACCGCCCAAGCCAAACATGCGGCCAAGTAAGTTTTAATAACATAATGTCTGCCAGATCTTTTCCCTACTATTTTGGGGTCGGCTTCCTGTCTAACTGGATGCAGCTGAATATCAGTATTTTACATGGAGGGACTGCCTATCTGACCTCCACAACCCAGTTACTGGGTAATACGGTACCCTTTGGTAAGACTGCTGGTCAGACTTTCGGTCTTTGACTTTAATGACATGTATAAGTCGCAGGATTTTTTTAATTATGAAAATCTTTCTTAGTTTGTTTTCTTAGTTTCATGCAGTTATTACGACTTTTGTAAATAATTGTTTTTTCCAATTATTCTGCGACGTAAAGGTACTCTTGAAATACAATACTAGTTTAAATATTAAATAGCCAAGTATGCGCTTCAGCAATGATCGTGTATCTTCGGAAATACGAACGCCTGATGATATAATCTAAAATAGAGCTGTTACTAACATGGAATTACTCACCAATTTTGTATTACAATGGTTAAAAAAATAAAGATAAAACAAGATTTTTATTATTATGAAAATTAACTGTACCATCTTTTAAACGACATAATGTCATATGATTTTTTTTTCTGTGAGTTAAAACATCAGTATAGTAGTATAATTATAATGTAGTATAATTATTATTAATTATTTAATGTAGTATAATTATTATGCATTAGTATGTCATAAACCGATTACATGTTTTTTAGAAGGGTTTTGAACGAGATCAACCAAACCGCTAAAAACGCTTGCCAGGAGACGTCACGTAGTCGGCGCGCGGAGGACACGACCAGGAAGGAACAACTCATAGAGGCGTTGTCTGTGCCCGTACAGAGCGATAAGGCTATGAGGTTAGTATCTTTACAGGGTCTTTTTTAATGGATTGGCGAAACTTCACAGGCTTGATGGGTATATATATCTGTACAAGCTTAAATTAAAATAACTGAAAACCTTTTTTAAAGGGTTCTTGTACTCAACAGGCTGCGACCTCTGAGTTTGTTTCGGCCTTTCTTCTCAGAGTAGTCGGGTAGTAAACGCCGAACACATCTGGCTTATTTTTTTAAAATATGACGTGTAAAAGTGATTCCGATATCCTATTCACAAAATAAACTATTTCATTTCATAACAACTCTTAATTACGAGTCAAACAATAAAATCGCCAAAAAAAACTGCTGCTCCATAAATTTCGTCGAGTTGTGCGAACACAAATATACCTATGGAGCAGCTGATTTTTTTAAGAATAAAAAAAGAACGATTCCTTAATATCTTAATATGATTTTAAATAATCTCGGGGCCAAAGCACACATTTCCTACAAATGAATGCGTTTAAATATAAATGTAATTTCAGAATGATGCGCGGCATGGGTTGGAGCGGCGGAGCACTAGGAGCGAGGGGCAACGGCATAACAGAACCTTTGATGCCATCACTTGATCTAGTAAGTCCTCATTCCCCTTGTTTTATACTATGTATAGATCAGGGATGTTACGGAGCTTCGGTTCCGGTTCCGAAAGGTCGGAACTTCCGATTAATTTTACACCTCTAATTCCGATTCCGATAATTTTGAATCGGAGTTATACCGAAGTTCGAAATGCAGCGATGCACGTGACTAGAGCGCGTACAAACAAGTTTTAACTCGTCGCCAGTGTAATTTCAGTTTATTTTATACACGCTCGCGCTCGAAGTCTCAGTATATAGTTTTGATTGTAGATGTTATTGCTAATATTTGACTGAAAGAGACTGAATTATATTTCAATTGTTTCATTAAGCCTTCCCATAACACATATTTCTTCTACTTCCACCTTCGACACCGGTTCCGATTCCGATCAAGCAAATTAAAAACATCCGATCCCGGTTCCGGTTCCGGTAGAACGTCTTCCGTAAAGTATAGATATAGACGAAACAATATGTTTCACCCCGCGTCTTATTTAAATGTGATCGACGCGCGAATATGCGATAGTCGCATTCATCATGTCAGTTTTGTTCGGAAAAACGGAAAGCGCCCTCTGTCGGCGCGACGACGCGTTCATGTTCACCGAACAAAAAGTGACATGAACGCGACGATCGCATATTCGTGCGACGATCTTTTTTAAATTAAAATTTAAATAGGACGTGGCCTCAGTGTATTTATTTATTGACATAGAAACTTTAGACTTTAATTCAGAATTGCAGATAATTATGGTATGTATTTAATCGAACCTCAAATAATTCCCATTTTGCTTTCTTTTTAAATCCATTATAATATAATATAATTTAACGATTGCGTCACTTTTTGTGAATGTCAAATAATTCTATTTTGGGGCCCAAAAACACCAATAATAGCAAACAAGTAATTGCAACCAACTTGGATGTAGCGCTCGCCAACCGCTCGCATCGCTCGCTCAGCTTGCGCGTGGTTGATCACAGTTCCATGCTAACCACACCCGTGGGCTACCCTAGCTTAGTTACTGCGACCAACTGTGAGAAAAGGCCAGAAAGTTAAAAATACGCTCGATTATTTTAAAAAGTGTGCATAATTAGAAGCACCAGAACTTTTTAGAGGATCAGTTAAATATTTGTTTGATAATTATTAAGTTAACAACAAACTGAATGTCATAAACGAAAAAGTTTAAATTCCATTTCATACGAATTTAGGACCTTTTTAGTATTACTCTGACCAACAATCCAATCAATTTTTACCTTTATTTACAGGCTAAAGGAGCTGGCTTAGGCCACAGCAAGAACGCAAAAACTGAAAAAATCGGGAAGAAACTAAGAGAATCAAAAACAGCACCTTCCTTCATTTCCGAAAACTCTAACGCAACAACGGAAACGGATAAAACTGAAAATGACGTCATAGTACAAAGGACGAAGCAGTTGCTACTCGAAAACCCTACCTTTGATTCAATAAAGAAAGTAATTGAGCTCCAAAAACCAAAGAAATCTAATGTTGAGCTGCCAACAGAAACAAAAACTAAAGTTGAGCTCCCGAAACCTATAAAAACGAATGTTGAGCCTCCAGAACCAAGAAAATCTACCGCTAAGCAACTACTAAAACAGTTGCCAACGCTGACTAAATTTAGTATGGAGCTCCAAAAACCAGATAATTCGGAGTTGAAATCCCCTCTACCATTTCGGCAAGAAATATTGCATAGCATTTTAGAATTATTAAATTCTGATGCGACGTCCAAAACATTAAAATATGAAAATAAACTATGTAAGAAAGCAAGGAAATTTGCGAGAAATGCTGCAAAAGCCTTAAAAAGTAAAATTAACTATGGCATATTCCAAAAGGAGGAACATGACATTTGTAGGCAAATTCAGAATAAATACCATGAACTGCCCCAAGTTGCCTTTGAGGCATTATTTTCTCATGATTTCAAGTAAGTTGATTTTTGTTCAATCAACTCAGCCTATTGCAGTCCACTGCTGGACATAGGCCTCTCCCGGGCTGCGTCACAACACCCTTTCCTCCGCCTCCGCCTTCCGCACCAAGTCTGTCTGCCCCACCTCTTTATGCTCGCCGGTCCATCTAGCTTAGGGCACACTAAGTTTGCCGATTTTTGTTACATATTTAAATATATTTGAGTCATTATAGGTGAACTGAGAGCAGTGCTGGCCCAGTGATAACGGCCTCGACAAGAGTTGTAGGTCGTAGGTTCCAACCCAGGCAGGCATTTTACTTTGTGTAAATTATTTCATCACCACTGTTCTCAAAACGGTAAAGGAAAACATTGTGAGGAAACCCGCGGCATGTCCTAGAACCAAAAATTCAAAGACAAGTGACACATCTACCAACCCGAACCGTGGTGGATTACAGCCCACTCCTCGAAGAGAGGAGGCCTGTGCCCCAGCAGTGGGAACATTATAAGCTGATTGTCCTTGTGCTGTAGGTACCTATTCACTGACTTGTGGAAGTTAGATAGGCAGTCCCTCCTTGTAAAATACTGTTATTCAGCTGCATCCGGTTAGACTGGACGTCGACCCCTACATAGTTGGAAAAAGGCTGGGCAGATGATGATGGTTTTATGGACTATCAACATTTTCTAAAGTCTTATGAAGCGTCTGGACTGGCTCCTTGGTCTAGTGGTCGCAACTGCTGAGCTCAAGGTCCTGAGTTGGGTCCCGAAGTCGGACAAGATCTTATTTATTTCTCCAAAATTATAAGCTTACAGTATTTTAACCAAAACGCTTATATATAACAACGGAAAGCTATATAACCCGTAAGGACTATTCTTGCTTGCAGCACTCGGCCGCTACAGAACCGGGGCGATAACAGATGTGGTTATCGTATGCACAGGATTTTGTTTTCTAAGTGGTTACTTACGGGTTTCCGCGATGGTACTATACAATTTTGCTTACTCTTCTTCTTCAATCGGTTCCTCATTACTGACGATCGTGATCACTGGACCCCTTGTAAGCGGACAATCTGACTCCGTCGACTCCGGTCCAAAGTTGCCATCAACACCTGCTGTTAGCTTGAGGAGATACCCAGCTTCTTTTACTTAATCGGATCATCTTGTTGGCGAGCGGCCTCATGCTCTTTCCTTCCATCACCATCTTTTCAAGGCTGCTATCTCCCCTTTGTGGCCGAAATAGGTCATAATACGCTGTAGGCAAACTTATATAACTGCTTAACCCATTGAGAATAGAGCTTTATGTTAACTAATTATTGTAACCTCATAATTTCAGGTCAGTAGATCTAATAAAAAAGGTGCCAAGTGAATTTGAGACATCATCACAGCAAAAATTACCGATTATTACTCAATTACCACTCAAAGGAAATACTGAAATAATTTTGGAAGAAAAGCTACACTCTTATATAATGTCATCAGGCACACATTTTGAATCGGAAAAGGCATATGAAGCTCTGAAATTCAAAGTACTATTTCTTTTGAACATACTCAGCTTCGTCAAGTCCTTTAATGAAGAAGTCGAGGTTACTTTTAATAAAGCTTTAAATGTAAAACAAAAGACCTACATTTTGAATGTAGTCGACGAAGTAAATATGAGGATAAAATTTGGATCGTCACCCGCTGAAGCCAAGTTGTGTGCAGAAATTAAGAACCATGTCAAAGATGCGTTCTTGGGCTCCATGTTTAATCATCAGTACACGTAAGTTGCATTGTTTTCATTTAAAGAAAAGCGTCCACATTCCTCTAGATCGTATTTTGTTTCACTCCAGATCGTATTTTGTTTCACTCTAGATCGTATTTTCTTTCAGTCGAGATCGTATTTTGTTTCACTCTAGATCGTATTTTGTTTCACTCTAATTCGTATTTTGTTTCACTCTAGATCGTATTTTGTTTCACTCTAGATCGTATTTTCTTTCAGTCGAGATCGTATTTTGTTTCACTCTAGATCGTATTTTGTTTCATTCTAGATCGTATTTTGTTTGCTCTAGATTGTTTTTGCTTCGTGTCTCAATATGAAACTTTATAAAAGGTATTAGAAAATTCTAGAGACAAACAAGATTGTGTAAATTGTCTCATTTTTATGACAGGTGCTGTTCAATAAAGCAGAAAACTAAGATAGAAAAACTTCTCGTAAAATTGTCAGAATGCCGGATTGTCGCCTGTCAGTTTAAAAAAAACCAGGATTACTACCCAAATAAATTTGGCATAATTATAGAATACGATAGTTACCTAGGTAAAAAACAGATATTCTAGAAGATTCTAGAAGATATATTTAGTCCGTCTTTCAGAAAATAAAAAAATATTAGACACGTATTTTTTGCTTTATCATATTAATCAAAAATAACTTAGAAAACACGCGTTAAAGTTGGGGAGTGGGGGCTCGCTACGTCACAACTCAGTATAAAATCTAGCAAGGCGTGACGTCATGCCACATTTTAACTCAATGTATCGCCGTAATCTTTTGATTATGTGAAAAAAGAAAAAATACGTGTCCAATATTTTTTTATTAATATACCTTCCGGAGAAAAAAAAAATTTGGACACAGGCCTATTTGTTATCCCATGATTTTTGATAACAGATACTCGATATGATGTGTCCATGCCCATGTTCAGATGTGGACATCTATGACCACTTAATTATTTCAGTATCCTTCTAATGAATCCCCTCTTCCGCGTCGCCTATGACTCATACCAAATCCTAAGGAATTTCATATCCGCGGGGCTCGTATTCAGTGAGATTGCTTAGATAAATCCTGGTTATACCCCAAGTGGTGGATGCCATGCTGTAGGCATTATAATCTCTGTCTGCTCCCCTTAAAATTAAGAGGATGGAAAATATTATTTATCACCGCAGCTGGTCATCTGCAGCAAAGAATGGTTTTGGCTGCAAAGTACCTTAAAGTAGGTTAGCTCTCAAAAGGGTGAAAGAAAACCCGATGATCCTTATTAGCCGTTATTCATAATTCCTTCTCAGTCACGAGATAATTTTTTAAAGGATTGGCGGTACTGTACCGTTGTACGCCCTCTTAAAGTGAAGCAGGGCATTGTTTTTTTCCAAAAAAAAAATCAGTTCCTCCGTTTAGTAGCTACGAAGGAACATAGGGACGGACATACATACAGGTCAAACACATAACCCTCCTTTTTGGATTCGCCGCAGTCCGGTAATAAATAAAATAGCATTCTGACTTGGAAGTTTGAGCTGTCATTGTGAATTTAGTAAGAGAGGGCAAGAGCGAGCGAAGCAAGCTCTAACATAATTAAAAATAAACAATAAATAAAAAAATAACTGAAAGACATAAAATGTACAATCGAAAACAACAATAGTGTTCTTTCTGGTATGGAGTGACCGCCTTGTTGGTCTAGCAGTCGCAAGCGTGACTGCTGAAAGAGGTCCAGGTTTCAATACTCAGGCCGTGGACAAAGTGATATTGGGTTTTTTCGTCAGAGATTTCTCAGTAGCACGACGGAGTCCAGATTTGTGCCCAGTTGATGGCAATAGGCTCCCCCCCCCCCATAACATGGGATTTAAAAATATTAGGCGAAATGTGAGTGTATTATAGGTACTCCTCTGCCTACCCCTTCGTGGAAACAAGGCGTTATGTTAATTAAAGTAATCGTACAATAAACGAATTCTTCGTACGAAAGACGTAAAACTATATTTTTCTTTCTACTTTCAGAGTTGTAACTCTCAGCAAATATTTCCGGTTCAAGCGGCTCAACAGACCAGACAATGCAATTAAACGTACATGTCAAACTACAGTTAATCTCGACGCTTTTAGTAGCGAGACTTTCAGTGAACCTAGGTTAAACACAAATTAACCAACTGATAAAGAAAAGAGTAATAAAGTTGCTGAAAATAATAGCAAAGTTGCTGACAATAATAGTGTTTACGTCTCCTATGAAAAGAATGCAGCAGCTTTACCAGAAGAACCGGACGGTAACGAATATGATCCATATGACAGTGACAACAGTATTGTCGAAAAACAATATTATAATGATAACTGTTCTGTACCTAAGCTACTTCCAGGTGAGGATGGTGTTAACATATCTAACTTTATACATTTATACGATGAAGAAAAACGAAATAAAGCTGATATTAAGCACAATAGTAATATTAATAACGATTCCGCCTCTAAAAATAACTCAAATGTCACTGAAAATAGAAATAAGAATAATATTGGTAACGGGAACGTAGTTATTGACAATAATGATATTCACGTTGTTGATATGAAAAGAGACGGCGGTAATACAAAAAATATAGAAAAAGAAAAGTACATAGTTGATACAGAAATGGCTGAATACGTCATAAATGTTGGTTATACAGAAGAGGTAATAAATACTGGAGAAATGACAGTTGATACCAATAAAGAAAAAGAGGTAAATATTACAGGAACTAAAAAAGATGGTGAAGAAGTTGATCAACCAATCAAACATTTCGATATAGTTGTAGCGAATGATGTCGTTAAAATAAAAAATCATCACAATGAAATTGGTATTGATAACATTTACAAAACGATTGAAGAAGTTCTTTCTAATACTGAGGATATAATTGATGAAAACGTAGAAGATTCCGACTCTAATGATTGTACTGAAAATATAGTAAAAGACGAAATACAAAATATTGACAATACATCAACGAATGAGAAAGATATCAAAGAAGATACAGATGCAATAATTATAGATATTGATGGTGAACCGATGGAAGTAATCAGTATTACAGAAGAATCGATAGAAGTAATCGACAAAGAAGAGTCTTCACAAGTTGTAAAAGTTACAAAAATAGAAGAAAATAGTATTAAACCAAGTAATGATCAAATTGTGAAAGGAGATTTAGGAATTAAGACTGATTAGTTATTTTTAAGTGAAGATATTTGTGATACTCATTCAGTAGGACTAAGTCATTTAAAAACTGTGGATACTGTGGGAACTGATGTACCCAATTTCCATATCAATAAGGATACAGAAATCAAAAATGTACTTACCGTGCATACTAATCATCCAATTACAACATTAACTAATGGAGAAATTAAGGAAATTTAGAGACATATTTCTAATAGTATAGTGCTGGCTACACAGTTACCTTTACTCAAGTGTCATGGCGTCCAAAATGGCGCCCTATTTTACAGTTGCCGTAACAAAAAAAACTTACGATTGGCTCCAAAGTACAATCAGTGTTGTCAGTAATGTAAAAGTGTTGAACACTGAAGCAACAAAAATGGCTTTAAAATTTTACTGTTTTTGTGATTTTGACCAAAGGTTGGGTTGTCGAAAAGACAGAAAAAGATGGTGATTGTTATTTTTATTGGATAAGTTTTCTATTAATTTTATACAAAATTCGGAGCTTGCGTTATTTGCGGGTGTCGACAAAGTTCACTTCAGTCTCATTTGGGAGTGAATAAACGAATTTGAATCTTAAGATTTTGTGTTTTATTTTTCCTTTCATCAAATAGGACCCAAAAATCTGTGCAGGTTTAAATTAAGGGCTTGCAATTTGGACAAAATTATGCTGTTTTCCGGTACATTTTGTGTCAAAATTAAACCGAGTAAATAACTACCATAATATAGATTGGATCTTCATCTTCAAATGAAAGTAACTTTCTTTGTTAAAAATAATAGTTTTTATATAGTAAAAACGATCTTTCGTTGCCATTTTTCACAAAATTAACGATAGTTATTTTATTTTTGGTCCCTGTTTTGATTTATTGTATATGTCACGAGTAAAACCCGTGTACTAAGTACTTCTCGGGTTTTACAGGTGTCGCGACACCTAGTTTTCGCCGGCTACAACTAGGCGCAGCCGGTAGCAGTTGGTTAAATTTAGTTGTAGCAAATGAAAATGGCTGAAAGGTAGGTTAGGTTAGAACTGTGATCACATAACACACCGCACGAGCCGAGCGAGCGAAGCGAGTGGTGCCGCGGCAGGGGCCGGCGAGTGCCAGGGTCCATTTAGGTAAATTTAACCAACTGCTACCGGCCGCACCTAGTTGTAGCCGGCTAAAATTAGGTGTAGCCGCATATGCGTAACCCCAACAAAATGTTGCTTCTTAGAGAAATGAGAGTATTACAGATAATTAGTTCATAGTTAGTTGCAATTTGTTCAAGTATAGCAAAATTTGTTCAAGTTTTATTTTCGAAGTTATTCGAGAAAAAACTGATTTTGCTGGAGTAACGTTACCACAGCAAAATGTTTTTCAAAAAAGGCATTTAGCCTGGAACCAAGTACTTGAAAAGATACCTTTTGATGAGTTGTACCAATAGCAAAATTTGTTCATCTTATAGTGTTTGAGATATTCAAGATTTTTCTGGGGTAACATTTTGGGATTTTCAGAATCTCGAACTGTTCGTCGCAGAAGTTTGAAAAAAATACCAGTTACAGGCCTTAATTTGTTCAAACAAGTATTTCGATTCATCAACAAATATCGATGTAATTAATTGTTTTTAAGAATCAGAAAAAATCGATTTACTCGTAAACGTTACAAACAAATAAAAAGCAGTTACATATACCCTTTTAAGGTGTACAAATCTGGATTAAAAAACTTTACGCGATATAAAGAGATTTCATTAAATTTCAAGCAGTGTTTCTTTGGCGATCAAATACACAGCTGAAATGAAATGAAATTGTTTATTCTGTAAATAGGATATCAGAATCACTTTTACACGTCATATTAAAAAAAATAAAAAAAAATAAGCTAGTTGAGTTCGGCGTTTCCTATCTGACTACTCTGAGAAGAAAGGCCGAAACAAACTCAGAGGTCACAGTCTCTTTTAAAGTCCAGACATTATCTTGGTCAGGCCATATGAGGACCATGTAGATTAGTGTCTGAAATGGTCTTTTGAGGAAAGAACCACACAGATTTGAGTGAACCTGTCCAGTCAGTGCAAGCATTTGTCAGTAATCGTGGAGCTCAACTCAGAACTTAAGGAGCTCAACTCGACGACCAATACCAAAGAACGGACATTTGGGTAGGCCGCATAAACTACTCAAACTGCCAGACCATAATTAAAACTAACTGAAAAATGAAAATAATAATGATATCCACATAGTCCTCACATTCACAATAATTAATTAAAATAATATAATACTTTACAAAGTAATCATGTCATTTTGAATATAATTTTCAACAATGTATAAAACTGGTATATTTTCATGATTTTACAAAATAATTAAAATGTTAAGTTTTATCACAAGGCTTAGCAGAGCGAGCAGTTCAATCCCATGCTTTTTTATCTTCTAAATAATCTGAAATTTTATAATACGCTTTTTTACAAATTTTGCTTTTAATACAGATTTTAAATCTATTAATGGGTAAGTTTCGAATGTCAATGGGAAGTTTGTTGTAAAAGCATTGACCCATGAACGAGTTGCCTACTTTGTGGAGACGTGTGCGATGTACAGCAAGATTGTGTTTATTCCTGGTATTTAAACTATGAATATCGGACATTTTCTTAAAATTTGATATATTTTTGTGTACATACAATAGGTTTTCAAAAATATATTGTGAGGCTACAGTCAGAATATTTATTTCTTTGAATTTTTCTCTAAGGGAATCTCTTGGACCTAGGTTGTATATGGCTCGAACAGCCCTTTTCTGTAGAACAAAGATAGTATCAATGTCCGCACAGAAGAATCCCATATGACATAAGACTATGAAAATAACTAAAATAAACAATTCTGGCTGTATCCACAGCAGTTATCTGTCTAATTTTTTTAACAGCATAGGCGGCCGAACTTAGTCTTCCTGACAATTTTTCTATATGTGGGCCCCATTGTAATTTACTATCAATAGTGATTCCAAGAAAAACTGTCGACTCAACAGGGTCCAACTCTGTTCCATTTACTTGAACATTGGTAGATAGCTGCCTGACATTTGGCATTGAAAATTTAATGAGTTTAGTCTTTTTTTCGTTCAGTAGAAGATTATTTACATTAAACCAATGCACTACTTTAGAGAGTGCATCGTTAACTTGTTCAAAGTTGACTAACTGACGTTTGATTTTAAAAATGAGCGAAGTGTCATCTGCGAATAATACTATCTTATGATTATCCCTAATGTGATAAGGTAGAAAGCTCTCTCTGAATACAAAACGATGGACTATAGAGAACAAATTTGTTATCATGTTATCATTAAAAACTAGCAAATTTACAACAAGGGTGATAAGTTATGAATGACTTGTGGACACCCGCTAAACGACGGCCGCCCGCGACCCATGTAACTCTAACCCAGAAAACACCCCACACGATATACAAATAATAAAACAAAATTGCGCAATATTATTAAATTTGTATAAGGATAAGGTGTTAGTAATTTCGTGTTAATAGATTTTGTAATTTAATTTAAAGTAAAATTGTATTTAAGTGTAGGTAATTTTAGACTTACATTGATATTGGTACAACATATTGATCTGTACCCTATTTGCGTAATACACAATCAATCACAATCTGTTTCGATTTGAAACAGATTGCTAATCCACTGCTTCATAAGTTGGAAAAAAAATCTCCTGAACAACGTAAATAACGCAATGAATGTTAGTTAATTGATTCAGGCGTGAGCTTGCGGAAATCCATAATAAAATGATGATGTGGATATATTTAGTAACCTTTTCCGCTTAGCTATTTCTAAAGAGTTTTGAAAAGACCCTGGAAGAAATCGGCACGTGTCTGCGCTCGGTGCTTGGTGTGGCAACACGCCGTGTTCGAGTTCACGACAAGTTAATCGTCATCCTGAGGATGCCTCGTTGAGAGGTGAAACACGTGTCGATTTCTTCCAGGGTCTTTTCAAGACTCTTTAGAAATAGCTAAGCGGAAAAGGTTACTAAATATATCCACATCATCATTTGCAATGAATGTTGTTGAACTGTATAAAATGAAACAAATTAGGCATAATCTTTTACGAAAATAAGTTACGTACAGATTTCCACACGATGTTTTCCTTCACCGATGTCAGTAATGTCTAAAAAATGCATTAAGCGATGACCGTTGTTGATATTGTTGTAACTGACCACGTCGGAAACCGAATATAACGAATTTTTTTTTTTATAAATATGCTGTTTTATTTTATTACATATCTTGACACACGTTTTAGGGACCCAAACGAATTGTAGTTGCTCAGAATCAGTCTTCAAAATTACGATCCATACTCAAGACCTTCGAAAGTCATTGAATTCACAGTTTACGTCATAAAATTTTGCAATGTGGGCGGGTTATACAGGGTGGCAGCGACCTCGTGCAAAAACTGTTACCATGGATTCTGAACCCTCTGCGTTTTTTTTTTTAAATAACCGACAAAAAATTTCAATACTCAAGACTTTATTGCATTCCATATGTCCAGCCCGTCCCATCTTTGATGTCCTCCCTCCGGTTGACGCCCTAAGCCAAAGTTCGTACCCCACGAGGGGTGCCCTTAGCGAGCGTTCACCTAGTTTTAATTAGCATAGTTGAATAACCCCTGGTTGGAGGTTTTAAGTGTAGTAGCTTAAGGCCGGTTAAGTAGTCATGATCTCAGAAGTCAACTACGAGATGCCCTACATAAAAAAATACATTCCATATGCATTACATAGATGGTTTATCAAAGTCAAAGATCAAAATGGACCCTATCGGGCACAGCAAAATTAAGAGAGAGGAAGAGGGCTAAGTACAAAGGTTCAGAATCATGTATTGAATCCATGGTCAGTTTTGGCTTCGATGTCCCTGCCACCTACTCCATACTTTTTATTACCTACGCATTATTATTTTTGAAATAAATATTATACCTGTAGATAAAAATATTTAATTAAAACTATGTTTTTACTATATTTGTGTTGAAAATCATGAAAAACAACAAATCGTAAAATATTTCTGGCCTTTACTACGTTATTTTTGTTTAAAACAATTTTTGTTTTCTTATATATCACAGCGACTGTACTATTGCAGTGAATTCATTGCTTCTTAACCACTACCTAAGTATGTTGCTAAGTATCTGGACAAGCAATGTAAAAATTACAAAACGATACTTTATTTAAGCGGTTGCATCGCGTAGTACGGCCGCTGTATCTTGCGACGAGTTAGTAATGTACAAGACTTGTGCAGATCCACTAACGTAGGCTCTATCGACAACAATGTTGATTGTCGTATGAATTTATATTACTATTAAAGTTTATTCTTCAATATGTCAACCGTTATAGCCTGGTTAAAAGACAGATGTGAAGTGTTTTATACTTATTTAGATTTTCTCATAATATTTTTTTATTTTTGTTTGATTATAATTGATTGTGTAATACGATCTAATTTATGAATTGCAAGAGTGAGCGCAACCTCGTATCTATTGGATTTACGGATTTGCATGTGTAGTTGTGGCGACGTGATGGGGACAAATTGGAGACATTGGGAGTCGATAAATTTTCAACTATCGGGCATATCTCCTTCTTTCTTATATCTTTGATGTAGATAGAGAGGTGCACTATCAAGGTGGCTTTACACCGGCGGCGGCGAGGCGAGGCGTGAATGGGATGGGAGAGAATTGAAATTTGTATGGCAAAATTTCTATCCGCGATTGCGCGAGGATGTGAGAGGCGAGAATTTAAATATTTGTTAGTACAATATTGAACTTTATTGCTGTAAGAATAGAGTATTTATTTACTTTGCAAAACGGATATACAAATCTCGCTGTGTAATGTCTCGCGCTGGCACGCGCCGGCTCGCTCCGACCATCGCGAGACATCGCTGCGTACTATACTCTCCAGCTCCTCAAGCCGGCGCTAGGTAGCGATGGCCGGCGCGTGACATCGCGAGTCGGCGCGAGGCAGCGCTGGCGATCGCGAGACGGCGCGGTATAGCAATGGATATCTTTCGGAGTAAAAGGGTAAGCGTGATTTCAATTCTCGCCCATCCCATCCACGCCTCGCCTCGACGGTATAAAACCACCTTATCACCATTGTACCTATGCACGGGCAATTTTTTATCGCGCACTGGATTTTCAACTGTATTGAGCCAAGCATTAAGAATCCAAAAGAGTACATCCCAGCGCGTCAAAAAAATATACAGTTGATTTTCAATTCTCGGCGCTAAGCAGTGCACTGAAAATCCATAGCACGATATAAAAATCATCGCGTGGTATAAAAAAATCGCGCGTGCGTACAAGGGCTGTCTTCCTAATAAAAATAAAAGAAACGCATTTATAGTACAACAAACATTTATTTAAAAGTAAAGTTATAGTAAATAAAAAAAGGAATACTTTTTAATCAATACTAAAGTGAGTGATTAGGCAGCGGCGTCGGGTGTGGGTCGCAGCCCTCTGATACTGAGATCATACACCACTTCCTCAATCTTCTTTACGTCGTATTTGAGAACGTCGAAGCGTTTACGCAGGTGATCGTTCTTGAGATTCAATAACCTGAAAATAAGGAAAATATAACATTTATCAAAAAACTATTTTCTATAACTATTTATTTAAATTTATGCCAAACTGAGGCGAACCCAGCGCAGGAGTCGGGACGCGTCTGCGCACTTCGATTATGATAAGTCATGAGACGATTCGCGCCAGTTTGAACACCTCCATACGAGTTAGTTGACACAATCGGCGTGAGCGAATTTTATACTGCATCCCGCGCGGGATGTGCTTTAATTTGGTCAGAGCGTTATTGTAAAATAATCCTCGTTTCGTTAGATATTCTTTTTGGTCATGCATAGTGGTGACAGACATAATAAATTATTACAGTGCGTCAATTATAACTTGACCTGTGAGCCTGTGACGCGATTTTGATAGTGAATTTTGCAATCCTAATTTCCATACTAATAAAGTCCAAAATGGCGACTGACGGAACCGCACAACAGAATGATAAATAGTTGATAATAGTCGGACTGAGCTTCAGCTACAAGTACCCGGCGGGCCCGTCTTGTCGGGCCAATTCAGTGAGTGTAACGTAGTCAGAAGATATAAGAGTTACGCGATAGAAAGAAAGGCAACTTCTAGGTGAATATAACTGTAGGTAATTAGCGCTGTGCGACCTGAATTGCACTTTATTGCGTCGTTGCAAGAGTCGCTATTTATTTTAATGATTTTTGCGGAGTGAACCATCTGTATTCATCTGTGACGATACTACCGATGACTGTCTATTATTTTACGAGGTTAAAAAGCATGGGTGTAATGAAGTTAGAAGGTTTTCCACAGGGACCGAAAACCTTTATAAATAACCTTTATTAACTTTGAAAATTCTTCGATACCTGTAGTATCGAAGAATTTTGGTTACTTCTACGACTAAGTTTACCGCTATCTTGGTAACCAAGAAGAAGAAACATGTTACCTCATTTAGGTTACCGTTTTAAAACCGGTTACACAAACAAACGCGCCTTTTGACTAATGCTGACGGCACGTGTAAGATAGAGGTAATTTTTGTTTCGGTAGCCGGTATTAATACTGGGTGTAATCAATTTAAGGTAACTTTTAAAAATACCTGTAAAAAATATAAATGTTTTAACCGAAAAAATACCCATAATGATCATACGGATTTCGGTCCCATTATGAGAGTGAAAGAGACCGCGGCCATCATAACCACTTGAAGATAACTGAAGTGGATAATCAATGATTATTATACTATAATTGTCGCATTTTAGCATGGCGATAACGGTCATTGACCCACCTACATTTTCTAACATGTTTATTTCAATAACTGAATTAAAATATCGTCCTGAATCAATATTAATCGTGATCTTCAACATGTTCTAATAACAAAAAACCATACATAGTTTATTGTTTGGGTTCCTACGGAGAGATATTAGGGAAACGGCAATGACCGCTATTGCCACGCTAAAACGCCGATAACTATAGAATAAAGACAGCCACGACATTTTTATATAAAGTTTGACCGAGACCGCTGTACCGCGCCTTAGGAATGAGCGGCGAGGTGGGGGATAGCGTTGACGAAAAAGCGGCAGGATGTAGTGAGCGTTGACGAATGAGCGGCCTGCACTGCCCCCCGAGGGCCGCGCACATACCTAAGGCGCGGTACAGCGGTTTCGGTCAAACTATAACACAAAATACGCGATACGCGTATCGTTCCGACAATTTTGTAGAGAACCCCCGTAGAATAATTGATAATATTAGTCCTTTATCTGTAAAAGAGGATTTACACCCAACGACAAAAACTAAGCTTGTAAGATAAAAAAAAATTGGGGACGGTGTCTATAGTAGGTCATCGTTCTTTTTCGAACATATGAAGCAGTGGATTATCAATATCCTTCAAAATCATGAACTGTACCCTAATTGCGTAATACACGATCAATCACAATTTGTTTCGATTTGAAACAGATTGCTAATCATTGCTTTATAAGTTGGAAAAAAAAAAATCTGCTCAACAACGTAAATAACGCAATGAATGTTGTTGAACTGTCAAAATGAAAAAAAAAATTTCATAATCGTTTACGAAAATAAGTTACGTAATTACCCGTTTGTGCCCGGTTGATGGCAATAGGCTCGCGCCCTATTACATGGGACTTAAAACATAACTGGCGAAATGTGGATGAACCTGCTATAGGGACACCTCTGCCCAACCCTTGGGGGAAACAAGGCGTGATGTTATGTTATGTAATTACGTAATTGGGGTGCGGAAAGGGAAATACGCCTCATATACCAATTTTGCTTGTTTTAAAGATGTAGATAAGAGTGGTGCACTATAATAAGCCCCAGTAATCACGGGCGATTTTTAATATCGCGCAATGGATATTCAACTCTCGGTATTAAGCCGAGCATTGAGAATCCAACTGAGTGCATTTCAGCATGTGAAACAACACACTGTTGAAATTTCAGCTCTCTGGCGCTAAATAGTGCGTTGAAAATTCAATCCGCCATAAAAAGTCACAGATCATAAAAACATCCAGAGCACACGTATTTCCGTCAATAAAACTTCATAAAGTTAATATTTTACTGCAAAATAAACGAAAAAGGTTATGTTTACCTGAAGCCTGCATTTAACTCCATGACAAACTTGGATATTTGCAGAGGTTTATCATAGTCGCCCCGCGTTACTGCATTAACTGCCAAACGGGCCTGAAAAGGAAGAAAATAACATCTTAAAGATACTGAAAAGGAGGCTGATGTGAAGTTGGTTTGCACTGTAAGACACTGATAATAAAGATTATTATTCAATATCATCAGAAAATAATATGTTATGTGGTCATCCTTTGTCTATGCTGAGCTTTACAGCTCGCTCTGCATCAATATTAAGGTTCCAATAGTCGACGGCTCGAACTTGTTGTTGGCGTGGCTAATACGCATGCTATTTAGTTTAGTAGTTATTCATATAATATTTATTTATCTAGGTTTTATTTATTTATTCATATATTTAATTTTGTTCGGCAATCATTTATTTTTCGTTTATTTTGTCGGGCAATGTGTTATTGGGTTTTTCCATCTGGAATTTCTCAGTAGCAGCCCGGAGTCTGGATTTGTGCCCGGTTGCTGGCAATAGGCTCGCCCCCTATTAGACACAGTGGAGCATATGGTGGAGGTCTGCCCGGCTTGGGCGGAGCCCCACCGTGTCCTTGTGGAGGAAATCGGCGGCGGTGATCTCTCGCGACCAGCCCTGGTCCAGGCCATGGTACGGAGCGAAAGGGCATGGAAGGCCGTCACCTCCTTCTGCGAAGCAGTAATGCTCGCAAAGGAGAAGGCGGAACGAGTGAGAGAGAGAGGCAAATTTCGCGCCATCACGCCCCTAACCGCCGCAGGAGACACCCTGGGCGTCGGGAGTCGCAGTCCGATTCTCGGCCACCACAGGCGCGGGCTTGCGGACGGTGAGCAATGAGTAGCTCGCCGTTCGATAAGGACCAGGCCCGGGTCTACGGCGCATTGTGTTCCCCACGCGCCTCAAAAAGATATCAGTAGAACTGACGGGGTCCGCTAGGGCCGATACTTGCCGGGGGTCGCGGGAAAGTCCAAAAGGGATACCGTGACCCCTGGCAACATGACAACTGAAGGAACACGGGTGGGTGTTAGTCAGTAAGTCTATCAAACCCTCCCGCTCCGCAAGAGCGGGAGAAGTTATTTGATAATTTCCCACGCAAAAAAAATGTATTGGCTGCAGCTCTAACATACAACCTTAAGGCCTTTTTTTCAATATATACCACCTTTTTTATTACTTGAAGGTGCAAATAAACTATTTTTTATTAATTGCTGGCCGCGACAGTAATGTACTATTTTGTTTTATCGTGTTTAGATATCGATTCCCATCACGTCTGCCGAGTTTCTGTAGTTAATTTTATTTGACCCTGTATAAGGAACACTTGTCAAAATTTCAAACATCTAGACCCAGTGATTTTTTAGGCTTTTATTAAGAGCGTTCATCCAAAAAGTTGGCAACGTCGCAAATAGCTGTCAAATATTTACCTGTTTTGATTAATTTGGCGATATTAATGTATGTAAATAAGAAATATGGCTAACTAGTGAACTAGAATATTAATAATGAATTGCAATTATAACAATGAATTTGATGTAGTAACGTTTTAGGTATTAAAAAAGCATTTGGATAGTTTCCAAATACTATTTTTATATCTAAAACTAAATATTCGTTGTTCAAATACAAAATATTTTATTTCACATAAACCTACAAGGGCACTTATGAAATGTCAGAAGCTAGGTGCACGGTTCCAATTGGTTGTTTCCTGTGGAGAAGAGCCGGCAAGAAACTTCACGGTTTGCAGTTATATAAAGTTTACTCACCAGCTCGGAGCACAGCTGCAGCAGTCCATTGAGGTAGTCCTCTATATCCAGGTGGAAACCAGACTTTCTCTCAACCACGCTAACTGGAATTCATACAAGAAATCTAATTAGAGAAACTCGAATAAAGACAATTTTAAAGTAATACCCACCGAAAATAAAACAGGATCCTAACACTGCAATAATTTTTAGCTAAAGAGTATCCCTCTTATTTTATTATTTTAAATTTTAAAAACTAAAACCCAACCTTGACAACTAAAAAGGTATAAAGAAGACATCACAGACATACAAATTAAAAATCCGGAGTCACACGTCCTGTTAGGGCATAAATCGAACAGATTACGTGTTACTCCAGATTTTTAATTTGACTGTTATACCTTTTTAGTCGGCGTTTTTGACGTAGTTGGGTTTTACAATTTTAAACTTATTTTTATTTAGATTATTTGGGTTATTTTATATTTTTTAATTAAATGTGGTAATTAAGCCCTTTCATTTGATAGCCAACAAAACAGTATTTAAAAAAAAGTTTTATGTCTATGTCCTCTAGAGGGCGTCATATTTAATGCGACGTCAAATGGCCTATAATCAGCAGACGACCAAGACTTTTCCAACGATACCTCATTTGTCAAATTATGATAAGTAGTTTAGAAGTCATTAGGGAACAGATGAACAGAACATAACATAGCCACATACATACATAACCGTCAAAATCACTATCTTTCTTATTGCTTCGCTGTAGGCGGGTAAAAAGTTGCTTAAAGTTAAGAGAAGTATAAAACATCAAAAATGTTAAAGTTATTTTTTTAAAACAACTTTAACTTAAATTTTGTTGGAAACTAAATGTGCATGCAGTATTGGTCAAAAATCCATCATGGCCATGATGAGCTCGTATGATATCTTACGCTCTTAGATAGATCTACTCTTGTAGAACAAGCATATTTCGGCTATAGGAGGGCTAAACAGGATTTGCCAGTAGAGTACACTAATGATTTAATTATTTATAGCCTTATTTCAGACTCTGTGCGTCCTTTGGCAAAGGCCTTCTCCATCCCCTTCCATTTCTCCCTATTCCTTGCTTATTAATTCCATATCTTTCCCAGGTAAGAGTACACTAAATAAACTATGTTATAAAATAATGTCTTAATATTTGTAACTTACTGCCTAAAACCTGAGCAATGGTTTCATGCGTAGCAAGAATGCCAGTTTCGAGCCATACAGTGAGTGCAATCAGAAAACAATACCTCTGCGTCATATTGCGCCAATGTTCTTGATATCTGAAGAAATCAAAATTATAGATGTTATGTATTCGCTCAAACGTGTGTATACACACAAGAATATAAACATGCATGCAGGACAACATACAAATAATAAAGGTTTAGACATCAATTGTAAAAACCGTTTATTCAAATTAGGCTGAAAATGAAAATAAGAACTTATTTCACTTAATTATTTCATAATGACATCCCCTAAAATGCCCTTTATGATAAATTATATTTATTTCTGTGTGTGTAGAAATAATAGTGACAATGACACTCATATAATACATGAACAAAGTGTTTTTATTATTAATTATATCAGACTAGTGGAACGGACTTGTGTAAAGTACAATCAACACTATTTTAAGTTTTAAAATAATTATCACAGTTAATTGATTCAGGCGTGACCTTGCGGAAATCCATTATAAAATGCAATTGAAGTGGATATATTTAGTAACCTGTTCAGCTTAGCTATTTCTAAAGAGTCTTAAAAAGACCCTGAAAGAAATCGACACATGTTTCACCTCTTAACGAGGCATCCTCTGCGAGTCTGCGTTCGGTGCTTGGTGTGGCAACACGCCGTGTTCGAGTTCATGACAAGTCAATCGTCATCCTGAGATATCTCGTTGAGAGGTGAAACACTGTAAAACACTTTAACACATCAAATTTAAATTATATTTTATAACTCGATGAGTGTGTTTCCTTGCTAACTACTCTAAGGAAGACTGAAACAAAGTCGAGGTCAGTCCTGTTTAAAGTCCAGATGAGGACCATGCAGATTAATATCTGAGATGGTCTTTAGAGAAAAGAACCATACAAATTCGAGTGGACCTGTCCAGGCAGGGCAGTTTAGGATATGTCTCTAGCAACAATCTCTACAACTATACATCTGTTTGTAAATATACGTATTGACTAATAAAAATATTCTACAAAATCATGCTTTCCCTGTATATTTATAACTCTTGCAACATACACTCACATCTTTTCTTCACAGAAGGTAGGCGGTAACTTACAAACTGCCAAATGTATGGAACATAGATCTACACAAGACAAAAAACACAATAGAAGTTGTATTGTGTCTATGACTGCGATATACAAGATTGATTTTTATTGGTGTTATTATCTGCGTATCACACGCGCAAGACAGTCTGTTCTAAAAGCAACTGATAAAAGTGTAAACAAACCCTTTTCAAATTAAATTCTAATGCAATCACTCACTATAAGGAAATTAGTAATACATTCCTCTGAATCAACTTTATATGTTACCACATTAATATTACAAAATTGTAATTGGAAAAACATAGAATAATAATAAAAATAGAATTTAAAATTAGAATTTTGCTTTTATTAATTATTTAAATTTATATTGAAGCACTCAATTTGTATGTGCCACATCAATTTATTTGTTTACACTTTTGTCAGTATCTTGTGGGACAAACTATAGACCCTGGAGTAAGTAAATAAAACAATATTCATACGAACTTGTAGTAGTCATTGGGGGGTAAAGCCTCCATCAGTCTTGCGTATCCTTCCCTTGCTTTCTCGAACAAATCCCTGGCTTTGGTACAGGCTGGCATAACTGTAACATCATGTAACATTTTAAGTAAAATGGAATTCTTGTAATCCTGGTTTTTGTTTAATTATCGTCAATGCTTACTGGCAGCTTCATTGTGGTGAATAACTTGGAGGATTGTGGTCGCTTCGCGCGATATTTGACCAACATCTTTGCAGATGTTCCGAATAACCTACATCATAGAGCGTGTTAAAATTAATGAATTCCTACAGTTATTTCTGTCGGAATAACGGTAAAAATACTTTAAATAGCCAAGAAACATTTTGTTATCTAAATTTGTTGTTTACGTTGATGGGTTTAACAACAAAACGAAACAGAAAATACAAAAAAGTGCGGCACAGGCAGTCAAATAAAAGTTTATTTGCATCAAAAATTTACAACCTACCTCTCGTATTTCTTGATCCTGATCGATATTTCGTTGGAAGTCCGTGAAAATGGTATTTATTACGTGATTTTCACACATTTTTGCACAATTTTATTGCAGTATTAAAAAAACAGCGGTAAGGTAAAAACAATGTTCTTGACAGAAAAGACGTATGGAAAGACATTGAAAGAAATAGAGAAATTTACTTTAGTTTTTTTTTTTTTAAACACAGACGCTTGCCTTTTAAGTCTTAAGTCACAAAAATCAAACTAGAAACTCTATGATCTTGATGCAGAGTGCATACAGAGGGACCAGTATATTTTTGCAATGGCAAACGACTTCAGAAAAATTGATCAAGCATGGGAGCTACGAAAGGACATTGAAAATTATTATAGATCTTTTGTAATCTTTCCAATGTAACCGAGCTTAAAATACAGTTCTATTGAAAATCCAATACAGTCTGTATTGAAAATCCAACATTCCAACTACAAATACATCTAGAGTTCTAGACAAACAGTCACACCGGAAACTTTTTTGACCCAGTGACGGAGTGCAGCCGTTGTCACACAATAAATAGTATTACTCCTACACACGCACAGCGCCCGCTCCTAGACATCGTAACCCCTTGGTTGTCGAAGCAGACAATTATGCCCTTCCAGAATTAGTCAAATCCGCTGTCCGAGGCATGTCCTTTCCGACCCTGATAATCCCATTACACTCCTCCAAGAGCAGAATAGAGCCACCAGTACAATATACAAAAACAGACGCCTCCCGTCATTCCGACCTCGCCGCCGAGGTCCTTTGCGATCGCGACCGTGTCCCTGAGTAAATGATACTCCTCCCCGACCCTTGCTCGAAAACGAAGTGCCAGCAAGTTGTTGCCACTGAGCACGTAGCTTTAAACTACCCCGCATAATAATCATGATTTAATCCAATTTTGATCCAGCCTGTCCCTTCTTGCTGTCCTCCCCTCAGCGACGCCCTAAGCCGAGGCCCGTACCCCACAGGGCGTGCCCTTAGCGAGCGTTCGCCTAGTTTTAATTTAGTTTAGTTTTTTTGCCCCTGGCTGGAGGCTTTGAGTGTAGCAGCTTAAGGCACCCACAGGAAAGTCCGGTTAAGCAGCCTAGACCTTAGTGGTCAAAACTGCGAGTTGCCATTAAAAAAAAAAAAAAAAACACGCATAGCGAGTTTGTAGATGCATCACACGCGCTAAGCTAAGCTAACGCACGTGGGGGAGCCACCGTGCTTTGCCTACATGCCCAGCCTGCTGCACCTTTAGTATAAGTGTGTAATCTATGGCCGCACCTTGCCTCAGGCAATCAGGTGGTGCAAACCTGTGTGACATGAAAAAGGCCAGTAGAATTAAATAGTTTACGATTGAAAAGTTGCTTTTATTAAAATGGGCTAATAATCCATACTATCCATACTAATAGGTATTATAAATTCGAATGTAACTCTGTCTGTCTGTATGTTACCGTTTCATGGCTAAACCACTTAACGGATTTCGATAAATTTGGCAAGAAGATAGATGGTATCCTGGAGAAGGACATAGGGTACTTTTGGCCTCAAAAATAATCATAAAGGGGGTGATATAGGCCAAGAAAGTTTGAATAGGAAATCCAGCAATTCTCAATTTAGGGATATAAAAATTAAAATTTGTGGTTTTGGTAAGAAACAAAGAATTACGTATTGCGGCATTTTTGCAAAATCATTCCCCAAAGGGGTAAAATATGGGATGATTTTAAAATTCACATTTTTTGTGTCTTATTTTCAAGAGATTTAAGAGATTGGAAATATAGTCATAAGTCCGTATCTTGAATTAATATTTAGTCTTTATTTCAATAAAAATCGGCCCACTCAAAAGTTATTACATTCCAAGTCTTACTAACATTCCTAAAATATAGGTACCTAGAGAGCGTTCAAGTATTACGTTACGAATTTGGGGGGAGGGGGCGGTCTTCTGAAACGTTACGATGCGTTACAGGGGTGGGAGGGGGGTTGTTTGGACTACGTGTTACGTAGCATTGTTTTAACCCTTCAAAACGGTCGCATAGAGATTTATTTCTCACGCATAAACGCTAAAAAAGGATAAATAGTACTCAAATGCTTTTAAAAACAAGATATTTCAAATGTTATTAAATAATATTAACGATATTAAAACGAGATTAATTTAAATTTAAAACAATAACATAGGTATATTAGCGACTTTCCGCTACATAATTGAGATTTTCAGGTAAAAATGGTCAGTTGGTGGTGGTTACGTAATCAATAGTAATAATAATAGTAAGATGAATAAGGGGCATTCGGGTAATTACGAAAGAATTTTTGCAGAGTTGAGGGTATGTTCATATTTTCATTCACCACTCAGAATTGGTGGAGCGAATGATACTAATTTAGGTCCCTTTATTTACTTGAATATAAAGGTTTGTTCGAATAATTTTATAAATGTCGTCGATATTTAGATACAAGTGTTTAAAAATCAGATTGTTTTTAATTTATACAATAATTATATATATAAATATGATTCTAAATAACAGTTAAAATTGAGTTTTAGTTAGTTTATGCATAGAGAACATATTCCTTTTTCGTTCATATATACCATAAAATATTTTTTTTTGTTGATTTCGACCTCTTAGTAGGCTAAACATATTTATTACATATTTGAATTTCGGAATTACCCTACAAGTTGCAACACTTGGACCCGGCCTTAGGGTTTCAACCCCAAACGGCTGATTAGTGTATATTGAATGGTGTAACTGAAAGAAAATACCAATTAGAAAAAAAACAATTATACTTACTATAAAAAAGAATTTAAAGATTGGGAACCATTGATTTCTTTGTAAATTCGATATCGGGCAAATCCGCATAGTTCATAAATCAGAATAACCCTAGTCGATTAATTCCGAAAAATAGCAAAAACCTTGAGCTAGAATGTCCTAAATCCACTCATTAGTAAACTTAAACGACAATCTATGGAATTAATAACAACCAGTTAAATAACTTACCAGATTTCTGAATTATAGATCTTCGGGTAAATCCGATAATCCAAAAAACGCGCGAAATATCACTTTCACAAATATATCGCGTTACACATCAACGCTCGCTCATATCTTTTTGAGTCAACTGAAGCGCGGGATTTTAGCGGCTAGGTGAGTATTGCTAGAGCAAATAATATTGCTGCGATTTCTATGAAATTGACATTATTGGAATTATCCGATTTTCGGAGTAAGCTGAACGCACCTTAATTAAGGCATTTATAAACCAGTTTCTTTTTTTTTACTGGACAAGTGTGAGTATAACTTGCGCACTGAGGGTTCCGTTTCAAAGCTGTGCTTGCTCGGCTGCCCGAATTTCCAGATCCGGAGTGAAGGATAAACTTAACTTTTCAATTGAAAAAGAACTTTTATTAGAGTGGAATTTTAGAAGGCTGAGCACTACGAATTTTAATCGTTGCGGATAATAATCGCCAATCTGTGAACAATACCATTAACTGCGAAAAGAAATCGTTTAAGACTGCGCGTCGAAATTATTTTCGTTTACGATTTTATTTCGCAGTTTAATAATCGCAACGATCAAAATTCGTAGCGCGCGCTTAGCCTAATTGTTTGATATCTATTTCAACTTGATACGTCCACGAGTTCGTGAACAAGTGTGTTGACAGATAACGAAGTCATCATTTAAGGGTTTAAATTTTGAGGTAAATACGGAACTCTAAAACAGACTTATTTTCAGCCTGTTACCTTTTCATGCCATAACGGCTGAACAGATTTAGATGAATGGCATACGAATAGGCCTGGGTTAGGACATATGATACTCGGAATCCCGATAGTACATTCCTGTGTGATATCTTTCGACCTTAACGCGAGCGAAGCCACGGGCGAAAGCTAGTTAAATATAAACGATATCTCCTTGAAACCATATTCTATCATTTATTATCATAGCATTTAAAATGAAAAGGCATCAGAGTGTTAATAGCAACAAAAATAAAAAGTAAACAATGAAAAAAAAAACTCATTTTATTCATGGACAATATGAATAATGCTGGTCCCACACTTAGCCAGGAGGCCATTGCATCTGGCGGCCTCCTAGAATGTGAAGATGAAGGTGGTAGACACTCTGTGCTCCATTCTTGCCATCGTTGATGACCAGGCGGAAGCCATGCTTGTCCAAACCCTCTGAGTGGGCAACTTTGCGGGCAGCAATCAGCAAGTGTCCTGAAAAAAGAAAAATATGAAGATTGACAGAAAGGAGGCTTGACCTGGCCTGAGGCCATGCAGTGACATTCTATATCTATAAAAGGAAAGGGTGATTGAATGAATGACTGACTGACCACTGAACGGAGTGGGCTAAAATTTGGCACACACACACATTATTATGACGTAGGCATCCACTAAGAAAGGGTTTTTGGAAATTCGGCCTTTAAGGGGGTGAAAAGGGGGGATTTTGTTTGTATGAAAAATCGAATTCCTTGAGTTAATAAACTTGAAACTTGGCACAAATACTTATTTATGTAAATAATAAAGCTTACCATTTTCTGTTTTTTTAAGAGGATTGGGGGGTGTCAAAGTTTGTATGGAAGAATTTTAACGCGCGGTCTTATTAACTCGAAACTCAGTATTTATACTTAAAACTGGAAATAAATAAAAACGTATATCAGGGTTTTTCGAAAGTCTACCCCTAACGGGGTGAAAAGGGGTATTGATTTTTACAGGGTATTGATTTTTACAGCACGCGTAGCATGACCATCGTAGAAACGGGTTTATTCTTCCGTCAACAAAACCCGTTTCTACGGTGGTCATGCTACGCGTGCAGGGTAGGATTTTACTGTGTGGCTTGATTAACTTGAAAATCGGTATAAGTAATCTATAAGTCAAATAATGGGAAATCACAATACTTTTTAAAAATTACCAACACGCTATTCGCTATGGGGGATGAGCAATATTGCATTATGTTCGTATTCTTCTATAATTTACTGCAAATTGAAAAAGACTAGCCAAAAGGTTAGAGTATTGCAGATAGTTACGAATTAAACCTTTTAAATGATTATCATCCCGCTATACTTTTATGGAGCTAAGCAGTCAATCATGAATTCATAAAATATATAAAAAACGGCTAAGTGCGAGTCGGACTCGTGCACGAAGGGTTCTGTGCCATTATCTATAAAAATAGAGCAAAAAAAAATCACGTTTGTTGTATGGGAGCCCCCTTAAATATTTATTTTATTCTGTTTTTTAGTATTTGTTGTTATAGCGGCAACAGAAATACGTCATCTGTGAAAATTTCAACTGCCTAACTAGCACTGTTCATGAGATACAGCCTGGTGACAGACGGACAGACAGCAGAGTCTTAGTAATAGGGGGTCCCGTTTTACCCTTTGGGTACGGAACCTTATAAAAACGGGTATATTAGTCAACTTTCAACAAATTAAATACGTTAGCGGTTCGACGACTGCTTTGCAAACCTATTGATATTTTATGTGCTTCTTTTTTTACATCTTGATATTTTGATATACTATCCATAATATCCATACTAATACTAATATTATAAATTCTAAAGTAACTCTGTCTGTCTGTCTATCCTTATCATGACTAAACCACTGAACGGATTTCGATAAAATTTGGCAAGGAAATAGATGGCATCCTGTAGAAGGACATAGGGTACTTTTGGTCTCAAAAATAATCCTAAAGGGGTGATATAGGGGAAAGTTTATTTGGGAAACCCAGCATTTCTTAAGTTAGGGATATGAAAACTCAACTTTATGCTTTTGGTAAGAAATAAAGAATTACGCGTTTCGGCGTTTTTGTAAAATCATTCAAAAATAGGGGATGATTTTAAAAATCTTATTTTTTTTGGGTTCTTTTCAAGAGATTAAAGGTATTAGAAATATAGTCCTAAGTCCGTATCTCGAATTAACACTTGATCTTTATTAAAATCGGCCCACTCTGTCAAAAGTTATTACAATTTAAAGTCATAAACTCTAACATGTAGGTATTACGTGGTCAATGGCGTCACTAGAGTAGGTATTAAAAATTAACGGTAATAATAATAGTAACGTTAATAATTAGTATTTTAAGGCATTTATAATCATAATAAAAAAAACCGGTAAAGTGTGAGTAGGACTTGCGCCTCGAGGGTTCTGTCTCAAAGCTGTGCTTGCGCGGCTACCCGAATTTCCAAATCCGGAGTGAAGGAAAAACTTAACTTTTAAATTGAAAAAGAACTTTTAATAGAGAGGAGAGTACCGATTTGAATGATATACAGACTAAATGTTACTGGAAGACACGGCCTATGAAATTTTGATCCCAGATTGAAGAACAAACTTAACTTTGCAGTTCTATAAATTAACAATTTAGCTCTGTACTTGACCTTGCTTCTCGCCAAAATTCATGCTGCTGGGCTAACAGGAAGTACCTAATAGGATTTGGTTTATTTGCAAGTGTCATTTAATATGCGGCATAAACGGCCGAAGTACAGAACCCTAAAACAGATTTATTATTTGTCTGCTACCTTTTCATGCCGTAACGGCTGAACAGATTTAGATGAATGGCATACGGATAGGCCGTGACCTGGGTTAGGACATATGATAAATACTCAAATCCCGGTAGTACGTTCCTGTAGGATATTTTCCAATCTTTACGCGTGTGAAGCCGCGGGCAAAAGCTAGTCAAACATAACATCACGCCTTGTTTCTCTGAAGGGTAGGGCATAGGTGTCCCTGTATGTAGCAGGTACACCCAAATTTCATAAGTCCCATGTAACTTCCCTTTAATTTCATAGGATGAGACTGAGATGGGAATGAACACCTTTGTTTGAAGAAATAACTTTTTAATGAGGTATTTACTATTATTTATATGAACACAATATACCACTTATACAACAATCGAACAATCGATCTTTCACTGGGCCAGATAGGAAGTTAATGAAATGAAATGAACAACTTCTGTGACTCGGTAGTATGAATTCGCCAATCATTGTCAAACGTACACAAATATTACAGTGTATCTACAAACATACAAATTCAGCTAATATTCTATGATGTATAATTGGAGAATTGAAACATTTCGTAATGTGTTTAATACGGACATAAACACTCATAGTTATATTTGCTTAACTTATTTTATATTGTAATTTATTTTAGTTATCTCAGGCTTATTATTATTATTATATGCAAGAACACAGGCGTTCAATAATTCACTAAAAATGAAAAATTCGTAAGCAATGGGAAATTGCTACTGCAGGACGAGCTGCTGCAAAATGTGACTGTTATTTTAGTATATTGTGGTGTATTATGCCTTCCACGTGAACAAAGTCGTGGGCACAAGCTCGTGTAATATAAATGACAGAGAATGGTATGTGTCTATGGAATACAATTTGTTGATTTTTTTATATATATATAATAATCGGTGGAGAAAATAAACTTTGAATGCAACATACTACTAAGTATGCTTTTTAAGAGAGAAAGCAAGCCACTTGCAACACTGACTTAACTATAAGCTTATTTTAAAGAATTTGCTTAAACAATGCTGCAACTCTGATAACCATGGCATATCTATATATATAAAAATGAATCCCTATTTCCCTTGGTCACGACATCACGCTAAAACGGCTGAACGGATTTGGATGAAATTTGGGATATGGATAGACCTTAACCCGGAGAAGGACATAGGATACTTTTATCCCGATATTTTTACGGGATCGAGACTTATGCGGGTGAAACTGCGGGGCGCAGCTAGTTGCTAATAAAATAAGCTTATTTGTTTCCATTTTTACAATCAAATAAAGCAAAATAAAAAACTTTGAAGAAGTTACATTAAAGAGGTTGGATTTAAATTACCAAGGAGTTGTTCATCATTATCTTCAGCCTTCGACAGCTGGGAGATGGGCTTCCTCGGGATCACCAAGATATGAGTAGGGGCTTGTGGGTTCACATCGTGGAACGCCACACACTAAAAAGAAATGAATAGTTTTAATCATACTGTACTTACCTAACCTAACAAAATACTTTGTTACGGTAAACATGTTAATCATAGATAATTAGATATTTTTATAATTTATGTATATTTTCGAACGAAAAATCGTAGAACACATTCATTAGGCGAATACTTTCAACAGATGACATTGCAAATGTCAGCCGGCCGGACCGATTTTATACTTACTTGTTCGTCTTCGTAGACAAACTTGGCAGGTATTTCTTTTCTCAATATCTTTCCAAATATCGTATCCGCGGCCGCAGCGGCCGTTTTCGCTTTTTCAACCTCACCACCGGGCATATTTATGAAAATTATCGTACACGCAGACACTGCAAACAGAGCTTAGATCCCTTAAATCACAGACTAAGTAGTACTCCTTAAATTAATAAAATTTTCCCTGCAAACGTCAACGTCATTTTTTTGACGTTTAATGTCGGTTGATTGGTTCTTTTTACGCAGAATGGATTAATAAAACAACAAAATGTTAATTTTCTATTATAATTATGGTAAAATACTTCTTAGAAGCTAATAATTATAAACTATTGTATAGCTTTACACCTAATAATTCAGTTTAATTCTGACGTAGGAGCATCATTTAAACTAGCATGTATCCAAGCCAAGCTTCCTTATTCTGCAGCTAGATAGTCCTGCCTACAGTCTACATCCTGGCCCCACAGGCCACAACATATGATGTAGCGCTCTTCCGAAGATATGAAAAGACTTCAGACTTTTAGTTTGATGCTCTTCATCAACCATCACGTGATACCCAGTTCTATCTAGACCCCTTTCTACGGCAATCTGCTTTGCAACCAACAGCATGTGGCCTGCAACAAGTTAAAAAAAAAAAAGCAAAACAGCGAGAGCTTTCAACCCTTTCTTTCTCTAAGTGGAACTGTTTCCAAAAACAAAAACTCCAAATAAAATCATAAATGCATGGTTTTACCTCAGAAATTGCTATTATGTACCATGGAGAGTACAAGGCCTAGCTTTACTCGCATTAAAAGCTAACACTAACCGCGATGAGGAGCACTGCCTAGTGGCCTATTCAAGGCTCTCAGCATGCAAAAATAAAACAACAAGTGATTTTGAACTTTATTTCCTACGAAAATGGCCACCACATCTGCCTTCCACCAAGAATTTGAACATAAAACTGTTTTACAGTTTGACAAGAATGAGGACCTTCATTCATTACAACTCTGAATCCAGTTTTGTCTATGCCTTTGTCTTTGGCGATGCGGCGCGCGACGATCAGCAGATGACCTGCGTTTTAATTTTTTTAAATTATTTTTTTAGCAATTCTAATTTTGCAAGGGAACATGCAAGTCAGTCTGGTTAAAATTGAAAAATATTAAAATTCTTGGCGTTAGTCAGATTATCAGATAAGCGAAAGATGAAGGAAATAAGTGTTCAAATCTAAAATGAGTCGTTATTCCGCAGACTTAAAATAAAGTTTAGCTTAATCTTGATCATGATGTTATGACAGAAAAAATACCTGCAAGTTATAATCATTCAGATTCAGAAAGTAAAATTCACTACTACGAGGCAATATTCACAAGATCAAGCGCGAATTCTAAAATACTAGCCGAGCAAGCTATTCTCTCTTTTTTCTTTTGGGTGGGAAATTATCAAATAATTTCTCCCGTTCTGAGCGGAGCGGGAGGACGTGTCAGACTCTTACTAAAACCCACCCGTGTTCCTTCAATTGCCTGAAGTCGAGATGTCGCGACGTCCCCGCAAAGGGGCGTGGCGAGCGGGGTCAGAGCGTAGATCACCTGCGGAGGCTCTACTGTGACCCGTGGAGGCGCGCTAATGCGGGCCCCTCATTTTGTTTGCCTTTAGCGGCCATGGTAGTGAGTCCGGGGTTTAAGTCGCACTCGTGTGGTTGGTTGCAATGAATAGTTACGTAGGAGCACCGCGACACTTATAGAGGCATCGCTTTCTTCACGACACGGTCTATCCCTGCCGGGTGAGACCCCTAGTTTCCTGGGGAGGTCCAGCAGTGGACGACCAGCGACGGGGTTGCCGACTCGACGCGGCTACGGGGATTCAGTTGCCTGTATGTTGCCAGGGGCCACGGTAATCCTACCGGACAAACTCGCAACCCCGGCAGGAAGCTATTCTGTCTTGTACGCCGTACATACAAGCGCTACCAGACTCATTTGGCGAGTGGCCAAAATCGGAACTAATTCCGCCATTTTGTTTTTTCGAACATCAAAAGATCCTTGTAGCACAAGACAAGACTAGTTATCTTGTGCTTGTAGTTCCTGCTACTCGGTCGCCAACCGCGTCCCGACAGAGGTGACCTTGGTGGTTTACAACCGTGTAAATGGTGGTTTACGACGAAATTTCAAACAGCTCTGTCTGTCGCCAACCAAGGTCACCTCTGTCGGGGACGCGGTTGACAGCCGTGTAGCAGGCAATTTATAAGCCCAAGCCAAAGCCACAGAGTATATTTATATCGCCTCAGCGAAGTGATCGTATTTCACCTAGCTCTCAGTTTCATTGACTTGGTCAGATGTTTTTTTTTTAAGTTCACCTATCACTTTTAGACAAAGTTCAGAATCTGAAGATGATAAGATTAAGAGATTCTACGAGCGTTATTTCTAATTTAAAAAAATGAGCCGTCGCAGGACGCCTTGCAGATGTGAAGCATCGAAATTATTATTATTATTATATTATTATGGCGACGCATCGTCACGCGAACAGTCAGTCTGACCCGCCGCTATAGATGTTTCGCATCAAAAATATCTTCGCCAAAATACTTTAGTGACGTCAACTGAAACGTCACATCACGTCGACTGAAACAGAATATCGCGCAACATTGAAACACAAGGCTATGACCGTACTCAAGACCTCACTCAAGGCCAAGGTCAGAACCATGAGGACGACCTCGACCTTGTGCGAGTACAAAATGATTCACCTCGACTTTGTATTTATACGAGGCCACCGCGTTACCTTGTGAATTCGCGCGTCCTTTGATAACGGAAATTAATTTTAATATTTTTATCTTTTGAACAAAATAATACCTAATCATTATGTTTATTATTTTTATGCTCAGATGTTTACTATGCTTTCATTGGGCTTATCTTTGTTAAAAACACGAATTTATGAATCAGTTTCTGTTGCTTTTTTCAGAATATTCTTTATACATATAATATTATTTCATTAGTTTCTTTATCACTGTATTTATTTGGTTGTTGTATTTCTACATTTATATCTGTGATTTTTATTTTGAACATATTAAAGAGTATTCATTTATCTATCTTTCGGGAGCGTACGGCAATTGTTGCTATTTAAACCTTATGTCAATGACCATAAACTCAAATGACGCGCGCGCTTGTGATTTACAACGACTCTACCTTACTACGATTAAAGCTCATAGCGCACGTATAACCCAATTTTTAAAAACTCAAACTCAAAGCATTTATTTCAAATAAACCAATTACAGGCACTTTTGAATTGTCAAGGGGTCGGTCAGTCAGAAAGATGAAGCTAGTTGCCCATTCCAAAGCGTAGTAGGTACCTATGGAGAAGAACGGGCAAGAAACTCCATGGACACTCTTTTAAATCACAATATGTTTACAAAATATTGGTTACATCATTCATGTTAAAGTTATAAATGTGAGAACGATGCACAACGATAAAAGCGTCCGTAATAAAAAATAAAACAATTCAAAAATCAAATTAAAAAAGCCATGGCAGCTAGAAGATGACCAGTCCCTACTGACAGCGCCCGTTCACGAACATGACGCATGGATTAGCACCATTCAGCTCAACCATTTTGAAGGGAGCTAAATGATCCAACACACACGCCACCGTCAGCGAGACATTAGAGTGAGCATGACATATTGTCAGCCGCAAGGGCACATTCAAGTCATTGAAAGACTACTTATTAGCTATTTATTAGCTACAGATCCACCTTAATTGCGTAACACGCTTTCAAACACAATCCGAGAGTTTTGAACGATATTGCTAATAAATTGCGTCATAGGTTTGACAAATTCATCAACTCAACAACGTAAATAACGCAATGAACGTGGATACACTGTCAAAATGAAACCCATTGCGATCAAATATTGTCAATATATGTGTGTTACGCAATTACCTCGCTGTTCTGTAGAAATCTCACCGTGAAAACGTAGGTAAGGCACTTGATGCTAGGAATTGACATTATTGACTGCTTACCTCAAGTTCTAAAGATTTTTATAGAACAGACCAGCTGATCCCGATCGGAGTCAATGCCGATACTGTGCTTTTAAGTGTGCTTTGCCATTTTCATAGAAACAACGGTGAACGGCTTGAGTTGAGGCGATGCTGAACCGGTGCAATGATATAATTTGTCTATCGCGTGGTGATGGGAGGAATACTGTTGGGTTTTTGTCTTATGGAAGTTGTCATAATAGGGTACGGGAGGTCGCACGTCAGTGGTTAAAAAACCAGTATAAGCTGGCATCATATTCTATTGAAACTTCGTATTACACTAGGCCAGCTCAAGGTTAAAGTGTTACCACCGACGTGCAGTCGACTGTACTAGCTCTCATATATGTATAATAGTAGTCTATGGTACTAGCCGGACCAAGACAATTGGACAACTGGGTGATTTCCGTATTTTTTTTAAATAACCTTTTCCTACCCGAATTACATAAGACTGAAAGTTGAGTAATTATCTTGAATGTCTAAAGCTCCCAGTACACGTTGGGCGAGCCCATTCGTTGGCCGAGCACGCAAATCAAACGGCAAATACACGCAAAAAGGCCCAGTATAGCGCGCTCGACTTGACCAACGTGTCCTCAGGGGTCGGAGTATTTTTTTGCGCTTGAATGAAATTGTCAGGGGGGCGAAGAAGTTCGAAAGGGATATCGTGGCCCCCGGCAACATGGCAGCTGAAGGAACACGGGTGGGTTTTAGTCAGTAAGAGTCTGACACGAGAGAACGGGAGAAGTTATTTGATAATTTACCACCCAAAAAAAAAGGGACAGGGAGGGGTTACACATTGCGGCAGGCGTGGTAAACATTTTTGTTATTGTATTCAAAAAACAAGATGGCAGTATTAGTTCCAATTTTTTCCACGCGCAAAAAGAAACTTGTAGTGCTATAGTGTTAATATGATGGATTCTACTCTGCCGTCCTTACGAAAAGTGCAATAACTCGAGTTTTGCACCAAATTGAGATAAGTACATATTCGTAATTAGCAGAACGAGATCTATATATTCTTTTTAGACACTTTTTACGTATCTATGACGTAGCCGGTTTTAATACTAAGCCTAACTGCAATATCTAAGTCGATGCTTTATGATTTACATATCAAGACCGAAATAACTTTAGATAGGAATAACTTGTTTACGCTATTTAGTAATTTTACTAACTATGTCTGCAATAAGTATAGTTACTATATTTATAATTAGCATAGTTCGTCATTTGTAATATTCATTGACTAGTTATAAGAGCAATATGTTTGAGTTATTGCAGATATGATACGGATCCTTATTTACGGTATTAAATAATCTGCTAATTATTTCTGCAATAAGTAGAGTTATTGCATTTATAATTACCATATTTCGTTTCTTGTGATTCTCATTTACTAGTTAAAAGTACAATAAGCTTGAGTTATTGCAGTTATCTTAAGGGACCTTATTAATAATTATGGGATGAATACTAAAATTGGTTTAGTAAGTAGATATATTGCATTTATTTGTAGGAAGATTAAACAAATATAGTATACCTACTCGAAATAAATTCACTATTTATTGCGTTTATAATTAGCACCAGGAGGTGAGGGGGGTACGAGGGGAGTAAAATATTTCGTGCAAACGTCAGTCGCGGCGCTCGCTTACATCGAGTCGGACGAACACATGCACGTGCACATCCAGTTTGGGCGGTAAGTAACTAACGTATTTAATATTACAATATGTTTACATATCACGGATATTAATACGCTATGATGTTATTAGCCAGTGTTACTTTATTTAGTTATTAATAGACACACACACATTGTTTTAATTACCTAATTATTCGCTGACTAACAAAAAATATATTATTTTGCTTCAAAATAGAAGAATGATATAACTAAAAACTTGCTATTAGAAGTAGTTGCAAGGTAAAAGACATCATAATTGTGATTTTAATTAATCTCTGTAATGTACTTGTTGATATAACCTTGAAGAGAGATGCCACACGGCCGTTGACCACGCTCCATAGTTTTATACACCATTTGATTGGCAATGCAAAACGCGCGCCGCGCGCTGGGCGCGGCTGAGTATTGGTAGTTAGGTATGCACCGACGACGACACGACGTTCACGTAGGTAACTAACTCGTGGCGCTTCTACCGGTTAATTGCATTTTGCGATTATTACGTTACCACTTCCTTTTTTATTTCCAATCTTGAGAATTTCTCGATAGAAAAATCCAATAACACTTGCCCGCCACGAGACTTAGGCGTTTGTACCGCTTGACCATTGAGGCAGTACCCAGTATTATTATGTTTGTTTATATTTATCAGTGTATGATTTATGCTTTCTTTACGCCTGTTGATTTTTTGTCCCTAAGCATAATATTTCTTTTTTTCAGGCAACACCATGTCCAGAAGAGACAAAATTCTTTTTTTGGCTATTTCGCAGAATCAAAACTCAAAACCACATGTTTCTCCATCTGAACCCACCAGCCATCAGCTGATTCCAAGGCCATCAATAATTAAACCGTCTGCTGTTCAAACAGTCAAATCTTTTGAAACAACCGTTACCAGACATTCTCTAAAGTGCTATGAAACCCTACTATACTCCGACGAAGAATGTGAAAACATGAACAGACCTAAAAATTATTTTGAAGATTCCGACGATAGTGTCATTGATAAAGACTATATCCCTGATTTTATAATTTCAGATTCTGATTCTGATTCACCCATTTGTATTAAAAGAAATTTACTTGAACGTAAAGAAACTAGAGGCAAAAAGACAGAACGTGAAGAGACTGAACATGAGGAGATTGAACGTGAAGAGACTGAACATGAAGATACTGAACGTGAGGAGATTGAACGTGAGGAGATTGAACGTGAAAATAGTGAAGTAGAAGAATGCGTAATACCTGAGAATGAGAAAGGACTGACTAAAGCGGGCTTGCCAAGGAAAAGACGTAGATTTGATACATCCCTTGCGGATCGACACAGACAGAAAAAAGAAAATGCTGATGAAAAGCTGTCACTGAAACCACCGTGTGATGGTAAATGTCGTAAAAAATGCACAACTAAGATTTCTGAAGAAATTAGAAAAGAAATACATGATCGGTACATAAGATTAGATTGGGAGTCTAGAGGTTTATTCATTAAAGGAATGGTCGAATCGAAGGAAATAAAAACGAGAACTACTAAGGAAGGTCGAAATAAGAGAAGAGATGTTTCGTATTATTATCATTTTCAAGTCAAACATGAAAAAATTGATGTTTGCAAAACTTTTTTTTTAACGACACTTGGTTACAACCCACAAAATAACAGACATATTCACTCGGCACTCAGTAAGGAAGTTGATAATCAAAAAGATAAACGAGGATCATACAAACGCCAAAATGTCATAGACAGGGACGTAATCAAGGATCATATACAAAGTTTTAATCCAACAATTTCACATTACCGTCGCGAGCATGCCCCTAATAAACTTTATTTGCCGAGTGACATCAATGTAACAATGATGCATCAATGCTTCATCGAAAAATATCCCAATATGTCGGTCTCTTTTGAAACATATCGAAAGGTTGTAAAAGAAATGAATATTTCCTTTGCTCATCTCGGGCATGAAGAATGTGAGCAATGTGCTCTCTTTAAATCACATACTGGGTGTTCTCAGGAAAACTGTGACCTCTGTATCCAAAACAGTAGACATAAGTCACGATACACGGAATCCAGGGAGGAATATCAACGAGACAAAGAGCAAGGTCTTACTGACAAAGACTGCATATATTTTTCTGTGGATCTACAGAAAGTAATCATGTTGCCACGAATGGACCAATATAAAACAGCGATATTTTGTCCTCGTGTTATTACATTTAACGAAAGTTTCGTTCCACTTGGAGGTAGTAATGGTACAAATGTTCCTTATGCAGTGCTTTGGAATGAAACTGTCTCTGGTAGAAGCCAAGAAGATATCATTTCAGCATTCAGATCGTTTTTTATACATGAACGCGACATGAAACATATCGTTGTATGGGCCGACAATTGCGCGGCCCAAAACAAAAACTGGGCGTTTATGTGTTTTCTGGTGAACATAGTAAATAGTCAGCTGATTGCTGCCAAATCAATTACCGTAAAATATTTTGAACCAGGCCATACGTTCATGTCGGCTGATAACTTTCACCATCAGGTTGAAATGGCATTAAAAAAGAAAAAGAAAGTTTATGATTTTGATGACTTTGTAGATTCGGTAAAAATGGCCAATTCAAAAAGAAGCATAGTAAAAGTGATGACAGTATCCGATTTTTACAGTTATGAGGATGTGTCGTCTCAGCATAAAATTCGAAACATGGAACCCAGAGTCTATCTAAAAGACATCATGGCAGTCAGAGCCGAAAGAGGAGCATTTACAATAAAGCAAAGAGCTACCCACGTGTCTGATTGGAAAGAACTAGATTTTCTACAAGTCAAAATAATTAAAAACAAATGCTTTCCTAATTTTGCAAACAAGAATTCATCGAGAGGAATAACAAAAGAACGAAAAGATAGAATAATAGCAGACTTAGTACCTTTGATGCCTGAAACCAGGAGAGGCTTTTGGTTAAACTTACCTGAAACGTCCCGAGCTTCGAACCTAGACTAAAAATATTTAATTAGTTATAATTATAAGTTACACTGATAAAAACATTGATCTCAAATTGTGCCTTAAAATAAAAAAAGTAGATTACATTTTTTTAAGTTTGTTTTTAATATTAACGATTGTGTACTTTAACTACCATTAAGATTCATTTTGACAAATGAATAAATTTTTGAAATGTTTGTTATTTAATTGTAGTAACCGTTGAATTTTAAATGCTGGCTAATAGACCAGAATTAGTAAAATAGCGAAGTGATTCCCATTGTGATTATTCTTTTTTAGTTTGAAATAAAAAAGATTTAATATGATATTTTTTTTTATTCATTCTATTATAACCGATTTCACATTATTTTAAAAACACAAATGAACGCAGATATTATGAGTAGACTTGACCGAAAACAGTCTGTTTCATGCTAAATCGGTAAGAGGAAAAATAATGTTTTGTAAACATCTGTTTCTTCATAGGTATATGACATAAAAGTGTAACATCTCTGTTTTTGTAATAGTAACAAGTTAAAACTTTTGCGTTTTAAACTTGTCTCTTACTAATGAAAACCGCAATAAATAAGAAACTTAATGTATATTTGGTTAGGAAGCAGTTAAAAAAAAAAATGAATTGCTAGTCAAAAATGCACCATGTTGGTTTCCTAACCATTAGTGCAATAAATAGGTTACTAATTGCGGTTATGACTAGTAAACATTCTTTCTACATAGTAATAATACTTACCATTATTGTATTTATTGGTTTTTATATCGGGAATAAATGCGGGAACAAACATTAAGTACCACATAATATTCTCTACATTGTTATACATGATGTAGTGAAAGTTTCAATCCGATACCATGTATAGTGATGGAGATACAATCAAAACAAAAATAAAATCTTTTCCCGCGTTTTTCTTGAAATCAGGTTTGACCTAGTTATTGCACTTTTCGTAGGGACGGCAGTACTGACCTAATAATAATTCGTCATGCACCGACGTTTCTAATAGAGAAGGAATAGTTTTCTTGGGTACGACTAGGAAATGCACCGGCGCCTGTTTGTTTCTTGTTTCATCGAATACAACGCACTGAAATAAAACAAAGGAAATAAACGTGAAAAAAAAAAAGTATTTGATGAAAGAGATTAGTGTAGAGAAATTTAGAAATTTCCCTAAAAGTAGGTAAAAAACAAATTTTGTTAGGACGAAACAAATATAACGAATACTAGAAAATTTGAAATAGAATACCAGTTCGGAATAAGGAAAAACTGCTTTTATTGATAAACATTCACAAGTATGAAAAAAAAAACTTTTAATGTTTACAATATTGACAAAGCAATCTTACAGCAACAATTGAATTTTGTACTATGATCAGAACCTAATTTACTTTATAATATAAAATACCTGCTCATCTTCGAATATAAACTGTTGTGGTTCCTTTCCGCCGTTAAAATCAGCAAAACTTGGTCTCTTTTGTACCGTCGAGGACGCCATTTTATATTAATTTCACAAATAATACGTTTAGCAAATGTTATATTGATTTATATCAATTAGTTCTACACGAGTGTACGTCTTCGATCTTGTTTGTACGTACGTCGAAAAGATAACTGTAAAATAATAGGTTGGATTATAAGCCGTATGAGTATCACAACAATCTGCTATCTCTTTCTGGCAAATACATAATTAGATGTAAAAGAAAGAGAAATATCAAGGAGATTATTGGACGAGGAAAACAAATGACGAAATTATTAGAAATTTAGAAGGAAATGATAAAATGTGTTCATTTACGTTCCATTTCACGAAAACAGTACCTATCTTCGACTTTTCTAATAGGGATGAAAACGGTAAAATTGCCCTAGTATAATACGTTAAAAATGTTATTTTACGTAATTTACGGTATTTTACAGTAAAATATGGTAATTTTCGATAAAAAAACGTATTAAATGTACTCATACAAGGGTGTCTAGTGGTGGTAACGGTGTGTACTATAAAGTCATACCCACTCACCTCATAAAGGCTCTAGCACCCTCGAAAACTATGAAAACTACACCCATAAAGAAAAATTTGAAAACTTTCGCAGTCGCCATCTTGGATTTACATTTTGACCCAACTATCGGCTTTAACACCCTTGAAAACCATGAAAACGACACCCATGACGAAAAATTTGAAAACTTTCGCAGCCGGAATCTTGGAATTACATTTTGACCCAACTATCGGCTTTAACACCCTTGAAAACTATGAAAACTATATCCATGATGAAAACTTTGAAAATTTTCAGCCGCTATCTTGGATTTATATTTCGACTCCATTTTCGTCTTTAACACCCTCGAAAACTGTGAAAACTATATACATGACGAAAAATTTTAAATTTTTTGCAGCCGCCGTCTTGGATTTTTATTTTGACCTTATTATTTGCACCCTTGAAAACTATGAAAATAGTACCCATGATGAAAAACTTGAAATTTTTTAGAGCCGCTATTTTGGATTCTCTTTTTGACCAAATTCACACTTTCTCCCTCTCTCTCCGGCAGTGCAGTGCATTGCAGTGTAATCGGGCCGATGCCGATGTGTACAATTTTATCCTACGAAACTGTAATCACTTTACTCTTTCTTTTTCTGCTGGCGTTCTCTCTCTCTTTTTAACCGACTTCCAAAAAGGAGGAGGTTATATGTTCGTAGCGTATATTTTTTTCTGTGTATGTCCGCCCATTTCTTCGTCAATTGTGCACAGATTTTGAAAATTCTTTTTTTGCTTGAAAGGGTATGCTCTCAAAGTGGTCCCATATAAATTTGAATAGTAAGCCACCTGTACTCTTCTTCAAATGAATTTTTATAATATTTTTTGGTATGTGCGTTTAGTTCGTGCACAATAAACAATTTTTCTTTCTTTCTTTCTTTATGAAAATCCCCATTTTTTTTTTCCTATTTATCTATGTAGTAGAGGTAGCCCAAAATCAAACATCATTCATAAGTCGCCGGTAATTTTACCGTAATTTACATAAATGACCGTAAAATACCAGTATTTTACCAGCGTTTTCCGTAAAATTGCGAAATTTTGCAACTCTATGTCTAAGTATGTGGCTTTTGGATAAAAAAACAACATACTTCTAAAAAAAACGTCGGTGTTTTTGGTTTTGAATTTTCGTTTTTGTGGCACCGACTTCCGAAATTATAGTTATTTTTCACTTTGAAGGTTTTTTTTTTGTAGAAAGTTTATATTTTTATCCGACTACGGCGAAGCAAAAAGGAGAGTTATGATTTTGACTGGTATGTATGTATGTTCATCTGTTGCCTCATAACTTCTAAACTACCGATCATAAATTGACAAATGAGATATAATTGGAAGCGTCTTAATCGTCTGCCAGTTATAGGCTATGTGACGTCACATTAGATGCAAAATAGCGTTAAAAAGTAAGTTCAAAAACGAAAACCCGACTATTGAAAAATCACGCTCTAAAAAGTATGAAACAAGAAAATATGTACACCTACAAAATTATTATGGCATGCGCCTACGGCTTTATCCAGACCATTTTTGTTCTTCTGCTTGATTTCTGTCTGAAATATTTTCTTGTTTCATGCTTTTTAGAGCGTGATTTTTCAATAGTCTGGTTTTCGTTTTTGAACTTAATTTTTTTCTCTTTTCAGTTGTGGTACCACTATCTGATAAGTAAATAACAGTGATCCATGAAGACTAAGTGAGAAACATACGTATTATTGCAGCTAACTCAAAAAGTACCCAGGCTAAATTAATAATATTTTTATGGGACCGCCTCTGAAGTATGACCTAGCAAACAAAAAAGAATCATCAAAATCGATTCATAATTGACGGAGTAATTGCGTAACAAACATTTAAAAAAACAGTCGAATTGAGAACCTCCTCCTTTTTGAAGTTGTTTTTAAAGAAATATGTTGCAAGCATAGGCGTCTAGGGATGGGAACTAACGTCAAATGTTGGCATTATACAAAGATCCTGAGGGATATTTTTCTTATGAATAATAAGGAAAAGAATTAATAGCACAAGGCAATATGTTATGTTAACTTTATTTCTTATGACGCGCGTATATTTTATGCTGAATGATGCATTATAACGGATTATTTAACTGTTTGTAATTTCGTTTTTAAAATGCGCATTGCATTGTATCCCATCCCTATGGTCATATTTATGCGACGCGCGCGATAGACGCCAAAGAAAAGTCCAAGCAGACAATTACTTATTTTTGTTTAAGTTTTTTCAATGCTTAGATTTATGAAACATAATTAATTTTAAGTTATTGTTGTAAATAATAGCTCTATTTAATAATAGTTTTAATTGTACCACGCAGTTAATAGGACGAAAATAGAACGAAAAAATCATGCATGTTCTCTGTCGCAGAAATACGACACGAGCGGTAGGGACGCGGAAATATTTGTCGCATAAATGCGACACAAGCGGTCAAAAGGTTTAAAATAAAAACGCAGTGTAAACAAAACCATTTAATATATTAAGTTATAAATACATAACTTGGGCTATATACACGCACAATAATATAATACAATGCAGATCACAGTCTTATATGGTATTCAGTATGTTTACATGTTGATGAGAATACATGGCGAACTGTGGATAGAAATCATTTAAAATTATGTCAAAATTTATAAATTAGGCCCAGTTCACACGGCGATGATCAGTACGATACTTATTTTACGGTAAAAAGATAGTTTGGATTAAACGTCAACATTGGACTGTTGACGTTTGATCCCAGAATTTCCGTACTGCACTGATCATTGCCGTATAACGGGGCCTTAACATAAAATCATTAATTATTATTGTTATTACATGGAATGGAAATATTTTAATATGGTGAAGATTTATTATTTTTTACCTAAAACCAAAAAAACTATTTTTCCTGTAAAAATCTGATCATATTTGATACCGGTAGTCGTCTTAAGCCAGAATGTCTATCAAGCCGCAAAAGAAAAAAAAATATAGAAAATAGTAGACACTGTTAATTTTAAGAGATTTGATATGACACGTACTCATCATCTGCCCAGCCTTTTCCCAACTATGTTGGGGTCTGCTTCCAGTCTATAGCTGAATACCAGTATTTTACATGGAGCGACTGCCTATCTGACCTCCACAACCCAGTAACTGGGTAATACGAAACCCTTTGGCAAGACTGGTTGCCAGACTTTCGGGGTCCTGACCTCCCTAATCCAGTAAGTAGTAACTCTAACATAAGCTCTAAACATGTGTTATATTAGTAAACATAAAATGATACTGGGCTTGTATATGGTCAGCGCACGCTGGGATTAACTTTTTCACCTTGAGCTGGCCTGGCGTTTCAATGGAATTAGAGGCCAGCTTTATACAACACTCTAATTCCGTAACACCCTTTCTATAACAATCCAAAATATTTTGAAGGAAATTGCTAATCCATTTCTTCTTAAGTTTGAAAAATTCGTCAGCTCAACAACGTAAATGACGCAATGAATGATGTTGAGCTGTCAGAATGAAACAGATTGTGATTGATCGTGTGTTACGCAATTAGGGTGCCGCTTATACAGCACCCTTATTGCGTAAAACACTTTCAATCGCAATCCGAATGATTTTGAAGGAAATTGCTAATCCATTGGTTGTTAAGTTTGATAAATTCGTCAGCTCAACAACGTAAATAACGCAATGAATGATGTTGAGCTGTCAAAATGCATTGCCGTTTGCTGTTTTATTACCACTGACGTAAACTTGGCGTATTGGTCAGACTAGAGAATTACATATTGAAGATAAATAAAATTTATTCGAGTTTGACTATGACAAATGATCATTATTAATTTTAATTAAAAAAAAAACATTTCTATTGCACAATGGCGAGTCAAAAAATAAAAGATGAGCGAGAAACCTCTTTCGCACTAGAAATAATAGATAAAACTAAGTTGCGATCTAAAATACAATAATAATTACAGTAGTTTAATTGTTAAAGAAATGAGATCATCCTCCACAAAATGTATCGTCGACCTCGTAGTTACTTTATTGATGTGAGACATCTCTCCTCTCACTTCCCTGCAATCTTCACAGATTATATAGCCGAATGTGTGGGGGCGATTTCGTGAATAGGGACGGAAGTGTGTAACAGGAAGCTGGGAAAGCGCGCTATTTGATTTGACCAATGAGCGCGCGCGGTGCTAGAGTTGGCCGTCAGAAACGACCTTGAAGAGGCCCCGCCCCTTTAATGTTGCTTATAACCAAGGTGAGATGTCAGATGTTTCACAACATATGCGATTACTGTAAGGCTCGCTCTTTTTTTTTTTTTTGACTAGCAATCCGTTCTACGACTTGACAAATCATCGAGATTTTTTCATAATTATGTAGTTATATAGTCAATTAAACCTTAAGGCGAAAAAGGGGATCCTTTTCGTACCTGTCTGTGTGAGCACATTAATCTTCCACTTCGAGAGAGAGTTGGCTGTAATCTACCACGCAGGCCCAGTGCGGGTTGGTAGATGTCACGTGTTTTCGAATTTTTGGTTCTAGGACATGCCGGTTTCCTCACGATATTTTCCTTCACCGTTTTGAGAGCAGTGACGATGATTTTTAAAAAAAATATTATTATTAGTAAAGCACCTGCCGAACCCACGACCCAGAACTCGTAAGTCGGGCCGTTACCACTGGATCGTCACTGCTCCTTTTATGTGTTCCAGCTCCTTATGTTTTCCGATTTATGTGCACAAAACTTCAATATTAAACTTAGATATTATACAGAAATTTCGATGTTTTGTCAAGTTCGTGAAACAGGGACGGGGCGCTAGTCTAAACTAATATTATAATATAAGAGAGAGAGATTATTGTATGTTTGTTTGTAATTAATAAACTCAAAAACTACTGCACCGATTCAAAAAATTCTTTCACCAGTTGAATGCTATATTATCACTGAGTAAGATAGCCTATTATTTATAAAGATATCGAAGCCGCTGGCGGAAGCTAATCTATATATATAAAAATGAATCCCTCTTTCCCTTGGTCACGGCATCACGCTAAAACGGATGAACGGATTTGGGTGAAATTTGGGATATGGATAGACTTTGACCCGGAGAAGGACATAGGATATTTTTTATCCCGATATTCCCACGGGATCGAGACTTATGCGGGTGAAACCGCGGGGCGCAGCTAGTTATGAATAAACTAATGTATGATCACATTCCTTTAACGCAACTACTTAAAACATAAAGAACATTAAATTAATGGAAGATCTTTCGTTCAATTGAAAAGGAACTAAGCCTAAATTCATGACGTCATATGTCAGTAAATATTAAATATATTGTCTTTGGTAATGCACTATATTAATATTAGACAGCGTAGCAAAATGCTCGAGTAGTTTTTCATTGTTAAATAAATGGATACTTACCAAATAAATAATTATCATTTATAATTTTTCAATATTATATAAATAGTGCATCACCTAAGAATCTTAAAACTAAATTACTTATTTAATAATTATTTACAGATTACCTAAAATCACTTGAATTAGTAACTCGTAATTTAGTTACTAAATATCTTAGTTTAGTCGACTCGACTTATATTAATGTTGGCATTATCATATTATTTTAATAGCATTCTCTGAAGCCGCCATTAGAATACTTTAAAAGAAAAATTAATAAATATTGCCATAATGAAAAAAAAAAACTATGCAGAATTTTTGTGAGCACCTTTATTCTGATGATTATTTTTAGTGGGTGAAATAAAGTCAATAGGGATGATGACTAAAAATTTTTCTGTCCATCTTATAAAAAAATATTGAACACTTATTTTTTCTTTTTTTACGTAATCTTAAGATTACGGAGATACATTGAGTTAAAATGTGCCATGACGTCACGAGTTATGTAGATTTTATACTTACTTGTGACGTAGCGACCCCCACTCCCCAACTTTAATGCATTTTTATTAATATGATAAAGCAAAAAATACGTGTCTAATATTTTTTTATTATCTGACTGAAGACTAAATATATTTTTTTTTACGTAGGCATCATCTCTATTCTAGTAATTATTTCGCAAAACCAATATCTTCTAAATGACTCAAAATGGAACTCGGCGTTTAGATGTCACTTCACTAAGTGGGGTACAATATAACCTCTCTATCATTATAGCCTTATTGAAGCGGGTTTGTCCAGCCCGTCCCATCCTTGATGTCCTCCCTCCGGTTGACGCCCTAAGCCGAGGTTCGTACCCCACAGGGGGTGCCCTTAGCGAGCGTTCACCTAGTTTTAATTAGGATAGTTGAATAACCCCTGGCTGGAGGTTTTAAGTGTAGTAGCTTAAGGCACCCACAGGAAAGTTCGGTTAAGTAGTCATGATCTTAGAGGTCAACTACGAGATGCCCTACCAAAAAAAAAAAAGAAGCGGGTTTGTCTACCCATCAGCAATGATGATAACTTCCTATACTATATCAACTTAATATGTAGCTTCAGTGAAATGCTATTTAGTATGAGCAGAAAGCTTAATTTCATTATACGAGCTAGATTTTTCAAACCCTTTCAGTTAAATTCTAACATTCATACTAGGCCCATTACAATCTCAAAGTCGGATTCATAAATCATTATGTCAATCACAACACAGTTACGCACACCACCAGCACTGCTTCATAAGGCTAGTTTCCACTAAAGATGTGCGAGGATGCGTAGCGAGGGATGTGTTTGTTAAGACATATATAACAAGTTGCCAAAGTCGTTTACGAACGGTCGATGGGATGTTCAAAACTCACATCAAACGTGTCTTTATCAAGAAAGCATATTATAAAATTAAAGACTATGTTGAAAACAAGGAAGTTTGGCAATACTCCCTTCTGCACATGTGGCTTCCCTGGTACTTCATTAACGACATAATTATGTAAGAGTCTATTAACTGCTTCAAAATTACCATGTTTTTTTTTTTAATTTTTAATTTTTTACATTCGTCCTTGACATATTCATTCTATTATTTGACATTATATACATACTATTTAATTTCAACTCTTTATTAGTGATTTTTGTGAACACGATAATTATTCATATTTATTACAGTTAATAGCAATAGCAATCATGTAATTGCGTTTAATTAAAATAGGTTTTTATTTGTATTAATTTATTTATCTTTTGTATAGATTCTTTTCTATTTTGTGAATGTGAGAACGCTGTATGCTTAGTGGACTGTAGATTTGTTGACCATTTTCTATTTTCTTAAGTACCTGGTACTTATTGAAAGACCTACACTGTCCTCCCGTACCTAGTCACACTGTTACTTGAAAGAATTGTAAAAGCCAATTATTTTTAAAAGAGTAACCGTGGAGTTTCTTACCGGCTCTTCTCCATAGGAAGCGACCAATTGGAATCGTGCACTTAGCTTTTGACGGTCCATAAGTGCCCATGTAGGTTTATGTGAAATAAAAATATGTAGATTTTTTTTTTTTAGGGAATCAATTGAATCGCTTCATTTACCTATTCTTGCTCAGCGCAGCTCTGGTGGAAACGGCTCTGTGGTGCGAAGTTTTTGTACGTACAGAACAAGCAAGGCATGGGTGCAAGGGATATGTTCGAGGGTTGTGTGTTAGGGATGGACGTGAGTAAGAAATCGTATAAGCTACGCATCCTCGCAGCGCTCCTCTGCGCACCGTTTCACAGCGTCGCTACGCATCCTCGCACCGCTCAGCAGCTTAGCACATCTCTGGTGGAAACACTCACATCGTTCCACAGCTTCGTTACGCATCCTAGCACCGCTTAGCTACCTCGCACATTTTTGGTAGAAACGCAGCCTAAGGGTCGTAAGTGCGAGCGAGAGGTCCGATAAAAATCATATAACTTTGCGCCTGTAATGGCCCGAGTATAGTCAATTTTGCAATAACAAACCGCTCGTACAACGAAAGTAAATCTTTTAGAACTGAACCATAACTTCTAGTAAAGTCCGCTCGTCAATAAAATCTAGTATAGTGTAAATATTCGAAAAGACTCGAGAGAATAAACTCGAATTTATTTACAATAATTATTTAACCTAGCCCTATAGTGACAAGACAGCCATTCAAACCATGTTTTAATTTAAATAATTTAGTTTCTCGTCCTCTGAAAGCCCTTTCAATTGTTCTTATCTCGTATTGGAGCGAGACATGTTATGAGATTAGCTCATACCGTGGAAAATACAGAGTAAATAATAATCAGCCTATAATGTTCCCACTGCTGGGACACAGGCCTCCTCTCTGTGAGAGGGAGTGGACCGTAATCCACCACGCGGGCCCAGTGCGGGTTGGTAGATGTCACATGTCTTCGAATTTTTGGTTCTAGGACATGCCGGGTTTCTCACGCTGTTTTCCTTCACCGTTTTGTGAAATGTCACTTGAAATGTATTTAAACAAGATGGCGGCATTAGTTCCAGTTTTGACCACGCACCACATGAACCTTGTAGCGCTATAGAAGATTGGTATCACTTTTACGTCCGTTTAGTGTATTTTATCATGTTAACAGCTATTCTGAGATCTGTCAGCAGATTTACTGATGAAACTTGATCGGGCCTTCAGAAACCGAGGTTTTTCACTAATTCGTTACCGAGATAATTTTCTTGCTTTTTTTTTTGTCAACTAGATAATGTTCGGGGTCAAAATAACTGACTTTTAAAGTCGATTTAATCGACTTCCATCAGTGGGGCAAGTGACTAAATTCTAGAATTTTCTAGCGTGAGGTCCTGCTAGAACCCACGCAGGGTAATATTAGAACTTGGCTTTGATTTGCGGGATAAATGCGGTTATTTTCTTGACTGGATATTTGAACTTGGATACAAATGCTAATACTTGTACTGTGGGGTGCAGCAAAACCCCAAGGTGGGTCACACGGTACCCCAGGTAGGGTAATGTGAGTCACTATAATTTTTCTGTTGACTACAAATCAGTACCCTCATTGCGTAACACCCTTTCAATAACAATTCGAAAGATTTTGAAGGAAATTGCGAATCCCTTTCTTCACATGTTTGGAAATTCTTCTCAACTACGTCAATATCGCAATGAATGTTATTGAACTGTCAAAATGAAAGGAATTGCCATTGAAATGTGTTATTCAATTACTTCAATAGAGTTCGATGGGGTCCTAATGTACCCCAAGTATCACTATAATTACTCAGTTGGCTACAAATTTGGACTTCAATATAAAATGCTAACACTCCTAATGTAGGCTTCTGTATCACCCCAAATGGGGTCAGACAGTACCCCAAGTGTCACTATGGTTACTCAGTTGCCTCCAATTTGGACTTCAATATAAAATGCTAGTACTCATACTGTGGGGTTCTGTATCACCCCGGATGGAGTACGACAGTACCCCAGGTGTCACTATAATGACTCTGTAGACTACAAATCTGGACTTCAATATAAAATGCTAGTACTCATACTGTGGGGTTCTGTATCACCCCAGATGGAGTCCGACAGTACCCCAGGTGTCACTATAATGACTCTGTAGACTACAAATCTGGACTTCAATATAAAATGCTAGTACTCATATTGTAGGGTTCTGTATCACCCCAGGTGGAGTCCGAAAGTACCCCAGGTGTCACTATAATGACTCTGTAGACTACAAACCAGGACTTCAATATAAAATGCTAGTTTTCATATGGTGGGGTTCAGTATCACCCCAGATGGGATCCGACAGTACCCCAAACGTCACTATAGTTAGTCTGTTGGCTACATATTTGGACTGGTGTACAAAAGGCGAGTACTTCGCTAGCCCCACGTGGGATAGTACTTGGTCCACTTGAAGTCGGGCGCGAGGTACACTCTGCGGCCTTGCACGAAGCATGTTACTATGCCGCGGTATGCCGTGCGGGGCACGCCGCTCTGAGGAAAGAGAAAGAAATGAAAATTAGATTTAATTAATCGCAGGCAAAGCGTTACTGGATTTTTTCACTAGGAATCAGCAGGTACTCTGGATTTGTGCTCGACTGTCAATAGGCTCGGCCCTTATTACATGGGACTTAAACGTAACAGGCGAAATGGTGTACTATAAGTCCACGTTCGCACGGACTTAATAAAATCGCGGCGATTTTTTTTCGTGCACTTGTTGAAAAAACACACTGTTGGATTTTCAACTCTCGGCTTAACAGTGAGAGTTGAAAATCCAGTGCGCGATAAAATCCCGCCGCGATTTTATTACATCCGTGCGTATGTCGGCTTGGGGTTTATGGGCATGATTTTTATGTTGAGTTATATTTACAGTTTGCACCAACTTAGTGCTCTTCTATATTAATGTAAATGTCTTAAATACATAATTAGTGAGAGAAAAAAAAAAAACATTTTAGAATTTTCGTGTGAAGACCACCCCGCTCTCTTCGAGTTCAAGCGGTTTATTACCCTATAGTTTTAGAGCGTAGGATACTTTTAGCCAGTCAATATTGTATCAGGTCGGTACAATTTTGACCAGTTGAACGCATTTTACAACCCGAGCTAGTTTAAAATCGTGCTATTCATTTATAAACAGCCAATTTCAATGCCATACAAGGCATAATATATTACATTCTAAGCCCGAGTCAAAGTGCAGATGCATCGTGATGTTACACTGTGCGGGAATCGATCTCACAACCATATTACTTTTATTCGTATTCTTCTTCTTTAAGTGTGGTTAGTGGTCACTAACCACACTTAAAGAAGAAGAATACGAATAAAAGTAAGTTGCTTTAAAACTCTCACACTAGGTCTAGTGTGAGAGTTTTAAAGCCGCCCATGGGCCTCTGACTTGGCTTCACATGTCGTCGAGAAATATCTCTCAGCCATGCCGGTGTCCTCACGTTGTTTTCCTTCACAGTTTTTTCTTTCTTTCATTACTCAAACTAATAACTTACCAATCAACCCTTCAAAATAAGTTAACTTGTGAAATAGCAAGAACACTTTTTAACATTTCAAACTACCCGACTCTTATCCTAAAGTTGTCCATGAGTCCTAGTTTCTTGGAAGCGCGCTGGTAACTCTTGGCGTTGTGGTACATGATGCAGACGCGGACGGCTGTCTTGCTGCCATCACTACTTAGGTTAACTACCCGCCCCTTACCCTGAAGTCCTCCATGAGTCCTAGTTTCTTAGGAGCGTGCTGGTAACTCTTGGCGTTGCTGTAAATGACGTGGACGGCTGTCTTGCTGTCAACACTACTTAGGGTAACTACCCGCCACTTACCCTAAAGTCATCCATGAGTCCTAGTTTCTTGGCAGCGCGCTGGTAACTCTTGGCGTTGCTGTAAATGACGTGGACGGCTGTCTTGCTGTCAACACTACTTAGGGTAACTACCCGCCACTTACCCTAAAGTCATCCATGAGTCCTAGTTTCTTGGCAGCGCGCTGGTAACTCTTGGCGTTGCTGTACCTGACGCGGACGGCAGTCTTATTTTCGTTACTGAAGACCTGTTCCGCTGTCATCTCTGGAAGGTTTGCTACTGTCTCAATTAGATTTTCGTCGTAATGATCCTAGAAGGAAGAAAGATTGATAACGTTAGAGTATGAAATTAGCTTTTAATTAATGAATAATGCACTCCCGGACTCCTAAATCGAGCCACAGTGCATTTTTATGTGAATAGACCTAAAACATGAAAATAATGATAAGTCAGAGAAAGTTTTTATGAGAAGGTGAGTTATGGCGGTGGATAATCTTGAGGTTGTGACCGGGCCATGGTTGCCAGCGACCGATACATTCGTCGATGTTTAGAGGCTCCTGTGATGCCATATGCTGAATTTTTGGGCCAGGATTTCATCTTTATGGTTCTGTAGACAACAAGGAACCCTTATAGTTTCGCCATGTCTATCTGTCTACCCGCGGCTTAGCTCAGACACTGTTAGTACTAGTAAGCTGCAATTTGGCATGAGTTTTTATATTAAGACCATTATTTTCTTCAAAAATTCCACGCTAATTTGGCCCCGGAGAATCGCGAAATAACGACTGATTATAATTAAAATGCTTTTCTTATTGAGGTCCAATTTAAAATTTGGAACAATGACAAACGGAAATGATAGTAAGTGACTGGCTTCAAAACCACGTATTTTTTTTCATTGTACTTCCATTATTTAAAAAGATAAATATGCAGGGTGGCTCGATGCAGGTGTCAGGGAGTGTATGCAAGGCAGGGTTACATTTTAAGTAAGTTGAGGAAAAGGAAACTTTACACATAGTGTGACTTGGCTGCCATTTTGTTGAAAATTTTAAGTAATTGGGCCCTCTATTCACGGAAAAATTATTTTAAATGTGTTAAATTGATGACATTAAGTCGAAAAAATTATATCGGTCAACTGACCATCTCCTAAGTTGATGCAAATTTGTGCTCGTTTTATCGGCATCTTGAATTAATCTGGATCCAATTTGGTGATTTCTTGTTCAATGTTGGCTTTCAAGACTTGCAAGGTCTGTGGTTTGTGTTGGTAAACGCGAGATTTAGAAAAGGCCTTTAAGAAGAAGTCGGGCGCTGTTAGATCTAGCGATTTGGCCGGCCAGTTCAAATCACCAAAAACGGGAAATGAAATGAAATTGTTCATTCTGTAAATAGGATATCGTAATCACTTTTACACGTCATATTAAAAAAAATAAAAATAAGCTAGTTGAGTTCAGCGTTTCCTATCTGACTACTCTGACAAGAAAGGCCGAAACAAACTCAGAGGTCGCAGTCTCTTTTAAAGTCCAGACATAATCTTGGTCAGGCCATATGAGGACCATGTAGATTAGTGTCTGAAATGGTCTTTTGAGGAAAGAACCACACAGATTTGAGTGGACCTGTCCAGTCAGTGCAAGCATTTGTCAGTAATCGTGGAGCTCAACTCAGAACTTAAGGAGATCAACTCGACGAACAATACCAAAGAACGGACATTTGGGTAAGCCGCATAAACTACTCAAACTGCCAGATCATAATTAAAACTAACTGAAAAATGAAAATAATAACGATATCCACATAGTCCACACATTCACAATAATTAATTAAAATAAAATAATACTTTACAAAATAATCATGTCATTTTGAATATCAACAATGTCAATGTGTATATAAAACTGGTATATTTTGATGATTTTACAAAATAATTAAAATGTTCAGTTTTATCACAAGGCTTAGCAGAGCGAGCAGCTCAATCCCATGCTTTTTTATCTTCTAAATATTCTGAAATTTTATAATACCCTTTTTTACAAAATTTGGTTTTAATACAGATTTTAAATCTATTAATGGGTAAGTTTCGAATGTCAATGGGAAGCTTGTTGTAAAAGCGTATACATTGACCCATGAACGAGTTGCCTACTTTGTGGAGACGTGTGCGATGTACAGCAAGGTTGTGTTTATTTCTGGTATTTAAACTATGAATATCGGACATTTTCTTAAAATTTGATATATTTTTGTGTACATACAATAGGTTTTCAAAAATATATTGTGAGGCTACAGTCAGAATATTTATTTCTTTGAATTTTTCTCTAAGGGAATCTCTTGGACCTAGGTTGTAAATGGCTCGAACAGCCCTTTTCTGTAGAACAAAGATAGTATCAATGTCCGCACAAGTTCCCCAGAGAAGAATCCCATATGACATAAGACTACGAAAATAACTAAAATAAACAATTCTGGCTGTATCCACATCAGTTATCTGTCTATTTTTTTTAACAGCATAGGCGGCCGAACTTAGTCTTCCTGACATTTTTTCTATGTGTGGGCCCCATTGTAATTTACTGTCAATAGTGATTCCAAGAAAAACTGTCGACTCAACAGGGTCCAACTCTGTTCCATTAAATTGAACATTGGTAGATAGCTGTCTGACATTTGGCATTGAAAATTTAATGAGTTTAGTCTTTTTTTCGTTCAGTAGAAGATTATTTACATTAAAACAATGTACTACTTTAGAGAGTGCATCGTTAACTTGTTCAAAGTTGACTAACTGACGTTTGATTTTTAAAATGAGGGAAGTGTCATCTGCGAATAATACTAAGTGATAGTATCGAGTAATCGAATAATACTAAGGGATAGTATAATACTAAGTGATATATAAGTGATAATATCTTGTGATTATCCCTTATGTGATAAGGTAAATCATTTACATAAATTAGAAATAAGAAAGGCCCAAGAATTGAACCCTGCGGAACGCCCATGGTGACCGCAGATCCTGCAGATTTCTTGCCATTAACATCGACCATCTGGATTCTGTTGTTCAGATAAGAAGTCAGAAGGTCAAGAGCCTTGTCCCTCATACCATAGTGGTACAGTTTCCTGGTGAGTATATCATGATGTACCAATCGAAAGCCTTAGACAAGTCGCAGAAAATGCCAAGAGCATCTTGCGACTCCTCCCAGGCCTCGAATATGCTCTTCAGTAATTCCACGCCCGCGTCTGTAGTTGAACGACCCTTTGTAATACCAAACTGTTTCAGATGAAGTAGATTATATGCATTGAAATGTCCTAACATTTGTTTTAAAATGAATTTTTCAAAGATTTTGCTCAAAGTAGGTAATATTGAAATAGGGCGAAAATTTGTGGGATCAGTTGTGCTGCCAGATTTGAACAGTGGAATCACTTTGCTAAGTTACATCAGGTCAGGAAATTCACCAGATGCAATACAAGAGTTAAAAACGACTGCTAAAAAGGGTGAAATAACATCAATTCTTGAGGACACGGTATGTACTGATAATCCCCAAAGGTCAGCAGTTTTTTTTACTTCAAGATTTTTAAAAGATTCTATAATGTCTTTAGCAGTAATGACTGTGAATTCAAAAGATTTGTCACATTCTGGTACACATTCTTTAAGTATTGAGTAAGCAGAAGTAGAGGACGACGATGACAGCGTTTAGGTCGTTAAAATAGGAATATTAGTGAAGAAATTTTCAAACTCAGTTGCCACCTCCACGTCTGCCTTAATATCTACATCATTAATTTTTAGATGGAAGTCACGATTCCGTACTGTCGTTCTTCCGGAAATTGGTGTTCAAAATCTCCATCATTGCCTGAGCTGTGTGTACCGCTTCATTGCATGTCAACTAATTATCTATCCGTCTACAACATAAGTTTTAAATCATAATGAAATGACGTCATTTGAAAAATTATGGCACATTCATACTTTTGCACCACCTTGTATTTTCGTAAAAAAAAACGTCCAAAAAAAGTTTGACGTCACCAGAAGGTTCCAGGTAAAAGGTATGGTCCAGTACGAAAAATGTCATACACCCATTATAGAAGACTTTACCTTGAGTAAATATGTGAGGTTCTGTTTAGTAAACTCCACATATTCTAAATTAAGTTGTATGTTGCGCAGATGCATGTCGAAGAACAGCCCTTTACTGACGCCTATCTGTTGAGGAAAATTATAATACAGTATATATTTAATTTCTTTGAGTATTTAAACTAAAATATATCCTAACTAATATTATAAATGCTGAAGTGAGTTTGTTGGATCCAGGTCATGGTCTACCCATGTGTGATCCAAATCCGTTCAGCCGTTTTAGGGTGAAAGCATAATAAACAAACATACAAATTTACAAAAAATCAAATCTATTCTCTTTATAATACTTCTATAGATGTATCGATGTAGACGTCCAAGCTATTAATAAGTAAACACATTAGCAACAGCAAAAATCTGATTTTTACAGACTTCAGAAAAGGTTTTATGTATGTTCCCCGATTACTCGAAGACGCACCGATTTGAAAAAATCTTTTTTATTTGGAAGCGTATACTTTCAAGTTGGTCCCATTGTCATTTGGTCACGATCTGATGATGGGATCTTGGAGAAATCGAGGGAACTCTTCAAATATTATAGGCACACCTATAGCGATTTGGGTATTTTTGATGAGCAGTTGACATTAGGCTATTGTAACTTACAGTTCGTTTTTCAATCCCAGAGACTAATTTGACAGATGCAAATATCAAACTCCAAATTGAAAAAACAAACAACAATCACTTGAAATGTCAAATTAGTCTCTGGAAATAAAAACCAACTTTAGATAAATTACTAAAAACCCACTAAAAAGAGAAAAAAAAAAACTTTTTTACAAAAAATACCATGATATCCAAACTACAAATTGAAAAATAACTTTAATTTCGGAAGTCGGTGTCTTTCGATCAGTATTTTCAAAAGCTAGCTAGATCGATGGCGAAAAAAAAACACATCAATTACCTTTCCAAACGAGTATGTTCTAGATATCTCAGGCCGTATACACGCCCTGCCGTCAATATTGACTGGGTTCCGAAGCCAATCGTCGAAGAACCTGTAACAGAGAATGTCATTTATAAGTTTCAGAGAGCGAACGAAGCAAGTACACTTGCTCTAGCACTAATGCACAAAGTAAAAATTTCTGCACATTCCATTAATTTAGTTTAATAAAGACTTCACGGTGCTCAGACCTGGTCGCTCACCGAGTCGCGAAAGTTCCGCCTTGGGGTTTGCCAAAGAGCAATGGAGCGCAGCATTCTGGGTGTAAAACGAACTGGCAGAATACGAAACACCACGCTACGCTCCAAAACGGGGATCTTAGATGTAGGCAAAAAGGCTGCCAAGCTAAAATGGGATTGGGCGGGTTATGTCAGCCGCATGCATCGTGCAGCAGTCTCCACACGGTGACTGCCTGAGGATGGACGGCAGTGCCAAGAAGAGGTGGCGAGACGACCTAGACGTGTATCGCAAGGGTTGGATGGAGGTGGCCCTGGAAAAGGATGCTTGGAAGAATTGGGGGAGGCCTTTGCTCAGCAGTGAGACAGTGTAGGATAACATAAAAAAAGAGTTCAGTCATATCTATTGATGATGCTAATTTGGATTGTCGCAAAAAAAAAAAACAAAATGCTGTAGGATAGTTCTATTTTCTCTTGACAACGGCGCCAGCTTGGTCCGGGTGTCCTTGCTGAACACCCAGTCTAGCCCTGAGAAGATGTGAGATGTAGCAACTCGGTGCGACATGTAAAATACTGGTATTTAACTGCATCCTCCTAAACTGGAAGTCAACCCCAACATAGTTGGGAAAAGGCTAGGCAGATCGCGGTTGGCATTCATGCGACTGGCCACTTGGGCGCCAGCTTGGTCAAGGTGTCCTTCCTCAACACCCACCCGAGACCAGGAAAGAAGTCAGTACGAGGTAGCAACTCAGGTCGCGAAAAGTAAAATACTGGTATTCAGCTGCATCCGGTTAGATTGGAAGCCGATCCAACAAAGTTACGCAAAGGCTTGGCAAAAGATGGTTGATACTCACGCGACAGGCCACTTCGGCGCCAATTTAGTCCAAGTGTCCTTCCTCAGAACCCAGCCTAGTCCTGGGAAGAAGTCAGTTCGATGTAGCAACTCAGGTCGTGACAAGTCTATAACCCCCATCTTGCCGTTGTCATTCCAGGCTGATATGCACCTGAAGAAGTCAAAGGAAAAAAAAAAGTTCAATGTCTGTTACAAAAATATCAAATATATGTGTAAACAAACCTTATTTAGGTTAAATTCTTACACTTATCCTATCCTATCCTATACTACTTATTAAACGAGCAATATATGTACATATACTATTTGATATGTACATTCAAGTATATTTATTTGTACCTACATTTTCGAAATCGACTCTAACGATTTCGATATATTTATTTGTACCTTCGTTTTCGAAATCGACTCTAACGATTTCGATATATTTATTTGTACCTTCGTTTTTGAAATCGACTCTAACGATTTCGATATATTTATTTGTACCTACGTTTTCGAAATCGACTCTAACGATTTCGATATATTTATTTGTACCTAGGTTTTTGAAATCGGCTCAAACGATTTCGATGAAACTTGCAATACAGGGGGGCGAAAAATCGATCTAGCTCTCATATCTGGGAAAATTCGTTTTCTCCGATTTTTACTCGAGCACAGCTCGGTTGCTCAAAGTTTAGAACAAGATAATGAATAATCACATGACAGCATGGAATAAGTAGGTATACATTGATTAGTATGAACTTTCCTATACTATTAAATGAGTATTCTCTATTTTCACCAGAGCAGAGCTCGGTCGCCAGGTACTCACTCACTAAATGGAGTTAGTAATACCACAGTATAATACAGTAACAGTATTACGTCTCGGCAGTGAGCTTGAAATAATTACGTACGGCCGCTCGGTAGATAAAGCTTCCGCGGCCGAGCGTAAGTACCACACACTCGAGACTGTTGCGTACTGGTAGTACTGTGGTACTGGTATACACTGAGATTTCGAAGCGCGTCGTTTCGCCCGTTTTCTATGGAGACGTAATACTGTTACTTATTTATACTGTGGTGGTAACACATACATCTGTCTCACCACTTTTTATCAACAATAAATTTATGTTTTAATGATATTATTTTATTGTAATTATAGCAATGATAGCCTAGTGGTGTGACCGTCGGACTGCCAAGTCATAGGTCTCGAGTTCGAACCCAAGGCACGGAACTCTGACTTTTCGGAATCATGTGCGTATTGTATAATTATCACTTGCTTCAAAACGGTGAAGGAAAACATCGTGAGGAAACGAGAGATATTTGATCTCTCGACGGCATGTAAAGCCAAGTCAGAGTGGCTTTAAAAATCTGACACCAGTACCCTAATTGCGTAACTTATTTTCTTAAACGATTATGCCTAATTTGTTTCATTTTGACAGTTCAACAACATTCATTGCGTTATTTACATTGTTGAGATTTTTTCCAACTTATGAGGTCATGGATTAGCAATTTGTTTCGATTTGAAACAGATTGCTAATCCATTGCTTTGCATTGTGATTGTGTTGTATTACGCAATTAGGGTACAGGTTAGTCTCTAACCATACGAAAAGAAGAACATATTGAAATTCATCGACGAAAAGTGAGGTTATAAAATTAACCTCACAGGCAAATGGAAAACATCTTTGAGGTGATTTCGAATTTCAGGTTTATATATGCAAATAAACAAATCAAGGGACTCCATTTATAAGTGACGCTACAAATTGGCATCCACAGGTACAGTCACGAGCACTAATATGTATGCACTTAGCAACTTTTAAAACTCTTTTTTTCCAACTGTGTTGATTGTAATTTTATGTCGTGGAACCCACACTACTATTAAATAGGTCTTATCTCATAGTTGCAGTTAAAACTTCACGAGAAAATCGCTTTTGAATTTTGGCAAGTGGATACATATAAGCGCTCGTGATTGTACGTTTCTGATCGATTTGTTTACATTTTCACGAGATACTTTTAGAATAGACTATAGAAAGTACGTTATTTCATGTCAGTCAGGGATAAAAGGTGTTGATTAGATCAAATTTCTCGTTATAGTCCACCACGCTAATCTCAGATATAATGAACATGGTTTTATGAATCAATTTTAATTGAAAAAGTCATGGCTGACACGTTTCTACTAGGTTTTATTTAACTTGCAATGTTTGCATGTTAGTTTGTTTGTTTGTTTAGGCCGAATTTTGTTTCAGTTCCAGCCATTAGAAGTCTTGTCAGACTAAAATTATTATTTTTCACATTTCTTAAGATTAATTTATGGTAATATCTACACATACAAGAGGTTAAATTTGTGAGTTTGTATGTAGGGGGTAATCTTCGGAACGAATGGTCCGATTCCGAAAATTCTTTCACTAGTCCTATTAAACGAGCAATATTTGTATATATTTGTTTGTATACAAGGTGTCAGGGACAACGACGCGAAATCTTAAACCATGGATTCAGTACATGATTCTGAACCCCGCTACGTTGAAACTTTAAATCGGTTATTAAAAAAAAAAATCTGCTGTTTCATAGAAAAGTTCAATACCTACGCGGTCAAAATGTATGGAACAGCAGATTTTTTTAAAAAAACCGACGAAAAATTTCAACGGGGGTTCAGAATCATGTACTGACTCATGGTTTCACTTTTCGCTTCGATGTCCCTGCCACCTTGTACAGATTTCTACTCACGTTCTCGAAATCGGCTTTAACGATTTCGATGAAAGTTGCAATATAGGGGTTTACGGGGGCGAAAAATCGATCTAGCTAGGTCTCATATCTGGAAAAATTAGTTTTCTCTGTATTTTCATCCGAGCAGAGCTGCCACCCAAAGTTTAGACCACGATAATTAATAATGACACGACATTATTGGCATTAGAATAATGATCATGGCAGCATGGAATTAATAAGTACCTACTATCATCGCAGTATGGAATTAGTAAGTACTATCCTACACTATTAAATGAGCATTCTCTATTTTCATCGGAGCAGAGCTCGGTCGCCCAGGTACTTTATGTTAATACAACAAATTTCTCGCGGACGAAGTTGCAGGCAGAAGCTAGTAGTAATTAAAATTAAGTAAATGGTTTATATTTAGCACTAGTCTGAACCAACACGCGTAGCATGACCACCATAGAAACGGGTTTTGTCTACAGAAGAATAGACAAAATGACAGATTATGATTATTTATCTGTCATTTTACTTTTTTTGTAACAACGAAAGGTAGAAGCCAACTTTTTATAAAAAAAAAATATTTTGAACTCTACCTGTATAGCTACATCTATTTCAAGCAATGAATGCAAACTGTCTGATGACTATAATACATGTTTTGAATGTAAAAGCTTATCACTGTTCGGTTGGTCGGTGCAATCCTAACCTAACTAATATTATAAATGCGGAAGTGAGTTTGTTTGTTTGTTACGCTTTCATGCTAAAACGGCTGAACGGATTTGGATGAAATTTGATACATGGGTAGACCATGACCTGAGTTAGAATATAAGATACATTATATCCTGATATTCCAACAGGATCGAGACTTGCGGGTGAAACCGCAAGGCGTAGGTAGTTTTTAATAAGCCCGACAGGCGACTGTTCAACAATTTTGCATAAAATTTCTGCCTTAACAGCACATTGTCGTTAAAATGACTCATTTGTTAGTTCAAATATTTATTTATTTTAATACAGAAATGAGTAAATAAAACGAAGTCTGGAGGTGACACCGGTGACTGGAAACTGTTGTGTGGAAATCGGTTGTCATGGTATGGGCATGTAAGCAGTGGGAAAATATCGTGAGGAAAATTTTGAGTATGAATGTGGATGGCTGTGAGAGTAGGGAGAGACCAAAGAAACGATGTATGGACTGTGTGATAGATGACGTGGCTAGAAAGGGAGTGACTACCGAGATTGACGACTAATAGAGAGGTATGACGGAAAAGACATTTCTACAACAAATATATTGAAATAACGAGAATGATGATGATTAAGAGGAGGCTCCCTAAATTGTATGTTAATTTGCATTAATATTCTGAAAATGTCCCGCATACAATCAAAATGGAACTTTAGTAAATGAGTTATTGGACCTTTTTCTTTCTTTAAGACATGCAGTTACGTAATTGGAACAGTTTCGCTCGATTAATTTTTTAATTGGAAATTCTTGACTTTTCTTAAAGATTATTTGAAACAAAAACAAGATTATTCGGCTTTTTTATGGCTGCGCCTCACACATATTTACAGCTTCGGCTTGTTGACTTTCCATGAACTGAATCTTTGGCAATGGATAACCCAAGTCTATCAATTGATCTGTTGCATCGCGCAGTGGAAGCGTGCTGGGCCTATAACCTGATGGGTTTTGAGTAAAATAAACCAGGATTGAAGTATTAAGAAGTGGGTCCCTAAATTGTTTGTTAATTTGCATTAATATTCTGAAAAAGTCACGCATACAATCAAAATGGAACTTTAGTATATGATTTATTGGATCTTTTTCTTTCCAAATATAAGATAGTTACGTAATTGGATCATTTTCGGTCGATCAATGTTTTATTCGAAAATCATGTCTTTTTTTAAAGATTATTTGAAATAAAAACAAAATTACTCGGGTTTTACGTCTAAAATAATTATTGACAATAAGGAAATGTAGTTTATTATCCAAATATAAGATTATTTTTCTCTAGATCAATTATTACTTTAGTTATAAACGAAATAAGAATTGAGACTTACGACATTTAGTTCCGTGCACAAACACGACCAAAGAGCGCACGCGATATTCAACAAAATTACTGACGTGTTAGCGTTTAGCACATAGTGGAGTGCATGGGGGCGGTTTGCGTGGAAATTGTCTTCTCTGGAGTGCCTGGTCTTAAATAGGGCCTCTTTCTTGCAAAGTGATACAATAATGGCTGTTACAAGTTATTATGTCGAAGTGTTGTAAAATCTTTTAAAACTTACCACAGCGTGCTATCTTTGAGTAGCAACGGATATGTGCCGAGGAAGTACTCGAAGAAATCCGGAGATATGTCGAGGTCATCTGGAAATAATATAGAAAATATTTTAATACTTTGCGTTGCGGAGATTAGTCGGAACAGACAGACAGAAATATAAAAATATTTTTGTTAAGTAAGTACCGTATATACTTTCATATGCATAGTAAAAAGCGTTACGTGATTTTCGCGAAACGTAACGTAACTAGTGACATCGAAGGTGTCACCTGTTATTAAAACTAGTGATTTTAGTAACTAGTTATTTTTCAAATTCTATTCGGTGATTCAAGACGGTGATTCTACCGAAGTATTACAGTTATTTGCGAAACGAAAATATAAATGATTACCTACGTATTAACGTACGTTACATATCATAAGCTGCAGTTACATTATTAACGTAATAGTAAAGTTATTACGCGCAAAAAAAACAACATGCGCTCGCAACGTACAGTGCGTGCCACTAAAGATGAGACTTGACACACCACGTGATTTGACTTGCGCAGTAGACGATTTATGGGACTCTTTAGCGGTATGAAGTCTGCGCCGCCGCACAGTGGAACGAATGTATGGGAGCGGTTGGACGTAGACATGTCCGAAAAAAAAGAGTAAAATTATGCCAAACTAATGATGCCATCTTATTCGATTACTTAATGCCTTCATAACTTGTGGTGATGAATTTCTTCATAACTCCCATATTTCGGGAGTAATTTGAGAAAATGTGAAATTTTACTATGAAAATGAGTGTATCGAGCTCTCTCCCTCCTGATTCCGGGCTTGTTTCAAGTAGCGGTCTCTAATATCATAATGCTAATACTAAGAGCTATATTTAATACTAAGACACATAGTGCGCCAAATGTGCACTTTCTGGGATAAAGAGTGATGTTTATTTTATAACACAATTTTTTAATTTTTTGTTTATTTTGTTGATTAAAACCGTTTTTCTAAAGGTTTACCTTATTACAATAACATTTCTGATCAGCCAATTAGAGAAGATATAAGCTAATTAGGATATATAATTAGGGACTTAAGGTTTACATATAAAACTGATGCACTAATGATTACTGATAAGAACATTGCTATTATTTAATTACTAAATGGCTCTTAATACACTAATTTAGCATGCATCATTTACTAATTATCACAATAACTAATTACCTTGCAATATTTAACAAAGGATACCTGGGATACCTGGATTTTATATAAATAGGTCACTATTAGTAACTTTAAAATCAGTGTTGATTTACACCTCGTTGTATCCAAGCTAATCTCGCAATGTATTTTCCAAATTTTAATACAAATCTTGATATTCACGTTGCTTTATGCGCACGCGCACATAAAGATTTACGCGACTTTAACTATTTGTTCAGTGTTTTAAAAGATAACAGTTGTGTTCAGTTATGTGAAAGTGCTGAAACAAGTTTAAAAGACTGGTGTCGTCGATTTTGCTACCGCATTTATGCAAAATGGACACAGTCTGGAAGAAGCACAGATAAGTTTCGGAAGAAACATGAGATTTGGCTACAGGCTGCAATTCAATGGCCGGAATTACAGAATGAAAATATGGAACCTTCTACAGAAAATATAAGTGACGTCATCGAGCCCATAATTTCTCCTGCTAAATCTGATGCTTCAACTTGTACACATCCTAGTCCTCGTAAATCTTTTGAGGACCTTAGTAACCGGCAAAAAAGAAGACGCACCACTGAAGATAGTCTTTCATGCAGCAGTAGCAGCGCTGAAATTATGTTTTCGGCCGAAAGGGCGCTTCAAAAGGCAGGACAAAGCGATACAGCTTATGTTATGAAATACTTGACGGAGAATCCAGAAGAGGCCTCAAAAATCAAAGCCTTCATTGAAGGTAAATCAATTCAGGTACGGGAAATATCCCCTTTGAAGGCATTGGCTCTTTATGTATCGATGAACTTATCGAAATGGCGCTATAACACTCTTCGGGATTTCAACACTCAAGAAGGAGCTCTTCAATACCCGAGTTACTACATGTTGGTTAAAGAAAAAATTAAGTGCTATCCGGCCAAAGAAGATCTCACAGTTACAGAGAGCTCTGCAAAAATCAAATTACAAGCCTTGATGGATTTAACCTCAAGAAGACTTATTAGGTCGTTAGAAACCCCTGTTGATCCCAATCAACAGCTCGTATTGACCAGCAAATGGGGTTTTGACGGATCATCTAGCCAAAGCATTTATCATCAAAGGACGAGTGAAGATGAGCAAATCGATCTTGCTAGTAATTTTATGATTAGTCTTGTACCACTGCGGCTCGTCTCAAAAGGTGTAACAATTTGGGAAAACGAGCGACCATCTTCCACTTCATTTTGCCGGCCAATATTGTTTAAGTTTATAAAGGAAACCAAAGAAAATGTGCAGAGAGAGATGGCTGAAATCGAAGCAGAGATTGAAGCCTTAACTCCATCCACCATCACTGATGGAATTAGTGTCAAACACCAACTGCTGTTGACAATGATTGATGGTAAAATTCATTCCATTATATCCAATACAGCAGCTTCAGTGTGTGACATATGCAAGGCTTGTCCTAAAGAAATGAATAATTTAGAGTTAATCAAAGATAAACACGCAAACGAGGACATGTATAAATATAGCTTAAGCACCCTTCACGCTTGGATTCGCTCAATGGAATGCTTATTACACATTTCCTACAAATTAGACATAAAATCATGGCAAGTAAGGGGTGATATAGCAAAAAGGCAAGTTGATGACAGGAAGAAAAGAGTTCAAGAGGCTGTAAGAAGAGAAACGGGCTTACTTCTCGATGTTGTGAAACAAGGCAGTGGATCCACCAACAATGGCAACTCGGCAAGGAGATTTTTTGAAAACTACACTAAATCTGCTGAACTGACCGGAATAGATGCTATGCTTTTAAGAAAAATCTGTGTGATCTTGCAGTGTATTTCATCAGGAGAGAAGATCAACGTAACTAAATTCCGAGAGTTCTGCTTTGATACTGCTAAGCTTTACGTGGAGTTATACCCATGGTATTATATGCCTTCTTCACTTCATAAAATTTTAATGCATGGGCCAGACATAGTTCAGAACATGTCAATTGTGCCCATTGGTTTTCTATCCGAAGAGGCATCTGAGGCTAGAAATAAAGATTTTAGAAAGGCATTGGGGCATTGTTTTTGGGGTTTTTTTGGAGGGGCATTCTCGAAAGCATAGCAGTATCTCATGCAATGAAGATATTATGCACAATCTTTTACTGTCTTCTGATCCACTTGTTACAAGTATCCGTCCAAAAGGAAATAAGTTTGTAAAAAAATCTTCTTTTAAGGAATTTTATGAGCTTACGGATTCTGAGAAAAGTGATATCGAATTTGTTAACATAAATGATTTAGCGGACATCGATTCTGAATTTGAATTAATTGATGATGATGATGATGACGAAGATAATTAAATGATGTTATTGTTTTAAAATGTGTAACTTAGTAAATTAGAGCTTACGTCTTAATTATTTATTGTACTTTTAATGAAACTAGGTAATTTATTATCAACTTACTTAAAAGTCATACTCTCATCAGTTCTTGTGAATATTTTTGTTAATATATATTTCTGTATATATATAATATATTTATAGACCTCTTAATAAGTCTGTCTGCGGTTTAAAGTAAATACAAATGGGGAAAAAACGTTTTTTTTTTTAAATTTTCATTTCCTTTTATCCCAGAAAGTGCACATTTGGCGCACTATGTGTCTTAGTATTAAATATAGCTCTTAGTAATAGCATTACGATATTAGAGACCGCTACTTGAAACAAGCCCGGAATCAGGAGGGAGAGAGCTCAATACACTCATTTTCATAGTAAAATTTCACATTTTCTCAAATTACTCCCGAAATATGGGAGTTATGAAGAAATTCATCACCACAATTTATGAAGGCATTAAGTAATCGAATAAGATGGCATCATTAGTTTGTCATAATTTTACTCTTATTTTTCGGACATGTCTACGTCCAACCGCTTCCATACATTCGTTCCACTGTGCGCCGGGGCTTCATCGGGGCGGCGGAAGGAGCGGCGGGAGGCGCGGTCAAGTCTCATCTTTCGTGGCGCGTATTGTACTTTTGTTTCGTTTCCTCTTTTCATTCGATCACTGCATTGTGATGTAACTAGTTACAAAAACCACGTGTTTACGTGTGACTCGAAACTAGTTATTCGGCTACACGTCCCGTAGCCAGTTATTGTAACTCGTGACGTGAAATAACGCCCATACCTAAAAAGCCGTTATTTTGACATTACAAACAGATACTTCAATTTTATTTATATGTATAGAGTTTTGATAAGTTTGAATTTGCCAACCCGTTTTGAGCAAGCGTGGTGGTCAATACTCTTTTTTAACCAAAAAGGAGGAGGTTATATGTTCGGAGCGTATGTTTGTTTGTTTTTTTAAGTATGTCCCCGCCCATTTCTCCGTCAATTGTGGACCGATTTTGAAAGTTCTTTTTTTTTTGTTTGAAAGGGTGTGCTCTCAAGGCGGTCCCATATAAATTTTACTTCACGGCGATCTGAAATATAATTCGTTAAACAAAGTAGTAATTCTTATGCACAGCGTAGACATCGCGTTCGTTTAGATATAAAATATTATAAATTAATAGAATTATCGTCCTTGGTGGCAACACACGCAGGAATGTCACTTTTCTTTCGCGCGCGTTTTTTCATCGCGCGAAAAAATTTGCTCTCTTAAAATTATTCATTTAAAATAAGTTTACGGAACTTTTTACTAGAATAACAAATGTTAATTATGTTAAGTGATAGAAAGTGCAATAAGTGCATCGTTAGTGAAAACCTGAGACGGACAAGGCGTCCATCAACGATATTAACAGGAAAGCTGATAAATTACCTACATCAGAACTAACTAGGAGCAGCTTTAGTCTTGAATTCCTGACCCACATTAGATGTACTTAGATCCGGAGGCCTCCCACAATCCTAATGTGCGAGAATGCCTGGCTTTAACTGACCACTTTGTACGTGATACTGAGTGTTTTACAAGCACTATGGTGGACATTAACACAACACAACTTGTTAAAGCATTACCTATCTGTCCAGTGGACACGAGATGTCTTTAGTAACGTTATCTCCACGTTACTAGCTGGATGAGAAGCTACCAGAGAGGCACGTGATGTCCTTAGCGATGTAACTGTACATAGCTAGCTGGTACGCGCTTGTCAGCATTACCCCTTCAGTAACCACGAGATGCTCTCAGTAACGCTAATTCTACGTTACCAGCTGAATATGAAACTACCAATGTAGCACGTGATGCACTTAGCGATGTTATTCTACATAGCTAACGCTGGTATGTACTCGCCACCAGGGGTAAGTCACATTTCTATGATCTTGGCTAAGGAATTGTCAAAAGTGGCTCTATATACTTTTAATTTACAAACATGAAGGTTGCGAGACAGCCTTACTTAACCCTGCACACTGTCTGTGTGTTATAAACTTGCAAAAGCATTATACTTCCTATAGTGAGTGTGGAATTCTGCCTCGCTAACTAGATTGTTATCAACGAGTACAAGGTACTCTCAACAACATTGATTCTATGTTGCTAACTGGCACATATCTGACATGGTGTGCACATGCTTAGCACGAGATGCTTATAGCATGATATCTCAATACTATGTGATCTAGCTTTCATATCGAGGATTGCCATTTTTAACAAACAAAATATAGCTAATTAAAAGATATCACTGTGTACGAGATACTCAGTGACTTATCTAGCTCTAGGTGGCTTAATTATCCTGCCAAAAACTGATAAATGATATCTATTTTGTAAACTAAAACAATAATGCAAAATTGTGCAATTTTTACAGGCATACAGTTAAATACACAAGATACTTTATAAACTTGATTCTGTGATACAATGGCTGACGACAAATGCTACCTCTGGAAACTCTTGATTTCAGATACAAGTGCAATGGACTAAACCATAATTGGAATAATACAAAGTATTATTCCATGCTCCTATACTTATTCACCCCATTTAGATTCCTCTAAACTGAGGAAACAAGGGATTGAGATATTCCAGAAACAAGCCGTACTGGTTATTACCCCTATCATAGGGAAAGCAGTGACTGACCCTATGCTTATGAAGAACATAAGACAAACACAAATTGTTGATTAACTTGGCTGATGCAGCAAAACCAGCTGGCAATGCCCACTGCCACCAAACTAAAACCAGAACAAAAGTTATATAATCTCTAATTGACATTAACTTTAATTCATCCTATTTGATAAACAAACCGAAACAATCACAAACTTGAGTACACAATGTTTTAGCTACAAACAAAAACAATAAAAACTATTCAATAAATATTAAAACCACAAAGCACAACATTAGTTGATTTACTTACTTTTGTAAATAACAAAATAAAACATCCTTCTACCGGGTTAATAACAGGAATCACACCATTGAAAACCACCACCACAATATCTTATGATGTTTTGGTTTAATCTAATCGGTTGGAATGGACTATGTCTGAAAAATTAATGAACTATTTTTGTCACTGAAAATAAAAATCAATATATATGGTGGACCTCAACAACAACCCGGCTTATATTCCAAAATAACAATTCAAGAAGACCAATACTGGAATAAATGTTGGCAAAGCAGTTATATTCCTCTGATTCTGCTATTGGCTATGGACATAGATAAGAAAATATTTGGTACCTACCAAATTCAATATCTTAACCTCCCAAAGCCATTCTCTGGAAGCTGACCTCAACATAGTTGGGAGAAGGCCGGGTAGATGATGATCCTCTCAATACCGCCAAAGAACTTATTAAATATTGAGATGCATTTACAAACAATACAATAGATAGATCTACAAAGAATTTATCTGAAAAATACATTTGAGTCAGCCCCAAACAAAATAGAAAATTCAGTTTCATTATGAACAAAAAAAAAAAAAAAAAAGAAAAAAAAAAAAAATCATCAAGACTGTCTAATATCATACTGAAGGAAAATAAAAATAAAAATCCCAGTAACAACTACAAGTATGTTACAAACTGACAACTTGTACACTAATCAATTATAGATTAGCATATCAAAATAGATAGGTATAATATACCATATTACCTTTATGAAATCATATTATGATTTCATCCTATAGGTACAGGGGTATCACTTAGGACTATCTGGAAGATAACATTACCTACCAAATAACCAATAAAAGGGTTAAGTACATACACATTTACTAATACTTTTCATACTTGAATAGTCTCTTATCTCTGTTTTACCTACTAAATTACCAGTAGTGAGTGCCACTTACAGAAAACAAGGCTTTCTTACAATCTAACTTGACTGTTTATTTGGTAAAATATCGAGACTGCGATAAGACATACCAATAAATACCACTATAAGCGTGTTTAAATGTTTGGGCTTGAAAACTAATAATGCTATTTTTTAGGCTTGATTATTAAGTTTTATTTTTTTTCACTTTAAACAAACCTTGAAACACAAGTACAAAAAAAAAAAGTGCTAGTAAACTTAGTCGCATTATTTAACATTACGCCGGGACTTCCCGAAGGGCTGGGCAGAAATGGGTGATCTTATTCAAAGCTTATAAAATCAAAATACCTAATTAATCATTTGATTGCCAACTACTAGTCTACATATTTAACAGTAGATTTAAATGATAAGTGCAGCACTAAAGTGAAATTATCAAGGTAAAAAAAAAAAAAAAAAAAAAAAGGAGGGGGGGAGAACATTGTGAGGACAACGTAGGTATTGATGGATTGTGAGTAGAACATGAACAAGATAAGGTATAATACAATAAATGTAGGTACTATGAATGAACTATCTATAAATTGCTTTACTCTAAAACTCTTCATCTGCTCACCAAGTGCACATCATAACAAGTTCAATTATACAACTCCCTCACTTAAAAATGCAACTCATTACACAATCCCAATTTTGGACATATTATGAGGTCAAGGAAAAGAGTTCATATCTTTATACTTCTAAAATGAATCTAGTTTCGATTAGCTCTAAACTCGTCAAGTAATTACTGCTAGCAGAATATGTGAAACTCATATGGAAATTAGTATCGTTGAGGAAAAACCCTAAGCATCTGAAATAGACTCTTTCACCTCAAATTTGTTCAAACCTCTCTCCTATCCAGGGCATAATATACTGCCCTTATTAATTGGTGCTTACAAGTTAAAAGCCTATTCCGTATTTGAAATTCAGTTTCCAAAATACCTTTAATAACTTAAGTTATGGAAAACTAGTCCATCCAAAAATGAAATGAAACCATATCATAAAGTATATACTTACCTAAACGGAAATAACATCAACTGATCACAAGAATTTGACCAAAAAATCCTACTACATTTTTCAAAAAAAAAAAAAAAAAAACTAAGTTCCTGTCAGTACAATTTAGGTACAATACAATTCCACAAATGCTTACCAAAAATACCTCCCTGATTACAACATTCAGGGGCTAAAAGATCCTGTTACACCCTATGAAAGTTTAACTACTAAGGACTTCACAGCCATGGTGCCTCTTATTCAGATCACTAGATAACTGACATTCTTTAAAATACCCTAATGATAATCTTTACAATTCATCTTCTAGACTCACTGAGCTCGACACTTACCTTGACAGCAAGATGTAATGTGCAACTCAATACTCACTCATTAAGCACAACAGTATCCCAAATAATTAACTATTTACAGACAGATCTGAGAATGCTATTCTCAATCATGGAAACTTTTAAAGTAACATCATAACATTACGCCTTTGTTTCCCCGAATGGTTGGGCAAGGTGTCCCTGTAGCAGGTTCACCCAGTTTTACACTTTTAAAGTATTCATATCATAATATCCTCCTGGTATATTAATTCAGAACAACTTTATAAAATTTGTATAAACACAAGCTGGGTTAAATGTGGTAGGAAGTGAGAGTGATACTAATAATTCACCTCCCACAGCACAAAACATACAGTAGCTCAACTTAGTGCTGGCATCAATTGAAATAGACACAGTGCCAACCAACATTGTGTTGATGATTATACCTCATTACTGATGAAAAATAGTTAAACACTATTAATTAAGCAACGTTATTAAGAATTTATTTAAAATGGTTACGCCAAAAGCATATATATTGTACATTAAATATTAAATGTTATCAGTTATGGACTTATATACATACCAATAACAGATGTACATGACATTCACATAAAACAAAGCAACCTTCTTATATTACATAAAATTAAAATATTGTATTCAGAAAGAATGATAAAAGTACAGTGGCGGTACCTTCATATAAGCCCAAAAGCCCGGCATGCCTTACTAAAATGCTCGATAGAGAATCAATATCAAACCCGAACTATTTAAATGTTCGCGCGCTTAATTCTTATCAAAATAACACAAAGTATCTACCTATGCTACACTACTACACATCGCGATTGTTCGCGCGCAGAGTTTCGCATTTGTAGCATCTACATATAGCTATCTCGCTTACACGCACCGGCTTATACAGGGCTTTCAAATACTATATCTGTCACTTTCGCACTTATAGCGATGTGCCGTATAACGAGTTAGAACCTTGTGCATAGAACAAATCGATCACTATGCCAGATTTATGCCGGGCTTTTTCGGTATGAAGTTGCACGCGTATGCGTGACCTTGTCAGCTTGCCAACTCTGCAGTGTTGCCGTTTTAGCCACGTTGTGCCGTCTTGGAGATTTTTAACGAGTTTGGAAACTTTTTTAACATTTAGCAACAATAAAAACTAGCGACTTTTTAAAATAACGAAATTAAATATTCAAGCAATATCTTAAAAATAAAAAAATTGCGACATCTAGATTTTTCATATACCTGGCGACTTTTTTGCCTAAATGACAACACTGAGTAGGTAGTTCCCGACATCCGAGAGTGCAACTAACTTCAGTTTCATTTGCTTGAGTGGAAAAAGGTTTTCTTGCTAAAGTTTTTTGTGTGTTTTCTTAGATTTCCTCAGTGATACAATTGTTTTGGTGACTTACCTACAACAATGGAGGTAATTGTACCTTGTGAGGATTTAAAATGCGTTCAAGTTTTGATTGGCGAAGATAAGGTAAAATCTTTAAACTTTGCTCAGAAAAAACAGTTAATTTCTTCATTAAAACCGACGCCTAATCTGTGTATTTCTCAGAATAGTAAATCGCATAAACGAAAATTTAATAGATCAGTGTATAAAACTAGTTGGATTGTTGGCTGTTCGCATACTAATAAGTTGTATTGCTGGTGCTGCATATTTTTTTCGAATGAAGATTCCGTTTGGAATACATCTGGTTATAATGATTTAAATAAAATATCTGGCGCCATCAAAAGGCACGCAAATTCCCATAAACACCTGTGTGCAATGGTTTCTTTCGGTAATTTTGGTAAACAACGAATTGAGACATCTATATCACGCCAGTTATCTGAGGAAATTTCAAAATATAACACGCGCGTTGAAAACAACCGTAGTGTTTTTCAAAGATTAGTCGATATTGTTTGTCATTTAGCACAACAGGAACTTCCTTTAAGAGGACATGATGAGTCCAAAACTTCATTAAATAAAGGCAATTTTTTAGAACTGGTCTCGTTAATTTCAAAATACGATGTCGTTTTAGAAAAACATATGCAGCATCAGGAAAGTGACAAACCGGGGCCGAGTTATTTATCTAACAAAATTCAAAACGATATTATTCATTCCGTAGCCGATGTGATGCAAACTTGCATCGATTACGAAGTTAGACAAACAAAATTTGTTTCAATTATTATTGACGAAACCCCCGATGTTAGTCATAGAGAACAACTGTGCTTGATTCTCAGATATTATTATAAAAATGAAATTCATGACCGTTTTTTGGGCTTTCTTAATGTGTCGGAAAGTCGCACAGCAGACTCACTCTCTAATATTATTTTAGAATTATTGAATAGACATGATTGCATCGCAAAATTAGTAGCGCAAAGCTATGACGGTGCTAGTGTAATGTCCGGAGTAAGAAATGGAGTGCAACAAAAAGTTAAAGATGTTTGTCCACAAGCAATTTACATTTGGTGTAATGCGCATATTTTGGCCTTAGTGTTGTCTAAATCGTGCAATAGAATCCAGGAGGTTAGTTTATTTTTTTCAGCCCTTCAGGCTTTGTGTAATTTTTTTAGTAATAGTACAAAACGAGCTGCTTTTTACGATACTCATTGCAGCAAAAAATTGCCTAATGCTCCCGCAACTCGTTGGACATACATGTCGCGAGTTGTAAACACGGTTTTTGAACAAAAAAGTAAACTTATTGAGTTGTTTTCTGATCTGTGCGACAATCCACAGAACTGGGACGGGGATACGATTTTAGCTGCGATCTTTTAATTTCAATTTTTTTCTTTTTATCTTTCATCGGATATTTGAAAAAACTGACTGCTTGTACAATATTCTACAAAAATCACAAGTTGATGTCAGTTATTGTATTAATAAAATAAAGGAATTTCAGGCATGGTTATGTGCTGAATTTCAATCCGAAATTGATCAAATTTATGAGAACACGTTGCAAAATAACTCGGCTCCTCGTTTGAGACGCAACGTACGCTGTGCAAAAACGGAATACAGACGACTTTTTGTAGAAGTAATTGATAACATTAATACCGAAATTACTGACCGATATTCTGAAATTTATAAATTAAAGTTTTTCCAACTGCTCAACAACAAAAAATTTGACAATTATTACTCACATTTTCCTACAGAGGAATTAGATTCATTATTTGACATTTATGCAAACTATTTCGACAAACAAACATTAAAAAGCCAATTGATTTGCTTGTATTCTAGTCCTGATCTGAAAGATCGTAATGTTTTCGAATTAATTGATTTCATTCATGAGAATAACCTCGAAGATGCCTTTCCCGAGCTGTTATCAATGATAGCTATTGAAAAACAGTTGTTGGTAGAATTAAAACGATCACCAACATTTTACTCTGATGTAATTAAATCATTTCTTAAGAAAGATAGACGATTCCAATTAGAATATAAATAATTTATTTAAATTCCTTATTACATTCTATCTAGCTATTTTTTAACTTTCGTTTTGTAACTTTTTGTTTTGTTTTTTTTTTTTGTCTGTAACCTGGGTCCTGTTACGAAGGAAGCAACTACTTACTTACCATAACTTTTTTCCCTCAAGCAATGAAGCAAACCAAACGGCTTTTTTCAAAGCCACCGGAGGTATGCAATTGCTGATATGTTCATTATATTCAATCTAGCACTAGCATGCCTTCAGTGTGCTTTGGTTACCTCATTCACCGCACGACAAGCAAGAGTAAAATTGAAGAAAGAAGAGGAAAGAAGAAGATGGATGGATGAATTCACTTTTAATTTATTGTACCTAACCAGTAGTTTATGAGAAAATTGCGATGATACATACGTAGGTACCTACATACTCAGTCGAAAATGAACTTTCTTTTTTTGAAATCGGTTAAAATTTTATTGGGCTTGCGTTATTTTGAAACCCTAGGCACGCCACTGTAAAAGTACCTAATAAATCAGAATATGCCGTAACTTATTAACTAACTAAATTATTGCAGACAACTCTGAACATCTACTTTGTTTAACGAATTATATTTCAGATCGCCGTGAAGTAAAATTGGGAATCAAACGAGCTTACCTGTTAAGCGAAGTCTTGATTCTAATTTTACGAACGGCGATCTGAAATATAATTACCCACCCGCCACTAGCCAATATCCCCAAAGCTGCAATAATTAGTCTACTTAATTCACTTATTTTTCCAGGAAAACCTAGTGAATGTAAGTATGCGGAACTACTCTGTACAGAAAACAGAGCTTGTTCTCCATCATAAGGATCTCTAAAATTAGTGACATTCCTGCGTGTGTTGCCACCAAGGACGATAATTCTATTAATTTATAATATTTTATATCTAAACGAACGCGATGTCTACGCTGTGCATAAGAATTACTACTTTGTTTAACGAATTATATTTCAGATCGCCGTTCGTAAAATTAGAATCAAGACTTCGCTTAACAGGTAAGCTCGTTTGATTCCCAATTTTATTAACTTTGCTTGGATAGTTTTTGAGTTAGCCTCAATAATACGTATTTTTTCCCACTTAGTATGTGGATGATAAGTAAGTTTCTGTGACTGTTATTTACATAGCAGTGGTATTCGATTTTGTATGGAGTTACCACAACTAAAAAGTGGAAAATAAAAACTTTTTCAAAAAAAAGCAACCGACTTCCAAAAAAACACTACAAAGTGAAAAATTACTTTAATTTCGGAAGTCGGTGTCTTTGGTTTTGAATTTTCGTTTTTTGCCGCCGACTTCCGAAATTAAAGTTATTTTTACTTTGTAGTATTTTTTTGGAAGTCAGTTATTTTTTTTTTGGAAAAAGTTTTTATGAGAATCCTTTGTCCTCAATCTGCCTAACCATACGAATCACTGTAATCGGGAGTGAAATATCTCGTATTATTATTCGGGTTCAGTTGACTCGGGCCGAGCTGTCACTGACCCGCAGTGGGACAGTAACAGGCTCGTATTATTATTAAGAGGTTAGACACACTAGCAGCTAATCATAAAAATCAAATAAAAGATGGATGTTTTTTAAATTACTTAGATATATTTGGAGCTTCTGCTCTTCGCGGAATTAAGAAGTAATGTTAACAAAAACTAGCAAAATCTAGGTAATCAGTGTTAGCACTCAAGTTGAACAGCATTATAGATGTTATGCGCTCTTCAACCGTTGCTGATAACATCATATTATGTTTAGTTTCAGCGCTCCATTGGACTGTGCTAATATTGCTTTTGATTCAGTAATTTAACGTTTCGGTCCAATTGACGAAAACGTTATCGACAAATTGACCAGCAAAAAATTGATTTCAAATAATTTTACAATTTTATTGAATGAGTTGAATATTTTCAAAATTATTGCATTTTGGATTTTTATCTGTGAGTTTTATAATTTAAGGCTCTTTCAAACAGGCGCGACACGCGACGCGACACAAAGACACCGCTGATAGTGATAACTATGGACTAGATTATGTCTGAAATAAATAAATAAAAAAAAATATGGAAAGCATGTTTACAAGTACCTACTTTCTAAGTTTAGTATTTTTCCAAAGTCGTTGCGCTATTTCTTCCCAGGTTCCCACTGCGGGCCAAAGGAAAACCTGTCTCATTTCGACTCCTCTCTGTCTTGAGCTAGTGTGGACCATTCTTGTCTGTAGGCATCAAGCTCATCCCGGCAGTTATAGCTCTAGTCCGCGCGCGACTGCTAGTCACCGCCTGAGGTATGTGAGCGGTAAGACGGGGAGATAGACAAAGGCCAAGCTAAGTCAGTCTGCTAATTTTGTCAATGGCGCCCTTCCCCGTCTCACCTCTCATATACCTACCTCAGGCGGTGACTAGCAGTCGCGCGGGGACCCTTTTTTTGTCTTTGAGTAGCGGTTTGTGTGCGCGTCATCGAGACCTAATATTATGCCAAAATTCAAACTCTTAAGGCGGGTCCACATCTGCGCACACGCACGAACAGTGCAGAATTAGGGTGCTGAGCTAAGTAAGCATGGTGATCAATGATCAACCTTCTCTGTATGAGAAAAGATCTTTCTTTGCCCAGCTGTAGGCAGTGAGACGATACAATTACAGGCTAGTATTATTTTCCTTCAACGAGTAGGTATCAGCTATGAGCCATTTCGAGTAGGTATGCATGTAGCCGTAAAACTATTTACATTCAACAAGCAACTTAAGTTTTCCTTATCGATTTACCGTTACTTCAAGTAAAAGGACAATGTTTTTACATGATACTCTGGCTTCGTCCATACTCATCCCCAATCCGAACTCGCCCGGTTTTCATATATGATTATGATTTCATATTTCATACATGTATAGCTAGAAGGCGCAAAAGAACTGATGGTTAGAAAAGTGCTAGTATGATTTTTATTCATTCATTATACGCGGTAAAAAAATTAACAGCAGGTAGGTAGGTACTATTAGTGTTTTCTCACCATCCACAAAATATAATGAACATTATTAAACTGTGGCTTGTTTGTTCATCAAGAGAACGTAAAATAATGGCACAATATTGGTTGAGTTTTCGCAGCTCCCAATATCATCTTGAATTATAGCTGTATGAAAGGTCTGGCAAAAACATTTGACCATACCGTCAGCAAAACAATGTTTTATGTTTTTCATTTGCTCTTTTATATGTGTAGATGCAACGAAGTTTATAATTATACGATAACATTAATGAGTCTGGATTTGTGCCCGGTTGATGGCAATAGGCTCGCCCCCTATTACATGGGACTTAAAACATAACTGGCGAAATGTGGGTGTACTATAGGTACATCTCTGGCTAATCCTTCGGGGAATACGGGCGTGATGTTATGTAAGTGTGTGTGTGTGTGTGTAATTTATACATATTTTGTTTCGGTTATACATATAAGAACGGACTGCCTCGTTGGTCTAGTGGTCGCAAGCGATAGTGCTGAGCATGAGGTCCTGGGTTCGAGTCCTAGGTTGGACAAAATGTTATTGGGTTTTTCCATTAGGAATTTCTCAGTAGCGGCCCGGAGACTGGATTCATGCCCAGTTGACGGCAATAGGTTCGCCCCTTTTCCCATTACATGGGACTTAAACATAACTGGCGAAATGTGGGTGTATCTAGTATGGGTAGGGGAGCGGGGTGCACGTTGTTACAATTTTTAGATAGTTGTTAATATGACAAAAGCTATCAAATAAATTATACATTTGATTACTTGTAATGTTAGTATGTCTATTTAGCTATTAAAATATAACTGAAAAATTATTAAAATTTATGTAATTTTTTCACAATGGAGAATTTAACTAAACAAGTAGATTGTAACATCTTACCCCGGAATTGGGGCTAGTTGTTACATCATCGGGGCACGATGTTACGGTAGATAAATAAACAAAATCTTCAGTGATACATATTTTTTATTAGTATTTCAAAACGATATAAACAATAGAGGTCACTTTATACAGTCTTCTAACATTTATGAGTAATTATAATATCTATTATGGTAATTATTAAGTTTTTTTTTGTAGAAAATCACTTTGGCAGGAACATTTTTAAATCTAATATAAAAACACAGACTTAGTCTGCAAATAACAACTTGTAGTAATTAAATTATTCACTTTTACTTCTTAATTAGTTATTTTAATAAACTTTTGGCAAACTAAAATACTTTGGATTCTAACATTTTTAAGGCACTTATATTATAGAAAGATATATAGTAATTTTTATAGAGGTAGGTAACAATATCACATACAAATATTAAATCAGTCTTCATCAGAATTGCAATGAATGCAAATGAATGAGCGAACATTTCCCATTACACATTTGACATGGGCCCACATTTTGCATTTATTTAAACATTCATTCATTCATTTTTTTTTTCCAAACATTCTACCCAATCTTCTTTTATCGAGGTGCTATAACTTTCGCTACACACTTAACAAAAAACCATTCATCCGTATTAGAATCTGAATCGGAAACCAAAATTTTTTTCTTCACCTTTTCTTTTCCTTCTTCGCTCATTTTAGAGAACTTTCCTTTACCTTTTCCTTTTCCTTTAGTTTTGCCACACGTTTTTACAAGTTGTTACATGTAACAACTTACCCCAAACAATTGTAACTACTGCCCCATGGCACGTTTTTTAATATAAATTGAAGTCATTATTAATGGATATCGATAGTAGAATAAAACAATATTGTATATTATGAACGTTCAAGGTTAAAAATTTTGACAAAATAAAAAATATAGTCATCAGGAATCAAAAATTTCGTAAAGGATTTTTTAACTTACTTGGTTGAAATCGGGACATACGCACACAACCTAGCAGCTCAGCGCTTGGCGGGTCACTGATTGTTTTTATCTAATGCACGATATTATATGAAAACGAATGAGTCCAATTATGTCCATCAAAGAGTTTAAAATCCCGGTAAAAAACGCGTGTAACTTCTTACCCCTGTAACAACGTGCCCCCCGCTCCCCTACCTCTGCCTAAACCTTCGAGGAAACAAGGCGTGATGTTATGTTATGTAAAAATAATGCTCAAAATGACGACCTTGATGTTCAAAGTTGTTACATAAAGTTAATCAATAATTTTCTTTAATTGACAAGTATTTCGGAACGCTGTCAGTAAAAATATTACAACCTTAGAAATATTAATAACAGGAGAAGTAGCATGGGGGCGTGTCTGTGTCCGCGCGTCATGATCACGATGCTCATGTGATAGGAAAATGGCCGTCTCCGCTAACTAGTGCGCTTTCGACCGCGATCGTGACAACATTTAAGTACGCCGCCGCGCCGTGTTGTTCAGTGGTTTCTTGTAAAATCCGAGGCGAAACTAGAAACTTTATAAATAATAAAACTACTTATCATATATCAACGTAAGTATTTTACTATATTTATGTTGAAAATCATGAAAAACAACAAATCGTAAAATATTTCTTTCATTAATTCATTTCATTTATTCATTAACAATTAACATTGTGTTGAACATTACATATTAAATAAAGTTATCACATGCAAATACAATACATTTAAAAGCCTAATTAAAATTGAAGTGAAAAGTTAGTTCAAAGTCAAATTAATTTAAAATACGTCAATAAATAAATACAATGTCAAGTTATTAGCAGATATTAAAATTCAATGTCAAAAAAATAAAATAATTGAGAGTATAACTTCATCAAGGTCCTGGTGATGAGCATAATATTCAAGTCAAAAGATAATTTATTATATCGCTTGATCACTGCTATTATAATAGGTGACTATTTTTGTAATTTGACATGTATTCTGATACTGAGTATAAACATTTTTCCAACAAGAAGGCTTTTAATTTAGTTTTAAAAGAGTAAGAGCTATAAATTAATAATTTTAAATCAGTCGGTAAACCTATTAAAGAATTCGACTGCTTGATATCTGGAACAATGCTTAGCTATGTTAAAATTTGGTGCCTTATTGTGCTTGAATTCCTTCCTTCTTGTACTTTCTCTTATCTTACGTTCCTCTTGTTTTCATACTCATAAATATACTTAGCGAAGAGATTTAGTATTACTAATATATATAAACTTGGTACTGTTAAAATGTCTAATACTTTAAATTACTGCATGAGTCTCTTAGTGAGGTCCTTACTATAGTTCTTATGGCACGTTTCTGTAAGATAAACGCTTTCTGACTGTTATGACTATAGCTGTTTCCCCAAAGCATTATGCTGTACCTTAACCTAGATTCTACCAGCGCGTAATAAATAGCCTTTTGTTGCTTTAGATCCAACATATCTCTAAGGCTCCTGAGTGCATAACATGCTGATGAAATTGAAGAGTCAATAGCAGCTAGCTCCTGTTTCCAATTTAAAAGCATATCTATGTTAATCCCTAAAAATTTGACTTTGTCCACTAATTCAATCTTGTCTCCTTTGATTTGTACGTCTAAATTGTCATTATGGCGTGTTGTAGTCTTAAATAAAATTATGTTAGTTTTACTTGTGTTTAGCAAAAGGTTATTGGCTGTGAAGCAATCGCAGAGATTTTGTAGGCTTTTATTTACATTTTTGGTCAATTCTTTTAAGTCATTAGCCCCAATTGCTATATTTGTATCATCTGCAAAGACAATAAGTTTTACATCAGGCTGAACATAATGCATAAAGTTAAGCTAGTCATTTGTAAATAAAATAAATAGTATTGGTCCTAAAATGGAGCCTTGGGGCACACCACGTTTTATGTTTGTAATTTTTGAGGTGTATATGTCTTCATGATTACTTCATCCATGCTTTTAATTACTACAAACATTCGTCTATTTTGTAAGTAGGATCTTAAAAGTTGTAAGGACTTGCCTCTGATACCATAAAATTCGAGTTTAGTTAGTAGTAATTCATAATCAATCGTATCAAAAGCGGAGCTAAGGTCGATGAAAAGTCCTGCCATCGACCTTAGTTCTGTTTTTGATACGAACCTTGCCTTTACTACGTTATTTTTGTTTTTATATATCACAGCGACTGTACTATTTTTGCAGTAAATTCATTGTGTCTTAACCACTACCTAAGTATGTCGCTAATTGTCTGGACAAGCAATGTAAAAATCACAAAACGATACTTTATTTAAGCGGTTCCATGCATCGTGTAGTACGGCCGTTGAATCTTGCGACGAGTTAGGGATGTACTTGTGCAGGTCCACTAACGCTACCGACAACAATGTCGATTGTCGTATGAATTTAAATTACAATTAAAGTTTATTATTCAATTTGTCAACCGTTATAGCCCGGTTGGAAGACCAATGTAAAATCTTGTTTTTTTAGTGTTATTTGATTTCCTCATAATGTTAAAAAAATTGACTTACTTAATATTTTTTTTTAATTACTTATATTAGTTATTTATATCATGTTATTATAATGTATATCGTTTTTAATTTATTTTATTTTCAGAAACCCCCGACATTTTTAATATAATATTAATTGGGAGAATCGATAACTTTTCGATTTAGTCAATCACTAGCGTATATGTAAAATAATTGCTTTTGCACAGCACAACGATAGCGATCGATGTTTTCGTGTGAGTAACTTGTACGGTGCATGGTAAATGTACGCTGTGTTTGATGGGATAAGGTTTATAATTGATTGTGAAGAACGTTCCGATTTATGAACTGCAGGTGTGTGCGCGACTTCGTTTAAATAGGTTTTACTAAACTGCATGTATAGTTGTGGCGACGTGGTAGGGATAAAGTAGAGTCATTGATTGGGTTTCGATACATTTTCAACTACCGGGGCATATCTCCTTCTTTCTTATATCTATGATTACGACAGATTTACATCCGGTGATTGAATTGAGAATTTATTGCTTAAAAGGTGATTCCTAAAACGCAGCCCGCGAAATTAAAAATTTCTTACGTTTTATGCAAAGAAATGTTGAATTTCGCGGGCTTTCAGCTTAAGTAATTCTGAACTAAATATAATTGACCCGTCGAGGTTTTCTCGCAGCCGCAGCAGCAGCGCCAGCACAGCTCGGCGAGGCAGGAAGAAGTTCATCCAGTTTATATATTTTTATCCTCTTTAATAAATAAAACCCTTTTTCAAGGTTCCGTACCTCAAAAGGAAAACACGGAAACCTAATAGAATCACTTCGTTGTCCGTTAGTCTGTCAGTTACCAATGAGGTGCAGCCTACTGTACTAAGGGCCTCATCGTTAACTTACTTGGCAGATAAGATCCTACAAATTCTGTTACATTTTTAAATTTATTCGGTAAGTAGTGGCTTACTGTAATAATCCTATTACTAACTGACAAAATTACCAAATAGAATTTAGTCCATTTCAATGGCTTCATTTGAATGTCGACACACAATGGTGATCTCAGCTGTATAGTCCAAAACGACCTCGTTAACCAATCATGAAGCATTGTTAGCACACACAACAGAATCAACAGAAGTATGGCCGAAATCTTGTACTCAGATTCGTTTGTACAAAAAACAAAAAAGGTATTATTTACATAATCCTATCCTATTAAATGAGCAATATATGTATATACACTAGCTTTTGCTCGCAGCTTCGGCCGCGTGGATGTCGAAAAATATCCCACGGGAACGTACTACCGATACCGGGATTACATACCAAAAAGCCGAGGAAAAGGTCATTGACTCCTACCGCTGCGCACGCGTTACGGTCAACCATAATTATTTTCTCACGCGTAATTTTGAATCTGTGATATCTTTTAAACTGTTAATTTAAATGAAATGATGTCAAGGCATATTTCAGTCTAAATTAAATGCTCAATTTAAGTAACATAGTTTATTGGATAAGGATTAATATAATACCGGTCAAAATAGCTTCGGAAATAACAAGGATTTTTTTATTAAATTCTAAAAGATAGAAATGGTTATTGTGAGTCATCCTTAGAAGATAGACATATGCCATCGCGGACGTTTTTGTTGAACTTTTTAAGATGAACAATACTGTAGAACATAAATTTTATGTAACTTCTACGATTTCCGCGGCGCACGCCAATAAAGTTCCCAGTCGGCAAGATTTTTTCCGACATATTCAACAATATTCGTCAAATTTTAGCCAATTTACACAAAATCGTAATGAATTATACACTAAAACCATCCGCATGAATCACTCCGTCCATTAGTGAAAACCGTTTGAAAAACCGTTGGGTAGTTTTTGAGTATATCGCGTTTAGACAGACAGACACGGCGGGGGACTTTGTTTTATAATATGTAAGGATATACAGGATGGCAGATAACTGTTATCATGGATTCAGTACATGATTCTGAACCCCCCTGCGTTGAAAATTTTCGTCGGGTATTTTTTTTAAATCAGCTGTTCCATACATTTTGACCGCGTTTTGACTTTTCTATGAAACAGCAGATTTTTCAGGTCATGGGGTCTCAACTCGAACAAATTATAATTAGTCTTGAAAAAAATTCATAGATGGCAGCATAGGCAACAATTATGAAATTAACAATCACTAAAAACTGATAAACGTCTGAATTTGGCTGAAGTAAGATTAGTGAAAATCAAAACTTCCTTGTTTAATGCTGATTTATCCATTTAAACTCATAAATCACGTATTTCCAATAAAAATGATAAGTGAAACCTTTTACTTGAATTCGAACCCATAGAATGATAAAGTTAATCATGAGCTCTTTGCAATAGATGGCGTTTTACTCAATTTGTCATCATATACTCTATAAACGTTTAGTAGGAAAATCAAACAACATATTTTTATAATTTAGTACCTACTTTACAAAGAAATAAAGGAATTGAAAGAAATCTATTAACTTGTTTTTAGCAAATACCTACCTTCTTAATTATATTATTTTTTATTTTACCAATACCTTTCTAAAACTTTCAAAAAAAAACCGGCGAAGTGCGAGTCGGACTCGCGGACGAAGGGTTCCGTATCTATACTAAAGTGACACAAAACTATATTTTAGTTTGACAGTACTAAGATGGCACCGAGTTATTAATTTAGTGAAAATGGCAATTTTGCTATTCTGAATTTGACGTTTTTCACCTAAAATTTTGATTGCCTAACTATAAATTTGACTATTTTTAATCGCGATTAAAAAGGTGTAGAATAAAATAATTTGTCAGCAACATTGTAGATGTTGGTGTGAATTCTTCAGGTGCCAAAATTATAAGAAAGCATTAAACTCAACATTTTGGTAAAATTTTTCATATTTTCCATACAAAAAGTGAAAAAAAAAAAACACGTCGAGGCTGCCCTGCCTGCGCGCATACGGCTCTAAAAAAATTCACGGGTTAGGTTAGACGTGGAATCGCGATTGTCAAATTCGATTTTGGTTGTGTGAAAATTATTTTTAAATTTAGAGATTTTTTGCAGAATAGTTCAAGATTCTCATAGCCAAAAGCAAGGATTTTTTGTGATAGTTTAGTTCGGTGTACAAGAGAATCAGCACCATTAAGCTTTAAAAAGCTAATTTTTATTACAGTCAAGTGTCCCCCCCACCCTGCCAGCTAAATGGTTGGTTTATGTGATAAAAGATCACAGGAGTATTTATAACGAAATTAAAAGGAAAACTCTCTGTCACAGCTAAGTAGGCTCTATAAGTTAACGAGTAATAATCAACCAACTTAAATTTGCGGTTGCAAAAACATGTTCTTCCATACATTCTATATGGGAGAACATGTTTTTCAACTACGAAGTTAAGTTTGTTCTTGGGATACCAACTTACCAACTACGGAACCCTTCATTATGCGTGGTCCAACACGTACTTGGCCGGTTCTATTTGATATTTTTAAAAACATTAAGTCGTCGTTCGCACGGACGCAATTAAACGCGGCGGGATTTTATCGCGCACTGGATTTTCAACTCTCGGTGTTAAACCGAGCGTTAAGAATCCAACGCGCTGGGACGCACTCTCGTCCCAGCGCGTTGAAAAAACACACTTGGATTTTCAACTCTCGGCGTCTCGGCAAAGCGTTAAAAATCAAGTGCACGAAAAATAATCGCCGCAATTTTATTACATCAGTGTGAACGTGGGCTTACTGTCAAAATATGTTCGGACGAAGAACGCGTGATTTCAGTTTTAGGGTATTAGCAATAGTAGATTTGGTAACGAGGAGATGAAAATCTAGATTTAGCATTGAAATACAAAAAAATACATAAAGAGGCATTCACTGCCGCGTGAAAATTGCTAGCTCACTCACAAAAATGAAACTATCCCGCCAACTCGAGATATGTTTGTTGTATTGTTATTATACTTGTCCTTGAACGTACCGTGCGATGTGTGAATGCCATAAGTATCTAAGTCGACTTCTAGATGGCGTTATAAAACTACAGTTTCTGGCAATTTGTGGGTCGTTGATGCTGCCATCTGTTAAAAAAATGGAGAAAGAAAAATAGCCAGCTCAATAGCCAGACTTAGGGAGGTATCATTTCTTTGTATGGGATTGGGTATCTGTACTAGTATATTATCTGTGTTCAGGTTCAGAATCATGTACTGAATCCATGTTAACACTTTTCGCGTCGATGTCTTTGCCACCCTGTATTTGTAATCACGTTCTCGTAAGCGGCTCTAACGATTTCGACGAAAGTTGCAATATAGTGGTTTACGGGGGCGAAAAATCGATCTAGCTAGGTCTTATTAAATATCTAGGGAAATTCGATTTCTCTATTTAAACTCAAGCAGAGCTCGGTCGCCCAGGTACTAAAGTCGTAATACTATAAACACCCGGTTTCTGAATTGAGAATTTAAAGTTGAGAACTTGTCAATACCATTTAGTTTAGCATTACTTGAAAGCCCGCGAAATTCAACGTTTCTTTGCATAAAACGTAAGAAATTTTGAATTTCGCGGGCTGCATTGGAGGAATCACCTTTTAAGAAATAAATTCTCAATTCAAACCTCGGATGTAAATCTGTCGTAATCATAGATAGAAGAAAGAAGGAGATATGCTCAGTAGTTGAAAATGAATCGGAACCCAATGACTCGACTTTATCCCTACCACGTCGCCGCAACTACACATGCAGTTTAGTAAAACCTATTAGACAAGCAATCAATTGTGTGCAGCCGATCTATTCTTTAAAAATATCTCTATGAAAACGTAGATGAAGTGATTCCACCTGATAGAGTCTGGCCACGCTAAGTCTACATAAGTAAAAAAAACGGCAGAATTTGAAAATCTATAGACGCCAACACCATCCTGTCCAACGAAAAAAGATTTTGATACTTTGTTTGTCTTTTTGTGGTTAATTTGTTTACATTCTGATTTATTCCTGGTAATGAATAGCCACTTTAGCACTATACAGTATGGATTTGATACAGTTTTGTCATCGTATGGAGGTAGAGCATATGTACGACATAGTCTATTACACATAATCTATTATGCAAAAATCAAAAGGCAAAATATCAAAATCATTACATCTACTTACAATCCCGAAACTGACTTAGCTGGCTGATGTAAAAGTATACCATTTATTTAAAAAATTGGGGTTGCCCATTTATTCCATTGCAGATTTAGCGTGGCCAGAGTCTACTACGGATTGACATTTGCCAGCTTTCTTCACCTTAGTATTCACGGTGAGATTTTTACATAACAGATCTACAGAAGATACTAGTACACCTGCTGAGGAAGCATTAGATAACGATGTCCATGTCATTTATGCCGGCAGGAAAACATAGACCTCGGTTTTTTATGGTATCCCTATTTTCCTTATTCCCTTAATGTCCCAGTGTCTCAAACACATAGTTGAGTGCGGCCTTTTAGTGCCTAGCGATCTTGTAGTATCCTCTTCTCACTCACTAATACAACGATCTTGACCTTGAAATTATAATGACCTTCAACAATGACGGCTTCATGTCCCAGCGCGCGTTTTGAATACACGGTTCACGGTTGAGCGTGAGCTTGTAGTGCGCTGTAAATTTGACATATAATTATTGACCTTGGAAATGCAACTGACCTTCAACAATAATGACGGCTTCATGTCCCAGCGTCTCGAACACATGGTTGAGCGCGAACTTGTAGTGTCTGGCGATCTTGTAGTACCCTCTGAACTTGACCTTGACCCTGGGCAGCACTATTTCAGACATGTCTGGCTGTCGGACAACGGATATGGTGGGGTCCGAAACCGTGTACGATCTAATGACTTCATATGTGGCGTTGTGGCCGCAATCCTAGTGGAAAAGATGAAAATTATAAGAAATAAATTTAAAGAATGATAATTTACAAATTTTATGCCTCTAGTGAGGGGTCCATTAGGAGTCCTCAAAGAGTTACGATATTTATAAGCAAGGTTGGAAAAAAATCAGTTTCTTTTTTTTTCAATTTTATAAAACAAACAGATCAAAATAATTTAAGCAAGAGTTTTTTTTTTTTTCATTGAACGATTTATCAAATTTATTATCAACAAAAATCGATCGGGCCTAATGTAATTCATTTTTAGACAATTTTAAAATTTATCTGAGAAAACATTTAGAAAAAACGATCAGAATGACATAATCACAACAACGTAATACTAGATATAGTTAGTTAGTAGATACTTAAGGTAGATAATAACTAATAAACAATCTAATCTGTGAACATATATTGTTTTCTTTTTGTAATCAATCAAAGTAGTAATATAACTCAGATACTGAATCACTCAGTACACTCTGTACGTTCAGAATTGCTAATTCCGATTTTCGTTCTCAGATAAACAGTGGGCTGCATCAATTGGGAAAATTTAAATACAACTGCGGTACCCAATTGATGCAGCCCACCGTACCTTACCTAAAATATTTAAATATGGGGAAGTCCCCAAAATTATGGGGAGGAATTACCTCTTTTCGACAAAAGACGAAGTATAGATAGATTCCCCTTATTTGAATATAGTCCATCCTACCTGGATGGGACTATATTCAAAGAAGGGGAATCCTCAAAATAGTTGCGGAATATTACTTCATTTCGACCGGCAACGAAGTGTATAAAAGTATCTTACCTTTTTAATTTCTTTTCGAACTATTTCAAGTACTAAAAATGTATTACTTTTCATTTATTTCCAGTCATTCTCGATTTAAAACCATGTTTATTTTTTCTCAATGTTTAATACATTGTTTTATACTGTGATTTTAAACACTTAATAAATAACATTGTTTTATTTCAAGCTGTTTTAAACACTTTTTAAAATACGTGTATTAAAACAACTTGTTTGTTTTATGTCAACCCCGTTTATAAGTACGTTCGACGCACCCGGGGCAGTTGCCTGTAAGCCGTAAGTACCAACTGCTATTAATCTACTGCCAACCTTCCTTACTGGCAAGTCTATTATGAGATTAAGTATGACATACAAGGTTATAACTAGGGGGAGCAGAGTCCATAAGATGGAAGACATTCCGACATCTTCAGCAATCATTGTCATATTTCAGCCAATTTATACAAAACCTCAATGAATTATACACCTAAACCTGCCTCATGAATCACTCCATCCATAGATGAAAACCGTATAAAAATCTGTTTGGTAGTTTTTCAGTTTTTCGCGTTCAGACAGACAGACGCGGCGGGGGGACTTTGTTTTATAATTATGTAGAGTGATACTCGAAAGTAGGTACTAAAACAGTTAATATTGATAATACAACCAATTAGCTGTATCACGCAAACTATTCCGATGACATCAATAATGCAAGCGCTTATGAATTATTAAGTAGGTAGGTATCTTTAATGGCGACCATAATCGAATCGGATTAAATAAACTAAAACATACAACTTTCGCTGAGAATAGGAAGAAATAATTTTATTGATTCTACTCACTGTTATTAGTAGTATACTTAAGTATTCAGAGGTGAGAGCAGTGGTGGCCCAGCTATAAAGGCTTACGAGTTGACTTAAAATAAAAATAAACTATGTCTATTTCTTTTTTGTTTTTTACATCTATTTAATATATTGAATCACATTTTATTTTAATAAATTATTTTGTACTGGTGCACCGTCTAAATATTTGTTTGCTGCACCGGTCGACGTCATTACGTCGGCGCCGGCTGTCGCTCAAAACCAGCGCTGGGGCTCTGTCTTGCTTAGGGTCGTAGCATAATGCTGAGCGATAGCCGATTTGCGTGGATGTGACGCATGCTTCCCCAACCTTTTCTCATTTATGTATTTTAAACTTTTTTTTTTTTTTGCGTCATGTTTACCGCAAATAAACGTTTTTCTTTCTTTTCTTTTTTTCTTTCAGTTTTAGGTCGTGGGTTCGCACTCAAGCAGGTGCTTTACTTGGTGTAAATAATTTCATCACCACTTCTCTCAAAACGATGAAGGAAAATATCGAGAATATGGCACCCTTTAGAGGACATAAAATCATGAAAAAAAAAAAACACAATGCCGAGTTGGGTAGGTATCAAATGAAAGGGCTAATTAGCATATTTAAAAATATATGTATATTGGTGCCGATTCTCTTGTACACCGAACTAAACTAACTATAAACTATCACTAAAATTCCTAACTTTTAGCTATGATAATCTTAAAGCTATTCTGCAAAATAAATTCTCTAAATTTAAAGATAGTTTTGACACAACTAAGTCGAATTTGACAATCGCGACTCCACGCCTTTTGGTATGGATTTTTTTTTATATATATTACCTACATGTTAAGTGTCAGGGGTTTAAGAGATTTTTAAAAGGGAGTCGAAATTTTCATTACTTTTGCAATTGGACACACCATTTTCGAGATATAAGCAAAAGAAAAAAAGATTCAGTACTGTTTTTGCACCTGAAGTGGAGGTGTTGGTGTGAATTTAAAGTTCATAACAACCAATTTTATGCCACACGTTTTTAATCGCGATTAGAAATATTTAGTATAAAAATCAAAATTTAAAGTGAAAAACGTCAAATTCAGAATAGCAACTTCACTTTTTTAACTAAATTAATATCTCAGTGCTATATTAGTGCTGTCACACTAAAATATAGTTAAGTTGTGACACTTTAGTCTATTTCAGAATGGGAAATCATCATTTGACAGGAATAAACAAAATTTAGGTAATTTTTAGTCTAGTTTAGAGGCATTTGTGACAAGACAATCGGCACCATTATAACCCTAAAATAATTTAAATAAAAGTTATAATAACTAAAACCCAACTACGAAAAAAATGTGAAAATCCGGAGTTACACGGGTATCATATAAATCGAACGGATTACATGTGACTCCGGATTTTTATTATGTCTATCTGTGATGTCCTGTTTATAACTTTTTAGTTGATTTTTTTGTCGTAATTGGGTTTTAGTATTTATAACTTTTATTTTTACCTATAATATCATTGATTAAAAATGATTATACTCTTCAAAAACCTGCAACTGCAGCAATAAAAAGGACTTATAACAAAAACTGCATTACCTACTCCTTATCATCGTTGAGTCAAACTGTAATGAAAAAGTACCGTACGTATAATAATTTCATCTGATTATAAATTGTAATTAAGTACTACTTACCTTTGCAAGGACATGTAGATGAAAATGTGAACAGAATTTCATATTCATCAACTATTCTATGCAAGGGCGTCGGCAGGGGGGGGGGGGGCAAAGGGAGCTGTGACCCCCCGAGATGTTTTTTTTTTGTAAATACAAGGCATTAATGAAAATAAACTACATACTTAATTTATTTGGTTTTTAAAGTTCCATATCTCCTAAACGGGGTCTAATCTGGGGTCCGGGGTCGTAATATTCGTATCTATGTGCTGGTGGTAGGCGCAGTCATAATAAATAAATAAACAATTTATTTCAGACCATGTCCATAATAATTACAAGTATCTAGGGTTACAAAATGGGAACACGAATAAATGTTTTCAGGATATTTCAATCCTGTTTGTCCGCAATGACCTGTAGGATGCTGTTGCCCCGACTGATGCTTCCCCGGACTCTGCTTAGTAACGATGCGAGCCGCTTGCGGACGATGGCATGAAAGCCGTCTACCCTGGCCTCCGCAAACATACCAGAGGCACTACAAAAGCGGGGCAGCCCTAACAACATCCTAAATCCACTGTTCCGTGGTCGACCGAAAACTTGATGCTACCCCGGACTCTGCTTAGTAACGATGCGAGCCGCTTGCGGACGATGGCATGAAAGCCGTCTACCCTGGCCTCCGCAAACATACCAGAGGCACTACAAAAGCAGGGCAGCCCCAACAACATCCTAAATCCATTGTTCCGTGGTCGACCGAAAACTTAAGTCTACAATGACGAATGAAAGGCGATTGTGGAAGCTGATGATTCTCAATCTACAGCTGAATTAGCAGCAGCTTTCGATGTTAGTATCAAAATAATATTGGTCCATTTGCGTCGAATTGGTAAGGTAAAAAAGCTTGATAAATGGGTGCCCCAGTTGAGCCTTGCACTGCTCAACAGGTACACAAACGAAGGCATATTGAATCGCATTGTTACTTGCGACGAAAAATAGATTCTGTTCGACAATTGCAAGCGCCCAGTAAATTGATTAGATCCTGGTTCAGCACCTAAACAATGCCCCAAACGAAAACTGACCCCTGAAAAGTGATGGTTACTGTTAGGTGGTCTAGCGCCGGTGTCATTCATCACAGCTTCTTACTAAACGGGATAAGCATTACTGCAGATGTGTACTATGAAGAACTGAACATAATGGAGAAGCTCGCACATCTCCAACCAGCTTTGGTCAATCGTTCAGCTCCTGCAGGACAACGCGCGACGTCATACTGCATAGCAGACGGTCTCCAAGTTACAAGAGCTGGGGTCGGAAGTTCTCCGTCATCCACCGTACTCACCAGACCTTGCCCCTACAGACTTCTACTTTTTCCAGAATTTGGATAACTTCTTGGCGGGGAAAAAATTCAATAACCGAGAGGCAGTCCAAAATGCCTTTGAAGAAATTGTTGCCTCCCGTCCAGCAGACTTTTTCAAAAAGGGCATCAATAAGCTACCACTACGTTGGCAAAAATGCATTGATTGCATGGGTACTTTACTTTGATTAATAATAATACAAAATATAGAGAAACAAGGCCGTTAACTTATTTAATGAAAAACGGCAATTTCATAGGTAAAGACCTTATATAATGTCCGAGGTATTTGAACTGTTGTACCCGCTCCAGTTCAGTACCATTCAGCTTAATCGCAGCTCAGCTGAAACATAATACCTAGTATGTTTCGGCTCTACAGTTCTGAATAGGTTTGGGAAAAACGACGTTGACCGTGGCCGTGGACTCCTCCGTACCTCAGAGCCGTTGGTCTCGGCTGTCATTCGCATGAGTCTTTGAAAGTCATTACGGGTCGTCATAACCCCGAAAATCTGACATGGCTGTCTTACCAAGGGGTATCGTATTACCCAGTTATTGGGTTGTGAAGGTCAGATAGGCAGTCGCTCCATTTAAAAATACTGGTATTTAGGTGCACGCAGTTAGACTGGAAGCCGACCCCACAAAGTTGTGACAAGGGAGTGAGTAGGCAGATTGATTGGGCAGACGCCCTGCGGGAGGATAGCGGTGACCACATTCTATCAGGGGGTCTCTCCATTATGAGTTTTTGACAAATTAACATAGAAGCATAACATAACATCATCACGTCTGTAATCCCTGAGGGGCTAAGCAGAGGTGTACCCACATTTCGCCAGTTATGTTTAAGTCCCATGTAATAGGGGGCGAGTCTATTGCCATCAACTGGGTACAAATCCAGACTACGGGCTGCTATTGCGGAATTTCAGATGGAAAAACCCAATAACACTTTGTCCGACCCGGGAATTGGACACAGGACGGCAGGACAAGCTCAGCAGTAGCGCTTACGACCACTACACCAACGAGGCAGGCAAACAACATCTGTCAAATCCTACTATTAAACGAGCATTATATATCCTTACGTATTATAAAACAAAGTCCCCCACCGCGTCTATCTGTCTGTCGGTCTGTCTGTGTGCCTATCTGTCTGAACGCGATAAACTCAAAACCATCATGCTCAAAACTACCGAAAGGATTTTCAAACGGTTTTCACCAATGGACGGAGTGATTCAGGCAAGGATGGTTGTATAATTCTGAAATTTGACGATTATTGTTGAAGATGTCGGAAAAATTATTCCAACTGGGAACTTTATTGGCGTGCGCTGCGGAAATCGCAGAAGTTTATGTTCTACAGTATTGTTCATCTTAAAAAGTTCAACAAAAAGTCCGCAATGGCATATGTCTATCTTCTAAGGATGATCCACAATAACCATTTCTACCTTTCAGAATTTGATAAAAAATACATTGTTATTTCCGAAGCTATTTTGACCGGTATTATAATATATTAATCCTTATCCAATGAACTATGTTACTTAAATTGAGCATTTAATTTAAATTAAAATATGCCTTGACATCATTTCATTTAAATTAATGGTTTAAAAGATATCACAGATTCAAAAGTACGCGTAACAAAATAATTATGGTTGACGGCAACGCGGGCGCAGCGGTATGAGTCAATGACGTTTTCCTCAGCTATTAGGTATATAATCCCGGTATAGTTAGTACGTTCCTGTGGGATATATTCCGACATCCATGCAGGCAAAGCCGCGGGATTATATATATTATAAAAGCGAGACACTCACCTGACTAACTATAATAGGGAAGATCTCCTTGCTAGGTCTAAACTTGACTAAGTTGTCCAGACATCGCTTGACGGTGACCCTGTCGCATGCGATCACTAGCACAGGCAGGATCGTTTGAGCGTTATCTGCAAAAATAAATATATAATATTTCATTAATAATATTTTACTTGGTCTACTGCCGAGTAGGTTTTTACATCAGACCATTAAGCCCGTCCAGCACCTGATCTCTCTGCGGTCATGTCCGATTGCGTGCCACCCTATCGGAATTTGAGAGTGAGGAAACAGTGTATACGTGTGTCTGCGCATACAATTGTATACTATAATATCTCCCGCGCCAAAGGCTAGTCTCCGATGAGATAAGCCTCCATGGCTTTTTCCATCCGGAATTTCACAGAAGCAGTCCGGACTGGCTTTGTGTTCGGTTGATGGCAATAGGCTCACCCCCTATTACATGGGACTTAAACATAGCAGGCGAAATGTGGGTGTTCTATACGTACATCTCTGCCCAACCCTCGGGAAAACAGGCGTGATGTTATGCTATGTTTATGTTTGGGCCACTTGCATAGCTTTTCACAACCATTCGACAAGCTTTCGAATGGTTGATTACCTGCACTGGAAATAGCTGTCGAAAAAATAGCAGACGTCTTGATTCAAAATGACAAAATTTTCGGGTTTTGGACTTGTGAGCAGCGTTCAGAGAGAATCCTTCGATAACAATGATTGACGTTCGATTCGGTACGGAAGCGTATCGAAAAGTTATACAACTCGATTTTCATAACAGTACGCTTTGAGCTGTCAAAATCGTAGATTGTAAGTATTTAATTCACCCGCCCGGTTACCTCCTCAGTGCCCCGTTGCCTCTTATTACGGTCTACACAAGTCGTGTCGTTTCCACAGTTCTCTCTTATTATTCGTTAATTTGTTATTATTATTATTTAAATCACATACACCGTACAATTTTGACGTTGACAGGCGCACAGTTAGATATAAAAATCGGGTTATAAACATGCTGGGGTCCGGCAGAGAATCAAAGTTGTCGACATAGCTCACAGAATAAGCAAGCTGAAGTGGCAGCGGGCCGGCCATGTTAGCCGTAGAACCGATGACCGTTGGGTTACACGTGTTCTTGAGTGGAGAGTTGGAGACTGCTAATTGCAAACTGCAACTGTAAGGTAGGACGCCCTCAGGCTAGGTGGAGCGACGATTTTCGCAGGGTGGCTGGTAGCAGCTGGATGAGAGTGGCCAAGAGTCGAGCTGAATGGCGTGCAACTGGAGAGGCCTATGTCCAGCAGTGGACTGCTATAGGCTGATGATGATGATTATTGGGCTACTCCCTTAGCACGAATTCCATAGTTTCGGCCGAAATAACGGGCGTTTCCTACTCTGTATCACTTACGAACATAAGATTAGTTCGGGGTCCAAACCAGATCCAAACTAAGAATAATTGACAACACGATTTGACAGTTGTCTCTATTCCCGATGTGTTACTTTACTATCCGTCCTAAAAATGTTGTTTGGCAATTGTTTAACGGATAAACTACTTTCGGACGCACCCGTATCTTCGTTGACGGACTTACGAGATAGACCCCCTGTATAGTGCGTGCAACTAAAGAAGATACTTGCCACACCACGTGGTCTGACTTGTGCAGTAGACGATTTATAGGTCTCTTTAGCGGTATGAGGTCTAAGCCGGGGCGGCGGGAAGAGCGCGGGAGGCGCGGTCAAGTCTCATCTTTTGTGGCACGTATTGTACCATAACCAATTCAATCATTTATATTCATATGGCACGTTGAGTTTAGAAAGAGAGAGACGAAGCTCTACAGATGACACGTAACCACAGATTAAGTAACTTTAACAACAGACGTGTTCTTGAGCGAAGTTCGTGAATCTGAAAACAGTGTAGGATAAAGCTCTCACTTCTCAGGCTAGAATGGAGCAACGATCTTCGCGGAGTGTCTCGTCAGTGATCAAGCTGGCTCAGAGTAGCCGAGTATTAAGCTCAGTGGCATGTGATTAGATAGGCCTATGTACGGCAGTTGACTGCATTGTATGAAATGTAGAGGGAGATGGAAGGGAGGAGAAAGGAAGAGGGCTAGTCATCCCCCACCCACCAGTTCACAGAAAATACATTTTCAAGGTCAATGTCAAACGTCTCGAAGGTCAAGGTCAAATTATAAACAGAGAATGTTATATGGTAAATATAAATTTGAAAAAGTAAAATTGGTACGATAAAATTAGCCGTCAACTACGCCTATTGACGGGTGATTATAACGACCAGTTTTATGTTTATATTATACTCCATAGGTTTAGGTAGTTAAATAAAGGTAAACAAATCGTAAAAAGGGTTTTTATAGATGACACTTTCCTGTTTAAAAATATGATAAAACCAAACTAAATTAATTTAGATTTTTACAATTTTTCCTGTTTTATTTAGGTATGTTAAACTTTATCATTTATTCATAAACTACTCTTCGAGGATGTAACTGCTTGAGCACAATTTTTCAGTTAGATTTATATTAATAATATTATAATATTTCGTAATCTGTTGTAAAGAGCTCAAACTCTAAACATCAACGAATTATGACGTTGCTAAATTGAAGAGTACAACTGTGACATAGCATGATAACTGAAGTGACAGGTATTACGTTTAGTCGGTTACTTGACGGCTGTCTCGTCACGTTTTTTTTTTTTTTTGTTTACCTTTATTTAACTACTTAAACCTAAGGACTATAGACACCATTGACTAGGAAAACGAAAATCCGTACTGAGGGATTCATACTTGTTCGATATCTTGTTTGATATCTCGTTGTTGTATTTTACCCGACTACGGCGAAGCAAAAAGGAGGGTTATGATTTTGACCGGTATGTATATATGTTCATCTGTTCCGTCATAACTTCTAAACTAATTATCATAATCGTCCGAATTAAAAATTCAGAGTCACACGTCCTCTGTTCGATTTATACCCTGACACGTGTGACTCCGGATTTTCAATTTGTCTGTCTGTGATGTATCTTGTTTATACCTTTTTAGTTGGCTTTTTGTCGTAGTTGGGTTTTAGTTAATAACTTTAACTTTTATTGGCCTTCTGGGTCCCAAATTTACCCCTTTTTTGAGGCAAAAAGTGAGAAAAATATGTTGTATAAAAAACTATGTAGGTATTTCTATAGGCAATTTGACTATATGATCTGTTACAAACCGCATAAAAACTCAAAAGATTTTTTTGTTCGTGTCACATTTATTTACCCCACCTGCACCCGTAATTGCGTCACTCGCGATCAATCACAATCGGTTTCATTTTGACAGTTCAACAACATTCAATACGTTAATTACGTTGTTGAGCAAACAATTTTTCGAACTATAAAGCAACTAGCTTTCGCCCGCGTGGATATCAAAAACGATCCCACGGGATCATACTACCGGGATAAAAAGTATTCTATAGTAACTTATAAAATACTTTTTATCCAGGTTATAAACTATCTGTGTGTCAAATTTCATCCAAATCTGTTCAGCCGTTTTTACGTGATTGAGTAACAAACATCCGAACACACAAACTTTCACATTTATAATATTGAATATATTATTATATTATACTATGTCGCCCTTGGGCATGTGCATTAATTTAAAGTGGATTTAAATGTAATTTTATTAAATTTAATAAAATGACTAAAAATTAAAATATGTACATATTGCCCATCGCTTTCATATAATTAATGCCCGCATTTTTCTGAATATTCATGAAAGATTATCGAAAAATAACTTTAAATAATCTAAAGGGTACTACTATCTTGATTTTTTTTTCATTTTTTTTTTCGATATCCGCCTTGATTTTATGAACTTACACTTGTTTAGAAAAAATAAAACACTTTTTGCATAGTCGACAAATTTTAATAAAAATGTTGGTTAATCCGATAAAATAACTCATAAGCTTTTAGAAATAATAAACAGAATCCAAATCGAGCCAATAACATCGGAGATATGGCAAACGCTACTCAAAACATCAAAAATTGAATAACATGAAAAATCTTACAAATCGAGAATAACGTCCAACGATTTTCAGTGATTTCAAAACAATTTGTCTTTTCAAGGACTGCTTGTAATTCGCTGATTTTGTAGAGAAGATACTGCGTCTGGTAATAGAGCCATTTGTTAAGGAGGTCATCTAATCAAAAGTCAATGTCAAACGTCTCGAAGTTCAAGGTCAAATTATAAACAGAGAATGTTATATGGTAAATATAAATTTGAAAAAGTAAAATTGGTACGATAAAATCAGCCATCGACTATGCCTATTGACGGCTGGTTTAGATAGTTAAATAAAGGTAAACAAATCGTAAAAAGGGTTTTTATAGATGACACTTTCCTGTTTAAAAATATGATAAAACCAAACTAAATCAATCACCAACCAAACTAATTAATTCAGGAAAATACGGGCGGGCACATGCCGATGGGTGACATAGTAGGAAGTAGGATGTTTTAGCAAAATCCTTCAAAATAATTCTGATTATGATTGATCGTGTATTATGCTATTAAGGTGCTGACTGCTGACCTACCTATTATTATTATTCATGAATACACTGTACATGTATATGTGTATGGTCATTGACGGAAAATTGAAATCGTACACATTAAGTGATTCTTACGATTATAGCGATACAAATCGAGAATAACGTCCAACGATTTTCAGTGATTTCAAAACAATTTGTCTTTTCAAGGACTGCTGTAATTCGCTGATTTTGTAAAGAAGATAGTGCGGGTGGTAATAGAGCCATTTGTTAAGGAGGTCATCTAGGTAATGATCATCATCATTATTTCAGCTGAAAGACGTCCACTGCTGGACATAGGCCTCCCCCAAGCACCGCTACTTCGACCGGTTCTGAGCTTCCCGCATCCAGCGGATTTCTGCGGCCTTCGTAAGGTCATCGGTCCATCTTGTGGGAGGCCCTCCAGCGCTACGTCTTACGGTACGCGGTCGCCACTCCAGAACCTTTCGACCCCATCGGCCATAATAATTTAATTTATACTAATAATAAAGCTGAAGAATTTTTTTTTTTGTTTGTTTGAGCGCTCTTATCTTTGGGACTGCCAGTCCGATTTGAAATATTTCGTATATATAATATTTGTGTTTGATAGCCCTATTCTTGAGGAAGGTTATAAGCTATTTAACATCACGCTACGACCCTTAGGAAACGAGCAAAACGGAAAAAAGGACGCTAAGCGAAAACGAAGTAATAACGAACGCGGGCGATGCGATGCGGTGGGTCCGTAGGGTTGCCATTTTTTTAATATCGAATTAGTACTTTCGAATCCATTTAAGCTTGTAAAATATAGGAGACGGTGAAAAAATTCATAATAAATTGCTTTTTAAATGCATATTCACTTCACTGTTAAAGCCCATGCCTGCTCATCTCTAGGTAGAACTTGCACGTGCCCAGAACTTACCCGTGTTGACAGTGCAAAATACCTGGGTGTGTATTTGGATAGCAGACTGAGATGGGAAAAACACATAGAAACAGTAACTGCAAGAGTGAGAAGGCTCATACATATTTTTTAATTACTCAGGGAATCTTCTCCTCCAGACAAGCTAAGACTAGTCTACTTGGCTCTGTGTCAGTCTGTTATCCAATACTGCATCCCTGTATGGGGCGAGGCAGGAAAAACGCTCCTTCTCATGTTGGAGAGGGCGCTAAGAGCTGTTCTAAAAGTAATTAATAAAAAACCATACAGGTACCCCACCGCATTACTCTACTCGGAATGCAAAGCCCTGACCGTTAGGCAGCTCTATGTGCTGAAATCCACCTTGAGAAGACACCGAATAGTTCCACCTACTGCCCCTAACGCCCGTAGAAGGATGAAGGCATGCGTTCGTTCCCCTACAAGAACAGCCTTTGCCAGAGGACAATTCAACAGTCTTAGCTGCAAACTGTGCGACTATATTAATAAGGAACTAAAAATTGTAGGACTAAACAAACGCAAAGTAAAAGATATAGTTACTGATTGGCTACTCAAAATGGACTATCAAAAGACTGAAGATTTACTAAAATTTAGGTACTGTGTAATCCATTATCACTGTCACCCACACACCCCCACACACTTATACATAAACACTCTGACGCACACACACTCACCTTTTTCACCTTATTTTAACCCTTTTAAATAATTAAATAAAAAAAAATAAAAAAATGTTCATATTCACATTCACAACAAAGGTAAGTACCTAAAGACACCAAATTGTAACATTATTCACGGCTGAACGCTGTGTCCCAAAATACAAGCGATAGCTTAGTTTGGGAACCAGTATCACCAACTCTTGCGATTAATATATTTAGAACCTTTTATTTAGAAATATTTATTTTTGTCAATGATTTTCTGGTACCAATAAACAACTTATTTTTTTTTTGCTGCTATGAGCCTTTACTAACGTTTTTTTAAATATATATGTGTAAATATGTCACAACATACATACATAAACTCACGCCTTCTTCCCATGGGGGTAGGCAGAAACTACGGAACGCCACCTGCTACGATCCTTACATACTCCTTTTGCGTCGTTTACGTTCATTCATCTGGTCATACACGCCCGCCGGTTGCGAGTACTACGCACCTGGCCTTTCTGAAGAACATCACCAATAAGGTCAGTATATGTCCTTCTAAGGCGTCCCCGACCGGCCTTTCCCTTCACATCAGCCTTGTAAATACATTTTGTAAGTCGCCTTTCATTCATCCTCTCAACATGCCCAAACACCTCAGCATACCCTTTTCAATTTTTCTCACTACATCTTTTAAATCACACCGCTGTCTTATCACATCATTCCTCAGCCTATCATTCATAGAAAAACCACACATGCTTCGCAAGGAACGCATTTCCACAGCATTCATTCTACTTTCATGCTTGTTTTGCCACACCCAACATTCACTTCCATATATAAGCGTGGGCACCAGCACACCATTGTGAACAGCCAGTCGAGCTTCTTTAGATATCGACTGGTTGGTCACAATCGCATGTATAGCAAGCACCATTCACTTTATTTCCCGCGTTTACTCTCCTTTCAACATCCCTATCAATTTTCCCATCCCATGTCACAACATATGTGTAAATATCTCATAGCATATGTATAAATGTCTCATAACATAACTAGTAATTATTAAACATCTCGCCATTTTGTATTGAAATTAAATCATAACCTTCCTTTTTGCTTCGCCGTAGTCGGGTAAATATAGTAGTGCAGCCTAGGTATTTTTTGTTTTTTTTTTTTTTAAGTAGGTTTACATATTATTTAGGGCTCTAACATAGCAGAATACTATATGTATAGTAAAGTTGGCAACCTGCCGTGGTCGTGGGAAAGTCCGAAAGGGATACCGTGGCCCCTGGAAACACGGCAACAGAAGGAACACGGGTGGGTTTTAGTCAGTAAGAGTCTGACACGCCCTCCCGCTCCGCCCAGAACGGGAGAAGTTATTTGATAATTTCCCACCCAAAAAAAGTAGCACGGAGTGCCGACAGAAGTGAAAACTTGTTTTTTTTTTTTTAAATACTTCCAAAACCTTTAAAGTATAAATACTTGCATAGAACATTGATCCGTAACGAAATATAAATAAAGAGCACAATCGCGTTTACAACGTCAGTGTCGCGAAATCAATGATTTAGTCCCATCTCAAAAATGCCCAAAGCGACTAAAGAAGTTTTCACATAAAAAAAAAACAACCCCGTTTGGGGGCCTAAATTTCACGCGAATTAAGTCGTGGGCAGAACCTAGTGATATAATACTTAATATTCAAGCTGAATGAGACTTAAAAATATGCCGTTACAACAAAATATGACATCTACATGATAGTAGGTTATAACCATCACCTAATTGTCATAATTAAAAACTCTATTTAACAAAAATAAACTCTACTGCATCCACATAAGGTTGAAACTCGCTGTAATCCAACGCTTACACTGTGGGCCAACAAAAGGCAGGTCACACTAGTATAATGATAAAACCGTGATATTGAGATAAAAACTTCATCCGTCCACATCTGGCAGACATATGGGAGATAAAAATGTGAATTGGTGTTAATACTTTTACTGATAAGATTGTTGGCAGTGTAAATCTGTAGCTATGATTATGACGTGTTGCGCTTGACCAAGCAGTAGTGAAATATTTTAATTAGGGATGTAACGATTCCGATTCCGATGCCGATATATCGGCATCGCCGATTATATACAATAGTTCGAAAAGCGTGCGAAATGACGACGCGCGCGCAACCTTGTCGCTCTGTTGCAGGCAGGACTGGCGGGAGAGCCGCGCAGCGCATGTTTAGCGACATGGCAACACAGAAAACGACATTGTTTGCAGTTTGCTGAGCGATGTATTGTTTCGTGCTTGTTTCACATCACCGCTATTCGTGATTCTGTTTATTCACACAGTGAAGTGAGGACTATAACGCCCGAAATACAAAAACGCCCGAGGTACATACCTACTTAATTATTTATTTGATTTATTATCCACTAAGCCATCGATATCGGCATCGGTATCGCCGATTATTCACTACAATAATCGGTATCGATATCATATCGGAAATAATTAAGTGTCGTTACATCCCTAATTTTAATTAATAATGTTAAGTTACAAATTACATAATTAAATTTTTTAATTAGTACTACAATTAATTTGAAAAATACAAATAGTAAATACTGTTATTCATAATTTTAAGTTATAACTTCTGTTGGCAATCTCCATGTTTTTATCTGAGTTGTAATAAAAATGCTTGATGCATTCATTACCTAAAATTGTACCATAACCCATATTATGATGAAATTCTGAAGCCATAATTATCGTTCAGATTTTTTTATCTGCGTCAAATTGCAAAGGGGGATCAATAATAAACCCACGTACGTACGGACGTAAAAATATCGCGGCGGGATTTTATCGTGCACTGGATTTTCAACTCTCGGTGTTAAGTCGTGCGTTGAAAATGCACTCCGCATTGGGATGCACTCAATGCACTCTGTGCACTAACATTTTAGATCCCCGGCCTCCCCGGCTAGACAAGGTTTTCCAGACTATTCGTACATAAATAGGAGTTACTTTCTAAGTCTGACAAAACAGAATGTAGCAGTGGCGAACCAAGCGTATTGGGGGCTCGGGGCGGCAAACTAACCGCCCAGGTATGCAGAAAACTTTGAGAACTAGAAGAACGTACAATAGAAGAGCGAGCGAAGCGTGCTCGACATTTTAGCACATCACCTCGAAAATTTTAGGTTTTCCGTTGACCGATTGCAGGATGCTACAGCGAGCGAAGCGAGCTCGAAAGTTTTTACCCTCTGGATAGGTAACATTTTTGTTTGAATATTCAATAGAAATAGGCAATTTTACTTTGTCGACCTATTCAGAATAGTTTGAGAACGTAGGATGAGCTCGAAAATTTTAGCACCTCGCCCCAGATAGGTAAGGTTTTTTTTTTTACTATTCATACATAAATAGGAGTTACTTTGTTAACTTTCACAGAAAAGTTTGTGTGAAAGTGTTTGTTGGATGCTAGAGCGAAGCGAGCTTGAAAATTTTAGCACTCTAGATTTATATTTAGTATACGTAGAGAGCCCCCAACAAAGACTTTACTGAACATAATTTTGGGCTTATTTGAGATTTGATTAAAAAGTATTTTTACAGATTTGGGGGCCCCCTAGCATGGGGGTCCGGGGCGAACCGCGCTTGCCGCCCCACCAGTGGGAACTCTCGCCAAAGGGATGTAGGAAAATTTTAGCAACCTAAGTTTATAATTAGGATGCGCAGCCACTCCAACTACAAACTGTCTTATCCTTACTGAACATATTTTGGTCTTGTTTAGGATTTGATTAAAAGTATTTGTGAGTTTTGGGAAGCCCCCAGGACTGGGGGCTCGGGGTGGACCGAAATAGCTGCGCCCCCCCCCCCCTTAGTCCGTCGTTGGTCGCATTGGGAAAAGGCTGGGCAGATTGAATTGTCAACATTTCAATTAATATTTCTCCCTACTAAAATAGAAACATTGCAAACCCATTGAAAAAAAACTTATTATAACTGTAATTTCACAGTGAAAAACAGTAACAATGACATAATACTACATGTTGAGACGAACACCTGATTCAACAAAGATGCATTTGAGACTATGTTTGCTATCCATTTAACATCCTACACGATCAACAGTATGGTTTCACCAAAGGACGTTGCACAACCGACGCCGGTGTCACTTTATTAAAACACATATTTAATACATGGGAAGAGGCACGAGATGCAATAGGCATCTTTTGCGACCTATCCAAGGCATTTGATTGCGTAGATCATGAAACGCTGCTCTTGAAACTTGAACATTACGGACTAGATAAACTTGCGCTGAGCTTAGTAAAATCATATTTGAATGATAGACTGCAGCAAGTTCAAATAAACGGTGTAAATTCATTGGGTTTAAAAGTCAAAATGGGTGTTCCACAGGGCTCGATATTGGGTCCATTCCTATTTTTAGTATACATAAATGATTTACCTAATTTACTGAAAACCCGACCACAAATGGTGTTATTTGCTGATGATACATCACTCATTTTTAAAGTAAACAGACATGCACAGGAGCTTGACGACGTAAATAACGCTATGCTTAAGGTCCATAATTGGTTTACTCTAAATAATTTGGTATTAAATGAGAAGAAAACTAAATGCATAAGATTCGCGTTACCGAATGTTAGAAGTAGTGAATGTCACGTTGTATTGAATAAGGAGACACTAGAATTCGTCGAAAAGACTGTTTTCCTGGGGATAACGCTTGACTCTAAACTACAGTGGGGTCCTCACTTAACATCACTTGCAGGGCGGCTAAGTTCAGCCGCTTACGCTGTTTGGAAAATCCGCCAACTAACAGACGTAGATTCCGCGAGACTGGTCTATTTTAGTTACTTTCATAGCATCATGTCTTACGGTATTTTGCTGTGGGGCGGGCTGCAGATATTGATTCTATCTTTATTCTGCAAAAGAGGGCCGTCAGAGCCATCTACAACCTCCGCAGACGCGAGTCTCTAAGGGAACTGTTTAAGAAAATTAACATCATGACGGTACCTTGTCAGTATATATATGAGAACATTATGTATGTTCGAAAAAATCTCCATATTTTTAGTAAGATAAGCGACAGGCATAATTTTAACACTAGAAATAGGAACAAATTAGATCAACCACGTTTTAGATTGTCTAAAGTACACACTTCTTTTATGGGGTACTGTGTAAAATGTTATAATAAAATACCACTCGATATTCTTCAACTAAATGAGAAGAAATTTAAAACATGCATTAAACGCACACTATGTAGACAAGCATATTATAAGTTAGATGATTATATCGTAGATAAAAATGCTTGGCTTAATGCTGGTCCTGCTCCACAGCCGCTTGGGCTCACTAGTTAAAATTTTAATATTTGGAAGAGTTGCTTCGCCTTTTAAAAAAATAAAATATATTTTGACATTAGGAACTTAATGTTCATTTTTGTTTTAGCAACTTAATTGTTGAATGCTCCAATTAAGTAATGATTTTCTTTCTTTTTGGTGGTTAAATTCTTTTATTTTTTTAGATACATTGCAAACTATAGTTTTGTATAATTTAGAAGCATTTTTATTTTTGTAAATGTGAGACCATGGAGCCGTTTATTAACTTATTAAGATGTATGTTGACTTGAAATAGCATGGCAGTTGAGAATATGTCATACTCACTTAAATGTCTCGCTGATGGTGGCGAGTGTGTTGGATCATTTGGTTCCCTACAAAATGGTTGAGCTGGATGGTGCTGATCCACGCGTCATGTTCGTGAACGGGCGCCGTCAGTTGAAACTGGTCATCTCTTATCTGCCAGGGCTTATTTTTAATCTTATATTTTCAATTGCTTTTGATTATTTTTTGTACATTGTTCTCACATATAGAAGCAACAAGAATGTTGTACCCAGGATTTTGTAATATCTATATTTAAAAGAGTGTCCTTGGAGTTTCTTGCCCGTTCTTCTCCATAGAGATCTACGTTTTGGAATAGGCAATTAGCTTCAACTTTCTGACTAACTGACCGACTCTTTGACAATTCAAAAGTGCCTGTAAATGGTTTGAAATAAATGCTTTGAGTTTGAGTTTGAGTTCATACTTTAAGCCGTAGCTATAATATAATAGAAATCATAGCTAGGCATATTACAATATATTTTCAATACTATCTTTGAGTGACCGCACACGCAGCTATAATATATATTTCTATGACATCACTAACCTATTCGGTAATTTATATTATATGTATATATATTTATTATAGTTTATTATAAATTATGTGCCAACGCTCCGCAAAATATATATTATAACATCGCTTTTATTTGTGTTTCAGAGTTCAACTTACTTTAGGACAAACTGTTTTAGAGATAACCTATTTGGTTCTTTTTTTTCTCTCAGCTCAATTATTATTATTTCATTTTAGTTTGATTTTGTTTTCCTTGTGTAGCAGTTTACTTCTTCAGTCTAATTCTGGTAGAGTTTTCGGTTCCAGTTTCTGGACCATAATTACAAAGTAGGTATAAGTGATGCTAAAGTGTTGAGTGTGGTTCTATAATATGAGTCATAAGATTTTTGGCCTGAATTTCACCTGATGGTAAGTGATGACCAGGCTGAAGGTCGAAGCAAGCTTCATCCGTAATCCTCAAAAAAAAAAAAAAAAAAAAAACTGGCCATCTTATCTCTAATTGCCGAAACACAACAATGCTGTTAACATTGTTGTTATGGCGATAGACTTAGATAAGATGGTGCTAGCTAGCCAGCTGGATTTAGAACAAGCCAAGCCCTACTACCAACCAAACCAAGCACAAATTTTGCCCCCACTGGGATGCGAACCCAAGATCTCTGGGTCTGAAACAGGTGGTCTAAGCACTAGACCAGAGAGATGATTATTATAACTTAATTTACTTAATATAACGCTTTTGGTATAGTAAGTTTAAGTTGTAATACCCCCTCTGTGGTAAGATAAGGCTTTAATAATTGCTGAAACATGAGCATTCTATTGTTTAATCTCATCCAATCCGTCGCTTGCTGCCCTCCCCTAGCAATGCCCTAAGCCAAGGTCCGTACCCCTCAGGGGGTACCCTTAGTGTGTAGTCGCTTAGTTTCTAAGTTTTATGCCCTGGCTGGAGGCCTTCATTTATCGAGACAGCCACAGGAAAGTCCGGTTAAGCAGCCGACAACCTCATAGGTTGAACTGCTAGAAGCCATTAAAAAAAAGCAGTTCTATTACATTCTTTCATGAATAAGTTCTTGTCTGTATTCTAATTCTAACTAATATTATAAACGCGAAATTGAGTTTGTTTGTTTGTTACACTTTCATGTTAAATCAGCTGAACAGATTTGGATGAAATTTGGCATATGGGTACACCATGACCTGGATAAGGATATAGGATACTTTTTATCCTGACATTCCCACGGAATCAAGACTGAGTTTAAAATAAATGTCTTTTATGTTCTCGAAACATTTGGCCAGGGGAACATCACTACATTCTCTTTAATTTGCTACATTTAAAAGTAAAGAATGAAACTTACTCTGCAAGACCTCTAAGTCTTTAGCACTTTCTTCTTCTCCTTCAATTACTACTTTTTTCTTCATTTGCTTCTTTATTTTCTCTAGAAGCTTATTGCTATCAGCAATCTGCTGATCCATCTGTTTTTGGAGTCTTGTTATCCTGTTTTCTATTTCTACGGAGGCATTATTAGACCTTGGCACTTCTGTTACAAACCCATAAGTTATCATAAGCCATAAAACCAACACGCCACCGACCACAAAAGTTACTTTTTTAACATTGAAACGCATTTTTGACCACAATATTTTACGAACGTTTAAGTGAGAGATTGAGTGTCAAGAACCATTCATCGCGTCCATAGTCCCGTAATGTATGCTCCCGCTATACGATGGATACAGAAGTAAACAAGAAACATCACTAATAATAATCCAATCCGAAATATTCGAGTACAAAATAGTTGCACTACGTTCACAGAGCTAATCACGTCTCAAACATCGTTATAATAAAAGAAACTTTATTATATCCGTTAATTAACACTTCTACTGTAGATAAAGCGTATGAATTGCAATTTGATAATTAAAATATTACGATTTGTTCCTTTTAAAAACCACAACAAACACTGTTGGAACGTGTGTACACGTCAAAAAACAAATGACGGATTGACGGCTGACAGCGCGGTGTGACCAGTACTCGAAAGATTTCGTACCACAACAAAAAATAATTGATACGGTAGAAACAAATAAGCTACAACACATTTAGCTTTTATTGAGCGTTGATACATTTTGAATTTACACGGAGCGTTTTGATTGAAGAGATTCAATGTACTGTGTGGAGGATCTTGCTCAGCAGTGGGACACAAAATAGGCTTACAAAAAAATGTAATATAATGTAATATGGACACATCCTGTTTTTTTAAGACACGGTTATGACAAGGTTATTTAATAATAAATATATTTAGAAGATCAACTTCTTAATAGGTACTTACGAGTCATCATAATATTTTCTGCAGCATTCGAAGTAATTTCAAAGGTCAGCACATCAATATCATTATAATCATTACTATCTTCTTTCTTTTTGTCATTTGAATCTATTAGCAGTAAGTACAATGAAAATATACAAATAATCACACATGATACTCGAAGGGTATAGCCACCAGTCCATCGTCTGCAAGTATTATTCCACCTCATTGGTTTTATTGAAATCAAAACTTCTTTGCGCGAACTTTTCGCTCTTTCTGAACAGTGAACGAACTATACCGTCACGCTCGGGTCGGTGACGCTGAATCGGGTAGGTATACTCAGCACCAGTCGGTCGGTGACGCTGAATCGCGTATACTCGGCTATGACTCGCGTATACTCGGCGATGACTTGCGTATACTCGGCTCCAGTCGTAAGTTTTCACTTTTGTCGTGTTGTCATATGGACACACCTGTTTTTTAAGACACAAGGTTATTTAAACACTGGGATCTTGCGGTATTTTTTCACTTACTGTTGGTACACTAGAATGTAAGATTAAAAAGTCATGTACCTACTAGAATTCGATTTAGAAAACACAAATTGAATAACAGTTAAAAAAGTAAGTAGGTATTTATGATGACAAATTTTATTTATTTAGGTGTTTAAATGAGCGTTTACAACATTTTTTTTTCATTTAGAGCTATAGTTTTTAAATGTAAAAAAATAAACTGTCTACGATGGCACTTTGTGGGACACTAAACGCCCCCAGACCTGATAACATCTATTATGTCTCGTTCATTGTCCTCCAACCGATTAACTTCAATAATTCCATTTTTTCAACGTAAAATGAACGAAATTAATTTTCAACTCGTTTTTATTCTTGTAGACAGTGTTTAGAGTCACCGGACTCGAAGCACTAAGAATAAACGAGTGCCAACAAATGTGCTGACACTAGATCGTTCCAGTCCATATACTGGAGTAGGTATGTAAAGTATCTGTGTATTACGAGTCCAGTGGCGGTTGTTATCACAGTATATGCAATAAACAAAGCAATCGAAATGTACTACGTAAAATTCTTATCGTGAACGTTTTGAAACATTAAACTCAAACTCAAAACTCAGCATTTGTTTCAATTCAACCATTTACAGGCACTTTTGAATTTTCAAGGGGTCGGTCAGTCGGAAAGATGAAGCTAGTTGCCCATTCCAAAGCGTAGTAGGTAGGTTCCTATGGAGAAGAACGGGCAAGGAACTCCACGGACACTCTTTTAAATCATAATATGTTTAGGTACAAAATATTGGTTACATCATTCGTGTTGAAATCATACATGTGAGAACAATGTAGAAAGACGTGCACTTTAAAAGCGTCCATAGTAAAAAATAAAAAATAAACAATAAAAAAATTAAAATAAGCCGTGGCAGCTAAGAGATGACCAGTCCTTACTGACGGCGCTCTACTGAATTTGGAGAAGAAGTCTTGTGCATTACGTCTATTGTTGGTGAGAAAAAGAACAAAGATGTACCTCTTCTTTCAAGTTAAGGGTAGTCATTAACTTTCCGACAAGAGAAGAAAGAATTTAGTTTACATAAAACCTCGAACTAGATAATTTTAGTGGGTCAGTTTGAAATTTATCTAAGTTACAAAACCATAATGTCTGATGCCCATCACCTTTTACATAATATTGCTTTTACCGATGCAGGGATGTTAATCGTTAAGTTCTCCTGGTACTTCACCATCAGCTCCACTCATGGGCGTACCCAACATTTTTTCTTATGGGTGGGTAATGCAGAAGTAAATACACTCGATAAGTAGTAAGAAATTCTCTCGATAAAACTTTAGTATAACTACGCATGCGTGCTCGATTCATCGATACTGCATTGTTTCGCGCGGTCATTTTGAATTTTACCAAATGAACGATTAATTTTGTTACTTAATAAATCAAATTTTTTGCTTCGAGTCAGGGAACAGTTTGGGGCAGATGCCCCACCTAGCCCCACCATGGGTAGGTACGCCGATGGCTCCACTTCTCCATATGATTCTCCATACACATGCACTTATCACTCTCACTCTCCATACACTGCACTTCTCCATATGCATTGTGACGAGCATAAATTGCTTGGCAACCATATTAAAGTAATTGAATCGCAATCCGTGAAATACTTATTATTGAGTAGTTCCGGTGGCCATCTGTGGTCTTCATCATTAGTTCCACTTTACCAAATAGTGCTTTCCGATAGCAACTGCACGAGTTACTATGAAAAAATACCCAAATCGCTATAGGTGTGCCTCTGGGTTCCCTCAATTTCTCCAGAATCCCATTATCAGATCCTGACCTGATGACAATGGGACTACCTCGAAAGTATTCCCTTGCATTTTTTTTTGCAAATTCGTCTAAATATGACGGAGTTATGCTGAGGTGCTTGAGGAATGGAGAGGTATTCCACGGCTATCAGGCCAATAGAAAAAATACCTTTCTGCTTAGTAACAACTTGCTATCCACACAGATAGTTTCTCCCTTTAGGGCAGCAAGAGGTAGCCTGTGTAACTCACTGGGTTGCTGCCAGCAGCTCAGCAGGTTACTTCTTGTAGAAAGCTAATTTAGTCTAAGTTTTAATTTACTCCTACCCTTTTTAGGGTTCCGTAGCCAAATATCAAAATAGAAACCCTTAGCCTGGTTTCACAGCTGTCCGGGAGACCAGCACAGGCCGTCCGCACACGGGAGACCAGTACGGGTAGCGCCCGCAGTGCTCTGAAATGAGGGAGTTAGTACGATACGGTTGGTAGTGTTGTACAGGCTCTACCCGGAGCGGGTCGCGTACGGACCAATCCGCGTCGCTGTGAAACAATGTTCTAGCACCTCATGTGTGTCTCCGTTCCGGGAGACCGTACGGGCGGCACGGACCGGTCTCCGCGACAGCTGTGAAACTAGCCTTATAATTTTGTCATGTCCATCTGTCCGGATTGTCACACAGCCATTTTACTGACTGGGAGACTATATCTATGAAAATTGGAAAGGTGTATTCTGTGCACCACTAAACAACGACTTTGGGTTTCTGATGACCCGTAATGAGTGTCAAAGGTCAACCAATGACAGCCAGGACCAACGGCTTAGTGTGCTTTCCGAGGCACGGAGGATCTCATTGATCCATGAATCGGCCGCGGCAAGCATAGCTTAACCTTCGATCGACTCTCGCGGCTGTTATTATTTAGTCACGAGCCCCAACAGCCGATCTATGCCGGAAAAAATCAAACCGTGAAGACTTAGGTTAAGTTAGCTTGGAGTGAGCTCAAGTCAATAGTGTCAATCCCTAGCAGGTGGAAACAAGGGCGGCGGTTTAAGGGTCATGACCCCCACCTGGGCTGTGTCTAGGTCGACCACTGATATTTTTTCTAATCTCATTGATAAATTTAATCAAATAAATACCTACTTTGTATGATGTTGCCACGTATTGTGTTTGCCACACATGCGCAAACGACACTTATCATAAGACCACAAGACTATGTGCTGTTATTATAATTATATGATCATGGACCATGGTGTTTTCTGTCGGCTATTCTCCATAGGAAACGACCAACTGGAACCATGCTCCTAGCTTCTGACGTTTCATAAGTGCCCATGGTCCGTGGAGCTTTATCTGAAGCTAGCAACTAGACGTACAAATTAAATACCCCAGAATAGTGTTAAGACAAGGCGCCCCGGACCCCCGGTCCTGGCAGCCCCCCAAAAGTTAAGAAGTACTTTTTAATAATATCCCAAACATGGTCAAAATATATTCAGTAAGAAGCAGTTTAGAGTTGGAGGCTGAGGATGCAAATTTTCGAGCTCGCTTCGCTCGCTACCCTTACATTCTCAAACTTTCTGCGTAAGTCAACAAAGGAACTCCTATTTAAGTATGACTTTTAAAAAGAACTTACCTACACAAGGTGTGCAAAAATTTTCGAGCTCGCTTCGCTCCCTCTTTAATTCTATATTCTTCTAACTCTCAAACTTTTCTGTATAAGTCGACAAAACAACTCATATTTCCGTAAGTTGGATGTTCAATAGAAACCTAACCGGGAAATCCGAGACGAGGTGCAAAAAATTTCGAGCTTACCTTGCTCGACCCTCGTTTCTCTTGCTTTTCGTAAATAACCTATTCAGAAGATGAAAATGGACCTCCCTCAAAAAAAGATCTGCCAGTTGCGAGGTCTATGGCGTAGGTAGATTAAACTTGTTTTTTTTTTTGCTGTCATAATTATTTTTTTGCAAAATATTACTAGAAAATCTAGAAATACCTACATAAACTGAGAAGACCTTCGTGGCCTGATTTTGTTTTGCCGCCCCGGGCCCTCGACAAGCTTAGTCACCCACTGATTGGAGCCTGTCCTAACTGGACCCCGACTATGTGACCTGACTCGAAGGCTGGATCCGCCCTTGGGTGGAAATGACAACTAACTTCACTTAAGGCAACAATGATTTTATACTGAAGATCACGTCTAAACGAGTAGTGTTAATAATTTGGAAAAAAAAAGAAATTAAATTAGAGCATTTGCTTACCTAATAACTTAATCTGTGACTATGTCGTATGGCATTTTACTGTGGGGTCGGGCTGCTGACATTGAATCCATCTTTATTTTACAAAAGAGAGCTGTCAGAGCCATTTATAATCTACGTCGCTGCGAATCTCTCAGGAAACTATTTAAAAGGATTAATATTATGACGGTACCTTGCCAATTCATTTATGAAAATATTATGTACGTAAGGAAAAATCCACATCTTTTTAATAAAATAAGTGATAGACATAATTTTAATACTAGAAATAAAGATAAACTAGATCAACCATTTTTCAGATTATCTAAAGTACATCTTTTATGGGGTACTGTGTTAAATGTTACAACAAAATACCTTGTGACATATTGCAATTAAATGAAAGAAAATTTAAAACTCAGATTAAAAGTACACTTTGTAAACAAGCATATTACAAATTAGAGGATTATATCCAAGATAAGAGTGCTTGGAAACATGCTGGTCCTGCTCCATAGGACAATTTAGAATCAAGACAAAATCAAACAGGTTGCTAATTTAATTGTAAAATTTATAATTTTGTATTATATGACATTGATTTTACATTCTGTGATTACTTCCTCACACACTGACTTATTAATTTTAAAAACATTAGGAAAATCGTCTACTTTTACTATGTTTGTAAATATGTGAGCACCATGTATCTATCATATAATTAAATTATCTGTCGTTGCTTCATTTTTAATTATTTTTACCTATTGTGGTATAGTAATTTTATTATAGGTGCATCGTCTTCACATATAATTATTTAAGTAATGTACGTACTTATACAAACTATTGTAAAACATTATAAAAGAGTAACGGTGGAGTTTCTTGCCCATTCTTCTCCATACGAAAACTACCTTTTGGAAGGGGCGACTAGAATCAATTATATTATTCTGTAAATTTTGACGTTCAAAAGTGCCATACATGGGCCTATTTGAAATAAATGTTTTGACTTTGACTTTGACTTTGTGAATACTTTAGATTATGTTTATATTACAAGGTATAATTTACTTGTAAATTTATGTCTAACGCGAATAAAAAACTGGGAATAACGCAAAAACTACCAAGCGTATTTTTCTGAAACCTGCACTATTTTAAAGATAACTATTCGCGTTTTAAGTTTTCACGGTGAGAATTTGACAGAATAGCAGGTATCGATCCGTCATAAATTCCTTCCGTCATTTTTCCCGCTTAACTATTGATCTCCAAGCCATAAAAATACCTATCAGGCAGTAATACTAAATTTAAAATAACTGCGCTAAATATTTCCCGCTCCGGTTTGTTGCCAAACGCTTATTGATCAATGAAGATCGATACGCGTGCCAATGCGATTGTCACGATGCCGCATGTTGACAAAACACGCCTAATTGCGTGGTCGTAACGGATCGTCGACAGATTTATGCGATTAATTTAAATATTTCGAGTTTTGTAACTGTAGTATTGTAGGAGCAATGGTGGCCCAGTCAGTGGTAACGACTGCGACCAGTTGCGTCCATTTTAAAGCGATCGTCACGCAAATACGCGTTTTTTTTTTTGTTCGGAAAACCGAAAAGCGCCCTTTGTCGGCACGACCACGCGTTTTTTGTTCGGAAAACCGGAAAGCGCCCTCTGTCGGTGCGAGCACGCGTTCAGGTTCACCGAACAATAAGTTCGAACGATCGTGTATTCGCGCGACGACAGGCGTTTTTCTTAGTGCAAAATTAATTCATCACAACTGCTTTCAAAAACAGTGAAGAAAAACATCGTGAGAAAACCGGCATGTCCTAGAACCAAAAATATGAAGTCATCTGATAACAACCAACACGCACTGGGCCCGGCCGCGTGGTGGATTACGGCCCACTCCCTCTCACAGAGCGGAGGCCTGTGTCCCAGTCCCAGCAGACAGTGCATATGCTTAGTACTGTTGTGGTACTGTAGTGGGATAAAGTAAGAAATGAGTATAAAAGGGGAAGTTTGAAAGTGGCGCCAATGACAAAAAACTTGAAAGGAAATTGTTTGGCTTGGTATGGGCATGTGATGACTCATAAGTTGGAAAAAAAAATCTGTTCAACAACGTAAATAACACAATGAATGTTGTTGAACTGTCAAAATGAAACAAATTTGTCATAATCGTTTATGATAAATTTTTTTCATTTTGACAATAAGTTACGCAGTTAGGGTGCATATTTATAAAAAGAGTATTCTTTTTGTTATTTTAAGCGAAATATCATAATAAAAAATTACGATCTTAGACAATCTTAGTCAGAATTAACATTGATGTAGAAGTTAATTATTATCAATTTCAATAAAGCCCCGTTTCCCTCTTCCCGCCACTTTGCAATCATGACCAAAAACAGGGACATGTTACCACGCCACGCTACCCTACAAACCCCCGGCCCTGGCCCTGTGGGCCACGCTAGCCTATTAGACCCATATATGGAGAATATAGGATGCAAGAGCGAGCAAACCGAGCTCGAAATTTTTTGCATCCCGCTTCGAATAAGTTAGGTTTTCTTTCTTTGACCGTTCATACAGAAATGTAAGTTTATCGCCGTATCCAGAAAAGTTAGAGAATTAAGAGAATCTAGGATGCAAGAACGAGCGAAGCGAACTCGAAAATATTAACATCCCGCCTGGGATAGGTTAGACTCTCTCAGAGAATTGTTGTTGTTGTTCATTCTATACACAGTCAGGGTCGATAAAAATACATTAGGGGGGTCAACATCTGGATTGAGATTCTGGTTTCTCACATTTACACCCTATTACATGGGTTACTGTGTACTGTCGTTGTGCGTGGGTATACATCTCTGCCTAAACCTTCGGGGATTACAGCGTGATGTTATGTAGTACTTGGGCCTCCTTTCGAAAGGGTTCCGAAATATCGGAGTTCTGTATGTGAGTGGTCATCTATCTCTTACACCGGCCGTCGCTTCGGGACACCGCACAGTGGAACGAATGTATGGAAGCGGTTGGACGTAGACATGTCCGAAAAATAAGAGTAAAATTATGACAAACTAATGATGCCATCTTATTCGATTACTTAATGCCTTCATAAATTGTGGTGATGAATTTCTTCATAACTCCCATATTTCGGGAGTAATTTGAGAAAATGTGAAATTTTACTATGAAAATGAGTGTATTGAGCTCTCTCCCTCCTGATTCCGGGCTTGTTTCAAGTAGCGGTCTCTAATATCGTAATGCTATTACTAAGAGCTATATTTAATACTAAGACACATAGTGCGCCAAATGTGCACTTTCTGGGATAAAAGGAAATGAAAATTTAAAAAAAAAAACGTTTTTTCCCCATTTGTATTTACTTTAAACCGCAGACAGACTTATTAAGAGGTCTATAAATATATTATATATATACAGAAATATATATTAACAAAAATATTCACAAGAACTGATGAGAGTATGACTTTTAAGTAAGTTGATAATAAATTACCTAGTTTCATTAAAAGTACAATAAATAATTAAGACGTAAGCTCTAATTTACTAAGTTACACATTTTAAAACAATAACATCATTTAATTATCTTCGTCATCATCATCATCATCAATTAATTCAAATTCAGAATCGATGTCCGCTAAATCATTTATGTTAACAAATTCGATATCACTTTTCTCAGAATCCGTAAGCTCATAAAATTCCTTAAAAGAAGATTTTTTTACAAACTTATTTCCTTTTGGACGGATACTTGTAACAAGTGGATCAGAAGACAGTAAAAGATTGTGCATAATATCTTCATTGCATGAGATACTGCTATGCTTTCGAGAATGCCCCTCTCTATATTTTCTAAAATCTTTATTTCTAGCCTCAGATGCCTCTTCGGATAGAAAACCAATGGGCACAATTGACATGTTCTGAACTATGTCTGGCCCATGCATTAAAATTGTATGAAGTGAAGAAGGCATATAATACCATGGGTATAACTCCACGTAAAGCTTAGCAGTATCAAAGCAGAACTCTCGGAATTTAGTTACGTTGATCTTCTCTCCTGATGAAATACACTGCAAGATCACACAGATTTTTCTTAAAAGCATAGCATCTATTCCGGTCAGTTCAGCAGATTTAGTGTAGTTTTCAAAAAATCTCCTTGCCGAGTTGCCATTGTTGGTGGATCCACTGCCTTGTTTCACAACATCGAGAAGTAAGCCCGTTTCTCTTCTTACAGCCTCTTGAACTCTTTTCTTCCTGTCATCAACTTGCCTTTTTGCTATATCACCCCTTACTTGCCATGATTTTATGTCTAATTTGTAGGAAATGTGTAATAAGCATTCCATTGAGCGAATCCAAGCGTGAAGGGTGCTTAAGCTATATTTATACATGTCCTCGTTTGCGTGTTTATCTTTGATTAACTCTAAATTATTCATTTCTTTAGGACAAGCCTTGCATATGTCACACACTGAAGCTGCTGTATTGGATATAATGGAATGAATTTTACCATCAATCATTGTCAACAGCAGTTGGTGTTTGACACTAATTCCATCAGTGATGGTGGATGGAGTTAAGGCTTCAATCTCTGCTTCGATTTCAGCCATCTCTCTCTGCACATTTTCTTTGGTTTCCTTTATAAACTTAAACAATATTGGCCGGCAAAATGAAGTGGAAGATGGTCGCTCGTTTTCCCAAATTGTTACACCTTTTGAGACGAGCCGCAGTGGTACAAGACTAATCATAAAATTACTAGCAAGATCGATTTGCTCATCTTCACTCGTCCTTTGATGATAAATGCTTTGGCTAGATGATCCGTCAAAACCCCATTTGCTGGTCAATACGAGCTGTTGATTGGGATCAACAGGGGTTTCTAACGACCTAATAAGTCTTCTTGAGGTTAAATCCATCAAGGCTTGTAATTTGATTTTTGCAGAGCTCTCTGTAACTGTGAGATCTTCTTTGGCCGGATAGCACTTAATTTTTTCTTTAACCAACATGTAGTAACTCGGGTATTGAAGAGCTCCTTCTTGAGTGTTGAAATCCCGAAGAGTGTTATAGCGCCATTTCGATAAGTTCATCGATACATAAAGAGCCAATGCCTTCAAAGGGGATATTTCCCGTACCTGAATTGATTTACCTTCAATGAAGGCTTTGATTTTTGAGGCCTCTTCTGGATTCTCCGTCAAGTATTTCATAACATAAGCTGTATCGCTTTGTCCTGCCTTTTGAAGCGCCCTTTCGGCCGAAAACATAATTTCAGCGCTGCTACTGCTGCATGAAAGACTATCTTCAGTGGTGCGTCTTCTTTTTTGCCGGTTACTAAGGTCCTCAAAAGATTTACGAGGACTAGGATGTGTACAAGTTGAAGCATCAGATTTAGCAGGAGAAATTATGGGCTCGATGACGTCACTTATATTTTCTGTAGAAGGTTCCATATTTTCATTCTGTAATTCCGGCCATTGAATTGCAGCCTGTAGCCAAATCTCATGTTTCTTCCGAAACTTATCTGTGCTTCTTCCAGACTGTGTCCATTTTGCATAAATGCGGTAGCAAAATCGACGACACCAGTCTTTTAAACTTGTTTCAGCACTTTCACATAACTGAACACAACTGTTATCTTTTAAAACACTGAACAAATAGTTAAAGTCGCGTAAATCTTTATGTGCGCGTGCGCATAAAGCAACGTGAATATCAAGATTTGTATTAAAATTTGGAAAATACATTGCGAGATTAGCTTGGATACAACGAGGTGTAAATCAACACTGATTTTAAAGTTACTAATAGTGACCTATTTATATAAAATCCAGGTATCCCAGGTATCCTTTGTTAAATATTGCAAGGTAATTAGTTATTGTGATAATTAGTAAATGATGCATGCTAAATTAGTGTATTAAGAGCCATTTAGTAATTAAATAATAGCAATGTTCTTATCAGTAATCATTAGTGCATCAGTTTTATATGTAAACCTTAAGTCCCTAATTATATATCCTAATTAGCTTATATCTTCTCTAATTGGCTGATCAGAAATGTTATTGTAATAAGGTAAACCTTTAGAAAAACGGTTTTAATCAACAAAATAAACAAAAAATTAAAAAATTGTGTTATAAAATAAACATCACTCTTTATCCCAGAAAGTGCACATTTGGCGCACTATGTGTCTTAGTATTAAATATAGCTCTTAGTATTAGCATTATGATATTAGAGACCGCTACTTGAAACAAGCCCGGAATCAGGAGGGAGAGAGCTCGATACACTCATTTTCATAGTAAAATTTCACATTTTCTCAAATTACTCCCGAAATATGGGAGTTATGAAGAAATTCATCACCACAAGTTATGAAGGCATTAAGTAATCGAATAAGATGGCATCATTAGTTTGCCATAATTTTACTCTTTTTTTTCGGACATGTCTACGTCCAACCGCTCCCATACATTCGTTCCACTGTGCACCGGTGTCTGTCAGAATCAATACTCTTATAAATGTTTTATTAAATATTTTGCTCTAAATTCGTTTTCCTTCCTCCACAATGTAGTAGTAGAAATTTGCAACAAGTATTTTACGAAGCATGCATTCCATAGTGTGAAGTCGTTTGTCTTTTTGTGGTAAATATTTTGTGTGCCGTTAAGAGATTCCATAAATTCTTCGTTTCAAACAAAAACTGTCTTTATAGGTTCCGCACAGTTCCGCGTCATAAATATTTGACAGTCAGATTTTTTCTGGAGGAAGTTAATTGCTGTTACCATAAACAAAAATTCGGATGATTTAAGTAGAAGTATGCCACGCTTTTTATCGGTACAGGATGTAAGCAGCTCAATTTTAAGAAGGCCTAATAACCTTAGAACTTGAGGAATAGCGATGTCAATGGAATTATTCAAATGACACCTCGCTTCCATTAACATTTCCCTACGTTAAGTTTTTGTCAGATATTCAGTTTTGATTGTGAGTTAAATGTGTAGCCTAACTAGCGGCCTAAATTATATTAATTATAGGTAAGGCGATTGGCACACTGCACCGCATCACGCAGCGTGGCGCGGGGCAGCAGATTTAACATAGTACCAGTTTGTATAGAAAACACAATCTCCACATGAACGCGCGTGGATGCATTTTCTGTGTGTTAGACTCTGCGTGTTTTCCATACAAACGGAGATACTTACAAGTAACGGAAGAACACGCATCCACGCGCTACGCTGCATCATGCGGGGCAGTGTGAGAATCGCCTTAGGTTGGAATTATGACCAACCACGCGCGAGCCGAATTAGTCGCAGTAACTGAACTAACTAAATGGGTTAACTTAGAACTGTGACCAACCGCTACTTCCAAAGGCTTAGACTGTGTTAACTGAAAGGCTCACTAGTTGGCTGCGACATAAGCATTAAAATTCAGATTTTGGCTACTTCTACGATCAAAGGCCGGACAGATTTTTCTGAAATTATAGGGAAACGCAAAAGGAAAATATAAAAGATAAAAGGAGATAAGAAGAACAGGCAACGCTTAAAACATTAAAATTAAGGCTGTTAGAAGGCCGTTTGGGCGATGAAATGATAGCCAAACCATTTCGTCTGTCTACCTCAAGGGATATAATGCCATGTTAGCCATGTAGGTATAACCTTGAACACATAATCTACTGGCTAACGAATTATTTAATTTCTCAAAAATTTTCCACGTAGGTAATTCGCCTAAACCTTATTTGAATTTTTTGTAAAGGCGCAAAACATTATCGCCAGATGGAAACTTGTTGACAATCTCTTTATGTAAGTTATTACAATTACAAAATATATTTAATATCTATAGATAAGTGGCAGAAAAAGTCCTCTTAAACACCGTTAAACCGTGACCAAATCCAGATCAATTAAAAACAATATCCCTCACCAATTACTCTAACATTTTAGAAATAAACTAATTAAGCGGTAACCACGCTCATCCGTACACGTGTTTATTGATGGACGACGTCGGCTCCCGCGCATCGTCGGAAAAATACGATTCAGAAGTCACACTCCCAAGTCCCAAGGAACTCACACTCTGTCAGATTAAAATCGAATAATCGATTAAAATCATTAATGCTCCTCTCAATTAAATGACGTATTCTTCGACAAGCGTAGCGATCATAGATATACCAAGTCAAAATAAATTAGCTAGCAAAACTCCACAGACGTGAAAGATATCAAATCAAATCAGTATCTATATCAAAGCACGATAAAACAAAAAAAAACTAAGCTCATACTTCAAGCAATACACTAACAGCGGTCGTTGACCCCCAAACATATCATAATTTTTTACCGACTTCTAAAAGGAGGAGGTTATCAATTCGGACGTTTTTTTTTTGTTTTTATGTATATGTTCGTGCATAACTCCGTCATATAGACGGATTTGCAATTTTTTTGTTTGTTTGAAAGGGTTTACTTCCGAGGTCCCATTGTGATCAGGTCAGGATCTGATGATGGGATCCTGGAGAAATCGTGGGAACTCTTCAAATATTATAGGTACACGAGGGATTTGGATATTTTTATAGTAACACAAAAAAGTGAAAAATAATTTAAATTTCGGTAGTCGGTGGCAAATAACGAAAATACAAAACGAAAAACACCGACTTCCGAAATTTAAGTTATTTTTCACTTTTTTTACTTTGTAGTGTTATTTTGGAAGTCGCTTGTCTTTTTTTTTTTTGTTTTGTCGTGTTTCGATGTCGATACGCATCATGTCTGCGGAGTTTCGCTAAGTTATTAATTTGACCCTGCATTTCATTATACCTTTGATCCCCATGCTTGTAAAAAAATTTGGTTACAGTAAAATAATTAAGGGAGCTGGAACACTGCTCACGACCTTTTCACACAATTATTTACGTTAGGTACCTACAGAAACATAGTGCTTGCCTATCTTTGGTCACATAAACGACGAACGAAACTTCTGTCACTTTTTATTGTGTGTCAGCTATGCTGCGCGAGCGCATACTGTAGCAATTTAGATCATTTAGATGTAGGGATCGCATACCACAGTCAAATATGCGGAAACGCAACAGTGTGGAGTTGTTGAAAATTAATTTACGGTTTCAGAGTGCTGTAAGGGGGATAGGAAAACCGACCCCGCATAATAATGGAATAGTTTTCTATTGTAATAAGAAATAATAATAACATAACAAAAAATATTGGTAAAATACAGTATAATAACTATAAATCTTAGAAATGTAGGATATTACAAAGTATGTGTGGTATGATGCCTGTACTAGTAAACAAATAGGACACCAATTTTACAGGAAATTTTAAAAGCGAAGTGGTATGACCACAACTAGAAGAAAAAACACAAATCTATCACATCACATACGGACAAAGGAAGATAAAGTACCTACCTGAAAAAAAAATCACCTTTTTTATGCTTTATAATAAAAATTAACCAACTTTAACGCAGTAAATAAACAAAGTGAAATAAACTAATTACTACACCAAACCTACGGAACCCTCTAGCGGCAAGCTATAATTTTTAAACGGTAACACCATACATTCATCATTTGGTAGAAAAAATTAAGAAAAAATGCGAAGCGCCACCGAGCTCCCCATTCAGCCTAATTATGACAATATACGTCGGAGGTTTGAAAAGACGACACGAACGATATTTTTTTCTTATTTATTGCTTTTATTAAAGTTTGCATTTGTTTAACGAATTGTTATTTTTTTTTCTTTGGAACTTTCGAACGAATAAAACTTTTAACTTAACCAAAATGTTTAATAGTCCTATCGAGTCCGACTTTAAATAGCTAAGATTGCGGGTTTGAGCGCTTTTATTTTAGAATAGGTAATATATGGAATTAGCCTTGGTAAAATGTCAAATGCCACGTTTATTATTCAATTGGGTGCCTTAAAGTTATCTGAAGATTTAAAAATCGGCCCTAAAGCCTACTCACTGCATAGGAAAACGGTTCCGTTACAAAATTATAATGGCCGTCATGAAAATCTGTGATTTTCACCAGTATTTGACATTGACATTTCAAAAAACGCTATCTATTTGAACAGCCGATAGTGTGTGACCGTTGTCCGCAATTTGTCTGTCAAAGCTTTACGCCCAGTTTCTGGAACGAAAATGAACACAAAAAGCTAACACATTGTCAAGCGTGCGTAAACAGCTGTGATTTGTTGAAAGAATTATCAACTGGCCAGTAGCATTACTTGATTTAAGTTTAATTTTTACATGTCAATAATTTTCGTTCTAGAAACTGGGTGCCTCATTTATAAAAACAAGTCCGAAGTATTTACACAGTCCACATTCCGAATATCTTGGCAAGAAGTACCAGGAACTCTTATGGCCCGACCCGGAATTCTAACCTGGGACCTCATAGCCCGCAGCCTTGGGTATAAGCTAGCCAATAGCCAGACCTACGAGGCAGTTATGACGATTAGGTACCTACCAAGGATTTGATATTTCTCTTCGAATGACATTTCATGGAATGTCGTTGCCTCTAAAGTTTTCTACTTCGAAGGCATGTATAGTCTATCACCATCATCATGAAAGACGTCCTGCTGAAAGACGTCCACTGCTGGATATAGGCCTCCCCCAAGCATCCGTCGCCACTTCGTCCAGTTCTGTGCTTGTCGCATGCAGTGGATTCCTACTGTCTTCACAAGGTCATCGGTCCACCTTGTGGGAGACCATCTAACGCTACGTCTTCCGGTACGCGGTCGCCACTCCAGAACCTTTCGGCCCTATCGACCATATGTTTTGTGAGCAATGTGCCCTGCCCACTGACACTTAAGTCTGGCAATTTTTGGGGCTATACCGACTACCTTAGTTCTTCTGCGGATCTATTCACATCTGATTCGATCACATAGGGAAATTCCAAGCATAGCCCTCTCTATTGTCATTTGGGGGGTTAAATCTATGACTTGTTTAAATTCGGTGAAGGACATCGTGAAACGGTCTCTAAGCCCAGCGGCGAGTCCAGGATTGTCATTTGGGAGGGGCTTGACCGCGTGAGTGGCAGAATGAGTGGCGTGCGGATTCAAAATTCGTCCAGTAAACAAAAACATCTCATTAAAAAAAACTTGAAAACATAATACTTATTATGTTAAGAATAATTGATGACAATTGTAGCAAGTGTAATGCTTGCTAAAAAGTTTAATTAATTAGAATATTAAATATTAAGTTCACTTTATGATTTGTCACGGAAGAACTCAGATTTTTTTGGGGGGCTTGAGCCACCTAGCGCCCGCCCCCTTGACCTGCTACTGCCTAAGCCACTTGACCCATCGCAGACAACTAGCGACAAGCAAGTAGAACTAGCAACTAGAAACAAGTTGGCGAGCAGCGAGCAACGAGTGCGCAACGGAGACGAGCGATTACTCGCTGGTGAGCGTTTGCACCAAGCGTGAGTCTCTCCGTGAATGTTCTGAGAGACTAGAGTCTAGCTTTTGTCGGTTCGACAAACGAGTACTCACTGGCGGTGTGAACAGACAGCAATCATAACTACTAATATATGCATCTCTTGTACTGACACGGGACCTACAACTATTGTACGTTTCTTGAGAGGGAAAATAGTCGATAGCTGGCGGCAACTCGCAATGGACAAAGACGTCAAGCGATTCCTTTTCTGTATGAAGGCTCCAAACAGGCGCAAAGCGACTCTTATAAAACAATTTCTAAGAAAACTTCACGGTAAAACAATTACCGGTGTCGCGTCGCCCCTGTTTTCGGGAGCCTTGTGGAGAATATTTTGCTGTATTTTCTTAGCTTACCTACCTTTATTAACAAAAAAAAACAGAGCTCCCACCCCCAACAATTATCAAATACATATTTAAAGGCAAATTAACCAAAACATTAATTTACCAATTCCAAAACTCAAAAACAATTAACGAAAAAATTAAGAAGTTATAATCAAAACCGAGTCGACAGCCATAACAGAGGCAAAGACAATAAATCAATTGAGTCTCCACTCCGTTCTATAAGCGACCATCTGACTACTCCAATTAAATGAACTAACTAAATAATTATCAGAATTAATGACTCCACACATATATCAGCAGACTCCTTAAATAAATCTCCCGTTTGATGTACAAGGAGTGCGCGTGAGCACGCTTGAGACGCCGGCCACGCCCCTTCACAGTGATTGGTCCAACTCTAATTATAACTTTGTGGATCTTCATGAGCTATTTGCATCGTTTAAGTATCTACAACTAATTATGTACTCTGTATGAGCCAGATACAGTTGAGATTTGAATGTGTTTCGGTAAGGAATACTGTCATCCAGAAAGACGCCCATTAGTAAAGACTCTCAATCTTCATTCGGATCAGTCGCACCACTGCCAGATATAACTAATTTGATAATTAAACAATTTTCAACCTTAGGTCTCTTAAAATAAGGGAGATAGAAGCCAAAATCTGTTGAGATACGATTATGTTTTTCAAAAGAGGTAGTTAACATTCCGTCCCCAGACGTTTCAGCGGACGAATTGACAAAAACGCATCGTGGAGCTTTCTTATTAGTTTAAATTATGATCCTGTGTGAGATACTACACTTTGAATAGTTCAGTGTTTAAATTGTGATTCAAAATGTCCCTCAAGCTGCGACAGTGCACACGTTGATTAAATAATCAAATAAATTAAGCGAATACAAAATGGATCCCTCAGAATCCACAATGGACGTTGAAGAAATAAAAACAGAAAAAAATGAAACAAAACTTCCGTTTTCCATAGAGAATTTATTGGCTGATAAATTCGAAAAACAAAGTTCTAATGATTTTACAAATGATGCGAACGCGTCTACTAGTGGTGTGACTTGTGATTTGAAAAGTAATTTCGTTACCGATGTGACTGACACTATCGATTCGGACGATGACGATCGAGCCAGTAGCAACAGTTCGGAGAATGTTGACGTCGAGAGTTCCACCGTCGGCGATGCGCAAGAGTTCCTTGATTTAAAATCTACTGATTATGGACAATCAGGTATTTATTTAGTTATTACTTTACACACATTAAAATCCTTAAACATAACGAGTACATAAGTGATAATTATGTTGCAAATCTAAGCTAATGAAGCAAAGAAAATATACCAATTATTTTTTTAACTGCACCCTTCTTTGGATGTCTGGGCCCATAGCTACTTTTCAAATTCATAGTAGATAACTGTAGCATTACAATGCTGTTCTAATAGGATTATCGATAGTTAGCTTGCTACCTCATAATATTGGTATTGTATTTCTTTTGCACCTTTCCTCCATCTGCATTAAATTGTAAAAAAATAGGTACAACTCAAATAAAATGGTGACTTACATTACAATAACTGATTACTTTAACTTGAGATAAGCCGTCACAGCGCGAGTAGTTGATTATTTTGACAAAAAAAAAAGCATAGAAAGTTAATTCATAACATCATAACATAACATCACGCCTTGTTTCCCCGAAGGGTTGGGCAGAGGTGTCCCTGTAGCAGGCACACCCACATTTCGCCAGTTATGTTTAAGTCCCATGTAATAGGGGGCGAGCCTATTGCCATCAACCGGGCACAAATCCAGACTCCGAGCTGCTAACAAAACCCAATAACATTTTGCTCGACCCGGGAATCGAACCCAGGACCTCATACTTAGCAGTAGCGCTTGCGACCACTACACCAACGAGGCAGTCAGTTTTCCGTCTGACTGCCTGTCAAGAGCCTTTTTAAAAAACATGTTCTCCCATACATCGTAAGTTGGTCGATTATTACTCGTTAACTTGTAGAGCCTACTTAGCTGTGATAGTTATCCTTTTAATTTCGTTATATATACTACTACTGTAATTTTTTCACATATCCAAAAACAACCCTTTAGCTGGTAGAGGGGGAACACTTGACTCTAATAAAAATTATCACTTTAAAGCTTAATATTTCGCAAACGGATCCCTGAATCCAAAAATGGTTATCACACATTCACAATATTTTTGAACGACCTTTCCAACAACAACCACGGGACAGACGAGAAATCAAAAATCATTCCCGCTTTATGTGTAGGGTGGTAGCTGGTACCTAGGTACCAAAAAAAAAAAAACTTTGTCAGCGTGATTAAGTACATCCATGCCAAATTACAGCTTTCAAGTACTAGCTCTGAGCTAAGAAGCGGACAGACAGACAGACATAGCGTAAATATAAGGGTTTCTTGTTGACTACGGAACCCTAAAAAGAGAGAGAATTGGTGGTTTTGATACAAACACTTACTGAGCAACGAACTGAAAATACGAACTGCTTGCGTTGTTTATAATCAGACTATTTGACTAAATACACACATCAAAAGTGTCTAGGGATCAACATATATTTTTGCAATAACTTTTGTCCTGATTGATATTAATTAAAATTTTCTTTAAGGATTCATCAAATAAAGTGTTTTCGTTTGTCACAGTAACGATAAACCAAGTCACCTTTGGATTAATAAAGAAATTTGCCATTTTCCTAATAAAGGGATTTTTGACATTTGAACCACTAACATTAAAGTTCGAAAAAAAGACTGAAATAACAGTTTTCTTTAAAATTTTATTGGGTAACTTAAACAATTAATAATCCGTGTTTCTACCGCGAACACTAACAACACAAGAACATCGGTTTGGCATACTCAAAATGAGTTCATCCAAATCACGCTGTGGAATGGCCGCCCATGTTCGTTGCAACAACAAAAAAAGGTCTTCTTGCGACTGGATACCCTCCATATTCGGCAGAGCTCTTCTCTGTAGCATATCCCATGCATGCTCAATCGGGTTCAAGTCTGGCGACTGAGCAGGCCAGAGCAGGACATTGATGTTAGCTGCGGCGAGAGTCTGTCTTACAACTCTTGCGGTGTGCGGTCGTGCATTATCATGCATTAACTGAAATAAGGGACCGATTTGCACTTGTAGAGGAACGATGACGTCAGATACAATCGTCTCAGCATAAATTTGAGCGTTGAGGTTGCCTCTGATCCAAATCAACTCAGTTCTTCCGCCGATCCAAATACCCGCCCATACCATGATGGTTCCACCACTATAAGGATGGACTTCCTGGCAGGATTTTAATCGCTGTTGGCGTCCAGGGGTTCTCCAGTGTCGTATACGTCTTGTATCCGGTCTCATACCAAAACGAGACTCATCAGAAAAGCACACGAAACGCCATTGTTCTTCTGCCCAATTTCTGTGTTCAAGAGCCCATTGATATCGAATCCTACGATTGTGCATTGCTATAGGTGGTACCCGTAGCGGTCTTCGGGAATGAAGGTTCACTTCATGCAAGCGGTTTCTGACTGTTTGGTCGCTAATTAAGTTCCCTGAAGAGTGATGAAGCCTCACGGCTAACATCATGGCGGTTATTGTTGGAGCTCTTCGAGTTAAGATTTGAATGTATCGGTCTTGTCTCCGTGTGGTGCAGCGATACCGTCCTCCATGGCGCTCAGCCACGGTACCAGTGCTTCGGTAACGTGTCCAAAGTCGACTGATAACACTCTGACTTGTATTCAGAGCTAAAGCCACAGTACGTTGCCGGGAACCAGCTTCTATCATTCCCACGGCTCTGAGCATTTCTTCCCTGCTTAAATGACGTCGCCGCTCCATAATAACGTTGGTTTTAATCAGTAGTAGGGAAACAGTAGCACTAATAATGTCTTCAATGCGTTGTATGTTTTTATAGGGAAAATATTGACAGCTGATTTTCATCTTTTACTCGAATTTGATTAACAGTTCCTGTTTCAAATTATGAAATGCACCAAAAAGGATCCATATAAATTTATATAATCATAAATTTATTACAAAGCCACATCTCAATCTCAAGAAATCCGCATAAAAATGCTTGATCCCTAGACACTTTTGATGTGTGTATATGGGATGGGCCCCAGCACAGATATAATTATGAATGTGAGCATTTGTTAGATGCGAATGTTAAATACGCAGTCCCCTTGTTGTCAAATAAAGGTAGCAGTATAACCACTCTAAAACCCATAGCGGTGCCGTCGACATGTTCAGTAAAATAATTAAAAATATATCAAGTGATACGTCGAGAGAATGCGTTCCCGACACCTGTCAGTTGGAAAATTTATTCGCACAACACGTATTCAATAATATGAAACTGATAGGTGTCAAGAACGCATTTTCTCGACGTGACGGCCGGACTGTAGTTGCAAATCATGGGCTGCAGTCGGTGCTGTCACTAGTAAGGTTTTGCTTGCCTGAAGCAAAATCGGGCAATCACAACTTACAACAGCTAGATTATTTTTAAAGGCAGTATTTACGCGAGGCTTCTTGTCTGTGAAACGGTTCCAGCAGCCCGGCGGCGCCAGGTAGTTAGTTATCAGGTAAGCTTGCAGCAGTTGTGGTGGATAGACAGCTAGAGAGCACTGAGCACCACCAGCACTCAGCAGCTTCTACGAGGCGCGTCTGCTGTACCTACGTCAGTCGTTCGACTGACAACGCAATCTTTGGCAGTTCGTTTAGGTAGTTTATTCCGACGGCGCATAGCATCCGTTACATCTATCGAGATTGTGTGAGATGGAACTCGAGAACGTCAATTTTATGTAGGCCTACCGATAGTTAGAGCGTTTACGCACTGTATCTGATTCGAAATGACGGTCTGAAGTACCCGTAGTATTATTTTCATGAGGGGTCACACACTAAATCCATCATTCCTTCCGACCGAACTCAGATGATCGAATCTTGTAATTTGGATTCGGATCGGGCGTAGTGCACAAACGCTTTTACGATTTCACTGCTCCTCAGACCTCATCATTATGACGTTGGACTCTTTGAACAAAGCGTCTCAAACTTCAGGTTAAGAGAGCGGTCTAAGAAGATTTTTTGTGAAGTGTAAACTTCTTTAGGCGCACTTTGCGCTCTTTCTGAACAGTGAACCAAACTGAACCGTCACGCTCGGTTCGGTGACTCTGAATCGGGTATACTCTCTACTCGGGCTCCAGTCGGTCGGTGACGCTGAAACCCGTATAATCGGGGCTGAATAGCGTGTACTCGGCTCATATAATTTTTCACTTATATCGTGTCACGTGTGCTAATAAGATGAGCTTTTTTTTTACTGCACTGATTTATAGATCAATCTGTACACAGCTTCTTCCATCAATGGTATCTTACATTTGAACAGAGGTTTCTTTTGTCGGTATCCATCTACTATATCCTAAATAAAAACGTATCTAAAATCCGATTTCAGTCACAAATCGTATCGTATCAATAATCCGCACGAAATAAACCGATTTCACAAAACCACGGCAAGAGTAGATTTGCGTAAGCAAGTATTTGTTTATGTTTGGACATTTTTTTATTTTTGATCAATGCACTTACAACCGAATAAGTAATATTACTAGCGACGAACGAAACTGCGATTCAGAGGCGCCGGAGCTGGTCCTAAAATCGATTTCTAAAAACGGACCTTGAAAACGATTTCAAAATTTGAAATCGAATATTTTAACAGTTTGCGTAAAAATCCATCCTTGTCCTACTTGAAAACTATTGGGACTGGGAGGAAAACGTCTTTATCTTTAAGGTCAGCATTGCATCGGGAAACCGTTTGATGTTCCAAGAACTACCTTCCCAGGTACCTATGCTGTCAGATTTTAACATTCGTTTTTTTTTGTGTAAGTGTGGCATCTCGCAGGTCAACCTAGGAGGTTGTCGGGTGCATAACCAGGCTATAAATGAAGGCCTTCAGGCAGGGCATAAAACTGATGAACTTACTTAGCGACACACGCGCTAGGGTAGCCCCTCGGCTTAGGGCGTCGCTGGGGGAGGGCAGCAAGGGACATCTGGATGGTCTTAGATTTATGGATATTTTGTTTTTGTTTATCTTCTAAATCTTCGAACCTATGAGTCTCTGCAACTATATATTGTAAGTAGTTGGGGCTCAGCTCGGAAAATACAACTGGACTTCAACTTGAAAATGCAAATGGGCTGAACTACTTTTCGGTTTCTGGCACACCGTCCCTTTTAGTTACCTATTTGTTCCTTTGCAGAGTTATCTATACTAATATTATAAATATTAATCTAGACTAATATTATAAAGTGGTGTCGCAGGCAAAAGCTAGAAATATTATAAAGAGGCAAAACTTTGTTTGTTTGTTTGTAAGTTTGTATGTAGGGGGTGATTTGAAAACTCTTTTTGCATTGGATTGACCAATTCTCGAGGAAGGTTATAGGCACGCAGACGAAATCGCAGGTAGAAGCTAGTGTCTTATAAAATAAACCAATGCATGGAATCGATCAAATCAAGAGCCGTTGATCTAGCGAAATCTTTGATCTAATGAGCGAAATTTTGGACCACCAGATATGTAACTAACTATTACAATTTTACCTATCTCGTTTCATTATGCCATCGACGCCATCAGACTACGGTCTACTGAAGAGGTCTACCTGCACCAGGTAGACCGGAGCGTGTATTGGAATTGACCTGTGCAGTTCTTGGAACATACGACACGCCGGTCGACCTGCGCAAGCACACCTACACAGGTAGACCGTAGCATGTATGGCCTACATTACATAAACATAAACAGGGGGGGGGTCGAAAATGTCCTGTATGGCTTTGAGAAAAAGATTGTAAGTACGGCTGTACCTACCTTTGTTTGGTTTCTCGACTTGGCGGGAAACAAACAAAGGTAGGTATAAAAAAAACAAACAAACAAACACTGCCATGCCACCAGAACACACTCCTTCTTCCCAATGGCAGAAACTACAACACGCCACTTGCTACAATTCTTACACACCTACTCATACCTCGTTTACGTTCATAAAATAAGCATTGAATGGCGGATTCATTGTTTTCAATATTAACTATAGGTATCCACCTACTTAATACTTAAGGAACTTTGAACCTTCGCGATAAAAAATCGAGAACGTTGTTTCAAAAATTGAATATTTAGGTATCGTTTAGGCAAAGCTTACAAAAAAATGTCTCTTATCCAAAATTTCAACACAAATAATTACTCCTTCCGGTGACAAAATAAATCAAAATATACTATTTCAAAATGGATACCTATTTGAAACAAACAAATAAATCACAGAAACGCGAGCTTGTAATTTGAAACAACATAATTAATTAAAAAACATAAAAAGTAAAGCAATTGACGCCTTCCCGCGCCATTTGACTTCACGCAACGCTCCCGCGCTTCGTGTATTTTTGGCGCCAATTAATCTGTTGGTTCGTTCGGATATCTTACTTTTTTAATGACACTACTGCAATAGAGGACACGAAATTAATCACTAGAAAAATTAATGGATTGGGTAGACGCTAAACGTTATGTTATGGGCACGGAAAGTTTCTACCTAGTATTAAATTACATCGGCATCGACTGTGAAAAACTTGAGTGTAAAACATGATTATGATTATCAGACATATAAACATCCCGTTTATCCGGGATTCTAGCTTTTTGTGATTAAACTATGACAGGTACCTAGGGATTATACAGGAAGTTAGGCAGACGGTTGAACATACGAAAATGGCGGATCCGATGGGCCGTGTGCTACGTGTTTAGGCGCAATAACAAGACCCAGGCCACACGGATTTCTTTAAATGTTTTTTTTATTTTTATTTATTTTATTCTTAAGTCGTCGTTTTTCAAACTTCAAACGTCAATAATTTCATTAAAAAAATAACAAAACTGTTAACATTTTTATTTTATTTTCATCTAGAGTAACTGTAGAATCTTATAAAATTTGTTTTTGATTCAGATGATTGCCAGAAAATTAAATACGAGCCCTTAAACTACAAACAAATTAAAAATATATACCAAAAGCCCGAATTTGAACAGCATTAAAAAAACTAAGAGTGACAGAGCAGTTCTAATTCTAGGAAAACATCTTTGGTTCATGCAATATGCACAATTTATTTTAAAACATTTACAATAATTCACCAATTTTAACTGCCTGGGCCTTTTATCACGGAACTCTACATTTGCGAAAACTGAAATTATTCACTTAAAAGTAATTTTTTTTTACGTGTTTCATTCTACAATCTTATTCTAGATGAAAAAGGTTGCCAGTTTTGTTATTTTTAAATGAAATTATTGATGTTTGAAGTTTGAGCAACGACGAATTTCGAATATTTAAAAAAGAAATTTAAAAAATAATCGTGCCCTGGGTCTTTTTATTGGGCCTAAACACGTAGCAGACCGCCCCACGAATCCGTCATTTTCGTATGTTCAACCGTCTGCCTAACACCCTGTATATTCAACGCTTTTTAATAACAGTTGAAAAAAAAATCTGCATGAAAATATGAATGCAGTCAATGAAAACTCATAAAAGAATAGCATTTTCATTTCTTTTCAATATATTACGGTAGACCATCTCGTTTCTTTCTTTCTTTCTTTTTTTATAACTGTTACAAACTTCGTTACAAACGCGAGAAGACAGCTGACACCGCCCGTTTTTCATCGATTCCAGAAATGTTTGATTAATGATTTTCTTGTTTACAAAAAACATTCGTTAATTCTTTCTTCCCGTGTGGTCCAGTCCATGGCCACCGAATTTATCCAGTATTCTTTGTAACACTTATTTTTTTCAACAGAAAACTCGTGTAATTTCGGTTTAAATACGCACTGAAGATAATAAGCCCGCAAACTCACGGTCCAACCCTGACTACAAGTCAGGGTTGGACCGTGAGTTTGCGGGGCTCTGGACTAATACTACTTGGGGACCTGCCTGAGTAATCAACTTTTTGCCATTTTGTCAATAAACTGTTTTCGGCATTGATGTACTAGGTTCACGATACAGGAAAAAGAAGAGGACAATTAAGGCTCATACAGACGGGAACAACTTGTCGCGGAACGTGTCACGTGGCGATTCTGCGATATTATCGTCACGCAACACCTTTCACACTAACGCCCCGCGATTTCGCGGGCGCGACACGCAACGAAGAGTTAAGGCAATTTAGTTCTATTTCATTTGGGACATCATATAAGGCCTAAACATGGAGGCTCACTAAAGACACTGCGTACAAAGTCCAACTTGAACAAAGGGCTATAGAGTCATGTTAGGCCTATCAATAACGGGTGGACGACCTACATAAGATCGCGGGGAAGACCTGTACCCTAATTGCATAACTTATTTTTGTAAACGATTATGACAAATTTGTTTCATTTGACAGTTCAACAACGTTCATTGGGTTATTTACATTGTTGAGCAGATTTTTTTTCCAACTTATGAAGCAATGAATTAGCAATCTGTTTTAAATCGAAACAAATTGTGATTGATCGTGCATTACGCAATTAGAGTACAGGGCAATCCTTGAGTCATTGCAATTAAATGAAAGAAAATTTAAAACTCATATGAAAAGTTCAGTTTGTAAACAAGCATATTACAAATAAGAGGATCATATCCAAGATAAGAATAACCTTGGAAACATAGGATCTTGCTCCATAGGATAATCTAGAATCTAGACAAAATCAAACTGGTTGTTAATTTAATTGTATAATTTATATTATTTTGATTACCATATGACATTGATATTACATTCTGTGATTACTTCCTCACACACTGACTTATTAATTATACAATTTTAGGAAAATCATCTACTTTTGCAATGTTTATAAATATGTGAGCACCATGGATCTATCACATAATTAATTTATATGTTGTTGAACTATCGAAATGAAACAAATTAGGCATAATTGTTAACGAAAATAAGTTACGCAATTAGGGTTCTAATTGCGTAACTTATTTTCGTTAACAATTATGCCTAATTTTATCGGAAGCAGCAGGGAAGCATGTTACAAAAGGGAGGAGGTCTTTACTCGGCAGTCGGTGGAACAAGGCTGTCGTTGATGATGATGCCACCGGGCTATGATGATGCCGGGCCACCCCAGATGCAACAGATTTTAAGGACGATGATCATATTACTATCTTGCCGGATTATTCCTTGGGTACATACGCGGGAGCGCACCTAAATCCTATTCTGTGATAGAGGACACTCCATGCCAGCCAAATTATTATGCTGATGTTATAAAATTATGCTGCGTCACGGTGAGGTGTGCTTTTACTTGCATAGCTCCAAATTTGTGTTGCTGGTATCATCCATGGAATTTGCTCTTGTTTTGAATTATGATCTTATGATTAGTTTTTGTTGTTGTAAGTAACAATAATTAACAGAGAAGTTTAGTGCGTGCTTTTTAGTTGAATTTTCTTTGAAAAACTGTTCTTTCTTCTAGTCTGTTATTATTTCTTAAATAAAAATATCCATATCACATATTATATCGGGCAATAAAGTACAAAAACATAAATCATACTTTATAGTAAAAACATAATAAAAAAATGTATATACAGGTTTTTTCAGTGACAATTGCCAATAACTCGTTGTAACGATTTTTACGCAAAAAAACATCATAAAACGCTAATTTATTTACGATCTGCCAACTATAAAGCGTCTCCGGACATTTTTGTTCGAGCAATTGCGGCTCGAATTAGCCGTTTGAATTGGTTTCCCGCGTTCCACTCACACTTGCAAATGGAACGATTTAAATTTACCCACACATGCTCCAATAGGGACGACTCTCGTATTTGTCGGATATAATCGAAATATTCGCGCGTTTCACTTAATTTATAAATTAACTGCCATGTCATCGGCTTTTCTTTTAATGTACCTACTATGAAAATTTATGACGGTATTATTCCCTCTTCAATAGCGGATTGAAAGTGCCACCTAAAATTTTTCTCGGTTTTTTAATACGTTTTCAAAGTATTTTACATAATCCCAATTCTTTGAAGCCTCAGATAGGTGTAGAGTTTTTGAATGATATATCACAAAACAAATTATCTCCAAGCCAGCCAGTTTATCACGGAGTTCATAAAATGTCAAATATTTACACAAAACTGACAGCCCTACACTTATAGACCCGTTAACCGCACAGTGATGTCTCATTTTCTAAATTTGTTACGAAAAGATAAATCTCCGCACGTCCCGGCTCTCGTTAGCTAAATCTTTCTCCCCCGTAATTATTCACCCGTTAGAAAAAAAAGGAAATAAACATGAAAAGAAACGTCTCACAACTGAAATTTAGTAAGTGGCCTGAGCTCATTAAAAAGCTGTAAAATTCTATTACCAGACAACGGATGGGTGTTTATCCGAACGAGCCAAACGTCATACGGGACCAACAACTTTGTTTTTATCGTTTCACAGCTAAACGTCATTTGAAAAGAGTCTTTACGTCGACGGTTTAAGAGTGTCAATTAAATTATTTGTCCGAAAATAAAATAGTGTGGGGTTCACAATGGCGGGAAACAAAGACGTGAAGCGTTGACAAGCGAGGATAAATTGACATTAATTGCCTTACCACTGTCGAAGTGGTTTGCAAGCGTGTTACGTAGTCGTTTTTGACGGCAATAGGATTATTTTAGGCGCTAATTAATTTACTTTCTACATTATTGCGGGCGATTTGATGAATTGCGTCTGGAAGTCTGTTTGGTGTTTGAAATGTTTGATGTTAGACATTTAGATGCGTTCGGATACGTGTATTTTGTAAACAAAAGATTTAAAAACACATTTATTCTGATCAAGCTTGAATGTACTTGAGATTCTTCGTGCTAGGCTATCGTTACATTACAGCGTATATTTTAGGTTACCTACACTGTCATGTCTGTCATTAATTTCATCATTCTCCTGCCGTCTTTTTCTTCCATACCTACTTCTCTATCAGTCGTCATCTCAATAGTCACCCCTTTCTAGCCATATCATCTTTCACACAGTCCATCCATCGTTTCTTTGGTCTTCCCCTACTCTTATAGCCATCCACGTTCGTACTCAAAACTTGCCTCACGACATTTTTCTCACTCCTCCGCATTACATACCACACCATGACAACCGATTTTCACACAATTTTTCAGACTCCGGTGTTAATACCTACATTGTCATTATTCTCTATTAATTCACAAAGCGACGTAAGAGTATCACAAGACACTGGCCTAGGGGCACAGCTAGCCTAGGGGCCCCACTCGCCCAGCTACTCCGACTAGCTGGCTTGCCTGACGGCAGGCGGAAATGAAATTATACACTGAGAGAAAAAAATTAAATTAAAGTTTGTATGGGAACCCTATGATTTCATGAAAATTCAACATAACACATAACATCACGCTTTGTTTCCCCGAAGGGTTGGGCAGAGGAGTCCCTGTAGCAGGTTCACCCACATTTCGCCAGTTATGAAAATTCAAATTTATGCAAATAAAGAATTACGTGTTTCAGCATTTTTCTAAAATGATCCCTCAGAAGAGTAAAATAGGGGATGATTTTTTTATTGACATTTTTGTGTGACTCTTTTCAAGAGATTTATGGGATTGGAAATATAGTCATAGTCGTACCTATATTGAGGTGAAATTTAGTCTCAATAAAATCTATGATTTTTCGGAATTTTCCATTCATTGAACACTTTTTGTCGTTATTAACACACAGATAAAACGAGTGCATTTTATTTACTAAATTTACAAAATGGCTTCGGAATGGGGGGGCCGCAAATCTTGAAGTGCCTAGAGGCCCTGGGTCTCTAAGTGTGGGCCTGTCAATAATGTCATTCACTAGCAGCGTGGAATGACAACTCACTTCACCTATTTACGGTGAGATCAGGTCAGGTTTATTTACGGTTTAGGTCAGTTGAATTTAAAGTTGCGAGAATGATTCCATTATAAACATTCTAGGAATAGTTAATGACGATACAATACTTGGATATTTATCTTGCCATGCGAACAACGTTGAAAAATTGTTGATGAAGATATATGAAATACAGTATATCTGTGATGAAGATCATAAAAGTTTGATTTAAAAAATTAAAATGTTCCAAATATTTTCAGGAAGAACATTTTTAAACATGATATCATTTGAAAGATCACGACGCCACTTATCAAATCGTTCTGGAGATTTATTTTATCATCACTGATCATATCCGACTCGTTATTTCTGCGATAAAGTTGAATTATATTTTATTTCTCTGAATTGGTTGATGATGTAGGTACCAAGACCAATTTATTGGATTCTATGAAGTCATCTAAAAAAAAAACTACGTTTTGCACTCCACTAAAATTTTAAAGACCAGCCGATCTAGTCCGTAAAAATCACACCGTGAAAACTTAAGTGAAGTGATGAAAGACAGCTCACTTCATCTCCGTTTTCACAGAGAGAATTTTACAGAATAGACCGGCTTGACCAATATTACCTATCAATCCTAAAATAGAGTACGGAGGCCAAATTTTTGAACCTAAATATTATTCGAAACTGTAGTCTGTAGTCTCCTATAGAACGAGAAAATTTTGCCAAGTAGGTACCAGAGCAGCCAAAACTCAGCGGAGTCTGGACTGCAATACGACCGCTCCAGATTTTTTTTAAACGACTTATTTATTTATAACATAACCACATAACTGGCTGCACAGTTTATGAAGTCACAACTCCTAAATAAAAATTGAAAAAAAAAATAAGACATTTATTTTGGCGCGCTAATTACCGCGTTCGGATAGTCAGTGTGGCGCTCACACTCAGTTCCAAGATGGCGGCCCGACTGGCTTGACATGTTGATATATTACCACTAATTACTCAAACCGGGGAGGTGTTTATTGAAAATAGCTGTAAGGTGACGACGAGTCGTGTCTGCTACGATTTCTATGTCCGTTCAGAATGACTTCCGTAATAAATTAACTGTAGGTACCATCGTTTTACGAAACTAATTATAAAATTTAATGAAGTAGACTGATAATGAGAGTCATTATTGACGATGGACGCTAGATTTTAAATGGCGAAATTTGTCTACTGGGCCCACAGAAGCCGTAAAACATGTGTCTTGCCAAAAGAGCGAATATTTGGCTTGTAAAAGCAATCGTAATCGATCAACGCTTAAAGATGAACAATTCGCAAGTGTCAGTCTTCTTTCATTACGGCTACCTACACATTTGAACGTTACTAGTCTGATGAGTGACAAGCCATTCACGAGACAGCTAGTTCATTGAAGAGCTGAAAAGCTGTAGATTTCTTTGATCAAGTTTTGCCAACCTCGTACTCGTTGTCATCTTGTTTTCGCTTGACTGGTAGGAGTAAGACTAACAATAGAGTTGTTCACTTATGTTTATTTACAAATTAAATTATTTTTACCTATCCTCAAAGCCTTAATTGTGACCTCACGCAAACGCTTCTTTTACCTCGCAAGGTCATAATTGCTCAATAGTTTGCGGGAGATCGGTCGAAGAAGGCAACACACAAAGAATAATGGAAAGCTATGGGGAGACCTTTGCCCAGCATAATCAGCCTTTAATGTTCCGACTGCTGGGACACAGGCCTCTGTGAGAGAGAAGGCCGTATTCCACCACGCGGGCCCAGTGCGGGTTGGTAGATGTCACATGTCTACGAATTTTTGGTACTAGGACATGCCGGTTTCCTGAAAATGTTTTCCTTCACCGTTTCGAGAGCAGTGGTCATGAAATAATTGACCATGGTCAAGCGCCTTTTTACGTTCGAACCTACGACCTACAAATTGTAAGTCGCCACTGGGCCACCTCTGTCCAGTAGTGGGGACAATATGGGATCAATAAAAAAACAACAATACGGGTATATCGGGGTAGATGCTATGATGATACTGAAGTATCCAAGCAAATCATATTCTCATTCTAAATCAACCAACTTTCTTTGAGCAATGCAATGACATTTTAAATAATTCTGCCAATAATTTGGCAACAACTAATGACATTAATTATCATTTAAATTAGAAATTAGGACAATAGACAAAACCTCTTGCTTAATAAATGAAGAAAATTTAAATACTGGTTTAAATCATCAAAATGTTACAAAAAGTTCTTTGATATCTCACCCATCGAATTGTAGTAATCTTAATAAATGTAATAATAATAATACTCTAAAAATTGTTCATCAAAATATACAGGGTGTGATAGGTAAGGAATTAGAATTGGAGCTGTTCATGAACTGTAGTTATATTGATATCCTATGTGTAACTGAACATTGGTTGAAAGTCCACCAGTTCATGTTCAGCTTTAACAACCACCAGGTTGCCAGCTCATTCAGCAGAGTTAATATGATACGTGGTGGCTCTTTAATAATTGTTCGTAACAATTTGAAATTTAAAGAACGTAAGGATATTGTGAGCCTCTCTGTTGAGCGAGTTATTGAAATAGCTTGCATTGAGCTTGAGCAGTTCATTGTAATGAGCGTGTACAGGCCCCCATGTGCTTCATATGATATTTTTGAGAAATATATGGAAGAAGTATTATTAAAGACTTGTAACAGTAATAAAACAGTTGTAGTCTGTGGAGATTTCAACATTAATATACTGGAAAAATCTGCTGTAGTAAATAAATTTATAACTTTATTAAAGTCATGTAATTTGTACAATATATTCTTTGAGCCGACTAGAATAACTGCCACTAGTGCTACCTGTATTGACAATATTTTTACAAACTTAAAACCTTCTAGCCATTTAATTATAAATGAGTTAGACTCTGATCACTGTGGCCAGTTAGTCACTTTCCCTCAGAAAACAGTCAGAGCACAAAGAAAACTTGTGAGTTTTATTCCTGTAAATAAAAGTCGCTTAGGCCAATTTAAGAATAATTTAATGGAAAAACTACCCGGTTTGCCTTATCAAAATGACCCGGATCAAGCTTACACTTTACTATTTAACCTCATCAATAGTGAGTTTAGGAAGGTTTTTACCTCAAAAACATTGCCTGTTTGTGACCGCATTATATTCAGTGATTGGGCAACACCAGGTATTTACAAAAGTAGGCAGAGGTTATTTGAATTGTATCATGAAAAAACATATAACTATGGTGAAACTTTTCAAGAATTTGTTAAGAAATATTCAAAATTTTTTAAAAGAGCCTGTTCCTCAGCAAAAGCCATACACATTAAAAATAAAATAAAATCTTCTGGAAATAAAATTAAAACAACTTGGAATATTATTAATTCAGAAACGGGAAGAACGACAGTACGGAATCGTGACTTCCATCTAAAAATTAATGATGTAGATATTAAGGCAGACGTGGAGGTGGCAACCGAGTTTGAAATTTTTTTTACTAATATTCCTATTTTAACAACCAAAACTCTGTCATCGTCGTCCTCTACTTCTGCTTACTCAATACTTAAAGAATGTGTACCAGAATGTGACAAACTTTTTGAATTCACAGTTATTACTGCTAAAGACATTATAGAATCTTATAAAAATCTTGATGTAAAAAAAACTGCTGACCTTTGGGGATTATCAGTACATACCGTGTCCTCAATAATTGATGTAATTTCACCCTTTTTAGCAGTCGTTTTTAACTCTTGTATTGCATCTGGTGTATTTCCTGATCTGATGAAACTTAGCAAAGTGATTCCATTGTTCAAATCTGGCAGCACAACTGATCCCACAAATTTTCGCCCTATTTCAATATTACCTACTTTGAGCAAAATCTTTGAAAAATTAATTTTAAAACAAATGTTAGGACATTTCAATGCATATAATCTACTTCATCTGAAACAGTTTGGTTTTACAAAGGGTCGTTCGTTCAACTACAGACGCGGGCGTGGAATTACTGAAGAGCATATTCGAGGCCTGGGAGGAGTCGCAAGATGCTCTTGGCATTTTCTGCGACTTGTCTAAGGCTTTCGATTGCGTACATCATGATACACTCACCAGGAAACTGTACCACTATGGTATGAGGGACAAGGCTCTTGACCTTCTGACTTCTTATCTGAACAACAGAATCCAGAAGGTCGATGTTAATGGCAAGAAATCTGCAGGATCTGCGGTCACCATGGGCGTTCCGCAGGGTTCAATTCTTGGGCCTTTCTTATTTCTAATTTATGTAAATGATTTACCTTATCACATAAGGGATAATCACAAAATAGTATTATTCGCAGATGACACTTCGCTCATTTTTAAAATCAAACGTCAGTTAGTCAACTTTGAACAAGTTAACGATGCACTCTCTAAAGTAGTGCATTGGTTTAATGTAAATAATCTTCTACTGAACGAAAAAAAGACTAAACTCATTAAATTTTCAATGCCAAATGTCAGGCAGCTATCTACCAATGTTCAAGTAAATGGAACAGAGTTGGACCCTGTTGATTCGACAGTTTTTCTTGGAATCACTATTGACAGTAAATTACAATGGGGCCCACACATAGAAAAATTGTCAGGAAGACTAAGTTCGGCCGCCTATGCTGTTAAAAAAATTAGACAGATAACTGATGTGGATACAGCCAGAATTGTTTATTTTAGTTATTTTCATAGTCTTATGTCATATGGGATTCTTCTCTGGGGAACCTGTGCGGACATTGATACTATCTTTGTTCTACAGAAAAGGGCTGTTCGAGCCATATACAACCTAGGTCCAAGAGATTCCCTTAGAGAAAAATTCAAAGAAATAAATATTCTGACTGTAGCCTCACAATATATTTTTGAAAACCTATTGTATGTACACAAAAATATATCAAATTTTAAGAAAATGTCCGATATTCATAGTTTAAATACCAGGAATAAACACAATCTTGCTGTGCATCGCACACGTCTCCACAAAGTAGGCAACTCGTTCATGGGTCAATGTATACGCTTTTACAACAAACTTCCCATTGACATTCGAAACTTACCCATTAATAGATTTAAAATCTGTATTAAAACTAAACTTTGTAAAAAAGGGTATTATAAAATTTCAGATTATTTAGAAGATAAAAAAGCATGGGATTGAACTGCTCGCTCTGCTAAGCCTTGTGATAAAACTTAACATTTTAATTATTTTGCAAAATCATGAAAATATACCAGTTTTATATACACATTGACATTGTTGAAAATTATATTCAAAATGACATGATTACTTTGTAAAGTATTATATTATTTTATTTAATTATTGTGAATGTGAGGACTATGTGGATATCATTATTATTTTCATTTTTCAGTTAGTTTTAATTATGGTCTGGCAGTTTGAGTAGTTTATGCGGCCTACCCAAATGTCCTTTCTTTGGTATTGTTCGTCGAGTTGAGCTCCTTAAGTTCTGAGTTGAGCTCCACGATTACTGACAAATGCTTGCACTGACTGGACAGGTTCACTCAAATCTGTGTGGTTCTTTCCTCAAAAGACCATTTCAGACACTAATCTACATGGTCCTCATATGGCCTGACCAAGATTATGTCTGGACTTTAAAAGAGACTGTGACCTCTGAGTTTGTTTCGGCCTTTCTTCTCAGAGTAGTCAGATAGGAAACGCCGAACTCAACTAGCTTATTTTTATTTTTTTTAATATGACGTGTAAAAGTGATTCTGATATCCTATTTACAGAATAAACAATTTCATTTCATTTCATTTCATTTCATTTCATTTCTTCACAGGATCGTGCTCATCTCGGGGCAAACGAGCTCGCACCGCATTCAGCGCCCAACAGATCAAGAGCTTAGAGGCTGAGTTTGAAAAGAACCGCTACTTGTCGGTGGCGGCGCGAGGCAGACTCGCCAGGCAACTTAGACTTACTGAGACACAGGTTTGTTGATAATCAACAGTTTTAAGAAGTATTTAATTTATTATAGACGCAATAAAGGGCACAATAAAAGAGCCACACCACAAACGACAGTACTAAGCGTTCCCACGACGCATCCTAGCAAGTCAATCGCACTGCCAACCTGTACCCTAATTGCGTAATACAACACAATCAAAATCTGTTTCGATTTGAAACAGATTGCTAATCCATTGCTTCATAAGTTGGAAAAAAATCTACTCAACAACTTAACGCAATGAATGTCGTTGAACTGTAAAATAAAACAAATTAGGCATTTTTGCTGACGAAAATGTTACGCAATTAGGGTACTGACCTGAGCTAATACTTTTGTGCAGACATAAGCGCAAATGTGATGGAAAGCGGACCTATCGTCAAATCTACAATACTTTTCCTTATTCACCAAAAAAAAAACAACAAATGCGACGCAGGTCTTTCAAAATATACTAAAAAGTAGTGTTCAGTCAGTCCCTAATTTATTTTGTTTTTCAGATAAAGATATGGTTTCAAAATCGTCGAACGAAATGGAAACGAAAATACACAAACGACATCGAACTTCTGGCACAGCAGTATTACAGCAGCCTTGGCATCGTCAGTCCTCGGCCAATGTTCGTCGGAGACCGCCTATGGATCTTCAACTACCCCAACAGAGTCCCACCCACACAACAACAGCAATGGATGAAGTCTCTAAACACAATGAACGCACAAAACCAAATTATAGACAGAACAAACATGTTTCGAAATCTACCAAAACCTGATGTTCCATTTTTGAACCCCACTGTGTATCCGAGCGAAAGAGTTTTCATGGACCGCGGTTTAAACATGGCGGGTAATGTCAATGTGAAAATTCCCGCCCAAAATCGCATTTTGCCAAGAGAAGTTTACAATAATATGGCGCAAAGGAGTATGGATGTGTTTAAAAATAATATTTTAAGCCACAGTAGCCCATCGCAAGACTCTAACGTTGATCATTTGAGGAGATTGGAGGAAAATTTCAGTATTTAAGACGTTTGTATTTGTCAGTAAGTTAATATTATTTGTAAATAAAGTTTTGGTCATGATTATTTTTGTGTAGGTATCATTTGTGGTTGTACCCTTTCAGTCATCGTCCATAGATACCTGCTAGGTACGCTTTGGAATAGGCAACTTCATATTTACTGACTGGCCGACTCCTTGACAATTCAGAATTGCCAGTAAATTAAATGCTCCGAGTTTGAGTTGCGTAGGTGTAGCCAGGCCCGCCGCTAACTGCTTCAGCGACAAAGGACTTTCAAGGTGTTTTATACGAAAACGCCATTTTGTTAGTATGATTATAGGACTAGATAACGTAAGCTTCCATAATATGCATCCCTCGACTCGCACCGGCAGAATTATTTTCAGGTTTCGGCTTCAGTGCAACATTATGCTTTCCTACCACATTTATTTACTAAGAGAACCTAAGATTGAAGAGCGAGCGAAGCGAACTCGACAAATGCACTTTATCTCGGTTTGGTTAAGTTAGCTTTTTATTCAAATATATAATTAGATAAAAATGAAGAGAACGTAGAATGTAAATATTTGATGATTTTTTTGCGTCTTTTCTTAAATACTTAGGTTAGATTTTCTTTTGACTATTATTATGCAAACCATATTTGCAGAGGACACTTCCCTCATTTTTTAAATCAAACGTCAGTTAGTCAACTATGAACAAGTTAACAATGCACTCTCTAAAGTTGTGCATTGGTTTAATGTAAATAATCTTCTACTGAACGAAAAAAAGACTAAACTCATTAAATTTTCAATGCCAAATGTCAGGCACCTAATTACCAGTGTTCAAGTTAATGGAACAGAGTTGGACCCTGTTGAGTCGACAGTTTTTTTGGAATCACTATTGACTGTAAATTACAATGGACCACACAGAAAAATTGTCAGGAAGGCCAAGTTCGGCCGCCTATGCTGTAAAAAAAAATAGACAGATAACTGACGTAGAGACAGCCAGAATTGTTTATTTTAGTTATTTTCATAGTCTTATGTCATATGGGATTCTTCTCTGGGGAACCTGTGCGGACATTAATACTATCTTTGGTCTACAGAAAAGGGGTGTTCGAGCCATTTACAACCTAGGTCCAAGAGATTCCCTTAGAGAAAAATTTAAAGAAATAAATATTCTGACTGTAGCCTAACAATATATTTTTGAAAACCTATTGTATATACCAACACAAAAATATATCGAATTTTAAGAAATGCCGATATTCATAGTTTAAATACCAGGAATAAACACAACCTTGCTGTACATCGCAAACGTCTCCACAAAGTAGGCAACTCGTTCATGAGTCAATATATACGCTTTTACAACAAACTTCCCATTAACATCCGAAACTTACCCATTAATAGATTTAAAATCTGTATTTAAAACCAAACTTTGTGAAAAAGGGTACTACAAAATTTCAGATTATTTAGAAGTTAAAAAAGCTTGGGATTGAGCTGCTCGCTCTACTAAGCTTTGTGATAAACCTTGTCATTTTTATTATTACCATGTAAAATCATCAAAATATACCAGTTTTATGTACATATTGGCATTGTTGAAAATTGTATTCAAAATGACATGATTACTTTGTAAAGTATTTTATTATTTTAATTATTGTGAATGTGAGGACTATGTGGATATCATTATTATTTTCATTTCTCTGCTAGTTTTAAAGATGGTCTTGTAGTTTGAGTAGTTTCTGTGGCCTACCCAAATGTCCTTTCTTTGGTATTGTTCGTCGAGTTGAGCTCCTTAAGTTCTGAGTTGAGCTCCACGATTACTGACAAATGCTTGTATTGACTGGACAGGTCCAGTCAGTACGAGCATTTGTCAGTAATCACAATAATTGGTGGTTTTTTTCTGGTTTTTTTTCTCAAAAAACCATTTCAGACGGTAATTTACACGGTCCTCAATATTACGTGTAAAAGTGATTCCGATATCCTATTAATAAAATAAACTATTTCATTTCATTAACCAGTAGATACCAAATTGGGCTAGTGCGCGGGTCCTATAGCAAATTCTACTAAAATGACCTGTTTCCCGAAATAACTCTAACCAAATCATTTTTTTTAAACAACGACGTTGTTTTCTTCTTGTTCCTTAGCACACAAGAACCATAACTTTTTTTAAACACTAGTACTTAGTCAGTATACCCACGTAAATAAACTCCACGGTTACTCTATTGAAAAAATTGGCTTTTACAATAGTTTCAAATAACAGTGTTACTACTAGGTATGGGCCGTATGTAGAGGGTATGTAAAAACCTGCACGATTTATTTTTGACCTCGCATTGTACGGAAATCCTAAACAATGAGAGATCAGAATAAACTGAAAATGTATAGCTTGATGTGTAGTCGTGTGTACCTAGTGCCGGAGGAGGATTTGAACGGTGATTTTCCCAAGAGAATCTAGAGTGCAAGAACGAGCGGAGCGAGCTCGACTAAGGTACCTCGGATAGGTTAGAGTTTACTTTGACCATTTACGTATATACAGAAAAAATATTATGTATAGGTAATATGAATAAAAGGATAGTTTACCGATGCCGACATTGGCGTTGGCGTTGGTTTGGCATTGGCACTGTTGGCGTGGCGACGCGGCGTCAAAATTCAAAATATTTTATTTCACATAAACCTACATGGGCACTTATGAAACGGCAGAAGCTAGGTGCACGGTTCCAATTGGTCGCTTTCTATGGAGCCGGCAAGAAACTCCACGGTTACTCTTTTGAAATAATTGGCTTTTACAATATTTTCAAATAACAGTGTTACTAGGTATGAGCCGTGAGTAGTGTTACCACCTTCTAGACTTTTGTCCGGACTTTGTCCGGATTTTTTGGCTTAGATGGAATACGAGTAATAAAACTTATTTAAATAAAGGCTCATGCAGACCAGCGCGATATCGCGGGCGCTACAAGAGTCGCGCTGCCTGTAGCGCCTGCGATATCGCGCCAGTTTGCACGAGCTTTAATACCAAATAAGTATTTAATATTTATTAACTTTATTGAAATGTCAGGCTTTTTGTCAGAACTTTTCAAATTTTAGACAAGGGCGGATCCAGCCTTCGAGTCAGGGGAGGGTCACATAGTCGGGGACAGGTTCCAATCAGTGGCGGAAAACGGCTCTTACGATTATGATGACAGATGCATTATAGAGGGGTGAAAAATCGATCTAGCTAGTTCACATATCTGGGAAAATTCGTTTTCTCTATTTTCACAGCCTCGGGAATGTGATACTTACAACGTTGGTATACCTGTACCATAATTGCGTAATACAACACAATCACAATCTGTTTCGATTTGAAACAGATTGCTAATCCCTTCGATCAATAATAGGCTAATCCATTGCTTCATAAGTTGGAAAAAAAATTGCTCAACAACGTAAATAACGCAATGAATGTTGTTGAACTGTCAAAATGAAACAAATTAGGCATAATTGTTTACGCAAATAAGTTACGCAATTAGGGTACTGGACGATATGTTTATCTATTTTCACCCGAGCCGAGCCCAGGTAGATACTATTAACATGAAACAAAATGAATACATGCGGAAGGTGTTTACGAATTGGGTACTCACCATCACCACGAAGCAAATATACTAGGGTACTCACCTATTCCTATTTACCTATTTTGGATTGGGGGGTTGCACTAAGTACCTAGTTGCTGATAGACGCTGGCACAGGAGCGAACCGCGGAGATTGGCACTGGCACAAGCAAAGAGAAGCCTGTGCCTAGACGTCAGTACAGTAGGTAGAGGGTGAAGTCGAGATGTGAATGATAATGAAACTCCAGAAATGGATGACAAACATAAAATGCAGTTTACAAGACTTCACTTTACATAAAGCCCTTTGGACTCATAAAAGTTCAAAATCAAACATAACCAAAATCGTCAAAAAATGTGGAACGCTTCACGATTTTGCGTGTCATCCTTGCGCAGGGGCCATGCTAATCTTCTCTGTATCGTTCCAATTTTAGTATATGTACTGCCGAAGCAAGTACACTTACTACGTACGAAATCTAGTATATTAGCTGAAGAGAATGGAAAACTTTAATAGCGCAATCTAGAACTTTTTGAAGTATTTTCAAAAATATTGATAATATTCGCCCAATACTCACTTTTAGTCGCAATGCTTATTATTTGAATTATTTTAATATTAAAAAATGTTAAAATAAGCAACTCTATCATTAATTATTTTGCACAAATGCATTTTTTGGCTGATTTAGCTTCGTCAGCGCCATCTAGGTTTTAATTCAGAACTACAACATGCAACACATCAGAACTCGTTTGACACTTCTATTCAGTGAATATAGATGGCGCTGATAAGGACGTTTTAACTTTTGACTACAGATGTCTCTACTCAAACTTCACGCTTGAACTGTATTTAGGGAGGATAGAAAAATGAACGACTCGTAGAAAGTGAGAACCTGGTGTTGAATCAAATTTCTCACTTGCTTGTCTGCAAATTTCTATAATGTAGCTAGTGCATGCCCAGATTTCAAGATAAGGTATTTTATACGCATAATACTGGATGCGACTAGGCGGAATATCTAACTCGTATTACGCGTACATGTGGTTACTATCTCGCACGGTTTGCGCACGTCAAACGCTTTATCTGATCATACACTTACTTTTGCCTTCTACCACACCAGACGCGACGGCATGACTGGACGATCGGTGACCCGGCGAAGTTTGCCGAAACTGCAATACCTACTGAGCTACTGTTATTTACATCAACTACAGTGAACTACACCATTTGCTGCTACTACTAGATCTATAGACCGTTCACTATAACTTGTCCTTTGATGTCATGTTGGCACCATTCATTGTCAAGCTTAGTTTCAATACAAATAGAGTTCAAAATGGCGACTGACAGAACAGTACTACGAATAGCGTCACAGGTCAAGTTATAATGAACGCACTGCACGCTTGTGCTCGTATCAATTTGCTGGTTGTCAATCTTGGATTATAAAACAGACGCTCATGCAAATTACACCAGACTTCTGTATCCGTCTTGAGGTAAAAAAGTAGTATTTTTAAAGAAAGACGTCCTTTGTATAGAACGCTTCAGCTTCCACCGCCAGTATCCACCTTAAATGACAAAATACACCACACGACAAACTTTGGAACATTTTCCCAAACGTATTTTTTTTCGTTCGGTACAGTTACAAGCAATTCTTTGTCTATGCAAATATACAAAGATTTATTTATTTAGCCTTAGAAATGATACATAATAAATAAAATAAACGTTAGTTTTAAATACATAATTTATTTCTATGGTACAAGATATTTCCAATGATTTGCCGTTACAGAATTTATAATTGCAATATCAAAACAAAATGTACAATGTTGTTAACCGGAGCGCTTTGCTTTGTTTACCCAATGTTTATCAATTTTTATAACAATTTCGTTTAAATATAAAAATCTATACTCCACGCTTGGTTTATTGATTATTAACACTTTTAAATCATCGGTTCTGTATATAAATAATCCACCAATTTTTTTTCCCTAAATGTCCATTTTCACGCATACGAGACACATTTTTTTAAATATTTATTTATCAATATAAACATAAAAAATAACAAGTCGCACATTCATTTCTTGCTTTTACACTTTTTTTAAGACAGTTGCCATGATGTGTTTTAAAAAGTATTACTAAAATGAATGTTCCTTACATTAGTTATGTTCCGAGACCACTTTAGGCATTAATTTATTGTCTACAATTCATACGAAACGGACGTCGTCGAAAAGAATCGATTAAAATTACTGGCTTAACAAATAACAGCACTAAAGAAAAAAAAAAAGTAATTCGAACTTGGAACAGTGTTGGTGTAGCAACTGTCTAGCCACCATAAAATGGGTCTGATATGAGGCTACATATGAAATGCATGTTGTTCTTTCTGTTTGAGTGTTGTATAGGTAATATATTGTATATGCTATGCGCCAGGCTTCGCTTACAAGTCCATATTGACACTTCACTTTACTGCAGCGTATCACGTTGTGGGTTTGTGTTACCTGAAAGCAAAATATAGATTGTAAGATGTGTGATTATTCCAGTAATGTAACGCGAATGACCTGAGAGATGATGTTATTTCCACTTAAACAAACATCAACTTTAAAGTAGTGTAAATAGAGTTGATTTTAGACTAATACAATTTCGAAAAAAAAAAATGTGTAGCATAAACTGAACTTTATGTGTCGGTACAGGGATCGTGAGGGATATTTTAAGTTTATAACATTTAAAACTTGTTTTCGTAAAAAAAAACGTCTAGAAGGTTCCCAGGTATGGTCCAGTACAAAAAATAATTCACAATGACGGAAAGAACAAGTGACTCTCGGCTTCATTAAGCGGGTTTACATCCGTTATTTGTTTACATGTTCGGAAACTAAATCGCGTTCTCAGTATACCTGGCTAGCTGTCGTCCTGCAGCGAGGTGAAGCGGTTCCCGAGCGCGAGCGGCTGGCGCGGCGCGGAGGGCTCGCGCGCGGCGCCTGCGCCCGCAGTGCTCCAGCCGCCGCCGCCGCGCTTGGCGCTCGCGCCCAGCACCGGGAAGTAATCGTCGTTGTGGATGTCGGGCGCGTGTTTCTAGAAAAAACAAAAAGATCCTGGTCAAAATGTCCCCCAGAACTGCATTTCAGGACCACGGTTTGGTGACCACTTATCGCTTATTACTGTAGGAGCGCTGACACATCAGTATTGTATTCGTTGTACGTGCGGCGCTCGGCGACAGGAGTTCGCCCGTAACCACCGTAAACTGTAGACGCGCTCCCAACCTAATTAACTATTCATGTGTACTATTAATAACGAGTTATAAGTAAAGTAATAATAGAACTCCGCAGCATTTGATTTCTCTCCGTACACACAGCCCTAAAGACATAACACTCACGCACACTAAATTACTATAAGATGACAAAACGATAGTCGAAATCGATCGACAGTGGTCTGGTCATCTGGTGGCACTTCAAACGGAAGGTCTCAGCAAGAGTAGTAGTCTATACTTAATAATTTATTGTATTTCACAATGTATGAGATCATTATTGACCCTGTCAGGCACAGCAAAATAGTAGGAGAAAGGAAGCATAAAAATCTTCACTAAAAAAACTAAAAAATAGTACTAGTTATTTAGTATTATATTCTATGGCTCCAAATGCGTAACTCATAGAAACAAAAAGTTATGGAGAAAAATCACCGAGGATTAGGACAAAATCATAGAATAACGAATTTATCGTTTTTGCAGAAAATAAAACCCAAAGCAAGACACGCACCTCTGAATTTTCGGCTTCATGTGCGTATTGTATAATTATTATTGTCACTTGCTTCAAAAACTGTGAAGGAAAACATCGTGAGGAAACCGGCATGCCTCACTCCTACTTGACCTATGCTGTGCCCGACAGGGTCCATAATTGTGACTAATATAATTACTTCCCTACCAACTATATACATAAAGAATTTGAGATTTGATATTTCTCGACGGAATTCGAAGGCCAAGTCAGAGGCCCATGGGCGGCTTTAAAAAAACTCTGACACCAGGTTAGTCAATAACCACACGAAAAAAGAAGACAGAAAATACAACAGACTTCCAAAAAGAAAACACTACAAAGTGCAACATAACTTTAGTTTCGGAAGTCAGTTGTGACCGACGTTTTAGGCGGTACGGTCGAAAAGGTAGTTTCTAAATAGAGAGTATCATTTTATGTTTTTTTAGGTTTTTCAGTGGTATATCAGTGGTGGCCTAGTGGTAACACTTGCGACTTTCGAGTTGTAGGTGGTTAGATTCGAACCCAGACAGGCGCATACTTTGTAAATAATTCCAACACCACTAAACGGTGAAGGCATGTCCTAGAACCAAAAATTCGAAGACATGTGACACCTACCAACCCGTACTTGGCCCGCGTGGTGGATTAAAGCCCACTCCCTCTCACAGAGAGGAGGCCTGTGTCCCAGCAGTGGGAACATTATATATTATGTACTAGTTACTTTTGCCATTGCGTTAAACATTTTAATTTGGTAACAAAAGGCCGCTCAGCGACGCCTTTTGACCGTCACTGAGACATTACAAGCTACATATAAATAATTCTTTTAACACCACATCACTTACCGTACTCCTGCGCACACTCTCAACAGGCCGCTGACGCGACGATGGCGGCACGTACGTCGCCGGCTTGCTTTCGCGCGGTTTCGGCTCTTCGACCGGTGGCGGTGCTGGAGTTTCCGCTTCCGATTGATGCTGTAATTAAATATGGCAACATTTAAATCGTTAATTTATTTAAATATGATTATGCAAATGAAAGTATGGTACGGTAAAAAAAAAACTAATTTCTTAGTTATTCTAAGTTATTCTGTCTTTCTGTCTCCGGTTTTTGTGGCACTTAATTAACTGGCACACAATAGAGCAGGGGATTAATAGCCTGCGCAGACTGGCAGACGAGACGTCAGAGGATTTGAAATGTATCACTTGAATTTCATACTTATTCAATCAAAATAAGATATATATTTCAATGCTCAGTGTACGAGCTTGGAGCATCGCAGCACAGTTTTCCGTCGACCGTATACAATGTCGCTCGTGTCGTAAATATATACCTTATTTCCATTAGATAAGTATTAAATTCAATTGATAAATTTAAAATCCTCTGCCGTCCCGTCCGCCAGTATGCGCAAGCCCTAAGGATCTCTCCACTTTTAATAGAAGAACAACCGTGCCACACTTTTTCTAACCACTAAAAATCTTGTAGGCCTGAATGTACGAAGGTAAATAACCAGAAAAGGTGATGCTGTTTCTGCTTATATCAAACTCACAGGCTTATTCCAGGGTCCCTTGACCTTTCCACCCTCAGGACCCGCAGTATCCTCGGAAGCGGAGTCGCGGCCCGAGTCAGACTGTTGGTTGCCTCCTTGCAGCACCTGGATCTTGAGGCCAGTGTAGTCCTTCACCGGCTCCTCATACTCCTTCCATTCTTCTTCTTCCTGAAAAGATTGGAGATGATTTGTTCAGTAACATGATTTTTATTAAATGTTTTGAATTTTAATTTTTTGCCACCGACTTCCGAAATCAAAGTAATTTTTCACTTTGTAGTGATTTTTTTTTCTGTGAAAAGTTTTAATTATTCACTTTTAGTTGTGGTTCCTACCCCACACAAATTCGAATACCACCTGCTATGTAAATAACAGTGACAGGAACTTATCATATCATCCACATACTAAGTGAGAAAAAAATACGTATTATTGAATTTAACTCAAAAACTACCCGAGCAAAGTTAATAAAATTTCAAACAAAATAGCGCTAAACAAAATAACATACAATTTCCGACACTTCATTTAAATTTCAGAACAGTTCGTTTAGCGTTACATAATGAATTGTTTCATTTGAAACTGAAGCCATGTTCTCAGTAACCTAGATCTAGGACAGTTAAATGGTTTGTAAAGTCGAGACATTCCCCGAACCGATACGTTGATTTGACTCTGGGGAATTACTCAATGTTATCGCCAATAAAATTATTATTTAACTAGTTAGATAAAATCGTATATTTTATGCTATGCTGGAATTTCTCAGGGGCAGATTTCGCCCAGATTCTGGAACGAAAGAAAGAAATGATGCGATCGATTGTTGATAATTCAGTCAACCCACAAAACTTGACGATTTGTTAGCTAATTTTTGTGTTGATGTTCAAGAAACCGGGCATTGGAGTCTGGATTTGTGTCCGTTTGAAGTCAATGGGCTCGCCCCTTTTACATGGGTCTCAAACATAAAGCTGACGAAATGGCGGCCTAATTTGACGCTTCGGGAAGAAGTATGCCGACATTTCGCCGAGGAGCTATGTCATATATCCGTTTCGAGTACGCAACTAGTCGGGCATTCCCGGAACAATAATAAACATGTAAAATATGTTTAATATCTAATGATTGCAACCAAATAACTATGAACAAGGTCAGTTAAGTAGTTTATCAGTACTGTTGGGATTTAGATACTATTCTACTATCTTACATAATAAGACTATTATTCAAATTTATTTAGAAATTTTGTAATTTTTATTAAATATAGATTTATCTAGTTTTTTTTAATGATGATGTCATTTATCATCAATAGCTTAATTCTATTTAAATTATTGTTTAATTATGTTTCTAATGGGGGCAGAACAACAGCAGGTGATAGGAAAAACTCAAAGCATTTATTTAAATTAAGAGGAGGCTCCGTAAATTGTATGATAATTTGTATTAATATTCTGACAAGGTCATGCATACAATCAAAATGGAACTTTAATATATGATTTATAGGATCTACTTCTTTCCAAATATAAGACAGTTACGTAATTGGAACATTTTCGCTCGATCCATTTTTTATTCGAAAATCATGTCTTTTTTTAACGATTAAACAGAAACAAGATTACTCGGCTGTTATGTCAAAAAATTGATTGAATTGACAGTAAGGAAATATAGTTTATTACCCAAATATAAAATATTTTTTCTCTAGATCAATTATTAATTTAGTTATAAACGAAATAAGAATTGAGACTTACGAAATTTAGTTCCGTGCTTGAACACTACCAAAGAGCAAACGCGATATTCAACTTTATTACTGATGCATTAGCGTTTAGCACGTAGTGAAGTGGTAGGGTGCCATTGGGGAGGAGTTTGGGTGGAAATTGTGTTTGGGAGTGCCTGGTCTTAAATGCTGAGTTTTTCCAAAAAACCATCTAACAAAATAATATTGTTTGTATTCATTTATCATTGAATATTTTTCTTCATTCATCTTGGTACAATAAATATTTTCTCCGGGTTTATCAGCAGAATACGAACCTAATTATGGAACTACTATTACTACTACTTTTCTTACTAAGAAATGCCCGGAGTTTGGAAGTTGGCGGTGTGATACCTCCTTGCCTCGGAAAGCACCTTTAGCTGTAGGTCCTGCGCCTGATCTCTCTCCGGTCGTGACGGATTGCCGTCCCACCGGACTATGAGAGTGAGGGTAGAGAAAGAGTGCACCTGTGTCTTGTACACTATAATATCTCCCGGGTAGAAGGCTAATCTCCATTGAGACGGTTGGGCCACCATGGCCGAAGTACGGTCTGAAGGATACGTATTATATTTTTTCAAATATATATATATATATAATACACATTTACTTAGACAGCTCAAAACTAACTAACGAATTAGTCAAAATAAGGCTCTCATACTCTCTCCTACTCTGTTGTGCCCAACAGGGTCCACAATGATCATATCTTTGTAGAACCTATCACCTAAGTTAGCCCTATAGAATGCCATAAATATATTAAGTGTTGAAAACAAGACCTTTAGTTTTATTACAACATAAAAGATCTTACATTGTGGTTTCCACAGAGTGCCCTAGACATTAAGGCTAAAAGGGCTTACACAAGACCACCCCAATATTTCTTTTTCCTTATTTAACAGCTCACTGATTATCACCTACATCTGCAATATATTACCAATGTTTTCCATTCTGTTTCTTCCATTTAATCCAATAAGTTGCCATTGACAGTAAGTTCCAAAGATAAAATTTTGAATGATGATTTCAGTCAGACTGTGTCAGTCATTCAAGTCAGTTGGTAAGAAACCTGCCTGACCAGAACCTCTCTCTGGTCAGGCAACTAACAGCTTGTGACAAGAATAGTCTAATGAATAGTAAATGGATTGTGTGGAATATGACATGGCTAAGATGTAAACTCTGAGATGATGTCTAATGCCAAAAAATGATGGTTAGAAACTTGCGTTCATGTTTTGTTTATAAATATTTCATTTTGTGCATGAAATATTAAAGTTGTCTTCATCCAGAATGGCTGCACACATAGAGGGCAGTCTATGGTGAAACCTAAATGCCTAAACCTAAATAAAATTAGACATAATTATTCTGTGCCTTCTTAGGAACCAGGCATGTTTATGTATGTATTCATATTATGTGACATGTTTAACACTTGAGATTTTTACAAGAATATCACTGTGTTACGAAGTGAACCTAACACTATAGAATATACTATTTGACACAAAAATTCAACTTAGTTTTTAAGTGGTATCAATTCATTTCAACAAGTATGTTATAAAATACAAAATAGGAATGCTCAAGTCCAAGTAACATGTTACTATCAGACGTTATTGTTTTCCTTAAACGCAAAGTACATAAATAAGTCTGTTGGAATTGTTACAATTATCAATGTACGTACGTAAATTATAATAGTTAAGTTGTTTACATTTACTTGTTTATTATTGTATCATGTGAAGTTAAGATTATGAGAAATTATGAAAATAAAATATGAAGGTTCAAAAACATATTTGGCTGTATTCAGTTTAGTCTAACATTATCTGAAATTAGTGCATTAAAAATTTATGGTGTGTCTATGGATAGCCCATGTATAATTTCAAAAGGACTGTTACTGTGCTAGAATTTTTGTTTGAAGAATGCTGACAATGTACTCGGTACAACGATTGCAAATCTAGGCAATTTTGATTTGGAATAAATTACAATGATTTGATACAAATCTTAAGTCAAACAACTTTCTTTTATGAAATGTTAAACATAACCTGTCATGTTTCTACCATGAATGACACTGCATAACAAGTATCATTTGTGAAGACACGTCTGCCGCTAGAGATACGTATTACATGGAAAGTACCCTTAAAAATCATGTCGATTGCTCGAAATTAGGCTAAAAGATTGCCGACCTACTAAAAAACAAATTGCTAGATTTTCATACGAAAACAGGTCAAAGCGGCTGTATAACGATACAGACGCGAGAAGTGATCATTAGTCACCGTGAAATAAAACAGGGCTATACTAATCGTCAAGAGTGTCCACGAATCGCCCCGACACAATGATTGTCTTGATGTTGTGTTAAAATTTTATTGTTTAGTATCAGAACTCACCCCTGCTCGACCTCCTTCCTCTCCTTCCTGAACCGGCCGCTCCTTCTTCGGCCTTACATCTGATTTCTGTTTTGGGTCGTCCAATTTTTTGGTCAACTCATCGGCTGTAGCGAACTTTTTCACTGCCTTCGACTTTTTGCGATCTTTTTTCGCGAAGAAATCGTCCAAGTCGGCCATATCTAATTTTGACTTACGATTTAAAGTTTTGCTCTGGTAATGAAGTAATTACAGCAATATTAGAACTAAACGTAAAGGGGGAAAATAGGCCCCCGAAAAGTGAAATGATTTCTGTAGCAAGCGTGGCCGACTGTTTCTTTTTTTTAAAATGGCAGATCCTATGTTGCCATTTTCGGACGCAAAAACGTCATTCGCAAATTGCCATTTCATTAAATGTAAAAGCTACTATTTTCTCGACTTGTGTTCTCGATGATGAGGATTAAATTATTTTATTATTGATTGACCATTGATTATTTGGACATATTGCAAAATCTATTCATCATCTCTTATCCCAATTCATTTGGGGTCAGTGCAACATGAGATATGTTCTTCCTCCATACTTCTTTAGTAGTCGTCATCTCGGTAATTACCCCCTTTCTAGAAAATTGCAAAATCTATTGATTAAAAAATAAGTTGATATTTATTATGTTTTTGGTGAAGATCACTGCATAATAATATGGTCTTTAACATTGCAATATTCAAACTTATAAAGTTAAAACGATAACAAAGTTCAAGGAAAAGTTTCCCAAAAATAAGTCTCAGTTAATTAGTACACTAGCATATTTCATATACTTTATCCTTCCTTAAATGAGTAACAGGCTATGTAGCAGAATATACTTTATTTTAGAGTTTTTGATAAAAAGCTAACAAGAAAATAAAACTGAACATCTCAATAACTAAATAGACTTTGCTCGTCAACAAAATATTCTTAGCATAACAATCACTTTTAGTTTGGAGGAGATAGGTTTCATTCTCACAATCACTTTTAGATTAAAATTTTCTAAAAGTGATAAAACCTAAAATATAAACCTACTTTAGGTTTTATCACTTTTAATTTTTTTTATTTTTTTTCAAAGAAACACGAGTAGAACAACACACAATGAGTGCTGAACCTAAGTACCATTCCGCAAACTCCACCAAATGAAATGAAAAAGCCGGATTCTCAATATTTTTAAAACCTAGAGCTGTAATATTCCTATGCTGAATACAATGTGAGTCTTAAAAATGTGCACATATCGAAATGAGGGAATCTATGCTTAATTTGACGAAAATAATATTAAAACAATCTAAATATATTTTATTTTTTATCAAAGCGAACAAATTTTTTTTTTACTTTTTTTTTTTAATTCAGATTAAAAAATAAAAAAACTATCGATAAAATTAAGCATAGATTATCTCATTTCGATATGTGCACATAATAAATGTACACACTGATTAGGAAAGGAGGACTTAAACTACCTATCCAGATGCCGAAACCAGAGTGATCGCAATACGTCATACTCACACCGTATGGGCAGCTAAGATTGCCCATATAGTAAAAGTACTTCTATGTTAGCTACTATCCCGTAAGTAATTAAAATTACGTACCGATCTACACTAATTCCAATTTCCAATGCCTCGCATTTAAAATCTTTCTCTCATACATAAATCAGCAAAATACAATCAATTCATAATTTGCCAGTTTTTTTCAACACCTACAACATTAAAATCCAATCACATTTAAAAGGTTCTCATCCACATTCGATTGCTACACACACACTACCAATATTATATGGACGGGTTATCAACGTATTGGTTACCAACGTATTCGTTTGCTTAAAACACTTCAGTTCAAGCTTATCAGCCCATCGTCCGGTCAGTATCCACCGATAACCAATACGATTATCTTATCTACTTTTATACCTGGCCATTTTGTTCAGTCAGTAAAGAAAAGCAAAAGACAAAATGTTGGGTCCGCTAGCCAGGATTTCAAATCAGTCTGGAAGAAATGTGATGAGGAGTTTCTTTAGGAATGGATCAAATGGAGGTGTCCCTGGAGAGGTAAGTCCAGACATTTTATTTGTTTATTACGTAATTAGGTACATATTTTTTCGAACAAGGCACGTTTTTAACCCTTCTAAAGGCGCGCCTAGTTCTTATAGGCATTTTTAAAGTGGGATTACTCAGTAAGCCTAGAAATATGGATCCTTGTTTGCGAATATAAGTAGTATTTAATTAGATAAATCTTGTAGTATGGATATGTCTTTGCATAACTTGAGCTGAGTCAGTTCAGTTGAGAGAAAAATTGTTTTGTTCCTTTCATTGTACCTTTATCCCCAGTTTGTGTTTTACTCTTAGCAGTTTCTAATAAGGCTTGATGAAAAGATTGAAAACATGACTGGGAACTGCATTCTAATGAAGAGTGGTACTTAATAGCCTTTTTATAATACATAACATCACGCCAGTAATCCCCGAAGGATTAGGCAGAGGTGTACTTTCTTATCCACTTTTTGCCAGCTTTTTATTCCCTTTTTATATTAAAGTCCGGATTACTCTAATGCACCTTGTAGAATGAATTGGGCAGAAGTTGAGAAAGCAAAGACCATTATTAATGGAGCTGTTTGCTTAACAAACGAACAGGAAGAACTAAAGCTGGTGCTGGTGGTGGCTGGTGTTTTTACTATTCAGTTCATCATCGAAAAACCGGGCCAGAAAAGCTCCGTAATGGACTTCTATATCAGATATACTCCATTATATAAATGCGAAAGTAACTATATTCGTCTGTCTGTCTGTTACTTTTTTACGACTAAACGGCTAAACAGATTTCGATAAAGTGTGACCTCAGTGGAATATTTTATACTGGTAGTTCGTTCCCATGGGATAATTTCCGACTTCCACGCGGGCGAAGCCAAGGGCAAAGCTGCCAAGCATGCCATGTGCACTATGAGTACTTTAACATGTTAAAATCTTAAATTACTCTCTAATTCGTCCCCCAAGCAGCTGCAGTAAGATTCTATAAGATGTAGGTACCTACTTTTGCATTTTATGTGATGAGCACAACCGGTCTAAATGTCCACATAAGCCCGCTGACTGAATGCATGTTTACAAAAGCCACAATTGTTTGTAAAACCACACACATACTCGCGAACTCGCGAAATGTACTATTAAATAAATTAACAAACACAGATACACGCACCACGTGTCCAATTACTTTGCTAAACGCGCATCTCTTATTGTAATAGTCATTAAAATCTAATCCGTCTAAGAGGTCTTCGAATAACATTGATTTTCACTATGCTGGCATAGGGAAAATAAGTACACCTATTTATTTGGATCTCGCCAATAAAAGCTGCGAAACTAGTTTTTTAAATGCCAAATTAGGTAAAAAGGTTTTTTGAATGCAAAAATCACACTCGATTGTGAAGTAACCATTGAGTTACTATGTACGGTATACAATCCATTGAGGTATACATCATGCTTCAATGGAAGTAACCCAATGTTTCCCCTTTCGAGCACATCCTCATAGTGCGATAATGCATTTTTTTAGCCATGACCTGGGACAGGGGCTTGTGGCTAAGTAATAATAGCCGCACGGGTCGATCGATCAGGTAAAGCTTCGCTTGCCGCGGTTGGTCCGTCGATGGGTGACTATCTTTACATACCAATACCGCCTTTGATCCCGGCTGTCATTCATAGATCTTTGACAGTCGTTACGGGTTTTCAGAAGCCCGAAAATCGGACAAACATCATCGTTACTCAGTAAATGGGTTGTGGGTTAGATGGGCAGTCGCACCATGTAAAATACTGGAATTCAGCTGCATCCAGTTAGACTAGAAGCTGACCCTAACATATTTGGGAAAAGGCTAGGCAGATGATGATGAGTTAGGTGGTATCATCTTGACGGCACTGAATGCCCAGTCCGCACAATTAAGTTTATATTTTTAACTCATAGAAATTCACAGAATGCGAGAAATACAGGTCCGGTCGATGTGGTAACGTTTGGCGGCCGCCTATATGTCCAGCAGCGGACGTCTTTCGGCTGAAATATGATGATTATAATGACTCATAAAAGCTTTTTTAATGCACCCGCATACCTATTGACTATAGTAATTAAAATAAAATGGCTTTTCATTCCAGAACCTTCCATTTAACATCCACAACCGCACGCGTGTGACCTTCACCTTCTTCTGGTACGTCGGCACCGGTATCGCGGCGCCCTTCGTCGTGCTGTGGTACCAGATGAACAAGAACTAAACTTGGTAAGTGTTGTGAGCTACTATTCCCGACCCTTATTATAATTATAATAGGTTACCCTGTGGAAGTATAGAATTTCATCTAAGGAGCTTAAGCGTCTAAAAAACTGGACGGATATCCATATTTGGATAAGGAAGATACGGTTACTTGCTAGGACGTTCTTGGATTTAATTTTGATGGTCAAAAGCTATCCTTTTAAAGGGCCTGCGGACTGCATGGCAGGGGCGTATACTTCGGCATCACTACATGCAAGCACATACCTACTGACCGCTACGATGCCGTCCCATCCTAAGGCATGCCGCGAACTCCTTAAATAGGCACCATCATTGAAAATTCAATTTTATTATCATACCCTATTCGTTGCATAAAAATCCCTTGCCGTGCCGTGCCGCCAGTGGGTGCAGGCCCTACGGGGTATACCAGTCGTAGCCTAGTCGGTATACCAGCCGTAGGATACATCGAGTAGAATATGGCTTTCATTTTACTTTAAAATTGCAAACAAAAAGGAACAATAATTATCTATTGTTTTCCAAAATACTCGCTTCATCCACTCTACGGGTAGGCTCTTGCATCTTCCTATTTCCATTAGATAACTCTTATTGAGATTTCTAACGAGCAAATTGTACGACGACCTACTTTAATTCATTAGCACATAATTAGTACTAAACCTAACGAGCGTCATTGTCATTATATTTAATTAGTGCTAATTGATACTGAGGTGTCGTGCAAGTCTGATTAAAATAATAAGTTACCTAATTTTAATCCACTGCCCACTAAAGTAACACATAAAACCTATCCCATTTATTTTGGCCTCACCTTATTGAAACGAGGTTATTCCGCGAAATTGGCGAAATGTGAGTGTAACATTATGTAGGTACACCTCTGTTAAGTTATGTTGGTAGCTATCTGTTTACTCCTAAGTATATCTATCTATTGGGTGTGTTATACTCATAGACATTTAATAAGTATGGACTGGAAATACCTACAAAAAAAAGGTGCATACCTACAACTCAAAATGTCGCATAAAATGGCTGCCAATGCTAGGGTTGTGTCATTCAGGGAACATGGTGTTACTATTTCGAGTATCGATACTAGTACGTAATAGTATAACGAATCTTACTAGATATCACGGTTGAATCGTATTAAAAAAATATTAGCTAATAGTCCGTTGTAACAGAAAAAAACGAGTATTGACAATTTATCACTTCCCAAACAATTTTCCGCATAATTATAATTTCATTTATAGAATTATTACTTAGGAAATAAAGTTTTCACAAATAATTGTAACGCAAACCTAATGTTTGGCAAGTGAACGTTTAAACAAAGCCGAATATTTAGTATCGAGCGAGCATGCAAGTCTTATGCCTGTTTTCACCTTCACTAAGTGACACTTAAATGAATCGCTAATAAAAGTTCACTGTTGGTTTTTTAACGGTAGACTCAGCGCTGAGAGTTGAAAATCCAACAGTGAAGTTTTATTTAGGTATTCATTTAAGTGTCACTTAGCTGTCGGTGAAAACGGGCATTAGTGAATTAAATTTTTAACAATTTTATCATAAATGAACATTCGGAATAATACACATCCTTACATATTATAAAACAAAGTCCATCGCCGCGTCTGTCTGTTTTTCTGTCTGTCTGAACGCGAAAAACTCAAAAACTACTAAACGGATTTTCAATCAATTTTCACTAATGGACGGAGTGATTCATGCGGAAGGTTTTAGTGTATAATTGATTCAAGGTTTTGTGTAAATTGGCTGAAATTTGACGATTATTTGAAGATGTCGGTAAAAATCATGCGGACTGGGAACTTTATTAGCGTGCGCCGCGGAAATCATAAAAGTTAGGTACATAAAATGTATGTTCTACAGTATTGTTCATATTAAAAACTTCAACAAAAAAATCGTATACACATCATAAAACTCTGTGGAATGGTCTCTCGGTGCTATGAACCAAAGAGTACAGTTTGCTGTAAACCACGGGCCGGACCTAGCAATATCATTTCAGCGCAGCGAAGGAACTAGTATCAGAAACTATTACGGCAACGGTACAACACTATTCCACCATGACATATCATTGTAAACAAACGAATGAAATTATGAAATAATAAAAAGGTCTGTTGGACGGAAATAAACCCATATAATTAAAATTTAAGCCGTATTTAATGATCGCCTAGCAATTTTTTCATCGAAAGTTTATCACTTTATGTAGTATTGCATGAAAACCGGCTACTAACCTGTGCAAAGACAATTGAGGTTGATTTTCCTTCTTTCTTGCACCACACTTCACAATACAACACACAGGCATGTTGAATTGGTGTTTTCCAACGTATATATGTAGTTTTAAAGAAAAACTCCTCGTAATTTTCTCACAAATCTCAATAAAACAAAAAGTAAACAACCACTTGACAGCAGAACTACCATGAACTTGTCGCATATTATGGCGGATATGGCACTTACCTACAACTGTTACTTCGTCTCAACAAAATGTTGCCATTATGAGGAACAACTGAAATATTGTTGTCTCTTTTATCAAATACGATTACCACATTAGAAAGAGTGAAATAACACGATATTTCACATTCTAGTTCGTATTTCACCCATATATGTATAAGCAAATGTATGTATAGAATATCGCGGCGCCTCCATGTTTTTTTCTATCTCAATGGTTATACTCCGGTTATGTTATGGACCGTTTAAAAGGTCTTTCAAACAGGCGCGACACAAAGACACCGCTCGTCGCGCGACGAGCGGTGTCTTTGTGTCGCGTCGCGTGTCGCGCCTGTTTGAAAGAGCCTTTAATGTAAAAACATTGATCATTCTAATTCCGAACGACACAATAGAGTAAAACTGTATTAGTAACATCATACCATTCTGGGGTTGGCAGGAACCACTCTTCTTAGTGTCATCTCAGATATAATTGTTTGAACAAACTTCATGTTCATGCAGTATGTGTGCTTGTGCATGTATTTGTTTATTTAATTTACACGTCTATTCACTGGTGTAAATACATCCTCAAGTTTTACAGGCATCATAACAAGTTCAATAAATATCTGATACGTCGCATATTCTTGAGACAGACCACCATTTATATTTGACTCCATATTGCTCATTAAAACTGACTTCACCACAAACACAATAATAATCTATAGATAGGTCTTCTAAGTAAGTTGATATATCTTATTGCTCATTGTTCTGAAAATGTTGACTGTACCTATAAGGTCTTTGCTAAACCTTGTCGTGGGTACCCAACAACACGTAACCTACGCACCCTCAGGGGGGTATTTACCAGTCCCATATTATAAACCGGTATGAGCCCTGAATGCTAGGCGGGAATGATTCTGCCATTTTAATTAATAACCCCTTGATCCTTTAACACAACGCCTAGCTTCGTACTCTGAGCCAAAGTGTGCCTACTATCGGTCATCATAATTATAATATTGTAATTGTTTTTATTTCAGGTACATTCCAGCTTTTGAAAGTTAAACTTAATTCTTTATGAAATAATTTTGTTACTAACTATGTAGATAAATCTCAAATATATAACTCATAGAAAATACAACATGCAGTTTCATTTTTACAAATTATTTTCCAAACTTACTGATGCGTTCATTTCAGAAACTACCATGAATTGAAAACAATGAGAACGCAGTGGTAGTTTTCTCAAAAACTTCACTCCTTTTTGTGAAGGAAATCGAATTTTCTGTTTTTCGCGAGATAAGTCAAGGAATACTTGAAATAACAAAATGTTTGCTCCCCTAGCTCGTGTTTCTAACAAACTGGGTAGGAATGTGATGACCACCATGGTGAGGAACCACTCACATGGAGGTGTCCCTGGCGAGGTGAGTTCTTCTTTCAAATTTTACGTCATTACATAATCTAATGCGTCAGTCAATTGTTTTTATTACACTAAAATTAACTTTTAATTAATCTTGCTCCTGTTTCCAAATTCTATTATCTGTAGTGAAACCTGAAAAATATTTACCAAACATTAAATTTTTCTTTACTTACCAAAACTTCATAGGTTAATTATATCCGAGTCAAAAACGATTGATTTGCTTTTTTGATAAACAGCACTAAAATGTCTGAACAAGTTACTGTATAAGCTTGATTTGTCATAATGCGCATTTTATTCAAAGTAAACAGAAATAACCCATTCAATCAATACAATTTTATGTAGCCTCAATATTTCTACAGCATTCTAATCAAACTGTTTCAGAACCTCCCCTTCGACATCAGCAACCGCTACAAGCTTACTGTCTACTTCATCGGATTCTTTGGCTCCGGTTTGGCTGCCCCCTACCTGATCTGCCGTCATCAACTCCTTAAGAAGTAAATATATTGTTTTATTTACTCTATGGTTTAAAAAAGGAGGTTATGCAGACATTCACATTCTTAGAGAACTCTAGTCTTTATGATTGAAATCTACTGAATAAGTACTCTAGTCCAGTCTCTAAACTTGTTTTTTACCTGTTACACAAGTAAAAATTAGATTTTTAGATATTTTCTAAGATAATTTATTGGCTAGCAGAATATAGAATATTACTGTATAAGCCCACCTTGTATGAATATAAAGCCATTACAATACTGCTAAAATTACAGATGTTTTATGAATATAAGTATAATCCTTCAGTACAGTAATGATGCAGCATCACATGGGGGTTTATCTATAAACATTGCTTAAATTTAATTAATGATTAGCAACTTGACATCTTTGACGTTTGAATGTCCTGCCTTTTTTTTTCCTTCTACACTTCAAACCAATACCCAACCAGTAAAGGAAAAGAATTCAACCAAAATAATTACGTTCTCAGAAAAATACTGGTATTCAGCTGCATCCAGTTAGACTGGAAGCTGACCCTAACACAGTGGGAAAAGGCTCAGCAGATTTTTTTTTTTGTTCTGAGTGGTTTCCTAATTTATAAGTTTGTTGTATAGCGCTGTTTTATTTATATATTCCTTTTTTTACAGGTAAGCTTCAGGCATCTGTTACCGCATCAAAATGTTTTAGGTATAAGCTAGCAGTGTACATTTTATCATAAATTATGATTTAATAAATTCCGATTAGAGTTATCTTTTTTTTTTGTTTAATTTTCCCGTTCTTTTTAGAATTTTTGCTGTGAACTTGCAAGTAACTGTGATGTAAATTGCAAATAACTGCGAAATGTCGCGCCTCGAAGAGCATACATACAACTAATAACAATCTATTATGTAAAAATCTCACCATGCTAAGGGAGGTATCATTTATTTATAGCCTTATTTCAGTTACAATTGTTGCAAAAAAAAAAGTATTTTATTTCCTTAGTTTTGAGACTCTGTGTGCCCTTTGGCAAAGGCCTCCTCCATTGTTCCCTGTTAATTGCTTGTCTAGTCCATGTCTTTCCCGCCGTCCCGACCAAGTCATCCCGCCATCTTTTCAAAAGTTTTCCTTTCTTTCTCTTCCCCTCCCTAGTATACCATAGGGTCACTTTTTTTTTTTTTAAATATGGCTTCGCACGGTTTGTGCATTAGCCAATGTCATGTACTTTTTTTTTTTTCATAGGGTCACTTGTTCCATTTCTCTTCTAACAACTTCTAAGGGGGGATTACACTACAATTTATAGTGATAGATCATAGATCTATGATCAAAGATTTAATGAAATTGTAAAATAGACAATAAGGGTAATTTCTGAGGTTCGTAGATAGTTATATTTATGATCTAATATGATAGAGTAATATCCCCCTTTGACTGCCTCGTTGGTCTAGTGGTCGCAAAGTGCTACTGCTGAGTATGAGGTCCTGGGTTCGATTTCCAGGTCGAGCAAGGTGTTATTAGGTTTTTCCATCTGGAATTTCTCAGTAGCAGCCCGGAGTCTGGATTTGTGCCCGGTTGATGGCAATAGGCTCGCCCCCTAGTACATAGGACTTAAATGGCGAAATGTGGGTGTACTATAGGCGTGATGTAATGGTTATATTATATCCCCCTTAGGTGATATTACACTATGATATTAGATCCCCCTTAGGGAATATTACAAATTGTAAAATAGTACAATTTCATTATATCTTTGATCACAGATCATATATATGATAGTGTAATACCCACCTTATTTAGGTGAAGTGACCTGTTAATAGTGTCAATCCCTAGGAATCCCTATCAGGTGAAATTACAGCTCACTTCAACAAAAGTTTCACGGTCTTCTCTTTTTTTCGTGCGGTTAGTGACTAACCTTTACGTACCCTAATTACAGGTCGTGCCATTAAAGATGAGACTTGACGCACCACGTGGTTTGACTTGCGCAGTAGACGATTTATGGGTCTCTTTAGCGGTATGAGGTCCCCGCTGGGGCGTCATCGGGGCGGGGGAAAGAGCGGCGGGAGGCGCGGTTAAGTCTCATCTTTAATGGCACGACCTGTACGTAATACCACGATCAATCTCAATCTGTTTCGATTTGAAACACAATCCATTGCTTCATAAGTTGGAAAAAAAAACTGCTCAACAACATAAATAACGCAATGAATGTTGTTGAACTGTCAAAATGAAACAAATAATCGTTTACGAAAATAAGTTACGTCGCTTACGAAAAAAAGTTACGTAATCAGGGTACTGGTGTCAGAGTTTTAAAGCCGCCCATGGGCCTCTGACTTGGTTTCACATGCCGTAGAGAAATATCGCTCAGGCAAGTAATATTTCACGGTGAGTTAATGAGAATTTTTCAGAATGGACTGTACTCATTCTGTAACAGATTGACTGCTAGAGTCGTCGTTTGGAAGTATTATGCGCACGATCGACATTAGTATGTAATGAGCCAGATGGTAAAGTAGGTGTGGTTCGGTTTCTGCCGGCAAATACGGAATTATTACGAAAATACAGGACCAAAGTAAGTAAAATACGAAATATGAATCAAAGGTGAATAGCTTCTTTGGTGTAGACCGTTATTGTAGCCATACAAGTTAGTAACGATTTACTTGCGCAAAAGACTTGTGCAAGTATATCGTTACGTGTGTTGGAAGATTTTTGTGCAAATTTCTCTCAATATACGTAACGATATACTTGCGCAAGCCTTTTGCGCAAATAAATCTTTACATGTGTGCTACGAATAATCTTTTATTATTTGTAGCGTGTATGGCTATTTATGTTTCGAGGTCTAATCACTTTTATCGAAACTAATTGTAGATTCACACGCAGGGACTTTAGTCACCGACGACTCGCTAGCGATTTCAAATTCTCACGCGCTCACACAGATTTTGAGAATAGATTTGCCGCTAGTGATTCCAAAATCTGGCGATTAAAGGGCTTGCTACACGGCTGCCAACCAAGTCCCGACAGAGGTGACCTTGGTGGTTTACAACCGTGTAGTTGGAGGTTTACGACCAAATTTCAAATAGCTCTGCATGTCGCTAATCAAGGTAACCTCTGTCGGGGACGCGGTTGGCAGCCGTGTAGCAAGCCCTTTAAATTGCTGCGTGTGTACCTAGCAAGGGTCTATACCAAAGATGCTAGAATGTTCACCCATTTTATGTCAAACGCGAGTCAAAAAGTATGTAATTCTTTGATTTGTGTTTGATGCGTGTTTAGTATTTTCAATTTCGGTAATGTTCCATGATATGAAGATGAACACTCATGAATAAAATCTTTGGCTCTTCCTCTTCATACAATATTAATTCCAGTGTAAAATTCACCTGACTGAAAAATGGATTAATCAAGTTTAAATTCAGATAAAAAAAAAAAATAGTAAAACGTCAAATTGACATTTGTTTTGTTTTGAAGCGCAGTACCTATTGATGTCGAGTTTTTCATTCTAGAAAGATAATTTCGAAGAGTTATTCCTATAAATTGAATCCAGTCAGCAAAAATGAGTGCAAAAAAGTATTTCTCAACGTAACAGCACTTTTGCGTTTGGCACTTTCCACCGGTAACCTTAAACTGAATAATAATTATGAGCGAAACATCATGTTATATCCTGGACAATGGGGGCTACTCAGCCAAAGTGGGCTTCTCCAACATGGAGCCGAAAGTGGTCCCCAACTGCATCATGAAAGCGAAGTCAGAAAGACGACGTGCATTCATCGGCTCACAGATCGATGATTGTCGAGACGCATCGGGACTTTTCTACATCCTACCTTTCCAAAGAGGTTTTCTTATAAACTGGGATACACAAAAAACTGTTTGGGACTACATGTTCAGTAAAGAATGCTGCCCTGTCAACTTTAGTGACACTCCTCTTATTATAACTGAGCCATTATTTAATTTTGCGTCCATCCAGGAAGCAATAACAGAAATATTCTTTGAAGAATACGAATGTACTTCTTTACTACGTATAAACGCTACAGATTTAGCTGATTACAAGTACCGTAAAGACCATAAGAATAAATGTACGCTTGTAGTAGACACCGGTTACAGTTTTACTAACATAGTTCCATATATTAATGGTAAGAAGTACCGGGAAGCCATAAGGAGAATAGACGTGGGTGGTAAAGTGCTGACTAATCATTTGAAGGAGGTCTTGTCGTACAGACAGCTGAATGTTATGGATGAGACATATGTTATCAATCAGGCGAAGGAGGATTCGTGTTTTGTGTCGCAGAACTTCTTGGGGGATATGGAGATTACTAGGAAGAAAGGTGAGATTTTGTTGTTTTAATTAGGTTGTTGTTTAATTCAATGGGGTCTGTCTGAGTGCTCATGGTTAGTTCAACGAAATCTCCAAACAGCTGTTGGCCATTTCCCGTGACTCAAGGGCTGGCTTAAACAAGGTTGGCCAAAATCTAAAAAGATTACTTGGCTTTTATGTCTAAAATAATTATTGACAGTAAGGAAATATAGTTTATTATCCAAATATAAGATATTTTTTTTCTCTAGATAAATTATTACTTTAGCTATAATTGAAATAAGAATTGAGACTTACGACATTTAGTGCCGTGTTTGAACACATCCAAAGAACGCACACGATATTCAACTTTATTACTGATGTGTTTAGCACATAGTGGAGTGCATCGGGGCGGAGTTGGTGTGGAAATTGTCTTGTGATGACATCCTTCACAACCCTAAAACCCCTTCCTATCTGCGGGAACGCTTCTCTTACGCCCGTCCTTTTGATGCACCTTGCAGGTCGCATCTTAAAAACCTGCTTAAATCCCCCCCCCATTCAACCGACTTCTTTTCCTACTCCTTCACTGTGCACGCGGTTCGGTTGTGGAATTCTCTTCTGCCTGACATTAGGGACTGTCGTACTGTTGAAGTATTTAAACGAAGAGTGAAAGAACACTATCTTTCCACTTCGTCATAGTTGCATAGATATCTTAAATAACATTTTAATTATATATGTTGTAGTGATATTTATTTTAGAAGTATGTATGTAAGTATATTCTTGTATTGTAAGTAGTTTGTATAAATAGTAAATTGTATTTTTTTTTCTTCTTTGGTTTATGTTTTTGTTTTATCTTCTACGGTTACACACGTTGTCTACATCTCATTTTTTATAATTTCCTGTCGCAGGTATGCTGGAAGAGATTTCTTTAGAAATAAGCATTGCCTTTGTACGTATTTTTCTGTTCCTTTCTTCTTGTCTGTTTATATGTGTGTGCATAAATGGTTAAATAAAAAATAAATAAATGATTTCGAAACATAAATATTTTTCTGCCTGTCCACTGGAGTGGAGAAGAGAGGAGCGGAGCTGTGCCAATATTAACCAATGGGATTGCATAAAAACTCTGCTCTGCTGCAGTGTACAGGGATTTGCAAACTAGTTTAAAAATTCATACAAAACCGGGAAACGGAGCGGGGATGCGGAAAATTACTCAAATTACTCGTCGCGTGAACTCGGCCTAGCTCCGCATTGTCCGTAACTCCGCTCCGCTGCCTCGTTCCGCATAAATGGGCAAACACTGTCCGCAAGTTCGTTCCGCTGGCTCGCTCCGCTTCAATGGACAGGCAGCCTTATGACGGCCCTACATAATACTCATATAACATGATGCATATTCCGAATTTCCGACATCTGCACAGGGTAAATGCCTCGTATACGGGGTATATGTAAATTACCGTGTAAAAAAAGTACTTGAGGAATTCGGAAGTAGCTCGCACACACGTATCAATCTCAAGTTAATTGTACCGTATAAAACCGACCTTTACCAGCTCATCAACGGCTCTCGCACTCTACTCTCCTCTCAGAGATGCAAACTGTAAGACTGCCTTTCCTCTGTAGTGGAATGAGGCAGCGAAGTGAAGAAATGTTCCAATATTAACCAATAGAATCTAAAGTCCGCTTCAGAGCTGCCATTGGTTAATATCAGGGATGTTACGAATGTCGTTTTATCGGAACCGAAAACGGAGGTTTTAAATTTCATTGATCGGAATCGGAACCGGAGTCGAAGGCGGAAGTAAAAGAAAGATGTGTTATGGGAAGGCCTAATGAAACAGTTGAAATATCATTCACTCTCTTTAATCAGTCAAATATTAGCGATAACATCCACAAAACAATAAACTGAAACTTCGACCGCGAGCGTGTATAAAATGAACTAAAATGACACTGGCGAAGAGTTAAAACTTGTTTGTACGCGCTCTAGTCACGTTCATCGCTGCGTTTCGAACTTCGGTATAACTCCGATTCACAATTATCGGAACCGAAATCGGAATCGGAGGTGTAAAATTAATCGGAAGTTCCGACTTTTCTGAACCGGAACCGAAGCTCCGTAAACCGAATCCCTGCTTAATATTGGTACATTTCTCCGGTCCACTGACTCGCTTCGCTCCTGTGGGCAGGCAACCTTATAGGCATAAATCTCCTCTCGTACTGCATGTGACAGTGCTGCGTAACTGAAGGTCAAGTAATCAAGTTCAATAAATGTTATGCCCGGTCAGCTACAGTCATCAATCATCAAAACCAACGAGTTTCTAAATGTGTTACTCCATTTCAAATTACCGTTTAAATTTAGTACCTAGTGTAAATAGTTAGTTATGTTAAAAACTGTAAAGTTATATTTAAGATTGCTTTATACCTAAAAAGTTTTGTAATTCACTTATAAATAAAAACAGGTAATACAAAGATATAAATCTGCGTCTTCGCGCCGTCCACCGTCCGGTAACATTTATAAGTTATTGATTTTACGTTCAGCGGTAAAATTAGCGACGTTGTACCATTCGGGTAACGCATATCCAAGCATTTTGAAAACAAAATCCCGTGCACACGACCCTTTTTTTCGTAGGTAAGCTATACTATAGCGGCCGAGCGAGCGCTGCAAGCAAGAATACTCCTAACAGTGTACAGATATGCGTTTCTTCGATAATACATACAGAAACGAATTATGTAAATCTTGCTAACACAGAAATCTGGGTACCAAAACTGCCAGAACTTTTGGAGTCAACGGAAAAGTGGTTCCGCGAATTTATGGAAATTATGTACCATAATTTTTTCATTCTTGCTGTCTCTAAAAAACCGAATTCATTCTCGTTTAATAAATACTCCATTTTAATTACAGGTTCAGAAAACACGATAGTCAAAGACTACGTTCTACCAGACTACACGTCAATTCGTCGCGGATATCTTCGAGACATCGTGAAACCCGACGAAGACTTGGAACAACAGACTCTCCGACTAAACAACGAAAGATTCGCCATTCCAGAACTACTATTCCATCCATCAGACGTCGGAATACCTCAGATGGGTATACCAGAAGCTATAATGCATTCTATTAGCTGTTGTCCAGAAGAATATACGGAGAGTTTGTTAGAAAATATAGTTTTGTACGGCGGAAATGCCTTGTTCCCTGGTTTTCGGGACCGCTTGTACAATGAAGTTCGTTCATTCGCTCTGGATCATTTCGATGTCAACGTTACTAAACCAGATAAACCTTTAACATACGCTTGGGAAGGCGGGAAGCAAATCTTTAGAGATCCGGATTTCTATTCCTTCTGTGTGACGAAAGAAGAATATGAAGAAGAAGGGAAGTCTTTGGCGTTCGAAAGATTCGATATTTAACGGCGAAAACGAGCGCGGAAGTCTTCAGAATAAGCCTCCTCGCTCGGTAAAAGTTACGCATTGATCTGACAGTGTGGACAATATGGGTAGTGAAATTGAGACGGATAGCTCATATAAGTTCCATGTATTAGGAATAATGATGTATTAATTATAACAATAGCAATATAATTATATATTTGTGTACCTATATCGCATTTTTAGTTAGCTTTGCGAACTGTCTGATACGATATGGGATCATATGGGGGGTCCCCTATGAACGTTAGCAAGCCCCCACGACTCTACTCAAAAGTTTGCCATACCGTTGTTTACCATAAAACCAACATTGACAATGACATAACTGTCATTTGCAAAGTCATGCGCCTTTAAATTTACTCGAACCTTTTACTACAGTACTTCATTGGCGGCAGAAATGGGTATGGTATGATGAAAAATGATTTTTTCCCCCGACAGGGCCCCCGACAGGCTTAGTCCGCCACTGCGCTCCGTCCTTCAGAAAGCACGTTATCACGTTGGTCCCGGCTGTCATTTGTTGATTTTTGACAGTCGTTAGGGAAAATCTGAAGCTTGAAAGTCGGACAACCAGTCTAACCAAGGGGTATCGTGTTTCCCAGTAACTGGGTTGTGGAGATCAGATAGGCAGTCGCTCCATGTAAAATACTGGTATTCAGCTGCATCTGGTTAGATTGGAAGCCGACTCCCAACATTGTTGAGAAAAGGCGAAAAGGCAGATGACTCTCCGCTAAAACCTACTTACATGAAACAAGGCCAGTTTTAATAAAAGAAAATAAAACAACAGGCCACTCAGAAAATATAGAGTTCCAAAAAAACCAACCGTCAAAAACTCAAATGTCGATCAGTCATTCGATTCAACAACCTGATTCCGAACGGATCAAACTATTACCTACTATGTTACTCAGAACTATTGCAAAATATCTACGCCGGGGCCGAGCCATTTCTACAACGCCGGCTTTGTTTCAACAGAGAAGCTTGATTAAATTGAAGAAATTACAATGTGATTTTCAGTGCGAAGATGGGCGCCCTATCTTTCTGAAAGGCGGAATTTGTGATAGAATTTTGTATGTTATAACCCTGGCAATGTGTGTGGGTGGTTTATTATTAGTTCTTGCAACTATCTATGAAAATGCTAAGCCACCTTCATGGAGAACAGTTTGTCACTAAATATTCAACACCGAAAATAATGCTGTTATTTAAAAATAAATTATATTAAATAAATATTTTGTTTCAATTATTATATCAAGAAGTAGATAGGTACTTACGTACATGCATAGCCTACGCTGACTAGGTACTAGTCTGTCTGACCGGTGTTACGGGCCGTAATGTACCATTCGCAGCCAGCGTGATAAGTTACGCTGTGTCCTAAAATCCGTATACAATGGTAACATGCTCGTTTCGAACTCTGCTCGCCCGAGCTCCAGATTCTAAACACAATAGCCAAGAATCGACGCGTGTGGCACGTGCGCTCGTGACAACTTGTCGCGGGCGTGCTGACGACTGAATCGCGTAAGACTCAAAAGGGATTCGCCAAAAAACCGACAGCGGGCGGAGTACTCGAAACGAGCTACGAGCGGCTCGTATATTCGTGCTCGTTTCAACGTACTGACTGCACGAATGCTCGCTTTGTAACATATTATATCACACCCCGTAACACCGGTCAGTACCCATCTTTAGAGACTGACTGACTGATTTAAAACTGGGAGCAAATGGTTAGGAGTAATAGTGTAAGGAGGTCTAAGGTCTCAAACTATGATCAGTCTACAATCTTTCTATCAGGCTGCTACAGCGGTGTGATCTCGTCGGAGGCAATGGAATAAAAAGCGATGGCTTTCTGATTTGATAAGGGCGAAAAGTTTGAAACTCCCTAGTTCTCTAATACGTCTAGGGGGCCACTTCCAGGCCCTGCGGCCTTACTATGACGTATTATAGCCATTTTTGTTTCGCTGTGAAAATGGGACAGTGCTATTTATACTGTATAGCTCCATCTTTATCTCACACTGGAACACTGACGGCTTTAACACGTCGTACTACGGTCCCAGGTACCTACGCCATTTGCAACCTGTGAGTTCGCAACCGTCTCGTCTCTCCGTCTCTCGTCTCCGATTTCTGCGTGAAACAGAATATTCCACAATAGAATGTCTGTGGTTACGGGGTGAATTGTCAAATTGGATTTATAGAACTGTCATTTGGTTTTTGTTTCGGTTTTGGTGGAATCTATGAAACTAAATCTGCTTTCATCTTGAGTTTGTGAAGTGATAATATTATAAAAAATGGCTCTGTTCCCCGGAGCGGTAGCCTTCGACGAGTATGGTCGTCCATTTATCATTTTGAGGGATCAAGATAGGCAGAAACGGCTTACCGGTATCGATGCCTTGAAGGTAATTTATATCCTTTTTACTACTTTTCCTGATACAATAATAACTAACAAGTCTATTTTAGGCCTTCGCTGACTTCTCCTAGCAATCTCATAACAGCTATACAAATATTACTACAGAATGAATGACTTAAATGCATAACCTTAACTTGTCAACACAATTTCGAATAATCGAGAATTATTTTATAAAAACTGGATTTTATAAATAAAACCGTCATTTAAATTGTAGTTTATCCCTACATACACCAGATTAGACGTATAAGTTTAAGATTTAGTGCAGTTTTGTAAAATTACATGCATTCTTAGAATCAGGTGTTGTGAATCACATGATCCGAAATTAGGCAACCTGTACGATTTTTATCAAGATATCATCTGTCTATCATCTTAAAACACCTCTAAATCCCAATACAAATCACTATTACAGTAAAAACCAGAAGTTTTATGTTAAATTCCCTTAAAATTATAACTTATTTAGATTATTTCATTGTTATAATAAATTAACCTATCACTTCTTTGTTTGAAGACGTTTCATCTTTTTAAAAAGTTAATGGATTTTATAGAATTTTGAACCTCGTCTTTGTTTGAATTTTGATGCCGAAACATGTCTTGGAAGTACATATTGTAAAAGTGATAATTCATACAAATGCATTTAAGTTTAAATTTGGAATGATTATAATAGGAATTTGTTTATTTTATTCTCTGTGATAATGCTGACCCTGATAAAGAATCCAAAGTAATTCTAAAATTAAATACAATACTTTTTTTTAACTTTTTTTTTTGTCTTAGCATAATCAGCATAATGTTCCCACTGCTGTGGCGCATGCCTCCTCTCTGTAAAAGGAATTTAATGTTGTTGGGCTTATCATAATTACAACTATGAAAACTACATATTGAAATTCATCAAGCTGAATGATGCATGATCATGAAACTTTATTAATCTAAAATTGATTATTATCATTTAAGTACTACAAAAAATTGGAACTTTAATAAAAGAGACACCTCTGAGAATATTGTTGGTGTAGGTGAAGAACTAAATAACTAACATTTTCTCGTTTGGAGAAAATTGCGATTTATATAAATGGCATGATTTGGGTGTTACAAAAATAGTGAAAAGTCAATTTGACCAAAATCGAAATTATTTAGTTCTCCACCCACACTGTCAATATGTTAAGGTGCTACCCGAGCAAAAACTTGCAACAGTGCATTTTTCGTTTTGCAGAGGGATGAGTTAATACTCATTAAGAGAAATAAACAAAATCTAAATAAAAAATAAATAAAGTTTATTTTCTAGATTGTTTTACAAATTAAACCTAGGCTAGTTTTGAGTACAAATGAGTTAAACATCTGTAGCCAAACTAGGCAAAAACCTGTATTTCGGTTACCAGTGCCAATCCCCTCGGATAATTTTACATTTATCATAGCCATTAACATTAATTTTTACAATACGTAGTGTTATTTTACACATATTATATTTTATTATAATATGTAGAGTATGAATGTGAATGAATGCATGACCTCTAATTGTGAAGTGTGGGTGTGTGAATTGAGAGAGTGTGTGAGGAAGTCCATGAGAAGTTAAATATTTGGAAGTTTATGCCTGTGATCTGTGTGAATTTTGAAACTATCAATGATACAAGTTAATGCTAACGTGATCATTGTGCTATATGTAGTAGAAGTTCAGTCTCTTCACAAAAAAGCACATTATTAATGTTCAATATCCTATCATCTCATTGCACAGTATTATTTGTTTTTATGTGTAATGTAATAATACATTTAAAATTTCCTAGTAAAAAAATCACTAAAATTATTGATTCTTTGACTAAAATTATTTTGCTAAAGGTGAGATTCAGTTAATTTGAGGATTACACTAATTCAATAATACACGTTTTATTCTATTTCAAAAGATTGCTTTTTAAATTAAATAATTCCAAAAATTGAGTTAATTTGGCGTGCGCAGGGAGCAGGACAGTGAAGGAACAAACACTCAAGGTCACTTGCCAGGAGAAGCGCCTTAACTCAGCATAAGTAGCCTACTCAAGGCCTCCTCTCCTCTGTGAGAGGGAACAACACCTTAGCTAGTCAGAAAGAAAAAAAAAAAAACACCATTACAATCTCTTTATATATATAATTCTTCTGTAAATGTGTTTGTCACCTAATTCCTCCTAAGCGGCTCGACCGATTTGGATGAAATTTTGTATTCATATAAGCTCTGGATGGTTTGAAAATACAAATGGACCGGGTTGGTGGAGCTGTTCTGATAGGACAATATCTGTTGGGTCTGCTAGTATTTTATAAAAACAAGTGTTGCTTAGTCATGAAAATGTGTAACAAAATACAGGGTCAAATTAAATTACCTAGCAAAACTCGGCAGACTTGATGGGTATCGATATTTCAACACGATAAACCAGTTTTTCAACTCATAGTTCAAGCAGGTACGCTAAGCTAAAAAAGCTACCAGCGGTCATTGACCCCAAAAAAATCTAAATTAATTTGACCCAGTATAAGATTTTTTATCACACACTTGATTTTCAACACTCTGCTTAGTGCCAAGAGTTGAAAATCCAAGTCTGTTTTTCCGATGCGTTGGGTTGCACTCTGTTGGATCAACACAGAGAGTTGAAAATTAAGTGCGTGATAAATCCCGCCGCGATATTTTTACCTCCGTGCAAACATGGGCTAAATGTCACATGGTATCAATATGTTCCTGGTCAGGAAAGGACAATATTTCATCAGCTTCCATAATTTTCATCAAACATTCTTATCTCTTCACAGTCACACATCTCAGCCGCCCGCCAAATTGCGGGGATCCTGCGCACCTCCCTCGGTCCCCGTGGGCTGGACAAGCTCATGGTCTCCCCTGACGGAGACGTGACCGTCACCAATGATGGAGCCACCATCCTGAAGCTGATGGACGTGGACCATGAGATCGGCAAGCTGCTGGTGCAGTTGGCACAGAGTCAGGACGATGAGATTGGTGATGGAACTACCGGGGTTGTAGTGTTGGCTGGTGAGTTGAGATGCCTGATATTTATTTATTTTAAAACCAATGTTTTATTTCCAAGGTGTCCATGGAGTTTCTTGCTTGCTGACCAACTCCTTTTACAATTCAAAAATGCCTGTAAATGGTTTAATTGAAAAACATGGTTTGAGTTTGAAACTTGTTTTCAAGAAGAAAAAATTGATACAAATTTACTATTCCATGCAAAGAAAAACTGTTTATTTTGCACAAATGCACATTAAAAAAAAAATACTCCCCAATCCGGGGAAAAAAAAATACTCCCAAATACAATATGGTCACTATGGCAATTTCTATTTATACAGTCATTGGAACTACATTCAGCAGTGTCTCTTACGACATTTGAAATTTCCAGCGTCAATATGTACATAAACTAAAAAAAAAAAATCTTCAAAATAATTACTGTTTTTGTTCACCACAGGTGCCCTCTTGGAACAGGCCTCCATCCTCCTCGACAAGGGTATCCACCCCATCCGTGTGGCTGACGGGTTCGAGTTGGCCTCTGCCACCGCACTCACTCACTTGGACAGCATCAGTGAAGCATTCCCCGTGAACAGAGACACTAGGGAAAATCTAATCAAGGTGGCTATGACAACGCTGGGCAGCAAGGTGGTAGTGAAGTGCCATCGGTTGATGGCTGAGATTGCTGTTGATGTAAGTTTTAGTTTTATTAAACTTAACATTTTTTGACCATTAAATGGATTTTGATTAAGTACACTTTTTTATACTGGTATTCAGCTGCATCCGGTTAGACTGGAAGCCGACCCCAACATAGTTGGGAAAAGGCTAGACAGGCAAATGGATTTTGATTTAATAATAGTTAATACAGGTTAAATAGTTATGACAGGTTTTCTGCCCGGCCGAGCCGACACACTAGCCGCGCGCGTCACTTGCAAGTTTTTTTTATTTCTTATTTGTGTTTTACTTTTACAATTTCGTAAAAATCGAATATCCGAAACCGGTATAATATTATTTCTGTATCCGTATCCCTATCCGGATCCGAAATTTCATATCCATAACATCCCTGTTTTCTAGCCATTCAAATTGTGTGATATGATGGCTTAACACACTCCATATTCGTCTTCAAAAATTTTAAAAATATTCGTAGTTAGCTAGAATTTTTAAACACATAACAGGAGCAAAACACTTTCTACCGGTTCATTTTTTTTAATAATCTAGGAAAAAGAGCAAGCCATGCATTTTAAATTCTAAGAAAAACGCACATCTAAATATCTTTGTTACTCCGCAGGCCGTCCTCTCGGTAGCAGACCTAGAGAAACGCGACGTGAACTTCGAGCTGATCAAAGTAGAAGGCAAGGTCGGGGGCCGCATGGAAGACTCCATGCTTGTGAAGGGAGTCGTTATTGACAAGACCATGAGCCACCCCCAGATGCCCAAGACGCTGAAGGTGAGTTAGAGAAAAACTGAAGAAATACTTATAATATTTATCTCAAAGGCGACATAAATTCACCAAGAATAGTCACATAAATAAATAAATGGAATAAAATGAATACCCCTTGCTCATAATACAAAAGTCTAGTAAAAGCTTTCAAAATTTCGTTGAGCTTAAACGCATAACTTCATTCTTCCCCAAAATGTATGGTGGTAGCATTAGAAGACAACTAGCTGCTAGCTCTATTAGCTACTAGCTCTATTATTATTAGGCTTGACCATTTATTGAATTCTTTAAAATCAGACTTCGATCAAATAGCACTAGATTAAAGAGTAGGAACAAAATCACATTACAAAGTGGCCGCGATTGCATAAATCTTGATTATAAACCTTAACAACACACACATAAAGTTTATTATCGTTTGCAATATATTTAGTACTTCGATTGGAAAGTAACGTATTTTTAAAATAAGAACTTCTAAGGAAAAATAAAACATGATTTCTAAGCAATAAGGTTGAAAAATCTATCCGGCCGGTTTTGATGCGCTCATCGGAAATCTAGTACTATTGTTGATCGAAGTAGTCGGAGTTGCTCACAATGAAAATACCCTTCTTAGCAAGTAACAAAATGATCACATATACACAAACTGATTGTGACAGGATTGATTGTTGTTCCACATCATAATTTATCACGCCCCCAGATATTTTAATACATATTATAACTTAATATATATTTTTATAAATATTAAATAATAATATTATTATTTAATATTATTATTTAATATCATAAAATACTTATCTCACTTTTGTTCTGTTCTCTTCTTATACAGGATGTGAAACTCGCCATCCTCACCTGCCCGTTCGAGCCGCCAAAACCTAAGACCAAGCATAAGCTCAACGTTGGCTCAGCCGACGAGTACCGCGAGCTGCGCGCTTACGAACACGACAAGTTCTTGGAGATGGTGCGCAGAGTCAAGGTGAGAAATAAAAAAAAAAAAAAAAAAGCAGTTGCACTCCGGGAGTGCGCACAAAAGTGAAAACTAAAAAAAAATACTTCCAAAACCTTTAAAGTAAAAATACTTGCATAGAACATTGATCCGTGACGTAATATAAATAAAGAGCACAATCGCGTTTACAAAAATGAGATGTCGGTAACGGTGTCGCTAGTTCAATTGTCAATCAATTATATTATTTTGTAAATTTTGACGTTCAAAGTGCCATACATTGGGCCTATTTGAAATAAATGATTTGACTTTGACATTGTTTTTCCCATCACTTCAAAAATACCAAGTTAGAGATAAACTACGATAACATGGCGCGCCCCTCTACTTTATTGTTTCTATGGGTCTAGTGACTAGACTCACGAATAAATAAATCCTCGGATTTATTTTTGTTTGATGGTCGTCTCAGTACGCACACAATGCGTTGTAAGTCTTGTTGGCGCTTTGTAAATACATTTCACAAATAGTTTCAACCGTGTAGAATTTTGGAGGGGCGCGCCATGTTATCGTAGTTTATCTATACCAACATAATTATCAGTCTGTACCAGTGGTCGGCAAACTCATTAGTCAATAGAGCTAAATATCAATACTATAACGACTAAGATTTCTTATGAGAGCCAATCCTTTCTGTGTGTCCCAACTATCTCAATACACTTGTCTTAATCCTTAAAACGCCCATCCTCTTTCACTCCACAACGCTTCCTAAAATTAACTTGCTGAGAAGTAGGATGCCTTCATCATTATCATCATATCGGCTGATAATAATATGATAAAGGCATGTTACTTATAAACAAAAAAGCTTTGAAAGGTAAATGATTAAATTCCGATGTTTTTTGGTGAAAATACTTTGATATCTCGCTTAATGACCGAAACCTTGGGGTTTCCGAGTGTGAGCTTAGATACGCGCGGGGCTTGGACATTTCGCACCCTTAGTAATAGAAGGGCACAACTAAATATTGAGGTTTTGAGTTTTTGTGTTAGATGGGCTCAATATCAACCGTTCTACCACGAAGAGGGTGGTGTGAAAGAGACACAATTACAGTATTCGCTTTAATATTGTCTTTTTTCTCTTTCTGTGAAAGCCAAGTGGTAGAACAGTTGATATTGAGCCCATTTAACACAAAAACTCAAAACCTCAATATTTCGAGTTGTGCCCTTATATTACTAAGGGTGCGATTTGTACAGAGCCGCACTCTATAGCCTCTATAGCCCAAAGAGCCGCATGTGGCTCACGAGCCACGGTTTGCCGACCACTGGTCTATACCAGTGTAATGCTGGACATATTATTCTTCAACCGCGGGACTTTAATGTCGATTCTTGGCTACTCCAGCGTAGCTACCAGCCACCTTGCGAACATCTTCGTTCCACTTAGCGCGAGGGCGTCCTACACTTCGTTGATCACTCACGACTTGATACTCACATCTACTTAAATGATTGGTTTTACGCCTAATATGACCTGGCAAGGCCCAGAACCGGTTAAAAAATACCTGTTTATTTCGGTTGTGCTCCAAACTTTTCTTAAGAACGGGGACATTTTAAGAACTTTATTTTGCCCTAAATTAACCGGTTTATTCGACGCGTTTACCGATACACCGGTTAATATTGCTCTAAACCGTTTAATCCGAAAAACCTTTATGTAAAGATTCCTCCGAAACCGATTTATTCGAATGAAACCGACTGTAAAGGTTTTTGCGTCAAGTACATAATAATTAATGGTTTGAAAATTTTACCGGTATCCGAGCCTTGTGGCCTGGCCATATTTTTTGCCCTCTCAGCAGGTTACTTTTAAGTAAATTAATTGGAAATATCACACTGTACAAATACATAAAAAAAAAAACAATATCCCTATGTTATGAAAATGTATCAAAGCATAGCCATCATCCTTGTTCATTTGTTGTACACACGGCGACATTTATTAAAATATACATTTCCAGTTTATGCTGACCTTGCATTGCCTGTAAATGCTGCATATTTGCTTGAAATTTCGTCGTGCGCACACCATACCTTAAATCAGTTGAAATAACATTAATTTCATTATCCCAGGACGCCGGCGCAACCCTAGCCATCTGCCAATGGGGTTTCGACGACGAGGCGAACCACCTTCTCCTCTCCCAGGGTCTGCCAGCTGTCCGGTGGGTGGGAGGGCCCGAGATGGAGCTGATTGCCATCGCTACTGGAGGCCGTATTGTGCCTCGGTTTGAAGAGCTCACTCCAGACAAGTTAGGGTCTTGTGGACTTGTGAGGGAGCTTAGTAAGTTGATTTTGAATATGTTCTTATGCATCCCATTTTGTTGGATAGGCCTTTGAAAATGACATGAAGGTTCCTAAGTGAATATTTAGTGAGATATTATGAGTTCCAAAAGCGGTTAATGAAACCCTCATCTTTCTTTCTAACTTTGTTATAAAAACCAAGCACCTAGCAACTAACATAGTTTCAATGAAAAACGTTACGAACAACCTTTTTAATATCCGCTATTTTCAGCTGAGCAACAATTTCAACAAGACCCATTTTGATTTTTTACAATCCAAGTACCATTATGAAAAACAAACTTATATTTTGGAATCTGTAAAGTCAAAATTGGCCTACTTAGTTCCACTTGCAGCACTAATAACTAAATCCATTTAACGTTAAACAAATTTCAAAATGTTCTGTTCCTATTTTCTTGAATATGACAGCAATGGAACAATGTTTTTTTAATATTAAACTTATTTAGTGGTTAGTAGTCTTATTTCTTGCTACGAAATACCACGATGCAGATCAACAAATACTCACATTTCTATTCTATCTCCAGCGTTCGGCACATCCAAAGATGAGATGCTAGTGATCGAGGAGTGCTCCAACAGCCGCGCGGTGACCGTGCTCATGCGCGGCGGGAACCGCATGATCGTGGACGAGGCCAAGCGCTCCGTGCACGACGCGCTGTGCATCGTCCGCAGTCTCGTGCAGGTGATGATATTTCTTCTCTACAGCCTTCGATATCTATACCCCCAGTTACGAACTAGGCGTCCCATCTGACGTCTCTCAAATCCTTTAACGCGCAAACTCAAACTCAAAATTTAAATTAAGCCATTTACAGGCACTTTTGAATTGTAAAAGAGTCGGTCAGTTAGTCAGAAAGTTGAAGCTAATTGCCCATTCCAAAACGTAGATCTCTATGGAGAAGAACGGGCAAGAAACTCCAAGGACACTCTTTTAAATATAGATATAACAAAATCCTGGGTACATCATTCTTGTTGCTTCTATATGTGAGAACAATGTACAAAAAATAATCAAAAGCAATGGAAAATATAAGATTAAAAATAAGCCCTGGCAGATAAGAGATGACCAGTTTCAACTGACGGCGCCCGTTCACGAACATGACGCGTTGATCAGCACCATCCAGCTCCAACCATTTTGTAGGGAACCGAATGATCCAACACACTCGCCACCATCAGTGAGACATTTAAGTGAGCATGACAGACTCTCAACTGCCATCTTATCGCGAAATTAGAATATTATACAAGTTATCTCCGCGCAAACTGTTTCCATGAATTTAGCACATAATTCTAAAGCCAGAAGTAACTTTTCCCCAGTTACTAAAAGAAATGTCAGCTGCTCTCAAAACGATTAAAGCAAACATCGTGAGGAAATCGGCATATCCTAGAACCAAAAATTCGAAGACATGTGACATCTACCAACCCGCACTGGGCCCGCGTGGTGGATTACGGCCCACTCCCTGTTGAAGAGAGGAGGCCTGTGTCCCAGCAGTGGGAACAGAGATTGATTATGCAGCAGTTTCATACAAAATTGAAATACTTACACGGGCAAAATGTATGGAATACCTGCATCAAGATAATGACGTTTTCCAAAACCGCATGGCATTGTTGTTTGCTTTCAAAATATTAAATCTCTTTTTCCCTCTCCCAGGACTCCCGCGTAGTGTACGGCGGCGGTGCGGCCGAGATCTCGTGCTCCGTGGCCGTGGCGCGCGCGGCCGACAAGCTGTCGTCGCTGGACCAGTACGCCTACCGCGCCTTCGCCGACGCGCTCGAGTCCATCCCCCTAGCGCTGTCTGAGAACAGGTGAATATCTCACGCTACAAGAAAAAAAAAGCAATAAGCTCGCCACCTTGTTACATTTGACTCAACACTTTCTACTTAACCCACTTTTCATAGAACTCACGCCATGCCGCCATACATATTGGAAGGGAACCCTCCGGGAGGGTTCCCGGCATTATTACGTTTGCGCTAAAGTTAACCATCGTGGACGATCAACGATATTAGATTTAAAACCGTGTTATAAAATACTAAAACGAAGTAAAATAGTGTTTTCAGGGATTCTTGTTATAGGTAGTTTCCAACCTTTTACATTTTTTGTGAATATTTGTAACTATGAACAAAGAAAAAAATGCTTGGGTTTTAAAACCAACGCATATACTAATAAATCTTATCAAAATATGCATCAGATTTATAATGTTGTATTCACTAAGAAAAAGTACAATGAGCCCTCCGGGAGGGCTTCCGGCATCCCTTATGCGACTAGGTAAACCCTCCACGAAGGCTCCCGGCACTGAACGCGTTAAACATAACTGACAAAATGTGGGTGTACTATAAATCTGCCTAACCCTTTTTGTGTTCTGAAAACAAATGCTTGGCAAACTCTTATTGGGTTTTTCCATCAGGAATTTCTCAGTAGCAGTCCGGAGTTTCGATTTGTGCCCAGTTGATGGTAATAGGGTCGCCCCCTATTACATGGAACTTAAACGTAGCTGGCGAAATGTGGGTACACCATCACCTTCTATTATAATAAGGTCCCATTAAAATAGATGGACAAACTTTTAGAAATCATTGAGACCACCAAAATAAGGACAATGGTAAAAAAATTACATAAGAAAAACGCATTAGATACTTACTAGAAAAATAATCAGCTAACGAAAATACACTAAAAATGTTGGTTAATTATTTTAGGTCAAAATAAAATCACTTTAATCAGTGTTTTTTTGCTTGGATATCTTTGGTTAGACGTACTGAACGCTGTGTTAAAATTTGTCCATCTATTATTATGGGACCTTATACTTTTGCCTCCATTGCATTGTTCCTTTGGGGAAAAAGCCGGTGAAGTTATTTATTTATTTATTTATTTATGTAAGTACACACAAAATACGTAATAGAGAAAAATACATAAAGATTGAAGAGCATAAAGGTACTGCTTATTTTATTAGAAATTTCTTCCAGCAGACCTGCAATAAACTTCACAGACGTGATGGAGAATATAAGTGTGAAATGATAACAAACAATAATTAGTAATTTGAAGTAACTACGTCTTTTCGCGGGGTCAACGCGTGACTCATGAACTGCGAAGACTATGTACGTTTACATTCGTAAATTCATGTCTGTGAAGTCACGACTAGTAACCTAAATAAAATTACGCAGCTAATACTCTCCCAAGACTAGCCTTTTCACTAGTCTTGGTAATAAAGATTTAAAGGTTTTCTAGTATATTAACATTTTTTGTTTTATTTCCACAGCGGTCTGTCCCCCATCGACACTCTGTCTGAGGTGAAGTCGCGGCAGGTGGCCGAGAACAACTACAACCTGGGCATTGACTGCATGGGCAATGGTAATTATATGTTTCATAATACCGTACGCAAATTGTCCGTACTGCATTTCTTATCGGTATTCTTCGGGCGAAGGGTTCTGCGAACTATTCAGATATACTTTGTCATATTATTTTTTATTTTATGGATTGTAAAAGTTTTACTAGACATGGATCTTTTAAAATTTCAACACAAATAACCACAATATTTAGTACACTGTTATCTCTCTAAGTTTAATCTTAGAATCGGCGCAGACCACAGAAACGGTCAAAGAGCTATTTCAATTTTGCATCGATAGTTGTACAGATTTGAACTCTGTGACGCTTACAACAAAGAGTTTAATTTATTGTCATCAGAGCACCTGTACCTACCCCACCTTTTACCGAACGAAACGCCGAGCCTCTATAATTTTTAACACCATTGTCTCTATTCCCAGGTTCAAATGACATGAAGACAATGAACGTCATCGAATCCCTTCACTCCAAAAAGCAGCAGATATCGCTCGCCACACAACTCGTGAAGATGATACTCAAGATTGACGACGTCCGCTCGCCAGCAGACTCTATCGAGTAAAAGTATTAATTAACTCTTATATACTGTTATATCTATGATCTTTTATAATAAAACACGCCTAATCTTACGTCCTTTTACATGTGCATAACGAAAAACTACTATAGTGGTACGAACGATGAATCATGACCGGTCCGAACTTCGCGCAGAAGGCTGCGCAATAATATTTTTTTGCAACCAAATGGTGACATGAGGCGAGTGTAAGTGAGAGAACATGCGCGAATGTTCGTAGTGCCTATGTTCAGATCGGTCATGATTCATCGGTCGTAGTGTAGAAGCCAATGTTTGTGTCGGACGCGGGAGCGAGATGACACGAGACTGTCCTACTCGCACTGTTAATGACCGGGATTCTCGCGAGTCTTGGCTTTTAGCATAATTGAGGATTAGATTTGCAAATACTTTTTAGCAATGAGTGCAAATCTTTGTGCATATGTGAGGGGTGAGTAAAATAGATATTAAAATGTGGAGTTCAAAAGTGTTTCTGGGATTTGCTTGATAAAATTATAATCTAGGACACTAGCAGATACAAACTTATCGAATTAAAATCACAATTGTACATATTTTATAATATGTAGTACAGAACCACATTATTAGAATTTACTTGTTTTATTATTTTAACCTTTCAATTTTAGGCGGATTCGCTAGATATCCTGAGAAGAGCTTACTTAAAATCTGTCTCAAAAACCCGATTTTTTGAACAATATGAATTTGACGTGTAGGAACGTTGTATGGGTTACATTGTTAGAACTTTGAATGCTAGTAACGATATTTTTAAATTACATATATTTACTAAGCGACGCTGGCCCCCCGGGAGTCGTGCATCAATAGATAATAACTCGTCCTTACCAGTTTTACCCAGTTACTGGGTTGTGGAGGTCAGATAGGCAGCTGCTCCATGTAAAATACCCGTTCTTCAGCTGCATACGATTAGATTGGAAGCCCACCCCAACATAGTTGGGAAAAGTCTAGACAGATGATTTTTCTTTTACAAAAAAATACCATTATTATTTCATTAGCATTCAAATTCAACATATTTCTATTATGTCACGCTTAGCTGCGCTAGGCCTCTCGGACTTGGCAGTAATAATAATAATGTTATTATTTTAATTACATATTAAGTCATTGCATTTCACTGTATGCGAGCGGTTATACCAAACATAATGGATGCCTTATTGCACTAATAAAATAATAAGCTAATTTACTTGTTGGAGTTTTATTTTTCATTTTATATCTTGGGCTCCACTGGCGCCATCTACACAGGCAAGAGTATCGCGGCGATAGTCATGCCGTGGCATCAAATTCAATACAATCTCCACACGGCGATGTCATCGCGGCGAGTCTTATAGCCCGTGGATATGAGCGCCTTACAAGTTAGCGCAAATTAGGGCGGGTTGCAACGCAACGCATTGCAAAAATCCTCCCATCATCACTCATGCATTTTCTATTATGAACCAGCGCACACTACAAGCGGAACCAAAGAGTAGAAATAAGAGCGAGGCCTCATTAGTGCGTTGTTTTGCTTCCTCGCAACAGATCAACGCATTGTATGCCACACCTGCGTTGCGACGACGCACAAAGTCGCAACGTCTAGTTTCCCCTTCTAGCAATGGAACACTGTCTGTCGTCGCACCGGAGCTCCGACAGCGCAGCACATCACCCTCCCCCCGCTTCGTCTCTCGTTCGACAATCCGTTGAAACGTGGCATGTCACAAAAAAATGTAAACCGACGGAACGTTGACGTTGCGACGACGCAAATAAGGGTCACTAATGAGGGTCACTCTAAGTATAAATTCTACGAAATGTATAGATTTTTTTTTGCAATTTCTGACTTTTCTCGTACTCAAACCTTACGCGATTATTTGATGACCGTAGATTCTTACTGTGCTTGTCACAAATGTACTGAAAGTGGGGGACTAGATAACTAGGGGAAGTGGGAGAGTCAAGAAATGAAAGCAACCACTTTAGAAGCGACCGATGCGCAGAGACATGGCCATATATTTACTCAAGATTGGAAACGAATGGAATGCCATTGTTGAGAAGACGGTCAAGTTTGTCGAGTAGATCTGCATTCAGGTGTTTTCGTACTTGTTGGTGATAAATTTTTCAATCGGTACAAAGCCCGCAGCGTTCAAGGTCCAGTAACCTTCAGGCTGATCCGAGTGACTTAAATACGCCAGTTCAGAGTACTTATCAATGTTCAAGCCTAGGTCCTTCACATCAGTACTAAATGAGACGACTGTACCATTGAAGAGAACTGGTGGCAAGGTTTTACCAGCCACCTTACTCGTACTCCGAGATCTTCCGATGCTGATCGCCTGGCTCTTATTAGGGTTTACTGCTATGCCAAATCTATCAGACCAGGTTTTTATGGCTATCAAAGTCCCTATTTAAATTGTCGATAGCGTCAGGTGTATCGTCAACCCTCCCTTGCCAGTACAATTATAAGTCATCAGCATACAGTTGATACGCACACTGATTGAAAACAGAAGAGGAAAAAGAATACCGCCTAATGGAACGCCTGTTTCCAAATCACACCAGCATGATGAATAATCCCTAATATGAACGGACCGCTGACGTTTTTGAAGGTATGAGGAGAACCATTCCAGTGCCTCGGGAGAGACCATAACATAGGACAGGATAGCTAACAGGATATCATGACTGACGGTATTAAAGGCATTCGAGAAATCGACCAACACTAGTGCAGTAACTTTGGTGTCTTCCATTTCTACTTTTATATCGCCAGTCACTTTAAGGAGGGCGGAAACAGTGCTGTGCTTTGGCCTGAACCCAGATTGAAGAGGTCTAATGAGCGGGTTACGATGAACAAAATTGGAGAATTGTTTGTGGACGCAGGCCTCGAGCTCAAGCTCTTTGATTTCATATCTATCCTTCCCTTCCTAGTTTTTTTTTTTAATTGAAATCCTCAGAATCCCTTTCATTTGATAATATGTCACACGGTACAATTTGCAATTTTTTTTTTTTCATAATTATTCAATTTACTCCCGAAAAGTGATCCCAATATTCAAAAATCATTTTTATTTTCGTTACATGTCCGTGTTCACAGAAATAGATATGTGTACCAAATTTCAACTTAATCGGTCCATTAGATTCGGAGCAAATTGGGCTGTAACAGACGGATAGACCGACAGACAGACAGACACAGGAGTGAACCTATATGGGTTCCGTTTTGTCCTTTTGACGTACGGAACCCTAACAAGAAGTTAGTATCGATATTTATATTCCTTCGTATAACGAAATTCCTTAAAATTAATAAAATCGAATCAAATGTAGAAGTATTTGTCGTTAATGATGAGTTAATTCAGATTGCTCAAAATTTTACTGAATCCATAGCTTTGAAAGACACGAAAACCAGGACTGCGACAAAAGTTCTTTAAACATAATATGTAGTTTATGGCTGACTTACCATCTCGAATAATATAACGATTGCGGTACTTCTTAACTTCATCTACTTTCAAGAGCTTTTGCAAGTCTTGGTATTCAACTTTTTCTGAAGTTTTCAGAACAAATAAAAGACAGAAAATAGTATTATGATAATTTTATTGTAGTGAAGTAAGCCTATATACATTCCCGTACCGTACAAAACAAATCTATCGTCAACCTCGACCTTTGGACTCTTCAGTTTGTGAGTGTGCGAGCGAAAGGCGACTGTATCTATCTCACTCCCGCTCGCGTGGAGAGTTTTATCGGAGACTTAAAGCTAGGAACAGTTAACATACTCTTGATTATGCTCAGGAACTTTACATTGTCAGCTCCTGAAAAAGAGAAAAATAACGAATCAGTATTAAATTAAAACATTACCACCCTTTTGGGCTTTACCGCAGTCGGGTAAAAAGATAAAAAAGAGCGGTTTTTCAGTATCTGCATAGATTAATACACATGGGTTACTACGCAAAATCTTTAAATAAAAAGCGACTCTTGCAACGACACAATAAAGTGCAATTTAGGTCGCACAGCGCTTATTACCTACAGTTACATTCACCTAGAAGTTTCTTTTCTTTCTATCGCGTAACTCTTAGATCTTCCGACTACATTACACTCAATGAATTTGCCCGACAAGACGGGCCCACCGCGAACTTGTAGCTTCATACCTAAACTGAGTCTCCCATCTATATTCATCTGTGGTATTGGATACAGTAACAGACTTATTAACGCGCCATGTCACGCAACTTCAATGTAGCTTGCTCATTGGTCACTTAACATGTTGTGAAGTCATGTTTCGTCAAAGAATATGCGTGGTTTCATATATTAGCATGAATGCGGCGGTCTTAATTATAATAATACCAACCTAATAATGTCCCAGTGCAGGAAAAAAGCCTCTTCTCATATGGAGAAGGCACGAGCATTGATCACCACGCTTGCTCAAGAAGAGTTGGGAATTTCAGACCTATATTAACTATATGTCCAATATAGTTAATATAGGTCTGAAATAATCCCACCAGATATTACCTCCACATCTTCACCTTTACAATCATTCGTCATGTTAGACACCGATGAGGTGGAGGTTGGAGAGGTACTGATGTCACTTAAGTCGGATTCTGCTATAGGCTGGGACAATATTTCAACTAGGTTTTTGAAACGTTATTCACTGATATTAGTCCCCATACTCACACATATTTTTAATCTCTGTTTCCATACCGGCACTTTCCCCTTGTACTTCAAGAAGGCCATCATACACCCAATTCACAAAAGTGGGAGCAAAAAGCTTGTAAATAATTATCGTCCTATTGCAGTGTTGCCGTCCATTTCTAAAGTTCTAGAACGCCTTATCAATAAAAGACTTGTGACTTATATGGAAGATAAAAAGCTTTTTTCTCCCAACCAATTTGGCTTTAGACGCAATAAATCTACTAGCAGTGCTGTAATTGACCTAATCGACCATGTTACAAAAAATATTGACAAGAAAATGAAAGTATTATCAATATTTTTGGACCTAAAAAAGGCGTTCGACACGGTTTCGATTTCTGACTTATTAATAAAGCTGGAGGAACTCGGGATACGCGACCAATCACTTAACATCTTTAGGGACTACCTTCATAACCGAACTCAGTGTGTAAAAATACAAAATTATCTCAGTAGAGAGGAACCAGTGACATTCGGCGTTCCCCAAGGCAGTGTGATTGGCCCAACCCTTTTTCTAATTTACATTAACCAATTATGTAATCTCAGTTTGGAAAGTGGACGAATTGTGACGTTTGCTGATGACACTGTCCTCACCTTCTCTGGCGACACTTGGGATGACACCTTCGTTTCCGCACAAAATGGACTAAATAGTGTTCTGCAATGGCTCAAAAGACACATTCTCACAATCAATACCGACAAAACTAAAATTTTTACGTACAGTTTACGAAATTCTACTCAACCTCCAAGTTCATTCGCTTTGGTAGCGCACTCATGTTTACTATCTGGCACTGCGACATGTACATGTCCAAAATTGGAACGTTGTCGAACCATCAAATATCTCGGTGTGACTCTTGATGATGGCCTGAGCTTTGCACCTCATATAGAGCTGCTGACAAAAAGAATCAGAAAGCTAATTTTTGTCTTTAGAAGTCTTCGCCACATCGCAGAACCTCAAACTATTAGGTGTACATAGTTTGCTCTTTGTCAGTCTCTCTTAACGTACTGTATATGCGCTTGGGGTGGTGCACCTAAAACGGTACTTTTGAAGCTAGAACGAGCTCAGAGAGCCGTGCTAAAAATTAGTACCTTTCGGTCCATCCTTTTCCCTACTGAAGAATTGTATAGGAATTGTAAAGTCCTTACAGTCAGACAATTATTTGTATTGCACATACTACTATATCAGCATCAAAGAACTTCCTATGAAATAATCACCACAAGACGCAAAGACAAGGTATGTCAACCCTTCCACTGTAAATACTCTTTTACAAGAAGATTTCCCTGTTTCCAAGGTCCTCATCTCTACAATAGTCTTAACAAAATATTGAACTTTTACTCACTCCCTATAATGTCATTTAAAAAGAAACTAAATAATTGGCTACAAACGCTAAATTACAATAACACAGAAAGCTTATTGTTAACTCAATACAGCTCCCGTTAAACCCCATTCTATCTCTCATTTGCTCATTGCACGCTACCATTACCCACAAATATAGGAAAACACATACACACATACACACAGACACATATACACACACACACACCCTCACACACCTCTACACACACTACACTACTCCACTCATAAAATTTCTCGATTTGTTTTTTTTTCGCTTTCCTAAATAGTTTATTTGTCTGTTTACCTGTGCCATATAATGAACCAGTTGCATAATTACAAAATGGCATGTATGTACCTGAATGCAATTAAGTAACACTCAATATAGGGTCGGGCCCAGCATCTTTAACACAAGTTGTCTTGGCAACTTAGCAAGGGTGCTGGTGTCGCCACATTATTGTATAATATACTTTAAACTGTATGTATGTACTACCATGTATTTAATGTAAAATGTAAAACTTGATGCAAATAAATTATTATTATTATTATTATTATTATGTCCACGTTTCATCACAGTGTTTTTGCTTTCACCAATGTTAGTATTGGCCAAGATAAGCCTTAAATGATAGATATAATGTGTACATACCATGATAGCATTGACGATATCTGATTGGTTGTTCCGGAGCGCGCGCACAGCCCGCGCTCGCGACACGTTGGCTTGGGACATGACTATCTCCACGTCTTTCTCGTCCACTCCAGTCTCGTCAACTCCTTCCTCATCTTCTTCCTCCGCTATGGGGGCTACCGTCTGGAGGGTATGGAGAAAAATGGATTAAGGATCAGCTGATGAAGGGTTTTTTTTTATCTCTTTTATGATGATTTGCACACTTCAGACACAGCCAAGGTAGATTTCATAATATATCAATAGTATTGTTTTTGTATCATCATTTGTGTGTTGTACCATGGTAGGAAAATATCTCACATAATTAACAAAGCAATCTTAATAAAATAATGGGCTTTTTTGGGTTTTCTGTCACAGGGCTGATCTTTTTAACCATACTAGGAAGATAGTTGACATTTTCACAGAAGGGCTCTATAATGGCAAATAATAAAAAGATCAATATAGTATTAGCTCTTACACTTTTGGTTGTATTGAACTGTTAGTATTTTGTGTAAGGCAACCCTTGAATACTAACATGTTTATCTTAGACTCATGACACTAAAAAAGACATAGAACATACCGTGCCCGCAGCAGCAGCATCATTGCCAGTGGCAGCGCTCTCAGGTGCCTTGAACCTCTCAGCAGCAGCCATGGTAGCCTGTTGGGACAGGTCCTCGATCTTAGCCTCTCCGAACACGATGTAGGTGTCTGAGTGAGGGTTCTTGTAAACATCTGGTGAGTTGATCACGAAGAGGATGTTCTTGGATTTCCTGATTGTGACTCTGTTTACGCCTTGGACCTGGAAAAGTTATTAAAAAATATAAGGTAACAGTTTTATGGACATAAATTAAAAATCAAGGCTAATGTTTTGTGTAGCAGGGAATTTTTCAGGTCTAAATTATAATTGACACTTAAGTGTGACTACTAGTACATTTTTATCAGATATTATTGACGGTTCGTAGTTGTGGTCACCTAATGTGGCATTGATGTAGACATGAAACCACAAAATGTATCACTAACATAACATACTGATAGGATATTGACTGTTTCTCTTGAAGACTGGGGCATAAAAACTGCTATTTGGTTTTTACCAACCATGAAATGTACAGTTGTATTGTAGGACCCATTTCTCCTACCTTTAGAAAGTACAAAAAAACAATTTTAATTTAGTAAGGTAATACTTACAGGTTTAAGTCCAAGTTTGCTCATGATCTTGCGAGCTTTCTTCTCACCGCGCGACTGTTTGGCCTTTGACACAATGTCAATGCCGGCAATGGGGTTGGAGATGCCTCCAGTGCCTGGTGCACCTGTTAATAAAACACATTTAATTTTTTTTTACTACACTTGATTTTGACAAGCAATTTTTACTTGTTAATGCCCCAAACCAAATGATCATTTTTGTTTTTGCTCATGTGTATGTAAAAAAAAACCATTTTTTTTTACATGTATTTTATAAAACACTGTACACAACACCATTTAGTTAGATAAAACTTTTGTTATCTAAAAGGAAAACAATAGAAACCATTTTTGAAAGTTAAAACATCCCCAAAAAAGAAATGATGATGTATTTTTCAATGTTTTACCTTCAAAAAAGTACCTAATGCCACAAACTCTCCAGCAACAACAAAGTATTCATACCAGCATCTTCCAATTCTGGGATAGTGTCATCGGAGTCGCTGTCCGAGGAAGCGGTCTCCTCCTTGCGCTTTTCGGTCATGGAGGCGGTGGCCTTGTCCAGCTCGGTCAATTCTGGCATCTTGGTGTCTGTGCTAGATGTTATCTTGCGTTAAGGGAGAATTCCTGTTGAGGAAGAAGAAAACCATGGTTTAGATAAATTAATTTGTAATATTGTAATTATTTGTAACTTGTGTGACCTTGGGTCAGATGGGCAAATGCTCCATGTAACATTCTGGTATTCAGCTGCATCTATTTAGAATGGAAACCAACCCAAACATGTTGGGAAAAGGCTAGGCAGATGATGATTTTTGTGTTACACCTGCTAAGTTTCTACTTTCAGGTAATTAATATCTTGGTCAACCTATTTAAACAGTCTACTATGGAAGAAGTTTGATCAGCAGTAGACTTATTGGAAAAACGAGTATGAATCACGCTAGTAGTCATAATATTTGATATGATTACGTTTTCAGAAAATCAGACGGAAACTTAAATTAAGCCTGTTATTTTGTAAATATTTGTCATATTGCTGCCTGTTCAGTTTAGATGACCATTTATTGCCACTTTATATCTATCTAATAAAAGTAAGCCAGCAGAGTATCAGATTACTCACTGATGTACTTTGAGATACAAAAGATTACCTAGCAAAACATTTAGCAACTTTTTATACTAAATGGCAAAGGGTTTCAAGTTACACATTCCAGAATATTTGTCTATGGACTAGAAAATCAATAACTTCATTGAGCAAAACAATATGACTGTAAATAAAGACTAGTGCTACATATACTTTCAGTTGTTTTAAATGCTTGTAATTCAGTATAGTAGCACCATTGTAGTATACAAATTAAACTTATATTCCAATGAATGTCATACAGGCCACGACAATCGGTATTCTAAGTAATTAGATGGCAAAATGTCGAAGCTAAAGGTCTCCAGTGCGCAAATGCATAACTACAAGGTAACTATATCTACTATGTATCTATGCACTTCCAATTATCAATATTGATGGTAAATTGACCTTAATAGAGCACAGCAATGATCGAACTACTCTTGAAGCTATAATAACGAAGATTCAGTAAATCGCTGGACTAAATAACCAAGAAAATGGACTAAAACGGTATGAATACATGGCCATGAGCTGCATTAGCAAAATTACTTAGCAAGGAGCTCCGATTTACAGTGATCACACTTATATTGTACTGTAATGTGTAACACAAGTCGTTTAAAAACGTAATATCACTAGAAACAATGAATATTTAAACACTTGTGCGAATATAATATGGGCGCGGATTTCGCTAATACACCGCACAAAAATATTGAAATAACAATGCAAATATGGCGCGATTACACCTCAGTACACTATAACATTTTAATGTTACACTTAAATACGAAGATTTATTTAAAAACTATGGATTTATTACCTTTATTTAGGAATAATCGGTATCAAAGGAATCAACGAAGATTCGCTTCAATTTGACAAGAGCGGAAAGAAAATTTTGGCAACAGATAAAAAAAACTGAAAATATTATTGAAATTCTCGTCAATTTCTATGTGTATCCGATCACAATGTTGGGCCAGGGCCACAAAAAAGCAAAATGATACAAAACACACACACACACAAAAGTTATTGAGATGAGATGACGAAGCATTCACGTAAAAACATCAACATGTTGAAATCTCTGTTTTCTGTCAATCATTTCTATAGAACATTGACAGAAAATAGAGATGTCAAAATGTTTCGCCAGTGCAAACGCACAGTAAGGGGAATCTCTATTCCCATTACATTAATCTATTCATTCGCGTATATCCACATACATATCTCTATATATGTGTGGTATTACACAAATGGATAGATTATGGGGATGGATGGATGAAGGATTACGTAGGATTAATGAGTAGGTATTAATGAGGAAGTCTGGAAGTGGCACTGGTGACTGGAAAGTTGGGTGCAGTTGCGTAGTTGTCATCTCATGGGCATGTGATGCAGAGTAATGAGGAAAATATCGTGATTAAAGTTTTTATTATGACTGTGGAGGGCTTTATGAGTAGGGGAATTCAAAGAAACGATGGATGGACCTTGTAAAAGATGATATGTGGCTAAAAAGAGAGACCCGAGATGACGACTAATAGAAAAGAATGGAAGAAAAAAAATGTTGCGCCGACCCCAAGTAAATGAAAACATTCAACATGTATGTAGATGTTTCGAATCTTATGACATGACACAACCAAATAATACCTTGTTTTGTTAAATTTGCGTTCGCACTGCACGAAACTTTAAGTTTTAAGACACATATCAAAATTTGTTTTGAGACATGTTTTGTGTAGAGAAGTGACCCGTTTGTGTTCGCACTGTAGCACTGTTTTTTGTATCTCGAAACTTGTTTATAATTTGAGTGTAACGCAAGGTTCAATGTTTTCCAAATAACATAGTAAATAACGAAACATGTAGTGGACACTGGATAACATGTTGTAAGATTCAAACAAGATTGAAACATTTTATTATGAAATTGGTTTGTAAAACATGTCAAGAGAAGTTTCAGATCAACAAGTTAAGTGACAATGCAAACGCCGATCGATACATCGTTGGAAAAAAGGAGTCCTCACCAACACCATGTGTTTTTTCGTGAATGTTTCGCCAGTGCAAACGCAGTGTGTTAGGCCGGCCACATACATACGGCCGAAATATCGATTCGGAATTTCGAAGGTAGCAAATCCATACAAAATCAAGGTTCTCCGTTCGTTTTCTCCGATTCGAAATTCCGAAACAGAATTCTGTATTCCATAAAAAAGGCCGGCCACATAGGCTGGCCTTTTTTATGGGCCGGAGAATGACGGTGTGTGTATCCGAATGTTTTATCATTTAATCATTTTTACTTTTGGCAACATGTGATGATTATGTCAACCATCAGTAGTGATGACGTAATAAAATTGTATCGATATCGATAAATTACCATCACACTATCCTACAGATCAAAGAATAAGATTTTATGCATAGCAAAGAATGGTTCACGTTAGACAACTTTTCAATTGCGCCTTAAAAGTATCCAAATACGTGTTCACAATAACCAAATCAACGCAATGTTGTTGGACAGCGTCCGCCAAAATGCCAAAATGAAATAATTGAAATGTATTAGTAATAGTATTGTGTTTTTTAAAGTGAATACTTCTTTAGGGGCGTTAGGCATTTTTGAAATGTCGAACAGTGTCGGTAACAGTGTCGTAAAATCAATGGTTTGACCATTGATTTCGCGACACTGTTACCGACACCTCATTTTTGTAAACGCGATTGTGCACTTTAATTATATTACGTTACGGATCAATGTTCTATGCAAGTATTTTTACTCGCCAACAGACGATGTGTGGAGTAAAAGACATCAACGCGTTGATTACCGCGGTGCAGATGCAGGTGTTGTTATGACCTACATACACTTATACGTTTTAAGTTTTCACTTCTGTCGGCACTCCCAGAGTGCCATAATTTTTTTTTGGTTGAGAAATTATCAAATAACATCTCTCGCTGTGGGTGGAGCGGGAGGGCGTGTCAGGCTCTTACTGACTAAAATCTACCCGTGTTCCTTCAGTTGCTTGTTGCCAAGGGACGCGGTATCCCTTTTGAACTTTTCCGCGACTCCGGCAGGCATTGGTCCTAGCGGACCCTATCAGTTCTGCTGATTTTTCTTGGAGGCGCGCGTGGAACACAACGCTCTGTTGACCCGGGCCTGGTCTTTATCGGACGGCGAGCTACCCATTACTCACCGTCCGCAAGCCCGTGCCTACGATGGCCGGGAATCGGCCTGGGATTCCCGACGTCCAGGGCGTCTCCTGCGGCGGCTAGGGCGTGTGAGGGCGCAAAGTTTGCCTCTCCCATACGCATTCCGCCTCCTCCTTCGCGAGCATTACTGTTTCGCAGAAGGAGGAATATTATTGTGTTGCTGCTATCCAGCAGAACTTGAAATGAGTAAGTTTACTTGGCATTACTTTGATTTTATCAATTTTCCATAAAAGTTACCGATATCGATGGTTGTTCACGTAGTATTCAAACATCCTTATTCACAAATGTCAACAGTCAATATGTCAAATCACTCGCGAGTTGCGTCCGTCACGTTCATTTCATTCCGCTCGAAGGCGGTGCTATTCATTCAGCGTAGTTTTTGTTCGTTTTCATCGCTTTTCATAATAAATACTTTTGCTGTAAATACGTCACGAAGTGTCGATTACAAATAAATATTAATTAAGAGTGATTGTGTTGAAAAAATGTCGTTAAACGTGCAGTGATTCAGTGTTTTTATTCAGTCACCAATTATCAGGTCCAAAGTGCGTGTTGTTTTAAATTAATATTTTGTGTTTGTGATCATTATTTGATACGTGCCAAAGCCCAAATATGTCTTTGGAAGATAAATTCAACGCTGCGGTAAATGTCATCCGAAGTTTGCCGAAAAGCGGTGAGTTGTATTTTTTTTTATAGTTTTGTTTATCGATTGCACTGTTACGTCTGCAGTAAGTTATTACATAAATTTATTGCGGTTAATCTCTTTCTAATGACACTAGAAACGAGATGTGTTGCAAACGGTTATTATGATGCGTGTCGCACATTGTATGCTAATGTAAACATGGTAGGCTAACTAGTTGCTATGGACATAGTCATACTCATTAGGATTTGATTGTGGTTTGACACTTCCGGTTAACATACACCTCTGGCAGATAATTAAGTACAAAGTCAGTTTTTGTTTTGTACTGGGGAGAAGTGTTCGCCGACGTTCACACGGACGTAATAAAATCGCGACGGGATTTTATTGCGCACTGGATTTTCAACTCTCGGTATTTAGCCGAGCGATGAGAATCCAACGCGCTGGGGCGCACTATCGTCCCAGCGCGTTGAAAAAACACTTGGATGTTCAACTCTGGGCGCTAAGCAAAGCGTTGAAAATCAAGTGCACGAAAAAATATCGCCGCGATTTTATTACGTCCGTGCGAAGTCGGCTTACAGACAAGAAAAATAATAGTTACGAGATGAAGTTCCGGATTGAAAACATTTTTTTTCATTTGAATCTTGGACAAAAAAGTGATAGCAGACACAAAATGCAAATATTCAATACATGTACCTACTATATCTTACTCAGTTCTGTGTAAGAGCTTTTGCCTTTTTGTTTGTTTTCTTCAATATCTTTGTTCAAACTAGCTTATCAACAAAAGTTATTTCAATCCCGTCTTCTGATAAGAAATTCCGATAGATAATAAAATAGCATTAAGTACTTAAAATGATACACAAACTTACATAATTATTATTTATAAATATAATCTTTGTAAACCATTAAGTCCTGTTTGTTTGATAAAGCATATTTTGAAGTGGCAGAATAAATAGTACTAGTTCTTGGCAATTTATAGACCTATTAGATATTTGCTTTATGGCCAAAGAAACAACTCCTAACTACTTTTATTTGCTTGGAATTGGCTTATTAACTTGGTACATGACATACAAAAGTCCGACAACCAGTCTTATCAAGCGGTCATTGTATTACCCAGCAACTGGGTTGTGGAGGTCACATACGTAGTTGCTCCATGTAAAATACTGGCATTGAGCTGCGTGCGGTTAGACTGGAAGTCGACTGTTGGGAAAAGGCTAGGCAGATGTAATACACCTTATTCTATGATCAGATATTGAACATTTATGTCTGCACTAGATATTAAAAATCCATAATTCAGACATCAGCGTTCTTCCCCTGTTGTAGGCAACATTTAGAAATTAACTTTGTTTGATCTCTATACACATGTTTATCACATTTGATCAAAGAGATATACGTATAATAAAGTAATTACCTGTATAATGTGAGCAAGCATGTAAACTACATTTTTGTTATTTGAAGAGATCACCACGTTTGCTCAATTCACGGCCAGGCAAAGGCCTCTTTTTTCTCCTTTCAAACATTTGCCCTGCAAACGAATCCAGATCTCACCTCCACCATCGACTTTGCCGGCGATGTCCATTCATAGTCAATATCAACGAAAAAATTCTTCCTATCAAAAAAAAAAAAACCGGCCAGGTGCGAGTCTGATTCGAAGAGTTCCGAACCGTATTAAGAGATCGAGCAAGCCGAATACAACACGTTTCTTGCATGGGGACCCCCTTTAATTATTAACTTTATTTAATTTATATTATTTGTTATTATAGCAGCAATAGAAATACACAATCTGTGAAAATTTCAGCTGTCTACGTATTAGGTACGGTTCATGAGATAAAGCCCGCTGACACACGGACGGACAGCAGAGGCTTAGTAATAGGGTTTCATTTGGCACCTTTCGGGTACGGAACCCTTAAAACTTAAATGCTTTAAAACAGTGTCTGCCCCACGGTTGGCTGTGCCAAAAAGGTCAATTTCAGCATGAATGCCAGACAGTTGCTGTCTGACGCTGGTTTTCTAATGAACCAACAAACAATATGCTTGGTACAGAAAGCAGCCAGCACCGTTATCAATCTTACTGATTAGCTGATGTTTTCACCGCGGTTCGAGATATTCTCGTGTAACTTGTCGACACGACAGTAGAAGGTGATTTGGTTGAGTGCCTCGGTGAATGCGCGAGTGAAACCCGTATCCTCCTTCCTCCATGCTTTATCTGTCGATATAATCCCGCATCACTGGTCGTAGGCAGCCAGTACAGACGCATCATGTTAGACTCCCCAGGACAGAGGTTTACCTTGATGATTTTCTAAGGAAAAAATAATGGCGTACCTACTTACCTAGGTACTCGTACAGGTCAGGTACTCCGTCCCAATAATTACAACTCCTCTGATCTATGATGGCGAATAACCAAAACAAAAAAAAACGGCCAAGTGCATGTCGGACTACGCACAATGAAGGGTCCCGTAGTTAGGATGAATTTATCCCAAAAACAAAATTAACATTGTAATTGAAAAACATGTTGTCCCATACGTATTTCGATAAACGGTCAATTCTCCAACTGCAAATATAACTTTGTAATCGCAATTTTTGTTTTTTAGAACAACTAATTAACTATTTTCGGACTTTTCCTTTACACGTGCTGTGAGTCCTTGCTTTCTGCCAAATTTCATGATTCTAGGTCAACGGGAAGTATCCTATAGGTTTTGATTTATTTGCGAGTATCAAAATATGTCGGATAAATGGCTGTATTTTTTTTAGAGCTCCAAGCGACTATAGATCTATGTATTTGATATTAATTTAAACTTGATACTTCCACGCGTTCCTGAGAAAATGGGTCTTGACAGAACATGTAGGAAAGTCGTTAAAAAACTGCAAAAACCGTGACTTATTTTACATAGCCATCACTCACTTAACATCTTTTTTAACACGCTTTTGTTACCATAGCATTTCTCCATAAAACAACGCATCAAAACAATTAGTTCTAATTATCTAGCGATAGGTAAAAGCAAGTTAATAATTAGCTCCACGGCGTCCATTATACAAGAAAGGAAAGTGTTCACGTAATAACTTTTCCCAAGATTCATGCCCATACAAAATGTATGGGTTTAACGAGTATGGAAAATGTTAGAGCTTTGTTTAGTTGAAAGAAACGGTAGTGTTTTTCGAGTAAAGGAAAGTGTAGAATCCTGGCAAGGAATTGGCGATTAAAGGGTGTGTCGATGACATAGGAAACCCCGCCACGCAATTCCTAACCATTACAATTCTTTCAAGCTAGAATCTACGGTAAAAATTATGCACATTGAACAAGGCGTCGAAACCAGATTGAGTCTTTCGTCGAGACAAAAAAGCACTCTCCCAGTAGAAAATGGTGGAGCAGGGTATGGGTAACAGCGTCCTCTCTGTCTAAATATACATATTATTTTGGGATTTCCAATCCATTTTGGTTCGATAAGCCTTCTATGAAGCGGTCTTCGGTCGAAAACTATGATGCGTAGTGGTCTTTGTCTGTTCCAAATCCAAATGATATGAAAACAGCATCGAAATGAATAAATAAAGTGAATTGGAGGAGTAGGAAAGCAGTAGCAGCTGCCTCTTGCCTGCTTATAATATTAGGGATTCGAAATCTATAACAATTCTTCCAATGATTGATGATTGTAACTGTCACTAGGAGTTCCATCTTTATCAGTGGTTTGTTTGTTGTGGTCTTAAAGCGGTTACGCACTACGTCCGATCCAAATTCGGATTTAAGTTCCGAATTCAATCCGAATTGGGAATGTTCTAAGTTCGTACGGACAAAGATCAGATGTAATGCGCAATCTCTCATACAAATAGTACTATGGCTACTTCGGACCGACATTTCTTGAATTCGGATCGGATGAGTGCGAAACCGCTCTTACTTTCTTTGGTTTTTGGCAAATCAAATGAAAACATTTATTCACATAAGGTTAACATTTATTCATGGGTCGATTGGTGGGACATGAATGTAACATAACATTAACAGGATCCTCATAATTACCATTTCTGGTATGCGAATAAGGCGATTCCGAAGTTTCAACGCATTTTTCGCCAACGCCTTCATTTAAATTGCTGAATAATCAAATCAGCAATTCGCTTCCGTCTCTTAACATCTTAAATACTATCTAATGTAAAGATGTCAATCAGATGAACAGAACATGACAGATTACCCATCCAAATGTAAAAACTAAAAATGAGACCACACGGGAAGTACCAGCTTTCAAATGAAAAAAGAATCATCAAAATCGGTTCACCCAATCGGAAGTTCTGAGGTAAAAAATATAAAAAAAATACAGTCGAATTGAGAACCCCCTCCTTTTTTTGAAGTCGGTTAAAAAGAGCACTAATTATTGTGAAAAAATGATAAAAGATTACACTAAGCGGCTAACGATGGAGATAATAACTTATCTTAGAAAGATAACTCGTTGATTTCTTTTAATACTGGACACTTGGTATGTTGATCACGTGTGTGCTACATATTGTGGTTTGAAGGTAGTCTTAAAGGGTACTGACCGGTGTAACGAGGTGTAATTTAAGTGTATTATCTATGGTGTAATGTAAAATGTAACAAAGCAAGCATATCGGTGCAGTCAGTACGTGGAAACGAGCGAGTCGCTCGTTACTCGCTTCGAGTGCTCCGCCCGCTGTTGGTTTTTTGGCGAATCCCATTGAGTGTTACGCGGTTCAGTCAGTACTGTCAGTACGCCAGCAACAAGTCGTCACGAGCGCACGTGCCACACGCGTCAATTCTCGGCTATTGTGATTAAAATCTGGAGCGCGCGCGAACAAAGAGTTCGAAACGAGCATGTTACACGGATTTTAGGACGCGGCGTAACGTAATATGCTTGCTGCGAATGGCAAGGCTCGGATACCGGTTAAATTTTCAAACCGTTATTATGTACTTGACGCAAAAACAATTTACATTCGATTTCGCTCGTAGAAACCGGTTTTTTCTTTTTGGAGGAGTCTTTCCATAAAGGTTTTTTCGGATTAAACGGTTTGGAGCAATATTAACTGGTATTTTGTTTAGTTTTTATTCGGCGCGGCTTCCTCCAAGTAGTCACAAGTTGCGACGCTTTTACCGACATGCCGCTCGTCGTATAAACCGGTTAATTTAGGTTAAAATAAAGTTCTTAAAACGTTCATGTTCTTAAGAAAAGTTCGGAGTAAAACCTAAATAAACCGGTTTTCACCGGTATTTTTTTAACCGGTTCCGAACCTTGGCGAATGATACATTACGGCCCGTAATACCGGTCAGTAGCCACCAATAGGTCGTTCATCTGTATTCGGTTATTTCAGCGTATCAACCATGAAAGACCAGTAAACAGTAGTCTACCTGCTTTGTTTACAGCTACATGATGGCTATGGCTAGGCACCACACGTAAAATCTATTAATCTATCATGAACGAGACGCTCGTTCGGACTATTTCCGAAAACCAAAAGCGAGCTTTACAGTAGTCACATTATTATGATGTGTAACATCTGACATTTTAGCTGACCGACCTCTTAGAAAATGGATGAGTTCTATCTTACGGCCAACTCTCGCGCGGCTTCCTGTTACACACTTCCGTCCCTTTTCCCGAAGTCACTCCCACAGATTGCAGGAAAGCGAGTGGAAAGATGTTACACACCAAAAAGTTGAGCGAATCAAAGGTGCTGAATGTTCCACTAAGCCAAAGTCTCCTTAACATTCAGTTCATGAATCGATGCAACAGTTTCCTTCTGCAACTATGCCAAGCAAATTGACAGCATTAGCTTAGCACTAAGAAAAACAGACGCGACAGTCGACAGCAGATTTTGTTTTTTCGCGATTTTAGGGTTGGTCCAATAGTGAAAGTTTTCCATAATGATGAGTACAGTGACCCCTTAAGATGATGCCCATGAATTCAATTTCACCCTGTAGGAACCTTGGTAGACCTGGGCTTGAAACTCATGTTTGGCTATTAGGAAATTCTCAATCCTTAAAGACTTTAAATTCCCATCCAAAGGGTTTCATATTTATAAATATACCTTTTACCGCACTCTGATACCTGTTTACCAGCTCCCAAATTTCGTAGCCAAATTTTCTTTCACAGTCTGAAGGAAATTTCTAATCCATTGCTTCATATGTTTGAAAAATTCGCCTACTCTACAACGTAAAGCACATAATTTAAAAAAAAAATCTTTTATTTCGGACCCTCGTCGTCCATTTGGTTAGTATACATACGATTAAGAAACTAGTGTTTATACTTCTACCAGAAAAACAACACAATGTCCCAGTATGGGGCTGTCCCACCTATCAGCTATGCTGTTGGGGCTGGCGCGTACCCTGCGCATAATGGAAGCGCAACGGTTACGCATGATGGCGTGAAAGCCATCTATTCTTGCCTCTGCGAACATGCCGGAAGCACTGCAGTAGCGCGGCAACCCCATCAACACCCTGAAAGCATTATTGTATTGTACGCGCAGGTTGCTGTATGCCCTCTGCGCGTAGTTGATCCACAGACTGCATGTACAAAACGTCTGACAGTACGCTGTAATGATCAATCATTACAGCGTACTATCAGACGTAACAGACCAACAACTGTCAGACGACATTTTGACAATTCGACATCAATGTCAAAATGAACGGCCGGCATTGTAATTGTTGGTGTGTTACGCAATTACCCCCACAGATTATTAGCAGGCGAGGGATGTTGAAATAGTCCACTTTCTATAAATTTCGAAAACCTGTGACACCATCTAAATAGTAGGATAATTTTCGCTGATATCCGACGCAGTGAGAACTGGAGCTAAGTATCTAGTGCTTGAACACTGCGAAACAGCTCATCCACGTTTGCAAATCATTCTCATTGTGTTGGGCGTGGGAAATTATCACAATGCAGTTATGTAAAGCATTGTCGAGGAAGCATTATCAAAGAAAAACTCGTTGGTATGAAATGCTATGATTTTGACATTGGCTAGGTCTAGGGTTGCCAGGCCCAAAAATAGAAAATCTGGACACGGATTCATATTTAGCCGGACATTTTGCTCTGCCTTTTGCGAAGCCTTGTGTATTTATTACTGTTATTCATTGAATACTTACTCTCCTCTTAATTATGAATCACATTTTGTTAGTAATTAGTAACTTCTTTACATTGAAAGTAACTAAAAAAATAATCAGGCATCTTTTGGCGAAGCGGGGTTGACCAAAAGCCTAATAAAAGCCGGTCAGGCCGGACTTGTGTATATTTGGCCGGACACGATTGTAAAAAGCCGGACACCTGGCAACCCTAACAGAGTCATGTTTTGTAATCAACTTTGCTTGTGGAATCCCCTGTATTCTGTTTTGATTAAAAAGAATCTCAATGTCTTCTGATCCAATATTAGCCCTCTGCTTACATAACATCACCGTAAAATCACGCGTGTTTTTCCCGAAGGGTTTAGGCAGACGTGTACCTACATAGTACACCCACATTTCGCCATTTATGGGTAAGTCCCATGTAATAGGGGGCGAGCCTATTGCCATTAACCGAGCACAAATCCAGACTCCGGGCTGCTATTGAGAAACTCCTATGGAAAACTCCATTAACTCTTTGCCCGACCTGGGAATAGAACCCAGGAAGCCCAGCAGTAGCGCTAACGACCACTAGCTAGACCATCTGTCTTATTCCGTCAAAATCGGTTCAGAATTCCTGAAACTCTTTTTAAATTGACTTCAGGCTCGTGCAGACTAGCGCCAGTCTTGCCGTTTTAGTGACTTTGACACTAGATCTAGTGAGTTTTGCCAGTCTTGCCGTTTTAGTGACTTTGACAATAGATCTAGTTAGTTTTTGCTGACGTGGTGACATTTTTTTATGATTTAGTGACAAAATTTTTCATGATCAACACAGCAGTTATATATTATTTAACTTGTTGGTGCAAAACCAGCTAAAAGAAAAAAAAAATTAAAGAAACCTGCAAAACTTATGTTTTCACCTAGTGAAGTCTTGTCCCAAATGACGAAAACCATTAAAACATAAATAAGAAAACTGTGCTATCTACTTCCTTAATACAACTGCAAGTTTCGACTTCCACTGCAACTACAGAGCAACCACTCCACATTCACCACGCTGGACGAAGATGATACAGTGATAAAATAGATGAGGATTTAATTAAACTAACTAATTTTTAAACACAGAGTTTTTGATTAATTCAAATTGAACGGTGTATTTTGTTCATTAATTTTTCATATTTGTTTTTAATTGATGAAGATTGATTAAATAATTTAGTAACTTCTAGTGACTTTTTTAATTTAATTTTTCCCCCAATCTAGTGACATTTTAGTAAAACTTTGGTGAGTTTTTTTTTTCCTAAGTGGCAACACTGCAGCGCGATATCGCGGGCGCGACAAGGGTCGCACTTTTTGAATTTGGAACATCTTAGTGTTCAGCGCCAAAGATATCGAACGCAAATATTGTTTGAATAAAGACTGGCTGGTACGATGGCCCATAGTTGCGCCGCCGAATGAATAAAAAAAAAGAAATCAAATTAAAAACGCGCGAACTACAGTCCGCGTTTTCGTCAATTTTCACGGATTGTTAGAAATTCATGGTTTTGTTTTGAAAAATGAATTCTTCAAGTGACAGTGAAAGTATAGAATTAACTCCTGAAAGTATTACCTAGAACTGACGCAAGAAATGCGATGGATAATCTATTACCTGCAAAATCGCGGGAGAAATAAAATTTCTAACATGCCACAAGCAATCGCTATTTATTTGAAGTTACCAGATATCAAACTGTATACAGGACATAGTTTTCGTCGTACTTCTGCTACCTTTTTGGCAGATTCTGGAGCGGACTTAACTGTTCTCAAGCGACATGGAAGATGGAAGTCGAGTGCTGTAGCAGAGGGTTATATAGAAGATTCCATTGAGAACAAGGTGAAAACATGTGAACGCATCGTGGAAAACATTGCAATTTACAACCTTCAGTTAATCCATCCATGCCACTGTTGCTGCGCCCATCTACATCCAAACAACGAAATTCACCGTCACATTTTCCTCAAAATGAGCCAGATTCGGACAATATTTCAAACACGCAGAACATAAAATCTACAACAATCTCTATTCCTAATAAAACTGTAACAATCAATTTTCATAATTGATAAAATGTCTCAAATGTAAATATAAATTTTTAGTTTTTTAATTATTAGATACTATTTAATTTTAATTTAGTTGTTACTCTATGTTTTATTAAATAATAATATTACAATAAAATATCAGGCGCCTTTTATTTTCTCATAGAGGGTGATGAAAAGTAGAGTGTATTTCTCGGGCTCAAAATATATTTTTGGCTCGGGCGACTTACTTTGAATCCCTCGCTACGTTCAGGATTCTACTAAAGAATCCCTCGCTACGCTCGGGATTCTACTCTAGAATCCCTCACTTCGCTCTGGATTCAAAAAAGCGCCCTCGCCGTATAAATATTATTTTGCTCCTTTATGATACAATCTACTAATTGTTCCCAGCACCCTTAGCATGACCACAATATAAACGGCTTTTGTCGACGGAAGAATAGACAAAATGACAAATAAACAATCACAATCTGTCTTTTTGTCTATTCTGCCGTCGCAAAACCCGTAGCTAATCCGTTTCTATAGTTGTGATACTCATACTACGCGTGGAGGATTTTTGTAAAATTCTTTGGCCTTCAACTGTTCAGACTTCTGATTCACCTTAATTCTTGTTAAAAAACGCATTGGCAACTATGTTTTTATTGGTAGCTTAGTTGGAGCAGTACAGTACAATCAAGTTTTTCGTGTTATCTCACAAAATGAGCAAGCGCCGCTCTGCAATTTAGAATTATGTAATTTATTGCAACGGATCCTCGCGTTTTGTTCATTTTATACTGTTGCGTGTTTGCATAATTTACAGCTACTTAATTTGTTTCGACGTAGAACGAGCAACGGTTTTTACCCGAAAATGCATACGGTATCCTATTGCCTCCGCTGTCCGTCCGTCCGTCTGGCTGCCAGCGGGCTGTATCTCATGAACCGTAGTAGGTAGAAAGTTGAAATTTTCAAAGATTGTGTATTTCTATTGCCGCTATAACTACAAATAATACAAATAAAATAAATTTAAATGGGGTCCCTCATGGCCCCCATACAAGATACGTGGTTTTGTCGGCGGTTATTACTAAATTTGTACGTTGGTACAGAAGCCTTATTGTGCGAGTCAGACTCGCAATTGTTTTTATTTTTTATTTCATACCACTCGTATATCTGGACCTTAAAAAGTAGCATTGCTCTTTTAAATTACATTGACGTAGTTTTTTTGTTCTTTTTTGTGTTATATAATGGTCGCAGTTATTTTGTACGTTTTGTGTCACAAAAAGAATTTTAGAGTGTAAAATTGTATGTATGTGAAGTGTTCAATGGTAATGGATGTAATTTATGAATATAGAATGAAAGGGAACTGTTAGTCGAAGTATAACTTGAGAGCTACTACGTGTTCCACAGTGTATGGAGACGCTACGAAAGATAAGACTTGACCGCAAGGCTCGGATACCGGTTAAATTTTCAAACCGTTATTATGTACTTTACGCAAAAACCTTTACATTCGGTTTCGTTCGTAGAAACCGGTTTTAATTAAGGGGTATTGGAGGATCCTTTACATAAAGGTTTTTTCGCATTAATAGGTTTAGAGCAATATTAACCGGTTTTTTGTTTAGTTTTTATTCAGCGCGGCATCCTCACAAGTAGTCACAAGTTGCAACGTCTTTACCGACATGCCGTTCGTCGTATAAACCGGTTAATTTAGGTTAAAAAAAAGTTCGGAGTAAAACCCAAATAGACCGGTTTTCACCGGTATTTATTAAACCGGTTCCGAGCCTTGCTTGACAGCGCCTCCCGCGCTCTTTCCGCCGCCCCGATGACGCCCCAGCTCAGACCTCATACGGCTAAAGAGACTTATAAATCGTCTACTGCGCAAGTCAAACCACGTGGTGTGGCAAGTCTCATCTTTAGTGGCACGCACTCAACTGTCAACAGTTACATACAAACCAAGCGTGTCAATGAACGTCACCGTTTTCTCATAGAAATTGACGTCCCATGACAATTCTAGCAATGTCCTGTTACAGCTAGCTTGCGGTCAGTTGCGCAAAATTCGGACACGAGCATTGGTATGAATACTGTTACTGGAAAACTGATATTCAGCTGCATCTGGTTAGATTGAAAGCCGATCGCAACATAGGTGGGAAAAGGCTAGGCAGATTAATTTTGAGTATGTGCCTCACGCTGCGCCAAAAAGGTTCATTTCAGCATTAATGCCAGACAGATGCTGTCTGACGCTGGTTTTCTAATGAACCCATAAGGACAAGTGACGGGGAGTACAAACAGTTTCAATATACCTAATACATGTTTTTATACTTATATAGTACACTAGCTGCCCGGCCCGGCTTCGCACGGGTGGCATTAAGAACTTATTTACGGCGTACCTAACTACCTACCCTACCTACCCTACCTACCCTACCTACCCTACCTACCCTACCTACCCTACCTACCCTACCTACCCTACCTACCCTACCTACCCTACCTACCTACCTACCCTACCTACCCTACCTACCTACCCTACTTACCCTACCTACCCTACTTACCCTACCTACCCTACCTAACTACCCTACTTACCCTACCTACCCTACTTACCCTGCCTACCCTACCTATCCTACCTACGTACCCTAAACCTAAACCTCACGGAGCCCGAGACCTTTGCAACGAATGCAAAACCGTGGAAATCGGTTCGTGCGTTCTGGAGTTATAGCGTCAGGAAGGAAAACCCGACTTATTTTTATATAGTAGATTACTGTCTCGGCCAGCAATTAGGGCATTGACGGACGATCGTGAAAATGTGGGCCGAGGCGAAGTCGAGGCTTACATACGTGACTCCATCAATGCCTGGTTGCGGCCAAGGCTTGTATAGTACTTTTCTCAGACAATGCGCTGAAATTCAAAGTAAATTAAATATTATAAATTGCAGATTCGTCGAACAAAGAAAATTTTTCTCGCGCCTATATGTTCATTTGTTTCTTCTTTACTTTAAACCAGGGACTGAAAGCGGTTACGGTTAAAGGTTAAGATACCTAAATAATACGAGTATATCGGTACCGGTTTAAAATATAGGTTGAACTCAAACTCAAAGCATTTATTTCAATTAAACCATTTACAGGCACTTTTGAATTGTCAAAGAGTCGGTCAGTTAGTCAGAAAGTTGAAGCTAATTGCCCATTCCAAAACGTAGATCTCTATGGAGAAGAACGGGCAAGAAACTCCAAGGACACTCTTTTAAATATAGATATTACAAAATCCTGGGTACACCATTCTTGTTGCTTCTATATGTGAGAACAATGTACAAAAAATAATCAAAAGCAATTGGAAATATAAGATTAAAAATAAGCCCTGGCAGATAAGAGATGACCAGTTTCAACTGACGGCGCCCGTTCACGAACATGACGCGTGGATCAGCACCATCCAGCTCAACCATTTTGTAGGGAACCGAATGATCCAACACACTCGCCACCATCAGCGAGACATTTAAGTGAGCATGACATATTCTCAACTGCCATGCTATTTCAAGTCAACATACATCTTAATAAGTTAATAAACGGCTCCATGGTCTCACATTTACAAAAATAAAAATGCTTCTAAATTATACAAAACTATAGTTTGCAATGTATCTAAAAAAATAAAAGAATTTAACCACCAAAAAGAAAGAAAATCATTACTTAATTGGAGCATTCAACAATTAAGTTGGTAAAACAAAAATGAACATTAAGTTCCTAATGTCAAAATATATTTTTTTTTTTAAAGGGGAAGCAACTCTTCCAAATATTAAAATTTTAACTAGTGAGCCCAAGCGGCTGTGGAGCAGGACCAGCATTAAGCCAAGCATTTTTATCTACGATATAATCATCTAACTTATAATATGCTTGTCTACATAGTGTGCGTTTAATGCATGTTTTAAATTTCTTCTCATTTAGTTGAAGAATATCGAGTGGTATTTTATTATAACATTTTACACAGTACCCCATAAAAGAAGTGTGTACTTTAGACAATCTAAAACGTGGTTGATCTAATTTGTTCCTATTTCTAGTGTTAAAATTATGCCTGTCACTTATCTTACTAAATTTAGATTTAAAGATTTTTTCGAAGATACATAATGTTCTCATATATATACTGACAAGGTACCGTCATGATGTTAATTTTCTTAAACAGTTCCCTTAGAGACTCGCGTCTGCGGAGGTTGTAGATGGCTCTGACGGCCCTCTTTTGCAGAATAAAGATAGAATCAATATCTGCAGCCCGTCCCCACAACAAAATACCGTAAGACATGATGCTATGAAAGTAACTAAAATAGACCAGTCTCGCGGAATCTACGTCTGTTAGCTGGCGGATTTTCCAAACAGCGTAAGCGGCTGAACTTAGCCGCCCTGCAAGTGATGTTAAGTGAGGACCCCACTGTGGTTTAGAGTCGAGCGTTATCCCCAGGAAAACAGTCTTTTCGACGAATTCTAGTGTCTCCTTATTCAATACAATGTGACATTCACTACTTCTATCTAACATTCGGTAACGCGAATCTTATGCATTTAGTTTTCATCTCATTTAATACCAAATTATTTACAGTAAACCAATTATGGACCTTAAGCATAGCGTTATTTACGTCGTCAAGCTCCTGTGCATGTCTGTTTACTTTAAAAATGAGTGATGTGTCATCAGCAAATAACACCATTTGTGGTCGGGTTTTCAGTAAATTAGGTAAATCATTTATGTATACTAAAAATAGGAATGGACCCAATATCGAGCCCTGTGGAACACCTATTTTGACTTTTAAACCCAATGAATTTACACCGTTTATTTGAACTTGCTGCAGTCTAACATTCAAATATGATTTTACTAAGCTCAGCGCAAGTTTATCTAGTCCGTAATGTTCAAGTTTCAAGAGCAGTGTTTCATGATCTACGCAATCAAATGCTTTGGATAGGTCGCAAAAGATGCCTATTGCATCTCGTGCCTCTTCCCATGCATTAAATATGTGTTTTAATAAAGTGACACCGGCGTCGGTTGTGCAACGTCCTTTGGTGAAACCATACTGTTGATCGTGTAGGATGTTATTACGATTAAAATGATTGAGCATTTGATTTAACATTACTTTTTCAAAGACCTTGCTGAAAACCGGCAAAACCGATACGGGTCTATAATTATTCGTGTTTTTGCTGTCCCCGGATTTGAAAAGTGGAATAACTTTACTGTATTTCATTAAATCCGGGAATATCCCTTGATCTACACATAAATTAAATATTAAAGCTAAATAGGGTGCAATTGTCTCAATAATTGATTGACAAACTTTAGTAGACATGCCCCACAGATCTTCGGTCATTTTAATCTTTAGTTGCTTAAAAGCCTTTACGACGACCACAGGGTTTATATGTTTAAATTTAAATTCCACAGGACAGGCTGAAACATTTGCTTTTAATAAATCAATAGCAAGTGAAGGGGAGGAATTTAAAGTTTCAGTAGTTTTAATTGGAATATTGGTAATGAATAAATTGGTAATGCGATAACATCGATGTTGCTGAGCAACATCGATGTTATCGCTAATGAGACCGCGGGAAGTGTCTAGTGTGTAATCTGTATTATGTATTTTGTTCTTGTTTGTTTCATTGTTAATAATTTTCCAAACTGTCTTTATTTTATTATCTGCTGATTTAATCTTGTTGCTAATGAAAGAAGCTTTAGCTGCTTTGCAGATATTTTTAAACGTTTTAGAGTAAGTAGCAACATACTTACTAAAAGTTTCCGTCTTAATATACGGCTTAAGGCCATACAGTTCAAATAATGTTTCCCTACTTTTCCTGATACCTTTAGTTGCCCAGTCACTGAATAAAAACTTAGGGCAAATAGTTTTAGTTTTTTTCTTAAAAGACTTATTAAACTCTGATTGCACTACTGAAAAGAATTGTTCATACAAAATATTGCCATTGGACAAATTTAGACCCTGATCACTTAACTTGCTGATTAAAGTGCTATTAAACTTATTTAAATTACCTGTTGTTATTGGTCTAGTTTGTATCTGCACTTTTAGTATTGGTGTGTTTGATTCAAAAATAACGGTTTGACCGCTGTGATCAGAAGGGAGATAATTAACAATGGCTTTATCTAAATAGTCGCAGCAACAAAAGACATTATCAATACATGTAGCAGTAGTCGAAGTTATTCGCGTTGGTTCTAAAAACACATTTGACGGATTGAATGATTTGAAGAGGCTTAATAATCTACTGCTATTTGATTTATTTTCCAAAATATTAATATTAAAGTCACCACAAATAATTACTCATTTATTACCAGTTGTAAGTTTTGCCAAAACATCTTCCATTACTGATTCAAATATAGAGTAGTTTTAATAATTTGGAGGTCTGTATACGCACACTACAAAATGCTTATCTAGCTCAACACAGGACAGTTCAGTTCAATGCTATGATCCACCGATAGTTCAACTATGTCATTACGATTCTTAGATTTTATACAATTTTTAATTATGATTAATGAACCTCCACGTAGCATGGATTTTCGGTTAAAACAACTGCCCACACTATAATTCTCAAAATTAATTAACATTTCATAATCTTTCAACCAGTGTTCAGTTATACAAATAATATCAAACATTGTTTTTTCTAAAAACAATTCAATTTCTAATTGTTTGAGCTATACGTATCGGTATAGCTCAACCTATATTTTAAACCGGTTATAAATAAAGGTTGAAACTAAACCGTTATTTAAACCTTTACACGATTTCGGTACCGAAAAACATGCGAAACGGCGCGGGGCGGCTGCTTACACAGTCGTGTCCTTCCGATCGGAAGTAAAACCAATACTGATTACAATCAGCAAGTGGACGACAGACAGAATTTGGCGGCTGTGCATCAAATAAAACCCCTATTTATTAAGGTTTAGGTTCTGCTACCGATTCATTTATAAAGGTTATAGTTTTTCTACCGAAATCTACCGGTATGCATTTCCAACCTCAAAATCCGCTACTGAAAAAATGATCGGAATCGAAATATTTCGGTAACCCGTATTTAAGGGAATGACGTCATACTGAAATTTAACGGTACCTTATTTTTGGATAATTCAGTCCCTGCTTTAAGCAGCTCTATTTGCTAAGCCAGTTCGAAATTCAAATAAAATCTTTGATAAGTTACCTCCTTGGGTGCCATGTGTTGAAGTAAAAAGTTAGTTCTATTTTTAAATAACATGACAGATATGAGTTTTCATAGTAACATTGCCGGCCGGGCGGGCGCTCGCTTGTTTTTGACCAGCACAGCAATTTCGATTTATCTCGAAGAAGGTTGTCAAAACAATGTTCGAATTTCCAAACATGTTTTAGAAAAATAAATAAACTAGTTATCATATATATTTACATAAACAAAAACAACAAGAACGGTCTCAGCAAAACCTGTTTTAAGCGATTAGCTAGATTGATCCGTGCCCGGTGCACTCATAAAGCGCTACAGGCCTACCGAATGAAAATCATACATTCACAAGATGAAATATGTGTCCATATTTGGCAAGAAATACCAAAAATAAAGTATCAAGTTTTAATAGAGGCCAAGGCAAGCATGCAGCTAATTAATGATGACTGAATCCAAGGTAAACCCAGCAAACGTAAAAGAACTGCAAAATGTTTTTGTAGAATATTTTATTATTTATTTATTTTGCATAATGTACACCCAGTTACAGACTAGGCTAAAACTTATGAGTACGTGACCCTGTTAGGTCGCAGCAAGTATTATTACATTTAAATTATATCTAGGTTAAATATATGGAAGTTAACATTATATGGCATGTTTACTAGATATCAATAACATAACATTCATTATTATTGTGTCTTAACATATCTCGGGATCTTGAGGTCCCGGACCTTTGGAAGGCGTATGAGGGGCCGAAGCCAACTCGCAGAGGCCCGTTAGACGTTTTGAATGAAATGAGGCACCAACCGACGATTATCCCTGTTCGCCCTATGCAAGTGCACCCAAGGACAAACCCCGGTTGGTGCAAGACTATTGTTATTATTGTGTCTTAACATATCTCGAGACTCTGGGGTCCCGGACCTTTGGAAGGCTTACGAGGGGCCGAAGCCAACTCGCAGAGGCCCCTTAAACAAATTTATATGGATTGAGGCACCAACCGACGATTATGCCTGTTCGCGCTATGCAAGTGCACCCAAGGACAACCCCCGGTTGGTGCAAGACTATTGTAGGATATGGAAACAAAGCTATTGGATTATGGGTTTGGGTGGCTAAGTGAACTGGTTATCTAGAGCTATGGAAAGACTATGGCCCCTGCCTGACCAACATTTTATTAGATTTTGTGAGCTTTTTTTTATATTATCTTATCTTATATACCTTTATTTTAAAAACGGACACAAACTTTCCTGTGTCTATTATTCTAGATAGACACAGGAAAGTTTGGCATATTTTGAGAAAACCGTCTACCTATTTTTTTTGACATACTTAGCAAAAATGGGACCCCCATAAAACTGTGACATTTCTAACCGGTACTGCCCACGGAGTCGGGTTCAGAATCATCTAAAATTCTAAATTAACGATTTTGTTCGGTTTTGGCCGTAAAACGATGCGATATGGTCGTGGGCTCTCATTTATCGATAGATAAAGGGCTTCAAACAACATATCAAATTAATGACGGCAGAGCAAAGCAGTTCAATGCCACTAAGAGTGGAAATTTACTCGTTTATGTCGATAACCTCCAAAACAAGTTCGTGTATCTAGGTGGATGCTTGGCGCCTTCATTTTGTGTCATTCAATTTTGTTGCACCTGCTTTTTTTGGCTGTAAGAGTAGGAGGCATTAAGGCCCTTAAACACGACACGGTTTCTTTACGGTACGGCTTTTCTACGGCGAATATAAATCGCGCCGTAGAAAAAACGTGTCTGTCAACAAGCTTCCATAGTGATCCATATAACACTGACAACCGTGCCTACACTCGACGTATAAACCGTAGATTTCACGACAAGAAAAAGTGTGTGTACGAAGGGCCTAAGAGAGGATTAATGATAACCAAAGAAAATATGGATTGGATGACAATGATACATTCATTCTTTTCAAGTAACATTTATTGGGATGGGGAGGCAGAAGAATAGTTGGGATCGACCAAAGAAACGATGGATTGATTGTGTGAAAGATGATAGGGCTCACGTCATGCACAATGGACCACCTGAAGGACTAAGTGCGGAAACCTAACCCCCATAACATAGATGATAGGGCAAGAGAGGAGGTGAATACTGAGGTGAGATGTGCTATAAGAGAAGTGGAAGACCAGAGAAACATTGGATGGAATGTGGTAAATGTGGTAAATAAAGATGATATGGTTAGAAAGGGTTGAATACTGAGATGACAACTGATAGAGATGTGCTATAAGAGTAGTGAAAGACCAAAGAAACGATGTATTGAGTTTGTGAAAGATATATGGCTGGAGAGGGTGTGAGTACTGAGTTGATGACTGATAGGAATGTATGTAAGGAGACATGCTGCTCCAACCCCAAATAAACTGAAATGAGAACAGGTAGATAACAATATTTATTTTTGACATGTGTTTTTCTACGAAGAAATTGTTGAAAACGCCCAGCCGCGATTCTGTTACAGCCGAATTCCGGATGAAGCTTTGAAACTTATCTATATTACCATAATTCAATGCGTCGGACGTTATTTCAAGGAACTCATGAAAGCTATTTTCATGTAAATCATCGAAAAAATCTCATTACAAATTCGTGAGTGAACTACAAATAGTGGAAACTTCAACCTCTGACCTCTGAACCATTTCTAATAGAAATACAACATTGATACATACATAATTAAGTGTACAGTATGTATCCGAAAGTAATAGTCATATTTAAGGCTGTGGTACAGACCATCACACTGGACAACTTTCTGCACGGGACCAACATCCTAATCGCGAAAAATCATCAAATGTCCTATATAGGGTTGCCAGGTGTCCGGCTTTATCCCGACATGTCTGGCTTTTTACAATTGTGTCCGGCCAAATATATACAAGTCCGGCCTGTATTAAGGCGAAAGCGCCGACCCTGCCCGCGAAATTCAAATTTTCTTACGTTTTTTGTATTTTTTAGGTCAGTCTCAGATCTCATGTTAATGATTGATTGATTTGCGGTCGTAAAAATAATTAATATATATATATTTACAGAATGTTAATAATTAAAATCGTAAATACAATTCTCAGTGATGGTGTATAATGTCATAAATTCACGAAATTGACATTCTTAGCAGCAAATAATTTGATATGTTATTTAGGTAACCGTGAGATGTGGAAGAAATGGAGGGAGGCCATCTTTTATGACCGCCAATCAATCAATCATTAACATGAGATCTGAGACTGACCTACAAAATGAAAAAAACATAAGAAATTTTGAATTTCGCGGGCATGGTCGAAGGTTCCACCTTAAGCCGGCTTTTATTAGGCTTTTAAACAACCTCGCCCCGCCAAAAGATGCCTGATTATATTGATTGTTTTAGTTACTTTCAATGTAAAGAAGTAACAAATTATTGTAGTAAACAAAATGTGATTCATAAATCATAATTAAGAGTAGAGTACCTAAGTTTCAAATCAATAACAGTAATAAATACACAAATAAAAGTATAATACTCTTTTAATTAATAAACCATTTTTTTAATAAACCAGTGTGTCAGGCTTTCATGGCAAAATGTCCGGCTAAATATGAATTTGTGTCCGGCTTTTCTAATTTAGGGCCTGACAACCCTAGTCCCATACAACATTTCAAGATCTACTCGACCCAAATGTATGGGAGGGCCGATTACTATGTTGCTCCCGTGGAGAAGGTTGTTCAGTTTGATGGTATGCACCACATGACCCTTCATTTTTTATCGACTTCAAAAAGGAGGAGGTTCTCAATTCTACTGTGTTTTTTACTATTATTTTGTGTCTTTGTTACGCGATTACTCCGCCAATTATATATGAATTGATTTTGATGATTATTTTTTTGTTTGGCAGATTATACGTTAGAGGTGGTCCCATATAAATTTTATTAACTTTGCTTGGGTACTTTTTGGCTTCAATAATAGGTATTTTTCCCACTTAGTCTATACATATATATGGATGATGTTATAATAAGCGTCTGGCACTGTTATTTACATAGCAGGTATTCGAATTTGTGTGGGGTAGGTACCACAACTAAAAAGTGAAAAATTAAAACTTTTACAAAAAAAAAAAATACTACAAAGTAAAAAATAACTTTAATTTAACCACACTTTTCTTACACGTGCTGTATGTATTTAATTATTTATTAATATATGTTAAGAGTACAAGTCATTGAACTGTACTGCATACAATACTTTGAAACTAACTACTTTGTAATTAGATTACCTAGTTGTGTAACTTTACTTCTTCTCCATAGATTATTAGGGTTCCGTACCCGAAGGGTGCCAAACGGAACCCTATTTACTAAGCCTCCGCTGTCCGACCATCGCCGTGGGTTCGTCCATCTATCTGTCTATCAGCGAGCTGTATCTCATGAACCGTAATAGGTAGAAAGTTAAAATTTTCACAGATTGTGTGTTTCTATTGCCACTATATTAACAAATAATAAAAATATAAAAGAAGAAAAGTGTTTATTGCGGCGTTTTTTTAGCGGAACCCTTCGTGTGCTAGTCCGACTCGCACTTGGCCGGTTTTACTTTTATATTAAAGGCTGTGTATCCAGAGGTCGACGACCTGCAGTAGTCTAGTTGATAGACTCAATCAATAGTCAGAATCATGTATAGGTTATAATGATAACGAAATCATGTTGAATACGAGTGTAAGCTGACGTCCGCACGGACGTAATAAAATCGCGGCCATTTTTTTTCGTGCACTGGATTTTCAACGCTTTTTTTAGCGCTGAGAGTTGAGAATCTAACAGTGTGTTTTTGATGTGAAAACTTCTTTAGGCGTGTTGAGCATTTTTGCGATATGACTAAACTTTTGATTTCGCGACACCATGACGACACCTCATTTTTGTAAACGCATTTGTGCTCTTTATTTATATTACATTACGGATCAACCGATCAATGTTCTATGCAAGTAACTTTCAAGGTTTTGTAAACACGCTTGTGCTCTTTATTTAGGTAAGGTTACGGACCAATGTTTTATACAAGTATTTCTCCCGCAAAAAAAATGTTTTTCGTTGCACTATATTTAAATCTAAATGAACATTCTACTGTGGGATGTCATTTACTAATGAAAAAACACAACACAAAGGCTTGTTGTCTAACATAAATATTTACAATATCAACAAAATCTAAATGTAAGTAAACACTTCCGAAACACGTCCGTCGCCATCTTTCACAGACAGTACAATACGGAATACGCGCCACGAAAGATGAGACTTGACCGCGCCTCCCGCCGCTCCTTCCGCCGCCCCGATGACGCCCCGGCGGCGGCGCAGACTTCATACCGCTAAAGAGACCCATAAATCGTCTACTGCGCAAGTCAAACCACGTGGGGTGTCAAGTCTCATCTTTAGTGGCACGCCCATTAAGGCTCTTTCAAACAGGCGCGACACGCGACGCGATACAAAGACACCGCCCCACAGTGGAACGAATGTATGGGAGCGGTTGGACGTAGACATGTCCGAAAAAAAAGAGTAAAATTATGCCAAACTAATGATGCCATCTTATTCGATTACTTAATGCCTTCATAACTTGTGGTGATGAATTTCTTCATAACTCCCATATTTCGGGAGTAATTTGAGAAAATGTGAAATTTTACTATGAAAATGAGTGTATCGAGCTCTCTCCCTCCTGATTCCGGGCTTGTTTCAAGTAGCGGTCTCTAATATCATAATGCTAATACTAAGAGCTATATTTAATACTAAGACACATAGTGCGCCAAATGTGCACTTTCTGGGATAAAGAGTGATGTTTATTTTATAACACAATTTTTTAATTTTTTGTTTATTTTGTTGATTAAAACCGTTTTTCTAAAGGTTTACCTTATTACAATAACATTTCTGATCAGCCAATTAGAGAAGATATAAGCTAATTAGGATATATAATTAGGGACTTAAGGTTTACATATAAAACTGATGCACTAATGATTACTGATAAGAACATTGCTATTATTTAATTACTAAATGGCTCTTAATACACTAATTTAGCATGCATCATTTACTAATTATCACAATAACTAATTACCTTGCAATATTTAACAAAGGATACCTGGGATACCTGGATTTTATATAAATAGGTCACTATTAGTAACTTTAAAATCAGTGTTGATTTACACCTCGTTGTATCCAAGCTAATCTCGCAATGTATTTTCCAAATTTTAATACAAATCTTGATATTCACGTTGCTTTATGCGCACGCGCACATAAAGATTTACGCGACTTTAACTATTTGTTCAGTGTTTTAAAAGATAACAGTTGTGTTCAGTTATGTGAAAGTGCTGAAACAAGTTTAAAAGACTGGTGTCGTCGATTTTGCTACCGCATTTATGCAAAATGGACACAGTCTGGAAGAAGCACAGATAAGTTTCGGAAGAAACATGAGATTTGGCTACAGGCTGCAATTCAATGGCCGGAATTACAGAATGAAAATATGGAACCTTCTACAGAAAATATAAGTGACGTCATCGAGCCCATAATTTCTCCTGCTAAATCTGATGCTTCAACTTGTACACATCCTAGTCCTCGTAAATCTTTTGAGGACCTTAGTAACCGGCAAAAAAGAAGACGCACCACTGAAGATAGTCTTTCATGCAGCAGTAGCAGCGCTGAAATTATGTTTTCGGCCGAAAGGGCGCTTCAAAAGGCAGGACAAAGCGATACAGCTTATGTTATGAAATACTTGACGGAGAATCCAGAAGAGGCCTCAAAAATCAAAGCCTTCATTGAAGGTAAATCAATTCAGGTACGGGAAATATCCCCTTTGAAGGCATTGGCTCTTTATGTATCGATGAACTTATCGAAATGGCGCTATAACACTCTTCGGGATTTCAACACTCAAGAAGGAGCTCTTCAATACCCGAGTTACTACATGTTGGTTAAAGAAAAAATTAAGTGCTATCCGGCCAAAGAAGATCTCACAGTTACAGAGAGCTCTGCAAAAATCAAATTACAAGCCTTGATGGATTTAACCTCAAGAAGACTTATTAGGTCGTTAGAAACCCCTGTTGATCCCAATCAACAGCTCGTATTGACCAGCAAATGGGGTTTTGACGGATCATCTAGCCAAAGCATTTATCATCAAAGGACGAGTGAAGATGAGCAAATCGATCTTGCTAGTAATTTTATGATTAGTCTTGTACCACTGCGGCTCGTCTCAAAAGGTGTAACAATTTGGGAAAACGAGCGACCATCTTCCACTTCATTTTGCCGGCCAATATTGTTTAAGTTTATAAAGGAAACCAAAGAAAATGTGCAGAGAGAGATGGCTGAAATCGAAGCAGAGATTGAAGCCTTAACTCCATCCACCATCACTGATGGAATTAGTGTCAAACACCAACTGCTGTTGACAATGATTGATGGTAAAATTCATTCCATTATATCCAATACAACAGCTTCAGTGTGTGACATATGCAAGGCTTGTCCTAAAGAAATGAATAATTTAGAGTTAATCAAAGATAAACACGCAAACGAGGACATGTATAAATATAGCTTAAGCACCCTTCACGCTTGGATTCGCTCAATGGAATGCTTATTACACATTTCCTACAAATTAGACATAAAATCATGGCAAGTAAGGGGTGATATAGCAAAAAGGCAAGTTGATGACAGGAAGAAAAGAGTTCAAGAGGCTGTAAGAAGAGAAACGGGCTTACTTCTCGATGTTGTGAAACAAGGCAGTGGATCCACCAACAATGGCAACTCGGCAAGGAGATTTTTTGAAAACTACACTAAATCTGCTGAACTGACCGGAATAGATGCTATGCTTTTAAGAAAAATCTGTGTGATCTTGCAGTGTATTTCATCAGGAGAGAAGATCAACGTAACTAAATTCCGAGAGTTCTGCTTTGATACTGCTAAGCTTTACGTGGAGTTATACCCATGGTATTATATGCCTTCTTCACTTCATAAAATTTTAATGCATGGGCCAGACATAGTTCAGAACATGTCAATTGTGCCCATTGGTTTTCTATCCGAAGAGGCATCTGAGGCTAGAAATAAAGATTTTAGAAAATATAGAGAGGGGCATTCTCGAAAGCATAGCAGTATCTCATGCAATGAAGATATTATGCACAATCTTTTACTGTCTTCTGATCCACTTGTTACAAGTATCCGTCCAAAAGGAAATAAGTTTGTAAAAAAATCTTCTTTTAAGGAATTTTATGAGCTTACGGATTCTGAGAAAAGTGATATCGAATTTGTTAACATAAATGATTTAGCGGACATCGATTCTGAATTTGAATTAATTGATGATGATGATGATGACGAAGATAATTAAATGATGTTATTGTTTTAAAATGTGTAACTTAGTAAATTAGAGCTTACGTCTTAATTATTTATTGTACTTTTAATGAAACTAGGTAATTTATTATCAACTTACTTAAAAGTCATACTCTCATCAGTTCTTGTGAATATTTTTGTTAATATATATTTCTGTATATATATAATATATTTATAGACCTCTTAATAAGTCTGTCTGCGGTTTAAAGTAAATACAAATGGGGAAAAAACGTTTTTTTTTTTTAATTTTCATTTCCTTTTATCCCAGAAAGTGCACATTTGGCGCACTATGTGTCTTAGTATTAAATATAGCTCTTAGTAATAGCATTACGATATTAGAGACCGCTACTTGAAACAAGCCCGGAATCAGGAGGGAGAGAGCTCAATACACTCATTTTCATAGTAAAATTTCACATTTTCTCAAATTACTCCCGAAATATGGGAGTTATGAAGAAATTCATCACCACAATTTATGAAGGCATTAAGTAATCGAATAAGATGGCATCATTAGTTTGTCATAATTTTACTCTTATTTTTCGGACATGTCTACGTCCAACCGCTTCCATACATTCGTTCCACTGTGCGCCCGTCGCGCGACGAGCGGTGTCTTTGTGTCGCGTCGCATGTCGCGCCTGTTTGAAAGAGCCTTTAATCTTTGAATAGTGTATTCACCACAGACTTTTTAAAACGATAATTCCGGCGCGAATCGTTTTCAGATGCTTAACATGTGATGTTATAATTATTGCTTTCCTTATCTTTTCCCTACACTATGTGTAAGTTAGAGCAGGAAGGTATAGTTTAAACAGGCAATTTGGCGCGTTTTTTTCAACCCGGAATACGCAGACTTTGGCTGCGTTCCGAGTAGCGCTGTAATGAATAAAAAGACACTTAAAAAGACACATTTAAAAGTATTTCCTGCACAATAAAATATTTCCTGATGATTAAAAAAATACACACGTAATTGTTCAAGTTTTCACTTCTGTCGGCACTCCCGGAGTGCCACTGCCATTTTTTTTTCAACGCGCTGGGATAAGAGTTCGTTCCAGCGCGTTGGAATCTCAACGCTCGTCTTAACACCGAGAGTCGAAAATCCAGTGCGTGATAAAGTCCCGCCGCGATTTTATTAAGTCCGTGCGAACGTCGCGTCGGCTCGTCCGGGGAATATTACTGTTTGTCTCTTAGCTGACACTGCTTCTTTTAATTTTTAGATCGTTTTTTAAAATCTTTTTACTACGGACACATGTATAATTTCAACATGAATGAAGTAACCAATATTTTTATAACAATATTTTATTTACAAGAGTGGAGTTTCTTGCCCGTTCTTCTCCATAGGAACCTACTACGCTTTGGAATGGGCAACTAGCTTCATCTTTCTGACTGACCGACCCCTTGACAATTCAAAAGTGCCTGTAATTGGTTTAATTGAAATATCTGTGTTTGATGAAGGGTGTAAAGGGTGCAGGGGGGGTTGGCTAGTGAATTTAAAAACACGTGAGGCCGTTTAACCTTTTCTTTAGGTGTCAGGCAATGCTAAAATGCAAACGACAAGTTTTAGACAGAAATGATCTACGTAACGGTCCACAATTATTTCAGAAATATGCGAAAGTGTAGAACAACATTTGGAGCAAACTTTAAAAAAGAGTCTGCGCTATAGCAATTTTTGCGTTTGGCCATGAAGATGATAAAAATCCATGCCATTCGCCACTGTTCGTACTTTTAAAGAGTTCAGAATCTAATTTCTTTTATTGCACAAATGGTAACCATTTTTGTGAATTATAACATTCTGATTAGATCAATGTCCGTTACATAAAATAGAGGCCGCACAGACTTTCCGTCTTGTCGCTGGGTTTAGACACTGCAACGAGCACCCTTCTCAGCGCTTACAGTAAAACTGACGCTGACCTGTCGCATGCGAATGTCGTCAGGTGTGCGCCTGCACCCAGCGTCTAGTTGATGCGACAAGTAGCGAGTGCATGCTACTTCCTCTAGCCTGTCGTTGCGACTCTACAAATCGACACCGAGTGTGTGGAGCTGTGAACAAAATTAATAAAAATTGTCAGCCGCAACCTATCGTTGCGTCTAGTCGTCAAATTGTCTTAAAGATGATTTCCACAGTACGGCTCGCATCGCATCGGATCGGAAAGGATACGAACGGATGCGGCGACAGCCGATCGCGGCCGGCAGGATGTCGACGCATACCGTCGCTTGCGAACGTATCCGTTTCTGCGCCTAGTCAAATAGTTTCATTCCTACCAAGTTGATGTGTTCAAATTTTTGAAAATGGTAAAGTTGAAAGAAGAAAATAATCATAAAACAGCCGAAAGGATCCGATCGGATACGACGACAGGCGAACGGAGCCGATCGCGTGTCGCGGAAGGAGCCCAAGCTGCTGTGCGCGGCTTGGTAATATAGATTTTAAATACTGTGCATACGATTCAATATCGTTTAAAGATTGTAAAATCCGTTCCGATCCGGTGCGATGAGAGCCGTTAGGTGAAAATTATCCTTTAGTCGCATGTCGATGTGCGAGGCAGCTTAGTTCTAAAAATAAACCTGCACAGTTTAAATTATAGCCTCGAGACAAACATTGCACAAAAACGTTCAGTTACAAACTTCCTAACAATGCTGCAATCAACGCATTGAGTGCCACAATATGCACAGCAAGATGTGCATTGTGCAAGTATACGCTAGGTCTTGTCTTTTAACACCTACGTGTTAAAACCACTGATATGGACAGGTCCACTCAAATCTGTGTGGTTCTTTCCTCAAAAGACCGTCTCAGACATGAGCGTCCTCACATGATCTGATCATGTCTAGACTTTAAAAGAAACTGTGATTGTGAACTCTGAATTTTTTCGTCAAAACTGTTCCACCGAACCGCACTTTTCAAAATGTTGTTTCAATGCGGTTAGTGGAAGTGCTCAGGTGCAGTTCGGACAAGTGCTGTTGAAATCAGTGCTCTGAGTGAACTACCTCGTTCTTCTCAGAGTAGTCAGATGGAAACACCGAACTCAACTCGTTTTAAACCATGATTTATTTTTGTCGTGTAAAAGTATTTTTTTTTTCAACCAATTCACAGAAATAAATATCATGTATCATTTATGTGCATGCTTCTTCTCTCGTATCGGCATAAACTAACTACTTAAGGATAGATCATAGCATAAAGCATTATTAGCCCTTAATATTCCTAATGCTGGGACACAAATAGGCCTCCTTTCTGTGAAAGAGAGTGAGTCGGAATTATTCTGGCGGGCCTGGTGCGGGTTGCCGAATGTCACCTGACTTGGTTTCCGTACGTCTTTTTGGGTGACCACTGAAAATCAGTACTGTGCTGTGGGTCCCCATAACACAGCATCATCCCCATAAAACAGAAGTGAGTGGAAGCCTTCTTGTCATGTTTTCTGCTCGTGATTATGTTTAGATCTATTGTGTTTTATTTTCTACTCGACTTAATTATCTTTTTAACCGACTTCAAAAAAAGGAGGAGGTTCTCAATTCGACTGTATTTTTTTTATGTTTATTACCTCAGAACTTTCGACTGGGTGAACCGATTTTGATGATTCTTTTTTTTATTTGAAAGCTGGTACTTCCCGTGTGGTCCCATTTCAATTTGGTTTAGTTCTCATAATGGCATCCATGAGAAAACCATATACTCGTAAGTCTTAAATTTGCATTAAGTATGTGCGCGACAAATGGACGAATAACTCAATATCGCGCCAACCGATTTCGATGATTCTTTTTTATGGTAACTCATGCAATTTTTCTTGGAAAGCACCATTTGGTGAAGTGGAACTGATGATGAAGACCACAAATGGCCACCGTAATTACCCAATAATAAGTATTTCACGGGTTGCGATTCGATTACTTTAATATGGCTGCAATGCAATTTATGCTCGTCGCAATGCATATGGAGAAGTGGAGCTGATGGTTAAGTACCAGGAGAACTCCTCAACGATTAACGTCCCTGTATCGAGAAAAGCAATATTTTGTAAGAGGTGATGAGCAGTTGAGATTAGGCTGTTGTAACTTAGGTAAATTACAAACTACCCACTGAAAAGCTAGAAATAAAAACTTTTATACAAAAAAAAAAAACAACCGACATCCAAAAAAACACTACAATGTGAAAAATACATTTCGGAAGTCGGTGTCTTTGGTTTTAGTTTTTCGTTAACTGGTTACCACGATACACTTTTCACTATAATTATAATAAACACTGTGCTATTGTAACATTCACAAAGGACGAAGCATTATACAGCCGTAATGTTTTTATAACAATTTTTTGCCGGTGTCGGCGTCTGCGTCTCTTTACTTGTCACAACGATGCCTAGTGTACCACAGACACTAAAGGCATAGACAAGTAACTGATGTTACGTCGGGTGCAGACACGCGGACTACTTCTATTTAATTTTTAAAGTATTTCACACATATATTTTATTTAATATTTATTTACATCTATTTTATATTTTATTTAATATTTATTTCTGTATCTATCTATCCGTGACATCACTGCGGGCCGTATCAGAATACCAGCGCTGCGACATTTTTTTTAAAATGTCGCAACATATGCTGAGATAGGAGCCTTTTGGCCTCGTACAGGACTTTCTGTTATTTTTTTTTTTTTAATTTTTATTTTTTATTTTTTATAATGTTTTAATGAGTGTGTTTTAGTTTAATTTGTAATGTCCTGTGCGAGTCCCTATAAATACTTTTTCTTTCTTCTTTCTTTTCTTTCTTTTGTATCCAAAATTCTGTGACAAATAAACTTATTTTTCTTTCTTTTTTTTCTTTACATGTCTTCGAATAGCTCATGGCGTGGTAAAGATATGTTTTAGCCACCAGCAATGACGTCATAGCGGGGCTGACCAGGGTGCGCAGGACGTACAGTCTTCCGCGCATTAATGGTAATAATTTGACATTGACAGCGCCATTATGTCGCGGTCGTAGCAGTAAGGGTGACTTTCTAAGTTCAAGTGTTACCACGTATTTCCAGTAGACTGTACTCTTAACTATCGCCATTTGTGGAGACTATTTGCATGTCAGGCTGTAGATGGGGGGTCAGTTCCAGATGATATACCTACAGTAGTTAATTCGGTTATTCAATGAGTTGGAAACGTAATGTATGCTAGGGATATCGGTATTTCCAAGTCATTGGGTTGAAGAAACTAAATGGCTTGCTTGGTAATGACGGTTCGAACTAATGCCCGGGTTACACGAGGCTAGTTTTTGAAGTTAGGTTAGCAAGCAAGTAATATACTGGCCTAGCTAGAGCTGTTTAGACGATACTAGGAAATGTTGAGCCAGTAGCCATGCAGTGACTTACTCCGTAGAGTAAAATGATCCGATTGGATATAGTACAAAAGCCATTACATTAAAGTGGTGTTTGGCGCTACTAGCTCAAAAATGGAACCCCATCCTATTAAACTATCTCACTAGCTTGCTACCTTACTAGCACAATTTTGTTATTCTAGCTTGAAAAACTAACCTCGTGTAATTCGAGCATAACCGTACGTACGTTCGCCTGCAGTAACAACAGATACGTAAGAACTGGCATGCATGCATTGTAATGGGGCTTAGTTTGCTTTGCTTAAAGTGCATTTGTAAATACGAGCTCGACCCATTGCTTGAAGCTATACGGGCTTTGGCAATACGCCAGTAAATATTAAGCAATTTTTCGGTCTAAGTAGTTACCAGTAATCGTAAATAGTCTTCTTCGTAGCACTCTTGCCAGAGCGGTCGTGGTCTTCATGTAGTTTCTTGTCCAGGGGCTGATGTGATTGGCCTCACGAATTCTCGCCATCTACTCCGATTTTTTGTGTTTTTGTCTCTTGTTTGTTTTCTTCTAACTCTTCAGCTCTACCGTAGATTTTGTATATAGCTAACTATCATTTTGACATATTTTATATTAAGCTCCCGTATTGTCCCACTGTAGGGCAAAATCCTCTACTCTCGTCCCACTGTTCTCAAAGTAAGGCGACTAGTCTTTGTTGAAGGAGTCTAACTCATCCCGCCATCTCCGTCTGACCCTGCCGCGATGTCGCTTATGGTTAAGAGAGACCCATTTTGACACTTCATAAATGGTAATTGGATCGATCCCAGGCATTTCTCTATCGAACTATGCTTAATGAAATAATTACATCTCCCAATTACCTAACCCTTCGGCTATCTTCGTCAGATTTCGGTGGCTCTCGGAAATCACATCCAAGTTGCATATTTCATTATAAAGTGCTGCATGATCATCTGATTCGGTTCAAGTTAAAGATAATGTAAAATCGAAAGTGGACGCAACCAGTTTCGGTATATTTCGTTCAGGTCAAACTGGTTTTGGTTTAAGACGCAAGATTTGTATTGAAATTTTATTTGGGATTTAATTTTTGTTTATATTGTTGGACAAATTGCAATTATCACGATTCATTTGAATACTGTCGTTCAATTAGTAAAGGAAATTGATGTAACATGACGTAATTCCTATCTTACTAGCTTCTGCCATGGTAAAATATGAGTATTTTATTATGACAGTAAATCGAAATCGATTCAGTATGTTATCAAGCTGTTTTGAATCTGGGAGATGCCTTTTGGTTTGTACTTTCCCTTAGAAAATGTACATCTTGATTGCTAAATGCACGATGAGCGAATAAAGACTCCACCTTCGCAAGATATGTAATACCTTTAAACTTTAAAATAACCTTTCCTGTGGAATTCTGAATGGTCTTGACTTTAAGCGACTGATAATATTTTTCCATGAAAGAAAAAGGTTCCGTAATATATATTTTTTGCTAAGCTTTGGTATATATGAATATTATGTATATCCACAGAATCATGCTTGGTCAGCGATTTGATGAAATCCAAGACCTATATCTAGATATTTGGACGATTTGCTCTTTCTTTTACTCGTGTATGTAAGTACGTGAATTTATCTTATCATGTTAAGTTGCTTCGAAGTAAAAGCTTCAATTAGTTAGTCGTTTCTTAAAATAGCTTGGCTGACTAAGATAAAATTTAATTATACAGGTTTGATGAGCCTTGTGTATGTAGTGTCTATTAATAGAATACTGTTTTTTATTCTGAAGCTAAAATTAAGCGCTAAGTGTATGACGGAACGAATGACCAATTGTTTTTATGTAGCTTATATTATGTGTTTTATTTTATTTATTTCTTGCTTTTCGCTAGTGAAATTTCAAATCATTGTCTGAGCTTTCTAAATGCATTATCTCTTCAACTTGTCTCTTTCGTTCCTTTTTGCTTGTATATCTATTATCAGTAGTAGACTCTTGAATTCTTGATTCTCGGCAACTCATCCAGCTGCTACCAGCCACCCTGCGAAGATCGTCGCTCCACCTAGTCTGAGGGCGTCGTACCTTAGTTTGCCGATTCGTGGTCTCCTCTCAAGAACAAGTCTACTCCAACGGTCATTGGTCCTACGGCTAATGTGGTCTGCCCACTGCCACTTCAGTTTGCTTATTTTGTGAGCTATAAATGCTAATTAGTAAACAATATGGTAGTGGTTATAACTGGCCTTGGTGCTCCGGACGTACATTTAAGTATATAAGTGTAGGCTATTTTAATATATACCCAGAGCTCATTAAATTATTCTTTTCTTGCCCTTATCCCAATCCATTTGGTATCGGCGCAACATGTCTTTTCCAATGCACCCCAAAGCTATGAAGCCACAAAATTGAACCCAATTCAGATCCCTACAGCCTACACTCTACAGAGGCATAAGATATGGTCAAACAAGTAAAATAGGTGATCAACCAACGGTATAGAAAGGATATCCCATCTACTTGATGCCTGTCATTGGGTACTTAAGCTGTAATCTACTGCGGTTTCTACCGCCGATTGTAATTTGTGGTTTTGAGAGCAAACGATATAATTACAGTCATGCTTGCATTTCTCGTCTGAGATTGCCAGATAATTGAAGCGGGTAAGAGCGGAGAGATACAAATTACAAACGTTATCTATTATGTGAATTGCAGTATACTCCACGTCATGTGAATTTAGTTCACCGTGCGAACGATGGGATTTCTCATCAGCAAAAATGACGATTTTCCATATAAACTTTCATTATACATATACTCTTGAGCAAAATTTCTCGCTTCTAGACCTAGCGGTTTAGGCTTAGAGGAGAAGTCTTGGATTGGGAATTCGCATGTGGCGATGTAGATGCCACCAAGGCTGTGCATTTTCCGTCAATGAATTTAAGGAATACGTTCACTGCTGGACATAGGTCTTCCCCACGCGTCGCCACATCAGCCGGTGGAACCATCACTACTACGACCGGTGATATTAATATCACGATACGTTAACTTACTGGAATTCTACTGCCAAATTAATTTACGAGGATTCTATTTTTAAAAGATCTGCCCTCATCCGCTACAATGGACAAGCAGCCTGATAGTCTTATTAATCAGCTAGTATAAGTCAGCCTTTTTAATTGAAAATCATAACCGTTATCATAGCATAGCAGACAGCTGTGCTGCTGGAGAGTTTGTTACGCCATTTCTTCATCCCAGCTAAAGCACTAGGAAGTGGTTTAGGGCGACTATCTTATGTAATTTTGACAATTCTCAGATTAATTTGAATAGATGACTTTTGATGTATGTATTTAGCTACGAACGAAATCGAGCCTCAAACTACTTGGTTAATGAGGATGATATGTTTCTGATGAAAACGTACAAGATCTTGGGATCTTGTGCTTTAACCTTTAGAGATTTTGGTCTCTTCTACCTTTAAATGATTTTGGGTTTGTTTAAAGTACGTTGACTTCCAACAATGACAGCTGACGAAAACAATATGTAATGCATTATCTACTGGAAACTGGAGATGAGCTTCACACGCTGAACAATTTATTTATTTTTATTTTATTTATGAATTAAAAATCTGTATTAAACAATAGCATACATACCTAAAGTCTGCATAATAGTTTGTCGGCAGTTCTGGTGCTCTCGTCTACAAACATAGTCAAGTCAAGTCTCGATTACAAAGTTTGACATTTCGAAAATTAATGTGCTAATGTGGAAGTCGTAAGACATTACAATATACTAAAATAACATCCACATTTTTATAACATTTCCCTGTATACTTCGTTTGTAGTTTTGGTCTCAGCAGCCCTCGGCCATCGACCCAACGCTTCGCTTTGCCGCCCGCGCTATTACTTCGTTTTCTCTCAGCGTTCTTTTTGTTTTTTTTTTCTTTTTGCTCGGTACCTAAGGGTCGTAGCGTGATGTTAAATTTAACCTGTAAACCTTCCTCAAATGCAAAAAAAATATTTTAAATTCGACTTCAGTAGTTCCAGAGATTAGCGCCTTCAAACAAATAAACTCTTCAGCTTTATTATATTATCAGCTAGTAATAGCTGCTGTCCTCGGTTTCGCCCGCGTGAACGCTATTTTTTTTTAAATAAATCTTTTATTACTCCTTATAACATCAGCTATCTGCCAGTGAAATTCCCATCAAAATCGTTTCAGCCGTTTCGGAAATAAGCCGGAAAAACAGATAGACAGAGAAACAGTTAAAAATAAAACAAGTTTTTTAAGTACCGTATTTACTTTCATGTGCATTTAGAGTATAAAGCTGTTATTTTGATATTAATAGACACTTCAATTTTATTTATTTTTATAGATAATTATTGCTATAGATTATGCTAAGTCAATTATAATAAATGTACCTCACATTTTACAGAAAGGTATTTTCATAAACGTGAGGTTTGTTACAAACATGATGATTGATGTTTGTTTTGAAAATCATTTGATTATAAAAAGTTGATATTAATTAACCTTCTGACATTCTTGACACTGATTTAGGTTTCAATATCATTTCAAGGTTTATCATCTGCCTAGCATAACCTTTTCCAAACTTTGTAGGGGTCGGCTTCCATTATTTTACATGTAGCGATTACCTATCTGACCTCCACTACGCAGTTACTGGGTAACACGATAACCTTTGGTAAGACTGGTTGTTAGACTTTCGGGCTTCAAACTATTCCTAACGGCTGTCAAAGATCTACGAATGATAGCCGGGACCAACGGCCTAACGTGCCTTCCGAGGCATGGAGGAGTATGTAACGGATGGTCACTCATCCACGAACCGATCGCAGCAAGCGTAGCTGAACCTTTAATAAACCCGTGCGGCTGTTATCATTAAGCTACGAGCTTCTCTATGTCATTTCAAAGTTCAATGTTCAAGTGAATGTGCATTATTAAATATTTTATTTTTGTTTGTATTCAAGGTGTGAATATTTCAAGTGTATCCGCATTGTATGTGATGCTCACTCTAATGTCTCGCTGACGGTGACGCGTGTGTTGGATCATTTAGCTTCCTTCAAAATGGTTGAGCTGAAGTAGAATTTAAAGTGCTTAGAATTTAAAGTTGAGGAAAATCTCTTTGAATGACGTTTGCACTGGACTAATACAAACGATTAAATGTTTAACTATAATATATGTATGTTATGTGTATAATGTATGTTAGTTTATCGGTGTCATCATCTATGCAGGAAAACGTTAAAATAAAAATAAAATAAATCTATACACCACAATGAGTATCTTTTTATTATTTTTGGTGCGAGACCTATAGTCTCGCAAAGCGAGTTATGAATATATATGTTGATAGATGGAGAGGGAGAGGAAAGGCAAAGAAAAAATGGATGGATTGTGTGATGGATGATATAAAACAGAAGGGAGTGAATGATAGCGTGACGGTTGACAGGGGAGAATGAAAGAAGAAAACGTGTGCGCCGACCCCACGTAACATAGGACAAGGACAGGAAGATGAGGATGACTGCGAATTGATGTATTTATGACATACTTGTTAAAACTTATCTTAAGACTAACATAGCTAGCTGACAGAATTTAGCTATGTTGGTACTAGCATTTATGAAGATTTAAGCCTGATCTCCGCATATTTTGCTAACGTTATTGTACCTGTAAGGTCTTGTCTTTGATTTCTCTGTTTTCCAATTGGCCCAAAGATTCAGATGTAGACTTTATTTCGGATAACGAAAATAAACAGTACCCTTATTGCGTAATACACGATCAATCACAATCTGTTTTGATTTGAAAAAGATTGCTAATCCATTGCTTCATAAGTTGGAAAAAAAATCTGCTCAAAAACGTTATCATCGCAATCGCAATTAATATTGTTGAACTGTCAAAATGAAACTTTGTCCAAATCGTTTACGAAAATAAGTTACGCAATTAGGGTACTGGTTATTTTAGAATATCTTCTCAGGTTTGCCAGACCATACTTCGTAGAGCTATCGTAGGATTGGTTACCCTATATTCTTTTCTGTGTTCCAAGTAATCCCTTCAAAAACTCTTAACTTATATTAAACGCATCTACGTCTTAGTCACTAAACTAAATCGGCCCTTCATTATTTCCGACAAACCGAGGGAACAGGGACTTTAAACGTGATAGTTACTTCAGAAAGCAATCTTAAGGTAATTTACGTAATCGTTTCTCGGTCACGGGTGCACCGAGTCGTTGCGAGTGATTGTATCGGTGCATATTTTTTTTTTTTAGAGTAGTTTTGGTTGTTTTAGTTGGAAAGATCTTATAGCGATACGCAATTTTCGTTTTTAACGCTTTAGTGTTGATGTTTAGGTTATACTTATAGCTTTGTGACCAGCACCTTAATTGCGTAACACAATTACAATCTATTTCATTTTGACAGTTGAACAACCTGCATTACGTTATTTACGTCAGTGAGCAGACTAATTTTTTCGAACATATGCAACGGATTTGCAATTTCCTTCAAAATGATTTACATTATGATTGATCGTGCGTTACGCAATTATGGTGCTGATCCATTTCTGCTTTAAATGAGTTTGACTTTTAAAATTGATTTTTTGATTTTTTCACCATTATTCATATTATTGGGACCATATAATTATTATCATCATTATTTTTCCTTGAACAAAGTGGAGGCAAAATAAGTTCGAAAAACGAACTAACTGACTCTCGACCTGGTTCAGGGTTTTTATCAGATACAAATAGCTGCTTTCTTTGCCTATTTGCCTTATAATTAAACTTCCTTGTCATGTCTTAAATAAATGTAATCGAATGTTTAAGTCAACTAACAAGAAATTCTTGTACAAAACTTGCCAACATTTCTTCTATACCCAGGTACGTCCTGGCACATCACATCGTCCAAATATAATCATTACCCATCCAATTTAATTTTACGTTCATTATAATAACAGTTAAATAGCATGATGGCATGAACGTGGTCTTGCAAATCGATCCGTGCCCTATTTGTGAGAATGGGTCCGCGACGTAATGAAATACTATCAACAATTGTACTTTCGTACGTTACCCGGTACGCATTTGCGACTGCTATCATCATAAATTGACTACCTCTGTGACTACTTTTTGGCCCAAATATGGTTTCAATCAGTGCTTTGTGGTTCGAACCACGTTTCAGTATGTCGTGTAAGTATCGTCGTGTTGATTACGATAGCTTGCCTAATCCTTTGCCTAGTCATTGCTGTTGCTGAGTTTTATAAGATTCTATTTGAAGTGATTCAGCTGTCCTTCTGAAAGGCAAGTATTGTAGAAGCCTTGCACGGAAAGAAAAATGGGGTTAATTATGTTACCAGCCAGTAAGCATTCACTTAAAATGGCTTACTTCATACATCACTACAATATCATCGAGAAAGATAATCATAATCACTATGCTTGACAAAATATTTACACAGTACAACAACAATACATACAATACATTTGGTTGGAATGTGGATTCTCTATCGTAATAATGTCGTCAGCGTTACTTGTTGTTGATAAATATAGTAGTTTCTTGCCGGATTTTTCCGTATCAACTATTGCATGTTGGTCCATCCAGGTTTCCTCATCATATTTTTTCTTCACCGTAAAGAGTTTCATATATTTTTTTCTTTCTTTTTCCTTGCTGTTTCCTTAATGGATGTGCAAGTCCCCATTACTCAAGACCTATTTTAAATTCATTACGTATTCTTTGATCACTTAGTAACAACTCGTGGTAAGCATGACAATGGGCAATACAAGGTCTTCATCGATCCGTTTATAAGTATGGTAGGTACTGCTGATTTCTATTTCTGTTACTTTATATCGATCAGCCTTTAAATTGAAAGTTTTATTGTGTTTCGATTAAAACTTGGGGTTTGTGCGTCATCAGTTTGTTTTGAATTTTCTGTATCCTCTTTAAGATCTCTCTTGAGGTCTCTGATATTTTTCTGTCTCTTATATCTTGATTGCGGACTTAGCAAGGGTCAGCACCCTAATTGCGTAACACACTTCCTAAATCATTTTGAAGGATAATTCTAATCCATTGCTTCATATGTTTGAAAAATTTGTCTGCTCAACAACGTATATAACGCAACGAATGTTGTTGAACTGTCAAATAATTGATCGTGCGTTACGCAATTAGGGTGCTGGTCAACAGTGGGTTAAGGTTTATTGGAAAGATCAAACTACGTCCATGGTCTAGCTATTGGGGTGCCAAATCCAAAGATGTGAAATGGCAACAGATGATTACGTAGAAGCGGTATTCCACAGAGTTATTTCGTCGAATTTTTGTATCGGGAAAATAGTTAGGTCGTGGAATGCACGATCGCTGAGAGAGTGTGATATGCAAGCAATAAATTCGTGGAAGCCAACATCTTTGAAAACTTTCCGGCAATTTACTATTTCGCAGAAGTGATGATCTATTAGGTAAGCATTTTCATCTTCATCGTCATTGGCAGGCCTTGTTCCACCCACTGCTGAGTAAATGCCTCCTCCCTTTTGTGCCATGCTTCCCTGGTCCTTGCGAGTTTCATCCAGAAGGCATCTTTAATAGTGTTTAATCACATTGTTGCAGGCTCAATATCGTGTAGTTCAAAATTCTCAATATTAAGAGCGTTTTTTCTGAAAGTGAGCAACGTCGCAAATAGATGTCAAATATTTCGCTGTTTTGATTAATTTGGCAATATTACTGTATGGAAATAAGAAATGTCGGTAACTAGCGACTTAAAATATTAATAATGAATTGCAATTATAACACTGAATTTGATGTTGTAACCGTTTTAGGTGTAAAAAAGGCATTTCGAAAGTTTCCAAATACTTTTTTTTTACATCTAACACTAAATATTCATTGTTACGATATTAATTATTGCATTTCATAATAAATATTTTATTTCCCTAGTTAGCCACATTTCTTAATTCCATACAGTAATATTGCCAAATTAATCAAAATAGGTAAATATTTGACAGCTATTTACGACGTTGCCAACTTTAGGATAAACCCTCTTAACTAACGTATAATTCTAGTTACTGGTAACTCCGAACGCAGTCAGTTAATTAATAATGAACGGATGGTTCAAGGTCCATTACACTTATGTGCAAGACCGGTGTAGTTAGAGAACTTGTTTCCGTCACTAAATGATGATGTATACGAAATTAATGGTTCTTTAGTGACTTTTTAATGACTGTTGCATTACAATACAATTATTTAAAAAGTAGGCAATTCAAAATAATCACAATATAGGAGTAAATGAAGGAACAGACTCTTTGTCGAGAGATTTTTAAGTCGTAAAGAATGTGGTAAAGTTCTTAGTATGAAAAACAATATGCAATATGGTTGCTAATCATAGGACCGCATCAAAGAGAGGGACACAGTCTTGAACCTACAGCAGGGGTCGCCAACCGGTCGATCGCGATCGACCGATCGATCGCGGCTATTAGTCCTGTCGATCATGGCAAAATATTTATTTAAGTTAATATACCTAAAAATATTTTTTTAAGTAAAATATAGGTAGAACAGACCACGTAACGTTATCACCAAGTGTTGCGCGCATCATCTTGTATCATTTTTCAATCGCCGTTCCATCACATTATTTATCCTCTCTCCCACGCAGTAGCTCAGACGCAATACTCACACTACTATAAATAAGTAGTTACTAAGAATAATTTTCAATTTTATGATCTCTTAATAAAATAAATAATACTACGTAGATAATTGTATACTGTTACATTAAAAATTTCAAGAAGTTTGTAATTGGAAGATCGCATAGGGTTTCGTCAGTAAACAGTAGATCTTGGGTCTAACCAAGTTGGCCACCCCTGACCTATAGGGTTCAAGACTGTGTCCCTCTCTTTGATGCAGTTTCAAGGCCCAGCTCTGGAACCAATTTAGAGATATAACTGAGCAATATGTTGGATATAACTGAATGGTAAATATCTTAGCCAGTCGGCAAAGTGGTATGACCGCCGGACGTTCATTAGGTATCGCCACGTGGATGCTATTTTGAATGTAGCGTAGTGGAATATTCGAAGCATTCTACAGACTAATGAAGTTTGTTTACCAACTATTAAGAAAGTAAGTTCACGTCTATCAAAACGTCTACGATGTATCACGAACTTTCTCTTCACGACAGACACTGACCAAATTATAGAATGCTTTTGTTGTTATTATCATTTGTATGTTCACGTGGTAGTCACATGACACAACCATAGGTCTCGTAAAACTGTCTAAAATAAATTAAAATCGTTTTATTTTGGAATTTGTCATTTGATTTTTAATCTAGATTTTATTCATTAATAATATTGTTACCACTGCCTGCATTTTCCGATGCTTTGTCATGCATGCCAATAATTGATCTGGTCTACCTGCGATTTAAGCTGCAACCTCTTCAGATCAGTTCAGTTTGGCGGCAAAAATGATCACTGCATGAAGACTCTTTGTAAAGAGAATTACATAATATCTATCACCCCCAAGTACCACAACAAGTACCAACAACTGGCTGTTGCGTTCAGTATTTTTTACCTAATGTTAGAGATTCTTTTATAAATTGTTTTTGTTTGACTAATCTACCGGCGACCGCCTACCGGCCTCGTGTTGTATCGATGAACTTGACATTCACAGTAATTTTTTTTGAAAGTCCGCTTTACATAAATCTCATTTTGCACAATTTTATTTTCCACCTACTTTGGGGTCATTATCGATAGACAACAGACACAAGCCTGTTGTTTTAAACAGATTTGAAAACATTATAATAGATCTAAATCCAAAATATTGTTTGTTCTGCTAGCCTCGCATAATTTGTGGCACATTACAAGAGCCGGCCCTTTCTCCTTTCAAACCTCTATTGATTTTTTGCAAGAATCTAGTCCCACAATTGCCTATTTTCTTTGTTACTTTTCCGCACAATAACCCATAGAGCTGGTAGCTTACAAAAACACTATGACATGAAAAATTTACTTTCTCTTCTCTATGGTCGTTACCTAAAACGGAACGGTAAGTAGCGTTATTTTGGCGTTCCGTAGATTTAATTTGTAAACGGAAGCCCCCTTCAAAAGAATTTGACTAAATACTTTCAATGAGTATTATAGAGTAGGCCTGTGTCCATAATTTTTTTTTTGTGTAAGGTAGATTTATAACAAACTAGCTGCGCCCCGCGGTTTCACCCGCATAAGTCTCGATCCCGTAAAAATATCGGGATAAAAAGAATCCTATGTCCTTCTCCGGGTCAAGGTCTATCCATATCCTAAATTTCATCCAAATCCGTTCAGCCGTTTTAGCGTGATGTCGTGACCAAGGGAAATAGGGATTCATTTTTATATACAATATATAGATATTGGACACGTATTTTTTCTTTTTTGACGTTATCAAAAGATTACGGCGATACATTGAGTTATGGCTCGTGCAAACTGCCGCGATATCGCGGGCGCTACAGGCAGCGCAACCCTTGTCGTGCCCGCGATATCGCGTTAGTCTGCACGAGCCTTTAAAATGTGGCATGCCATCAAGCCTTGCTAGATTTTATACCGAGTTGTGACGTAGCGAGCTGCCACTCCCCAACTTTAATGCGTGTTTTCTACGTTATTTTTGATTAATATGATAAAGCAAAAAATACGTGTCTAATATTTTTTTATTTTCTGAAAGACGGACTAAATAGAATTTGTTTTTTTTTTTACCTCGGCAACTACCGTGTTATCCAATGACGGCCGCTACTGATCAAACAGCCTTGAATAACGTATCATCTCGTAAACTCTATTGTCTTCTAATGAGTATACTTACCATTGCCATAATCACAAGCACTACTGCTTGGCAGTAAGCCGACGTTCGCATAGACGTAATAAAATCGCGGCGGGATTTTATCGCGCACTGGATTTTCAACTCTCGGTGTTGTCCGAGCGTTGAGAATTAAACGCGGTGAGACGAACTCTTGTCCCAGCGCGTTGAAAAAACACTGTTGGATTTTCAACTCTCGGCGCTAAGCAGAGCGTTGAAAATGAAGTGCACGAAAAAAAAAATCGCCTCGATTTTATTACGTCCGTGCGAACGAATGTGGGCTTAGTCCTTTTGTACTCACAAGTTTTCTTGCCTTGAAAAACTACGGTTCATTCGCCGTGTGTAGGCACAGTCGTCAGTGTTGTATGGATCACTATAGAAGCTTGTTGACAGACACTTTTTTCTACGGCGCGGTTTATACCCCGAACCGTAAAGAAACCGTGCCGTGTACAAACGGCATTACAGTTTCAAAATTTGTAGTCAGTCATAAGGAAGGTGCAGATATAATTTTGGTACAAAGCCTTTTGAGTGACTTGTGATATAAACAGTCAAGAGTTTTTATCCATGGCAAGCATCACTTCAGTAGTACTGTACTGTAGCATTTCTTATACAACAACAAAATAATATTCGACTCGCTCTTGACGATATTTAGCTAAATCACGACTTGGAAAGGCGCGGGAGCATAGAGCTTATAATCTGCTGCCTAGAGCCGGGCAGCTCTTATGTTTTTGTATGTATAGTTATGTGATTATTATTATATAATGATATTCTGCTGCATAATCTGGAAATTACTATCTTAAATGTATTATTTCCGCTTGAGATTAGTTTAATAGAGTAATAGCTATATCGAATAGGAAACAATGAACTCTAATTATAAAACACTAGCTTTTCCCCGCGGCTTTGCCCGCGTGAATGTCGGAAAATATCCCACGGGAACGTACTACCGGGATTTCATACCTAATAGCCGAGGAAAAGGTCATTGACTCTTACCGCTGCGCCCGCGTTGCCGTCAACCTAAATTACTTTGTTACGCGTAATTTTGAATCTGTGTTATCTTTTAAAGTATCCATTTAAATGATAAGATGTCAAGGATTATATTATCTTAATCTCATAAACTAAAACTAAAACTCGTATAATAAAAGATCAATAATTAAATTATCCATAAAATGGTGGAGGTTTCAGAAAATTTGCTTTCTAGATTTTTCGCTTGATAGATTTTGCGCGATTCTCACGTATATTGACATAATCCAAAATAACTTATATTAAAAATTAATAAAATGCTCTAATTTAACATATATTTTTTCCAAATTAATAACACTACTCGTTTAGACGTCATCTTCAGTATAAAATCATTAAAAGTCCGTTATCGTCGCCTTAATACTGGAGCGAGCACTCGTGGGCAGTCGTGGGCTACAGCTGAAAATCAGCGTCAGGTTATACGATACGGTATAATTTGTGTTGTCATCGGCTATTATGCTTTGCTTTTTGAGCATTATAAGCATTGTTTTGTTACTATTTTCATACTATAAAGGTGTTTTTGTTCTGATGACAATAAACATTTTTCATTCTTTCTTTACTTATAAACCGCCTTGTTCCCCCAAAGGGCAGAGGTGTACCTATAGTAGGTACACTCACATTTCGCCAGTTATGCTTAAGTCCCGTCTAATAGGGGGCGAGCCTATTGCCATCAACCGGGCACAAATCCAGACTCCGGGTTGCTACTGAGAAATTCCATATGGAAAAACCCAAGAACACTGCCCGAGCTGGGAATTGTATCAAGTACCTTATACCCATTTAGAGTTTATTGTTAATGAAACTCAATATATGATTTTTCCATGATTATATTAATAATGCTATACCTTACATACTACAAAACATACATAGCTTAGTGGTACCTCTACCTTTACAATATTAAAATAGACCAATCACAGTGCAGCACTAAAAACGCCCTAAGCCGAAGTCCGTACCCCCCAGGGGGTGCCCTTAGCGTGTAGTCGCTTAGTTTCTAAGTTTTATGCCCTGGCTGGAGGCCTTAATTTATTGAGGCAGCCACAGGAAAGTCCGGTTAAGCAGCCGACAACCTCCTAGGTTGACCTGCAAGATGCCATTTATAAAAAAAAAGGAAAAAAAAAATACCGCGGCCGCGCTCCGTCCCGACTGCACGTATGGTATTATGTCGGTCACTACATCCAGCAGTAGCGCTTGCAGGAGGAGACGCCCAGGGCGTCGGGAATCGCGAGGCGATTTCCGGCCACCGTAGGCACGGGCTTGCGGACGGTGAGCAATGGGTGGCTCACCGTCCGATAAGGACCAGGCCCGGGTCGACGGCGCGTTGTGTTCCACGCGCGCCTCAAAGAGATGTCAGCAGATTTGAAGGGGTCCACTAGGGCCGATGCCTGCCGGGGTTGCGAAGAAAACCGAAAGGGAGATCGTGGCCCCCGGCAACAGGGCAACCGAAGGAATACGGGTGGGTTTTAGTCAGTAAGAGTCTGACACGCCCTCCCGCTCCGCCCAGAGCGGGAGAAGTTATTTGATGATTTCCCACCCTCAAAAAAAAAAAAAAAAGCAGTAGCGCTTGCGACCCTAGCCCAACGAAGCAGTTCAAGCCAGTTCCTTACATAAAATAAGGACCATAATATACGCATAAAGGTACAATTCCGTAGCCGACTGCAAGCAGCAGCAGCAGGCGACTTCATAGCAATTCGATTAAATTTCCTAGAAATACCATAAACACCAGAGTGTCGCTGCTGCTGCCTGAAGTCGGCTACGGAATTGTACCTTTAAAAATTATATTATTTTCGATCTGTTATTGAATTATGCTGGGGCTGTACCTGCAGTCAAATAGTTAACTATATTTGCCAACTACACATATTTGCTCAGTAACTAGACATTGCTTCATTTATTTATTTATTATTAGGCTCTTCAACAATGAGTACAAAGGAAAGAAAGAAAAATAGGTTTATTTGTCACAGAGACACGTGCATACATAAAAGACAAGAGTAAACGAAAAGAACAAAAATTATATAATAAATCACGAGCGTAAAACAGAAATTATTCGGTAGCTGCACGACATGACTGTGACAAGAAGGCTTCCACTCAGCATGATGCTGTGCTATGGGGAACCCACAGCACAGCACTGATTTTCAGTGATTTGTTTATTAAATAGGCAGGTAGCACACTATTACTACACTATAGTTTATAATTAGTACATTAAAAAATTAAGTCTAAGCTTTAATTTCCGTTTCATTTTGACATTTCAACAACATTCATTGCGTTATTTACTTTGTTGAGCAGATTTTTTTTCCAACTTACTTATAAAGCAATGGATTCGCAATCTGTTTCAAATCGAATAAAATTGTGATTGATCGTGTATTACGCAATTAGGGTACAGATTTCTTTATTATTTATAGTTATATATGAATGTATTGTATATCTAAGCCTTGCGGAATAAATTCTCTAAATGATTGTGGAAACTGAATCAAAATCCATTGTGTAGTTTAGAAGACACAGACACACAGACACAAACAGATTTTGTGATTACGGATGCTTCATATTGGATGATTCCATCCATGATTCTATACATTCCTTTCACTATGCGACTCAATCAAAGTGTAGCAATATATTTGAACCGTGTAATGGCCCTCCATACCACGTAATTGACATAACCCAAGTTAGATTTAAATTAGAGATGCGCCGAATAGTGGTTTCACCGAATAACCGAATACCGACTAGTATTCGGTTAAGTTCTTACCGAACCGAATATACGAGTACTGCCGTATAATTCGGTTCCCCGTTCTATAGTTTTGCCGGCGGAAACAAGTTTATACACGCTAGATTTCCAAAGTGCCGCGCGCATACGGAGTGAGTACGAAGAGGTACTTCGCCTCCCACTACCCGCTGCACCCCGCCACTGTCATTGCGTATGAAAACACAATACGGGTGCCAGATTTTAGTGCAGTTCTTGACTATTTAATTAATTTTTTTGTGTTTTGGGTGTTTTGAAAGATGAGGATTATTGCAATTAAAAATTATTGTTCTTTTAAGATACTTGATTTTATGTAACTATTAATGCTAGGTTGTATTTGATTACCTGTGTTAAATTATATTATTATCTTTGTTTGAGTACCTTACAATAAACGATTTCTAATACGTTAGATTATGGGATTTCTTTATTTTGCCCTAAAGGCTGATTTACAATGATCAATTAAACCGAATACATTCGGCATTTCAACCGAATGATTAGGCCGAATACGAATACTTCAAAATTTGCCGAATACGCCGAATACCGAATATAAAACGAATATTCGGCGCATCTCTAATTTAAATCAATAACATATTCGTTTGTTTTATGATGTTATCTTCTACTATTTACAATTTGCTTTTCAAAATAAACATTGCAAAATCTCTATTATGATTTTGTGTAAATAAAGCGAGAAATAATATAATATGTCGTATCATATCGACATGTACATTATATCAAATTGTGGACATAAACGGACTGGTCGGGTCAAGAGTTCAACTATGTTGTAACAAAGAATACTAACTACAAAGTATAATATACTTTACATTCTTGAACATAAGGTTGATTTTATAACTGCTGGTTTTATCTATGTGGTCAGTATCGCGACAAGGAGTAGACCCTACCTCGTTTATCATGTATTTGTAAAGTATATTAAAATTCACGCTGACACGATCTCCCTCTAGAGGCTCATGCAGACCAGCGCGATATCGCGGGCGCTACAAGGGTCGCGTTGCCTGTAGCGCCCGCGATATCGCGCCAGTTTGTGCTTCACGTTTGACGACTGGCTCCCAAAATACAAGCCGTGGCTTAGTTTGGGTATCAGTTTCAGTGCCTAAAGCAAAAATAATTAAATCTGTAGCTATGCATTAAATTCTTGTGAATGCTCTCATTTGTGAAATAAACTGTTTTACTTTTTTAGGGTTCCGTACCTCAAAAGGAAAAAACGGAACCCTAATAAGATCACTCGTGTGTATGTCTGTCTGTCTGTCTGTCCGTCTGTCTGTTTGTCACAGCCAATTTGCTCCGAATCTAATGGATCGATTAAGTTGAAATTCGGTACACATAATTATGTATTTCTGTGACCCAAACACGAACGTGTGACGTAAATGAATGAAATTTGAATATAGGGGTCACTTTTAGGGGCCAAACAAGAAAATTAAATTAAAAGTTTTGCTAACAGTACCGTGTGACCAGGGCTACCATCCGTCCGGATTTTTCCGGACATGTCCGGACTTCTAGAATTTTGTCCGGACTTCGTCTTTAATTTGTCCAGATTTTTTGGCTTAGATGGAATACGAATAATAAAACTTATTTAAGTAAAACCAAATAAGTCTATAATTTTTATTAACTTCTCATTCATTTAAAAACAAAATATAAATCTTCTTTAACAATCAACGAGATCAAACAATAATTGGATTTTGTGACTGAAATGTCCGGACTTTTATTGAAATATCAGGCTTTTTGTCAGGACTTTCAAATTTCTAAATGATAATTTAGATAATTTTAAAATAGACACTTTTTAAGAAGTTCGATGAAAATTGACCATTTCCCCCTTATCTCTGAAACTAATGGACCAAAAATAAAAATAAAAAATGCATAGTATGGTTCTTTACTTATAGATTAGAGGAAAACCTATAAAAAGTCTATGGTCTTAAAATAATATGGTAAATCTCTCAATATTATGCATACAAACTTACATTTGCAGTTGGAATGTATGGGAGAACATGTTTTTCAACTACAATGTTAAATTTTTTCTTGGGATTAATAAATTCATCTCAACTACGGAACCTTTCATTGTGCGCAGTCCGACACGCACTTGTTTTTATTGCATCGCGAAATTTTTTATCTTCATTGCAGTCGTAAACGTCGAATCATCATCATTGATTCTGTTCCCCTTATCCCAATTTATTTGTGGTCGCAATATGTCTTTTCCCAAAGCTTTTCCTATACTTCTTAGACGTCATCTCAGTAGCCACCCCCTCTTTCAAATAGTCCATACATCGTTCCTTTAGTCTTCCCCTCCTCTTATGGTCATAGCTCTAAATTAGTAGCACAATTTTTTTGCAACATTTAATATCGTCGCTCGGCATCCAATACCGCGAATGTGACATTTTTGCCGAAAATCATTTTTAAATGCAGAATCACGCATTCGAACGTGTAGAATGAAATAAAACAAAAATCTGGTTTTCGTAAAAATTGTCACATTCGCGGTATTGCATGCCGAGCGACGAATGTAAACACTGCAGCCTAGTTTTATGATGAAAAGGTAGCCCCAGGGCCATGTGCTTCATCAATCTCTACCTAGTAGTTAAAGGGCCAATTCTACTGTGACAAAAAACAAAATACAAAGTCGTAAAACCTTTATACTAAGTTTCGTCGTTCTGTAGGTAAATCGGTAAGTCAAAGTCAAAGTCAAAGTCAAAACATTTATTTCAAATAGGCCCATGTATGGCACTTTTGAACGTCAAAATTTACAGAATAATATAATTGATTCTAGTCGCCCCTTCCAAAAGGTAGTTTTCGTATGGAGAAGAATGGGCAAGAAACTCCACCGTTACTCTTTTAAAATGTTTTACAATAGTTTGTATTAGTACGTACATTAGTTAAATAATTATATGTGAAGACGATGCACCTAGAATAAAATTACTATACCACAATAGGTAAAAAGAATTAAAAATGAAGCAACGACAGATAATTTAATTATATGATAGATACATGGTGCTCACATATTTACAAACATAGTAAAAGTAGACGATTTTCCTAATGTTTTTAAAATTAATAAGTCGGTGTGTGAGGAAGTAATCACAGAATGTAAAATCAATGTCATATAATACAAAATTATAAATTTAACAATTAAATTAGCAACCTGTTTGATTTTGTCTTGATTCTAAATTGTCCTATGGAGCAGGACCAGCATGTTTCCAAGCACTCTTATCTTGGATATAATCCTCTAATTTGTAATATGCTTGTTTACAAAGTGTACTTTTAATCTGAGTTTTAAATTTTCTTTCATTTAATTGCAATATGTCACAAGGTATTTTGTTGTAACATTTAACACAGTACCCCATAAAAGATGTATGTACTTTAGATAATCTGAAAAATGGTTGATCTAGTTTATCTTTATTTCTAGTATTAAAATTATGTCTATCACTTATTTTATTAAAAAGATGTGGACTTTTCCTTACATACATAATATTTTCATAAATGAATTGGCAAGGTACCGTCATAATATTAATCCTTTTAAATAGTTTCCTGAGAGATTCGCGGCGACGTAGATTATAAATGGCTCTGACAGCTCTCTTTTGTAAAATAAAGATGGATTCAATGTCAGCAGCCCGACCCCACAGTAAAATGCCATACGACATAATGCTGTGGAAGTAGCTAAAATAGACCAATCGCGCGGTTTCTACATCTGTTAACTGTCTTATCTTTCTAACAGCATAAGCGGCCGAGCTTAGCCGCCCCGCAAGAGATGTTATATGAGGTCCCCATTGTAATTTCTCGTCTAGCGTGATTCCTAGGAAAACCGTTTGGTTAATAAATTCCAGTTTTTCCCCATTCAATATGATGTCACATTCGCTACTTCTAACATTAGGTAATTTAAATCTAATGCATTTGGTTTTTGTTTTATTTAGTACCAAATTGTTTACCGTAAACCAATCTTGGACTTGTAGAATAGACCTATTAACGTCTTCAAGATTTTGTGACCGTCGGTTTATTTTAAAGATTAATGATGTGTCATCTGCAAATAACACCATCTTCGGTTGATTTTGAAATAATTGGGGTAAATCATTAATGTAAACTAAAAAGAGGAATAGACCCAATATCGAACCTTGGGGAACGCCCATTGCCATAGTAAAAGGCAACCTGTAGAGTACCAAAAAACTGACACACGAAAGCAAATTTTGTCAGGTTTGTAGCAGAGACGCTTCGCTTGTTTCGCTCGCTCGGTCATAAAGAATATATCTAAAGTAGACGTTTTATATATTTTTAGAAGAATATATTTATGTATTTTTCGAAGAATATATTTATGTATTTTTCGAAGAATATATTGATGTATTTTTCTAAGAATGTATTTATGTATTTTTGCATCTCGCAGTTGATCTATGAGGTTATGACTGCTTAACCGGACTTTCCTGTGTCTGCCTTAAGTTTCTACACTCAAAGCCAGGGGCAAAAACTATTCTAAATTAAAACTAGGCGAACGCTCGCTAAGGGCACCCGTTGTGTGGTAGGAACCTCGGTTTAGGGCGTCGCTGAGGGGAGAACAGCAAAAAGGGACTGGCTCGATCAAACTTAGATTTTCATCTTGATTATTATACGGTATTTAAAGCTACGTGCTCAGCTGCAACAACTGCTGGCACCTCGTTTTCGATCAAGGGTCGGGGGGACCGCGCGGCGGACGCTGGTTGTGTTATTATAAAATGGTGCCTTGCACATCTACGTGACCGCTACGCGCGAAAGCGGGAGTGAGCGGGAAGCACGTGTCTTGTGGTCGGACGTGTGTTGTTACATTATTACCAGTGATCGGAGTAGATAAATTGATTTGTGGTCAATGAACTGGCACGTATATATTAGTATGGATATGGCTACGGGATTGGGAAATTATTAAGATTTTTTTTAAGCAATTTCAAATGTTGTAATGAGTAGAATAAAGAATACATCAATATGAATAAGACATGTTTAACCCTTTTGCTGTTATTGCATTGAATGCGAAAAAATATTAAGAAGTACACAAATATATTTTTAATTTATTTATTCAAGAATAGTAACAATTACAAGCAGCAGATTACTTACAAGAAATAACTACTAAATTAGTCATATTATGTAAGTTTCGAATGGACGCCAAACATTAAGATTCACTTTATTACTTGATAAATAAGAAAAAAACAATTTTATATGTTTATCCACTCTATAAATTTGTAATGTAGTAGTTTAAAAATCCTTACTTTTACAATATTTGATTCAATCCCGTAAGTACCAAAATGAAATTCCGGAAAAAGGCTTATCGATGTTATGATTTCTATGACTATTCATGATGCAAGTACGTAAAATCAATCTACCCATTCCGATCACTGATTATTACGGACGTCTCATTATTTTAACTCCACGATGAGCGACGATAATGATATAGAGATGTTTATCGAAAAAGTAAGAGAACATACTCTTCTATATGATCTGAAAAAATATGGGTATAAAAATATACGTAAAAAGGATAAAATATTAGACTCAATCGGTCCGTTCCGCAAGGGCAAGCAATAAAAGGTCTTCTTCATCAGAGACTCTGATGTTAAATATGAGACTGACATAACACAACAATTTAAGTGCTATACTAAGCTATAGACGTGCGGCTGTGACTCCCCCCGGCCCTTGCTCGATAACGAGGTGCCAGCAGTTGTTGCAGCTGAGCACGAAGCTTTAAATTCCCCGACTAATAATCATGATCAAAACATTATCCAGCCCGTCCCATCCTTGATGTCCTCCCTCCGGTTGACGCCCTAAGCCAAGGTTCGTACCCCACAGGGGGTGCCCTTAGCGAGGGTTCACCTAGTTTTAAATAGCATAGTTGAATAACCCCTGGCTAGAGATTTTAAGTGTAGTAGCTTAAGGCACCCACAGGAAAGCCCGGTTAAGTAATCATGATCTCAGAGGTTAACTACGAGATGCCCTACCTAAAAAAAATAAAAAAATGCGGCTGTGACTATTTACTAAACAAAATGAAGTTCGCTGTTCGCGTTTTAGTCGCTCAGGTTTGGCCGAAGCTAGAGAACGAATAGCGATGTGAAATGCCACCATAACATACAAAACATGCTTCTATAGGCCCAGCGGTTTAGACTGTGCGTTGCCAGTCCATTTAAAAAAAAAATGCGAATAAAGTATTTAAAACCTCAACCTAAATGAATGAGTTTAAGATTTTTATTCAGTAGATTTAAAAAATTGCAATGCAAAGAGGTCACCTTGACATACGAATCTAATTTCAGCAAACCGGATAATTATTTATGTATTTTATTTACACATAAATACTGTTATTAATTATCTGGCCTTGTACATATTTAAGGCGTAAATAACTGCAAAAACTCGATTAAAATGTGCATTGATTAGCTGATTAATATCAAAAGAGCGTTGATCAGCTGTTTGTTCATGATTTAGGTAGTCTTTTTACAGCATGGAATGTGTATAATCAATCCTAACTTTATCCTTATATATTATAAAACAAAGTCCCCCGCCGCGTCTGTCTGTCTGTCGGTTTGAACGCTATAAACTCAAAAACTACCGAACGGATTTTCAATCGGTTTTCACCAATGGACGGAGTGATGCGGAAGGTTTTAGTGTACGTATATAATTCATTACGGTTTTGTGTAAATTGACTGAAATTTGACATGCCGACTGAGAACTTTATTGGCGTGCGCCGCGGAAATCGTAAAAGTTATATAAAATGTATGTTCTACAGTATTGTTCATCTTAAATAGTTCAACAAAAAAGTCTGCGATGGTATATCTCTATCTTCTAGGGATGACCCTCAATAACCATTTTTATCTTTCAGAATTTGATAAAAAATTCATAGCTATTTTGACCGGTATTATATTAATGCTTATCCAATAAACATGTTACTTAAATTGATTATTTAATTTAGATTAAAATATGCCTCGATCTCATTTCCTTTAAATAAATGGTATAAAAGATATCACAGATTCAAAATTACGCGTAACTAAATAATTATGGTTGACGGCAACGCGGGCGCAGCGGTAGGAGTCAGAGACCTTTTCCTCGGCTATTAGGTATGTAATCCCGGTATCGGTAGTACGTTCCCGTAGGATATTTTCCAAAATCCACGCGGGCGAAACCGCTGGCAAAAGCTAGTAATGTTATAAATGCAAAAGTGAGTTTGTTTGTTTGTTACGCTTTCACGCTAAAACAGCTGAACGCATGTTGATTAAATTTGGAACATGGGTAGATCATGACTTGGAGAAGGACATAAGATACCTTTTATCCCGATATTCCTACGGGATCGGGACTTATGTGGGTCAAACTACGGGATGCAGCTAGTAATTAATAAAAATTAATGTGTAAAGCGCAGGCCACACTGAGAACGAAGCGAAACGAAGCTAAGTTCGTTAAGGTTTCCTCTGCGACTTTTTATACTTCGGTTCAGATCTTCACACCGCGTACTATCTTCGCTGCCTCGTTGGTCTAGTGGTCGCAAGCGCTACTGGTCTTGGGTTCGACTCCCGGGTTGGGAAAAGTGTTATTTCTTCAGGAATTTCTCAGTAGCAGCCCGGTGTCTGGGTTTGTGCCCGGTTGATGGTAGCTCGCTCCCTATTACAAGGGACTCAAACATAACTGGCGAAATGTGGGTGTACTATTGTTACACCGCTGCCTAACCCTTCGGATTACAGGCGTGATGCTATGTAATGTTTATCGGAAGGTGGTGAAACAGTCCATTTATCTTCAAATTAGTTTTAAAACATGTGATTTCACAAACCATAACTTCGAAGCAATAAGATTTGTAATCATAACGAAAACGAAACAATAACCATTTTTGTCCTTGGCTTGAAAACTAATGACGTGGAATTATGTTGTCGATTCGACTCAGCAGTTGTAAGCCGACGTACGCACGGACGTAATAAAATCGCGGCCATTTTTTTTTGTGCACTTGGTTTTGAACGCTCGGCTTAGCGCCGAGAGTTGAAAATCCAACAGTGTGTTTTTTCAACGCGCTGGGTCGAGAGTGCGTCCCAGCGCGTTGGATACTCAACGCTCAGCTTAACACCGAGAGTTAAAAATCCAGTGCGCGATAAAATCCCGCCGCGATTTTATTACGTCCGTACGTACGTCTGCTGGAAGATTATTTTTAAGAAATAAGCAGTACCTTTGTACTCTAAATTATAATTATGTAGTTTTTCTATATATTTTACTGTGTGTGCATAAATAATTTAAAAAAATATAAAAAATACTAATAAAGTTATTTTCATTCTTCCTCAGGATCATACCAGCCGAGCAATGAGTTGATGCTACGATTCTACAGTTACTTCAAGCAAGCGTCAGAGGGCCCCTGCGATAAGCCAAAGCCTGGATTCTGGGATGTAGTCAACAGGTCAGATATTTTGAATAGATTATCAAAAGCAACAGCACTCTAATTGCGTAACACACTTTCAATCACAATCTGAATAATATTGAAGGATATTGCTAATCCACTGCTTCATATGTTCGAAAAATTTGTCCGCTCAACAACGTAAATAACGCAATGATTGTTGATGGACTGTCAAAATGAAAGCCATTGCTGCTGTTAGTGTGTGTGTTATGCAATAGGGTTGTTGCCAATTTTTTTTTGTCCGTCATGTAGTTTATGAAAAAATAACTTAGGTTCATGTATTTTTTAACCGACTTCAAAAAAAGGAGGAGGTTCTCAATTCGACTGTATTTTTTTTTAAATGGTTACCTCAGAACTTTCGACTGGGTGAACCGATTTCGATGATTCTTTTTTTATAGTAACTTATGCAATTTTTCTTGGAAAGCATCATTTGGTGTGTGAGTGGAACTGATGATGAAGACCACAAATGGCCACCGGAATTACTCAATAATAAGTATTTCACGGGTTGCGATTCGATTACTTTATTATGGCTGCAATGCAATTTATGCTCGTCACAATGCATATGGAGAAGTGGAGCTGATGGTTAAGTACCAGGAGAACTCCTCAACGATTAACGTCCCTGTATCGGGGAAAGCAATATTTTGTAAAAGGTTGAGGTTAGGCTGTTGTAATTTAGGTAAATTAATTATTAAAATAGGTAAAATAAATAGATAATATTAAAATAGTAAAAAATAAATAATAAAATAGATAAATAGTAAATTAATTATTATTATTTTAATATTAATTTAGGTAAATTAATATTAAACTACCCACTAAAAAGCGAGAAATAAAAACTTTTATACAAAAAAAAAATACAACCGACTTAAATTTCGGAAGTCGGTGTCTTTGGTTTTAATTATTTGCCACCGACTTCCGAAATTTAAGTTATTTTTCACTTTGTAGTGTTTTTTTGGAGGTCGGTTGGTTTTTTTTGTATAAAAGTTTTTTTACGTAACCAAAAGACTACAGCGATACATTGAGTTAAAATGTGCCATGACGTCATGAGTTCCCCATTCCCCAACTCTAATGCGTTTTATCTAAGGAAATTTTTATTAATATGATAAAGCAAAAAATACGATTCTAATATATTTTTATTATCTGACTGACGGACTAAATAGAATTTCTTTTTTTTGACCCATGCATTATCCATATTACCCCGCAGAACTATGACAAGAATCTAAAGGATCAGACACAATAGTATTAAACGATATTCGAAACGACATTAACACTTTATTTAACTCTAGAAAGATAATTATATTGAGACGTATAGTAACGAACATAAAAAATATTATTATGGACAGCTCAGCAATAATATCTGACTTCATGATTCATCCATTAATACCTGTCGTCGAGATGACGGCAAATATATGTGATCATTTGTGGAAGGCCAAGTGGCAGCACAAATATGTGACATCGAAGGAACACCAAAAATATCTGACGAAACAAGCGACTCCAAAATATAGGATATTGTATCGGCTTCAAAAATATGTGTCACCTACCTGCCTTCTCTATTTAGAAGAATGTGATACCACGCTGTGACCACTCCTTTTTGGAAGCCTGTTAAAAAGTAGGGAGTCGACACCAAAAAATAAATGGTTACTTGCTTACATTTAAATACCGCTCTTATCTCATTTCAGAGCAAAATGGGAATCCTGGAACAAATTGGGCAACATGACGAAGGAGGAAGCAATGCAGGCATACGTCTCCGAATTACACAAGGTAAACTAAACGATAGCTTTCCCAAGAATTGGCGATAACGCCTTTGATGGGGTCCTGTAGAATTGACGAGAAAAAACGGAGTTTCCTTTCGAGAGAAAGGAATGAATCGAATGAAAAAAGAATGTGAGGAGGCCTTTGTGTAGGTGACTAGGAGTAGGACTGTACAGCTTATTCAATAAATAAATACAAACAGTATATATATATTTATAAATAAAAACACAATACAATACACAACTAAATAGTATAGGAATATAACAACAGAAAAAAAAAGTAAAAGTAAGGAAATCAGTGACGTATTATATACAAGGTGTAAGGGACAGCCCTCCGCAGACTGATAGGGTGAAGTCAGTATATCATACTAAGATGACCGGTACATGAATAGGACTAGCTGCCAGTCCCAGCTTCGCTCGGATAGCACTAAAAAGTTATCTACGGCACACCTACCTATCTACCTACCTACCTATATATAATACTTACCTATCTACCTACCTATATACTTACCTATCTACCTACCCTACCTACCTACCCTACCTAGGTAGGTAGGGTAGGTACCTTACCTATCTAGCCTAGCTACCTAGCCTACCTACCCTACCTACTTACCCTACCTACCTACCCTACCTACTTACCCTACCTACCCACCCTACCTAGGTAGGTAGCCTACCTACCAACCTAGCCTACCTATCTAGCTTACCTACCTACCCTACCTACCTACCCTACCTACCTACTACTTATCTACCCTACCTACCTACCTACCTACCTACCTACCTACTTACCTACCTACCTACCTACCTACCTACCTACCTACCTACCTACCTACCTACATACTTACATGCCTACCTTCGCCTACCTAAAACCTTGTCCTGAGAATAACAAACACAACAGAAAAAGAATTAACGAAATCGGCCCAGCCGTTCACGCGTGATGCCGTGACCAAGGGAAATAGGGATTCATTTTTATATATATAGATTTGATTTAGATTATGCATACAAGCATTAACAGCATTTATAAGAACACCTATCCTTACTAATATTATAAATGCGGCAATGAGTTTGTTTGTTTGTTACGCTTTCACGTTAAAACGGCTGAACGATTTTGATGAAATTTGGCACATGGGCAGACCATGACATGGGATACTTTTTATCTCGATACTCCCACGAGATCGAGATTTATTCGGGTGAAACCGCGCGCACTTATTTTTTTTCTTTTTCTTTTATTTATGTTTTTAAATAGTTAAAAGTTTATTTACTTTTTACCTATAACTTGACGAGTAACAAAAATAATGGCTATAATTTTACGCGTGTGTCACAAAAACTCACAAACACAATCAATGCACAGGGCCCCACAATTTCAATTAGAATTATTAGCACTTTAACGAAATAGGTTAGTTGTCCTAGGTTGTGCAGGTGCTAACTTGAGAATTGTTGTGGTAAATACCATGGTGTCATATATTTTATTTCTTATGACTTTTTGACATGCTGATAACAAAAACAATGTCCTAGACAATATCCCATAAACGTCCGAGCGACCTAAAAAGAATAATAATAATAATAAAGTTTTTAATTGTGCTTCAGTTTACAAAACTGGGTTTATTTATTTTATTTATTTAACCATTTATGCACACACATATAAACAGACAAGAAGAAAGGAACAGAAAAGGCAATGCTTATTTTTAAAGAAATCTCTTCCAGCATACCTGTGACAGGGAATTATAAAAAATGCGATGTAGACAACGTGTGTAACCGTAGAAGATAAAACAAAAACAAATCAAAGAAGAAAAAAAAAATACAATTTACTATTTACACAAACTACTTACAATTCAAGAATATACTTACATACATACTTCTAAAATAAATATCACTACAATATATATAATAGTGTGTATAGTAGTGTGTTTAGTGTTTGAATTCGAGCTTCCTTTTACGCAAACAATGCCTTTGTTAGGATAGCCTGGGTACAGCATAATTAGCGTAGGTACTTAAAATATCAAATAAAAATAAGGATGTTAGTGAGAGTGTATCTGCTATTTTATGTGCTCCAAAAGTGCTTCCGTTTCTTCATATGGAAGTGTTTTTAAAATCCAATTCGTTATTGTTTTCTTACATCATAACTTTTTTTTGTGTCAATTTTTTTGTTTATATCGTTGTATAGTTGAACAGACCGCTTATTAAATTGCCAACAAGCAAACATGGTTTTAGCCAGTGGAATTTGTGAAACAATGTCAGTCTTCCTTCTCCGTAACAAGTCTGGATCATATGTCATGGCTTTATGTTTTTTATTAAAGACTATTTGGATAGTGTACATTTTTCTTACGGAAAGAAGATCACTAATTTTGTCAGTAGGATATCTTTTATTTTTAAAGTGCATTATCTTTATCAGAGCTCGTAAGGTTCGGCTCACGTCTATAAAATTAATTTTCACTGCAATATAACAAGACCGACTGCACCAAAGCAGTGTAGATCTTATTAAGAACATTTCTTGGCGAGTCTCGTTAACTGGTCATACTTTTTGGAACAATATATCCTAGTGTTTTAAAGATCCAGCTTAATCTCCTAACCCTATTTGAGAGCTATTCAAGATGTGCGATACCAGGATAACCGCTGATCGACTATCACACCTAGATATTTAGTCTGTGTTACTTGTTTAATGCATGAACAATTACATTATCTGTTATTATTTCGTATATCCACATAGGCGAATTCTCAGATAGAGATCCTCACTTGGTTGACTACTTTTGTTAATAATAAAGAAGCAACTGGTTTTTGATGTATTTAAGGTGAGTAGGTTATTATTTAGCCAATTGGCTACTTCTGCCATACCCATCTCAGCTTTGAGTCTTACGTCTTGCTAGGAGATCTCAGAGAAAACAACAGTAGTATCATCGGCGTAAGAGAAGACTTTTGCATTATTAATATACATGTTGCAGAGATCATTTAAATATATCAGGAATAGTGTAGGGCCCAGTAAGCTGCCCTGGGGAACGCCGTATGTGACTTCAGCGTTACTACTAGTCAATTCACTCACCTTAGCTACGTAGTATTATATTATCTGTGCCTTAGCCCTTTGCTTCCTACACGTGAGATAGTCTTCGAACAACTTCAGCAGTATTTCTCTTATTCCAGCTTTCTCCAATTTACTCACAAGGATAGGGGCAGAGACGGTATCAAAAGCTTTTTTAAGGTCTAGGAAAACAGTGAGGTATTTATTGCCAGTGTCAAGTTGTACAGTTACTAGAGAACTCAGTGTTGTAACTGCATCCTCAGTGGATAAGCCTTGTCAAAAGCCAAATTCGGAGAGGGATAGTAAATTTTTTTTTTTTATTTTTTTTTTTTTTTTATTTTTTTTTTTTTTTATTTTTTTTTTTTTTTAGTTAGTTCATTGTCTATTATTAATTATTTAAGTGAAAACTTCTTTAGGCGCGTTAGGCATTTTTGAGGTGGGACTAAACCATTGATTTCGCGACACTGTAACGACCCCAGCTTTTGACATCAATGCGTTGATAACCTCGGTGCGTGGAGTAAAAGACATCAACGTGTTGATTACTGCGGTGCGGATTTTTTTTTTCAAGTTTTCACTTCTGTCGGCACTCCCGGAGTGCCACTGTTTTTTTTCAGTGTTTTAGAAATGGAAGGTAAAACAGATATTTCTTTTATCGTTTATTAATTAAGGAACAAAACAAAATATAAACAGAAACCTCAATAGGTTTGTCCGGATGTTGAAACACTTTTAAGCAATCTTAATACCTACTAACGAAATGTATCATTAAAACATACTTTATAAAACATTGTAAGGTAGTTTGTAATAACAACTAAGAAAGCACAAACACAACGACGGCGCGGGTCACGCAGTCCGGCGATGCTACTGACTAATTGAATGAAATTTAAACAGGATTATGCATTTTCAAAGAGAATCAAAGAATTTTTTGTATTTTTTTTTTTGTATTATTATTTGTTGTTTCCGATAGATTTTTTGTTGGAACATCATTCATTAGAGTAGGTATTAAATAAGCGTTCGTTCGTTTCCCGTAATAGTTTTAGTATCTTGGTACTACCAGTTTGGATTGGGCTGCCATTCTTGTTGCTGTGCTATGATGGATTTTCATTTGCAGTTTTTTGTTGGTTAACTATAGATAGGCCTGTAGTTTGTTAGTAGTTTGTTGACATCATAATCTGTTCCCCCCTTATAAACGGGAGTAATAATGAAATGTTTCAGTAGGTCAGGGAAGGTGCCGCTTTGGAAGCTGAGGTTTGCAAGGTGAGTTATTACTGGAACGACTTCCTTTCGTATGTGTTTTCGAAATTTTGTCGGGACATTATCCCAACCGGGGGCACTATCAGACTTAAGGCCCATCAAGATTCAATCAACTTCATCGGGGTCAGTATCAATTTGTTTCGATTTGAAACACATTGCTAATCCATTGCTTCATAAGTTGGAAAAAAAATCTCTCCAACTACGTAAATAACGCAATGAATGTTGTTGAACTGTCAAATGAAACAAATTTGTCATAATTGTTTACGAAAATAAGTTACGCAATTAGGGTACATGAGGACAAAAGTATTACATTGTACAGGGAGTTTGGCGTGTTGATTTACAGGGTAACTAGCATTGCCCCGCGGTTTCACCCGTATAACTCTCGATCCCGTAGAAGTATCGGGATAAAAAGTATCCTATATTCTAACCCGGGCCATGGTCTATCCATGTGTCAAATTTAAATCTCGCTACTGTAACGTCTTTTGCACACAATCTTCGACCCCTTGTCAGATGAAGATCCGCTCAGTTCCCAGCTTCAGCAATATACAACCAGCAGTCGGTTATCCAAATCCGTTCAGAAGTTTCGGCGTGAAAGCGTAACAAATGAACAAATTCACTTTCGCATTTATCATATTAGTCCGGATAGGTTTATTATTTGGCAGAATTTGCTGAGCCGTTTACCAACGTTGGCGATAATTATGTTTATAAGTTCCACGCTTCCACTTACTATTTCTATTAATAATACTAGCCTGTTACTAACGCCCTGCAGGGCAAAGGCTTCTTCTCATACAGCATATTTTAATTATAAGTTTAGATTTTCTCGCGATTTTTTCCTTCACCTATGTATATAGGTACTATTTCTATAAACTGAGCATATATATATAGAATCCCGTCTAGCATTTACTAATGAATAAACTCAGTTACACTTTCCGAAATCGGTTTGAAAGACCTCAGTCTGGATGTGAAAGATTTGAAATACCGGTATTTTTATGAACCGGTACCATTAGCTTTGCTGTGATACCGGTACCAGACGTAGTACCTGTACTATTACTACCGGTACCAGACGTAGTACCTGTACTATTGGTCTTTCTAATCTGTATCGGTATTAATCAAATATTTCCCCAAGCTAGAGTGAGAAAACAGATATAGTAAGTAAAAAGGGTAGTTAAGAGGCATTAGAAAAATAACCAAGGTTTCCAACCGTACCAGGTTCGTCGTACAAATATGAGACTTGTGGTACGCCCCGGGTACCTGAATTTGGTACCGGTACTTGTTAGATGGAGTACCGGTACCGGTCTGGAACCCGAAACCTAGTACGAAAATGCCAAGAATCGCTAAGTAACGATACAGAACACGAGCTTTGGGTACCGGTTCCAAGGTCTTTTTTTTTTGGTGGGAAATCATCAAATAACTTCTCCCGCTCTGGGCGGAGCGGGAGGGCGTGTCAGACTCTTACTGATTAAAACCCACCCGTGTTCCTTCGGTTGCCCTGTTGCCGGGGGCCACGATCTCCCTTTCGGTTTTCTTCGCAACCCCGGCAGGCATCGGCCCTAGCGGACCCCGTCAAACCGGTTCCAAGCCCTGACCTCTGCACTTCTTGAATTTTTTGCCTAAAATAATATTATTCTATTTGCCAACAGATAGTAGAAACGATGTCATACAACCAAGATGTAGCGTCATTCCTGTCAGTGGACGAGGACGACCAAGGTTTCCCGAACAACGACCTGGAGCTGGTCGCAGGAGACGTGCTGCGGAGAGTCAGGTCTGGCCAGAACAGTCCTGTGTGTGAGTACGATTAAAGCTGGATTCAAATCATTGTGTTCATCGATTATTCATGTAACTAGCGTTGCCATCTCTAAAAATCAGAAAACCGGACTTACCCGCTAAACAAAAAACCGGACTTTTTGATCCCACGGCCGGAAGGACACCAAAAAAAAAAAAGGATTTTTGACTAAAAGTTCAAATAAAACACATATTTTTTTATAAGAAATTTTAATCGGTATTATCATTTTCATTTGCATATTTTTCTTTGGCGGAAACGTGCTTTAAAAGCTCAACCTCCTAAATAATTTTATCATAAAACATTTTGCAAGTTACATACGTCTTTAATTAAATTCCACAATTAATATTTCTGCAATAGTTTCCGATTTTAACCTGTTTCTTTGTTTCGTCCATTTCTGGCCTATTAAAGAGAATAAAAAGCCTAACTAAAGCCGGACGGGCCGGGCGCAGTCAAATTGGCCCGGACAAGAGGTCAAAACGCCTAACACTGTCCGGCTTTATCCGGACGGATGGCAACTCTACATGTAACTAATTTTATTACAAAAAATAGTCTCAAATCACAAATCCTCTTGCGATTTTGGCATTCTGCTCATATTTGTGGCTTAAGGGTGAAGTCAACTCAGTGCATCCCAGTGTCGCAAATGAGCTCTCGCGACATGAGACCATTTTGTCGAACGTAATTTCTTTCATAATTTTAGTGGCGTGAATTCCGCTCATTTGGATCAGCCATTCGGGCCGGTATCCATCAAAGAATGAACTAATTATGTAAAGCTCTAAGAGGAGAGATGTCTACGGTGATAACTGACAAGTAGTAGGACCGATCTTTATGAAAGAGCTTGGCTTGTCCGCGCGCGACTGTTAGTCACCGCCTGAGGCATGTGAGCGGTGAGACGGGGGAGGGCGCCATTGACAAAATTGTCAGACTGAGTTACCTTGGCCTTTGTCTACCTCCCTCATGCCACCGCTCATATACCTCAGACTGTGACTAGCAGTCGCGCGCGGACTATAAAAGAAGTATTACCATCTTGCCAATTTCTGCTACCAAGTACCGCGGCTGTGTACCGGTTTGAAAGTTATGGTTGCTGGAAAATTTAAAGACATATTGAGACATCAGCAATATCACAAGTAGATATTGGCTGTTTATTTATTAGCACTTTTTCATATAAGATAAGACCACCTTCACCCCGAAAGCCCTAACTCTACGTTCACCCTAGATTCGCGCTCAGTGTCCGGCGCGTCGTCACCGGTGCGAGGCCAGTCGCCGCCGCCACCTCGACAGCGACACGACTCCGAGGACGAGTACATAGACACTGTTGATGTTAGTGTAGTACGTATGTCTTGACTAATACCTTGGTTTTGGGTACTAACTTGTTTTTTTGGGTGTGTACTTATTAAGAGACAAATGACAATGAAAACGGTGGGTGTGAGACAAGATGCGTCTAGAAAGAGGCAAAATGGCGTAACTTGACAGTTGGAGGAATACCAGTTTCTGACAAAATGGTAGTGATGGAAAAAAAAGAGCGAAATTGAATGAATCTATAATGTACTCGTAATTTTAATTGAATTTCATAACTAAAACTTAAAACACATTCTAATTGTTTTTAAAATTAAAAATTAGTAACGCTAATGACCGATTGTCCGTCAATGACCTGAAACTTACTCTTAACCCTGTGGAGTTAAAAATTATAGCTTTATTTTTTCGTTTTACAAGGTTAAAATACGGGCAAAATAATTATTCGCAATTTCCGCAAAAAAATGTGTTTGTTACACATTTTTTTGAGATTTATTCAAATTTAACTATTTTTGCCATTCCATTCATTCGTTCACTACCCCAACACTTTTATTTGTAGCATGGTAACATTATTTAGCTTTGAACTGTCAAGTTTCTGGATACATGGCTTTATTAATACGATTGGCGATTTTAGGAATGTTTTTATTTTTTATTTATACTTTGCTCTCCAATGTTTAAAAAAATACCGTAGGCCATACAAATATTTATTTCGGCGAGGGATTGAATTCGTGACACGTTGCATATCTCTCAATTAATGGGTTTTTTTTTAAATGACGTTCACCAGGTGGCAGCACTGTGACGTTAAGTCCAGGCACCTTTCAAAACTGTCAAAGCGTCTATATTTTCTTTAGGTGTGACTGAAAGATGAACGAATGATGAACGTCATCATATATTTTATATTCAGTGTGGAAATGGAAGACTTCTTGACAAAGTGGCGCCAACTGGTGGCGTGAATTTTCATAAAACTCTCATTATTCTACTATCTAACTATACGATTTAAAAATCTGTACTCGATCTGAGTAAGGGCCACTCTAACTCCTTTATAAATGTACTATTCTGTACATCTTCATTTCAATACCTACAGAGTGAGCCAGAGGTACCTCCACAGCGCAGGGACTCAGCGCAACAGAGGCAGACCGGACAGAGGCTAAGCAACGGACACGCGCATCAAATAACCTCACAGCTTACACGTAAGTTATTAGTGTTCTTTTTTATTTCGTGTGGCAACTCGGGCCGAGATCTTTAAACATTACTTAGCACGTATTTTCAAATCGTATAATTTTATTTCACATAAACCTACATGTAATTAATAATTTGTTTTTGTATTATACTGTGCATAAATATTTAAATGATAAATTTAATAAATAAACAATAATACCAAAAAAATAAATAAAAAACCCAATAATAATTTATAATAATATATGTATAATTTAAATATATTTCAATGTATAAATCCAATATGAGTAGTAAAAATTGTATGTATTCAATTTTATTAGTTATAAGCCTACCTACCCACACAAAACGAAAGAATTAATATTAAAATTGTAAACAAATATCTATAATAGCCCTCCTCTTAATTTTTATGTTGTTATGCCCGACAGGGCCCACAATGCTCCAAAACTAATGTATATCCTTATGTACCTACCACCTACGTTCACATTGTGGAATGCAATAAACATATTGAGTATTGTGGCGAAATAAAAAAAAAGGTTCGCCACATGATTACGTAAATTCTTGTAATATTGAATAAAATATACCTAAATCGCTATAAAAAGGTTAAAAAATATTTCACAACGAATAGCGATAAAAGGAAATTGCAGAAAAAATCGATAGGTAAAAAAACTAAAGGAATATACCTTATGCGCGTGAGCTCTGTTACCATTTTAGGCATCCGTGCGTCGCGACGCCCCTAGTTCCTGATTGCAATTAGTCCCAAAGAACGCCTACGTCGAATACTACGCTAGAAAGGTTTCAAGTATGACGCAAGTTGAACTATATGAAGTCAAATTACGAAAAGAGAATCGTGGTGTAGTTCCATCGCGAGTCCGGAGCTCTCTGAGGATGGCTCGCGGAGTATAACGCTAGCCCGGGTGCCGGGGGGTGGAACCGAAATCCGACTAAATAGTCACGTTCATCGTTTCGTCGAAGATGAACTCTTCCAGGATATGTTGGACTCAGAGACAATTATATACTGGACGTTCCCAGTTTAAAATACGACAGCTTTTAACCACACAGGGTTTACAATCACCGAATCACAGTGAGCATAAACAAGAAACAAATTTCGGTGTTTATTCGTCTAAATAAAAAACGAATCTTCCTTTCTATCGATTTTTCTGCAATAACATGACTTGTAAGTTGTAAGAATCTGCAATCTGCACGTCAACTCAACAGTTCTAAATTAAAAAAAAAAAAAACGAATAAAATTAACTGCCGGTCATCACATCGAGCTTCAAAAAGGTTCAATGAAGCGGATTTAGACGAAACAGGATTATTATAAAAAAATAATAATTGGCTTTTACAATGTTTTCAAATTACAGTGTTGATAGGTATAGGAGGACAGTGCAGGCCTGTCAACAAGTACCAGGTACTTAACAAAATTGAAAATGGTCAACAAATCTACAGTTTACAAAGCCTACAACGCTCTCACGTTCACAAAATATAAAAGAATCTTTATAAAAGATTAATAAAATAATACAAATAAAAACAACTTCTAAACTACTTCGGCTAAGCGTTATTCCTGTCACTGTTACACAACTGTGTAATTACAACTACACTATAGAGACGAGAACACGTCTAAGACAAAGCAGGAGCTAAAGTCTGTTTTTTAATCTCGTAGACTAATTTGACATTTCAAGTGATTGTTGTTTGTTTTTTCAATTTGGAGTTTGACATTTGCACCTGTCAAATTAGTCTACGAGATTAAAAAACAGACTTTAAGTAACGTTTATATGTAGACTAGCTTTACTCCGTGGCTTCGCCCGTCTGGAGATTACCCAACGGAAAAACGTACCTACTACCGTAACGCGTACGCCAGTAAAGCTCCCAGTCGGCATGATTTTTTCCGACATATTCAAACCTTTAACGAATTATATACCTGAACTTTCCTCATGTATCACTCCTCCATCTATTGGTGAAAATTGTATGAACATCCGTTCGGTAGATTTGGAGTCTATCGCTTTGTTTTATGTAGTGATCTCGGCCTGTCTCCAGAAAAGATAATAGATATTATTGAATCTACGATCAGAAGTGGCAATGCTACACTTAGGCAGACGGGGAACATAAACTTTGATTCCAAATGACAGTATGTGGCTTAAGAATTACTAATAAATTGCTTAATATGAGTGTGAACTACATTCAGTATCGTTTCGTATATTTGACAAACTAAAACTGTTATTAAAAATCAGTAAGTGGTAAAAAAAAGCACTAACGAGAATAATTTTACATGAAATAGCCGACGAGTCCAGGGTTTGTGTGCTTTCGCACAAAATAGCCGAAGAGTCCAGGGTTTGTGTGCTTTCACGTGAAATAGGCGAAGAGTCCAAGGTTTGTGTGCTTTCACATGAAATAGCCGAAGAGTCCAGGGTTTGTGTGCTTTCGCACAAAATAGCCGAAGAGTCCAGGGTTTGTGTGCTTTCGCACAAAATAGCCGAAGAGTCCAGGGTTTGTGTACTTTCACATGAAATAGCCGAAGAGTCCAGGGTTTGTGTGCTTTCGCACAAAATAGCCGAAGAGTCCAGGGTTTGTGTGCTTTCGCACAAAATAGCCGAAGAGTCCAGGGTTTGTGTACTTTCACATGAAATAGCCGAAGAGTCCAGGGTTTGTGTACTTTCGCACAAAATAGCCGAAGAGTCCAGGGTTTGTGTGCTTTCGCACAAAATAGCCGAAGAGTCCAGGGTTTGTGTACTTTCACATGAAATAGCCGAAGAGTCCAGGGTTTGTGTGCTTTCGCACAAAATAGCCGAAGAGTCCAGGGTTTGTGTGCTTTCGCACAAAATAGCCGAAGAGTCCAGGGTTTGTGTACTTTCACATGAAATAGCCGAAGAGTCCAGGGTTTGTGTGCTTTCACAAGAAATAGCCTAAGAGCCCTGGGTTTTTGTGTGCCTGCCTACACAATACAGCGAACTGATGGATCATCAGTGTGCTTCATTTGTAATTGAATTACCACAATATTCAAGTATTTATGTTGACGTTCCAGATCTGAAGGTGTTGGAACAGCTGCCCGGTACTCTCGCGCGGCTGGAGGCAGACGTGGCCGCACTCAGGAAAGCCGTGGAGGGAGACCGCAGGATACTCGATGTGAGTAATGAGATGGCCATGTTGAATTTTTCTATAATCTTAAGACCCTTATTTTGGGCTTCATTTCTAAAAGTGTTAATTTTTACTTGTTTGTGATTAGTGGTGGTCTGTTTTGTAAGTGGAGCATCTTGAAAAGTGAACAACTTGTATTGTTTTTATCAGATCTGATACAAGCCTTATGCCTTGATCACTCCTACCGACTAGATGATAGCAGGCCGAGAGAGTTTAATGCACGAGTAGGTGTTTACATGTAATTTTTTGCTAGGAACCGATTCAGAGTCGTTTCACAAAAATCGCGAGAAACGGTAGCGTGCTGCGAGCAAAACTAGTGTGCCGAGCGCGCAAGCGAGTCAGAGCAGGGTAGCGCGGGGGTGGACACACGGTTTTGTAAATAGGACAGGGCCCGAGTGACTGTCTCGCCCTTCCTGTCTAACTCGGCCGAGCAGTCGGTGATGTGTTTACATGTCCCGAGCACTCGACCGAGAGCACTGTCTGGCCCATCTACTCGGTACGTGTGATCAAGTCATCATTAGTTCCTTGTTTCTCAATGTCCGAATAGGCACTTTTTTACCGGAAAATAACGGGTGTTTAAAGACGCTTAACGAAGCAGAGATTCACTTGGTCTCCCGTCATTTTTTTTTTTTTTACTGGACCGCCTGGCAACCTTCTGATTACGGGAATATAGAACATCAAAGTCGAAAATATGTTTTTTTTTAAATATTTTAACTTAATGATAAATACGCTCACAACTTTTGTACCTACCGTTGCAGTATATAAGCGCAACGTTTTGCGTGTCACATTTCGCGCTGCCGTATACAAGGGTTATTCATACCAAAAATAAAAATTCCATGGCAAGACTGGTTGTCAGACTTTCGGGCTTCTGTTCAGTAACTACAGAATCACTGTCAAAGATCTACGAATGACAGCCGGGACCAACTATTCAACGTACTTTCCGAGGCACGGATGGGTCTCAGTATGTTATGGATGGTCACCCATCCAAGGACCGACCTCGGCAAGCGTTGCTTAACCCTGAAGATCAACCTGTGCGGCTGTTATTATTTAGCCACAAGCCCCTGTCATTCACATCATCAACTATGTTTATTAAACTCATATGCCTTTGTATTCCAGCAAGTGTCCCGCGGCTGGCGATGGCCGTGGCAGGAGCTGAGCGCGCCGACGCTAGCGCTGCTTATCATCTGGCCCTTTATCGCCTACAGGATCGCCGCGCGCTCACAGCGCAGACATACGTAATGTGAGCATTCAAAATGTACATAAAGGCTCTTTCAAACAGGCGCGACACGCGACGCGACACAAAGACACCGCTCGTCGCGCGACGAGCGGTGTCTTTGTGTCGCGTCGCGTGTCGCGCCTGTTTGAAAGAGCCTTAACACACACGAACACTTTAATGTTTTACCCTGCAAAATCTGTACTGTGATGCGTCACCTGCGTCTGAGCATACGCATACTCTTTTCGTCAAACTGATTATGCTTAGGGACCGTTCAAGTATTACGTAAGCACTATAGGGGGCGGAGGGGTCCATGCTTTGCTTATTTTTGATGACATGGGGGGTGGGGGGGTCTAGATGATGATTACGTCAGCAGTAATTATTTACTTTTTTTACAATGGCAACCCACACATTGTCTATGCTTGAAAACGAAACGAATATATTTCTAGAATTATAACTGCTGCTCATAAATAAAAAAAATACCGAATACTTACATTAAAAGAAAAATGCATAACCCAATGTTTACGTAAGCATGGTAAGAGCTTTGATTACTTTTGCTGACAAGGGGGTGGGGGGTAAATAATTGTAATAAATCTGCTTACGTAATACTTGAACGGCCCCTATGCTACGCTCGGTAAAATATGCGGTACATAAAAGAAAAGAAAGAAAGAAAGAAAGAAAATATTTTATTTGGGACACGCACAGGAAATACAAAACATAATAAAAAAAAGGAACAAACATTAACAAAAATAAAAAAGGAGCATTCAAGACTAACAAAAAAAATAAAAATAATTATGACCTGTGCGAGGCCAGAAAGGCTAAAAGAGTTATGTTATAACCAAATTTCTGTGTTACAGGTAGCGAAGCTGTAAACCTAGATGATAAGGGATCACTCGATGTCAACACCGACCGCTCACGACACGGTCATTGTCGACAATAACCGCGCTCGTGGCTAAACTAGATAATTTGGTGTATTTTGTAACTTTACTACTGTCATAGTGTATTTTGTTATGACATTTATTCTCAAAACTTTGTGTAGTCGACCTCGTTATTGCTGTTTTAGTGAACAATACTGCCCTGCTAAGCACAAAGGCGGTATCTCAACTGGAGTAAGTTTCGAGAAAATTGACTTTTTGTCAATTGAAATTTAAGGAAATATGGAGATATAAAAAACTTCTTAGTGGTTTTTTTTTTAATGTTTTAAATTAGATAGCTTTATTTCGCTTATACCATTAGATGCAAAATTGTTAAAGCTATTGAATGGTATAAAAAAACTAAAAGGGTGGATCTCAGAGATACCGCCTTTGGGCTTAGCAGGGCAGAATAGCTTGAGAACGGATATTCAGATGCATATTTACCTAAAGTTCGCTTTTTCGCTTTAAGCGGCTTCTTGAAATATTTTTTTTTTACCGGGATCGCGGGGTTACATAAATAACAGTGTGTATTAAATTTAGTAATATGCATAACAAATATTTATTATCTATTTAAAATTAAGGAAGAACTTTGCGGAAAATATAACACGTAAAAATTATTATTCAAAATTTTAAGTATACCCAGGGTCGCGGGGAAGTCCGAAAGGGATACCGTGGCCCCTGGCAACACACAGGCAACCGAAGGAACACGGGTGGGTTTTAGTCAGTAAGAGTCTGACACGCCCTCCCGCTCCGCCCAGAGCGGGAGAAGTTATTTGATAAGTTCCCAACCAAAACAAAAGTATACAACTTATTTTTTTTTTTTTCAAAATTATTTATTTATAATAATAATTAATTTCTTCAAAAGTTTTAAATCTAAAATGAAATATATTTATTCTCCCGCATACACAATACAAAAGAGTAGTTCTTATAGTTAGTTAGTTCGTCGGTCCTGGAAACAGCTTTCTCGTACCGAAACACACTCCATTCAAGTGAACTCTCTCTGCCTAGCCTTTTCCCAACTATGTTGGGGTCGGCTTCTAGTCTAACCGGATACAGCTGAATACCATAATTTTACTTGGAGCGACTGCCTATCTGACCTCCACAACCCAGTTACTGGGTAACACGATACCCCTTGGTAAGACTGGTTGTCAGACTTTCGGGCTTCTGACGACCCGTAATGACTGTCAAAGATCCACGAATGGCCAGGACGGAGGAGTACCGGTATCCGGATGGATCGACCCTTACAGCTGTTACTTAGCCAAGAGCTCCTCATACTAGTGAACTCTCAAACTAGGTAAATATGCATGCGAATATCCGATCTCTGACAACAGCGCATAGTGGCGTTCTATAGTTTTTGTCTACCCACATAGGAAATAGGCTTGAGCTTATACACATCTACGATCCTTACATACTCCTTTTGCCTCGAGCACTATGCACCTGATCTTTCTGAAGAACATCACCAATAAGATAGTTAATTGATTCAGGCGTGACCTTGCGAAAATCCATTATAAAATGATGATGTGGATATATTTAGTAACTTGTTCCGCTTAGCTATTTCTAAAGAGTCTTAAAAAGACCTTGAAAGAAATCGACACGTGTTTCACCTCTCAACGAGGCATCCTAAGGATGACGATTGACTTGTCGCGAACTCGAACACGGCGTGTTGCCACACCAAGCACTGAGCGCAGACTGATGAGGCTCAGTCTTTTCTTTCAGGGTCTTTTTAAAACTCTTTAGAAATAGCTAAGCGGAACAGGTTACTAAATATATCCACATCATCATTTTATTACCAATAAGGTCAGTATATGTTCTCCTAGGACGTCCCCTCCCGGCATTTCCACTCACATCCGTCTTGTAAATACGTTTTGTTAGTCGTCTTACCTTCATCTTCTCAACATGACCGAACCATCTAAGCATACTCTTTTTGTTTATGTATGTAAATAAAAGCATATTCTATCTATTTTTAACTAGAGTGCTACAATAATCTTTTGGCTTTTCAATGACATTGACATGGGGGCGTTGTTGGTGAACATTTGTGCAATTGACATAGAAAATGTATTGAAAAACAAGATGGTAACGTTAGTTCCGATTTTGGCCACGCGCCAAAAGGACTTTGTAACGTTGTAGCTAAGGTTGAATGTCGCTTGCACTACATAAAATGACATGGACTATTTGTCGATGTGCAGTTAAAATTTATAAACTGAAGTTAAAAAAAAAACAATGCTTATACAAAATTTTTTTTTTTTTTTAATTTTGTTCAGCAATTATGAGATCGTCTATACAATTATTACCCGACTGTGGCGAAGCCCAGAAGGAGGATGATGATTTTTCTCTGTAATTTCTGTGAACTTTTTTCTTTTATTTTTTCTCACTCAGATTTTGCTTATTTTTACTATAATTACAAAATAAAATACACTGTGGTATTTATGTTCTATATTATGTATGTATGGGTTGGTCCATGTTTTATTACTAAATATATAATTGTGCAATTAATGTTCTCAAAGTGTACTCTCGTTCGTAACGCTATTTCGAGCTCGTACACTTTCGGTCCGAAAGTAAAGTTGTTTTCGGGCCTGAAACTGTAGATTCGTAAAATGAGAAGTAATGTTATTTACATGTTACAGTCGAGAGAATGCGTTTTTGACACCTGTCAGTTTCATATTAACGAATATAAGTGTTTTGCGAATTTGATCCTTATAGTTAAAAGAAATTGTCCAACTGACAGGTGTCAGGAACGCATACTCTGAACGGCCGGACTGTAGAATTCTTAAAATGATTTATAAAAAATATCACAAATAAATATTGCATTTTCAATATTTAAAGCGAGAGGCTGAGAGGTTTTATAATATGTATAAGGGAATATGGTCTAGGTATTTTTTTTTCCAATATTTTATTTTTTTTAATACAAAAAATGAATCGTAAGACGTTATGCCTCGACCAAAGTTGAGACCTCGCATATCTTTGACAAACTTGTAAAAGACAAATAATTATTGATTGTTGTATATATTTTAAAGTCATGAGGTGTTATGCCTCGATTACTCAAAACGAGGCATTCATTAATGTGTCAAACGAATTTTGTGGGGTATGTATAATATTATGTATAACTTTAAATATTCCTATCTTATATATTTAAGAGCATAAATAAGACAAGCTAAAATTAATTTAAATTAATTTACGCCTTAAGTGAGGCAGACATACACAAAATGGTTTTTGACTCGAACAGAGGCGATACTGTAATGATCGTCCAGCTCACTGAGGACAGTCAGTCCCGCTTCCATCTTGCTGTCTGGCATATGTTTTTACGCATGCGCTATTAACACATTGTTTGTGCCAATATAAGAGAAGGCGAAGACAGCTTGTCTTATGTATCCTCTCAACCTTATACCACATTAATATAAACGTGATATTGAACACAATGTTAGTCTGTCGGGTTCACCCTGAAATATGTTAGTTTTTTTACCATTTTTAACGTTTAGGGGAGGTTTAGCTTTATTTAGAATTGATGAAGGGCAAATGTGGCTGCTAGAGTATAACTAGCTAGGGTATGTACTATAATGTTCCCATTGCTGGGACAGAAGTCTTTTCTTTGTGAGAGGGAGCGGCCCTTAATCCACCACGCGGGCCCAGTGCGGGTAAAGTTTTATCACAGATAAATAGATGGGACACTCCGCATATGAAGCTACAAGTAGGCGGCCGGCTCGACTTGTTGGGTCAATTCAGTGTGCGTAACGTAGTCATAAGATCTAAGAGTTATGCGATAGAAAGAGAGGCAACTTCTAGGTGAATATAACTGTAGGTAATTAGCGCTGTGCGACCTGAATTACACTTTATTGTGTCGTAGCAAGAGTCGCTTTTTAATTAAATGATTTTGTGGAGTGTCCCATTTGTATCAATCTATGGTTTTACTCTGACGGTCTCAAATGCGAAGAACTAAGCAAGTGTCTTTTATTTTTAAACAAATATAATATTTATATTGGACTAGCTTCAATAAAATTATTAAAGCAATGATTTACTAAATAAAAAAATGCTTTTGACGTGGCATTCATTTAGACAATTTTTTAAAGTATTTATTTATTTTGCTCAAATGAAATTCTCGATAAATAGCAGGACTTTTAAATAACTCAAAAACTGCTTTCAAAGAGTCTGTTAAAAATAAGAGTTGCTTTTTTCGAGGCACACAAAATTGTGACCAACTCGCTTTTATTTAAAGAATTTAAACACATTGTTACCTATATTTTTAGTTTATTAAAATGAAGGTTTTTAATTTCATATCTTAATATTTAATTTTGTTTTACGTTAAGTGTATTTTTAAATGGTATTTTAGTTTTGTTCGTAATTTTTATGTGATATGTAGATTAGGGTAATATGCGTAGACAGCATTGTAAAATGTATGTATAATTGTGTAAGTTATTTCTTTTCTCTCATTTATGATATTTTAATCATATCAAATTATTATTTTTATTAAAATACAGGTCATAGGCAAAGAAGCTGGGGTACTTGACAAAAAAAAACTATTGTAGCGTTGAATTCAAAACTTATTTTTTTGTTTTTGTAAGTTGGTTAAAATTTATTTAGTTCTCCAAACGATTAATATCTTGTAAATATTACGTTATTTTTAAAATGTATAGTATATTATTATTTACATTACATTGCTGACTGCGCATATATTAATAAAATAATTATTAATTTCTTACAGATATTCCACCTTACGGGCTAAGTCAGATTCATAATTACGGTTAGATTAATTAAATCGATGTTTTAAACCCCATTCAGAAATAACCTCAGTTTTTTAAACCCAATTCTATGTCAAATCTCAAGTTAAGCTAATGACTTTCTCTAGCATAGGCTCGCAGCATTATGCTGAGCGATGGCCGTTTTGCGCGGATGTGAGACATATTTTCCCCCAACTGCCAACAAAGTTGGGGGAAAATATGTGACTTCCTTTGCGTAATGTTTACCGAAAATAAACGTATTTTCTTTATTTTTATGACAGCCGTTTCGGGCCCTAGCACATCGCATTTCAGTACAAAGGTGTTGATTCCTAGACTTTCTTACAAACAAATACATTATAACATATTCAGATGAAACTGATATTCATGTGTGTTAAAAATCGCGGTGCTGCCCGCCCAAGGCTGCGCCAGCCTTATGAGATTTACTGATTAGAGACTTGATCAGGGTTTTGGAAACTGAGGCTCATTATCACACTAAAGGGATGATATCGCTCCGGCTTATCACAAAGAATAAATAGCTGCACTAATGGCAGTTAACTCCTTGTACTGGGTGTAAAAAACCCTTTACGAAGCTGTCATATATACATTATGTACCATCGCGGACACTGGCGGTGACCCACTTTTCAACCTTATTACTAATGGCATAAGGGTGAAAGTGGTTCACCGCAATGTCCGCGGTTTGAAATCTAACTATTTTTGGTACAGTGGTCGTGGAGATATTTAAAGTTAAGTTATATATAACACTAGCTTTTGCCCGCGGCTTCACCCGCGTGGATGTCTGAAAATATCCCACGGGAACGTACTACCGATACCGGGATTACATACCTAATAGCCGAGGAAAAGGTCATTGACTCCTACCGCTGCGCCCGCGTTGCGGTCAACCATAATTATTTCGTCACGCGTAATTTTGAATCTGTGATATCTTTTAAACTATTCATTTAAATGAAATGATATCAAGGCATAATTTAATCTAAATTAAATGCGTAATTTAAGTAACCTAGTTTATTGGATAAGGATTAATATAATACCGGTCAAAATAGATAGCTTCAGAAATAACAATGAAATTTTTATCAAATTCTGAATGATAAAAATGGTTACTGTGGGTATCAAATTCTGAATGATAAAAATGGTTACTGTGGGTCATCCTTAGAAGATACCATCGCGGACTTTTTTGTTGAACGTTTCAAGATGAAAAATACTGTAGAACATACATTTAATGCAACTTTTACCATTTCCGCGGCGCACGCCAATAAAGTTTCCAGTCGGCATGATTTTTTTCGACATCTTCAACAATAATCGTCAAATTTCAGCCAAAATTCACACAAAACCTAATGAATTACACACTAAAACCTTCCGTATGAATCACTCCGTCCATTGGTGAAAACTGTTTGAGAATCCGTTCAGTAGTTTTTGAGTTTATCGCGTTCAGACAGAAAGACGCGGCGGGGGACTTATAATATGTAAGGATTAAAAACTTGTTTTCGTAAAAAAAAATATCGGCAAGAGTTAGAACTTTGAACCTTCAATATCTCCATAACCAGAGGGTTCCCAGGTATGGTCCAGTAGGTTCAAAAATATCGGGGAAGGAACAATTGCCGGGTATTTTTTACACCCGTTATAAACTACCGATTTGACTAATCACGGACAGAATACAGATGGTTCACTCCTCATTTTAGATATGACGCTACAACTACGCGGCAGGCTCGACTTGTCGGGCCAATTCAGTGAGCGTAACGTAGTCAGAAGATATAAGAGTTATGCGATAGAAAGAGAGGCAACTTCGAGGTGAATGTAACTGTAGGTAATTAGCGCTGTGCGACCTGAATTGCACTTTATTGTGTCGTAGCAAGAGTCGCTTTTTATTTAAATGGTTTTGGGGAGTGAACCATCTGTATTAATCTGTGCTGAAATGTAGGTATCCGTTAATTTTTTTTAATTTAATTCAGTAATGATATGACGAATCAGTAAGCCACCCCTTTGAAATTTGTCAGTTCCCGGAGCGGAATCCTTAAAATAGTATGATCGCATAATTTTGTCTATAATATAGCCCATTCAAATAATAAATGTTGTAGAAGAATACTTAATCATTCAATATATAAAGGTGTTGATAAACTTGAGGATTCACTTGTAACAGAACATCGAGCATTCGCCGTTTTTAAATTTGTCGAACTGAACAACGAACAGAGCCAAGCATAGAACCAAACATCGCTACGAACATTTTCACGATCATTCTAGCGAATGCTGTAGTCAATGCTCGTCAAAAAAAAATTCTTGCAAAAGAGCAAAAAGCTCGAAGCAAATTTACTGTCCTTTCGCTAGAATGCTCGCTAAAACGCTCCCGTTAATTTTTCTGTAATGTAACATTCGCTAGAATGCTCGGTACAAGTGAATGCTCATGTTTATCAGCACCTTTAAACTATTAAAAGATTTCGAAGCGACGGCGACTTTCACTTTACAGGTTAAAATCAAATTAATTAGCAAAACTCAGTAGACTTTCGCTGAGTTAGCTGTGTTTCGCTAGATAATGCATTTTGACCCTGTGTACAGGTAAAGCAACTCTAGAAGTGCGGAGGCCACCACATAACGGCCGTCATGAAATTAATGGTGGGGTTTGACTTAAAGGTGCCATAAAAACGCTCTCTAGGAAAACACAACAACTTACTTTTCATAAATAACATCGCTTTTCAAGGAAACCGTATTTGCTCTGAGATTGCAGCCCGCTAATCTTTTATGCATAATCAGCCTATAATGTTCCCACTGCTGGGACACAGGCATCCTCTCTGTGAGAGGGAGTGGGCCGTAATCCACCACGCGGGCTAGTGCGGGTTGGTAGATGTCACATGTCTTCGAATTTTCGGTTCTAGGACATGCCGGTTTCCTCACGATGTTTTCCTTCACCGTTTTGAGAGCAGTGGAGATGAAATAAATTACACAAAAGTAAAGGGCCTGTTTTGGTTCTAACCCACGACCGTCGGGGCCGATACCACTGGGCCACGACTGCTCAGTCTTTTATGCGGCATCTGCAAATATTGTCATCAACTTTATAAGAAAGTATAATTCTCTTAATACATATACATTTCTGTTTCTTTCGACATTACAAAGACGTTGTTGCTCCGAAATTCTAGAAAATTCTATTTAATGTCTAAAATGTTGGAACTTTTGTCGGATACAAGTGGATAATGAATGATGTATGAACATTAATTTGTCAATGTAATTATGAAATAAAGGGAATTTTTTACTGATGTCCTGTATTTTATTCGTTCTTGTTTTTATAGTCCCCAGTTGTAGAATTCTATAAAGATAGCCAACAATGTAACTGGCGTAATTTTTCGCCTCGTAAAATGAGTGGCGTAAGTACAATACGGCCGATGGATTATGGCCGGTCAGAATTTTTGCGAGGAAGGCTGTACAATAACATTTTTAGGTACCAAATGAGGCGAGTGTGTGTGAGTGAGAGAACATGCGCGAAATTTCGGAGGGCCTATGTCCCTGCCATGATTCATCGGCCGTATTAGTCGCGTAATTAAAATTACGCAAAATGAGTCGCGTGACTTTCCGTCTTGACCATGGATCGTAATTTTGAAGACTGGATCTGAGCAACTAAAATTAAGTTAGGTCCGTAAATGGGGTGTGAGGTAGGTAGTAAAATAAAACAGCACATTTATAAAAACAAATTCGTTATATTTATTCGGTGGTCAGTTACAATAACTAATGAATGAATTAACAAAGTCAAATCATTTATTTCAAATAGGCCCATGTATGGCACTTTTGAACGTCAAAATTTACAGAATAATATAATCGATTCTAGTCGCATCTTCCAAAAGGTAGTTTTCGTATGGAGAAGAATGGGCAAGAAACTCCACCGTTACTCTTTTAAAATGTTTTACAATAGTTTGTCTAAGTACGTACATTAGTTAAATAATTATATGTGAAGACGATGCACCTAGAATAAAATTACTAAACCACAATAGGTAAAAATAATTAAAAATGAAGCAACGACAGATAATTTAATTATGAGATAGATACATGGTGCTCACATATTTACAAACATTGTAAAAGTAGACGATTTTCCTAATGTTTTTAATGTTTTTAAAGCTAAGTGTTAACCGCGACATCGCCTTTTTACATGCGGTACGTGATAAAATAATAGGTATATTTTTGAAGTTTTATCTTGTACATTACTGACATCGGTGAAGGAAAACATCGTGACGAAACCTGGACTTGTAGTTAATATAAGTCTGAAATCGTCGACTCGTCTTGAGCAAGCGTGGTGATCAATGCTCGTGCTTTCTCTGTATGAGAAGAGGCCTTTGCCCTGCATTGGGACAATGGAGATAACCCCGTTGTGTCTCGACTATTTGGATTTGTCTTGACAAGTACATGAGCCCAAGGTGAAGTCCAGGGTCTGATGATGGAGCAGGAAGGTGGCCACAGGAACTCTTCAACTTAACGATATACTCCGGTGTGTTCAAACTATTTGGATTTGTCTTGACAAGTAGGTACATTAGCCCAAGGTGAAGTCCAGGGTCTGATGATGGAGCTGGAAGGTGGCCAAAGGAACTCTTCAACGTAACGAGTTAGCCTCGGTGTGTTTCGACTATTTAGATTTGTCTTGACCAGCAGGTACATTAGTCCATGGTGTACTCCAGGGTCTGATGATGGAGCAGGAAGGTGGCCACTGGAACTCTTCAACTAAACGAGATAGCCGTGGTGTATTCGACTATTCAGGTTTGTCTTGACAGGTAGGTAGGTAGGCCCAAGGTGTAGTCTAAGTCTGATGATGGAGCAGGAAGGTGGCTACAGGAACTCTTTCTTAACGAGATAACCCCGTTGTGTCTCGACTATTTGGATTTGTCTTGACAAGTACATTAGCCCAAGGTGAAGTCCAGTGTCTGATGATGGAGCAGGAAGGTGGCCAAAGGAACTCTTCAACGTAACGAGTTAGCCTCGGTGTGTTTCGACTATTTAGATTTGTCTTGACCAGCAGGTACATTAGTCCATGGTGTACTCCAGGGTCTGATGATGGAGCAGGAAGGTGGCCACTGGAACTCTTCAACTAAACGAGATAGCCGTGGTGTATTCGACTATTCAGGTTTGTCTTGACAGGTAGATAGGTAGGCCCAAGGTGTAGTCTAAGTCTGATGATGGAGCAGGAAGGTGGCTACAGGAACTCTTTCTTAACGAGATAACCCCGGTGTGTTTCGGTTATTTAGATTTTTCTTGACAAGTACATTAGACCAAGGTGAAGTCCAGGCTCTGATGATGGAGCAGAAAGGTGGCCACGGGAACCCTTCAACTTAACGTGATAGCCCCGTTGTGTTTGGGCTCGACAAAGACAAACGTTTTATTTTTAAAACATGTAAAAATAAAAATGGGTGTAAAAATGCTGTTGCGAATAAAATATGTAGGTACAGAGATCAGGGGGCTGGTAGGCCCCTGATCTAAAATAAATAGATGAAGCTCTACAGGATGTATAGCTCCATCTCTTTCTCCCAAATAGATGAAGCTCCACAGGACGTATAGCTCCATCTCTTTCTTCCACTGAAGTAATATTAAAATAATACTGCTTTAAGAGCTGGTGATAGGCCCCCAGTACCCTAATTGCGTAACTTATTTTCGTAAACGATTACGACTAATTTGTTTCATTTTGACAGTTTAACAACATTCATTGCGTTATTTACGTTGTTGAGCAAATTTTTTTTCCAACTTATGATGCAATGGATTAGCAATCTGTTTCAAATCGAAACAAATTTTGATTGATCGTGTATTATGCAATTAGGGTACTGATCAATATGTTATACCATTGACGGCGTACAAAACAATAAATTTCTAAAATTACACATAAGTAACAAAATTAATTTTTTGTTTAAATTGAATTACAAAATCGATTAACACGAATTTACTTACATATTTATTTGAATTGTATTAATAATTATTTTATTATTATTTATTTATTTAACAGACAACCATGGTCCACAATGACAAAGAACAAACAAAATACTTTAAAAATGATAGTAACAATTATATCTTATAAGCTACGTTAGTACCTATTTACTAGGTTGTTAGTAACAATGGTCTTATAAACTAGTGTTAGTAGACATACAAGTTTTATTTAGTGCGGAGTTTCATCCAATATTGCAGCATTGGGAACTCCCATCTATCTGCGAATAAACTTAGATAGTGTTGATTCCGCTACGAAGACGAGCAAGCAGAGAAGCGTTTTTTTTACCATGATGGCCGCAAACCATCTATAGGTATGCCTTTCCGTAAACATCTTTGACGCGCTACATCGCCATGGCAGACTCAACAGTATCCTGAGTGCGTTATTATACTGGACACGTAGATCGGTATATGCACGCAAACTATAACTAGTCCACAGGCTGCACGTGTAGAATGACGAGCAAAAAGATTTTTTTAAAGTAATCTTGACCGCCTCTGTAGATCGCGCAAACCTGCGGGCCAGCATGTTGCAGCGTACCGACAGCGATCTACGTTTCCTGTCGCTGATCTCACATTGTGTAGGATTTCCGTACTATGCGAGGTCAGCTTATAGTGGAAATGTATAGCTAGATGTGTGGCCGTGTGAACCTATTTAAAATTGATCACCCTATTTAAGGGTGCTTCGCAGAGCGATATTTCTGGTATAGTTGGATAACCTATATCTAGCACCTGCTTTAAAAATCATAATTTCGCTCTTTTTGGTGTTATACTTGAGTCCTTGAGCTACCGCGTACGCTTTACAGACACCAGTCGCCTCAACGTACCGATCCATGGGCTCAGTAACACCATATCTTCAGCATAACTAATGTTCTTAACTAACACACACTCCATCTATATGACAACCGATATTTGTGTTGCTGAGCTCAACGATGACGTTGAACGACGTTGAAAAGTCGAGGTGAGCTCAACCCCCCCCCGTCACACCCCGCACTCTAACCGATAAATGTACATCAGAGAACGACCCCTCCCACTTCACAATGTTTTGTTGATTATCATACCAATATTTTAACATCTTTACGATGTCACTAGACAAGGCTAGGCTTCTTGTAGCTTATGCCACAGTGCTTTATAATTAACGAGATCGAATGCTTTCGACAAATCCAGAAAACAGGCAAACGCAGGCGTTTTTCTGTCAGTATAGTATTGTACAGTCTGCTTGAGACATACAATAGCACTCTTTGTGGAGAGCCCTGGTCTAAAGCCGAACTGACTGTCTTCCAATATGCTTCGATAACTGTTTTTCAAGCAGACTGCCCAGTACCTTAGCTATGACAGTCGCCAATGAAATAGGCCTGTAAGTAATTGAGTTTGAGTTTGAGTTTTTGAGTTTGAACATCTGAGTCTCATCTCTAAGTAGTGAATCAACCTTAAAATGTTTTTTAAAAGCATTGGCAATACTTGTTGGTTCATGCACACGCGCTACACTCACAGGGTGGCTCGACCTTGGATTACACATATTATCGTAAATATAACCTGTCCTGGGTTTGTTGTGCAAAAGCCAATTTTGATACCATATTCGAGCCTCCTCGTGAGCGCCACGTAAATGCTTGTTCCAACTAGGTATTTTCTCTTATTATTCTCTTCCACTACCCACATATGTAAGTTCAGCACCCTCTGTTAATATTTTAACCAAACTAGTATAGATTTGCTTAAGCAGTGTTAAGTGGTGAGTATCAGAACATATTCCATGAGCACAATTAATGAACTCCACAGGAAAATCAATAAGTTTTAATTGGGAATACCAATAGCCCGAGTATTCAATAATCATATTACTATCCCCATATAACTTTATTATATTTATTTATTTTGGATAATAATTTGGGTATAATTAATCTTAAATTAAATTCAATCATCATCGGAATGTGATCAGATGAGTACACATCATACATAACAGACGCTTTCATAACTAAATGTCTCGCAGCACTACTCACCGCACAGTGGTCCAGCCATCAAGATGCGTTCGCGGTGCTTACAAACGTATACGTGTCCTGTGGTAACAAGTCCATGTCCACAAATGTCCACAATTGCTCCGCACACACCGTCATTAACTCGCTTGCAAAACGCTCCCCGGGATGTGCATTAAAATCCCCCAATATAAATAAAGTTACTACTTATACACTACACGACAGACAGTTGTTTTGATTTTGATGAGATGTCTCATTATGGGGCTCTCATTCAGCCTGTCAGCTATCACCTTCAGGAAGCCATTGCCACTGCCACGCAATCTAGCCAGCAGAGACGCACTCTTCTTCCGTATGATAGCTGAGAAGCTGTCGACTTGGGCTTTTGCGAACATCTCTGACGTACTGCAGCGACGCGGCAGCTGCATCAGCGCCCTGAAGGCGTTATTATTTAGACGCGCAGCGCACCGACGGCACGTTTGGTACAGCTGATTTATAGGTCGCTCGAGTACAGAGATGTGCAGTATGCTTTAAATCGCTTGTGTTTGAACGCTTCTGTACATCGAGCGAACCTACGGACCAACATGTTTGCCCGTACCGCCAATGCCCCCTTTTTTTTTTGGGTGTGAAATTATCAAATAACATCTCCCGCTTTGGGCGGAGCGAGAGGGCGTGTCAGACTCTTATTGACTTAAACCCACCAGTGTTCCTTCAGTTGCCCTGTTGCCGGGGGCCACGATCTCCCTTTCGGTTTTCTTCGCACGGTGCGTTCCCGTTCAACACCAGCATTATCTCTAAGGTTGTCAGCAATTAAATGTCCCAAGTATTTAAACTGATGTACCCGACGCAACGGAACATCGTTAATTTTTATTGGTGGCACATTCACTGGACATTTTTTGCCAACTATAGAATCAACAGCCTCAAAAATCATGAGTTCGGACTTCGACACATTATATAGCAACCCAAGGCTGGCAGCATAGTTCTCACAGATTTGCATCTGATTGCACTGACCGAGGGAGCCATGCACCATGTCATCCGCATAACTGATGTTATTTAAAGCACACCCCGTCAACAAAACAGCCCACTTGCGCATTGCCGAGTCCCTCGATCAATGCATTCATATACAAGTTAAAAAGATTTGGGGAGGTTAAGCCCCCCTGCCTCACGCCAAACTCCAACTTGTATGGCAGAGAACAGCCATTACCCCACCTCGCAACGTTAGTTTGGTTGCCGTACCAGTACCCAAAAAATAATGTATGTAACTGAATTTTTAAACGACGAAAAAAAAGGAGGAGGTTCTCAAGTCGACGTGTAGATATTAATATTATTATTAATTTATTTTCATGTATTACCACGCGTAACTTTTTAGTAGTCCGATTTGAACGATTCTTGATTTATTGATTTTTCATCTACCGAATTCTCAACGACGAATCGATTCTGTTGTAATTACGCACCCATAATATGAAGTTCTGATGACACAACCACATAATAAAGATCTCGAGTTGATTTGTACTCTAATTGCGTAATACAACAATCTGTTTCGATTTGAAACAGATTGCTAATGCATTGCTTCATAAGTTGAAAAAAATATCTCCTCAACAACGTAAATAGAACATTGATCCGTAATGTAATATAAATAAAGAGCACAATCGCGTTTACAAAAATGAGGTGACGTCATGGTGTCGCGAAATCAATGGTTTAGTCCCATCTCAAAAATGCCCAACGCGCTTAAAGAAGTTTTCAATTCAAAATACCTACCTTCCTACACATTATGCATAGTATTCTGTTAAGGACAAGCAACTTTATTTGTAAATTTAGTAGAACACTTAATTAAAGATACAACTGCTTTTGTATGGGTCATCCCTCGTGGATTGAATAAACATAGAAATTACGTTTTTCCTCGTTAGATAAACCCTATAACGTAAGTAGAGGACAATGCGACGCTGAACCCAAATTGGGTAACACACAAACAATTCCCAAGTCTTTCATTTTGACAATTCGGCAACATTCATTGCGTTATTTACGTTGCCTAGAAGACGAATTTTTCAAACATAAGAAGAAATGGATTGGGAATTTCCTTCAAAATATTTCGAACATGCAAAGGTGTGTTACACAATTGGGGCGCTGTTTAGTAATAATTAAAATAACAGAAGCTACAAGCATGTTAATTGTAATAAGTAATTTTTACTTTTATTTTATTTGGCTTGTAAAACAATTATCATTAAAGACGCATCCCAGCCAAAGAGGTTTTAAATAATATTCCCTTTAAATATGCCCATTAAAAACTTTACTAGATACGTGTGCCTTAACGTAATTTTGGCAAACCTTTTATCCGTCATTCATGAGACCTCTGATTATTTTCTGTCGCTAATCTCTGAAAATCTATCGCAAAGGGAAACTTTAATGTTGTGGTTTTTAGCGAGTTCTATCAGAACTGATTACTTCGCAGCGGCGAAGCACCATTGGTTTGTAGTTATAAGTCAGAATCGTAACCAAGGGTGGGTCCAGCCTTCGAGTCAGGAGCTCTGTTATAATATAATATTTATGAACAATAAACGAGATGGTGCTTCAAAATCAAAATATTTTATCTCACATGAACCTACATGAAACGGCAGAAGCTAAGTGCACGGTACCAAGAAGAGCCGGCAAGAAACTCCAGGGATCATTATCATATACATAGGTAATTAATTATAAATGCAGCACATAGTCTTATTTTGCGTCGTTCGCGCATGTCTGGCAAACACATACCTACGTGGCAACATCATGCAAAATTTTTATTTGATATGAGATTAGAAAAAAAACCGGCCACGTGCATGTCGGACTACCACATTGAAGAGTTCCATAGTTGGCATGAATTTATCCCAAATACAAACTTAACATTGTAATTGAAATACATGTTCTGGCATACGTTCCAACTCCAAATGTAAGTTTGTACGCACAATATTGAGAAAGGAGATTGACCGATCTGGACCAAATGCTGCCCAGGCATGGGAATACTTTCATTTGTTTCCTTACATGAATAGACATTAAAAAAAAAAAAAAATTAAAAAAAAACATCCACGGGGTTATATGGTATCTAAAAAGTTATCTTATGACTTTTGGTGCTTTAACTTTAGATTTTTTTTTTAAGCTTTTTCGTGAAATAATATTATTATCTTACTTATCCTACCTCCTAAGTCCTAGTCTCGCTCGAAGCAAGGTTTTTTGTAAGCTCTATACTTTTTTATTTTTTTTATTTTTAACATGGCTACTCGCAGTTTTGACCACTAAGGTCTTGGCTGCTTAACCGGACTTTCCTATGGGTGCCTTAAGCTGCTACACTTAGAGCCTCCAGCCAGGAGCAAAAAACTATGCTAAATTAAAACTAGGCGAACGCTCGCTAAGGGCACCCCCTGTGGGGTACGAACCTCGGCTTAGGGCGTCGCTGAGGGGAGGACAGCAAGAAGGGACAGGCTGGATCAAAAATTGGTTTAAATCATGATTATTATACGGGGTAGTTTAAAGCTACGTGCTCAGCGGCAACAACTTGCTGGCACCTCGTTTTCGAGCAAGGGTCGGGGAGGAGTATCATTTACTCAGGGACACGGTCGCGATCGCAAAGGACCTCGGCGGCGAGGTCGGAATGATGGGGGGCGTCTGTTTTTGTATATTGTACTGGTGGCCCTATTCTTCTCCTGGAGGAGTGTAATGGGATCATCAGGGTCGGAAAGAATGTAAGCTCTATACGAAAATGACAGCTTTGTATAGCGCTGTCTCGATTTTCAATTCACAGCGAGAGTTGAGAGAAATCATAAGTCTCACTTGCTCGTATTCAGATTTGGTATGTGTCTGTCTCTTCCGCGCACGGTGGGTTTCATTGAGTCATTCATTAGCTGTTACAGGCGGGTGATATTTTCATATTAGACAGAGGTTTTCGCGATTCTATTGCGTCTTTAGAAAGCCACGGATATGTCGGCATCATGCCACAATCGCAGACCAGAAGAGGCTTACAACTTACCACACTCGACGCCAATAAATCGCGGTTGTGCACCATTTGCCGGTGGCCTGTTGAGGTTGTAAATGGACGACTAAAACGGGATTTTAAGATTTTTCGTCAATAATACTGTAATCTGGCCATGAGCCACTTTAATACAGATCTTCGGATCGCTACAGCAATAACTAATGCCTTCCATGTTGATATTATAGACAATACCAATGCACGTGAATTTATCAATATAGCCAGACAGCAGCTGAATGTTGCCAATTACTTAGCTGAGTATGTTGATGAAAGAAGGCTAAACCGGAACAGAGTCAACTTCGAAAATATTTCAGTGGGTCGGGATAATGTTGCTAAACACCCGAGGAATTAACTCTCTTTACAGTAGGAACGTACCAAATCAAACTTGCGTCTAGCTATTACAGCAAGCATATACGCACCACGGACACATTTATTATTCAAAACTATAACGGTCGCCTTAACTAATTCGAGCGCACATAAAGAGCAGTCAACAGTCAACAATAGCAACATCTTCAAAAGTGTATTATTTATTGCTTTATTTTAATTGACGAGAACAATTATGGGCTCGATTCCGTTCAAAATTATTGCTGCTCATGTTTTACTGGGCGAAGGACGATCGGCAGTTGTGCCCACGTTGTTTGCTTAGTTTGGTTTTTGGGGTGGGCTAGGCACCAAGATGTTTTGAGGCGCCCTGCTTTATTTTAGATTCAATAATTATAGACGACGATGAGGATGACGATTGATTAGGTATTTTAATGTTTACATGAGGCCGCATAGAGGATAATTTTTATTATGTTGTAAAACTATGTAACGAATAACAATTGATTGATTCAATGACTATCCTTAACTAAGTGTTGTTATAATAATATAATCCATTGTTTATAATATACCGTCTTTTATTTTAAAAATAAACTGTTGATTATGATTTTTCGTCAATGTAAAACCTATACAATAGATATTTTTTTCTCAATACTCCTCGGATAGATTCTGAAGCGCTTTGGGTTACAGACTAGTATTAGTCTAAGGAACATTATGCACTATGATTCAATGTTGGGCAGCACTTGGTCCAACGTCCATACAAAAATGGTCAATCTCCTGTATCTTGTTATTTTAAAACCATAGACTTCTTATAGGTTTTCCTGTAATCTATGAGAATGGTTCTTTAAACTATTCTCTGGATATTTTTCAAAATTTTAGTCTCAGTAGTTTCGGAGATAAGGCGGGGGGAATGGTCAATTTTCATCTATTTTCTTAAATATCTTTAAAAGTATTTATTTAAAAAAATATTAAAAATAAATGTATTTATTTTAAAATTATTTAAAAAAAATATATATTTGTGATGCTCGCAACACGCGCTTTCAATTGATGTGTCACACGATACAGATTTTTTATTTTAAATTTTCTTGTTTACTTCCAAAAGTAGTGTCACGTCCGTGTTTGGGACACAAAAATACATATTATGTGTACCAAATTTCAACTTCATCGGTCCGTTAGACTCGGACCAAATTGGGTGTGGCCTGTGACAGACTGACGGATAGACATTCGGACAGACAGACAGACACACGAGTGATCCTATAAGGGTTCCGATTTTGACTTTTGAGCTACGGAACCCATAAAATACCTGAGGTCGACCTAGACACAGCCCAGGAGGGAGTCATGACCCCCATGACCTCCCCCCGGATCCGCCCTTGATCGTAACGTATTGACAATAGTCTGTAGCTAACCCTGTATAGCAAGAACCGGCGGCTGGCTGTCAGCAGGCTCTCGAATAACTATTTCATGCATATTGATACCGTGATCCCTATGCTGTGCTGATAACCTTTGATTTAATTTATTTACAAAAAATTCATACCACATTTCTCGATTACTTTTTACAATGACCAAAAAAACTGATAATGCTAGTGGATTACAATATAAGCGGATTGGATCTAGAACTAGAAAAAATATAGATGTTTGTTCTTGTAGGAAAAATGCGATAAACCCTATAACATATGCAGACAACAACGTGACGTCGCCCAATATGAATATCAAAGTTGCGATGTAAAAGCGACGCAATTTGTTTGTAGCAGAAGGTGCGCTCACGTCGGAGCCACGAAAAAGTGAATATACAGTTAGAATGTAAAGTAAACTGTTTAGTAACAAGGGTAATATTGTAATAAAAAAAGATACAGGCTTGAAAACTGAGATAGTATGATCAGATCGTATTTCAAATTTAACAAAAATAAAACAATATCGAAGAACGATTATTATTATAGATGCACCCCAACCAAAAAGGCCACTTTTCAAAAACCTTCTTTGGATATACCCATCAAACACTTTAACAATGTCCACGTAAAACATATGACTGATGATGATCAACCAGTGGAACTTAACTATTTCTAAATAATTCATGACATGAAACCACCATAAATTATGGAGCATCCAGTCATTTTCTTGTGTCATGTCAATCGTAATAATAGAAAGGAATAAAAGATTTGCAAAAATTGCGTTAAGGAACACGTAGTTTCTATAGTTGCGAAACTTTTTTATTAAGCACCATGATGTCACTCCGTATATGAATGCAGCTGTCGTCAGCACAACCATAGTGACATTAATAATAATATAATGTACCATGACCATGGTGAATGTCGCTGGCACAGTTTAGATTAATTCACTTTAAGCTAGGTTACGAAAAAGTTTTTCTGAACAGCTTGCCACTAAGCACTGAAATGCCCTTAACACAGGTGTTGCCTTCAAAACTGTCGATGAAACTATGGGTTTAAGTTAAAAGCAAACGCACCAAAATTAATTAAATTAATTGTTTCGCTAAACTGTATTCATAGCTTGTTATTTAATTTGGACTTTCCTGTTTGTCATATTATTGTCTAAGGAGTACGTCATGCCTTTAAGAGAAAATTTGATTCTCACAAATGTATCACTCAGTTACTAGAGCAAATCTTTTCTTAGCATAATAATTAATATCTACCACTGCCATGTTCCTATACAACATGTAAAAAAAAACTCTGTTCGGTTCGTGAGGGTGTTGTTAGGTATAGTACTGAGTATTTATATGTGGTAATTTTTACCGGTTTATTACATTAGGCGCCGGCGGCCGTCATTTAGCGGGTTTCTACAAGTCATAACTATAACCCCTGTTGAAAATTTGCTAATTTTTAATGAATTTGGGGTAATTTTGGTACAAAAATGTCATTTTAAAATAGTAATAACTTTTGTATTTTCAATAATAATTCGAATTTTTTATAACCTTTAGGTATTAATATATATAATTAATAAGTAACATACTTATTAATTATTTTTTTTAGGTAGGGCATCTCATAGTTGACCTCTGAGATCATGACTACTTAACCGGGCTTTCCTGTGGGTGCCTTAAGCTACTACACTTAAAACCTCCAGCCAGGGGTTATTCAACTATGCTAATTAAAACTAGGTCAACGCTCGCTAAGGGCACCCCCTGTGGGGTACGAACCTCGGTTTAGGGCGTCAACCGGAGGGAGGACATCAAGGATGGGACGGGCTGAAAGTAATGTTAGTGCAGTACCCATGAGCCCCTTTCGAATCGGACATGGTTTTTTTTATATATTGCAGAAGCGTTGGGCGAAGGTTTAGGGTAGTATTATATCATCTATGGATTAGGCAAAGGTGCACCTATTGTGGGTACTCTAGGTACACCCACATTTTGCCAGTTATGTTGAAGTCACCAACCTATATGCATAGTTAAGAGGAGGCTCCCTAAATTATATGTTAATTTGCATTAATATTCTGAAAAAGTGACGCATGCAATCAAAATGGAATTTTAGTTTATGATTTATTGGATCTTTTTCTTTCCAAATATAAGACTTAATTGGAACATTTTCGCTCGATACATTTTTATTCGAAAATCTTATCTTTTTTAAAGATTATTTGAAACAAAAACAAGATTACACGGCTTTTATGTCTAAAATAATTATCGACAGTAAGGAAATAAGTTTATTATCCAAATATTCGATATTTTTTCTCTAGGTCAGTTATTACTTTAGTTATAAACGAAATAAGAATTGAGACTTACGACATTTAGTTCTGTGCTTGAACACGACACAGAACGCACGAGTTATTCAACTTTATTACTGATGTAATTAGCGTTTAGCATAATGACATAGTGTAGTGGTGGGGTGCTTTGGGACGGAGTTTGCGTGGAAATTGTCTTTGGAGTGCCTGGTCTTAATATAGGTATAATTCGTAATAGATTAACATACATTTTATTGGACGGATTTTGTATATCATTTTCAGGGATAAGAAGTTAAGGTTACGTACGCGTTATCTACGTGAATTTCATAAGGCTCAAATCATTTTCATTGGTCGATAGGGCTGGGGTCGTATGCGGGTTGCGGGAGATTTCTGTAACGCATTCTATAGAGCTCGCATGCAGCGCCCGCATGTGGGGTGCTGGAGATAGATAGAACGATTGCAGTATACGGACAACCTGCACTGCAGTCGCACGTTTAAGGCAGTTGCTTTAAGACTCAATTTCATTGGGTATTATGTAGGTATCTATGGACCGAATTATCGAGAAATGAAAATGAGCCATGAACGTGTGCGTTACCCCAGCCAGAAAATGTCGAAAATCGTCAGCTAAGTGCAATCGTGCAATAGATAATTAGATATACAGCTTCTGTAATTGGTAAGCAGATTTTTAATTTGGAAGCTGATATTTTTTTAATTATTTGATAAAAACAGTTCCGGCTGGAGTATCTTTTTTTTTTCGTGCGAAATTACCAAATAAGTAACTTCTCCCGCTATGGGTGGAGCGGGAGGGAGTGTCAGACTCTTACTGACTAAAACCCACCCGTGTTCCTTCAGTTGCCTATATTGCCAGGGGCTACGTTAACCCTTTCGGACATCCCCGCGACCCCGGCAGACATTGGCCCTATCGGACCCCGTCAGTTATGCTGACATCTCTATGAGGCGCGCGTGAAACAACGCGCCGTCGACTCGGGCCTGGTCCTTATCGGACGGCGAGCTACCCATTGCTCACCGTCCGCAACCCCGCGCCTACGGTGTCGGCCTGCGACTCCCGACGCCCAGGGCGTCTCCTGCGGCAGTTAGGTGCGCGAGGGCGCGAAATTTGCCTCTCCCTCACGCGTTCTGCCTCCTCCTTCGCGAGCATTACTGCTTCCCATGCCCTTTCGCTTCATACCATGGCCTGGAGCAGAGCCGGACGCAAGAAATCACCGCCGCCGATCGCCTCCACGAGGACACGGCGATGATCCGCCAAAGCCGGGCAGACCTCCACCGTATGCTCCACCGTGTCCTCCGGGCATGGGCGTGTCTGTGTCCGCGCGCCATGATCAAAATGCTCATGGTACCTATAGGTAAATGGCCGTCCCCGCGAACTAGTGCGCTTTCGACCGCGATCGTGATAAAATTTAAGAATACCGTGTTGTTCAGTGGCTTCTTGTAAAAATCGAAGCCAAACTAAAATCTTTATAAATCATGGAACCATTAACATTTAACAGGACAAGTATTTTACTGTATTTGTCTTGAAACCATAAAAAAAAACAAATCGTAAAACTTGCCTTTACTACGTTTTTTTTTTAAAGTGAAAACTTCTTTAGGCGCGTTGGGCATTTTGAGATGGGCTCAGGATAGGCCAGCTTTTGACCATTAAAAAGACAACAACGCGTTGATTGCCGCGGTGCGTGGAGTAAAAGACATCAACGCGTTGATTACCGCGGTGCCGATTTTTTTTCAAGTTTTCACTTTTATCGGCACTGCCGGAGAGCCACTGTTTAAATTTGTTTTTTGTTTTCATATATTACAGCGACTGTACTATTTTTGCAGCAAATACATTGCTTCTTAACCACTACCTAAGTATGTCGCTTAGTGACTGGACAAGCAATGGAAAAATCACAAAACGATACTTCAGTTATGCGGTTGCATCGCGTAGTACGGCCGCTGTACCTATCTTGCGACTGAGCCTGGTTGGAAGATCGATGTGAAATCTTGTTTAGATTTAGATTGAGACTCATTTAGATTTCGTAATAATGTTGAAATTAATTGATTTACTTAATATTTTTTTTGTGTCTTTTTCTTTATTTATATCATCTTATTATATGTAAATCATTTTTTATTTATAATTTTTTCAGGAACTCCCAAAATTTTTAATACAATAATTAATGGGAGAATCGATAAGTTTCCGATTTAGTCAATCCGTAGCGTATATGTAAAATAAATGGGTTTTGCACAGCAGAACGATGATTTCGTGTGAGTTGTACTGTAAATGCACGCTGTGTCTGATGACATAAGGTTTATAATTGATTGTGTAGTGTGCGTTCTGATTTATGAATTGCAAGTGTGAGCGCGACTCCGTTACTAATTTGCATTTGTAGTTGTGGCGACATGGTGGGGACAAATTTGAGACATTGGGTTTCGATTTTTCAACATTTTCAACTACCGGGCATATCTCCTTCTTTCTTATATCTATGTTATTTGCTATGGTTGCGCAGATATTTAAAATCTTGCTGTGGTAACATTTGCACCACGACTGCTGCATCTCGGAATTGACTAAACGGATGATTATAATTTTGTACAGGACATCTGGCTAATTAGTTATAATTTGTTACGAAATAAAATAATCCACAATAATGCACCGTTTTGAAGTTATTTTAGTCAACAGAATATGCTTTATTAATAGGTCCTAGTACTTCCAATAACCGCTCCAAAGACTAACTTGAAACGTTATTATATAGGTAATTACTGTCTTTATTTAAATGGTACTGAAGTTCATTAGGGTCCTATATTAAAAACTTCAATTTGTTCCGGCCGTTATCTAATTCTATTGATTAATATTTGTTTCTTTCGACATTAGAAGGACAGTCGTCCTTGCTCCGAAATCCCTTAAATTGTATTGTATTTAATGTCTAAAATATTGGAACTTTTGTCGGATACAAGTCGATAATGAAATAAGGTATGAACATTATTAATTGTAATGATGAAATAAAGGGATTTTTTTTTACTGATGTTCTGTGTTTCATTTGGTTTTGCGTTTATAGTCCATTAAGTTAGCCAAGAACTGGCGTCATTTTCCGCCGCGTAGAATGAGTGCCTTACAAAGTGAGTCGCGTAATTAACGTTGCGTAAAATGAGTCGCGTGACTTTCGTCTTGAGCATGGATCGTAATTTCGACGACTGATTCTGAGCGACTAAAATTAGGTTGGGTCCCTAAAAGGTGTGTGAGGTAGGTAGTAAAATAAAACAGCAAATTTATAAAAACATATTCGTTATAATCGGTGTCCGACGTGGTCAGTTACAATAATGTCAACAAAGCTAAGTGAAAGCTGCGACATCGCCTTTGTACACTCACATGCGGCACTGTACGGGATGAAATAATGCATTGTTTGTTGGATTCCGTAAATACCCCCCCTTAATAATCAAAATCTCGGTAATCTTTGACAGCCGTTACGGACAGTCAAAAGCCCAATTTTTTATAAGTCTGACAACCAGTCTAAGCCGAAGTTGGGACGTAATAAAATCGCGGCGATTTTTTTTTCGTGCACTTGATTTTCAACGCTCTGCTTAGCGCGTTGAAAATCAGACAGTGTGCTGACGAGAGTGCGTCCCAGCGCGTTGGATTCTCAACGCTCAGCTTAACACCGAAAGTTGAAAATCCAGTGCGCGATAAAATGCCGCCGCGATTTTATTACGTCCGTGCGGACATCGGCTTACCAAGGGGTATCGTGTTACCAAGTAACTGGGTTGTGGAGGTCAGCTAGGATGTAAAATATTATATTTCATTATATTTCTTTAAAATGCATTATTTCACCACGTATCGGCCGCAAAACCCGCAACAATTTATAATATCGCTCTATCATCTATTGGTATACATTTACATCTTTTATTGGTGCGGCCCGACACGTATTGATACAAAAACGTGTAGATAGTACATAATTTAAAAAAAAAACAGAATGTTCTTAAAAAAAAAAGAAATAAAAAATAGGCAGGCGGCAGCGCTAAAACCAGTTTTAAGTCCTGTCGGCAGTCCCCATGCCGACAGGACTTAAAACTGGTTTTAGCGCCATCTATATTCTATGGTAAAACACTACGGCGCGAGCATGTCGGTGACGCGAATCCATAAGTTTATCCCCTATCAAAAATCACTCAATGCTCCTAAAGAAATTTTCACTTAAAACGCGAAAGTATAGCGTTACTCGAATCTTTTGACGTGAGGCCAAAATTGGAACTAACGCCGCCATCTTGCTTTCGCAAGACATTTCACAAAAAAAAAAAAAACGCCTTCCTGTCAACGTCATTCCAGCACCAAAAGACTGGCAGGACTGTAGGTACAGTACCAGCAATACTAATATGACACAAGTTTAAGGCTCAATTTACATTGCCACGGAACGGAATGGAAGCAAGTTTTTGTAACGATATTATACATAACAAAATGAACTTTATGTCAATGGTGTAATGTACAAACTAGATACAAGCTTGTAACGCAAGTACGAATGCGCGAGAATTCTCCAGAACGACCTGTTATTTGGCTCGCATGTAGTTTGAACGTTACATTATTGACATAAAGTTCATTATACCATATTACAAAAATATTTGCCTTTTCTGCGGCAATGTAAATTGAGCTCTAGAAAGAGACTGTCACACAGGAATGAGTGACAGAACCGACGCTATAGAGAGCGTAGCCCTTTCAAAAACTTGTTATGATATATTTAGGCTGCCTGTCCATTGGAGCGCAGAAGAGAGGAGAGGAGCGGAGCAGTGACAATATGAAACAATAATAGAATGTTAACTCCGCTCTAGAGTTTAATTCTATTGGTGGATCTCAAGTGGACAGGAAGGATACGGGTACAACTTTTTGGGTTTCACGTTTCAGAAGACACTTTAAGGGCGAACGAGCACTACGACGTTTTATCGCGCGATTATTTTAGTTGTTATTGTAGTGTTAGTTTATATGGCAGTGAATTGCCGCATATAAAGTTGTATGGCCCCCATGCGCACTACGATAATAATAAAATCGTAGTGCGGGCTAGGTCTCAGCCCTCGTACCCACCGGCGATTTTTTATCATGCACTGGATTTGAAAATTCAACAGTGTCTTTTTTTTGCCGCTGGGATGCACTCTGTTGCATTATCAATGCTCGGTTCAACACCGAAAGTTGAAAATCGCCTGTGCGTACCTGAGCTAAAAGATAAATAATTAAGAAAATACAGTTACTTTTTTTTTTTCTTTTGCGTCAATACGTGTACGGGTAATAAGATACACTTTAATTTAAATATATTTCTTATCAACATGTTTATAGTTTGTTTTTTATGAATATTATATGCAGTCGTGATTTTAGAAGCTCTTCTCTAATTAAACTCTTTTCTAAAACACCGAGAAACATTAATTCATTATTTTTTTTTAACAATTACCTACCTTTTAAAATCACGACAATTTTTAACGGCTTTAACGTGATTTACTTACGACAAAGTATTTTCAAGATTCTGCTTAGGTACTTCGTAATATCTTCTTTGCAATAATAATGGAATGAATAAATATATTTCTAAGATTAACCGGTTAAAGTCCGAGGTTCCGTACCCACAGTGTGTGAACGGGACCCAATTACTAAGGCTCCGCTGTCTGTCAGTCCATCTGTATCTTTCGAATTTTTTAGAGTTGAACTATTTTGGCCTCTATAACAATAATGAATTAAAATTAAATTACAAATTAAAGGGAGACGCATACAAGAAAGCTTTTTTATTTTCGGCGTTTTTGCTCGATAGCGTTAAATATTGAACGGTAGTACGGAATCCTTCGTGTGAGTTCGAATCGCACTCGACCGCTTTTTTAAAAGTTAACTTTATAATAATGACGAGTAATTCGCACATTGACCGGTTAATACAAGAAACAACTGCGCACATTAATCATAATATCTTTATAAACACACCACAAATATAAAATTTCATATTAATATCGAATCCACAAAGAATACGGAATATTTACAAAAATATTAAAGCTAAACGGAGTAAAATATCTAGAAACTATGTTTTTAATAATAATAAACGTTATTTAAAACAAAAACATAATGTTTGTCAAAGTAGTGTAACTTAAACTTAACAAGTAAAAAAAAAACAATAAAAAAACATGGCTTCCGATTATTAATAGGAACTTAAAACTATGTACAAAGTATATGTCAACAATAATAATTTACGCATTGTAAACTGCTGTTTCACAGCAGCAGGAAATATCTGGTTGTTGCCCCGAGTATTAGAAGTTATGAAATGTACCAACCCGCATTGGGCCCGCGTAGTAGATTACAAGCCCACTACCTCTCGAAGACGGGAGGCCTATGTGCCAGCAGTGGGAACATTATTGGCTCATTACGTTTTAGTAGAAGTCATTTTCTGTAAATTCGTCTTAAATTGAGTATATTTGATCAAATGGACACTCGAGATTATTAATAGTCATCAGTTCCTGTAATTGGTTTTTATATACGAACAAATTATTACTATTAACATATTAAATAAATAAAATTAAAAGCGCTCTCTCACTGGGAGCATTCGCTTGTGATGTAACATTAAGCTGCGACCTAGCCGTGTTACTTCTACCTATTTAATTACAATATGTCTATTTTCTTAATATCTCTCGGCAAACTTCCGTGCTTCGTTAGTAGTCGGATTTCTATTTGCAGTGCAGCCCGTACGCTCTCAATCGACTTGGAAGTATATAGAGTTGTTAATACTCTTTTAACTTAATGTAATTTATTTTATAAATGGGAGGAAAGCTGCTAAAGTCGCAGGCACGACAGATAGGAAAATAGTTTTACAGCTATATAGAGTTCACACGGAAATCAAAACAACAATATAAAGTACTTAGTTCTGAATTCAAATTATCATACACGATAAATCGAATGATTGATGGACATGGAAATTAGCATTCGTTTGTATTCGGAAATGCGATGATTCCCGAGAGACATTAAGAAAACAGAAATACTGTATAGGTATGTATTAACCTATCCTGCTGGTTTCAATTATCTCTTTATACTACCTAGCGGTCATCCATTAATCACGCGATGTTTTTAGAAACTTTTTAACCCCTCCTGGTGATATATGGTGAGGTTTTAGACTGACCCTCACGTGTATTTCTTGGTACGAACTATATTAAATAAGCTATAATATTTTACCTTTAAATACTGGTACGTCTAATCGTTGCCTGGCAACGGCGAGTCACGGTCACGCGCCGCTCTTCGGTTTAGAAATCGCGCGTTTAACGAAAAAATACACGTCAAATCTCACTGCACCCCCTTGTGATATTTCGTGATGATTTCAGAACCCCCTTCCCCTCTTTCGAGTCTCACGTGATTAATGGAAGCTACGCGTGCAGGTGATGGCCTGCGCAGTCTACTTGCAAACGCCTTACCCGTTACAGTGGAATCTTGTATTTTTACGTTACAGACGAATGCTCCCCGTTGGGGGACATCTTTAAAACATTACTGCAATCAAAACGTTACCCTTAAAATTACCTTAATTTAAAATATACAGATATTATAAGGAATAGCCGGGTAAACTGGAAGTTATGTTAAGGAATAATTAGCATGCAAATTGTAGCAAATATTCAATTCAAAAATTCGTAGAAATTATTAATTAAATGCGAATATATTCAAAATATTGTTCGTTCGACGTAATAATTCAATTTAAATGCTTAATAATTATTTGATAAAAGCCACGAATGTTATATTTAGATTAATTTTATACTTCTTAATTTCAAAGTGAGGTAACGATTTCTATAAAAGCAACTTGTTTTATTTATGTAATGTTTTTGACTATATCTATAAATGCATAAGGAAATGACACTTTTTTGTAGTTTTCCATTCAATTGTAATATCGATAAACTGTCTAGTCAACCTCGTAATTACTTTATCATCCTAAGATTGTACGTCAATTGCACCGGTACCAAAAGTACAGGTTCTGTACCGGTTCTTGCCGTTTCGGTAACGGGGTACCAGTTCGAGACGGATACCGGCACTCCACCTAACAAATACCGGTACAAAGTTCTGGTACCCGCCGTACCACAAGTCTTGTTTTTGTACCTTGAAGTTATTTTTCTAATGCCTATTAGCTATCCATTTTACTTACTATATCTGTTTTTTCACTCTAATTTACGGGAATATTTGTTTGATACCGGTTTTAATACCGGTACCGTACCGATACTGTTTAGAAATACCATTAGTACAGGTACCCATAGGTACTACTCTGGTGGCGGTATCACACTAAGGCTATTGGTACCGGTTGCCAAAAATATCGGTATTTCAAGCCCTGCTTACACCTCTTAGAACGAGAAGGTCTATTTGTCTATTTGACAATTAGACAGTTTCAACTTTAGTGAAGTTTTAATTTTCTAGGAATTGTTGTCGAAAGTGATAAAGGAAATACGAGGTCGAATATATATATACTGTAATCATAGTACAAACATATGAATCTACGTTAATTTTCTTTTCGTATTTATCGATAGCAAGTTTTCGAATTACTTGATACTTGAACGCCTTCACACACATCTTTTTTTTTGCATATAAAAAATATTAAGAATAATAAAATAACAATAAAATAATTTATAGAATGCTTGTGATGACGTAACCTGATAATTATGGGAGTTTCATAAAATGCCTACCAGTTTTGTAAAATGACCAATTAATAAAACTAAATAAAAAAGAAATATTGGATCGTATCTAGCATATCTAATCAGGTATTTAAAATATCTAAAAAAAAAAAATATGCCCGTTTGCACTAAAGTCACACTGGGCAAGTCCTAATGGTTAATTAAACCAACCCGCAACGGACCCGCGTGGTGGGTTACGGCCCACTCCTTCTCACAGAGAGGAGGCCTGTGTCCCAGCCTTAGACCGATAATAGTACTAGATTTCCGATGAGCGCATCAAAAACGGCCGGCCACAAATAATGTTGAGATGTTATTTTGCAACATAGTTTTTTCAACCTTATTGCTCAGAAATTATGTTTCAATTTTCCTTAAACATTTTTGTTCTTATTTAAAAAAAATCATTTTCAATTGAAGTAGTCAATCTATTGCAAACGATAATAAACTTTATATTTTAGTATTATGGTTTATAATCAAGTTATATGCAATCGCGGCCACTTGAGCAGTGTGTTTGATTGTAATCTTTAATTTAGTGTTATTGTTGATCGAAGGTCCCAGCAGTGGGAAAATTTTATGTTGATTATGGAAATTAAAACAAAACACCTTTACCTTTGCACGGTAATAGGCGGTTCAACAGGCCTTATTCTTGTGTCAATGAGGGTTTTCTGAAATGAAGTTCACTAGGTGGCAGCACTGAGACGTCAGGTAGGGCGCATATAAGTGGAGTCCACCAACTTGACTTTTGAATGTGGCTTCTGATAGGTCGTTACTTCCATAGTAGCCTTTGTTTACAAAATCCATGAGTTTGAAACAACCTCTGATTGGAAGTAGCGCTCACCGGCTGCTGCCACGGCACTGCTCACTTTGCTCGCTCGGCTCGCGCGCGGTTGGTCACAGTTCTAACCTAACCTATTTCACCCAGTTCAAAATGACGAATCATACAATCTGCGACTGGATAATTAGACAATGGTGAAAACATTTTTGTGGCGTGCGCGCACGAGCCGAGCGAGCGCTACTTCTAAGTTTCTCGCAGAAATGTTTTCACCATTGTCTAATTATCCGTTTATTTTGCAAAATCCCTAGGGTTTTCGCGAAAATTCGAATTATCAATTCATCCTACGATAGGTAATAGGTAATACGGGCTGGTATTCGCAACTCCATGTCAAAGTGCGTATTTTGCGTACGGGTGGGAAAATCGGTTATTCGATCCACCCCAGCTCCTCAAAAAAGGCCAGCAACGCCTTGATGTAACTGACAATCTCACGTAGGGTACCTGGGTTACCGAAGTACTTTGTCCTGTATGTGGCGACCACCGGGCAGTTTAACAGCACATGAGCTGTTGTCTCGTCATCCTCCATGCAGGCTCTGCACAGCGGACTGTCTGTGACTCCCATGACAAAGAGGTGTTTATTAAATGACCCATGGCCAGTTACAGCTGCTGTAACTATACGCAGCTGCTGTTTTGTTAATCGGAGATCATTCATCCTACGATATGTTCAAGTCATGTAATGGAACTCCCTTGTTTCGTAGAACACTTTAGATATAATTTTACTTGGACATTTTATACGAACCGTTGACATTTTTCTATCGACTATCGGTTGTTGAAAACTCAATACGGTAGTTGCCTAGGTAAAAAAAATAAATTCTATTTAGTCCGTCTTTCAGATAATAAAAAAATATTAGACACGTATTTTTTGCTTAATCATATTAATAAAAAATAACTTAGAAAACACGCATTAAAGTTGGGGAGTGGGGGCTGGCTACGTCACAAATCAGCATAAAATCTAGCGGGCAGTGACGTCATGCCACATTTTAACTCAATGTATCGCCGTAATCTTTTGATCACGTTAAAATATAAAAAATACGTGTTCTATATTTTTTATTAATCTACCTTCCGGACTAAAAAAAATTTTTTATGAAACAAGCCTATTGGTGGATTTTGTAGACAAAGGCTACTATGGGAGTTTAACGACCAATCAGAAGCCACATTCTAAACTCAGTTGGTGGACTCTGCTTATATGCGGTCCGGGCACCTGTCAAAAGTGTCAAGGTGTCTATTTTTGAAGTGAAAACTTCTTTAGGCGCGTTGGGCATTTTTGAGATTGGACTAAATCATTGTTTCGCGACACCATGACGACACTTCATTTTTGTAAACGCGATTGCGCTCTTTATTTATATTACGTCACAGATCAATGTTCTATGCAAGTATTTTTACTTTAAAGGTTTCGGAAGTTTTTATTTTTTTGTAAACGCGATTGTGCTCTTTATTTAGATAAGCTTACGGACCAATGTTCTATACAAGTATTTTTCTTCCACCAAGGCGATCTTGTTCAAGTTTTCACTTCTGTCGGCACTCCCGGAGTGACACCACTTTTTTTTTGTCGTGAACGAGTGAAATGATGAACGTCATCATATATTATTTATTCATTGTCGAAATTGAAGACCTCTTGTTAAAGTGGCGCTAACTGGTGGCGTGAATTTTTATGACCACCCACAAACACGCGAAGTTTTGAATTACTTTGACTAGGCGTAGTGCAAACGGACATATACATAAACATATGTATTGAAATAAATACGCGTGCCAATGCTTGAGCATGTTCGAGCACACTGCACGAGGAATTATCTCGTGCACGCAATTTTCAACTCTATTTTCGTTAAGATTAAGTTCATAATATTGTTATCAATGAAAAATGCGCTGACCCTAACTGGGCATTTTGTATAACATACTATGTAATTTTTTCATGGGTATCTACCATTCCCTAGAATCAATTCACAGTAATATCAACACGACAATATAGGTCTTAACTCCTTTTATTTACGGTCGAATTCTCAAACGCTCATGATTTTTTTGTCGCCGGTAAGTTTCATGCTTTCTTTACCATTTTAAATTATATTGAGGAGACAGATAGACATTACTTAAAAGTAGTTATAACCAATTAAAAGGCTTTAAACGACTTTTAAGCAGGGCTCGAAAACGTTTTTTAAAATAACGTGTTTAAAACGTTTCTTACAGTTCTTTCTACAACATTTTTTTCGGAACGAAATCGAAATGAGAACGTTTTCAAAAACCGGTTTATTCCGCAGGACGCAGCCGCGCACGGGAAGCATGAACTTGTTTAGTTAAATTAAGTACCTTATCTTCATTTCATTACATCATTGATGATGCTGCCGATGCGCTTGCCGCTTACATAATGATTAAGTTTATGGATCGATCAACCCAAAAATGGAAAAAGATTGTTAAAAACGTTTTATTAATCGAGAACGATTTAAATTTTGTTCTTCTTCCGTTCGAACGAAACTGAAACAAATCGTTTCTGACGTTTTTAAGATGAAACCGTTTCGAAAAATATACCGTTATCCGAGCCCTGGATTAACGTAATGCTTGAGTTTTGAATGAGGCTCTGTAATATGGGCCTAAGAGCATCGTTACTTTAAAAAAAAAAACAATAATTAACCAAGTAAGTTTGGTAAGATTAGTATGCTGGAGGATACTCCAGCATAGAACCTAATATATTCGACTGGCCAATCAAAGTTGATCATTTATTATTTTTGAAGTAATGTCGCTGATGCCGTGATCTATAAACGTTACTCAGTATGTTCTTTGGCTCAGCGTTATCCCTGTCACTGTCGCACAACTGTCAAACTACAAGGGCAAGATGACATACACAACCACACACATACATACATGTGACATGATATATGAACATATCAAACAAATCAAATCCTCAATTCAGTAACTGGGTGTAAATCGAAGCACGAGCTAAGTAATGTTTATTATAGATCTCGACCTAAGTGCGGTATAAAAACATTCAAGAACGTCTTTGAGTATCGTTTTAGAATCCGGGAGTAAATTTATTTAAGACCAAATTTAGCAAATCTACAAACTATTACCGAACATCATTCTATCATCGTACAGACTCAATCTGTTACTTTCACTCGCCCGCCCCTTCTGTAACGCCCTATCTCTTCTTGCCCTTCTGACGGCTACAGGAAGATCTCCAGGCGTTTTAACCCTTCCTGCCGGGTTCAGAAGATTAATATCACCGGCAGAAGAGAATATTTCAGACACTTGTTCTAGAGAATGCTGTCTTTTTATAGCTAAATTTTTTAAAGTCGGTTTCGGGGACCTGTTTCCGGGATATTTTAATTCAGCTGTATCGATTTCCCCATTTAAAGCAGCTAGGTAAACAGGATTATCACCACTGTAACCATTTACTAAGTTCTCCTTATCGTTCGGATCGCTAAATTCGTTATCAAAATTAGTATATTTATTATGGAATTTGTTGAACGTGAAATCGGTAACTTGACTGGATTCCTTCAAAACCTCATTTTGGTAGATTTTTTTCTTTTCCGTGTCAGTTTTTGGTATCGCTTGCATTGTTATTTTGGAGCCTCCATTCTCGGATAGCAGCATTAGATGCTCATCTTCACTGCTTGAGCAATCAGAGTTGATGTCAAAAGGGCTCATGTTCCCGTTGTAATTATCTTGCGTGTCTATGTATTGAAGTTCTAAGTTGATACTCGCTCTGGACGAGCTACCGCTGTTTATAATTCTTTTGTCACAACTGAGTCGTTTTTTAACCGTCGAGTCTTCAGATTCTGAATTCGATTTTAAAATACTTTGAGATGAGAGCGATGTCTTGACAGATCTTTTGTTTAAACTCTCCGAACTGCCTTTTTTACTTTTCATTTCGATACAATCTGGTGGTTTAGCCTTCGGAACTATAACTGCGAAGATTTGGTTCGGCGTTCGTGCTTCGTTCTCTCTGTTTGGTAGTTCTTTGAACCCAAAGACTTTGTTATCAGATTCCATCATCATAGTAGGTGATAGGGTTCTGTTCGGAGGGGATAGGGTGCAGGGCCCTTCGAAGTTATAAGGGGACCTGTCCTGGCTGATAGTCAGATTTGAGGGTCGATCCCTATCAGTAATATTCGAAGGCTTATCAACTATTGACGTCATTGTCCGTTGAGAATTCTCCGCTAGCTTCACTTCAGTCTCTTTCCTGTTTAATTTTTCGAAGAATTTCTTGATTCCCCATTTAGGCTTTTCTACCTTAACATCTTGAAGTAAATTCGTTTGTTTCGGAGCCCTATCAACGTCATGGGCTGTCACATCATTCTGTACGTAATCTAACGGTCTTTGGTAGGACCTAATTTCGGTTAGACCAGAATTTTCAAGTTGGGGTATTCTTGTATGGCTTGAAACGCGAGCTACGGAAAGGCAATTTTCTTCAATATTTGATACTCGAAGAGTTTCTACGGGAGCTGTGATGTCTTTCAGTGATTTGTGTATAAGTTCGACTGTGGCTTGTTGTGTGTTTGTGTGTGTGTTCCGTTCTATGCACGCGTTGCGACCTATGTGTGGTTGGGGGTATAGCAGAGGTGTGTGAACGTCACAATTTTGGGTTGTGGTACAGTTTGAGTTCTTGTCGGATTCCGGTGAAGGGTTTAAGTTGGAGTCCGCTGAAAAGAAGAAATATGAATTTTAATTATCGTATTATTAAGTCAGCCATACTATTTCTAGGCATTGCAACTCCCGTAAGCCAGAATCTATAGTAGAAATCGAACAAAAAAGCGTCGAGACTGAGAAACTCTAAAAAAATTATCTGTCAAATATTGTCTGTCACACGCACCCAAATAATTAATTATCAGCCGAAAAAAACGTCCATTTCTCGATATAAGCACAGTATAAATAAGTAACAGTATTACGTCTTCATAGAAAACAGCCGAAACGATGCGCTTCGAAATCTCAGTGTATACCAGTACGCAAGTCTCGAGTGCGCATCAGTTACGCACGGACGCGGAAGGTTTATCTACCGAGCGGCCGTAGGTAATTATTTCAAGGTCACTGTCGAGATGTAATACTGTTCCTTTATTACATAACATCACGCCTTGTTTTCCCGAAGGGTTGGGCAGAGGTGTCCCTGTAGCAGTACACCCACATTTCGCCAGTTATGTTTAAGTCCCATGTAATAGGGGGCGAGCCTATTGCCATCAACCGGGCACAAATCCAGACTCTAGGCTGCTACTGAGAAATTTCAGATAGAAAAACCCAATAACTCTTTGCCCGACCTGGGAATCGAACCCAGGACCTCATGCTCAGCAGTAACGCTTGCGACCGCTAGACCAACGAGGCAGTCTGTTACGGTTACTTTATTATATTGTCATAAAAGCTTCCCCCAGGGATCCAACACTATTGACGGGATCCGCTAGGACCGATGTCTGCCGGGGTTGCGAAGAAAACCGAAAGGGAGATCGTGGCCCCCGGCAACAGGGCAGCCGAAGGAACACGGGTGGGTTTTAGTCAGTAAGAGTCTGACACGCCCTCCCGCTCCGCCCAGAGCGGGAGAAGTTATTTCATCATTTCTAAAGCAAAAAAAAAAAAGTGATCCAACACTAATCGAGTCTGAGTATCCAAAATAAGAGTGAGCAAGATTTAAATATCAATTAGCAGAGAGTTTTTTTCCTTTACATTGGTTGCATTCGGCTTAGCTTCGTTTGGCCACAAAAAAAACTAAAAAAATTAGCTAATAATAAGTGTTTAAACTTACCACCAGGGGGATGTGGATGCAAGTTGTTGTCGTGTATAAGCGGTCCTTGCGCAAGTAACATTTGTTTTAGTTCTGCCATGCGCTCTTCTACACAGACTGCCGTCAATCTGAGGAATAAGTTGAAAACAATACTTATTTAGGTATTATTCAATAGCCCCCATTTTCTCAGCTAACTTACGAGTCCCACGTAGTAAAAACTTTTGCGAATAACTGGGCACAAATTCAGACTTCAGGCTGTTTCTGAGAATTCCTCGAATCAACGATCCTACACTTAGCTGTGACATTGCAACCCCTAAGCCCTTTCTCACACGGGGTGACGACAACTCAACCTAAACTGCGCTGCAACTGGTATTCTCATGGCGCAACTCAATTTGTATCAATTTTAGTAATTTCATTCATTACTTTTTTTATATACCCCTCACAAAATGCATGTCAGTGCTACCTTCTAAAGGGGAGTCATTTTAATAGGTAACATTTGACGTCTGTCAGTTTTATCTTCATAGTGAGGTGACCTGCATAAAAACATCGATTAAAGTGAATTAATCGATACAGACTTGAAACATATGTGAAATTTAAAAATCATCAGGCGAATCCCTGTCCCATTATTTTTACTTTCCTAAATTCTAAAAGTGTCAACAAAATTTTTATATTCAATATATTCATACATAGTTAGTTAATTGATTCAGGCGTGACCATGCGGAAATCCATTATAAAATTCAATTGAAGTGGATATATTTAGTAACCTGTTCCGCTTAGCTATTTCTAAAGAGTCTTAAAAAGACCCTGAAAGAAATCGACACGTGTTTCACCTCTCAACGAGGCATCCTCAGGATGACGATTGACTTGTCGTGAACTCGAACTCGGCGTGTTGCCACACCAAGCACCGAGCGCAGTCCTTTAAAGACTCTTTAGAAATAGCTAAGCGGAACAGGTTACTAAATATATCCACTTCAATTGCATTTTATAATGGATTTCCGCAAGGTCACGCCTGAGTCAATTAACTATTTAAAATAACTTGTGTCTCTTTTTAGCCTTTTTTGTTAGAACGAGATAATAATACTCTAATTTAATATAATATCTTCTTACCTGGCTTCTGCATCATGATCCCAGCATTCATCACAAGTGTCGGCAGCTATCTTCAGAGCACGGGATTGTTGCACCGGGCCCTTTGGTAGCGGGGGACGCGCTTTGTTACGGGATACTAGGCTCTGTTGGAAGGAATATGAAGTTTTTAATATATTTAGTACTAAGATGCTTCAAAACAGAGGGCCCAGGATCGTCACACAGTGAGTGCCCGTATGAGACTGAGTTCACAGACGGGCGACGAGTCTTAAATACTTGAGTTCGCAAGTTGTGTGCAAGGTTACATACCACAACAGTAGCTTTGGATTCCCGGGTCGGGCAGTTTTATTAGGTTTTGCCATCTGGAATTTCTCAGTTCTGACAGACCCTCTGCCCACCCCAGGGCGGACATTCAAGACGAATTCCAGCACTTTTTTTAAAATGAAAACTTCTTTAGGTGCGTTGGGCATTTTTGAGATGGGACTAAACCATTGATTTTGCGACACTGTGACGATACCAGATTTTGACCATTAAAAAGACATCAACGCGTTGATTACCGCGGTGCCGATTTTTTTTTTTCAAGTTTTCATTTCTGTCGGCACTCTTGGAGTGCCACTATTCTTTTTTCCATTTGGTTAGTGACTAACTTGGGGACAGAGTTTTAAAGCCGTCCATGGGCTTCTGACTTGGCTTCACATGACGTCGAGAAATATCTCTCAGGTATGCTGGTTTTCTCACGATGTTTTCCTTCACTGTTTTTGAAGCAAGTGATAATTATACAATACGCACATGAATCCGAAAAGTCAGAGGTGCGTGCCTTGGGTTCGAACTCGAGACCTATGACTTGGCAGTCCGATGGTCACACCACTAGGCTATAATTGCTGTAGTGCTATGATAGTAGATATACACAGTCGTTGAAAAGCACAGAATTCATGAGAACAGAAGTCAAGCTGAGCGTTTTAGACGCCTCAAAGCTGCAAAGCAACCTTATAGCAAAAACTGTGAATTTGGAGTTGTTCCGAGCAAATTTGTCGTTTTTTCTTTTCATATCAAGAATCATACCCGAATATCTCGAATGTTTTTTATACGCCACGTTTAGTGTAAAAGAAATGTATTTTTGTAACTGCCTCGCTGGTCTAGTGGTCGCAAGCGCTATTGCTGCGTATGAGGTCCTGGGTTCGATTCCCGGGTCGGGCAAAGTGATATCGGGTTTTCCATCTGGAATTTCTCAGTAACAGCCCGGAGTCTGGATTTGTGCCCAGTTGATGGCAATAGGCTCGCCCTCTATTACAAGGGACTTAAACATAACTGGCGAAATGTGGGTGTACTATAGGTACACCTCTGCCTAACTCTTCGGGGATTACAGGCGTGATGTTGTTATGTATGTTTTTTGTTCCCCGTGCACTGACCTGCATCATGGCCAGCGTGGGGCGCGGCGGCAGGCTGTGGTGCTGGTAGGGCGGCGCGTAGGGCGGCGCGGGCCCGCGTGCGTGGCACTGACCTGCATCATGGCCAGCGTGGGGCGCGGCGGCAGGCTGTGGTGCTGGTAGGGCGGCGCGTAGGGCGGCGCGGGCCCGCGTGCGTGGCACTGACCTGCATCATGGCCAGCGTGGGGCGCGGCGGCAGGCTGTGGTGCTGGTAGGGCGGCGCGTAGGGCGGCGCGGGCCCGCGTGCGTGGCACTGACCTGCATCATGGCCAGCGTGGGGCGCGGCGGCAGGCTGTGGTGCTGGTAGGGCGGCGCGTAGGGCGGCGCGGGCCCGCGTGCGTGGCACTGACCTGCATCATGGCCAGCGTGGGGCGCGGCGGCAGGCTGTGGTGCTGGTAGGGCGGCGCGTAGGGCGGCGCGGGCCCGCGTGCGTGGCACTGACCTGCATCATGGCCAGCGTGGGGCGCGGCGGCAGGCTGTGGTGCTGGTAGGGCGGCGCGTAGGGCGGCGCGGGCCCGCGTGCGTGGCACTGACCTGCATCATGGCCAGCGTGGGGCGCGGCGGCAGGCTGTGGTGCTGGTAGGGCGGCGCGTAGGGCGGCGCGGGCCCGGCGTGCGCGCCGCGCGTGCGCCACAGCATCTCCCACAGCACCAGGCCCAGCGCGAACACGTCCACCGCGCACAGCGCCGCGCGCGCGCCGCTCAGGTCCAGCGCGCCCTCCAGCGCCTCGGGCGACAGGTAGCGCAGCGTGCCGGCCTGCCACACACAGCGCGGTTACAAGCGCAGTTCTTGCAGGTCGAGAGGGCGCATTCTAACTATAACTATTATTAACGGTAACTACTATTTTGTTATTTTAACTATTATTTTTTGTTTGTCTAGCTACGTCTAATAAATCCAAATGATATGATTGTATAATATCCAGAAACTTCTGATTGGGAGGAACTCAAACTTAAACCATTTATACTGTTGCCCTGCATTCCGAAATTCGCTAAAAATAATAATATCGCGAATCCCACCAAATTTAATAGTCACAAAATATAAGGGCTATTGAGTAATAAATAAGACTTTTAACTTTGGTCAGATTCGCAATATTATCACTTTTATCGCATTTCGGAACGCAGGGTTGAATTGTCAAAGAGTTGGTCAGTTAGTCAGAAAATTGAAGCTGGTTTGCCCCACTCCGAAACGTAAATCTCTATGAAGAAGAACGGGCAAGAATCTCGAAGAAACGAGAAGACATTAGTTCCTGTAACACAGATATTTTTACTTTGCACAGAAGTCAGGACTTCATTTTTCATGCCAATAAAGATTTTTTACATTATGTTTTTAATTATTCTGAAATATGGCAGCGTCGCAAAAAGCTGTCAAATATATCATTATTTTAAATAATTAATCAATATTACTAAATTATATTATGAAATATCCTTGTATTGTAAAATATTAAATGTAAATTTTAATTCATAATCATAACATAATGTTTGCTGGGGTACAGTTCGTGCCATTAAAGATGAGACTTGACGCACCACGTGGTTTGACTTGCGCAGTAGACGATTTATGGGTCTCTTTAGCGGTATGAGGTTCCCGCTGGGGCGTCATCGGGGCGGGGGAAAGAGCGGCGGGAGGCGCGGTCAAGTCTCAACTTTAATGGCACGACCTGTACCTAGTTGATGAAGCTGTGTGTACGTTTCCGTGGGACAATTTCCGACCCCCACACAGGCAAAGCCGTGGACAAAAGCTAGTTATAAGATAAGATAATTTTATTTGCTGTTAGCAAATTATGACAAAAAAAATAAAGAGTTCAGCCATATTTTACCACGTAGGCATGCAAAAGATTTAAAACATTCAACTTATAATTAAATAATTAAATACAATTTTTAAATTACACAATGAACTAAGTACAAAAAAAAAAACAATTTATACGTAAACACTAGCTTAAAAATTATTTCTCAGTCAGGAACTCGTTAATATTATAATATGCTTTCGCCACTAAAAAGCTTCGGAGTTTTTTTTAAATAATGAAAGCGGAAGCTCTTTCATGTCTTTGGCAATTTGTTATAAATGACTGGAGCCATGCAGTAGGCACTGACTCCAGACATAGCCCAGTATTATCGCGTCTATTGCGTGGTACTACATCTGATACCTCAGTGATTCTGGTCGGCGTGGCTCGGTCCCTGGCCGCGTGCAACAACTGCGCCAATCCCAAGTCAGCCAGGCGCGCCTCGCCGTTAGCTGTCACTAATACATTGCTGCTATTTACGTCGCGATGAACCACGCAAGGTTTACTGCCAGCTAGGAAAGGAGCAATGGATTAGACACAAACTATGGAACATTGTGAAACATACAGTTCTACACACCAACGCAGGTTTACGACAAAAGCCCGAAAGTTTGACAACCAGTCTTATTAAGGGGTATTGAGTTTCTCAGTGACTGGGTTGTGGAGGTCAGATAGGCAGTCGCGCCATGTAAAATACTGGTATTCAGCTGCCGGTAAGACTGAAAGCTAACCCCAACATGGTTGGAAAAGGCTAGGCAGATGATGACATTAAGCTCAATATTTTATCGCTACCAATAACATTCCCGTTGGGTATTTCAACCATTCTGTATAGCGGTCTTTATACTTATTAATCCATTGCTAATGCAAAATTTACTTTATTTTAATAGCCATAGAGTTTATTTTCTATTTTCCAAATACCGCACTTGAAATAACTTACTGGGAGTATGCAGGTGAGCGAGAGCGGAGGCGAGTCCGTGAGCGATGTGAGCGAACTCGAGCCACGCGAGAGGAGCGCTCTGCAGGCGAGCGCGGAGCGTGCTCGTACATAGTTCTACTACTATGAGATGTTCGCGACCGCCTTCGGTTAGGGTTGCTCGACTGTCACTGCCTGGGAAGAAAAAGTTCAATAAAATCTAATTTATTTGTTACATTGCCAAATTAAACAAACATATCAAATAAAAACTCGCCGATCAACATATATATAACTTTCCGACATCAATCGTCGGGCAGTTGCCCACCAGATACAACACCCGTCTGGTCGGAGCATCCTCCCTTTTCAATGGCGAATGAGTGAACTTTACACCCTGCTCCTCATACTTCTAAATTGGTGTGTTTCTTCTCAGAGTCGTTGGAGACGTCATTTAGTTTTTTAAATATTATTGACGTGTAAATTCATGTTTTTGTATAAACCTACTTGCAGAAATAAATATCATTTATTTATTTATTTTATTATTTATGTACACACACTAAAATACATAGAGATACGACATAATAATAATTTACAGTACAAAGGTACCGCTTATTTCTTAAGGAATTTCTTCTAGCAGACCTGAGAAAGGAGAAATGAGAAAGAAAAGTAGACAATAGTGTGTGAGAACAAGAAGAATATTGATATGCGACGTATAACATAACATCACGCCTTGTTTCCCCGAAGGGTTGGGCAGAGGTGTCCCTGTAGCAGGTTCACCCACACTTCGTCAGTTATGTTTTTAGTCCCATGTAATAGGGGGCGAGCCTATTGCCATCAACCGGGCACAAATCCTGACTCTAGGCTGCTACTGAGAAATTTCAGATAGAAAAAATCAATAACTCTTTGCCCGACCTGGGAATCGAACCCAGGACCTCATGCTCAGCAGTGACGCTGGCGACCACTATACCAAAGAGGCAGTCGGTGTGTCTGTAGTGCGAAGTGTTAACTAAAATATTAAAATATACCTACACGTATTATATAATACATATTTAAATATATATTTAATATATTTGATACATAAAACTTAAATATATAAACATACATACTATAGGTACGTATATATAAATACTCAAAGTTGAGTACTATTTATCATTCCCCGATTAATAATCATGATCAAAACTTTGATCCAGCCCGTCCCATTTTTGATATCCTCCCTCTGGTGACGCCCTAAGCCGAGGCTCGTACCCCACAGGGGTTGCCCTTAGCGAGCGTTCACCTAGCTTTTTAGCTTAGTTTGTATGCCCCTGGCTGGAGGCTTTGAGTGTAGCAGCTTAAGGCAACCACAGGATTGACCGGTTAAATAAATAGTCATGACCTCAGAGGTCAGCTATGAGATGCCCTACAGGAAATCTCGTATCACAGGATATTAATAGAACTCACCATAATATCTCAGTATGTTGGGGTGTGCCAGATGCGGCAGAGCATACACACAGGCCTCTCTCTGCCACGTGCTGCAGTTGGAGTATAGCTTGACAGCTACAGGAGTGGTCCCTAAGCTTCCTCGCCATACTGAGCCGAATTTGCCTTGACCTGTTTGAGAAATAAAAATATTTTTATATAACTACGGCTAAACCAGAAAAAGTATGCGTTTCGGTAATCTTCGTGTTTCTGAATATAGTTTGACCGTGATCGCTGTTCCGCGCATACCACGCGGTGAGGCAGGGGCAGCTTTGACAAATAAGCGGCGGGCGGGACTTTGTGCACTGTGACCGTTGACGAACGAGCGGCCTGCACTGCCCCCGCTCCCCTCCCCCCCCCCCCCGTCCCGCCGCGCACATACCTAAGCCGCAGAACAGCGGTCCCGGTCAAACTATAAGACGAACGTCGCGCCATAGAGTAACCCACCGAGCCAAAGCTCAGAAAACTCAAGTAGTCCTATCATTGCGCGTTTGTATAAAGGGTTCTCTCTGTTAGATTACTTACTCTGGTGGCACCTTCTCTTATGTCACTCAAAAGTTTTGAAAAGATTTTTGGTATTGCATAGTTGTTAATCTCAAACACGATAATATAAAAATAGGTGCGTATATAAGATTTCAAAATCGCGCGTTCGTATTTCCAAATATACGAAGATGATTGCCGAAGCGCATACTTTTACTGGGAGATCTATATTTAAATACGCGAGTAATTCCATGGATGAAACAGGTCTATAAACTTGTAACAGCTCTATATAAGATCCCATAATCGCGCGTTCGTATTTCCGAATATAGACGACGATTGCCGAAACTTGTTTTATCTATTTCTTCCTAGTTTCGGGCTGGGTTTTAAATGTAGACAGCAGGGCCAACAATTGAACTAAGAACTTTGAAGAACTCAACACATACAAATATTTGGTTTGTATCTTATAAATAATAAATAAGATTAACCAACTTCACAATGGCTTTCACAAAAATTTACTGACATCACGCCTTGTTTCCCCGAAGGGTTGGGCAGAGGTGCTCCTGTAGCAGGGTCACCCACATTTCGCCAGTTATGTTTTAAGTCCCATGTAATAGGGGACGAGCCTATTGCCATCAACCGGGCACAAATCCAGACTCTGGGCTGCTACTGAGAAATTTCAGATAGAAAAACACAATAACACTTTGCCCGACCTGGGAATCGAACCCAGGACCTCATGCTCAGCAGTAACGCTTGCGACCACTAGACCAACGAGAAATTCAATTTAGTCCGTCAGTCAGATAATTAAAATAATATTAGACATGTATTTTTTGCTTTAACATATTAATAAAAAACGACTTAGATAAAACGCATTAAAGTTGGGGAGTGGGGTCGCTACGTCACAATAAGTTTAAAATCTACATACTTGTGACGTCATGGCACATTTTAACTCAATGTATCGCCGTAATCTTTTGATAACGTAAAAAAAGAAAAAATACGTGTACAATATTTTTTAATAATCTCCCAGAAGAACAAAAAACATTTTTTTTTGGCATCATCCCTATTGATGTGCAATTTAAAAGTAGGTATTAAAATGTATGAAGTCTAGCTTTCTTTACACTCTAAAAATAGGCTAACGCAAGACAGTTCTAAAGAATAAACAGTTAGGTTAGAATGTAATTATAGCACTTACCAATATGTTCAATAAGTGTCAGATTATCGACACAAGATAAACCAGTCGCCAACGCATCCGGTCCGCTACCCATTACATCGCCTGCAAAAAATACAACATTTAGTGGAGCTACTATAAGCTTGACTCGTAACAATGTCGCCCGCTCGCATTTTTCTGAATATTCATGAATTTTTTTCGAGAAATAACTTTAAAAAGGGGGTCTATCTTGACATTTTTTTTTCATTTTGTATTTTTTTTTGATGATTTTATAAACAAATTTTTTATTAATGAAACTGTTTTTTTTATAAAAAAAAACCTCCTTTTTTTGCATAGTCGACAATTTTTAATAAAAATGTTAGTTAATCTGATAAAATAACTCAAAAGCTTTTAGAAATAATAAACAGAATCCAAATCGAGCCAATAACATCGGAGATATGGCAAACGCTACTCAAAACATAAAAAAAATTAATAACATGAAAAATATTAAAGATAGACCCCCCTTTTAAAGTTCTTTTTCGATAATTTTTCATGAATATTCAGAAAAATACGGGCGGGCAAATGCCGATGGACGACATTGTATAACTCTGTCGGTAATTGTCCCAAAGAATAGGCAAATATATAACTAGAACTACACTTGTTGTTATGACATTGTGAAAGACTACTCACGTTGTGAACTGAGTCGTCGAGTCATCAATTTTTGTACAAGTTTCTGCAATAAACCTTTTTTTTTTTTTTTATCAATTTCAGTAGCAGTAAGAATGTGCAACGCCTTACGTCTTATCGATAGTTTGGTCGCCGCGTTAAGAACTGAGTCGTCGGGCCATAATTTATTGCACTTATGGAGCAGGTAACAAACTATCAGCAGAAAATAAATAAATGTATTTTCTTTCTTTCTTTTCTTTCTATCAATAAGACGCGAGGCGTTCTACATTCTTCTTGCTACTGACATTTATGGGCCGACGACTCAGTTCATAACGCGGGTACTATACCTGCTCCAGAAGTGCGAGCGAGACAGACTAAAAAAAATGATTTTAACCCGACGACTCAGTTCTTAACGCGGCGACTATTAGTGATATGACTTCTTATAGCTAGGCGTATCATACGTAATGTAACCATCCGTCCCGTTTTGAACTGGACCGTCCCTTTTTTCGGTTTTTCGTCCCGGTGTCTCCGAAAAACACCTACTAGGCTGGTATTCTCAAAATAGACTTTCCTTTATGAATCGGCCTTACTAATTGAGTTAAATAAACTGATGTCCCGTTTTGAGCAAAAAACGTCACGTTAATCGTACGCCGCATAGCAGTAGAGTAAAAGCGTCATTAACAAATTTTTTTTTATATTCCTTACTCTTTGGTAAAGTGTCTGTAAAATCTGAAGTAGCATTTTTTGTTATACAGGTGATTTTTTTGCGAAAATTACTTTGCAAAAATATAAGTTTTTACCATCTATAGTTTCTGAGCCGAATCTAGTTCTGCTTTACTTACCTTTCTCAATATGCAACGTATCAGTATCACTGTGCGGGTGTCTGTTACTGCGACAGTAGAGCTTGGTCAGTAGCAGCGCCATAACTAGGACAGCTACTAGCGCGAGTACGGACGAGGCGAGTATGTTTGACGCAGCCACCATGTTCTGGGCGCCACTGTCCATTGACGTGGACTCAGCTTTCATTGTTACTGTGTCTTCTTTCAGGGTCACTAGGTAGAGCAAATTTAAATTAGTATGATTGAAGGGAGAACCTAATAAACTGGGTGAATGTTTGAGACGGTACTTCGGACGAATACCAAAACTGTGATACAACAATATGGTTTAAGGTTAAGGAAATAAGAGCTCAATTTGAAATTTAATAAATCGCATTTTTAGGATCCATGAATCAACCTTGGTTTTTTTTTTTCATCCTATATAATAGGGTTGATGACAATTTTTTTATCTGTCAGGTAATTTATTAAAAATATTGGACACATATTTTTCTTTACATTGATTAAAAATGTGCCATGACGTCACTAGTATGTAGAATTTATATTTTATTGTGACGTAGCGACCCTAACTTTGATGAGTTTTATATAATTATTTTTTTACTAATATGATAAAGCAAAAAATACGTGTCTAATATTTTTTTTATTATCTTTTTAGGGTTCCGTACCTCTAAATGAAAAAACGGAACCCTTATAGGATCACTTTGTTGTCCGTCCGTCTGTCTGTCTGTCAAGACCCTTTTTCTCAGGAACGCGTGGAGGTATCAAGCTGAAATTTATATCAAATTCTCAAGTCTACTGTCCCTTGCTGCCCAGCTGTGAAAAAATCAAACTTCTAAGCCGACGCAATCAAAAGTTACAGCCGTTTATGCCGCAAATTTTCGACACTCGCAAGGGAATCAAAACCTACAGGGTACTTCCCGTGAACTCAGAATCTTGAAATTTGGTACGAAGCAACGTCTTATAGCACAGATAAAGGAAAAATTGCGAAAACCGTAAATTTTTAGTTACATCATATGATAAAAATATTTTTAATACTTTTTAACTTACTACCCCTTTTCTCATCATGAACGCGTAGAGGTATTAAATTGAAATTCATATCAAATACTCAAGTCTATAACACCTTTAAGCTGTAACAAAATCAAACTTCTATGTCAACGCAATCACAAGAAACAGCAATTTAAGCCGCATATTTCAAACTCGCAACTACTCGCAAGGGAATCAAAATCTAAAGGGTACTCCAGTCGACCTAGAATCTTGAAATTTGGCATGAAGCAATGTTTTATAGCACATATAAAGGAAACATTTCGAAAACCTTATATTTTTAGTTACATCACATATTATTACCTACAGGTTTGTACGGAACCCCCGGTTTTTTTTTACCCTTCCCTATTTAACCCAGTGTTTGTTTGTCCTTCTTTCACGTAACAGAATAACAGATCAACGTGATTTTTTTATAGAGATATTTTATGAGACAGTGACACAGTTTATGAGACAGTGACACAGTTTATGAGACAGTGACCCAGTTTATGAGACAGTGACACAGTTTATGAGACAGTGATACAGGTTACTTTTTATTTCGGACAAATACATCCTATGTGAAAGACCACGGCAGTGGTTTACTAGTTTTTAAGCTAGTAAAGTGTTAAAAAAGAATTACTTACAGAAGTCAGCATTACAGTATGTATTGCTGCAGCAACAGAACTTGGTGCCGGGAAGTCTTGGTGCTGAAACACGGGTGCACCTGTCGCAGGAACTTCGCCCTTCTGACTGGGATGAGCGCCAGCATCCTGCAAAAGCATTTATTTATATCTGTGAATAACTTTAACAGTGTCGCAGTGGTGTGAGTCTTATATACAAGCTTAAATTTTAATGGTTGTTTTGCCGCGGCAGAACGAATTGCCCTTAGTAGTACTATTGAATCATAGAGTTAAACTCAAAAAATTAAAATGTTTTTGTTTTCAAATAGGTCAAAAAAATATGTGCATGTGTGGCGGCGCGCTTCCGACTAAGCGAAGAGCGGTTCGTAAATGTTCAGACCATTATAAGCTGTCGCGCATACTGATACGGCATAAACTAGTCTGCACGCACGCGTGTGGCGGCGAGCCTCTCCCCACGCAACCTTTCTTTTCTTAATCAAATTATTTTTATAAATCTGTTGTACTACCAAGACAAAATCATTTTGTTGCGGAAAAAAAACCATTAAAATTTCAGCTTGTATAGAGTCAGGCTTTTGCAAGAAGGGTAAAAAAACCTGCATAATCAGCCTCGCGATGTTTTCCTTCACCGATTTGAGAGGTAAGGAAGGAAAACATCGTGAGGAAACCGACACGTCCTAGAACAAAAAAATTCGAAGACATGTGACATATACCAACCCGCATTTGGCTCGCGTGGTAGATTACAGCCCACTTCCTCTTGAAGAGAGGAGGCCTGTGTCCTAGCAGTGGGAACGATATAGGCTGATTATGCAGGTTTTTGTAAGAAAGGTACGTCACCTTCGACGCAGAACATGTCAAATTGGACTTAAGATCAATAAAACATTTGAAGCCTCAACATAAGACTGGGGTTTTCGACAGTAAGATTGATGTTAATTCACTCTGGATTACTTATGTTTACTCCTAGACTGGTTTGCCATTAGGGCTGTATATCCAGTGCCGTCTTTACCATAAGGGCACACGGGGCCCGTGCCCAGGGCCCCCGACCCTCAAGAAGGAAGGTCGATACAACGCTTGCACTCAACAGCGTTTTTTCTTCTATTATTTTTAGGTAGATACTCACAAATTGTTACCGTCAACATTTATAAAGTTATAAGTATTGAAAGATTTTTAAACTTTTTACTTTATTTCTTTGACAAACGTTTTTCTTTTCTTTCTCAATTAATAACAATCGATTCTGACCAGTTGACTGCCCCTGGCTGGAGGCTTTGAGTGTAGCAGCTTAAGGCACCCACAGGAAAGTCCGGTTAAGCAGCCAAGACCTTAGTGGTCAAAACTGCGAGAAGCCAGTTCAAAAAAAAAAAAAAACCAGTTGACAAAAAAAAAATCAAAAAATTTGCAGAATTCTATCATGAAGATATTAATGCTTATGACCTCAAATCAATTTTTTTTTTTCATCATAGGAATCAGCGGGTTTGAGTAGGTATCTCAACCTTACTTAAGAAACTTTTCCAAATATTCATCATTTGGCAAAGTTCAAAGTTCGTCGCTACAAAAATATTCCTTTAGTTGATGATTACCAATTCTTTTTTTATTATTTTTTTACTTTCCAAGGGGGCCTAAATTCTATTGTGCCCATGAGCCCCGGCTTGCCCTAAGACGGCCTTGTGTGTATCTCTGTGTGTTCTCAGATTTGCTATTTGCGAGCGAGTTATCAGCGAGGCGATTGTTCAATTCGCAACAATCACCGTGTACAAGAGAAAGCGAGACAAGAGATTTTACAATATTGTTGAAAAATCGCTTGTCTCGCGGTTACTTCGCTTCGCACCTGCGGAGAGCACGTTCACAGATCGCCTCGCGGTGGGTTGCAGCTGAAAATCAGCGTCAGCTGTTACACTTTGTGTTGTCATTTGACATTATGCTGAGCTTTTTGTTTTTATAGTTATATAAGGTGCATTTTACTTTCTTTCTTTCTTTTTTCTAGAAACACGCTACTAAATCTTCAGTGTGATAACTCTATTTTACATTACTTCGTTCATTAATTTTGAATCCACAGCAGCCTAGCTTCCTAACACAGCTCCCTTACACAAGCTTCACAGATATTGGCCACCTGTTTTGATTAATTTGGCAATATTACTGTATGGAAATATGAAATGTGGTTAACTAGCGAACTAAAATATTGATTATAATAAATTGTAAGAACAGATACAAAACAACTAAAACTCACCTTGTCCAAGTACAGTAATATTCGCATCCTTGTCCTGATGCCACAGAGTATAACAAGAGGCCCTGGTGTCGGTGCACTGTTCCACCTGAGCCACCTCACCATTGGGCAGCGTGGTCTCCGATATTGGGCCCGTTTCTGAAACAATAGCTGCTGTCAATAGGATTAGAAGGGAAACTAAGTTTTTGGAAAAAAGTGGTGGTTCTCAGTCAATTGGAATAAATTTTCAATTTGAGTTGATTTTCTATTAGGGATATTGTCATGTGCTATATAATATAACGAAAATACGCGGCCATCGCAAGTTCGCGAATATTGTTCGTAGGAAGCTGCCGTCAAACATACAGGTTTGGAATAGGTGCCACAATTAATTGATATTTTTGCGATAATCGCATAATCCCGTTTTATTAGGAAAACTGTTAAGTAAATGTGTAAAAGTTTGTGACGTCGCAATCGTAAATAGCTATCAAATATTTACCCGTTTTGATTAATTTGGCAATATTACTGTATGAAAATATGAAATGTGGCTAACTAGCGAACTAAAATATTGATTATGAAATGCAATAATTAATATCATAACACTGAATATTTCGTTTTAGATGTAAAAAAAGTAATTGGAAACTTTCCAAATGCCTTTTTTACACCTAAAACGGTTAAAATATCAAATTTCAGTGTTATAATTGCAATTCATTATTAATATTCTAGTTCGCTATTTCATATTTCCATACAGTAATATTGCCAAATTAATAAATACAACGCGACGCGTTGTGTTACATATTCAAAATTAAAAAAAAAAATAGGTACTAGAATACTCATGTTATTATTATTAATAAATTATATTTTAGAAAAACTACAAATTTTTACTTTCCTTAAAATCGAAATGAAAAGTAGAGTGTTTAACACAGGTAAAAGTCATCAATTCCTACTCGAACTATAGCCACCCTCGCTGCGGTCGGGCATCTTAATACCTCATATGGGAATTGATTCCTTGCGACCCTTGTATAACAATATACAATTAATTTCTCATACTCGGATGTAGTGTTTGTTTGATATTAGTAGCGGGTGGAATATCTGCTGTTCCCTATCTTTGGGCGGGAAAGACTTATAGTAAGCCCACGTTTGCACGGACGTAATAAAATCTCAACACGGACGTAATAGATTCTCAACGCTCGGCTTTACGACGGGAGTTGAAAATCCAGTGCGCGATAACTAACTGCTTCCAACACTAGGGCGGGAATGAATTTAAAAAATATAACTAAATTTGGTTAGGTTAGAAAATTTCAATCAAAATATTTTAAAAAATGCTGTAGTTTTGCGAGTGTATAAACAGCTAGTGTGAATTAAAAAAAAATACCTATTAAACGGGACGAACCGCGGCAGTGACGCGGTGTGTTCCATATTTAAATAAATAGGTACTACTCATGTTATTATTATCAATAAATATTTTAGAAAAGCTACTATTTTTTACTTTCCTTATATTATTATGCAAAATGAAAAGTAGAGTGTTTAACATGGGTGAAAGTCATCAATTCCTATTCAGACATATGGGGATTGATTCCTTTCAACCCTTGTGTAACAATCTACTATTGAATTCATTGATGTATGAGTAAGTTCATCAATTTACTGCAGGAATTTATTTTTAGAGGAATCTGTAGTTTTTTATTGAGGCTTAAATATTTCCTCCAAGATACATCCTGTTTATAAGCTTATTAGCAAGTCAATTAATGTTAAAGGAAATATTTTAAATACTGTGTAGGTATATCTGTGATAAAAAGCACATCCATATGTTTTATTATTAAATTAAAAAAAAAAAAACTTAATTTTGAATTGACTAACAAATTATACCTACCGAAACTATCATTTTCCACCATCAGTTGAGCGTTCCTTTCATCCGCATATGAGGGTGTAACACTCATTGCCACACTGTCATGAATTTTATACAAACATGATATTGTAGGTCCCATTGTTGTAGTTTTCTCAGTCGGGATTATAGCCGCCTTTACTTTATACATCTTTATATCATTGGACAAACCATTTTTCCCTTTATTCTCTTTACCAGAACTAATAGCTTTTTTCTCAAAAGAGCTAACGATGTTATCTCTTACAGTGTCAGAGGTGAACTGTCTTGGCATCTCGTGAGAGGTGCCCACAAACTCATTTGAATTTGGATTCTCAAGGCTCCTTTTTGAAATTTTTGTGTGCTGTACTGGCCAGTATTTATGCTTGAGAGTATCTTTAGCAACTCTTTTGAGAATATAATCAGGTATGCTTCGTTTTTTTAATAATTTTGCATGTTGATACACTTTAGAAATACCTCTAACTTCTACATAGTTTGGAACAGGATCAGCATTTCTTTTTCCTATAACCTTTGGCTGGTCATTAATAACTGGCCATTCATTATTCAAATCCTGCTGATTATTCCATTGTATTGTTCTTCTATGATGGTATTTAGTGAAAGTTCTTACATAGTGTGAAGGCTTTAGGTGTTGAATACCATTCCTTAGGTCTTGAGATTCTTGAGGCCGAGAAGTGAGTACCTTTGCCGTAAAAATAAACAGGAACAACACTATGCATTTTAGTAGTGGTGTCACTCTGTTAGATATTATTCCTTCCATCATCTTTTTAACGGAATTTTGTAACAAAAGCTTTGTTACTCACGTCATATTCAAGAAAACTTCATCCATATGGGTTTATGTTGCACTGCATACGGTAACTCACAGCCTAGCAACGGAGACACTGCACAAATATCGATTTTTCTGCCTTCACTATTAGGCTCGATGCAGTAATCTAACACGAATTATACCAGTTTTTTATAATTATTTATCTGATTATAACCATTTCACACACTGTTTTATGTATTTAATATTAGAAATAGAGCAAGAATGATAAAATAATGATTATTTTTATGTCGCAGTAAACGAGCTTTTGTGAAAGTATCAATGTTTACATGCTCTTACATCTATTTGCACTTTGTTAGTAATACAGAAGTGGTTAATTAAATTAATAACGAATTGCGATTGATTTTTATGTTGTGTTGATTACTTAATTTGATTTTTTTAATATAACAAGAAAAATCAATAGAATGTTGACAAACACATTTTGCCCGACATATTGCGGGACGTTTCGTTTCCTCGTTGTCTTGTGTTTGTCTCACATCGAAAATATGTTACGTTTCGTTTCGTCAGTGAGGCAAAAAAATAAACAAATACTTTTGATTATTAGGTCAAAAGTCGAGTAGTTTTATCTTCATTATGTTCCTAGCTCTGTATTGTTCAAATACATTATTTACGCATTCTCTAGTATTTAGTTACTTATATGATTGGTTTTACAGCTACCAAGAATGCAATATCAACGCGTCAACCTGAGTAAAATGCTTCTTCTTCCTATTACTAATGAAGCATTTTTTTTATTCGTGGTTTGTTTCAGCCTATTATCTTACTTTTATAATAAAAATGAAGAACGAAAATAATTTGAATAGAATTGATTTAGCAATCAAGCTTATCAGAATCTGATTCAACTTTTCTTGCATGCAGATGCAAGTCGTAACTGGAACGTCACTAACATCTGTCGCGCATCTGTCGATCTTCCGTCATTCGAAAGGCTTGGTCGCTCGCTAAATTTACAAAAAATATACGAATTCTTCAGATTCCTAACGAATTTGTGCTTCCATTTTATAGTATCTATTAATTTAAGACTTTGTGTGTGCAAAATAAACTTCCAGTAATGTCTTCTACATCAGCAGCGGACGAAATTGATGAGGCAAAAGAGCGAGAGCACTTTCGCGCCGTTGTCACCGCTTTCAAATATTATAAGTAAGTAATTATTCAATTTATACGCGTATAATACGCCTTTTTAGCCCTTGGAAATCGTTTGAGGTGGATCTATAAATAGTTTGAGGCGAGAAACAAAGTTCAAATTCTGGGTAGCAACAAGTTCTTTGTTTGAGCAAATCGTACGATCTAATTAACCTATTTAGATAGAAACCAAAACTCCTTTGTTTATATCCTCTTTGCCGTAGTGTAGCCTCTATGGTGCTGGGCTTTAAGGGCGGGATTTTCGCGGTATCACTTTTGGAATAAATTATTGTGTGTAATTGGTACCTAACTGTAATTTTACACAAATTGCATTTTTAATGCATCTAGAAATATGATTACTGTAGTGTAGCTGTCGCCTAAAATAGAGTGAAATACTTGTATTGGTTTGCTCACATTAACACAGATTTGTTATTAGGTATCAGTTTTTTTTGGTCAAATTATCAGTAATAAAAAAACATTTTATAAATTGTTTTTACATTGTGACTGTATGATGAAAATGTGTATGTCAGTTATCTATTAAGGAATGAGGATACTATAATTGTGTGATTGTGACTATTTCCCCTCTAGAGCGTTCATGGCAGGCTCAGTCATTTACAGGCCAATCTTCAAGATTGTATGTCTATGGGCATAACGGGGCTGATAATATCACAATTATATTTTAAGGCATATTTTTGTTTGGCTTTTTTAATCCAAACTTATCCTCATATTAATGTTGTAAATTATCTAGCCAAGTTATCAACATTTTATAAATTAATATCTGCAATTCTCTTTGTGTAAATTATTTCATCATCACTGCTTTCAAAACCGTGAAGGAAAACATGAGGAAATGAGCATGTCTAAGAACAAAAAAAAAAAATCAAGAAATGTGACATTCACCAATCTGTACTGGGCCCACGTGGTGGGTAACAGCCGACTTCCTCTCACAGAGAGGAGGCCTGTGTGTAAAATTATAGGCTGATTATGATCTCTGAAACTGTTTCCAAAACTTCAAATCTACTGCTAAGTAATATTACCATACAGGAAACAGTGTTATAAACATTCAATTTACAAATATGTACTAAAATGGGTGCTAATCATATTTGATTATCATGAATGTTTAATAGTATTTTCTGACTGACTACTATAAGTTTTTTTGATAAAAATACTGAAACGGCATACATTTAAGATCTCTAGAGGATAAATAGATCAGTTTCTAAGAGTTCAATAGATCAGGTAAGGTAAAAATTCAAATGAGTTGCTCTCAAAAAATATTTTTTTCCACAGGAGGTACCATTGTCCCATTGCACACTAGATTTAAATATGTTTGTCCTTATTGTTATATATGGTTTACATTAAAGTGTTTAATAAATAAATCCATGGGAGGTAGCAGTCCTGCATGACAGATAGTCATGCCTTCCCCTATTTCCCTACCAACTCCTATTTTGTACTGCCGGATCATATTGGAAACCAAAAATTCCACATGCCTAATTGGTGCCTGGTTCTCAACATAATTTTGCAACAATAATGTTGCAGCGCTGGTATTGGGACTGTATCTTTTCTAGCTAATACATATTAAAGAAATATACAGCCATTACTTGGCAATGTCCATATTACAGCTATCACAGGGCAATAGCCCTATTACAGCTATTACATGGCAATAACCCTATTACGGCTATTACATGGCAATAGCCTTATTACAGCAATCACATGGCAATAGCCCTATTAAAAACTACAAAGTGAAAAATAACTAATTTCGGAAGTCGGTGTCTTTGGTTTTGAATTTTAGTTTTTTGCCAGCCAATTCCGAAATTAGTTATTTTTCACTTTGTAGTGTTTTTTTTGGAAGTCGGTTGTTTTTTTAAATTATTTTTTTTCATATTTTATTTGTGGTAACCTACCCCGTACAAATTAGAATACCACTACCTGTTACTAGTGGCAGGAACTTATCATATCATCCACACACTAAGTGGGAAAAAATACGTATTATTGAAGCTAACCCAAAAAGTATTCAAGCAAAGTTAATAAACTCGAGAGCATCCTTTCAAACAAAAAAAATATTTTCAAAATAAGTCCACAATTGACAGAGAAATAGGCGGACATACTTACATTTAAAAAAAAAACATGCTACGAACATATAACCTCCTCCTTTTTGGAAGTCTGTCAAAAATGTGGGTGTACTATGTCGGTACACCTCTGCTTAACCCGTTGGGTAAAACAGGCGTGATGTTCCCAATCTTAATTTATTTGGGGTCGGCGTAACATGTCTGTTTCTCCAGACTTCATCTTTGTAAAAGATATTAGATTACTCCCATTGCCATTATTTATCAATACATTATCTAAATTAAACAACTAATTAAATATTTGTACGATAGATTATTATTAGATAATACAACTTCTTACCCATATTTATCATTTACATTGTAATGGAGTAAAAGTTTCATTTGTTACATGCTTTTACCTTATGACGTGTTTTGGCAGGTGTCGAGGATTCGTCATCTCGGAATCCTGGGGAATAGTTATTGAGGAAATAATGTAGATTTGTGTAATGAATCTATAAACTTAGCATAGTGCAGATATAGGTCTCACCCAAATCCGCTGACATTAAACGAAAGAAAGAGTGAAAAAGGTTTTATCGTCTCAGAAATACGTGCTTATAAAAAACTAGTTAAATACCTACAGTAAAACGAAACAAAACACTGAATGCCCGGTTTTTTAATTTTTACCTGACTACGGCGGAGGGTTATGATTTTGACCGGTATGTATGTGGGTATGTTTGTTCATCTGTTACCTCATAAGTTCAAAACTGCTCATTATAATTTGACAAATGAGGTATCGTTGGAAGCGTCTTGATCGTCCGCTGCTTATAGGCTATGTGACGACATTTAAAAATAGCGCAGTTGCAGCGCTGGTGTTTTGATACCCTCGCCATCACTACCGTTTAATATAGGTATGAAAAAATATGCTTATGCTCTGAAGTTGAGCAGTTAAGTACTGGCTAGAGCCTTTGGCTGATCGTATGGAATGTTCTTGTTTAGAGTACCCTCCAACAAGGCCGAATTTGAAAAAAAAAAGTGGTGGCACTCCGGGAGTGCCGACAGAAGTGAAAACTTGAACAAGATCGCCTTGGTGGAAGAAAAATACTTGTATAGAACATTGGTCCGTAACCTTATCTAAATAAAAAGCACAATCGCGTTTACAAAAAAAAAAACTTCCGAAATCTTTAAAGTAAAAATCTTGCATAGAACATTGATCCGTAACGCAATATACATAAAGAGCACAATCGTGTTTACAAAAATGAAGTGTCGTCATGGTGTCGCGAAATCATTGGTTTAGTCCCATCTCAAAAATGCCAAACGCGCCTAATGAAGTTTTCACTTCAAAAAATGTTTTCAAAACAGTCCAGATAACTAGCTTATTAACTAGCTTTTAACCGCGACTTCCGTCCGCTTGGAAATCAAATAAACAATACGTGCCACAAAAGATGAGACTTGCCACACCACGTGGTTTGACTTACGCAGTAGACGATTTATAAGTCTCTTTACTTTAGCGGAATGAGGTCTGGCTGGAGCGTCATCGGGGCGGCGGAAAGAGCGCGGGAGGCGAGGTCAAGTCTCATCTTTCGTGGCGCGTATTGTATCATAAAACATATCCCTGTGGCCATCTTAGGGCAAGTCGGGGCCCCTGGGCACACAAGAATTTGGGGCCCCCTTGGAAAGTAAAAAAAAATCAATCTAAAAAAAAAGGTGTTATGATTTCATATTTAATTGGTACAAATGAAATATTAAGAAATTCAGGTAGGTACGTTATTAAATAAAATGCTGCAGGTTTGAGTTGGTTTCGAATTTACGATAGTGGTTTCTTTCGGGATTTCTGTTCTGCAAAATCTTCTATTGTATCCTAATTTTGTTGTTCTTGTAACAATTTCGTTCGTAATGTAATCATTAGGCAAATAAATATTTTTGCAGCGATTTTAACATTTGGAAAAGTTTCTTCTATTTTATCGGACTTTGTAAGGTTGAGATCCGCGCATTTCTTTCATGAAAACATTCTGATTTGAGCTCATAAGCATTAATAATTTCTACAAATTCTTTGCATTTTTTGTCAAGTGGTCAGAATCGATTATTATTACTGAGAAAGAAAACTTAAACGTGTGTCAGAAAAATAAAAAAAAACGTTTTAAAAATCTTCTCTTCCCCGATTAATATTTCAATTTAGAAACGTTGACGGAACTATTAAATTTGTAAGTATCTACCTAAAAAAATAGAATAAAAAACGCTTTTGAGTGCAAGCATTGTATCGGGCAAACGCGTTTGAGTGCAAGCATTGTATCGGGCAAACGCGTTTGAGTGCAAGCATTGTATCGGGCAAACGCGTTTAAGTGCAAGCATTGTATCGGGCTTCTGAGGCCCCTGTGAGGTCGGGGGCCCTGGGCACGGACGCCCGTTCCCTTATGGTAAAGACGACACTGCCTGTGGCACTCGCCAATACCAATGTAGCTTTCTATAACTGAACGATTTTTTTTGTAATCGAAACAGTACTTTCAGAGATTACATTATACATTGAAACTAACAATTTTACCTTTTTAGATTTTCAATTTCTTTTATGTTTCTAATTTAAAAAAAAAATCAATATTTCGAAAAATCCGGGACTAGAGGACAAAAATCCGGACTTGTTTTGACAAATGCGGACGATTGGTGACCCCTACATACAACAGATTTTATTTAACCCTTACCCAACACTAAGCCGACGTAGCATGGACGTAATAAAATCGATTTTGAACGGTCTACTTAGCACCGAGAGTTGAAAACCCAATAATGTGTTTTTTCGACGCGTTGAGATGCATTCTGTTGAATTCTCAACGCTCGGCTTAACACCGAAAATTGAAAATCCCGGCGCGATTTTACTAAGTCCGTGCGAACGTCGGCTAGCAGGAAGTTCCCTCATCTTTTCTCATGCAGATGAGCCCTATTTAAACCAACCAACAAAGTGTAGAATAGAAATACTAATTCAATGACGTAAGTACAATAAGATTATTGAATCATATTTTTTCCTTGTATTCATAATACACGTGTCGGCGTTAAAGCAAGATTTAATTATGTATTGCACGTCATTGTTTCGTTGTTTAAGGAGCTCGGTAGAGACACTTTGTTGTAGTAACTAGTACGTACCTATTTATTACTAGCTGCGTTCCGCGGTTTCACCCGCATAAGTCTCGATCCCGTCGGAATATCGGGATAAAAAGTATTCTATGTCCTAACCCAGGTCATGGTCTACCCATGACCCAAATTTCATACAAATCCGTTCAGCCGTTTTAGCGTGAAAGAGTAACAAACAAACTCACTTTTGCGTTTATAATATTGATTAGGATATTGGTGTATTATGTGAAGGGTGTTTTTAGGGTTCCTTAGACAAAGTGCAAAAACGGAATCCTCATAATTTCGGCATGTTCGTTTGTCCGTCCGTCCGGATGTAACAGTCATTTTAGTCGGGGACTATTTGCACCATGTTGATGACATTTGGAAAAAAAGGTGTGTTCTATGCACCACTAAACAATGGTGTAGTGAAATTACGAATACAAAATTCCACGAGGACACGGCGATGCTCCGCCCAAGCCGGGCAGACCTCCACCGTGTCCTCCGGGCGATCCACACAATATTAGGGGTGACTCTCCTCATATATGTATCCGAGGGATAAAAAAAAAAACAATGCACAAAAGCGTGTGGGATATTGTTGGATCTCATAATTAAAAAGATTATGATGTTTGTAAGTGACGTTTTAATTTAAGTCAATAGTTTTTGAGATGTTTATGGTATATTTTCGGTTACAACCGCAGTAATAACTTGGTTTTTCATAGTTTTTTCGAGAATACAATGTAATGCAAACTTATTTTTGCAGTTGATAATATAAATACTGTGCATGCGTAAATATTCATCTCAACTACGTAACCCTTAACCTTGCGTGGTCCGTCACGCACTTGATGGGTTTTCTATTGTAATGTTTACCAACACTAGCAGATAGCGAGGACATGTGATGGAAGAATGAGGAAAATGTCTTGAGGAAAATTTTGAGTATAAATGGCTATAAGAGTAGGGGAAGATCAAAGAAACGATGGATGGACTGTGTGGAGATGATATGGCTAGAAAGGGGGTGACCACTGAGATTACGGCGAGTAAGAGTTACGGTGGAGTTTCTTGACCATTCTTTTCCATACGAAAACTATCTTTTGGAACGCGACTAGAATCAATTATATTATTTTGTAAATTTTGACTTTAAAAAGTGCCATACATGGGCCTATTTGAAATAAATGATTTGACTTTGACCTATAGTAGAAGATATAAATTGAGATATGAGCAGGCCCATGTAGAGTTTTGTTTACAATTTACATTACAAAATTCTCAACTTCGTATTTATGTGGGAATGGTAGGCAGGTAAATAAAATTCAGTATTTCTCGATAAAAGTAACGGTATATTATTTTACAACACATAAAGGTAAAAAGATAAAAAACACAACTGTCTCGGCTCATATTCCATCTGCCAAAAAAATAAAAACAAATTTACTCCTTTTCCAAATCAAATTAAAAAGTAAAAAGCAAATTAGTTGAGTATCTTTCACAAAAAAAAATAAAGAAAATTTGTTTATTCTGCACAAACTAAACGCACATTACAAAAAAATGACTTGGAACACGTTTTCAAATTAAGGCTCCTACAATCAGGCGCGACACGCGACGCGACACAAAGGTACGTCGCGTCGCGCGACGAGCGGTGTCTTTGTGGCGCGTCGCGTGTCGCGCCTATTTGAAAGAGCCTTTAGCCAAAAGCTTCTTATTTAAGATAAAAAGGAATAAAGAAAAAAAACCGGCCAAATGCGAGTCGGACTCGCGCACGTAGGGTTCCGCATCATTATCTATAAAAACGGTTAAAACATCACGTTTGTTTGAGCCCCTTAAATATTTATTTTATTCTGTTTTTTAGTACTTGTTGTTATAGCGGCAACAGAAATACATCATCTGTGAACGTTCCAACTGTCTAACTATCACGATTCATGAGATACTGCCTGGTGACAGACGTACAGACAGATGGACGGACAGCGGAGTCTTAGTAATAGGGTCCCGTTTTACCCTTTAGGTACGGAACCCTAAAAAAGCCAAAAAAAAGGATCAAGAATAAACGATCTACTCTTTTCCTACATTTATAGGCATACATAATGACAATACTTAAGTATTTACTGCGCTCCCTAAGCAGTCTCAGGCCTGCTACTCTTCATCATCACCATTAACTCAGCTTTAAGACGTCTACTGCTGGAAAATGGCTTTCTCTATACATTTCTACGACAACGTTCTGGACTTCTGGGCAGCTCGCACTCATTGCTGCTCAAAATTCAAAAGTCATTCAAACTAGGCTGAGAATCAGCACTTTTCGAACTTCAAAATTACATAAGACAGTCCCCCAACGCGCCCACCCTTCACCACTTCCTAGTGCTTTAAGCTGGGAAGAAGTGGCGCAACAAACTCCAGCAGCACAGCTGTCTGTTCAAGTTAGATTTGATTCTATACAATAGTATGCAAAATAATTTACATATGCAGCACAAGGAATAATTTAAATGATAAATTATTGGCCATGCTGAAAAAAACCAAGCGCTATGCACACAATGCTCGCATAGCACGCGCAAAACACTAGTGGGTTACAATTCTTACGTAATTAAACGAGAATTGCACCACAGTTGGCCGATTTTTTATATGATTTTCTATTCATATTGACCAATAATTCACATACAATAAATTCGGGTTCACTAAGAATGCGCAGTTTCACTGTTATTATATTTATCTAATTAATCTCTATTACATTTTTGCTCCAGGCTATGCAGTTTAGACAGAATCCACAAATCAGAGAAAATAATATCGATATTACCTCAAAATCACCAACGTCGTCTAGAAAAATACAAGACTTATCTCGCGAAATTCAAGAAATGTCTCGATATAAACAATAGTGTGGTGCACCTAATTATAAAAGATGTTGACACTATGTTTGAAAACGTTGAGCATACGGTTACCGACACTTCTGGGACAAATGGAACTGAAAGTTTTGGGTGTAATTATAATAATTGTGAAATTGCGTCGCAGAAGCAGCATAAAATGCAGCATGATGTTGAAAAGGTATGTGTTATGTACAGTGGTATGGTGCATCAATTTGGTACCCCAACATGCGTAGCATGACCACCGTAGAAATGGGTTTTGTCGACGGAAGAATAGAAAAATGACAGATTGTGATTGTTTATCTGTCATTTTGTCTATTCTTCCGTCGACAAAACCCATTTCTACGGTGGTCATGCTACGCGTGCTGTTGTATTAACATTTTAATAGAACTGGGGTACCCAATTGATGCATTATACCATGAATGAAACTCATCCGCAACCAGTTTGAAAACAAAATCCCGTGCAAACGATGACCACATCTGTTACCGCCCCGGTTCTATAGGGGCCGAGCTCTGCAAGCAGAAATAGTCCTTACGATAGATATGAAATTCTCTGATAATACTGTTTTATATACTTCCTCCTATTCTCTATTCTGCACAGTCATTTATCTGCCTTGCCTTTTCCCAAATATGTTGGGGTAGGCTTTCAGTCTAACCGGATGCAGTTGAATACCAGTATTTTACATGGCGCGCCTGCGTATCTGACCTCCACAACCCAGTAATTGGGTAATACGATAACCCTTGGTAAGATTGGTTGTCAGACTTTTCGGGACTAACGACTTTAGTCCCGGCTGTCATCCGTGGATGTTTGACAGTCGTATCGGGTCGTCAGAAACCGAAAAGTGACAACCACTTTTACCAAGGGGTATCGTATTCCGAGGTACGGAGGAGTCTCGGTATGTCAAGAGGGTTACCCAACCGCGGACCGACCGCGGCAAGCGTAGTATTTACCTTAACATACCTGATCGATCGATCACTCCAGTACAACTTTTAAAATAATGGTTTTATATTACTTTCCAGGTACAGTCAGTTTTAAAAAACATAGTCCGCGATTGGAGTGTCATGGGTACAGCGGAGCGGGAACAGTGTTACAAACCTATACTGGACGAGATGGAGGAACGGTTCTCACTGGATGATTACAGGTATGTTAAGGCGAAGATAACCGACTTTTAATGATTTTATACTGAAGAACACGTCTAAAAGAGTAGTGTCAATGATTTGGAAAAAATATATGTTAATTTAGAGCATTTTCTTAATAACTGAGTATGTGAATATTTTAAATTATGTTTATATTACATAGTGATATTAATTTGTGAAGTTATGTCTAACGCGGATAAAAACTGAGAATCACACAAAATCTATCAAGCGTATTTTTCTGAAACCTTCACCTATTTAAAGATAGTTTAAATATTCGTCTAGTAGTTAGTATACGCGTTTTATTAAAATACCTTTTATTTTATGTATAGTAAATTCATAATGCGTCTAATTTGGGACAGCGCTCCTTGATGGGCGAGTCCTATTACTGGCTGGACGTACGACGCGTTGCGTGAGCTCAGTACAACACGCAAGCTAACCACTCAAGGTCACTGACATATTTCTGCGTCTTAAGCCAGATTTACAACAAAATACTTAATGTGTGAGTCTGATATAATACTATTGGAATACAATCGGATGCTTTTTTGTCAGCACCGGACGCATAATTGACCGTTATATTTAAAAAAAACTTAGCATGTGTGGCTGTTACCTTATCCGTCAAAAAAAGGACCAAATTACAGTCGCCATAAAACATGGAACAGTAAAATTTCTGGTAGTCTGTTTAAAATGGTATGGGTTTTAAGACAACATTAGTAAACCCTGATTCACTAATGTTGTAAACTTCGAAGAACATTTCTTATGTATTTTTCGGGTGTTATACAGGGTGGTAGGGACATCGATGCGCACTGTAACCGTTTTTAGTCAGTTGTCAAAACAGGTTGCGCTTCGATGTCCCTACCACTCTGTATACATAAAAATAAATACACATAAGCGAGGGATTTGCAAGGAATCTTATGCATAACTCACTCGTCTCTCTTTTATCAAAATAAAAAAAATCCATAGGCATGAAATCATTATTGTAGTCAAAAATATTTCTGTAGGTACTATTCTACTCTTTTATTCCTCTCTATACAGTGATAAAATAAATTTGCCGGCGAAACTTCATAGTATTCAATTCAATTAAAAATATTTTTATTTCACATAAACTTACATGGGCACTTATGAAACGTCAGAAGCTAGGTGCACGGTTCCAATTGGTCGCTTCCTATGGAGAAGAGCCGGCAAGAAACTCCATGGTTACTCTTTTAAAAATAATTGGCTTTTACAATTCTTTCAAATAACAGTGTGACTAGGTATGGGAGGATAGTGTAGGTCTTTCAATAAGTAACAGTTGTCTACATCTCATTTTTTTATAATTACCTGTCGCAGGTATGCTGGAAGAGATTTCTTTAGAAATAAGCATTGCCTTTGTACGTATTTTTCTGTTCCTTTCTTCTTGTCTGTTTATATGTGTGTACATAAATGGTTAAATAATAAATAACAGGTACTTAAGAAAATAGAAAATGGTCAACAAATCTACAGTCCACTAAGCCTACAGCGTTCTCACATTCACAAAATAGAAAATAATCTATACAAAAGATATATATATACATTAATAAAAATAAAAACCTATTTTTATTAAACGCAATTACATGATTGCTATTACAAATGTAATAAATCTGAAATTATCATGTCCACAAAAGCTACTAATAAAGAGTTGAAATAAACTCGTAGGTATATAATGTCAAATAATAGGACGAATATGTCAAGGACGAAAGTAAAAAAAAAAAAATAAACATGGTAATTTGAAAGCAGTTAATAGACTCTTACATAATTATGCCGTTAATGAGATACCAGGGAAGCCACATGTGCAGAACGAATTATTGCCAAACTTCCTTGTCTTCAACATAGTCTTTAATTTTATAATAATAATAATAATAATAACCCCACCGCCGTATCTCTACGTTGACGTCGTGGTGGGGCTTGTGCGCTCCGAACTCTAGGTCTGTGCCGGTAGAGTTTACTTTGCCGGAACGGGTCTGGGATGAGGAGCCAGACCAAGAGAGATACAAAAACCCGCAGGGCAGCATGTGGCGAGCTGTTGGGCAGTAGCGACCCCACGGACCCTATCTCCCGGGAGAAGTCTTGTTCCTCACCTCTGGCTTGCCTTTATTGGCTGGCTGGAGTGAACACTGACGAGGAACGGAGCTCCCACCTCATTCTTGCCTTAATTGGCCGGCTTGAGTGGAGATTCGCAAGAGCAAACGTGCTCGGAGGAAGGAAGTATTCCAGTAAGTGCTCGTAGGGATCTTGACCATCTTCCGGGCTCTGGGATTGTTCTGAAAGCCGTGAAATACCTCTCCACTCCTCAAGCACCCCAGGACATGTTGCCTCCTTGTCGCTACGTCACTATGTGCTAGCGACCGTTTCCGGGGGCCCATTATTGAGTGTGCCAGTCACCCCCTGCCATTTTATCCGTGTAAATATAAAACATTGATCAGGCAGGGGCTATAGTCCTTCCATAGTTCCAGTTAACCAGTCCACTTTAGCCACCCAAACCCATAGTCCAATATCTTTGTTACCATATCCTGCAATAGTCCTACACCAACCGGGGGTTGTCCTTGGGTGCACTTGCATAGCGCGAACAGGGATAATCGTCGGTTGGTGCCCCATTTAAATCAAAACGTTTAACAGGCCTCTGCGAGTTGGCTTCGGCCCCTCGTACGCCTTCAAAAGGACCGGGACCCCATGGTCCCGAGATATGTTAAGACAAAAATATAATAATAATAATAATATATTTATTTGCTCAAAACACGGTATAATAGGTCTTACAGTTTAAAATAGTACAAACATGTTTTGCCGGGTTTAGACTCAGCATGCAAATTTGAGAATAAAAGTAAGCACTTACTTAACTAACATTTTGTGTCAAAAAACTGTTTCAGACTATAAAAGTTATTTTGTCTTAGCCATGCACTCAATTTCCGCTTAAAACAGTATCTCGTATTTAACAATTTAAAATCACCGGGAAATTTATTATAAATCCGTACACACATAGCTAAGCAGCTTTTGCTATATTTTGCAAGCCTAGGAGCATTGCTTACTACGAGCCTATATGGGTCTCGTCTGTTTCGAGGACATATATCGTTCGCTGTTTTAAATAACTTTTTATGTTTCCACACAAACATGCATATTTCGTAGATGTATAGACAAGGCAGCGGCAACAAACCAAGTTTTTTAAATACTGGTTTACATGATTCGTCAGGTTGGAGTCCATATAGAGCTCTAATGCACTTTTTTTGTGCAACAAATGTTCTTTGTTGGTCAGTACTGTTGCCCCACATTATAAGTCCATAGCGCAGTATAGATTCTACGTATGCGTGGTAAACTAATATGGCTGTTTTTAAATTGGTAACTTTTCTTACTTGTCTCAGCGCATACACAAATCTATTTATTTTACTAGAGACATTGTCTACATGCATTTTCCAATTTAAATGTTCATCAATAGTTATACCCAGAATATTAATCTGGGTAACAGATTTGAGTTTGGGTATATGAAGACTGAAATTAGATTTATTGTTATTACATTTATTAAATTGTATATATACTGATTTGTCAAGATTTATTTTCAAATTTTGAATACGAAGCCAATTAATTAAGATGTCAATTGTGTTGTTAATGTCAACTTCATGGTCATAAATTGTATTATATTTTTTATTAGATGTCACAATAATAGAAATGTCATCAGCAAATAATATGCATTTATGGTTAGTTATTTTAGTGATGTCATTTATGTACAATAAGAATAAGATTGGCCCGAGTATGCTTCCTTGAGGAACACCGAATCTGTTACAAATATATTCAGATGCGTATAGTGTTAGGTCCTTATCATCGTTAATATTTGGTATAGTTACACATTGTTGTCTGTTATGAAGGTATGACTTTATCCACTGTAAGGGTGGCCCTCTGATTCCAAGTGATTCTAGTTTTTGTATTAGTAAATCGTGGGAAACTAGATCGAAGGCCTTTGATAAATCAAAAAACAGACCTGTGGTTAGATTATTATCATTGATACTAGGTAATACAGCTTTCATGAGGGCATAGATGGCTAATGTTGTAGATTTATCTTTTTGGAACCCATACTGTTCATTTTCTATTATATTAAATTTATTACAATAATGCACGAGTCTTTTGTACATGCATTTTTCATATATTTTAGATAAAATGGGTATTAATGTAATAGGGCGATAATTATTCATGTCATGTCTTTCTCCTTTTTTGTACAGAGGCTTAACAATGGAAAACTTCAGCGCTTCTGGAAAAATTCCACAGCCAAATGACAAATTAATTAAGTATGTTAATAGGTCAACGATTTCGTTAGCACATATTTTAATGATTTTTGTGCTAATTTCATCGTAGCCTTCGGAACTGGTATTATTTAAAAGCGTTATTTCCTGTCTAACTTCATTTACTGTCATGGGCTTAAGGAACATTGAATTGACAGTTATATTTTTCCCACAGTTACTTTTAATGTTTGTATCTATTAATTTATTAGTTGAATTGATGTAGTGGTTATTAAAAGCGGATGCTATTTCAACTGGATTGGAAATTAGTGTGTTGTTAATTTTGACATTCTCAATATTACTTTTAGGGTTTGTATTATTAAGCTCATCTTTTATAACCTTCCAGGTGGCTTTACATTTGTTATCGTTTTTTGCAATAAAATTGATGTTTGCATTCTTTTTAGAGTTGAAGATGCATTTTTTAAGAAGTTTAGAGTAGTTAAAGTATTTGATCTTATTAATTGCCGTTTTATTTTTATAGAATCGATGACGTAGAGATCGTTTTGTCTTGCAACTTTTTTTTAAGCCCTTACTTATCCAAGTTTGTTTCTTTTTGTTATTTATATTAACTTTTACTCTTAATTTAGGGAAGCAAAGATTGTAGAGTAAGCAAAACATTTCATGAAAGTGATTAAATGCTATGTTTGCGTCATTAGCTGCATATATATCACACCAAGATAAATTACGTAGGCATTCCTTAAACTTTCGAATATTATCCATGCTGAAATCTCTTTTATATGTATAATATGTTGGTAGTTTTTGTGTTTTGTATTTTAGTGGAATGGTCAACATTTGCGCAGTGTCATGGTCCGATAAGTGAAGTGGCATTACAATTGCAAAAGCGTCAGGAATATTACTAAGAATGTGATCAATACATGATAACTTGCGTGTTGGCTCATTGATGTGAAATTTCAGGTTGTAATTATATGCCAAGTCCTGTAATTGATTAGTAATATGACCTTTTTTTAAGGTGTTGATATTAAAGTCACCTGCTAAAACTACATTCATTTTAGATTTATACTGTTGCATTAGATTGTGCAGGAGGCTATTTAATTTACTTAGGAATTGGGTGGGATCCGATTGAGGTGTTCTATAAATACAAATAATAATTAATTTGTGTTGTGTAAGTTCAATCCCACAAACCTCGAACGTATTTTGCGTGGCGTAGGTTTTTACAAATGGCAGATCTTTGAAGAAAATATTTTGTTTTAATAAGATGCAAGTGCCACCTCTTTGCTTTTCTCTGCAGTAGTTGGCTGCCATTTCGTATCCATGAATTTTAATGTAGCTTTCGTATCCTTTTTTTATAAAGGTTTCTGAGAGACATATTACCTCTGGGTCATTACGCGCTTCACGTAGTTCTTGTAAAGTTAGTTCAAAAATTTCTCTTTTACATAAAATACTGGCAATATTCTGATGGAGAATTGTAAGGTTATTAGTTACAGGAGGTTTGGTCTCGAAAAAATGTAGTGTTCCGTTTTATGATCGGAAAATAATACGGAATGGTTCCTCTGTGACTTTTCCCTATCGGATCTATAAGATTATCCTGTTTTTGTAAGTTAGAGCTCATACTGCGAAAATAGAATGGAATTGTTCCTTTTTTGGGTTCAATTACTTTAGTACTCAATTTAAGGCTTGGTTTGTTACTCGCTATTTTCTTAATAAGTTCCCTTGGATTTAAATAATTGTTATTATAATCATTACAGTCTATAAGGTAATTGATCCTATTACACAATTCAGACGTCTTAGAAGTTTTACTTTCTAGAAATTCACATTTTTTATAGTTTTTACATACGTTTTTAATGCGATAATTAAGCTTATTTATGTCTAAGTACTCACTTTTAAACACATTTAATACTATAATCGTGTTGTTATAAAATGTCTCTAGCACAGTTTGCAGATTTGATACAACATACCTTAAACTGTGGTCATTTTCTCCCAAACAAATTACGAGTTTGTCATTGAAATTTAGCTTAGCATGAAGACAGTTAATTGTTATTTGGCTACTTAAAGCATTTGGTTTTGTTTCTGAAATAATACTATATTTTTCATATTGTGTATTCTGCCTTGAATCCATGATTGCTGCTGCTAGGCCGACGCATTGTTGAGAGCCAAAGATGACAATTCTATTTGGCGGTTTCCATTTTTGGTCTTCAGTACTCGCAGGTGTTTGAGGGCAGAACTGTTGCACCTGGGGTTGTATAGGCTTTTTGTTATCGTAGTGTCTTAATGAATCTATTTCCTTCTTAAAGCTTTCAATCTGTTGTTGTGCGTTTACTAATTCTTGTTGTAGATTGGTGATCTTCTGTTGTAGATGCATAATTTTGATGCTTTTACTATCTGCATTCGTTTTGCTTGTAAGAGGAGTAGAAGGTGTAGAGAAGGTCTGGTGTAGTAAGGATAGTCTCTTTCCTTTAATATTGATATCTGGATTATTTTCAAGTGGAGAATGGCAGAGTGATTTTAACATTTTAATTTCTGTAGTTAACTTGCTCAATTGTTTGCGAAGATTGTTATTTTCAAGAATCGTATTTTCCAGTTCATTTTCTGTACTATCGAGTTTATGCGTGAGCTCCATTATTGTGTCTTTCATTTCCAGAATAGTCAAGGTTTCCGATATGGTGCCGTCCACGCTTTTAGACAGCTTGTTAGGAGTGATGTACGATTCATCCGATGTTTCGCATTCGGATAGTATATGGGAATCTAAGATTTTGGAGCTATTTGGGGATCCGGAATTTGCTGCTTGAAGTTGTGGACTTTCTTGGGCATATTGGTGTATCTGTTCTGGAGAAAAACGGTTTACTTGAGGTTTTTTCCTTGTGGTAATGTTAGAAGTCTGGCTACCGTTAAAGACCTTTTTATTACTTTTGATACACACAGTACATCTCCATTTTCTCTTTGATTCTTGGTCTAACAGACGGTAAGTTTGCTCCGGATAGCCAATGCAGTCTGGTTCATACCGCTTGTTACAAGTTGAACATAATGCGGTTTTTTTAATATCAACCGATTTCTTGCATTTAAAACAAGTAGTTTTCTCTGGCATCTTGCAGCCAATTTTTGAAGTGCTTTTAGCCGACATAATAGGTTTTTCCCTTATTTGGATAGATTTTTGTCGTAATAGAGGAACTGGATACACTGGGCACACTGTACAGATTATAAGACAACACTATCAACTGTTAAATTCTTTGATGTGCCAAAGTGCTATGTTCCAGATTAGTAGAATGAATTTTCTACATGCGCAATCTTGTGTCCGATGTCAACTGTGTTCTGCTACTCGTCAACAGATGTCGCTATTCCAATTATAGACAGTTATCGAAATTTTAATATTCAAGCATTCACTTCGTTCAATGTAACCTACTTGTGGTTTTTTTCCTTTATAAATTCCAAACATGAATTTTGGAACCTACGAAAAGTGATGTTGTTACTTGGGTTTGAACTCACAGCCACTCATGTGCGGCTAGTTGCAAAAGCGGAGCTGTTAGCCACGAAACCGACCGAACATAGTAAAATATGTTCAATTTGTTGAGCAGTTGTAGCAAATATTTTTCCTATAATTAGGTAAGTCTGTTATTATGATGCCTGACGGTTGAGATTTAAATCACTTTTGCACTTTGTCTTTGTTATAATTAGTTTTTTTTCCGCACTTGTTTTGATGAATTTGGGTAACAATTATTATGAGGATTGCAATTTTTTGTTTATTTAGATTGATATTTGATAAACTTTCTTCATGTTTTTTATTGTAAGGCAAATTTTATAGTTCAAAGTATATTGTGTAATCACTTCACAGTTTATGTATGTAATCCGTGGATAACACTGTCACTTATGAATTAGGTGATGTTTTATTGGTTCACTTAGGTTTACTTCACTTATAAGAGTAATAGTATTTTTAACAATTTTATAATCACAGAGCATTTGTTTTTACTTTAGGCTAGACGCAGCGCCATCTAGTATTCCGTAATAGTAATATGCTTTCTTGATACGTCTCGTCTATGAAGTTTAGCTAGGTATTTCATTTGACCCCGTATGTAAGATTTTTTGCTCTTCAGCGACCGCTCCCAAGTCCGCGAGCTAGTCCACGTCTATGAAGTTTACCTAGCAATTCATTAGTATGTAATCTTTTTTTTCTCTCTCTTTCCAGCGATCGCTCTCAAGTCCGCGTCCTAGTCCCGGGCGCGGGACTGGGCCGACTCGCGTGGGAAGTGGCTGCGCGCGGCTACACTTGTCAAGGCAACGAGTTCTCGCTGTTCATGCTGTTCGCGAGCAACTTCATACTCAACAGATGTACCGAGGTAGGTTATAGCCAAACAAAAGTCCTTGTTCGTTTGCTTTGTTAAGAATATGTGGTTAAAAAAGAAACACACTACTAAAGTCTATTCAAATTCTTGTAACCAATTGACGTTATTTCCACTTGAACAAATATCAACTTTACCTTAGTGTTAATTCAGTTGATTTCAGAATGACTATTGAATGAATATAGAATTGGCAGCGTAAATTGGAAACTGAATTAAATTGTTAACACATTTGAAAGGAAATGTGAAATAAGTTTTTTTAAAGGTGGCGTTGTGGTTGTGCTGCAGTTTTTTTTAAGTGAAAACTTCTTTAAGTGAATTGGGTATTTTTGAGATGGAATGAACTCGAAGCATTTATTTCAAATAAACCAGTTATAGGCACTTTTGAATTGTCAAGGGGTCGGTCAGTCAGAAAGATGAAGCTAGTTGCCCATTCCAAAGCGTAGTAGGTTCCTAAGGAAAAGAATGGGCAAGAAACTCTATGGACACGGACACTCTTTTAAATCACAATATGGTTACAAAATATTTGTTCATTCATGTTGAAGTTATAATGTGAGAACGATGCAGAACGTTAAAAGCGTCCGTAATAAAAAATAATACAATTCAAAAATTAAATTAAAATAAGCCATGGCAGGTAAGAGATTACCAGTCCCTACTGACAGCGCCCGTTCACGAACATGACGCATGGATTAGCACCTTTCAGCTCAACCATTTTGAAGGGAAACAATTGATTTCGCGACACTGTTACCGACACCAGCTTTTGACCATTAAAAAGACATCAACGCGCGATACATTATTTCCTGCACAATAGAATTGTTCACGTTTCTTCTGTCGGCACTCCCGGAGTGCCACTGTTTTTTTAATACAAGAATTTTCCTGATATTATTTTTTTAATGTACAGATAAACAAATACACAGTGCACCCGTGGGTCCATCAGTACGTGAACAACATAACCTGCGAACATCAGTTAATATCAGCCAAGTTCCCCGACGTGTGTCCGTCGGGCAACAGACCTAATCACAACTTCTCTATGACGGCCGGCGACTTCCTCAAAGTAAGTGCTTGATGCTGTTTTCCCTTGTTGGTCCGAATTATAAAAGATCAGCCAGAAACCAAAAGACTCGACACGGTTCGTCCTAGGACAATAAGCAAATGGTTATTTTCCAAAACATTTGGCTTAACTAAATTATAACTTTAGAGTGATATCTGTTATTCCACGCCGTCAACTCCCAATCCCAAGCTACACAAAGGCAACTCGAGTCATTATTTGAAGCACCAGATTTACCCACTGACACTCCGTTCAAGGCTTTTGCCTCATATCACAGGAAATCAGCTACATTTTGTATTGGACTTTAATGTAGTTAATTGATTCAGGCGTGACCTTGCGGAAATCCGTTATAAAATACAATAGACGTGGTTATATTTAGTAACTTGTTCCGGTTAGCTATTTCTAAAGTGCCATAAAAAACTCCTGAAAGAAATCGACATGTAATTCACCTCTCAACGAAGCATCCTCAGGATGACGATTGACTTGAACCCGAACATGGCGCGTCTCTGCGTTCAGCGCTCGGTGTGGCAACACGCCGTTAGAAATAGCTAAGCGGAACAGGTTACTAAATATATCCACGTCTATTGTATTTTTTTTTGGACTTTATCCTTTTGCGAAGCCTCCAAAAAAAAAAAAACTTCTTTATTAAAACACTCATTTCGCAATTCCAGGTATACACAGAAGCAGACGAATGGTCCTGCGTAGCGACATGCTTCTTCATCGACTGTGCGCCCAACGTGATCGAGTTCATAGAGAGAATATATATGATATTACAGCCCGGTGGCTACTGGATCAACCTGGGCCCTCTGCTGTACCATTATAGGTAAATATTTAGAAAATGTTCATAATAAAGAACACGACAAAAAAAGCGGAAGGGCGTGTCAAGAACCCACCCATGTTCCTTCAGTTGCCTGTATGTTGCCAGGGTGGCCACGGTATCCCTTTCGGACTTTCCCGCAATCCCGACAGACATCGGCCCTAGCGGACCCCGTCAGTTCTGCTGACATCTCTTTGAGGCGCGCGTGGAACACAACGCGCCGTCGACCCGGGCCTGGTCCTTATCGGACGGCGAGCTACCCATTGCTCACCGTCCGCAAGCCCGCGCCTACGGTGGCCGGGAATCGGCCTGCGATTCCCAATTAAGCTAAGAGTGCGTTCCAATCAAAAGGGGCCGTTCAAGTATTACGTAAGCAGATTTATTACAATTATTTATCCCCCGCCCCATGCTTACGTAAGCATTGGGTTATGCATTTTTCTTTTAATATTAGTATTTTGTTTTCTTATTGATTTATGAGCAGCAGTTATAATTCTAGAAATATATTCCTTTCGTTTTCAAGCATAGACAATGTGTGGGTTGCCATATGTGTAAAAAAAGTAAATAATTACTAACTAATAATAACTAAATAATTACTAACTAATTATTTACTTTTTTACCCCCCATGTCATCAAAAATAAGCAAAGCATGGACCCCTCCGCCCCACTATAGTGCTTACGTAATACTTGAACGGCCCCAAAGCGCTACAAGTGGAACTCATGGAATTCACGACTTCTCGTTCGGCAGTCCCCGCTTGTCTATGGCCAATGTCTACTAGGCTAATAAATGTGTTGATAAATCCAAAATTTTATTTCACAGTGACATGCCAACGGAGAACAGTATCGAGCCGCCATACGACATACTACTCGAGATTATTAGAGATATAGGATTTGATATATTGGTGAGTTACGTTATTACAAATCTTTTTACACATACCGAATAATTCTCGGCACGATCGCTTCATTTTCAGCGGTCCTTTTTTTTTGGGTGGGAAATTATCAAATAACTTCTCCCGCTTTGGGCGGAGCAGAAGGCCGTGTCAGACTCTCACTGACTAAAACCCACCCGTGATCCTTCGGTTGCCCTGTTGCCGAGGGCCACGATCTCCCCTTTCGGTTTTCTTCGCACGCCCGGCAGGCATCGGCCCTAGCGGACCCCGTCAGTTCTGCTGACATCTCTTTGAGACGCGCGTGGAACACAACGCGCCGTCGACCCGGGCCTGGTCCTTATCGGACGGCGAGCTATCCATTGCTCACCGCATATCTTCGATGTAAAAAATAAATAATAATTGCATTGTTCCACTAACGATAGATCACTTGTATCGCGTCCTGCGTGTTATGTTACCTGCATGTTACAGGAACTAATGATAGTATCCCTGATGGCGCCAAATTCACAGCTTAATTCTGGGCGGACTCAATCTAGATTGCATTCGAAATGCTAAGAATAACCGCAAAAAAAAACACATTCTTAGATCTGTACGTTATGTTCTGGAATGGCTATCACATAACAAGCTGAATGCGTGTCACATTCCCAAGTCTATTCCATAGACCAGCATAGAAACGGGTTTTGTCTACGGAAGAATAGACAAAAACACAGATTGTGATTGTTTATCTGTCATTTTGTCTATTCTTCCGTAGACAAAACCCGTTTCTATTCTGGTCATGCTAAGCGTGCTGCTAAGAAACATTATTTTTTTATTATTTATCCATCAAGTTAAAATAAAATAACTTTTGTCCACAGAAAGAACAAACGGGCGTTAAAACTAAATACGCCCAAAACCCGCACTCTATGATGCAACACGAATATGACTCAGTGTTCTTCGTGTGTCGCAAACCATACTGTATGTAGCCACGTAGCAAGTTATAACTTATTTATTATAAAAACGTTTTATATGTAGACCACTTTAAGATTAGAATTTATGAAATTTTTTGTCCATTTTTGTGGGCAACTGTTGGCCGACTGTTGCGCCACAGTTGCCACTCTATTACGCAGTTGTAAACAACAGTTTTGTAACATAATTTTGTATTGCTGGAAACATGTAGTTGGCAATATTCTAATATGATTGTGTTGATAGGACCACTTACGCGGGCAACTTAATTGAGCAATTATGGGCAATTTTGGTAAAAAATTAAGTCATGACAACATCATTCTGTGATGCCAACATGTAGGTATTGTTGGTGTTACCAATATTTTGTAACCATATTTTGATTTAAAAGAGTGTCCATAGAGTTTCTTGCCCGTTCTTCTCCATGGGTACCTAACGCTTTGGAATGAGCAACTAGCTTCATCTTTCTGACTGACCGACCCCTTGACAATTCAAAAGTGCTTGTAATTGGTTTATTTGAAATAAATGTTTTGAGTTTGAGTTTGTAGAAATATACCAGCACACCATATTAAGCGATATGGAGCAATTTATTAAACTACATTGCTCCACTACCCCAGGTAACAATTGCCCGTGTAAGTGCATCCGGAAACATGTTTCCAGCAACACAACACACGTTGCTGCAACAATGTTGAGCAACTTATGTTTACCATTTTACGGCTATTTAAGCAACTGTTGCATAAAAGTTGCGCCACTGTTGCGCCACCATCGAAATAAGCACAAAAACTTTATGAAGTAACATGGATACTAATTGTTAGTGATGTGTAGCTACGTAGTACATATTAATAATTATTTATTATTATACCATGTGGGGACGACAAGACGATAATAAATGAAAATACTGGCAATAAAGTATTTCTATTTTCTTAATGTCCCTCGGGTATCATCGCATTTCCGAATACAAACGAATACTAATTTCCATGTCCATCAATTGTTAGATTTATCTTGTATAATAATTTGAATTCAGAACTATGTACTTTATTGTTGTTTTGTTTTGATTTCCGTGTGAATTATATAGAGCTGTAAAACTATTTTCCTATCTGTCGTGCCTGCGACTTTAGCAGCTTTCCTACCATTTTTTTAAAAATAATATACATTAAGTTAAAAGAGTATTAACAACTCTATATACTTCCAAGTCGATTGAGAGCGTCCGGTCTGCACCAAGTGCAAAGGGCAACTGATATAACTCCGATTACTGACGAAACACGAGGTTTGCCGAGGGACATTAAGAACATGTTTGGCTGTACAGGGTAGGAGAGGTTATTTACAATCAAATGACCCCTTTTGACTCCTATGCTAATGTAAAAAAAAACGAGTCGTTTGACATTTAATGGAGGTTTTAAATTTGATTGATCGGATTCGGAACCGGAACCGGAGTCGAAGATGGAAGTTGCAGAAAGATGTGTTATGGGAAGGCTTAATGAAACAATAGCAATATAATTCAGTCTCTTTAATCAGTAAAATATTAGCGATTACATCCACAAACAAAACAATAAACTGAGACTTCGAGCGCGAGCGTGTATAAAATAAACTAAAATTACACTAGCGACGAGTTAAAACTTGTTTGTACGCGCTCTAGTCACGTGCATCGCTGTGTTTCGAACTTCAGTATAACTCCGATTCAAAATTATCGGAACCAAAATCTGAATCGAAGGTGTAAAATTAATCGGAAGTTCCGACCTTTCGGAACCGGAACCGAAGCTCCGTAACATCCCTGGTCTGTACCACACCTTTCTGATACAAACTGTATATTTGATTGAATTTTTGACAAAGAAGTTAGTAAGATATGCATTTAATTTACTGTCGTATTGACGTCCTCACCCGGTATAAACATATTGATGGAGGAAAGATTTCGAATTAACGGTTTGGGGAATGGCCTGATTTTATTTTGATTTCTATGTGGATCTTAAAGCCGCGCGCACTTTGGATGAGTTTTCGTACGAATTTCACTCGTGCGTACACGTACGACCATGGTCGTACGAATTGAGTGCGCACACTGGATACGTTTTTTTCCGTCAAATAGAACAAATCCCAGCAAGTTAGGATTGTTTTCGGACATTCGGAACTATACGTACGTATTCGTACGACTAAGACGCACCCAGTCTGCGCGCTCCCTTTGTACTTGGAAGGTCGGGATCGTTCGTGCGTGTTCGTTCGTGTACGCACGAGTGAAATTCGTACGAAAACGCATCCAAAGTGCGCGCGGCCTTAGGCTTCCTGTACATGACGCCGGAGCCGCACCGGCGCTAGACCGCATGTTTGTGTATACGAATGAATATCGCCCATGCGCCGCCCTGCCACCGAACCGGCGCCGCGTAGATTTTACATTTTCATTCTGAGATGTTCTGAAATTTTTCATCTTGCGATCAGGCGCTGGTGCGGCTCCGACGTTGCACATGTACGTTTTATTGCCGTGAAAACCTACGGTTGATTCGTGTGTAGGCATGGTCGTCATGTGGTATGGATCACTGTGGAAGCTTGTTGACAGACACGGCGGTACCCACCGTGGTGGTTGGCCGTGTGATATAGAAGCTTACACGAGAATTCTGCGGTGCGAATAGCGCGCCGCACAGTGGGCTGAAAATCGGCTTTCATAGACATTCGATTTTTTTTTCGAATTGGTCAAATTTTTTGATTGGAATTGTTTAAAACAATCATGACCTTGAGGTATAATTGGTATGACGTCATAGAACATAGTGGAAGATAGACTTTTGATTTTTTTTCAAAATACTTGTATGGGAATTATCATAAAATCTTCAATATCTCAGCTATCGCATATTTGCGCAAAAGAATTCTTTCACACAAAAAATCTCCTATTTTTTTTGCCAATTTTTGATATATTTCACTTTTATGGCAGAGGTGCGATGAAAAAGAAAAAAAATAAAAATAATTTTATTATTTTTATTTCTTCATTTATAACGATTATAAATGAATTTAATTACGCATTAGAATAATATAACAAAGAATATATAGCACAATAGTCTAGGCCATCGTGAGCCGCTTTTTTAGTCATTGATTTTTATACTACCTAGCAGAAAAACAGCATCTTATACGTAAAAAAACAATTCTTAAATTGTTGACAACAAATACTCGACTTTATCGGAAGCCTGACCCTTTTAGCCTATAACAATTACCGAGAATTATTGCTAATAGGTACCTACCTATTAACTAATAGGTAGGTGATCACTGATCACCTAATTTAAGTTTTATTATGACAATGAAGGGTTTTTAGGCTGATTACTAATCGTTCTCCAGAGGTAGAACTTACAGAATCACTGTGCCTAATGGGTTATTATCATTAGGGTATAATAACAGTTAAACATATAATATACAACTACAAATATGACTTACATTTAAATTTTAAATAGTTTTATATAAAAAAAAATAGAACAAAAATAGTACCTAAATCTAAATACATTCTAAAAATAAAATTTAATTGATTATTTACAGACATGCTCTAAATTAATACTAACAAAAGTAAAACTAATAAAAAGTTAGTAAATAAACAAAAACATCTTAACCTACTGTTAGTCACAATCACTACATTCTGATTCTGATTCAGATTCGGAATCTAATTGATTTATATCGCAAAATTCGACATCGGGTTCTTGCAGGTTATCCAAAAGATCCCGAGTTTCAGAGAAGAGAGCTTTCCTGTTCTTTACATCCATAATTGGTCTAACTGAAGAAATGAGAGGGTCTGAAGTGAGAAGAAGCATGTTTAGAATGTCTTCATTAGAACATTGTCTGCTCTTTTTTCTTGAATGATGACATCTAAATCTTCGAAAGTCCTTATTACGAGCCTCTGATGCTTCTTCTGAAAGACACCCAATTGGTACTACTGCATTACAAGCTATAATATCTGCCCCATGTACAAGTAACTTGTGCACAGTTGACGACATGTAATACCAGTTATAAAGTGCCAAATACCTCTCTGCTGTCTTTAGGCAGTACTCTTTAAATTTTTCAATATATATATTTTCTTCTGATGTAATAGCCTGTAAAATAACAGCAAATCTCCGAATCAAATTCTCATCCAGACCCGTAATGGCTGCGGTTTTTTCCGGAAATTCAAAAAATCTCCGTGCTGTATTTCCATCGTTGGTTGTTCCTGAGCCTTGTTTAACCACACCTATGATCAGGTTCAGTTCCCGCTTGAAACCGTCTTGGATTGTTTTTTTCCTTGCCTGCAGAATAGCTTTATCTTCTTCCCCTTTTGCCATCCATTTTTTAAGATCTTGTCTGTAAGAAATATTTAAAAGGCATTCCATGCAATTGATGCGTGCATGTAACGAAGACAGCCCAAATTCGTATAAATTCTCAGAAACAGGCCTTTTTAACACTTCCGTTAAATTGTTCATCTCTGAAGGTTTTGCCAAACATAAATAGCAAACTGAGCTGGCTTTGGCTTCAGAGATGTAAGTGCAGACCTTGCCATCGATCATGGTCATCTTAAGGTCATGGGTGACCTTGTTGCTGCCACTATCTGTCGGTCTCAACGCTTTTATTTCTTCTTTCATACTGTCTAAATGCTCATTGACAACCAGTTTGCTTTCTTTCATGAAGCTAAATCGCACGGGACGACAAAATGATGAAGAACAGGGTTTCGGGTTTTTCCATATGGTGTCACTGCCATTGATTAGTTTCAATGGAACTAATGATGTCATGAAGACACTAGAATCATCATTTTCACTGTCCATTGTCTGTTTATATCTGCTCTGGCTAGACGCACCGTCAAATCCCCATTTCGATATTAATATTAACTGTTTCTGTTCTACGCACTCAGGTAAACTGTCGAAGATTCTTTTGACTGTTAAATCTAATAATCCTTGAAGAGAAATTTTTGCTGATGAATCCGTCACTGTTATTGTTTGTTTGGAAGGATAACATTGTAATTTCGCCTGTTGAACTTTGTAATAAGATGGATACAAATCTTTTACGCCTTCACGTATGGCTGTTTCTCTCAATGTTATATATTGCCACTTAGATAATTTTAAAGAGAGAAATATGCCAAGTGCCTTCTCGGGTGTGAAAACTTGCTTGGCCAACGATTGATGAATTAAATTATTGAACTTATCAGCAGCTCCTGGATTTGTCAACATGAATTCTAGTGCTGAAGCAATATTCTCCTTTCCTTCTTGTCTCATCTTTATGATAGCAGCATATGCTATCTCACTGGACTCACAATTTTCTTGATCTGTAATTCTCCTTCTTTTTTGTTTCTTTCCTAGATCTTGAAATGGTTTACGAGTTGGTGCCTTTCTTTTTGTCATTGTTCCAACTGATATTGCTGCTGATGTAGATGTGGAAGGTTGAGGAGATATGGCATTTACTTCAGAATCCACAATGCCTGAAGCAGCAGGTACTTTTATGCAACTAGGCCAATCAATATCAGTCTCAAGCCAGTTTTTGTGTTCCTTTAAGAAACACTCCAGTTTTCTGTTGGCTTGCTTCCATTTCCTTGTAATAGCTAGTGTAATCCTTCTGCAATATTCTTTTAATGTTAAATTATCTTCATCGGAGAGATTTAAGTTCAAACGAGAAACTACAGCATTATATAGTGCAAGGCTGTCACTGTACTTCCCCGAATTCTTCAAAATCATGAAGAAATCTAGGTAAGTAGATAAACTCTCCATTTTTTGCAAGCACAATTTCACTGTTAACACAAGGGGAAATCAATGTGAACTGAATAATTGTTCCCAATACTGCACTTTAAATACCTGTGAGATATCTGTACAGAACTAAATTAACCCTAATGATTATAACTCATTAGGCACCTGCACAGTGATTCTGTAAGTTCCTCTGGAGAACGATTAGTAATTAGCCTAAAAACCCTTCATTGTCATAATAAAACTTAAATTAGGTGATCAGTGATCACCTACCTATTAGTTAATAGGTAGGTACCTATTAGCAATAATTCTCGGTAATTGTTATAGGCTAAAAGGGTCAGGCTTCCGATAAAGTCGAGTATTTGTTGTCAACAATTTAAGAATTGTTTTTTTACGTATAAGATGCTGTTTTTCTGCTAGGTAGTATAAAAATCAATGACTAAAAAAGCGGCTCACGATGGCCTAGACTATTGTGCTATATATTCTTTGTTATATTATTCTAATGCGTAATTAAATTCATTTATAATCGTTATAAATGAAGAAATAAAAATAATAAAATTATTTTTATTTTTTTTCTTTTTCATCGCACCTCTGCCATAAAAGTGAAATATATCAAAAATTGGCAAAAAAATAGGAGATTTTTTGTGTGAAAGAATTCTTTTGCGCAAATATGCGATAGCTGAGATATTGAAGATTTTATGATAATTCCCATACAAGTATTTTGAAAAAAAATCAAAAGTCTATCTTCCACTATGTTCTATGACGTCATACCAATTATACCTCAAGGTCATGATTGTTTTAAACAATTCCAATCAAAAAATTTGACCAATTCGAAAAAAAAATCGAATGTCTATGAAAGCCGATTTTCAGCCCACTGTGCGCCGTACTGTAAAGAAACCGTGCCGTGTACAACTTTATTCCGGCCTGACATTTTAATTTTGACAAAAAAAAAATTAAGACTGTATTAAATATAGTATTAGTATGAGTAAGTGAAAAGCAAATGCTTCCCGTTTTGGTGACTTTCCCCAAACCGTTATTTTAGAGATGATTGTGTTAGAACAGCGATACTGAACTGTTATCATTTGCCACTATTCTCGACATACAACTCGACTATTCGTCGAATAAAAGAATGACGATTTAAAACGTCATCTGTGCCTAATGAAGTTATTATTAAAAAATCCGACCAAGTTCACATTATTTAACAAAAAACGCCAAAAAGGTTTATTGTATGGGGATAACCTATATTTTATTTTTATTATTTGTTGTTATAGAGGAAATATAGAAATACTTCTGTGAAAATTTCAACTGTCTACCTATTACGGTTCATGAGATACAGCCCGCTAGCAAATACGCGGACGGACGAACAGACAGCTGAGGCTTAGGGTTCCGTTTGGCACCCTTCGGGTACGGAACTCCAAGAAAACAGTATGTGAGCTGAAATATTAAGGGCGCAATTCACAAACGGCCCTTTAACTTAACTTTGCTAATTAAAGTAAGGTTTGTATGCCAATATGAACATTATGTATAAAAGATTTAAGTTCAGATTCGTATGAACCGTTTTACTAAAGCCAACGAGATTATGAGTCGAGATTTTCATGCGTTGGGATTAAAAACTTTAACTTAATTCCGTATGGTTCAGTATCAATTGCAACTAAAATTATTTGATGACGTTTATTGATAGTTTTTTCATTCAAAATTCAACTTAGATGATTTGAATTTAAAGTTGATATTTTAGTATCGCTGTTCTAAAACAACAGGGCAGCTGTAAGCCGTGTATAATCGAAAGATCTCTACGCCACAAGAGTAAAGAAATAGGACAGTATAGTAGAGATTACAGGTCAGTAATATAGGGTACAGTAAATAGCTCTCATGTTTTGTAGCCAGTATGTTGGTTACGGATGGACAGATGTATTTGAATTGCTCGTAAGAAACTTGCACGGTTTCATTTTTGTCTTCTTCTTGAAGATGTCAAAAACGAAAAGTTAAAATATGCACAAATAATTTTTTGATTGGAATGCAAAAGGTGATTTTTCAAAAAATGTTTACTAACTCGACGTGACGTCACTCACGCCTTCACAAATAATATATTTAGCAGTTTTTTTAAAATTAATACGTAACAAACTATTGCGTTTTTTTTTATGTGGCTTTTCTGAATTGTTGTCATGTCATTTTCACATGGACAAAATGCCCATTGATTTTTGGACGTTTATTTCAAGAGTAGTCAAAAAAGGTAGATTATAAAGAAGAATCTTTTCAGTTGAAAATGACTGGCATTTTCAAGTTTTCAAACCAGTTTCTCAATCATTCAGTGCATCTGTCTACCCGTGAATCGACAAACATTATAACTTTAGTATTTAAGTAAATTTTTGTTTACGAACACTAGTACATAAGCTGTTATCACAAAGTATTTTTGTTTTAATTCTTGTGAGTCACTAGAATATGATGAAAGACGGAATATAAAATTCTAGAATCCATCTTATTGGTCAACGTAACATATTACACCAGTTATCAAAATGCCCTCTACGACTAGCGAAGCTTGAACGTAGGTCTGGCGCACTCTGATTTGTCTCATACTATCACTTTGCTGACAGCCTATTAAGGGGTTGTTCATTAATCGCGTGATGTTGTTTAGCAACTTTTTAGCCCCCTTTGCCCCCAGGTGATTGTCGTGAGGTTTTAGACTAACCCCCCTACCCAAAATCACGTGTATTTTTCTGGTACAAAGTATCTTTTAATACAAACTATCTTTTAAAAATTCAGAGTATGAAATACTCTGAATTTTTCTTTAAATACAGGAATAATCGTTGCCAGTCAAAGTCACGCGCCGCTATTCGGTTTGGAATTCGCGCGTTCAACGAAAAAATTAGTACCTACACGTGATATCGCACTACACCACTACCTCCTCCCCCCTTGTGATATTTTCCGAACTCGTATCCCCCATTTCGAGCCTCACGTTATTAATGGACGATCCCTAGAGCTGATGTACATGGTGCGATTTAATTGCTCGTGGCATACCATATAAGTTAAAGCAACAAAGTTGGACAGTCTCTAAAAAGTCTTTAGTCTCCAAAGTCATTTGTTGCTTCAATTTTATTGAATAACATAAGCAAGAAACTTGCATCGTGTACAGATAGTGCACTCTTGTACACACTGCTACAAGCTATACATTTCCAGTATAAGCTGATCTCGCATTGTATAGGATTTCCGTACAATGAGAGGTCCGCTTGTACTGGAAATGTATAGCTTAATATGTAGCCGTGTGTACTGTAAGCGTTTATAAAGAAGAGGGGCGAGTCTTCGTAGATGTCACTATATGTAATTGGGGCTTTATTTTTAAAAATTTTAGAGAAGAAGAATAATTCCCCGTTATGTTCATTATTATTTATTGTAGTGACTCGCAAGAATTATTTAATAATCGCCAACGCGATAGCGACTGAAACGTAATAGTTTTTTTTTTCTAAGAAATAAGGAGTTTTAGGGTCTAATTTTGCGTGCACATCAATACATAATTATTAGTTTCTCTCCTGATCATTTAAAAAAATACCCTTTTTACAGAAAAAAATATAAAAAAAGCCACTTTTTGAAAAGGAACGTATTATGAGTACGTAGGTCCGCTCTCTGGAGTCCTTATCATCATCGGTAGCATGTGTCCGATGCTGGTAAGTAGGTAACACTATTTTTTTAGTGAAAACTTCTTTAAGCGCGTTGGGCATTTTTGAGATGGGACTAAACAATTGATTTGGCGACACTGTGACGACACCAGCTTTTAACCATTAAAAAGACATCAACGCGCGATACATTATTTCCTGCACAATAAAATTGTTAAAGGTTTTCACTTCTCTCGCCACTCCCGGAGTGCCACTGTTTTTTTATAATTTAAAATTTAATAGTTTATGTATTGATGTGAACATGATAGCCAAAATAAGAGCCGCAGCTGATATCTTTGTAATGATACGAATGTGTCGAGTTTTTCTTTATGTGGTAGTGAATTCATGGATCCATTCTATAGATACCCGGATTCGTCAAAGTTTAAAGGCGCGAAAGCTTCAACTTTCTGACTTCTAAAAGCCCCGTTTACACGATTCAAGTTTCTTGTCTGCAATAAAAATGGAGCAGCTAATGACAGTTGTTATTGCATCCAAAAGGGAATTAAATTGCACCATGTGAATCAGTCTTATGCCTGGCTTATAAGATGGCAGTGACTGGACCCAGTGACTCGGAATTTCGGACCCAGAAGTCAGCACTAGACTGAGTTGAAACTAGTGTCTACACGAGCCCAGTTGCAAGTCAGCGCTGGACTGACTTACACACTGTCACATTACGGAGCTCGTTTAAACCTGCTTTTGAGCACAGATTAATACAGATGGTCCACTCCGCAAAATCATTTAAATAAAGAGCGACTCTTCGACACAATAACGTGCAATTCAGGTCGCACAGCGCTAATTACCTACAATTATATTCACCTAGAAGTTGCCTCTCTTTCTATTGCGTAACTCTTAGATCTTCTGACTACGTTACACTCACTGAATTGGCCCGACAAGACGAGCCCGCCGCGTTCTTGTAGCTTCATAACTAAAATGCGGAGTGAACCATCTGTATTTGTCCGAGACTCTACTGCGGTATTTTTATCGCGCGATAATAACGGAAGCGTTATTGCAATGTCTGTTTTCAGTACATTTTGTATTAGGACGGCCACGAAGTTACACACTGCGATAATTACGCCGCAATAGGAGTAGGACACGCGTTTCTGCGTCCTGCGATATTCCGATAACTGTTCTTAGAACATTTTGTATTAGGACGCATGCGATCTTACACACCTGCGTTATTATCGCGCGATATGGAGAACACGTTAGAAATATCGCACGAAAAAATCGCAGCTGTGTGCAAGGAATCGGGACGCATTATCGCCATGAAATTTGCGTTATTATCGCGCGATAAGAACGCGCCGGTGGGGAAAGGCTTCAGCATTTTTTTTAAACACTTTTATGAATGCAAAGAAAAAGCAGATCGGCTACGTACACACGTCCGCATACAAGTGATAAATAGTCATAATGTCTTGAATAAATAATAAACTAAATATAACTTAGTTTCTAACATACAAGGGAATCTAAAGTTGAAATAAAAGCTGTAACAATAATTGTTTAATTGTATGATTATTATGTTTTTGGTGCGTTGACTGGCTAGAAAAATTTAATGTCTGTGAAATAATAAATGTCATTAGAAAATTTCTAAACGATGGCTACAACAAAACATCACACCTGTTTCCCGGAAGTGTTAAGTTGAGGTGTATGTATAGTACACTCACTCAATCGTTTTTTTTATTATTTGCTAAAATCAAAATGATCACACTACTTTCAAATAAACGAGTCTGTATTTTGTGAACAGTAAATTAGTTCTTCTTTATCGTGTCCTACATTTTCTACATACTCAAAAGTGTAATTCGTGATTAAAAACACGTTTCAATAGTTGGTACACACGGCTACATATCAAGCTATACATTCCCAGTATAAGCTGACCTCGCATTGTACGGAAATCCTATACAATGCGAGATCAGCTTATACTGGAACTGTATAGCTTGATGTGTAGCCGTGTGTACCTACGCATGCATATTTGCAATATTTTATTTCTCTAGCCAGTCAATCATGAAAAAAAATTGTGTATTAAAAGGTTCTAACGCTACTATTTTGTGTGTCGGCTCGAAACCATGCTTTATTATAGAACTAATGTTTTCGATGTGTAGCGTAGGTACACACGGCTACATATTATCGAGCTATACATTTCCAGTATAAGCTGATCTCGCATTGTATAGGACTTGATATGTAGCCGTGTGTACTACATTTTTGTAATTATATGTACGTCAGTACACTCTGTTCATTTTATTATGATTGGCAGCATCAGTATCACGTTCAGGTAAAAGACGAATCTTGTTGCACCAAAGAACTGCCACTGCGTCTACAGGGTCAAATAAAATTAGCTAGCCAAACTACACAAACTTGATGGGTACGATCAGTTTTTTTTTTTGTGTGACATCATTTCTCTCGCTTTCCTGCAATCAAAATTTAAATAGTCAAACCTGAGGGAGTGACTTCGAGAAAAGGGACGGAAGTAACAGGAAGCCGCAACAGAGAAAACGGAAACGACCTTGACGAGGCCCCGCCCCTTTAATGTTGCTTATTACCAAGGTGAGATGTCAGATGTTACACATCATATGCGATTACTGTCAATCAATCATTTATTAATTTGCAGAAATGGGTACTTACAAAAGAGGTCTTATACAAACAATAGTGTCCATTAGCCATATCCTACCATAAGGCATGCAAATTTACAAATCCACAGGTATCTATGAACAAGAATTTAATAATAAAGGCAAAGGCAGTGTAGGTCTGTAAGTCGGTCGCGTGCGTAAATACATTGTGTTCTGTTTTTGGCACTATACTGCGACGCCGACGTCTGCGGCGCGCATTTACATACATTGTGTACGCGACCGACATCAACGTAAGAGGAATTCAGGCCTAAAGCTCCCTCGTTTTTTTTTTCTTTTCAAACGTAATAATTTCAATTTCAAAGTATGAGTTTAATCTTTATTTTTGTTTTATAATCATTGGATTTCGATAACCATCTCGTCTGTGAAGTTTCGCCTGATAATTTTATTTGACCCTGTATTTGATTATACACATCAAACATTAAAAAAAAAAAAACGAGAATTATTGGAATTACTTAAATAAAAAGTCGTTATTTTCCTTAGGTAAAAAGTTTTTTTTTTTGTCAGTCATCATAAAATGAACACAGTTTTAAATCACTATGATCTTCATTTCGATCTTTTTAACATGTTATAGCTGAGTTAAATCTGTTGAACCGAGATTTAGATCAGTCGGATGACAGTGACGCGTATTTGTGTCGAATATGAGTTAAGAGGGAGATGTTCTTCGATATTATCAAAATGATTTTACAGTTTTGTCCACTTTGATCTGTTGTTAAAGCTTGTGTCAAATTAATATCATCCGTTGTTGTAATGTTACTGCACTTGCCCATTTGCGCAAAAATTCGCGTTATTTCGTTTATAAAAATAAACTTTATTGGAATTAAAATAGGGTTTATTTTGCATTAGCCAAGTAACGCGCGAATGCTTTGACAAATACGCCAAGGGCCAGCATTATATTGGTCAGCCAAATTGAGATTTGTCTGCAGATTTATTGTCTATCATGCTTTTAGGTAAGTCAGGCAGAAAGTTTACTCTTCAAGACACTGTAAAGTGGTACATTATATTTGTTTCAAGTTGTTCTACTGTGTAAAACGCACTGTTGTTAATTTGTTAAGCGAAGAGATTCAAAAAAATGATTTATTGGTTAATTTATTTTTTCATTACTTATTCCTAGCTCTTAAATTCCCCATCCTTACCTGGAGATATTCACTTCATAGGCATATTAGTTTATGTTGACTTGCATAACCTCAAATCAGCTTTTTACCATTAGTAGTACAGATGGGACACTCAGTAAAATCATTTAAATAAAAAGAGACTCTTGCTACGACACAATAAAGTGCAATTCAGGTCGCGCAGTGCTAATTACCTGCAGTTATATTCAACTGGAAGATGCCTCTCTTTCTATCGCGTAACTTTTATATCTTCTACGTTACGCCCACTGAATTCGACAAGTCGAGCCCGCCGCGTACCTTCTTGTAGCTTCATACCTAAAATGCGGTGTGTCCCATCTGTATTCATCTGTGTTTTTGCCAGGGTTGGAAAAAAATAGTTTTAAAAATAAAACAATCAGCTCTAAATGTTTTAAACAATAGTTTTTTTTTCGTTGAGCTATTTATCAAATTTATTATCAACACAAATCGATCAGGCTTATTATAATTCATTTCTAGACAGTTAAATTAAAATTTACCTGAGGAAACTTTTACAAAAAAAAACGATCAGAATAACATATTAATCAGAACAACGTAATACTAGATATAGTTAGTTATAGACTAGTATTATATTATCTAGTATTAACTAATAAATCTGCGAACATACTTGAATTTTTTTTCCTAGTTCACTCTTCGATTTTCGTTCTTAAATGTTCCTTACCATATGGGAAAGTCCCCGAAATTATTGCGGGGAATTACCTCTTTTCGACAAATGACGAAGTATAGATATACATAGGTAGGATTGACTAAGTATATTCAAGTAAGGAGAATTGTCAATTCGCCAAAATAGTTGCGGGTAATTACATCATTTCGACTGGCGACGAAGTGTTTAAAACTATCTATAAAAAAAAGCAATAAAGAATTGAGTATCTACATCTTTAATTTCTTTTCGAGCTATTTCAAGTCCTAAAAATGTATAACTTTCATTTATTTCTATTCATTTGCGATTTAAAACCATTTTTTTTTCTCTTAATGTTTAAAACATTATTTTAAACTTGTGTTATATCTACTGTGATTTTAATCACTTAATAAAAAAAACGTTGTTTTATTTCAAACTGTTTCAAACACTGTTTAAAATACGTGTTATAAAACAACTTGTTTGTTTTATGCCAACCCTGGTTTTTACTATGGTTGTCTAACGAAATTGCTCAAACTGTGATACCAAAAATATTACCTTCCATTTTGGCTTGCGGCACTCCGCTACTTATTATTTAGTCGTAGTGGTATAGGTCTACCGGAATCTCATGGTGTACGTTACCCCAGCAGGAAAGTGTCTCCTAAAGTTATATGAGTGGAACATTTAATTGGTGCCTTAGTTGCCCCCACATAAAAAATGTGTGCCCCCTGTCGTTTTGGAAAAAAACGGAAAAAACGATTCCTGCTGGGGTAACGTTTTTCTAGCAGGAAATTTCTAAACGAATGATCGGAGAGAGAAAAACTGTGCATGGCCAGATAGCTTATATATGTGCCAAAATGTGCCCATCGAATGATGGTGTACTTTCCACGCCTGGTAAAACGCGGAGAGGGGGGAAGAAGAAAATCAACTTGGTAGTTTCGATTTAAGAGTTGATTAGGAATAAAATAAAATAATTCTATACAGTTCAGAAAGAAATTCCAACAGTAATGAAACATTTACAAATTCTTCGACAAGATATTGATTTCAACGGAGGGAGAGAATCTTCGAGGTAAGAAAAATATAAATCTCTTTCACTCTCACTCGTAAGAGGAGGCCTGTGCCCATCAGTGGGACGTATATAGACTGATGATGATGATAATGATGAATAACTAAGCTATCGTTTGAGTAACATGATAAATGTTATTATTTTTTACAGAGATTGGTTTTGAATATGTTAAATGCCAATCAAAAAGGATCATTTTCATGGATAGAGATGACATAGAACTACAAAGATACAAGTTTTTGAAGCGTATAAAGGAAAACCGCGAAGCTGAAGAGCATAATAAATTGGATGTGATTTATTTAGATGAGACTTACATTCACGGTTCATGTTCTATGAACAAGTGCTGGCAAAGCAAAGATTGTAGGTCCATCTAAATGTATTTCACTTGGAGCGAGGTGGATCATTGTAAACACTGGTGGAGAAAATGGCTTTGTACCAAATTTAAGTCTGGTGTACAGGTCAACAAGTGTATCTGCTGACTATCACCACGACATGAATAAGGACAATTTTACAAAATGGGTGACAGAGAACCTAATTCCAAATTTGACAAGACCTTTACTAATTGTTATGAATAATGCTAGTTACCATTCCGTACGGATGAACAAACCGCCCACACAAGCCAATCGTATCGCTGATATAAAAGAATGGCTTCATGCAAATGATTTACATTATGATGATCTTTGGCGTAAATGTCAATTACTTGAAGTAGTGAAACAAAACATGTTTGCGCCCTTATATCAGATAGATGAAGTATTAAAATCGCACGGTTACGAAGTTTTAAGGATCCTACCTTATCATTGCACATTGAATCCCATAGAAATGATTTTGGGTATAATGAAGCAAAAAGTTGCTGATAAAAATGTAAATAGGCCTGCAAGTGACATTAAATTATTAACAGAAGAAGCTTTCTCACAAATTGGTGCAGAGGAATGGTGAAAATGTTGTGAACATGTAAAGAAAATTGAAAACGATTTCATCAAGCAAGATAGAATAATTGAAATGCTGGAAGAGCGATTTATAATAAATACCTCTTTATCTTCATCATCTGATGAAGAACAAGAAATGCAAGTGGAGTTCTTGAAATCGTTTTCTAGTTCTGAATCAGGTGTTAAGTTTTAGTATGATTTCAATGATATATAATAAATTAGTACATAAAGTAATGTACGATTGAATTATTTTTCATGACATATTTTCCTATGTTAAGAACCCGATGCCCGATGCCGACCCCTTATAACAACATTCTTCATACACATACCTTATATACTTCATGTTCATTAATACTAAAGACAAATAAAAATTAAATAGTATCAAGATCGTTGAATCCAATTTTCCTAGTATTGCACGCAACAAATTTTTATTGCTTCATTTGCTATGAGATTCCGCTAGACCTATACCATAGCCAAGGGTAGATGGGCAGGTGGCTGGTGGGTGGTAGAGACATTACTTAGACATTTAGGGTAGGGAAAAACAACTTAATTTTCGGAAGTCGGTGTCTTTGGTTTTTTGCTACCGACTTCCGAAATTTAAGTTATTTTTCACTATGTAGTGTTTTTTTGGAAGCCGGTTGTTTTTTTTTTTAAGTATTGATTTATCGCTTTTTAGTGGGTAGTTTGTAATTTATCTAAGTTACAAAAACCTAATCTCAACTGCTCATCACCTTTTACAAAATATTGCTTTTCCCGAGGCAGGGACGTTAATCATTGAGGTTTTCTCCTAGTACTTCACCATCAGCTCCACTTCTCCATAAGCATTGTGACGAGCATAAATTGCATTGCAACCATATTAATCGAATCGCAACCCGTGAAATACTTATTATTGAGTAATTCCGGTGGCCATTTGTGGTCTTCATCATCAGTTCCACTTCACCAAATGGTGCTTTCCAAGAGCACCTGCACGAGTTACTATAAAAAATACCCAAATCGCTATAGGTTTGCCTATAATATTTGAAGAGTTTCCTCGATGTCTCTAGGATCCCATCATCACACCCTGGTTTACTTATCATGGTACCACCCTTGGGATATCTCCTTTCCAACAAAACAGAATCATCAAAATCGGTTCATAAACGACGAAATTAAACCCTCCTCCTTTTTTTGACGTCAGTTAAAAAAGAAATACTGTACTTTCATAGAATTGGAAATAAAACAACCGAGTAATCTGTTAAAGTTTTATTCAAATACTGTATATAATACCTCCCAATTTTATTTATATCTTCATTTGAATGGTTCATCTTAGCATACGTTAAGAATTGTCGTCTCAACTTTAATAATTTCTGTGGGTTTACGAACTGCGTGTAGCCCGCTTCGAGTATACATCCTGGGTATTCGGGGAATTTGACTTCGCCGTCCATGTTTATTTGTTTGGCTTCGAGAATCTGTTTAGATATTGACTGTGTGACTTTGTCTAGCTCGTAGAGGAAGTTTGTTGATGTTAGTGGTGCCTAAAAAAGGATAACAGTAGTCAGTTAAAGGTAGGATGTAGGTGTTTGCATTTGGTTATGTTGACTGAGTTTTATTTGGTCAATGGCAGTGAAACTGGGCGCGCTATGATGGCTACAGTCAGCAATGAAAGTCGAACACACCGATAAAAAAAAGTAAAATAAAATATGTTCAATATAAAATGCTGTAATGCAGTGTTTTGAATTATTGTTAGCCAATTGAAATGTTATTTTAATAAAATGCATTTAAAAACTTTTTTCAGACCATACTTTTTCATTGAACTAATTTTCCTAGTTAAAGGAAGTATTTAGAGGCACTGATTAATACAGATGGTTCTCTCCGCGACTCTTGCTACGAAACAATAAAATGCAATTCAGGTCGCCAAGCGTTAATTACCTACGTTACCTAAGCTCACTGAATTGGTTCGACAAGACGAGCCCGCCGCGTACTTGTAGCTTCACACTTAAAGGAACGTACTCATTCTACGTGACCCATTCTGAGGGGGGAGGGGGTCTTCAAAATACCACGCTTGATCACAGGGGCGGGGCTCAGGTTTTTGTCACGTAGTCAATACCCTCTAGGGAAATCTCGTGCTTTTTCGAGCTATTTTCAAATTTGGCGGGCAGCGTTTGCGTTTTTTAAACTCGTAGGTGGCAGCACTGACGTACATGTACGGTGAGCGTACATGGGTTTTAAAATATATTAATTACAATAAGTTAGCCAGTAGGTTCGCGTATTTGCACTTTGGATGCAACCTACATTTGGCAGTGCATTGACACTGCATATTGCATTGTTCTATGCATTTTATGTATATTACATTTAAGTGTTCAATTAGACGTGGTTTGAGTTGGACAACTTGCATTTTCATTTAGATTCATCCCGTTGAGCATTCACTGACATTTTCTGCATTTAAGTTTTAGTTTCACACTTACATCTACAGTGACATTACTTATGTTAGGGAAGCACCCTACAGTACATATGACTGAAAACTGACAGTTTGTAATGCAAATTTTTCTTATTGGTAATATTTTTTTCACTTGTTATAATAGTTATATACGCACGTATTTGAGTTTATTATCTATGATACGCACTCTTGGCGTCACGCGACAAGCGCTGTTTTAATAAAGACAAATATGAGCCACATTATTATTTTTTCAAAATTGATTTAAAACTATATTTATGAATTACTACGTGAAAACTAGAGGGGGAGGGGGGTCTTGGCATACCGAGGTCACCGAGGGGAGAGGGGATAAAAATTGTAAAAATGGGTCAAATAGTATGGGTACGTTCTCTAAAATGCGGAATGCGCTTTCTGGACTATTCTGTGGTAGAGGAACATAACACATTACATGGTTTTAGAAAATAAAATATAAATAAACAAGTTACTTACATTCTGTGTACTCATATTAGGAGGTGGAGGTTTCTTCTCAAACAGCACTTTGTACACATCTACAAGGTTGAGCTCATCTGTCGGCTGCACAGTGAACAGTGGACTGTCCCATCTGTTGTTGGAGTTTGGTTCCTCAAACCTGGAATCATGATAAGGTCTGATAAGTTTAAGGCAAGTAAGTATTCAATATTGCTGGTTGATTGTGTTGAGATAAATGTTGGTCTTTACATTAGCAACACTCCCTAAATAGATGTGTAATGCTCTTTAATATTAAGCTAGCGTCTATGACTTTTTGTTTGTCTATGTGCACTCTCTGTATGAAAACGACAAGCATAGACGCCCTTTTAGTGTTACTACAATTTAATGCTGATAAACCCTGCTAAAACAGACTAACTGTGCTTCTCAATTCCTGCCCCTGTTTACAGATTGCATTGGAGTATCACTTTATTTAGCAAGAGATGACTAATATGTAGAGCAGAACTGTGTCTAGAAAAAACTTGTAGATAATTTTCTATTTTAATGATTTGTTTCTTGACTTAATTATTTCATTACAAAGTTGATGGTAAATACCTATTCTATGTTATAGGGTTTGGTTTCCGCACTTAGTCCGTAAGGTGGACCATTGTGCGTGGGCCATGGCGGCCGTTTGCTGGTTATTCCAACCAGCTCACCTCCCTCCAGAAGCTAATTAAGTCTCCTGGTCTGTTCAGAACATCTGTGTAGGATCTGGGTGACCCGAGGGTTTCTGTTCTAATTTGGGTGACACCTGTGCATTCAAAGAGCATGTGCGCTACGGTTTCCTCAGCCTCCATGCACGCTCTGCACAGAAGACTTTCTATTATGCCTATTGTGTGGAAGTGTTTATTTTAGCGATGGTAAATACCAGTTCCATTTATATTTGATTTTAATGTTAGGAATAATGACTTATGATTAGGGTTACCATTTCATAATTTGAAAAAACCTGACAAAAACGCTTTTCAGTACTCATTGAATTCTCAGATGAAAACTTCAACTCCAGATATGTTCAGACAGATGACAACCCTAGATGAATTTGTAAATTATTCATCAACGTTAAACAATTTAAATTATTGCTACGTGGTATTCTAAAATCTCTTACCTTAGCCTGGTTAAAGCATTAAACACTTCTTCAGTATAAGGAACACAGTCATTCTGTGTGTCTGTATTTTTCCCTTCTGTATCAGTCTGTCTCTTCAGATTAGCTTCCCAAGCTTCATCATAGTTCCTGATAGTGTAGACTGTGCATTGTGTTGACTTTGATGCTTTTGAAGCACAGTATAGTTCATAGCGGTAACCTGTAAGATGAAGATCATTAATGAAGAGTTTTTATACTACAATTAAACAACATTTCTCTTTCTGTCTTTTGTTAGTGTGCTTAGTATAACACTTAGAGGCACCAATCCCATTGTATATAGGGTGACTGGTGGACTGGGATATATTTAGTAACCTGTTCCGCTTAGCTATTTCTAAAAACTCTTAAAAATACCTTGAAAGAAATCGACACGTGTTTCACCTCTCAACGAGGCATCCTCAGGATGACGATTGATTTGTCGCGAACTCGAACACGACGTGCTGCCACACCAAGCGCTGAAGGCAGACTGAGCCTTATCGGCTGTCGAGATGTCGCGATGTCGCCCCCCAAGGGGGCGCGGCGAGCGGGGTCGGGGCGTAGCCCCTCGTCCGTGAAGGCTTTACTGCGACCCGCTAATGCGGGCCCCTCACTTTGTCTGCCTTTAGCGGCCATGGTAGTGAATGTGGGGATTAGGTCGTAGTCGTGTGTTTGGTTGAATTTAATATTTCCGTAGGAGCGCCGCGACGCTTATAGAGGCGTCGCTTTCTTCACGACACCCCGGCGGTCTATCCCTGCCGGGTGCGACCCCCAGTTTCTTGGGGGAGGCCCAGCAGAGGAGGACCAGCGACGGGGATGCCGACTTGGAGGCAAGTAGCACCCCCCTCGCCCCGCTTACGGATTGGGGGGAGCCTTATCGCTCGTCAAACCCACTTATATACTACTGGCCCCACCTCGGGTCGGACTGTTATCAGGACGATAAGGGGCGAACAAAGGGTACTGGTAATTAGTGACCAATACTTAAACTTACTACCAACACTTTTACTTACTTAAGTATTGGTCACTAATTACCAGTCAATCTTACAAATCAAACCTACATTTATTTCCACATAACTTGTCTAAATGTAGACCAAACCCGATATCGCAAAAAATAAATCTGCTGTTCCCTATACTTAGACGAGTTATGCGAACATAAATGTAGGGAAATGCTGTTTTTTTTCGGTTTGGTTCCATAGTAAAAGTTTTTCATAATGACGAGTAAAGTAGTCATGTGTTTAAATATTGAGGTATTGGTCACTAATTACTAGTCACTCAATAAAAAGCTGACTCTGAGAGTAATCTAGTTCAGCTAAATAAATAATTGTTTGCCTGACTAGGGAAGAGACTGGACCCCACAACACAGGATATATCCTAATGCTGAGTCCAGGGAATTTGTAAAAATATAGCTTGTAATCTGTTACTCGTTTTTTATACTGTACCGTGTTTTTTCTGAACTGAATAAAGCTTTTTTATTTAGTTAATCTGACTTGTTTTGTAAATGTCATGGCGAAAAACTTGAAATCAAGTAATGAGTTTAAAAAAAAAATAAGAATAGTAGTAGTAAATGGCATATGAATGTTCGACAATGTTTTCTAGACAGTTTTACACTATTTAGGCTACCACTTCCAGTTATAAAGAAGTATTTGCATAAAAATACAGTGCAACAGATTGTCTACTGTAGTGGTCTTTTTTACCTTTAATATAGTTACTTCCATCCAGTATAACGACATTTTCCTTTCCAATAAGCTTCAAAACTTCTGATTTAAGGTATCCTCTCACCCTTTTCTCTTTTTGTGAGTCCAAATATGTTGAGTTTTTGTCATAACCTAACTTTACAATAGCTTCGTCTTCAGATACGATTTCCACTTTTTTTCCATGTTTATTTACAAAGAAATCTTTCAGTTCTGTTGTTCTTGATGTTTTGCCACTCACTGGTGTACCACAAATTAATATTAATGGCATTTTTAGTGGGTTTTATGATTCAAAACTGTTGTATGAAAACAATGTTGTCTTGTCAATGTCAAAATCAATAAGGGTGTCAAAACAGTGTTTCCACTTACGTTTTTGGGTTTTCCCCAGTTTCTTAATGAATTATCCCTAAATTTCCGTAAAACGTCTTCAAAATTCCTTGATTTAGAGAGCGTGATTATAATAAATAGTAACACATCATTCCACATATTTAATAACATAAAATACCTACAAAACGTAATAGATTTAGAAGATCAATAAGCCGAAGCATTACTTTTACATTTTTTCGCTACATTTAACATAGCACTGAACACTTAAAAATTGAATATCGCTATTATTCCGCGACCAGTTCGCGATGCAGAATGAAAAACAGACCAACTCTAGGTATAATGCAATTTAGTTTCGACGGTAATAGCACAATTAACATAATAAACTAAAGGGCTTGCTACACGGCTGCCAACCGCGTCCCGACAGGTGACTTTCGTGATTTAGAACCATTTAGATGGTGGTTTACGACCAAAGGACATGTCCAGAAATGGGGTTTTATTTTTTAATAATTCTAACCAGGATAAGTTAAATATACAGGGTGTTTGGTGCATCGTGTGCCAAATTGAAATGGTCGACTCACAGTGGAACGAATGTATGGAAGCGGTTGGACGTAGACATGTCCGAAAAATAAGAGTAAAATTATGACAAACTAATGATGCCATCTTATTCGATTACTTAATGCCTTCATAAATTGTGGTGATGAATTTCTTCATAACTCCCATATTTCGGGAGTAATTTGAGAAAATGTGAAATTTTACTATGAAAATGAGTGTATTGAGCTCTCTCCCTCCTGATTCCGGGCTTGTTTCAAGTAGCGGTCTCTAATATCGTAATGCTATTACTAAGAGCTATATTTAATACTAAGACACATAGTGCGCCAAATGTGCACTTTCTGGGATAAAAGGAAATGAAAATTTAAAAAAAAAAACGTTTTTTCCCCATTTGTATTTACTTTAAACCGCAGACAGACTTATTAAGAGGTCTATAAATATATTATATATATACAGAAATATATATTAACAAAAATATTCACAAGAACTGATGAGAGTATGACTTTTAAGTAAGTTGATAATAAATTACCTAGTTTCATTAAAAGTACAATAAATAATTAAGACGTAAGCTCTAATTTACTAAGTTACACATTTTAAAACAATAACATCATTTAATTATCTTCGTCATCATCATCATCATCAATTAATTCAAATTCAGAATCTATGTCCGCTAAATCATTTATGTTAACAAATTCGATATCACTTTTCTCAGAATCCGTAAGCTCATAAAATTCCTTAAAAGAAGATTTTTTTACAAACTTATTTCCTTTTGGACGGATACTTGTAACAAGTGGATCAGAAGACAGTAAAAGATTGTGCATAATATCTTCATTGCATGAGATACTGCTATGCTTTCGAGAATGCCCCTCTCTATATTTTCTAAAATCTTTATTTCTAGCCTCAGATGCCTCTTCGGATAGAAAACCAATGGGCACAATTGACATGTTCTGAACTATGTCTGGCCCATGCATTAAAATTTTATGAAGTGAAGAAGGCATATAATACCATGGGTATAACTCCACGTAAAGCTTAGCAGTATCAAAGCAGAACTCTCGGAATTTAGTTACGTTGATCTTCTCTCCTGATGAAATACACTGCAAGATCACACAGATTTTTCTTAAAAGCATAGCATCTATTCCGGTCAGTTCAGCAGATTTAGTGTAGTTTTCAAAAAATCTCCTTGCCGAGTTGCCATTGTTGGTGGATCCACTGCCTTGTTTCACAACATCGAGAAGTAAGCCCGTTTCTCTTCTTACAGCCTCTTGAACTCTTTTCTTCCTGTCATCAACTTGCCTTTTTGCTATATCACCCCTTACTTGCCATGATTTTATGTCTAATTTGTAGGAAATGTGTAATAAGCATTCCATTGAGCGAATCCAAGCGTGAAGGGTGCTTAAGCTATATTTATACATGTCCTCGTTTGCGTGTTTATCTTTGATTAACTCTAAATTATTCATTTCTTTAGGACAAGCCTTGCATATGTCACACACTGAAGCTGCTGTATTGGATATAATGGAATGAATTTTACCATCAATCATTGTCAACAGCAGTTGGTGTTTGACACTAATTCCATCAGTGATGGTGGATGGAGTTAAGGCTTCAATCTCTGCTTCGATTTCAGCCATCTCTCTCTGCACATTTTCTTTGGTTTCCTTTATAAACTTAAACAATATTGGCCGGCAAAATGAAGTGGAAGATGGTCGCTCGTTTTCCCAAATTGTTACACCTTTTGAGACGAGCCGCAGTGGTACAAGACTAATCATAAAATTACTAGCAAGATCGATTTGCTCATCTTCACTCGTCCTTTGATGATAAATGCTTTGGCTAGATGATCCGTCAAAACCCCATTTGCTGGTCAATACGAGCTGTTGATTGGGATCAACAGGGGTTTCTAACGACCTAATAAGTCTTCTTGAGGTTAAATCCATCAAGGCTTGTAATTTGATTTTTGCAGAGCTCTCTGTAACTGTGAGATCTTCTTTGGCCGGATAGCACTTAATTTTTTCTTTAACCAACATGTAGTAACTCGGGTATTGAAGAGCTCCTTCTTGAGTGTTGAAATCCCGAAGAGTGTTATAGCGCCATTTCGATAAGTTCATCGATACATAAAGAGCCAATGCCTTCAAAGGGGATATTTCCCGTACCTGAATTGATTTACCTTCAATGAAGGCTTTGATTTTTGAGGCCTCTTCTGGATTCTCCGTCAAGTATTTCATAACATAAGCTGTATCGCTTTGTCCTGCCTTTTGAAGCGCCCTTTCGGCCGAAAACATAATTTCAGCGCTGCTACTGCTGCATGAAAGACTATCTTCAGTGGTGCGTCTTCTTTTTTGCCGGTTACTAAGGTCCTCAAAAGATTTACGAGGACTAGGATGTGTACAAGTTGAAGCATCAGATTTAGCAGGAGAAATTATGGGCTCGATGACGTCACTTATATTTTCTGTAGAAGGTTCCATATTTTCATTCTGTAATTCCGGCCATTGAATTGCAGCCTGTAGCCAAATCTCATGTTTCTTCCGAAACTTATCTGTGCTTCTTCCAGACTGTGTCCATTTTGCATAAATGCGGTAGCAAAATCGACGACACCAGTCTTTTAAACTTGTTTCAGCACTTTCACATAACTGAACACAACTGTTATCTTTTAAAACACTGAACAAATAGTTAAAGTCGCGTAAATCTTTATGTGCGCGTGCGCATAAAGCAACGTGAATATCAAGATTTGTATTAAAATTTGGAAAATACATTGCGAGATTAGCTTGGATACAACGAGGTGTAAATCAACACTGATTTTAAAGTTACTAATAGTGACCTATTTATATAAAATCCAGGTATCCCAGGTATCCTTTGTTAAATATTGCAAGGTAATTAGTTATTGTGATAATTAGTAAATGATGCATGCTAAATTAGTGTATTAAGAGCCATTTAGTAATTAAATAATAGCAATGTTCTTATCAGTAATCATTAGTGCATCAGTTTTATATGTAAACCTTAAGTCCCTAATTATATATCCTAATTAGCTTATATCTTCTCTAATTGGCTGATCAGAAATGTTATTGTAATAAGGTAAACCTTTAGAAAAACGGTTTTAATCAACAAAATAAACAAAAAATTAAAAAATTGTGTTATAAAATAAACATCACTCTTTATCCCAGAAAGTGCACATTTGGCGCACTATGTGTCTTAGTATTAAATATAGCTCTTAGTATTAGCATTATGATATTAGAGACCGCTACTTGAAACAAGCCCGGAATCAGGAGGGAGAGAGCTCGATACACTCATTTTCATAGTAAAATTTCACATTTTCTCAAATTACTCCCGAAATATGGGAGTTATGAAGAAATTCATCACCACAAGTTATGAAGGCATTAAGTAATCGAATAAGATGGCATCATTAGTTTGGCATAATTTTACTCTTTTTTTTCGGACATGTCTACGTCCAACCGCTCCCATACATTCGTTCCACTGTGCGACTGGGGGAATCACCTGCTATCCTTTCAGACCCCTAAACACTTCTCATGCCCTGTGGATTTTTTTTCATCGCCTTTTTATTGTTTTATTAAAAAAATACCCAAATTTTACATTCAAGTACAAATTTAAAAAAAGTGTAATACGTAGACTCTGAATTTTAATTTTATTAAGATGTGTATTGTATTACAGTACTTTTAAATTCAAAATTAGTGACATTAGCCATGTAGTTTTTTTTTTATTTACTCGCAAAGTTTCGGACTTCAATTAAAGCTGTCCATGTTACAGCTATTTATATGGCTATAAAAAAAAATACAAAAGCGACCGGGATCTTCCAACTCCCTCAGAAATTCTCTAGTCTATTCTCTTGCTAGTGATGTGCCACATGCCATAAAAATCTTTTTACAACTTTGTGAATTCGCTGGAATTGTGAATCGAGTCACAAAATACTAAATTCCAAATTATGATTTAAAAAAATATTTTTGCTTAAATGATACCTCAAAAACTCATTAAATCTGTTATCTCACTCTTATAAGGTAAAATCTGCCTCGTATCTCTCTTTTGGGGAGGGGGTTACTAGAAATAAAAAATAATTGAAACGGCGTTCAATAAAATAAAGGAGGGAATACGACTTCGTACAATAACTGTGGATATACGAAATAGATGTCGGGCCTACATTCGCAATAGCGGCCAACAGCAGAATATGTAAAAATTATTAAATAAATGTTAAAAATGCAATTATTTTTTATTTCTAGTAACCCCCTCCCACCCCAAAAGAGAGATACGAGACAGATTTTACCTTATAAGAGTGAGATAACAGATTTAATGAGTTTTTGAGGTATCATTTAAGCAAAAATATTTTTTTTAATCATCATTTGGAATTTAGTATTTTGTGACTCGATTCACAATTCTAGCGAATTCACAAAGTTGTAAAAAGATTTTTATGGCATGTTGCACATCACTAGCAAGAGAATAGACTAGAGAATTTCTGAGGGAGTTGGAAGATCCCGGTCGCTTTTGTATTTTTTTTTATAGCCATATAAATAGCTGTAACATGGACAGCTTTAATTGAAGTCCGAAACTTTGCGAGTAAATAAAAAAAAACTACATCGCTAATGTCACTAATTTTGAATTTAAAAGTACTGTAATACAATACACATCTAAATAAAATTAAAATCCAGAGTCTACGACTTACACTTTTTTTAAAATTTGTACTTGAATGTAAAATTTGGGTATTTTTTTAATAAAACAATAAAAAGTCGATGAAAAAAAATCCACAGGGCATGAGAAGTGTTTAGGGGTCTGAAAGGATAGCAGATGACCCCCCCAGTCGACCATTTCAATTTGGCACACGATGCACCAAACACCCTGTATTTGGATAGACATTCCAAAAACGAGTGGTTCTAACTATATCATATATTTTTAAATACCTCCATATTTGAAAAAAATAGTTTTTATTATAGTGAGAATTTACTCCTAAAACGAACAAACCTTTTTAATTATCTAGGATAATATAGTGAACACACCCCAAAAAATAGTAAACTTGTCAAAATTGACACATGTTACTGTCATTACTGTCAACTGATTGACAGTAATGACAGTACCATGTGTCAATTTATGTCATATTGACATGTTTAAATAGTAAACTTGTCAAAATTAACACATGATACTGTCATCACTGTCAATTGATTGCATAAGGGGTAATGCTCTTGATTTAATCAAATCTTATCTCACTAATAGAACTCAAATCACAGTCGTAAGTAAAATTTGTCCTAAAACTAAAAATGAAATAAACTATAGATCAAGTCCCAGACTAGTTAAATTCGGAGTCCCTCAGGGCAGTGTTCTTGGTCCACTGCTCTTCATCATTTACATTAATGACCTCCCCATGTCAACAAATGACAGAATGGTGCTTTTTGCTGATGATTGTACAGTCGTTTATAATGATGAAAATGATATTAATAGTAGCTTATGTTCAATAGTAGATTGGTTAGAAAATAATAACTTATTAATAAACCTAGATAAAACTAAACTAATGCAATTTAAGCAAAAAACAAGTAATAAATTAAATACAAAGATAGAATATTTAGGAAAAGAAGTAAAATTGACCGCAACAACAACATTTCTCGGACTTCGCATAGACCATAACTTAAAATGGCAAACACATATAGATTTCCTTTGTAAAAAAATATCACAATCATCTTACAGTCTTTACCTCCTCTCGAAAAAAGTAAGCCTCCCCACACTACTCGTAGCATATCATGGTCATGTTGTTTCTAGGTTAAGATATGCAATAATCTTTTGGGGCAATGCTACTAATTGGGACAGGGTTTTTAAATGTCAAAAGAAATGCATCCGTGCTATGTGTGGCTTGAAAAAGACTGACAGTTGCAAAGAATATTTCAAAAAATTAGGCTTGCTTACAGTTCCATCTATCTATATTCTAGAATCGGCTCTATTTATAAGACAAAATCCCACATTATTTACTTTAGAATCTGGATCTCGCAATAGAAGTAGATTATACAATAACATCAGTAGGAGATTTAAAACTACTCTGTATGGAAAAAGTGTATTTAATATGGCAACTAAGATATTTAATAGCATTCCAAAAAATATAAGAGATTCTAATAATGTGAATATTTTCAAACATAAATTGTCAAAATTCTTGATAGAAAACTGTTATTACAGTGTTAGTGATTTTATATCAAAATAATTAGTATTAAGTAAATGCTATTTGTTTCCTATTTATTTTGTTTAGTTGTATATATATGTTGTGTAGTTTTGTCTAATTTGTATGCCCTATGTGGCGGATCATGGCATGAACATATTCTATTTATAAGATCTTTATACCTGTGAATCACAAATAAACGATTTGATTTGATTTGATTGAATGCCAGTAGTGACAGTACCGTAATAAATCCTTATAAAAAAGCTTAATAAATCCGTGGTGCCATCGATTATAGTAATACATGGGTGCTGCTTAAACAATATGGTTACCAACTCAAGTTCAATTTTAAAATTCCCTGTCAAAATAAAATCTCTGAACTATGCATAATATTGGTAATTTTTTCCTAAAGAAAGGAGAAATCCCTAAAACTGGAAACACTGTGTCAAAATCAGCTGCTGTCATTTGCGTTTTGTTATGCTCTGCGTAGTAGATTCGTAAGTAGGTCTTAGTAGGTATCTATCGTGATTTCAAACTGTATTGCAAAAGTCCTCCTACGTTCTACATCGCTTTCGTACATTTTGTATGAACCATCGCACACCATCGCAGTGGTCTAAGCACACTACTTACAGGCGGGCCACACCGCACTTTTATATTGTATTGAAATGCGATGCGCTGCGGACCGAAGCGGTTGTAATGTGCGATTAGGTTTATTTTTACAACTTCACCTACTGCAAACCTCACCTGTTTATACAGTGTGTCTTTTTAATGTGCACATATCGAAATTAGGGAATCTCTACTTAATTTTGTCGACGGATTTTTTTTTTTTTTTTAAGTGAAAACTTCTTTAGGCGCGTTGGGCATTTTTGAGATGGGACCTAAACAATTGATGTTAAGACATCAGCTTTTGACCATTAAAAAGACATCAACGCGCGATACATTATTTCCGGCACAATAAAACTGTTAAAGTTTTCACTTCGGTCGGCAAAAAAAAAAGATTTTTGCTAAAAAAAGAAACATGTTTATTTTCAATTGAGGTGTTTCACAATTTTCATTTTATGAGGACGCCTAATTACTTCCAATCATTTTTTATTTATGGAGTTTGTTTCATCGCGTTAGATCATTTAGTTTAAAAGTTACACCGTTTTGTTACATTTTTTTTATTCTATTAAAAAAATTATATAGATTTTTTAAAATATTATTTCCGTCTATAAAAATTAAGCATAGATTCCCTAATTTCGATATTGTAAAGACACACTGTTTAACAGTCAACAGAGCAAGTTTTAGGAAAGGGACAAATAAAAATAAAATACCATAAACTTTTTAACATTTTTTTTTTAAACAATTGCACATTTCTTAACTTTAGTAAAAATAAATAAATAAATTAAAAGGGAGATCAAATCAAGAGATTATGAGTTTTACATCAGAATGGAAATGGCAAGTCAGGTATATTCACAGCGCGATCAGGGGGCATATTATGAACTCTATTTCCAGGCAGTTAGTGGCGATTTGCTATCAACCCGCAATGGGCCCACGCGGTGGATTACGGCTTACAGTAGACTGTAGAGTGTGGGATGATGTGGCTATAATGTTCCTACATAATATAAATGTATATTCTTGACTATAATTTGATGTAAGTATAACGCCTGGCAATTGCGGAATCATGTAAGCCCCCAACGTCGATTTGATCAAGCCTGATCGCTAACTTAAGGTTTAACACATTAGTTTAAAATATACAGTCAAATAAATAAGATTTACAGTTTACATTTATGTATTTTACAGATTTCAACAATGTTATCTTCCGTTATTAGGGAAATCAGCAGGGCCTAATGAGCTCTCAACTATGTCCCTAACAATGGAATATTAATAACAAAAGTTTAGGCCTAGCCCGCACTGCGATTATGCGTGTTTTTTTATCGCAAATTAGTAACACATGGTAGTTATACAGAGTTATTGGTTATACTTCGGCAATCCGGTAAGGGGATGTAGGAGAGGTCATTTACAACCAAATTACCCCTGATGACCCCTATGCCAATGTCAACAATTTTCGGTCAATTTTAGAGTCGCGTCATGAAAAAGATTGAAAAACACTGCTTTAAGTAATTGAGTCACTTATAGAACTCTTAACTTCACGTGACGCTCAACATGTTCGGCAACGCTGCACACCAGCGCGCGACGTTGCCAGCTGGCGCGCGGGATGTTTTTTGTTTCCGTGCAACATGCAGTTGAGTATCAAATCCATCAACCACACGGAGATCACTGAATACATTTTTTCTTTATTTTGTAAGTGATTTCTAACCTAACCTAACCTAACCCACCAACGTGGTTTTTTCTTTTTGATGCATTTTTCGATACAATTATAACCACCGCCGCTGAAATCAACACTAGTTCCTCTGGCGACATTTTGTCGACTACGACTAATCATGCGTAGACAGACAACTTTGCTAAAAACAAAAGTTCCGGCCGCGCTAACTTTCAACATCTTGAGTAACATGTTGTGCAATATGTCGTGTAACATGTCGTGCGCCAAATGTGGCTTTAATTCACCACTACTTTCAGTTTTGTATTGTCAGTATTTCAAACAAAGAATTTGTACGTAATACGCTTTAGCTTTTATATTAATTTATTGCAGTAAACTGCCATGGAGGTCTCTAAACTCTTTTGACTCCTCTTAAAAGTCAATATAATTCATATGCTCGGACATGACTCCACGAATCCAAGTGCTGGTGACCTTCACGTTGTGGTAGATGCCAGGCTGGTGGTCTACTCCGCAGCCGAAGCCGGCAGACGTGATGCCGACCAGGTAGTAGCGGCCGTTGTCGGACACTATTAGGGGGCCGCCGGAGTCACCTGGACAATGAGAGACAATATTAGGGTAAAATGGTATTTTGAATTCAAGATGTTCTATAAAGCATGATCAGAAGAGATCTGAACCTGTTTGAAGGAAAAGTAGGAACTGCTTGTCCCATTTTTCTTATGGGAGGGAAGCCGGTACGTCAGAGATCAGGGTAGTCATGGGCTAAAGACAGTTATTATACACGGTGGCAGGGTCATCGACGCGAAAGCTGTTACCATGGATCCAGTACTTGATTCTGAAATTTTTCCTGCGTTCAAATTTTTTGTCGGTTATAAAAAAAAATGCTGTTTCATAGAAAAGTGCAATACCTACGTGGTCAAAATGTAAGTACAAATGTTCAAATGTTTTGTGGATTTTAGTACAAAAAAAGTGAATTTTTAAATAGCAAAAACTTTTTTATTTTCAATAATAATAAAATTAAAATAAACACTTTTTTTCGGTAATGTTATTGCAGTCCTACAGAAGAGTGTCCCTTTCGCTTCGAACAGGGTTTTTTTTACATATTGTATATCGCGTTGTTTTATTCGATAAAGTAGATAAGGGTTAACTGTCTACGTCATCTACAACAAAAGGATTTCGGTAACCACGGGGTCTTCGAAACGATGATTCTCAAATACCTTTAATCTTGACTAACTGAAGAATATCTATTATGGTTTCTTTTTCTTTTGTGTTTTATTAAATCGAATAACATTATTAGTACAATGATGTCTTCTTAGTTTACTAAGAGCAGAAGTTAAATGGATAGATGATTACCTAAGCAAGCATCTTGGTGTCCGTCCGAATGTCCAGCACAGATCATCTCGGAATGAATCTCCACCGAGATCTGTTTACTTCTGTGCCAGTTGATGCACTGCTCTTTACCTGAGGGCAGAATAATTAGTTTTTTGTGTTTGGTAGTAGAGTTGCAACGGATAGTGATTTAACTGGACAGGTAACCGGCGACTGCAGAATCCGGATAGTCGGATATCCGGCCGAAACAAACGTCATCATGCATGTTAAAAAACCTGCTCGCACGCTCAACCGCGTGCTTCAAATATTGATTATAGTGAGCTACTATTATGTACTTCAGGCCAAAAATGTAATCATTTTTTTAATTAAACAAGGTGGTTTCCGAAATTAGTAGTATTATTTATATTTTATTACGAAAAAGACTAAGTATCCGGCTAGCCGGATATCCAGCACAAGATGACAATTCAGCCGTGCGAAAGATAGTAAAATAATTGCCGGATAGGCCGGATACCGGATAGTCACCGAATATCTGTTGCAACTCTATTTGTTAGTTCTGAGCTAGCTCAAGAATGACTTTCGCAAAACTGCTTTTGTCGACCTGTTTTAATAGGTGATTTTTCATAAGGAGGTTTGACAGGTTTGAATGTTGTCACCTCTTATCCTGGAACCTGTGTAAATCAGCCTAGGTGGTAAGATAACCAGGTAAATTCTGACAAATATGGAAAATAGTAGTTAAGTAGACGGTTTAGGTCAATTAATGAGGTTCCCTTGGCCAGCATATATCTTTATATCTACTGTAGTTATCTATTTAATAGATATGTAAACACTATCTCATGCACGTCAGCAGTGAGGTCGCTGTCACTAATGTCAACTGTCAGTTCACCACGAATGGCGGGAAACAGTGGAAAGTGAGGGGTGCCTGCACGAGAAGCTCGATGTGGTGATGAGCCAGTGCAGTGATATAATCATTTTAAATACAGAATCAACAGGATTCTACGCTTACCAAGACGACAGAATACTTTTTGTCAACAAAATTCAACAAAGTTAATCCTTTGATGTAAGTAGAACAGAAACATTCTAAACCACGCAATTTAGAAATAAAGTTGGATGTTAAAACTTACTAAGTATAGGCACCGTCGCAGACCTCAGTATGTTAGTCCCAGTATGTCCCGTGCTGGCATCAGTCTTGCCCCAGCCAGCTATCACTCCGGCCCTGCCTCTTAGCTCCATGTCTCTCTCTGGCAGACAGATCGGCAGGATATGGGTTGTATAAGTGATAGGACGGGACAGTTTGAGGAGCGCTATGTCGTAGCGGTCAGGTTGCGTCATTCGGAATTGAAAGAGAGGGTGGAGGATTTTTTGTACGACCCTGTAATAAGAAAAAAATTGTTGTAAAATTGTGAATGCCAAAAAGCGAAAGATAAATGAAGATGTACTTTTCAGTATTTATTTATTTATTTAATACTTTAAGCACACAAATGTACGGAGGCAGAATTAATGCCATAGGCATTTTTATCAGTCAACTTTTAGGTGATGCAGAGTCAAACAGTGGTAACTGCAATATCGAAAATTGTGGAATAAATATTTATTTAAATATAAGGATATACATATATACCTATTAAAACTAAATATATAATATAACTTAATATATACAGGGTGACAGGGACATCGACGCCACCCTGCGTTGAAATTTTTCGACGGTTATAAAAAAAAAAAAACTCGCTGTTCCATACATTTTGACCGCGTAGGTATTGCACTTTTCTATGAAACAGCAGATATTTTTTAAATAACCGACGAAAAATTTCAACGCAGGGGGTTTAGTGGCCCTGGAAAAGGATGCATGGAAGGATTTGGGGGAGGCCTTTGCTCAGCAGTGGGCCACGGTAGGCTAACATAAAAAAGGGGGTTTGGAATAATGTACTGAATCCATGGTAACAGTTTTCGCGTCGATGTCCCTGCCACCCTGTTAAATATAAGAATGTGCTCGCGAACTTTAAATTTAAAGGAATTATCCTTTAAAGTTAAAGTTTCGGTAGCCGTAATCTGGAGCCTGGATTTGAACCCGGTTGCTGGCAATAGACTCGCCCCCGATGTACAAGTACAGTCAACCGCATATTAGTGGTAACAATATTTGACATTGACTGCGCCTTTATGCTGTGAGAGAGAATTTTGTGCGGTTGACTGCACACCTATGTAGAAAAATAAAATAATATTATACCTCTCTGTAAGTCATCCATCGACTCTTGACACACTAGTGAATTAATAGCTTTTTGCTTAGGCCGACACGATTGAAAAGCAATACAATATTCTCCTTCTTCTACGTCGTTCTCTCAATGCTGAGGATCGCGACCACACGACGCGTCTCCAAGCTATGCGGTCTTCTGCAGTGTGGACCGCTTGGTAAATGCTGCCTCCATCAGCCTTCTTGATCTGACCATCTCGCCGGTGGTTTGCTTGAGCACATTTTCCTTCTACAGGGCCTAATAACATTAGCCTTTCCAGACCATGTTTAGGTGAATGTATAATATGTCTGACAAAGCTGGAGGCGCGCTCGAATTGATGATGTTGAATTCCTCCATTATGGATTCATTCGTTTTCATGGCGGTCCATGGTACACAAAGTTGCCTACAATATTACTTACGTATAATTAAGGATTTCTAAACTTATGCTGTAATTATTTCTCACCCAAGTTTCCTAGCAGTATGAGCACCGGCGCTGGTATCTAACGCTCCCAGCCACACAGTAATGTCACGAGGACGCGCTCGCGATACACAGTGGGCTGCTGTCGCGACGTACCAGCGAGACACTGAAACAATTAAGTAACGAGGTTAATTTGTAGTCTACGAATGTGTAAAGCAGAAACCGGCCATAAAAATTTGTCCTCAGCTCAAAATGTCAAAGCTCTTATACAGGTTGGCAGGGACATCGAAAAATCTGCTGTTCCATACATTTTGACCGCGTAGGTATTGCAATTTTCTATGAAACAGCAGATTTTTTTTAATAACTCACAAAAAATTTCAATGCTGGGGGTTCATAATTATGTACTGAATCCATGGTAACAGTTTTCGCGTCGACGTCCCTGCCACCCTGTATGTGGACTGTACCCGATTTAATATACATACGATATGTAAAAAAACCTGTCCGATGCGAAAGGGGCACATAGGTACTGCAATAACATTACCAAAAAGTATTTATTTAATTTATTATTATTGAAAATAAAAAAAAAGTTATTGCTATTTAAAATTCAGATTTTTAGTAGCAAAATTATTCCAAATCCATTAAAAACTAGAAAATTTTCAAAAGGGGTCATAAGTTGGACACCCGCTAAACGACGGCCGCCCGCGCATATTCTATTCTATTCTATTCTTTACCAAGTAGTAACTTGGTAAAGAATAGAATAGAATAGAATATTTTTATTTCAGACGGAGTCCATAGGGTTAGTAACAATTTTACTTTACATCTAGTGTTAGTAGGTACAACACAGATTACAAAAAAAAAAAATCAGCGTGGAGCTGCATCCACCTCCGCAACATCGGGGAATCCCACCGATCTGCGAACACACTGAGAATACTGTTGGTGCTGCCGAGCACACGTGACATCAGGGATGCGCATCTTTTTCGAACAATAGCGGCAAAACCATCAATGTTATTATCCGAAAACATCCCTGATGCACTACAACTAAAAAAGCCCATTAAAAAAAAGTGGCGTTTTATTTTCTTTTTCCTGAAAATTACCATTTAAATAGACTCTCAGTACGATACCTAACAACACCCTCACGGATCGGACCGGGTTTTTTTTACATGTTGTATAGTTCTCCAGACCGTATTTCGACCATGGCGGCTAATTTCACCGAAGACTAGCCTTCGGCGCGGGAGATATTATAGTGCAGGTGTGTGTGCGCAGACGCAGGTGCACTCTCTCTTCCCTCAATCTCATAGTCCGATGGGACGACAATCCGACACAACCGGACAGAGATCAGGTGCAACGGCTAAACATGCTTTCCGAGGCACGGTGGTGTCACACCACCAACCTCCAAACTCCGCGCTGTTACTGAGAAATTCCTAGTAACAAAGTGTTACTACTCCGACCTGAAAAATCGAACCAAGGATCCTACGCTCAACAGTCGTACTTGCAACCAAGAGACGAACGTGGTAGTCAAAAATATACATAACAAACATACCCAAAACACCGCCACACTGAAACTCGGAGATCCTGACATGTGCCTGCCAGGGGAACTCCGCGAACCTTGCCTCTCTGCCGCCAATGATTCGCTTCTGTATCATCTTCGTTGAAGAAAGGCCGCAGTCTACCTGGAAAGCAGTGGTAGAAAGGTTTACTTCTTTGTTATATTGCTAATCGTGCATTGTTCAAAAAGTTTATTAACTTCGGCATATTATTTCTTAGCATTAGATGAACCATCACAGGTAAATCGAGATCTTAGACACCTCGGATGCACAGTTTATTGTATACATCAAGGCGTAGATATGTGCTAGTGACCTTAAGTGGTTAGCTTGCGTGTTCTGTATTGAGCTCACGCAACGCGTCGTACGTCCAGCCAGTAGGACTCGCCCATCAAGGAGCGCTGTCCCAAAATAGACGCATTATTAATTTATTTTACATAAAACAAAAAGTATTTAAATAAAACAAGTATATGTAAAAGATCAGTAATTAAATTATCTTTAAAATGATGAAGGTTTCAGAAAAATACGCTTGATAGATTTTGCGTGATTCTCAGTTTTTTATCCGCATTAGACATAACTTTACAAATTAATTTCATTATGTAATATAAACATAATCTAAAATATTCCTATAATAAGTTATTAAGAAAATGCTCTAATTTAACATAATTATATTTTTTCCAAATCATTAACACTACTTGTTTAGACGTAAACTTCAGTCATTAAAAGTCGGTTATCATCGCCTTAACTGATGATAGCGAAATAAAAATGTATTTAAGTGCTCCCACAATATTAGCTTTTCTCTTATATCCTGGGTGTGTACGATTTTGACACAATCTCACATTATAAACGTGTGTTTATTATTGCAGATTGTGTCGAGACACGGAACAATTTATTCAAAATCAAAATATTTTATTTCACATAAACCTACATGGGCACATATGAAACGTCGGAAGGTGCTCGGTTCCAATTGGTTGTTTCCTATGGAGAAGAGCCGGTAAGAAACTTTACGGAATTATCCAAAGGCATACGTGCTTACTGGCTTAGGGGTCTCAGACAATGGCTCCTCTGCTGTGCTACTAGTCCTTTGAGGGATTTGATCAAACCTGGTTTACCTGCGCCACGTCATCATCAGCTCGTCTCCGGAACACGTTGGCCGGCACCACGCTCCGCTGCGGTACTTGACGCAGCTGCGGAGGCACCACCTTGTACTTCCAGTCTGATGCTGGGATACTGGAAGGATGAACGGCTTGTGTAACATGCATTGACATGCTTGTGACCCGGAGGCTTTATTGGATTGTGGCGGCATTTACATCGCCATTTTTCTTTCCGATAAAATTATGATAAGCCACTGTTTTTATTAAACGAAAGATCGACTATTTGTCTAAAACAAGAAATGACATACGAACTACGAATCAAAAAACTGACGTCACACAAAATCCTGACGTCACACAAATCCTGCATCGCACAATTAGAGTTTACCGCGCGAACGATATATGTATATGTGATTATCCAACATCAATCGTCGAGCAGTTGTCTACCAGACACGACTCCCGTCTAGTCGGAGGATCCTCCCTTTTCTATAGAGGATGTGTGAACTTTACACCCTGTTACTCATACTTCTAAAGTTTGTTATTTAAGAACCCGCTTGGGTATTTAAAAACTGGAAATGTACCTATAGTCCTACATGGATTTGGGATTCTAAAAAAATCTCAGTGTGTTCTTAAGCGTATGTGATGGGTGAGCCATCACAGACGACAGGCTGCAAAACTTCGAATTTTGCTGACAGTTTTATCACGACTCGAGTGTTTTATAAACCTAATTCATAGTTAATTATAAGGTACACTAGAAAAACAGAATGTCAAAAGTGGTCTTACTAAAATAAGAACGACTGTGAAATGGACCTGGATCTTCTCTGTATAAGAACAGGTATTTGATCCTCAATTTGAAAAGTACTGGTTGATACTTTTTACGCCTTTTTACAGAAACAAAAGATATGGTTTCTAGTTACCTGTTATCCAGCACATCATTTCTACTCGGCTCATTGGACACGCAGCACGAAAACAGCCAGCTCCCGCCACAGCCTCTCACCCTGGTTCCTCCTCGTAGCCAACATGTCAGGGACAATGTACAGGGTCGCACTTCCGAGCCCAAATTACATGTACTAGGGTAGCCTAGGATCGAGGCTAGCATACGACTTGTTAGGGCTGGAAAAAGAGAAGAAACATTGAAAGTAAGATAGAGTTACATTTGAATTGCAAGAATTTGTTTGGATTCAAAACCTGTATCTCAACTTGCAGTTAAAATGTGGGAAGTTATATTCTATGCTTTATATCTATTGATACAAATAAGTTTTCGCAGTGTGGTATGCGTTCCCTACAAAGTTTGACGGCGCTTCTAAAGTTTCTATTCTATTTTTATTAAATGGTAAGCAAAGCCGATGTCGACTATTCTGCCAATGTCTAAAGTGCATTGGAAAAGTCTAAAGGTTTTACGATGCCAAACTTACAGCTGTCAACTTGACGTAACCCCGAGTACTGAGAAGGCGGCCGAATGTCAAAAAAAAAGATAGATCGCGAAGAATTCATCGAACCCGGGCATAAATTAATGGCGACTGAGATATTGGTAATCATTGTGACTACCCTTGCTGGGAGTTAATTGATGTGCGCACGCGCCTCTCGTACTGAGGGGAATGTCATTTACATTATTGTTAATCCCCTAATCTGATCAGAGATTTGTGATTATTCAGAATGTTACTGACTTTCATTTACTAACATCTCCTGATCTCCTCGCTCGCATACCCACGCATAAGAAATAATAAGACCTCTTCTGATAAAGACCACGTAATGCCTTTAAGTTCATGACGATATTTACAGAAATATAGTAAACATCAATAATACCTACATTCTCCACCAACAGGCCCCGTCACATTCAAAATAACTAACGGAATCAACCATTTGCTGATCCGCCATCTTGATTCTGGCGCATTCTTCCTCCTTCGTGTGACGTTGGACTGTCCTCTATGTTTATGGTACGTTTGGCTCCATGGTACCTCATGTTTCACCGCTGACATGGCGCTATTGACTGGTAGTGGTGGGACATAGCGTGTGCTGTGGCTGCGCTTCCGGATAAGAGGTACAAATCTGAAACAAAGGAATGCTTGTCAAATCACGGCCGCAACTGTAATAGTCGCCAGAACCAGAATGAATAGCGCTATAAGACATTGCTTTGGTTTTTTCCAAAAGCTGCCCAAAAGTGAGAGTACTTTATTGTTGTTGAAATCTGTCCTAGGGTTTTCGATATTCGAATATTTTGTAAATGATCGAAAATGGATTTCGATCGTTTACAAAATATTCGGTGCATGGTGGCCGTGGCACACACAATGAATGTAAATCAATTTGACTAGCCTCTTCCCAACTATGTTGGGGTAGGCTTTCAGTCTAACCGGATGCAGCTAAATACCAGTATTTTACATTGAGCGACTGCCTATCTGACCTCCACAACCCAGTAACGTAATACGATACCCCTTGGCAAGACTGGTTGTCAGTCTTTCGGGCTTCTGACGGCCCGTATAACGGCTGTCAAAGATCCACGAATGACAGCCGGCACCAACGGCTTAACGTGATTTCCGAGGCACGAGGAGTCTCGGTATGTAAAGACGGTCACCCATCCATGGACCAAGCCCGGCAAGCGTAGCTTAACCTGATGGATCGACCCGTGTGGCTGATATTACTTACTCATGAGCTCCTCTGAATGTAAATAACATTACTAATACCCAATATCTTATTATAACATTCTATGAACTTCTAATAGTGTTTTGAATCACTGGGAATTATTAAGAGTAAATTGAGCGAAAATTGCAGGCTTTTTACGGAATTAATAAAAATATTAATATTAATTATAAATAATAGGGAATAAAAGTTTATATGGAAGCGATTGGAAATTCCATCCGGCGCACCGCTTGTAATATTATTAATTAATTTGTTCATAATCAGTGCAATTTTGTTTTGGGTACCCTACCCGAACGGCGCCAAACGAAGCCTCCGCTGTCCGTCCGTCCATCTGTCTGTCAGCGGGCTGTATCTCATGAACCGTAATAGGTAGACTGTTGAAATTTTCACAGATTGTGTATTTCTATTGCCACAATAACAACAAATTATAAAAATTACTTAAAGCTAATAAATGTTCCCCATACAAGAAACGTGATTTTTCGGCGTTTTTTGCTCGGTCTTAATACGGTACGGAACCTTTCGTGTGCGAGTCCGACTCGCACTTGGCCGGTTTTTTATTTATACAATTAGATATCAATTTTCATCTTCGCGTTGATAGAATAATGACAGCTGTAACAAATGTCTACGTTTAGTTCAGACGGGTCGAGTCCTACAAGGCGACCGATGCGTGCGACTTTCGTTGCTAATTAACGCAAACGTCGTTTGTAGGCTTAACTTTTTAATTACACTTTAAATTAAGACGTTGGTGTATCGTCTTGACAGTTACGATAAAAACGCATTCGTTTTTTCGTGCGGTTAGTGACTAACCTGTACCCTAATTGCGTAATGTACGATCAATCACAATTTGTTTCGATTTGAAACAGATTGCTAATCCATTGCTTCATAAGATGGAAAAAAATCTGCTCAACAAAGTAAATAACGCAATGAATGTTGTTGGACTGTCAAAATGAAACAAATTAGGCATAATTGTTTACGAAAATAAGTTACGTAATCAGGGTACCGGTCGTCATGGCCAGATAATAAGTCGCGGAGCGGTTTTTGGGGTTTAACATGACTCTCGGTCTACTCGCTGGTCACGGTTCACTTCTCACTTAGTTTGCATGTACACATTTAAACGATATTAATAATTTTGTTTAAACATACAATGCACGTACATACCTACTCTAATAGTTTGACATAAGCCGACATTTGAGGCTTTAAAAAATCCTTTGTTTATCATGGCTTAGCCTTAGTTTAAAAAAAATCCCAGAATGTCACATAAATTATGAATTCTTGAAATAATTCAAAGGCCTTCTTCTTCATTGCTAATTTAATTGAAACAACATCGAAAACGGTAAACAAAAGCATAATTGGGGTCCATAGTCGATAGTGCGGAAAAACGTAGAATTAGCTATTGTTGAAATAATTTCAAACCTAAACCTGATTGCTGTTTGTTATTAAAAAGTTTTGTTTAAAATGGGCACCTCTACAATATTATTTTTCTAACTTCTGTGTTGGTAACTTGCTGCATGTATCTATTATTCTTTGCCTTAGTACCTCTACTGAAGGTACACGAGCATTATGTTTAAAAACACACAAGAACTAAGCGACAAGTGAACCGTGACCAGCGAGTAGACCGTGAGTTATGTTAAAAACTCAAAAGCCGTTCTGCGACTTGAAATCTGGTCATGACGACCTTAATGCCTTAGTAAAATTTCGAGATAACTGGTGTCAAAGTTCATGTATTTGAATGATTTTTGAAAATTGTTAGTAAACTTCTTCCTTTAACTTTTACCTGTTGTTTGTGATGTTTTAAAAAATTTGGTTACATCAAAAGGTTTATTAAAGTATTAGGTATCCCATGGAAAATCAATGAAGGCCATTCAATTTGAGAGTTTAGGGAAAAGTGTTATTTCGTGACGAATTCTGGATCTTTTTTCAAAATAACATAAAAATTGGGTTTTCTCGAATCCCATGAATTTTCGCCTAGGCTTTTATGAGGTGCTTAATTGTTGCAAATTGGTCACACTATCACGTCCTGGAAGGAATACGTCAAATTACAAGTCACCTGTATACATACAATATTGTCGACCGTGCCCACACACGGCGAATAAACCGTAGTTTTTCATGGCAAGAAAAAGTGTGTGTACAAAGAGCCTAACGAAGTCCAAGTTAGTTGCTAGACACCTACTTATTAACCATTTATGGGTCAGCTGTCAGAATCTCATAATGCATTATGTCCTCCACCTGCAGTACTAATTAGAACGTAAACCCTCGAATCTCTTGGTAAAGTCAGCAACGAAAGTCGATGATTACTTCCGTTTTTTAAATCTTAATTATTGAGTAAAATATTTAATTAAATCGGAACAAAATTACAAGTACAGTTTTAAGAATATTAACGCTAGCTGTAAAGATAATTAAAAAAAAAATGTTTTCAATATTCTTAGCAAACGTTATACTATTCATTGCATAAGCAAAATTCACACCTATTCAACGACTTTTCAAAATAGACAGGCATTCAAATCAACTCATTTGTAATGTTAATTAGTTTTCACAAATCATCTTCAAGAAAAGAACTTCTTACTTTTAAAAACTTTCTACACTGAATACGAAAAGTGAATAATATTATAATATTATATTATAATAATCATTAATATTAGTATTATTTACTAAGGCCCTAAAAGCACTTAGTGATTTGTGGACTACAAATCACTAAGTGCTTTAACGTTAAACGTATTAAAAAAAAAATCTTTCTCTGTCATATAAAACGATTAACAGAAATATAATGCAATTTGTTTAGCACTAAATGCATTTACTGATTGGTGGTGCAAGTAGGTACTTTTTCTTAATCTTCTTAATTCTTTTACTTAATTGCAGAGAAAACAAACAATCAACCAACCAACTAACTACCAACCAACCACGGACCAACCAACCAACGACTAACCCATTAAGCTTCGAAAACTCTTTCTTAGTACACCTCGTCCCTCTTCCCTCTTCATTATTATGTATATTAATTTATATGGCCACAGGCATTGCGTTGTCTATCAATCAGCAATCTAATATTTATAATTTCTACTTTCTAAATTAATCTTCAAGGAAATCTGGATTAGGTTACTTTAAAACTAAGCACGCACGAGGAAGCGTCGTAATTAATGAGCACTTTAACTCGTAAAACTGAAAGGCTGAGTGTATTGCAGACTTCCACCGTTTTCGGACTACGAAGAAAGAGAAAGAATAAAATTAAGAATAATTTATTGGTTCATTGCTAGAAAATATATTGATGTTTATAATACAGAGTGTAACAAGACTCATCACGAAGCCGACATCTACGCATCCTGTAGGTATATCAAACTAAGTAACTTTGTTTAATAATCATTGTTGGGTTTCCAGAACATGACTTTTATTTTTGGTGTGAAAATTCGCGGTTTACCTTAGCGCGCAATATGCGCACACAAAACAGCTGAGCTAGTGGGTGCATGCAACGGTACAGGGATCGGTGGGTATTTAAAATTAAGAGCGTTCATTCAAAAAGGTGGCAACGTCGCAAAAAGTTGTCAAATATTAAAATAATAATTATGGCTAACTAGTGAACTGGAATATTAATAATGAATTGCAATTATAACACAGAATTTGATGTTGTAGGTGTTTATAATGTATCCATTTTATGAAAAACAAGTAAGATACCATAATAAAATGATCTCATCAGTAAAATCAGTTTTTTTTTAGTTCAGGGAATTCTGTAATAACAATTATTTTTATTACTATATTAAAGTCAGATAAGGTAAGAAAGAAGACATTTATTTTCAAAATGTATTTATTACATGACATCTCGTTTTTGAGTACTTAATTAACCCTTTAACCAGCAATACCGTAATATTACGGGTATAGTCAACTAATTGTAAATAATTTTAAAACAAAAAATAATCGAATGGCGATTTTCAAGGGTGAAATTTCGATTCACTGAATCGATTCAGTACTGCATATCGATTTAAAAAATCGATCTTTTGGGCCTGAAAAATCGATTCTTCGATTAATCGATCTCAGATCGCCATCCCTATTTTACACCCATTAGATGCTGGAGAGGAAGGCCAAAAACAGATGGATGGATTGTGTGACGAATGATATGATAGAGAAGGGAGTGAATGATAGCGTGACGGTTGAAGAAGAAAACGTGTGCGTCGACCACACGTAACATAGGACAAGGGCAGGAAGATGATAATATGCTTTAGGTGGATCCGCAGTTGTAGCCCGCGAAATTCAAATTTTCTTATATTTCTTTTATTACTAGCTGCGCCCCGTGATGTCACCCGCATAAGTCTTGATCCCATAGAAATATCGTGATAAAATTTATTCTATGTCCACATCTAAGTCATGGTCTACCCATGTGCCAAATTTCATCCAAATCAATTTAGCCGTTTTAGCGTGAAAGTAAATAAAGAAACAAACTCACTTTAACATATATAATATTATTACTAGCTGTTGCCCAATGAGCCGTTTTATCGTGAAATACACTTTCACGCTAAAACGGCTCATCGGATTTGGATGAAATTTGGCACATGGGTTGACTATGACATGGAGGACATAGGCCATACGTAACAAACTCACTTTCTTTATAGTAAAAAGTTATTTAAAAAAAAAAAAAATAACATGGCAACTCGCAGTTTTGACCACTAAGGTCTTGGCTGCTTAACCGGACTTTCCTGTGGGTGCCTTAAGCTGCTACACTCAAAGCCTCCAGCTAGGGGCAAAAAACTAAACTAAATTAAAACTAGGCGAACGCTCGCTAAGGGCACCCCCTGTGGGGTACGGACCTCGACTTAGGGCGTCGCTGAGGGGAGGACAGCAAGAAGGGACAGGCTGGATCAAAATTGGTTTAGATCATGATTATTATTCGGGGTAGTTTAAAGCTACGTGCTCAGCTGCCACAATTTGCTGGCACCTCGTTTTCGAGCAAGGGTCGGGGAGGAGTATCATTTACTCAGGGACACGGTCGCGATCGCAAACAACCTCGGCGGCGAGGTCGGAATGACGGGAGGCGTCTGTTTCTGTATATTGTACTGGTGGCCCTATTCTTCTCCTGGAGGAGTGTGATGGGATCATCAGGGTCGGAAAGGATAAAAAGTTAAGATAGGATGCTGACTTTATATCTCTTCATCAGTTCAGTGTGTACAAGGTAACAGCTTAACAAACTACCTACTACACTCAACCATAGCTAGTGAGATTCTAAAATTAACAAATATTCATAAAATATGGTAAAGCTAGTTTTAAGTATTAGTTAGTCAAAACTTTCTACACTAACCTTTTGTTATGTTAATTTCTGAAAAAGAAATTAGTTGCTGTCATCACGTCAGAATAATGAATAACCATCTGTTGGCGGCAATAGCTCAACAGTGTGACGTCAGACTAAGCGAGTGAGAGGTCGACCATTCGAAACCCGCCCGTTGCATTTTTGATGTGAACTTCACAAGGATGTTAAGCTTAGTTGCGAGTTAAGGGCAGGCCTAAAGGAAAAAATCAAATAGTAAATTTTTCTTGAAAGAAAGAAAGAAAGAAAAATATTTTATTTGGGACACGCACAGGAAATACAAACAGTAATAACAACTAAAAAGGAGCATCTAAAAGTAACAAAATTAGAAAAAAATAATAAAAAAAGAAATGAAATTAATGAAATTGTCATTATCCTATTAAATGAGCAATATTTGTATGTATATATATATTTGTAATCACGTTCTCAAAAACTGCTGTAACGATTTCGATGAAAGTTGCTATATAGGGGGCAAAAAAACAATCTAGCTAGGTCTCATATCTGGAAAAATTCGTTTTCTCTGTATGTTCACCCGAGAAATGGAATTAGTAAGTACCTACTGTCATGGCAGCATGGGATTAGTATGTACTACCCTGTACTATTAAATAAGTATTGTCTATTTTCACCAGTGCAGAGCTCGGTTGCCCCGGTACTTTGGGTAATATGAGTAATTACAAGATATTTGCAAGTATTTTGTGGAACAGTTCTCGATAGAAAAATATCACGAAGTAACCTCTAATTGCCACGCATTTTCGATTTATACTTATTATGCTAATGATTAATAGGTTTAAAAAATATATAATTTATTGTATTATTAATACCTATATAATAAAGAAAGTGTAGGCATTTAATCTGCCTATAATTTTCCCAGTGATGGGTTATTTTTTTTTTATTTAACTTGGCTACTCGCAGTTTTGACCACTAAGGTCTTGGCTGCTTAACCGGACTTTCCTGTGGGTGCCTTAAGCTGCTACACTTAGAGCCTCCAGCCAGGAGCAGTGATGGGTTATTTATTATTTCTTATTTATATCTCATTGTATGCTGTATCAGTCAACGTCATCACGTCAACGCTGGCTGTTGCTGAAAACCAGCGCTGGGGCTCTGTCTCACATCGTCGCAGCATTATGCTGAGCGTTGGCCGTTTTGCGTGGATGTGACGCATATTTTCCCTTAACTTGTCCTTTTTTTCCCGACTACGACGGAGGGTTATGATTTTGACTGGTATGTATGTTCATCTGTTGCCTCAAATCTTCTAAACTACTCATCATAATTTGTTCGTGTTTGTGTTCTTTCTTTACATAATGTTTACGCAAATAAACGTATTTTCTTTCTTTTTTTTTTCTTCTTTCCATTCAGTAAAAATCTCACCTACAAAACTTAAGTGAGTTGTTAATAGTGTCAAACCCTAGCATTAGGTGGAGTGACAGCTCATTTTAAGTTCACTTTAGGTACCATCGGGATAACGCCGATCTAACCAATTTGAAAACAAAATCCCGTGCACACGACCCTTTTTTTCGTAGATAAGCGTTACTATAGGGGCCGAGCAAGCAGAACTATTCCTTACAGTGAACAAATATGCGTTTCTTCGATAGTACCAAAGTTTTCACAATGAGATTTTTGAAAATTGGACTGATAGCTTCCGGATTTCATTTCCATCGATTTGCATAGGCAGAAATTTGTGTTTCTAAACTGTTTTTAACCGACTTCAAAAAGGAGGAGGTCTCACTCAACTTGACAGTTTTTTTTAAAAATTATTTTACATGATTACTTCGCCAATTATGACGCCTTTCATTGGTAGGTCATACTTCAGAGGTGGTCCCGTATTTTTATTGAATTTTTTTAGGTAATTCAAAAGTCATTTATTTAAACTAGGCTGAGAGTCAGCACTTTTCGAACGTCAAAAAAAAATTACATAAGACAGTCCCCCAAAACGCCCACCCTTCACCACTTCCTAGTGCCTTTAGCTGGGAAGAAGAAGTGGCGGAACAAACTCCCCAGCAGCACAGCTGTCTGTTCAAGTTAGAAAAATAAAAATGATTCTATACAATAGTATGCAAAATAATTTAAATTAAGCAGCACAAAAAATAATTTAAACGGTAAATCATTGACGTCGTTTTTAGAGTTAGCCTCAATAAAAAAAAAAAAAAAAAAAAAAAAAACAACTAAGCCATTGTTTCATACATAAATTGAGGCAGCCCCAATAAGTAACATTAGTACTTGTGTCGGAACTGTCTCCCTAGGCTTCAATAATACGTATTTTTCCCTCTCTCTCATTTTAGTCTATGTGGATGATGTTATAGATGAATGTTGTGGATGTGTTGTTGTGTCCTGTCATTTAAATAGCAGGTATCGAATTTGTGTGGGGTAGCTACCACAACTAAAATTAGTAAAATGAAAAATAAGTAGAAAAAAAAAAAAAAAAAAAACTCGACATACAATAAAAACGCTATAAAGTGAAAAATAACTTTAATTTTGGAAGTCAATGGTAAAAATAAAATTCAAAATCAAAGACCTCCGAAAATAATGTTAGTCTTCACTCTGTAGTTGTTTGGAAGTCGGTTTTTTAACTGTTGTCGAATATTACGTCAAGTTGACATTTCTTATTGTCATTGTGATCAAATCACAGTATCACGCCAGTAGTCCTCTAAGGGTAGGACGTTCACATTTAAGTTTATGTCATATTTCTGATAGGAGGTGAGACTCCGATCACATATCTAGACTCCGAGTTGTTACTGAGTAATTCCTGATCGAAAGACAATGGTGCCGATTCTCTTATCAGAAATGCCTCTAAACTAGACTAAAAATCATTAAAATGTTGTTTATTCTTGTCAAACGATGATTTCCCATTCTGAAATAGACTAAAGTGACACAACTTAACTAAATTTTAATTTGACAGCACTGAGATGGTACTGAGATATTAATTTAGTGAAAATGGCAATTTAGCTATTATGAATTTGACGTTTTTCACCTACAATTTTGATTTTTTAGCTAAATTGGACTATTTATAATCGTGATTAAAAACTTGTGGAATAAAATTGGTTATCATGAATTTTAATTTTACACCAACACCTCGACTACAAGTGCAAAATAGTACTGTATCTTTGTTTTTTTTTGCTTTTAACTCGAAAATGGTGTGTCCTATCGTAAAAATAAAGAAATTTTCATACCCCGAAAATCCATAAACTCAACATGTAGGTAATAATTTTTCATATTTTCCATACAAAAAGTGAAAAATTCCTTAAAAAAACACGTCGAGGCTGCCCCCCCTGCTCAACTCCGGCTCTAAAAAAAATTCATGCGGTTGGGCAAACAAGTACCACATGGAGTCGCGATTGTCAAATTCGATTTAGTTGTGTCAAAATTATTTTTAAATATAGAAAATTTATTTTGCAGAATAGCTTTAAGATTCTCATAGCCAAAAGTAAGGAATTTTAGTGGTTGTTTAGTTCGATGTACAAGAGAATCGGCACCACTAACCACTATTGTCTACATTTCTTTCGCAGGAAGAAATTTCTTAAGAAATAAGCGGTACCTTTGTACTCTGTGTCGTATCGTTATATATTTTTCTATGTGTACATTAATCCTAATTTATATTAAAAATGCGAAAGTGAGTTTGTTCGTTTGTAACGCCATAACGCTAAAACGGCTGAACGGATTGGCACATGGGTAGACCATAACTTGGGTTAGAACACAGGGAACTTTTTTCCTGATAATTATGTTCCCGTGGGATAATTTCTAATCTCCAGGTGGGTGAAGCCGCGGGCAAAAGCTTGTTATAAAATAAATAAATATATACTTTTCCGAACCCAGGATCTCAAGCTAAGCAGTCGCGCTTGCCACCACTAGACCAACGAGACAGTTTCCTCAGTCTAATTAATATAACTGTCGCTCGTTTTCAATATAAAATACTAGCTTCTACTCGCGACTTTATCCGCGAACCTTTCTCAAGAATTGGGCTATCCAATGAAAAAAGAATTTTTCAAATCCGACTAGGAGTTCCGGAGATTACCCCTTACATACAAACATACATACAAATAAAATTTACCTGTTTATTAGTATATTAGTTTAGATGCGATCGCTATCAAGTAACAGCTGATTGATGACCGATATTTTTCCGATTCAAGGACACGGTTTTATAAGTTAAGGTCAAGTGACCTTACGGTTATAATTTAAGGTGTGAGAATATTTGGCAGCTTTCTTTTTGATTTACAATTTGATCTGGTCTGATCTCCAAAATATATGCATAGAGCTTTAGCCTTAGAGCCTTAGCCTTAGAGCTTTAGCCTTAGAGCCTTAGCCTTAGAGCCTTAGAGCCTTAGCTTTAGAGCCTTAGCCTTAGAGCCTTAGCCTTATTTTTAGAGCCTTAGCCTTAGAGCCTTAGAGCCTTAGCCTTAGAGCTTTAGCCATAGAGCTTTAGAGCCTTAGCTTTAGAGCCTTAGCTTTAGAGCCTTAGCCTTAGAGCCTTAGCCTTAGAGCCTTAGAGCCTTAGCTTTAGAGCCTTAGCTTTAGAGCTTTAGCCTTAGAGCCTTAGCCTTAGAGCCTTAGAGCCTTATGGAAAAGCCTAGCCTTGAAAAATAAAATTCGCAAGTAACACAACATAATATCACGCCTGTAATGCCCGAAGGGTTGGGCAGAGGTGTACCTTATACCTTCGTCAGTTGTATGTAAGTTACAGTTATTTAAGTAATAACAGCCGCACTGATCAACCCATCAGATTAAGCTACGCTTGCCGGGGTTGGTCCGTAAATGGGTGACCATCTTTACATACCGAGATTGCTTCGTGCCTCGGAACGCACGTTAAGCCGTTGGTCCCGGCTGTCATTCGTGAATCTTTGAAAGTAGTTACGGGACGTCAGAAACCCGAAAGTCTGACAATCAATCTTACCAACGGGTATCGATTACCCAGTTACTGGGTTGTGGAGGTCAGATAGGCAGTCGCTCCTTGTAAAATACTGGTATTCAGCTGCATCCGGTTAGACTGGAAGCCGACCCTAACATAGGCAGATTGATTAAAACAGGGGGTGAGCTTATTGCCATTAGCCAGCCACAACTCCAGCTTCCAAGCTCCTACTGAGAAATTCTAAGGAATTTCTCAGTAGGAGCTTGGAAGCTGGAGTTGAAAACCCCAACCACATTTCGAACCCACGACTCCAAGTCACGTCTCCAACAACCGCGCTTGCTACCACTAGACAAACGAGACAGTTTCCTCAGTCTGATTTATATAATTGTCGCTCGCTTTCTATCTCAAATATCCGATCGCTATCAAATGACAGCTGATTAATGACCGATATTCTTCCGGTTCAAGGTCGAGGTATTATTAGTCAAGGTCAAGTGACCTTACGGTCATCATATTAAGGTGTGAGAATATTTGGAAGCTTTCTGCTTGATTTTCTTTGGTTTTGGGGCTCCATGTATTTTATAATTATTCAACAAAACATTGGCAAGTCATCAAAAAATAATTGATATTTTTAAAAGTTTATCTTCGTCTTAACACTGATTTATTCATGTCGTGGTGATAATATTAGCTACTTCTGCTCTGTTCCTATGAACAAAAAGGGATCGTTTTGGTTACCAAGGGTAGCTTTTTTATTGCCAAACTGGGCATATAAATAGTAGATTCGTAAGCTAATTTTAACTGTGATAGCTACTTCCAAAAGGGAGGGTCTACTATGCAGAGCTATGAGGTATTTGCTTCATTATTGGTAAAGACACAAGAGTCATAATTTAAACCAATAACGATCCGTAATTTATAGGAGTCGGCTATTAGCAAGTTTGGATGCAGGGCTGACAGTTCAGGGTGCGCTCAATGAATTTAAGTGTCGTCAGTCCTGAGTTCTGACTCTTTTGATGCAACCCTCAAAAACCCGAGTAGGATCATCTTCTAGAAATCCCTTTTAAACTAGACTCATTGGTAATTTTCTGGACGGTAATTTACTAAAATGGTAATTTTGTGGACTCAGTGTCGTTACACGCTTTAAAAAGTACGAGCAAAAAATTATGTTTTTGTTTACATTTTTTTTTACCAACCTATTATTCATCTAAAAGGCTTCAACCGAGCCTCAAACACCGTTTAAAGCGTGTAAGCACTCAATAACTCAAACTAGGCCACTGGACACGGTCAAAGCATCTTCGTTCTAACATTTCTCCGCATCTAACCAGATTAAACTAAACACGATTTCGAGGACCCTACACTCACCTGATGCCCGACGCCTTTCACTTTTCGATAAGAAATCACTTTCACTTAACAAAACTCAACTAGATCTAAAATTAAAAACCCACTTAATTCAATTTTGTTTAAAATTACAGCTAAAAACGCGACCTCCTTGGTTGAAATCCTCTTTAAAAATGATCGCGTTCGTGAAAACGTTCGATTTTTGAATTTGATTTGTTGTTTTTTAATACACCGTGTTGTGGCGACGGTGGATGGTTGTATACTGCCAGTACTGCCTTGTTTTCTCGAAACCAGTCGCAGGCAAAGGCAGGCGGTCTGACGGTCTCGCTGTCGCGATTATTATAGCCCTGGTTTTAAGGCGATATTTCACGTTTTCGCATCGTATCGGAAAGTATGTTGTTGTGGAAAAATTTAATAAATAGTGTCGAAGCGATGATTATTTGTTAGAGATCCGCTGATCGAGTTTGTAATCGATTATAGCGATTGATTGCAATAGTTTTTAATCGATGGACGTGACTTTTTCTTGGGAAGTTAATTTCTGTTATTTTGTAGGATATTGATAACTTATAGTTTAATAAGCATTACAGCTTAGTTCTAGAAAAACAACTTTCTTCTGATTCAAGTTTTGTGCGAAATCTAAGAATATATTCGTGAAAGATCTGATGAACTTACATCTAAAGAATAAAATTCTACGATTTGATATCTTTTTTTAGGAAACCAACCCAAAATGCCCGTTTATTCCCGTTTTTTTTACCACAACGGAGAGGCTCTTCGCCTTTATCTCAATTGATGGTAAGTGATGATCAGGTCGAAGGTGGAAACGAGCTTCACCCGGCATCCTCAACCACAGAGGAACTGGCTATCTTACCTCTAACTGCCGAAACACAACAATGCTGTTAACATTATTGTTATGGCGACAGAATTAGCCAAGTGAACTTAGAACAAGCCCTACCACCAACCAAACCGGGCATTTATTTTTTGCCCCCGCTGGGAATCGAACCCGACCTCTAGGTCTGAGACAGATGGTCTTACCACTAAAACACAGAGATTTTTAAAAAAAATGTCACTAATGTGTACCGTACCAGGCATCAACTTGTTCTAGTTCCGCCAAATTAGGTGGATTCGCCATTAATTATCTTAATAATTTTATTGCGAACATTAATCAAAATCTACGAGAAATCAATCAATCAAAATTATACTTTTGGGTATGCAAAAAAACCGCATCGTTTTGCTACCACATTTACGTTCTAAAAGTAATTAATTAATATCAGGATGAACGATGTGATTTGAGGTGCTTGTGGAGAGATGATAAATAAATGTGCACACATCTGTATGACCAAGACAGCACTATGAAGTTACATTAAAACAAAAGGTGGCCGCTGAAAAAAAAAATGACACCACTAGTCCATACAAAATTACTCAAACCCTCTTAATAATAAAATTAATAATCCCTAAGTTCTAAGTTTGCTGCAGTCTATGAATGGGTAACCATACTGCAGGTATATCGAAAGAGCTTTGAAAAGGGGTCAATAGCCCCCCGAAACGATCAATTGGAATTGTCAGTTGCAAGTGTCAATGTTTTGTGTGTGTTATTGTCAATCGCTTCAATTGCATTTTGTAGTTGATCAATTTGCGCATCAATGTTATCAATCATGTAACAATTGACAATTGCAATAATAGATCGTTTCGGGGACCCCTGACAACAATTCTTCCCTTAGAATTTCGGTTTAGTGGAGTCACTCCAAGTGTTTTGTTACGAGTATCAACATCTTTAACTTAGGTTGGTAACAATTTTTTTTATACTCGTTTGCAAGTTTCTGCATGCGTAAATTTATGTAGAAAACACAATCTGTCCAATAAAATTGGCTATTAATCTTTACCGTTAGCCATTAATATGATACTACGCACCTCTTGACATGTTATAGCGTGGTTTATTACACACATGTCTGTTGTTACCGCTATGTGTGATAATTCGCATGTGGCTTTTACAAGCTATATCATTATGGGGTACCTCATGGCTCAGTGAAAAGATTTTTTAGAAAGAAAAGGAACCATAGTCGACATAGGGCTCATGGGTAAGCTGCCTGATTTGGCAATTTGCCAGCCATATTAGCAGTACAGTTCGGCTGTGAGAGAGTGCGTTCTTGACACCTATCAGTTTCATACTAACGACTATGTGTTTTGCGAATATGATCCTTATTACTACTAGAAATTGTCTATCTGACAGGTGTCAGGAATCCATTCTTTCAACGACCGGACTGTAAAACCGATGACTGTAGGGGTAGACGTGTTGCCTGCCGGGGGTGACCCTCTCCCTCCCGCTCTGAGTGGAGCGGGGGGGCGTGTCAGACTCTTACTGACTAAAACCCACCCGTGTCCTTCAGTTGCCTGTATGTTGCCAGGGGCCACGGTATCTCTTTCGGACAAGCCCGCAACCCCGGCAGGCACTTTTCACCACTCTAGGTTACAATTAAAATGATGTACTTTGAAATGTCAACCCCTCTACCAGCTGTGCCGAGTGGTCCACATTTCTACCACAGCATGACTAGCCTCATATACTTCATAACGAAACGAAAGAAGCAAAAACTGTTGTCAAAACATAAAACCTTAAAAGTGAACCAGAAATAAAACAAGTTTGTAAATGTTCTCGAGTTATGATGACGTCAGTGGCGCCGGCGCATCAAAAACGCGTTAGCAAAGTGAAAACAATTCACACGCAGATGAGGAAGTGGGGTTTGTGATGAATTTGTTACTTGAGAGAAGGTATGGCACGGGTTTTTGGAGAATGGTATTAATATTTTTTCTCTTTCTATCAATCTGCCTAGCCTTTTCCCAACTATGTTGGGGTCGGCTTCCAGTCTAACCGAATGCAGCTGAATACCAGTATTTTACATGGAGTTACTGCCTATCTGACCTCCACAACCCAGTAACTGGGTAATACGATACCCCTCGGTAAGATTGGTTGTGAGACTTTCGGGCTTTTGACGACCCGTAATGACTGTCAAAGATCCACGAATGACAGCCGAGACCAACGGCTTAACGTGCTTTCCGAAGCACGGAGGACTCTCGGTATGTAAAGATGGTCACCCATCCATGGACCAACCCCGTCAAGCGTAGCTTAACCTCATGGATCGAACCGTGCGGCTGTTATTACTTAGCCACGAGCTCCTTATTTTTCCGTTTCGAATTCTCTCTTTCTATGCAGGATATAATATCACGTCTTTTTTCGAAGGGGGTAAGTTTAATACCTGCACTCCTGCCTATCCGGACATAAAACCATTCTAGGGGCTAATAGAGTTTTCGTAAGTGAATAATTAATAATAATACACCTTAAACAACGTATTCCTTTTGATATCCCATAAATCTAGGATATTAATGAGACCATGTCAAAGAATTAACTGGTACTTGTTTTTTTTTTGTTCTTCTTCATTTTTCGAAAATGCCACGATTATTTATGTAAAACACCCTTACGTGAAACATTAAAAAAAAACCATTAATTCCGACAAGTTTGAAAAAAAAAAAAACTGCCAGCCATTTTCTTAGCTTTAAATAAGTATGAATAATTGGTTGGAATAAAAATCATTTACGCGTACTTATCAATTAAACTTAGATACACACATCGAAAGTCTAGTGTTATGTTATCTCCCAAACTATGTACTTTTGGAACACTTGTTCTCGGACTTTTTGTATTATCTTTACAAAATGGTAGAATGTAAGACATTATAGTGATTATAGTTTTAAGACCATACTTTGTAAACCTACATTCTGCTAAATAAATGGATTTGATTTGATTTGAATAACACGTAGTCAGCTGAGAACCAAACTTAAGAGATCCTAATCCCCTAAAAAAGACGTTTTGCTAGTTATGTTGTAAGTCTCATGTAATAGGGGGCTACTGTCATTTACCAGACACAAATCCATTTTCTTGACCGCATTATCAAACCCACGCCCACGCTCTGAAGTCGCTTTTGCGACAAGATCTTTATCGATATTTATGTAAGCCCAGAAGCCGTGTGCCCGAAGGGATTACTTATCAACAAAAATTACGAACTTCCATACAATTTTCATCCCCTATTTAACACCTTTAAGGTATGAATTTTTAAAAGTTTATTTCCGATCTCTCTTTTCGTGTGGTTAGTGACTAACCTGGTGTCAGAGTTTTATGCCGCGCATGTGCCTCTGACTTGGCTGCACATGCCGTCGAGAAATATCTCTCAGGCATGCTGGTTTCCTTACGATGTTTTCCTTCACCGTTTTTTAAGCAAGCCAACCTCCTGATCAAGTCTTCCTTATTGCTCACCTTCTTTATACAAGGAACCATTGTGCGAAATTTCAAGCTTCTAGACCCATCCGTTTAGTTTTTGCGTTATCTGTCGGTAAAAAAATCAATTTACTCAATACTTTATTGCATGCTTAGCTAGTAAACATTTGCTTAAGAAACAATCGTGGATTTCGTTTACACGGAATAGATGGAGTTTTTGAAGTGAAAACTTCTTTAGGCGCGTTGGGCATGGAACTTAGACCATTGATTTCGCGACACTGTGACGCAATTTTTGGACACCGTGTATAAAAGACATCAACGCGTTGATTAACGTGATGCCGATTTTTTTTTAAGTTTTTACTTCTGTCGGCACCCCCGGAGTGCCACTGTTTTTTTTTTTCTGATTGATTCGGGTAATTTATTATATATATTTTTGTTGACGTAACCAGAGGACTTGTTGAATGTATTTTTAGGCAAGATTTTGGTAAAAGTCGTGTTTTGTATCGGAGTGTGTATCTTGTTTACTATGTCTTCTCGTTTATTGTAAAGGCTTGGTATTTATGAGCGAATTTGCATATTTCAAGTACATACAAGGTAGTGTTAAAATGTTCAGGTTTATAAAATGGGGCTTGCAGCTATCTTGGCGGTCATTCTATACCAACGTATTTTTCAAACTCAAACTCAAACTCAAAGCATTTATTTCAATTAAACCATTTACAGGCACTTTTGAATTGTCAAAGAGTCGGTCAGTTAGTCAGAAAGTTGAAGCTAATTGCCCATTCCAAAACGTAGATCTCTATGGAGAAGAACGGGCAAGAAACTTTTCTGTTTTCGCCTCGGTTAATGATACTATTTCAAATATTTTTTACGACATAATGTATATCTACCACTGCCATGTCCCTGTTTTTGTTATTGGGCGTTTTTTTAAAATTAATAAACAATATGTTAGTATGGAATGTCAACGGCCGTGTGACCATGTTCCTCTTAAGTCGATTCTGATTCAGGAGATTCCTAAACCGATCAGACAACTCAAGATGCAATCACAACACGCATTCAGAATACGCCACAGCCAATTTACTCTGTGAGTGAACACATTTACATACATATGTAAAGATGTTTTTTTATCTTATATCAAATTTATATCAAAGGTGACGTCATGGCGCCGGGCATCAGAAACGCATTAGTGAAGTGAAAACGTTTCGCAGATGACGAAACTTTATGTTTACTTGTTTATAGCATAATAAGCCTATAATTATATTTTTTCCACTGCTGGGACACAGACCTCGTCTCTGTGAGAGGGAGTGGGCCGTACACACACCACGTGGGCCCAGTGCGGGTTGCTGGATATCACGATCGATTTTTTGGTTCTAGGACATGCCGGTTTCCTCACGATGTTTTCCTTCATCGTTTTGAGAGCAGTGGTGATGAAATAAACTATATAAACTAACGTGCCTGGCTAGGGCCGAACCATCCATCTACAGCTCCTAAATCAGGGCCATTACCACTGGGCCACCACTACTCCTGTTGTTTGTTTCTGAAGGGTTATCAATCTGCAACTGATGGGGCTTTAGATGGGGAAGCAGTCTTTTTTTTAGGGGATTTTTTTTATTGGTGCATACTTATTTTTTTACTCTTATAATTATGAGTGATCACTAATTTGTCCCCATAGTGTTAATTTGCCTCTCTTTTATATCCTCTTTTCCTAGTGTTTAAAAAATTAGACAAAGTTATAGTAGAGCGCACCTTGGGCAGTCAGCTTCGCTTCCATTCTTGTTGACTGTCAGATCGGAGGTTTCCATATTTTTAAGAACGTTCGTATTCTAATCTCAGTCTAAATCTGTCAAGAATACCTCTAACCTACCTCGGTTTTGACAAGTCTTTGTCACTGATTGGAAAGGAATTGTAAGGATCGTAGCAGCTGGCGTTCAGTAGTTTCTGCCCGCCCCTATGGGAAGAATAGGTGACTAGATTTTTAACGTTTATAAATACGGGACTTGGCCTGCTGTGAATCAATGAATGAGTCATTTTCATGATAATTCCTACGAGATAAGAAAAAGAGTGATTTCTAAAACGATAAACGCAGTTATATTATGTTTCAGAATTCCATATAGCTCAATCTTTCATCCGCAGATTACGTATGTAAATACCGCTCATCAGCTGATGACGTCACCGGCGCCGGCGCATCCAAAGTGAAACTATACGAGAGAGAGATTGTTTATAATTTTGTGGAAGCTTCGTAATTGTGTTGTGTTGCTTCGGGGAATTAAGGCGTTTTCCTGTTGAGAAATAAATATTATAGTGATTGTTATGTGCAAAAGGATGGAGGAAGATATTTTTATTATAATTGTATAATTTAAATTAATGCTTAGACTAGACCAACTACAGTCCGGCGTCGAGAGACTCTGTTCACCCTGACACCTGTCAGTTGGACAATTTCTAGTAGTAATAAGGATCAAATTCGCAAAACATATATTCGTTACTATAAATCTAATGTGACTAAACAGATAAACAAAACTGTCAAATTTGCAGTACGTCATAGATTAAAAAGTGTAACAGCATTGTTGTGTTGCGGCAGTTAGAGGTAAGATAGCCAGTTCGTCTGTGGTTGAGGATTCCGGATGAAGGCCAAGAGATTCACCGAGTTGGTAACATTAAAAAAGGTAGTCCAGTCTCATTTTTGTCCTTCCCTTTTCCCATTAACGTTTTTTTCTTTCTTTTTTTCTTTCTTTCATTATTTGGGATCAGTCTCCTCACTTTTCTGCACCAGGAGAATCTGCCTTGGGTTGTCGGTTCAGGTAAACAAAGGTAGGTCAGTAAATGCTCAAAAAACAATAAAAATCAATTAGCAAGTCCCATTATACCCACCTCGAACATGATGAGTGATGACGTCACCGGCGCCGGCGCATCCGAAGTGAAACTGTTCACGAGAGAGAAATTATAATTTGGTGAGTGAGTCGTCACTGCGTATGTGAATTTTATTTAAGGAAATAAATATTTTGTTGACTTGTGAGGTTTTTTTCTTTATTGTTTTTCTTTGCAGTAAGGATACTAGTAGAGGCTGTTGTTGACAACTAAGCGTGGGGTCCAGCCTGGGTTACATTCCTGGTCGGGCAGACTAGCATGCTGGAGACCATTTTCTTTTTTGTTAAGTACCTGGTACTTGTTGAAAGCCACTGTCCCCCCATACGTATTGACACTGTTATTCGAAAATATCGTAAACCCAATTATTCTTAAAAGAGTAACCGTGGAGTTTCTTGCCGGCTCTTCTCCATAGCAAAACGTCCAATTGGAACCGTGCACTTAGTGACCATGGAGGTTTATGTTTTCTTTTTTTGTCTGGATCTGTGTTGGTTTAGCAGCAAGAGGCTCTGCCTAGAGGGCGTATATTTCTCTGCTCACCCCTTTGGGCTGCATTTGCGCAATGAAGTTGTAAAAAGATAAGACACTAATATACATAGTAGCAGCGGTGGCCCAGTGGTAACGGCCACGAGTTATGAGTTGTAAGTCGTAGGTTCGAACCCAGACAGGCGCTTTACTTTGTGTAAATTATTTCATCACCACTGCTCTCAAAACAGTGAAGAAAAACATCGTGAGGAAACCGACATGTCCTAGATCCAAAAATTCGAAGACATGTGACATCTACCAAACTTCACTGGACCCGCATGTTGGATTACGGCCCACTCCCTCTCCCCGAGAGGAGGCCTGTGTCCCAGCAGTGGGAACATTATAGGCTGATTATGCTATACATAGTTGTTCAAAGTCAAGTTTGTGAAGAAATCGACAAAAAAAAAATTGAAAAAAATATTCATACAAAAGACATCAACGCGCTTGAAGCATTTGTTGATGTCTTTCATATGAGGTTTAAAAATGTTACTCAGGAAATTTTTGCTTTGATATAAAAAAAAATGTTCATGGGTAGCTGTAGCCTTTGATAAAATTTAATCAACGATTATGAAAAGCTTGATAAGAATAAAAAAAACTTTTTTAAGTTTTCAACACAAAATTCCTGTAACATATCTTACAATTCTACTTACACTTAATTAAGGAAGCATAATAATATACTATCGTAATAAGAGACATCTGTGAACTCTAAACAATATCGATCGATAAAGAGCCTCCACTTTATCACAAGTTTACGAAGAGAAAGGCTTCATTCAGTTGCATTTTTATAAAGATAGATGGCGCTGCTTTGCTGATGCATAACACGCCCATATTCTATAATGGGGTAGGCAGCAGTGTATCTGACGGTCTCATTTCGTCAGTTATATTTAAGTCCCATGTATTGTAGTAGGAAGCAAACCTATTATTGCCGCTTATCAAAACTCCGGGCTGCTACTGAGAAATATCTAATTGAAAAACCCAATAACACTTTGCCCGATTTGAGTATCGAACCCCAGACCTCATGCTCAATAGTCGCGCTTATGATCACTAGGCCATTGAGGAATTTCACATGGCGAAATGTGGGGAATCCAAAATATTACCTATGAATGGTATTTTTTTTATTATATTCTCTTTTATTCATTATTATAACATACTAGGAGCGCCCCGCGGTGTCACCCGAATAACCACCTTAAAAAAAAGTACTATACCACAATAGGTAATAATAATTCAAAATGAAGCAACAGCAGATAAATTAATAAATTATGTGATAGATACATGGTGCTCACATATTTACAAACATTGTAGAAGTAGACTATTTTCCTAAAATTTTACAATTAATACGTCAGGGTGTGAGAAAGTAATCACAGAGTGTAAAATCAATGTCATATAATTTCTCGGGACTCTGGGGTCCCGGACCTTTGGAAGGCGTACGAGGAAGGGAGGGGTATTATTATTATTTCCTTAAAAAAAAAACTAAATGATATGAGCCACACGGGTCGATGGGAAGATAAGCTACGCTTGCTGCAGTCGATTCATGGATGTGTGACAGTTGTTACGGGTAGTCAGAATCCCAAAAGTCTAACAACCAGTTTTATCAAGGGGTATCGTGTTACCCAGTAACTGGGCTGTGGTCTGACCGGCAGTCGCTCCATGTAAAATACTGTTATTCAGCTGCATCTGGTTACACTGGAAGCTAACCCCAACATAGTTAGAAAAAGGCTAGGCAGATTGATGGATTAAAAAAATTAGGAAGTGTAAATTCCACTTTAAACGTCCCTGACATGATTGGTATTGTCAATCAATCAAATAATTGATGTGAAAAAACATGTATTTTTTGTATAAAACTCGTAACACTGAGTAATTAATTACTAAAGAAATACACGCGAACTGAGTAGAGATTTTTTTTTTAATTTTTATGGCTTAAAAACATATTTGTTTATTTGAATTTAAGTTTGTTAGTAAAGTGATTGCAAGTTTGACTGCTGAGCATGAGGTCTTGGGTTCGATTCCCAGGTCGGAAAAAGTGTTATAAACGAGTTTATTGTCATCAAATGTGGACGAATTCACGCAATTCCTGGTGGATAAATCCAATATTACTTTACCGCACCTGGGAATTGATTTTTGAACTCAAAGTAGTTTTTTTTCTTCCGTGATATAGATTGCATAATGCGTACTTAGCCTATAATGTTCCCACTGCTGGGACACAGGCCTCCTCTCTTCAAGAGAGAGTGGGTCGTTATCCACCACGCGGGCCCAGTGCGGGTTAGTAGACGTCACATGTCTTAGAATTTTTGGTTCTTGGACGCACCGGTTCCCTGACGATGATTTCGTTCACCGTTTTGAGATCAGTAGTGATGAAATTTTTTACACAAAGCAAATCGCACGCTTGGGTTCGAACCGACGATCTACAACTCGTAAGTCGCTGTACTGCTCCTGAAATAGATTGACAATGTTGAATAATCAAATCGAGAATTTTTGGAAGAACCGTAATCCGAGGAATGGGATGTGACTGGGCCAGAGCATTAACTTAGTATGGAATATCAATCGATTAAACGATGCCAAATGGTTCTGCAAAAGATAAATGATGGAATCCTTGGACGTCGTCAGACTAAATTTTTTTTTAATAAACTAGTTGCGTCCCGCGGTTTCACCCACATAAGTCTCGATCCCGTTGAATTATCAGTATAAAAACTATATCAAGTTCTTCTCCAAGTCATGGTCTACTCATGTGCCAAATTTCATCTGAATCCGTTCAGCCGTTTTAGCGTGAAAGTGTAACAAACACATAAATTCACTTTTGCATTTATAATATTAAGATATTTAGTTAGGATATTTGGATTAGGATATCTCGTTTGAGCATTAAATCTATAACCGTACACAAGCGGGAACCGATATTATACTACTATTGTGCAATGCATAGGGTCACCAACCCATACAGCCCACATGATACACCATAACCTATGGGTTTCTATTCTCTTTTATAGCTTCTTCGTGAACATAAAAGATGTACATTTTTTGCTTTTATGGTAGTCGTGTGGCAAACTAATGAATTTGTAAAAGATTTCTTTGTGAATCCGTTTTGTAAACTATACTGTTTTGGAGTGAAAGAGGTATGGAGTCATGCCTTATGTTAGTTTTTCAAATGCAAGATGAATAATAATTTGTACATAATATGGAGTTTTTAAAGACTCCGTGTGCAAAAAGACTCACCGAAATTGTAATGCTTCTTTTTTATGTAGAATTGCTTCGTCAATGATTTTATTTGTGGTCAGAGCTCGTGGAAGCTGTGGTCGTTATTTTAGTCATTTGACCACTTGTTTACTAATGAGAGAGTTGACCAAGCCCGTGTATAATTTCGAACTGGATTGATTGAAGATTTTAATTTTTTTTAAATCGAAATGGATAAATGATACTCAGATTTTATTTTAAAAGCATTAAACAGGATTGATTGGGTATTTTGCGCAGACTATGGCGCCGATATAAAACATTTAAGTGTACATAAAATTATGTAATGTATAAAACTTCTTAGTTGTTATGAATCAGAGGTATCATATTAGTTACGTTAAATAAATATTGTACTGTATAGCGCGATGATTAGACACAAACGCACTTTATAACACTATGTTAATTTTACTTTGACAGAACTATACATATCTTAAATGCAAATGAACTTCGTGTAAAGAGTTGTAAATCTACTTACTTTAAGAGCGAACATCCTACTATATCCTACTATTTTATCCTGTTTATTAATTATTAATAATATTAATTTAATTTTAATATTAAAATATTAATTGATATTTAATATTTATATAATATAATAAATGTGAAAGTTTGTGAGGATGGATGGATGTTTGTTACTCTTTCACGCAAAAACTACAGAACGGATTTAGATGAAAGTTGGCACTCTGATAGTTTGTAACCTGGATTAACATATAAGATACTTTTGATCCCAATATTCCCACGGGATCGAGACTTATGCGAGGGAAACCGCGGGGCGGTGCTAGTAAAAAATAAAATCCGGTTATCGAGTCGCGAAAGTGGATTGGTACATGAAAAGAGAGGCCTATGCCCAGCTGTGGGTTAAGTCGGATTGTGGAAGATGATGAATTTCAAACTTACAGGCTTAAGTTCAATTATCATCACGTTGCATTCCTTTATTTTCAGTGGTGTTCAAGACAACTAAGAAATGACATCACAAAATGATTTTGACTCCGTGCTAACACAGTTTTTAACTTACATATACATAAGTAGGCATGACAAAATATAACAATAATATGTATCTTGACTAGGCTTGCGAGGTTATCGATATATGTGGACTCGGCGATTATTGTGCCGATACGCGTATCAGCCAATGACTTAATTGCCAAGGGCCTCGACCAACATCTAAGGAGGCTCTCGTTGGGCAGCTGGATCAAGGGCTTGATTCAGAAAGCGTTACTCCTGGACATGACTCGCATTGTCAGGAGGTTCTTCTCTCTGAAGCCCTGACTGCCGGTAGCTTGGTTCCCGATACCGGTGGGTTACTATTTTTAATATGTTTAAATGTTTTGTTTTTATAAGAATATTTAAAAATGAAATAAAGGAAATAATAATAAAAGCCTTTATAAAGACACATTTTTTTACATATCACAACAATCACAACAACAACAACAACAACAAAAACAACAACAACAACATATCTTAATATATCGACAACTCTGGTGAGTCGATGACACTGATAACTTGGTCTGTTTGCCCAACTTTGGCAAAGGCCTCCTCCATTTTTTTCAACTCTGTTCTGTTTATTGCTTTCCTAGTCCATGTTCCCCTGCTGTGGCCTTTATTTCGTCTACCCGCCTTCGGAACTGTCTACCTCGTTTCCTATTCCTATTTCGTGGGTACCAAAACACAATGTTTTTGTTCCATTTCTCAATGCTTCTTATTATATGACCTGTACATTTCCACTTAAGTTTTCTTATTTTCGTACGTTTTCCTATGGTTTTGTTGCTTATTCTATCCAAAAAAATATAACCCAATGTAAATAACTCTTACCTATTAACCGGTATTACTAAATTAATAACACTACTGTCCAAAACGATCATAAAAATTACCATTAAAAGTCCCTTTACCGTAATAAAAAATAATGCCAGCCTACCAAACTGTGGCCGAATAATAAGCGTGACATCAATTCGTTATGATGTTACCATCGACTACCTTTTCGGAGCTTTCCCACAGTTGGTGGATGATTTTCACTGGAGAATTTTAACTTTAAAGGTTTTGTCAAAGCGATTGTACTCTTTATTTATATTTCGTTACGGATCACTGTTCTTGCCTGCAGCGCTCGGCCGCTATAGTATCACTTGCCTACGAAAAAAAGGGTCGTGTGCACAGGATTTTATTTTCAAAACGCTTAGATATGCGTTACCCTGATGGTACACGTTTGCCTAACCCTTACTCTTCAGAGATTCCTGGTGTGATTTATTATGTGGGGATAAAACATGTGAGTATGATGTAACTCTCTGTCTGCCTACCCCTTCCAGGAATACAAGCGAGATGTTATGTTATTTAAACTTACTTTTCCTACTATTCTATCTACATTAAAAGTTTCTTGTCAGAAACTTATAAGGAAACAAACTTTCTTCATTTATTAAATAAATCGATGATGTCATTTGTGTTAAACGTTTGACCCCTTGTATTATGTAATTTTTCGATAAAAGCTATTAGGGCAACCGAAAAAAAAAATCCAATCACCAGTAAATATATATATTTTTTTTATTAGCTTATTTTGTTCCCTGCTGGACAAAGGAATATATGGAATTAGTAAATCTACACTAATATTATAAAGAAAAAAAAAAAATGTATTTTTGAAGTGAAAACTTCTTTAAGTGCATTGGGCATTTTTGAGATGGGACTAAACTATTGATTTCGAGACACCGTGATGACACCAGCTTTTGACAATTAAAAAGACATCAACGCGTTGATTACCGCGGTGCGTGGAGTAAAGACACGTAACGCAATTTTCCAACACCGTGAAGTTTTTCGTAATTAATTAATTCAAAAACTACTGCACCGATTTTAATACTGAATACTATAGGCAATAATTTATAAAGATATCATGCGGGCGAAGTCGCTGGCGGAAGCTATTAGAAAATAAATACATACATTCTACAGATCTCAGATTAAGGATCACTTTTTTATCGACAATTTAATATTTTTCGATGGTCGAACGAGGCAGGTCATATAAAAGTTGCAAAAAAAAAATTGTCGAAACTTATCTAACGATCAAGCAATCGTCACTGAAAATATTTAGGTTTCAATAAAACACACTACCAACTATGAAACTAAAACGCACAAACAACCACCAAAACTGAAAGTACCACTTTCAGGTATCCCCAAACAGAGTTGCCAAGCAACGTACTATCACTAATCACCAGCATTACATAAACGAAACGTCACAATCATGCATTTTTATATAACGGCAAAGGCACGCCACTACCAAGCTTCGCGACGAGCCAGTCCCCCGCTGTCAACAGCCCGCGCCACACGTCCCGTCACACAGAAATGAAACTCGACCAAAAGCACCAAATTTAAAAATCGCGTACCCCAAAACATGTACTAAACATCCTCAAAAAATAACCAAAAAATTCACCCTTTGTAACATAAGAAATGAAAGTGAAAACAACAGTGCACTGACCGAGGCAACATGTTCAGCGTAAATAGATGGAAAGTTATACTGTTAGTGGTGGCGTCGGTCACCGCTGTCGAGCCGAGCCGCGCTCTCAGCCTAGTCTACCAGAAGCCGTATAAAAACGTCATGTTTGTGCCCAAGAATCTGTACCGGAGGACTAGAGCGAGACAGTCCAGAGTGCTGTTTTTGGACGAAGACGAAAACCATCAGACGTTCGGAAAGGGTGAAATAGATCTGACTCAAGACAAGAACTACTCAAAAATCAAGTTTGATGATCAACCAGATTATGAGTTCACATCTCCTGAGGATGGACTTGAACTGCCAAAGAAGTTGAATGAAGATTTGCCTTCGGGGAACGAAAGGTTTTATGAACCGTTTCCTCGGTTTCGACCTTATTCGAACCATCCTCATTACTACCAGGGGCGGTTTGGTCGGACTTATGCTCCCAACTATCCTTCCTTCGATTCTTATCCCGTCGCTCCCTTCGCTCCTGTAGTCCGGAACGGGTACTACCCTGGTTGGAAACCCAGGAGTCCTCGAGTGGTCTTTCCATACGCATCGGAGAGTGTAAATTCAGTGCAGACGAATTCTCACGCCGGGCCTGGTGGATTTAATGATAATGTAGTGTTTCGTGATCAAAATTTCGGTTTGAATGACGTTGGTGATGAACAGGCGTTGCAGGATCTTGGATCAGGATCAGGATCTGGCGATGGATTTGCTGAAAGAGGTGAGTGGTTCTTTTTCAATATTTTAAAAACAAGAGATTAGAGTAAGGGCACTGGTTTTGGTTTTGAGAAAAGATCAATGGAATTATAAAAAGCGATTGAATGTATCAAACGCTTGAGTGGATTCTTTATAAAGATATTTATTTTGACCGTGATATGGCAAAGATTTGTGTTCAAAACAAATCGAAAGTTTTTGTAAAGTAACGTGCCACGTAAAGACGATGTTCGCGCAAATTCAATGAACAATAATAAAAGCTATGAAATTAGGGACATATATCGTGGTTTCCCATGAGTTGGAATGTCATTATTTGGAAGTTTTTCTTGAGATTTTCTTAAGATCAGTTTGCACAGTCCGCGGGAATTGCGTCCAATTTTTTTTGCGAACGCTTTAGAAGATTTCAAAGCGTCTTCAATGTTTTAAAATGGATCGTTCTTTGATAAACGCGTATCCCTGTATTATTTTCTTTTGTACATATTATATGTGTAAATAATGTTTTCAACGCTGGTCTGGGAGAAATATAAATAAAAAATTAAGATCGTGAGTGTTTCTCTACACGTCAAGTTGTCTAATTAATTTCTGAAATCAATTGTAACACAATTGGTTTTAACTAAATATATGAATTTACAAAATAAGATACGGTATTTCAAATAGTTGTTGATCGATATTATCATGAACGAAATCTGTGTAAATATGTATAAGTTTAGTGTCTACAGCATTTTAATATGTAGAGACCCCAATTTCATCTCACTGTTGATATTTTAGTTGGCCTAGTTTAAGATCCGCACATTTTTTTTTTGTTACGTTTTTCTGTCACTGATTCACCGTTAAACCAGCAATCAAGCTTCTTTTGAGCGATCAACGTCTTTTTCGAAACATTTTCAGTCTATTTTAATCAAAATAGTTCTGTAACTGACCGAGAGTCAATATACAACTCAAACCATTGAAGATAGAAGTATAATATAGAAGGTACCAGATAGGGTACTTAGTGTCAGGACCTGTAGCATAAACTCAGACTCAAATCTCTTATTTTAATTTAACCTTACTTTTGAAGTCGGTCAGTCAGAAATATGAAGCTAGGTATCCATTCTAAAGCGTGGTAACCTATGGAGAAGAGTGGGTAAGAAACTCTATGGAGTGTCCATGGAGTTTCTTGTCCGTTCTTTTTTAAATTATATTTTTACAAAAATAAATTTGTTCCATCATTATTGTAACCAATTTATTTTCCAATGAGAAATAAGGAAGGAGTTTTCACAACTCAATTTCACGAGCTAAACGGAGAGTAGAGGTGTTTGTGCGTGAACAAAGTCGCAAGAAAAAGCTAGTACAGTACAAAATAATGAAGAATGGAGAAGAAAATGTGCTTATGCAGTGAAACCAGCCAATGTCATACAATTCTTGTTTAATATGAAAGGATGTTGGTATCTAAAGATTTTGGAAAGTAGCACCTTATGTAACATGTTATGTTTATTTTATTCATGTGAAACCTGCCTAGATTCATATGTTTTTGGTTATTAGTTGTATATTTTGTTATATTCACGCAATTTGTGTGGTCGGCAGGAAGGTATGGTATGGTCATTTTGTAGTAAAGTTTTTTTTTTTAATTGTGTAGTCTTTTTGAGACAATTATATTACTCAAAGTTGAAATGTAGGTCACGTCAGTCACGTGACCATTTAGAAAAGATCGTAAGAGAAAAATTAAAATAATACACATAACATCACGCCTTGTTTCCCCCGAAGGGTTGGGCAGATGTGTCCCTGTAGCAGGTTCACCCACATTTCGCCAGTTATGTTGTAAGTCCCATGTAATAGGGGGCGAGCCTATTGCCATCAACCGGGCACAAATCCAGACTCCAGGCTGCTACTGAGAAATTTCGGATAGAAAAACCCAATAACACTTTGCCCGAACTGGGAATCGAACCCAGAGCCTCATGCTCAGCAGTAACGCTTGTGACCACTAGACCAACGAGGCAGTCAAATAAAATAAAAGAGTCAGTAAAAAAATTATAGATAAATAAATCAATCACAGCTTCGCAAATGTGGTTTGACAACAGATTTATAGTTTTTAACGCAGAAATTAACTAACAGAATGTAAACTTCAAGTCAGCAGCTGATTTGATTGGTTGTCACAATTTTAGTCAGCTGATCACAAAAGTTTAGATTAGTTTGACAGACTGTGTACTGTTCAAGAAAAGAAAGAGGGTTCTTGGAAAAACGTGGGGTCTATGCCCGGCAGTGGGACAATATAGACTAGAGTTTAGTCAATAGACAAAAAAAAAAAACACGTCATACAACTGTCACTGAGTGACCAAAACATGATGAAAGCAAAAAAAAAGCAAGTAGGTACACCCGGCTACACATCAAGCTATACATTTCCAGTATAAGCTGACCTCTTATTGCACGGAAATCCTACACAATGCGAGATCAGCTTAAACTGGAAATGTATAGCTTGATGTGTAGCCGTGTGTACCTAGTTTTTCCAAAATCAGTTCATATGAGTGCGTGTATTACCCATACTCGCATACCATATGTAATGTAGTGTTGACATGCGATTACCACATGCAAATACAGGTCTAAGTGAGAGTTCAGAGTCTATAATTGCTTATTTGTGCGTTTTACGTTATTGTGAAAATATCAAAGATACGCTAGTTTTGATAATACAGTACCTGCACGCGTAGCATGACCACCGTAGTAACGGGTTTTCGCGACGGAAGAATAGACAAAATGACAGATAAACAATCACAATCTACGCGTGCTGGTCGACCGAGTTCTGCACAGGTGAAAATAGAAATAAATATATCATCCAGGTACACCAATGTTGAATCACATTCCCGAGGCTGTGAAAATAGAGAAAACGAATTTTCCCAGATATGAGACCTAGCTAGATCGATTTTTTACCCGTAAACCCCCTATATTGCAATTTTCATCGAAATCATTGGGGCCGATTTCGAAAACGTGATTTCATTTATATAAATATTAACAATATTAATCAATAATTAAGTAATAGTAATATTGTTAATAAATAATATTAATATTTTTTTTTTATAAATATTCCTTGGTTAATAGTATAGGATCTATAGAAAATATAGAGGACAGTTGCGTGAAATGTGTATGTTTCAATTAAATAAGCTTATTGTTGATAGGTAAATGTTTTTACTTCTCTTGACCATTTTTTATAACACAACATCACTCCTGTTCCCCAAAGGGTTAGGTAGAGCTGTACTTATAGTACACTCACATTACGCCAGTTATGTTTAAGTCCCATGTAATATGGAGCGAGCCTATTACCATCAACCGGACTCAAATGCAGACTCCGGGCTGCTACTTAGAAATTTCAGGTGGAAAAACCCAATTACACTTTGCCCGACCCGGGAACCGAACCCAGGACCTCATGCCCAGCAGTAGCGTTTGCAACCACTAAACCAACAAGCAAGACCATTTCATATGGTTTTATAATTAAAATAATGTTAGTGCAAATTTCAGGAGCTCGTAGCTAAGTAATAACAGCCGCACGTCGATCCATCAAGTTAAGCTACGCTTGCCGGGGTTGGTCCGTGGATGGGTGACCATCTTTACATATCGAGACTCTTCCGTGCTTCGGAAAGCACGTTGAGTCGTTGGTCCCGGCTGTCATTCGTGGATCTTTGACAGTCGTTACGGGTCGTCAGAAGCCCGAAAGTCTGACAACCAGTCTTACCAAGGGGTATCGTATTACCCAGTTACTGGGTTGTGGAGGTCAGATAGGCAGTCGCTGCATGTAAAATACTGGTATTCAGCTGCATCCGATTAGACTGGAAGCCGACCCCAACATGGTAGGGAAAAGCTAGGCTAGTTTGAAAATTCAGTTTATAGGGCGATTAGAAATCATAATGTTTTTTTAAGGCTTAAACAAAACTGTTTAACAGTTAGATTTTCTAGTGTTTTTTATTTAGTCTAATAGATTTTTCTTGATAATCCTCTCCTACAAAAGTTTCATTTTACCAGACATTACTCGATCAACATTTGTTAAACAGAACTTGAACAAAACTCACATAACTTGATCAAAATTAAATAAATCGACCAAAATTTACACTCGCTTTACGAAAAGTTACATTTAATTGGTCAAACATACATAACTTTAACAAAATTCTGGTCAAAGAAAGTTGCATGTATTTTTTTTGGTATCGTAATAAATACTGTGTTCATTCAAATACAAACGTATTTATATGCACGCATACTGATCGATTCATTATGTACAATTTTACATACATACACGTAATTACATTACGATATTTCCTTGAACTTAATAACCGAGTTATAACATAGAATTGTTAAATAGTCATGAAATGTTAACATGATAACTATATCGTATGCATTTTTATTGCATGTATCTAATCGACCCTCAAATAATTTCCATTTTGCGCTCCTAAAAATATGATTAAACACTACATAATATAATGCATCCTTTTTTTGTGAATCTCAAAAAAAAAAAAAACCACCAACCACCAACCAACCACAATAATCATTAACAAACCATCAACTAACCATTTTGGGGTCCTATAAATACTATATAGCCAAGTAACTGCCACCAACTTAACAAGGCGTTCGTTATTAGTCAATAGGGTTTTTAGAGGATCATTTTAATATTTCCTCATTTTTATTTCTTTGAAATTTATTTCAAAATATTTTCTGATGGTCTTAAGGCCATTCCCGTAATTAAAAATCTTAAAAATTTTGTCACAATCTCATCTCGGCGACAATTAATGACAAAAATTTGTCAAAAATGTGAGTAAAATGGTAAAATAGAGGTTTTTTGAAATTGCTTCTACTTAAAAGTAAATACAGACGAAAGATGTAGGGACTTGTCACACTGGATGCGTTCTGCGTCCTACGGTCCGGTCGATTCGAACATTTATGTTATGTTCGATTTCAACTGCAATTTCCGTATATTTAAAAACGTTCGCATTCTAATCTCAATCTGTCAAACAAACCTCTATTGTGACAAGTGTTTAAGATATAAAAACTAATTGATTATCAAAATAAATTAATGAAGTAAGTACAAGACAAATAAATGTTCGTATGTAGCATATGCGTATTATGCTGAGATAGGAGCCTTTTTGGTCTCGCACAGGCCTTCCTTTTTGTTTACTCATATAAAAAAAAATGTTTTTCTGAAATTAAATTTTTTTAATAAGTTTCTTAGTTTTAATGTTGTATTTCCTATGCGTGTCCCAAATAAAAAAAAAATCTTTCCTTTTCTTCTTTCTTTCTTTATGTGAAAAGGAAGTAAATACATTTTAAAAAGACACAACACTTACTGAAAGCAATGATTTATTTCCCAATAAAGAAACAATATAGGTTTTTCAACTATCAAATGAATAACATGATAAGTTGTGTCGAACAAACATACAGACACGCAAACATATCTATAGTAGGAAAATTATAAGTTTTTCAGAACACTTAAAGTAGATAATCGCTTACATATTTCCGTAAAGATAAGCTAAGCATGATAAGAAAATTTACGCGCTCACTTATAAAAGGTGGTCCATTTAGCAATTAGCAAAAAAATACCCTTCGTTTTTGCATGTCGACTAAGGACTTAACATACTTCTTTATTTTTTTTTAAACCCAGTAACTGGGTAATACGATACCCCTTGGTAAGACTGGTTGTCAGACTTTCGGGCTTCTGACGACCCGTAACGACTGTCAAAGATCCACGAATGTAATGTAAAGTTGGTCACCCATCCACGGGCCAACCCCGGCAAGCATAGCTTAACCTGATGGATCGACTCGTGTTACTTTCTCATTTATTTACATGCATGTATAGAAAAAAACACGTATGCTACTACCCTGTATGCCACTTTATTAACCGTCTTAAAAAAAGTAGATGGTTCGCATTTCGCCAAAAAATTAAGTGTTCTTTAAGTTACCTCATATATCGGGCCTTCATAAAACTCACTACGTTTAGCATTCAAACTTTTTCACAATAATTATAACATAGACAACGACCCTTAAATATTTCAATTTTTCAATACCTTGTTTACAAATGAATCTATCTCACATAAACATACTTCAACGTATCATAACTTGGAAATCATGACACAGCTGCGCGTGCGTCGTTTTTAAGCTTAGTATTATCACACAATCGGTAAAAGTCTTATTGTGTTGACACTGACAGCGAGTGTGGCTCCACTGGAATCGTTTGCTGCGTAGTTACTTAAGAGGCTGACAACAGCTAAAGCGTGGTCACTGTCGGAGTTTGTAGAAAAAAAAGGAAAAGAGAAAAGAGAAGCAATGTATCATCGCTTCTCTTTCTTATAAATAACATATAATAAATATAATAGATAATTGCTTCATATTTTGCAATAAACTTATTGCAAAATGTGAAGCAATTATCTATATAAAAAAATCTATTGACTGGATTAAAAAGTTAAAATTATTAGGTTAATATGTTGCTTGTAGAATAATCCGACAAAAATCAGAATGATTGGATGTATATTAATGTGGTTTTTAATCGTTAAAATATTTTCTTTTTTGACATATCTTCGTGATATTTTTTTATTGTATCAAATCACTTGTATTATATTTTCATTACACTATCTAATTAATATATATCCTGAAGAATATCAAATATTTTTCTAATTTTGTTTACTACAGTGAATCAAAATACTTTGAGGCATTATAATACTTGCATTTAGCTCCTGTAGTCCCTTTAACGGTTTTGATACTTTGTCTAATTAATGGTATTGTTCAGCGAGGTAGATTGATGTTATTTGAGCATTATTACTTTAAATGTATATTTTGTAAAGTTCACTTTGGTGTTGTGTATATAACTGATCTTCAGTCTAGCCTTGCACGTACGGTGCAAGGCTAGACTGAAGATCACTTGGAGTTGACCTAAAAAAATCTCTTCCAATTTTACTCGTTATCCGCCACGTTAGAAATCAGTAAATTTTCTTTCATATAATTTCTTACACAATCTGTTATTTTCTTTCATATAATCCCTTACACATCTATTTATCTTATCTTTGGTCTCATTCCTTAACCCCCTTGGTTTCATCCCTCCTCATCATACTACTTTTCCGTCACTACCACTAAAGCTACTTTTAAACTACTTCTAATCTAGGGTGAGATTATAAGCATGACTTAATATATACTTTATTTTAGCATTATTTCTATCACTGTCAAACTACAGTGCAAGATAGATACGAAAACATAATTATCTTAGCCTACATCGGCTACATGCTACATATTTCAATGCTGTTTATCAGTAGTTATTGAGTTCACCACACATAGCTGCTTCACTTGATAATGAAGCTGGAACATCAGCTGCCTGACCTTGCCGACTTATGTACTAATCCAACTAATAAGCTTTAGCTTTAATGCGATAATTATGTCAATAGTAAGGCGATATACTTTCTAAGTAACGTTTCTCAATCCTGGTTTTAGTAAACAAAGTTGTTTTTAGATAGTATTATTATTCTGATGAATACCATCAACCACGTCTAGTGAATCTATATCCACGTGTAACTAAACGAACGCGTGAAGGAAGGCGGCGCAAACGCAGCCGACGACGTCGAAACATCGCTCAAAATGTAACGCGAAGTAAAAATACGACAACCGGTACTTTAGTCATTAGTGAATGTGTTGTGGAATCGAGTTTACTTAAGTTTCTATATGCGCAAGAGTGGATAATGGTTGTGGAATTTTCAATAGATGGGAACGGATTTTGAAGGGCTGAGCGATCTAGACTAAGAAATTGTAGAGTAATTTTTGAACTCACTTCGTCTGCCTTTTCCATTATTTATATTGGAATGTGTTTGTCTCTGCTCTTAACAGTGGATAATATGTGCAATTAAGATCACTATTACTATATTTATTAACTAAATACAAATTCTTGCCTGCAATTTCGACAGACTCTCTCAGGACTTAGATTTTGAAAATTCCTTTCTTTCTTCCATCTCAAACCGACATAATTATCTTTCTTTATTGTGTCTTTCGATATTTAAGCTGTGTGTGCTCCCTGCTCCCTAATCACGTAACATATTTTAAATCACAATCTGAATGATTTTGAAGGATATAGCTAGTCCATTGCTTTATATCTTCGAAAAATTTGTCTGCTCAAGAACGTAATACAATAAATGTTGTTGAACTGTCATAATGAAAGCCTTTGCTACTGTTAGTGTGTTACGCAATTATTCCGCTGGTCAGTCAGTATGGGAATTATTTCATATTTCTGGGACATTTTTTAGGTCCATGTTTTCAAACCTTAAGATTTTATCCTTGACTTTGAATCAAGCTTGAGCTTTAATTTCCAAATGGTTAATTCGGTAACCCAAGATGATGGCCCCTTTGACCATTCGACATTCTTATACTACAAGAATATTATTCAAAAACACACTAATCTTTGTAAGAAAATGTGCGATTCAGAGATAATCGTTTCCTACGAACTCTGAGTCGTGACTGGTTGGCAACCCGACTTGCATGAGTGAGGTACCATAACCTTTCCCCTGACTCGACATTCACGAATTAATTACATTAGAAATTACGGTTTTATACACTTTTACTTGGTTTTATCACGATTATTAAAATGTAGACAGAGTGAGGTGTAGATGGATTTTCGTCAGATGTATCCTAGGCTGTCAATCCTGCAAATTTTTATTAATTTAGGTTAAGTATACTTAAGATCTGTTTCTAGATTCTGATAATCACCCTCCTGCGTATATTTTATTTAACTTGAAATCGGCATAACATTTTTTTTTCCATGTATCTCGTTCAGCTGACACCTTAGAATTCGCCTCTTTACGAGCCATATATCATCTATCATAAATTACATCCATCGTTTCTTTGTTCTTTGTCCTGTTCCTGTATCCGATTTTTTTTAACACTCAAGTTTTCTTATAGTGCATTCCTAATTGCTAGATTCTGTGATGATAATTTAAAAAAAAAAAAAAAAAAAAACGAGTGTGCTTATGACCACACGACTGAATTGAAACTTCTTTCGCTCCATCTGTATGTATATGCTATGAGAGGAAGAGAGAAAGAAAATGTGCGCGCGCACTGCTGTCTCTTGCTTATATCCCCCACTCAACTTCCGTTTGCCTTGCCCGATCACACTTTTCGTAACGCTTACGTCACGCGTTCGCCAGCTTACTCCCCAATTCAAGCGTGCGTAAAGAAGTTTTACATCAAAAAAATCCTCCTTTGTTTTTAGAATATGTTCGTCATATGTTTGCTAGACATCTCACAGTTTGCTAGATACATAAGAAACGTATTTCTCTACATTACCATAGAAAAAGAAATTCCATAAAAACTGTAAACAATTTCTTAATTTACAATTCAAGTAATAAATCTGCAATGATAAATAAACCGTTGAAGAGTTTCTTTCCGCAATGTTGCCAACTTACAGCCATAAACTAGCGCTAGTGTTGCCAACACGAAAAATTAAACTCAGGAAATTTTTGCTGTTAAAAAGCTGTTTTAATTTTGCGTATCAGAATGATCTAAATTGTGGTGTTTTGTTAATTGATTTTTGTTGCTATTTTTATGTCTATAAGGTGTGTATTTCTTTGTGTTTGTTGTGCACTCTCAGTTTTCCTCGCGTGTTGATATGTAGCGTGTGTTGTGTATATTTAAATGAAGGGTGGCTTCAATAAAATTGTGTCGGGTCTAAGACTTGCTTTTACCGCGTAATGTTTTGTGAATTGTGTTTTGTGATATTCTAGTCAAATCGCGTGTTCTACATAGTGACGAAAAGTTGGATACGTTTTTGTAAGTTAGACTTGATTATGATCTAGATTTTTTTCATTGTTGACTGGACTGACTTAAAATGATTTACTGCCTTGTTGGTGGCAAGTGCTACTCTGGGTTTCAATCTCTAGGTTTGGCAAAGTCGGCGCGTTGTGTTCCACGCGCGCCTCAAAGAGATGTCAGCAGAATTGACGGGTCCGCTAGGGCCGATGCCTACCGGGGGTGCGAAGAAAACCGAGAGGGAGATCGTGGCCCCCGGTAACAGGGCAACCGAAGGAACACGGGTGGGTTTTAGTCAGGAAGAGTCTGACACGCCCGTCGGCTCCGCCCAGAGCGGAAGAAGTTATTTGATGATTCCCACCCAAAAAAAAAGGTCTGGCAAAGTGATATTGGGTTTTTTTCCATTAGGGATTCTCATCAAGTAGCAGCCCAGAGTCTGGATTTGTGTACAGTTACTAGCAGTTGGTGGCCTAGTAGTAACGGCCACGAATTCAAACCCCGACAGCCGCTTTATTTTTTGTTAATTATTTCATCACTACTGCTCTTAAAACGGTGTAGGAAAACATCGTCAGGAAGCTGGCATGTCCGAGAGCCAAAAATTCGAAGACATGTGACATTTACGGCCAGATTACGGCCCACTCTCTGTCATCGAGAAGAGGCCTGTTTCCCATCAGTGGGAACATTATAGGCTGATTACGCATACTATCCTATGTCCTATTACATGGGACTTAAACATATATATATCTATACTCAGTATATATATATCTATATATCTATATTGAGTTAAGGGAAAAAAGCTAACACCCTGTTACTAAAAAAAGGCATCGCCTCCTATTACATGAGACTTAAAAATTGCTGGCAAAAAAAAAAACAACTGACTTAAAAAAAAACACTACAAAGTGAAAAGTAACTTTAATTTCGGAAATCGGTGTCTTTGGTTTTGAATTTTCGTTTTTGCCACCGACTTTCGAAATTTAAGTTATTTCTCACTTTGTATTGTTTTTTTTGGAAGTCGTTTTTTTTTTTTTTTTTTAAGTTTTCATTTTTCAATTTTTAGTTGTGGTACCTACCCCACACAAATTCAAATACCTGCTATGTAAATAACAGTGCCAGGAACTTATCATATCATCCACAGATTAAGTGGGAAAAAATACGTGTTATTGAAGCTAACTCAAAAACTACCCAAGCAAAATTAATAAAATTTATATGAGACCACCTCTAAAGTATGACCTACTAAACAAAAAAGTATTATCAAAATCAATTCATAATTAGCGGAGTAATTGCGTAACAAAAATAAAAAAAAACTTCCATTCGAATTGAGAATCTCCCGTTCTCTTTTCTGAAGTCGATTAAAAATGGCGGGTGTACTACCTACTTCTGCTTTCCTATTTGAGGAATACAAGCGTAATTTTTTATATAGTTTGAAGGCTGTAACATGTTTGTAGCATTTTTTAATCCAGACACAAGTCATATTCAGTTAAGAACAACAATTTAACACTATGTTCATGACCTCCATACTCACTCTTGCATTAAGTTATTGTAAATTAAAGATTCTAGAGAAGCTGTAGGTAAACAAAGAGAAAACTTAGGAGAGAATGGCGTTTATGACCTGTTCTACCACCTTCATATTGTTTATTTTGTCTTATAACATCATTTATTCAATTAATTATCCATTAATATATACCATTATTGAATTTATCTGGTGTATAATCTTGATTGATTGATGATTGATCTTCTTCCAGATATTAAAAGATCCTCCTAAACTATTAGTATCTACGTACTTGGCTCAATTCAATCTTCAAAACAAAAATTTATTTATTTATTTATTTAATCATTTATGCACACACATATAAACAGACAAGCAGAAAGGAACAGAAAAATACGTACAAAGGCGTATTAGGCGTAGACGTATTTATCGCTCTTGTCGCGAAAATTTCAAGCCCAAAACTTATTATTTAAAATCGAGACCAATAAATAAGTTTCTTAAGACACCTACTTTTCGAAATAAAAAAGAATACGGAACACCAATAATATCAATATTCAAAATACGTTGATATTGGAGAAGAGAGTCAATTTTTTTCTAGTGGGCCATCGAAAGCTATAAAATGTGCAAGAAAATATAATTGATCCGAGGCACCCCTTCCAAAAGATAGTTTCGCATCGAGAAGAATAGACAGGAAACTCCATAGTTAGTCTTTTAAAATTTCTTTAAAAAAATATAATATAACATAATAACATAAATAATATATAAAATAATAATAATGTGTGCCTCATTTCATTCAAAACGTCTAACGGGCCTCTGCGAGTTGGCTTCGGCCCCTCGTACGCCTTCCAAAGGTCCGGGACCCCAGGGTCCCGAAATGTGTCGAAAATAAATAAAAAAATAATATATATGTAAAGACTTGTAATTGGCTGTCATTCACATTTTCAAGCTCTTAGTCTGTTTTCTTTAGCTGTAAATCTTCCAAAAGAAATAAATATATACCACCTATTCAAAGTTGACACAAAAAAAAAATCCTACAATATTGTCTACCTAACTATTGTGCCCTACTCAGTTAACTCTCACAAAACTATTTTTACCACATTTCTTTTTCAACTTAAAACATCAAAATTATCAATCTCACATTCAATTCACCACCTCTCATCTAAAACTCAACCACATTTAACAAAACCAGAACGACCTCAGATGTCGATAGAATAGTGATGTGACCCAACGCATCTAAAGATCGAATCGATGTCGATTACATCACCGGTTACATGAGCGCAGTTCTGTCAAGGAAGCCCGCAGTTGCGCAATCTTGAAAGCAGTAGAAAGTACCGGGCTCGACCGTTTGGTCAGTATCCGAGGTTGGACGGATAAATGTTAATTAGTTATGTTTTTAGTGGAGGAAAGCTAGGCTTAAGTTATGGAATGATTTGGTTTAGATTCCGCGGGTTTAATTTTTAGTGTTGTGGGAAACAATTTAGGTAATTCCGAATCCTTACCGATTCGGAATTCAAAATTTGGTCCTTTGATCCGAGTCTAAGATTAAATTAATCTGAAGGCAAGAAATGTGCATTCACTGTATTGCTTGCTTGCTATTTAATGGAGATAAGGTTCGCAACAAAAAAATAATCGTAAAAGTTGAATAAGAAAAATAGTAAAATGGTCCTTATTTTCGCTTTGGAATGTGTATTTGTTGTGTTGTCAAATGTGAACGGTTTTACTTGGTTTTTATTTGAATTTTACATAGTTAGTTTCATTATCCTGAGATATATTAATTATTATTAATTGATTAATTTACTTTTTAATTTCAACTTTCTTTACACTGATTTAAGCTCCATATTTATATCACATTATAGGGCCGTACAACATAGTACACGATAGTTACAATGTATTAGATATTATTAAAATTAAAAATTAATAACAGTACATTACAGTCAATATGTCCTGCCGGGGGTGCGAAGAAAACCGAAAGGGAGATCGTGGCCCCCGGCAACAGGGTAATCGAAGGAACACGGGTGGGTTTTAGTCAGTAAGAGTCTGACACGGCCTCCCGCTCCGCCCAGAGCGGGAGAAGTTATTTCATAATTTCCCACCCTAAAAAAATAAAATAATACATTCAATATATCATGCTTATATTGCGTGGAGTCATAGGCAGATATATGTATGGTAGAAGTAGGCCGTACCTACTGAGGAGCTCAAGGTCAATTTGTTAGACCACTGGGTCTAACAAATTGACCTTGAGCTCCTCTACCGTAGTTTTTATATAGTTTAATAGAGTAAAAAGCCAGCTTCCTCTTCTTCTCGTGTGGTTAGTGACTAGCCTGTTTTCAGAGTTTTAAAGCCGCTGATGATCCTCTGACTTGGCTTCATACGCCGTCGAGAAATATCTCTCAGGCATGACGGTTTCCTCACGATGTTTTCCTTCACCGTTTTTGAAGCAAGTGATAATTATACAATGCGCACATGAATCCGAAAAGTCAGAGGTACGTGCCTTGGGTTCGAACTCGAGACCTATAACTTGGTAGTTTGACGGTCAGACCACTAGGCTATCTCTGGTATAAAAGGCCAGCTCATACTGCATGTATAGCCTTTTATGTATAGCCTTCCGTATACCACAAGTTTCATAACGTAACAAGGGGCGAGTCAGTAGTCATAAACCAAAGATTATTGCTAGTTCTTTATTGATGCTTATATTCCTTATAATCCTAGCTATAAGGAATTAATGCTTTTGCTGTTTGGATAAACTGAATCTGATAAGTTTCTGCACGCAGCTATTAATTCTACAAGTCTTACGTCACTTAACACCATTTTCTTTCTTCAATTAAACAATTAACTACATACATTAATAAAGAAATAAAATAAAGTATCAAGCCAGTACTACTATTCTGTAAAAATCTCAATGTGAAAACTGAGGTAAATAGGGGCCTAAAAATTTTTTTACCAAAAATACAAACTACAAAGTGAAAATAACTTTAATTTCGGAAGTCGGTGTCTTTGGATCAATCAGTATTTAAGTTTTATGCCACCGACTTCCGAAATTAAAATTATTTTTCACTTTGTAGTTTGGAAGTCGGTTGTATTTTTGGTATTTTTTTTTACTTTTTAGTTTGTTGGTTTGTAATTCATCAGTTCCACTTTACCAAATAGTACTTTTCGAGAGCAAATGCACGAGTTACTATAAAAAATACCCAAATCGCTATAGGTGTGCCCATAATATTTTAAGAGTTCCCTCGATTTCTCCAAGATCCCATCATCAGATCGTGACCAAATGACAATGGAATCAACTTGAAAGTACACCCTTTCAAACAAAAAAAGATTTTTCAAATTGGTTCAGCCGTCTTCGAGTAATCGGGGAACATACATGAAAAAAAACGACGAACTGAGAACCTTCTCCTTTTTTTTTGAAGTCGGTTAAAATAAAAAAAAAAATAAAAATCATTCATTTAATGAATAAAAACTGTAAATTCAAATTCAATTTATTTTATTTCACATAAACCTACAAGGGCACTTATGAAACGTCAGAAGCTAGGTGCACAGTTCCAATTGGTCGCTTCCTATGGAGAAGAGCCGGCAAGAAACTCCACGGTTACTCTTTTAAAAATAAATGGTTTCTACAATCTTTTCAAATTACAGTGTAAATAGAAATTATCCGGTAAAATTACGGTCTTCTGTTTTTCATGCGGCAATATTTACACCAATTATGATTCTGATATGAATCGAATTGAATATGATTCAGCTAAAATATTTGTGTCACCATAGAGGAATTGCTGGGAATTCAGAAAATGAATTGCTTTTAGAGGAATTGCTTAATGTGGCCATTTTAGACCCGCTGAGCTTTAAGAAGGCTGTTAATATCTAGTATCAAGTGGAATAAACTGCTCTCAAAACGGTGAAGGAAAACATTGTAAGGAAACCGGCATGTCCTAGAACCAAAAATTCGAAGACATGTGACGTCTATCAACCCGCACTGGGCCCGTGTGGTGGATTATGGACCACTCCCTCTCATTGAGAGGAGGCCTGTATCCCAGCAGTGGGAAAATTATAAGCTGATTATTTTGCCAGTTATGTTTAGGTCTCATTGTAATTATCATCTTCCTGCTCTTGTCCCATGTTACGTGGGGTTGGCGCATACGTTTCCTTCTTCAACTCTCCCCTGTCAATCGTCACGCTATCATTCATTCCGTTCTCTTTCATATCATTCCTCACACAATCCATCCATCTTTTCTATTATCATTCGAGCCCATTGCTATTTAAATCTGCGTAGTCTCTGGGAGTGCCGACAGAAATGAAAACTAAAAACATGTTCCTGTGTAGGTATCATGGCATCACCTGTATCGGCACCGCGGTAATCAACGCGTTGATGTCTTTTACTCCACAGATCGTCTGTTGGCGAGTAAAAATACTTGCGTACAAGTTTTCACTTCAACATATTATGTAGATTTTTAAAAATTTTGCCTAGATTCCCTCATTTAGATATGTGCACATTATAAAGACTCGTACTGTATAGATTCTACGGATGGGTTGATTGTGTGAAAGATGATATGGCTAGAAAGGGAGTGACTACCGAGATGATGACTGATAGAGAAGTATGCAAGACAGATGTTGCGCCAACCACAAATGAATTGTGCAGGAGAATGGTGATACACGTAGATTCTACGGCGTTAAGACAAAAATGAAGAAAATAAATATTAATTTGTCCTCCTAGAGTAGATATAGAAGTGGTGATGCAACGGGATGATGATTTATTTGATTGCCCGGGGGTAAAACCATAAAAAAAAGAAAAAGAATTGCCATCATAATCATCTCTCTGGCCTTTTCCCAACTATACTGTGGTTGGCTTTCAGTCTAACCAGATTTACATGGAGCGACTGGCTGTCTGACCTCCACAATCCAGTTACTTGGCAAGACGAGCTTTCGGGCTCCTGATCACCCGTAATGACTCAAAGATCAACGAATGACAGCCCAACCGAGGCAGTCGAAATAAATAAAATTCTTGTACTAATTGTAATTAATATTGAATGTACTAACACTTTCTTAGCAGACAATACAATACTCCCAGGCTTTATCTTAGCTTTTTGTTGCACATCAGTGAAACTAACATTTTCACCTGACTCCGTTTGCTCCCACGATCATGAGATGTAGAAATTACTTATTGTTTACAACAGTTTTTTTGTTCAAAACTGTTTATTTTTAATATTGCGCTTGAGAGTTCTGTGGGTATTTAGACCGGGTATTTAGTGAATGGACTCGGAGAGTGTAATCAGCTGGTTATGGTGCCTCGTTACTTAGATGAAGATTTATCTTGATGTTGGTCTGTCGTTCCCGAGTTACAAGACAGATGGCGTTTTCTATAGTTAGAATTATAATCAGAATTTATTTATTTGTAAAACTAATGCCCGTTTTCACCTTAACTGAGTGACACGTAAATGAATCCCTAAATAAAAGTGTATTGTTTGATTTTCAATGTTAGGCTCAGCGCTGAGAGTTGAAAATCCAACAGCGCACTTTTATTTAGGGATTCATTTAAGTGTCACTTTGTTACGGTGAAAACGGGCATAAGTCTTTAGTTGTTAGGCTATGTAGGTATAATAATAAAATTGAGATGAAGTGATAAGTTTATGAATTATGAACATTTCACATGACCAGCCATCATAGCCTTATAATAAATAGTCATTGGACATTACTTAGTAAATCATTTCTGACTTTTTATATTTTTTTATCCCCGATCGAGTAGCTCTTGGCCTGCATCTCACCTGATTGTAACTGATGGGCCGAAGGCGGAAGCCAGCTTCCCCCGGAATCCTCAACCACAGAGGAACTGGCTATCTTACCTCTAACTGCCGAAACACAACAATGTTGTTAAAATTTTTATTATGGCGACAGACTTTAACGTAATAGTAGATTTTTATACAAGGGTCGAAAGGAATTGATGACTCGTGTTAAAAACTCTACTTTTCATTTCGACTAAATGGAAAGTAAAAAATTGTAGTTTTTCTTAAATATTTATTAATAATAATATAGAGTTAGTATCCCGCCAAATTATTTAGTCTTTTTATAATTTTAAAAATGGAACACATCGCGTCATCGCCGTGGTTCGTCCCGCTTAATAGGATTTTTTTTAAATTCACACTGGCTGTTTATACATTCACAAGACCGCAGCACTATTTTTGAAATCCATATTTGTTTAAATTTTCTTAGTCGTCTAGGTACCTAATCAAATTTAGTTCTATTTTCAAAATTCATTCCCGTCCTAGAGATGGAAGCATTTACTATGAGTCTTTCCCGCCCAAAGCTGGAGAGCAGCATCTTCCACCCGCTACTCGGATCAAACAAATAATACTCTCCGAGTATGAGCAATGAAAAAGCTTGATCTGGGTCTACATACAGCTGTGGGTGCATAATAAACATGACACCACATATTAACACTCAGTAATGATTAACACGCTGCATATAAGCTTTGTAAGTACTAAACCATTCACAATTGCATACCTATGTTACATTTTTTTTTTAAGTAGTTGACCTCTGAGATCATGACTACTTAACCGGGCTTTCCTGTGGGTGCGTTAAGCTACTACACTTAAAACCTCCACGCAGGGGTTATTCAACTATGCTAATTAAAACTAGGTGAACGCTCGCTAAGGGTACCCCCTGTGGGGTACGAACCTTGGTTTAGGGCGTCAACCGGAGGGAGCACATCAAGGATAGGACGGGCTGGATCAAAGTGTTGATCATGATTATTAGTCGGGGAAAGATACGTGCTCAGCTGCAACAACTGCTTACACTTCGTTGGCGAACAAGGGTCTGGGGTACCTATGTTACACAATACATCGTATACAAGCGTCATTAGTTGAATCCAAATCCATTGAAACTAGCCAGGGTGGGCTCTAGAACGCATTATCTGTGTCAAACGTGAGTCGAATATATTTTGCGGATAGAAAAACCAACTGGGCAAAGTCAATATCAAAAGATCGATCTTTCAAATGGTGCCAACTGAAGATCAGTGCTAGGTGTTCAACACCCAGAAAAGGTTGATTTGATTATCATTTCGATGTAGACGAAAATGATACCATAACTTATTACATGTTATAATATATAGTCAGGATTAGATTCATCTGTGTCAGTTTTATTCAGGGATGTCTGTTTGCACGTCTTGTAAATTTTTGCAAGCATGCTTTACAGCCTGAAGTTCAGAAACCTGAACCTAGATATGTGTGAATGTGAAATTAGACTGATCAAGTGTCTGTCAGATTTATTATATTTGACCTCCTTTTTGTTCTTTTTCATCATAAAAGCCTTGGTAAGACGTATTCTGTGAAAACAACGGTCTGAATAAAACTGTTAAAAAGTCACACCCTTGTGACAGACGGCGTAGGGTTCCGTAATTCCGTTGACACCTTTTGGTTAGTACGAAACCCTAAAACCCACTTCTGTCTACTAACAACCAAAGGTTACAATACCATCACCGGTTGCCGTTAACCAGTTTCTTCGGTTGCGCAAGCGCAAGCATGAGATTATGCAACAAGATGGCGCCGCCGTTATCATATGCTCGATAGAAATGTCAATGATTTAAACTGTTGTGTAATCATTTAAATGTTGTTATTGTAGTTAATTGTTGAGGAAAAAACTTCCGGTATGATTATTGATGGCTCGGAAGACGGATCTTGGTCAAGTTTTTTTTGCGAATTGCTTGTTAATGTTATGTAAATAAAACACATAACATAACATCACGCCAGTAGTCCCCGAAGGGTCAGGCAGAGGTGTACCTACATATAGTACACCCACATTTCGCCAGTTATCTTTAAGTTCCATGTAATAGGGGGTCATCCTATTGCTTTGTAAATGCAACTGTTTTAAATAAGTTTATTTAAGAGTTTAATGGTCTTTGTCAATCTGCAATCTGCCTTTGGCTTCCAGTCTAACCTGATGCAGCTGACTACCAGTATTTTACTTGGAGCCACTGCCTATCTGACCTTCACAATACAGTAAGTAGGTAATACGTATCGTATTACATAAAGGTTTTTCAGATTAAAAGGTTAAGAGCAATATTAACCGGTTTTTTGTTTACTTTTTATTCAGCGCGGTATCCTCACAAATAGTCACAAGTTGCAACGCGTTTACCGATACGTCGCTCGTCGAATAAACCGGTTAATTTAAGTTAAGATAAAGTTCTTAAACCGTTCACGTTTTTAAGAAAAGTTCGGAGCAAAATCTAAATAAACCAGTATTAACCGGTAATTTATAACCGGTTCCGAGCCTTGGCATTATGTAATTTTTTGACAAATATGTCGCATTGGGTCAAATAGGTACACGGCATATTGCCGTTTCACCGGAAAAACCCGATCAATCACGAAGCCTTCCTCAAGAAATTTCTTACTTAGTTAATCACATACCTACCTACTTCCTTATTAGAGATCTTAGGTCACATCACAACCATGTAAGATCAATTTAAGATTATTGATGTTATACCACGTTCTCGTCTCCGGAAACTATTGGAACTATCACTTCCCGTTTGTGTTCTAAGAGATTTAAGACTATTATTGGTGAAATGAGTGGCAGACTAACATACTCAAATGGCGAGTGGCGCGAGCGTGGCAACGGTATGGCGAGGGCGTTGCGCGGCCCGTTTCGTATTTCATAAAAAATGTATTGGAACGTCGTGGCGCGGAATACACAACGCCCGCGCCGCACCGTCGTCGCCTCGCCCGCGCCACCCCTATTGTGTATTTTCCGCGCCACATCGTTCCTATACATTTTGTATGAAATATGAAACGGGCGCCGCAACGCCCGCGCCACACCGTCACCACGCCCGCGCCTCGCTCGCGCCCCTTGCCCCTTGTATATGTCCCGCGCCTAAGCGAAACGAAGCTTAGTTCGATCTTAGTATGAAAAGACGCGGAAGAAAGCTAAGCGAACTAAGCTTCGTTTCGCTTTGTTCCCAGTGTGGCCTGTAAGCTCCACCGTCGGAGATTAACGAGTAGTGAGTAGAGCTGGCAACTAAAAACGATTCGGCGAGTGTGAAGCGAGTGCGTGACGGCGATAAGAGATTACTCGCTGGTATGCGAATATCAAGCGTGAGTCTCTTAGCGAGTGTTCTGCCCGCGAAGCGAGCGAATACTCTCTTTAACCGACTTCTGAAAGGAGGAGATTCTCAATTCAACTGTGTGTTCTTTTTTAATGTTTGTTACGCGATTACTCCGACAATAGGCTTGTTTCATAAAAAAAATTTTTTAGTCCGGAAGGTAGATTAATAAAAAATATAGAACACGTATTTTTTATATTTTAACGTAATCAAAAGATTACGGCGATACATTGAGTTAAAATGTGGCATGACGTCACTGCTTGCTAGATTTTATACTGATTTGTGACGTAGCCAGCCCCCACTCCCCAACTTTAATGCGTGTTTTCTAAGTTATTTTTTATTAATATGATTAAGCAAAAAATACGTGTCTAATATTTTTTTATTATCTGGGAGACGGACTAAATAGAATTTCTTTTTTTTACCTAGGCAACTACCGTACTATCAATCGTATACTTTAGAGGTGGCTCCATATAAATTTTATTAACTTTGTTTCGGTACTTTTTGAGTTAGCTTCAATAATACGTATTTTCCCACTTATTATATGTGGATGATGTGATGTTATAATAAGTTCCTGTCACTGCTATTTACATAGCAGGTAGTCGTATTTGAATTTTTGTGGGGAAGGTACCACAACAAAAAGCGAAATAAAAGCTTTTTTCACAAAAAAAAAACTTTTTTCACACAAAAAAAAACAACAGACTTCCAAAAAAAAAAAACACTACGAAGTGAAAAATAACTTTAATTTCGGAAGTCGATGGCAAAAAACTGAAATTCAAAACCAAAGACACCGACTTCCGAAATTAAAGTTATTTTTCACTTTGTAGTGTTATTTTTTTGGAAGTCTGTTGTTTTTTTTTTTGTGAAAAAAGCTTTTTTTTTTTCGCTTTTTGTTGTGGTACCTACTCCACACAAATTCGAATACAACTACCTGCTATGTAAATAACAGTGACAGAAACTGTCGCTGTGACAAACGTTAATATTTATAAGTATATCTTATACTTCCACGGAACCTATAATATTTTGAACATTTCTCGAGCGAGAAAATTGTTGATAGCTAGTAGCTTCGTCGTCGGCGTTGAGGCAGGTGCCTAATAATATCGTAAGGCGAGCGATAACACGGTGGAAAGTAAAATGTGATAGTAATTGGCTCAGAGCAGGGCATAGGCCTAATATATAAGTAGTGAAGGTGTAGTTGCACATAAGACCAGGGATCACCAATTAGTTTCATTGCGGGTCCGTTTAAAAAAAATATATTACTATTGCGGGCCGTTTGGCAACGAAGATAAAAAATTTGTATCAATTAAGATATAAAACGAAAAGAAACTTAAATATTTTTTTATTAAGTAATAAAGAAATAATAAGTAATGATCAAAAATAAAGTAAGTTATTCATATTAATGTGGAATTTTTTTTTTGTGTATCTGTCAGACAAACAATAATAATAAATTCATTTATTTCAGGTAAATAACACCCATTGCCAAACATAAATTAATAGAAATTTTACAAATAAAATTAAATAAAAAAAGCGCGGACTTAATTAAATTAATTTGTATTTTTTTTTTTAGCTTCAGTTTCGTCATTTTACTGTTTATAAGGTTTGCCAAAAATAGGTCTGCGGTCCGCCATTTCGTGACTCCTGATCTAGACTGATACATGAGTGTCACTTTTATTACACTATTAAAACAGTGGCACTCCGGGAGTGCCGACAGAAGTGAAAACTAAAATAACATGTTCCTATGTGGGTATCATAAGATTACTTGCATCGGCACCGCGGTAATCAACGCGTTGATGTCTTTTACTCCACAGATCGTCTGTTGGCGAGTAAAAATACTTGCTTAAAACATTGATCCGTAAAATAATATAAATAAAGAGTACAATCGCGTTTGCAAAAATGGTATCAGTAACAGTGTCGCGAAATCAATGGTTTAATAATCCCATCTCAAAAATGCCCAACACGCCTAAAAAAGTTTTCACTTCAAATATTTCCAAAACCTTGAAAGTAAAAATACTTGCATAGAACATTGATCCGTAACGTAATATAAATAAAGAGCACAATCGCGTTTACAAAAAGGAGGTGTCGGTAACGGTGTGGGTAACGGTGTCGCAAGTTCAATTGTTTTTTCCCAACTCAAAAATGCCCAACGCGCCTAAAGAAGTTTTCACTTCAAAAATAACATAACATATCGCCTGTTTTGCCCGCAGGTGTAGGCAGAGGTGTATACTGTATACATCAATGAGACAATCTAATAAATATATTAATATTAATATTTAATTCAATATTGAATACGAGGCTTTTGGCTTTTGGTGAATGTATAATTTATGTAAATTTTTTTTTTTAATGTGCGTTTATTTTGTGCAGAATAAACATTTTACTTTTTTCCTTTTTTTTTCTTCAATGCGATAATCTTGAAAAATCACGAGGTTGTTGACACATGGAATGTTAACTCAACAGTCATTGTGCTGACAGTCGGAACGGCCAATGGCCTTATGGCCAAGAGCCTCGACCAACATCTGAAGAGGTAGGTTCAAGGGCCTCATACAGAATGCATTTTTTCTTGAGATAACTCATTTCTGTCAGAGAAAACTATTTACCGATGCCATTACTCAAAATGCCTCATTCGTTTAGTGGTTACACGCGTTAAGTGCTAAGTATGAGGTCCTAGTTCGAACTTCAGGTCGGGAAAAGTGACGCACGGTATGATGGCATGGTTTGCGCAATGGTTAAGCGATTGACTGCTGCGCTGCGAGATGCGTGTTCGATTCCCGCACGGAACAAATGTTTGTATGACCTACAAGTAGTTGTTCCGGGTCTGGCTGTTTGTGTATGTGAGTTTAAATGTTTGTAAACGCACCCACAATACAGGAGAAATTCCTAGTGTGGGGCAACGTTGTTAAAAAAAATGTGTTATTGGATTTGTTTATCATTCCTCAGTAGCAGCCTATAGAGTCCAGATTTGTGTCTCGTGGATGTCAATAGGCTCGACCCATATTACATGGGACTTAAACATAGCTGACGAATTGTACATAAGTGTTAAATCCATGCGTCTCTGCCTACTCTCTTGGGAAAAAATAGGCGTAATGTAAAGCTGTGTTAATTTTGTAAATCGATCCAGCAGTTTTGGAGCTCTAACCACAAAAACAAACTCACAGTCTCTTCGTAACTCTTCATTATTTCGATCGATGTAATCAAAGAATGCATATTCAACAAATAATTATTTATGTATTTCCTTCTTCCATAATATTGTATAATCTGTTTCGTCAATCTTTTTATTGGTAACCGTTATGTATGTGTATGTGTGTGTGTGTGTGTGTGTGTTCGCAAGTGTGTGGGTGAGTGCATATTGTAACGGTTTTTATTGGTCAATGCGTGCCTGCTGCAACTTAAGGCGAAGGTTACTTGTTGTAATGTGACATAAGAAAACAGATTTGGGCTGTGCGTGTAAAAAAGAGAGAATTTTAAGTGGTTGAAATGTGCCAACATGTGCGTTTTCAATCACAAAAATAAACCGTGACCTCAATTCATATTGACCAATATTATTCATAAAGTACTGTCCCTGGATATTTTGTACAAAATCAGCGAACTAAATAGTTCAGCAGATTAAACACGAAAGAGTCAGAATGAGGGTAAACTTCGTTACGTTTGACATATCAGAATGTCAAATCTTAACTTGGAATATGTTGCTATGAAGATGGCAGAAAATAAACAATGAAAATAATTATTCATCAAACTTTTTATGTATCATCAGTCTCTTGCTATTCGACACACATGTCGTGCCCGATCCTATTTCAGCTTGACAGCCCTTCTCCCCTGCCCTCATCTCAATTTGCTTGATGTCTTGATCAGGCATCATCTTCCCTTTCATCCTTGCTTATGGCAAAGTGGGGTCTTTTTCAGAATTTACATAATTTCTGGCTCTTTTCTTAGACATCCACACATTTCCACACTCACACACACACACACTCATTTTTCGTTATAGGCTCTGCAGGGCCAACACCTTCACATTCACAGTATCTATTTCGATGGTACCCTAGGCATTTCTTTCTTCTGAGCTTGCAGTACTGTTGTTTTAAGCTATAAACTTATCTTCCAAAATCACAGATCAAATCTAAAATAGCTCATCGCCTTAATAAAAAGATTTCACTGCCGCGCTCGCCAGCATGTGACGGCACACACAAAAAGATGTCCGTCTCTGTCACACCCACTCATTACGCACTATGTGTCCCTTTCCCGCTTGTCTATGTCATTGACATTGCATGTAGCCTGCTTAGGGTTTTCCGAACATTATGTTGAAAGGAAATGTAGAAGAAATGTTGGTATTTTGACGTGCGTTTCCTGAGCTAGGTAGAATTGTAGCGGCCTTATAACAAAACTATTTTTTTCTTTAAAACCATCGAGCCATTTTAGAATTTCGAACTCTATGCTGAAAAAGTTAGAAATCGTTTTGAAATCAGACGGCATGTGTTGCAAAAATAACGTTATTTAATCTTCAAAAATATATTGACAACTTAAATGGTAGTTGGCAGAGCACATTGCTCGCAGAAAAGATGGCCGATGGGGCCGACAGGTTCTGGAGTAGCGACCGCGTACCGAAAGACGTGGCGTTGGAAGGCCTCCCACAAGGTGGACCGATGACCTGGTGAAGCCCGCAGGAATGTGCTTAATGCGAGAAGCACAGCACTGATCGAAGTGACGGAGCCCTATATCCAGCAGTTGATGTCTTTCGGCTGAAATGATGATGATGATGAGATATCATTAGTGAGCGGTGGCGCAGTGGCTGCAACTTACGAGTTGTTGGTCGTGAGTTCAATTTTCTCACCACTGCTCTCAAAACGGTGAAGGGAAGCATCGTGAGGAAACCAGCAAGTCCTAGAAACAAAATTTCAAAGACATGTGACATCCAGGCCCACTCCTCACAGAGAGGAGGCCTGCAATGACAACATTATGGGCTGATTATGGTGGATGCTCAATGGAAAACTCGAATGGCACTGGTTTACCCAGGGTGCAGACTAAGGAATCCACGTCATGCTTAGCAGTTACGCTTGCAACTACTAGAGCAAAGCTACCAGGATTAATTGCCTCGCTTGTTAACCTTTTTTTTTAACCACATCGTGGTTGCTCTAGGCCTCCATCTCACCTGATGGTAAGTGATGATCAGGTCGAAGGTGGAAGCGAGCTTCACCCGGAATCCTCAAACACAGAGGAACTGGCTATCTTACCTCTAACTGCCGAAACACAACAATGCTGTTAACATTGTTGTTATGGCGACAGACTTAGATAAGATGGTGGTAGCTAGCCAGGCGGGCTTAGAACAAGCCCTACAACCAACCAAACCGAGCAGAAAATATTGTCCCTGCTGGGAATCGAACCCGGGACCAGACCAGGTCTAAGACAGGTGGTCTTACCACTAGACCTTAGAGGTGGTTAAATCTAAAGACATAACTACATAGTAAATAAAGTTGTGATCCTCAAATAAAGTCCTCTTCCCACTAGACTATATTAAAGGTTGGTAGGCACTAGCCTAGCAGGTAAATAAACAAACAAACAACAGTGGTTGAATAACGTTACATGTCGTGTAACGTACAGGGATTTGTGAAAGCGATATTGTGGAGCGTCAACAAAAGAATGTAAAGTTTTTTTTTTTTTTTTCGTTTATTCTCATTTTTATACGGTTTAGACACATGACTGCAAAAACTATTCCAATCGCGTCACGATTCAAGTTATGATGAATGCTCTGTAGATAGTTTAGCGTACCTATAGGTGATAAAGTGTAAAATATAACTTATGTATAAGTGTAAAAAAGGAGCTACGTCTGTCAAAAGTACTTCTTGAATAAACACTTCTTAATAAAAATAATAAAAAATGTCATAAAAATCAATAACAAAAATAAATACGGGGAATCGATATAATAGATGCAAATGTTTATTTTTCGAAATTCTGCAAAAATTTGCAAAAAATGCGAGTTTTACACAATTTTCCTTCGTATTCCTGCACCATTTTCTGCCAGTAACATTGTTATTTAATAAATTACATAAAATAGCAGCCAGGGCGAAACAACGTAAATCCATGGATGAAAAACATGAGGTTTTAAAAGTTATAATTCAAAAGAACAAAACTGCGATTACAAACAAAATCGTTTTAGTAAAATTATATACAATGTTTTAAAACATTCAACTAAAAACTGATTGGTTCTTAAAAACGTGCGTGAAACAATTCTCACACCAAATTACGAAACCACAACAAAAAATTGAAAAACTACTTTTGTATATTACTCAATACCTAAATCATTTAATCTGAGCGTTTTATTTTCTCTGCTGACCGTACGCTCCAGTTACTGTCAGACTTAAAGCGACGCTTGCGCAACTACTTAACGATAAAGATGTCTTTACCGATTGGTATCGATATTTATGGCGATGCGTTATCGATACGAGTAGCGAGTTATGATTCGTTTTGTTTTTTAAACGGGTAGGGCAGTTACCCAGGTTAGGTGAAGCGGTGTTGTACGGTGGCTGGTAGCAGCTGGATCAGATTAACCAAGGACAAAGCAGCATTTATCCTAGCATAAATATAGAGAACCTTGTCTTTTCGTCTCGCGTTGACGGCAATCTAAATGGACTCGGCCCAGAATTCGACCACGTTTACCGCCATCTAGCGTCGTTCAGTTCCCGTAACGTGCAGTTAACAGGACACGCAGGATATAATATTACTGCCGAGGGTGCAAAGAAAACCGAGAGGGAGATCGTGGCCCCCAGCAACAGGGCAACCGAAGGAACACGGGTGGGTTTTAGTCAGTAAGAGTCTGACACGGCCTCCCGCTCCGCCCAGAGCGGGAGAAGTTATTTGATAATTGATTTTTAAAAAAGGATATGATATTAAGTGTCTTGTGATTTGTGGTACAGCACCACATTTACACTCCAAGGCGGATAGAAACAAAATTTTGTTTCAGTGCGGTTAGTGGAAGTGCTCAGGTGCGGTTCGGGCAAGTGCTGTTGAAATCAGTGCTCTGAGTGGAATACCTCGTAATTCAAGCTTGGTTTCGGTGATGACTATCTGCGATGAAAAACTTTTAGATTAAACCTTCGTATAATTCTCTAACTTTAGGAGCAGTGTCGGCCCTATGCTTACGGATGCGACTTACCTACGACTAGGTCGTGGGTTCAAACCCTGACAGGCGCTTAACTTTCTGTTAATTATTTCATCACCATTGCTTTCAATACGGTGAAGGAAAACATCTTAAGGAAACCGGCATGTCCTAGAACCATAAATTCAAAGACATGTGTCATCTATCAACCCGCAGTGGGCCTGCGTGGTGGATTACGGCCCACTCGCTTTCACTGAGAGGAGGCATGTGTCCCAGCAGTGGGAACATTATAGGCTGATTATGCCATGCATTTCCTAACGATTGACATACTTTTCATAGTGATCTCTATTAATAACCCCGTATACAGGTGACATATTTACGATCGACAGAAGAGCCCTGATATTCCCCGTTCAAAATCTCACCTTGTTTATTTTTACTGGCTGTTGTTACATATTCTAAATCTGTATAACTTAAAAATATAACATCTGCCGAATAACTCGTGAAAAAAAAAAAGGATACAGGGTGTTATTTTTTATAAGGTCATTGGTATTGTTTATAAATTTATGTGTCAAAAAGATTAAGTACCTAATTATTAAGTGTCATACTAATTAAGTGCGTTACCAAAATGCTTACCCTTGCTCGATAACGAGGTGTCAGCAGTTGTTGCAGCTGAGCTTTGAATTCCCCGACTAATAATAATGATCAAAACTTTGATCCAGTCCGTCCCATCCTTGATGTCCTGCCTCCGGTTGACGCCCTAAGCCAAGGTTCGTACCCCACAGGGGATGCCCTTAGCGAGCGTTCACCTAGTTTTATTAGCATAGTTGAATAACTTCTGGCTGGAGGTTTTAAGTGTAGTAGCTTAAGGCTTAAGGCACCCACAGGAAAGCCCGGTTAAGTAGTCATGATCTCAGAGGTCAACTACGAAATGGCCCTAGCTAAAAAAACAAAGTGCTTGCACTATATCTATGACGCAACTGTATAGAAATGGGTCGATATAATATTGTTACGCCTCACACGTTCCATGCAGTGCTATAATACTTCCGTATAAGTAGTTCATGTAACAGTTAAAGGAACTCGGGTAATTACTACGCCAATTGTGTGTAGCCTTGAGGCTTGTGTTATACTGGGTGGCAGGGACATCGACGCGAAACTGTTACCATGGATTGAGTACATGATTCTGAACAAAAAAAAAAAACTGCTGTTTCATAGATTAGTGCAAAACCTACACGGTCAAAATATATGGAACAGCTGATTTTTTTTTTAAATAACCGACGAGACATTTCAACACAGGGGGGCTCAGAATCATGTACTGAATTCATGGTAACAGTTTTCGCGTCGATGTCCCTGCCACCCAGTATATGTTAGGGAGAGGAAAAAATGTGGATACTCTCTAAGTTGATATATAAAGTCTAACTTAAAATTCGGGTGTAAATTCGGCTAACCGAATTTACGCGGGGGTAAATTTGGTTAGAGTCTAAACTCTAACCAAATTTACCCGCGGCTTTGACTTAATTTTGAAATATTTGGGAATCGTGTGGGTGGTTTTTTATCTAATAAAACCCGAGAAAAAAGATGTGCTATATATGCTTTTACGAGACTGATAATGGCCTAATTGTGTTCAATGAGAGTCAGTGTAGACAATAATTTCTAACGACCTCATTGTAAACCAGTAAATATAGGGAACTAAAACAGAAACTTCAATTCAAAATTCTTAAGAAATCTGACTGCCTTGTTGGTTTAGTGGTCGCAAGCATTCCGATTCCCAGGTCAGGAAAAACAATACTGGGTTTTTTCATCAGGAATTTCTCAGTAGCAGCCCGGAGTCTGGATTTGTGCCCGGTTGAAGACAATGGTACTTTAGAAAATGTGGGTGAACTAAAGGTACACCTCTGCCCAACCCTCGGGGATTACAAGCGTGATGATATGTTTTGTTAAAACAGAATCTGATTCTACAGGGTAATTTTCTGAAATGGGGCTTTAGGACGCAACCAAAGCTATGAACAACTAGCAGCGCCCCGCGGTTTCACACGCATAAGTCTCGATCCCGTGGGAATATCGGGATAAAAAGTATTTTTTATATTAATCCAGGTTATAAACTATCTGTGTGCCAAATTTCATCCAAATCCGTATAGGAGTTTTTGCGTGAAAGAGTAACAAACATCCATCCGTCCTCACAAACTTTCACATTTATAATGTAATATAATATTTATATAGTACGATAGGATTGAGCAAAATTGACAAAACACGGGGTCAAAGGCACTGTCGAGCTTGATTTGGGGACAGTATGGGGACATTAAGACCACAAAAAGTTTTTTTTTTGCGCTTTTTATTAATAGATCCAACGCCAAGAAGAATCTTCGCTAAAATCACTAGGCCAGTGTTTCACTCACTAATCAAACAAAACACATGTAATATGTAGGTTACGTCATCACACGTTTCCCCCATTACGACCATAGACGGCGAAACGAAAGCCGAACTCTTTGCTCGCTTTCATCAACGTTATTGTGTTCATAATTCGACTATTTCGACATCTGACGTCAATTTGCGCGGGTGATTTTTTTATGTTGGCACCTAGTAGTGCTTTTTTTGGTTGGTAGTGTGCGGATTTGAATTTAGAGCGGGTTGTCAAATGGATACCATTAAAGTACAGTCAAAGACAAAAGTGTTTTATGGATGAATTTGCATTTTTTGTTTACCTTCGACTGAAAAACTTTATTCATGTATTTATCAGCTATATTTAAGTGCGCATTTTTGTAAATATTTAACTAAAAGCAACTTTTTTTATAAAAAAGGGAACACTTTAGTGTCACCTTTTTTTAGCACCAGCCACACTTTTGTAAAAAAAAGCAGATTAGTAGTTTGGCTATGTTATTGCGTCAAATAGACGGACAGAGAGACTTGCTTTCATATCAATATAATAATTAGTAGTACGCACCTATGTGGATGTCGCGTTTCAGGTTTATTCATTGGTCTGGTGTCTGACCTTCGAGCTTCGAGAGGAAAGCAAACATCCGGTGTTAGAAAGAGGAAATGATCGAGACATGTTCACAGTCTTCGTAATGAGGAACAACAATTATAAATTATCATAAATTCATTGCGGTATTAAGAAAATATAATATTGAACATAAATATTGAACAGAAAATATACTGGAGGTACTGTAAACAAATAATTTAAAAAAAAAGAACTATTATTTGTAAAGCCTTAATGTTTTTTTTTCGACTATGTTCGGGAAGGCAGCCGGCCTTACTTGAGACAATTTTTCAGAGCATAACATAACACAGACGATATCCTTAGTTGATACCGGTGCAGTAGTCAGACCAGACATATCATTAACAATTTATTATAATTATGTAAATAATATGCAATATATTTTTATTATTTAACCAACTCCTAAATGGAGTTGGATAAATAATAAAAATATTTTCATAACCGTAACTTGATTGTGTAATATATAAATAATATGTGAAAGTTTAACTTTGTTATTTAATCAAATCTCAGTTCTCAAGTAATATGATTTATACTTTATAATACCTACATAGCATCAAGGAATACATTCTCAGTGTAAGCTGACCTTGTTTTGCATAGATATTCCGTACAATGCAAGTTCAGCTTAAACAGGAAAATTATAACTAGATTTGTCGTCGACGTCGTGCGTACATCTTCAGATAAATGTTGTTATGATCACAATATCGTGCGATTAATAGTTACATGCTCGCAGTTGGTACATTTGTGATGATTTTACTTACAAACTATTTGTATCATCGATATACATTTGAAATAGTCACGATTTGCATGCAATGCAATATACTGTCTGCTTATCCAGCTCTATATCATAAGACTAAATTGATTTAAAACTCTTTACGATATTGTTTCGTCTAATACCACCTTTTTCTCTGAGAAACGCATCTTCAGCTATTGTTTTACCTTTTTCATTCATTCTCCCAGATCAGTATGCAAAAAACCTACCATTCACTCATTCATTCAATGCAAATATTTCATTCAGCTTTATCCATTCACCGTATCCGAAATGACCTTCTTTTTTTAATTTAAACAGATGCCAACGCACCACATCGAGCTCAATACGAGACCACAGACTATAAAATTAAAAGAAAAAATCATGTCTTAGAGAAACCTATGTTTATACAGACAGACGTACGAACACCCATGAAAAGAGACGATTTTTACGGATTTCCAAATGTGACAAACAGACTGGCCGATCTGCCAAAATTCAAGCCGATTTCTGACGAGCAAATGCTAAAGATAAATGAGATACTTGAAAACCTGCCTTCAAGATTACCCAAAAGAAAGGGCCGAGTTTTGAACACTCCTCAAAGCGTAGTCCTAAGTGCCCCAGTTGTGACCACAGAAAAGACGATAGAACCGAACGACAGACAAGATGGAAAACGATGTCCACAGGGTGGGACATGCGAATTTTTTTTCTACTGTTGGATGGTCGGAGGCTTGTTAGATGGCTCTTGCGGAAGCCTTTTGAAAGGATGCTGTCACAGAGTGGCTAAAGCCGGAATCTTGGGTGTACAGGACTCGAATAGTCTTGATGCTAGCAGCGAAGGCTTGAGTTACGGACCTGTAGTGAATGATGAAAGTAAGTGGACCTGATGCCACGCCAAAGCGTAATTTGAAGGTTATAGAAATGTTTCTAGATAACTGTTGCACGGTTTTTGTAGCACTTATTTTTTTTTTAGTTATTGAGATATTTTTTAGTTGTGTCGGTATTATGCCTAATAGTATTGAAGTAGCATGTCTGTTTTATTTTATTTTTATTCTTTGTTTAGTTATGTGCATGAAAAAAGTAATTAAAATACACGTAAGTATATTTTTTAGTAATTAACGTAGTATTTTTACTTTATTGATTTTTTGGAAATTTTTATTTGATATTTCAAAAAGTTTTCTAGAAACAGTTTTTTCCTAATTATTTACTTTAAGAAAAGATCAATATTACGCTTTAGTGTGATAGACATCAGAGCAGCGCCATCTACAGTCAAATAAACGTACTAACAGAGCTCAGATGTGGTCGTTCGGCAAGACATAGCTAGAATTAGCCATTTAGCCATTTTATCGTTCATATCCGGATCCGGTGACGTCATCAGGTATTGAAAACTTATTGTACATATATTGTGTGATATATTTTTCTGTTGTATATTCTATTATTATTTTTTTCTAAATATTCCGCCTCCTTATTCTAACTATGTCTTGCTTTCTTACTATACATACTGATTTTGTATATATATTTTTAATAGTCAATATATTATATACTAACATACTAACTAATTATAATAAAATGTACTTATTGTGTTTATTTTTTATGCTCTAGAAGACATAAGGTAAGTGCTTCAGTTTATTTTTTACTACTTTTCTAGACCTATAATCAAATTATAAAACATTCATTAATTTTTATTTACTTAGGATTTCATTTTAGAGACTTTAGTACCTCTTAAAACAAATAACTGTCGGAATAAGTCGTCAACGCAATAAAAAATAAAAAAAACTAATAAAGCACTAACCTGTTTAAAAAAAAAAATATCTTGATACCTATTATATTATTAAATTAAAATACAAATTCCCAAAACGTTTGTTGATGTCTGTACCAGTCAGCTGATTGATTGTGTTACGCAAGGTATTAAATTTTATAAAGAAGTAGGTCACTGCTCCCTTTAAAATTAATTGAAATCGGTCTGAGGTATCCAAACAGGTATTAAAATTTCGACGTAGAATGAAAAAAAAAAAGGTTCTAATTGAGTTTAAACAAAATATTTAAAATCACCAGAAGTGGTATACTATAGGCTAGGGATCACCAATTAGATTCGTAAGGGGTTCATTTTTTAAATAATATGAATGTCGCGGTCATCAATCGAAAAGAGTCCGCACAAAATAGGGCGACGCGGCGTGGCGGCGGCGCACGGTGGGCTGAAAATCGGCTTTCATAGACTTAGGGATTTCAATTTGCAAGTGCTTGTTTTTATGCTGGATATCGCTTCTATTAGTCATTACTATGTACAAAAATGACACCCGATAATCTTTTTTTATTTAAATTGATAAAAATGTGTCAAAAACAGCTATTTTTTAATTTAATTTTTCTTGTTTTGTGTGTTCTTAATATTTGGGTGTCCAAGTTAAAAAGTTCGATATGTTATTAACATACCGAACTTTTTAACTTGGACACTAAAAGGGATCGTTTTACATGTAAAAATAAATAAAAATATTTTGTCGATTTTTAAAAAAAAAAAACGGCATTAAATTTTTCGTCAAATCGGCAACCAAAAATCATAAATAATTAGCACTGTGACCACCTCCAAGGATATTACGGTTAAACATGCCGTTTAGGAGATAATTCGATTTTTCATACTAGCTTCATACAAATTTTTCGTAAAAAAATTATATTTCCTTCGTTTTTGGGCAGAATTAATTCGAGTGTCATTTTTGTACATAGTAATGACTAATAGAAGCGATATCTAGCATAAAAACAAGCACTTGCAAATTGAAATCCCTAAGTCTATGAAAGCCGATTTTCAGCCCACCGTGCGGCGGCGGTCCACCATTTGACTCCTGCTAAAGCCTAACAAAAAGTGTCAAAGCGCCTATATTTTCCTTAGTAATGACAGAACGATGAACGAATGAATGAAACGAATGATGAACGACATCATATATTTTATATTCATTGTCGAAATGGAAGACCTCTTGTCAAACTGGCGCCAACTGGTGACGTAAATTTTAAAGAAAACCCTCATTCCCGCAATTTCCCGTTCAAAATGTACTTGCAATCTCATCTGAACGACTGTCAATGTCAAAAACTTGTCAAAAATTTAAGTAAATTACAGATATTTTAAGTTCTTTTATATACGGGAATGGCCCACTGACTTAAAGTAAACACTAGTGAGAATTATTCATGTCATCTAGTTGGTCCAAAAATAAAAGAAATCCATTTTAAATTGTACTGTTGAACAATAGGTTCCACGTTACCATTCAAATCAGATGCTTTGCCTAGCCTTAACCTAGCTGTGTTGTTTCAATGTTAGACCTCGGATCTAAAACGCATATTTAGGTAGGCTGAATATTGTGAAAGCTGATAAAATACCTTTACCATTGAAGATTCACAACAAGGCCGAGTTAAGTAGATTATGCAAATGGGAATGTTAGGTAGATTTGTAAGTAATTCTACAGGTGGATAGCGCGGAAGATAAGTTTGCCCGTGGCGGAAATTAGAACTAATCGTAAGCCGTCTTCTTGTCGTTTATGTAAGGAAAAAAACAATAGACGTGGATATATTTAGTAACCTGTTAGCTATTCCTAAAATACCATTAAATTCCCTGAAATAAATCGACACGTGTGTCACCTCTCAACGGGGAATCCTCAGGATAACGATTGACTTGTCGCAAACGCGAACACGGCGTGTTGCCACACCAAGCGCTAGACGTAGAGTGAGCCATATCACTCGTCAACCATCCGTTTATTTAAGGTCAAATTAATTATAAATTTATAAATAATAATGTAAGATTAATAATATCAAGATTAAATTATTAATATAGATTTAATATTTTAAATATTACAGTACAGAATTAAGCACACCAGCGCCATCAGTCGCGCGCAGACTTTGCGCGCAGGGTGCGCGCAGGATAAGACTGCGCATATCTTGTAGTCGAGTAGAGCGAAAATCTGTAGAAAATTAAAGTACCTACATAACCTTAAAAAGCCAGGTATTTTTATTAAAACACAATAATGCTTTCTTGTCAAAAGGGGGAAACAAAATAACATGTAACCTAATTATTAAAGGTCATTAAGAAACATCTATTTCCAATTTTAGGAAAAAACCGTTTACAGTTTATATGTAGGTAGCATACATCGTATTTGTTCACAAGATGGACAGCAGTACAAAAAAAAATTGCACACGAATATTAACCAACACACACATATGAAAAAACAAAAAAAAACCCATATGTTACACAAAAAGGCGTCGTAAACGTAAACGACTCATCACATAGCGACGCGACCACAGAGTAGAGAGATACAGAAGGTCAGCTCCATACAGTAAGCGAAAACGCACGCACACATAGACACGCTTGACGTGCAGCGAGTGCAAGTGCACTCGCGAGGAGTAGCATTCGTGTATAACAGATTTAAGAAGATGTTTAACGAAGCCGAGTCAGTTGTTCTTCCCGTCATTGTGATAATTTTTTTATGCTCTACCAAACTTGGGAACCTTTCATTTACGGAGATATTGAAGGTCAAAGTTGTAAAAATATTTGATGTTTTTTAACGAAACCCAGTTTTAAATGTTATAAATTTACTTTAAATTGTTTATTTAAATATTCCCACGATCCCTGTACCGTTGAATGCACCCACCCACACATATGCACAATGTTTTGCGTGCATTACTTTGCACGCTACCGTAATCAGTGACTTTTCAAACACAAAAAAGTTACCATAATTATTTTCCAAAAGAAAAAAAGAAAGAAAGAAAATACATTTATTTAGCACAGAAAAAAAAATCACACGACACAACATAATTAATACACATAAAAAAGGAAACAAATGAAAAGTGTAAAATAATAATTGTACCATCGAAGAAGCGCATACCCCGTAAGGACTATTTCTGCTTGCAGCGATCGGCCGATATAGTAACGCTTATCTACGAAGAAAAAAGGTCGTGTGCACGGGATTTTGTTTTCAAACTGCTTGGATATGCGTTTCTTCGATTAAAAAATGTTGCTTAGTTTGATGTACAGTATATGTAAATGACGACTTTGTGGTGATTTCTTTTTACACCTTGTATATACGTAGATATTCGCACAAAAAAAGGTCCCCAGCAGTGAGTAAAGGCACTTATTTCGCTCGTTGTATGGACCCGACCTTCTGTACTATTTTGTGACGCGTCCGTACCGCACAGCTGATTCTTACGCAAGCGCACTTTCTCCTCGACTCGGCGCCAGCGCATACAGTCGCGCACACAAGTTAATGTCACACTTTACATGTTATTTCATGGAAAAACTTGTGTGATGCTGATATGTGTATAATTTTTTTGGAAGGTGGTGGTAGAAGTATGGCAACACAAATAATAAAATAATGTGTAGCTAATTTAATAATAAATACCTCCATATTTTTTTTTTGCTTGGCAAAGTTCTCTCCTATAGCTTTTCCAAATACAGGCTCAAAAGTTTTTGTTCAATAAAAACTGCTTTTATTTTCGACTAGAATTTAAATTACTTGCTCACGTAAAAACAGTGTTAACCGGCCGCACTTTGTAAACTCCATTACAATTTGTAACGTAATTTAAAGCATTAAACCATTTTATAAAACGCGTCATTAACTCTTTAAAAAGTGCTTTAATGTAGTATTTTAACGGTTAATGAACAAATTATAATGGCTTAGCTAGTTAATTTCGCTTACACTTTTTAATGTAGCCGGACTTCAGACTTAGAAATTAGGTTGTGTTACAAAAGATGCAATTACATTTTACTAAGGTGTTAATGAAAAACAGTTTTATGATGTCTTACATACATCTTTTCTCTCGCTTTCCTGCAATCAGAATCTAAAAAAAAAAAAACGAAATAATCAAATCTGTAGGAGTGATTTCGTGAAATGGACAGGAAGTCGGGGAAGCGCGCTATTTGATTTAACCAATGAGCGCGCGCGGTGCTAGAATTTGCCGTTAGAAACGACCTTGACGATGCCTCGCCTCTTTAATGTTGCTAATTATTTTTATTAGCAATAAGATGAGATGTCGGATGTTACACATCATATGGGGACTACTGTAAGGCTCACTCGAATAGTGTAACATCTTTCCTCTCCTTTCCTGCAATCTGTGGGTGTGATTTCGTGAAATGGGACGGAAGTGTAACAGGAAGCCGGGGAAGCGCGCGCTATTTGATTTGATCAACGAGCGCGCGTGGTGCTAGAGTTGGAGTCAGATGGTACCAACCCATTTTCCGAGAGGTTGGTACTGTCAGCCGAGATGTCAGATGTTACACATCATAACTGTAAGGCTCGCTTGATTTTTTTTCTCTCTTTTTTTAATAAATCTTTATTACGTAGTAATTAATACTTTTCTGATACTCTCAAAATGAGAAGAATTGAAGAAAGAAAGAATTCTCCATAATAAAAACCACATTATTTTTACATTACTATACAATACAATAAAAAAAATTACTTTCAAAAATCTTCATACGCAAGAACGCGGACATAACATGCATTATGTTCTAATTGTAAAACATAGTTATAAAATGATTCAGTGTGTTACGAAATATTTGTTGCAATGCGCAATAACAATGTTTCTTTACAGAATGATATTACAAAATATTCGGCTGCTGGGGAGTTTTTTGCGCCACTTCTTCCCAGCTAGGAAGTGAAGGGCGGGCGTTTTGGGGAACTATCTTAATATATAATTTTGACGTTCAAAGAGTACTCATTCGGAGTCTTAAATGAATAATTGATTTTTGATTTTATTTACGACAGTATTAAGTTCATATTCACCTAAACAGTAATGATTTTCAGTTGGATCCATTTAGTCTGAGATCTGACCCAGTAAATATTTTGAAATAGGCGAAGATAGGAGGTGACCAAATTTAGTATGGACGCTTGCCCACTTATGAAATATCATGTACACGAAAACTAACGACCTCATGTTAAGCGATTGCGCCCTAGACTTTCATAACATAACATCACGCCTGTAATCTTCGTAGGGTTAGGCAGAGGTGTACCAGTGGTACACCTACATTTCGCCAGTTATGTTTAAGTCCGATGTAATAGGTGGCAAGCCTATTGCCATCAACCGGTCACGAATCCAGACTCCGGGCTGGTACTGAGAAATTCTTGAAGGACAAACCTAATAACATTTAGGTCGACTTGGGAATCGAACCCAGCACTAGAACAACGAGGTAGTTCCTATTACTTATTTATGTACAATACTTTAATATTGTGCAGTACACTTGCAGTTCCAACAACTACGGACTGTGCAGTAAGAAACATACTGCACAAAAATGCCATTCAAACTGCAATATTATGCAATTGGCTTTGCAATCTGCAGAAGCTGGCTGCATAAGTCCTGAGTTATGTATTAGTAGATTAGACAGATGTTATTCCTATTAATATTCAATGTAGTAACCCATCTGTGTAAGTCCTTACGAGTCTCTCATTTATTATACAGGGTGGCAGAGACATCGACGCAAAAACTATCACCATGGATTTAGTACATGATTCTGAACCCCCCTGCGTTGAAATTTTTAGTCAGTTATTTTTAAAAAATCTGCTGTTCTTCGATATCCCTGACACCCTGTATACCAGTATCATTTTAAGAGCGTTTATTATAAAAGTTGGCAACGTCGTAAATAGCTGTCAAATATTTACCTGTTTTCATTAATTTGGCAATATGGAACGTGTGTGGAATTAAGAAATGTGGCTAACTAGCGAACTAAAATATTGATGATGAAATGACCATTTTTACGTACCGAGACTCCTCCGTGCCTCGGAAAGCACGTTAAGCCGTTGGTCCCGCCTGTCATTCGTAGATCTTTGACAGTCGTTACGGGTCATCAGAAGCCCGAAATTTTGACAACCAGTCTTACCAAGGGGTATCGTATTACCTATTTCCTGGGTTGTGGAGGTCATATAGGCAGCCGCTCCATGTAAAATACTGGTATTCAGCTGCATCCGATTAGACTGGAAGCTGACCTCAACATAGTTGGGAAAAGGCTAGGCAGATTGATTGGTTGACATTGGCATAGGGGTCATGAGGGGTAATTTGGTTACAAATGACCTCTCCAAGACTAATTGAAGAATATCCAATTTCTTCATCTCATCTTCCATCATTGTCAAACAGCTTTTCCTTGGCAAAAAACCACAAGGTTACTCCAACATTAATTTATACAATAAACTAATGCGTTATTTCCAAAGATTTCAAAATAAGCCTACGAGGCTACGGACGCTTTGAAATTGGTATTTCCATTTACAGAAATATAGGATACGTTGTCAGATCACCATTTTGTGTGATTTATTTCGTTGTCAGATCACCATCTGTTAAATTTGCTGGGGATTTTGGTTAAAAACCTCTTTTGCAGGTCCATCGACCTACTAGGTTAACCTGGTTTTCTGAAAGCATAGCATAATCAGCCTATAATGTTCCCACTGCTGGGACACAGGCCTCTGAGAGAGGGAGTGGGCCGTGATCCACCACGCGGGTCCAGTGCGGGTTGGTAGATGTCACATGTCTTCGAATTTTTGGTTTTAGGACATGTAGCTTTCCTCACGATGTTTTTCTTCACCGTTTTGAGAGCAGTGGTGGTGAAATAAATTACACAAACTAAAGCGCCTGCCTATGTTTGAAACCACGACCTACAAATCGAAATTCGGGGCCGTTACTGTGGTATCACTGCTCTCTCGCTGAAAGCATAATTATATCCATTCAAACCTATCTTTTGTCAAATCTTAGGTCTCGTATTCATTGGAAAACAAAACCAAGTAACATTTGCTAAACATTTAATAATACAAAAACATGTTGTTGAAACATTGTTGTGCAACTTTTGTTTTCCATGACTTTAAGCGTTCTTTATTTCAGTTGTCCAACTTACTCTCTCGCATTAGCTATTCTAATGCAGCTTGTGCTGAGCAGGTCCATGTAACTACTAAGTTAAACCCGTTTTCCGAACGCTATTGTTTTGGCTATGACATTAATAAGTAATTAATAGCCCTGACTATCGGCATCCTGGACCCTGTTCCTGATGCCGATGGGCCACTATTTATTATATTTTTAAATATTTTTTTAATAAAAATATTTAAAAATGTAAACGGTACGTACTTAAGAGTAATTAATAACAGATAGATAGATCAAATAATTAATAAGGACGGCAACAGAAAATTAACGAATAACGTCTTTTTTATTTCATTACGACAAACTGAACCCAATCAAAAACCGGAAATTTATTAAAAAAAGAATGTTAACAAAAAACAGTCGGAAACAATTGAAAATTTTTCGTTTATATAATTTTTAGCACAACAAATTATTAAGGTGAATCGATTAATCCGTAACTGAATCGAATTTTAGAGATGTAACTCACTGTCGATACCCGACAGTCTGAGTAGTTACGAGTACAACTAGAGTTCTTATGTAAAGAATAGGCTATCGATAGCGTATAATTAAAAATTAAATAATGACGCGTTTCGTATCGATATGTTTTGAAGAGAACAAAAAGAAATTGCTTTTTATGGTTTAGATTTAAATATTTTTTTGTTTTATTTTTTTTAACAAAAATTCAAAATATTTTTATTTCACATAAACCTACACGGGCACTTATGAAACGTCAGAAGCTAGGTGCACGGTTCCAATTGGTCGTTTCCTATGGAGAAGAGCCGGCAAGAAACTCCACGGTTACTCTTTTAAAAATAATTGGCTTTTACAATGCTTTCAAATAACAGTGTGACTAGGTATGGGAGGACAGTGTAGGTCTTTCAATAAGTACCAGGTACTTCAGAAAATAGAAAATGGTCAACAAATCTACAGTCCGCTAAGACTATTTTTGAATACCATCGTCATAACCTTACACCTGTTCTCAGATGTAGGCTGTATGCTCCCACATTTTGGCATGCATGTTTAAGTCCCACGATGAAGATGGCGTTTTTCTGTTAAGATTTTAGTTTTTCGGGTTTTCCATGTTTATCATGTGAATTTTTTGTTATTTTTGGCCAACATATAACCCTTCAAAAGCTTAAAATAACTACAATAGTTTCTGAAAACGGCACCTGTGATCCAACAACAGTCTAATTTCGATATTGGCTATACAAACAGAATCAATCAACCTTTTTTTTTTTTTTTTTTTTTTTTTTTTTTTTTTTTTTTTTTTTCCGGGGTGGAAAATCCTCATGGATGTCCTTCGCCCTGGGGCGGGCGAAGGGGTCTGTCAGACTCCTACTGACTAAAAACCACCCCGGTGTTCCCTTCCCACACTTGGACCGGGGATCATGGGATCTAGTGCGCCTTCCATGATCCCCGACTGGTGTCGGCCCGCTTTTGCGGACCACTTCATGCCCGCGAGTGGAGTGAGGTGTTACACTCCCCCCGCGACATCAAATAGGGGCGCGCGTGGAACACTACGCGCCGCCACCTCGGGTGCTGCTGGATGGGGGGTGACGGACGTCCCCGAGTCCGCCATCCCTCCGGATCCGTTTACGGGGGCTGGAAGAGGGCATTGTCTGCCCTCCGCCGACGCCCAGTCCGCCTGCTACGGATCAGGAGAGTGGTCTCGATCTCCCTCTCCCTTTCCGCAGCCTCCTTCTGTGAAACTACAGTTTCACAGAAGGAGATCACTGCATCCCACGACTCGGCACTCCCGACCATCGAACGAGCGACAGCCGGCAGCGCCAGGTCGGCTCCGACTTCAGATACGAGAGCACGGCGCGGCTCCTCCCATGCGGCACACTCTGCCAGTGTATGCTGCGCCGTGTCCTCCCGACAGTGGGTGCAGTGATGGCACCGAGCGTCCGGCTCCCTGTTTATGCGACACAGGTAGTTCCCGAAGCAACCATGCCCCGAGAGCACCTGCGTCGCCCGAAACGACAGGGAACCGTGCTTCCTCCCGAGCCATTCGTCGAGCACTGGTCGGATCGCGTTGACGGTAGCGAGGCCGGCGGTAGGGCGCAGAAGCCTGTCCCGCCATTCCGTCACCAGGACCTCGCGGAGCTGAGACCGACGAAGCTCGATCTCACGCTGCATCGGTCCACCTCCTCGCGTTCGCGCCTCCTCGCGCCACCGGTGCAGTGAAGCGAGGGCCCTCGCTTCTAGGTCCCAGGGCGGGGATCCGGCCAATGCACAAGCCGCCTCATAGGAGATCGTGCGATACCCCCTGATAGCTCTGACGGCCATCGCCCTCTGCGGTTTTCGCAGTATTGCGATGCTGCCGGCCGTCAGGTCAGAAGCCCACACCGGGGCCCCGTACAGGGCCATGGATCGCACGATCCCCAAGTACAACCGCCTACAGGCGGTGCTCGGGCCCCCCAGATTGGGAAGCAGCGTCGACAACGCACCTACGGCGCCCATCAACTTGGGCGTCAGTTGCCGAAAGTGGGGGCCGAAGTCCCACCGGCTGTCGAGTACCAATCCCAGGTACTTCATGGTGGACTCAACAGAGATTTGGACCCCCCCGACCACGACGTGTGATCCCGGCGGTGGCGCCCGCCGTGGGCCGTGAAAGACCACGGCCTCCGACTTATTGAGAGCCACCTCCAGGCCCAGGCGTCGTATGCGATCCACCACCTGTGAGACCGCAGCCGTCGCCAGCAACGCTGCTTCCCTATACGAGCTCCCCCGGGCCGTGACCAGCGTGTCGTCCGCATAACACATCAGGTCCACTCCCGATTGGAGCTCGCCCCTTAGCACCCAGTCGTAGCCGATGTTCCACAGGAGCGGGCCCACGACCGAGCCCTGTGGAACACCGCACGACATATCGCGCCGGCCCCCGCCGTCGCGTCCCCTGTAGGTAACACACCTTTCCGCTAAATAAGCCCCAACGATGTGGCGGAGGTAGCGGGGCACCCTATGGTACCGCAGTGCCTCCCGAATACAGCTCCAGGGCAGGGTATTGAAAGCGTTGGAGATGTCTAAGGACACCGCCAGCATCACCCCGCCCCGGGACATCGCTTCCTCCGCCAGGACTCTCACCCGCATTATTGCATCAATAGTTGAGCGCCCATGCCGAAAGCCAAACTGACTGTCGTTCAGATCCGGCCCCTCTCTGTATAAGTGACCGACGAGGCGGGCTGCAATTATATTAATCAACCTGCCTAGCCTTTTCCCAACTATGTTGGGGTGGGCTATAAGTCCTGCAGCGCCTGAATACCAGTAATTTACAACCCAGTTACTGGGTAACATGAAACCCCTTGGTTGTCAGACGTTTTAGGCTTCTGACGGCTACTTTTATTACTACTGTTTCGGCATGCCTGAGAGATATTTCTCGACGGCATATGAAGCCAAGTCAGAGGCCCATGGACGGCTTTAAAACTCCGACACAAGGTTACTCACTAACCATACGAATGGCAAAATAACCTTAGCATAAATAAAACAAGAGACAGATTACGAAATAAACAAAATAACATCTTTAGCTCTAAACCAATTTCATTAGTTTGAAGTTCTTTCGAAACTTAAAAAAATCATAATACAAGTTTCGCTATTGTAAAAGTAAGACGGTTTTTCCATATCCGAGGACTGATCGTTACCACAATAATTGGGTAAGAGCGTTGGGTGGAGATTGCAAAGCCGGATCTAGTGTGTGAAGTAAGTTTAACTCTGCGTCATTTGTGGGTTACCGAGGCGTTGCGATGCGGTGCCACGCTTTTTTAAAAGGAAATTATATGAATGTCAGCTAAAGATTTTGTAACAATATTTTACAAAAGAAAGAAAGAAAGAAAAAGTATTTATTGGGACTCGCACAGGACATCACAAATTAAACTAAAACACACTCATTAAAACATAAATAAAAAAAAAATAAAAAAACAAATAAAAAAAAAATATATAACAGTAAATCCTGTACGAGGCCAAAAGGCTCCTATCTCAGCATATGCTGCGACATTTAAAAAAAAAATGTCGCAGCGCTGGTATTCTGATAGGGCCTGCTGGTATTTTTATTTAAGAGAGTATTCATGGAGTTTCTTGCCCGTTCTTCTCCATAGGAAGCTACGGAATGGGCAACTAGCTTCATTTTTCTGACTGACCGACCCCTTGACTATACAAAAGTGCCTATTATTGGTTTATTTGATACTAGCTTTTGCCTGCGACTTCGTCCACGAGCCTAGAACCTTCCTCAAGAATTAAGCTATCCAATGCAAAAATATTTTTTTTTAAATCCGACTGATAATTCCAGAGTTTACCTATACATACAAATTTACAAAAAAAAAAAAAAAACTATTTATTATATTTGAAATAAAAGGTTTGAGTTTAAGTTTCGAGTAATATATTAAACTAATACCTATTTATAATTGACGGCCTCGTTGATTAGTGGTTCGAAGCGGTACTGCTGAGCGAGATATCCTGGTTTCAATTTCCCGTTTTTCTTCTTATTTCCGTGTGGTTAGAAACTAACTTGGTGTCTGAGTTTTAAAGCCACCCATGGGCCTTGTGACTTGGCTTCACATGTCGTCGAGAAATGCTCTCCCGCTTCTTTCTTTACCTAGGGATGTATAGGTTAAATATTGGGAAAACTGATTAATATTTTCGCTTCCCATTTAATTTCTCACGTGACGCTGACTAATTTGTATGACGCGAAAGTATTAATCACCCTATTTGGCAATCGAAATGGAGATAGCCGCAAGACGTCATTAGTATACCTACTCGAATGAAAGTCGGTCAATCTGTGACTAATAGTGTTGGGACAGCAATGACTGATATGTATATGACATACATAATTATGTATTGTGTACATACATATATAACCTTAGTATTTGACCGAACTCTGCTCGGGTGAAAATAGAGAATGCTCATTTAATGGCATAGAATGGTTCATACTAATTCCTTTTATAGTACATACTAATTCCATGCTGCCATATCATTATTCTAAGGTAGCCATCTTGTTCTAAACTTTAGTCGACCGAGATCTGCTCGGGTAAAAATACGGAGAAAACGAATTGTCCCAGATATGAGACCTAGCTAGATCGATTTTTCGCCCACCGTAAATCCTTATATTGCAACTTTCATCGAAATCGTTAGAGCCGTTTTGGTGATTACAAATATATATTATATAAATATTGTTCATTTAATTGTATAGGCTATACAAATTTTGTTCGTTTAATAGCATAGGATAACTGTTTAAATACCTGCGATTTAGGAAAGCTCATTTCATACACGATCAGTTAAAATATGTTACGATTTGAAACAGATTGCTTATCCATTGCTTCATAAGTTGGCAAAAAAATCTGCTCAACAACGTAAATAACGCAATGAATGTTGTTGAACTGTCAAAATGAAACAAATTTGTCATAATCGTTTACGAAAATAAGTTACGGAATAAGGGTACTGTTTTGCTATTGTAATTGGGTGTCAAAAATAACAGAGATATGAAAATGATAGCTACATCGACATCGACGCTGCATTATTTGCAATGGGGAATTTTTACCGGGTTATCACACAGGGCGCGGGTGGCTGTCGTTTAGCGGGTGTCTACAAGTCATGAACCCTGTAGAAAATTTGCATTTAAAAAAGATTAAATTGGGGTAATTTACTAAAAATGTGAATTTTGAAATCGTAATAACATTTTTATTTCCAATCATAAGATTTTGTATTTTTACTTTATGGTTATGTTATTGCAGTACCTATGACATGACAGATATATTAATTTATTACTCATAATATTTGCTCATATAAAAATAATCATTATCTAGGTTGAATACGATCAATCATGGCTCGGGCTACAGCGTCTTTTGAAAAAAAAAATCTCAGTCAATCAGGATTCAATGAGAATACAATCGTCACAAGATCCATCATGGATCTGGATCAATGGATCTTCTGAGATTGAACGCCTCTTTCGGATCGGCCAGGTTTTTTTTAACATATTGTATATTACAGATATAAACAGCATTCAGTTTTATAAGATGATATAATTCAGTACACTTTTAGAAAACAGGGGAAGAGTCTCTCAAGTGTCTGTAATGTATATTACATGTAATAAAAACACCTATCTGGACCAATAAGTTGTCTTTTTAAATAAATGAATTTGAAATTTTGAATTTGTAATTCCTTCGAAACGCAAACAATCCATGGTTTGAATTTCGATGGAATTTTCAGAATAGGTGGTAAATGGTATAATACTTCTCCCTTTTTAGGGTTCCGTACCTCAAAAGGAAAAAAACGGAACCCGTATAGGATCACTTCGTTGTCCGTCCGTCAGGCTGTCCAGACCCTTTTTCTCAGGATCGCGTGGAGGTATCAAGTTGAAATTAATATCAAATACGTAGGTCTGTGGTCCCATGGAACTCTAAAAATCAAGCTTTATTTTTTTAGAGCTCAGAAGAAAAAAATACGGCCATTTAAGCGACATATTTTGATACTCGCAAATGGTATTTCCCGTTGACCTATAATCATGAAATTTGGCAGGAAGCACGATATCACAGCACATGTAAAGCAAAAAGGCCGAAAACAGTTAATTTGTAGTTTTATCACAAAAAATGCGATGCCAAAATTACATTTGCAGTAAGAGAATTGACCGTGACGTGTATGGGAGAACGACAGAACGAAAAAAAATGACGAAATTCATGGAACTTGGAATAAATTCATGTTAACTACGGAACCCTGCATTGTGCGTGGTCCGACATGCATCTTAACAACCTTTCGGGTTATCGGCTGCTTCGCCGGGCTATGCTGTAGAAGCTTTATTTATTAAGGCTTCTACAGCATAGCCCGGCGAATTATTTTTAGATTAACCATTTATTAGATTAACCATTTCACAAGTAGCTTTTCATTTAATACTGCAAACTTGACAGTACAGTAGGCGTCCTGGCGTTGTTGGCTTCTGCGCAATGGGTCACTATAGGTTCATTTCCCGTACCAAACAAATATTTATATTAACTTCAGAACCTCTGTGCAGGCAAGACCTGTGCCCTAATTGCGTAACTTTTTTTCGTAAGCAATTTTGCCTAATTTGTTTCATTTTGACAGTTCAACAAAATTCATTTCGTTATTTACTTAGTTGAGCAGATATTTTTTCCAACTTATGAAATAGCAATCTGGATTAGCAATCTGTTTCAAATCGAAACAGATTGTGATAGTGTTGTATTACGCAATTAGGGTACAGTTTCTGTAAACTTACTCATGCCACAAGAGAAATTCTTGTGAGTAAAAAAATCAATAAAAAATTGCTCCTTTAGCTATGTTTAATTAATGTCTATATAAAGTCACCTATGGGCGTGTAATGTATTTTTCAGAATATTCATGAAAAATGATCGAAAATTAACTTTAAAAGCGGTCTATCTTGAACTTTTTTTTTCTTTTTTTAATCCCCCTATGATTTTATTGGCGGTCACATGCCCATGGGCGGCATTGTAAAATGAAACCGATTTTTATGAAATCTATGGATGTATGAAAGAGGACACGACACAGCCATATTTAGTAGTCAGTTTGTCAGTTGTCCGTCCGTCCGTTTATCCGTGAATATGTAGCTATAATAATAATAATTGTCATTGGCCAATGTAAACACGGTGAAAGGTGTCGACGGGTTTACAGAGGGGTAATGCGGAAACTACGCGCCGCCGCGCGCCGCGCCTGATTACAAGCTGAGTGTGATACAAGTTATAAGATGTAGCGGGTACGAATGTTTTGCAGAAATACCTTTTCAGGATAGAAAAACGAGTATAGTACAGTAGGACCCACATTTCACTACTTTTGTTATAATTTTCATCGTGTAAAATTCACAAAAAAAAAAATTGTTGACAGTATGTAATTAAAATTAAATTCAGAGTTCGGTTTTTACGTAATGTTAGTGCTTCTTGTGTGAGAGCATAGATATAGTTTGTCTGTTTGTTGTATATCTACAACCACCATACTAAAATAACAAGGTACTTGAGAATTTCTTCGTAACATTGCTTCTTTGGTCGGCAACGTCTGCCACAGACAAGAGCTACCGATGCCAGGCTGTGAGCATGTTATCCGACATATTGACTTATGTCATAAAATATTAGTTGGAATACCTACTGCTTCGTTCATGCGGCGTGTCTTCTATTTACCTACGAAAAGAACATACATTTGAATTATTTCTCGAAAAAAAAAAATGACTGTTATTTAGAACATCTTTAAATAACTCTTCTGGCTATTCTGCTGCCGCGGCATCCTATAACTTACACCACACATGAAAAGCGGCGCGCTCAGTGAAGCCACTCGTCTTCCGGCGCGCGACTCAGCACGATAATCAAGGGTCGGCAGCTTCCGCACGATTATCTGAAGACAGCATGATGTATTGCTAAATATTATAATTTATATGGTTGTCCTTTGAAACTGGTACGTTTGCAAGGTATGTGTAGGTTTACAAATCTTCTTTTCAAATCGTTGCACGGTACATAAATGTTGTGTCGTTTAAATTAAGCACAGGTGTATGGGATTCTGAACTCTATCGTCAGACGTCGTAATCCACAGACTCTTTGGTGATGAAGGTATCGAAAGGCGAGAACCACTTTCCATAAGGTCCATATTCAAATTGAGGTACTTCTTAAAAAATATACCCATCGGTGTCGGCTATGTGTCTGTCTGTTTATTTCACAAATCTAAGTAACAAGTACAAGTGTTATTTAGGTTCTTCTATTCAGACAGCGTGGAGTTTTGTGCCCGGTTGATGGCAATAGGCTCGCCCCCTATTACATGGGACTTAAACATAACTGGCGAAAGGCGGGTGTACTATAAGTACACTTCTGCCTAAACCTCCGGCGAAACAAGGCGTGAAATTATGTTATTTAATTTGTTTTATTCACATAGCATACTTACTTGTCTCAAATCCGTCAAAAAATTACGTCTCCGCTACCGCTTTTAAAATAAATGTCTACCTCAATCGCTCCCGCTCATAACTTGTACCACACACCAAAGCGGCGCGTGCGCGGCCGAGCGTCACTTCCGGCGTGTTGCAATCAAGGGCGCACTACTTCCGGTCGATTATCTGAAGATACATTATTTAATAATAGGCTTATTAAAAACAGTATTTTCATAAAATGCTGTGTATAAAAAATTATTTGTCTGTCAGTAAAGTAGGTCATTCCTTTAACCGAAAAAAAAGGGGTTGAATTTAAAAGTTGATTTGTCTGTCTATTAATTAGTGACCGACCGAAACTTCGTTTTTGTTTTCGGCCATAAAATCATGATTCGGCCATATTTTCTTTTTCGGCCATCAGAATTTCACCAAATTTGCGGCCAAGTCGAAAATCATTAATTGTTCATTAATTGTCGCGCGTCATTCGGCCTGCTTCGTAAAGCTCGGCAATATCAGGTGAATCAACACAACAAGTAATACACAAAATTTTGTATCCTCTAATGGAATTATCGTGTAAAAGCCGCTATTTGCTCTTACTCTCCCTTGGTGTAATTAAAAACAAATAAGATTTCAGGGTACAGCGCAAAGATTAATATTTTTTACCGACTTCAAAAAGGACTAAGAAAAGGAGGTTCTCCATTTGACTGTTTTTTATGTTTGTTACTCGATTACTTCTCTAATTATGATTTTATTTTGATGATTCTTTTTTGTTTGGTCCCATATAAATTTTATTAATTTTGCTTGGGTAGTTTTTGAGTTATTTTTTTCCCACTTAGTATGTGGATAATGTGATAACTTCCTGTCACTGTTATTTACACAGCAGGTAGTGGTATTCGAATTTGTGCGGGGTAGGTACCATAACTAAAAACTGAAAAATATAACTATTTTACAAAAAAAAAACAAATTCCCAAAAAAATAAAAACATTACAAAGTGAATTTTTTTTTAAATTTTGGAAGTCGGTGGAAAAAAACGAAAATTGAAAACCAAAGGTTTTTTTTGATATCTAAATCATTTTAGTTTCCAGCTTCGTTTTTGGCCGAAATTAAGACTTAAGCCGAAGCTTCTTTTTGGTTTTTTTTTCGGCTGATAATCCATTTTCGGTTTTAACCGACTTATTTCTTTATCTGTATTTTCTCAAAACCTGTTGAGCCAATTTTAATAGTTTTTCCCTAATATAATCTACTTTCTTTCGGAAATGATTTAATTTTGATTTTTGGATAAGAGATTTATAGAATGGTTGGCCTAACGTGATTTATTATTTGCCTAGTTGGCTCTCGTTTCGATATTAGGTTTTTCCAACAGGAATTTCTCAATAACAGCCCGCACTCTGGATTTGTGCCCGTGTCATGGCAATAGACTCGCGCCCTATTACATGGGACTTAAACATAACTGGCGAACTGTGGGTTACGACACACCTTTGCCCCCTTGGCAATTTAGGCATAATGTTATGTAAATTACGTTATTTATTAATTACGTCACAACATAGTAAAACTACAACAAAGAGGTACTCAAAACCGCGGCCGTATTTCATAAATACTTTCTATGTCTTTCGACAATGGCATTGGATTCTATTGTGAAGTTTGTAAAACAATGGACTAACGAAACTCTAATTTATACCTCTTGTCTTTATCTTGAATGTTCTAAGTGAAAGTGATACATTTCTGTATGCTTTTTAAGGTCGACTGAAGTCGGTTTTTTTTAGGTAATAATTAGTCATTTTCTTGAGAGAGAAAAGAGCATTTGATCACTTAGTTTGCTTAAGCATGTTGGTGAACTTAACTGAAAATGCAGTGAAGGAATGGACTGATATTTTGTAAAGTTATTTTTTAAGTTAATTTATCAAGGTCGTACATTCAATCAGCTGTTCTGATTATCTGTAACGGTGGGCACCCAAACATTGTGTTTTCTACAATAATACAAAAAGGAAAGATTTGTATTTTGTTTGTAACGAATAAACTCAAAAACTGCTGGACCGATTTCAAAAATTCTTTCACCAGTAGAATGCTATATTATCACTGAGTAACATGGGCTATAATTTATAAACTCAAACTCAAACTCAAAGCATTTATTTCAATTAAACCATTTACAGGCACTTTTGAATTGTCAAGGAATCGGTCAGTCAGAAATATGAAGCTAGTTGCCCATTCCAAAGCGTAGTAGGTACCTATGGAGAAGAACGAGCAAGAAACTCCACGGACATAAAGATTATCATACGGGCGAAGCCGGAGCTAGTTCTTTATATATTTACAAGAAAACAATAATCCTGAGTATTAATGTAGTTATAATACGTTTAATTAAACAAACAATTACACCCTAATAAATTCACCTTCTAAAACTAATTTTAAAATATTGAACAATGACATGTCACTTGGGCACTGATGTCACTTTGTTTTTCCGCTTTTGAGTCCATTAACTGGATTTAAGTGTTTATAATATATTAAAGAAATAAAGAAAGTTATATTTTGTTATGACAAATAAGTTATCTTGATTTTTTGACAAACATATGACATTGGTCAAATATCGATCCAGTGTCTCCGTACCAGCGCTGGTTTGAAATGCTAGATCAATGTAAACGAGCCTTAAGTACAGTATCATCGCATTTCCGAATACAAACGAATGCTAATTTCCATGTCTGTCAATTATTAGATTTATCGTGTAAAATATTTTTAATTCAGAACTAAGTACTTTATTGTTGTTTTGTTTTGATTTTCGTGTGAATAGTTCACACTTATAGAGCTGTAAAACTATTTTCCTATCTGTCGTGCCTGCAACTTTAGCAAGTTTCCTCCCATTTTTTAAATAAAATACATTAAGTTAAAAGAGTATTAACTATTCTATATATATCCAAGTCGATTTAGAGCGTCCGGTCTACACCAAGTGCAAAGGGCAACTGATAGAAATCTGTCAACTGACGAAACACGAAGTTTGCCGAGCGACATTAAGAAAATAGAAATACAGTACCTATTTATTTATTTCGTGCGAAACGTTTCTCTTAAATTGACTTCAACGAGTAACGATTCAGTAATTTCAAGCTTTAACTGTCCACAATAATGGCCTTATTTTAATTTAAAACCTTACTAAATGGTCTTATTGCTCTTCCCAAATATGTCCCTATTAAAGGAGAAAGAATCTCCAAAGAATGAAAGTTAAATAAATTTCGTCCTACGCTAACTAATCGTAAAAATCAATAGGCTTTTTAATAGTATTCATATATGGGACATTTTAGTTTTCTAAACACTATAATGATCGTATTAAAATCCAATAAGATTTAAATTAAATGTTTATTTTACAGTTTTGGGCATTGAAAGAGGAATGTGGGTGGTAATTGCTATTGGATTACCATTAACTATTTAAATCAAGATGGTTGGATAGCTTTAGGGATCAAAGAGCATGCATACATAATATAATTGAAATGGTTTTGTTCTTTATTGTTGGTTTTAAATAAGCAAGAGGTGCATGCATGGTTGCTTCAAATTACGTCGCGTCCTGTAGAGAAGTACTGGCATTATTATACCTTCCTTACTCTTTTGAAGTGATAAGAATGTTCGAATTTCGATTGGCTGACTCTTTTGAAGTGATAAAATGTTTCAATTTTGAATGTCTGACTTTATTGAAGTGATAAAAATGTTTCAATTTTAATTGGCCGACTCTTTCGAAGTGATAAGAATGTTTCAATTTTGATTGGCAGGTTCTTTTGAAATGATAAGAATGTTTCAATTTTGATTGTCTGACTCTTTTGAAGTGATAAAAATGTTTCAATTTTGATTGGCCAATTCTTTTGAAGTAATAAAAATGTTCCAATTTTGATTGGCTGACTGTTTTGAAGTGATAAAATTTTGATATTGAATATGTTCGACATACCGATTTTTACAGGTAAATGTAATGATTCGGGCTCTAGTTTTGAATATGGCTATTCGAATTTTGAGGCAAAGTGAGGTTCTGATCTGATTTTTTTAAATAGTAAATTCCTTTACGGATGAATTCAAAGCTAATTGCTAGCCATGTATCGCCTAGGGAGCTAATACCGTCATACGCTAACAAGACACACCTCTACCACACTGGAGGCCTACTAATAACGTTTACGAACGTGTGTGTACTTCTTATGAGTTGAGTAACTTAAGTGGCACATTATGTCATTGTGTGACACTTTTGAAGTTTGTGTATGAGCAACAGCTTCTTTTTTTCTTGTGGATATGCTCCGCCCAACTATACCGGTCTGCAGAGTACTGCCACACTCTGTGGCCGTCACCCTCTGTGAACGTCACCATCTGTACTAGTCACTCTCTGTTTCCGTCAACTTGTGAGCCGTCTTTTTATGAGTTGAGTAACTTAAGTGGCACACTTAGTCATTGTGTGACAGTTTTAGAGTAAGGACTTGAGTTGAACACAGAGTTGAAAAACTGTACGTAATACGTTGAGTAAAGTAAAAGAGGATTAATAAAGGAAGAGAGAGAAGTCAATAATTTGCGAAGAAAACACTGTTCTTAATTTTTAATTGTTTATCCTTACATATTATAAAACAAAGTCCCCCGCCGCGTCTGTCTGTCTGTTTGAACGCGATAAACTAAAAAACTACCAAACGGATTTTCAAACGGTTTTCACCAATGGACGGAGTGATTCATGCAAAAGGTTTTAGTGCATAATTCATTAAGGTTTTTTGTAAATTGGCTGAAATTTGACGATTATTGTTGAAGATGTCAGAAAAAATCATGCCGACTGGGAACTTTATTGGCGTGCGCCGCGGAAATCGTAAAAGTTACATAAAATTTATGTTCTACAGTATTGTTTATCTTAAAAAGTTCGACAAAAAGGTTCGCGATGACATATGTCTATCTTCTAAGTATAATCCACAATAACCATTTTTATCTTTCTTTGATAAAAATTTAATTGTTATTTGCGAAGCTATTTTGACCGGTATTATATTAATCTTTATTCAATAAACTATGTTAATTAAATTGAAAATTTAATTTGGATTAAAATATGCCTTGACATCATTTCATTTAAATGATCGAATGACTTAAAAGATATCGCAGATTCAAAATTTCGCGTAACAAAATAATTATGTTTGACGTCAACACGGGCTCAGCGGTAGGAGTCAATGACCTTTTCCTCGGCTATTAGGTATGTAATCCCGGTATCGGTAGTACGTTCCCATGGGATATTTTCCGACAGCCTCGCGGGCGAAGCCGCGGGCAAAAGCTAGTAAATTATAAACGAATAATGAAATTATGATTATGATGATACACTAAAATCTCACGGGAACTAGTCCGTAATTATAACCTTTTTAGTACGGAAATTTTAAGGCCTTTTTCCTTATGTCTCGTTATTTTATGGGGCAGATAATTAATAATTTTAATCCAAATGATTATCAAATATAATCATAGATGAAATGATAACAAATCTCTGGGATCCTTTAGAAAATTTGAGAAAAAAAAACTTTCCTCAAAACCGTAACCGCAATCAAATTTAGTTCAGCAGTTTCCGAGAAAGCCACACACAAACGCAATCCCATTACAATTCCAAAGTAAAAGTTGTCACCACGTGATCGAATCTGCAAACAAAGCTTGTACGTTACGTAACAAAGATACATGACACACATACTGGATTCAAATCAAATCAAAGTAGGGTGACATACTAAAATTATTTATTTATTTATTCTACGCATAGAGTTTTAAGACCTTGAATATTTTAATGTGCATTCGATAATACGGCGTGTTGTTTAGGATGCATTGAAAAGCCTCAATTTTCCATATGCCCTCATCATTTATTTTTGACAAACTCCACGACATCGCCTGCAGGTATTTTGTATTTCATCATTTTCAATACAAATATCCGGACGAAAAGTAGTTTATGTCTTTCTCCAAGTTCTAGGCCACCTATCTATCTTTCACTAACCACACGAAAGGAAGAAGGAGCCGTCCCCTCATAACAAGTCCCTTATTCGTCTGTAAAACATGCCCATACTATGACAACCGAATTCCACAAAACTTCTCAGTCATCGGCATCACTTTCAGACTTCCCCTTACATACTAATTTCTTATTCGATTCATTCGCGTAACACCACACTTCCCCCTTAGCTTATTTTTATCTCAGCTGCAAACAGTTCATCATCTGTGTACGCAGATGAACACACCAGCCGAGCCTTTTCTCGACTATGTTCGGGTCGGCATCCAGTCTTACCGGGTGCCATACCCATGCTCCATAGGACAATTTAGAATCAAGACAAAATTAAACAGGTTGCTAATTTAATTGTAAAATTTATAATTTTGTGTTATATGACATTGATTTTACATTCTGTGATTACTTCCTCACACACTGACTTATTAATTTTAAAAAATTAGGAAAATCGTCTACTTTTACAATGTTTGTAAATATCTGAACACCGTGTATCTAACACATAATTTAATTATCTGTCGTTGCTTCATTTTTAATTCTTTTTACCTATTGTGGTTATAGTAATTTTATTCTAGGTGCAGTGTCTTCACATATAATTATTTAACTAATGTACATACTTATTCAAACTATTGTAAAACATTTTTTTAAAGAGTAACGGTGGAGTTTCTTGCCCATTTTTCTCCATACGAAAACTACCTTTTGGAAGAGGCGACTAGAATCAATTATATTATTTTGTAAATTTTGACGTTCAACAGTGCCATACATGGGCCTATTTGAAATAAATGATTTGACTTCTTTATTTCACATGGAGCGACTGCCTATCATTACATGCTTAGTCATTTCGAAATTCTACTTCTATAACAACAGTAGTAGAAGATCATAAATATTCTTTTTGAATATTTCCGGCCATATCTCATGTTCATTGTTGACCTCCTTTTGCTTTGTAAACACAACTATAGACATAATGTTGTTTGGCCCATGACACTGCCCTTCTTATTACATACGTTGTTTACACTTTCTACAGATCAAATAGAACTCACTGTAGCGGTTACGTTAACTACTATGTTATATAATATAATTATGTCAGTTAGGTTAATAGGTAGGGAATTGAATGTGCGACCATTGATGTACAAGTAAATGGCCTGTAGAGTCGGGATGGCCAAGTGGTTAAGGCTTCGCTTGTCATGTACGAGGTTGTGGATTCAAATCCGGACAAGTACCAATGTGACTTTGTCACTCTACTTACTGTATTACTCGAGTAAGAAAGAAAGAAGAAAGAAAGAAGAAAGAAAGAAAGAAAAAACGTTTATTTGCGGTATACATGACGCAAAAAAAAAGTTTAAAATACATAAATGAGAAAAGGTTGGGGAAGCATGTGTCACATCCACGCAAATCGGCTATCGCTCAGCATTTTGCATTATTATTAGTTAATTATCTTTTTGTACGCACGTGTTTCTGTGACAAATAAATAATTTTTCTTTATGTATTTATTAGACCAGAAATAGTAAACATGTAACATAATTTGTTTTAGCTACTCAAAATTATCATGCTTAAAAGTAATTTACATAGTAACAATTGTATCCAATTATTAGCATCTGCTGCCGAACTAGATTTATAGCCTGGCCTTTTTCTTTCTTTCTTTCTTTGGTATTGTAGACATAGACGTCTACGACGATTGTAGACGTATTTGCCATCGAATAACATTTAAAAAAAATGAGGCCACTTAAACACAACTCAAAAATCACGATAATTTACCATAACTGCCAAAACACGGAAACTCACAGGAAATACCAGTTAATATTATCTTATGTCACTTGACGTAACAGAAGTTAAAGTTGGTCAAGCGGTCAGCTTTCTACGTGATATAATATGGTACGTTAGCCATGGGTTACTTCACTGTAGTTGTCAGAAGTCAGAACACGTTTTGTAAACAATCTGTGTTGATTGGCTTTGCATGCCATTGGTGGCTTGGGTATCGTAAATCACTGATCATAGGGTCACAACATTATGCTGAGCGATGGCCGTTTTACGTGGATGTGACGCATATTTTCCACATAGTGTTTTCTTTGCGTCACGTTTACCGTCAATAAAAGTTTTTTTTTCTTTTTTATTCTCTTTCAAACTATGGGGTTATTGTTTTTCGATGGAAGGTGTTTTGTAAAACTCGTTAGCATATGTAAAAAATAGACCAAAGGTTTTTTGAGATAATCGCGGGGATTCAAACTTACGGATCAAACTCGAAACCGGGATTTTTGGATTCGGATAAAGGGTTTTATGTTACCAATCATTGTTAAAATCGAGGCATTTACTTCCATTAAACTATATTTAAAAGTAAAAATAAAGTTAAAATCTTTTATTTCAACATTTAAAATTACAATTTGGAGGTATCGTTGGTCCTAAACTAGGAACAGCCTGTATCTTGGGCATTATTAAATAGGTACGACATTTTGGTAATTTTTAAATAAAATATAAGTTAATATTGGTTACAGTTACGCTAGTTAGCCTTATTGAGACTACAAACTAAATATACAAACAAGTTAACTAAGTAGTTAAGGTATTTCTGCGCACTTTTGAATTGCCAAGGAGTCGGTGAGTCAGAAAGATGAACCTGCCCATTCCAAAGCGTAGTAGGTTTCTATGGACAGAAGAACGGACAAGAAAAGCTAAGGATACTCTTTTTGAAACCAAAATGTTGATCATCATCATCTTGCCCTTATCAAATAACCGGGAGTCGCATGGGCGTCGGGAATTGCAGGCCGATTCCCGGCCACCGTAGGCGCGGGCTTGCGGACGGCGAGTAATGGGTAGGTCACCGTCCGATAAGGACCAGGCCCGGGTCGACGGCGTGTTGTGTTTCACGCGCGCCTCAAAGAGATGTCAGCAGAATTGGCGGGGTCCGATAGGGCTGATGCCTGCCGAGGTTGCGGTTATTATCTGAAGGGGTTACCGTGGCCCCTGGCCATATAGGCAAATGAAGGAACACGGGCGGGTTTTAGCCAGTAAGAGTCTGACACACCCTCCTGCTTCACCCAGGGCGGAAGAAGTTATTTGATAATTTCCAACCCAAAAAAAAGGGTGGTGAAAATAGTTTTAATTAACTTTTTGTTTTTCTCAAAACATCGTGAGGAAACCGGCATACCTGAGGGATATTTCTCGACGGCATGTGACGTCAAGTCGGAGGCCCATGGGCGGCTTTAAAACTCTGACACCGGGTTAGTTAGTAACCACACGAAACGAAGACGATTTATTTATTAACGGTAGGCGCAGTAAGTCTGCTTCTTCGTGTATAGGTGTCACTTAGCCGTCATCTTTCACATCCATTCCATTTCATAATCTTTCACACAGTCCATCCATCGTTTCTTTGGTCTTCCCCTACTCTTATAGCCATCCACAGGCATACTGGTGCGGCTGTTCCCGCAATGAAGGCTTTGATAAATAATGGACGATTCTGCTCCAATTTTGTTTTATTTTCTTAGTTGAAATTAGATCTGAATATTATAAAATGCATAAGGCGTCGTCCGCCATCGAATCTGAAGGAAGGAATTCTTATTTATTCGTTTTTCAAATACTCGCGGCGCCCCTGACGGCGCATAGAGTACCGGCTGGCGTAACGGCATGGCTCCAGTAAGTCCCGCCGTGCGCCACCTAGCGGCGGCAGGCCGTAACACATACTCAAAGTTTCAATATCCTTTTGTTAAGGAATTCTTATCGTTTTATAACCTCATAAATATCAAATTAGAAAGCTCTTTAATATCAAGATGATAGTTGCTCAACATATTCAATTTCCTTTATCCACACGACGACATATCAGGCTATAGATGTCCAGTATAAATTGACCTTGTATTGTTAAGCTTTCCGTAGAATGACAGGTCAGGTTATACTGGACATTCTGCATTCCAAAAGATTGTTTTTAAATCTGAATTATTCGTTCACAACGCGGATCTGGTTATGCAAGGGAGTTGTGTAAGACATTCGGAAATATGTTGTTATTATTGATGTTTACTGCAATTTGCATCCTTAATTTTGTTTTAGAATGTATGAAGTAGTTATGTGATGAGATGTTCCGTTATATTTGATTGGACTGCAAGCCCACTCTAACTTGCAATGAAAATTTAATTAATATTAGAATGTATTTAACTTTGATCGAACCTCTAATAATTCCCATTTTGCGCTCCTAGAAATATTATTGAATAATCTATTCCTATTTTGGGGTCCTAAAAATACTAAATAGCCAAGTAACTGCAAACAACATCGATCTAGGAACGCGGTTGGGCACAATTCTAACCTAACATAACTCATTTGGTCGGGCTGTCATAGCGACTGCGATCAATTCGGCTCGCGCGTGGTTGGTCACAGTTCCAACTTAACTTAATACCCAGGCCACATTGGGAACGAATCTAAGTTCGTTTAGCTAGTACCTCTTTAGATTACTCGACATATCTTAAGTCGATTGACAGATTCGCTGTCGTCCAGCAATTTAACAGCTAGAAGATGTGGGTGGATGGTGCGGACATGAGCACAAAGTGTTGATGTTCGTGTTCAGCATGTTCTTGTTCGTTCGTGCGTACATGCCTTTAAAGTTTGACAAGTTCTCAACTTCAAATTCTCAATTCAAAAAACCGGTGTATGTAAGTCGTAAATATTTCAATCTGTTCTTATGCGAGCACCGAGCGAAATGTTAATGGAATGTCAGTGTGATTTATGCTTTATTTACTGATATCTCTGCGATGGTGATTTATTTTCTAGGTGACACCTTTCTATTTGGCGCCGGTGATATAGTGAAATTATTTCCGGATAATCTGTCAAACAAATTTGTTGAGTCAGCGAGTAGGAAGTCAAAAAACAATTCAGAAATATATTTTTTACACAATAGAACACTTATTTTTGAAAAAAATATCATAATATACTTAAAGAGTGAGCTTTACTTGAGGACCTCGTGGCTAAGTAATAACAGACACACGGATCGATCCATCAGGTTAAGCTACGCTTTCCGGGGTTGGTCGGTGGATCGGTGACCATCTTTACATACCGAGACTCCTTCAAGCATCGGAAAATACATTAACCCGTTGCTCCCGACTGTGATTCGCGGATTTTTGACAGTCGTTACGAGTCGTTAGAAGCCCGAATATCTGACAACCAGTCTTACCAAGGGGTATTGTATCACCCAGTTACTGGGTTGTGGAGGTCAGATAGGTAGTCGCTCCATGTAAAATACTGGTATTGAGCTGCATTCGGGTAGACTGGAAGCAGACCCAAACATAGTTGGGAAAAGGCTAGGCAGATTGATTGATCATAATATATACAAATGCAAAAAATTACTTAATAATTTCTCGGTAGCAAAACATCGTGAGAAAGCATGCAATGCCTGAGAGATATTTCTCAACGGCATGTGAAGTCAAGTCAGAGGCCCATGGGCGGCTTTAAAACTCTGACACCAGGTTAGTCACTAACCACACGAAAAAGAAAGAAATACCTAATAATTAACAAGATTTCATTTATAAATATCTTCTGAAACTTTGGTTTAGCCTATTTTATACTCAATACGCAATATTCAATATTTTATTTGTATTCCATAATATGTACTTACATAGGTGGTAAGTTGAAATTATATGTGATCATTATGAACCCTGTCGGGCACAGCAAAATAGAGGGAGAGAGGAAGCTTTGAAAAACTTAGCTTATCAGTCTTTTGAACGAAAATTAATATCATTATATTAGGGTTTTTTTTTATACATAAGTTAAGTATATAGGGTGGCAGGGACGTCGAGGTGAAAACTTTGACCATGGATTCAGTACATGATTCTGAAACCCCCTGCGTTGAAATTTTCGTCGGTTATAAAAAAAACCAGCTGTTTCATAGAAAAGTTCAATACCTTCGCGATCAAAATCTATGGAACAGCTGTTTTTTTTTTTAAATAACTGACAAAAAAAAAAATACGCAGGGGTGTTCAGAATCATGTACTGAATCCATGGTAATAGTTTTTGATTAGTTTACATATATAATCGTTTTCGCTCTTCCTTCCTTCCTTCTTCTTCTTGAACATCGGGTTACAGGTTCAGAATCTTTTAGAAGCTAGTACGTCCCAATGTATATTTTTATGGCAATGTCATCTCAGCAACAATGAATGTCAAAAAACTTGTCAAAAATGTTAGTAAAAATTGATTCTATTTTTGACAGATTAAAATTGAGATTAGAATGCGAACGTTATTAAAAAAATACATGAATTGCCACTCTTGATATCAAAAGATCAATGGGATGCGAACGTCACATGTTTCTGCAAGCGATTGCGACAACGGACACCAATCCAAGGTTCGACAGCCACTCTTAACCTCGTCATGAATTATACATTCTACCAGATCAGCATACAATACTCAGGCCTCAGGGTTTCGCTGTCTCATAGCATTGTACCCGATGTGTACCTAGCGTGTAATGATACATCGTATGCGCAATGTCCTCAGTAACATACAATTTTACCCAATATTGCGATAGAAGGCTTAATAGAAGAGAGACTGCAATTTTTGCAAGCTATGTACAGTACCCGGACATTACTATGACAAATCGCGATAGGGGCAGAGACCACAGGATAAGTGTCAGACACAAGACATCAAGGATGGGACGGGCTGGATTAGGAGATCATTAAGTTGTTTTTGTGGGAACAAGTTTGATAAGATTTGTGAGAAGACTAATACACTAGTTTCCATTTCTCGTTTTGTCTAATTGATGGGTGGTCTTCTCATTAATTCGTCTTTAGTTTAAGTTACTAACAATAGCGTTTTAAATGCAAACCTGTTACTTCTTTTCTTCTTCTTTAATTGAGAAGTAACAGGTTTGCATTTAAAACGCTATTGTTGTAAAAAAGTTTTTCGTGAATCTGACGCGTATTTTCCCCAAACTCGTTTGTTTTGTGTTTTTCTTCGCATCATGCACTGCAAATGAAAGTAGATGTTTACAGAACCCTTTGAGGATCATTTCGTTGTCAGTCGGCCTGTTTCTCAGGAACGCGTGGAGGTATCACATAGAAACTAATATCAAATACTTAGGTTTACGATCAAAGTCAAATAATTTATTTCAATTAGGCACATAAAAGGCACTTTTGAACTTGACGTTTAGGCAGCGTTCGCGAGAATCGTTAACGTACGGCAGTTTTTTCGACGCCTTACTCCACAATTTTCACTACCACGAAAAATCTTATCTATTTTCCGGGATAAAATATAGCCTATACGGATTCGGAAGAATCCCTCTAAGTAATGGTAAAAGAAATTTTGAAATCGGTCCAGTAGTTTTCGAGCCTATTCAATACAAACATACAAAAATACAAAAATACAAAGGTTTCCTCTTTATAATATTAGTATAGATATGCGTAAAGTTTGTTCACTGTACTTAGGTACAAACAACTGACACAAACGCGGACAAACGGACACTTAAATTTTATCTAAATAAAATTCCGTTTCCGTGTCTGTTTGTCCGCTCGCACGCGCGCGTTATAAGCGGCGATGACGGTGACCTTACTATTTTAAGGGTCCTTACCAATAAAGCTACGGTTTCCTAAAAGAGTGGTGGGGCAGGCCGCTGGCCGCCAAATAACGTCCGCCAAATAACGGGCACCAAACAACGGCCGCCACGCAACAGCCGCCAAATAATGGGCGCTTAATAACGGCCGCTACATACCGGGCGCCAAATTACGGCCGCCACATAACGGCGGCCACATAACGGCCGCTACAGTTACCGTAGTTACCGTCACTCTACGGCCGCAAAAACGGGCGCAAATAACGTTGTCATAAAACCGGAAAAGTGCATTCTTTGCACGGAAATATTGTACGGTGACCACACCGCAAGAAAATAAAAGTGCGAGTGCACTTTTCCGGTTTTATGACAATCGTTACTGCGGCCGTTACTTGGCGGCTGTTATGTAGTGGCCATAATTTGACGGCCAATGTGTGGCGGCCGTTATGTAGCGGCCGTTATGTGGCGGCCGTAATATGGCGGCCGTTATGTGGCGGCTGTTATGTGGCGGCCGTTATTAGGCGGCAGTTATCTAGCAGCCGTTTTATGGCAGCCGTTATGTGGTGGCCGTAATATGGCGGCCGTAATATGGCGCCGTAATGTAGCAGCCGTTATGTGGCGGCCGTAATATGGCGGCCGTTATGTGGCGGCCGTAATATAGCGGCCGTAATATGGCGGCCGTTATGTGGCGGCCGTTATATGGCGGCCGTTATGTGGCGGCCGTAATGTGGCAGCCGTAATATGGCGGCCGTAATATGGCGGCCGTAATATGGTGGCCGTAATATAGCGGCCGTAAGATGGTGGCCGTAATATGGCGGCCCTTATGTGGCGGCCGTAATATGGCGGCCGTAATGTAGCAGCCGTTATGCACTTTTCCGGTTTTATGACAACCGTTACTGTGGCCGTTACTTGGCGGCTGTTATGTGGCGGCAGTAATATGGCGGCCGTAATATGGCAGCCGTAATGTAGCAGCCGTTATGCACTTTCCGGTTTTATGACAACCGCTACTGCGACTGTTATTTGGCGGCCGTTGTGTGGTGGCCGTTATGTGGCGGCCGTTATGTAGCAGCCGTTTTATGGCGGCCGTTATGTGGTTGGCGTAATATGGCGGCCGTAATATGGCGCCGTAATGTAGCAGCCGTTATGTGGCGGCCGTAATATGGCGGCCGTTATGTGGCGGCCGTAATATGGCGGCCGTTATGTGGCGGCCGTAATATGGCGGCCGTAATATGGCGGCCGTAATATAGCGGCCGTAAGGTGGCGACCGTAATATAGCGGCCGTAATATGGCGGCCGTAATATAGCGGCCGTAAGATGGCGGCCGTAATATGGCGGCCGTTATGTGGCGGCCGTAATATGGCGGCCGTTATGTGGCGGCCGTAATGTGGCGGCCGTAATATGGCGGCCGTAATATGGCGGCCGTAAGATGGCGGCCGTAATATAGCGGCCGTAAGATGGCGGCCGTAATATAGCGGCCGTAAGATGGCGGCCGTAATATGGCGGCCGTAATATGGCGGCCGTAATATAGCGGCCGTAAGATGGCGGCCGTAATATAGCGGCCGTAATATGGCGGCCGTTATGTGGCGGCCGTAATGTGGCGGCCGTAATGTGGCGGCCGTAATAAGGCGGCCGTAATAAGGCGGCCGTAATATAGCGGCCGTAAGATGGCGGCCGTAATATAGCGCCCGTAAGATGGCGGCCGTAATATAGCGGCCGTAGTATGGCGGCCGTAATATAGCGGCCGTAGTATGGCGGCCGTTATGTGGCGGCCGTAATGTGGCGGCCGTAGTATGGCGGCCGTAATATGGCGGCCGTAATATAGCGGCCGTAAGATGGCGGCCGTAATATAGCGGCCGTAAGATGGCGGCCGTAATATAGCGGCCGTAATATAGCGGCCGTAAGATGGCGGCCGTAATATGGCGGCCGTTATGTGGCGGCCGTAATGTAGCAGCCGTAAGATGGTGGCCGTAATATAGCGCCCGTAAGATGGCGGCCGTAATATAGCGGCCGTAGTATGGCGGCCGTTATGTGGCGGCCGTAATGTGGCGGCCGTTATGTGGCGGCCGTAAGATGGCGGCCGTAATATGGCGGCCGTTACACACGACGCTATAAAATCAAAATGGCGCAAGCGAGGCGCAGGTTTCGCGCGCTTTTGAAATCAAATGGCTGACAAAATGGTTGACGCGGCCCTATTGAGAATGTTATTACAGTGGCGCCGCGTCAGCCATATATGGTAGCTACCATTATTTATTTATTTATTTTACTATTATAATATGTAAAATGTAACGAAAATAGTGTCATGAGACGTTCCTCACATTCCATTAACGTATTTTACAAAAAAAAAAAAAAAAAATCAGTTAGGTCATTTGTTAGTACGGCATTATATGTGTTATAACCACTTTTCCATAGAATAAAAGTAATTAAAATTATTAGCCTATGTTTATTGATCATGTTATCGTCAAATACTAATCCTTATTCAAATAAACTATTTATTGAGCAAGATTGTTTCAATAGCTATAAATTACTTTTTATTTTATTCCAATCGAACAATCCATTCAAAAGATATTACGAATTTAAAATTGTAATTGGTATTAAAATGAATGATGGTGTCGCACGACTCGCACGGCAAAACCGCAGGGGAGGGGGGTGCACATCTATGAAGCAGGTTGCCGCGCGGCTCACTCGCGCGGTCGGCTCTCTGCGCAGCGGACGCGGCCAAATCGAGTAAATTTACTGAATTAATGCACTTATTAAAATTGATTTCGGAACTATTTAGATACTCATTATCAAAAGTTCTTTTCAAAAATACTTATAATAATTTCATTCAATATTTCTTAAATAATTCGAATTATTTTCGAAAAACTGGTATTTATTTTCGTCCACCCGTGCGAAGCCGGGGCGGGTCGCTAGTTGTTTTTATATGGTAGATATGTCGGCTCGAACGTTTTCAGCCTCCTTTTGATGGATTAATAAAAATTCCCTTTATTTAAATTTGAAAGTCAAGTAACTCGGCAATTGGCAGATGTGAAGTCTACTAGTATTATGACGAATGATATAGCTATCATTCAAAGTCGAGGTGACAATGTCAGGAAATCCAACGCGAAACGATTTCTTAACCACAGACCTACCTATCTTACCGCAAAACGCGAAAGTTCAAGTTAATACCACATTGATATGGAAATGGTTTATGAAGAATTTATCATATTGTACAGTATTTTGCCGTAATCGAGATATAGAAAGAGACTAACTCAAGACTATATGAGACAGAAAAGGCTCTAGTTTCTGTTTAAAGTCTTGCTTCCAATTGATGTTATTTCGACTTAAACGAATGACAACTTTACGCCAGTGTAAATTAAGCTGATTTCAAAATGACTATATAGTACTATTCAAATATACCTACGAGTTAATTTCAACTCTTTATTAGTGGCTTTTTTGCACATGATAATTATTCAGATTTATTACAGTTGTAATAGTAATAACGTAATTGCGTTTAATTAAAAGAGGTTTTTATTTTTATTAATTTATATATCTTTTGTATAGATTCTTTTCTATTTTGTGAATGTAAGAACGCTGTAGGCTTAGTGGACTGTAGATTCACAAAATAGAAAAGAATCTATACAAAAGATATATAAACTAATAAAAATAAAAACCTATTTTAATTAAACGCAATTACATAATTGCTATTACAACTGAAATAAATCTGAATCATTATCATGTGCACAAAAGCCCCTAATAAAGAGTTGACTGTATCACAATCCGAAGGATTTTGATGAAAATTCCCGATCCATTGCTACAACGCAAAGAATGTTGTTGAATTGTCAAAATGGCACTGGCATTATCAAAAAATCGAAAGTCGTTTATTCAAACAAGGCACTCAATCTTCAATCAGCACTTTTTGAACGTCAAAATTACGTAAGATAGTCCCCCAAAACGCCCACCCTTCACCACTTCCTAGTGCTTTAGCTGGGAAGAAGTGGCGTAACAAAATCCCCAGCAGCACAGCTCTGTTTAGTTAGAAGAACGTACAATACGGCTGATTTAACCTGGCAGTTCCGAACTTCGCGCAGAGGGCTGCATAGTTACATTTTTTAAGAACCGAATGATGACATGAGGCTAGTGTTAGTGAGAGAACATGCGCGAAAGTTCGTAGTGCCTATATTCAGACCTGTCAAGTTATATTGGCCGTTTTGTAAGCCGTATGTTACGCAATTACTGCGCTGATCAAGAATATGAATGAAATCTATGTACATGACCATACTAGGTGACTCAAATGTCAAATACAAAATGTTATGTCAAATGTCAAAGTTTTGACAGTCATACACACCATACAATACAACATATTAGGATTAGATGTATACTTTGCAAGTCACTGTTTTTCGTAATAACTATGTAGTCATTTAATAATAGTGTACTAACATACTTTCTCTATTTCATTGAAGACTATAATATGTTATTTTAGTAATGAACGTTATTGTTTATCTGGGGGCTATCTGTGGGTTATGCGGGGTTGTTATAACATACATTTATGGCAATGTATCTGTTATACAGGGTAATTGAATAGGAATCATAATCGCTTATGATAGACGATAAGAGAACATCATCAAGCACATTTTTTTTTTTTTTAAATATCCGCTGAACATTTAAATTCTGATGGGTCTAGAATCATTTGTACTGAATTTATGGTAACAGTTTGCGTGTCGATTTCCCCACACCTTGTATTATACTGAGATACCATGGATGCGCACGCATGTGACTAAAAGAGTGATGAATATAAATGTTGATGGATGAAGCGGGAGAGGAAGGCCAAAGAAAAGATGGTTGGATTGTGTGAGGAATGATATAAAAGAGAAGGGAGTAAATTATAGCGTGACGGTTGACAGGGAAGAGTGGAAGAAAAAAGTGTGCGCTGACCCCACGTAACATGGGACAAGGGCAGGAAGATGAGGATGACCATGGTTGCGCTACCACGGTGTTCCAGTTAGGTTTTAGATAGATAAAAATTCGTCTACATTTTTAAGCTTATTCAAACCGGATATAAGGGTTCCTAAAAAAAAAAACACAATTTTTTTGGAAACACTTTAAAACAAGTAATTTAATTCTTTTTAACCTCGTGTTTTCCCTCATAAGTCATAAACTCGAATAAACCGATAATATGCGGTTTCCTGCTAGGAAACACCTCGGAAACGTTATGTACATAGTGCATTATGTATAGAAAACTGTTCCAACTTCAGTCTGTAAATATTATTATGTACTGTAACACGCATTTAATGTGTGGTGACTAAAGAATTTAAGATAATTGATGCAATTATAATTTGAGAAAATTGGTGCAACTTTGACATAATTAGTGTAATTTCAATTAAGGAAAATTGGTGCAATTTGAGTTTGAGAAAATCGGTGCAATTTTCATTTGGAAAGTAGATTTTTAAATTATTTTTGGAAAATGGAGTTTATTATGCAAATGAAAAGGATTTAGTGACTTATTATTGTAACTTTATTTTATCGTAAGGAAGTTACAATACGTTTTTGGTGATTCAAATTAAAAAATTAAATGGTATTATAATAAGTGCATGCTAACTCAATGCAAGTGCTAGTGATATTCATAATAAAATTAAAATGTCGAGGTAAAAAGTGAGTTTTAAAATGAAGTTTATTTTAATATTATTGGTTATCAGTACATTAGTAACTTTATCTGTTGAGAAGAAAAAAAAGAGTAAAAATAAGAAAACTAAAGAGGAATACGTGACATTTCCAGCTAGATCACAAAACTGGACTTATGGAGGTATGAATCAAATCAAAAAATCAAATCAAATCAAATCAAATTATTTATTTGCAATGAATGTAGGTGAAAACTACTAGGGTAATACTAATAGGATTAGTTTTAATTAGAACTAATTTATTACATATCGAGGTTATTATCGAGACAGGGATGTCGTGTTACCCAGTAACTGAGTCATGGACGTCAGATAGGCAGTCGCTCCACGCAAAATATGGTAGGTATTCAGAGGCATCCGGTTAGACTCTAAGCCAACCCCAACATAATTAAAAAGGTTAGGCGGATTGATGTTATAAACCATTATTCTGTACTAAAGAATAATAATAATCAGTTTACGAATGTTAATTTAATTTTCTTAATGAAACGTAAACAGACACGAATAAGTTCAAATGTAATAAAAGAAATAACTCAATTTGAATAACTCTTTCGGTACTGTTTTAATTTATTGTCAGTAAAATTATATAGATTCTCTTGTATAATATCAGCTTACTAGCTCTTTATTTCCATAAGGGTTTATAGTGTCCAAGTGGTAGTAGAACACTGGCTCCTAAGCTACAGGTATTCCTAGTTTAGGAGTCAGGGTTTCAACTTTTGTGCGCCTTTAATTATTGTGAACTTTAGCTAGATATTAAGCATATTGTAAGTATTTTTATCAATAATGTATATATTATATTATTATTAATTAGACCAACCCACATGATGAAAATTAGACACACACTTTGACTTACTTCGATCATCATTTTCCTGCCCTTGTCCCATGTTACGTGGGGTTGGCGCACACGTTTTCTTCTTCAATTCTCCCCTGTCAACCGTCACGCTATCATTCACTCCCTTCTCTTTCATATCATTCCTTACACAATCCACCCATCTTTCCTTTGGCCTTCCTCTCCTGCTCCATCCATCAACATTTATAATCATCACTCTTTAAGTCACATGCGTTTCCTCTCTCCTCATCACATTGCTGACCAGACGATTTCCTTTCAACTTTTCTGTCACTGGCACCACTGTGACTTATTTTGATACCACACTAATTTTCTTCAATTGTTTAAAAGATAACTCGGTGTAATGTCCTATTTACGCGATGCAAGTTTTTTGGCTGTGGTAAACAATAAACTTGAAGCAAAAAATGACTTACATCGTCACATCGACAGTTGCATCGTTTTATTGTTGTTGCAACTAATGGTATGCCACAGGCAATTAAATTCACCGTATAAATCACTTTTAAGAGTCTATAATACGTAAATTGCATTGCATGATCCTCCGTTATATCGAAAATACGACAGCATTAATTTTGAAATAAATATATGTTAAAGTTGAGGATTAATGTTAAGTAAGCTATGTTTGACGAAAACACGATTCCATATAATTTTCTATATAGCAAAAATAATCCTAAGTTACCTTGAAACTGAACAATAAACCGCTGGTATTCAAAAACTACTTCAAATTAGATCATGAAACTTTGCATAATAACTGAATTGAATATAAAGCAGCGAACAAGTTAAAAAAAAAACCATTATTTTCGCCGTAAAAAAGCAATTACTTAAACTATTGGCGCGTTGGAGCCACCAGCACCATACTCCGTCTCTCACTCACTCCGCGAGCAGTATAGTGCGAGCCAGATAAAAAGTGAATTTGAGCTGAGGTAGTATGAGCTCTTAATGGACATCGACGCGGAAACTGTTACCAAGATTGAGTATATGATTCTAGACCCACCACCGTTGCTTTTCATCGGTATTTAAAAAAAAATAACTGTCGAATGGTTTCTACGCTGGGGGGCTTAGGATCATGTGCAGAATTCATGGTAACTATCCCTTGCATCGTGTATATCCATGGGGAGAAGACAGAACCCAAGAATTTATTATGAACAGTATGTTAACGTAAGCTGAATAAAATCTTGTTTCTCAATCCATTATTCTCTTTTCCTTCCAGGCTGTGGGATAGCTGTCGGCAAGCAGACAGCACAGCGGCGTATTGTCGGCGGTGACGATGCTGGTTTCGGCACCTTCCCCTGGCAGGCCTATATCAGGATCGGATCCTCAAGGTTATACAGTTCTGTACCTGCTGGCACAGTTGTGGCCAGTTTTTGTTTCATGAAAATGACACAGTTATGGCCCATTTTAATAGATGTGGTACAGTTGTGGCCTGTCTTTTTTGCGATGGCACAGTTGTGGCCAGTTTTTGTGACATTTAATTAGATTTATGGTCTATACCATATCTAATTAAATGTCACAAAAACTGGCTATCGCAAAAAAGACTGGTCATTACTAATTATGACCAGTCTTTTTTGCGATGGCACAGTTTGACTTCGTGACGCATAACAAACACAATTTGTCACATGACAATACATTTATTTTATATATGTCATGTTGTGGCCAGTTTTGTTTGCAATGTTATTATTAGGTACATCACTTAGGCACAGTTATTCTAGCATACTTATGGCAACAACAATATTAGATTGTTGTGTTCAGAGGTCACGTTCATTCAAACTTGTGGCCTATACATAACTTACATTACAAAATTTATTTCTTTCAAATTAAGTTAATTTCATAGATCACAAAAGCACGTAATTTTCTAAACATTATTGACATAAAAAAGAAGAAAAAATAACTATGTCTATTGCACATGATATTTTATATATTTTACAGAATGGATTTTGGCAGATATTCATTCAATATTCACCTTATCTTATGTTTATGTATTATATTACCATTATTAAGATTTTTGCCAAAATGACTTGTGGTTTCTGAAAGTATATTAAATTAATCTGCGGTCAAGTGTGAGGCGAACTTTATCCCTATTTTGTAGTAATCTGCAACTAACTAGGGTCAAATTTCGCAAGTGAAATTGAACGTGATCAGCCCATCTAAACAGCGTTCAAAACCTGTCAATGTTATCATTGTTGTGACGTATTGACATTGACAGGTCTTGAACACGGTTTAGATGTGCTGTGCGCGTAGAGTATCAATGGTGAAATTCGCCTTAAATAACAAGAAGATCTAGCATTTAAATACTGTGTGTAAATGAAAAAAACATTTCAAACTACGAATGCAGTTCAAATGTCACACACTTTTTACACGAATGTCACACATGTTTGTCACAGTTAGGTTATGGCTAAGACTAAGCCTAAATGTTCTATACCATTTTGTATTTAAAGCACAGATTACTGCACATTATATTTAAATCGAATTAACATTGTATAATAACGCACTAATATACTAAAAATTTTACTAATTGAGCGTTTTGTAATGTTATATTTGGTTCACGCAAATAATTGTCAATTGATTTTAGCAATATGCTCGTCCCGTATTCCATGGGAATCAAACAGGGGAGTTTGTTGCGCCACTTCTTCTTCCCAGCTAAAGCATTATAATGGACCCCAAATGGACGGAGGCAGAGATATGGGGGATGGGGGCAAAACATTTTTTTATTGATGGTATTGATACACACCACATAAACTCTATTATGTGGTGTGTATCAATACCATCAGGTTGCCACCCCCAAACATCATTATAATTGAAATAATGTCATACGCTGTATATAATTCTTGAAACTCCTTACCGATGATTTATCACCGAAAATGAGGATGAATTTTATCAAAACCAAATGGCGTTGGTACACACAAATTCCTTGCACATATTTAGCTTAGATTTTCAATGCGAAGGAAAAAAAAAATTGGCTCCCAGCCCCCATATCTCTGCCCCCATCCATTTGGGGTCCATTTGGATGATACGGGGGGGTTCGGTATCACGTCAAGACCCAGATTACCACTCGCCATCCGGTTGCCTCTCCGATTAAATTTTACGTGCGATTGCCTTGAATATAAGGAAATTGTGATTGGCAGGCGTTTTGGGTACTGTCTTTTGTAATTTTGACGTTCAAAAAGTGCTGAGTGATAATAATTAAATGACTTTTGATTTTGATTGGCGCAACGTAGGTGGTACATACACAACTTGGCTGCCCCATTTCAAAACCTAGTAAGGGACACTTTTTAGTACAATTGTTTTATTGCATAATCTTGCTAATCTTATAAGTCCCCACCGAATACAAAAACACCAGCTTTGAAAACTCACTTATAAGAAGATATATTTAAGTAAGTGCCCCATTCACTGCCCCGTGGTCACTTTAAAACCTAGTAAGTTACTTGAACCATTTCAAAACCTGGACTTTTCAAAGGCTGACCCTATTTACCTTTTTGCGATCTCCTATAAAATTTCGTTTAAAGTCCTTACTAAGTTTTGAAATGGGGCAGCCGATCTACCTACCCATCCAGAAAAACAGGCGTGAAGACAAATATCTCTGCCTGTACCAAGAGGTTGATGGTTACAAATAAAATATTGAATGAAAGCGGTCGAATAGAAAATCACTATCTACTAGTTACGACCATTCACACTATGTAAGACTAAATATTTGCGTCGACTAAATATTGACAAAATTGTGTAAATATTGAGAGTGGAAATAATAATGCTTGCATTTCATTTCGTTTTTTCATTAATTTCTTAATTGATTTGTCTTAATCCTAATTAAAGCGACATTAATTAGTATATAATATTATTGTAATGAATCACTTTAAAACAGTCATTCATTACAATAATATTATTACATTACCCCGCGTCCTAAACAAAACCGAACGTCACGCGAGGACGCGATCGACGTTTGAAGAATTTTGACGTACAAAAGCATAATTATTATATATTCATATAAAAGAGTGCGTTCCCGCTCGACGATCGCCTTTGGTTAAGACGCGGCCTTACCCTTCCTTTTATATGGAAAAATAATCAAATAGTGGTCGTTGTTACATTTTTTTTAACCTATTTGTATTTTTTTTAAACGTAGTTGAGTATTTTTTATTATTTCCACTCAAAATCATTTCCATCAACAACAACTATTATAAGTAATAATTAATGTATTAACATGAATTAATAATTAATTTTGCAGATGCAACATGCTTATGTCGATATTCGAGCTTATCGGTTGGAAGCAGTGTTGGATAGAGAGGTAAATGTGCGAAAGAGATAGCATGATGTCCAGCAACTTCTACTTTTTAACTTTGTAGTGGGTTTTGATGACATGTTTAAGTTACGTTGCAATGAAAAATATGTCAGGAACTTTTTAGGCGAGGGACTAATTTGTGAGGAAAAACGTTGCGAAAATTCGCGAGTGTAATTCTGCTGATTATGGTGTTTTTTTGCAATTGCAGAAAATAAGGCCGAGATTAATAAACGTTACTTACCGCGTGATTTGGCTTAGCATATTTCTGTCATTGTCGCACAACTGTCAAATTAAAAGTGCAAGATAGAAGCGGGAACATAACTAGGCTAAATCACCTGGTAAGCAACGTTTATTTATCCCGGCCTAAAACTTGCTAAGATGGAACGTACTCTTACCAAGATTTTCCGCATAGATTAGTCAGATTGAGCATGAAATTGCATGAATTTAATGTTGTTTTAAAAACATGTATGCATAATTTTACCTGAATAATGTGGGTGTTTTATCAAACTTTGGGATACTGAAACGACTATCGTAGTTTTCATAATATATATATAATTATATCATAAAGTATTATTTCCATTGATAGAATTAGAATACAATTTTAATGTGGGAAATTTAAATAATATTTAAAAAAAAAAATTGTGGCGTAACGTAACTTTAACATGTCTGTTTTCATTAGATAAAAATTGATGAATGAGGTTCTACTTAGTGTAAAATACTTTTTTACGAATTTTTAAAATATTTTAAAATTTGTTTATTGTTAATTTGTTATATAATTAATTTATAAAATTAATATATTGAATATAATTTTAAAGTTTTAAAATAAAATAATTTTAAATATTTTTTAAATAAATAAATTTTAAATATTCGAATCATGACAGTAGTTTTTAATATGACATCTTCTCTCTCTCTATCTATACTTTGTAGCTACGCTATGTCGAAAATATAAATTGTAGTAAAATTGGTAATCTCACCGACTTTTTCGCACATTTCTCTTCTTTTTGAGTCGAATATTAATGTTTTTTTTTGCTAACAAATATTAATAACTAATTAACTATTTTTATTTAATATTTTAGTTTTTAAATTACAGAGGTAAGTGATTTAATTTAATTTATATAGTATTCAAGCATGATTGTATGCTTTGCATGTTTCTTTAGTAGCGAAAAAGTTAGATGTTGATTAGTAATAATAATGAGTTTTAAGAAAATTTCATTTATTTTGTCAAAAAATGGACACAATTTTAAAACGAAAGGTTTTCTTTTTAAGTGGCTTGTAAGTGAAAAAATATATATGTCAATTTAACATCTACTTATAAGCGACAGTCACTTTTCATACATACATACCGTCTGTATTCTTTTTTGCATTTAGGTCAGTTAAACCGAGTCCGCGTATCACTAATCAACGAAACAGGTAAATTAAATAAACTAACGAGTAGGGGAGCTGGCAAACACTGGAAACTGTTGAGTTGACGCAACTGTCTAATTCACAAATTGATCAGTCAGGAAAACTGACTTATCAATGAAACTGGCGCACTAAATAAACTGACCAGTGAGGCAAACTGACCAGTGATACGCAGACTCGCTTACCGTAATCGGGAGTGAAATATCTGGTCCAGTTGACTCGGGCCGAGCTGTCACTGACCCTAAACCACGGCTCAAATCCACAACTTTTAGAATAGTAAAAGCTGTTCGTGAATGGTCGGCTTTATAAGAACAAACTGAAAAATTATTGCGCTTAAAATACAAAACCATGGAATTAGTACGTACTATATAGTACAACAAAGCCTATTTTTTATTACCTGTCTTTTTAGGTTGACTAGTTGTCATCACAGAACATTAATACCCTTGCACGGTTGTCATTCCTACATGTGTGTATAATGTATGGTTGTCATCAGATCACCTTTTGTGTTACACAAGTTTATTGTAAAAAGATTTTTATATGATTTTATTGGATTTTACCATGGCATTTTACATCAGAGTTCATGGCAAAAATTTTCATCGTTAAAAACTCGAAAACATTATTTGTAAATGGGGCAACAAGCCTGTTTTTGTTGGTTGATGACTCTAATAAATTTAGTGTTCATATTTTTTTATATCGTATTCAGAATTAGGTGGAAGAACAAACCGAAACGTCGGAATAATACCAATACATAACACTCATCTCTGGTTAGAACAGTTATTTCTGATTGTCAATCTATAGGTCAAGAATAGTGTCGCTTTTTACCTCGTGTCCTAACCGAAAGTGACTGTCGCACCCGTAGGTCGCGTCCTAAGCTCAACACACACACAAGGCGGGTGCGTGTTGGGCGTGGGTCGGGACGACAGTACGGCGGGCTTGCATATATTGTAATTCTTTGTGTTATATGGATGTCAGCACACGAAACGCGTGCTCGGCTCCCGCTCCCGACTCGCTCCGCGCCCGACCCGTACTCGCCGATCGCGTACTCGCGCGATAATCGCATTTGGTTAGGCCGCAGCCTTGGACTGTCCGCTGTACGGTAGTAGGTAAGCCGCACGTCAGTGGTATCAAAACCAGTAATATAAGCTGACCTCTTATACCATTGAAACTTCATACTACGATAGGCCAACTCATGATTAAAATATGTACCACTCCACTGACGTACGGCCTCCTGTACCTGGAGAGGCCGAACTGAACAGGTAAACCTGCTTCAGTTCGACCTGACCTGACTGGCTGATTTTCTTAAACCAGTCGCTCCAGCCACCGTGAGCGTATAGTCCTTAAAGCTAACTCACCGAAAGCTTATTATTTTTATTTTGTTAAGACGATTAGTCCATGCTACCTAACTTCAACTATTTTTACCTGAAACAACAATTTTTAGTTGAAATTAGGTAGTTAGAATTAGTCCAATATGCTAAGAAGAAGAAGAGCTGATCTGCTATCGCTTCAACTCTTCAATTTTCTTTTCCTCTATTTGAAATCTGCAACCCCCAAATAATCTCACTCCCATTCATGCCTTCAATCTTAATCCCCCAAATACTTCCTTTAAATCTAAATCCCCCAAATCAAATTTCGAACATAACCATGACCCTGTAACGTTTCAGATGCGGTGGTTCCCTAATATCGAGGCGCCATGTTGTGACAGCTGGACACTGTGTGGCTCGGGCACAGCCACGCCACGTTCGCGTGACGCTCGGTGATTACGTCATCAATTCGGCAGCGGAACCGCTCCCCGCGTATACGTTTGGCGTACGGACGATCAAAGTGCATCCCCTGTTCAAGTTTACGCCACAAGCTGATAGATTTGATGTCGCTGTGTTGACATTAGATAGAAATGTGCACTACATGCCTCATATAGGTGAGAATGGAACATTTTTTTGTTTATGCAATGGCTTTGTTGACGAGGATTTGACTAGAGGTTGTCTTAAGAAGAAGTACACAGCTCAACGTCCAACGTCTTAGTAGCAATTAGTAGTAAAACTATTCTAATTTGTAGTAATACTAATAATTGATCCAGAAAGCGGTACTTTTCGTTAGGAGGACCACCGGTAGCTTGAACCTTGTTCCCGATATCGGTGGGCTACTATTTTTCTAATTTTTTAATGTCATTTCTTTTTAAAATATGTATATAGATGAAATAATAATCGTTTATTAGGAAAAAAAAAACAAATAAAATGTTAAACGATGATAGCTGCAAAAGTTAAGACTGTGGCGCGAATCTTGAATTGTAAACTAAGAACTTCAGCACGCAGAAAGCGATTCAATGTGTAGAGCGGTATGCAATGACCTGGACGATCCAAAAGCGCACCATGCTCTTGAGATCGGACACGTCACGCTATGTAAGAACTAGCGTGACGTTGATAAGCAACGCTTAGATGCCTAGCAGCGGATATCTAAATAACCCTTCTAAATGGGCCACATGATGTTCTCGGGTGTTTTAGATTTTGTTTATTAGTACCGCAATAGCCCGAAGTAAATATAAGTTGACCAATAAGGCACGGCATTTTACCTTCTATACAAGTCATAGCACAGCAGCTTTATTTTATAAACTCCTCCGTAACACTAATCATTTCCTTGGTCAAGACTCTATTTAAAAAGTATACCTATTTGCAGAAATAAATATCACATTTACATAAATTAACTTCAGCTCCACGCAAAAAACTACCAAAACTTATTCTAAATCATTAAAACTTTTAATTCCCTCATTCCAGCCCCAATCTGCTTACCGGAGCGAGGCTCCGACTTTCTGGGGCAGTACGGCTGGGCAGCGGGGTGGGGAGCCCTAAGTCCCGGGTCGAGGCTGCGACCACGGACACTGCAGGCGGTGGATGTGCCTGTATTGGATAACAGGGTCTGTGAGAGGTGGCATCGGGCTAATGGTATGTACCTCTTAATGTACTTTACTACAGCGATATACATCTGAAACGATGAATCATTTCAGACACCAAGGGCCTAGTACGAACGCGCGGAGTAAACGTAACGTAACGAAAATCCGTACTATTTGCTTTAGTTGGTGTGTTTCGCATCATAATATTGACTTACTAAGGACCCTATCTCACTAGAACACCAGTCGCACTGCCAAAAATGTATGGTTGGTTGCGCAACCGATTGGACGCCTGGTGAGGTACCAAAGTCAAAGTCAAATAATTTATTTCAATTAGGCACATAAAAGGCAATATTGAACGTCATTTATAAAAAATAGTTTTTTTTTCAAGTCACCCCTTCCAAAAGGTAGTTTTCGTTTGGAGAAGAATGGGCAAGAAATTCCACCGTTACTCTTTTAAAATATTTGGATACATTAATAAAATTATATAAATATATGTGAAGATGATGCACCTGGCATAAGATTACTATATACCACAGTAGGTAAAAAGAATTAAAAATGAAGCAATGACAGATGAATTAATTATGTGATAGACACAGTGGTGCTCACATATTTACACAAAAATTGTAAAAGTATACGATATTCCTAAAATTTTAACAAGTAATAGTAATAAGTTAGTTTGTGAGTTCAAGTAATCACAGAATGTAAAATTAATGTGATAACCGCCTATTATAAAGCTGTGTATACCTAGTAACTGGGTTGTGGAGGTTAGATAGGCAGTCACTCCATGTAAAATACCTACTAGTATTCAGAAGCATCCGGTTATACTGGAAGCCAACCCCGACATAGTTGGGAAAAGCTAGGCAGATGGTAATAAAGCTGTGTATATTTTGCTGGTAGCGCGACCATGGTTGCGCCACCATGATGTCCTAGTGAGATTTAAGCCTAAGTTAATATTATGTGCGAAACGAATATTCTCAATTTTATAATCGAGCTCTTCCTAGGCCGCCACATAACGGCCTCAGTGACGGCCGTCATGAAAATGATGGCAGCGGAGTTTGACTTTACAATGTCAAAAATTATGGCAGCGGAGTTTAACTTTACGATGTCAAAAAACGGTCTCTAGGGTAACACACCAACATAATTTAAAAAATAACGTTTCAGTGACGTCTGTTGACGGTAAATTGCGGACACTATGCGACCGCCACCGCAGTCTTAGGAAAACCCTAGCTGTAGATTTGATCATATCTAATTCATAATTCATATATAACTAGCTGCGTCCCGTAGTTTTACCCGCATAAGTCTAGATCCCGTGGGAATATCGGGATAAAAAAAAGTATTCTATATCCTCCAGGTCATGGTCTACCCATGTGCCAAATTTCATCCAAATTCGTTGAGTCGTTTTAGCGTGAAAGCGTAATGCTGCGACCGCATCTGCGTCTATCGTGACGAAGCTTCGCACAGTGATACGATACACGCAGATATGACCAACTATTATCGGCTATCGGCGCGATAGTTTGGGCTGCGTAGCACTTATCGCCCGGGTATTTAGAAGGGTTTTAGCGCGCTAACGCTAATGTGACCACCGCATTAGCGCGAAAACTTTTTAGCGAGTAAAACATTCGAAGCTTCGGCACGTATTGCTTTGTCACGATAACGCAGATGCGGCCGCAGCATAACAAACAGACAAATAAACAAACAAACAAAGTCACTTTCGTATTTATAATATTAGTTAGGACTAATAGGATAGTAGTATCTTGGATTCAATAATTGGTAGGGCCTCAGAACCCCACTCTGTGAGGGCTATAACGAAGCTTACTCTAAAGGCTTCTTACTTGTTTGGGTCCTGGCACATAAAGAAACAAGGAAGCATGCTTAATCAAAATAGTTTTCACTAGGCAGATCAACTATGGCCAAAAAAACAGAACTGTTTCTACTGCTTTGATTTTTGTTTGGTGATAATTTTGAGAAATTACGAGAAGCTCTTGCATATTTTGGAGCTACATTCCAATATTGGTTTGAATTCAGAACCAACTGATCTTTCAAGTACTTTGTTTAATTTCCTCTCTCAAATTTCAGGTATAAACGTGGTGATATACCCCGAAATGCTGTGCGCGGGTTACCGGGGTGGTGGCAAAGATTCCTGTCAAGGTGACAGCGGAGGGCCCCTCATGCTCGAACGGGCAGGACGCTGGTACCTCATAGGCGTCGTCTCCGCTGGTTACTCCTGTGCCAGCAGGGGTCAACCAGGCATATACCATAGAGTTGCCCACACGGTAGACTGGATATCCCATGCTACAACACTGTCATAGCATCGATAGAAGTGAAGTGATAACAAAACTTTTGAGTGTTTGTCCAAAGTGCCCTGTGGCGTTAGTGTGATTAAAAGTTAGACTAAGACTTGAATGAATTTGATTGGCTACTGAATTTTGTGCTAAATTTAAGTAGTGAAATTTTAGTGTTAAGCCGTTGGGTTAACTTTTAGGCACAGTAGCGCCATTTTGAGTGGTGTTTTTTTGGAAATAGAGGTCGATTTTTTAGACTGGTTTGTTTGACGACTCATTAAATATAATTAAGGCTAAATTTTGTTAAAACGTCACTCAGTATCTGTTTTTCGGTAAATTATAGACAAAAATTAAAATTTCTAATCATATTTAGTGTTCATTTAATTATATTCAGTGAGTCGGTGTGGAAAGGCCTTAAACATTGAGAATGTCATTGATTCAATGTAACGAAAGTGTCGTATTTTGTAAATCAAATGTCCTAGAGATTTATTAATTGGCCTTTTGTCGTATTAGCGACAGATTTGATATTCAAAGGGTAAAATTTTGCAGACGGATAAAAATAAGTAGGTAGCACAAAATAAAGAGTTTATATTTTCAATTAAATGTGTACGTTCGATCGCTTTAATGTTATATTCAGTGGTAAATAACAATAATAAATATTTGTCTTGAAATTCAACCATTTAAAATGTAGAAATACTTTGCAAAAGTACTGTGTATAAATAAAAGACTACCCTCCTTTTGGGTTCCATCGCAGTCAGCTAAAAATGTGTGTTTATTATAAAATAATTGTGTATAATATAATAAAATATACTGCAGGAAAAAACAACGAAATAAACCAATTGTCGTATTGTCGTACTGAATACGACAAAAAGTTCGTGTCAATATTTTTATATTACCAACGAATTACATTTAGTAGATAACTCTATTCCACTAAATAGTCAATAGAATTACCATTCTTATATTTTACTGAAAAAAAAAAACTATCCAAAAGTCACCTGTTTTATAAACTCATTTATATTTAAGGTTTTATTGTGATAAAATATTAAATTCATTGAGAAATATTGTTGCATAAATACTCGCTAAAATTGCAATATTAATAAAATATGGAGTTATAATAATATTATAATAATAGTGTCTTATTTTAAAGCGTTGAGATTGGAGTTGGTTGTTGGTCACAAACATTTTGTGCAAAGCTCCAGCCCTGGTTTAGGCAAAAATTGTGTACCGTTTTGTGCAAAGCTTTCAACATTCTAATTTTATAAAAATATTATTTTTTTCTTATAATTCTGCGTAGTCTGTTTGTGACTAACTAGTTTCTTCATTCTCTAATGTTTTAAAAATATCTTAAACCTTTTGTAAATATCCTGCTATGTGTAAATACGTAACAAAATATTTTTACAAGATTTTTTACATTTTCTACCATTTTTAAATGTAAATAAATTAATTAAGTATTAATTTAAAAAACGCTTGAAGTAAGTTATTCTGCTTTTAATTTATTTTGTACCATTTTTTTTTCTATTTTTTGTTAAAACTAATTTTAAGATTTTTTTATTTAACGGACACAAAAATCGTTGTTGATAAAATACATGATTTAATGTTAATTTAATAAATTATATTTATTGTTAATTTAAACAAGTGTTTCATTAAAGTTTACAACCCAGTGTTACTTCGCCATAGGATTTTTAACAACGAATGATATTATTATTTACATTACAATAAATATAAAGATGTGTACAAACATTGATCGGCAAAAGCGCGGCAGCGACACGCAGTGTTTGTAGGACACATTTCTGCCGCGCTCTAGTTAGGACAAAACCGACGAATGTTTGTGCGGCGGTACTGTGCGGCACATCCGAGACACACTGCGCGCTTCAGTTGGCAATATCAATCTGCCTAGCCTTTAATTCGTCCGCAGAAATACGTCCAGACATAATTAGTAACGAATGTTTTCTAAAAAAGATTGTGCGCGGCAGCTAGACAGAAGCGTTCGCGCGCGGCAGCCGCGCAGGATTGGCGCTCGAATGTTTGGACACACCTTTTCACTATTCGATCTTTAGCAAAAAAGTTTACAATTAGTACCTATCCCACCGCCGACGAGGAAACAACAATTTTCCCGCTCAAGAAACGTACAAAAAATTTTAGGTCCTGTGTAAGTAAAAGAGATACATAATATAATATATGTTCTTAGTAGTTGATCACTGACTGTTCACACCGGCGCGCCGCGCCGCGCCCGCCGGCGAGTACTCGTTTGTCGCAGCGACGAGAGTTATCAAAGAGAGTTCTGGGCCAGCGACTATCGCTTGGCGGACAGACGCTTGGTACCAAGGAACATAAACATTCACCTTACGGTGAGCGGTTACATACACATGTAACCAGCAAGTAATCGCTCGTAGCCGTCGCGCACTTGCTGCTCGATGCTCGCCAACTCGTTTTTAGGGTTCCGTACCTCTAAAGAAAAGAAAAACGGAACCCTTATAGGATCACTTCGTTGTCCGTCCGTCAGTCTGTCAAAATCCTTTTTCTCAGGAACGCATAGAGGTTGAAATTAATATCAAATTCGTAGGTTTATGGTCCCTTGCAGCTCTAAAAATATTAAAAGTCAACGCAATAAAAAAATATGGCCATTTATGCGGTGTATTTTGGTATTCGCAAATAAATCAAAATATACAAGGTACTTACTTCATGAAATTTGGCAGGAAGCAAGGTCTCACAGCACGTGTGAAGGAAAAAGTCCAAAAATCGTTAATTTGTAGTTTTATCACACAATTTTTTTTCCGATTACAAACTTACATTTACACAGAATAGACTGTGACGTATATCGATGTATGGGAGAACATATATTTCAACTATTTGTTTTTGCGATAAATTCATCCCAACTGCGGAACCCTTCATCGTCCGTGATCCGACACGAACTTGGCCGGTTTTATAGTTGCTAGCTCTACTCGCTTCTCGTTTATCGCCGGCGGTGGGTCATAAGCGGGTAAGGTCGTAAAAAAAGTACATTGTTTTTTCTTTTCAAAGTTTTAAGGTGAACCTATGTTTGATTGTGAATACCATGCGTTAACAAATAGCACGTTAATATTAAAATATATTTATAATCATGCTTAGAATAATGTAGAATTAAACAGAATATTCGAGAGGCCTAAACTTAAAAAATAAAGCTGCATACATAATTTATTTGTCTCCTATCCAGCCACAGGATTAAAAAAAAAAATCATAAAAAATATACACACATCAAAAGTGTCTAGGGATCAACATATATTTTTGCAATAACTTTTCTCCTGATTGATATTAATTAAAATTTTCTTTAAGGATTCATCAAATAAAGTGTTTTCGTTTGTCACAGTAACGATAAACCAAGTCACCTTTGCATTAATAAAGAAATTTGCCATTTTCCTAATAAAGGGATTTTTGACATTTGAACCACTAACATTAAAGTTCGAAAAAAAGACTGAAATAACAGTTTTCTTTAAAATTTTATTGGGTAACTTAAACAATTAATAATCCGTGTTTCTACCGCGAACACAAACAACACAAGAACATCGGTTTGGCATACTCAAAATGAGTTCATCCAAATCACGCTGTGGAATGGCCGCCCATGTTCGTTGCAACAACAAAAAAAGGTCTTCTTGCGATTGGATACCCTCCATATTCGGCAGAGCTCTTCTCTGTAGCATATCCCATGCATGCTCAATCGGGTTCAAGTCTGGCGACTGAGCAGGCCAGAGCAGGACATTGATGTTAGCTGCGGCGAGAGTCTGTCTTACAACTCTTGCGGTGTGCGGTCGTGCATTATCATGCATTAACTGAAATAAGGGACCGATTTGCACTTGTAGAGGAACGATGACGTCAGATACAATCGTCTCAGCATAAATTTGAGCGTTGAGGTTGCCTCTGATCCAAATCAACTCAGTTCTTCCGCCGATCCAAATACCCGCCCATACCATGATGGTTCCACCACTATAAGGATGGACTTCCTGGCAGGATTTTAATCGCTGTTGGCGTCCAGGGGTTCTCCAGTGTCGTATACGTCTTGTATCCGGTCTCATACCAAAACGAGACTCATCAGAAAAGCACACGAAACGCCATTGTTCTTCTGCCCAATTTCTGTGTTCAAGAGCCCATTGATATCGAATCCTACGATTGTGCATTGCTATAGGTGGTACCCGTAGCGGTCTTCGGGAATGAAGGTTCACTTCATGCAAGCGGTTTCTGACTGTTTGGTCGCTAATTAAGTTCCCTGAAGAGTGATGAAGCCTCACGGCTAACATCATGGCGGTTATTGTTGGAGCTCTTCGAGTTAAGATTTGAATGTATCGGTCTTGTCTCCGTGTGGTGCAGCGATACCGTCCTCCATGGCGCTCAGCCACGGTACCAGTGCTTCGGTAACGTGTCCAAAGTCGACTGATAACACTCTGACTTGTATTCAGAGCTAAAGCCACAGTACGTTGCCGGGAACCAGCTTCTATCATTCCCACGGCTCTGAGCATTTCTTCCCTGCTTAAATGACGTCGCCGCTCCATAATAACGTTGGTTTTAATCAGTAGTAGGGAAACAGTAGCACTAATAATGTCTTCAATGCGTTGTATGTTTTTATAGGGAAAATATTGACAGCTGATTTTCATCTTTTACTCGAATTTGATTAACAGTTCCTGTTTCAAATTATGAAATGCACCAAAAAGGATCCATATAAATTTATATAATCATAAATTTATTACAAAGCCACATCTCAATCTCAAGAAATCCGCATAAAAATGCTTGATCCCTAGACACTTTTGATGTGTGTATATTAGCATAATGCGGAACAGGGGTTAAAGTTCACTCATCCACCATCGAAAAGGGAGGATCCTCTGACCAGACGGGTGTCGTGTCTGGTAGGCAACTGCCCGACGGTTGAAGTCGGAATCTTGTATATATGTCGATCGCGCGGTAAACTTTAATTGCGCGATGCAGGATTTGTGTGACGTCATGTCTTTGATGCGTAGTTCGTATGTGGCAGTGTAACCGCTACATGGTTTTGAAGTTGTTGTTTACTTATAATGCATTAAAGATGCCGTGCGATACTGTACAAATTATTGTAATACTACAAAGCCAGTGAAAAAAAAAATTGCATTATCCCTATTATGTTTTATTGACACTGATTTGATACTAGATTATCCTATAAAATTATCTGACTAGATAAAAGTAACAAAACAATTTTAAATATAAAAATAAATTAGAAAAATAGACCAGCAAATCACCAGCCAATAGGAACATGATGCGCGCGCACGAATTTCTCCAACAAATCGTACAGAGGGCGGTAGTATCTGTTGAGAGCTTCTGCGGATATGTCGTGTTCGCCTATCGTTGTTTCCAGAATTTCACTCCAGTGCTGTGAGTGGCCACGGGACATGAAATCTCTGTGAAAGTGAAACAAATACAATTATCTGTTAGTTGAATTCAATAGAACGAGATAGGTAAAAAATTCTTGACTAAGTTGATTAAGTTGCGCATCGAGATCTCTTCCTTGACTGGGAGAGAAGATAAACAGCCGATCTCGACTATTTTTTTTTTATTTATTTGTGCCCAATTTATTACCTTGAGTATACTGTGGACATTACAATATACAGGCTTATTGGTTGGTATATGTCGGCAATCCGTTAAGGGGATGTAGGAAAGGTCATTTACAACTAAATGAACCCTTTTGACTCCTATGCAAATTTCAACAATTTTCGATTCATTATGAAAGAAAAATTATTTATTCTGCACAAACTAAACGCACATGCCTAAAATATTACATAAAATGTACTTTCACAAATAAGCCAAAAGCCTCGTAGCCAAGTAGTAGAAATATACACATTACACATTTTATATTTTTATTTCAAAAAATAAAATGTCAAATTACTCTAAAATGGTTGACAATGGTATAGGGGTCATTTGATTGCAAATGACCTCTTCTACATAATCGTTGCATAGTCTGTATCTAAAGCCCAAAAGGCTATGTATACTTTACAATCGCGTCATGTTCGTGAACGGGCGCCGTCAGTTGAGACTGGTCATCTCTTATCTGCCAGGGCTTATTTGAATCTTATATTTTTAATTGCTTTTTATTATTTTTTGTACATTGTTCTCACATATAGAAGCAACAAGAATAATGTACCCAGGATTTTGTAATATCTATATTTAATAGAGTATCCTTGGAGTTTTTGCCCGTTCTTCTCCATAGAGATCTACGTTTTGGAATGGGCAACTAGCTTCAACTTTCTGACTAACTGACCGACTCTTTGACAATTCAAAAGTGCCTGTAAATGGTTTAATTGAAATAAATGCTTTGAGTTTGAGTTTTACAATACTGAGGAGACTGTTTTACTGCACCCCAAGCTTCGAAGATTATAATTATCAACATCATTTCCATCTTTTAGCAGACTCAGTGGTAAAGGCCGCGACTTACGAGTTGTAGATCGTAGGTTCAAAGCCTGACAGGCGCGTTATATTGTGTAAATTATTTCATCATCACTGCTCTCAAAACGGTTAAGATAAACATCGTGAGGAAACTGGCATGTCCTAGAATCAAAAACACGTACTGGGCCCGCGTGGTGGATGCCAGCCCACACCCTCTCACCGAGAAGAGGCCTGTGTCCCAGCAGTGGGAACATTTTAGGCTAATTATGCTAGAAGCCTACTGCTAAACGTAGGCATCTCCCATCGCACGCGATAAAGATATTAGTGCGATCCTTGGCCACTTTCATCCAGTTGGTACCAGCAACCCTGTAAAGATCGTCGCTCCATCACACCTGAACGTAGATAGCTATGTTGCCTAGCTAACTATGTAGGGGTCGACTTCCAGGCTACATTATAACTGGATGCAGCTGTTTACAAGTATTTGACGAGAAGCGACTGCCTTTCTGACATTTATAGCACAAACCAGTCTGTGTTGTTTACTTACTTCAAGATCTTCCCAGCAGCTTTAGACCCGTATATGTCGCATCTGGTCAAACTTATGGTCTCTGGAACCGGTCCTTCAGCGCTGCGACGACCGAACACTGCCGCTTTACATAACTTCTCGAAGAGTTGGTGTTGCAGGAAGCTGCTCAGAAAATATCTGGAAGGATAAAAAGGCAACGAATTAAATAGTTTGACCACATGATACCCGTATGTTTTTTTATCGTGTAACCAAATACCAAAACTCATTCACATTCATCATGACTAGACCGGCAGACTGAACATGTAAAAGAGTCTAAATTCACGAGAAAATACAGATTTGAAAAATTAATAGAATTGATCTATTCAGGTCCCATTTACACCATTACTGAATGACCCCTTTTTATTAGCTTCTACGCTTTTGAGCCAGCCAATGGTCGATCATCCTCTACTTATAACACACACAATTAATAAGTTAGATCAGTGTTTTTCAACGTGTGCCTCTATAAGGGGATCGGGAACCTCAGAAAAGGAAAAAAATAATGTTTAAAACCACCTACCATCTAATCTACCCTCGGTTGACTGGTAGAGAATGCCCAAGGCATTAAGTCCGCCTGTGTACCTTTTTGAGTGTGAAAAGTTAAACTTTGTTTTATTACTTTAGATAATTTTAGCAGATTTTCTTTAGCTGCATTTAAAAACGTAATTACTCTACTAGGAAATCCTTCGTGATCCTCATAAATTCATCAATTATACGACATAAGATTTACTTAAAAGATACTTAGGTTTTAATTAGGAGGTGAGTAGTTAGGATACATTATCTCCATAATTCCATCGTATCGCTTTTATGTGGAGGCGATGTAATATGTCTGTTAATTATGTCGATATCTAATTATAAAAAAAAAAATGTTGTACGTATTTGATATTTTTATAATAATACAATATAGATTATAAACAGTGGAGGGTAGGGGGTCACGAACAATTTTTCATACTAAGGGGGTTGTATCATGAAAATAGTTGAAAAACATTGAGTTAGATGATAGAAATACCTGATGTACGGCGTATTATCCGGCACATGGAACTTAGCTCCCACATCAAAATACTCTTCGCCCCTAAAACCAGGTGGTGCCACCCCCTGCAATTCCTTCGCCAAAGCCCAGAACTCCTGATTCTCTTCCTTCAGACTACCCTCAAAATACTTCCATCTGTATTCATCTATTACTAGAGAAAATGGTATTTGTGGAAGTTTATTTAACGCTTGTTTTAGTAAAAGTATTGTATCCGTTGTTATATCCTTGTTTTCAAATAATTTAGGAGGATCTTTGTAAATATCTTTTTCATTAATTTTGTGCTTTCGTTCTATAAACGGGAAAAACTTTTCTGGTTCCAATTTGTTAACAATAGCAGAATATTCTTTTGTATTTACTGTTCTTATTAGGTCCTTTAGTATTTTTTCTTGACTTTTGTCTTCTATTTCTTTTTTATCATCGTCGTCTATGTTCTTATCTTTCTCATCTTTCGACTTTTGATTAACAACATTATTTTTGTCATCATTGTTAGATAAGTTTTCAATAACAGGATTTTCTGAATTGTTATAATTAGATGTGTATAGTAAGGAGTCGTTGATAAGACCAAGTCTGTTTAAATGTTGTGGTGTTAGTACTCCATACATGATGGTGTCTCCTACAGTCTCATGAAGGGCTGTGTTGGCTTGCTGCAAAAAAAAGTGTCTTAATTTCGCATGCTGACTTGATATTTCAAAGTGGTTACGGAAAGAAGCTATACCCAGTGGTAACCTTTCAGAATTTTCTTCGAATTTAAATAATCAACTGTATGCATTTCTAAATGTAAGTATCTATACAAATCTAACATTAGGACGGCGTTAAAATGGGCTGAAAATACAACACATCAGCATTAGCATTTTGTTCTTCTTCTAAGCGTGTTAATGGAAATTTATATAGAGTCAGCTTGGAATTTGGCCACGAGTTTAGCACCAGAAGGTTGCGCTACTCGGTCATTGTTCCATATAAACGTAGTATGGTGATTACTCGTCTGTTTGTATACGTTAAAAACTAAAAATTATATCAATTTGTCTTGTCATTATCTAGCTCTGTATGGGAGCAGAATTTAAAAAAAATTGGTTTGGAAGTTATGTGCGTCGAAACTTCCATATGTCAACACTAATTGTAACTCATCTTTGGGCGTAAATAAATATCTTAGGTAGTATGAAAATGGCAAAATAGAAACCGTACAGAGATAGATAATTTATTTAAAAGTACAAAAAAAATCACTTTGAGTAGATACATGCAAAGTTCTTTCATAATATCTATACGCCCAAAAGTCTGTTCATGAATTTTTACGCACTCGTTTTCGTTATTTAAATCACCGTCTATGTCACTAAATAAATAATGAAATATATAAATAAATAAGTAATAATTAGTTAAATAAAACTAAATAAATAAATAACTGTACTAAATAGAATGGTGGCGTGGCTAATCCACGGCACCAACGAGTTTGAGCATGGTAATTCTAATCTTGTTAATAATTTTAGACCTTTTTTTGTACTCACCCTAAACAAAGCCGGTTGATTTTCATACGCCATGTAGTATTGAATGTGACCAAATTCATGATGCAGAACATAGAAATCTTCCTTTGACGTGTCTGAGCAATATAACAGTCTGAAATCAATGCAAAGGCAAAGATTAGTTATGCGACGTACGGTAGTTTAAGAAAATCTTCATAAAAATGTGACTACCAAGTTATTGGCAACACTAACCTGAAGTCGCCATCTTGAAACATGTCCGCTGCAGTGCCGTGACAGCGCGTGTCACTGTTGTTTTCCCGCGCAAACACAGATTCGTGCCAAAACGTATCTGTCATGGCGGGCAAGCCGAGCGACTGGTAGAAATCTTCTGCTCTTCTTGCCTAAAGATACATAAAGTAAGTATAGGCCAACCGCTTAACTGAATCCGTTCCTGAGGTAGCTGCGCGGTGCGGGAGAGGTGTGGTGTCGTGATGCGAGAGCTCAATGATTCGGCAACTTGTGACAACTATCACCCCTCCCGCACCGCGCATGGACTCAGTTAAGCCGTCGGCCTTTAGCTAGTTAGTTAGTTATACAATAGTTGTGTTAAGAATTTTGAACAAATTGAAAATATGGCTCATTAATTATGTTATAACATAATATAACTTACATGTCCTACACATTCAGGTAATAAGATTTAATTTAGTTATTAAGTTGATTAATAAATAAATACTCTGGGTCATTACGTTTCTTGCAGGAATACCTATGTTATCGATTTTTTTATTAACACTGAAGAACTCTTTGCCAATTAATGTCAGCTTGGAGTCATTAAAACCAGCTTTGGTTTGGGATGACCTTGTTGCTTTAATTTTCTCAAGTTCATAAGCTTTTAAATTCATAATCATCATAATTAGCCTATAATGTTCCCACTGCTGGGACATAGGCTTCCTCTCTTCGAGAGGGAGTGGGCTGTAATCAACCACGAGGGCCCAGTGCGGGTTGGTAGATGTCACATGTTTTCGATTTTTTTTCTAAGACATGTCGGTTTCCTCACGATGTTTTTCGTCGCCGTTTTGAGACCAGTGGTGATGAAATTATTTACACAAAGTATGCTGCCTGGGTTTGAATCCACAACTGCTCTCTTCAATTTTTTAACCAACCGACTAGCGACTTCCAAAAAGGAGGAGGTTTTATGTTCTAAGCGTATTTTCTCCGTCAATTGTGGACCGATTTTGAAATATTTGTGTAAACGGGTATGCTCTCGAGGTGGTCCCATATAAATTTTATTAATTTTGCTTGGATAGTGTTTGAGTTATCATCAATGATACGTATTTTTCCCACTTAGTATGTGGATGCATGATATGATAAGTTCCTGTCACTGTTATTTACATATCAGGTAGTGGTATGGAATTTGTGTGGGGTAGGTACCACAACTAAAAAGTGAAAAATAAAAACTTTTTACAAAAAAAAAGCAACCGACTTCAAAAAAAAAAATCACGACAAAGTGAAAAATTACTTTAATTTCGGTGGCAAAAAACGAAAATTCAAAACCAGACACCGACTTCCGAAATTAAAGTTATTTTTTACTTTGTAGTGTTTGTTTTGGAAATCCGTTATAATAGTTCATGGGCACAAAGAAAATAATTAAGTAGTAGCTAGCTGCTGGTAGCTAATTTATTAATGACCTGCAAATGATTATGAATATCTATTAGTGTAACTAACCATATGCATTACAGTCCAATTCATCTTCTTAATACTCTGATCCAAATCTATAGTCTGTGGTAATAGAAGATCAGCCAATGGTTCCCAATTCTGTGACCAAAGATTACCTGAAACGATTTAAATTAGGAAATTAAATTAAATTAGTTTGCAAGCCTCCTGAGTAATTAAGAGTTCGCACTGTGTAATGTTCCGTGTGATTCTTGAAAAATAATGGAACACTGCCTTTCCTGCCACGACAGCCAGCAAATTACGGGATAATGTCAAGGATGTAGGCAGCACTATTTTTGTTAAAAACATTAATCAATTTTTGCTCAAGCGTCGAAAGTTTAATAACCTTATAGGTCACTATATTTTCGAGCCGTTTGGGGTTGAAACCCTACCTACGGCTGTGGGTTCTGAGTGCTGTTCAATGAAATCACCAAACGAATAGTTGACACTTCCCATGACCCAAGGGCTGGCTTTTACCTTGGCCAGAGGCTAAGCATTGCCGTACAACCTGGCAATGCCGCCAGTCTCTTGGGTACATTACCAGTCAACAGTGACGTGGAGGAATTTTTCGACGCCATATTTTCGTTTACTAATAGTTTTAGTTAGGTTAGGATATTATATTTTTAGTTTCGTTAAATGGAAAATGTATTCATCAATAATTATATGTATATTTCCGCTGTATTCACATTTCTGTGTGGTGTATGGTGAATAGGGATCATCCCTAATCACCATACACCAATATTAGAAAGCTGCACCCCGCGGTTTCACCCGCATAAGTCTGGATCCTGTGGGAATATCGGGATAAAGGGTATCCTATTTCCTTCTTCAGTTCATGGTCTACCCATGTGCCCTATTTCATCCAAATCCGTTCAGCCGTTTTAGCATGAAAGCGTAACAAATAAACTCACTTTCGCATGTTACTTCAAAGAAGGCTTAGTAAAAATTAGTTAATAGAAAAAATCTGTAAAATCGATGGAAATAATGTAGAAGCTACACGTCTTAAAAGTTTTTGGAAGGGATTATTCCCGTCCTTGTCACACGGTACGGACAATGTATGGCACTAGTGCGAAAATAGTCGTGACGTCACTTCTGTGATAGTGCCGTAATTGTCAAGCAGTGACGTTAAAACGTTTATGACTTGGCAATTTTTTAAGCTTTCATTTTATTGTAATAAAGTTTTGCATTATTTGCAAATAATATTTTTCGAGTTTAAAATAATAAGTAACTAATAAAATTGTATAAAATAAAAGTATAGAATAATAACTCACTTATAAGTCCCTCATGTACTACAAAACCTTTATGTTCCTAAATAAATTATTATTATATAATTTTTTTAAATAAATAAAATGTCATATTGCTACTACTGATGACACGTAAAATCTATAGGAACACCCACGTACTGTATTTCTATTTTCTTAATGTCCCTCGGCAAACGTCGTGTTCGTCAGTTGTCGGATTTCTAGCAATTGCCATTTGCACTTGTGCAGACCGGATACTCTCAATCGACTTGGAAGTATATAGAGCTGTTAATACTCTTTTAACTTAATGTTATTTTATTTATTTTTTTAATGGGGGAAAAGCCGCTAAAGTCGCAGGCACGATAGAAAGGAAAATAGTTTTACAGCTCTATATAGTTCACACGAAAATCAAAACAAAACAACAATAAAGTACTTAATTCTGAATTCAAATTATTGTGCACGATAAATCTAATAATTGATGGACATGAAAATTTGCATTCGTTTGTATTCGGAAATCCGATGATACCCGAGGGACATTAAGAAAATAGAAATACTGTGTGTAATGCACGAGACTACACACAAAAAAAAAAAAATTGTGAGAATCTGTCAATTAACCTGGATTTATTTTCTTGTATCAAATCTACGCATTTACAGATTTTATAGATCAAAATTGATTCAGGTTATTATTTGGCTTAACAGAGGCCATTCTGACATGTATTCTTTAAGCAACTGGACACCTATTACCTACGGGTAAAAAGACACAGCCCTTTAACATACAAAAAGACGGTGTAGACTTCGTAATGGGGTGTCCCTTTGCAACCTTTTGGTGCGAACAGCAATGAGTAAGGTCGATAACAGAAGTCAGTAACAGGGTTCGTCGTCGTACCCACGGAGACTGATTTATAACCGAGAGTTGAAAAACCTACAGAGTATATTTTTGACGCACTGGGATGCGCTCGGTTTAAGACCGAGAGTTCATAATTTAGTGCACGATAAAAATCTTTGCGTAATGAACTCCTGGGATCGATTTCCAGCTTGTGTAAATTGTTATTGGGTTTTTATATATTTTGTTTTTGGGTGGGAAATTATCAAATAACTTTTCCTGCTCTGGGTGGAGCGGGAGGGTGTGTCAGACTCTTACTGACTAAAACCCAACGGTGTTTGTTCAGTTGCCATGTTGCCGGGGGCCACGATCTCCCTTTCGGACTTCTTCGCAACTCCGGCAAGGGTTTTTATATCTGGAATTTCTTTCATTCGTGAATCTTTGACAGTCGTTACGGGTCGTTAGAAGCCCGAAAGTCTGACAACCAGTCTTACCAAGGGGTATCGTATTACCCAGTTCCAGGGTTGTGGAGGTCAGATAGGCAGTCGCTCCATGTTAAATGCTGGTATTCAGCTGCATCCGGTTAGACTGGAAGCTGATCCCAACATAGTTGGGAAAAGGGTAATCTAAGGGTAATCAAAGATCTGGCATTTCTCAATAGCAGCCCGAAGTACACATTCTATGTTTTTGTAAAAACTTTTCAGCACAACTGCTGTTCTGTAAAACGTTGGTAGTGTGGGAATAATTAGTCAAATTGGTCTTGACTGTCCAAGGCACGTTGGCGTATCATCACTCTAGGTTTTTTCTACACTACATAATATTTATAACGTACCCAACAAATGTGCAGGAATAGGTCCGCGTTCAGGAACGACTTTTCCATAAAACCTCCGCAGATAGAATCTCACTACGCCATGAAGGAGACGATAGAGGGGGACTACATCGTTGTAGAGACGCCGGCAGACTTGGCGCAGTCTTGGGATCTCAAGCTCATCTCGCCAGGAAGCACCGATGTTCGGGTATCCTGGAATGAATATGACAATCATAAAAGAGATAAGGTGATAGGGGTGGGTCGTTACGTGATTTTTGCGAAACGTAACGTAACTATAATGTCTTCAAAGCCATCACCTGTTTTGAAAACCTGTGATTTTAGTAACTAGTATTTTTTTCAAATTCTACTCGGTGAATCAACATGGTGATTCTATCGAAGTATTACAGTTATTTGCCATAATATAACTGATTGATTACACAGGCCGACAAAATTTTTAACCAGAAACTAGACTATATATTTCCGAAGCTTTTCGATGCGCTGAATCCAAATCTGGCAGAATAAATAAAATAATAAGAAAATAGGTTAAATAGGTTGAATAAATATAATAATAAGAAAATAGGTTAGGATATCTCAGGAACCTGACGTGATAGAGCGATTCTTAGGCCATATTCGGATTCAGCGCATCGAAAACCTTCGGAAATGTATAGTCTAGTTTCTGGTTAAGAAGTTTGGTGAAATTTTGTTGGCCTGTGTTACCTACGTAATACGTTACATATTATCACGTGCTTTATGTTTTTGGAACGAATAAGTTTTTGTAGCTACATTTGCAGTTACATCATTATCGTAATAATGGCTTTTTTTTTTCTGTAGGGCATCTCATAGCTGACCTCTGAGGTCATGACTATTTAACCGGTCAATCCTGTGGTTGCCTTAAGCTGCTACACTCAAAGCCTCCAGCCAGGGGCATACAAAACTAGCTAAAAAGCTAGGTGAACGCTCGCTAAGGGCACCCCCTGTGGGGTACGAGCCTCGGCTTAGGGCGTCACCGGAGGGAGGACATCAAAGATGGGACGGGCGTAATAATGGCACAAATAAACTTCCTTTCATACTTTATTCAGGCTTAGGACAGTCTGCATCGAAAATGTAACTACTTATAAAATAACGTGTTTACAGTTTGACTCGAAACTGGCTATTCGGCTACATACCCTGTAGCCAGTTATTGTAACTAGTGATGTGGAATAACGCCCATGCCTATGAGGTGGTCTACAGGTTGACTGCCAACAATTTTGCATTAAAATTAAATTTTGTTGATATAGTTTTATTAATACTATTAAGGATCTAATAATTAAAGATATTGGGAGTAACTAAGCCCATCGTTCGCAATATTTTAATGTTACTTTAAGGCAGCCTCTCTTTCTGTGGGTGGCATCAATAATCGGAACTGATACATTTAAAATGGTGGTTAGGTACTTGTGAATCAAAACATGCAGATCCATCCACGATTTCAGCAAAACGTTCATCATTATTCGTTTTCGTATTCAACTTGTATTACTCATTAGCACGACTTACCATTACGCTTAGCAGCTTTATTTTCGAAAGCAACCAATTTTCTATAAGGTTCCTTCATAGGAGGTCCTACTTTTTCCCTCCAAGTTAGCCACAGCCATCTCAGTACCTCCTCTTTTCTCGAAAAAGCCATAATTTTATCAAAATCTCCTTCTCCTTTCAAACAAATCATATATTTTTCTTTAATAAAACGGTTGACAGCAACTTTAGCGGCAAAAAGAATTGTATCACCGTGTTCGAAATTAAAAAACTGTTTGAAGTTTGACAGATAATTCAAAATGGCGGCTTCGACTTGTGTTACGTTATTTGTTGATATGTTCTCGTCACTTGGAATGCATATTTCGGCATCTGAATAGATTGATTGTAGTTCTTCGTAAAGATTGCTTTTACGTCTGCAAAAAAATGTATTCTGTAAATACTAGATTCCCTACTAGACAAAATCAGAAATTGGGAAGACGTAGGTGACCATATTGTTGTTGGAAAATATTGCCTCGATCCATTATATGGAATTATCTAGTAGCTATGATAATAATCGAAAGTAATTCATAAAAAATGATACAGAATTATTTAATTATTATTTACCTGGTCTCATCATAAGTAAATTTCGGTCCCCTACACAATAAATAGTACTGCCTTCGTTGAGTCCTGTTCAACAACTGACGATTATACAGTGTTGCTAACTCACTGCACTTTTGGTCTTGCCAGATTATTCGGTTTTTCTGATAAGTAGCTGAGCGAGCGGGCAGTTCAGGGTTCCCAGGGTTTATTGAGGACTCCCAAGCTAGATTAGCAGCTATGGTGCTAAAGTTGCCAGTTTCTTCATTGATTTTTCGGAATAAATGGTCTAAGTTTTGGCAAAAGCATGTCTTGAATAGAAGGATTAAGAGAAAAGACTTGGTGGTACCCATTTTGCTTTAATTTGACATTGTTGGTATGGGTGAAGTGTGTGAGAATCTGAAACAATTAATTTTCTTTATAATATGGAACTCAAAGGTTGGTCGGGCTGTATGAAGGTAAACGAAGCAAAAGCAATATGTAGGTAAGGATTGTAGCGGGTGGCCTTCTGCAACTTGGTGTTACTGAAAATCTCAATAGCCGTAATTTATATATTTTTGTTAAATTATCAATAAATTAACTAAAAATTAAGTATAATTGTGTGTAGTGTAAGGCTGGTTTCACAGCTGTCAGTGAGACCCCCATGGGCCATCTGCACACGGGAGACCCGTACGGGTAGCGCCCGCAGTGCTCAGAAACGAGGGACTTATACGCAACTAACCATTCAATAACTATGAAACCGATAACAAGTTCCTTAGTTGCCGCTCGATGGGTCTGTATAAGAGATCGCATCTAAAATTATTATTTTTATTTTTATTCGTCTTTAATACTTACGCATTTTATTTATTATATATTTTTTTTGAGATTAGATACGTGGCTTAACACTGTTTTAGTAAAAAAAATATGATAAATTATTATTTATGGGCGGTTATATGAATGACATCATTGTTATTTTTTTTTAAACTTAATATCTGTCTAATCTCACCATCTGTCTTGTTTCCCTTCATTGTTTTTGTTTCGCGTGGTATTATTTTTGCTTGCCGTTTGATTTTAAGTTAAAAGTCTATTTGCAATCGCTTGTACTTTATCCGTTCTTTAAATATCATAATGGAATCTGGAAAACGCAGTAAAAATTTTACTGAAAGAGAAAAGAAGCTTCTTATCAAAGTGGCTTAAAGAAGAACAACACTCATTTCTCCGTTTAATAATTTTAATATCCTATATAGCTTTCACTGGCAATTTATTTCATTAATATACGTTAAATAACCTAAAACTTGATGTAGTTTATGAAATGAAACGTCAAAAATATAGTTATGGAACCGATAAACGGCACACATTGGTCAGTTAAGTTAACCTAAGTTTAAGCGGAATTTATCTTACATTGCGGTATTCAGAAACGCACTTTCACGAGTTATCGAACCAATAGCGCTATTGAATAGATAAACCACCGTTAAAAGTGACTCAGAAACCGGGGATTAGTACGATACGGTTGCTAGCTTTGTACGGGCTCTACCCGGAGCGGTCAATCCGCGTCGCTGTGAAACAATGTTCTAGCTCCTTACACATGTCTCCGTTCCGGGAGCCCGTACGGGCGGCCAACACGGGTCTCCCGGATAGCTGTAAAATCAAACCTAACCTAAACCTAACCTAAACCTAACCTAAACCTAACCTAAACCTAACCTAAACCTAACCTAAACCTAACCTAAACCTAACCTAACCTAACTATTTAGGATTCCTAAATCTGTAACAAGAAGAAATTAAATGAATTAAACGAAACTTACTTAAATCACAGATGGGACACTCCGCAGGTTAGGAATAAAGCTACAAGTACGCGGCGGGCCTTGGCCCGACTTGTCGGGCCAATTCAGTGAGTGTAACGTAGTTAGAAGATATAAGAGTTACGCCATAGAAAGAGAGGGAACTTCTAATTGAATATAACTGTAGGTAATTAGCGCTGTGCGACCTGAATTACACTTTATTGTGTCTCAGCAAGAGTCGCTTTTTATTTAAATGATTTTGCGGAGTATCCCATCTGTATTAATCTGTGCTTAAATATAATCAAACTAAACCAAAAAGTATTCTCTTCCAAAATTATTTCATACATAATTTTCACCCGTATATTTTATTCAATCCAAAAAAAAAAATATCCACCTAACATTAATGACACCGCACAATCTACCGATCCCTCTAAAATAATATTGTAATCAGCACAAATTATGTACTTATAATAACAGGTACTGATAACACGCGGGATTATCTACTGAATAATCTGAAGAGGCTCTGGAGCCTCGATTAGATACGGAGAGCTTTCGTCAGCGCTCGGGTTTTGCCGATTAGATTGAAATGAGAGTGGTGTGTTTTGCTTTTCCACTGATACGGTGGAAAGTAGCTGTCAATTTGGCTTTGTCGGGGTTTTCTGACAGTGGCAAACTAAGCATATTGTCATCACTAGTCATCAGCCCAGCCTTTTCGCATCTATGTTGGGGTTGAAAGAAAAGAAAGAAAGAAAGAAAAACATTCATTTGGACACAGTTCGTGAGACACAAAGCACAAATAACAAAGATAAAATAAAAAATAATGTTTAAAAACAATAGTGTGCGCCGCACGGCTGGGCCAAAAAGGTTCATTTCAGCATTAATGCCAGACACATGCTGTCTGATGCTGGTTTTCTAATGAACCCATAAGGACAAGTGACGGGGAGTACAAACAGTTTCAGTTTTCTGGTTGGCTTCCAGTCTAACCGGTTGCAGCTGAATACCAGTATTTTACATGGAGCGACTGCCAATCTGACGATCTTCACAACCCAGTTACTGGGTAGCACGATACCCTTTGGTAAGACTGCTGGTTGTCAGACTTTTGGGCTTCTGACGAGCCGTAACGACTGACAAACATCCACAATTTAGACAGCCAGAACCAATGGCTTGACGTGCTTTCCGAGGCACGGAGAGGTCTCGGTATGTAAAGATGGTCACTCATCCACGGCCTGACCGCGGTAAGCGTGGCTTAACCTGATCGATAGACACAAGCGGCTGTTATTAGTTAGCCTAATAATATCTCAAACCGGTTAAGAGCGAGTCGGACTCGCGAACCGAGGGTTCTAATCACTAATTTCCCTATTTGTAGTGTTTTAGTGGTTATGAGTGTATGAGTACGGTTAATACGTTTTTTACCGAAAATTACCATATTTTACCGTAAAATACAGTAAATTACGTAAAATAAAATTTTTGTACCGTATTGTATCAGGGTAATTTTACCGTTTTACAGAAGGATGTAAAACGGTAAAATTGCCCTGATACAATACGGTACGTACATATCTATCAGCCCTCAGATAGGGAGCTGAGGGCTGATAGATATGTATGGAAGAAGACCGTAAGTAAATCAATTAGAATATTACAGAATGATGTCCTCCCCCAATGAAATATATTACATAATATCGAGCTTTAAAATAAGTAAGGATTCCAAATGTTTATAAAGCTCCTGAAAGTTTAAAGCCTAGGAATTAAATTTTGTTAACTAACTTTTCGGTTCGTAGGTAGGTGCCTAATTTTACTGTAATATTCATCTTAAAAATCTTATAGGTACAATGTGGGGACAATAATAATAATATCCCTCCATGCCTCGGAAAGCACGTTAAGCCGTTGGTCCCAGCTGTCATTTGTAGATCTTTTACAGTTGTTACGGGTCGTCAGAAGCCCGAAAGTCTAACAACTAGTCTTATCAAGGGGTATGGTATTACCCAGTAACAGGGTTGTGTAGGTCTGATAGGCAGTTGCTGCATCCGGTTAGACTGGAAGCCGACCGCAACATAATTGGGAAAAAGCTAGGCAGATAATGATGACCCTGCGTCTGGTAAGAACGAAGGGTCATGTCGAAACTATTACAAAAAAGAATAAACTATTACTATTTAAAATACCCCAAATCCATTAAAAATTAGAACATTTTCAACAGATAAGTTATGACTTGTAGACACCCGGTAAACGACGGCCGCTCGCGCCCCATGTTAATAACCCGGTAAAATTCCCCATCGAAAAAAAAAGTGGACATTTTTTTTTTCTTATAATTACCACATAAATAGACTCTCAGTACGATATCTAACACTCTTACGAATCGGGAAGCGTTTTTTTTACATGTTGTTTATGTAAACACTACTCTGCCGAACCCTTCGGAGTAGAGAGGCGTGCTTTTATGTTATGTTACAATAGAATGATCACATTAGAAATAATTTTGGTGAGTAGCCCTAACTCTAAAAAACATTTTACAAAAAAAAAAAAAACAACAAACGACTCTAATTTCGGAAATCAATGCCTTTGATTTTGAATTTTCTTTTTTTGCCACCGACTTAAAAGTTTTTATTTTTTACTTTTTAGTAGTGGTACCTACCCCACACAAATTCGAATACCTGCTACCAGTGACATGAACTTATCATATTATCCACATACTAAGTGGAAAAAATACGTATTATTTAATACGTTTACTCAAAAACTATCCAAGCAAAGTTAATACAATTGATATAGGACCATTTCGAGAGCATACCCTATAATTTTCAAAATCGGTCTAAAATCGGCGGAGAAATCGGTGGACATACATAAAAAAAATAAAACAAAACAAACATACGCTACGAAAATATAACTTTTTCCTTTGTGGAAGTCGGTTAAAAATTAAAAAAAAAAAAAAAAAAAACGCGATCCTCCTCCTACAAAGTTTCGCTGGAACTCTGCAAAAAATATTTCCAGGCAACTTACCTTAAATTAAGATACTTTCCCCGAAGATGATCGTTTATACGAGAAATAAATAAATTCAACAATTTATCCCAATTGTTCAATGTGGACGCTGGTAACGGCAAGCGATCCCGAACGCGACTAAAATCACAACACCTCTAGTCGTGCGTACATTATTGTTGCAGATCTGTAAACTGGTGGGAAAAACCCTGGTTCTGATCGTTGCTTGCAGAAAGAACTGGGTTGTCGCGGCCCTTTAATAAACAGATAATATTAAATATTACAGTAACACTGCGTCGTGAGACATTGAAATTGAATAACCTGATATTCAAGGCCATCGGAGAGGCAACCGGATGGCGAGTGGTAATCTGGGTCTTGAAGTGATACCGAACCCCCTCGTACCGTCCGAATTGACTCCAAATGGACGAGGGCTGAGATATGGGGGATTGGGGGCCAAATTTCTTTTTTTTTACTTGGCATTCAAAATTTAAGCTCTATTATGTGCAAGGAGTTTGTGTGTATCAATGCCCTCTGGTTTTGATAAAATTAACCCTCATTTTCGGTGATAAATCATCGGTAAGGAATTTCAGGAATTATATACATTATTTTAATTATATACACTCAAATTCCTTGCACATAATAGAGCTTAAATTTTGAATGCCATGTCAAAAAAAAAAATGTTTTACTCCCATCTCCCATATCTCCGCCCCCGTCCATTTGGGGTCCATTCGGACGGTATGTGCGCGTTCGGTATCATTTCAATACCCAGATTACCACTTGCCATTCGGTTGTCTCTCCGATAAAATTTTACGTGCCATTGCTTTAACTATGATACAGTGTTTGTGGGTATAACAAGGGTAACTTGTTGGGAACTCACATAGTATACCTATGTATTTTGTTAAATCATTATCTGACTAGCCTTTTCCCAACTATGTTGGGTCAGCTTCCAGTCTAACCGGGTGCAGCTGAATACCAGTATTTTACATGGAGCGACCGCGTATCTGACCTCCACAACCCATTTATTGGATAATACGATACGGTAAGACTGGTTGTCAGACTTTCGGGCGTCTGACGACCCGTAACGACTGTCAAAGATCCACGAATGACAGTCGGGACCAACGCTTAACCTGCTTTCCGAGGCACGGAGGGGTGTCGGTATCAAATATGATGATAAGATGGTCATCCACGGACAGCCACAAGTCCTAGATTTTTTTTAATGCTTACCAAATTTAACATGAAAATAATATGTAGGTATTCAAGTGAATTCAGTTAATAATAATTTAGCCTAATAACCAGCACTAGGTTATAATGAACCTTTCAGAACAATGGCAAAAGAAGAACTTGATCTGAAAAATGCTTTGCTTATTCGGTATCATCATTTCAGACGAAAGACGTCCACGGCTGGACGTAGCCCTCCCCGAAGCATAACCACGTCGACCGGTCCTGTACCTTGTGGGTCGCGGCAATGATTTCTGGAAAGTGGTCGACACTACAACGACCTTCGCACTCATCGGCCATCTGTTCTGCGAGCAATTCTTTAGACTATGTCGGTGGTTTATTCATACCGCCACAGAACTTTTCCTCCTATTCTACCGCTCACGCTTGCCACATTTCATTTACTTTCACAGATAAGGATGTGAGTCCACCGCGTGGGCGGTGCGACCCTATCAATTATCGCATCAAGTTATCATTTTACACGAACCATTTGTTATTATGGAGGGTTTAATATCATGTGATTAGAAAGGCCTATGTGAGTGTGATTCATTTTTTTTCCATGAACTATGTTGATTTAACTATAATATTGTGCTCGTTAATAGCCGAGCGAAAAATAATTATTGCTAGTTAATTACAAATGGTGTACCGCTTAGCACCAGACCACCACCACATAAGTTTATAGGTTTATGTTATATGTGTAATCTATTCGAGCTTCTGCCAGTGGCTTCGCCCGCGTGGGTGTCGGAAATTATCCCATGGGAACGTACTACTGGGATGAAAAGTATGTATTATTCCTGGATTTAAACTATCTGTGTGCCAAATTTCATCCAAATCCGTTCAGCCGTTTTAGCGTGATTGAGTAACAAACATCCAAACACACACGTAACTTTCACATTTTTAATATTGGTAGGATTGTAGCAGGTCTTTAAATCTTCTCACTTACTTGTCAACTTCCAGATTTTTTAAGGTAAAATAAAACATTAAAAAAAGTTTTTTTACATCTTAATTTATCTCAGACAGGTAGACATACTTTGTGGCAGTGTAAAATCAGCTTAGCCATTAGGAATAGCCTACAAAATCGTAGCCCAAGGTGATAGGACTTCAGTTGTTTGTCTTCATTTATAAAAAGCATGGATTTTTTTATAACACCCACATTTCGCCAGAGTCCCATGTAATAGGGGGCGAGCCTATTGCCATCAACCAGGCACTCTAGACTTCGGGCTGCTACTGAGAAATTTGTAATGGAATAACCCAATAACACTTTACTTGACCTTTCTGGGAATCGACCCAGGACCTCATGCTCAACAGTAGCCGCGTTTACGAACACTAAACCAATGAGGCAGTCCGTAACAACTAATGGCCGATTCCTATTCTTGATAATAAATTAATACTCTGAACCAATAATGAAGCAAAGATCTCATAGCTTTGCATAGTAAACCCTCCCATATGGAAGTAGCTATCACAGGTACAATTAGCTTACGAATCTATTTATGTGCCCAGTTTGGCAATAAAAATGATATTATTAGTAAGCAGAACGATTCGTTTTTAGGGTTCCGTAGGTAGCAAAGAATCCTTATGTCCGGCTGTCTGTCTATCCGCGGCTTAGCTCAGACAATCTTAGTACAAGATAGCTGTAATTTGGTAAGGGTATACATTATTAATCACGCCAACAAAGTGGTAAAATCAATTCTTCTATTTTTTTTTTTTTAGGTAACCTCCCCTTCACGTAAACTGGGGGGAGTCCATTTGCGAAATATTAACTGGGTGGGAAATTATCAAATAACTTCTCCCGCTCTGGGTAGAGCGGGAGGGCGTGTCAGACTCTTACTGACTAAAACCCACCCGTGTTCCTTCAGTTGCCTGTATGTTGCAGGAGCCAAGGTAACCCTTTCGGGCCAACCCGCAACCCCGGGAGCCATGGGCCCTAGCGGACCCCTTCAGTTGTGCTGACATCTCTTTGGGGCGCGCATGGAACATAACGCGCCTTCGACCTGGGTCTGGTCCTTATCGGAAAGCGAATTACCCATTGCTCACCGTCTACAAGCCCGCGTCAAGTGTCCCCTGCCGGCTAAATGGTTGGTTGGTTTTGTTGGCAGTGGTTTAAATAACAAAATTAAAAGGAAAACTATCACAGCTAAGTAAGCTCTACAAGTTAACAAGTAATAAGCGACCAACTTACATTTGCAATTGTAAAAACATGTTCTTCCATACATTCCATACATTATTGCCCGTTCTTCTCCGTAGAGATCTACGTTTTGGAATGAGCAACTAGCTTCAACTTTCTGACTAACTGACAGACTCTTTGACAATTCAAAAGTGCCTGTAAATGGTTTAATTGAAATAAATGCTTTGAGTTTGAGTTTTCGTATGGGAGAACATGTTTTTCAACTACATTGTTAAGTTTGTTATTGGGACAACCTTCCCATCTACGGAACCCTTCATTGTGCGTGGTCCGAAACGCACTTGGCCGGTTTTATTTACAGGAACCGAGCATAGCTAAACTATCATCGCCTACACTGTAGAACAGACCCAACTCAGTACAGCAAATAAGGATAAGCCCCTCAGATCGTCGCCTGACAATACCCTCTATCTTAATTTGTGCTACAGACATACACTGCCCACTCCCATTTTATTTGTGGTGTTAATATAAATGTTAGAACGACACTGTACAAGAATTAGAGGCTATTTTACGAGTTAGTAGGATAAATACGAGTGTTGGAAAATAATGTTAACTAAGCCATATTAAGCAGTGGTGGCCCAGTGGTAACAGCCACGACTTACGAGTTGTAGGTCATAGATTCGAACCTAGGCTGCTTTACTTTGTGTTTTTCTTTTCAACACAAAACAGTGAAGGAAAACATCGTGAGGAAACCGGCATGTTCTAGAACTAAAAATTCGAAGACATGTAATATCTACCAACCGTTCTGAGCCCGCGTGGTGGATTAAAGCCCATTCCCTCTCACAGAGAGGCCTGTGTCCCAGCGGTGGGAACATTATAAGCTGATTATGCTAAGTGATATTATTAGGGAGACTTTTCTAAAGCTTTGTTTTCTTTGAATTGAGATTCTTTTTGAAAGGTATGTAGTATTTTTTTAAGTTTTTGTGAGAATACATATAGAGACTACTCCGTGCCTCGAAAAGTACGTTAAGCCGTTGATCCCGACTGTCATTTGTAGATCTTTGACAGTCATTACGGGTAGTTAGAAGACCAAAAGTCTGACAACCAGTTTTACCAAGGGGTATCGTGTTACCTAGTAACTAGGTTGTTGAGGTTAAATAGGCAGTCGCTCCATGTAAAGTACTGTTATTCAGCTGCATCCGGTTAGACTGGAAGCCGACCCCGAACATAGTTGGGAAAAAGCTAGGCAAATGATGATGGAAAATTATGTGAGAAATTAATTTTGCTAATATTTTTGGCTGTTTGTTGGTCTAGTGAACTCAAGCAGGTACTCGGTACTCGGTTGTCGGTAAGTGGGGTACGTGTTTTGACTCCCATGTCGGGCAAAATGTTATTTAGTTTTACCGTAACATACCATACCCTTCGCATGTGTGGACCGGTAACGAACATCAAACAAAATAAAAAAATTAAATGCACACAACAAAAAATTACTTAGAATACACATTTACAAATTAGCCAAAAGCCTCGTATTTAAGATTCATAACTAATAAAGGTTTGACAAATTTTGTCTGTTGATTGATGTCAGGCCCAGAGACCAAAGACAATTTATAAATTGCTTGCATAACTGTCGTTTGCACTGGCGCAATATCACAACAAAACGTGTTGAAATCTCTAGTTTGTATCAAACATTGTATGGAAAATTGTCAGAAAATAGAGATTCCAACATGTTTTGTAGCGAATGTTTCGCCAGAAATGTGTTGCGACAATATCAAATAAAAACAGACAACAATCAAAACATAAACAAAATGCCGATTGTAGAGTGGAAAAATATCAATTTAAACACTGTTCGTCTAAAACGATCATGGCAAATCCATGGCTTCAACCGTTGAGAGCGGGGCGGTTGAGCGTGAACACAAGTCGAACTGTGTTCGTATGCTGTTAATGTCCGGTTTGCAAATGTACGTTTACACGTACGGACTAAATGTTCCGTGTTCGATGTTCGTGTTTACTATGTTTTGTTCGTACTTGCGTACACGCCTTTTAAGGAATTTATCTGTAGCAGCGTGGATATGTGCCCGGTTGATGGCAATAGGCTCGCCCCCTATTACATGGGACTTAAATATAACTGGTGAAATGTGGGTGTAGTAGGTACACCTCTGCTAAACCCTGCAGGGATTTACAAGCGTGATGCGTGTGTTTTGTTATCATATTGTTTTTGTTTAAAATGGTGCACATTAAACATTTTTTAAGGTATAGTAAATGTTTTTTCAAAATCAACTCTTAAAAGAAATGTTCTCAATACAGAAACGGTTTATTAACTCCGACCTTAGTACCTATATAAATCGCTTCACCGTGAGAAAACATCTTTTAATCTCAATTTGTTTTACAAACACAACAATACGACCCTCTTTTGTTTTTATTTGTGTTCAAACAATCTGTTCTGAGTTGGCGTGATTAAATTTTTTATAAATATAGGATTGAGAATGTGTGTGTGTGAGTGTGTGTGTGTTGTTGTGTGTACGTGTGTGTTGTGGGTGTGTATGTGTGTGTTGTTATGTGTATTTTTTCAAATGTTAGATGTACCCGATGTACCCGTGGCTTTTTCTCAAAGGATTTTTTTTTATGTGACCAAGATGACAATTTCTTTTGTGGATAATTTAATTCCTGATTTTATCTTTAAAACTGACTCCGAGCATAGTACGCTCCGTGAGTGACATATTAGCGACGAATTCCCGAATGGAACGGAGTTACCAACATAGCTTGCAGAGTAAGCAAACTGAAGTGGCATTGGGCTGGCTATGTTTGTCGAAGGACCTATGGCCGGTGGAGCAGACGAGACGTGGAGTGGAAACCACGTATCGGCAAACGTAGTGTGGGACGCCTCCCAGCTAGATGAACCGAAGCTGGGACAAACTGGATGCGGAACGCGAAGGTTAAGGTGTTGTAGCGTAACCTGGGAGTGGCCTATGTCCAGCAGTGGACTGCGACAGGCTGAGTTGATCGAAATTCATTTTCTAGGTAATCAAACTACTTTTTTGTTGAATTTGTCTAATAATAATTCTCTAATCCTTGTCTAATAATGACACTACTACTTACATCACGTCTGCGGAGTTTTGCTAGCTAATTTAATTTGACCCTATATACAAAGTCAGAATATCGCCGATGTGAATAAAAATCGCACCCCACCTGCAGTATCAGTAAAAAACTAGCTCTACATAAGGATGTTAGGTATCGTATTATTAAATTCCAATACTCAGATACAGTATTTCTATTTTCTTCATGTCCCTCGGGTATCATCGGATTTCCGAATACAAACGAATGCTAATTTCTATGTCCATCAATTATTAGATTTATCGTGTATAATAAATTGAATTCAGAACTACGTACTTTATTGTTGTTTTATTTTGATTTTCGTGTGAACTATATAGAGCTGTAAAACTATTTTCCCATCTGTCGTGCCTGCGACTTTAGTGGCTTTTAGCGGCTATTTTGTAAATAAATTCCATTAAGTTAAAAGAGTATTAACAACTCTATATACTTTCAAGTCGATTTAGAGCGTCCGGTCTGCACCAAGTGCAAAGGGCATCTGATAGAAATCCGACGACTGACGAAACTCGAAGTTTGCCGAGGGACATTAAGAACATATTTGTACTGTAAATATCCTGTTAGAATTTATTCATTTCTCGAGAATGTGTAGAACGTTGCCTAGGTGCACTAGTTAAGTATATGTATATGGGTTTATTACTTTTAGTTATGTTGAACAGTAGCACTTCGCCCGCGACTTCGTGCGCGTGGATTTCCTTCTTTCACATATTTTTGGAACGAAGTTCTTTAACGCGGCTTGTAAACTTTCAGAAATCATCACGCTGAAAAGTGTTAATACTTGCGACTATTTTCTTCTAATACAAAGAGAAAGAAAGAGAGATAGAACACCGGAATAAAAAAACAAAAGAAGGTGTGAATTTGGTCAATATGAAAATCCAAGATGGCGGCTACAATTTTTTTCAGATTTTTCGTCATGGGTGTTGTTTTCATATTTTTCGAGGGTGTTAAAGCCGATAGAGAGGAAAAAAATTAAATCCAAGATGGCGGCTACAAAAAAAAAATGTTTGAAATCATATGTGAGAAGAAACTTCGTACCTGACGCGGATCCTCCGACCCCACACGTTTTTTTTTAACCCCCTCCACCCTTTTAAAGTGGATCTTTAAGAGGTAGTTTTTGATAATAAATTGCATCGTCTACCCGTGTTTTTCTTTTTACTCGGCTCCTTAGGGTTCTATGTTAAAATTAAATAGCCTACAAACTTCCTCAAGAATTAGGCTATCATATGCAAAATACCTTTTCGAATTTGACTGGTACAAACAAACAAAGCCTTTAACTGTATTAAATTAAGAACCTTAATTTTTTTTCTCTAAAATAAAATACAGCCCAAGTTATTCGCTGATAATGTAGATCAAAGATTTTTTTAAATCGGTTAAGAAATTTTTGAGTTTATCGATTACAAACAAACATACAAAAAATAAAATCATTTATGCATGCATTTATTAACCATTTATGCACACACATATAAACAGACAAGAAGAAAGGAACAGAAAAATACGTACAAAGGCAATGTTTGTTTCTAAAGAAATCTCTTCCAGCATACCTGCGACAGGAAATTATATAAAATGAGATGTAGACAACGTGTGTAACAAAAACATAAATCAAAGAAGAAAAAAAAAATTACAATTTACTATTTACACAAACTACTTACATCATAAGAATATACTTACATACATACTTCTAAAATAATATTAGTGTAGATCTTCTTTATAATATTAGTGTAGATTTGAATTGAATTTGTTGCTCACCCCTATTACATCCTTACTGGAAACTGTGGCAGAATGTACGAGCACAATAAATCTCTGCCTACCCAATTAGGAACACACGCGTCAAGTTTAACCTATAAATTATTATCACTGAAAAATAAAACCCTTTTCGTGCCAGATCGCTGATCCCAATTTATCAATATGGCGTCCACAGGACGCTCCTGACCACCCTACAAAGCTTATACAGCGTGGTATAAAACAAAAAGAGTTCCAGAATTATCATTCAACCGTATTTCCTTACCGACCAATTACCGCGAAGTTTGACATTCTGTGAAGGTAACGGTCAGTTTTGTTGTCACTGTGCAGAGAGATAGCAGAAATACAGATGTTATCGACAACGTTTTATTTATGGTGAATCCGCAGTTGTAGCACGCGAAATTAGAAACTTTTCCATATGAAATTTGTTCTCATGGAACAAATATAACTTACGGAGATGTATTCATAATTCTAATGATTATAATTTTGTAAATACATATTCATTATAGCCGCGCATCATAATTTTGATCAAGATACAACCCGACACTGACCTGCAAATTGCAAAAAAGGTAAGAAAATTTGAATTTCCCGGGCTACAACTGCGGATTCACCTTAATTGGAAAACGCTTCATGACGTCACATCTGCCACCTGACGGCATGCCGCTCAGTAAACGAGCGTTTAGTAAAAAGTGTTTCACGAGACGAGTTGATCGCCCCAGTCTGTGTGCAGTTCTCAACGAGTTCACAAATATCTTATTCACCTACAGTCTGTGAAAAAGGGTAACATCAAAGTGTGCATAAGTCCCATTTATTTTGTAATTCCTAAATTAGTTTGATTGTGACAGCTAAGTATGTAAATTAAAGGAAAAATATGAAATGTGCTGAATATGATTTGAGATATTGGTGCCGACTCTTTTGTCACAAATGCCTCTAAACTATACTAAAAATCACCAAAATTTAGTGTTGAGAAGCACAGCGACCTAAAACCTATCTGTATATAGTTTTAGGTATATAGTTAGGTACTTGCCACCAGTAGCTAGGAAATTGCCCCTCTTGTGAGGTAACCTAGCTATATTTGTGCTTATAAGTAATAGTAGTAGCTACAGATCAGTCAATCCTGTCGATTGTACGTAAAAGTAGGAAGATTTCCCTTATATACCAGGTAAATGGTGAAATAGATACCAAATTAAGCAGAAAATAAGGTTTCTGAGAATGAGAAAGTCTTAGTTTGACCATTTGCTATAAATAGACACCTTGTATATAAGGAAAAGTACCGGGGATGTACACCTTTAGGGAAGAACAAAGGATTTTTATACATAAGCAGACCAACTGCGCAGTTCTTACCCCCTTCATTCCCCTCACCCCCCCTGGTACACCCAAATATTGGCGTACCCCGCATTCCCCGCTCGCATACTGCGCCCCCTCACCTTGAATTCCACGTTTCTGACAGGAAAATAAGATTAACGGCGTACGCTACCCACAGAGCAAGTGCGCTATGGTACAGAGACTATATAAGGAATCGCTTCCATCTAAAAAGTGTCCAGCCCGTCCCATCTTTGATGTCCTCCCTCCGGTGACGCCCTAAGCCGAGGCTCGTACCCCACAGGGGGTGCCCTTAGCGAGCGTTCACCTAGCTTTTTAGCTTAGTTTTGTATGCCCCTGGCTGGAGGCTTTGAGTGTAGCAGCTTAAGGCAACCACAGGATTGACCGGTTAAGTAGTCATGACCTCAGAGGTCAGCTACGAGATGCCCTACAGAAAAAAAAAAAAAAAAAAAAAAAAAAAAAAAAAAAAAAAAACTAAAAAGTGTGTTCGTGTTCGTGTCCTGTTTTGTTATGTTATCAGTCAGTTATGTTCTGTTCCGTTATTTGTCAGTCAGTCAGTTATTTGTTATCAGTTTGTATAGTGTGTCGTAAAGTTGTTATAGTTGTAAAGTGTTTATATTGTGTGTAATTGTTGTGTAATCAAGTAAGTGTTGTTATTTCCGTAAATTATATGACGTGTACTCAAGAAAAGTGTTGTTATTTTTAATTCACGACCGCCAATATCCACCCTGCGCCTGAATATCTTTCATTTAGTTTATTCCTGTCAAACGACGATTTCCCATTCTGAAATAGACCAAAGTGACACTTAAATATATTTTAGTTTGACAGCACTAAGATGGCACTGAGATATTAATTTAGTAAAAATGGCAATTTTTGCTATTCTGAATTTGACGTGTTTCACCTAAAATCTTAATTGTCTAATTAAATCTGACTATTTCTAATCGCGATTAAAAACGTGTGGAATAAAATTGGTTGTCATGAATTTTAAATTCACACCAACACCTCGACTTCAGGTGCAAAAACACTTTTCAGTATATTTTTTCTTTTGTTTATATCTTGAAAATGTTTTGTCCTATCGCAATAATAATGATTATATCGACCCCTTTTAAAAAATCTGTAAACCTCTAAAACTCAACAAGTAGGTAATAATTTTTCATATTTACCATACAAAAAGTGAAAAATTCCTTAAAAAACACGTCAAGACTGCCACCCTTGCACGCCTCCGGCTCTAAAAAAAAAATCAATCACGTACCTACCACGTGGAGACGCGATTGTCAAATTCGATTTAGTTGTGTCAAAATTATTTTTAAATTTAGAGTATTTATTTTGCAGAATAGCTTTATGATTGTTAAAGTCAAAAGTAAGGAATTTTAGTGATAGTTTAGTTAGTTTGGTTCGATGTACAAGAGAATCGGCGCTATTGTGTTTCTTTATGTATTTTGATAACATGAATGTGCTTAAAATTTATATTATAATAATCTGTGTTATTTCCCACATGACTCAAGCTACATAGTTAAGAAAAAGATAACAAAGTTAAAACCTTGACAGCAAAGAACATAGTAAAGTATGCTCGAGCATCTTTTTTGCTGTCAAACTTTGACTGAAAATATGCGCGAGCCTGCGCGGACACGTCACAGTGAATCAGTCTCTTGCACACTATTGTGAACTCTATTATTGTCGTAATTTAGTTCATTATCAATTATTTATTAATGAAAAACCTTATACGTGCGAGTAGGACTCGCACTCTGAGGGTTGCGTCTCAAAGCTGTGCCGGGCTGTCCACGGCTTCACTCTGATGCAGCCGGATCTAAATCCGGACTGAAGGACAAACTTAACATTGGAATTGAAAAATATGTTCTTCAAAATATTCCAAACGCAATTAAAAAAAAAAAAAAAAAAAAACTTCACAAACACGACAAATGTAATATTATTTTATTTTTTCTTGTTGCAATAACATTTAATGAGTTGATAAGGCTCGAAATCACGACCTCTCGTTTGCCAGTACAACGATTTAGTGACTTTATTAGTTTCTAATTACATAGTTACCTATCATTAATTAATTGATTCAATAGTATTTCGTAATTAAACTTCCTCCTAATTACTTGCATAGTGACATTATGAACGTACTATTTAAAGGAGACATCGATGTTGAATCTTATGACTAGTATGTTAGGTTTAAAATTCGAATAAACTTTCAAGCGTCTGCGTTTATCTGACGTGACAGTCTGACCACAAATAGTGCTGCCAAGTTATAAAACTTTCCCTGAAATACGGTTATTTGATGTCCTGAGTGTGAATAAAACCTTATTTATCTGGATATTTTTTTATCGAATTTTTTTTTCCACACTTCATTTAAATTAAAAAGAGACGAAAAAGGTTGGTTGTTAAAAATGGATATATTTAATTGCGATACTCCATCATATCAAAATTTTATTGTTTGAGTAAAATTATAATGAAACAACAAAAAAAAAAAAAACACAAAAAAAAACAAACAATTACTTATTAAAGTTTTGGTTTCCAAACATAATTCTTTAGAAAACATAATATCTCTTGCTTTTTGAAAGATGTTTCTTTTTTAAAGTGGTAAATTATTATTTCCCACTCGTGGAAATTCTCTGCCGTAACTTGGCAACACCAACGCCCCACTCACCATAACCCGCGAGCGCGCATGCGTCGCGCCATCGCTGTGACATTTTGAAATTTTAAATAAGAAACTGTATAAAACTTTATTAAAAGTTTAAAACTGATGTTTTAAGTTATAAATTAATAGTTTTCTGTGATAATCAAAGTGTATTTTAGTTAAAATGAAAGTTCTGTGTCTAATATTCTTTGTTGCGGTCGCAATGTCTGTGTCCGGACAAACCTTGGCAGGTAAAGTGAAAGGTGTTTTAAAAATTGTATTTATAACTTGTTTTTCGGGCGCCATATTGTATATTTGTGTCTTAATTCACGACGATATTGTTGCAGTATCAGCAGACGTAATGATTTAAGTAATTTAGAAGTATTTTATCAAGATTTCTGCGGTTTTGGGACGAGAAAACTGTGGAAATAATGTTAGCGTGTCAATTCGGTACGATGGTCTATTTTTTATTTTTATTGTTTCCCGGCTATCCTGGTCCGTTTACATAGATGCAGTAAATAGTCTGCTAGTACTGGTGGTAGAGTAACCGCCGGTTTTAAAGTATAATTATCCAAATGAACAACTATCTTATAGGTTTATAATTAAGGAAGTCATGAGATTTGCTCACAGATAAATAAAATTTATCAAATTTATAGTGAAAAAAACCTTGAAATATTAATAGGAACAACCATGAATCACATTAAGGATAATTTACGACGACAATAATTATGATTATTTAGTAAAACTATGAGAAAATGTCTTCTTATTAGAGTAGACATTAAATAATTCGCGTAATTTTTTATCGTATTATTAATAAAATAATTAATTATTAAGAACTATTATGAGTCGCATCCAGACTTTGCGTCGCGCATTCCACAGAACCTAAAGACTACGGTCTTAGACCTGTTATGACTTACGGAGCCGATACATGGACACTCACGGTACGGCTGGTCCATAAATTTAAGGTCGCTCAGCGAGCTATGGAGCGGGCTATGTTTGGAGTCTCTGAGGGATCGAATCCGAAACAAGGAGATCCGGCAGAGAACCAAAGTTGTCGACATAGGTCACAGAATAAGCAAGCTGAAGTGGCAGTGGGCCGGCCATATTAGCCATAGAACCGATGAACGTTGAGGTAGACGTGTTCTTGAGTGGAGACCGTGACAAACGTAAGGCCCTCGGCCTCAGGTGGAGAGATGATCTTCGCAGGGTGATGGCTGATAGTAGCTGGATGAGAGTTGTCAAAAACCGAGCTGAATGGCGTGTAATTAGAGAGGCCTATGACCAGCAGTGGACTGCCGTAGGCTGATGTTCATTAAGAACTATTAAGTGTGCAACTATCTAAAGTATTGACCACCCTTGTAAACAAGCATACCTACATAAAAAAACAGTGGCACTCCGGGAGTACCGACAGAAGAGAAAACTAAAAAAACATGTTCGAATCATCATCGGCACCGCGGTAATCAACGCGTTGATGTCTTTTACTGCACAGACCGTCTGTTGGCGAGTAAACATACTTGCATAGAACATTGATTCATAACTTAATATAAATAAAGAGCACAATCGCGTTTACAAAAATGAGGTGTCGGTAACAGTGTCGCAAATTCAATGGTTTGATCCCATCTCAAAAATGCCCAACGCGCCTAAAGAAGTTTTCACTTAAAAAATCCGCTATTTTAGTTTCAACATTGGGTCAGTAACCATAATCTACTGCAAGTAGGTAGGTACTGGGCTATTAGCTCGACCAAGTAAACGTGCCCTCAAAGAGAATTTTCATTTGGCAATCTTATTGCATATCATATGTAGAAAACTCGTTTTCCTCTGTTGATTCTGAAACTAAGTTGTAACCGCTTTCGTAACTCTTAAGAATAAATAAGGTTTCTCTATTATTTATTCTCTTTGGCTTCGCTCTTTGGTAAGTAATAAAGTTATTATTCCTTGTATTCGTAGTTGGTAAGACAAAAGATAGATTCTAGTCAGAAAAACAATTTGATTGGACCCAATTACCTGCAGGTGGGACGCCTGCTTGATTATTAATCAAACTGCCTAGCCTTTTCCCAGCTATGTTGGGCTCGGTTTCCTGTCTGACCGGATACACTGGATACCAGTATTTTACATGGAGCGGCTGCCTATCTGACCTCCATAACCCAGGAACTGGGTAAAACGATACCCCTTGTCTGGTTGTCAGACATTCGGGCTTCTGACGACCCGTAACGACTGTCAAAGATTCACGAATGATTTACATTACGCAATACAAAACATTAAATTAAATTATTTGTTATATGTCAGCTAGCACACGCCAATGTACCAACAAAAACATCGAAATGTATACTCAAACGAAAATAAAAATAAAACTTAATATCCGAATGAAAGCCTCTATCCAGGCCTTGTTTACATATAGCTATTAAAGCTGTAACCCGAAATCATCAATGATAAATTAGGACCTAGTATCTAGGTCTCGATTTCGAACCCAAGGCACGCACCTCTGACTTTTCAGATTCATGTGCGCATTGTATAATTATCACTTGCTTGCAAAACGGAGAAGGAAAACATCGTGAGGAAAGCGGCATGTCTGAGAGATATTTCTCGACAGCATAATTGTGATGACAAGTCAGAGGCCCATGGGTGGCTTTAAAACTCTGACACCAGGTTAGTCACTAACCACCAGCATATAACCTTAGAATTATGGGACATCAAAAGGATGACGTTGTTTACGTCTGCAACAATTAGTCTACATTTGGCTGTGTGTCAATATGTCACGAATCAACCTTCGCAACCCAAACACACAAGTATCTTAAAGGTTGGACCAGTTAATCGGTTTCGTACTACCTTCATTAAATATTTTGAATCCGACACATTCATTCATGACCTGAATTGTTGAAATAAGTGGAGTAATAATTATAACAAAAATAATGTAATATGTGTAGTTATAAAATTGTTTAGTTTGCAGTGTTTTTTTTTAAAGTGAAAACTTCTTACGGCGCGTTGGGCATTTTTGAGATGGGTCTAAACCATTGATTTCGCGACACCGTGATGACACTAAATTTTGATCATTAAAAAGACATCAACGCGTTGATTGCCGCGGTACGTGGAGTGAAAGACATCAACGCGTTGATTACCGCGGTGCCAACTTTTTTTCAAGTTTTCACCTCTGTCGGCACTCCTGGAGTGCCACTGTTTTTTTTTTCGTGTTGCTCTAATTTGCGCAAAAACGCGAAATATATGGTTCGAGAATTCTTTTAGTCATAAATTAAATAGTAAAAAGGCTTTAAATAATAACAATCAAATACTTTTTGTCCATAATATTTTGTTAGTATTACATTAATTATCTTAAAATGATGATAATCATGACGGAATACATAACTTATTTTTCATATAAGATTGACGATAGACATAAAGGGTATTTCTTATTCCCAAAATATCGCAGTTCCTGTGGGATCCCCAGAGCGAAGCCGCGGGTAAAACGTCGTCATACTACATGCATGCATGCATGGTAAACTACGATTAATTTGAATCAGTCTATCCAGACGTGCTTCTCTCCTACATGAAGCAACTCAGACACAATATATTAAAGCATTGTCTTTGACGCAACACACCTACTTGCTTATGCACGACAGGAGCTTACATGACGTCATAGGGTCGAGTACCGCTCTGTTAGGCTCTATCAAGCTCATTTCCAGTATAAGCTGGCCTAGGATTTTGTAGGAATTCTGTACAATTATAATATCAGCTTGGACCCTGTTCCTGATGGCGATGGGCTACTATTTTTTAATATATATTTTTTATAATTTAAATATCTCAAAATGTATTTTATTTGTATAATACAATGAAATAAATGAAATAATAATAACACCTTTTTTAATAAATATTTTATTTTTATTTTATACGTTTAAAAAATATATATTAAAAATATATTTGCTATGTAAATTCCATCGTTTAGATCACAGAGAATCCATGCAGTAGTGTCAGTAAGGAAAAAATAAAAATAATGTTAGTATCAAAACATGTAATAACTAGCTTTCGCCCGCGGTTTTGCCCGCATGGAGGTCAGAAATTATCCCAAGGAACGTACTACCAGGATAAAAAGTGTTTTATAAGTTAATCCAGGTTATACGCTATCTGTGTGCTGAATTTCATGCAAATCCGTTCAGCCGTTTTTGCGTGATTGAGTAACAAACACACAAACTTTCACATTTATAATTATTACACAGCTCGCCACACGCTGCCCTGCGGGTTTATGTATCTCTCTTGGTCTGGCTCCTCACCGAGTATAGTAGGATTATGCTAGGTAAAGTCTGGAGCCGAACTGCACACTATCCACGTAGCATATGTATGTACGATGAAGACATATGAAGTCCGACCCAGTGTCACTGACGATGAGAGGTCAGCTTACACTGGAAAAGTATAGCTTGATACATGTCTACCGCGCAGATTGGCTGTCGTCAAGGTTAGCAATAAATTCGGGCCTTGATTTTGTCAACGTTGATTACACATTGAGACCTCTCTGTGCCTTAGAGGGAATAAATAGTTATTTGTAGTTGATTTGCTATGTGACTAGCATTATAACTTAATGGATCTTCTTCTCCCTTTGACCTTATCATTAGTTCCTATCTATCAGCAGAAGAAAATGTCCTGCTATAAGTGTAAAGTGTGTAAGTGACCGTGAGTGTGTATGTGTGTGAGTCTAACTCTAGTGTTTGTGTGTGTGTGTGTTATGTGTGAAGTTTCAGCTTTAGATTACCATTGACGAGTGTCGACAAAGCTAAATAAATACCTGTCGTTCAAAACATTCAACGGGGTACAGTTGGTTTGAGTTGTTTTGAATATGTTCATCAATTCTAAACCGACTTTGAAAATTCTTTTTTCGTTTGGTAGAAAAAGCTTGCGCGGTGGTCCCCAAATTTTTTTATTAACTTTGCTTGGGCAGTTTTTGAGTTAGATTCAATGATATCTACGTATTTTATCGAATTGGTGTATATTGATAATGTTATAAAACTTCCTGTCACTCTTGTTTATATAACAAGTAGTGGGTATACGAATTAGTGTAGGGTAAGTACCACAACTGAAAAGTGAAAAATAAAAAAAGATTTTTCTATAAAAACAACTGACTTACAAAAAAAAAGCACAACAAAGAGAAAAATAACTATAATTTCGGAAGTCGGTGGCAAAAAACAAAAATACAGAACAAAAAATACAAACGAATTGAGAACCCCCTCCGGTTTTTGAAGTGGGTTAAAAATATAGATTTTTCAAATATACAAATTATCATCATAATGCAAAAGAAATAAGTATGGGTCTAACCAACAACAACAAAACTATTGGAGCTGTCATTTGAGATTTATAATAGAGCCTTTTAGAAATAGTTTAAAACGCTAGTATTTATCTGCAGCTGGTTACACTAGAGGCTGACTGCAGCTTTGAGAAAGGCTAGGAGTCATTGAACCTACTTCGCGCAATCTCAGTAACGCCTGAGCGCGTTTGGCTAGAAATGGCCGATCTCCCGGCAGAGATCTTTCCTTGCAACATGTATTGCCTCCTTAGCATATTTCCAGAATTGTTAAATGATATAGGCTCGACGGCCTCATTGGTCTAATGGGTGCAAGCGCAATTGCTGCATGAGATCCTCGGTTCGATCTCCTGGTCGGGCAAATTGCTATTGGGTTTTCATCTGGAATTTGATATTAGCAGTGCAGAGTCTGGATTTGGGCCCGGTTGATGGCAATAGGCTAGGCGTGGTAAATTACAGCCCACTCCCTCTCGCAAAGAAAAAGCCTCTGTCCCAGCAGTGGGAACATTATTGGCGCCTAACTTTTTTATTATACCCGCTATTGAGCTGAAAAATATAAGAAAATATGAATTTTGCGGGCTACCCGGGCTTTCTGTTGGAGCAAAAACAAATCGATCCTGCTTCAACACATAGTCAACGCATAAATTCATTTTTTACCATCCGACCCCACCCTTGACTGAAATCCTTACTTTCTCATACTACTCTTTTAGCCTTGCGTGGGATCACTCGTCTCACGTAATATTAGTAAAACACACCTTCAAATATATGTGTATGTGGTTAAAGGATAATAAAGGTAAAAGAAAATAGTAAAAAAATAGTAATAATAACGTTTAATAAAATAAAAATATAATAAAAATAAAAATATTTTACTGTCAGGCATCAAGGCCCATAGGGTGTTAGTATTACATCTTGCTTAATTAAAACTATATTAATAACATGCAGGAACACAAAAAGAAAGAAAAAGAAAATCAAATTTCATTAATGCATTTCATCATTAGTGCATGCTAATTTAGAATGATACGGGCAGGACAATGATAATTGCAATGCATATAAAAGGCTGCTAAGTCATAAGTACTAACATAACATAACATCAACATTGTCCACTTAGTTCGCAATAAACGTTTTTGACTTTGACTTATTCACTCATCTCTCCACTGGTCCATTGCCTACTCAAAGATGCATATCCGGCTCGCAAATCCTTCCATAACTTAAGGACACGTACTTCCTTACCATTACCGCGCCACCCGGTCTACTCCTTGATATGCAATGGCCTCTGTAACACCATGAAACATGAGGCTTCAGGGGCAGTGCAAATCTTGGGGTTCATTCGAGCAATCGCTGAGATTGCTGCATTTCATTAATTCTTTCATTCATATTGAACACCTTAAAACGGCCTTTCCTTTGGGTCCCCTTTAACCATATCACTTTCGACAGTTATCCATTTCAGTACATAATCCTACAAGAACTTAATCATTAGACATTCGTTGAACAAGCAGGTTGGTTGACCTCAGGGCAAAGTTATCGACCCGTGACCCTTCACCATTGTTTTAATCCACAGAATTTACAGAAGATATTAAGTATACATTTTTGTTCCGGGTCTGGATATCAGTTGGTCATGGTGCGATGAACAAACAATTGTATGACGGTACTATTACAACATTGTGATTTTGTGAAGTAAGAGAGTTCGTGTATTGGGTTTTAAAAGTGAAGACATAAGACTGCCTTTGCTTCCGTAACGGATTTATTTGTTAGACCTATCGAGCGAAACAAACACAAAGGCACAGCCGTACCATCTTTTCTCGAAGCCATCCAGGATATTTTCGACCCCCTTTAACTTCGTTGTGCATAAAGCGAGGAGCCTGTTTTCAGGTTATTTATTTCTTTAATTAATAGAATGAGTTGGCCATCGCACAGTAACATAATCACACAAGAATAATCTACTATTTTAAATAGCCCTAATTAAATAAAGCGCAGAGCTAATATTAGGTAGATTTTGTTGTATGTAGAATTTAGATTCTATTGCTGTGTGCGATTTGTCAATCGCTTGGTCAGTCATTCTATTAATTAAAGAAATAAAGATGACAAATAGATAGGTACTGAATAAATTGACAAACTTGGTTTTAAATTTGATCTTACATCTTTCAGAAGAACTGCATTACGAGACTTGTATTTTATAACATGTTATGTTTTTGATGGGATTTGTTTGACCTATACAGACTTTTTTAAGGCTCTCGCAGACAAGCGCAACGCAACGGTAAGACGCGATTTTGGTAGAACGATTTCTATGAAGTTTTCATAGAAATTGTTCTACTAGAGTCTTTGTGTTTTGAAGATGCGTGACTCTGTATGTAAGAAATGGTTAAGTTTTTTTGGAATAAACCGTTCTGCGTTCTTGACACCTGTCAATTTCATACTAACGAATATGTATTTTGCGAATTTGATCCTTATTACTTACTAGAAATTGTCGAACTGACAGGTGTCAGGAACGCATACTCTCGACGGCCGAACTGTAGACCATCAGTTCCATGTTGTCAACTTTCAACTTCACGCATCGGTTTCGCCACGACACGTGCTATTTAGCATAAAGCACGTGTAAACAAAAGAAAAACATTACCTTATTATTTGTAACATAATTGCATACTACATCAAACTGTCAATATTTAATCACAGTTACAAAACAAAGCAATAATGACTAATATTGCTTAGCCAGTTCCCAACAATGTTAGGGTCGACTTTCAATCTAACTGTATTCAGTTGAATACCAGTATATTACATGGAGCCACTGCATATCTCCAAAACCCAGTAACTGGGTAACACGGTACCACTCGGTAAGACTGGTTGTCAGCCTTTTTGGGCTTCTCACTACCCGTAACGACAGTCAAAGATCAACGAATGACAGCCGGGACCAACGGCTTAATTTGCTTTCCGAGGCACGGAGAGGTATCGTGTATAATGGATGGTCACCCATCCATGAACCAATCGCGGCAAGCGTAGCTTATAATGAGTAATATTGCTAACAAGTATGCCGAGAAAGTAGTAAGCACGCTAGTAGAGTAACATTCCCTCGCCATTACAATGGAACGAGGCGTGGTATGGCACTGTAATGTTTTGAAAATAATTAGGTGAAACTTAATAACAGCTATAGATGATTCACTGATAAAAAGTTTTATTTTATTACTTGAGAGTGATGTAAGTAGTCCGAGGGGCTCGTGGCTAAGTAGTAACAGCCACACATAAAGATGGAAATAAAAATATCCCAGAGGTTCCCAAAATTTTTCTGCAGCTACATTTCTACCAAGCTACATCTTTCCCAAACCTCTACAAAAAATGTGAAGATTAGATCTAACTATGGACATTTGCGTTGCCAACGTAGACCCCCGTCGAGTCACCCGTGGACCCCTGGGGGTCGACCTGGTCGACTTTGGAAATCACTGAACCATCCTGTTTAAAATCAGACTGGGATTTCCAAAAACAGGAAAATCTATTATTAGTTGTTATTGTACCTAGATCTATATGTACCTATGTATTTTCCCAATTTACCTTTTAGAGCTCGTCCCAGTAAAATAATATAACTAGAATAAGTGTATTTATTGGTCCATTGTTACAAAATAAATTTCAGAAAATAATTATATTGTATGCTTACTGTAACTAGAATAATTACCATAGTATTAAAACAGTGGTCCCCAAACGAGGCAGCGCCTGAATCTTATCTGTTATCTTAATTTGAAACATGTTTGCGTTAGCGTAAATTAAATTTCAGGATGTTTGAAAATGGACAGAATAGTTAATTAAATAAGCATAGCGAACTATCAAAATAAAAATAAATTGAACAATATAAAATAATTCTAAAAAAATGTTATACTGTGTTTGAGTATGTGTGTGTGTGAGTGTGCATGTGGTGGTGAGTTGAAGGTGTGGGCTTTGTGTCAATGACTTGCTTGTATATTAACTCACTATATCCTCAGTGTCGTTGTATGACAGGGAGAGAAGCCAACTTTTTGCCATTCTTTTAAACGAGTGGGTGTTAAGACCTTTAACATCACAGCGCTTGCTTATTTTATGGTAGATATGAGTGTGTGAGTAAGAGTGGGCCAGAAGACTGTTTGCATTAGGAAGAGGGACGTGAAAGATACTTTTTGAAAGAAGGCTTTGGTAGTCAGGTCTGTTTTTAATAGATTTATGTGCATGCAGTGCGGCACTAAGTATGTATAGTTGAAGTACTCGAATAACCGAAAATTGTTTGTATAGCAGATCTATCGGGAACCTAAAGGGCTTTCTAAGCATCATTTTAATTACGGCTCTTTGAGCTCTTTCTATTTCAATAAACATGCTTTTCCCGGCTCCGCCCCAGACGGAGATTCCATACTGGAGTACTGATTGACAGAGACCTAGGTATATTGTTCGGAGAATTGTAATAGGTGTACTGTAGTTTTTTTCATGACGTAGATTTGTTTTCTGACGTTCTTTTCCTTTTACCTTATAAAAGCCAAGCTTATATTTTTAAACCAGTTTATTTACCTCTAAATTCTAGACTTACTAATTTTGGAGGAAAACGATACTTTTATACTTATAAAATCACAATAATATATTAATTACAAAGCACAGGTATAATGTAAGTAAGTAAATTACCTATACACCACTAATCTCACTTCTTCAGCTTCTGCCCGAGACTTGATGAGTTGATTTCACGCGGACGGAACCGCGTGAAATCAACTATTTATACCATAAAAAAAACCTAGTAAAGTATTATAATCCATATTGTGGCAATAGTGTATCTTCTCATAACAGTGAAAGAATTGCACGACTCATAATGCAAAGCATTAGAGAGTGCTCTGCGATCGAAAAAATTGTTTTGCCTCCTTTCTGCAACTGTTTTTATTACGGCTACACATCAAGCTATACATTTCCAGTTTATGCTGATCTCGCATTGTATAAAATTTCCGTACATTACGAGGTCAGCTTATACTGGAAATGTATAGCTTGATGCGTAGCCGTGTGTACACAGAACCTACTTAATTTGTATAACATTGCATAGATAATTTAATGGAGATTAATTCTGTACTTTTCAAAAATCGATTTAATGCAGCAGAAACTAAAAACAACAAAATAGTTTTTAAAAAAATCCCGTCAATCAAGTGTGAAACCTGAAAAAGTTGTAGCTTGCGAAAAAAATCTATTATTTGAGTCTTTTTTTTTTCTAGAAAAAGGCTATGTAATTCTCAAACTATGTATATAACAGTTTTAAGACTTCATTCATATTTATGGGTGATACTAACTAATTATGCTTGTGCCAAAAATATAGACGTAAATACAAGGTACAGTATTGTCGATTAAAAAACCGTTCGAATTATCGTTAAGTTCGAGCTGGGGCGTCAGAACTCAGGTAAATCGAGTCATTGGTTGATTCATCTAACGAAATGCCTTTGTATTTACATTTGCATTTTGAAAATAAAATAACGTTTAGTATGACTCAGAAAAGAGGTGTGGGATTTTGGATTTTATAAAACAAGTTTGTCCTGTTAAACTAAAATATTTATGAAAGGACCATTGTGCATAGCTTTAGACAGAGTTGACTGTATAATATGCGTTCGTGCAAATAAATACAAAAGAAAGAAAATAGTTTAATCAGGAGTACGAATAAAACGGTAATTATAAAAAATAATTATAATAAACTCAAACTTAAAGCATTTTTTCAATTGAACTATTTACAGGCACTTTTGAATTGTCAAAGAGTCGGTCTGTAAGTCAGAAAGTTGAAGCTAATTCCCATTCCAAAACGTAGATCTCTATGGAGAAGAACGGGCAAGAAACTATAAGGCCACTCTTGTAAATATAGATATTACAAAATCTTGGGTACATCATTCTTGTTGCTTCTACATATGAGAACAATGTACAAAAAATAATCAAAAGCAATTGAAAATATAAGATTAAAAATAAGCCCTGGCAGATAAGAGATGACCAGTTTCAACTGACGGCGCCCGTTCACGAACATGACGCGTGGATCAGCACCATCCAGCTCAACCATTTTGTAGAGAACCGAATATCTACTAGGGCCAAAAGCTCACTACCAAAAAACCCCAAATACCACTACATATTGTATATTTTGTCGCTAATAAACAGTCTTGTTTCAAAAGGACATGTCTGGCCTAGGTTTCTGCCTAGGTAGTCAAAATCAATGTTCAGTAAAGATTGTAATATTTTTTTTAAACCGCAATATTTTGTAGTTTTTCAATTAATCAGTTTAAGGAGTTGGAAACTTGCCGAAACTGATAAAAATGTAGTACACAGTCCTAGGATTTATTTCTTATCTTTATTTGTATCGTTCTTTCTTAATTTTCTTGATTTTTATTTGACAGAAAGCTAAATCCCGTTTAAAACGTTCAAAATCTCATCTCAGCCACAACCAAAGTCAAAAAATTGACAGAAATGTAGGTATATTAGTGGTCTTTTACCCGACTACCGCAAAGGCGAAAGGAAGGAATTGTGATTTTAGCAGTCTTTATACGTACGTTTGTTTTTACGTGTGTTCCACCGTAGCGCCTAAATTAGTGAACCGATTTTGATAAATGATGTATCAATAGATTCGTAATAATAGTCCGGGTGACATAGGCCATTTAATTTTTCCCTAAATTGAATATGGTGGACTTAACACGTAAATTTCTAACCTCGAAAAAAATTAAAATAAGATGATAATGACATCCAAAGAAAGGTCTTGACAAGCACATTACAAATATGTATATAATATCTCATTTTCAAAGTAAATAAATATGTTTAAATTGTTAAAAACATGCAAAAGTGAGATGCGGTACATAGTAGCGCAAGATGATACCAACGCGCAGATAATCAATTAATAGGCTATATAAATTTTCCCTAAATTTAATATGGTGGACTTTACACGTAAATTTCTAACCACGAAAAAAAATAAAATGAGATGATCATGACATGTTTGGTATGGAAAGAAAGGTCTTGACAAGCACATTACAAATATGTATATGTATAATATCATATTTTAGGTTTAAGGTTTAAAGATATTTATTTTCCATAAGAACTATTGTATATAACTGTTCACTTATAATGAGACACAGAGTTACTTCTAAATAATAGTATATAATATTTGCCTCTGGGACGTTGGTGACTTTATGGGTTACATACATGTTTTTTGAGTTAGCTCTTAAATATATTAATACTATCACATCTCTTTATATTTTCCGGTAAATCATTGAACAGTTTCAAACATTTTCAAAGTAAATGAATATGTTCAAATTGTTTAAAAACATGCAAAAGTGAGACTGCGCTACGTAGTAGCGCAAGATGATACCAACGCGCAGTTAATCAACTCTTAATAAATAGTAACGATTTGTAATTCCACTCTTATGAAGAAAAACCATTACAACGAAATATTTATATTTTGGATTTCTTCGAAGCTCGATATGGTGTTGGCGTCGAAATAAATCGCGCCATGGTTTCGTCCAAAGCACTATGCACTGCTATTAGAATTTAAAACAGGTTAATACAACAGGTCGTAACGTTTATCAAGTGTAAAAACGGAAAAGTATAAAATATAAAATTTAGTTGAATAAAAACTTAACCCGACTACGGAAAAATAAAAATGATCTAAAAAGTACGAAACAAGCCGAGGTCGCATGCCTGTATACCACGTGGATGCCAGGAACACCTACAAAATTATTATGCCATGCGATGACGGCTTTACCTAGACCATTATTGTACCTATATCTTGATTTCTGTCTGAAATATTGGCTTGTTTCGTACTTTTTATATCATTTTTAGTTTTCCGTAGTCGGGTTACCGTTTTTTATTAAACTATTTTTTTTATTGACAGATTTAAACTGAGATTAGAATGGCGACCGTTCTTAAGGCGACGACAACCGACTTTTAATGATTTTATACTGAAGACCACGTCTAAACGATTAGTGTTGGTGATTTGGAAAAAATATATGTTAAATTAGAGCATTTTCTTAATAACTTAACATAGAAATATTTTAAATTATGTTTATATTAAATAGTGAAATTAATTTCTAAAGTTATGCCTAACGCGGATGAAAGAGAATCACGCAAAATCTATCCAGCGTATTTTTCTGAAACCATCACCATTTTAAAGGCAATTTGATTATTGATTTATTAGTATACGTGTTTTATTAAAATACCTTTTGTTTTATCTATAATGAATTAATATTTAATGCGTCTAATTTGGAACAGCGCTCTTGATGGCGAGTCCTATTACTGGCTGGAAGTACGACGCGTTTGAGCTCAGTACAGAACACGCAAGCTAACCACTCAAGGTCACTGGCATATCATGTGGGAGTTACGCGAGGAGGCGAAACGCCGGGGCTTAACTCCGCTGCCGCGAGAAATCATGGCACAGCGGACAGAGCTCCGGCGGGCGTCATGGAGAGTGCGATTGTCGCAACCCAGCGCTGGGTACGCAATTGCGGCGATAAGACCCCTCTTTGAGGAGTGGCTAGAGAGGCGCTACGGCGTCCTCACCTTCCACCTGACGCAGGTCCTCACCGGACACGGCTGTTTCGGGAGGTTCCTGCATAGGATAAGGCGGGAGGAAACGCCCGGGTGTCATCATTGTGTGGATCGCCCGGAGGACACGGTGGAGCATACGGTGGAGGTCTGCCCAGCTTGGGCGGAGCATCGCCGTGTCCTCGTGGAGGCGATCGGCGGCGGTGATCTCTCGCGTCCGGCCCTGGTTCAGGCCATGGTACAGAGCGAGAGGAAATGGGAGGCCGTCACCTCCTTCTGCGAAGCGGTAATGCTCGCAAAGGAGGAGGCGGAACGCGTGAGGGAGAGGCAAATTTCGTGCCCTCACGCCCCTAACCGCCGCAGGAGGAGACGCCCAGGGCGTCGGGAGTCGCAAGCCGATTTCCGGCCACCGTAGGCGCGGGCTTGCGGACTGTGAGCAATGGGTAGCTCACCGTCCGATAAGGACCAGGCCCAGGTCGACGGCGCGTTGTGTTCCACGCGCGCCTCAAAGAGATGTCAGCAGAATTGACGGGGTCCGCTAGGGCCGATGCCTGCCGGGGTTGCGAAGAAAACCGAAAGGGAGATCGTGGCCCCCGGCAACAGGGCAACCGAAGGAACACGGGTGGGTTTTAGTCAGTAAGAGTCTGACACACCCTCCCGCTCCGCCCAGAGCGGGAGAAGTTATTTGATGATTTCCCACCCAAAAAACAAAAAAAAAAGGTCACTGGCATATATCTGCGTCTTAATATATAATATAATGAAAATACGGGAATTGCCCCTCAGATATGCTAACCACAGACTTTATAAGGCTTTCAGAACCAGGTGGTTTGTTTTTTATGAGATTTATAATATCTTCTTTTTCTTCTTGTATAATATACTAAAGAACATTGCAACTAATATTGTTGTTGTTTTGTAATTATAAAAGTATATTTTTCCACCAAAATTACTAAGATGTCGTTAAGGTAAACTAGTTTTAAAATCGACGCATACTTAAGTTGTCTTTTTGTGACTCAAATTCAATGCTACCGGATAAAATGAAATAAAAACATTGATTTGTATCGATTTTATTCGAAGGTGAAGTCTAAATCTTCGTTTTCTTGACTGTTTTCAAAATTCCTAATTCAGGGTGTTGACATCATCATTATTTTCTATTCCAATCATTTTTGTGTATGCTAATGTTGTTGTTAACACAATGTGAATTGTTACTGAATGAAATGAATTGAATAGGCCTGAGTCCATTTTTTTTTTGTTAGGTAAAAAAAATTATTGTACACATATTTTTTCTTTTTTGACGTAATCAAAAGTTTACGGCGATACATTGAGTTAAAATGTGGCATGACGTCACGCCTTGCTAGATTTTATACTGAGTTGTGACGTAGCGAGCCCCTACTCCCCAACTGAAATGCGTGTTGTTATTTTTGATTAATATGATAAAGCAAAAAATACGTGTCAAATATTTTTTTATTACCTAAAAAACGGACTAAATAGAATTTTTATTTATTTACCTAGGCAACTACCGTATTGAATTGAATCTCATCCCAATTTCATGTTTTTTGTTCCATACTTCTCTATCAGTCATCATCTCGGTAGTCACTCCCTTTCTAGCCATATCATCTTTCACACAGTCTGTCCACCGTTTTTGATCTTCTACTCTTACAGTCATCCACAATCATAATCAAAACTTTCCTCGCGACTTTTTTTTTAACCACAAGCTCTTGATCTTGGCCTTCATCTCACCTGATGATAAGTGGTGATCAGGCCGAAGGTGGAAGCGAGCTTCACCCGGCATTCTCAAACACAGAGGAACTGGCTATCTTACCTCTAACTGCCGAAACACAACAGTGCTGTTAACATTGTTGTTATGACGACAGACTTAGATAAGATGGTGGTAGCCAGCCAGGTGGACTTAGAACAAGCCCTACCACCAACCAAACTGAGCGTAAAATTTAGCCCCCACTGGGAATCGGACCGACGACCCCTAGATTTGAGTTCAGCGGTTCCTTATTCCTCATTCTAAGTTGTTGACAATGATTCTATACTTTCGATACTTTTGGTTTTGCTACTTACAAAACTATCGTAATAAGATGCAAAAATTTATATAAAAACTGGTATAAAACCAGTTATTTTTATGATGCGAATCTTTAGTGGTATCTGAAACAGGTGTTGATCTGAATAGTTTCGTCTCATCTTTTTGCATAATACAGTATGTTAACTAACAGAGGGCGTTTCCGTTAACCCGCAATAGTATAGCGTCAATACATGCAAAAAAATACATAACCATACAAATTAAATGACTAAGAACGTCAATTCTTATTAATACAGAAAAAAAAAAGAAGAAACACTCTGTGCACGCGCACTTATCGCACTTGTCTTTCCACATTGAAAGACAAGTGCGCGTGTACAGAGTGTAAAAGAAACACTCTCAATTTAATAATTTTTGTAAATATTTAATTTTTTTTAAAAGAAGAAATAAAAAGTTGTTATATTTTTTAGCCTCTGACTTTTCGGATTCATGTGCGTATTCTATAATTATTACTTGTTTCAAAAACGGTGAAGGAAAAAATAGTGAGGAAACCGGTATGCCTTTTTTTTTGTGGGTGGGAAATCATCAAATAACTTCTCCTGCTCTGGGCGGAGCGGGAGAGCGTGTCAGACTCTTACTGACTAAAACCCACCCGTGTTCCTTCCGTTGCCCTGTTGCCGGGGGCCACGATCTCCCTCTCGGTTTTCTTCGCAACCCCGGCAGGCATTGGCCCTAGCGGACCCCGTCGATTCTGCTGACATCTCTTTGAGGCGCGCGTGGAACACAACGCGCCGTCGACCCGGGCCTGGTCCTTATCGGACGGTGAGCTACCCATTGCTCACCGCCCGCAAACCCGCGCCTACGGTGGCCGGAAATCGCCTCGCGATTCCCGACGCCCTGGGCGTCTCCTCCTGCGGCGGTTAGGGGCGTGAGGGCGCGAAATTTGCCTCTCCCTCACGCGCTCCGCCTCCTCCTTCGCGAGCATTACCGCTTCGCAGAAGGAGGTGACGGCCTCCCATTTCCTCTCGCTCCGTACCATGGCCTGAACCAGGGCCGGACGCGAGAGATCACCGCCGCCGATCGCCTCCACTAGGACACGGCGATGCTCCGCCCAAGCTGGGCAGACCTCCACCGTATGCTCCACCGTGTCCTCCGGGCGATCCACACAATGATGACACCCGGGCGTGTCCTCCCGCCTTATCCTGTGCAGGAACCTCCCGAAACAGCCGTGTCCGGTGAGGACCTGCGTCAGGCGGAAGCTGAGGACGCCGTGGCGCCTCTCCAGCCACTCCTCAAAGAGGGGTCTTATCGCCGCAATTGTGGCGTGCCCAGCGCTGGGTTGCGACAATCGCACTCTCCATGACGCCATGAGATCCCGCCGGAGCTCTGTCCGCTGTGCCGCGACTTCTCGTGGCAGCGGAGTTAAGCCCCGGCGTTTCGCCTCCTCGCGCCACTCCCAGATGTGCGCGAGGACCTTTGCCTCCAGATCCCATGGCGGTAATCCGGCAAGGAGGCTCGCCGCCTCGCAGGAGACCGTGCGGTATCCTCGGGCCAGCCGGATGGCCATGACCCTCTGGGACGCGTTCAACCGGCGGGCTGACCGCAGCCTTAGTGAACGCGCCCACACCGGTGCCCCGTAAAGGGCCATGGACGGCACGACCCCCGCGTAGAGCCTCCGGCAGGAGGCGTTTGGATCCCCTAGATTGGGCAGGAGCCGCTTCAACGCAGCCCCGGCCCGCTCCAGTCTGGGAGCCAAACGTCGGAAATGTTCGACGAAATTCCACCGGCTGTCGAGGACGAGTCCCAGATACTTCATCGTCGACTCGACGCCGATGTGAACCCCTCCCGCTATTACCTGGGAACCCGACGGTGGCGCATTCCGAGATCCATGAAAACCCATGGCCTCGGACTTGTGCAGCGCCACCTCGGATCCCAACTGCCGGATTCTGTCGACGATTGTCGCAACCCCGCGTGTCGCTAAGTCGGCCGCCGCCTGGTACGACCTCCCGTGCGCCAGGACCAGCGTGTCGTCAGCGTAACAAACGACGCTGATGCCGCTAGGGAGGTCGGCGCGCAGCACCCAGTCGTACCCGATGTCCCACAGATGCGGCCCTAGGACCGATCCCTGTGGGACACCGCACGACATCTCTCGCCGGTTCCACTCTCCTTGGTGACCGGGGTAGATGACGGCCCTGTCCGTCAAATAGGCCTCGACCACACGACAGAGGTAGGTCGGCATCCGGTGATACCGGAGTGCCTCCCTGATGCAACTCCAGGGCAGGGTGTTGAAGGCATTGGCGATGTCTAGAGAAAACCGGTATGCCTGAGAGATAAATTTCTCGACGGCTTGTGAAGCCGTAAGAGGCCCATGGGCGGCTTTAAAACTCTGACACCAGGTTAGTTTCCAACATCACGAAAAAAAAAATATTCACTATTTATACTTTCACTACACTAATACGAAAATTTCAAAACAAAAAAAAAATAACCGGCCAAGTGCGTGTTGGACCACGCACAAAGAAGGGTTTCGTAGTTGGGATGAATTTATCCGAAGAACAAACTTAACATTATAGTTGAAAAACATGTTCTCCCATACATCTATATACGTCACGGTCAATTCTTCAACTGCAAATGTAAGTTTACAATAGCAAAAACATATTTTTTAAGTGATAAAATTACAAATTAACGATTTTCGTATGTTTTTCTTTACTTGTGCTGTGAGACCTTGCTTCCTGTTAAATTTCATGATTCTAGGTCAACGGGAAGTAACTTGTAGGTTTTGATTTGTTTACCAGTATCAAAATATATGATTGCGTTGACCTAAGTCAAAAAAAAAAAACCCTACGTATCTGATATTAATTTCAACTTGATTTCTCCACGCGTTCCTGAGAAAAAGGGTCTTGACAGATTGACGAACAGACAACCAAATGATCCTATAAGGGTTCCGTGTTTTCCTTTTGAGGTACGGAATCCTATAAATAGCCAAATCGGTTCCGCCGTTCTCAAGTGATACGTTTAAGTCCAGGTTTCCTCACGATGTTTTCCTCCACACATGTTAGTAATGTACAAGATAAACTCAGAAAGTACATATGAATTGAAAAAGTTACATTGTTACTTACAAAATACGTATATATTTTCTTAATTATTTCTGATCCATAATCCAGGCTGGATTTATGGCTTTTAATCGCAGACAATTCAAAACCTTTCCACAGCCGGAGCCACTGTACAACAATTCGTATTGCAAAGCTATACCATTTTATTTATTTATTTGCTAACATGTAAAACACTGGTTAGTAGGCATGCATTAAAATTTAATGATACAGTATTAAGACATACAACCTTTTTTTTTGGGTGGGAAATTATCAAATAACTTCTCCCGCTCTGGGCGGAGTGGGAGGGCGTGTCAGACTCTTACTGACTAAAACCCACCCGTTTTCCTTCGGTTGCCCTGTTGCCGGGGGCCACGATCTCCCTTTCGGTTTTCTTCGCACTCCCGGTAGGCATCGGCCCTAACGGAAAGACATGCACCCTGTAAGGACACTGCAAATGTTTACATATCAAATAATTAAATTACACAATATAATATTAATTCTAATTATTACAATCCATTACATTTTAATAAACATTAATTAATTCATTAATAACATAACATACATATCATCACGCCTGTATTCCCCGAAGGGTTAGGCAGAGTTGTACCTATAGTACACCCACATTTCGCCAGTTATGTTTAAGTCCCACGTAATAGGAGACGAGCCTATTGCCATCAACCGGGCACAAATCCAGACTCCGGGCTGCTACTGAGAAATTCCAGATGGAAAAACCCAATAACACTAATTAATTAATCATTCATTTTAATAATTAATTATTACATTTTATTTCAAATTAATCATTATTATTAATTCGTTCATTCATTTTAGTCATTATAGGTAAGTAAGTATAATATATTAAAGTCATTTATTATTTCACATTTACGTCAAGATTATTATTACAAGGTCAATCGATTCACAATTTGTCAGCTTTAAATTCCTCAACCGTATAGCCTTTCTTTATTAACAGACATTGCAACTGCTTCGAGAAAATCGAGTCATTTGGTATATTCAAGGCAATGGCACGTAAAATTTTATCGGAGAGGTAACCGGATGGCGATTGGTAATCTAGGTCTTGAAGGGATACCGAACCCCCGTACCGTCCGAATGGACCCCAAATGGACGGGGGCGGAGATATCCCCCATATCTCCGCCCCCGTCCATTTGGGGTCCATATTTTATCCAAATTGTTTTTTTACTTGGCATTCCAAATTTAAGCTCTATTATGTGCAAGGAGTTTGTGTGTATCAATGCCCTCTGGTTTTGATAAAATTAACCCTTATTTTCGGTGATAAATCATCGGTAAGGAGTTTCAAGAATTATATACATTATTTCAATTATAAAGATATTGGGGGTGGCAACCGGATGGCTATTGATACACTCAAATTTCTTGCACATAATAGAGCTTCAATTTTGAATGCCAAGTAAAAAAAAAAAAAATTTGCCTCCATCCCCCATATCTCCGCCCCCGTCCATTTGGGGTCCTTAAAAACCTCATGCTCGGTTACCGGATCGATGTACATAGAGTTTATTGCGGGCGTATGCACCGAATGTAACGATGGCCCACACGGCGGCGGCGCACAGTGGGCTGAAATGGGCCGGTAAAGGACTTAGCATTTAAAAAAAAAAAGTTTCTTTTTCTGAAATTTTAAATATTGTGTTGGATTTATCTATCGATTATAAGTAATTATTTCTATGAGGGTCGTTCAGATAACTTAGTATTTTCGGAGTTATAAATATCCAAAGTAATTTTTGTATGAAGCAAAAGAAAAAAATGTGAAAATCTCGAAATTCTCAAATTTTCTCAAAGAATTGACTCTACGTATGCATAGTACGTATATTTGTCCTATTTTAGCGCCTATTCTCGGGTTGCGATTTTCTGCGATTTGGTCGCAATTTCAAATTCTGTTCTCTATTCCACACCACCATAGAGGTTAAGAACTAGGCGCATTTTTTTTATGTAGTGGTCTCCCCTTTAGGCCAAATACAAAATAACAAATAAGTAAGTAATGAATGTGTGGGGGTAGTGCGTCTATTATGGTGGGTAATAGAACACTGAAGTACGTTTGAATGCAACCGAACATTCCGTAGATACCCTATCGTTGCTCAAATCACGTTACGACACGTCATAGCTTGTTGTTGCGCTCGCGCACTCTTATCCCTTGAATCCCGGAAATAAGTCTCAAAACAAATTACGTCATACCTACCTATGGTGGTGGAAAATGTCGAAAATTGTTTTTTTTTTAAAGAACTAAGTAAGTAGGTATTGAGGTTTTCAGGCCGTTTAGTATACATTATTTTCAATTTCAATTTAATTGGAATAAATTGCTTTACTAAAATAACATGACTCTTCATACAAATTTCATATGGCTATATCTCCGAAAGTACTCGTTAAATTAAAAAAAGTCAAAGAATAAAAACGTTTTAAATTTATGCCTAGATACCAAAAAAATACATTTGATCTCTTAAGACCCAACCCTGTAATCCCAGCCCAATACGAATTAATCATTAAATGTGGTGCAAACTTGTTGTGGTGATTTTATTATTATGTTATTTAATTCTAAGCAAGATTTTGTTTAGTTTTATTAGGTTTTGTAATTTTATTTATTACTGACCACATCGTTTTTGTTTTAATTTTCGAGGCATTGATCTCTTTTAAGTAATTAAATTTTCTTGAAGTTTGAATGCATCTTTTTAAGATTTTCGAGTATTGTTTGTAGTGATTTTTAAATATGGCGCTATTGAGCTGATTTGAGATAATTTTAGTCAATCTTTTATTTGTACATGATTTTTTTAGGCCCTTAGTAAAATAATTGTTAGTTTTATTTTGCATTGTTTTTATCCGTGTTTTTGGTATGTATTTATTCAAATAAGATTGTAGAATGTCATGAAATGTATTATTCTTTTCCTGTTGACAGCGATTCGGACGAATTTTTTAATGCCCTATGACTATTTCCCCCACCTTTTTTATATAATTGTATATATTACTGTTATTATTTTAAGTATATTAGTTATTAAAATTATGTATATAAGTGTGCGTAAATAATAATTAAAAAAAAAAACGATTATAAGTTTTATTTACGTCAAAGCTTTGATAAAAAAATGTCATTCCAGTTTATTTTACTTAGTGCTCATTGGAAATTTGTCAAATTAATATTGCTATAGAGTCTTTTAGTAACATAGGGTCTCCATTTAAGACTTTGCGTTTCCTTGTTCCTAAGTCCATATATTAAGCTATTGTGATACGAGATATCATTATTGTTAACAGTAATTTTAAATTCTGTGTCCTAATATTATTTGTAAATAAAAGATCTATACAAGTCGATGTTGATTTTGTGGTTCTTGTAGGAGTTTCGATGATTTGGTGTAGGTTTAGTTCTGTCATGATAAAGTTAAATTCCTGGTGTTCCTTTACTTTTTTTAAATAATCTAAGTTCAAATCACCCGTAATTATGAGGAGTTTGTTTTTGTACTTTAGTGTAATGAGCTTCAGAACCATCACGCCTGCATTCCCCGAAGGGTTAGGCAGAGGTGTACCTATAGTACAACCACATTTCGCCAGTTATGTTTAAGTCCCATGTAATAGGGGGCGAGCCTATTGCCATCAACCGGGCACAAATCCAGAGTCCGGGCTGCTACTGAGAAATTCCCGATGGAAAAACCATATCACACCTTGCCCGACCCGGGAATCGAACCCAGGACCTCATACTCAGCAGTAGCGCTTTGCAACCATTAGACCAACGAGGCAGGTAGTAATGAGCTTCAGAAGTTGATTTAAAAGTTAAAGAACTGTTCTATATTTCGATCGGGCTTGTATACAAGTATAATAATTAGTTTTGGTGACTTAATTTCTATGGCACAACATTCCACAACATATTCAACGGATAGATAGGTAATTTCGGGTAGTTCTTTACAGTTCAATCCCGTTTGCGTCAGAATGGCGGCTCCACCGCGTCGGTGATTTTGTCGACAGAAATTTTACATGAATTAATTAGATGATTTAACAACCAATTACCAGTTTAACCTGTTATCTTCATTACAAATGCTCAAGTTACTTATCATTAAACATAAGTACCTACATAACATCATACTATGGTTGCCGGTACACAGTCTTCACTCTAGGACTCGTCTGCTCCACCGGCCATCGGTCCTTCGACAAACATGGCCAGCCACTGCCACGTCAGCTTGCTTACTCTGCATGCTATAACGGTAACTACGCCATTTCATCCTTCAGAGAAATTCTGAGCATAGCCCGGTCCTCTAAGCGACTTTGAACTTATAGATCAGCCCGACTGTCAGTTATTCTCGTTTCGGCACCGTATGTTGTAGCGGACAGGACACACTGGTTGCAGACTTTAGTCTTCAATTAGTAGAGGGCGTTCCACAGCACAGTGTGGGATGCCCCTCAGCTAGGTGGACCAACGACCTTTAAAAGGTGGCTGGGACGCAGACCAGGCCTATGTCAAGCATCGATAAGCTGAGTTAATTGGTTGATCACACCTGTATTCAATAAAGGGGCAGGTAATGTTTCTTATGCACTCACATTTCGGTTATAGTTTGACCGAGACCACTGTGTACCATGCTTTAGGTAAGTGCGCGGTGAGACGGTGGGCAGTGCAGGCCACTTATTCGTCAACACTACTTTTCGCCTCACCGAACATTCCTAGGGCGCGATATAGCGGTCTCGGTCAAACTATTTCTGAAATATGAGTATTTTGGGGTTGTCATCGGGTTGTGTGTTGTGTGTCGGGTTGTTGTTATACTCATATTTACAGTTTTAAAGAGAAAGAAAATAAAGAAAAGTTGTTTAATTTGCACAAACTAACCGCACATTACAAAAAAAAGACAAAATTTAAAAATGTAAGTAAGTAGTAAGTTCAAAGTACTTTAACCAACATGGTGATCAAACCTCATGCACAGCAGTTGCGACTACTACATCAAAGAGACAGTTTTGATAACACATTGTACATTTTTTAACTCTTAGAATAATAGGCTGACCAATTATGTGATAAGGCAAGATTGCGGTTTAAAAGAATATGTAAAGATAAATCAATATACCTAGCTTTTCCCAACTATATTGGGGTATGCTTCCAGTCTAACCGGATACAGCTCGGTACCATATTTTAAATGGAGCGACTGCATATCTGACCTTTACAACCCAGTAACTGGATAATACGATACCCCTTTGGTAAGACTGGTTGTCAGACTTTCGGGCTTCTGACGACCCGTAACGACTGTCAAAGATCCACGAATGACAGCCGGGACCAACGGCTTAGCGTGCTTTCCGAGGCACGGAGGAGTCTCGGTATGTTAAGATAGTAACCCATCTACAGACTTACCCTGGAAAGCGTAGCTTAACCTGATGGATCGAACCGTACGGCTGTTATTACTTAGCCACGAGAGAAAAGAAAATGTATACAAAAGAAGATGTATAGTGGCAAAAATTGAAAAGAGTATACTTAGATGATTTGGTCATGTTGAAAGAATGATAAACAAGGCAGATGTGATTGGAAACGCCGGGAGAAGAAGCTCTAGAAGGACATAGTGATCTTATTGGAGAAGTTCTTTAGAAAGAACAGCATGACCACAATAGAAACGGGTTTTGTCAACGGAAGAATAGACAATATGAGAGATTGTGATTGTGAATCTGTCATTTTCTCTATTCTTCTACATAACTTAACATCATGCCTGTATTCCCCGAAGGGTTAGGCAGAGGTGTACCAATAGTACACCCACATTTCGCCAGTTATTTTTAAGTCCCATGTAATAGGGGGCGAGCCTATTGCCGTCAACCGGGTACAAATCCAGACTCCGGGCTGCTACTGCGGAATTCCAGATGGTAAAACCCAATAACACCTTGCCCGACCCGGGAATCGAACCCAGGACTCATATTTCTCTATTCTTCCGTCGACGAAACCCGTTTCTATGGTAGTCATATTACGCGTGTTGGTCAAGACCAGATGTATAAACGCAGATGAAGCAAAAGTAAACAAGAAGTAAGCAAATACGGCTAAAACAAAAACAAATTTCCCTGTTTGTATAGATATAGGTGCGGTTGAATGAATGAATGAATGAATGAATGAAATGCACCGGCCCCAGCGTGGTTTAACCAGACTCGATAAATCGAATGAACCCCGAGATTTGCACTAGCCGCTGGAGCCTCATGCTTCATAGGGTTACAGAGGCCATTGCATATCAAGGAGTAGACCGGGTGGCGCGGTAATGGTAGGGAAGACGTGCCCTTAGGATAAGGAGGGATTTGCGAGCCTAAAGGATATACATCCTTCTCTCCGTCCCAAAAGAATTGGGACGGAGCTCGCTCCCGGAGCGACCATGTTGTCTGACGTCCAACGACCGAAAAATTTTGTATAGACATATGTGCGGTTATTTATTTATTAATAAGTAGTTAATTAAAACGGTACAACATCAATTACATTAATTAACATAGAAACTTAAAACATTAATATTGACGATTTTGTTGTGTTTAATTTAATTAAAACTAGCATGTGACAGTGACTTCCTTGCGTTCGTTGTTATGGTTAACTGTACGGAATTGTATCATCAGGTGTGAAAGCAAAAACGGCTATATATAACAAGCCTTGATAAAGTCAAAGTCAAAACATTTATTTCAAATAGGCCCATGTATGGCACTTTTGAACGTCAAAATTTACAAAATAATATAATTGATTCTAGTCGCCCCTTCCAAAAGGTAGTTTTCGTATGGAGAAGAAAGGGCAAGAAACTCCACATTTTCTCTTTTAAAATGTTTTACAATAGTTTGTATAAGTACGTACATTAGTTAAATAATTATATGTGAAGACGATGCACCTAGAAATAAATTACTATACCACAATAGGTTAAAAGAGTTTAAAATGAAGCAACGACAGATAATTTAATTATGTGATAGATAGATACATGGTGCTCACATATTTACAAACATTGTAAAAGTAGACTATTTTCCTTTTTTTTTTAAATTAATAAGTCAGTGTGTGAGGCAATAATCACAGAATGTAAAATCAATGTCATATAACACAAAATTATAAATTTTACAATTAAATTAGCAACCTGCTTGATTTTGTCTTAATTCTAAATTGTCCAATGGAGCAGGACTAGCATGTTTCCAAGCACTCTTATCTTGGATACAATATAAAGAATAAAATTCCCTGTTTGTATAGACATACGGTTAACTGTACGAAATTGTATCATCAGGTGTGATGCCAATGTCAATATTTTGAAAGAGCAGACACTTGAGCATAACTTCGTTATGAAACACGTTTCCCACAAGCCATTGTTTTAAATTTTGTTTGAGGTTAAATTCTCATGTGTTGAGAAAGACGACTTTGTTGTAACATGGATGAAAAGTTGCTTCTATAAAGCATGTAACAGAAATGTGTGGTCATATTCAAGGGTGTGCGAAAAAAATATCTGTCGTCCCATACATTTGATGGAGTAAAATCGCTACACGAATCAATAGCATCGATATCTACTCTAACCCTTTATGACAATTCCGATCGAGACTTCTAACCAGTTCGGTGTCTTGAGTCGTCTGTGCCACACAAGCCACCTATTAATATTCTATTTATGATATTTATTCTCGATTGTGTTTGTGAGCACAGCTCATTTTTTATTCTATTTTATTTCATAACTCATGTAATTCGACTAACAATATCTGGTACGTACTGTTAATTTCTCTGCTAGTGCACTTCTGTAGAAAGGCATAAACAAGAACGTTTAAGTTTCGCACGATAATATTAAGACTTCCAGAGGGACACTGCTATATTTTAACCTTAAAATATTTACCGCACCAACTTAATTAACAACAGATTCGTTATTGCATGAATTTGTGGTAACGAATTTTTTAAGCATGTTTCAATATGGTGTTTGTCGTATCTGTAAGTGACGAATTCACAACCCCTAAAACTGTATGTGATTTTGTTTTACGAGTATGTCTAAGTGACTAAGTCGTTGAAGTGCACACTTAATTAAAGTTAACAATTAATTAATTTCGGTCGATTAGGTGTTCAAATTTTGTATTGGACAGTTAATAATTTCCCATTCATGCTCAAAATTTTCCTCATGACATTTTTCTTAAAGCATAACAACTAATCATAAAAGGAGAAAAGACAAGATATCATCAAAAAGGGATGGTTAGGTTTTCTGGATAAATTACGGCTTATTGATGATTCGCTCGAATTTACTCACCCGAAACATTTTTAAATCGACACTTTTGAATAATATTATTTTGTCTTGAGGCGCTTTGCATGAATTTAATTTACTTGTAGGCGAATCGACAACTCCAGAAATCTATTCGCGTACAAATAAATAAATTAATAATTAATACAAAATAATTGGTGATTCGTGAATCAACCAACAATAAGTCAAAATTATATTGAATATTTTTAAGTATATTTTTTTTATATACAACCCGTGCCCGCACTATGGGTTCTCCGTCGGCAAAAATGACAAAATTCCATACAAACTTTCATCCACTATTTAATAATATATAATTATATTTATATATATAATCCTTTAGTGATTCCATTTTCAAAATCCCTTCCTTAGTGTTTACTTTCGTTATAAAAGGAATGTTTGTGCAAAATTTTATGCTTCTAAACGCAGCTGTTTTAGGCTCTGCGTTGTCTGTCAGTAGATTTAAGATTTTTATTAAGTAGAAGGTGTAAGGTCAACATATGGTTCCTCAGTAAACCATGCAAGCCATTGTAGCGGTGTGTCCCGTTGGTTTGGTACATACCGCAGTTAACTGATATAATCTACTGTGTCACGGTCGGTGACAGTTCGTTTCTCATTCTTACTGTGCTTGATGCGTACATCCATTTACTTAGACATCTTTCCCGTTGACATGAGATATAATGTGAAAAAAGGCTAATGCTGTGACGATATTGTAAGCATGTTAGCAATGCAAGGCTGTCGGAAAAGAGTACACCAGACATACTTCGTCACTCGAGGTCTTCGGTCGACGTCATCACGTCTACGCCGGCTATCGCTCAAAACCAGCGCTGAGGCTCTGTCTCGCATAGGGTCGCAGCATTATGCTGAGCAATAGCCGTTTTGCGTGGATGTGACGCATATTATCCCCCAACTTGTTCTTTTTTGTGCTAGTGTTCTTTTTTTGCGTTATGGTTACCATAAATAAACGTATTTTCTTTCTTTTCTTTTCTTTTGCCGCGACCATGAACAAATCCAGGCTGTTATGGAGAATTTGCTAAAAGAAAAATGCTGACATTTTTCTTCTGAAGTAAATGTGTGTTCTGTGTTCAATTATACCTTTGTTTTTGGATTAAATGATACAATTTAGAACCGTTGCCTAATCTTTTTCGACTATGAGTGGGCTGTTACTGATACAATCTATCGTTTCATGGTCGGTGACAGTGTTTGTCAGTCTCTAACTGTACATAATGGTAGTTTGACTTGCCCCAAATGTGCACGATGATTATTTAGTAATAATACCGTGAGAAGTTAAGATAGAATAAGAAATGAGTACATAACAGAAAATCTAAAAGTGTCGTGGTACGGGCATGTGATGCGGAGGAATGAGGAAAATGTCGTGAGGAAAGTTTTGAGTATGAATGTCGATGGCTATAAGAGTAGGGGAAGACCAAGGAAACAATGGATGGACTGTGTGACAGATGATATGGCTAGAAAGGGGTTGACTACCAAAATGATGACTATAGAGAAGTATGGAAGGCCTCCCATACATATTAACACTGTTATTAAAAAAATATTGTAAAAGCCAATTATTTTTAAAAGAGTTTTTTTAATTTGAATTTTGAATTTGTATTTTGAATTTGAATTTTGAATTTTGAATTTTGAATTTGAATTTTGAATATGAATTTTGAATTTCGAATTTGAATTCGAATTTTGAATTTGAATTTGTAAGAAAAAAATAACATGTCGCCGGCCTTGAATACATTGGGATAGAGGGAGGAGATTGATGAATACTGTGAGAAGTGATCATATAGCTTTTCTGTCGTCAATCTAATTCGTTTAAATGAATGTGTTCTGATCAGGGACTTGATGCGGCTTTTACGCCTTTATTCTTGCAATCTATGATTCTTGATCATGAATCTAGATCAGAAAACAGGTCACAGATCATCTCATATACTAATCTTGCTCCAATCTAGTTTTAAATAGATATATAATTCGTTATTGATCAAGGTCATCGTCTATCGTTTTAAATACAGGGTCAAAATAAATAAGCTAGCAAAACTGCGCGGACGTGATCAGTATCGCTATCTCAAAAACTAAAAAAGCAAAATTACGATTTGATGTTTTTTTTTATGTCAACGCCCGCACTTAGTGTCGTCATTTGAAGTACGAGTTTCGTTTTTTTTTATGTGTTAGCGTGTTCAGATATTGATACCCATCACTTATGAGGAGTTTTCACAAAAAAAAAAAAAAGGTTTTGCTAGCCTCCGTAAGGATAATACCTGCGGGCTTAACTAGAAAAGAAAAAAATCATCAATTCATGTTTTTTTTTTGTTGATTTATCATGTTTAGTTTCGCTAGCTAATTTAATTTGAACGTGTATAACGATCCTACAAAACTGGGCGTAAGTCATAATTTTTGTATCACGGAAAAAATATAATTATTATTTTCTGTGACCGGATGAATGTTGTGAATGTTATCTCGCTTTAATGTATAGACTATTAATTTAATTCGTAAAAAAATTATATAATATAACATTACACCTGCATTCCTCATAGAAGCAAGCAGAGGTTCTTCTCTCGTACCGGCACAAAATATAGATAAAAGAATAGCTCAGCAGCGCTAACATGACAAGCGCGAGAACGCTCTTTTTCTCGTTTTATCGTAATTTGTCTACGATTCTGACGTCATTCTAATGCCTAACATGACCCTAAACGATGAGTAAACTCGAAAAAGGCACTTTGATTGACACTTGTTTATCGCGCGACGAGAGACCGATGTTGTAAATTATTAAAAACAAATTATTTTTATGATAGCGACATCGGCTTGAAGTTCCGTTTCATTCGTTCAATTTTATGCTTGGAATTAATATGTACTTTATTGATTATACGTCTCTCTCTCTTAATTATTCTCTCTTTTAATTATTTAGTTTAGTTTTTGTCTAACCGACTTTTTGATTAAAATTAAATTATTTCTTTGGCATGCTGAAATTAAAATACAAAATGACGGAAATTAAAATTAGTGGCATCTTTACTCATTAGATAATCACCACAAATGACAAATGAGCCGACGACCGCAATTTGACAAATCGAAGTTTATTATTGTAAAAATCACCATAAAGCCCATGACATTGCAAATTTTGTTAATCACCACACTCACCAAAAGGACTGACGTTCAGATAAATTCGCAGCTGGAGTTGATTCCGCTATTATTACCATAAAAATTGTTAATCACCACCCTTAGGAAATGAAGTTGCGAAGGTTTGAAAAGTCAAAGTCAAATCATTTATTTCAAATAGGCCCATGTATGGCACTTTTGAACGTCAAAATTTACAGAATAATATAATTGATTCTAGTCGCCCCTTCCAAAAGGTAGTTTTCGTATGGAGAAGAATGGGCAAGAAACTTCACCGTTACTATCGATATTGAAATACAGCCATAATCCCTAGATTTCGTTTATCACTATAATTGGCAAACTGACTAGTTATTATTGAGGGTAATAGCCAGCTACGTAATAGTGCTCCCGTCCACCACAGTTTCTCAGAAATGAACTCACACCAGTGTACGACCACATTTTATCAGTTTCATCAAGCCAAAAAATAATAATTATGCCTACAATAAGTACGATTATGAATGTGCCATCTTATTTTCGAGTTTTTTTATGTATCATAATTCTGTGTACTCTTTTCGTCGTCAAAATCGAGGACGACTAAATACGACAAAATGATAGAAAAAACGCTGATTATGTCGTCTTGAATTGTCAAAAATAACTAACGTGCCATGTTAGGGTTTGTTGACAAAACATCAAGTTTGACAGGACGAGTCGAATATTTTGTATGGCGTAGCTGTCAGAAAACGATAAAAGTACAAAAATTGACCAAAATTACTCGCGCAACAGTGGATAATTGTCGCATGTGTCATATTAGGCCTGCTGAAGTGTTAATTATGTCCATACTTTGCCAGGTCTGCCTAACAATAAAATTATCCCGTGTAAAATGGGCCTAGAATATTGCTCTCCAAATTTCCACACTGAGAAGTTCCTTAAGGAAAAAGCCGCTACCTGACCTGGAGCTGCAGTTTCGCTATAGAAGCGATCGCTTTATGACCGACTTCGGCCGTAAACTCCTAATGGGGTCCCTAGACGATTTAAATTGTTTGACAAGTACCTATGATAAAATCACGTGCTTTTCAAGCAATTCTGATCGTCTAGGGACCCCATTAGGACTTTGCGACCGAATTCGGTCGTAAAGCGATCTCTATCTATGTCGAGACTGCAGTTCCTAAAGGCCTACACAAAGTGACATTCTATCAGTGATACTTTAATATGATGAAAATGACAAAAGTGTAAGGGACTGAAAAGCTTATAAACATGTCGATCATGAAAAAAAAAAACCCATTTGAAAAACCCCCGACACAAACATTTCCTCATTTCTCTTTTCTACTGCATCACCAGACCCTGTCCACCATCTATCTATAACCTATTCATTGTGACCATTCCAATGAGCCCAAACACGATACCTGTGCTGTAAGTTGGTAACGGAGTTGGGTATCCCGTAAATTCCAGATGATGCTGCAGCATCAGTTCAAGGTTACTATGTTCTTCTAATTGAAGTAACAGAACACCAAATTTCAAATCGATCAGACCTGTAGAAGATACTCACATCCATTCATCAACTAGAAAAGAGCTGATAATCTTCAAACGGCTGAACCGATTTTGATAAAACATATCTAAGAACCATCGCTACAAAACCTGCTTTTTAAGAGCTACAATGCCACAGCCAGAGACACATAGCGGTCAAATTTATAACATTACCTTTTTATCTTTTTGCGTGAGCGGTGGTTAAACATTACGAAACGCTTTGAAAGCGATTGCCATTTTTCTAGGTCCTCTTGTGATCCCCATATGTTCAGTAACCGATTTTGCGATCATTTTTATGAAATGGTCCCTGATTTATTTGCATCGATTATAGTGGGCAAGCTTTTGTTTAATTGTGAGTGAACTGTATCTGATTCCATCCATTGTTTTACGGTTGACGATAGTTTTTGTCTGGTTTGTAACTGTACCTGGTGAGCGGAGTTGACTCGTCCTAAATGTGCAGCAAACGTGAATGGGGCATGGGGCACGGCAGGGATTGTCAGTCTTTTGATTATTTTGAACTAGATTTTGCACGCGGCTTCGCCCGCGTGGATGTCGCAAAATATTCCACGGGAATGTACTACCGATACCGGGATTACATTCCTAATAGCCGAGGAAAAGGTCATTGACTAATACACATGACATAATTATTTTGTTACACGTAATTTTGAATCTGTGATATTTTTTAAACAATTTATTTAAATGAAATGATGTCAAGGCATATTTTAATTTAAATTAAATGACCAATTTAAATAATATATTTTATTGGATAAGGATATATATAATACCGCTCAAAATATATACTCGCTTCCCAGCATATTAGCTTAAAAATAGAGAATCGGTGCAACAAACTCTCCCAAAACACGTTTCTACCTCTTTTAGCTATAGGATGAAACCATCAACATCTTAAATTTAACATAACCCCGTGATAGTACTTCTTTGTTGATAGCAAGCCGGTTCACACCGGTTCACCTTCGACTGCCGTCCTTTAAAACAACTTTATCAACTAAATATTGAGCTGAGGTGTTGAATTATTAAATTAATTTGATATTTCTTGTTATCGACATTGAATAATCTTCGTAATCTATTTGTAAATAACATACATAACATCACGCCTTGTTTCCCCGAAGGGTTGGGCAGAGGTGTCCCTGTAGCAAGTTCACCCACATTTCGCCAGTTATATTTTTTAAGTTCCATCAACCGGGTACAAATCCAGACTCCGGGTTGCTACTGAGAAATTTCAGATAGAAAAACCCAATAACACTTTGACCGACCCGGGAATCGAACCCAGGACCTCGTGCTCAGCAGTAGCGCTTGCGACCACTAGACCAACGAGGCAGACTTGTAATATTTGTAAATAAGTTTTTGAATAATGAGTTCTTCGTTTGACAACGATCTCCGTAAGGCATTTTCGAATGACATAACTACGCACTCTTACTTTGTTTGATCTCATAGGCCAGATTTTGACTTAGACTTTAATTCTAAGATGTTCTAAGCTTCCAGACAGGTTTATAGGTGAAGCTTCTATGTTTGTAGCTTGTTTTTTTTAATGTCCACCGATTTCTCCGTCTATTGTGGCCCGATTTTGAAAATTCTTTTCTGTTTTTATGCTCTCAAAGTGGTTCCTTAAATTTTTTATTAACTTTGCTTGGATGGTTTTTGAGTTAGCTTCAATAAAACGAATTTTTTTCCCACTAAGTATATGGATGATATGATAAGTTCCCGTCACTGTTGATATGATAAGTTCCTGACTGATCATATGATAAGTTCCTGTCACACAGCAGGTAGTGGTATTCGAATTTGTATGGGGTAGGTACCACAACTAAAAAGTGAGAAATAAAAACATTTTACAAAAAAAAAAACAACCGATTTCCAAAAAGAAATCAGTACCTACAAAGTGAAAAAAAAATTATGGCTAAAAACGAAAATTCAAAACCAAAAACACCGACTTCCGAAATTAAAGTAATTTTCCACTTTGAAGTGTTTTTTTTTTTGGAAGTCTGTTGTTTTCTTATTATAAATGTTTAAAGAAACATACTTAAGTCACAGATAATATAATACTACATCTACCCGTAATATTTAGGTGTTGTATTTTACTCAATTGGTTTTGTTATACCTAAAGCATGTCTGAAAAAAACATGTTTAAAATCCTTGACGGGTCAGATCAAGTTATTTTTAGGCCTATGTTTTAGTACGCTTTGTACACACGGCTACACATCAAGCTATACATTTCAGTTTATGCTGATCTCGCATTATATAGGATTTCCGTACGATGCGAGGTCAGCTTATACTGGATATGTATAGCTTGATGTGTAGCCGTGTGTACCTCGAGTTAAATTTGACAATATTTGAATACTTATCAGAAGTAGAATCTAGTTTTAAAATGGGATTCAAATGTGTCTATCGTTTAAAAATACCGGAACGAATTAAAAAAAAAATCCCTGTTTAATATGAACTTCGTTTTAAAAGGTTTTTTTTTTTTGCAAAATTTCATGCTACTAGACCCACCGGTTCGGGCTGTGCGTGAATTTAAGATTTTTGTTCAGTAGAAGTAGATTGTGAACTTTAAAGGTGCTTATAAACTTGAGCATTCAATTGTAACAGAACATCGAGCATTCGCCGTTTTTAAATTTGGCGAACTGAACAATGAATACAGCCAAGCATAGAGCCAAACATCGCTACGAACATTTTTACGATCATTCTAGTGAATGCTCTAGTCAATGCTCGTCAAAAAAATATTCTTCACGAAGATGTTAGACTGGACGGCCGCATAGCTCGGGTCGGCAAAAAGCTCGAAGCAAATTTACTGTGCTTTCGCTTGAACGCTCGCTAGAATGCTCGCTAAAACGCTCCCGTTTATTTTTCTGTAATGTAAAATTCGCTAGAATGCTCATTTTGCCCAGCAAACCTTTCAGTCTACTCATGTATCTAATACCATCTTTAAACCATCTTTTCCATCTTTCCAGGACCCAAACACGACAAGAAGGTGGTCTGCTACATAGCCTCCTGGGCGGTATACCGGCCAGACCCTGGCAAGTACACCATCGAAGATCTGGAGCCATCGCTGTGCACTCACCTTGTGTACTCCTTCTCGGGACTGAATGAGACTTCCAATACTATTAGGAGTCTTGGTATGTACATTTTTCTTATCTACTAGTCTTATTTATACAGTTAAATTTAATTACTTAGCCAAACTCAGCAGACGTTAAAACAAAACAAGACAAGACGGCTATGAACGCCTAAGTCAGTGGTCGGCAAACCGCGGCTTGCGAGCCCTATGCGGCTCTTTGGCCTATAGAGTGCGGCTCTGTAGAAATGACGATGAGTGCGAGCGTAGATATGCGCGGGGGTCGGGATTTCGGTCACTAAGCAAGATATCAAGTTAAATTCAAACTATATTATAAAATTTATTCTATCTATACTATAAGTATTTTCACCAAAACTAATCATTTACTGGACCTTTTGATAGCAAGATACCTTCATCATATTATTATTAGCCCATATGATGATAATGATGAAGGCATCCTACTTCTTAGCGAGTTAATTTTAGGAAGCGTTGTGGAGTAAAAGTGGATGGGAGTTTTAAGGATTAAGAAACGTGTATTGAGACAGTTTGGACACACAGAAAAGATTCATTTCTCATAAGAAATGTTAGTCGTTATAGTATTGATATTTGGCTCTATTGACTAATGAGTTTGCGACCACTGGCCTAGGCACTAGAGTCTGTGCCACCACTGAAGTCCGGCGGAAAAGTTGTGGAACTATTTTTTTTTTAATGCAATTAGATGCAATGACAAATACTAGCGCCGCGTCTATCGGACTTCAGTGGTGGCTTAATGGTAGCGTACTGGACTGTTTTTGTTACTAGATACATATCTTACAATCAACCTTTCAAAACTGTACCTAAATGTCAAGAACCATATTAATTTAATCATACCAACAGCGGGTGTTCAAGGATTTTGATACCGATAGTTTTTTATTCAACAGATTATTAAGTATGTAGGTTGCACTTTATATAGGTACTAGTATTCCTATTTTTCCAGACTAAATACACAATTCAATATTATTATAATATTTGTTTGCTGCACCGGCCTACGTCATTACATAGGGTGGCAGCATAATGCTGAGCGATAGCCGTTTTGCGTGGATGTGACGCATGCTTCCCCCAACCTTTTCTCATTTTTGTGTTTTAAGCTCTTTTTTGCGTCACGTTTACCGCAAATGAACGTTTTTTTCTTTCTTTACGTTATTATATCTCATTATTATTGGCTTATATCAATAGTGCAACGAGGAGAGTTTGAGCTTACGATCTCACGTCGGATGTCTCCCGTGAGACTGCACTTTTTCTTTTGCACATTTTGTATCGGTACAGTAATTTCTGTAGTTGACCAAACTAACAACAATGAACTAAATAAAAAAGATTTTATAGCAGATTAAATGAGGGTTTTCTGAAATGACGTTCACTAGATGGCAGCACTGCAAGACGTCGGGTCCGGGCACCTATCAAAAGTGTCAAAGCGCCTATATTTTCTTTACTCATGACTGAATGATGAACGAATGAATGAAACCAATGATGAACGTCATCATAATTATTATGTTTTTATTCATTGAAATGGAAGACTCTTGTCAAAGTGCCGACTGGTAGCGTGAATTTTCATGAAAACCCTCATTGAATAAGCTCTCAAAAATCAGGGGTCACCAGGGGTCACCACAGGCCCGGAGGACACGGTGGAGCATACGGTGGAGGTCTGCCCAGCTTGGGCGGAGCATCGCCGTGTCCTCGTGGAGGCGATCGGCGGCGGTGATCTCTCGCGTCCGGCCCTGGTTTAGGCCATGGTACGGAGCGAGAGGAAATGGGAGGCCGTCACCTCCTTCTGCGAAGCGGTAATGCTCGCGAAGGAGGAGGCGGAACGCGTGAGGGAGAGGCAAATTTCGCGCCCTCACGCCCCTAACTGCCGCAGGAGGAGACGCCCAGGGCGTCGGGAATCGCAAGGCGATTTCCGGCCACCGTAGGCGCGGGCTTGCGGACGGTGAGCAATGGGTGGCTCACCGTCCGATAAGGACCAGGCCCGGGTCGACGGCGCGTTGTGTTCCACGCGCGCCTCAAAGAGATGTCAGCATATTTGAAGGGGTCCACTAGGGCCGATGCCTGCCGAGGTTGCGAAGAAAACCGAAAGGGAGATCGTGGCCCCCGGCAACAGGGCAACCGAAGGAACAGTATCAGTAAGAGTCTGACACGCCCTCCCGCTCCGCCCAGAGCGGGAGAAGTTATTTGATGATTTCCCACCCTCAAAAAAAAAAAGGGGTCATCACAGGGGTTTTGATAAATAATTTTACTAACAACGTAACTCTTAGAGTAATTTCCGAATGACTAATTACGTTCGCATTCTACTCGCAGTCTCAATCTATCAAGAAAGTAAATGATTTGATATGAGAAATTAAAATTCGCTACATTTTTGACGAGTTCTTGATTTAGGGGTTTGTCTAAAAATGTTGCTTAAAGTCATGTAATGATTAGCGACTGTTTAACCATACATTTTTGACGTTTAAATGTCTCTTAATTTTAAGCAAGGTTTATATATAAAGGGGTTATTATTGTCGTGATGAAAGAAAAACAAAAGAAAGAAAATATGTTTATTTGCGGTAAACATGACGCAAAGAAAGAACACTAATACGAAAAAAAAACTTGTGGAGAAATATACGTTACATCCACGCAAAACGGCCATCGCTCAGCATAATGCTGCGGCCCTATGAGATTGTGACTTAAATTTGAATGTTTTTTAAGTATGTTACGAACAAACTTATCAGCAATAGTAATGCTCAGCACAATTCAATTTTGCATGCAATGCGTGAGTTGAATGTCCTCGTGTTTCTCGCGTGCATTTCGAAAAATTATCCCCCAATCGTTGTGTAATTTCTTAGCTTTCTTTGCGGTAATGTCAGCCGTAAATAACTGTTTAGATTTTATGATAAAATATTGTAATAGAGAACTAAAACAAGATGTTAAACAAAATTGAAGATAACAGGGTTTAACGGTTGTCAAAAAGGGCTTATTGGTGATTCATCTGAATTTACTCGCCCGAAACGGGCGAATCGACACATTTAAATAATGGGATAAGGCGATTCGCACGTATTTAATTTATTTGTATCGACAACTCCAGAAATTGATTTGTCTACAATTTGCGAATTGCCTCAAGATTTTTTTTTTATTATCTATAAGTGTCGATTCGCCCGTTTCGTGCGTATCACCAATAAGCCCAAAAAGCTCTTTCTGACCATCACTGGCACTCATGTGCGCGCGGTGCTAGAGTTGGCCGTCAGAAACGACCTTGACGAGGCCCCACCTCGTTGCTTATTACCAAGGTGAGATGTCAGATGTCATCATATGCACTTCTGTAAGAATCGCTCGTTTTTTTAACAACATAAAAGAATTCGTTTCTTGTACGTATTTATATTCTTGTAATATTTAACTTTATTTTTATTATTTGTTGTTATAGCGGCAATAGAAATACACAATCTGTGAAAAGTACCTACCACAGTAAGTTACCTACTACGGTTCATGAGATACAGCCCACTGACAGAGAGACGGACGAATGGACGGCAGTGGCGTAGTAATAGGGTTCCGTTTGGCACCCTTCGGGTACGGAACCCAAAAAATGAAATAAGATACGAATAAACAAAATACTTACCACACCACCATCTTCCTTTTCAGATCCCTGGCAAGACCTAGAAACAGACTACGGCAAGGCTGGCTACAGACGTCTTGTCAACCTCAAACAGAAGTACCCACATCTGAAGGTGACTCTGGCCATCGGGGGGTGGAACGAGGGGTCTCCTCGGTACTCCAACATGGCCAGCAAGCCGGAGACCAGAGCCGTTTTTATAAAGAGCGTTATGCTTATGCTGAAGTGAGTACAACTATTCCATCTACTTAATAAAAATCTTTTAAGGCGTGTACGGTCGAACGAACAAAACATGGTGAACATGGACATCGAACACGGAGCATTTGGTTCGTCAATTAGCAAAGCAAATACGAATACCATACGAACACAGTTCGACTTGTGTTCACGCTCAACCGCCCCGCTCTCTTTACTAACCATGGATTCGCCAATGTTCGCAATGTTGCATCAAATTTCTCCGAACACCGTTCAGAGTTTCTTGCCCGTTCTTCTCCATAGGTACCTACTACGCTTTGGAATGGGCTACTTACTAGCTTCATCTTTCTGACGGACCGACCCCTTGACATCGTAAATATCTGTTATCACTTTGGCAGCATAGAAACCTGACATTATATTTAAATTAATACTCACCTACTTTAAGAAGAGTAATTGATACCGGCCGAATAGTGGATATCGGCTCAGTTGACTAAAAGAAAAAGAAAATCGCTTATTAGGGACTAGTTAGGAAAAAGACCCCGAGGCGCGAGCTAAGGGCGTTGGACGTTCGTCAAACGCAACAAGATTTCTACATTTTGTTGCAACTTTGAGCCCTCAACATGCTCAGTAAGTATAACTGTGTTCTTTTATATAGACATAAAAGAACACATTTGAACTACAAAACATAATTTAAATAATAAATTATTGACCATATGTCAGCTAGCACACGCCTATATAAAAACCAAAAACAATCATCGAGAACAACATCAAGCAGAAATAAAAAAATAAAAACTAAACAGACACAACAACACGTAAACACAACTAACTATCGAAATAAGAGCCTCCAGCCTCCATAAAAAGGCGTGCCCGCTTACATAAAGCTACATAAAGCAGTATTGTGTGAGTCATGAGTGAGGTTCAAAGTGAACTTTTTAAAATAACACTGTATCAGATTTTTCGTTCAACGAATATTGTCATTCAGTTTTATTTTATCAATTTACTGCGAAAAAATGTAACAGGAAAGAGTTGACTTATCATCATTTATTTTTAATTTATCATCACCGAAGTTCAAAGCCACGAAAACGTAGATAATAAAAACAGCTGTTATCACTGGGAATTGTAATTATAGTCAAAACAATGAGTCACTATATTAAAACGCAAAAAGGGAATTATTAACTCGCAATGAGTAAACAGGAGTGAATGATAGCGTAACGGTTGACAGGGGAGAATGGAAGAAGAAAACGTGGTGCGCCAACCCCACGTAACATGGGTAGGTAGATAGTGATAAAACGTGGTGCGCCAACCCCACGTAACATGGGCAGGTAGATGACGATAAATTAGTACACAGGGTCTTTTCTTTTTCGTGTGGTTAGTAACTAACCTGGTGTCAGAGTTTTAAAGCCACCCATGGGCCTCTGATTTTGCTTCACATGCCGTCGAGAAATATCACTCAGGCATGCCGGTTTCCTCACGATGTTTTCCTTAACTATTTTTAAAGCAAGTGATAATAATACAGTACGCACATGAATCCGAAAAGTCAGAGGTGCGTGCCTTAGGTTTGGACCAGACCTATGACTTAGCAGTCTGACGGGCACACAATTAGGCTATGACTGCTATATTAGTACGCAGAGTGATATCAGTAACCGGGTCGTAGATGTCATAGGGTGTCGCTCCATGGCAAATACTGGTATTCAGCTGCATCCAATTAGGACTGGTAGCCAATATAGTTTGGCTAGGTAGATGATGGTGCCCGAGATGGCAGTGCGTAGTGTTCCACGCGCGCGTTTCAACACCTCACGCCCCCTACGGGTCGGGGCCCGCATAGCGCGGGCCGTCCCCTGTCCAGGGCAGTGGAAGTCGCATTTGCACTCGCAGCCCCCGACGCAAGTGTGAGAGACACCGGAGTGGTTTTAGTCAGTAAGTGTCTGACAGACCCCTCTCCCCACACCAGGGCGTAGGACATTCTTTTTTGTTGGGGTGAATATCCCAACTTATTTATATATTTTTATTTATAATAATATTATAAATGCGAAAGTGAGTTTGTTTGTTTGTTACGCTTTCAAGCTAAAACGGCTGAACGGATTAGGATGAAATTTAGTACATGAGTAGAACATGACCTGGAGAAGGATGTAGAATACTTATTAGCCCGATATTCCTACGGGGTCGAGACATCCCGCGGGGCGCAGCTCGTCTAAACTAATATTATAAAGAGAAAAGATTTGATTTTTTTGTGTGTTTGTTTGTAATGAATAACCTCAAAAACTACTGGACCGATTGCTTTCTTATTGTTTTTTAAAAACGTTGACCCACACTAGGAATTTCTCCTGTATTGTGGGTGCGTTTACAAACATTTAAACTCACAAGTTACAACAACTCTTTCGCAGTAACTACAAGTTTGACGGTCTGGATTTGGACTGGGAGTATCCCACGAAGAGGGACGGCAAGCCCTATGATCGAGAAAACTTCGTTCTACTTGTAAAGGTACGTGGTCTCTGTCGATTATTTTAACTTTTATCGAAATATGTGACCACAAAGTTAATATATATTCACTTCGAGGTCCAGAGAGGGCTGTCCATTAAATTTGGCTCCGGCAAACCATCTTTGTTATTGGCACGTCTCAGGGAATCCCATATTCTTCGTAAAAGTAGATAAATTTTGATTCCTCGTTGTACTGTTTTGACCATAGGCATACGGAACTTATAATTTCAAATTCTTAAATAAAGTCTTATTTAAGAAAATAATGAACAGGATTATAATAATATAATTGATTAATATTATCTCCTTTATTTCTTTTATATATATATCGTTTACATTTTTAAATCTTTATACATATAATTCTTTTGAAAATGTGTTTGTCACCTAACTCCTCCAAAACGGCTGGACCAATTTGGATGACATTTTGTGTGTATATTAGAATGAATCCCTGGATGGTTTGAAAATACAATCGGACCCGGTAGGGGGCGCTGTTCGGACAGGATAACGTCTGTCAGGTCCGCTAGTAATTTTATAAAATACAAAAGAAAAAATAAAAACACATTTAAAAATATAAAAAAAAAAAACAGTAGCCCAGGTGTATCGGGAACAGGGTCCAAGCTACAGGCGGTCAGGGCTTCAGAGAGAGGAACCTCCTAACAATGCCAGTCGAGTTCAGGAGTACCATTTATTTTAAAATTACTTTTAAAATAAATTAATAATTTTTACTCTCATTACTGGTCTATCCAAACTCTTTTGTAATTGCCAGTTTACGTGCCTTTATTTCAATAAGGTAGCAGCAACCTTAACTTCCATGACACGAAATCACGTTAGTACTCAAAAAGTCCCTCAAATCTTTAACATACTAGGGAGCTTGATAGTCTCAAAGTCCTTTACAAATAACTCTTATCTTGTCCTTCCAGGAACTAAGCGAAGCCTTCGATCCTTACGGCTACATCCTCACAGCAGCCCTCGGAGCTGGCAAAACCACGATGGAGACAGCATACGACCTGGCCAAACTCAGCAGATACCTGGACCTCATCCATATGATGTGCTACGACTACCATGGAACCTGGGATGGGGTGCTAGGAGCTAATGCTCCAATGAAGGGCATTAATGATAATGATACTTTGAGTGTGGTAAGCGGTGTTTAGATATATGTATATAAAAATGGATATATTCTACAATTTATTGCTGGATAGTACAGATGCTCCAAAGCTACCCTGGTATTTTGTTCCGCTTGCTACTGAAGCATCTAGCCAATTTCCATTTTTCCATCATTTAGTCTGCGCTCGGTGCTTGGTGTAGCAACACGCCGTGTATGAGTTCGCGACAAGTCAATCGTCATCCTGAGGATGCCTCGTTGAGAGGTGAAACACGTGTCGATTTCTTTCAGGGTCTTTTTAAGTCTCTTTAGAAATAGCTAAGCAAAACAGGTTACTAAATATATCCACTTCAATTGCATTTTATAATGGATTTCCGCAAGGTCACGCCTGAATCAATTAACTATCATTTACCTTCTATAAACTGACAATATTAACCTCGAAGATATGTAGACCGTCACTTTAGACTAGCCAAACTTAAAAGTTACGGAGTGCTTTTTGGTGACGCCTTAGTCTAGCAGTAAGGTAAGTCAAGCTCAGCAGATACCTGGATCTCATACATATGATGTGCTATGCTACCATGGAACCTGGGACGGGGTGCTAGGGGCTAATGCTCCAATGAAGGGGATTAATGGTAATGATACAGTGGTAAGCGGAGTTAAGATATATATAAAAACGGATATATTCTACAATATATTGCTGGATAGTACAGATGCGCCAAAGCTACCCTGGTATTTTGTTCCGCTTCTACTGAAGCATCTAGCTAATTTCTATTTTTCCATTATTTACCTTCCATAAACTGGCAATATTAACCTCGAAGATCGTCACTTTAGACTTGTTAAACTTGCCTGCCGGGGTTGCGAAGAAAACCGAAAGGGAGATCGCGGCCCCCGGCAACAGGGCAACCGAAGGAACACGGGTGGGTTTTAGTCAGTAAGAGTCTGACACGCCCTCCCGCTCCGCCCAGAGCGGGAGAAGTTATTTGATGATTTCCCACCCAAAAAAAAAATAAAATAAAAGACTTTTTAAACTTAGAAGTGACGGAGTGCTTTTTGGTGACGCCTTAGTCTAACAGTAAGGTAAGTCAAGCTGAGTAGATACCAGGATCTCATACATATGATGTTCTATGATTACCATGGAACCTGGTACGGGGTGCTAGGAGCTAATGCTCTAATTATCATTAATTCCCTTCGGATTAATGATAATGATACTTTGAGTGTGGTGAGTAGAGATTAGATATTTCTATAGTAAGTAGGATATAACAAGGAAGAAGCCACTCATTTAGCAGTCTTGAACCATAACCTGCAGGTATCCAGCTCAGTTTAGATACTCAAATAGGGATAAAGTTTAATCTTCTGCCGAAAGACGTCCACTATAGGATATAGGCCATCCCTAAGCGTAGCCATATCCATTTTCCTCAATTTGCGAAAAATGTAGCAGTGTCTAAATGACCAAGCTGGTAGTGAGGTTAGGAATGACAAGCAGGAAGGTAAGATAAGGTCAGCAGATACTTGGACCTCATCCATATGATGTGCTAGAACTACCAGGGGACCTGGGACTGATAGGAGCTAATATTTTAATGAACCCCGGATTAATGATAATGATGGTTGCAGCTGTGCACGTAGCTTTAAATTCCCCGATTTATAATCATGATCAAAACTTTGATCCAGCCCGTCCCATCTTTGATGTCCCCCTCCGGTGACGCCCTAAGCCGAGGCTCGTACCCCACAGGGGTTGCCCTTAGCGAGCGTTCACCTAGCTTTTTAACTTAGTTTGTATGCCCCTGGCTAGAGGCTTTGAGTGCAGCAGCTTAAGGCAACCACAGGATTGACCGGTTAAACAGTCATGACCTCAGAGGTCAGCTATGAGATGCCCAACAGAAAAAAATAAATAAATATGTTCTGATATTTAAAAATAAAATTTATTAGTATTTAAATGAAATAAAGGAAATAAATATGATAATGATATGCTGAGTGAGGTAAGCGTAGCTTGGGTATGTTTTAGGGGGTGTGTTACGTTTGAAATAATAAAAAAAATTCTAATGATCATATGACCTAATTTCATTTAATATACGAAAAATAACGATGAAATTATATAATAAATTATTGATATAATTTCATTTAACCTAATTTTATTTATTTATTTAACCATTTATGCACACACATATAAACAGACAAGAAGAAAGGAACAGAAAAATACGTACAAAGGCAATGCTTATTTCTAAAGAAATCTCTTCCAGCATACCTGCGACAGGTAATTATAGAAAATGAGATGTAGACAACGTGTGTAACCGTATAATAATATAATATGTATATGGTATAATGAACATTTTATATAATACACATTTGAATTAATACTCAATTAGTATAATATTCAGTTACTATAATATTAAAAATCTATAAGTAACGTTTAATATAATTTAGAAACGTGTACTTTGTTTTGTATATTTGTGCAAATTGTGATTAGATTTTAAACGCTTGCCATTTGGGTTAGTTAGGTTATTTGGGTTTGGGTTCAGTAGCATTTGGGTTAGGTCAGGTTAGAACAGTGAGCATAAAGACGCAGATATACATGTAGACGCAGATATGTATGACAGTGACATTGAGTGGTTAGCCTGCGTGTTCTGTACTGAGCTCACGCAACGCGTCGTACGTCCAGCCAGCAATAGGACTCGCCCATCAAGGAGCGCTGTCGCAAATTAAACGCATTATTAATTTATTATACATAAAACCAAAGGTATTTTAATAAAACTCGTATACTAAAAGATCAATAATTAAATTATTTTTTAAATGGTGAAGGTGTCAGAAAAATAAGATCGATAGATTTTATAAAAAGAGCATTATACAAAATGAAAATTATGTGAAATGTACGTTATACTAAATGTTATTAGAGCAAAAGAGGGTTATATGAAACATAACATTAGATCACATAAAATTAGGTTATTTGTTAAGATAGTTAATTGATTCAGGCGTGACCTTGCGGACATCCATTATAAAATACAATAGACGTGGAGATATTTAGTAACCTGTTCCGCTTAGTTATTTCTAAAGAGTCTTAAAAAACAAACCAACTCAAACACAGCGTGTTGCCACACCAAGCGCCGTCTGCGCTCAGCGCTTGGTGTGGCAACGCGCCGTGTTTGAGTTCGCGACAAGACAATCGTCATCCTGAGGATGCCTCGTTGAGAGGTGAAATACGTGTCGATTTCTTTCAGGGGTTTTTAAGCCTCTTTAGAAAAAGCTAAGCGGAACAGGTTACTAAATATATCCACTTCAATTGTATTTTTTTTTAGTTTATTTGTTTTTATAGCATTTGAAAATTATATCATGTGATATTTCAAGAGATATTATACTATCTGTTAGGGACCGTTCGTATTACATAAGCACTATAGGGGGGTGGGGGGGTCTATGCTTTGCTTATTTTTGATGACATGGGGGTTGGGGGTCTAGATGGTGATTACGTTAGCAGTAATTATTTACTTTTTTTACACATATGACAACCCACACATTGTCTATGCTTGAAAACGAAACGAATATATTTCTAGAATTATAACTGCTGCTCATGAATCAATTAAAAAAACAGAATACTTCTATTAAAAGAAAAATGCATATACCAATGTTTACGTAAGCATGGGAGGGAGGGGTAAGAGCTTTGCTTACTTTTGCTGACAAGGGGGTGGGGGGTAAATAATTGTAATAAATCTGCTTACGTAATACTTGAACGGCCCCTTATTATGCCATATATTACACATCCATTTTTGGGTCAGATAGAACACTGCTTCAATGATTATCTTGAAGATACACAGCGTTGTAAGTGAAGGTGAATGGAAGGCAAGATTGTTCTTCAAATCCTGTGTTGGTGAAAAACAAAAGCTTTGAAGATTAAGCTTGTTTTAACATGATGTGACGCTGCAGAAAGGATGTGCGGTAGTACTTAGCTCCACGTGTGCAAAGTGAATAGACTTAATTCAATATGGACACTTCCATTTTCGAAAGTCGTTACTGATTACTTTGCATAAACCATAGAAAGATATTCTCGTTAGAGTGGTTAGGATCAGAGATTTTACGGAGCTTCGGTTCCGGTTCCGAAAGGTCGGAACTTCCGATTAATATTACACCTCCGATTCCGGAGTTATACCGAAGTTCAAAACGCAGCGATGCACGTGACTAGATCGCGTACAAACAAGTTTTAACTCGTCATCAGTGTAATTTTAGTTTATTTTATACACGCTCGCGCTCAAAATCTCAGTTTATTGTTTTGTTTGTGGATGTTATCGCTAATATTTGACTGATTAAAGAGACTAAATAATACAATATTTCAGTTTTTTCATTAAGCCTTCCCATAACACATCTTTCTTCTACTTCCACCTTCGGCTCGGTTCCGGTTCCGAATCCGATTCCGATCAATCAAATTTAAAATCTCCGATTCCGGTTCCGATAAAACGACTTCCGTGACATCCCTGGTAAGGAGATATTCCTGAAAGTTATCAAGACAGAGCATTGTAGTTTGCAACCGCACTTTGTTACGATTTCTGAACACTCCTGTTTGGATTTCTTAGCATTCCTTGCTCTTAGGTCAATAATATTTACCTCCAACTCGGTATTCTAACCTCTTTTCTCCTCCCCAGGAATGGACAGTAGAATACCTCCTCTCCCATGGCGTCAGTCCCTACAAGATGGTCCTAGGTCTGCCTATGTACGGCCGAACCTTCATTCTGCTGGACCCTGCGACGAGGGTGCTGGAGTACGGGTCTACCCCAGTCGGAAGCACCGGGTTCAAGGGACCGTATACTGGAGAAGCTGGGTTTATGGGGTATAATGAGGTGAGATTGTGTTTTGTTATTATTTTGATAAGGGAAAAATAGTAGAACTTCCTGTGAAAGTTATCCAGGTAAGGACAGACTGATATACTTAAGAAGAAGACGTGATGAAGACCGGTTCAGAGGAAGCAGATACCTTAAAATACGTATGTTGCAAGGGATAGCTGAAACTACGAAACTTGTAATTGTTTTAAAAGTTAAGAGCGTTTATTCTGAAAGTGGTCAACGTCGCAAATAGATGTCAAATATTTCGCTGTTTTGATTAATTTGGCAATATTACTGTATGAAAATAAGAAATGTGGCTAACTAGCGAACTAGAATGTTAATAATGAATTACAATTATAACAATGAATTTGATGTTGTAACCGTTTTAGGTGTAAAAAAGGCATTTGAAAAGTTTCCAAATACTTTTTTACATCTAAAACTTAATATTCTGTGTAACGATATTAATTATGGCATTTCATAATAAATATTCTAGTTCGCTAGTTAGCCAAATTTCTTAATTCCATACAGTAATATTGCCAAATTAATCAAAACAGGTAATTATTTGACAGCTATTTACGACGTTGCCAACTTTTAGGAAAAACCCTCTTAATGTATTTCAGTAGTGTTCAAAAAAGCTCGTAGACACCAACATCATAAGACATTGCTGAAAAAATTGCCTGTTTTTTCTTCGATACCAATCAAACTGGAACGCAGGACTACTGGTCGACTGCTTGTCTATCAAACCGAATTGGCATGATTTCCCTGGACGATCTCTTTTATCTATCTTGCAGCTTAATTAACACTTTAATTACTAGATTTATGAGACTTAATTCCTATTCCAATGATCCTACGTTGAATTGTAGATATGCTTGGAGACCACGAACAAATCCTCTCCCTGGGTGTACCACTGGCACGAACAGTCCTCCACGCCATACATTCGAGACGGCGAGAAAGTTATCGCGTACGACAACGGACGATCTATTGCGATTAAAGTCAAGTAAGTCATAACATGTCTTCATAATGTCGTCCATGCTTAGCATATGCATGGATATGTTTGTTATGCGCGCTCTACACTCGTCTTCTCCTCAAATCTTGCTGTGAATTGACGCCGCGGTTTGCGCCGTAAACCTTGCGTCAAAAGCCTTTTCCCAACTATATTGGGGTCGGCTTCTAGTCTAACCAGCTGAATACCAGTATTTTACATGGAGCGACTGCCTATCTGACCTCCACAACCCAGTTACTAAATAATACGATACCCCTTGGTAAGACTAGTTGTCAGATTTTCGCGTTTCTGACGACCCCTAACGACTGTCAAAGAGCTACGAACGACAACCAGGACCAACGGCTTAGCGTGCTTTCCGAGGCACGGAGGAGTCTCGGGATGTAGAAATGGTCACCCATCTGTAGACCAACCCCGGCAAGGCCCCGTGCGGCTGTTAGTACACTTAGTCATGAGCTCCTTCAATAAAATTAGTATATTTTTTACACTTCTTGGACGTCCATTCCTAAACGATAGCCTTCTTCAAACTTACCTATCCATTTCTTCACAGAATGGCGATAGACAAAGGCTTAGGCGGAGTGATGGTGTGGTCCATAGACACAGATGACTTCAAAGGCAACTGCAACGAGACTGACGCGTACATCGACTTCGTGGAGAGGCACAAGAGGATGGTGAATGATCCTCTCGTCAACAAGGCGGTTAAAAACTTGAATATTCCTGATGGTGAGTTTTGATAGATTTTTATGAGGTATTTCAAAGAAATTACGGCAAAAAAGCTATCTATAACCTTCCTTAAGGTCTATTTATAACCTTGTTTCCAATTGAACAGACATCAACTTTATGAATGTGCTAATAAAGTTGATTTTAGACTGATTAGTACTGTTGAAAAAGTCATAAAAAATATGAAGTTATTTCAGCTGTTTTTCTTAAAACTCGTGTTTGTTTACATGTTTGGAAAATAAATTTCGAACGCAAATTACATGTTAATGTTTAAACTATGAAATTCATTTCAAATATGAGCTGTAGTGACCAAACGATAACGTTGTGACGGACGTCATATATGACGGGCAACTACCGGATGATTGATGTCAGGACGTTGTACATATACTCATCGTGCAGTAAACTCTGCTTGCGCGATGCGTAGTTCAGTTGTGGCGTTTGCATCGTAACCCGATTCGACGTCCATAAGTGTGGTCACTCCGTAAGTCCACCAGCGGACATCTTTCGGCTGAATTGAAGATGATTTTGATAAGCATGATGTTTTATTACTTTTTTGTCCACAGTATCCCTCGTAGGCTCAAAAGGACCAGCCTACGTAATCCAAGACTCCAAACTCCACCTGCGGTTGCCTCAACCGAAATATACAAACTACGCCCTAATGCAGACTATCAACGATGCTGTGACACTAGCTATAGAAGAAAAACGGATCCTAGACGAAGTGAAACGGCTCGAAAGCGGCAATGAGGTCAAAACGGATGATGATAAGGGAGGTAGCAGTAGTGTTAGAAGTAGTTTGGTTAGTGTAGCCCTCTTTGCGTTGGTGCTGTTGAAATTTTGGTAAGATTTAAGTTCCTATGTGATATTGGGTGGCACGGAGTATTTTGGGAATGGAGTGTTAGCCCTCGTTAACACTGGCGATTTTTTATCGCTCATTGGATTTTAAACTCTCGGTATTGAGCCGAGTATTGAGAATCCAACACAGCTCATACGGATACCAGCGCTTCAAAAAAGCGCACTGTTGAATTTTCAACTCTCGGTGCTAAACAGTGCGTTAAAATTCCAGTGCACGATGAAAATATGTCCATGCAAACGAGCGCTTAAGTTGGAAATATACGTAAAAGTAGATGACTTGTTTTGAATGCCTGATCAACAATAAACTGTAAAACACAAAATATCATTACTTAATTTTATATGAGATTTTGACAACAGATTACTTAAGAGTTTAACTGACACTAACGAGACACAATAGAATTGTGATTGTTATCGACTTGTAAAGGCATTTGCCTTTACAAGTCGATAACAATCACAATTCTACAGTTCTACGACAGTTGAGCGGTTAAATTAAAGTTAAAGTCGTAAGTCGTCAATTAGTCTTTTGAAGACCACTACAGTTGCAAGCGTGATGATGATGGCAATTTCTTTCTTTATTGCGGTCATATTTTCTCGACTTCTTTCTCTCCTTTCGACTTTCGAGGTTACCCTCAAATTAAGGTTTAAATGGAATAGTCAATATCATTATTTTTTTTATGCGACGTGAAACTTGAGGCAGTTGTCCCATCGAGCGCAACGAGCAGCGAGTGCGCGAGGGTGACGAGCGATTACTCGCTGGTATGCATATATATGTACCAAGCGTGAGTCTCTCGACGATTGTTCTGCCCGCCAAGCGAGCGTCTGCTGAGCGAAAGAGAGTACCTTTGATAGCTCTTTTCGCTGCGACGAACAAGTACTCACCGGTCGTGTGAACAGTTAGACATCACCTATGATATGTATCTCTTTTATTCACACGGGACCTACAATATTTGTACGTTTCTTAAGCGAGAAAATCGTTGATGTGAGTCGCTTCCAGGTCGGCGCGGCGCGCGGTGAGACAGGTGCCTCAAATTTGGGACTCCATTTGTTCAATACTCCGTGACGTTGTAAGTGAAATAAAGATAATGGTCTCAGATTATGTTTTCGGTAAGGAATAAGTATGCTCATTTTAGGAGTTAGGAAAGGAATTTAGAATACAGTAATATTATGTTTAAATAACAAACTCCCTTATTTTTTAAACTTTGTCAAGTCTTAAATCAGCAGTTCACAACCATTCGACAGGCTTTCGAGTCGAAACTGACTTATTTTCGGTTAACGTATTTGCCTTGCCCCGACAGCAAATAGTCGTCGGAAGATTAGCGGTCGTGTATTTGGTTAAAACTGAAAAAAATCGGGTTTTTGATTTGTGAACAGCGTTTAAAAGGAGCACGCGGCTAAGAAATAACAGTAGCATTGGTCAATGCATCAGGTTAAGCTATGATTGCCGGGGTTCATCCGTGGATGGGTGACCATCTTTACATACTGAGAGTCCTCCATGCTTTGGAAAGCACGTTAAGCCATTAGTAACGGTGGTCATTCGTGGATTTTTTTCATCCGTTACGGGTCGTCAGAAGCCCAAAATACTGAAAACCAGTTTTACAAAGGGGTATCGTATTACCCAGCTACCGGGTTGTGGAAGTCAGATAGGCAGTCGCTCCATGTAAAATACTGGTATTCAGCTGCATCCGGTTAGACTGGAAGCCGACCCTAACATAGTTGGGAAAAGACTAGGCAGATTGATTGTTTAGTGGATTCCTTTGATAACATTGATTGTTTTTCGATTCGGCACGGAAGCGTATCGAATGGTTGTGAATAGCTATGCAGTACTAGTAGCTACTGTCGAATTTTCACTCGAATATCATGGTAACTTGTGATTGGCTGACCAAAAAAAAAAATCGTATAAATATAGATTTTATAACAGATTTAAGTAATTAATTAGGCTTTCAGAAATCAGAAGTGGATCATATTTTAAGTAAAAAAAAAAAGATTCCGACTAATTGCGAACCTCCTCCTTTTTGAAGTCGGTTAAAAATCAACAAATTTCGAATGCTGCCACAAATGTTTTGATTTAATTAAAATATAAATAGATCTTTGTTGTAAATATAATTATTATAAGAACTTAACATTTTGATATTTACTTAATTATTTTTTATAAATAGGTATGTAATCTTGTGTGATGTTTTTCATATTTTTTTTTGTAATCTTTGACAATATTTTAACGAAAATAAGTACCTGCTTATCTAAAGTCGGTAAGCGACGGCCTTTATCAAAGAATTTATGTATTAAATACTTAGTATTTTTTAATGATTTTTGTGTTTTTTTATGTTTATAAATAAAATATATTGTGAAAAATATTTTTATTTGTATTATTTTACAGTGAAATGAAATGAAATGAAATCGTTTATTCTGTAAATAGGATATCTGAATCACTTTTACATGTCATATAAACACTTTTAATGTAATAACCAAACAATAATATTCAGCATATTTAATTTTCTACTTATTTACAAGAGTATGACAAAACTAAAAAAATATAATATCCTAACCTAACTAAAACTATTAGACTAAAACTAAACTAAAATTAAACTAAAATATGGCGTCGAAAAATTCCTCCGCGTCGCTGTCGACTGGTAATGTACCCAAGAGACTGGCCGCATTGCCACGTTGTATGGCAATGCTTAGCCGCTGGCCAAGGTAAAAACCAGCCCTTGGGTCACGAGAAGTGTCAACCAGTCGTTTGGAGATTTCATTGAACAGACCGTGAGCACTCGGACCCCACGGCCCTAGGGTTTCAACCCCAAACGGCTCGAAAATATAGTGACCTATAAGGTTATTATACTTTCGCCGCTTGAGGTTTTCCGCAGCCGCAGCGGCAGCGCCAGCACAGCACGCCGAGCCAGGAAGATGGGATGGCGCTAGAGTATCGACACACGTTGCGTCCCACACTAAAGGCCTACCCACCTTCCATGGAAATAAAGACATGCCGTCCGGTCTCTTGCCATCGTCGCGTGCCAAACCGTTGGGTTCTAATACAGCTGGAACGCCGACGGTGACAAGAGCTCGTCGGATGATGTCATTAATGTTTGCATGCCGCGCTAAGCGACCCGCACTTCGGCTGCAGGACAGGCCGTGGTGTCCGAGGCTGTTGACAACTTCACCACAGTGACAGCGATGAGGAGAACAACAAGGAGCTCCTAGACGCAGGGAAGCAGCAATGCGGAAGGTAGTGTCGTCGAACAAAGTGCCTAAGTTCGACGACGGTAGTGCATGAAGCCACAGGCCCGACTCCCACTTACCCACAGCCAACAGGCGCGCACGCTCCACAGTAGTAACAGACGTCTCAAGTAAATTGTTCTGTACTACTCTGCAGAGCGGCTCATCCCACCGTCTTTGGGAAAATGGGTTGTCGGGCGGATCTGAATTCGGGCAAGCGAGTCTCCAGGCATCCATAGCCTCGGTGAGGCACGGCACATCAAAATTAATCAGTGTGGAAGCTAGGATTTTCCTGATTAATTTCTCAGTACCGTGAACCGAGGATATGAAAGCCGGTAAACTAATACTAGAAATTTTGCGGACGCCGAGGCCTCCCATACGGATAGGAAGAGTAGCTTGTGCCCAAGCTCGGTCGTCCAAGGCCACATTTAAGATCGAGGTTAATGTATGCCGGATAATTTGGTCCATTTTGTCTAAAAGATGAGTGTGTTTCCATAAATGGGAGGCGCGGAGGAAATATGTCAATTTAGGACCGAAACAGCAGTAACGGATTAAGGTTATGGCCGAATGCATGTTAATTTGGAACAATCTTTCCGAAACGTCATTGAAATTTTGAATTTTTTCCTCAATAAAACCGGGGAAGGAGTCCTCAAAGATAGGTGACCCGAGGAGACGAAGAGAGCTTTTTTCAATAATTTTGATTTCTGGGGCTATTGTGTTGAATTTGGAAAGTGTATCATGTCTGTCAGTACTGTCCGCTAAGTATAGTTCACACTTCGAAAGGTTGAGTTCAAGGCCAATGGAATGTAGTTCATTTTTTAGGAAATGAAGGTCATTTAGAACAGTTTCTACATCGCCTCCCAGGGTTCCATCGTCGAGGTACCAAACGTTAAATTTGGAATTTAGCTGTCGAATAATTGGATGAATGGCTAAACTAAAAATCACTGGCCCGAGGGGGTCACCTTGTTGACAACCAACAGCAGATTCCAGAAGGTTGTCCCGAAACAGTAATTTAGATGGGTGTCTGTAACATTGCCAAAGGAAACTATAGATTTGGGGTATTTCTTTTTTAGTTTCTGCCAGCAAGGTGTCCCTATTCACTGAATTGAAGGCATTCTTTATGTCAACCTTCAGGATGACCTCTCCTTTGCCAGAATTTAGGTAGGTCGACAAGGCGTGTACGGCAGCCTCACAGCCCCCTTTGGAGCCGTAACCTAGCTGCAGGGGCTGAAATTTTTTCGAAACCGCCTCACCATAAAATTTACAACAAATCTTTGCTGCCATACGACGGTATGTGGTTCCCACGGCAATAGGACGAATGCCGCCATCCCTCTTGCGCAGGGCGCATAAATTGGCCCCGTATAGAACGTCGATGACGGCCTCGTTCACCTTGCCGGAGAGCATAAGGTTAATCAGAGCCGTAAGCTCCTTCAAGAGCAACTCACCAGCTTCCCCGGCGCCTGAACAGATAAGATCCTTTAGGTGCTGAGGACTCAGGCCGTCGAGGCCAGCAGCGGAGCCGCTCCGGAAGGAACAAATGGCTGTGATCAACTCTCGACCTGTAATGGTGAGGGAGTGATTATCCGGATCAGGGGGGTCGGGAAAAGAAATGCCATCCACTGGGGCAGGGTGTTTGCTCTCCAGAGCTGCGAGAGTTTCTGGAGAACACGGTGCCACCACATCACTACTAAAGAGAATCCTGGCTGCTCCACTAATGTCACCTTCCCCTAACTTCGATTCTACGAAATGGGATATACTTCTTGAAGAGGTATATCTCTGTGTCGGTAATTTGGAATCCAAATTATGAGCCGAAATATTACAGTTTTCTTTAATTTGTGCGGTTAGTGTTTTTTTGGTTGCCAAATTCTTTTGTACATGTAGAATTCTGTAAGGAAAGGTGAGCAGCTGTTCCCAAGCACTTCGCGAGTTCTCCCGGATGGCAAGACGGACGCAACCTGCGAGGTGTTGTGCCACAAGAGGTCTAGCACCGCGGGGAACTCGCTTCAAAACAGGTACAGAGTTTTTGAATTTAGAAAGGGTTTTCCAAAACGGGTCAAAATTGGATGTAGCAGGTGTGGTTGGTGTGACTGTTGAGACAGGGTCTGAAGAGAGTGCATTTGGAGGTCTGTGCACCTTTCCGATATGCACATTCAGACCCCGCTTACCTTTAAAAAACCGTGCCTGGGTACACAGCGGACATCTCTCCAGGGTGCTCTGCAGTGTTGTCGAAGGTTGACGTGCACTATCACTATCATTCACCACATCGCTGCTGCCACTGAGCATTTATTTTTTTACTTATATGCTAGGTTGATAAAAATAATAACTTTTTGTTTTATATTCATATAAAACAAAAAAAAAAAACTAGATGAGTTCGGCGTTTCCTATCTGACTACTCTGAGAAGAAAGGCCGAAACAAACTCAGAGGTCGCAGTCTCTTTTAAAGTCCAGACATAATCTTGGTCAGGCCATATGAAGACCATGTAGATTAGTGTCTGAAATGGTCTTTTGAGGAAAGAACCACACAGATTTGAGTGGACCTGTCCAGTCAGTGCAAGCATTTGTCAGTAATCGTGGAGCTCAACTCAGAACTTAAGGAGCTCAGATTCACATTCCAATAGGGTTGATGACTAATATTTGGATAGTTCAAAGAAATTATGTAATTTTCAGTGATAAAATACCTAATTACCTAATTTCCAGTTAATATACCTAAAGTTCAAAGAACACAGACAAAAAATTGTAAACTTCCGGGACCTCACTTGTCATTCAGGACGCGTTTGCAAAATTGATAGGTATAGAATCGAACTACTACATTGACACGAGTCACACACACACAAGTGAACGCACGGTTAATTGCGAGAATAGTAGTCAAGTGAACAGATTTTGATACTTTGATTATTTATAAAGTTTTTTTTTTTTCTTCTTAAAAATTCTTTATAATACATAGGCATAAAAAAAATATTTCGTATTGTTGTTTATATTTTTGCTAAATAATTCTTAGATATAAATACCTACTTCAGTGACTGCTAGGCACTGGAAGCCCTCTACTAGTAGAGAGATGTGGGCTGTGGACTTCGGGCTGGTTTTGTCAGTAATAATGAGACCTTGCCTCCGGACTTGATGGAATGACCTGAAGGTGTTCTAGTACCTAGTTGTACTCGTCTAGGAGTTCCAGTGAAATACACCGTCAGGTCATTTCATCAAACCCGAAGGTAAGATCGCATCATTACTAATAAAACAAGCCCAAACTCAGCAAATCTAGTTCTGCTCGTCGAGGACTTCCAGTAGCAGTCACCAAAGCACACCTTCAGGTCAAAGTCCGGAGGTAAGGTCTCATCACAACTAACAAAACGAGCCCAAAGTCGGGACACCTAGTTCTACTCCTCGAGGAGTTCCAGTAGCAGTTACCGAAGTACACCTTCAGGTCACTCCATCAAGTCCCAGACGAATAGAAATTTATAAAACTTACCTACTTTTATTGAAATAAAATATTATCTTCAAAATCTGTGATCATAAAATTATCTTACCGTATCAAGTATCAAATTAGGATTACCGAATATTTTGTATTTGTGCAGCGATCTTTTCCACACGAGCCGCTGCAAACAGGCAATACAGGGTCCACTCACCACAGCGGCCGAACGCGGACTGAGGTTTCTTTCGAAATGTTAATAAAATACATCGAAACAGGGATCGAATAAAATAACCCTTAATGCAATCGATTAAGATTCATCCGTAATAGCAAAATATGTGAAAAAGTTAGTTTTTTTTTTTTTGCGACTATTTGTGACATTTTGAAGCATTTTTTTTCCTTAGATTTAGAATTGAATATGTCTGCCTACTTATTGTATTTTTAGAAATCCTAAATTAGGTTGATAATAGAACAAAAAATGTACCGAAACTCAACCCGGTATCGTTAAATTTGTGGGAAATGGCAATGGAAGACGTTTTTACAATAAAAAAAAAATGTATAAATGAAGATGAAGAACCAATGTATATGTGGTAGTTATTAGTTATATTTGATTCGGTTTAGTTTTGTCACAAAATGTACCGAAAAACAGCATAATTTTGTTCGATTTGCAAACGCGTCCTTCACATGAAAAAAATGTTTTTTTTTTACCTTTACCTTGCTGGTACTTAATTATTGAAGCTGGAATGTAAATTATATCAGCTTCGATGCTTACTTACATCATTCAAATGAAGATAAGGCGTAAAATGCAATAGATGTGAATATATTTAGTAACCTGTTCCGCTTAGCTATTTCTAAAGAGTCTTAAAAAGACCCTGAAAGAAATCGACACGTGTTTCACCTCTCAACGAGGCATCTTCAGGATGACGATTGACTTGTCGTGAACTCGAACACGGCGTGTTGCCACACCAAGCACTGAGCGCAGACTAAGCGGAACAGGTTACTAAATATATCCACATCTATTGCATCTTATAACAGATTTCCGCAAGGTCACGCCTGAATCAATTAATTATCTTGAAGATCAGGAGATTACCTTTATTTTTTTTAAACAATAAAAATCGTGCATGCTCTTTTTTTTAAACAGAAACAGGAAATTAATTCGATAGTTGTTTTACTTTATAAATTTTAGTTGTACTTAAGTAGGTAATGTTCCGAAACCCGGGAGATTAGTCCCGAAAAAATATTTTGTCGTAAAGCGTCTCCACTTTGTCTCTGTTCTTTTTCGAACTTTAGGTATTTTAGCTCACCTATTTCCGATAACTGGTAATTTCAAAGAAAAAAAAAAATACAATTGAAGTGGATATATTTAGAACCTGTTCCGCTTAGCTATTTCTAAAGAGTTATAAAAAACTGTGTTGCCACACCAAGCGCCGTGTTCGAGTTCGCGACAAGTCAATCGTCATCCGGAGGGTGCCTCGTTGAGAGGTGAAACACGTGTCGATTTCTTTCAGGGTTTTTTTAAAACTCTTTAGAAATAGCTAAGCGGAACAGGTTACAAAATATATCTACTTCTATTGTATTTTATAATGGATTTCCGCAAGGTCAATATTGGTCAATATTGTTTGCAATATTTGCAATGGGTATCATGTGTGATGGTTACAAGAAATAATTAGGTACGACATAACATAACATAACATCACGCCTTGTTTTCCCGAAGGGTTGGGCAGAGTTGTCCCTGTAGCAGGCACACCCACATTTCACCAATTATGTTTAAGTCCCATGTAATAGGGGACTAGTCTATTGTCACCAACCGGGCACGAATCCAAACTCCGAGCTGCTAGTGAGAAATTTCAAATAGAAAAACCCAATAACACTGCCCGACTCGGGAATCGAACCCAGGTCCTCATGCTCAGCAGTAGCGCTTGTGACCACTAGACCAACGAGGCAGTCCGATAAGATAAGGTAAGATATAATAAAATACAAAAAAGCAGTTTAGTATTAAATAAATAATATTTAATTAGGTAAAAATAATCTACAAATCTTCGTAAGGAGACCCACAGCGCACATTGTAGAAGTGATCACATACCTGCAAACAAAAATAACAAAAGTTAGCTACTTCCATGCTATGGCTGCGTTATTATTATTACAAAATAAAAAGTTATTGGTATTTAAAATTCACTTTTTTGTACCAAAAATACTCTAAATCCATTAAAAACTAACAAATTTTCAACTGGGATTAGTTATGACTTTGAGACACCCGCTAAGCGACGGCCGCTCGCGCCCAATGTAAAAAAATCCAATGCGGATTTTTACCTGGTAAAAATCTATAAAAATAGGCAGGCCCACCAGACACCACCCTTGGTCGGAGGATCCTCCCTTTTCTATAGATGATGAGTAAACTTTACACCCTGTTCCTCACATCTCTATACTGGTGACCCCGACGTGATCATCACAGAGTGTGATGATACTCTGAATATGAAGTCGGAACGTTCTGGAGGTTTTCCTTGAAGAAGTAATCCTGAGAGTAATAACCGAAAAATAATATCCCAATAATATCCCAAAACAATATCCCAATAATATCTCAAAAATTATATCCCAATAATATCCCAAAAACAAAATTCCAATAATATCCCAAAAATAATATCCCTAAAATAAAAACCCAATAATATCCCAAAAATATCCCAAAAGCTTGAAGTGGCAATAACCCAAAAGAAAAGGCGTTGCACCAAAACACGTTTACAGTCCTTAGTCGATAATTCCTAATTCCAATTATGTCAGTTAGTAGAACGACCATAAATAAAGTACAATATTTCTTGTCTCACACGTAGCCGAATCAAAAAAAAAAGGCCAAAAATGCGATCAGAAATCATGCTAGGCTAAATAACTATTCGTACGGTACGTATTGTATTTTTTAGTCCATAAATGTCAAATAAATAACTGAAGAATGCAACGATTTCTTACTTGAAACTGTTCATTGAAGAGCGTGCCGTTCGCACAGAGGTCAGTGCTCACCAGATGTTGACGCCAGCAGTAGTGGAACGCCTGTAAAAGTATGTAAAAAGAGTATTAGATTATATTAAAATCTGCCACCCTTGACCTCTCAATCAATGATCCACCTCCTCAAAAAAACAAGAATCAAGAATGGAAGGGATGTTTTTATAAGAGGGAAATCGTTACTCCTCCACTCCTCCTCTTCTTCCTCCTCCTTACTTCCTTACTTACAAATTTACGCTTTGACCCTGAGTGTCTCAAACACGGCAAATCTCTTTGCCTATTTATCGAAAATCCACATTTGATGATTTTGTGTAACAATTCAAGAAGTGCACATAGAACGACTAATATAATTATCATCACAATTTTCTGTTTGCAAATTAGTGGAAGGAGCTGTTGATTCCTATATTTATATAATCCTCTTCACCGTATCTGGGAACAGTGATCCAAACTATTTTTTTTTCCTTTCATAAGCTCTCTCATGACTAGCCTCAAGTCGTTTCCCTTATGATTAAGTATCCTTCGGCCCTCCATTTCGTGTCAATAGCGTTTACTTTTTACCTATTACCTTGCATGCGGCATGAAGAATTACCTGACATCCAGCTTGCACATCAGCATAGTACCCCCTCGGTCTTCCATCACAGGTGAAGCTCGTGCGTGGTGCAGTCACCAACACCGGGTGCAGTGGAGGGTTGTGTGGCAGATGTAAGACGTGGTAGTAGTCGTAAGGCTGCTGGCTGAAGACAGTGGCCAGGGCTGGAAATACGAGGATAAAGAAAAAAATAACTTTACCGTGCATCTCATCAGGGTAGTCCAAATAGTTACGACAATAAAAAAAAAGTGGTGGCACTCCGGGAGTGCCGATAGAAGTGAACAAGATCGCCTTGGTGGAAGAAAAATACATATAGAACATTGGTCCGTAACTTCATCTGAATAAAAAGCATAATCGCGTTTACCAAAAAAAAAAGTCTTTAAAGTAAAAATACTTGCATAGCATATTGATTCGTAATTTAATATAAAGAGCACAATCGCGTTTACAAAACCTTTAAAGTAATAATACTTGCATAGAACATTGATCCGTAACTTAATATAAATAAAGAGCACAATCGCGTTTACAAAAATGAGGTGTCGTCACAGTGTCGCGAAATCAATGGTTTAGTCCCATCTCAAAAATTCCCAACGCGCCTAAAGAAGTTTTCACTTTAAAAATATTCCTCATACCTCCTACCTCGTATCTTCCGCGATTCTTGATAGTTTTCGAGTTATCATTGTTTTTTAAACTTGAAAAATTCTTTGCAGCAATCCCAGTTATTTGGTTGATTAAGTACCATTTTTTATGTGATATTGTGCAAACCTACATTCCGCCCAGGTTTTTTGAAATGATTTAGGAACCAGGCAGTACTTAAAAAAATAAGTAGAAATTTCGTCAATTCCTCCTTTTGGATCAACATTTTCTTGAAATAATGATAGGAAGATGATTATTTTATTTCTGAAAGAATATTCAATTACAACAAAAATTGCAAAAAAAAATATATGTGAAAAAGCTGTGTAAAAATATAGATACATTTTTTTAATGAGTTGGACTAGCCTGTATATCTTGGAATCAAGTTTATTTGTTTTCAAGCATAAGATTATTTTTCAGTATACAAGTTACTATGCTCGATAATACTTGGTAGGGACAGCCCAGAGTGTTTTTGAGCAAGCATATGCAGGGCGAAAACTTGATAGCTGGGTAGATGCGGCATGACGAGAGAACACCGAAAATATATTTGAAAAGTTTCATATAGGCGCCCTGTGCGCAGCAGTCCATTTTCAGATTTAAAAAATGGACCAAATTTTTTTTTTTTTTATAAAGTCGAATGTAAGTGTATAAATATTATAGATTGAAATAAGTAATTATCTGATACTTAAATATAATGTTTCTTTATTAAAGGTTTAAAAAATCTTGGGCATTATTAACTTGCAAATCGAATCGAAATTAATTACCTTTAACTTTTATAATTTTCATTTGAAATCTTGCAAAGCTCAAAATATACCGTGTAATTAGCAGTTTTTCCTTGGATTCAAGGCATTAAAATCCTAGACAGGTACATTTTAATTATCACACAAATAATAAAGTAATCAACGATCACAACATACCCAAAAAAATCACAGCCAAAATCTTGAACATGGCGAGTAAAAAATAAGATAAATAAACAATAAATAAATAGGCACTATAAAATAAATAAATAATAAGCGCCAGGTCGATGGCCGCCTGCGCGCGCGCGGATCACTACTAAATCAATTGAGGTAATCCGATTTGGAATAAGTATGGGTACTTATTGATCTAGCTAGAGGACGGGATTATGCAGTACGAAGCGCATGCGTTGAAATAAGTGAATCGTCTTGTGGTAACTTAGTTTACGAAAAAAGACCAACTCAAGTTAAAAGAGATAAGGTGCGCTGAAACACTTAATACTCAAGGAGCTGATACCATTTGGGGATCATTTTATAATAATCCCCAGATGGTATCATAACAAACGGTGATTCAAGAAGAAAAAAGACATGAATGAAGAAGTCTTCGAACTCTAACTTTTAAGACGTCGTACTTATTTGGTAAAATCTACTACCAATCAGACCTTGGCCCAGCAGTAGGACAACATAGGTTGATAAAAATAACGTCGTCTACGACTCTTATTACACTTGTACGTAGTATACTGCCATATTTTGTGTAATTTCAGCGACACTTTATCCAGCCGCACCTACCCTTTGAACTGGAACACTAGATCGTATTTAGTGGCAGTAAGTAGTCTCTTGGCTTGACTTGAAGTTTTAGGTCCGCGGGGTAATTGTGTGATACATAAAATGACAATAAAATTGATTGCAATGGGTTTCATTTTGACAGTTCACCCACGTTCATCGCGTTATTTACGTTGTTGAGCTGACAATTTTTTCAAATCTATGAAGAAATGGATTAGCAAAATCCTTCAAAACTCTCGGATCCTGATTGAAAGTGTGTTCCATTGAGTCGAGACCCCTTTGAGGGACTCCCTATTACTTATTATGAGACACTTATGTCAGCAGCTATTAAGAGGGTATATTCTAAAAGTTGGCAACGTCGTAAATATCAGTCAAATATTTACCTGTTTTGATTAATGAGATTGCTTTTCATAATCAATATTCTAGTTCGCCACATTTCTTATTGCCAAATTAATCAAAACAGCGAAATATTTGACATCTACTTGCGACGTTGCCCGCTTTCAGAATAAACGCTCTTAAGAAAAATGTCTATCTCTAACATAACACCATCCAGCACAACAGTATTACATTTCGCGCACGCTCAGAAGGTCGCTAAGCTGCGCAGACGCACTGACCATAATGTGCAATCAACCTGACGTTACACATTATCATAGAGTAACTACCTGGATTAAAATCTGCCTATTAGACATATTGTTTACCATTTTTACACAAAAAAGCAGAGACTTTACAATTTAATTATGTTTCTTCAAAATGTTAAGCCAAAGTTCACTTTTGTTTATTTGACAGACTGTTTAGTAATATTAATTAATCCCTAATTTTAATATTAATCTTCCCATCATACTTACTCTCCCATTGCTAGATAAAGAAATCTCTCAAGTTCTTCCAAATACTCTTTTTCTGCATTCATCCAAGCCTCGTCGCGGTGTGTGAAGGTGGTAGGCACCTACACTAGGTACAGTCGGTCTATTTAGTAAACATCTCACCGTGGAAAAAACTATAAGGTGAAGTGAGCGGTCAACAGTATTAATCCCTTCATCAGGTAGAATGACAGCTTACTTCAATTTATAAAATAATTACGACTCTGAAAAATACGAATAGCTCTGGCTTTGATGACATTGAGACTAAAATAATAAAAAGCGTAGCTGTTGAAATTTCATCGATTTTCAGCTTTATTACTAACCTATGTATAGAACAAGGTATTTTTCCCGAAGACTTAAAACTGTCCGTAATAAAACCACTGCATAAAAAGGATGATCGTCAAAATATACACAACTACAGACCCATTGCTCTTCTTTCAATATTTTCCAAAATAATTGAAAAGGTTATTTATAACAGTATATACATGTTTCTTGAAAAAAATGGCATTTTAACTAAAGAGCAGTATGGTTTTAGAAAGTGTAAAAACATAAACATGGCCATTTATGAACTGATCAACGAAATAGTTACAAATATGGACCAAAAAATACCTGTAACAGCCTTATTTATGGATATGACTAAGGCTTTCGATTTTGTTGACCATGAAATCCTTCTAAATAAGCTATATAAATATGGCATTAGGGGCAAAGTTTTAAACTTAATAAAGTCATACCTTACTGGCAGAAAACAGGTAACTAGTATTTCAGCAGTCGATGTTCACACTAAAACTGATATTAATTACCAATCGAGAGAGAGACAAATTTACTATGGTGTGCCTCAGGGAAGTGTGCTTGGCCCTTTATTATTTTTATGCTATATAAATGACCTTCCAAAAACCATACCACATCCTATGACCCTATTTGCTGATGACTGTACCATAGTATTTTCTGGTGAAAATAGTGACTCATATGAAAATGACATAAATAGTAGCTTAAGTCTAATAATTCAATGGTTAAATAATAACAACTTACAGATTAATTTTAATAAAACTCAAATAATGACATTTAAACAAAGAACTAATCCTAAAATTCTTGACATTAATTATGACCAAAATAAGATTATTAAAACGGAACAAACCAAATTTCTAGGTATTTGGCTAGACGAAAAGATGACATGGAATACACACATGGAGAATATGATAAAAAAAATTCATCAATTTTGCTATGCTTTACACAATTTGAATAAGGTTGCACATCGTAATACTGTCCTTACTGCATATCATGCATATGTCTCCACAACTCTTCGTTACGGCATAATATTTTGGGGCAACTCTACCAATAGAGAAATGGCATTTAAGGCCCAAAAACAATGTCTTCGAGCCATATGTTTGTTAAAAACCACCGAAAGTTGCAAACCATTTTTCGTTAGTTTAAAAATACTTACGCTTCCATCCCTCTATATTTATGAAATATCAATATTTGTTAAGGAAAATATGTCTAAATTTGAAAAACTTAATACTAGACGTCACCAAAGCACACTAAAATCAAAAAAATACAATACTGCACTTTTCTCAAAGAGTTGTCTCGGCATGTGTCCAAAAATCTTCAATAAACTACCAAAAACTTTAAAAAGCATGACCAACATAAACCATTTTAAATCGCAACTCAAAAAATTCTTAGTTGAAAAGGCTTACTACTCTATCAATGAGTTTTTAGAGGATAGAAGCATAAAATAAAAAAGTCCGATCCACTTGTTATTCTATCTTGTTTACGACGATACTTGTTTGAAACAGTTTTATTTAGTTTGTAGTTTTTTTTATGCCTAATTTGTACGCCTTGCACGGCAAAACATAGTGATACAACGCAAATTTTATACCATGTACCATACTACCTATGTTCAACAAATAAAATACTTTGACTTTGACTTTGACTTTCAAGCGCACTTCACTTAAGGGCCTATACTACCTCAAATGGCTTAGCGTGATCCTTCGTTATATCGAAAATACTGTAGCATTAATTTTGAAATAAATATATGTTAAAGTTAAGGATTAATGTTAAGTACTATGTTAGACCAAAAACACGATTTCATAAAAAAAATCTACAAAAAAAAAAAACCAAAGTTACCTCCAAACCGAACAATAAACCGCTGGTATTCAAAAATTGCTTCAAATTAGATCACGAAACTTTGCATAATAACTGAATTAACTATAAAGCAGCGACTATATTTTGTATTTTTTTTTAAATTACCTACCATTATTTTCGCCGTAAAAAGCAATTACCTACCTAAATTATTGGCGCCTCGGAGCCGCTAGCGCCCCACTCCGTCTCGCTCTCACTCACTCACTCCGCGAGCAGTATGGTGCGAGCGAGGTAAAAAGTGAATTTGAGCTGAGGTAGTAATCTCGCTAATATCTGTGAGGTAGTAGGCTCTTAAGTTTTCACAATCGGCTTGTGAACTCGCCATCGCTTTAAGGCTCGTGCAGACCAGCGCGATATCGCGGGCGCGACAGGCAGCGCGACCCTTGTCGCGCCCGCGATATCTCGCTGGTCTGCAAGAGCCTTTATGGGCCAACCTCTGCGGTGACAGCGCAGTCCATCTTCATGCATGCATTGTATAGAGACTCTTTCCCATCTCCATTATGTTATCTTCTTCTCAGAAACATCAACGGTGATCGTTGATTTATTTCTCAATTTTTCCCAGTTTTATTTCAGGAAATTATTGCTATAATAAGTACTAAAAATTACATAGAAATTTACGTAAGTATTCATTATACATTAAAACCACATAACATAACATCACGCCTGTATTCCCCGAAGGGTTAGGCAGAGGTGTACCTATAGTATACCTACATTTCGCCAGTTATGTTTAAGTCCCATGTAATAGGGGGCGAGCCTATTGCCATCAACCGGGCACAAATCCAGATTCCGGACTGCTACTGAGAAATTCCTGATGGAAAAACCCAATAACACCACACACACATTAAAACCATTGCATTAAAAATAAAATAAATTTAAGTTAAAAGTATAATTATAGTTATTAGGTTAAAATTAATACGATTATATTTAATTATAATGATAAAACAATAATCACTTAAAAAATGGTGATGAATTGGCATGCAGGTGCATCCACACCAACACCACAGAGTTCCACCGTTCGGATAATACGTTTGATAAATAATACAATTAAGACGCAGATATATGACAGTGCAACAGGGCAACCGAAGGAACACGGGTGGGTTTTAGTCAGTAAGAGTCTGACACGCCCTCCCGCTCCGCCCAGAGCGGGAGAAGTTATTTGATGATTTCCCACCCTCAAAAAAAAAAAAAATATATATGTCACAGTGACTGCGTGTTCTGTACTGAGCTCACGCAACGCGTCGTACGTCCAGCCAGTAATAGGACTCGCCCATCAAGGAGCGCTGTCCTAAATTAAACGCATTATTAATTTATTATATATAAAACAAAAGGCATTTTAATAAAACTAGTACCTATACTAAAAGATCAATAATTAAATTATCTTTAAAATAGTGAAGGTTTCAGAAAAATACGCTTGATAGATTTTGCGCGATTCTCAGTTTTTTATCCGCTTTAGACCTAACTTTAGAAATTAATTTCACTATGTAATATAAAAATAATTCAAAATATGCCTAAATTAAAATATTACAAAAATGCTCTAATTTAACATATATTTTTTCCAAATCATTAAACCTACGAATTTAGACGTCATCTTCAGTATAAAATCATTAAAAGTCTGTTATCGTCCTCTTAATATTTAATTGAATTTTATTTGGGATTCTCAAGTCCTCTCTATGAGTAAGGTATTTTTTAAATATTCTTCTCCCGTATCTCAAAAACAGCATAATGATTACTGCACGAAACATGCTCTATTTAAAAATCAATAGTCTATATCGTGTCAAGGCTCTAGGAAGCAATGCAAGTAATGTCAAGGTACTTGTAATGGATATAGCAAGCCTCAGGTATTGGAGGAAGATAATAAAAATGTAGAGTACAAGTGAGTACACATACACACAGTGAAAGAAATTGATGTGCGGTCGAAAAATAAACATCTATACATCCATTGCACTTTGGAATAAATTAAAAAAAAAAAATTTAGAATAACAGAGCTTTTGTCAGCAATTTCGTTCGCATACATACTTCAACAACTTCATTTAAGGGATGCGCTAAGGTAGGCCGCGAAATTAATTTTTTCTTACGTTTTTTGCAATTTGCAGGCATTGTCAGGTTGTATGTTGATTACAATATGATTCGGGACCGTAACAAATATGGCTTTACACAATTATAATCATTAGAATCAGCAATACAACTTCTTAAGTTAGAATTTGCCTCAAACGCCATGATTTCATAAAATAGGATAACTTGTGAACTTAGAACAGAGTTGTATTGATGATTTTTTATTATGATTATAATTATACTGTGTCACGTGGTTTTACACGGATAAGTCTCAATCCCGTGTAAATATTGGGATAAAAAGTATCCTATGCAAAATTTTATCCAAATCCATTCAGCCGTTTTTGCGTGAAATCGTAACAAACAAACGTGCAAGAAATCAAATCTTTTCTCTTTATTTATAATATTAGTTTAGAAAAATAAATAATTGTTAGGCGAATCATATTTAGATCAACATAAATAAAATTATAACCTGATACTGATCTGCAAATTGCAAAAAACGTAAGAAAATTTATATTTCGCGGGCTACGCTGACGCTTAGGGGTTGACCATCAAGAAAGTGAAACCTACCTACCTACTAGACACCTACAGTTTCTGCTTTGCTGTGTCTTCCCAAGTCAGTCTGTCAAGCACATAGCACTTTATGTGCGTGGCAGACTAAGCTAAATTTGTAAACCAAATGATCACAATCTTTGTCAAAAAACAGATAAAGCTACGCAGCCACAACACAAAAATCTAGACAGAAAAGTGTGGTTTCCAGGTGCAAATCTATTTATTTCGCTTACTGTACCTATTCAGTAAATTGCCTATAAAAATATTTAAGCGAGAGCATTTAAATTGAAGAGCAATTTAAGAGTCATGCCGCGATGTTGCTGTTTCAAGTTCAACTTATTATTATTAAGGAGAACATACTTAATTACTGCTTAAGTACCTAAACACTGATCAAAAGATTTTCTAATAGAAAATACAAAAGGATAATTCCAACAATATCGCGTTTGTAATTCCCGATGGGATTGGCAGAGTATTTAGTACCTATATTTGAATAATCAGTTTATAATGTTCCCACTCCTGGGACACAGGCTTCCTCTCTGTAAGAAGGAGTGGGCCATAATCCACCACGCGGGCCCAGTGCGAGTTGGTAGATAGATATCACATGTCTTCGAATTTTTGGTTCTAGAACATGGTTTCCTCTCGATGTTTTCCTTCACTGTTTTGAGAGCAATGGTGATGAAAATAAATACGCAAAGTGCTGTCTGGGTTCGAAAACCATTCGTAAATCGAGGCCGATACCACTGGGACGACACCGCTCCATTTAAATTTAACCTTCCTTTATGTTTAAATCTCACCACAGAGCATTTAGAGTAATTAGGTAAGACTACCGACTTCAAAGAAAGAGGGAGTTTTTTCAATTCGACCGTATATACGACGTTAATTTACTAAATAATAACTATAGTTGATTTTGTAATCCCAGAGACTAATTGGACAGGTGCAAATGTCAAACTCCAAATCGAAAAAAAACAATCACTTGAAATGTCAAATTAGTCTCTAGGATTAAAAAAAGAACTTTATATAAGCACTTAGATAATTGAGTGAATTATAACACCCAGTTTATTTGTGAAAGCTGATAAAATAATAGGTACTCCAATTTCAAAATACAAAAATTCAAATTCGGAACTTTGGAATTCGGCCTCGGTGTCGGCGGCAACATGCTCATTGCTCAGGCGCAAGGCGCCACTCACTCAAATAGGGTTGCCTAAATGCCTAAGGAAGACTGCAGAATTTTTTAACATTTATATGAAGCTAGATTTTATGACAGATTAATTAGATGTATAAATGATAAAATGAAGGGATTTAAATATTCGACTAATATTAAAGAAGTGGGGCCTTTACTATACCACAAAACTTCAGAAGTTTACAATTCTACAAAATTGTTAAATTGTAGAAAAAATAGCTTATCACAGAAATTACAAATATGTATGACTTACAATATTGTAGACTTACACACACTACAATGTTAGTAGGTTGTGCTGAAAAACAAACAAAAAAAAAAAAAAACATGTATGAATTGAGAATCGAATCGAATATAAATTGAGAAGTTCTTAAAATCAATTTTTACACAAATGTTACTTTAACTGCCTTGTATGTCTAGTGGTCCCAAGCGCGATTGCTGAGCATGAGATCCTGGATTCAACCCCTATAAAAATAGAAAGAGGGAGAGAAAGCCGTATGGAGAAGGCATAACGCTTTTTCCTTATGTGACGACTTCTACCAGTCAACTCCTACCACAAGACGCGTTAAGGAACTTCGTTCCAAAAAGGTAGGTACCTACTTAAAAAAAAAAAAACTACCTATATCATCCGGAAATTACCAAATTACGTACATACCAGCGCTGCGGTATTTTTTTTTAAATATTGCAGCATTATGCTGAGATAGGAGCCTTTTTGGCCTCGCATAGGTCATAATTATTTTTGTTGTTAATTTGTCAGTTTAAAATGCTCCTATTTTATTTTATTTTTATAACTGTTTGTAATAATTTAATACTGTTTGCCTGTGCGTGCCCCAAGTAAAATATTTTTCTTTCTTTTTTTTTCCCTATTTAAAAAAGTTTAGGTCAGCCCTACACCAACCTGTTCAAACTACGGTCAAGTTTGGCGCCTGTCGATTGAACAGCAGATCACATATCGCTACACACGTCCACATAATTATATGCGGCGACGATATATTGTTACAACTATTTTACATAATAATGGTTATTAATGATAGTGCAATAATTGTTATCTGTGACAACGTTTTAGTTGTTTAGACTATGCGCCGATCGATCATGGTAATAGGTGTCAGAAAGTCGATAAGAATGCGATTTTAACAGTTCATCCGTTTAGGATATACCTACGACGCCATGGGCGGGCAAACGACTAAAGCTCGAAGAGCAAGTAGGATTCATAGGTTACACCTCTCTTTATGACGAAACTCTTAGATAAAGTATGAAATACGTCTGACCAACATATGCCGAAAAGACTTACAAGAAAATCTTCACAGATTTGGCCGAATATTTTTTTTTTATGTGAAAACTTTTTTAGGCGCGTTGGGCATTTTTGAGATGGAACTTAACCATTGATTTCGCGACACTGTGACGACACCAGCTTTTTACCATTAAAAAGACATCAATGCGTTGATTACCGCGGTGCCAATTTTTTTTCAAGTTATCAATTTTGATGGCACTCCCGGAGTGCCACTGTTTTTTTTTTTTACAAAGTGCTACTTTACTCGCTGCACTTCACAACTTACTTTACCTATCTATTAGATAATTTCTTCCTAAGGTTAGATCAGTTGACAGACGTTTGGCCAATCAACTACCTGTAGGACTACTATCAAACAGAAGATTCTCTGACGTTCACGAACTCTTAGCCTGGACGGCCCGAAGTCCGGAAAATCCAAAGTCCTGACCCAGGACTGCGTGGACAGACCTTGATCAATCTACAGCTTAAAAACGTTCTGCTATTTCAGCTATCAATCGGCTTTTAATACACCATATTTAAAGCCAATTAAACCATTAAAATTAGACCTTAAAGCTGATCAAATAAACAAGCAATAAAAATAATAATTTCGGCGTATGAGTGTTGTGCTAGCTTGAGATGACATTGAGACGTCGAGCGGAGGTCGGTGGCTGATCGATTAGACGTTTGATCTGAATAGTTTAAACGGGTTAGGGGCCCGTAGGAGAGATAGAAAAACGTAGCTTCCATTGGCACTCCGAAAAATCGCCAACTTGTTTTTTTTTTTAACCCCTATAAGTAGGTACTGGAATTGAACCGTGGTTCATAGCGAACCCTTTCAATTAGACCTCATTAACACTTTCGACTCCACGCACTTTTCATAGAACTGATATGCCAAGCCGCCTTACATAATGGAAGTTAACCCTCCGGAAGGGTTACCGGCATTACGTTTGCGCTAAAGTTAACCATCGCAGACGGTCAACGGTAAGGTTTAAAACCGTGTTATAAAACACTGTAAAACGAAGTAAAATCGTGTTTTCAGGAGGTCTTGTCGCTACGTAGTTGCCAATCTTTTACATTTTTTGTGAATACTTGAAACTTAAAAAAAAAAATGTATGGATTTTAAAACCTACTCGTATAATAATAAATCTTGTTAAAATATACATTCAAATTTTATTTTTATGGTTCATAATGCTGTATTCGCTAAGAAAAACCTATATTTAAAATGAGCCCTCCACAAGGGCTCCCGGCATCCCATACGCGACTAGGTGAACCCTCCCGGGCACTGAATGTGTTAAGAATTGTTTTAAGAAATTGTCCATAGATGGTTATCTGTGTCTGTATTTAGTCAGGTTTAGGTGTTTCCATAGCTACCTAGATACCTAAAATAGAAAAAGTATCTAACAACCTTCGCGTGTCCTTCTTTTCCTTATCCAGGAATTTGCGGGGATATGAAGAGAGAGATTTGTAAACTCACCAATAGGATTGGTGGGTTTGAATATGAATGAATGAATGAAATAATTAATTAATATTTATTTGTTAACATGAATAGATTGATGAATGTATGAATGTGTGGTTTAAATAGGTTTTTATTTTTATTATTTTATTTATCTTTTATGTAGTTTCGTTTCTATTTTGTGAATGTGAGAACGTCGAAGTCTTAGTGGACTGTAGATTTGTTAACCATTTTATATTTTGTTACGTACCTGTTACTTGTTGAAAGGCCTACACTGTCCTCCCATACCTATTAATATAACCCCTGACGTTTCATAAGTGCCCATGTAGGTTTATGTGAAATAAAATATTGTGATTTGATTTGATTTCATGTACTTACCTACCTACATTTTCACTAAGTTGAGCAAACCAATAAAAATTTACAAATAAAGGCAGCGTTTTTTCAAAAGTAAATGGTATGTAAGTACTATAGTTTGACCGAAACCGTTGTACCGCGGCTTAGGTATGTGCGCGGCGAGAGGGGGGCGGCAGTGCAAGCCATTCGTCAACGGTCACGGCGTCCCGCCCCCCGCCTCGCCGCGCATTCCTAAGGCGCGGTACAGTTCAGTCAAACTATAGCTACCTACTTAGTTACGGAACCCACGTAAAATATAGAGCACAAAAATATAAACATGACAGGTTTTTAAAACACAGATAAGCCAATAATTGATTAGCGCAATGGTTTTGGCGACTATCTATATGTTAGCCAATAGCTAGGTCAGTTATGTGTCAATAGTTCACAATTTTCCATACAATAGTAGGTATGTGGTTAGGCGGTGAGTTCTTGGAGTTCTTAGTGATTAATGTACTTCCTGTGACGTGTGGCCGATGGGGCCGAAAGGTTCTAGAGTGGCAACCGCGTACCGGAAGATGTAGCGTTGGAAGGCCTCCCAAAAGGTGGACCGATGACCTTGTGAAGGCCGCAGGAATCCGCTGGGTGCGGGAAGCACAGAACCGGTCGAAGTGAAGGTGCTTGGTGGAGGCCTATATCCAGCAGTCTTTAGGCCGAAATTAGATGAGATGTTGCGTGGGTGCTGTGGGAGGGTCTCTGTTTCCGGGGAGCAATGCCAAAGGCGTAGGTAAGGGGTGAGTGAGATGGTCGCTGATCTTGACTCCGGGTTTAGTTATCATGAGAATTAAGGCTCTTTCAAACAGGCGCGACACGCGACGCGACACAAAGACACCGCTCGTCGGAACCTTTACTGACAGGTTATAATTGTTTTGAAGTGAAAACTTCTTTAGGCGCGTTGGGCATTTTTGAGATGGGAAAAAATAATTGAACTCGCGACACCGTTACCGACACCTCATTTTTGTAAACGCGATTGTGCTCTTTATTTATATTACGTTACTGATCAATGTTCTATGCAAGTATTTTTACTTTAAAGTAAAATTTGGAAGTTTTTTTTTGTAAACGCGATTGTGCTCTTTATTTAGATGAGATTACGGACCAATGTTCTATACAAGATTTCCTGCACAATAAAATTGTTCAAGTTTTCACTTCTGTCGGCTCTCCCGAAGTGCCACTGTTTTTTTTTTTAAGTACCTGTTCTCTCCTTCTCGTGTCAATGACTAATAATTTGTCCGATCAGGAACAGCTCTGTCGTTTGCCTCATTTAAATCCTGGAGGGTGCAGGTTGTTCACGCACATTCACCCAAATCCAACGTACACACTATGACGTCGTCAACGAGCGACCCGGCACGGCGCGCGGCGGCGCGGCGACCGGGAGGCGACAGCATCATCAGTGCAGCGTCCGACACGATCGCGCTTGGATATACCTTTTGACCAGTACTTAGTTTGCTATAATTGTGAACAACCCGAGCTTGAACATGAGCTTGATTGAGTTCATTCAAACTTAAGTCCTATTAGATTTCTAACCGTAAAGATGCTATTGATGTTAGAGCAGCGGTGGCCTAGTGATGACGGCCCCGACTTACCTACGAGTTATAGGTCGTATAAGGTCCGAAACCAGACAGGCACTTTATTTTGTGTAAATAATTTCACCACCACTGCTCTCAAAACGGTGAAGGAAAATATGGTGAGGAAACAGGCATGTCCTATAACCAAAATTCGAAGACATCTACCATTCATAATCATTGAGCTCCTTTTAAGTTCTGAGTTGAGCTACACGATTACTGACAAATGCGTGCATGGAATGGACAGGTCCACTCAAATCTGTATGGTTCTTTCCTGAAAAGACCATTTCAGACACAAATCTACATGGTCCTCAAATGAAATGCTCTGACCAAGATTATTTCCTGGTTTTTATAATACACATTGGCATTAATGAATTTTATATATACAATGACATGAATATTTACTTTTAAAGTATTATTTTATTTTAATTATTGTGAATGTGACTATGTGATGTGAGACTATGTGGGTCATTCCTTTTAGTTTTGTTTTTAATTTTTTCTCAGTTAGTTCTAATTATAGTCTGACAGTTTGAGTAATTTAGATATGCGGCCTACCCAAATGTCCTTTCTTTGGTATTGTTCGTCGAATCGTTGAGCTCCTTAAATTCGTGCACTGACTGGACAGGCCCCCTCAATCTGTGTGATGCTTTCCTCAAAAGACCACTTCAGACACCAATCTACATGGTTTTCACATGATCTGACCAAGATTATGTCTGGACTTTAAAAGAGACTGTGACCTCTGAGTTTGTTTCGGCCTTTCTTCTCAGAGTAGTCAGATAGGAAACGCCGACCTCATCTAGTTTTTAAAATATGATTGACGTGTAAAAGTGTTTGTACAAACCTATTTACAGAAATAAAATCATTTATCATTATCATTTACCAACCCGCAACGGGGCTGCGTGGTGGATTTCAGCCCACTGTTTCTCAAAGAGAGAAGACTATATCCCAGCTGTGGGAATGTTATTGGCTGATTAGATGTGCATGCATGTTGTATAAAATAGGTACCTGGCCAGGTATCTGTCTGTCTGCTCTTCATATTCATTCTTGAAAAAGCTGCAACAGCAGTAAGACGTTGATAACTTGATACATACTGATTACTTAGTGATTCTGCCAATATAATTAAGCCTAATAATAGTAATAATATTTTTTATATTTTTAAATGTTTTTTTTTAATACCTTTTTATTTTAAGAAATATTTAAAAATGTAAATAAGTAAGATATAAGATGAATAAACAAAAAAAAATTAATAATCACTTATTGTAAAATTTATACCTCTGTCATTTTTATTTGTCGGTAACAAAATAAGAAAGAGTTTTATTGTATAACTGTTAATCTGATTTACCACCACCTGACATGTTTCCTAAGTGCACAAAAAGCCACATGCCATGAAACAAGCCCATATTACAACATTAGACACGTCGACACGCGGCCTCTAGTTGGGGTCATATTTGCAGTAAATGGGCGATACGGACAAATAAATTGGAAGTGTAATGGTCTGTTTGATTATATTATTTTGTATGCATTAAAATTCTTAAGTATTGGAAGTATGTTTTTATTGCAGGATATATAGTAGCAACCTTCTCTCTTACTATGCATGAGTGTCGCAAAAGACACCACAAACGTTAGGGTTTAGGTAGGTACCTAGTGTATAAGAGAATTATCCCACTCAACATCGTTAAAATAAATACCTAAAAATAATAATAATTGTGCGGTTTTGAACAAAAAAAAAAAAGAAAACTAAAAATCCCCGTGATTTTATTTTTCCGAATATTTTTTTATGTCGCAAAAGACTATGTATCAGAATATATATAAAAAAATACGTGTTTCGCCAAAATAATGTCATTTGATCATGACATTTCTTATCAGTGTTACCAACTTAGTGGATTTTCCACTAAAGCTGGTGGTTACGACCCCCCGACTTTTAGTGGCGAAATATTGGTGGCTGGTGGTTTTTCTAGTCAAAAAACCACCAGCCACCAATATTTAATAATAACAACTTGTTTTCTAAAACTTATTACAAACAATGTTATCCTTGTGAATTCACTCCGTTTACAAGCATCTCTGCTACAAGGTTAAGGGTGCGAATCGCACGCGTCAAGGGCGCCTCATTTACCAAATTAGTGCGGCAACGTATTACAGCCAGCAGCTGAGGCAGTTGACGTCACCGTCACCACACATTATCTGTCGGGCTTACTCAAACACACCAACTCTAATATATTGTCGTTATGTATCTTTTAAATATGAGACAAGTGCGAACTCACGCGTAACTCTCAGCTCATTTTCATAATATTGTATGTTGATTTACTGATTTTAAATATTTTATTACGATTGTTTTAGTAATATTGTTTTCTTTTGTAAAAACTAAAAATTAGTTTAATGGAAATTATAGCGATTGTTAAAGTAGGGCCGATTTTTGTTAGTAGTGTTCTGGCGGTTTTAGAAGTTGAATCTGGTGGAGAGCTAGTTTAACTGTTGGCAACACTGTTTCTTATTATTGTTAATGGTTTTGTTTGGCTCGAAAAAGATATGTTCATGATTTTTGTGAATAAAATGCTGTAATTAGGATATTGTATTTAAAGAAAATAGTAGTTTATATAAGACAGTGCACGTGTAAGATACAAAATGAGTAACATTTATATCCAAGAACCGCCTGCATTAGGCAAGGTAAATATGAGAATAGCTTTCTTATGATTTTTCACAAATCTATTCCATCATTATTCTGTTTCTTTTTCGTCTGCATTGTATTTTGTATAAAAAATCATCCGAATAATTGCTTTATAATTGTTAATTAAAACTATATATAGGTTATATTTTCTATCACACATTTCTCATTGATAAAGACCATTCTTAATGCTTGTAAAACGTTTATCATTTTATCGAATGTCTATGAAAGTTACAAATATCTATATATAGATTTATTTCTTTCCTTTAAATTCTTTGCTTTCTAGCAAGTTGCATTTAAAAGTGTTTATTTTGTCTCCCATATACCTTAATAAATAATATTTTTAGTGACGACATAAAAGTAATAATTTATTATTTTATAATTACAGGTACTGTTAAAAACAACAGCGGGAGAGATAGATATTGAACTATGGACGAAGGAGGCACCGAAGGCTTGCCGCAACTTCATACAATTGTGTATGGAAGGATATTACAATGGTTAGCTATAAATTAGTATTAAGAACAGAAAAGTCCTATCCAATAATGATGATTGTGGGGATTACAGAAATCTAAAACACTGCGTTTATTCCTATTATGTTCAATAAAAGACAAATTAGGTAATTCACTTTTATTTCGTGGATAGCATAAGCACTAATTAGCCTTACAGTAATGTGATATTATTACACATGTGGGGTACTTGTACGAATTTTATTAGTCAAGAACATTTCCAAGTACCTACATTAAAGATAGACAACAATTCCTTTTTATTTGTGATCAGTGCTTTCTGTCTTCATTCAACATTATTTTTTGACAGACATTGGTATTCATCCTCTTTCAAGTCATATTCTCTTTCACTGAATTCATCAATAGTTTCTAAAAAAAATTTGAATAATTTCAAATTTTTGTACGCTTTTTCAGGAACAATATTCCATAGAGTAGTGCCAGAGTTCATAGTGCAGGGAGGTGATCCAAACGGTGATGGAACAGGTGGAGAATCTATTTATGGTGCGCCTTTCAAGGTAAAATGTGCCAATATCAGTGTTTCAAGATGATATTCTTTCTTCTCTCTTATCATCATGCCATGGTTGTTGAACCGTCAGCATGAGCATCTCTTCCAATAGGCACAAGGTAAAGTCCTATATGCAAAGATTTCTTTAGCTTTGGCGTCTAAGGCCTACCAAAGGCCTAACAAAATCTTAGAGTTCCATTAAAATGACCCAATTAGAATAGTTGTATTAGCCAGCCAGCAAGTTAGTATTAGCAGAACTGACTACTGAGGGTATGCTGGGTTTACAATCATTTTAGAATTGGGAGCTCTTTTATTGCAGTCTAATGATACACTGCTTTTGTAAGGTTGCTGCCCAGATAAGGTTAAAAGATCATAATATTTTGGCAAGATCAGTGACATTGACATTTAACTTTTGTGCGTGACTGATTTACTACTGTACTGGACCAGAGTACCAGAGTTGTTGAGGACAGAGCACAGTAGAGACAGTTGGCGGAGGACAATGCCAAAAGGCACACCCGCTGGGACATATTATGATTACCCAAATACTTTCTGCCATAGGCCGACTGCTTAACTGAGTCCATGCACGTTGGGGTGACAATTGTCATAAGTTGCCGAATCGCTGAGCTCTCGCATCGCGACACCACACCCCTACCACACCGCGCGGCTACCTCAGGAACGGACTCAGTTAAGCGGTCGGCCTATAACAAATTGATGATATACCCTACCACGTTTGGAATTATATGGCTTTATTATTATTACAGTATAAGTTAGATTGAGCTACAAAAAAAAAAAAGATCTTTCTAAGTTCACTTTAGACCAGCTAAAGAACATCTTCCTAATGTTTTAGTGTACCTTTAGTGGTTTAATGTGTCTTTAAGGCCGTATTCTCAGTGGCAGCGGGAAGCGGGGTGGCGGCGACAGTGGCGCGATGAAATGTATAGTTTTATATGGAACTTTTCTCGATATCCATCTGCGGAATTTTGCTAGCTAATTTAATTTGACCCTATACGTGTGTCTGGTCACCGGTGTCCGACCCGTTAAGGCGAAGCAATATGATCAATTTTATCGACAAATCCACCACTGTTTTCGAAATCGCGGAGGTCATTTTGACCATTTATTTTAATAATTTTTGTACCTTTTTAAAGTAAACACCATTAAATTGTTATTTTCCTTCTACTTGTCAGGATCTTTAAAGTGAAGGGTCATATGCAACTAGTCACAACTCCTAAACTGTTTGACTTAGAGTTTCGTTCTTGACACAGTTTTTAGGTAATATTTTAGTGCATCTAAAAAGTTAAAAAAGGCATGTTAACAGTCTAGTTTTTTTGAGAAACATTTATTAAGTAAAAAAAAACAAACCAAATTTTTTCACACTTTTTCGTTTCAAGTATTTTTTTAAGGTTTTAATGTTTTTGATAAACCTTTTAGTGTCAACTTATTGCCTACTTTTGTAGCTGTCGAACGAAACTTTTATGCCTGTAGGACCTCTACATCGGTAGATATTGTAAAATAAATGAAGCCAACCGAACATAGGAAAAAAATATATGGCCGACATTTCAAAACAGTAGGGGCAAAATTTCTTATTATGGTGGATTTGCCGATAAAATTGATCATAATGCTTCGCCTTAACGGGTCGGACACCGGTGACCACACACACTCTGTTTATTTTTTTATTTTCGGTATTATTTTTATTTTAGATGTTATTATAAGTACTACTAGTTTTTTACGTTTTTCATAGTTTTAAATTGTAAGTAAGTTAATTTTAATGATAGTTGTAAGGGAGATTTTAATAAATTAAATAAATAATACTCTTGGACACGGCTCGCATTGTCAGGAGGTTCCTCTCTCTGGAGCCCTGACCGCCGGTAGCTTGGACCCTGTTCCCGATACCGGTGGGCTACTATTTTTTAAATGTTTTTATATTATAATATTTAAAAATGTAATTTATAAGTATTTTAATGAAATAAAAGCATAAATAAATAAAATATTTAATCTTTATTCTCATTACCAGGATGAGTTCCACTCCCGTCTCCGATTCAACCGCAGAGGCCTGGTGGCCAGTGCCAACGCTGGTAAAGATGACAATGCATCACAGTTCTTCTTCACCTTGGCTCCTACACCGGAGCTGCAGAACAAACATACTATCTTTGGGAAGGTTACTGGTTAGTATGGTAGAAAAAATATGTCATTAAAATATCACTATGTACTTAGTTGACCTGGAAGATGTAGCATTTGGAAGGCCTGCCACAAAGTGGACCGATGTTGCAGGAATCCACTGGATTCTAGAAGCACGGAACTGGTCGAAGTGGCGCTGCTTGGGCCCGGTCTATGTCCAGTAGTGGACGTATTTCGACTGAAATAATGATAATGATTACGATTTAGTTGACCCTCATTTAGTCCCATTTGTGCATCAAAGTATATTGTTAATTAATGTAAAAAATACTTATGTTGATTGGAAGGCCTTGTAGCTAAATTGATATCGTTCAATCATATTTAAGGCTTGTTTGTTGAGTGTTCTTTCACTCTTGCCATGATCTATCAGTCCTGCTATTGTCATTAAATATTAATCACAGAAATAAGGATGATGAACAAAAATTTTTTTTTTGTCAGTCAGATTATTAAAAAATATTAGACACGTATTGGAACGAAGTTTTGGAACGAAGTCGGAAAAAATTAAGACCAAAATTTGTAACGACATTTTTTGCTATAGTTACAAGCCGTGCGCGTGTTTCTCTGTCTGTCTCTCTCTCATAGAAAGCAAGCCAGTTATTTTCGTTTCGATATTTTTATTTCTTTGTTAGTAATATTATTATAACTTTAAAAAATAAAATTTTATTATACCTCTCAAGTTTTTTTTTCTTTTTTTTACGTAATCAAAAGATAACGGCGATACATTGAGTTAAAATGTGCCATGACGTCAGGAGTATGTAGATTTTATACTTGTGACGTAGCGACCCCCACTCCCAAACTCTAATGCGTTTTATCTAAGATTTTTTTTTATTAATATGATAAAGCAAAAAATACGTGTCTAATATTTTTTATTTTCTTACTGACGGAATAAATAGAACTTCTTTTTTTTTTTGACCCAGGCATCATCCCTATTTATAATTGCAAACAGTCAGATCCTCAGATGTGGTTACCGGACAACTTTTTCTCATTAGTAAGCGTGGGTTTATGTATGAATGGACTACATCAATACATATAACTGTGCCTCTTTCCTATTTACAGGCGGCAAAAACTACAGAACGCCGATTGCTACGAACCTTACATATCTTTAGCACTTTTGGTGTTCTTTTGGCTAAGACATGATTATATTTCTTTCTTCTAATTTCCAACCAGGGGAAACGATATACAACGTCCTAAAACTCTCTGAGGGTCTGATAGGCCCGGACGATAGACCCGACCATCCTCACAAGATCACCAGTACTACAGTGTTAATCAACCCTTTCACGGATATTGTGCCACGGGTGCAGGAGACCCAGGAGGAAGAGAGGCCGAAGAAAAAGAAAAAGGAACGGCAGGGAGTTAAGTAAGTGACTAAAATTAAGATTGTTTATTGAATAGTTTTAGCTCAAACGTGTTTTTCAGAGAGCACTGGTTGCCCAGTGGTAAAGTTGCGACTTACGAGTAGGTCGTAGGTTCGATACAAGACAGGAGCTTGACTTTGTGTAAATTATTTCATCACCACTGCTCTCAAAACGGTGGAGGAAAACATTGTGAGGAAACCGGCATGTCCTAGAAGCAAAAATTCGAAGACATGTGACATCTACCAACCCGCACTGGGCCCGTGTGGTGGATTACGGCCCACTCCCTCATAGAGGCCTGTGTCCCAGCACTGGGAACATTATAGGTTGTGATTATTATGCTATGTCATGTGCTTTTTGGAGTACTTAAGTGATTTTTTCTATAGTAATAACTTTTGCTGTAGAATAATCGGCTGAACAGTAAAATTGTTCGGTTGACGGATGAGCGGTCAATACCATTCTGTATCCTAAAATTGGAAGGCTGCATATCTTGTTTGAGCTACCAAACAAGATTTGTTTTATTTTATGGCAATCATCATCTTGTTATCCAACTGGTATAGTTTGACCGAGACCTCTGAACCGCGCCTTAGGAATGTGCGGCGAGGCGGGGGCGTGACGCTGTGAGTGTTGATGAATGAGGGGCGGGATGCGTGACCGTGACCCCGCATTCTATTTAAAAGCGATCGTCGCGCGAATACACGATCGTTCGAACTTTTTGTTCGGTGCACCAGAACGCGTGGTCGCGCCGACAGAGGGCGCATTCCGGTTTATTGAACAAAAATTGTCATATGTACGCGATCGATCGCGTATTTGCATAACGATAGCTTTTAAATAGGACGCGGTCTGAGCGTTGAGAAATGAGCGGCCTACACTGCCCTCTCGTCTCGCCGTGCACATACCTAAGTGTGCGTTTCCACTGAAGCGGAGACGAGGAACTGAGACCTGCAGGAATCGACCAACCACAATGGTTGAAATCCTCACCCCGTCTCTCGTCTCGTCTGTGATTGGACGATTCCTGCACGTCTCCGCTCAGTTCCGCTCATTTCTGCTTCAGTGGAAACGCACCCTATAGCTAGGCACAGCGATTTCGGTCAAACTATAGTCGAGTAGATGTTACTAAGTCTGCTGTAATGGTTAACCAAAACTGTTACGCGGAGACCTACCTATAAGTGACCAGTATGCTTGGCCAATAAATTGTTGAGCACAGTATTATATTACAGCATCTTTTTGACACCCAGAGGTCTGTCTTGCCATCACTGATACCGCAGTGATAGACCGTTGAACTGCCAAGTCCCAACCGAACCTATTTCATTTGGAATTTTCGGATTAATGTGCGTATTGTATAATTGTCACTTACTTCAAAAACGCTGAAGAAAAACATCGTCAGCGAACCGGTATCCCTGAGAGATATTTCTCGACGGCATGTGAAGCCAAGTTAGAAGCTCATCGATTGGCATAAAAACTCTGCATCAGGTCAGTCACTAACCACTCGAAAAAGACTGATATCGCCCTTAACTAACAAACGACCTCTCTTCAGAAACTTCGGTCTCCTATCCTTTGGCGAGGAAGCTGAAGAAGACGAGGGAGAAGCTCAAGAGTACCGCGGCAAGCCTAAATCTACCCATGATCTTCTGGAGGACCCCAAGCTCAGCAATAAGACTGCTGCAGGTAGATATCAAACAAACAATAAACCTCCTAGGAAAGTCCGGTAAAAAGCCGATCACCTTTTGTTTTTTTTTTTTTTTCACGTTAGTTCAATCAACAATAGTACTGGAAAAAAAAAGAATGATGTGGATATATTAAGTAACCTGTTCCGCTTGGCTATTTCTAAAGAGTCTTAAAAAGACCCTGAAAGAAATCGACACGTGTTTCACGTCTCAACGAGGCATCCTCAGGATGACGATTGACTTGTCGCGAACTCGAACACGGCGTGTTGCCACACCAAGCACTGAGCGCAGACCTCGCTCAGTCTGCTGAGTCATCATTTTATACTGGATTTCCGCAAGGTCACGCCTGAATCAATTAACTAATAGTACTGGATTTCCGATGAGCGCAACAAAAACGGCCGGAAAATAACGCCACAAATAATATTGTGGTCTTATTTTGCAACATGGTTTTTTCAACCTTATTGCTTAGAAATTATGTTTTATTCTTCCATAAAATCGTTTCACCAGCTTGATACCAGATTTTGCTGCCTGTCTCGATATGGGTGACTTTTTCTGACAGTTTGATTTATTTACTAGATAATTTACTCCCAGTAAGAAGAGTACTATTTATTATTTAATCCAGAAATCAATAAATCCGCAGTTAAGTCTCATCTAATAGTAACCAATCAAATTAGTTGTCAACATCAAATTGAACAAGCTATTAACTAAAGTGCGCGCAAGATAAGTCTGCGCGCAACTGGTGGCGCTACCGTGCTTAATTATATACAGCACTAATAATTAATCTTTTATTAATTAAATAATTCTATACATAATTTGACCTTATACACCGTGACATTTTAGTTGTCTTACAAAAACAGCCCACTTCATGTATCCCATTGGATACATGAAGTGGTCTGCTTCATGAAGCTGAAGTGGCTGTAGTCATACTAAAAATTCAATAAAAAAATATATATACACCGTTTACATTTAAGTCGTCCTACAAAGGGCCACTCAATGTACCCGACATACAATACCTCTAGGAGCAATTAAAAAATTGTTACAATTTAACAATTTAAAAAAAATAATTAATTATTAGTAGTCATTGGATACATGAAGTGGGCTGCTTTAATAAGACGATAAAAAAGGCCACGGTGTATAATCTACAAGACTGCGGCATACGATTAGTTCTGATTTCAACCGTGCGCAAACATATCTTGCGCGCACTCTACGCTCGATCGTTCCGTAACATTAAAAAGGCACTACACCAAAGCAATATTATTTCTTCTAGAATTAGAACAAGAAGCAGAAGAGGCTCAAAACAAAGAATTAACACAAGAAGAGCAAGAAGAGAAATTAAAAGAAACTGCAGCAGCAGTTACCAACATAAGAGACAAACTAAGCTCTAAGAAGAGAGGCAAGAGTCCGGAAGGAGACAGCAAGAGGCAGAAGACAGAAGAGAGTAAGAAAGAAGAGTTTCAAAAGCCAGTAGAGAAGGAAGTGTCAGAAGATAGTGACAGTTCAGAAGCAAAAGAGTATTATATTGGAAAGGAGAGAGATGATGCTAGGAAGAAGGAAAAGTGAGTATTTCGTGGTAAACTATAATTAAGAACTTTAGATTTATACCAAGTTTGGGAACTACAAACTCTAAGCCATAGGTGAAGTTCAAATTCCATTACAACAACAAAAATATTCGGAACCTATTTGTAACAAACGGTCATTCTAAAATCAATATTGACGAAATAAAATGAAGTATGTATAAATTATTATTATAACGCCACCAACCTGCGCCACATTGACAAGAGGTCTTCCATTTCGACAATGAATATAAAATATATGATGACGTTCATCATTCATTTCATTCATTCGTTCATCATTCAGTCATGACTGAAGAAAATATAGGCGCTTTGACACTTTTGACAGGTGGCCGAACCTGATGTCTCAGTGCTGCCACCTACACGCGTAGCATGACCACCGTAGAAACGAGTTGTGTCGACAGAAGAATAGACAAAAATGACGTTCCGTGTAGACAGGACGGCAGTAAAGTAGAAAGACACAACTGCACTTTTTACGCAATTCACTCTTTTCATAATTCGACTCAGAATTGTTTGTTTTGTCATAGGATTTTTTTTTTCTTTGTTCGGTTCTCAATTTTTATTGATTTTAAAAGAGTAACGGTGGAGTTTCTTGCCCATTCTTCTCCATACGAAAACTACATTTTGGAAGGGGCGACTAGAATCAATTATATTATTCTGTAAATTTTGACGTTCAAAAGTGCCATACATGGGCCTATTTGAAATAAATGTTTTGACTTTGACTTTGACTAAAGAGTGTCGAAGTATCTTATTTTGGAAGAAATCATATTACAGTAATATTGGATTTAACCATTTCCTTGGTAATGGTGCCGATTCTCTTGTACACCGAACTAAACTATCTAAATTATCACTAAAACCCCTTTAGTTTTGGCTATGAAAATCTTAAAACTATTCTGCAACAAAAAATCCCTAAATTTAAATACAATTTTGACACAACTTAAATCGTATTTGACAATCGCGAGTCCACGTGGTACTCGTTTTTTAGAGCCGGAGACGCGAAGGCTCGACGTATTTTATATGGAATTTTTCACTTTTTGTATGGAAAATAAGAAAAATTATTACCTACATGTTCAGTCTTAGGGGTTTGTGGGTTTTATACAGGGGGTCGAAATTTTCATTATTTTTGCGATTAGACACACCATTTTCGAGATATAAGCAAAAGAAAAAAAAGATACAGTACTATTTTTGTACATGAATTCGAGGTGTTGGTGTGAATTTTAATTATGATAATTATTACTTATCACAGTTTTGCGTTCAAAACGCAAGTGTTTCATGATTTTGTAGATAACCGTATATACTTTGTGGCCGTCGAGTAAAAAGTTCTACCGTCTTTAGCATGGCGATTACAAAATCAAATTTTGTCTTCACTACTTAGTGATTTTGACAGTTTGGATAGAAAACTTTCTTCTGAAATAGTCTACATGTAAAAGGACCTAGACAAAGATCGCTAGAAGCGGAAGACAAAATGACAGATTGTAGAATGATTTCTACGGTGCGATGTCAAAAATGAAGAGACGAAATGTCAATTTGTATAGAAAGAGCTATGTCTATTCTTCGTAGACATAGAAAGCGTCATGCTACGCGTGCTGGAAATATTCATGTAGAGGTTTCATACAAGTTATCTCCCTTTCACGTGTTGTGTGTGGTATGTGTGATCGGGCCGCGTAATGCCAGACTGTATATTATCACAAACACGGTTTGCTCTGTGCTCGCAGATAGTTTGCTTTAATGAATGAAGAGCATAGTACAATACGCGCCACGAAAGATGAGACTTGACCGCGCCTCCTGCCGCTCCTTCCGCCGCCCCGATGACGCCCCGGCGCAGACTTCATACCGCTAAAGAGACCCATAAATCGTCTACTGCGCAAGTCAAACCACTTGGTGTGTCAAGTCTCATCTTTAGTGGCACGCACTGTACATACCAGCACAAACAATGTCTGTGTTGAAATACATTTTGCTTTAGAAGATTGGAGCAAAACACACACTAGTATAGACAGCCACAACGACTTTTTAGTCAAGCTGCGGAGGTTACTACAATGTTACTCCTACTGTTATTAGGAAAACTTAGGTTGCAAGAGCAAGCGAAGTGAGCTCGGGACTTGGGACACCCCGACTCGGACAGGGACCCCGACAGCACAGATTATGGATGACTGTGGTAATAAACGGTCTGGCATTACGCGATCGGACCTCGTTAAACCGTTAGTACCGGCAGTCATTTATAGATTTGACAGTCGTTACGAGTAGTCAGAAGCCCGAAAGTCTGACAACTAGTCTTACCAAGTGGTATCGTGCTAAGTAACTAGGTTGTGGAGGTTAGACAGGCAGTTACTCCATATAAAATACTGGTGCATTCAGTTAGACTGAAGGCCGACCCCAATATAACTGGAAAAAAGCTCGACAGATGATAATATGCGCTATCTAAATAATATTTTATAATTTTACAGAGAAAGAATACAAAATGAAATAAAGCAGCTCCGCAAAGAAATGAAGAATTCTAAGGAAGAGAAAATAAAAGAACAGAATCTTAAAGAAGAGAGTGCTAAAGAAGAAGCAAATGAGGCTAAGAAGGCAGAAGAAGATAATGAAATGTACAAGAAGTATGTTGAAGAGCAAGAGAAGTATCGTAAGATGAAGGAGAAATTGCCTAAGAAGGGGGCGGCAAGGTAAATACCATTTATTATTCTGATATTAATTTCCCACATAATATTTAAAATGCAACGTTTTCCTGTTTGCCTATCCGTTAGTGCGCGTTTAACTGGAGAACTACTTATTCAGTGAAATTTGTGTTTTTATTTTAATATTTATAGATTATGTGCTCAATCTAAATATTTTACCGGCTAATTTATTGAGGGCTCAGCGCAGAGCGGTGGAGATTTTTTGATTCAAAGGTCCACTTGGTCGCATTTTAAGTTAAGAAAAATTAAAAAATAATTTTATTAATCATGATTACGACCAATAAATGATTGCACCTGCCAATCATTTCAATTATGTCTTGTGTCTGCTTTTGCGATTTCAACTAATTTTGGAAGGCATTCATGGTGTAATGCCACGCGTAAGATCTTTTTATCCGAGTTGTTTAGATTAAGTAGAAAGATGTCGTAAGGCTCAATATTATTTTATGTGCTCAAGTGAAAAGTGTTACATTACATACCTAATGATTAGATGCACGCGTCCAAGACTATTTATACTGTTAAGTGTTCTCAAGGCGCAAGAATCTTAAACTCGAGACCGTCTTTCAGAAACGGACGTCCAAAGCCGACCCGAAAACTCATCCGAAGAAAACCCTGGGTTAAAAACCTATACGAAAACCGGGAATACCCAGACAATCACACCGACCGAAAATTCCTTCAAGAGCTCCGAAAAAACTTGAACATTGAAAAAGTTACTTTACCCGAAGCGATTCAAGGCTCATTTCGCGTTGTCTTAAGACTATGTATATGTGTGTTATACGCTGTCATTTTCGTGTATATGTATAACGACTGGGTGCATACATATACAATTATATATACATCTATTATAACAACTCTACTAAGTTACTTATTGTATATCACTTTTGCAGGCAGCGCTGTACTAAGGCATTTGAAAACTGTTTTAGTATATGTGACTATAGGGTACCTGCTATCTCCTATATTACATACATTGACAGACACAGTCAGTACGGACACCATATATGCTTGGGCGGTCATAATGATGATCATACATATGATATTTTTCGACTACAATGTACCAGCAGCTTTAGTATCAAATTCTTTATCAATAAACGCTGCAATTTTTGCCTCAGTATGCCTAGTATCAAGATTATCAACTCCTTTTGACGCTTTCGTGTTACTAACTATATCTGTCATACTATTTGTCTTAAGTCCTCAATTATTTAAGTCAATTTTACACACGAAATTATTTAATTTAATTTATTTTTTCACGTTAATTCTGACTGTGGTATGTTTGCATTCTGTTTCAAATACGTTGTTATGTTATTTTATTTTAATAGTTTTTATTTTGAGTGGGTATTGCCCGTTCTTTTTTGTTTATTGGCAGAAATATAAGGATAATAAGTACGGGCCGTGGGATGAGGCCGTTATCAATGATTCCGATGATTTGGAGGAATGTTTGTATGTTCGATAAGAAGTATAAGGTCATAGTTATATGTTAATTCGTTTATTATGCGCGTGAGTTCATTAGTATCCTATGGAATGCGTATCGTATGGAATCCTATTATTTCAGAGGTTCTCAAACTTATTTCGTCTACCGCCCCCACTTTGAAAATCAATTATTATTTTTCAGCGCCCCCAATTTTTTTTTACTTTGCCACATCTTAAAAACCGCAATGACATTAATTAATTTAATTATAGTGTGCTATATAAGCCTGGTCTGGAGTTTAAACTTACATTCTAAACGAGATTTTGTTACCAGTGAGAGCAATTAAAACGCAACTCTATTAAGAGTATCTTTCATTTCAATTTTATTTTTAAAACTAATCTAATGTGAAGGATGAATCTGATGATTTTTAACAAGTTTGTTGATATCAGGTTCGAACTTAAATATTTTTAATTCTTATACAATCAAACAGGGCAGAAATATGAGCTAAATAATCGATGGTTGTGTGGTAGGTAGGTTTTAATTTCAGTGAATTTTAAAATATTAAGTAGATGAAATTACAAATCAGCCATTGCCCCCCTAAACCACTTCAACACCCTAATTTTTTTTCTAGGCCGCCAGCGCGTTATCGCCCACTTTGAGAAAGACTGTATTAATTAGTAGTTATAATTTCGTAATAATTATTTATCGATCAACGTCATCATCATTTGCTACCTTGCCCGGCAAAGGGAGGAGGCCTACACACAGCAGTGGGTGGATCCATTGCTGAGTATAGTCCTCCCTTTTGTGCCATAGTTCGCTGGTCTGTGCGAGTCTCATCCAGGTCTCCTTCGTATTTATCGATAATTATCCGTACAAATAAATAAAATTGAAGTGTTTTTATTATTTTAGAAAAAGGATTAGCAGCTTGTAAATAATAAAAATATGACACAAAAAGGAGGAGGCCTGTACTCAGGAGTGAGAGGAAAAAAGCTGCCAATGATGATAATGATGATCAGTCATGCTATTGATACTAATGATCTCGCGCGCGTATTAAATTTATTATTTTCATGATTAATATAAAAATGCATTTTAAAACAATATTATCTAAGAGGATATCAGGGCTCATAAAATAATATAATTTAAGCAATATTAATATTTTATGTATGCTTATTTATACCGTATCTATCTAAATAGTAGTCCATTCTGGGATCCTCCCGTATCCCTCTTTACTAGAAGGCACTATGGAGGAACCCGCGGAACAAAGGACGGGCTTGATGTGCACTTACCCTGCCGCCAAGCTGGTAGAGGAAGAAAAGCTAAGGTGCAACTAAATTGAATTTGATAGTTCAGAGAGGGGAAACCATAGTTTTATAGAAAGCAGGTTATAAAAAGTGAAATGTTATGTAAGTGTAAGTGTCAAGCGATTCTAGACCGTGTGAAGTGCAACTATTAACTGTCAACTTGAAATACCCTGCACTTAAAATGCCCTGTAAATACAACGGTACAAAGTGCAAAATTGAATGGCTCACTTTGCTGCGTTGTCGTGGCAGAATAGCCGACATTAGCTCAGTTGCCAAATAAGTAAAATAAGGTCGATAGACGACTTCACCAAACCATGCAATTTCGATGATGGTCGCCGAAAGATCGCTTTTAGCAATAAGTTCCCCATTGGCTCCCATGTAAGTTAAAAGTTTTCAATTGTAATTTTTTGTATCGTTATGTGAAGAGTTATTATTTATATATAATTCATGGTCGGTTGGTCATCGAGCTATAGTCTATTCAAATCCTTGTTTCCAATTGATGTTATGTCCACTGAAATGAATATCAGCTTTATGCAAATGAAAATTAAGTTGATTTCAGAAAGACTAGCACTATTGAAAAAGTCATAAAATGTTTGAAGTTCTAGCGCAAACTGAACTTTATGTTATTTATTCTTTCAACGGTCGTTAATGAGACACAATAAAATTTTGATTGTTATCGAATCAATGAGTTCTCGTGACCGTTGAACTCAGTTGTATTTCCAAAACTGCATATTTACATTGGAAATTAAATCGCGATTGCAGTTTAGTTGCACCTCTTAACTTCTCTACCTCCGTCAGTATCGTAATCCCAATAGGGACCGATGGTCTTGGCTTAGCCGCCCGGACTGCGAGGTAGAAAACCTCTTTAAAATAATCACCCCGAATTCTAAGTGGCGGCGCACCGCGATAGGATGAGTGGCTGATGGGAGTTTAGAGGTGAAGGTGGTTTTATCAATAGTATAGATACACAACGTGTAGCAAAATGAACGTCTATCATTAGAACCCAATTAGAATATACAATTATTAGCACAATACAACATGTATTCAATAAACAAATAATAGTTTTGACAGATAAATATATGAAACCTTTATGAGGTAGAGTCTGGCCACACTAAGTCTGCAATGGAATAAATTGGCAACCCCAAAAGTTTTATATAAGTATGGTATACTTTTACATCAGTCAGTTATGTTAGTTTCGGGGTTCTAAGTGGATCTAATGATTTTGGTATTCTGCCTTTTGATTTTTGCATAATAGATAATGTGTAATAGACTATGTTTTATGTATATACCTATGCTTTATGTCCATACGATGACAAAACTTTATCAAATCAAAAAATTCAAAATTCAAAATAAAATATTTCACATAAACCTACATGGGCACTTATAAAACGTCAGAATGGCTTCTGTGCACGTTTCCAATTGGTCGTTTCCTATGGAGAAGAGCCGGCAAGAAACTCCACGGTTACTCTTTGAAAAATAATTGGTTTTTACAATTCTTTTAAATAACAGTGTGACATGGGAGGACAGTGTAGGTCTTTCAATAAGTACCACGTACTTAAGGAAAATAGAAAGTGGTCAACAAATCTACAGTCCACTAAGCCTACAGTGTTCTTACATCCACAAAATAGAAAACAATCTATACAAAAGATAAATAAATTAATAAAAATAAAAACCTATTTTAATTAAACGCAATTACATGATTGCTATTACAACTGTAATAAATCTGAAATTATCATGTTCACAAAAGCCACTAATAAAGAGTTAAAATTAAATCGTAGGTATATAATGTCAAATAATAGGATGAATATGTCAAGGACGAATGTAAAAAATTAAAATAAACATGGTAATTTGGGAGCAGTTAATACACTCTTACATAATTATGCTGTTAATGAGGTACCAGGGAAGCCACATGTGCAGAAGGAATTATTGCCAAACTTCCTTGTCTTTAACGTACTCTTTAATTTTATAATATGCTTTCTTGATAAGAACACGTTTGATTTTGGTTTTGAACTTCCCATCGCTAAGTTCTGTAAACGACTTTGGCAACTTCTTATAAAAGCGGATACTGTTTATAAGAAATGACTTGCTTGTTTTAGTTAATCTTAATTTGGGTATCACAATTTCATGTCTACTACGTGTATATATTATGGAAATCGCTTCTTATTTTAAAAAGTTCTAATCCACACTGCATTGTGCTAAAGTGACTATTCTTTACCAGAAATAAATCAGAATATAAACAAAATAGCCTATCAAAAACAAAAAGACAAACAAAGTATCAAATTCTTTTTTCGTAGGACAGGATGGTGTTGCCGTCTATAGATTGTCAAATTCCACCGTTTTCTCTCTTATGCAGATTTAGCGTGGCCAGACTCTAGAGATTTCACACTCACATTTCGTTAAGATCGTCTCAATAGTCAATTCCGAATATAATTTCAGGACTTTATTCAGTTATATGCTGTATATCTAAGATACTGATAAAAGTACCTCCACCTCAACAGAACATTTCAGTCGTTAGTGCGTCCCCCGTCAGAGTACCGGCCGACCCTCTGCCGGGTTACGCTAGGCTTACCTGTGGTACAGGGGGCACGCCCAGGTGGACCGAATATATCCCCCATACTCGTGGGAACAAAATGGATGAAAATATAAACAAAAATAAGATGATGAATGGTGCTGAGGTTGATAAGAAGGAGAATGATGACAAAGCAGGGAAATTTGCAGAAACAATGGGGGAAAGATCACTTACCCCTTCGATAGGTGAGGAGGTAAGTGACTGTGGGAGTGTAGATTGTGTCAATAAGAAAAATAAAAATAAAGCAGAGGAATTTGCTGAAACAAAGGAGAAAAGATCAGTTACCCCGGTTATAGGTGCGGAGGTAGGTGACTCTGAGTCTGATTGCTTGAATGGTGAAGAGGGCGTCAATAAAAATAATAAAGATATATTGACAAAGAAATCTGAAAAAACAAAGATGGGACAAACAGTTACTCCTGTTTGTGTGGTAAGTGACAGTGAGACAACTTTTTCCGAAACGTCAATAAATCCCCAAATATCGTCAACATTAGTAGAGGTTACAGGTGAATCAAGCTGTGGCAGAAGAGATCACTCAGACCTCTGATATTATGATCATAGTTGATCGTATATGGAGAGAAATCATGGAACGTCCGGATTTTCCTAATATCAAGAGAGTCTCAAGAGAAGGACAACTGACAGACGAACGTAGACTACCCCATTTGCAGGACGACGAACAAACTTTCGTATCCCCGGCGGTGGTTCCTCAAAGCATTATGGCTTCACCTTTTGTTAAAGAATTGGGGCGATGCATCTTGATTAAAGTCAAGGAATATATTGACGTTCGTTTTAAAACAATTGAGCACAGACTTCTTCCAGAACAGAATCTGGATTCGCCATCGGATTTAGATGCATCTGAGAGTATGTCTGAGCCTGCCACCCAGGAGATGGGTCAAGCAGTTGGAAAAGGCAAAGGCAAAGGTAAAAAGAAGAAGAAAGATAAATGTCAAAAAGAAAGTCATGATGGCGAAGATAAAGGTGCGAAGAAACACGCAGAGGACGTTATTAACAGGTATAAAGAAATGCTGGAGTTGAAGGAATTTGAGAGAAAAGCAAAAGAGAAACGTCCCAATATCCCAACAGTAGGTGAAAAATGGCGGACAACGCCAGTAGAGGACAAAATTGAAATTTTAAGGAGAAAGATCGTGAAAACAAATGAGGAGAAATCTAAAATTTTAAAAGAAAGACAACTGGTAAACGAACTTAAACGTCTCCGTTTACTGGACGAAGAACAAAAGAAGATCGTTTCCTCTGCGGTTTCTAGGGACTTTTGGGAAGCATGTATCCAACAGGAACTACTATGGGAACTAAAAGACTTTAACGTTCAGCTTAAAGCTCTTGAAGAAAGGAAGAATCAGGATAGTTTGCCGTTGTTTGTAGATGCTCCTGTGATCATGCCTCTAACCCCACAGATGGATATGGCGGTAAAAACCGGTAAAAGTAAAGAGTTAAAGTCTAAAGCCATTGCGGTAACGGAATTAACCTCAATACCCAGTCAAGTTCTGCAACAATCAACATCCATGACCACAGAAACCGGTCAGAAGTCATCTACTTCCCAGACCAACTCTTCAGGGAGCTCCAATAAACAGAACAAAAAGAAAATACCAATAGATAGATCTGGACTCACAGAAGGCGAGAAGAAATTATTAACCAGAAAAGTAGTAGGTTCTAGAATTATATGGCTGTTTACAGGTGACCCCCCTTCGAAAGATGACAGCTTTGAGCCTAAACAAGATTCGCTTAATACAGTTTCCGAAGGGACCTTTACTGCACCGGAGGATTTAACTAGCAAAGGTTGCAACTCTATACGTGTAAATCCGCCTTGGTGGTCGGAAGAGATCGCTCAACTTCGTCAGGATGAAGTATGTAAGAGACGTAAGTACGCGCGTTTAGGGCGACGGCGTCTTTTTACAGACGAAGAAAAGGCTGAAGCCCGGCGTTTGGCCTATGAGGAATATCTTTCGGCTTCGAAAGCGTATAAAGAGGCTGTTAAAATTGCTAAACTTGCTTCGAAAAGTAATGAGGAAAAGAATTCAAATGAAACTGTATAAGACTGGTATCATCATCTGCCTAGCCTTTACCCAATATTGGAGTCTGCTTCCAGTCTAACCGGATGCAACTGTATACCAGTATTTTACATGGAGCGACTGCCTATCTGTGAAATTAGGACAGGACAACGAGTTTCGTCAGGTAGTGTTCGATAAATACAACTATTATGATACTCGTTGCAAATGACAAGCGGGCGTCAATTTTTTTTTTAAATATTATTTCTTTGGATATAAATATGAGCTTGATTTTTTATATTCCAATAATACTTAACTGACGATTATCGTCAGTCAAGTATTTCAGTAACTCACCCACCATAATGATAATTTTATGACATGCATTATTATTATGACAGTAAGTAAAATACTAAGGGGGTGCACTAAGGTAGCCCCCCAAAAACCAAATTTTCATTTCGTCATCCTGAGGATGCCTCGTTGAGAGGTGAAACACGTGTCGATTTCCTTCAGGGTCTTTTTAAGACTCTTTAGAAATAGCTAAGCGGAACAGGTTACTAAATATATCCACTTCAATTGCATTTTATAATGGATTTCCGCAAGGTCACGCCTGAATCAATTAACTATCTAAATTTTCATTTGTTTTTTTTTTAATTAACATTTAACCTGATACTGACTGCAAATTGCAAAAAAAAAGTAAGAAAATAAAAATTTGAATTTCGTCGGTTACCCTGACGCTTTCACCTTAAGATTTAGGACTGGGAAGGAAGGCCATATATAATGAATAAGACTGGTTAAATCTATTAAGAAGATAAGGTATGTCTGTGAATAGAAAGTAGAATCCATTGTTTAAGTATTAAATTATGTTTAACTTTAAAGTCTGGTCAAATGAAGGCGAATCCGAACGGCGCGGCGCGCAGCGGGACGAAATTCGCTCGCGCCGATTTTGTCAACTAACTTGTTCATGGTCGAAATTCGGTTTGGATGACTATTATATTACTAATGCTCAGTGATTTGAATGAAAGCACAGAATAGTACAGAAGGCGCACTCCTCATTTTAGGTATGATACTAAAAGCACGCGGCGGGCTCGTCTTGTCGGGCCAATTCAGTGGGCGTAACGTAGTCAGAAGATATAAGAGTTACGCGATAGAAAGAGAGGAAACTTTTAGGTGAATATAACTATAGGTAATTAGCGCTGTGCGACCTGAATTGCAGTTTATTGTATCGTAGCAAGAGTCGCGTTTTATTTAAAAAAAAATGCGGAGTGTCCCATCTGTGTCAATCTTTGATGAAAGTGAAGAGATGAAGGATTTGTTTGGCATGATTACCAATAAGTAATTAGTTGATTACTATAATGTGATAATTATTCCATACTATGTAACTTGATCATAATATTAATAAACGTGATATCAGAAGATAACGTGTTTTTATTTAATCATAGTCTAAGCATTGGTGGCCCAGTGGTAGCGGCCCCGTCTTTCGAGTTGTAGGTCGTGGGTTAGAATTCATTTTTTTTATGTAGGGCATCTCGTAGTTGACCTCTGAAATCATGACTACTTAACCGTGCTTTCCTGCCTTAAGCTACTACACTTAAAACCTCCAGCCAGGGGTTATTCAACTATGCTAATTAAAACTAGGTGAACGCTCGCTAAGGGCACCCCCTGTGGGGTGCAACCCTTGGCTTAGGGCATCAACCGGAGGGAGGACATCAAGGATGGGACGGGCTGGATCAAAGTTTTGTTGTTGATTATTAGTCGGGGAGTTTAAAGCTACGTGCTCAGCTGCAACAACTGCTGGCACCTCGTTATGGAGTAAGGGTTGGGGGGGAGTATCATTTACTCGGGGACGCGGTCGCGATCGCAAAGGACCGCGGCGGTGAGGTCGGAATGACGGGAGGCGTCTGTTTTTGTACACTTTGCTGGTTTCCCTACTGCTCTCCTGGAGGAGAGTAATGGGGTCGTCTGAGTCGGTAAGGATTCGCTTAGGGCGGCGGGTTCGATTGATTCGAAACCAAGCAGGCTCTTTACTTGTAAGTAGTTTATTTCATCACCACTGCTCTCAAAACAGTGAAGGAAAGAATCGTGAGGAAACCGGCATGTCCTAAAACCAAAAATTTGAAGACGACGTCTACCTATCCGACGGGGCCCGCGTGGTGGGTTACGGCCCACTCCCACACAGAGAGGAAGTCTGTGTCCCAGCGGTGGGTGTCCCAACGTTACAGGCTGATTACGCTATAGTCTGGTTAATATCTAGTAAAGTCTAGGTAGACTAGGTAGTACCATAGTCTGGCTCAATAAAAATATACTCTATGTTGCTACAATATAGAGTTTATCATCGTAATACATTTCCAGAATCGGCATACTAACACATTATCTGAATTATAAAAGGTAATTTTTTTTGTTTGTATAAAAATAAGTTTAAAAACTAAAACCCGGTTAGTGAAAAATCACGTTCTAAAAAGTATGTAACAAGAAAATATTTCAGACAGAAATCAAGACATAGGTACAAAAATGGTCAAAGTAAAGCCGTGGTCGCATGCCTGTACACTTACAAAATTATAATGGCATTGGGCATTTTTTTAGTTCATGACTTTATGTTCTCTAGAAGGCGGCATGTTGCATTTAATGTAGCGGCCTATAACCAGCGGACGATCAAGACGCTTCCAATGATACCTCCATTGTCAAATACTGATCGGTAGTCTAGAAGTTATGAGGTAACAGATGAACATACATACATACCGGTCAAAATCATAACTCTCCTTTTTTCTTCGCCGTAGTCGGGTAAAAGGGAGTCGAACTCTGGAATTACTTATCTGATTACAGAAAAACATTCACTCTACACTATTGCCGAATGCGATAAGAATTACTGTTTTTAGTTTATTACAAAGTAAATTCAGTCTATCCGTTTGAAACCGCCAGTCTCAAAAACTGCTGAACACAGTTTACTCCCGATTTTATTTTTGAACAGAATTTTAATTCTTGGTTCGTCTTATTTTGTTCTAGGGAAGATTTCACATTAAAACTGCTGGCTAAATTCAAGACCAAACTTCACGCTATCAAGGAGAAGGCGGAAGCAGATGCTGTAGAAGGCGGGGAGCCTTCTACGGAGAAGACAAGAGAAGGAGAAGATAATGATGAGAACTTGAACTCTGATGATTGGTACGCTACAATGATTTGACCAAGCAGTCATTTGCTAGGCAGTTGACTTTGCTAATACAGGTTGCGTTTCATACAATTACTTTCATGCTTTTAATGTTCATAATATATTCATAGAAGTCAATGTGAGTAAGCGTTTTACATAAATATGAACATTAAAAAATAATGTTCATATTGGAATGAGATGCTTGACGGGCCCGTGGCTAAGTAATAACAGCCGCACGGGTCGATCGATCAGATTAAGCTACGCTTGCCGCGGTCGGTCCGTGAATTGGTGACCATCTTAACATACCGAGACCCCTCCGTGCCTCAGAAAGCACGTTAAGCCGTTGGTCCCAGCTGCCATTTTAAGATCTTTGACAGTCGTACCGGGTCGTCAGAAACCTAAAAGTCTGACAACCAGTCTTACCAAGGGGTATCTTATTACCCAGTTACTGGGTTGTGGAGGTCAGATAGGCAGTCTCTCGATATAAAATACTGGTATTCAGATGCATCCGGTTAGACCTTTTGTAGATTGATTGGATGCCGGTGTAAAAATCAGACAGCGGCTTTGTGTCTGAGATGGCATAGTAAAGACAGCCGGGACCAACGGCTTTACGTACTTTCCGAGGCACGGAGGAATCTCGGTATGTAAAGATGGTCATCTATCCACGGACCAACCCTGGCAAGCGTAGCTTAACCTGATGGATCGACCCGTGCGGCTGTTATTACTTAGACAGGAGCTCCTCACACACACCCACCCTCGCTCATGACCCTTCAAATATAGTAGGTAACGTTGCAAAAACACGATATTTTGACCGTCGGAACACTATTTACACCAGTTTTAAACGTATCCAACACCAGTTTTAATCTTATCCAACACCAGTTTTAAACTTATCCTACACCAGTTTTAAACTTATCCAACACCAGTTTTAGACTTTTCCAACATCAGTATTAAACCTATCCAACACCAGTTTTAAACTTATCCAACACCAGTATTGAACTTATCCATCACCAGTTCTAAACTTATCCAACACCAATTGTAATCTTATTCAACACCAGTTTTAAACTTATCCAACACCAATTTTAATCCTATCCAACCAACTTATCCAGTTATAAAACTTTCATCATTCAGGTTGGGCCACACGCTACGCTTCGAAGAGAAAGGTCCATTGCTAGCGAAGGACGCGTCCAGTAAAGGAGACGATTGGTTCGACATCTACGACCCACGGAACCCTATCAACAAGAGAAAGAGAGAGAAATCTGATAAGAAACAGAAGAAATAAATGAACTGTGTTAGTACTTGTTTCGTTTTTATATGATAGCATTTATCTAATCTTAACATAACATAACATCACGCCTGTATCTCCGAATGGTTAGGCAGAGGTGGTACCTATAGTAGGTATACCCACATTTTGCCATCTATCAAGTCACATGTAATAGGGGGTGAGTCTTTTGCCATAATCGGGCACAAATCCAGATTGTAGGCTACTGTAGCGGTTACACCACCATATCCAAACTACGCATCAAAAGACATGACGTCACACAAATCCTGCATCGCACAATTAAAGTTTACCGCGCGATCGACATAATATACAAGATTCCGACGTCAACAGTCGGGCAGTTGCCCACCAGACACAGCACCCGTCTGGTCGGAGGATCCTCCTTTTTCTATGGTGGATGAGTGAACTTTACACCCCGTTCATCATACTACTAAACTACTACTGAAAAGTTCTTAATGGAAATACCAAATAAAACATTGCCCGTTCTGGGAGTCGACGCACAACGCAAATGCTTTTGGCCTGCATCTCACCTGATCGTAAGTGAGGATCAGGCCGAAGGTGGAAGCGAGCTTCACTCGGAGTCCTCAACCACGGAGGAACTGGCTATCTTACCTCTAACTGCCGAAACACAACAATGCTCTTAACATTGTTGTTATGGCGACAGACTAAGATAAGATGGTGGCAGCTAGCCAGGTGGACTTAGAACAAGCCATACCACTAACCAAACCGAGCAGAAAAAATAGCTGTTTTATAGAATAGTGCAAAACCTACGCGGTCAAAATGTATGGAACAGCTGATTAAAAAAAAAATAACCGACGAAAATTTCAGCGCAGCGAGGTTCAAAATCATGTACTGAATCCATGGTAACAGTTTTCGCGACGATGTCCCTGCCACCCTGTAAATACTTGTCCCCAGTTTCACCCGCGTGGATGTCGGAAAATATCAAACGGGAACATATTATCGGGGTTAAAATTAACCAATGTGTTAATCCCGATATACCTAACTAACTATTGGTTTACGCGGCCGCCCGGCCGCCAGTAAAGCTCCCAGTCGGCATGACTTTTTCAGACATCTTCAACAATCATCGTTATATTTTACACAAAACTCGAATGAATGAATGAAACACCTAAACCTTCCTCATGAATCACTTCGTCCAGTGGTGAAAACCGTATGAAAACCCGCTTAGTAGTTTTTGAGTTTATCGCGTTCAGACAGACAGACAGCCGCGGAGGACTTTGTTTTATAATATGTAGTAGTTTGTTGATCGACTGCGACTTGGTCCCAAGTGTTGGACCCGTTTTTTATCGGAAATGATCGAATAACTTCTCCCGCTTTGGGCGGAGCGGGGGTCGTGTCAGACTCTAATTGACTAAAACCCACCCGTGTTCCTCTTTCCACTTAGTTATAGTTACATATTATGTATTTATTATTTTATACTACATTATAATTAAGTATATATATCTTAATGATATTTATGTTAAAAGTATCTATGTGTGTAAGTATATTCTGATATTTTATGTTTATATTTAAATTTAGAATAGTATTTTTTTTTTTTTGTTTTGTACTTAAAGGGTAAAACGGGATCCTATTAATAAGACTCCACTGTCCGTCCCTCTGTCTGTCTGTCACCAGGCTGTATCTCGTGAACCGTGAAAGTTTGTTGAAATTTTCAGAGATGATGTTTTCTGTTGCCGCTATAACAACAAATACAAAAAAAAAACAGAATAAAATATATATTTAAGGGGGCTCCCATACAACGAACGCCGTTTTTATAGATGATGGTACGGAACTCTTCGTGCGCTAGTACGATTCGCACTTGGCCGTTATTTTTATTTATTTTGTTTATTATTCTACTCTTACACACGTTGTCTACATGTATTTAACTACTTTCCTATCGCAAGTATGCTGGAAGAGATTCCTTTAGAAATAAGCATCACCTTTCTACATTTTTTTCTGAGGAAAAGTCTAGGCCGGCAGTGGAATAATTCAACTCAGGCTATACACAATTGGATGTCCCCACAATATCCGGTTCTCCGTCTTCCGCATCCAGTCAGTCCCAGCTGTCTTTTAAAAGTAATCGGCCTATCTAAGGGGCGTTCCACGCTACGCTTGCCGGTTCAGTCTCTTTTCAAGCACAATAGGAAAGTAATTATTATCGACACAATTATTTTAGACTTACAAACTTATTTATTTATGCGGCGAAATCGTGAACTAACCTAAAATATACTGAATGTGACGGTTTTTTGACATTTTCCCTTGACAAGTAGCGCCTCACTATCATGCAAAATTATCTTTGTCAGTATAAAGGCTGGTGTAATTATGTTTTTTCTTGAAGGCCCAAAGCCCTTATTAGATGATGTTCTACAAAGAGGTTGATGACTTTAAGATACCCGCCTCCTTCATGTCAATACCTTTTCAAATTCGAATCCTCATGAAAAAAATTTGCTACAGTTAAATTTAACGCATCGTTAAGTTTAATCGCCTTGTTACGGACATAGGTAATATCTCTAGTGGTGTTCGTTATCTATGGTAACATCAGACAATGGTCAGTTTTTGGCTGTATGGTGATGTCTTTGCTGTGGCGCGTAATTGTTTTTTGAAGAGTGATGTCGGGGAGGTTGAGGTTGAGATTTGAGGTTTTGACGTTATGTCATTTACTTCAATTCCTACCACAGAGGAACAGAGTGGAAAATAATTATTCTTTGTACTCCTATTCCTTCTCAGTTTTCTGACTGAAATCTTTGAACTTGCAAAGAAAATAGAAATATTTTTCTACGAGTCGCATTTCATCGACTCTGCGCTCTTTTGATTGGAGGTTTCATTTTTTTTTTTCTATAGCTAATTATATTCATTCTTCATCATTCTTAATTCAATCATATTCATTCAATTTGATTCTAAATCGTAGAAATGTTAAATATGACCGACATTGAGTGATCATTTTTATGTTTGCGCCAACTTAGCCTATCTCAATTCAATGCTGGATATAGGCCTTACCAAGTTGCGGCAAAATACTACCACATCGTCATGGGTTCAATTCAATTAATTCGGTCGGTCCAATTTTGTAGCTTCAACCAAATTGATAGGCAAACCATGTATCATAGCCATTATTCATAGACATAAGGCCCAGGCTCCACTAAAGCGGAGACGAGACGAGAGGAGAGGAGATGTGTTTTAAACAATTAATAGAATTTTGTTATTTACACACCTCGTCTCCACTCAGCTTCAGTGGAGATCACTGAGCGGATCACATTTGCGATCAAAGCGGAGATGTGAGCTGTGCCTCGCAAGCTGGCGACGGCGCGCAGCGGAGATGAGAAGAGATATGAGCGGCGTGCAGTAAGTGGCGCTGTAACAGTTCCGCTCTAGCCACCACACATCTCCGCTTCAGTCTAGCCAGTACGCATAGCTCTCCGCACAGCTTCGGTGGACACATCCTAGCTGAAAAAATCTTCTCGTCTCCGCTTCGGACATCTCCGCCTAAAGTGGCTAGATAATGTTAAAATCTCGGTTTCGGTAAGACCTACCTAACCAAAGAAACTTCTCATAAATATACGCATTTAAAACGCCTCGCAAACTACCCATTTCCTGATCGCAGAATTGATAAGAAATACATCGTTCGTCCATAAAGACATACAATTATACAAGTTATAAGTCGTTGACCTAAGATTTTATTACCATTTGTACTTCACGCCTTTGTTCTGAATGGAATAAGCAGATGCTGTGCCGTTATCTGATTATATCGTTAATGCAAAAATATACCACTGTTTTTACGGTTTTAACTCCGTAATGATGAATTAGGATCTTTAAAAAAGTTCCGGTTTTTGAAGCTGTTTAGATAGGAATAGGATTCTACCTCTTTGGTGGGTTGTGGAGATCAGATCGGCAGTCGCTCCATATACAATACTGGTAAAATGATGATGTGGATATATTTAGTAACCTGTTCCGCTTAGTTATTTCTAAAGAGTCTTAAAAAGACGAGAAGAGCGGCAGTCTACGCTCGGTGCTTGGTGTGGCAACACGCCGTGTTCGAGTTCGCGACAAGTCAATCGTCATCCTGAGGATGCCTCGTTGAGAGGTGAAACACGTGTCGATTTCTTTCAGGGTCTTTTTAAAACTCTTTAGAAATAACTAAGCGAAACAGGTTACTAAATATATCCACATCATCATTTTATAATGGATTTACAACTTTTGGCAAGGTCACGCCTGAATCAATTAACTATCTTAACAATACTGGTATTCAGGTGCATCCGGTTAGACTGGAAGCCGACCCCAACTTAGTTCGGTAAAGGTTAGACAATGATGGTTGGAGTAGACATGTTCTTAAGGGAAGATCGGGTCTCGGCAAAAGTAAGGTAAGACGCCCTCAAGCTAGGTGGAGCGACGATCTTCACAGGGTGCCTGGTAGCAGCTGGATGAGAGTTGCCGAGAATCGAGTTGAATGGCGTGCGATCGTAGAGGCCCATCTAGTTCCAGCAGTGGACTGCTATAATAGGCTGATGTCACGTGTCCACTTGAAGAGCTCGTGGCTAAGTAATAACAGTTGCACGGGTCGATCTATCATTTTAAGCTGCACTTGCCGGGGTTGGTTCATGGATGGGTGACCATCTTTACATACCGAGACTCTTCCGTACCTCGGAAAGCACGTTAAGCCGTTAGTCCCGGCTGTCATTCGTACATCTTTGACAGTCGTTACGGGTTGCCAGAAGCCCGAATGTCTAGTAAACCAGTCTTACCAAGAGGTTTAGCATTACCCAGTTACTGGGCTGTGGAGATCAGATAGACAATCGCTCCATTGAAATATTAACATAGTTGGGAAAAGGCTAGGCAGATTGACCTGTCCGCTTGTGTTCAAATTGCAATTTGTCTAAATATTAAGGTCTTATATGTGTCCACCTGTGCAGACACAAAAGGAGAAGACAGCTTCATTTTTTAATTGTTTTGAAGGTATTTAAATGATGTCTAAGTTTTATATTTAGCAGTTAATTGAGATTATTTTCTTTAAAAGTGTAAAACATCGGTCGTTGACTTATGGAAGTGGCCCTGGCTATCTACCAGGTGATCAGAGCGGTCAGAGTTTACAAGTGACTGAGGTAGACTAGTGATGAAATTTAATTATCGATAAATAAAAGTCCTAGTGCAAAAGATTGAACGCGATCGACGATCAAAACGCATAGCAATCCTTTTTGATCAATTGTAACTGTCAAACTGACGTGTTGATCGGCGACGAAGCTTTCTGGGGGGAGGCCAGTAGAGGGATGTGTGTACCTATGACCAGTCAACGGAGTTATCATTATACGTTTCCGAGGAAAATGATATTTGGGCTGAAACGCAACCAACGCATGACATAAGGCCTCTCCCAAAACCCGCCACATCGACTCCTGTGTTTTTCGAATCCAGTGGATTCCCCTTGTGGGGGGCTACCCACGTTACAAAAGTTTTGCGGGACATCGAGAGAAACCGTAATAACCTTTTTTATGTTATCCTGCATCCTCGTCTTTGTTCTTGTATGTTTGAGCAAATAAATAGGTACTTAGATATATTTTAAGAGTGGGATAGAGAGACAGCGAAAAAAGATTTGCGAAAATGCGCTTTTGTACATTCTGATGGAGTTTGTCGTTGATGCACAGCTTGGCTGAACCGTTCTTACCAATACCAGCTCAACGACGCCAGACGATAACATCGACATGATACCAGTTTCCACCATCGACTCCTCACATCTCTACCGAGCATTTTATTAATTTAATAATAAATTGGCGCTGCGCGTCTACTGATTACGCGATAAGGACTTTGCTAATTATCGCATTCATTGTTGTGTGTGGCTTTGATGAGAAGTTAGTGTGGATCAGGATGAGTCACTGTTTTAGTTAAGGCTAGTTGTAGGTTGCAAGTTTACCTACTTTTAGTGAAATTTATTTGCAAAACCTTTTCATAACTTTAGTTTCAATACGGTAATAATAAAGTTTCAGTCAGCAATAAAGTCGATTATTTACTGTTACTGTTACATATTATACCTCATCTAAATTAATGCAAAATAACTTAATAGATTGCTGCATTTCATGTACTTACTAATTGCTAAGAATACTTTTTAAGTTTTATATCAGTACATACTTTTAACCGACTTCCAAAAAGGAGGAGGTTATATGTTCGTAGCGTATCTTTGTGTTTTTTTTTATCCATGTCCACCGATTTCTCCGTCAATTATGGACCGATTTAAAAAATCTTTTTTTGTTTTAAAGGGTATGCTCTCAAGGTGGTCTCATATAAATTTTATTAATTTTGCTTGGATAGTTTTTGAGTTGGCTTCAATAATACGTTTTTTTTTTCCGCTTAGTATGTAATAATAATAATAATAATAAAGCTTTATTCAGCTGAAAAGGTAAAACACTAAATACAAATTTGCTTAAATCTACGAAAAATTCGATTATGTCATGTGCCTGAACTAGGTCATCCTGTATTTCAGGCGAGGCAAGGTATAATAAATATTTCTAAATAATCACATTCGTTATAAAAATCTAGTCATCTAATAGGTATGTAAAAAGGTGTAAATAGTACATACAATAAATCCTACTTGCTAAAATCTTAGTACCTATCCTTACTTGTGGATGATATGAGTATATATATATATAAGTTTATGTCGCTGTTATTTACACAGCAGGTATTCGAATTTGTGTGGGGTAGGTACCACAACCAAAAAGTGAAAAATAACTACTTTTAGAAAAAAAAAAATCATCATTAAAGTTATTTTTTGCTTTGTAGTGTTCTTTTTTTTTTGTAAAAAGTTTTTTTATGAATATTTTGCTCAGTTTTTCCATCAGACTTAGCCAAATTCAGTCCCTTATTGAAAGAAGTTTGCTGAACAGAATACATAGGTACCTCCACAATTTCTGGGAAATATACCGATAATCGAAGGGAATGCCGCATGCCGCTGCGCTTGGCTCGGCCAACGTATACTGGGCTTTTTTTGCTTGATTTGCCGTTTAATTTGCGTGTTGGTATTTTGCTCGCCCAACGTGTTCTGAAAGCTTAAGGCTTCTGAATTACCGTAAAGATTGTTATGTCCGCTAGTTATGTGACAATTAATAGTTTGAAGGGTGGACGAATTATTGTGTTTCTTTGTTGATAAACGGGCTCTTGCTGTCAAACGATTTAAATCTATAGTTTACGCTTGAGGACTTATGAGAGGCTATTCACTAGGTATGATAGGTTCGCTCATGTTACCTAATGTATTTTTAAAATCTACTCGTAAAGCAGCAACAAAAAGGACAGTCATATCCACACTTTTCTTTCCATCTCCCGAACTACTGAAATTCGTAAACTAACTCAGTCGGTTTCAACTTTCGTTCAGTATTATATTTTCTAGCCAAATCTGTCGTGGGATAATTCAGTTAGGCTAGATTGCTCGTTTAGATCTGACTTACGAAAAGATTAACTAAGTCGTTAGTTAACTGAAATAGACTACCTACAGTTCGTTTTTAGGGTTCCGTAGTCAACAAGGAACCCTTATAGTTTCGCCATGTCGATCTGTCCGTTTGTCTGTCTGTCCGCGGCTTAGCTCAGAGACTGTTAGTACTAGAAAGCTGTAATTTGGCATGGGCATACATATTAATCACGCCGACAAAGTCGAAAAAACAATTACTGTGCCGCCCCTACACGTAAAATGGAGATTTTTTTTTTCTCTTCTATCCCATGGTGTGGGGTGGTCGTTCAAAAATATTTCGTATTTGGGAAAACTATTTTTGGATTCAGAGATCCGTTTGCAAAATATTAAGCTTTAAAGTGCTCATTTTTGTTAGAGTCAAGTGCCCCCCCTGCCAGCTAAATGGTTTGTTCTGGATATGTGGAAAAATTCACAACAGTGGTATATAAAACGAAATTAAAAGGATAACTATCACAGCTAAGTAGGCTCTACAACTCTACAAGTTAACGAGTAATAATCCACCAACTTATATTTGCATTTGAAAAAACATGTTCTTCCATATATTCTATAAGGAAGAATATGTTTTTCAACTACACTGTTAAGTTTGTTCTTGAGATAAATTCAGTCCATCTACGGAACCCTTCATTGTACGTGGTCCAACACGCACTTGGTCGGTTTTATTTTAATTGTAATATGGTCGAGAGATTCCACAATTCACATAGTTAAATTACAATTACCTAATGACATCATTGACTGGAGTTCAATCAAGCTTATTATCATCTAGCTTTTTCCCAACTATGTTGGGGTCGGCTTCCAGTCTAACCGCATGCAACTGAATACCATGCATATCTATCAAACTATCAACTCAGCCTATTGCAGTCCACTGCTGGACATAGGCCTCTCCCCGACTTCGCCATAATACCCTGTCCTCCACCTGCCGCATTCAGTAACATGCATATGCCAAATTAAAATTACACATGGTGCAAGGGACTTCGACGTGCAAACAGCTATGGCGATGATAACCGACTTTTAAAGATTTTATACTGAAGATCACGTCTAAACAAGTAGTGTTAATGATTTAGGAAAAATATATGTTAAATTAGAGCATTTTCTTAATAACTTAATATAAGAATATTTTAGATTATGTTTATATTACAAAGTGAAATTAAATTGTAAAGTTATGTCCAACGCGGATACACGCAAGCTAACCACTCAAGGTCACTGGCTGATATAATCTACGTCTTCATAAGTACCATGAATTCAGCACATGATTGTAGACCCCCAGCGTAGAAATTTTTCGTCGGTTGTTACACAAAAAGATTGCTGTTTTTACAAAAGTAAAATACCTGTACGGCCGAAATGTTTTTTTTTTCAAATAACTGACACATAATTTCGAAGATGTGGGTCCAGAATCACGAAACCATGGTGATCAACGCTTGTTCCTTCTGCTCGAGAAGAGCTCTTTGCATTTCAGACAAAGCCTCATATTATTCATAATATCGCTTGATGATATTCCTGCCTACGCGTATGTTTCTTTGTCCGTCAAATACTCGGAAACCACTGAACCGATTTCAATGAAACTTTTTTTGTGAGCACACAAATCAAGTTCTGCTACATGACGCAAAAAACCGAATAAAAATGTCGGCTGAGTAATAAAAAAAATACAAAAACCGTTCTTGGGTTTTGTTATAACGAACCAAAAGTTACTGTTATTCAGTTATTCTCACATTACTCTATAATAGAAAACAAAGAAACTTGTAATTCGCGGGATTCTCATAAAATTCGTGAAATCGTTCTCTTGTACAACGTGTAATCATTTGATATGAATCCTAGATAACGGAGAAAAAAAAGATCGGTAGGTTTGTGTCTATTTGAGAGCTGCGGGTTCCATTACTTTAATTTAAATTGATTTTCTTTCTTACGTTCTAACGCCTATAACGTTCTCAGTGCTGGGACACATAAAGACCAGGCCCGGGTCGATGACGCGATGTGTTCCACAAGCGCCTCAAAGAGATGTCAGCAGAACTGACGGGGTCCGATAGGGCCAATGCCTGCCGGGGTTGCGGTTTTGTCCGAAAGGGTTACCGTGGCCCCTGGCAATACAGACAACTGAAGGAACACGGGTGGATTTTAGTCAGTAAGAGTCTGACACGCCATCCCGCTCCAGCCAGAGCGGGAGAAATTCTTTGATAATTTCCCACCCAAAAAATAAGGCTGGAACACAGGCCGCCTCTTTGTGAGAGGGAGTGGGCCATAATCAACCGCGCGGTAAATAAATAAAATATCAAGAGCCTTTGCAATTTTGTTTAGCTTCAAGCTAAAGCTAAGCTAATTACGATGTCCTGCAGAGGCTGTTAACAGAAAATAAAGACATTTATTTTTATTATTGTAGCAAGTAAATAAGTCCGACTCAACCTGCACTGGGCCCGCGTGGTGCATTACGGCCCGGTCCTTCTCATAGAGAGAAGACTCGGAATATTATAGGCTTATTACCTATGTTTCCTATTTAAATGCATAATTAGCCTATAAAATTCCCACTGCTGGGTCAAAGGCGTCCTCTCTATGAGAGGGAGTGGGCCATAATCCACCACGCGGGTCCAGTGCGGGTTTATGGATATCCTTCTTCCTTTCTTAGGTGGCTTATAGTTTCTTAAGAATCGAAGTTTAATGAAGCAATCCTGGAAAGGACGACCGCATAGAATTGTCTTGACCTGCTTTGTTGAAAGTTTATACCCAATTGGCTCAACGCTTATGGCAGTCTCGCGAGAGAGCCAGTAAGTCAGTTTCATTCCCACCCGTCACAATTTTTGACGTGAATCAGCTCCTTGTAAAGAAGTAGATAAAATCATTAACATAATACTACATTGAGCGTCAATTTTTTTTTTGCGTTTCTGAAGCGGTATCCTCGCTGCACAGTACCCCACTCCTTATCCCCGCGGTCACATGAATTTGTTACTGCGCAGCTACTCGCCTTGTGTTCAGAGCCGTCATAAACTTTGCATTGGACTATAGCAGTGGTTAACAGGTTTGTGTTAAAAAGTGTACATACCTACCTCAGAAGGGGCACTGAAGACTCTCCTAGTTTTGTTCTGATGACGGAACCGTATAACTCTTGACGAGTCTATAGGAGTCAATCACGCCGCTTCCTTTAGACATCTCTTTTTGTGTATAGCCTCTTTTACGTCAACCTAGGAGGTTTTCAAGTGCTCAATTGGGCTATCTTGTAGATGTCTTAATAAATTAAGGCCTCCAGCTAAGGCATAAACATAAACTAAGCGACTACACGCTAAGGGGGTGCCTTTAACGTGTAGTCGCTTAGTTTATGTCTTAGCTTACGTCAACTTAGGAGGTTTTCAGGTGTTCAATTGGGCTATCTTGTAGATGTCTTAATAAATTAAGGCCTCCAGCTAAGGCATAAAACATAAACTAAGCGACTACACGCTAAGGGCACCCCCTGTGGGGAACAGACCTCGACTAAGGGCGGCACTGGGGGATGGGGGCAACAAGGGACAAGCTGGATCAGATCAACAATGATTGTCGTCCTGGGTTTTCATCCAAATATGTGAAATCTCGAACTATAGGAACCTTGCAAATAAGTACCTACGTATCTCCGAAAAAATTGTACGCATGTAACTGCAAAATATTTTTTGCTCAAATTAATAGTTACTTACTTGGTTTATAGTGTTCATTATGCGTGGATTGTAACACGTTGAACTGAAATGATATAGTGTTTGTATGTAGGTACCTACTAGTGTAGTAGGTATATCTACTTGTGTTCAGTTTGAGAGAGAACTGGCAGAGATCAAAAGTTTTTACTTTGTGAGCACTTGTACCCACAAGTGTTGACTGGTTAGCGCATTGCCCGTGACAGAGGAATACAATACAGAAATACGGGTACTGATAAGAACCACCCACACCCTGGTTCTTTCCTGTATTTTTTGTAGGTATAATTTGTCACATGCACAAAGACTCAGACCCGGACCAACTATCAATAGGTATTGTATCAATATGTAAAAAAACCCTGTTCTATGCGAAAGGGGCACATAGGTACCTACTGCAAAAACATTACCAAAAAGTAATAAAAATCTTATTATTATTGAAAATAAAACAGATATTGCTATTAAAATATATAAAATTCACATTTTTTGTACCAAAATTACCGCAAATCCATTAAATATTTGCAAATTTTAAACAGTCATAAGTTATGACTTGTAGCCCGTAAACCCGGTAAAATACCCCATTGAAAAAAAAGTAGCGATTTGTTTTTCTTTTTCTTAAAAAATTCCACACAAGTAGACTCTCAGTACGATACTTAACGACATCCTCACGGATTGGACAAGGCTTTTTTACATGTTGTATAACCCGCGATAAGCAGTGCAACATTAGCTCTGCAACATAAGACGTTTAATTTAACATAGCCATTTATTTGATCATTTCCCACCTAAAAAAAGGTCGTTGATTAGAACTCAGGTAGGCGCATTACTTAATGTCATTTATTTCATCACCGCTGCTCTCAAAACGGTGAAGGAAAACATCGTGAGGAAACCGGCATGTTCTATAGAAACAGAAATTCGAAGACGTGACATCAACCTGCACTGGACCCGCGTGGTGGATTACGGCCCACTCCCTCTCGAAGAGTAGAGGCCCGCGTCCCAGCAAAGGGAACATTATAGGTTGATTATGCTACGGAATACGTGTGGAAGGCCTTAGCTAGATCTTGAAGATACCTCGTAGTTTTAAGAAAGCCTTACGTGAAAGTTTTTCGTAAACGAAGAGCTTTTTGTTGAAAATATGAAGAAGAGAAATTAATTAACAAAAAATGTATAAACACAAAGGATTCTCAACAAATTACATGAGAAAATTCTTTACATTTTTATAATTAACCACAAAAATACACAAAGAAACGGGAATCTTTGTGACGTCATCATTCAGAATTACGATTTCTTTCAATCCTAATGTAAAGAAGTGTATTGTTAGTCTGTTTATAATGAATGGGAGGAATTAAATGCAGTAGTTCGGTCAAGTGGAAAATGAATGAGGGGTCATCAAAAAGAGGGTTAGTTGTGTGTGAATTATTTACTTTTGCCCGCGGCTTTGCTCGCGTGGAGTTTGGTAATTATGACAAGGTAACGTGCTACCGGGATTTAGGCTGCCTTTCCATTGACGCGTAGTGAGGCAGCGGAGCGGAGCGAGGAAGTAATGCGGAGCGGAGTTGTGGACTGTGTCTGTCCATTGATCCGGAGTGAGGTAGTGCGGAGCGGAGTTGCGGACTGTGCGGAGCTAGGCGGAGTTCACGGGACGAGCAATTTGAGCAGGCTGCAATACTCCGCGGCCGGCTTTTTTCCGCTTCCTCGCTCCGTTTCCCGGTTTTGTAAGAATTTTTAATCTAGTTCGCAAATCCACTGAAGCGGAGCGGGGATTTTATGTAATTCCATTGGTTAATATTGGCACAGCTTAATACTGGCACAGCTCCGCCCCGCTCCTCTCCTCTCCGCACAGTGGACAGTCAGCTTAAAAGTACCCTATGTGTATCCACCCCCCTATGTGTCCCTATGTGTTGTTCATTGTTTTAAATAACTCTATTGGTTTAAAATACAATAGACGTGGATATATTTAGTAACCTGTTCCGCTTAGCTGTTTCTAAAGAGTCTTAATAAAACCCTGAAAGAAATCGACACGTGTTTCACCTCTCAACGAGGCATCCTCAGGATGACGATTGGCTTGTCGCGAACCCGAACACGGCGTGTTGCCACACCAAGCGAACTACACCAAGTAAACTATTCTAAATTAAAGCTAGGCGAATGCCCGCTAAGGGCACCCCCTGTGGGGTACGAACCTCGGCTTAGGGCGTCGCTGGGGGGAGGACAGCAAGAAGGGACAGGCTGGATCAAAATTTGGTTCATATCATGATTATTAGGCGGGGTATTTAAAGCTACGTGCTCAGCTGCAACAACTGCTGGCACCTCGTTTTCGAGCAAGGGTCGGGGAGGATGCCTTATCGCCCATCAAACCCACTTATATACTGCTCTATTGGTTTACGCGGCGCACGCCAGCGAAGCTCCCAGTCGGCATGACTTTTTTCGATATCTTCAACAATTATCGTCATAATATTTCAAACAATTTACACAGAACATAAAGAATTGCAAAACTAAACGTTCCTCACGAATCATTCCGTTCTATGGTAAAATCCGCACCCAAATTGCATAACACGCGATCAATCACAATCTATTTCATTTTGACAGTTCAACAACATTCATTGCGTTATTTACATTGTTGAGCAGAATTATTTTTCGAACATATGAAGCAATGGATTAGCAATATCGTTCAAAATGATTCCGTTCGGTAGTTTTTGATTTTATTGTGTTCGTACTATTAAACTGTAAACTACATTTTTTAAAATTATTTTTAAAAAATGTACTTGAGAACCTCACAGTAACTTCTTTCATTTGATATGTGTATATGACAGGGCACAAACCTTTTTAGGGTTCCGTACCCTAAGGGTAAAACGGGACCCTATTACTAAGACTCCGCTGTCCGTCCGTCTCTCTGTCCGTCTGTTACCAGGCTGTATCTCATGAACTGTGATAGTTAGACTTGAATTTTTCACAGATGATGTATTTATGTTGCCGCTATAACAACAAATAATAAAAAAACAGAATAAAATAAATATTTAAGGGGGCTCCCATACAACAAACGTGATTTTTTTGCCGTTTTTATAGATAATGGTACGGAACCCTTCGTGTGCACGTCCGACTCGCAGTTGGCCGTTTTTTTTTTCTTTTTTTGTCTCCCAGGAGTGACTTCCATAGTATTCAAAATTCATTTATTTACGTAACACGCCCGTGTTTGGGTCATAGAAATTGATACGAATATGTGTACCTTTCAACTTAATCGGTCCATTAAATTTGGAGCAAATTGGCTGTGACAGAAGGACAGACAGACAGACACGCGAGTGATACTATAAGGGTTTATTTATTTCGATATACGGAACCCTAAAACCGAAGGGGTGGTCAAGTTTTTTTACGAAAAGAATCAAGTGAGAATGTAACGTCAAACCAAAGACTCTCAACGGATAATAGAATTATTTTTAAATCATACTAAGTTGATTAAAATACAATGAGTTTTTTTATAAATGTTAATAGATTTTTTTGTGATAACAGGACGTGCATATTTTTGTGGGTGTTTATTTATTTTTATAATCTTGATGATTAAATAGATAAAGTTAATTTACATAAAGAAAACATTAACTAATTGTCTATGTCTTCCGTTTACATAAAATAAACGTTAAAATAAAATAAACATTCAAATGTTTATTTTATTTTACTTTAATGTCGTGATAAAAAAAAATAGAGAACTTAAAATCTGAATGTGCATTTTCACCCGTGTTATTAGTAGGTTTTCTTTCGACGTATCGATGATACCGTATCTGTTTTAAGATGTGGATGTCTAAATCGAATGTTAATTTGCATTAATATTCTGAAACACTCACGCATACAATCAGAATTGAACTTTAGTAAAGCAACTTTTCAACTGCGTAGTCGGCGGATGCCGCGGCATGACGGCGGATGCCCGCGCTATCGCAGAGGATTTTTCTTGTCAGTGAGCTAGCGGATATAGGAGTCCTCCTCGACGGTCGTCGATGCTGTTGCCTGCCGTCCGCCAGTATGCGCAGACTCCAAAGCAGACGCTCAGTCCATTCTTGTCTATGTACTTACGTAAGGGTGACTTTAACTAGGTTTCGGAGTGCAAATGGTAACTTGCACTCCGAAACCTAGTCACTTGCACTCCGGATCATGGTCACTTGTACTCCGAAACTTGAACACTTGCTCTCCGAAACTTAGTCAATTACATTACGAAACTTAGTCACTAGCACTATGAAACTTAGTCACATGCACTGCGAACTTAGTCACATGCACTCCGAAACTTAATTTCGTATACTCCGAAACTTAGTCACTTACACTCCGCGTCAACCCGAATCAATGGTATGGTAATCCATACCACTGATTAGGGTTGACTGTAAAGCTCTATCTAACAAAACTCATCCGAGGAACAACAATGCCGCAGTTTGGATAGTATTCATAAAATGAAATTACAGGGACAGGAAATATTTTAACTTTGTCTCCAAGGTTAGCAACGCATCGGCAAACGACTTGATTTTACTGTAAGTAACTTGTAGTTTCCACGTTATTGTTCGAAAAACTTTACCTATTTTTTAATGTATAAAAGAAATCTATCGAATGCCTCGTTGGTCTAGTATCCATTTCATCATTCCATCTGAAATTTCTCAGTAGCAGTCCGGAGCCTGGATTTGTGCCCGGTAGATGGCAATAGGCTCGTCCCCTATTACATGGGACTTAAAAATAACTGGCGAAATGTGGGTGTACTAACAGTTACACCTCTGCCTGACCCTTCGGGGAATAAAGGCGTGATGTTATGTGTTAAGGTGCTGATAAACTTGAGCATTCACTTGTAACAGAATATCGAGCATTCACCGTTTTTAAATTTGTCGAATTGAACAACGAACAGAGCCAAGCATAGAGCCTAACATTTTTACGATCATTCAAGCGAATGCTGTAGTCAATACTCATCAAAAAATATTCTTCACAAAAAATTTCGGCTCGGCAAAATGCTCGAAGCAAATTTACTGTCCTTTTACTAGAATGCTCACTAGAACGCTCGTTACAATGCTCGCTGGAATGCTCGTTAAACGCTCTCGTTAATTTTTCTGTAATGTAACATTCGCTAGAACGCTTTTTACAAGTGAATGCTCAACTTTGTCAGCACCATTATGTTAGTTATTTTTCATGAGCCTTGAAAACCAAAACAAGTCTAGTGATCGCGGACTGCTAAGGCGCCATCTCCACGGACGAGATAATCGCGGCGAGTTACGCTGTGCCTTCAAATTATCGCCGCGATGATATTGTCGTATGGAGATTGATTCATAAAGTTTCTATTGAATTTGATGGCACGGCGAGACTATCGCTGCGATTATCGCGTCCGTGGAGATGGCGCCTAAGTGTGAGGTTCGATTCCTGGCAAAGTGTATTAGGATTTTTCCATTGGGAATTTTTCGTAGCAGCCCGAATTACGAATTCTGAATGTCTGAATTATAAGATGGGCCGCCTACTTCTTGCCGCTTAAAGCGACGATAACCGAGTTTTAATGATTTTGTACTAAATATCACGTCTAAACGAGTAGTGTTAATGATTTGGAAAAATTTATGTTAAATTAGAGCATTTTCTTAATAACTTAATATAGGAATATTTTAGAGTACGTTTATATTACATAGTGAAATTAGTTTATAAAGTTATGTCTAACGCGGAAAAAAAAACAGTGGCACTCCGGGAGTGCCGATAGAAGTGAAAACTTGAACAATTTTATTGTGTAGGAAATAATGTATCGCGCATTAATGTATTTTTAATGGTCAAAAGCTGGTATCATAACAGTGTCGCGAAATCAGTGGTTTAGTCCCATCTGAAAAATACCCAACGCGCCTGGAAGTTTATACTTCAAAAACTGAGAATCACGCAAAATCTATCAAGCGTATTTTTCTGAAACCTTCACCATTTTAAAGATAATTAATTATTGATCTTTTAATATACTTGTTTTATTAAAATACCTTTTGTTTTAAGTATAATAAATTAATAATTTGGGACAGCGCTTCTTAATGGGCGAGTCCTATTACTAGCTGGACGCACGACGCGTTGGTACAGAACATGCACGGAAGCTGACCACTCAAGGTCACTGGTACATATCTGCGTCTTAACAGGTAACGTAAAAAGTACCTACTGGTGAATTAATGTGGATTTAATAGGTATAGACAACTCTGCCTGAGCTTTCGAAAAATACAGTCAGTCTATAAGGTAAAAATATGACCGTGAATGAAAACTTGAGTGAGCTTGAAGTGAAATTAGATCCATTGTTGTCAAATTCCCCCTGATGCTATGGATTGACACTATTGACAGAAAGAAAGAAAGAAAATACGTTTATTTGCGGTAAACATGACGCAAAGAAAAAATAAATACACGAAAAGAACAGGGGAAAGCATGCGTCACATCCACGCAAAACGGTCATCGCTCAGCATAATGCTGCGACCCTATAACAATGACAATGATAGCAGACTTCAGAAAAGTTATCACAGTGAGATTTGTTTGCAGGTGTTTGTGTGAGAATACGTGTTGTTATATTTTTTCACAAGTCTAGCCAAAGCATAAAGGTTGTATAATTTTAACAGGAATCTGACACAAAGCGGTGTTAAAGACAAGATTGGCTATGAAATGTAGATTATTTATTTTTTATCAAAGCATGTTCCTATTTCTTTAGCTATGGCGGGCAGACCGTGAACTCGCGTAGGTTTTTTTGTTTCAATTAATTATTCCATACTGAGAGGAAATGATGGTATGTTGTTAAGAAAATATACTTAGCTACCTACTTATGCCTAGTTGCGGATTATTGTAATGTCAATTTAATTCTGGCAAGTTTATAAGTTCTACTAATTCTTTCTTTTACTGATATTTAAAGTTTATCAGTCCAGAGTTAAGCAGTATTGGTCTGATGATTTTAAGTATATATCATCATTTGTGGAACAGCACCATATACAAAAAAGAAAGAAAGAAAAATTGTTGTTGTTATTGTTTATTGAATTGTTGTTGTTGTTTGTCGTTTTTGAAGTGAAAACTTCTTTAGCGGCGTTGTGCACTTTTTTTGTAATGGGTAAAAAATGTTAAACTCGCGTCAGGACACGTGACCTGATCGAAAATTCGTAAGACGGTTAAAAAGACATCAACGCGTTGATTACCGCGGTGCAGATTTTTTTTCAAGTTTTCACTTCTGTCGGCACTCCCGGAGTGCCACTGTTTTTTTTTTGTGTGTGATTTTGTTTGTTTTTATTTTATGTTTTATTTACTCCAGGTTGTGATCTCCACATGAAAATGTTCTTCTTGGGTGCTGTGTCCTGTCTGTCCCCTCGGAAAAAATCATAGAGTCAGTTTTTATACAAAACTCAATATGAACGTGTTCAGGTGCGTTTGAAGTTTGAAGAAGACTGTACCTAATATTTCTGCCTTTTCTAAATAATAGTTTAAAGAATGACTGTCATGATAATATTTATAATCGACGCCGTATACCAACCATATAATGTAAACTTTTTCGAAAGCTTACATTGTAAATCGTCGATTTAGACAAAACCGCGGTTCAAACTTATAGCCACCTGCCTGCCCGATTAACAAACTTAAAGGTTCACATAAGATGCCAAGGAAGTGTTTTCTGGCCATCGAACCGTAACACAAGGCACACCCAAGCATTTGCGCCATAATATTTGCAAAACTAAACCTGCATGGACGTGCGCCTTTGCTAACTTTCGAAAAAAAAAAAAAAGAGTTTGAAACTTTTGTTCTATCTGTGGGAAACATTTGAGCGGGAGAATTTCGGGTTTTGTAATTTGAATTGTGACGTCGCTGTCGCTGTGTTGTGTTCGTCTCGTTTACTCGCAGTGTTTTGAGATGAAGTGAAAGAGATGGATGTAGTTTTGTTAATTCGTCATGAATATAGAATGTATTGAGAGAGTGCTGAAAAATTAAATTCAAACTATTTTTGTTTTCTATTGCGCGGTTTGTTCAAAAATTTAAACAAATTATTTCTTTATAACAAGCAATGAAGTATAGACACAACAGTAATTGTTTATCTAAAAAAACGAATCTAATTTTATGAAGTAATTATTTAACAATGAGGAATTAAGATCTAATAATAAGTGGAAATAATATTATGGACATTTTAAATTAAAAATGGACGTTTAAAACTGCTTGAAGTGTTATTATGTTTGTAAAAATGTTAAACATACTAGTTTTGTGCCCGGTGCTACTAGCCGCTGGGGTGCAAACACTGACCATTGATTCACAGCTTGGAACTTCAATTGAAGGTAAGGAACTGTCTTCTTTCTAGCTTGCTCGGATATTTCCTTCCTTCCTAATGATTCACAACAGATCCTTGTCTAACTGACATTCAGAACACAGCCTAAAACACTTTTTAGTAGAAACTTGGTTTTGGAAAATTTTATGTCCATTGAAGTGCAGAGGTTCGAAACTCCACGGCCCGGGAATTCGAAAGCTCCCGTCTGATCTTCTGCGAGGGTAATTTGTACCCGACTAAATTCGAGGGTAGAAACACGGTACTTATAGGTACTTACTGGTCCATGGTCCACCTGATATTTAGCGAAAGCCTCTGCTTATTACAATTTCAAGCACATTGTGTGTTATTATATCATCCTAATCCAGAGAATAACTTGAAAACTCTTTAATTTTTACCGGCACTTATAAGTACCCTTCGACTAGCAATCTCGTCTTGTCAAATCTTTGGCCTACTTTGTCCAAAGATTCAATGACCTCTATTTTGTCAGATTATCAGGTCAATATAAACTCCAGACTACCTACTGGGAATTTAGTGATGGACAAATCCAATAACCCGACCCGGGGATGCGTATTTTCAATGTATACAAGGCCAGAATGCAGCCATAGGAAACTGCTCGCGTATACATTGTAATGCTATTTTTTATATCTGTGATTACAATGTATACTAGAATTGTGCGTACCGCTCGTTATTTTACACGAGCGGTACGCACAATTCGCGTTCCTGGTTCCAAACTATACTACATTACGTACGGCGACAAGAGTTTTAAAGATGTTTGTAATTTAATAAAATAAAAAAATAACATAAATGTGAACTGGGTAAAATGGGTTAGGTTAGGTTAGAATTGTGTCCGAGGTGGCGGCGCGTAGTGTTCCACGCGTACCTCTATTTGACGTCGCGGGGGAGTCTCACACCTCACTCCCCCCGCGGACATGAAGTGGCCCGCAAAAGCGGGCCGGCACCAGTCGGGGATCATGGAAGGCGCATTCGATCTCATGATCCTCGGTCTAAGTGTGGGAAGGGAACAACGGGGTGGTTTTTAGTCAGTAGGACTCTGACAGACCCCTTCGCCCGTCCCAGGGCGGAGGACATCCATGAGAATTTTCCAACCAGGAAAAAAACAAAAAAAAAGTTTAGAACTGTGTCAAAACGCGCGCGAGCCGAGCGAGCGCTACTTCTAAGTTGCTTGCAGCCAGGCAGGCTATTTAGTATTAGCGCAAGGTGCCTTACGTCGCAAAAAAGTTTGATACCAGTTCACAATTTGTCGCAATCTATACACGATTAGTCCTTTTGCGTACTAGCATTGTATATTATTAGTATAAGGTAGATAATTAGGTCACTACGTATACGCGACTTTTTGCGTACTACTCTTGAATATATTGGAAGAACTGAGTAAAAAAGTGATTTCCAATCTATACGCGATTAGTTTCACACCCTTGCGTTTTGGCTTTGTATGTAGAATGGAAAGATGCCCCGGGGATAAATCTAAGACCACTCTGAGCAATGAAGTTTGATCTAATAATTATAATAATGTAGTATCTTTGCTAAAAATAACTTTATTCTTTGTTACACTTCAAGTAACATTAATGCACCGTACTTACCAAAATTCTGTCAATGTGTCGAAACTATGTGATAATTCCAACTGTTTCAAAACGTATCCGCTGTGTTGCATTCATACCATAGCAATAATAATAAATAATGTTACATGTAATAAAATTATGATAATGTAACGAGTAATTTAATAAGTATATTATCTTTTTTTAACATTCTTACGAAAGTTATACCTCATGCAATGCACAGGAGAAAGACGGCCTCATTGATCTAGCTGTCACAAATGCAACTGCTGAGAATGAGGACCAGTACCTACCCTAATTGTTTCGATTTGAAATTGATTGCTAATCCATTGCTTCATAAGTTGGAAAAAAAAAAGAATGTTGTTGAACTGTCAAAATGAAACAAATTTGTCATAATCGTTTACGAAAATAAGTTACGCAGTTAGGGTACTGGGTTCGATCCTCCCAGCCACCAAGTTGTGCAGAACAACATTCGGTTTGTTATCCCTTAGAACATTTTCAGTAGGAACAGCTCGGGAGTCAGAATTTGCTCGAAAAATAGATAGACGTCTTTTTGTTGTGTTTGAATCTTGAGGCCGTTTTACAATTTATTAGCCTATTATTGTGTTTAACTTAGTAGGTATTCATTATTGCTAGAAACCAGAATTTGGGCTGCTAAGGGGAATTTTCCTGTCCTGTCAGACGCTGACCTAAGATTCGAACCCCCAGGCGCCATCTTGGTCTAGTAAAATAATAATAACTAGCCTTTTTCACACTGCAAGGAAAAGCCGGAAAATACTTTTTCTTAAACAAAAAAGGAGCGAGTGGAAATCGACACGTTTCCTTAAGGCGGATTAGTTTATTAGATCTAGTAGTTTATTTAATATTTGAATATAATATCTATAATTTTCAGACTGTTTCGAAAGAATATCAATTGGCGAGCAACTGCCCCCTGACGCCATCTACCGGAATGTGACTGAATTAACAACGCGTGAGTGCGAGCAGATCTGCAAACAAGACAAACAGTGCCAGAGCTATGATTATGGGTGTGTATTGTTGAATATAGATGGCGCTACTAGTTATAAAGTTAAATTGAACTACAAGGCGAAAGCGCCGACCCTGCCCGCGAAATTCAAATTTTCTTACGTTTTTTGTATTTTTTTAGGTCAGTCTCAGATCTCATGTTAATGATTGATTGATTTGCGGTCGTAAAAATAATAAATATATATTTACAGAATGTTAATAATTAAAATCGTAAATACAATTCTCAGTGATGGTGTATAATGTCATAAATGCACGAAATTGACATTCTTAGCAGCAAATAATTTGATATGTTATTTAGGTAACCGTGAGATGTGGAAGAAATGGAGGGAGGCCATCTTTTATGACCGCCAATCAATCAATCATTAACATGAGATCTGAGACTGACCTACAAAATGAAAAAAACATAAGAAAATTTGAATTTCGCGGGCATGGTCGAAGGTTCCACCTTAAGCTGAGTTGTTTGAGATGGCAATTCATCGTAAGCCAAGGGTAGCTGCTATTGATAACATAGTAGCTAATCAATTGACTTTTAGCAGATCTGAACAACACTTAGAATAATTGAAGAAAGAAAGTAAATACGTTTATTTGCGGTAAACATGACATAAATAAAGATAAAAAAAATACGTAAATAACAAATTGGGGGAAAATATGCATCACATCTAAGCAAAACGGCCATCGTTCAGTATAATGCTGCGACTCCATGCCAGACAGAGCCCCAGCGCTGGTTTTCAGCGATAGCCGGCGGCGCTGACGTGATGACGTCAACCGGTGCAGCATACAGTGAAATAACAAATTAAAAATAAAATAAATACAATACTTAGTCCTAAGTAAATGTATAAACAAATAATAAAGTAAATCCTATAGGTATTCGGTCCGAGTTCCCGCAGTAACAGATTGTACCTATCGTATTTTTCTTTTGATCTGGGGGGCTAAAACGGCTGCTTTGGCAGAAACATAATATGATAATATTATGAACCACACAAACTTTCACAATCTGACAGTTCATAATATTATCTGCGTTCAATTTATATTACGCAATTCATCTGTTTGACAGTTTTGTATTATTATGAAATAACAATTAAACTGTAGAAATAAAAAATAAAAAACTAAATCTCATTTGATTAATAAAAACTGTAAAGAAAAATTATCCGTTTAAATTATCTTCATTTTCATGCGGCAATATTTACACCAAATATGATTCTGATATGAATTGAATTGAATATGATTCAGCTAAAATATGTCACCATAGAGGAATTGCTGGGAATTCATAAATGAATTGCTTTTATAGGAATTGCTTAATGTGGCCGTTTTAGACCCGCTTGTCGCCATTAATTAATTAGGTACTATCTTTTGTTTGTAAGGAAAACCTACATTCTTACATAAGTTCTATTTATAGTATTTAATTTTGTTTGTTTTATTATTTATGTACTTACAGTAAAATACACTGAGAAGAAACATGTAACTTTTCAGAACTAAGTTACTTGGAAAATAAAAATCAATTTCTTCTATTACAGAGTCGGCGCGAAAGGCAATGCAACCTGCAACCTAAGCAACAATGACGAAAAGTTGCTAAAAGAGAAGAGCCTCCTTCTCAAACACCCTGACTATGACGTCTACGTCCGTCGGTTCCAATGCGAGCAGTCTCCTCCTTCCCCTATCCAAGGACAGTTCGATGACCCTTCCGATGGCCCTGGACCTGCACACAGACCTGTCTTCAGACCCGTAGACGACCCTAAACAACCTTTTACAGATGACTACCTCATTTCTGGGGACTTAGAATCTTATGGTGTATCAAGACCAGTGTACAAACCTCAATATGATGAGAGACCTGATGATTATTCAAATCCTAAACCAGATTTTGATATGGGTCCTAGTTATGGAGCTCATAAGCCTCAAGATATGCCGTATAGACCTGAAAAACCAGGTCAGGATGGTTTTAAACCAAGGCCGGATCCTCACGATATACTGCAGTTACAAGATCCTTATAGGCCTAATGATAGGCCAGGGTATCCTGCAAATGATTACAATAGGCCAAGACCACCTCCGTATGAGCCGGAAAAGCCTGAATATCACTACATCATCAGGCCAAATAGAAAGCCAAGACCACAGGCAGACACTGGTTATAATAAACCTACAAATGATTATCCTGCTAGACCTGGTTATGGTCAAGAGGATCCTGGTTATATAAAACCTACGAACGATTATCCTAGGCCAGGTTATGGTCAGGCTGACCCTGGACATTCACAAGGTCAAAGACCATACCCAGATAAAGACTCATACAATCGTCCAAAGCCTGGATACCAAGGACCAGCTGGTGGTTATGGTCAAAATTCTCCTTACGATGATAATTCAATTCATGTCGAAATCCACGACCCTCCTAGACCTTATAAGCCTCCAAAACCAACATCTGGGCAAGGAATCTATGGTTACGGGACTTATTCGAGCCAGAATTCCTATTCGCAGTCACAAAATAGTCAATCTCAGCATTATGGATCTGGTGCAGCAGACAGTGGTTATGGTAGTCCTTATAGACCTGATCCTAGGCCCGAAAGGCCAGGTTATGGAGAACCTAGTGATACTGGATATGGCGGTGGGTCAAAGCCACAAAAACCTAGCAATGACAGACCAGCTTATGGAGCTGAGAAACCCTCATATGGTGCTGAAAAACCGGGATATGGCAATGAAAAACCATCTTATGGAAATAATAGACCATCTTACGGCGTTGAAAAGCCTTCAAATGATTATGAAAAACCTTCATACGGGAATGATAGACCATCTTATGGAAATGACAGACCATCGTATGGAAATGATAGACCGTCCTATGGAAATGATAAACCATCAAATGACAGACCATCTTATGGAGCAGAAAAACCAAGTTACGCAAATGATAAGCCATCATATGGAAATGACAGACCATCTTATGGAAATGACAAACCATCATATGGGAACGACAGACCATCGAACGACAAGCCATCATATGGAAGCAACAGGCCATCAAATGACAGGCCATCGTATGGTGCAGAAAATCCTGCAGCAGACAGTGGTTATGGTTCTAACCCATTTAGACCAGATCCCAAGCCAGAACGACCTGGTTATGGCGAATCAAGTGATACAGGTTATGGGGGAGGTTCAAAACCCCAAAAACCCATTAATGACAGACCATCGTATGTTCCTGGAAAACCTACCTACGGCAACCAAGTTTCTTATATCAATAACCATGCATCGTTTAGCAGTCAGAGCGATTATAATAGTCACCACGCTAGTTACGGCAGTCAATACTATGGGAACAAGCCTTATGGTCAACAAAACACTGGTTATGGTTTGCAGAAACCCAGTAATGATTATCATAGGCCTTCGTATGGAACTGGTTCTCATGGTGGAAGTCAGGGGGAATATGGTAATAATCAGAGCTTGTATGGCAGTGGACATGGGTCTGCTGATAATGATCAAGGAGCTTATGGGGGGCAGGGAAGCTATGGTGGTGGTCAGGGGGCTTATGGAGGTAGCCAGGGATACGGAGGTGGATCTTATGGAGAAAGCCAAGGGTCTTATGGGGGAAGTCAAGGCTCCTATGGCAGTAATTCGGGTTCTTATGGAGGCTCTCAAGCATCATATGGATCTATTCAACCGTCACAAAGCAGTAGCAGTAATTCTTACGGAAGCCAGGGATCTTTTGGAAGTCAAAATTATTTCAACAGTGGATCTTATAGTGGAAGTCAAGGGTCTTATGGAGGATCTTCAGGGTCTTATGGAAGTAGCCAGGGGTCTTATGGAGGCAGTTCTGGTTCTTATGGGGGTGGTCAAGGGTCTTATGGCACTCAAAATGGTCAGAATAGGCCTGCCTATGGTAATAGACCATCTAATGATAAGCCTGCTTATGGGAAACCGCAGAAACCGAAACCTTCTTATGAAAATGATGACGCTGATACAGGTATGTAAATATTGTTTTTATTAAAGTTCTGTAAGTTATTGAGAAAAATTTAGCCTTCCCGAAAATTGTCTCTAAGTGAGACTTTTGAATTTGAACGAAAAACGTTCAGTTGTGAATTCCATAGCTAGTTTGAAAAAAGCTTTTAAATTTTTCGAATATACATCTTAAATTTTAATTTGGAAAAGATAAGGAGAACTTTTGGAACAATTTTCTTTGTCAACATCTTCTTTCTTTTTCGTGTGGTTAATGACTAACCCGGTGTCAAAGTTTTAAAGCCGCCCATGGGCCTCTGACTTGGCTTCACATGCCGTCGAGAAATATCTCTCAGGCATGGCCGGTTTCCTCATAATGTTTTCAGCTAAGATTGTAAGATGCGAAGAAAGAGTTTAATTTTCAGTGTTAGGACGTTACTCGTTCTAAACTACGGTTTTTGGTTGTAACTTTTCGGTGGTGGTATAAAATAGTTCTCGTCTTAATAAGTTCATTTTAAACAGGTTACGGCAAACCACCAGCTTTCGACGAAAACCGACCCGACTACATCAACCCAGACGAACCAGGTTACGATAGCGACCAAGACAAACCAGCATACGGTAACGAAAAACCGAACACTACCGGGTACGAAAAACCGAATGTCAAACCGGTTTATGAGTACGAATTGGACAAACCTGGGAATGTGCCTAGTTATATCGTTAGGCCGGGTGGAGAGGTGGTAACTTCTAGGCCAATGGCGATTAGTGAATATGAAGATGCTTATGGCAGGAACCCTGGAAAAGAAGTTTATAAAGGTGAGTGCAATTTCCAATATTGAGTGATTAATGCCCGTTCTCAAAGTGACACCTTAATTAATCCCTAAATAAAACTGCACCGTTAGATTTTCAACTCTCGTCTCTGAGCTTAGCGTTGAAAATCCAACAGTGACCTTTTATAATGAGGGATTTATTTAGGTGTCACTTAGTGTCGGTGAAAACGAGCATTATTGCCTTAATTTTATGTTGAACTCGAGGGGGTTCGTGATTAATAATTATAATAACAGCAGCACGGGTCGATCGAAGGTTAAGCTACGCTTTCCACGGTCAGTTAGTGGATGTGTGACCATCTATTACATATCGAGACCCCTTCGTACCTCGGAAAGCATGTTAAGCCGTTGGTCCCGGCTGTCATTCGTAGATCTTAGAGAGTCGTTACAGGTTGTCAGAAGCCCAATAATTTGACAACCAGTCTTACCAAGGGGTATCGTGTTATCCAGTAACTGGGGTGTGGGCGCCACATAGGCAGTCGTTCCATGTAAAATACTGGTATTCAGCTGCATCAGGTTAGACTGGAAGTCTACCCCAACATACTTGGGATAAGGTTAGGTAAGTGATGATGATACAATGGAAGAATAGAGAGGCCTATATCCAGCAGTGGACTACGTTAAGATGATGATGACAAGGGCAGGAATGGATCAGTGTCTTAAGAAGCAACCAGTTACTGCACTACGGGTCGAGAGTTTAATTCCTGCTTTGAAACAAATATTTTTCTAAACTAATATTATAAATAAAGAGAAAAAAAAATGCTTTTTTTGTATGTTTATTTTTAATGAATAAACTCAAAATATACTGGACCGATTTTTAAAATTCTTTCACCGGTAGAATGCTATATTATTACTGAGTAACATTGGCTATAATTTGTAAAGATATCACAAGAGCACAAGACCGTTTAATGTACAATGTTCATATACTAAGTAATTAAATAGCTTAAAGTAACTAGAATAATTTGTATTATAAGTTAATTAAAATTTTTGCATGCCATGAGGCAGAATGTATAAGGATTCAAAAATATTGTAACACCTAATTGTAAAATGCAATTGAAGTGGATTTATTTAGTAACCTGTTCCGCTTAGCTTAAAAAGACCCTGAAAGAAATCGACTGGTGTGGCAACACGCCGTGTTCGAGTTCACGACAAGTCAATCGTCATCCTGAGGATGCCTCGTTGAGAGGTGAAACACGTGTTGATTTCTTTCAGGGTCTTTTCAAGACTCTTTAGAAATAGCTAAGCGGAACAGGTTACTAAATATATCCACTTCAATTGCATTTTATAATGGATTTCCGTAAGGTCACGCCTGAATCAATTAACTACACCTAATTGTGTTAATTAATTACCTACATTCTATGCAAATAAATAAATCTATCTTTCTATCTATCTATCTATCTATATACATAGAGCTGTTCCAAATCTTTGCATGTGACATGTGTCTGTAAACAATTAAGTTAAGAATAACAGCGAGAAATTATTAGTGTGATCCAATGTCTATAAAACCCCAAACAACATTGCAAAAGTAACAATAAAACGTATTTAGCAACGGTCTTTACACATAAACATGCTGGCACCTAAACAATACGTAATTAATTTAAACTATTGAAAGAATACGGAAGCTTTTTTTGGCCTGCAGTGTAAATCAGTTAAATACCTCCTCGTAGTTTTCAAATGATTGTTATTTGGGTAGATACTAAAGCCACAGTACAAATTAGTAACAGTATTTATCTTCATAAAAAACGACCGAAAGCATGCGCTTCAAAATCTCTGAGCAAACTAACGTAACAGTATCGACTGCGTGGTAGTTACGCACGGACGCGGAAGGTTTATCCATCGAGCGACCGTAAGTAATTATTTCAAGGTCACTGCCGAGTTATAATACTGTTACTTGTATATACTGTGCTAATGCTCATGCGGCAGGAATGTTGGTATCTGGGGGCACGGTAGTGCTCGCGCCAAGTCGAGCAAAAACAAACAAACAAAGGCACGGCCGTACCGTCCTTTTCCCGAAGTCATTCAGGACAATTATTAAGAGGACAGATATTAAGGCTTTTATTGCTCTCTTTGTGAAATGAACGACTGTTTTCGGTCATATTTTATCCAAATCTTTCGATATTAAAGTACTAGGAACCGGAAAAGGGACTGTATCATAATTTTGAGGTCTGTCGGCTCAGAATCGGGCATTCGGATTAGCTATACGTTCTCCAATACTTCGTAGTAGGTACAGCATGTAGGATAAATAGTCTAAAAATAATTCAAGTAAGAACATTAAAATAATCTAACACCTAACATAAAAAATTTGATGAACCCCATAACTCCATTTAACAATCAAAATCGGCCATGGGAGAGTAAGGTCATGAAACTACAAACATTCAGATGCAAATGATACTAGTCCATGATGGCGGCGAAAAACAATAGAACCACGACCCGAGGTTGAAAGTGACGCATTTTGGGCATTTACAAAAGGTCATTATTATGGTAACTGGCCTTAGTTCTGATGTGGATAAAAAAAAAGTAGCATGTAATAGGCAAATTGGATGTTGATATATTTTTCAAATGCATAGGAGTGTTGCTGTCAAAACCACGGTCATCTCCTCGAGATGTTTTGTGTCCAATTTCTGCGACTAAACTTCGTCGTGTAAGGACGCCACGTTTAGCACTCATTCATGTATGAATGAAAAAATGTGTTTTGAATACCATATTGATAATCATGTCCTGAGAGACATACAGAAAATAAGGTATTCAACGTATTAAACACATTTGAATACTTTTATCCGGCTAATTATATTGAAGAAGTTCCTCTAGCATACCAGTGAATCTGCAGACAAGAGTCGAAAGATAAGACCAAGCATCTTACGCGCTTTACAGAGACTGTCAGAAAATAAATTTGTTTAAGAATTTCTGTTGCCCAACTACATTCTCATTCACCCCACATTTCTCTGCATTCTACATTTTCTGTTGTTCTGCTCATTGCTCATTGGCGAAGCTATCTCCAATATTCCAATTGCAAGGAAGACATCATTGTTTGCGAAGAAGATAGTAGAAAGGCAATCAAATTCCTAAGAAACAGGCTTGAATCGTCACTTGTCAGCCTAATGCAATGCTAACATAAAGATGGAAAGAAAAGAAAGAAAAAAGAAAATAAAGAAAGAAAAGAAAGGAAAGAAAAAAAGAAAGAAAAAGTATTTATTGAGACTCGCACAGGAAGAACATTAACTAAATAGTATGACACAAACATCAAAAATATTTAAATGCGAAAGTGAGTTTGTTTGATTGTTACACTTACACGCTAAATGGCTAAACGGATTTAGATGAAATTTGGCACATGGGTAGACCAGTACCCGGAGAAGGACATAGAATACCTTTTTCCCAATATTCCCACGGGATCTAGACTTATGCGGGTGAAACCGCAGGGCGCAGTTAGTAGAAAAATAAAAACAACAGCACATACAGGGTGTTTCAGAGAGACGTGGTCAAATTTTAAGGTGTGGAACAGACCATAAAACTGAATAACTTTCTTCATGGGAACAACATCGTAATCGTCAAAAAATGTTCATCTGTCTTATACAAAACTTCAATGTCCACTCGACTCAAGTTTAAGGAACGCTTCCGATACAGGCTGCATAAAAAAAACCGGCCAAGTGCATGTCGGACCACGCACAAAGAAGGGTTCTGTAGTTGGGATGAATTTATCCTACAAACAACTTTGTAGTTGATAAACATGTTCTCCAATACATCGATACGGTCAATTCCCCAACTGATTAAGTTTGTAACAGCAAAAAAAAAAATGTGATAAAACTACAAATTAACAATTTTCGGATTTTTTCCTTTACTTGTGCTGTGAGATTTTGCTTTCTACCAAATTTCATGATTCTAAGTCAACGGGATGTACCCTGTAGGTTTTGATTTATTTGCGAGTAGCAAAATATGTCACATAAATGGCTGTATTTTTCTATTGCCTTGACTTAAAAGCTTAATTTTTTAAGCCAAGGGAACATAATATCTACATATTTTTTATTTATTTCAACTTAATACCTCCACGCGCTCCTAAGAAAATGGGTCTTGACAGATTGACGGACGAACAACAATGTGATTCTGTAATGGTTCCGTTTTTTCCTTTTGAGGTACAGAACCCTAAAAAAGCCATTAAGATGGTTGCAATATAGTGTCCCCACTACAATAAACGACAAAATGGTTAAACTACAATATGACATTGACATTACCCACACCAAAACGGAAAAAGACCGTAAAGATAATGCCCAAATTCCGTAAACCCATAATATAATGGTGTTAAAACCGTGCTCATAGATGTGTAGCCGCCATGATGGCCAGGTGAAGGCTAATCGTATTATGTCATTTGAAGCTTTTTGTGGTGATCTAGGTGGTACATCCTTTGGGCAATTAAGTGTAATACTTCTGGGATTACGCTTAGGTGGGTAAGGGTTTCGGTGGACGATGTTTTTGATGAAGGGGAATCTGCAAACACATTTTTTACTTAATGGATCTCCAACAGAGGCTACATAATTTTATACAAATTTACAAGGAGCAGAACAAATTAGTGAGCGCTTCCTATTATAGAAGACCACAACATTCACTTAATAATCTTGACAATAAGTTTAACAAGCACGAAAATATTAAAATAATCAAAATACATTACACGAAAATCATACAAAGGAAAACAAAATGATATGAAAGATAATTATTTAGGAATAGATAGAAGTGTCCTTTCTAAAATGGAAATTAAACTGCATTTACGGTCGCTTAACCTGTGAATGGAAAGACCTGCAGCACTAAATATGGTTTTCGAAAAAAAAAAATGTCATAAACATAGGTAGTTGAATCACTCGAGTGACTCTGCCATCATCAGCACCGATCTATCTCACAAATTAAAACACAGCACACTGCAATGCTTTTTTTCAGTCCAACTCATTATTATCTACCTAGACTTTTCCCAACTATGCGCGTTTAGTATATTTTAGCTACTTTCACAGCATTATGTCATACGGCATTTTACTGTGGGGTCGAGCTCCTGCATTGGGGTTTTTATATATCAATGGGCTGCTGACATTGAATCTATCTTTATTTTACAAAAGAGAGCTGTCAGAGCCATTAAATAATCTATTTCGTCGCGAATCTCTCAGGGAACTATTTAAAAGGATTAATATTATGACGGACCTTGCCAATTCATCTATGAAAATATTATGTATGTAAGAAAAAATCTACATCTTTTTAGTAAAATAAGTGATAGACATAATTTTAATACTAGAAATAAAAATAAAATAGATTAAACATTTTTCAGATTATCCAAAGTATATAGATCTTTTATGGGGTACTGTTTTAAATGTTACAACAAAATACCTTGTGATATATTACAATTAACTGAAAGAAAATTTAAAACTCATATTAAAAGTACTCTTTGTAAACAAGCATATTAAAAATTTGTGGATTATATCCAAGATAAGAATGCTTGGAAACATGCTGGTGTAGCTCCATGGGACAATTTAGAGTCTAGACAAAATCAAACTGGTTGCTAATTTAATTTAACTAGTGTACCTATAAAAAATATTGTAAAACACTTTAAAAGAGTAACGGTGGAGTTTCCCTTTGCCCATTCTTCTCCATACGAAAACTACTTTTTGCGATTCCCGACGCCCAGGGCGTCTCCTCCTGTGCTGGGCATAAGCCTGTCTTGCGTTCTATTGTATACAATCTTTATTTTTTTCCAACTGAACACAGCTGTGCTGCTGGCACTTTTTCTTCCCAGCTAAAGCACTAGGAAGTGGTGAAGCGGGCTTTGGGGGCTTTGGCTTTGGGAGCGTTTTGGGGGACTGTCTTATGCAATTTCGACGTTCGAAAAGTGATGATTCTCAGCCTAGTTTGAATACTTTTGACGAGAAACTTTGGAATTTTGAATTTTTGAATTTTTCTTCTGACAATTTTCTCTCTCTTGACTTAGATGTCCCCGGACCGATAGTAATGATGGCATCATACAAAAAAAAATACTCCTCTCCTGTTAACATAAGGATATACAAGCCCAGAGAGTACACTTATTTAATTATGGTTTTACATGGTGGCTCTTATTTAAATGCACTCTATTTCCCGCTTATACAACGAAGGTCGTTTCCATAGTTATGCTGTATATCATCTCGTGTCCGGCCGATACTTTAAGTTTTTACTCAATAATGGCACATAATGGAAGGTCTAAACAATTTGCCCAGGCCTACCGTTTGCAATTTACTATTGGGATGTGGGACAAGTTATAAGCAAAATAATCAAAATTGATAGTCATTTATTTGAGACAGAAAATCGTTACTTTTCAAGCTGTCTTCAAGTCCATGTCAAGTCAAGTCAAATCATTAATTTCAAATAGGCCCTTATAAGGTACTTTTGACAGTGAAAATTTACAAAAAATAGAATTGATTATAGTCGCCCCTTCCAAGAGGTAGTTTTCGTATGGAGAAGAATGGTCAAGAAACTCCGCCGTTACTCTTTTAAAATGTTTAACAATATTCTTTGTTTTTTTTTTTAGTTAAATAATAAATGTGAAGACTTTAAAACGTTTTTATCACTTCAACAAACACCCTAGCATAATATCATAGATAATGGAAACATGGTATCTTAGTCCTTTCTAAGAAATCCATAACATTTCAATAAACATTTCTTGGTACTATGATTTCATTACGCCTTTTTGGTAGGAGCTTTTCTAGTTATTTTACCATCTTATTACTCTGTTTTTGCCAGCATAATGCATTGCTTGTCAAGCTTTTTCGGTCATTGAAATTGAAGGCACAAGAGATTCTGATATACACAACGCATCGGCAAGCGCTTGCTATTGCAGCCGGTCTATTTCTGTAAAAATCTTATCGCGAAAACTTAGATGAAGTAAGCTGTCATTCCAACAGAAGTTAAGGATTGACACGTTTGACAGCTCACTTTGCCCAACGAATAGATTTTTTATCAGAATAAACTGACTGGGGTCATAGGCGGTGGTGAGCGCTTACCATCAGGTGGTCTTTTATACCATCCAATAACATAACAAACCCCACAAATAGTCGCTTCATGTTCTTTCTTACACCAAACCACTTTAGATAGAGATCAGATATCAAGATTCTTTGAATCATTGTGTACAAAACTTATTGTTAATGTTATATCATACAGCCATTCGAGGTGGCCTTCTCCATTGTCTTTTGTTTTAAAAATTTATAAAAAAATTAAGAAGTCTTCATTTATAATTTGGATAGATTCATTCTCATAGTGACTTGAGAAAAAAATATCTGTAGTATTTCTGTGTACCTTTAGGTTTAGATGGATGTGTAGCGAAAATTCATCAAAAGTTATCGAACATATATTTTCACTAAAGATTATTTACTTTGTGAGGAAACATGCTTTTCAAGGTTAAGTTTTGAAAATATGAAACGCATAACTAAGTTAGGCCGTGCTTGCCCAGATATGACTATAAATTACAAACGACGTGATGGTTTTTTCAATGAATCCGATCCAGCCCGTCCCTTGCTGTCCTTCACCAGGGACGCCCTAAGCCGAGGTCCGTACTCCACAGGGGGTGCCCTTCGCGTGTAGTCGCTTAGTTTCTAAGTTTTATGCCCTGGCTGGAGGCCTTAATTTATTGAGGCAACCACAGGAAAGTCTGCTTAAGCAGCTGACAACCTTCTAGGTTGACCTGCAAGATGCCATTTATAAAAAAAAAGAAATGGTTTTTTCAAACATTTTAAGGTCGTAAATGAAATAAAATGTATTGTGTCCGTGTTTACTTTTCTTAGATTCTAGTAGTTTATGGAATAAAGGGTTTTTTACATTTTAATCTGACGAATTCATCAAAAGAAATGTGCAGACTGAAAAATATATTCTTAGCTGTTTTATGAGTTCGGGACTGGTAGGAATAGAATTGTTTTCACAAATTTGCATGAAGCTCATAATAGAAAAGTAGATCGAAATAGGAATTTAATTGACACGGTTTATTGACACCGTTATTTGATAGGTAAACAAGAAGTAACTTTTCGAAGCCACGACGAAAGTCCGAAGTAATATTTTTTTTTTTACTCCGGCTTACCTCTGTCGTTTTACCACGCCTCGCCACTGCGCTGCATAATAACATTTTTAGGAACCAAATGGTGACATGAGGCGAGTGTGAGTGAGAGAACATGCGCGAAAGTTCGTAGTGCCTATTTTCAGACCTGCTCAATTAAATTGGCCGTATTGTAAACCGGCTGACACTCGGGATCGCTAGGGCTTGACACAATTGACATCTCACTTCAAGCTAACTTCACGTCAGTTTTCACGTTGCGATTTTTACAGAACAGACCGAGGCTTCACTAAAAGTAAACAAAACAGAATCGCTCGATCTAAATTACGAGTCGGTAATTCACAAAAATTTAACAGAATGATGTAAGAGTGTGGTGTTATCATTTATCTTGTCCATTGTGCTGAAACCTTGGCTTTCGGCGGCACAATGATCGGAAGACTTAGTCTCAAGTGGCAAGGGTAGCAACTTAGATATTGAGTTATTATTCTAATGGTCTTTGTTTAGGTAACAATTTGTATGATTCAACAGCAGATGAATCAAAGTATGTAGATGATACGTATGCAGATATTGCAGAGGGCGAAGCTAAGTTCAATATTCAAAATATTTTATTTCACATAAACCTACAAGGGCACTTATGAAACGTCAGAAGCTAGGTGCACGGTTCCAATTGGTCGCTTCCCATGGAGAAGAGCCGGCAAGATACTCCACGGTTACTCTTTTAAAAATATATGGTTTCAACAATGTTTTCAAATTACAGGGTTAATAGGTATGAGAGGACAGTGTAGGCCTATCAACAAGTACCAGGTACTTAGTAAAATAGAAAATGGTCCACAAGTCAGTCTACAGCCTACAACGTTCTTAAATTCACAAAATCTAAAGGAAAAGAGTCTATATAAAAGATTAACAAAATAATAAAAATAAGGATCTATTTAAACCAAATGACATCATATAACTTCATATCTACTAACTATCATATAACTTCTCCCGCTCTAGGCGGAGCGGGAGAGCGTGTCAGACTCTTATTGACAAAAACCCACCCGTGTTCCTTTAGTTGCCTGTATGTTGCCAGGGGCCACGGTAACCCTTTCGGGCAAACCCGCAGCCCCGGCAGAGAGGGCGAAGCCCTAGGACTTATTATGGAGAAATGAAGAGACGGATAACTAGTAGCACACTGACGTTTTATTTTACAATTCAAGATGACAGATTATCAAAACCATAGGTCAAACTTAAACTATTTAACAGTATATCAAAGACTGACTTCGGAAAAAATCTATTGGTTATGAGTGCGATTCCGAAAAAAATACTACAATTTTTTTGTAGTAATGGTAGTTTAGAAAGAAAGAAAGTAGTAGAAAGTTTTTTTTTTTGTACTCTTTTTTTTCCACGAAATATACTTAAGGCTTTTTATTTTTTCAATTAAATTTTCTGTAACATCTCATCAAGTTCAAGTCAAACCATTCGTAACAATTCGGAACTAAGGGCAAATTCACAGATCGTGTTTGACTTGTATTTTGCTAAGTTAATGTCTCATACGAATATAAACCTTATTCCTATGTACGTAATGTTTATACTCCTAAGCAAACAAAGTTTCATACCAATATGAGCCTTAGTATTGTAACAAAAATGTTGATATTCGTATGAAACGCCTATTTTATTTAGCAAAGTGCGGTCTGTGAATCTTGCCATAAGTATTTATTTATTTATTTTATTTATTTATTTAACCATTTATGTACACACATATAAACAGACAAGAAGAAAGGAACAGAAAAATACGTACAAAGGCAATGCTTATTTCTAAAGAAATCTCTTCCAGCATACCTGCGACAGGAAATTATAAAAATGAGATGTAGACAACGTGTGTAACCGTAGAAGATAAAACAAAAACATAAATTAAAGAAGAAAAAAAAAATACTATTTACACAAACTACTTACAATATAAGAATATACTTACATACATACTTCTAAAATAAATATCACTACAATATATATAATTATATTAATGTGATTTAAAATAACTATGCAACTATGACGAAGTGGAAGTATCTGGTATCGAGAATAAGGTTTTTGTTCTAGAATCACTTCATGTTCTATCTTTGTGATTTTTGTGGAATAGTTTCTGCAAGTCAAACGTCCCACTCAGACTTACCAGACACCACTTCGTTATCAGTACCATCGGTCTCCACTAATTATCTAAAGATGTCACAAATCTTGCGTCTACCTGCATTATATAATGATAAATTCCCAACATTAGATCCTTTCAATACTACACGGACTAGACTTAAAAAAGAAATTATCCACACCCTCCATCAAACGCCAGATATCCAACGAAAAAAGTACACACACCTCCATACACATTTACAACACCTAAACCGCACAGATACACGCCCGCACACACTATAAATATTAATAATTGTGTCACTCTCTTCATTTCATATTTTTCTGTGTATTTCGTAATTGGCGTAATGTTTAGAATAATAATAATAATGTTATACTTACTGTCAGCTGTGAAGCTACCTTATAATAAATAAATAAATAAACTCAAATCAAAACCACGGCGCAAATACACTTTTACACGTATTTTGAGTAATATTGGTGATGTTTTTCAGGTAGGTCAGCGTGCGTATATAACCAGCAGGGTATTTACGTTATAATGACAATGTTTTACGTATTTACTTTACAATGATAACGTTTTCATTTTGACAGTTCAACAACATTCATTGCGTTATTTACGTTGTTGAGCAGACAAATTTTTCGAACTTATGAAGCAATGGATTAGCAATACCCTTCAAATTCATTTTGATTGAAAGTGTGTTTGTTAGGTAAGCAATTAGTGTGCAGATCTATGAACTTCAGCAAAAGAAGTACCTATGTAAGGATCATAGGTAGTAAGTACCGTTACGTAGTTTCTGCCTACCCCCATGAGAAAAAACACATACCTACATCTATTCTAATATTATAAAGAGGAAAGACTTTTTTGTTTGTTTGTACCAAATGGGCTCCGAAATTACTAGACTGATTTTAACAATTTTTTCACCAATAGAAAGCTAAATTATCACGAAGGGACAGTTACTAATAAAAAATAAAAAATGAAATCTTTAAGAAAATTGCAATAATGTAACCCAAAGTAGCAAAATTTTGCCTATAAAATTCATTATTTAGCGTGCGCTGAGAAAACTATTGATGATACATAAAATTATGTGCTACATGATTAAAGTACTCATTATTACCTATAAAAAAATCTGCGCGGAAATATATCTAACTATCATAGTTAAGTAACAATAGCAGCTTTTGTGCTCTAAAATTTAATTAGATTGCCGGTAGAAACAAAAGTTGGTTACGTTCGTATTGTAATATTAATTCTTATTTTTTTTTTATTTAACCATTTATGCACACACATATAAACAGACAAGAAGAAAGGAACAGAAAAATACGTACAAAGGCAATGCTTATTTCTAAAGTAATCTCTTCCAGCATACCTGCGATCTACATCTCATTTTATATACCTGAAAGTATATAAAATGAGATGTAGACAACATGTGTAACCGTAGAAGAGAAAACAAAAACATAAATTAAAGAAGAAAAAACTATTACAATTTACTATTTACACAAACTACTTACAATATAAGAATATACTTACAAACATACATCTAAAATAAATATCAGTACAATATATATGTATAATTATAATGTGATATATAATAACTATGCAACTATGACGAAGTGGAAAGATAGTGTTCTTTCACTCTTCGTTTAAATGCTTCAACAGTATGACAGTCCCTAATGTCAGGCGGAAGTGAATTCCAGAACCGAACCGCGTGCACAGTGAAGGAGTAGGAATAGAAGTCGGTTTATTCAAATAAATAGTTTTATCATCAAGGGTATTTATGTAGCAGTAAAATACTTTTTAATTCATTCGAATCAGACATTCAATTTCCAAGTTATCACTAGTAGAAAACGCGAAATCGACATATGCGAACCATTCGACGCCGCCACGACGTTCCCTACTCTATAGAGTGGGCGTTGCCGAAGTGCGGGAGAATCCCCGTAATAATATTAAAAAATTTAAACCCTCCAAGCCTATGTAATGGCACAAGAGTTTTAATCTTTCTCTTTTTTATTTGTGTACCTTAACCTGGGTTAAATAAATTTATTTTCTTTCTTTCTTCCTTTCTTTCTTTCTTCCTTTCTTTCTTTCTTTCTTTCTTCCTTTCTTTTCTTTCTTTCTAATCAAAGAACTTCGAGACAATGTTATTGTAGCCACCATCATCACCGGACCCGCAGTCGTACAGCTCGCACATATTCCGCGAATCCCAATGATACCGACGGATTTGCCGTAACATTTATGAGACTTCAGTTCCCGGTTAAAGTATCATTTGCAATAACAGTAAATTAATAAGTCCCAGGGACAAACTTTTCACTGGTCATCAAGAAAAGAGTGCTTCTCCCATGGGCGTCCGTTAGTCTGTCTCGTGTGGAATCTCCGAAATATCTTTTTTTTTTGCTTCAAACGAATAGCACATTAAATATAATTTACAGAGAAGCCTTGCAATGATTCTTTATGGGTATTTACATTTCATTCTTATTTTCTTTCTACCCGACTGCGGAAAGGTTTCATTTCATTTAGTTATATTTTCCATTTTTGTTTCCTGCATCCAATATGTTTAAGTATATGAAATGTTAGCTGTGAAAGATTTTATTACTGAGTCTCAAATTTTGGGTTTTTGGGTATCCCAGTTGTATTAAATTTTTAATACAACTGGGATACCCAATTGATGCAGCCCACTGTTCATAATATGTTTGTTATTATTTAACGCAAAAACTAATGAACCGATTGCGATGAAACTTGATAGGTACGTACATGGCTGTTACCTATAGCTGTTACTTTTATCCCGATATTCCCACGGAATCGAAACTTACGCGGATAAAACCGCGGGGCGCAGTTAGGGGGCACGCCGAAATTGCGAAGATAAGTCCCCTCTTTGAGGAGTGGCTAGAGAGGCGCCACGGCGTCCCCACCTTCCGCCTGACGCAGGTCCTCACCGGACACGTTTGTTTCGGGAGGTTCCTGTTCAGGATAAAGCGGGAGGAAACGCCCGGGTGTCACCATTGTGTGGATCGTCCAGTGGACACGGTGGAGCATACGGTGGAGGTTTGCCCGGCTTCGACGGAGCATCGCCGTGTCCTCGTGGAGGCGATCGGCGGCGGTGATCTCTCGCGTCCGGCCCTGATTCGGGTCATGGTACAGAGCGAGAGGAAATGGGAGGCCATCACCTCCTTCTGCGAAGCAGTAATGTTCGCGAAGGAGGAGGCCGAACGCGTGAGGGAGAGGCAAAATTCGCGCCCTCACGCCCCTAACCGCCAGAGGAGGAGATGCCCTGGGCGTCGGGAATCGCGGCCACAGTGGGCGCGGGCTTGCGGACGGTGAGCAATGGGTAGCTCGCCGTCCGATAAGGACCAGGCTCGGGTCGACGGCGCGTTGTGTTCCACGCGCGCTAGGGCCGATGCCTGCCGGGTTTGCGAAGAAAACCGAAAAGGAGATCGTGGCCCCCGGCAACAGGGCAACTGAAGGAACACGCATGGGTTAAAACCCACTGTCTGACAGATAAGACATTTATCATAGTGTTTTTTGATAAATAGCTAAAAAAATCATACTCGAAAGAACAAATTGCTTATTAAGACGATTGTCTATAGTATCCATCAAGGATGAATGTTTTAAAAGCTCAGTCTCATTGTTTTGAGAAAAACGTGAAGTTTATTCTTGAAACTTTTTCATGGTTCCGCAAGCCTTATTGATATATTTTTTTTCAGTTTTTGGACTGCCTCGTTGGTCTAGTGGTCATAAGCGCTACTGCTGATTATGAGGTCCTGGGTTCGATTCCCGGGTCGGGCAAAGTGTTATTTGGTTTTCCATCTGGAATTTCTCAGTAACAGCCCGGAGTCTGGATTTATGCCCGGTTGATGGCAATAGGCTCGCCCCCTATTACATGGGACTTAAACATAACTGGCGAAATGTGGGTGTACTATAGGTATATCTGCCTAACCCTTCGGGGATTACAGGCGTGATGTTATGTGTATTTTGAATCTGTAAGTGACGCAATCAGAGGAAATAATAGTATTTGATCTGTCTATATGCTATAGAGCACCGCACAGTTTTCAGACACTGGTATGCCTGTTTTTTATTTTTTTATCCATTACGTTTTGACGCTAAAACGGCTGAACGGATTTAGATGAAATTTGACAAATGGGTAGAACATGACCATGGTTTAGGACTTAGAATACTTTTTATCCCCATATTCCCACGGGAACGAGACGTATACGGGTGAAGCCGCGGGGCGCAGCTAGTTGTTTGTAACTACAAATTTTAATTGCACGGATTTTTAAATCACAACTAACTATCATTCTCTGTCAGTTGTATAAAATGGCTTTAACACGACAAATCGAGGTACAATTTTATATGCAATTCATTTCATTATATTATCTGTGGCTGTACGTAATCATTTGTCAGCGCTTCGTTTTTCAAAGCCTCTCGCGGACCTCCAACAAATAAATTGCATTTAAAACGTCCGTACATTAGAACAGTCTTTACCGGATACCCACAATTTGTTGAATTACACGGAAGACTTTAGTTTCGACGGCTGACTTTTGACGTTTTTGTGCAGGCTCCATCTTGAATTAGTATTGTCTTTATCACTATGCAACAGAAGTATTTGAATAAAAAAAATAAAAAATAAAACTACTCAGCCTTTTCCCAACTATGTTCGGATCGGCTTCCAGTCTAACCAGATGTAGCTGAATACCAGTATTTTACACGAAGCGACTGCCTATCTGACCCCCACAACACAGTAAATGGGTAATAGGATACCCCTTGGTAATAGTAGTTGTCAGACTTTCGGGCTTTTGACGACCCGTAACGACTGTCAAAGATCCACGAATGACAGCCGGGACCAACGGCTTAACGTGCTCTCCGAGACACGGAGGTATTTGAATATTGAATAGAAACAAGTACGTATTTGAATATCGAAAATTATTTTCTGCCTCGTTGGTCTAGTGGTCGCAAGCGAGTCTGCTGAGTATGAGGTCCAGAGTTCGATTCCCAGGTCGGGCAGTGTTATTGGGTTTCCTCATATGGACTTTTTAGTAGCAGCGCGGAGTCAAGATTTGTGCCAGTTTGGTGGCAATAGGCTCACCCCTATTACATGGGACTTAAATATAACTGGCGAAATTTGGGTGTAGAATAGCCACACATCTGCCAAACCCTTTATTGATTGAAGGCGTGATGTTATGTTAAAATCCAAATCTAATGTAACTAAGAACTAATCACCTATTAAATTGGCTCACGAATTTCTGCATAACCTTCTAAAACAACCCAAAAAACCACAATTTGCGTGCATAAATTTATGAAACCATAATAAAAACACCATGATATTATGTTAAACATTCTCATGGGAGGTACAATGGTAGGATATATTAGGCTTTTTGCCTCAAATAATCCTTTTTTAGAGACAATAGACCGGCTGCCAAAGTTATCAGATGTAATGAACACGACGATGGGTTTATGTGGATCCGACTATTAAATTAAAATATTTTATCTAAAACTAGCTTTCGCTAGCGGATTTCTTTATAAATTACAGTTTAAATTACTCAGTTATAATATAGAATTCTACTGCCGAAATAATTTTTAAAATCGGTACAGTAGTTTTTGAGTTTATTCATGACAAACAAAAATACAAAACTTTTCTCTTTGTAACATTAGTGTACATATCATTGCAAACGTTTTTACTTTGACAATAACATAACATCACGCTTGTAATCCCCGAAGGGTTAGGCAGAGGTGTACCTATAATACAACCACATTTCGCCAGTTATGTTTAAGCCCATGTAATTGGGCATCCCATGCAATATTCACGTAAATTAATAGTAACAGAGAAGAGGTGGTTATGGCCCGACTTGGTCGTGGGTTCGAATCCAAATAAATTAAAAATGAAAACATGTGACATACGCCAACTCGCACTGGGCCCGCGTGGTAGATCACGCTCTATTCCCTCTCCCAGAGAAACCTGCTGGCCAGCAGCAGGAACTTTAGACAGGGTCAAATTTAATTACCTAGCGGAACTCAGACGATATGAGTATCGAGGTTCGTCTAGCTCTATAACGTTGTTTAATCATGCCATTGTTTAGTCAAAGGTCTTGTCCACACAATTCTATCCTCAATTTTCCATTCACATATAAGCTTATAGCAGACAATGCCTCTGTTCAGTTGCACTATGTTACGCGGCGCGATCTCATTGACCCATAAACAGACATTCATGCATATTTAAAACAAAAACTAGTTAATTTCCAACAATTATACAATTAATAATACGATATAAGTTGTTATTCAATGAATAATTATAATGCAATAAAATAACAATTGAAATACAATATTCTAATTTTAAAATTATGATATGGTTAAATTATGAATTAGTTTGAAATTGGAACGGGATTAAGTGCGTACCCAAAATTACATTGTTTATTAATTCAATAACAATTATGAATTCTTGTAATAAAAGTTTGGTGTATAAAAGTGTATTTATTGGATGATGCAAATGAAAAAGTGCTGTGAAAATGAATTTGTGGACTACAATATTTTTGTTTTGTCATTTTGTGTGTGTTGCGATTGGATCCAGGGTTATACTCGTGGAGAATGCACCAAGTATGTATTTTGTCTTTCATATTAAAATAAAATGTAACTAAAAAAAAAAACAGTATTGTCTCTGTTTTTCCTGAATGCTTCAGGGATCCTGAAGCATTTTGACATCGTCTTCTGGTCTAAGTCAAAAGTCCATCTTCAGTATTTTGTTATAAAAGTAGTTTTCTTTCGTAATTTAAGATAAAAATCATTATTATCGGACGGTGAGCTACCCATTGCTCACCGTCCGCAAGCCCGCGCCTACGGTGGCCGGAAATCGGCTTGCGATTCCCGACGCCCAGGGCGTCTCCTGTGGCGGTTAGGGGCGTGAGGGCGCGAAATTTGCCTCTCCCTCACGCGTTCCTTCTTCTTCTTCGCGAGCATTACCACTTCACAGAAGGAGGTGACGGCCTCCCATTTCCTCTCGCTCCGTACCATGGCTTGAACCAGGGCCGGACGCGAGAGATCACCGCCGCCGATCGCCTCCACGAGGACACGGCGATTAAACCGTGGTTACTGAAAGCATTTTCTATTTTATTTGTTCAATCAAACACCATATACGAGATTTATAATAGACTAGCCACCCGCCCCTGCTTCACGCGGATGTAATGTACTAATGTGGTGACATGTCAAAACATCGAGATTTCTGTGCTTTATCTAAGTTAAATATTAATGTATTAATATATATAAACCTACCGGAATAAATTCAGTAAATGATGAATGTGAATGATGTTAAAACCGCTTCTAAATTCATTGTGCAGTTTAGAAGATCTAAGGCGGTCACACAGGACATGAAGAGCGACTTGGTTTTTCTATGTACTATCGAACAAACGCATATCTGTGCACTGTAAGGACTATTCTTGCTTGTAGCGCTCGGCCGTTACAGTATCGTTTACCTACGAGAAAAAAGGTTCGTGTGCACGGGATTTTGTTTTCAAAGTGGTTAGATATGCGTTACCGCGATGGTACCTATCCTAAGTTAATATTATAAATGCGAATATGTCTTTGTTTGTTTCTTTGTTTTATACGCTTTCATGGCTAAAGGGCTGAACCGATTAAGATGAAATTTGGTATGGGGGATACTTTGAACTCGGGAAGGATATAGGCTACTTTTTATCGACATACCACACGAGCGAAACCGCGGGCGGAAGCTATCAGGTCTATAATGGTACCTGCTGATTTCTGAAAACCTATCCAATTTAATGTTTACAAATCTAACATCATCGTAATAACATAACACATAACATCACGCCTGTGTTCCCCGAAAGGTTAGGCAGAGGTGTACCTATAGTACACCCACATTTCGCCAGTTATGTTTAAGTCCCATGTAATAGGGGGCGAGCCTATCATCGTAATATTGGTTTATTTTAGTAAAATATTACACCAATTAACATAATCATCTGCCTGCCCTTGTCCCATGGTACGTGGGGTTGGCGCACACGTTTTCTTCTTCAACTCTCCCCTGTCAACCGTCACGCTATCATTCACTCGCTTCTCTTTCATATATAATTCCTCACCCAATCCATCCATCTTTTCTTTGGCCTCCCCATCCCTCTCTATCCATCAACATTTTTAGTCTACCAATTAATATGTCATACCTACATATAAGTTATTCCCTCAACTTTTCAGACAGAGAAACTGAAAAATAGCACCTTTGTTCAAACATTCCATTTAGCATTGAGTCTAGCTCATAGCACAATATGTCGTCGTGACTTCGTCACGTCTCGGTGACGATGATGTGACTGTCTTATCCTTAGCAGAGGTCAAAAAGGCATTAAGACCTTTTAAAGTTCTAAGAATAGTGCATTAAGATTATAAAGATTATGTAATTATGTTTTATCTCTAGTAAATCTATTGTCTTGATGTTATTATCATCATTAACAGCCTTGTTGTTATTGCTGCAAAGCATAGGTCCCCCTTTGGTCCGATGCTTCTCAATACCTACTCTAATTGCGTAACTCATTTTCGTAAACGACTATGACTAATTTGTTTCATTATGACAGTTTAACAAAATTCATTGCGCTAGTCATGTTGTTGAGCAGATTTTTTTTCCAACTTATGAAGCAATGGATTAGCAATGTGTTTCAAATCGAAACATATTGTGATTGATCGTGCATTACGTAATTAGGCTATAGGTCTATGTCATCATTTCCATCGTTGGTTGTTTTCTGCTTTTCGCATCTGAGATGTCCATTATTCCTAATGATTCCTCCCCTGCAAATGTTTTGACTTTTTAAATGTTAATCTTTTCAATAGGTGTTATAGTGATCGTTCAATGGATTTCTGTTTTATTATATGAATGTCATATATCGCTTCAGAAAACGTAGTTAACAAACATTATGCTTTTACCATTGATCTAATAAAGTATCCATCCCGTCGTAGTTACCACCCCATATGGATTATTTACCACCCCAAATGTATTATTGGCGCATTAACAGACAGTAACTTAGAACGCTGTTGCCATTATCCTCTTGACAATCCCTTAACTATTTGCAGTCCGGTTTAAACGCAGGGCAGGAAACTAATAGTGGCATCGCACAAGATTAAAAATCGCTTGACATTTCACGCAGCACATCACTTTTTGACAAATAATGACCTGCTAGGAGAGTGCATGGTAACTACTCAAAGTTAAGATAAGGCTTGCTTCTTCGCGCAGTGCTGACCTAGGGTAACGGCCCCGCCATACGTGTCGTGGGTCGTGAGTTCTAACTAAGGCACTTTACGTAATTTATTTTATCACCACTGCTCTTAAAATAGTGAAGGATAACATTGTGAAGAAACTGGCGAGTCCTAGATGCAAAATTTTTAAGACATGCAATATCTCCAACCTGCACTGGGTTGCGTGGTGGATTACGGCCCATTCTCTCTCACAGAGATGAGGCCTGTGTCCTAGCAGTGGGAACAGTATAGGCTGACTATGCTACTTCTGTGAATCCGCTAATTATCTCAGTAGGTCATATTTATTTTTAATTCTGACTTAACGGATCTTTCCCAAGGTTGCTATTTGCGTATTTTTTGTCAGTACGTTTTGAGGATTTATAGTTCCTAATGTAATTAATTAAGTTTAACTAATGTTTTGTTTGGGTAGGTAGGTACTAATTATGCTATAGTATGACGTAAGCTTAAGTTATACTAATTTACACTTGTTATACCGTTGACTGCCTCGTTGGTTTAGTACCCGCAAGCGTTACTGCTGAGCATGAGGTCCTGGATTCGATTCTCGGATCGGGCAGTGTTATTGGGTTTTTCCATCTGGAATTTCTCAGTAGCAGCCCGGAGTTTGGATTTGTGCCCGGTTGATGGCTATAGGCTCGCCCCCTATTACATGGGACTTAAACATAACTGGCGAAATATGAGTGTAGTATAAGGTACGCCTCTGCCCAACCCTACGGGGAAAACTGGCGTGATGTTATCTTTATGTACACCGTTGCCTGCAGCTAAAGGTGATCAGAATGTCAGGTGCATCTTAAGCAGTCAATCAAACCTTGATGACAGACCAATTAATTACATCACGACATGTGCTGAGCTTAGTTGATAAGCTGCTTTTATTAGTTATCAATTTGGCCAGGGTGTATAACAGGAATGATGACAAATAAAATGTCCGTCTTGTAGATTTAAAAAAATATATTGGACACATCTTTTTCTTTTTTTATGTTATCAAAAGATTACGGCAATACAACATAAACTGCCTCGTTGGTCTAGTGGTCGCAAGCGCTACTGCTGGGTATGAGGTCCTGGGTTCGATTCCCGGATCGGGCAAATTGTTATTGGGTTTTTCCATCTGGAATTTCTCAATAGCAGCTCGGAGTTTGGATTTGTGCCCGGTTGATGGCAATAGGCTCGCCCCCTATTACATATGGTTGTACTATATATGCACCTCTGCCTAACCCTTCGGGGATTACAGGCGTGATGTTATGTTACGGCAATACATTGAGTTAAAATGTCCCATGACGTCACGAGTATGTAGATTTTCTACTTGCTTTTGACGTAGAGACCCCACTCCCCAACTTTAATGCGTTTTATCTAAGTCATTTTTTATTAATATGATGAAGCAAAAAAATACGTGTCTCATATTTTTTAATTATCTGACTGACGGACATAATAGAATTTCTTTTTTTTTGACCCAGGCATTATCCCTATTCAATGACGGATCTGACTAGTTGTCCTGCTGTTATGCGATTTCCTCTGCCTATTATAACTACAGTTTTACCAACGTTGTTTTAGAACATGCCTTACATGTTACAACAAAAGTGAAAGTATAATCGACCTCATGTTAATATAGTTACATTAGAATACGCTTTAATGACATCGAAGGGAAGTGATAAACTCGTCATACTAAGCGCACGTTATACAAAGCATAAATTCTTAGAAAATAAACAACTACAATTTTTTTATAAGTAGGTATTTAGTTAAATAGAGAAAAAAAAACAAAAAAAATTAACAAAAGCTGCGAAGTCATAGGTCTGCTAAACTGCTAGACTGCTATGACTAAACTGCTAAATCATAGGTCTTGAGTTCGAACCTCTGACTTTTCTGATTCATGTACCTTTATTGTATAATTATCACTTGCTTCAAAAACGATGAAGGAAAACATTGTGAGGAAACCGGCATGCCGAAAGATATTTCTCGACGGCATGTGAAGTCAAGTCAGAGGCCCATGGGCGGCTTTAAAACTCTGACACCAGGCTAGTCACTATCCCCACGAAAAGAAGAAGACGAAACAAATATATTAAAAGCATGGAAAAGAATTTTTAATAAATGCATTACATTATCTACTATTAAAATATTACACTAAGTAACATTCTATTGAAACAAAGAAAGAAAAGAAAGAAAGAAAAGAAAGAAAAGAAAGAAAGAAAAGAAAGAAAAATATTTGACAAATAAAAAACAAAAAACAAGAGAAAGCTTAAAACAGTACAGTACTAGTATTGCACTATTTTATTTGAAGTATTGCAGTATAATAATATTTCACAATAACAGTATTGCACTATTTTATTAACTATTACTAATATTAACTCATTATTATTATTATTATATGTTTATATATCTCGGGACCTTAGGGTCCCGGTCTTTTGGAAGGCGTACGAGGGGTTTTATTATAATTACTCTTAATTATCATTGTCATAAAATTAAAAAAAAAAAACTGCAATATCATAGATCTGCTAAACTGCTAAATCATAGCTCTCGAGTTCGAACCTCTGACTTTTCTGATTCATGAATAATAATTTTACTGTGTGTACATAAATAATAAAATAAATAAATACATTATATGTTTTCTTTTCTCTCACTGTGAAATATCGCTAATTATGACCAATTTTTTTAAGAATGTCATTATATAACGACATGTTACTTTAAGCGATAAACATATCCGAATTTTGTTATAAAGAATTTTGTATGAAACCAAACTTCGCACTGCAATAACATATTACATATAAATAAGCGGTTGGTCAATATAGGCGGAATCATAATAAATCGATTCCACTGTATATACCTACGAGTTAATTTCTACTCTTTATTAGTGGCTTTTGTGCACATGATAATTATTCAGATTTATTACAGTTGTAATAGCTATCATGTAGTTGCGTTTAATTAAAATAGGTTTTTATTTTTATTAATTTATATTACATTTGTGTAGATTCTTTTCTATTTCGTGAATGTGAGAACACTGTAGGCTTAGTGGACTGTAGATTTGTTGACCATTTTCTACCTGGTACTTATTGAAAGACCTACACTGTCCTCCTATACCTACTCACACTGTTATTTGAAAGAATTGTTTAAAGCCAATTATTTTTAAAAGAGTAACCGTGGAGTTTCTTGCCGGCTCTTCTCCATAGGAAACGACCAATTGGAACCGTGCACCTAGCTTCTGACGTTTTATAAGTGCCCATGTAGGTTTATGTGAAATAAAAATATTGAATTTTTGAATTTATATAAAATTCCTGCCGCCCATGTCATTCAAATCAGAACAATAGTTAAGTAATTCTGCAAATTTCAAACTCATAAAAAAATAGTTTAAAAAAACTGTAACCCGACTACGGAAAAATAAAAAATAAAGTGATCTAAAAAGTTCGAAACAAGAAAATAATTCAGACAGAAATCAAGACAGAGAGAGACGTATCAATAGATTCGTATTACTAGCCCGGATGACATAGGCTATATCAATTATTCCTAAATTTAAAATGTATGAATTTCAAAAACATGATTAAGTATGTCAATTTAATTATTTTCGGACTTTTTAAATTTGGGGTAAATTTATATAGCCTATGTCACACGGACCATTATTACGAATCTATTGATACCTCATTCATCAAAATCGGTTCAGTAGTTTAGGCGCTACGGTGGAACACGTAAATACAAACATACATACTTACATAGACTGCTAAAATCATAACCCTTCCTTTTGGATTTGCTGTAGTCGGGTAAAAACAAATCTATCGAATTTCTTTCTTTACATTTTACGGGCGGGAGCATGTTCCCGTAACCAGACCATATTATTTATTCGTTAACAAAACAATCTGTAACATACTCTTTTGTCCCACAGCATGTTTCCGCCGCGTCCTAGCCGGAAAGCGAGCCCTGAGAAGCCATGTCAGAAAAGTGGTGCCTTGCGAGAGGCTGGAAGACTGCAGGGTGGAGTGCGCCACAGAGAAGAGGTTCCCTTGTGAAAGCTTTAATTATAGGTAAGTGATTTTTGGCAGCAGTAGCGGCCCAGTAGTAAGGGCCGCGCCTTACGAATTGTGGGTTAAACCAGAAAGGCGCTTTACTTTGTATAAATTATTTCATCACCACTGCTCTCAAAACGGTGAAGGAAAACATCGTGAGAAAACCGGCATGTCCCAGAACCAAGAATTCGAAGACATGTGACATCTGCCAACCCGCACTGGGCCCGCGTGGTGGATTACGCCCGCTCCCTCTCACTGAGAGGAGGCCTGTGTCCCAGCAGTGGGAACATTATAGGCTGTTTATGGAGTGATTTTTAAATAAGACGCACTAGATAGATGATAGATTACAATGGTGGACGAGCTCCTCAAGAAATTGGATATGATGAGGGGCAAGATAATACGTACTTTTGAAAAGCTTGCAATACAGAAAAATGGGGCTTGAGTTCAGGATTTGTAAAAAAAATTAAGCTAAGAAATGCCTGTGCTTATTAACAGGTGGTGAAATAAATTGAAGAAAAAATCAGCAGATAGCAGATTATTTCTCCATGGAAATTAAGTATGCTAAAGATGTCGTTACTCGCGGGAATAAAAATACACGAACATGGTCGCAGTTTTGTGCATTTTGAGTAACCATTCTAAGAGTTTACCTACGATTTCCATTAGGTGTTTTGCAATTTGATTTAGGTATTAGTATTAGTCCTGTGTTATCTAAATACTGTGTTTCTTGTACATACAGGTCCATTAAGTAGTTACCCCCCCAAAAGATATGTGCGTTCAATTCCATGATAGGCCCAAGTTGCTTTTAGTATGTTGCAAAAACATTTTTTTTTTTATAATTAATGTATTGTTTTAGTGAATAGTGTTAACATTTACAAAAACTTACTGAATGTCTAAATAGTCCGGAGATTTGAAAACCGTTTACCGTGCACAAGGTTCAAATCCTGGGCAGAAAATGTGTTTTTGTCATTCATTTTTTTTTAAATAGTATTTTTCTGTTTTGTTTTAGTAATATTTATAAATAATTTAAAAAACCAGAAAAATAAAATACTTTAATAATCATTTCATAATATTTATTATTGTTAGTATTTAACAAAATTTTGATCATAATTCACTAGAAAGATTTAAATTTTTATAATTTGATTTGATAATTTAAAGTTATCATAATATACATATTTTGCCAACTGACACAAACGGGTCTCTAGACAAGTGACATCCAACTAATGCAAACGATAAAATAGGAAGCACTAAAATTAACAAAAGTATGCTGTAGTTATAACTTATTGAGGGTAAGGATTAATTCTATAAAGAAAACGTTAATGGATACCCTCAAATTTTAACATCTACCGATTAGGCAGAGACCTAATGATAAAGTGACTCGGACGATAGTAGATAACAATTTCATCGCAATTTACATGGGCTCGTTGGCTAGTTCGTCTAACTGCCGGTATGAATATGACGACGTTCGGTGATGAGATGGTTCGAATCCAAGTCGAAACAATGAAATCTTTTTGAAGTATTCTCGATTATTCGTAACGAATTCAATGTTGAAGCAATGTAACATTTTAAAGGCTTGAGGGGCTAACACATACTGACGCTGTGTGTACAATAAGATTTTTTTGCGTCACCAGACGCACTTTTTTTCTTAGAGAACAGTGCGTTAACAAAGCTATACGCGAGCCGTACACCGCGAGCTAAACCAATTTAGTTTGCAGTTAGTTTAGCTTACCAGTTGTATATGGGTGGACGCACATGTATGAAGAGCTGGCGAGTGGACGGCTCGCTTTAAACCTTTGCAGTGTCATATCACGGTCCTTAAGCTTTGTGTACTTATTACCAGGAGTTCTTACGTTACTACAGCTTCTTGCGTTATCAGAGCATTTATAGAATTATAATCATTGCCACAAGTTGTAACCAAGTACGGCCAACTTCTACCACTTAGTACCTACTCAGATATTCAAACTGAAACAAAGTTGCTAACACAGATGACAGATAATCAGTAACAAAAATGAAGTCAAATGTGTTTGTATTGTTCACACGCGCTGTTCGCACTATTGTGTGCGTTTCCTGATCTTTGGCGACCTTAATATGTTAATTGTTACAACATTTTGGTAGATACTGTGCTGACAATACTTTTTATATTATTTTTGGTGTTTAGTTGTGAATGTTGTTAGAATTGTAAAGGTCGTCACGGTATTAATCATCCCTTCTCTGAGCGTTTCTTTAAAATAAATGTGACGAGACATTCAAGCTTTTAAATGGCTCTATCTAAACTTGAGGTAGCTAGGATACAGCACTTTGAGTAAAAATATAATGTCCAGTTAATGCATCAAAGTGTGTTCGTCAGCTTCATTAGAAAATCAATAACATAATCTGATGATTGACATAAAATGATTCTTAGCCAATAAATGTTCAGTGTTAGAGGGGACTGTGGGGACTTTGCATGACAAATAAAAAATAAATGAAATAGTACAAAAACTTTTTACCAACAAGAAAAATAAACAACCGACTTCCAAAAAAAAAAAAAACACTACAAAGTGAAAAATAACTTTCAGACTACTACTACTACTTACGTTTTGTATTTTCGTTTTTTTCTACCGACTTCCGAAATTAAAGTTTTTTTTTCACTTTGTAGTTTTTTTTTTTTGGAATTTGATTGTTTTATTTTTTTTTTCGGGAAAAGTATTAATTTTTCACTTTTTACTTGTGGTGCCTACCCCATACAAAATTCGAATAACCACTACCTGCTGTGTAAATAACAGTGACAGGAACTTATCATATCATCCACATACTAAGTGGGAAGAAATATGTATTATTGAAGCTAACTCAAAAATTACCCAAGCAAAGTTAATACAATTTATATGGGACCACTTCTAAAGTATGACCTAATATTAAAAAAAAAAAAAAAAAACATCAAAATCAATTCGTAATTGGAGGAGTAATCGCGTAACAAACTACAAAAATCTATATATGAGAACCTCCTCTTTTGAAGTCGGTTAAAAATTAAATTAACAAGCGCAATTAAACTTTCTTTACGCAATAATAATAATTATGTGCCCAATAAAATGACGTGTTATTGGGTTTTCCCATCAGGAATTTCTCAGTAGTAGCCCGGAGTCTGGATTTGTGCCCCGTTGATGGCAATAGCCTCGCCCCCTATTACATGGGACTTAAACATAACTGACGAAATGCGAGTGTATAATGTAGGTACACTTCTGCCTAACCCTTCGGGAAATACAGGCTTGATGTTATGTTATGTAAAATGTGTTTTAACTTGGATTAGGAACTAATTTAAGACACTATAGACGTGTGAGGGACAGGGTGTAAAGTTCACTCATCCTCTATAGGAACCGGAGGATCCTCTGACCAGACGGGTGTCGTGTCTGGTGGGCTACTGCCCGATGATTGTTTTTTTTTTAACATGGCAATTCGCAGTTTTGACCACTAAGGTCTTGGCTGCTTAACTGGACTTTCCTGTGGGTGCCTTAAGCTACTACACTTAGAGCCTCCAGCCAGGATCAAGCAAACTATTCTAAATTAAACCTAGGCAAACGCTCGCTAAGGGCACCGCCTGTGGAGTACGAACCTCGAGGACAGCAAGAGGGGACAGGCTGGATCAAAATTTGGCTAACATCATGATTATTAGGCGGGGTAATTAAAGCTACGTGTTCAGCTGCAACAACTGCTGGCACCTCGTTTTCGAGCAAGGGTCGGGGAGGAGTATCATTAACTGGGGTCACGGTCGCGATCGCAAAGGACTTCGGCGGCGAGGTCGGAATGACGGGAGGCGTCTGTGTTTGTGTACTGTACTGGTGGCCCTATTCTTCTCCTGGAGGAGTGCAATGGGGTCATCTGGGTCGGAAAGGGCCCGATGATTGATGTCGGGACGCTGTTTTATACTCGTGGCGCGGTAAAGTCTGCTTGCGCGACGAACACTATAATTTATCATCATCCTGCTCCTGCTTCTATCCCAATTTATTTTGGTCACCTCATCATGGTGGTTATGTCAGCATGTCGTGTTTTTTTTCTATCAATTGATTTAATTGGATTCTAAATCAAACTCAAAGCATTTCTTTCAATTAAACCATTACAGGCACTTGAATTTTCAAAGAGTCGGTCAGTTAGTCAGAAAGTTTTGCACATTCATAAATGTAGATCTCTATAGATAAGAACCGGCAAGAAACTTCAAGGACACTCTTTTAAATATAGATATTACAAAATCCTGGGTACATCATTCTTGTTGCTTCTATATGTGAGAACAATGTACAAAAATAATCAAAAACAAATCAAAATATAAGATTTAAAATAAGCCCTGGTAGAGAGATGACCAGTCTCAACTGACGGTGAACGTTCACGAACATGACGCGTAGATCAGTACCATCCAGCGCAACCATTTTGAAGGGAACCGAATGATCTAACACACTCACCACCATCAGTGAGATATTTAAGTGAGCATGACATACTTTCAACTGCCATGCTCTCAAGTCAACTTACATCATAAAAAACATAATAAACGGTTCCATGGTACTAACACTTACAAAAATTGAATTTAAAAAAAAAACTTCTAAATTATACAAAACTATAGATTGCAATTCAAAAAAAAAAAAAAAATCGAATTCAAAAGTCATTTATTCAAACTAGGCTGAGAATCAGCACTTTTCGAATGTCAAAATTACATAAGACAGTCCCCCAAAACGCCCGCCCTTCACCACTTCCTAGTGCCTTTAGCTGGGAAGAAGAAGTAGCGCAACAAACTCTCTAGCAGCACTGCTGATTTAAATTATTGGCCATATGTCAGCTAGCACACGCCAATATACCAACCAAAAACATCGAGAACTATACTCAAGTAGAAATAAAAACTAAACGTAAACAGAACTTAATATCTAAAAAAAAACCTCCAGGCATAAAGGGCGTGCCCGTAATGTATTTGCGAGATCAATAGGATTTTACTACTAAAAGAAATAAAATCATTATTATCTATTATGATTGTGTCTGCAGATAAGCATTAACTACTACTACCTACCATCTGCTGTAGTTGAGCAAAGATATTCTACCCTTTTCCCACCCATCATCACCTAAAAATATTTCAGGTCAAGTCCCTTCATAATCTTCATCACACGATCTCCCATCTTGCCGAAATCTTCGTGTCTTCAACAGTAGCCTCCTCAAATGGTGTAGAACAATTTAATCTCACAATCTACAGAATAGTATGTATCAGTACCTATGTACTATTTAGTGGAGGCCCTTCTCTTCATGGTTGCTGAACATCTAGGTTGGGACAGGGTTGACTCTGAAGTTGTATTATTATTGCAATATTTTTGTCTCACTAAGGCTTCTATTCCTCTAGCCTTAAGGTTTAGAATATTTAGAATATCTTAATAATAGTAATTTATTTCTCTCAAAAAGGTACAAATTTGGTACATGGTATTTATGTTACAGGTAGATTCAAACCTTTGTGAGAGCTGGAGTCTATACTGGGTTCGGGACCTGTATGACAGATCTCCAGGCTCACACACCCTTAAAATTACAACATTAATTTGCACTTACGTACTACAATACAACATTGGAAAGCTCCAATTACAGAGAGGAAGGGAAATTAATTTACAAAACAAAAGGAGATGTGCTATGTGTGTCTTTGGAGAGTGTTGTGTGTCCGTGGGTGCAATATTAGTCCTCGAACCCAGCACCCACGAAGGGCACTGGGCGCGGGCACCTACTTGCCCGAGAGTGTGTGTGTGGTCTTAGAGTATACAGTATAATTTTTACACGACTACGGTGAAGCAAAAAGGAGGGTTATGATTTTGACCGGTATGTAAACAACCGATCATAATTTGACAAATGATGTATCATTAGAAGCGTCTTGATCGTCCGCTGGTTTTAGGCTATAAACCTATACACCTACAAATTTATAATGGCATGCGACCACGGCTTTACCTTGGCCATTTTTGTACCTATGTCTTGATTTCTGTCTGAAATATAGTCTTGTTTAATACTTTTTAGAACGTCATTTTTCAGTAGTGGAGTTTTAGTTTTTGAACTTAATTTTTTAATAGTTGTGTTCATTTCATGTCACCTAAGGCTGAATGAAAATGAAATACAACAAAAATGCAGATGTTGATTTCATTTAATTTTGCCTAGTTGCTCTTCATCTGTAATTTATCCCGATGAGGTTACAAGTTCTTGTAATTGTAATTCTTGTATATTTTATGAAGAAAACCTATAAATAGAGGAAAGGGTGGGCTTATTCTTTTTATATTTATTTATTTATTTAATTGCACAATATAAGGATAGTTACGGGCTATGATTAGGCAAAATTTAAGGGTACATGAGACTGTGTGCGCGCAGCAAGTTGTCCTGATTGCTCAGGAGCTGGATGTTGACATATTTGTGTAGCAGTAAATCTTTGTTCAATGTTTGCATGAAGTTTTGGCTTGCTGTGCTTTTTGGTGTATACTGTAAGCGCAGCAAGCAATTTTTATATAAACAAATATAGTACCTGGGCAACCGAGCTCTGCTCTTGTGAAAATATACAATGCTCCTTAATAGTATAAGGAAAATCATACTAATTCCATGCTGCCATGATAGTAGGTACTTACAAATTTTATGCTGTCATGTCATTATTTTAAGGTAGCCATCTTGTTCTAAACTTTGGGCGACCGAGCTCTGCTCGGGTGAAAATACGAAGAAAACGAATTGTCCCAGATATGAGACCTAGCCAGATCGAATTTTCGCCCTCGTAAACCCCTTTATTGCAACTTCCATCGAAATCTTTAGAGCCGAAATAAATGTATATATACAATATTGCTCATTTAATAGTATAGGAAAAGTAGTAACATATGACTTTTAATTTCATCCTTTCAATTGTCTATTCAATGGTAGTCTTTATAATGTTTGCTGATTCGCATCGATCATATTTAGAGGATGGGCATCAGAAGCTCATAATACCACTACTGGCGTTTGGCTGTTGGTTACCTAGACAATTATAAATTTTGACAGCCTTCTCAGGATTTCCAGACGTCCGCAGGAGACGTTCTGGGCGTCGGGAGTCGCAGGCCGATTCCCGGCCACCGTATATAGGCGCGGGCTTGCGGACGGTGAGCAATGGGTAGCTCGCCGTCCGATAAGGACCAGGCCCGGGTCGACGGCGCGTTGTGTTCCACGCGTGCCTCAAAGATATGTCAGCTCAACTGACGGGGTCCGCTAGGGCCGATGCCTGCCGGGGTTGCTTGAAAGTCCGAAAGGGATACCGTGGCCCCTGGCAACATGGCAACTGAAGGAACACGGGTGGGTTTTAGTCAGTAAGAGTCTGACACGCCCTCCCGCTCCGCCCAGAGCAGGAGAAATTATTTTATAATTTCCCACCCAAAAAAAGGGTTTCCAGACGTATTTAAAGTATTGTTGCTTTTATGAAACTGACAAAGAAAAGTTGAAAAAATTGTGTGACTACATTAAACCAGGTTCAACTCTCATAGTTCGCTGCACTATACGCTAGCTGCTTGGTCGTAATCCATGACGCTTAACCTCGGCTCAGTTATCAGATGCATCAGCATTGTGTGCTGTTGCAGGGTTAATGTTAAATCTGCTGTTGCATATAACGACTAAAGTTATTTTAACTACGTTGGTAGCGTAACAAGTTTTATATGTAGGAATGTTATTAGCAAATTTTGAAATTATTGATAGATTTTCCAATCAGTACAGTTTGGCATCAAGAATAAGGTTGACTATTTTGTTTTTTATGAACTTGAATAAATAAAATACCGGCCAAATGCGAGTCGGACTCGCGCACGAAGGGTTCCGTGCCGTTATCTATAAAAATGAGCAAAAACATCACGTTTGTTGTATGGGAGCCCCCTTAAATATTTATTTTATTCTGTTTTTTAGTATTTGTTGTTATAGCGGTAACAGAAATACATCATCTGTGAATATTTCAACTGTATATCACGGTTCATGAGATATAGCCTGGTGACAGACGGACAGACGAACGGGTACGAATCCCGAAAAATATACCATCGTATTTTGGTCTCATTATCCTCACACACTATAATACACCTCGTCTCTCCATCTGTCTACCTGTCCGTACGTATATCTCGCGAACCACTTCCCCATTTGTAGAAATTTTCTTTGTCTTTATACCGGTTTAATATACTGGCAACTCTTTTGCCACCATGAATTTTATTACTTTTCTGGATACTCTTTCAATTTCAGTCGTTTTACACTGCTCAAGCGGAGTTATAGACACTGCTAACTGACTGACACAGAAAACTCCCTTAGATATCGAATATCAAGCGATATTCCCTCAATTTATACTATGACTTGGATCTCATAGTACAAATTGAGAGGATCATGATACTTAACCCAAAAAAAAAACAACGAAAACAAAACACAATATCTAAATCCGACCCTAAACGCAGTAATTTGCCTAAAAGGTGATGCGAATCGTCTACATACAAATATAATGGTGCACATTTATGTGAACTGAGGTGACATAATTGGGACGCACACCAAGGTTGCTTGTAGTACACACGGCTACACATCAAGCTATACAAATCCAGTTTATGCTGATCTCGCATTGTGTAGGATTTCCGTACAATGAGAGGTCAGCTTATACGGGTAATATAGCTTGATGTGTAGCCGTGTGTACCAGTGACTATTGTGCGAATGAGATCGCAAGACCAACAGGGTATGACGAAAAAATAAAAAATAAGTGCAAATGACGTTAAAACTGTTGATGATGAAGGATTCAGGAAATTAAGAGAGTGATGACAATTACAAAAATACTTGGCTGGTCCAGCTCCACAAGGGCGCATAGACTAATTGATTATTTTTGGAGCTACTGAAGATAATAAAACCGGCCAAGTGCGTGTCGGACTATACACAATGAAATGATGTATTTATCCCAAGAACAAACTTAACAGATTAGTTGAAAAACATGTTCTCCCATATATTCCAATTGCAAATGTAAGTTTGTACGCACAGTAATGAAAAATTTACCATGTTATTGTAAGACCATAGACTTTTTATAGGTTTTCCTGTAATCTATGAGTAAAGAAACATTCTCTGTATTTTTATCAAAATTTTAGGGTCAGTAGTTTCCGAGATGAGATGGTCGATTTTCTTAAATATCTTTAAAAGTGTTTATTTTAAAATTATAAAATAAAAGTGAGATCATCGCAACAAGCTCGTTGATATGTCACAGGGTTGAGTGTGCAAGACTTTTTTTTTTGATCTTTGAATTATTTTTATCTTTTTATTACGGACGCTTTTAACGTGCACGTCTTTCACATTGTTCTCAAATGTATAATTTCAACATGTTACCCATATGTTGTAAAAATATTGTGAATTAAAAGAGTGTCCGTGGAGTTCCTTGCCCGTTCTTCTCCACAGGAACCTACTGCGGTTTGTAATAGCCAACAAGCTTCATCTTTCTGACTGACCGACCCCCTGACAATTCAAAAATGCCTGTTATTGGTTTATTTGAAATAAACGCTTTGAGTGTGAGGTTGATCAATCTAAAAGGTTAATTGATAGGTACGGTAAGTCACACCTTAATGGTAACAAAGCCTGTATAATTCTATTGAATTTCCGTACTACGTTAGGCCAGCAAGGTGTTACCACTGACGAGCGGCGTACTGTACCATCATTACTACAAAAAACTTAATCGCAAAACTTATAACTCAAAGGCTCACATCAAGTCGGCTCGAAGGAATTAAATAAATGTACGGTATTTCTGTTTTCATAATATCCCTCGGAAAACTTCTGTTTCGTCAGTCGTCGGATTTCTATCAGTTGCCACTTGATGCAGACCAGACGCTCTCAACCAATTTGAAAGTATATAGAGTTTAGACTCTTTAACTTAACGTAATTTATTTTTAAAATGGGAGGAAAGCTGCTAAAGTTGCAGGCACGACAGATAGTACTTAATTCTGAATTCAAATTATTATCTATATATATAAAAATGAATCCCTATTTCCCTTGGTCACGACATCACGCTAAAACGGCTGAACGGATTTGGATGAAATTTGGGATATGGATAGACCTTGACCCGGAGAAGGACATAGAATACTTTTTATCCCGATATTTTTACGGGATCGAGATTTATGCGGGTGAAACCGCGGGGCGCAGCTAGTACACGATAAATCTAATAATTGATGGACATGGAAATTAGCATTCGTTTGTATTCGGAAATGCGATGATTCCCGAGGGACATTAAGAAAATAGAAATACTGTGATTTCCTTCGCACCTACTTGAAGCAAGCCGTCGAGCTTGACTCGAGCCTATGTACGCGTCCTTCGAGTTGAGTGTCTTTTTCACACGACTGCCCAAAAACGGAGTGTAATATTTTTAGGCTTCGTGTATGTATGTGAGTTTCTTTGTGCCACCATAATTTATTGATGGGGTATTCATATTAAGTAATTCTTCATTATAGCCCTCCACTCAGGCATCCTTAAATAATTGTTATATTATACGGGACACAGCTCTTTTATCAAGTTCCTATGGCTGTAATCAGAGCGGTGATCTAAACAATTTTTTACCCAGTCCTTTTATGTTTTTTGCTTTTATTTTCTAGTCACAATAATTGCGGACTTGCTAAATGCAGCCACTGTGTCCTTTGTTCAACAGACATCTTTTGGCTCGAACGGTTCGGTGAATACTGAACGTCGCGCGTCGCTCGAAAGATAAATGCTGAATGTGTGGTCGAAAGCCCGTGCCGTGATTTTTACTCGATGTGTTTGCTCGATTGAGTAAAACCGTATGTGAGTACGGAGCTTAAAAGACATGAAATCTAAAGCTACCTCGAAGCGAAGTGGAGAAAATAGTCACCAAATCGTCAGAGATCTGTTTCACAGATCCAATTATTCAATTACGTTTTCCAATTCAACTTATTACCTGTCTTTTTCTCCTCATTTGCAATTTAAGTAAAACATTTTCTTAAGCATCGTATTCATTGGGCTACAGTAGGTATGATGCTTGGATTAAAAAAAAAAAAAAAACTATTTAGTCAGATAATAAAAAAAATGTTAGACATGTATTTTTTGCTTTATCATAATTAATAAAAAAATAATTGCAGTAAACGCATTAAAGTTGGGGAGTGGGGGTCGATACGTCACAAGTAAGTATAAAATGTGCATACTCGTAACTTCAAGGCACATTTTATAATTCATTTATTTCGGACAGAATCCATACATAGGGTCCCATTAAAATAGATGGACAAATTTTAACACAGCGTTCAGTACGTCTAACCAAAGATAACCAAGCAAAAAAAAAACTAATTAAAGTGATTTTATTTTGACCTAAAATAATAAATTATTGGCACACTAGAATAAAGACATCCTTTATGGGTAGGTACGTGTTCTCTTCTGTTAACATCATTCTGTACTTAACCATAGTAATTTTCAGTTGAATACACATCATCTTTTTGGGTAGTGTTGTTAGGAAAATTAGAAGAGAGCAACAGGCTACGATTGGGGTTGAATAAACTTTCCTCGAACACACATGATTATGAACCGTCTAGGTACCTATGAAAAGAAAAGATTCTAATTTCCCATTACAATTTACCAGGCTTTGGACTGTCTCATTGCGTGCTGAACTGTTATCAAAGTATCAAAGCTATTGCAGTAATAAACAAACAAGCGCGCAGTGGATACAGTGTAGTGTTATGAATCATTTTTATTTATTTAAAAGTTTGATAACAGTAAAACACTGAATCAGGCGTGGTTAAAAATTAGAATCAGCCTATTTACAGTAATAAATTAAAATACTAAAAAAGTAAAAGTTATAAAAACAAAAACACAACTATGACAAAAAGTCAGCTAAAAAGGTATAAACAAGACTAATTTTTAAGTCATGACTTTATGTCCTCTAGAGGGCGCCATATTCAATTTAATTTGACATTACATAGCCTAGGTATAACCAGCGGACGATCAAAACGCTTCCATCGAGACCTCATTTGTCATATTATGATGAGTACTTTAGAAGTTATGAGGGAACAGATGAACATAAATACCCACATACGTAGCGATCAAAATCATAATCCTCGCGTAGATCGCGTGACACAAATCTCGGTATATTTGTCGACTAGTGAGTAAGATCCTTTAAACCACTATCCTTACATATTATAAAATAAAGTTCCCCGCTGCGTCTGTTTGTCTGTCTGAACGCGATAAACTCAAAAACGACTGAACGGGTTTTCAAACGGTTTTCACCAATGGACGGAGTGATTCATGCGATAGGTTTTAATGTATATTTCATTAAAGGTTTTGTGTAAATTGGCTGAAATTTGACGATATTGTTGAAAATGTCGGAAAATATCATGCGGAGTGGGAACTTTATTGGCGTGCGCCGCGGATATCGTAAAAGTTACATAAAATTTATGTTCTACAGTATTGTTCATGTTAAAAAGTTCACCAAAAAGTCCGGGATGGCATATGTCTATCTTCTAAGGATGACCCACAATAACCATTTATATTTTTTAGAATTTTTAAAAAATTTCGTTGTTATTTCCGAAGCTATTTTGACCGGTATTATATTAATTCTTATCCAAAAAACTATGTTACTTAAATTTAGCATTTAATTTAAATTAAAATATGCCCTGACATCATTTCATTTAAATGAATGGTTCAAAAGATATTACAGATTCAAAATTACGCGTGACAAAATAATTATGGTTGACCGTAAGGCGGGCACAGCGGCAGGAGTCAATGACCTTTTCTTCGGCTTTTAGGTATGTAATCCTGGTATCGGTAGTACGTATATCCTGTGGGACATTTTCCGACATCCACGCCGGCGAAGCCGCGGGCAAAAGCTAGTCTATAATATGATTTATGATGAAAACCAAATTAGCGTTTCCTATAACTATCCTCGTTAGTCCGGCATGATTACCATTCGATAGGTTGTAGAGGAAAACTAGGTTATTATCATTAGATATAACTATACATATAGTCTAGTTTAGCTAAGTGAAATTTTATTAGTGACAAGCTGTGCGCTTGATCGGATGTTCTATTTGCAAAAATCACGATCTTCCATACAAAGTTCCATTCTCTATTTAATCCCTTTAGGGGACGATTGATCAAAAATCCTTCCTCAATGGTCACCTTCGTTGTTTATGGAATTCTTCTACAAAATTTCATGCGATTTTTTAAAAGTAGATTATGCAGTTCTGTCGCGAGATAATTGAGTATAAATATTAGTTTTGTAATATATAAAAAAAAACCCTGCCCATTTGTCCTGATGCAGTCCTATTTCAGCCTTGCGGTCTTATTGCCAACATCGGCGATGCTTGTCTTCGAGTGTATTATTGTGTTCCGAATTTAATCCGTTAGTTTTATGTTCAAAATGCTACGCTCCAACGCTCTTTGGCAAACCTTAAGTTTGGACTTCTAAACCTTGCCTTGGTCAAAGACCAAGTCTGAGCACCATGGAATAGAACAGGCAGGATACACATGTCGAAGAGCTTACATTTTAGAAATACTGGGAGGTCATCCTTCATTAGCGCCTTCAGGGCTTTATGTTTTGTTATAATACTTATTTATTAAACCTCTCTTTACAGATTAGACCGTACATTCCGCGGCAAAGGCCTCTGCGAGTTAATGACAAAGCCAATAGAAGCCTTCGATCTACGACGAGACTTCGTCGAAGATAAAGACTTTGATTTTTTCGAGCTCGACCGAAATAGCTTGGAACCTAATTGCCCAGACACATTGAGAGGACCAGGGGTTTTGCATTCTGGTTTTTTATCCTCAAAGACCAATAGGATACCAGACGGGGATGGGGCTCAAACTGGGTGGAGGGATAGGTATGATGGGTTTGATGGAGGACATAGAGATCGGTTTGATGGGGATAGAAGAGGTCCCTATGGGAATCGAAGAGGAGGAAATGAAGATAGGTTCTTTGTGCCTTATCAAATTAATCAAGGTGAGTGTTATTTTTATATTTTGGCTTTTGGTTTTTGCCCCAACTCAATCACAAATGGAAAACTGCAGTATCTTAGATTAGGTTAGTTAGTTCTTCTAGTTATTTTGATTTTGGTGATATGATTCTTTAGGAGATAAATTCTGCGCATAATTATTATATTCTTCTTCCGTCTTTGGTCACGGGATCGAAGGAGAAAAGTGAGGAGATCCGACGCCAAGTAACGGTATTTGGGGTCAGGTCTCTTCACTTTTCTGCTACAAGTTATTCTGTCTTGAGTTGTCCGTTCTGGCAATTGAGATTCCTTGAGGTCTCTTTTTATATTTGACCACCAACTCAATGGTTGGCGGCCGCTGCCTCTCTTTTGTTCCAGCAGATTTTGTACAATTTGTACTATAAGATCTTCATTGCGTCTTCTTATGTGTCCATCTTGGGCAGTTTTCGGTAATTTTTAAGAGTGCCTGGCTTTGCAGTCCAAAATAATTCCAATATCTGTACCTAAAAATAAATTTCGTAAATCTTGTCGCTTCTTTCAGGTCTAGCCCGTAGCAACGACGACCAAGAAAACTGGGGTAAATATGGCGGAGAATATGGTGGATACGACAGATATTACAAAGACAGGAATGACTACCATAAATCCATCAGCCATTGGCAAATATCCACCGAAGTAGAACGACCTTCCTATGGGGTCCAACCCCATTCAAACACCAACTTTGACTACCATAGTTTGGGCAAAAATAGCGAGACTTTTGACTACAACAGTCTGGGTAAAGATGGAGGGGCCTGGGCTGGAAATAGATATGGCTATGGGTCTTGGAAAAGGGGGCGGTGGAATAACTCTGGAAGTTCAGGGGGTCAAAATGGTTTAGATTATGGGGATTCGAATTTTTATAAGCCGAAGCCGCATCACCATGATTCTATTGATCGGAGTGACGATGGAAGGACTAAAGGTAAGATGTTATATTCATTGCTGATGCAATTTTTACTTCTATTACAAAGGGCTATACGTTGATCATTACTCAACATTTTCTTTGGCCAATACTCTCGAACTTTCATCCCATCTTAGCAGATTTATACAATGTTGATCAACATTTCTTGTCGGGACACAGAGCCTCGGTCAACAACTAGCATACCAAGGAGGAAAGGGAATCGTTGATCAATGAATTTAAATTGAATATTTTGGACGTGGGGCTAATTCAAAACATTTTAGCAAACCCTAGATCAGCGATTGCAAAAAGGATATGTGGACTGGTGAAAGTAGTGCCTAGTCATTGAATGATTATTCTGTTACAGTTGTAGTAGTTTATAGTTGTAGTGTTATATTTTAATTCATGTTAAATAGTTGATAAGGTACGATGGGGTTGGCATATCCGCATGGACAAAAACCCCCTGTTATTAATAAAGATTAAAAAAAAAAAAAAAAAATACTAGCATACGAAACACACTGGTTTGATAACATAAAATCATTAAAAAAATGGATTTACTGAGCTATTAATCGTAGCTCTAAATGTGTTCGTAACCGCCTCTGTGGTCTCGTGGTAAGACTCTCAGACCCAGAGGTCCCGGGCTCGATTCCCAGTGGGAGCAAAATTTTTTGCTCCGTCCTAACTCTGCCTGGTTAGCTACTACCTCCTATCTAAGTCTGTCGCCATAACAGCAATGTTAATAACATGGCTGTTAGAGGTAAGATAGCCAGTTCCTCTGTGGTTGAGGATTCCGGGTAAAGTTCACTTGTGTCCTCGGCCTGATCATAACTGTCCATCAGGTGAGATGAGGGCAAAGAGTTTCACAGTAGGGGTAAAAAAAAAAAATTGCCGACGCAGTTTGGACAGCTAGCACCGCCACTAAACTTGGTAGCTGGGTATTTTTTTCCATTACTACACTAGTTATTCTTATGTAACTTGGGCTTATAAGGCGCTTAGCATGCCATGGACAAATTAGAATCGTATGGAAATCCCGGTATTTTGTCCGCGTCCGCATCAGGTTTCCATACGATTCCAAATCCGCGTACAAATTGACCGTCCTCTGCTCAGCTCCAAACAGATGGACGACGATCTACTGTGGCGGCATCTACAACGACACATCCGAACTACGCATCGAAGATCTGACGTCACACAAATCTTGCATCGCGCAAGCGGAGATTATCGCGCGATCAGCATATATATAACTTTCCGACATCAATAGTTGGATAGTTGCCCACTAGACACGACACCCTCCCTTTTCTATAGAGAATCAGTGAACTTTACAACCTGTTCCTCATACCTCTGAAATACAAACCCCAGCCCTGCCGTAAAGCAGCCAGGTCCTGACCCAATCTATCCCATAGAAATAATTTTCTTTCGTTTATTTTCCAGATTGTTCCTCCCGCCGTCGGCCAGGCATGTCCTTAGGCACCGGTGCTATCAGAAGAGCATTGATATCTCGCAATGTTGTGGAGTGTGAGACTGCGTGTTTTAGCGAGAGAGAGTTCAAATGTGTGTCCTATAGTTATCGGTGAGTTTCTAACTGGCCTTTTCTGTTTTTGTTTAAATGTGAAAGATCTCAATCCACCTAGTCTTTTTCCAACGATGTTGGGGTCGTCTGCCAGTCTAATCAGATGCAGCTGAATACCAGTATTTTACATGAAGCGACTGCCTATCTGACCACCACAACCCAGTAACTGGGTAGCATGATACCCTTTGGTAAGACTGGTTTTCAGAGTTTCAGGCTTCTGATGACCCGTGACGACTGACAAAGATCCACGAATGATAGCCGGGACCAACGGCTTAAGCTGCTTTCCAAGGCACGGTCAACCATCTGCTGTTATTACTTAGCCACGAGCTCCTCTAAAAGTGAAAGATCTAAGATAAAATATTAAAAAAAAAACACAATCCGAAGTATATTGAAGGAAATTTCTAATCAAGTGCTTCATGTATTTTTGAAAAATTCGTCTGCTCAGCAACGTACATAACGCAATGAATGTTGTTAAACTGAAAGACTTTAAAAAGATGATTATCCCGCTGAACTCCTTGAAAACAGAGAGTTCCCTAGAAGATTTCAATAGATGGAATTGGAAAGATATAAATATTAGGAGGGTTTTACCTTACTATGGGACAATATCCAATCCAATATCCAAATTTTTTGATTAACATGTGACATTAGTAAAACCTTCTTCAATAATTTTAATTTTACTGCAATAAATGCATTGAATTAAAAGACGAATTTGATTAGTTTCACCAAATGATTCTCAAGACATTTTAAAGAACTTATAATAAAGGGGATCCAAGTTTATTCAACGTTATTTTCTTTCTAGGTATTCCAACTCCCATGGCACAGACAACTGCTTCCTTAGCGAACGTCCTTACAGAGGGTTGGAGTTATCAGCTGATAGCAGTTCCGATGTCTACGCCATGCCACAAGACCAGGGCTGTGTGACTATCAACTATAAACCTTGGGTTGAGAGTGGTAAGAGTCGATGTTGTATGTTCAATGGATTTTTAGTTTTTGAGGAAGTTTTTAAAAGAGGTTTCCAAGGTGTTTAGGAAACTAATAACATTGGGCTTTAGGTTGAAAGTGGTAAGGTTCGATATTGTTTAGGAAAGGAATTCAAATTGAGAGTGACTTTTATAATAAGAACACCTCATCCCTGGCAGCAAATACCCACCTCAGCAGTACGACGCACTCTGAGTTGTGAGCCCCAGTATCAACTAGTGTAACTCTTAGCACGTTTTGATCGTTCTCTGGCCAACCCTAGGCAAAAGTCTACCCCAAATCATCAAACAAGGCCCATTATTTTCGATTTTCCAGTTCCAGAACGCATTTCTGACCCTGCGTTTTTGTCATGACAAAACGCAGGGTCAGAAATGCGTTCCTCAAAACTGGAACATTGAAAATAATGGGTCTTGTTTAGTAGACAGTGGTCTAGTACCACAAATTTTGTGTAATTCGGGCCCCGAAGAAAAAGTTTTTACACTTCATTTGACTTTTGTGACTAACATTTTTTCTTTTCAGAATGTTTCTGGCATGTTCGTTCCGGGGCCGCAGTGAGTGACACGGCTGTACGGGCCGCGTTAACTGTGGCGGGTCTCGGCGCGTGTGAAGCTGAATGTATCAGAGCACATGCTTTCTTCTGCAGGGGGTTTAGTTTTCGGTAAGTACTTACGTAGTAGCTAGGTTGGAAGAATTGAAGACGCTGACATAGCTTGGCAGAGTTATCAAGGAGAAGTGCCAAAGAATCGACGAAGACTGGAGCAGACAAATTCTTGAATGGAGACCCCACCGGAAAACATTGTGTAGATCAACGACGCGACGGGACACCTGAAGATGCGTAGAACCAGATGTTGTGACGTAATTTGGAAGAAACCTAATGTCCAGTAGTAGATTGCAATAAACTGATTTGTAATGCTAGCGCATTAATTATTCTTAGAAATATTTCCACCTTAATGATAGGCAGCTGAGGTCATCATCTGTCTGGCAAAGCTTTTTTTATTTAGCCTCTACTACGCCACTCCTAGGCCAATGTCTCCCCATGGCAATTTAATTACTCCCTGGTTTCATTGAGAACGATGAAATCAGGGGTTCAGAACGAAATACATTTTAGGCATTTAGCCCCACCACTTTACTGCTTGGCTCCCACTAGGATGTAAGCTATTCTCGTTGTCTTTATTCCCAGATTCGACTCCCCAACCATAGGCGATGACCTAGAGAACTGCATCCTAACGTCATCACCTCCTACCTCCCTAGAAAAAGGGCTTGGGCTCCGTCCCAACAGTGGCCATGAGTTGTATTCTAGAGGCAACTACGGAAGGGGATGTGAACCTGCACTGTATGATGATGTGCAGAATAAAGATGAGGGTGAGTTGGTAATTTAGTTTGGTACGGTTTTTGATAGAGAGTCATGTCATTTGGAAAGTAAAGAAAGAAAAGAAAGAAAAATAAGTTTATTTGTCACCGAAACAAGACAAGAGTAATCAGAAAACAAAATACATCTAAAAACATATGAAATCATGAGCATAAAACAAATGATCGGCATGTCGTCATGACTGTGACAATAAGGCTTCCACTCAACATGACGCTGTGCTATGGTGACCCACAACACAGCGTCATTCCATTCACTGTCGTCATCATTTGCACAACAACAGTGTATGGGGCGTTATGTACTTTATTCGATATCAATGCAAACGTTCTGCATAACGATTTCTTATTAGAAGGAATATTCATAATAATATATTTCATGCAACAACAAAAAATTTCACGCAGACGAGCGTGAAATTTCGGCCCCCTACTCACCGCGTCGCAATCCCATCGCTGTTACCTCGTTTTCGCTTCACGTTCTTTCTGTCTTTTTTTTCTTTTGCTTGGCTCCTAAGGGTCTTGTGGAGACGTTACATAGCCTATAACCTGCCTCAAGAGTTGGGCTATCCAATTTTTCAAATCCGACTAGTAGTTTCGGAAAAATAGGTAAAATTGGTTTGTTTCTTTTTATGTAGGGGGTCCTACATACAAAGAAACAAACCAATTTTACCTATTTTTATTGTTAGTATTGATAGGGTTTTTTTAGTTTCGTTAAACGTTTTTTTGTTGGAATTTAGATAAAGATAGAAAATATAAGTCCACAAATTTCTGCCTTGTTTTTATAACTTAATTTTTTAAGCTTTCTTAAAGATTCTTCAGTCCAGAAATTTCTGAAATTTCTGCGTTAAAGCCGCCGGTGAAAGATCTGTTGAAACAGACAATAAATACGGTCTCGGAAAAATCTGGAGAATTTACGATCAATTAATCAATTGCAACGCATAGCCGTGCATTTTGGCTATCTAGGCCGTCGCCCAGCTGTGAAATTCAGTAGTTATGCAAACAAAGATGGAGGTATAATTCCCTAGAGATAGCTCAATTACACTCACGCCTCGCAGCTCGCGTGAAATGAGTTTCTGTTTAGACACTCGCGGTGCGTTCAGACTTTGAGTCAGCAACCATGGCGGATGTTGAAATATTAGCGGCATCAACTCTTTCTTTGTTGAGCTTCTATTACTATACGACTAATTTACAAAAAAAAAGAAATGTAAAAAAAAGACGTCGCACTAGATTGTTGAGGGTCCCAAATTATTGGCTCCTTTTGAAATAGTTCAAGGAACTTCAAAATCTCTCCGTGAGACCAATCCATTATGTAGATAAAGTAACAAATTATACACACTACCTGCTGGGCTAAGCGATAGTAAACGAATGAAGTGAGATCGCGAATTAAACAATACACTCACGTCGCTCGCGAGCTCTTTTGAATCGTGCCCAAAAAACCGCTTCCGACGCGATCGCTGCGAATGGCGAGAAAGAAAAGAAAGAAAGAAAAATTGTTTATTCGGCACAAACTAAACGCACATTACAAAAAAAATGACTTTTAGTACACATTTACAAATTAGCCAAAAGCCTCGTATTCACGATTCAAAACTAAATTAAGTTTGACAAATGTAGTCTATTGCTTGGTGTCAGGGCCAGAGACCAAAGACAACTTACAAATTGCTAATAAACAAACAACAATCAAAACATAAACAAAATGCTGATTGCAGAGGGGAAAAATAAAAAAAAATGTAATGAGCAAAAAACAATAACAAGAACAATTAAGCTCTATATCGCATGTGTGCAAGAATAGGTCATTGCTCAGCGAAATGCTGTAACTTCGGACGAACCTAATAGCGCTGATTTTCAGCAAAAACTTCGCGAATGACGTAATGACATTCCCCTGTGTGACAATAATGAGACGAGCTGCGAGGCGAGCCACGAGCGCACCAATTACATACGCGTTTCGTGGTTCGCCTCTTGGCTCGCCTCGCGCGAGAGTGTAAATGATTCACAATTTTATTCCAGAATGCTACCTCCAATACGACAAGGCAGCCAAGCTAACCGGTCCTTCCATCCGTGGTCAGGCGCGCGTCAAAGACGAGCAGGGTTGCGGGCATGCGTGCAACGAGGCGCCGTTCAGATGTCTTAGTTTTTCGTTCAAGTAAGTAATTTTTAACCAGGTTTTCGTTATTTGGTGGGAAATAAGCTGGTGGCCAACCTGGTAGTATGGGGTCACCTTGCTGATATAAAGCTCTGGCTCCCATACTCTTCAAACTGGAATACAGAAAATCCTCTGGATGGCAGAAATAGGTATGGTGGTAATATTTCCCTGAATGAGCTCAGAATAAATCAATTTCAAATAAATTCTCTTCCATTTCTGAATATGGATAACAGAATTTCTTCTTTCTAAATATTATGGTGTTGTGGCGCCATCTACATTGCCACTTACGTACTACTTATCCCACTGACGTCATGCGAAATCCTGCATCGCGCAAGCAGAGTTTACCGCGCTATCAGCATATATCTAACTTCCCAACATCAATCGTCAGGCAGCTGCCCTCCAGACACGACACCCATCTGGTCGGAGGATTCTTCCTTTTCTATGGAGGATGAGTGAACTTTACACCCTGTTACTCATGCCTGTAAAGTCTATTTCACAGCCTTCGGATAAGTACAGTAATTTGGCAGATCATGTCATACCTAAAAATACTGTTATATTTGTATAGTATCTTGCCAGATATCCCTTAGTCTTCAGAACTAATTTCCAACTTGTTTTCCATTTTCAGCAACAACGCACCTCCAAAAACAGACAACTGTCTTCTGTCAGAGATTCGACTCTTCGATCTCCAGCGTGGAGTAGACTATGTGCACTCAGCAGACGACTGGCTGTTCGCCTTCGATCTGTTCAACGGACAATGTTGGAGGAAGGTCCATGCCGGGGAATACGAGTAAGTCATCATCATCTTTCTGCCCTTGTGCCGTGTTACGTGGGATCGGCGCACACGTCAACCGTTACGCTATTATTCATTCCCTTCTCTTTCATATCATTCCTCACACAATTCATCCATTTATAATCATTACTCTTTTAGTCACATGCGTTTTCTCCCTCCTCATCACATACCCATACCAGGCCAAACGATTTCCTTTCAACTTTTCTTATTTGTTTATTCTACACAAACAAAACGCACATTACCGAAACTCTCCATTCCAGTGAACCAGCCAATGAAATACCTCGTCCCCTCTCCGCGCCACCCATAGAGGAGCCGTACTCCTTGTCAGGTCCATCCGGCCCGCCCGGACCTCCGGGGATTAGCGGACCATCCGGTCCATCCGGCCCGTCCGGACCGGGGTATCTTCCTGAACATGATCATAATGGTGAGTGTCCTTCAAACATTTTGGCTAATGTATGCAGTAAGTTATTTTCTTCTCATTCTTCCTCATTACTGAGGATCGTGGTCACTGGACCCCTTTAATGGGATAATCTGCCTCCATCGACTCCGGTCCAAAATTGCCATCACCAACTGCTGAAATTTGCTTGACAACGTAGCTTATTTTAATTTGTCGGGCCATCGTGTTCTCTTTCCTTCAAGGTTTTTAAGTTGTTTTATTTATATTTTTTTATATTTCTTTATTATTATTTCTTCTTTTGTATGCTATTAATATGTTACTAAGGATCGACATATGAAGCAATTTCAACTTAAGATGGCGTACAACGGTGCACTAGGCCTCCTTGAGAAGGAATTATGAATAACGGCAAATAAGGACCTTCGATAAGTGTGTCTAGAATTTTCTTATACCGTTTGTTAAGTTTCTTATTGAGACACAAAGCAACAAAATTCGATATGAAGAAAAGCGGCCACATTCCTTTAGATGGTATTTTGTTGCTTTGTGTCTCAATATGAAACTTTTTAAAAGGTATTAGAAAATTCTAGACACACTTACCGAGGGCCTTTTATTCCGAAACTAGACAGCAAAATTTACAATAATGGTTACAACAAAAAATCATAAAATGTCTCGAATTTCGGTCTGCCTTATGGCATAGGCCTCCTCTAACAATTTCCATTGTTGTTTGTCGCGAGGTATCCTCCTCCAGTTTGAACCTGCTGTCGCTTTATTTAATCCTCCCATCGGGATAGCTGTCTTCCCTGAGGGTCGTTATTAGCCGTTATTCATAATTCCTTCTCAGTCACGAGATAATATTTTCTTAAAGGAGTGGTGCTAGTGTACCGTTGTGCGCCCTCTTAATATACCAAAATCATATTTAAAAAAATAGCATGTTCTGTTGTTGTATGGCATGGGTTCAACATGCTGCTATCGTTATTGCGCTAGGCGTTATGAATGTACTATGTAAGCTGACAATTTTAATAAAACACGAAATCAAGACCCGCGGCAGCGGTTAAGACAAAATTAAAAGAAAACACAAAAAAAAATTGGTGGCACTCCGACAGAAGTGAAAACTTGAACAAGATCGCCTTGTTGGAAGAAAACTACTTGTATAGAACATTGGTCCGTAATTAAATATAAATAAAGAGCACAATCGCGTTTACAAAAGTGAGGTGTCGTCATGGTGTCGCGAAATCAAGTTTTCACTTCAAAACTATATAATAATCTCCTTTCATGAAATGGTTATTCAGAAATAAATTATTTAAAAATAAATTCCCTTTTTTACAGAACCACCATTCATCCCTGCATCTGGACCACCGTCTGGACCCGGGTACAAACCGTACTCATCCGGTCTCGAACCACCCGGTTATAAACCCGGATACTCTGATCCTTCTGGACCTGGTTACAAACCCAATTACCCACCAAGTGGTCAACACAAACCTTACTACGAACCATCTGGACCGGACTTTAAACCTGGTTATCCAGGTCCCAGTTACAAACCGGGTTATTCTGGACCTTCCGGACCGGGTTATAAACCAGATTATCCAGGACCCATTGGTCCTAGCTTTAAACCTGCATACTCACCGCTAGTTAATCCTAATTTAAAACCTGGATATCCAGCTGAACCTAGTGGTCCAAGTTACAGACCTGAGTACCTTCCTGACCCGGATTTAAAACCTGGTTTCCGACCTTCAGCGCCACCTCAAAGACCAGGATATAGACCAATTTCGGGTCCGCCTGAATACTTGCCAGGGAAACCCGGATATTTGCCAGAAAAACCAGGTTATTTGCCAGACCGTAGACCAGGGTATCCGGGACCAAATAGACCTATTTATGATGAACTGAGACCAACGAGGCCAGGCAGACCGGGTCCAAAGCCCGGGTATCCGGATAGAGTTGGTGATGAACCAAGTAAGTGACAAATTTATATAATTAGTTTGTTAAATTAAAACTCTGTTAATATTAAAGATTGTTTTATTTTTTATTTGGTTACAAAAGATATATATATTTTTTTTTTACTATACTCTTATGTCATTTTGATTTAAGTACTAAATAATTTACTTACTTGCCATTTTGTTTTCTTACAGGTTTTTAAAAAAAAGTGTTTTTTTATTAATTTTCAAATCATTTAGTTAGACAGACAGTAGATTTTATTTTAGTATTGCACATTCATTTTTATAATGCACAGTCATCAAAATTAACTTCATAATGCACGCTGTAATCCCAAAAAAACAATGATAAATGATTCTAGCGATGACGGCACGGTTAGCGCAGTGGTTAAGCGATTGACTGCTGCGCTGCGTGTCGCGGGTTCGATTCCCGCACGGAACAAATATTTGTATGACCTACAAATAGTTGTTCCAGGTCTGGCTATTTGTGTATGTGAGTTTAAATGTTTGTAAACGCACCCACAATACAGGAGAAATTCCTAGTGTGAGGCAACGTTTTATTAAAAAAAAAAATACCTAAATTAAATAATTTTATAAAATGTTCAGAAAAAATAAACTGTTCTAGTAATATCTATCCCTATCAGAATACCAGCGCTGCGACATTATTTTTTATATGCTGAGATAGGAGCCTTTTGGCCTCGTACAGGACTTTCTGTTATTTAAAAAAAAAAATGTTTTTTAATTTTTTATTAATGTTTTAATGAGTGTGTTTTAGTTTAATTTGTGATGTCCCGTGCGAGTCCCAATAAATACTTTTTCTTTCTTTCTTTCTAATATTTCTCCCCCTTTTCCCCCTTTTACCCCAGTTTCAGTATCGTGGCGTCACTACACAGTATCCGGGTTCCCTTGCCGCGCCGGTACCACCTGTGCCCAAAACACAGTCGCCGGGCACTGGGCATGTGAGCCTGAGAGTGGAGAGATCGGTCAGTATTATAGTGCAACATTTTTTTTATATATTTTTGAAGTGAAAACTTCTTTAGCGGCATTGTGCACTTTTTTTGTAATGGGTAAAAAATGTTAAACTCGCGTCAGGACACGTGATCTGATCGAAAATTCGTAAGACGGTTAAAAAGACATCAACGCGTTGATTACCGCGGTGCCGATTTTTTTCAAGTTTTCACGTCTGTCGGCACTTCCGGAGTGCCACTGTTTTTTTTGACAATGTCAGCATCTGCGTCTCTTTACTTGTCACAGCGATGCCATAGAGTACCACAGGCACTGAAGGCATAGACAAGTACAGTGTTTCTATTTTCTTAATGTCCCTCGGCAAAATTCGTGTTTCGTCAGTCGTCGGATTTCTATCAGTTGCTCTTTGCACTTGGTGCAGACCGGACGCTCTCAATCGACTTGGGAGTATATGGAGTTGTTAATATTCTTTTGTGAGTATTAATACTCTTTGAGAGTCTCTGTGAGAGTTAATACTCTTTTTTGAGCAGTGATAGCCTAGTGGTGTGACTCTCGGACTGCCAAGTCAAAGGTCTTGAGTTTGAATCCAAGGCACGCACCTCTGACTTTTCGGTTTCATGTGCGTATTGTATAATTATCACATGCTTCAAAAACGATGAAGGAAAACATCGTGAGGAAACCGGCATGCCTGAGAGATATTTCTCGACGGCATTTGAAGCCAAGTCAGAGGCTCATGGGCGGTTTTAAAACTCTGACACCAGGTTAATCACTAAGCACGCGAAAAGAGAAGAGAAGAGAAGAATACTCTTTAACTTAATGTGATTTATTTTAAAAATTGGAGGAAAGCTGCTAAAGACGCAGGCACGACTGATAGGAAAATAGTTTTATAGCTCTATATATAGTTCACACGGAAATCAAAACAAAACAACGATTAAGTACTTAGTTCTGCATTCAAATTATTATACATGATAAATCTAATAATTCATGGACATGAAAATTAGCATTCGTTTATATTCGGAAATCCGATGATACCCGAGGGACATTAAGAAAATAGACTGTAATTGATGTTACGTCGGGTGCTGACACACGGATTACAATAATTTTATTAATACATATTTGATTTTACATGTATCTTTTAATAGACGTGGATATATTTAGTAACTTGTTCCGCTTAGCTATTTCTAAAGAGCCATGAGAACTCTGAAATAAATCGACACGTGTTTCACCTCTCAACGAGGCATCCTCAGGATGACATTGACTTGACGTCTATTGAATTTTATAATGGATTTCAGCAACGTCACGCCTGAATCAATTAACTATGTATTTTTTAATTTATTTGTTAATTTCTGTATCTATCCCTGACAACACTGCGGGCCCTATCAGAATAGCAGCGCAGCGACAGTTATTTTTAAATGTCGCAGCATCATGCTGAGATAGAAGCCTTTTGGCCTCGTACAGGACTTTGATCGCAATAGGTTTAATTTCGACAGTTCACCCACGTTTATTGTGCTATTTACGTTGTTGATTAGACGAACTTTTCAAAACCTTTGAAGCAATGGATTAGAAATATCCTTCAAATCTTTTGGATTGTGATTGAAAGTGTGTTACGCAAGTATGGTATACTTTTTGTAAAAAAGTTACGGTACAGAAAATAATTTAAAAAAAAAAACAACGAAAATATTTTTTTCTCTTTTCTGTTCGTACCTAAATAGAAAAGTTTTAGGGCTATGATTAATTTTTTCGGTGACTTAGTAAAATAATAATAAATGGAAGTTATGTAAGAAAACTGAGGAATACGTTTGTACAATGAATGCCATTATGGTTAATGGCGTTCATTGTACCATGTCTCCTCATAAGACCGATGTTACAGAAATACTCATATTGTGCAGTTTGGGCTACTAATTTGAATTTCTGCCTATTACTCAATATCCTTTCATTTCTGCCTATTACTCAATATCCTATAATTTCTGCCTATTACTCAATATCCTATAATTTCTGTTTATTACTCAATATCCCATAATTTCTGCCTATTACTCAATATCCTATAATTTCTGCTTATTACTCAATATCCTATAATTTCTGCCTATTTCTCAATATCCTATCATTTCTGCCTATTACTCAATATAAGGGAGCAGTGGTGGCTCAGTGGTAATGGCCGTAACTTACGAGTACTGTAACTTACGTCGTAGGTTCGAACCCAGACAGGCCCTTTACTTTGTGTAAATAATTTCATCACCACTGCTCTCCCAAAACGGTGAAGGAAAACATGGTGAAGAAACCGGCATGTCTAGAGCCAAAAATTCGAAAAAAAATAGAAAAATCACTTTGAAATTCGAGCGGAGTTGAAACTTTGTGGATCTGCGATGATTCATATTATTGTCTTCGATATAAGCAAGGTCAAATTGTACAACAGGTTTTTGTAGGTACAAAAATAAAATGCTTGAATTTTGCATCTAATTAATTGTCTTAGTATTTTTGTTGTTAGGTTGAACTAAATATAGACAATAATTAGACCACGAAAAGTATGTACATTTTTCTAGAAATCTAGACATTTAAACGTAAATTTTCATAACCACTGCTCTCAATGATGAAGGAAAAAATCGTACAGAAACCGCCATGTCCTAGAATCAAAAATTCGAAGACATGTGACATTTACCAACCCGCACTGGGCCAGCGTGGTGGATTACGGCCCACTCCCTCTCACTGAGAGAAGGCCTGTGTCCCAGCAGTGGGAACATTATAGCCTGATTATGTTAAGTACTCATTATCAAAACCCCTATATTTTTTTGTTATCAGGTTCTTGGGACTACTGCTGCTCGCCAACGCATCGATGTGGTTACAGCGAAGGATTTCATAAACCTTGGTATGTGATCCTTCCATCTTTCGTGTTCCATAAAAATGGTGAGATCCTAAGGCAAAATTTGACTATATCCGAAAATTTTAGGTGCTACGTAGGACCAAACGAAGATCAATGGCGTCCGTGCAGTGAGAAGTACTACCCGTACCACCAGCATAAGGTGCCTCATCCTTCACAAGCACACCAGAATTCACCTGGACATCATAGAGGTAATATTTATTTCTTTCATTTTTTTCTTTCATTCTTTTTGATTCTAAAAAACCTGCTCAATATGATTATTGAATAATTATCAGGTTTCTATTACCCCATGTGATTGGTTGTTGAATTTTTAGAGAACTTGAATAGGCTTCCAGAAATCGAAGGTTGAAACAAGAGATGGCCATAGAAGTGTGGAGTTGCTATGCATACATCTACTCCAGGCCTTCTTGAACAATGACCGAAAACAGAAATGAAAAAGATTTTAAAATAACAACTTGCACGTTATAATTATAGTGATATTTTACTGCACCTTAGAAATATCTAATGGGCTGGGTCAGACCGGCTGTTGGCGTGACGATGCAGCCAACAGCCAACAGTCAACCTCCAAACGAAATAAAAAATAAAAAAAAACATCTGAATATTTTGTTTTGATTATGCCATATTTTTTTATTTTACCATATTTATTTCTTTTAATAAACCATCCTTTCATGCATATTTTCTATACAAAATTGTTTCGATATCTCACATCTGCGAGTCGTTCCGCGACGGCTCAATATTTTTACCTTCAAAATTCAGCCTCAATTTTAAAAGTCATGTGCAAGCACAGCTCTCATACAAACCTTTAACTTCTTAACAGATGACATACCACCCCGTCCAGTCAGCCCCCGACCTTGGCAAGGTAGACCAGGATACCCTGACAGACCTGGACACATACCTGGACCAGGACCTGTACCTCCTGGACCCATACCTTCTGGACCATACCTATCTGAAGGAGATAGGAAGTACTGGGATGACTTGTACCAAAATGGACCTCAAGCGTATTATGATAAATATGGGAATCCCTTGCCAGGTGAGAATTCTACTAATCCTACTTATATTGTGGCCACGCTAAGTCTGCAATGGAATAAATGGGCAACCCCAAAAAGTTTTATATATGGTATACTTTTACATCAGTCAGTTATGTCAGTTTTGGGGTTGTATGTAGATCTAATGATTTTGATATTTTGCCTTTTGATTTTTGCATAACAGAAAACTGTAATAGACTATGTCGTACCTATGCTCTACCTCCATACGATGACAAAACTGTATGAAATCCACACTGCATCGTGCTTAAGTAACTATTCATTACCAGGAATAAATCAGAATATAAACAAAACAACCTATCAAAAACAAAAAGACAAACAAAGTATCAAATTCCTTTTTTCGTAAGACAGGATGGTGTTGCCGTCTATAGATTGTCAAATTCCACCGTTTTTAGGGTTCCGTACCCAACGGGTAAAATGGGACCCTATTACTAAGACTCCGCTGTCCGTCCGTTTGTCTGTCTGTCCGTCTGTCACCAGGCTGTATCTCATTTACCGTGATAGTTGAAATTTTTACAGATGATTTTTATAAAATATTAAAACAGAATAAAACAAATATTTATGGGGGCTCCAATACAACAAACGCACTTTTTTGCTCGTTTTATTAGGGATGTTATGGATATGAAATTTCGGATCTGGATATGAATACGGATATAGAAATAATATTATACCGGTTTCGGATACGGTTACGGATATAAAATTATTTCTGATTATCCGTTAGTTTCGGATAGTTTCGGTTACGGATATTAGATTTATACGAAATTGTAAAAGTAAAATAATTAAGAAATAAAAAAACATGCAAGTGACGCGCGCGGCTAGTGTGTCGGCTCGGCCGGGCAGAAAAACCTGTCATAACGTATCTGATTTAGACTCCGCCCCTATCCGAAATTATCCGAAACCTTTATATTTGATTCGGTTACGGTTACGAATAGATTTTTATTTCGGATAAGCGGTAGTTTCGGTTACGGTTACGGAGCTCCTTAACATCCCTGGTTTTTTTCGTGCGCGAGTCCATCTTGCACTTGGCCGGGTTTTATTATCTGACTGACGAACTAAATAGTTTTTTTTTTACCCAGGCTTCATTCCTATTATATTTTTGCACAAATTTTCTATTTATTTTTCAGGTTACTCCCGTGTCCCAACAGAAAGTCGTCCTCACATTAAAGTGAGTCATAACTATCCTCGGCCCGGCGGCGGCACCTGGTTACCTGTGGAGCCAGCGCTAGGAAGGGATGGACCACCGCCTGATGGATTAGGTGCTCCGAGGTATGTTGCACTTTGTAAGAGATGCAAAAACTTGATGACGCTTGTCTTCAATGCTCGAACTTCTTCTATAATCGATTTATTACTTACATACGTCGTGTACCTACATTTATTTAGTGCCGAGTGCATCTGACCATACCTAGTAACTTTCAGCTTGCAATAATCCAGTGTCCTTCACTTTGCTTGTCACTCAAGCCTCATGTCCTTTCCTTTGTCCATTACTGGTTTACTGGGTACGTCTTTCATTGACTTGAATGTGCCCTGGTGGCTGAGAGAATGTCATGCTCACTCAAATGTCTCGCTGGTGGTGGCGTGTGCGTTGGATCATTAAGTTCCCTTCAAAATGGTTGAGCTAAATGGTGCTGATGCAGGCGACATGTTCGTGAACGGGCGCCGTCAGTAGGAACTGCACGCTTAGCAAGACCACAATAGAAACGAGTTTTGTCGACGGAAGAATAGACAAACAGATGAACAATCACAATCTGTCATTTTGTCTATTCTTCCGTCGACAAAACCCGTAGAAAACTCGTTTCTATGGTTATCATGAAACGCGTGCTGGTCACCTCTTAGCTGCCACGGTTTATTTTAATTTTGGATTGTTTTTGTTATTATATTTTTATTACGGATGCTTTTAACGTGTACATCTTTCCACATTGTTCTCACATGTATAATTTCAACATGAATGACGTAACCAATATTTTGGTTTAAAAGTGTCCGTGGAGTTTCGTGCCCGTTCTTTTCCATAGAAATCTACTACGCTTTGGAATGGGCAACTAGCTTCATCTTTCTGACTGACAATTCAAAAGTACCTGTAATTGGTTTACTTGAAATAATTGCTTTGAGTTTGAGTTTGTGTCACATAAAAAAAAACCTCGTTATTTTGTGTTTCCTTTTCGTATATTCTATACAGTCCATTGACGAATGAACTTCAGAAGTATTATCAAACTAGTTTGTAGGAGATATAACAAAAATATTTATTTGGTAATAAATCAACATACATTAAAAATATATAGTGTTACAAATAATCAACAGATGGCGTTACCAAGTATCTTATAAAACTAACAAGTAGATTGTGAATTTTGCATCTGCTGAAAAAATTTAAGCAAAATCGTGCTTTTTATTATCAACACAATTTATATTTTCTCCCTTACAATTTCACTTCCAGGTACTGGCCCGTGGCCTACCTGCACAAAGGCCCGCCTCCCAACACCACATACTTCCGCTACAACGAGTCCCAACAACCATCAACAACGACAACAACAGAACGCTACACGACCGAACAACCATCGACAGTCCCACCTCGACCCGACCATACTGACAAACATAGAGACGAGAAAAAACGAAATATGAGTGATTATGACGATATAGTAGATACTAGTACAATTAGACAAACTACTACTACAGTAACAAGTAAACCTATTAGTACAACTACTATCCTCCCAGACGAAGTAACAGAAAATATTACAGAAATAGAATTTGTCAAACCAGAAACTGTGAAAATTAAAGATAAAATTGAAGGAATCGATGACAAATTAGATGATTTCTCCGGTTCCATTGAAGTATTAGATTTAGATGATGTGAAAGGAGATAAAATATCGGAATTAAAGACTTTAGAAGCAGAGGAAAGGCAGATTGAGGAAATAGGACGAATTCTAGCAGCATCTAGGAGAGGTGGGAAACTAGTTTTAGATAAACGTTCCCAAAAGGATTTAGAAGCAAAAAGTATAGCGGTAGATAAGGACTTGATAGATTTTAATTTTGGAAACAGATTTAATGTTGAAAGGAGAGGGAAGATTCAAAAGGTGAGTAAAGATGAGATAGAAAGAGAGAGAGTCGATAAGAGTTTAGAAGTAAGTGAGACTACATTCGTTCGACCACCAAGAGTTCTCTCTACTACAGAAAATATAAGAAAAGCCATTGTCAACGGAAAAGTTTTTTACGATGCAACTATAAGAGAACAGAGAGATACATTTTTTAATAATTCCACAAGAAAGAGTAAGAGTTTGAGATCTGGAGACGACTCTAAACTTACAAATCTAGCTTCTTCCGCTTCTTTCGGTAAGAAGATTATTAAACCGAGGAATGTGAACCCGGTAAGAAGAGTCAGAAGGGTTTATAGGAAGAGGTATAATCCAGAAGAAGTGAGAAGGAGATTGTTGGACAGAGAAAAGAGTAAGCAGGAGAGTAGTACAGATAATTCAAGGAAAATATAATGAAAATACGTAATTAAAGTTATTTTTGTATTTTTAATACTCATAGTTTTCTTGCAGTATTTTATTATGAAAAATAATCATTTAAATGAAGTAACGATATTGTAATTTAAATGTACGATCTAAGAATACAAGTTTAAAATTAAAATGAATAATTTAAAAAATAAAATATTTAAGTAACTTTTTATTATTAAGTAAACGGATTGGTGCTTTAAATAAATTGTCAGTTTGACTTTGAATTATTTAAATTAGGGTTGAATTGACGATGCGTATTCAAAACTTTATAAAAAAAGAAAAATAAACTACTTGTAAGATATATAAATGTATATTTATTTGTAGGTTAATGCTTATTATTTAAGTAAAATAAAAGTATTCTACTTGATCATGTAATTAATAAGTATTATTTAAAAAAATATGAGTTTTAAATAAAACTTTATTCGTATTTCTTGTACTTCTTTTTTAAACAAGTATTTCTCTTGTGTATTTAATTATATTTTTGTGATAATTATTTTGTATTTAGTTACCATATCGAAATAAGTTACCACGAAGAAATTGATTGCGATATACTTATAGAAACTGTAACTTTAATAATTTAGCACTTAGTTAACGATTTTTCTAAGACTACAATTAAATGCATTTCCAATAAAATTGTGTTTTATTTTACACTTGCTGTTGCCCACGACTTCACCCGCGTGGACATTAATACTTTTTCTAAAATAAAAGTAATCTAACTTACTCCTTATAACATCGGCTATCTGCCAGTGAAGGTTCGTCAAAATCGATCTAGCCATTTCGGAGATTAGCCGGAACAAGTAAACAGACATAGAAAAATCGTTTTATTGTTAGGCATTAGTAAAACCTGTTATTTTGATATTCTAAACAGACACTTTTATTAATTTGTATTTATATATTTTACCTTATGATTTTTTTATTAAAAAAAAAATACAGTCAGGGTAATTTTTTGTTGAACAAATTGACATCCTACGTCAATATGACTTATTATCAGGCATTTCATATAAATGCGTTTATTAGATTTAATTTAATAGTATCTCTAAATGTTATATTCACTTAGTTTTTTAATGTCCTTTAAAAAATAATGTTATCCATATTTTACCTATTATTAATGTTTTAACTTTGATAGCTTCATTTTTAACTTTATTGTGCATGCTGTGGTCTCCTTTAAGTGAAGGAGTGAAGGAGTACTACCTTTTATTATTTTTTTATTTAATTATGATAGCCCGTTCTAAAGTCTACCATGACCTTGCTGCAGCAGCCAGGATGGACTCCACACGAGGAAATCCTCAGTGGTCAACAGCAGCTACATAAAATTTTATTTACGCATTCAATTATGATAGCCCGTATTAAAGTTTAGCATGATCTGGCTGCTGCACCCAGGGTTGGTTCCAGAAGCGGGAACTTCTCAGTGGTCAACAGCACCGACACTATGTTATATAGGCATTCAATTATGATAGACCGTTCTCAAGTCTACTAAATTTGTTTATATGCTGTTGACCATTTAGGACTTCCCTAGTTTGAAGCTAGTCCTGGGTGCAGCACTTAGGTTATAGTAGCTTGATGTTCTCAAGTCTAAGAACCAAATGGTCAACAGCATAGACACAAATTTTAATAGACGCATTCATAGACCATTTCGTGTCTGCTAACCCAGGATTGGCTCCATACGATAGATTTCCGCAGCGGTCAACAGTACAGACAACAAATTTTATAAATGCATTGCAGCTGCACCCAAGATTGGTTCCAGACGAAGGAACTCCTCAACGGTGAACAGTACCTACTGAAAAGAAATTTGATATACGCGTTCAATTATAATAGCCCGTTCTAAAGTACACAATGACCTTGGTGTTGCACCCAGGGATTCGTTCAGACGAGGGAACTCCTAAACGGTCAACAGCACAGACAGTTAATTTTATATAGGTACGTATTCAATTATGATAGTCCGTTTTAAATTATAGCATGACTTGGATAGTGCAACTTTGTTAGTTTTGCATCATGATTTATGTAACGACGTGTTTGGGTTCGTTGGATTTATCTTTACAAATACCTTTCAAGTGTAGGTGATAGAACAGATATTTAAACAAATTCTAATGCTAAAAAGTAAAAAATGAAATTTTAGTATAAACCTTTTTTAAAACAAGCTTTTAATGAACTAAAAAGTACAAAATAAAACTTACGTAAACATAGAACTTTAATATTTTCTAAAAAGCTTGAGGCTTATCTTAAAGGGTAAGAAGGACGTTCACGCCGTAAGTTTTATTTTAACGAAAATCACAAAAAACCAGTCAACCAGTTCATTGTTAAACATATGTATATCTTTCGTGTTATCAAATCTTATGTCTTACAACAACTGTCTGGCTTTTTTGTGATTTTGACTAAGCAATCACAGGTTTGTATCGATCTGCCTCCAGAAACCAGCGGTGAAATCGTGACAAATTACAATAGTAAGAGACAAACCCTTCGTACCTAATTCTACTCCACCTGTAACAAGAAAACCACTCAAAACCTAAGTTTTCTTCCACCACGAAAGCTCACAAGCGAAATATTATGTATGCAAAGTGGCCTTTGTTCAACTACACACCTACTTAAAATGCCGTGGCTGAAGTAAAGCCCAAGGGACCACTTTTACTTTATTTTCTAAATTGCACTTTCTCACTGCAAACTGCACTAAAGGAATATGCTAACATTGTATCATTTCACTTTCTAGTACGTATTTTGTTTATTTTACGCAATGCGGGTAGATTGGGCTCGTTTTCGCTGGCGAGTTTGATTGGAATGTCGAGTAATGTACTTACTTGCAAGTGGATGGAAAGTCTTTATCCATCGTAAATGGGTTTAGCTTAAGCAAAATCAGCCTATAATTTTCCCACTGCTGGGGCACAGGCCTCCTCTCTTCAAGAGGGAGTGGGCTGTAATCTACCACGCGGGCCCAGTGCGGGTTGGTAGATGTCTCATGTCTTCGAATTTTTGATTCTAGGACATGCCGGTTTCCTCACGATGTTTTCATTCACCGTTTTGAGAGCAGGTACGGGAGACGCCGTACCACCGTACCGTACCGAACGAGCGTCCAAACTGGCGTTCTTGAATCGCGACGCTGATACGAAATGGAGGTACGGTTCGGACAGAAGAACATATATGGGCGCAGCTTTAGTAGTGAAATTCGCCCTTAGAGTTCGTGGTAGTGATTTTTCAGTGTGACTTTACTTATCAAGTAAGACGTTCTGCTAATAGGACCATTTGCTCATAGGACGATTTGCTAATAGGACGTTTTGCTTTAGTATCGTTTTGACTATGGATCGTTTTGATAATAGGACCATTTGCTTTTAGGACGTTTTAATATGGAGGAGATTCATGCAGCTCTTATAAGAAGCCCTTCTAATATCAATTAGAAAGAGAAATTAAATAATAACTTAAATCCCCAGCAGTATCTATCATCCATTATTCATGAAAACGTGACTCGTCAGTGTTAATGTCAAAGCGAAGCAAGTTGAATTATAATTTACAGAATTTACAATTATAACACAAAGAGAGAGTAAGTTCATGACTTAAGTTATTATGCAGTACACCTGGAAAGTTATTCAGCACTAAACTTAGGTTATGGTTTTCACTTACTCACCTACCTACCAAATTAAATTGTAATCAGTCCTACATAGACCAACATGAATGCAAATTGATATAACTTTTAATTTAATGAAAAGGAAAATATGTTGCGTCTGCAGAAGTACTCTTCTGCAGACGCAACGTATTTTCCTTTTCATAAAGGCCGACATTACTTATTATTTTATGTGAAAAAAATAATAAGTTTAAATAGGTTTATAATAATTTACTATTATATCTATTAACTGCCTAATGCCTTAGCAATAGAAAATGTATTAGGATAAAAAAACCAAATTCAAAGCAAAGCAAGCAAATGGATTATTTTATGCGTTGCAATGCCCTTTTATTCTTTATTGTTAGGGACCTTCTCCGGCGCGTACACAACAGCTTATCACAGTTTCATTACAATCCGTTGAGCCATTTTCGCGTTTTTCCGAGATTATATTATAGATAATTATTGTCATCTTTACACAGTATACAATCTAGTAACAGTATTATATATCGGCTTTGGAATTATTACTAACCTACGCTCGGTAGATAAACTGTCCGCGTCCTTGCGTAACTGCCGCGCACTCGATACTGTTGCATACTGATATACACAGAGATTTTGAAGCGTGACGTTTCAGCTGTTTTCTATGAAAATATAATACTGTTACTTATTTATACTGTGACTTTACTTACCTGTTTCAAAGGCGACTATTAAAAATCGACAAAAGAAACGTAGCAAAAAGGCTGCTAACAACAACGACCTGTGATCGCCAATCTGTTTGCCAAAAGTAGAGATTATGCCTATTTTCTGTTTATTACATCAATAACATTTCGGCCTACGTATAATGACAGTTACATGTACAAGTACCCTACACTAATTGCCCAATTTGCTTCACTTTTATATTCTGCCATAAACTACAGAGTTCTGACGCAAAGAGCATCCGCCTTCATACCTACCATAACATAGTTATTGCGTTACAACTTACTATAACTGCTAAACGATGATATAACGTAAAGCGTGCATTTTGTGACCATTAGTTTTGTATACAGGATGTTATAATGTTTATTCGAACAATATTTGAGGGGTAATTCCCGTATTTTTAAGAACGTCCGCATTCGCATCTCATTCGTAATCAATCAAAAATCATAACATTTTTGACAAGTTTGACAGATTGCAATTTGAATATGAATGTTTTTAAGTACGAGAATAGGCCTTCAGATGATAACGCACAGCAGCAGCCCGGACTCTGCCGTTGTGCTCGGTTGATGTAGACTCACCCTCTTTTACATGAGACTTAAATATGACTGGAAAAATGTGGATATATTTCCGTCTTGGAGGTGATCCTACCCGTCATATAAAAAAAAATAAGCAAGAATCTCATACACCGAGTCGTTAAAAAAAAAGGAAAAAAACTTACAAGAAAAGAACAGACTATTTCGATTCATGAATGTTTTTTTTTTTTTACGAATCGTTTTATATGTGTTTCATAGCGAAAGTTGCATAGAATGACAGGTAGAATCACCCCTTGGCGAAAACAGGCCACTAAATCGCCTGTATAATTAACTCGCATTAAAATATGGATTGTCAAGAGCTCTCATTCAAGAGTAACACGAATACTTACTTAGTAGATCACTAGCTTCTGCCCACGACTTTGTCCGCAAGCCTATAACCTTCCTCAAGAATAGGGCAAAAAAAAAAAATTCAAATACGACTGGTAGTACCAGAGATTACCCCTACTTATAAACTTGCTAATAAACAGACCAATTTTACCTCTTTACAATATTAGTAATATAAATAAGCCAGAAACTTTAAAAATCTGAGCAATGGAGGAGCTTTCCCAACTATGTTGGGGTCGGTTTCCCGTCTAACCGAATGCATATGCATACCTGTATTTTACATGGAGTGACTGCCTATCTGACCTATACAACCCAGTTACAGGGTAACACGATAGCCCTAGTAGATTTAACGAACAGCTTTTTTGGTCAGTTAAGTTTTCACAACACCCTATACAATTCGAAAGCGACATAAAACATTAAAATCAAAAGCGTAACAGCTAAATATTATGGAGCGAACACAATTGGAGCACCGGTAAACATGGAAACGCGTAATTGGACACAATTGCGTTACAGACTTTCGCTATTTGCTTTAAAACCGCGAACGTAAAAGTTTTAACGTCAACTTTAATTTTTACGGTTTGCGTTATCGTTTCACTTGACATCATGATGAGAAAATTTCTTTCTGTAATTGCCTCAATACTTAGCGCAATGGCATGCTTTGGTAAAAGCCTCTTCTCATAAAATAGTCCTCCAGATCGAGTTTCGGCCATGGCAGCCTGCAATCTCAGCGGAAACTAGCGACGCGGGAGATATTATAGTGCACAAGTGTGTGCGCAGACACAGAAACACTCAGGTCCACTCTCTCTACCCTCACTCTCATAGACCGATGGGACGTCAATCCGACACGAGCGGAGAGAGATCTGGCGCAGGACCAACGGCTTTCCGAGGTACGGGAGTATCACACGGCCAACTTCAAAACTCCGGGCTGTTACTAAGAATTTCCTAATGTAAAAACGCAATAATATTTTGCCTGATCTAGAAATCCAGCAGTCTTGCTTGCGACTACACGAAAAACGAGGAAGTCTCTTATAGATAACGAACGAGAATTAATCAACAGCACGCTCACAGCATTTTGAAGATTTCTGACAGACAACACAAGTCTAATAAGATTTTCTCACGAGATTTTCAGAGTGATAGTGTGAAAGAACTTAGAAAGTAATATTAAATTGAAAATTTTGGAACGGTATCTTCGCAGATTTTAATTCTATTAGGTACAACTTGATGCCTAAGAAGCGAGTTTTCAAACCTCCGGTCCGGATCGCCACGAAACGAAAAGTTTCTTTCCTAGACTCGTTCTTGATTGATTGCCCGGACAAGGCAGCAGACAAAAAAAATATGGAATGTAAAGAGGAAGACCTTTGTTCAAAACCGTATTGGTAGAAACCTAACCAGTCATGAGGAATGCTGACAAAAGTGGAAACGAAAAACTGGTATTAGCGTCATCTATATTTCAATTGGCAGCACTACGGCGTGCGGTGACGCGAATCCATAAGTTTACCCCCTACCAAATTTATTTCAAAATCGGTCAATGCGCCTAAAGAAGTTTTCACTTCAAAAAAGTCCAATACTGGAAGTTGCCGTCAAAGATAGTGCCACCCTGACACTTCAGACGAAAGCCTACCGAAAACCAGTCGCCAATTGCCATTGGCATCGTTACAAAGATGGAATTTTTCATGAGCATGCAATAAATCAGCTTAAAATGTTCCCACTGCTGGGACACAGACCTCCTCTGTGAGAGGGAGTGAGCCGTAATCTACCACGCGGACCTAGTAGGTTAGTAGTCACATGTTTTCGAATTTTTGGTTCTCGCACATGCCGGTTTCCTCACCATGTTTTCCTTCACCGTTTTGAGAGCAATGGTGATGAAATAATTTACACAAAGTAAAGCTCGTAAGTAGCACCCGTTACCACTGGGCCACCACTCATATACTAATATATATAAATGAGCCACCACTGCCCTTGATTCTGTATGTAATAAATAACAACGGCACCCATATCTACCCTTTTTTATAAGAGTAACCGTGGAGTTTCTTACCAGCTCTTCTCCATAGGAACCGACCAGTTGGAACCGTGCACCTAGCTTCTGACGTTTCATAAGTGCCCTTGTAGGTTTATCGAAACTAATATTATAAAGAGAAAAAAATGATTTTTTGTATGTTTGTTTGTAATTAATAAACTCAAAAGTTACTTATAGTCAAAGTCAAATCATTTATTTCAAATAGGCTCATGTATGGCACTTTTGAACGTAAAAATTTACAAAATAATATAATTGATTCTAGACGCCCCTTCCAAAAGGTAGTTTTCGTATGGAAAGAATGGGCAAGAAACTCGACCGTTAATCAAAATGTTTTACAATATTTTGTTGTATAAGTACGTATATTAGTTAAATAATTATATGTGAAGACGATGCATCTAGAATAAAATTACTTTACTACAATAGGTAAAAAGAATTAAAAATGAAGCAACGACAGATCATTTAATTATGTGATAGATACATGGTGCTCACATATTTACAAACATTGTAGAAGTAGACGATTTTCCTAATTTTTTAAAATTAATAAGTCAGTGTGTGAGGAAGTAATCACAGAATGTAAAATCAATGTCATATAACACACAATTATAAATTTTACAATTAAATTAGCAACCTGTTTGATTTTGACAAAAATAATGTTGAGAATTACCGCCCTATTTCAATCATCTCCATCTTGTCCAAGGTCTTTGAGCGTCTTGTCCACGGTGCTGTTTATCCTCATATTCATCGGCTTATCATACCCGAAAAACACGGATTTGTTAAACATCGCTCTACCATGACAAATCTGTTAACATATGTCAACAATCTCTTTGAAAAATGGATCAACGTGTTCAAGTGGACGCTGTCTACACAGAGTTTCAGAAGGCTTTTGACAAGGTGGATCATGTACTGCTTCTGGAGAAGATTGCATATAATGGAATACGTGGTAACCTACTTAGATGGTTTGTCTCATATGTTTTTAATAGGGTACAAATAGTGGCGGTTAATGGTTATGAATCTGACCCTATAGTTGTCACCTCTGGCGTTCCACAGGGATCTATTTTAGGCCCGTTGCTCTTTATTATATTTATCAACGATATTGAAAGTTGTTTCATCAACTCAAATTTCATAATGTACGCTGATGACATAAAAATATATAGATCTTGCAAAGATATACAGGATTGCATGCTTCTTCAAGAGGACCTTGTTAGATTATATACATACTGTAACAAAAATAAACTCTTTCTCAGTCTACCCAAATGTCATGTCATCTCATTTACTAAGAAGAAAAATAAAATTAATTTTAATTATTCCATTAATAATGCTGGCTTGGATAAAGTTGATTCCGTTCGTGACTTGGGTGTTACACTGGATGCCAGTTTGCACTTCGATAAGCACGTCGATAACATAATAAATACGGCGTACCAGATGTATGGTTTCGTCATGAGATCTTCACGTGACTTTGTGCGACCCTCTACGTTCCTACTGCTTTATAAGACTCTGGTAAGATCACAGCTAGAGTACGCCGTTCCAATCTGGAACCCCTTCTACGACAAATACGGCTCTAGTATTGAAATGGTACAGAAGAAGTTCCTGCGATCGATGAATTATAAGTGTTTCCAGTCAAAAATTCCATATGTGCAGCTATTGAAACGGTATGGAGTTCCAGATCTGGGGTCTAGGCGGTTATTACTTGATGTCATAAACCTGCACGGTATATGTAATAACAAATTTGACTGTATCGAACTTACAAGTAAGTTGTGTCACAAGGTGCCCCGCAGTGTTATTTTAAGGGGGGTGTGCGTGCCTCAACTGTTCCACACGGATATATGCCGGACTAATGCTGGGGAACGAGCACCTCTTCGCCGTCTTGTTGATGCATACAACTCGCGTTTCATGGACCTTGATATATTTTATGTATCAAAGCAAGTATTTAAGAAAATGGCTCTTGATATTTTGTCCGCAGAGTAAATTAGTAACATTAGGCTATTTCAGCGCTAATATGACAACGATTCTTTTGTTTTGTTTATCGCTTTATATTATCACTTCTTTTAACTTTTAGTTAATTCGTGGACAATGGTGTGGGTTGCATGTTTGACAATTCCTAGCTTAAGTAATTTTCTGTATTTTTTAACATGTAACTGTTTTTTGTCCCTAATAAATAAATAAATAAATAAATTTTGGCTTGATTCTAAATTGCCCTATGGAGCTGGGCCAGCATGTTTACAAGCACTATTATCTTGGATATAATCCTCTAATCTGTAATATGCTTGTTTACAAAGTGTACTTTTAATATAAGTTTTAAATTTTCTTTCATTTATTGGAATATATTACAAGGCATTTTGTTGTAACATTTAATACAGTACCCCATAAAAGATGTATGTACTTTAGATAATCTAAATAATTAAAAAAAAATATTTCACCTATAGAATGCTACATTATCAGCGAGTAACATAGGCTATATTTTATCGACTTCAACGCGAACGAAGTCACAGGCAGAAGCTAGTGTGAAATAAAATATTTTGATTTTACTCTCTAAGAACCAAAACAAAGCTACACTATTTGGCGGTAGAAATATAAATGAAAGCTCCTTTTAAAGCTACTAGTTAAAAGCTTTTTTTACTAAAACTTGATTGCCATCGCCAATTAATAAATAACCATGTTTTAATCACATTGTTAAAAGTTTATAGCCATGTCGATTGTTTACGGTTATTAGTCAATCATTAATTTTTACTAGCATATTTAATTACCGGAGAATTTTTATCTCAAAAGCAACTTAAGTCTAGACATTTGAAAAAAAGAAGAAGATTTTTGTCTTCAAAGTATGTTGGTGTTAATTAAATTATAGTGTTTAAAAAGCTGAGAGGAACCTTTACAATCATTGTTAAAAAGTTAGTTAGTAAAGTGGATATAGTCAACGACAAAGGTAGATAATGATTGTTAAAAAAAGTTTCATGCGTTTAAAGCCCGCTCACACCACAAATCACTACAGTCTAGCCGCCGCCGAAAGAATGCGTTCCTGCGAACCTGTTTGTTTCATAACGAATATATTTTTTGCAAATTTGATCCTTATTACATCTAGAAATTGTCCAACTGACAGGTGTCAGGAACGCATTCTCTCGACAGCCGGACTGTAAATACGTTTAGCGCTAAACGATTTTAAAACATCGTTCTGTAATTGTCTGATTTTATTTTTTTAAACTAGACAATTTATTTTTTGCATCCCTTATCGCCTTTAGGAATCAAATCTTTTACAAATAAAATTCGAATCGAAGCAAAACCGATAAGAATTAAAAAAAAAAATACGGATAAGGTCGTAGCCAACTAAATGGCTCCATAATGCCAATTTAGACCAACGTATGCTAGTAACATCATCAAAACGGTGAAGGAAAATATCGTGAGGAAACCGGCATGTCCTAGAACCAAAAATTCAAAGACATGTGACATCCACCAACCCGCACTGGGTTCGTGTGGTGGGTTACGGCCCACTCCCTCTCATAGACAGGAGGCCTGAGTCCCAGCAGTGGGAACATCATAAGCTGGTTATGCTTACCAAAATATGCACCAACTTTTGCTGTTGACGTTTACGTCTAAAGCCAAAATACTCATCGACTTTTTCTCTAAACTCTACACAAAACCACGTCAGCAAAAAAAAAAATGTATCGACTTTTGCTGTCGACTGTATAAAATTCAAACCTGACACCTGTCAATGCCAGTCAAATAAAATATTATACTAAAATGAAATAACCGTACGACAGATAAAATTGCAAAATTTTCTCACTATCAGATGTCAATAATACTACTAATAATAACTAACTAAATAAATAATCAAGGTCTATATCAAATTCGCGAAGTAACCGGCGAAAGTCACTTTCTCTACGCAATGAGTAAAAGTGAGCTAACGTGAGTAATATCGATGGAGGTCAGTGAACTCTTGACCGACTGCGTGGATGCGGGTGTGGCTGACCGACTGTTGAAGGTGGTTTGTGTGTTAAATACATTGTCATGGACGTGAAGATGTTTGTGGACTATGGGGTAGATAGAGGTCTTAAGTTATTGAAGTAAGAATTTAAGAAGAATAATACAACATAGTTCCTGGGTCTATCGATCGATCTTCAAGGCTATGAAAGCTATGTTGGCCAACGGGTGACAATTATTTACACATTGAAAGAAAAGAAAGAAAGAAAACGTATTTATTGAGTCTCGCACAGGAAGTCCAGATTAAACTAACACACACTCATTAAAACAGAAATAAAAAAAACTTAAAATAAAAGCAGGAAGTCCTTTACGAGGCCAAAAGGCTCCTATCTCAGCATGATGCTGCCACATTTAAAAATAAAAGTCGCAGCACTGGTATTCTGATAGTAGTAGAGTAGCTACAGATACCATATTTCCAGTTGCCATGCGATTTTTGAAGCGAAAACTTAGGCACGTTGGGCATTTTTGAGATGGGACTAAAGCACTGATTTCGCGACACCGTGATAACACCACCTTTGACCATTAAAAAGACATCAACACGTTGATTAACGCGGTGCCGATTTTTTTTCAACTTTTCACTTTTGTCGGCACTCCCGGTCCGGAATGCCACTGTTTTTGTTTTTTTGACAATCGTTGTTTACAGTCCAATGTCTGATAATCAGAGAAGTACTTTCAGAATATTTACAGTCACTGGAATGTAAAATAAAATTATTTATAAGTATATTCAGCTGAATATAAAATAATACCAGCCTATTGCCGTCCCACTACAGGGCAAACGCCTCTTCTGATACAGAGAAGGTACAAGTTACCTTAAGGTAAATTCGCGGAAATACATGACCGTGAATCCACCGTTAGCCTATGAATTCCGTTTATCTAACTAGGCTTAGGGTGAATTCTCGGACGTACGTTTCCGAGGGTGGATTTTTTGGGGTGGATAAACGGAATAACCTGAAGGCACGAGCATTGATGACTACGCTTGCTCAAGACGGGTTGGCGATTATAGATTTATATTATTTTTATGTCCAGGTTTCGTCACGATGTTTATTGTTCACCGATATCAGTAATGTCCAAGATAAACTCAGAAAGTAGGGTATGAATTGAAAAAGCCACAATGGTACTTACTCGTATTTAAACCACAACCTCGTGCATGAGAAGCGAGGCTTTAACCACTGAGCCATCACGACACGACAGGTACACAGTTCCCAGAGATTGTTTCTGGAGAAGAACAGGCAAGAAAAGATGCGACGACTCTTTTAAAAATACTGGCTAAAATTTTTAATGTGGCATAAGCTATTTTGGAGAAGCGAGGTATTGGACACGAGCAAATGCCCAGCAGAAGGTAAATAAAGTCCAGTTTTAGATAAAGAACTATATCAGTGAAGTTCGTGAGAGAAAAAGATGAAATTACTTACGATACATCCATTCAAGTGTAAATAATTATTTGCCGGGGATACTTTTAAGGAAAGTTACTTTGTCATTAAGGATACAATCACAACATTAAGACTTGGCAAGGAAATTGCTGATTATCGTACTACTTTATTGGGACACAGGTGGACACTACTTTCTAGACCTTGGGGCCGCATCCTGAAACCTAATAAGCTTAAACCTAATAACCTAAGAAGCTTTCAAGCTTTCATTTTTCGATAGCCTAAATATCTGGAGTTTGTATTCACAGACCTTACGAACTGCAATAAGACTCACCATGCTTGGGTGAGAGCAGTGGTGACCGAGTGGTGTCATTGTAGGTAATTGGTTTGAACCTAGAGAGGTGTTATACTTTGTCTAAATTATTTCATCACCACTGCTCTCAAAACGGTGCAGGAAAATATCGTGAGGAAACCGGTATGTCCTAGAACCATAAGTCCGAAGACAGTCACCCACATTGTTCCCGCGTGGTGGATTACGGCCCACTCACAGAGAGGAGGCCTGTGTCCCAGCAGTGGGAACATTATAGGCTGATTATGCTAATGCTAGTCCTTAGAACTCTTATCCTCATCTAGTCCCACATTCTACGCTTGCCGATTTGCTGTGTACACTCAAAGATTTGTCTGCTCCAATGGCCATCGGTCCTTCGATAGATATAACCGGCCCACCCAAGTAAACGTATCATCATCTGCCTAGCCTTTTCTCAACTATGTTGGGGTAGACTTCCAATCTAACCTGATGCAGCTGAATACCAGTATTTTACATGGAGCGAATGCCTATGTGGCGCCCACACCCAAGTTACTGGGTAACACGATACCTCTTAGTAAGAATGGTTGTAAGACCTTCGGATTTCTGACTATCTGTAATGACTGTCAAAGATCTACACAGCCAGGACCAACTCAAAGCATTTATTCAATTAAATCATTTACATGCACTTTTGAATTGTCAAGGAGTCGGTCAGTCAGAAATATGAAGCTAGTTGCCCATTCCAAAGCGTAGTAGGTTCCTATGGAGAATAACTGGCAAGAAACTCACTCTTTTATACCAAAATGTTTATACAAAATATTGGATCGATCATTCATGTTAAAATTATACATGTGAGAACAATGTAGAAAGACGTGCAAGTTGAAAACGTCCGTTATAAAAAGATCAAAACAAAAATCATTCAATAATTAAAATAAGCCATGGCAGCTAAGAGATGACCAGTCCCAACTGACGGCGCCCGTTTACCAACATGACGCATGGATCAGCACCATTCAGCTCAACCATTATGAAGGGAACTTAATGATTCAATATACTCATATCTGAGTGATCATGACATACTCTCAGCCCCCAGCACACATTCAAGCCAATGAAAGACTGCTTACTAAACCATGAACTCGAGTGAACTTAATTCATAGTTAATTTAATTTTCTGAGTGCGCCCTCCACAATGACATCTAAGGAAAGTGCGACAATCTAAAGTGTGTTATTACCAAGACATTTCTTGACACATAAGGCAAAAAACCTCTTTAAGACTTTCGTGCAACAAGTCGCAAGTGTGTGCTGATTCTTAATAAGCTATTGTATTAGAGAAACTTGGGCCCACGGCCTTAAGTTAACTCATTCTGTTTGCGTTCAATTTCAGGTTAACGGATGCGGGTTACCGATCTGGGTAAAGGTTACAACTGGGAGATTTAAGTTTAGTGTTTATGTTAACGATGTTTTTAGACAAACTGGTAGCTTAGTACAGTCAACGTCAGTGGTAACTTGAAATACGAAAGCCACCCTTAGGCAAGGTATTAATAGAATAGAATAGAATACTTTTATTTCAGACAGAGTCCATAGGGTTAGTAAAAATTTTACTTAACATCTAGTGGTAGTTAGTACAAACACAGATTACAATATAAAATTAAAATTCAGCGCGGAGCTGCATCCACCTCCGCAACATCGGGGAATCCCACCGATCTGCGAACACACTGAGAATACTGTTGGTGCTGCCGAGAACACGTGACATCAGGGATGCATATCTTTTTCTAACAATGGCGGCAAAACCATCAATGTTATTATCCGTAAACATCCCTGACGCACTACAACGCCACGGCAGCCGCAGCAGCACTCTTTGTGCATTATTATACTGAACGCGTAGGTCGCGGCATGCTCGCAGAGTAAAGTTGACCCACAGGCTGCACGTGTAGAAGGATTGACAGTAAGCTTTGATAAGCGTTACTTTAACTGCCCTCGTACATCGTTCAAACCTGCGGGCCAACATGTTACAACGGACAGCCAACGATCTACCTAATAGTTCTCCTGAATTAATATTGGCCATGACCATGCACCAGTCTCAGCGGAGACTAGCCATCGACGCGGGAGATATTATAGTGCACAAATGTGTGCGCAGACACAGGTGCACTCTCTCTTCCCTCACTCTTATAGTCCGATGGGACGGCAACCCGACACGAATGGAGAGAGATCAGGCGCAGGACCAACGGCGTGTAACATCCTTTCTAGGGGGTACTAAGACATAAAGACGCTGATGTTATTACCATAAATGTGTGATTAACTGTTTAAATATCAAGCATAAAGTATAGTGCATTAGAATAGCCAGTATTTGTGGCCTCTGGTGTAGATACTCTGGATAGTCAGCTTCGCTGTCACCTTGGCAAGTTATTTTTTTTATCACAAGGTTTTGCTACTTTTAAATGAAATTAAAAATTGTTTACTCTGTAAATAGGATATCGGAATCCCGTTTACACGTCATATGTATTAAGAAAATAAAAAATAAGCTAGATGAGTACGGCGTTTCCTATCTGACTACTCTGAGAAGAAAGGCCGAAATAAATTTAGTGGTCACAGTCTCTTTTAAAGCCTAGACATAATCTTGGTCAGATCTTATGAGGACCATGTAAAAATAATAAAAGAAATATGAGGACCATGTAGTACAAAAAGTTCGTGAAAAGAAAAATTGCCAGTAGCCACTGCTGGGCCTCTGAAATGCCGCTGAATTCAACCCTCGGTTTTACACGTCCCTTCATTAGCACAGAAACGAAAAGTTACTTATACTGATCAACGAAGCTCCATATTTAAGCTCGAGTAAGCTAAGAAATACCTAAATGAATGCGTTTACTTTTCAAGGGTATTTTGGCATGAGCATCACCTCTTACTTGTAGTATTAGTATTACATTAACAAAACTCTCTTGGGTAGATTGGTAGGTTACATAAGTATAATCAACGTATAATGTTCCCACTCCTGGGACACAGGCCTCCTCTCTTCGAAAGGGAGTGGGCTATAATCCACCACGCAGGTCCAGTGCCGGTTGGTAGATGTCACATGTCTTTTAATGTTTAGTTCTAGGACATGCCAGTTTCCTCACGATGTTTTCCTTCACCGTTTTGAGAGCAGTGATGATGAAAAAGTAAAGTACCTGCCTTGGTTCTAACCCACGACTTCCAACTCGTAAATCGGGGCCGTTACCACTGGGCCACCATTACTGGATCATTTACGAATGATCATCAAAATTGACACAAAACTATTAGATATACAGATTTTTTAATTTTCATATAGAAGCTACCAATGAGTCAATATTCATATAATTTTACTTTCTGATTTTAATTAAATATTAAAATATTGCTCAACAAAGAAATTGAAGTGCTCGTTGGATTTGGTTGATAACTGTTACGTCTAGACACATCTTGGACAGTGAGCTCCGCAACTATTTTGATCTGACAAATATTTTAACCAAGATGACATCAGCTATTCTCGTATAGTAATAATAGTTTAAAATATTTCCGCTTTATGGTTGTAAATGTGACAGTTTATATGCATGTTGTGATCGCATTTTCCAATTTTATACGCTTTCACTCTCGTTATGCGTCAGTGACGGAATTAGATACAGTTGTGTTTATTACTGTGGCGATAGACATTCATTTGTTTTTTTTTTTTCATAATAGCTATGGCATGCTGAAAAGATCAGTCGATCAGTGAAATTGGTATTAGGACTCAAACTCAAAGCATTTATTTCAAATAAACCAATTACAGGCATTTTTTAATTGTCAAGGGGTCGGTCAGTCAGAAAGATGTAGCTAGTTGCCCATTCCAAAGCGTAGTAGGTTCCTATGGAGAAGAACGTGCAAGAAACTCCACGGACACTCTTCTAAAATCAAAATATTGTTACAAAATATTGGTTATATCATTCATGTTGAAATTATACATCTGAGAACAATGTAGAAAGACGTGCACGTTAAAAGCGTCTGTAAAAAATATAATTAAAAACAATTAAAATAAACCGTGGCAGCTAAGAGATGACCAGTCCCTACTGACGGCGCCCGTTCACGAACATGACGCATGGACTGCAAAAGGTGTAGGACGTTCTTAACATCGTCACTCGAGGAAGGTCTTTTCGTACGAAAAATGGGCTTCTACGAAATTTTACTTGACTTGACCATTTCCAACTAATAAATAATACAGTCACCTTAAGAAAATGTTGATCACTCTTAGACATTTTAATTTTATGTATTTATTACCAGCTGCGCCCCGCGGTTTCACCCGCATAAGTCTCGATCCCGTGGAAATAATATCAGGATAAAAGCTATCCTTCTTCAGGTCATAGTCTACCCATGTGCCAAATTTCAGTCAAATCCGTTCAGCCGTTTTAGCGTGAAAGCGTAACAAACAAACAGACAAACTTATTTAAGTTTATTTTTTGGTAAAAGTTTTATTTACACACACTTATAAACATAATTTTAATAACTAACAGACTTAAAATAATAACAATAATATGCACAAGTATATAAAAGGAGGGGGGGAATAGTCATAGAGCATCAAAAAATTAGTCCGCATCGCTGTCAACATACCAAGTATAATATTGTAATAATATTAGTAAGGAAGGCTGCCTCGTTGGTCTAGTGGTCGCAAAGCGCTACTTCTGAGTATGAGGTCCTGGGTTCGATTCCCGGGTCGGGCAATGTGTTATTGGGTTTTTCCATCTGAAATTTCTCAGTGGCAGCCCGGAGTCTGGATTTGTGCCCGGTTGATGGCTATAGGCTCGCCCCCTATTACATGGAACTTAAACATAACTGGCGAAATGTGGGTGTACTATAGGTACACCTCTGCTTAACCCTTCGGGGAATACAGGCGTGATGTTATGTATGTTATTAGTAAGGATCTATTTTCCATCAACCAAGCAGTAATACTGTCAAGTCACAGGTCTCGAGTTCGAACCCAAGGCTCGCATCTCTGACTTTTCAAATTCATGTGCGTATTGTATAATTATCACTTGCTTCAAAAACGGTGAAGGAAAACATCGTGAGGAAACCGGCCATGCCTGAGAGATATTTCTCGGCGGCATGTGAACCAAGTCAGAGGCCCATTGACAGCATAAAATAGTCACTAACCACACGAAAAAGAATAAAGAATTAAAATAAATAATAATAAATTAAAATTAAACCATTATAGGTTTTTTAACCCGAAGCGATAATGCGATTACCCTTACTTCATCGATACTAACCTCTATAACTTATTAATTTATCACATTAAACTCTTTCCATCGTAAACATTTTATTTTTGGTATCTTATTTTGTTCTTCATTATAAGCTGCACCAGTTGACGTCATCACGTCTACAGCGCTGGGATGTGACGCATATTTTCCCCCAAATTGTTATTTTCGTGTTTTGTTCATTCTTTGCGTCATGTTTACCGCAAATAAACGAATTTTCTTTCTTTCTTACCTAATTATTATGACAAGGTTCCAAAATATGGTTAAGGTTTTTGAAGGTCGATCGTACTGTAGCTCAAGGACTCCTACAGGTTAAAAAAAATCTGGAAACATAGACCCCGCTAAATAACCTCCTTCTTCAAAGTTGGCATAAAAGATTAGTAACACTAAAAAAATTTGTAGTTACGAAATAAAAGAAATTGTCATAGCTGTTACAAGTCTGTTTACGAGAAAGTAAATGTCAATTTAGATGATGTCATTATGGTAATGTCAGAAGGAAAGTAAAAATGTTTCATTTTACTCGAATTGCATTACTTACCGGTTACTGCTCTGTTTACCAAATGTTTAATAAAGGCCTCCTAATGGCCTCTACAAAATATGGTTACTGGCATCATCCTTATCATCATCTGCTTAGTCTTTTCCACTATCACAATCATCAAACGGTCTGACAAGCGTGGTGATAACGGAGTCCCATTTAAAGCATACCATAACACTCATGCTTTCTCCGAGAAGAGTCGGCAGAGAAGTAAACCATAAGTAAAGGGGCGAGTCTGTAACTGTCAATAATGGATTATAGGTTCACTTGCACGAATTTGCTCGCCCTAAACAGGCGATTGGACACTTTTAAATAATATTATTTTTTCTTGAGACGATTCGCACGAAGTTAATTTATTTCTGGGCGAATCGACAACTGGCATGAAATGAAATGAAATTGAAATGAAATTGTTTATTCTGTAAATAGGATATCGGAATCACTTTTACACGTCATATATAAAAAAAAAAAAAAAAAAAAAAACAAACTCAGAGGTCACAGTCTCTTTTAAAGTCCAGACATAATCTTGGTCAGGCCATATGAGGACCATGTAGATTAGTGTCTGAAATGGTCTTTTGAGGAAAGAACCACACAGATTTGAGTGGACCTGTCCAGTCAGTGTAAGCATTTGTCAGTAATCGTGGAGCTCAACTCAGAACTTAAGGAGCTCAACTCGACGAACAATACCAAAGAAAGGACATTTGGGTAGGCCGCATAAACTACTCAAACTGCCAGACCATAATTAAAACTAACTGAAAAATGAAAATAATAATGATATCCACATAGTCCTCACATTCACAATAATTAATTAAAATAATATAATACTTTACAAAGTAATCATGTCATTTTAAATATAATTTTCAACAATTTTTTGCAGTAGAGTACTTTACTCTAACTTTATTGCATAAAATCCAAAATGTGCCAATTGTCTAATATGTACCTATTTCTGGAGTTTTCGATTCGCCCACAAATGAATTCATGAATTTATTTGTGGGTTTATTTCGGGGCTTATTAGCCCCGATTATTCCAGCTTTACAATACACAACAACGTGTCTATTGCTGTGATGCCAATTAGTAAAGAATATAGGTAATATTATTTCGGTAGCTACCTGTAATTTCATCCGTCTGGCATCCATGCCCTCACAACCAGATCACAGTAACGCTCATCATCACAATCTGCCTAGCCTTTTCCCAACTATGTTAGGTCGGCTTCCCGTCGAACCAGATGCAGCAGAATATTTACATGAAGCTACTGCTATCACAATAAGCCTACAACGTTCCCACTGAAGATGGAGTGCTTCGTTATCATGCGAGCCCAGCGCGGGTTGGTGGATGTCACATATCTTCGAATCTTGTCAGTGCGCGAATGAAGAGATTCGCAGGAGAAACACGGTAACCGACATAGCCCGAATAATTGCCAAACTTAAGTGGCAATGGGCAGGGTACATTGCTCGCAGAACAGATGGCTGATAGGGCCGAAAGGTTCACGCTTACCGATAGACGTAGCGTTTTGGAAGACCTCCGACAAGGTGGACCGATGAACTTGTGAAGACCACAGAAATCAGCTGGATGCAGTAAGTATAGAACTGGTTGAAGTGGCGGTGCTTGGGGGAGGCCTTTGTCCAGCAGTGAACGTCTTTCGGCTGAAATGAGGATGATGACAGTGTGCTCCTGCCTGGGCCCCCTTTTTTTTTTTTCATTTTGCTCCTGCCTGGGTCCTGGATTCGGAAACCACACTTTATAATTGTAACACAGCTGCTAAAAACAACTGAGGGATCCCTTTATCTAAAGAAAGGTCATGATCACCCAGTGGTCAACGCAGTTTAATAACAAATATCGAGCTTGTTATCCACTCCTGAGCACCTCCATTTTGCAAATAAACGTAATATTTAACATGCGAAAGTGATATTCTTATCTCAATGGGACGGTGGTGGATTGGCCACTTTCTATCGTGGGGTCGCGGGTTCAAATCCCACCTGAGGACAGATGGCCTACTGATAGAGCCGAGTCAGGGTGTTTATGCATGATATTTGTAATTTATTGTAGATGTCTTGGCGTGAAGTCAACTATAACATCACGACACTACTCCCCGAAGAGTAAAGCAGAGGTGAACAGTATACCCACATTTCCCCAGTTACATTTAAGTCCCATGTAATAGTGGGTTAGCCTATGGACATAGACCGGGCACAGATCTAGACGAAAATACAAATAGGGGCCTGCGCAGACTGGCGGACGGGACGGCAGAGGATTTTTTTATCAATTGAATTGAATACTTATGCAATCGAAATAAGTATATATTTCAATGCTCGGTAATTGACCTTGGAGCAGCGCAGTGCAGTTTTCTCTGGAGCATCGAAGAGCATGTTGGAGGAGCATGCCACCTCCCAGCGCGGTATCCCCGTGGTGAGAGGCGGCGGTATGCGCCGGTATGCGCTTATGTGCTAGCGTCTGCCAGGTCTACTTATCCAATCGAAATTATATTTCAATGCACTGTGATCGACCTTGGGGCAGACGGGCGCATGCCACGGTATACCGGCAGAGCTCAGGTAAGCTAGCGGACGCTTGGTTTTTCTTGCAGTGTGTGGTTAGAGGAATCCCTCTCGATGCTCTCCCCTTCCGTCCGCCAGTGCGCGAAGGCTCTAAGGCGTAGTTTCGGTTATTGAAAACTTCTTTAGGAGCGTTGGGCATTTTTGAGATGGGACTGAACCATTGATTTCGCGACACTGTGATGACACCTCATTTTTGTTAACGCGATTGTGCTCTTTATTTATATTAAGTTACGGATCAATGTTCTATGCAAGTATTTTTTTGCATAGAACATTGACCCCATATTTTAGTACGCAGCTGAGACGTTGACATTACGACAACTGGAAAAGAAAAAAGTAGATACTCTAGAAATGTGGTGTTGGAGAAGATTGCTTGGGGTATCATGGTCATAATTACGCATCAACGTCTCATACTCCAAGAACTCGGCATCAAACAGCGTCTATCAGTACAGTCTCTAATACTGAAGTTTTTTGGTAATGTCTCCAGGCGGAATAATGACTCTATGGAGCGTCTAGTGGTATAGGGCAAAGTGGAAGGTAATAGGCCAAGTGGGAGATCACCGATGAGGTGGACCGATCAAATAATATCCGCGGTTGGAGGCCCTGTTAATGAATGCCGCAGACAGTCATGTAACAGAACCAGATTGAGGGAGATCGTGAGGCGAACAATGACTACACCTGCGATTGGACACAGTTCATTGTGACCACGACCGCTCTGTCAAGAGCGAAACGAAGAAAAAGATTTGTTTAAGATAACTCAAGGTTAAATTTTATATTAGTTAAAATATTATGAATCTGCTGAGGGAAATCAGATAATAAATTGTTAAATGATGTGACAGCCATGTGATCTCTTGACTTGGCACGGCCCTGACCGAAATGACCCGCTTTTGTGGAGCCGGCTGCCGTACTTAGTATTCTGCTAGGATAGTATGAAGATGGCTTCATTTCTCTACCGATTTCGGGTAGAATCTCGGCCGGACTTAGGCCTTTGTACACAGACGTCTTTCTTGTAAAAAAACTACGGTTTATTAACTGTGTGAAGGCATGATTGGCAGTGTTGTAAGGATCACTATGGAAGCTTGTTGACGGACACATTTTTTCTACCGCACGGTTTGTACGCCGTTCCGTAAAGAAACCGTGTCTTGTACAAAGGGCCTTAGGCTTTAGTAGACCATCAGCTGCCAGCTACAGCTACTACTGAGAGTAGATCTGTTAATTACGGCAGCAGTAAATGTACGTTGGCATATTCAACTTATAATGTTCCCAGTGCTGGGACACAGCCCTCCTCTTTGTGAGAGACAGACGGCCGTCATCCACTACACGGGCTTAGTGCAGGTTGGTGACTGTTAAATGTCTTCGAATTTTTGGTTCTAGGACATGCCGGTTTGCTCACGATGTTTTCCTTCACCGTTTTACAAAAAGTAAAGCGCCTGTCTGGGTTCGAACCTACGACCTACAACTCGTAACACACGTTACCACTGGGCCACTACTACTCTCAAATAGCCCATAGAATTGAATAAAATAAAACATATTTTTATTTGTATAGATTTACATGTATAGATAATAAGAAAAAAAATACTTATACATTCTGGAAGAATCGCTTATCTATTTGCTTGAAATACGAGGGAAAAAAAAAAGTTAAATTGTAACCAGTGTAAACCTTCCTTTAAAACTCAGTGTAAACGCACCGTAATGATGCATTCAACCTCCGATACCTGTCGCCTATTATAATGTTACAATAACGTACCGTCTGCAAAAAAAGTTAGCCTTTAATATACAACATTGTTACTTGTGGTTTTAACGTTCAATGGCTGGATGGTCAGCAAAAAATGACCGTGATGAGACGAAAACATTTTTTTTTTATTTGCAGTAAATAATAATGTAATGATGTAAGAATAGTTAGTAATTAATGAAGGGAAATCTTGATTATCAGACATTTTGAAGTGAAAACTTTTTAGGCGAGTTGGGCATTTTTGAGATGGGACTAAACCATTGCTTTCGCGACACCATGATGACACCTCATTTTTGTAAACGCGATTGTGCTCTTTATTTACGTTTTCGTTACGGATCAATGTTCTATGCAAGTATTTTTCTTCCACCAATGCGGTTTTGTTCAAGTTTTCACTTCTGGCGGCACTCCCGGAGTGCCACTGTTTTTTTTTTGTAATATTTGGGATTACCTACTTATGGGCTCTTATAGATTTTTCCCAATTTGAATAACTTATAATTATTTAGGTGTGGTCAGTCGCGGTTGCCATTGAGTTTAATGATCAAATTAATATTTAAAGCTAAGCTCAAAAACAAATATTGGCTCACTTTCTATTTAACACTAAAAAACTGTGTGTTTTTCTCACCAATCATTAGGATACGTATTTACAGGCTTGGTTATTAAATTCTCATGTAGGTACATAATCACAGATAATGAACGAACAAAGTCGAAGTTGGATCATGAAATTATTATAAGTTTTGCCCGAAAATCAATCAAAATTAATTTAAATTAACTCATCAAAGTCTCTAAGTAGTCCTAATGATATAGACTTTATTATGTTAATTTAAACTAAGCTCTAGTAGTTTCAAAATAATATGCCAATACACACAACAGGAAGCTATGGTAAATATCATCTTAGTTTCACCGTATACACGAACGCCAACCTCTTAATCGGTACCCATTATATTTTATCCCACGTAGTTTCCAAATCCTTTTATTGTAAATACTTTTTAAATACACTTCTGTATTCTTGTTAAATCCCAAACATCTTTAAGTAAAAACTCTTTTCTAAAAGCCTCCAATTCAAATCTGTATTCAAAAACCCACGCCACTAAAAGAAAAAAAAAAGTTAAACAATTATTTACTTACTTTTTTTGCTTACGCTACGTCAATAACGTACACAAATAAACTTTCTATTGTGCCGGGCTGTGTCGAATACTTTATCGATAATAGGTAGTGATGTGCTTGTAGTGATTTATCGATATTTTAATTGTGTTTTATCGTGAGGTGAACGGTTGTTTGTAATTTATGGGTTTTATGTTTCATATCTCATGGATGATAGTGTTATTAAAGATTTAAATCTAATAGAAGGAGTTACTGAGACAAGAGTTAAATGATTATTTTAAGGAAGATTTCATAATTTTCTTTTTTAATTCTGAATAATTGATAAATTTTGAATCTATCATTGTTACGGTTATGCAACCTTTGATTAGTAAGGAATTATGATAAAAACGTAATTTTAAAGTACCGTTTTAGGCCATTTGTTAAGATACGTATCTATAAGAACTTTATGTTTAAAATATCACTATAATGACAACTTACTAGACCGTTGTTATCGTTCATGCAGCCATCATGATTTTTAGGGCCACAAAGGAAAAGTTAGTTCAAGGCAAAATTTTATTTATTTGTTTAGAGAAAACATTAAAAGAGTCGATACAATACTATCGATAACAACACTGCACATCCCTAATCACCTAGACGTGACCTCCAAGCGAAAGTCCACGCTGTCAAGGAGGCTAGTGATGTGCATTATACTCGGTAAAATCACGCATCGATACCTTACGACAAAAGTTTTAAGACCTTTGAATTGACATACTTAAATCGCGAAAATGAAAGTCGATAATGACACTATAGTTTTAAATTATAAGAGTAACGGTTGAACAGTCAGCCTTGTTTGTTCTAAATTTAGATTGACAAATATTTTTCCGTCGTATTTTTAATGACCCATTTTTAAATAAATAACATAAACATAACATCACGCCTTGTTTCCCCGAAGGGTTGGGCAGAGGTGTCCCTGTAGCAGGCACACCCACATTTCGCCAGTTATGTTTTAAGTCCCATGTAATAGGGGGCGAGCCTATTGCCATCAACCGGGCACAAATCCAGACTCCGAGCTGCTACTGAGAAATTTCAGATAGAAAAACCCAATAACACTTTGCCCGACCCGGGAATCGAACCCAGGACCTCATGCTCAGCAGTAGCGCTTGCGACCACTAGGCCAACGAAGCAGTCAAAATAAAAAAAAATAAAAAGTAAGTAAGTAAGTAGTAGTTTTAAATAAATATTTGTATTTAATCCAAAGTCAAGTTTGAATTAACGTTATCTCCATGAAAAAACAAGTCACTATATCGTATATACACGAAAACACGGTGAAGGAAAACATCGTGAGGAAAGCAGCATGCCTGAGAGATATTTCTTGATACATGTGAAGGCATGTAAAGCCAAGTCATAGGCCCATGGGCGGCTTTAAAACTCTGACACCAGGTTAGTGGCAACCGAAGGAACACGGTAGGGTTTTAGTCAGTATGAGTCTGACACGCCCTCCCGGTCCGCTAAGAGCGGAAGAAGTTATTTGATAATTTCCCATTCAAAAAAAACGGTTAGTCACTAACCACATGAACAGAAGAAGAAATATTTCTCATAACACCAAACTATTTTTAAGGTATTGCATCTAATGTGTTGTCTCCATGGTCTAGTGGTCAAAAGCGTTCTTGGGTAAATCAAATTCAATTCAATTCAAAATATTTTATTTCACATAAACCTACAAGTGCACTTAAGAAACGTCAGAAGCTAGGTGCACGGTTCCAATTGGTCGCTTCCTATGGAGAAGAGCCGGCAAGAAATTCCACGGTACAATTCCCAGGTAGGGCAAAGTGTTATAGGGTTTTTCGATCTGAAATTTCTCAGTAGCAGCCCGGGGACTGGACTTGTGCCCGGTTGATGGCAATAGGCTCGCCCCCTTTCACATGGGACTTGGCGGAATGTGGGTGTACTATGGGTACACCTTTGCCCAACCCTTCGGGGATCACGGGCGTGATGATATGTTTATGTTATGTATTGTATTGATAATATTTGCATGACCATAGAGCTTAAACGTAAAATTGACTATTGTCGATGTTCAATCTGCCTATCCTTTTCCCAACTATGTTGGTGTCGGCTTCCAGTGTAACCGGATGCAGCTGAATACCAGTATTTTACCTGGAGCGACTGCTTATTTGACCTCCACAACCCAATAACTGGTTAATACGATACTCTTTGGTAAAACTGGTTGTCAGACTTTCGGGTTTCTGACGACCCGTAACAACTGTCAAAGATCCATGAATGACAGCCGGGACCAATGGCTTAACGTGCTTTCCGAGGCATGAGGGAATCTCGGTATGTAAAGATGGTCACCCAGCCACGGACCAACCCCGGTAAAAATAGCTTAACCTGATGGATCGACCCGGCTGTTATTACTTAGCCACGAGCTCCTCTGCTCCTGTTTGGTTATTGTCGATATTCAATAGAAAGAAAAGAAAGAAAAGTAGGTTTATTTGTCACTGAAATACGTGCATATATAAAAGACAAGAGTAAACGAAAACAACAAAAAGTACATAATAAATCACGAGCATAAATAGCTATTAGTCGGCAGCTACACGACATGACTGTGACAAGAAGGCTTCCACTCAGCATGATGCAGTGCTATGGGGATCCACAGGACAGCGCTAATTTTCAGTGGTCACCCGAAAATGATCAATCAAATCATATCAAATGCTATTATAATTTTGTACGTGTACAGGAATGCGACCACGGCTTTAACTTGGGGTTATAATTTCGTAATAAGGTATTTGCAGAGCAGCTTTAAACAAAAAAAAAAATGTTTGGGTTTTATTGTAAAATAGGTATTTATTTTACAGCCGCGCTGTACACCGCACACAGCCGTACACGCCGCGCGCCGCATAGTCTCACTTTTGCTTATTTTTAACAATTTAAACATATTTATTTACTTAAACAATATGATATATATACATATTTGTAATGTGTTTGTCCCAAGCCCTTTCATTTGATATCCAACTTGGAACATTTTTTTTTTGTTCATTGCGTTATATCCTCTAGAGGGCGCCATATTGAATTAAACGTGACGTCACATAGCTTATAACCAGCGGACAATCAAGACGTTTCCAATTAGACCTTATTTGTCAAATTATGATCGGTAGTTTAGAAATTATGAGGTAATAGAAGAACAAACATAGATACAAAAATACATACGTACAAACCTGTCAAATCATAACCCTCCTTTATGCTTCGCCGTAGTCAGGTAATTACACGATGATCCTCCCGAGTACAAATTGAAGGAATCTGTGATGGAAGGTCAAATCACATCCTGGAAAAAACAAAGGCTTAACAGAGATAGAAAGTGATGAAACTGATCCAATATCACTTCAACAATGAAAATAAAAGAAAAATGCCGTTATTACTTCATTCTCTGATCCAATTAGATAAACTAAGAAAATATTCATTAACTACATGATTATTTTTACCGTTTGCATCGAATTAGCTCAATTAGCTATCATTTCGACGCAAGAGTCGATCTACCGTAGAACGACGCAATACTAGAAGTATTGTCATCTCTTTCACAAGTACTGGTTTCAGGTCTATCTGTCTCTCTCTTTACAGTTAATAGACGGTTAATTAAGTTGGTTTTATTGATTTATTTGTATGCAGATCTGGACGGGAGATATTCTAGGTGTTGTCTAGTTTCCTTGTAGCTTAGACTTTATCATCCTAAATCCATTTATTCCCAAGTATGGGATCCATAGTTCTTTATCGTAGAACCACAAGATTTTTCAGTCATAATTTTATGATCCTCTGAATTAATGTAGAATTGTATCCATCAGTGTCTTATCTTTTATTTAATTTTAAAACATATTATTTACATTTTTAAATATTTATATTAAAAAAAAAATAAAAAAATACATTTAAAAATATAAAAAATAGTAGCCCACCGGTGTCGGGAACAGGGTCCAAGCTACCGGTGGTCAGGGCTCCTGAGAGAGGAACCTCCTAACAATACGCGCCGTGTCCAAGAGTATCGCTTTCTGGATCAAGCCCTTGATCCAGCTGCCTAACGAGAGCCTCCTCAGGTGTTGGTCAAGGCTCTTGGCTATAATGCCATTGGCCGTCACGACTATCGGCACAATGATTGCTGTATCCACATCCCACATGTCGACAACCTCGCGGGCCAGGTCAAGATACTTAATCTGTTTATCTTTTTCAGCTTTCACGAGGTTTCAGTGTCTTTATTATTATTATTATTTAATTTATTTCAGATGTTAACCCAAAGTAATATTAAAATTAAATTACATGAAATTGAATTAAAATTGAGTACTAGATTTCAACATAATTATTATCGTCTTAGCAGGTACACACAGTGAAATATTACAGACACTATTTGATTAGTACTTGCACATAATCGAGACAGGAAAGATGCCTTGAGTCTCCTCAAGAGCCCGTAAAACAGTAACTCTGTTCTCAACGAACATGCCAGTCGCACTACACCGCAAGGGCAGCTTTAATATAGCTCTACAAACGTTATTATATTGTACACGAAGAGTGTTGTAAGCACTCTTCGTGTACCTGTACCAGAGTTGACTGGTCTAGAACGACTGACAATAAGGCTTATTCCGTCTATTCTTTTCTTAAGTTCGCTTTTAATCTAAACTCCCGGGCTATAATGACATTCTGAGATTCGACCAGCTGCCAGGCTTGCAGGCTTCTGCCTACCAATATTTAAGTCAAAATACAGTACTCTTTGGAAGACCCATGGGCCCTCATCCTCTTACCATCATCCTAGGTTAATTTGGAGTCAATGTAGCATTTCTTCTTCCGTTCATCTCCATTAGCTATCCTCTCAGTATTTATCCCCTTTCTAGGTGTTTAAGTCTCATGTAATAGGGCGAGCCTATTGCCATCAACCGGGCACAAATCCAGATTCTAGGCTGCTACTGAGAAATCCCCGAAGGAAAACCTAAAAAACACTTAAACCGACCTGAAAATTGCACCCAAGACCTCATGCTCAGCTACTTGCGACCAATAGACCAACAAGGCAGTTTTCATTTAATATCGTCATCTTTCAAATGATGTCAAAAGAAAAAAAAAATCTGTAATTAAGATATTTATATTTTGTCCTCAATAAATTCGAAGAATCTAAAATGGTTCAGATATTGGCACAAGCCTACATTCATACAACTATCTTCATTTCTACCATCCGGTGTAATCAGACAAAACAGTTACAATTTCTTTTATAAATATGTAATACAATCCTACTTTTGGATCTAAAACATGTTCATGGTGATCTAAAATAGCAGTTGGTTTAAAACTCGTTTTTTTTTTTCTATAATTATGTCATTTGAAGATTTAGAAAAAAAATGATATGATGTCTCTGGCTTGTCTTGTTTGTGCTGTCGCTACTTAAACTTCGAACTGGACTGATTTGAATTTAGAAATTGAGAAGCGAATTTGTGGTCCGCATTTGTTTTTGGTTACCTGCCTCATAGGGCTATGTTTGTATGTATATAGTTTGTTATCTCGTACAGCTTAAATTACTTAACCGATATTGGTAAATGAGATGTTGTTGCATTCATCTTAATCTCTTGGTCCTAAATGTGTAAAAAAACGTTATTATTTTGTTTTTATTGGTTTGATTTCTTCATTTTTAATATGAGTACCTAGTTAATTCTTTTTCTTGCGGAATTTAAAATGTTTTGGCCACACTAGGAGACAATTTTAAGTAAGATGCCATGTTTAAATAAATAAACTTGTAAGTGATTATTTTTTATGATTGCCAACAAATTTTTTTTGGTCTCCTAAAGTAGTATAATTTTATTTTTGTTTATTTTCTGTATATTTAATTTACCTAATAAAATTATAGTTTAAATAACAAATAAATATAAATGCCTTTGCCTAATACACGACGACAATACTGGCCTAATTCCTACCGAGCACTTAACCCTCTATTCTTTGACCAAATAACAAACCAGGATACCATTATCTTTGATAAATACCTCATCGATGATCAGACCACATTTCTAGAGTTCTCAGTTTCACCAGTTGAACCATAAAAAGAAATGTCTTTCCGTCTCTTTCACACATATGTCTATCTCTCACAATTTCTCATTTCACCGTTCACTTGTTTAGCAAGTCGGGTCTAAATGTGACCGAGTTGTTTCTGGTATCATCACCCACGGTATTTTGAGTCTTGAAATTAGAGTGGCAGGGTTGAATTTTAGGTGTCAAGAGAAAGTTAGATGGGACTTTCTCAAAGTAAATTCTTGCTAGTAATATGTATGTTTCTTATTTTACAGTGTTAAGTTGGTCAGTTGGCTAGTAGGTTCGCAGTACTGACGACGGGCAGACGTCTCGATAAACCAACAAAAAAAATATTACGAGAAACATGTCGAGAAAATCTTGTAGATGCCGCTAAAAAAATTATGATTAAAAAAATGTGAATGTGATTTCAAAATCGAACGTCAAAAATAAGTTTCGATTTTTTGCGCGCGCGAATTTAAACGTCAAAATGACAGTTCGAAAGTGGTTTAAATTTGGAAAATCTATGCACCGTAGTGATGTGAAAATGATGTTTTTAATTTTGGTGATATTATCTGTTCTGGACAATTTGCCCTTAACTTGTAAGGGGGAAGATTATAATAGAGGTAAGCTTATTTTGTTATAAATAATTATTAATCATATAAATCAATGCAAGACATGATTTTAGGTGACAACATTTGTCAACATATTTTAATAAACTTTATCATTTAGTTTAGGGCATCAAAGTCAACTTAGGAATTTTATTTTGTAGTCACTTCAATTTGAAACATAGTTATACAAAACAAGTTCATATCGGCTAGACGAATACGACAAAAAAAAAAAAACAAATTAACATGATGACCAAATAAAAATAAAACTGTTCCAAATTCAAACAAAAACACGATCATAAAAAATCAAACGAATCTCGCTGTCATGCACATAGTAAAAAATCTATAGACAAAAATCATAGAGTATAATACCTGTTTATCATGGCGCGAAAGTTGTGACCGGTGTGGGAAATATGTCACTGTTACGCTAGGCATAGACTAGCCATCTTTAATAATTAATATTTATGCACTTTCTTGAAGCTTGTATAACACATACCTACATGAATGCAATTCATTTACGAGTTAATAAGTAAGTTCTGTGATACAATACGGTATAAATTTAGTTTACGGGTAACGAGAATGCCCTTTCTCGTCTGTATATAAAATACGTTCAAATTTGTCAAATCATCTTAGCGATAATAAATGTCAAAAACTTGTCAAAAATGCAGGTAATTTAGAGGTTTTTTGATAGATTGAGACTGAGATTACAATGTGAACGTTGCACACTTGCTTTTCCAATTCACTTTAGACATTGGCAGAATAGTCGACATCAATTTTGCTTGCGATTTATTAAAAATACAATACTCAAAATATTAACAGCCAATCAAATAAAACAGACATTTCGGCTGAGTTTTTAAAATCTGGGAGTGACTATACAAAAGTCCTGTGAACATCCAAAGATACGGGGTAGAAAGAGAGTATCTTGAGTATACGTAGTATATTATCGTTTGTCATTAGTTTACCTCTATGGACAACATCAGCATCATTCTCATAGCTTGGAAACGTCGACTGCTGTACCCTTAATACGAATATCAATCGATACAGAGTGCGTTTTCGAGTCTTCATCGACACAATCATTTTGTATGGAAATTAAATTATACTAGCTGCGCTCCGCAGTTTCACCCGCATGACTCTCGATCCCGTAGAAATATCGGGATAAAAAATATCTTATGTCCTAACCCAGGTCATGGTCTACTTATGTGCCAAATTTCATACAAATCCGTTCAGCCGTTTAAGCGTGGAAGCGTAACAAATAAACAAAGTTAGGATAGGAGTGACTAGCAAGAAACATGTAATGCTTAAAATCTTGGGGTAGATATACAGCGAGTGTCAGAAATGCTTTAAAAATGTGATACAGACCATCAGACTACAAACTTCTCTATTTTACCAACATCGTAATTTATATCTATATATACAAATAATATAAAAGGAGAAACTGACTGACATTTTTTTTAAAATATATTTTCCCCGATTACTCGAAGACGGCTGAACCGATTTGAAAATATATTTTTTTGTTTGAAAAGGTATACTTCCAAGTTGATCCTATTTTCATTTGGTCACGATCTAATGATGGGATCTTGAAGAAATCGAGGGAACTCTTCAAATATTATAGGCACACCTACAGCGATTTGGGTATTTTTTATAGTAACTCATGCATTTGCTGATGAATGATACACTAAAAAGTGAAAAAAATATTTTTTTTTCTTACAATACAACCGACTTCCAAACTAGAAAGTGAAAAATAACTTTAATTTCGGAAGTCGGTGGCCAAAAACTTAAATACTGATTGATATAAAAACACCGACTTCCGAAATTAAAGTTATTTTTCACTTTGTAGTTTGGAAGTCGGTTGTATTTTTGGTAATAAAAAAATATTATGTAGGGGAGCACTAAGAAGGGGTTTTTGAATATTCTACCATTAAGGGGGATTTCCTTTGTATGAAACATCTTATTCCTTGTGAGTAACAAATTTGAAACTAGGCACAAAAAGTACTAGGCTTGCATGAATTCAAGATAGTATTCAATCATTATGTTATGCTACTAATAGGATTTAAATGAGGCAGACAGATAGTTTATAACGTGGATTAACACATAGGATAATTTTTATCCCGGTAGTACATTTCCATGGGATACTTTCCGACTTCCACGCGAGCTATGCCGCGGGAAAAAGCAAGTCGCAAATAAAATTATCAGCTGTCCCATAAAAACATTCAATACTTTCTCTACTCAAATATATGGGACAGTTCATAATTTTTTCGAGATTACGACGCTGGTCCCTTTGAGAAAGTTGTTCAGTCTGATGGTCTGTACGAGACCCTCACCACACATTTCTGATAAACGTTGTATATACCATGTAAGAAAAACCCTGCCCGATCCGTGAGGGTGTTGTAAGGTATCGTATTGAGAGTCTATTTACGAGAAAATTTTCAAGAAAAAAGAAAAAATAAAAGATCGCCTCGTTTTTTTTTCAATGGGGAATTTTACCGGGTTATCACATGGGGCGCGGGCGGCCGTCGTTTAGCGAGTACTATCTACGTATCTACAAGTCATAACATAAGACCCGTGTTGAAAATGTTTTTTTTTTTATGGATTTGGGGTAATTTTGGTACTAAAAATGTGATTTTTAAAAAGCATTAACAACAAATTTTTTTTTTTTTTTACGTGTTGTATAAGAACACAGAACTTTGATGGTATCCTACAATGGGGCTACCATTGTAATGTACCATTACCAAAAATCGTGATACACATTTTTTGGTCAAAGAATTATCTAACGTATAACAATAATAAAAGTAATAACAGCCGAACGGCTCGATCGATCCGGTTAAGCTACGCTTGCTGCGGTTGGTTCGTGGATGGGTGACCATCTTTATATACCAAGATTCTTCCGTGCCTCGGAAAGCACGTTAAGCCGTTGGTTCCGGTTGTCATTCGTGGATCTTTGACAGTGACAGTCCAAGCCCGAAAGTCTGACAACCAGTCTTACCAAAGTGGTATCGTATTACCCAGTAACTAGGTTGTGGAGGTCAGATAGGCAGTCGCTCTATGTCAAAGTCAAAGTCAAATCATTTATTCCAAATATGCCCATGTATGGCACTTTTGACAGTTTATTCTTGCGAGACCAAAAACGACGAACAGTAAATACAAACCAAGAAAATTAAAAAAAAAAAAAAATCTCCGATAATCCTGGAAAAAGAAAAGTCACCCATTTTAACTATCTTTAACACAATCAATGATAGTACAGATAATAATATATGTTTATGATCACTCACAATTATATAGTGGTATGTACTTACAGTTACTGAAAGCCGAAACCGCAAACGGTACATGGTTTTGTGGTCTACCGAGGCCATTTAGCACGTAGTGTGTTCAATTCTTAACTACTACCTATAAACCATGTTTGTTTTGTGAACATCGCTCCTTGTCCAGTCCCGTCACCAACCTTGCTGACACTTAAATCTTTTGACCACAAGCTCTAAAAGATTTCTTATGGTCCTCACATGGACCATAAGAAATCTTTTAGAGCTGAGGACCATAAGAAATCTTTTAGAGCTTGTGGTCAAAAGATTTAAGTGTCAGCAAGGTTGGTGACGGGACTGGACAAGGAGCGATGTCCTTACATACGCGTTGTAATAATGATAATAACAGATTAATTATGTACGTATCGATGCATCTCTGCCTTGTTGATCTAATGATGGCAAATACCACAGCTCAGCGTGAGGTCAGGCGATCTTTCCTGTCAAAATCACACCATGAAAACTTGGTGAAGTGAGCTGTCAGAACTTAGATGAAGAGAGCTGTCAAAACTTAGGTGAAGAGAGCTGCCAAAATTTAGATGAAGTGAGTTATCAAAACTTAGGTGAAGTGAGCTGTCAAAGTTTAAGTGAAGTGAGTTATCAAAACTCAGGTGAAAAGAGCTATCAAAACTTAGGTGAAGAGAGCTGTCAAAACTTAGGTGAAATGAGCTATCAAAATTTTGGGTGAAGTGAGCTATCAAAACTTAGGTGAAAAGAGCTGTCAAAACTTAGGTGAAAAGAGCTGTCAAAACTTAGGTGAAGAAAGCTGTCAAAACTTAGGTGAAGAGAGCTATCAAAACTTAGGTGAAGAGAGCTGTCAAAACTTAGGTGAAGAGAGCTAACAAAACATAGGTGAAGAGAGCTGTCAAAACTTAGGTGCAAGCACAGGTGTACTCTCTATTCCTGTACTCTCATAGTCTAATGGAACGGCAATCGGACACGACCAGAGAGAGATCAGGCACAGGACCAACGGCTTTACGTGCTATCTGAGGTACGGGGGCTTTACACTGAGAAATTCCTAATGGAAAAAGTAATAACACTTTGTCCGACCCTTTTCTTTTTTGGGTGGGAAATCATCAAATAACTTCTCCCGCTCTGGGCGGAGCGGGAGGGCGTGTCAGACTCTTACTGACTAAAACCCACCCGTGTTCCTTCGGTTGCCCTGTTGCCGGGGGCCACGATCTCCCTGTCGGTTTTCTTCGCAACCCCGGCAGGCATCGGCCCTAGCGGACCCCTTCAATTCTGCTGACATCTCTTTGAGGCGCGCGTGGAACACAACGCGCCGTCGACCCGGGACTTTGTCCGACCCGGGAATCGAATTGCGCTTGCGATACCAAGATCAAATACATAGTAATAGTTAATATACATAGACATGTGTCCCTTCGGAGAAAACAAGCATTATAATCAACATGGTTGCTCACTGCATATTGGATGATTTTAGACTAATTTGTCTCGGTTCCTAACGCCATGTTTTTCTTCACCGTAAGTAATTTGAAAAATACATTAGACATAAAAAAATATCATTAGTAAGTGCTAAGCTTCCATCCCACTAATTTAATACATAAGAAGCTTTTCCATTTACCTTTGAACACCCCACATAAAATTTGTAAGCACTTATTAGGTATCAGAAAATTACATCCATCACCAACTTCAATACAAATCTCTCTATTACAATATAATTGACACTAACTAAGTGCCAATTAAGTGCCACGTTGACACATAACCCTATAAAGGCTGGCACTAATTTATTGCCTCTGATTAACGGGTTGAATTATGTGTTAAGACGACACTTTCACCTCACTAGTTAGCTGATGCGTTTATGCTTTATGGTCTATGGGTCAAATTGTCGTCGTTATTTTAGAATTCAATATGTTTTTTATTTTTTCTTCATTAATATAAAAAACCTGGACTTACAGGAACTATAAGTCCAGGTTTTTTTAATAAATACAGGAAAAATAAAAGTCTGAAATCTTAAACCCATCTTGAGCAAACGACTTCTCTGTATGAGAAGAGGCATTTGCCGTGAAGGATACCTAACGTTAGGCTAGATGGAGCAACGATCTCCGTAGGGTGACTGGTAAAAGCTGGATGAGAATAGCCGAGGATAGAGTTGAATAGCATGCGATTAGAGAGGCCTATGTCTAGCAGTGGACTGCTGTAGGCTAATGAGTAACCCTGGGATTGTATCCCCAATAAAACTTCGACGAGGTATTCCACTCAGAGCACCGATATCAACAGCACTTTTCCAAAACCCACCTGAGCATTTCCACTAACCGCACTGAAACATTTTGATACGTGCGGTTCGGTGGAACAGTATATCAATACTATTTTCAGTCTCCGAACGGCAACTACGTAAAATATTTGTTTAGTGATGACCCGTTAGAACAGGGTTGAGTTTCGAATAATCTTTCCTTAGTCCTTCACCATACTGTTTGAGGAACACACCTAATCTTCCTTTTATGTTTTTATCTTCAGTGGAATAATATGCTGAGCGTTCTCAGTTAGTCACTAGTGGCTCCTAGTAGACACCCTTGTAAAAGTGCTCTTCCGGGGATATACCACAAAACTTTTTTACTCCAGGACTCGTCTAGGCAGTGCAGGCATCGGCAAGCGTAGTGTGGGACACCCTACAGTCAATGAACCCATGACCTTAAAAGGTGTCTGGGACAGACTGGATGCGGAAGGCGAAGGACAGGGTGTTTTGGCGAAGCCTGGTAGAGTGTGATAGGTTGAGTTGATTGAGGCAGCATTGCTGTGTTCAGGTTTGAAGGGTTATGAGCACCGGTAAAGTTACAGTTGCAAGAGGTACTTCAACTGTCCCGGTTTTCTGAATTCAAATTCAAATATTACAGGCACTTTTGAATTGTCAAGGAGTAGAAGGATGAACCTAGTTGCCCATTTTAGAGCGTAGTAGGTTTTTATGGAGGAGGGCAAGAAACTCCATGGACAATCTTTTCTGACTATTCCATAGCAGGAAAATTATTCTTCTCATACGGAAAAAATCGAGTATTGAGCACCACGCTTGACAGTGCGTTAGCATTTTCTGTTCTTTTCTTATGAGATCCTAACTATATATATTATATAATTATATCATATTATATAATTATATTATATCATATTATATTATAAATGCGAAAGTGACTTTTTTTGTGGGTTTGTTTGTTTGTTACGCTTTCACGCTTAAACGGCTGCACAAATTTATATGTTTTTATCCCGATATTCCCACGGGGTCGAGACTTTTGCGGGCTAGTTATCTAATAGTTATAAAAATCCAATCACGTTTTTAAATCATAAAAACAGTCAGTAATTTGCAAGAATAAAACTTATATCAATAAGTGCAATAAACTCATCATTTCAGTAATAAATTTAAATTAAATGGAAAGTATTTTATTTGCATTAATTTGCCGGCTAACAAGCCTACATAGGGGCCTACTTCCTATACAAATTGCCGTGTGATTCTTGGCATATAATTGTTAATAAGCTACGGTCTCCGTGGTTGTTTGGTGCCAACACACATTAACAACAACAAATTATATCAAAATCAGAAAAAAAAAAACGATGTAGATGTTTTGTTTATACCTCTTTAGTTGACGTATTTGTCGCAGTTGGATTTAAGTATTAAAATTTCTTTTTTAGTTTAATTATTTTGGGATGTATGTAGATATGAATAATTATTATATAGGTAACCAATATATTTTTAGATAGTACTCCTTAAGAGCGTTTATTCTAAAAGTTGGCAACTTCGCAAATAGCTGTCAAATATTTACCTGTTTTGATTAATTTGGCAAGATTACTGTATGGAAATATCGCTAACTAGAATAATAATAATGAATTGCAATTACAATACTGAATTTGTTGTTGTAACCGTTTTAAGTGTAATAAAGGTATTTGGAAAGTTTCCAAATACTTTTTCTACATCTAAAATATTTGATATTAATTATTGCATTTAATAATCAATGTTTTAGTTCACTAGTTAGCCATATTTTATATTTTCCATACAGTAATATTGCCAAATTAATTAACAGCGAAATATTTTACATATATTTGCGTCGTTGCCCACTTTCAGAATGCACGCTCTTTATTTAACATACCCGCGACCGCAAAAAAAAAACAAATACGCCCAGAATACATAACTATCTGTCTGTTGATATATTGGTATAGAATATCTACAGGTAAAATTATCCCTTACCTACCTGTAATTTTATCCGTCTACCATGCCTTTAAAACCAGAACATAGTAATGCATCATTATAATCAACAAACAGCAGTCCACTGCTGGACATAGGTCTCTCCAATTGCACGCCATTCAGCTCGATTATCGGCAACTCTCATCCAGCCACCCTGCGAAGATCGCCGCTCCACCTAGCCTGAGGGCATCCTGTCTTAAGTTGTCGTTTCCTAGTCTCCACTCAAGAACACGTCTACTCCAACGGTCATCAGTTCTACGGCTAATATGGCCGGCTCACTGCCACTTCAGCTTGCTTATTCTGTGAGCTAAGTTGAAAGTTTTGGTTCTCTGCCGGATCACCTCGTTCCGTAGCAACGCTATTTGGTGGAAAAAAAGAATATTGGGCTGGAAAAACTGTTTTACAAAGAGACAGTTTCATCCAAATCTGTTCGGCCGTTTCGGCGTCATTACTACCTTACAAACAAACAAAAATAAAAATAAAACATTCGAAGATATTACACTAAGGATGTTCATAACAATGATAAACCGTTACAAACGCACTTGAACTAATTGAAAATTAAAGTTTCTCCATTACTCTTAATTGAGTTCATTATAATAAAATCTATTAATTACTTATTAATATTTCAAGAGAGATTCAATCAAGCCTTTTGATTATTATTATTTTGTTTTATTTGGTATTTTATATTGAAGTTCAGAAGTAAGTGTATAGCCTGAAGGTATAAAAAGAAAAACTTCTATAACGGGTTTTGGGTTCAAAGCCTGTACCCGATTTGCGTAAAAGACTTTTAATCACAATCCGACGGATTTTGTAGGAAATTGCTAATTCATTGCTTCATATGTTTGAAAAATTCCTCTCGATACGTGAATCACGCAATGAATGTTGTTGAATTGTCAAAATGAAAGGCATTACCGTTTTCAGTTTGAATTATAAAGGCATAAGGAACAGGGTGTAAAGTTCATTTCACTCATCCTCTATAGAAAAGGGAGGATCCTCCGATCAGACGGGTGTCGGGCCTGGAGGGCAACTCCCGTTCTATATACCTATGCTAGTCGCGCGGTAAACCCTGCTTGCGCGATGCAGGTATTGCGTGACGTCATGGTGATGCGTAGTTCGCATGTGGCAATGTAGATGCCGCCACAGAATCAATAAGACATTTTCAAATTATGGTAGATATTTAGTTAGGAGCTTGTGGCGAAGAAATAACAGCACGGGTCGATCGATTAGGTTAAGCTACGCTTTCTGCGGTTGGTCCGTGGATGGGTGACCATCTTTAGATACCAACACCCCTTCGTGCCTCGGAAAGTACGTTAAGCCGTTGGTCCCGGCTGTCATTTGTGAATCTTTGACAGTCGTTACGGGTCGTCAGAAACCCGAAAGTCTGGCAACCGGTCTTACCATGGGGTATCGTATTACCCAGTAACTATGTTGTGGAGGTCAGATAGGGAGTCGCTCCGTGTAAAATACCGGTATTCAGCTGCATGTGGTTAGACTGGAAACCGATTCGAAAAGATTAGGCAGATGATGATGGTAGATATTAAGTTTCTTTACGTTAATAAGAGATGCCATCACGCCAATGAAATTAAGTGAAAGGAGAGGAAACCTAAGGCCTAAGTGGCAATCGTATTCAAAGCGTTTTGTATTTCTATATCGACTTTCAACAGGATTGACATAAACTTTTCAGTATAGTTTGACCGAGACCGCTGCTCCGCGCCATTAGTATGTGCGCGGTGAGGCGGGCGGGCAGTGCAGGCCGCTCATTTGTCAACGGTCACGCTGTCCCGTCGCTCATTCGTGAACACTGTTCCCCGCCGCGCCACACACACATTCCTAAGGCGCGGAACAGCGGTCTCGGTCAAACTAAAGCTTATGTCAGTCCTATATATTTTTGACTTTCCATCATAATTATCGTTAATAGACTGTCGCTTTTCTAGTCCTTCTTGGCATAAATAGTCTGAAATCGCCAACAAGCCGTAAGCAAGCGTGATGATCAATACTCGTTGCTTGTCTGCGTGAGAAGGTGCCTTTGCCCTGTAGTGGCCGCAGTGTGACAAGTGAAAATTACATGCTATTATAATAATTATGCTTAATTAAAATCATAATTAAAGTCTGCAGGAAGTAAGGGAGTACTTACACAATTATTAACATAGCTTGCGGAACATTCAACTTTAAAAAAAAAAACAGAAATCCTCGAACGGCGCAAATATAACAACCTTACTGGTAGCTATATTTTTGAGCCATTTGGAGTTGAAACACTAGGGCTGTGGGGTCCGAGTGCTCATCGAGTATTCCGGGATATTGCCAAGCGATTGGTCGACTCTTCACGTGACCAGAGGGTTGATCAATTTTTAGGTCAAAGAATTAGCATTGCCATACAACGTGGCAATGCTGCCAGCCTTTTTTGGGCACCTTTCCGACTGACAGCGATGCGGATGAATTTTTTGATGCCCAATGATTTGTTCATATATTTTATTTTTTTCCTCTGTATATAATTTATATATTTTAGTGTTAGATGTATATTGTAAAGTAAAGAAAATATTTAAAACCGTAAACAAAATATTTAATTTCATAAGTACTTCATTCTAGCATGTGAAAATAAATTACTTTAAAAATGAGTGATGATCTTACATCATCACTCATTTTTAAAGTAATTTAAGATAATGAGTGACTAAGTGAGTGAATTGAGAGATTTAAGGAGTTTTGCAAGCATTTTATAAAAGAAAACAGTGTTTTCTACAAAAAAAATAATAATAATAATCATGTCGTAGCTTACATATTAGTCTACACTAATATTATAAAGAGAAAAGATTTGTATTTTTGTTTGTAATGAATAAACTCAAAAAATGCTGGACCGATTTCACGAGTAGAATGCTGAGTAACCTCCTAACTAATATTATAAATGCGAAAGTAAGTTTGTTTGTTTGTTACGCTTTCACGCTAAAATGGCTGTTAAAATCGCTGTCTGCACCTATGAACATTTCATAAAGAATTAAGTTAGTACAACAATAATGTCCAGCTCGAAAAAAGTCCGATATAAAATTTTGTCGTACCGAATAGTCACATCACTATTCGGGCCGCGTTGCCAAAAACCCGGTCAGGTGCGTACCGAAACTGGTAAACTGGTATCGGTACCGACCGGTCGCAACACTAATGGGGCTACTCTTTCGGTGGCCCAAAAAGAGGTTGATTAATTCGAGTTAATGTCGAGTCAGACGGTAACAGATTGGCAGGATAGTACGATGCAGTTTTTTTAAATGTTATTAAACGTGTTTTTTATGCGTTGCATTTCTCTACACTTACATTAAAGGCCGCTTTTTCTTGCTTTCTGGTTCGTTTGCATACAAACTTCGAACTTCCGTTGGAACTAGGATAAATTTTTGGAATAATTATTATCGTCTCTTATTGCACCTATAAGGAACATACTTTTACATACTTAACTCCCATTTAAGGTCGGCCACACACTTACGGAATTCCCTTTCGGAATTCCGTTTCGAAATATCAATTCGGAATTTCGAAGGCAGCAAATCCGTACAAAGTCAAGGATCTATCATATAATGTTTGGAATTTTTACGTATAGATGTGGCGAGCCAAAGTAAAAGATATAGCTTTCTGTCTTTCCAGGTTTAAGCTGTATCGCTGTGCGTAGTCTGTCATGCTGTCAGTCTGTCACTCAATCAGAGAGTCATAATATAACGGTTTTTATATATGTATTACACCAGATTCTTAAAGTAATGCTGTCTCTGTTGGTGCTCCTTTCCTACCTATTCTTGTGTGATTTAAAGTCTGATTTTTATAAGTTGAATCTAATTAGTTATAATTCAATAAGTATAAAATGACACGTGTGAATCGGCCCTTACCTTATTGCTTGAGTATTTTATTGCCAATTTATTGTCATTGTTTTCTGTAATGTTCGGGAAAATAACGGTAACGCTGAGATTGATTCGTTTTTAATACATTTTCTTTACAACAGATCTTTTACGACGACTATTCTCGTGTTAGCACGAGGTCAGTCAGTAAGTTGGTAGTGAGGCTGACTGGCCAGGGTGTGCCGGGCATACATATTCTATGTATCTCAAATCGTCGAGGCTAAAGGTACATACGAAAACCTTTTCTTAATATAGAATATAGATGGCGTTAATAATGTTTTGAATTTTCACTTCTGTCGGTAGTCCCCATGACTACCAATTTATTTTATAAATGGCATCTCGCAGATCAAACTAGGAGATGGCTGCTTAACCGGACTTTCTAGTGGGTGCATCAATAAATTAAGGCCTCCAGCCAGGGCAAAAACCTTAAAAACTAAGCGACTACACGATAAGGGCACCCCCTGTAGGGTTGGCTTAGGGCGTCGCTAGGGGAGAGCAGCAAGGAACAGGGTAGATCGTATTAATCTCATGTTCTTAGAGCACTGATCTCAATTAATTTGGGGTAGAGCCGTCATGTCAGTGTTCAGCCCCTTTACTCAATCATTAATTTATTGGTTTCCGCGAAGTGTACACTAAAAGGTGACTTAAAAAGTGTAGTTAAATGGTGACTTAAAATATTTCAGTGGTGACTTAAAATAGTTAAGTGGTAACTTAAAATACGGGCAAATTAAATTAGCTAGCAAGGCTGCAGAAGTGATGGGTATTGATATAGAAACATGATAAAGCAAAAAATATAAATTAGTTAAGTTTAAGTTAATTCACTATGATTGTAGAATAGTAGGTAGAATAGAATATTTTTGTTTGCATTATAACATGGTATAATCAGTCTCATCAAGGGGTATACCAAGTAACTGTGGACGTCAGAAAGGCAGTCGCTCCCTGTAAAATACTGGTATTATCTACTATACAATTACTGGGTAATAGGATACCTCTTTGGTAAGACTGGTTGTCAGACTTTCGTAGTTCTGACGACGAATAACAGCCGGGAACAACGGCAAGGTTGCTTTTCGAGGCAAGAAGAGGAGGATGAAAGATGGTCACCCATCCACGGACCAACCGCGACAAGCGTAGCTTAACCTAATCTATCGACCCGTTTGGCTATTATTACTTAGCCACAGGTCTATAAATCTAAAAACAGGTAGCAACATAATCCATTTCACTTTCTAAAAAGGCCAAAAACACGAAAAGAAATCAAAATTTTACGAGACGACTAAAATAATAAATTAAATGCATCCTTTTGAGGCCAAAATACAGTTTAAAAACATGGCCGAAATACCTCAGTTATCAGATCGCCCGTATTTTAAACTCAAACTGACTCATGTGGTTAACGATTTGTGAGAACCGATAATGAGTTTAACTACCCTTTGTTGATGTGTTTGGGTTCGAATTTTCGGTTAGTAACTGATTTATGCGCGTCAGAATTGAGATGAAACATAATTCCTGGCAAGAGCAGTTGTGGTCCAGTAGAAACGACCCGACTTACGAGTTCGAACCCAGCCAGGCGCTTTACTTTGTGTAAATATTTTCATCACCACTGCTCTCAAAACCGTGAAGGAAAACATCGTGAGGAAACCGGCTTGTCCTAGAACCGAAAATTCGATGACATGTGACATCAACCAACCTGCACTGAGCCCGCGTGGTAGATTACAGCCCACTCCCTCTCGAAGAGAGGAGGCCTGTGTCCCAGCAGTGGGAACATTATAGGCTGATTATTCCGGGTAGTGTTTTTAACGGGGTTTAAAAAAATTATAATTTTATTTTATATATTTATTGAAATTCCCCTTACAACTATAATTACCACAGTTCACACATTTCGCCAGTTATGTTTAAGTCCCATGTAATAGGGGGCGACCCTATTGCCATCAACCGGGCACAAATCTAGACTCCGGGCTGCTACTGAGAAATCCCTGTTGGAAAAACTCAATAACACTTTGCCCGGCCTGGGAATCGAACCCAGGATCTCATGGTAGAGATTGCAACCACTAGAGGAACGCGAGGCAGTCAGGTATTGAAATCATCTAGACATAAAACAACAGATATCAGAGAAGTAATCTAGACAGTTAGAAATCTAAACAAGTGGATTGATTAATGATTCCATCATGATATTGTCCACTTTCCATTTTCTATAGAAAGTGATCCATTTATTTATGTTAAATGCGCAGGCATCCTTACAAAAGTTAGTCACTCGGTTTGATTCTTTGCCTCTAAATAGGTATGTGATTTGAGTGCTAAGGAGTTGAGAGGAATTTTTAACGTACACGGCACTCGGTTACACGGCAGAGGTAGATAGGAGATGTATTTTTGATGACTAAATCAAGTATCAGGGTATTTGATATTAAACTTAGTGACATAAGTATAACAATCTACATCGGTGAGTAGTTAATAATAAGAAAAAATATTTATTCTGCCCAAACAAAAGGCAAATTACAAAAAAAAAACGAATGTAATACACACATACAAAGTAGCCAAAAGGCTCGTAATAGTAAATTGTTATACGAGGGGCTAAAATAACCCATTCCATCGAGAAAAGAAACCGAGGCATAATGGGTTTTTAGTGTCGTGTGTTACACGCTACTTTTCATTACGTTTGCGAGAAAATAAAATAATCCAATTCGATATTGAATAGTTTATTTTAATTTAAAAAATATACCATTTGTTCAATCAGAATTTAAAGGAAACTTTTTATCTCGGTATGCGGTAGTACGTTTCCATGGGATAATTTTCGACTTCCACGCAAGCGAAGCCGCGGGAAAAAGATAGTTTTATATAAAAATAAAGACATTTTCGTTTTTGTACGCTCGTTGGTTACAGATACAATAGACGTGGATGTCCGCAAGGTCACGCCTGAATCAATTAACTGTCGTTGGTGACAGACAAAATCTAAAAAGAAATTACTTTTTCCCCTAGAGCAAGATATGCTATTTTTTCCACGCTCTGGTACACTTCAATGACGGACTTTTTGAGCAAGAGGAGTGAAAATGGACTCTCTAATAAGTAACAATAAGAATCTTTATAATGTTGTATAGAGGTATTTGTTTTGCATGTTTATAAGTTTGTATGTAGGGGTAATCTCCGGAACTACCAGTCGGATTTGAATATATTTTTTTGCAATGGACAGCTTAATTCTTGAGGAAGATATAGGCTCACGAGTCTCGGGCAGAAATTAGTATAGTATAAAATAAACAGAAAAATTAAGGTATATGTGCGTACGCTGTAACGTAACCAACACCCCAGAGGCAAATATAATAATTATAATTACTTAGATGTAAGCACTTTTCATCTCATTTCAACTGAACTCTTATCAAGTTCTTATTGAAAATAAATTCATAAAACCTATATTGGTGTTACCGAAAGTACCGAAACACAGACTTTATTCTTTAAAATAAAAATCAGTCTAATCTATCCACAGAAAACAAAACACAATCAAATCTTCAAATCGAATCAGTTCTCAAACTGCCGACTCGGTACGGTTCTTCGAAAGTAAACGCGCGGGTCACCGAAAGTGAAACCTCGTAGAATAGAACGGAACAGGTGTGCAGGTGTACAAATAGGTTTATAGTGTGGTTAGAAGAGGATTTTAGTAGGTTATATAATGTAAGGTTTTGGGGTCATGACCGGTAATTGGTTGGAAAATGGGTCAGATATTATTTTTAGAAAAAAACAATAATTTTGAAAAAAAAAAATTGTCATTTTGGTTTTTATTTATTAATGTATTTAACAGTTTTAAACAGACAAGAAAGGATCAGAAAAATACGTACAAAGGTGATGCTTATTTCTAAAAATATCTCTTCTACCTGCCGTTTTTGTGTGGAGCATTAGATTTATTATTTTCTTTAAAACGTTATCAGTTTTTTGGGTCGTAAACGTCTCTTGTTAATGAAATGGGTCTCAGGTTGTGACAGGTTTACCCAACAGCAGCGGAAAAATATATTTCTGAACTAATCATTCTGACTTTCAAGCAGCGCTTTTGTGTTCCGGTCTGAATGGTATGAGTTCGGGGTGATATTTCACACATTTCTGGGTCTGTCAGAGCCCGATGCACTGACGTTTAGGGCACGTCCTTATATAACCTTGGTACCTAAATCAATATTTGCAATAACCAGAGTTTAACGTTAAGACGATGCACACGCCAGAGTTGTATCAAAACAATTATTTTGGTAGATTATAGAAAACTCTATCTTATTTGTTACTTAAGTTTGTTTACTTTATTGTTTTCATAAAGTTTGTCTGTCTAAATCTAAAAGCAGTGTTAACTCATTTAAATATGTGGGTGTATGTGGCCTTAAACTATTTTAGACTCAACGTAAGGCAAGAACAACAAGAAATCATTTATCGAATAACCAATCTTTAATATGTTATGCCACACAGCTATAAAAGAAGCATTGTTGCACATGTCATATCGATCACCTAAAAATGAACACAGTATAACATACAAAACAAAAATTATGAAGCAATTCTTTAGAAAAATATCCTTAAATCAACCCGTTTCTTTTAATAAGTGAGCCTTCATTTCTTTTTTTTTATCCATCAATCTTTTTTACGGCTCTCTCGGAAACCGGACGCAATTAGGAGAGACTTTCACTGTTGCATTCCGTGAACATTTATCATGCATGCATCATGTAATGCATTCAACTTGGATTGGGGTGAGATTTCTATTTGAAGCATTTTTTAAGATTATACTCGGCATGAGTCACTCAATAAACATGAAAAAGCCAGTCATAGCAGACTGTGACAAAAGTGAAAATATGAAATAACGGCCTAAAACGGCCACAAGCAATTCATTTTTTGTTTCCAGCAGATCATTCGTAATTTCTCTATGGTGACAAATATTAGTTTAATTATATTCAATTCATATCAGAATCATAATTGGTGTAAATATTGCCGCAAGAAAAAAATTAAGACCGTAATTTTATCGGTATTTTTTTCTATACAGTTTTTATTCATCAAATTAAATTTTTATTTCTACAGTTTAAATTTTATTTCATTATAATACAAAACTGACTAACAGCTGAATTGCATATTATGAATTGAACGTAAATAATATTGTGATCTAGCTGCGTCCCGCGGTTTCATCTGTATAAGTCTCGAGCGTCGCCGTAGCGCAGTGATTTAGACTCAGTGCCACACGAACGCTGCGATATCGCAACGCAATGCAGCTTAACTCGACGACGTCGTCGACATCGCAGCGTCGGTGAAGTTATTGCCACCTACGATATAATAAAAAAATACTGCGCTGCGCTCCGTTGTCGCTTCGTCATCTCACCGCAGCACTCCTCCCCGCGTCTTCTTCCTAGCCCCTTGTCTGATGTGCACGCGTTCCGCCGCCGCACGTTGTTCGTCGTTTTTTAACGCAGCGTGTGGCATGACGCTCAGATTTATATGTAGAATTACAGAGCGTCACCACTCCGGCGTCGCAGCGCCGACGCATTGCATTGGCTAGGCCTGTGTGGTATCACCCTAAGTTGCGGCTATTACCAAAGGGTTACCACTGCTCAATAATATAGTCCGGTGAGGTGCTAATTATGTTTGTTTCTGGGCCTTTTCCGTGTCCGTGTGTTTGTCTCACATATTTACACACTTTTTACAATTCTTAATAAATACAATAGTCAAATGGTTTAACATCTAAAACAATGACACGTTCATTCACTCACTAATTACAATGCCATTCATTCATTCATTCATCGCATATTTCGACCACGTTACCACTTTGCTTTTCATTTGTTTTTTGTTAACAATTGTTTTACCACAGTTATACTTAGGTACAATTCCGTAGCCGACCGCAAGCGGCAACTATAGGCAACGTGTCGCTAGCTACGGAAGGTATTTTATAGAAATTCATAGAAACCAGCCGTGTCGCGGTGACACGTCGCCTACAGTTACCGCCTGCGGTCGAACCTTTAGTTTTACTTTGTACATTTTACTATGAACCTTTAGTTTTACTTTGTACATTTTACTATGGTACTAGTACGTATTAATTAATTTGGTTTTGTTACACTTTTGACAACAAAGTTTCATTCATAATATTTTTATTGTCTATCGTGATCCTGGTTTTAATCCCCGGACCAAGAAAAGAGTTTTTGAAGATATCTCAGACAAAAATAAAAATAAAACGAAGCTCATAGTAGCAGCCTGGTTAGTAGCAAATGGCAAAACAGACTCCTCTATTCTTTAATGGTTTTATACAGGCTGACTTGTGATTTGACGTATTCCTTCCAGGAAGTGGTAGTGTGACCCATTTGGAAAAATTAAGCACCCTGTAAGTCTAGACGAAAATTCACGGGATTCGAGAAAACCCAATTTTTATGTATTTCTGAAAAGTTCCCAGAATTCGTCACTACATATCACTTTTCTCCAAACTCTCAAATTCAGTGGCCTTCATTGATATTTTATTGGGTACCTAATACTCTAATAAACCTTTCGATGTAACCAAATTTTCTAAAATATGTCAAATAAAACATAATATTACAGAAGTCACCTGTATAAATGTATAGTGTAATGTGAGGATAACCAATTATCTACCTACCCCACCAGGGCCTACAGTAATAGCTATGACTTGAAAATTATCTACTAAATATTCTATTATTTTTTGCATAATTTTAGAGAAACCAAATTCTCAAATCACAACGGTTTTGTCGACAAAAATCTCCCCACCAAGCAAATATGAAAAATCACACATTTCTCTATTTGTCTTTTGTCTTGACCGTGCTCACACATTATTTAACAGTTCCACTTTTATAAATAACAGAAATTCAGTACGAATAACTCTTGTTTTACGGTTTCTAATCATAAAAATCTAAAAGAAATCTCGGGTTTCTTTACTGTAAGTAGATCATACGAGCATAAATATAAGCATAATCGGCCTATAATGTTCCCACTGCTGGGAAACAGGCCTCCTCTGTGAGACGGAGCGGGCCGTAATACATTACACGGGCCCAGTATGAACACAATAGAAAAGGGTTTTGTCGACGGATGAATAGACAAAATGACAGATAAATAGTCACAATCTGTCATTTTGTCTATTCTTCCGTCGACAAAACCCGTTTCTATGGCTGCGCATGCTGTGCGGGTTTGGTCGTAAAATAATTGTTCCAAGTGGGAAACGAAGCCGCTACACATAGCGCAGCAAACCTACCGCTCAACCACTCACCATACATGCTGAACTATGTCTTTGTCTATGAATAGAGTTTTACGAATGCTATTTGCTATCGAAGTGCTTTACGTAGGGAAATCGAGGGTGCATTCTGAAAGGAAACGTGGCAAATACCTACTTAGCTGTCAAATATTTTGCCGTTTAGATTTATTTATCAATATTACTATTACTAAATGAAATTATGAAATGACGAGACGTATGAACGTAAACGAAGCAAAGATAGTATGTAAGCAGATAGCGTTCTGTAGAAAAACTTCAGTACGCCACCAGCTAATACGATCCTTATATCTCAAATCTTTTTTCCATGGTCATTTACCTGCCCACGACATTAACCGCTAAACAGAGCGAGAAAAAAAAAACAAATTAAAATATAAACTCGTTTCCATTTACGCGCATTTCGTAAATATTACATGTTGACATTTATGGCAGGCGAGCCGTGTAATATTTACTTTTGACTTCTACCAGTGAAAGTTTAGAAAATTTCGCGTTCAAATTGAATTACCTGCTAGTATGTGCACTTGAATTACTCTTACGACTTTCCTTGTTACTCAAGCGTGGAGAAAATGGGAGGTCATGCGTTTGACTGCATGTATGTATTGTTCAGAAATATTATATCAGATCTCCTTTTTTTTTTCGTCGAGGGAAATGGCAGGTTATCTGATGGTAAATGGTCTATCTGGTGGTTTTAAGTATCTATAGGTATTTTGGTGATATAGCCCACTGACTAAGCAAGCTGAAGTGGCAACGGGCCGGCCATATTAACCGTAGGACCGATGACCGTTGGGGTAAACGTGTTCTTGAGTGGAGACCGCGAATCAACAAACGTAAGGTAGGAAGCCCTCTGGCTAGATGGAGCGACGATCTTCACAGGATGGCTGGTAGCAGCTGGAAGAGAGTTGCCGAGAATTAAGTTGAATGGCGTGTCATAGAAGAGCAGGGAGCTGAAGAGTCCAGCACTGGACTGCTGTAGGCTGATGATAATAGGCATTTATATTTAGAAAAGAAATACAAAAAATATTTTATTTAGGTCACTAACAAAAATCTTACAAAATCATGGAAACAATAGCAATTTAAGAAAAGAACATTAAAATGAACAAAATAGTGAAAACCAAAAAGAAGACCTGTACCCTTTTTGTGTAATACAACACAATCACAATTTGTTTCGATTTGAAATTAATTGCTTATCTACTGCTTCATAAGTTGGAACAAAAATCTACTTAACAACGGAAATAACGCAATGCATGTTGTTGAACTGTCAAAATGAACAAATTAGGCATAATTGTTTACGAAAATAATTTACGCAATTAGGGTACTGTGCGAGGCCAAAAAGCTCCTATCTCTGCATAATGCTACGATATTTGAAAAAACAAATGCCGTATTCTGATAGGGCCCGCTGTGATGCCACGGATACACCTACGGCTATAAAATAAACCTCACTAGAGGAGTAAATTTGCCTACCAATTAAATAAAAGAATGAGAAAATGGTTCATTAACTTTAATTAATCATTTGTGAGTAGAATTAAGCCATTTTAAATGAAGATTCAGTACACGATTTTATTTTTAAATAATAAAAAGCCACTTACAAACAATTATAACAATCATTTCTTTGTTTAAAGCTAATTAATTGTATTCATAGTTAGTTGAGAACTATGTTTCTGTTACATTAAAGTAAAAAAAAAAAGATTCTCATGTAGACATAGACAAGAGAATTCAAAGCAGTGTTATCAAAAGAATGCCTATTGTATTAGACGGGTTCAGTGTAAAAGTTGTTAATTTACATTTACAAGTAAATTAGTACAAGTGGCTCATGGCTTGTAATTTTTGTCCCATTTTTGGCTCATGTATGGCACTTTTGAACGTCAAAATTTACAAAATAATATACCTAATTGATTCTAGTCGCCCCTTCCAAAAGGTAGTTTTAGTATGGAGAAGAATGGGCAAGAAACTCCACCGTTACTCTTTTAAAATGTTTTACAATAGTTTGTATAAGTACATTAGCTAAATAATTAAATTTGAAGACGATGCACCTATAATAAAATTACTATACCACAATAGGTAAAAATAATTAAAAATGAAGCAACGACAGATAATTTAATTATGTATAGATACGTGGTGCTCACATATTTAAAAACATTGTAAAAGTAGACGATTTTCCTAATTTTTTTAAAATTAATAAGTCAGTGTATGAGGAAGAAGTCTTTGATAAATAAAGATCAATATGTACCAGCGGGTCTAAAACGGCCACATTAAGCAATTCCTCTAAAAGCAATTCATTTTATGCCCAGCAATTTGTCTATGGTGACACATATTTTAGCTAAATCATATTTAATTTAATTCATATCAGAATAATATTCAGTGTAAATATTGACGCATGAAAAAATGAAGACCGTAATTTTACCGGATAATTTTTCCTTACAGTTTTTATTACTTAACAATTGAGATTGCTTTTTTCTACAATTTAAATCTTATTTCATTATTTAATACAAAACTGTCACACAGATGAATTACGTTATATTAATTGAACGCAGATACTATTATGAATTGTCAGTTTGTGACAGTTTGTGTGATTCATAATATTATCATATTATGATTCTGCCAAAGCGGCTGTTTTAGGCCCCCTTAATTGCGTAACACACGATTAATCATATCTGAATCATTTTGAAGGATATTGCTATTCCATTGCTCCTGTTCGAAAAAATTGTTTGCTCAACAACATAAATTCCGCAATGAATGTTGTTCAACTGTCAAAATGAAACAGATTGTAATTGATTTTGTGCTACGCAATTAGGGTGCAGGTGTCATGATAGCAGTGGTGATTACTGACAACAATAAAACTGTTTGGGATGTGATTTTACAATAGATTTGATTGCACATTTTTTTTTTTTTTGTTTCATACAATTTGAAACAAGCATAAAACTTTGTTAAGTACAGTAACAGTAACTACCATGGTATAAGGTATAGTAACTCCTTGTAAGCCGGGTCTTCCCCGGTAGGATAATTAGACCTTTTTTTTCTTAATTTTTGTGTTGGTGACCAACCTGGTATCAGAATTTTTATGCCGCCCATAGGCTTGGCTTCACATGCTGTCGAAAAATATCTCTCAAGCATGCCATCGGTTTTCTCACGATTTTTTCCTTCACCGTTTTTGAAGTAAGTGATAATTAGACAATATGCACATGAGTTCGAAAAGTCAGAGGTGCGTGCATTGGGTTCGAACTCAAGACCTATGGACTTGGCAGTCCGCCGGTCCACGGGTGTTCTGATGAAAACTAATCTGTATATTATTCATTAAAAATAATACATAAAGGTAGTTATTACGTAGAGATGACTGTCTATGAATATGCTGTCTCTTTAACATGGCTAAGATCGTAAACACGACTACGGGTACGTTTAAGGCGACGATAACCGACTTTTAATGATTTTATATCGAAGATCACGTCTAAACGAGTAGTGTTAATTATTTAGAAAAAAAAAAAGTTAAATTAGAGCATTTTTTTAATAACTTAATATAGGAATATTTTAGATAATGTTTATATTACATAGTGAAATTAATTTGTATATTTACGTCTAACGTGGATAAACAACGGAAAATCACGCCAAATCTATCAAACGTATTTTCTAAAACCTTCACCATTTTAAAGATAATTTAATTATTGATCTTTTAGTATACATGTTTTATTAAAATAGGTTTTTGATATATAATACATTAATAATGCGTCTAATTTGGGACAGCGCTCCTTAATAGGCGAGTCCGGGCTGGACGTACGATGCGTTGCGTGACCTCAGTACAGAACACGCAAGCTAACCACTCAAGGTCAGGAATATATCTGCGTCTTATGGGGTTGGGTTAAGTATCATTGAACCATCAGGAATTTCTCAGAGTAGTCAGGAGTTTGGATTCCAGCGAAGTGTGGTATTCAGTGGTAAACACCTCTCCTCTACTACTCTCCATTCAAATATGTATACAACGTGTTCCTTTTGATGGCCAATAACTTAAAGGTTATAATGTTACAAAATAAATAGTTTCGAAGATAACATAATATTAGACTCTTGGTGTGTGTATCTAAGTTTAATTGATAAGTACATTCAATCATTTTCATTCAAACCAATCATTCATATTTAAAGCTAAGAAAATGCGACGTTGTCATATTTTTTTAAGTGAAAACTTAGGCGCGTTGGGCTATTTAGAAATGGAACTAAACCATTGATTTTGTGACACCGTGGTGATACCAGCTTTTGACCATTAAAAAGACATCAACGCGTTGATTACCGCGGTGCCGATTTTATTCAAGTTTTCACTTCTGTCGGCACTCCCGAAGTGCCACTGTTTTTTTTTTTTTTATGTATTAAAATATTCAGTTTTTTATATTTGACGTAAGGCTGTTTTACATAAATAATCGTGATTTTGTCGAATTATTTTGAATGAAAAATGAAAAAGAAAAAAAAAACTGGCACTCCGGGAGTGCCGAGAGAAGTGAAAATTAAAAAAAAAATCGGCACCGCGGAATCAACGCGTTGATGTCTTTTACTCCACGCACCGCGGCAATCAACGCGTTGATGTCTTTTACTCAACGGTGTCGGTAAATTCCGTCACAGTGTCGCGAAATCAATAGTCTCATCTCAAAAATACCCAATGCGCACGAAGAAGTTTTCACTTCAAAAAAAATATTTATATGCCAGTTGATTCTTTGACATCAGGATATCAAAAGGAACACGTTGTAAATAGTTATTGGTATAACTAAACTAATCCGATGAAGTCTTATAGCTACACAATTATGATCGTATCGTGAGACTGTATCGGGTATGCGTTTCTAGCACGCTCTGATTAGCAAATAGGTGCACTTCCGTCTGCTGCGAGTAGGGTGGGAGGCACTGTTGTCAACCCTCTGAATTTTTTGTTGAATGCCGAGATAATGACAAATGAATGTTTAAAATAACTGATCGGACGAGTGTTATCAGTTGTTTTGTAAGTAGAACTTAATCAAAAGTGGAAAATATTTTTGTATAGCGTTCGAAGAAACCGCGTAGAAACCCGTAATTTTATAGTAAACTAGCTCCTGTCCTGCCCGTGACTTCGTCGGCCTGAAATTTCTTGTTCCCCGAACCTCCCCGTCGCGTCGCATCGCATCGCCTGCTCGCGCTGTGACTTAATTTTCGCTTAGCATTCTTTCTGACTTTTTATCTTTTTGCTCGGCTCCTAAGGGTTCTAGCGTGATATTTTATTCCCTCAATAAAATGCAAAAATATTTTTAGAAACTGACTGGTAGTTCCAGAGATTAGTGTGTTCAAACGAACAAACTCTTCAGCTTTATTATTAGTTTATAGAAAAGTTGTTCGTTTAAGCACTAGGTGGACTTAAATATGATATTTTCAAATACTTTTTAAATATTATTTCCAAGTTACTCTAAGACAACTAGGCTCTATGGCGTGGGAAATCATCATTATCCTCCTGCGCTTATCCCAATTTATTTTGAGGTCGTGACAGTACGCTTTTTTCTTCCAAACATCTCTAATAGAGCCGTCATCTCAGAATTCACTTTCTTCCTAGCTATATAACGTGGCGTGGGAAAACATCTTAAGGAAACCTGAACTTAATGAACTGAAGATCAAAACGCACTGTGCTAGCGGTTACAATTACAGTGGTAATTATGACCACAAAGAGTTTACAAGTCATTACTTTCGCTATAGTGTTTAAATCTGAGGTAGATAATTGTGGAGGCAAGCCAATCCCGGATATTAAACTCCTAAAGTAACCCACTTCATTTAAAATTTTACTTATAGTACAAAAAAAAAATGTTTCAGGAAAAATAAGAATATTTTTAACATATTGCGACCTGCTTTACAAAAAAGAGAAAAAAAAACGGAATTTCTCGAAACTGCATGGACGAGAACTGGTGACTTCACCTCGCTTTGAAAGATGAATGAGCATGTGCGGATCACAGATGATACAAAAGAGATATAATACGCTTAGCATTGAGTATCTACCTGCAGAAGATCTTGAACTTAGTATTAAAGAAAAGAGCCTCCACAAGTAATAACCAGTTATGTTTAAGTCCCATGTAATAGGGGGCAAGCTTTACAAGCTGCCACAAAAAACTCCGGGCTTTGACTGAGAAATTTCTGAAAATGGAAAAAGCCCAATAACACTTTTCTCGACCTGGGAATCAAACCCAGGACTTTATGCTCAGCAGTGGCGGTTGCAACCAGAACAACCGAATAATAATCTAATTTCCATTACCTAAACTAATATTATAATAAGGAGAAAAGATTTGATTTTTTGTATGTTTGTTTGTTTGTTACGCTTTCACGCTAAAACGGCTCAACGGATTAGGATGAAATTTGACACATGGGTAGACCATAACCTGGGTTTGGACATAGAATACTTTTTATCTCGATATTTCCACGGGATCGAGACGTATGTGGGTGAAACTGCAGGACGCTGCTAGTCTTAGCATATGATGATCTAGTGATCGCAAGCGCGGTTGCTCAGCCGAGTGAATCTTGGGTTCGATCACCGGATCGAGGAAAGTGTTATTGGGCCACGGTCCGACATGCTAAGCGTTTTATGCGCGTGTACTCCCAAAGGTTATTGCAATTTTGAGTCCTATGCTAATTACATAAAGCATAAAGCTTATTTTCGCTGATCGGTGACTGCGCGGTTGTTGATCCGTGGCTACGCGCGTACGCGGTGTTGGTAGGAGGATTTCGAAATAAGCTTTATGTAATTAGCATAGGCCTCAAAATTACAATAACTTTTGGGAGTTCACGCGTATAAAACCCGTATGTTGAACGTGGTCTTAATATCAACGTGCAAGCAATGCTGACCTCCTTAAAAAGTGGGTACCTCTGCCAACCCTGTTAGATAAATACAGTCTAACTATTATCTTAATGTCCCTCGGGTATCATCGGATTTCCGAATGCAAATTTCCATGTCCATCAATTATTAGATTTATCGTGTATAATAATTTGAATTCAGAACTAAGTACTTTATTGTTGTTTAGTTTTGATTTTCGTGTGAACTTTATATAGAGCTGTAAAACTATTTTCCTATATGTCGCGCCTGCGGCTTTAGCGGCTTTCCTCCCATTTCTTAAATAAATTACATTAAGTTAAAAGAGTATTAACAACCCTATATACTTCCAAGTCGATTGAGAGCGTCCGGTCTGCACCAAGTGCAAAGGGCAACTGATAGAAATTCCACAACTGACGAAACACGAGGTTTGCCGAGGGACATTAGGAACATAATTTGTACTGTACAGGGGTAATACAACGTTTGGTATATTTCAAGCAGCGGGAAGAACAAGGCTACCAATAATGATCTTCTTCTTTACGTGTGGATAGTAACTAACCTGGTGTCAGAGTTTTAAGGCCGTCCATGGGCCTCTGATTTGGCTTCATATGCCGTCAAGAAACAGGCATGCTGGTTTCCTCACGATGTTTTCTTTAACCGTTTCTGAAGCAAGCCGATGACGATGATATAACATCGTAAAACTGATGTTTCCTATCTGACTTCCCGGCGATTCCGACCATCATCTTAATCTGCCTAGCCTTTTCCCAACTATTATATTGGGGTCAGCTTCCAGTTTAACCGGCTGCAGCTGAATACCAGTATTTTACATGGAGCGACTGCCTATCTGACCTCCAAAACCCAGTTAATATGTGACATGATACCTCTTGGTAAGACTGGTTGTCAGACTTTTGGGCTTTTGATAGCCCGTAACGACTGCCAAAGATCTACAAATGACAGCCGGGATCACGGAACGGTCCCGATATGTAATTAATGGTCACCCATCCATGAACCGACCTCCACAAGCGTAACTTAACCTTCGACGGAACCGTGCGGCTATTATTATTGTCACGAGCCCCAATCGAAAAAAATTAAAATAACTTACTAAAGCAATGTAGTTTACAAAAGATTTTTATCTGTCAGTTCAACAAAATTCCTTTGTCTCTTACAATAATTGTAAAAAAAAAGTTGTTACACTTTCCACAGACAACTTTATCTTTTTACGACAGGTACAGTTATGTACCTACAACGAAAACTTTCATTGTTATTAATTAAGAAAAAAATACAGATTCGGTAATTGGTTGTCCATGGTTTTGTGAGCAGGAAAGGAAAACTATGTCATGTTCTTCTTTTCACTTCTGTCTTATAAAAGTTATTAAAGATTAAAGATCTTTTACTGTTCTTGAGAGCGAGATAGTCGTTTCGGGGAATAAGAATCGTGAATGGCCGACAAATTTTGTGGCCTACTTACAATAAGATTTACATTGTGTTTCAAATTCGAATGAACCACGTTATTTACAGTATACCCTCATTTCGGAAGGGATGTTTAAGTTCTAGTCCCGGGTCGTGCCTCATGGCTAAGTAATAAATAACAGCCGCACTGGTCGATCAAGGTTAAGCTACGCTTGCCAAGGTCGGTTCATGGATGGGTGATCATCCATTACATACAATAAGACCTCTCCGGATCTCGGAAAGCACGTTATGCCGTTGATCCAGCCTGTCATTTGTAGATCTTTGATAGTCGTTACGGGTACTTGAGATTACTGACAAATGCTTGCACTGGCTGGACAGGTCCATTCAAATCTGTGTGGTTCTTTCCTCAAAAGACCATTTCAGACACTAATCTACATGGTCCTCATATGGCCTGACCAAAATTATGTCTGGACTTTAAAAGAGACTTGAGTTTGTTTCGCCATTTCTTCTCAGGAATTGTCAGATAGGAAATATCGACTCCACCTAATTTTTTTTTTTTTAAATATGACGTATACTAGTGATTGTGATATCATATTTACAGAATAAACAATTTCATTTTATTTCAATTCAGTGGGAAATCTGAATTCTAAATATAAATAAATAAATATTAAAAACTGTCTTACAAAACGATATCGTGTTACCCAGTAAATAGGTTGTGTGGGTCAGAATGAGATAGGCAGTCGTTTCATGTAAAATACTGGTATTCAGCTGCATCCAGTTAGACTGGAAGCCGTCCCCAACATAGACATGACACACTCGATGCACCTAGTCAACTTATATATCGATAAAAAAAAATTACACAGTTATTGATATCACTGACTGATTGACACGCTATTATTCCTTTTGACATTTTTTAAAATTATTGTAGCCTTGTTGACATTTGACATGTTTGTATTAATTTGAATTTTTTACTGTAATTCGAATGATTTCACATTAATTTGTAGTTACTTATTATAATTTCCTAATTGTTATTTAAAACTATAATGTAAATTAAATATGATTTGCAAACCAATGTGACGGCAGAACATGGAGATAGCAAAACATCTATGTACTAATTACCCATTTTTGCAAAGTATTAAATGATTTGATTTTGATTTGTTGCTCGACAAAAATTACTACTTTTCGCTATCTATTTCCTTACAAAATTCTTCCGATAGACAACTCTTCTAAATTACATAAAACCATAACAAATTGGTCATTTTGAATGCGTGACTTTAGTGAAAATGAGAGTAACTTTCTCTGAGTGACGTCACGGCTAGTTTTTGTCGATTACTGTTAGACATGTCATCGGTTTTCTATAGTTCGGTAAAATTGCTTCGTTGTTATGTCATTCAGTCTCTGTTGTTGGGGGTAGGCAGAGTGTGAAGCGGTAATGATAATGTTTTAAAGCCTAAAATTACTATACCTTTTTTGTGGCATAGTAATTTTATTCTAGGTACATCGTTTTCACATAATAATTATAATGTGCACATATCGAAATCAGGGAATTTATATTTAATTGTATCGACGAAAAGAATATTTTAAAAAACTAAATATTTATTTATATGGCATTTTGTTCTGTTTGGCGTCTTATTGAAAAATTTAACGATTATAATAATAAAAAAAACAGATTTTTGCTAAAAAACCATGTTTATTTTCAATGTAGGGTAGTTTTTTCCACAATTTTTATGGGGACGCCTAATTACTTCCAATCATTATAGAGTTTGTTTTATCGCGATAAATCATTTAGTTTAAAAGTTACACCGTTTTGTTACAATTTTGTTTTTAAATCAATTTTTTTTTAAATATTTTTTCCGTTGATAAAATTAAGACTTTGAAGAATTTTGGTACTCTTGTAAAGGGTTTGTTCTGGGATATGCTACTTACCTACGTGTTTATTTCTGCTGCAGTCAAGCAGCATTGTCCGTTCCGGTTTGAAGTGAATCATTAAAACTCAGCCGCTTGCAGTCCACTGCTGACCATAGGCAGAGGTCTATGTCCAGCCATGGTCCAGGCAGGGGCTATGTCGGTTTATGTGTGTTTGTAGGTGGGTGTTGTGGCGCTGCCTAGGAGAGCCTAGGCAGCGCCACAACACCCACCTCCACCTTCCGCATTCAGTCTATCCCAGCCACCTTTTTAAGGCCGTCGGTCGATCTAGGTGGTCCCACACAACGCTTGCCGTTACCAGGACTCGTTTGTTCCCCACTTCAGCTTGTAGAAGAGTATGTATGCCGGCAAAATTACATGCAAGAGATAACGTAACTTTTTTACTTAGGCTGGTAACACACTTTTTCGCAATCCTATATCATTGCTACCAGCAGATCTATAGGTGGACTCAGCGTTTATCCTACAGATGGCGAAGATGGTCCGTTGGTTAGACATTTCTGCTTCCTCACGTGGTTCACAGCCAGTTGCAGAAATTAACTTTAACTTTTAAAGCTGGCATTAAATACTAATCTTCCATTGACTTGATTTTAATGGTTCTTTGATTAAATTAATGAAATCATTAGCGTTAATGATTACGTAATGGGGCATTAATGTTTGTAGTCTTTGTACAACTGGGTGTAAGTTCATTAATGTCTAACTAGAGAATGAAAGAAACTCGTAGATCTTAAGTTATTCTAATGCCAAACACCTGTAATTTCCATTTAGAAGCCAAGAAGTTTTAAATTTCTACTTAGCCATAACCTGCAAAAGATTCCTTGCCAAGTAAACATAGTACTTAAATCTAAAGGGTTACATGGCGTTTCGCCAAAACCCGAGCTTTCTCGAAACCCATTGAACTTGACTGTATAGTGAATATGTCCGAATACTGGATTCGAAGAGCAAAGTAGCTACTCGATTTGAATTTTAATTCGACAACTATTCGGAACCAAGCCTTGACCTCCAGGTTTTTAGAGCAAGCCTCGTTTTGTTGTCAATGAAGGAAGTTTTGCATGTCAAGATCAACGATAGCTCCTATCCTCCTGCACGCTTAGTTTGACCACAATAGAATCGGGTTTTGTCGACGGAAGAATAGACAAAATGACCGTTACACACTCACAATTTGTTATTTTGTCTATTCATCCGTCGATAAAACCCGTAGAAAACCCGTTTCTATGGTTGGTGGCTACGCGTGTTGGACAAGGAATACTTTCTCGTCTCTTCTTCATCCTGTGAATCGGCACAATGGTTTATCAGAATAGTATGTTGTATAAGCATTATCAGCCTATAACGTTCCCACTGTTGGAAAATAGGCCTCCACTCTGTGAGAGGGAGTGGGCCATTATCCGCATGTCACATGTCTTCGAATTTTCGGTTCTAGGACATGCTGGTTTCCTCACGATGTTTTCCTTCACCGTTTTCAGAGTTGCGGTGATGAAATAAATTACAAAAAGTGATGCCCTTGCATGGGTTCGAACGCACGACCTACAATTCGTAAATCGGGGCCGTCACCACCGGGGACACACAGACTCCGGGCTGCTACTGAGAAATTCCAGATAGAAAAACCCAATAACACTTTGCTCGACCTGGGAATTGAACCTAGGACCTCATGCAATAGACCTACGAGGCAAGCGAGAAGTGAGGGATTTATATTTACGAATTAATGTTAAAAACCTTGAGCATAGTGTTAACAAAAAACAAAAAAAAATAAACAACCGACTTCCACAAAAACACTACAAACTGAAAAATAACTTTGATTTCGGAAGTCGGTGGCATAGTAGGAAAATTAAAAACTAAAGATACCGACTTCCGACAGTCGAATCGAGAACCTCCTCCTTCTGGAAGTCAGATAAAAAGCTTTACCGTTGTGTTTGTCTAGTATAAAACATAAGTTAACAACTTATAAGTAAACTATTGTATAAGAAGAGCCTCCACAAGCAACGATAAAGTATCTACAGGTGCGTCCAGAGCACTCTAAAGCAGTCAATCGAACAATAAACTTTTCTGTCTTGACATTATGTCATCACATCACGAAATATCCTTGGTACGTAAAACTTGTATCGACACGAGAAAATAAAAAAAAACTTTAATCTCAAAAAACAAAAGACAAACGTGTTCCGATTACAAATATATAAAATTCATGGTCAACCACCAACAAAATGACCCAAATGTAATCTCTTAAAATGCACTAAGATACAACTTCGATTCGAAAGTGTACAACTCGATTAGAATTTTAAATCGATTCGGACAGTGTCGATTAGTATTCGATACTTGTCGTGATCGACACACATTGTGTCCTGATCATTTTTAACGATCCTTCCGGCTTTGAAACATGTTAGTATGTTGTTTTTAGAGGTGAGGAGACGAGGGTGAGACGATTTATAAATGAAGGCCAAAGAAATTGAATTGGCTATGTTAGAGACGGCGAGCAAAATAATATACCATCCTGACTCTTTCTGTGGGATTGTAAATGTCGAAAAAGGCAGCAGCATTTTCCTGCAATTAATCATAAATACAGGGAGGGGACGTCAATACGGCAATACATAGATTAAATGCCGTATATTGTCTAAATAATGACGTTCCCATTCTACAAACAAAAATCTGGCCACGCTAAGTCTGCATAGTAAAAAATGGTGGAATTTGAAAATCTATAGATGGCAACACCATCCTGTTCTACGAAAAAAGAATTTGATACTTTGTTTGTCTTTTTGTTTTTGATAGGTTGTTCTATTTATATTCTGATTTATTCCTGGTAAAGAACACTCACTTTAGCATGATGCAGTGTGGATTTGATACAGTTTTGTCATCGTATGGAGGTAGAGCATAGGTACGACATAGTCATTACCCATAATCTATTAGGCAACAATCAAAAGGTAAAATATCAAAATCATTAGATCTACTTACACGTCAACTTTTCGATATATTGTAAACATTGTCGTTTTTGGTTAAGGACGACATTGTGTTGTTCCTTTACATCTTGGCATTTACATATCATAAATTATGTATCTAATAACTCCCGCACTCTACTTTTAACCATTTTAGGTTTAACCATTTTTCTACTTTATTTTGTAAATCGTAAGCAATCTGACATTTCAAGTACCCCGAAACTGATATAACTGACTGATGTAAAAGTTTACCATAAACAAAACTTTTTGAGGTTGTCCATTTATTCCATTGCAGACTTAGCGTGGCTAGGCTCTAATATGCAATATGCGCTTTTATAATTTATAATGTCACGATATTATCGTGGATGTCCTCGTTCACGTCCATAAAATGTATGGAGATACGTACACGTTATAATGTTATCACGGACGGTTTAAAAAGTCTTCATATATTTTAATACATTTTACTTCTCTGTGTTCGTGTGTACACGTATGAATAGCACGAACGATCCTGACTTCTAAGTACAAAGGGAGCGCGCAAACTGGGTGCGACTAATGGCCGATTCCTATAATTTACAGACCTTATAGGTTACAATTAAAAACCTTATATTTTTACCATTAATTAATCAAAAACCTCATAGCTTTGCATAGTGGACCCTCCTGTATGGAAGTAGCTATCACAGGTACAATTAGCTTGCGAATCTATTTATATACCTAGTTTAGCAATTAAAATGGTACAGAAAACTAACCGTTTTCGTTTATAGGAATGGAGCATTAGTCGTACGTATAGTTCCGTTGTCCTAACACAATCCGAACTTGTTGGGATTTGTTCTATTTCACGGAGAAAAACGTTTCCAGTGTTCGCACTGAATTCGTACGATCATGGTCGCACACGCATACAAATTCGTACGAAAACGCATCCAAAGTGCCCGCAGCCTTATTCGGACCATCTGTACTTTTAAAAACTTTGATTAAACTTTGCCGCTTTAGTATTGCCAGTGTTTTAATTTCTTGTCGTATTGTCATCCCCACATAAACCGCTTAATAGTGGTAACACTTGTACTACGGAAACTGCCGACAAAAAGGCCCTATCAGCATCAAATTGTTACTATACGTTCGGTTGATTGTATCTAATGCTGTAACCAATGTGTTTAGAAATCGTGGTCATGTGAATAGAAAACCACGCTTGTTAACCTTGAACAAAATACAAAAGGTAGTAAATTTATTATTACTTTATTAAAAACTTGTATGAAAATATCTGTCTCATAAATAGGGTGGGACATCGACGCGAAAACTGTTACCATGGATTCAGTACATGTTTCTGAAATCCTTCGTTGAAATTTTTCGTCGGTAATTTAAAAAACAATGTGCTGTTCCATACATTTTGACCGCGTGGGTGTTGCACTTTTCTATGAAACAACTGATTTTTATTTTAATAACAGACGAAAAATTTCAATGCAGGGGCGTTCAGAATCATGATTTTGAATCATCATTTTTAGTACCAAAATTACCCCAAATCCATTAAAAATTACAAAGGTTTCAACAGAGGTCATAAGTTATGACTTGTAGACACCCGCTAAATGACGACCGCCCGCGCCACATGTAATAACCCGGTATAATTCCCAATTGAAAAAAAAAGGGGCGATTTTTTTTTTCTGATATTTGCCACATAAATAGACCCGAGCGCTTTTTTACATGTTGTATAATAGGCACCTTATTATGATCCTTAGTGATAATTTTCTTTGCCTATATACCCATATAATGTACCTATGTTTATTAATTCCTTACAAAAAAAGTCGTATCGTTAACGTCTCGTGAGTAGTAAACGACATTATTTTCTAGCTATCATTGATATCTAGAAGACGGGGAGCGGGTCAAATTCTTGACACTATTTATGTCTTTATTTAAGTATAAATAGTTTTACAGTTACTAATTTATGTCATAAATAGCTGATAAATGATTATGTTAGACCAGCACCGGTCCTAGAGTGAAGCGGTCGCTCTAGGCGCTAGATAGCAAGGGGCGCCAAAAAGCTAAATACGAAAAACAATTTCTAGCGTAAATAAAATTTCAATGGCGTCTCTTGATTGATTCATTTCATTATTTCGTGACTGATTGAAATTGACACCAAATACTCATTTAATAATAACATAACATCACGCCTGTAATCCCCGAAAGGTTAGGCAGAGGTGTACTACCTATAGATGGAAAACCCAATAACACTTTGCCCAACAATATTATTTTTTTTTTGTGGGAAATTATCAAATAACTTCTCCTGTTCTGGGTGGAGCGGGAGGGCGTGTCAGACTCTTACTGACTAAAACCCACCCGTGTTCTTTCAGTTGCCTATATTGCCAAGGGCCACGGTAACCCTTTCGGACAATAACCGCAACCCCGGCAGACTGCCCGACCCGGGAACCGAACCCAGGACCTCATACTCAGCAGTAGCGCTTGCGACCATTAGACCAACGAGGCAGTCATTTAATAATACAGCAGTAAAAGCTTTCTTGTAGATTATTAAACAAATATTGGCCACATATTTTTTATTTTTTTACGTTATCAACAGATAACGGCGATACATTGAAGTTAAAATGTGCCATGACGTCACGATTAACTAGATTTTATACTTACTTGTGATGGAGCGACCCCCAAAAGCAAAAAATACGTGTCTAATATTTTTTTTTATTATCTGACGTACGGACTAAATAGAATTTCAGTTTTTTGACCCAGGTATCATCCATATTAGAGCTACTTAATTTAATTTAAATTCAATAATTGTTGATAGTGAGTATTGGTTGCCCAGCGGTAAAGGCCCCGAATTACGAGTTGTAGCTTGTAGGTCGTGAGTTCGAACCCAGGCAGGCGCTTTACTTTGTGTAAATATTTTCATCACCACTGCTCTCAAAACGGTGAAGGAAAACATCGTGAGGAAACCGGCATGTCCTAGAACCAAAAATTTGAAGACAAGTGACATCTACCAACCCGCACTGGGCCCGCGTGGTTGATTACGGCCCACTCCCTCTCGATGACAGGAGGCCTGTGTCCCAGCAGTGGGGACATTATAGGCTGATTATGCAATTGTTGACATTTGCAATCAAAGTATTATTTAATCAACATGAAACTGAAGTAGAATTCACGCAAAGTGAAAGTGTCGATCAAAGGGTCCTAAAAGACAATCTCGCTCTACCCTGATCAAGTGCTAGGGCCGGTGCTGTTGATTGAAAGTCTATGAATAATGGGCCGGAAGGTGTCGCCATATTTTTAATTAGGCCACAATCTATTACTTTTGCTGTCTCGCAGGTGGATTTATAGACACGGAATTTAAGTAACACATACTTAGTTTAATTTCCGCGAATATTAGCACTAAATCAATCACTAAGTCGCCAATTTGTCGGCAATTTCTTGTTTCTTTTGCAGCGAATTGCCGATTTTCAAACAACCACTCGCCTGCACGGTAACGATGTCAAATTGTTTGACTCAGTGAGGTTTGAGGGTCAGTGATAGCCTAGTGGTGTGATTGTCGGCCTGCCAAGTCACAGGTCTCGAGTTCGAATCCAAGGCACGCACCTCTGCCTTTTCGGATTCATTTGTGTATTCTATAATTATAACTTGCTTCAAAACGGTGAAGGAAAACATCGTGAGGAAACCGGCATGCTTGAGAGATATTTCTCAACAGAATGCGAAGCCAAGTCAGAGGCCCATGGACGGCTTTAAAACTGACACCAGGTTAGTCACTAACCACACGAAAAGAAGATTGTGGCTTTATTTCATAATTATAACATTCAAGCTAACACTAAAATATAAATATAGTATGTACAAGTATATAACAAAAAAAAGCGGAGAGCTCATTGGGCATAAAAAAAAATCGTCCGCATCGCTGTCAAAGGGAAAAGTGCCCAAACGGCTGGCGGCATCGCCACCAGCAAACGCTTTCTTTGGGCCTCTGGTCATGTGAACAGTCGACCAGCAACCGCTTAGCGATGTCCCGAATTCCTCGATCAGCAATCGGACCCCAAGACCCCGTTGTTATAACCCCAAACGGCTCAAACATATAGCTCCCAATAGGGTTGTTATATTTGCGCCGTTTGAGGTTTTCTGCTCCTGTAGCAGCCGCCTCAGTACAGCTCGCCGTGCTAGGAATGCCGCGATGTTGTCGACATAGGTAGCATCCCACACTAAAGGTCTGCCCAACTTCCAAGGCATTATGGTCATTTATTTCAATGAAATAATGGCAGTTTTGATAGTTATAAACTCGAGTGCGGCGTTAGGCAGGTAGGTCTAACTTCCCCGAGGCTTTTTAATATTTATGTAAATAAACTGCTTGTTGATCTCAGCAGCACTCATGTCGGATGCCATATAGATGGAGTACGTTGAAATAACTTAAGTTATGAAGACGACATGGTGCTGCTGAGCCCTACTATCAGTGGAATCAGAAAGTTACTCTCCATTTGTGAAGGATATGCCAAACAGCACGGGCTAAAATACAATCCTACAAAAAGTGAGCTGTTAGTGTTTCGTCGCAGGAATAACAATCCAACATTTGTCCCTCCTGTAAAATTAAATGGTTTACTTTTGCAGAGTTTGCACTTTAAATATTTGGGCCACATTGTTACTGAAGAATTAAAGGACGACTTGGATATGGAAACGGAGCGCAGGGCACTGCGCACTGCAGGAATTGTGAGGGAAAATATGATATGCAGAAGGTTTCATGGTTGTTCAGTTCCCGTGAAACAAACTCTTTTTAAGGCCTATTGCCAAATATTTTACACCAGCAGCCTTTAGGATAACCTGTGCATTCAATACAAAAATGCTCTCAGGGCGCTGTTGAGAGGAGGAGACGCCCAGGGCGTCGGGAATCGCGGGGCGATTTCCGGCCACCGTAGGCGCGGGCTTGCGGACGGTGAGCAATGGGTGGCTCACCGTCCGATAAGGTCCAGGCCCGGGTCGACGGCGCGTTGTGTTCCACGCGCGCCTCAAAGAGATGTCAGCAGATTTGAAGGGGTCCACTAGGGCCGATGCCTGCCGGGGTTGCGAAGAAAACCGAAAGGGAGATCGTGGCCCCCGGTAACAGGGCAACCGAAGGAACATGGGTGGGTTTTAGTCAGTAAGAGTCTGACACGCCCTCCCGCTCCGCCCAGAGCGGGAGAAGTTATTTGATGATTTCCCACACTCAAAAAAAAAAAAAGGGCGCTGTTGAGGCTTCCACCGTACTGTAGTGCGTCAGGTATGTACGCTGATGCGCACACTGACGACTACTTTGCGATAATGCGGATATGGGACATCGCGTCATCGAGTGCATTATATCCGACCTGCAACAGACGGACCGGCACTGCCTGGAGTGAGTTTAGGATGCCAAACTCGATCCCTCAAAACATGTCAAACTGATGAACGTCAATAGGACAGATTTAATTATGAGAATTTAATTTAATGAATACATACAATAAGTATCTATAAGGAAGAAAGTTGCTGGAGTAACATTTCGAGTAAGGGGGAGCAGCAACAGCATTCTGAGGGTTTTTGCAGAGAGAGTGGATGGGCTTACAATGGGGACGTTTACCAAAGTACATGTTGGCAACAAAGCTAGTTTTTGAGTAAGATGTAATATACCACCACCCTATGGGCCTTGATGCATGACAATTTTTTTTTAATTGTTCAAGTGTTAATACGAACGTCAATTGACATGCCGTTTACCGTAGCACCGACGTATTTACCTATTTTGACGGTAAAGCAGCGTTGCTAATGTTTTGATTGGAAAGGTGCACCTGAAGTCGGAGACATTACTGGGATATGTCACAGACCATTTATTTTAAGAGGTGTATTCTAAGACAATGTGCTGAGTTTTGAGGTCTGCTACAGCCTCTGGATATACTAAGCCAGCCACGTAGCCTCAAGGACGAAAGCATGATGAAAAGACCCTAAGATACCCCAGGCAAAGACCGCGCAGTTGACCGTCGGCGACTTGTTAGTCATCGTATTCTCCTGTCGGCGATTATTGTCCGAAAGGGTTACCGTGGCCCCTGGCAATATAGGAAAAAGAAGGAACACGGGTGGTTTCTAGTCAGTAAGAGTCTGACACGCCCTCCCGTTCCGTCCAGAGCGGGAGAAGTTATTTGATAATTTCCCACCCAAAAAAAAGTCATCGTATACTATAGTAGTCTTTGTAGTCATCTACGAATTATTAATTCACTGAAGTAAAATGACAGGTGCCAGCTGTCACTTTGTTAAATATTATGGACATATTTTTTGTTTTTATTTAACACTTAATATTTAACTGATTTAGATTAAACTAAGTCGTTAGTTAATTCAACATTTGTGATTATAATATTAAATTAACCTTACTAGCTGCGCCCCGCGGTGTCACCCGCATAAGTCTCGATCCCTTGGGAATGTCATCATAAAAAGTATTCTATATATTAACCCGAGTTTTAAATTATTTGTGTGCCAAATTTCATCCAAATCTATTCAGTAGTTTTTGCGTGAAAGAGTAACAAACGTCCATCCATCCTCACAAACTTTCACATTTATAATATAATATTTAATTAAATTATTTAAATAAAAGTAGGATTATTTAACTAGATGACAGCTAGCATCTGTTATTTTACTCCAGTTATTTAATTATTCGACTTAATAATAGACAGCGTAAGCTTAGTAAGAGGATTGCCGTTGACTACGGAACCCTAAAAACTTGATACTTTAAACCTAGTCCACTTAAACAGTGCCATTTGGAACAGTGAGATATCGTTTACGAATCTTCGTTTTATGCAAAATTCTGTTCATATGTATTAGCTCCGTAACGGTCGACCTCTATACTCACAAATTTAGGAAGTAAGGTGCGATGCACATTACGTGCTGTGGGTGTGAAAGCGATAGTGAAACTACTGGTACCCGTTTTGGGTTAACTTAGCTGTTCTTTTTCTTTTCCCTTGAAACAGACATATCATGCATCAGTAAAGACACGCTAGTCTGATTCTAGCCCGTCCCATCCTTGATGTCCTCCCTCCGGTTGACCCCCTAAGCCGAGGTTTGTACCACACAGGGGTGCCCTTAGCGAGCGTTCACCTAGTTTTAATTAGCATAGTTGAATAACCCCTGGCTGGAGGTTTTAAGTGTAGTAGCTTAAGGCACCCACAGGAAAGCCCAGTTAAGTAGTCATGATCTCAGAGGTCAACTAAGAGATGGACTACCAAAAAATAAAAAGCAAGTATGATTACCAAAGTTAGGCTAGATTATAATACGCTTAGCAATTTACTAACTAGTAGTGTCAATTTTATTGTACCTTATATTTACAAACTCTGGCTGGTAAATCCTAAGATTTGAAAATAAAACCTAAGATTTTTAAGTAAAACCTAAGAATTGCAAGTAAAATCTAATAATATACCAACTGGATAATGAATTTTAAATTTAAATGCAATTTTGGTGGTTATTTTATTTATTGGTACTGATAATTGACATAAAATTGTATATTAGTGAAAAAAAAAAATTACAGTGATGATAAATAAAATAATAATAATTAAATAAAATATTACATTATTTAAAATTCATTACGTAATATTTTCAACACAATGTATTATTGTATTTTCTTAAGAAATAAATGACGGATGACATCGGGTTTTTACAGTAACATTTACACCTATGAAAGTTTGACCACAGGCAATCTAAAGTCCACCCATCCAGCCACTCTAGCTATCTATTTATTTTGTACAATGTCAACTGAAAAACTAATATTGATAGAATTTTGTAAAAGGTAGAGCCCATGAAGGAGGAAGACTTTTCAGATGGGAAAACGAGCGACCCTTGCAATAGTCGCATATGATGTGTAACATCTGACATCTCACGTCGGTAAAGCAACATTGGCCTCGTCAAGGTCGTTTCTGACGGCCAACTATAGCACCGCGCGCGCTCATTGGTCAAATCAAATTGCGCGCGCTTCCCCGGATTCCTGTTATACACGTCCGTCGCTTTTCACGAAATCACTTCCACAGATTTCAGGAAATCGAGAGGGATGATGTTACAGAAATTGATGTAAAAACCGGGAGTGCCGACAGAAATAAAAATTTGAAAAAAAAAAATCGGCACCGCGGTACTCAACGCGTTGAAGTCTATTACTCCCCGCACCACGGTAATCAATGCGTTGATGTCTTTTTAATGGTCAAAAACTGGTGTCATCACGGTGTCGCGAAATCAATGGTTTAGTCCCATCTCAAAAATGTCCAACGCGCCTAAAGAAGTTTTCACTTTAAAAACTGTTTATATACGGACAGATCGAAATGAAGATTTTACTATTTTACTACGTAGGTACTCGTACTACTTCGCCATTAAAACTGGATGAATGTCACTGTCAGTAATTCATCTAGAATCCGTTTAATAAAACATTGGAAAAATAACGGTTATCACCCTTTCGTTATTTCGATATAAACTCCGATATTTAACGATAAATACAACGCAATGTAATCTATTTATCATTAACATTAAAAAAATTACTGTAAAGTGCAGTAATTTCAACAATATTACAAAATAACTGTCGTTATTTTTCTAATGTAAAATAGTGTATAGTTTATAATGATGTCTTGTCCTTAGCATGTCGATGGCATATAAAATTTAAATGTCCTGTTTGGCCTAAAACTCGAAGAATTATTACCATGCTAAAATGTTCTCTTCGCTTGGCCTACGTAACAAACCTTATAACACTCATTCATTAATTTGACACTCATGCTAGCTTATTAATATGCATACGATAATTTTTCCTACACACGATTGATACACATTCCCACGAATTTCTGTTTAATAAGTACATAGAGGTCAGTGGATCACTGGAGAATACCGCTTTATGAAGCAGACAGTTCATCATAATTTTCAGTGTCTACCTAAACATGGCAGCCTATGTCTAGGTAGACATTGAACATTTTTACTGATGCAACTGAGCGATTGCCTATCTGACTTCCACAACTCAGTTACTGGGTAACACACGATGTCCCTTGGTAACACTGGTTGTCAGACTTTCGGGCTTCTGATGACCCGTAACGACTGTGAAAGATCTAATTCACAGTCGTTATGGGTCATCAGAAGCCCGAAAGCCGGGACCAACGGTTTAACATGCTTTTAGAGGCACGGAGGAGTCTTGGTATGTAAAGATGTTCACCCATCGCCTGTTATTACTTAGCCACGAGCCCGTGTTGGCGTTACCAATTTACAATTATTATGTCAACCATGGTGATGCAGCTGACGTTATGCCTCTGATTGTTTCTTCTTGGCAGTCATTGGGAGAAAGATGTTCGAAAAACTGCTATATTTATCACATTTGCTTCATGAATTTGGTAAAAATTGTTTGATCCATCACGGTTCGTTTTCGAATCGACGAATCACAGGCGATCCTGATTTCAACCAATGTTATTGGTTCCTGAATATCTCTGCTCCGTTCCGGTCGTCACCGCTTCAGCGGAAATAACCTTTAGTCGCCATTTATAAATGACAGCCACAAGGAACGAGAAGATGTCAAGACACACGACCAAATAAAAAAGAAAAGAAAAACAGTGGCACTCCGGGAGTGCCGACAGAAGTGAAAACTTGAAAAAAAATCGGCACCGCGGTAATCAACGCGTTGATGTCTTTTTAACCGTCTTACGAATTTTCTATCAGGTCACGTGTCCTGACGCGAGTTTAACATTTTTTACCTATTACAAAAAAAAGTGCACAAAGCCGCTAAAGAAGTTTTCACTTCAAAAAAAAACTGACTATTTTTGTCCATATTTTGTTAGTACCTATTACATTATCTTAAAACTATGTTAGTAATGACGAGATCAATTAATACAATTAGGTAACATAATATAATACTCGAAATAAATAATTGAAAATGAATTAAAATTAAATTCAAATTCAATAAATAAATAAAATAAAATTTAATTATATAAAATAATAAATAAATCTGTGTAGAGTAACATAAAAAAAAGGAAGACGCGCCACGGGTGTCCTTTTACTTCTGGGAAAGTATTACTGTTAAGAATCAGGATATTCTCTTTCCTAAAAGATCCTTGTCGAAATCTAACGAATAAAATTAGAAACATGCAAACCAAGATTTTCGCTAGACATGTAACATCAATCGATTTAGCCCGCGACGGGTGAAAACTAAGAAAGTGTCACACACATTATATAGCTAAACTACAATTTACTCAGATGGGGAAATCTAGGCAGTTGGCAAACTCTCGCGTGTCTAGATTTTAAACACGGTCTTTTGAGCTTTGAGCTGACAACATAAAAGATGTACGGAGCTTTTCAACGTTGTTTTGCGTTTTCTAAAAATAACGTTTTTAGAAAACGCAGTTTTCAGTGTAATATTTGTCTTGGTTATGTTCTTCGTTTAGCGAAGGTTAATGGTCTATCAAGTTTTAATTATGTACAAGCTTTTAAAATCAAGGAAAAGTAATATATTTTATCATAAGTATGTTGATCTGTCCATCGATATTATACAAAAAAAAAAAAAACAAAAAAAAAAACTGGCACTCCGGGAGTGCCGACAAAAGTTTAAACTTGAAAAAAAATCGGCACCGCGGTGATGTCTTTTACTCGACGCACCGCGGTAATCAACGCGTTGATGTCTTTTTAAGGTCAAAAGCTGGTGTCATCACAGTGTCGCGAAATCAATGGTTTAGTCCCATCTCAAAAATGCCCAACGCGTCTAAAAAAGTTTTCACTTAAACAAGAGACGAATTAGATTACCTACTGGAAAATAATGTAATTGATACTTCACTTTTAAACCATAAAATAACATTATGCAAAAACATTTACGTGTAAAAAGAGATCGAAGAGAGTAGTGTTGCTACTCATCATAGCTAGCCTTAATCAACTAAACTGCAATATTTACACAGAACGACCCCTATCATATTCTCAAAATAGTATTAAAGTAGAAGATTCATTCTAAATAATTCTTTCTCTCTTCCACAGAATCAAGAAAACTCTTCGGCGGCTACCGAATAACTCCCACTTACTGCAAAGCATCGCGCGCCGCAAAATACAACAGAGGCAACACAATATGCATGTTCAACCACGAATGTTACCAGCGAGGGGGGGAGGTAGTGGGAGCCTGCATGGACGGATTTCTCTTCGGGGCTTGTTGCCAGCTCAAATCTGACAGCCAATCACACATCCCTAAAGGACCTGGCATCGTCATGACGAGTTACCTAGACTATCCAGAAGCTACTGAAGGTGACGATTACGATGCAGAAGAATTAAGTGCTTGGCATAACAGTTACAAGCCTGTAGTTACACCTGGGTATAAACCTGCAGATAAGACATCAGCTACAACTTTTAAACCAGAGGACTTGAGCACAGAAGGAGAACATGCCGAGATGATCTCCGAAGGGTTAACTCAGATTACAAATACGTTACTCAGTTCGCCTCCTAAAGATAGTAACGGTGTTATTTATATGAAGCCAAAACCTGATTATTATACGCACAGCAGTATTGATCATGGTGGTCCAGATACTATTCTATTTCATACTAATGGGTCTGTAGTTGATACGGTGGTTAGACCTTCGGATTTCAATATTCAACTGTCGTCAATGCAGACGAAGCCAACAGTTACTCCGAGCACGTCAACAACGGAGGCTCAAAAGACGGTATCAACCCATCGACCAATTAAACCAATATTCAGGCCAAAGCCTGTGACTTCAACAGAAAGATACGTCATAATTTCATCAGTCACAAAAGACACGCAGAAACCTCCAGAATTGTCGTCAATTAATAGTATTATTCAGATGCTCAATGATAGTACGCCAAGTATGAACGAAGATGTGACTCCATCTATTGATATTATGGAGACTAAATCTTCACCAGCTCCGTCATACTCCTACACGTATCCAAGTTTCTCATCTACTGGTCACTACGTTACTTTGAAACCTACATCACTGTCAACATATTTGACAAAAAAACCAACACCAAGCAAAAAGCCGTCTTATGACTACATTCATACGACTCCAAACAGCTTGCCACAGGACGATAAGCCATCGTCTTACTTCTCTTCGCCGAGCCCTAGTCAGTCTACTAGTCAAGCTATTGATACCTTCAATAGATACCCTACTGATCCCACTGATTTCGGTGACTTATCTACCTTCAGTTATGTTAGTTCTACAACCACGCAAAGACCTACGGCTCCGAAGAAACCTCCATCTACCAGTTATGTAACTGGGGCTAGTCCCATTCGAAGACCAGCATTTCCTCCCAATGTAGTAACCACCTATGACAGTGCTGACATCGTCGACACATTCTCAAGTGTGACACCAACTGTCATAGTTCTAAATGATATACACACGACAAAAACACCTCTAGATGCCGACGAACCTCAGTTCGTTGAAATATCTCAAGAACCTTTCAAGAAACCAGTAAGTCAGATTACTGTAAATAACCATATTGCTGCTACTAACAACATATATATGGGAAAACCTACCTACCCATCGACTTCTTCACCTACAGTAATTATTACTCCAAAACCAGGACTTGTGACTACTCCTTATCCAATCAAAGCTTCAATAGGTACAAGGCCTGCTCCAATTCTGACAAGTCCTATTATGGACTTTACTGAAGCACCTACGACGAATAAACCAGAAATGCAGACATCCCCTGATGATCTCATAAATTTCCCACCAGTAAGGAATCCAATGCTGAATGCTTCTGGGTCAAACCCATCTTTATATAATACAAGTATTTCAATGTCTGACAATGAACTAGATATCCTCCATGACGTTGAATTCACAACACCAACCTGGGAAGTGGATGAGAAACTAAACGAAAAGATGAATGTGTTTGTGAACAAAATAGTTGGAAACTTGCAAGGAACATTCCAAGAGTTACACGATATAGTCATTTTAGGAAAAAAACCCAACGAAACAGCAATAAAAACGACCACGACGAAGCCAAAAAGGACTTTGGCGACCACGAAAAGGCCTTTTTTGACGACCACAAAAAAGCCGCTGAGGTTGACCACGAGTAAGGTGACCACACGACGGCCGCCAGTGAAGACGACTAAGAAGCCAGTGCGGCTTACCACTCAGTATCGACGGCCAACCACAACGCAGCCACCGACCACGACCGCCGCTACGAAAAAGCCGGTAAGGTTTATTCTATTTAAATAATAAAGCAGTCTTCGTTCAGATATCGATGGGTAAGTTGAAAAGTTTTTAAATTTTTAAGCAGTAGCAAGATGTAATAATTAGGTATTTAAAAAAATACGTTTGCTGTTGCTAGCACCTTTACTGATAGGTTTATATCATAAAAATTGAAGCTAAAACAAAACTTGAAAAATGGGAAATGAGCGTTTTGAAATCTTTCGTAGCAACGTGTAGCCGGGCAACACGATTTATTTTGATCATTGAACATTCTTATAATATGTTTGTGTTATAAACTCCCTGTTACTGGATAATCCGTGGAAAGTTAATTCTGAAGATATTAGGTAGACAGTACTGCATATACACACACAGGAAAACATACTTAATCTGTGGGGCATGTCTACTAAAGTTTGTCAATCAATTATTGAGACAATTGCACCCTATTTAGCTTTAATATTTAATTTATGTGTAGATCAAGGGATATTCCCGGATTTAATGAAATACAGTAAAGTTATTCCACTTTTCAAATCCGGGGACAGCAAAAACACAAATAATTATAGACCCGTATCGGTTTTGCCGGTTTTCAGCAAGGTCTTTGAAAAAGTAATGTTAAATCAAATGCTCAATCATTTTAATCGTAATAACATCCTACACGATCAACAGTATGGTTTCACCAAAGGACGTTGCACAACCGACGCCGGTGTCACTTTATTAAAACACATATTTAATGCATGGGAAGAGGCACGAGATGCAATAGGCATCTTTTGCGACCTATCCAAGGCATTTGATTGCGTAGGTCATGAAACGCTGCTCTTGAAACTTGAACATTACGGACTAGATAAACTTGCGCTGAGCTTAGTAAAATCATACTTGAATGATAGACTGCAGCAAGTTCAAATAAACGGTGTAAATTCATTGGGTTTAAAAGTCAAAATGGGTGTTCCACAGGGCTCGATATTGGGTCCATTCCTATTTTTAGTATACATAAATGATTTACCTAATTTACTGAAAACCCGACCACAAATGGTGTTATTTGCTGATGACACATCACTGATTTTTAAAGTAAACAGACATGCACAGGAGCTTGACGACGTAAATAACGCTATGCTTAAGGTCCATAATTGGTTTACTGTAAATAATTTGGTATTAAATGAGAAGAAAACTAAATGCATAAGATTCGCGTTACCGAATGTTAGAAGTAGTGAATGTCACGTTGAATTGAATAAGGAGACACTAGAATTCGTCGAAAAGACTGTTTTCCTGGGGATAACGCTTGACTCTAAACTACAGTGGGGTCCTCACTTAACATCACTTGCAGGGCGGCTAAGTTCAGCCGCTTACGCTGTTTGGAAAATCCGCCAACTAACAGACGTAGATTCTGCGAGACTGGTCTATTTTAGTTACTTTCATAGCATCATGTCTTACGGTATTTTGCTGTGGGGACGGGCTGCAGATATTAATTCTATCTTTATTCTGCAAAAGAGGGCCGTCAGAGCCATCTACAACCTCCGCAGACGCGAGTCTCTAAGGGAACTGTTTAAGAAAATCAACATCATGACGGTACCTTGTCAGTATATATATGAGAACATTATGTATGTTCGAAAAAATCTCCATCTTTTTAGTAAGATAAGTGACAGGCATAATTTTAACACTAGAAATAGGAACAAATTAGATCAACCACGTTTTAGATTGTCTAAAGTACACACTTCTTTTATGGGGTACTGTGTAAAATGTTATAATAAAATACCACTCGATATTCTTCAACTAAATGAGAAGAAATTTAAAACATGCATTAAACGCACACTATGTAGACAAGCATATTATAAGTTAGATGATTATATCGTAGATAAAAATGCTTGGCTTAATGCTGGTCCTGCTCCACAGCCGCTTGGGCTCACTAGTTAAAATTTTAATATTTGGAAGAGTTGCTTCCCCTTTTTAAAAAAAATATATTTTGACATTAGGAACTTAATGTTCATTTTTGTTTTACCAACTTAATTGTTGAATGCTCCAATTAAGTAATGATTTTCTTTCTTTTTGGTGGTTAAATTCTTTTATTTTTTTAGATACATTGCAAACTATAGTTTTGTATAATTTAGAAGCATTTTTATTGTTGTAAATGTGAGACCATGGAGCCGTTTATTAACTTATTAAGATGTATGTTGACTTGAAATAGCATGGCAGTTGAGAATATGTCATGCTCACTTAAATGTCTCGCTGATGGTGGCGAGTGTGTTGGATCATTCGGTTCCCTACAAAATGGTCGAGCTGGATGGTGCTGATCCACGCGTCATGTTCGTGAACGGGCGCCGTCAGTTGAAACTGGTCATCTCTTATCTGCCAGGGCTTATTTTTAATCTTATATTTTCAATTGCTTTTGATTATTTTTTGTATATTGTTCTCACATATAGAAGCAACAAGAATGATGTACCCAGGATTTTGTAATATCAATGTTTAAAAGAGTGTCCTTGGAGTTTCTTGCCCGTTCTTCTCCATAGAGATCTACGTTTTGGAATGGGCAATTAGCTTCAACTTTCTGACTAACTGACCGACTCTTTGACAATTCAAAAGTGCCTGTAAATGGTTTAATTGAAATAAATGCTTTGAGTTTGAGTTTGAGTTTGATACAGTCGAATTGAGAACCACTTCCTTTTATGAAGTCTTTAAAGGCTTTCCTATGTTCATTGAAACAGGTGCGTCGTCTTTTAATCCCAATACTTTCAGGTGACGACCACAAAAAAGCCAAAGCCGACAAAGAAAGTGACGACAACCACACAATCAGCCACCACAACCACTGAACTAGCAGATGAGTTGACCACAGAGAATTATGTTGATCGCCCTGTGGATTATAATGACAAGAATTGTGAGTATGAGATCTTTCACCATATTTTATGAAATAACCGACAGACATTGTTCTGTAACTATTCTATTCTATTTTTAATGAATGGCAAGCAAAGCTGAAGTTCTGCCAATGTCTATAGTGTGCATGAAAAAAAATTATACATCGACGCGAAAACTGTTACCATGGATTCAGTACATGATTCTGAACCCCCTACGTTGAATTTTTTGTCGGTTATTTTTTTTAAATCTGCTGTTCCACACATTTTGACCGCGTAGGTATTTCTATGAAACAGCTGATTTTTATTTTAATAACTGACGAAAAATTTCAACAGTTCGGTAACAGTTTTCGCGTCGATGTCCCTGCCACCCTGTATATATATTTAAATCAATTAAAACTTAAAACACAAATAAGATTATTTGATTTATAAAAAGTATAATTAAGACAGCACGTACTAATACATGCTGTCTTAATTATGTTCGCAGCGCGTATTCTATCAATCGCGCCAACTGCCAAACGACTGACAGTTATGTCAAAAGCGCTAAGGTTAGATAAGTTAATATGGTCGTTAAGTTTTCTTAAATTTTCTAATTTTCCGCGCAACTTTCTTATTTTTTTCTTTCATAAGAACCTTCTCCTGTCAATAACAAACACAAAAAGAATTAGCAAAATCGGTCCAGCTATTCAATTGTGATGCCGTGACCAAAGGAAATAGCACACCTGGCAAACAGAATTTATCGGCAATTTCAAACATAAGCTACTGTTTTAATCGGTTGAAGGACACTGAACGGGACACAATAGACTTTATATTGTTATTACGCCTACGGGCATTTAGTGTTCCTCAAAGTATTAAATTCATTGGTTTAGTCATTTATTAATATTCTTGTCTCATGTCGTCTCAAGTTGTGAAAAAAAGATTAGACAGTCAGCAAGATTTGGTGAAAATATATATTACAGTAAGTAGTTGCCATGAATGCATAAGCTATATGACGTCACAGCGAGTCCATCACGACGAGATGAAATGAAATGAAATTGTTTATTCTGTAAATAGGATATCAGACTCACTTTTACACGTCATATTAAAGAAATATTAAAAATAAGCTAGATGAGTTCGGCTCGGACGCGACGGGCACTTCACATTATGAAGAGATATTATTCATTTCAAGTTATGCGCAAATATGGTTTCAATTCGAAAAGACGCAGTATTGGAAGGCCTCCCAAAAGATGGACCGATGAGCTTGTGAAGGCCGCAGGAATCCGCTGGATGCGAAAAGCACAGAATCGGTTGAAGTGGCGGTACTTGGGGGAAGGCCTATATCCAGTCAATGGACGTCTTTCGGCTGAAATGAAAATGATGATCATGGTTTAAATTTATTCATTGGTCCAATATTCAGTACTTCCTTTCACGAAACTGTTGAAATATATATCTAACATTTCCATTTAATATTTCCAGTGTGTGGCGTCCGTCCCCTTTCAAAGACAGGCCGCATCGTCGGCGGTAAGAGTGCTGCGTTCGGCGAGTGGCCTTGGCAAGTGCTGGTCCGGGAGTCCACCTGGCTCGGTCTCTTCACCAAGAACAAGTGTGGAGGCGTCCTTATCACCAATAAGTTTGTTACTACCGCTGCGCATTGTCAGCCTGGGTGAGTTTGATAATTCAGCATTACATGAAAAATTAAATTCACACGAATTGGCCAATGGATATATATTTATTTATTTATCTCTCTCTTAAAACGATCATTACAGGTTCATTACCTAGTGCGATAGTGCGGAAATATATGGATGGATAAGATTATCCGAAGATTGTGCTCAACAGCATTCAATTAGAGACCATTTTTTTGCAGAATGTAGCTTTTCCTCAAGTCAGGAAGTCTTTAAACGTATTTCCCACATGCCTAAATTAAACAATTAAAATAGTCAGTGTATCACTGTCGATACAACTGCTATAATTTACGCTTATGTGGACTCTACGAATGTCGTAAAGTGAATGCAGTATCTTGTGGTTTACAAAAAGGAATAAATATGAAAGACATATATTTATCGGTCTGTAGATTTTTGCAATCTTAAAGCTAGCCCGCACAGCGAAAAATACCTTGCGAATTTTATGCACAATTCGTTCTAGCTCATACTGCCCAATATTGGCTAACCATACAGAGCACTAGTCCCAATTTAAGATCACTCCCATAAAACCATGAATTCTAATTTAATACTTTACTTCCTCCTCTTACAGATTCCTAGCATCACTAGTAGCAGTATTCGGCGAGAACGATATATCCGGAGACTTCGAACCGAAAAAGCCAGTATCAAGAAACGTGAAGAAAGTCATCGTGCACCGATCTTATGATGCAGCCACCTTCGAGAATGATCTCGCGCTGTTAGAACTGGAAGCGCCTATTAAGTTTGATGCTCATATTGGTAAGTAAATCGTATTTGCACTCAAGTGGTATTTGCGAAGATCGCGGATAAGACCTGGATGAAACTTGCACAAACCAGAGAAACATGGCACAAAGGGCATAATCAGCCTAAAACGTTTCCACTGCTGGGACACAGGCCTCCTCTCTGTGAGAGAAAGAGGGCCATAATCCACCACCGCGGGCCCAGTGCGGTTTGGTGGATATCACATATCTTCTTATTTTTAGTTTCAGATCATGGCGGTTTTCTCACGATTTTTTTCCTTCACCATTTAGAGTACAGTGATGAAATAAATTTGTGAAGAAGAAAGAAGCTCGTGGCTAAGAAATAACAGCCACACGGGTGGTTCCATCAGGTTAAGCTACGCTTGCCGCGGTTGATCCGTGGATGGGTGACCATTTTTACATACCGAGACTCCTCCGTGCCTCGGAAAGCACGTTAAGCCGTTGGTCCCGGCTGTCATTCCTGGATCTTTGACAGTCGTTACGGGTCGTCAAAAACCCGAAATCTGACAACCAGTGTTACCAAGGGGTATCGTATTACCCAGTTACTGGGTTGTGGATGTCAGATAGGCAGTCGCTTCATGTATACTGGTATTCAGCTGCACCCGATTAGATTGGAAGTCGACCCCAACATAGTTGGAAAAAGGCTCGGCAAATTGAGTGATGACACCCCCGTAAATAACACAAAGTAAAGGTTGCCTGGGTTTCTAAGTCACGACTTACGACATATAAGTCGGAGCCACTGGGTCACCACTGCTCACATAAAATGGAGGATAGAGGATGGAGGATGGCCTATGTCTACGGTAGGTAAAAGGCTGCTAATGATGATAATGATTTACGAAATAGGTAGAGTAAATTGTTGGATCAGTAGGTAAATAAATTGTGGGCAGGTGATCAAGCAGTTCAATCAATAAAGGGCAGTACCTTAATGGCTGATCATAATGACAAAAAAAAGATGATGTAAGGTTACTAGACCTTTTTATAATAAGAAAGCTGTTGGTCATAAGTGGATTTTGACCATATCTTTATTAAAAACTATGCCAGCGTAGTAGCATTTGATACATCATCTGTCTAGCCTTTTCCCAACTACATTGGGGTCGGCTTCCAGTCCTAATAGATGCAGCTGAATACCAGTTGAGTATTTTAAATGATGCGACTGTATATCTAATCTTTACAACCCAGTTACTGGGTACAACAGGACACCGCTTGTGAAACTGGAGGTTAGATTTTCGGGGTAGCGCTGAGTCATTTGCTCACCTGCGGGTCTAAAACGGCTACGCTAAGCAATTCCGCTAAAAGCAATAAATTTTCAGAATTCCCAGCAATTCCTCTATGGGGACACATATTTTTGTTGAATCATATACAATTTAATTCTTATCAGAATCATATTTGAAAAAATGAAGACCTTCATTTTACCGTATAATTTCTCTTTACAGTTTTTATTAACCAAATAAGATTTTTATTTTTTTATTTCTACAGTATAAATGTTATTTCATTAAAATGCAAAACTGTCAAACAGATGAATTGCGTAATATGAATTGAACGCAAATAATATTATGAATTGGCAGTTTGTGACAGTTGGTGTGATTTATATTTTTATCATATTATGATTAAATAATGTCACAAAATGGAATACGTGTAGTCTGGCGCGATGACTGTCTTAAAATTCTCTCTGCTTCTAAATTCCAGTGCCAATTTGCATGCCTCCTGACGAAGCTGAGTTCACGGGCCGGGTAGCCACCGTCACAGGTTGGGGACGGCTCAAGTATGGCGGTTCAGTGCCAGCAATATTGCAGGAAGTACAGGTATTCATTTTCATTACTGGTAGTTTTTCTGGCTGTTTAAATGTTAGCTTCTGCTAACAAAGGGCTTTTTCTCGTCTATAATACGCTTTAAAGTATTTATTTTTAGGGTTCCGGACGTCCGAATGAGAAACGGAACCCTTATAGAATCACTCGTGTGTCTGTGTCTGGCTGGCTGTCTGTCTGTCCGTCTGTCATAGCCAATTTGCTCCAAATCTACTGGACCAATTTAGTTGTTGGTACAAATATGAATTTCTGTGACCCAAATACGGATGTGTAAAGTAAATAAATGAATTAGGAATATGGGGGTCACTTTTCGGGGGCAAATTGAAAAAAAAAAAATTGTACCGTGTGACATATCAAATGAAATAATGTAATATAATATTAATATGATTTATTTCAAATTCAAGATAAAGATAATTGCTGAAAACTTACCGTTCCCCCCCTTATCTCCGAAACTACTGGCCTAAAATTAAAAAAAAAAAACAAAATGGTTATTTCTACATAGATTATAGGAAAACCTACTTAGTCGATGGTCTAAATTTCTCAAAATTTTGCGTACAAATTTACATTTGCAGTTGGAATCTATAAAAGAACATGTTTTTCAACTACAATGTTAAGTTTGTTCTTGCGATAAATTCATCCCAACTACGGAACCCTTAATTGTGCGTGGTCCGATACGCACTTGGCCGATTTTTTTTCTTTTATCTCTAATTTTTAATCGGGCAGTCTATCTTTTAATGGAGACTTTACCCACTGCTTAGTCATTAACATTCCAAGACTAAAATTCCTCATTAAAGCTCTTTCAAACAGTCGCGTCACGTGTCGCGCCTGTTTGAAAGAGCCTTTATACTCATTACAATTTAATACCGATGATAAAGCTCGCCCCCTTATACAGGGTTATTGGTTACACGTCGGCAATCCGTTAAGGGGCTGTAGGAGAGGTCATTTGCAACCAAATTACCCCCGATGACCCCTATGCCAAAGTCAACTATTTTCGAGTAGTTTGCTTTTTTTTTATGTATGTACTTCATACATTCATTCATGCATTTGTTTTAAACGCTGCCCCACACTAGGATTTTCTCCTGTAATGTGGGTGCGTTTAAACTCACATACACAAACAGCCAGACCCGGAACAAATACTTGTAGGTCATACAAATATTTGTTCCGTGCAGGAATCGATCCCGCGACACGCAGCGCAGCAGTCAATCGCTTAACCACTACGCCAACCGTGCCCTCATTACTCGTCTGTTTGACGGAGTATGTTCAAAACTAAAAATTATATCAATTTGTCTTGTTATTATCTAGCCCTGTATGGAAACAGAATTGGGAAACAAGTCATGGTTTGGAAGTTATGAGCGTCGAAACTTCCATATTTCAACACTAATTTTAACTCATCTTTGGGCGTAAATAAATAACTTAAGTAGAATGAAAATGGCAAAATAGTACAGGGAATAGATAAGAATTTATTCAAAAGTTCATTATAATTTTATTTTGAATAGATACATCCAGAAGTGTTTACATAATATTTATACGCCTAAAGGTCTGTTCACGAAATTTTACGCGCTCATTTTCTATATAAATCATTGTCTATTTCACTAAATAAATAAATATGTAAATGAATACAAAAAAAAAAACTATTCAAGTAGTATGCATATTATTTTCACAATACTAATTATTCTATCTTCTTCTCTATTTTATTCTATCTACTAACACTAGTAATAAGTTATATTACTGTTTACTAACACTCTGGATCATTGTTGTCCGATAAATAAAGAGTAATAATAAATAATAATAATTAGCCACGCCCACCAACGAGTTCGAGCCATCGACTAGTGCAACCTTAAACATTACTAGCGTACAGGACTCTACCTTTGTGGAGTACAGGTTTAATGTAATGTTATTATTTACCAGGTGCCTGTAATTGAGAACAGTGCCTGCCAAGACATGTTCCAGACCGCTGGTCACTCCAAGAAGATTCTCAACTCATTCATTTGCGCGGGATACGCTAACGGCCAGAAAGATTCTTGTGAGGTAAGTATTGTAATTCTATTGATGGTGGATGGACGCTACTGAAGATGTCAAACTTGTAGTCAAATTCTGGGCTGACCCAATTTAAATTGTCATTCATACGCCTCTCCTTCTTTTCGTGTGGTTAGTGGCTAACCTGTACCCTAATTGCGTAACGTATTTTCGTAAGCAATTATGCCTAATTTGTTTCATTTTGACAGTTCAACAACATTCATTGCGTTATTTACGTTGTTGAGCAGTTTTTTTTTTTCCAACTTATGAAGCAATGGATCAGCTATCTGTTTCAAATCGAAACAGATTGTTTTTGTGTTGTATTACGCAATTAGGGTACTGGTATCAGAGTTTTTATGCCGCCCATGGCCCTTGACTTCACATGCCGTCATACATATTAATCACCCCAGACCGCAAGAGCTCTACGCTCCCTCTCAATATCACCATCTACTAATATTGACCATAATGAATGACTATGAAGGGTCACGAATATGATCAGTAAGATGTCAGAAAGCCTGTTGATTTTTCCGAGACCAAATTATAATAACGAGGAGGCGTAGTAACATACTGTCGAATTTCACATTTTACATTCTTGATTTAGATTTTATCGTGTACCTTACACGATAAAATCTAAACCAATTTTTTTCAATTTATAAATGTCTTATTACTCCGGATATTATTAACTCATTATTACTACATTATCAACATACATTATTATATTCTTTATTTAATTTTCTATAAATAATATAATTTACATTTTTAAAATATATTTTTTAAATAAAATAACATTAAAATATCAACATACTTTATTACACTCATCGGCAAGGAAACTTGGCCACATGTGAATTTATCGATAATTCGTGTTTAAATATTTTTTTGACACTGAATTATTGGTGGTGCACTCTATATGCTTTAAGATATTAGAAATTAGAAAATGCATTAAGCATGTTTTCAAAATTATCGAAGATTATTATTAACTCATTTTAGGCAAACTATCCGTCAACAAGCAGACAGATTCATAGGATATTGTACTTAGAATTATCTAATTTTGATTACAAATTTCGACATCGGAGCAAAAACTGTATTATTTAAGGCGACGATAACCGACTTTTAATAATTTTATACTGAAGATCACTTCTAAACGAGTAGTGATGAGGATTTGAAAAAATGTATATGTTAAATTAGAGCATTTTCTTAGTAACTTTATATAGGAATATTTTAGATTATGTTTATATTACATAGTGAAATTAATTTGTAAAGTTATATATAACGCGGATAAAAAACTGAGAGTCACGGAAAATCTATCAAGCGTATTTTTGTGAAACCTTCACCATTTTAAAGATAATTTAATTATTGATCTTATTGGTTTATGTATAATAAATTAATAATGTGTGTAATTTGGGACAGCGCTCCTTGATGGGCGAATCCTATTACTGGCTGGACGTACGACGCATTGCGTGAGCTCAATACAGAACACGCAAGCTAACCACTCAAGGTCATTGGCATATATCTCTGTCTTAAACACGCTATTTCTAATCTTTTCAGGGTGACAGTGGCGGTCCCCTAGTCCTACAACGTGACGATGGCAAATGGCAGCTGGTTGGTACAGTCTCACATGGAATCAAGTGTGCAGCCCCCTTCCTACCCGGAGTGTACATGAGGACCACCTTCTATAAACCATGGTTAAAGAGTATTACTGGTGTTCATTGAATTTTTAATGAATTTTGAAATTGGAAGGTTGAATTGTGTCGAGAATTTGGTTTTTGAATCTGTGTGTGCCTGTGACTTTGTGTGTGATTGAGACTTTTTTGTGTTATATTGATATAAGAAATTAATCAAATATGAACGTGTGTGGAAGAATGTTTATTAGGATTTTTTTTTGTTCTTTTCATCAAACATTGCGAAAAAAAAAATACATGAACACTAGTTTTCAAACTAAATGGTAGATGTTATAATTAATTTGTGTTTCTGTGAAATATAAAAAAAAATATGATTATTTTGGGAAACTTTCGTCTTATTAAGATTTATACTATTCAAACTAAAAATTGTTCTGTCCTTTGAAAATTATTATTATTAATTTTCAATTCCAATTAAATATTTTGTACCGGAATAAGAACTGTAAAATATTTTGTATCTGTGATTATTTTGATGTCTTCTACATACATTAAGTATATCATCCCACTTTGCTATGCAGTTAGTCTGAAAATTATAAAAAAAAATATAATTTGTATAAAATGTAACAGCTCTCTATTGAATTTTTTTTTTTCTATATTAATAGTAATTCTGATATAATTAAATAATTTTAATATTGTTTTAGAGTACAGTCAAGCCCTGTTTAATTACTAAATTTAAAATAAAATGTATATTTTTTAATACATGAGTATTGTCAATTATATCACCTTAAAAAAATAAATATTTGATGTGACTTAGGTACGCCATTTTCCAGTTTGGCGCCAAAAATCCACAAAATGGGGTTTAAAAATTATTTAAATTTTGTATATTGTCCTAGTATAATAACATTGTAAATTATTAAAGAAAATGCATTTATTTATTGTTATTTATAGATTTAATTTTAGCGTTTAAGACTGAATTGTAGAAATTATAAATTATTTGTTATAATTAATTTATATTAATAAATATAATGAGCTATATCGTATATTTTGCTCAAGTAGCAAAGTATCTGTTGATACCATACGGGCAAGGTACGCTAATATATTTCAAGCAAGTATTATTATTATTCTTGATATTATTTAAACCTTAAGTAGTAAAATTATTGCAAATAAACGAATATTAATTGCATAACATGAATTCTATAATTAAATATCATTTTATATTTTTAAGTATAGCGTATATTTTATTTATATATTTAATTACTTACCTGTTGTGGAATATGAGTTACCTATATGTTTTCGAAATTAGATACGATTCTCATAATTTTGAAGTTCCGGTCTTACTTAGATTTTTTGCTAATTTCTAATAATTATGTAATGACTCTAATTTTATTAACATTTCACCTTTCTGCCCAGCGTGCGTATCATCGCACGTGTCACTGCTTTGCATTTTTAATATATTTAATGATACAAATTAAGGTACTGCTCCCACCGCCGATAAAGAATCGTCATTTTTTTTCGTTTTGACATACAGAACTAGAGACGTAAAGACTGTTCACACTACCAGCGAGTACTTGGTTCTCGCAGCGACAAGATCTATCAAAGAGAGAACTCAGTCAGCGACCCTCGTTTGGTAGGCAGAACACTAAGGCCCGGCCGCACTGGTACGGCAACAGCGACGCGACGGCGAATTCGTGAAAACAAAAAACGACAAGTGCGGCCCGGCCTCACTGAGAGACTCCCGCTTGATACGATTTATACAAGCGAGTAAATTGCTCGTTACCGTTTCTAGTTTCGTTAAAATGGGACAGGTACCAATTTTTTTTTAACTACTACTATATCAATCACTATCCTTCTCTGCGAACTCTGCCCGTCAAAACCACGAAATATAGTAAAAATATTAAATAAAATGCTCAAATAAAATAGGAAAATGTTAATACTGATGGTTATGTATTTATTAAACATTTTAAGTATTAGTGTGATGTTTTATTTGACTAAAACGCTAGAAAAAATCCTTTTAGAAATATTTATTTTAAATATATTATATTTAAATATTTAAACTGCTAATGCTGATGAACATGAGTTTTGATTCAAAACCCGGGTAAACTATTATTGGGTTTTTTCATCTGGAATTCCTCAGAGCCCGAAGTCTGGATCTGTGCCCTGTTAATGACAAAAGGCTCCTTTGACGAAATGTGAGTGTACTTCTACTTAACCCTTCGAGGCATAAAGGCATGATGCTTTATGATGCTATTATTTTTTTACAAAATAAAACCACAAAATTCAATGCCTCATAACATATTTATTGCACATTAAAATTAAAACTAAAATACATTTTTTTTTCCATATATTTTGTGTTAACTTGCCTACAGCCTAGGAGTACGTATAATACAGTAGGTATGTATTTAAGATATAAAGCTAATCGAAGAATATATAATATTATTTATCAAAATATTTTTAATTTCAATAGTAACTGAATGAAATTTAAATTTACATTATTATTGCGTGAACATAATAATAAAATAATAAGAGATCTTTTTTATATTAAGAAAAGCTTATTTGTGTCCACTTCATTTGGATTGGATAAATTCAAAACAATTAGGAGAAGACAAACTAAAATACTTAATTATAAAATTTAAAATTATATTCTAATGATCCTAACTACACATTTGGGGCCAACGACAAAAATATACAATGAAAAAGACAATATGACAGTAAATTAAAATACTGGCAATAACTAATTTATAAGAGTATTTTAAAACTATCAAAATAAATCCTAACATCTATATTGAAAACGTGATTTTTTCAAATAAACTATTTATTATGTATGAATTTTGTCAATATTTGACGGGTTAATTTTTTTATTTAAATTTTATTTATTTATTTCTGACATAATTCTAGTCCATAGTTTTACACTTATACATTTAAATTGTAAACTATTTCAAATTCTAAAAATAAAAACCCAAAATAAAATTGTGATTACATTTAAATATTCAATAACTCATTAAAAAATAATCATTAAAATTGTCAAAAAATTATAAAAATGTCAGAATAAGAAACAAAATTTTAAAGTGACTAAACAGATTGAATATTATATTGGATATCATATTTGCTTAAATTTTTGTATGCAGACTGGGGGAGTCATTAGATATACGAGCTTTCATTTATTGTCGTATTATCATCTCCACCTTGTATTTTATAAATCTCAATATAACATTAAATATATTTATTATATTGATTGTAACATGAATATAATATTTTCTACTGCATTTTTAAAGCGAAACCTTATATTTTTATTGATATTGCACAGCAGTTTATTTGATTATTTAAATATAAACTCTCAGATACATAAATAGTTTGATTTGATATAAACTAAGACTATCTCCTCCATTCTCTTACATTTTTTTAATTCGATTAATTTTATAATACAATATTTTTTCAAATTCTAGAAATCAATTTCAAATATTTTCTACATAGCTACATATCGAAAAATCTTTATTTTATATCAAGTTCAAGATATTAAATATTTAAGCAATTTTATTTTTTAACGAACTAATATCTACCTACCGTTTTTTATTATATTATTATGATCTACATTAATTTATGATACAAGCAAAACTCGAGTTTTCTAAAATATATTGTGGGTATAATTAATTACGTTTTTATTGATATAAATTTCACTGAATACCTAACCTCGATATATTTTTTGTTATTTTTTTTCTTATAATAACTTAAAATAACTAATAACGGTGTATAGTATTTTACAAAGCAATCATTATTAACTATTATACAAGCAAAGAATTGTGCAATAACTTAAAATACACTTATCCAACACCGCTTTAGGAATTAAAACATTTGACAAACTGATAAACGTATAAAATAATAAAGTTACCCGAAGAATTTTACCGGTCTTTAATTAAAGTCAAACTTATGGGCTATGAGTTTTCTAAAAAGTTTATCGTTCAATTTCATTCACATTAAATTTTGCCAAGACGAATTTGAAAATCCTAATTCAAAATAACACCTATCTTCAAGATCAAAAATTAGATAATCTCAAAAATGCTTGGATATTCGAGCATTACTCTGACAACCTTCTTCGAAATAAATCGAAAATACTGTACTAGTACATGCGAGCAACGGCCGGCAAAGTTAGTATGAAAATTCATATCTGTCATGTTTAGCGGCCAAATAAATTACTATGAAAACTCATTTACGTAATTTAAAAATGGAACGAACTTTTTACTTCGACACTGTGCAACTTATCAAAGACTTTATTAAAATTTTGAATTGGCTTGCAAATAGAGCTGTTTAAAGTAAAAAAGAAACAATTGTTGTATCGGCATTAATTCTGGAATTTATAAGGTACTTACTACCTACTGGGTTTGAATTTCCACGTATTATTTGAGAAGAGTACTATACAAGCCTTAGCCGCAACTAGGCATTGATTGATGAACATGAATACCTCTTCTGTCGGCCGCTGCTGTAATGTACTTGTTAATTTCAAATATTGAGCACAGAAACATAAGTGATAAAAATGAGAGTAATTAAGAGAAAATAAATTTTAAAAAATTCAGGCCTGAAGCGCCATCCTACTTAGAAATTTTCCCCTTATAATGCAAGCATTTTTTACAAATAGCGTCAGCTTTATCCTTTATACTTTGAGTATGAGTAGACATAGCCCTGTCAGCTTCAGGCTTAGGGTCCTCTCCTTCGAAGGGACCCTCACTAAACTGCTGAATTAACTTTTTAATATAACTCCCAGGACCCCTTATCGTCAATTTAGTATTACAATCTTCAGTTTTCTCAACGTTACTCTTATATTCGCTCAGCATTTGCAAACCATCTTGGAAATTTTCAAACGCTTGCGTGATTTTATCACCGATATTTAATTTCTCTTCAATTTCACTGATATTAGATTTAGAACAAGACATTTCTTCAGCTACGACTTTTGAACCAGTTGGTGTGATTATAATTTCACTGTTTTTAACATCAATAGTGATTTTAGCGTCATCTAGTGACAGCCCGGAGAGTGAGACGTCAACGGATTTCGACCTGTATTGCCTAGATGGCGCTAGTGGGACTTGCAGTTGGTTTGTGTCTGTGTTTTCTTGCTTGATGGTGTTGATAGATGTCACAGGTGATGATGAGAGTGATGACTTGTCTCCCGGGCTTGATCCTGGAGTTTAATTAACTTTATAAAGGAAAGAGAATTTTCGTTTTAATTATTTATGGTTAGTATAGTAAATTACATACTCAACTTGTAAAATTTAAAGTAAATGAGCATTTGGTTAGCTTCAAAATCTAATCGTTAGTTTTTACCGCCACCAAAATATTTTGGTTGAATTACCTCTTATTTATAGCATTGATGCTTCAGTATTTGCTCCTAAAAACAGATTTATTTTATAATAAAATATATTTATGTAATTCTTGCGAACATTGCTTGCATCCCACCAGGTATAGGAAGAAAAACTGGTGGACCATTTGTCATGCATTTAAAGATTCACATACATTATTTGAGTCGCTGAGACTAAGCATTATTTAGTGAAAACATACAATCCAAGGTTTCTCCCCAGGATGATAATTATTGGTCTTGCGTCATTAAAAACGTTAAGGGTAGATGTGGTCTGGTTTTAAAAGTGCGCCCTCCAATACAACTGTACCGTTGGGCGCAATTTAAGAGATACTAATGTACTGTCCTTGATCTGTTTGTTTTAGCTGTAAGTCTCTCATGTTATTTAAATAAATAAATAAATATAAAAAATATTATCTCGATAATATTTTTTTAAAGGAGTGGTGCTAGTGTACCGTTGGGCGCCCTCTTAAATTGAACATAAATGCTGTGTACCGCACATCTAGTGTGCAATGAACCTGACCAAGCTCAGTGGCATAGTCTACATGAGGAACTACAACAGGCAGACCAAGGTGGAGATGGTGGGATGAATTATTCGAAAAATACAGGTTACTGAAATTCAGAAGAGTAGAAAAGTCGTGAAATAGCAGCTGTAGCTGGAGAATTTGGATGGAAGAAAGTACACAAGACCAAAACTTTAGACAAGTTTGGAGATAATAACGTCGCAGGTATAAAGTCAGACTTTGCAATATACTCTACCCACCGTTAGACATATTATCCTCCCTCTCTTCCTCACAGCACTGTGGTAGACTCTGTTCCACCATCATACCTTGCACCATATCCATGCAGGAATCCAGTGAGAACTTCTTTCCACACATCTTGATACCTCGGATGCGGCGACGCATTTCTGTTAGTAAGTTAGTATGTGTGAGTGTGAGATGGAAGACAATGAAAGGGTGAATGGTTGGTGAGGTTAGTTGGTTAAATGTTAAGAAGATGACTATGATGGAGATAGAAGTTAAGTGGATGATGAATCCATTAGTGGACAGTGATAAAAGCTTACGGAAAGTATACTTGATAAAGCGAAACCCATTTAGAAGAGTAATGGAGTATAAAAGAAAAAAATAAAAAACAAATAAATGCATTTATGAAGTGTGTGAATCGGTAGAATGAGGCAATACATTTATGACTTAATTTTTTTTATAAACTGTATTAATAGGAGTAATGAAACAGATGATAAATTTAGCACCCAGATCAATAAATTTGCTGTCACATCTCACGTTGCAAAAATAACAAGAGGTAATCATCCAGCCAATCAGCTGACAATATTAAGAAGTGAGATTTGACAAGAGATTAATTGAAAGGGCTTAGAATTCGGCGCTTTAGCACTCAAACATGATCCTCAATGAGACTCACCAGGGCTATCCTTCGGCTCCATCTTCAACTGCGCGAAGGTTTGCGCGCAGGATGTGAGCACCTGTTCATAATCGCAGATAGCAGCATGAGTACCGTTCACTATCTTAGGACTCATGGGACTGTTGGCTAAGAGGAGACTGGTGCCGAAAGTTGCGTTCAACTCGCGAGTTTCTGAAACATTTTCGTTGTGGATGACATAGTCACAGGAGAGCCAGAGGAGAAAAGCAGAGGGCAAAGAGAAATTACTAACAATGTAAGCGGAAAATTTGAAAGGGAGAAAAAAGCATGATAATTTAATCATTACAATATATGAACATTTTTATGCCCATGTGAACTGAATATGGAAAACCATGAATGAATACATTGAAATCTTATACATACCAATTACCCATATTAGCAAAGGAATAATGATTTGATATATTAAGTACAATTTCAATCGAACGAATAAGACAAAATATCAGAATAGTTTTACATACATGCAAAGCAAAAATTCTTGTCTTCATTTTCAATATTGGTCACATCTATATGTTAAGAAATGGAGTTACAGATGAGTTTCTAAAATCTGGTGGATTCCGTCACTTTTTGTCTTAAATCTTTGTCTACTGCGATTAGCCTTCAGAGTTAAATATGACAAATACATCAATCAAAAGATTACCTTTGAGAGAGATCCTTGGTTTCTTGGGCACCACAATGTTACCATTCTCAGAGCCGAACACGTCCATCAATATTTCTTTGGCTACTGTCTTAATCTCATTCCAGTCCTCTGCAATAAATTTAAATGATTATTTAGTAGCTATTAGACTTCACTACTTTGGTGATCTGGGTTAAGCTTTTGATAAACAATTGCATATAAATTATAAAACTGAAACAGTAGTTATCAAACTCAAAGACAAAGAATTTATTTTAATTGAACCAATTAAGTACAGGCAGTTTTGAATTTATCTATATTTTCAAACCTTTTATTTTAAAAAAAATCCATCCATCATCTGACGAGCCTTTTCCCAAATATGTTGGGGTCGGCTTCCAGTCTAACTGGATGCAACTGAATACCAGTAATTTAGATGGAGCGACTGCTTATCTGACCTCCACAACCTAGTTACTAGGTAACACGATACCCCTTGGTAAGACTAGTTATCAGACTGTTGGAATTCTAACTACCCGTAACGACTGAAAAAAACTTCCATCCATTTTCAATTATAGAAAATGGATGATTCTAGAAATAAAAATCAGACATCAGGGTAATGAAGTAGATTAGCTTTTATATTTCTGCTTGAGATCAGTAAGCAGAACAAATTCTTCATTTAATTCTTACAATAATCTTCGGAAATTCGTGCCAAGGAGATAAACCTTAGCTGCAATGACTCCAAAAATTCTAGTGGATCTAGATCTCCTTACCCAAGATATCCTGGTTGGTAGTCCTAGACGAAGTGATGGTGAACCTAATTACATAGATCCCCTTGAAACAGGCAGGAACAGCATGGATGTAGCCGCGCCCGTTCAACCGCTTCAGCAGCCGCTCGGTCAAAGCGTTGTCGCCTTTGAGGCGGAAAGCTACCATGCCTGGAATATTAAATTAGAATTTTAAAGATACAAGAGGTACGTATCATTGTGAGCCTTAGATACAACAAAAATTATGGCGTAATATTATGGGGAAATAGTACAGACGCACCAACACTTTTCATATTACAAAAACGACTGATTAGAATACTAGTTAACATAAACTTCTAACCCTACCTTGTATATTTAGAAATATATATATCTTTGAAATGTGCAAATTTGTTAGAAAAAATCAAAAACTCTTTACTACACGCGAAAACATACAGACTCGCTACACACTACGACACAAAAATAGACTAAACCTACCAGGTTCTAAGCTGAAAATACACTCCACAATCACTTTAGTAATGTCAGTTAAAATATATAATAAATTACCAGATGAAATTAAAAATGAACAAAAATTTAATATCTTTATAAACAAATTAAAACAATTTCTAATCTGTAAATGTTATTATAATGTGCATGAATATTTAAATGATAATTTTAATAAATAAACAATAACACCAAAAAATAAAAATAAACGCAATAATAATTTATAATAATATATGTATAATTTAAATAAATTTTAATGTATAAATCCAATATGAGTAGTAAAAATTGTATGTATTCAATTAGTTATAAGCCTACCTACCCACACAAAACGAAAGAATTAATATTAAAACAAAACTGTAAACAAATATTTATAATAGCCCTCCTCTTAATTTTTATGTTATTAATTCTTAATTTTTATGTTGTTATGCCCGACAGGGCCCACAATGCTCCAAAACTAATGTATATCCTTGTGTACCTACCGCCTAAGTTCACATTGTGGAATGCAATAAACGTATTGAGTATTGAAAAAATAATGGGCAAATGCAAGTCTGACTTTGGAAAAAACTGCTGAAAATATAATTTATTGGTGTTCTTTCGTGTGGTTAGTGACTAACCTGGTGTCAGAGTTTTAAAGCCACCCATGGGTCTCTAACTTGGCTTCACATGCCGTCGAAAAATTTCTCTCAGGCATGCCGGTTTCCTCATGATGTTTTCGTTCACCGTTTTTGAAGCAAGTGATAATTATACAATACGCACATGAATCCGAAAAGGCAGAGATGCGGTCTTGGGTTCGGACTCGAGACCTATGTCCTGGCAGTCAGTAAATTGTACTATAAAATATTATATTTTGTTAAAACTTCCAACCATAAAGCTAAAGTTAAGGAGCTTTTATTAATGTTACGCATTAACCCAATATTTTAATTCATTCAGGTCATTTTTATTCTTTTGGTATGTTAGATTTTAATTAGTCGTTAATACCCAAATATAAATCTTTTGGATGCATACCTACTCAAATGAATAAGGCAAACCTAAATTCCTGGGTTGAGGTATTTCAAATCGTTGATCAGCCAGCACGAGGGCTTCAAACTTTTGCGCCAGACGAACTCCCTGAAAACATAGTAAATATAAAAGATAAAACATGGAGGATACGCGAAATAAAGTAAACGAGTTTTATGAATAACAAACTAATTAAAATATGTAAATGTGTAGCTTCAGTGAACTAGTGGTAAGCCTTATATACGTTAACGAAGCAATTTTTTTCCTTGTGTTAAAATATTTTTAATTAGAACCTAGAACAGCTGTTAATATTATATTTCTCAAATGAGATTACAGATCAATTACACATACCTTACTAGATGTTTTAATTTGGGCATATAAAGAACGAGAAGGTTTATCTACAGTTGTAGTTACATCCAAAATTGGTAAGTTAACGACATTAATAATTGTAAGGTCTTAGTGACGATTATTAAGGCATATAAAATTGTATTTTATCAATTGGTATATGGTTATCCTTTGTGTTTAGAATTAAATGTAACTATGTTGTTTTTGAAACCGTTGACCAACGGTTAGAGTTGAGGCGGTCTTCGCGCAAAAATGGTTTGTCACATCTTTTTATAGGTACCAAGAAGAGAGGACCAAGCATGTTCATGATGTTTTTATCACTTAATGACTTACCTCACGAATATGCTTCTGAATTCCGGAAACTCCGTAGTTACGGAGCACAAACCATAACTTCAGCGCCCTGAAGCGACGGCTCAAAGGTATTTGCCAGTGCTACAAGAAACAAAACAATATCATTCTTGATACGATAGCATTATTAAGTACTGCTTTTTATTTCTTTGCATAAAGCTATATATTTGTTATTGCATTATAAAAGCCTGAACGAGTAAATGTAAGTACTCTAAGACATTTAGCACACGTCAGCCCCAACACCAACCTTGCTAACTAGCCAATCTATTGACAACAGCATAATATGAAATTCTTCTATAACCAGGGCCATTAGAAGAGAAAAATCAGCTAATAATATTATAATATGTTGGCTTGTGTTAGGAATTTATACAGCCTGCGCTATATTGTCACTAATCATTTATGTCATATTAATAAAGCCTTAGGACATTTCAATGCACATTTCATCAAAATCCAATCCCCAAAATTCCCACCATCACCAATACCCATCACCACTAAACCACCACCTAATAAAACTCTTACAAGAAGTTCTTTCTTATCAGGATCTTCGAGTTGAATCTTTTCACTACATCCCGGTAATATTTTGTTATAACCATGAAGGTTTCCACCATCATCATCATAGTGCAAATCATCATTCACATCACCATTTTTGAGATCACCGTTTGGTAAATCACCATCTTTTTGATCACCATTTGGTAAATCACCATTAATTTTACCATGCTTGTGGTCACCGTTTGGTAAATCACCATTAAGTTTACCGTTCTTGTGATCACCATTTGGTAAATTTCCATTGATGTCTTTTGTAATCTTTGGTTTATCTTTCATAATAATTGTGTCTCCGTCATCACCATTTGTTTTGACATCACCGTTCACTATAATTGTTGGGTGATCAATACCTTTTATGATATTGTTTATCTTTCTCATTTTCTTCTTAATGTATGTTTGCTTATCGCCAACCTAATTTAAAATATCAGTTAAATTTGGTTTCCTAATTACAATCTAAAAGAGTCTTATAGAAAAATATCTTTTGTTCTTCACATACCATTACATGAAGCCTGACTTCCCCGAAGAACTTCTTTCTTTAATTAACTATAGTACACCCACATATCGCCAGTTATGTTTAAGTCCCATGTAACAGGGGGCAAGCCTATTGCCATCAACCGGGCACAAATTCAGACTTCGGGCGGCTACTGAGAATTTCCAGATGTCAAAACCCAGTAGCACTTATCCCGACCCGAGAATCGAACCCAGGACCTCAAGCTCGGCAGTAGCGCTTGTTACCACTAGACCAACGTTTGTTATTCGTTGATGAGTAGATACATAGTTAGGTAAATTAATATTTGAACAATAAATTTATTTGATTACAACTTTGGGCAATAAAAATTGTTACTTAAAAAAGCTTACCATGTAATCAATTGCTTTTCCTGAAACCAAAAAAAGAAAACGATCAATAAGTAATAACTTCTTTAAATGGGATAAGTCATTAGATAGCGTAAAAACAGAATATTCACCTGAATTCTCGTGCCTTAGGTAAATAGGGTTCACGTTGAAAGTCCTGTGAAGAGCTGTGCTGTCTTTTACCCTGAGAAGTTCATAATTTTTCTTTATTAAATTCTGAAAAGTTCATCTTTTTCAAGTTTTCTCAATATACCTTTAATTTTTTTTTAAAGTTCGTAAATAGCTGATAAGGTTTTAGAGATAGAAAAAATTTAAAAGATACCTGGAACATTGAAAAATTCGGGAAACACTGAAAGCGATTTTTTTCTATGGAATTTTTCTAAGAACTGAAGACCACAGGGCAACGACTGTTGGATGAACTAGTAAATATATTAATACATTCTTACCACATAGCAGTACAATCGAAGTTGACCATCAACCATTTAGAAGGGTTGAAAGCGAAAGAATCTGCCATCTCCACGCCATTCAGCCAGTGTCTGCAAAAATATAAAAAGTTCAACCCAAAGTGAATTTAGTATCGCGTATTGCATAGACCGGAGAGTTGAATAGATCAGAGTATTCTCACTGACAATTAGATGGCATGTATTTAACCTCTTATCATTCACATTTTTCATAACAACGAGAAATTTTAAAATAAAATGTGTATCTACCTACTCTTATATAAGTCTCTTCCTTTACCAAATTAATAATACTTTATCTATTTTAATATTATTCATATCTAGTTTTAAAATAATATATCCAAATAGTTACTGTTTAAATCTTTGAAAATATTATGTCTTCTTTTTAATTTAACTTCTAATAAATAAATTGTTGTCTTCTTTTTAAATGTTTGATGTAAATTGATGACCTGAAACACAGGTTTTCATAAACCTACATCAGGCAGGTCTTCATTACAGTAAGAATAAAAGTTTCCTCGATTGTAATTAATTTGAATCATAATTTTACTTCATACTTGAATATTTTTTTTATATTTTTATATTTTGCGCTCCTAAAAGTATTACTGAACACTCTAATAAAATGATTACGCCTCTTTTAGTGAACCTCAAATAATTCGTATTTTTGCATCCCAAAAACACTAAATAGCAAATAACACCAAATAAGAACACATCTTCCCTCTTGTCCATCTTTACCGACACAGTCAATAGCTACTTAAATGATAGGAAAGTAGCTCTAGCCCTATTTATAGATTTTTCCCGCGCTTTTGACACTCTCAACCATAGTCATCTTGTACAGAAACTCCAAGAAACAGGAATACGCGGCCCCCTACTAAATTGGTGTCAAGACTACGTACGTGACAGGTCATACCGGGTTAAAGTTGGTGATAGTCTTAGCAATCCTATCAACGTAACAGAGGGCACTGCACAAGGTTCCGTAATCGGACCTCTGCACTTTCTAATATATGTCAACACTATGTATAAAGTCATTGAACACAGCACTTGTTATCAGTTTGCTGACGATACCTGCCTTCTGATTGCCGACAAAGATCCCAATCTCGCCATTTCTAAACTTCAAACCGACTTCGATAACCTTAGCAAATGGTGTCACGACTCTGGACTTGTCCTAAACGCCCAGAAGACAAAACTTGTCCTAATTAGTAGTCCTTATATTAAAAGAAAACCCCATAATGCCCTCATCGCTCACGGCCATTCCTGTATGCACGCTCTCAGCTCAACTATTACAAATAAATGCAAATGCCCTCCCATTGAAATTGTCGACAAACACACATACCTAGGCCTGGTCATCGACAAGACATTTAATTGGTATCCCCATATAAATCGAGTCTGCGACAAACTAAGAGCGTTTTTGGCAAATATGAAAATTATCAGGAACAAAATACCGTTTAAAACGAGACTAATTCTTTATAATGCCCGAGCAGATTCCTATTTATCCTACGGGTTAACAAGCTACGGCCGTACTTACAAAACTTACCTGCAAAATATATACCGACTTCAAGTTCGCATTCTCAAACAAGTAGTCTCTCAGAACGTCAAACTCAAATGTACGGGTAACGAAGCGCTTTTGTTTGAACATTGCAATGTTCTTCCCATCCATCTTAAAATAGAATACGCATTACTAAATGAACAATTCTTTAACACTGACATCCAAACTGAAGTATCGCACTGCAAACAAACGCGCTCCGTATCACAAAAAAAACTAGTGACAACTTATGCTAAAAACACTTACGGACAACGAACCTCTGCTTATTTAATTCCTCGACTGCTAAATAAAATGAATCCTATGCTTAGAAGTAGTATAACGAAATCCAATATAAAATCAAAATTAAAATCATACTGTATAACGAAGTTAAAGGACGACAACGCCAATATTGTAACTGGTTATTAGCAAACCATAGATGTGTGCCGTACCCAGTTAAGCATGTTGTATCTATCTATTACTGTTTGTAGTACTAGTGCGACCAACATATCCATGCAGACAGATAAATTCGAAACCAACTCTAATGAACATTATACTTATTGACTGACGACAGAGCCGCGCCGATATGAACTGCATGGATTGGTTGGTAGCACGATGTGCATACCGATTAATCACTTAAAAATATTATATTCTATTTTTATGACCTACTAGCTGAATCATCGTTCCTAACAAACCTCTGTGGTTTTCTGGAACGTATATTTTGTCAATTGTAATGTTAATAAGTTTCTTGATAATATCAATAAAAAAATAAAAAAAAGCCATGTAACTGTGACCAACTTTGATGTAGCACTCGACGGCCACAGTCGCGGTACCGCTCGCTTCGCTCGCTCAGTTTGCTCGCAGTTGGTCACAGTTCTAACCTAACCTAACCCATTTGGCTGGGTGATAAGTTACTACGAACAATTGTTAGAAAAGGCCAGAAAGTTAAAATGATGCTCAATTATTAAAAAAGGGTTCATTAATTTAAAAAGTGTTCTCCTGCTTGCATTTTACCATCGTTTTAAATCCATTTCAAAACATGAATTTAAAATGTGAACTCAAGGAACTCAAGTTTACAGAATATTTTTACCATTGGACCCCATCGAGGTTAGTAAAGGAGGACGATCATTATTACCTGTACTCGGGGCACGTAAACGCACTACCAGCATAAGCAGCATCCACATGGAGCCAGGCGCCATGTTTCTCGCAAACTGCTCCGATCTCACGAAGATTGTCGAAGGCTACCGAGCCCGTGGTGCCGAGGGTTGCACATACCTGAACAAAAGGTTGAAGTTAGTTAGTTTAAGCACCAAAAAATATTGTCTGTTTCCGTTATTTACATTCCGTATGGGAGAACATTTTTTTCAACTACAACGTTAAGTTTGTTCTTGGGTATTCATCCCAACTAATCCCTTCATTGTGCGTGGTCCGACACGCACTTAACCGGTTTTGTTTTACTGTAGCCTATACTGTCCCTTTCCTAGAACGAACTGGAAGGAGGATGCGCGAGCTTACGAAAGATGGAAGGAGTGGAGGGAGGCCTTTGTCGTTGAGTTTAAATTTAAATCAGTACCGCTTAGTTTCTCGTCACGTAAGGAAAAAGCGTAAAGCCGCGCGCACTTTGGATGCGTTTTCGTACGAACACGCACGAAGATCCCGACCTTCCAAGTACAAAGGGAGCGCGTAGACTGGGTGTTACTTCATCGTACGTATAGTTCCGACGTCCGAAAACAATCCGAACTTGTTGGGATTTGTTCTATGGATGGAGAAAAACGTATTCAGTGTGCGCACCTCAATTCGTACGACCATGGTCGTACGTTTACGCACGAGTGAAATTTGTACGAAAACGCATCCAAAGCGCGCGTGGCATTATGCACCCTCCTGCATGCGACTTTCTCTCTCTCTCTCTCTCTATAAACTGGGTCAAATTAACCGACACCTGTTGGTAGTGTTGTAGTATGAGTTGAGAAACCTGATTTTTTTAAAGTGAAAACTTCTTTAGGCGCGTTGGGCATTTTTGAGATGGGACTAAACCATTGATTTCGCGACACCAGCTTTTCACCATTAAAAGGACATCAGCGCGTTGATTACCGCGGTGCCGATTTTTTTTCAAGTTTTCACTTCTGTCGGCACTCCCGGAGTGCCACTGTTTTTTGTTTTATCGTGTTGTGATATCTATCATGTCATTTTATCAACTTTTCTTGGGTAGTTTTTGAGTTAGCTTCAATACTACGTATTTTTTCCCACTTAGTATGTGGATGATATGATAAGTTCCTGTCACTGTTATTTACATAGCAGGTAGTGGTATTCAAATTTGTTTGGGGTAGGTACCACAGCTAAAAAGTGAAAAATAAAAACTATTTACGAAAAAAAATAAACGACTTCCAAAATAAAAGTACTACAAAGTGAAAAAATAATTTATTTTCGGAAGTCGGTTTCTTTCGTTTTGAATTTTCATTATTTGCCACCGACTTTCCAAAATTAAAGTTATTTTTCACTTTGTAGTGTTTTTTTTTTTTGGAAGGCGGTTGTTTTTTTTTTCAACTATACCGTAAAAAAATCAATCAACTCCACAGCCTAGACACAAATAGAACTACAACCTAATACTCCAGTAACTAGATAACGTGTATAAAATCACAATACACTTATAATGCCAATCGCATGGAAGCAGGTGGAGCATGGAAGCAGGTGGAGGCTTTATTAAAATTTGATCGAAACTGAAGAGTCTGCGTAATTAGTTGTTAAAGATAGGATGGGGCTGGAAGCGACAATCTATCTTATTAGCACTGCGTTGTTTAAAAGCGATCGTCGCTCTAATCGTTCGAATTTTTGTTCGGTGAACCTGAACACGTGGTCGACAGAGGGCGCTCTCCGATTTTCCGAACAAAAAGTGACATATGCACGCGACCGATTGCATATTCGTGTGACGGTCGCTTTTAAATAGGACATGGCCTTAAATATAATATTTTATATTAATTTTCAATCCTAATCAATTAATAAACTCTTTCAGAGACTTTTTCTTAAACGTATCTCCAATTGACACTGCACACACACATACGCATCATTTTCACTTGTGGCTTTTGTTGAACTCGAGCATGAACCGAAATCTAAATACATAACTATTCCTCAAAAACTCACTAAAACTCCTTCATTTTAGGCCCACATAAATCTACAACTCTCACTGAATACTTGAGAATTCACTCATCATAATAAAAAGTTATCAATGGGTACCCTACTCAATTCTTTTCAATTAATCAATTCCTTCCGTGATTGAATCTCTTAGCTACATTACCAGTCGACAGCGATGCGGACGAATTTTTCGACGCCATATCCTAGTTTTTGAATAGTTTTAGTTGAGTTAGGATATAATTTTGTAATTTTTATTGATTACTTAGTTTATCATTTATTATTTGAATTCAGCACCAAATTTAAGGTATTTATATAAAAAGAAAAATGTCAGTACATATAATTATTTTTTTTAAGAACATTTTCACATTAAATCAGAATATATAATTAATTAAATAGCGACACTCGAAAATCCTCCGATAGGTACAGACCTAGTGGTTCATCAAAACATTGGCAACATCTAGTAACGAGACATCTTGGTAAAATCTAGTCGAATTGACTCTTTACATGCGAATAATTACGTGTTTCATGAAGTCAACAGGATTCTTTATCGAATGAACATAAGTAAAATGATATTGTTTCAACTCACTAAGTTTCTAAGTGTATTTTCCCTGAAGCCTTACTAGAAAGCCAGCAGATTGATGGATATGTGAGGTTAAGCTGGCCTTGCTGCGATCAGTTTGCGGATGGATGAACATTGATTAAACTTTAACCAGGCAGTATATTACACTACACCACAACTTTTAGATTTGAAGTTATTCACTATGTTATTAACTTTTAGCACTAATGTTCTTTCTTTGGTATTGTCGAGCTGGGCTCTCAGTTGAGCTCCACGATTACTTACAAATGCTTGCACTGACTGGACAGGTCCACTCAAATCTGCGTAGTTCTTTCCTCAAAAGACCATTCACAGACACTAATCTACACGGTCCTCAGATGGCCTGACCAAGATTATGTCTGGATTTTAAAAGAGACTGCGACCTCTGAGTTTGTTTCGGGCTTTCTTCTCAAAGTAGTCAGATAGGAAACGCCGAACTCATCTAGCTTATTTTAAAAATATTTTTCAAATGACGTGTAAAAGTGATTCTGATATCCTATTTACAGAATAAACAAATTCATTTAATTTCATTTCGAACAAAGAAAAAAATAAAGTGAATTACAATTTATTTTAAGTTTGAAAATTATTAAAATTTTTGATATGTAATAGTTAACAATTTATAGTTCGTAAATGATATAAAGTAGACACCAAATAGATAGTACCACTGAAAGTAGCTCAAATCGATTTAAGATAATTAAATACATTTCCATTTCCACAAAAGATTTTGTAACTTTGAACGAAAAACTTTGTAACAATTTCTACACAAGGGAAATAACAATAGAAGATTCTACAACGTTATTGAAATTAATACTTGACAAGATTATTAAGAAGGTTTTAAAATATACGGTACTCAAGACACTACAAATTGTTGTACAACAACTGACTGGCACAAGTTACAAGATGTTGAGTTTCTGACTAACTGACCGACTTTTTAACAATTCAAAAGTGCCTATTATGATGAGTGCCTAGGACGATAAAGGCATTTATAGGCAATTTTACTGGCGCTTTGAGTTTTGAGCTTTTTTTTTTATTACTCTACTCTTTTTTCAAGATTCTCAAGGAAAAATATACGCAGACAGGAAATACAAAAACCAACAATTTAAAAACCAAACAAGAGCATGATAAATTTTATCTATACACAAATAAATGAAATTGAAGTGTCCGTTTGTAATGTCAAAATAACAGGTTTTTACCAAATGTCTATGCACTTTGCACTTATATATACGGTACTTATAACATAAAAAAAAATTATAAAAATTTTATCCGTCTATTTGTTCCCGCTAATCTCCGAAACGCCTAGACCGATTTGACGAGATTTTCACTAGGATATAGCTGCTGTTATAGGGAGAAATTTATTGTGAACTTCAAATAATTACAATTTTGAAAAGATAGAAAGAAATGGAAATAGGAATGGCTCTAAAAATACCTAGTAGCAAAGTAACTACGACTAACATGGATATTTTTTTTATATGGTCAAATAAGATCAATAAGTTTTTAGAGGATTAGTTAAATATTTCCCATTACTAAATTTGCTAGTTCTTATTTAGCCCTATTTCTGAGTTCCTTAACTTTCATTACTAAATCTTGATATTAAAATAAAAACACTAAAATAAAATGCCAGTGGCACTCCGGGAGTGCCGGCAGAAGTATGTTGTTGTATGTAAGTAAGTTGTATTTTTGGAATAGTCAGGAAATATTTTAACCTTTAAAGTAATAATACTCGCATAGAACATTGATCCGTAACATGATATAATAAAGAGCAAAATCGCGTTTACAAAACCTTTAAAGTAAAAATACTTGCATAGAACATTGATCCGTAATGTAAAATAAATAAAGAGCACAATCGCGTTTACAAAAATTAGGTGTCATCACAGTGTCGTGAAATCAATGGTTTAGTCCCATCTCAGAAATGCCCAACGCGTCTAAAGAAGTTATCACTTAAAAAATTAACAGAATTCGTCCTTCGCCAAATCGCTATCTCTCATACATTACGCCAAACTTTAAAGTCGTAAGCAGCTTCCGCACAATCTGTGGGACATCACAAATTGGTCCCACCGCGGCCGATGGGACTTAAAAATGGTCCCAACTAATCTTCAAATAATGAATGTTTTCATTTAAAAGGATTCTGCTATATTTCTTACGTCTTCTGGGAGTTGTTTGGACATTATGCAAATTAGACGCATTATTAATTTATTATACATAAAACAAAAGGTATTTTCATAAAACACGTATACTAAAAGATTATCAATTAAATTAACTTTAAAATGGTGAACGTTTTAGGAACATAAGCTTAATAGATTTTGCGTAATTGTCTGTTTTTTATCCGCGTTAGACATAACTTCACAAATTAATTTCACAATGTAATATAAACAAAATCCAAAATATTCCTACATTAAGTTATTAACAAAAAAAACTAATTTAACATATACATTTTATAAATCATTAAAGTTACTCGTTTAGACGTGATCTTCAGTATAAAATCATAAAAGTCGGTTATCCTCGCCTTAAATGAATTAAAAACTATGCTTTGTTTTACACATTATTCTTAGACGTGTGGCGGCTCTTCTCAAAAATTCTAAAATATTATTTTTTAATGTAACATTCGAATCACTATACAATGAATAGCATGGAAATGCACCACACACAATATTTTGTAACAAAAAAAAATTAAACCTTCTTCGTTTCACAAAGCGAGTCACTTCCGAGCCGGTAGTTATTTTTTGCAATGTTTAAAATATTATGAAACTCGGCAGACGGAATGCTGTCGCTCGAGCTTGAATGCCGAACTCGCTAAAATAGTTACACGAAGCTATACGAGGCTAGCTTTTCAAGTTAGAATGGCAGACAAGTAATATCCAGGCATCCTGGCTTGGCACAAACTGGAGCTGTTTACACGATACTAATAAAGATACCTGCCCAATAGCTATAGGATATACACCAATGAAAAGAGCTTTCAAGAAGAACCTTTGCTACTAAAACGACTTTTGCCAATTTACAACGAAATACCAGAATAGGCTTGTTTCATAAAAATTTTTTTTTAGTCCGGAAGGTAGATTAATAAAAAATATAGAACACGTATTTTTTATATTTTAACGTAATCAAAAGATTACGGCGATACATTGAGTTAAAATGTGGCATGACGTCACTGCTTGCTAGATTTTATGCTGATTTGTGACGTAGCAAGCCCCCACTCCCCAACTTTAATGCGTGTTTTCTAAGTTATTTTTTATTAATATGATTAAGCAAAAAATACGTGTCTAATATTTTTTTATTATCTGAAAGACGGACTAAATAGATTTTTTTTTGAGCACCGTAGCTCCTCATTGACTAACAATCGTGAGAAGTCGTAATAATTCTAACTAATATTATAAATGCGAAAGTGAGCTTGTTTGTTTATTTGTTACGCTTTCACGCTAAAACGGCTGAACGGATTTGGATGAAATTTGGCACATGGGTAGACCATGACTTGGGCTAGGACATAGGATAGGATTTTTATCCCGATATTCCCACGGGATCGAGATTTATGCGGGTGAAACCGCGCGTCGCAGCTAGTAAGAAATATTCTCCTGAAAGAGTAATCGATTTATGGACCACAAACAGTCTTAATGCTTTTGGGCGTTAGGGCAAGATTTGCCCAAACTCCGAAGTCGCTATCATTGCAGTGACTGCACCCTTCACTGGCCCCACTAGGCTCGTATACATGTCAGGCTAATACAATCAGTGCTGAGGGCGCTTCTAGCTAAAAACGATGACACTAGCTTGCTAAAAATGAGGACAGTTCTGTGTGTATGCCAGAGTGATTAGCTTACTAGCACTTTCTATCCTAGTTCGAAAAACAAGCCTCGTGTAGTCCGGGCATTATAACCGTGTTTTTCTGCACAGTTTCAAAATAAAACATTTTGTCCATGAACCCTATAGGTTACCATCATCTGTCTAGCCTTTTACCAACTACGTTGGAGTCAGCTTCCAGTTTAACCGGATGCAAGTGAATACCAGTATTTTACATGAAGCGACTGCCTATCTGTCTTCCCAACCCAGTACACGGTTTGAGGACACCCGATACCACAATACCCACAGGAGAATTATTTTATAGCAGATCACGATGAGGCGTGCTACACCTAATCGTTGTTCGGGTCGGCATGACTCGGCAAAGCCGGGCGGGAAAATATAATGTATATTTTTCTGGTTGGCGGTAACAGCAGTGATAGCCTAGTGGTGTGACCGTCGGACTGCCAAGGCATAGATCTCGAGATCGAACCCAAGGCACGCTCCTCTGACTTTTCGGATTCATGTGCGTATTGTATAATTATCACTTCAACAATGGTGAAGGAAAACATCGAGCCTAAGAGATATTTCTCGACGGCATGTGTTGTGCCAAATCAAAGAGAAGCCCATGGGCAGCTTAATAAAAACTCTGACACCAGGTTAGTCACGAACTACACTTAAAATAAAGAAGCCGCTTGTTCTGTGCCGAATCATGTCGACCAAAACACTCCTCTCAACTCAGTCGGAGAGCCCTAATTTCATCTCTTGTTGACAATTTAGGAAACTAATATTTGACTAACTAACTGATCGTCTTGGAAAGTTTAGGTTTATGTTGATCTTTTGTATTTCTATCTTAGTTTCTTGATATCTGTTAGTCAAACAATCACAGAATTGCTTAACATAATTATAAAATAAATAATCTACACAAAAATTTGATTACAGTCCACGAAGCAGATAAATATATATGTTACAGACACTTGTGTTACCTGCTGTGGTTGACTGAATTAAATTAAAGAATAATATTCAAATCACTTGACGTGCTTTTGACAGTCCGATATCCTTTCAATTGAATTTTGATATTTATGTTCTTGAATGAAAAAAATGGATGAAAATAACAAAACTTGTTTTTGATGTAAACATGCTCGTTTTATTGTAAACCAAATTTTATATGTCTTATAAAAACTAATAGGAAATATTGTAAAGATTACGAAACATTTACAGTTTCGTAGTAAAATAAAGAGAAATCGGGGTTTAAACGCAAGCAGTTCGAAAAGGGCATATCCACGCCACGCCACGGTCACGGTCAGCCTTTTTTTTAATGCGTTTGACAGCTGTCAGTTGAAGGATTATAGGTAACGGACTGTCAGAAGCATGTCAAGTGATTTGGTATGCTTTTGACAATGGACGATGTCTCCTGGGACGATGTTTTCTTTCGCGTGTCAATATTTACAATACTAACGAAATTTATGACGGGCCAAGTTGTTGCATTTTTGGTCTTACTATTTACTGAAATAAACATATTGATATGTATTTTCCGAAACACAAATTTATTGTGCAATATTACAAAATAACTATTGAAATAAGAAAGAATTGCAAATTGCAATTCTTTTAAATTTAACTTTTAAGTTATTTGCGAAGTAGAAGGTTGAGGAACGCTGGTTTATGGAGGACATGTGACATGTGGAATTGTTTTTTTTCTGCATGATTTCACCACTAGCTGGCTCCATTTGTGATGCAGAAATTTTTAGCAGTGAAAAAAGGTGGACTGCCAATGAGAATGAAATTTCTAGCAATATGAAAATTTCGCTTGATTTTTGTTTGATGGTCGTGGAACGGATTTCAACGCTTCGCGGGCCGGAGATGGCCCGCGGGCCGTAATTTCCCTATCCCTGCTCTAGCATAATAGAGACCGTCCATCTGTACATCTCTGCCCAAATTACGTAACCGAAGTACAGCCCGCAAAAGGCTGCAATGTTTTTTTTAAATTACCTAATAAAAAATTACATCACGTTCAATACTGTGTGCTTGTTTCTTATGCACCTGTCCCATCCGCACGGACAAGGAAGCGATTAGCTGTCAACGATTTTCATGCTCAAGAAACGTACAGAAGACTAGGACCCGTGGTAAAAAAAGAGATACATAATAATTAGGGAGTACCTCCGCTGTCGGCGCCAGCTCCAAAAATAACGACATTGGGAACCGGCATGACATTACTACCGGCAGCCGAGATTAAAAACATCAGCTGCCGGCACTGCCAGCTCCCATAATGGACACCGGCGGTGCGGCGTTTATGGAAACACTTCCAGTATTCAGAACTCCAACCCTAACAAAATTATTTATTTCTATATATTCTAGTCGTTTTTGGAAGGGGGTCACAGTTCTAACCTAACCTACCCTAACCGTTTTTTGCGAGTAAAAATATTTAACTTAATCTAACTATGTAGTTCGGTTCCGGGTAGTACTTGATTACTGGAATATGGAAATATATTAATGGAAAAAAATGCTTTATTAAATGTTTGATTAGTTATGCTTACCCGCCTATCTACTCCAATATGCCAAATTGCCAACCCCATTTTCCGTATTTTTTTCCAAACTCAGCGCCAACACCCAATTCAAGGGCCGGCGCCGGCAACTGAGGCACTTCCTAATAATTATGTTAATAGTTGATCGTTGACTGTTCACATCGCGCGCCACCGCGTTGGCGAGTACTCCTTTAACGGACCGACAAGAGCTTTCAAAAAGAGTACTCGCTCAGCGACGCTCGCTTGGCGAGCAGAACACTCGCTGAGAGACTCACGCTTGGTACAGAACCAGCAAATACTTAGGCAGTTATCCCACCGCTGGCGATTAACGAGTAGCGAGTAAAGCTAGCAACTAGAAACGAGTTGGCGAGCAGCGAGTAACAAGTGTGTAGTTCCAATAGTTTTGTCACTGGGCTATCAGCGAGTGTTCAATTGCGACGGGCGATTACTCGCACCACTCGCTCGGGGCGAAATTACCGCTGTTTGGTCCCTCGGCGTGAGTTCTGACCGCCAAGCGAGCATCGCTGAGCAAGTATCACTAAGTGAGTATTATCTTTGATAACTCTTGTCACTCAGCGACAAACTAGTGGAGCAAGTCCTCGCCGGTGGTGTGAACAGTAAGCTATCAACTATTAATATATGCATCTCTTTAGTTTACACGGAATGTAAATCTATTGTACGCCGCCGCTCTCCTCGCCGGTGGTGGGACATCGCTTGTCACCGTCGCGCACTCAGTGCTTACTGCTCACTAACTCGCTTTTAGTTGCTAACTCTGCTCGGTTCTCGTTAATCGCTGGCAGTGGGACAACTGCCTAAGCTCGCGGATTGCGGCAAGCGTTTCAGAAATCGGCAACATTTTTTTTCTAATATTACGGATGATATTAAGTTAGGCCAGACTTACCCAAAAGGGTACCAGTCCCTTCTCCTTATCACTGGCGATAGCCCTCTCCAGTTGTTCTCCTCGCATGCTCTGGTGCTCATCTGATTCAATATACCGCATACGGACTAGACCTGGACCGAAATAATGTAAGCATATAAAAAAAAAACAAATATAATGCAAACAAAAAGAAGTACAGTGGTTATACCACTGTACTTCTTCACTAGACAGGAGAACGATTTACGAAAAAAAGTATTTAATTCTATATTCACAATTTTGCTTTGCATAATCTGACTATAATGTTCCTACTGCTGAGTCATAAGCGTCCTCTCTGTGAGAGGAAGTGTGTGGATGTCACATGTCTTCAAATTCACAAAACACATAACTTTCTATCATGTCCTAAAACCGAAGTTCTAGGACATGCTGGAAAGTTTTGCTTATCACTTATATTAGTAAACTACTTAATGAAATATTTTCAATATAATTTGAATCAATTCAATCGGCTTATTTGGAGATATAAAAAAGATATATGAGGTAAAAAATCCACCAAAAGCAGATAGCTTTTAGAAATCAGTTAAAATAATTATTATCATATTTTCTAATGATGCTAAATTTCCCACAATATTTATGTGAGTCAAAAATTTTATCGGTTTTTCCTGAAAACAGCATATCTTTCAAGGTAAAAAGATAATAATCGACTAGTTTATTACTTACCAATAAGCCCAGCCTTCTCCACCGAGGAGTGCGCTTGGTCAGAACAATAGCAGATAAGGTGACCCAGAAGCTCGGCTGACTGCACCTCAGGGTTTAGCTTCGACAGCTCCATCAGGGCTCTGGTGCGAGCTGCTAGTAAGCTGACGAGGGTAGCCTCACTTGCTGTTGTCTGTGTGGAGAAGAAGGAAATATGAAGAAGCTTTAGATTGTAGTGAATGTAATTAGTAAATCTGCTTAGCATTTTTCCATCTATGTTGGAGTCGGCTTCCAGTCTAACCAAATGTAGTTGAATACAAGTATTTTACATGGAGCAACTGCCTATCTGACCTCGACAACCCACTTTCTGGGTAACGCGATACCTCTTGGTAAGACGTTGTCAGACTTTTGGGCTTCTGACTGGCCATAACCACTGTCAAAGATCTAAAAATGACTGCAGGGACTAACGGCTTAACGTACTTTCTGAGGCACGGAGGGGTCTCGGTATGTAAAGATGGTCTCCCATCCACAGAATGACTGCGGCGAGCATAGCTTAACCAGATCGACCGACCCGTGTAGCTGTTATTACTTAGCCAAGAGCTTAGCACGAGCACCAATTGGTGAATGAAATTAGTACTAATTCTGGTGTGTTTTGAGATGATTGTGTATTACCTTATACCATGGAAGATGCACTCAGTTTTCAGAATGAAATGGAAAGCGTCTTTTCGTTTTTTCGGCGTGATGGCAGGTGACTACAAGTTCTGTCATGAATACGAGCAGCAACTGACTGCAGTGTATAATAATAACAACAACAACCAAATTGTTTAGGTTTGTACCAGTCTTCCAGGCAAGGTCAACAAGGTCTAAACGCCTCGCAAGGTCAACAGGGTTCGTTCAACGTTCATTAAGTAGTATTTTTGAAGACTCCTTGAAAAAACAAGTACTCTATTGGATCTGACCAAGATTATGTCTGGACTTTAAAAAAAAAACCTCTGTTTCGGCCTTTCTTCTCAGAGTAGTCAGTTAGGAAACGCCGACCTCATCTAGTTTGTAAAATATTACTGACGTGTGAAACTATTTGTACAAACTTACTTACAGAAATAAAATCATTTCATCATCTTAACCATTTAATTTCATAATATTCAAAATAATTTTGTAAAATTTTTGTCCAAAGGGTCCACAGAGTCTTATTATCATTCACTTCAAATATTACTCACACATTTGCTGATGAAGCCAAAGACACAATTAACTATTAACATGTTAATGTTAAGTTTATCAGTTTCTCGCGAATCTGTGGCGCCATCTATATCGCCACATGCGAACTACGCATTAAAGACCAGACGTCCGTATTTTGTTATGAAATAAATGACTTATGCCTTACTTATGACACAAAAATCTTGCATCGCGCAATTAGAGTTTACCGCGCGATTTCCGACATCAATAGTTGGGTAGTTGCCCGCCAAACACGACACCCTTTTCCATCATAGGGGTCCTCCCTTTTCTATAGAGGATTTGTGAACTTTACACCCTGTTCCTCATACCTCTAAAAATCTTACCTGTATGACTCCGCCGCCTGGGCTTTCGTTCTTCTCGTTGAGAAAGCAATCTGGTAAACCAAGCAGCTTTCCCAGCCAGTTCATTGCTATGGTTTCCAATTCCGTGCCAGCAGGAGAAGAAGCCTGAACGAGAGATATTTATGAGAATTACTTAGTTACATTTCCCGAGATGATAAGGGCTCTTAAAAATTCTATTATTAACAGTCTTTGTATGACACATAGATATGGAATAAGGAGGTCTTCTGTTATAGGTATATCCATACTAAAGAGAAGGCCTCTACAACTTATTTGTGAAAACCTGTTGATTATGAAAAATAAAATTGGTTATTTTCATAGATGCCAAGTTTCGTAAAAATTGCCAAACTTCATAAAAATCGTTTTGCTTGATTGTCAGTAAAAAACGTATCAAGCTCAGACAAACTAATCACTCACGCATTGTGTGCTTGGCATCTACACATTCCAGTGACGTCACGCGAGATCCTGAATCGCGTATGCAGCCTTTACCGCGCGAATAGCATAAACAGGGTTATTAGTTACATGTCGGCAATCCACTATGGGGATGTAGGAGACGTCATTTACAACCTGACCCCTTTTGACTCCTAACGTTAACGTTTTTTCTTTCTTTCTTCTATACAAATGTCAACAATTTTAGAGTCATTTGACATTTTATATTTCATTCATGTTAAAATATGAAATGTCAAATTACTCGAAAATGGTTGAAAGTGGCATAGGGGTCATCAGGGGTAATTTGGTTGCAAATGAGCTCTCCTACATCCCCTTAACAGGTAGCCGACATTTAACCAATAACCCTGTTATTTGTCGGCAATCCGTTAAGGGGATGTAGGAGAGATCATTTTTTATAACGAGGTTCAAGGTTAAAATGAGGTTCATACAACCAATAACCCTGTCTGCCGAGGTTGCGGGGATGTCTGAAAGGGTTAACGTGGCCCCTGGCTATAAAGGCAACTGAAGGAACACGGGTGGGTTTTAGTCTGTAAGAGTCTGACACGCCCTCCCGCTCCACTCAGAGTGGGAGAAGTTATTTGATAATTTCCCACCCACAAAAAAAACCCTATACACAACGTCCCGATAAAAATCGTTGGGCAGTAGCCCACCAGACACAAAACCCGTATGGTTGGAGGGTCCTCCGTTTTCTATAAAGGATGAGTGAACTTTACTCCCTATTTCTCCTGCCTCTACGTATGCTGGTAACCCCGACATAACAGGTTAACTTCACAAGATGTATGGAGTGAGATCTAGCTTAGAATTTTTTATTTAATATTACTATGACTTTTTTTCAGGATCTTACAACAAGCTTTTTAATACCTACCTATTTTTTGACTTACCCAAGTAAAGCAGAGTACGTTGAGAGCGCTGGACAGCATTTCTCCCATGATGGAAGGGTAAGACGTCAGAGCTGGGAAGTACGCGTGCATGTGGGGACTCTGCCAGTGGACCAGCTGTGGACAACAGTATATTAAGGCAAAAGAATGCGCACCCAAGAAGAAGGTATAAGTCTATTTCTGAACTTTTGATTCTTCGTTGATTGAGTATAAGGTGTGATTTCTCATGGTTGTGAAATCCCATCACTTGGCGGACAGCAAAAAAACGAAAACGACTTTAAGGCACCTTTCTTTCACTATGCTTAAATTCAACTATGGTTTAAGCATACTTTTAGTCAACCAACTCCTGTATATTTTGTTTGACATATTTTAATTGATGTATTATGAAAAATATATAATGGTGGTGATTAGGTAATCCACAATTTATTTGCCACTATCGCTCTTTTTTGTCCCTCGTTTCTTTCCGCTGCAAAATCAACATATCTACCATCACCAACCCTTCTAAACAAACCTGTAGTTCTGCTCATTTAGGGCATTTTAGCTAACACACTTTTGAAATAATTACAAGACTATGAACACTTACCCCTGGCATAATATGCTCATCTACATCCTTGAAGATGTCATCCCACTGCTCAGGCGTCTGCGGCGCTTCCTTGGGCAGCAACTTGTGCAGGTACCCGGGCTGCACGTTAGGATACACGCGACGGTCACGAATGTTCTCCAGGTAATCAGCTATGTAGTCTACCATCTCCTTGGCTGGGTTGGAGAAAAATAAGAACAAGTTCAGATTATTGCATTGAAAAAAGTTTTAATGTTACATCCAATCATACTTTTGCCGAACCAAAACACACCATATTTATCCCATGGAGAGGACTTTTTTCGCGTGTAATCATAACAACTGTTGATCAGATCAATTCTAGAGCAATTCTTTAACTGCACTGTGGCAGTTTGTTTCTAGGTTGTCACCAAACGACTGACGTCTGAGTCGACTCACTGTTGCTACGTAATCTTAAAAGCGACCGAGTGCGGGGCTGACTCGCACAAGAAGGATTCCGTACCACCATAGAATATTTAACACTACATTTATTTTTTAACATATTAGTTAAACAAAAATCACCGTAAAAAACATGTATTAATTGGCTTATATATTAGTGTGGTTTTATTATTTGTTGATATACCGACCATAGTATGTACACACTCTGTGAATGTCAACTGTCTACCTATTACCATCTTAGCGACCTACGCGTTCAGTATAATAATGCACTGAGAGTGCTGCTGCGACTGCCGTGGCGTTGTAGTGCATCAGGGATGTTTACGGATAAAAACATTGAAAAGATCTACATCCCTGATGTCACGTGTTCTCGGCAGCACCAACAGTATTCTCAGTGTGTTCGCAGATCGGTGGGATTCCCCGATGTTGCGGAGGTGGATGCAGCTCCGCGCTGAATTTTAATTTTATGTTATAATCTGTGTTGTACCTACTAACACTAGATGTTAAGTAAAACTGTTACTAGCCTTATGGACTCTGTCTGAAATAAAAGTATTCTATTCTATTAGGGTTCAAAAGATAGCTCATACAGACGGACGGATGGCGGAGCCTTAGTAATTAGGGTCCAGTTGACCTAATAAGTGCCTAAATGAACGAGTTAGCTATCCTACAAACTTATACTTGACCTCTAGATAGTGAAAAATTTTGAAAAAAAATGGCCATTTCTTGCTTTTACCATTTTCGAAGTTCAAGTTATCTAATCACCAAATGTTACGATTGAAAAATTTGAACTGGAAAATTACTTACGTTTGTAACAAGACAAAACTTTGTCACAAAGAATCCAGGAAGATAAAAAAAAAACAATTCCACGGAATCCTATCATTGAGTACAAAGGAGTCTTTGATTGAAGGGCACGGGACAATCGGACACTTGTGTCCGTTCAACACTCTCAAAGGACTTTAATCCTATACTTTTCTTGTAAACAAGACACATGGGATTAATTTTTTTCTGGAAATCTGAGAAAAACTATGCATTGAGAATAATTTCCCATCTGGTATTCTGAGGAGCAGTAGCGGCCGATTTGTAGGTCGTAGATTCGAACCCTGACAAGCGTTTTACTTTGTGTAAATTATTTCATCACCGCTGCTCTTAAAACAGTGAAGGAAAACATCGCGAGAAAACCGGTATGTCCTAGAACGGAACATTCGAAGACATGTGACATCTACCAACCCGCACTGGGCCCGCGTGGTAGATTACGGCCCACTCCCTCTCACAGAAAGTCCCCTGTATCCCAGCAGTGTGAACATTTTAGGTTGATTATGCCTTCCTTATTCTATTCTGAGAAAAGCTATAATTATTTCCCTTATTTTTTGACGTTTAATCTTTTCATTGTTTTTCTTAACTGAGTTGTGGAGTTCAGACAGGCAGTCGCTCCATGTAAAATACCGGTATTCAGCTGCATACAATTAGACTGAAAACCGACCCGACATAGTTGGGAAAAGGCTGCGCAGGTGATGATAAATCACTGTACCTGACTTGATTTCCTTACGTCTTTTCTTCTTTTTTTTTTTCGGGTGACCACTGAAAATCAGCGCTGTGCTGTGGGTTCCCCATAGCACTGCATCATGCTGAGTGGAAGCCTTCTTGTCACAGTCATGTCGTGCAGCTGCCGACTAATTTCTGTTTTATGCTCGTGATTTATTATGTACTTTTTGTTGTTTTCGTTTACTCTTGTCTTTTATGTATGCACGTGTCTCTGTGACAAATAAACCTATTTTTCTTTCTTTCTTTCTTAACTTCAAGCATGTTTATAAGTACTAACTCCCTACCTCCCCGAATACAAGTTATTGAAGTAATAGGGATCATGGTAGTACAAACGTTTTGTTGCGACATTGTATTTGATAATGGTCAATAAAGTGTATCATGTACCTAAATGCCAAGATCCTTTCATTTCCTATTCTACTTCCTATCCTGATATCCTACTATATATATTATATACATTTATATATATTGTACTAGCTGACCCGACAGAAGTGGTCTTGTCTTATCTATGTTTGCATCACCCATTCTGTCAATCACGCCAACTGTCAAACAACTGACAGTTATTTCAAAAGCGCTAAGGTTACATTTGAAAAGTTGATTATGGTCGTTAAGTTTTCTTAAATTTTCTAATTTTCCGCTCAATTTTCTTAATTTGTTCTTTCCTAAGAACCTTCTCCTGACAATAACAAACTCCAAAAATAAAGAATTAGCGAAATCGTCCCAGCCGTTCACGCGTGATGCCGTGACCAAGGGAAATAGGGATTCATTATATTATTATATACAGGGTGGCAGGGACATCGACGCGAAAACTATTGGCATGGATTCAGTACACGATTCTGAACCGAAACTGCAGATTTTTTTAAAAATAACCGATGAAAAATTTCAACGCAGGGGGGAATAGAATCATGTACTGAATCCATGGTTACAGTTTTCGCGTCGATGTCCCTGCCACCCTTTTTTTTTTTTTTTTGGGTGGGAAATCATCAAGTAACTTCTCCCGCTCTGGGCGGTGCGGGAGGGCGTGTCAGACTCTTACTGACTAAAACCCACCCGTGTTCCTTCGGTTGCCCTGTTGCCGGGGGCCACGATCTCCCTTTCGGTTTTCTTCGCAACCCCGGCAGGCATCGGCCCTAGCGGACGCCGTCAATTATGCTGACATCTCTTTGAGGCGCGCGTGGAACACAACGCGCCGTCGACCCGGGCCTGGTCCTTATCGAACGGTGAGCTACCCATTGCTCACGGTCCGCAAGCCCGCGCCTACGGTGGCCGGAAATCGGCTTGCGACTCCCGACGCCCTGGGCGTCTCCTCCTGCGGCGGTTAGGGGCGTGAGGGCGCGAAATTTGCCTCTCCCTCACGCGTTCCGCCTCCTCCTTCGCGAGCATTACCGCTTCGCAGGTATGTATAATATTATAAATGTGAAAGTTAATCTTTTTGTTAATCTTTCACGAAAAACGGCTCAATGGATTTGAATGAAATTTGGTACTCAGGTAGTTTATAACCTGGATAAATACCTACGATACTTTTTTTCCCGGTAGTACGTTGCCTTGGGACAATTTACGACGTCCACGCGAGAGAAGCCGCTGAGAAAAACTAGTGTTTCAAATAAACTTCTAAATTATAACCATTGTAATTGCTTTGAGATGTGTTCCTTTCATTCAAAGATCTATTTAGCAGCAATCTGAAGAACTTAATAAAACAAAGCAAAGTCCATTTCTTCACGAATCCCCGATCCACATTTATTTCGAAACAAAAGACAACACCAACGTTATCAATAAAGAGACAGCTATAAAAAGGATTTACACTAACTGGTATAAGGCAGAATAAACCGGAATAAACTGGTTTACACCGGATCGAACGACTCAATAATAGGACATGCAAATCTGAAATGAGGGTAGGGAACAGTGATTTTATGTTATTAGCCTCACAGTATAAATGCTTCTACATCACAATGTAAAAGCATGGAGGCGGTTCATTCAGTAAAGAATGAATTGCTTTGTAGGAATGTTTATTGAATCGATTTGTGAAACTATTATTCAGTTTGAACAAGTGTTTCCGCGCAGATCATTTACGTTTCTTCAAATATACTTATATATTTATTGTATACAAAATATTGTAAAACATTTTAAAAGAGTAACGGTGGAGTTTCTTGCCCATTCTTCTCCATACGAAACCTACCTTTTTGGAAGGGGCGACTAGAATTGATTCTATTTTTTGTAAATTTCGACTTTCAAAAGTGCCTTTCATGTGCCTAAATGAAATAAATTATTTGACTTTGAATTTAACTTTGTTTCAGTTAACTTAATCTCAAAAAAATCCTAAAAGTCCTATGATTTTAAAGCTTTATACTTAATTAAATATAGCTATTTGGTAAAAATGATGGCTATTTTTTTCCTCTATCTCATCGAGATAAAAATTGCTTTTGATTTTGAGAAAGGAAAATAAATCTTGGAAAACAGTCAAATTATTTTCGTAACAACTATTTTCGGTCCTAACTTACTTTGTTGAATTATTAGTTCATGATTCCATTACTTACTTTTCTCATGCTGATTGCACGATAATAGCTAAATAATAATTATACACACGTGGTTATAATTATTATAATGACGATTTCAGCTATGCGCAGTAGTACCATGGAAGTAAATAACCCTTTATGAGGACATTCAACAATAATTTCAATAACACTACTTATTATTCAGAAAACGTACAAAATAATATAGTACAATTATATCAGTAGTTGTGTTCTATAATAATTGTATCATAATACTTCATAATTGTGATGTAATTGTAGGCTGAAATGTGCTTGTGATTTGAAGGTTACTTATAAATAGGGACTAGTGTGATAATTATACATCTCAGAAAGTTTTGCGATACAAAAAAAAAATACTACAGGTTAAAAGTTTTATTATTACTTTTCAAAGAACTCTCCATTGGTACCTACATATACAATTCCATGTGTCTAAACCAACTTTCATAACACAATTTCCAGTCCGCATCAGACACCTCTTCAATCCACTTCTTAAATGCAGCCAGTGCATGTTCCGGTGATGAAAACTGTTTTCCCTTGAGTTGATTTTTTTATTTTGGGGAACAAAAATTATAAATCTATCCGTAATGATATCTTAAACGCATCGAGACTAGCCTGCTTCAAATATTGATATCATGTCTCGGTACCATTCTACCTGAACCTCCGTCTGAGCCTGCGTTAAATTTTGCGGTACCAGCGTGAAACTATCTTCCTTACCCGAATATGCCCGTGTAGAATTTCATGCACATTTCGCGATTCAATCTGCAGTATATACTGAACCTAATATTTAATTCACCTATTCTCTTGAACGAAATTTTTCAGAGCCAGCACGTTTTCTTATGTAACAGCCATCATAAGGCAGCCACTTCTTTCTTTGTCTGCCAAAGTTACTCGACCATGCATAAATTCGTTGAACCAGCGGAAAACAGTCGCTTTAGAAGGTTGTGTTGTTGTTGAAGGTCGTTTTTGTCTATGAACACTATTGGAAGTCTTTCATTGGAAGTTTTTTTATGTCGCAGCATATACTGAGATAGGAACCTTTTGGCCTCGTACAGGACTTTCTGCTATTATTTTAATTTGTTTTTTAATTTTTTATTAATATTTTAATGAGTGTATTTTAGTTTGATTTGTGATTTCCTGTGCGAGTCTCAATAAATACTTTTTCTTTCTTTCTTTCTTTCATACGACTTTTCTGGTTTTAGTCGACATTTGAAATAGTACAAGATCATCGCGCGAAAATGTTCTCGTAGTAAATCCATTTTTCAAAGAGACAGAGTATTTTGATTTTGCTCGTAAAAAAATGTGGAGGGAATTTCAAATTTTGAATGTTGTGTTTTTTTTTTTGTAATAAATAGTCATAGTTTTAATTGACATCAAAACCAGCCAGTGTCCCATAGACAAAAACTGTTAGCCGCAAAACTTTCTGAGTGACAAGGTATTATATTGTTGCTACTCATTTATTTAACCTGAGAATTTGACAAAATACTTAAATGGAACTTCAGGACACAAACTAACCCCGAGGATACCGCACGGTCTCCTGCGAGGCGGCGAGCCTCCTTGCCGGATTACCGCCATGGGATCTGGAGGCAAAGGTCCTCGCGCACATTTGGGAGTGGCGCGAGGAGGCGAAACGCCGGGGCTTAACTCCGCTGCCGCGAGAAATTGCGGCACAGCGGACAGAGCTCCGGCGGGATCTCATGGCGTCATGGAGAGTGCGATTGTCGCAACCCAGCGCTGGGCACGCCACAATTGCGGCGATAAGACCCCTCTTTGAGGAGTGGCTAGAGAGGCGCCACGGCGTCCTCACCTTCCGCCTGACGCAGGTCCTCACCGGACACGGCTGTTTCGGGAGGTTCCTGCACAGGATAAGGCGGGAGGAAACGCCCGAATGTCACCATTGTGTGGATCGCCCGGAGGACACGGTGGAGCATACGGTGGAGGTCTGCCCAGCTTGGGCGGAGCATCGCCGAGTCCTCGTGGAGGCGATTGGCGGCGGTGATCTCTCGCGTCCGGCCCTGGTTCGGGCCATGGTACGGAGCGAGAGGAAATGGGAGGCCGTCACCTCCTTCTGCGAAGCTGTGATGCTCGCGAAGGAGAAGGCGGAACGCGTGAGGGAGAGGCAAATTTCGCGCCCTCATGCCCCTAACCCTAACCGCCGCAGGAGGAGACGCCCAGGGCGTCGGGAATCGCGAGGCGATTTCCGGCCACCGTAGGCGCGGGCTTGCGGACGGTGAGCAATGGGTGGCTCACCGTCCGATAAGGACCAGGCCCGGGTCGACGGCGCGTTGTGTTCCACGCGCGCCTCAAAGAGATGTCAGCAGATTTGAAGGGGTCCACTAGGGCCGATGCCTGCCGGGGTTGCAAAGAAAACCGAAAGGGAGATCGTGGCCCCCGGCAACAGGGCAACCGAAGGAACACGGGTGGGTTTTAGTCAGTAAGAGTCTGACACGCCCTCGCGCTCCGCCCAGAGCGGGAGAAGTTATTTGATGAATTCCTACCCTCAAAAAAAAAAAGGACACAAACTAACACCATCTAAACCGGAAAAATGAAACAAAGTCAATTTCAGGGAAAACACAATTTTCTAGCCATACAAAATGCTTACAAAACGCCGTAGGTACTTATAATTTTTTCTAAGACCCAAATTGCGTAACACACAATCACAATCTGAATCAATTAAATGAAAGTGCTAATCCATTGCTTCATACGTTCGATTAATATGTCTTCTCAAAAACGTAAATAACGTACTGATTGTTGTTGAACTGTCAAAATGAAACAGATTATGATTGATCGTGTGTTAGGCAATTAGGGTGCTGTTTTATGATATTTTACCAGTTTTTTAAAAGAAGGAGAGAGAAAGTGAGCTTTACACGTAGTTCTGGTTTTCGATCATTTGCACTTCTCAAAATGATTTTTTTAACCGTTCTATTTTAGAACTTAATCCACTGTCAGTTTTCACCTGAGCATACCCTAAAAGGTAAACAACAAAATTCTTCAGATTTTATAACGAATTACATCCCACCCCTTACATTAATTTATTATCCATTTATACGCAAAAAAAAAACAGAACATAAGGAACCCATTATCTCCTACACACAATTCTTTAGACCCCGAAAAATCCTATACTATTAAACGAGCAATATTTGTATATATATATATATATATATATTTGATATTTGTAGTCACGTTCTGGAAAACGGCTCTAACTATTTCGATGAAAGTAGCAATATAATAGACCGATTTTTCGCCCCCATAAACCCCTATGGTTTATGGGGCGAAAAATCGCCATAGAAAGGTCTCATATCTGGGAATATTCGTTTTATCCGTATTTTCACCCGAAGCATGAATAATAAAGACATGACAATAATGACATTAGAGTAATGACATCATACCATGGAATTAGTAAGTACCTACTATCATGGCAGTATGGAATTAGTAAGTACCTACTATCATGGCAGTATGGAATTAGTAAGTACCTACTATCATGGCAGCATGGAATTATTAAGTACCTGCTATCATGGCAGCATTGAATTAGTAAGTACCTATTATCATGGCAGTATGGAATTAGTAGGTACCATTCTATACTATTAAATGCATGCAGCAAGCATTCTCTATTGTCACCAGAGTAGGGCTCGGTCGCCCAGGTACAACAAAAGATCCTTCAGATTTTAATCTGAAGCATACAAAATTTTAGACCCAGCGTTTGCATCCGAAGCATCCAAGAAGGTATTTCTACAGAATATTTCTCACCCTTCACGCGGAACTCCGTGTGCTCCATTCTATCTATGGATTATAGATGTTTTTGGTGAATACCTGTAACAAAGAGGGGAAAGGTAAATTAAGATTTAATGTTGACACACTCACGGTTTAATCTTTATAGGATAGGATCAGCTGGAAACGTAGTCTTGAAGTTACGTCGTCTATTATAGCCTAGACTATACAGATTTAGATGGTGGAGCTATTACATAAAAACCCTACAGTAAACTAATTTAATTGTAAAATTTATAATTTTGTTTCATGACATTGATTTTACATTCTGTGATTACTTCCTCACACATTGACTTGTTAATTTGAAAAAATTAGGAAAATCGTCTACTTTTACAATGTTTGTAAATATTTGAGCTCCATGTATCTATCATATAATTGAATTATCTGTCGTTACTTCATTTTAAATTCTTTTTACCTACTGTGGTACAGTTATTTTATTCTAGGTGCATCGTCTTCACATATAATTATTTAACTAATGTACGTACTTATACTAACTATTGTAAAACATTTTAAAAGAGTAACGGTGGAGTTTCTTGCCCATTCTTCTCCATACGAAAACTACCTTTTGGAAGGAGCGACTAGAATCAATTATATTATTTTGTAAATGTTGACGTTCAAAAGTGCCATACATGGGCCTATTTGAAATAAATGATTTGACTTTGACTTTGAAACCCAGACCTTCTTCCCATGGAGATAAGCAGAAACTACAGAACGCCACCTACTACGATCCTTACATACTATTTGGCTTAGTTTACGTTCAATCATCTGGTCATACACGCACGCCGGTTGCGAGTACCACGAACCTGACCTTTCTGAAGAACATCACTTATAAGGTCACTATACGTCCTTTTTGGGCGACTCCTCCCGCCGTTTCCACTCACATCTACCTTGTATAATGTCACTTATTTATTGCAGCTAGTTGACTACATTGACTGTGGTGCGATTTTTAGCTAGATTCGACTTTAATTCAGCGTGTGACTGTTCCGTAAAACGCCACCAAAATTGTTAGGCTTGGTGATCACGTCACAAGTCTTTAATTAAAAACCCACGTCAAGGGCTAAAATTATGTAGAATACTGACTTTAAGGTTTAATTTACTATCAATAAGGTCCAATAACAGCTAAATCTCTACTATTTTTCGGGCGTATCTCCAAAACTACTGAGCTGACTCGAACGCGATTTTCACGATCCCGCAGAGCGAAAATTCACGAATATTCTCGTGAAACCAATTCTTCCCAGGGCCTTCTTACAAGCAAGTTTTTCACCGTTTCCCCCCTGTCCTATATAAAACACGTGAACAAGTTATAAACCCATCGAATTCGGTTAGTTTACTGTAACCACACAGTATAATACGGTAATCCGGCTCGCCAGACGTTTATGAAGCCTTAGTAATTACGTCGATACTACCACGCAAATGTACTATAGGTAGAGGGACAAATTGGAATGTATTCAGTACCTACTCCCCATCTATCTCACTAAAACCACTCCGGTGGTCACCATCTGCACTTGGAAGTGGACACCGGTACCCCTAAAAAGACCGATCTGAAACCCCCTAGCCTTTTTTCAGCTGTTGGGGTCGGCTTCCTGCCTAACCGCACGCAGCTGAATACCAGTATTTTACATGACACAACTGCCTATCTGACCCCCACGATCTAGTTACTGGGTAATACGATAACCATTCGTGAGACTTGGTGTCAGACTTTCAGGCTTCTACTAAGCAAACAAAACACAAATGACAGCCCGGACCAATGGCTTCACGTGGTTTTCGAGGCACGGAGGGGTCTCGATATTTAATAGTTATTCAATTAAAGGTGACTTCAAAACAAATGAAAAACAATGGAAAAAAGGTGAAAAATAAAACAAAGAGAAAAAACCTGGAAACTTTAAAATAAATCAAATGTTTTAAACTAGCCTGAAGATTAGCACTTTTTGAAGGTACAAAATTACATAAGACAGTCCCCCAAAATGGCCGCCCTTCACGCAACAAACTCCTCAGCAGAAGAGACAAAAAAACAAAAAAACAAGAAAAACAAGTTTCTGGAGTCATTATCCTAACTATAGGATATTAAAAATGTGAAAGTGAGTTTGTTACGCTTTAACGCTAAAATGGCTGAACGGATTTGTGTGAAATTTAACTAGGGGGTGGATCATAACCTGAGTTAGGATATAGGATCATTTTTATCCCGATCTTCTTCTTCGTTTCGTGTGGTTAGTGACTAAACTGATGTCAGAGTTTCAAAGCCACCCATGGGCGGCTTGGCTTCCCATGCCGTCAAGAAATATCTCTCAGGCATACCGATTTCCTCACGATGTTTTCCTTCACCGTTTTTGAAGTAAGTAAGAATTATAAAAAACCGCACATGAATCCGAAAAGAGGTGAAGAAGTGTCAGAGGTGCGTGCCTTGGGTTCGAACCTGAGACCTATAACTTGGCAGTTATAGGCTATCACTGGTATCCCGATATTCCCACAAGATCGAGACTTATACGGGTGACACCGCGGGGCGCAGTTATTTTAATCATAACTAAGATCTTTCAGAAACTCAATGAGATCAGAAACGAGAGAGAAAAGGGAAAAATCGTCTTTCATTTTCGAAGAAGACGCCAAAGTACAGTCAACACCAATAATTACTGTTTACTTTAACCGCCACAAAGTCGATGCGTCACAATCTGTCACCGACTGTACTCGATATTATTTTTATAACACCTTTAGAAGTTAGCCTTTCTATTTATAGCTGGGTTATTTTTATTTGTTTTTTATTAGACGTGTCAAAGGAAGATGCTTTTTGAAGTGAAATCTTCTTTAGGTGCTCTTTGCGCTCTTTCTGAACAGTGAATGCATCTAAACGGTCACGCTCGGGTCGGAAACTCTGAATCGGGTATACTCGGCTCCAGTCGTCATCAGCAGTTGTCAGCTACGTTAAGTTTTCACTTCTATCGAGTGATCATAAGCATAGACCCTCTTTTTAGGGTTCCGTACCCGAAGGATGCCAAACGTAACCCTATTACTAAGCATCCGCTGTCCGTCTGTCTTTCAGCGGGCTGTATCTCATGAACCGTAATAGGTAGACGGATGAAATTTAATTTAATTTATTTGGTTTTGAATATTCGTTTTTGTCACCGTCTTCCGAGATTAAAGTTATTTTTCGCTTTTTAGTGTTTTTTTTTTTGGAAGTCGTTTGATTTTTTTTTTCGCAAAAAGTTTTCATTTTTCACTTTTTAGTTATAGTGTTTTAACCTAGCCCACACAAATTAGAATACCACTACCTGCTATGTAAAAAACAGTGACACGAACTTATCACATCATCCACATACTAAGTGGGAAAAAAATACGTATTATTGAAGCCAACTCAAAAACTATCCAAGCAAAGTTAATAAAATTTATATGGGAAAAACCTGTTTTCATTGTGTGTGGGTACACACAATGAAATACATATTACATTTGACTATTTTGAATATTACTTGCTAAGACGTTAATATGCTGAAATCTGCACTCTTAATTTTAATGTAATTTAATTTATTGTAATTTAATTTTAATATTGCTATGGGTTAGTACCTAAAATAAGCGAAATAATAAAAAAAAAAACACATTTCAGCTGTTTTTGGTTGTACACACGGTTACACATCAAGCTACACATTTCCAGTTTATGCTGATCCCGCATTGTATAGAATTTCCGTACAATGCGAGGTATGGTTACATTGGAAATGTATAGCTTGATGTGTAGCTGTGTGTACGTACATAATGTCATTAATCGTTGTGCAACCTACGTTGGACATTTTTTTATTAAATCCTAACCCTTCTTAGTACTTTGGTCAGTCCCCTTTGATTCCATGGTCTCTCAGTTCTTGATTTTCATACCCAACAGGTACCTAGTCAGATAGTCATGGGTGATGGGCTATCCATAGCTTCCCTATTGACTAGCTAACGATTATGCACAAGAGGGACAGGCAATGTGATCTGTAAATCCCTAGCTCTTTTCTCAAACGTCTGGTGTGTTTTTCGTCATGGGATATACCTCTTTGTTGCCCTAAGATGAATGATTGGTATTCATAAGAATTTATCAGCATCATATCGACCGACTACTCCACTGCTAGACACTACTGGCTCTCTCTTTGGCCAGCCAGCCCCAACAACCGGAAAAGTATTGCCCTACCACTTCCAGAGCTCTCCGCGATCATCATCAGATCGTTGCTTTTCCTTGAAAAATGCCTACCCATACTATGCTTTTCTGTACGCGATCACCCTAGAATTTTTCGACTCCATCTACCATTCTTTGTTCGAAGAATGTTGTTTGTTTCCACTACTACTGTAGCTTACTAACTATTGTACATTACATATCGAGACAACACAGATATACATTGAGACATCATCACATATCACTAATATCACTTATCATTACATATTGAGAGATTGATTTAGAAAAGAAAGAAAGAAAAATAGGTTTATTTGTCACAGAGACACGTGCATACATAAAAGACAAGAGTAAACAAAAACAACAAAAAGTACATAATAAATCACGAGCATAAAACAGAAATTAGTCGGCAGCTGCACGACATGACTGTGACAAGAAGGCTTCCACTCAGCATGATGCAGTGCTATGGGGAACCCACAGCACAGCGCTGATTTTCAGTGGTCACCCGAAAAAAAAAAAGAAGAAAAGACGTACGGAAATCAAGTCAGGTTTACTGTTGTCGTACTAAGATTTCATTCCGGACACATCCCGTATAATGAGTTTTTATAACTAGCTTTTTCCCGCGGCTTCCTCCGCGTGCTTGTCGGAAAATATCCCACGAGAACGTACTACCGATACTGGGATTATATACTTAATAGCCGAGGAAAAGGTCATTGACTCCTACCGCTGCGCCCGCATTGCCGTCAACCATACATAATTATTTTGTTACGCGTAATTTTGAATCTGTGATATCTTTTAAACCATTCATTTAAATGAAATTATGTCTAAGCATATTTTAATCTAAATTAAATAAAAATACCAAAAAATCAATATTTAATAGCTGAATGCCAGTATTTTACATGATGCGACTGTCTATCTGAACTCCACGACCCAATTACTGGGGAACAGATACCCCTTGGTAAGACTGTCTGTCAGACTTTTGGGCTTCTGAATACCCGTAATGACTGTTAAAAATCTACTAATGACAGTCGGGATCAACGGCTTAACGTGTTTTCCGAGGCACGGAGGGGTCTCGATATTTCATGGATGTCACCCATGAACCGACCGCGGCAAGCGTAGCTGAACCTTCGATCGACCCGTGCGGCTGTTATAATTTAATTACGAGCCCCACTCTTATACTATACTCTACTTATTTACTACTAACTGTGCCCCGCAATTTCACCAGCAAAAGTCTCGATATCGTGGGAATATCGAGATAAAAAGTCCGTTCAGCCGTTTTAGCGTAAAAGCGTAACAAAAAAACAAACTCACTTTTGCATTTTTAATATCAAATTAGGATATTCTTACGAGTAGTTTCCACAAAAAAATTACTTAATTTTTTTTTAAGGAGTGCTTTAAACCATCGAACTGAATAAACTTTTATTATGCGACCAACTTTGAAATCGCAAAAAAAATCTGCTGTTCCATACAAAAGTTTAATACCTACTGTTCTAAACTGTATGGAACTGCTGTTTTTTTTTTTTTTTTTTCGCGATTTCGTAGTTGGCACTAGTAATAATTATTCAATTCGATGGTTTATAGCAGACCATAAATTTTTTAAAGTTAATTTTTTAACACCGTCAATAGTAGTCGAAACTACATCATTTCTATTTCAATTCAAAATGGCGAGTTGATTGCAATAGGGCCAGTATTAATCTTATTAAAGCTGAATTAAAATCATATTTTGTAACCTTAATTTAGAGTGTAATAATAGTTATGAAATACTAAAAATAAAAAGCTGTAAATAAAGGTTCAAAAGTAGCAAAAAATATACATTTAAAAAATAAAATAAATGTTAAAACAAAGCAATTTCTTTTTCTCCGTCTACTATATTTTTACAGGCAATAGCTTGAAAAATCCTATATTTGATATTTTAAAGTTGGCAACCCTAACCACACATATTTACGACCCACCCAACCGCTTAGAAATATGAATGAAAAGGGCACATTATAAATTTAATATATTAAACATTTTAAAGAAGATCAAATTGGAACGGGTCACTTCCTTCAAATAAAAGAGTTATTATAATCTTAGTCTGTAATCTGTACATAGGAGTTTTTCCTCAGTAGTTTAATTTTTTTTAAACCTTTTAATGGTTTAAATGTGGTATCTAGCAAGCAGTATTATACCTACAGGGTCTTGTAATATGAAAATTATACGCAAGTACAATGATGAAATATTTCTTAACTAAATTATTTTGAATACATGAGGGGCCCATGGCTAAATAATAACGGCCGCACGGGTCGATCGAACAGGTTAAGTTACGCTTGCCGCAGTCGATCCGTGGATGGGTGACCATCTTTACTTAACAAGACCCCACAGTGCCTCGGAAAGTTAGTCCCGGTTGTCATTTGTAAATCTTTGACAGTTGTAAACTGTTACCCAGTCACTGGGTTGTGGAGGTCACATAGGAAGTCACTCCATTTAAAATACTGGTAGCCAGCTGCCTCCGGTCAGACTAGAAGCTGATCCCAATATAACAATATAGGCAGATTGATTGAATTATTTTGAATACATCGCTAATGAAGAAAAGCTTAAGTAACATAAGAACGAATACAAATAAATTAGTTATTGCACAAATAGACTCATAAATGCAATGAGTGCTACATAGTGTTATGTCTGGACTTTAAAAGAGACTGTGACCTCTGAGTTTGTTTCGGCCTTTCTTCTCAGAGTAATCAGATAGGAAACTAGTTTTTGAAAATATGATTGACGTATAAAAGTGTTTGTACAAACCTATTTACTGAAATAAAATCATTTATCGTTTATCATAAATATTTACTGCGCAAATTCAAATCAATAATGTGAAAATATTTCGAATTTGTACAAATTCGAAATATTTTCACATTATTGATTTGTAGATTGATAGTAAATCTTTCTTGAATGGAAACTTTTGGGATATTCGAAATTATCCAAAGAAATTTCGGAATTATTTTTACTAATATTATAAAGAGGTAAAATTTTGGAACTACCAGTCGGATTTAAAAAAATATTTTTGCATTGGACAGCCCAATTCTTGTGGAAGACCACGCGGACGGAGTCAGGCAGAAGGCGGGCAGAAGCTATGTAAAATAAAAACGTATATGCTTTTTTTTACCCTTCTTTGTAGTTGGGTAATTCATAACATATTTTGATGATTCATTTTGGAGAGGACTCCTCCTTGGGGGTACTTTTTCAGCACTTTATTCCTATCATTTCTTCATGTATATAGTTTGCTGTTATTGAAGGCTTAACTCAAGAAAACAGGTGAAGTTATTTTAATTAATAAAATTAACAACATGACTGGTATAAGTTTTGTGGCATCTCTCTCTAAGAATCGTACTACTTACTCACTTCGAAAAGAGCAAACTTCTTGAGAATTGAAAAGGGGTTTTAATTGAAAACAATGTTTTAGTTTAATGTTTTAAATTCTTAATTACTAAGAATTAATTCTTCGTAATCTTACTATACTATACCATTAAATGAGCTATATTTATATTTGTATTTATTTGAAATCACGTTCTCGAAAACGGCTCTAACGATTTCGATGAAAGTTGCAATATAGGGGTTTACGGAGGCAAAACATCTAGCTAGGTGTCATATCTGGTAAAATTAGTTTTCTCTATTTTCATCCGAACAGCACTCGGTCGCCCAAGTACTATCAATTAAAATAACACCATATAACAAAGTGGTATTTTTTTTAATACCTTTGTAAAATAATTTGCTCCCGTCACTATCAACTTTTGATCCCTCTAAATAAACTTCTTAAGCATATAATATGGTTTAGTTTAGAATAAAATTTATACATCCTTTGTTAAACAACCTTTGATTTTAAAACCTTATTATTGCAAACATTTCTGTAATAATAAAAACTAAAAGTGTACTTACGAGAAAATTCAAACTGACACAACAATTAATTCTTGTATTTTTTTAAAGGCGACAACTGATACACAGGGTGCGGAGATACTGTCCGGTCGCAGCCTTCTGTATCGTTTATATAGGGGGTGTAGCGCCGCGAAGCAACGCGGTTAGAGCTGTATGATGAGCGGAGCGTGTAGATGAGCGATTTTAGTTGAGATTTAGTTAGTTTTTAAGATTTTGCCGTGTAATTAAGGCTTTTAAAATGTAACTCAATAAGTTTAAAGTTTTTTTTCTTGTATTTTTGGTATATTTTGGTATACTAAGCGTGGTTTTCTGTGTTCGATGCCAACTGTAATTAATTGGTAACAGTCTGGAGTCGGAATTTGTGACTGGACTATGACGATAGGCTTATCCCCTTTAACATGGGACATTTATACACTGTGACATTTTAGTTGTCTTACAAAAGCAACCCACTTCATGTATCCAATGACTACTAAACATTCATTAAAAAAAAATTAATACACCGTGACATTTAAGTCGTCTTACCACCACTCACGTAGGGCCACTCAATGTACCCGACATAAAATACCTCTAGAAGCGATTAAAAAATTGTTACAATATTTATTTTTATGAATGTTTGTTTAGTAGTCTTTGGATGGACTAAGACGACTAAAATGTCACGGTGTATAATTATAATAATTTGAATCACGCACCTCTTCCTAGCTTTCCAGGCGATAAAAACGTCATGTTATTTCAGTAAGGTGTTGAACAGTACTATGTTATTCCCATACTCGTCTTTTCATTCTACCTCCCCTAACAAAAAAGCGGTCAAAACGTGCTCGCCGAAGCACACTTTCACGGCGGTAACCTCAGTGGAATTACTCTTGTTCATATCATCAATTTATGTAATAATTTCATTGATAATTATTGCATTGTTTTTCTATTGTTATTAAATGATTAACTGATTACGAAGGGATAAAGCATCAATCGCTTTGAAACTCCATTGTGTATCGATTAGCGTAGCGAACATTGACGCGTAGCGAAAAGCGTAGCGATAGATTTCAAACAAAAATGACACGTTTTTGCTAGTTGTGTTGGTGTCCCATGTAATAAGGGGAGAGGCTAATTATACAATAATCATTCAGTAACATACATGCACAATAACACATACATTTTAACTCATTTTCCGTGGGGTTTACAGCGTGTAACAAAAACCCTGCCGATCCGTGAGGGTGTTAATAAAAATCATATTGAGAGTCTATTTAAGCGGTAATACTCTAATAATTTTTAAAAAAAAATCGCCGGTTATTTTTTCAAAGAGGAAGGCAGAAAATTTTTAGAAAATTTGCCAATTTACAATGAATTTGGGGTAATTTTGGTACTAAAAACGTTAATATTAAATAGCAATAACTTTTTTATTTTTGCTTTTTTTAACGCACTTTTTCGTAAAGTTATTGCGGTACCTATAGGCCCCCTTTCGGGTTTTTAAAAACCCTGTTAGGTTATGTGATCGTAGCAGGTGGCGTCCTGACTACAAGACGCCACCTGCTACGATCCTCACATACTCCTTTTGCTTCGTTTACGTTCATGCATCTGCGCTGCTATTCTGTAAAAATATCACCATGAAAACTTAGGTGAAGTGAGCTGTCATTTCACCAGATGCTAGGGATTGACACTTATAAAAACTCACCTAAAGCTCACTTAACTTAAGACTTTACGGTAAGCTCTGTACAGAATAAATTAGCTGGGCATACCTACACGCCAGTTGCGAGTATTATAAATCTGACATTTCTGAAGAACATCTCCAATAAAATAACTATTATGATGTCCTTCTAGGGCGTTACCTCCCAGAGTTTCCACTCACATCTGCCTTGTAAATACCTTTTGTTAATCGCCTTTCATTTATCTTCTCAACATGATTATACCATCTAATCATACTCTTTTCAATTTCAGTAATCATTTAGTAAATTAATCACTAACATAGTATATAACCTCAATTTGTTACTAATTCACTAACAACTTGTGGCCTGAAGTCATTTCATTAGGCCTGTGTCCAAAATTTTTTTTTTGTTCGGAGTGTACATTAATAAAAAATATAAGACACGTATTTTTTCTTTTTTGACGTAATCAAAAGATTACGGCGATACATTGAGTTTAAATGTGGCATGACGTCACGCCTTGCTAGATTTTATACTGAGTTGTGACGTAGCGAGCCCCCACTCCCCAACTTTAATGCGTGTTTTCTAAGTTATTTTTGATGAATATGATAAAGCAAAAAATACGTGTCTAATATTTTTTTATTATTTGAAAGACCGACTAAATAGTTTTTTTTTTTACCTAGGCAACTACCGTATTTAACTTAGAAATAAAACTTAGAAACTAAGCGACTACACACTAAAGGCACTCCCTGTTGGGTACGGACCTCGGCTTAGGGCGTCGCTGGGGGATGACAGCAAGGGACGGGCTGGATCGGATTAAATTCTATCCATTCAAGTTACACCACCACCATACCTCTGAGGGTGGCCCATAGGTATGCCTATAAAACGTGAAAGAAGGTTAGGCAGGTCACTAGAGTAGATATTGAATAATGTGGGTGCTAAGCCCGCTTCCTTGGCTAGAAGAGCAGTCGCCACCACAAAGCAACTGCAATTCACCGGCGAATGCCGTGACTGATACGTTATTTATGAAAGTAAGTTGGTGTGTTTTCCTGGAGAACGTTTTTTGACATTGTAAAGTCACCCCTGCTGTCATCATTTTCATGACAGCCGCGGCTTATATGTGGCGGCCACTGGCCACCTTTTAGAACCCGTAGCTTTACTCATGTCTCGCTTCGCAACAACGCTACCGCTTATCACTAACACATTACCACTAAGAGGATGTAAGAACTAGAACAAAAATTCATTCGCGCATACTTTTAATAGATTTTCCGGAATAACTTCAAATTGTCGATCGTTATCTGACGTCAACATAATGATCCTTGGTCAGATGTTGATGTTTTAAAATGTAACTTACCTAGTGTAAATGCATTATTAACTCCATATTTTAGAAGCACTTGACTAACCAGTCTTACATGGGGTATCGTATTACTAAGTTACTGGGTTGTGGAGGTCATATAGGCAGTCGCTCCATTCAGCTGCATCCGGATAGACTGGAAGCTGACCCCAACATATTTGGGAAAAGGCTGGCAGATTATGATTTTAGAAAAATTTGAAATGTGGCAGTGTATCTCTGAACGAATTTAAAATATTTATTTTAATCGTTTTAAGATGAAAGAGGCCGAATTATGTTATAAAAGTGTTTATCTACACCCATGATATAAAACCTCTATAAAAGTTTCTGAAATAGTTAGCTTATTGCCAACATTAAAACAGCCAGTGTCATAGTAACCATAATATCATCCAAATGAGTGTTATAATGTTGTACTAAATTTTATTATGCAACTCCTTTGCTTTTTCGATCCCTTCCTTACTCATCAAACAGCCATATTCTCACTACTCAATTCGTGGTATCTTTATGAATTAAAAAAAAAGAACATTGTCATGCACGCGCGTTTCACTACCACAGCAACTTTATTTAAGGAATTAATATTCCTAGTACATCAGGATCTGCCACCATTCAACAAAGTGCAAATATTCCCGTGCATTTCAATAATTGTACGATACAAAATGTAAATAATTATTACAATAAATAATTCAATTATTACCTATAGATAGTTTGTTTATTATTAGTTACTCAGCAATTCAACTTTCCATGAACATACATAGAGTTCTTACAACACTGTGCAACACCCTATGGTTTCAGAACCTTTTATAGAGGATTCATATCATAGGTGTAGATAAAGTCTTGTATGCTACTGCACATAATTAGGTATTAAAACACTCATGTGATAATATTGAACCCACATTTGTGTTTTAATACCCCTTATTATACAACAGTTGCATAAATAACTATTAGCACAATTAGTGATTGTTGCACACACATTTTCTTTTTGGTCAAAAAGAAAATGAGTGTGTTGTAGACACCGCAATACTCAATATTTATATACAAATCACCCAAACATCATATATCACCATTGAAACACACACACACATATCACACACACACACACACACACACACACACACACATCACACACAAATACACCACACACATCACACCATCACTACGAACACCACCATCCCCCAATCACATTCATTCATTTTTTAAATTTAATTTTGTTTTTTATTTTACTTTTTTATATTACTTTTTGTTTAATTGTAATTTTTTTTTATTGTTTTTTGTGTAAACTTAGGTGGTAGGTTATACAAAGATATGATATGAAGAGAGAGAGAGAGGAAGAGGGCGTTAATCTGCTGAATTAGTTGATACATGAGGAGTTTGTTGCCCCACTTCTTCCTAGCTAAAGCACTAGGAAGTGGTGAAGGGTGGGCGTTTTGGGGGACAGTCTTAAAAAAAACATGTTATATAAAATTCCACTGCCTACTCTTTCGCAAAATAGAAGCGTGTGTGTTATGTTATGAGTTTTCATGAAAACTATTTTCGTCAAATAGATTTGTGACCATAGAAAGTTATTAGCACCACCGGCCATGGACAGCTAAAAAAACAGGGTCGAAAAAAAAATTCATGTGCTTATAAGTTATTTCAGCTGATTTCAGCAAAACCATAAACTCATGCCTTCTTCCCAAGGGGGTAGGCAGAAACTGCAGAACGCCACCTGCTACGATCCTTACATTTTCCTTTTGCCTCGTTAAAGTTCAGACATCTGGTTAAACACGCACGCCGGTTGCGAGTACTACGCACCTGGCCCTGTCTGAAGAACATCACCAATAAGGTCACTATATGTCCTCCTAGGGCGCCCCCTCCCGACGCCCTCAGCAAAACTGTTTGCCATTAACTCCACACATAGATTTTTCCTTGTATTGTAGACGCGTTTATCGACATAATTCTGTCTTGCACAAACACCTAGGTACCCGGAACAACAGCTATCTACAGGCAATACAAATATTTATCGTAACTTAACTCTAAATCTATATTGGTACTTTTTTTTTTTGGGGGGGGATACTTTCAAAAGGCGCCGCCGCCGGCCGGGCTTTGGGGATGAGACCGGTGAATTTGGGATTTTTACCTCACTAAAACCACCCCGGTGGTCACCATCAGCACATAGAAGGGGGTACCGTTACTTCTGAAAAGACCGATCCGAAACCCTCTCTGGGCAACACCTCTTAGGGCACATCCCTGGAGAGACTGTACCTACCTACCAACCGAAACGGCGCAAGTATAACAACCTTATTAGGAGTACATCGCTGATATAAATGCTTGGCTAAACGCTGGTCCTGCTCCACAAGGGCGCATAAACTAATTGATTAGCATTTGAAAATACAGTTGGAATTGCTGTAAATTTAAAAACTACTCATCTTTGCATTGTATACATTCAATCCCTTAGCATTGTATAATTTCATAACACGTGTGAGTACTATGTACCTACTATAAAGCTACCATTTACTAGGTACGTCTTTCATTGACTTGAATGTGCCCTTGCGGCTGAGAACATGTCATGCTCACTCAATGTCTCGCTGATGGTGGCGTGTGTGTTGGATAATTTAACTCCCTTCTAAATGGTTGAGCTGAATGGTGCTAATCGATGCGTCATGTTTGTGAACGGGCGCTGTCAGTAGGGACTGGTCAACTTCTAGCTGCCATGGCTTATTTTAATTTGATTTTTGAATTGTTTTATTTGTTTTATTTTTTATTACGGACGCTTTTATCGTTCTGCATCGTTCTCACATTTATAACTTTAACATGAATGATGTAACCAATATTTTGTAGCCATATTGTGATTTAAAAGAGTTTCCATGGAGTTTCTTGCCCGTTCTTCTCTATAGATACCTACTACGCTTTGGAATGAGCAACTAGCTTCATCTTTCTGACTGACCGACCCCTTGACAATTCAAAAGTGCCTGTAATTGGTTTATTTGAAATAAATGCTTTGAGTTTGAGTTTGAGTTGAAACACAAAGGCCATTGGGTCCAAATGCTCATTGAATATTTTGGGACATCATCAAGCAGTTGGTCTTCACGTGACCAGGGGGCTGGCCTATTTTTGCACAGCATTGCTATTCAACGCGGGAATGCCCAGCATTGTCACGATAAATGGCTCGCAGCAGTGAATGCAGCGATGCGGACAATTTTTTTTATGCCCAATGAGCTCTTCCCCTTTTATATACTATATTTATTTATTTACTATTATATATACATTAATATATATATATATATATGTTAATATATTACTTTTATTTGCTTACCAACTACACAGCATTAACCCAAAGTCTTTGTCATAATAATTATAGATCTCGCATGTATCAATTAACGTTCTAGAACATAATAAAATAAAATAAAATATACCAACATTTTTATAAACATCAAACAACAATAAAACAATTAAGAAGCAAATAATTTTAATTATTTTTGAATACTACGTGCTTACAAATGGTTTTTTTTTTAATAATAGCCCTTCATTTTACTAAACATATTTTTCTTAAATATTCACATATACTTGTAAATATTATTATATATTTTTAATGTTTGCTTCTATACTGTAAATAAATTGAGTGAGTCTGTAAATAAATTGCGACACGTTTACATACTAAAATAAGTATTAATTCATCAAATTATCATTTCAGCCCAGAATCACTCAATGCTGGGAAAAGGCCTCCCCTTTTTCCTGCCATACCTACTTCCCGGTTCCGTGCGTCCCTCACGCGACTTTGACGATATCATCAACCCAACGCGCTTTTGAACGCGCGCGGTTTTTTTGTCCTACCCACCATTCGGTCACAGCTTCACTCCATTGGCCATCTCCAAGAATGTGTTTAATTTGTGTAAAATCAGGGGAAAATTTCTACACAAACCTGACTGTATGACGCAGTGTCGGTATGTAATTCCGTATATTCAAAATATGTGATTTGATTAACACATCAAAACTTATCTGAAAGGACATCTCACATCTCACAAATTAATATTTTTATGTGAATTATAATATAAAATCGATATAGAGCATCCTGTCGTTGTCACAATGTTTGCTTAAAATAAACTTAGTTACAAATCATTGTGTAATATTTTAAAAATGAAATTAAATGAAATTGTTTGTTCTGTAAATAGCATTATCGGAATCACTTTTACACGTCATATTAAAAAAAATATTATTAAAAATTAGCTAGATGAATTCGGCGTTTCCTATCTAACTACTCTGAGAAGAAAGGCCGAAACAAACTCAGAGGTCACAGTCTCTTTTAAAGTCCAGACATAATCTTGGTCAGGCCATATGAGGACCATGTAGATTAGTGTCTGAAATTGTCTTTTGAGGAAAGAACCACACAGATTTGAGTGGACCTGTCCAGTCAGTGCAAGCATTTGTCAGTAATCGTGGAGCTCAACTCAGAACTTAAGGAACTCAACACGACGAACAATACCAAAGAAAGGACATTTGATAAAAAACACTCAAATAACATGGGGCATCCCCAAGCTAGCTCAAAAAAGATATAAAAAGATCTTTCTAGCAATTCTTCGGGCTATGTCTGTTACCTTAGTTCTCCAGCGAATCTTGAAGAGATTCTGATTAGATCACGTAGGGAAACTCTAAGCATAGGATAATGCTATAATAATACAACTTCCTGTTACTGTTAATTACATAGCAAGTATTCGCATTTGTGTGGGGTAGGTATCACAAATAAAAAGTGAAAAAAAAAAAAAGTGAAAAGTAACTTTATTTTCGAAGTCGGTGGCAAATAACGAAAATTCAAAACCAAAGACACCGACTTCCGAAATAAAGTGATTTTTCACTTTGTAGTGTTTTTTTGGAAGTTGGTTGTAGTTTCTTGCTGTCTTGTCGACACTTCACGTGGCCAGAGGACTGGCTCGTTTTTTTTTTTACCAAAGAATTAGGGAGTGCCTCTGCTGCCGGCGCCGGTTCCCGAATTGGCTGCCGGCGCTGAGTTAGGGAATAAAAGCGAAAAACAGGGTTGGCAATATTGGAGTAGATAGGCGGGGGGGCAATGCATAATTAAAAATACATTAAATAAAGCATTACTTTTTTCAGTATTATATCTCCATATTCCAGTAATCGAGTACTAAATAGGTTCCCCCGGAACCGAACTACCTTTTTTGCGAGTTAAAATATTTAACCTAATCTAATTAGGTTAAATATTTTAACTCGCAAAAAAGGTTAGGTTAGAACTGAGGCCTACGAAAACGAGCCAAAAACAACTAGAATATATAGAAAAAAATACTTTAGTTAGGGTTAGTTACTTGGAGTTCTGAATACTGGAACGGTTTCCATAAAAGCTGCGCCGCCGGTGTCCGTTATTGAAGCCGGCAGTGCCGGCCACAGAGTATGTAATGTGCCGGCAGCCGATGATTTTAATCTCGGCTGCTGGCAGTAATGTCATGCCGGTTCCCAATGGCTTTATTTTTGGGAGCCAGCGCTGGCAGTGGAGGTACTCCCAAAGAATTAACAATGCCATTCAACGTGTCAATGCTGCCAGTCTTCTGGGTACATTTCCGAATGACGATGCGATGCAGACGAGTACTTAGACGCATAAGGGGTTTTATTTTTTATTTACTTAGTTAGTTAGTCAATTAATTTTGTACCTAGTGTAAATACTTAGTTAGTTGTATTAAATATTGTATGTCAGTGTATAATTATGAACTTCATTAGTTTATAATCTATCGCTATTATTTCCATTAAATTATAAACTGTCAAAAAATTGTGAACTGCAACAAACCATTTACAATTTAACGCATTATTTTTCGAATCAAATTGTGAATTGGCAATCTATTCTCTTAAAATATCACCGTGAAAACTTAGGTGAAGTGAGCTGTTAATAGTGGAAATCCCTAGCATTAGGCGCAATGACAGCTCACTTAAGGCTCACTTCACTTAAGTTTTCACGGTGAGGTTTTTTCAGAATACTGGTGCTGGTATCAATCTTACTTGCGATGTAATGCACCTTGCGCTAATAATAAATAGCCTGCCTATTTGCGAGCAACTTGGAAGTACCGCTCGCCGGCCGCAGCCTCAGCAGCGCTCGCTTCGTTCGCTCGGCTCGCGCGTTGGGCGCAGTTCTAACCTAACCTAACCCATTTCACCCAGTTCACAATTTTTCGATAGTTTATAATCTAATGGACATAACACCGATAAATTATAAATCTATCGGTATACCGTAAGATTGTGAGAACGTTAGTTTATAAGCTAATGGTTCTCACAATCTTATGGTGACATATTATAAATATGCATTTGAATGTAGGTATATGCAATAAATAAGACTACCTAGTATAAAGGAAGTCATTATATTGATCTTGACTTTAAAAATAATGCATTTGAAACAGGAATCCACAGAATCTACGATGGTTTTAGAGGAAATGATAACTTGCTTATCTCACACATCTATATTAATTATATTAACATGATTTTTATAAAAAAATACTGTGAAAGACAAACGTAGCCCGCGGCTATCATTAGTCTAATTAAGTTATTGATATAATTCTTAGATAAGACTTGTTTACTATTTTTATCTATAATAATATTTATAATAATTTTTAATTTGTTATATATAATTGAAGTTCAACATGACTATATATCAAGCTATACTTTTACAGTAAACGCTGCGCATTGTACATAAATCCTATAGAATGCGAGATCAATTTATACTGGGGATGTATAGAGTGACATATAGTCGTCTGTACTTGCATAGTATTTTGAGACGGAATATAATGATCATTATATTTAGTTTTTGCTGTGTTTTTGGTGTGTTAACATGGTGAAATATTGTATTATGTTACGTAATGCAACCTTTCATTTAAAAAGTGAGAAATATATGTGTCTTTAATTTAAAATACCGAAATAGTGTCCGTTCAGGATTAGCTTAAGAGATAGTAATTTGTTCTTAATACTTTTGTCACACAAAATTTATAGAAGCGGAATTAATGCCATTGGCAATTTCTACCAGTCAACATATGGGTGGCTGATCAGAGGCAAACAGTGGTAGGTGCAGTTACGAAAAGTTTTTGAATAAATATTTATTTAAATTTAAAGATGTACACACATACACAATTTGTGTCATTTATCTAAATAGTGTCAGCTTAAAACTGAGTACGAATATAACATTAAAGGTGTGTCCAATCATTGAGTGGCAAGAGCACGTCAGTAACCTACGGCGTTTGCTGGTCACATTTCTGCCGCGTCCTAGTTAGGACTAAACCGACGAATGTTTGCGCGGCATTACTGCGCTGCACATCCGAGACACACCGCGCACTTCAGTTAGCAATATCAATCTCCCTAGCCTTTAATACGTCCAGACACAATTAGTGACGAATGTTTCCTAAAAATGTTTGTGCGCCGCAGGTAGACAGAAGCGTTCGCGCACGGCAGTCGAATGTTCCCATTGTTGGGACACAGTCCTCCTCGTTTCGAGAGGGAATGGGCTGTAATCAACCATGCGGGCCCAGCGTGGGTTGATAGTTGTCACATGTCTTCGAATTTTTGGTTCTAGGACATGCCGGTTTCCTCACGATGTTTTCCTTCACCGTTTTGAGAGCAGTGGTGATGAAAATATTTTTTACACAAAGTCAAAAATAAACTACTTATTAGCTATGTTAGTAACAAACGAAAAACAACATTTAATTCATATAAATTTTTTTTATATGCACTCACCAGACGCATCGGGTATATTTACATGTACACGTACCCAATCCGCCATAATGGTGCAGCACGGCTTGTCACTAAAGCGCCTGCCTGCGTTCGAACTAACAGCCTAACAACTCTTAAGACGGGGCCGTTACCACTGGGCCATCACTGCTCTACATTAATAGTAGTGTCCATAAATTACTAAATTACAAAATAAAAGAGTGTCCATGGAGTTTCTTGCCCGTTCTTCTCCATAGGAACCTACTACGCTTTGGCATGGGCAACTAGCTTCATCTTTCTTACTGACTGACTCTTTGATAGTTAAAAACCGGCCAAGTGGGTGTCGGACCACGCACAATGAAGGGTTCCGTAGTTGGGATGAATTTATCCTGTTCTCCCGTATGGAATGTATGGGAGAACATGTTTTTGCAACTGCAATATAAGTTGGTCGATAATTACTCGTTAATTTGTAAAGCCTACTTAGCTGTGATAGTTTCCTTTTAATTTCGTTATAAAATACTACTGCCTTGAATTTTCTGACATATGCAAAACCAACAATTTAGCTGAACTCTATCGAAAAAAAAATTGCCCTTTAAAGCTTAATATTTCGCAAACGGATTCCTGAATCCAAAAATGGACTTACAAACTCACAATATTTTTGAACGACCTTCTAACGACACTCCACACCATGGGATAGACGAGAAAATAAAAAACCGGGGAAAAACAAAAAAATGATTTTATGTTACCACTTTGTGGACGTGATTAATATGTTTAGTCATGCCAAATTACAGCTTTCTAGTACTAACAGTCTCTGAGCTAAGCCACGGACAGACAGACAGACGGACAGACGGACATGGCGAAACTTTAAGGGTTCCTTGTTTACCACGGAACCCTAAAAAGTGCCTGTAATAAATGTTTTATTTTTGTTTTTAGTGGTTTTGTAGAAATAAATGTTTTGTAATAAATGAGTTGCACAGTAATAACAGCAAGGGTCCATCGATCAAGTTAAGTTACGCTTGCTGCCTCTATTCCCTCACTCTCGTAATCCGATGGGACGGCAATCCAACACGACCGGAGAGAGATCTGGCGCAGGACCAACGGCTTAACATGCTTTTCAAGGCACGGGAGTATCACACCATTAACTTCCAAACTCCGGGCTGTTACTGAGAAGTTACTAATGGCAAATACCCAATAACACTGCCTATCCTGAGAATCGAACCCATAACCCAGCAGCCGCGATCAACGGGGCAGATATAGGTATCCCACTGAGGTATCGAAGCACTCGCGATAAGATCTCTTTTATTATTTTTATTTCTAATCTGACCTAACTAGTCCCGGGGATTTTTACAAAACAGACACAATTAATTAACATCTAAAACATGAACAAAAAATCTAATGAGTCCATCATGACGCATTTTCTCGGAAATTCGGTGTTTCCGATTGAAATGGAAAATGAATTCGATTCGATATAGATAGAAAGATGCACGATTAAAAAACTCGTAATTACACCATTTCCTAATTAGATTTACAGTGACTTGTAGAATCATTTTTAATTATTCATGAACACATGACTGGCTTTGATATTAGATACGATAACCAAAATCGAGCAGTCAGTGGTGGCCCATTGGTAACGGCCGTGACTTACGAAGCGTGGGTTCGAACCCAAGCAGGCACTTTACTTTGTGTAAATTATTTCATCACCACTGCTCTCAACGATGAAGGAAAATTATTTAAAAAAAAAAAAAACAAAAAACTCGACTGCAAAAACACATTTGTCGAAGGACAAACAGAAATTACATAATACTTTCAGGTTATTGGTTTGTACCCCGCCTGCAATACCAAAATTTTATAGATTTTAACATATGCTGGTTTTTGTCTTTTCAGTTATGTGTTTTTGCAGTCGGTTTTTTTTTTTAATAATTTGCTTTATTTCAAGCTTTTTAGTTTTATTTAAATATATTTATTTAATTGACCCATTACTAGCTTTTATTTGATACCAATAATGAAGTTTTTTTTTTAAACCAACTCCTCCTTTTTATTTAGTTGCAGATGCAATATATAAATATTATATAGCCTATGTCACCCCCACTGTTAAGACGAATCTAACGACACCTCATAAGTTAAAATCCATCAAGCCGTTTAGGCTACAGAGCGTGCCACAGAAATATACATACATACATACTCCTCTCTGCCTCCTTCTAAAAAAAAATCGTGAAGAAACCGCCATGTCCTGGAACTACAAATTCGAAGACATGTGACATTCACCAACCCTCACTGAGCTCGCGCGGTGGGTAACGGCCCACTCCCTCTCACCGAGAGGAGGTCTGTGTCCCAGCAGTGGGAACATTATAGGGTAATACTGATAATGCTACAGTAGCCGACTCGTAAGAAGCTGCTCGAAAAGGAAAAACTAATGGAGGTGAATGGAGTCGAGAGTGTATTGACAAATGCTCACGCGTATTAAAACGATGATTGCCGTGCCTGACTCCAAGCCGCCAAATAGCCTAATAATAAAATTACAGTACAACTATGTTCTTAATGGCCCTCGGCAAACTTCATGTTTCGTCAGTCGTCGGATTTCTATTAGTTGCCCTTTGCACTTGGTGCAGACCGGACGCTCTCAGTCGACTTGGAAGTATATAGAGTTGTTAATACTCTTTTAACTTAATGTTATTTATTTTAAAAAATAAGTAGGAAAGCTGCTAAAGTCGCAGGCATGACAGATAGGAAAATAGTTTTATAGCTAGAGCTGTAAAACTATTTTCCTATGTATCGTGTGAACTATATAGATATAGTTCACATAAAAATCAAAACAAAACAACAATAAAGTATTCTAATTATTAAACAAGATAAATCTAATAATTGATGGATATGGAAAATAGCATTCGTTTGTATTCGGAAATGCGATGATTATGACGAGGGACATTAAGAAAATAGAAATACTGTATAAAAACGAATTATCCTTATTTATAGAACACTTATACTTATAATTTTTTCACTTGACTCTAACAAAAAAGAACGACCGTTCCAAAATTCCAACGATACCCCAAACCGTGGGACAGACGAAAAAAAAAAATGGTCGCTCTCCAGGAGTGCCGACAGAAGTGAAAACTTGAACAAGATCGCCTTGGTGGAAGAAAAATACTTGTACAGAACATTGGTCCGTAAGCTTATCTAAATTCTTCTAATAATAATTCTAGCATTTATAATAAAATACCAAGGCATTTCAAAGCTTTAAATACAAAATTATTTAAAATTAAATTTCATAAGTGGTTACTCGAGTGTAGTTTTTATAGTTTAAAAGAATTTATAGATAAAAAATGTTGAACGATTGTTGTTGCTTGTCTTTAAAATTTTTGCATGCTATGTTTTATCCTAGCTTAACATGCTTGTGCCTCAATTAATTCATATTTAACACCCCTGTAAACCATATTTTACGCAAATAAATATTCTATTCTATTCTATTATATTCTATTCTATTAAATTCTATTCTATTCTATTATATTCTATTCTATTAAATTCTATTCTATTCTATTATATTCTATTCTATTCTAAATAAAGAGCACAATCACGTTTACAAAAATAAACACTTCCGAAACCTTTAAAAGTAAAAATACTTGCAATGAATATTGATCCGTAACGTAATATATATAAAAAGCAAAATCGTGTTTCCAAAAATGAAGTGTCGTCATGGTGTCGCGAAATCAATGGTTTAGTCCCATCTCAAAAATGCCCAACGCGCCTAAAGAAATTTTCTCTTCAAAAAACCATTCACACTTTTTCGCCGTGATTAATATGTTTATGTGTACCCCTGGCAAATTACAGCCATCTACTACCAACAGTCTCTGAGCTAAGCCGCGGACAGACAAACAGACTGACAGACGGACATGGCGAAATTATAAAGGTTCCTTGTTGACTACGGAACCCTAAAAAGGCCTGAAAGTTCCATGCTCAGATTAGAAAAATCGCTCATCTTTGACTTGTATGCAAACTTGTAAACTTCAATGTGGCGTACTATCCCGTGAAGGTAACCGACAGAATCCAAAGTACGTCTGTTCAATTCACATTACACTGTATTCTGAACCTAAAAGGGGAGCAATAAAAACCTAATTCGGACTATTATTATTACAAAAATCCCATAGCAAAAAAAGACGTTCAGTATTTTCCAAATTTCCTTTCCCTAAATATCTTATTCAGACACTCGGACCAAATAAAGAACCAAGAAATAGCGCTGTCAACAGTGACGTGAGGCCGGTTTCGTAAACATGTGTGCACTTAGTGAGGTGTAGTTTGATTGTAAAGGTGTGCGTGTGAGCGAGGTGTAGTTTTGGCATGCTTCACTGTGTTGTTCTCAGCGCTATGTCTTGGTTTTTTATTTGGTCTGAATTCAGACTATTATTAAACATTTATAACAAACAGTAGCCAAATCGGTCCAACCTTTCTCAATTGATGCGTTTACCAACGAACAGTATTTCATTTTCATTAGTATATATAAAATATAATTATATTCTACATTAATTTCTGTCGAGATGAGCAGCGCCACCTACCATAATATTTTAATTTGCATTTACATTCCGCACAGAGCGCTTAAAATCAACGCCATCTATCGTCTACACAACAAATTAATTAACACGCCATGTTTTAGCACTCATAGCTCTAACATATTCACTTAGCACTAACTTGTGTAAAACATAGATGTCACTGTTAATACATAACGCACTTGTAGTTGCATGAAAGGTAAGCAGTTATGTAGGCAGGTCATCATCTACCTAACCTTTTCTCAACTATGTTGGGGTCGGTTTCCAGTCTAATCGGATGCAGCTGAATACCAGTATTTTACATAGAGTGTCTACCTATCGGACCTCCACTACCCAGTTACTGGGTAATACGCTACCCCTTGGCTATCTGTGCCCTTGGTAAGACTGGTTGTCAGCTTTCGGGCTTCTGCCGACCCGTAACAACTGTCAAAGCTCTACAAATGACTGCCGGGACTATCGGCTTAACGTGCTTTCCGAGCCATGGAGGGGTCTTAGTATGTTAAGAGATCAACCATCCACGAACCAACCGCGGCAAGCGTAGCTTAACCTGATAGATCGACCCATGCGGCTGTTAGTACTTAGCCACAAGCCCCTTCACCCCAGTAATGTAGTTAGGTAGTGGGATTGATATTAGTGATGGGCCGGCTAACCGAGTAGCCGACTAATCGGTTTTCAAATTGCCGATTAGTCGGCCGACTATTCGGCAATACCGATCATTCCTACTGTCGTAATACCTACTTGTCGGGGGTGTTCGGGCTTTATCGTCATCACTCGGCTAAAGGCTCTTTCAAACAGGCGCGACACGCGACGCGACACAAAGACACCGATTGTCGCGCGACGAGCGGTGTCTTTGTATCGCGTCGCGTGTCGCGCCTGTTTGAAAGAGCCTTAAGTCATCGCGGCCGCTGAGCATGTTGTGACGTGTTTGTTTACACTAAACATCTGACTTAATGAATACTTAGGTACCATTTCCATGTTGTTTTGTTACTTAATTAATACTTACCAATCCTTACCATTGCCATGTTATTTGGTTACGTATGTGCCATTTTTCATTGATTAATGATGTTAAGTTAGCTTAATTACTGACTGATTAATACGTTCCTATATTGTAAAGACTGTAACTTTAGATACTAGTCTAAGTAATGTTTAGAAATTATATAACAACATAACATAACATCACGCCTGTATTCCCGAAGGGTTAGGCAGAGGTGTACCTATAGCACACCCACATTTCACAATGTTTAAGTTCCATGTAATAGGGGGCGAGCCTATTGCCATCAACCGGGCACAAATCCAGACTCCGGGCTGCTACTGAGAAATTCCTGATGGAAAAACCCAATAACACCTTGCCCGACCTTGCCCGACCAAAATTATATAACAAGTACAAATGATTTGTTTTATTTCATTTGTTATGCGCCGATTATAATCAGCATATTTTGCCGAATAGTCGCAGACTAGTCGCCGACTTCAAACGATGCCGAATAGTCGGCGACTAGTCGGCCCATCTCTAATTTATATATATCCGTAGGTGTATCCGTGGCACGGTGGCATCACAAGCGGGCCGTGTGCGTTACCCTAGCAAGAAAATCTCTTCTAGAATTAATTGAGTTATTTTTTTTACTTGTGCGCACATTTACAGCAGACTACGCTCTAATTACTGAAGTGAAAACTTCTTCAGGCGCGTTAGGCATTTTTTTTTCGGACTAAATCATTGATTTCGCGACACCATGACGACACCTCATTTTTGTAAACGCGATTGTGCTCTTTACTTATACTACGTTACGGATCAATGTTCTATTCAAGTATTTTTACTTTAAAGGTTCCGGAAGTTTTTTTTTTTTTTTTTGTAAATGCGGTTGTGCTCTTTATTTAGATAAGGTTACGAACCAATGTTCTGTACAAGTATTTTTCTTCTACCAAGGCGATCTTGTTCAAGTTTTCACTTCTGTCGGAACTCCCGGAGTGTTTTTTCGTTAAACTCAATTCATTCTGATTCCCAGTCGCTGCGATATTTATTTTTTAAATATTCATTATGCTGAGATAGGAGCCTTTTTAGCCTCGCACAGTTTTTGTTAAGGGTTCTGTACACATAGGGTGCCAAACTGAACCCTATTACTAACCCCCGCTGTCCGTCCGTACGTCTGTCAGCGGGCTGTATCTCATGAAATTTTCTCAGATTGTGTCTTTCTATTGCCGCTATAACGTTTTATAATTTTTGATACCAATCACATCAGTGAAGTTTAAACCAAAAAAGAAAAAAGATATTTAAAGTGACACAAAAAAAACATCAAATTATTTTCTTTTTTTTTATACCATGTTTAGATATTAGTAGTATAAAAAGGAGATCATTCATTTTGGGCCCAGTCCGTCCCATCCTTGATGTCCTCCCTCCGGTTGACGCCCTAAGCCAAGGTCCTACCCTACAGGGGGTGCCCTTAGCGAGCGTTCACCTAGTTTTAATTAGCATAGTTGAATAACCCCTGGCTGGAGGTTTTAAGCGTAGTAGCTTAAGGCACCCACAGGAAAGCCCGGTTAAGTAGTCATGATCTCAGAGGTCAACTACGAGACGCCCTACCTAAAAAAAAGCGTTTGTGCTTAATTGTACTTATATGCATCGGACGAGTTGGGAATGAGTCGAAATATAGCATGAAACGCGTTAAGAAAACTGATCAGATGCACAAGGTGACGTGTTAGTGAATGTCCCTATTAGGGATAGGGACGAAATATCGAATGTGACGAATGTTCATCATATCCATCACGTTTGTGGAGTTTTAGTTTCTCTTTCCATTTTTTTTTTTTGTAAAATAATTTTAAGTACTATGCTAAAAAACATTAACAAAAAACCGGTCCGATTCTCACAACAAGCCCTTTCATTTGATACGTCACACGGTACAGGTACTTATTAATTTTAAAAACATTAGGAAAATCGTCTACTTTTACAATGTTTGTTAATATGTGGGCACCATGTATCTATCACATAATTAAATTATCTGTCGTCACTTCATTTTTAATTCTTTTTACCTATTGTGGTATAGTAATTTTATTCTAGGTACATCGTATTCACATATAATTATTTAACTAATGTACGTACTTATACAAACTATTGTAAAACATTTTAATGAGTAACGGTGGAGTTTCTTGCCCATTCTTCTCCATACGAAAACTACCTTTTGGGAGGGGCGACTAGAATCAATTATATTATTTTGTAAATTTTGACGATCAAAAGTGCCATACATAGGCCTATTTGAAATAAATGATTTTGACTTTGACTTTGGCTTTTGACAGTTTGCAATTTTTTTTTTCCAATTTGCGTCCGAAAGGTAAATTATTCAAAATTCATTTATTTACGTTACACGCCCGAGTTTGGGTCACAGAAATTCGTATGTGTACCAAATTTCAACTAAATTGGTTCAGTACATTCGGAGCAAATTGGCTCGAGTGATCCTATAAGGGTTCCGTTTTTTTCCTTTTGAGGTAGGGAACCCTAAAAAACAAACAACAAATAACCAATAACCATAGATTGTAACGAAATAAAGGACTTGCTTCACCACATTTTTGGTGATCGTGTTGGATAGCGACGATCAATCGAACCCCGAACGCCCCAGGATAAAAATGAAACTCAAATATTAGGTACTACATTTTTAATTATACATTTTTTTTTTTGTAAATAAGAAAAATATAATAGTTAATCTACTTCTTCTTTTCGTGTGATTAGTGACTAACCTGGTGTCAGAGTTTTAAAGTCGCCCATGGGCCTCTGGCGTGGCTTCACATGCCGTCGAGAAATATCTCTCAAGCATGCCGGTTTCCTCACTATGTTTTCCTTCACCTTTTTTGAAGCAAGTGATAATTATACAATACGCACATGAATCCAAAAACTCAGAGTTAATGGATAAAAAATGAACACAATAAAAATGATTAGTAGATAAGTGGTGGCCCAGTAGTAACGGCCCCGACTTACGAGTTTGTAGGTCGTAGGTTCGAACCCAGACAGGTGCTTTACTTTCTTCACCACTGTTCTCAAAACGGTGAAGGAAAACATCGTGAGGAAACCGGCATGTCCTAGAACCAAAAATTCAAAGACATGTGACATCTACCAACCCGCACTGGGCCCGCGTGGTGGATTACGGCCCACTCCCTCTCACTGAGAGGAGGCCTGTGTCCCAGCAGGGCTGATTACCTATGCTTATTATAATAAAAATAGTTGTCGTTGTAACATTGGTCGTTGAAGTCAAGTATTATTTTTAAAACCTTATTTTTACTGATTAATAAGTTAGTTAGTGGTTTTGGGAAACACTAGGGCCATCGATATTCGGAATTCGAGTTAGTATTTAAGACGTTTCGGGTCGACGTTTCGATTACAATCGTTTTGCAAAGCCCGCGTCGATATTTACGCATAAGCCGCGTTCAATAAGTGTCATGATTACTATGATGAGCCTACGTCGTCCTTTTTTGTCTCTTTTTTGCTCTAGGAAATATAAAACTAATTAAACTATCTAAATCACGAGGACACTGAAGAAATTGATGACGCGGAAACCATTTGGGAAGTCAGCACTGGAGCGAGCCGACGTGCTGCAAACAGGCCCGTGAAGCGGTCTGCACTCGCTGCCTCGGGAGACGCCAGATGACTGACGTGATCAAAAACGAATCTTTGGTCATTCATCCTTCCAAAAACGAAATTTAAAAAAAATGCAAAGAATTAAGAATAAAACATTCTTGACCTTTGTTTACACATAAAGAGGTATAATCGGCAGGGGACAAAACCTTTAAAAATAACACTCTGGTATCATTAACCAATGGCCACGTGATCGCGTTTCCTCTTAACAGGAAAAATTATGGGTAACTTAAGTGTGCCAAAGAATGTTATGTATTTCCCATTATTGACACTTACAATTAGCGATAATTATTTGTGGTTTATATTCTTGTAAATCTTGTTAAGTGTCTATTTGTAGTATCACTTGACGCAGGTACAGTATTTTTATTTTCCTAATATACCTCGGGTATCATCGGATTTCCGAATACAAACGAATGCTAATTTCCATGTCCATCAATTGTTAGATTTATCGTGTATAATTTGAATTCAGAGCTAAGTACTTTATTGTTGTCTTATTTTGTTTTCTGTGTGAACTATATAGAGCTGTAAAACTATTTTCTTATGTGTCGTGCCTGCGATTTTAGCAGCTTTCATCCCTTTTTTTTAATAAACTAGCTGCGCCCCGCGGTTTCACCCGCATAAGTCTCGATCCCGTAAAAATATCGGGATAAAAAGTATCCTATGTCCTTCTCCGGGTCAAGGTCTATCCATATCCCAAATTTCATCCAAATCCGTTCAGCCGTTTTAGCGTGATGTCGTGACCAAGGGAAATAGGGATTCATTTTTATATATATAGATTATATTAAGTTAAAAGAGTATTAACAACTCTATATAGTTCTAAGTCGATTTAGAGCGGCCAGTCTGCACAAAGTTGAAACTCAAAGGGCAACTGATAGAAATCCGATGACTGACGAAACACGAGGTTTGCCGAGGGACATTAAGAACATAGTTTGTCTGTACATTATAATTTGCGTATTTTACCTGAGTTTTAATAAATGAGTAGGTATTATTAGAAAAATCTTACCACGGGGTATTGTGTTACTCATTACCTAACTGGATTGGGGAAGCTCAGATCAAATAAGCCAGTTGCTGAGGTAAAATTTGTGAGTTAGTATGTAGGGCGAATCTTCGTTACTACTGATCCAATTTCGAAAATTCTCTCACTAATGGGAAGCTACAGTGTTGCCAAGTATCATATAATACATTTTATATGTTAAAACAAGAACTTCACGCGGACAAAGTCGCGACCTGAAGCTAGTGTGAAATAATAGCATTCAGCTGCATCCGGTTAGACTGCAACCCGAACATAGTTGAAAAAAGGTTGGGCAGATGATGATTATTGGGAAAATACATAGGTAAATAACTTAATAAAAATCTTATTATTTAATTCATTGACAGACAACGCACAGCCCAAACCACTGGGTCTAGAAGCATGTTTGCATAAGATAGAGCAGCCCACTTCATGTATCCATTGACTACTAAACATTCATTAAAAAAAAAAATGATATACGCCGTGACATCTTGGTCACCTTACAAACGGCCACTTAATGTACCCGACATAAAATACTTCTAGGAGCAATTAAAAAATTGCTACAATATATCTTTTTTTATTAATATTTAGTAGTCATTGGATACATGAAGTGGGCTGCTTTTGTAAGACGATAAAAATGTCACGGTGTATGACTAAGGTGAGCTCTAAGCAAGGATTTTTGAAAATGTATCCTCTAAAGGGATTAAATAGGGGATGAAAGTTACAAAAAAAAAAAAAAATTAAAAATATTTTATTTCACATAAACCTACAAGGGCACTTATGAAATGTCAGAAGCTAGGTGCACGGTTCCAATTGGTCGTTCCTATGGAAAAGAGCCGGCATGAAACTCTACGGTTACTATTTAAAAAATAATTGGCTTCTACAATATTTTCAAATAACAGTGTTAATAGGTATGGGAGGGCAGTGTAAGTCTTTCAACAAGTACCAGCTACTTAACAAAATAGAAAATAGTCAACAAATCTACAGTCCACTAAGCCTACAACGTTCTCACATTCACAAAAAAGAAAAGAATCTGTACAAAAGATGAATAAATTAATAAAAATAAAAACTTATTTTAATTATTATTTATCTTGTCCACAAAAGCCAGTAATAAAGAGTCGAATGTTAATAGGATGATTATATCAAGAACGAATGTAAAAAGATAAAATAAAAATAAACATGGTAGTTATGGAGCAGGTAAAATAGACTCTTACATAATTAATTACTTAATAATAAATTCTAACATAATTAAATTATCTGTCGTTGCTTCAGTTTTAATTCTTTTTAACTGTTGTGGTATTAGTAATTTTATTCTAGGTGCATCTTCGCATATAATTATTTAACTAATGTAGGTAGGTACCTATACAAATTATTGTAAAAAAAAAAAGAGTAACGGTGGAGTTTCTTGCCCATTGTTCTCCATACGAAAACTACCTTTTGGAAGGGGCACCTAGAATCAATTCTATTATTTTGTAAATTTTGACGTTCAAAAGTGCCATACATGGGCCTATTTGAAATAAAAGATTTGACTTTGACTTTATTATGCCGTACCAGGGAAGCTACATGTGCAGAAGGAATTATTGCCAAACTTCCTTGTTTTCAACGTAATCTTTAATTTTATAATATGCTTTCGTGATAAGGACACACACAATTACAGTCATATTAATAAATATAATATTAATTAGTTACTGAAAAATCAATATAATAATTACCAATTTCATATCGATTAAAATCAGTCTTATATTTTTAGTTTATGTCACTGGCATGAAAGCTGACTGACATTGACACTAGACAGTTGCCGACTGCTCTTGGTTGCTCACTGGTTTCATATTTTCTGTTGCGTTTTGAGTGCTTTCCCGATTATTTTTATTTTCAACGACCACCTGCTTTGTCTTTTACGAATTCTGACCTTGCCTTGTATGACCCTTGCTTTCACATTGGACACCGAAGATAGCTCACATGTTTGACGTGGAATTGTTATTTTGGATTTTACCACCGCCTTAATTTGTATTGTATATTGTTGAAACTATGAATCGCGAGGGACTGATAAGTTTAAACCTATTCATTCACATCATTTTCATTTCGTTACATTCAGGCCCAAGATTGTATGTAATTGTTTCACTCTCCTTTGGGTACCACAATTTTACGTCTACTACGTGTATTTATATTATAGAAATCGCTTCTTATTTTGAAAAGTCCTAAGTTTTTCCGAACATAAAAAAATACTTTCTAAGATATAAAGAGAAGGCAGAGTCAGTATATCATTTTTTTTTTTTTTGTTGGTATGGAATTTTGTCAGTTGCTGATGGGAAATCACATCGGACGGACGCACGGCTTGTATCTAATAAATAAAATATAATAATGGAATAAAAAGTACCCTATGTGTTAATCCAGGTTATAAACTATGTGTGCTTTTAATCCGTTCAGCCGTTTTTGCGTGATTTAATAACAAACATCCAAACATAATTATATATAATACATAAAATATAATATAATATCATTATACATAATATATATAGTAGGATATATAATTTATATATAAATATATAAACAGTTAGAAAGTACGGATTGTATTAATATTAATTTGCTAATCTTTTCACCACGACATATTGAGCTATACTAACATTCTTCTTCTATGGTATCAGCACAAACTATAATAATGGGAGCAGCTCATTATCATCAAAGCCTGGGTTCAATCATGTGCGTGAACTTGGCAGATCATTTCCCAGCAGAGCATGAAAAAATGTGAGTTCTATTGGCATGCGGGTGAGTTCTAGAGTTCCTTATACTTAAAAAAAATAGTTCTGGCTTTTTTGCCCGAAAAACGTCGAATGAAAATATGCTCTGCTAACTTCCGTTAGCAGATCATTTTTCCCAAAATTAATATTTTAAAACTGATTTAGGTGCGCAGTGGTGAGCTCTATAGTTCCTTATACTTTTCCGGAAGAGTTCTGCTGACATAAATTAAAAAAAAAAATAATAAAGTATTGGCCTTTTACTAGATAAAAAACAATCATTTTGATAAATTAGCCGTGAATGACGTAATTTGTGGTTTTTCATAGATGTTTCGGGCTATGATTAGTGAATAAGATTCCTGTAACAGAAAAAAAAACTAAATGGAAGCAGAACTCTCACAAAAGTATCAGCAGAGCCTTGTGAAAAAGATAGGTGGAAAGAAATCGAGATTTCATTCAGTGTTAAAGTTAGTAAGATCAAAAAGAATTTGAAAAGGACTGAGGGGCAGGAACGCCTCGTTTCCTGATACATCTATGATAGAACTATCCGACAACATGCAACAATAACCCAAAACTGTAACTCAGGTGTCAGCAGAGCGTGGGTAAAGATTTAAGTAAGTTGAAATTTATATTTAATTCAGTGTATCAGTAATAAATATAATAAAAAAATTGAGTAGCACCGAGGAGCGGGAACTCCTCGTTTCTTGATGCAACCATAATGGAGCAATGAGAAAACATACTCAAGTAGTCCAGAACTATCACTCAAGTATCAGCAGAACATGGGTAAAGATTTAAGTAAGTTGAAATTTATATTTAATTCAGTGTATCAGTAATAAATATAATAAAAATATTGAGTAGCACCGAGGAGTGAGAACTCCTCGTTTCTTGATGCAACCATAATGGGACAATGAGAAAACATACTCAAGTAATCCAGAACTATCACTCGAGTATCAGCAGAGCATGGGTAAAGATTTAAGTAAGTTGAATTTTATATTTAATTCAGTGTATCAGTAATAAATATAATAAAAAAATTGAGTAGCACCGAGGAGCGGGAACTCCTTGTTTCATGATGCAACCATAATGGAACAATGAGAAAACATACTCAAATAGTCCAGAACTATCACTCAAGTATCAACAGAGCATGGGTAAAGATTTAAGTAAGTTGAAATTTATATTTAATTCAGTGTATCAGTAATAAATATAATAAAAAAATTGAGTAGCACCGAGGAGCGGGAACTCCTTGTTTCATGATGCAACCATAATGGAACAATGAGAAAACATACTCAAATAGTCCAGAACTATCACTCAAGTATCAGCAGAGCATGGGTAAAGATTTAAGTAAGTTGAAATTTATATTTAATTCAGTGTATCAGTAATAAATATAATAAAAAATTGAGTAGCACCGAGGAGCGGGAACTCCTCGTTTCTTGATGCAACCATAATGGAGCAATGAGAAAACATACTCAAGTAGTCCAGAACTATCACTCAAGTATCAGCAGAGCATGGGTAAAGATTTAAGTAAGTTGAAATTTATATTTAATTCGGTGTATCAGTAATAAATATAATAAAAAAACTGAGTAGCACCGAGGAGCGGGAACTCCTCGTTTCTAGATGTAACTGTAATTGGACTATTCGAGGACATGCAAAAATAACCCAGAACTCCAACTCAGGTATCATCAGAGCACGGTTGAAATGTTCGATTAGAAGAAATCGAGATTGAATTTAGTATCTTAAAGCGTAAAATCATTTTAAAAAAAAAACAGAACAACTCAGGAGCTGGAACTCCTAGTTTCTTGATGCATCTATAATAGAATAATGAGAAAACATGATTAACTAATCCAGAACTCTCATTCAAGTATCAGCAGAGCATGGGTAAAGATTTAAATAAGTTGATATTTAATTCAGTGTATCAGTTAAAAATATTATTAAAATATTGAGTAGCACCGAGGAGTGGGAACTCCTCGTTTCCTGATGAAACCATAATGGGACAGTTAGAAAACATACTCAAGTAATCCAGAACTATCACTCAAGTATCAGCAGAGCATGGGTAAAGATTTGAGTAAGTTGAAATTTATATTTAATTCAGTGTATAAGTAATAAATATAATAAAAAAATTGAGTAGCACCGAGGTGCGGGAACTCCTCGTTTCTTGATGCAACCATAATGGAACAATGAGAAAACATACTCAAGTAGTCCAGAACTATCACTCAAGTATCAGCAGAGCATGGGTAAAGATTTAAGTAAGTTGAAATTTATATTTAATTCCGGGTATCAGTACAAAATATAATAAAAAATAATTGAAAAGCACCAAGGAGTGGGAACTCCTCGTTTCTAGATGTAACTGTAATTGGACTATTCGAGGACATGCAAAAATAACCCAGAACTCCAACTCAGGTATCATCAGAGCACGGTTGAAATGTTAGATTAGAAGAAATCGAGATTGAATTTAGTATCTTAAAGGGTAAAATCATTTTAAAAAAAACAGAACAACTCAGGAGCTGGAACTCCTAGTTTTTTGATGCATCTATAATAGGATTATGAGAAAACATGATTAACTAATCCAGAACTCTCATTCAAGTATCAGCAGAGCATGGGTAAAGATTTAAATAAGTTGAAGTTGATATTTAATTCAGTGTATCAGTTAAAAATATTATTAAAATATTGAGTAGCACCGAGGAGTGGGAACTCCTCGTTTCTTGATGCAACCATAATGGGACAATGAGAAAACATACTCAAGTAATCCAGAACTATCACTCAAGTATCAGCAGAGCATGGGTAAAGATTTGAGTAAGTTGAAATTTATATTTAATTCAGTGTATCAGTTAAAAATATTATTAAAATATTGAGTAGCACCGAGGAGTGGGAACTCCTCGTTTCTTGATGCAACCATAATGGGACAATGAGAAAACATACTCAAGTAATCCAAAACTATCACTCGAGTATCAGCAGAGCATGGGTAAAGATTTAAGTAAGTTGAATTTTATATTTAATTCAGTGTATCAGTAATAAATATAATAAAAAAATTGAGTAGCACCGAGGAGCGGGAACTCCTTGTTTCATGATGCAACCATAATGGAACAATGAGAAAACATACTCAAATAGTCCAGAACTATCACTCAAGTATCAGCAGAGCATGGGTAAAGATTTAAGTAAGTTGAAATTTATATTTAATTCAGTGTATCAGTAATAAATATAATAAAAAATTGAGTAGCACCGAGGAGCGGGAACTCCTCGTTTCTTGATGCAACCATAATGGGACAATGAGAAAACATACTCAAGTAATCCAGAACTATCACTCGAGTATCAGCAAAGCATGGGTAAAGATTTAAGTAAGTTGAATTTTATATTGAATTCAGTGTATCAGTAAAAAATATAATAAAAAAAATTGAGTAGCACCAAGGAGTAGGAAATTCTCGTTTCTAGATGAAACTGTAATTGGACTATTAGAGGACATGCAAAAATAACCCAGAACTCCAACTCAGGTATCATCAGAGCACGGTTGAAATGTTCGATTAGAAGAAATCGAGATTGAATTTAGTATCTTAAAGCGTAAAATCATTTAAAAAAAAAACAGAACAACTCAGGAGCTGGAACTCCTAGTTTCTTGATGCATCTATAATAGGATAATGAGAAAACATGATTAACTAATCCAGAACTCTCATTCAAGTATCAGCAGAGCATGGGTAAAGATTTAAATAAGTTGATATTTAATTCAGTGTATCAGTTAAAAATATTATTAAAATATTGAGTAGCACCGAGGAGTGGGAACTCCTCGTTTCCTGATGAAACCATAATGGGACAATTAGAAAACATACTCAAGTAATCCAGAACTATCACTCAAGTATCAGCAGAGCATGGGTAAAGATTTGAGTAAGTTGAAATTTATATATTAATTCAGTGTATAAGTAATAAATATAATAAAAAAATTGAGTAGCACCGAGGAGCGGGAACTCCTCGTTTCTTGATGCAACCATAATGGAACAATGAGAAAACATACTCAAGTAGTCCAGAACTATCACTCAAGTATCAGCAGAGCATGGGTAAAGATTTAAGTAAGTTGAAATTTATATTTAATTCGGTGTATCAGTAATAAATATAATAAAAAAACTGAGTAGCACCGAGGAGTGGGAACTCCTCGTTTCCTGATGAAACCATAATGGGACAATGAGAAAACATACTCAAGTAGTCCAGAACTATCACTCAAGTATCAGCAGAGCATGGGTAAAGATTTAAGTAAGTTGAAATTTATATTTAATTCAGTGTATCAGTAATAAATATAATAAAAAAATTGAGTAGCACCGAGGAGCGGGAACTCCTTGTTTCATGATGCAACCATAATGGAACAATGAGAAAACATACTCAAATAGTTCAGAACTATCACTCAAGTATCAGCAGAGCATGGGTAAAAATTTAAGTAAGTTGAAATTCATATTTAATTCAGTGTATCAGTAATAAATATAATAAAAATATTGAGTAGCACCGAGGAGCGGGAACTCCTCGTTTTTTGATGCAAGCATAATAGGACAATGAGAAAACATACTCAAGTAATCCAAATCTATCACTCGAGTATCAGCAGAGCATGGGTAAAGATTTAAGTAAGTTGAATTTTATATTTAATTCAGTGTATCGGTAATAAATATAATAAAAAAATTGAGTAGCACCGAGGAGCGGGAACTCCTTGTTTCATGATGCAACCATAATGGAACAATGAGAAAACATACTCAAATAGTCCAGAACTATCACTCAAGTATCAGCAGAGCATGGGTAAAGATTTAAGTAAGTTGAAATTTATATTTAATTCAGTGTATCAGTAATAAATATAATAAAAAAATTGAGTAGCACCGAGGAGCGGGAACTCCTTGTTTCATGATGCAACCATAATGGAACAATGAGAAAACATACTCAAATAGTCCAGAACTATCACTCAACTATCAGCAGAGCATGGGTAAAGATTTAAGTAAGTTGAAATTTATATTTAATTCAGTGTATCAGTAATAAATATAATAAAAAATTGAGTAGCACCGAGGAGCGGGAACTCCTCGTTTCTTCATGCAACCATAATGGGACAATGAGAAAACATACTCAAGTAATCCAGAACTATCACTCTAGTATCAGCAAAGCATGGGTAAAGATTTAAGTAAGTTGAATTTTATATTGAATTCAGTGTATCAGTAAAAAATATAATAAAAAAATTGAGAAGCACCAAGGAGTAGGAAATTCTCGTTTTTAGATGAAAATGTAATTGGACTATTAGAGGACATGCAAAAATAACCCAGAACTCCAACTCAGGTATCATCAGAGCACGGTTGAAATGTTCGATTAGAAGAAATCGAGATTGAATTTAGTATCTTAAAGCGTAAAATCATTTAAAAAAAAAAACAGAACAACTCAGGAGCTGGAACTCCTAGTTTCTTGATGCATCTGTAATAGGATAATGAGAAAACATGATTAACTAATCCAGAACTCTCATTCAAGTATCAGCAGAGCATGGGTAAAGATTTAAATAAGTTGAAGTTGATATTTAATTCAGTGTATCAGTTAAAAATATTATTAAAATATTGAGTAGCACCGAGGAGTGGGAACTCCTCGTTTCCTGATGAAACCATAATGGGACAGTTAGAAAACATACTCAAGTAATCCAGAACTATCACTCAAGTATCAGCAGAGCATGGGTAAAGATTTGAGTAAGTTGAAATTTATATTTAATTCAGTGTATAAGTAATAAATATAATAAAAAAATTGAGTAGCACCGAGGAGCGGGAACTCCTCGTTTCATGATGCAACCATAATGGAACAATGAGAAAACATACTCAAGTAGTCCAGAACTATCACTCAAGTATCAGCAGAGCATGGGTAAAGATTTAAGTAGTGAGTTGGAGTTCTGGGTTATTTTTGCACATCCTCGAAAAGTCCAATTACAGTTACTTCTAGAAACGAGGAGTTCCTACTCCTTGGTGCTTTTCAATTATTTTTTATTATATTTTTTACTGATACACTGAATTAAATATAAATTTCAACTTACTTAAATCTTTACCCATGCTCTGCTGATACTTGAGTGATAGTTCTGGACTACTTGAGTATGTTTTCTCATTGCTCCATTATGGTTGCATCAAGAAACGAGGAGTTCCCGCTCCTCGGTGCTACTCAATTTTTTTATTATATTTATTACTGATACACTGAATTAAATATAAATTTCAACTTACTCAAATCTTTACCCATGCTCTGCTAATACTTGAGTGATAGTTCTGGATTACTTGAGTTTGTTTTCTAATTGTCCCATTATGGTTGCATCAAGAAACGAGGAGTTCCCACTCCTCGCTGCTACTCAATATTTTAATTATATTTTTAACTGATACACTGAATTAAATATCAACTTCAACTTACTTAAATCTTTACCCATGCTCTGCTGATACTTGAGTGATAGTTCTGGACTACTTGAGTATGTTTTCTCATTGCTCCATTATGGTTGCATCAAGAAACGAGGAGTTCCCGCTCCTCGGTGCTACTCAGTTTTTTTATTATATTTTTTACTGATACACTGAATTAAATATAAATTTCAACTTACTTAAATCTTTATCCATGCTCTGCTGATACTTGAGTGATAGTTCTGGACTACTTGAGTATGTTTTCTCATTGTTCCATTATGGTTGCATCAAGAAACGAGGAGTTCCCGCTCCTCGGTGCTACTCAATTTTTTTATTATATTTATTACTGATACACTGAATTAAATATAAATTTCAACTTACTTAAATCTTTACCCATGCTCTGCTGATACTTGAGTGATAGTTCTGGACTACTTGAGTATGTTTTCTCATTGCTCCATTATGGTTGCATCAAGAAACGAGGAGTTCCCGCTCCTAGGTGCTACTCAGTTTTTTTATTATATTTATTACTGATACACTGAATTAAATATAAATTTCAACTTACTTAAATCTTTACCCATGCTCTGCTGATACTTGAGTGATAGTTCTGGACTACTTGAGTATGTTTTCTCATTGTTCCATTATGGTTGCATCAAGAAACGAGGAGTTCCTGCTCCTCGGTGCTACTCAATTTTTTTATTATATTTATTACTGATACACTGAATTAAATATAAATTTCAACTTACTTAAATCTTTACCCATGCTCTGCTGATACTTGAGTGATAGTTCTGGATTACTTGAGTATGTTTTCTCATTTTCCCATTATGGTTGCATCAAGAAACGAGGAGTTCCCGCTCCTCGGTGCTACTCAATTTTTTTATTATATTTTTAACTGATACACTGAATTATATATCAACTTCAACTTATTTAAAATTTACCCATGCTCTGCTGATACTTGAATGAGAATTCTGGATTAGTTAATCATGTTTTCTCATTATCCTATTATAGATGCATCAAGAAACGAGGAGTTCCAGCTCCTGAGTTGTTCTGTTTTTTTAAAAATGATTTTACGCTTTAATATACTAAATTCAATCTCGATTTCTTCTAATCTAACATTTCAACCGTGCTCTGATGATACCTGAGTTGGAGTTCTGGGTTATTTTTGCATATCCTCGAATAGTCCAATTACAGTTTCATCTAGAAACGAGGAGTTCCCACTCCTTGATGCTTTTCAATTATTTTTTATTATATTTTTTACTGATACACTGAATTAAATATAAATTTCAACTTACTTAAATCTTTACCCATGCTCTGCTGATACTTGAGTGATAGTTCTGGACTATTTGAGTATGTTTTCTCATTGTTCCATTATGGTTGCATCATGAAACAAGGAGTTCCCGCTCCTCGGTGCTACTCAATTTTTTTATTATATTTATTACTGATACACTGAATTAAATATAAATTTCAACTTACTTAAATCTTTACCCATGCTCTGCTGATACTCGAGTGATAGTTTTGGATTACTTGAGTATGTTTTCTCATTGTCCTATTATGGTGGCATCAAGAAACGAGGAGTTCCCGCTCCTCGGTGCTACTCAATTTTTTTATTATATTTATTACTTATACACTGAATTAAATATAAATTTCAACTTACTCAAATCTTTACCCATGCTCTGCTGATACTTGAGTGATAGTTCTGGATTACTTGAGTATGTTTTCTAACTGTCCCATTATGGTTTCATCAGGAAACGAGGAGTTCCCACTCCTCGGTGCTACTCAATATTTTAATAATATTTTTAACTGATACACTGAATTAAATATCAACTTATTTAAATCTTTACCCATGCTCTGCTGATACTTGAATGAGAGTTCTGGATTAGTTAATCATGTTTTCTCATTATCCTATTATAGATGCATCAAGAAACTAGGAGTTCCAGCTCCTGAGTTGTTCTGTTTTTTTTTAAAATGATTTTACGCTTTAAGATACTAAATTCAATCTCGATTTCTTCTAATCGAACATTTCAACCGTGCTCTGATGATACCTGAGTTGGAGTTCTGGGTTATTTTTGCATGTCCTCTAATAGTCCAATTACAGTTTCATCTAGAAACGAGAATTTCCTACTCCTTGGTGCTACTCAATTTTTTTTATTATATTTTTTACTGATACACTGAATTCAATATAAAATTCAACTTACTTAAATCTTTACCCATGCTTTGCTGATACTCGAGTGATAGTTCTGGATTACTTGAGTATGTTTTCTCATTGTCCCATTATGGTTGCATCAAGAAACGAGGAGTTCCCGCTCCTCAGTGCTACTCAATTTTTTATTATATTTATTACTGATACACTGAATTAAATATAAATTTCAACTTACTTAAATCTTTACCCATGCTCTGCTGATACTTGAGTGATAGTTCTGGACTATTTGAGTATGTTTTCTCATTGTTCCATTATGGTTGCATCATGAAACAAGGAGTTCCCGCTCCTCGGTGCTACTCAATTTTTTTATTATATTTATTACTGATACACTGAATTAAATATAAAATTCAACTTACTTAAATCTTTACCCATGCTCTGCTGATACTCGAGTGATAGTTTTGGATTACTTGAGTATGTTTTCTCATTGTCCTATTATGGTGGCATCAAGAAACGAGGAGTTCCCGCTCCTCGGTGCTACTCAATATTTTTATTATATTTATTCCTGATACACTGAATTAAATATAAATTTCAACTTACTTAAATCTTTACCCATGCTCTGCTGATACTTGAGTGATAGTTCTGGACTATTTGAGTATGTTTTCTCATTGTTCCATTATGGTTGCATCATGAAACAAGGAGTTCCCGCTCCTCGGTGCTACTCAATTTTTTTATTATATTTATTACTGATACACTGAATTAAATATAAATTTCAACTTACTCAAATCTTTACCCATGCTCTGCTGATACTTGAGTGATAGTTCTGGATTACTTGAGTATGTTTTCTCATTGTCCCATTATGGTTGCATCAAGAAACGAGGAGTTCTCACTCCTCGGTGCTACTCAATTTTTTAATAATATTTTTAACTGATACACTGAATTAAATATCAACTTCAACTTATTTAAATCTTTACCCATGCTCTGCTGATACTTGAATGAGAGTTCTGGATTAGTTAATCATGTTTTCTCATAATCCTATTATAGATGCATCAAAAAACTAGGAGTTCCAGCTCCTGAGTTGTTCTGTTTTTTTTAAAATGATTTTACCCTTTAAGATACTAAATTCAATCTCGATTTCTTCTAATCTAACATTTCAACCGTGCTCTGATGATACCTGAGTTGGAGTTCTGGGTTATTTTTGCATATCCTCGAATAGTCCAATTACAGTTTCATCTAGAAACGAGGAGTTCCCACTCCTTGATGCTTTTCAATTATTTTTTATTATATTTTTTACTGATACACTGAATTAAATATAAATTTCAACTTACTTAAATCTTTACCCATGCTCTGCTGATACTTGAGTGATAGTTCTGGACTATTTGAGTATGTTTTCTCATTGTTCCATTATGGTTGCATCATGAAACAAGGAGTTCCCGCTCCTCGGTGCTACTCAATTTTTTTATTATATTTATTACTGATACACTGAATTAAATATAAATTTCAACTTACTCAAATCTTTACCCATGCTCTGCTGATACTTGAGTGATAGTTCTGGATTACTTGAGTATGTTTTCTCATTGTCCCATTATGGTTGCATCAAGAAACGAGGAGTTCCCACTCCTCGGTGCTACTCAATATTTTAATAATATTTTTAACTGATTCACTGAATTAATTATCAACTTCAACTTATTTAAATCTTTACCCATGCTCTGCTGATACTTGAATGAGAGTTCTGGATTAGTTAATCATGTTTTCTCATAATCCTATTATAGATGCATCAAAAAACTAGGAGTTCCAGCTCCTGAGTTGTTCTGTTTTTTTTTAAATGATTTTACCCTTTAAGATACTAAATTCAATCTCGATTTCTTCTAATCTAACATTTCAACCGTGCTCTGATGATACCTGAGTTGGAGTTCTGGGTTATTTTTGCATGTCCTCGAATAGTCCAATTACAGTTACATCTAGAAACGAGGAGTTCCCACTCCTTGGTGCTTTTCAATTATTTTTTATTATATTTTGTACTGATACACGGAATTAAATATAAATTTCAACTTACTCAAATCTTTACCCATGCTCTGCTGATACTTGAGTGATAGTTCTGGACTACTTGAGTATGTTTTCTCATTGTTCCATTATGGTTGCATCAAGAAACGAGGAGTTCCCGCTCCTCGGTGCTACTCAATTTTTTTATTATATTTATTACTTATACACTGAATTAAATATAAATTTCAACTTACTCAAATCTTTACCCATGCTCTGCTGATACTTGAGTGATAGTTCTGGATTACTTGAGTATGTTTTCTAACTGTCCCATTATGGTTTCATCAGGAAACGAGGAGTTCCCACTCCTCGGTGCTACTCAATATTTTAATAATATTTTTAACTGATACACTGAATTAAATATCAACTTATTTAAATCTTTACCCATGCTCTGCTGATACTTGAATGAGAGTTCTGGATTAGTTAATCATGTTTTCTCATTATCCTATTATAGATGCATCAAGAAACTAGGAGTTCCAGCTCCTGAGTTGTTCTGTTTTTTTTTTAAATGATTTTACGCTTTAAGATACTAAATTCAATCTCGATTTCTTCTAATCGAACATTTCAACCGTGCTCTGATGATACCTGAGTTGGAGTTCTGGGTTATTTTTGCATGTCCTCTAATAGTCCAATTACAGTTTCATCTAGAAACGAGAATTTCCTACTCCTTGGTGCTACTCAATTTTTTTTATTATATTTTTTACTGATACACTGAATTCAATATAAAATTCAACTTACTTAAATCTTTACCCATGCTTTGCTGATACTCGAGTGATAGTTCTGGATTACTTGAGTATGTTTTCTCATTGTCCCATTATGGTTGCATCAAGAAACGAGGAGTTCCCGCTCCTCGGTGCTACTCAATTTTTTATTATATTTATTACTGATACACTGAATTAAATATAAATTTCAACTTACTTAAATCTTTACCCATGCTCTGCTGATACTTGAGTGATAGTTCTGGACTATTTGAGTATGTTTTCTCATTGTTCCATTATGGTTGCATCATGAAACAAGGAGTTCCCGCTCCTCGGTGCTACTCAATATTTTTATTATATTTATTACTGATACACTGAATTAAATATAAAATTCAACTTACTTAAATCTTTACCCATGCTCTGCTGATACTCGAGTGATAGTTTTGGATTACTTGAGTATGTTTTCTCATTGTCCTATTATGGTGGCATCAAGAAACGAGGAGTTCCCGCTCCTCGGTGCTACTCAATATTTTTATTATATTTATTCCTGATACACTGAATTAAATATAAATTTCAACTTACTTAAATCTTTACCCATGCTCTGCTGATACTTGAGTGATAGTTCTGGACTATTTGAGTATGTTTTCTCATTGTTCCATTATGGTTGCATCATGAAACAAGGAGTTCCCGCTCCTCGGTGCTACTCAATTTTTTTATTATATTTATTACTGATACACTGAATTAAATATAAATTTCAACTTACTCAAATCTTTACCCATGCTCTGCTGATACTTGAGTGATAGTTCTGGATTACTTGAGTATGTTTTCTCATTGTCCCATTATGGTTGCATCAAGAAACGAGGAGTTCTCACTCCTCGGTGCTACTCAATATTTTAATAATATTTTTAACTGATACACTGAATTAAATATCAACTTCAACTTATTTAAATCTTTACCCATGCTCTGCTGATACTTGAATGAGAGTTCTGGATTAGTTAATCATGTTTTCTCATAATCCTATTATAGATGCATCAAAAAACTAGGAGTTCCAGCTCCTGAGTTGTTCTGTTTTTTTTAAAATGATTTTACCCTTTAAGATACTAAATTCAATCTCGATTTCTTCTAATCTAACATTTCAACCGTGCTCTGATGATACCTGAGTTGGAGTTCTGGGTTATTTTTGCATGTCCTTGAATAGTCCAATTACAGTTACATCTAGAAACGAGGAGTTCCCACTCCTTGGTGCTTTTCAATTATTTTTTATTATATTTTGTACTGATACACGGAATTAAATATAAATTTCAACTTACTTAAATCTTTACCCATGCTCTGCTGATACTTGAGTGATAGTTCTGGACTACTTGAGTATGTTTTCTCATTGCTCCATTATGGTTGCATCAAGAAACGAGGAGTTCCCGCTCCTCGGTGCTACTCAATTTTTTTATTATATTTATTACTGATACACTGAATTAAATATAAATTTCAACTTACTTAAATCTTTACCCACGCTCTGCTGACACCTGAGTTACAGTTTTGGGTTATTGTTGCATGTTGTCGGATAGTTCTATCATAGATGTATCAGGAAACGAGGCGTTCCTGCCCCTCAGTCCTTTTCAAATTCTTTTTGATCTTACTAACTTTAACACTGAATGAAATCTCGATTTCTTTCCACCTATCTTTTTCACAAGGCTCTGCTGATACTTTTGTGAGAGTTCTGCTTCCATTTAGTTTTTTTTTCTGTTACAGGAATCTTATTCACTAATCATAGCCCGAAACATCTATGAAAAACCACAAATTACGTCATTCACGGCTAATTTATCAAAATGATTGTTTTTTATCTAGTAAAAGGCCAATACTTTAGTTTTTTTTTTTTTAATTTATGTCAGCAGAACTCTTCCGGAAAAGTATAAGGAACTATAGAGCTCACCACTGCGCACCTAAATCAGTTTTAAAATATTAATTTTGGGAAAAATGATCTGCTAACGGAAGTTAGCAGAGCATATTTTCATTCGACGTTTTTCGGGCAAAAAAGCCAGAACTATTTTTTTTAAGTATAAGGAACTCTAGAACTCACCCGCATGCCAATAGAACTCACATTTTTTCATGCTCTGCTGGGAAATGATCTGCCAAGTTCACGCACATGGTTCAATCGGGGCCGACCAAAGTTTTATTGGGGTTTTAAATATAAATTTATGAAGTGAAAACTTCTTTAGGCGCGTTGAGCATTTTTGAGATGGGACTAAACCATTGATTTCGCGACACTGTAACGACACCTGCTGTCGGCCATTAAAAGACATCAACGCGTTGATTACCGCGGTGAGTGGAGTAAAAGACATCAACGCGTTGATTACCGCGGTATCGATTTTCTTTTCAAGTTTTCACTTCTGTCGGTACTCCCGGAGTGCCACTGTATTTTTTTAGTGGCAGAATGGAGTCTGGATTTGAGCTGGTTTTAATAGCATCTCGCCATTTTTTCCTCGTCATCGTCATATTCTGCCTAACACTTGCGACACTAACCATTTTTCATAGAGCTAATACGCCATGCCGCCATTCATATTACAAGTTGACCCTCCAGGAGGGTCACCAGCATTGCGTTTGTGCAAAAAATAACCCATGAGGAGTGTCACCGGCATTAGGTTTGAAACCGTGTTATAAAACACTCTCAAATGAAGTAAAATTGTGTTTTCAGGGGTCTTGTCGCTATGCTTAGCATATCTGGAGGTATTTTCATGTACAAGGACAGGGTATGTGGTGAGGACGTAAAATAAAAAAAATAAAAAAGAATGTAATCGCTCGCTTCGATTCCGAGACCGGTGTCCACCCTTCACATTAGTTCTTGAAATAAGCAACTGTGACAGAATAACAGACAGACAAACAAAGTCACACCGCGATATGTGTTCTTTTTTTACCATTTTGATAAGGAACCTTGAAAAACCTTTATTGTTAAACTCATCCTCGTATTTTAAATTTTCAAAAATATTTTAGTGAATGTTTATAACCGTGAAAATGGTTGGATGAAACTCCTAAAATACGGACCTTCACAACCACATAAAAAAAATGCTTGAATTTTAAGACCAACGTGTATATGAATTAATGTTGCTAAAATATACAAATAATTTTATTTTCACAGTTTGTAACGCTGAATTCGCAAAGAAAAACCTACATTTAAAATGAGCCCTCCGCGAGGGCTCCCGGCATCCCATATGCGCCTTAAGTGAATCCTCCAGGGGGCTCCCGGCACTGAACATGTTAAAGCAGTCTTCTGATGAACAACTGGACAAAGACCTCTCCAATCACAAGCCAACATGGGACTTACAACTTAACTGGTAAAACGTAGGAAAAATTATGATACCACTGCCTGCAATACAAGAAACACATTTGATGTAAATTTTTAACAGTTGCCATGGAGAATTCTTCCTACTAAAATAACCCTGAAAAAAATCGCCGAGTCACTCACATAAATATTATGACCATCAAATATAATAGCTACTCATTTGGAACACTCTATTGTCACATAGAACATAATGTAACGCACTTAGCACCTCACTTGGTCAAGGTTTTAAGCGAACCGTACATTAATTAAGCTATGATGTACAAATAGTTTTGTATCCAGTTATTATGTCTCCGTCTCAGTGGATATGTAGGGTACAAAGATTGTCGTAAAGAATGGGTTTATCTTTATCATTTGTAACGTCATGTCCGTGCCTCGGAAAGCAAGTTCGTCTTCCTACAACATAATAATTTCATTTAGTTAACATTTCTTCTTTTTTTTATTACTACATACTACATTTTTTAAATTTAATTTTGTTTTTTCTTTTAATTATTATTTTATTTTTTCCAGATTAATTAGTTCACCCAAATAAATAATTGTTTGCCTTATTTGCGAAGAGACCCCACGTCACAGGGAATCCTAGTGTGGGCTCCAGGGAATTTGTAAAAATCTAGCACCTAAAGCTCCTATGTAATCTGTTACTCGTTTTTTTATATTGTACCGTGTTTTTCTAAAGTCAAAGTCAAAGTCAAATCATTTATTTCAAATAGGCCCATGGCACTTTTGAACGTCAAAATTTACAAAATAATATAATTGATTCTAGTCGCCCCTTCCAAAAGGTAGTTTTCGTATGGAGAAGAATGGGCAAGAAACTCCACCATTACTCTTTTAAAATGTTTTACAATAGTTTGTATAAGTACATACATTAGTTAAATAATTATATGTGAAGACGATGCACCTAGAATAAAATTACTATACCACAATAGGTAAAAAGAATTAAAAATGAAGCAACGACAGATAATTTAATTATGTGATAGATACATGGTGCTCACATATTTACAAACATTGTAAAAGTAGACTATTTTCCTAATGTTTTTAAAATTAATAAGTCAGTGTGTGAGGAAGTAACCACAGAATGTAAAATCAATGTCATATAACACAAAATTATAATTTTTACAATTAAATTAGCAACCTGTTTGATTTTGTCTTGATTCTAAATTGTTCTATGGAGCAGGACCAGAATGTTTCCAAGCACTCTTATCTTGGATATAATCCTAAACTGAATAAAGCTTTTTTTACATTACTTTTATTTAAGTTAAACCGCTGGTCCAAGCTGTCAATCATATATCGCACCTTTAAAGTAAAACCGTTACTAAACGAAAATTTTCATGAATTGAGCTATCAATGCCATCTATCTAAAATACACGTAAACTATAAGATAAACTTTTAAATGGCATGTCATAATGTAAACAGAGATCTATCATAGAAACTCATTAAATATCTTAAAAAACCCTGAACTCAGATTTTATTTAGAAAAAACAGTGACTATTTTCTAATATTGGCTCCCCTATAAAATTTCGTTTAGTAACGGTTTTACTTTAAAGGTGCGATATACATCTTTGATAGTTGTTAGAGGTAGTCACAAGCCCGAAAGTCTGACAACAAGTCTTACCAAAGGGTATCGTATTACCCAGTTACTGAGTTGTGGAGGTCAGATAGGCAATCGCTCTATGAAAAATACTGGTGTTCAGCTGCATCCGCTTAGACTGGAAGCCGACCCCAGCATAGTTGGGAAAAAGCTAGGTAGATGAGACAGATGATATTTGTAAAACTTGCCTTTGAGGACAGTATTTCCAGTTTATTATTTTCCAGTGCAGGGCAAAGGTCTCCGTATCCCCTTACAACAAAATTTACATTAACATCTGCCTAGCCTTTTTCCAACCATGTTGGGGTCGGCTACCAGTCTAAGCGGATGCAGCTGAATACCAGTATTTTAAATGGAGCGACTGAATATCTGATCTCCACAACTCTGTTATTGGGTAACACGATACCCCTTGGTAAGACTGAATGTCAGATTATCGGGCTAATCATAACGACTGTCGAAGAGAAAGAAGTATATGAAATGAAATGAAATTGTTTATTCTGTAAATAGGATATCAGAATCACTTACACGTCATATTAAAAATAAGCTAGATGAGTTCGGCGTTTCCTATCTGACTACTCTAAGAAGAAAGACCGACACAAACTCAGAGGTCGCAGTCTCTTTTAAAGTCCAGACATAATCTTGGTCAGGTCATATGAGGACCATGTAGATTAGTGTCTGAAATAGTTTTTTGTGGGAAGAACCACACATTTGAGTGGACCTGTCCAGTACTGACTGGACAGGTCCACTCAAATGTGTGGTTCTTGCACTGGCAAGCATCGTGTCGTGGAGCTTAACTCAGAACTTAAGGAGCTCAACTACACAGTAGCTACCAACTCAATAATACAATTGCTACCAATTTATTTGTTGTGTGATGCTTTCAATATGATGCCTACAATTAATTTCAATTCTTTATTAGTGGTTTCCCTACGTGATCGAATCAGAAATGAAGAGAGTCGCAGGAGAACTAAAGTAACCGGCATAGCCCGAAGAATTTCCAAACTTAAGTGGCAATGGTCAGGGCACATTGCTCGCAGAACGGATGGCCGATGGGGCCGAAAGGTTCTGGAACGGAGACCGCGTACCGAAAGATGTAGCGTTGGAAGGCCTCCCACAAGTTGGATCGATGACCTTGTGAAGGCCGCAGGAATAAGCTGGATGTGGGAAGCACAGAATCGGTTGAAGTGGCGGTGCTTGGGGGCGGCCTATGTCCAGCAGTGGACGTCTTTCTGCTGAAATGATGATGATAATTAGTGGCTTTTGTGGACAGGATAATTATTTCGATTTGTAACAGTTGTAATAACAATCATGTCATTTCGTTTAAAATATTCGCAAAGGGAGCGGGCATGGCGCGGGCGTGGTGATGGTGTGGCGCGGGCGTTTCGTCGCCCATTTCATATTTGATACAAACTGTATAGGAACGACGCTGACGTGGCGCGGAACATACACAAGAGGCGTGGCGCGGGCGAGGCGTCGGTGCGGCGCGGGCGTTGTGTGTATGTTCCGCGCCACGTCGTTCCTATACATTTTGTATGAAATGGGCGGCGCAACGCCCGCGCCACCCGCGCCATACCGTCGCCACGCCCGCGCCACTCATCATTTGTGTATGTCCCGCACCTAAGTTTTCACGATGAAAGCTTTATAGGATAGACATCATAGACACACCACCAAACAGTTTGCAAATACGTTGACAACCCAAGAGGCAAAGTGGAAATCTCTAGAGTAGAGTCCTTCCCCACAAATAATACTTTAATTAGAATAATAAATTGTCTCCAATAAAAAATATTATAATACCTACTGAATAATAAGCATAATTTTCTGATTGCAAATTACTGAATATATACATGTTATTAAAGTAAAATTGATACCTAAAAAAAAAAATACAAAATATTATAATAGAGGCAATTATCATTAACTGCCTATTCCTAACTATCAGCTGAATAGGTAAATACCAGTATTCAACACTGAGCGACTGCCAATCTGACCTCCACAGTCCAGTTACTGGGTAGTAAGAAACCCCTTGATATAATATCCTATACTATTACATGAGCAATATTTGTAATCACGTTCTCGAAATCGGCTCTAACGATTTCGATGAAAGTTGCATTATAGGGGTTTATCGATCTAGCTAGGTCTTATATCTGCGAAAAATCGTTTTCTCCGTATTTTCACCCGAGCAGAGCTCGGTCGCCCAAAGTTTAGAACAAGATGGCTTTGAATGATGATGACCTTAGAATAATGACATGGCTGGATGGAATTAGTAAGTATCTGCTATCATGGCAGCATGGAATTAGTATGAATTTTCCCATACTATTAAATGAGCATTATCTATTTTCACCAGAGCAGAGCTCGGTCGCCCAGATACTTTGTATAATATTTGTAATCACGCTCTCGAAAACGGTTCTAACGATTTCGATGAAAGTTGCAATATAGGCGTTTATGGGGACGAAAAATTGATGTAGCTAGGTTTCATATTTGGGAAAAAAAAATTTCTCTATTTTCACCCAAGCAAAGTTCGGTCGACCAGCACCCTAATTGTGTAACACACGATCAATCACAATCTGTTTCATTTTGACACCAACAACATTCATTGCGTTATTTTACGTTGTTGAACAGAATTTTTTTTCCAACATATGCAATGGATTACCAATATTCTTCAAAATGTGATTGATTGTGTGTTACGCAATTAGGGTGTACCTACTTTAACGTAAATGAAGGAAAACTAGTATGTAAGGATCGTTGCAAGTGACGGAGTTCTGTAGTTTCTGCCTACTCCCTTGGGAAAAATGCATAAGTTTATGTATGTAATAGTGACAAGCGTCGGCATAAAAATCTACCTTCTTCAGAATAAAAATTATCAGCAACAAGATCTGCAATTAATCTGCCGAGTCACTTTTTAATACAACTGCAGTTCAGAGTTCAAATTGATGGCACATTTGGATAACTCCAACACGAATTCAATTTTAATCTTTATTACACCCATCCAAGGACTAACAGCAGAAAGCGTAGTTTAACCTGTTTAACTTATAACGACCCATGCGGCTGTTATTACTGAGAAATACCTTATCAGGAAAAAAAATACGTTGCACCGCCATCCCTGACAGGTCTCCAAGTAATGAAATAACATTTCAATATTAAAATGTTTTATTATTAATCATTAATATCATTTTTAACAATAACATTGTCACTAATTAATATTCCATGATAACATTAACATAACTCATATTAATATTTATATAATTAACTTGTAACAATTACATGATCTGAATAAAGATAATTTTATAATAATAATAAATTATAAATTAAATGTCTATTAATTACTTTGATACTTAGAATAATTTTCTTATTGTAAATGGAAGACACAAGAAAAATAAACCTAAAAAAAACCAGTAAAAACCTTGCAATTCTTCCCTCATACTCAAGATCTTTTGTTTATTTTTTTTTATATTTAACCTTCTCAAAAATATTATGAAAACAATGTCACAAGGTACATTTTTTTTTTCTATGGAAAATTTATACATAGCAAAACTGCATCATGTATAGGTATGTAGTATGCTAGTGACGCCCCTGGGGGCCTACTCTCTAAGTCCGTCAACGTAAGTACTACGGGTTCGTCCAAAAGTAGGAGTTCGAAACTTCGGAGAGCACCGTACACACGATTTTTTTTTCGTTCCATTATGAAAACACTTCGAGAGTAGGGACAACTCATGGTGTCATTAATTCGGAGACCGGGCCTCAAACTAATCTTATTTCCGTAGGTGATATGGAGTAGGAATCGCCCGTAACTTCGGCCGAAACTGCTGATTTTGTGAGTCGCTCACCTCCGGCTTCACCTCCGGCTTCACACAGTTGATATAGCTCGAAAAAACATCTAGTATAATTTATTACAGTGAACCATAAATCTTTCGAAATAAATTATCTAAATATCCGTAAAAACCGCATCAAAATCAGTTGCGCAGTTTAGAAGAACAACACGGTCACAGAAACAGGCGCAAAAATAGGACTTTAATTTTTATAATTATTAGATGTATAGCATGTGTCATGTAAAGCTATTATGTATATCAATTTTCATAAAATTAACAGAGTACTCTTTTTCTTAGCATTTCGACGGCAATGTAAATGGACTCGGCCTAGAATTCGGCGACGTGTTTGGCGCCATCACTAGCGTCCATCGGTTCCTGTAAAGTGCAGATGACAGGACACGCATGACATGATAATAAGTGTCCCATCGTTTGTGGAACAGCACCAAATTTACACTCCAAAGCTGAGTCTTCTATGAATCTCCACCTTAATAGGTTTTCCGTGCTTCGGCCAACCTGGGTCCGGAATGTATTTAAAGATTTCCAGGTTACCCAAAGCAACAGAGTACTTACACCTGCGTACTCTTTAGACGAAAACGGCCACAAAAAGATATCGAAAGGGCCATCAAAAACAGAAAATTTCAAAAGACAAACGAAATTGACACACTCAAAATATCATCAATATATACATGCTTCACTTATCCCGATGCGGGAATCAAAACCTAAACATACTCAGATACTCAACTCCAGTATCAAAAAATCCTTAAAAAGTATTAATCAATTTCTTAATCATATCCACGGACTCGTTTTGTGCAAGTCCTTCAATATATTCCGTGGCCTTCTTAGCATGTTCTTCATATAACCTTTGGGTTTTATCAACTGCATCAGTCTTCAAAATGTTAAACTTCAGATCTTCATAATCAACATCTTTGACATCTTTCTTCGATTGCGTTATTATTTGATATAAATTGGGATTGCTGTCCAAAGCAAACAGGACGGGTGCACTTGCTAAGCAAAACTGTTCTTTACTCTCTGAAGTTAGCTGCTGTATTTCCGTGGCTGCTTGCCAGGCTAAGCCGACATGACACCCAAACTGGTACGCAAGGTTTTGTGTTTCTCTATTTTGTTTGTCCAATACCATAGCAGATTGGCAACCCCTGCCTAGCAAGCTAACTCCGTTATAAACTGTTCTAGCCGTCCATTCCTTCCTAGGTTTACCTAACACTTCATTCACAGCAATAGAATTAGTATCGAAAGTAATTTCATAATCCTTGGCTGTAGGTTTAGGCTTACCAGGAATCGGCATGTTCTGTTCATCTCTTTCGCCAAAGAATTCGCCTTCAGAAAGATCTTTTAGAGCTGTTGAAATTATATAGGACACGTCTGAGTTTCTTAGATTAGCTAGCATACCATTGGCAGTTACTAAGAGATAGTCTCCAAGCAGAATAGCTATTTTGTTTCCAAAAATTGCTGAGTCGGTATCCATGGATCTTTTAGCAAAGGGCACGTTCACAATACCTCTATGAATAAGATGACCAGTTCTCATCATCTCTGTCAGTTCAGCTAGCACTCTAGTTTGTTCTTCATTCTTCTTCATTTGAGGGGTGTAAGTGGGAGTTTTGACGGATTTCGAGAGGAGAAGAATGATGAGGCCCCAGGGTTGAAGGTTCTTGGAGTCTCCGTAGAGGACGTTCTTTGCTGTCTGCATTACTAAGTGGTTGCTGCCGACCTGAAGACAAAAAATAATAATAATTACAATGTTGGATTCGATGTGACCGACGCTGTGACTGAGTGGTAGGGTTTTGCGCTATGACTTGCAGGTTTGATTCCTACATATAGTATATTATTATATTTTCAAAGTCGGCAAATAGTTGTTTCAGTAGATGGACTAACCTCATCCATATGTATATTTAGTCAACTTTTTTTATAAGGATGAAAAGTACGTGGGTATGTATACACTACGTTTTTTTACCTCAAATGAATCTGCCTAGCTTTTTCTCAATTATATTGGGGTCGGCTTCCAGTCTAACCAGATGCAGCTGAATACCAGTATTTTTACATGGAGCGAATGCCTATCTGACCTCCACAACTCAGTTACTGGGTAAGACGATACCCCTTGGTAGGGCTAGTTGTCAGACTTTTGGGCTTCTAACTACCCGTAACCAGGCCTGGACTAAGAGACCCAGGGCCTTTAGACACTTCGACTTTTGAAACCCCCTTTCCAAAAACATTTTGGAAACTGAGTAAATAAAATGCATTAATTAGTAAAAATAAGAAACAATTTTTTTCTACAAACTTTTATCAGACTTGAATTAAGTACTTTAAATAAACATGAGAAATAATGCAGTCTAGGTATGCTAATTATGTCACTATAGTCAAGCCACCTGGTCAGGGTAGCTGGATAGGTGGGGCTATTAGGCTGGCTGGGCCCCTGGGCCAATGCTTTGTGTGCCTCGGCGAAAATCCAGGGCTGCCCGTAACGACTGTCAAAGATCTACGCGATAACAGCTGGGACCAACGGCTTAACTTGCTTTCCGAAGCACGGAAGGAACTCGATATGTTATGGATGGTCACAGATCCACGAAGCGAGCGCGGCAAGCGTAGCTTATTAACCTTCGATCAACCCGCGCGACTGTTGTCGTTTAGCCGCGAGCTGCTTCATAGTAGTTATGACAAAACAAAATAATGGCTCTAAGAACATTAGGCAGTGTCTCTGACATTGAAATCATTTCATAATCCTAATAATGCTTGTCAAAATCGACCTCCAAAAGTTTCAGAAACACTTTCACAAACCGGTGACGGAAAACACCGCGAGGAAACTGGTATGTCCTAGAACCAAAAATTCAAAGACATGTGACATACACCAATAAGCGCTGGGCCCGCGTGGTGGATTACGGCGTACCTCACACAGAGAGGAGACCTGTGTCCCAACAGTGAGAACAAAGCTGATTATGTTTCACATACCCAGCCAAGCAGTTTCGGATACTAACCAACAAAACAAATAAACAGTTATATTATGAACGAGGTATTGTCAGTGAAAGTGAACCTTTACTTTCTACGTGTGAACCGGTATATGTAAGTTTTTGCCTTAAGCCAAATATATTTATGATGAATCAGACTGCTTACAATAAAATACGAATAAATAACAGTACCTAAAATAGCGCCCGTGTTTTTTTTACCCGACTGCGGAAGTTAAAACAAGGGTTATGTGTTTCATGTGTGTGTATGTTTGTTACTTCGTACAGCTTAAACGCAAAGATTGTTTTAGGCAAGAATCAAGGAGGTAGGCAGAGATGTTTATAGCAGAGTCACGATTAAGTACTATGTACCTAATAGGGTTGAGCCTATTGCTAAATCTGGCACAAATCCAGGTATGAGCTGCCATTGACACTTCACATACTTGATAGTCATCTTTCTGCCCTGGTCCTGTTACGTGGGGTCGAAGCAACACGTTTTCGTCATTCATCCTTCCCTGTCAACCGTCACGCTATCATTCACTCCCTTTTCTTTCGTATCATTTCTCACATAATATATCCATCTTTTATATAAGTATGTGTATCCATGTTGATGGATCTCTATCCATCAACATGGATACACATACTTATTAGACTATTTTTATATGGAATAGATTATCGTTATAAATGTAATTATCTCAAGTTGTTATGACTGATAAATGTACAGGAAATTAATAATGTTTTACACAAAGGAAGGACATGCTCTGACCTTATTGGTGACGTCCTTCAAAAAGGTCAGGTGCATAGTATGTACTCGAAAACAGCGCGCGTGTGTGACCAGAAAGACACAGACGAAGCAAAAGGAGTGTTATGGTGTGTCCAAACATTGAGCGGCAATCGTGCGCGGCTGCCGTGCTGTGTTACGACGACTGCCATGCGCGAACGCTTCTGTGTACCTGCCGCGCACAAACATTTTTAGGAAATATTCGTCACTAAATGGGGCTTGAACGTATTTCTGCGGACGTTTTAAAGGCTAGGCAGATTGATATTGCCAATTGAATTTCGCAGCGTGTCGCGGATGTGTCGCTCAGTACTGCCGCGCAAACATTTATCGGTTTGATTCGAACAAAAGCGCGGCAGAAATTTGCCTTGCAAACGCCTCGTGTTGCTGCCGCGTGCTTGCTCAAAGTTTGAACACACTTTTATATGGGCGTTCTGTAGTTACTGTCTGCCCAGATGGGGAAAAGCCATCACGCCACTTGTACGCGAAAGGGTTAGTATATCATGTACACTAACATCTTGCTAGTTATAATTAAGGCCATGCAGCTAATAGGGGACGAGCAATGAGCTATCAGCCGAACATAAATTCAGACTCCGGACTGCTACTGAAATTTGCTTATGAAATAACCCAATAACACTTTTGTGTGACTTGGGAATCGAACCTAGGACCTCACGCTCAGTAGCGCTTGCGACCACTAGAGCAACGAGGCAGTTTATGTAATACCTAACTACTTTAATATTTTTATTTATTTTATTTTATATTTTATTATTAATATATTTATTATATTAATATTAATTAATCAATAATATTATAAACGCGATGGAGGTTTGATGGATGTTTGTTACTCTTTCACGCAAAAACTACTAAACGGATTCGGATGAAATTTGGCACACAGATAGTTTATAACCTGGATTAAAACCTAGAATACTTTTATCTCGATATTCCCACAAGATCAATACTTATGCGGGTAAAACCGCGGGGCGCTGCTAGTTTAATACGTAATTTCCTCACTGGTGGAGCTTCGCTTCGGTATTCAGGTCACCGTGAAATCGAGATCAACGCACCAAGTTTTTCTGGTTTGATAACAGATTCTTAACAAACTACTTGTGAGAAATATTACCTAGTTCCCCTGGTACATTATTTTTATCTCATAAAGCGCTTTACTTGTGGTAATCAAGTGTGAATGTGTTCGTGAAGACAAGTAGCGTGAGCACATAACATAGACACGTACTCACACTTCCGACTTCGCCATTGTCTCGGACGGTACCGAAAACTCCTGCGTTTACACACACCTTCACAGCGTGTTGTGACGCTTGGTAACCACAAGTAAAACGCGCGTCGCTTCGTGAGATAAAAAATACTAGACCTGTGTCACAATAATACAGTTCTAAAAATGCAATAATTAGTAAAATAATCGACCTAATGTTCTGATGGCGTGATGGTAGTGGCCTTGCCTCATATGCACGAGGTGGTGGGTTCAATTCTCAGGTCACACAAAAGTGTTTTTGGGTTATTCCATCCGAAAAATCCAGTAGCAGCCCGGAGTCTGAATTTGTGCTCGGTATAGCAATAAGCTCGTTCACAATTAGCTGCATAGGGGTTAATTTTAACTAACGAGATTTTGTTGTACCCTTTCGTGTACAAGCGGCGTGATGTCTTTTTCCCATTTGGACAGGCACTAACTACAGAACGCCAATATAACACTCCTCCTTTTGCTTCGTCTGTGTTCATAGTCAAACCTTGATAAGAGAGAACTGGGTAAGCGAGAAAACTCTATAAATGAGAGTTATTGCCCTCTTAAGCGTCTTTAAGTGAGAAAATTGTGTTTTTATCGTGGACCTTTATAATCCAGGCAAGCGCCAATATGACTTTTTCAATTCATATAAACATCGCTGAAGAAAAAACATCGTAAGGAAACCTGGAGTTATAGTTAATGTAAGTTTGAAATCGCCAACCCGTCTTGAGGAAGCGTGGTGATCAATGCTCGTGCCTTCTCAGTATGAGAAGAAGAGGCATTTGCCCTGCAGGCTGGTATTATTTAAGTATATATTATATATATAAAAAAGATTATAACATAATCTTATGCGTAACTATTTATTATAATTGTTATTCACCATAAAATCGTTGATCCTGCCCTCTATGGGTTGTTACAACCGTTTGGATGCATCTGTGAATGATATCGATTCCTTTGAGAGCAAATGCCATCTATTGCCAGGAAATCGAACTCACAGTATATTGCTGGAAGAGTAACTATTAAACTAATTTCGATTTTGGTAGTTAAAACTAAAGTTAAAATTAAAAGAGAACATTTATTCAATTATTTTTAGTCATATTATCAAGTGGTCATTTGACATAGTAAATTTGTTTATGATAAAGCCCTACCTCATGTGACGTAAATGGCGTGGATTGCTAATATTATGATCAATAACTGACTGTAATATTTTAATACGAGAACTAAATAAGTTTCAATACTAGAAAACAAACTATAAAGTAATAAAATTACTTTACATTTGATTAAATTCCTTGAATCACAGGAAGTGTTGTCAAAATAGGAATAGTGAAGTTGTAGAAAGTAATAGAATAGAATATTTATATTTCAGACGGAATCCATAGGGTTAGTAACAATTTTACTTAACATCTAGTGTTAGTACGTACAAAACAGATTACAAAAAAAATAAAAAGTTCAGCATGGAGCTGCATCCACCTCCGCAACATCGAGGAATCCCACCGATCTGCGAACACACTGAGAATATTGTTGGTGCTGCCGCGAACAGGTGACATCAGGGATGCACATCTTTTTCTAACAATAGCGGCAAAACCATCAATATTATTATCCGCAATCATCCCTGATGCACTACAACGCCACGGCAGCCGCAGCAGCACTCTTTGTGCATTATTATACTGAACGCGTAGGTCGCGGCATGCTCGCAGAGTAAAGTTGACCCACAGGCTGCACGTGTAGAAGGATTGACGGTAAGCTTTGATAAGCGTTACTTTAACTGCCCTCGTACATCGTTCAAACCTGCGGGCCAACATGTTACAACGGACAACTAATAATGAAGCTTCTAATGTAACTTTAATTCTGAATAACCTTTGTATTTATAATTAGTAAGGATTTTAGCATTATTTGTGAGTTTTATGGACAAACTAAGTAATAAGATTTGGTATTGGAATACGCGGTATGTCCACGCACTTAGAAAAAGGGTCATACACAAAATGGCGTGTGTGAGTAACAAAAATAACATGAAAAGTTGTTTTGGAAAGGACTAAAATTGTAATTGTCAAACAAGTAAACTCTGTAACATAATGTTTTGATAGAAAAGAGTGTCAATGGAGTTGTTTGCCCGTTCTTCTCCATCAGGAACTTAATTCGTTTTGGAATGGGCGATTAGCTTCGCCAACTCAAACTGAAAGACTCCTTGATGATAAGTGATAATGCAAAAGTGCCTGTAAATGTTCTAATTGAAATAAATGCTTGAGTTTGAGTTAGCTGTTGTGTGTGATTGAAAACCAACTACCTATATCTACCATCAACGAAGAATTACACCAGAGACTAATCAGAAACGGCACAGGACGGATTCCCAGCCGTATCACATGTATACAATGTCGCATCGGTATATGCCCGCCCGTATTTTTCTAAATATTTATGAAAAATTATCGAAAAAGAACTTTAAAAGGGGGGAGTCTATCTTTAATATTTTTCATGTTATTCATTTTTTTTATGTTTTGAGTAGCGTTTGCCATATCTCCGATGTTATTGGCTCGATTTGGATTCTGTTTATTATTTCTAAAAGCTTATGAGTTATTTTATCGGATTAACTAACATTTTTGAAGTGAAAACTTCTTTAGGCGTGTTGGGCATTTTTTATATGGGACTAAACCATTGATTTCGCGACACTGGGACGTCACCAGCTATAGACCATTAAAAAGACATCAACGCGTTGATTACCGCGGTGCCGGTTTTTTTCAAGTTTTCACTTCTGTCGGCACTCCATGAGTGCCACTGTTTTTATTAAAATTTGTAGAATATACAAAAAAAACATAGATATAAACACAAGTTCATAAAAACATAAGGGGGATTTTGAAAAAAAATTATTAGGAAAAAGACAAAGTCAGGATAGAACCCCCTTTTAAAGTTATTTTTCGATAATTTTTAATGAATATTCAGAAAAATGTGGACGGTCACATACCCATGGGCGACAATGTATATTCTTAGATTATAGTCGACCTTTAGCAAATCATTATCATCTGCCTAGCATTCTCTCTACTATGTTGAGGTCGACTGTCAGTCCGGATACAGCGAATACCAGTCATTTACATGGAGCGACTGCCTATCTGACCTCCACAACCCAGTTACTGAGTTTTAGGCTTCTGACGTGACATTGCAAATAAATAAAATGGATATAAAATCCGATCAGCCTGTATACTAAGATTCCTTTTCACTTTCTTTTCTTGAATGCCAATAATTAGTAGGATATTTTATTCGACGATATTTTAAACCGGTTTTTCTTATATGTAAACTTTCACTCTTCATTGCTAATGCAGGATATAATAAATTAAGTTTTAAATCTATTTTATTTTTGTTTGTGAATGACATCTCGCAGGTCAATCATCTCAAAGGAGTTTGTTCCGCTGCTTAACCGAGATATCTTGTGGATACCATATAAATAAGGGCTCCAGACAGGACATAGAAGTTATAAACTAATCGATAGCAAGCTAAGGGTACCCCTTGTTGGGTAACAGACCTCGGTATATAGTGTTACAGGGGGAGGGCAGCAAAGAACAGCCTTTTTTTTGGTTGCCAAATTATCAAATAACTTCTCCCGCTCTGGGCGGAGCGGGAGGGCGTGTCAGACTCTCACTGACTAAAACCCACCCGTGTTCCTTCAGTTGCCCTGTTGCCGGGGGCCACGATCTCCCTTTCGGTTTTCTTCGCACCCCCGAGCAAAGAAAAGCCTGGATCGGATCAAATTTTAAATAGACAGGGCATATGCTTTTGACATTATATACCTGCAATTTAATTTCAACTCTTTATTAGTGGCTTTTGTGGACATGATAATTATTCAAATTTGTTACAGTTGTAATAGCAATCATGTCATTTCGTTTAAAATATGTTTTTTATTTTTATTAAGTTGTTTATCTTTTATAAAGATTATTTTCTATTTTGTGAATGTGAGAACGCTGTAGGCTTAGTGGACTGTAGATTTGTTGACCATTTTCTATTTTGTTAAGTAGCTGGTACTTGTTGAAAGACCTACACTATCCTCTCATACCTATTAACACTATTATTTGAAAATATTGTAAAAGCCAATTATTTAAAAAAGAGGAGCTTCTTGCTGACTCTAAAAAACGACCAGTTGGAACCGTGCACCTAGCTCCTGACATTTCATAAGTGCCCATGTAGGTTTATGTGAAATAAAATAATTAGAATTTAAATTTTTAAAGGTTAAATTACACTTGTCAACAGCTTCCAACAAAACAAAAAATTAAAAATGGTAAGCAATAATAATAAGTAATGAATAACTTGTTATTCATGTTAGGGATAGTAGACACAGTCATGTTGTTATACAAGACACAAAATTTATGATGTCATTCAAAAAGTCGCAATAGTAATTAAAATCCAGAAGGCTAATTACGTAGGTACTTAAAAAAACGTTTAAATTCAAGTCGCTAATTGTTATTTCAGCGTCAAAAATTTTGGTAAATTAGGGGCGTTTTTTACTTTTTACAGATTGGAGACTGCGCTAAGACTGGTTGTCGGACTTTTTTGGTTTTCTGTCTACCCGTTACAACTGTCAAAGATCTACGAATGACAGCCGTGACCAACGGCTTATCGTGCTTTCCGAGGCACGGAAGAATCTCGATATTTAATGGATGGTCACCCATCCAAAAACCGACCGCGGCAAGTGTAGCTTAACCTTCGATCGACCCATGCGGCTGTTATTACTTAGCCACAAACCCCTCCCATGATAATGGGCTATATTATACCAGCCTATTACTTTCCCATTGCTGGGCAAATGCCTCTTCTCACACAGAGAAGGCACGAGCATTGATCACCACGCTTGCTCAAGACGGGTTGACGATTTCAGAATTATATTAACTATAAGTCCAGGTTTCCTCACGATGTTTTCCTTCACCAAAGTCAGTAATGTCTAAGATAATTTCAGAAAGTATGGGCTATTGTAATGATAATAATGCAGTAGCACTTAAGTATTGCAGACTTACCACAATCACCTTTGATGAACATGTTACACATAACATCACGCCTTGTTTCCCCGAAGGTTTGGGCAGAGGTGTCCCTGTAGCAGGTTCACCCACATTTCGCCAGTTATGTTTTAAGTCCCATGTAATAGGGGGCGAGGCTATTGCCATCAACCGGGCACAAATCCAGATTCCGAGCTGCTACTGAGAAATTTCAGATAGAAAAACCCAATAACACTTAGCCCGACCCGGGAATCGAACCCAGGACCTCATGCTCAGCAGTAGCACTTGCGACCACTAGACCAACGAGGCAGATGATAATGTTATTCATAGTCAAATAAGATTCATTAGTTCGCACGCGGTTTTTGCAAAAAAAATCCTTAATTACTATTTTGGAGACAGTAAATTACTTTCAATAAGTTCTAATTAGCTCGTTATCATTATGATTATGGACAATGAGTTTCTAGAAGCTAAAAATTAATGGAATACCATTAATCCTATTCATATTTCATTACGCGACTTACGTCTTGTTGGTAAGAACCTTCAGGTTTTTGTAGGCACTGTACTTTGTATAATTTATTTCATATCCACTGCTCCCAAAACGGTGAAGGAAACATCGTGAGGAAACCATCATGGCCTAGAACCGAAAATTCGAAGACATGTGTCACCTACCAACCCGCACTGGGCTCGCGTGGTTGATTACGGCCCACTCCCTCTAACAGAGAGGAGGCCTGTGTCCCAGCAGTGGGAACATTATAGGCTGATAAAGATAAACCTACTAATTAAGAGACACTAAATGATATGGCTATAGAGGGAGTGACGAGATGACGATTAATAGTACTAGTATGAAATAAATATTTTTACGTAGCGGGAATGGAGCCCACGTTCTTATGCATGAACCCACTTCTGAACCAGGAAGATTATAAAGAGAGATTCCGACGAAGATATAAGTTTTTGATACGCGACAGGAATCGAACGTCACGACCATGCACAGACACAATTTGTGCGTGGACGTGAGTACACGTGGGTATTCAGCCATATATTATGTACGGTGGGCTGCATCAATTGGGTACCCTAGTTGTATTAAAATTTTAACACAATTGGGGTACCCAATTGATGCAGCTCACTGTACAAGAACACTGATTTTTTCAATGTTGCTTCTAAATAAAAAAATAGAAAATAAAATTACTCACCAACTTCCGCAAATAGAGCGCCATATTAGCGAATTCATCACTCAGCAAGCACCGCAAATTCATGAACGAAGTCGGATACCCAACCACTTTCTCTGCATCTCTTATAATATTGCTCCAATTTGTGAATGGAGGACGCAATAATATTAAAATCTCATCTTTTGTCAAACTCGCGACAGTCGATTCCAATCTTTTTTGGTAAAAGAATGGGGACGCGCGCTTCAAAACGCGGGAAACCGCGTAGGACACCGCCATGACAGTTAAACTTTTTAATGTTTTTTTTTTTTCGAGGCACAGATAGCGTCCGCGCGAGTGGACGTGTGTAAACGCAATGGTGTTGTTATGTGAACCGATTGTGGGGAAGGCTGTATTGAATTTGAAATTTGCCTGATTTTTGGATTTATAATTATTTGTATTGCATATTATGAAGGCTGCAATGGGTCAATAGTGTTGGCCTTTGAATTTTTTAATTTATCATCGTTTATTTTATTTGTATTTTTTAGAATAACGGGGAAAATGTTTATGTAATATTTTTGACGCATAATTTTCTTTATTTACATTTATTCGACATAACAGGTATAACATCACCTGTTATCCCCAAAGGGTTGAGCAGAGATGTACCTATACTGTACACCCACATTTCGCCAGTTATGTTTAATTCTCAAGTAATAGAGGGGTGACCCTATTGCCATCAACCGGGCACAATTTCAGACTCCGGGCTGCTACTGAGAAATTCCTGATGGAAAAACTCAATAACGCTTCCCGACCTGGGAATCGAACCCAGGGCCTCATGCTCAGCAGTAGCGCTTGCGCGTTTTATAACGTTTATAACGTATCTTTAAGTAACGTTTAAAAAATAAATATAACATTGTTCAAGTGACAACTGATATACAATTCGACATGTCTTGACAATATGACTTACTTTTCTTGCTTTTTTAGTATGTATTTATTTCTATAGTATTAAAAGATAACACTTGAACCAATATTTTCTTCATCACAAATATTTTTTTAAATCTTAAGTTTAAAAAATACTTAATGCCGTTATTTGTATGTATTATAACATTACCATACAATTTAAAAAAAACTAATCTCCACTGAAATAACTCCCAACGATCAGGTAAAATTAATAAACTGGCAACACTAATGTTCTTGACCGTGAAGTGGAAAGTAGCGTTGGACTAGTCTTGAAACCACGTTCTATTTACCGTCAACACTCAATAACTTACTCAAATCTCAACCTTAAACCATTGAAATAAGAATCAAAACAAACTTTCTCAACTACAGAAGAAATTTGTCAAGACGTGGTTCAGTCAATTTTATTAAGACCTCCTTTTTCGAAGTTTATAAGTGAATGGATAGGTCAAGTTATACGGGACACAACGGATTCTTTCGACTACTCTTTTTATTGCAATCTTGAATGAATTTCTCCTTTACGGCCAGTTTAAAATAACGTGTTTTAGTAAAACTTTGTTTGGGTAGGCTGTTCGTAGTACTAGTGCTCAATTTGAGTCAAATTAGTGACTTTTTTATTACAAGCTTCTGCCCACAATTTTCGCGCGAAACTTGTTCTCAGCAATACTTTATGTAACTTCCCAGTAATTCAAGAATTTTCTGAATCGGATCAGCAGTTCCGAGACCCCCTACATACAAACTCACATAATATTAATATTATAAAATTTAAATTAATATTAATTTAATTAATATTAATATTATAGTAGGTAAATCACGTAGATTCATTTATATGTGGTCTCGTGTTTGTGAAAACGAGCATAAAGGCTATCGCACATAGGCGCGACGCGACAGTGCGACACGACTTTAGTAGAATAATTTCTATGAAAACTTCATGGAAATTGTAGGATAACGTTGCTTAAGATAGATGAATAATTAAGATAGAGTTCATTAAGAAGCCTAGCCCTCAAAATTAATAAGTAGGTAGTAGATTAAAAAAACTTTTTACAAAAAAAAAAAAAAACACTTTATGAGCGTTTTGTCTAAATAAGCGCCCATGTAAATAACTCATTCTGAGGCGGTTTCTAAGGCCTGAATTCCTCTTACGCTGATCTCGGTCGCGTACAGTCGGTCGCGTACGCAACGTAAGTACGTACGCGCCGCTGACGTCAGCGTCGCAGTATGGTGCTATATAGAACACAATGTGTATACGCACGCGCGACCGACGTACGCGACCGACATAAGCGTAAGAGGAATTCAGGCCTTACAAATAATCGACGAGGATAAACCAAGCTGCCATTATTTTACGAGGCGCCTTTTTGTTCCTTTGGTGCCTCCTTTTTTTCAATCAGTCTACCTACCCTGTTCATAAACGGATGCAGCTGATTACCAGTATTTAACATGGAGCTGCTGCCTATCTGACCTCCACAACCCGGTTAAACTGGATAACACGATACCCCTTGGTAAGGCTGCCTGCCCACTGAAGCGGTGATAATCTAGAATCTAAACTCTGGAGCGGAGTTTAGATTATATTGGTTAATATTAGCACTGAACGTACTCGTAACATATGGTTCAGTTGAAAATCAGCGTCAGGTACCAGTTGTCTGGCATTTATGCTGAACTGGGCCTATTTGTCGCAGCCGTGAGACACACAATACTGTTTTAAGCTTTCTCTGTTTTTCTTTTTTTTTTTTTCTTTTTGTTTTTGAAAACTGTGTGCCTTAACCTGGTTTAAATAAATATATTTTCTTTCTTTCTTTCTTTTCTTTCTCCGCTGCTTTCCCCTCTTCTCCGCTCCAGTGGATAGAAAGCCTAAGACGTTGTCAGACGTTTTGAGTTTCTGACTGAGATTTCTGAGGCACAGAGGGATCTCGATATTTACTGGATGATCACTCATTCACGAACCAACCGCAGCAAGCGTAACTTAACTTCGATCGACGCGTGCAGCTATTATTATTTAGCTCCGAGCCCCTTTTTTTTCAATTAAAAATCGCTATTACCTGCAAGGTACCTCGAATAAGGTTGAAATAATATCTCAGGTCATTGTGCTTGATTCATAGGTAGATTCCCTTTAGACCGGAACACAGAATTCTTGGAGTCACTATTGTACTATGTCGGCTACAACATGTAAAACAAACCCGATCCGTGAGGGTGTTATCATACTGAGAGTCTATTTATGTGGTAATTTTCAGAAAAAAATAAACAATTAAATCGCCGCTTTTTTCAATGGGAATTTTACCAAATTACAAGGGGCGCGGGCAGCCGTCGTTTAGCGGTTGTCTACAAGTGATAACTTAATACCCCTGTTGAAAATTTGCTAGTGTTTTGATTATGCCTATTGCGATCAATCGGGCACAAATTCAGACTCCGGGCTGCTACTGATAAATTCCAGATGGAAAACCCAATAACACTTTGCCCGAACCGGGAATCGAATCCAAGACCTCATACTCAGCAATAGCGCTTGCGACCACTAGACCAACCAGGCAGTTATTGTTTTGGGGTAATTTTGGTGCAAGAAATGTGAATTTTAAATAGCAATAACTTTTTATTTTTAATAATAATAAATTTAAAAAAATACTTTTTGATAATGTTATTGCAATAGGCTATGTGCCCCTTTCGGATCGGACAGGGTTTTTTTTACATAATTATTGTTTATAACATAACATCACGCCTGTAATCCCCGAAGGGTTAGGCAGAGGTGTACATATTTCTGTTTATTTTATTTTCTGTTTTACGCTCGTGATTTATTATGTACTTTTTGTTGTTTTCGTTTACTCTTGTCTTTTATGTATGCACGTGTCTCTGTGACAAATAAACCTAATTTTTCTTTCATCTTCTCTCTTTCATATAGTACACCCACATTTTGCCAGTTATGTTTAAGTCCCATGTAACAGGGGGCGAGCCTATTGCGATCAATCGGGCACAAATCCAGACTCCGGGCTGCTACTGATAAATTCCAGATGGAAAACCCAATAACACTTTGCCCGAACCGGGAATCGAATCCAAGACCTCATACTCAGCAATTGCGACCACTAGACCAACCAGGCAGTTATTGTATATGGTTGTAGTAATTACCCTATACCCAAGTAGATAAGACAAAGGGTAATTCGAAATATACAAAAATAACTATATTTGCTCTGGGCTATGCTCGGAGTTTCTTTCAAAATATTTATTTTCACATAAACCTACTAGAGTACTTATGAAACGTCAGCTGTAGCACGGTCCCAATTGGTTGTTTCCTATGGAGAAGACCCGGCAAGAAACTCCACGGTTACTCTTTTAATAAAAATAAATGGCTTTTACAATGTTTTCAAATCACAGTGTTAATAGATATGATAAGACAGTGTAGGCCTGTCAACAAGTACCAGGTGCTTAAAAGAAAATGGTTTACAAATATAGTCTGTTATGACTTTGAAGGATAACATCAGAAATTAAACTATCCGGATAGGAACCGGAGTTACCGACATAGCTTGCGGAGTAAGCACGCTGAAGTGGCAGTGGGCTGGCCATGTTTGTCGAAGGACCAATGGTCGGTGGAGCAGATCAGTTCTAGAGTGGAGACCGCGTATTGGTAAGAGTAGTGTTGGACGCACCCCAGTTATATAGACCGACGACCTTAAGATGGTGGCTGGGACAGACTGGATGCGGAAGGTGGAGTACAGGGAGTTGTGGTGCAGCCTAGGAAAGGCTTATGTCCAGCAGTGGACTGCGACAGGCTGAATTGATCGATTATTACTACCACAACAACACAACGAACAACAGTGATAGCCTAGTGGTGTGACCGTCGGGCTGCCAAGTCATAGGTCTTGAGTTCGAACTGAAGACGCACCTCTGTCTTTTCGGATTCATGTAAGTATTGTATAATTATCGCTTGCTTCAAAAACGGTGATGGAAAACATCGTGAGGAAACCAATATCCCTGAGAGATATTTCTGGACGGCATGTGTAGTCAAGTCAAGGCCCATGGGCGGCATGAAAACTCTGACACCAGGTTAGTCACTAACCACATGAAAAAGAAGATGAAACTGCCTTGACATGATGTTCCAATTTACGATATTTATAGTAGCAACATAAAACGGGCACAAATCCGCCTGCCAAATGTGGTTCTGGTCATTACGGTATGATTCACAGAAGCCCAAATTGAGCCTGATTACTTAATTTCTGTCTACTTTCGTGATACTTACAACGGAACTATAAGCGGACTTAATCATTCTGAAGTTGAGGCTGAGGTCAAAAAAGAAAACAAGGCCTTGCTTCATCGGATCGGCTTTGGGCTGACCCGAAAAAGTGTTTTAACATGACAAAAGTCTGCATGCGTTTATGTCCATCAATCAACTCAGCCTAGCGCAGTCCACTGCTGGACATAGGTCTCTCCCAGACTGCGCTATAGATATAGATAGCCACCTTTTTAATGTCATCGGTCCATCTAGCTGGGGGGCGTCCCACACTACGCTTACCCATACGCGGCCTCTACTCCAGGACTCATTTGCTCCTCCGGCCATCGGTCCTTCGACAAACATGGCCCACTGCTACCTCAGCTTGCTGAATCTACAAGCTATGTCGGTAAGTCCGGTTCGTTCCGGATAATTTTATTTCAGATTTTATGTTATTTTATATCTGCCTAGCATTTTCCCAACTATGTTGGGGTCGGCTTCCAGTCTAACCAGATGCAGCAGAATATTAGTATTTTACATGGAGCGACTGCCTATCTGATCTCCACAACCCAGTAACTTAGTAATACGATACCCCTTGGTAAGACTGGTTGTCAGATTTTTGGGCTTCTGACGACCCGTAACGACTGTCAAAAATCCACAAATATCAGCCGGGACCAACGGTTTAACGTGCCCTCCAAAGCACGGAGAAGTCTCGATGATCACCCATCCACGGACCAACCCTGGCAAGCGTAGCTTAACCTGATAGATCAACCAGTGCGGCTGTTATTACTTAGCCACGAGCTCCTCCTTTATCTTATTTTATATAAAATCGACTGAGTTTGTTATCAAGTTTTAAATCGAAGGTTTGATCTGCGACTTACGATAAACAAAAAATACAAATGTTTATCGAGCAAGATATCTAATGAGAAAAGTAAGTATTAACGTTTTCTCTCCCAAAGGCACCTGTCTCACTGCGACACGACGACGTGGAAGCAATGAGATATTAACGATTAACTCGCTCAAGAAAAGTACAAAAGATTATATTATCGGTCCCGTGGAAGTAAAAGAGATACATGTATTAATAAAAATTGATCGCTGACTGTTCATACCGCCCGTTGAATAATTGTTTGTCATATCGATAAGAGCTATCAAAGAGAGTACTTACTCGCTTGGCGGGCAGAACACTCGCTGAGAGATTCACGCTTGGTACTACGCATACCAGCGAGTAACAGCAAGTCATAGGTCTCGAGTTCGAACCCAAGGCCACCTCTGACTTTTTGGATTCATGTGCGTATTGTACAATTATCACTTGTTTAAAAAACGGTGAAGGAAAACATCGTTAAGAAACCGGCATGCCTGAGAGATATATTTCTCGACGGCATGTGAAGCCAAATCAGAAGCCCATGGGCGACTTTGAAACTCTGAAACCACATTGAAACACTAACCACAGGAAAAGAAGAAGCGAGTAATCGCTCGTCACGCCGCGCTTGCAGCTCGTTGCTCGCTAACTCGCTTCTCGTTAATTGCTAGCAGTGGGACAGGTGCCATATACCATGTCATGTGGTGCCATGTAAACAATGATATAAGAGGTGCTAATAGATAAAGGCTGGAAAATTATTTGTTAATTAAGCAAATTGACTGCCAACCGAAATTGATCGTATAGTCAAATCACAACTGCAATTAGATTATTGCGGCTGGAACACGGCAAATTGACGTAGTATGTCAATTTTTAACAATTAATTTACCTGAATGTACAACTTTTTTTAATGTTTGAAATAGCACACACTAATAGTAACACTTAGATGTGAAATATTCGATCCTAACGTGCCATGTAAACAAAGGTATGAGGAACAGCGTGTAAAGCTCATTCATCCTCCATAGAAAATGGAGGATCTTCCGAGCAGGCGGGTGCTGTGTTTGGTGGGCTACTGCCCGACGATTAATGTCGGGACATTATATACAGGGCGTCCCACGGATATGCCACATGAAGGGAAAGTACCTTAAATATCGTAGATGGAACATTTTACTGAAAGAATACATTATTTGAAATTAAAAAACAATTTAAACTGCATTCTCTTTATTTGTGACACTATGTTATTTAGCAAAAAATTATCCTTATGATGAAGCCTTTCGATCGGTATGATAAAGCTAAGGAGTGATTATTTTTCTCGTGTAACGGGTTCGATTCCCGGTCCAACCATGTAATTATTTAAATATCTATGAATGCAGTTTACATTGTTTTTTAAATTCAAATAATGTTTTCTTTTAGTAAAATGCAATATTCAAGGTACTTTCCCTCCATGTGGCATATCCGTGGGACGCTCTGTATATGCTTGTCGCACGTCAAATTCTACTTGCGAGATGCAGGATTTTGGCGTGACGTCAGTGTGATACGTAGTTCGCATGTGGCGGCGTAGATGGCGCCACATGTACAATCCCTTCAAAATGGTTGAGCTAAATGGTGCTGATCCATGAGTCATGTTCGTGAACGAGCGTCGTCAGTAGGGACTGGTCATCTCTTAGCTGCCACGGCTTATTTTATTTTAATTTTTAAATTGTTTTTTTTTTTTTTTTTTACCTTTTTTATTACGGAACCAATATTTTGTACTTAATAATATTTTTATTTAAACGAGTGTCCGTGGAGTTTCTTGCCCGTTCTTACCCATAGGAACCTACCTACTACGCTTTGGAATGGGCTAACTACCTTCATTTTTCTTTCTCACAACGAGCTCTACTTACATAACATAACATCATCCCCGTGTTCCCCGAAGAGATAGGCAGAGTTCTAGCTACAGAAAGAAAGAAAGAAGAAAGAAAAAGTATTTATTGGGACTCGCACAGGACATCACAAATTAAACTAAAACACACTCATTAAAACATTAATAAAAAATTAAAGCCCAAATTTAAAAAAATAACAGAAAGTCCTGTACGAGGCCAAAAGGCTCCTATCTCAGCATATGCTGCGACTTTAAAAAAAAATGTCGCAGCACTGGTATTCTAATAGGGCCCGCAGTGACGTCACGGATAGATAGATACAGAAATAAATATTAAATAAAATAAAATATAAAATAGTTGTGTGATAAACTTTTAAAAATTTAATAGAAGTAGTCCGCGTGTCGCGTGTATGCACCCGACGTTTTTTCAGTTACTTGTCTATGCCTTTAGTGTACAGTGCTACAGTGCGCCAGTTAAGTTTAAAAGAGCGTTCATCCAAAAGGTTGGCAACGTCGCAAATAACTGTCAAATATTTACCCGTTTTGATTAATTTGGCAATATTACTTTATGGAAATATGAAATATCGCTAACTAGTGAACTAGAATAATTATTAATAATGAATTGCAATAATTATAACACTGAATTTGATGTAGTAACCGTTTTAGGTGTAAAAAAGGCATTTGGAAAGTTTCCAAATACTTTTTTTCAATCTAAAACTAAATATTCGGTGTTACATAATCAATATTATAACATAACATAACATCACGCCTGTAATCCCCGAAGGGTTAGACAGAGGTGTAACTATAGTACACCCACATTTCGCCAGTTATGATTTAGTCCCATGTAATAGAGGGCGAGCCTATTGCCATCAACCGGGCCCAAATCCAAACTCCGGGCTGCTACTGAGAAATGCCAGATGGAAAACCCAATAACACTTTGCCCGACTCGAGAATTGAACCCAGGACCTCATTCAGCAGTAGCGCTTGTGACCACTACACCAACGAGGCAGTCTTATAATCAATATTTTATGTGTATAATCTCATATGAAAATAAAACTCAGCTGTATAATTTCCAACGCTTTTAATCACATTAACTCATGCCTCAGTTTTTGAAGCTTGATACCTGCAGACTCTGCAGTAATAAGATTCCTTGAAAAGGCAGTCTTTTTTTCAGTATCATCATTGGCAGCTTTGTTCCACTCGCTGCTGCAGGCATCCTCCCTTTTGTGCCATACTTCCTGCGGGTATTAGGGATGATGCCTGGGTCAAAAAAAGAAATTCTAGTTGGTCCATCAGTCAGCTAATAAAAAAAATATAAGACACGTATTTTTGGTTTATCATGTTAATAAAAAAATACTTGGATAGAACGTATTAAATTTGGGGAATGGGGTCGCTACGTCACAAGTAAGTATAAAATCTACATACTCGTGACGTCATGGCACATTTTAATTCAATGTATCGCCATAGTCTTTTATTGACGTAAAAAAAGAAAAATTCGTGACCAATATTTTTGAATAATCTACCTGACAGACAAAACATTTTTTTTTGTCATCATCTCTATTAGGTAACAGACTAACTGTAGCAATGGCTTTCATTCTGACAGTTCCATAACATCCATTGCGTTATTTACGTTGCTGAGCAGACAAATTTTTCGAACATATGAAGCAATGGATTAGCAATATCCTTCAAATTCTTGGATTGTGATTCAAACTGTTTTACGCAATTAGGGTTCTGGTCTATGTGAGTCTAATCCAGGTCTTCCCCGAAGGTCTGTAGCTTTCATCTCAGCCTATCGCAGTCCAATGCTAGACATAAGCCTGTCCCAGGCTGTGCCACAACACCTTGTACTCTGCCTTAGGCATCCTGTCCCAGCCACTTTTTTAGGTCGTCGGTTCGTGTAGCCGGGCAGCGTCCCACACTACGCTTGCCGATACGTGGTCTCCGCTCCAAGACTCGTCTGCTCCACCAACCATCGGTCCTTCTACAAATATGACCAGTCCACTGCCACTTCAGCTTGCTTACTCTTCACGCAATGTCGGTAACTCCGGTTCTTTTTCGGTTAAATTAATTTCTGATTTTCTCCCCGAGTTTATAGCCCACTCCATAGACTGAGGCTTTATCAACCTTTAATCTTTATATTTTCATTTATATTTATAGGTTCACACTTCTTTTCAACATTATTTCTGCCTTTTGACCTGCCGTTTTTAGGGTTCCGTAGCAAACAAGGAACCCTTATAGTTTCGCCTTGTCCATCTGTCCGTTTGTCAGGCCTTCCGTGGCTTAGCTTAGAGACTCTCTGTACTAGAAAGCTGTAATTTGGCATGAGTATAACTGTTAATCACGCTGACAAAGTGGCCAAATAAAATCTTTAAAAAATATATTTACGATACCTCCCCTACACGTAAAGTGGGGATGTTTTTTTTCCTCATCTATCCCATAGTGTGGGGTGTCATTGGAAAGGTCGTTCAAAAATAGTGCGTTCTTGAAAACCATTTTTGCGAAATATTAATCTTTGAAGTGCTAACTTTTATTAGAGTCAAGAGTCGTCGTCCCCTCCACCATCTAAATGGTTGGTGTTGGAAAACTATCACAGCTAAGTAGTCTTTACAAGTTAACGAGTAATAATCGAGAACATATTTTTCAACTACAAAGTTAAGTTTGTTCTTGCGATAAATACATCCCAACTACGGAGCCCTTCAGTGTGCGTGGTCCGACACTTAATTGACCGGTTTGTTTATTATACCTTAATCTATTATTACATACCTAATGAAAACATCGAATATTATTTTTAACACACCTTCCCCTTCTTCTCCCGTGAGCCATGTACCACTGAATTCAGGGCCCACTGCGTATAATATATGACGGGCATGTAAGCTATCACAGCGAAAATAAAGAAGTAGAAGACTATGGATCCTGACATGACGCCGAATATGGGGTACACCCAGACCCCTCTGATTGCGTGGACCATGAATAACCTGAAAGGAATAAAAAAGATATTGTTACTCAAATTCAAATTCAAAATTCAAAATATTTTTATTTCACATAGACCTACATGGGCACTTATGAAACGTCAGAAGCTAGGTGTACGGTTCCAATTGGTCGTTTCCTATGGAGAAGAGCCGGCCAGAAACTCCACGGAACTAACCTCCTACTAACAGAACATCAGTAAACCCAGAAGGGTTAGGCAGAGGTGTACGGTCTATAGTGCATCCCACATATGCCAAGTTATGTTTAAGTCCCATGTAATAGGAGACGAGCCTATTGCCATCATCATCATCAGCCTAAAACAGTCCACTGCTGGACACAGGCCTGTCCAGTTGCACGCCATTCAGCTCGATTCTCGGCCACTCTTATCCAGCTGCTACCAGTCACCCTGCGAAGATCGTCGCTCCACCTAGCCTGAGGGCGTCCTACCTTACGTCTGCCGATTCGCAGTCTCCACTCAAGAACCCCAACGGTCATCGGATCTATGGCTAATATGGCCGGCCCACTGCCAGTTCAGCTTGCTTATTCTGTGAGTTCTGCTTACACTGTGGATGTGACGCATGCTTCCCCAACTTTTTTTAAAACTTTTTTATGTATTTAAAACTTTTTTTTTTGCGTCATGTTTACCGCAAATAAACGTTTTTTCTTTCTTTCTTTTCTTCTTTCAGATATGTCGACAACTTTGGTTCTCTGCCGGATCACTTCGTTCCGGATTCGATCCCTCAGAGAGACTCCAAGCATAGCCCGCTATATAGCTCGCTAAGCAATCTTGAATTTATGGACCAGCCGTACCATGAGTGTCCACGTCTTTCGGCTCCGTAAGTCATAACAGACAGGACGCACTAATTGAAGACCTTCGTCTTTGGGCTTTGCCATCAACCAGGCACAAATCCAGTCTCCGAGCTGTTATTAAGAAATTCCTGACAGAAAAATCCAATGACATATTGTCCAACCTGGGAATCGAACCCAGGCCCTCATGCTCAGCAGTAACACTTGCGATCCCTAGACCAACTAGGCAGATTATTATTACTATACAGGGTGGCAGGGACATCAACGCAAAAACTGTTAAGACCATAGATTCAGTACTTGATTTAGAACGCCCCTGCGTTGAAATTTTTCGTCGGTTAAAAGTGTGAAAAGTGCAATACCTGTAAGTGATAAAGTGTAATCAACCTAATCTGTAAAGTGTAATAAACCTACGCGGTAAAAATGTATGAAACATCAGTTTTTTTTTTAATACAAGGCGAAAAATTTCAACCCTGGATTCAGTACTTAGTCTAATTATTATAAATTATTATTTATTATGTTAATAGTAATTATATTATATTATATTAAATTATATTACATATATACCCCACCGCCGTATCTCTACGTTGACGTCGTGGTGGGGCTTGCGCGGTCCGAACTCTAGGCCTGTGCCGGTAGAGTTTACTTTGCCAGAACGGGTCTGGGATGAGGAGCCAGACCAAGAGAGATACAAAAACCCGCAGGGCAGCATGTGGCGAGCTGTTGGGCAGTAGCGACCCCACGGACCCTATCTCCCGGGAGAATTCTTGTTCCTCACCTCTGGCTTGCCTTTATTGGCCGGCTGGAATGGAGATTCGCAAGAGCAAACGTGCTCGGAGGAAGGAAGTATTCCAGTAAGATGCTGGTAGGGATTTTGACCGTACTTCCGGGATTGTCCTGATAACCGTGGATACCTGAGAACCGTCGCTACGATACTCTGTGCTGGCGACCGTTTTTGGGGGCCCATTATTGAGTGTGTAAGTCAGCCCCTGCCATTTTCCTGTGTATTTTATATAAAATATTGGTCAGGAAGGGGCCATAGTCTTTCCATAGTTGCATGTAACCAATCCATTATAGCCACCTAAATCCATAGCCTAATATGTTTTGTTTCTATGTTCTGCAATAGTCCTACACCAACCGGGGGTTGTCCTTGGGTGCACTTGTATAGTGCATAGAGGGATAATCGTCGGTTTGTGCCTCAACACTTAAAAATGTCTAAGGGGCCTCTGCGAGTTTGCTTCGGCCCCTCGTACGCCTTCCGAAGGTCCGGGACCCCAGGGTCCCGAGATGTGTCGAAGACATTTGAAAAATTGTTATTATATAATTTTATTTTAACACATCTCGGGACCATGGATCCCGGTCCTTTGGAAGGCAAACGAAGGGCCGAAACAAACTCACAGAGGCCCATTAGACATTTTTATTGAAATGAGGCACCAACCGACGATTATCCCTGTTCGCGCAATGCTAGTGCAGCCAATGACATCTCCCGGTTGGTGCAGGACTATTGCAGGATGGAAACAAAGATATTAGATTATGGGTTTGGATGGCTAAGTGAATTGGTTATCTAGAACTATGGAAAGACTGGCCCCTGCCTGACCAATATTTTATATAAAATACACAGGTAAAATAGCAGAACAGGTAAATGAACACTCAATAATGGGCCCCCGAAAACGTTCGCTAGCACATAGTGACGTAGCGACAAGGGGGCAACACTTCCTGAGGTGCTTGAGGAGTGGAGAGGTATTCCACGGCTATCAGGACAATACCGGAAGTACGGGCAAGATATCTTACCAGCAACTTACTGGAATACTTCCTTCCTCCGAGCACGTTTGCTCTTGCGAGTCTCCACTCAAGCCGGCCAATAAAGGCACGAATGAGGTGGGAGCTCTGTTTCGCGTCCGTGTTCACTCCAGTTGGCCAATAAAGGAATGCCAGAGCTGGGGTACAAGACTTCTCCCGGGAGATAGGGTCCGTGGGCTCGCTACTGCCTAACAGCTCGCCACATGCTGCCCTGCGGGTTTATGTATCTCTCTTGGTCTGGCTCCTCACCCTAGACCTATTTTGGCAAAGTAAACTCTACCGACACAGACCCAGAGCGCAAGACCCACCACGACATCAACGTAGAGATACGACGGTGGGGTTATAATAATTATTATTAGTATAGATAATACTTACACCCTAAAGTACACAATAGCCACCATCACTACTCCTAACATATGCCACCTATGGCTTCTCGGCGGCTTCCGACTCCTGAATATAACTTCCCACAAGGTGGCCGGGAATATGTAGGTGTGCATAATGTGGTTGGACGTGTTGGTGATGACCAGGTCGATATCTTCGGGGAACAAGAGGTTTCGGTCATAGTAGAAGAAGGACCAGAACATCGTGAAGACTAGCTGGAAAGAGGAAAAAAGAAATTAAAAAAATAAGTTAGGTATTTGGTTTTTTTTTTTTTCTTGATCAGTAAAAGAAAATAAAAATAAATGAAAATACGTTCTTATTTTAAAGTTCAAGCATGTGGAATGTTTAAGATCCGATTATCTGACTCAAACTTCGCCAATAGTTGTCTCTATTTTTTTACCCGATTACGGCAAAGTCAAAAGGAAGGTTTATGATTTTAGCACTCTGGTGTACCTCGACACCAGGCTGCAGGCAGTCCAGGGAAGCTATGCCATCCTTAGATAGCAAGCTAACCAGGCGTTTATTATGCCTGGACAGGAACGGCCTGCGCCTGATGACGGGGACCATCACGGAACACTGTTCGACTAAACAGACACTTCCACACAATAGGCATAACGACGGACTCTGTGCAGGGCGTGCATGGCGCAAGCAATAAGTCCGCCCATTGTATATTTTGTAGTGTTTGATTTATTTTTTGTTATGTATTTTTGTGGTGTAAAATAAAGTATATATAAATATAAATAAATATAGTATAATAAAGTAAGGTGCAGACTAGAGTGACATTCACGCATCCGTAATCAAAGCATAACTGAAAACACCTTTATCAGTGTTTATTTTGAATTATTCGTCTTGTTTTCTCTCGTCTCGTCAGTTCGTCACGGTCAAGGTTATTGATAATTTTATGAAAACATTTTACTATTTATTTCTGTTACGCTACACGTGGGTATTAGGTTATATCATGAAATATCTACAGGTACTTTATTAATTAAATTGAGTATTGTGAAATGCGGTACGCCTGCTCTAGAAGTTATTTTTAACCGACTTCAAAAAGGAGAAGGTTCTCACTTCGACTATGTTCTTTTTTGTATGTTTGTTACGCGATTACTCCGCCAATTATGAATTGATTTTGATGATTCTCTTTTGTTTGGTCATACTTCAGAGTTGGTCCCATTATAAATTTTTTAAACTTAGCTTGGGTTATTTTTGAGTTAGCTTCAATAATACGTATTTTTCCCATTTAGTCTACATGGACGGATGATAATACATATAGTTATTGTCACTGTTATTTACATAGAACAGATAGTGGTATTCGAATTTATGTGGGGTAGGTACCACAACCAAAAAGTGAAAAAAACCAAAACATTTTACAAAAAAAAACACAACCTTAAGTAGGTTGTGTTTAAAAAAAAACAATTGGGAGAAAAATAACTTTAATTTTGGAAATCGGTGGCAATAAAACAAAACACAACCAAACCCACCGATTTCCGAAATTAAAGTTATTTTTCCCTTTTTTTTTAAGTCGGTTTTTTTTTTTTGTAATTTCGTGGTTACATGTGGTTAGTTATTTGGTTGATTCTTGTCGCGTAATTACTTCATACAACATACCGTCATGCCGAAGTAAAAACTAGTCGGGAAGATGGCGGTGGTGTCTGCCTTTGGAAGCTAAATATATTTAAAGCAGTCCCAGTGATCAGGTAGGCAGTGAACAGTGATAGCCTAGTGGGGTGACCGTCGGACTGCCAAGTCATAAATCTCGAGTTCGAATCCAAGGCGCACCTCCGACTTTTCAGATTCATGTGCGTATTGTATATTATCACTTGCTTCAAAAACGGTGAAGGAAAACATCGTGAGGAAACCGGCATACTTGAGAGATATTTCTCGACGGCATGTGAAGCCAAGTCAGAGGCCCATGGACGGCTTTAAACTCTGAGATCATGTTAGTCACTAACCACACGAAAAAGAAAGAAGTGATAAGGCAAATAAAATTAAAATTTACTTACAACTGTCGATGGCCAGACGAGTATAGAAAATAAAGCGTCTCTGCTATCGACCAGAAACTTTGGGACCTCATAGCCAGCGGACTTGGAATTCTTCAGAGTTAGGATATCTGTAGATAATCCAAATATTGCATAGATCGTCTGGAATGTCTGAAAAGAGAGAGCAAAACAATTTAAATTAGTACTAAGTCCAACGTTACCAACCTTAGTTACATTTTACTAAAGGATGATTTCCACCAAACGGCTCGCATCGCATCGTATCGGAAAGGATACGAACGGATGCGGTGACAGCCGACCGCATCCGGCAGGATGTTGACGCATACGATCGGCTCCGTACCCAAGGCTCGGATACCGGTTAAATTTTCAAACCGTTATTATGTACTTGACGCAAAAACCTTTACATTCGGTTTCGCTCGTATAAACCAAAACTGGTTACAATAACCGGTTTATTGTAACCAGTTTTGGTATACAATACATAAAGCTTTTTTCGGATTAAACGGTTTTTGTTGAGTTTTTATTCAGCGCGGCATCCTCATAAGCAAGGGTCGGAACCGGTTTAAAATATTCAGCGCGGCATCCTCATAAGCAAGGCTCGGAACCGGTTTAAAAATACCGATGAAAATCGGTTTATTTGGGTTTTACTCCGAACTTTTCTTAAGAACGTAACGTTTTTAAGAACTTTATTTTAACCTAAATTAACCGGTTTATACGACGAACGGCATGTCGGTTAACGCGTTGCAGCTTGTTACTACTTGTGAGGATGCCGCGCTGAATAAAAACTAAACAAAACACCGGTTAATATTGGTCTAAGCCGTTTAATCCAAAAAAGCTTTATGTAAAAACTCCTACAAAACCGGTTAAACAATCTGGTTTCTACAAGCGAAACCGAATGTAAAGGTTTTTGCGTCAATTACAAACTAACGGTTTGAAAATTTAACCGGTATCCGGGCCTTGCTCACAAGTAGTCACAAGTTGCAACGCATTTACCGACATGCCGCTAGTCGTATAAACCGGTTAATTTAGGTTAAAATAAAGTTCTTAAAACGTTCACGTTCTTAAGAAAAGTTCGGAGTAAAACCCAAATAAACTGGTTTTTACCGGTATATTTTAAATCCGTTCCGAGCCTTGTCCGTACCTTCGCTTGCGAACGTATCCGTTTTAGCGCCTAGTTAAATAGCTTCATTCCTACCGTGTTGGCGTGTTCTAATTTTTGAAAATGGTTGAAGTTGGCGTAGTATTGTTGGCTGTTTCTTTAGAAAAAGAAAATAATCATAAAACAGCCGAAAGGATCCGATCGGATACGACGACAGGCGAACGGAGCCAATCGCGCGTCGCAGCATAATTTCGGCTACGAACGCGTGTCGTGGAAGACGCCCGCAGTTAAGCTGCTATGCGTGGTTTGGTAATATAGACTTTAAAAATACTGTGTACACGATTTAATTTCGTTTGAAGATTGTAAAATCTGTTCTGATCCGATGTGATGTGAGCCGTTTGGTGTAAATCATCCTACAGATATTCATTTCTTTCTTTCCCAAACAAATAACGTGCCAACCCTAGTGGGGCGGATGCCACTACAAAATTTTTGGCATTTGGTGGGTCAAAGTGGAATAATTGAAAGAAAGAAAGAAAAAGTATTTATTGGGACTCGCACAGGACATTACAAATTAAGCTAAAACACCCCATTAAGCTAAAACACACTCATTAAAACATTATAAAAAATTAAAAAACAAATTTAAAAATAATAATAATAATAATAACAGTAGGTCCTGTACGAGGCCAAAAGGCTCCTAACTCAGCATATGTTGGGACATTTAAAAAAAAAAATGTCGCAGCGCTGGTATTCTGATAGGGCCCGCAGTGATGTCACGGATAGATAGATACAGAAATAAATATTAAATAAAATATAAAATAGAAGTAAATAAATATTAAATAAAATATATGTGTGAAATACTTTAAAAATTAAATAGAAGTAGTCCGCGTGTCTGCACCCGACGTAACATCAGTTACTTGTCTATGCCTTTAGTGTCTGTGGTACTCTAGGCATCGTTGAGACAAGTAAAGGGACGCAGACGCCGACACCGGCAAAAAATTGTTATAAAAATATTACGGCTGTATAATTCAATAATTTGTTATAAGATTTGGTCAGTTAAGGATAGATTTAATAATATAATCAAATAAATATCTTTCTGGTGGACACTCCAGATCTGCCGTTAACTCTTAACATACCTATATATTAAACATGGTTTATACCAAAGGCACATAGAAGCAGAACAAGACCATATTTTTTTTTATTTGTTTTTTTGTTTGTTTGGATAAAGCATTGAAAGAGTGCTCTGTCCCTGTTTTGTCCCAAAAAAGGTCGGGCAGTGTCGTGGCACACCCACCCGGTTAGAACGAAGATCCTTTTTCCTGTATATTAAGTATTAAAAAAAAAACAAAAACTTTTGACACTTGACACTCGAGACTTTGACAATGACTTTTTCGGGCATAATGCCTTTTCGTTCCGCGACGATTTCTACCAGTCAACTACTACCGCAAGCGGCGGTAAGATTCCCTCAAACAAAACTCAAACTCAAAGCATTTATTTCAATTAAACCATTTACAGGCACTTTTGAACTGTCAAAGAGTCGGTCAGTTAGTCAGAAAGTTGAAGCTAATTGCCCATTCCAAAACGTAGATCTCTATGGAGAAGAACGGGCAAGAAACTCCAAGGACACTCTTTTAAATATAGATATTACAAAATCCTGGGTACATCATTCTTGTTGCTTCTATATGTGAGAACAATGTACAAAAAATAATCAAAAGCAATTGAAAATATAAGATTAAAAATAAGCTCTGGCAGATAAGAGATGACCAGTTTCAACTGACGGCGCCCGTTCACGAACATGACGCGTGGATCAGCACCATCCAGCTCAACCATTTTGTAGGGAACCGAATGATCCAACACACTTGCCACCATCAGCGAGACATTTAAGTGAGCATGACATATTCTCAACTGCCATGCTATTTCAAGTCAACATACATCTTAATAAGTTAATAAACGGCTCCATGGTCTCACATTTACAAAAATAAAAATGCTTCTAAATTATACAAAACTATAGTTTGCAATGTATCTAAAAAAAAATAAAAGAATTTAACCACCAAAAAGAAAGAAAATCATTACTTAATTGGAGCATCCAACAATTAAGTTGGTAAAACAAAAATGAACATTAAGTTCCTAATGTCAAAAAATATATTTTTTTTTAAAAAGGGGAAGCAACTCTTCCAAATATTAAAATTTTAACTAGTGAGCCCAAGCGGCTGTGGAGCAGGACCAGCATTAAGCCAAGCATTTTTATCTACGATATAATCATCTAACTTATAATATGCTTGTCTACATAGTGTGCGTTTAATGCATGTTTTAAATTTCTTCTCATTTAGTTGAAGAATATCGAGTGGTATTTTATTATAACATTTTACACAGTACCCCATAAAAGAAGTGTGTACTTTAGACAATCTAAAACGTGGTTGATCTAATTTGTTCCTATTTCTAGTGTTAAAATTATGCCTGTCGCTTATCTTACTAAAAAGATGGAGATTTTTTCGAACATACATAATGTTCTCATATATATACTGACAAGGTACCGTCATGATGTTAATTTTCTTAAACAGTTCCCTTAGAGACTCGCGTCTGCGGAGGTTGTAGATGGCTCTGACGGCCCTCTTTTGCAGAATAAAGATAGAATCAATATCTGCAGCCCGTCCCCACAGCAAAATACCGTAAGACATGATGCTATGAAAGTAACTAAAATAGACCAGTCTCGCGGAATCTACGTCTGTTAGTTGGCGGATTTTCCAAACAGCGTAAGCGGCTGAACTTAGCCGCCCTGCAAGTGATGTTAAGTGAGGACCCCACTGTAGTTTAGAGTCAAGCGTTATCCCCAGGAAAACAGTCTTTTCGACGAATTCTAGTGTCTCCTTATTCAATACAACGTGACATTCACTACTTCTAACATTCGGTAACGCGAATCTTATGCATTTAGTTTTCTTCTCATTTAATACCAAATTATTTACAGTAAACCAATTATGGACCTTAAGCATAAACAAACGCGACACGACACAGGTAGAACAATTTCCGTGAAGCTTTCATAGAAATTGTTTCACGAGAGTCGCGTCATGACGTCGCGTTGCGCCTGTCTGCGGCAGCCTTCGAAAAACTTCGTTCCAAAAAAAAAAATATTGAGGCGGGGTTTTTTTCTAAATTGCAACTCGCAATTTTGACCACTAAGGTCTTGGCTGCTTAACCGGACTTTCCTGTGGGTGCCTTAAGCTACTAAACTTAGAGCCTCAAGCCAGGAGCAAGTAAACTATTCTAAATTAAAGCTAGGCGAACGATCTCTAAGGGCACCCCCTGTGGGGTACGAACCTCGGATTAGGGCGTCGCTGTGGGGAGGACAGCAAGAGAGGACAGGCTGGATCAAAATTTGGTTAACATCATGATTATTAGGCGGGGTATTTAAAGCTACGTGCTCAGCTGCAACAACTGCTGGCACCTCGTTTTCGAGCAAGGGTCGGGGAGGAGTATCATTAACTCGAGGACACGGTCGCGACCGCAAACGACCTCGGCGGCGACGTCGGAATGACGGGAGGCGTCTGTGTTTGTGCACTGTACTGGTGGCTCTATTCTTCTCCTGGAGGAGTGTAATGGGATCATCTGGGTCGGAAAGGACATGCCTCGGACGGCGGATCTGACTGATTCTAGAGGGGACATAATTAGCTGCCTCGACAACCAGTGGGTTGCGATGTCTGAGAGCGGAATCAAAGTAACGCTTGGACATGCGTTTTAGGAACTGATGAATCGTTGGGATTTTACAGTCGAAATGGAGGATCTCGTTTGTCATTGAGGCGGGATATAATGTGCATTTGCTTGTACCAAATGACCGTATTCTATCCCCATTTAAATTGTTGAACACAACGCGAGGCTACCAATACTGATCAGCAAAAGAAAATTATCATATTAAATGACGCTTACCTTGTTCTATTAACATTGTACCTACTTCATCTTTTGTTTTCACTTTCTCCGGATAGTATTAAATTAACTATTTGTGACAAATCTTTTTATTTTTTGTTTTCGTGTTTATTATTACTAATAACTATTCATATTTTTATTCAAACAACCCACAGTAATTTGTTCTTATCGTACAACTGTCGGTGTATTATCTGTTTGCTGCGGTCGGCGGCCTGTGGCGCTTTGTGTGAGCACTGGTGCACGGATTCTACATAGCTCGCTAAGAACAGGTTTTTGCTGGGACAGTTTTTGTTATTTCATATGTTTTTTTGTTTTTGTATTATGTTTGATTACGTGCTTATTTATTTATTTAGTTTTTTTTTCTTTTAAGTATACAAATTATGTATTAGGTATGTTGAAACTGTTTGTACTCCCCGTCACTGGTCCTTATGGGTTCATTAGAAAACCAGCGTCAGACAGCACCTGTCTGACATTAATGCTGAAATGAACCTTTTTGGCGCAGCCGTGAGGTACACATTATTTTTAAAACATTATTTTTTATTTTATCTTTGTTATTTGTGTTTTGTGTTTCACGAACTTTGTCCAAATAAATGTTTTTCTTTATTTCTTTCTGTCTTTCTTTCTTTCTTTCTTTCAAAGTGAAAGAAAGCTAAGCCGACCTTTACAGTTTATCTAAACGTACGTGACTTTATAGACTGATTTATTATCTAAATAAGAACGTGCATGCACGCACTAAAGATAAGCAGATCGGGACAAGACACGTCACACTACCGGCAAACGTTTTTTTACCGCGAAAATATAGGTGTCAATAGAATTACAAATGAAATCAATAATTATTATGAAGTTATCCGGAATTACCGACACAGCTTGCAGAGCAAGCAAGCTGAAGTGGCAGTGGGCTGGCCATGTTTGTTAAAGGACCTAGGGTCGGTGGAAATGTTAGTATCTTATTCGCGATCTCCTGACTTTGATCATATGTAAGTTAAAACTTGTTCCCACAATAACAACTTAATGATCTCCTAAAACATTGCTTCCTCTCTCCTACTCTTTTTGCTGTGCCCTTCAGGGTCCATAACGATTTAAATTATATAGTTACCACTTATGTACACATTATGGTAAAGCAATAAAGATATTGAGTATCGAGTATTGAGTATTGAGCAGACGAGTTTTGGAGACCGCGTATCGGTAAGCGTAGTGTGGGACGCCCTTCAGCTAGATAGACCGATGACCTTAAAAAGGTGGCTGGGACAGACTGGATGCTGAAAGCGGAGGATAAGATGTAGTGGCGCAGCCTGGGAAAGGCCTATGTCCAACAGTGGACTGCGATAGACTGAGTTGGTTGATATTAATTGAAAAAAATTATGAGCCCAGAGTTGGGGTATATTATGGTATGTGCTGACTGCCTCCTTTTTTTGGGTGGGAAATTCAAATAACTTCTCCCGCTCTGGGCGGAGCGGGAGGGCGTGTCAGACTCTTACTGACTAAAACCCACCCGTGTTCCTTCGGTTGCCCTGTTGCCGGGGGCCACGATATCCCTTTCGGTTTTCTTCGGACCCCCGGCATGCTGATTGCCTCGTGCAATGTCGTAACGGCAGTCTAGTGTGGGTTTGTGTCATGATATAGAATTTCTTCCTCCCATTCTTACTACCTATATCATCTCTGTTTAAAAATTTCAGTGTAAAGATCTCTACGTATCCATTCGGAAAACACAGAGGTGGGATGTCACTTCAAGGTAAACCTTCTTCTCAGAAAATGCACTTTAGAGTTGAAGGTGTATTTATAGTATCAGGAACAGCACACAGGCTGTATGCAAAGCAATCAATCTGCCTAGACTTTTGCCAACCATTTTGAGGTCGGCTTCTAGTCTAACCGGATGCAGCTGAATACCAGTATTTAACATGGAGCTGCTGCCTATCTAACCTCCACAACCCAGTTAAACCAGATAACACGATACCCCTTGGTAAGACTTTTGGGCTTCTGACTACCCGTAACGACTGTCAAAGATCTACGAATGACAGCCTGGATCAACGGCTTAACGTGCTTTCTGAGGCACGGAGGGACCTCGATATGTAATGGATGAGAACGGCAAGCATAGCTTAAGCCTTAAATGTATGACACCAAGCATAATCTGCCTTTAAAGTTCTCACTGCTGCGACACAGGCTTGCTTTTTGTAAGAGGGAGTGAATCTCCATGCTGGCCCAGAGCGAATACCAAACCATCACAAAAATAGAAGGAATAACACTTACAAAAGTCCAGCAAGTAAAGAAAAAGTACTGCATCTCACTGAAATGTCGCACATAATCGTTCTTCATCGGCTCTCCGTGAAAGGAGCTGATCATGATCAACATGTTGGATATGTGCATCGTGATGGTCACCACGTAGCCTAGGATGCGGAAGTAGATGTGGTGGGACATGGTTCTGAAACATTTAAAAAGAAAAATAAACTTAAGGAAAACATTACTCTTCTTTTGGCTTAGACACAGTGGGCCTTAAAAATAAAACTTTTGTTCCCACCACCTGCTCGATGATGAAAAATTTCATGTCATGTTGAGCTAACCGGTCCCGTTTTACTCTTTGGGTAAGGAAACCTAAAAAGAAAGATTGTGTGTGGTCTAGTGGTGGCCAGCGCTACTGCTGAGCAAGAGAACGAATCGAACTCAGGACGAGTTTGATTCCCGAGTCGGTCAGTGTTATTGGGATTTTTGACTGGGAATTTCTCAGTAGCAGCTCAGAGTCTGGATTTGTGCCCAGTTTATGGCAATGGGCTCGCCCCCTATTACATGGGACTTAACTGGCGAAATGTGGGTGTAATATTTAGGTACAATTCTGCCTAATCCTTCGAGGAATACTGGCGTGATCTTATTATGATGAGGATGGTGATGATTGTTTTCTGTTTTTTTTATAGTTATAAGGTGTATTGTCTTTGCCGTAATGCCAATAAATGCATATTTCTTTCTTTCTTTATGACCGTTTTTTACTTCAGTGCAAACGTCGGCTTATTATTTAGCCGCGAGCCTGACCACCATTTAGTTTTATATAATTTGTTTAGAAATGTATTACGAAAGGTTATCGCCTTTGTTTATCATCTGCCTAGCCTTTTTCCTAACTATGTTGGGGTCTAACCGGATCATAGCTTTCTTATATCCATGAACCGGATGCATCTGAATACCAGTATTCTACATGGTGCGACTACCTATCTGAATCCCACAATCCAGTTACTCGGTAACATGATACCCCTTGGTAAGACTGGTTGTCAGACTACCCGTAGGACTACTTCTGACGACCCGTAACGACTGTCAAAGATCCACGAATGAAAGCCGGGATCAACGGCTTAACGTGCTTTCCGAAGCATGGAGGGGTCTTGGTATGTAAAGATGGTCACCCATCCACGGACCAACCGCGGCAGGTGTAGCTTAACCTGATTGATCGACCCGTGTGGCTGTTATTACTTAGCCACAAGCCTCTTTGTTCATCATTATGTTATTAAAATTCAATCAAACTACATACATAATATTCACTACCAACTGTCATTTAAGACGCAGATATATGCCAGTGACTTTGAGTGGTTAGCTTGCGCGTTCTCCCATCAGAATATCAGCTCTGCGATTTTTTTTTTATGTTGCAGCATATGCTGCGATAGGAGCCTTTTGGCCTCGTACAGGACTTTCTGTTATTATTTTAATTTGTTTTTAATTTTTTTATTAATGTTTTAATGAGTGTGTTTTAGTTTAATTTGTGATTTCCTGTGCGAGTCTCAATAAATACTTTTTCTTTGTTTCTTTCTTGTTCTGTACTGAGCTCACACAACACGTCGTACGTCCAGCCAATAATAGGACTCGCCCATTAAAGAGCGCTGTCCCAAATTAGACGCATTATTAATTTATTATACATAAAACAAAAGGTATTTTAATAAAACAAGTATACTGAAAGATTAATAGTTAAATTATTTTTAAAATGGTAAAGGTTCAGAAAAATATGCTTTTTATTCTCAGTTTCTTATCCGCGTTAGACATAATTTTATAAATTAATTTCACTATGTAATGTATGTAACTGGCTTTTACATTGGCCAGCGGCTAAGCATTGCCATACAACGTGGCCATGCGGCCAGTCTCTAGGGTACATTACCAATCGACAGCGACGCGGAGGTATTTTTCGACGCCCTATTTTAGTTTAGTTTTAGTCTAATAGTTTTAGTTAGGTTAGGATATTATATTTTTAGTTTTGTCAAAAGTTATAAAAATGTTAATAGATAATAAAGTATTTTATTTTAAAAAAAATATAAACATAATCAAAAATATTCATATAATTATATTAAAAATGCTATAATTTAAAATATATTTTTTCCAATTCACTAACACTACTCGTTTAGACGTGATCTTCAGAATAAAATAGGTTATCATCGCCTTAAAAAGTAAACTAGCGATTCGCCCCTGCTTCGCACGGTTTCGGCTAAAATCGAGATTTCTTTATTATGTATGTTTTACTCGCTTTTGCCCGCGACTTCTTCGACTTCAACTTTCGTGAAATTTTGGCCCCCGACCCACCGCGTCGCATCCCATCGCACGCCCGCGCTATTACTTCGTTTTCTGACTTTTTAGGGTTCCGTACCTCAAAAGGAAAAAACGGAACCCTTATAGGATCACTCGTGTGTCTGTCTGTCTGTCTGTCTGTCTGTCTGTCACATCAATTTTCTTCGAATCTAATGGACCGATTAAGTTGAAAGTTGGTACTCATATGTATTTTTGTGACCCAAATACGGACGTGTAACGTACATAAATGAATTTTGAATATAAATTACTTTTGGGGGACAAATAAGAAAATTAAAAGACAAAAGATTTTCAAAAAGTATCGTGTGATATATCGAATCAAAGGGCTTCTTGCGAGGATTTCAAATATATTTTTTATATAATTTTAAAATAAACACTTTAACAGATATTTAAAAAAAATCGATGAAAATTGACTATTACCCCTTATCTTCGAAACTACTGGGCCAAAATTATCTGAAAAAATGTAGAATGGTTCTTTACTCATAGATTACAGGAAAACCTATAAGAAGTCTGTGGCCTTAAAATAACATGGTAAACACAAATATATTTGTAGTTGGAATGTATGGGAGAACATGTTTTTCAACGACAATGTTAAGTTTGTTCTTGGGATTAATTCATCTCTACTACGGAACCCTTCACTGTGCGTGGTCCGGCACGCACTTGGTCGGCTCCTAAGGGTCGTACCGTGATGCTAAATAGCCAACAACCTTCCTCAACAATTGGGCTATCCACCGCAAAAAGATTTTTTTAAATCCGACTGGTATTTCCGGAGATTACCCTCTACATACAAACTTATAAACAACAATTATTATTACATAGTATAGATTAACATCATTAGTATAGAACAACATCAACATTCGGTGAGAAGTTTAGTAGAACAATGCGGTCTCACAGACGTACACGAAAAGTGACTTTGTTTTATAATATTTATAAATTACAGAATATGAGACAGCGACGCGTCATGTTCGTGAACGGGCTCCGTCAGTTGAGACTGATCATCTCTTATCTGCCAGGGCTTATTTTTAATCTTATATTTTCAATTGTTTTTGATTATTTTTTGTACACTGTTCTCATATACAGAAGCAACAAGAATAATCTACCCAGGATTTTGTATTATAGAAGAGTATCCTTGGAGTTTCTTGCCCGTTATTCTCCATAGAGATCTACGTTTTGGAATGGGCAACTAGCTTCAACTTTCTGACTAACTGACCGACTCTTTGACAATTCAAAAGTACCTGTAAATGGTTTAATTGAAATAAATGCTTTGAATTTGAAATACTCGTATATAGTGTCTAAGTTTATATAAATCGTGGTTTACTTCGAAGGAAAATATCATGAGGAAAATTGGACTTAATGGTGTAAAATTGCCAACACGCAGCGGGCAACTACAAAAAGCAAAAAAATAACTGTGTGAGGCCAAAAAGGCTCCTATCTCAGCATAATGCTGCGGTATTCAAAAAATAAATACCAGAATACTCGTACCTGCGCTGTGAGGTATTCTGATAGGGCCAGATGTGACGCCACGGACGTGACACCAACGGACATTTATAAATCCCACTTGGGGAGTGAGAACGGAGGGTTATGTCAGATTCCTAAAGACTAAAAACCCACCCATTTTTTTTGCTACCATGAATTGAGGGTGTGAAAGGAAGATCAAATCACTATGGGAAGTGGCGCATTTAATTTTGTACCTCGGTCATCGTTAAAACCGTATTTGGTTAGAAAATCACACACACAGACACACACACACACACACACACACACACACACACACACACCACTATTCAGGTTTATTTAAACGATTTGAAAAAAAACACAAAGAGCTGCCTTATGACACCGCTATCTTATCAATAAATATGTTCAAATTGCTAAAAACCAAGTGCGTGTCAGACAACGCACAATAAAGGGTTCCGTAGTTGGGATGAATTTATCCCAAGAACAAACTTAACTTTATAGTTGAAAAACATGTTCTCCAATGGATTCCTGAATCCACAAATGGTTTTCACAAACTCACAATATTTTTGAAACACCTTCCTAACGACACCCCACACTATGGGATAGATGAGAAAAAAAAAATCATCCCCACTTAACGTGTACTGGCAGTACATTTTTTTTTTTCTGATTTTATTTTACCACTTTATCGGCGTATTAATATGTATTCACATGCCAAATTACAGTTTTCTAGTACTAAGCGTCTATGAGCTAAGCCGCGGACAGACCGACAGACAAACATAACGAAACTATAAGGCTTCCTTGTTTACTACGGAACCCTAAACAGAAGAAAATATATTACAGCACCGATTCCGCAAACAAAAACCAGGTTTTATAGAAGACAATATGAAAAACGGTAATTTCAACTCTACAGTAAAATATTTAAAGAGACGTGTGTATACACCAAACAATAATGAATGCAACAAACTAATAATTAAATGGATAAAACCACTGGCATATGAGGATACGGAGGCCCTCCCGCAGCACATATCATAACACACTCATTCACGCGGACACTTACTCACACAAACAACATGTACACTTACACACCACACATACACCCCACACACATATCACACATACCCAACTCACATATAACATACACAAAACGCACACTCATTTTTATAAACTCATGTAATATTAGTCTTCTGTAATTTTTGTTAAATTAATTTACTTACCCAAAATTATATAAATTATAAGTAGTAAATACTGACATAATTATTGTTTATTACGTAAATTTAAGTTGCGGAAGAGTGGAGTATCCTAATACTGGCATTTATTTGCATAAAAGGACACTTCTATCGCTAGCTCCGTATACACATTTTGTTAAAGAAAAATACACTATTTGTATCGGAAAACTTGTCAATAAAATTAATTGATAAACGATTTTTCTACATATGCGAGATGATATATTTTGAACTTGAATTTTTATGTAACTCGGTAAATCTTCTACTTACTTAATTCTGTTCAAACTGATGTTAGATTATGTTCAGTGATTGGAGTAGGTAGATTGATTTTACGTACTCGCATCATGAATAGTCATAGAAATCATAACATGGATAAGCCTTTTTTCCGGGATTTCATTTTGGTACTTACGGGATTGAATGAAATATTATAAAAGTAAGGATTTTTTAACTACTACATTAGAAATTTATAGAATGCGATGGATAAACATTTAAAATTGTTTTTTCTTATTTATCAAGTAATAAAGTGAATCTTACTGTTGTGCGTCCATTCGAAACTTACATAATATGACTAATTTAGTAGTTATTTCTTGTAAGTATAAAAAATATTTTTATACATCTTAATATTTTTTCGCATTCAATGCAATAACAGCAAAAGGGTTAAACATTTCTTATTCATGTTGATATATTCTTTATTTTATACATTATAACATTTGAAGTTCCGTAAAAAAATCTTAATAAGAATTTCAAAATCCCGGAATCCCGCAGGCATATCCATGCTAATATATACGTGCCAGTTAATTAACCCCAAGACCCCAAATAAATCTACCTACTCCGATCACTGATTATGTTACCACACATTAACTTTTGTTCGTCATAATATAAATTCTGCATCTAATTAATAATGTTAGAGAGACGGGGCGAAAAAAAAAAATTACGCCGTTTTTGGTAATTGGCTTTTGATCGTGCATGATCTACGAATGCTATCAACCTGAATCTTTGCATCCACCCTTCGATCAACCCAATCATCAATTCTTAAATGCAAAGAGTAAGCCAACGCAATTTTTTTTTTTTTTTTTTTTGTAAGTCATTGTTTTAATTTATTACTAACGATTTTATAATTATCTTTTTGTAATAGTTGTCTTAGTGCGACTAATTTTGTACGCCATGATTGGCAAAACATGTAGCTACCTCTTATTATTTTTAAGACCTGTACAATTCTACACTCATGTTTTACAAAATAAATATCTTGTATCTTGTATCTTGTAACGTTCTCACGAACATTGGATTTTATCGCGCACTGGATTTTCAACTCTCGGTGTTAAGTCGAGCGTTGAAAACCCAACGACACACTGTTGGATTTTCAACTCTCGGCGCTAAGCAGAGCGTTGAAAATATAATACAGAGCACGAAAAAAAATCGCAGCGATTTTATTACGTCCGTGCGAAAGTCGGCTTATAGCGGACTCCGTACACGAAGGGTGCCGTACAATTATCTATAAAAACAGCAAAAATCTCACATTTGTTGTATGGTTATATTTTAGCATTTGTTTTCATAGCGGCAACAGAAATACATCATCTGTGCAAATTTCAACTATTATCACGGTTCATGAGACCATAGCCTGGTGACAGACGGACGGACAGCGGAGGCTTAGTAATAGGGTCCCATTTTACCCTTTGGACACGGAACCCTAAAAAGTAAATGCTGTTTGTTGGTAAGCACATCACTTGAAAACGGCTGAACAGATTTGGTTATTTTTTTTTAATATTTGGAACATTTATAACAAATCCGAATTAGGTTTTTATTGGAAGTAAAATTGGAAAAGTTTCCCGGAAAATTGGGAATTCATGAAAAACTGAACGCCCTTTTTTCTTTGAGATTTTTAGGGCAGCACAACGTCTGTCGGGTCAGCTAGTGGAAAAATAAATAAAGATAATGTAAAGATTATTTACTCACATAAAATAAAGATGCTCTCTTTTTTAATTCCCAAGTCCAAATATTCACCACGTAGAGTTTTGACCTCCAATGGCCACAGATAGTTAATTAAAACAACACATACCTAATAAATTAATTACGTATGCGCATGCGCACAACGCACGTTTTAACCCAACCGAGACTTATGTAAAACTGGTGATAATCGTGATAACACAATGATGTGCGACGAAATTTATTTTAATATTACTAATAGAACTAATAGTTTTCGCAAAAGACTGGCTGAGAATACAAGGCTATCAACAAAAATATGTACCTATAAATACAAGGGTCACCAATTAGTTTAATTGGGCGTCCGTTTAATAAAATTATACGAGTGTCTTGATCCATTTAAGAGATTACTAATAACCAAGATTAAAAATTTCAATATATATATTTTTTTTTTAAATAAATTAATATTAATGTGAAAAATAACACGTTTTACTACTTAAACTTGAAGGTAAAATATTACAATAAAATAAAACTTTATTTCAAACTAAGGTCCATAATTTTGTTAGTATTTTCGTGTAAGACTAACAATTTTTATTTTAATATTTTCAGATTAAGTTTTAGTCATAAATACTGTTTACTTAAGATTCGCACAAAAAGGATCGGCGGTCCGGATCCGGACCATAGCATAATCATATCTGTTAACTGTTAACATCCTGCAGCAATAATAAATAATATTCTATTCTAGTTTATTACTTTGTGCAATGAATGAATTAATGAACTGTGCTATCTTATACCAACCCGCACTGGGGTCACTGGACCCGCGTGGTGCATTACGGTCCGCTCAGAGCGTTTACATATGGCGCCGCGGCAGTAGCGGCACCGTCGCCGCTGCGTTGCCGCTATATTAGTAACCCTTTTTTTTTAGGTGGGAAATCATCAATAACTTCTCCCGCTCTGGGCGGAGCGGGAGGGCGTGTGAGACCTGACTAAAACCCACCCGTGTTCCTTCGGTTGCCCTGTTGCCGGGGGCCACGATCTCCGTTTCGATTTTCTTCGCAACCCCGGCCCTAGCGGACCACGTCAATTCTGCTGACATCTCTTTGAGGCGCGCGTGGAACACAACGCGCCGTCGACCCGGGCCTGGTCCTTATCGGACGGTGAGCTAACCATTGCTCACCGTCCGCAAGCCCGCGATATTAGTAACCCCTGGATTTGTTATGGACCTTAGGTTGTTAAGAACTCACGGAGCGATTTTCACCAGCGCCCGTCGCGGTAGCGGGACCGCAAATACTCGTACGAACACGTAGTACATACGGCTACACATGAAGCTATACAAATCCAGTATAAACTGACCTCGCATTGTACGGAAATCCTACACAATGCGAGATCAGCATAAACTGGAAACGTATAGCTTGATTTGTAGCTGTGTGTACCTGGAAATGTGTTTGCGGGTCCCACTGCACCCGCCACCGCCGCAGGCGCGGCTAAAAACCATTCCGTGAGTTCTTAGCCTTAAGGCTCTTTCAAACAGACGCGACACAAAGACGCCGCTCGTCGCGCGACGAGCGGTGTCTTTGTGTCGCGTCGCGTGTCGCGCCTGTTTGAAAGACCCTTTACCCATGGCGCCGCGCCGCCGCGGCGGCGGCGAGTCTTGATACCGCAGCGAGGAAAAACGCTGCCGCTGCGGCGCCACGTATAAACGCTTTCACTGAGAAAAGGCCTGTGTCCCAGCAGTGGAAACATTAAAGGCTGATCATGCTTATTAAAAACTGCTTGAAAAGTGCTTAAACTTAAAAAAACAAAACTTTAAAAAAAAAACTACACAACGAGTATTAGTGCAAATTACATAATCGGAACTGTAAATTGAACCATTAGGTGCACCGTATGACCTGACTAAATTTCCATATAATTGTCGGTGCGATGGCATTATTAAATAATAATAATCATTATAACGGTCCAATTAAACTTTATTAGTCCTCTTGTTATCAAGACTAGACATTTTGTTCTAATTTCAAGCTTAATTTGGTGAACCTAGATAACACAGACGGAATCGCCGCGCCCGCGCCGGCAGTGTGAGACGGGCAGTACGTATCAAAATTCGTGGCGCCGCAGGGCCATAGATTTCAATCTAGTTTATACAGAGGTAATGAAAAATAAAAAAAAAACAAAACAAAAACACATAATTTGAATCGATTTCAAATCTTTAATAATTAAAAAAACAGAGCTCAAAAACTCAACAGATAAATAAAAAATTATCTAATTATTCCACTAGGATCATTTAACTTTTTTCTCTAATTTCGCTTTTTTCTTTTCTGCTTTTTTCTTTGAGCCATGTATCATGTTCGTAATTGGCCATTGTATATAATAAAAAGTGAAAAACATAACTGCCATGGCTGCTAAAGCTAAAAAGAAGTAAATTGTCCCGAAGAGCTTTCTGAAGATGGGGTACAACCACACCCCACGCTCGATGTAGGTGAAGTACATTCTGGAACAAAGAATACTACAATAAGTAAATACAAAATCCACATTTTTGTTTCAAAATAAATAGTTTTCCAGTGAATCAGTGGTCGCAAGCGCAACGGCTTTTAGCGCAGAGTCCTACACCCTAATTGCGAGACACATTTTCAAGAATAATTTTGAGAGTTTTGAAGGATATTGCTAATCCATTGCATCATTCCTAGTGAGGGGCAACGTTTCCTTAAAAAAAAAAAACAGTGGCACTCCGGGAGTGCCGACAGAAGTGAATACTTGAAAAAAATCGGCACCGCGGTAATCAACGCGTTGATGTCTTTTTAACCGTCTTACGAATTTTCGATCAGGTCACGTGTCTTGACGCGAGTTTAACATTTTTTACCCATTACAAAAAAAGTGCACAAAGCCGCTAAAGAAGTTTTCACTTAAAAAAATAAAAGGTTTGAAAAATTCGTGTGCTCAACAACATATATAACGCGATGAATGTGGGTGAACTTTCGAAATGAAACCCATTGCGATCAATTATCATTTTATGTGTGGTACGCAATTACTCCGCTGGGTTTGATCCCCGTCTTAGGTATAGAGTTATTAAGTTTGTTCCATCTGAAAATTCTCAATAGCAGCCTGATTAACCAATTGTGTATCACACGTATAATCACAACCCCTTTGCATCATCATCGTTTCAGCCGAAAGACGTCCACAGCTGGACATAGGCCTCCCCCAAGCACCGATTTCGGAATCCGCTGGATGCGGGTAGCACACAACCGTTGGAAATGGCGATGCTTGGGGAGCCCTAAGTCCATGGCTTAATATGATTGAAAAAATTGTCAGCGTAAATAACGCAATGAATATTGTTGAATTATCAAAATAAAAGGCACTTAAAATAGCTGTAAGTAATGGTCATTGTAAGTTTGTAAGAGCGTTATCACACTGACGGTTTGCCAGCGTGTTTCCAGCGAGGCGATTATTTAAGGCCTCGGTCGCGAAGGCAGTGGGTGCTGGCTGGCGGCGGCGGCGCGAGAGAGGCGCGTTCTAATGAATACTTTTATATGGAACTATTCTATATTGCTCCCCGCTAAACAAACACTTCCACACAATAGGCATAACGGACAGTCCTCTGTGCAGGGCGCGCGACTTCGTCGACTTCGACTTTGGTGAAATTTCGGCCCCCGACCCACAGCGTCGCATCCCATCGCCCGCCCGCGCTATTACTTCGTTTTCTGACTTTTTAGGGTTCCGTACCTCAAAAGGAAAAAACGGAACCCTTATAGGATCACTCGCATGTCTGTCTGTCACAGCCAATTTTCTTCGAATCTAATGGACCGATTAAGTTGAAACTTGTTACTCATATGTATTTTTGTGACCCAAAAACGGACGTGTAACGTAAATAAACAAAATTATAAACAAAATTTTTACAATATAGATAGATGTATACATACTTCTTTTTATTATTTGGCAATAAATGCTGAAAACAACATCAAAATTCGGTGAGAAGTTTAGTAGAACAACGCGGTCTCACAAACTTACACGAAAAGTGACTTTGTTTTATAATATTTTTAAATTATGACAGCTACGCGTCATGTTCGTGAACGGGCTCCGTCAGTTGAGACTGGTCATCTCTTATCTGCCAGGGCTTATTTTTAATCTTATATTTTGAATTGTTTTTGATTATTTTCTTTACACTGTTCTCACATATAGAAGCAACAAGAATTATGTACCCAGGATTTTGTATTATAGAAGAGTGTCCTTGGAGTTTCTTGCCCGTTCTTCTCCATAGAGATCTACGTTTTGGAATGGGCAACTAGCTTCAACTTTCTGACTTACTGACCGACTCTTTGAAAATTCAAAGTGCCTGTAAATAGTTTAATGGAAATAAATGCTTTTAATTCGAGTTATGTAATGTCCAAGTTTATATAAATCGTGGTTTACTTGAAAGGAAAATATCATGAGGAAAATTGGACTTAATGGTGTAAAATTGCCAACACGCAGCGGGCAAGCAAGCATGCGCATGTTATCATAAATATCATTGTCACGCTATCACCCTGTTCTGTGGGATAGACCTTTTCGAATAAGCCCTGTTCTAGGGAGAAAGATTTTTTTTTTTTTTGGGACACGCACAGGTAATACAAACAGTAAAAAAGGAACATTTAAAACTTACAAACTACAAAAAGCAAAAAAAGAACCGTGCGAGGCCAAAAAGGCTCCTATCTCAGCATAATGCTGCGGTATTTAAAAAATTAATACCACAGAACAGGTATTCTGATAGGGCCCGATGTGACGCCACGGACGTGACACCAACGGACATTTATAAATCCCACTTGGGGAGTGAGATCGGAGGGTTATGTCAGATTCCTAAAGACTAAAAACCCACCCATTTTTTCTGCTACCATTAATTGAGGGTGTGAAAGGAAAATGATCAAATCACCATGGGAAGTGGCGCATTTAATTTTGTACCTCGGTCATCGTTAAAACCGTATTCGGTTAGAAAATCACACACACACACACACACCACTATTCAGGTTACACGGTTTTGAAAAAAACACAAAGAGCTGCCTTATGACACCGCTATCTTATCAATAAATATGTTCAAATTGCTAAAAACCAAGTGCGTGTCAGACAACGCACAATAAAGGGTTCCGTAGTTGGGATGAATTTATCCCAAGAACAAACTTAACTTTATAGTTGAAAAACATGTTCTCCAATGGATTCCTGTATCCACAAATGGTTTTCACAAACTCACAATATTTTTGAAACACCTTCCTAACGACACCCCACACTATGGGATAGATGAGAAAAAAAATCATCCGCACTTTACGTGTACCTACTGGAGATACATTTTTTTTTCCTGATTTTATTTTACCACTTTATCGGCGAATTAATATGTATACCCATGCCAAATTACAGTTTTCTAGTACTAAGCGTCTATGAGCTAAGCCGCGGACAGACAGATAGACAGACATGGCGAAACTATAAGGCTTCCTTGTTTACTACGGAACCCTAAACAGAAGAAAATATATTACAGCACCGATTCCGCAAACAAAAACCAGGTTTTATAGAAGACAATATGAAAAACGGTAATTTCAACTCTACAGTAAAATATTTAAAGAGACGTGTGTATACACCAAACAATAATGAATGCAACAAACTAATAATTAAATGGATAAAACCACTGGCATATGAGGATACGGAGGCCCTCCCGCAGCACATATCATAACACACTCATTCACGCGGACACTTACTCACACAAACAACATGTACACTTACACACCACACATACACCCCACACACATATCACACATACCCAACTCACATATAACATACACAAAACGCACACTCATTTTTATAAACTCATGTAATATTAGTCTTCTGTAATTTTTGTTAAATTAATTTACTTACCCAAAATTATATAAATTATAAGTAGTAAATACTGACATAATTATTGTTTATTACGTAAATTTAAGTTGCGGAAGAGTGGAGTATCCTAATACTGGCATTTATTTGCATAAAAGGACACTTCTATCGCTACACATTTTGTTAAAGAAAAATACACTATTTGTATCGGAAAAACTTGTCATTAAAATTAATTGATAAACGATTTTTCTACATATGCGAGATGATATATTTTGAACTTGAATTTTTATGTAACTCGGTAAATCTTCTACTTACTTAATTCTGTTCAAACTGATGTTAGATTATGTTCAGTGATTGGAGTAGGTAGATTGATTTTACGTACTCGCATCATGAATAGTCATAGAAATCATAACATGGATAAGCCTTTTTTCCGGGATTTCATTTTGGTACTTACGGGATTGAATGAAATATTATAAAAGTAAGGATTTTTTAACTACTACATTAGAAATTTATAGAATGCGATGGATAAACATTTAAAATTGTTTTTTCTTATTTATCAAGTAATAAAGTGAATCTTACTGTTGTGCGTCCATTCGAAACTTACATAATATGACTAATTTAGTAGTTATTTCTTGTAAGTATAAAAAATATTTTTATACATCTTAATATTTTTTCGCATTCAATGCAATAACAGCAAAAGGGTTAAACATTTCTTATTCATGTTGATATATTCTTTATTTTATACATTATAACATTTGAAGTTCCGTAAAAAAATCTTAATAAGAATTTCAAAATCCCGGAATCCCGCAGGCATATCCATGCTAATATATACGTGCCAGTTAATTAACCCCAAGACCCCAAATAAATCTACCTACTCCGATCACTGATTATGTTAAGACACATTAACTTTTGTTCTAATTAATTATGTTAGAGAGACGGCCGCGAAAAAAAATTAAAATTACGCCATTTTTGGTCATTAGCTTTTGATCGTGCATGATCTACGAATGCTATCACCCTGAATCTTTGCATCCACCCTTTGATCAACCCAATCATCAACTCTTAAATGCAAAGACTAAGGCAACGTTCGCACAAACATTGGATTTTATCGCGCACTGGATTTTCAACTCTCGGTGTTAAGTCGAGCGTTGAAAACCCAACGACACACTGTTGGATTTTCAACTCTCGGCGCTAAGCAGAGCGTTGAAAATATAATACAGAGCACGAAAAAAAATCGCAGCGATTTTATTACGTCCGTGCGAAAGTCGGCTTATAGCGGACTCCGTACACGAAGGGTGCCGTACCATTATCTATAAAAACAGCAAAAATCTCACATTTGTTGTATGGTTATATTTTAGCATTTGTTTTCATAGCGGCAACAGAAATACATCATCTGTGCAAATTTCAACTATTATCACGGTTCATGAGACCATAGCCTGGTGACAGACGGACGGACAGCGGAGGCTTAGTAATAGGGTCCCATTTTACCCTTTGGACACGGAACCCTAAAAAGTAAATGCTGTTTGTTGGTAAGCACATCACTTGAAAACGGCTGAACAGATTTGGTTAATTTTTTTTTTTTATATTTGAAACATTTATAACAAATCCGAATTAGGTTTTTATTGGAAGTAAAATTGGAAAAGCTTCCCGGAAAATTGGGAATTCGTGAAAAACTGAACGCCCTTTTTTCTATGAGATTTTTAGGGCAGCACAACGTTTGTCGGGTCAGCTAGTGGAAAAATAAATAAAGATAATGTAAAGATTATTTACTCACATAAAATAAAGATGCTCTCTTTTTTAATTCCCAAGTCCAAATATTCACCACGTAGAGTTTTGACCTCCAATGGCCACAGATAGTTAATTAAAACAACACATACCTAATAAATTAATTACGTATGCGCATGCGCACAACGCACGTTTTAACCCAACCGAGACTTATGTAAAACTGGTGATAATCGTGATAACACAATGATGTGCGACGAAATTTATTTTAATATTACTAATAGAACTAATAGTTTTCGCAAAAGACTGGCTGAGAATACAAGGCTATCAACAAAAATATGTACCTATAAATACAAGGGTCACCAATTAGTTTAATTGGGCGTCCGTTTAATAAAATTATACGAGTGTCGTGATCCGTTTAAGAGATTACTAATAACCAAGATTAAAAATTTCAATATATATATATATTTTTTTTTAAATAAATTAATATTAATGTGAAAAATAACACGTTTTACTACTTAAACTTGAAGGTAAAATATTACAATAAAATAAAACTTTATTTCAAACTAAGGTCCATAATTTTGTTAGTATTTTCGTGTAAGACTAACAATTTTTATTTTAATATTTTCAGATTAAGTTTTAGTCATAAATACTGTTTACTTAAGATTCGCACAAAAAGGATCGGCGGTCCGGATCCGGACCATAGCATAATCATATCTGTTAACTGTTAACATCCTGCAGCAATAATAAATAATATTCTATTCTAGTTTATTACTTTGTGCAATGAATGAATTAATGAACTGTGCTATCTTATACCAACCCGCACTGGGGTCACTGGACCCGCGTGGTGCATTACGGTCCGCTCAGAGCGTTTACATATGGCGCCGCGGCAGTAGCGGCACCGTCGCCGCTGCGTTGCCGCTATATTAGTAACCCTTTTTTTTTAGGTGGGAAATCATCAATAACTTCTCCCGCTCTGGGCGGAGCGGGAGGGCGTGTGAGACCTGACTAAAACCCACCCGTGTTCCTTCGGTTGCCCTGTTGCCGGGGGCCACGATCTCCGTTTCGATTTTCTTCGCAACCCCGGCCCTAGCGGACCACGTCAATTCTGCTGACATCTCTTTGAGGCGCGCGTGGAACACAACGCGCCGTCGACCCGGGCCTGGTCCTTATCGGACGGTGAGCTAACCATTGCTCACCGTCCGCAAGCCCGCGATATTAGTAACCCCTGGATTTGTTATGGACCTTAGGTTGTTAAGAACTCACGGAGCGATTTTCACCAGCGCCCGTCGCGGTAGCGGGACCGCAAATACTCGTACGAACACGTAGTACATACGGCTACACATGAAGCTATACAAATCCAGTATAAACTGACCTCGCATTGTACGGAAATCCTACACAATGCGAGATCAGCATAAACTGGAAACGTATAGCTTGATTTGTAGCTGTGTGTACCTGGAAATGTGTTTGCGGGTCCCACTGCACCCGCCACCGCCGCAGGCGCGGCTAAAAACCATTCCGTGAGTTCTTAGCCTTAAGGCTCTTTCAAACAGACGCGACACAAAGACGCCGCTCGTCGCGCGACGAGCGGTGTCTTTGTGTCGCGTCGCGTGTCGCGCCTGTTTGAAAGACCCTTTACCCATGGCGCCGCGCCGCCGCGGCGGCGGCGAGTCTTGATACCGCAGCGAGGAAAAACGCTGCCGCTGCGGCGCCACGTATAAACGCTTTCACTGAGAAAAGGCCTGTGTCCCAGCAGTGGAAACATTAAAGGCTGATCATGCTTATTAAAAACTGCTTGAAAAGTGCTTAAACTTAAAAAAACAAAACTTTAAAAAAAAAACTACACAACGAGTATTAGTGCAAATTACATAATCGGAACTGTAAATTGAACCATTAGGTGCACCGTATGACCTGACTAAATTTCCATATAATTGTCGGTGCGATGGCATTATTAAATAATAATAATCATTATAACGGTCCAATTAAACTTTATTAGTCCTCTTGTTATCAAGACTAGACATTTTGTTCTAATTTCAAGCTTAATTTGGTGAACCTAGATAACACAGACGGAATCGCCGCGCCCGCGCCGGCAGTGTGAGACGGGCAGTACGTATCAAAATTCGTGGCGCCGCAGGGCCATAGATTTCAATCTAGTTTATACAGAGGTAATGAAAAATAAAAAAAAAACAAAACAAAAACACATAATTTGAATCGATTTCAAATCTTTAATAATTAAAAAAACAGAGCTCAAAAACTCAACAGATAAATAAAAAATTATCTAATTATTCCACTAGGATCATTTAACTTTTTTCTCTAATTTCGCTTTTTTCTTTTCTGCTTTTTTCTTTGAGCCATGTATCATGTTCGTAATTGGCCATTGTATATAATAAAAAGTGAAAAACATAACTGCCATGGCTGCTAAAGCTAAAAAGAAGTAAATTGTCCCGAAGAGCTTTCTGAAGATGGGGTACAACCACACCCCACGCTCGATGTAGGTGAAGTACATTCTGGAACAAAGAATACTACAATAAGTAAATACAAAATCCACATTTTTGTTTCAAAATAAATAGTTTTCCAGTGAATCAGTGGTCGCAAGCGCAACGGCTTTTAGCGCAGAGTCCTACACCCTAATTGCGAGACATATTTTCAAGAATAATTTTGAGAGTTTTGAAGGATATTGCTAATCCATTGCATCATTCCTAGTGAGGGGCAACGTTTCCTTAAAAAAAAAAAACAGTGGCACTCCGGGAGTGCCGACAGAAGTGAAACTTGAAAAAAAATCGGCACCGCGGTAATCAACGCGTTGATGTCTTTTTAACCGTCTTACGAATTTTCGATCAGGTCACGTGTCCTGACGCGGGTTTAACATTTTTACCCATTACAAAAAAGTGCACAACGCCGCTAAAGAAGTTTTCACTTCAAAAAATAGAAGGTTTGAAAAATTCGTATGCTGAACAACATAACGCGATGAATGTGGGTGAACTTTCGAAATGAAACCCATTGCGATCAATTGTCATTTTATGTGTGGTACGCAATTACTCCGCTGGGTTTGATCCCCGTCTTATGTATAGAGTTATTAAGTTTGTTCCATCTGAAAATTCTCAATAGCAGCCTGATTAACCAATTGTGTAACACACTTATAATCACAACCCCTTTGCATCATCATCATTTCAGCCGAAAGACGTCCACAGCTGGACATAGGCCTCGCTCAAGCACCGATTTCGGAATCCGCTGGATGCGGGTAGCACACAACCGTTGGAAATGGCGATGCTTGGGGAGCCCTAAGTCCATGGCTTAATATGATTGAAAAAATTGTCAGCGTAAATAACGCAATGAATATGGTTGAATTATCAAAATAAAAGGCACTTAAAATAGCTGTAAGTAATGGTCATTGTAAGTGTGTAAGAGCGTTATCACACTGACGGTTTGCCAGCGTGTTTCCAGCGAGGCGATTATTTAAGGCCTCGGTCGCGAAGGCAGCGGGCGCTGGGCGGAGGTGACGGATGACCACCTCCAAGAATATTACGGTTAAACATGCCGTTTAGGAGATAATTCGATTTTTCATACTAGCTTCCTACAAATTTTTCGTAAAAAAATTATATTTCCTTCGTTTTTGGGCAGAATTAACTCGGGTGTCATTTTTGTACATAGTAATGACTAATAGAAGCGATATCCAGCATAAAAACAAGCACTTGCAAATTGAAATCCCTAAGTCTATGAAAGCCGATTTTCAGCCCACCGTGCGGCGGCGCAAGAGGCGCGATTTAATGAATAGTTTTATATGGAACTATTCTATACTGCTCCCCGCGCTGCTGCCTTCAAGACCAGTTCTATATAAATCTATACATTGAAACGCGCCACTCCCCGCGCCGCCGCCGCCCCACGCCCGCTGACTTCGTGTCCGTAGCCAAACGTGTTCGCCGCGTTTGCGTAACAAGAGGGATTGACGTGAGTGTGCAAGAGAGATAGAGACAAGCAAGTGTATAAAATTATGAAAACTCGGAGAACGGGTCGCCTAGTCGTGACTACTTCGTTTCGCACCCGCGGAGAGCATGTTCACAAATCGCTTCGCTGGAAACACGCTGGCAAATCGCCAGTGTAGTGTGGCCCTTAGGCAATTAGGCTGCTCGCCCCTTTTACGTGAAACTCAGAACTGAAATGAAATGTGGTTGTTCTTTCAATACTCCTCTCTACTCCTTAGACGGATACAGATTAATCAATCAACTAAGTCTATCGCAGTTCACTGCAGCACGCGTAGCATGACCACCGTAGAAACGGGTATTGTCGACGGAAGAATAGACAAAATGACAGATTGTGATTGTTTATCTGTCATTTTGTCTATTCTTCCGTCGACAAAACCCGTTTCTACGGTGGTCATGCTACGCGTGCTGGACATAAGCTTCTCCTAGACTGCGCCATGACACCCTGTCCTCCACCTTCCGCATCCAGTCAGTCCCAGCCACCTTCTCAAGGCGACAATAACTGACTTTTAATGATTTTATACTGAAGATAACGTCTAAACGAGTAGTGTTAATGATTTAGAAAAAATATATGTTAAATTAAAGCATTTTATTATTAACTCTATTTGTGAATATTTTAGATTATGTTTATATTACATATTGAAATTTATTTGTAAAGTTATGTCTAACGCGGATAAAAAACTGAGAATCACGTAAAGAATTTTAAGCGTATTTTTCGGAAACCTTCACCATTTTGAAGATAATTTAATTATTGATATTTTAGCATACGTGTTTTATCAAAATAAGGTATTTTTTTTACGTATAATAAATTAATAATGCGTCTAATTTGGGACAGCGCTCCTTGATGGGCGAGTCTTATTACTGGCTGGACGTACGACGCGTTACGTGAGCTCAGTACAGAACACGCAAGCTAACCACTCAAGGTCACTGGCATATATCTGCGTCTTAAGGTCATCGGCCCATCTAGCTGAAGAGCGTCCCACACTACGTTTGCCGATACGAGGTCTCCACTCCAGCACTCGTCTGCGCCACCGACCATCGGACACAGGTGTATTTGTTTAATTCGCCATTTGTATGGATTAATAATTGTTCATGGAGTGATTGTTTTTGGGGGGCTTATGTCCAGCAGTAGATCATCTATTAACCAAATTTATGCTGTTAAAATATCCGTATTAGATGTTAATACAACATGTCCCGGAATTAACGCACACCACCAAACACCCAATTAGAATATTATGTTATAACCATAATGCATACACTGAAATTTTTACTAGTATGTATAGAACATTGTTAATTTATTCAATTACTTATACTGATTGTGGCAGATGGTCATATTACAAATCTACACATGCAAACAGTTGCACACGTATAAGGTTCTAGCGTAGTAGATAGGTACACACGGCTACACATCAAGCTGTAAATCCTATACAATACGAGATCAGTAGAAACTGGAAATGTATAGCTTGATGTGTAGCCGTGTGTACTTCGTCCATTTTGGTTTGTTTAGACTGTACCTACAGCGAAAGTGTGATTGTAATTTATGTACTTTTAATTATTTTCGGGATAAAAAATTATAAATCGAAAAATAATAATATGAAATCGATTCAGTAAACGATTCTGAACAAACTACCAGAGGCGTTACGCGATAACAACCACATTCCTATCGGCTTCCCTTCGGACGATCGGAAGAGCAACTTCAGTTACCACCAATGAAAAATAAAACATTCAATAGTGTCTACGATTGCCAAATAATATAGATATAGGTACTATAGGTATTAAATACATCTTAACATTCAGACTACAAAAACGCCTATTCTTAGCTTTGAATTCCAACAACAACAAAAATTGTCCTAAATAAGCCGGTGCCATGACGTGATAATCGCGAACTAAAAATTCATACAATAGCGATCCCATCATGACGTCACTTGCGGTCACGTGAGATGGCTTGATATGGACGACAGTTACTCGCTATCTACCCGGTTATGGCTGAGACAGACATAGTAACATGTGTCGGCGAGAACGAGATAGAGGAATATTACACATTTAATTTTATTCGATTCGATGTATTTGAATAATAATTAAAAATTATTAGTAAAAGAAGTAAGAAAAATAATTTATATCTGAAAAACCTTAAGTTCTTTTTTGTGTATTGATAGCGTTTCTTTGGTTCTGCTACTTGACGACAGATGGTGCTAAATTCAGTAAAGTAAAGGAATGATTTTTCTTTCTGCGTAAATTAATTAATTTTGACGCAATTGTATGACTATTTATGGAACAGAACAATTTCTTCCTCGGCTTCCCTTCCACGAAATATCAAGCCTCGCCAATGTACACTAATATGTATAGACAGAATTATATTTATTGTACACACGGCTACACATCAAGCTACACATTTCCAATATAAGTTGACCTCGCATTGTACGGAAATCCTATACAATGCGAGATCAACATAAACTGGAAATGTATAGCTTGATGTGTAGTCGTGTGTACACCGTAACAATTATTACTAATGAGCACTTTTAGTAGGTATTTGTAGGTACTTACACGCTCACATAGACACAGAGGTGCAGAGTCAGCTGGCTGACATTCCTGGCATGATTCTCCGGTTCTTTCCTGGGTCTGGTCACCACCTCCCATAGCACAACAGGAACGATCATGGTATGAATGACGTGATTGGAAATGGGTGGTATGACTGCGTCAAGAAATTCTGGGAATATGAGGGCTCTGTCATAACTGTACAAGCCCCAGAATACTGTGAATACTACCTGGAAATAGAAAGATATTGTTTTACACATGTTTAAAATACGGTATATTTATTTATGATATACATAATTTTCTTCTAATATTAAATCTGGCTCCAAGCTGCCCATATTCTGTAAGTTTAGTGTTTAGCATAAATATTATGTATGTCTGAAAAACGTTACTGTGTTATGTTCACTAATTGGGACGCCAGCGTTGGACGCGGCATTCGACAGAGTCTACAACTTAACACTCGGATCGGCCGGAGCTGAGCAGAGTTCATGGATGGCGGTTAAGACGTTTAGAAACTGTCGCGCGTTCCTTATAGTTGTGTCGTGTACCTACAGTGTGTGAATTGCTAGTGTGTTTAATTTGATAGTAAATTATAATGTGATCTGAACTGCAAACGGTTTTTCTATTGCGCACTACCCACAGCACGCCCACAGTAGTGAAAATATGGCTGATGATAACGAAAGAGGCACATACCCTCTCGGTCATATATAACATAACATCACGCCTTGTTCCCCCGAAGGGTTGGACAGAGGTGTTCACCCACATTTCGCCAGTTATGTTTTAAGTCCCATGTAATAGGGGGCGAGCTTATTGCCATTAACTGGGCACAAATCCAAACTCCAGTCTGCTACTGAGAAATTTCAGATAGAAAAACTCAATAACACTTTGCCCGACCTGGGAATCGAACCCAGGACCTCATGCTCAGCAGTAGCGCTTGCGACCACTAGACCAACGACGCATATATAATATGTTATATTATGTCTAATAAAATTGTAAGGATTCAGACATCCAGATTTTTACCTTATTTGGAAATCAGAGGCCTCATAAATATGATTCTGTAACCACACATATTATTTTGTCAACAAACATGATTATCATTATTATTTATTTATTGGCTGAGGCCCTTTTGGCATTAACAGTCATTGTTTTCTGTTTTTTTTTATAGTTTTAATGTGTATTGTCTTTGCTGTAATGCCAATAAATGCATATTTCTTTCTTTCTTTCTTTCTTTCTTTCTTTCTTTCTTTCTTTCTTTCTTTCTATTTATAAAAGTTTGTAGAATGTGTGCATAAAATAGCAATAATGGTAAACTTAACGTTATTGTTATTGTATGCATTACGTAATCTCTGTAATGAATTGTTCGCTGCATGTTATGGCGTTCATTCAGGGTTATTATTATGCGAGGCTTAGCTACGAAATTATAGAGCTAAGTGGTGTAGTTGACATGTAGTGTACTGATGGCACTTGTCATCACAATTACATGATGTGAAGTTTCTCAGCTGATTAATGATACGCTGTTTTTTTCGGCGTCTGCGTCTCTTTACTTGTCTCAACGATGTCTAAAGTACCACAGACATTAAAGGCATAGACAAGTAACTGATGTTACGTCAGGTGCAGACACACGGACTACGTATATTTTATTTTTTAATGTATTTCACACATCTATTTTTTATTTTATTTTGGATTTATTTCTGTATCTATCTATCTGTGAGATCATAGCGGGCCCTATAAGAAAACCAGCGCTGCGACATTTATTTTTTAAATGTCACAGCATCATGCTGAGATAGAAGCCTTTTGGCCTCGTACAGGACTTTCTGCTTTTATTTTAATTTTACTTTGTTTTTTAATTGTTTTTTTTTTTTAATTTTTATTGATGTTTTAATGACTGTGTTTTAATTTAATTTCTGATTTCCTGTGCGAGTCTCAATAAATACTTTTTCTTTCTTTTTTTTTATTCGCCTATATTTATAATACGCAAATATCCGTTGTTGGTTTTTGATCACATATTAAAGCATTGCGAATATACCGAACAAATTCGTTTACCGTCCACGCATAGCCAGCTCAGTATAAAGTACGGTGAACGCGTTCAGATTAGATCCTAGATGTCCTCATGTGGTATTCAAGATGGTGCTTGTACTCACACACTTGTACTGATGGTGGTTACAAACGGGCATTTTCTATAACATAACAACTTCTCTGGTTTGATGTGTTCCTTGCCATGTTCCGAGATGCTCAGTTTGTTTACAGGTCGGGTTTCGAGTCATGAGCACAGCTCGCGCATGTTACAATTTCAGCCAATGACAGTAGCCGAATGACACGCGAGAGGTCCAATAGACGACGAGCATCGACTGACGAACCAATCACGTACAGCTCGGCGCCCCCGGCTTCTTCATTCCGCCAAACAGGACGAAAAATGTTAGTTTGTGCTCACCACTCAAGTCTTGCACTGTACGAATGATAAATTTCTTCATATTGTTCAAAGAACTTACCATGGAGCTAGGCCACACTAGACCAGCGAACAGAAGCTCCCTGAAGTCACTGATAGGTGATGGAAGCTCGTAGTTTTTCTTCTTAGCATTCTTCAAGATGAAGAGGTCGCAGGTCAGGGCATAGATGGCGTAAGCAATTTGTAGTATCTGAAACATACAGTAGAAGAAAATTTGCTTATTGATCATGATATCGATTCATATAGAGCTGTCCCATACAAAACTTCAATACATACTCGATCCAAATGTATGGGACGAATGATTATTTCTCGCGATTACGATGATGGTCTAGGACCAGGTCCCAGGTCCAGGTAATTCCCAGGTGAGGCATAGTTTTAAGGCTCCTACAAACAGGCGCGACACGCGACGCGACACAAAGACACTGCTCGTCGCGCGACGCGATGTACCTTTGTGTCGCGCCTGTTTGTAGGAGCCTTCATTGAGTTTTGCTATTAGGAATTTATAATATTAAAACGAAATTTATTAAATTTGCGAACTGCCTCGTTGGTCTAGTGATTCGCGTTACCGAATGTTAGAAGTAGTGAATGTCACGTTGTATTGAATAAGGAGACACTACAATTCGTCGAAAAGACTGTTTTTCTGGGGATAACGCTTGACTCTAAACTACAGTGGGGTCCTCACTTAACATCACTTGCAGGGCGGCTAAGTTCAGCCGCTTACGCTGTTTGGAAAATCCGCCAACTAACAGACGTAGATTCCGCGAGACTGGTCTATTTTAGTTACTTTCATAGCATCATGTCTTACGGTATTTTGCTGTGGGGACGGGCTGCAGATATTGATTCTATCTTTATTCTGCAAAAGAGGGCCGTCAGAGCCATCTACAACCTCCGCAGACGCGAGTCTCTAAGGGAACTGTTTAAGAAAATTAACATCATGACGGTACCTTGTCAGTATATATATGAGAACATTATGTATCGAAAAAATCTCCATCTTTTTAGTAAGATAAGTGACAGGCATAATTTTAACACTAGAAATAGGAACAAATTAGATCAACCACGTTTTAGATTGTCTAAAGTACACACTTCTTTTATGGGGTACTGTGTAAAATGTTATAATAAAATACCACTCGATATTCTTCAACTAAATGAGAAGAAATTTAAAACATGCATTAAACGCACACTATGTAGACAAGCATATTATAAGTTAGATGATTATATCGTAGATAAAAATGCTTGGCTTAATGCTGGTCCTGCTCCACAGCCGCTTGGGCTCACTAGTTAAAATTTTAATATTTGGAAGAGGTTGCTTCTCCTTTTTAAAAAAAAATATATTTTGACATTAGGAACTTAATGTTCATTTTTGTTTTACCAACTTAATTGTTGAATGCTCCAATTAAGTAATGATTTTCTTTCTTTTTGGTGGTTAAATTATTTTATTTTTTTAGATACATTGCAAACTATAGTTTTGTATAATTTAGAAGCATTTTTATTTTTGTAAATGTGAGACCATGGAGCCGTTTATTAACTTATTAAGATGTATGTTGACTTGAAATAGCATGGCAGTTGAGAATATGTCATGCTCACTTAAATGTCTCGCTGATGGTGGCGAGTGTGTTGGATCATTCGGTTCCCTACAAAATGGTTGAGCTGGATGGTGCTGATCCACGCGTCATGTTCGTGAACGGGCGCCGTCAGTTGAAACTGGTCATCTCTTATCTGCCAGGGCTTATTTTTAATCTTATATTTTCAATTGCTTTTGATTATTTTTTGTACATTGTTCTCACATATAGAAGCAACAAGAATGATGTACCCAGGATTTTGTAATATCAATATTTAAAAGAGTGTCCTTGGAGTTTCTTGCCCGTTCTTCTCCATAGAGATCTACGTTTTGGAATGGGCAACTAGCTTCAACTTTCTGACTAACTGACCGACTCTTTGACAATTCAAAAATGCCTGTAAATGGTTTAATTGAAATAAATGCTTTGAGTTTGAGTTTGAGTGGTCGCACGAGCTACTGCTGAGCATGAGGTCCTAGGTTCGATTCCCAGGTCGGGCAAAGTTAACACTTTGCCCGACCTGGGAATCGAATTGGGTTTTTCCATCTGGAATTTCTCAGTAGCTGCCTGGAGTTTGGATTTGTGTCCGGTTGATGGCAATAGACTCGGCCCCTATTACATGGGGCTTAAACATAATTGGTGAAATGTGGGTGAAGGGACACCTCTGTCTAACCCTTCGAGTATTACAGGCGTGATGTTATAAATAATAAATTATAAATAACTTCTAATTATCACATTCCGCACAGTTACCCGCTGTAATGATTATTATCATCTTAGCTTTTTTAGCTTATTATACAAGCTAATAATTAGTAGTAAATATGTAATTCAACAAAAACAGAATCTTTATACGAACTGACAAAAACGTGTGTATATTTATCTTAAATGAATTAAAACTACATTGAATAATATTTCAGAGATCGGGGTCACCTTTGCATCTAAATATGTATTATTTTAATAATATCTCTGAGAGGGAGTAGAATTAAAACTGAAAACGGTTTCATTAAAATTCAACTCCTAAGAGCATTTCCGCATTACACCCACCAAAGCCACAGTATATATAAGTAACAGTATTATGTCTTGGCGGTGATTTTAAAAGAATTACCTACGGCCACATAAAACTTTCGCGTCCGTGCGTAACTGCCACGCACTCGATACCGCGTACTGATATATCAATACGAAACATTATCGAGTGGGCAGTAGTTACAGACACTGAGATTTCGAAGCGCGTCGTTTCGGCCGTTTTCTAAGAAGATATAATACTATTATTTATTATACTGTGCCAAAACCTTTGCGGGCCGGCTTAGCCGTTAGATAATTTTTCACCGACTTCAAAAAACGGAAGAGGTTTCCAATTCGTCGGAACCAGATTTTTTTTTTTTCATTTATGTTCCCGATTACTTACTCGAAGACGGCTGAACGATTTTGTTATTTTTTTTTTTTCTAACAGACTATGTTCCCTAGGTGGTGACAATTTTTTATAACCTTGCTTGGGTAATTTCTTAGTTAGCTTCAATAATATGTATTTTTCCCAGTTAGTCTATGTGGATGATGTTATGATAACTACCTGTCACTGTTATTTACATAGCAGGTATTCGAATTTGTGTGGGGTAGGCAACTAAAAAGTGAAACGCACGCTAAAGAGACATTTTTGTTGCTATTATTGCCTCACGATCATCATCTTCCTGCCCTAGTCCAATGTTACGTGGGGTTGGCGCACACGTTTTCGTCTTCTATTCCCCCCGTCTACCGTCACGCTATCATTCATTCCCTTCTCTATCATGTTATTCCTCACACAATCCATTCTACTTTTCTTTGGACTTCCTCTTCCTCTCCATCCACGAAAATTAAATACCAGCAATAATTAAAAATATCAGTGTCAGATACTTACAAAAGTCCATGTCGTAAAAAATCGGTACTCCAAACTCTTGAATTGTTTCACATGATCATTGTCAGTGGGATTAGCCTTTTTAAACCAACCCATATACAGGATGTTTGAGATGTGCATCACTATTGTGGTGACGTAGCCCAGGATACGGAGCTTGACCAGTCGGGACATTATGCTAGAAAAGAGATGCAGTCATTGGTTAGCAAAAATATTAGTCTGATTTTCCCGAGAGCATTGGTAGCCCTTTTTTTTTTGGTGAGAAACCATCAAATAACTTCTCCCGCTCTGGGCGGAGCGGGAGGGCGTGTCAGACTCTTACTGACTAAAACCCACCCGTGTTCCTTCGGTTGCCCTGTTGCCGGGGGCCACGATCTCCCTTTCGGTTTTCTTCGCAACCCCGGCAGGAGCATTGGTAGCCCTGTGGAAACAGCCACGACTGCCAAGTTGTAGGTTATATTGCAGACATTTAACTTTGTGTTAATTATTTCATCACCACTGCTCTCAAAAGTGAGAGTCAAAATGACGGGTGTTCCATAGCGAATCAAATTATACCAATTACAAAAAAAAAATGTACCTAAAACGTACTATTTTGTACCTAGCTCTAAAAAATCTGTACCTACTTCAGAACGAAATTATTTCGAAATTAAGGTACACCCGCCATATTGACATCAAGATGGCGGGTGTCCTATAATATTTAATTATTTATCCATTACTCATAAAATATAATTACACCAAAAAATTGTACCTAAAAAGTACCTCAAGTAAAAAGAAATAAAATCCCGAAAATGAATCCCGAGTGTTATTTTACACTTTTTCCCAACCAGACATTACCTGAATCTTCGAAATTTTGCATTTGCAGTTACTAAAACGCAATGAATATCAAACGTATCCGACAAGCACCTAAGTGGCTTACAGCGAAGGGACAGAGTTCTCCACTTGCGAGAGCACGTTCGCGTTACATTGCGCGCAATAAAATGTAGAGATTTTTTTAGAGCTATAAAAGTAGTTCTTCTTAGGTAAATTTTTTTGGTAATTGGTATAATTTGAGCTATTTCTAAAGAGTCTTAAAAAAAATCCTGAAAGAAATCGACACGTATTTCACCTAAAAAATTATAAGAGTCTTGAAAAGACCCTGGAAGAAATCCAGGATTTCTTCCAGGGTCTTTTCAAGACTCTTTAGAAATAGCTAAGCGGAAAAGGTTACTAAATATATCCACATCATCATTTTATAATGGATTTCCGCAAGGTCACGCCTGAATCAATTAACTACGTATTTCACCTCTCAACGAGGCATCCTCAGGATGACGATTGACTTGTTGCGAACCCGAACACGGCGTGTTGCCACACCAAGCGCTGAGCACAGTCTGCGCTCAAATAGGAATAGGAATAGCTAAGCGAAACAGGTTACTAAATATATCCACTTCTGTTGTATTCTTTAAAAAATATATATATATACACCGTGACATTTTAGTAGTACTAGTATCCGACATATACCTCAAAGAGCAATTTAAAATTTTTTACATGCGTTTCCTGATTGCAAAAAAAAAAGATTTATAATATTTTTTTTTTGCAATCAGGAAACGCTCATTGAAATATCGGCGCTTGGTAAGCTTTCTGTACCGAGTATACCGAGCGTACCAATCCCGCACCGCAGACCAATGAGGAAAGGGCCTTAGCCTGCGCATAAATTTTGAAGGTTTGTTTGTTTTTTCATACACTAACTGTCAGTCATCAATTTAATTCCACCAGCTAGCCTTAAAGCAAGTACTAACCCTCATTTGCATGAGTCATAAATTAAAAGCCTCGCCCCCTATTACATGGGATTTAAAAATAACTAGCAAAATGTGGTTACTATAGGGTACACCTCTGCCTAAACACAGTTAACGATGCACTCTCTAAAGTAGTGCATTGGTTTAATGTAAATAATCTTCTCCTGAACGAAAAAAAGACTAAACTCATTAAAATTTCAATGCCAAATGTCAGGCAGCTATCTACCAATGTTCAAGTTAATGGAACAGAGTTGGACCCTGTTGAGTCGACAGTTTTTCTTGGAATCACTATTGACGGTAAATAACAATGGGGTCCACACATAGAAAAATTGTCAGGAAGGCTAAGTTCGGCCGCCTATGCTGTCAAAAAAATTAGACAGATAACTGACGTCGATACAGCCAGAATTGTTTATTTTAGTTATTTTCATAGTCTTATATCATATGGGATTCTTCTCTGGGGAACCTGTGCGGACATTAATACTATCTTTGTTCTACAAAAAAGGGCTGTTCAAGAGATTCCCTTAGAAGAAAATCAAAGAAATAAATATTCTGTAGAAATAATATGACTGTAGCCTCATAATATATTTTTGAAAACCAATTGTTTGTACACAAAAATATATCAAATTTTAAGAACATGTCCGATATTCATAGTTTAAATACCAGGAATAAACACAACCTTGCTGTACATCGCACACGTCTCCACAAAGTAGGCAACTCGTTCATGGGTCAATGTATACGCTTTTACAACAAACTTCTCATTGACATTCGAAACATACCCATTAATAGATTTTAAATTTTTGTATTAAAACCAAACTTTGTGAAAAAGGGTACTATAAAATTTCAGATTATTTAGAAGATAAAAAAGCTTGGGATTGAGCTGCTTGCTCTGATATGCCTTGTGATAAAACCATAAAACTTGTTATTTTAATTATTATGTAAAATCATCAAAATATACCAGTTTTATATACACTTGGACATTGTTGAAAATTATATTCGTAATGACATAATTACTTTGTAAGGTATTATATGTATTATTTTAATTATTGTGAATGTGAGGACTATGTGGATATCATTATTATTTTTATTTCTCAGCTAGTTTTAATGATGGTCTGGCAGTTTGAGTAGTTTATGCGGCCTACCCAAATATCCTTTCTTTGGTATTGTTTGTCGAGTTGAGCTCCTTAAGTTCTGAGTTGAGCTCCACGATTACTGACAAATACTTTCACTGACTGGACAGGTCCACTGAAATTTGTGTGGTTCTTTCCTCAAAAGACCATTTCAAACACTAATCTACATGGTCCTCATACAGCCTGACCAAGATTATGTCTGGACTTTAAAAGAGACTTTGACATCTGAGTTTGTTTCGGCCTTTCTTCTCAGAGTACCTAGTCAGATAGGAAACGCCGAACTCAATTAGCTTACTTTTTAATATTTTTTTTAATATGACGTGTAAAAGTGATTCCGATATCCTATTTACAGAATAAACAATTTCATTTATTTTCATTTGCACTAAATAAAAAAGTAAGTTAATTTCATTACAATTATAGCTCATAGATCGTTCATTAGCATTGAACTTTGAACCTGTGATTAAGTATCTGTACATCATCGGAAATTATAATTGATAGTCCTCGGCGTGCGAGTGGCATTGATATGACTAACAATTATTTTATTAAATCTAGCTATCTATTAATCTAATAAAAATGAAATGCTGCTCGTTGGTAAGAGCATTACTTAAGAATGGCTGGACCGATTTGGCAATTTTTTAATTTAAAATGTTTTTAATATTCCGAATCAGGTTTTCACGAAAAAAAAAATTGGAATAGTTTTCCGGAAAGTCTTTAAATCCAGGAAAAGCTGAACGTTCTTTTTGTATGATTTATTGAAACTTTTCTACTAAAAACTAAAATGCCTGAATCCGCTGGGTGCGGGAAGCACATAACTGGTCGAAGTGGTGGTGCTTGGGGGAGGTCTGTGTCCAGCAGTGGACGTATTTCGGCTGAAATGATTCATGATTGAAACTTGGATAGAACAAGGTCAGTCGGGTCAGCTAGTTAAATACAGAGTGGGAAAAATTCGTGGATCAAACGAAACAGGGCGATAGTTGGGGTTATTTGCCGTAAAATATATGAATAAAAAATATAAATATTTTACAAATAATTTTTCGTAAGACTTAAAGATACTTTAAAAAGTGCCAATAGTCATAAATCAATGTACCCACTGTCATAAAATCACTTTTGTAGTGATGATACATTTCCTGAAAGCAACTAAACACCATTTATTGTTTTAAAATAGATAATTGCCTATTATTAATAACTTTGGTATTTTCTTTTTTTTTTAAAACACTCAAATAGTCATAACTTTTAACGAAATCAAGTTAGGGCTCTGCCACAGGGATATTTTTTACTGCAAATAACCCTAACTATCGCCCTGTTTCGTTTGATCCACGATTTTTTACCTATCCTGTATAAACAATTAATGTAGGTCGTGGATCCGCAGTTGTAGCCCGCGAAGTTACAATTTTTCTTACGTTTTTTTCCAATTTGCAGATCAGTGTCAGGTTACATTTGAGGAGTGGCTAGGGAGGCGCCACGGCGTCCTCACCTTCCGCCTGACGCAGGTCCCCACCGGACACGGCTGTTTCGGGAGGTGCCTGCACAGGATAAGGCGGGAGAAAACGCCCGGGTGTCACCATTGTGTGGATCGCCCGGAGGACACGGTGGAGCATACGGTGGAGATCTGCCCAGCTTGGGCGGAGCATCGCCGTGTCCTCGTGGAGGCGATCGGCGGCGGTGATCTCTCGCGTCCGGCCCTGGTTCAGGTCATGGTACGGAGCGAGAGGAAATGGGAGGCCGTCACCTCCTTCTGCGAAGCGGTAATGCTCGCGAAGGAGGAGGCCGAACGCGTGAGGGAGAGGCAAATTTCGCGCCCTCACGCCCCTAACCGCCGCAGGAGGAGACGCCCAGGGCGTCGGGAATCGCGAGGCGATTTCCAGCCACCGTAGGCGCGGGCTTGCGGACGGTAAGCAATGGGTAGCTCACCGTCCGATAAGGACCAGGACCGGGTCGACGGCGCGTTGTGTTCCACGCGCGCCTCAAAGAGATGTCAGCAGAATCGACGGGGACCGCTAGGGCCGATGCCTGCCGGGGTTGCGAAGAAAACCGAGAGGGAGATCGTGGCCCCCGGCAACAGGGTAACCGAAGGAACACGGGTGGGTTTTAGTCAGTAAGAGTCTGACACACCCTCCCGTTCCGCCCAGAGCGGGAGAAGTTATTTGATGATTTCCCAACCAGAAAAAAAAAAAATTGTCAGGTTACATCTTGATCAAAATATGATGCGCGACTATAACAGACATGTATTTACATAATTATAATAATTCAAATTATTAATACATCTCTCTAAGTTCGATTTGTTCCATAAGAACAAAAAATAAAAGAAAAGTTATAGTGGAAAAGTTCTTTAGTTTCTGTTTATTAATTAATAATCCTAATGATTATAATTCTGTAAATTCATATCTATTATAGTTGCGAATCTTGTACTGACCTGCAAATACAAAAGACGTAAGAATGTTTGAATTTCGCGGGTTACAACTGCAAATTCGTCTTAAGAGGCCTGCAAGAGAGGGGGCAATATTTAACAGCTATTTGCGACATTGCCCACTTTCAGAATGCTTGCTCTTAAGAAAACTTAAATCTAGAATGTTAACGTAGGTACCCTACATTATGATTCTGGCCGTTTCTACCTTCACTTTAAACCCGGAGAAAGTGACTGTGGTAGATCTACTCAACTATGTATTTCTCCGCAAATCTCCTGCTTTATGTCATTTATAAAGCTATACATTGTTCTCTGGTTTCCAGACATATAAAAACACATGACCTTCTTTGAAACTGCAACTTTTTTTGCCTAAACTTTTAGCCGGTGGTAAAATTCCATAGTTTACCATATTTTCGGTCTCTTTAGTAAGGAGCAGTTAGTAACTTTTGGATACCTAACTTCTTGGTGGACATTAAGTTAGGGCAAAATATGTTAAGTATACCTGCCTACAAAAATAATAAGTAAATATAAGTTCTACTACGGATTATTATTATCAATAAATCTTTATACATATTACATAAATCAATAAAATTGAAGTATCTGTTTGTAATGTCAAAATAAAAATTTTATTTTGCTGACTGACCGTTTGTTCCGGCTAATCTCCGAAAGAACTAGACCGATTTTGACGGGACTTTCACTGCTAGATTACTGATATTGTAAAGAGTAACTAAGGCTACTTTTATTTTAGAAAAAGTATAAGGTCCACACAAGACAAGCAACGAGCATCAGTTAGTAAGTAAATACATAAGTATGTACTACCATAGACTACTTATTGTATTAATAAAATAATAAATACCTACAGAGATACCTTCAGAAAAGAACAGTGCCATTATTTTCAATTGTAATAATTAATGCAAACACTATGGATTCAATTACGCGGAGCAAATTAATTGTTTATCCAGTACAATTATTAACAATCCCTAACATTGACTAAACATAAAAACAACACCTGCACTTGACATAAATAAAGGCCTGTTTTGACGTCACACGATTTCACTCCAGCCATTGGCTGACGGTGACGCGGCAAAATGGACAGATCACATTGAAAAAAAATCACCGTTCTACAAATTAAAAACACCGTTTTTATATCAATAAAACACATGAAATTACACTTTTTGAGGTTAAATTTTATAGTTTATCGAATAAATAATTAAATACTTTGTATATACCTTGATTTTCCTTCCGTAAAGTACGTAAATAGAGATAACTGTATCGTTTTTATTATCAGCACTGACACACAACCGGCCGGCCCAACGGTTGGGACCGTTATATCAGCTAGCTAGTCGATTCTAGCTGGAAACAACATTTTTGACTTATCCATCACGCCTGTTCCTACTTCCTGCGGGGGTAGGCAGAGTTTTAGGATAGAGTAGAATAGATTTAGATTTATAGATTTCCTCACACACTAACTTATTAATAAAAATAAAAAATAGGAAAATCGTCTACTTTTACAGTGTTTGTAAATATGTGAGCACCCTATCACATAATTAAATTATCTGTCGTTGCTTCATTTTTTATTCTTTTTACATATTGTAGTATAGTTATTTTATTCTAGGTGCATCGTCTTCACATATAATTTACAAGTTTTTTTCACATTTATCTAATGTACGAACTTATACAAACTATTGTAAAACATTTTAAAAGAGTAACGGTGAAGTTTCTTGCCCATTCTTCTCCATACGAAAACTACCTTTTGGAAGGGGCGACTAGAATCAATTATATTATTTTGTTAATTTTGACGTTCAAAAGTGCCATACGTGGGCCTATTTGAAATAAATGATTTGACTTTGACTTTGACTTTTATTTGCATAGAATGTCAGTATACAGTTCAGTTGTATGGGAACTCATATGCTCCGATTAGATGTCCTCTTTCCCTCCTTCAGTATACCTCATAAACCTCTTGGTTATAATAAAACGCTGGTTACTCTGCTAATAAAGGAATTTAATGATACACTCTTGTAAATGTTTCACATCTAAATGTAGACAATAATAATTAGTATTTTTTATAAAATTGCGTTCCGACGACAAACCTAAAAACACTATTTTCGACCAGCGGAACTTGGTCGTTTTTATATTTGCTACAAATAATATTAGCAGGAAGTCGATACATGGTAACAGTTGTTACAAATTAATATTTGCCAGTTTTTGACACATGTATATACCTCAGGGTTGGCATAAAACAAACAAGTTGTTTTAAAACAAGTATACACGTAAACAATGTTTAAAACAGTTTGAAATAAAATAAATCTTTCATTTTTATTGCTTAAAAACACAGTATAAAACAAGTTTAAAACATTAACAAGAGAAAACATGGTTTTAAATCGCGAATGCATGGAAATTAATGAAAAGTTATAAAATTTTAGGACTTGTAATAGCTCAAAAAGAAATGAAAAAGGTTAGATAGTTTTATACACTTCCTCGCCGGTCGAAATGAAGTAATTCCCCGCAACTATTTTGGGGATTCCCCTTATTAACTTATTTGAATATAGGCCATCCTACCTTTGTATTCTATACTGAGTCACTTGTCGAAAAGAGGTAATTCCCCGCAATAATTTTGGAGACTTCCCCATATTTGAAATTTTGAACATACTTTTAGTTATGGTAGGTACATATATAAGAACGAAAATTGGAATTCGCAATTCTGAACATACAGAGTGTACTGGGAAGTTCAGTATCTGTGTTACATACCAACTTAGATTGATTACAAAAAAAAATATGTTCACAGATTAGATAGTGTATTAGTTATTACGTTGTTGTGATTATTATATTATTCTGATCGTTTTTTGTAAATGTTTCCTCAGGTAATTTTTAAAATTGTGTTTAAATTAATTATATGTATAAGATTTGATCAATTTGTGTTGATAATAAATTTGAGAAATCGGTTAGTGAATTTAAAAAAAAAAACTCTTGTTTAAAACATTTTGGTCTGCTATTTTAAATTAAAAAAAACTTTTTTTTTTCCATCTTTGATATACCTAATATGGAGCGAGAAAATTGCTAGTGTGGCGTCACGTATTGTGCATTTGCGAACGCACATTAGTATCTATACGTGGCGTCGCATCGCCTTTTTTTTTTTTTTTGAGGGTGGGAAATCATCAAATAACTTCTCCCGCTCTGGGCGGAGCGGGAGGGCGTGTCAGACTCTTACTGACTAAAACCCACCCGTGTTCCTTCGGTTGCCCTGTCGCCGGGGGCCACGATCTCCCTTTCGGTTTTCTTCGCAACCCCGGCAGGCATCGGTCCTAGTGGACCCCTTCAATTATGCTGACATCTCTTTGAGGCGCGCGTGGAACACAACGCGCCGTCGACCCGGGCCTGGTCCTTATCGGACGGTGAGCCACCCATTGCTCACCGCCCGCAAGCCCGCGCCTACGGTGGCCGGAAATCGCCCCGCGATTCCCGACGCCCTGGGCGTCTCCTCCTGCGGCGGTTAGGGGCGTGAGGGCGCGAAATTTGCCTCTCCCTCACGCGTTCCGCCTCCTCCTTCGCGAGCATTACCGCTTCGCAGAAGGAGGTGACGGCCTCCCATTTCCTCTCCTCCGTACCATAGCCTGAACCAGGGCCGGACGCGAGAGATCACCGCCGCCGATCGCCTCCACGAGGACACGGCGATGCTCCGCCCAAGCTGGGCAGACCTCCACCGTATGCTCCACCGTGTCCTCCGGGCGATCCACACAATGGTGAGGCGTCGCATCGCCTGAATTATGTTTAGGCTAGTTTTTGTCCACGGCTTCGCCCGAGTGGATGTCGGAAAATATCCCACAGGAACGTGCTACCGGGATTCAGAGTTTCCTATGTCCTCACCCAGCTCATGGCCTATCCTTTGCCTTTCATCTAGAAATCCGTTCAGCTGTTACGGCATGAAAATGTAACAGACAGATAATAAATCTGTTTTAGGGTTCTGTGCCTCAAAATGAAAAATTGAAACCCTTAAACGATGACTTCGTTGTCTGTCAAGACCATTTTTCACAGGAACACGTGAGGCATCAAGCCGAAATAAATATCAAAAACTTAGATCTACGGTTTCTCGGATCTGTAACGAAAATCAAACTCCCAAGTCAATGCAAAAAAAAAATACGGCCATTTATGCGGGATATTTTGACACTCGCAAATAAACCAGTATATTTGGTAATTTCCATTGGCACAGGCAGCATGAAGTTTGGCGAGAAGCAAGGTCAAGTTATGAGGAAAATGAGATAATTGGTAATTTATAGTTATATAAGAACTGCAAAGTTAAGTTTTTTCTTCAATCTGGGATCAAAAATTCATAGACCGTGTCTTGAAGTAACATTAAGTCTGTATTTCATTCAAATCGGTACTCTCCACTCAATTAAAAGTTCTTTTTCAATTGAAAAGTTAAGTTTGCCCTTCAATCCTGATTTGGAAATTCAGGCAGCACAGCTTTGAGACGGTACCTTCAGGGCGCAAATCAGTCTCACACTTGTCCTGTTTTTTAATATAAATAAAACAGGTTTATATGATTCTAAATGCCTTACTTAAAATACTAATTATTCATTGTACAATTGTCACTACCATTCATTTGTAATATCTACTCTAGTGCCGGCCGCCATTGAACACATGTTAGAAAGGTTAGTTTATGACGTTAAATTGTAATAACTCTTTAAGTGAGTGGGCCTATTTTAATGAAATATAGACTAAATATCAAGATACGGACGATGACTATATTTGCAATCCCTTAAATCTCTTGAAAAGAAGACACAAAATTACATGTGATTTTTTTACCCCAAAGGGGTAAAATAGGGGATGATTTTACAAAAACGCTGAAATGCGTAATTCTTTACTTCTTAACAAAAGCATAAATTTGAATGATCATATCCCTAACTTAAGAAATGCTGGATGCCATACAAAGTCTCATCCCCTGTATCATGCCCTTTAGGATTATTTTTGAGACAAAAAGTACCATATATCCTTCTCCAGGATGCCATCTATCTCTTTACCAAATAAATAATAATAATTATCCGTGAAAAGGTAACATACAGAAAAACAGACAGACATGTTACTTTCGAATTTATAATATTAGTATGGATTAATTCATGATTGACTGCTAAGGTCCATAAAAGTATAGCGGGATGATAATCATTTAAAAGGTTAAATCTGCAACTAACTGCTACATTCGTTCCCTATTCAGCCCAATGAAGTATTGGAATAATTCAACTGTTTAAATGGTATATTGTGTTTATTTAAATAATAGGAAGTATCTCATTAAAAAGTATTTTCATCATACAGAGGTATATTGTGTTCTATCTCGTCTCAGTTCCTACGAAATGTATGGTTATTATTTTTTTTTTGCAATTTCCGACTTTTCGCGTACTCAAACCACCCACGGCACGGCACGGCACGGTTGGCGCAGTTGAAAATCTATAGTGACCTTTACATTATTTGACTTATGATTATTCGTACCAATTTTCAAGTTAATCAAGCCACACAGTAAAATCCTCCACTGTAAAAATTAATACCCCGTTTCACCCCGCTAGGGATAGATTTTCAAAAAACCCAGATATAAGTTATTTTTTTTCTGTTTTTATTATAAAAACTGAATTTTGAGTTAATACAGACCGCTCGTTAAAATTCTTCCATACAAACTTTGACACCCCCAATCCTCCTTTAGGGGGTAGTTTAGAAAATCTAAAAACGGCAAACTTTATAATTTACATAGGTGTTCGTGCCAAGTTTCAAGTTAATTAACTTAAGGAATAAGACTCCGAGAAAATCCCCCCTTTTTACCCCCTTAAAGATCGAATTCCTACAAATCCGTTCTTAGCGGACGTCTACTAATTATAAACGTCAAGCGGTTTTCGATATTTCGTGATGAGTGAGTGAGTGACTTTCTTTTACAGGGACAATGAAATTTGGCTTGGATATTTGTTTCACCTCAATGGCATTTGGCTCAGAGACAGGCGATAGTTCTAAATTAACACAGAATACATTTTATAGTGATGTAATTACTTTATATGTGTGAAGAATGAATCATTATCTTTTTTTTTCTCATTTTAATGTTTTAGTAAAAGAACAGATTCGATCTTAACTTCATTGACGTCAACGCCGGCTGTCACTGAAAACCAGCGCTGGGGCTCTGTCTCGCATGGGGTCGCAGCATTATCTTGAGTGATGGCCGTTATGCGTGGATGTGACGCATATTTTCCCCCAATTTGTTATTTTCGTGTTTTTTCTTTTTTTGCGTCATGTTTACCGCAAATAAACATATTTTATTTCTTTCTTTCATTCTCTTTGCTGAGAGTGCGCAGTGCGCCGCGCCTAATATTTTACAAATAGCAATACTTAATTAATTGTTACATTGCTATTATTACATTACTAGTTATTTCATCATTATCATTTTTTATCTATTTAGTTTGAATAAAACTTGCAGACTTTAGTTAGTAATTATTTAAAGCTTCCACGTTGAAATATTAAAATAGATACATAGTGATCCCTACTCCTTGACAATTCAAAAGTTCCTGTAAATGCTTTAATTGAAATAAATGCTTTGAGTTTCGAGTTTGAGTTGAAAATACCACCCACCCTACAAGCAGAATTTTAAGGGGTTACTCCCGTCTGGCAACGCTCCCGTTTGGCAACTCTACATATACATTGTTTATGTTTGTAGATATTACGTACCTGAGCACACGTATAGTCAGAGTAAAAAGTTCTAGTGTGCCAAATTTATTTAATATTTGCTATGTTCAGTTCTAATTTTATATTTTTGACTTTATATTTTATTTACTTGATTTTTATCTTTGTATGATCACAAATAAATATACACATTTGGAATTAATAAACAAAGTTTACCTCTATCATATTCTAGTAACGTATGTTGCAGAATTATGTACTGAATCCATGGTAAAAGTTTTCGCGTCGATATCCCTGCTACCCTGTATGATACATAAAAAAAATACACTACAAACCTCTTAAATAGGTACATATTTTTTTCATTTCAAACAAATATTTTCTTTCCTTAAAAATTTGACTACGTACTGACTGTCTCAGTGCACGCGATACATCGCTATACGTAAGTATATGTAGGCGTTGCCAAACGGGAGCGCTGCCAGACGGGAGTAACCCTTAAGGGCGCACCGAGCTTTTGCCGCTAATGAATGGAAGTAAAGAACGGCGGTTTGCGCGCTAATTTAGTTTCTTCCTTCATATTATTACAACCTATACACATTTAGAAAATGTAAAATGTATATGTTACGTTAATGTATACGTTATCAAAAACATGTAGTTTTGTTATTAAAAAACTGATGACCTTCCGTGAAGTATTTGCGACGTACTAAAGTAAGGCTTTATGTTGTTCTTAAGAGATCGCTTTGGATGATAATTTTCAGAATGTCTTGATGTCTTTGAAAATACATATTTTAAGATTGTATTTAATTAAAGATAAGTTACCATAATGAAATTCGCTTTGTAATGTGAATACAAAATTATTCAGGTAAGGCTTAGGCAAGACGATTTCCGGCCACCGTAGGCGCGGGCTTGCGGACGGTAAGCAATGGTTAGCTCACCGTCCGATAAGGACCAGGCCCGGGTCGACGGCGCGTTGTGTTCCACGCGTGCCTCAGAGAGATGTCAGCAGAATTGACGGGGTCCGCTAGGGCCGATGCCTGCCGGGGTTGCGAAGAAAACCGAGAGGGAGATCTTGGCCCCCGGCAACAGGGCAACCGAAGGAACACGGGTGGGTTTTAATCAGTAAGAGTCTGACACGCCCTCCCGCTCCGCCCAGAGTGGGAGAAGTTATTTGATGATTTCCCACGCAAAAAAAGGTTTAGGTAAGACACAATATCACACATTTTTTTTTTTTTTTGTTGGTACCACTTCTCCCGCTCTGGGCGGAGCGGGAGAGCGTATCAGACTCTTACTGACTAAAACCCACCCGTGTTCCTTCAGTTGCCATGTTGCCGGGGGCAACGATATCCCTTTCGGACTTCTTCGCAAACCCGGCAGACAATATCACACCTAATACATGAAATCAGTGATGTTCCCAAAGTCAAAAAATCGGCCAGGTGCGTGCCGCACCACGCACAATGAAGGGTTCCGTAGTTGGAATGAATTTGTTCCAAGAACAAACTTAATAATAATTCATGATTTTTGACGCTGTAATTGTCAGCTATTGCAAGATATTTTAATTATTTTCTTTCTTGTAAGTTGGAGTTACACATTTTAATTGTTCTTTTTGTGTAATTTACTATAAATATTTTACGAACTCAGTTTACAAGAATCGGCGAAGGAACTTTTATGCTCAAATTAAAATTGCTTCATTCAATTCTAACAAAAGCTAAAATTACTAAAAGATAATTTGAATGTTTAACTTGTTTGTTGGATTTCTAGAATTTCTTTGAATTCCTTGAGATTTCACGGAAAAAATCGTAAAGAAAAGCAGTAAATGTATTGATTCAGCGTCCATTATATTTCAAAGAAACACAATTTTATCAAATAAACAATGATGATGATATAAAACTTCTATCTACAGTAAATACGTTCCATTAGTTTTCGTTTCTCAATATAATAAAACAAAACTACAATAAATTTACAACAATTAGAAAAAAATGAAAGTACTACATTTTTAGAGGATTTGACAGCTGAGAGGGCGGGGACATCACGTCGCTGCGATGACGCTGTCAGTGGAAGGGGTGACACACCATGAGAGGTGTACTCACTCGCCTCGATCACTTTGGCTGCGGAGCTCAGATGTGACGAACGCGTACTAGTGATCATATTGAACGATTTTCTTGTAACAGTTTTTCTAAAATTAAATAAATAGTTGTAGGCCGCTTCGTGTTTTCTTTAAAAACAAAATAATTAGGCTTCTGATCCTTAAGAATATATTCCGCGTCAATTCAACAAATTAAACGAAAAAAAAATAACTGAAGAAGACAATGACTGTGTAATAAAGACAATGGCACTATCGTTATTATAATTAAGTAATTAAAATATCTTACTGCTACTGAAGGCTTAGGGTTATTCCCGTTTGGCAACGCTACATATAGGTACATTGGTTATGTTTGTAGATATTACGTACCTGAGTGCTGATCATGGTTTTGTTATTGTTACTAGTAATAAACTGTTTATTTTTTTACATCGACGGTCCTTGTTTATCATTTATAACTTTTTATTTTTAATTACTACTTTATATAGCTGGCACGCCCTTGATGCCTGGAGGCTTTATTTAGATATTAAGTTCTGTTTACGTTTAGTTTTTATTTCTGCTTGAGTATAGTTCTCGATGTTTTTGGTTGGTATATTGGCGTGTGCTAGCTGACATATGGCCAATAATTTATAATTTAAAATATTTTTTGGGCTGCATAATGTAGTTTTTTTTGCATAGTTTTGTGTAGAATCATATTTTTTCTAACTTAAACAGACAGCTGTGCTGTTGGGGAGTTTGATGCGCCACTTCTTCTTCCCAGCTAAAGGCACTAGGAAGTGGTGAAGGGTGGACGTTTTGGGGAACTGTCTTATGTCATTTTGACGTTCGAAAAGTGCTGATTCTCAGCCTAGTTTGAATAAATGAGTTTTGAATTTTGATTTTTTTGAGCACACAGTAAAGTACAGTCAGAATAAGTAATATTTTCTATGTTCAATTCTAATTTTATAATTTCGACTTTCTTATATATTCACAAATAGATATTTGAAATCAATAAACAAAGTTTACCTATATTATATTCTAGTAACGTATGTTGTTGATTTTGTCATATTATATTATATTTTTATACAGGGCAACAGGGACCCTTAAAAAATCAGCTGTTCCATACATTTTTTTTTTTTAGTTATGGCATCTGATAGTTGATCTCTGAGATCATGACTACTTAACCGGGCTTTCCTGTGGGTGCCTTAAGCTTCTACACTTAAAACCACCAGCCAGGGGTTATTCAACTATGCTAATTAAAACTAGGTGAACGCTCGCTAAGGGCACCCCCTGTGGGGTACGAACCTTGGCTTAGGGCGTCAACCGGAGGGAGGACATCAAGGATAGGACGGGCTGGATCAAAGTTTTGATCATGATTATTAGTCGGGGCAGTTTAAAGCTACGTGCTCAGCTGCAACAACTGCTGGTACCTCGTTATCGAGCAAGGGTCGGGGGGTATTCCATACAGTTTGACTGCGTAAGTATTGCACTTTTCTAAGAAACAGCAGATTTTTTTTAATAACTGACGAAAAATTTCAACGCGCGGCATTCAAAATCATGTACTGAATCCATGTTATAAGTTTCCACGTCGATGTCCTTGCCACCCTGTATGAGTCATAAAAAATTACACCACAAAAATCTTAAATAGGTAGGTATATATTTTTTTTGTTTCAAACAAATATTAGGAACTTTGCCAGACGGGAGTAACCCGAAAATTAGAGCGTCAGAAATCATGAATTTCCGTAAAAAAATAATAATAAGGCTCTTAACATTGTAGTTGAAAAATATGTTCTCCCATACATCTATATACATCACGGTCAATTCTCCAACTGCAACTGTAAGTTTATAATCGCAAAAATATATTTGTCTATTTCATAAAACTACCAATTCACGATTTTCGGACTTTTTCCTTTACTTGTGATGTCAGACCTTAATTCTTGATAAATTTCATGATTCTAGGTCAACGGGAAGTACCCTATAGGTTTTGATTTATTTGCGAGTGTCAAAATATGTTGCATGAATCGCCGTATTATTTATTGCGTAGACTTACAAGTTTGGTATTTTTAGAGCTCCAAGGAACCGTATACGTACGTATTTGATATTAATTTCAACTTGACATATGACACCTCTACGTGCTTTTGAGAAAAAGGGTCTTGACAGACAGACAGACGGACAAGTGATCCTAAAAGGGTTCCGTTTTTCCTTTTGAGGTATGTAACCCTAAAAATTACAATAAATAAGTATTATCCTTTAGTTGTTTTTCTTGCATTCGAAAATAAAAACATTAGTCTAGAAAACAAACAAAAAAATTGTGTAGTTTTTGTTTAAGTACCAAATATGTAGGAAAAAAACTCACTGTGATAGTAGGTATTCTACGTTCACAATTTAGTCTCCGAAAATGTAAACGAAAAAATTTTAAGTGGAAAAAAAACTTTAATACCTACACATACAAGCTATTTAACAAATCGCCGGCAACTAGTAAAAGTAGGTGACTACTCTAGTGGATTACTACCAATCAACTTTGGAATTCCTCAAGGTAGTACTCTCGGTACAACTCTTTTTGCCTTCTATATGAACGACATCCTTAATGCACCGCTTCAAAACACTGAAATAATTTATTACACAGTCGACACGGCAATCATATTCCACGCCAAAACTTGTGGACAGGTGTACCTACCATCTTCCCGAAATTGGCCTGCTTAGTATCTCCGAGACTTTTAGTAAAAATTTATTACATTTAACGTAAAAAAAACTAAGCTGATCACTTTCTTCAAACCATAGCTTCTAGTCCTCCTCGCCAATTGACACTCAAATTCCACACATGCCGCAACGATCATAATTCACTCGCACAAACTGTATCTGCACTCCTATAGACCGCATTTCCTCCCTTAGATATCTAGGTATTACAATAGACGAAAATGTATCATTTCAACCTCACATACACTTGCTAGCGGGCCGCGACAGAAAACTAAGCTACGTTATGAAACAACTACGAGACTGCACACCTATTAAAATTCTCCGAAGAATACACCTAGGTTTCTGTCAATCGTTACTCCAGTATGGAATCTCCGTCTGGAGCGGAGCCAGGAAAAGCATATTTATTGAAACAGAAAGAGCTCAAAGAGCCGTAATTAAAGTGATGCTTAGAAAGCCCTTTAGGTTCCCGACAGATCTGCAATACAATCAATTCTTCGTTTTTCGAGTACGTTAACTATACACACTTAGTGCCGCAATGCATGCACACAAATCTATTAAAAACAGACCTTACTACCAAAGCCTGCTTTCAAAACGTATCTTTCACGTCCCTCTTCCTAATGCAAACAATCTTCTGGCCCGACGGTGCCCCACTTACTCACAAACTCATATCTACAATAAAATAAGCAAGCGCTGTGATACTAAAGGTCTTAACACCCACTCGTTTAAAAGAATGACAAAAAGTTGGCTTCTCTCTCTGTCATACACCTACAATAATGATACAATGATTTAATATACAAGCAAGTCATTCACAGAAAACCCACACCTTCAACTCACCACCACACCCACACTCACACACATACCTACACCCACCCACACTCACTATTTTTTTTTTAATTATTTTATTTTGTTCAATTTATTTTTATTTTGATAGTTCGCTACCCTTATTTAATTAACTATTCTGTCCATTTTCAAACATCCTGCAATTAAATTTAAGCTAACGCAAACATATTTCGAATTTAAATTTTAAAGAAGATACAGACGCTGCCTAGTTAGATAACCACTGTTTTAATACTATGGTAAATATTCTAGTTACAGTTAGCATACAATATCATTAAAAACTGGAATTTATTAATCAAACGGTTTTCCTAGGAATCACGCTAGACGAGAAATTACAATGGGGACCTCATATAACATTTCTTGCGGGGCGGCTAAGCTCGGCCGCTTATGCTGTTAGAAAGATAAGACAGTTAACAGATGTAGAAACCGCGCGATTGGTCTATTTTAGCTACTTCCACAGCATTATGTCGTGCATTTTACTGTGGGGTCGGGCTGCTGACATTGAATCCATCTTTATTTTACAAAAGAGAGCTGTCAGAGCCATTTATAATCTACGTCGCCGCGAATCTCTCAGGAAACTATTTAAAAGGATTAATATTATGACGGTACCTTGCCAATTCATTTATGAAAATATTATGTATGTAAGGAAAAATCCACATCTTTTTAATAAAATAAGTGCTAGACATAATTTTAATACTAGAAATAAAGATAAACTAGATCAACCATTTTTCAGATTATCTAAAGTACATACATCTTTTATGGGGTACTGTGTTAAATGTTACAACAAAATACCTTGTGACATATTGCAATTAAATGAAAGAAAATTTAAAACTCAGATTAAAAGTACACTTTGTAAACAAGCATATTACAAATTAGAGGATTATATCCAAGATAAGAGTGCTTGGAAACATGCTGGTCCTGCTCCATAGGACAATTTAGAATCAAGACAAAATCAAACAGGTTGCTAATTTAATTGTTAAATTTATAATTTTGTATTATATGACATTGATTTTACATTCTGTGATTACTTCCTCACACACTGACTTATTAATTTTAAAAACATTAGGAAAATCGTCTACTTTTACTATGTTTGTAAATATGTGAACACCATGTATCTATCATATTATAATTAAATTATCTGTCGTTGCTTCATTTTTAATTCTTTTTACCTATTGTGGTATAGTAATTTTATTCTAGGTGCATCGTCTTCACATATAATTATTTAAGTAATGTACGTACTAATACAAACTATTGTAAAACATTTTAAAAGAGTAACGGTGGAGTTTCTTGCCCATTCTTCTCCATACGAAAACTACCTTTTGGAAGGGGCGACTAGAATCAATTATATTATTCTGTAAATTTTGACGTTCAAAAGTGCCATACATGGGCCTATTTGAAATAAATGTTTTGACTTTGACTTTGACTTTGATTATTTTCTGAAATTTATTTTGTAACAATGGACCAATAAAAAAAATCCTATTATTCTTATAATCGTTCACATTGCGCTACAACTTCAACAATCATATAAAATCAACTTAATTTACACCAAGATAAAGTTGATATTTGTTTAAGTGGAAATAAAATCAGTTGAAACAAGGATTTGTACAGACTTTTACTAAGCAACTTGAACCTGACATATATAGATTACTTATTGCGAAAAATATCTCAGTCTATTGCGCAACAGGGTGCAGGACTAACGTGGCCAAATTTCCCTTTATTTGATATTTTTTGTTAATTTATGCAAATAAAAAAATATCGTCAGTTTGAGTTGAAAATTTTAGATTTCTATTTATATTTTAATTACATATTGTTCTACTAAGTTTTTTTTTTTTTTTTTTCGAAAAACGTCATTGTTTTATTAGTGAAGTTAATTATCAAGGAAGTGTTTTAAAAAGATTTCTTAAATTAAATATAAATATATTAGAAATATATTTTGAAAATGTCGTCTACAGTAGTATCAAACCGGTAAGATTTACATTTATTTTTATGTGTTTTTTTTCTAATTATACATAACATAATATCACGCATGAAATTCACGAAGGGTTAGGCAGAAGTGTGCCCACATTTCACCAGTTATGTTCAAGTCCCATGTATCAGGGCCTATTGCCATCAACCGGCCACGAATCTAGACTTCATGCAGGTTGCAACTGAGAAACTTCTAATGAAAACCCACCACTCCAACCCAGGTCCTTATGCTCAGCATTAGTGCTTGCAACTACTTAACCTTTTCCCAACTATGTTGGGGTCGGCTTCCAGTCTAACATATGATGCAGCTGAATACCAGTATTTTACATGGAGCGACTGCCTATCTGACCTCTAGAATCCATTTCCTAGTTTTCTTTTTTTGATACTGTGACAAAAAAAAAACAAAACAAGTTTAAGTGCAATTCGCTGTTTGCTATAATGACGAAGTAAATAAACAAGTTATTCAGGATTAATATAACTCACACACTGATTCATTATTATTGTTAAATGTAATAATATGCATGTGAGTACCGTATATCTTTCAACATAATTAATTTATTTGTCATTGCTTATTTTTTAAGGAACTTCAGAAGCTAAACGCAAGTTTTATAATGCCTAAAAGTATGTGATCCACTGCATTAAACAAAATCAGAAAAGTAGATGATATTCTTCAGAATATATGCTAGTAAAATAGTGTGTTGATAACATAATACAACTAATTTGAAACAATAGAAAAAAAATTACGAAGATACCTCTAAAAAATATATTTTAACCATTAAAAACCATATTAATATACATGGAATCATTTTGGTTTTTTTTTAACGAAGTTCCTTATCGCGCGTTGCGAAAGGGGGCTAGACGGAAAAATTAAGACCAAAAGTTGTAACGACACTTTTTGCTATAGTTAGAAGCCGTGCGGCGTGCGCGTGTTTCTCTGTCTGTCTCTCTCTCTCTCTCTCTCTCATAGAAAGCAAGCCAGTTATTTTCGTTTCGTCTTTCTATTTCGCATTGAACAGTGTGGTGTCGCGACGATTATTTTTGTTGAGTGTATACAGGTTTTTTGTACATAATAAATAATAACTACTATATTAACTTAAAAAAATAAAATCGTATTACAATTCCTTCACTAATTAATTGAAAGGAACTTCGTTCCATCCGGGTGTCCCTTTACAGCTCTCAAGTTTTTTTTTTTTTTTTTTTCAGATTATTCTACAAACAACATATTAACGTAATAGTGTTTCAATTTTTTAGTCCAGGCAATCGATTTTTTTTTTGTAAATAAATAATTGTTTCATATTTTGCAATAAATTACCAGCGGTGTCATCGCGCTTCTCTTTCTTTTCTATGCAGTCCGACACTGACCGCGCTTTAGCTTCTGTCAGCCTCTTAATACTGTGTACATATTGTACAGTCAAGTCTTTTTATCTTCGTCTGTTTTCAAATTCATTCCTTTATCAGTTCATGACACATAATACCAGGGATGTTACGGAAGTCGTTTTACCGGAACCGGAACCGGAATTGGTGGTTTTAAATTTGAGTGATCGAAATCGGAACCGGAACCGGAATCGGAACCGCTGTCGGAGGTGGAAATACAAGAAAGTTGTGTTAAGGGAAGGCTTAATGAAACAATAGAAATATAATTCAGTCTCTTTAATCAGTCTCATTAATTAGTCTCTTTAATCAGTCTCTTTAATCAATATCTTTAATCAGTCAAATATTGGCGAAAATATCCACAAACAATACAATAAACTGAGACTTCGAGCGCGAGCGCGTATAAAATAAACAAACCTTATCCTGGCGACGAGTTAAAACTTGTTTGTACGCGCCTAGTCAATTGCATCGCTGCGTTTCGAACTTCGGTATAACTCCGATTCAAAATTATCGGAACCGAAGTCGGAATCGCAGGTGTAAAATTAATCGGAAGTTCCGAAGTTTCGGAATCGGAACCGAAGCTCCATAACATCCCTGCATAATACCTTTTAAAGCTGAGCTCTGACCAGACTATTCCATAGAAAACGATATTTAATTACATAACGCCTTAGCCCCTTACTACCATACCATAGCGAGTTACTTATCTTTCCTGATTTAATTCATTACAGTAAGGTAGTACGACTTTTGTAATCCGGGGACAGTAAAGACACAAATAATTTTATAGACCCGTATCCGTGTTACCGGTATTCACCAAGGTGTTTGAAAAGGTAATGCTTAATCAAATGCTCAATCATTTTAAACACAAATAAAATCCTTCACGATCAACAGTTTGGTACTAAGACATATTTTTAACGCGTGGGAAGAGGCCCAAGACGCCATAGGAATCTTTTGTGACCTCTTCAAGGCATTTGATTGCGTCGATCACGAAACTTTACTCTTGAAACTTGAGCATTACGGATTCGGAAAACTTGCGCTAAATTTAGTAAAATCTTATTTAATCGATAGACAACAGCAAGTTTCAATAAACGGTATCAATTCACTAAAATGATGATGTGGATATATTTAGTAACCTTAACGGTATCAATTCACTAGGTTTAAAGGTAAAAATAGGTGTGCCATTACGCCTGTATTTCTCCGAAGGGTTAGGCAGAGGTGTACGCAGAGTACATCCACATTTCGCCAGTTATGTTTAAGTCCCAAGTAATAGGGGGCAAGCTCTTTGCCATCGATCGGGCACAAATCCAGACTCTAAGCTGCTACTGAGAAATTCCAGATGGAAAACCCGATAACACTTTGCCCGGTCCGGGAATCGAGCTCGGGACCTCATGCTCAGCAGTACCACTAGCGATCATTAACTTGCAATATTTAATTTGTTAACAAAGATCAAAATAGCATACACCTTTGACCGATGTCGAGTTAACATCTACCTAAAAGGCAAGTCCTGGCAAGTACCATATTTTTGTGCACTAGATTTCTGTTCAGCTAAACGAGAATAAAAAATGACTAAATGTTTTTTTTTTTTTGAAGACTGTGATAAATTTCAATTTGTAGTGATAATATTTAATGAAATTTTTTTAATTATAATTTCTGAATATTTTTTAATATTTTTACTGTTTTTACTACTTATTTATTCTTTTTTTTTTGTATGTGGGTATATTACCTGAAATAAAACACTATTTATTTATTTTAATTTAAAAAACCTTTTTCGTTTTTTGTCGTAGTTAGGTTTTAGTTAATAACTTTTATTTTTCTTGTTTATTTTTGACATTCAACAATGTATTTTAATGGGTTCAAAGTCCAACTGAACAAAAAAAAAGTACCCGTCCCTTGCTCCGTCTCCAGCAGCCGTCGTGATAACATCGTTATGTAATATTGTGTAGTCGTTATTTAAATCAGGAAGTATATTGTTAAGTTTTTTTTTTTAAATATATTTGATCTTGACCGCCATTTGTACGATAATTCGTTAAAATTATGAAGCCGCCAATGTGACCACCGCATTAGCGCGATAACTTGTTAGCGAGCAAAACATACGAAGCTTCGGCACGCATTGCTTCGTCATAAAAGACGCAGATGCGGCCGCAGCATTAGTGAAAGAATTTTCGGAATCGGGTAAGTAGATCGGTTGGTCGGGTTTTCGGAATCGAATGATTACCTCCTAATAATAATAGCCTTTATTCAACAATCTTATAAAACATGAATGAAAGTAAACTAAAATAAAGTATATGATAACTAATTAAACTTAAATAATCATTATTTGACACCGGTATCGCGATTGTCTTGCGTTTCCGCAAAGGCCTCCCTTAAAACTTGCCACTCTTTCCGATTATGGGTCATCCTCCTCTAAGCAACACCAGCTATTTTCTTAATATCGTCGTCCCATCTAAGACGTTGCCTCTCTTTCTTTCTTTTATTTTGTCTCGGATACTATTCGGTTACGTCCTTAACCTTTTAATACTATTCGCTTACGTCCTTAATCCCTGTTACTCCTCATCATATGACCTGCCCACCTTCATTTTAGTTTTGTTATGCCGTATGCTACATCTTTAATATTCGTTTGTTTTCACAATTTTTCTATTTTTATTCAGAGTTAACTTGACATTGGTGCCGATGCTCTTGTCACAAATGCCTCTAAACTAGACTAAAAACCACCAAAATTTAGTTTATTCCTGTCAAACCACGATTTCCCATTCTGAAATAGACCAAAGTGACACAACTTTATTTTAGTTTAACAGCACTAAGATAGCACTGAGATATTAATTTAGTGAAAATGGCAATTTTGCTATTCTGAATTTTACGTTTTTCACCTAAAATTTAGATTTTATAACTAAATCTGACTATTTCTAATCGCGATTAAAAACGTGTGGAATAAAGTTGGTTGTCATGAACTTTAAATTCACACCGACACCTCGACTTCAGGTGCAAAAACAGTAAAGTATTTTTTTTTTTTGCTTATATCTCTAAAGTGGTGTGTCTAATCACAAAAATAATGAACATTTCGACCCCCTTTATAAAAACCTTAAACCCCTAACATTCAACATATTAGTCTAGCGCTTGTAATTTAAAGGGGCATGCGGTGCTAACCTGTAATAAATTGTTATACTAACCCTAGATTATGGTAGATTTAACTTTGACTATTTGTAGTATAAACAATTGTTGGTTGGTCAATAAAGAAAATAAAAAATAAAAAAACATGTAGGTGATCATTTTTCTTATTTTCCATACAATAATTAAAAAATTCCATATAAAACACGTCGAGGCTGCCACGCCTGCGCGCCTCCGGCTCTAAAAAAAAACCCGCGGGGAGTCGCGATTGTCAAATTAGATTTAGATGAGTCAAAATTATTTTACAATTTAGAGAATTTATTTTGCAGAATAGTTTAGTTCGGTTTACAAGAGAATCGGCACCATTGAGCATGCTACGCTCCATACTGTGTTGACAGGTCTCAAGTTTGCGCTTATTTTTCTTCGTCAGACTCCATGTTTGACATCCATATGTCATGATGGGTAAAATATATGAGCTAAATATTTTATCTGCTTAGCTTTGAGTGGCACTTGCGGCTTTTTGACGATCTCCTTAAGGGACCAATATATTTTCTATGCTAGCTGTACCCTGTTATTTATTTCTTTTGTAGTGTAGATCCTCCTACATACTCACAAATGTTACCTCTTCATGTTTTAGAGATTCATAGAATGTGCTCTGGCTAGGTTTAAGCAAATAATTTTAAAAAAAACAACGACGAGATTTAAATGTAAATATAAACTAATATTATAAAGAGAAAAGATTTTATTTTAAGTATGTTTATTTGTAATGAATAATAAATAATAAACGTTTATTTGGACTCAATAAAATATAGCCTAACACAGTTTATTCCTAAGAAGTAGGGTATTTATAATGTAAAAATATATATATATATATATTAATATATATATAAAAAATATATATATATATATATTTTTAAGTACGCTGTACTGGTACACCGTCTAAATATTTGTTTGCTGCACCGGTCGACGTCGTTACGTCGGCGCCGGCCGGCGCTTGTCTTGCCGGTTGTTTTACATAGGGTCGTAGCATAATGCTGAGCGATAGCCGATTTGCGTGGATGTGACGCATGCTTCCCCAACCGTTTCTCATTTATGTATTTTAAACTTTTTTTTTGCGTCATGTTTACCGCAAATAAACGTTTTTTCTTTCTTTCTTTTCTTCTTCTAAGTGAGTAGACGGCTAAAACTATATGAACTGAATTCCAAACTAGGTAAAACCTGTATCTTGGTAATCAGTGTTCTTCCGTGTTAAATTAGGTGCAGAAACTTACAAATCACATACATCAAAATTCTAAAATTATAGACTATGAAAGCAACTACTTAAATCTAAAACTTGACGTGTGAGTGATTTAAGTGAACGTGTGTGTTGAGTGTAGTGTGGGTATAGGGTGTGAATGTGTGTGGTGGGTGAAGTGTGGATGTAGAGTTTGGATTTGTGTGGTGTGTGTACTGAGAATAAACTACTGGACCGATGTTAAAAATTCTTTCACCAGTAAAATGGTGTATTGTTACTGAGTAACATAGGCTTTAATTTATAAAGATATCACAAAGGTGAAGCTGCTGGCAGAAGCTAGTAATTAATAACTATCAACCACGAAAAAAATTGAAATGACCTCTCGCGTCTTGTTAATAAAAAAATTCTACGTAACTTGTTTTCGTGGGAGAGGTTCTAATTAACAAAAATTCTGTAATATACATCAAAATCAAAAAAAAAATCAAAATAGCCTTTATTACTGATAACATCATTACATTACATTACATTATAGTTCTATCTCTCTTGTAATACATAATTTTCAATATATTACAATGCCTTTCATATTTATTTTAATACAATCAGTTTCATGCACATTTAGCAATTTCATTTTTATTTCAATTATGATAAGATTACATGCACTTTTAATCATTAATAATAATATTTAATTAAATAATATAAATATAAATTAGATTCATTTTAATTATCGACATCGGTAACTTTATTATCAGTTTGCCTTTTGGCATAGGCCTCCCCTAGGCTTTTCCATCTATCTCTATTTGTGGCTTCTCTTTGCCATGTTGTTCCAGCTACCTTCCTAATATCATCCTCCCATCTTGTTTTTTGCCTTCCTTTCTTTCTTTTCCCATCCCGAGGATACCATTCAGTAACATCTTTTGTCCATTTTCCCTTATTGTTTCTTATCATATGGCCTACCCAGTTCCATTTAAGCTTTTTCACTGTGTAAGTGACATCCATAACTTTTGTCTTGCTTCTTATATTCTTAAGTTTAACTTTGTCTCTTAGCTTGAGGTTTAGGATGCTCCTCTCCATTTTGTTTTGGCACACTCTGAGTGCTCCACTCTGTTTGCTAGTGAGGGCCCAGGTTTGTGCTCCATAGGTTAAACTTGGTAGTATGCAAGAGTTGAACACTGTAGTCTTATCTTTAAGGGGCATATGTGGATTCTTCATAACTTCCTTTAGAGACCAGAATCTTTTCCAAGCTTTATTTATTCTGATGTTAATTTCTTTTTGCATTTGATTTTCCGGTGCAATGATCTGTCCTAAATATGTATATTCATCGACATATTCTATTTGATTTGAGTCTAACAGTATGGGTGCTTTTATGTTGTTTGTCATTAGTTTTGTTTTGTCTAGATTCATAGTCAGACCCACCTTTCTGCTCTCTCTGTCTAATTGCGTTAACATTGTTTTTAAGCCCTCTTGGTTTTCGCTAAGCAGAATCAGGTCGTCTGCGAACCTAAGGTGGTTGAGCTTTTTGCCATTTACATTTATCCCATACTCATCCCAGTTAATTTTACGAAATATGTGTTCTAGTACAGATGCGAATAGTTTTGGTGAGAGGGGGTCACCTTGTCGTACTCCCTTTTTTATTTTAAAGGCCTCTCCTTTCCTTTCAGTCTGAATTTTTGCCGTTGATTCTCTGTATATGTTTTTTATTATCCTGATATATTTTCGTTGCACTCCTTGTGAGTGTAGAGCGTCCCAAATGTGTGAATGTTTCAAAGAGTCGAATGCCTTACTGTAATCTACGAATGCCAAGTAGTATGTCTTTCTGTATTCATTGCTCTTTTGGATAATTTGTTTGACGACATGAATGTGATCCATTGTTGAGAAGTCGCTTCGGAATCCAGCCTGTTCTCTCGGCTGATTTTCGTCCAATTTTGAGCTAATTCTGTTCAATATTACCTTTGCAAATATCTTATATAGATTGGAGATCAGGCTGATCGGTCTGTAGTTGTTTATTTCTGCCCTGTCGCCTTTCTTATGGAGCAATATGATGGTTGACGATGTCCATTGTTGCGGTATTGCTTCTTTAGTCAGAATATCGTTGTATATATTGGTAATATCACTTATTATGTAGTCTAGGCATTCCTTCAAAATTTCGTTTGTTATTCCGTCCTCTCCGGGGGCTTTGTAGTTTTTCTGGGACAGTATTGCGGTTCTTACTTCGGATTCTAATATTGGGAGGGTAGCTTCTTCGTCTTCTTCCTGTGGGTATTGAGTATTTGTGTAGTCTGGATCATCATATAATTTACTATAAAATGTTGTAGCTATTTCCATAATTTCGGGTCGTTTTGTTGCTTTCTTATTAGATGTCTTGCTTTTGATGGATGGAATCCAACAGGTATTCTCTCTCAGTTCTTTCAGAGCTTTCTTTATGCCTCCAGATTTTTCAATGTGGAATTGGATATTTCTGTTTCTAATTTGTTTCCTATGAGTCCTAATTTTTTCATTTATTTGTTTGCTTAGCTGGGTTATTTGTGTTCTATTTTGTTTCTTGTTTCTTAATAAAGTTTTCCTGGTCTCAAGTAGATGTCTGGCTTCGTCTCCTATTTTATCTCTCTTGTTTTTTAGGGTATATAATTTTCTGGATATTTCTTTAAGCGCTTTTTCTATTATATTATATTTTTCTTGAATATTTTCACTCTTGTTGTTATTCAGTAAATTATCTTTCAATGTTGTCAACAAGTTTTCTGGGACGGTGAGAGGGATTTGACTTGGTGTAATTCCTTTCTTAGTATACTGTCTCCTCTTTTTTATCTCATTTAGGTAAATGGCTCCTCTTACCATACGGTGATTTGTGTTAAAGTTGAACTTATTAATTGTGGTTATATCCTTGAAGAATTTAGGTTTATTTGACAATATGAAATCAATCTCATTTTTCACGTTCCCATCTGGAGAAATCCAGGTCCATTTTTTATTTTTGTTTTTCTTATATAAACTATTTAATATCCTAAGGTTATGTGCCTGTGCCAGGTGTACTAGTCTTTGTCCGTTATCATTTCTTTTTCCTGTGCTGAATTGGCCTAGTATGTTATTTTCGTTTGTTAATCTTTTACCAATCTGGCCATTGAAATCTCCCATCAGTATGATTGCCTTGTGTGCATCTGCCAGAGTCCTGTCCAGGTCTTCGTAGAAATTATCCTTTATGTCTTTTGGTGCCAGCTCTGTCGGTGCATATACTTGAATTATTGACACAGTTGCATACCCAGGCAAGTTGATATTTAGTTGTGCAATTCGTTCTGATATTCCAATGAAGGACTGTATGTATTGACTGTAGCATTTTTTAATAAGGAAACCGACACCGTGTAGGCCTGGTGTGGTTCCTATATGGTATAATATGTAGTTTTCATGTTGTTCAATCTTTTCTCCCATTCTCCTCACTTCGCTTAGGCCAATAATGTCCCACTTTATAAAACCTAAGGCATATTCCAGTTCTTGTAAGGATTCGTCTGTTCTTAGAGTCCTGGTGTTAAGCGTTGCTATGTAAATACTATTTCTCTTATCTTTTATGACATTTATTTCTTTTCCGTTGTTCCGTTCCGTTGTAATATACATACTGCGTCGCAATTCAAAATCCAAAAAGGAGGGAAAAGAGCTGATAACTGAGAATTTGAACCTAATAACTTTGCCCGACTCGGTAACCTGACACAGGAAATTGCAGGCACCTCTGTTTCCCCTGTTTCTTAAATAAAGGCTTCATTCTAAGTACAAAAAGAGCCTATAATGCTCCCACTGCTGAGAGACAAGCCTCCCGGGCTCCCGGAGATGTCACATATCTTCGAATTTTAGATTCTGGGACCAGCCGGTTTCCTCACAATATTTTCCGTTTTCGCATTCATCATTCTGCCTAGCCTTTTCCCAATTCAATTCAATTCAAAATATTTTTATTTCACATAGATCTACATGGGCACTTTTGAAACGTCAGAAGCTTGGTGCACGGTTCCAATTGGTCGTTTCCTATGGAGAAGAGCCGGCAAGAAACTCCACGGTTACTCTTTTATTTCGAGGTCGGCTTCCAGTCTAGCTGAATACCAGTATATTACATGGAGCTACTGCCTATCTGACCTGCACACTCAGTTACCTTCTCCAGTCTCAGTTCAGTTTTCTTCCCAGATCCTTTTTCTTAGCATATCTATAAAATTTCAGGTACGTCCCATCCCCGATATATCCTCGAATGCTAGGCTATGCCGTCTGCCTGGCCATGCACGTCCTGAACGCGGTCCACGTAAATAATACCTTCAAAGGAGATGTGTTGAAGGATCCTGATGTTAGGAGGTTCCAAGAAGACCAGCTCAAGTTCTTGACTATTTGGAATGTTGTAAGTATTTATTTCATCTTAAAAGATTTAAATCTGCTGGTGGTGGGAGTTTGTTACTGGTGAGGTTTAAATGGATATACATTCAGCACTTGAAAATACAATAGAAGTGGATATATTTAGTAACCTGTTCCGCTTAGCTATTTCTAAAGAGTCCTAAAAAAACACTCTGAAAGAAATCGACACGTGTTTATCTCTCGCTTGGTGTGTCAACACGCCGTGTTCGAGTTCGCAATAAGTCAATCGTCATCCTGAGGATGACTCGTTGAGAGGTGAAACACGTGTCGATTTCTTTCAGGAATTTTTTAAATACTTTAGAAATGGCTAAGCGGAACAGGTTACTAAATATATCCGCTTCTATTGTATTTTATAATGGATTTCCGCAAGGTCACGCCTGAATCAATTAACTATTCAGCACTTGCTTCAAAAATCTGCCTAGCCTTTTCCCAACTATGTTGGGGTCGGATTCCAGTCTAACCAGATGCAGCTGAATACCAGTATTTTACGTGGAGCGACTGCCTATCTGACCTCCACAACCCTGTTACTGGGTAACACTGGATACCCCTTGCTATGACTAGTGTCATACTCACCGTAATGACAATCAAAGATCTACGAATGACAGCCGGGACCAACGGCTTAACATGCTTTCCGAAGCACGAAGGGGTCTCGATATATGTAATGCATGGTCACCCATCCACGAACCGACCGTGGCAAGTGAAGCTTAACCTTCGATCGACCCGGGTGGCTATTATTATTTAGCCACCACCAGTACTTGCTTCAGTCATACAGTCTTCAGTGGTAATTTTTTTTTAAAAGCACCCATAGGTGGAATAATGCTATAGTGTGTCGATCTGTTTGTCACATCAGTATTTCTCTTAAACAGACTAAAGTGAAAAAGTTTTTTAAATTAACATAACAAACATCACGCCTGAAATGTGGGTGTAGTATACCCACATTTCGTCAGTTATGTTTAAGTCACATGTAATAAGGGGCGAGCCTATTTATTGCCATCAACAGCACACATCCAGACTCCAGGCTGCTACTGAGAAATTCCAGATGGAAAAACCCAATAACACTTTGCCCGACCTGGAAATCGAACCCAGGACCTCATGCTCAACAGTAGTGCTTGCGACCAGTAGACCAACGAGGCAGTTCGCAAATTTAATAAATTTCGTTTTAATATTACAAATAAAACGATTCAAACGTATCATAAAGTACTACAACATAGCGTAAAAAATATTATTTACCTACAGTATATTATATTTTAAGATAGAACAGGTTTTAAGAAACGTCCAATAAGGAAGTTGGTCAATAATATTCATAGTACATATTTTAACCACAGTATAATAAAGTAACAATATTACGTCTCGGCAGCGACCTTGAAATAATTACTTTCGGTCGCTCGGTAGATGAACCTTCCGCGTTTGTGCGTAACTACTGGTTATGGTTCAACACTGTCATGAGATTTCGAAGGGCGTCGCTTCGGCCGTTTTCTATGAAGACGTAATACTGTTACTTTAAGATGCCTATTTTTATTAAGGGTTCCGTACCTCAAAAGGAAAAAACGAAACCCTTATAGGATCACTCGTGTGTCTGTCTGTCCGTCTTTCACAGACAATTTGCTCCTAATCTAATGGACCGATTAAGTTGAAATAATAAATACTTTAAAAGATATTTAAGAAAATTGATGAAAATTGACCATTCCCCCTTATGTCCGAAACTAAGCCTTTTTTTTTAATACATATAATGGTTCTTTACTCATAGATTACAGGAAAACCTATAAGAAGTCTTAAAATGACATGGTAAATCTCTCAATATTGCGCATACAAACTTACATTTGCAGTTGGAATGAAAAAACATAAAACGTTGGTTCGGAAAACGTCTTTTTCAACTACAATGTTAAGTTTGTTCTTGGGATAAATTCATTCCAACTACGGAACCCTTCATAGTGCGTAGTTCGATACGCACTTGGCCGGTTTTTTTTTTCATAATTCCTAAAATAGCTAATTTTATTCTCTCCAATATTTCAGTACATGCAAATGTTCTACTCAGCACTCGGACTATCGTGTGACGTTCTCTCACTTGCCAACGAGGGGAAAGACAGCTCGCTCCTCAAGACATTGAAGAGAATCAGAGATCCTTTGTTCTCTAGCCTTGTCTGCCCATTCACCTTTGTAAGTATTCTTGTGCTAAGTACTATATAGCCCGAAGAATTACCCAAATTAAGTGGCAATATAACTGACAGTCCCCAAAGGGCAATGGAGAGGGCTCTGCTTGGAGTTTCCCTACGTGATCGAATCAGAAATGAAGAGATCCGTTGGAAAACCAAGGTAACCAACATAGCCCAAAGAATTGCCAAACTAAGTGGCAGTAGGCAGGGCACATTGCTCGCAGAACAGATGGCCGATAGGGTCGGAAGGTTCTGGAGTGGCGACTGCATACCAAAAGACGTAGTGTTGGAAGGCCTCCCACAAGTTGGACCGATGACCTTGTAAAAGCCGCAGGTATCCGCTGGATGCAGGAAGCCCGGAACTGGTTGAAGTGGCGGTGCTTGGGGGAGGCCTATGTCCAGCAGTGGGCGTCATCGGCTGAAATGATGACACGTGACATGTAGACACGTTGTTTGTACTTTTGAGTCAGGCCGTTGACGTTGGGCCATACAATAATCACATTCTAACATTATTTCACTCTCTTATTCCAGACAGTATCCTTCATATTCTGGACGGTCTTCTCCTACGACCGGAGCCTGATACTGCCTCCGAGTGTGGACAAAACCCTCAGTGGCTCAGCCAATCACATCATTCACACAGCTATAATTCCTGTCGTTCTATGGGAAATTGTCTTCAGACCTCGAAGAGGCCCGAAGAGTCATGTGCCGAATCTAGTTCTCATGTATAGCTATGCTACTGGTTATTTGGCTGTGTGAGTACCTATGGTTTTTTGAATGGTTGATACTGACATAACCTCGCCTGTGTTCTCCGATGGGGTAGGCAGATGTGTGTAGAGCGCCGACACTTCGTCAATTGGTTTTCAACGTAAGTTTAAACTAATTTTATAAAGAGAAGAGTTTAGATTTTTTTTATGTTCGTTTGTTACGCTTTCACGGCTAAACGGCTGTACCGATTTTGTTGAAACTTTGTATGGGGATACTTTGAACCCTGGGAAAGAACATAGGATACATTTTATCGACATACTCGTATCATGCGGGGAAATCCGCGGGCGGAAGCAAGTATAACATAAAAATACCTGGGCGACCTGGGTGAAAATACGGACAAAACTAATTTTCCCAGAAATAAGACCTAGCTAGTTCGATTTTTCGCCCCTGTAAACCCGTATATTGTAACTTTCATCGAAATCGTTCGAATCGAGAACGTGAGTACAAATCTATATAAAAATCGTTTGATGGTATTAATAAATAAATCATTTATTTTGGACCAAACACTTATTAACATTTTATAAACCTGCCAAACTGCGTGACAGTTTGTCGGCAGGATTAGCGCCCGTTTTAAAACATTTGGTAATTAATCTAATTAAATATCAGTAGGTACAAATAGTATAAAGACGGTAAGAATAGGTAATAGGTACAAATAGTATAATGAAGGTAAGAATAGACAGTAGGTACAAATAGTATAAAGACGGTAAGAATAGGTAATAGGTACAAATAGTATAATGACGGTAAGAATAGGCAGTAGGTACAAATAGTATAAAGACGGTAAGAATAGGTAGTAGGTACAAATAGTATAAAGATGGTAAGAATAGGCAGTAGGTACAAATAGTATAAAGATGGTAAGAATAGGCAGTAGGTACAAATAGTATAAAGACGGTAAGAATATATTAGTCACATGCTGCGACTATTTCGTTTAAAAGTTCCAGTTTTAATTTATTTCCCAGTGTTCGCCTGCTAATTACACCACTATCTCTTCTCAGCCAGTCGATACTATTGAACAGTGTAGGGGTCAAATACTTATTGGTTCTTTTGCCATAGTAATTTTTTTACTGGTGCTCGCACGAATTTACGTTCTCTAACACTTCTCGTATTGTAAATGTTTTGCACATGTACTTTGAATTGATCGTTATAGAACTGCTCTAGAACCACTAAGTACTTGACCTTTTCATACACGGGAAGCACCTTACATACAACAAAAAGATTTTTCATAATTTTCTTTACACTCGAGTTTTAGTTCTAGGATAACCGACTTCAAAATAATTACAAGGGATGCCGTAGAGGTGGCGAGGTTTTGGGCCAGCTAAATTGAATACATTGTCGTGCCATTACCACGAAGGAGAAGAAGACTTTTTAGTTTTTATAATTATATCATTTCTTCTGTTTCCGTTTCAGCCTAGTCACCTCCTACCTCACGCATGGCGCCTGGGTGTACCCGATACTAAATCTCTTGGACGGTACAATCTACCTGTACTTATTCCTAGGCGTTGCCGTCATTTCGGTGCAAATCTTCTATTGCTTGCAGTGGTACCTTACTGATCTCGTTTGGGACAACCGTGAAGATATGAAAAAAGTTAATTAGGTTTTTAATAGTTATGCACGTTTTTTACGTACACTAGGCGACACCAAAAAAAAAAACAAAAAAAAAAATGTACTGTTGGATTTTATTGAGAGGCTTGTGGCTAGTTAATAACAGCCGCACGAAAAGAAAGAAAGAAAGAAAGAAAAGAAAGAAAATTGCGTTTATTGGCATTAAAACACTGTTCGGAAACCCAACGCCATCTCTCGAGCCGTCCCGACAACTCTCGGCTCGGTCGCTAAAACCGTCACTGTTTGACGTATAGAGTTAAGATCTACGATACTATTTTTTATCTGTATTCCTTGTGCTTTTGAAAGTAAAACCGATTAGAAAAAAAGATCGCTCTCGTATCATTTAAAATTCCTCAGAAGCACCAACAAACACAAAAATACACCTTAAAGCTATAAAAACAGAAAATAATAATTATAATGCCAAAAGGGCCTCAGCTCAGCATAATGTCAGGTGATAACATAAAGTGTACCACCTGACGCAAATTTTTAGCTGCAACCCACGAATGTCATATGCTACAATAAAAATAAACACAAATAGGGAAGTGTCTGTCCGTTTTAATAAATAAATTAATAGTAATATAAGATTGGATATTATAAAAAAGCTCATACTAAATCAAATAAATGTCGATCGATCGGGTTAAGCTACGCTTGCCGCGGTTTGTCCGTAGATAGGTGACCATCTTTACATACCAAGACCCCTCCGTGCCTCGTAAAGCACGTTAAGCAGTCCCGACTGTCATTCGTGGATCTTTGACAGTCGTTACGGGTCGATGGAAGCATGAAAGTCTGACATCCAGTCTTATCCAGTAACTGGGTTGTGGAGGTCAGATAGGCAATCGCTCCATGTAAAATACTGGTGTTCAGCTGCATCAGGTTAGACTGGAAGCTGACCTGAACATAGTTGGGAAAAGGCTAGGCAGATTTTGATGTTAGATTTTATATAGGCTTTTATTTAAGTATTCATTTAGATGCCTCTAGTGTTAGTCAAAACAGGCTAAAGTCAATTGAGTAATGATTTTAATATTATGGTATTAATAGGTTTTGTGATATATTTAAACATAAGATGATAGGCTTAAGAGGAGACTCCCTAAATTGTATCTTAATTTGCATTAAAATCCTGAAAAAGTCACGCATACAATCAAAATGGAACTTTAGTATATGATTTATAGGATCTTTTTCGAAAATCATGTCTTTTTCAAAGATTATTTGAAACAAAAACAAGATTACTCGGCTTTTATGTCTAAAATAATTATTGACAGTAAGAAAATATAGTTTTTTTTTATCCAAATATAAGTTATTTTTTCTCTAGATCAATTATTATTTTAGTTAAAAACGAAATAAGAATTGAGACTTACGACATTTAGTTCCGTGCTTGAACACGACCAAAGAACGCACGCGATATTCAACTTTATTACTGACGTGTTAGTGTTTAGCACATAATGGAGTGTTGGGGTGCATTGGGGCGGAGTTTGCGACGAAATTGTGTTTGGAGTGCCTTGTCTTAAAGAATTTATTTCTTAATAACAATAAGCCCAAGTAGGCACGGACGTAATAAAATCGCGGCGATTTTTTTTTCGTGCACTGGATTTTCAACGCTCTGCTTAGTGCCGAGAGTTGAAAATCTAACAATGTTGAAAATAAACGTGCTGGGACGAGAATACGTCCCAGAGCGTTGGATTTTCAACGCTCGGCTAAATACCGAGTGTTGAAAATTCAGTGCGCGATAAAATCCTGCCGCGATTTTATTACGTCTGTGTGAACGTCGGCTGAAAGTTCACTTGTAATGAGATACACAGTGCGTACATCTAAGTAATTATAATAATTATCATATTTGCCTCTGGGGTGTCGGTGACGTTACAGGGTACAATAGTCTATTTAAATCCTTATTACCAATTGATGTTATTTCCACTTAAACAAACATCAACTTTCTGTAAGTGTAAACAAAGTTGATTTTAAACTGACTAGTACTGTTAAAAAAGTAATAAAAAATATGAAATTCTAGCGCAAACTGAACCTTACAAATGGGCATTACAGTTCTTTTTCCTAAGACTCGTGTTTGTTAACATGTTTGGCAAATAAATTGTTTGGAAAATTACTTCTTTCTTAAGTTTTGTTTTAATATGTTTATACTATCTCATTTCTTTGAATCCTCCAGTAAATTATTGAACAGCTGTGGTCCCTCAACTACACTAAGGAGCAATTTAAGTGCCAAAAAAATCTAAACATCTTCCAAACTACACAAGTTAGCTACATGAAGTAAAAACATCTTGAAAACCCATAGACCTGTTTTCAAGAAAAAAAATTGCCGTAATTAGTTCGTGACCGCAACATAAGCTGATATCATTGCAAATGTTTTTATATTTACTGTATGTCATCGTGCAGAATCCAATAATGTACGTATTTGTTTAGCATTTTAAAGAGTGTAAAGACAGATCAAAACTGGTCGATTCTTTCATAAAAATACAAAAAAAAAAAACATTGATCGAGAACCCTTAGCAAGGCTTGGTGTGCTGTTTTTGTGACGCGTGTATGTCGAATTGAACTACGGTTTCGCTGCTAGGGTTTTGCGACGGAGGTGTGTTACCCGCATGATTGCTAAAAGAATTTATTTCATATATTTACACAATTTGTAAAAAAAAACCTGTCCGACCTGAAAGGGGCACATCAGTACTGCAGTAATATTACCAAAAAAATTATTTTATTATTATTGAAAATAAAAAAGTTATTGCTATTTAAAATTCACATTTTTCGTACCAAAATTACCCTAAATCCAATAAAAATTAGAAATTTTTCAACAGGGGTCTTAAGTTATGACTTGTAGACACCCGCTAAACGACGGCCGCCCGCGCCCCATGTAATAACCCGGTTAAATTCTCCATTGAAAGAAAATATGGCGATTTTTTTTTCCTTTTTTCTTAAAAGTTACCACATAAATAGACTCTCAGTAAGATACTTAACAACACTCTCACGGATCGAACAGGGTTTTTTTGGAGTGAAAACTTCTTTAGGCGCGTTGGGCATTTTTGAGATGGGACTAAACCATTGATTTTGCGACACAGTGATGACACCAGCTTTTGACCATTAAAAGACATCAACGCGTCGATTACCGCGGTGCGTGAAGTAAAAGACATCAACACGTTGATTACCGCGGTGTCAACTTTTTTCAAGTTTTCACTTCTGTCGACAATCCCGGAGTGCCACTGTTTTTTTTTTACATGTTGTATAATATAATTATTATTATCTGCGATGTATGAACTAGAATTATAAAATGTACAGCAAAACTCCGTCCTTAGTCTATAAGATAAAGTTAAAAACTGTGGTATTATTATAATTTCAAATATAAACAATAAATAATATTAGCTAAACAGCTAGTTGGCTTTTTAATGAACCACTTTTTCTCTCTAAAATAAAATTCGTTCCAGGATTTTAAAACCCAACCCCAGAGATGGCTATATAAGATTAATAATGAAGTTACATAACCTGGTGCGATAAGACCGCCCATTGTTTTAAATTATGTTTTATTTTTTGTTTTATGTGGTGTTCTAAAGTATTTTTAATAAACGGTCAATCAATAAAGATGATTCTATAAAATTCACTTTGGAGGAAAAAAGTGAATTTTACAGACTCATTCTTTCAGATTCGAACCCTCTACGGCTTCGTGCGTTACCGGTCGATTGGCTTTCCATAGTTTATATTTTTATCGCATACGTAATTTTATCAGGATTAAAATGATAAACAGTAATGAGATATTAATATCACTATCAGTTATTTATTTAATCATGACAATCATAGTTTCATAATTTTGGTTTAGCTGCTTTGTGATCCACGTTCCACAAAATCCCTGACGTCATACAAATCCTGCATCTCGCAAATAGAGTTTACCGCGCGAACAACATATATATGTCTGTCCGACATCAATCGTTGGGCAGTTAATCCGATCCGGCCTGTCCCTTGCTGTCCTCCCCCAGCGACGTCCTAAGCCGACGTCCGTACCTCACAGGGGGTGCCCTTAGCGTGTAGTAGCTTAGTTTCTAATTTTATGCCCTGGCTGGAGGCCTTAATTTATTGAGGCAGTCACAGGAAAGTCCAGTTAAGCAGCCGACAACCTCCAGGGCTGACCTGCAAGATGCAATAAAAAAAAAAAATCCTTAGACAGTTGCACGCCAGACACGGCACCCGTCTGGTCGGAGGATCCTCCCTTTTCAATAGAGGATGAGTGAACTTTATTTACACCCTATTCCTCATACCTCTAAAAGACCATACGGCAGTATGAAGTGGTAATTTGCTAACGAGGGAGAAAAAACTTCATAAGGTTTTGATCTTCCAAATATTTAAATAAATATTGTAGATTCTGTATAGATAAAGTGAAACATAACACATAACCTAACATCACGCCTTTTCTCCAAAGGGTTGGGCAGAGGTGTATGTACCTAATTATCTCCTATAATCATACATCCGCATTTCGCCAGTTATGTTTAAGTCCCATGTAATAGGGGGCGACTCTGTTGCCATCAACCGGGCCTTAATCCAGCCTCCGAGCTGCTACTGAGAAATTCCTGATAGAAAAAACCCAATGAAACTTTGCCCGACCTGGGAATCGAACCCAGTACCTTACACTCAGCAATTGCGTTTGCGACCACTAGACTTATGGGGCATTTACGTAGGTATAGTTTAATTTGCCGATCCGCCATTTTCAATGTATTGCCAATCTTTCTTTGTAAGTTCGTTAGGGTTTGAATGAGTTACAAAGCTACTCCTAAGGCCGTATTCTCGGAGGCAGCGGGCCGTGGGACGGCGGCGACAGCGACGCCATCAAATGCATAGTTTTATATTGTGGAACTGTTCTCGCTCCCCGCGCCGCTGCCATTGCATTTGAACGCGCCGCTCTCGCGGCCCGCTGCCGCCGAGAATACGGCCTAGACTCGGTCTCAAAGTCAATGTTTTCGGGGCGGGGGCAGTGGCGGCGCGAGAGCGGCGCGTTCAAATGCATAGTTTTATATGGAACTGTTCTCGCTCCCTGCGCCGCTGCCTTCGACGCTAGTTCTTTATAAATCTATGCATTGAGACGCGCCGCTCCGCACATCGTTGCCACCGTCGCCCCACGCCCGGTGACTTCGTGTGTGTGGCTTTGTAACTCAATCAAACCCTAACTAATTTACAAAGAAAGATTGGCAATACATTGAAAATTACGGATCGGCAAACGAAACTATACGGCCTAAAGAGGACACTGCACTCTAGCTTTACATACAGATGTGTTACTGAGGAATTTGATAAATGATATATATCATAACGTCACGTCTATAATCCCCAGAGGGTTAGACAGAGGTACACCTTCACCCATATTTCGCCAGTTATGTTTAAGTCCCATTTAATAGGGGCTGAGTCTATTGCCATCAACCGGGCACAAATCCAGACTCCGGGTTGCTACTGAGAAAATACTGATGGAAAAACCCAATAACACTTTGCCTAACCCGAGAATCCAACCTAGTACCTCATGCTCAGCAGTATCGCTAGCGACCACTAGACAGCACTAAAAGATATTGTGGCGCCATCTACATCGCCATATGCGAACTATGCATCACACTGACGTCAAGCAGAATCCAGCATCGCTACAAGAAATGTAAAACAGTTTATACTAGTACGGGGAACAGAGTGTATCAGTTCCGTTCTGACAACCAACATATGTACTGATAAATACCAAACAAAAAATTTACCTTCATTTACTGCTTATTTGTAGCTTCCTTGAATTGTGCAAGATTATTCTACTGGTCTGGCATTTTTCTTTTAGTTTACCGTTCGACTAACATATATACAACGTCCCTACATCAACCGTCGGGCAGTAGCCCACCAAACATAACACTCATCTGGTCGGAGTACTTATCCCTTTTCTTGAACTTTACACGCTGTTCCTCATACATCTTAATTTTTTTTTACAAACACTTTTACACGTTTAATCTAGATGCTGTTTGTTTTTCCTATCTGAATACTCTGAAAAGAAACTCCTAAGCAAACTCAGAGATCTCAGAGGAGGAAAGTACCTCACTTATTTGAGTGAACCTGTCCAGTCAGTGCAAGCATTTGTCAGTAATCGTGTAGCTCAACACAGAACTTGAGGAGCTCAACGACTCGACGAACAACACCAAAGAAAAGACATTTGGGTAGGCCGCATGGTACTCCACTTCTTGCCGCTGAAACACTAAGAAATGGTGAAGGGCAGCTTTTTGTGGGCAATTTTACGTTCAAAAATTGCTGATCCTCCGCCTAAATAACGAATAAATATTTATTTTTAATGTGTAACAATTTTCCTTTCACTTTCCTACAATCTGTGGGAGTGATTTCATGAAAAGGGACGGTGTAACAAGAAGACGGGAAAGCGCGCGCTATTTTATTTGACCAATGAGCGCGCGCGGTGCTAGACTTGGCCGTCAGATGGTACCATACCATTTTCTGAGAGGTTGGTACTGTTAGCCAAGTCGCAGATGTTACTTACACATCATATACGACTACTGTTAGGCTCGCTCGTATTTTTTATTTATTTATATTACCAAAGTTTCTGATGATTATAGATTATAGAAGTAGAGATGAAATCTTGCATTATATATTTTTTTTAAGTGAAAACTTCTTTAGGTGCGTTGGGCATTTTTGAGATGGGACTAAACCATTGATTTCGCGACACCGTGATGATACCAGCTTTTGATCATTAAAAAGACATCAACGCGTTGATTACCGCGGTGCTCGAGTAAAAGACATCAACGCGTTGATTACTGCGGTGCCGATTTTTTTCAAATTTTCACTTCTGTCGGCACTCCCGGAGTGCCAGTTTTGTATTTTTTTATTTATTTTTTTATTTGTTTTGTCTGCTAGTGTTTTGCCAACTACTTACAGAAATAAAATCATTTATCATTTAACTATGTTGGGGTCGGCTTCCAGTCTAACCGGATGCAACTGAATACCAGTATTTTACATAGAGCCACAGCGTATATTTTTATACATACACTAAAGCTACTTAATATTTTTTAAAGAAATATCAACTTTAAAAAGTATCCTATGTACTTCTCCAGGCTACCAATATGTCAAATCGGTCAGGGAGTGAAAAGGTAACAGACAGACAGACGGAGTTATTTTCATATTTTTAATATTACTACTAGCTCCCGCTCGCGGCTTCGTTGACGTGGAATGTCGAGCCTATATCCTATCCCATGATTCAAAGTATCCCTATACAAAATTTCATAAAAATCGGTTCAGCCGTTTAGCCGTGAAAGCGTAACAAACAAACAAACTCACACTCGCATTCATAATATTAGTTACAGAAAGGTCGATGTCAGATGAGATCTTAGACTATAATACCTACATTAAGAAAGACAGAAATGGTGATTTATATAATGTTTACATTCCTACAATTAACATATTTATTTATAATTATAAAATTATAATAGCTTATTGTTGAAACGTCATAATGGTATGACTATTATGAGAGAATGAATAGCCTCATATTGTACAATATTTTTATCTCACGAAGCGACGCGCGCTTTTTGTGGGAACCAAGTGTACAAACGCTGTGAATGTGTGCATGAATACAATTAGCGTTAGCACATAACACACACACGCGCACACACATACACACACTTCCGACTTCGCCATTGTCTCGGATAGTCCGAAACCTCCTGCGCTTACACACACATTCACGGCGTGTTTGTACACTTGGTAACCACAAGTAAAGCGCGCGTCGCTTTGTGACATAAAAATCATCTTTTAACAAAAATACTGAGGAAATAAAAACAAGAGATGAATATAAATATTTGAATGGAAAGGGAGAGGAAGACCAAGGAAAACATGGATGGATTTTGTGAGGAATGATATGATATGAAAGAGAAGAGAGTGAATGATAGCGCCACGGTTGACGGGGAAGAGTAGAAAAAGAGAACGTGGTGCGCCAACCCCACGTAACACGGGACAAGGGCAGGAAGATGAGGATGACAAACTTTCTCTAATCTTTTAAATCGGTTAATACATCCAGATTGATTTGAAATAATACTCCTAGCTTGTATTCTCGAAGAGACGGGCAAGGGTACACATTTTGCTAGTAATGAACTGCCTCGTTGATATGGTGGTCGAAAACGCTACCGAAACGCTGAAAGGAGACGCCCGCCTGTCAGGAGTCGCAGGCAGATTCCCGGCCACCGTAGGCGCGGGCTTGCGGACGGTGAGCAATAGGTAGTTCGCCGTCCGATAAGAACCAGGCCTGGGTCGACGGCGCGTTATGTTCCACGCGCGCCTCAAAGAGATGTCTGCAGAACTGACGGTGTCCGCTAGGGCCGATGGCTGTCGTGGTTACGGAAACGTCCAAAAGGGATACCGTGGCCCCTGGCAACATGGCAACTTAAGGAACACGGGTAGGTTTTAGTCAGTAAGAGTCTGACACACCCTCCCGCTCCTCCCAGACTGGGAGAAATTATATGATAATTTGCCACCTAAAAAACTAAAAAAAAGGGTCGGCCAAAGTGTTATTGGGATTTTCTGTAACGAATTTCTCAGTACCAGCCGGAAGTCTGGATCTGTGCGCAGTTGATGGCAATAGACTCGCCCCCTATTACATGGGACTGCCTACCCCTTCTGGGATTAGAGGCATGACGTTATATATATATGTATATATAGTCCCATGATATGACCATATTACAATTTAAAAGTGGACCCGAATTCAGATTTCTGATGACTTAAAAAACTACTTAATACCATTTAAAAGAATAGAAAAAACAATAACCATATGCTCAACTCTGGGCTCACCCACGCCCACGGGTGCTTGCAACTTCCAGACCAACGATACCATGTATGATTACAAAAAACACAAATAAACAAAATCACGCTTCACATCTAAAACCGTCATGTTGAGATGAGGTCTATGATAAACCGGTAGAATACCAGAATACCACAGAATAGTTACAGTACAGAAGGTCAGCTCCATACAACGACCGAAAACGCATGCACACATAGACATGCTTCACGTATAGCGAGTACAAGTGAACTCGTGACTGGCATTCGGTTGAGATAGTATGAGATTCTCTTGTCCTAATCCCAATTTATTTGGAATTGGCGAAACTTGTCTTTTCCTTCCATACTTCTCTATTAGTCAGGTATGACATATAGCCTTTTTAGCCATATTTGATATCGGTCCACTCCTTCTCACAAAGAGAAGGCCTGTGGCCCAGCAGTGTGAGCATTGTAGCCTGATTATACTATGCGTATTTTCATTTCTTTCTTTCTTTCTATGCTTATGCTAAGGCGCACCGTATCAGAAGGATCTACATCTGCGCAATTGAAGCTCGCGCGCACGAACCGTGAACACTACGTGCCTTGAATGGTCTCAAACTACTGAGCACATCCGAAGTAGCACAGATACACGGCCTACAACGATTCGCTAACGGCTCGCGAACATGTCCAAAGGTGTACTTTGTTCCTAGGATGCACGCGAACCGTATTGTTCGTTTTCGCGCGAGGACATTAAAATTGTACGCGAACTACTCGCTAACCGCTCGGGAACATGTCCAAAGGTGTCCATACTATGTATGTTTCTAAAATGCACGCGAACTGCAGTGTTCGTACAGATGTGGACCCGAATTTAGATCGCCGTACATATCAAAAAGATGTGACGTCACACAAATTCTGCATCGCGCAATTAGAGTTTACCGCGCGAACAACATATATAAGACTATCCAACTTCAACCGTCAGGCAGTTTCCCGCCAGACACGACACCCGTCTGAACGGTGGATCCTCCCTTTTCTATGGTGGATGAGTGAACTTTACACCCTGTTCCTCAAAGTCAAAGTCAAATCATTTATTTCAAATAGGCCCATGTATGGCACTTTTGAACGTCAAAATTTACAGAATAATATAATTGATTCTCCTCATATCTCTAAACTAGTCTCCTTTATATGGAGCTGGCCTTCTGTGCTATTCTATGACAATATCGTCTCGGTCTTGACCGTGCCGTTATTTGACAATTAAGGCAGTGTGCCGGTGTGAATGGTGTAGATCAAACGTGCCATAGTGCCTGGGAATTAATAGTAGTGATTCATTGACGTGATTTTATATTTTTGTTTAAGGTGAGTTCTAACTGTATAATTATTATGTGTTAGGAAAATAAAGACTAAGTATTCGAGTTCAAGAAGAATTTTGAATAGTTTAAGTCATTTCAATTACAGTGAATCTGTAATATTTGGTTGCTTGAATTGATGTAAATAGTTTAATAAGCCAGTGATATAACTATTGGAATGTAATACCTCATTGATGTCCTCTACCCTGGGGTGGCCAGAGGGCTCTGCCCGACTCTGACTAAACTAAAATCACCCCGATGTTCCCTCGCACACTTGCGACTTCCGATGTCCCGGACTGATGACGGCCCGCATTCTGTGGGCCCCGACCCGTAAGGGGAGTGAGGTGTTGAAACTTCCCCGTTACGTCTTATAGACGCTCGTGGAACACTAAAGCCGCCATCTCGGGGCCTGTGTTATGGAGGGCGACGGATATCCCCGAATTCCGTTGCTCCTGGACCCATCATTTAGGGGGGCTAGAACGCACCTCTATCAACATATTTTTCAAGTACCACGGGAACTAACTTCATAGACTATTAGCTGAATTGTATGAAACACTAGTTAAATTTCCATGTTCATGGTTTCAGCTTCCGTACTAATTCCGCACCTTAAGCTTAAAATAATTTAATATTTTATTTTACACTTGTGTTGGATCATTAAGTTCCCTTCAAAATGGTTGAGCAAAATGGTTCTGATCCATGCGTGAACAGGCCCCGTCAGTTAAATTGAGACTATTCATTTCTTAGCTGCCATGACTTATTTTAATGATTTAATTTTTGAATTAAAGTGTACGTCGTTTTTTATATCGTTCTCATATCTTTTATATATATAATTCTTCTGTACGTGTGTTTGTCACCTAACTCCTAAACAGCTGAACCGATTTGGATGAAATTTTGTGTGTATGTTTGAGTGGGTCCCTGGATGGTTTGAAAATACAATTGGATCCGGTATGTGGGGCTGTTTGGACAGGACAACGTCTGTCGGGTCCACTAGTATAATTATAAATTTAACGTTAATGATCTAACAAATATTTTTGTAACAATAGAATTTAAAAAAGTGTCCATGGAATTTCTTGCCCGTTGCTTCATAAGTACTTACTACGTTTTGGAATGGGCAACAACTTTCATATTTCTGACTGACCGACTCCTTTACAATTCAAAAGTGCCTGTAAATAGTTTAATTGAAATTAATAATCTAAGATTGAGCACGATTTAAAAAAAAAACACAGTTAACGGAGAAAAAATACAGGTTTCCTATTTCCGCAATAGAATATAGTCATTTGTTGAAAAAATAAAAGCAGAAGGCCAATTATGAGGAAAAGCAACATGCTTTACACAAGATGGCCCATTTAAAGTGGTCCAAAACGATTTGTTGTTTTTAAAACTGCTGGGAAAACTTTGGCACACTCCCTTTTTTGGGGTTCCGTAGTAAACAAGGAAACCTTATAGTTTCGCCATGTCTGTCTATCTGTCTGTCTGCGGCTTAGCTCAGAGACTCTTAGTACTGGAAAGCTGTAATTTGGCATGGGTATGCATATTAATCACTCCAATAAAGTGGTAATATATCTTGATTAAAGTTTTTTAGGTACCTCCCCTACATGTAAAGTGGGGATGATTTTATTTTCCCCATCTATCCCATAGTGTGGGGTGTTGTTGAAAAGGCCGTTCCAAAATATTATGAGTTTCTAAAACCATTTTTGGACTCAAGGATCCGTTTTCGAAATATTAAGCGTTAAGTGCTAATTTTTGTTAGAGTCAAGTGTAACCAGCTAAATGGTTAGTTATGGGTGTGTGAAAAAATTCACAGCAGTATATCATATAATGAAATTAAAAGGAAAACTATCACAGCTAAATAGGCTTTACAAGTTAATGAGTAATAATCGACCAACTTAGATTTCCGGTTGCAAAAACATGTTCTCCTATACATTCCGTAAGGGAGAATACGTTTTTGAACTATAACGTTAAGTTTGTTCTTGGGATAGATTCATCCCAACTACGGAACTCTTCATTGTGCGTAGTCCGATACGCACTTGGCCGGTTTTTTTTTATTTTTACGGACGGAAAATCTGAACGACTTTTTCGAACCGTTTAAGCTTGGTTTTCTCCTAATAATATAATCAGCCTATTATTGCCTCTTCTTATATAGAGAAGACACGAGCATTGATCACCACGCTTGCTTAAGATGGTTTGGTGTTTTCAGACAAATGTAGGTACTAGTTGCGCCCCGCGGTTTCACCCGCATAAGGCTCGATCCCGTAAGAATATTGAGTTATAAAGTACACTATGTGTTAATCCAGGCTATAAACTATCTGTGTGCCAAATTTCATCCAAAACCGTTCAGTAGTTTTTGCGTAAAAGAGTAACAAACATACATCCATCCATCCTCACAAGCTTTCACATTTGTAATATAATATAAAATAAATATATATTAAATATTAATATTATAGTAAGGATATAAATTATAAGTTCAGGGCTCTAACCAAATAGAAAACGAAGACATAGTGTTGTCAACAGTGACGTGAGGCCGGCTTCGTAAACATGTGTTCCGGCTGTTCCGAGTCTGGCTGTTTGTGTATGTGAGTTTAAGTGTTTGTGAAACGCACCCACGATACAGGAGTAATTCCTAGTGTGGGGCGAGGTTTTTTAAAAAAAAACAAAAAAAAAAAACAAAACAAACTTACTTAGTTTCCTGGTTTTTATATACACATTGACATTAATGAATTTTATATATACAATGACATGAATATTTACTTTTAAAGTATTATATTATTTTAATTATTGTGAATGTGAAGACTATGTGGGTCATTCCTTTTTGTTTTATTTTCAATTTTTTCTCAGTTAGTTCTAATTATGGTCTGACAGTTTGAGTAATTTATGTGGCCTACCCAAATGTTATTTTTTTGGTATTGTTCGTCAAATCGTTGAGCTCCTTAAATTTTGAGTTGAGCTGCACGATAACTGACAAATGCGTGCACTGACTGGACAAACCCTCTAAATCTGTGTGATGCTTTCCTCAAAAGACCACTTTAGACACCAATCTACATGGTCTTCACATGATCTGACCAAGATTATGTCTGGACTTTAAAAGAGACTGTGACCTCTGAGTTTATTTCGGCCTTTCTTCTCAGAGTAGTCAGATAGGAAACGCCGACCTCATCTAGTTTTTAAAATATGATTGACGTGTAAAAGTGTTTGTACAAACCTATTTATAGAAATCATTTATCATTTAGTGAGGTGTAGTTTGATTATAGTGTCATTAGTTGTAAATGTGAGCGTGTATGCACAGAGCGGACGTGTAGTTTTTGAATGCTTCACTGTATTGTTCGCAGCGCTATGTCTTAGTTTTTATTCGGTTTAAGGTTCAGGGTTCCCCACTTTGTTCTTCCATCACCAATTGCACACAGCGCTGGAAGACTTAAGAATTGTTTAAAAAATTCTTGTTTCGTATCTCAAATTGTTTGAGTGTGAATAAGCTACATATATATAGCCGTGAACTCCAAAACATTTATTATCTATAAGATAATAAATGTTTTGAAATGGTAAGTAATAAAAAACAGTTTTGAAATGGTACTTAAAATTATTACCATTATAATTTATTCAGGTACGGTAAATAGTGTAATTTATCATTTCAAGTAATGAGATGCAAAAATAATCTTCTAATTTAACAGACAGCTATTCTGGGGAGTTTGTTGCGCCACTTCTTCTTCCCTGATACAGGCTAGGTGGAGCGACGATCTTCGCAGTGTGGCTGGTAGCAGCTGGATAAGAGTTTCGAATCGAGCAGAATAGGGGGCAATTGGAGAGCCCTATGTCCAGCAGTGAACTGCTGTAGCCTGATAATGAAAGCACTAGGAAGTGGTGATGGGGGGCGTTTTGGGGGACTCTCTTATGTAATTTTTACGTTAAAAAATTGCAGATTCTCAGCCTAATTTGAATAAATGACTTTAGATTTTGATTTTGAAAATGCTTGAAAAGTTTTTCTTTGTTCAAGTAACTACTACTTCTTACAAAAATTCATGAATATCGGGTTAGTAGGTTAGCAGTGAAAGCAAACTTAAAAATTATAAAAATGTAATGTAACATAACATATCATCACGCCAATTGTTCCCTGAGGGATTAGGCAGAGAAGAGGTTATTATAGATCTAATCAGCTGATTCAATCATCCTGCCTTTGTCAATGTTGGGGTCGTCTTCCAGTCTAACGGATGCAGTTGAATACCAGTATCTTACATAGAGCGACTACCTATCTAACCTTCACAATCCAGTTACTGGGTAACACGATACCCCTAAGACTGGCTTTCAGACAAAGATCTACGGATGACAGCCGGGACGAACAGCTCAACGTGCTTTCCAAGGCACGGACCCCTCCGTGCCTTGGAAAGCACGTTGAGCTGTTCGTCCTCGATATGTAATGGATGGTCACCCATCCACGATCCCATCCGACCGCGGTAAGCGTAGCTTATAACCTTCGATCGACATTATACTAATCGTTTCCTGTTTTAGAATCATTAAGAATTCATGACTATTAAGAAATCCGTACAAAAACCTGTTATTGAAAATGAGTAGATACTTGTGGTTCTCGTGTTACTTAAGTAGGTAATTAACAAACACAAGTTTTTCGAAAAATAAAAATAAATCAACAAAGGCTCCCGCAGATAGGCGCACGCGACGGCTCGAACGACGGCGCGACGCGACACGGCGCGGCTCTATACGGGTAGAACAAATTCCGTGAATTTTTTATAGAGATTGTTCCACCAGAGTCGCGTCGCGCCTTCACTTCGCATCGTCGCGTCGCGCTTGTCTGCGGTTGCCTTAAGACTGCAATTTTTTATTAACACTATTCCGGTTTTTCTTTGTATTTTATTTCTAATAATTATTATGATAAACTAACTGTTTACCGAGATTTTACTCTATCTTCGGTTACTGTCATCCAGCGGTAGACTCCTACAAAATATCGCTCCAATATGTTGAAGGCGTCCCCACCCTACCGTTAGTCGATCGTGAGCAGCTTAGACAAGTGAGGGTGGTTTTTTTTTTGCTGAGTTCTTTTGGCATTCTATTCATTGAAATGTTTTTATAGATTTACTGTGTCATCCTAGAGAGATCATCCTGAGATCATCCTACTGATCTATATATATATATATATATATATAAAACAAAGTGGTGGTAGTTACACCACTTATTAACTCAAGAACAGCGGGACCAATGTTTATGATTTTTGAGTTTTTGGATTTGTCTTCGTCCGGAATAGAATAATAACTTTTAAAACATTAGAAAAATTCACGAAAAAAAAAAATATATGAAGAATGCATGCACTTAAAATATATGCCATAAATCCTAACAAAAAGTACTAGGCTTGCATGAATTTTGATGATATATAGGTATGTAGATTGGTAGGTAGGTAGGTAGGGTAGGGAAGGTAGGGTAGATAAAGTACATTAAGTGCGCCGTAGATAAGTCCTTGATGCTATCTTTGCGAAGCCGGGTCGCATCAGCTAGTAATATTATAAATGTGAAACTTTATGAGGACGGATGGATGTTTGCTACTCTTTCACGCAAAAACTACTGAACAGATTTGGATGAAATTTGGCACACAGATAGTTTATAACCTGGATTAACACATAGAATAATTTTAATCCCGATATTCTTATGAGATCGAGACTTATGGTGGTGAAACCGCGGGGTGCTAGTGCCTAACTAAGCCCGGCTTAGGGCATCGCTGGGGCCCCGCAGGAGGAGACGCCCAGGGCGTCGGGAATCGCGGGGCGATTTCCGGCCACCGTAGGCGCGGGCTTGCGGGCGGTGAGCAATGGGTGGCTCACCGTCCGATAAGGACCAGGCCCGGGTCGACGGCGCGATGTGTTCCACGCGCGCCTCAAAGAGATGTCAGCAGAATTGAAGGGGTCCACTAGGGCCGATGCCCGCCGGGGATGCGAAGAAAACCGAAAGGGAGATCGTGGCCCCCGGCAACAGGGCAACCGAAGGAACACGGGTGGGTTTTAGTCAGTAAGAGTCTGACACGCCCTCCTGCTCCGCCCAGAGCGGGAGAAGTTATTTGATGATTTCCCACCCTCAAAAAAAAAAAAAAAAAATAAAAAAAAAAAAAAAATAAAAAAAAAAAAAAAAATAAAAAAAAAAAAAAAAAAAAAAAAGGCACAGGCTGAATCGGATTCAAAACGTTTCGTATTTATACTATGTCTATCAAAATGGACATAACCTTTTCGGTAGGTTATGTCAATCCATTTTGCCTCATGCTCCATCACCCTATAGAACGTCACTTTTCTAGGCAATATAAAAAAATAAAAAAAATATTTCATATAAACCGAGTGGGCACTTATGAAACGTCAGAAGCTAGGTGCACGGTTCCGATTGGTCGTTTCCAATGGAGAAGAGCCGGCAAGAAACGACTTTTTTTTCTAATAACAATGTTAATAGGTATGGGAGGACAGTGTAGGCCTTTCAACAATTACCAGATACTTAACAAAGTATAAAATGGAAAATCAACAAATCTACAGTCTACTAGGCGTTACAACTTCCTCACATTCACAAAATATTATTTAGCTATATATCAATTTTTTTTACCGTTGTTGCCAATAAGCTTGATACATTGGTGATAGACCGATTAGCATACCGCGCAATGATAGTCGATGTTACCATTCCACATGACGGGAACCTCGTGAAAGCTGAAAAAGAGAAACAAATAAAATATCTCGACTTAGCACACGAGGTTGTTGACATGTGGAATGAGAGCTCAGCCATCATTGTGCCGATTGTCGTAACGGCCAATGGCCTGATGGCCGAAAGCCTCGACCATCACCTCTCGAGGCTCTCGTTAGGCGGTTGGATCAAGGGATTGAATGATTGAATGAATTCAGAAGGCAGTACTCCTCGATACAGCTCGCATTATGAGAAGGTTCTCGTCTCTGCAGCCCTAACCACCGGTAGCTTGGACCTTGCCCCCAACACCGGCGGACCTCTCTTTCTTTTTTTCAAGATTTTTTTTTAAATGTTAGTAAAAAAGGAATATACGAAATAATAATACCTATTTAAACCAAATGACATGATTACAACTGTAACAAATCTGAATATTTATAACACCCACAAAAACCACAAATAAAGAGTTGAAATTATATTTCCCACACTCATCTTTTAAACAAAATGGACCAAATTATCCGGCATACATTAACCTCGATCTTAAATGTGGCCATGGACTACCGAGCTTGGGCACAAGCTACTCTTCCTATCCGTATGGGAGGCCTCGGCGTCCGCAAAATTTCTAGTATTAGTTTATCGGCTTTCATATCCTCGGTTAACTTTTATCATCTGGACGTTTTATAATCTGGATGAGCTTTTTGAGAAAAAATAATGTTCTTAGTAATTTATTTCTAAGAACATTGTTGCAATTTGCCTTGTAATACAATTGCTTATCCGACATGGACTGATGAGCCTAATAATGTTTACGTTTAAAATAAGAACTAATTTACACAATTATGCAATAAATATATATTTTAATAATAAATAATAATCGTTTATTTAAAAAAGGGGCACATTTACAATAAATAAACAGGAAATTGCTTGAAACAAGGTTGAACTTGTGCTTTAGCTTAGGAAGTGCATAAATAATTAATACGTAATAAATTAACAATGAGTGTAAATAAAAGTAAAACAGCTTATTAGCGGTTCTATTTGCAGACAACAAGTTAATCTTCTGTCTGTGCATAATCTGTTAGTAAATATTTAAGTATAATTTTTGTACAGATAAAAGAAAGAAAATGGCCTGAAATGGGCCTGAGCCTGTGCACACGATGCGTTGCGGCGCCGCACCGCAAAGATTTTGCCGCATTAGTGATCACACGGACGCCGGGCGCTACGGCGCCGTAACGTTGTTACGCCGCAGAGGTGCCGCGCCGCAAAGCTCGTAAATTGACATCTGTGAAACGTGTGTTTTTGACAACGCACAAACAACTGAGCGGTGCCGCTCCGGTGTCGCAACGCGTACACCCCTCCCCGCCTCGTCTCGCGGGCTGCAAGTCCGGTGTATGTGCGGTGTACGCCGGAACGCACCATGTGGCATACCATGGATATTTGTATGTAGGACGCCACGGCCACACCGCTCCGGTGCCGCAGCGCCGCAACGCATCGTGTGCACAGGCTGAAAGTATAAAAAATCATTCTACAAAGTCATGTCTGATTGATGTTGATGTTATTTCAACTCAAACAGATGATAACTTCATTGTTATTCTGTATTATCAGCCGATTAAAGCAGCAGGTCAAAGACCTTCCTTCCCAGTTCCTTCCACTTATCCTTATCTACTACTATTTGTTGCCAATCCTCAAGAAATAAGTCGAGTTTGTCGCACCATCTCTTGGGCTCAAACCAAATAATTAGCCAAGACAGCGCTGTCAACAGCGACTTGAATTAAGTTTCGTAAACATGTGTGCACTTAGGTTAGTTTCATTGTACATAGTTGTACATGTGTGCGTGTGAGCGTGTAAGCACAGAGTGGAGGTGTAGTTTTGGCATGCTTCACTGTATTGTTCGCAGCGCTCTGTCTTGGTTTTTTATTCGGTCTGAGCTCCTGTGTATAAAAGAAATAACTGAAAACCTTAAGGCTCCGTGCACGAAAAAATCCCTTTTTTGTCAATAACTTATCTAATTGTAAGAAAGCTTGAAATAATTGAAACATTAAGTCTGTGTAAGTATAAAAGTACAGTTTTCGTGGTGCTAAACCATTCGTGTCAGTCACAGCACCTGTTAATAGTTGCATCACTTTTGCGCTCTCGAAAATATGGTTTATTTCGCCTTTGATTTACTTAATGAAGATATAGTATAATCATAAAATAAAATTTGATTTTATTTCAAGGATAGCTGAAGACTAATGTGTGATTTTTAAATTTCTTGGTATGGTTTGCTAAATAATAAGAAAAAATACATTACTGACAGGGTTTACGGACATTTTACTTCTGTTATATTTTGTATGGAAATTGAAAAAAGTGGTTGTACATAGGGGTATGTACAAGTAGACCATATAATGTTGTTGATGATATTTTTTAATTTTCAAAATCAAAAGCAGTTTCTTCTAACGAAACGATCAAACATCAGTCTCGCGTCAATTTTTGGAAAACTTGTTGCGAATTTTAATGATTTTCCACGAATCCTTAATTTATTTAAAAAATCCCTTTCCACTATGTATCAAAGAATTCGACTTTTCAAATAACAAATAATTTTGTTTACATTCCGTTTCCCTTTCTCGCAACTAATGAACAAAATTGATTAAAATCAGTCGATTTCATGTATGGTATTAAGAGGTCACTATACTCATAATAGTGAGCAACTTTTATCATCAAATGGACCAAACCTGAAATTGCGAATAAAATTGAGCTGTTCCTACCTTTTGTCGAGTTATGCGAACATAAAAGTATGACTGATTGTTTTTTGCGATTTCAGGTTTGGTCTCATTAGATAATAAAAGTTGCTCATAATTATGTGTCTATTGACCCCACAGAGGTTTCTAGTTATTTCTTTTACAACCTGTATAAGTTCTAAAATATAAATATGAACAGTATGGGAACTAGGCCTAATTGTTGAAATAATTACCTACGCTTAATTTTGAAAAAGATCGCGGCGACCACTCGTCTCACGGCACCCGCAACTGACAGCACCGCGACAATCGCTTAGGTGTCTCGTCAATGAGTGCGTTTGTGTGAGTGTGCTGTTTTGAACGATTAATACGTAGTTTGTTTTTTTTTCGATAGGTCATCTCATAGCTGACCTCTGAGGTCATGATAATTTAACCGGTCAATTCTATGGTTGCCTTAAGCTGGTAAACTCAAAGCCTCGAGCCAGGGAAATACAAACTAAGCTAAAAAGCTAGGTGAACGCTCGCTAAGGGGACCCCCTAAGGTACGAGCCTCGGCTTAGGGCGTCACCCAAGGGAAGACATCAAAGATGGGACGGGCTGCATCAAAGTTTTGATCATGATTATTAATCGAGGACAATACGTAGTTTCAGTACTGCCCATATTTATACTGTGACAATACGTAGTGAGCAAACGTGGTAATTAATGCTCCTACCTTCTGTGTTTGAGCAGAGGCCTTTGTCTTGCAATAACAAGCCGATGTTATTATTATTAAAAAAATGTCATTATGCTTTATAAAATAAGAATGTTATTAAATACAATTCTTTTCTATATGAATGGTATATTTCTTACAATCTATTTTTAATGCCAGAGAACTGGCAAAACTTGTTACCTTCACAAATGTGATTGTGTTTTTATTATGTTACTAAATAAAAAAATAATGTTTCAAGTTATGTTTAAGTCCCATGTAATAGGGGACGACCCTATTGCCATCAATCGGGCACAAATCCAGACTCCCGGCTGCTACTGAGAAATTCCTGATGGAAAAATTACTTATTAAACTTTTCCCGACCAGGGAATGGCCTCTGACTCTGATCGAACTCGATTCCACGTTCAAAAGTCACGTAGTCGAAGCAGTCATCAATCTTAGAGTATATATCACTGGAGAAGCCTTACGAACACTTCCCTCTCTGTAAAATTACAAGAGCAAATGCTCTAACACGGTCATAAAAACTACTTTCAAGTCGATTCGAACGCACAACGTTAATCGTTTTCGAGTCGCGGGGTTCTCATCAGTGCTCCATGAAAATGCCAAGTTGTGCTGTTAAAACATGTAAAAAGCGTTCGAATACGTGAAACTTAAATAAAGACGGAATAATCCTTTATATGTAAGTATTTTTATCTAGTCAATAATTTAAATAAATTCAAACTAAATTCAAGCAAAATTCCGAATGATTATCGATATCGATAAAAAAGAAAATGGATGGTACGGACTTCTCTTTCCGGGCTCGAAAAAACAATAGCTATTGTCCTTTTTCGTAGAAACTACCGCGTCCCCCGCCAAAAGTGACAGGCTTTTCTGTTCAGAACATTGCGCTTATAGCTTTTCCAGTGATATATACTCTAAGTCATCAATATTTGAAGTGAAAACTTACTAAGGCGTACTGCGGTTTTTCTGAATAATGAAGGAAACTGAACCGTCAGGTTTGGGTCACTGATACTGATTCGGGTATACTCGGCTCCAGTCGGTCGATGACGCTGAATCGGGTATACTCGGCTCTAGTCGGTTGGTGACGCTGAATCGGGTATACTCGGCTCCAGTCGGTCGGTGACGCTGAATCGGGTATACTCGGCTCCAGTAGGTCGCTGACGCTAAATCGGGTATGACTCGGCTCCAGTCGGTCGCTGGCGCTAATTCGGGTAAGTATACTCGGCTCCAGTCGGTCAGTGACGCTAAATCGGGTATACTCAGCTCCAGTCGGTCGGTGCCGCTGAATCGGGTATACTCGGCTCCAGTCGGTCGTTGACGCTAAATCAGGTATACTCGGCGCTGAATCGCATATCTCGGCGTTAAATCTTGTATACTCGGCTCCAATCGTAATTTTTCACTTCTATCGTGTTTTTATTGTTTTTAATCCTATTAGCCAGACATTACAGAGATGCTTGTAATTATCGTAGTAAAATATCACTAACCTTTATAGGCACCGTTCACAGCCTCGAGCGATGCGACTTGCGTCAAGCGACAAGCGCGCGTGTCACCTGTGTTCGTCTCAGTGTCCGATAGAAACTGGTTTCTACGACCGAAACCGAAACCCGAACCAAATTTTAGCAACAGTCTCAGTTTCGGCCGAAACCGAAACCGAAACTTCCTTACAAGGATCATGTTTTTGGGGAAAAATAAAGAAAACGTTATTATAATCAGTCAGTCTATTTTTTTTTTTAATAAATCTCTAACATCACACGAAAACTCACAACAAACAAAACGAACTGCAAACACAAGCCAGTTACGACATGATTAGGCACGTGGACGCGGCATAATGTCTCCTTCGCTTACTCGCTTGGATGGAATTTAACGCGCCGAACGTGGCCAATCACAGCGCGACAACTCTCGAATGCAGTTTCGGTTTTGGTCATAGTTTCGACAGGTATGCCGCCGAAACCGAAACTCGTATGTTTGCCGAAACTCGACTCACACCGAAAAAACCGAACTTTCGGTCGGACACTAAAGGGTCTCATGGCTAAATAATAACAGCCGTACGGGTCGATCGAAAGTAAAGCTACGTTTGCCGCGGTCGGTTCGTGGATGGGTGATCATCCTTTACATATCGAAACCCCTTCGTGCCTCTGAAAGCAAGTTAAGCCGGTTTGTTCCGGCTATCATTCGTAGATGTTTGATAGGCGGTACGTGTGGTCAGTAGTCCAAAAGTCTGTCAATCGGTCTTAGCAAGGAGTACCTAGTAACTGGTTTGTGGAAGACAGTAGCTCCGTGTAAAATACCGGTATTCAGTTAAATCAGGTTAGACTGGAAGCTGACTTGAACGTACTTGGGAAAAGGCTGGGCAGATTGTGACTGTCGCAAGACGCGTGTCGCTTGAGGATGTAACTCGTGGTGTAAACATTTTACTATTGATAACTATAATTCTTTTATCTTGCACTAATTGTGATAAAAACTCTTGTAATTAATTAAGTAGTCGAATTGGCCTCATGCTGGCAAAGTAAAGTGTGTTAGTAACTATTATTGTGGTATAATGAAGCGTCAAAAATCTTTTAAAAAGGTAAATGTGACAAAAAAAAATGTATTTCCCAAAGTCAAAGTCAAAGTCAAAACATTTATTTCAAATAGGCCCATGTATGGCACTTTTGAACGTCAAAATTTACAGAATAATATAATTGATTCTAGTCGCCCCTTCCAAAAGGTAGTTTTCGTATGGAGAAGAATGGGCAAGAAACTCCACCGTTACTCTTTTAAAATGTTTTACAATAGTTTGTATTAGTACGTACATTAGTTAAATAATTATATGTGAAGACGATGCACCTAGAATAAAATTACTATACCACAATAGGTAAAAAGAATTAAAAATGAAGCAACGACAGATAATTTAATTATATGATAGATACATGGTGCTCACATATTTACAAACATAGTAAAAGTAGACGATTTTCCTAATGTTTTTAAAATTAATAAGTCGGTGTGTGAGGAAGTAATCACAGAATGTAAAATCAATGTCATATAATACAAAATTATAAATTTAACGATTAAATTAGCAACCTGTTTGATTTTGTCTTGATTCTAAATTGTCCTATGGAGCAGGACCAGCATGTTTCCAAGCACTCTTATCTTGGATATAATCCTCTAATTTGTAATATGCTTGTTTACAAAGTGTACTTTTAATCTGAGTTTTAAATTTTCTTTCATTTAATTGCAATATGTCACAAGGTATTTTGTTGTAACATTTAACACAGTACCCCATAAAAGATGTATGTACTTTAGATAATCTGAAAAATGGTTGATCTAGTTTATCTTTATTTCTAGTATTAAAATTATGTCTATCACTTATTTTATTAAAAAGATGTGGATTTTTCCTTACATACACAATATTTTCATAAATGAATTGGCAAGGTACCGTCATAATATTAATCCTTTTAAATAGTTTCCTGAGAGATTCGCGGCGACGTAGATTATAAATGGCTCTGACAGCTCTCTTTTGTAAAATAAAGATGGATTCAATGTCAGCAGCCCGACCCCACAGTAAAATGCCATACGACATAATGCTGTGGAAGTAGCTAAAATAGACCAATCGCGCGGTTTCTACATCTGTTAACTGTCTGTCCCTACTACGGAACCCTTCATTGTGCGGGGTCCGACAAGGACACAATAACGAACACTAGGCCGGTTTTTTTAAAGTGATATTTCAAGTGACTACAATAACAGCGGCCGTTGACCACCCAATTTTTTTTTAAATTTCTCTTCATCATGCTGAGAGCAGTGGTGGCGTGGTTACGGCCACGACTTACCATTGTAGGTTGTAAGTTTGAACCCAGACAGGCTTTACTTTGTGTAAATTATTTCATCACTATTGCTCTCAAAACGGTGAAGGAAAATATCGTGAGGAAACCGGAATATCCTAGAACCAAAAATTCGAAGATATGCGACATCTACCAACCCGCACTGGGCCCGCGTGGTGGATTACGGCCCACTCCCTCTCATCGAAGAGGCCTGTGTCCCAGCAGTGGGAACATTATAGGCTGATTATGATATGCTATGCTGAGATAGGAGCCCTTTGGCCTCGTACAGGAGTTTTTGTGATTTCCTGTGCGAGTCTCAATACTTTTTTCTTTCTTTCTTTCTTTCTTTCTTCCTTTCTTTCTTTCTTCCTTTCTTTATTTCTTTCTTTTTTCTTTATGTTATCGTGTTTAGATATCGATACCCATCGCCTCTGTGAAGTTTAGCTATCCAATTTCAAATAACCCTGTAGGTCAGCGGTTGCCAAACTATGGGTCGCAACCCACTGGTGGGTCATTGATTTTCAACTATGATTAATATTAATATTAAATACCGAAATAAATTCGATGTATCAAACTCACTGCGATTAAAAGTAACTGAAATTGGAGTTAATGCCAAAGCTACAATGACAAAAAATAGGAAACAAATTCATCCTTCTCATTTAAATAGAACTCTTTTTATTTGGGTGGGAAATCATCAAATAACTTCTCTGCCCTCCCGCTCTGGGCGGAGCGAGAGGGCGTGTCAGACTCTTACTGACTAAAACCCACCCGTGTTCCTTCGGTTGCCCTGTTACCGGGGGCCACGACCTCCCTTTCGGTTTTCTTCGCGAAATAGCACTCTTTGTATTCAAATTTTCGATTGTAACTGTTTTTTTTTTCTTATTTGAAGTCTTTTATTCATATAGGTAAGTATGCCCCTTATTTCTCCATGACAGCCAAAAGGTGAGTCCTGAATTTGGAAGATTTTGTTAGGTGGGTCGCGATCCAGTCAACTTTGGGAACCACTGCTATAACTATATCTCTGCTTAACCCTTCAGGTATTATACGCGTGATATTATGTTGGAGTCTGGCAAACGAAAGTAGGGACAAAAAAACGCGGCAAATTGAAAAAATATCAGCATAGCAACCCCAAAATTTTTAAGACATACCTGGAATAACCCAATTTGATACTTTAGAATTATTTGTTTAAAATCATGCTTCCTATTATGTTCCAAAACAAAGAGACGTTTCTTGACATTTTATAAAATCAGTTTACTTTGTATTATGCGGCAATTCGAATGTAAAAAAAAACAACAATATTTTATAATAACTTTGGTTAATATTCACTACCATAATCAAAATCTGTAAGTAAAACTTCCATGTGAGAAGATTCATTAGAGTCATTATTTTGTCATTTTTGAGTTTGCGATCTCCTGACTTTGATTATATATGTAAGTTAAAATTTGTTCCCACAAAAACAACTTAATGCTCCTAAAACAGTGCTTCCTCTCTCCTACCCTTTTTGCTGTGCCCTACAGGGTCCATAATGATCTAAATGTTATAATTACCACCTAATGCTGTATCAAGATCACTCCATCTTGTTTCGGCAAATTGAAGTTGACATTACTATAGGCTTGCAGTATAAAAATTTTGCAAAATATTCGAATGTCTACTTTCGTTTGCCAGTAGCAAACCATCAGTTTGCCACCTATGTTTTTTAAAAGTGTTTTTAATAAATTTCCTATCACTTCCAGGTCATGTCGTCCTCCATCTACTGCCGACTATTCGGCCAGGCTGTGGCGCTCAGCCTGCACTCTGGCAACTCCGTCGTCATGTTCCTCTCCATGCAGAATGACGAGCTAATGAATGATGAAGACATCAATACCATGACGTCGATGCAGAGTCGATATCTGACAGTGTGGAATATTGTAAGTTGTGGTAGTTTTGATACTTGAAAACGAACGTTCTCTGAGCCGTATGGGTTGGAGTGCGGTGTGAGACAGGGAGGGTTGACGTATCCAGTCCCTTCAACCTTTATATTGATGATCTCATAGTCGAGCTCAGTAGTATGCGTGTCGGCTGCCAGGTTGGTGGTGTTAGTATTAACAGCATCAATTACGCGGACGACATGGTACTGCTGGGCCCGAGCCCGACTGAGGGATCCATAGGAGAAATATTGAAGGTTTGTGAGGAGTATGCTGCCTTACATGGTCTTGTGTACAATGTACATAAATGTGAATACATGGTCTTCAAGGCCGCTAGTAACTGCCCTAATCATTAACCTAGTTTTTCTCTAAATGGTGTGAGCATAAATAAAGTCCACCAATTTAAGTACTTGGGGCACATACTTACCGACGACCTTAAAAATAATGCAAACATCGAAAGGGAACATAGGGCACTGGCGGTCCGAGGAAATATGTTGGCCCGTAGATTCTTTCGCTTTACGGACTAAGTCAAAATCACTCTGTTCAAGACCTTTTGTCAAGGTCTGTATACGGAGGGTCTACGGATCAGCTACACCAAAAGATCGCTAGATGTTTTACGTATCCAATCCAATCATGTTTTTAGGATGTTGTTGAAACTACCCCGTTTCTGTAGCGTATCGGAGATGTTTGCTCAGAACCGAAATGATGGCTTCCATGCAGTGATTCGCAAAAAAGTCGCATCACTGATGCATAGAATGTGGGTTAAAGACAATAGCATCCTGAAAACAATGATGGAAAGCCCTTACACCCCTTTTCCAAGGCACTATGTGGGGAGAATGGTCAGGTAGCATATTCTTTGCTTTATCGTCCTCTGCACATCATGCCGCAGTCACCAGCTAAACTATCCTTGTTTTGTGTATACAAACACTAGTGATAAGGTGTTTTACAAAATTAGACCATATTGTTGTCCAAACTGACTGAATAAATAAAAACTACCTACGGTCTTGATATTTTGAAACCATCATCATTATCACCGTACAGAAGTCCACTGATGGACATCAGCCTCTCCTATTTCACGCCATCTATTTCCGGCAACTCTGATCCAGCTGTTACCAGCCACCCTGCGAAGATTGTTGCTCAACCTAGCCTGAGGGCGTCCTTCCTTACGTTTGCCGATTCGCAGTCTTCACTCAAGATCACGTCTACCCCAACGGTCATCGACTCTACGGCTAACATGGTCGGCCCATTGCCACTTCAGCTTGCTTATTCTGGTAGCTATGTCGATAACTTTGGTTCTCTGCCGGATCACCTTGTTGCGGATTCAATCCCTTAGAGGAGACTCCAAGCATTCAAAAAATTCAAAATTCAAAATATTTTCATTTCTCATAAACCTACATGGGCACTTATGAAACGTCAGAAGCTAGGTGCACAGTTCCGATTGGTCGTTTCCTATGGAGAAGAGCCGGCAAGAAACTCCACGGTTACTCTTTTAAAAATAATTGGCCTTTACAATTCTTTCAAATAACAGTGTGACTAGGTATGGGAGGACAGTGTAGGTCTTTCAATAAGTACCAGGTACTTAAGAAAATAGAAAATGGTCAACAAATCTACAGTCCACTAAGCCTACAGACCCCGTTCATAGCCCGTTCCATAGCTCGCTGAGCGACCTGGAACTTTGAGACCACCTCGGTGATATTGTGGTGACAAAGGCGACTGCTGTCATGGAGAACTTGGGTTTGATTCCCGAACCGATAAAATTGAGGCTGGAACCTGAAGTCTTTTTTTGAACCCAGTTTTCGGCAATAGGCTTACTCGGTCTACCAGTGCAGGCTCACCTGCACAGGTTAACCTCTTCAGTAGATCGTAGTGTGTATAGCCGCCATTATAAATCATTATTTTATTTTTCAGGCTTTCCAGCTGTCATACTTCTCGCTAGCTTTTGCCTGTGACTTTTTAACGGTGACAGGCAAAGACAACCTGATACCAAAGAGCATCAGAAGGTTCAGACAAACTTTCTTTAGTGCCATAATTGTCCCTGTGGCTATGGTAAGTAAGACCTTAGTATTACTTGCTTGTGGACGAAGACTAGAGCTTTTTTTTAATATTTTTTATTCACAACGTGTAACCTCTTGGCCTGCATCTCAACGGATGGTAAGTGATGATCAGGCCGAAAGTGGAAGTGAGCTTCATCCGGAATCCTCAACCACAGAGGAACTGGCTATCTTACCTCTAACTGCCCAAACACAACAATGCTGTTAACATTGTTGTTATGGCGACAGACTTAGATAAGATGGTGGTAGCTAGCCAGGCGGGCTTAGAACAACCACCAACCAAACTGAGCAGAAAATGTTGCCCCCACTGGAAATCGAACCGGGAACTCTGGGTCTGAGACAGATAGTCTAACCACTATATCACAGAGGTGGCTTCTTATTATTGTGCATTTTTTAATACGTAATTGAGCTTAATTCTGACAAAACTACAGATTACAGAAAGAAAGCCAAAACAAACGAATCCACATATAAATGAAGTATTTGTAATCTTTTTTAGGGTTCCGTACCCGAAGGGTGCGAATCGGAACCCTATTACTAAGCCTCCGCTGTCCGTCCGTCTGTCTGTCAACGGGCTGTATCGCATGAACCGTAATAGGTAGACTGTAGAAATCTTCACAGATTGTGTATTTTTATTGAGGCTATAACAACAAAAATACAAATAAAAAATTAAAAACGTGGCACTAACACAAAATACGTGTATAGAACATTGGTCTGTAACCTAATTAAAGAGCACAATCGCGTTTACAAAAAATAAACTTGCGAAACCTTGAAAGTAAAAATAAATGCATAGAACATTGATCCGTAATATATATAAATAAAGAGCATAATCACATTCACAAAACCTTTAAAGTAAAAATACTTGCATAGAAGAATGATCCGTAACGTAATATACGTACATAAAGAGCATAATCGCGTTTACAAAACATTTAGAGTAAAAATACTTGCATAGAACATTGATCTGTAACGTAATATAAATAAAGAGCACAATCGCGTTTACAAAAATGAGGTGTCGTCATAGTGTCGCGAAATCAATGATTTACTCCCACCTCAAAAATGCCCAACGCGCCTAAAGAAGTTTTCACTTTTAATAAGTTAAAAATTAATAATAATATAATAAAAGAAACATATTTTTTTTACAAAAGTATTTAAAAAACATATAGTGTTAATAATATTGTACGGTGGTACGGAAAACTTCGTGTGCAAATCCGACTTGCACTTGGCCGATTTTTGATAGTTAGACAAACAATGCACAGCCTAATCCACTGGGTCTACAAGCATGAAATTGTGCACAAGAGTTCCTTGTGAGTATAACAAAGAGGAGCACTAAGGAAGGATTTCTGAAAAGTAATCCCCTACAGGGAATGAAAGTTTGTATGAAAATTCGAAATTTTTACTGATGGAGAATTCTAGCACACAGCTTGTTTACGTACATCATAATCAGCCTCTAATGTTCCCAATGCTGGGAAACAGGCCTCCTCTCTGTGAGAGGGAGTGGGCCGTAATCTACCACGCGTGCCCAGTGCGGGTTATAGATGTCACATGTCTTCGAATTTTGGGTTCTAGGACATGGCGGTTTCTTCACGATTTTTTCCTTCATCATTGAGAGCAGTGATGAAAATTTACGTTTAAATGTCTAGATTTCTAGAACAATTTAGATACTTTTCTATTCGCGGTCTAATTATTGTCTATATTTAGTTAAACCTAACAACGAAAATACTAAGACAATTAATTAAATGCAAAATTCAAGCATTTTATTTTTGTACCTCCAAAAACCTGTTATACCATTTGACCTTGCTTATATCGAAGACAATAATATGAATTTAAACACATTAAATCATCGCAGATCCACAAAGTTTTAACTCCGCTCGAATTTCAAAGTGATTTTTAACTTTAAGAATGACACACGACAAAAAAGGTTGATAAACGAATGAAATCGAGGGTCGACTGTAGGTATGTAAAAATTTGGAAAAATACTATGCTTGTTTATCTATCTATATATAAAAATCAATTGCCGTGAATTAGGCTCCAGCTCGTCCCATCTTTGAAGTCCTCCCTCCGGTGACGCCCTAAGCCGAGGCTCGTACCCCACAGGGGGTGCCCTTAGCGAGCGTTCACCTAGCTTTTTAGCTTAGTTTGTATGCCCCTGGCTGGAGGCTTTGAGTGTAGCAGCTTAAGGCAACCACAGGATTGACCGGTTAAATAGTCATGACCTTAGAGGTCAGCTATGAGATGCCCTACAGAAAAAAAAAAGTGAATTAGGCTGAATCTATATTCCGCTTCAGAACTCCGATCTTATTAGTTAATATTGGCTCATTTCTCCGCTCCGCTGCCTCGCACCGCTCCTGTGAACAGGCAGCCGTAGTCTAACAAAAACTCAAAAATGGCTGGACCGATTTGAATTTTTTTTTTTATTGTTCTTCTCAATACTGGGGTGGTTTATGAAAAAAGAAAATTAGGAAAAACCCAATCTAAATTTTATCTCACGTGGTACAAAGTTCAACGGGTCCTCTGGTCTTTACATAAAAATGGATATCTTAATACGTATAAAACAAACTCGGGTTTGTTCGAACACTTATAACTCGAGAACGGCTGGACCGATTTTCATGGTTTTTGATTTGTTGTATTTGTCTCCGTCCCGAATAGCAGAGTAACTATTAAAAATTGACGAAAAAAAAAAGATATGAAGAAAAATGTTTTTATAAATTTTGCATTTATGATATCCCGGTATATATGCCATAAATCCTTAATGCTACCCGTGTGAAGCTGGGCCGAGTCAGCTAGTTTTTTTAAATAAAAAGAAGTACTAAATAAAAGCACAGATTATAAAAATAGTAATAAAAGCAAAATTCAAGCAAGAATAAATATTCCCTCCATAATATTAGCTCTCGTGAATTGAAGCAGGATTAAATATACCCTCCATAATATTAGCTCTCATGTAACCCGCAAAATATACAGTTTTTAATTTTATTATTTATGTACACACAGTAAAATACATCCAGAAACGACATAATTATAATTTAGAGTACAAAGGTACTGCTTATTTCTTAAGAAATTTCTTCCAGCAGACCTGCGAAAGGAGAAATGAGAAAGAAATGTAGACAATAGTGTGTAAGAACAAGAAGAGAAAAATATGGATATGCGAAATCTTAAACTAAAACATTAAAATATACCTACACATAAAAACGTAATAAATTAAGATATACTTAAATAAATACATAAAGCTTAAATACATAAACATACAAACTATAGGTATATCTCAATATAAATTATACATGATTACAAAGGCAGAGTCGTGGGCACTGAGCACAAATCGTTTTCAATAGTTATCATTTTAGAAATTCGAATAAATGTAATACATACTTACATTTAAGCCGTTTAGAATAAGAAATGAGGACATGAGAGGAAGTCTGAAAGTGGCACCGGTGACTGAAAAGTTAGTCACGGTCAAGTTAGTGTGATGCGGAGGAATGATGAAAGTTTTGAGAATGAATGTCGATGGCTGTAAGAGAAGGGGAAGACCAAAGAAACAATGGATGGACTGTGTGAAAGATGATATGGCTAGAAAGGGATTGACTACTGAGATATCGACTAATAGAGGAGTATGGAAGACAAGAACATGTTATACCAACCACAAATAAATTGGGATAGGACAGGAAAATACACCACAGAGAGTAATATACTAAAACCACTACATTAAAAGCCCGCATGGAATGATTCATAGAGAAATCTGGAGACGAATTTTTGGCGACTTTTGGAGACAAAGATTTGTGCGGTTGAGTGCACATCATTGTTTTTACCATAGACAAATAGACTGAGCGTTCCGTATTCAGTTGCGCAGTGAATACAGAACCGAAAAGTACGAGAGAGACAAAGGGAATTTGCGGCCAATAGTTGTCTCTTTAGTAGTACTAACAGGTGGTGGCCGCACAGTCGCTTTGTCTCTTTCTAGAGAGTGCAGTGGGCCTAAAACAGCCGCTTTGGCAGAATCATAATATGATAATCTGTTTGACTGACTGTTTTGTATTATAATGAAACTATAGAAATAAACATTAGAAATCTCATTTGATAAATAAAAACTGTAAAGAAAAATGATCTAGTAAAGGAGACGAAAATGGTGTGAATTTATAGATTCAAACATATATTAGTTTATTGCAATGACTAATTGCTATCCCACAATTCACACAGCGATCTATAGTTTCAAGAATATTTAATCCACAAACCGGCGGTAAAATTCAAAATAACAATTCCAAGTCGTGTGAGCGATCTTCGGTGTCCAGTGTGAAAACAAGGGTCGTACAAGGTAGGCAGGGTCAAAACCCTTAAAAAACAAAGCAGTGCTGGTTGTAAATGAAAAATATCCGGAAAGCTTTCAAAACGCATCGGAAAACACGAAACAAGTGGCAGCTGTCTAATAGGGATGGGCATTGCGACGACGAACCATTTACAAAGACCGTTTCATGTTTTGTGATGATGAAACCGTTCTACGTCCTGGGTTGAAATTCAAACAGTCTTCATTGCACAAACCAGTCTTCGAATTACTTGGTGCGATTTTTTATTTTACATCTAAGAAAATACAGTCAGGTACAATGATTCAACTATCTATCACACTCGTAAAACAGTCCAATAAAAAGTGTCAATTTAATACAAATAATATTGTCAATAACGTATAACCAGTTGTCAATGCTGTCGTTCGTGATGCGATAAAACCATTTCATACATTTCAAATCGTTGATGGTAGTAAGAAACTGCGCTCGACGAAAACGTAATTCTATTCCATGTTGCATAAGTTTCGTCCTTTAACCGGTTTCTGCAACCGTTTTCGTCGTCGGGAAAACGGTTTCGTGTGTCAAAAATTCGACAACGACCCTTTACTAATGTCTGGTGTCAATATCAGCCAGCTCATGCCAGTACAGAACATGTACTACCAGTGACATAGACAAAAACATAAGACTGATTTTAATCGATATGAAATTGTTAATTATTATTTTGATTTTTCAGTAATTAATGATGTTTTATTTAAATTAAATGCACTATACTATATAAAAGTATATATAGTGCATTTAATTATTTTGAGTTAATTATATTACCTAGTGCTACCTAGTTTGTTTTCTTTTTGTACTTGTGTAATCGATAATCTTACGAAAACTATCTTTATCATATTTCTCCGATCCAGATGGAGAATTGAGCTGATTTTTGATATTCAAGGATTAAAAAATATGACAATTTTTTTAAATCATATCTCAACTTATTACATTTGGGCCCACCATTCCCCATCTCCTTACGGACTTCATTTTTTTATGCGGCAATATTTACACCAAATATAATTCTGATTTGACTTCAATTGAATATGATTCAAATCAGAAAATGAATTGCTTTTAGAGAAATTGTTTAATGTGAATCACTTTTTTAAAGCCAACACTCAGTCCAATTATCTGTGTCCCACTAGGACCATGGGACTGTCACCAATGAAATTGTCGCGTAATAACAAAACCGTTTTTCATTTGTTTCAGCTAATATTTACAATATTCTGGCCAATCTTCATTTACGACAGGGAACTGCTATTCCCTGCGTTCATAGACAAGATATTTTCTTTTAAATCTAACTTGATAATGCATTTTTGCATACTGCCTGCTGCATTATGGGAACTAGTATTCCTGCCAAGACCTGTCCATATGTCACATCGGCTGAATCTTGGGATCTTAGTAGTTTTATCATTCTTGTATAATTCATTGTAAGTATTAAACGCTATTTATTATATCTTCACATATTAAAGAGGTTCTGGGTTCAATTCCCAGGTTGGGCAAAGTATTTTAGAGGCATGAGGAACGGGGTGTAAAGTTCCCTCATCCCCTATACAAAAGGGAGGATCCTCTGAACAGACAGGAGTCGTGTCTGGTGGGCAACTGCCCGACGATTGATGTCGGAAAGTTATATATATGCTGATCGCGCGGTAAACTCTTTTTCTTATATGACGTCAGGTCTTTTACGTGTAGTTCGCATGTGGCGATGCAGATGCCCAGTCACAGTATTATTGGAATATTCTTTTTTTTTTTCTGCCGACCCAATTTTTTATTTGTGCTCGATTAATGACAATATTAAATCGTCCCCTATTAAATGGAACTTAAAACATAACTGGCGAACTGTATGTATACCTAGTTGCTATTAGTGGTGCTGCACATATATTCGGGTCGGCATGATTTGGCACAGCCGGGCGGCAACATCGAAAATACGTACTTAGATTGATGTAACCACTGATATCTATGGGTATAACATTTTTTTTTTAAGGTTAAGTACTTCTTGTCCAAATCAATATTTGTTATTAGAAATAAATTATTATTTTAATATAACATCACGCCTGTAATCCCTAAAGGATTAGGCAGAGGTGTACCTATAGTACACCCACATTTCGCCAGTTATGTTTAAGTCCCATGTAATAGAGGGCGAGCTTATTGCCATCAACTGGGTACATATCCAAACTCCTAGCTGCTACTGAGAAATTTCTAATGGAAAAACCCAATAACACTTTACCCAACCTGCGAATCGAATCCCGGACCTTATGCTCAGCGGTAGCGCTTGGGACCACTAGACCAACGAGGAAGTCGAGATAGGTAGTGCTCGGCTTAGCTCGAATTATGCTGAGCCGACCCGAACATGCTTTAGTAAGGGTAGATGCAGAGCGATTTTGCCGATCGGCAAGAATCTAATAAAAGCTAAACATGCGTAATAAGTGCTTCGGGTCATGTTTTTTGCGCAACAAATAGTCAAAGTCAAATAATTTATTTCAAATAGGCCCTTCTATGGCACTTTTAAACGTCAAAATTTACAAAATAATAGAATTAATTCTAGTGCCGAATCGAGTGTGCCGACCCGAACATGTATGTAATAACCCCTTACAATTTTACCTACACGGTCGGGAAATTGAGGCGTGATGCTATGTTAATATGTTAAAAAACAACGGACAGATCAACAAATATAATTTTAATCTTTTTTTTTCAGTATCCTGCACACATACAGCCAACGTGGGTTATTCCCGTATCCGATTTTCAATATGACATACGGAACGATTTATTTTCCGATATTTATAGCTGCAGTATTTTTCTTGGGGTTAGCTATGTATTTAATACAATGGAAACTATATTCTTTTATTTGGGGACAAGAAAAACCCCGAAATGTAGGCAAAGTTAAGTTTACGTAACTTTTTAGTGAGGTATTTTTTAATCTGTGATTTTAAAAATGTATTTTATTGTTTATACTTAGTTGAAATCAATTATATTTAAATGTTATAGGGTGTAAGACTTTTTAACTTAACCCAACAATGTCCGGGGCACGTAAATACAAAGGCGGATGCAACACAGACACCCATAGTCAGTGCTGCATTATCTTGCGAATGGCTTAAAGAGGTTATAGTCCGTCCAAACCCAGCTGCAACATAGCGATTTGTAATGCAGCCGCATTTGTTTGTATAGGGCAATAAAAAGGCGGATTCAACGCAGACACCCATAGTATTTACAAAATAATAGTATTATTACATGTGCATTGTGCAATAACACCCAAAACTGGGAACAAAATCAACTCAAGTGACTTAACTTTTAAAAATTACGAATACCAATTAGTCACTGCAAGAAAAGTTCAAGAGCAAGATTCGTAACTAATCATTTGAGTGCCACAGTCAATAAAAAATCAGTATATTCACTTGGAATTACCTGTGGTTTTCTGAACACCTCGTGTATGAACTTCAGCTTAATAGATAGTATTATAACTCCATATCTGTATATAACTCTAGCTTTTAGTAATTCGCACGTGCTTTGACCAAACTCTTTATAAGGACCTTGCTGATATCGCATTCCGCTATGAAAGAAAGAAAACATTTAGCTACTCGCCGATAGATGGCAGTGTTTCAAATTATGTGCAAAAAGTTCAAACAAAAAAAATAAAATATTTGCATAAAAATAATAGTAAAATTACTACAAACAGTTTCTTTTTCAGAAATTAAGAACCAAAATTATACAAATAATAAGTAAAACAATATTATATTTTTTAACGAAACAAACCAAAAAAAGAAACTGTCATTTATTGTCAATTCTAATGTCAACTGGCAATAACTATCAAATTAGAACTTGAAATTTTTTAAATTATTAATTATTTTTTTTGATTAAAATTATGATTATATTTTCGAGGAAGATTTTGTAAAAAAAGTCACGTCATGGGACCATTTGCTTACTTTTTATTGGGTAGTTGTTGTTGTTGTTTATGTTGGCGTAAGTATAATTTTTAAATTAAATAATAATATGCAACCGCTCATTAGACCTCTACTTTGAATCGGTTTTGTTTGAGCCAGCTAATGTATATGAGGACTAACATATCAGTGTCATGGTGTGGCTGCACCAACGGAAAACTCCGTTGATTATCGCGATGATGGACTTTATTCGCGATGACGGGTTAACGTCCATCATTGCGATAATCAACGGCGTTTCCCGTTGGTGTGGCCCCATCATAATGTTGATTCCTCCCAAATATAAGGTTAAACTCATATTCAACATGTGGAATAATCACAGAATACCTTATATTATAACTTTCTTCCTTACAAGAGACCAAGAATACTCTATCAGCCATAATAAACGGTCAACTACCATGCAACTGCTGTATAAATAAATGTGCTACGGAAACTGCCCTTGTTACTATAGTCTACTATCAATCCGCACTGGTCCCGCGTGGTGGATTACAGCCCACTTTCTCTTACAGATAGGAGGCCTGTGTACCAGTAGTGGGAACTTTACAGACTGGTTATACAACTCTATACGGTGTGTTTCAGAATTTTGTGGTCATATTTAAGGGTGGACTTCATGGGACCAACATCGTAATCACGAAAAATAATCGTCATCCCATACATTTTTGGACGATTATTTATTCAAGTTTTGTATTGGACAGTTGATATTTTTATTTGCGATTACGATGTTGATCCCATGGAAAAGATTGTTCTGTTTGATGGTCTGTACCATAACCATAAATTTGACCACACCTTTCTGATACACACTGTATACAGGGTGTAAGGGACAGCCCTCCGCAAACTAATAGGGTGCATTCAGCTCCTTATTTTGAATCATATTCCACAGAAAATTTTCCCAGGTTTATTTTTTATTTTTATTTTGTCGTTTTTTCTGTTACTATTTCTTTATTTCAATGTAAAATTACATTTTCTGTACGCAATTCTCCATTAATGTAAATAAAACAGCTAAAAATAACGTGTGCGGTCGGGAGACCCCCGTCAGGAACGAAGTTCTTTTTTACGTATGATACATTTTTTGCAGCCGCTATCTTGGATTTACATTTTGGCCTCACTTTGGGCACATTTTGGACTTTAGCACCCTCGAAACGATACCCATGATGAAAAATAAGAAAATTTTCGGAGCCGCCATCTTGGATTTTAATTTTAACCAAATTCACACTCTCTCTCCGGCATGCGGGATATTCAGGCTGATGTGTACAGTTTTATCCCACGACACTGTAGTCACTTTACTCTTTTCTTTTGTTTTTTTTCTGCCGGCGTTCTCTCTCTCTCTCTTTTCTTTCTCTTTGAATTAGGAGAAGACAGTCCCAAGAAGGATTAACACTTTTTAGCGTGACGATTTCTGAAAGTTTACAAATCGTGTTAAAGAACTTCGTTCCAATCAACAGCAATGGATGTTGAAATTCTCTAGCGAACGACGCGTGAAATCAGCTGTTTAATTTCTGCCTAGCTAGAGTTCTTCGAACTGCGGTGCTGCGCGGCCATGCGAAGCGGCGGGAGGGGTAGTCCCCTCCCAACAGCAGTTGGTTTGTGTCGCAGTCAGCCGCAGCGTCGCTGTTGTGTGTGCCGCGAGCACATGTCGGTGCGGATCGCTCGCGCAGTCGCGTTGTGAAGTTATATTACGTACGCTTTTGGATTTATTTTTTGTTGTGTTGTTTTTTTGTATGTGAGAAATGGCTACATACATTGCGTGTAAGGTAATAAAACGAATCAGGTTTATTGGATTCCCATAACGTTCCTGAAATAATTTCATGTACCGGTCATCTTAGTATGATATACTGAATTCACCCCATCAGTCTGCGGAGGGCTGTCCCTTATACCCTGTATAATTCTATACCTAATTCTATCTCTGTTTATCTAACCATAGTGTCATTTCTAATATTTATTTTAGCCGCTTGCTTATTGCCGTTATGTTTGTTTCTACCAATACCAATGATAATCATAAAAGATCCGAATTCGAACCAATATGGGCTAAGTGAACAATACCGAACTGAAGACGGGCCCGTTTTGAATAATGTAAGTTTAATTTTTATTTACCATCAAATTATTATTATTATTTCGTTGGTTTAGTGGTCGCAAGCGCTACTGCTGAGCATGAGGTCCTGGGTTCAATTCCCAGGTCGGACGTCAAGTGTTATTGGGTTTTTCTATCTGAGATTTCTCAGTAGCAGCCTGAAGTCAGGATTTGTGCCCGGTTGATGGCAATAGGCTCGCCCCCTATTACATGGGACTTAAAAAACAGAACTGGCGAAATGTGGGTGAACCTGCTATAGGGACACTTCTGCCCAACGCTTCGGGGAAACAAGGCGTGATGTTATGTTGTTATTATCATTCGCTTGGAACTTGTGGCTAAGTAATAACAGCCATACGGGTCGACAGGTTAAGCTACGCTTGCCGCGGTTGGTCCGTGAATGAGTGACCTTCTTTACATACCAAGACCCCTCCGTGCCTCGGAAACCACGTAAAGCTGTTGATCCCGGCTGTCATTTGTAGATCTTGGACAGTTGTTACGGGTCGTCTGAAGCCCGATTGTCTGACAATCAGTCTCACCGTGAGGTATCTTTGTTACTGTAACTGGGTTGTGGAGGTCAGATAAGCAGTCGCTCTACGTAAAATACAGCTGCAAGCTGACCCCAACATAGTTGGGAAAAGGCTAGGCAGATGAAATTATATCATTGACAGAAAATTGTCTGATATCAGCAATCCGCAATGGGCAAGCGTGGCGATCAGCACTTGTTTTTTCATTTCAAGAGAAGATTTTAGACATACAGTGGAACAGGTACAGGCCGGGGAGTAGAAAATTATTGAGCTCAATGAAATTGAAAATGTAGGCTCAATTATTTTCGCGTCAACAGTTGTCGACGCGAAAACTGTTACCATGGATTCAGTACATGATTCTGAACCCCTCTGTATTAAAACATTTCGTCGGTTACTTTAAAAAAATTCAGCTGTTCCATACATTTTGAAACAGCTGATTTTTTTTTAGAATCATGCACTGAATCCATGGTAACAGTTTTCGCGTCGATGTCCTTCCACTCTATTTAACCCAGCAGTGAGTGAAAATGGATTGAAGAATATAAAGCTAAAAAAACGTCGAATGCAAAGTCAAAGTCAAATAATCTATTTCAATTAGGCACACTTTTGAACGATAAAATCTACAAAAAAATAGAATTGATTCTAGTCGCCCCATCCAAAAGGTAGTTCTCGTATGGAGAAGAATAAGCAAGAAACTTTACTGTGCTGAATTCAGTCAGACTTATCTCAATTAGCAAGCGAGACGATCAATGCTCGTTCCTAATCTGTGTGAGAAGAAGACTATTGAAATGAAATGAAATGAAATGAAATTTGAAATGAAATTTTATTTGCAAGAATTGTAGTACATACAGATGGTCGGGTTTTTTAACAAGTTCTAAATCAATTCGCTAAAACTAGCATGCAAAATTACATAGATTAAATAAGAAGCTAATAAAATTGGAACATACATCATAGTTATTTTAATACGAATAAAAATGTCAATCATTTGTCAAATTATAATAGTAAAATGTCAGTGTAAATCTTGATCTTGTGATAGTATTTTTTCTTTTTGTCCATTTCAAGATTGTTTGTTGGCATGTTATGGTCACATTAAATATTTGGAAAAAATGGCACGTGTATGTATAGAAAATTCGCCATCCCTACCTTTGTGAGTGGAACAATAAATTGATGTTAAATTTCTTTTCAGCTAAGAAGCAGCCTCCGATTCTTTCCATTTGATGGCTTCAATCATGCTATGGCTGGTCCAGGCTTCACTGGGCCACGGTTTAACTTATTGTGGAACAATAATGCCCGATGACTTAAAACTTTTGTGGAACAATAGTTTATTTTACTTAGTGTTTCTTTTTAAAATACATTTGTAAACAAACCGGCTTTTTAACGAAGTAGCTGTAGTCGCCTATAGATACTAGTAAAACCGATGGTGGTTTTTCGATGGCCAACCTCGAAAATTAAAGCTAAAATGTCTCAAGTGCCTAGGGCTGGCAACTCTACTAGCAAGTATCCTGCTATATTACCTGCCCATCCCATCCTTGATGTCCTTCCTCCGGTTGACGCCCTTTTTTTTTTTTTTTTTTTTTTGTTCCGGGGTGGAAAATCCTCATGGATGTCCTTCGCCCTGGGGGCGGGCGAAGGGGTCTGTCAGACTCCTACTGACTAAAAACCACCCCGGCCCTAAGCCAAGGTTCGTACCCCACAGGGGGTGCCCTTAGCGTAACCCCTGGCTGGAGGTTTTAAGTGTAGTAGCTTAAGGCACCCACAGGAAAGCCCGGTTAAGTAGTCATGATCTCAGAGGTCAACTACGAGATGAAGTGACGAATGAAAAAAAAACCGCTATATTAGGGGCCTAAATACTAAAAATACTAAATTTCTAATAAAAAATATGCGTTGGGCATTTTTGAGATGGGACTAAACCATTGATTTCGCGACACTGTGACGACACCAGCTTTTGACCATTAAAAAGACATCAACGCGTTGAATACCGCGGTGCCGATTATTTTTCAAGTTTTCACTTCTGTCGGCACTCCCGGAGAGCTACTGTTTTTTTTTTTTCAGTTTTTAAATAAGTATAAAACGAAACGTAGCCGTTATCTGGTCTCGATGACTTTTGAACGAAACTTGTGAAGTTTCGTTCCTCTATCTTCGAGCTCACACATTATTAAATAGCGTTGCCTTCATGTCAAGTTACTGCGTCTTAGTGTGTAAGAGGTGTCAAAACGAAAGAGAAACGCGACTATCTTTTGATGCGGTAGGGCGAATCTAACGATTTAAGGCAGTTGTCCCAACGCCGGCGAGGAAACGACTAATTTCGGCTATTTTCTCGCTCAAGAAACGTACACGAGATATAAACAACAATTCCGTGTAAACAAAACAGATGCATATATTAATATTAGGTCTTTACCTATGCAATTGCCGTTTTTCATGAAATAAGTTAACATCCTTGTTTCTCTATATTTTTAATTTTTATTAATCAAAGTAATTACCCATGCAATCAATGTATTTTTGCCAACGTAATGGTAGCTTATTGATGCCCTTTTTGTAAAAGTCTGCTGGACGGGAGGCAACAAATTCTTCAAAGGCATTTTGAACTGCCTCTCGGTTATTGAATTTTTTCCCCGCCAAGAACTTATCCAAATTCTGCAAAAATTAGAAGTCTGTAGGGGCAAGGGGTTAGAAGCGTCATGACTATCTCTCGATAAGACCAAATAGCAGATATGACTAGGTCGCTATAGGACTTAATCTCGATATGACTAGATCGCTGTAAATCTTCTTAGCTGTTTGACTATACAGGGTGTAAGGGATAGCCCTCCGCAAACTAACAGGGTACATTCAGCTCCTAATTCTGAATCATATTCCACCGAAAATTTTCCCAGGAAAATGAATTTTTTTTTTTTTTTTGCTTTTTTTCATTTACTATTTCTTTCTTTCAATGTAAAATTACATTCTCTGTACGCAGTACTCCATTAATGTAAATAGAACAGGTAAAATAGAAAAAACAGCAATGGATGTTGAACAAACGACGCGTGAAATCAGCTGTTCAATTTCTCGCTGCGCTGCCGTTCGCTACCTACCTACGAGTACGTGCGCTTTGCCACGGTAGCTATACATTGCGTGTAAGGTAATAAAACAAATCAGGTTAATTGGATTGCCATAACATTCCTGAGATAATTTCATGTACCGGTCATCTTAGTATGATATACTGACTTCACCCTTTCAGTCTGCGGAGGGCTGTCCCTTACACCCAGTATATGCATACGTCCTGTTATCAAAATGATATTATTGATATGACGTACAATCGTATCTAAAAGTGACATTAGTATAGGAACCTCATGGAGTACCTACTTAGCTTTGCCGAAGTGTGAATACACTATGAAGTTCCACTATTAAAAATAAATTGAAACAATAGTTGTCATTGTCACTTTGAATTTTTATCTTGCATATTTTATTATTTAAAATGCAGAGTAATGAAAAAAATCATTTCATTAAAAATAAAAATAAAAAGGAAGCACTTCATGATGGCTACCGATACAATTTTGTGTCCAACAATTCAAGCGGAACATCGTTCTGGCGTTGCTACAAGAGGTAAGAGTGTAGTGCTTCTCTCACACTAAATCAAGAAAATACCATTATAATCAGAAAGAGTCTGCACAAGTGTGAGCAAAACCATGACAAAATGCAAGAAGACCTTTTACTAGATACGGCAAAACAGAATGTATGCGAAGATATATTATGTCTTCAGTAAAAAAGGTTTACGAGGAATTCCTCCAACAACTGCCCTCTTCTTCAACCTTTAATGGGTGACCTTATAATTCAGTGAAGGATGTCCTGTAGGTACAGACATTGTAAAAGGTTCCTTAAGTGCAAAAAACAGTTTTCTAAATCCAGTGAAGTGACAGTACCAAATATGATCAAAAAAGACTTTTTGATTGCAGTTTGAATTACCAAAAGACGACAAAATGCTTGTATTCTCATGACGAATTTCCAAAAGGAATATGAAAATTTATGCAGATCAAGAAAAGTTTTTTTTTGGTGACGGTACCTTTAAAAGTGCACCCAGGCCTTACTATCAATTGTTCTCCATTCACGTAGACGTTGATAGCACGGAAGAGGAGACAAATATATTTCCCGTCTTGTTTGCTCTCGTACCAAATAAACACGATACAACTAATTTAGCTTTGTTTACAATAATACGTGATGTGCTTAAAGTACATATTAAACATTTTAAATGTGATTACGAATTGGGAGTCATCCATGCATTTAGGACTATGTATCCGAATGCTAAAGTAACAGGATGTTTTTACCATTACAATAAATCTGTGTGGAAAAAGGCGAACGATATCGGTTTGACGAAATGTCAAGATGGACGATACATCACTAGAATTACTGCTAATTTGCCGCTCTTGCCTAAGATGAAGGCAAGAGCGGCAATATACAAGACGGATGGTCTGCTATTGTGAAATGTTCACCGCAATCACCTGAAATGAATGCATTCGCAAGGTACTTTTGCAGGCAATGGCTAAAGAATCATTTGCTTATTTCCTGTGCGAAACAAAAGCAAAGAACCAATAATAGATTAGAAGCATGGCATTGTTGCCTTAATGTGCGCATGCAGCACAAACCAACGTTTTTACAATTTTTATTTTATTTAAAAAAGCACATTTTCAAGAAAAAAAAATCAAAATTCTCTGTTTGAACCGAAGAATAAAAGAAAAAAACACCATAATATTCAATGGCAAGTATCAAAGCGAATTAAATAAACTTGAGGCGAAGGAGATTACGGTCCTAGCTTTTTCAAAAAAACGTTAGCGATTTAAAGCGTAAGTTTAAATAAATAAATAATTATGTTACAATGAAATGCTTTCATTTTAAGTATAAGTACCCAGGAAAAGAACTTAATGCTATAAATCTGACCTTATTGCGATTAGTCCAAACAAGATCTAGTCATATCGAGATTAAGTCCTATAGCGAACTAATCGTATCTGCTATTTAGTCTTATCGAGAGGTAGTCATGACGCTTCTAACCCGGGGCAAGGTCTGGTGAGTATGGTGGATGACAGAGAACTGCCAATCCCAGCTCTTGTTACTTGGAGACCGTCTGCTGTGCAGTAATGAGGTCGCGCATTGTCGTGCAGGAGCAGCGGAGCCGAACGATTGACCAAAGCTGGTTGGAGATGTGCGAGCTTCGCCATCATTATGTTCAGTTCTTCACAGTACACATCTGCAGTAATGCTCATCCCGTTTGGTAAGAAGCTGTGATGAATGACACCGGCGCTAGACCACCAAACAGTGACCATGACTTTTTAGGGGTCAGTTTTCGTTTGGGGCATTTTTTAGGTGCTGAACCAGGATCTAACCAACTTGCTGAGCGCTTGCGATTGTCGAACAGAATCTATTTTTTGTCGCAAGTAACAATGCGATTCAATATGCCTTCGTTTGTGTGCCTGTTGAGCAGTGCAAGGCTCAACTCGACACGTGCTTCGCGCTGGCGATCATTCAATTCGTGAGGCACCCATTTGTCAAGCATTTTTCTTCCAATTCGACGCAAATAGACTAATATTGTTTTGATGCTAACATCGAAAGCTGCTGCTAATTCAGCTGTAAATTGAGAATCATCAACTTCCACAATCGCCTTTAATTCGTCATCGTCGACTAAAGTTTTCGGTCGAGCACGGGGTTCATTTCTTAGGTGGAAATTTCCAGAACGGAAGCGGGCAAACCAATAACGGGTGGTGCGATCGTCAGTAGTGTTCCATCCGTATACGTCGTTGATGTTGCGTGCCGCTTCTACCGCTTTGCTGCCACGACGGAACTCATACTCCATAATCACTCGAATTTTTAACGTATCCATAAAGACGAAAATCGTACAAATGCGATGAAAACAAAACGAAAATAAAAATTAAAAAATATAGATTATATTATTATATAATAATAAAAAATATAATGAAAATAACCATTAAACAAATGACTAATTTTCAAAAGAGAATTCCATATTTTAAAAATAAAAAAAATTTTGAACTTAGAATTCTTAGCGAAAAAAGAAAAAATTGGACTTGAAATAGCCAGTACGGCAGGTCGGCAATTTCATAGGTACCTATTATTTAATCGCTGACTGTTCACACCGCCGGCGACGACTCCACTAGTTTGATGCTGAGTGACAAAAGCTATCAAAGATAATAGTCGCTCAGCGATACTTCCTCAGCGATGCTCGCCCCGAGCGAGAGGTGCGAGTAATCGCACGGTGCACTTAGACACTCGCTGATAGCCCAGCGTCAAAACTTTCGAAACTACACACTCGCTGCTCGCTACTCACCAACTCGTTTTCAGTTGCTAACTCTACTCGCTACTCATTAATCGCCGGCGGTGGGACAACTAGCTAAGGGCGCAGACTCGCTCGTACGCCGCCCGTGTCGAACTACTGCGACAGGGGCCAAACGTTTACAAACAAACGTTCGTGCTACAAACGTTTTGGGAACGGGTGACGTGTCGTTCGTCCGTCGTGACGTCACCGCACGCTGTCGGTAACGTTGGACGTTTTTAAGATCCTAAATCTGCGATACACGAGTAAGGAGTACTCCTACTCAATACCCGATTTTGCCCTTAATTATGTGTCATGTATTGGGTGCATCTTTTGTTGGAGACCCTAAATGAATAAATAAATAAATACTCAAAGTGTGCACCGCAAAAATATGAGCCTTCGGCCTATATCCAGCAGTGGACGTCATTGCTTTGTGGTAGGTATTTTAGCTGCTTCAGAGTCATCTTAATCTCGTCAAATAGTTTCAATTTTTGATTATTGAAGCTGTTTTTAATTTCGCCATAATATTTTATTTGATTCAACAGTGCCAGCCCTAGTGGGAAAAAATAACTTTAGCGAGTGTTATTTGTCCCACCAAAATCAATTTAGTGGGACACAGTGGACGAAAAAACTGTGAACAATGCAATTTATCCTACTGGTGGGACAGATTCGTGGGGCAAAGTGGAATAATCCATAAAAAGCAGTTTTTGATTTTTTTAGGGTTTCGTCAAATATTTTGTTTACCAAAAGGGTTCCGTTGCCGAAAAAGTTTGAGAACCTAAATCTTGCCGCTGCTATAATTTTCATGACAGCAGTCACTGCGGCTGTTATGTGTGGCCACTGCTCTTCTAGGAGACCGGGTGCTTCAGGTCAAAAACCTAAAGGTACAATAGGCAGAAGAAATAAAACAAATACGCATTTGCAAGTGATTCGAGAATAATAATAAAACAATAACATTTATTTACTATTGGTTCTCAAAATTCACCATTATCTACTTAAGGTACATAGGTACAATGTTTTTGTATTTGAGTTCATAAACCAACAAAGCTCATGCGCAATATCATCGAAAAAAGTATAAAACCCACAGTTTCTGAACGAAAAAATGAGTAAAGAATTGAGAACCTCCTCCTTTTTAGAAATCGTTTAAAAAGGATTTTTACATTTTTTTTTTTTTTTTTTTTTACAATTTTCGGTCATACCGCGCATACAAAATATGTTTTTTAATATATTCTGTTCTTTACATAGATATATTATGTTTTTTTTTTTATATTTGATACTCTTCATATGTTCAGGTAATGTGTAAAAATACTTAATTATTTCATTAACAAATTAATATTTTTGATAATATAAATCATCTCATAGAAAAACAAGACATACAAAAATTTTATTATTTTTTATTATTTTTTTTTTACTATTTATAATGATCTCAGATACCCATAAATTCGTAGGTACCGTTTTACAAAATAGAAACTCTTAGAAAAGAATTACGAATTAATGAAAAAAATCTACGAATCGAACCAATTTTTGTAAAAAAAAAACACACCGACACCCGTAACCGATTATTCCCATATTCATCATGCTTGCTTTTTCCAAAATACATTGTTTTTTTTATTCTATCCTTTACGTGTCCAAATCTATATTAGTTTTTTAGTGAAAATTTAGCAAAACATAGTACAAAAGTTTTAGAAATACCTACTAAACTACCCAGCAAGTAAAACGTTTACCCTATTTACTATCACTATCGCACTGACACTCATACGCATATGTGCGAAAGAGAGGCAAGATGCTCCTCTCTTCACCCTTCGATTTGCACCAATCAAGTCTAAGTTTTGCTCGAAGTTATGGACACGGCGTTGTTTAGGATGGCTACACACTTGCGACTTTTTAATGCGATTATTTTGCTTAATAGATTTTATTCAGGTTTCTAAAGAAAACGCCTGACTGAGAACCCTGTCTCGGTCCCAAGATGTTTTGAGAAGCGACGAACAGCAACATTGTTCACAATTTTTGGAAAATTGAGATAAAGATGAAGTCAGATAGGGAACACTCAGCTTAATCATTAGAATATTGCCTTAAAGAGTGTGTTAGCATTAACATTAATTTAGAAAAGAAAAATATCCCCAAGAACGGGAGACGGGAGTAAAGCTTAAAAAATCTATAGATAAATTTATATTCAGCCTTTTAGTCAAAGATGACGACAATACAACGTTAATATAAGATGATGGTTGTAGATAGCTTACACAACCACACTTAACATGGGATGCAGATCAAAGTATGCCGAAATTATACAGCTAGGAAGACAATACACCCAACCTCCCATTTATTATACTGTTAAAAAAAGATTGTGATGTGGAATAAAAAGATTGTCAGACATAATTAGTCGCAAAGTCGCATGTGTGTATTACCTATTTCATTTAATAATTTTATTGATTTATTTTCAAAATAAATTCGTGATACATGGCCGGTCTCAAACGGTTAAATATCTGAATCAGGAAATTCAGGAAATTGCTGAAAATTGTTTTGCATTATTTTTATTATGTTTTTTTTTTCTGTTAAACCATGTTGTTAAGCGAAGGTAATAGGTTTTTCAGCCAATTTTTTCAGTCTTAGTGCTCTAAAACGTTTTCTCCAATATTTCGTTTTTTACTAATTTTATTTTGTAAACCTTCTTGGGAAATGTCCAATGGTAGTTGAAAGTTATGAAGAAAATACAAGACATTATAATTTTTCTGAAAAAATAATTAAAATACATGGTGTTTTTTTTTATGATTGCTAACATTCTTTAAATGTTGCTGATTCATCTACATTCTGAAGTACATAATGAAGTAATGAACTGCAATGTCACAATACATTGATGATACAAGTTTTGGGATATTTTACATAACAAACTATTTTTACAAAAAAATAATTAATTTTACAAAATAATTTTACAGATTGGACATTCCCATATCGAAGCTAAACATAATGACTAAACAATCTAAACGTGTGCGCCTAGGTTTTTACATTTTATTTTTATTTTTGCGAAAAAAGAGTACACACTCTTTGAAAAACTGTATTGCATATACTAATAGTTGTGGAAATATTAAAAATTAATTATTAACTACGTATATATCTGAGTTTTAATAAAAATTAAAATATATCATGTTTAAAAATTAATATTTGAACCACCCGTATGTTTTTTATCTATTATGTATGATCTCACTATATGATTATACCTATTTTATCAGTAATATAAAATAATAAAAAAGGAAAACTGGAAATTAAAAAAAATAATAAAACCAAACTAGACAATAACAGATTGCTTTATTTAACAAAAAATATATAATATATAGAAAGGAAAAAAACAACATTTTTCACATGATCAGTCAAGCAAGCTCGGAGTCCATTTTGAAAAATTTGTTTCCTTTATTTTATATTTTTTAATAGAATGTAAAATTAAAGATAACCCATCGAACCTTATGATATTTAATATAAAATACATATGATTAATAACTATTTACAAAATACAAGTTAAGATTTATACTTTTTATTAACATTAATATAATCCAGTCTATAGTAAAGGCTATTCGACAAACTTAGCGTAATGTTAGAAAATTGATGGTTATTTTAATAATTCTAATTATTAGTAGCAGGCAATTTAAATTAAATTATAAATATACGTATAAAATTGCGTCAAGCTAAAATAAAAAAGGTAAAAAAATAATTTACGTATTAACGGATAAAAATACAACAGTTTATTATGCAAAATTGTGTTTTTTCATTTTTTTTTTTTGTTTCATTTTATTATGCAAAATGTGACATAATTCCATAGATGGCACCCAAGCAAAGAATATGAAAAAAAATGAGATCAATTTACTCTACACGCGAGAAAATGAAAAAAAAATTAAAATTGCCTGCTAAATATTACAAAAATGTTTTTGTCCGTGAAAATTTGATTACTCATTTCTGAAAGGTTCGTTCTCATTTGATAATTTTGTTCAACGCACGACTGTTAATCGACTTAAAATTACTTTTAAATATGATTTGCATTTTTCCATCGCATTAACATATTTGACATATTATTTTATTAAAAACAACGAAAAAAATACAAAAAATGGGCAGTATCATGTATTCCTATATTACAACTTAAAACGAAAATCTACAGAGGCGAAAAAAACATCAATAATAATAATAATCATTTGAAATAAATAACAAGTTACATTCTTTAAAAAACTGTTAAAATTAATAAAAAAAGAGTCCTATTTTTAAAATAAGTTTCGCTCGATTGAAACTGTGTGATCTTTAACTTGCTACACCATTATAACTTTTTTATTTATTTCTTAATAAAAACTCTATTCCTATTATTATATCTTTATATAATAATTATTATTATTTCTTCATTCAGAGTTAGATACACTTTACGATAATTATATTACGATATTCCTTTGTATACAATACACAATCAAACATACATTATGTCTAATTATGTATTAAATAAACCACAAAAATGTGTGTAACGCTACATAATATATTTCTTGTTACGAAAAAATAATAAGAGATTTCCATAACAAATGAAAAAAAATCATATATTCTGAGATTAAATGTAAAACTAAACGCATTTAAATGTAACTAGAATCGAATTAAATAAACCTCCTTTTAATTATTGTACGTACATACTTTTAAGTAAATATTTTAACAGTCTCAAGGTACATACATACAATTATAAATATATTAACAAATGATTTAGATGCGTTTAGTTTTACTTAGGAATTAATAAAAAAATAGCTGTCAAGCTGTCAAGAGTCTTTGAAAAGGTCTCAAAATGCCACCGTCCAGCTATATTGGGCAAAAATGAGATCGTTCTAACGCAACCTGATAGAAACCAGTGGGTTCAGACCTGGGGCAGATATAGACCTAGCCGTGCGTGTAGTCCAGTACACTGTCCAGTGAGAACAGCTCCTTGTATAGTGCTGGGAACACGTGGTGGGGATGCGCCGCCTTGAAGCGACACAGTGCCTCGAGGTGCATCAGCGATAGTTCTCTGTAATTGAAAAATTGTTAACATTAATATTAATGTTATTTAACACTGTTTTATTAGGATTCCAACAATCTAAAAATAAAAATAAATCCATCAAAGAAAGTTAACTTTTGTGTACTCAAATCACAGTCTCTCACTTCTTTATTAATACATGGACCATGATGTGGGTTACATGTTTGTTACCTTAGTTCAAGGATTTTCTGTAGTTTTTTCCTAATAAATAAAATAATTTAAAATAAAACATGAAGATTTCTAGATCATCTTGGCTATTTGCATAAAAATGGCTCTTAGTTATTTAACTAAGATTAATAAGTGTCTAAATGATATGAAAAACAATCTTTAGAATATGGGAGGTGGTTTTGAAGGTTCTCCACTGCTTTTTCTACCTTTACTTAATTTCCAGCGGCATTAAAAAAGAAACTGCTACTGTCTCTACCATGTTCTTAAGTAGAAATATCTTGAGTACAAAATAATAGTTAAGTTCAAATTCTAGATACTATACATACCTGAAGGTGGGTATCTTAGCCAGCAGCGTGTCTAGAACAGTGACGTCACCCTTAAGGGGCGCGTGGTTGGTCTCGATCTCGTGCCGCATCGCCGCCATCGACATGTTGAACAGGCACTGGATCTCTGGGTTGCCGCGGACACCGTGCCGTTCTGTGGAGGATTAAGTAGGAGTCATGAAGTAAAAACTTCTTTAGGCGCGTTTGGCATTTTTGGGATGGGTCTAAACCATTGATTTCGCAACACTGTGACGACACCCGTTTTTGACCATTAAAAAGACATCAACGCGTTGATTTCCGCGGTTCATGGAGTAAAAGACATCAATGCGTTGATTACTACAGTGCCGATTTTTTTTTTCAAGTTTTCACTTCTGTCAGCACTCCCAGAGTGCCACTATTTTTTTTATATTCTTTACATTCTTCTACAATATTCTTAATCAACAATCCCTAGCTGCATAGGGGTGGATAGGTAAACAGCTACAGAGATGATGAATAAAAACAAAGCTAGCTTGTTCAATCTACAAAAACGATACGGCTGTATCTAAATACTAAATATTGAATTAAGAGATTTTTTTGACGATTTGTGGTTCCAGACACCAAATTACAATTTACAAAATGTATCTATGTTTGCCCAATCTTTGTTTTCTAAATCGCTCACAAGCAAATAAGTATCGATACATATTAAATTCTCACGGTAAGTAATTTCGAGAGCATACGTGTCTTATGTATTAGACAGTGTGCTTGGTAGCTGTAAATAGATTATTACCTGGCCACAATAGCACAAGGCTCTGGTAGAGCGCAAGTTCAGTCTCAGTCAGTTTGAGTCGCGCGATTGTCTTCGCCGCGTCAAATATACCCACCACTAGCGCCACGTCCCGGGGATCACTGAAAGTTAACAAATTTTTAGTAATTAATAAATGTTAAAAAATACAGACACATTTATTTAAAAGCCATGATCGGCAAAGCCGTTTACTGACTTTATTTATAGCATTAAGAAATACCGATTCTAAATATAAATGTAAAATTCTGTAATTTAATGTAACATGTTCTCCACTAGATTTACATTCTTTATTTCTCAAATGTTACTTGTCAAATTAAATGTAAATTCTCAAATTAAATGTAACTTCCCAAATTAAATGTAACTTACCGTGCATGCACGCACTCCCTGATAGGCAGCACCACATCTCCATACAACACCTGGTCTCGGTTCACGTCGATCAGCCGCGAAAGTCGGACGATAGCTAACTCAAACGAGCCTAGAGAGAGAAGAATTGGTTTATTTAGATGATTTGTTGGTATTTTTAAAGAGTATTATAGTTATAGATGGATTAATGATGGTGATGATTGAGTACTAAATATGTTGTATTTAACTAAAAACAAAATACATTATTAACATTTCTCTAAGTAGGTAGTTTATGCTTTCTTTCTTTCTGTCTATTTATCTTTTCAGCCCGTCAGCACTTCTTTTAATTTTTTTTCGCGTACTCGATTTTCAACGCACTGCTTAGCGCCGAGAGTAGAAAATCCAACAGTGTGATTTTTTGATGAGCTGCTGGGATGCACTCTGTTGGATTCTCAACGCTCGGCAACACCGAGAGTTGAAAATCCAGTGCACGATAAAATTCCGCCGTGATATGTTTACGTCAGTGCGAACGTAGGCTTATGTCCCACTGCAAGGCCTCTCTTTCCCGTTTACCATTCTAATAAATAAATTTTAAAAAAATGATGTCCCAACATTATAAGAAATGAAATGAATGAGTTAAAATTATCAAAATTACCTTTGTTTTTTTATACATATACATAATTATATTATTATATTTATAGTAAACCATAAACCATCGAAAAATACTGATAGACGAAAAAATCCAATAATTTCTCAGGGCCTACTTATTTTTCCTTATTCCCTCCCACTCCTGGTCAAAGACTTTCTTATAATTTGAGAAAAAAAAAACCTGATTCGATGCTGAATGGTTCATGGATACTATACTTACCAGACTTTAGCAGCAGTATTTGATCATCTTGCGTAAGCTTCATAAATCCAGGTATAAGTTTAGCGAACTCTATGATATTCTGGATCATCCCTGTTAGTTTGTCTGCGCAATCTAGCCACATTTCTTCATACGTCATCGAACTGTAGTATAATAGCCTGGAAAATATAAGTGGGGTTAGTAACGTAACATCGATGAGAGCGTTTAATTCTGAAAGTGGGCAACGTCGCAAATATATGTCAAATATTTCGCTGTTTTGATTAATTTGGCAATATTACTGTATGGAAATATGAAATGTGGATAACTAGCGAATTAGAATATTAATAATGATTTGATTATAACACTGAATTTAATGTTGTAACCGTTTTAGGTGTAAAAAAGGCAGTTGGAAGGTTTCCAAATACTTTTTTTTTACATCTAAAACTAAATATTCGGTGTTACGATAGTAATAACTGCATGTCATCAATATTTTAGTTCTCTAGTCAGCCATATTTCATATTTCCATACAGTAATATTGCCAATTTAATTAAAACAGGTAAATATTTGACAGCTATTTGCGACGTTGCCAACTTTTAAGATAAGCGCTCTTAGCGGCTGCCTAGCTTTTTGCCAATTATGATGAAAATAATCAAGTTATTTTATCTTAGTTAAAGTTTATTGCGCCACTTCTTCTTCCGAGCTAAAGCGCTAGGAAGTGGTGAAGGGCGGGTGGGGGACTGTCTTATGTCTTGGGGACAGTCTTATTTTTATTTTATTTTGGGGATAACCAGATGCAGCTGTGAATACCAGTATTTTAAATGGAGCGAATCTGTCTGATCTCCGTAACACAGTTACTTTTTATTGAACACATTGTATACATGACTCATGCAATTCCTGAATAATTAGCCAACTCGGAGGATTGTAGTTCACGCACATTTCTCCATGTAATAGGGAAGGCAACCGGGCACAAATCCAGACTCTAGGCTACTACTGAGAAATTCCTAATGGAAAAACCCACGTAACACTTCGCCCGACCTGGGAATCGAACCTAGGATCCCATGCTTAACATGAGATTAGGACCACTAGACTAACGAGGCATGGGCAAGCATAAGGATGCGTTTCCACTGAAGCGGATACGTGCAGGAATCGACAAATCAGATTAGTTGAGATCCATCTTTCGTCTCTCGTCTTGTCTGTTATTGGGCGATTCTAGCACATCTTAGCTTTAATCGCTCGTCGCCGCTTCCGTGAAAATGCACACAAAGTGGGTAATTAGACGTCATTAATGATTTAAGTAGGAAATAAATTAACTTTTTTATATCAACCCGTTGCGGCAGCGGCTGCTGCGGTTCAGATTTCGATGCCTGGGTTGGGCAGTGTGTATGGGGTAGTCTGTTAGAAAAATTTGGAATCGTTTTGACTTTGTTTTAATAATGGGCTCGCCCGGAGTAACATGCAACCCAAAACTGGGAACAAAATCAACTCAAGTGACTTAAATTTTTAAAATTACTAGAACCATATAGTCGCTACTAGAAAAGTTCAAGAAAAGTTTTCGTAACTAATCATTTGAGTGCCACAGTCAATAAAAAATCTGTATACTCACTTAGAAACATCCTGTGGCTTTCTGAACATCTCGTGTATGAACTCCAGCTTAGGATTGGTATTCGCGTGTGCTTCGGCCAAACTCTTCACAAGGACCTTGCTGATATCGCCTTCCGCTGTGAAAGAAAGAAAACGTTTAGCTACTCGCCGATAGATGGCAGTATTTTAAATTATGTGCAAAAAGTTCTACTTACAAAATAAAAATAATCTTTTCTTAAATATAATAGTGAAATAACTACAAACAATTTTATCAAGCATTCAGAAATTAAGAACCAAAATTATACAAATAATAAGTATAACAGTATAATATTTTTTAACGAAACAAACCAAAAAAAGAAACTGTCATTTATTGTCAATTCTAATGTCAACTGGCAATACTTGTCAAATCCGAACTTGAAATTGAAAATTAATAACATATATTTTTTTTTATTTAAATTATGATTAAATTTTCGAGGAAGATTTTATAAAAAAATCACGTCATGGCGGGATTTATATACTTCTTAGTGGGTACTTGTTGTTGTTGCATAGTGTTGCGTAAGTATAATTTTCATTCTAATATTGAGCAGGGCGATATCCGGTACGGTTTTTAAATTAAATAATATGCAACCGCTCATTAGACTCCTACTTCGAATTGGTTTTGTTTAAGCCGGCTAGTATATATGAAGGCTAACAGTGTAATGAAGATTCCTCCCAAAATATAAGGCTAAACTCATATTCTAACTTTAATATTATAACTTTATTCCTTACAAGAGACCAACAATACTCTATCAGCCATAATAAACGGTCAACTGCACGTGCAACTGCTGTATATATAAATGTGCTACGGAAACTGCCCTTGTTACTACAATCTACTATCAACCCGCACTGGCCCCGCTTAGTGGATTACAGCCCACTTCCTCTTACAGAAAAGAGGCCTGTGTACCAACAGTGAGAACTTTACAGATTATACAACACTATACAGTGTGTCAGAAATTTGTGGTCATATTTAAGGGTGGACTTCAGGGGATCAACATCGTAATTACGATAAATAATCAGCCACCCCATACATTTGGTCGAATTGGTATTTAAGTTTTGTATGGGACAGTTGATATTTTTTTTGCGATTACGATGTTGATCCCATGGAAAAGATTGTTCTGTTTGATGGTCTGTACCATAACCTTAAATTTTACCACACCTAGCAGTGCAGCCTAGCCTAGCAATGATAGTCTAGTGGTGCGACCGTCAGACTGCCAAGTCATAGGTCTCGAGTTCGAACCCAAGGCACGCACCTCTGACTTTTCGGATTCATGTGCGTATTGTATAATTATCACTTGCTTCTAAAACGATGAAGGAAAACATCGTGAGGAAACCGACATGCCTGGGAGATATTTCTCGACGGCATGTAGAGTCAAGTCGGAGGCCCATGGGCGGCTTTAAAACTCTGACACCAGGTTAGTCACTAACCACACGAAAAGAAGAAGACCACACGTTTCTGATACACGCTGCATAATTCTTATATCATGAAGACGGGTTAGATTACAGATAAACGTCATATTAATTCTAACAAATAACAATCTTAAAAGTGGATCTGATTTATTTACTCTCTATTCCCGGACACCACTTCAGCTTTCACAGATTTTTCAGGAATGAATCTGAAGTGGCGAGAAGAGAGAAACAGACTGTCCATAAACTTAATAAAAATCGAGTTATTTATATCTAAACTTTGGTTGGAAAACTAGCTTTGAAACTTTCAAAAAGCTAAAACAAAAAATTGTTAACGTTTGCTAAAAGCACCCGAAAACATATATAATACATTTTGTTGCTTTTTTTTCGTATTTAAAGAACTTATTACGGTATTTTTCTCAAAAAACAAAAAATTGCCAGTTTTTTGTACACCTCTGCCTAACCCTCCGGTGATTACAGTTGTGATGTTATGTTATGTTATGTTTGGTTCCAGGTACATACAGGATGGCGTGCAAAGACTAATTCTATGTCTGTTTATCTAACCATAGTGCCATTTCTAATATTTATTTTAGCCGCTTGTTTATTGCCGTTATGTTTGCTTCTACCAATACCAATGATAATAATAAAAGATACAAATTCGAACCAATACGGGCTAAGTGAACAGTACAGAACTGAAGACGGACCAGTTTTGAATAACGTAAGTTTTTTTTTTTTTTTTTTTCAACATCTGGCAAGCTCTTGGCCTGCATCTCACCTGATGGTAAGTGATGATCAGGCCGAAAGTGAAAGCGAGTTTTACCCGGAATCCTAACCACAGACGAATTGGCTATCTTACCTCTAACTACCGAAACAAAACAATGCTGTTAACATTGTTGTTATGGCGACAGACTTAGATAAGATGGTGGTAGCTAGCCAGGCAGACTTAGAACAAGTCCTGTCACCAACCAAACCGAACAGAAAAATTTTCCCCCACTGGGAATCGAAGCGACCTTTGAGTCTGAGACAGGTGGACTAACCACTAGACCACAGACACGGTTAAAATTTACCATCAACTTATATCATTGACAGAAAATAGTCTCAAATCATCAACCCACAATGGCATGCGTGACGATCAACACTCGTTCTGTCTTTGTATGAGAAGATTTTTTGCCATACAGTGGAATAGGGACAGTAACAGGCCGGGAAGTAGAAAACTATTGAGCCATAAATATTTCAAGAGGAGAACCCAGGGATTGAAGAATATAAAGCCAAAACACGTCCAATGCTGACCTCAGTCAGACTTACTCACTAAGGCTTCTTTAGTAGTTACAAGAGAACATAGAGACCGACATACATACAGGTCAAACACATAACCCTCCTTTTTGGCTTTGCCGCAGTCTGGTAATAAAGGAGTTTAATAATTGACACAGTCCTCATTGGCTGATGAGAGACTGCGCCTTGATTGGTAACCAAATTATATATAAAAAAATATGTCAAATCAAATCATATAAAAATTATATAAAAAAATATGTCACTATGTCTTGTAGCTAAGAATATAACTGTGAAAGATATTTTTTTGTCCCTTTGTCATGACTGTTTGTTGGCATGTCATGACCACATTAAATATTTATTTGGAAGAAATAGCTCGTGGTATAGTGAATTCGCCATCCCTGCATTAGTGAATGGAACTATAAATTAATGTTAAATTTCTTTTCAGCTAAGAAGCAGCCTCCGATTCTTTCCATTTGATGGGTTCAATCATGCTATGGCTGGTCCAGGCTTCACTGGGCCACGGTTTTACTTATTGTGGAACAATAATGATATAAATATTGAAAAACGAAACGAGCCCCGATGAGGACTTGAATCTTTTGTTGAATTCATTTTTATTTTTATTGTTTTTTTTTATAGATTTTTGTAAACAGATTGGCTTTTTGATGAAGTAGCTGCAGTCCCCTATAGGTACTAGTAAAACCATGGGATTTTTCGACAAAACTAAAGCTAAAATGTCTCATGTGCCTATACTCCATTTGAAATAAGATTAGATATTTAAACAAACCTATTTTACAGTTCGTTCAACCGATTTTGACTTCTATACGGTAGGCTTAAGGATGGCATTAAAAGCAAAAAGTGGTTATAATACCAACTGTTTACTGCAACTGCCAATTGTCATGCCACCAACGCAATAGAAGTCAAAATCGGTTGAACGAACTGTAAAAAAGGTTTATTTAAATGTCTAATCTCATTTCAAATGGAATATACGGTTGGCTGCTATATTTACAGTATGGATCTTTTATTGTCCGAAAAAATGAATTTTATTATTAATATAATAGAGGCCAAAGTACTATAATTCTAATAAAAAAAATTGTAGTTTCGCCTACTAGGTATATTTTCTAAGAAAAATAAATAAAAAAACTTGTTTTAAAATACTCGTAAGTGTAAAACGAAACGCAACCGTTATCTGTTTTTGATTGTAACTTGTCAAGTTTCGTTCCTTTATCCTCAGTGATGAATACAAAATTGCGAGATGACTGCAAAAGAGGCCAGTATTAATCTCATAAAAGCTGAAGTAATGGTATTTCGTAACCAAAAAAAAACCTTAATTTACAGTGCAATACAACAAAAAAAAAACTTTTACTTTAACTTTTTTTTTTTTTCGCCTTCTACTATATTTTTACAGACAATGCTACTGTATACTTGATCTAATATAAAAAAGTTGGCAACCCTACATGTGCCTATAATTTTATTAGCACATGGGGTACGTCAAATCAAATGTAATCGTAATACAGAAATACTGTTTGGAGGCAGAAATATGTAAGAATCCCCTAATTTAGGTTATAGTTCTGTGTTATTATTGCTGACAGATTAGCAATAACATTCGTTTTTTATGGCAATTTCTGGCAAAACGACGTTGTTCGAAGTTGAAAGAATAACACCCCTTATAAATACAAAAAAAAAATACTAATGCTAATGTGAAAGAAATACTAATATAAAAAATAAAAAAACTAATAAAAACTGGCAAAATAATCGTGTAGCGTAACCAAAATCATCCAGCATCATCCACTTACAAGGCAAATCATCACTCGAACTATGACTGGACCCCTGATGTCTTCTGTTCGTCACAGCATTAGGATTCACCATGCCCATCCCAGACATATTCATATTTAGCGGATCCATCAACCTCCCATGGCCACTACTGGACGTCAGGTCATCTGGGCTCAAATCTTCGCTTGTCAACGACACCGAACTTTGCCCGCTCACCAGCACAGAATTTTGGATGTCCATGGGACTATGTTGGATGTTTGACGGACTATGCAAGAATGTCGTCGAATCCACGTAACTAGCAACAAGATTATCGACTCCCATTGAAGTTTCTGGTTTAATTTCTTGCTTTATATTTATCACGCCGCTTGAAATTGAGGCGGGTGATTGGATTCTGTCTTGGTCATATCGATCAAATTCTTGTATTCTCGTCCTTGGGAGCTCGTTTATGGATGACTGTCGCATGGATGTTGTGGATGTCGTGGCAGTTGATGTGGATGTTGAGCCGGATGGTCGGACTATTGTCGTCCCCTTTTGTTGATCGTCTACAGGTAAGTTGGTGTTAGTGGGTGCTACTGACATTAATGCTAGGTACTAAAGTTATTCTTCTTATTAATATTTAATTTCTAAACGCTTAGGTAAGTATGAATCAATATCTAGTGACTTCAAAATTGTGTTTTATTTTCTTGTTAACTTCACCGACGAAATAAATGCTTCCATACTAGGAGATATTTTTTCATGTGATATTTTCGTAAGCCCGATGCTGATGACTTGCCTGCTGGTCAGTAGTCACTGCCGCCGATGGCCAACACTAAATTATGATCTCCTGATACATGGCACGAATAGGCATATTAGCTGTATGTCCCAAAACAAGTAGTCACAGTGCAGTGAAACCCTCGTGATTGCATTACAAGAAAAGATTTAAACTGTCTGAAAACTGACCGTCATTGATGTTCTCCGAGATTCTTATTTTCATCAACAGAAGACATTAACAATTATCTTAGAGTTGTGCACGTTTGTTCTAAATTCGAGGTTTTCTTCACAAAAATTAATTAAAAAGAAAATCATTTTTTTTTTTTTTTCTTTACAAGGTTCTCACTGCAAGGCGACAAAGTCCTTACTCAAGGACTAGGTACTATTATTAAATTAGAAAAAAATATTCTGAATACATACCATGACTGATAAAATCAGGATCCAGGAACCCTCCCGTCTGTTTCGGTTCGTAAGCTGTGGTGGAGTCGACGTAGTCTGCTGATACATCGTAGGGTTGTTGCTGGGGCGGTTGCGGCTGGATCCCACCCATGTTGGATGTTAAAGCTGGACCCGCGTTGTTGTACCCGTATGAGGACAGCGGGGATCCGTAGCCGGGGTAGCTGTGGATGTTTAAAGTAGTTGGTTAAGCTTTGTTGTGATTTTGGAGAAGAAAAAATAAACAAAGAAAGAATGGAAGAAGATTGGTTAGGCTTTATTGTGATTTTGGAGAAGAATAAATGAATAAAGAAAGAATGGAAGAAGATTGGTTGTTGGGGGTCGTGTTTCTGATAATTGAATTGGATTTATGTTATATTTACAAAAAAACAATTGGTCATAATTTAATATTATAAAGAAATTCAAATAACCTTTATAAATTGGAAGAGTTTCAATGTTTACTTGAGAGAGCTATTCCGTTCAAGTCGTGTTTTCTTGTTGAATGTAAATTAGCCTCTCATTAAAAACAGTAGCGGTGCTGTATTTAATTTCCTAGAATAATAACAGTAGACCTGCATACCGAAGACAGCTGTACGGTTTAAACGGAATACAAAAAACCACATAAAACTGCGATCAAGCTATCAATTATGCTGAGTAATTGAAGTATCCCAGTTCACAGCAAAAACTGTCTCTAAGAATTTTCCCCTCATTCCTTAACAACTATTCACTGTTAAATCCAATGAAAAACAAATCGTAAATCTATTAACAGACATCTGACTTAATAAAAACAACGCCATCTATCATTCTTAATGAGAAACGCTTAGTACCGCTACTCGATACTAGGTGGCAGTATTTACAGTTTACCGTTAAGCGCCATTCAACTTCGTCACGACAGTATACCGTTGGACGCTTACAATAATGACAGCGTCTGATGCACCGCTGACACAAATTGAAGTCCGTGCAGTAATGAATTACAACGGTGACGGTAAACTAGAAAGCTCGGAGTTCCAACGAGTCATAGTTTTGTCGTTTGACTGCCAACCATTATGCATTTTATTGCCAAGTTGCATGAATAACATATTATATTGCACGTTTGGCCTATGATGTGAAACGTAATTCATTACAGTCTTGAAGGGCAGTCTTTGCAATTTTATCATAGCACATTCCACGAATAGACAGATACAAAATATGAATAGACGTCGATAGTAATTGGAATATAAAGCTTTTATCATGCCAAATATTAAACAATTTTGCGTTTTAACTGCCCCTCAAAATTCAACAAATTACAAGAGGAAAAACGCAAAAGCAATTTCATCGTTTCACTTTTTAATAATAGATGGCGTTACTTACCCATTATAATGACCATGGAACTGGTCGCTTGAGCTCGGCGTTTGTTGCTGGGCGTCGTATACCGAATCAGGCGCTGTATCAGTCTGCGCTCTCATCTGTGCACGATGGAACCGCACCTCATCCTCCACCTTCTCACGTTGCTTTTTCGACATACGTCCGAACTTCACCGCTGAAAACAAAGAATTAAATCATTAGCTTAGTTCTGCCACTCACCGCCACAAGCGCTGATGTCGCGGAGGAAAAACTAATGACACAAATGACATAACAGGGAATCCGATATTCGCATCGTTCCCATGCCTCTTAATATTCACACGACGAAAAAAAACGCAGCTAAAATCGGCGAGCCTAACAATACAATGCAATTATGTTCTCAATGACACCTAGCTTCATCGCTTAGTTACTCAATACCTGCACACATAGGTCGGTGTAGTGTGCGAAACACGAACGAAGCGCGTTTGTTTGATAGTGTGCGTGAACAAACGGGTGTTGATTGGTTGTGTGTGTAGGGTGCGCGTTCGTGTGTGTCCGGGACACTTCGGCCGTTGGCACACTGCCTAGTAGAACAACGAACTCGCGAACTCTGACGTATGTATGTATAGTACGTGCAAGTGACGTATCTTGCTACGTAACTCGGCGCGATCCCGTTGGGCGGCAACGCGACCGATTTGAATTACTAACGCAGTTCGAACTTCGAATTCCTCGCGAGGTGCCTTTTTAATTTCGTTGCTTAAATTATTTTTCAAGGAATAGAGTTTTGTGTGTATAGAATTTGTCTATGAATTTTCTTTGTTAGAAGTTCGATGACTTTTACATATCCAGTATAGCTTGACCTGTCTTTATGAGCACTTTGTTTACCCAGACGGCTTTTGTGTTTTGATTATATTTTCTACATATATTTAGGAACAGTCGGTCCATAGTTTGTCGTCCCAGATTTTTGTAGAAACAATTAAATTTGTAACAATACCTGTTTGTTCACTCAAAACAAAGAAAAGTCTTTGAACTGTATGTGTGTCGAAAAATATTTATTTCTGGTCTTAAATCAATAGTAGAGGCCCGGTTGGGTATGCGGAAGGATTTAGCTAACATGGTTTGCTAACTTTGATATCATACCTACCTACATTGCAAATATAGAAACGTAATGGGTAGGTACAACATCTAGATGGAGAAGGAAGATTTATGATTAAAAAATGGTATTAGGTTCATTCTTAGCCTTCCGGAGGCAAAATACCGAAGATAGGACAGTTTCAAATTCGACCAAGCCTATATCCAGCACAACTTTGAACATTCTCCTTTACTCTTCTCACACAGACTCCGGCAAAAAAGCTCAAGTAAAAAAAAATATCACGCACATTTTTTTCCCACAAGAAATCTCAGACAAAACCGCGTGCCAACGTAACATCTTACATTACGAAATAATAATGTCCTAGTCTTAGGACTAGTATTTTGAATTAGTGCATGTTACATAAAGCCGTCCTGTGTGTGTGTGTGCGTTGTGTTCGTGTAAGAAAGTGTGTGAGGGTGTGTGTCGTTGTAAAAACTTGGATATGTTTATGTTACGCTTCATGACTGCTATATTGTGCAATGTGTAGGGTTGGGAGTTGTCGACAGTTTGGAGGTTATCGATATTTTAATCAATAAAAGATTTTTTGCCATAACTGGTGAAATGTGGGTGTACCTACTATGGGTACACTTCTGTCTAACCCTTCGGAGAAACAAGGCGTAATTATGTGTATTTTTGGCGGTTTCAATTATATTCAAATTGTAATTGTTTTATACTGTAACAAGATTTTAGATTCTCATTATTTCAGTAATTCTGAGGTACGAACTACGATCTGTGTAATTAACAGTTGTTAATTTAACAATCAAACAGTTGTTTGATTGTTAAATATGTGCACTCAAGAATAAGATTTTGGTTTTAATGACAATCGCACATACAATACACATAAAAATGAAACTTGTACAAAAGACGTCTATCAAGGAGCATCATTTGAGACATAGTAGCGTCCTCTTTTGCTACATAATTCAAAATTCTCCTATATTATAATATAAAAGTCACAAACCACCTACATTAGCGACATAACTCGCGCGCGCGTCTAGCCAGTAACCAGTCATTGCGCAACACGTCGTATGCGCACGCGTCGCCGGTACCGCGTTATGTATGATCTATGATCTACAACGTGACATGGTATGCAGAAGTAGAAGTGTAGGTAGACAGCTAGGGATGAGAATGAGAACTAATATGGCATGTTATGGAACTAATGTGGCATGATATGGAACTAATATGGATGGTATAGGACACACAAAAAATGCTACTTATGCCGCGGGTAACTTGGCCACTTACTCGGCCCAAGTAATTTGACAAATGATAAATGATTATATTTCTGTAAGTAGGTTTGTATAAAAACTTCTACAACGTTTTACACGTTTTTGATACTTTTTATTTAGTATTTCTCTAGTGAGAGATATGAAAATAGGTTAGCCATTTAGCAAAGTTGGAAGCTGAGTACACAGGGAACTCTGAACGTATTTGAAAATTACGGAGGCTTTTTCAACGCTTCCAATAAATTTAATTGATTGAATGTACTGAATAGCGGCACGTGAGCGTACTATGATTGATTGTTATTATTTCGGTGGACCAATCAGCGGCAAAAATAACATTCTACATCTTATACCTGATAAAGTTAAGCAATTTCTTCAAAGATCTATTACAATTTCTGAAACTGAGAGAAATAGTTGGTATTTATTTTATCGACATTCGCCATTTTTACTCAAGTATCGATAAAACAGCAAACCTATCGATAACCACTATCTGATCGTTACAAGTATTGCGCAAGTACTCGTCACTACACGCGTCGGCGACGTCTTGCTATGTAAGCTCACGCGATTTGGCGTGACATATCGTATGCATGTTATTATTGTGATGTCTTTAAGTTGAGAATATTGTTTTTATAATAATGGAAGGCGTTGTGAGCACGAATGGTATCTACGGTTTACTCAAAAGGGATATGTCTAGATTATACATAGTCACGGTATTAGGGCTTCTTCCTTGTGTCTAATGGAAAAATCAATCGAACAAACAAGGAAGCGATCGATTGGAATCGTGCACCTAACTTCTGACGTTTCATAAGTGCCCATGTAGGTTTATGTGAAATAAAATATTTTGAATTTGAATTTGAATCCTATGCTTAGTAGTTTTAAGGGCAATTTTTTCGAAATCAAATATTTTCTATGTACTTCGATTTTTATTTGATGATGATTTAAATAATGTTATTTCAACTATTAATTTCTAGTAGTTCAAGAGTTTAAAAAAGTTTGATAAAACCGATAACAGATGGCGTTAGTAGTTCTCAAATCTATATATATATAAAAATGAATCCCTATTTCCCTTGGTCACGACATCACACTAAAACGGCTGAACGGATTTGGATGAAATTTGGGATATGGATAGACCTTGACCCGGAGAAGGACATAGGATACTTTTTATCCCGATATTTTTACGGGATCGAGACTTATGCGGGTGAAACCGCGGGGCGCAGCTAGTGTTCAATATATTTTTTACTGTGCATCATAGTTTTTCACGTTTATGCTAATTGCCAATACTTACTTATTTGCAAGAGAAATTCTTTCAGTCTACTTTCTTTTATAATAAGAATTATTTATTCCATTTTTATTAATTTCTTTGTTACCTACTCGAACTCGAGTACTTATTGTTAGAGCGGTTTCGCACTGCGCCCGATCCAACTCAAAGCATTTATTTCAAATAAACCAATTACAGGTACTTTTGAATTGTCAAGGGGTCGCTCAGTCAGAAAGTTGAAGCTAGTTGCCCATTCCAAAGCGTAGTAGGTACCTATGGAGATGAACGGGCAAGAAACTCCACGGACACTCTTTTAAATTAAAATATTGGTTACATCATTCATGTTGAAATTATACATCTGAGAATCCGATTTCAAAATACGAATTCAATCCGAATTGGGAATGTTCTAAATTCGGACGGACAAAGATCGGATCTAGTTCGAAATGTCTCATGCAAATAGTGCTATGGCTACTTTCCTATTTGACTCCCCTGAGAAGAAGTGTCAAACATACTAACTGGTCAGTCTCTTCTAAAGTCCAGACATAACCTTGGTCAGGCCATATGAGGATAATTTAATTTGTACTTACTTTATCAACTTATCTAAGTATTCACATTGTGATAATTTTATCATCACTATATCCGTTTATAGAGAAATCGTATTACCTATAAGCTTAATATTTATATAATTCTTCCGTACGTGTGTTTGTCACCTAACTCCTCCTGAACGGCTGAACCGATTTGGAAGTTTTTTTTTTGTGTATATTTGAGTGGGTTCCAATTGGACCCGGTAGGTGGCGCTGTTCGGACAGGACAACGTGTGTCGGATCCGCTAATTTATGATTTCTTGTAGTCACAAGTGTCTATCAACAACCATATGAAGGTGTGGATTTTCTAAAAAGAAATCACGGCGATGGAGGGAATAACGTTTTCAAAAGGTTTTTGGTTCTGTGAAGACCTATGTCCAACAGTGGCCTTGGGCTAATAAATTTTTCCCAGCACTGAGATAAAGGGTAACGGTCAAAACTGTTTACTGAATCAATTTTTCAAAAGTGGGCTTTCACAGAAAATAGTTTGCCCAGCTGTGAGACTCAACTAAATAATTAAAACTTATTCCTGAACTCATTCCTACATCACGATTTCTCACTATAAACTTGCTTTGAGTACTTATGTAGTATAAACAGAGCGTTATCAGTAACTGATAAGAGGTCGATGACCTAGCGCTCGCTTCCTCATCGGTCGACACGTGGTTTTGAGGTGAATTGGAATTCTTTTATTTATTTTATTGTGATTTGAATTTGGAATTATTGTTATTGAAAAAATAATAGTGTGGGTGAATGTGTGTGTGTGTGTGTGTGTGTGTGTGTGTGTGTGTGCTTATGTAAACGTAATTGTTGATAAGGAGCAGGTAGAGAGAACCTTGTTTTTGCGATTTTCTCGATATCTTTAATTCCTATTTTTCATAGATTAGTTTGAGAACGTTAGATATTACGGAAATGAGGTTTAAATTAATTTGAAGTCAAATAGTAAAAAAAAAACTAAAAATAAACAGCTAATCAGAATGATTATTAATGATTTATAATTGTATTATAACGTCTGTAATAAATATGTACATGGAATTTAAATCAAGGTTTTTCATAAAATCGCAAGTAAGCCTGCTTCCTATGTCCTATCAAAATCCTATAAAAAATTCAAAAAAAAATAAAATAAAGCTGTCTACTCACCATCACGACTCATGCCAAGTTTCAAACACTTCTGTAACCGACAGTACTGGCATCGGTTCCTGTTGACTCGGTCCACCACACACGCCTTGTTCCGAGGACACTGGTAGTTCACAACTGGAAGAGAGGACGGGGTTAGTATCGATACCTATTAAGTATAAGCATAATCAGCTTATAATGTCCCCATTGCTGGGACAGGCCTCCTCTCTGTAATCTACCACGCGGGCCCAGTGCGTGTTGGTAGATGTCACAAGTCTTCGAATTTTTAGTTCTAGGACATGCCGGTTTCCCCACGATGTTTTCCTTCACCGTTTTAAAAGCCAATACGATACTTAGTATAAAAAAAATATAAAAAACATACACCTCTCTCTGAATATACACCTCTGCTCAGCCCTTCTGGGAAACAAAGCGTGATGTTGTGTTATGCAATAACATAACATCAAGCTTGTTTTCCCTGAAGGGTTAGGTTAGATTGCCTATAGTACACCCACATTTCGTCAGTTATGTTTAAGTCCCATGTAACAGGGGTGAGCCGATTGCCATCAACCGGGCACAAATCCAGACTCCGGGCTGCTACTGAGAAATTCCAGATGGAAACACCCAATAACACTGCCCGACCTGGGAATCGAACCCAGGACCTCTTGCTCAGGAGTAGCACTTGTGACCACTAGACCAATGAGGCAATCAAGTAATAATATCGTGTCGATTTTTGGGTAGGGCATGCATGATTTGTCAAATTAACTAAATTTGTGGTACAGTCTTTTTACAGTTATTTTCCCTCTGAGAGCAGCAAACCAAAAGAAACCCTGTGATAATGAAAATAAAGATCACCGTGATTTTGACAGTAATGCAGCAGAGGTAAAATAGCTGTGAAAGGACTATAAGCGGCATTGTCAATCGTTCAAAATTAAATCTTTGGTCCGAGTGATTTCGATTTTAGGTACTTTTGAACGATTGACTATGACGTTTTGGTTCAGTTTGAACGGTTGACTCAATTAACTTCCATGCGTTCCTAGCTTAAAACTAATTTTATTCATGCAAGTTACGGATTAGTTCAACAGTAAGAAAGTTGGAATGGCAATCTATAGGTCAAAGAGTATAAGTTCAAATCTTACCTCTTAAATCTATTGAGATGAATCCACATTGAGTAAGCATGCATTTCGCCTAAATTCAAATTGCAAACATACTTTGCTGTCTGTTTTCAAACTTCCTTTTTCCCTTTTTCGTATCCTACAACTCTCGTTGTCTCTTTCACATCTTGCTTTAATCACAATTATTTAAAAGTCTAAAGATGTATTACCTTTTTCTAGCCATGCCATAACTTAACTTGTAACTCGGCTTACCCCTAAGAAAGAAACCAATGCCCTTACTGTTGATAACTCTCCTTCGTTTAATACATAATAATTGCGATAAGAATCATTACTACAAAGCTTTACACTTGATGATAAGAAAAGTATGTAAGAATTACATAATACATGTTTAATTTGCCTACATTTAAGAAGTTATTTCCTGAGTGAAATCTCAGGCGACTGAGAGTCAAAATGTGATCACCAATCTATCTACTACAAGTAGTCTTTACATAAATATGTTAGTTCTCTATTGAGACATAAAAAAATGTAGCGGTAACAGCCAGACTGCTAGACACACCCATTTTTTCAGAGGTCCGAAAATTAAAGTTGAATAACATAATTGTTTTTAGGCATATAAGCAGCAGTTTTGTTCTGACCGTTTACATTTTCTGGAATTTATGTTTATGTCATAGACTGGTCAACAGACATTCAGTCTGTCTCATGGTAAAAGCGCCCCACGATATTTCATTGAAATTTCAGAAGCCTCGAAAGCCTTGCTTGTTCATTATTAATTTCACGTAAAGCAGCCTACTTCGTGCAGCTCTTTGAGTAGCCCACCTCGTGTGCAAAACAAAAATGTCTGTCTTTACTTCCTAGCTAGGGCATCACACCCAGAGTTTAGTATCAAAGTGGAGTTTTTTTATCCAGATATCGTGGCGTGGGCGCGGTCCTTAAGAATTATAAGAACTCTTTTTTTCAAATAAAGTTTTTGGCCAGTTTTATTTCGTCTAAGCAGGCTGATCGATGACAAGTTTTTATTTTTATTTTCTAGCCTTTGTCTAGCCCATTCATCTGAGGAGATTTCCCAGTGCCAGTTTATAATCTATGATGACTAAAATAGCAATAAAATCGATGCCGACCTGTGCTCTGCGACCTTCTGAAGAATCCCTTGCATCCTTCGCAGGTGATGACGCCGTAATGGACGCCCGATGACTTGTCGCCGCACACCTTGCATGGTATTATCTCGATTTGAGCTGAAACAAGATGAAAAATATTGTTAATTTATGTGATTTTGGTATGAGGGAAAATATGTGACAGTTTTTGGCAGTTGCTAAAGAAAATTAGGGCCTTTTTTGGCAAGCAAGAAATGAATTGCGATTTTTTGGCAGTGTATGACGAAATCTAAAAATGATGCATAGGAGTACAATATTATCAAGGAATATAACTTGACTGTATCGACCGTTTTTCAAAGCTCTATCGACTAGCAAAATAATTGTGTAACATATTTAAAAAAAAAGTATATCTGGATATACTTCCTATTCCTTTTTCAAATTTTTGATCGATTGTCATTTGTCCAAACAAACGACAATCGTTCAAAAATAAGATTCAACTGTCAATCAAAACCTCTTCTAATGTCCTTAACTTATTTACGTACGTTTAGATTACAAGAAAACAAAAGCAACAACACGTAATTTATGTAACCTATCCAACAATCCTGCTTATTCCAATCCCGTTCAACCGTGAAGATACAACTCGTACTTGATTCGCGGCCATTTTTGGTCGCAAGTTCAACGACCCCGAGGCAAGGTCGGATCGCGGCCGATGACTTGCGGGAGTGTGTGTGTGTGTATGCGTTCTCTGTGACTACAGGGACAGCCCTTTGATGGGTGTATGTAGGTGTAGTAATATTGCCTGATCCCCTTTTATTGAGATTTGTAATTGAGCTGGAATGTGTCATTTGTCAGTGATTTTGAAATCGATAGTGTTTTATTTTTACTGTTTCTTAAATAGCACCAATTTTAAAGCTGGTACACATAGTAAAAAAATTGCATCACACAGCATGAGTGTTCTTTTTTTAAGCGTAACGATTAATTATTCAAAATAGGAATATACAGTTCCTATTTTGAAAAAATGAATCGTTAAGCTTACAAAGGGCAACCAAGGGTATGAGTTACCAAGACAGTTGAGTTTTAGAAAACAATAGAAAATATTCGTTATTTTCAGAGTAAAAGGGAAAATTTTAAGCTAATTCTTACACGTGGCTCTCTCATTAAGTATTTAATGAGAAAAGTAATTAATAACGCATTTACAAAGTGTTATATGTCATTACAATAATCATTTTAGGATTCAGTTAGACAATTTCTGGTTAATTGTCACCGCTTAAGTGGACATAAAAGATTAATCTATCTTTCCTTATAATAATAACATTGTAGTTTATTTCTGTCTATAGACATTACTTATCCATTTTGTGTACATACTAAAATGAGTAAATATTCCCAAAACAATTGTTTCATAAAAATCCTAATTGCATTCCGTAAAACGGAACTCAACAAAACAATAGTTTAAGCGTTCCGTTTCGCGAAACATCAATTGACAATTTACAAAATGACCGTCTTTGCAATATCCTTCTTGATTCAACTTTGTCATATTTGCACGGTTCTGTCATTTCATCATTCGAATTCAATGAATTGGAATTGGGTCAAAAGTTGACAGATTTGTGTTACTTTATGACCGGTTTTTCTCGGTAATTGGGTTATAGAGGTCAGATAGCAGTTGCTCTATGTAAAATATTGATATTTCTTGTGGACTGGATGCCGACCAGAACACAAACATTATCATAAAAGTAATGCACTTTTAGAATAACCTTATAGCATAGAACGGACTGAAAACCACATCCAAATCGATCAAGCAGTTTCCGACCTCAGTAGAGCGAGACACAACGACACAAATATACCTATCTCTGTCTATCTGCTCAGCTGATTATGACGTCATCGGCCGTCGACCGCGGGCATGTTCGGAATTGTATCACGCCCCGCTACGTCACACAACGGTCAGCCTTTTTGAATTTGGAACGTTTAGGATTTACAGTTATGTGATGCAGTGATTTTGTTGTTATTGTTTTGAGAGAGTGGAGATTATGGGTCTTGTGTTTATAAAGAATCTGTTATTTTTGAATTTGGAAGTTTAGATTATGTCAATTGCATCATCGAGGTACACTGTAAAAAAAGTTGTTTATTAATTCAAAATTTAGTTTAGCAATTCTATTCTTGACGTAATTAATATTTTACCGTAAATAGCTCGAAACAAAATGGTATATTTATTGTTTATCAGGAAAACTGTTAAAGACATCTTGAATTTATATGATATTTATTTTATTCGTGTTATTTTTAGATAAGTAAAAGATTCAGCGAAAATAAAAATATCTTTCCATCGAATTTTTCACTTAAAAAAGATGAAATAGTCACTAAATTCAATTTGATGTTTTTAATACAAAAATGTAAGCTCATTCTAATACTTCAGCATAGAAAATATCTTAGATTTCTCCCGCATATTTTAGAATAAAAAAAACTGGACACATCCGACCTATTTTCAATTAAATTTTATTTTATTTAGGAAATACCTACGGGTTTTCTAAAATTATGTCAATTACAATTACAAAAAAATCCGTCGGTTGGGACTGCTCATCTCTTAGCTGCCATGGCTTATTTTTAATTTATTTTAATTTTTGAATTTCTCTTTGTTTTGTCTTTTTATTACGTGCCTCTAACGTGCACGTCGTTCTACATTGTTCTCACATGTATAATTTCAACATGAACGATGTAACTAATATTTTGTAACATTTTTTTATTTAAAAGAGTGTCCGTGCCCGTTCTTCTCCATAGGTACCTACTACGCTTTGGAATGGGCAACTAGCTTCATATTTCTGACACACCGACTCCTTTAAAAGTGCCTGTAAATGGTTTAATTGAAATAAATGGTTTGAGTTTGAATCAATCAGCCTAGACGATGGTGGGGTGGGCTTCCAGTCTAACCGCAGCTGAATACAAGTATTTTACATAAAGCGACTGCCTATCTGACCTCCACAACCCAGTTACTGGGTAACACGATACCCCTTGGAAAGACTGACAATACACATTGACATTACACGTGTCTATTATTCAAGCACGTGCACCCCGCCTCATTAGAGAAAATCTCCAAACAGTTTGTTGCGATGCCACCCGATTTCATCCAATTGACGTTTGAGGAGCCAGAATGACAGGACCATAGATATTCGGTATTTAAACCATACACTTGACATTCGAGGTGATTATTCGATATTCAATTTGCATTCAATACTATGCTTCACACACCCACCGTACGTCACGGGTCAATGTCCTCTCGAAGCCTCAACAAGGCTTTGGTTAGGGTTGTCAATCAAAGTTCTTGAAAATTATAAATGTCAAAAGTTTTTAAATTTGGAAAAATATGTTAATTTCCTTTTCATACGGAATTTACTCATTTGCACTGAATTTATGTCTCAAAATGGATTGGTATAATTAAAGCTTTGCGTGGCTGTTACTTTAGTTTTTCTGTTACAGAATAGGTAGGTATCTAAATGCTTGATATTTTCCAACTTGTAAAATAAACAAAGTTGTTATCATTGTCGATATTCCGCGAAAAACTCCAACTACACTAGTCGCACGTGCCAACCATGGGTCTAGCTAGTCCCAAATTTAAATTTTAATCTAACGGCTTACGTCAGGGGTCATCGACCGTAGTTGTCCGAACTAGCGATACAAACAACGTTATTGTTGTACCTCTAAATTCGCGACCAAGACTCTATCACCTTGTAATAAAGTGTAATTTCATAGAGCAATTGGTTTGCAAATTGCGAAAATATTTTTGCATTTACTAGTTCGAAATTCGAATGTGAGTTGTTCTATTGCTTGTATACTATCATAAAAGTTTTTTTTTTGTTAAATCCCGTTACGTTGTATATTTTTTCATTTTAGTTGTGAAAATTAAGTTTTTTTTTTTATAAAACTTAATAAATAGCTAATTTTTATATAATTTAAATTTAGCAATGTTCATAAATAAGATGTCAGGAAACTTAAAGCAGCTTCGTAGCTAAAAATACTGTCAATACTGGTGACTAATTCTTAAAATAATGTCTCTCACTCTCAGGTCTAAAAAAAGAACTAATAACTATGTTTATTTCGATGTAAATCGAGTACCGTGGCTGTTCAAACTCAGATCAGAAGTATACGCAGTGACCCAGCCTAAAACAATGAGGATTTTCAAGAAACAATAACACCACCGTTTGACGCCACTTTGACAATAGGTCTTCCAAAAATTATGATGACGTTCATCATTCATTTGATTCATTCGTTCATCATTCAGTCAGGATTAAAGAAAATATTGACGCTTTGACACTTTTGACAGATGCCCGGACCTGACGTCTCAGTGCTGCCATCTAGTGAACTTCATTTCAGAAAACCCTCATTCGACAATTATAACTCCTAACGTTTCTTTGTTTTTGGTGAATCTTTATCACCTCTTTTATATTAGTAAATATGCAACCAATCTCCCAACCCGTCTTGAGCAAGCGTGGTGATCAATGCTCGTGCCTTCACTGTATGAGAACAGGCCTTTGCCCTGAAGTGGGACAGTAATAGGCTGGTATTATTATTATTTTTATAAATATCCACCATGATAACCTACATATATGCAAGTAACAGCCCTCACATTTCAAAATCTAAAATGAAGAAATATCTTATTTGTCGAAGCAGCAATATTGCTAAGTTCAACAACACTGGCTGTTGCAAAAGAATATTGTTTTAATTGCATAACGAGCGAGCCAATATGATGCAACTTTATGTGTCAACAATTTAAAAATGGAATACCATCTTATGTGCCTTGTGACGACAAAAGTTTGTGAGTCTTGTCAGACGCGGTTGTTGGTCCTAATGCCGGGGTTACACGAAGCTAATTTTTGAAGCTAGTATAGCAAGATAGTGCTAGTAAGCTAGCTTAATCTAGGTTACACCAACAGCTATCAAGTTTTTAAGCATTTATTATTTACTAGCTTTCGCCCGCGTCAAGATCGAAAGTTATCCCAAGGGATTGTACTACCGGTATGCCAAATTTAATCCAAATTCGTTCAGATTTTCACATATATATGTAGGATTTATTTATTGATTAATGTTCACTCATAGAAAGCTATAACTGATACAATTTTTAGACAAATACCCAGAGACCAAGTAAATCACAAAAACAGCCTAATTTAATAATAAATCGATTAAATATAGTTTTTGGCTTCGGATCAGCTGTGAGCGGTCATTGACTCTCCGATCTATTGTCTGAGTAATGTATTGTAATCACATTCTTCTACCATTGCACAAGTTTTTAAATGAACCGTCTGTTATTGTGAATTGGTAAATGGTAGAATAAAATAAAAGGAATTTTTTATTGTTTGCTTGTCGAGAATACAAGCGTCATGTGAAAAAATCATGAGGATTCAAAATTAGAATGCCATGGTGTTGAAAAAGAATAACAAAACTTTGCATTCTAAATACGAATGTATTTTTTTTTCGACAACTATACGTTGATCAAATTGAAATAAGAGTTATTATGAGACCTTTTTTAAACGTTAAAATGTATTTTTATACAGTTGCTAATCATTACATAATTTTAAGCAATGTTTATAAACTGGGTTCGAGTAAAGGCCTTGAAGATCGTCAACCTTTAAATTATCTTGACGAAACAAAAGCATAATCATCATTTCATTGATAAAAATGCTGAAGATTACGTATCAATGCAGATCAATGGTTACGATAGTACAATATCAATCATTAATCTGCTTACGAGATATAGCGGTTATATTCGATAGTCTTAAGGTTCACTCAAATCTGTGTGGTTCTTTCCTCAAAAGACCATTTCAAACACTTTTTTTTTCTTTTTTCGTGTGGTTAATGACTATCCTGGTGTCAGATTTTTAAAAGCACCCATAGGCCTCTGACTTGCCTTCACATGCCTTCGAAAAATATCTCTCAGGTTTTCTCACGATGTTTTCCTTCACCGTTTTTGAAGCAAGTGATAATTATACAATACGCACATGAATCCGTGACGTCAGAGGTTTGGGTTCAAAGTCGAGACCTATGACTTGGCAGTCCGACGGTCACACCACTAGGCAATCAATGCTCTCATTTCAGACACTAACTTATATGGTCTTCACATGGTCTGACTACTGAGTTTGTTTCGGCCTTTCTTCTCAGAGTAGTCAGACAGAAAACGCCGACCTCATCAAGTTTTAAAAATATTATTGACGTCTAAAAGTGTTGGTACGAAATGTAATCATTTATAATTTAATATTACGTAGCAAAACTCGTAATTATATCAACTCAAATTCGTCATTAAAATATCTGATAATATTATTCATACTACACATTACAGGATGTTTGGTAGAAAAACCGACATTTTTGTTTTTTGAGGAATTGGGAGTGTCATTTGCTAGCACAAAAATGTTTTATTTTTCGTTATAAAAAATAATTTTAAGAGTTGACATTTATCGTACCAATTTTAAAACTTAAGAAAGCACAAGTCATTTTCTAAAACAAATCGTATAAATTATGTCATTGTCGATCACATCAAAAATTATTGCGTTCTATTACAACACAAAAAAGAAAGTTGTGACGACATTTCAGATAATAATAAAAAAATAAAAATATTGAGTATCTCAATTACCTACCGTGACAACTTTTTTTTTGGGTGTGAAATTATTAAGTAACTTCTCCCGCTCTGGGCGGAACGGGAGGCCGTGTCAGACTCTTACTGACTAAATAAAACCCACCCGTGTTCCTTCGGTTGCCCTGTTGCCGGGGGCCACGATCTCCCTTTCAATTTCTTCGCAACCCCGGCAGGCATCGGCCCTAGCGGACCCCGTCAATTCTGCTGACATCTCTTTGAGGCGCGCGTGGAACACAACGCGCCGTCGACCCGGGCCTGGTCCTTATCGGACGGCGAGTTACCCATTGCTCACCGTCCGCAAGCCAACCTACCGCGACACCTAAGACACAGGTTTTATGGTCGAAAACTAGTACATGACGCTCCCTATCCCTAAGAAAATTGTGTCAGTCTTTCTACCAAACACCCCGTATTATATTCATATTTGTAATTAATACTACAACATGTCTGCCAATGACGTCATGAATATACATAATATATTGGAAGCCAAGGAACGACCTTGCGATTCGTCTGCCGCTTAATATTGTTATATACAAAGATTACTAATCTAATTTCTTATTATATACCTACATAATTATGATAACATAATCAGGCTATAATGCTCCCAACTTCCCACTGCTGGGTCTCAGACCTCCTCTTTGTAAGAGGGAATTGACCATAATCCACCACGCGTGCACAGTGCACGTTGGTGGATGTCAAATGTCTTCAAATGGTTCTAGGACATGCCGGTTTCTTCACAATGTTTTCCTTCACCGTTTTGAAAGCCAGAGAATTTTGTTAGAAACGTCATTTTGACAGTTCAGTCCTGTCAAATGTATGGGCGATGAACTGAACCATTGTAACGTACCTAGTAATGTGACTTATCTAACTAACTGTCTGCAATATCATACAAGGAAAGAGAAGAGATAATTTAGTAATAATAGACTAATAGTTTCTAGCTAGAGTACAGAAAGATGTCTGGGGAAATGTTATTGCAACATCACAGGGCTCTTAATAGTTTTCTACTTTGTCTCTGGGTGATGGGGACAATGAAATAAGGTCGTAAACTATACAACAACCTATTTTTGCAATACCTCGTATGTTTTATGTAGAATAACATAGGCAGGTACATATTTCTTTTAATAAGTTTGTTATTTGAAAGTATACAAGACCTTGTTTTCCTCACAATTTTGCATTCCAAGATTCCATACAAAATTGTATAGAATTTTATTTTATGGTTGATCCCAAACAAAGGCAAAGGAATTCTAGTGAATTGAAGGTATTCATGCAAAGTTTGAATTAAGAACTGCATTCTAAATTCGAATTTATTTTCAAAGATGGAAGGAATCTGATGGGATTCTTTATTTGCTGATTTAATTTATTTTTTAAACGTTTCAAAAAAGAACATAGTCTCGAATAGAGAAAGTATTTTTGCAGTTACGTTACTATAATTTTAATTTTCAACCGAGACTGAAAGCCGGCTGGAAAAACGCCAGGAAAATTATAAAATACAAATACATAATATTTATTAAGTGCATAGCTGGTAATGCGGTTTGTATAATAATAATTATCCTCAAATAAAAATATGTTTGCATTGTAGCGCATTTTTATCGCTAAAGGTAATTGTCCTTCATTTGTCAATGACCGATGGAAACTATTCAAAGAGCGTCTATGGATTAGTAATTAATTTTATTGAAAAACCCATTACGTATCTATGTTTTTTCATAAGTATTACAAAATACTTACGCAGTTTTCCTGTTTTCCAACTATTTTCGGTTTCATGTCAATTAGATGTACAATTGGCAGAAATGGTTTCAAAAGAATTTAAACGAGTCTCACTTTTTTTTAAATTATAAAATCTTAAAAATAGACTGCAAAATAAACCCCAAATTTTTTACAGTATTATTATTAAAAACAAAGTTAAAAATAAAAACTTTATTTAAAAACAGAAAACAAAACTTTACGTAAGACCAAGCCTACAAAAAATATCACAACAGTGAATCACTATCAAGTCAAGGCAATGACCGTTATCGGTCAAACGCAAACCGCATTACAGATCGTATCGCAAATTCATATACGTAACGCGGACGAGCGCGTTACCGTATTTCGATTTACCTACGTTTTGTGACGCGAGTGACATCACGGGCCAATGACCTCGATACCGCGTGCTTTTCATTTTATATTTAGGAGAAACTATTTTACTTTGACCTTTGTTGTGCTCAAAAATGTTTGTGTCAATAGATCAGTTTATAATGGTCCATGACCGTTATAATTGACAAATGTATCTTGATCTCTGATTATTTATAGAGCAGTTCTGAATGAGAGTTCTTTGAGAACTTGTTACGTTTACTCCTGCGATGACTGATTTATTTTGACCTGTTATTTCAATCAAAATGTTTCGTTTGACGGCGCATTCTATTTTTGAAACTTGTGTAAGAGTTCAAAATGACAATTAATGTTTGAAAAAAGCTAACGGTACCTACACCAATCCCTTGATATAGTAAGCAGACAGCTAGACAGATAAATGACGATAGCAGAATAAAACAAAATATGTTTACCAGTGAACTAAATCTAGGACGAATGTGTCTATGCCTGCCTAATAAAAGTTCCAAAAGTTTCGTCTATAAAAACGTCATAACCACCGAATCTGACAAAGAAAATAGAGGTCTAAAAGCATTGATATTAGTGCGAAGATGGAATGATTACTTCCTTTAATTCATGACGCTTATAACAGTTCACGTCACTCAAAAAAAAAATGCTAATAATCAATGGAAAAACAGCGTACCTAATTGCATTTAAGACGTTATTGACCTAATTTATTTCTAATTGTAATTTAAAGAATTGACTTCGACTAAAATTAAAATGACTAGCAATTTTCAAATCACAATCCAAGATGGCGGAAACTTGTAACCACATTTTCAGCCTGTCACAACTCACAGGTTATTGAACTACAGTCATTTGAAAGAAATGATGACTAAGTAATTATTAGTAACTAAATGAATCATATTTGTAATGGAATTTCTGTAGTTTTGTTGTGAAATCTCAGTTTTGCACATACAAACTACAAAGACATAAAATTATTTTGGCGCCTTTTTTGTATAAATGCAGCTTTTCTCTATTATAAGTGGATATATTGGCATTCATGGAATTTACTTTTGGACATACTAGGGCAGATAAGGAAACTAGGATGAGTTTACTTTGTATGAAATCCGGAAAACCGAAGGTGAAAAAAAAAAAAACATTATGTCCAAAGAATGTTTTTCAAACCCATGATGTAGAGTATATGTAACAACATTACAAAGGGTTTATTGTAATGCTTAAAATATTTCCTTAAACATTGTTAATCTCATCTTTCAAACAAGTTCTCACTATTTCGTAATATGACTCTCTCTATACGTTAAATACACAAAAGGAGAGACTTATGTGGTTTTTTGTTTATAAAAGAACTAAGTGGCGGAGTAGACTGGCTTTATTAACAGTGGGGCTGTGGTTCTTAAACTTTAAAGCTACTGTGGAATAGATTTATTGCAAAACATTATTATAAGTACCGAACTACTAGTTGACTTTTATTTTGTGTTTTTTTTTTTTAAACTTCTTTAGCAGCGTTGTGCACTTTTTTTGTAATGGGTAAAAAATGTTAAACTCGCGTCAGGACACGTGACCTGATCGAAAATTCGTAAGACGGTTAAAAAGACATCAACGCGTTGATTACCGCGGTGCCGATTTTTTTTTCAAGTTTTCACTTCTGTCGGCACTCCCGGAGTGCCACTGTTTTTTTTTTTTATGTGTAACATCTTCTCTCGCTTTCCTGCAATATGTGGGAGTGGTTTCGTGAAAAGGGACGGAAGTGTGTAGCAGGAAGCCGGGGAACGCGCGCTATTTGAATTGACCAATGAGCGCGCGCGGTGCTAGAGTTGGCCGTCAGATGGTACCAACCCATTTTTCGAGAGGTTGTTACTGTCAGCCAAGATGTCAGATGTTACATATCATATGCGACTACTGTAAGGCTTGCGGAAATCCATTATAAAATGATGATATGGATATATTTAGTAACCTGTTCCGCTTAGCTATTTCTAAAGAGTCTTGAAAAGACCTTGGAAGAAATCGACACGTGTTTCACCTCTCAACGAGGCATCCTCAGGATGACGATTGACGATTAACTTGTCGCGAACTCGAACACGGCACGGATATGTAAGTGCACTAACTCGAACAGAGATAGCGAGATCATTCAGCGTGGTTTGATTAGTAAAAGTAAAGGTATTAAAGGGCCATTTTTCAAAACTTGTCCATAATAAGTGACAGTAATGCTGACGAATCACCTTGCTCTCCTGACCCTAATGTTACGGTAAAACCAGCGACCACTTTAAAAAAAAAAACACTTGAAAAACTGAAAGGGAAAGGCATTACAATCGTTCTACATTATTTCTGTGTGAAGTAAGTCAATTAAACATCATTCGCCACAATTAACTTTGAGAATTTCAATAATTTGTCAAGAATGTTAACAAAACCATTCGTTTGAACGCGCCCTAAAATAAAAGTGACAACATACGTCACGTGACGTCACGGGTCGACAACATCACGAGATCGTTCTATTTTTGAAACGTTTTGTCAATTTGTTTTATGGATATTTCAAATATTTTTGTGCGAATTTCAATTAAAAACTCTTTAATTTATATAATTTTGTTTTCTTAGACAAAATTATATAAATTAAAGAGTTTTATTAAAAAATTAATTAACGTTGGTGGTGTTGCGAAAAAAACGTTTGAATACAAATATTTCCTGTTTATCATGAGAAACATGTCAATTTACATTTTAATTAAAATGAGACTTACGGTATTAAGAAATTATGAACGTTATTTTGGTGCTCCACCCACCGTTCGTGCCGATCTCGTGGAAAATTTCTGCGTGAGAAAATCAATAAGCTATAATAAAAGCGAGCTCGGAGTTTATTGAATGGTCGGCGCCTATCATGTCTCTTTTTAACATTATTGTACTTAATATTATATTTTTAAGCAGTCGCCATTGATTTTTTGACATAAATGGCAAAGTTAAGGCTGTATCGATTTAAAAAACGAATGACGTAAACTGTCAATTTTATTCCTTTTTTAAAATTTTCACCAGCTTCTGCAGCCGAACCCCCGCAGCAATGAGAAGATTTCATACAGCCCGAAATTAAGAATGAGTGTAGTGATATAGTGATATGAAGATCCATGTAAGAGGTGAACGTATCATCAAATTAACGGGCAACGACCTTGAACCCGCCCAGTTGAGGCCAATTCGTCGCCGGATGACAACCCCAAAATTGTTCTATTGCGCCATTCCGAGTGTAATGAGTAATGAGAATGACAATTGGACTTAAAAATGAGATCTAAACGAATTTAAATTGATATTTCTGTTGTGGGAGTGCAGTTTTTTAACTCAGGTAGGATTAATATTTACTAGAAAATTCTTCTTTACTTCATAAAATGTTGACAAATTCTAAAAACAAATTCTATTTTCAAACCCACTCACTTCGCTTGGATTAAAATAAAATTCCTAATTCAAATTTCAAAACGTGTAACATAAATTACATTCAAATTGACATTCCATCATTAAAAGTCTCATTTATTAATCTAAATGCCTTACATTACGCAAAGACAACGCGGTATACAGCCTTCACTTACGACGTTTTACCACTGTAGTAGCATCCACGTGTCGCTTTTCGACGGGGTTAATGACACTAGCCTGCACTTTGACTTGCCTAGTAATTGTTTGTTTTTTTTTTTTTTTTAATTTTATTTAATGGCTTGCAAAGTACTGTCACAGTTTAGATTTTTATTGTTTTTTGTGAGAGCCCTAATTTTATGTGAAGAGTTTGAATACTTAAAATTGTTTTATTTCGCATTCAAAATTATTCTAAAACTGTCTGTTGTTAGAGGACATGAAGCAGAATAAAACATAAATGTGAAACTCGATATTATAATTTTCATTCTACGTTGGGCTTCTCATTGGGGCGTTTAAAAAAAAGAATTAGTCCTTGCTGATATTACAACAAGAATGTAACTAAGTGCTATGCTAATCCAGCTACCACTACTGATACTGAGGACTTCTGCTGACTCTACTATCAGTATTACTGCAAAAGAGTCAGCATATGCTTGCTCTTATTTTTTCTCTAAATGGTTCAAAAGGACACTTTTACACCTCAAAATTAAATTATGTATTCAAACTAGATGAGTTCGGTGTTTCCTGACCGACTACTCTGAAACGAAAAACCGAAACAAACTCAGAGGTCACAATCTCTTTTAAAGTCCAGATAATTATAATCTTGGTCAGGCCATAAGAGGGCCATGCAGATTAGTGTCTGACATGGTCTTTGAGGAAAGAACTACACAGATTTGAATGGACCTGTCCAGTCAGTTCTAAATTTAAAAAGCTTTACGTCTATAATGACACAACTAAGCGTAATTCCTATAGCAAATCAACATAACCCCAATTTTAACAATTAACACAAATGAACGAAACAAAGAAAAACCCGGTAGGTAACTGTGGAAAATTATAATTTGGGGCACAAACATTTAAATGCAATTCGGGGCAGTAGATAAATGTATCGATTTTGTAAATATGTTCACTAAAATGTGGGTCGAATGACGCAAAAATGTACTTAAAACTTGACTAATCGAGTTTTTGTCAGACAACGGTCAGTCATTATACAGTTTTGTTGGAACAGCTACAAGGCCTAACCCAATGGTACTCATCATCATCTGTCAAGCCTTTTCCCAACTAAGTTGGTGTCGGCTTCCAGTCTAACTGGATGCAGCTGAATACCAGGATTTTACATGGAGCGACTGGCTATCTGAACTCCACAACTCAGTTACTGGGTAACACGATAGCCCTTCGCAAAATTGGTTGTGAGAATTTCGGGCTTCTGACTGTCCGTAAAGATCAAACCTTCTAAAAATCTTTTCTTACTATTCAAAGTCTTCTAACAGAACAGACAGCTGTACTGCTGGGGAGTTTGTTGCGCCACTTCTTCTTCCCAGCTATAAGCACTAGGAAGTGCTAAAGGCCAAAGGGCGGGCGTTTTAGGGGAATGTCTTATGTAATTTCGACGTTCAAAAAGTGCTGTATCTCAGCCATTTTTCTATTTTTTTTCTTTTTTGGCAACTGAACTGATGTCAACTATTCTGCCTAGTTTGAATTAATTGACTTAAGTGACGTTAAGACTTCATTCCATTGACATGTGTCATAGTAAACGTAAATTGTAGGGAAAACTGTACATTCGACCTTGAGGTGACCTGAAAATTTTAATAACTCCTAAGTAGTGTCAATTTTAGGCAGACACCAATTAGAGGCACGGTAACCCGCTTTCCTGAATTCACTTTTACTCGGTCTAGTTTTATTTTTAAGTCTGAACTTGAGCTGTCAGTTTTGAACATAAATAACACATAACATCACGCCTGTAATCCCCGAAAGGTTAGGCAGAGGTGTACCGATAGTACACCCACATTTCGCCAGTTAGAGCGAGTCTAATGCCATCATCCGGACACGAATTCAGACTCCAGGCTGTTATTGTTAGGTACTACCACTATATTTCATCTCTGACAGGTGATAAAAGAAATAACTAGGAAAAGAACAGATAATTGGCCAAGCAAAAAAAAATTGCCGAAAAATGACAGTAATACTTGCAGCCGAACTCCTTAAAAAAGGTTATCTTAGTAATTAATACGCACTTTGCTCCAACAAATTGGACAATGCAAACAAACAAACATAATCAAAACAGATACTGTTATTTGCATATAACACAGTATCGTGAATTAGGACCAATTACATTTGTGCGCGACAAATTATTGTAAGCTGAGTTACCTTAGTTTATGTATATCTGTCAAACTCAAATATAATTAATCAAAAGTATGCGTTATTAATTGAAAAACTTTTCGGCCTTGATGAGGAAGAACCGCCGATATAATCTGTAAACATCGTAGTGTGAAAACTCAGGTGAAATGAGCCGGCAGTAGTGCTCTAGCATGATTTCACAGTGAGATTTTTACAGAATAGTTCTATTTCAACGATCAGAAAAAATATTTAACGACGAGAACAATTATGTTAGAATCTTATTTTTTCTTAAGTAGAGTAGGGTAGAGGTACCTTAACATTATCTTACTCTACAAGACGATTAATTAGTAAAAAAAAAGTAAATACCTCTTATAGAATTAGCGGCTTTCTTATCCATGAACATGCCAGATATGGATGAGCCGAACATCCCATCACTACTGCCAGGCGGGGGGGATGTACTGTCCGCCACAGATCCTGAAGTGATATCCATGCCCATTTGGTTGTGCATCCCCGGTTGCACATCCGTATGAGGTTCTCTCTTCAACTGCATACCCTGAGGTAGACCCTGGGATTGGTGCAACATGGTGGAGGCAGACGAGTGCCCTCCATGCTGGTCGGGAGGCCACTGCGACCCGAACAAATCATGAAACTGATTGCTGTTCATCATTCCAAATTCAATCTTCGAATTTTTCTCCGTCGTGCTTTCTTTTTCTCTTGAGGTTAAAAACTTTTTTAAGTTATTTTCGGCCAATGAATTTGTGTGCGCGCGAATCGAATTCGCATTGCGGTTAACACTAGTATCACTGTGCGATTTGGTGTTCCAACGGATTGTTAATTTCCCTTCTTTTTTTAAATTTTTAATCGACTATGTCGGTAAGGCAACTGTTTTTGTTTTTTGTGTGTAGCTACACCATCAGAATTTTTCTTCGAAAAAACTATGGCACTCCCAATTTTAATGTTTCTTCAACTTTGTTGACTTTTAATTTTAAGCACCAGATATTTGTGTTTAACTGATAAATATATTCCGGCCGAGCGGTGATGTGAGATTTCTTTTAGCGAAGTTTATTTCAGGTATTAACTTTTTGAAGAGCAACAAATTTTTTGGCATTTTGTCTCCGTGGTTGTGTTTTGTTTTCTTCCTTTTGTCTTAAATAAACATCTACGTAAGGCACTATTACTTTTATTGTAATTATTCACTTGTTCCCTTATTCTACTGGCTTTATATTATCTCTTTATCAATATTTGACAAACACAAAAAATCTGTAAAGAGAAAACCGAAGCAGAAGAAGAATTTATTTGAATTTAAAAATATTTTTGGGAAAATTCGAAAATGCCAATTTGTTGTTATTGTCAAAAGATTTTAGTTAACCGAACACTGCTGCTCAATTATCTAAAATCCGTTATCCGAATTTACGTGAACCACAAGATTTAAATTTTAAATAAGTCGTTAGACGCCACTACGTTCCATTTTCCAAAAAAGAAAAATAAAATCTTGTCACTGTTTCACTTGTAGGCACTGTCACTTGTTTTGTGGAAAAATAACGATACGGGATCACCTCACTGCTGGAAAAATTTGTACGTTATATTTTTGTACTATACGTTGTTCACAACTCGACTTCGCGTCGGCAACTGGCAAGTCCAAAGATGTTGACGCCAGAGCGGCCCGAACGTGACTGACGCATTGACGAATCTTCGGCCAGGCTCACGAAAAAATTATATATTTTTTCATTCCGACCGAATAATCAACTTAGCTCATAGCGATAGTTCAGTCGCCCCGGCGGCGGACTACGATTGAAAAAAATCTCCTGCAATATTCATCTTTAAGGGGAATTTCCTTGAGGGGCGTCAATTAGCACTGTAGTACCTCCCAAATCGCCTAAGAAATGTACGGAAACGTGTGTAATTACTGTGTAATTAAGAGACAAAATTGCCCATCAGTGTGCGAGCGGATCACAAGGCGTTGTTTGCCTGTGTGCGTACATCGGTGTCGTGTACAGATACAGCGGCGCGCGCACACTGGCTCAGAGGCGTCACAGCGGTTCGTTGACCCCGGGACCCAAACAAAGTAGATTTCGGTGAAATGCTGTTGAACTCTAGTTTTGAATGTGGAATCGCTGAGCGATATTACGTCGCCGCCTTTCCTGGCCAATTTTTTCGCGAACGTCTCAAATATTTTTGTTCTTTTTCAAAAAGAAGATTCTCTGGCGGTTTTTTTTTTGCAATTTTTCGCGGGTAGGTCTAGGTCTCCAATACTGGCAGGCAATAATCAAATGTTTTTTGAAATTAGAAATGTATTTTTCTGCAAACACGGTGCTGAATTATTGCGCGATGTTAACATGTTTACTGAAAAACTTTAATTAGCAATAAAATTTCACCATGTTTTTTTGCAATTTTCTGGCAAATAAAATAAAATCTACTAAATCAAATTAGATTTTCCCACTAAACAGTTGCTTTGTCAAAACTATACCTGAAGTCCTGTACTCGATTATAAATGTTATGTTAACAGGTCAATGACCCAGGAAAATGTGCCGCCAACCGCAAATATAAATGTAGGCAATTTTGTTTCGTTAGGCATCTGCAAAGTGTTTTTTGTTTACATTATTTTGCTTTTAAATTATTCCGTACTGTAATAAAATTTGCAAAAAAAAAAAAGAAAAAAAAAACTTTTATCATTTAATTTTACTTCATTTTTTTTTTTGTCTATGGAAAATATTCTGTCAAATTTAGTAGAAAGTTTTTTTATTACTTCTAGTTCTTCCTAACAGTTTCGTAAGCCGTGCAAAAATCTTTATCCGTGTAACTGCCAAAAATGACCTTTCGCTATGGTTCAATGACTCCTATACACAGTGGGCTATGATGGGCCAACTTTTGTGAATATAACTTTATTCTACTATTTTATATTTTTACTTGATTTTCTCCAGTTATCAAAGAAGGAAGTCATTTATTAATTAATGACATTATGTCATTGACATGTTGATGTCTTAAAGGTCAACCTTTTATCTATAGCAAAAGATATTATATTTATAAAAAATGATAAGATTACAAAACGTTACATTTACATAATGGTTATGGAAGAAAAACATATAAATAAACAAATCAAAACTTTCTTCTAAAAACTTTTACTGTCTAACAAAAACTCGGTTAATAGTGATAAACCAACATGCCGTATAAGTCACTATTAAGTACCACACCATTAAACTTTACTCTCACTGCTGAGCCACCATTAATCAAAGCGACATTATAAAAAAAAAAACCTACGTACTACTACAAACATCATCAAAATCCTTCCCGAGAAAGGTCGGCCATTTTCAAAAAAACCATAGATCACAGAATCAAGTCACAAACCGTGACGAAAAATACAGTAATCCCCAAAATATGAAGAAAAAAATGAAAAGTAAATAACCCTAGAGGGAAGCCGCCGACCTTGTGCTAGAAAGGGACAGGTGATGTGACGTCACGTAGTGCTGTCTCACTCTTACTTACAGGCTAACGACCTATTGATTTCGGACCACGTGCTACGTCGTGCTGTTAAGAGTCCACTGGTGGGCCAAATAGACAGACAGAACAGATATCTATTGTAAAAACCTTACTTTATTACTTATCTTCTACATAAAAAAATTAAATGCTGTTCGTTGGTTAAGCACATCACTTAAGAACGGCTGGACCGAGTTGGCAATTTTTTATTTTAAAATATTCGTAATTGTTCGAATTAGGTTTTTATAGAAACAAAAATTGGAAAAGTTGCCCGCAAAAATTCAAATTTGGGAAAAAATGTATGTCCTTTTTAGTATGATCAGATGTCAGTTAGAAAAAAAAAATATATATATTATAATAATAATAATATTTATTATATTTTTTTTTAAATAAGAACATTTGAAGTATTTTATTTATTTTCGGACAAAGGAAGTAAAAATAAATAACAGGATGTATTGATCAGCTGCTGGCCAGCGTCGACGGTTTTATCAACGTTCACGGTACAATCTACTATATTTGTTCCAAGCCGGGCTTTAGTAGGCTTGGCAGTATTTTGAACTTTAATAGACTTATCAGGGAATGAAGGCGTGGTATTATAAGTTTCGTGAAGTAAGAAAATACATAAAAAAATCTAGACTTCTGAATGGTAGAGTCCTTACTCACAAATCTACACTAATATTATAAACTAGCTGCGACCCGCGGTTTCACCCGCATAAGTCTCGATCCCGTGGTAATATCAGGATAAAAAGTATTCTATGTCCTAACCCAGGTCATGGTCTATCCATGTGCCAAATTTCATCCAAATCCGTTCAACCGTTTTAGAGTGAAAGCGTAACAAACAAACATAAAAAAATCAAATCTTTTCTCTTTTTTTATAAGAAAAGATTTGTATTTTTGTTTTTTTTTTTATAATGAATAAACTAAAAACTACTGGACCGATTTTAAAAATTATTTCTCCAGTAGAATGCTATATTAACACTGAATAACTTATCAAGATATCATGCGGACGAAGCCGATGGCGAAAGCTAGTGTATACCTTCTCATGAGGGGTAGGCAGAACTACAGAACTCCATCTGCTAAAATCCTTACATACAAACTCCTTACTCATGCCCGATTTATGACTTACAGTCATTTTTAGACACTAAATTGACACTTCAGTATTTTTTTCATAAACAAGGGATCTTTACATTCTTTAAAGTTTTAACAGCCAAAATTGCTTTCAAAATCTTAGCTATGGACTAGTAGGCAATCAAAAGCTATGACTCTTTTGAAAAAAAAAAAAAATACTTCAAATTAACGTTACTCTTGGTATTTCACGTCCAATGAAACGGGCAACAACTAAAACCAGGCTATGGTACTTGGTTGGGCACTTTTCCAATCCCCAAATGAGAATTTCCCTGACAAGCGAATTCAATTTGTACTATTTACGCGATATCATCGATCGTAGGCATTCGAGGGCTGTACTACCTTTTAAATTCTGTAGCTCTAGTCTCTACGTTGTCTATGAAATAAGTCAGAAAAATTTAAATACGTGATGAACTTTTCAAAGTCTCTGTATCTCTAATAATACCAAAAAAAATGCTATTCTTCCCCTTCAAATATCAGATATTAGCTGCGCCCCGTGGTTTCACCCGAATAAGTCTCGATTCCGTCGGAGTATCGGGATAATAAGTTTTCTATGTCCTAATCCAGGTCATGGCCTACCTATGGGCCAAATTTCATCAAAATCCGTTCGGCCGTTTTTGCTTGAAAGCATAACAAACAAACATACAAAAAATCGAAATACGATAAAACATTTTTTTTTTTGTAACTCAATGTTAATTACAATCTATATTCCAAAAGATATTTATAATATTAGATAATTTAAATTAAATTAATAATTTTAAATCCCACATTGACTAAATATAAACTTGATAATTTATTAACAGTTTTCCTACCGCGTCATGTCAATCCAATCTAAGGAATTGGGTTGCAACGGTGAGCGTAAAATAAGGTCGAAAATATGTCACTGGCAATGCCCTAGTAAACTACTGTAACTGGTAACCTCGTTGGTTTAAAAATATTACGTTCAATTTTCAACTTTCTTTGAGAAAAAATGTTTTACAGCCAGTTTCAAACATACAACGACGTAATTTACAGCCTGATTTGAATTTTGAATTGGTTCGATTCTTAATTTGACAGTTGAAGCACCGAAGTTTACTTGAAGATATAGAATCAGTTTCAGTAAAAAATAATTTATCTCTACGGCAAACTCGCAAAATGATAGTATTCTCGAGAAAAAGGCTGAAATTGCATTTAAGATTTCGTGGCTGTTCAACTATTTAAAATAATATTACTATCAAAATGATGTACGACCTACAACTATCATTATGTAAATTGTAGAGATAAACAAAAACATATGTGTATTTTTTCTACTAAGTTAACGAAAAGATAGAACATTTTTAAAAAAGCTACACTTTTGTTCACGTTAAATAACTTTTTTATGCTATATTATAACTTAGATAAAGCCAATATTATTCAATGAAGAAAGTGTGAATCATAATATATACGTGCTAATTGATGCTTCCAAGAAAAATACAAATTATGTTTATTCAAAATCACAGTAATGCCATGTACCTGCCGGGGGTGCGAAGAAAGCCGAAAGGGAGATCATGGCCCCCGGCAACAGGGCAACCGAAGGAACACGGGTGGGTTTTAGTCAGTAAGAGTCTGACACGCCCTCCCGCTCCGCCCAGAGTGGGAGAAGTTATTTGATAATTTCCCACCCAAAAAAAAAAAGGAATGCCATGTATCTCATGTATTAATGTTCGGTGTAAACAAATATAATTTAGTGTATAAATCAATAGTTAGTTTAGTGTATAGATAAATCGTTAATTTGGTGCACACAAGAGTGCAAATTACATGAAAATTAAGAAATATATTTTCTTAATTAATAAATAAAAGACATATTTTGAAGACACTATTGGCTATTGTACACACTTCAAAATAATGAAATAACAAACATACGGTGTGCGTCTCAAGATTGTACCAAATGAGAAATATACCTTTTTTTTAGGTGGGAAATTATCAGGTGGGAAACTTCTCCTGCTCTGGGGGGAGCAGTAGGGTGTGTCAGACTCTTACTGACTAAAACCCACCCGTGTGCCCACAAAGTACGGTTTGTGTCTCAAGATTGTATACCTGACGCTGACGTTCTGCTGAATCCCTGCAGTGACATACTTAGTTTATGGTTTTATTTTTAGAACGCTTTTCATTAAGCTCTGTAAGGGTTTTTATTGTCGAAACTGTTGTAAGTTATAACTGCAGTTATGTGGGTTTAATGCACACACTTGACTATACTCTTACTTGGTTTTACCCTTTAGTGACTGAAAAGAGCTTTTCAATAGTCTCAGGCCGAGATCTATAAACGTTACTTAGCATCTAGTTCAGCTTCGCGTTATTCCTGCCACTGTCAAACTATCAGTGCGCGATAGAGGCGGGAACATGTCTAAGTCAAAGTTATAGATCTCGGCTTAATAGTAATGTCAATTAATGCGATTTCGCATAAATTTTATTAGCATGTGAATTATTGATTCATAGCATGCTAGTTGATATTGTTGTGCTATTTTCTAATATGACGATAGTTGATAATAATGAAGTATGTGAACTTTGTTAATATACGAATTAAAAAACGCGTTCGCCTTAAGACGTCTCCTAGCGTGCGTTTAGTTTACTCGCCGATAACATTTTATTTGTGCTAGTACACTCGCATATTTAATGTGATTAAGATTGACCACATAATTGAATATATTAAAGTAAAGTATATAAATTACGAAGCGATAAATTCACTTCGCACTTCACAGAATTTCGCAAATACATTTAATTTGCTAAATGCTAAATGAGCATTCGCATGCTAACAATGAATGCGAATGCTAACTAATCCATCACTGCGGCTCATGTTTGTAATGAGTTTTTTATTTTAAGTTTTTGAACATGCATAAGCTTATATTTTAACTAGCAGCGTCCCACGGTTCTACCCGCATAAGTCTCGATTTCGTGAGAACATCAGGACAGAAAGTATTCTATATATTTAATAATAAATTAAATAATTAATAAATTAAATAATATTTTTTATATTTTTAAATGTTTTTATATTTTATATGTTTTAATATTAAAAAATATAAGTATTTAAATGAAATACAGGAGAATTAAATACATAAACATAACATCACGCCTTGTTTCCCCGAAGGGTTGGGCAGATTTATTGGATTGTATGATTTGAATATGGTTTTAAGTACTATTTTACTAATAAAATTGATTATAATTTAATTTTGGCATAATTTTCTCATATTATTTAACAAGAAAGAAAAAAGGAACATTTAAAGCGCTACCGTTGCCTTTCTGTCCAAACAAGCGCTCTGAAAGTCATTTAGAGGTCAATGTGAACGAAGCTACTTGGTCGAGTAATTTTTGGTATCCTCAACGGGAAAGGACATGGGCCTACGTGCGTTCTGTCATTCAATACATATTGGAATGTATCAGACGCACCACGAAATAATAATAATCAGAGCTATGACTCGCGATTTTTGACAGCTGTCAAACGTTTCATAGAGTGCTTTCAGTAATTTTGATCTCCGATTTTATATGAATGTCAAAATCACAGTTTTATTTGTAAATTTAAATTTAATTTACAAATAAAACTGTGATTTGAATTTTATTTTTGCTTGTAATTTTAATTTTATTTTAATCTTATTTCATTTTCAAATGTATATTAAGCTATTCTATTTATGTGTCTATGTTACTCGAATTAAATGATTTGAAATTATTTTCTGGTAGGTTGGTGCTCGGGTTGCTAAAATAACCGTGAAAGTACTGAAATTGAAATGGTATTCTGCGAAAAGTCATTGACAATTCATTTGTTTTTCCGCATTGGAATCTTCGGCTAGGCACACAGACCACCGGCAACAACCACCTATACCAACTATGGCACTGTAGGTGGGTAGTTGGGTACTTACAGTAGCGGTGGCTTAGTTAATAGTTGGTAGAAAAAGAAAAGAAAAAAAAATATTCTGCACAAACTAAATGCACTTTTTTGCGTTTTGACAGTTCAACAACATTCATTGCGTTATTTATGTTGTTGAGCAGACAAATTTTTCGAACATATGAATCAATGGATTAGCAATATTCTTCAAAATCATTCAGATTGTGAGGATGCTGAACTCCGTGCCCCAATTTCTTTAGTAACACCTGTTTTTTTAGAAATAACTGTTTACAGACTTTTGTGCTTTTGACTAGCAAATGTCTGGAGTAACGTCAGGAAAATTACACAAAACTTAGCATATATAACATCATGACTGTAATCCCCGAAGGGTTGGGCAGAGATGTACCTAAAGTACACCCACATTTCGTCAGTTATGTTTAAGTCCCATGTAATAGGGGGCGAGCCTATAGCTATTCAAGTAAATTAATTGTAGCAAACTGACTACCACAACTGTCATTTTTTGACAGTTGCAAAAAGCGGCTATAGCATAATGAGCCTAAAATGATCCCACTGCTGGGACACAGGCCGCCTCTCAGTGAGAGGGAGTGGGCTGTAATCTACCACGCGGGCCCAGTGCAGGGATATAAAAAGATTAAAATTACCCTGGTACAATACGGTAAAAAATGTTATTTTACGTATTTTACGGTAAAATATGGTAATTTTTGGTAAACAACGTATTAAACGTACTCATAGACTCATACCCACTAAACACATATATATGTTTGTGTGTGGCATGTGTACTACTTCACTATTAACAGATAAATGGATTTGAATGTTTGCCAGAGATATAAGCAGTATTGAAACTTAAAAAAAAAACAGAAAACTGGGCTCGTGCGACTCATGCGTACTAAAAATCCCTAAAACTTAATTCTCAAGTCAAGAATTCAAGACATGAATCACATCATGTCATGGATTATAATTTTATCATCTATGTGCAGAGGCAGAGCAGAGGACAGAACAAATTAAAATTAAAACTTCATAAGTCGCCGGTAATTTTAGCACAATTTATTTAAATGACCGTAAAATATTATTAAATTTACCAGCGTTTTCAGTAAAATTATGTAATTTTGCAATCTTAGCCCAGTGCGGGTTGGTAAATGTCACATGTCTTCGAATTTTTGCATCTAGGACATGCTGGTTTCCTCACGATGTTTTAATTCATCATCTTAAGAGAAATGGCTACAACGTGGCAAATTAACGTAGTGTCAGTTTGATAAACAGTTAATTTCCGACTTTACATAATTATGTGAAGGTATTGTGACATAATTAGCGTATAATATCGCAAGTAGTGGCCAGAGCAATGACACCATATCGTGTGTGTAATGTAATTTTTATAATAAATTATTAATTAAGTTAATAAGTATGTAGGTAATGTACGCGTAGAGGTACCTACTTTTTATTTATATTGTGTCTGGGGAAGTTTTATGTATTTTTCCTTTCTATCTCTCTTTGAGAGTCGGCACAGCTGACGGCCTGAATTGAAAGGACTGAACAAAGAATATTATTCAATATTTTACTTTTATACGTCGGCAATCCATTAAGGGGATATCGTACCTGTCAAAACGGGTAATTTACAACTAAAGGACCCGTTTTGACTCCTGTGCATATGTCAACAATTTTCGAGTCATTTAATTTACCATTAAAACTTAACCCTGTATATCTAGTTAGTGTATTGAAATTTGCTTCCTTATTTTGTCAGATCAGCATATGGATCTTTACACTTTAGTATTTTTCGCTGGTGGTGGCGTGTGTTGGGTCGTTTAAGTTCCCTTCAAATTGGTTGAGCTAAATGGTGCTGATGCATGCGTCATGTTCGTGCACGGGCGCCGTCAGTAGGAACTGGTCATCTCTTAATTGCCATGGCTTATTTTAATTTTTTAGTTGTTTTTATTTTTTTATTAAGGACGCTTTTAACGTGCACGTCTTTCTACATTGTTCTCACATGTATAATTTCAACATGAATGATGTAACCAATATTTTGTAACAATATTATGATTTAAAAGAGTTTCCATGGAGATTTTTGCCCGTCCTTCTCCATAGGAACCTACCTACTACGCTTTGGAATGGGCAACTACCTTCATCTTTCTGACTGACCGACCCCTTGACAAATGCAAAGTGCCTGTAAATGGTTTAATTGCAATAAATGGTTTGAGTTACAAAGATTTTTTACTTTTACCAAAGAACTTATCATTACCTACTTTTATTCAGAAAATAAAGCCCTCTTTATTTTGCTCAATGCGTCAAAAAAAATTGCAATAAGAAAATCGCAGTCCCAAAATTCAAATTGAGAACTGTAAATTGCTGACTACGTAAAGCAGGAAAGAATTTCAAATTAACCAATTCCGGATTTAAAAACGATGAGAATTACAAATTTTGAACCAGATTCAGTTCGTTCGTTGACCTTTTAGGAAGTCTTATTTTCATGTCTATCGCTCCTAACCTAAAAGAAAATGTGTGAAAATGAAAATCTAGTTTTTACCAGATATCAACGAAGAATAACAACATACAGCTCAATTCGCTCAATTAGATACTGATATCTATAAAACTGTCGGTTCGCGTTTACTTATTTATACATAATTATGGCTTTAAGATTTCCGGGTCCACGTCTTTCTGCAAGTGTGATTGGTGAACCAAAACACATGAGAAATTCGAAACGACCTTTACAAAAAAACAAGCAAAAAGAAATAGAGTTCCTAATTCGAAATTCAAATTGTCGTGACCATAGACTAATTCACCCCCTACTAACCTATCCGGGGTTCAACGTCACGGCTGGGGTCAATAAGTTCACACAGTTCGCAGGTCAATAAACGACCTAAGTGACACACTATTTCAAATTCTCGTGTTCGAATTTTGTCGCTTAGAGTCGTGTTATTCCCGAATATTTACGGAATTAAGATTTCTTTTTTTGAAAAGTCGCTGTAACATGTTCCTGCGTGCTTACTTTACAAAAAGCACCTCCAGTAATCCGCAAAGGGGTAGGGAGAAGTCTCAGTACACCCACATTTCGCCAGTTATGTTATCAGTTCCATTGTAGTGTGATAAAGCTTGACTCCAGGCTGCTACTAACCATTTCACGATGGAAAAACCCAATTACACTTTGCACGAATTAGGGATCGACCAAAAGACTGCTGTAGAGTCGCACCAGCGGCCTCTATACCAACGAGACCGTCATGACTGCCAGTACATATCGCCACAGCCATACCAATGAAGATAGAAACATAAAATTGGGAAATAATAATTATGATTATCAAAAGGAACCCCATATGGGGACCATCGACTAAATAATATTATCACTTTTATAATATTGATGTAGTCACAGTGTTCACTGTGGCTATGCGAAGCCTTATCTTAAACCACGCGACAAAATTGCAAAATAAAACTTAGATTAAAATTGATAAACTTTACAGTCCGTCCTTAGTAACAGGCAGAACCCTGACTAAGAATATCCTCCCAAATATTTGCCCCAAACATTTGACTCAACTTTCAACAAAGACCTCTTGGGTCAGAAGTAGCACCCCAAATTAAAAAAAAAGAAAACGGGAAGCGGACTTCCTGCTATTCGCCAATCCCGGTCGAAGGAACATCAATCTGTTTAACAAATCGCCAATCGATATCGCGCCGCGTTATCGCTATGTTTTCGGTTCGTCGCTCGGGCAACGAACCCCGAAATTCGCGAGTTCATTGCCTCGTCTAGCTTCGGCCTAACGTTCTACGTTTGAATCGCGATGCATTCGCCAATTCTATTGGTTGGAATTTGAAATTTTTGTTCGGCGTTTCGAATTTGAGTGGAAGTTTAGAAGTTGATTTTAACGGTTTTCGGCGGGATTTGGCTTTGTAATTTGTTTCAATTATTTATTTCGTACTTGTTTTCTCCTATTGCACTTTTTGACCATCCTTATAACTATAAATCTTTTATTTGACCTTCCTTGAAAGTGTATCTTCCAGAAACGCTGTCAAAGGAGTTCTAATCTAAATTTTAAAATAAAGAGAAGTTGCCAAAACTGAACGAGATTGGCAACAAAAGTTTCTTTGTCAAAAAAACGCCCATTATGAGACAGACGTTAACTAACTACAGATAAAAATTGTAGGCATTTTGAATTCTAGTTCACCAGACATACACTCTACTAAACCTAAACCTGTATCAATACATCAGCAGGCTTTCTTTATCAAAATTGCCAAAACAACAATAACTGAATTGAGGCCGTAGACAAGAAATAATATTTTAATCTTACTCTGCAGACAATCAGATACCGAGTACAAAAGAAAAGAACAAAACTAACATTGAAAAATTAAATACAAACAATTTTAACCCGGTTTTTCGTAATTCGAACGTCATGTGATAGTGATTAAGGAATCATCAAACATGGCGGTGTTTTGCGTAACTTTTTGAAAAACTAACAATTTTCTTTTTTGTGAAAAGGTTTTATTAATTATAATATGTCATTGACAAATGACAGGCGATAGATGATGACGACCTTTTCTTACATTGGATTTTTTTTTAATATGGAAGGAAAGAGTTTTTACTGCGGTAAACGAAAACCCACCATTTACACCGACATTTATTTATTATTAGGCTATTCAACAATGAAGTACACTATTACTTTATAATTAGTACATTGCAAACTTATGTCTAAGCGCCTCATTACTTATAGAAAAGCACAGCATGCACTACATTATGCGCAGATAATAACATAATTAATTAATTAAAACAAGTAATACATAGTTTAAATGAAAATAAATTATTAAAAGCTAAATTGATTACAATAAATAAATTAAATTAGATAACATAAATCAGATTAAATAAATTAGATTAGATTAGATTTTAAGTTTGATAATTTTTATATAAGATTAGGTTAATATTAAATTTTATACTAGAGACACCCATGAAATGGCATGTGAGGCTTTTTTAGAGCAGGTACTGATGAATGAAAGAAGTCAATGTCAACTACGTGCTCTTTGTATGCAGCACACATTCTGGACAGTGGACAGTATTGCCTTAAGTTGGTATGACATCTTGGCATGCAGAAAAGCCGCAAGCAAATGAGAAAGGAGATGAGAGGATAATGAATGAATACCTATATCTAGTGATAGATAAATAATCAAAATCAAAGAAATATTTAAAACATGGTTTTGTTATAAATAAAATGGCCTGCGATAGGCCGAGTTCAATGATTGATTGATTAAGCAATTTTAAAACAGATTTTCCTCCAAAACATACAGTTTTAAAAATTAGGTTTATGTAACGAACTTCCGTAGACATATTGTAGTATGTTTACACTACGGATCGTAAAAAGAACGGCCTAGTATAAATACCTCACGTGCCGAAATTTTACACTAGATATCTGCCAGCATAGCTATTCACAACCGACCTATTTACTTCCGTGCCGAATCGAACATCAATCAATTATTATCAAAAGACTCCTCTAAAGGCTGCCTGCCTCGTTGATCTATCGGTAGCAAGCGAATACTGCTGTGCATGAGGACCAGGGTTCCATTATCAGGTCGGGCAAAGTGTTATCCCGGTTAATGGCAATAGGCTCGCCCCCTATTACATGGGACTTAAACATAGCTGGCGAAATTTGGGTGTACTATAGGTATATATACCCTTCGGAGTATACAGGCATAATGTTATGTTAAATATGTTATTACCTCTAAAGGCTGTTGCCAAATCTAAAACCCGAAAATTTTGGCAGTTTAAATCAAATGGACGACCGCCATTCTTCCGACAGCTATTTGCTGTTGGGTCAAGGCAAATCAGAAATTGGAAATTTGTCATTCTCAATATGACAACCTGTCGAATAGTCCAAACTCAAACAAGACAAAGCATTTATTTCAAATAAACCAATTGCAGGTACTTTTGAATTGTCAAGGGGTCGGTCAGTCAGGAAGATGAAGCTAGTTGCCCATTTCTAAGCGTAGTAGATACCTATGGAGAAGAACGGGCAAGAAACTCCACGGACACTACCGTGTCGGACGTCTGGTTGGGAATAAAACTATGCTGTTCTTTGCTAATCCAGTTGATAGATCAACGCGACCAACGGAACTGATTTTATTCTTGAGATGCTCTATAATTAAGCATAAAGGATATAAAATATTCAAAGAGTTTAAATTTGGAATCTTATTTTTATTTTACGAAGTATTCAAATATGGAAACGTCCATATCTGGATACTTAGGCCTTCAAGCTACGAATGGTTATGAAATATCACCAAAATCACAACACTTTGAACACAGCGGGGTAATTGCGTGATACACTTACAGTAGCAATGGCTTTTATTTTGACAGTTCAACAACATTCATTGCGTTATTTACGTTGTCGAGCGGACAAATTTTTCGAACATATGAAGCAACGGATTAGAAATATCCGTCAAAATCATTCAGATTGTCATTGATGATGATACACAGAACGGAATGAGCGAAAAAAAGGAAGACTAATATTCTTCCGATACCCTAGTTGCCTTTTATGGCCGAAAACAAGGGTGTGTCCGATTTCCTTCTCAGTTACCATACGGACATCATATAAAATCCAGGAATAAGATAAAGGGATGATAATATAAATCAAGATTATAATAACCAGTTACAGCCATCTGTATAGCAAAGCATTATACTGTGAAAATCAGGTTTCCTCCTGAACTGCCGAGGTCAGGCGGCAGTTGCTCTAAGTGCACTAACTCCTGCAAGGCTGTTATGCGCTATGCATTACATAAAAATAAGTACTGGCTCAAGAAAAAAAGATTGGAATTAAACGTCAAAAAATGGTACTGCTTTTTGGTTTTTGAATTACGAATAGTTACGTCACTATTTTTTTAATTATAATCTTCTTTTTTTTTCTGCGAAACGAATGGCCAGTGACAGCGCAAAAAAACGCATGCTCCAAAACTTTTCCATAACTTTTATCAAAGTCATCCTGCCTAGACCCTGGCCAAATTAAAAGAGACAACACTCTAACACACCTCCTTAGCAACACACCCATGCTCAAAAAAAGAACGAAAAAATCACAAAAATGCGACCGGGAAGTCACCACAGGGCGATAAGACCGGCCGGTTCCTTGCCTGCCCACGTGGTGGGTCAACGCCTGCCCCACTGCGCAGGCGGGTCGGTGAACCGAACGCGCCTCACGCACACAAACACACACCACCATTTTCATACTCATCGCGAACACACACGGGATTCTCCAGTATGTTTACGCGAGCATCTCACTCACACACACAACTCCTTTAGTTATGAACTTATACGCGCGTAAACTCACGCGCACATTCATGTTATGGGCGTCAACGGACAGGTGACTAATTGTATGTACCTTGTTTCGAAGCCTTTTTTTACGGTAGAGTAAGGTTGGTAGTTGTTTTATAAGATCATCTTGGAGCGTTGAAAAAGTTTAGCTTCCGAGATTATGCAAAAAAAAAATTGGCACTGATTTTTTTGAGAGGGAATACTTACAGCTATCCCGTATCCCTCTCTCGACTTATGAAATCACAAAGAAACATGACCAATTCTCACTAAGAATTATTTAGAAATAGAACCAAACAAAAAATATACAAAAATAAAGAATTCTCGCAACTAGCAACCCTATCTTCAGGTGGAACACCTCAGACAGACATTATTTTGGCGCGCAATATGTCCTTCAACTAATGACATCACGCATTCTAAATTTAAAAACGCGTCATTAAAACGGCCTAACAGAAAATAGGTGTTTTCCATTGAAGGTCGGAACGAATCGACATACTGTTTGGTGATTATAAAAATGGCCATAGAATCTGCAAGAAAGTGATGAAAGAAAAAGATCTAGTCAGAAGCCCAAAAGTCTGACATCCAGTATAACCAAGGGGTACTGTGTTACCCAGTAACTGGGCTGTGGAGGTCAGAAAGACGCTCCATGTAAAATACTGGTATTCAGCTGCATCTGGTTAGATTGGAAGCCGATCTCAACATAGTTGGGAAAAAGGGTAGGCAGATTGAGACTGAGGAGGGGTAGAGGGAGACCAAAGAAAAGATGGATGGATTGTGTGAGGGATCATAAATAAGCCACGAAAATGGAGTAAATGATGAGGATGACGACTGACAGGGAAGAGTAAAAACATATTCACGTAACGTAACGAACGATCAGGGCAAGCGGAAGAAGAAAAATCTGCAAGACATTTTTTTTTTTAAATAACTTTTTAAAGATGGCCGCTGTAGTCAGACGAAACCGATATAGATTCGAATACTGATAGAGATGTGAGAGGTCTTTATCTGAGGATCTTTATCTAAATGCATCAAAAAGTCTCCACAAGTGACTATATTTAAGTACATCAAATTATAGTCATAGGTCTCGACTTCAAACTCAAGACACGCACCTCATGTGCGTATTGTAGTCATTAGTCATTATTCATTAGTCATTTATTCACTAACAATAATTTGTATCCGTATTTATACAAAATAAATAAAATAAAATTAGATACAAAACAAAAAACGACCAACGATCATACAAAATTAATTCAATCCGTAGAATAATAATTCTACATAATACAATAATCAGATAGGAACTACAAATCAACAATGGTTTTTACAATGTTTTTTTTTGTTTGTATTAAAACAACTAGTGTGGACCTAGTGTATAATAGGTGAAGGAAAACTTCGTGAGGAAACCGGCCTGAGAGATATTTCTCGACGGCATGTGAAACCAAATCAGAGGCCTATGGGCCCCATAAAAACTCTGACATCATGTTAGTCACTAACAACACGAAAACAACACCACTGGTACGTCCGGCGTACCCTATGCTGTCACCCCCGTTTAGGGTTGCCAACCGTGCTATATAATAACCTGCTATATTAGAGGCCTAAATACAATACATCTAAAGAAAAAAATTAGAAGGCAAAACTACTGCATTTTTATTTCAATACAAAATGGCGAAATTATCGCAATAGGGCGCAGTATTAATCTCATAAAAAGCAGAATTAATGGTATTTTGTAACCTTAATTTACAGAGTAAAAATAGTTATGAGGCATATAAAAAAAATACCGGTTAATAAAGGTTCTTATTAGCAAAAACTATGCATTTAGAGAATAAAAATGTTTTTGAAATATACCATACAGGCTGGCAGGGACATCGACCCGAAAACTGTTACCATGGAGTTCATGATTCTGAAGCCCCGTGTGTTGAAATTGTTGGTAGGTTAAAAAAAAAAACATGCTGTTTCATAGAAAAATGGAACACCTACGCGGTCAAAATGTATGGAATAGCGCCCTCTGGACCCCTGCCAGCCTGTATATTTTTAATTTTTTCCCCATATGGCTTCGAAAATACTTTGACATAACAAAAACGGACTAGCCAATATTTTCAGTTGTTTACACAAGGGATGGAGCTATTTTCGTATAGGTCTTGCGGAGACGAGAGAAGATGATACACGATTCAACTTGTAAAGAAATCCAATTATAATCTAAGTACTAGGAAATAGCAAAAAATGATCTGAGTCATCTTCCAGTTATTTTCTATGAGATCATTAGGCTAAAATGTAAGTGTGATCGATTAGGATCATATATTTGATCGATCGATCGACAAAAACATATCTACATAAACCTTGTGGTCGAACATGGTTCCCCACCCACCACACCCATAATTATACAGAACGTAAACAGTACCAGAGAAATGACGAAAATGTAGAAATAATGATGAAAGATTATGCTTCTATATGGTTCTTCAATAAAAAAGCTTCCTAATGTTGCGGTCCCAGGCTGCGACAGGCCTCAACAGGCCGTGGGATCGCGGATTTACACGAGCTGAACCCTGAATCTTTGAGACATTCATTTCATTTCCATGTCTATGGTTCTTATAGAAAATGGTTAACGTCACCAATAGGCTTCAGCAAGATCAAAGTTGAACAAAACGTCATTATGAGTCATTTTAATTTCGACTTCTATCCCTACGATTTCCACATAAAAAACATTTTTTACAATTTATTGATAGGTTCACGTTTGACCACTATCTATCTTCTTTTTCATGTGGTTGGTGGCTAACCTGTTGACAGAGTTTTTAAGGGCCTCTGACTTAACTTCACATGCCGTCAAAAAATATCTCTCAGGCAGGTTTCTACACGATGTTTTCCTTCACCGTTTTTGAAGCAAGTGATAATTATACAATACGCACATGAGTCCGAAAAGTCTGAGCGCCTTGGGTTCGAACTCGAGGCCTATGACTTGGCAGTTCGAAGGTATCACTGCTTATGACGACCAAACTTGACGTCTATGATGTCGTCGAGAATGGTGCACGCTTCCTTAGAGGAAACTATTCCCAACCTCTTCCCTCTCAACTATATTCCGAAAGAAAATTCTATCAAATTACGTAGGATAGCTGTGGCAAGTTCAATGTCCTGTCCAGATGCTCTGTCACCTGTTCTAATTTTGACAACATCCTTACAAATATTGCGTCGTTAGTTGAAATAGCCTTTGGGAAAGGCCCGCATTTAGCATTAAGCATTTGCGATTTAAATTAATTATGTGAATCACAGTCTCAGGTATTATTATCATCTGCCTAGCCTTTTCCCAACTATGTTGGGGTCGGCCTCCAGTCTAACCGGATGCAGTTGAATACCAGTATTTTACATGGAGCGACTACCTATGTACTTCTCCTCCCTCTCTCAGAGAGGAGGTCTGTGTCCCAGCAGTAGGAACATTACAGGCTGATTATGGGTTATGGTACCGCCTATCTCGGAGGAAAAAACTTTTTTTATTTTAAGAAAAGAATTTGTTTTGGCAATTGGCAACTCAAATTCAAATTCAAATTATTTTTATAACACATAAACCTACATGGGCACTTATGAAACGTCAGAAGCTAGGTGCACGGTTCCAATTGGTCGTTTCCTATGGAGAAGAGCCGGCAAGAAACTCCACGGTTACTCTTTTAAAAATAATTGGCTTTTACAATTCTTTCAAATAACAGTGTGACTAGGTATGGGAGGACAGTTTACTCGGTCAATAACCCTATTCAACTTCGTAACCTGGCTTATAAATGGCGAAATGTGGGTCTACTACATCCACATCTGCCTATAAATTCACAGAAAATACAGGCTTTATATTAAGGTATGTAAGCTTTACAAAACGACCAATAAAGACAGGAAATAGAACCTTTTTAATCTAGCCTCTTCTAGCCTCCCTAAACCGTAGCCTCTTAACATTAAAAAAAGTCCTCCATTTCGTACAATTTCGGTCAATTTACCCTTTTAATGGCCACCACTGACACATTAGGTGCCTGCATTAAGTTTATAGGGGTCTGTTACCTATTGAAGGTCGTTTACCTTGGAGGGCATTCCCTCTGAGGGTGGTAGGCCTCTAACAAAAACATGACGCGAGAGTATTGAACTGAGGAGTACCTAATGATAGATGGATAATGCCTTTTCCCGTTTTGGCTGGGTTTTCAATCGTGGGTTATTTGAAAGGGTAGTTGGATATTGGAGGAGGGCTTGTAGGTTTGATTCCGAGGTTGGGCAAAGATAAATTAGATTTTCTTTTGAATTGACAGATTTTCCCCAAAAAATCTGTCAAGGGTGGTGATTAGCGATTATGATTAGAAGTTTTCGTGCAAAAAATACTAGATTTGAAAATATACGCTTCTTGTGATATTCTAGTACTTCTAACATTGCTCGAAGAATCTGAATTATTCCTATGTTTTATTACTATTTTTTTAATAATAGACAACATTACAAATCTACTATAAAAGAGTAATAAACTCTAAAAAAAATATTGCGTCTCCCACACTCTATATTTAAAATGAAACGAAACAAAATAGAACATACATAATAAGAACTATTTAAAATTGACATAGATTCGGCTAAACTCGGCTTTTTTCGGCGGTCGTCGGCCGTGCAATGAACTTACTGGGTAGTACTGACCTATACTTACCTAGAGATTGCTCCGTAGAGAGTTTATTCTATTGAAATGATATCATACTCAATATCAGCTTGAACACCTAATGCTGGACTCAGCCTTTGACGGTATTAGGAAAAAAAAAGCTATTTTTGTCTATGACAAGTCTATGTGACAGTTCACCTGAAGAAAAATGGTTACCACCGCCGCCTATAGGCTTTTGTAACATCTTAGAAATGTCTCATGTACCTGCTGTAATGAGGGTTTTTATGAAATTCGCGCCACTTTGACAAGGTGTTTTCATTCATTCGTTCATCATTCAGTCATAGCTAAAGAAAATACAGACGCTTTGACACTTTTGACAGGTGTCTGGACTTGACATCTCAGTGCTGCCACATAATAAACGTCATTTCAGATTTGTACCACCGGCCACCTATATCCTTTAAAATGGGAACACTGAAATGCTAGCTAGTTGCCATGCAGCCTTCGAAATTCAAACAAAAAAAAAACAAATGAGATCGCCTTTGAAATGTGTGCGGTCACTTTAAATCCTAACTATCTACCAGCCTACAGGTACCTAAATAATCTATGTAACTACCAACCTAAGAAAACATATTTGACTCCGTTTCTATTGACTGTACTCTACATTATTCCGTTCAACATCCCATTTTACTAAATCGTGTGAAACTGTGAACCAATGACCGTTAGGTTAACGTACGGTGTCAACGGACGACCTTCGTAGTTTGGCCTTGGTGTGGGTTCGAATCCCTGTGACGTCACAAGGGGTGAATGTATGGTTTGAACCCGGATGGTTCAAATTTTAGAGTTCATGACTTTGTAGATGGGGGTGAAGGCACGTAATTATTGTATGTATACACCTATGGGGTGTTTTAAAATAGCCTTTACGAGTGAGGGTACTAAGTTCGCAGGATGCACTGGACAGTAACACCAATTCAGTTTATCATGAAACTCAACGGCTACCTAAAATTGAGCAGCGTTTAAGAATTTGTCTTCAGGAAGTTCAATAAACTCAGTACAGAACATTTGTCTTGCTATGACTATTTTCTCGATACACGTCATTTTGCTCAATACAACTTCTATTAGGTATCGTGTTTAAGGAAAACTCGTTAAATGACACGGCACTGTATTACAAAAAAAAACTTTACTGTTCACGGTGGCGCTGTGCGTCAAGGAATTTTGACAGGAATGTGTCAAATTCTATAGATTTAAAATTACTACCATATTTTGCCGCTTGCACTAAGGTGGTAATGTGTCATACGCGTGTTAGGAATTGCGCAGACTTGGGTCAATTCTGTCTTTAGACATACTATTACTCTACTAAAACATTAATGGAAGCAACAAAACAGTCACAGTCAAAATCTACTGTAAAAACAGTGATGCTATTTCTCATCTTCTTTTTCTTTTGGAGTCGTTGATAAATTATTTAAATGAGTTGGTCTCAGTAGGTGGCCACGCCAATCGCGGCATCAGTGATGTTTTTTAGGTCCTCAGAAGTACCGGTGGACACATTGGACATGCCAACATTATGAGGCATGCTGTTCTGCAAAGTTCACTTGGAAACTCACTCTAGTGGCCACCTGCAATTCGAAAGCGAACTGATTTGTTTTTAAAGTAAATCATCGCGGATTCTAATCTCGACCTCGTTCGAATTTCGAAATTATATCTAAAATAGTCTATGGGATCTACTACTGTTTTGTTTTTTCGCTAAGTGACAGGCAAAAATGTTTTCTCTCTGGTCTGTGCACTGCACTGTTTTGGTGTGTCATAGGAAATATGATTTTAAAAGGTTAATGACTTAATATGGCATTACGCCATGTTGTGCCATACTGCTAAGTCATACTTATCTGTATGTACTTTAGTAACCTTTTACTTTGATTTTTTCGACTATCATAGGTAGATAAGACATTATTTGTTTGATTATTACACATTTCTCCATGTCCGTAATAAAGTGTAGTATTTTATTTTTCTTGGATAGTCAAATATTGATAGCAAAACTACAAACAAAATTTCGTTTAAAATTTTCACTCGTCTAAATAGCTACACAAAATAAACAGTAGATTTTTTTTTAATGTCATGTCCGATATTGTCGCTCTAAAAAGCTGAATAGTTTACTTTTCAGTTCCCAACTATTATTTTGGACAATTAAAAATGATAGAGCACAGTGTTCTTGGGCTTTTCCATCTGGAATTTCTCAGTAGTAACCCGAAGTCTGGAATTTGTGCCCGATGATGGCAATAGGCTCGCCCCCTATTACATGGGACTTAAACATAACTGGCGAAATTTGGGTGTACCCACTGTAGATACACCTCTGCCTAACCCTTCAAGGATGACAGGCGTGATGATATGCTATGTTACAAAGGATTACTATACTAATGGATTCGATTCCAAGGTCATACAAAAGTACTACTTATGTAATTATCTGTCATAAATCATACGTATCAAACTGACATCAATTGACATATACATACGTATGATACGTCCCTACACCACAAATCAATATCCAGACTCATTAAAAAAAACTCGTCACAACAGTCCCCCAAAAACTGAGGACTTCCTTAAACCGACCGGAGTTATCAACTCTACCCAGGGTCAACGCACCCCGGCCAGGTTGAACGTGCGAATTAACCGGCCCATGTAAATATTGCTGTCGGTTTCAACCGTACAATGTTGACATAGGTTATAAAAACGAGATGGGAGTTTTATGGGGCTAAAATGATGATGGGACCTGGCAACAGGGCATGGAACTGGAAATGTGTCTGTAAATCAGTGAGTCAGTCTGTTAGTGTCGTTAGGGCTCCTAAGTTACTGGAATTATTACCAGCCGATTATTGTCCCACTGCAGGGCTAAGGAGTCTTCTCATACAGAGAAGGCACGAGCATTGATCACCACGCTTGCTCAAGACGGGTTAGCGATTTTAGACTCACGGTTTCCTCACGATGTTCTCTCCTCTACCGATGTCAATAATGTCCAAGATAAACTGAAATGCTTTTGATGAAATGTGGTAAAAAGTGAAACTTTTTCAAAGTTTTTAAGGCCGGAAATAGATAGTATAGAAGACTTGTTATTAATAGCAAAACTGTTATTTGCGAACTGGGTATCGGAACTCGTGACCTCTGCAAATACTTTTATTTTTATGTAATCATATAAACTTTCTTTAGTAAAAGAATAAGCAGTGACGTAAAAATAATATGAAAGCAAAATATTTTGACCTGGCTACCAAAATAGAGGTCATTCAACCCGCCTCGGCCGTCGACGCGCTGAAGAACTGACGAATCACTCTGTCTTGTCCATATACTATGTTAGTTTATAAACTATCACGCTTGTATACCCCAAAGGGGTAGCCGGAGGTAGGGAGATACATCCGCATTTCACCTGTTATAAGGGAGCCACCCTACTGCCATTATTTCGGGCCTCAAAAACACTTTGCCTAACCTTGAATTGAACCCAGAATCCATGACCAGTAGTCTCACTTACGACTACTACACGAAAGAAGGCTACTTACTGCCTCTAGTCGATAAATAAATAATAACAATGTTTTGATACCCCATTCACTAAAAGAAAATTGTTGCAGAAAATAAAATAATTTTGATTTTATTTTCTGCCACACAAAATATTTCCTACTCAAAATCGGATTAATATTCTCAAAATTTATTTGGGGTCGGCACAACATATTTCTTCCATCCCCAACTATCAATTTCTACTATTTAACTCAACAAAAATGTCTGGTAGATTTCATTCCCAAAATGGCCGACTTAACTGTCATTAATCCCAAACAGATTACTGGATCACGGACATAATGAAACCGTGACGTCATGACATGTCTGTCTACATTGTCTATGGGCGATCGACCTAACAATGAGCTTTGACCTTTAAACCTAAACATGATAGCATAGGTATAGAGTACAGTACGTACAGTTAACCGTTAAAATAGCCAACACAATTAGAAATACCTAAATGTACGTCCGGCAAAAGTTTGACAACCAGTCTTACCAAGGGGTAAGTGTTACACAATAACTGGGTTGTGGAGGTCAGATAGAAAGTCCCTCCAAAATAGTGGTATTCAGCTGCATCCAATTAGACTGGAAGCCGACCCCAACATGTTTAGGAAAAGGTTGAGCAGATGATGGGTACTTGAAAACAGCCTTTAGTGGCACACCCTGAACAGTCAGCTCCAATAACTACCAGCTTGCTGACTGGCTAAATTTGATACCACAGCATACGGCTCTTCTCATAGACTATTTCTAAGCTAAGTCTGGAAGTGGCACCGGGGACTGAAAAGTTGTGTGGACATCGATTATCATGGTACGGGTATGTGATGCGGAGGAATGAGGAAAATGTAGTGAGGAAAATTTTGAGTGTGAATGTGGATGGTTTTAAGAGTAGGGGAAGACCAAAGAAACGTTGGATGGACTGTCTGAAAGATGGACAGAAAGAGGTTGACTACTGAGATGACAATTAATAAATTAATATGGAAGAAGAACAGACGTTACAGCGACCCCAAATAAATTGCAATAAGGGTAAGATAATGATGGTACGGGTTATTCCAATGAGGAAAATTTTAAATTGCCAACGCACAGTATGTAATAAGTATCTAGTAGTTATCTGTACGAGAAGAGGTCTTTGCCTAACTGTGACCCAAATACAGATTAATAGCGTAGAGTCATCTCAATTACCACTTTTCCTTGAATTTGCAATTATATAATGTAGGTATATTTTATAGTAAATATGTATTATATGTGTATTATAAGTTTATAACCTATTTACATACTTGTGTATTTTATTTACAATTCATTATGTTATCTTTTTATAAATATTCTTAATACGTATATGGCAATTTATATTCCAGATAAAATAATACTTTTCTATTGATTTGTTGTAATATTGTTTTTTTTTTTTTGTAATAATTAATTAATTAATTGAATTTGTAATCTGTTGTAAATTTTATATGGGTGTATTCCCGAATTAAATTATTTAAATTTGAATTTGAATACTTAGTCAATCAGAGCACTTGCCATCCTATCTCTTCAACACCCTTGGTTGACTGGTAGATAATGCCTAAGGCATTAAGTCCGCCTTTGAACCTTATTGTGTGCGAGAAGTTTAAATAAATAATATCCTCATAAAAAAGACGATCAGTCAGTTCTTACGCACATTTTTTCTAATCTATTCTGACCCACAGGGTTTTTGACTCATAAAGACTCATTAATAAACTATTGTATAACCGTGACCTGGTCATTAATATATTGCGTAGCCTGATTCCCTAATAACTCGGCGTAATGATAAATTGCTCTAGTGACAGCGAAAGTCTTACAGAAATCGGTTCAGTAGTTTTGGAGATTAGGATTGTGAAAACAACACTTGATGAAAAAATGTGTTTTAGGAAGATTTATGGATTTTTAAGAGTTTATTTTGATGTTGGAGTTATCCTTTTTAATGTCTACTTATTAATAATAAGAATAAATGGTCTGCGATATTTTATTTTTCATATTTAGCCTAGATTTATTTTGATTATCAATCTAGCCAAATAACTTTAGTACAATTATGTTATTTCCTCATTTATAAATTATTTATCAAGCACGCTCTGATTAAGATTTTCGGATTCATTCAAATCAAAATTCAAATCTCATTTCAACTTACATTGTTACTTAGCAATATTTTGGCAAACTAATCTTATCACCAGCTAACAGAATGGCAATGGAATGGAGGAATGACAGCAGATTACCTCATCAGAGGACTTATAAGCGCTTTCAGAAATTGGTCAGTCAGTGTCCAATCATATTCCTGTTTTTTTAACAAACACCAAGGCAAATTCGCAATGGAAAGAACAGTGATTTGTTTAAAAATAAAAATAAATTACGATATTTATGGTTCGATTTTTTTTTTTTTTCAAAATCAGAATTTTGCAACGTCACTTGTCAATGTTCATGTTTGAAAACAGAATTCTTGTTACATTTTAAAAGTGATTGAGACGTGTTTTCTCATCAGGATTCGATTCCTGTACTCTTTTTCTAGGCTCAAATATAGTGTCGTTGACCCCTGAACAAATTCTTTGTAATGTTTCAACCTGCGTTGTTTTTATCCTGTTTGATTCTATAATAGTACATTATATTACTGATGGAAATGTGCCGATAAAATTGATTTATATTTAAAAAAATATATTTGACGTCATTCAAAAAGTAAATTTAAAAGAAAAGTCTTCAATAAAACTTCTGATTTTTATTATTGGAGGAAACACGACATTAAGAAAAGATTAGAAATTTTATTAGAATTGCTCTTGAGTTTTATTTTTACAGACATGTGCCAAAAATATTCTGTTTACGTGAATCAGCGCATAATAAACCAATATATTTTTCCTGTGAATATTTTATAAGTAATAACGTAAGTTTAATTATAGTCATGTAATTTAAAACACACTTCACACTGTTCCCTTAAAAACACAAAAAGATCCTCAAAAAAAAATATACAAAACTTCAAAGCTCAAAAAAACAACTTTTCTAATTAAAATTACATAAAAACCTAGTCGAAAAAATACCCTACACTGTCCTGTCCCCAAAAAATCCTATAACAGCCGCCCAGGGTAGTGAAAACGGTACAAACCTTACATACAAAAAAAAATAGCAAAGTGAATACACGAACGAACTCGAGCATCGAACTTTCGGTCGTTCAATGAACCCAAGAATTTTGGCAGTTCATCGACCCGGTCGCTGCCCGCTTATAAATAATGTGAGAGCGAGACAGCGATACTTGACATCTTACGTCAGCTGATAGTGTGGCTAATCATCGTGTGACGTCATCGGCTGAACTGCATTTGAATTTGGAAGTTTGTTTTGAATTTAGAATCGTTTATCTGTGATGAAGGTTAGGTTGCCTTGTTTGGTTATGGTTCAATGCGGACGTTTATCTTTTTTTTTTGGCGAATTAAAATGGGGCTTTAAAATTAATGAAAAGTAATGTTTTATCAACTGTAGTAGGTTATACAGGGTAAAATGATTCAAATAAAAAACGTACCAAGCAAAAGCCATTAAAAAAAAATGTTTTTGAATCCATCTTAGGTAAAAATTATCGAACAAAATACAGGAAAATTCCTATTATAATTAATTAAGTTTTTAATTTTTCCTCATCTATTTTAAAAAGACCAAATTCATGTAGTAATATGTGCCATAGCTAATAGGTACTGTAGTCAAATTATACAAATTAAATATAGCATTAGTAATGTATCAATTTCCTCATATCTAAAGTAAATAACTGGGTACGAATGAAGAAGTAGATGTATAGAATAAATAGATGTATAGAATATTTTTTATTATGTATACCATAAAAATTACAGACATAAATTTAGAAATAATATCGCTGAAAGAGATCTTTTTTTTTTTCTTTTGACGTAAATGACAACAAAATATTTAGATATTGAGAGATAAGATATTATATTAATAAAATTTGTATATCTTCATGTACGTAGGTATATCATACATCTTCGCAGGGTAGCTGGGTGAGAGAGGCCGAGAGGTCGAGTTGAATGCCGTGCGATTGGAGACGCCTATTTCCAGCAGTGGATTGCTGTACTCCGATGATGATGAAAGACACAAACAATATGGGAAACTAGCTTTTATTTGATACAAATATTGATAGAAAGTATTTTTTTTTAATCTCCCCCTCCCTTTTTTGTATTTTCACACCTTTTTTTATGCAATATATAAAGTTTATATAGCCTATGTCACTCCCAAAATTAAGACGAATCTAACGACACCTCTTAGGTTAAAATCCATCAAGCCGTTTAGACTACAGAGCATGCCAAAGAAATAGGCATACATGGGGTATATACTCGATAATATTTCCGTTCTTCTGGGGCAGTTGGGTAAAAACGAAGAAGAGAAATTCAGCATAGCCCAATGCCTAATTGAGTTGTGGAAATCAGAATCCAGGTGCTCCATACTAGCACAACTGCCGGGGCCGCGGGAAAGTCCGAAAGGGAGACCGTGGTCCCTGGCAACATACAGGCAACTGAAGGAACACGGGTGGGTTTTAGTCACTAAGAGTCTGACACGCCCTCCCGCTCCGCCCAGAGCTGGAGAAGTTTGATAATTTCCCACACAAAAAAAGGCGCTCCATACTAAATATCAATACGAAAGTAACACTGTCTGTCTGTGACCTCTTCACTCTTGAACTACTGCACCGATCGTTATGAAATGTATAGATCGGTCCTGGTGAAGGACTTAGGCTACTTTTCATCCTGGATTTACAGTGTGAGTCTTAATTAATAATATTAATTAATAATTAATTTAATTTGCCAAATATTATCATGTACTACTAACACGAGTGTTTAAGATGTGTATGTAATTACTAACAAATTGGATTGTATGATCTGACAATAAAATTATTTGATTGATTTATAATGTGCACATATCGAAATGAGGGAACCTATGCTTAATTTTTATCGACGGTTTTTTTTTTGTTTTGCGTTTTATTGAGTAATTTTTTGATAATTGTAATTTTTTTTTTAATAAAAACAGATATTTGCTAAAAAAAAAAACATGTTTATTTTCAATGTAGTGTAGTTTTTTCCCACAAATTTCATTTTATGAGGACGCCTAATTACTTCCAATCATTATGGAGTTTGTTTCATCGCGATAGATCATTGAGTTTAAAAGTTACACCGTTTTGTTACAAAACTTTAAAAAATTCCATAGAACAATAATATTCAGATTTTTTAAAATATTTTTTCCGTCTGTAAAATTAAGCATACATTCCCTCATTTCAATATGTGCACATTGAAAAGACTCACACTGTATGTATATAAATGAGGAAAAAAAACACACGCAGACGAAGTCGCAGACAACAGGTAGTGTAACATGAAATAATATTCAGAAGCATCTGTGGTTAATCTGGCCGAACCACAACGTTGTTAAAGGCTAGGAGGATAACCACAACACATAACATAAAGCCTGTAATATCCGAAGGGTAAGCAAAGGTGTGCCTATTACACCCCACATTTTGCCAGTTATGTTTAAGTCCCATGTAATAGGAGGCGAGCACAAATCCAGACTCCAGGCTGCAACGGAGGACTTCCTAATTGAAAAATCCAATAAGACTTTGCCCGACCTGGTAATCTAGCCCAGGACCTCGTGCTCAGCAGTAACGCTTGCGACCACTAGACGAGGCAGTCAGCTAGGAGGACAAAATATAGGTAAAACCATAGGTTACGCTTCAGCCAGTCAATACATAATAGGTTTATCTATGAAGCGGCTAGTCAAACTGGAGTCGTTGAACTCAATTGAATGAAAAATATTTTGCTAGTTTCTGTTTGAGGATTAGTTTTGAATAGAAAAAGGGATATGGAAACTGTATTAAATGAGAGAGAGAATCATATATTTACTTTTTATTTATTTTCCTCCTATATTTATCTTCGATTGACATATTGGTCTAGAGATCGATAGCGCGACAGCCTAACTTGGGTCTAGGATTTGGTCCCCGGCTCGGGTAAAGAGTAATTAGGCTTTTCCATTCGAAATTCTAGTATCAGCTCGGAGGATAGATTTGTGCCCATAGGCGTTGACGGCAATAGGCTCGTCCCTCCACGAAGGACATCAAAATAACAGGTGAAATGCGTACGCCTTAAAAAAACCTGAAAAGAAACCTTTTTTAAGGTTTTATGGTTTAAGTCATCATAATATTTTGAGCCTAAAAGGTACTGGTATTCAGCAGCATCCATTTTGGACTGGAAACTGACCCAAAGATAGTTGGGAAAAGGCTAGGCAGATGATCATTTAGAGTATTTTAGAGTAATTCTATATAATTACAATGTTACATGGCCGATGGGGCAGAAAGGTCCTAGAGTGACGACTGCGTACCGGAAGACGTGGCGTTGAAAGGCCCTCCACAAGGTGGACCGATGACCTGGTGAAGGCCGCAGAAATCTGCTGGATGCGAAAAGCACAGAAGCGGTCGAAGTGGCGGTGCTCAGGGCAGGCCCATGTACATGTAATGATGACAACGTTACAAGGTAACGATTATTTGCATTAATTCCATATAAAGATTGACGCCACTTCACGCCACCTATTATACCAGTAAACAAGGCAAATGTCTCGATAATAATTATTAACAATATTACTCAGAATAGCCGAAACTATGTCAATGACCTAGAAAAATAAGCTTCATGAGATTTCTAATTAACATTAAATAATATACTTGGAATTGACAATAGCGTCCATTTGTACAGGAAAAGATGGCTTCCTTCCTCTTCGCTTCCTTTCATGTACAAATAATCCTTGTATTGGGTTAAGCAGAAGTGTATGAGACATCCACATTTCGCCGTCCCATGTACGAGCTGAAACTCTTGACAAATCCAGACTCCGGGCTACTAACAAATTTACTGATGAAAAACCCTCAGCCCCCAGGACCTCACGCTTAGTAGGACTCTTAAATTCAAGTAGGTATTAGTGCTCACATAACAAAGGTTGGGCCTAATACCGGATTCCAGATGGTTCAGAACTATAGACAAAGAATTTATATAAAGAGGAGTGTTATCTTTTTAGAACCGGTTTATTTGCATAAGTAAATAATTAGACACAAGGAATTTTAAATAAAGAACTAGTTAGAAACACCGAGTTCTTTATTCAAAAACCGTCTTTGGTAAATAATGAGTTTAAATAAATGAATGCGTTTTGAAAAGAAATACTAAACTCATAGGTATAAGGCCTAATTACGTTAAATCTGCATATTTTCTGAACATTACATACGTGTCATTCTTCCTTAATTACGAATTTGTACACGATTTTTAATGGTATTAGGTTAAGGTCCTTTGTTGCTTCCGAAGGAACACGTTTTGCGGGCTACGAGCAAAAATACGTATATAATGTGTGTGTAAGGTAAACATTCATAAAAATCTGATACACATCAACACCTTTCGGCCCTTCCGGGATCAAAAACACCGAATGAAACGGCTTATTCTTCAGCATGATACCAATGACTAACGCACATTCAAACAATAAGAGACAAACAAGAAAGATAAGCCATTTGATAAACAAATAAATTAACAATACTACTTATTCAGCTTTTTTACCAAAACATTTTCGTTGGGTCCAACAACCTGAGGTAAAGAGCAACGCACTCAGCACCAGACGTACCAGGGAAATACCTTTGGACAACGCCATCTCTTATCAAGTAGACGTACTAAAGGTCAAACACTAGGGTTAATGAACTGAGTTTGAATTACACCCTATCAGTAATGATTGCGCTACTATTTTTGGTAATGTTTGTAATGGTTTCAAGTGTATAAAATTTTATTGTGAGTGTTGAAAAATAAGTTGGTGTATTTATATTAACAAGGTGGGGATTAAATATGTCGATTATTTTAGTCTTGAGAGATGTCTTTGGGTATTGCAAGTGATTGTGTGTGAACCTGGTAAGGTTTAACGATAATTCTCTGTGTTAGAGATGAGGGTTCCTATGACGTCATATCAACGCCATTTATTTTACCGGTACATTCTAAGTACTGAAGTTTCTATTTTGTTATTGTTCCTTTTATTTGTGATAGACAGTGAATGGAGCTGCAGGAATTTGAATGCGAAACAGTCCTGTATGATTCAAATTACTGTATTTTCTTCTTGAAAACTACCTAAAAATTTTGAAAATTTTGTATATTGTGAACTAAACCAATTAAGGATTGTGATTAGATTCATACCGCAAAAAGCTTAATAATAAAAAAGTATAATTTCACTAAATCCGCACATTCACATAAAACCTCACTAACACACTAACACGTAAAAATAACGAATCACTGAACTCCGAATGATCTAGAATTCCTATAAAACAATTTTACTGTCGTTAATAAAATTTGTCAAAATTTGAGAAAACCGCCATCTATTGTCGAGCGGCAGTACCAAAGTTCAAACTGCCAAACTGGGGTGAACGACCCCTTGCGCGGGCTTATCTTCGTATTATGTACTCTTATGACGCACGCTTGATTAATTTTTTCCAAGCAATACGTACCTCGTCAAGGAAAAATGTGTATTTTTATTGCAATCATCGTTATTGTGTTTGTTTTGCGTAAAGTTTTATAAGCGTTTATTCATTTTCAGATGAGTTGTTCGAAGTTCAAACTTCAAAACGCCGCGTTCCTTGTGCAATTTTAAGATATGGTTGCGTTCATTGTTGGGTTGCCAAAATATCGTTATCTACAAGATAACATAAATTCACGCCTATATTTCGCAAAGAGGTAGGTAGTCCTATGTAAAAGGGATATGAGGGATGTGAGATGATTAATGATCATTGTCTACCTATAAGAATCTTGATAGAAATGTGAACAACATTTTTTATTGATACCAAATAACTTGTATCACACATACAATGACACTATAATAATACCAGCCTTAAAAAAAGTTAATTGAACGAAAAATTGCTATTATATGTAGGTACCTACTACTGCTATAAAAAAGTAATGTATCGACAGCATCAGAAGGCATAGCATTTAAAAATTCATCAATTGTACATAGGATAGTAATTAATCATTCACCTTTGTATACTAAATTATCTGTGGCAGACGTTGCAAACCTTTGGTAATGACAGGATATAATCTAAATTGTTTATGAACTGTTATGAGAATTTAGGATAATTATTATGATAGTCGAGAATGTGAAGTTCGACTGGGTCGATTCGTAGTTTTTTGCAAAAATTTCAGGTTTCCATCAACTGCTACATGATTACTAGCTGTAAGTATAATACTCAGATTCCCAAGAGTTACAATTGGCACCAGTAGAAAGACTAAGTGAAACAGTAGTGAACTGAAATAATCTGCGTAAAGCAAGCTTAGTCCTGCAGTGAACTAGTATTGTTACAGTCGACGTTCTGATCATTTTTTCGCACAAAAATTTCGGAAAAACACAAAGGTTCTCCATCTCTGATCTACGCCTATTACTCATTAGATCATTGATGTGTAATTTATTGTTTCATTACAGCAAAAAATATACTAAAGTCCAATTATGTGGGCATCAACGTATGTTATCCGAACTGCCTTCCAAATATAGAGGAATACAACTTGAATGACTTGATGGGTTAAATATAAACCGCTCATTCAGACGGAAATTCATCAGAATTGAGGGTCCGTTTGCAGCACAATCCTTACGTACACAAACATCCAATAGTAATAATAATATTTCATATATAATAATATATATAATATAATATATATAATAACCTATATATAATCCAAAAAATTGTTTTATATTGAGTTATTGAGGAATTTTATATAAAAGTTTATTTAAATGTTTGTTTAAACTTGAATTTAATGCCAAAAACCTTATTGAATCCAGTTAAAGGCTTTCATAGTGACCTAATCAGGATGTACCCATGTAAGCATTACCAGAAAACTGTCAAAAATTGTTTTAATTTTCCTGGTAAATTTTGCAACTTTGTCCGCAATCCTTTTTGTTTACCCCGTTGGAAATTCGAAAAATCTGCCTTATTTCTACACCGACCTCTGTGCAAAATTTCAACTTCCTAGACCCCTAGGGCTGGATGTTGGTGAGTCAGTCAGTGAGAGAGTTACAACTTTTCTTTTTAAATATGTATTAGGAATAATTTATTAGGTTGACCCTCAAGGTCTAACACACTCTGCCGGGGTCGCGGGAACGTCCGAAAGGTATACCGTGTCCCCTGGCAACATACAGGCAACTGAAGGAACACGGGTGGGTTTTAGTCAGTAAGACTTTACAGAAGTTATTTGATCATTTCCAACCCAAAAAGAAAAGTTTAACATACTGCATTAGAAGAAGCCACTGACTGACAGATTGCCTCATAAGTTATCCACACCGTAAAATTAATACCTCGTAAAAGTAAATACTTGTAAGTATACCGTACCGCTGCCTATACCGTTGGGTACCTACCACGAAGCCGTGTATGTTACAGGTGTCTACGAACAGGTGCTTATACCGTTGGCATCACTCAAACATTTGCCGCTAGAATTTAAAACGTTAGCTAGTTGGTAGATGGTATAAAACTGTGGTTTAAATTAGCAGCAGGTTTATAGAGAAATATTGTAGTGGGGTATCTTACTATCATATGGTATGGATATGGTAACTAAGGTTGCCACCTAAGGTATCTACCAAAAGAAATTCACGTCTTTTTTCCATGGAGCTATCCACAAACTATAGAAAGCATTCCTTTTGCACCCAAGTAAAAGTCAAAGTCAAATCATTTATTTCAAATGGGCCTATTTGAAATAAATGATTTGACTTTGACTTTGACTTTGGTGTATGGCACTTTTGAACGTCAAAATTTACAAAATAATATAATTGATTCTAGTCGCCCCTTCCAAAAGGTAGTTTTCGTATGGAGAAGAATGGGCAAGAAACTCCACCGTTACTCTTTTAAAATGTTTTACAATTGTTTGTATAAGTACGTACATTATTTAAATAATTATATGTGAAGACGATGCACCTAGAATAAAATTACTATATAAAAAGAATTAAAAATGAAGCACCTCACCTCATGAATATCTTTCTCAATACTGATACAACCTGTAATTAGTAAAAATTTTGCGAGGTAAGGAGCTGCTGCTTTACCAAACGTAAATCTTACTAATTTGTATTCTTTTATTTCCCAGAACCGTCGCAACAGTGCATTGTCATCAGCCTGAACTAAGCTCCTTGATCCAATAGCACTCTTAGCAGTTGTATAGAGCCACTTCTTGCCTGTGCTTCGACAAGGGCAGTTGCATTTTAGTATAATAATCAATATTTGTGAGGAAACTTGGCTCCTGAGATACAAGTATATGTTTTCTTAGTTCAAGAACCAGCTGTTCTACCTGATTTAGACCTCCACTTGTACAATCATGTTTAATGTATAACTTACTTTACAAATGTGTGTCTCTTTGTACAATCAATTTATTATTTAGCTTCCCTTACATTCATAGATCTGCACCCTAATTGCGTAAAACACTTTCAATCACAATCTGAATGATTTTGAAGGATACTGCTAATCCATTGCTTCATATGTTAGAAAATGTTGTCTGCTCAACAACGTAATAACGCAATGAATGTTACTGAACTGTCAAAATGAAAGCTATTGCTACAATTACTCCGCTGGTTACACACGCACGACATCCTGACCTTTTTGAAGAACATCACCAATAAGGCAGCTCCTAAGGCATCTGCAGGGAGAAATACCATGTTTCGAACTTCCAAAGATATGGCTCGTTGGTCGATGTGGGGGAACCTAGTAGTTTTATGAGGAGTTCTGCAATCTGTAGCTCTACTGCTACTTAATTGTAATTGTATTCTATACCTCGTTTAAAACTAGTTAACTCAAACGAATAAAATAGGTAAGCGTCTTTCTTCTTTCGGTTATACGGGAAGATGGAAAGACCTCTTACCGCGGTAGAAGATTAGTCAGTCAGCAACGTTTGACAACAGTCGACCTATTCAGTAAAAATCTAATCGTGGGATCAGATGAAGAGAGCTGTTAATACTATCCCTAGTATCACATTCAATAATATTTTTATTTCACGTAAACCTACATGGCACTTATGAAACTTCAGAAGCTAGGTGCACGAGTTTCACGAGTGCTGCATCAAGTGGAATGACAGCAGACGCTAAAGTCACCTGTTTTTACGATGATATTTTTTCAAAATAGACCGACAGGTGTAATATCTTTAGTTATGGTTGTTTTTACAAAAATCATCATTATTAAGCGTGTAAGGCAATAAAAATAAGCTCCTAGTCCTACCACAAGCAAATCAATGTTGAGTATGTAGTACCTAAAGCAGAATCGATACAAAACTATGAAAATTACCTCAACAAAACGTGAGTAATTAAGGAAGCGTATTTAATTCTAGCAAATAATACTGTGGTGTAGTTCGTATCTGATTAGCGTCGCCATTGTTGTTATGAGTAAAAGTAAATAAAAAAACAATAAATTGCAATCTGTCAGCGAACGATTACCGTTGCTATGCAGTTTGCTATAAAAAATATTATGACATAATGTATGGCCGGTCGGTGACCCGTGTTACGCAGGATGCACAGCGCCATCTACTAGTGGGTTTCTTAACTATATTCTAATTAAGAAAATATTTTTACGCTTGCAATACTTTAAAAAATAAAGCTGCAGATTCGCGACATGCAATTAGTTCAGTTAATATTTTTCGCGTTTATAATTTACGTGTTCGTGTAAGGTGAAAAATATAAGTTTGGCTACTCAACGCTAGATGGCGTAACCAACACGCCTTTCCAACTTTTCGTCCATACTACCAAAACCACACCTAACTTAATTGGTATAATTGAACTGAATAATGTTTATATATGAATAAATGCGGAATAAAACAAGTTGTTTAAGCGTTATGCGTTTGCTATTACGCATTATGAAACCGTATTCAAGTTAGTTAGGTAATACCGCTCGCCGTACGAAGTTGGTATCGTAATCGACCCCCACTGCAAAATCTTGGCGAATTCCAAGGTTAGTCTCGCAGTATTGAATACAAAAAGGGCTCCTTTGAGATAAAAATTCTCCTTTCAAAGACTTTATAAAGATGACGTCACGAGACAGACGTATTCAAAGGAATCATCAGAGGGTCCAATTGGTTTTTATTTCAACCACGAACATTGGTTGAAAAAGTTTTGAACAAAAGAAAAACTTCATTCAAGAATGGAACGTCTATGTATTATTATAGTCTTTTTTTTTTGCAATTAAAAACCTAAAGCCTCGTGCACACTACGCCACATTTTCGTTGACAGATTGTGTCGAAGGAAACTATGGTGCAGAATAAAAATACAGATCTAGACGAATCAATAAAACAATAAAGTTCACCTACATTTTTTATCGTACTTTCAACTAGAACAAATAAAAGTAATACTGATGAGGAACAGAGTATATAAGTAGTAGATAACAAAAGATACGAACGAACCCTATTACGAAACATAACTTTCATACATTTTTAACCATTTTTTTTTTTCAAACGTTGCATCGAAATTTCTCCTGTAGTGTGGGTGCGTTTACAAACATTAAACTCACCTACACAAACATCCAGACCCGGAACAACTACTTGTAGATCATACAAATATTTGTTTCATCAAATATTCGTATAAAATATTTACTATCTATGCCCAGAAACAGTGGCAAAGGGTCTATAAAACGGTTTCTTTTTCGAAAGTTCCTCTCAAAAGTAGACGGTTCAAGTTTTGCAAAAAGCGATGCAATGCGAAGGAAAAAAACCTGAGACGCAGTTTTGAAAGGCATGGCCATGCAATAGGCTGAGATGATTTAATATAGTGTAGTTTACCATGTAATAACCAACGAAAAAGCATGAGGAGTATGTAAGGATCGTAGCACATGGCGTACTATAGTTTCTGCCTACCCCAATTAGTAGAAGGCGTGAGTTTATTTATGTATGTATGAAAAAGTATGACAAAGGATGGTATTCCACAAGCGCGTGAAAATACTTAATTTAAAAATAAATTAATTCATGAAAGCAGCATACATAACATTTGGACATGGTGGCAGTCAGTATTACGCAACCGCACTAATCTAGAAATGTCTAGCTGAGCTGGTAATTGTATATTTTGTATGCTACGAACGCGTAGAAGCATTGAATCGATAATGTTGTATGCGGAAAAATTCTAGTGAAATCCTCATTTGGACATGCTAAAAGGCTTTTATATTGATTGGAATTTTTGGTGCTCGTTTGTGAAATTGAGTAAGTACAGGCTAGTTTTTTCACATGAAAAAGTTTATTGAGTCGGTCTATAACAAAAACACTCTTACATAGTTAGTAGTTGAATAAAAATAATAACCCGTGTAATTTAATCGATGACAAAAACAATTGTTTTTGTTTGCTTTCTTCCCAATCATATAAAATGTAATAATCCCTAAATAAAAATAAATAAATAAAAAGTGCCCATATATGATGATACGCGATAATTGCAAATGGTTTATATTTGCAATTATCGCGTCGTCCTGCAAGCGTCCTTTGATAATTCAGTTATTCAGTTTCCGTACACAACTGGGGCAGGAGTTCAACTTTGACCTCGAATCCTATTGAACCTGAGATCCAAGGTCGCAGAGGTCAGATTAGGGCCGTTCGAGAGCTAGCCCAAAACGTGTCAGGCTGTGACCTGCGGTTGACCTACATATGTTACAAGTTTGGGGTCGAATTGCACTGTTTACGTATTTTTGAGTATTGCTGATTGATTTTTGCGAGAAACAATTAATTATTGCATTTTTGGGGTTTAAGTTGAAAGAACCTGATTAAAAAAATAGGTAACAAGAATTTTACAGTAAGTTTACTGAATTGAAGACTGCTGTAGAGCACGAAACAATGAGACATCACATTGAGAATGGTCACAGTTGTCTCGTTTTTCCCTATTTTGATAGTTTTTTCTGTTGCCAAGTGGTTTTTATATTTCTAAAAGTGCTAACTCAGTAACTAAACTTAAGTTTGTTGTTAACTCAGTACCAATAGCGAACAATTAACCCATTTCTCTTGGAAGCTAGCACAGTTACAAGCCCTGTTAGTCTTCAAACTACAATAAATTATCGCTGTGCGTGACTTTAAACGTTTCTCACAGCGTCATATTGTTACAACTTAGCTGTTCAAATCTTTTCCCGTTTCACAAAGCCCTACGTAATATTACGTACATTTGCAAAATAATACCCATTCATAACAGCACCCTTTTAAAATCAACTTCTTTTATTACAGGCCCCTTAAAATATCCCTGGTAACTAACGAGGAAATTGCAAGACTGCTTTCTATACGCCACGTGGCCTGAAAATAGGTCATCCTTTATCTTTCGACAATTTAACTATCCCTGTCCCTCTCTTTTCGTTGTTGGACAATGGGTGTGAAAGAGAGGGCTGTATTTAAAGTGTTCCCTCTGAAACTTGATAGTGTGATAATAGTTGGCTAGTTGACTTTTGTTACTTAAGGTTAGAGTGTCAAGATGTATCCTGGGTTGTCATGTTTTTTGTGGTGACATCAGGATGTTGCATGTCATGATAGGAAGAGACCAGCAACAGTATTTCTTTTCATAGTTTTGCCTATTTTTGATGTAGTCATATATGCCTCTTTCAATCGAAACTTGAAGTTTGTTTCATATATAATATAATATATAATTAAAACAAAGGCTTTTTCTGTGTTTGTGGTCAAATACCACTGCTGATAAACTTGTTCTGAGTTCTTTCATATTTAGCTTGCTTTTAAATTCATAACACAGAGCAACTAGATTTTTATAGATTTATTTCAACATAAATAATTGCTGATTTTGGATTCAGGACTTTTATAATTTAACTGACTGACTTTTTTTTTATGATTAAAAAATATAGAAGTTTTTTTTTTTCAAAAAGTCAGTTTTTCTAATAAAAAGCTTAAGTAATCATTGAAATTCATATTTACCAATTTTTTTAATTTAGCGTGAAACTTGGGTGGACAGTTATCTTACCTATACGTCGAAACCAAGATACAGCTTATCGATGTTGTAGGTATGTAAACAATCGACGGGTTGCGGTTTCTATTCTATGATTGGTGCCTACAATTGTTGGAATTGGCATTACCTACAATATTATATTTATTTGATTATTTTTCAATTTTTTTTTTCCTTATTTATATAGTGCAACTTAAAGTTTTGTAAGCATTTTAATAAATAATTTTTGAAATAGTTAGCTTCATAAATACAGCGTTAAATAAATAGAACTATTTCGATAAGGTGAATCTGGACAAATATTTCACAAACTCTTTGCACACTAATTATTAACATAACATCACGCCTGTAATTCCGGAAGGGTTAGGCAGAGGTGTACCTATAGTACACCCACAAATAATTACCACCAACTAATTATTAGGTGCTGATTTATTCTAATTCCTGCTACTGAAACTTCTATTTCTACTTTTTTATCGAGGTTAAATAACAAAATAGATACTGTAAAGAATTTAAACATACTTCTCATAAGCAATGCACTCTTTTTTTTTAAATGAGTATTTTATATATTTTTTCTAAAAATAACAACTTTTATAAGTACCTATGCACTGTAAACATTTGTAAAATGCCTACAATTTTATTGTTACCAGTAATCTAAATACTATTTCTGATATTATAACTTTATAAGGTAATTGGACGTGAATTAAATGATTACTAACCGATTATGATAAAAAAGTGTAGTAGTTAGATACCTAGTCACGTTTAGTTCTCTCTGGTTGCACATAAAACATAACCCTTCTTTTTGGCCGTAGTCAGTCAAAAAAACATAAGGAAGGAAATATAAAACTTTGAAAAGTTTTTGAAAGATAGTTTCAAAACTTTTGTAGGTATTTAAATGCTGTAAATTATTTGTAGTGGCAATAATAATAACTATCAAACATAACAACAATCAATTTAATGTTATGCCTGTTAATATTTTTATAACTCTGTGTTAAGTAATCACAATTAATTACATAATAACACTCTCCGTCATCATAAAAAATAATTAACAACAAGTTGTTATTAGGAAGTTACAAAACTGTCTAATTTTAAACAGCACCATCACATAACTGAGCTTATTATTCCATTATTAAAGTTACCGTGACCAATTTAAACTTTATGGGCAGACAACACAGTTAGCTAAACAGTTAACGTTTGTTAAAATTCACATGCAAAACTCACTTCGCACCTCTAATTGCGTAATTATAACTTAATTATTAATAATTATAAGATAAAAAAGTTACGTAAAAAACTTTCGAATAAATAAAACAAATTGTTGCCGAAGTTGCCGCCAAAACCGAGTTGTGAACGCGTTGAATAAAAACGTCAAACCTCTGACATCCATTATTCCTATTAATTCACTGTCACACAACACACCACAGATAACACAAGCACTAGGACACTTAAAAAATGTTGGAATTTTCGCATTCAGAATTATTTCGTGTACGCGCCGAATTCGTAAAGACCCGCTCACACCGAGATGTTGCAAGCGGGCCATCGGGGGAGCAACTAGGAAATGAATACAAGCGACGGCACACCGAGCCGGGCCTGCCACACATAACCTCTTTACACGCACTTGTGTGTGTGAAGTGCATACGTTTTGACAGCATGTGGATTTTATTTATAGGCCTATCGCATCACATATATTTTGAAAAGAAAATAACATTCTAACTAACCAAAAAAGCTCATGTAATTACAGTATCACACAGACATATTTCCGCGGTTCTAATTAGAGTCTAATAAGACTTTAAAAAGATGATATCAGAACTGCAATTAAAATATTTTAATCAAAACTACAGATCTAAAATGACAGATTAAAAATCTGAGACATAGCGGTTTGAGAGAAAAATGTTACGCGGCTAAATCACAACAACCGTTATTACATAACAGTCGGCTAGAGAGAGATGGGAATAGTTTTCGTACGTGCTAAAAAAAAGACAGAACATCGAGGTTGTGTAACTCAACACAGGGAAAGCTCACACGTACTTTCTTATACATGACAAACACTTGTGCGTGGCTAGTATATACGTGTGCAAGTGTGTGCGCGTCTTTACATTTTTGAATTTCGAATGAAAGAGCGTAAGTGTCGGGATGGATTTTTCAAAATGGACTCTTCTTTTAGAAACATGGAGTGCAATATTGAGCGTTGAACTGGAGGCTTTAGGGTCGAATTTTGTGATGGTTAGGGAGTGCACGGCAGCTTTTTGAAGGGGTTCAACGACACATGGTTTGGCACGTTCCTTAGGCCCACCGATTTTTTCAAATGTACTGCGGAGTAGGTTGAAAACGCCACAAAAGACGTGATATTTCCACAGAACTGAAACTAGGGCATGCGTAGTTGCTGTTATGGCTTTTTTAATCGATTTTCCTCGAAACAAGAGGATAAACTTTAGACTTTTAACAAGCGGAATTTTCTCGCATCCTAAAATTCCGGTATGATTCGCTCGTTGCGAGAATTGACCGAAAATGAGGACATGCGTGATAGGTAATAAATCAGCAATAATAAAGTGTCGCTACCCGATGCTAGATGGCGTTGTTATAAATTTATTAACGTGTGGGAAAATATTTTTTTTAACGACCCTAATTTGTTTCGTACTTATTTTTTTTTCGTTAAGTATGTTTTATTTGAGACCGTACTCATTCAAGAACTTCTATCTCAATTGTTTCGCGCCAAAAATATCACACAGTCGGGTTGCAAAATTGTTACAAAATTATTTAGCAAGCAAAAGTGCATTAGAATGTTGTAAGTTATTAATAAAATCTTAAAAAATACGTTTACTGGAGAACCGGTCGGAACACACCTTTACTATTAATAATGAAAATAACTAATTAATAATGAAGAAATCCTAAAAATAAATGAATCTTTGTCTCAAAATAGATGCTTTACTGTAAAATTGCTATTGCATCACAGCAGAGGAAGTGAAATAACAGTCATAATATTTATATAGCTATCCCTTTCCGGCTATATGGCGTCATCTTTGTCACACGCGGAGAGTTCCTCGTTTGAAACGCGAGACTGAGAGGGATGTTGCCGTCTCGCTCGCTCAACAGAGGTGGTGTATATAGCCGCTATGTTCGTGCAAGGCAACGGAGGGTATTGACCTGTCCTTGTTGTCTATGTGTGCAGCCTTGCTTTACAGTTAGTTATACCTTGTTTCCATGTATTGTACGTGCATCGTAAGGATCGTTACACACTGCATCATATTTTATGTCGTAAATTATTTTAATTTTATGCTCTTATGTAAACTGTTAGTTGAATGTTTGTACAAACCACGATAATTGTTGGTGAATGAATCCATTTTTTCTTGGGTGTACGATAACTTACCTGTAAAGAAAAAAAAATTTGTTAATTAAAAATTGCACAGTCAACTAAAATTATGCAGATGATAACGCAAATAGGATTTTTTGCATGTCTCTTTTTAACGAAGGCATTTCAAATAAAGTATGGCATGTATTTTAATCTTTGTTTACTAACGTAAATATGGATCACTGTATCTGTGTTAAATAAATAAATAAAAAAAATACCTTTTTATAGTAGGTATTGGTCATTTTAGAATTTCGAGGCTTTAAGTATAAACTCTAAACGAGAAAGACTTTTCCAATTTTCATTCTCTCTAAACCAATTATTTCCAGATATACCATCACAAACATTTCCACAACAATTTATTTACTCAACAAAAAACGTTTAAAACAAATACGGAACCACAAACAACAAACAAACCGAGGAAAACCTGAAAACGGCCTAACAAGTACGCTTATAAAAAAAAGTTGCGTCAGAGCCTATAAAAAATGTCTGCCAGGCGTCAACGTTGGCATTACATCACTGAGAGGCGTCAGTGTGTGTGCGGCGTACCCACACGTCACACTGCCACATGCGCGTATGTACACGACGTCTCTTCACGTGGCGTGCGGCTGTTTGAGTGCGGCCTAATCTTTAGAGGAATGCGGGTTTCATACAAGTACTTTTTAAAAGCTGAAAAGGGAAATTCTTTGACTGGCTCGCCTCACCACCCTTTATGTTTTTACTTTTTAAAGTTTTTTTTTTTGCGGCAAATGAATTGGATTGATGCGGATTCTCTTTAAGACTTTTTAGTTGAGTTTCGTAACGGTTTAATTACTGACGTGGTTTGATGAAATATCCTGTGCTGTTGAGTAAATTTATGATCTAAAGTAAACAATTACATACTTATGTATTTAAAATCAAATGCTTCCATTTCTCTATAAACGTCAAATAGTGCATAATTCTCTTGAAATATGACAGTAAAGTCAAAAGTTCATACAATTGACATTTGAGTTAGGTACTAAGGAAATACCTCCCTTTTACAAAGTAGGTAGTCAAAGGTTCTATCCAAACGCGTTTATCTTCGTTATAGCAGTTTACTATCCGATGGATAACTTATATAACCCATGACTCATCGATGCCAAGCCCAAATTCTTGAACTTAGAAATCGTTGGCTTTATTTGAAGGGGTGTTTTGTTTTTTACTTTCAAGTAAATTGAGTAAAACCAATTTGTATGGGTTAGAAAATGTAAAAAGTAAAGTGACCAAATTTTTTTTTTTTTTTTTTAACCCTCTATCGCTTTCGACGGGAAGTGGGAGGTTCAAAAGCAACCCCCCATCAAGATTGGTAACCGGTTGGTTACTGAAATTTTTGATGCAAGATTTTTTCAATAAAAACAAACTAACTTTTCTAAAACCTATTATATATTTTTTTATCAAATCAGTTATCTAATTAACTTTATTTCCGCAACAAAATATTAGCAAATCATAGAAGGTAAAAATACAATACAAATTTAAATAGTTTATTTTCTTTGAGTAGCTCTACTAGCTAGTGATAGAAGTGTCCTTTTAAGCATATAAGTGCCAGTATTAGGACACTCCACTCTTCAGCAATTTAAATTTATGTAATATACATACAAGAGTTATGCCAGTATTTACTATTAATAATTTAAAAGTTATAATTTATGTAATAAAATTAATTTATATAATATTTTATTTATATATATTTATTTATGTCCTGGGTTCGATACCCGGGTCGGGTAAAGTGCTATTGGGTTTTCCATCTGGAATTTCTCAATAAAAGTCCGGAGTCTGGATTTGTGCCCGGTTGATGGCAATAGGCTCGCCCCTTATTACATGGGACTTAAACATAACTGGCTAAATGTGGGTGTACTATAGGTACACCTCTGCTTAACCCTTCGGGGATTATAGGCGTGACGTAATTGATATAATTTCGAGGAAGTAAATGAATAAAACAAAGAATTACAGAAGACAGCATAACAGACTTTACAAGAGGAAGGTACACTTATTTTTGGATATACTATAATGGATGTTACGGGAAATTTCTGGTAAAATGGCGCAAAACCGATTAATGAGGAGATAGAGAAGGTATAGGTTGTCAATTTCTAAGTTGACGAATTATTCCTGATCTACAAATCTGCCGCCACATCTATTTTATATTCTCCATTCTTCACGCCTATCAGTTACTGTACTGTATGCCATGCCAAATCAGTATCTTCAAGTATAAAGCCCTAAAGTACCTACATATACACACATTTATCGCAAAATATATGAATGTATTCATACTAAAACTATTTGGTATTCAAGTCGAGGGAAAATAGAAGTAGGTTGAACCGGAAAATGCATCTCAGTGCAGTGAAGGTAATGGAATCATTGACCGACCTTGAAATACTCTGTTAGAGATAGAAAATAGATTAACTTCTTCTCTCGTAATTGTAAGAACTACGAGAATAGCTTATAATGTCGTGATAAAAATATTTGCCACTCGGCAAGGTGGCAGCGGGGCTGACTGTCCAGGGTCCACTCTGCTCTAGGTTATTTTTATTATATCACCTGTAGAATTCACTGTAGATAAGTGACAAGAAGTTGTAGAGAGAAAAACGAATGCTATATATAATTGCTATCATCAGTCTACTTGACTATGGCAAAGTATATTTATAATAAGTAAGTAAATAAAAAAGTATAGCCTGCCGAAATTACCAGATAAGTCTGGTAATTATGGCAGAAAATATCTAGTTACTTTAGAATGCTATGGAGAAGACTAGGTAGAGTATTTTGTTCATCATTGGCTGGCTATGTATAAGCTCATGTTAAAACGAAAAATAAAGGAGGGTTCCTTAGGTGCCATCCCAGAGGGCGAGAGCGAGAGGAAATGGGAGGCCGTCATCTACTTCTGCGCAGCGGTAATGGTCGCGAAGGAGGAGGCGGAACGCGTGACGGAGAGGCAAATTTCGCGCCTTCAGGCTCCTAACCGCCGCAGGAGGAGACGCCCTGGGAAATCGGGAATTGCAGGCCGATTTCCGGCCACCGTAGGCGCGGGCTTGCGGACGGTGAGCAATGGGTAGCTCAACGTCCGATAAGGACCAGGCCCGGATCGACAGCGCGTTGTTTTCCATGCGCGCCTCAAAGTGATGTCACCAGAATTGACAGGGTCCGCTAGGGCCGATGCCTGCCGAGGGTCTGAAGAAAACCGAAAGGGAGATCGTGGCCCCCGGCAACAGAGTAACTGAAGGAACAGGGGTGGGTTTTAGTCAGTAAAAGTCTGACACGAGAGCGGGAGAAGTTATTAGATCATTGCCCAGCCAAAAAAAAAGGTGTCATCCCAGATTACATTAATACTTGATGAAGCATTGCAGACCAAAAATGAATAATTCTAAAAACGTAGCAAGGCAGTCCTGTGAAGCAAATCGAAACAATCATTATAATTGTGAATGAATCACAAAAAAAATCATACAAATCACAACAGTTCACAATACAATAAAAAGATAATTAGCATAACATCGAAAACCGCAAACACCGCTAGTTATTAAAAAAGAAGTTGGGAACCCGTTGCGAAAACCTGACCTATTACAATACACTAATACATACACACATAAATGCATACAATCATACATATTATATGTATGGGTATTACGTGGGAACTGGCAACAATGATAATAATGATTTAGGGCATTTGCAAACGGGCCATTTTGCACTCGACGACTGACAAACGGGAATGATCTAGCTAGTTGATATTAGTGGTACAATTCTATGCTAATGTTGGACGCTGTTGAGAGCAGTGGTGGTCCAGTGATAACGGCCGCGACTTACGAGTTGAATCTGAGGTTCGAACCTAGGCAGGCGCTTTATTTTGTATAAATTATTTCATCACGAATGCTCTCAAAACGGTGAACGAAAACATCGTGAGAAAATCGGCATGTCCTAAAACCAAAAATTCGAAAACTTGTGACATCTACCAACCCGCACTGGGCCCGCGTGGTGGATTACGGCCCACTCCCTCTTACAGAGAGGAGGCCTGTGTCCCAGCAGTGAGAAAATTATAGCCTGATTATGCTATGCTACTATGCTATGTGGTAGTAGTAGAATTTATTATAAAATGAATGGTTTCGTTCAAATGAATGAACTTTATAAAGGACAATAGGAATGACTTGAGTTGACATTCCAGTACAGCAATGCTTGCCCTTCTCTAACTGTCTAAATCTTACGGGCTTAATGAATAGACTCTGTTATAACATGCCTAAGCATGAGTTTATCGACAATTATATTTTTATCCCTTCACGCTAATTTGGCAGTTCCATCCTGACAAAGATTACTCTAATTATACAAATTAATTATGCAATTCCTCAATCAAATTTGACAGCAAAATTGTTCGCGTGTAAAAACCTAATAGATTTATCTATTGCAGATACGTATACGTATGTATAAAGTTATATATTACCCACAGTCTAGCTGTCATGAGTCAGAATCGTTTGAAATAGTGTAATAATATCATTATTAGTCCGCCATTTCGTGACTAAAATGCACATTATGGTGGAGGAAAAAAATATGTTTTATGGATAAGACAAACAATGCCTAACTTGGCCATGACATGTCTCTCTCAGTTTAGTATCCAATTATGGGCAAGATATTTAATTGTAGATTTCGAGAATATGTCACGAGGAGACAATCATGTAAATCTTGAAGTGTCAAAGGTTGCTAAAATTTACGAGCATGCTTATCTGCAACACCACTGACGTAAGCTGTCAAAATTGTGACTTTTTCTTTTCAGAAGAATTGCATAATATTCTAATTGGTCAATTATCTTTCATGGAGATTTTCCGTTTGCGAAAAGAGAACCATCATCATCATCATTTCAGCCGAAAGACGTCCAGTCCTGGACATAGGCCCTCCCCAAGCACCGCCACTTCGACCGAAGAGAACATGCATGCTAATAACAGCAATCATAAAACCAGTGCTTTGCTTTTACCAATTATGATTTGGTAAACTGCGGAGCAATTGCGTGACACACTAAAAATACCAATGGCTATCATTTTGATAGTTCAACAACATTCATTGCGTTACTTACATTGCTGAGCAGACAAATTTTTCGGACATATGAAACAATGGATTAGGAATTTCCTTCAAAACCCTCGGATTGTAAATAAAAGTGAATTCCGCAATATAGGCTGCTAGTTAGACTTCAACACTGCCTTTTTTTTTTTGGGTTCGAAATTATCAAATAACTTCTCCCGCTCTAGGCGGAGCTAGAGCGTATCAGACTCTTACTGACTAAAACCTACCCATATTCCTTCAGATGCCATGTTGCTAGGGGCCACGGTATCCCTTTCGGTCTTTTTCGCAACCCCGAAATTCCACACTCCCTGGATCGAAGAATAATGTACTCAGGATATTGTAATATTTTATTTTTATAAGAGTGTCCTTAGAGTTTTCCCGTTCTTCTCCATAGAGATCTACGTTTTGGAATGGGCAACTAGCTTCAACTTTCTGACTAACTGACCGACTCTTTGACAATTCAAAAGTGCCTGTAAATGGTTTAATAGAAATAAATGCTTTGTTTGAATTTTATAGAACTGGAAGTCATGGGGAGAGGCCTTTTCCCAGCAGTGGGAAGATGCATGCAGCAACATTAGAGTTAAGGTATAAAGACGATTTAAGGTTAATGCGACAGTGAATACGTTTGTTTGGAAAAATGCCCTTTACATAGAAGTTTTAGACAATAAGCTAAATCACAAACAAACATTATTCGAACCAGCATAGCCCACAATAAACACAATCTCACTCAAGGAATTCCTAGTTATGCTAGTTTACGTCAAACTCAAATACTGAATAGTAATAACCGGCTCATGAACTCATGATCTGGATATTGTGAATTATTCCGCAGCAAATTATCGACGACTATTTTGCATATTAAAGAGCCAGATTGTTGTAGGAACTATTAATTTGGACAAAGCTTCTGGCTTTTGATTGAATAAATTGAGTAGTGTTAAGATTTATATTACCATCTACGACCGCATCATTGATTGGGTACTTAGGCGAGCTGAGATATTAGTAAAATGCAAGGCTAACGAGAATTCAAAACGGACAGTTTTTCTGGAAATTGACAACGAATATTTTTAAGACGATAGGGCTTAGTTCAATAAAAATAATTATATTGGTGGCAATGAGAATGAATTTGAAAGCAATAAAACCATAGAAGCTTTTAATCACTGCCACAGAGATAAGAAAGTTTTGATTCCCGACCTTTTTTTTTTGGGTGGGAAATCATCAAATAACTTCTCCCGCTCTGGGCGGAGCGGGAGGGCGTGTCAGACTCTTACTGACTAAAACCCACCCGTGTTCCTTCGGTTGCCCTGTTGCCGGGGGCCACGATCTCCCTTTCGGTTTTCTTCGCACCCCCGGCAGGCATCGGCCCTAACGGACCCCGTCAATTCTGCTGACATCTCTTTGAGGCGCGCGTGGAACACAACGCGCCGTCGACCCGGGCCTGGTCCTTATCGGACGGCGAGCTACCCATTGCTCACCGTCCGCAAGCCCGCGCCTACGGTGGCCGGAAATCGGCCTGCGATTCCCGACGCCCAGGGCGTTTCCTCCTGCGGCGGTTAGGGGCGTGAGGGCGCGAAATTTGCCTCTCCCTCACTTGATTCCCGACCTAGGATTAGAGACACAGAAGACTGTGAACTTCGAAATAATCGCTAAGCGTGGTATACATATAATAATATATCCAGCAGCCGAGATCTTAGAAGGTTTAGTTAGAACTGTAAACAGATGTACTACGGTAGAGCTAGAATTCGCAGACAGTATTAGTTTCCTTGCGGACGAGTTCATAGCGACTATCGGGCTATTCTTGGATATATTGTCTATCATATACTTTTAAAATAATTTAATCACCTTTGTGTTTTCCCTGTCAGTCTATAATGTTCCCACTGCTAGGACATAAGCATCCTCTCTACGCTAACACATCAGTAATAAAGTTGAATATCGCGTGCGCTACGCTTTGGAATGGGCCACTAGCTTCATATTTCTGACTGACCGATTCCTTGACAGTTCAAAAGTGCCTGTAAATGGTTTAATTGAAATAAATGCGTTTGAGTTTGAGCTGTCGTAAGTCTCAATTCTTATTTCGTTTATAACTAAAGTAATAATTGATCTAAAGAAAAAAAAAACTTATTACTTTCAATACTTATTTTAGACATAAAAGCAGAGTAACCTTGTTTTTTTTGTTTTAAATAATCTTTAAAAAAGACATGATTTTCGAATAAAAAATGGATCGAGCGAAAATGCTCCAATTACGCAACTGTCTTATAATATTTGGAAAGAAAAAGATCTAATTAATCATATACTAAAGTTCCATTTTGAATGTATGCGTGACTTTTTCAGAATATTAATGCAAATTAACATACAATTTAGGGAGCCTCCTCTTAATAAACACCAATTATCATACCGATACTTGAAAATGTTGCAATCAAATTGAATTGAAAACTTTTCAAATTGAAACCAATTTAGTTCGATTGCATAATATATCTGAATTCATTGCGTCTGATTTCTCTTTATTTATTGAATCGAAATAATTTGCTGTGCGCTTTGAGGACGTTGGTATATAAAGCCACCTGTAGTTCATATCTACAACAGTACAGTACTTTTATTTTCTTAATATCCCTCGGCAAACTTCGTGTTTCGTCAGTCGTCGGATTTCTATCAATTGCCCTTTGCACTTGGTGCAAACTGGACGCTCTCAATCGACTTGGAAGTATGTAGAGTTGTTAATACTCTCTTAACTTAATGTAATTTATTTTTAAAATGGGAGGAAAGCTGCTAAAGTTGCAGGCACGACAGATAGGAAAATAGTTTTACAGCTCTTTATAGTTCACACGGAAATCAAAACAAAATAACAATAAAGCACTTAGTTCTGAATTCAAAATATTATACACGATAAATCTAATAATTGATGGACATGGAAATTAGTATTCGTTTGTATTCGTAAATTGCGATGATTCCCGAGAGACATTAAGAAAATAGAAATACTGTACATATCTATGTTAAATATCTGTCAAAATATAGATGCATCTTTATATGAATGAGCAGTGGTGGTTCAGTGGAAACGGCCGCGTTTAACGAGTTGAAGTTGAGGTTCGAACCCAGGCAGGCGCTTTACTTTGTGTAAATTATTTCATCACCACTGCTCTCAAAACGGTGAAGGAAAACATCGTGAGGAAACCGGCATGTCCTTATTTAAAAAAAATGAAGACTTGTGACATCCACCAACCCGCACTGGGCCCGCGTGGTGGGTTATAGCCCATTCAACTCAGAGAGAGGAGACCTGTGTCCCAGCAGTGGGAACATTATAAGCTGATTCTGTTGTATACTTCGTGGAGACGTCATGATATTATGTTTAATTTGACAACAGAATTAAAAAAACTGTAATTAGAACCTAGTACCAATTTCAAGATGTCAATAATTAAAACGATTAAAAGTCATTTTTAAACGATAAATCAATTCTTTACATAACCTTTTGTGAAAACTATTGAGCTTTAATTTATTAAAATGTAATCAACAATTTATTCTTGTTAAGTAATATTAAATGGATAGATAAAAACGTTGACAATTAATTACCTTCATTTAGAAATAATAGTAAGTACTATTAATAATAAATTTTACCGTATTGTGACCTATTTCTTGATTTGTACTTTTTGTTTAGCCCTTTAGTGGATTATTTTCCGACATCCACACGAGCGAAGCCTCGCTCGCGTGGATGTCGGAAAATAATCCACGGAACCGTACTACCGGGATTAAAATTACCCTAAGTGCTAATCCAGGTAAACAATGTATTAATTCCGTAATACATTGTTTTCATATAACTTTATTGTTTTACGCGGCGCACGCCAGTAAAGCTCCCGGTTCCCAGGCATGATTTTTTCCAACATGTTCAATAATTATCGTCGTTTTTCAGCCAATTTACACAAAACCTTAATAAATTATACACTTAAACCTTCCTCATGAATAACTCCGTCCATTGGTGAAAATCTGTTCGGTAGTTTTTGAGTTTATCGCGTTCAGACAGACAGACAGACAGGTGCGGCGGGGGCTTTGTTTTATAATATGTTGTAATTCCAATTGAGGTCGACTATAACTCATCGATCTATCTTCTTGAACGATAAATAGATATTTTTTATTGATTTATCTTCAAAACTTACCTACTTACTTCTCGTATATTATTTTTTGGTAATTTCTAATCGTGTATTTACTTAAACTTCAGATATTTTCAGATGTCTTTTACTAAGCCAAAGTTGAGCAAACTGAAAGGCTGTCAAACTGTACTCAAACTAAGCATTTATGAAACTAACTAGCTGCTGCTGCGTCCTCGCCCGCGTGGACCTTAATTATTTTTCTAAAATAAAAGTAGCCTAAGTTACTACTTATAACATCAGGTATCTGCCTGTGAAAGTCCTGTCAAAATCGGTCCAGCCGTTTCGGAGATAACCAGAGCCGGAACAAACAGACAAACATTTTTTTAATTGTTTTTTTTTTGTTTTAAGTACCGTATTAATAAACTTTAAAAAGCTGTTATTTTGTCATTAAAAACAGACACTTCAATTTTATTTATTTTTATAGATTAATGGCAAAGAAACTGTTCCACAAACAGTGACATAACACTATGTGTTTATTTTTTACAGGTTTTTTTTTTTGTTTTTTCCTCACAGCTATTGCAACTACGCATCCATCAAATCAAGGCGACGGAACAGGTGAGTATTCATTCGGAAAAACCCAAATAAACTTTATGTATCACGCTTTTTCCTTGACGTAGTAAGCAGAAACAGTAGCAGATACAAGGTGCGTGTTGTATGAGGTCATGTACGGTAATAATGTAAATTAAGGAACGCAGTGTGCGTGAGCTGTTGTTGCTAAGACAAGTAAGTGTTCGAGAAGTTTTGTTTTGGTGACGTTAAAGGGAGATTAGGGGGAGTTTTTTTTCCAATTAGAACATAGAGAGTTAGATGATCTTCAAAAACCGTTTCCTTGGCAGTCCGCCCTGCTAGTAATTTTCCCGACTGGTAAGTTTTATTTAATGAGGAAAACTTTTCCAAGTAGCTATCTTGAATTTACTATGTCAAAATTGTAGCTTATTTTTAAAATTCTATATTTATATGTAGGTACCTCCTCCATTCCTTGAGACATTAGCAAAAAAAAAAAAAACAAAATGGAGCGTAATATAAAAAAAAAAATCCAATCAATTTATATACTGTCCACAATTTTATTTATAAAACGACATGTTATTTACAAAACACGGCTTTTACCTCGACCAGCACATAACTAGTCATGTAACAGACCTTGAGTTCCCAAGTTACGTCTTAACTTAACTTAACCTAAACTATACTTAGATGATTACTTATTCCATTCGGGTGCATACAAACACTGACACCTAGGCAGCCTAGCTGCATAATTTAAGTACTACGAAGGCTTATTAACTAAAATTGGTCAATGCCGTATGTTCTAATACTTTATAGGTATATAAATAATTATTATTCATTATTTTAATTTTATGAGGATTTTAATTTTTGCATTTAATATTGATATTTGTTGGCTGGGTTTGAAAATTATAGTGGTTTTAGTCATTTATAATATGTTAAAACAGTTAATAAAATAAATAGTTAAATGCGTCTCTTGAACAGTTTATATCTCCATTATTACTCGAAAATATATCATCACGTTTTTAATAAAGAAACTGCAATTTTGTAACAAAACATCTTATTAAAACTACACTAAATAAAAATTAACAATTAAAAGATTACAACACTACCTTAATGCGAAAATTCGCATAGTGTGTCAACACAAAAAGTTTTTTTGCCCATCGTGTAATCACGAGACGATGAGTAGTGCGGCGCGCGACGCTCATGGTTCCTAACCATCTGTGTGTGTGTGCATCCGTGTGACCCACTTACGAACGCGTTCGGCGCACTTCGGTCGTTTCCGTCGCCCGAACATATGTCCGCGGGCCCGCCATCTTTACTTATTGACTGCACCCGACCAATTTATGTTGACCTATCCCGACCGGTGTTTTTTATGCATTTTCTTACGTCAAGCGGTCATTGGTATTTGGACGGTTGTAAACGACGCGTGTTACGTAAAAAAACTAACTAAATGTTTACTCGGTGCTTGTTTTCGCGCTGTTATCGTACTGTTTTGTCATCGTGAAGATAAAACTGATTTACTTCCTAACGTTATGTTGGGTTCGGAACTTTGTAGTTTATACGCACTGTGTGTCGAGATTAGTTAGGTCGTACAGACATGACCTAACCAATTTTGTTAAACGTAATTGTGATACTATGTTGCATGTCTGTTTGTGCAGCATTGTTTTGTCTACGGGCAAATGTAGTTACAATTTTACAATCTAGTATTAGCACAAGCTGTAAAATAGTCTTACAAAAAATATAGAAAGCAACATGCAAAACCACTGTAGCGAATTTTATGCAAAAATTTCAATAATAAAAGAAACTTACGCAACGAAATATCGATATAAAAGTTATTTAATTAAACGATTATCAATCGGTATCGTTATATCGCATAACAGAAAGCTCGCGTGTGCATATCCGAACGTAACTTCCGCGTTCGAAATTTGATTTTTTCCCCACTCACACATAGGTACAACTTTCACCTATTCGAAAGTGGAATGATGACGTGTATGCGTTGCTATTTTCGGTTCGGATATGCGTTCCAAAGAAAGCTTTTAAAAATAACTGTTACTTATAACTGTTTTCATTTCATTGTTGTTTATTTTAATTCGATAAAAGCTCAGGGCTCGTTTAATCGAGCTTGCTGATGTAATATTTGTAAACCCATTTCAATATTAATTGCTGGGTTGAAGTTTTATATCTGTTTGAGCTTTTCCTTCGTGAATGCATTTAGCGAGCTTTTTAATTCAGCCCGTAGCCGTTTACTGCTAAACATGCACTTCAAAATTACACAACAAGCAGACAAGAACGAGTCGTCGAGAAAAAAATTAACATTTTCACCTCTGTTAACAGACGAGTTGATGTACTCATGCAGTTTGTTGTTATAGCAGACCATCCGGTCAATTCAATAAAAATACCTCCATGAAAACGCAGGTGAAGTTAGCTTGAAGTGAAGTCGTAGTCATTCTACCTGATACTAGAAATTGACATGCATTATTGACAGTTCACTTCAAGTTTAATAGTAAGATTTTTACAGAACAGATCGGTAGATGAATGAAACCTCGTGATTGCAAATAACCATTATTCTACGGGAGAAGATAAAAACTGTCTAAAAAAAGGCCGTTATTGACGTATCCCGAGGTTCTCATTACCATCAATAGAAGGCATTAGAAGCATCAGAGCTCTAATATAATACCTATGCGTTGCGGGTTTTTCTAGCCAACAAATAAATAAGAAGAAAAACAATGTATTTTTTCAAGTTTTTCTAACTAAACAGACAGCTGTGCTGCTAGGGAGTTTATTGCGCCATTTTTTTTCCCAGGTAAAGCACTAGGAAGTGGTGAAAGGTGGGCGTTTTGGGGGACTGTCTTATGTAATTTTCACGTTCCTTGAGTTTTGATTATCTCAGCTTAAATTGAATAAATGACGTTGGATTTTTTATTTACGAGGTTTTCAATGCGCGGCGACGCTATACTCTTGGTGTACCTAAATAACCCTTTTTTTTTTGGGTGGGAAATCATCAAATAACTTCTCCCGCTCTGGGCGGAGCGGGAGGGCGTGTCAGACTCTTACTGACTAAAACCCACCCGTGTTCCTTCGGTTGCCCTGTTGCCGGGGGCCACGATCTCCCTTTCGGTTTTCTTCGCAACCCCGGCAGGCATCGGCCCTAGCGGACCCCGTCAATTCTGCTGACATCTCTTTGAGGCGCGCGTGGAACACAACGCGCCGTCGAACCGGGCCTGGTCTTTATCGGACGGTGAGCTACCCATTGCTCACAGTCCGCAAGCCCGCGCCTACGGTGGCCGGAAATCGGCTTGCGACTCCCGACGCCCTGGGCGTCTCCTCCTGCGGCGGTTAGGGGCGTGAGGGCGCGAAATTTGCCTCTCCCTCACGCGTTCCGCCTCCTCCTTCGCGAGCATTACCGCTTCGCAGAAGGAGGTGACGGCCTCCCATTTCCTCTCGCTCCGTACCATGGCCTGAACCAGGGCCGGACACGAGAGATCACCGCCGCCGATCGCCTCCACGAGGACACGGCGATGCTCCGCCCAAGCTGGGCAGACCTCCACCGTATGCTCCACCGTGTCCTCCGGGCGATCCACACAATGATGAACCTAAATAACCCTTGGGAGCTCAGTAATGAGAATTTTTTTTTTTTTTTGCAAAGAAATGTCGACTTTTGGACCCCAATTTCTCAACACATTCCGATCAAAGTACGTACTGTTAAAGATAAAATAGAAACGGTTCAAAACATAAAATTACATCAGAGGTTATCACTCTCACGAGTGGTCTAACCACAGAGTAACAGCATCTCATACATTAATCTTAGCGTATAATTACAGTATCCGAACAATTTAGTTGTTATCTTTTTTATCTGTGACGGCAACGTCTCCGGTTGCGGTTTTGTAGGGCTGTGTTATTTCTGTATTAAGTTCTTTACCTAATGGCTTATAAGTTATTTTAGAACTGAGCATTTTCTTTCAAACTAATCCGGTAGTGATACAACTAAAAACAGTAAATAATTATCAAAAAAACATATTAAATACAGATACAGAAAATCGTCAAGTAAAGTCAAGCACATTGTAGATATTTCGAGCGTCAGGAGCCGAAATTACTTTTACTGGTTAAATAATACACCGGTTTGCTGATAAATACCGGTGACGAAATAAATGGAAAGGGGTGCGAATTTCTATTGAATACTTGTAAATGTAAATTATCTGTCAGGCCGTGATAGAGTGAAAACATTTCTTCAGGGAATCAAAATACACAGGAATGTGAAAAACTTTTAATGTGACATATTTACTGGCTAAGCTAAGCTAAGTTTAAGCTACGTTTGCCGCGGTCGGTCCGCGGATGGGTGACCATTTTTACACACCGAGACCTTTCCGTGCCTCGGAGAGCACGTTAAGCCGTTGGTCCCGAACCAAGAATGACAGCCGGGACCAAGGTTTCCGAAGCACGGAGGCGTCGTACGTAAATATGGTCACCCATCCACAGATCTAATAGAATAAAATATTTTTACTTTTAACGACTCGAAAAGAAGAAGTAGGTAAAAGCATGATGCGAAAAAACTTTTGATTGTTATACGAGGGGCTAAAATAACCCATTCTATCGAGGTAGTTTTACTCCCGAGCTTTATTTAGCGAGGGAGTAAATAAAAACCAAGCTATAATGGGTTTTAGCGCCGTGTGTTACACTCTACTTTTCACTACGATTGCGAGAAAATAAAATAATCCAATACAATATTAAATTGTGTATTTAAAAAAAAAAAAAAAAATTGTTCAATCTAAATTTTTAAGACAACTTTTTATCCCGGTATGCGGTAGTACGTGTCCATGGGATAATTTCCGACTTCCACGCGAAGCCGCGGGAAAAAGCTAGTATTACAGAAGAATAAAGACTTTGTCGTTTTTATAGGTTCGTTGGTTACAGACAAAAATTTAAAAAAAAACATACTTTTTTCCCCTAGAGCAAGATATGCTATTTTCTCCCCGCTATAATGACGGACTTTTTGAGCAAGAGAAGTGAAAATATATTTGTTTGTCTCCACCTCTGCCTATACACCATCGAAACAGTCGTGAGTGTAACCAATTATACAGATCATTATCCCGCACATAATTATTTTGTACAATAATCAATTTGCTATAGGTGTTTAAGTGTAGATAACAAAAGGTAGACCTTCACCGTGTTTTGTTAGCAGCACGCAAACCGCAATATTTTTTAAAGGAATCACGAATATTACGCATATATACGAGATGAATGAATTCTTCAACATTTTCGTCTAAATAAAAAAACTAATGTCCGCAGTTACGTTTGAATCCTAACCCCGGGTCCACACTCTCCAGGAGGCAAGACGAGGAGAAGCGAGCGCGATAGTGTGGATGGCGCCCTCGCCTCCTCCCGTCGTCTCTCGCCTCGCCTCGCGCGTATTCCGCTCGGTGTCGGTTTTTTGACCGGAGTCAAAGGACGCTAGCGCGAGGCGTGGCGGGCAACTGAATGAAACGGGAGTGTGGATGGGTAGCACTCGTGTAGCCTCCGCTTGCCGCGGCTCGTGCAAGGGCCTCCACGAGTCGCACTTGCAAGAGTGTGGACCCGAAGTGAGGAAACTACTTCGCGTACCTACCTGGATAAAAGTATCCTTTAATCTAAATCCGTTGAACCGTTTATGCATGATTGAGTAACAAATATCTTCATACACTTTTCCGTCATTTTTGTCGTCCGCGTCAAATATCTTGTTTCCCCGTCGCATCCTGTTGCATCGCATCGCCCGTCCGCGCTATTACCCACTTCGTTTTCGCTTACTGTTCTTTCTGACTTTTGTTTTATTTTTGCTCGGCTCCTAAGAGTCGTAGCGCGATGTTAAATACCCTTTAATCTTCCTCATGAATTGGGCTATCAAATGCAAAAATATTTTTTCAAATCCGACTCGCAGTTCCAGAGATTAGCGCGTTTAAACAAACAAACAAAAAAACAAACACTTTAGCTTTAATTTATTATAGATATAGATAGATATAAATGTAGATTGAAAAGTCGTCTTATTTGACACTGAACTTAAGTCTCTTTCTTGGGACCATCACGCTTATTTTTGTCTCCTTTTTATCCGAATTCCAAAAGGAGGAGGTTCTCAATTCGACTGTTTGTATTTTTTTTTGCATGCTTGTTATGCGATTACTCCGCTAATAATTAATTGATTTTGATGATTTTTTTTTTTTTTGTTTGGTAGGACACACGTCAAAAGTGGTCCCGTATAAATTTTATTAACTTTGCTTCGGTAGTTTTGGAGTTAACTTCAATAATACGTATTTTTTCCCACTTAGTATGTGGATGATATGATAAGTTCCTGTCACTGTTATTTACATATCAGGTAGTGGTATTCGAATGTATGTAGTGTAGGTACCACAACTAAAAAGTGAAAAATAAAAACTTTTTCCAAAAAAAAGAAACAACCGACTTCCAAAAAAACATTACAACAAAGTGAAACTTTAATTTCAATTTACACTTTGTAGCGTTTTTTTTTTCGCCCGATCTGTGCCCTGTTGATGGTAACAGGCTCGCCCCCTATTACATGGGACTTAAACATAACTGGCGAAATGTGGGTGTACTATAAGTACACCTCTGCCTAACCCTTAGAATTAGAGGCGTGATGTTATATTATCAAGGATTTACAAAGCGGTTTGATAAACAGAACTGAAATCCTGCAAAAGCCTTGCTTTTAATGGAAAGTGACAGATTTTTTTAAATTTTCTCTGCAAAATATTCTCTACAAATAGCCTTCAATTTGATCCCAAGGTCAATAATTGCAATGGTTAACATTGGTTGCCGTAGCGTATGAAGCAACCTGAATTATCTGGTTGCCTTACGTCAAGGTTGTTGTTGATAACCGTTAGTAACCAGGTCACCGGTGGTTGCTATGAGCAGTATCAGTATTACTTTGGTTGCAAATAGATTGAACCTCGTTGGTCTAATGGTTGCGGCGATACTGCTGAGCATGAGGTCCTAGGTTCGATTCCCAGGTTAGGCAAAGTGTTACTGGGTTTTCCATCAGAAATTTCTCAGTGAACGGAGTTTGGATTTGTGCCCGGTTGATGGCATTAGGCTCGCCCCCTGTTACTTGGAACTTAAACATAACTGGCGAACTGGGTAGCGTAGCAGGGGCATCCACGCGAAAACTGTTACCATGGATTCAGTACATGGTTCTGAATCTCCATGCGTTGAAAATATTCGTTGGTTATTAAAAAAAAATTGCTGTTTCATAGAAGAAGTGCAATACGTACGCAGTCAAACTGTATGGAACAGCCGTTTTTAAAAAAATAACCGACGTAAAATTTCATCGCAGGGGCGTTTAAAATCATCTACTGAAACCATGGTAACAGTTTTCGCGTCGATGTCCCTGCCACCCTGTATATAATGTGTAAAAAAACCCTGTCCGATCCGCGAGGGTGTTGTTAAATATAGTTAGTAAGAGTTTATTCGTGTGGTAATTTTCTGGAAAAAATAAAAATATTAATACCCTGCATTTTTACCCTTTGGGCGCGGGCGGCCGTCGTTTAGCGGGTGTCTACAAGTCATAACTTATGACCCCTGTTGAAAAATTGCAAATTTTTTAAGGAATTGGGCTAAAAACATGAATTTTAAATAGCAATAACTTTTTTATTTTCAATAATAATAAGATTTTTTATTACTTTTTGGTACTATTGTTGCAGTACCTTTTGTGCCCTTTTCGGATCGAACAAGGTTTTTTTTAAAACATTGTATAGGGACATCTCTGCCCTACCCTTCAGGGAATACTGACGTGATATTGTGTTTTAAGATAATAGTGATAGTCAAGTTTTAACAGATATACCAATCACAGCGATTAATACATTTGCTACGGTTTCTGTAGGCTTATAGTAACAACCTAACTCTACTTATATAAACTTTTGCAAAACAACCAAAAACTCCAAGGGTAAATCTTGCAAATGATGTCGCAAATGTATACAAAAATTTCGCAAGTCGCAAATATGAAATTTCGCGAATTATAAAAGAATGCTGTAGGCTTGAAATGCGAAACTAAATAGAAAGTTGTAGTATACAAGAAAGAAATAAAGAAAGTTATCATGACGTAAAGATGGTTATCTCTATTTTTAGTTATGTATGCCCTGAGCGAAATTATTGCAAAAAATGTTAGGATCAAACCCACCATGTTGTTTGCCCGCTAAAAAGCTCGCATGAAATTCTTATACTTAATTTTTCATTGATACACAAACGTAATGTATCAAAAATGGAATGAAAAGTTCTTAAAATCTTTGAATACGCTATGGACGCCATTATTTTCCAATACGATTATTGGGAATGGATGCAATCCCTGAAAAAAAAATCACAATTGGTTGTCACTTATCGGGCTTATTTCAGATCCCAGATTTACAGTTTTTATTCAGAGGCTAGGGACTGTCTTTTAGAGTCAAACCGTGGAGTTTCTTGCCAGCTCTTCTCCATAGGAAACGACCAATTGGAACCGTGCACCTAGCTTCTGCCGTTTCATAAGTGCACATGGGCACTTATGAAACGGCAGAAGCTAGGTGCACTAGGTTTATGTGAAATAAAATATTTTGAATTTTGATCTTGTAAACAGGAAATATTTATTATGTGATCGATTTTGGTTTAGAAAGTGTGTCAAAATTATTTTAAAAAAAAAAACTCAACGCAATAAAATGGTAACTGTTTGCAAATGTGTGTACCTCTGAATACCAGCGTAATGTTATGTATATTTCAAAATGCCATCTCCTGGTAATTTCTAGAACCTTACCAAACCAGAGCAGTAAAGAAAAAAATCAAATGAATTACTAAGACATAACTCAATTAAAATCAGCGCCATCTTTAAATCGATTCTAAAATGTCGATTAGTAAAAGGAGTTTGGTATAATCGATGCCCTGATAAAGGCATGTCATGTTGATACAACCTTATTATAAGCAGCACCAAGGCTGCGCAAACGCAGACGGTGTACTGACGAGTGACGTCATTTCTACGATTCTTATTTTGAATTGCTAGCGTTATGTGTGACTTTTTTGTTTATTTGTTAGTTAACTGATAGTTGTCCTAAATTTAAGTCCAGTGTTTTATACAGGGTGTTAGATAAAAACGAAAAATAAATAGTTGCCAGTTTTGTTATTTTTAAATGAAATTATTGACAATTGAAATATGAGCAACGACAAATTTATAATTTGTCGTTGCTCATATTTCAATAACGTATTTTTATTAATAACTTTTAAAAAGTCATTAATAAAAATCCGTGTGGCCTGGGTCCTGTTATTGGGCCTAAATACGTAACAGATGGCCCCACGGATCCGTCATTTTCGTATGTTCAACCGTATGCCTAACAATTAGATGTCAGTAGTGTGTCACACGACCCTTTTTTTTCGTAGGTAAGCGATACTAATAGCGGCCGAGCGCTGCAAGCAAGAATAGTACTTACAGTGTACAGATATGCATTTCTTCGATAGTACCTACACCTCTGCCCTAATCCTTCGGGGAAACAATGCATGATGTTATGTATAATTATGATGTTGATAAGATGTTTTATTTTTATAAGAACGCAAACGCAGCGCGCTGTCAGCTCAAGTTTTAGGCTGTCTTGCCACCAAAACAGAAGGTTAGGTGAATCTTTTTTTTTGTTCCGGGGTGGAAAATCCTCATGGATGTCCTTCGCCCTGGGGCGGGCGAAGAGGTTTGTCAGTCTCCTACTGACTAAAAACCACCCCGGTGTTCCCTTCCCACACGTGGACCGGGGATCATGGGAGGCGTACAAAATCTCATGATCCCCGGTCCAAGTGTGGGAAGGGAACACCGTGGTGGTTTTTTAGTTTCGATTCCCGATTTTATTTCTCAAAATGTAAATAAAAGAAGTATGAACAAGAAGACGTAATAAGAAACTACTGTAAAACATCAATTTGTTTCCCTTTTAGTGTTGTCTTACTAATCAGGTGCCACGGAAGCGATACAACGTGTGAAGTTTTCACTTTTACTTCTCTTTCGAAGGTATTCTGTTTTTAGGGTTCCATACCTCAAAAGGCAAAAACGAAACCCTTATAGGATCACTTCGTTGTCCATCCGTCAGTCTGTCAAGACCCATTATCTCAGGAATGCGTAGAGGTATCAAGTTAAAATTAATATCAAATACGTAAATCTATGTTCCCTTGGAGCTCTAAAAAAAATCAAGCTTCTTAGTTAACGCAACGCGCGTTAAAAACGACGGCCATTTATGTGACATATTTTGATACTCGCAAATAAATCTAAACTTACAGAGTACCTACTTCCCCTTGACCTAGAATCATAAAATTTGGCAGAAATCAAGGTCCTCACACCACAATTAAAGGTAAAAGTCTGAATATTGAAAATTTGTAATAAAAAATCTTTTTTTTGCGATTACAAACTTACACTTGCCGTTGTAGAATTGACCGTGACGTATATCGATGTATGTACGAACATGTTTCTCAACTACTAAGTTAAGTTTGTCGTTGGGATAAATTAATCCCAACCAAGGAACCCTTAATTGGCATGGACCGACACGCACTTGGCCGGTTTTATGTTTAATATTAAAAGACAGATGCTTCCATTTCATTTAAAAAGCACGTGAAAGTCGTTGATCCCGGCTGTCATTCGTAGATCTTTGACAGCCGTTACGGGTAGTCAGAAACCCGAAAACAACTAGTGTTACCACGAGGTAACTGGGTTGGCGAGATCAGATCAGATAGACAGTCGCTCCATGTAAAATACTGGAATTCAGCTGCATAACTTAGATTGGAAGCCAACCCTGGCAAGGCTCTACGAGTGACGTAGGTACCTTGGACCAACGTTACTGAATGACTATTCACGAAGTCAAAGTCAATTAATTTTATTTTAATTAGGCACATAAAAGGCACTTTTGAACGTCAACATTTTCAAAAAATAGAATGACTCTAGTCGCCCCTTCCAATAGGTAGTTCTCGTATGGAGAAGAATGGGCAAGAAACTTCACCGTTACTCTTTTATAATGTTTTACAATATTTTTTATACATTAAATATATAATTATATGTGAAGACAATGCACCTGGAATAAGATTACTATACCACAATAGGTATAAAGAATTAAAAATGAAGCAATGACAGAAAAAATAATTATGTGATGGATACATGGTGCTCACATATTTACAAGCATTGTAGAAATACCTATACGATATTCCTAAATTTTTTACAAGTAAAACTAATAATAATAAGTCAGTGTGTGAGTTCAAGTAATCACAGAATGAAAAGTCAAGAAAAAAGAAAAAGAAAAGAAAGAAAGAATGAAAGAAAGAGAGAAAGTTAGAAAGTCAGATATAAAAATAATAAATTATTCAATTAAATTAGCAACCAGTTTGATTTTGTCTAGACTCTAAAATTGTTTTATGGAGCTGGACCAACATGTTTCCAAGCATTCTTTTCCTGAATATAATTCTCTAATTTGTAATACGCTCGTTTGTTGTCACCACGACATGACTCGCTATGGGCTCTTCTACTAATGTTAGTTCATGCCCATTAGATTATACCATCATAATATTGTATGATGTAACACAGAAGTAGTGCCAACATCAGGTACACAATGCGTTTGCGTAACTGAAGGGCCTGGCTCGCGTAGAACAGACATCGTCAGTAAGAAAGAGTTTGGTAATATTACATATTCATTAGAATCGGTCATGATTTTTTTATGGAAATTTCCGTTTTTTATTTATTAAGAAGAATGAGGATTTTCAATGATTTTTCCGGTTTATCGAACAACATATCAAATCAAAATGTTTTTTATTTCACATAAACCTACAAGGGCACTTATAAAACGTCAGAAGCTAGGTGCACGGTTCCAATCGGTCTGACTCGCTTACGAAGGGTTCCGTACCGTATTAAGATCGAGCAAAAAATCCCGAAAAAAACACGTCTCTTATAAAAAATAAATATTATTTTTATTTAATCATTATTATTTGTTGTTGTAGTGGCAATAGAAATACCTGCACAATCTGTGAAAATTTTAACTGTCTACCTATTACGGTTCAAGGGATGCAACCGGGTGGCAGACAGACGGACGGACGGATAGCAGAGCCTGTAATAGGATTTCGTTTTCAACCTTCGGGTACGGAACCCTTTATTATTATGTGTATTGACAATTTTAGATAAGATGTTTTTTTTTTTTCTTTTAAATCAACCTTCCCGTCTTAATTATTAATCAAACATTTTTTCTTTTTCAACAATTCAATGTTGCCATTACAAATATTATCACTTTCTACAACCTTCACGCCAACGCAGTTGGTACGACTCCGTACATATTTTCCTCGTTGCAACACTGAATATATTCGAGGGAAAGCGGTGACTAATCTTTCTATCAACAGTAAACAAGTTTTATAGTGTCAAGTCGTTGAAGGAACTCCTTCAAACTTCCATACTACTTCATTAACATTAAATTGCGAAAGTAACTCTGTCTCATCAAATAAATCTTCTTATTTTTCGTGTGGTTAGTGACTAACCTGGTGACAGAGTTTTAAAGCCGCCCATGGGCCTCTGACTTGGCTTCACATGCCGTCGAGAAATATCTCTCAGGCATGCCGGTTCCCTCACGATGTTTTCCTTCACCACTTTTGAAGCAAGTGATAATTATACAATACGCACATGAATCCGAAAAGTTAGAGGTGCGTGCCTTGGGTTCGAACTCGAGGCCTATGACTTGGCAGTCCGACGGTGACACCTCAACTTGCTGACTGGCAAATATCAAAGTAACCCTTTTATGGCGGTTTATCAATCGTTTTACACGAGTGACCTTGGAAGTCATACACGCGCCGAGCCTACAACGTCCTGCGTATTCAATTTAAGACGCAGATATATGACAGTGACCTTGAGTGGTAGTAGTAGCTTGCGTGTTCTGTACTGAGCTCACGCAACGCGTCGTACGTCTAGCCAGTAATAGGTCTTGCCCTATCAAGGAGCGCTGTCGCAAATTAAACGCATTATTAATTTATTATACTTGAATCAAAAGGTATTTTAATAAACCTCGTATACTTAAAGATCAATAATTAAATTATATTTAAAATGGTCAAGGTTTCAGAAAAATACGCTTGATAGATTTTGCGCGATTCTCAGTTTTTTATCCGCGTTAGACCTAACTTTAGAAATTAATTTCACTATGTAATATAAACATAATTCAAAATATGCCTATATTAAAATATTAATCAAATGCTCTAATTTAACATATATTTTTCCAAATCATTAACACTACTCGATTAGACGTCATCTTCAGTATAAAATCATTAAAAGTCTGCTATCGTCGCATTAATAATGCTTTTAAGATACTGTCGAAACTGCCATGGCGTTGTAGCGCTTCGGGAATGTTCGCGGAAGCTCGCACATTTCCATGCCATCATGCTAAAGAAAGCCTAGTGACAACAGCATTCTGAAAATGATCGCTGCCAGACCAGACTGTACACACGGCTACACATCAAGCTATACACTTCCAGTATAAGTTGACCTTGCATTGTACGGAAATCTTATACAATGTGAGATCAGCAGAAACTGGAGATGTATAGCTTGATGTGTAGCCGTGTGTACCTCTCAGGAACTAGACAGGGACAGTCATAGGTCTGAATAAGTAATTAATTTGTGAAAACTAACAATACTTACCAAAGGACTACCGCTACTAATTTCAAAATACTAACGAAATTATGAACCTTTGTCGGAAATAAAGTTTAATTTAATTAAATTTTATACCACGGTCTAACGAGCTATTCTCAAATAGTTTGTGCCGATATGTGCGAAGTCCTGTGGCTGACTCACTGACAGATAACACAGTCTGGAGATAGAAACATGGGAAGCATGTTCTTTATAGAGGTGTACAAAAAGAATTTTTTTTTTCTGCAACCGACCCCCAGAACGCGTTTAACGGGAGTCAAAGGTTTTTGGGGATTGAAGTCATTGTAGAGTTCTCTATGAACGACTGTATGAAGAAGTAGGTACTGTCACAATGTGTCTATGTCTTCGCAAAAGAAGGATGAAGGATGAAGGGCTTCAGAAAAACAGGTACATGAATGTTTGTGTGTATATAAATTGTTTTCTCTGCCTCTGTGTGTGTTAAAGGTAAAATTCGTCGCATGCCGAGCCCTGTGTGTTGCGCAAACGCACGCGTTCGCTTTTTGTTTGTCTTTGACACATGCGTGTTACGTCAGTGCGCTGAGAGTAAACTTAATGTTATCAGTTTTGACGCGAGATGATACAAACAGATTTTATTGTTGACCAAAAATCTTACTAAATGGATATGAAGTGGATTGCCTATATCTATGTGTGGGAGGGAAGCTATATTTCTAACTGATGTAAGGGATTGACACTTTTGACAGCTGTCATTAGCGTCAACCTCACTTAATTTGTCGTCATGTTGGCACTATTCCTTATCAAGCTTAGTTTCAATACTAACAGTGTTCAAAATGGCGACTGACAGAACAGTGCTACCAACCGCGTCAAGGGACAAGTTATAGTGAACGCACTGTAAGCTTTCACGGTGAGGTTGACACTAATGACAGCTGTCAAAAGGTTGTGTTGTCTGTTAGTCAGTTTTGAAACTTTTTATAAGTTGACTCAGACCAAATAAAAAACCAAGACACAGCGCTGTCAACAGTGACGTGAAGCCGGTTTCGTAAACAAGTGTGCACTTAATGAGGTGTAGTTTGATTGTAAATCTATGAAGAAGAAGAATGTATGCATGTAAGCGTGTATGCACAGAGCGGAGGTGTAGTTTTGAAATGCTTCATTGTATTGTTCGCAGCGCTATGTCTGGATTTTTTAATCTGTCTGAGTATGTTGGATTGAAGGTTTTTATCAAGATGCTAGTAGGTACCTAGGCAGTGTACTGCATAATCAGCCTATAATGTTCCCACTGCTGGGACCCAGGCCTCCTCTCTGTGAGAGGGAGTGGGCCGTAATCCACCACGCGGGCCCAGTACGGGCTGATAGATGTCACATGTCTTTTTGGTTCTAGGATATACCGGTTTCCTCACGATGTTTTCTTTCACCGTTTCGAGGACAGTGCAGCAGGTACTGTACTGCCAATCACGTAATTTTTTCGTAAAAAAAAAAAAAACATGGCGGCATAATGACTGGAGGACTTTTAAGCACGTCAATAAAGACACAGGATAATATAACAGAATTAAATTATTCCATACAACCTTCGATTTGTTTATTACAAGCATTTACTTTGCCATTATACATGGTAATTAATTACTAATTTAAATGATAAAACGATGGCCTATGTTGGATAAATGATAAATATTACAAAGAAAAATATTTGTATTATTGTTTGTAATTAATAAACTAAAAAACTACTGGATCGATTTTAAAAATTCTTTCACCAGTAGAATGCTATATTATCATTGAGTAACGTTAGCTATAATTTATAAAGATATCACGCGGGCGAAGCCACTGGCGGAAGCAAGTGTAGGATAAATTATTAAGTCCCATGTTCTAGACCTTTTCGCAAATGAATCTCGATTTAAAACTAGATTCGACTAGAGTTTGGAAGTTTAGAAAGAAAACTGTCATTGACATTCCAAATTTGAATTGAGAACTATGCAGACCATGCTTAAACATCTTTCTACAATACGGCCCTTTGAAAGCGACCAGTACCTAATTAAATAATACTAGTAGGTAAAATGGCCGACAAATATTATGGACTCTTTGATGGACCTCATGAATACGAATTGAAGTTAACATGTGGCCAGTGCTTTTAATGGAGTCGTATTAAAAACCAGTTAAATTTATTTAATTACAAATCCTTGGCGGCTATTAAAATGACATTTTATAAAACTGAAAAAAAAAACAACAATTTCAATTTACCATTGAACGTACCCGAAATTAAAATTGAGCGAGAGAGTATTAAAAAAAACGCCAAATTCGAAATTCAAATGTCGAAATTCGCGATAGGACGGTGCGTTGTCTCAATTAAAACTTTACGTTAACTTCATTCATTGAAATATAAACTGTAACATGTTTTAAATAAAGTTTATTATTCTTTGTACAGTCACACGGCTTGTAGCCAACTGAAAAGTGTGTCACCGAGTTGAATAGCACTCGCAAGGCCGAGCTATCTATGAATGCGCGCTCAAAACCACGGATGTGGCTACTATCAAGTACTATCAATGTTCAAAATCATCATTGTTATTACCCATTAATAGACAGGCAGCACTGTTTAAAGCAAACAACACTATTCAGGCCGCGAAAAAGATGGGTTGGTTGCAACGAAAAGAAATGTTCAAGGCCGGACGAATGCGCGTTTAAAAAGACTAATGTGACAGCTTAGTTGCGTTTAGTGTTTACGCATAAATTGATAGGCAAGGGTATCTTTCTGTTCAGCCTACCCGAAGATGTTTTTGGCAGAGTAGGAAGAAACTTTTGCCATTATTGTACTATTTAAAAAAATGAAGGAAATTTGAAAAATTCCTCGCGAGTTTGTTACAAAAAAAAAACTTTAGCATATTTTTGTTTAGTAAGCAATTTTAGTAAAAACTTGAAACTAGTAGGTTTTCTTTTACTCATCTATTGATTTGCACGGAAAATAAATAAAATATATTAGCTTGACGTCTGCTGATATTATAAAAAGCGTCAGCATGCAATTTCTAAGATAATATTGCAGAACAAATTCATTTCTTAGTATTCTAATTAAATCATTTTATCTTCCAAATGCATCATAATAGAGTAAGGGCGTGGATAAAAGATCGACTTAATATTATCTATAGAAAATTAGTGTGGTTAGTCGATAATTAACAGTTTAATGATAGGTATCCACGCGATCTTTGATCAACCAATCACAATAGTTAAGTACTGCTTACAAGTGATTTGACAACATTTACTGATCAGAGATTTGATCGTGATTTTAGAAATTATGGCCACGCACGGCCATCTTCAGTCGATCATCGATCTTAAGTCAATCATTTGCAAAAAGCCTTGGCAAACATTTTACCAGTCGCCATCGCCACGCCACCACAGTCGGTTAATTTAAAATCTATCATGTGTTTAGGCCCTAGACTAGAACGTTCTATCAAAGTCCATGTTTAGGCACTAAATTATCATTTATCGTTCGACCTAGAGCCACACTGATTGTAATATTGTTTCTAGCTTTTTATCTAAAATGGCGTCAGTTGAGCTTTTAGATGCACTATTGTTATTTGTCTGTATTTGTCCTTTACTAAAGCATTATTTTATCCATTTTAGAGAAGTATGTATTTCAAATGTTTAAAGGAATGCTATATCATTTTTCCATTAAGGAAAATCTTTTTTTAATTTTCGAATTTAGTTCGTCAGAATTGACCGATTCTGAATTTGAAAAGACTTGCCAGTTTTGACTTTCGCTGTCAAATAGAGCTGCTTCCAAATTCGAAAAAGACAAAAGGTGGAATTTCTATGCGTTCTTTATAGCGTCCACTTTGCAGCGGTGCGTTTCCGAATTTCAAATTCAAAAGCATGGGACAGAATGACTGGAAAAATATGGGAAAATGGATTTTAACAGACAACGATTTTGAATATATTAATAGGATACCTGTCCCTTTGCCACATAAAAATACAAATACCCTTCTAAAGCTTAGACTGTTAGACTTTTCAGGTTTAAATAACTGTCACAATAAATACAAACAATTGTCAGCTAAGAGAAAACAACCTTCCGTCGAATTTCAACACTTAGAATCAGAACGCTTTTACATTTTGCAATATCTCATCAAGGTGATAATGGTTTTTGTGCACTGATACCCGAAACGGGGTCAGGTGTCCGTCCTTGAGGCGTGCCAAAGAAAAACTGATAAAAATTACCAATTTTGTGGGTCGTGTTTATTGTTATTAATTGAATTATCAAAAAGAAAATATGGGCTGGATTGAGTGAAAGATGTCGTGGCTAGTTGGTGGACTTTAAGATGACGACTGATAAAGATGTACCATCGAGGAAACATCTGTATACTTTAAGGACTATTCTTGCTTGCAGCGCTCAGCCGCTATAGTATCGCTTACCTACGAAAAAAAGGATCGTGTGCACAGGATTTTGTTTTCAAATTGCTTAGATATGCGTTACCCCGATGGTACCTACAGGGTGGCACAGACATCGACGGAAAACTGTTACCATGGATTCAGTACATAATTCTAAACATTGAAATTTTTCGTCGGTTATTTAAAAAAAATCTGTGATTCATAGAAAAGTGCAATACCTACGCGGTCAATGTGTATGCAACAGCAGTTTTTTTTAAAAATAACCGACGAATTTCAACGCAGGGAGGTTCAGAATCATGTACTGACTCCATGGTAACAGTTTTCGCGTCGATGTCCGTGCCATCCTGTATGAAGACATGTTGCGGCGATCCCAAATAAATAATGATGAGTTATCAAACATTGGTAGTAAAGAGTTTGTTTGTTTGCGTGTGCATCTGCTAAAACGTCATCAGTTCTGACTAGTTCGTTTCGTTTTCCCCACAGGATAAGCAAGATGAAGTTGCAATAATAGGCCTCTGTCCAATTTTTTTTTTTTTTGTCCGAAAGGTAGATTAATAAAAAATATTAGACACGTATTTTTTCTTTTTTGACGTAATTAAAAGATTACGGCGATACATTGAGTTAAAATATGGCATGACGTCACGCCTTGCTAGATTTTATACTGAGTTGTGATGTAGCGAGCCCCCACTCCCCAGCTTTAATGCGTGTTTTCTAAGTTATTATTGATTGATATGATAAAGCAAAAAATACGTGTCTAATATTTTTTTATTATCTGAAAGACGGACTAAATAGAATTTCTTTTTTTTTTACCTAGGCAACTACTGTATTAATAGACCGTATGATTACAATAAAATTAACTTTTTAACGATGAACAATGGAAGAGCTTGCATGCAGTTAAGTTCCTAAAGCTCAATGAATACAATATTTTAGATGTTTCCAAGCGGTATTTTGAAGTAGTAATATATAATAAACGTGAAATAATAATAATGTTATAAATGCGAAACTAACTTTGTTTGTTTGTTACGCTTTCACACTAAAACGGCTCAACGGATTTGGATGAAATTTGGCACATGGTTAGACCATGATCTGGAGAAGGACATAGGCTGACGAATTCGTAGGCAACAGCTCATCAATAATAAAACACTTAAAGAAACCTAATACAACTTAACAATAACCGCTTGCCTTCAAAATGCCAACAACTTGAGTCTTATGTTTTACAATTAATTCTGTCAGTAATTAAAGTTTTGTGACAACTCCCCCTCGCCCTCTGCATAGAACACAGCATGATGACGTCATCAGTATAAGCGCAACGTGCGGACATGCGTACACGCACACATGCGTCTGACCGTTTAAATAGTTGTTCTAAAGGAGTGTTTGATAAGGGTTAGTACTTGACTGAAATACTAGAACTTGCGAACTGGCGACTGAACGGTGATTTTGTTTTGGGCACATATTAATTGTAACAATTGGCAATGGTCTATTAAATCTTTATCTGTATTAAATGAATTCACTTTTCTTCCCAGCTAATGCACTAGGAAGTGGTGAAGGGTGGGCGTTTTGGGGGACAGTTTTATGTAATTTTGACGTTCAAAAAGTGTTGATTCTCAGCCTAACTTCAATAAATGACTATTGAATTTGAATGACGCAATTATAAAAATAAAACAAATTACCTATTTCATTTTTAAGGGGTTTGTGGTGACATCTACATCGTCACATGCGAACTACGCATCAAAGACCTGACGTCACACAAAATCCTGCATCGCGCAATTAGAGTTTACCGCGCGAACGACATATATATGACTATCCGACATCAATTGTTTGGCAGTTGCCTGCCAGACACAACACCCGTCTGGTCGGAGGATCCTCCCTTTTCTATGGAGGATGAGTGAACTGTACACCCTGTTCCTCATACCTCTAAAGGTTTTACAAGATTTTTCCGCAGTTTATCGGTTTGTTTTCCAATCCTGTACTTATTCCAGAGGAGAGGTGATTTTCCATACATCTCCTCATCGTTAGGTTTTTGCATCGAGCCTTTGCTAGTGATGACCTGTGGCACTGAAACGGGGTCGCTCACAATGGGCCTTATTCGAAGGCTGACAGTCACCCAAAGGGCAATGGCTCTCCATTGCCCTTTGGGTGACTGTAGCCATAGACATAGCCCTCTGGCTATGCTTGAAGTTTCCCTACGTGATTGAATCAGAAATGAAGAGATCCGCAGGAGAACCAAGGTAACCGACATAGCCTGAAGAATTGCCAAACTTAAATAGCAGTGGGCACATTGCTCGCAGAACAGATGGCCAATGGGGCTGAAAGGTTCTAGAGTGGCGACGGCGTAACGGAAGACGTAGCGTTTAAAGCCCCTCCACAAGGTGGACCGATGACCTGGTGAAGGTCGCAGGAATCCGCTAGATGCGGGAAGTACAGAATCGGTCGAAGTGGCGGTGCTTGGGGGAGGCCTATGTCCAGCAGTGGACGTCTTTCGGCTGAAATGATGATCAAACCTAAGCGTTAGTTCGTTTTTCCTCTTTGATGTTATATTCCTTAGACATGACAAAACGTACAAAAAAGCCTTTATTTCCATACATGGACAAACCAAAGCTCTAAACGTCAGAGACGTCAATCAATCTGCCCAACCTTTTCCCAACTATGTTGGGGTCGGTTTCCAGTCTAACCGGATGCACCTGAATACCGGTATTTTACATGGAGCGACTGCCTATCTGACCTTCATATCCCAGTAACTGGGTAATACGATACCCCTTGGTAAGACTGGTTGTCAGACTTTCGGGATTCTGACGACCCGTAACGACTGATAAATATCTACGAATGACAGCCGGGACCAACGGCTTAGCGTGCTTTCTGAGGCACGGAGGAGTATCGGTATGTAAAGATGGTCACCCATCTACGGAACAACCTCGGCAAGTGTAGCTTAACCTGATGGATCGACCAGCCCCGGATCTAGAGTTTTTTTGATGCGGGGCAAAAACTGCCGTCTGCCGCCCCCCGCCAAGCTTTTATGGGGATGCGCTAAGTTGACCCCCGCGAAATGAAAATTTTCTCAAAATGAAAATTTTGCCAGCAACATATTAATCAAATTGATCGATAATGCGCCAGCATTATCGATCGATACAATTTGATTCAACAGGGGGCGCCTAAAAAATGGAAGATAATAAATGTGCTGCGCGTCTCATTGCAAAGTTGCGGTGTGATGGGTGGTGCACTTGTCTGCTACGCTTGAATCGCCCCCTGAAGTTGGCGCCCGGGGCACGGGCCCCGGCTTGCCCCCCCCTAGATCCGGGGCTGGAATCGACCCGTGCGACTGTTATTACTTAGCTATGAGTTCCTCAAACCTCAGAGACGTCAATAAGCTTTAATGGCTGATTACATTTTGAAGTGTAAGTGTTTCAAAATGAACATGCAAACAGCAGCGGTAACTACCAATAAGCTACATTTCACACCGGGCAGTAAAATAAAACAACCAATATGGTGTGAGATCAAATATTGAGATAGCAAAGTGTGAAATAACGCAACTGTTACGTGCTTTGTGGTTTTGCCCGTTATTGTTTGAAAATAGAACTGTTATATTCGACATTTGAAACGTTTTTAGTGACGTCATTAATGTTGTGGTTTGCGAAAATGTCGCATGATTGCGTTTATTTTGAAGTTGGTTACACACCCACAAAAATCACGGCGGTATTCCAGAACGATAAGGCAGAGGTGGACCTATAGTCCACCCACGTTTCGCCAGTTATGTTCAAGTCCCACGTAATAGGGGTGAGTCTATTGCCATACACGCCAAGTATACGCCGCATTTTCATAATATTGTACACTCGCTTGTCTCTTGTACATTCACGTCAATCAATCTGATTACGCAAACGCGGCGAACACGTTGCGTACAAGTGGCGTACTCATTACGCACACTCAACGAACGCGCTGAACAATCGCCGCGCTGATAACTCGCTCGCTAATCGCCAGTGTTTGAAGGTCCTTCGGTGGTAAAGCCTGAACAAGAAATAGCTAAATCTCGAAGGAATCACTAGTTTTTATACTGACTTAAATGACATCCTCAGGCCCTGAGTTTCTTTTTTTTTTTTGAGCAATGGGTAGCTCACCGTCCGATAAGGACCAGGCCCGGGTCGACGGCGCGTTGTGTTCCACGCGCTCCTCAAAGAGATGACAGCAGAATTGACGGGGTCCGTTAGGGCCGATGCCTGCGGCCCCCAGCACCAGGGCAACCGAAGGAAAACGGGTGGGTTTTAGTCAGTAAGAGTCTGACACACCCTCCCGCTCCGCCCAGAGCGGGAGAAATTATTTGATAATTTCCCACCCAAAAAAAAAGGCCCTGAGTTTAGAAAAGTAAAAGATAATTAGCCTAAAAGTTTACGATCTGTAAAACTGACCTACAAAATAGTTTAGATAGCACTTTAACAACTCTTATTCAATTCAATTCATCTTTATTATATAAAAAATAATTTCTATTTCCCTTGGTCCGATCCTGCACCGATTTCGCTAATTCTTTCTTTTTGTTTTTCTCAGAATCCGATAAAAGAAAAAAAAATTGAAAGTTGCGCGGACGGTAGATTGCACCCATGCGAAGCATGGGCAGGTCGCTAGTTCAATATATTATATATAGTATTTGACCCCTACACTGTTCAAAAGTATCGACTGGCTGAGAAGAGATAGTTGTGTAATTAGCAGTCGAACACTGGGAAATAAATTAAAGCTGGAACTTTTGAACGAAACAGTCGCAGCATGTGACAATAACTAATATATTCTATACAAAAATATTCTTACCGTCTTTATACTATTTGTACCTACTGATATTTAATTAGATTAATTACCAAATGTTTTAAAACGAGCGCTAATCCTGCCGACAAACTGTCACGCAGTTTGGCAGGTTTATAAAATGTCTGGATGTATGTTCGGGATTAACGCAAAAATGGCTAATCGGATTTGGATGAAATTTGGCACACAAATAGTTTATGACCTGGATTAACACATAGCTGTACTTCTAATCCTGATAGTTCGTTCCCGTGGGATATTTTCCGACAAATCAGCAAATGTTAGATACAAATTAACTTTATTTTGGAAAGGTTGATATTAAACATTGATAAAAACAAGAACTGAATGTCCTAGATATTCAACATGCTGGCTAGTAGCTACCAAATCTTAGATAAAACAAATATACCTACTGATCGCAGCATGCTGCATGTACACACACACACGCAAATTTATTATCACCCGCTTGTAAGGCCGTTTATGCTTTACTGGGGTAAAGCATAAACGGCGAGGTTAGTTTTAACTTTGCAAACTTTATATAAACAATGAGAGATTTTACGTAGAAAATACGCATTATTTAAAGCTGTATTTAACGGGCTAAATAGAAAATGATGATGTGGATATAAAAACACTAATTATTTTTAAATAATTAGTGTTTTTATATTAGTGTTTGTTAGTGTTTGTGTATTAGTGTTTTTTTATTAGTGTTTTTATTAGTGGCTAAATAGATCCACTAATTATTTTTCTTCTGTCGTTTTGACACGATCTCATCATCATCTGCCTAGCCTTTTCCCAACTATGTTGGAGTCGGCTTCCAGTCTAACTGGATGCAGCTGCATACCAGTATTTTACATGGAGCGACTATCTATCTGTCCTACACAACCCAGTAACTGGGTAATACGATACCCTTTGATAAGACTGGTTGTCAGACTTTCGGACTTCTGACGACCCGTAACAACTGTCAAAGCTGAAAATCTGCAAATGACAGCCGAGATTAACGGCTTTTAACGTGTTTTCTGAGGCACGGAAGGATTTTGATATGTAAAGATGGTCACCCATCCACAGACCAACCGCGGCAAGCATAGCTTAAGCTGATTTATCGATCCGTGCGGCTGTTATTACTTAGCCATAAGCCCCTCCACTCTCCCTTCAATCAGCAAAGGGGTAGCGATGCTGAAAGTCATTTATGAAAAAGAAGTGACAATAGGAAGCTTTTCAGTCAGGAGACTGCATAATGCACCGGGCATTAGAGAGAGTGGTAGTGGGCTACCAGTCTCTCTTTCTGCAGTTCTGTTACCCGACTTACGAGTTGTAGAACGTGGGTTCGAACCCAGAAAGGCGCTTTACTTTGTTTAAATAATTTCATCATCACTGCTCTCAAAACGGTGAAGGAAAACATCGTAAGGAAAACGGCCGATGTTCTAGAACCGAAAAATTCGAAGACATGTAACATCTACCAACCCGCGTGGTGGATTACGGCCCACTTCCTCTCTCTGAAAGGAGGCCTGTGTCCCAGCAGTGGGAACATTATAGGCTGATTATGATAATAAAAATAAGCTTGCCCCTTTAAAATATAAATGGCATAATGTGAAAGAAAGAAATAAAAAAATAAATTTATTTTGTGAGTGCTTTATACTTTTCTGACTACCCCTTCCAGGAATAAAGGCATCACATTACTTTACTGTAAAAAAAAAATACTCCACAATTTTCTGAGCAAACATCAACTTCAACTAATGGATTAGATTCAAAGCAGTCTAAACGCAGCACAGTGTATGCACACGCTGCTAACTAATATCATTATGTGACATGTTAACCTAACCCACTCACCCGGTCATTCGTGGTCTAGTGAGCTAGCTGCCCAACTACCAGATTCTAGACAGATTTAGCTATGTGAACGGAGCATAGTGCATTGCATCACATGACATGACACATGTATTCCTCAAAAGGGTAAGCTCTTAACAGACGTACATTCTGTACACATCGACGCGAAAACTGTTACCATGGATTCAGTACATGATTCTGAGCCCCCTGCGTTGAAATTTTACGTCGGTGGTAAAAAAAATAATCTGCTGTTCATTTTGACCGCGTATGTTTTGCACTTTTCTATGAAACAGCAGATTTTTTTTGACAATCGACATAAAACTTCAACGCATGGGGATTCATAATCATGTACTGAATCCATGGTAACAGTTTTCGCGGCGATGTCCATGCCAACCTATATAGTACACTCACATTTCGCCAGTCCTATCATCTATCCTAATCCTAATAATTATAAATGCAAAATTGAGTTTGTTTGTTGCGCTTTCACGCTAAAACGGCTGAACGGATTTGGATGAAATTAGGCACATGGATAGACCATGACCTGGGTTAGGACATGAAATACTTTTTATCCCGATATTCTTATGGGATCGAGACTTATGTGGATGAAACCGCGCGGTACAGCTATAGTATAATAAAGCTGAAGAGTTTGTTTATTTAAACGCGCTAATCTCTAGAACTACCAGTCAGATTTAAAAAATCTTTTTTGCATTTGATAGCCCAATTCTAGGAGGAGGAGGAAAATTATAGGCTATTTAACATCACGCTACGACTTTTAGGAGCCGCGCACAAAGAGAAAAAGTGGTCGGTGGGTCGACGAATTTCACGCAGACGAACTCGCAGACCCCGCTGTAACAAGCGGCAAGCCTATTGCAAAAAAATAGGTATCAGTAGGTAACTAATGAATTTTACTCAAAACCAGTGGGCTAGCTAAATAGGTACGTCTCATATCGCATGGCAGATAATAAGATGTACCTATTTAGTGAGCGAGCTTTTTGTTTACGATCTAACAGAGTGAATAAACAAACAAACATCAATTCAGCATCATGCTGAGTGGAAGCCTTCTTGTCACAGTCATGACGACTATTTCTGTTTCAGGCTCGTGATTTCTTATATATTTTATTTTGTTGTTTTCCGATTAATCTTGACTTTTTGTATGCACGTGTCTCTGTGACAAATAAACCTATTTTTCTTTCTTTTCTTTCTGTCAATTAATTCGCTATTATGATTAGTAAGCCGCACCTACTTCGTAATACCAACCACTTAGTGCAATAGCCACTGGCTAGACTAGGCGGTCTAAACGCAGCACAGTACAACACACAGCCAGCTAATATTATCATATCAGTGGCGAGTACCTGAGTGCACGCTCCACGCATGCGCATACTTAAATGTGTGGACTGCGACTGATAGGTGTTGATACTTGTCACGAACGTTTAGTTTTCTTTAAGAGATTTAGGTCTGTATTGACGAAATTTATTAAAAGTCTTATTCTGTGAATAAAATCACTTACTTTTCGAGTGCAAAATCAGCATGTTCCCACTGCTGGGACACAGGCCTCCTCTCAGTGAGAGGGAGTGGTCTGTAATCCACCACGTGGGTCCAGTGCGGGTTGGTAGATGTCACATGTCTTCGAAATTTTAGTTCTAGGACATGCCGGTTTCCTCACGATATTTTTCCTTCACCGTTTTGAGAGCAGTGGTTATAAAACAACTCAACTAATCGAGTGAATTGTGATTATTTGTTTAGTAAAACGTTTTGGCAGAATATTTTTTGTTAAAATGTAATAAATTAATGAACTGAAATAATAATTAGCTAAGAGACGTTTATTTAAACGCAACTGTATGATTAAAGAGACGTTAAATATTGCTTAATTTTGAGCAATGTTTACAAATAAGGGGATAGATGTATAAAATACGTAAAAGCTATTATAACTCATCCTTGAAACTAGTTTTGATATAAAATGTCTTAAGTTTAAAATTAATGTCGACGCTGGCAGAATAGTCGACATAACTCAGTTGCCAAACAGAAAAACGAACAAAAAGCTAATGTCAATTAGCTGTCAGCGTTTTTAAAAACATTTGTCACAAAAACAACAAAATTTGTAGATGTCGTACTAATAAAAACATTACCGTCTAAAATCCTACACATGTTAATAGGATTATGTTAGTAATATCATAAAACTTTGACAACTTTTTATTATTTTCTATAATTGTAATGCTGTGAAATTCTAAGCTCGTTTATTTTAAATTTCTGTTTACACAAAAGTAAAAGTTATATCCGCTTTTTAGACTAAAACTTATTATTTTATATCTCTATTATGTGCATATCATTGTCAATAAATTCCGTCGTATTTTATAACCATAAATTCAGACTTAAGTAGAGAAATAAAAAAGTAGTAAAACCAGTTATTTAAAAATCATAAATCAGGATGTTACTGAACGAAAGTTGTCAACTTTTAATGAATATTTATGACTCAAGTTTAAAAAGCCTTAGGCAATGATCATAACAACAGTTAAATAACTATAATTATGATGTTAACGATAGCCACAAAAACTGAGCAACAAGGTCTAAAATATTTTTTTCTAAATCAAAATATCAGACAAATTTATTACAATAATTACAAGCCAGCGCTTCTATTTTGACAGGCTCAAACCGAACCAGTATATAATTATTTTCAATAATAAAAAACCTAAAATGGCGTCGAACACATGTCAACATTCGCGCAAAAGTATCAAAACTCGTTGGTCCGAGTACATCGAACACGCTATATGGGTCTTGGCCAGGCAACTTTTTCTTGCGCACGCGCACTTTAGTACTAAACCGACTTGCGACCTGTCACATGTTTATACTATCCTGGTGCTTTTCATACGTGTATGTATGGACATTTTAAAGTACGTTTTAGATAATTCTATAGAGCAGTTTAAGAACGAAGCTTGTTGTAACCATTTACTAATAGGTAAATAGCGCTTAACATTGTAATAAACGAACGAAGCATTCAGTTTTAGATGCTGATTGTCTCATTTACTTAATGGGGTGACCTGCACCCTAATTGCGTAACACACGGTTAATCACAATCTGAATCATTTTGAAGGATATTGCTAATCCATTACTTCATACTCGTATGTTCGAAAATATTGTCTGCTCAACAACGTAATTAACGCAATAAATGTTGTTAAACTGTCAAAATTAAACAGATTGTCATTGATTGTGTGTTACGCAACTAGGGTGCAGTAAGCATAATTTAGTAGAATCCTTATTAGCATTCATTATTTTTTGAGCTTTAAATAAATACTTTGTAAGTATTGAAACATAATTTCAAACCGTGATAAGTTATAGAACTAAGCTTATCTTCGTAAAAAAATGGCATAACAGTGTTGCCATGTGACAGACAGAGATACTAAATATAACTCGGCCATATTGTTCGTAGAGTAGCAACACTTCACTACGGGCTACTACGAGCTAAACAATCCATTTCCTCCAATTACTATATTATGAATTGCACTAGAGACTCGTCTAACATATTCATATTTTTCATTCATATCGTTCCTAACACGGCCAACAAGGATTCGTGCCATATGTATTTGCACACCATTTCTTTGAAAATATAGGTTTATTTAACAAAATCATGCTATCTAAATAGGAATTAGAAAAGCATTGCCCAGTTTGCTAGCAAGTAAATCCCTTTTTCTTAAGGATTTATTTATTTATTTATTTATTGCACAATGGACTAAATTGCAAAGATATTAACAAAAATTACTCGGTATGTGTTTAAAACGATTTTTCAATATGACGACTTAAGTCGTGCATAATATGAGAGTAAGGTCATAAACAAAAGAAAGTTGAAAACTATTCCAAAATTGAAAAAGTTTAACGCTAAACGTTTTTTCTGTAAATTGTCAATAGCCAGCAGCTATTTCCACTATTGCTTTATTTTATTTAGATGACACGAAATAATTAGGCAAAATAAATACTTTCAAACATGACCAAGTTCTCAAAATTATGCTGACAACAAGATTATAAAATGGTTTTGATACCAAATAATATTGCGTCCGGTGGTAATTCGAACTGTGTGCAGACTCGGCAATAACTTGTATTGCTGGTTGGCAAATGTGGCTATTGTGCTTGTAAATCAAGTTTTTTTTTTTATTGTACTATTACCCCTTACCAATTAAGCAGACTTTTTGTAAACATGCACGTGAATTTTGTTAAAAAAAATTTTTTTTTTTGGTTTTTTAAAAAAAGTCTAGAGCGCTGTAGAGTGAGTGTCTTTGGAAATATTTTTCCTATCTCCAATGTTTTCTATTGATGCATGGAATGTCCTTCGTTTATATTTTACAATTGGCTTAAGAAAAGTTTCAGTAAATAATATGTGGAAGCGTCAGTAGATTTAAAAAAAAAAATTCTGTAACTTTAAACGCAGTAGGTATTTACGTTAACTTTAAAAACAGGCTATCGATTTTCATCATGAATTTTGCAAAGGATATACATAATTCTATTTTTAAATCGCGTCAGTTTCTCTTTATGTTCTAAATCGGAGGGGCGCATTCATGTTTGGAACTCGTATGCCAATCATAACTTATGCTAAATGGAACTGGTTAGCAATGCCTTGTTACGCAATTGCGTTTAAAAAAGAAACCAGACTTGTTCGCTTTAGGGTTTTCACTTCATTCAAATTGTGTTGAGTTTTTGTAATTTTAAAAGTGAATGTAATTAATTAAAAATGTGTGGGTAATTTATCTGTGTAAAAAAAAGTTTATAATGTAATATAAGGAGTATCAAATGGTTGATGTATGAGATGAAAGTGATAGGTATTTTTATGTGGGTGTATTACTGTTAGGTATATGGCATGGGATGGGCCAATGTTGTATTTTGTATTTGGAAATTCAACTTTTCAATGGACTTTCTCTCGTTTACGTTGTGTATTTGCTAATAATCAATAGCAGATATTGGACCGAAAACACTAAAGACAAAGAAAGGACAAAGAATTACTGCCTCGTCTATCCTAACGGCTGATAAAAATGTACATTGACTTTCCCAGTCCATAATTTCACAAACCGTTGAAATCTCAAACAGAATTTTGAGAATTATATCTCTTTGTTTAGTCAGCGCCATTTTTATTTATACTGGACAGGACAATGCAGATCTGAAGATCTGAATCAACTTTCTCTTGAAATAAAAGTCTGTTAGGTAATTTAAAGCCGTGAGTGAGTGTATTATATTAAATGCTGTTACGAAATTAAAACTGTATGTTTTTTTTTATAAATGCTTTGACTGAAACTAAAATAGGCATTTAGTTATATTTCTAATAATTTTCCGTTTAATACGCTTTACACCCTACCCTACCCTACCTTTTTTCAGCACCAAGTAAGCCTTGTCTATTCCGAAAATAATAGCATTTTTTTTTTTCAATTACAACCCTATAAAGCTTTCTGAACAGCGGCATTCGAAACGCTCAATATGTCCTTTATTATAAATTTCTGTGCAATAAACCGAATGCGCCACGCGTGAAAGTAGCGCCGAAATGTCAATTGAAATTGAAAAAGAACAACTTTTTATCGCTGGCTGAATATCAGGGCGATCAATGTCATTAAAAAGAGCATTTAATGGCTCCAGTATTACAATGGCGGTTTGACATATTGATAGATTATCATGATTGACGTCTTGTGTGCCAATGAAGAAATGGACGTCGAAGAATGATCACCATGGGCCAGTGAGCACCAGGGTTATAATGTCTTACCCAAGTAGAGTACCTATAGTTACTCAATCAATATGAATTGAATAGTCTTTGCACATAGATTCCTGTAGAGAAGAACAGGTAAGAAAACCCGAGGGTTACTCCCTTTATGCTCGCTCAAATAAATGTTACACAACGCCATAGGTGTGCCAGAATATACTACCTCGAATTCTAAGCCACACAATTTATAAACAGCTTTCAAACTGAATGGACCGCACGGATAGAAAACAGAAATATAAGGAAAACCACAAATCAATAAACTTTGAACTAACGATTACAGCGCCACCTATGTCGTTTAGCATTGAATCAATCTGACGTTTCGTGAATGTGTCAAGCATTTACATTCCCTAGAACTTACTCAACGAGGATCGAAGCTAATGATATTTTTGATGACCTAAATGACGAAGCGGTAAGACATTCAACGTTAGTCCTTAGGGTTTCTACATTAAGACAAATTAATACCTATTTGTTTAATGCTGAGAATATTATGTTACCAAGTCTTGATACTTGTAGATTTGATTTGGGTAGACATAAAGATGTAAGGGGGCTGTGAGTGGGAATTGTTAGAGAAATATCTTTTGAAATCATGATGGTATTATCCCCCTAAAATCTATGTCATATCCAGAGATATTTCGTTTCGGGGTTGATTTTATTTTATACATAATAATATTATGTTACTCATAAGAAAATAAAAACATAAAATATTATTGGGTTTTCCTATCAGGAATTTGTCAGTAGCAGCCTGGAGTCTGGATGTGTGTCCGGTTGATGACAATAGGCTTGCCCCTATTACATGGGACTTAAATTAAACTGGTGAAACGTGAGTGTACTATAAGTAGGTACACCTCTACCTCTACCCTTCGGGGATTACAAGCGTGATGTTATATGTTTGTGTCATAAGAGGTAAAAGTCACAATTAATGCCGATACAAGTTTCATAGACGGGTTTAGCAAAATTATGCAAGTGTTAAAGATTGCAAAAATACATTTTGCGTGGGAAGAGATGCAGTTGACAAATTCTTATTGTATATTAAATGATTAAATCAGTGATGAGTAGGGTATCAAAATTAATACTTTTTTTTAAGACTTCAGTCATGATGAATTAATTAATGAAAACTGTAGCAATGAATGCCAATATCGCGAGGTATTATTTAGTACTAAATATAAAACTTACTCAAATAAAAGCAATTATTACTAATAACACAATATTTTAACCAAAAACAACCTTCATTATGTTATATTTAAGCGGTCAGTACCAAACAGACCTCAACAGAAAACCAGAGAGTAAAATTCCAGAATTAAAAAAAAAGATTTCATTAAAAAAATAGAGTGCATCTGGTGGTTGTCATCCCGTGCTAGTTATAAGACTGTGGCTCGGAACTGGGTCACTGTGGCGACCGTAAGCGTTAGGGTAACAACCTCTCAATACTTATGCCCCCTACGTATATGTAGTAACTGGCGGATAGGACATTTGATGCCGTGAATAGGATAACCTATTTCTCTCTGCGGGAAGCGAGAATGTCTAAAAAGGGATTGGTAATGAGAAAATTATATCGCAGTTATTATCATGCTCTATGGAAATTAAAACATTGCTATTTATATAACAGGGAAAAAGCGATTAGAAAGAAAATTAGCATGTTGGATCGTTATGGGAGCAGAAAATACAAAAGTGACAAAAAAATTGATAGTGTTCTGCAAATCTGCTCTTGCTACAAACTGCTACAAGCGTTAAGAAAAAAATACATGCACAAAATGTATTTTTTTCTTCACAAAAGACTATAAATTACGAAATATCACGACAGAGCGACGACAACAGCCGAATTTTAATTGGCCACTTTCTTATAGCTTACGCAAGACCACTATATGAGAAACAATTATGTGGATATAAATATACCGGAAAAAGAAGTTTTCGGACCTCACTTTCTATATTTTTTTTATATTTTTTATAATGGTTTTGTTTCACGCAACCGTCTTTTTTTAATTTGCAAATCTTTCGCTAATTTAAAAGTGCGAATCGTGATGAGTTTGCTGTTTCTATGCAAAATTTTGCATGGATATTAAAGCTGGGGTTTGCAGATACAACAGGGCCTTAACATGCTATAATTTTATGGGGTACAAGGATTTGTTAATAAACTTTTGGATTTTTCTTCTAGAATCCACCAATACTTTTACTAGGGGCTATTTTCACTTTTTTAAATGTGTAACCATGCAAACCGTGTTTAACGTTTTAATATCGTCGTTACATCATTTTGTCAAATCCAAAAGTTATCGATTTATTAGTTTTGCAAATATTATCCGTGAAAGTTATGTTTTGATGTTTTGCTTGGGGCAAACTTGGTTTATTCATTTCTTTATTAATGTTTTCCAATTTTAGTTCACAGTTTTAATTCAAGGTATGAAAATAAAAGCACTTTAAAGGAGCATGAATTTACTGAAGCCGATTCTTAGCTTTTGTTCAACAATAAAACCACTTTCCTATAAATTCAACTTTAAATTAACTAACTACGGTACTTTCCTAAAATACTACTGAATAATTACTAACTACACCAACAATTCTAGTAATTACTACCAACTTTTGGTCCAAAGTTTGCCCCAAACACCGGCCCCGTTTTATTAAGTGGAAATTACCTTTAATGCTCCCACCTGAAGTGTGCGGTTGCTGGCTTTGTTGGACGTTGGTCTGCTCCAGCTTGGTGCTAACTGAGTTCCACATATCGAACATGTTCAACATATTGACCCCAAGGCCCAACACTAGCACAATGGTACCATAACACTTAACTTTCACACACAAACACTCGATCATCCATTTTTGTACACTGAAAACAGCAAGTGTCAAAATTGTTCGACCGTCGTACAAAATACTAAGGCTACGGCTCTGATCCCTGATTAATATTTGTATTATATTGCGGTTTTTATTTAATAAATACTTTTTAAACTTTTATTTCTATATATAAACTTTCTCAAATACTCAACTAATGTAAATACTATTTTTTATTTTTTTAAATCTACTTACGGAATTTTATATATCAGTCTAAAATTTCGATTTTAAGGTTGGGTTTTATTTGCTCGGGAGGTTATTATTAAAGTGTATCACTAATTTGTGTTTTAATTATTGATTTTTATTAAAAACTAACGGTTTTGTGATTAAATATTGCGTATAAATTTTAATAAACTTGTGAGTTAAATGCTTTCGGAATTGTTTAATATTGTCGACGTGCTCATACGAAGTGGTTTGTGTTTAATAAATGGCATTGGATGCGTTTATTTTGTGTACCGTGCATTCGTTTTTTCTTCTTCATAGTTCGTTAATAGCTGATGGGTATTCGCTTCCACTTGTGATCGGTCTATGGCTGTCCGAATCCACACTTTGCAGATAACATTTCAACGATTGAAAAACCGACACATAACCCGAACGCGCTTTTATTTTGGCTTTAAATAAAGTGTTCTCTTTTTAAAACAAATGGAAATTGCGTTTTATTTATTTCAAGTTTTTCTTTGGTCGCGTCCTCGCATGCACTGAAGTGCAGTTGCAGCGTGGGGGTGTTTCAGCTACAGTGTCGAGGGGCGCGGGGGGATCGGAAATGGTCGTCTTCTTTGCGCATGCCCGGAATCGATCCCGCGTGGCCACTGAGGTATACCGACTAAAACACTACTTTTCTTACCCGCTATATGGCCTGCATGAATAGATATGTACAGGCTATTATGTCATTCACTTTGATGTCTGGTTACCAGGCTGTATAGCTGTAGGTGTTTGCCTATTGTTGACCGTTTCTTTATTGAGTGTTGCAACACTAGTGGAGTGTGAATGTACTTGCATACTGGCTGGTATTTATTTTAAACTTGTTAGTGTTCTATTGAGTTTTTATTTTACTGGTTTATATTTGGAATAGAATTTACGTGTTTGTGCAAATATGGTGCAATGAGCTCTTTTAATTTACGATACATAGTAATGTAACTCGTTTTTTTTTTTGTGTATTAATGCTATTTTATTTATTTTTAATAGTAATTCGATTATCATGTCAATTAATTTGAAATTACTGCCCCGTTGATCTACTGGTCGCAAATGCTACTGCTGAGGTCCTGGAGGTCGATTTCCAGGTCGGGCAAAGTGTTACTCGGTTTTTTTATCAGGAATTTCTCAGTAGTAGCCCGGAGTCTGGATTTGTGCCCGGTTGATGGCAATAGGCTCGCCCCCTATTACATGGGACTTAAACATAGCTAGCGAAATGTGGGTGTAATATTGATACACCTCTGCCTAATCCTTCTAGGAATACAGGCGTGATGTTATGTTTGTGTGTGTATTTTGTAATATAGAAAGATTTTTTAATTGAACATATTATAATTTATTCCGTCGTATTAAAAGATCTCGCAACTTTTCAACAGAATCAAAAGCTTTATCATACTGGAGACCATTACCAACTCTATTCAGTGTAACTACTGACTTCGTTGTACACTGGTATATGTTCATATACATTATGTAGTTACAAATACATATACGTACTAACATAACCATACACATATACATATTATTATGTGTTAGTTATGCCCCCCATTCAAAAACGACGAGTACGAGCACGATACATGTATATGTATTTGTACCAACATAATGTATATGTTCACATATACCAGTGTAAAATGAAGTCAGTATAGTCAAGTACCACGAGTATCTCAAAAGTTGCGTAACATTTAAAGCTGCAAAACTATTTAAAGATAGTCTCACAAGCTGGTTTAATTTATACATCTCTTAAATTTGCAATTTTAATTAAAATGCTCTTTATATTATGCAATACTATAGAGTAGGTTTTGTTGTGGCTTCACCTACGCGAAAGGGGGTGAGTATTTAAGGATGAAATGTAGCCTATATTATTTAGCAATTGCTAAGCTAAATATAGCTGTGTAATTTCATCAAAATCGGTTAGGTAGTTTAGCAGTGAAGATGGAACAAACATACAGAGAGGTTCACTTTCGTATTTACTCATAACTAGCTGCGCCCGTTTTACGAGCATAAGTCTTGATCCCCTGGAAATATCGGGATAAAAAGTATCATATGTTCTAAACCAGGTCTTGGTCTACTCATGTGCCAAATTTCGTCTAAATCTGTTCAGCTGTTTTAGCGTGAAAGCGTAACTAATAAACTAACTCAATTTCACATTTATAATATTAGTTAGGATGTTATCGCCTCGTTGGTCTAATAGTCGCAAACACTACTTCTGAGTATGAGGTCCTGGGTTCGATTCCCGGGTCGAGCAAAGTGTTATTGGGTTTTTCCATCTGGAATTTCTCATTCGCAACCTGGAGTCTGGATTTGTGCTCGATTGATGACAATAGGCTCGCCCCCTATTACATGGGACTTAAACATAACTGGCGAAATGTGGGTGTAAACGCGGCTACACATCAAGCTGTACATTTCCAGTTTATGCTGATCTCGCATTGTATAGGGTTTCCGTACAATGCGAGCTCAGCTTATACTGGAACTGTATAGCTTGATGTGTAGCCGTGTGTACTATAGGTTCTCTGTCCAACCCTGCGGGGAATACAGGCGTGATGTTATGTTATTTAATACTAAAGTGAAGTTTGACAAGTTCTAAACTTCAATTCAGAAACCTGGTGTATGAAAAACAGGATCAGTACAGTGTTAATACTCATATGTTTCTGCATTTCCCGCCGAAAAACAAGTACATAACAACTACCAATTGTCTTTAATACGAAATTTGAAAACAAAAAAAGGACGAAATTCCACGAAAACTTTAATCATGGTCGATGCGTGCACGACACATTAGTGTTACGCAAGATAATGTTACGTATGCTCATGCGCCGATGAAAGTCACCGGTTTTGGAGGTGGGGGTATAAGTCATGAGCGGTAGCGGGTGGGAGAAGTGAATGTGAGAGTGACGGTTTTGAAGAGAAATGAGCGTTTTAAGTTTGAGGAAATCTATTTTTAGACTGGTTGGGAAAGAGTTACTACGGTAGCTGTTGATAGTTTTAAAATTATGAGCGTCAAATTTTATTAAATCATGATAATAATAATTTCGAAGATTATTTGGATGTTTTCTTGCAAATAGTGCAGAAATGGTTTGATTTTTTATGCGAGAAGCGTTGGAATCACACTCAATGTTAGACTGCAAAATTATCATGCTATTTTATCTTTGTGATTGAAAGTGTGTTACACAACGAGGGTGCAGCACTCTAATTGCGTAACACACGATCAAACATAATCTCAATCATTTGATCAATCATTTTGAAGGATATTGCTATTAGCAATATCCTTCAAAATGATTCATATTCACATTGCTTCATAAATGTTCGAAAAATTTGTGTGCTCAATAACGTAAGTAACGCAATGCATGTTGTTGAACTGTCAAAATTAAATAGATTGTGATTGATCATGTGTTACGCAATTAGGGTACAGTAAGCATAATTTGGTGAAATCCCTATTAACAATAAGTTTTTCATTATTTTCTGAGCTTTAAATAAAAACTTTGTAAGTACTGAAAGCGACACAGAAAACGTTTGAAAACGAAACTTAAAGATTAAATTGACTAAATTCTTGAATGACCAAAAGGCTGCCAAAAATTTATTCAGTAAAGGTCAGTTACAGTTTCCATTATGAATGAAAACATGAAATTAGTTAATAACAGAGTATTATGTAAGTGAATGTGTTTTTATTTGCGTAGATCGTGAAGATAACATTGTTTTGCAAGGTATTACTTACTTAATTGTTTAATTGCGATTTTGCGAATGAATGCAAACGAACGGATGAATGAAAGGTATTTAAATGTAATAAATGCTTCTGCCTGCGACTTCGTACGCGTGGAAGTCATAAGATACACAATAAACTAAAAAATAGCCATATTTTCATAAAACTAATTCTGCCTCTACCCACCGTGTCGCATCGCATTGCATTGTCCGCCCACGCTTGACTTTTTTTTCTCTTTGCTCGGCTCCTTAGGCTCGTAGAGTGATGTTAAATAGCCTATAACCTTCTTCAAGTACTGGGCTATCAAATACAACAGTTTGTTCCAGAGATTAGCGCATTCAAACAAAAAAAAAAACAAACAAACTCTTCCACTTTGTAGATAGATGTTACATAAAATTAAATTAAAACTTGTTATTGTTTATTAGGTGAATGGTTATTTGAATAAATAATTAATGTGACTAGACTGTGTTTTGCTCGAAAAGGATTCTTAGTAATTTAAATGGTAATTTCTAAAAAACGTAACTGTCTTTAAATCAAAAAGTTGTTTTAATTATTACGTGACCATTGAATAATAGAAAGCATTTCTAAATTGTTAACTTGTTGCGTTGCGTAATATAAGTGAAAATTATTTTGAACCTTTCCAAAATGTCAGAGATAATTTGCGAATCATTATGCAAATTATTTACAAGCATGCATGCTTCCTAAAATGCTTATTAAATATCAAAGCAACTAACTTTTTAAAATTAATTTTATTACTTAGATTATATTTATTAGTATATTAACAAAACGTGCAATTTGATTCATATTATTATTCATATTTGAAAAAACAATTTTTATTCGACAACTAATCCTTAAATCACATCTTCTATGTTTTTTTCTGGTTAACTTAGTAATAATAAGCCTACACAATCTCACTGCAAGGACAGTCTCTTAAAAAAATGCCGAAACATCCCATCACTGCCAAGGCTTTCAGTGTTACCAGATTCAGCTGAATACCAGTATTTACATGGAGCGACTGGCTATCTAACACGATACACCTTGATAAGACTGGTTATCAGACTTTGATCCCATGTATTCCATCATAAAAAATGAAGCGTCAAATCGCTGTCAGTTTCCACTTTGTACCACACCAGACAAGTGAAAGTAAGAACTGCCAAAATCTCGCGTGAAAGTCGAGAGTTGATCGATGCCATAATTATTATTACCATTATAAGAGATATGCTAAAAGCAAGCCGGATGTAGGAATCAAGTATCGATATAAAAAATCTAGACATCGAGTCGAATATCGATGTATCAAAATATTAAGAGAAGATTTTTTTACGATTATGAAAGTTTAAGAGCTAAAGTGTTTAAAATGTTCTAATTTTACGGTTTTTGGTCATGAATGTTTTTTGTTGTTTTGGTTTTGGTGATAACATTTTAAATTAACTATCGTGCAAAAATATTCAGTTATGTCTTAAAATAAAAATCGAACGTATATTTAAAAAAATGTTAGCCTTAATTTCGTCACACAAAAAAACACATACGAATAAAAATAATTGGAACATCTAAACAGGACTTTCTTTCCTGTTCCACATTCAAAAATTTCCCACCAAAAACTTCAGAACACGTCCCAACCTCACGACTGATTTCAAAATTGGAATCCTTAAAAAAACATCCTGCCAGTTATCAACTTCCGTTGTCCTAAGTGATAAATAGCAAAATGTTTTCGTTTAAAACACTAGCGACATTAGAAAGTGCATGAGTAAGAAAGCCAAGCCTTTTAAGAAATACAACGACACTGAGCATTAGGAAATACAGGTAATTTTGGCTATTTTTGCTCACTAACACTAAGTTACCGTCAGTCTCCTTTCTCATTTCCACGTCACTTTGACAGCAAAGAGTTCTTATACTAAAAGGAACTTTTTATTTATAATATTATTGAAAAGAAATGAATACGAAACAAGCTCTATGGTATAAGGCACTGACAATTTAGAATGGTTTCGATAAATAACTATCTCCACTAATATTATAAAATGTATGAGGTAATCTCCTAAACAACTCATCCGATTTCAAAAAGTTAGATTTGTTCCCAAATGTCATGATTTCATGGAAAAGCAATTCAATGGAACAAATCTAACTTAAAGAGAAGTATGAATGATTCTAATGATAATAATTATGTAAATACATATTTCTTATGGTCGGGAATCATATTTTGATCAACATACAACCTGATACTGGCCTGCAAATTGCAAAAAAACGTAAGAAAAGTTGAATTTCGCGGGCTACAACTGCGAATCCACCTTGACAACGAATGAAATCTATTAATTGTTTAGCAGACGTAGGTAGCACGAATAAACGTGAAACTTAACCAAGTCTATAAATAAGTCCAACTTAAACAAAAGTTTCCCGAACATAAACTTACATAACGAACTCTGACTTAAAACTAACTTAGTAAGCTTATCAATATTTCATTGACGAAAATACTATCTCGCCCCGTATTACATGGGACTTATACATAACTGGCGTAATGTGGGTGTACATACCAAAGTAGGTACACCTGTGTCTAACCTTCGGGGAATCATTAAGAGGTGTAATGTTATCTGAAAATACTATTTCTAGGACTAAGTTAAAGTTAAGTTAGGTAAGTTAAAGGCACAATTGTGTTCAACATATGTTTCTATCTGCGATTAGTACTGCATTCAAGGTTAGGTGAAGCAATAAGTCATTGGGAGTTGAGACTGCAGTAAGACTTACAATGGAAAAGTTTCTATTTTATTTAAAGTCTTAAAGTTATCTTTTAGAAAGCTCTTTTACCTTCGCAAATTTAAAACCTTATAAAACATTTATCAGTGTCTTCTAATTAACAATAATCAATACTGAAATTTTCTTGGAAATTACTGACATTGTTGAAGGAAAAAATCGTGAGGGAACTTGGACTAGTAGTTAGTCTGGAATCGTCAACCCGTCTTGAGCAAGCGTGCTGATCAATGTTCGTGCCTTCTCTGTGTGAGAAGAGGCCTTTGCCCTGAAGTGAGATAAAGCTGGTATTATAATAAAGATATTAAAGCTTAATATGATCATTTTTGCGATCCTTGGCCAAGCAACTCCCAAATGCCCAGAAAGTTACATTCCCTCCACTCATATTTTTATTACCCTGTATAACTGAAAAATTTCAATTAAAAAAACCATGAAATATAATAAGCCAGCTATTTTTTTAACTATTAAATAGGAACCAAGTTGTCTTAATAAATGGGTTAAAGGTTTAACTTTATCAAGAAAAAAAAGGAAGTTACTAACTTAAACCCAACTACTTTACGACAAAAACGCCAACTAAAAAGGTATAAACAAGACATCGATATCGATTTTTTTTCGGGTTTCGTATACCCGGAGTCACACGTCATTACTAAGACAAGTAATTAAGGCACATATAAATCGAATAGATTACTCTTTATTTTTGGCTTCGCCGTAGTCTTGTAAGAAGGAACAGCACCAGAATATCCTAAGAACAAAGATTACTATTATACCAAAAACTCTAAAATATTTAACAAACCACCCAAGTACTCGCTGGGATGAGAACAAAAAGTATTTATCTATCAATATTAATGAACAATTATAGGTACGGAGATCTGACTGGCCTCGCCTCACGCAAGCCACAAAACCAGCTACTTGTAGTCTTGTGTTTGAAATAAATACGTAGCAACGACCTGGGACAAGGATAAAGGATTTATGCAAGATTTTAGATAAGTTTTAGAGTACCTGGGAAAAATTTAGAGTGATTAGAACTACTTTTAGAGTTGAAAAACCTAATTTTAGAGCGGTGAGAAATGATTTTTGGTTTCACTTGTGCGGATTTTTTGGTGATTACAGTTCTTTGAGACAGTTATGATAATATCTTCAGGTTTTTTAAATCCAATTCGTTTAAAAATAATCTATAACCAATCCATACGATACATATGGCCCTTAAAGCAATTGTTTATTAGCATGCCACATGTCGTACAAATATGATGAGGCTTACTGACAAACACTCTAAATGCAACATTTGGGAAAAGACGGTATAACCTAGTTACAATTATTTTGATGACATAGATAATTATAACCGTTGGAATTATACATACATACATATGTATAATTCCAACTTGAATAACGTAACTAAAATTTTGATTTAAATGAGCGTCCATGGAGTTTTTGCCCATTCTTCTCCATACGAACCTACTACACTTTGGAATGGGCAACTAACTTCATATTTCCGATTGACCGACTCCTTGACAATTCAAAAGTGCCTGTAATTGGTTTAATTGAAATAAATGCTTTGAGTTTGAGTTTTAGTTTTGAGTATATAGTATAGTACGAGTGCAGCGAGTCTCATTCACAATATTCTGTAAAAGGTATGACAGTAATACATGGTACATAGATTCTTGCTAAGGTTACATCGCATATTGATGGCTAAGGACTAAATTTTATTAATTGCCGAACGGTTGCTAACCCATTGCAAAATAGTATTTAAGACAACATTTTAACCCATAATGGGTTAAAATTTTAGTGTGTGAAGAATAGAAAAACAGTAAAAACAAAAGTCTCACAATGTCACATTAAACACAAATAAATAATTTATTTATTAATAAATAAAAAGAAGCAAAATTAATAACCAAAAGCTTCTAACTCACATGTACAAATATCTATCAAAAACACTCACTTGTATCATCTATTTACCTAAACTAAAATTGATAAATTAGTTTATCAACAAACTGAGAGCATGACCCATAAGTCTAAAAGATAAATAAATAAAGCTAAATCCATAAATAAAGTAAAATTAATTAATCAAACATCTCACGATCCTTTTAACATCGACCCAAATAAAGTACAAACAAAAATAATGCCAGATAACACAATAATTATCTTAAAAACAAATATTCATAAAAAGTGCCCTTCAGCCCCCGAAAGAGAAAAATGATATTTCCCAAGAGTTTCCTAACATCCTCTGTCTCTCTCCAACGCAAGGTCGAATTCTTTGTCTCTCGCTCGCACAGTATGCAATACAAGATCTCATGCAACAAGAGACCTTGATAAATTGCAAGTTTCGTGATAGATAATAATTGTTATACGGGTGATTATTATACGGGCCTTTGCCATTAAAAATATATTTAAAAAATCGAACGCATTTTTTTTTAGTCTGTCGATTACCATTTTTGCGTGTTCGAATTCGAATTTCAAAATCAGTGTTGCCTTGGTTTTGTAATTTTTTCGGGGATAATTTACTTTTAAATTCTGTGAATTAAAAGTAATTTATGCAACCCTTGGAATCCAGATGTAATGGAATTTTAATTAGACACAATTATTGGTAATAGCAAAATGCTAAAAGAAAAACCTATTTCATATCGACGGACGAACAATTTTCTATGAAGATATAATTATAAAAGTGACTACTCACATCCAACGTAATGCATTTGTTAAACAATCCAAAAAGTTCACAACACGAGTCCAAAATGCAATAAGCACAGGTTGTTAAAAAGTTTGTTTAAAAATAGAACACAAGTCGATGCGAGAAAAGCGCGGGAATTTTGACGTTTGTTTTTTTTCCAAAATGTAAGTACGCGGTGCCAAAAAGTTTGGGCGTAGAGCGGCCGTGCGCGCGCGGTTTGCAAGTCAAACTGAATTTTGTAAGCGCAGGCGAATGGCGCACGGCGTGCAGGACTGTGAAGGTGTCGGCCCCAGCATTTAATTTGAAGACATTTAACCATCGGCCTGTCTTGCCGGTATAAATATTGGCTGTCGTTGTTAAGCCTATGCCTATTAGGTTTTATTAAAGTTAATGCTAAGTTGAAAAAAGAACGATGATTTTAGGCAGCGTTTCTAGAAAGTTCGATTCGAAATTTCAATTCGTAAAGCGAAAGGAGAATTCGACGTTTATCTTGACAATTAAAATTATCGAAAAATAATTTAAAATTTTTGACAGTTAAAAGGAAAAAGTGCTCAAATTAACAGCAAAAATAAAAACCCTATCTAAGATTTTAAAGCCATGGACTCGCTAAATACAACTACGAGAATAACACAGACTATTTCTGTCTGCCCTACGAGCATTAAGAAGCATTAAGGACGACTGTCAACAAAGTATAAAACTGTAAACTAATCTATTTTTTCTGAAACAAAATGTCAACACACGTCATGTTTATGTCACATTTAAATAGTTAAAGAAAAAAAATAGGTGTTGAAATCATTAGGAAAAAAATGTTATCAATCATTGTCACAGACATAGGTTTGGCTAAGGAATTTATTTTACTGCCAACGTACTATGTTCTGTAATTAATATAGTCACTTATTAGTTAATAAAAATGGCACCAGTATTAGTAAAAATAAAACCAGCTTCACACCTTTCTAGCCCTAGAAATGTTGCAAGCTTTTGCACCACACGACATTTTACAATTTTCTGAGGCAGAGTACCGAAGGATTCCATAACCAAAAAAAATAAAAATATCGAATTGCGAACTTTCGATAAGTCAAATAAAAAAATCAAAAATGGCCGTTCCTTTGACGCTTGTACAAACGTCCACGCACAAGTATCATCTTCAAATCAATATAAAAAGTAGGTCATTCCAAAATCTAAAATGACAATCAACCCTTCACTGAGGATTTTTACTCGCAATTTTAACCCTTTGTTGCTTGTTGGACCCCCAGAATGACAGGACATGTAAAGTCCATTGAACAGAAAAACCGGACAGGGCAGGGGTTACACAAGATTTTAGGGTTCTGTATGCGAATAAAAAAATTGTAGAGGTTCTTTATGGGTCAAGTACGGTGAGAGGAAAAAAAATGGTGCTTTAGGGCATGTCTATCACTGAAAGCTTTATCGTAATTTTCTTTCAGGTTCGGGTTGTCCCTTACCTACACCAATTTTCTTTACCTGAATTAGGTTTTTTTTTTTATAATCGGTAGTCTAGAGTTTACGAAATCCATCGTGTGGTTTAAAGTTTTAGTAAAACTGATACCGATTTTTTGGTGCACAATAAGATGATGATGATTTACTACTAAATTATTTAATCTGAAACAGTAATTTTCGCCACCTGACCGTCTTTTTCTATTCATGTTTTTTTTTTTTTTTCAAAACATGTTTATAGCATGTTCCATATTTTGTATTCTTTCGTAGGTAATTAAAATAAATATTCGTTAATTTATTTTATTATATACACAATAAAATACATACGACATTATTATAATTTTCTATTGTTCGTATCGTTCTATAGTTATGCTAAAACAATTTCATTATTTGCTTCTTGCACCAAAAAAAGTTTATTTAAAAACAATTATAAAATTATATTGATTAACTTCCACATACATATTATAATAACAGAAACATTGTTCGCAGGTCATGTTAAACGAGTAACATGGAACAACAAACAGGTTCTTTTAAGGAAAATTATAAAAATAAAAAATATTATATGTAACCAAAAACCCTTTTATAAAGTCTCGTGCAACGTTAAATGCTTGCATGGTTTATGTAATCATCACAATCGAGGTTATGGCAAGAAAAGAAACATAACTATAAAAAATACCGTACAATGATTGAATGCCATCGCACATAGCTTTCTTTATTTGAGACTTACCCCAAAAAAACCATCAAAGCTTGCAATTACGTTCACCATCCAAAAAAAACATACAGAACCCTCTTCGCAAATCTCACTCACACAGCGTATTTTGAAAAACAAGTTCACAATGTACTCAAAAGAGGGGTAACTTGAAAACCATAGCTACATCATGAAAAGAATGTCACATTACCATATTATTAAAGTGCGTCCGTCTCTTTGAAAAAGACAAGTTAGTCAAAGTAATACCGATATTCAAATACATGTGGTTACACTGGAAGCTGACCCCAACAGTCTTGAGAAAGGTCTAGAAAAATCTGTGCTTAAAATAAAGGAACAAAACAAAATAAAAATGAGGCAAAATAATTTAAAAAGAGTTCACATAATGGCGAGAGAGAAAAATAAAACACGGTTACAGAATACATAATTGAAAAGTGACGTTTGGCGTCCGCCATTTTGAATTTCCTGTGACGTTTTGTGACGTAGTAACACATTGACACGACTCGACTATACCTCATTTGTTGAACTTACATAATAGGTATGTAGACAGTAGAAAACGCATGGAAAGCACATTACTATGAGTAGCACGAGATCCTGGGTTCGATTCCCAGGTCGGGCAAAGTAAACGGCAGTAAAATAAATCGTGTAAGTGGAAAACTCCTGAGGAGAGAATTGTGGCTAAGTACCTATTATCAGCCGCACGGGTCGATCGATCAGGTTAAGCTACGCTTGCCATGGTTGTTCCGTGGATGGGTGACCATCTTAACATACCAAGACTCCCTCGTGCCTCGAAAAGCACGTTAAGCCGTTGATCCCGGCTGTCATTTGTAGATCTTTGACAGTCGTTACGGGTCGTCAGAAGCCCGAAATTCTGACAAACAGTCTACCAAGGGGTATCGTGTTACCCAGTAACTGGGTTGTGGAGGTCAGATAGGCAGTCGCTCCATGTAAAAAAATGGTATTCAGCTGCATCCGCTTAGACTGGAAGCCGACCCCAACATATGTAGTTGGGAAAAGGCTCGACAGATGATGAAGTGGAAAACTCATAAAAAATTATCTTCCCGTATTTTTCATGACATGGCAATTTTATAAAATTCAAAAAATATTTTTACGCCGTCCTTGTTTCGCACGGTTTTTACTTGAAAACATATCGAGATTTCTTTATAATATGTAAGTTTAACATTAATGTATTATACAAATAAACCTTCCGGAATTAATTTTCTAAATGTTAGAGAAAACTCCATCAAAATCCATTGCGCACTTTAGGAGAATAACGCGGTCACACAGACACACGAAAAACGCTTTAATTTATAATTTACTATTTACTTTTTTAAGGATGTCTAAAAATATCCCACTTGAACGTGCTACCGGGATAAACTGTATCCTATGGTTAATCTAGTTTATAAACTATCTGTACTAATTAAATCATACATTTGTATTTTCGTTCGTTTGGTAGTCAAAGCTGTGCATTTGGAGGTCACAGATATGACGACAAAGTCTTACGTAGCAGTAATTAAGAGGTTCATTTCTCGTAGGGGCAAACCCAATATCTATTCAAAAATGGGAAAAATCTGGTAGATGCTGGTCGTGTGATCACCAATTTGATTAAAAATCACAGTGAGTCAATTTGCAGCTACGCTGCAGAGCAATAAACGTTCACTTCATTCCCCCATACTCACCCCACTTCGGGGACCTGTGGGAAAGTACTGTTAAATCAGTAAAATACCACCTCAAAAGAGTTCTAAGCTTGGCACACTTCACATATGAGGAAATGTACACATTACTTGTCCAGATAGAAGGTATCTTTAATTCGAGGCCTCTCACACCTCATTCATCCGATCCATCTGATCTGTCAGCTCTCACCCCCTTCCATTTTCTAATTAGTCGTACTCTAACTGTGATTTCCTTACCCACAGATGTTCGACTGCAACCCATTACAGCTGCCGAAACATCAACAAACGTCGTAGTGTGAACACTGTGTTAAAAACTCTATTGATTTACGCGGCGCACGCCAATAAAACTCCCAGTCGGCATGATTTTTCCGACATCTTAAACAATTATCGTTATTATTACACAAAACCCTAATTAATTATACAACTAAACCTTCCTCGTGAATCCCCCCGTTCATTGATGAAAACCACATGAAAATCCGTTCGGTAGTTTTTGAGTTTATCGCTTTCAGACAGACAGACGCGGCGGGGGGATTTTGTTTTATAATACTTAAGGCTCCGTGCACGAAAAAACACCTTTTTCGTCAATGACTATCTAATTGTAAGAAAGCTTGAAATAATTGGAACATTAAATCTGTGTAAGTATAAAAATACAGTGGTGCTAAACTATTCGTGTCAGTCACAGCACCTGTTAATAGTTCTCGAAAATATGGTTTATTTCGCCTTTGATTTACTTAATGTAGATATAGTATGATCATAAAATAAAATGTTGATTTTATTTCAAGGATACCTGAAGACTAATGTGTGATTGTTAAATTTCTTGATATGGTTTGCTAAATAATAGGAAAAAATACATTACTGACAGGGTTTCAAAAAAAAGGTTATTTCAACATTTTATTCTGCTATATTTTGTATGGAAGTTAAAAAAAGTGGTTCTCCTATGTACAAGTGTATCTATAATGATGTTGACGATATATTTTAATTTTCAAAATCAAAAGTAGTTTCTTCTAACGAACGATCAAACGTCAGTCTCGCATCAATTTTTGGAAAACTTGTTGCGAATTTTAGTGATCTTCCACGAATCCTTAATTTATTTTAAAAATCCCTTTCCGCTATGTACAAGACAAAGAATTCGACTTTTCAAATCACAAATAATGTTGTTTTAATTATGTTTCCCTTTTTCACAACTAATGAACAAATTGACCAAAATCTGTCGATTTCGTGCACGGCCCTTAAGGGGCCGTAATGTTATTGATTTAAAAATTAATTCATCTATGAACTGCCACCATCTAGTCCATGACTGCCTACCACCCTTTCCCAGGTCCGAATCCCACTCAAAACGCACCTCAAACTCCTTCCACGAACATTAGTAATAGGTACTACCAAAAGATACAGTAACCCAATTTCAGTCGTATCGCACTGATAACGCGTATCACCGTAACTTGGTCAATGTACGATATAAATAGATAACAAACATTATGTTTTGGTTAAGAATTTGGTACTTTTTGAAAATGTTATGTGTGTAGAAGACGAATGCTCTTATCGTAAGGCCGCGCGCACTTTGGATGCGTTTTCGTACGAATTTCACTCGTGCGTACACGTACCACTAGGATCGTACGAATTGAGTGCGCACACTGGATACGTTTTTCCCAACAAGTTCGGATTGTTTTCCGACGTCGGAACTATACGTACGACTAAGTCGCACCCACTCTGCGCGGTCCTTTTGTATTTGGAAGGTCGGGATCGTTCGTGCGTGTTCGTACGTGTAGGAACGAGTGAAATTCGTACGAAAACGCATCCAAAGTGCGCTCGGCCTTACGTTAAGGGGGCGGGTAGAAACGTAGTCCTAATAATAATAGCTTACTGCAATCACCAATTGTTTAGTGGTTATGACAACATAGGAACTACAAGCTACGCTTGCCGCGGTCGGTTCGTGGATGGGTGACCATCCATTACATATCGAGAGTCGAGATATTTCAGTGTCTCGCCGGAAAGCACGTTAAGCCGTTGGTCCCATCTGTCATTTGTACATTTTTGACAGTCGTTACGGTTAGTCAGAAGCCCGAACGTCTGATGCTTATGCTGTAAGAGGCCAGCTTATACTAGTTCTGTCAGCACGTGCTTACCGTACTTCAAACTGCTGAACTGCTGATGTAATGTCTGGCGCTTATTACGTCAAATTGCGACTCAGCGACTAATGGCATCGCAATCGCAACTCAGAAATATCGCGGGATATTTGACAGACCAACTAAATATTAAATAATTTTAATTAAATAAATATAATTGTAATATGAGCTTGTTTTATACACGTGTGTGATATCAAATTGCGATGAGTTCGCTTTATGAAATTATTGAAACTAAATTAAAATTGCAAGCAAAGTTTTTTTTTGTTTAATAAGTTTAGTTGCTAGGTCATTAGGAATAGCTTATAATTCAGTATTATAATAATATTTTAATATTAATTAAAAAATTATAGAAAAATAAAAGAAAAATTAGGTATTCATTGGGACTCACTCAGGAGGTCACAAATTAAATTAAAACACACTCATAAAAACAAACTAATTGAAAATAAAAGCAGAAAGTCCTGTACGAGGCCAAAAGGCTCCTATCTCAGCATGATGCTGCTATATTTAAAAATAAGTTTCGCAGCGCTGGTATTTTGATAGGGCCCGCAGTGTTGTCACGTATTGATACAGAAATCCTAACTAATATATATAATATAATAAATGCAAAAAGGAGTTTGTTTATTACGCTTTCACGCTAAAACGGCTGAACGGATTTAGATGAAATTTGGCACATGGGTAGACCATGACTTACAAGGACATAGTATTTTTTTTTACGTTTTATCCCGATATTCCTACGGGATCAGGATTTATGCGAGTGAAACCGCAGGGCGCAGCTAGTAAATAAAAAATAAAATAAAATAAAAAATAGAAGTGTGAAATAACGTGCACAAAATAAAATATTTATTCATAAAATTAATGTAATCCTTATTATATTATATGCTATTGAAATAATTACAATTAGGGCCTTTAAATTAATAAATTTATTTAAACTTCATGTCATCAAGTAAGTAGTATTACTCACAAACTTACATAGGCGGACTTAATGCAAGACAATCAAATCAGGGGTTTGATACAAAAACAATGCTTCATTCAGTGCTTGCTCTTCTCTCGACATGTACTAATAACGAGAAATCTTGATGCCTGGCTGTATTTAGTTAAATCCTTCAAAGTGCGACTCAATTTTGGCGGTCCCCATAACAATCGGTTCGCACCTGGAATGACAATAACAGGGATGATAACTAATATAAGAAATAATCCAACAAATAATCTAATTTTAATGAAGGTTTTGTAAAATAAGATAATCAAAAAATATCTAAAATCGATGGAAATATGGAGAAGCTTCACACTTTAAGGGACCGTGCACGAAATTCGACTGATTTTGATCAATTTTGTTCATTAGTTGTGAGAAAGGGAAACAGAATTTAAACAAAATTATTTGCGATTAGAAAAGTCAAATTCTTTATCTTGTACATAGTCGAAAGGGATTTATCAAGTAAATTAAGGATTCGTGGAAAATCACTAAAATTCGCAACAAGTTTTCCAAAAATTGACGCGACACTGACGTTTGATCGTTTCGTTAGAAGAAACTACTTTTGATTTTGAAAATTAAAAAATATAATCAACATCACTATATGGTCTTCTTGTACATAGGTGAACCAGTTTTTCCAACTTCCATACAAAATATAGCAGAAAAAAAATGTTGAAATTTTTTTTTTTTTAAGTAATGTATTTTTTCCTATTATTTAGCAAACCAGCAATTGTCTTCAGCTATCCTTAAAATAAAATCAAAATTTTATTTTATTATTTTTATACTATATCTTCATTAAGGCGAAACAAACCATATTTTCGAGAGCGCAATAGTGGTTTAGCACCACGAAAACTTTACTTATATACTAACACAGACTTAATGTTCCAATTATTTCAAGCTTTCTTACAATTAGATAAGTTATTGACGAAAAAGGGAATTTTTCGTGCACGGAGCCTTAAAAGTTTTTGGAAGGGATTATTCCCGTCCTTGTCAAGCGGTACAGACAGCTTACATTGTCTGCACCGCTTGACAAGGACACGCTGGTATGAAGTTACACAGTCGTCACGTCACTTCTGTGATAGTGCCCTCTTTGTCTAGCAGTTATTTTTAAAACGTTTATAAATTGGTCATTTTTTAAGCTTTTACACTTTCTTCTATAATATTGTTGCCATTATTTGCAAAACTTTTATTTTTAACTTTACTTTTTTTAAAATTTCATCGTCCCTATTAACACCAATTACATTTCAATCAAACCTTATTCTTTTGAATCCTACCTTTTCATCTTCCGTGGCAGATCTGCTTATAATTGAAAAACTAAGCATAATCGGCCTATAATGCTCCCACTGCTGGGACACAGGCTTCCTCTCAGTGATATCTAATCTACCACGCGGGCCCAGTTCGGATTGGTAGATGTCACATGTCTTCGAATTTTTGGTCCTCGGACATGCCGGTTGGTTTCCTCACGATGTTTTCCTTCACCGTTTTGAGAGCAGTGGTGATGAAATAATTTACACAAAGTAACACCGGCCTGGATTCTAAACTACGAACTACAACTCGTAGGTCGCGGCTGTTACCAGTGGGCCATTCTGCTCTCGTTACCACTAGGCCACCACTGTGCACTGCTCTCGTTACCACTAGGCCACCACTGTGCACTGCTCTCGTTACCACTGGGCCACTACTGCTCTTGTGTCTTGTAAAACTAAACTTACACTCGAATTAATAAACCGTTCTATACATAACAGTAAAAAGCAGAATATCGAAAATACGTAATTCATACATTAGTCATAATAATTAATTTTTTAATCAAATCAGCATCTTTTTTAACAAAATTAACATTAGAAAGCGCTCACAAGAAAAAACGGGTTATTCATTCGGGTCTAAACCTTTCAATGGGAACTGAAACTTTCATTCTTCAGTTTTGAAAATCTGTGTACTTGTTACCAATGTTGATAGCTCCAAGTGTCTCAGCTTACCTGAAAAGGACAAAAATATTGTTGATTAATAAATAGGCAAAATTAATTAATTAACATAATCATCGATAGTTGAGAAAACTTTCATAAAAATTATGAGTCACAAAATGATTTTTCTTTCAAAGATATTTTCTTTTAAGCTGATTTCAGACGCTAGTGTTCATTTCTGTATAATTCCACGTTCACGCGTCAAAATAACATAGAAATGTACGATAATCATTTCATTTTTCAATTATTCGGAGCAGAAGTGAAAGATGGTCGAATGCTGAAATCGAAAATCGTTGGTTCGGATTGCTTCACTGACTTACCACGTGTATAAACATTTCACTTGCTAAATGAAACACATAAATGAACAAAAAGTGAAGTCTGATATCGGCTTTACCGCCTATCATTGGCTTTTTCTCTCCTATCAATACGAAATAGATAAGGATAGCCCATCAAAGTCAAACTTAATGCTTTTATTTCAATGAGAGGCACTTCTGAATTATCAAAAATTCGGTAGTCAAGAAGATGAAGCTAGTTAACCCATGCGAAACGAAGTAGGTTCTTATCTAGAAGAATGGGCAAGAAATTCCATGGACTCTCTTTTAAAACAAAATGTTGATCAACTTCTTGATAAAGCGTTCTTTTCTTTCTGTCATATCCCGGTTCCGCATGATCCTCGTCCAGGGATAGCACATGGCGTGGTGAAAATGGTGGTAGTCAGGCTGTCTGCTCATGCATTTGGCCGCACGGCAGAGGTAACACTTAAGAAACTTAGAAATTAAGAGGCTAACTTATACTGATTTTGTTACCAGTGACGGGGCCTACCGTACCCACATTAAAACATCGCCATTCGTGGTTGTTATTTCATTGAATGCATCGAATACAGTGTAAGTAGGTACCTACTCATCGCCTATTTAAGTAATTAGTACGAAAATTAAGTATGTATTTCCTTTTCCCTCATTAAACGACTACAAACAATGATAAGGAGTTAATTACTGCATTCCAATTCACTTTCCTAAAATTCGGCCTCTAGTAGATTAAATTCGAAGACGTGACATCCACCAATCCGCACTGCGTCCGCAGGGCTGACGGCCGAAGTCTCTGTCCCATCACTGGACACGTTATAGCTGATTGTGTTTTGTTAACTAAAACTTTTAACAATGACGTCATTTTCTTTTAATTCGTACTAGCTTATGTCCGCGTGGTGGTCGTAAATTATCCCAAGGAAACGTACCAGGATGAAAGTATTCTTTGTCCTAGGTCATGGTCTATCCGTATGTTTTTCATTCAAATCCGTTAAGGAGTGGTATAGATAGTCTAGTATAAAAGTATGGATAATGTGTTTTTTTTATTTTTTAAAGTGAAAACTTCTTTAGGCGCGTTGGGCATTTTTGAGATGGGAAAAAACAATTGAACTCGCGATACCGTTACCGACAGCTCATTTTTGTAAACGCGATTGTGCTCTTTATTTATATTTTGTTACGGATCAATGTTCTATGCAAGTATTTATAATTTAAAGGTTTTGGAAGTTTTTTTTTTTTTTTTTTTGTAAACGCAATTGTGCTCTTTATTTAGATAAAGTTAAAGTATTTTTCTTCCACCAAGTCGAACTTGTTCAAGTTTTCACTTCTGTCGGCACTCCCGAGTACCACTGTTTTTATTGGGACTCGCACAGGAGATTACAAATTAAACTTAACACACTCATAGAATCATAAATAAATGAAAATTAAAGTAAAATGAAAATAAAAGCATAAAGTCCTGTACGAGGCCAAAAGTCTCCCATCAGCATAATGCTGCGACATTTAATAATAAGTGTCGCAGCGCTGATATTCTGATAGGAATTTATGCGTTAGATAAACTTTTTTCATAATGACGTGATTCTTTTATTTTGTATGTATTCAGAATTTTGTTACCGATAAAAATTATGTAGCACAATGACTGATAGCGAGAAACGTGAAGTCTAGACTCATAATATAGATTTAGATAACAAAATATCATGTGTTCAGCTATTATCATTTGAAGAAGCCGATTGGAAGCCTTTGGGGTAGGCTCCTGGTCTTAAACAGCCTCTGGATACAGACATTTTTCAATAACTAATCGATTACTTGACAAATAAATAAGGGGCTATCCGTAAGTTACGTCACACGTGGACATAAAGTTGAATATCGCGTGCGCTCTTTGGTCGAGTTCAAGCACGGAACTTAAATGTCGTAAATCTCAATTCTTTTTTCGTTTATAACTAAAGTAATAATTGATCTAGAGAAAAAATATCTTATATTTGGATAATAAACTATATTTTCTTACTGTCGATAATTATTTTAGACATAAAAGTCGAGTAATCTTGTTTTTGTTTCAAATAATCTTTAAAAAAAGGCATGATTTTTTAATAAAAAATGGATCGACCGAAAATGTTCCAATTACTTAACAGTCTTATATTTGGAAAGAAAAAGATTCAATAAATCATATACTAAAGTTTCATTTTGATTGTATGCGTAACTTTTTAAGAATATGAATGCAAATTAACATACAATTTAGAAAGCCTCCTCTTAAGGGATCTCGCGCACTGTAGTATAGATAGCAACGACTACGAATGTTGGTCGCACCAACCAGGTAAACTGTAGAAACCGGCTAGTTGGCCGTTGCAACCGAGTGCGCGATTCGTAACCAAAAGTCGTGGTTGTAGCCATCTAGTACGCGAGATCACTGTTTTTTTGGGTGGGAATTTATCAAATAACTTCTCCCGCTCTGGGCGGAGCTAGGGCGTATTAGACTCTTACTGACTAAAACCCACCCGTGTTCCTTCAGTTGCCTGTATGTTGCCAGGGGCCACGGTATCCCTTTCGGACTTTCCCGCGACCCCGGCAGGCATCAGTTCTAGTGGACCCCGTCAGTTGTGCTGGCATCTCTTTGAGGCGCACGTGGAACGCAACGCACCGTCGACCCGGGCCTGGTCCTTATCGGACGGCGAGCTATCCATTGCTCACTGTCCGCAAGCCCGCGCCTACGGTGGCCGGGAATCAGCCTGGGTGCGCGAGATGCCTAAGGCCTTTTATAGGTCTTGGGTGAACCTGGCTGCATGCATTTAAGTATCGCCACTGGTGGAGGTGTTTTAAATTCACCACAAGGAGAATGCCAATCTGACAATCTGACCACCCCTAGTTATACTTTCCCAACTTGGTTTGTTCCAGATGTTAGCAGCATTTTCAACTTTTCTGCCTTTGTCTATCATGAACATTCGCGACAGCTCTGCTATTAAAAGGGTTTTAAAATATAAATATGTTGCATTCAATATTATGTGACATCCCTAAAGTAAAATGACATCTGATGCAAATGACATAAGTTTGCACTTAAGTATGCTTTTATAAATATTTGTTATTGTTTGTGAAACGAAATTATTTTAAATTATGATTATTATGATGATATAAATTTTATATGATTTCTGTGATTGATTGTTTGTAAGGGTTAGCGAATATTGATACGATTTAATTTTCAGAAGTCAAAGTTTTCGATCGTGTATATTATAATATATCGAGTTAGGTACCAATAAGAGATTGTTCATAATGTCTTCTTACAAGTACAATTTTTGGCAAGGATGTAATAGCATCCTTTGCCCACTCGACGTCGTAACTGCACCGCGACTTGGAAACGTCAAATTCAAAATTTGAACTCCAAACCCTAACACGTTCCTTATTGTTAGAAAACAATTAACGACAGTCAAAGACCTTACACAAAAGAGGTTTTAACAGAAAACAAACACTATGGCACTCCAACTGGTTTCTATAAAGAACCCAAAGCTAACGGATCGGTGCATCCCGGATTCTACGCACACAACGACACGTTTCCCACGTACGACACACCAACGCGACATCAGCTGAGTCAAAAGTGTGTCAGTAGCTAGCGGTCCCGTTGAACGGTACCCGGCAAAAAACTGATGTCGCTACTCGATAACAGATGGCGCTGTACTACCGTAACATTCGTGGTAATTCTTTTTATTTTTTGTAATTGTGATATTGATGGGCAAATATCTATTTGTTTAATCGTTTGAATGTGGGTTTGTGTGCGTTCTATTGCTTTCGATTACTCACAGTGATATTTAGGTCAAACTGATAAAAACACTCCGTTCTAGACGGAGTGTGGGTAATTCGCTGTATCCATGATTTATTATAGTTTTTGCACTTAGTCGTTCAATTAAGACAGCTTTGTACAAGAATACTTAGAAGAACTACAAATAAAAATAAAATTAACAGTTACTCGGCTGTACCGCTAGATGTCGTTAAACGTCAACGACCTAACAGCTGGTAGAATAATTATCAAATGAATGAACCTAATTTGAAAGAATTAAACAACTCCGGGTGTCCTATTACTGTTATTAAAGATTATAGCCTAAGAAAGGGTTTAAACACAAAACTACCGTTGCAACTGGTTCTTATATGTGTCAAACTAGTACCACCTTTGCTCAATAGATGTCGCTAGTTTATATGTATAAATAATTCGAGCTTAGGTTCTTGGAACTGCTGGCAATTTAAATTATTTATAGTATTATCGTAAAATATCATGATGATAAAACGTAGCTGTATAATAATCATGTTCTGATGGTTATTATTATTACCGATAGCTGAAATTTTGTTGGTTGGAAGCAGTTATTATTGGGATAAATCATCAGTTGAAGCTATGAAATCTAAAGTCACTTTAGGCCAGGAGCACTCAGACTTATACGTAATTTTCGGCGACCTACTCAAAATATACCATAGAAAAACACAAAACTCAAAATCACCCCAGTCAAAAATAATAGTTTTATGTGTGTCCACCTAAATATTATTACTTCTGGTAAAGCAGGTATTCATTTTGATAACAGGTGTCGTCACCTTTTTACGATTTTATATTTTATTAGAATTTCCACTAGAGTACTTGAGACTTTTGAAGAAAATACGTCAATATCATTGTAGTGCTACGAATAGAGTTCGAACTCACGACAATGTGCTTGCCAGTCCGTGCTTTTAACCGTTGAGCTATTGTAGTTTAATAAACACCTTGATTGAATGACCTAGTGTCGAATCTTGGATTCGATTCCCGAGTCGAACAAATTGATAGAACTTTTTCAATTGGATTTTTAGGGTTCCATACCTCAAAAAGAAAACTTAAACTTATAGAATCACTTCGTTATCAACGGATAACGAAGTGATTCTAAGTGATACTGACGAACGCGTCAGTCTGTCAAGACACATTTTCTCAAGAACGCGTGGAAGTATGAAGTTGAAATTAATATCAAATACGCAAATACGTAGATCTATGTTTCGCGCAATACAAAAACGGCCATTTATGTAACATGTTTTGATACTCGCAAAGGAATCAAAACCTACGGGGTACTTTCCCGTTGACCTAGAATCATGAAATTTGGCACAAAGCAAGGTCTCACAGCACAAGTCAAGGAAATAGTCCAAAAATTGAAAATTTGTAGTTTATCACATTAAAAAAAAATGCGATTACAAACTTACATTTGCAGTCGGAAAATTGACCGTGACGTACATCGATGTATGGGAGGGAGAACATGTTTCTCAACTACCAAGTTAAGTTTGTTTTTGGGAGAAAATCATCCCAACTACGGAACCCTTCATTGTGCGTGGTCCGACACGCACTTGGGCGGTTTATTTTTCAGTAGTAGCCCAGAGTTTGAATTCGTGGCCAGTTAATAACAATAACCTTAAATAAATGTAACTGGCGAAATATCCTAATTCTTCAAAATATTCACTTCTGCTTATCCATTCAAGGGATACAGTCGTAATAATAATGTGAACAGGGCCAATGCCCGATAACACTCCGTCTGGCTAGATTTCAGATAAGCTAATCGTTACATACAAACGTTCAAATTGCTTCTAACTGAACTATTAAGTAATCTGTGCCACTAACCTAATAAAAATCGAGGATAGATCAATACACGGTATGCGTTTGAACTTTTGACTACCTTAACTCACGATTCTGTTCGTGTTTTGTTATTTTGTCATAGCATTTTGTGTCTTCGTTTATGTCGCATCTATGCTGAATGGCATCGTAAATAAATTAAAAAGCGTGAATGATCGCTACGATACAGATTTTTCATTATTTATTTATCTAATACGTCGAGCTTTTGGAAAACAAAAAAACAGGAAATTACAGTAGATAACGTAACTAAATTTAAAAATCATATAAAGAGCTTAACTTTCCATCTAGTAAACAAAGCTGCAAATGAAGCTTACATACTACACACATGATACTTTATACATGACTTTTAATTATTACATAAACTATGCTTTCCGGAAAAAATGTAACCATCTATACTAACGAAAAAACGAAATGGATATCGAATGGGATAAAAACATGTAGTCGAAAACAGAGACAGTTAGGTACTTTGGGCATAAAGACTAAATCCAAATACAAAAAATAGGCTTGCTTTTAAAAAGCATTCCACGATATATAGAAAAATTAACTCAGAAAGCCCAAAACATAAAAACTTCTCAAAATAAATCAAAAGCTATTTGGTAAATAATTAACAGAACAAAACTTATTTTGGATAAGTTTTCTGCATGAACCCATATTATCCATAAAAATGATAACTCAACGTTTGCACATTCCATAAATACCGCGAATGAATTTAATAAATATTTTCTGGAGGTGTTTGAAAATAACTCAAAGACAAATTATATTAGTATGCCAATTCATAGTCACGTTATTGAAAATCCAACTTCACAATCCCTATTTATGCTGCCAGTTTCAGATTCAGACATTATAAAAGTAATAAATAAGTTTAAAAATACGAATACTATCGGATACGATGGTATCCGACAGTATTCTCAAGTCTCAAGAAAGTAGTAATTAAACCAGTCTCAAGAAAGTAGTAATTAAGCCCATTTATAAAATTTAAAAAAAACGAAGTAAAAAATCAGAGGCCTATTGCGAAAATACCTGTTTACTCAAAGGTTATTGAAAAAATTATATTTTACTCATTATACACATTATTCAGTTATTTTGCCACGACCAAAAAGGATTTAGAAAAAATACTATGGCACAATTTGACTTGCTATCAAGTATAATGACTTCTGTAGACAAAATAAAGCCTGTATGTTCCATTTTCACGGATTTGACAAAAGCTTTAGACTTTATATATCATAAAATCTTGCTGCAATAATATAATATATATGCATGGATACGGGATTCGAGGAAACATCCAAAAACTCTTAGAGTCATATCTGAGTGATAGAACACAATGCACAGAAACTTCTAGAATTTGTCCTACAAGCAAATTAGAAACTAATTATATCTCTGAAGCAAGATATGTTAAATATGGCGTACCTCAAGGCAGCGTATTGGGGGCCCCACTCTTGTTAATATATATCAATGGTCTCCCAAAAAATTCGAGGAACAAAATGGTACTCTTCGCAGATGACAGTACGGCTATAATAAATGCACCGATCCAGACAATTATCAAAACGAAATCAATAACACTCTAAATATTATTATAACTTATACACTTTCATCAGCGGCGTGAGTATTAAATATAACCTATAATGAATGAAGAAGAAGTAAGGAGTGCGAAATTCTTAAGTGTAACTGTAGACCACAAATTAAACTGGAAACCTCACCTAGTGGAAATTTCCAAGCGACTGAGTAAATCTGCGTATCTACTATTCCAACTGTCCAAAAGAGTAAATACTGAAACTCTACTAACAGCGTATCATGGACTTGTAGTCTCTATTCTGCGGTATGGTGTTGTTTTTTGGAGGCAGTCAACAAACAGGGAACTTATAGTCAGGATGTAAAAAGATGTGTGCGATCCATGTGTAATTTAAAACCAACAGACAGCTGCGTTTCCTACTTTAAGAAATTTAAGATTTTAACGTTACCAGCTACATACATACTGGAAACTGCATTGTTTGTAAAATCAAATCCGCATTTATTTACTAAATTGTCAGAAGTTAAGAAGACCCCAATCCGTCTTCAATATAAAAATCAATTATAACGCCAAAATGCAATACATCATTAATGAAAAAGAGGTTCTTTGGCGTTGCCCCCAAAATTTATAATAAAATACCCGATGTTATAAGTAGTATGTCATTTAAAAAAAATCAAAAAGTGTTTTCATAAATTATTAGTTGAGAAATGTTACTATGCCCTAGATGATTACCTAAATGATAAAACTCTGTAACTACTGTATCTATTAATAATCCAATGTAATTTTGTTTTGTTTTGATATTGTTTGTTTGTTGTCTATTGTAAATTTTATTTCTTTATTTTGTATAATCCTCACTAATATTTGTATGTCATTAATGACAAAACATAGCGTAACATATAATTATTATATGAGACCTTGACCTTTTACCAATGTTTTACAAATAAATAATTCTATTCTCAGAAATATACGAAGGCGGGTTTAATGCTATAGGCATTTTCTACCAGTCAACCGTTCCAGTCGACTTTTTCGTATACTCTTTTGCTCTGCAGCGGCAAGACCACGGTTTGTCGTTATGTGTAGAGCCTATTCCCATTAATCAGACACAAATCCAGACTATGGACTGTTATTGTCTTACACGCCCCACGCCTTACAGTACAATAATCACGTTTAAGAAGAAGAGTGGGGCGCGTTTTCATGGATGGCACAATATCTACAACACTTTGCCCAACCCAAATATCGAACTGAGGAGACCATTGAAAAAACCAGACAGCAAAATATTAAAGCGCTTGCATATATCTCAAGCATAACTTAAGCATATTGAGTGCATATCTTTAATAATAGAACTTCTATAATAACTTAAGTGATGTGATGTGTGTGCGACAGTATACACATTTTGCAAATCACGTGTAAATTTTTTACAGTTGAGACTTTCATCGAAATAACAGCTTAAACTAATTATTCATTCACACTTTTTGATTAAATGAACTCACTAGTAATTTGTTTGGTTTTTAATCATTTTATTTTAAGGTATTTTTATGCATACTGAAGTAAACGTTACCAAAATATGTGAAAACGTTTATATTTAGACCTTTTTTGTCATATTTTATGCAAAAAAAAAAAACTGTCTTGAACAAGGGATGTGATCAATGGTCGTGCCTTCTCTGTATGAGAAGAGGCACTTGCCCTGAAGTGGGACAGTAAAAGGCTGATATTATAATAAAGATATTCTATTCTTTTCTCGATACTTCAAAGGTATACAGACAGTTTTGACCAAGCCCTTTTTAAGACGCAGATATATGACAGTGACCTTGAGTGGTTAGCTAGTGTTCTGTATTGAGCCCACGCAACGCGTCGTACGTCCAGCCAGTAATAGGACTCGCCCATCTAGGAGCGCTGTCCCAAATGACACATATTATTAATTTATTATACATAAAACAAGAGGTATTTTAATAAAACACGTATACTAAAAGATTAATAATTAAATTATCTTTAAAATGATGAAGGTTTTAGAAAAATACGCTTGATAGATTTTGCGTGATTCTCAGTTTTTTATCCGCCTTAGATATAACTTTACAAATAAATTTCACTATGTAATATAAACATAATCCAAAATATGCCTATATTAAAATATTTAAAAAAAATGCTCTAATTTAACATATATTTTTTCCAAATCATTAACACTACTCGTTTAGACGTCATCTTCAGTATTAGATCATAAAAAGTCGGTTATCGTCGCCTTAAGTATGACTTAGCAACAACACCTCATTGTCCGTCATAGACGCCCACCCCTCATTGTCCTCATAATTTTCATTGACTAGCTCCAGTCATAACGCTGACTAAATTCCTAGAATCAATATACTACAGGCTCAATCAATCTGCCTAGCCTTTAAATTAAAGTCGCTTTTTGTCTGTCTGTGTGGCCGCGTGGCTCTTCTAAACTACGCAACGATTTTCACCATCATTTAGGAAGGTTTATACCGCCTCGTTGGTCTAGTGGTCGCAAGCGCTACTGCTGAGCATGAGGTCCTGGGTTCCATTTCCAGGTCGGGCAAAGTGTTATTGGGTTTTTCTATCTGAAATTTCTCAGTAGCAGCCCGGAGTCTGGATTTGTGCCCGGTTGATGGCAATAGGCTCGCCCCCTATTACATGGGACGTATTATATAACTGGCGAAATGTGGGTGTGCCTGCTACAGGGACACCTCTGCCCAACCCTTCGGGGAAACAATGCGTGATGTTATGTGTTATGTTATGTACATAAATATATATATATAAATATATATATAAATAAATACTCAACTTATGTATAACAAAGAAACTTTGGTGTTTTATCAAGTCGTAAAATTCGTGCGAACCATAAATATAGAAGAAATAGTTGTTTAATATCAAATAGCAGAAAGAATATACCAAAATCAATGTAGGAAATAAGAAATAACAGCTGTGCAAAGTAAGATGGCGGTACACTTTCTTGTACCTCAGAGGACCTCGAATTCGAAACTACTATCTTTCTTAAGAGGAGGCTACCTAAATTGTATGTTGCAATTTGCATTAATATTTTGTAAAAGTCACGCATACAATCAAAATGGAACTATAATATATTTTATTGGATCTGTTTCTTTCCAAATATTTAATAAGACAGTTACGTAATTGGAACATTTTTGCTCGATCCATTTTTTATTCGAAAATCATGTCTTTTTTTTAAATTATTTGTAACAAATACAAGATTATTTGGTTTTGAGTCGGTATTGACAGTAAGGAAATATAGTTTATTACCCAAATATAAGATATTTTTTCTCTAGATCAATTATTACTTTAGTTATAAACGAAATAAAAATTGAAACTTACGAAATTTAGTTCCCTGCTTGAACACGACCAAAGCGCGCACACGATATTCAACTTTATTACTGATGTGTTAGCGTTTAGCACATAGTGGAGTGGTAAGGTGCATTGGGGCGGAGTTTGCATGGAAATTGACGGTAATTGGAGTGCCTGGTCTCAATATGAGTCTCTTCTTCAGACTACCCACGAATTCAGAACGCAATCATCAGCATCTGCTTACCCTTTTCCCTCTTTTCCTTTGTTGGGGTCGGCTTCCAGTCTAACCGGATGCAGTGTATTTTTTTTTTTTTTAATTAACTTAGTCGCTCCTCCTCTCTTAGGTACTCTAGCACGAGCATCTAGCAAAATAAGTCACATAACATCATGCCTGTAGTCCCTGAAGGATTTAGTAGGTACACCGACATTTTATCCCCATTAAGTCCCAAGCAAGGACTTAACTCAACTCCTTCAATGTGAATGTGACAACTCAGTTGAGCCACTGGGCACAAATCATAAACCAGGATGCTGCTAAGAAATTCAATTTCAACCTGGAAATCGAATTAACCCAGGAAACCAAGTTCAGCTCTCGCGCTAGCACCCACTAGACCTACACGGTTGTCGCTATTAAACGCGTCATCACAGAATAAACAAAGAAATCTTTGATAAAAGATTTAAAAATTAATAATAGATTAATTATTCCTGCTAACCACCAGTATTATCTTTTTCAATCTTTAAAGGGAATTAAACACGAATAATAAAAGACGTCACCATTTAAAATTAAATTAAAACGAAATAATTGGCTCGAATGATTTCCATGAAAAAATTAAATGACAATTTAATATTTTTCTGTATCGCGGTTTCGCGTGAAAATTGATTTTTCCCGGAAGCTTTTGGATTGCAAGCTTTAGAGAAATGTTTTTTCACGGATAGGTAACAAAGTAGCAATGGATCTGTCTAAAAATAAAACATTTTCACTCTGGCTTTGTTTTTTTAAAGGATTATTTTACAGACGCAGTGCACTGCGGACTCTGCCTGCATGATTTTAGGGTTTTGTCAACAAAGGGTGCAAAACGAAACCTGTGATATTACAAAGGCTGCGCCATCTGTCTGTCTGTCTGACCCTCTCAGGGACTTTAGAACCGTATTTAACAGCTATCCTTACACATAAAACAAGGTCCTCCGCCGTGTCTGTCCATCTGTCTGAACGCGATAAACTCAAAAACTTCCAAACGGATTTTCAAACGGTTTTCACCCATAGACGGAGTGATTCATGAGAAAGGTTTTGGTGTATAATTCATTAAGGTTTTGTATAAATTGGCTTATATATGACGATTATTGTTGAAGAAGTCGGAAAAAATCACGCCGATTGGGAGTTTTACTGGCGATGGCGTGCGCCGCGTAAACCGCAAAAAATACATAAAATTTATGTTCTACAGTATTGTTTTCTTAAAAACTTCAACAAAAAATTCGACAATGATATGTCTATGTTCTAAGGATGACCCACAGTAACCATTATTATCTTTCAGAATTTGATAATAATTGCATTATTATTTCCGAAGCTATTTTGACCGGTATTACATTAATCCTTATCCAATAAAATATGCTACTTAAATTGGGCATTTAATTTAGATTAAAATATGCCTTGACATCATATCATTTAAATGAATAGTTTCAAAGATTTCACAGATTCAAAATTACAAGTAAAAACATAATTATAGTTGACGGCAACGCGCGCGCAGCGGTATTAGTCAATGACCTTTCCTCGGCTATTAGGTATGTAATCCCGGTAGTACATTCCCGTGGGATATTTTTCGACATCCAGGCGGGCGAAGCCGCGGGCAAAGGGCAAGGGCTAGTTCAGAATAAAATGGTCTCTATATATCCTTCTTCTTCATATACTAAACAACACTTATGCAAATATTCTTATGAATTTACCAAGAAAATAAATCAATCAGACTGACAGAAATGCCTCCAGTTTCTGCCTCAAAGACACATCGCTTAATCTGCGGTCAAATAGCACGTGAGTTCGTTGGCTAAGTCAACCTCAAAAAGAAGGATGTTTAGCAAAGCAAAGGTATTCTTTAGTTATGAGACGAGCTACCTACCCATGCCATGCCCATGTACTAGTGTAAAGCTTTGAAAGGCAATGGCGTTGAAGCAACAACTCACTTGCATTGTTTAAATTCTATTTACACGATGCAACTTATATTGTTGCTTCATTTATTGCATGTGATTGGCAATTATATCGCAACTTGTAAATCAGGCTTTAGTTTATAGCGAGGCTACAATAACTACTATGCCTAGGTGTTTAGATCCTACATTAAATGTCATCACTTGTAGATGCTCTTGAAAGCATCTCACTATTAGATGCTTAATATGAATAATCGAAACTGCAAAGACTACTACGTCTAGGCGTTTAGATCCTACATTACCTCACTATTAGATGCTTAAAATGTATGATCGAGGCTGCAAAGACTACTACACCTAGGCGTTTAGATCCTACATTACCTCACTATTAGATGCTTAAAATGTATGATCGCGGCTGCAAAGAGTACTACGCCTAGGCCTTTAGATCCTACATTAAGTATTATCACTTATAGATGCCCTTAAAAGTACCTCACTATTAGATGCTTAATATGTATAATCGAAATTGCAATTACTACTACGCCTAGGCGTTTAGATCCTACATTAAGTGTCATCACTTGTACCTAGATGCCCTTAAAAGTACCTACCTCACTATTAGATGCTTAATATGTATAATAGAAACTGCAATGACTACTACGCCTAGGCGTTTAGATCCTACATTAAGTGTCATCACCTAAAGATGCCCTTAAAAGCATCTCACTATTAGATACTTAAAATGTATTATTCTATACAGTATACATACTTCAATGGTCCTCACTGCCGAAACCCTACTCAAGGAGGAAATCCGGTCTTTAAATTAGCTTTGTAGATACATATTATACATAAGAGGTATATAAGCAGACTTGCCACTCGCAAATGCCTTAAACAGACTTCGATCAAATTGTGTAAGGTGATACTATGTACTTGTATATTAATTAAAGACTATTGAGGGTAGAGAAGCCTTCTAAAACAGAAATTGTTATGTTATATAAATTGACCAAGCTTGGCAAACGAATTGAAAAGGGGTTTGTAGGTATATAATAACAGCCGCACGGCTCGATCCTTGAGGTTAAGCAACGCTTGCCGAGGTCGGTCCGTGGATGGGTGACCATTACATACCGTGATCCCTCCGCTTCTCGGAAAGTACGTTAAGCATGTGGTGTGGCTGGTAATCGTTGATCTTTGAAAGTCGGTACGGGTAGTCAGAAGCCCGAAAGTCTGACAACCAGTCTTACCAAGGGGTATCGTGTTACCAGTAACTGGATTGTGGAGGTCTGATAGGCAGTCGCTCCATCTAAAATACTGGTATTCAGCTGCATCCGGTTAGACTGGAAGCCGGCGCCAACATCGTTGAGATTTTGGTCAAGTCGAGGTTACAAAACTGACAATCTCTAAGAAGACAAACTCAGGAGGCTATTTCGATATCCAAACATTATGGTAAAAGTAACTGTCTGACTTAGCAAATGTAGGACAATGCCTGAAATAGCCGTTAGAAGAACTTTTCTCAAAGGCTATTTATGCCTTACCACTTTATCTTTTTAACCGACTTAAAAAAAAAGGAGGAGGTTCTCAGTACGTCGGATTTTTTTTAAATGTATGTTCCTCGATCACTCGAAGACGGCTGGACCGATTTGAAGAATTCTTTTTTGTTTGAAAGGGTATACTTTCAAGTTGGTCCCATTGTCATTTGGTTACGATCGGATGATGGGATCTTGGAGAAATCGAGGGAACTCTTCAAATATTATAGGCACATATATAGCGATTTGGGTATTTTTGACGAGCAGTTGACATTAGGCTATTGTAACTTAGATAAATTACAAACCAACCCACTAAAAAGCGAAAAACAAACTTTTTGTTTTTGAATCAGTATTTTAGTTTTTTGACACCGACTTCCGAAATTAAATTTATTTTTCACTTTGTAGTTTGGTAGACGGTTGTATTTTTTGTAAAAAAGTTTTTTCTAAGTTTATCTTGGATTTATGCGACATTGGTGAAGGAAAACATCGTGAAGAAACCGGCAGGCATGCCTGGGAGATATTTCTCGACGGCATGTGAAGCCAAGTTAAAGGCCCATGGGCGGCTTTAAAACTCTGATACCAGGGCACCAGTTTAGTCACTAACCACACGAAGAAGACATAAGAGACAACACAAGGAATTTATTTATCTACAGGAACATCTCTGCATAACCCTTTGGTGATTACAGTCATGATGTTATGTTATGAATGAACGTTACAAGGAACAACCAATAGAAGATCACGGGGAAGACCTGGATGAGACTCGCAGAGACCAGGGAACCATGGCACAAAAAGGGAGGACGCCTATTCTCAGCAGTAGGTAGAACAAGGCTAACAATGATAATGATAGATGATGCAGAATACTTAGAAAAAAGTAATTAATTAATATTATACATAAAACATTACTACTCATTGAATTGGAAAACAACAAAACCTTAAACAACAAAAACAATTTAGTAAAATAAATAATAGAATGATAATTAGTAATTAATGCAAATTAATGAAATATATAGAATATAATAATTAATAAAATTTAATGAAATATAATAATTAATACAAATTAATTAAATATAATAATTAATACAAATGAATGAAATACAAAAATTAATCTACCCTACCTACTATTACCTATTATGTTGCCGTGCCCGGGTTTCATGTTGGAACTTACTTATTTAAATGTAACAACTAAATGTACACATGAATGCAATAAAGAGTTTGAGTTTGACTTTGAGTTTGAGTTTGATGATTTATGTGGCGGTATCTACATCGCCACATGCTAACGACGCATCAAAAGACCAGACGTCACACAAAAATCCTGACGTCACACAAATCCTGCATCGCGCAATTAGAGTTTACCGCGCGAACGACATATATATGACCATAGCAGTTGCCCGCCAGAGACGACACCCGTCTGGTCAGAGGATCTTCCCTTTTCTATAGATGATGAGTGAACTTTACACCCTGTTCCTCATACATCTAAAATGATTTATGTCCCGTTAATAGTGACGAATCGAGTCAACTACAAATCATTGTTATTGTAACGTATTCATATACTAAGCACAGTGATAATAGCGTATTACGTCAAATTCATTTCAAATCGATAAAATTACAACGAGTTGGCAGTTTCGATAGACTTTAGTAAATTAAAAATATTTTGCAAAGTACGCTTTAATAATAGAATTGGGCGAGAAATAATTCGTTGTATATAGTTGTATCGTATTGCCCAGTAACTGGGTTGTGGACGATAGATATGCAGTCGCTCCATGTAAAACACTGGTATTCAGCTGCATCCGGTTAGACTGGAAGCCGACCCCAACATAGTTGGAAAAAGGGTAAGCAGATGATGACAGCTTTGAATTTGTGGGCAGTGAGACGAAGAGGCTCGATATTACGAACGATAGTAGTTTCAACTTCGAGGTCCTCTGAGGTTCAAGAAAGCGTACCGCCATCTTACTTTGCACAGCCGTAATTTCTTATTTCCTACATTGACTTTGATATATTCCTTCTGCTATTACTTGTTAATGAACAACTAAGTATTTCGTCTTTATTTATGAACTAGCTACCCGCCTCTGGTTCGCACAACAAAACACAGAGGTTTCTTTATTATAATTATAAAAGTTTAATATTTATTTATAAACCTTCCGGAATAAATTCTCTTAATGATGGTGACAACCGCATCAAAATCCGTTGAGCTGTTTAGAAGAACAACGCAGACATACAGACAGACACTAACAGCGACTTTATAATATGTATAGGTATAGAATTACGATGTTTATAATCCCTTTTTTTAAGAAACCACCTGTCTTCATAGCCATTTACAACCGCTTTATAAATAATCCACTGTCTTTGTCATGTTTATATCAATGAAGAGAGACGGAAATAAAATACCCCGTAATTTGAAATGTAATACGTTTACGGATGGGATAATCGATAAAATAAATGACACTGCTAAAAATAGAATGATAATTGGAAAGCACTTAGTAACAATAATCTTGGAAGCGAATCAGTAACGGTGAAGGACAACATCGTAAGGAATTCAAGACCTAACCGCCTCTATCGTAGTGATCAATGATAGTTCCCGCCCAGTAAGAGAACAGACGTTTTCATTGCAGTAGGTCAATTTAAAACCTGATATAAATAGTCCAAGTGTTAGCGCTAAATACGTTGAAGAATTGAGAAGCAATAACAGCCTAATTTCAGTAGTCCAAAAGACGTTTCTTTTATACAAGTAGATGCAACACATATAGGGACAAAGCAGCTTTTATTCGAAAGAGAAGATTTCTATTCACGAAAGCACAAAAAATCTATAACAATTATCTATTTATACTTAATTCTCTGCATAAAACAAAAATGGCGCATATACCTGACGCAGTGGTCGTCGCAACAGTTGTGACAGCCGTGTTTGTAGTTGATGTTGATTCCCCAGAAGTACTTGCGTTTGTCATCTCAACTATCCTGTCTACAGCTATACGGTTCCCTGGTAATATTCCCGAGCTTTCTGCCGGCTCCTGTACAGCATCAGGCTCATCGACAACCTGAGGACTTTCAGCATTCTGGCTTAAATCATTCGCAACTATGACATTTACTGTCGTCAAAGATTCAAGATCTCCTGAGTTTTCTCCAGCTACATGGGAGTTATCGATGTATACAGCTGCTGAGCGTGCTCCTAGAGTTTCCATCACACTTTCAGCTAACGATCTGGTTGACAACTCATCTATATCGATGTCTTGTTTGATATCAATGATGATCTGGTGTCTTTTTGTTCCACTTCCTGCAGGGCTCTGCACTTGGTGTACACTAACTTGCGCCTCAGTTCCTGGCTGCGATATATGATGCTGGATGACGTGAGTCAGCTGACCTTCCAAGGAACCGTCGCGTCCCGCCATCTTGCCCTTGCTTATCCCAAAAACAGACTTATTTCTCGATACCCCACATCGATATCCACACAACACTAACAGACGTAAGTTCAGACTTATCGGAGTCAGTCGAGAAATGATTAAAATTATTGCACGAAGCTAATCTAGAGAAGGATTACGAACTAATGAACACGGGTATCACTGCTAGGTATCGTCCTTGAACACTCTGATGATGATACTGGGTTGTTTAGGCTGACTGCGGCATTGCACCGCGCAGATGCATCAAAAGTAGGTCAGGGGTGAACGTCCTACCGAAAAATGGATTTAGTTATAGGTAGATTAATTGTGCGTTAGAAATAGATTACTTAATGGCAGTGTAAGGTTTCCAGGCACTATGTGATGTTCACATATTTGAGTTTGTTTTGTTTTGCTAGACACAGTGACACATTGTCCTAATTTCGCGAGCGACGTAGACGCGCGTTGGCCGCCGTAGCCACTGCCAGGCCTACGAAAGCGTAGCGCTACGCCGTCGCCGCGTAGGCCGGGTGCACAGCACACTTCCGTGTATTGGTCTCGGGATATTTCTTGAGATTTTTTTTGCGGATGATTGGTATGTTTTTGTTGTTTTGTGATACTGTAGTTATTATCAGTTTTTTTTTAATGTGTGAATGATGTCAAATATCAAGACTTTTAGAGTTTTTTTTTTTTTAAATTTAATACTAATATTTAAAGCTTTACCTTACAATTTAAAAAATCGCTTGATTTTTTACATTTTTCTTTTTACATAAGCATAAGTTCGATAAACTTGTGTTTTTCTATACAGGTTGGTCAACATCGTTCGTTTCTATTTACGGGTTATTTTAAAAAATATTGTAAATTTGTAACAATTCTGTTTCCCATTTATGAAAGTTGGAATATCTGCAGATTACGTTATTTTTGTAAAGTGCCTAAGTACTCCGAAACTGAGCATTATCATTTCAACCTAAACTCAGGCGTTCTCATAGATTTTCTTATCAAACTATTTATTCCTTATCTCAATACGAACAAATATCTCGACACTTATCCCTCAATTCTCACCCCGTGTGTTCCGTCCTCCATTGGCGGCACGTGCCGACGCATGCGCGTTACACCTTCACCTTCTCTCTCCCTCTCACAGCATATATCCGTCCCTTTCTACGCGCTTCGATCGTTCAGAATGGTGAAAAAGCATATAATCGAATTTATGTTGGTAGTAGTACCGTCAGAAAAAAAATAGGGATAATGTCTTGTAACGGCCTTGAAGCGTGAACTCTCAATATTTCCAGAGTTTGCTTAAAAAAGGAAAATTATTATGTTTTATGTAACATTCTGTTTTATGTTTCATGTTACAAAACTGATGTTGTATGTAGTATGATCACCAAAAAAGTTTTTCAAGATGAGAAATAATGTATTTATTTAATTTAAATTTCTAATTAATTTTATATTTAGATGGCTATCCGATAGCGGTAGTCTAGAGAAACGTCAATCATGTTCATTCATTTTAGTTTCAAAAAGCATATAATTATGTAATCTTATTCATGTTTATATACTGTCGGAAAAAAGTAGGGATAGTGTCTCGTAATGATCTTGAAGCGTTATTTTTCAAAATTCTATATTTTTTTTAACAAAACTTATGTTTAACGAAAATAATAATATTGGTTGTAATCATGTTGCAATGCTTTTACAAGACTTTGCTTTTTTATACGCAAAAAGATATTATTTTCCATACCTTTTATTCGTAGAGGAAATTTCAAACAAAAAAAAAAAAACATTCTCCCTTAAAATATTTCCGCTAACCTGTTTTGCTGTCTCTACGAAAGCTTCATTACATAAGCGGACTGATGACATCCAAACAAGGAAAGTCGGAGTAAACATACGTAAGGAAGTTATTTCATTTTGTTTTTAAACAAATCGTGGTGACGTCACTTTAATAGTCGATTTAGAAATTAATTAATGGAATTATTGTAACAAATTGGGGGGAATTTCCAAGACTTCGTCAGTCAACTTCCAAAAAAATACTCAATTAATCTGCCTAGCCTTTTTACAACTATGTTGGGGTTGGCTTCCAGTCTAACCGTATGCTGTTGAATACTAGTTTTTTTCATGGAGCGACTGCCTATCTGTACCCTAATTGCGTAATGCACGATCAATCACAATTTGTTTCAATTTGAAACAGATTGCTAATCCATTGCTTCATATGTTGGACAAAAATCCGCTCAACAACGTAAATAACGTAATGAATGTTGTTGAACTGTCAAAATGAAACGACGAAAGTAAGTTACGCAATTAGGGTACTGACCTCCACAACCCACTTATTGGGCAACAGGATACCCCTTGGTAAGATTGGTTGTCAGACTTTTGGGCTTCTGACTACCCGTAACGACTGAAAAGAACACTACAAAGTGCAAAATAACTTTAGTTCCGGTGAATTTGGTTTTATTTGTGTCATTATTTTTTTGCAACAAAATGATTTTCATCGGAATCGTTCGATGCGGTAAACAAATATCGCCGAACATATATCGCTATTTAAAAAATAACCCGATATTACCCGTTTTTTTATGCCAATTCTGAATAACCTTCGGGTAATTTGGCAGACAATTCTGACCAATGTTATTTTAATTAATTGAGACATTATGGCTGTCTGGGATAGGAATCTTTATTTTTCGTTTTAAAGAAAATTATCCTTCCTAAAACATGTATTGTTTACAGTTTTCTTTCATAGTTTACACCTAAAACAAGCTGTAAAGCCAAGTTGTATACAAAACTTGTCAAAAAGGTGATCAAAATATTTACAATATGTCTGAAACAACGTTAATACATAATACACACACACACATACACACACCTACACACACACACACACACACACACACACACACCCAAACACACACACAAACACACACACACACACAAACACACACACACAAACACACAGACAACATCATGCTGTATCGTGTGGTGTTGTATTGTCGCATATACACGACATGTTTTTGACAAATCTTTGGGTGTAAACGCGGGGTTAATACAATACTTTTGATAGGCCTCAAAATTTTCTATTTCTCTACAATTAATTAAGCCAATCATTCCCCGAACTCGTCTCTGACGTATTCAAAAATAACCTTAAATTTTGCGTCCCTTATACTTTAGTACCCGGTTACCGAGACAACCGTAACGTATCGTCGAACCTGCGATCCTGAAGCGAAGGGCAAAATAAATCAATAATTTGTCTCTTTAACCGTAAGTATTATATTATATTCCGTTGTTCAAGGGATGTTAGGAAGATTGATTGCGGAGGCTCAAGGGAAATTCCAACTGTTTATTAATTGTTTCGTGATTTTAATTGGTTTGAGAATTGTGGTCTTGAATTGAGAGCTTTGGAAGGTACCACAATTGACCAAAATGGAAAGTATAAAAACATTTAAATTAAAAACTTTCTCATCTTTATTTCTTTTCTTCTATTCCTAATAGTCGAAAAAGGGTCAGACATCTGGGATCACTGTAATAGAGCCTACAAAAAACGAACAACAAAAAATAATAACGACAAAATATTATTTGTATTTTTGATTCATTGGTCGACGCAAAAAGATGTGGTCATCGTGTTCACGAGATTTTGTTTTGCTTTGATATGGGTTTCTTCGATAGTACCTAACTATCTTTATATAACTATAATCAAAATTAATCCCTAATTCCCTTGGTCACGGCATCACGCGTGAACCGATTTCACTAATTCTTTTTTATTGTGTTCGTTATTCTCAGGACAAGGTTTTAGATAGGTGTAGGTAAGGTAGGTAGAGTAGGTAGGGTAGGTAGGGTAGGGTAGGTAGGGTAGGTAGGTAGGGTAGGTTACCCTACCTACCTACCCTACCTGGGTAGGTAGGTAGGGTAAGTAGGTAGGGTCGGTAGGTAGGGTAAACAGGTATGAAGGTAGGGTAGGTAGATAGGTAGGTGCGCACAAGATAAATACTTAGTGCTACCCGTGCCAAGCCGGGGCGGGCAGCTAGTACTTAATATAATATTTTATTACAGTTGCAGAGTTTGTTTCATTGTGTGAACGCGCTTATCTCTGGAACTACCTGTCGGATTTGAAAAAAGATTTTAGGAAGGTAATAGGCTATGTAACATCACGCTAAGACCATTAGGAACCGAGCAAAAAGAAAAAACCGTGGGAGTTTTATAAAAATCTGGCTGTTATTTTAGTATAGATATTACATATTCTTACAACTTCGATGCGAACGAAGTCGTGGACAGAAGCTAGTATAGATATGTAGTACCTGGACGACGGAGCTCTGCTTCAGTGAAAATTAAGAAAACGAATTTTCCCGGATATCAGACCTAGCTAGATCGATTTTTCGCCCCCATAAACCCCTATATTGCAACTTTCATCGAAATCGTTAGTGCCGATTTAGAGAACGTGAGTACAAACATAATTATACAAATATTGCTCATTTAATAGTGTAGGATATTATACGTAATGGGAAAAATGTCATTGCAGTCGACGGGGGTTGCGCGTCTACTATGAAAGAATATTCTTAAGATGTGTCCAAACAGTGAGCGGCAATAGTGCGCGGCTGCCGCGCGCGGCCTGCCGCACTGTGTTAGGACGACTGCCGCGCGCGAACGCTTCTGTGTACCTGCCACGCACAAACATTTTTAGGAAATATTCCTCACTAATTGTGTCTGGACGTATTAAAGGCTAGGGAGACTGATATTGTCAACTAAAGTGCGCGGCGTGTCTCGGATGTGCCGTACAGTACTGCCGCGCAAACATTCGTCGGTTTAGTCCTAACTAGAGCACGGCAGAAATGTGTCCAGCAAACGCCGCGTGTTGCTGCCGAGCTCTTGTCGCTCAATGTTTGGACCTTAACAATGCTCTATGTGCATTTTTGTTGAAATACATATTAAGCTAAACTAAAATTGAAACCTTTTATCCTAATACCTACTAACTTTATAAATGCAAAAGTGACTTTGTTTGTTTGTTACGCTTTCACGCTAAAACGGTTGAACGGATTTAGATGAAATTTGGCAAATGGATAAACCATGACCTGGATTAGGACATAGGATACTTTTATCCCGATATTCGTACGGGATCGAGACTTATGCGGGTGACACCGCGGGGCGCAGCTAGTTTCAAATAAACCAATTACAGGCACTTTTGAATTGCCTAGGTTTGTTATTGTTAAACCAGGTTGAATAACTAATTCAGTTCAAGATAATATTATACAAAGACAGAGAATTCATTCAAGGGAATAATGTTTTGTCTCTGCCCTATTTTTATGGAACTGTCAAACACAGCTTCTTGCAAGAGATATGCCATTTATTTTCAAGTCATTTTCATATTATGAAATGGTACAGATTCTATGTTTTCCGGCTGGGGACAAACCTCTTTATATTTGTCCTTGGGCATCTTAAAAGAGAATTATAATTTGAATAATTTACATAGCATCACGCTTGTAATATCCGAAGGGTTAGGCAGAGGTGTACCCTATTGCACTGCCACATTTAGCCAGTTATGTTTAAGTCCCATGTAATAGGGGGCGAGCCTATTGCCATCAACCGGACACAAATCCAGACTCCGGGCTGCTACCAAGAAATTCCTGATGGAAAAACCCAATAACACTTTGCTCTCCTGGGAATCGAACCTAAGACCTCATGCTCAGCAGCTAGATCAACGAGGTAGTTATCCATGTATATAACTAATTGAGTCTAACAGTAAGCAAGCCTGGTAATTAATGGTCCTTCTCTTTACGAGAAGAAGCATCTGAGGCATTGCCCTACAATCAATCTGCCTAACCTTTTCTCAACTAAGTTGGGATCGGCTTCCAGTCTAACCGGCTACAGCTGAATGTTACATTAAGCGAATACCTATCTGACCTCCAGAACACAGGTACTGATTAACACGATACCCCTTGGTAAGAGTGGTTGTCAGAAAATCGAGCTTCTGATTACCCGTAACAACTGTCAAAGATCTACGAGTGACAGCCGGGACCAACGACTTAACTTGCTTTCTGAGGCACAGAGGGGTCTCGATTACTAATAGATGGTCACCCATCCACGAACTGACCGCGGCATGCGTAGCTTATCTTACAATCGACCCGTGTGGCCGTTATCATTTAACCTCGAGGCCCCTCTCTCCATTGCAGGCATTATCCTGTAGGTAGGACAATTATTTTATACCAGCTGCGCCCCGCGGTTTCACCCAAATAACTCTCGATTCCGTGGGAATATCGGGATAAAAAAGGTCCAGGTTATAAACTATCTGTGTGCCAAATTTCATCTAAATCTGTTCAGCCGTTTGAGCGTGAAGAAGGGACAAACATACACACACTCACAAACTTTCGCCTTTATAATATTAGTGTGACAACAGCACCGTATGAAATCCTCAATATGACATTTACATTAAACGCCTGGAGTGTACAAAGACGTTTTCTATGTGCTGCAAAAACCATCTCGCAAAAACGATCAAGAGCTGCGACCTGAGACTACAACATTATAAAATGTCCTCGTTGTTAGATAAAAGAAGGGTTCTAGATCTCACGTTTCTACACAAACTGTTCAATGGGGTTGTTGACTGTAGTGAGCTTCTTGGCAAGCTGCAGGTAAGTGCACCTTCTATCTTGCCGCGTAAATGTAACTATAACATTTTCTACGGATCCAAAACAAACCTCGGACACTTCGCCATTTTGCCAAAGCTCTAGGCAGTATAGCGAAGTATCGAAGCGTAATGAATTGGAAAATGAAATGCAAGTTTAAAAAATATATTAAAGTTATAATATCCAAGATTTTTGTCTGTTGTCTGTTATGGTTTTTATCGAAGTGAAAACTTCTTTACGCGCATTGGGCATTTTTGTGATGGGACTAAACCATTGATTTCGCGACACTGTGACGACACCTGCTTTTGACCATTGAAAAGACATCAACGCGCGATACATTATTTCAAGTTTTCACTTCTCCCGGAGTGCCACTTTTTTATTATTAATTTTTTTTAACGTTTTTATTATTAATTTGTTTTGTATTTAATTTTGTTTCCTTTTATGATTTCTTGTTGTTTGTTTTGATTTATTTTATCATTATTATTATTTTAGCTTAATGTATTTAGCTAGATTATAAGAGAATGATGTGGACTCCTATAATTGGAAGCGCACACTTGTATTTGTGCCCGTACTTGTTGGAGATCCCATAAAAAAAAATAAAAAAAAATCATTACAGGGGTTCTTAGATGATTCCAAGAAAAAACAAATGAAAACGCATTTCTTTTGAATTCTAACTTGGTTTCAAATTAAGTCGTAATCGTAGATTTTTGTGAATTTAATTATGCCAAGCTTTCAAGCCAAACAGATAGGCAAGATAGTTATTTCAAATTCTATGTTCATATTACTTTTCGTCGAGAACGGAGCTTATAAAAGTTATCAGCGAGTTCCTTGAAAGGAGGTTCTTTATTGTAGCCAGGTAGGCTATTTAGGTTTTATCTGTGACCTAGGTACGCTAAAGTGTCCTAGTGTGCGTGTATACGTCCTATTAATGTGTGCGTGGGCCGCTATGCGGCTATGGTTTCAAGGCTGATAGGTGAACCCAGACTGCGGGCAAACAAAGCGACTTTTTGCGAATTTTCGATGTTCGATGAGCGGTTTTTTAAAAGGATGGTGAAGAGGTGTGTTAGGGAGCAAGCAATGGATTTTAATATTAAGTTTTGTGGGATATGTTATCGTATATCGGGAAGGTGTGTCTTTGTTTCTGTAATGTGAAAATTAAACGTTTTATAACTATTTTTAATGAACGAAAAAAGGAAAAGGTTTTCAAGTCGATGCGTATGTATATTTTTTTTATTTACATATGGCCACAGATGGATACAGATGGGACACTCCGCAGTCTAGGTATGAAGCTACAGGTACGCGGCGGGTTCGTCTTGTCGGGCCAATTCAGTGAGCGTAACGTAGTCAGAAGATATAAGAGTTACGCGTTAGGGAGGCAACTTCTAGGTGAATATAATTGTAGGTAATTAGCGCTGAATTACACTTTATTGTGTCGTAGTAAGAGTAGCTTTTTATTTAAACGATTTTGCGGAGTGTCCAATCTATATTAATCTGTGGTATGGCACCGCATAACTTTTTACAGAGTAGGTATAATAAGTTCGATTCTTTTTTACGTGTTTTGAAAGAAAAATAAAAAGGAGAAGAATATTTATTTGCCGCATTGTTTGAGTCAGTTGGTGAATACTAAAAATAACGGTGAACGTACTTTACTAGTGCCTATTAATATTTCTATAATACCTACTCCGAACACTCTCGATCTATCACATGCGGCCGTGCCATTATTATATTACGTACTATATATGGCGGCCACTCCCAGCTTACCTACTTCCCCTAAAGGAGGCTGCGCTAAGGTAGACCCGCGTTTTTTTGACATAAAACCTTCTCTAGGCGCGTTGGGCATTTTTCAAATTCAAATTCAAATTCAAATTCATTTATTCACGTATAAATAGAGTAAATACAATCGGTGGTTTCCATGTTACATTATTTTTGAGATGAGACTAAACCATTGATTTCGCGACACCGTGATGACACCACCTTTTAACCATTAAAAAGACAACAACGCGTTGATTACCGCATCGCGAGTAAAAGACATCAACGCGTTGATTGCCGCGGTGCGTGGAGTAAAAGACATCAACGCGTCGATTACCGCGTCGCGAGTAAAAGACATCAACGCGTTGATTACCGCGTCGCGAGTAAAAGACATCAACGCGTTGATTACCGCGGTGCTGATTTTTTTTTCAAGTCTTCTCTTCTGTCGGCACTCCCGGAGTGCCACTGTTTTTTTTTTTTTACTTTTTTACAATTTGCACGTCAGTGTCAGGTTGTATGATAATTAAAATATGATTCGCGACCGTCACAAATATGGCTTTACACAATTATAATCATAAGAATCAGCAATACAACTCTTTAAGTTAAATAGTCATGTGTCCAAATTTTTTTTTTGTCAGGAAGGTAGATTAATAAAAAATATTGGACACGTATTTTTTCTTTTTTGACGTAATCAAAAGATTACGGCGACACATTGAGTTAAAATGTGGCATGACGTCACGCCTTGCTAGATTTTATTCTGAGCTGTGACGTAGCGAGCTCCCACTCCCCAACTTTAATGCGTGTATTCTAAGTTATTTTTAATTAAAATGATAAAGTAAAAAATACGTGTCTGATATTTTTTTATTATCTGAAAGACGGACTAAATATAATTTCTTTTTTTTTTTAATTAGGCAACTAGCGTATTGGCCTCAAATGTCATGATTTCATGAAGTAGTCATTCAATAGAGTAATATGAACTTTGTAAGTTGTATTGATCATTTGAATGGTTATAATTCTGTAAATACATATTTTTTTCAGTCGCGAATCATATTTTAATCAACATACAACCCTGATACTGACCTGCAAAATGCAAAATACGTAAGAAAATTTTAATTTCGCAGCCGACCCAGTCGCTTTCGGCTTAAAGCTATATCTAGATATACATACTAGATATATTGATGACAGACGAGTTGCTGGGGAGTTTGTTGCACCACTTCTTCTTCCCAGCTAAAGTACTAGGAAGTGGCGAAGGGTGGGCGTTTAGGAGACTGTCTTTTGTTACTTCGACGTTCAGCCAAGGGACCTAAAATGGCCGCTTTGACAGAATCATAATACGATAATATTATGAATCAAACAAACTGTCAATTCATGATATTATCTGCGTTCAATTCATATTATGCAATTCATCCGTTTAACAGTTTTGTATTGTAATTAAATAACGTTTAAACCGTAGGAATAAAAAATAAAAATTTCATTTGATTTATAAAAACTGTAAAAAAAATATCGTGTAAAATTACGTTCTTAATTTTTTCATGCGGCAATATTTACACCAAATATGATTCTGATATGAATTGAATGTGATTCAGCTAAAATATTTGTGTCACCATAGAGGAATTGCTGGGAATTCAAAAAATGAATTGCACTTAGAGGAATTGCTAATGCAGCCGTTTTAGACCCGCAGTACCAACTTTTTAATTTTTTTACTATTATTTTCATTAAAAAACTTTACTTGTCGAAATGACTGAATAAACATTTTCTATTTTTTTTTTTATATTATGCAAGGTGTAAAAAATCTGCTGTTCCATACATTTATATTCGCAAAACTCTACAAGATGTTTGGAACACCTGCTTTTTTCACGAATTCAGGGTTGGTCCCTTAGTAAAGGTTAATCATAATGATAAGTACAATTGAAGGTTTTAGTTATTTCAATTACAACATGTATAATTATAGAACTACTCACTAATTCGACGTCATAGTTGGTCTAGTGGTAGCAAGCTCTACTGCTGAGCATGAGGTCCTGGGTTCGATTCCCAGGTCGGGCAAAGAGTTATTTCATTTTTCTTTTCCATCTGGAATGTCTCAGTAGCAGCCCGATGTCTGGATCAGTGCTCGGTTGATTGCAATAGGCTCGCACCCTATTACATGGGACTTAAAGATAACTGGCGAAATGTGGCTGCTATAGGTACACCTCTGCCTAACCCTTCGAGGAAACAAAGCGTGATGTAATGTCATGTAATGTTAGTAATTCATGACGTCATGTGTAGGCAGCGTACAAAATTCTCCCCGTTACGAGAATGCATGCCCACACCCAAAGAGGTTTGTTTTACATTTTTTAAATCTTTGTCATGTTCTCATGTTATTTTTACGTGACTAAACTTTGAATAATCATTGCAGATGCTTTGCGTACTAATTAGTTACAGGATTTTTAGTAGTAATACAACAATAGCTTTTTATGTTACAAGATAAGAGTAAAAACCAAAGATGCAATGAATGGACTGTGTGAAAGATGATTGGCTAGAAAGGGAGTGACTACGGAGATGACGGCTAGACAAGGGCAGAGAAATGATAAGAAAAAGGGTTATACATGATGGCAGGACATCGACGCGAAAACTGTTACCATGGATTCAGTACGTCATTCTGGACCTCCCTGAAATTTTTCGTCGGTTATTAAAAAAAAACTGTTGTTTTATAGAAAAGTGCAATGCAATAATAACGCGGTCAAAATGTACGGAACAGCAGATTTTTTTTTAAAATAACCGACGAAAAATTTCAACGCAGGGGCATTCGGGATCACGTACTGAATCCATGGTAACAGTTTTCGCGTCAATGTCCCTGCCTTCCTGTATATGCAGTCAGCAAAGTCTAGGGCGCCTCGACCGATCTTCAGAATCGTCACTTGAAGAAGTATTTTTGATGTCTATTTCCTCTCGCTTTTCTGCAATCTGTGGGAGTGATTTCGTGAAAAGCAACGGAATTCTATTACAGGAAGCCGGGGGAAGCGCGCGCTATTTGATTTGACCAATGAGTGTGCGGTGCTAGAGTTGGCCGTCAGATGGTACCAACCCATTTTCCGAGCTGTCAGAGAGTTACTAGATGTCAGATCAAGTCAGATGTTACACATCATAACTATGCGACTACTGTTTGTAAGGCTAGCTCGTTTTATTTTATACTGTACCGCAATGAGGTAGACAGACAAATAATATGAGGTAGTTGCGACTTTAAAACTATTTTTTCAATCAAGTTAACAAACAATAACTTAAAACTGCAATAATAATATAACTTCTAAAACTCCGTTGCCAATAAAATGAATAATTACAGCAAATTTTCAACCATAAACTAAAGTAACACCACTTTTTTATAGAAAAAAGGCTCTAAAAACAGTAAAAGCGATTTAGCGCTCTCTGGTGACCGATAGCGGTACTAAATTGCAAATTTAAAAGTAAAACCTCACGTGCGCCTCTTAACGGGAAATAGCCGAACTGCGTTCACTGAACCCACTTCTGGCATTCGTTGCGCAACTTTCGACTCACGAATTCGAAGTTCGTATTTCGAATCGCGGCGCGAATTTTAAAATTTCTCGTTCGAATATAGGTCGCCATTTGTAATTTGTATGGATGTCTTCTCTTTTAACGGTATTTTTTTGGTTACTTAAATATTTTGGGGAGCAAGGTCGTTAATACGCTGACGTAACAGTTACAATAAAATGTTGATGGCCTTTACGCATTCTTTTGCCGTGTCCTGCATTTTAGAGGCATGCTCTGTCACCTGCTTTACAGTTTACATAACTTATCATAATATTACTGCTTATTACAAATATTTTGTTTATTTCTCTTTCGACCAAACTGCAGTTTGGAAATCAAATTCCGAACCATTAACCAAACTAGGCGGCATCCGCCATTTTTATTCTTCATAACTAAAAACAAGCTTTTTTAAAATATTTCAATAGAATAATATGACACGGCAAATATAACGGGCTCGTAGTAAATACTTTTTATTAAGCGTTGGACGAAGACCGGTCGGGGTCAACGGCCGCATTCGGCACCAATTCTCAGTGATCGGACATTAATGACTGATTGAGTTGTAGTGGATTCTGATTATTGTTATAAAAACATAGAACATAAAAAATAGGAAAAGTAACAGGAAATTAAAAATTTATAGAAAAAATCATTGGGTCTACCAAAAAAATGCGTGGGTTTTTCAAAAAACGAATGTTTTTTTTTTGGATTTATAGGTAAGTCGTTGTACTTGCAGTGTTCAAATGTTTTTTGTCATATTTACGTATTTATTGCGTGCTTTTGTGAGTCATACCATCGAGATGAGATTAATAGGTAGTAGGTACCTAGTTGTCAAACGCAAGACTATACCAATAGGCTACCTAATATGAAAAAAGTTTTAACAGACTTGGTTTCACACTTTGCTAAACAATAAAAAATAAGAAATATATTTTCGAGATTGATGATATGGCTTGTAAGGGGGTACTGACTACCGAGATGACGACAAAATTTCCCGCTCCACGTTATCTGCAAAACTACATGAGACTTACCGAATACAAGAGTATAGAAGATAGATTCTTTTTGTTTTCTTTTCGGCAAATGTTCTTGTCAAGACGTCCCGTCGTTGAAGCGGGTTTTATAGTGAAGTATGGAAGAAAAAGATATGTTCCCGACCCCAAATAAATTGGGATTTGGGTAAAAGAATGATTGATGAACGATGACGTTCGAGGTGGACCCATACAGTGATGCCTATTGCACTTGTTTTACAAAGACATGAATATAATAATTACTTATATTGTTATTAATAATATTTACTGTATGAAAAACCAGTCTTCCGAACAATACATTTTATGAATGAACTTAACTACTAACGGAATAAATAATTGTAGAGAAAAATTACCTTTGCGTATAAAAAAATACTGTTTGAATTTTGAATAAAGAACGCAGACTGATTGACATTTGAATAGTGCCAAATTATGTGTTAACCATAGAGCCGTTAATTTTTCAATTCCTAGGAAAGTGCGTAATAAAAAAATACGCAAAGGTATGCTTTTATTCTTCCTTCTACTTTTTCTTTGAGATTATTTTTATTTGGCCACTGAAAGAAGGAGTAAAAGAACGAACACTTACAAACATTTCGTACAAGATTTTTCAGAATAAACTTGTGCAGATTTGTTAGGTAGAGTTATTTCAGTATCTTTACGAGATAAAGATTACGTCACAAAAGTCTGGACTAGGCTGTAGGCAAAATCGATCCTGAATTCTCAAATAACATCCACAAACCAACTTTTTTCACCGTGCAATCTTAATGAACCAACAAAAAGATTAACAAAGCGATGTCCTAGTTTATTTGTAGCCATAAAGTCCCAAAAGTCTAGACTTTTAAGACTGGGTGTGCTATATCTTTAAATCTACCTTTCGAAATTCGAACTGACCGTTGCATATTCGTTAAAAGTCATTGAACTCTTGTAGTTTTAAAAACTTGTTCTTTTTTTGACCGTTGCGCGTTGGTGAAACCGAGTTGAAAGGAGTTTTGATAGTCAAGATAATAGGGATTGTTTCGCCATTTAGTGCTGTAGAAAAAGATCTGAAAAGCTCTAAATTTAGTAATTTTACTTAGTCAGATACAATTTTAGTTAGTGTGTATTAGGTACTTTTTTCTCGAAGTTAAAAGATTAGCCGGATAATAAAGTCAGTAGCCGGGGGTACAGTCCAGAGAGCGCTACACGTACCTACTTGCATTGGACGTATCTACACATGACATTATAAAAGTCTCTTCGTTAGCAAAGGTTATATCTGTACTCAGAGATTCGAGCAAAGCTGTCAAATTTGCTAACTCGCCCATCTTTGACCACAGAATGGACATTTCTCGTGCCTATGCTTAAAGGCTCTTTCAAACATACAACACGCGACGCGACACAAAGACACCGCTCGTCGCGCTACGAGCGGTGTCTTTGTGTCGCGTCGCGTGTCGCGCCTGTTTGAAAGAGCCTTAACTCGGCGCGAAACGAAGGAACAAAAAACTTTGTTCAACTGACAAAATGAAAGAAATAAGCATCTCTACTAAATACATCTATAACTACGTTTGTGAGATTTTTCGACCAGATCGAGCCTAGGATAGTATACAAATAATTTTAGGAGTACAAAAGATTATTAATATTATAAACGCGATAGTTTGTGAGGATGTTTGTTACTCTTTCACGCAAAAACGACTAAACGGATTTGGATGAAATTTGGCAAACAGATAGTTTATACCCTGGATTACTTAGAATACTTTTTATCCCGATATTCCCACGGGATCGAGACTTATGCGGGTAAAACCGCGAGGCGCTGCTAGTCGGTTATGAGTCCAAAAAAAATTGCACAAAATATAAATTTTTCAGTTCAGATAACTCTGCTGGAGTAAACATAAGACAAATAATTTCAAAAAGCAGTACAAAAATCCATTTTGCATCAATATAATCACAGACTAAAAATGACTACCCTGCATCGCTCTTGTAACATGACATAACAGAAAAACAACAGACCATAAATTAAAATCGACTAAGCGTGCGCGACACGCAATTGTCATTTACGTTTTTTTTAAGCAAAGGCGTTCTGTATACAGCCGGTCCCACGGCGTCGCATGCACGGAACGCGTCCATATAACGGACGCATGCACACAGTTACACAGTATGTGGGTGAGCCTAACTGCGATCACCGTTAGGCTACGTCACTGCTAGAGGGGGGCGTTGTCGATGGTTTGTCTATGGTTCTTTTTTTAAATGGGAGACAAGTACTTGCATACATATGTAATGGTTAGTGTCGAGACATTGACTGTGACCTAAATTTTTCGGCGTAAGAGAGATGAGCGAATCTTTAGTTTATTCTTTTTCTTGAAATTCGTGGAAATTCTGGTGTTTTCGTCGAGATGATAGTGCAAAGTGATGATCCTAAGAATTTTTTTGTTAACCAATAAAAAGAATTTTGAATATACAAAATTTAATTTGAACCTAACGCCAATCATATTGAAGCCATTTTTATCCGTCATCGATCCAAGGAACTAACCTAAGCTAACATTAAGCACTAAAGCACTACACAAAAACTTCAACATAAACTATCGACCCCAAAAGCCTTATCGATACAAACAGAGTTTCACATCACTAGCGCAGAGTACCGTACGCTACGTCACAAAGAAAGGGATTGCGGCTTACGGTACACAGGGCCGAGCACCGCCCTACTGTCGCTTTTCTGACGCTGGCCGCACAGAATGCACGTCGATGGCGAATACCGAATGGTGCGCAGAAACTATGGATGCTGGCTGTTTGAATTTGGAATCAGTGTGTTATATCAGTCTATAACGAACTTTTATGGAAATGCATTTTTTTTGTTATGTACCGCCGAACTTTTTGTTTGATGCAACTATTAGGTTTCTGGCGCTGAAAAAAATGCACTGTATGAAGGCTTTTAGGAGGTGTAGGATTTGCAATGGATAAAATTAAAAATATTTGTGGTATATAGTTTAATTTTGAGCGGAGCGTAACTGTGAAATCCGTACACAAGGTCAATGCCCCCAACTATCACTTTTCGGAACTGCCCTGGCAGATGGAAAAATTGCGAATTTCGATAAACACAAACCCACTTTTAAGGAAGACATTAAAGGAGTCGAGTCGAACATTAAAGAAGACATTAATATTACCAATTCCGAGAGTAAAAACAGCACTGATAAAACCATTTATACATCAGAAGTGGTCTAGTGGTTAGACCGCCTGTCTCAGACCCAGAGGTTCTGGGTTCGATTCACAATGGGGGCAACATTGTCTACTCGGTTTGATTGGTGGTAGGGCTTGTTCTAAGTCCGCCTGGCTAGCTACCACTATCTTATCTAAGTTTGTCACCATAACAACAATGTTAACAGCATTGTTGTGGGCAGTTGGAGTAAGATAGCCAGTTTCTCTGTGGTTGAGGATTCCGGGTGAAGCTCGCTTCTACCTTTGGCCTGATCACTTACTATCAGATGAGATGCGGGCCAAGAGCTTGCCCAATGTGATTGAAAAGTTTCAAAAGTACATATAGGCAATAAAAAAAGCAGTCTTCAGTCCCCATCTTTTAATAGCCCACAGGAGCGTGGGGATTGGGACAAGAGAAGAGAGGTCTATATCCTCAGCTGTAGGAGAAGTCGGGTTGTAGATGATGCCAATAATGATGAATAGTCCCTGACCCCATACATACATGGACTTCAGAAGGAACAGGTAAAACTATTTCAAGAGTGACAGGGAAAATGAGACACTCACATACAAACACAGACAGTCATAAATCTCCAGTTGACAATAATCCCTGACCTCATACAACAAAAGTTCAGGAACCCCATCCCGAAACAGTGACGTCACCACAATATAAACCAGGTGCACAAGTCGCCATGCAGTCTAGGACACGACCCGCTTAGCATACGACGTGACTATCTTAAGATTCAACCAGGGGAATGTAACTGCTGGATGGCGGCAAATAACAGTTTCAGAACTGTTAACAAGGTTGGAAGGTTGGGCGAAAATGTTGGTGAAGTTGGTAATACTGTTGGTCTAAGAGTCAAATCTTATTCCATTAAAGAACAACTTGATGAGGACTTGGTAAATTGAAGAAGCCTCATCGCTGTAACAGAAATCGGTTTGGTATGGAATTTTGAAGACCTACATGGGGGGCTAACGATTCTGGAGTACTTACAACTGGAATTAAGAAGAGGCAAGGATTTTACTACATGGGGAACTGACCATCCTATGAATATAGTTACTACTAATAGACTAAATAGTCTACTGGGCAGCACCTCCACTACCAACTTGGTTGAGTAACTAATATATTGACATTATCTTTTTTCGTAGTGCCGTCTTGTTGACAGTAGAAGACGTCCTTAGATTTGAAGCACGCAACTCCAGCAAAAATTGGAACAATCTTCCGATCACTTGTTCTGTTTTGCTGATGATAATCCTGGCATTATCAACGGATAGAAGTCAAGGGATGCACAGAACTGGGTAGTATTCCAGGCAGAAATGATGATGATAATGCACAGAATACGCAAGGAGGCAATTAAAACTATTAAAGGAGTGATCCTAACCTAATTTCAGCACAGGTAAATAAAAAAAAGGTGAATTATTGATAAGTCTTGGTAAGTAGACGTACTTGAAGAAGGACGACGATCCTTCTTAATATTATTAAAGCGAAAGTTTGTGAAGATGAATGGATGGATGGACGGATGGATGTATGTTTGTTACTATTTCATGCAAAAACGGATTTGGATGAAATTCGGCACAAATTTAGTTTATAACCTGGGTTAACATATGAAATACTTTTTATCCAAATATTCCCATGGGATCAAGTTTTATGCGGGTGAAACTGCGGGGCTCTCCTAGTTTATCATAAAAAATAGGCTATTAGACTCAATGACCTACGCAACCGACCGATTTCATAACCATTGCTTGCTTTGTATACAACAGTTCAAACAAAATTGTTAGTGACCCAGCAGTGTACAGTGTCCTAGAGATTAAGTGATTAAAATTCATAGACGAACTTATTTGCTATTTCAATGGCGTAGGACAACCATAGACGAAAGTTCTAGACTACCATTATAGGAGTCTAGGTCATTCACGTTACCTAAATTATATAGTAAAGTGACTTAGTATTTTTATCATAGTTTCAGTTATGAATAAATAAAAACAGCTTTATGTATTTTAGACAATTGTTTTCTTTTGACGATCTGGTATCAGAAGTAATTTAATATGTAACCCTCTTTCTGACGCAGCCCCCTAAAATGGCACGTTTTGCGAAAACCAAAAAAGAGGGAAGACTGCGAAAAGCTGATTGAATTTATAATCTGGCTATTCAGACTGTTTGAAAAAGGAATCATTAAAGAAGTAATTAAAATTTCCTTAGCAACCCCAACGACCAGGAAGGAACACACAAATTTTGAATCAGGGCGCGAAACTTGGTGTGCGAACAAAATTTTCGCACAACCACAAACAATAAAACATCATGTTTTTTACTGTACATTCATAATAGGCAAAGATATTCGTTGAATTCCTTTTTCTATATGTAGAAAATGTTGCTATTGTCGAAATTATCTCTCAAGTACTTTTTGTCATAAGATTCTAATCCGAGTCTAATGGGAAAATTGGAATTTCAGGAAAAAAATATTTCGATGACGATGACGTCATACTTTTAATTATGATAATAATTACTGAATTGCAAATAAAGACAAACTTAATAAAAACAGATTTTGATAAAAAAACAACAGTTTCTTTTTTCAATTGAAAACATGCAAACTTAGTAGAAAGTGACTGATACCCAAAATTTGAATTTCTAAACGCGAGCTTATCGTATGAAATTTAAATTTTACCTTTGTTACTCACGACTTCTGTTTCCGTCAACAGAACGAAAAAGTACATTCAACTCTGTGAACCTCAGCGAATACAACATTATCGTGTCTCAGCGTAAAAATACTATTTCCAAAAATAAATAATTAAAATACACCTTTGAATAAAATCGTCTATTAGCCAAATTATGTGTCCATTAAAATTCTTCCATGCTCAAATCATCTGAAATTAAAACCAAGGAGTTCCAAACTCTTTAGTGATTTATTATCGCTATTTTTAATCTGTTGCATAAGTGACTTTTTTCAACTCACCTCTTATTGTACTCGGCATTTTGTCAAAAATCCTTTGCTCGATCCACTGTCAAACAATTCAGAAAACACCAGTTGCCACAATAAAAAAATGTATTATCCGTTTTCAGACATTTTCACTTGAATAAACACAGTTTGCACGAGTTCACGGCACAAGATAATGCACAATTTGAAAAGGTTGGTTTGGCGCCAAGAGAGCTGTCAATGTCAAAATTCCCGCGCGTTTGGATACCCGTCGGTACGTCCTAGAGATGTGGTGTAGCGGTGGGTTGTGCTTTTTTCGTTGCGGCGCGCGCTCGAGACTCGGGCTAACTGTATTTTTTTTCGTGATGCAAAGAGTAACGGTGTTAAGGCCGGTTCTTCACTCACATCTTCTTCAGCCATCGAACGACGATGATTTTGGACGCGTGGCTAATTCGATTTACGGTCAATTTTGATTGCTGCCAATGATCGGAGATTTCCGGTTTCTGAGGATTTTTTGCGAATAGGTTGTTGGCATCGTAAAATCTGAGATAGGCTGCAGTTATTTTGCATGAGCAGAAAGAATAAAATTTCTAATGGTCAATGATTGAAAAATTGCCATTCAATCGGAAAAGGTGAATTTTATGCTCCTCTCTGCGTGTTTATTGGCCTCTGGGTCTTACGCCTTACACATTGGCAGGCAATTTCAACTTTGCAAATCTGAATAATTTCCATTTGTGCAGAAATATACAAAATGGACATTTCTGGGAACATTTTTGATTAGTCAATGAGGAATTATATCAGATGCCTTGGGAGACGTCTGATTATTCTTTCTTATCAGATCATGATCAAAATGGTAATTCTGCAAAATTCACACCAGGTCCACATAAGAGATCCAATAATTTAAATCTGAAACAAGTCATGATCTTCACATGATCTGACCAAGACTATGTCTGGACTTTAAAAGAGACTGTGACCTCTGAGTTTGTTACGGCCTTTCTTCTCAGAGTAGTCAGATAGGAAACGCCGACATCACCTAGTTTTTAAAATATGATTGACGTGTAAAAGTGTTTGTACAAACCTTTTTACAGAAATAAAATCATTTATCATTTATCATGAGGTTCAAATCTTATGCAAGATGTCCACGAGCAAACTTATTACGCGAATCACCTCTTTAACTAGACTTTTTGACAGTTCAAGTTTCTAAAACTGGCAGCAAGAAGACATTGTAGTTGACTTCTGCAGTGGGAGGCAGTTGCTGACGTTCACTGGCGCAAGAGAAGTAGCTTATGGACATACGGCATTGAGATTCCTATTAGATCGCACCCTTCTGATTACAGCTAAGTAAATAAGTGTCGTCATCATTTACCTTGCATTTTTGGAAGTTTGTTGGGGTCGGCCTTCAGTCTAACCGGATGCAGTTGAATACAGTATTTTACAAAGAGCGACTGCCTACCTCCACAACCCAGTTACTGAGAAATACGATACCCCTTCGTAAAGCTGGTTGTCAGACTTTAAGGCTTCAGACTACTCGTAACGACTGTCAAAGATAGAGAAAGTAGATCTTTGACAGTCGTTACGAGTACCGTTGGTCATTTGTAGAAATGACCAACGGTTTATCGTGCTTTCCTAGGCACGAAGGGTGTCAATATGTAATGGATGGTCATCCATCCACTGATTTAGCTTAACCTTCGATCAACCCGTGTTGCTGTAATTTTTTTAGCCACGAGCCCCTCACTTAGGGGCCCAAGCGGTGTTGTATTAGGAACCCACACACATACACACTCACGAACATATTCTACACCCAGCGCGCTCCCATAATGTTAATTAGTCTTAAATTAATGTTTTTGCTTATTTCTCTGTAGAATGATTGTAAACTGGAGGACCTAATACAAGCAAATCTTTGCTCAAAAGGTGACTCCAAACCTAACATAGTTATATATAATCTTAAGTGAAGAAATAAATTTTATTCATTTTTATTTATTGTTATTTATTTATTACCCAGTAACTAGATTGTGAAGGTCAGATAGGCAGTTGCTCCGTGTATAATATTGGTATTTAGCTGCATCCGGTTAGACTGGAAGCCAACCTAAACATAGTTGAAAAAGGCTAAGTAGATGATGATGATCGTTACTGACTACTGCATATGAAGATACTGGTTCTTGTAAACGTTTTAAGTTACTCTCACGGTGTGAAAAATTCTAGAAAAGCGTGTTGAAGAAAAACTGTTGCAATTTTTACCGCTTAACATCAAGTCACATTTGTTTTTTTGTCATTTACTTTCCTACATCTCAATCTGCCTAGCCTTTTCCCAACTATCTTGGGGTCGACTTCCAGTCTAACCAGATGCAGCTGAATACAAATATTTTATATGGAGCGACTGCCTATCTGACCTCCAAAACCCCGTAACAGGGTATTACGATACCGTTTGGTAAAACTGGTTGTCAAACTTTCAGGCTTCTGACGACCCGTAACGACTGTCAAAGTTCCACGAATGACAGCCGGGACTAACGGCTTAACGTGCTTTCCGGGGTACGGAGGAGTCTCGGTATGTAAAGATGGTCCCATCCACGAACCAACCGCAGCAATCGTAGCTTAACCTGATCGATCAACCAGTGCGGCTGTAATTACTTAGCCACAAGTTTATTACAAAACATAATTTAATTTTTTCTCACATATCATGAAAGTGTTTCATAAGTTCCGTCTGAATTTAATGATTCAAAGTTGTAATAAAGTATTTTACGATAGTCATTCGGAAGTCGAAGTTCTCATAATCATTATATGGATACTCAGTCAAACAAACTGCTGTCATTTTGTGCATTTACAGTTACAACTATTGACAGAAAACCATTAAAAGAATTAAGTACCAGAGGATTCTGTTGATTGCATTCTGAATGAGTTACCTTTTTGCGGAACATAGCAACCACAGCCGATGGAAAGGAACCGACACAGCTTGCAGAGTAAGCAAGCTGAGGTGACAGTGGGCTGGCCATGTTTGTCGAAGGACCGATGGCCGTAGGAGCAAACGAGTTCTGGAGTAGGGACCGCGTATCGTAAAGCGTAGTGTGGGACGCCCCCCTACTAGATGGACCGACGACCTTTAAAAGGTGACTGGGACAGACTGGATGCGGAAGGCGGAGGACAGGGTGTTATGGCGCAGCCTGGGAGAGGCCTATGGTTAGCAGTGGACTGCTGGCTGAATTTATGGATTAATTGACTACTTGAATATTATATTATCTGTGCTACTAGCTAGATCAATATACCAGTAAATAATAAGACTTCGACTGCTAAGCCCGTAAACTTTTTATTGCATCTTAAAAATCGTTAACTGTATACAGTTTGGTTGTAATCCTGTCTCACGATTAGTTATTCGCTAATCATGTCAAAATAATAAAAATAAATGTTATGATCATTCAATGGGATATATTCAGCAGTGACAGGCTACTGGTGTGACCGTCGGACTGCCAAGTCATAGGTCCCGAGTTCGAACCCAAGGCACGTGCGAAGAAGTCCGAAAGGGAGATCGTGGCCCCCGGCAACATGGCAACTGAAGGAACACCAAAACCCATCTCTGCTGGATAAAGTGCTCTGGGCGGAGCGGGACAAGTTACTTTATAATTTCCCAGCCAAAAAAAAGGCTCGCACCTATGACTTTTCGGATTCATGTGCGTATTGTATAATTATCACTTGCTTCAAAAACGGTGAATGAAAACATCTTGAGGAAACCGGCATGCCTGAGAGATATTTCTTCAAGTCAGAGGCACATGGGTGCCCAACTGCTCAAATAAGTCACTAACCACACGAAAAAGAAAGATATGGGATATGGGAATGGAAGTAATAAAATATGATAGAATGATGAAGGTGTGCTGGACAAAGTGACATTGCATAAATACGAAACGCTTTAAAAGAGATCGGACTGTCATAGAGATCGGGATGTCATGACAACCCTACACCAGAACATAGAAAGTCGGCTATTGATGATTGTATTTTTTTTTAATGTTTTTTTTCACTTTTTTGTAAGTTGGTTTGTAATTCATCAGACTCACTTTACCAAATGGTGCTTTTCGAGAGCAAATGCATGAGTTACTATAAAAAAATCCCAAATATCGCTATAGATGCGCCTATAATATTTGAAGAGTTCCCTCGATAGAAAGATCCCATCATCAGATCATGACCAAATGACAATGGAACCAACTAGGAAGTAATATAAATAAATAATGGCCTATTGCCATCAACTTCAAATCGGTTCAGCCGTCTTCGAGAAATCGAGGAACATACACACAAAAATAAATCAAAAAAATATTCCGGCGAACTGAGAACCTCCTCTTTTTTTTTTGAAGTCGGTTAAAAACAAACTACAATCACTTGAAAACTTTGCTGTAGAATAGGTAGGAAATTAAATTGCGGGTACTTATACTTACATAATTTCACTCCACACATTTAGTTTGTATGCCCCTGGCTGGAGGCTTTGAGTATAGCAGCTTAAGGCAACCACAGGATTGACCGGTTAAATTGTCATGACCTCAGAGATCAGCTATGAGATGCCATACAGAAAAAAAAAAATTCTATACGTGTCTTTTCTTTTTTGTTTTTGTTTATCTTGTTTTTATATTTATTCATGTAATTTGTTATCTATTCTATTTTTCTCTATGGCAATGGTGCCGATATCGACAATTCTGCCAATGCCAGATGTGTTATGAGAATACGTGCGAAGGAGGGAAACAAAAAATAAATAAATTTGAAGAATCTATAATCTCTAATATATCTTATTGAATTTAATGTGAAACTTGTTGACGGATATTAGTACACTGAAACAAACATAAAAATTATTGTTAGTTATATTATTACATATGTACATCATAATTTGATGTCACGGATAAAAAACATCAAAGCCGTAAAAAGCTTTGGGGAAGAATGTGTTAGTAGGGATGGAAAGTTATTTGGACAGGGATCTTTAATTTAGGTAGATAACTATACATTTATGACCTGGGTTATTATTGGAGCAGTTAAAAAAGATGTGCTCCAAAGTACCTTCATCCAACCCACATTCGCAGTAATTTGTTATCATTTTAATGTGCTTATGTGTGTCTTTTGTGTCAAATTAATCTCTGAAATTATAGAACAAACTTTAGCAAAACAGTAAAATATAATAAAAGGTTTTTCTTGGACAAGCCTTCAGGTCTATTCCCAGCAAGGGCTACTTTTAAAAGTACAATTCTGTAGCACTATAGATTCTGCGGTTGGCTACGGAATGGTACCTTAAGCTAGAGCTTAAGTGTGTTCGTCACTATAGATAGTGACGAACACACGGCCAGTTCTCGTGCTTAAAAAACGAAATTCAAGTGGCAATATCAACTCGGCTATCGTCGTTTGATTTTCATCAATGTCAATTTTTTTTGTAAATGAGAGCTTTTTTGACAGATTGGGTCTGAGACAATGCGAACGTTTATAAAAATACACGAATTAACTCACAGAAAAATGGCAATACAATAAATAAAGCATAGCGTGTCCAAAAGTTTGGCTATTCGGGAACCCGCAGCGAAATACAGAGAAAAAAAAATATAGGAGGAGCACGAAATAAAGAAGCAAAAGAAAAGATGTTTTGAAACCGGATATTGATGTTCATTTGGGAAATTCTGATTCCCTGTGCTTCCGAAATTCAACCGGACGAAGTCACCGGATAAAAGTTAAAAATAAAATAATATTAGTAATTTGTGAATGAAACCAATCAAGTCTTTATAGCCCAATCAAGCCAATCAACTTTATAACTGAAATGTACAGAGGAAGCAATTTTAAAGCCTCTAATTAAATAGTTAAACATGCTAACTTGATGTCTAAAGTTCGATTTTTAATCTCATAGACTAATTTGACAGTTCAAGTGGTTGTTGTTTGATTTTTCAATTTTGAGTTTGACATTTCCACCTGTTAAATTTGTCTCTGGGATTAAAAAAAGGACATGTACGAAAAAAGTTTAACAAAAGTATAGATATGTATCCATAGACTAATTTCATCACTTGGAACGTCAAATGTACATACTAATTCCATGCAAAAAAACAGTCCCCATTTTTCACTACTTCCTGGTGTTTTAGCTCGCAAGAAGAATTGGCGCAACAAACTCGCTGTTACTTAGCAACAGGCCTATCTGTTAAGTTTAGAACGAAGTACAGAACGCTGTACGATCCTTACATAGTATTTCGCTTCATTTTCTTTCATACATCTGGTCATACACGCACGCCGGTTGCAAGTACTACGCACCTGACCTTTCTGAAGAACATCAACAATAGATATTTCTCCTATATCATCAAAGCCATTTTCGAACACAAAGCTGGTGTGCCACAAACACCAAGAACCCGGAACAAGTGCCAATCTGTAGGCCATACGGGACCAAGAACCGGCTTTGCACGCTAGCCTGCCTACATAGTCAACGTTTTGTATAAAATTAATTAATACTTAGCACAATATAACATCATGCTTTATTCCTTGACGGTTGGGCATCCATACAACCATATTTCGCCAGTCATATTTAAGTCCCATGTAATAGGAAGCGAGCCTGTTGCCATCAACCGGGCACCGACTATGCTGCTACTAATTCATGCTACTAATTCTTGGAGGAAAATCATAATAACACTTTACCCGACTTGAGAATGGAACTCAGGAGCTCATGCTCAGCTCACTAGACCGCAAGGCAGTCAGGCGGGATAAATATTTAATATCAATCAATCGCAGAAAATCTTCTTGTGTGATGTGAATGTGACGATTAAGTTTGTGTTACGTCACACAAATTGGCCTGTATTTTGATTTTGTGCTCCACAAATGTATTTATTCCCTTCTGTACAACAGTGCAGTGGTGGCCCAGTGATAACTGCCCCGACCATGGGCGTACCAACATATAGGAATTTTTCTCGATAAAACTCGATAACTAGGCATGCGCGCTCGATTCATCGATACCCATTGTTTCGCGATATAATTCTGCATATTAAGAAATGGATAATCAATTTTGTTACATAATAAACCAAAGTTTTTAGCTTCCAGTTAGGGACCAGTGTGGTGCAGATGCCCCTCTTTACCCCCTGTGGGTACGCCCATTGCCCCACGACTTACGAGTTGTATGTATTTCATGGGTTCGAACCTAGACAGGCACTATAATATTAAATAAAAAAAACCTTATATTTCTTACTAAAAAATACAAAAAGAAACTTATTTTTAATTATCTGTTATGAGTATTGTTTAAACCTAGGTATACCTTATATTTATAGATATATATATTTTACGAGCACTGTTTATGTAAGAACCCCTCGTTCTCGTAGGTGAAGGCCTCCTCTAGAGATTTCCACGTATCCCTGTTCTTCGCTGTCTCCATCCACTGTTTGCCAGCCGCTTGTATAATACCGTCAGTCCACCGGGCAGCTGGTCTACCTCTCTTTCTGGTGCCTGATGGGCCCTTCCAGAATGTTATCCTGGCGGTCCATCTGTTATCTGTCAGTCCGGCTATGTGTGCCAGCCCAACGCCAATTAAGCTTTTTGCATTGAATCAGAGCGTCTGTAACTTTTGTCTTCTTTCGAATTATACTAGGGGGTACTTTTTTAATTCATTTGATTTTTAACCTACTCCTTTCCATTCCTCTTTGACACGTCCTGATTTTAGCTTTCGCTTGATGTGTGAACTTTCACGTTTGACTAGCGTATGTTATTGATGGCAGTATGCAGGTATCCATAACTTTTTGTTTAGTTTTGATCGGCATGTCACTTTTCATAATTTCTTTTAAGTTCCAAAATCTTTTCCAGGCATTCGAAACTCTCCTTTCTATTTCTAGTTCATTTCTTTACTTCTCAAACAAAGTCAAAGTCAAAGTCAAAACATTTATTTCAAATAGGCCCATGTATGGCACTTTTGAACGTCAAAATTTACAGAATAATATAATTGATTCTAGTCGCCCCTTCCAAAAGGTAGTTTTCGTATGGAGAAGAATGGGCAAGAAACTCCACCGTTACTCTTTTAAAATGTTTTACAATAGTTTGTATTAGTACGTACATTACTTAAATAATTATATGTGAAGACGATGCACCTAGAATAAAATTACTATACCACAATAGATAAAAAGAATTAAAAATGAAGCAACGACAGATAATTTAATTATATGATAGATACATGGTGCTCACATATTTACAAACATAGTAAAAGTAGACGATAATTATTGTTTACCTAAGTATACATAGGCGTCCACGTACTCCAGCGTTTCGTTGTTCAAGAATACAGGGGACTTCAGATAGTTTGTCAAAATATTGGTTTTACGGCGGTTAATTTCTAGTCCTACCTGCTGACTTGCGGCGTGAAGATCGTTTAATATCGACTGCAGCTCCATCTTATTCTCAAACAGCAACACGATGTCGTCGGCAAATCTGAAGTGACTTATATATTTATTGTTTATATTTAGACCGACCCTTTCCCATTGTAGTTGTCCAATGACTCGTTGTAACACTGCTATAAATATACTTTGTGTAAATTATTTCATCACCACTGCTCTCAAAACGGTGAAGGAAAACATCGTGAGGAAACCGGCATGTCCTAGAACCAAATATTCGAAGACATGTGTCATCTACCTCCGCTCTCGAAGAGAGGAGGCCGGTGTCTAAGCACTCCCAACATTATAGGCGATTATACTTATGCCATGCTATATTCTATACAAGTACTGTATACTTCATCAATACAATGCCATGATCCTCTCCAATCCAGTAGGGAATCCGTACCTAGATCGGAATGTTCCATTTTATTTTTTTGCCTATTTTTGTTTTTGAAGTGAAAACTTCTTTAGGCGCGTTGGGCATTTTTGAGATGGGACTAAACCATTGATTTCGCGACACTGTGATGACACCAGCTTTTGACTATTCAAAAGACATCAACGCATTGATTACCGCGGTGCGTATAGTAAAAGACATCAATGCGTTGATTACCGCTGTGCCGAGTTTTTTTCAAGTTTTCACTTCTGTCGTCACTTCCGGAGTGACATTTTTTTTTTTTGTCAGTGATTTTATTTCTATAAATAGGTTAAACAAACGTCCTATACACGTCAAAAATAATATAAATTAAGTTTTAAAAACTATTTGAGGTCGACGTTTCCTATCTGACTACTCTGAGAAGAAAGACCGAAATAAAATCAGAGTTCACAGTCTCTTATAAAGTTCAGGCATTCATAATTTTGGTCAGATCATGTGAGGACCAAGTAGAGTAGTGTCTGAAATGGTCTTTTTAGGGAAGAACCACTCAGATTTGAGTGGACCAGTCCAATCAGTGCACGCTTTAGTCAATAAATCCTACTTCCTCCTACTATAATATTAATATCTAGATGAACGTCGTTTCCTAAAAATGAAACCTACCTAGATCGATTTATCGCCCCCGGAACCCCTGCCTACTAAATTTCATGAAAATCGTTGGAGCCGTTTCCGAGATTCAGATTATATATACACTTACAAGAGTTGCTCGTTTAAAGGTCGTCGATAAATGCGAAAGTTTGTGAAGATGGATGGATGTTTGTTACTCTTTTACGCAAAAATTACTGAACGGAATTGGATGAATGTTTTGTTTTTAACAGAAAGTTTTTAACCTGGATTAACACACGGGATACTTTTTATCCCGATATTCCCACCGGATCGAGACTTATGCAGGTGAAACCGTGGGTCGCAGCTAGTATTACTTATATTGCATCGCAGGGGTACGTACGTCCTGCCAGGGTTGCGAAGAAGTCCGAAAGGGATATCGTGGCCCCGGCAACATGGCAACTGAAGGAACACGGGTGGTTTTAGTCAGTAAGAGTCTGACACGCCCTCCCGCTCCGCCCAGAGCGGGAGTAGTTATTTGATAATTCCCCACATAAAAAAGGGTTACGTACGTCTTCAGTTCCGATGTTGCAGACCTTTTCAAAAGATATCTTTTCAGAAAATCTAGTGAAGGCGTAGTGTAGGGAGGTGGACGAACAATGATCACAATCTGACATAATTTTCGCACCACACCGCATCAGCAACTTATTAAAATGATGACTAAAATCCAAAAATGATAATTATTTCAAGAATTTTGCAAGTAAATTCGCAAAAACTATCTTTTTAGTTACGCGACTGCGCATAACACCAAGGACGGCTTATAGTAACAGTAGGCAGTCCGTTACCCAAAGTTTTTTGAACTCTCCGCTTTAAAACTTAAAAACTAACGTTACAAAGTAAATTTTTATTTTTACTAGCTTTTTAACTACGTGTGAATTTTAAAAATCCCACCGAAATTCACAACCTCTTGGATAGTCAGTTGTTTCTGCTTCCCGCGTAAACAGATCTCTTGGAGGTCGTTGAACCCAACGGTACCGTGCAACTTGTCCGAACCGGTTGGTCGACGTTGCTGTGACGTCATTTTTAGTTCGACTACTTGATCGTAGATGGTGGTAGTGACGATTGTTTGTACAGATTTTTTTCCGGTAGGGAATTTGATAATGCTCTTATGAGATAAAATTCACGGTTTTAAAATTGTTGGTTTAATTAATTAAGCCCTTGTTGAGCTGTGGAATCTTATAGGGTTGTGTTAATATTAATTAAGTACTTATTTGAGTTTTGACAGGACGTGACTCAACGTTTGCAGTTATTACAAAAATTCAACCGCTCAAGTAACAAAGGCAATTTAAAGTTAAAGCTGCTTGTCATGTTAAAAAAATTAATTAAGCGCAACTTGATTTTAGGTTCACACCAGGTGCGTTAGCTACAGGTTGCACACCTTTCGAACAGATGTTAAGATTATTTAATTCATAAATATTATGACTCTAATTGTAAGCACCTTGTATGTAGAATCCCTATTTTACGAGATTGGGTACACTCAAACATATTCATAAAATCATTTCGTTTTAATTTTAAGACCTTGCACACTTTTTTGTTTAACTAATTTATCGTTGGACACCTGTTATTGAGTAGCAGAACTAAACTACAAAACAAGTTTTGAACACTACTAGCGCCATCTATTTCATAACTTAGTAAAGTTAGCACTACCATCTCTTACATATTTACAGAAACTGCATGCACTCTTTTGAACTGTTGCTAAATTTATTCACGAGATGTCACTGTTTAAATCATCAGCCACAAAACAATTGGTCACTGTCTCGCTGTTATGATTTCGTATCATTTCTAATAATTTACGGTAAAAATCTGACAAAGTAAATGTTATGTGTTTAGGCTTGTTTAGTGTGACTTCAATACTGCATTGGTAAGTTATTCATTATTAAAATTATGTAGTACATGCACAAATCATAATAATTGTTTGTTTTCGTCCTAAAATAATCGAATACCTACAAATAACAGCAATTGTTTTGCTGTTTGCAGTAATTTTCATTGTTTTACGATCTAAGTAAATACTAGACAGGTTGCTGGCATTTAATCTAGATAGAATTTAATCCATTACTACTGCAGGAAATCGAATGTAGTCTACATTCAAATGCCGTCTGCAAATTGATGAATATTGAATCGGTCGGGCGTTCGTTTATCTACTATAGACAGCTGCCGGCTAATCTACTTCTAAAAGTAGTAGGGAGACTAAAATATAGCTTTGTTTTGACATCTATAAATATAAGTATAATATTATAAAGTTTAAATTTGTGAAATTGTATGTAGAGAGACTTACTTCGGAACTACTGAACCGATTTCGAAAGTTCTTTCACTAATTGGAAGCTACTGTAGTATTGCCGAGTGTTATAGGATAAATATTTATGTTAAAACAAGGAATTTCACGCGGTCGATGTCGCGGGCAGAGGCTAGTTATTTATAAAATTATAGGTAAATACTTATCTAAGTATTTACTTATTTAATCTGCAACCGTCAAGTCTGGTGATAAATTCTCGCCTTTTTTCTGTGTGCAAGCTGTGGGAAAATTGAATAGATACGGGCTGACATTTTTGCTGAATAATAATGTACTTACTTAAGGCGACGACAACAGATTTTTAATAATTTTACACTGAAGATAACGTCTAAACGAGTAGTGTTAATGATTTGGAAAAAATATGTATGTTAAATAAGAGCATTTTTTAAATATTTTAATATAGGCATATTTTGGATTATTTTTATATTACATAGTGAAATTAATTTGTAAAGTTAGGTCTAAAAAACTGAGAATCGCGCAAAATCTATCAAGCGTATTTTTCTGCGGCGGTTGGTAAATTTGTGCATCAGTAAAACAAACGTAATAAAAAAACTATTGGCCGGTTATTTCGTCTTACAATGTCAGTACTAAAAATACGTAAGCAGACTAATAAATAAATGGCTAGTAAAAATGATGAAATGGGCAGTTAGATAAATAGTTCGGCAGTTCACAGGGAGCATAGATACCCGAACCCGAACCGATTGAAATTCTCTATTCTTGGAACTATTGTTGGTGAATCATTTGGGTTAGATTAGGTTAGAATTATGACCATTAAAGCGCGAAGGCGAGCGAGCGAAGCGAGCGTGCCGCGACAGCAGCCGCTGAGCGCCAGATCCCCTCTATTGTTGATGGATTAGGTTAGAACATTGTCGGAACAGTCGGTAAGAAATCTCATTCTAAGCAGTTAAATAACTGCTTAGAATGAGATTTCTTACCGACTAATTCCGATTTGTCAACTGCCCACTCGTTATTTCACTGCTCAGTATTTATTAAATGATCCATTTTATTGTTTTTTACGACTGATTTTTGTTTAGGTACTTTACTGCTAAGTTTTAACTGCCGAACTTGTTAATGCATTTTGTAATTTTTAATGTACCAAAACTACTATATATAACTGCCGCTTTAAATCAGTGCCATAATAAATTAATAATGCGTCTAATTTAGGACAGTCCTATTACTGACTGGACGTACGAAGCGTTGAGCTCAGTACAGAACACGTAAGCTAACCACTCAAGGTCACTGGCATATAACAGCATCTTAAATAAATATAAACTGTAAAAAAGGAGCATTTAAAACTAAGAAAATTAACATGCGAGGCCAAAACTGTTCTTATATCCGATATTTTAATAAATAAATACTGCAGCTCTGGTGTTCTGATAGGGTCCGATTGGACATACCACACCAGTAATTCTTCAGAGCAGTTTCTTCGCATATAATGTAGACTAGGATTTCACGAAGTCGAACGAAGTAAAAGGAGTATGTAAAGATCGTAGCAGGTGGCGTTCTGTAGTTTCTGTCTACTCCCATGGAAGAAGGCGCGAGTTTATGTATGTACTCGCTTCCGTCAGCGGCTTCACCCGCGTGATATCTTTATTACACAGTTACTCAGCATCTGAGAGCAAATAAAAAATCAAGACATAGCGCTGCGAACAGTACACAAAAGCATGCCAAAACTACACCTCCGCTCTGTGCATACACGTTCACACGCACACATTTACAACCAAACTACACCTCACTAAGTGCACACAGGTTTACGAAGCCGGCCTCACGTCACTGTTGACAGCTATGTCTTGTATTTTTATTTGGGCAGAGCTCAGCATAGCAGCATTCTCCTGGTGAAATATTTTTTTCAATCGGTTCAGTAGTTTTTGAGGTATATTCATAAAAAAACAAAAATACAAATAAAAACAACTCTTTATAATATTAGTGTAGTGTAGATGCACGTATAGATTTCACATCGAATTTGGCCAAAATCAATCGTAATACCTACCTGAAAAACCGACCTTTTTAAAGTACATCCCAAATAAAATCTCTCAGAGTAAACTCCGCATTGCGTATTAAGTGAGTGCTCTGTAAAGTCCTCACAAAGGACACTAGACAGACATAGGACGCTCTTTCGGCCATTTTGAGGTCAAAGCTAATCTTACTTTATCGATCACCTAGGTGTTTTGATGTTGGATGAAAAATACGCAGTTTGAGGAGAAATCTGTCATTTTGGGGGCTTTGGCAGTGAATAGACATTTACCACATTCATACCACAAACTAGCTTTCTTCCCGCGACTTCGTTCACGTGTAAGTCGTAAGATACACAATATATTAAAATAACAACTAGGTACATTTTTTTTATAAAACTCCCTCGGTTCCCGACCCACCGCGTCACATCACCCGCCCGTGCTGACTTTTTTTGTTTTTGCTCGGCTCCTAAGAGTCATAGCGTGATGTAAAATAGCCTATGGACCTTCCTCATGAATCACTCCGTCCATTGGTGAAAACCATAAAAAAATCCATTTGGTAGTTTAGGCAGCGCATGCAAATAATTCTGTTTCAAGAGGTATTTCTTTCCGATTTGCTAGACAAAGGTTGTGATAACTCGGCTAATATGCATGATATAAATATAATTTACTGCCTGTGTAGCACTGAGGAATAATTTAGCTTTCTACCAGTGAAATTTTGAGTTTTTGAATTGGATCATTAGTTCCGGAGATTACCCCCCTTTTTTTTTGGTGGGAAATTATCAAACAACTTCTCCCGCTCTGGGCGGAGCGGGAGGGCGTGTCACTCTTACTGACTAAAACCCACCCGTGTTCCTTCGGTTGCCCTGTTGCCTGGAGCCACGATATCCCTTTCGGTTTTCTTTGCAATCCCGGCAGGCATCGGCCCTAATGGACCCCGTCAATTCTGCTGACATGTCTTTGAGGCGCGCGTGGAACACAACGCGCCGTCGTCGACCCGGGCCTGGTCCTTATTGGACGGCGAGCTCACCGTCCGCAAGCCCGCGCTTACGGTGGCCGGAAATCGGCCTGCGGGAGATTACCCCCTTTTTTTTTTTTTGAGGGTGGGAAATCATCAAATAACTTCTCCCGCTCTGGGCGGAGCGGGAGGGCGTGTCAGACTCTTACTGACTAAAACCCACCCGTGTTCCTTCGGTTGCCCTGTTGCCGGGGGCCACGATCTCCCTTTCGGTTTTCTTCGCAACCCCGGCAGGCATCGGCCCTAGTGGACCCCTTCAAATCTGCTGACATCTCTTTGAGGCGCGCGTGGAACACAACGCGCCGTCGACCCGGGCCTGGTCCTTATCGGACGGTGAGCCACCCATTGCTCACCGCCCGCAAGCCCGCGCCTACGGTGGCCGGAAATCGCCCCGCGATTCCCGACGCCCTGGGCGTCTCCTCCTGCGGCGGTTAGGGGCGTGAGGGCGCGAAATTTGCCTTTCCCTCACGCGTTCCGCCTCCTTCGCGAGCATTACAGCTTCGCAGAAGGAGGTGACGGCCTCCCATTTCCTCTCGCTCCGTACCATGGCCTGAACCAGGGCCGGACGCGAGAGATCACCGCCGCCGATCGCCTCCACGAGGACACGGCGATGCTCCGCCCAAGCTGGGCAGACCTACATACAAGCAAACAAACAAACAAATTTTACCTCTTTATACATATATAATATTAGAATAGATAGATGACTCCAAAGCTGTACCCTAATTACGTAACTTATTTTCGTAAACAATTTTGCCTAATTTGTTTCATTTTGACAGTTCAACAACATTCATTGCATTATTTACGTTGTTGAGTAGATTTTTTTTCCAACTTATGAAGCAATGATTTTTTCAAAATTTTAGGCTCATTAGTTTTAGAGATAAGAGGGGGGAAGGGTCAATTTTCATCAATTTTCTTAAAAATTAGGATCCTCGCAACAAGTCCTTTCATTTAATATGTCACACGGTATAGTTTGCAAATCTTTTTTTTTTAATTTTCTTATTTGCCCCCATAAGTGCCCCCATATTCAAAATTCATGTATTTACGTTACACGTACGTGTTTGGGTCACAGAAATACGTATGTGTACCAAATTTCAACTCCTTCGGTCCATTAGATCTTGTGAGGTACGGAACCCTAAAATTAGTAACTTAGCTCTTGGTCTGTAACCGGTTTAAGGGGACTACAGGAGCTAAATGTAAGTTTTATAATGCCTAAAAGTATATGATCCACTGCAGTAAACAAATAAAATAAAAAAAGATATTCTACAGGATATATGCTACATGAACAATGTATTGAAAACATAATACAACTAATTTGATACGATAGAAAAAAATCACGAAGATACCTCTAACAATTTATTTTAACGTTTGAAAACCGAATTAATATATATGCAATCATTCTGATTTTTTGTCAGATTATTCTACATGCAATATATCAATGCTCCCGCAGACAAGCGCGACGCAATTCTGGTAGAACAATTTCCGTTAAATTTTCTTAGAAATTCTTTTATTTGAGTCGCGTCGCGCCTGTTCGGGGAGCCTTTAACGTAATAGTGTGCAGTTTTTAGTCCAATAGATTTTTTGTAAATGGATTATTGCCTCATATTTTGCAATAAATTACCAGCGTTGTGTCATCGCGCTTCTTTCTTTTCTATGCAGGAACAGTGACCGCGCTTTAGCTGTTGTCGGCCTCTTAACAGCAGTTTTCCTAATGCTCTTTGCCTTACATGGTCTGTTTCCAATATTTACAGCCAGCAGGAGTAGCAGGTCCAGCGGCTCCGTCCGTAGTTTTAATAAAAAGCAAAAGTAAATACATTTTTCTCGTCAACTGTATCAACGCAATCGACACTGTTAAAATACAATTTTGTCCACAGATATTTTGTCTAAGTTGTCTTGTTAAGTTATACCACTTATTTATAAACGTTGCCTAAAGTTATCTTTAAACGTCTCTTGACTTTAAGCAACGTATATAAAATAAACCCCTTGTTGTATTGAGTATACCTAGCTACTTAAGAGTCCATAATACCTCAGCTCAAATTCACTCCTTATCTCGCTCGCACGATAGCTCGCAAAATGAGGCTCAATAGTTTAGGTAATTTCTTTTTACGGCAAAAATAATAGTAATTTAAAAAACCGGCCAAGTGCGTGTCGGGCCACGCACAATAAAGGGTTCCGTAGTTGGGATGAAATTATCCCAAAAACCAACGTTTTTGGGAAAAAGGGTTTTTCCTGAGAAAAAGGGTCTTTACAGACCGACAGACAGACAGACAGACGGACAACGAATTGATCCTATAAGGGTTCCATTTTTTTTCCTTTTAAGGTATGGAACCCTTCAAATAAAACATATAGTATCTTCTTTATAGTTAGTTCAGGTATTATGTAAAGTTTCATGATCTAATTTAAAGTATTTTTATTAACACCAGCTGTTTTTGTTCGGTTTGGAGGTAACTTTGTTTTTTTTTTTTTATCGAGATAATTCTACGGAATCGTGTTTTCATACCACATAACTACTACTAAACATTAATCCTCAACTTTACCATATATTTATGTCAAAATTAATGATGCAGTATTTCTATTATTATTCGATATAACGGAGAATAGGACTAAGCAATGTGAGGTAGTATAGACTCTTAACAGTTGAAAAATACCTTGCAAAATGTCTTGAATGTCCCATGTTTTGCCACCATTAAAATATTTTAATAACTCCCACGATAATAGCGTAGGTGGTACTATTAATATCCGGAAACGACTCTACCTCCCACTCATCAGCTTCCGAGCTTTTAATAAACTAGTTAGATAACTTTCTAGGGAAAACATGGAAATAAAATTAATGTTACCACTTGATTTAAAATAAATAATTCTATTTATAATTTTATTTACGTCATTGAGAGCTTTTTATAACCACTTAGGGTGACGTCAGACTAGGGTTAGAATTTCGAAATTTGAAAAGTTCTGACAAGAAGCCGAACAATTGTAAAAAAGTCCAGAGGTTTGCTTTTATTCTTTCTTTTTTCAGTATTCATTTTTTATTTAAAAAAGAAATAAATTAAATAGACAACTCCCGATAAATGACTAGGCCTGATAAAGCCCAAAACTAGTTGATATTTTTTCCATACAAATTTCAGGGGGGTTTTACTCCACTGTTTGACATGGTACATCCAAAATTAAACATGATATCGTTTTGTTTCATTATTAATTTTGTCTGTGCGGAAACAGAATAGTAAAATAATGAGCCGTTAAAAAGTTAGGAGCCCACAAAGATTCCTTTTTCTTGCAAATTTTAACGCAACTTTGGGGGTAAATAAGCAATAAAAGAAGTGTAAAATCTCCAAAACAAAGTCGGCACCGACAAAGCTTAATTATCGAAGAGTTCAATAAACTTTATTTGTAATTGATTTATGCAGTGGTTTTTTCATAAAACTCGATTTTCCAAAGGACTTTTCGTAATTTTTTACGCGCTCGTTTTACTAAAATAGTTCGGAACGGTGTTTGTGTGCGTGCGAACTAGACGTTGTGCATGTAGACCAGCGTCTAATTGCTCATCACTGACACTATCTCTGTCGGACACGATGCCAGGTGAGACAGCGTGCTTTTCGGCCATGCCCACTAGTGAGTTCGAGCCCGCGACTAGTTTAACCTTAAAGCCGGACATGTCCGGACAAAATGCGGAGGGATTGTAACCCTTGGCCAAACATCCATAATTTGGTGCTACGCTTGTTGAAATCCGTGGATGGGTGACCATCCATTATATATCGAGATCCCTCCGTGCTTCAAAAAGCAGGTCAAGCCGTTGGCCGCGGCTGTCATTTGTACATCTTTGACAGTCTCTACGGGTAGTCAGAAGTTCGAAAGTCTGACAACCAGTCTTACTAAGGGGATCGTGTTAGTGAAACGGCTAGGCAGATGATTACTCTAACATCGTTGGAAAAAAGCTAGGCTGAGCAGATTCTTTCTGTATATCAACCCAGGATATGCGGAAATGGTAGCAGAGGATACTCCAGAAAAAAAAAAAGTTTACGCAGATTCTCTGTTACATTTATCGCCTTGACGTCGAGTCCCGCCACGTCGAGTCCCGCCACGTCGAGTCCCGCCACATCGAGTCGCCGCTTGTTCTTTTGTATGATGTTTATTACTACAATGAAAAATTTCTGCCTGGTGCCGCCACGTCGAATGTGACGAAAGGTACAGTCAATGAAACAAATTATTCAAATCATAATATTTTTATTTATTTTGACAATCATTGTAATAACTTAAAAAAAAATAACATTAATTCTTTTAATTTGATAGGCAATAAGTATACGACAAAGTTCCCTTTAGAGGATTATTACATTTAGTGACATAAAGGTATCACGTCCTAGATCACACAGGTTAATAGGTATATATAATATATATAAGGTTAATATATATATCTTAGTAATCACAGAATTTTTTTTTAAATAAAATTTTAAGTGATTTAGCTAAATAATAATAAAGATATGTTCTGATCACTATTCATTCCTAATGAAAAAATACTAGAAAAGACTAGACTTTAACTAAAATTAGAATAAAACTTGACGTGATTTAAAAAAAAAACTTCGTATTTTTTTAGTATTATAGTGTGACGGAATTTTGAATAGAGAAAGGAATTTCTTGATTAGTTTTTATAATGATTGGAAATTGAAAAAAATGACATTTAATTTTTATTTAATATAATTCCAATACGAAATAAGTTGACTGCAGAAGAATTGTGTATAATATAAATAACTATTGAAGTACTTCATAATTAAATTGTAATTATAGTTAATCAATCTTTAGATATATTGGCATTGTTTATCGTTATTGTGTACTTAACATCTCTAGTGTATTTTGTTCTTTTGCATGCCTTCTGGTTAAATATGGCTGTTGCTAATTACATTTTTTGGTCATCGAGTTTTGTACCCATATTTGCAAAATGAATATCTTATCTCATCTAGATATTTATTAAAGATTAATTTCAGCTCGGCTTGACATCATTTTGTTTTATATTTTGATGTCCCAGTCTAGCTAATATTAAATATATATGAATGTTAATGTACTCTGCCTATTAGATTTTGTTCAAGTTTTAAATCACTATTCCTGGATTCCTCTTTTAATACACTTATTGAAAGACAAAGGGTTGGTCGTTTCTTTTTTTTTTATCAAGGCGACTATTGGTCTGAGCAAAACCATTGTAAAGACGTACTTTTTAAATGCAGTTGTGTCTTCACGTCATCAAACAAGTACGCAATATTTTCTTCCAATACATATAAGTGTACCAAATTTCAACTTAATCGGTCCATTATATTCGGAACAAATTGGCTGTGACAGAAGGACAGACAGACAGACACACGCACGAGTGATCCTATAAGGGTTCCGTTTTTTCCTTTTGAGGTACGGAACCCTGAAAAGCCATAGGTATTTATTTCTACACACCACGGTACAGACGGACACACCTACACACTCTGGCAGCACACGCCAGCAGATGAATGCAAAGCCGAATGCCCGGCGGAAATGCAAAATACCTGTGGGGGTACCTTGGCCGCGTGGAACCTGTGGTATCTCCGTGTTACTTAACTCATGTAGGTAAATGAATGTGCGGAAGTCAGACTAAATACTAAAACACAGACTCATCTGCCTAGCCCTTTACCTACTATATTCAGGTCGAAAATACTGGTATTCAGCTGCATCTGGTGAGGCTAGAAGCCTCACCAGATGCAGCTGAATACCAGTATTTTATATATGTGGAGCGACATATATATGGAGCGACTGCCTATCTGACCTCCACAACCCAGTTACTGGGTAGGTAATATGATTGCCTAATAATAATCTTTCGGGCTTCTGACAACCCGTAACTAACATACTTACAAACTATGAAAAACCCTTAAAGTTAAAAATAACATTTAAAAACAACCCTTCCACTCATTATTCATTAATTTCTAGTCAAAACCCTTGAAAACGTAAATAAAAACAGAAATATCGTATTAAAAAAACTCAATTGGAAATCAATTAACAAACAGCATAATGAAATCCCGCCAAAAATCTATAACAAAGAATACAGTATAACCCGACTTAACGTATTTGAGTAAAAAGAATTACTAAATACGTGGCGGGAGGTGAATCAGGAGACGTATGGTTGTCTCTTTCACTCCTACTGCGGGAGTGTTGCTATCTTTTTCTCACTTCTCACTCGCTTCAGACGTGTGACATCCCGTGGGCTTTGACTGCGGTCTAGGGTTGTGCGAAAGCGATTAAAATAATAATATTAATTGTTATTTTAAAGGGTTGTGTTTTCGAAAGTAAATTGCATTTACTGGTCAATTTATTGCTTGGGAGTAAGAACTAATATGGCGTCGAAAAATTACTCCACATCGCTGTCGACTGGTAATGTACCCAAGAGACATATTTACTTACTTATATTTTAACTTCACCCCCCTCCCCCCGTTCGCTAATTCCATCTGTTAACCTATAAATATATTCTTCTGCATTATTTCGTGAGTGCCCTGATAACTGCACGTTAAAGATATAAAAAATATAAGTACAAGAAAAATTGCTCCAATCATGATTTTATAATATTAGCCAATCACAAAAGTGGGAATGGTACTAACTGGCCAGACTCTGGTAAACTAGTAACTGAAATTATCACTTTTGCAGGCCACCTATTATAATTCACCCCATAGACGCTGGATGGAGAAGTAGAGCAGGGCCAAAGAAAAGATGGATGGATTATGGGAGGAATGATATGAAAGAGATGGGGGTGAATGATAGCGTGACGGTTGACAGGGGAGAATGGAAGATGGAAATGTGGTGCGCCAACCCCACGTAACATGGGACAAGGGCGGGATGAAGATGATAATGATGAACAGTATTACCTCACTCAAAGCTTTCTGAGCTGGCACTATTTAAATTGCCACCGACACGCTAAGAAGAAGAACATCCCTGATCAATGAATCACACTACTGATTCTCTGACTGGTCCAGTACCAAGAGCTTTTTGAACCCACTTCTTTCGAAAAGTTCCTCTGGTTATGCTCTGGTTAACCAAACCTTTTATAAATGTCGGCAAGCTGTTAAGGATACATTAAATATATATATACACACATCAAAAGTGTCTAGGGATCAACATATATTTTTGCAATAACTTTTCTCCTGATTGATATTAATTAAAATTTTCTTTAAGGATTCATCAAATAAAGTGTTTTCGTTTGTCACAGTAACGATAAACCAAGTCACCTTTGCATTAATAAAGAAATTTGCCATTTTCCTAATAAAGGGATTTTTGACATTTGAACCACTAACATTAAAGTTCGAAAAAAAGACTGAAATAACAGTTTTCTTTAAAATTTTATTGGGTAACTTAAACAATTAATAATCCGTGTTTCTACCGCGAACACTAACAACACAAGAACATCGGTTTGGCATACTCAAAATGAGTTCATCCAAATCACGCTGTGGAATGGCCGCCCATGTTCGTTGCAACAACAAAAAAAGGTCTTCTTGCGACTGGATACCCTCCATATTCGGCAGAGCTCTTCTCTGTAGCATATCCCATGCATGCTCAATCGGGTTCAAGTCTGGCGACTGAGCAGGCCAGAGCAGGACATTGATGTTAGCTGCGGCGAGAGTCTGTCTTACAACTCTTGCGGTGTGCGGTCGTGCATTATCATGCATTAACTGAAATAAGGGACCGATTTGCACTTGTAGAGGAACGATGACGTCAGATACAATCGTCTCAGCATAAATTTGAGCGTTGAGGTTGCCTCTGATCCAAATCAACTCAGTTCTTCCGCCGATCCAAATACCCGCCCATACTATGATGGTTCCACCACTATAAGGATGGACTTCCTGGCAGGATTTTAATCGCTGTTGGCGTCCAGGGGTTCTCCAGTGTCGTATACGTCTTGTATCCGGTCTCATACCAAAACGAGACTCATCAGAAAAGCACACGAAACGCCATTGTTCTTCTGCCCAATTTCTGTGTTCAAGAGCCCATTGATATCGAATCCTACGATTGTGCATTGCTATAGGTGGTACCCGTAGCGGTCTTCGGGAATGAAGGTTCACTTCATGCAAGCGGTTTCTGACTGTTTGGTCGCTAATTAAGTTCCCTGAAGAGTGATGAAGCCTCACGGCTAACATCATGGCGGTTATTGTTGGAGCTCTTCGAGTTAAGATTTGAATGTATCGGTCTTGTCTCCGTGTGGTGCAGCGATACCATCCTCCATGGCGCTCAGCCACGGTACCAGTGCTTCGGTAACGTGTCCAAAGTCGACTGATAACACTCTGACTTGTATTCAGAGCTAAAGCCACAGTACGTTGCCGGGAACCAGCTTCTATCATTCCCACGGCTCTGAGCATTTCTTCCCTGCTTAAATGACGTCGCCGCTCCATAATAACGTTGGTTTTAATCAGTAGTAGGGAAACAGTAGCAGTAATAATGTCTTCAATGCGTTGTATGTTTTTATAGGGAAAATATTGACAGCTGATTTTCATCTTTTACTCGAATTTGATTAACAGTTCCTGTTTCAAATTATGAAATGCACCAAAAAGGATCCATATAAATTTATATAATCATAAATTTATTACAAAGCCACATCTCAATCTCAAGAAATCCGCATAAAAATGCTTGATCCCTAGACACTTTTGATGTGTGTATATATATATATATATAATAATGACCTCTATGGCCGCAGGCCTGGCCTGATTTAATTTATATGTTATAACTATTATTATTATTATGCAAATAAGCGTTTTGGTTGAACTGTAAGCTTATAATATATTTTTTTTAATATGTAAACGGTGATACAGTCAGCTTCTCCATCTTTTTGACTCCTGTTTCAATCTTAATCTGCCTGCCTTTTTCCAACTATGTTGGGGTCGGCTTCCAGTCTAACCGAATGCAGCTGGATACCAGTATTTTACAAGGAACGACAATTACTTGGGTGCAGGCGGATACCAGTATTTTACATGGAGCGACTGCCTGTCTGACCTCCACAACCCAGTTACTGGGTAACACTAACACTATACGTCTTGGTAAGACTGGTTGTCAGACTTTTTTTACCCATAACTGCTGTTATAAATCTACTAATAGTATTTATAAGCTGTTTGATTCTTGTTTATGCATACCATCTTTATACTCGATCCCTCAGAACTGATGATCGTTATCCATCTTGTGGAAGTCTAATCCCGGTTTGGCGCCAAATATGTTGGTCCGGAAAGCCTAGACAGAGTGACATTCTATCAGCGATCACGATGATGGGAAAAAAAAAGATTTTTGAAAAAAAAAAACATTGGGTATTAAAATCTCAAAAAAGTATGGGATAGACTAGCTGCGCCCCGTGGTTTCATCCGCATAAGTCTCGATCCCGTCGGAATATGGAGATAAAAAGTATCCTATGTCCTAACTCAGATCATGGTCTACCCATGTGCGAAATTTCATCCAAATCCGTTCAGCTCTTTTAGCGTGAAAGCGTTACAAACATACAAAAAATCAAATCATTTCTCTTTTTAACCGACTTCCAAAAAGGAGGAGGTTATATGTTCGTAGCGTAAGTTTATTTTTTATTTATGTATGTCCGCCGATTTCTCCGTCATTTGTGGACTGATTTTGAAAATTATTAATTATTAATTTTTGTTTGAATGGACATGCTCTCAAGGTGGTTCCATATAAATTTTATTAACTTTGCTTGGATAATTTTTGAGTTAGCTTCAATAATACGTATTTTTTCCCACTTAGTATGTCGATGATATGATAAGTTTCTGTCAGAAAGAAAGAAAGAAGAAAAAAAACACTACAAAGTTAAAAATAATTTTAATTTCGGAAGTCGGTGGCAAAAAACGAAAATTTTAAACCAAAGACAAGAGCTTTAATATATTAGTTTAGAAAAGCAAGGACTGGCTGGAATCGATTCGGATTTGTCCAGATTGCTGATTATACTTACTTAACTAATATTTTTTTTCATGGCGTGAGAATGGATAATTAGTAATAAATAAAAAAACAATTAATTATTAATAAAATAAAATAATTAATAAGTAAATTAATTATTAATAATTATTATTTATAATAATAAGTAAATTAATTATTAATAATTATTATTTATAATAATAAGTAAATTAATTATTAATAATTATTATTTATAATAATTAATTCGTCCATTCAACACACCAACCACGTAGGTATAAACTATAAAGTTTATGCTTACGTATAGTGGTTGAATGAACTTCATTATGTACCTACTTGTAGTTGTTGTACTATGGTATGTTACTTAATCTACTCATTATAACGGTTACCTTAATACTAACCTATATTTTGCGGTTTTCCTTATGGGTTCCGTCCGGTGATGCTATTGTTTATCGCTGCAATGAATATTACTGCAATAATTTTTATCGTATGATTTTTAGTAACAGCAGTATTTTGCCTGTGATGACTGACGCTTCTGCTTCCAGTCCTTGGACGCCACTCGGTCACAGCCTTACTCCACCTGTCAATTCTGTCAATTTCTGTCTCAAGTACACGTCAAAGGCTATTGTTTTCGGATCTAGACATTTAGAACTTGGTTATTTTAGCGTTATTTGAAACTTGAATCCTGACTCTCTGACTCAATGAGTCTGTGCAACTGTCAGCCTGGATACAGCCTACTGTGTGGGCCACCCATTTCTCGGCATCATATATTATACTGATGGCTTCATCGACGGCACAACACTAGTAAACCGTCAACGTCAAATACCGACTCGAGCCCAGTGCAGTTCCTCGGCCAAACTATCTTCTAGATTCGCTGCATCGTCCGTTCAAATCAACAGCCCACTTTACTCAGCAACGCTTTAACTGACTAGCCGAAACCCCTGCACAAATCTATATAAAAAAAAAAAAAAAACAACAACAAGCAACCCTGTCGGCCGCCGCCCTCTCGCATAAAATCAATATTAATGGAGGTCGCTTCACCTCTAGATGTGGCATGTCTCTCACTTTATCAACATTTGCTACTGCATATATCGAGTATCGATTGCTTGTATTCAGGAACCGATGTTAATCGATACTTTGGAAGCGAGTTTAATCCCAGCAGCAGGAAAGTCAGTTTACGCTGACACTGACGCGGACGTTGACTATGGATTGCGTTCTAATTTTGATTTCAAATATTGATGTCCTTTTTTTTTTTAATGGCAGACACCACTCATTCTATGGTTTGCACTTCGCAAGCACTCAGCTTGCGAAGTGGGAACCATAGAAACATTAATTAATACCGTACTATTACTTATTTGTAACAAACCAAGGGAATATTGACATTTGTAAACCCTGCCTATTCTTGCTTATTTCTTTACTAATTATTGTGCGTTTTTATCATTTCTTACGTAACGATATTATCGTGGACGTTTACGTCCATGACAAGGCATCACGATGAAACAGGGAAGTAAAATGTATGGAAATACATTACATACTAACCTAACCTAACTCTTCTTAAACGGCTGGAACGATTTGGATGAAAATTTGTGTGTATATTTGAGTGGGTCCCTGGATGGTTTGAAAATACAATTGGACCCGGTAGGGGGCGCTGGACAGGACAACGTCAGTCGGGTCCGCTAGGTATGTAATAAAATTATGAAGACGCTATTAAATTTCCATTCACGATAACGTTATACCGTGCACGTATTTCCATACATTTTATGGATGTGGACGTGGACGTACACGATAATATCTTCACGTAAGAAATAAAAAAAGCGCACATAACCTACTCACTCCCCAATTTTATTTAAGTATACTTAACCAAAAGAATTCGTTATCAGACACAATAATCCGAAGCGTCAATAATAATATAAAAAGATTAAAAGTGTGATTTCAAAAGATTCCTGTTTTAAGGAATTCAAAAAGTTGTTATTTTTACCTTCAACGGTATTCAAAATTCTTCGACATATTGTACGACATTATGGGGTGACCATGTATTTTGTATTATCGGGACGGTCCTGATTTTGGTACTGGAAGTACTTACAGAAATCGAGAGCGAGTGTGATTTTATGTGCTACTATTACAGAAAGCAGCAATGTGTTGTATACCTTATCTCGTGGTCCTCACGAAGTACAAAAGAGTAACCTATGTCGCATCTCGTGGTTAAGAAACGTAAGTAAGGGCCTTTAAACATTGGCAATTTGAGAGCGTATTTTCAGCGAGGCTATTGTTTAACGCGCTCATTGCGTGTGCATAGTGAACACGCCAAGTGTACGCAACGTGTTCTTTTTGCGTAACGAGAGCAATTGACGTGAGTGCACAAGAGAGAGAACAAGACTAGTAAGTGTACAAATGCGTTTTCATAATAAAACGCAGAGAACAGGTCGTTTCGTCGCTGCTAGCTCGCTTCGCACTAGCGGAGAGCACGGTCACAAATCACGCTGGCTTTTGAAATGTATTGTGTATCTTCTCTTCCTGCACGAACTACATGAGACCAACCTATGCCGCATCCCGTGGTGAAGCAATGAGTAGGTAAGCGAGCAAGTACAATACCGGGCCTGGGCTGACTGCTCTTCCTAGGGTATTAATCCAGTACCCTGTCTGGGGATTATAGCTAGCTTATAGAAAGAACGTAGCTACAGAATTATGATATATTACTTTATCATTATTATTTGTTAATGTGGTATTACAGCCCATAAATATTGTAATCAAAGGTAATTTAATTAATTACGCTATCGTTTCCTTACAATATTGTAAATGGTTTTGCATATAATATAATGACGCCCTTGCAGCTGTAACATTAAAGCCTGTAAACAAGGTTGTTTTCGTAGTCAAATAATAGCAGCAACTGTAATATCAATATTTTGATAACTCTTTTTAATACCTATTTTATTTCTGCCTTTCTCTTTTCCAGGACATGTAGGACATTAAAGCCTATATAACATTACTATTATTTTAGAAACTTTCTGGTTCCCGCATCGCGATACAATTTTTCAAAACCACAACAGCCTGCTTCTCTAATATACATCATATCTACATACTGTGATCAGCAATCTGTGGCCAAACGTGGTATTTGTGCCAATTGCAAAAGTTCTACACTAGGACAGTGGTCGGCAAACCTCGGCTCGCGAGCCGCATGTGGCTCTTTGGGCTATATAGAGTGCAGCTCTGTACACATGTCGATGAGCACACACTCAAACACTCACACACACTCGAAGGTCGGAGTTTCGGCCATTAAGCAATATATCAAGTTTTATTCAAAATTCAAACTATTTTTCAGAATTCAAACTATCATTTCCGATTATTTTCACCAAAAAATAACAAGACATCGAAAACGAATAAGTTAGATGCCTTCATGAAGGCATCCTACTTCTTAGCAAGATAATTTTATGAAGCGTTGTGGAGTGAAAGAGGATGGGAGTTTTAATTGTATTGAGATAAATTGGACACACAGAAAGGATTGGCTCTCATAAAAAAAAATATTAGGTACAGTTTTGTCTAATGAGTTTGCCTAAGGAGTTTGCCGACCACTGAGCTAGGTTATTGTAGCAGATTACAGATACAGTCAAAACCGTTTATAACGACTTGGCTTAAAACGACGTACCGGTTATAACGACGAAATAAGTTCCCAGATTTGTGTTTGGTTATGACGACTATGGGCGACAACCGTAATCCGACGGTCCCTTCGAAGTAGCTATAAACGGTTTTCACTGTAGTGCCATCCACGATGACACACCCCACTCTTCTTCCTAATTGCTTACAGTACAGTAATAGCGTTTGAGAAGAAGAGTGAGGCGCGTCTTCGTGGAAGGCATATCTATAACTCCCCTAAATGAACTCCCCAATTTGAATGAAATCAAATAACAAAGCAAACCTTCCTTAAAAATACGTATTTCAAGAAATATCCCAAATCTTGTAATACACATGGTCACCCTACCGGTACTGTCGGCGACAGCTGCATCAGAATATCCTATTACATGCAAAAAAAAACACACCCTACTAAGAAGTTATTAATTTAATTTATTTTACACTAGAATATGTAACTTGTACTCGTATGTAATAAAACTATATGTCGATTGCTCATTTAAAACTGCCAGTACCTAACTTATTATTTAACAAATGCCTTAATTAATGTGATTAAGGCATTTGTTAAAATAATAAAATAGAATCTGGCAGTTTTAATTTGTTTTACACCACACGGTGTAAAACAAATTAATTAAGGCATTAGTTGCATTGGAATAAAATTTGCCTATTTCAAAGGGTACATTTTGTACCAATTTAGTGTTAAAGGAACAACAGGATATTAATAGGCGAAATGTGGGTGTACTATAGGTATACCTCTGCCTCACCCTTCGGGGATTACATGCGTGATGTTATGTTATAAGTGCTAAAACGAGGTTGAAAAATAAATGCAAGATAAAATTGTAACCGATTTTTATAAACTTCAGCAGTTAGAATTTGATACTTTGAAGAAAGGGGTGTCTTTCTTCAAAGCAGGGTAATTGCGTAACACACTTACAGTAGCAATGGCATTCATTTTGACAGTTCAACAACATTAATTGCGTTATTTACGTTGTTGAGCAGACAAATTTTTCGAACTTACGAAGCAACGGATTAGCAATCCTTCAAAATCATTCAGATTGTAATTGAAAGTGTGTTACGCAATTAGGGTGCTGATTGGTAAGTTTAATTACTCTGCATAGTGTTGGAAAACTTAAAACTACAACTATTACAAAAACTATTTTGAATTTACGACATTGCCTTGGTTCGGAGTCTACAACCGTTAAATAACAGCAATAAAATTATCCTATAAAATATTTGATTAACATACACACTACAGGTAAAAAAATCATCCGTAGTTATAGACCTGTATTATTTTATCATTCGATAAATACCTCTTTAGTCGATCCTTTTTCTAACGTTTAAGTTTAGAATAGATTACTCAGCCAAACCAGTTGGCCCCCTAATGAGATTTAATTACGATACAAGAACAAAACAACTACAGATAAATAAAAAGGAAACCTTCAAACTGGTTTAAAAATTTCTCTGATGATTCTAAAACAAAAAATAAACAAAATAACTTGTTAATACCATTGCGTTATACTATCTTTGTCAACTTCCGTCAAATAGGAATGCCCGTATATACGAGACCTAATTTAAAAAGGATATCAAGAAGTATCAAGTATGACGACAGTTCTTGTAAGCTGGGCCCGCCCATTACCTCACGGGAGCATTGACCTCACGTATGTGGTGACCGCTTGCTGTCAAGTCGGCGAATCAATCTGCCATCGATATTATTGATACTTAGACTTTATAATCTGTGTCTTAGTACCTGTACTGGGATCTAGATTATCTGTGGTTTATTCTGTACGGCAAAGCAGCGCGTTTTGGCGGTATTTTTATTTGACTTCTAAAAGGAGGAGGTTATTAATTTGGATGTATTTTTTTTTTTCATATTTGGAATAAGTGCGACTGTGTCTCTGGATTGCAAGCAGAAAAGGATGGAAAATTAAAAATAAATAGGTACATAAACTGGCTGGTTTTATGTTCCTCTGTGCGCAATGCCAGTGTACGCACAGCTTTGTACTTATTTGAATACACTCTAACATCTCACCTGTATTTCTCGAAGTGATAGGCAGTGGTGTATTGTGCATCCACGTATCGCCAGTTATGCTTTAGTCTCCATATATAATCAGCCTATAATGTTCCCACTGCTGTGACACAGGCCTCCTCTCTGCGAGAGGGAGTGAGCTGTAATCCACCACGCGGGTCAGATGTCACATGTCTTCAATTTTTGATTCTCGGACTTGTCGACGGTTTGCCTTTTAATATTGCCCTAATTATCCATGCTGTAGTGTGTCTATGTAAACATTATCTCATGCACGTCAGCAGTGAAGTCGCTGTCACTAATGTCAACTGTCAGTTCACCACGAATGGCGGGAAACAGTGGAATGTGAGGCGATGCCTGCACGAGAAGTTGGGTGTGGTGATGAGACAATCTAACTTAATTAATCAACTTTAAATAATCAACAGTATTCTACAGATGCATACCAAAAAACTTTTCCAGTGACATACCTACTGAAGGATTTGAAGGATGCTGTTAGCTGTATATCATTGACTTATTCGCCTTCTACCATCCAAGTTAGAAGAGGAGCAATACTCTATACCGGGTTCTATGCGGGTTGTTTATCTACTGAGTTTGTTTCGCCATTTCTTCGCAGGGTTAGTCAGCACGCGTAGCATGACAAAAAAAAACTCGTTTTTTTTTAGCATGACAACCCTAAATATAAGTTTTATCGAAGGAAGAATTGATAAAATGACAGATAAACAATCACAATCTGTCATTTTGTCTATTCTTCCGTCCGTTTCTTGCTAAGCTTGCTGATAGGAAATTATGTCGACTACATCTAGCATTTTTTTTTTTTATGACCAGTAAAAGGGATTCCGATGGCCTATTTACAGAATTAACAATTTCATTTCATAGCAGTGTAATCTCTAGGACTCCAGGCACATGAATATAAAACTTCTAGGTTCCATTTTTAAAAACCACGTTGTTTTTTGTTGACGTCCATACTTTCAATTTTATTTTTTCTTCTTTCGTTTAGGCAAAACAAGATGAACTCACTTTTTCTTACAGGGTTTTGCTCAATCTCTACCCTAAAAATAACTGTTTCGAAATAAAATGGCAACCGCCCCCATCCCCATTCAGTAAGTGAAGTTATAAACACAAACATAACGCTTGCTTCCTTGCTGGGTAAACAGGAAGGCCCGTATGTCTACAAAGGTCCTTACTGCGTTTGTTTTATCTATGGTTACTATTTTTTTTATAAGTACAGACGTTTTACTATTTACATCTCTATGAAACAAACTGAACAAACTTGATATTACTATGTTGTTGTCATTGTGTCAGGAACTACACACTAAGTTATTTTACGTAAATTGTTATGTGTTCTATTTTGACAGAAAATCAATATAAAAACCGTTGCAATCGGTTTTAATATTGCAGATTTTCTGTCAAAAACTTCGTGTACGTTGACTTTAGGTTACCTAGCCTGGTTTAGAGAACCTAGGATCAATAAAAAAAAAACGAAACGCCTTGAATATGGAAAATTATAGATTAAAAAGCCAAACAATCTCTGATTATACCGGGAATTGAACCTGGAACTTCCGTGTTTTCTCCTAATCTAGCTTCGTTACACTAGCAAGTGACATAACAGTCGCTATTGAACTAAGGCATAAGCATAAGCAGTGGGAACATTATAAGCATAAAATCAGCTTATAATGTTCCCACTGCTGGGACACAGGCCTCCTCTCTGTGAGAGCCTCTCTCACTGGTCTTGGGCCGTTATCCACCACGCGGCCCCAGTTGGCGTACTTATGTCACATGTCTTCGAATTTTTGGTTCTAGAACATGCCGGTTTCCTCACGATGTTTTCCTTTACCGTTTTGAGAGCAGTGGTGATGAAATATATTAAAGTATAAACATTCGAACTATTTCTGCTCAATTCGCATCAGTATTTAAACGAGTTTTGAATACTTAATCGCTCATATCTACGTTCCATTGTTCAGAGCCGAGCGCAAAAGGGGACCATACGCCATTCTGTGCCCACTAACAGGTAGACACACAACAGTACCGGTGAAAAGAGACAAAACCATAGCTATTGCCCACCGCTACATTTTAACGCCAACGTTTAGACAGACGGACTTTCTTTCACATCGTACGGCCAATCAATAGAATAACAATCAAACAACCTGTCACGCCAGCATACGCAAATACACATACAAACGACCAAATACGATGCCACCGTCGCATTGGACGCGAAAAAATAGCCTAAAAACATGTGCGATAAGTGTATAAAGTATGTTTTAACTACAGGACGCTACATCGGTTAGGCTTTGAGCGCACGGGGACGCGACGCGTTGTAATCTGCGATCAAAATGGAAGCCGTCGGCCATCTTAGGTCTGCCGCGAGCGAGAGAGCGGTCCGCTTCGGGAATTTGGGAAATTGGTGTTTTTTTCTGTTGTAAAGAGAGCAGTATATAAGAGGTCGGTAGGCAGAGGACAGGGCGGGCTAGCGGGGGGAGTCTCGGCACGGGCAAAGCGGTGTGAAGGGAAAGAACTGCGGTCGGTCCGCGCAGCGTTAAACGTCCCGCGATAGGTCTCGAGATATTTCGCTCGTAAATCAATGTCACTTGGATTTTCTGATGCGAAAACGGGGTTTTGGATTTTTGTGTATTATTATTTTATACAAATTCCTAAAGTATTTGCTTGAGTTACGAAATGATATGTTGAAATCTCAGAGCAAATAAAAAACCAAGACAGCGCTGCGAATAATACAGTGAAGCATACCAAAATTACACCTCCGCTCTGTGCATAGACGCTCACACGCACGCATGTACAGTGGGCTGCATCAATTGGGTACCCCAATTGTATTAAAATTTTAATACAACTCAACTTAATACAACATAATTGATGCAGCCCACCGTACAACCATTTACAATCAAACTACACCTCACTAAATACATGCACACATGTATACGAAACCGGCTTGACGTCACCGTTGACAGCGCTATGTCTTGGTTTTTTATTTGGTCTAAGGCTGTGATGTATGGCGTAATCAGAACCTGTAGTTTTAATTGATATTAAAACTTCTAAGCAAATAAAAAGGTCCTACCGCCAACTGATTGCTTCCATGATAGATATAAAACAAATGACATTTTTGCAAATATAATTTATTTACTTACACGCTAAAGTAGGTTAGGTAAAGAGCAATCGACTAGTAAGTACCCAAGAAGTTACGAGGTTCGCTTGTATACCTACACCTAGTTTAAATACACCATACAATAACACGGTAGTTACATTCGTTATGCAAAATCGACAACATTCCAACATAATCAAAACGTTCAAATACGGCGTGCGAAATGCTGCGTTATCGCATTGTATTGTTGTGCAGGTAGAACTCGCGACGTATCTCGGGACGGGCGTCCGTTCTGCTCGCGCCGTGTGTACCGGCCACCTATCTTTCATTGCACGTACGCGCGACGCGCGGGGGGGTGGGCGCCGCGCGGCATACGCGGGGCCATCTTGCTAGTGATCGTCGAATTGCTCGCGTCTCCGACACACAAATCGGTTTTAATTCGCACTAATTAACAGTTAAACACAATAAAAACAATATAAATAAGTGTCGTAACACATCTAATTAGTGTATTGAACGTTGTGATCCGAAACATTGTTGACATAAATTGTGTTGTTGTTTTACGTGTGTGTGCATTCCAACTGTCTAGGTGAGTAGTCAGTAGTCTCTTTGTGCGCGACAACGACAATTATCATTCTGATCGATTCGGCCGGCGCGGGGGTGTGCAGTCGGGCCGTTTTATATCTTTTGTTGTTTTGTAAATCAATAATTTTAGTGGCGGCTAGCTGTGTCCCTTGCGTTCTTAACACAATATTCGTGTAACGGCGAGGTGTTGCCGTGAGTTCTGCAACAGTTATTTATTAAATTGTGCTTCTTTATCGTGCATCGATTGAGTACCTACTAAGCGGTGCGAAAGTTTGTTCTTTAGTTCTGTTTAAACTCGAGTGTTATAGTGATCACCATAATCAGGTATACTATGCTTACGATAACATTAAATTGTTTTTATTTATGTTCGAAATTCAAATGTTTCCTTTTCCCCCTGTTTTCTATAAATTGTTGCCAGGTGTGTGTAATGTGATTGGTAAATGACAACGAACCGTTGCAACGCCTAATATTAGAATTTAGACAAGTTTTTGTTTCTTATGCAAACAGTTTAAAGTATGCAATTAATAGTTTTATAAAAAGTGTGTGTTAGCTTGACAACGCTTCGATATTTTCAAGTGCTCTTTAGATAAGGTTTAGCATCGTATTAGGTCATCACTCCGTTCTTGTTAGTTATATTATTTTGTGTTTAGATACGGCACAAGTCATTCAAATGTGAATATTGTGTGAGAAACCGAGAAGGGTTTCTGATAACTTTTGAAAAGGCTCTTTAAACAGGCTTGCTTTGTGCTAAATTGAGTTTAAAACGTGAAAAAAGCAAGTTATTGTTGTTTATCACCACTATAAGTACCTACCTGATTAGATGTAAATGTTTTCGTTACATACAGTAGGTAGGTGCTTCTAATAACTATTATTCTTATCAACCATCATAGCTGTTGTTACTGTACCTACTCGTATTAATCTAATAAATAGTGTTGATATTTACCTTGTAAAATACCTATGCTAAGTAGGAATCTTTCGGGAATTCACTACTAAACGATTACAAACATGACGAAATCATAATACATACCTACTCAGGTAGGTACCTGTGTCGGTAGGTACATCTGCATAAAATTATATAACCTCAAATTATACAAAACAATTACATAAAAATAAATCAACAACTCTATTGTACCTGTACATAATATCTCGAATTTATATTTTAAAAAATATTCAAGAGGTTGACACGAAAAAGTGTAAGTATAATGACTGATAAATTGATAATAGTGAAACGAGGTCAATAACATCACCATTCATTCATGAATAATAACGTGGTCTTACGAAAGATTAAATTATAAATAGGTATACCTACCTATCTGTACAATACGTAATATAACATGATAAACTCGTTGAATCATAGAGATAACAAGAAAATGTAAATTAAAACAATAACAATAGAGTTTCATGTGAGTAAAAACGCAGCCAAATTAAATACAAAAAAAAAGTTCGAGCGAGCTTGAGTATATTCAAAATTCAAACGCGTCCACCGTAATGGCGGATACAAGCACATCGAGCATGAAATAATTGCATTCGTTCACGACCGCGCCTTGTGAACGGCCTCTCCGGCATATTAGCTAGACATACCCATGTACTTTAGAGTTACTGCCTATCGTTATTACCCGAATACGTGAAATTGTGTGAACGCGATCCTCGAGTGAGCGGTGCGCTGCGCTCATCTCGACTTTGTCGCGTTGCATTCCATTCCTCTCCTCAGACAAGACGGGTCATCGCTGTGTTTTTTTTACGAACATTGGCTCGAGGTGCTCTGAACCGCTTATTATGCGACCGACGGAAAGCGTCAGTTTCCAACTTGAGTAAATGTAATTACCTATGTCATCCATAAATTGTCAGGGTTACCATTTAAATGCTGATTCATCAGCCGTTATGGTTCGCGAGATTTTTATCGCTCCGGTCTGGTCAACGTTTTTCGACAATAAATGATCGTTTGTTTTGTACGCATTGAAATATTATTCTAGTAAATTTATAATGAAATTCGTATTTTTGTCTACTGCATAAGCGTCTCTTAAATAGAGACATAAAATAATAAGATTATTAAGTTTCCATTGCATAAATTAATATTCTGATGAAATCATTAAGTATCTACAAAATTACTGTCTCAACTCAACGTTAAATAATGCTTATTTGCATATCCCTATGATTAAATAACATTTTATCTAAATAGTTTTAACGAGGCAAAGAAACTACGCTATAGGTACCTATTTATCTACTAAAACTAAATTAAAGATCAATAATATATATGCGACAGATATGGAATAACATGCTAATATGAATATTATATACAAATATTGTTAACAAGCTGATGTGCCATGCACTCCAACTACACACACAACGAAAAGTGTGCCCCATCACACGAAGTTTATACTAGCAACACAATAATATCGAAACACAGTGTTGCTGTTGGAAAAGGGGCAACGAAAGGCCTTGTCCCCGATTGCGATACTGTTACTGCTATAAAAGACATGTAAAGATCGATGCGATCTATGATTAACTCATACACTCACACTTGTTTGTTAATATTGAACACTGTTCTCGATTAATCTTAAAACGAACGGTTGATTGTGAGAACCTTGGCGTACCAAGTAAGATGTGTGTCCGATATTTATGTACGTAAAGTTAGATTTAGCCACAAAACACATTGGGTGCTTCTGTTTTTGAAATATGTAATTCCCGAAATTGGTAAGTCATAGCCATAGCCTTTACCCCAATCTTAGTCCAGAAAATATATTGGCGAAGTCCTGACTTTCAACCTATCTTAAGGATCCCCAGCTTTAACTAAACAAGCTTCGTAAATTCAATTTAGTATTTTGGAACGTTCTTCGTAACAAACAGACTAAAAATTCATAACAAATAGTATACTTAGATGACATACTGCCTCATCTACATTGAAAAAAAAAAACCTTAATCCTCATCTTGCCCTTTTCCCAATTGTTTTACTTTTTTTCGCAACTTATCCATCATTCCATTTATATGTATGGGGGCTGTATATCTCTCAGTCACTACCTTAACCGATTCGCGGTCCTCACTCAAAGACTGGTTTGTTCCAACGGCCATCGGTCCTTCCATCTGATGGGAGATAGCGCCTCTTGTCTCTAAGCCGTTTTATCCACACGAACATTCACATAAAAAAACCTGCCAGGCTCAAACCGATTTTGATGCTTTTTTTGCAAAGAGGTCAATTTTTGAGCCCGTCGTGTCCCACAGTACCAATACAAGGTGAAGGCCTTCCCTTCCGTATTTTCATTTTTTCGGTCAGTTGCAATTTAGCCAGCATTAAAATTATTTCCTCCATTTCCTTCGAGGCCTACCGCGTTATCATGTCCAGATGTAAGAACCCCAAAAATCTTACTATCATATAACTCCTGTACAGAGCTGTGGATACAGCTTAATTTAAAATTGATTTTCAGCAAGAGGTATCGGTATTTAACGATTTTTGTCATAAACACAATTTAAACAAGAGAGCAAGTGTTTGTACGATATTATTTGTACAGACGAGTATTGTTTACATATACAAGAGACTTCAAAGCGGTACATTTGTTGAGTCATTCTAATAAACTGTTTTTGTTACACATTAAGGGCTTAGGCATAATATCATCGGACTGTCGATCAAACGAACAAGTTTGACAGATTGTTTCGAAATCTAAAGGCTTTTACAATAAATTATTATTGTTCCTTTAGAGACAAATGGCAGTTGTGAAAATAATTCTGCCAAGTGCTGGTAGATTTTAGTTAAATTAATGATTTTTGTATCCAAGTAAACAAGTTAAAAGCATGACACTTTTTTGCCCTAAATTGGAAAATATAAAGTAATAGAACTAACTAATTTCATGGTTAAACAAGTCATCCATGCAGTCAGGGGTCAAATCAAAACCTGACGTATTTTTTCAGTAAATCCGAGCTTATAGGTTTTAATTTACATTACATGAAAACAAAATATATATATATATATATATATTACTCCTTTTTACCCCGAAAGTTTAGGCAACGGTGGTTTTATAGTACACCCGTATTTCGCCCGTTATGTTTAAATCCCATGTAATAGGGGGCGAGCCTATTGCCATCATCATCTATGCAATCAACAGAACACAAAACTAGACTCTGAGCTGCTACTGAGAAGTTCCTGACAAACCGCTCATATCAAATTGGGCATAAAACTCAAGACATGTTCCAAAGCCATGTTAGCATCCCTAGAGCCAGAGAGAACTTCTTCAAACCACTTTCATCGTCTAATGCTCCATTTCTACAGAAGACGTCACGTAAAGCAGTTTAGAAGTCATCAATGGACGTAAGAGCGTGTCCAAAGTAAACCATTGTACAGCCGTTAAAAAAGTAATTTGAATCGTTCCATTCATAAATATTCCTATTGGTTGTAAAGTAACAGTTTAAACTTTTTTCTTTTTAAATTATTTTTATCAATGGCGTAACTGGAGAAGTGTTATGGTAGAGTATTAATCAGCGACCGACACATGGCAGGAGAATCGTTCTATGTTGTCTATCAGTGCAATTCTTCAGACCAAAGGAGGGTAATGTGTTTATCAGCTTTTAAGTGTATATTTGTTTCTTTGTGGCGCTCTAGAAATCAAACGCGTGAGCCGATCTTAATGAATCTTACGTCAATCGATTGGCTTAATCTTGTGAGTGTCACTAAAAACATGACAGTAATCAAAATTCAATATGAAGACAGAATTCCTGAGCCTTCCTATTCTACCACCATGCTGTCTAGCTAGTATTTTTCGCCACGGCATGTGCTACTCTCAAGCCTATGAGACAAGAAGTTCTAAAAAAGACTTCTATTCTTCAAAAGACATTTAGCCATTTGTTAAAGTAATGGAAATACGAAAGGTTTTGGTATTGCCTTCGGATTTTTTTTTATTGTAAACTGATCCAAAAACTTGTTTCACATCTAAAACGTTAACCGAATCAACGCTTTCATATAAGGGTATAAATCAATTGAATTTAAAATAGGTACCTACTTCCTCAGAAGAGTAAGGAATGTGGACATTTCACCAGACGTGGAATGCACTCCACAAAAAGTATTTCCAGCCTGTGTTGTTAGCGTTTCTTCGATTTTTGGTTAACTTTGCTTTGGTGAATTTGTAGGATTCGGCTATTATAACCTCTCGATGACTTGAAAGTTCCATCCTCTTCCTTATTTTGAGTATTTTCTTTTACGGTAATCGGAACCTTAAAGTAAGTGTTTTTATAACTAAGGGCGTTAATTAATAAACATACTTAGCACGTGTCTTAGCTTAGATAATATGTTAGTCTCTATCTTGCACTTGTAGTTTTGACAGTTATGCGACAGTGACAGAAATAATGCTTAGCCAAATTACGTGCTAAGTATCGCTTTTCAATCTCGGACTCAGATACAATGAGTCTCAAAGCAAGCATGAATAAATTAACAAAAAAAAAAAATTGTGGCACTCTCCGGGAGTGCCAAAAAAAGTGAACTCTTGAAAAAAAAATCGGTATCGCGGTAATCAACGCGTTGATGTCTTTTTAATGGTCCAAAGGTGGTGTCCTCACGGTGTCGCGAAATTAAAGGTTTAGTCCCATCTCAAAAATGCCCAACGCGCCTAAAGAAATTTTCGCACATAAAAAAAAAACCGACTGATGCCTGATGCAATATATAAATATTATTATTAATATGTCACTCCCACAATTAAGACAAATCTTACGACACCGTATACGTTAATATCCATCAAGAAATAGACATACATAATACTCTCGGAAAATATTACCCTCCTTCTGGGGCAGTCGGGTAAAACAAAAATCGCAAAAATTAAAATCTAAAAACATTTACAGAGTCATGAATTTACCTTTCACAGAGGCTGCACGCGATAAGTACATTTAAATTCGTACGATTTCCTTATACATATTAAGCACACACGATATTTTTCTGCATAGCAATATAGTGCTATTAAGCGCAATAAAAGTATTTCTGGGAACTAAGACTGCACAGGTTAACTCGTTCACATGAGCGCTAGCGCTTACGATGCAAATGACTCATTTTGAACCGTGTCCTGAGAAACAGGTAACTCGCAGTGCATTTACCGTCATTTGTTTTGATACCTTTATAGAAGAATACATTAATTAATAAAAACGCAATGTCAATTCACGTAGTCATTAATCATTGTTGTTGTTGGGCATTGATCTCTCCCAAAAACGGTGGCTTTTCCCGCTGAGAACTCGAGAGCTCTGTGAACGTAAAGTTCCTCCAACATTCTTTCGAAATCAACATAAAATCACACCTATAATCTTCGAAGGGACAGGCAGAGGTGTACTTATAGTACACCCACATTTCGCCAGTTATGTTTAAGTCCTATGTAATAGAGGACGTGCCTATTGACATCAACCGGGCACAAATTCAGACTCCAAGTTGCTAATGAGAAATTCCCGATGGAAAAACCCAGTAACACCCGACCTGGGAATCGAACCTAGGACCTCATGCTCAGCTGTAGTGCTTGCAACCACTAAGTAGACTAACGAGGCAGTTCTGAAATCATTCTCCCTATAACTAGAGCGAAGCTTCGTCTTACTCCATAGTCTTTAAATTTTCCCACCAAACGGGCTGATGGCATAAGAGTTTCCTTATAATTAGAACACGACTTGTAGAATTTTTAATGTGAGACATGCCTCCCAAAACGTTGAACCAGCTTCGCTTGAATTGGATTGGACGCATTTTTCACTTTATCCAAATTGACACTTGATTTATACGACTGTCCAAGAATTCAAATGATAATTATACCAATTTAAATACAAGAAAGGTATGTTACAGATATAGCAGATTTTAAAGCTGTTAATGTCTATTTCCACTCTAGAATTCCCTGTCCGCTAGGTGACATTAAAATTAAAGCTATAGACACCCAGACTGTAAATCTCTCTAGGCTGTACAAATATATGCCCCCTTTCGGGAATAGAACGCATTTAGTCCTATCTAATATTAGTCTAACATTTGCACAAAAAAGTCAAGTCCCATTATTACGAAAATTTCATTAGAAATTTAAAGAATTTCTCTAACAAATACTGACTTCACAACTGATGTAATTCGATATTTCGGGATACGGTATTCTCACTACAATATAACAGATTTTATGATGTCAATATGTCAGTGACATCATGTCTCCTTGAAGTTTCAAATAGAGTGGATTTTTGTATTTATCTAGATTCTGTTTACGCAGTACCTTGGTTTTACAGAGTCTGGTCAATTGTTGTACGTTATAGTATGCAAAATTGCACAATGCAGTTAAGTTGGTATTCTACTCAAAAGTTCAATTTTATTTTGACGATCTACTTTACCACCTGCATCTTTATCATTATCATATGCTTTAAAAACGTCCACTCCTGGAAAACCTTCAACGATAATTGGCTTGACAACACCATCTAATGAAGGTCGAGGGACTACCAGCCAAGGAGAATTTAAAAACCAAAATGGAAAAACGCGAGTTACTGGCTACGCCATCATCATATGTTTGAAAATCTTCACTCCTGGAAGACCTTCAACGATACTTGGCTTGACAACATCATTTAACGAAGGACCCCCAACCGAAGCCAATTTAAATACCAAAATGGATAAACGCGAGTTACTACTGGCTACAAGTGGACTTACGGAACATATTAAAAATCCATACTTAAACTGCAGTAATAAACAAATAGCAGTTAGTATTGTTAAATGCAGTGCACCACAATGCAATGAGACGCAACGCAAACCGGCATTCGACTGTGACCTACATCTGCATGCCAGCACATGGTACGTTTCACTTTTTAGAAATCCCATTTTAATATCAAAGATTTAGAGCTTTGTTGGTGCAGTTTTTACTCCGAATCTTTGGGTTTTTTAGATAACATTTTGTGAATGGAATCTGGTTATAAAGCTCTCGCAGAATCCTGAACCCAAACAGTCAGCCAGTTGACCTGATTAATTCACATTGCTCATCAAAAGTGAATAATTTTGTTGAAGGAATACAAATACCTGGATTTCTAAGTTAGAAAACCATTAAAAGGAGTCTCATTTATATGCAACAAAAACTGTTAAAATAAAAGAAATATTTTAAGCAGGAGCGACTCATATTCATAATTCATCATAGAATTATATCGTACATAGACCACCTGAGCGAACCCAATGTGCTTCACAATCTATAAATAAAACATCCATTTGGTCGTAATAAAGTCCAGATGACACATTAATTCATCACATGTATTTTGGGCATCAAAAGGAAACAGACGGAATCGTATGATCAACTACTTTTGAATGTCTGATGCAGGAAATCGCATCAAAGCCAAGTACATCCTGGATCTTGTGTTGGTATTGCAAATAAAGCCGTTATAACTTAAATATGGCTTCTTTAGATTTAAAAGATAGCGTGCTTTTAAGGAACATCGATTTGTAGCTCAATGCCAAAAGATTACAATCATAAAAATATTACTTCTTAACTCCGACAAGCTAGAAATGGTCTAAAGAAAACAGACCTTTTGCTCTTAGATGTTTACATCATCATTAGATGCAAATGTAGATTCGTTTGTCATCGATGATATCATAAAAAAGACCTTTGTAATAAAGCCCTACTTATATTACTGCCATTTCGAACCCAACTCCAACCAACTGAATGATATCTCAAACACAAAGTATTTATTTCAGTGGAACATTTTACAGCAACAATTTACAGGCATTTTTAAATTTTGAAGGGGTCGGTCTGTCAGATAGATGAAGCTAGTTGCCCATTCCTAAGCGTAGTAGGTTCTTATGGAGAAGAATGGGCAAGATACTCCACGGACACTCTTCTAAATAAAAATATTGTTACAAAAACAGAAAAATAACAACAATTGCCTACCCGCAATAAAACTACTTGCTAAACCTAGGAAATCAAGCCGAGAACTTACGAAGCCATATTAACCACAGTTATGCCAATGGGCCCAATGAAGCGGTTCCTAAAGAGATTAGTCACTTACTGCAGTACCAACTTAACAATATAAGGTACGACTGTCATAGATACTGAATTAGCAGATAGTATTGTAACAGCAGTTTATAATTAATATGAGTCATCGTTATTTGATTATGGAACAGATTTCTGGTCATATTGGAATTAGAAAATAATTTTTGCGTATTTCTTCTATCTTACGTGTAGCGCGATCTACATAAATCTTTTATCATACCTTTGGCTTGATCTGTTACTAGAGTCCAATTCTCTATTTCTGTATTCTACAAATTGATGGCTAAGAGCAACCTTCGTAGCGCTCTTAAACACAGTATGTGGTCACCTATTCGTTTCCCCTCTAATTATGAAGTCATTGACATTATCGTTCATGGTACCAGTTTATTCTGAGGCCCGTGTTATGCGGTGTATGATTGAATTGATCGTTCTATACTTGCCTTCCACCATTTTTGATCTCGTAAATCATCGACTGTTAAACTTGTTGCAATAACAGATAGACATTCTGCGAGTTCTTTTTTGGCGTTCGTGGTCGTCTCTTTAAGGCTTCCACAGACAGGCGCGACGCGACTTTAATAGGACAATTTCTATGAAAACTTCATGAAATTGTTATTGCGTCGGGCCTGTCTGTGGGGAGTCTTAAACCAACCATATGAATAAGTCAGCCTGTTCATACTTTTGAATCATACTTACATTTAATAATAACATAAACTCTTAATTCATACCTACCCAGAATTTCGCAAGAACGCGGAAACGATACAATCATTTGCTTATTTGACAGAATTATATCCGTGACACAAGACAGTTATGAGTCATCAATTTGTAAGACCTTTTTGTTTGAAGAATTGGCATTATCAGTGTCAGTGAATTAAGCTGTGTGGCCGAATAATGGGAGATACAATCCTTTATTAGAAATTGAAAGAAAACAGTATGACTTTTGTGTTTAGGTCATTCGTGTAAAGAATATTTGTTTTAGATGAGTTTGTATTGTCTACTGATTCGTCAGTGGAATGACTAAGGCCAAAATCACGCAGTCAGAAACTTGGTGAGTAGATATCATGTAGCGTAGCTCAAAAGGGTGACAAAGTGATTTATCGTGCAGCGTGGCATCAAGCATCAGAGTGGCCATTGAAACATAGCCACCGATGAGCCAAAGTGCGACTGTAGAGCAAATGAAATGGTTTATTCGTTAATTCTGACAGAATATTTGAATCACTTTTACAAGTTAATAAAAAATAAAAATGCTACCATTTAGCATTTTACGGTCGACATTTCCTATCTAACTCTACTCCTGAAAAGAAGTGGTACAACAAACGCAAGGGTCAATGTCTCTTTTAAAGTCCAGACATAATCTTGGTCAGGCCATATGAGGACCATGTAGAATACTGTCTGAATAGTCTTTTGAGGAAAGAACCACACAGATTTGAGTGGATCTGTCCAGTCGGTGAGCCACATCACAAATGATGCTTCAACTCTTGTCGTGCTCCCTGTGCAAAATCATCTGCACAAGACATTTGCGAGGCCAACGCTAACGTTGTTGAAGTGGTCGAGTTCTTGTCGAAGCTTATTTAAATTTACAAAAGTAAAGAATCATTGACACGACAAAGAAAAAGAAGACTAAAATAGTAAAACTATGCGTTGGTTAACTAGGAGCTCGCAGCAAAGCACCTAGCTGTGTTGCTTCAACCCAAGTCTTTTCTGAGTAGGTTCTTTATGAATCTACGTATTAATTCCCGAGTACCTACATCAGTAGCTCTAAGTATGCTAATCATCAGTTTCCATTAGTTTATCGTAATTGAGTTACAAACATCGATAGTCTGCTATCTCTTTCACTCTTGTATTAAAAATATTCCTGGAAAAATGTTTATAGAAAAGGAAATAATTCCTCTTTGACTGCCTCGTTGGTCTAGTGGTCGCAAGCGCTACTGCTCAGCATGAGGTTCTGGGTTCGATTCCCAAGTCGGGCAAAGTGTTATTGGGTTTTTCTATCTGAAATTTCTCAGTAGCAGCCTGGAGTCTGGATTTGTTCCCGGTTGATGGCAATAGGCTCAACCCCTATTATATGGGACTTAAAATATAACTGGCGAAATGTGGGTGAACCTGCTACAAGGACACCTCTGCCCAACCCTTCGGGGAAACAAGGCGTGATGTTATGATGTTATGAAAGAATTCCATTCTATTTAGTGAGTCATACTTAAGTGAAAACACTAAAATATCAGTCAGTGAAGTGAATGCTTTGCATAAGTAATTAGTATCCACTAAATAGAACCGTACGACCTCTGGGTTAACGTTTCTGAGCATTTTTGTCTCAGATTGGTATAATCTTTTTTTTTTGGTTCACTGACCTGTTGGCTTACCTTCGATAGTTAAAAAGGGATGAGAAGAAGGCTTAGTACAGATCTTATTATTGAACATTGTCCTCAGTACTTTGGGATTAGGTTTCAGTCCAGCTCTCTTTGTGTTCATAAGTTTCTTACATTATAACAAAAATAATCTTTAAGAGGGTCCTCCTTCGGACTGGACAGCTAGCCCTACTACCTCGCTACCTGGCTGTATCTTCGGCATATACTATTTTCTTATAGTTTTATTACGATACGAGACAAAAAGACGACCAACTGCTGAATTCTATTTCAAAAGATACTTCAATAGGTTCGCCTCCTATTATATGAGACTTAAACATAACTGGCGAAATGTGTATGTACTATAGGTACCTACCTCTGCCTAACCATTCGAGGATTACAAGGGTGATGTTATATTATTTCAAAAGATTTCATGCCTTTAAACCGTCTGTTTTTCTGTGTTTGAGCTCTCACAATCCACACCAATATAATGAATGGCTTGTAAACCAAGACAGCTTATTATAAAACATGTCACGAGTGTTCAAGTTAATAAAAGGAATCGTATGGACACTACAGATGGATCGCGAGGTGCTTCCAAGGCCAGACTACCTGCCCAGATAAAAATATAACTTGGAACCTTTATTGATACGGTAATAAAGACATTTTGGTGAGATGTTGATGTAAATTGTGATGGTAAAATTTTGATTGGTGGTTAACGTTAAAAACTTGGACAGAGCCAAATACTGGAAATATTGAAAGGGAAGAAGGCTCTTATACTGTGATAATACTAGTTCATACTAAAATAACCGAAAAGCACCTGATAAGTGTGCAGATAGTACCATAACAATCAATTTGCCTAGCCTTTTCCCAACTATGTTGGGGTCGGTCTCCAGTCTAACCGGATGCAACTAGATACCAGTATTTTACATGGAGCGACTGCCTATCTGACCTCCACAACCCAGTTACTGGGTAATACGATACCCCTTGGTAAGACTGGTTGTCAGAATTTCGGGCTTCTGACGATTCGTACGTAACGACTGTCAAAGATCCACGAATGACAGCCGGGACCAACGGCTTAACGTGTTTTCTGAGGCACGGAGGAGTCTCGGTATGTAAAGATGGTCACCTATCTACGGACCAACCTCGGCAAGCGAAGCTAAACTTGATGGATCGACCCGTGCGGCTGTTATTTCTTAGTCACGAGCTCCTCATATATATATATAGTACCATACCAAAGGACTTAATTTACTTCAGAAAAAAGTACTCAATCCGCGTGGGTGACTTAGCAACTAAAGACTGTAGCAAGAGCATCCTTGAAATAATAGCAGTTCAAACTGTAATTAATAACCAATACTTATGACTACTAATGATGGGCAAGGACAAATTCTAATCATTGTTCTGCGTCGTATCGACGATTCCATTATTTTGTATATTTTAAATAAGCTTCATCCGGAATTCGGCTATGTCGACAGCGTTAGCAAAGGTCTTCCGCAGATGTTATTGCACAGAGCGCACGACAATAGGTGAGGCATCGTCTGTGATGTGGCCCCAACAGTCGGATTGTGGCTCATCGGAGTATTAGAGTAGAAAGAATTCTTTAAAAAATGTAATCATAATACGAAATAATACTTTTATTTACGCCCGTTTTTAAAACACCTATAAAAATATAGTAAGTCTTGAAACGTTTTTAACACAGTGCTAATCAATTTCCTCGTATAATCCTTATTATAAATCTAACGTGTAATAACTTGGTCATGAACATAATTTCCTTGTACGACTCGCAATGAAAAAGGTCATGCAATGATAAATGATGCCATAAATATAACATACATGTTAAACTTTAGCCATTCATGTGATTATACATGGAATAGAAACAGAAGTTCCACTCCGCGCAATAGCTAACTAACCTACCAGACGCCAAGGCGCTACATAACCAAACTGAAGTACTTACATAATACGGAGCTAATGGATTCTGAACAGACAATAGACGACGTGAAACGAAAAGTTAGAATGTATTTTGTACACGGTATTAAAATAGCACTGGCAGAAAATGATTTTATCATTTTTTATGGGCTAGTAAGCCTAAGGGCCCGTTCACATGTACCACAACCATACCACATCGCAGCGAAAAATGTGGGCAAGCAGTGGTTAAATGTGAATCGTGTCGCTGCAACTTCTTGCAGCTGAGTTGTCGCTAGTAGTTGCGATGTGGTTACGTTGTGGCTAGTGTTTGTAGACGGACAGATCGTTGTGCAGTTGAGTTGTCGCTAATAGTTGCGATGTGGTTAAAGTGGCTAGTGTTTGCAGACAGACAGATAGTTATGTTTGCGATGTTGCCGGCCGTTAGCGCGCGGTCCCGCTGGTGGATGCGTTGTGGCTGTGTCGTGGCCTTGATGTGGTCGGTATCGCTCACACGGTTGATTTTGACGGTTAAATATGATCCGTGTGAATTAACTACAAATTAGCGTGTAGCGTATTTTTCTCACAAATTATCGCCCGTCCACGTGTTGTCATGTTTTGGTTGTGGCTGTGGTACGCTTGATCGGACCCTGCAAATTATGTAGGAGATGGTATCAAATAAGAAAGTCCTCAGAATTTCCGAAGCTTTAATAATGCAATTTTGGAATGAACTGAACAGAAGATTCGTTTTCTGGGCACAGAAGGAAGACTGTTGAATTTGGTTTCGCTAGTAATTTGGGAAGATCACACTAACGTTTTTGAAATTCATATATTGCCAGTATTTTTATAGTGCATTTCAATATTGTAATTGACCTATATGTATGGAATGGACCTTCTTCGTCTTACCTTTGTGACGTAGCCGCAGACATATAAATAATGTTAGACATTTTAATTGTTCTTATTACGGCTAATTGCGATACTTTTACCTATTTTTCATTCCATCCCTTTAGGGGATATGTGAAGGTCCAGGTGAGGTCTAATTAGTATTTAAATCGAAGCAGTGGTCACGCTATCATTTCTCATAACCAGAGGCTAGGCTAGAGGAAATTGCTTTCAAGGCGTTTCGTATTCCTACAACAAAGCTTTTCGGTAGCTTTCAATCCAATAAATTTTGGAATTTTCGATGATCTATATTGCTGATTGAATGTCACTTTGTATAGGAGTGGTAGGTTCTCTGACAGGTGCTTTACTTGTGTAAATTATTTCATCACCAATGCTCTCAAAACTGTGAAGAAAAAGGAAACCGGCATGCCCTAGAACAAAAAATTCGAAGACATGTGACATCTACCAACCCGCACTGGGCACGCGTGGTAGATTACGGCCCACTCCCTCTCACAGAGAGGAGGCCTGTGTCTCAGCAGTGGGAACATTATAGGCTGATTATGCATGCATAGGCTCTCTGACGGAGCTATGTGCTGTCCCGTCTTCATCTAAAGCATCTCTTTTATTTCTAAAAATAGACACTATTATTGTCTAGGTTTTAAATAAAATTCTCATTTCGCCACTGTTATTTAGAACCATTTCGGCAATGAGAATATGTGAAATGAAAACCGACTCAACACCCATACTTCTATTAGCGCGCTTACACACGTCATCCTTATTCTAAGTTCTAGAATCGGTCAGATAATTTCGCCCTACCTTATTTAAAAGTTGTTGGACGTGTGTGTTGATACATTTGATCTCTACGGTTTCATTTAGCTCCTACAAAAAATAGGCCACCGTTTGTATGCCGTCTGCGAACGCTTAACGTTATTCTAACATCTGTCTCCACACTTCCGTAGCACATATATTTAACCCCTGCATACTTGTATTGATCGTGATAGGTTAGTGTTGCCTTTCCCAGGTCTTTGTTCTTTCCAATTTCGCGTTCGGTTGCCACATCTTACACTCTGCATGTTTTAAGTTATTTGACGTTGTATTCAAAGGTATTGTATGTAAAATTCTTTTGACACAACTATGTCCTTTGTGGAGGCATATGTTTGTCTAGTATGTAAACTTCATTCACATCAATATAGTGTCTCAGTCCTATGTAAAGATAGCTAGATATACCTACACCCACATTTCATCAGATATGTTTTAAGTCCCATGTAATAAGCGACATGCCTTTTGCCACAAATCCAGAGTCAGGGCTGCTACAGACAAATTTCTAACGGAAAAGCCCAATAGTCCATTTACCAGCCCCGGGAACCCAGGATCCTACACTCGCCATCACTACACCAACCAGGCAATCAAAAAAACATTTATCAAGGGCCATATAAACGTTTACAGCTCAATATTCTCATCAGCTCAACCGCACTAGCATATTTAGCTCGTTTATAAGCTACGATAAATATTTCAACTGGTCGTGTGAACTCGCGACCTTTCGCTAGTATAGCCTGTGGTCTAGCTAGTCTTAAATATAACAAGCAAGACTGATTCGCCAACGGTTTTGTACCTGTGGTAGTTATTTATATTCCGGTAACGACACTGGACAGGGCTCGATAAACAATCCGGTCAGGTAGCAAAGGTTGGATCGATGTTTGTGGTTTGTTAATTTTCATTGTATTGTATAGTCATCATCTGCCTAGCCAACTATGCTGGGGTCAGGTTCCTGTCATACCGGATGCAGCTGAATACCAGTAATTTGCATGGAGCGACTGGTTGTCTGACGTCGGCAACCCAGTTTCGGGGTAACACTATACACACGACCCTTGGTAAGACTGATTGTCCAAACTTTCGAGCTTTTGACTAACCGTAACGACACGGACGAAAGCTACGCCTGCCGGGCTTGGTCCGTGGATGGGTCATCTTTACACACCGAGACTCCTCCGTGCCTCGGAAAGCACGTCAAGGCGTTGGTCCCTGCTGTCATTCGTGGATCTTTAATAGTCGTTACGGGTCGTCAGTAGCCCGAAAGTCCGACAAACAGACTTACCAAAGTATTACCCAGTTACTGGGTTGTGGAGGTCAGATAGGCATTCGCTTTTTAAAAATACTGGTATTCAGCTGCATCCGGTTAGACTGGAACACGACACCAACATAGTTGGGAAAAGGATAGGCAGATTGATTGATAGGCGTAAACTCTCTTTTGACGAGAAGTTTTTGCTGTGACACTTACTAAATGTAGCCGGCTAATACATTCTTTAGCTTTTAAGTTCCAAATTGGAGGATCGACCAAATAACGTAACATAACATCACGCCATGTTTTCCCAGAGGGGTTAGGAGGTTTACCACCCACATTTCTCACGTTGGAGGATCATGTATAACATAATAATGTTGTTGGATTTTCATATAGTTCGGTCCAGTATTATAAGCATTAGTAATATCAGCGTATAATGTCCCTACTGCTTGACTCAGGCCTCTCTGTGGGAGTGGGTAATCCACTTCGCGAGCCCAGTGCTGGTTGTTGTAGTGCATTGTGCATTGCAATCAGGCTAATATTTGTCAAGTCCCCTACATCATTAGGTTGACCTATATCTAACACATTCTAACTGAACATAATGAGGTTTATTTATAAAGGTTGCTTAAAGTTAATTAATGATTAGCGAATGTTAAACCATACATTTTTGATGTTTAAACATGTCTTAACTTTAAGCAACGTTTATCAATAAAGGAGAATATTTATTTCTTTGTATTTTATAACATAACCATGTTACATCTCGTAAATTGCAGCATCTGCGTTGTTCTCCAATATGTCGATGCGACACTTCGAAGCCGATATTCAGGACTGCATTACAGAATTCATCCTGCGATATAGTGATACATTAGTACTACTGTTGTAGGAACCGCATGTTGCCTATATGTCTGTTATCTATAAATGGTTTAATTTAGCTTACCAGCTTTTGTCTGCTATTTGTATTATGGATCTTAAGAACTCCCCCCTGTTTCATGGGCATCATATTAGAAAGTGTTACTGGGTGAATAAACCTCAGCATTCTCTCTTAGAGCATTGATCATTTATCGGTCTGTAGATGTATTCACGTACTTAGCTACAAACAGAATTCGATTACGCGTCAGATAATTTGGTAAATACTTTTGTGCAAAGTAATGAAAACTATGATAAACTATTTTATTTTATTGTTTTATTTATTTTGTAATCCCCTAGTGGGATTTATAGGTCCGTAGGTATGTCCGTGGCATCACAGCGGGCCCTATCAGAATACCAGCGCTGCGGTATTTATTTATTTTTAAATATCGCAGCATCATGCTGAGATAGGAGCCTTTTTGGCCTCGCACGGGTCGTAATTATTTTTGTTTGTTAGTCTAGAATGCTCCTTTTTTATTTTTGTTAATGTTTGTTTTTTTTTTTTTCATTATGTTTTGTATTTCCTGTGCGTTTCCCAAATAAAATATTTTCTTTCTTTCTTTCTTTTTCTTATAATTTATGTATTAGTACAGCAAAGTGCTGTAATAAATCACATTTGTAGCCAAAGATTCTATCTACGGAACTTTTAATATGTGGAGAGCTATGCACCAATCCATTGTATGTAAGTTATAAAGGATTTACCTACAACAAAATGGGTCACTGAAATATTCGTAGCTGAATCGACAACCTGTCAATGTATGCCATTGCGCCATTCGGATGCAGTATTTTGCTACATTGTTGCTCAGTTTATGTTCGGTTCAATACATAATGTACTACCATTTACATAGTATCTGAAAAGGCTAGGAGGCCAATGTTCAAAGCGGATAGATCTAATCACTGTGTCTAAAAGATAAATGTACAGTTAGTGATTATAGTAAGACTTGGTACTCAGGTGGCAATTGACTGGCCTTACTAGCCGTAGCGATGTCCGTTAGGGAAGACGTGAGGACGCTCTCGGGCTAGGTGGGTCGACCAAGTGGATGAGAGTCGCCGAGAACAGAGCTGAATGAAGGGCAATTGGAGAGGCCTATGTCCAGCAGTGGACTGATGTAAGCTGATGATGATTAGGTACTTTCTAATTTGTCGCAAGTCGCTACGGAATCGTTTCTCAATTAGTATTTGCCAAAATTTACTGGGCCCATAACCTGCGCAGGGATTGCCTGCAATGTTCTCACATTTCTCACTGCTGGAACCATAGGCCTCCTCTCTGTGAGAGGGAGTGGGCCGCATCCACCACGGCAGTGCGGGGTAGTGGATGTCACAATGTATTCGATTTTACGGGGCAAGGATGTTGGTTTTTAAACTACTTTTAATATTACCTTAGGCTTTGTTCGGCTTCGTTCCAACTCCAAAAAATTATGAGTAATGTCTCTGGTCTGCGTAACACCATGTAGTATATCTACTTTATCGCTGTAAAAAGCTACAGTAAGTCATTATGTCAGAATGAGCGTTAGCTTTTCAGCGTACAACAGCATACTGGCATGCTGCTGATACCTATCGGCGGTAATACAAGGCCAGTGTTCAGCAGTGTAAATTCATTTAGTATGACAATTCTCACTGGTATTTTCTGGTCAAGCTTCTTAAGAGATCTAGTATTATAGTCGGCGCGCGACTGTTAGTCACCGCCTGTGGTATGTAAGCGGTGAGACGGGGGAGGGTGCCATTGATAAAATGTACAGACTGAGTTAGCTTGGCCATTGTCTACCTCCCCCGTCTCACCGCTCACATACCTAAAGCGGTGACTAGCAGTCGCGCGCGGACTAAAGTGATAGAACATCAGAATATACGTATCACTGACAAAGTATGCACATAGTTGCATTACCTTTATTGATAACAAGTAACAACCTCCTTATAATGGCTTGTTTTTAAGATTACCATTTTCCAAGTTTTCCTCAATAATTCTTGGATTGTGGGTTGATAAACAGCTGTTTTTCTTTCGTTCTCAGAATATGCAAACTGACGTGTAAATGATTTAGATTCGTCATATCTATTTTTGTTTCGATGTATCGTTGGTCGATTGGGGAATTGCAAGCGGGTGTGCGTACCATGCACTATTACAGTTATATTATAAAATACTAACTGTACCCCGCGGTTTCACGCGCCTCACTCGGCTCCTAAAGGTCGTAGCGTGATGCTGAATAGCCTAACGTTCCTCAAAAATTGGGCTATTAAATGCAAAAGAATTTTTCAAATCCGACAGAAGTTGAAACAAAAAAAGTGTTCAGCTTTTTTATCCTCTTTATACATACATATAAATCTTCTGTACGTGTGTTTGTCACCTAACTCCTCCTAAACGGTTGGACCGATTTGGATGAAATTTTGTGTGTATATTTGAGTGGGTCCCTGGATGGTTTAAAAATACAATTGGACCCGGTAGGTGGCGCTGTTCGGACAGGACAACGTCTGTCAGGTCCGCCTGTATTAGTATATACAGGGTTATTGGTTATATGTCGGCAATCCATTAAGGGGACCTAGGAGAGGTCATTTGAAACCAAATGACCCCTTTTGATGTCAATGCAAATGTCAAAAAATTTCGAGTCATTTGACATTGTATATTTTTATTTCATTTATTTTAAAATATAAAATGTCAAATTAGTCCAAAATGGTTGACATTAGCATGGAGGTCATTTGGTTGCAAATGACCTCTCCTTCCTCCCCTTAACGGATTAACGACAACCAATAATCCTGTATACAACGTGTCAATGTATGTTCTTTCATGCAATATGTAGGGTTTATCTCATCCATTCCACGAGACAAGGAATTGTTTCGTGTAGCTGTGAAAAGTCATCTCTTGCAGATTCTGTCAACTCCCAAGCAAGAATCGTCACATTTCGTGACATATCTCTTGTCTACCCCACTAAAGCAAAAGACGCACAAATAAAACGATGTAAACAGGAATTGTCGCAGTGAAATGAAAGATGATTAAATCAATTCTCTGGCGGATTGGCAGGCATCCAGCTTCGCTTGGCGCAAACTTTGCCAGAAGTTGAGTGCTGTGCTATATAGTAGTGTGTGCTGACATGGATGTGTCATAAGTAGGTTCTTGTAGCTCTGAAAGCTGGTAGAACTCGGCTGTCGTGCGTTATGTCATGCATTGGAGGCAGGAACTGCAAGTCGGGTGTTAGAATCCCAAATACGCTTACGTCTTTTAATTTACATACCTGCTATGCATCTACTGGTTTCCACTATCACACAAGCAACCATACAATTGACCTTTTGTCTTCTTTTTTTCGAGTCGAGAGTAGTGGTGGCTCAGTGGTATTGGCCACGACTTACGAAATTCGTGCGGCAGGCAGGCACTTTGTATATTAAATTTCATCGCCACTGCTCTCAAAACGGTGAAGGAAAACGTCGTGAGGAAACCGGCATGTCATAGAACCAAAAAATTCGAAGACATGTGATATCCACCAACCAGCAGTCCCGCGTGGCGGATTATGGCCCACTCCCTCTCTCCTAATCTTTCGTCTAATATATCCTTTCAAGACGTCGTGTCCTGGCATTTTTAGTCACGTCTGCGCCATTAAATCCTCATAACGTTTCTGTTAATAGGTTTATAAAATGCCTTATGCACGGCCACTGTCAGTTATCTTAAAGTTTCATATGTGTGTATTTGTTGCTAATTTCGTCAATTTAGCTGCGAAATTTATATAGACCAGTGGTTCTTAACCTTTTTAATATTGTTATCCCTGTGACCTATTGGGAAAACTTATTTTACGCCGAGCTTAGAATGTCATCAATACAAACAATACAAGCAAATAATGTAATTATTAAAATATTATATATTAATTGCACATTTCTTTCTTTCTTCTTTTGTTTCTAACCCCAAGGCTCGGATACCGGTTAAATTTTCAAACCGTTATTATGTACTTGACGCAAAAACCTTTACTTTGGAGGAACCTTTACATAAAGGTATTTCCGGATTAAACGATTTAGAGCAATATTAACCGGTTTTTTGTTTAGTTTTTATTCAGCGCGGCATCCTCTCAAGTAGTCACAAGTTGCAACGCATTTGCCGACATGCCGCTCGTCCTATAAACCGGTTAATTTAGGTTAAAATAAAGTTCTTAAAACGTTCACGTTCTTAAGAAAAGTTCGGAGTAAAACCAAAATAAACCGGTTTTCACCGGTATTTTTTAAACCGCTTCCGATCCTTGGCTAACCCCACAGAATAACTTAATTACCCCCGTGGGGGTAAATCAGCCCCCCTAAGTTACCCCGCTATTACCCCTAGGTTCGGAACCAATTATACAATAGACGAAAGAGACGACTTTGTGTTTTAAACTTTGTGAACTGTATCATACATAGCCAATACAGGCTCGGCCTGACTCCCTGCCGACAATCGACTACACGAGGTTATGTCAAAGGCGCGACTGCTATTAGTAGACAAAGGCGCAGGGTGCGTCAGTGACGCGCACGGTAAACTGTTTGCCAACACACCAACAAATGTTTAAACTATACTCACTTTCCCAAAATGGCTTCTACTGACTAGGATATATCATACTAGTTGTAACCCGCGACTTCGCTGCGTGAAAGACGAAAATTAGAGGTATTCCGCTCAGAGCACTGATTTCAACAGCACTTGTCCGAACCGCACCTGAGCACTGAAACAAAATTTTGATATAATGCAGTTCGATGTAACAGTTTATTAATATTATTTTCAGTCTCCGAACGGCACCTGCACGCGTAGCATGACCACCGTAGAAACGAGTTGTGTCGACAGAAGAATAGACAAAAATGACGTTCCGTGTAGACAGGACGGCAGTAAAGTAGAAAGCCACAACTGCACTTTTTACGCAATTCACTCTTTTCATAATTCGACTCAGAATTGTTTGTTTTGTCATAGGATTTTTATTTTCTTTGTTTGATTCTCAATTTTTTATTGATATTAAGAGTGTCGAAGTATCGTATTTTGGAAGAAAACAATATTACAGTAATATTGGATTTAACTATTTCCTTGGTAATGGTCCCGATTCTCTTGTACACCGAACTAAACTATCACTAAAACCCCTTTATTTTTGGCTATGAAAATCTTAAAACTATTCTGCAACAAAAAATCCCTAAATTTAAATATAATTTTGACACAACTTAAATCGTATTTGACAATCGCGAGTCCACGTGGTACTTGTTTGTCCTACCCTGTGTTTTTTTTTTAGAGCCGGAGGCGCGAAGGCTCGACGTATTTTATATGGAATTTTTCAGTTTTTGTATGGAAAATAAGAAAAATTATTACCTACATGTTCAGTCTTAGGGGTTTGGGGGTTTTATAAAGGGGGTCGAAATTTTCATTTTTGCGGTTAGACACACCATTTTCGAGATATAAGCAAAAGAAAAAAAAGATACAGTACTATTTTTGCACATGAATTCGAGGTGTTGGCGTGAATTTTAATTATGATAACTATTACTTATCACAGTTTTGCGTTCAAAACGTTTTTCATGATTTTGTAGATAACCGTATATACTTTGTGGCCGTCGAGTAAAAAGTTTTCTACCGTCTTTAGCATGGCGATTACAAAATCAAATTGTCTTCACTACTTAGTGATTTTGACAGTTTGGATAGAAAACTTTCTTCTGAAATAGTCTACATGTAAAAGGACCTAGACAAAGATCGTTAGAAGCGGAAGACAAAATGACAGATTGTAGAATGATTTCTACGGTGCGATGTCAAAAATTAAGAGACGAAATGTCAATTTGTATAGAAAGAGCTATGTCTATTCTTCGTAGAAATAGAAAGCGTCATGCTACGCGTGCTGCATACAGTTTGTAGTGACGAGACGGGAACATTATACAGGGATAAAAAATATTATGTCCTACTCAGGTCTATGCATAATTTCATTCGTATGCGTTCAGCCGTTAAGGCGTTAAAAGGTAACATACAGGGAGAGTTACTTCATTTACTACATTTAGAATATTTGTATGGAAATATGAATACACTAATAATATATACAATTCTTCCGCCATTGGTGTTATAGTCAATATCCTCGACCCCTATAGGCTCTCGCAGTTGGGTCAAGGGATTGATGTGGGAAGTGGTGCTTTGGCTACGACACGAATTATTAGAAGGTTACTCTCAATACAGTAGATTGGGCCCAGTCTCCGAATTGCAAATTCTTAAAGACATAAATGTAAATACTAGCTTTTGCTCGCCACTTCTTCTGCGTATATTTTGTTTTTCTACAACGTAACATCACGCCTGTATTCCTCGAAGGGTTGGGCAGAGCTGCACCTATAATACACAAAGATTACTGGCGAAGTAATGTTTGAGACTCATTTTAAAAGGGGCGAACCTATTGCCATCAACCGGGCACAAATCCAGACTCCGGATTGCAACTGAGAAATTCCAGATGGAAAACCCAATAACATTTTGCCCAACTCAGGTTTTGACCCAGGACCTCAATCTCAGCAGAAGCGCTACAACACTAGACTAACGAGGCCTACAATTCGTATTTCGTTTTTTTTATAAACACATATCCAGGCTGAAAACTCTTAAGTCCTTCGCCAGGTCGCAGGCTACCTATTTGTCAAATTTTATAACGATCGGTTCAGCGGTTTAGGCGCAAAAACGTAACAGACAGACATAATATGTCATTTCTTTCGGATTTATAATATTATTGTGGGTAGTATGGACGTTAGTAGAAGGACAAAAGATTTAAAATTCTTGAATCTTCTCATAAAACTGTCACCGCACTAATTGTTTAACCGACTTCTCATCATCGACCTGTTTCTGCGTAATCGAGTCATCGGAAATGGCCGAACAATACAGTCGTATAACAAGGAAGTCGACTGCGTGGAAAATATCTGCATTAGACTTGTTACCACGTCATGTCGTGACGTTGACTTTATTATGTCCTCTATTTATTTGTTTTGTAGGTTAAGAAAGTGGAGGAGCTAGTGGCTAAGTACTAACAGCCGCACGGGTCGATACATCAGGTTAAGCTACGCTTGCCGGGGTTGGGTGATCATTTTTACATACCGAGACTCCTCCGTGCTTCGGAAGGCACGTTAAGCCGTTGGTCCCAGCCGTCATTCATGAATCATTGACAGTCGTTACGGGTCGTCAGAAACCCGAAAGGCAGACAATCAGTATTACCAAGGGGTATCATTTTACATAGTTACTGGGTTGTGGAGGTCAGATAGGCAGTCGCTCCATGTAAAATACTGGTATTCAGCTGCATCCGGTTAGACTGGAAGCTAAATTTAAATTATTTTTAAAATGGTGAAGGTTTCAGAAAAATACGCTTAAATAGATTTTGCGCGATTCTTAGTTTTTTAGCCGCTTTAGACAGAACTTTACAAATTATTTTCACCATGTAATATAAATATAATCCAAAATATGCCTATATTAAAATATTTAAAAAAATGCTCTAATTTAACATATATTTTTTCCAAATCATTAACACTACTCGTTTAGACGTCATCTTCAGTATAAAATAATTAAAAGTCTGTTATCGTCACCTTAAAGGTATTTCCTTGACTCAAGAATGAAGGCAACAAAGATTATAGAATTGTCCTCTTCAAAGCGTAGTGTAGAATTATGACGAAAAAATTAGGTAAGGTACGAAATAACTTCATAAAGCTAAAACGTGCCTACAGATTTGCTCTATTGTTCTATACCTTCACTTGTTTTCTTTCGTACTTCTGCCTGTCATGACGAAAAAGTACCAAAGATTACACGTGTCGGATCGTCAAAAGGCGAGCAAATCGGAAGACACATTAAAGGGTTCAGAAGTTACCATCCCACGGTCGTTAATTTTCTTCCCACCTAGTTTTCTGAAGTCTACCTAGAGTACAGAATACTACTGTGTTGTATCCTTTTGTGTCGTCTACCTCCGTATCTTTCCTCCTATTGTCTATAATTAAACTTGATTGTGACTGACATTCTGAAGACTTGAATATGTAAGGAATCTTCGAAGAAGACGGGCAAATTGCTTGAAGCAGCCATTTTTCAATTTATTACGCTCTGTTTTCTGGCCGGTGTCCTATAAATTGATATAAAGTAAGAACATGCATCATGTTCGTGACATTATTAGAAGATGGTGGACTGACTTTTTTTACATACATAAACTGACGCCTTCTTCCTATGGGAGTAGGCACAAACTACAGAACGGCACCTGCTACGATCCTGAAATACCCCTTTTACTTCGTTTACGTTCATAATCTGGTCATACACGCACGCTGGTTGCGTGTACTACGCTCCTGACCTTTATGAAGAACATCACCAATAAGGTCTCAATACTTCCTTCTAGGGTATTCCCGGCGTTTCTATTTACATCTCCCTTGTGTAAGTCACCTTTCATTCATCCTCTCAACACGACCTGACCATTTAAGCATACTGTTTTAAATTTTTGTCACTACATCTTCTTTTGAACCGCACCGTTGCCTTATCACATCATTCCTCAGGGTGACTTATATATTACTAGCAGCGCCCCGTGGTTTCACGCGCATAAGTCTCGATCCAGGGGGAATATGGACATAAAAAGTCGCCTATGTGTATAAACTATCTGTGTGCCAAATTTCACTCAAATCCGTTTAGTTGTTTTTGCGTGATACAGTAACAAACATCTATCCATCCATCCATCCATCCATCCATCCATCCATCCATCCATCCATCCATCCATCCATCCATCCATCCATCCATCCATCCATCCATCCTCAAAAACTTTCGCGTTTATAATATTAGTAGGAAATATCCTCCTAGGTTGAAACCTACAACGGTAGGATCTAAAAATAGACTACTGGATCAATAACGTTCGACGAATTTTATATTAATAGCTACCATAATACGGGGCAGGTTCGAGTTTATTAAGTATACGATTTCTTACTGTTTTCTAAAAATTCATGGACTTCACCAAGATATTTTCCAAAAAATTTGAACCTCATGAAAACTTTCACCCATCGCTTTTACTCTTCGGAAGAGTCTTAAGTTCAGCACTTACGTTAACAATCGCTTAGCATTGGGAAAATGCTAGGCAGATTGATTTTGATGTAACAGAGAGCGAGCCTATTGCCATGAACCGAGTCACAAATCCAGACTCCGGGCTGCTACTGAGAAATTCCAGATGGAAAGAACCAAATAACAATCTTCCCGACCCGGGAATCGAACCCAGGACCTCATGCTTAGCAGCGCTTAGACCAACGAGGCAGTTCATAAATGAAAGTACCAAAATAAAAAAAAATCCTAAGCAAGTTAGTTTGAAGGCTCTTTCAAACAGGCGCGATGCGCGACGCGACACAAAGACACCGCTCGTCGCGGGACGAGCGGTGTCTTTGTGTCGCGTCGCGTGTCGCGCCTGTTTGAAAGAGCCTTAATATGAAATGACAATGAACAAAATGATTCCCATAGGTAATTATTTTATTATTGAACATCAGCGGATTAATTGTAACAAATTGCCAAGTGCAGGATAGTCATCAATATCCGTCAGTCATGGGTAGCACATGCTTTATATTTTATTGTAGTATTAAAACATCCTTGTTGAAGAGCATATAATATATGCTCTTCAACCATCACGGCTACGGTATCACGGCTTACAGTGGAGCCGTGATACAGTTAATTCCCTAGGGTTATAGCTATCTATGTATGTATGAAAGCGCCTCAAAACTGTCGGAGCGCCCTAATTTTGTTACTGCGACCAATTTCGACGTAGCGCTCGCCGCTGCAGTGGCACCGCTCGCTTCGCTCGCTCGTCTCGCGGGCGGGCGATGCGGTAATAAAAATTTTTACGTGGACGAAGTCGCGGGCAGAAGCTAGTCTAAATCTAAACTTTAATAAAATTAGAAAGAGAAAAAATTTGATTTTTATATGTTTGTTATGAAAAGACATTCTCCACTTTGTATGGGATGTGATGTATGTTTGTATAATTATTTTAAAATATACGATTCATCGTTGGCATCACTATGAATTAATGAAGGTCGAGTACTTTCAATATGTCGAATAATAAAACAATTTTTGTATACACTATTCGTAAGCGCAAGTTGATACAACATTATAGAATAAATAAGCGTTTAAAAACAACTTAATCTTTAATTAATTAGTTTCTTTTCGAGCATCGTGTCCACACGAAGCCGAAAACGGACAAAGTCCATGACCTGGGTTAAGATATGGATACTTTTTGACCTGATATTCCCGAGGGATCGAGACTTATGCGAATAAAACCGCGGCGCACAGCAAGTGTTTAAATAAAATGGCAAACAACAAGTACATCATTTTATTGCAAGATACGAAAGTATACCACAAGGCAGAACTATAATCATATGCAAGCATGCATCCAATACGTAACCGTAGCTGCGACATTTTCACTTCCTATCCACATAGCTGTTTAATTATGCATTAGTAATCTATTACTTAATTAGAGACTCCTACTCGGCGACTGTAAAATCAAGAGACATATTGTAAAGATTGTTTGTTAAGGGTATAAACTACCTCAAATTGCTTACCACGATCCTCCGTTACACCGATTAATTTTGAAATAAATAGAGGATTAATTTTAAGTACTATGTTTGACGAAAACACGATACCATAAAATTTTCTCGATAGAAAAATAAACCAAAGTTACCTCCAAACCGAACAATAAACCGTATTCAAAAAAATACTTCAAATTAAATCATGAAACATTGCATAATAACTGAACTAACTTTAACCCTTCGTATGCCCGGTAAGTGGATCCACGCGAGACACAATGGCTTTTTAATTGTTTCTGTAATTACGGCATTCAACCGGTTAAAGCAGATAGTATGTTTTTTTTTTAATTACTATTATTTTCGCCGTAAAAAGAAGCTAAACCTACCTAAATGATTACCTAAACTATTGGCGCCTTGGAGCCGCGAGGTCCCCCCACTCAGTCCGCGAGCAGTATGGTGTGAGCGAGATAAAAAGTGAATTTGAGCTGAGGTATTTATGGGCTCTTAAATGATTCTTTAGCAGTATAGCCTTTTAAGGAATATTTATCAACAACTTTTTCTTGTAGTAGGTAAAGTACAGGGCTTGTGGCTAAGTAATAACAGCCGCACGGGTCAATCGATCAGGTTAAGCTACGCTTGCCGCAGTTGGTCCGTGAATGGATGACCATCTATCTTTACATACCAAGACTCCTCCGTACTTTGGAAAGCACGTTAAACCGTTGTCCCGGCTGTCATTTGTAGATCTTTGACAGTCGTTACAGGTCGTCAGAAGCCCGAAAGTCTGACAACCAGTCTTACCAAAGGTATTGTGTTATCCAGTAACTGTTTTGTAGAGTTCAAGTAGGCAGTCGCTCCATGTAAAATACTGGTATTCAGCTGCATCCGGTTGGACTTGAACCTGACCCCAGCATAGTTGGGAAAAAGATAGGCAGATAGATTAATCGTAAATTGTGGAAGCAAAAATTTTTTGCACCTACCAGAAACGTCGACATCACCTGACTAAATCAAATTACGTAGATGACAAAGCATTTATTCAGAACAGACAATGTATTAGATTAAGAACAGTGTAATTTTATATTATAAATCGTACATGATTCTTACAAGCTGAGATTGATACGACCTTGCGTGGCCGAGAACATGAACGTAATTACTATTTCCTACCTGCTCTTTATGCATAATTTGAATAAAATCACGAACAATAAGAAATATTGCAGAAACTGTACAATATATAGACACATACGTACACATTATCTTTATAATGTTATAGTTGGTAGAAAGACCGAGATCCATTTAAAACTTAGTTACCACGTTTAAGGTTAAGCGAATTTCATCAGCACTGTTCTCAAAACGCTGAAGGAAGACATCGTGACCGGAGTCCTAGAACCAAAAATTCCCGCCCGTGGCCTGCGTGGTAGATTACAGCCCACTCCCTCACGAAGAGAGGAGGTCTGTGTACCAGCAGTGGGAGCATTATAAGCTGATTATGCAATGTTATTTTGTCACAGTCGCAGAACTGTCAAACTACATGTGCAAGATAGAAACGGGATCATGGCTAAGTCAAAGCACGAGCGGTTATAAATCTCAACCTTAGAAGACAGCTGTAACCCTTTCCGACCCAGATGATCCCATTACACTCCTCCAGGAGAAGAATAGGGCCACCAGTATAGTGCATAAACACAGATTCCTCCCGTCATTCCGACCTCGCCGCCGAGGTTCTTTGCAATTACGTCCCCGAGTAAATGATACTCCCCCCGACCCTTGCATGAAAACGAGGTGCCAGCAGTTGTTGCAGCTGAGCACGTAGCATAATAATCATGATGAAAATCTAACTTTAATCCAGCCTGTCCCTTCTTGCTGTCCTGGACCCAGTGACGCCCCAAGCCGAAGTTCGTATCCTACAGAGGATGCCCGTGGCAAGCGAAAAAAAAAAGCAATTTTAATTTAGAATAGTTTTTACCCCTGGCTGGACGCTGTAAGTGTAGCAGCTTAAGGCACACACAGGAAAGTCCGGTTAAGCAGAGAGTTGAAGACAGCGTCAGTTATAGATATACTCAGTTCAATGAGAAGTAAAATGTCTGCTACAAAATAATGAGCAATTGAATGTAGAACAGAAGTTAGAAAACTCTCAAACTATGAGGATTAGAAGCCATAAGAACAAACTAACAACTCAATACCGCAGTAAAACGTTCATGACATAACTGCTCCTTCGAAAATCATAAAAGATGACAAAGAAAACATAGCCGTGGTAGTAAAAAAACCAAGACAAAGCGCTGTCAACAGTGACGTGAGGCCGGTTTCGTTAACATGTGTGCACTTAGTGAGGTGTAGTTTGATTGTAATTAATTGTAAATGTGTGCGTGTGAGCGTGTATGCACAAAGCAGAGGTGTAGTTTTTGCATGCTTCACTGTATTGTTCGCAGCGCTATGTCTTGGTTTTTTATTTGGTCTGGTATAGATAGTATAGATCTGGTATAGACCAGGGAGAAAATAGAGGAATACATTTTGTATTTCCTCTTTAAGCTAAAATGGAAGACGATACTGGTCAACAAACAATACCCACAAAATAATGGAGAATATTGACGTGTCACACTCTGTCTTATGACCTTGAAACCGGATAAGCAGAATATGGTTTACAAGCTGCACTGTGCTGTGACCGTCAATCTATCTATAAGTACAACAGTGAGCCTTTCTCTTAGTCAACTTTCACAATTTAGCGGTGGAAGTGGGTATACCTAATAGTACAGTTAGCACAACCTATGTTTATCCTACAGATTACGAACTAAACGGAGCATACAAAGAAATTAATAATACTTCTGCAGCCTGTTTTACGTCACTGTCAAAAAAAATGCAAATACAATTCGAAGTCCCACAGTGCGCAAGCGATCATTTTTTGTCACAATCCCTTCTTCCATCCCTCTCAAATTCAATGCAAGCGAAAGAGATAGAACACGAATGCAACTAAGGACATTGACTGTGTGTTTTTTCACTCAGATTACGTTGGGAGTGTTAAAGACCTTATTGTCGTTACGTAAGGTTGTTAATAGGAAAGCAGTAGTCTCGGATATGCAGATGAGGTTTTTTTCTTTTAAAGGGCCTGTACTGTTCCTTACACCTGGACGATGCGGGTGTGCGTCTATTGTTATTTTAGGCGACACTCGCTCGTTCGGGACACAATAAACAGATTGATTATGAATGTTGTATCCGATTGCGAATAACTTTGCACAGGATACATTTTTGCATACATTTTGATGTAGAAATTTCTGGATGAATGTATGTGCTTTGATTATATTCCGGTTTAATTCAAAAGGAGATTATGCCGAAGAAATGCCATTCGGTTCCAGATATTCATTTCTGTATATCAGCACTGCAGGCAATGGTCGTTCTCGAATGCAATATTATTCAAATTCTCTTTGATTGCCAGCCCTATGTCTATCAAATGGATTGTTAGGACTTCTCTCCCAGTTGCTGTTATTGTCTCTGAGGCTAATAACCCCTATGGTTCTTTTATTTTCTATCTGCGAGCGGAGGAAGGAAACGAGAAACCACTTACTTTCCTACTGTCGTTTTTGTATGGGAGTCTAAGATGCTTGTTCTAAAATAATTTGGCTTTTGGATAGTATTTTATATTGAGTAGTATTCTCACCTTACCGCCTTTACAAACTAGCAGTTTCATTGCAGGAGGATTTTGATTACCGTTTCTTTCAATCTTTATTTTTATAGTCTCTCCATATATGAAGTTTATGTCCAATTGACAGCGGCTTTCTCTTTCTGTGTGCCCTTTTAGATGAAACCGATGAGCAGCTAACATTTAAAGGCACATAAGTCATCACGAACTTTACGAGAAGGTTTCGTCAAATAAAACTTATAAACTTACAAACGTTCCATGAATAGAATTGTATAGCATCCATCATCAAATCTATGTCATGAAATGACTTAAGTCTATATTAAAACTGATGAAATATTCTTAAGCTGAGATCTATAAACGTAACTTTGCTCGTGCTTTGAGTAAGGCCCGTATTACAGAACCTCACTCACTCAGTTTAAAGCCTTAAGCGTTGAAACTTTAGTTTTAAGTAATGCGTGAGTTTTGAATAAAGTTCTGTAATATGGGCCTAAGAACGATTCGCGTCTCTATGTTGCACTTAAAGTTGTGCGACAGTGACTGGAATAATATCTAGGCAAAGTATGTGCTGAATAACGTTTATAGATTTAGGCCTTAGACATTAATCATGTTGAATTATCCAGTGTATATAAAGTCAAGATGTCTCACGCGATCTCCAAAAAAATGATCAATGTACAAAGGCACGAATGAAAGTCATTCAATGACATACTTAGTACAATATGAATCCACGATGCAGAACCGAAATGACATAATGACCGTCTGTGTTAGTCATTGGACTAGAAAAAGATCGATCTTGTGTTAATGTTTTGTGGCTAAGGTGACGTCTCCCAGACGATGAAGTAAATTCGGCAAGTGTGCCAGAATGCAAATCTTTGTTTGTTGACAAAACTATTATGTTTGTCATCATATTAGCTGAATGCCGTTTACTACTGGAAGTATTACGTAGCAGCCCGGAGTCTGGATTTGTGCCCAGTTGATTGTAATAGGCTCGCCCCCTATTACATGGGACTTAAACATAACTGGCGAAGTGTGGGGGTATGCTATATACACCTCTGACTAACCTTTCGGGGATTACGGGCGTGATGTTTTTTTATTATTAAATAATTAAATAGAGTATTTTGGAAAATCGAGTGAGAATTTTTTAGGTTTACAAGAAGTTCTACAGATAAATAAGTATGTTATTGAAAGTCATAGACACATATTAGATACTAATGTAGAAAATACTTTAATTGACGAAAGATTGACGACAGAATAGACGAACAAAATACTCTTATGGAAACAAAAATAAATAATCTCAAGCCACAAAAAAACGAAGTTAACGGTGATAAGAACAAGATAAATGTTTCCAAAATGGACTTAAAACGCAGTTTCTAAATGTTAAGCATGGAAACTTTTCCTGCTAAGAAGGGGCATACTTGTAAAGTTGTAACTTCCAAACAAACTCACGTTTTTTTTTCTTTTGGCTTCTGCGGAGCTATTACATAACAGTTTCTATTTTGGTATTTAATGTTTTTGGCTTAACTCGATGATGTTTTAAATATCTTATAGCCTTATCTAACACAAGCTGATAAATATGTTCCGTTGTATACAGAAGACTGCCATATTAAGATAGAAACCAATGATTTATAAAAATGTCTACCAAAAAATAACCATGGCCACCTAAAAAGACAAACTGATAATCTTGATTCAATCACATATAAAAACGTCTATTAGAATCCTTCAACTTCCAACCCATTCAAAGGTTGGTTCAAATATTGGTGTATAGTTAGTTAGCCTAGCCTACATTAGTCTCAACTTTGGCACTGTCCTAGATGCCCATACTAAGAAGTACCATAGGTTAGGCAACAACCAGAAAGTGACCAGCACAGTGTAATATAATTTGATTCCGTTTTCCCATGGCAACGTGCGGTCTTGTCGTTTTGACAAAACAGACAAAACGTTAATTCTCTGTTTCTGGTAATTCAAAATCTGATGCTTTTTAATGCCTAGGCTTTAATAATATCATCCTTGTCTTGCTCTTATCTCTCAGCCTGTACAATCTTCTAGTAGAATTAAATACCACTCTAAAAATTGTAGTGTCATTAAAAACTATCGTTGAACTTGGTGCGTAGATAGGTCATCGTTTCATCATCACTTTTACTCAAATCCTATTGCTAATGCTGGCTACTCATCAACTTTCGTGATCAAAAGAGGTGATTTTTTTAGACTGTATTATCTTACTTCTGGACCTCCTTCCTGGAAAAGAACTCTCAATGAAATCCCGACAGTGTCATGTCGTGAATTTTTTTACTATTTCATGGAGTCGTACATATACATTCTCATATCTTATGCTAATTAGATCTAAAGGTTCAATCATCAGTTCTAGTGTTCTGTAAACCCTAGTCGTGCCAGTGAACTGTTCTTTACTATGTGAACATGCAGATTGTGTGAGAATTGATAGCCGATTTTATTCAGAGCTACTTTCTTTTGTCCGTGTACATGTACGGAAGAATTTATAGCTAGATGTTGTGCTGTTTTTCCGGTGAAGCAATCGATTCTTTTCTTTGAATTTTTGAAGCTTGTAAATGTTTTATTGTATCACCGATGTTAATGATCCCCTTCGTGTTGCGTGTGTGTCATGTGATTACGTATTGGTACACAGGAAGTGCATTCATATTTATCAACCTCTTATCATCTTACTGCGTGCCTACTGTTTTACTATTTTAAGAAGGTTCGCTAATATCTCTCACGTCTTCACTATATTGTACTGAATATTTCAGACTACTGAGGCTAGATTTCCTTAGGCTATTTCCATTAAAAAGAAAGGCAGTATAAGAGAGTCCTTTGACCTTCTCTTCTACCTGTATGTCTGTAAACTCTTCAGCACGAATACATGTCTCAAGTAGCTACACAAATAAACTGATTACGTCGTCCACCCGGTGAATGGAGTATACCCACGGTCCACGGCCAGTCAATCAATAAACGTTGATGTGGTCACCGTTGTGATATACAGTTCGCTAGATGGCGGTACAGTACGCAACACTGCTACTTTTAAAACAATTATGTCTGAGGCAAAACCGGTTCCCATGGAGGCACCCTCATATTAAGGGTCCATACACCGAGTAATAATGACGAAAGCTGCGTCAATCAATCTGCGGATGCAAACTAAATAATAAACTGACAACTCCCAAAACCAGTTTTTCTAAATGCAACTCAATTTGAAACTGTTAGAGATTGTTTTTCAGTGTCATCGGATTTTGAATTAGGTCATTCTGTTATCGCGTATTAGTTTTATATGCACAGATGTGACCGGACCAGACTATTGATTTTAGATGCGTTTTTTTGTGTTTTTGCGTGAATAGTTTAGGCAATTATTTTATACAGGGCGCTAAAAAGAACGGCACAGTGAATCCGATCGATTCTAGAATACATTAAGAACAAATATAATATTTACTATTACCAGTTGAAGAGAACCATGTCTCAGGTTCTATTTTTATGACTGACTTTTGTCTAGGCGCGCGCTATCCTTTAATACCAACCATTTTATTACTGGAGTGTTCTACAGATGCAATATTTGTAAGATGCGCAGTTTAACCTAGAACATAATCTTTTTATTTGGTATTCGGGCAAACGTCCACACCATTTGGCAATGTCTGTTAAAAATATGAAACTTAATGCTGCCATTTGCTCACTAAATCTTAAACTGAAAGCACTACACAATTACAATTTAAAACTTCCCTTTCATGTCCAGTTTTCAATACATCTGTTGTACACGCGCCCTAAAACAAGCGTGGATTAATTCTACCCTTTATTGTACCCCTAACCACCCTAACTATATACTTAAATTAGGGGCGAAGTTGTCACCCCAGTATACTTGTCTATCCATCAAAATAATGTAGGTATATAATGGATCATGTTATGCTGGTTGGACGTCCGAAAGTGTAGGCTGGGCCGCTTTATCGGGTCCCGAACATTTCGATCTCCAATGTTGAAATGCGTTCGCCATAAATACAATTGCTAGGTAAGTACAAAGGTGATCTCGTCGCGTCTATTGTTGGTATCCGTTTTATATAAAATGCAACTTATTTGCATACTCGTAAAGTTTAAATTGGAATCGTGGTTTTGACAGCATTAAGTTCTGTAAACAATTGCCATCGAATCATTGAACAATCGAGTTAAAATGAAGTGTTTTAATTGTTCACAATAATCTATAGTTAATAAAATGTTGATAAGTTCAGATAATTTATATTCAATGTGAACTGCGATCATAATGTTTCCAATATTTGTATCAAAATGATTATCCAACAAGAAATAATATTAAAAAGACAGCGTCATCCTAGACAAAGAGTTCTTTGCACCTTTTCTCGCACACATACAAACATAAACAGGAAAGCATACAAAACACTTAAAACGTTCACTTCAAGGGTCAGTAATATAAGAAGCATTATAGTTCTACTTAAACGAACATCACTTTTCCTCGAACCGATCAAAACCCGACTCGGGGACACTAAAAGCCATACAGAATCATCCCAGGCAGGGCGTTACCCGAGTATTAATCTGCACACAAGTAAACATTACATCTCAAACCGAGTCGCCAAGAAGAAAGTATCTACACCTGTCCTTTTCGCACTTTCGTTGCTGACCGGTGTGCGAGAGGGACGGCAATCGAAGGGTCGGAATCAATACCATATGACAGGGGCCGGTGTTTTATTTTGTTGGAGACATCTTTGCGTGTGTAGCTATAGTGTTTTGCTTGTGTGAGTGGCTGGACCGCACTGTATCTAGGTAGGTGCCTAATGCTGGCTTTTCACATGTTAATTCTACGTTTTGGGATAGCGCTGGCGGTGGATACGGAGGAAGGGTTTTAGCAGCTCCCACTTTAGCATTAAGTAGAAATGTAAGTATGTACAGTTAACAGTATAGGGTTTAAGTTAAACGAATTTCACGACCCATTGTTCAAGTTAAGTAGTCTGTTGACTGAAGTAATATTAAAAGGGTCAGTTTTACAGATCCGTCAGAGTAAAGATACGCATTCTTTTGTATGTTGATGACTTTATTGTTTTCGTTTATTCGACGTTACTCATAAACACTACGCACCGTTCTCTGTTTTTACCCATCCCATCTTTTGTCGAGTTTTCTCTTACGGAATTTTGTTTCCAATTTTTCTTATGTTTGAACAGTTTGGATGCGCACAAAACGCTACTAAATGGACACTGACCCTTAGACAATACTTTTATACTAACCATTAGACGAATTTTGACTAATTCAATGATGACAGTTATATTAAATTAAAACCACATTAAATCCCAATTTTGTCTTGCGAAATAAACTTCCCTTAAGAAACACGAATACGACCCAAAATAGGTTTAAAACAACGCCAAGGCAATCACTCTTTATCTTTAGCCCAAAAATCAGGTATGCGAAAAGCATCAATCACATAAAGTTGCTTCAAACCCAAATATTACCAAAAAAAACAATACATTATAACAGGAACATGCAAATTATAAATTCAGCTGCAAATAGAATGGTATATTATTACGAATCACAGCATTTGGTATAATTTGGCACCACTGGAATATAGGGGTTGCTCCCCCTCGCATGAAGTGATTTTATGGCCAACGTTTATGAACAACGCTTTTGTCCAGTTACGGTTAGATTTGGTGTCAACAATATCGATTGAATTCAGGCTTTTATCTATTTTAACTAGAATATGGAGATTTGAAAATATTATCTTAACATATTTTGCACCACTTGTCTAAAAAAATCGAACAAAACTCTTTGGGAACAGAACTTCATTTTATTTCTTAGTTAGACATTACACTTTCATTTGAGGTTAAATTGTGTTACTTGATTTGTTAAGTTGAATTGCTTTTTTAATAGTAGGTATATCAATCGTATAGCTTCTGGAATTCACTTTCTTGTTAATAGGATCGCTTAAGGATCGCCAAGGATCGCTTAAGCTGAATCTTGCTGGATCAATGTCAGTGCTGCCATAAGCCTTATATTTCAAGCTATGTACTTATTTGTCGGTATATAAACTAGTGCACCGTACCCGGGTATTTCCCTAAGGTGCGAATATTCCCGGAAGCAACATTGCATGTAAATGTTAGCCTGTTATTATGTAGGACACATACCCGGGGACAACAGGGTTTTCCGGGGATTGTATCCCCGGGAAATTAAAAGATCAATTTAATACTTTTGTAGAAACACGAAGCGACCGATATATCAGGATAAGAGGAAAATTTCTGGACGCATTCGATTTATTATTTTTTTAACCATTTATGCACACACACATATAAACAGAGAAGAAAAAAGGAACAGAAAAATACTCACAAAGGCAATGTTTAATTCTAAAGAAATCTCTTCCAGCATACCTGCGACAGAAAAGTATATAAAAAGAGATGTAGACAACATGTGTAACCGTAGAAGAGATAATTAAAATATAAATCAAAGAAGAAAAAAAAACAATTCACTAATTTCAATATAAACATACATACATATACATTATCACTACAATATATATTGTGATATAAAATAACTATGCAACTATGACGAAGTGGAAAGATAGTGTTCATTTACCCTTAAATAAAAATAAAATAAGACAATAATCATCAGAAGAGACGTTCAAGGCTATGTTCTAATCTAATTGAGGTCTAAATAAATGCGGCAAATGAGTTTTAATATTTATAGACCATACATAATTGGTAGAGAAAAAGGTGTACCACAAGGTGCCATACTAAGCCATTTGTTCTTTCAAAACTTCCATTTTTTTTTACTTTTACAGCAATCGTTTTATCTTGATCAGGGAATACAGATAACAATAAACCTTTTAGCCTTTGCCTAACATCCGCGCAAGTCATAAAACCCAAGTGAACGAAGACTTACTTTGTACTGGAAAGCCGATAGCCATAAACCGACGCTGCTCAGTAAGGTTTTAACGACTGTGCACTTCTAGCACCGCAATAATTTGACGACGTATGGTTTATCTGAACTGAAGGGCTTGAGATTGATCTTTGTACATTTCTTAGGAAAATTGTTAAGGAGTAGATACTAAAATTGAATGTATGGGTTTTTTATGGGAGTTACTATTTTTCCACCGTGGAATATCGTCCTTGATAGAGCCATAAATTAGAATATATACCGGTACGAATTTAACTAACTAATATCCTATTCGCTCTACGTCTGCATGTATAAAACAAAATTAGCTTTTCGTGTCTGTGTTAGTTCTTCTTAAAGGCTCTTTCAAACAGGCGCGACACGCGACGCGACACAAAGACACCACTCGTCGCGCGACGAGCGGTGTCTTTGTGTCGCGTCGCGTGTCGCGCCTGTTTGAAAGACCCTTTACTCCAGAATGGATATTGATGTGGTAATATAACATAATATAACATCGCGTCTGTAATCCCCGAAGGGTGAGGCAGAGGTGTACCTATAGTACACCTACATTTCGCCAGTTATGTTAAAGTCCCATGTAATAGGGGGCGAGCCTATTGCCATCAACCGGGCACAAATCCAGACTCCGGGCTGCTACTGAGAAATTCCAGATGGAAAAACCCAGTGACACTGCCCGACCCGGGAATCGAACCCAGGACCTCATACTTAGCAGTAGCGCTTGCGACCACTAGACCAAAGAGGCAGTCAATTGATTGATGTAGTTTGTATAATTATTTAGGGTTTTTTTTCCGGAACGTTAATGTGAGTACTAAGATTATAGTACAGAAATCTTGATGTTTTGAGATGTCGCTACATAAGAACACTAGTTTAGTAACACTAGCGACCCGCCCTTGCTTCGCATGGGTTACAAAGAAGTATATACTACTGTACTTCTTTCTACATCATGTTGAGCAAATAAGGCCCTTAAGCTATTGGTTTTTGTCTTTCATTAGTACCTAAAGAACCATGTTTTGTTACACTGTTAATTCTGTTGTTTCTGGCCTATTGACACAGAATTTTCAAGTGATGGCAATACAATTGGCAAGCTGTCAATTAAAAAAATATATAATGGTACTTTTTGTATATTTGCTAAAGTGCGTTTAAGTTATTTTAAGATTGCAAGTCATCTTCTAAAATAAGACCTCAAAATATGAAGTTCAACAAATTTTAATAGTGATTAATGAAAATGGACCAAATGGTGGCGTATGGTAGTACCATAAATAACTCTCTAACGTTCTTATTTGTACTTTGTTTATGGTGTACAAAAAATAGTGTTCTGTCTATGGTATACGGTAAATTACCATGGTCCAAAGTAATATTAGTAAAAAATATTTGGCGAGAAGAGTCCAACCAACGACCTTATATCATCCCAATTAATAAATATCAATAATGTATACATGAAGCGATCATTCTGAAGATACTAGAGTCTGGGCACGCTAAGTCTGCAATGGAATAAATAAATGGGCAACCCCAAAAAGTTTTATATATGATATACTTTTACATCAGTCTCATCAGTTATGTTAGTTTCGGGGTTGTAAGTAGATCTAATGATTTTGATATTTTGCCTTTTGATTTTTGCATAATAGATTATGTGTAATAGACTGTGTCGTATCTATGCTCTACCTCCATACGATGACAAAACTGTATCAAATCCACACTGCATCGTGCTAAACTGACTGTTCTTTACCAGGAATAAATCAGAATATTAACAAAATAACCTATCAAAAACAAAGTATCAAATTCTTTTTCGTAGGACAGAAATGGTGTTGCCGTCTATAGATTTTCAAATTCCACCGTTTTTTTACTTATGCAGATAGCGTGGCCAGACTATCTATTGCTATTGCTTCGTTTGTGGCACTATTTCATTCTCAGACTAGTGTCACCTACTGAGTTTCGGACCGTAGTCCCTTAATTACACTTGACACGAGTAAAGGATCAATACCGGCAGATCCCGGGACCTCAGTAACGGTAGTAGTTTAAATTCCACTCGGTTATTCGATACACGTTCAAAATGGATCCCTCGAATAGATTGTACAGGTACTTTCTTTTCTGACGAATAATCAAAAGAATGGAAGTTATCACAAGGTAGATTAGTGATTTCTGTATGTTGTGTATTAGTTGTTCCTTCTTAATACCCCTGATATAATCGCTTTGAAACCACTTATGGAAAGTAATAATCTGACTGGACTCTTTTGAGAGCAAAACCAACGTTTTAAAACATTCCCACTCATCCTAACCATTTAAACATAAAATTGACGTATTGTACTTCCAACGAAATCCTAGAGTCAGCTGGAAAGGGACAGAGTTATTCCACGGCGTAGGAGAGGGAGACGGTAAACAAAGGGGAGGAAAACCCCAATAAGGGTGGTTGGCATTGTGAACGATAATTTCGCTGAATAGTAGCGAAGGTAATTTTATTAGGGTGATTCTGTGTGCGTTTAATTTTTGTATGTGATGTCGTACCCGTGTTTTTTGTCCGTGAATTATTGTTTTAATTTTGTGTTTTTTATTGGTTAGGTATACTTTTTACTGTATTAACTACAGTTTTTGAGGATTTATCCAATTGAATTTTATTAGCATGTCAGTTTGCCTGCTAGGCTGATGTAAAGCTGTCTTTTAGAAGATCGCTTTTAACAATAAGACCGCCAATTGTGTCACCCTATGTAAAATTTCTTCATTATCTATAAAGACTCGTGCAAACTGGCGCGATATCGCGCTGATCCGCACGAGCCTTAATTTGTATTTAAGTGCATAATAAAGATTATTATATTTAAATGTAAATTCAGCTACAATAGTACTTACAGAAAATTCTTTTACTTCACTCATTCCAAAGAACTAAAGAGTTCATACATACCAGCACTATACATAATAGTGATTTATTCACTATATTGACACGTTCTTGCCCCAGTTACAATGAGAGCATTATTCGAACAATCACTCGCTTAAATACAAAGCTTTGAACTTGTACAATAATAGAGTTCTTTCCAGAACAGTCTCAGTGAGGGTTTTCATGAAAATTCACGCCACTAGTTGGCGTCACTTTGCCAAGAGGTCTTCCATTTCTTATGGAAATAAAATATATGATGACATTCATCATTGGTTTCATTCATTCATCATTCCCTGTCCTTCCTAGCCGAACGTCATTTCAGAAAACCCTCATTCAAGGCTCGGAACCGGTTTAAAATATAGGTGAAAACCGGTTTATTTGGGTTTTACTCCGAACTTTTCTTAAGAACGTGAACGTTTTAAGAACTTTATTTTAACCTAAATTAATCGGTTTATACGACGAGCGGCATGTCGGTAAACGCGTTGCAACTTGTGACTACTTGTGAGGATGCCGCGCTGAATAAAAAAACAACGGTAAATATTGTTCTAAACCGTTTAATCCGAAAAAACCTTTATGTAAAGACTCTTCCAAAACCGGTTAAAACAAACCGGTTTTAATAGCGAAACCGAATCTAAAGGTTTTTGCGTCAAGTACATAATAACGGTTTGAAAATTTAACCGGTAAATGATAAATGATAAATGATTTTATTTCTGTAAATAGGTTTGTACAAACACTTTTACACGTCAATCATATTTTAAAAACTAGATGAGGTCGGCGTTTCCTAACTGACTACTCTGAGAAGAAAGGCCGAAACAAACTCAGAGGTCACAGTCTCTTTTAAAGTCCAGACATAATCTTGGTCAGATCATGTGAAGACCATGTAGATTGGTGTCTGGAGTGGTCTTTTGAGGAAAGCATCACACAGATTGAGAGGACCTGTCCAGTCAGTGCACGCATTTGTCAGTTATCGTGCAGCTCAACTCAGAATTAAGGAGCTCAACGATTCGACGAACAATACCAAAGAAAGGACATTTGGGTAGGCCGCATAAATTACTCAAAACTGTCAGACTATAATTAGAACTAAGTGAGAAAAAATTAAAATCAAAAAGAAAAAGGAATGACCCACATAGTCTTCACATTCACAATAATTTAAATAATATAATACTTTAAAAGTATATAAAATTCATTAATGTCAATGTGTATATAAAAACCAGGAAATAATCTTGGTCAGAGCATTTTATTTGAGGACCATGTAGATTTGTGTCTGAAATGGTCTTTTGAGGAAAGAACCATACAGATGTGAGTGGACCTGTCCATTCCACGCACGCATTTGTCAGTAATCGTGTAGCTCAACTCAGAACTTAAAAGGAGCTCAATGATTCGACGAACAATACCAAAGAAAGGACATTTGGGTAGGCCGCATAAAGTACTCACAACTGCCAGATGATCATTAAAAGTAACTGAGAAAAATAAATATATATATATGACCCACATAGTCCTCACATTCACAATAATAAAAAATAATAAAAAAATATTATACTTCACAAAGTAAATATTCATGTCATTGTGTATATAATTTTAAAGTTAGCAAAAAAAAAAAATAAAGTTCCGAAAGTAAAACACAAAAAATTATAAAATTGGAGCAGCTCAATCCCATGCCTTTTTGTCCTCAATGTAATCTTTAACGGCATAAAAAGCCTTCTGGCACAACTTGCGTTTAGTAAATGATTTGAATTTATTAAGACTTAGATCTTGTACGTGGCTTGGAAGTTTATTATAAAAGCGTATACATTGACATCTAAAGGAGCTACCTATTTTCTTGAGCCTTGTTGTAGGTACAACAAATTTGTGTTTGTTCCTAGTATTTATGTTATGGATATCACTGTATTTTTTATACAATTTTTTGTTTTTATGGGCATATAAAAGATTATCAAAAATATACTGAGAAGGCACAGTCATTATATTTATCTCCTTAAATTTATCTCTGAGAGAGTGTCTAGGACTTAATTTATAAATAGATCGAACAGCTCTTTTCTGCAAAACAAAGATAGTTTGAATGTCGGCGGCATTTCCCCACAACAGAATACCGTACGACATTACACTATGAAAATAACTAAAGTACACTAAACGGGCTGTCTCTATGTTAGTTAAATTACGAATTTTTCTAACAGCATATGCTGCGGAGCTTAGCTTTTTTGACAATTTATCTATATGTGGGCCCCACTGAAGCTTAGCATCCAAAGTTAAGCCCAAGAATACTGTGCTATCTTCAGGATTCAATTCTTCGTCCTTTATCAACAATTTAGTTTTCACCTGCCTAACATGAGGTAGGGTAAACTTAATGCACTTAGTTTTTTTTTCATTCAGAAGTAAATTGTTAACATTGAACCAGTGAACTACTTTTGAGATTGCCGTATTTACATCGTCAGTAACTAGCTGCTGACGTTTAAGTTTAAACAAAAGTGAAGTGTCATCTGCAAACAACACTATATCATGGTTATCCTTTATGAGGTAAGGCAAGTCATTAATATAAATAAGAAACAAGAAAGGACCAAGAATTGAGCCCTGTGGGACTCCCATTGTTACTAAAGATCCTGGAGATCTTTTTCCATTAATGTCAACGCTCTGAATCCTATTACTCAAGTATGAAGTAAGAAGATCCAGAGCGCTGTTCCGGATCCCATAGTGGCGGAGTTTCCTGATTAACGTGTCATGAAGAACGCAATCAAATGCCTTGGACAAATCACAAAAGATGCCCAAGGCATCACATTTATCTTCCCATGCATTATAAATGTGACCTAAAAGTTCAACACCGGCGTCAGTAGTTGAACGACCCCTTGTAAAACCGAACTGTTTGCTGTGTAATAATTTATGTCTATTAAAAAATCTTTGCAATTGCTCTAAAATTAATTTCTCAAAAATTTTACTAAATCCGTGTATCCGAGCCTTGCCGTCATTGAATATGTATCAATGTATACCTACATACATTTGTGTTTAGGTAACGTTACGGTAGATTAGGCAGTAAGGCTCGTGCAGATCAGCGCGATATTGCGGGCGCTACACGCAGCGCGACCCTTATAGCGCGATATCGCGCTGCTCTGCACGACCCTTTACGTCAATTACTTTTGGTACCATATTACTATCTCTCAATCTAGTCTTCAAACCGACCTCCTCCAAGTCATCAGTCCATCGGACTGATCATAGACTCTCCTTTTTCAACCTTCAACTATCATTGGTCCTTTGGCAGACTTCGTCCACATCGCCACATAAATCGCCCACAGCACATCCTCTATTCTCTAATGTTTTATAATCTGTTTTATGATGATATTGGCAACTCTACCTACGCAACCTAGCTTTTCAGTACACTAACAAAACTGTAATCTATTGAAATTGAAATACAATAAAATTTAGAGCCAAAATATTGTTTCTAAAGTGCCTATGGCAATATATATTCAAATATATGACATAATAATCAGCATGGTTTTTCAGCATGAAGGCTTGTGCAGACCAGCACGATATCGCGGGCGCTACAAGGGTCGCGCTGCCTGTAGCGCCCGCGATATCGCGGCAGTTTGCACAAGCCTTTACTGTACTTTACAAAAAGGACGTTTTGCTAATGGGACGAACTGGTCGTAGGACGATCTGCTATTAGGAGGTTTTGATACCGATATATTTTAAGCCACTTATGACATCTCAATTTGTTTTTAACCTGTATATACATAGTTGCTTATATTTTACCTGGATAATAAACAATATTTTAGAGTTATATTAATAATTTATATCATGGTTCGTGCGTGACATTCACTACACTTTTTTGACTCCTTCACGAGAACTTTGAAGAATTTTATTTAACAATTCTTACTGATCTATGTAGACAATTACTTATTTATGATTTTCTTTTGTTTCAGATCAAAAAAAATTGGATGCCCCACAATGTGCTAAGTGACAAAGTGAGTGTGTTAGTGTAGTGTAGTGCAGTGACATGTCTTAGTGACCAACATGAGTGGTGGAGTGACGACGCAGGCGGGGCCCCGGCTCTGAATGATAGCTGCCGCTAAAGGTGAGGAAAACTGACTTTATTATTGTAAAAGTGCTCCCTCACCGGGAACATTCGCCTGTAATGTAATATTCAGAGTCGAGCATTACATCAGTGAGGGAGGAGAACCGAGCATTTACAGTACGCAATGTCTAATAATATTTAATCTGAAATGTTACATGACAGGCGAATGCTCGTCTATCAGGGAGGCAGTAACAGTATAGTAACGTAATGCTCAAAATCGAATCGGAAATATTACATTACAAATGCTCTTCAGTCGGAGTACTGTAACGTAGTGTTCAAAGTGGGATCTGTAACGTTACATTACAGGCGAATGCTCCCGGGAGCACCTTTATGCATAAGTTTTTTGGGCCTGTATGTATCACAGCTTTCAGATACTAAATTACTTAACAAGACCTTATTCAGAGGTTGTGAAACAGGCTATTTTTGTCTCCTAAATTGTAGATTAAGAGATACAATTCTTTCACATTCACAATTTATGACATAACATAATACACACATCAAAAGTGTCTAGGGATCAAGCATTTTTATGCGGATTTCTTGAGATTGAGATGTGGCTTTGTAATAAATTTATGATTATATAAATTTATATGGATCCTTTTTGGTGCATTTCATAATTTGAAACAGGAACTGTTAATCAAATTCGAGTAAAAGATGAAAATCAGCTGTCAATATTTTCCCTATAAAAACATACAACGCATTGAAGACATTATTAGTGCTACTGTTTCCCTACTACTGATTAAAACCAACGTTATTATGGAGCGGCAACGTCATTTAAGCAGGGAAGAAATGCTCAGAGCCGTGGGAATGATAGAAGCTGGTTCCCGGCAACGTACTGTGGCTTTAGCTCTGAATACAAGTCAGAGTGTTATCAGTCGACTTTGGACACGTTACCGAAGCACTGGTACCGTGGCTGAGCGCCATGGAGGACGGTATCGCTGCACCACACGGAGACAAGACCGATACATTCAAATCTTAACTCGAAGAGCTCCAACAATAACCGCCATGTTGTTAGCCGTGAGGCTTCATCACTCTTCAGGGAACTTAATTAGCGACCAAACAGTCAGAAACCGCTTGCATGAAGTGAACCTTCATTCCCGAAGACCGCTACGGGTACCACCTATAGCAATGCACAATCGTAGGATTCGATATCAATGGGCTCTTGAACACAGAAATTGGGCAGAAGAACAATGGCGTTTCGTGTGCTTTTCTGATGAGTCTCGTTTTGGTATGAGACCGGATACAAGACGTATACGACACTGGAGAACCCCTGGACGCCAACAGCGATTAAAATCCTGCCAGGAAGTCCATCCTTATAGTGGTGGAACCATCATGGTATGGGCGGGTATTTGGATCGGCGGAAGAACTGAGTTTATTTGGATCAGAGGCAACCTCAACGCTCAAATTTATGCTGAGACGATTGTATCTGACGTCATCGTTCCTATACAAGTGCAAATCGGTCCCTTATTTCAGTTAATGCATGATAATGCACGACCGCACACCGCAAGAGTTGTAAGACAGACTCTCGCCGCAGCTAACATCAATGTCCTGCTCTGGCCTGCTCAGTCGCCAGACTTGAACCCGATTGAGCATGCATGGGATATGCTACAGAGAAGAGCTCTGCCGAATATGGAGGGTATCCAGTCGCAAGAAGACCTTTTTTTGTTGTTGCAACGAACATGGGCGGCCATTCCACAGCGTGATTTGGATGAACTCATTTTGAGTATGCCAAACCGATGTTCTTGTGTTGTTAGTGTTCGCGGTAGAAACACGGATTATTAATTGTTTAAGTTACCCAATAAAATTTTAAAGAAAACTGTTATTTCAGTCTTTTTTTCGAACTTTAATGTTAGTGGTTCAAATGTCAAAAATCCCTTTATTAGGAAAATGGCAAATTTCTTTATTAATGCAAAGGTGACTTGGTTTATCGTTACTGTGACAAACGAAAACACTTTATTTGATGAATCCTTAAAGAAAATTTTAATTAATATCAATCAGGAGAAAAGTTATTGCAAAAATATATGTTGATCCCTAGACACTTTTGATGTGTGTATTTCGTACTGGCGAGCAGCATGACATAATTGTGGAAATATCGTTTGAAAGGAAGAATTAATTACTTTGCTTATAACCTTCGCACAAGTGCAAGCAATAAGTTGACAAAGTTTTATCGCAATCAGTACACTAATTACGTAATACACGATCATTCACAATCTGTGAATCGTTTTGAAACAGATTACTACTTAATCCATTTCTTCATAAGTTCAACAAAAAATCAGCTCAACAACGTAAATAACGCAATGAATGTTGTTGAACTGTCAAAAGGAAACTGATTAGTCTTAATCGTTTACGAAAATGTTCTACGCAATTAGATAGGTGATTAACGGTATGACTCCGTAAAATACGTACAAGCAAACGAAGAAGATAAGAAGATTGATTTCATCAAGTGTCTATTCGTGACTAAAGGACAAAAATCATGATCAATCGTGTAACATTTTCCAGAATAGCTTCAAATCGGGGGGAAATTCCTTGAAATATGGAAAAACAAACTTAGAAATCTTTAAACATGTCCTAACCGTCTATTAACCGGTGCAGACAGGTTAATTACAACTTATTTGTAATTTTATAATAACATGGATCCAAAAAACGTTTCCTACCGGTGGTTTAAAGGCACTAAAATGACTCATTTCCCTCATTCTACACTACGTAAATATTGTAAAGTCAACCGCATGCCGATCTTATCAATTTGACTTTGACAGCGCGTTGATTTCGTATCATTAAGGGCGATTTTTCTAGTTCAAGTGTTGTATGTCATGCGTTTAAGTGTACTAAGGATGTAGCCAGCACCGTTTTTTTGTATTCCTAGAACATTGAGGATATGACGTCATATTCTAAATGGCAATGTGTTCGTTGCCTTTGCGTTAAATCTGCTTATTTACTTATCCTGACACGGTATTATTTATTTATTCACAAAATAAGGTTTTTCTTTGACATCCTAACTAATATTATAAATATGAAAGTGAGTTTGTTACGCTTTCATGCTAAAAAGGCTTAACGGATCTGGATGAAATTCGGCCCATGGTAGACCATGACCTGGAGAAAGACCATGACCTGATAGACCATGACCTGGAGAAAGACGTAGGCTACTTTTCATCCTGGATCGCAGACGAAGTCGCGGGCAACAGCGCCAACAGTTAGTGGTTTAATAAACCATCGAAACGAACGACTGTTATTAAAAGAAAAACTTAATTACTTTGATTAAAATACGGTTCTTTATACAAAACTGACTTTAACGTAGTCAGAAAAAAGTTCAAAATAAAAAAATTACTCCATGTTATAAATCTGGATCAGAGGAAAAAAATACTCGTTTTGGAAATCTCGGTAAGAGCCTTTGCTGCTTACTATACCTAGGATTTGCCGTTTTTTTGGCTTCTCCCAAATGGAAACCATTAGATGCAGGTAGTACAGGACTGTGAAATCTATGTCCGGCAGTGGCTTTTTTTTTCCTGTAAAAATACATTTCAGACCTATTTGATATTCAAAATACCATATTCGACGTTTCTTATCCTTATTCAAACACGTAACATAATGTAATTTTACATACCACTTATCAAAATATTGATTTAACGACAACTTCGTGTCGTTGCTAAGTTGCCATAAATCCGAAAAGCAAGCAAAACCACAGTGTAGCTACTTACAGTTGTTCATCGCCCAGCAGTGATAGCCTAGTGGTGTGACCGTTGGACTGCCAAGTCATAGGTCTCGAGTTCGAACTCACTTGCTTCAAAAACGGTGAAGGAAAACATTGTGAGGAAACCGGCATGCCTTTTTTTTTTTTTGGGTGGGAAATCATCAAATAACTTCTCCCGCTCTGGGCGGAGCGGGAGGGCGTGTCAGACTCTTACTGACTAAAACCCACCCGTGTTCCTTCGGTTGCCCTGTTGCCGGGGGCCACGATCTCCCTTTCGGTTTTCTTCGCACCCCCAGCATGCCTGAGAAATGTTTCTCGACGGCATGTGAAGTCAAATCAGAGGCTCATGGGCGGATTTAAAACTCTGACAACAGGTTAGTCACTTACCACACGAAAAGAAGATCGCCCGTACATTTGTCAGGATCTGAAAAATTTCTTTTTTGCATAGTTTTGTAATAAGTAGTTTAGTATACTTGTACCTGATTGAAAGAACCTGACGTCTAACAACCAGTCTTACCAAGGAATAATATGTGAGAAGATCAGTCGCTCCATGTAAAATACTGTTATTCAGCTGCATCTGGTAAGACTGGAAGCTGACTCAAATATAGTTGACAAAGCTAGGCAGATGATGATGATAGCTACTCTAAGTTAAAGGCCTCTTTTCTTCATCCAAGGTCCAATAGAGAGACACGAATGCGCATATTACCTTTCTCTGTCAATAGGCACTTTACAAAATCAGTCCTGTTGAGCGACCATGTAAAATACAATTCAGCTGCATCCCGTTAGACTGGAAGTCGACCCCAACATAGTTGGGAAAAGGCTAGGCAGATGATGATTATACCTGAAGCTTTGCCCTCTTAGACCCCAACTATCAGCACGATTGCTCTGCCTAAACGCTCCAATTGAACTACTGTAAATAGTTCTACTCTGTAGCAAAACTCAACGGATGTTAGTCAATTCCATTCTTATTCTACGTATTAAGTGACTATTACGTATTCTACTACTCCTCGGCTTTCAGGAAGTCGATACAATTAGTACTGGTTTTACCCGTATTTATGTCTGGTATGAAACGTCGAGTTCAGGATTATAAAACCCTTTTTTTCTCAGGAATTATTCAGTAACAGCCCGGAGTCTTGTTTTCTCCCCAGTTGATGGCAATAGGCTCGGCCCCCTATTACATGGGACTTAAATATAACTGGCTAATAATGGGTTGCGCTATAAGGTACACCTTTGCCCTTACCCATAAAATACAGGCGTGATGTTGTTATTTCGGAGATAACAAAAATGGTGTGTCCAGAATAGAGAGCAACACCTTCATTTCATTCAAATTGCCGCCATAGTAGCTAAGCTATACTCTGTTCCAAAAGTATTTGATGAAAGTGTAAACAAATGTTCAAATAAAATACTTACTATTGAAGTTAGAGTGGGTAAATTAATGAATCCCAATCATTAAGTATATAGCTTTCGTCCTTAACTGACCTATGTATTTCAAATGTACTTCATTTTTATGACAGCCAAAGTTCATTGCAGGTCATCCAAAAATACATAACAGAATAAGTCAAGAAGTCGGTTTTTCCTTTTTTTATAACTCTGAGAGGCCATGAGGGTGTACATGGTTATTTTATTAGTTGTTTATACTCCCACGTTTGATGGCGCTACCAAAAGAAGGTAAAAGCGAATGATGTTAATAACATTCGTGGGTCAATTAGGAATACGTCACATTCACCGTGTAGGCTGAGGTCGATACTGTCTCGCATAAACAGAGTTTGGCGTTGACTTTATTAGGAGCTCGTGGCTAAGTAATAACAGCCACACGAGTCGATCCATCAGCTAATCAAATACGCTTGCCGGGGTTGGTCCGTAAATGTGTGACCATTTCTACATACCGAGAATCCTCCGTGCCTCAGAAAGCACGTTTATCCGTTGGTCCCGGCTGTCATTCGTGGATCTTTGACAGTCGTTACGGGTCGTCCGAAGCCCGAAAGTCTGACAACCAGTCTTACCAAGGGTTATCGTATTACCTAGTTACTGGGTTGTGGGCTCAGATAGACAGTCGCTCCATGTAAAATAGTGGTATTTAGCTGCAACCGGTTAGACTGGAAGCCGACCCCAACATAGTTGTGAAAAGGCTAGGCAGATTAGTGTTGAATTTATTACTATACTGTGTACTCAATAAACTCAGCATATCACAGTCCACTGCTGGATATTTGGCCTCTCCCAGACTGCGCCACAACACCCTGTCCTTCGCCTTCCGCATCCAGTCTGTCCCAGTCACCTTTTAAAGGTCCCACACTACTTTTGCCGATACGCGGTCTCCACTCCGGACTCGTCTGGTCCACCGGTCATAGGGTCTTCGACAAACATGGCCAGCCCACTGCCACCGCAGCTTGCTTACTCTGCAAGCTATGTCGGTAACTCCGGTTCCTTTCCGGAAAACTTAGTTACATTACAGTTCACTATAAGAAAGTCATATAATGAAAATCACGGTGGTCCCTGATCAAAAAAGGGTGGGAGCCACTGCATAAATGTATTCTGCTTTTTCAATGCCACCTACATAGCCGTCAAAACTGTGGTCACACCAACGGTGGGATATTCTTAAAACTTCTGGACATCAACAGATAAGTTAACTGGAACTTATTCGGAAGTCGTACCAGCACGAACTAACATCAGTTAAGTTTAGTCAAGAAACGAGTAGAACAGATGGCCGATGGGATCGAAAGGTTCTGGAGTGGCGACCGCATAACGGAAGACGTAGAGTTGGAAGGTCTCCCACAAGGTGGACCGATAACCTTGTGGAGGCCGCAGGAATCCACTGGCTGCGGGAAGCAGCGAATTGGTCGAAGTAGCGATGCTTGGGGAAACCTTATGTCCAGCAGTGGACGTCTTTCGACTGAAATGATGAGTAGAGCCAATAAGAAGTAAACGAGTAGCGAGGGTCGGCGACGAGTGATTACTGGCTGGTATGATGTAGCAAGCGTGAGTCTCTCAGCAAGTTTTCTGTCCGCCGAGCGAGCGTTGCTGAACGAGTACTCTCTTAGCTCTTGGTGCTTCAACAAACGAGTACTAGCGTACTCGTTTACGTACGTTATTTTTCGTACGTTTCTTGGGCGATGACAGCTAGTCGCTTCCTCCTCGGTGGCGGGGCAGATGCCTCAGCCAGTCAGATAGTGGTAGTAAGGCAGACCTGCCCGGGTGTACCCTCCTAACGTACATTCAAGTTTGCCCACTTGGTAGGCTATTTTAATGCTCCCCTAGTTCCAAGATATTTTAGAGGTCCTAACACCCAGTTGCGCTAAGACAAACATTAGTGCCTATTTCATTAATTTCAACAAATAACCATTAAAATCGACTCTGGTGTTGCTTTTTGCAACAAGTTAAATATTTAATGACAGCTTTAAGCTAAAGTTCGTTTCTGCAACTGACTGTATAAATCTATTGAATTGGCGCCTCGCAGTCCTGCGTAACGCCTTCATCTTCTCTCACTAAACATATTCCTATAATTTGAGGCAGCCTTCAGTTTTGAATAACAAACACAGGTCAATTAGTGTGAGGACACACGTCACTATGTGGGTGGAGTTCGTGTCATACTATAAGATATTTGCATTTATAAACTGACAGATAATGTGGCTAGACAGGAAATGAAAGAAGTTTTGAAGTGTATGAATGAATGATTGTGCATGGATATGTGTGTAAGAATATAGGAAGACCAAGGGGATATATATTTCTTGGTCTTCCTATATTCTCCTATGTTAACCAGTAACTGGGTTGTAGAGGTCAGATACGCAGGCTGCATCCGGTTAGAATGGAAGCCGACCCCAAAATAGTTGAGAAAAGACGATACCCCTTGGTAAGACTGGTTGTTAGACTTTCGGGCTTCTGACGACTGTCAAAGATCCACGAATGACAGCCGGGACCAACGTTCCGAGGCACAGAGTCTCGGTATGTAAAGATGGTCAATCAACCCCAAAAAGCGGAGCTTAACCGGATGAATAGACCCTTGCGGCCGTTATCACTTAGTCCTCCCTCGACGACGATGCTGTGACGATCCCAAATAAATGGAGTGAATGGTGATGGAAACGATGTGATGAAAGGACTAACTCTTGCCTGTTTTTTCAGTTGCATCATTACATGACATAACGCTTATTTTTCCTAAAGGGTGAGTGTATAGTACACCCACATTTCGCCAGTTATGTTTAAGTCCCATGTCACAGGGGGCGAGCCTATTGCCACCAACCGGGCACAAATCCAGACTTCGGGCCGCTACTGAGAAATTCCTGATGGAAAAAGCCGATAACAAGGCCCAACCTGGGAATCGAATACAGGACCTCTTGCTCAGCAGTAGCGCTTGCGACAAGTAGACAGTCGCATCTTTGGATCTAATCTACCGAATGTTTTATGTGATAAGTAATCTGTCATAGTTTATATTTGGCATTTCTATCCAAATCCGTTCAGCAATTTATGCGTCGAAACATTCAAATCCAGACTGCTATTACTAAAGCAATCGCCGTTCAAATATGTACTGTACATCTATGTAATATTCCTATTCGATGCGGTTATCGATTTTGTGCCACCTCAGGTAAGGAGTGTTAGGGTTTAGGATTCGCCGTGTTTGTCTGATAAGTTTATTTCTGTTTTTACCAATGAGTGCTCTGTACTGTAGTGTTTTCAAACTCCAGACGATTTATTGACCGAGCGAGCAAAGCGTCTGCTTCAAGTCTGACAAAATTTGCTTTCCGCTGTCAGTTTGTTGGTACTTGGTATATAGGTTTTACGACTTCATAGATATTTTTTTTGTTATAGGGGATTTTTGATCGGTGGGGTACTACCTCCAAAAACGCTACTGTATTCTCCGCCTTATGAGATCCAATTTCGATGTATTTTTTTTTTTTTAATTTTAAATGTAGTAACTTTAATTTGGTCTTATAAAAATTTGATGAAGATCTAATGAGGATGTTCGGCGTGATAAGCAGAATATTGCTGCATAAAAGTTTGTGCTCGCGAGGTCTACTTAACTGTACGCAGAACTACTAGTTTTAGAATAAGTAACAGACTGGTTGTTAAACTGCCTCTTTGGTCCAGTGAACTACCTAAATACGTTATGTTACGGGTGTAAGAAGATGCGTTACGAAGTCACATTCTACTGGACCAAACCTTGGAACTTTCTGGTTACAGAGATATTGAATGTCAAAGTTCTAACATTATTTAATGTTGTAAGTGAAACTCGACCTACAACTCTGTAAGTCGCGGCCGATACCGTAGGGCCACCACTGCTCTCATTCATTCGCCTTTAAAACCTTAGGATGTTACTTTATTTTGATTGCTGACGGAACGTAAAGACATTTGTCACGCAACATAACGGCATAAAATCAATACCCTGCATTGAATATTAGATAGTTAATAACGCGCCAACAACGTTTACTGAGAAATAGAAAAGAAATCACTATTGTGAGTGTTTTTAGTTTGCCTCTACAAAGAAAAACAAACCTTTAATCTTGAGTGTTAGGGTTTGAAATACTTTGTGTGGTAGTAGGGTTTCGTTGACAAGCAATTAAAAGATAATAATTTCATAACAAGCAACATTGAATGCGATGGTCTTTTATTTTTTATGGACATTACCTGGATTTTGAGTGGCAGCAGGCATTTAGAGGATTTTCTCTTGATGAAGCAGGCATTTAGAGGATTTTCTTGAGATTTGTCACGTTACATTTTCCCAGAGGGGGAAAATGTAAGGGAAAATATAATAATATAATTGAATATTATAATTAAAAATACAAGGGAGTACAAAAACACAGTTTAACACTACTGATCGGCACTGCACGCTTAGGAGGTTAGGCCTCAGAGGAGGCCTGCAGCGGGAGGTAGTCTTCGGGAGATGGAGGCTCCGGCAGGGAGTGATTGACGGCTGGTGATGGCCTCGGCGGGTCGATGACTCCGAGGGAAAGAAGAGTTGGCTCCGGCAGGGAGTGGGTGAGCCCCGGAATGGCCAGGGTAGGCCAAGATGGACTGTAAGAGAGACAGACCCTTTTATTATTATAAAGTCGGAGATAGATAGAATCCGAGATAGAATCGCCCGTTGCTTCTGACGGCCTCTGCTTTTATACCATTCAGCTCGTTTCCAAAATCAATATTCTTTTCCATTTTCAAACAGTGGTTTCTTCAAATATAATCGGACCTCCTTGGAGTGCGTAAATTTCATAAATTTAGAACAATAGTTAATTTGTAGTTATTTTGTACAATCATAATATAAAAATAAATTATAATTAATACAATGTTTTAGCGATATCAATAAAAATAATTGAAACTATATAAACCAAAAAGTAACATCATAGACTAAGCCAAACAGAAAAATAAAAAGAAACTGACAGTTTAACATTTGACATAGGTAAGTGTCACAACAAGAAAATCTACAGAAAATATCAATAACAATGAAATACAGAGCCTCAGGAATATTTAACACACCGACAATGGTCATGCATTTATCTAGAGAGAACGTATGATAAAAGGCCAACATTTTAACAACCAAACCGTAAGTAAAAACATGCAACATTACATTTCCCCGACAACCCCGGAAAATTTTTGAATCCCATGAAAAAATTTTTAGGGCATTACTTAGCAAATCTAGCAGACTATTTACAGTGGTACTGAAAATTAAAAAGAAAGAAAACACTAACATCTGGTGTGTAGTATCTTACAATTATGATTCCCCATAACCCAAGAAAATTATCAACTGAAAAGATTTAGTTGTTGTAAATAAGACCTTGCTCTTTCATACACCTTTCAACAACTCGCCTTTCGTGCTCCCTCAATCATACATCACCAGCATTCTTAGGGGACATGGTTCACATTCTATGACGCATACTCCACAAGGAATTATTTTTTAAGGTTACGAAGGCTTATTTATTTTAATTAGGTGTCGTAACCCGCACCTTTTTTAAAACCCAAAAAAAAACTAAATTAAATATTTACAAAACTTTCCTGTTTCAGAAAAATAGTCAAGGTTTTAAAGCATTAGTGCTTAAGAAAAACCTTGCAAGTTTCAAGTTCAAGTACAAGCAATTAGTGCTTAAGAAAAACCTTGCGAGTTTCAAGTTCAAGTACAAGTAAATTAAATCTAAGTTTAAGTTCAAGTAAGTATTTAAAAATAAGATAAAGATATAGATACACTAAGGCTTATTTAACGAGTTTAAGTACCGCTCGACATAATGGCTTATTTAACGAGTTATGCACCGCTCCATAAAAACTAAAATTAACAATGCCAAAAAAGTTTTATCCCTATGAAGTATTTACAGTCTTATGAAAATGAATTAAAATGAAAGTTCTTAGAGACATCAAGGAGAAGAACCCTGTGGTAGCATTTACAGAGCTATTTAGTGCTAATTGAATCTTTTGTAACGGAATGTCCCATGAACGGAATTATCCTTTCCTTTCTTATGTTTCAGATCAAAATCAAAGCATGATAGACGAAGAGTCCAACGTGCTAATCTCCCAGAAGGATTAGATAGATTTTGGAACCATTTCAGTGCAGCATAATCAGTGTAAACTGTAAAACTTTAGTAAAATAAAAACTAAAATATATAAACTAAATAATAAATAATATTCTAAATAATATTGTATAAACTGTAACAATTTATTTTTGTCTCGGATATATATATAGAATTATCTCCGATTTGTCAAAGTTTCAGCAGGTCTTTCAGCTCTGGTAGAAACTTCGTATTCAAGCTCAAGTTTGTTGAGGTACGAGTATCTTATAGGTCTATCCATGTTTAAGATTTAAAAATATTAGTCTAGGAATAAGTTTTTAAGTAATTTAGCCGTGGTAACAAATCAAACTAAATGGAGTAATGATTAAAGTAAATTAATGTTCAGTATTGTACAAACGTCCACAGGATATTGTCCTGCAGGCGTCGTGGAGTGTCCCAGTCCCCAACTTGCTAGTGACAAGTTAACACACACAAGCGAAAACTGGGTACGATTACCAATGTATGGTAACCGCAGTGGTGTGCAAGTGTGTGGGATGCAGTGTAGTGAGGTAAAGAAAAGAGTAAAGAGTAGGTGGTAACGTCTATAGGATACTCTCCTATAGAACGTCGTATAGTAAGCCAAACCCCAACTTGCAAATGACCAACGAACGATGGTTTTAACACGTACAAGCGAAGAATGGATGACGATTACAATGGTAATCGTAGTGTGTGTGGGGGTGTAGTATTACGAGTATGTTCAGTATAAGAAGTGTTGAGTAAAGGTTGTAATGGATGAGGTGATGAATAAAGGTTCGCCAAAATATAATTGAAAAACTTGTGAAAGTTTAGTTTTAGAATTTAGAGAGGGAAGAGGGGGTGGGTTAGTTTTAGAATTTAGAGAGGGAAGAGGGGGTGGGTAAGCTGAATGGGCGCCAAATTGTCACGTTACATTTTCCCAGAGGGGGAAAATGTAAGGGAAAATATAATAATATAATTGAATATTATAATTAAAAATACAAGGGAGTACAAAAACACAGTTTAACACTACTGATCGGCACTGCACGCTTAGGAGGTTAGGCCTCAGAGGAGGCCTGCAGCGGGAGGTAGTCTTCGGGAGATGGAGGCTCCGGCAGGGAGTGATTGACGGCTGGTGATGGCCTCGGCGGGTCGATGACTCCGAGGGAAAGAAGAGTTGGCTCCGGCAGGGAGTGGGTGAGCCCCGGAATGGCCAGGGTAGGCCAAGATGGACTGTAAGAGAGACAGACCCTTTTATTATTATAAAGTCGGAGATAGATAGAATCCGAGATAGAATCGCCCGTTGCTTCTGACGGCCTCTGCTTTTATACCATTCAGCTCGTTTCCAAAATCAATATTCTTTTCCATTTTCAAACAGTGGTTTCTTCAAATATAATCGGACCTCCTTGGAGTGCGTAAATTTCATAAATTTAGAACAATAGTTAATTTGTAGTTATTTTGTACAATCATAATATAAAAATAAATTATAATTAATACAATGTTTTAGCGATATCAATAAAAATAATTGAAACTATATAAACCAAAAAGTAACATCATAGACTAAGCCAAACAGAAAAATAAAAAGAAACTGACAGTTTAACATTTGACATAGGTAAGTGTCACAACAAGAAAATCTACAGAAAATATCAATAACAATGAAATACAGAGCCTCAGGAATATTTAACACACCGACAATGGTCATGCATTTATCTAGAGAGAACGTATGATAAAAGGCCAACATTTTAACAACCAAACCGTAAGTAAAAACATGCAACATTACAGATTGCAGAGAATTTTCTCTTGATGAAGCTGGCATTTAGAAGAGTTTCTTGAGATTGTTTCTTCTGTTGATGAAGTGAGTTGTCACAGAATTCAGAGTTAAGAGGGACAGAATCAATTGGTATTTTTGTATGGTTCTTATGGCCTTTAGACGCTGTCTTTATCAGGATCTATGTCTATACGGGTATCATAAGAGGGGCCCCACTTTTGATAAATATGACTTTCTAGGGTTTGAGATGCTTGTATACCAATACCAACACAAATGGCCCATACTGTTCTTTCTTTTTTGTAAGTACAACATGGGAGCTCCTGACCTGCATCTCACCTGATGGTAAGTGATGATCAGGCCGAAGGTGGAAGCGAGCTTCATCCGGAATTCTTGAACCACAGAGGAACTGGCTATCTTACCTCTAACTGCCGAAACACAACAATGCTGTTAACATCGTTGTTATGGCGACAGATTTAGATAAGATGGTGGTAGCTAGCCAGGCGGGCTTAAAACCAACCCTACCACCAACCAAACCGAAAAGAATATTTTGCCCCCACTGGGAATGGAACCCGAGGTCTGAGATAAGTCTAACTAACCACTAGACCACAGAGCGGGTAAAATATTTAAAAAAATCAAGACACTGTTAGAGCGGTTTCGCACTATGTCCGATACTAATCCGAGAAATGTCGGTCCGAAGTAACCATAGTACTATTTGTATGAGGGGTTGTGCACTAGATCCGATCTTTGTCCGTCCGAATTTAGAACATTCCCAATTCGGATTGAATTCGGATTCGGATCGCACGTAGTGCGAAACCGCTCTTATGGACATCATCGAAATATCCAGAACTCTGTTTCTTTTCGCATCTGTAATCCCATCCCACACGGTGCTGGGATTAGGTTTTAACTTCCTATACGGAACGCTTTCCATTTTACAAGGTCTGTCCTTCTCGTTTACACCTTTATCCGCAATAACAGGTTTCAGCCTAGACTTGGGTCATTTAGACATTTCTTTCATCATTGGACGTGACAATAAAACTACAAATCAAATAATAGACGAATCATTGTGTAAGTAATTGTAGATCGTGCAAATTACTACACCGTTACAACAACTTTATCCCCTTCAGTTATCTAGTAGTTAAGTCCCGTCAAGTTTGTTACGTTGTTTTTGGGCAATCTGACTGAGAGTCATTTGGAAATCTTGGCTTCTATTCTAATTCCAAAAATCAATGAGAGCGGTTGATGGCAATAGGCTCGGCCCCTATTACATGGGACTCACTGTCCTTCCACACCTATTAACACTATAATTTGAAAAAATAAATAAAACGAGTAACCGTGCAGTTTCTTGCCGGCTCTTCTCCATAGGAAGCGACCAATTGGAACCGTGCACCTAGCTTCTGTTTCTTAAGTGCACATGTAGGTTTATGTGAAATATATGCATCACGCACATTGGTCCACCTGACGGACTAGGTGCGGAAACCAAACCCCGTAACATAGAACATAGAATATTTTCATATTTGATTCGGAAGTGTGGGTGTACAATAGGGTACACCTCTGCCTAACCCTTCGGAGATTACAGGGGTGATTATAATATGTTATGTTATCAATTTGGCTGAATAAAAGATTGCGCGCAGCCTAAACTGAAATTGGCAGAAATATTAAAAGTTAAAGTAGACTGAAAGGATTTTTCGAAACTCACCCAGAAATGGGCAAATTCGACAAGTTTGTTTGCGAACTTATGGAACGACATCGTAGGCAATTTTTAGGGTTCGTACCCGAAGGGTACCGAACGGAACCCTATTACTAAGCCTCCGCTGTCCGTCCGTCTGCCCGTCTGTCCGCCCGCCCGTCCGTCTGAGGGCTCGTGCAGATAAGCGCGAAATCGCGGGCGCGACAGGCAGCGCGACCCGTATCGCGCTGGTCTGCACGAGCCTTGACAGCGGGCTGTATCTCATGAACCGTAATAGGTAGACACAAAAAAATAAGTTAATAATTAAAGGGGAAAAAAATTACGAAACGAAGCGAAAGAAACGTGTTTTTAGGGTCCCGTACCTCAAAAGGAAAAACCGGAACCCTTATGGGATCACTCGTGTGTCTGTCTGTCCGTCTGTCACAGACAATTTGCTCCGAATCTAATGGACCGAAATTGTTGAAAAAAAAAACGCGTTGAAATTTGGTACACATATGTATTTCTGTGACCCAAACGACGGACGTGTAACGTAAATAAATGAATTTTGAACATGTTGGTCACTTTTGGGGTACAAATAAGAAAATTAAAAAAAGAAGTTTTGCAAACTGTACCGTGTGACATATCAAATGAAAGGGCTTGTTGCGAGGATATATATATATATATTTAATAATTTTATAATAGATACTTTTAAAGATATTTAAGAAAATAGATGAAAATTTACCATTACCTCCCTTATCTCCGAAACTACTGAGCCTAAAATTTTGAAAAAAATACAGAGAATGGTTGTTCACTCTTTGGTTACAGGAAAACCTAGAAGAACTCTATGGGCTTATAATAACATGGTAAATCTCTCAATATTGTGCGTACAAACTTACATTTGCAGTTAGAATGTATGGGAGAGCATGTTTTTCAACTACAAAGTTAAGTTTGTTCTTGGGATAAATTCATCCCAACTACTACATTGTGCGTAGTCCGACATGCACTTGGCCGGCTTTTATCATCATTTTTTTTGCTCGATCTTAATACGATCCCGGCACCCTTCGTGTGTAAGACCAACTCGCATTTGGCCGGTTTTTTTTTTTAATTTATATTACGTAAAACCATATATGTAATGTATTGCTTGTCCACTCTGAAATGACGCGCCCCACTACCGCATTACCCATAGAAATCTGCATGAAGGTTCGTTCAAACTGGCGCGATATCGCGGGTGCTAAAGGCAGCGCGACTCTTGTAGCGCCCGCGATATCGCGCTGGTCTGCACGAGCCTTTACCGTGTGCGTAAATGCGATAGTGGGGCGCGTCATTTCAGAGTGGATTAGCCAAGTAGATACTGTACTGTCCGACCGAAACTTCTTTTTACGACCGAAACCGAATTTTGGCAACAGTCTCAGTTTCGGCCGAAACCGAAACAGAAATTTCCTTACAAGGATCATATTTTGAAGGAAAAATAAAGAAAACGTTATTATAATCAGTCGGACTTTTTTTTTAATAAATCATTAAAATCACACGAATACTAACAACAAACAAAACGAACTGCAAACAAGCCAGTCACGACATGATTAGGCACGTGGACGCGGCAAAATGTCTTCGTCGTTGACTCGCTTGGATGGAATTTAACGTATCAAACAAGAATGATCACAGCGCGAGAACTCCCAAATCCAGTTTCGGTTTCGGTCGTAGTTTCGGTAGGTTTGCTTCCGAAACCGAAACTAAACCGAATCTCTTTTTTTTGGCGAAACTCGACCGAAACCGAAACCGAACTTTCGGTCGGACACTAAGGTACTGCATGCAACCGCTGTACACTTAACACTAATCTGTACATGTCCTTATTCCGTATCATTTCTCACGCCGAATTAAATCGTTTTCTAATTCTAACCAAGGTACTTTACATACATACAAATGCCTAAGCAACCTCTGTATTAAAACTGTACACTACTCTGTAATGTCCTTATTCCGTATCGTTTCTCACGGCGTATTAAATCGTTTTCTAATTCTAACCAGTTGTTAAACACGACTGATCCGAGCTGGGTAAGAGTTGAGACAATGAGGGGTCACTGACCTGGCGACCGGCGTGACCAGCGGTAATCATGAGGTGTGGACAGATGTGCGAATAGGTAGAATATGGGTGATGCATCTGTGAGGATGAGGACTGTGCGAATTTTTGTTTGGAATGTTGTATAGTCTTTTCCGAAAGTATTTTTTGAAAATGTAAACAAATGGACCAGAAAACTCTAATTTGAAATCACCTTAAAATTGTTTTTCATTTGACAATTGGGGTTAATTTTATGACCTTAAATATTCGTAAATGATTTTTCTTTTACGAAATAAATTGATGTCTTATTGTGTACTGTGTGTTTTTTTCAGTGTCTGTAGAAATAAATCATTGGCAGTGGAAACATTTAATTCTTTATTCATTTTTGTTTAAAATGACAAATATAAATAGATGACATATATTTAACTGATATACTTATTCATGCAACTATAGTACGTTATTGTACTTATTAAAATTTTATATCCTACGTTTTCGTTTGGCACACACACATCACATAAACACACACACACACACAAAAGACTCATGAATTCACACTCTTACGCTCACCCGCACAACACCGTTTATCTGTTTTTTAATTTGTTTATTTTAATTCTAGTTTTGCACCTAATAAAGTCCCTAATTCTTGTGCTTAGTATAAAACAATTTAAAACTTAACTTGCCTATTATAACTAAACTCGTCTAGATTATATCAAAATTATTTCTGTAATTAAAATGTTTTTATACCTTCACTTATGTTCAGTTCATCCCTATTGTGGGTGCAAGGTGCCTCATAAGTTTTAAATTATTCTTGATGCCAAACATCGCCTTTACTGATAACGAGGGTGGGCGCTGATACCTATTTTATATTATATATTACAAGATATTGAATTATCTAAGCTTAGGTATTGGCTGCAACTCTAAAAAAAAAAAATTAAAAAAAACATGTTTTTATTTATGCTTCAGTTTAAAAAAAGCTAACATACAACCTTACTTACCTTAAGGCCTGTTTTCATTGTAAACCATCTTTTATTACTTGAAGGTGCAAATAAACTATTTTATTCATTTTATAAACATGTTTACTTAAGGTCGTATAGATATCGACCACCTATCAATACGGAAATTACTTTTTTAAAGACTGCAACTTGTAAGTCGTGCTATTTTTATAGTGTTTAATTTTTATTTGACTTTATATTTGTGTAAGTACATTGGTGTAAATTGATTGTTACGTCAATAAGATATTGTGAAAAATTTATTTAATAAGTTAGGCACTCTTACCTGGCGCAGTAAACATTGAAAACGAACTTTTCTGAAAAAGCCTAGTATTATACAGGGTCAAATTAAATTAGCTGGCGAAACTCCGCAGAGGTGATGAGCAACGATATCAAATAATGATAAAACAAAAAATAAATAAATTATTATTTAAAAAAAGTTTTTTTTTGTGGAGTTATCGACCGCAGTTAGTGACTGTAGTCACTTGAAATATCAGTTTAAGTTTGTCAATTTTTTTTTTTTTTTGTGTAAACTGATGAGTATCGACATCTAAATACGGTAAAACAAAGTAAAATAGATTTTCTCAACTTATACTCGAAGTAACACCAATACCAGAGGCCGTTAACCCCAAAAAAAAACATCATATCTTTTTATCGTGTTTTGACTTGATACCGATGACCGATACCCTTCACGTCTGCAGAATTTTGCTAGCTAATTTAATTTGACCTTATACAGAGGTAGACAGAAGTTGTAGGTATTCCCAGTACAATCATATTTCGCCAGTTAAGTTTAAAGGCTCGTGCAGACCAGCGCGGGTGGCCCAAGGGTCGCGTGTATAGTAGCGCCCGCGATATCGCGCTGATCTGTACGAGCCTGTTTTTTATTATTATTATGTACCTGCTCGTTTAATTTCTTAGATTATTCTATGTAATAGTCTGTTCCAAAAGTATCAATCAAATACGTTTATTTGCGGTAAACATGACGCAATGAAAGAACACAAAACAAAAAAGTTGGAGGAAAATATGCGTCACATCCACGCAAAAAAAAAGGTGTACACAAACCGTGTTTAGGTTAAATTCTTACGCAATCACTCAATAAAAGAAATTTTTATTTTCATCTGTATTTCGAAGGTTTCAATTTTATATCTCACCAGTTTTCCCAACAATCAGGGTTGGCACGATTAAAGCATTTTGATTTAAATCACGATTTAAATCAAATTATTTTTTTCAACAAAAATCAATTATTTAATCAAATGTGATTAATTTTACTTTCTTTCACAGAAATCAACATAAAAAAAAAACAGATTTAGAAATTATGTGTTAAAGACTAGGGTCTTTTACATCAGAAAAATCAATATCTTTAACATTATTATAATGCTTAACAAAAAAAAAACTAGTTTTCAATTCCCAGTTGGTTTCTTAATTTACTATGGTAATTGCATGCGAAGTTTACAAAATACTACGCGGGGATTTCCCTTTTCTCTGACACCCAAAGGCGCATTCCATTTTTACGCAGAAATATAGTTACTGTATAATAAAATGAAAAAAAATATCGTGATTAATTATTTGTTATAGATTTTTCCAATCCTACTAACAATTATTGTTTGAATAACAATATTAAATTGTTATTATTATAAAAAAACATCGACAAAAATTTATTATATAGAATTAAACTCAAATTTTCAAATGAAAAACATCTTTAAATTATTTTAGAATTAGAATTTCGGGATTAATATTCAAATAAAAAAATAAAAGCACTCAATCTGTTCATTTTACTACAAATTGGCAACACATTTTACCGTGTTTCTGATCCATTTGTTTACATTTTCATCAAATACTTTTAAAACTAACCGTAGTAAGCACTTGATATAAATGAAACAGTAAAGCTGCGCTTCCACCAGAGATGTGCGAGGATGCGTATAGCGAGGGATGTGTTTGTTAAGAACCAATTGAATCGCTTCTTTTACTAAGCCTCGCTCAGCGCAGCTCCGGTGGAAACGGCTTAGCGGTGCCACGTTTTTATAAATACATAATTGACATCGAATAATGTTTTTTTTTTGTTTTTTTTTTTGTATATTTGTTACGCGATTACTCCGCCAATTATCCTTTCCGACCCTGATGATCCCATTACTCTCCTCCAAGAGCAGAATAGGGCCACCAGCACTATACACAAACACAGACGCCTCCCGTCATTCCGACCTCGCCGCCGAGGTCCTTTGCGACCGCGACCGTGTCCCTGAGTAAATGATACTCCTCCCCGACCCTTGCTCGAAAACGAGGTGCCAGCAAGTTGTTGCCGCTGAGCACGTAGCTTTAAAACTACCCCGAATAATAATCATGATCTAAACCAATTTTGATCCAGCCTGTCCCTTCTTGCTGTCCTCCCCTCAGCGACTCCCTAAGCCGAGGTTCGTACCCCACAGGGGGTGCCCTTAGCGAGCGTTCGCCTAGTTTTAATTTAGTTTAGTTTTTTGCCCCTGGCTGGAGGCTTTGAGTGTAGCAGCTTAAGGCACCCACAGGAAAGTCCGGTTAAGCAGCCAAGACCTTAGTGGTCAAAACTGCGAGATGCCCGTTCAAAAAAAAAAAAAAAACCGCCAATTATGAATTGATTTTGATGATTCCTTTTTGTTTGGTAGGACATACTTCAGAGGTGGTCCCATATAAATTGTATTAACTTTACTTGAGTAGTTCTTGAGTTAGCTTCAATAATACGTATTTTTCTCACTTAGTCTGTGTCGATAATTTTATAATAACTTCCTGTCACTGTTATTATTTACAAAGTAGGTAGTGGTTTTCGAATTTGTGTGGAGTTGGTACCACAACTATAAAGGGAAAAACAAAAACTTTACGAAAAAAAAAAACTACAAACTTAAAAAAAAAAAAATAACACTTCAAAGTGAAAAATAACTTTAATGACAAAGACACCGATTTCCAAAATTAAAGTTATTTTTTATTTTGGGATTTTAAATAATCATAATTTAAATACTAAATAGCCTACAAAAATCCTGACAACAAGTCTTACCAGGAAGTATCTTACCCAGTAAATGGGTCGTGGAGGTCAGATAGGCAGTTGCTCCATGTAAAATACAAGTATTCAGCTGCATCCGGTTAGACTGGAAGACGACCGATATATTTGACAAAAAGCTAGGCATATGATGATAATAGCTACTGCTAATCTACTATACTAAAATCAGGAGTGAAATACCTGGCATTATTATTCGGGTTGAGTTCACTCGGGCCGAGCTGTCACTGACCCGATCCAACAGAGAGACACGAATGGGCAAATCACTTTTCTCAGCCCGTAGGCACTTTTCAAATCAGCCCCATCTGTTCACCCACTTAATCTTTGCCACCAACAAGACATACGGTTCCTGTATTGTACTAATGGTAACCAAATTCGGTTAGCATGAGGTATAGAGAAATTCAAGCGAGTGGGTGTCATGGCGGCTCCGTTACAATATGGACATGTATTATTTGTGTCATTAGACCCGAGGCCTGAGCTGTGTTACGTTCTTGGATCGTTAGTCTGTTTCAAGTCGAGTTAACGTGCGTTTATACGCACCTTTTATGCGTCCCTAGCACATGCATTGTATTTGGTTCTTATATTTTATCGGTTGTTAAGAGTAACGACATATTATTTGTGTCATTTGACCTGAGATCTGAGGCTGCGGGCTGCATTGAGAAGAGTAAGGCTTTGAATTTAAAGTACTATGTGAGATGGGTAAACCTATGAACGCTTGTAATATTAGTTTCCTATTATTCATCGATCGTTCTCGGTTACATATAACACCTTAACAGGCTACTTTAGTAAGGAATATGATGATTAACAATATGTAATATTTCTCAAACATGCTTGAACATTCTAACATTATTTTGACAACCTCCTTCGAGATAAATCTAAAATGCTGTACTGGCCAAATACATGCAATAGGCGGCCGGCAATGTTACTATGAAAATCCATATCTGCCGTGTTCCGGTAAACAAGGCAGATATGGATTTCGGCCGCTACCGAATAAATTACTATAAAAACTCATAATATCTGTCGTATAATAAAAAAATTGAACGAATTTTTAACTTCAACACATGGCAAACAAGGAGCAGACATAGCAACTTATTTACAAAGAATTTATTTGAATTTCAATTTGGTTTGCAAATGGAACTGTTTAAAGTAAAGCAAATGAATATATTATTTATTCGTAATTGATTCTGGAATTTGTAATTAATTAATTTACTTTGAATTTCCGCGCATTATTTGACAAAAGTACTATACGTGCCTTGGCCGCAACCAAGCATTGATGGACTCGCGTATTTTCAGGTTCGTCCATCAATGCCCCTGTTCCAGGCCGCGACAGTAATGTATTAGATAGTTCGAGGTGGCAGGACCAATACCTAAAAGACCACAAGATATGTAATACCAAGCTGTGCGCCTGAAGGGATTTCCCATCGGCAAAAAAGACTTAATTCCAGACTAATTTTCATCCCCAATTTAACCCCTTCACGGAATTAATTCTCAAAAATATGTAACTCTTGTGCAAAATTTCATGATACTAAGAGTAGAGTAGTGGTGGCCCAGTGGTAACGACTGCGACTTATGACTTTGTAGGTCGTAGGTTTGAACCCTGACAGGCGCTTTACTTTGTGTAAATTATTTCATCACCACTGCTCTCAAAACCAATCAATTAATCAACTTTATTTTCTCATCACATTATACACAAAAATAGAACCTAAAATTTGTAGTCATTGTGACATCTACCAACCCGCACTGGGCCCGCGTGGTGGATTACGGCATATAGAGGAGGCCTGTGCCCCAGCAGTGGGAACATTATAAGCTGATTATGCTGTCTGTCAATGAATTAATAAACATATAAGATCCGTTACGATTTAAGTAGATGAAGTTATTATTTTCTCCTTGGGATCTTTCGTTTCAGGTAAGCTTTTTAAAGATTATAATTGCCAAGACCTAGGTCATAATGTAGATTTCTTAAAGTATAAAATCCTCAACTTCGTTACATGCACTATGATGTTGATGGCAGTCGCTAAGAATGTGCTATCTCTTTCTGCTTGTGTGACGAAAGATGCGACCACGGTATTACGTCAGACTAACTAACCATTCACTTTATACCAACAGCACCATAATTTGTTACAAAACATAGATTTTGTCTGCTAACCGTGGTTATGAATTTCACTATCCCTCGAATTCTGAAACGATACTAGGCAATTCACTCGCCCCATATAACATTGGACTTAAATATACTTAAATGCAATCTCAATTAATATTTGTTCCTTCTTTCTTTCTTTGAGGTGGAACTAGTTGATACTTTTCCGTACGATTTTCGGGGGGGTTTTACTCCACTGTTTGACATTGTACATGCAAAGTTAAACATGATATCGTTTTGTCTTATTATTAATTTAGTCTGTGCGGAAACAGAATAAAAAAATAAAAGGTTATGAGCCCACAAAGATTCGTTTTTCTTGCTAATTTTTACGCAACTTTTGGCGTCAATAAGTAACAAAACAAGTGTAAAATCTCCAAAACAAAGTCGGCACCGACAAAGCTTAATTATCGAAGAGTTCAATAAACTTTACTTGTAATTGATTTATGCAGTGATTTTTTCATAAAACTCGGGTTCCAAAGGACTTTTTTTTAATTTTGACGCGCTCGTTTTTACTAAAATACTTCGGAACGGTGTTTGTGTGCGTGCGAACTAGGCGTGGTGCATGTAGACCAGCGTCTAACTACTCATCACTGATACTTTTTCTGTTGGACACGATGCCAGGTGAGACAGCGTGCTTTTTGACCAAGCCTACCAGTGAGTTAGAGCCCACGACTAGTTCCACCTTAACCAGCGAAATACACATAAACCCAGGTATTATTCCGATGGGGGTAAGCAAAAACTACAGAACGTCACCTGCTACAAACCTATCATACTCCTTTTGTTTCGTTTACGTTCATACATCTGGTCATACACGCACACCGATTGCGAGTACTACGCATCTGAGGAATCACCAATAAGGTCGCTATATCTCCTTGGGCCTAGGGCATCCCCGGCGTTTACCTGGGGAAAAGTATATATACTAAAACTACCCTGCCCCTTCGGAATATACAACCGTAATGTAATGTAAATCATAGTCCTTCGTCTTGCAAGCCTGTCCCAAAATATATATTTTGTAACCTTATTTTGATTTAAATGTGTCCGTGGAGTTTCTGACCCGTTATTCTCCATAGTACCTACCTACTACGCTTTGGAATGGGCAACTAGCTTCATCTTTCTGACTGACCAACCCCTTGACAATTTAAAAGTGCCTGTAATTGATTTATTTGAAACTAGCTGCGCCTCGCGGTTTCACCCGCATAAGTCTCAATCCTGTGGGAATATCCAGGTCATGGTCTACCCGTATGCCAAATTTCATCCAAATCGTTTTAGCGTGAAACCGTAACAAACAAATAAATAAACAAACAAATTCACTTTCACATATATACATATATTAGTTATTATTTACTGTTTGATTATATGCATGTTGTCTGTGGTCAGGCACGCGCAAGTCTACAGATGGAGTTGATCTCCACATTTTCGAAGTCTGATCAGCACGCGTAGAAACACAGAAACGGGTTTTTTCGACAGAAGAATAGACAAAATGACAGCTAAACAATCACTATCTGTCATTTTGTCTATTCTTCCGTCGACAAAACCCGTTTCTATTGTGGTCATCCTAAGCCTGCAGCAAGGCTTCTTGATTTGGCTCCTTGCGCTGACAAATGCTAACTTAACGTCAGTAGTACTTACATCAGTTATTAGTTTTTTGCAGTGAAAAACGTTGAGCATTTTGGAGATGGGAAAAACAATTGAACTCGCGACACCGTTACCGACACCTCATTTTTGTAAACGCGATTGTACTCTTTATTTATATTACGTTACGGATCAATGTTCTATTATACAAGTATTTTACTTTAAAAGTTTTGGAAGTATTTTTTTTTAGTTTTCACTTCTATCGGCACTCGAGTGCCACTGTTTTTTTAAATGATTGATTTATTTCTCCATTGCACCATTGTGACATGCTATACAGAGCGCTCTATATGCGGACCAGACATTATCAGTTAACAGTAATAATGACATTACATTCAAGTAATGTCCTTACTACTGGCAGTGTGGTGATTGGAATGATGATGTGAAATATTTTAGTATTAGTCTTACGTCAATATTTGAAGGATTATTACTGATTGCGTCAGGTCCGCTATAAAGTGTCACAAAAAAACATTAAAAGGTGAAGAGTACTTTTATTATTTTAAATTATTCTACTTCTATATCTTGATAACATTATTAAGTACTTATTCTATGAGCTCATGTCTATAAGATGATTATTATAAATTATGATAGCTTTTAATGTACTGTTATAATTGTGTCACCTGCCTTGTATAAGGAAAGGTCTTTTCGAATAAAGTTGACTGTCCACTGCTACGTAGGATGTGCACGGAGACATTTGCCATGTTAGCCCAGATAGCACGTGTGTATTTTCATCGCGGCAATTATTTTTTTTTCACGTTATGGGGTTTTCAACTCTCAGTATTGATCCGAGCGTTGAGAATCCAACAGAGCTCATCCCACTTAGCGCGGCAAGAAAACACACTGTTGGATTTTCAACTCCCAGCGCTTAGTACAGCATAGAAAGGACAGTGCGCGAAAAAAAATCGCCGCGATAAAAATACGCCCGTGCTACGTGCATCCTAATTGCGTAATACACGATCCATCACAATTTGAATCATTTTTAAAGAGATTGCTAATCGATTGCTTCATAACTTTGATAAAATTTTCTGCTCAACAACGTAAATAACGCAATGAATGTTGTTGAACTGTCAAAATGAAACAGATTAGTCTTATTCATTTACGAAAATGTGTAAAAACGCAATTAGATAGCTGGGCTTACCTGCGCGGTTAATTTGTTTGCCAGCCACGTATCCATGCGTAGCCTGGCCGCGGGTCGCAGTAGACGATTCCGCCTACATTTTCATACAAAGCGAAGCTAAGAACACGTGCCTAGCTTAGCCGAAGGCTACAGTGGAGCGACGCCTTAGTAGTCTTAGTACACATATAAGAAAGGTGTCAAAAACCTTTTAAAATTACGTTGGAAGTGTGTAATTAAGTGGGTACAGTTCTCGATGAGTCATTATGTCCTACTTATCCCTATAATGATAAAAAGAAATGGAGATAATTGATTAATATTAATGAAGGGCTTAAGTACGTGTTACTTTATTGCGTGTTGCCTAGTTCACGCTGTAGAATAACCCTCTTATTTATTGATAAGTCCGATAAAAGAAAAAGTTAATGTAGTGACGAGCTAGTTTAATGACGTGAAAATATCAAGGATACGGTCGAAGTATTATAGAAAGTCACGCACAGGAAATACAACATTAAAACTAAGAAGATTATGCAAACAATAAAAAAATCAGAAAAACATTTTAATTTAAATATTATAATATAAAATTATTATATTATAATTTATAATATAAAATTATTATATTATAATTTATAATATAAAATTATTATATTATAATTTATAATATAAATATAACATCACGCCGTTAATCACAGAAGGGATAGGTAGAGGCTTAAAGATCTTTCTTTTTTTTTCGTGTGATTAGTGACGGTATCAGAGTTTTTATGCCGCCCATCACCGCCCATGGGACTTTGAGTTGGCTTCACATGCCGTCAAGAAAAATCTTTCAGGCATACCGATTTCCTCACAATGTTTTCTGCACCGTTTTTAGGGTTCCGTAACTCAAAACGGAAAAAACGGAACCCTTATTAGGATCATTGAAGCACAACATGATAATTACACAATAAGTACGCACATGAATGCGAAAAGTCAAAGGTGCGTACCTTGGGTATGAACTCGCATCGTCTTCACATATCTACATTATATTTAATGTATACAAAATATTGTGACACACATGGAGCAACTGCTTATCTGACCTCCACAACCCAGTTACTGGATTACTCCCTTGGTCAAGGTCTAAACTGTATATGTAATGAAACCGGGATCAAAGGCTTAACGTATTTTCCGAGGTACGGGGTCTCGGTATGTAAAGATGGTCACCCATCCACGGACAGACCGCGGCAATCGTAGCTTAACCTGATCAAGCGACCAGTGCGGGTGCCTATGTGACCTACTATAAATACGAAAGTGAGATTATTTGTTTGTTACGCTTTCACACTTAAACGACTGAACGGATTTGGATGAGATTTTGCACATGGGTAGACCATGACCTAGGAGGACATAGAATACTTTTATCTCGGTAGTATATTCTCGACCTCAACGCGCGCGAAGCCGCGAACAAAAGCTAGTTAATAATATTTAAGTTTTTATTTACCGTCGCCATGACGTCAAAATCCTGACCTAGGTCAACTGACATACATACCTACTTATATATTAATGCTATACAGAGGTGTACCTCCCTGCAGGGGGTGTTGCCCCTATCAGCTGTTCGGGGGGGTATGAATCAGTACGGGGGAGGGGTGGGGGCTTCCTTATTGCATTATCCTTGTATGTAACCTTGGGGGTGCAATGAATGAATTTTCTTTGCTGAAAAAATCATTTTCAGTGTCAGTACATTTTGCTGTACAGGCATTTATTTTTTCGGTCGTTTTTGGGGGTAGGTAGAATTTCAGGCGGTGTTATTGTTTTTTGGGGGTAGGCAGAACATAACTCTGGTTACACAGTCAGAGTTTCACATTCTATCGTTGACAAGACATTAGTAGCCAGTTGTAATTACACACACCTCTAGTAGTCCTTTTATTCTTCGCGCCAAAGGAACGGTTGTTCTACGGGTTTTGTCGACGGAAGAATAGACAAAATGACAGATTATGACTGTTTATTTGTAATTTTTTCTATACTTCCGTCGACAAAATCCGTTTTTATTGTGGTCATGCTAAGCGTGCTGCAGGATTAGGAGATGATCATAGATAGTCTAGTGGTCGCAATTATATTTCCTTTCAAGTTTTCTGTCAGCGCCACTATTCATCTCTTACTTTATCCATTTTCGTCACTCCTCACATCCATCTCAACGTTCTCATCTCAGCGCTATACAATCTTTTTCATCGGTCTTCTCCACGGCCCATCATTTATATTCATACCCACTGCTAAGTATAGGCAGGCACGGTATAAATAAGTAACATTATTATGTTTTCATAGAAAACGGCCGAAACGATACGCTTCGAAATCTCAGTGTATATCCAGGGGTACGCAACAGTCTCGAGTGCGCGGCAATTATGCACAGACGCGAGAGATTTATTTACCGTGCGGCCATAGTTCATAGGTCATTATTTCAAGGTCACTGCCGAGATATAATACTGTTACTTTATTATACTGTGGTATAGGCCTTAAACTGGCGAAATGTGGGTATACACTGTAGAGGTGTCAATTATCACTAGATGTGTTCATCTCTGTCTAACCCTTCGGGTATCACAAGCGTGATATTATGTTATTGTAATTTCGAAGTCCGACCACAGACATACATGAAAGTAATAAACTACTCATATGAACTGAGAACTTCCTACTCTATTGTCTATGATATTTTTACGGTCGATAAACTTTCTGATAACATCTTCACACACACACACTCATAACATTAGGGAAATTAATTGTTAAGCAAATTGGCTACAGACTTAAATTGTCCGTATATTCAAATCACAACTACTATTAATTTATTTTTTTATTTTTTATGTATAATCTTGTGTTTTTTTTTACGGCCATAATTAATATCTGTTTTATGCTATTATTATTATATATATTATTTATATATACCGGACACCCTGTATAATGGCTATAACACAGCAAATTGATGGCCAATTGGCTTACTGATTAATTTCCTAGACTGATCGTACAGGTATTTCATTATTTACACGCACACTGCGATAGTAAACATAATACATATATATATATATTAAGATTGTACATTTGGTAGGTAATTGATGGACTTACAGTTGATATTTAAGGTGTTTATGCCTGTGAGAGGGCAGGGGTGGCCCAATGGGCCGTGACTTACGAGTTTAGGTCGTAAGTTTCAAACTCAGGCTTTACTTTATGTAAATTATTTCATCACCACTGCTCTCAAAATGGCGAAGGAAAACATTGTGAGGAAATAGGCATGCGTCTTAGGAACAAAAATTCGAAGAACATCTACCAACCCGCACTGGGCCCGCGTGGTGGATTTACGATACACTCCCTCTCACTGAGAGGAGGCCTGTGTCTCAGCAGTGGGAACATTATAAGCTGATTATGCTTATGCTATCTTTTGGCCATCCTCAGTCTAAGTTTTCACAGTAAAACATAGTTGTAATACAAGGTAAAGCGTCGTAAGTCACGGCTTGTAAAATGATGGGTGAGCGGTTAATGCGCGACAACTATAGCAAATGCGTTTACGGTTATGTGTGTGTTAAACTTGATGGGATTACGGTTTCTGAGCATGTTGTTACGGTTTTACCTATTATGTTTAGATGTTTGAATTCAAGTAGCGGTGGATTTAAGAGTTACTTTTTTAAAGAGGCCGACGAAAGTTATAATTTTGTTTCTGCAATATGTAAAAATAAAGCCCTGTCCGATTCGAAAGGGGCACATACCTAGGTACTGCAATAACGCAAACAGTTCTTTTTTTTAATTATTTTTGAAAAAGTAAAGTTATTGGTATTTAAAATTCACATTTTTACTACCACAATTACCCCAAAAACAATAGAAAATTTTCAACAGGGGTGATAATAAGTTATGACTTTTAGACACCCGCTACACGACGGCCGCTCCGCTCGCGCACCAATTTTTAAAAAAAAAAGGGGTGGATTTTTTTTTTCTTTTTTCCTGAAAATTACACTTAAATAGACTGACAGTACGATACCTAACAAAATCCTCATAGATTCAAGAATATTGAAAAAACCCAAAAATATTGCCCAACGTGGGAATCTAATTGAGGCCCCATGCTCAGCATTCGCGATTGCGACCACTGCAACCAGGCGTGTTTGCCTTGTAAATATGATCGAAATCAACCATAACATGATTCCTTGCAAATTAATCATTATTTCACTAGGCCCCGTGGGAGCAGTGTACGGTTTCATTAAAAAATAAATTCCATTCAGATGTGGGGGGATTCCACCCCCATTGTCCCCCATTGACGTTGTATGTACCCCGCGGGGAGCGTGGGTACTACGTACAATACGCCTCATTGATATTATAATATGGAAGATATTTTTAGTTTTGGTAATACGTAATTATGAATGAAATGTGGCATTTATTAATAAAAAAACACTCCTGATATACATCTTGGTTAGTAGAAGATCATAAGCTAGCAGAGCCTTAGGCGCTTATTAATTTTATTATCGTGGAGTGAAGTTATTAACTTATGAGAAACTTAAACAACGAAAATTGTATCCTCGAAATTCAAATTTTCTTACGTTTTTTTGCAATTTGCAGGTCAGTATCAGGTTGTATGTTGATCTGAATATAATTCGCGGCCGTATCAATGTTAATTTATAGAATTATAATCATAAAAATTATCAATCCAACTCTCTAAGTTCATGTAATCCTATTGAATGACTATTTCATGAAATCATGACATTTGAGGATTATACTAACTTAAGATGTATTGCTGATTGTAATAATTATTTGTGTAAAGCCATATTTGTTAAAGTTGCGAATCATATTTTAATCAACATATAGCCTGACACTGACCTGCAAATTGCAAAAAACGTAAGAAAATTTGCATTTCGCGGGCTACCTTACCGCATCCCCCTTAAATTGACGTAACTACAGGACGTAACTTTATAGTTCAATACAAAACCATATTACTTATCGCGTAGCCTTTCCTAAGTTGCGTTCCTTTTTGCTTCTCTCTGTTTTCTTTGGGTCAAGGTGTAAAAAACAGGAAGGACCCAAACCAGCTAGGAATTAATTAGCACTTTATGAACGTGAAAAGTTACAAAAGATAGCTCGAAAATCACACTTCACCATTTCCCAGTTTCTGAGCTATGAATAAAGAGTAGCATTATACAAACTCCTCAGCAACGCACCTCACGTCTTCGTCGTCCTAACGAACAGAGGGAAACGATGGATGGACTGTGTGAAAGATGACATGGTTAGAAAGGGGGTGACTACTGAGATGACGACTGTAGAGAAGTATGGAGCAAGGGGACATGTTTCGCTGACCACAAATATTTTTGAATAAAGGGAGGAGAATGTTGATGACCTGGCAGAACCGGGATACATACTTAGCTATAATAAAATAACACAAATAACGCAGTTATCCTTGACCTTGTTACTTTAACATATTCAAACCGTACTAAAGTTATTTCATAAAATCAACAACAGGTTTGTGTTATTTTGTATCACAAAAAATATATTACTTACATTAAAATATTTTGGACAAATATTATTTACATGAAACTTGAAGTCGCATTCTTGCTTCAATGTGTTTGAGATGAGGTGTTTTCAGGTAGCTATATCATAACCTGCATCCATTTCGAAAAGTTCCAGATTTGTCGAAACTTTGGCCCAGTTTTGACGCGACTTCCTTGCTCCTTTGAAGGTTTCGGTAGCTTTTATTTACTGCCAAATCTTTTTCTAGTACCTGTACCCTAATTGCGTAATACAACACAATCTGTTTCGATTTGAAACAGATTGCTTATCCATTGCTTCATAAGTTGGAAAAATACATCTGCTCAACGTAACATCATCAACGACGTAACATCAGTTACTTGTCTATGCATCACATCAACTTATCAACTTAAAAATACATATTTACAACATGAATTATTTTCTTTGTATGTTTTTAAGGTGGGTGAATCAAACCCCTTTTTGTTGTGTGGGAAATTATCAAATAACTTCTCCCTCTCTGGCGGAGCGGGAGGGCGTGACAGCCTCTTACTGACTAAAACCGACCCGTGTTCCTTCAGTTGCCCTGTTGCCGGGGGCCATGATCTCCGTTTCGGTTTTCTTCGCACCCCGGCAGGTGAATCAAACCCCTCGTGTATCAATCTTGTTCTTGAATCATTTGATAAATATGAATGTGTCATATCCTCAAGTGTGTTCCTCTGGTGTTACAGGCGTGTTATGGACAAGGAAGGGGGGGATGGCGGCGACGCGGCGGGCAAGCAGCCCCCCGACGGCCTGCTCGATGCCGCTAACCTATTTGGTGGTAAGTTACTACGTTATCATAAGTTAAACGAAGTGGTTGCTTTAAGACAAGTTAGAAGGGGCTCATGGCTAAATAATAATGCCACTGCCACACGGGTCGATTGCCGCATTCGGCTCGTAGATGGGTGACCATCCATTAAATTTTTAGACCTGCCTGTGCCTTGGAAAGAAAGTTAAACCGTTGGTCCCGGCTGTCAATCGTAGGTCTTTGACAGCCGTTACGGGTAGTCAGAAGCCTAAAAGTCTGACAGCCAGTCTTACCAGGGGACGTCGTGGGGTCGTGTTACCCAGTAACTGGGTTGTGGAGGACAGACAGGCAGTCGCTCCATGTAAAATACTGGTATTCAGCTGCATCCGGTTAGACTGGAAATCGACCCTAAACGTAGTTGGAAAAAGGCTAGGTAGATTGAGTTAGGTCATCTACGTAAACTGATGTCCCTAGGTCCCTACAAGAAAAAAACAAAACCCTACTTTTGCTTCTGGGATGGCAATGCATTTGTGAATGCTGGGATTCGCCATAGGTTACCTGATGGTCACTTACTATCAATTCGCCATAGGTTGCCTGATGGTCACTTCATCAAGCTGTCCATTTGGCATTTGTCTTGCTACTTAAAAACCTTTTAAGGAGACCGTTCAATTGATTTTAAATAAGGACCAAAAGAGTTTAATGACTACTTGAACCTACTGAAATAAGATTACTAACTTAGTAGAAACCCTCGTGATGTGGAGTCATCTACAACGCCACATGCGAACTACACATCAGACTGACAACACGCAAAATCTGGCATCGCGCAAGCAGGGTCCAACGGGGTCCATATTACTCCATATTAATCTTTTACTTTGTTATATAATACCTATGGAATGCAATAAAGAATCGAGTATTGAGTTAACCACGCGACGTGTATATATACAGCGTCCCGACAACAATCGTCGGGCAAATGCCGACCAGACACGACACCCGTCTGGTCGGAGGATCCTCCCTTTTCTATGTAGGATGAGGGAACTTTACACCCTGTTCCTCATACTTCTATAATTTTACCGAATTCTGGAAAAACACGAATTTTCCCGGTTTCTAATTCAAAGTATAGCTGTAGCTACAAAATATCAGACAAACGAAATCTTTGATTAATTCTCTCCATTTTTCATTCATGAATTCTTTGAGGTGAGATGTCTCTTCCTTACAAGCCTATTCATGAGCATAATAAGCATGATCTTCCGCATAAAATCAACTCTCGCTTCCTCCTACAAAAATTCTCACACTCCTATTGGCATTCCTCGAATTGTTACACATTGGACTCCCCACTAATTCTACCTAGCGACGGTTAGCGGAGAATCCGTTCTCATACTCGCACAGAATTTATTATCACCTCTGGTATTTCCAGGTGATTACCATATTGATCTGGGAATCCAAGAAAAAGCTGTATCGATTGGTGGGGTTTGTGGAAAGCTATGGGAATTTGTCGTGGTTATTGTGTTACGGGGTAGGAACTGGTTTGTTATTTTTAATCCGCATAATATTTGGTAGATTTGTCGAAAGTTCAGGCTGAGAAATGAGGTTCAATTCGTCTTTAGTAGCGGGTAATTTAAAAGACTAATACCCGTTTTCACCGACAACTAAGTGACTCTTAAATTAATCCCTAAATAAAAGTGCATTGTTGGATTTGCAACTCTCAGCGCTGAGCCTAGCGTTGATTATAATCTAACAGTGCACTTTTATTTAGGGATTAATTTAAGTGTCACCTAGCGAAGGTGAAAACGGGCATTACAACAGATAAAGCGCGGTCACTGTCGAACTGCATATAAAAGAAAGAGAAGCGCGATGACACAACGCAGGTAATTTATTGCAATATATGAAGCAATTATCTAATCACAAAAATCTATAGATTGAACTAAAAATAAAAGACTGTTACGTTATTTGTAGAATAATCTGACAAAAAAATCTGAATGACTGCATGTATAATTATGATTTTTAATCGTTAAAAGGAAATTTTCGAGGTATATTCGTGATTTTTTTCTATCGTATAAATTACTTGTATGTATTATGTTTTCAGAACAGTATCTTACTAGCTTAAATTCTGAACAATATCATATATTTTTCTGATTTTGTTTACTGCAGTGGATCATATACTTTTAGGCATCATAAAACGCGTTTAGGCACGATTAGGTCCTGTAGTCCTCTTAAGCAAACTTCTCCGGAATTTACTGTACTTTGTGCCTAGAATCTAGATGCAACATCCTACTGCCCATATCCCAATTTATTTGAGGTCAGCTACTAGCCATCATCTCTAAAGTCACTCCCTACATATATCTAGATTAAAATTAATTAAAGAAACGCCTTGCAATGGCAGCAAAAAGACCCGTTTTTGGGACATAGAAGCCGAAACTTTAGGAATCTGGGAGAGACTGGTTATCGGTTGCGGTAACAGCTTCTATGAGGTCTTCGATTCGATTCCCAGCTTGGGCAGTGTTATTGGGTTTTCCATCTGGAATTTCTCAGTAGCAGCCCGAAGTCTGGATTTGTATCCGATTGATGCCAATTGGTAATAAGTTCGCCCCTACATGGGACTTAAAAACATAACTGGCGAAATGTGAGTGTACCATTCGTATACCTCTGCCTAGTCCTTCGTAGAAATACAGGCATAAGTTATGTTAAAATTTATCAAAGAAATGCCTTGCAATGGAAGCTAAAAGACCCATTTTTGGGATATTCAAGCCAAAACTTTAGGAATCCAATACTTCTTTTCGTGTGGTTAGTAACTAACCTGGTGTCAGAGTTTTTAAAGCCGCCTAAGGGCCTCTGATTTGGCTTCACATGCCGTCGAAAAATATCCCTCCGTCATGATAGGATAGTGAGGTAGGGATACTGGTGTGACCGCCAGACTGCCAAGTCATAGGTCTGGAGTTCGAACCCAAGGCACGTACCTCTGAGTTTTCGAATTCATGTGCGTATTGTATAACTATCATTTGCTTCAAAAACGGTGAAGAAAAGGGGTGAGGAATCCAATAGAGGCTCATGAGATCCATCTGTCTGTCTTTAATAATCTTTTGTTTGGCAACGATCACAAGTCTCCACAATGACTTTATTGCTTCCGGAAGTAATAAACATGTCGCTTCTATCAACTATCTGACATTTTATTTGATCTCACAATTAATATTGATGGGTTTCGTCTAGCTCCGATTAGATTTACCGATCTGAGTTGTTATACCATTGTTCATGAATGAAATGATTCTAAAATTCGTCTTCGCATACGAAGACGAATTTTAGAATCATTTCACTACTCATAAGAAGTTCTTTACAACCAATGCGGCAGGTACCCACCCGCACTGGCCAAGCACATAATCATCGGCCTAACCTTTTCCCAACTATCTTGGTGATTGGCTTCCAGTCTAACCGGATGCAGCTAACCAAACGCACCATAGTTTGAATAACTAACTTATTTTTCGACGTTCAAAAGGTGTTGAACATTTTTTTAATTTGGGCTCGATTGGCTTATTTTGGTTCGAGCACAGATGAATACAGATGGGACAACCCGCAGTTTAGGTATGAAGCTACAAGTACGCGGCGGGCCCGTCTTGTCGGGCCAATTCAGTGAGCGTAACGCAGTCAGAAAGAAGATCTAAGAGTTACGCGATAGAGAGGCAACTTCTAGGTGAATATAACTGTAAGTAATTAGCGTTGTGCGACCTGAATTGCACTTTATTATATCGTAGCAAGTGTCGCTTTTTATTTAAATGATTTTGCGGAGTGTCCCATCTGTATTAATCTGTGGTTCGAGTGTAATCAATATCATTGACAGCTTTGTTTTACCCACTGCTGAAAACAGACCTCCTACCTTTTATGCCATGTTTCCCTGGTCATAATGTCCAAGTTTCCTGTGGTCATTTGTAAGTCATCCCATTTGTAAATCATGAAAACGAAATATTGAATTTCGACATTTCTATCTTGGGCTCGATTAGCTTATTTGGGTTCGAGTAAGGCACAATAGCAGTCATTATCTTTGGCAGCCTTGTCCCACTTACTGCCGAAAATAGGAGTCTCCTACCTCGTATGGCCTGCTTCCCTGGTCTCTGCAAGTCTCATCCTGGCTCACCTGCGCTCTTTTGTAAAAATTCATCCATTGATCTTGCAAAACTTGAAACAGATTTTGTATGGCAAATCTATCAGAAAATCACAATGGGGTGACCATTGCAACGTTTGTAAATTAGCAGAATTGTCCTGAATAGCAACGTAATTTCGGCGACTGCCTTTTTGCGACAGAAATTGCGCTTCCGCGCCCCGTTAGTATGGTATACTAAACAACTATATTCAGCCAACTTTTATACCCTATAAAACGCGAGTTGGCATTAAGTGGCATCCGATCATTGGTCGGCACTTTCCGGTCAATTATAACTTTGTCTTTTGTTCATACCTCCAACTACAAGCATTGTCGTTTAACCGTCGAGAAACATCACAGGGTTTTGCTCTTCAGATTGTGAAGAGCGATGTGATATTGAGATGATAGCATCATGGAATAGAATAAATGAAATTGCTTTAATTACGTTTATGCTTAAAACAAAAGCGAAGCCGAAGTTAAAAAGTTCTCACTTTTCCTTTCTGCAGAACTTATTTCATATTCAGGCTGAAGGACATAAAAACCGAAACCGGCGTGCGTTTGGCAACTTAATTTCGGTGACTCACTTTTAGAAGCGTAATTTACGCTTCATCCCACTTGATCTGCTAACACACGTTGGTATACTTAGCCTAGAGGTGGTATAGAGCACGTTATTGTGATGATGTGATCGAATGACTGACTGCCTCGTTGGTCACAACCGCTGCACAGTGGAACGAATGTATGGGAGCGGTTGGACGTAGACATGTCCGAAAAAAAAGAGTAAAATTATGCCAAACTAATGATGCCATCTTATTCGATTACTTAATGCCTTCATAACTTGTGGTGATGAATTTCTTCATAACTCCCATATTTCGGGAGTAATTTGAGAAAATGTGAAATTTTACTATGAAAATGAGTGTATCGAGCTCTCTCCCTCCTGATTCCGGGCTTGTTTCAAGTAGCGGTCTCTAATATCATAATGCTAATACTAAGAGCTATATTTAATACTAAGACACATAGTGCGCCAAATGTGCACTTTCTGGGATAAAGAGTGATGTTTATTTTATAACACAATTTTTTAATTTTTTGTTTATTTTGTTGATTAAAACCGTTTTTCTAAAGGTTTACCTTATTACAATAACATTTCTGATCAGCCAATTAGAGAAGATATAAGCTAATTAGGATATATAATTAGGGACTTAAGGTTTACATATAAAACTGATGCACTAATGATTACTGATAAGAACATTGCTATTATTTAATTACTAAATGGCTCTTAATACACTAATTTAGCATGCATCATTTACTAATTATCACAATAACTAATTACCTTGCAATATTTAACAAAGGATACCTGGGATACCTGGATTTTATATAAATAGGTCACTATTAGTAACTTTAAAATCAGTGTTGATTTACACCTCGTTGTATCCAAGCTAATCTCGCAATGTATTTTCCAAATTTTAATACAAATCTTGATATTCACGTTGCTTTATGCGCACGCGCACATAAAGATTTACGCGACTTTAACTATTTGTTCAGTGTTTTAAAAGATAACAGTTGTGTTCAGTTATGTGAAAGTGCTGAAACAAGTTTAAAAGACTGGTGTCGTCGATTTTGCTACCGCATTTATGCAAAATGGACACAGTCTGGAAGAAGCACAGATAAGTTTCGGAAGAAACATGAGATTTGGCTACAGGCTGCAATTCAATGGCCGGAATTACAGAATGAAAATATGGAACCTTCTACAGAAAATATAAGTGACGTCATCGAGCCCATAATTTCTCCTGCTAAATCTGATGCTTCAACTTGTACACATCCTAGTCCTCGTAAATCTTTTGAGGACCTTAGTAACCGGCAAAAAAGAAGACGCACCACTGAAGATAGTCTTTCATGCAGCAGTAGCAGCGCTGAAATTATGTTTTCGGCCGAAAGGGCGCTTCAAAAGGCAGGACAAAGCGATACAGCTTATGTTATGAAATACTTGACGGAGAATCCAGAAGAGGCCTCAAAAATCAAAGCCTTCATTGAAGGTAAATCAATTCAGGTACGGGAAATATCCCCTTTGAAGGCATTGGCTCTTTATGTATCGATGAACTTATCGAAATGGCGCTATAACACTCTTCGGGATTTCAACACTCAAGAAGGAGCTCTTCAATACCCGAGTTACTACATGTTGGTTAAAGAAAAAATTAAGTGCTATCCGGCCAAAGAAGATCTCACAGTTACAGAGAGCTCTGCAAAAATCAAATTACAAGCCTTGATGGATTTAACCTCAAGAAGACTTATTAGGTCGTTAGAAACCCCTGTTGATCCCAATCAACAGCTCGTATTGACCAGCAAATGGGGTTTTGACGGATCATCTAGCCAAAGCATTTATCATCAAAGGACGAGTGAAGATGAGCAAATCGATCTTGCTAGTAATTTTATGATTAGTCTTGTACCACTGCGGCTCGTCTCAAAAGGTGTAACAATTTGGGAAAACGAGCGACCATCTTCCACTTCATTTTGCCGGCCAATATTGTTTAAGTTTATAAAGGAAACCAAAGAAAATGTGCAGAGAGAGATGGCTGAAATCGAAGCAGAGATTGAAGCCTTAACTCCATCCACCATCACTGATGGAATTAGTGTCAAACACCAACTGCTGTTGACAATGATTGATGGTAAAATTCATTCCATTATATCCAATACAGCAGCTTCAGTGTGTGACATATGCAAGGCTTGTCCTAAAGAAATGAATAATTTAGAGTTAATCAAAGATAAACACGCAAACGAGGACATGTATAAATATAGCTTAAGCACCCTTCACGCTTGGATTCGCTCAATGGAATGCTTATTACACATTTCCTACAAATTAGACATAAAATCATGGCAAGTAAGGGGTGATATAGCAAAAAGGCAAGTTGATGACAGGAAGAAAAGAGTTCAAGAGGCTGTAAGAAGAGAAACGGGCTTACTTCTCGATGTTGTGAAACAAGGCAGTGGATCCACCAACAATGGCAACTCGGCAAGGAGATTTTTTGAAAACTACACTAAATCTGCTGAACTGACCGGAATAGATGCTATGCTTTTAAGAAAAATCTGTGTGATCTTGCAGTGTATTTCATCAGGAGAGAAGATCAACGTAACTAAATTCCGAGAGTTCTGCTTTGATACTGCTAAGCTTTACGTGGAGTTATACCCATGGTATTATATGCCTTCTTCACTTCATAAAATTTTAATGCATGGGCCAGACATAGTTCAGAACATGTCAATTGTGCCCATTGGTTTTCTATCCGAAGAGGCATCTGAGGCTAGAAATAAAGATTTTAGAAAATATAGAGAGGGGCATTCTCGAAAGCATAGCAGTATCTCATGCAATGAAGATATTATGCACAATCTTTTACTGTCTTCTGATCCACTTGTTACAAGTATCCGTCCAAAAGGAAATAAGTTTGTAAAAAAATCTTCTTTTAAGGAATTTTATGAGCTTACGGATTCTGAGAAAAGTGATATCGAATTTGTTAACATAAATGATTTAGCGGACATCGATTCTGAATTTGAATTAATTGATGATGATGATGATGACGAAGATAATTAAATGATGTTATTGTTTTAAAATGTGTAACTTAGTAAATTAGAGCTTACGTCTTAATTATTTATTGTACTTTTAATGAAACTAGGTAATTTATTATCAACTTACTTAAAAGTCATACTCTCATCAGTTCTTGTGAATATTTTTGTTAATATATATTTCTGTATATATATAATATATTTATAGACCTCTTAATAAGTCTGTCTGCGGTTTAAAGTAAATACAAATGGGGAAAAAACGTTTTTTTTTTTAAATTTTCATTTCCTTTTATCCCAGAAAGTGCACATTTGGCGCACTATGTGTCTTAGTATTAAATATAGCTCTTAGTAATAGCATTACGATATTAGAGACCGCTACTTGAAACAAGCCCGGAATCAGGAGGGAGAGAGCTCAATACACTCATTTTCATAGTAAAATTTCACATTTTCTCAAATTACTCCCGAAATATGGGAGTTATGAAGAAATTCATCACCACAATTTATGAAGGCATTAAGTAATCGAATAAGATGGCATCATTAGTTTGTCATAATTTTACTCTTATTTTTCGGACATGTCTACGTCCAACCGCTTCCATACATTCGTTCCACTGTGCGCTGGTTCGATTCCCAGGTCTGGTAAAGTGTTAATGGGGATTTCCGTCAGGAATTGCTCAGTAACAGCAGATGGAAAACCCAATAATACTTCACCCAACCCGGGAATCAAACCCAGGATCTCATGCTCAGCAGTAACGCTTACGACCACTAGACCAACGAGGGCAGTCTAGATAAAAAATCCCCCTTGCAACTATTCAATTCACTCCATTTTCTAAATCAACATTAGAAACGTGTGAACCAGCTTAAATCTACAAACTCAATCAACCTCTGAGACAGCCCTGCATTCGCGTGATATTACACCATATAAGCAAACTCACAGAGTTCGACGACCCTGCACCCAGCGCTTCTCGAAGTACAAACATAATATTACCTCCCACCTAACTCTTACTACTAAAACAATAAAGATCAAAATGGCTTGTGTTGATTAGTCGTTTTGTTGGTAAGGCGGTTTCCTTCTTATTAAGGACTGCGGTAACCGATTTTTAGTTGAATGCTCAGGTATCGGGTTAGGTTATATGGCTTCGTGAAATATTTGTCGTTACGGTGACACAAATGTGAATTTTGATAGGGTTTTTAGGGAGTTTCTGTGTGGTCTGAGTCTGAAAACAGGCTTGTATGTGTTTGGGTGATGTAACATACAACTTTAGGAATTGGACTGGGCACTTTTCTGAATCTGAACCTTTATTCCTGTAGTCTACAAAGATGTGGTGAAGGGAGGGTTTCACAAGGGGACCTGATTAAAAAAAAAAAAAAAAAAAGCACATACATTATGTACTAGTAATCGCCTTGAAACTCGATGGAGACTATTGCAGACGCAAAAATAATTGTGTAATTCAATTATATTCTACTTGAATTGTCCCACTGCTGGTCAAAATTCTCGCCATAACTAGGTATCTACATCCTTGAGGACGATTGATGTCTGGAAGTTAATATATTTTGACTGCGCGGTAAACTCTGCTTGCGCGATGCAGGACTTGTGTGACGTCAGGTCTTTGCCGTGTAGTTGTAGATGCCGCCACAATCCCATGAACACTTCAGTCTACTTAACCATTTACATAATCACCCAAGAAAAACATTTAACAGCTTTTGCACTTAGAACAAGACCACCCCTACCGAGTTAACATCAGGGAATGTGAGAAAAAAACAAAAGTAATGCAAGTTGCCAGTGATAAAAACAAAAGAAATGTTGCTAGAGGTAAAAATGTTCTTTATAACAAGTTTCTATGAGCCTTGATAAGCTAACTGTCAACTCGCATGCACTATTGCAATTTATACGCCCAATGAACACTGTCGTTAGATGAGTCACGGGTAGAGGATGGAAGTTTACATTTTAAGTGTTTTTATTGTAAGTCACTTACGGTTAAGTGTCTTTTTAACCGACTTCAAAAAGGAGGAGGTTTCCAATTCGACAGTATGTTTTTTTTTCTTTTCCTTACGCCATTGCTCCGCCAATTATGAATTGATTTTGATTTGTTTGGTAGGTCCCAGGTCCCTTCCCATGTAAATTTTATTAACTTTGCTCGGGTACTTTTTGAGATAGCTTCAATAATACGTATTTTTTCCCCACTTAGTCTATATGCGTGATAAAAACTTTTTACCTAAAAAAACAACCGACTTCCAAAAAAAAAACTACAAAGTGAAAAATAACTTTAATTTCGGAAAGTCGGTCGGTGGTAAAGGTGGTAAAAAACGAAAATCAAAACCAAAGACAAATCAAGTGTTTTTTTGGAAGTCAGTTGTTTTTTGTTTTTGCGAATGGATAAGAAATATAGATAGTCCCTGTTTAATGATAATATTATAGTAATAGTTGGTAATTTATTTCCTAAACTTCAATACACGTTACATCACTGAGGTCTCGATCCCTGAACTAGGACACCTGTGTGACAGGGTCGAGGTTTCTCCAGTTACATGGACCACCATGAGAAGGCTTACACTAAATACAATAAAGTCCTTAAAATATCTTTTTTTTGTTTCCTTGTTTTCACGTTTTAAGCTATTTACACTTTTACAAAAAGTTTATTGCATATAGGTACTCTATGGTTACTGGGCCCTTTTCTAGATGATTGCCTCTTTTCTTTAAATAATTTAGTGTATCTTCCATTCTATTTTTTTTTTCCTAATGGCAATGTCATAAATTGTACCAATATCTCTATGTATTACGCAAGAATATGTTATAAAAAAGTAAGTTCAAAAACTAAAACCCGACTACTGAAAAATCAAGATCTAAAAAGTATGAAACAAAAAAATATTTCAAACAGAAATCAAGACATAGGTACAAAAACGGTCGCATGCCATTATAATATAAAATAAGGTAAATAGTCGGGTTTTAGTTTTTGAACTTACTTTTTATTTAAATTATTTTGGGGTTATAATTTCATGATAAAGTATTTGCAGAGCACTTAATTTTTTTTTTGTATTTTCTTGTATAAAAGGTATTAATTTTACAGCCACGCCGTGCATAGCAGTCTCACTTTTGCTTGTTTTTAACAATTTAAACATATTAATTTACTTAGATAATATGCTATATATACATATTTGTAATGAGCTTGTCAAGCCCTTTCATTTTATACCCAACATGGCACAATGATTTTTTTATTTCATGAGTTTATGTCCTCTAGTAGAGGGCGCCATATTGCATTTCATGTGACGTCACATAACCTATAACCAGTGGACTATCAAGACGCTTCCAATGAAACCTCATTTGTCAAATTATAATCGGTAGTTTAGAAGTTATGAGGTAACAGATACATATAGATATACACACATGCATACATACATACATGCAGACATACATACATACATACATACATACCGGACAAAATCATAACCCTTCTTTTTGCTTCGCCGTAGTCGGGTAATCATCTACCTAAAAAGAGATGGTTCTAAATGGAAATAAATAAAATTATTGGTAAGGCGATTCCACTCCATTCTATGTGAGACCAACTGGATCGATATAACATGAATTTATGATAAAAAAAATGTGCTGACATCAATCCATCACCGATCTTCTAAGATGGGAAATAACTACTACGTATTAGGTTATAACACAATATTTCAGTGGACTAAAAAATTAAATTAATTAAACGAAACATATAACAATGCTTATTGCCCATTTCTGGACATAAGCCTCCCCCAAAAATGGTTATGAAACGCAATACAAGTTTATTCACAAGAAAAACAAATGCTAGACGATTCATGTCAGTTATAAAACCTATTGTTGACAGGTATGCAATTTTGAGCTCTATTTCCCACTTCATAAAGATGAAATACAATACTTAAAAGAATGCCTGAATTAAAAGCGCATTGTCGGTTTTTCAACTTTCGGCGCTGAGCGGAGGGTTGAAAATCCAACAGACCGTTTTTGTTATTACATTTCAATTACGTTGTGTTCTGTACATGGTTCTAATTGATACATGGCCAGTTCTAGAATTAACTAGTTAAAAAAATTAAGATACTACTAGTAATAATCGCTGTATTTAAATGCTAAAATATACGTAGTGTACTAATAACAATGTTTTATCTAAATTATAAGTGGAAGGTAAATAAGAAATGGTTGATTTATGTAAGTTTATGGTTAAGAGTCTATAACACCTTTTTTTTTTTTTTGGGTGGGAAATCATCAAATAACTTCTCCCGCTCTGGGCGGAGCGGGAGGGTGTGTCAGACTCTTACTGACTAAAATCCACCCGTGTTCCTTCGGTTGCCCTGTTGCCGGGGGCCACGATCTCCCTTTCGGTTTTCTTCGCAACCCCGGCAGGCATCGGCCCTAGCGGACCCCGTCAATTCTGCTGACATCTCTTTGAGGCGCGCGTGGAACACAACGCGCCGTCGACCCGGGCCTGGTCCTTATCGGACGGTGAGCTACCCATTGCTCACAGTCCGCAAGCCCGCGCCTACGGTGGCCGGAAATCGGCTTGCGACTCCCGACGCCCTGGGCGTCTCCTCCTGCGGCGGTTAGGGGCGTGAGGGCGCGAAATTTGCCTCTCCCTCACGCGTTCCGCCTCCTCCTTCGCGAGCATTACCGCTTCGCAGAAGGAGGTGACGGCCTCCCATTTCCTCTCGCTCCGTACCATGGCCTTAACCAGGGCCGGACGCGAGAGATCACCGCCGCCGATCGCCTCCACAAGGACACGGCGATGCTCCGCCCAAGCTGGGCAGACCTCCACCGTATGCTCTACCGTGTCCTCCGGGCGATCCACACAATGATGACACCCGGGCGTTTCCTCCCGCCTTATCCTGTGCAGGAACCTCCCGAAACAGCCGTGTCCGGTGAGGACCTGCGTCAGGCGGAACATGAGGACGCCGTAGCGCCTCTCTAGCCACTCCTCAAAGAGGGGTCTTATCGCCGCAATTGTGGCGTGCCCAGCGCTGGGTTGCGACAAGTCTATAACACCTGAAATTGCTTCGCATGATCCTCCGTTATATTGAAAGTACTGCAGTATTAGTTATGAAATAAACATATTGTTAAAGTTGAGGATTCATGTTAAAAGTACTCTAACTACGTTTGACGAAAACCTGATGTCATAAAATTTTCTCAGTAGAAAAAAAAAACCAAAGTTATCTCCAAATCGAAAAGTAAATGGCTGGTATTAAACAATACTTCAAATTAGATCATGAAACTTTGCATAATAACTTAACTAAATATAAAGCAGATACCATGTTTTTTTTTTTCTTAATTGCTTGCCATTGTTTTCACCGTAAAAAAAAATTACCTAAATTATCGGCGCCTTGGAGCTGCCAGCCCCACACTCTGTCCCGCTCTGACTTAGTCTGCGAGCAGTATGGTGCGAGCGAGATAAAAAGTGAATTTGAGCTGAGGTAGTATGGGCTCTTAAGTGGCTTGCATGTTCACTTGGTAATAACGTTAGGTTCTATTGAATAGTGACCTACCTCATGGGTCTAATGGTCGCAAGCGCTACTGCTGAGCACGAGTTCCTGGGTTTAATTCCTGCGTCGGGTGGAGTTATTGGGTTTTTCCATCCTTAATTACTTAGTAGCAGCCCGGAGTCTGGATCTGTGCCCAATTAATATGAATAGGTTCTCTGAGTTTAATATTACTAATACTGCACGACATAGAAATCGCACCTAGTATTGACACTCAGCATACGTTTTAACAAAACAATTTCTAAAAAAAAACTTCAGGGTAGAACGATAGGGTCGACGGCGCGTTGTGTTCCACGCGCGCCTCAAAGAGATGTCAGCAGAATTGGCGGGGTCCGCTAGGGCCTGCGAAGAAAACCGAAAGGGAGATCGTGGCCCCCGGCAACAGGGCAACCGAAGGGACACGGGTGGGTTTTAGTCAGTAAGAGTCTGACACGCCCTCCCGCTCCGCCCAGAGCGGGAGAAGTTATTTGATAATTTCCCACCCAAAAAAAAAAGGGTAGAACGATAAACGGTGTCGCGTCGCGCCTGTATGCATGAGGCTTAAAGCCGCAATTGTTCCGACCTAAAGAGAAAGAGGTGCTCGATTCGTCCGTACATTTATTTGTTTAAGAATACAAGCTCAACATTACAGAATAACACACGATGAACGAATGCGGAAAGATGCATGACTCAGTGATCTTTGAAGATATAAACTACGTTTATAATATCTATGTATCTTGCTAATGGCCGAGTAATGGTTCGGAAGATTACTTATTAATAGACTATTGATGTGTAATAATAATTTCAGTGTACTATTCACAAATGAAAAGGGACTCGAAGCTAAATAATAACAGTCGCACAGATCGATCGAATGTGATACGCTTGGCGCGGTCGGGAGCGTTTATACTGTAAGTGGGCAATGTTCGCTGTTTTGATTAATTTGGCAATATTATTGTATGAAAATAAGAAATATGGCTAACTAGTGAACTAGAATATTAATAATCAATTGCAATTATAACACTGAATTTGATGTTGTAACCGTTAGGCGTAAAAAAGGCATTTGGATTCCTTTCTTCTTGTCTATTTATAATATAACATGACATAACATCACGCCTGTAATCCCCGAAGGGTTAGGCAGAGGTGTACCTATAGTACACCTACATACATTTCGCCAGTTATGTTTAAGTCCAATGTAATAGGGGGAGATCTATTGCCATCAATCGGGCACAAATCCAGACTCCGGGCTGTTACTGAGAAATTCCAGATGGAAAACCCAATAAAACTGCCCGACCCGGGAATCGAACCCAGGACCTCATATTCAGCAGTAGCGCTTGCGACCACTAGACCAACGAGGCAGTCAATTTATAATGTGGGTGTGCATAAACTGTTAAATTAAATAATAAATAAATAAGAAATCGCTTCTATATCCAGCGAAAAATAAAACACAACCGCATCATTAACAAAAGTATTTCTCAGAAATTTCACAGTGACTCATGACTCATACACGAATACATCAACTCGTGTTCGTCCATGAATGCAATGATTTATCGTTTTACGAGAATCTTGTCTTGTCTGCTCGTGCCATAGTGTAGATATTTGGGCAGTATGTCAAGTGTTTTTGAAGTTGTTTTTAAGAATGACATTAGAACTTAGAACGTATTTTATTTGTGAGTTACGTATTATAATAACTAAAGTTATTCTAACTATTTTTGAATTTTTGAAGGCATATTGGTCGACTCAACTACTGTTTTACTAACATAATTTTGATTAAACTAATGGACGACTCGCAGCGCTGGATTGATTTCTAAAGTGGTGGGTAGTTACAATGTCAATGTCTTCTGTATTGTCCATAGTATTTTATCATTTTATTGGGTTTATATAATTTTTCGTCGTCAGCGTAGTCGACGGCTATTTCTGTGTGGTTAAAAAAAAATAACCAGGAAGCCCCCCCATCCCCTTCTAACCTAACCTATCCGAGTCGTTCGCTCTTGAAACTATCGAAGTACAGAGTATCCAATGTCCTAAATATCGCAGAAATAGGAGCCCCGCCGAGCGGGGCTCTGTTGACTACGCTGACTAAAATAATTACAAATATTGACCACAGGTAAATCAACAGTAAGTGATTCGTCCGTTAGTTTAATCAACCTTTAGGTGAATTAATTGTAGTTGAATAAACCGTAGATGAATTATTCTCCTTTATGGATTTCGTTCATTAGTCATTACAAAAACCGGTGAAACGATCTTTAGGTATTTTAAACGGTAGGTCTTTTGACCGTAGATATCTTGAAAATAGTTAGAACAAACTTAGGTATTTATAATACGTAACCTTTACTTTGAGGTAGGTCGTTTATTTTATTATTTACCGGTGCTTCCGTAATAAAAACTTTGATATTCAAACGTCTTGAGAAACAGTTACCGTATTGTTTTAGAACCTACTCCTTGTTGTTGTCTTGTCCAAATTTCAATAAATAATTCATACGAAAATCCCATAGAAAAAAAGCACTTTCCGATTTTCCCGAATTTTCCGGGCAAATCCAATATTTCTTTCCCTAAAAACCTCCGCGTTTTTTCATGCTTCCGCGGTGTGAACCGAAGTAGAAAAAGACGCGGAAGAAAGATAAACCAACTTAGCTTCGTTTTGCTTCGTTCCCAGTGTGGCCTGCGTCTAATGTTCTTACCAGCGAACAGCATTTTATTTTTAGGGTTCCGTACCTCAAAATTGAACTCTTATAGGATCACTCTGTGTCTGTCTGTCCGTCTGTCACAGCCAATTTGCTCCGAATCTAATGGACCGATTAAGTTGAAATTTGGTACATTTATATATTTCTGTAACCCAAACACGAACGTGTAACGTAAATAAATGAATTTTGAATATAGAGGTCACTTTTGGGGCAAACAAGAAAAAAAAGTTAACAGTACCGTGTGACATATCAAACGAAAGGGCTTGTTGCGAGGATCTTAAACATATTGTTTATGTAATTTTAAAATAAATACTTTCCAAGATATTTAAGAAATTCGATAAAAATTGACCCCCCCCCCCTATCTCCGATCCTACTGGTCCTTCCATTTAAAAAAAAGTACATAGTATGGCTCTTTACTCATAGATTACAGGAAAACCTATAAACCCTATTTTTATAATGTATTAATGAGTGTGTTTTAGTTTAATTTGTAATGTCCTGTGCGAGTCCCAATAAATACTTTTTCTTTCTTTCTTTAAGTCTATGCTCTTAAAATAACCAGCTAAATATCTCAATATTGTGCGTACTTACATTTACAGTTGGAATGTATGGGAGGACATATGTATATTTCAACTACAATGCTAAGTTTGTATTTGGGATAAATTCATCCCAGCTACGGAACTCTTAATTGTGCGTAGTCCGACACACACTTCGGTCGGTTTTTATTTAAGTAGATTTTTGATCACTCATCTTTAAACTGTTTGATTCTTATTGAATTCTTCACATTATCCTTATTCGGGTCTACAGTACAGTTTCTATTTACATATTAAACATGGGTCCTTTGTTAACAACTCCATAAGTTCTCAATCTCCATAGATCCTAGATTTGCCTTTTGACATTAGTGTCCACATCGACACAACGACTGTACTCTGGATTTTCAACGCTCAGCTTTAGGCTGAGAGTTGAATATCCAACTGTGCGTTTTATCATGTATTCTTTAGCAGTTTGACGCTATCGGAAACTTTGTACGTTTTCTGGTTTTGTTATTGTATTATCAAATTAATTATATTGTGATTTTTCTAAAGAAGATATTCCTTGTTTACTACATAATAATTGATTTATTATTTTTTATTATAAAGAGAAAAGATTTTTTTTTGTGTTTGTAATGAATAAACTCAAAAACTACGGGACCGATTTTAAACATTGTTTCACCAGTAGAATGCTATATTATCACTGAGTAACATAGGCTTTAATTTATAATGATATCACGAGGGTGAAGCCGCTGGCGAGAGCTAGTCTACTAATATCTGCAGCAATGATGTATTGTTACAGAGGTCCGTTACCGAGCCATGTATATCATGATATTAAGAGGAGACTCCCTAAATTGTATGTTAATTTGCATTAATATTCTGAAAAAGTCACGCATAGAATCAAAATGAAACTTTAGTGTATGATTTATTGGATCTGTTTCTTTCCAAATATAAGACAGTTACGTAATTGGAACATTTTCGCTCGATCCATTTTTTATTCGAAAATCATGTCTTTTTTAAAGATTATTTGAAACAAAAAGAAGATTACTTGGCTTTTATGTAAAAACTAATTATTGACAGTAATGAAATATAGGTCATTATTAGATATTTTTTCTCTAGATTAATTATTACTTTAGTTATAAACGAAATAAGAATTGAGACTTGCGACATTTAGTTCCGTCCTCGAACACGACCAAAAAGCGCATGCGATATTCAACTTTATTACTGATGTGTTAGCGTTTAGCACATAGTGGAGTGGTGGTGTGCATTGGGGCGGATTTTGCGTGGAAATTGATTTTGGAGTGCCTGGTCTTAATCTCCCTCATCTCTTTCCAGCATACTGGGGTCGCGATGGCGGCGGCAGTGGAGGCGCGGCGGCTGCGCAGGCGCAAGCACAAGCACAAGCGGCGCTCTTCGGCTTCGGGTCTCGCTACCCGCCCCCCACCACGCTCGGCGTGGCGGCCAATCAGGCAGCATCCCTCGGGCTACATCCAGCTGCCAGTAAGTACAATGGTATGATAGCTTGATTGTTTGCTATTATTTTTTAAGTAGTAATAAGTTATTCAAAGCAGTGGTGACCCAGTGGTAACGGCCACGACTTACGTAGGTCGCAGGTTCGAACCCTGACAGGTGCTTTACTTTGTGTAAATTATTTCATCATCACTGCTTTCAAAACGGTAAAGGAAAACATTGTGAGGAAACCGACATGTCCAAGAACCAAAAATTTCGAAGACATGTGACATCTACCAAACCGCACTGGGCCCGCGTGGCAGACTTCAGCCCACTCCAGCCACAGAGAGGAAGCCTGTGTCCCAGCAGTGGGAACATTATAGGCTGATTATGATAATAAGTTATTCGTCGAGATAATTAAACAAAGATGAAGGAACAAATCTGGATCTGACACTTGTATATTCTGAAATCACACTCTCCTGGTAAACTAGCGTGCTTAGTAATCATTATTCTGTCTATGATAAGAGGCTTTCGTCCTACAGTGAGCACGGTATCCGTATGTTCACAATACCAGATGATCTAGACAAAGTGACATTCTATCAGTGATAACGATGATCTGACTGACTTCACCAAGTCAAAAATGTATGGGACTGACATAAGCTACCGAAAAGCTATGTCAATTCCGTTGAAAACAACATAAACATAACATCACGCCTTGTTTCCCCGAAGGGTTGGGCAGAGGTGTCCCGTTGAAAAGTGCTGTAGAAATACGACACGCTTTGAATACGATTGCCAATTGTCTAGCATATACAGTATATGCAAAATATTTTAAAAAAACTTTACAAAAAATACAACCGGCTTCTAAAGTACAAAGTGAAAAATAAAAATAACTTTAATTTCGGAAGTCGGTGTCTTTGGATTAGTATTTTAGGTTGTTGACAACGACTTCCGAAATTAAAGTTATTTTTATTTTTCACTTTGTAGTTTGGAAGCCGGTTGTATGTTTTGTAAAATGTTTTTTTTTTTTTTTTTTCACTTTTTAGTGAGTTGGTTTGTAATTTATGTAAGTTACAATAGCCTAATGTCAACAGCTCATCAAAAATACCCAAATCGCTATAGATGTGCCTATAGTATTTGAAGAGTTCCCTCGATCTTCAGATCGTGACCAAATGGCAATGGGACCAACTTGAAAGTATACCCTTTTAAACAAAAAATATTTTTTCAAATCGGTCCAGCCGTCTTTGAGTAATCGGGGAACATACATAAAAAAAATCTTCCGACGAAATGAAAACCTCTTCCTTTTTTAAGTCGGTTAAAAACCCTTATATTTCTCTAAGTTTTTTACTTAGAGATTACTCATTTTTAAATTGTGTTTATTTGAAAACCCCTGAGGTGAAGGCCTCCTCCAGATAATGCCGGTTTTCTCTGTTTCGCTACGTCCATCCAGTGTGATCCAACTATACGCACCATCTTATCCTCCCAGCGAGTGTGTGGTCTTCCTCGTTTACGCTTGCCAACCGGTCCCTTCTAAGAAGTCATCTTTTTGGCCCATCTATTGTCATGCAATCTTGCAACATGGCCTGTCCATTTCCACTTAAGTTTAAGTGCATGTGTAAGGGACAGCATATGCACAATCAGCCTATATTGTTCCCACTGCTGGGACACCCTCCTCTTTGTGAGAGAGAGGGAATCGTAATCGAACACACGGGCCCAGAGCGGGTTGGTGAATCTTTGTGAACTTATCAAGGCCCTCATCAAGTAATTATTCAACTCACAAGTGTTGAGCCATGTTAAAAGGTCGTGAACTATCAACTGGTTATTCATGACCTCCCTAATTATTCTTAAAGCAGTTTTTGTTAAGGTGCTGATAAACTTGAGCATTCACTTGTAATGAGCATTCTAGCGAATGTTACATTACAGATAAATAAATTGGAGTGTTTTAGCGAGCGTTCTAGCGAGCATTCTAGCGAAAGGACAGTAAATTTGCTTCGAGCTTTTTGCCGAGCCGAGCCATCCAAACGCGACCGTCAAGTCTGACATCTTTGCGAAGGACGAGCATTGACTAGAGCATTCACTAGAATGATCGTGAAAATGTTCGTAGCGATGTTTGGCTCTATGCTTGTCTCTGTTCGTTGGTCAGTTTGACAAATTTAAAAACGGTGAATGTTCAAGTTTATCAGCACCTTTAGGAAATTAATCTTTCTCACAAACGGATTTGTTATCGCAGTATGTTGTTCGTAGTGCAACGAAGGATGCTTGTGTCCATCTTCGTGAGTCTTAACATGAACCCAGAGTTGCTTTTTACATACGAGAAGACAAAATAATTATTTTTATGCCAGGAACCATAACGGCCATTCAAGCTCCAGACGACAAACCTTGTCTCCTGTATTCTTCAATTGAATCTTTTGTAAAATCTCTCTTCAACATACATGTTTGGTTTTTGTTTTTTTAATCAAACCGAACATGAAAAAGGAGGAGGAGCAGTGGAAGCTAGAAATAATAATGAATACGAACATGAGTATTTATCTAATTAAGCTTTCAAGAACTGTTGATAACCCTTTCCTCTCCCTCCAGGTGCAGCCTGGTGGTCGATGGCATCCCACCTAGCGGCTCAAGACTATCTAGCGCGGCTGCAGGCGTCAGGGTTAAACTTCCCTCCCCTGGCGGACCCTTACGCCGCGCTGTCGGCTCTCTCCGGCGGCCAGGGACTGAAGCAGCCGCAGAAACCTGGGAAGTTGTCTAGTCGGAATGAAAGGTAAGAAGAATCTACAAACTATTACAGGAACTCAAAAGCCCAAAAGTGTAACAACCAGTCTTACCATGGGGTATCGTGTTGCCCAGTTACTGGGTTGTGGTGGTCAAGCAGGCAGTCGCTCCACGTAAAATACTGGTTCTCAGCTGCGTCCGGTTAGACTGGAAGCTGACCCCTTGAAAATGCTATGCAGATGATGATGTACGTAGGTAAAATCTGTGGTCTGTGGGCACTTTTGTGAGAGATAGAGGGACCAGAGGCTGTTGAATAAAAAAATCCTCGTTAACCACCGTAGTTAGCTGGGTTCGAACCCCGAGTTAGGCAGTGTTATTGGGTATTAGCTCCACCTGACGAGACTGCGAGCATCAGGGCAATTATTTTTTTTAATCATAGTATTGGCGCGCGATGCCGTATCTTACGATATAATTCTTAGAGATAATCTTTTGATCGATTTGGGAGACACTTGTTTATCAAATAGCTTCGTGAAGAGGACTTTATTTTGCATGTCAAAAGGATCGTTGCCTTGGGCCTCATATATAAATGATGTATTGAGAAAATAATGTAACGTATCATAGATTATCATAAAGAAGCAAATCCTCTTCTCAAAAACAAGCTAGAAGAAAATTATTGATACAATTACGAAGTAGTCTTAGACAACCTCGCACCACAATGCACGAATTAATAACTATCGTTCTGTTTCTGTTAATCTTTTGAAGAAGATAAAGACAAAATTATGATTTCAATTTGTTTAGCGTTAAATGCACGTGATTTGAGGATAATTATTTAACTAATGTAGGTACTTATACAAACTATTGTAAAACATTTTAAAAGAGTAACGGTGGAGTTTCTTGCCCATTTTTCTCCATACGAAAACTACCTTTTGGAAGGGGCGACTAGAATCAATTATATTATTTTTAAAATTTTGACGTTCAAAAGTGCCATACATGGGTCTATTTGAAATAAATGATTTGACTTTGAGAGACCGGTCACCCTTTCAAGACTAGACCTAGGTTATACCTAGGCTAGGCTGGGTCTCATTTCTTTAGCATTCTTTTCAATTTCTTTTTCTCAACTTTAATTTGCTGTTTTTCGAATTATGTAAAATAGAAAAAAAAGCCCCGATTTATGCCAGTGACCTTGAGTGGTTAGCTAGCGTGTTCTGTATTGAGCTCACGCAACGCGTCGTACGTCCAGCCAGTAATAGGACTCGCCCATCAAGGAGGGCTGTCGCAAATTAGACGCATTATTAATTTATTATACGTAAAACAAAAGGTATTCGAATAAAACACGTAAACTAAAAGATACGTAATTAAATTATTTTTTAAATGGTGAAGGTTTCACAAAAATACGCTTGTTAGTTTTTGTGTGATTCTCACTTTTTTACCCGCATTAGACATAACTTTACAAATTAATTACACTTTGCAATTTAAACATAATGTAAAATATTCACAGATTAATTTATTAAGAAAATGCTGTAATAGAACGTATATTTTTTCAAAATCATTAACACTACTCGTTTAGACGTGATCTTCAGTACAAAAACATTAAAAGTCGCCTTAAAAGAGTGTCCGTGGAGTTTCTTACCCGTTCTTCTCCATAGGAACCTAACCATACGCTTTAGAATAGGCAACTAGCTGCTTCATCTCTCTGACCAACCGACTCCTTGCAATGCAAAAGTACCTGTAATTGTTTTAAATGAAATAAATGCTTTGAGATGACTAACTCTTCTTCTCTTCTTACAGGTCAGGCAGAAGCAGTACATCATCAAGCGCATCCACAAAAGACAAAAGTCCATCGACCAGCAGCGCTAATTCCCAGAACATGAGTGAGTGGGGCACGTATCTACTATCATATTATGTGTGTCTGTGTTGTTAAACCATTGTTGTGAGCTGGTAATGGCCTGCGCAGACTGGCGGAACGGGACGGCAGAGTATATTAAATGTATCAATTGAATTTAACACTTAGTCATTCAAAATAAGGTATATATTTCAATGCTCGGTGATCAAAGTTTGAGCATCTCAGCACAGTTTTTCGTCAATCACCGAGCATTGAAATAAAAATACACCTTATTTCAATTGGATAAGGATTGGATTGGATTGAAGGAGCTTGTGGCTAAGTAATAACAGCCGCACGGATCAATCCATCAGGTTAAGCTACGCTTGCCGGGGTTGGTCCGTGGATGGGTGATCATCTTTACATACCGAGACTCCTCCGTGCCTCGAAAAGCACGTTAAGCCGTTGGTCCTGGCTCCCATTTCTAGATCTTTGACAGTAGTTACGGTCGTCAGAAGCCCGAAAGTCTGACAACCAGTTTTACCAAGGGGTATTGTATTACCCAATAACTGGGTTGTGGAGGTCAGATACGCAGTCGCTCCATGTAAAATACTAGTATTCAGCTGCATTCGGTTAGACTGGAAGCAGACTCCAACATAGTTGAGAAAGGCTAGGCAGATTGATTGATTTCAATTGGATAACTATTAAATTCAACGGAAAAAATTTAAATCCTCTGCCGTCCCGTCTACCAGTATGCGCAGGCCCTAACGGAGTCAACTTAAACATTTTTATGGCCATATTTAAAGGAGAGATAATATGCATATGACACACCATTAACGTAATAATTTTAAATAGCAAATGTTTCCATTGCTTGCCTAGGCCTAAAATGCATGACTTCTCAATATTTTAACACCATGACCTACCTGACAGTAACTTTTTTCTCCTTACAGGATCCTCATACGGTCTACCGAAGACTTCTTCTCCGTCCGCGATGCACCACTCTGCGTCTCTTTCGAGCTTGGCTTCTCTCAACAGTCTGGTGTCTGCTCCTCATCAGAGCAAGCCCAGTAGCAAGCCTTCTGCTGCGCCACAGCAAAGCAGTAAGTAGACTGGGTTTCTCCATAGTGACGTCATAGTAGGTTCAGGTGGTCGTCATTGAGGTCTTACGGGGTCCGCTAGGGCCGGTGCCTGCCGGGGTCGCGGAAAAATCTGAAAGGGATATCGTGGCCTCTGGCAACATACAGGCAACTGAAGGAACACGGGTGGGTTTTCGTCAGTAAGAGTCTGACACGCCCTCCCGCTCCGCCCAGAGCGGGAGAAGTTATTTGATAATTTCTCACCCAACAAAAAAATTAAAAAATGGGAGGTGGTCTTCAGTCCGTTCTCTATGGTCCTATAGTACACACCATCTCCGGTAAACATTTACTTCTTATGGCGGCTAGACACTCGCTGAGGCACACCGTGACAGGCCGAGTGCAAGAATGTAGATGAGAGCGCTCGGCCCGCTTCGATGTGTCTCGGCGTTCCTCGTTCGCTCTCCGTCCCGTGTCGGTTTGTGCTCGAGTAAAAATATCTCGCGGCAGTTGCGAGTGCGCTGTACATTCTCGTGTCTCTAGTTTTGCTTGCGCCGATTGACAGAGAAGACGTTCAATGTCTGCGTCCATCCTCTCGGGGTTCAACTGAACTAGGCGAGAGTGTACATGGCCGCACTCGGGCTGAAGCTCCTCGCTCGAGACTTGACTCGAGAGCACTCGAACAGGAGTGTACAGCCGAAATTAGGGGTAGAAAAGTGACAATCGCTTTAAAAGCGTTTCGTATTTCCATAACGTCGACTTATATCAGTCCTAGGAGTTAGGACTGCCTCGTTCTTAGTGGTCGCAAGCGCTACTGCTGAACATGACGTCCTGTGTTCAAATCTCGGGTCGAGCAAAGTGTTATTGGGTTTTTCCATATGGAACTTCTCAATAGCAGCCCGGTTGATGGCAATAGACCCTCCCCCAATTACATGGGACTTAAACATATTTGGCGAAATGTGGCTGTACTAGCGATACACCTCTGCCCAACCCTTCGGGGAATACTGGCGTAATGTTATGTTATGGTCAGTCCCATAATTAATTTTACTTCTCTTTCGTAATTATCGTCGACAGAATGTCGCTTTGTTGAGGATCCCTCATTGTAATATTTACCAGTGTGATGTGAAAGTGTTGTTTTGGAGACTACTTCCTGTCTTCCTGTCAGTACCTGGGCGACCGAGCTCTGCTCTGGTGAATATACAGAATGCTCATTTAATAGCATTGTAAACTCCATACTAATTCCATGCTGCCATGCCTTTATTCTAAGGTCATCTTGTTCAAAACTTTAAGCAACCGAGCTCTGCTCGGGTGAAAATACGGAGAAAACGAATTTTCCCAGATATGAGACCTAGCTAGATCGATTTTTCGACCCCCGAAAGTTGCAATATAGGGGTTTACCCCCTATATTGCAACTTTCATCGAAATCGTTAGTGATTACATATATATATATATTAATAGAAATATTGCTCTTTTAATAGTGTAGGATGTATGACGGTGAATAGTATTAAGACTATGAGACAGCTGATATTTTTTGCTAAACTCTTGTAACTGTACTCGAAGATAAATATCATGTGGTTTCTGTTGTCCAACCGGAATTTATTTTCTTATAATTTTTAACTATGTGTTCCGTGTCCCGGAAAGCAGTCGTTGGTCCTGGCTGCCATTTGTGGATGTGACAGTCGTTACGGGTCGTCTGAAGTCCGAAATTCTGACAACCAGTCTCACCAAGGGGTATCGTATTACCCAGTTACTGGGTTGTAGAGGTCAGATAGGCAGTCGCTCTATGTAAAACACTGGTATTCAGCTGCATCCGGTTAGACTGGAAGCCGAACCCAACATAGTTGGGACAAGGCTAGGCAGATTTAATTGTTTACTAAGTTTTAATGTGAATATTTCCTCTTTCAGAAAAGCCCTCCTCATCGTCATCGTCGAGCTCCAAAGGCAAGGAGCGCGAGCTGGCGCTGCTGCGCGGCGACCTCATGCTGGCGCAGGCGGCCGCGCACGGCGCCTACCACGCCGCCGTGGCCGCCGCTGCTAAGGGGAAGGTAATGCGGACTATTGCACTATTGTATTCATTGTGACACTAGTGATTTGATAAACTTTGTCCTGGGCCTCTCACCGGTGGTAGAGTGCTTCGGACTTGTTTGGAGGGCCCTTGCCACTGACGTTATTGGGAGCTTGCTTGACGGCAGCAGAATAAGCACGTTCAGGTGTTCTTTCTTTTCATCACTGAGTGCAACAGCAGTGATAGCCTAGTGGTGTGACCGTCAGACTGTCAAGTTATAGGTCTCAAGTTCGAACCCAAGGCACGCACCTCTGCCTTTTCGGATTCATGTGCGTATTGTATAATTACCACTTGCTTTAAAAAACGATGAAAGAAAACATCGTGAGGAAAAACCGGTATGCCTCAGAGATATTTCTCGACGGCATTTGAAGCCAAGTCAGAGGCTCATGGGCGGCATAAAAACTGTCACCAGAATTGTCAATACCAACAAGAAAATTAAAGAAAGTACCCAACGATGGGCGACGCGGGAAGTGCAGGGCCTGGTATCCATGTAAGCATGTGGCAAATAATTGAATGGGCAACTCTTACGTAGATACACAAGGCTTATGAGTCCTCATCGCCACTGAGTAATTAATTATTTACAGTTAATACATTCCCTTTATACAATATATCTATCATAATATATATCAATGACATGCATCTGATTTCTTCTGGTAGTAACTATCTGTTTGTTTCCAGAACATGTCGCCGCTGTACCCATTCGGCATGCCGGGGTCTGACAAGGACGGTCGTCACGGCGGGATAGACTCGCTCACTGGCTTGCCGCATACCATACTAAGGTGAGACATTAAAAAAAAAGAACAGAATATGTTTATTTGGCACATGTCATTAGCACACACACACCACCTTTGGCACACCTTTGGCACAAACCTTTAGCTATAATCTATTAACTCAAAGCTTCTATGGCTTGACCAAAAATGCCTATGCCCATGCTAAATGGGAATAAAACTGGACAGAGCCTTAGCATCTTGACACCATAACAGATGAATACAGATGGTTCACTCAATTGGAGGGCTCCCCGTTTGATTTTAGGGGGGCATTTGGCCCCCTCTGCTCCCCACTTCCGCGGTCCCTGATTCCCAACTATCTCCTCAGTAGCCTGAAACTAAAAGATCTGTAAGATCCTTTACATCAATCTGCAGAAAGCAGCCATCCTAAACACATGCAGAGTCGTTAGGAAATTAATGCAGTTAGACAGAAGTACACTCACCATAAAATTCACCACACGCTTCATTTACTTGGCTTGGGCCCGTAAATGTAACAAAAAACGGAAAAAAAACAACTGTCCGATAATAATAATAATACCAGCCTATTCCCACTGCTGGGCAAAAGCTCTTCTCATACAGAGAAAACACGAGCATTGATCAAGCGATCGAACGTTAGCTCAAATAATACAGGTCGTGCCATTAAAGATGAGACTTGACGCACCACGTGGTTTGACTTGCGCAGTAGACGATTTATGGGTCTCTTTAGCGGTACGAGGTCCCCGCCGGGGCGTCATCGGGGCGGCGGAAGGAGCGGCGGGGGGCGCGGTCAAGTCTCATCTTTAATGGCACGACCTTATACATACGTAATCAAGTAGGATTTTAATGTTATTTGTCTATGACAAACCAGAATATATTTACTATCCACGGCAGCTGGTTTACGGCGTAGCTAATAAAATTAAATTTCTGTTGTGTGAAATAAATGTATTGTTATAATTAATGATAAAGGTAAATACATCTAACTAATACTTAATATTTCTGTTCTATCAGTGCTGCTTTAGAAGGCGGGTAAGATATCACTTTTCTATCATTCTTAAGAGCCTGTTCTGCCACCTCCGAAAAGGCACTATCTACCAAATAAGTGATAAAATAACGTAACTTGTAAGAAATTATCTCTCAGATAAGAAATTAATTGAGGAAAAGGGGAAGGTATTAATTTATCTGCCAGATAAATTAACCGAAACTTATTCAGAGATGGTGAAACAGGACTTTACTTATATAATTAAACGTTTTACACAATAATAACTTAATTATTTTTTCCAGTGATCCTTCATCAGTGCTTGGCGGCGTTCGTTTGCCTCCGGATACGGAAATTATCAAGTATACCTCTTCGTTAGCCGGGCCCAAGGTAAAAGCACATGTATGTTGACAATTTTTTTTATCTAATACCCACTTATTTTGGTAGTAGCTATAATGTAGCAGAATGTTAGCAATGTCTAAACAAGATGTTTATAAGTCTATCCCATATGGCATTGATACGAAAAGATAATAGTTGTACAGTACGACACAACTTAGATGTAGCATGAATTTGAATATTTCAATTTTACGAATGTATTTGGTTATATGACTTTACAAGTTATTGCGTTTGCGTAAAGATCATTTTCACCTAAAGTAGTAATAAAAATTGATAATTTTGAAGGCGCGTTCAGTTCGGATGGTGATCGGTTTTACGAATTTGCCGATGCTACATCTAAGTTGTGTTGTGCTGTACCCCGGTTTGCAAAACCTTAATTAATTAAAGTTATATGATTAATTGTTGGTATCTTTCTCAACCTTATTTGGTACCAGGGGCATTTAATTGGGGCGTTTAACAGTTCTTTGTCAAAGAGAAGAGTAAAGCTCTGGTCAAACTGAAACGAATCCCGCGCGGGATGCGGGACGAGATTCGCTCGTGCCTATTGTGTTAACTAAATTGTATGGAGGCGTTCAAACTGACACGTTCATTCGCCTCCGTGGGCTAATGGTTATGTCTCAGACCTGGTCCCGGGTTAGATTTCCAGTGGAGCAAAATTTTCTACTCGGTTTGGTTGGTAGTAGGTCCTATTCAATAACCGCCTGGCTAGCTACCACCATCTTATCTAAGTATGACGCCATAACAACAATGTTAACAGCATTGTTGTTTCGGCAATTAGAGTTAAGATAGCCAGTTCCTCTGTGGTTGAGGATTCTGGGTGAAACTCGCTTCTACCTTTGGCCTGATTATCACTTACCATCAGGTGAGATGCAGGTGAAGAGCTTCCCGTTGTGGTTAAAAAAAAAAAAAACATAAAGACGAGTAATCGCGTGACTTCCAAATCATTGTAACAAAAGACGCACGCAGTTACGTCCCGCGTCACGCGCAGGATTCACCTCAATATAGCCAGAGCTTAAGTCATCATTGGTTTAGTTCAGGAAAAAGAGATGGCGCTTTTCGAATCCCATTCAGTAACCCTTTTAGTATTTGTAAAACCGACTGATATTATATGCGTTGTGAAATACTTACTGTCTTGTCTTTACTTACAAATCTATTTTTCTTCCCCAGGCGGGTTCCGGCACAACGACCCGCGGGCGCAAGAAGACGATCTCGTTAGACCCGCCGCACGTCAGCGTGCACCCCGCCGACCGGAGCGCGCCCCTGCCCAGCAAACGGCCTAAACTTGTGAGTACATCATTATGTTCATACTTCATGTTTGCACACCGCTATATTCGGTGCCACCGTGCCGCCCAGTAGCTATCAAGCATTCGCAATGTCCAAGACTCCAAGCCCTACTCCAAATAGATAGAATTATGTAGTATCTTACACCATAATTGTGGTCCCATGAGCCATGGTGGTGGGAGGCCCTTTGGCGGCTTTAAAACTCTGACACCAGGTTAGTCACTAACGACACGAAAAGAAGAAGATTGTGGTAACATTACAAAAAGATATCGTACTCGGTAACTATAATATATTTCCTATCTGGCCAAAACATCCAAATGTTAAATAAATATTTAATTCAACTCAAACTCAAAGCATTTATTTCAAATAAACCAATTACAGGCACTTTTGAATTGTCAAGGGGTCGGTCAGTCAGAAAGATGAAGCTAGTTGCCCATTCCAAAGCGTAGTAGGTACCTATGGAGAAGAACAGACAAGAAACTCCACGGACACTCTTTTAAATCACCATACCTGTTAACTTTTAATATTTAATGTACAATATGTATGCTGTTGGCGTACCTATTTTAAATAAATAAATCAAAACATGTTTACATCATTCATGTTGAAATTATACATGTGAGAACGATGCAGAATATTAAAAGCGTTTGTACTAAAAAGATAAAAAAAAAACAATTCTAAATTAAATAAAATTAAAATAAGCCGTGGCAGCATGACCAGTCCCTACTGACGACGCCCTTTCACGAACATGACGCATGGATCAGCACCATTTATCTCAACCATTTTGAAGGAAACTTAATAATCCAACACACGCCACCATCAGCGAGACATTATTGAACCAGTGACTCGTAGCAATTGGTGACTGTATCACCAATTGCTGAGCCACTTCGGCAGTCAAAGGACCAGGTGGTATTCTACCGAGATTCCGAAATCAGGCAGGTTTTTTCTTTTTTTGTATTATTCCGGCAAGATAAAAAAGTCTCTGTAAAATACCATAGGCTTGGCCTTTTGATTGGCGAAGGGGCCCAGCGATTGGTAACTGCCCTACGAGCCACAGTTTTGATTCCCGTACAAAACTATAATATCTATTTTGACCTACACAATAGTTGTCCACATCCGGAACAGATATCTGATTGTTGCTGTTATATTTGTGTACGCGTATGTATACGCATTAAACTAAGCAAACTTGTTAACTAAGATGTCACCTGTATCATGATACAGGTGACATCCTCTTTTACAAAAGTAAGCATGAAACTCAAGGTTATTCGTGTATATTTAGCAGGACGAGTACGGCAACTCCCGGTCGTCGGTGGAAGTGATCCGGCTGCCCAACAAACCGGACAGGCCCGGACACAACTCTATGTCCGGCACACCCCCACCCAATCTGTCCGATTATGCAGGTATGTGACATGCTAATTTTATTATTATTTTTTTATAAATAACAGCTGGCGATTGTATTATTCAGGAGAATCTAAAAATAATCTATATCGCTTAGCTTTATGTCTAACCGCCTCTGTGGTCTAGTGGTAAGACCACCTGTCTCAGACCCAGAGGTCCTGGGTTCTATTCCCAGCGGGGGCAAAAATTTCTACTTGCTTTGGTTGGTGGTAGGGCTTGTTCTAAGTCCGCCTGGCTAGCTACCACCATCTTATCTAAGTCTGTCGCCATAACAACAATGTTAACAGCATTGTTGTTTCGGCAGTTAGAGGTAAGATAGCCAGTTCCTCTGTGGTTGAGGATTCCGGGTGGAGCTCGCTTCCACTTTCGGCCTGATCATCAGGTGAGATGAAGGACTCTTGTCCTTTATCTCACCTGAGGTCACCTGAGTCACGGATTTAAAAAAATAGCTCTATTCCATGATGAGAGCCTGTTTAGGTAACTATTCGCTATTCGACCGTGGACCGCAAGGCGCCTCCTGCCGGGGTTGCGGGGAAATCCGAAAGGGATGCCGTAGCTCCCGGCAACATGGTAACTGAAAGAACACGGGTGGGTTTTAGTCAGTAAGAGTCTGACCCTCCCGCTCCGCCCAGAGCGGGAGAAGTTATTTGATCATTTCCAACACAAAAAAAGCGCTATCTCCACGGGAGAGAAAATCGTGGCGTTAGTCTCGCCGTGGCATCAAATTAAATAGAAAACTCTATGAATCAATGTCCACACACCGGTATCATCACGGCCATAATTTGAAGGCACTGAGTGACTATCGCCGCGATTCTCTCGTCCTTAGAGATGGCGCCTTACAACTATTGGTAGAAATGGGTTCCAATATTAACGGTCTTACTAACGTGTTTATTTTAGTTTTGCCCAACCAATTATGAGCTCCAAGTGAGCTATAGTTTGACCGATACCGCTGTACCGCGCTGTAGAAATGCGCGGCGAGGCGGGGCGCAGCGTTGACGAAGGAGTGGCCTGCACTGCCCCCCCGTCCCGCCGCGCACAAGTCTAGGCGCGGAACAGCGGTCTCGGTCAAACTATAGTTCAACTATTCTGCTCATTTTTCAACCTCATTGGCCAGGACAAGAAAGTTTAATTCTTGTTTGAATCATATTCCCGCCCGTTTTCCGCGAAGGGCAGTACAGAGGTGTAAAGTGTGTTTCTTCGTCTTATCGAAATCTGTTTGTCCCCAGGCATATCCCGAGAACTGCTACAGACGATAGCTAGTCAAAGCGGCGTGAGCCTGGCCGCGCTGGAGCGGCAGCTCGCGGGCTCCACAGGTGACTATTGTATGTCTATAGCAACCGTTCATTATTACAGCTTTGCTACACAAGGTCAAACTAAATTAGCTAGAAAAACTCCACAGTCGGCAGAGATACGTAACTAAACATGATAAACAAAAAAAAAAACGACTGACCCTATCAGTAGTCGCTTTTGATGTGTAATATCTGACATCTCACCTTGATAATAAGCAACATTAAAGGGGCCTCGTCAAGGTCGGTTCTGACGCCAACTCTAGCACCGCGTGCGCTCATTTGTCAAATCAAATAGCGCGCGCTTCCCCGGCTTCCTTTAATACACTTCCGTCCCTTTTCACGAAATCACTCCCACAGATTTCCCACTCCACTGATTGCAGGGAAGCGAGAGGAAAGATACTACAAATAAAAAATAATTTGATGATTTTTGGGATCAAATCGCTTGTTGTTAACAGGACAATTTAATATTCATAATATTTTACAGGATCCTGTAGCTATCAACGTAAAGGACCTGGTCGACCGAGCTCTGCTCGTGTGAAAATAGAGAAAACGAATTTTCCCAGATATGAGAGACCTAGCTAGATCGATTTTTCGCCCCGTAAACCCTTATATTGCAACTTTCATAGAAATCGTTAGAGCCGATTTCGAGAACGTGATTACTAATACCTATATACAAATATTGCTCATTTAATATCAACGTAAATATCAAATGTTTGTCTGCTAGCCCATGTGTTACAAGTCGTTCTCTATTTAGAAATCTCTCCGTTGACTGCCTCGTTGGTCTAGTGGTCGCAAAGCGCTACTGCTGAGTATTAGGTCCTGGGTTCGATTCCCGCAAGATGTTATTGGGTTTTTCCATCTGGAATTTCTCAGTAACAGCTCGGAGTCTGGATTTGTGCCCGGTTATGGCAATAGGCTCGCCCCCTATTACATGGGACTTAAACATAACTGGTGAAATGTGGGTGTATTATAGGTACACCTCTGCCTAACCCTTCGGGGATTACAGGCGTGATGTTATGTTATATTAAATCTCTCCGTTCACATTCTTTTACTCGTTTAAGGATAATGTTATTCTGATTGACAGATAAGCACATATAAATATAACAATTACTCTTCCCACAAAAGAATCTGTAGGAGTAAACAATAATTTTACTTCTAATTATAAAAAAAAACACGATTCAAACCATCAACTCTTCTATACAAATGACTTTGAAGCGTATCCAAATAGTAACCTTCCTTCCTCACTCTCTCCACACCTCTAACCCACTCCCTCCTTACAGATGCAGGTCTCAACCTAAGCACTAAGATGGGCGAGGACTCACCGTTAGACCTGGGCGTCAAGTCTTCAGCAATGGATGACGACGCACCCCTTAACCTGTCGCTCAAACCTACTCCTGGTAAGTAGAGTTTATTACCACTTTTTCCCAACTACGGCGAAACAAAAAGGAGGGTTATGATATCCGAAAGAAAAATCTATCCATAACCGTAACCGAATCTGATATAAAGGTTTCGGATAATTTCGGATAGGGGCGGAGTCAAAATCAGACACGTTATGACAGGTTTTTCTGCCCGGCCGGGCCACTACACACTAGCCGCGCGCGTCACTTGCATGTTTTTTTATTTCATATTTCTGTATTACTTTTACAATTTCGTAAAAATCTAATATCCGTAACCGAAACTAACGGATAATCAAAAATAATTTCATATCCGTAACCGGTATAATATTATTTCTATATTCTTATCCCTATCCAGATCCGAAATTTCATATCCATAACATCCCTAGTTATGATTTTGACCGGTATGTATGTATGTTCACCTGTTCCCTCATAACTTCCAAACTGCTTATCATAATTCGACAAATGAGTATCGTTGGAAGCGTCGTGATTGCCCGCTGTTTATAACCTATGTGTCGTCACATTCATTTGAGGACATTCGTGGTCCTCTAAAGGGCGCCACCCTTTAGAGGACCACGAATGTCCTCTAAACATAACTATGAATATGAATTAATTACATTAAAATATATTACGTGTAGGTTGGTTATTAATTAGACGATAAATGTTGAATAGCTTGTACATAACAATTTTAGATGAGAATATTTTATTTTTTCATACTTTTTAAAGCGTGATTTTTCAGTACTCTGGTTTTAGTTTTAAGGCATATGGATTAACATAGACAGAAAAAGATTCAATTCAATTCAAAATATATTTCACATAAACCTACATGGGCACTTAAGAAACGTCAGAAGCTAGGTGCACAGTTCCAATTGGTCGCTTCCTATGGAGAAGAGCCGGCAAAAAACTCCACGGTTACTCTTTTAAAAATAAATCATTTAACTTCCACCATTAAGTAACAGCCTATAAAAGGCAAATGTATTTGATTAACAAAATGAAGCTGTCTGTTGTGGCTTTAAAATTTATGCATTGCTTTGTTAATCCAGTTAAAGTTTTTTTATTAATTTCTTACGGCACCCTATATCGAACTAAATACGTAGTAATTGCAAGGCCAGTACAATACGCGTCACGTAAGATGAGATTTGACCGCGCCTCCCGCCGCTCTTTCCGCTATCCCGATGTCGCCCCGGCGCAGACCTCTTACCGCTAAAGAGCCCCATAAATCGTCTACTGCGCAAGTCTCGTCTTTAATGGCACGAATTGTACATAACTTCAAGAAAGACAAAAGACATCAGACTTACAAAATGGCACAAATGACAAGTTCATTTGTGCCCCTGATATGTGAAGCTTTTTCAAATCTCTGATCAGTAAAACTGTTAACAATATAATATTGGTCTATTTTAGCAGATTAAAGGGTTTATTTATAAACGTTGCTTAAAGTTAACTGACGTTCAATGTCAAAAATGTATGGTTAAACAGTCGCTAATAGTTACTTATCTTTAAACAACGTTTATAAGTAACCCCTTATTGTTCCGAGACTTGATGACTTTAATAAATATATCAATTTTAATTGATTTTTGTTTGTTTTACAGCGAGTTCGCAAGCCTCAGACGCTCTCTCGCGACTGACGTCATTGAGCAGTTCGCTCAACGCGTCCTCCAGCCATGACAGGATATGTGAGTATTACTACCCTTTCTCCCTAATAATTAGACATGATAGTACTTTCTTCTTAATAATTAGACGTGATAGTAATTTCTTCTTAATAATTAGACATAATAATACTTTCTCCCTAATAATTAGACATGATAATACTTTTTCCTTAATAATTAGACGTGATAGTACTTTCTTCTTAATGCGTCCGGAACGAGTCCGAAAGAATCACACTGTTATCAAAATCACTGGATGTTGGAAGGTGTAATAGCATGCTTGCGTCCCCATTGTCGACGGACGTAAGATACTTGTATAAGTTAGCAAAAATAGGATTAAGATTATAAGGAATAATTGTTTGTACCGATGAGGGTGGCATAATCAGTTTTTGATTAAACCCTCTATAAATAAAAAAAGAATAAAAAAATAATTAGACATGATAGAACTTTCTCCCTAATAATTAGATATGCTAGTACTTTCTCCCTAATAATTAGACATGCTAGTACTTTCTCCTTAATTATTAGGCATGATAGTACTTTCTTCTTAATAATTAGAGATGATAGTACTTTCTCCCTATTAATTAGATATGCTAGTACTTTCTCCATAATAATTAGACATGATAGTACTTTCTTCTTAATAATAAGACATGATAGTATTTTCTACCTTATAATTGGACATGATAGTAATTTCTCCCTAAAAATTATACACGATAGTACTTTCTCCTTAAAAATTAGACATGATAGTACTTTCTTCTTAATAATTAGACATGATAGTACTTTCCCCCTAAAAATTAGACATGATAGTACTTTCCCCCTAATAATTAGACATGATAGTCCTTTCATCCTTAATTATTATACACGATAGTACTTTCTCCTTAATAATTAGACATGATACTAAGTAATATTTTCTTAAACGTGGGTTTTTGACTTTTGTTCTAACTCTGTACTGCAACAGTTACTTTACCTTCGATAGTTCGATAAAATCTTTTCATCTGTAATGCATCAAATGTAGTTAAATGGGACTGTTTATACCAGCAAAGTTGTTTAGGAATATTGCACTTACCAGTTTAATATTCCTGATTTTTTTGGCTTTATTCGACCAGACCATATTATTTTCTTTTCATAACGTCCCAATCGACTTTTGCTAACTTTTACATGCATTTGTTCGTCTAACCTCTTGCCCCTTTGCCACAGCCCGTCGCAAGCCGGGCGCGAAGCCCCGTCGCGTGGCGCCCGAGATGAACCCCGTGCCCGACGCGCCGCGGCCCAAGTCCAGCGGCAGCGAGGACAGTGAATGTACGTTGTACTTCCACTAATATTACGGCATAGTGCTTAGATGTGATGACAGATTTTTATATTTTAAATATTTCCCATTTTGCTAATTATATTATTGAACAAAATATTATGAATGCGCTTCTTTTTGTGAACCTCTAATAATTCCTATTTTGGCGTCCTAAAAATACTAAATAGCCGAGTAACTGCCACCAGTCCACAGTTCTAACCTAATCTAATGAGTTTGATCAGTTTTTACTTAAGTTACTGCGCCCAATTGTGCGAAAAAGCCAGAAACTTGAAACAAGCTCATTTATATAAAAAAGTGCATCATCAGAAGGACAAAAAGTATTTAGAGGATCCGTAAAATACTTCACGATTTTCATGCGGTGGGTGGAAATATGTGTAGGCAATTTTGAATGGACTTTCAAGACTTCTTAATTGGACGTGTGTATTTCTTTTGTTAGTCAAACAGTGTGTAATTTGACCTCAACCTCATTAATTTATGCTGTTGTCTCACTGTATAAACTGCTCATTGGAGTTTATTGCGCCCATAGACTGGGTAGTAGTATTAAATAACTCTATGGTTGCGCCACTTCTTTCCAGTTAAGGTACTAGGAAGTGGTGAAGGGTGGGCGTTTTGAGAGATTGTCATGTAATACGGTAGTTGCCTAAGTAAAAAAAATAGAAATTTAATTTAGTCCGTTTTTCAGATATTAAAAAAATACACACAATTTAGATATTAAAAAAACACGTATTTTTTGCTTTATCATATTAATCAAAAATAACTTAGAAAACACGCATTAAAGTTGGGGAGTGGGGGCTTGCTACGTCACAACGCAGTATAAAATCTAGCAAGGCGTGACGTCATGCCACATTTGAACTCAAACAAAAAATACGTGTACAATATTTTTTAATAATCTACAAGATGGACAAAAAAGATTTTTTTTGGACACAGGCTTATTTTGACGTTCCAAAAGTGCTGATTCTCAGCCTCATTTGAATAAATGACTTTTGATTTTGATTTCATTATCAGGCTGCTTAAAGAGGGGGAAGGGGGTTGCATAGTTTTATCTTTTGAGATATTCATCAGGTATACATTACAGCATGTACACTATTATCTGTCAATCTTCATCATTAATCTTCAGTATACACCGTATGTGATACTTTTGCAACAATTCAAAGTTCACGTGAATCACTGTACTCTTGTTGACACGTACTTCAATAAGGAATATGTACTATTGATAAATATTTTATGATTAACAATGTCACTCATCTTTTGAACGCCAAAACTGTCCAAAACACCAATAAAGCCAATTGTGTGTTAGTGGCGTTCAAAAGGTCTAATCCCTCTAATTTCCCAACCTAAGCTCTAGGTATAACTTAACACCACCATACTGCCCACAGCAGTAGCAGGGTGGGCAGGGCGCGAGGGTCGGCCACGCAACTTGGGCAGAGGAGTCAGCAAGCCTAAGAAGAATACTGTAGCCTCCTTGCTGGCGCAGAGTAGGGCTTTGGGCCTTAGGCCTGCGCTGGCGCAACAGTTGCTGGCTGAGACTGACCTGGTAAGAGAAAAATACTTTATAGTATGTTGTGTAAGTCCTATGCATTTTAACGGCACGGTTGGCGCAGTGGTTAAGCGATTGACTGCTGCGCTGCGTGTCGTGGGTTCGATTCCCGCACGGAACAAATATTTGTATGACCTACAAGTAGTTGTTCAGGGTCTGGCTGTTTGTGTATGTGAGTTTAAATGTTTGTAAATGAACCCACAATACGGGAGATTCTTAGCGTGGGGCAACGCTTTAAAAAAAAAGAAAAAAAGAAGCTAATGGCTGGGCTTTTCAAGATTCAGGGAAAGTATAGAGAAGTCAGAGTGTTAAAGACGCCATTTTGTGCTGATGCAAAAGAAAACGATGGATATATTCCATAGAAAAAAAAGGCCTTTTGCAATTAGGTTCACTACGTCAGGTCCGGGCACCTTTCGGGAGGTTCCTGCACAGGATAAGGCGGGAGGAAACGCCCGGGTGTCACCATTGTGTGGATCGCCCGGAGGACACGGTGGAGCATACGGTGGAGGTCTGCCCAGCTTGGGCGGAGCATCGCCGTGTCCTCGTGGAGGCGATCGGCGGCGGTGATCTCTCGCGTCCGGCCCTGGTTCAGGCCATGGTACGGAGCGAGAGGAAATGGGAGGCCGTCACCTCCTTCTGCGAAGCGGTAATGCTCGCGAAGGAGGAGGCGGAACGCGTGAGGGAGAGGCAAATTTCGCGCCCTCATGCCCCTAACCGCCGCAGGAGGAGACGCCCAGGGCGATTTCCGGCCACCGTAGGCGCGGGCTTGCGGACGGTGAGCAATGGGTGGCTCACCGTCCGATAAGGACCAGGCCCGGGTCGACGGCGCGTTGTATTCCACGCGCGCCTCAAAGAGATGTCAGCAGATTCGAAGGGGTCCACTAGGGCCGATGCCTGCCGGGGTTGCGAAGAAAACCGAAAGGGAGATCGTGGCCCCCGGCAACAGGGCAACTGAAGGAGCACGGGTGGGTTTTAGTCAGTAAGAGTCTGACACGCCCTCCCGCTCCGCCCAGAGCGGGAGAAGTTATTTGATGATTTCCCACTCTCAAAAAAAAAAAAAAAAAAGGTCCGGGCACCTGTCAAAGCGCCTATACTTTCTTTAGCTGTGACTGAATGATGAACAAATGAATGAAACGAATGATGAACGTCATTATGTATTATATATTCATATTATATAATACATATTTTTTTTATATTTCATATTTTTATTTTTTATTTTATTTTGTCATTTATTATATTCATTGTCGAAATGGAAGACCTCTTGTCAAAGTGGCGCCAACTGGTGGCGTGAATTTTTATGAAAACCCTCATTCCGTTTAAGGCGTCAGATGTGGGTTTCAATATGATTTGATTTCCTGTGATTTTTAGACTAACTTCAGAAAACTTCAGAAGGCCAATACCCGTATTGAAAAATTAATTTCAAAATCTAGTCTCAATCACATCTCGGCGACAATCAATGTCAAAAATGCAGGTAAATGACCTCTCATTTTTCACAGAATTAGAATAAGAACATTCTTAAAGAAATACGGGAATGACCCCTTTGAATTACTACTGATCAAGTGCCTACTAAAACTTCCAAACACTTTAGTATAAAAAACTAACCTTATCTTTAATGTTCCAGGAAAAGCTAAAAGCGCTATTAGGAGAGACTGCGAGCACGGACTCAGAGTGTCCGTCGGACAGCTGTCCGTCCGACTCGGACGCGTCCGACACCAGTCGGAGACCCAACGACGCGCAACTTAGACTGCCTCTAGCGCTGGGTGAGTCTAGAATGATCTAATCGTTTTCGTAATTAGCCACCTTTGTCAGCTACCATTGCATCGGTATAAAATAATAAATAATGTTAATCATTTATGCAAGGATAGTATTGAAGTTGCTTGGCTATCGTCACTCTATTCATTTTAAAATATTCGCTGCTACGTCGAGATAGATATACCTACATAATATCTATTCTCACATGTATAATTTCAATATGAATGATGTAACCAATTTTTTGTAACAATATTTTGGTTTAAAAGAGTGTCCGTGGAGTTTCTTGCACGTTCTTCTCCATAGGGACCTACTACGCTTTGTAATGGGCAACTAGCTTCATATTTCTGACTGACCGACCCCTTGACAAAAGTACCTGTAATTTGTTTAATTGAGTTTGAGTTTGAATCCACCTATAATGTTCCGACTGCTGGAACTCTTTAAACATGCTGGAACTCTTTAAGCTGGAACATTTAGAAAATCAGTCATTTTGAGAAAAGTTGTGTTCGAGATTTATTAATTATGAAATCAGTGCAATATAGGATTCGGTAATAATAATAATTACATATGGAATATATAATATTAATACGGACATGTTACATTATGGAACGCTGCCCGATTACATCGAGTTATAGCGCTCTCATTCATATCTAGTTTAATTTCCTCATCGCTATCAAACACGCAGATTTATACCGATTTCATTTGTGTTTTGTATTTACGCTAAACGTAAATAGAATTGTTGTAAATTACACTGCTATTTGAGAACGGGGTGAAAGATGTCTAAATCATAAATGTGATCTGATCGAAGCTAGTGATAAAATTAAAGATAAGAAAACTAAAATGAGACCCAGTAATAAAACTGATAAACTTCTTTAAATACATAGACTAAGAGAAAGTCAAAGTCAAAAAGTCAAAGTCAAATCATTTATTTCAAATAGGCCCATGTATGGCACTTTTGAACGTCAAAATTTACAGACTAATATAATTGATTCTAGTCGCCCCTTCCAAAAGATAGTTTTCGTATGGAGAAGAATGGGAAGAAACTCCACCGTTACTCTTTTAAAATGTTTTACAATAGTTTGTATTAGTACGTACATTAGTTAAATAATTATATGTGAAGACGATGCACCTAGCTTAAAATTACTACTATACCACAATAGGTAAAAAGAATTAAAAATGAAGCAACGACAGATAATTTAATTATGTGATAGATACATGGTGCTCACATATTTACAAGAGAGAGAGGTGTATATTAATTGGAAAGAAGCAAAAGATTAGGACAATTATCGTGAGTTTTGATTGTGTGAGACCTGACTCAGTGCGTTAATGCCTATGTAATAAACAAATCACTGTACCTGACTTGATTTCCGTACGTCTTTTCTTCTTCTTTTTTTTTTTCGGGTGACCACTGAAAATCAGCGCTGTGCTGTGGGCTCCCCATAGCACTGCATCATGCTGAGTGGAAGCCTTCTTGTCACAGTCATGTCGTGCAGCTGCCGACTAATTTCTGTTTTATGCTCGTGATTTATTATGTACTTTTTGTTGTTTTCATTTACTCTTGTCTTTGATGTATGCACGTGTCTCTGTGACAAATAAACCTATTTTTCTTTCTTTCTTTCTTTCTTTCTAATATGGACCGTTATTGGTGGTTAAAATTAAGACTCTTGTGTCTTTACCAATAATGAAGCAAAGATCTCATAATTTGCATAGTAGACCCTCCCGTATGGAAGTAGCTATCACAGACAAACTTAGCTTACGATTATATTTATATGCCCAGATTTGTAATAAAAAATACTACCATTGGTAAACATAACGATTTGTTTTTGTTTATAGAAACCGGCCATTAATCATAGTGTTATTTATCTGCAGGTTGGAAACGCGTGACTGTGATCAAGGGTCTATCCCGTAACTGCAGCATCAAAGGTGACGTGACGTATTCACCGCCCGACCCGCATGCGGGCATCACCATGCGGTCGTTACATGAAATACAAAACGTAAGTATTATATCTATGTTTAAATGTCTCTGTATTCAAGTGTTTCACGTAACTGCAGCATCACTCGCTGCCCGACCCGCATGCGGGCATCACCATGCGGTCATTACATGAAATACAGCTATCTAATTACGTAAAACTAATCTTGAAACAGATTTTACAGTTCAACAACATTCATTGCGTTATTTACGTTATTGAGCATATTTTTTTTTGAACTTATGAAGCAATGAATTAGCAATTTCTTTCAAAATGATTTAGATTGTGATTGATATCATTCAATTGATTCAATTTTAAACTAAAAGCCAAATATCCTGGCTCGGACATATGATTACTGAAGTGTGTATATTTTAAATTGTTATTGAAGTGAAAACTTTAGGCGCGTTGGGCATTTTTGGGATGGGACTAAAACATTGATTTCGCGACACAGTGACGACTTATTTTTGTAAACGCGATTGTGCTCTTATTTATATTACGTTACGGGTCAATGGTCTATGCAAGTATTTTTACTTTAAAGGTTTTGTAAACGCGTTTATGTTCTTTATTTAGAAAAGGTTACGGATAAATGTTCTATGCAAGTATTTTTAAAAAGGTTTTGTAAACGCGATTGTGCTCTTTATTTATATAACTTTACGGATCAATGTTCTATGCAAGTATTTTTACTTTAAAAGTTTTGGAAGTATTTTTGTTTTTTGTAAACGCGATTGTGCTCTTTATTTAGATAAAGTTATGGACCAATGTTCTCTCTTCCACCAAGGCGATCTTGTTCAAGTTTTCACTTCTGTCGGCACTCCCGGAGTGCCACCAATAATTTTTCATAATATCCAGCTCCCAATTAGTTCAAAGCGTCGCCAATTTTACCCAAACACATTTTAACTAATAGAATTAACAATATAATTCCATTTTATTTTCAGTTCCTGGACACGAACCCATGTCCACCACTATCGACGGACAATTTTAGTTTCTCTGCGCGCACCGTGCTCGGGGAGTACATACAGCCGGCCAGCGATGTGGGCGAGCCGCTTGTGTACAACGAGAACGAGATCAATAAAAGGTACGTGGAATTAAGCCATAAATAATGGGCACATGATGCAGGGGCAAAAAAAGAAATTCTATCTAGTCCGTCAGTCAGATTATAAAAAAATATTAGACACGTATTTTTTGCTTTATCAAATGACTTTGATAAAACGCATTAAAGTTGGGGAGTTGTGGTCACTACGTCACAAGTAAGTATAAAATCTACATACTCGTGACCTCATGGCACATTTTAACTCAACGTATCGCCGTAATCTTTTGGTAACGTAAAAAAAAGAAAAGATATGTGTCCAATATTTTTTTATAATCTACAAGACGGACAAAAAAAAATTTTTGTCGTCATACCTATTATGTACTAGTAACAATCGGTTTTTGGAAGCCTGTTTAATTGAATATGTTTAATTTGTTCGCTCTGGCTCGTAGCTTTGAATTTACTGTCTCTTTTCAATACTAACACTTTATACAGGACTTTATTATTAAATTAATTGTCCTATTTCACAGACGATGAGTGTCGGTACCTATCTAATAGATTTGATTTGATCATAATTTCAAGTAAACAGCTGATTATATTGTCAATGTCGCGTCTAATCTCCGATTTCTTGTAATTCTTCAAAATTGTTTTTTTTTTCGAAATGCAGATTGATATACAGGTTGTCACCAAATAAAGAGAGCAATATACACCAAATACGGATAATGATATACAGGTTGTTACCAAATATACGTAGTAAACAAACGTACAGGGTTACACTAGTGCTATAAAGAATGTATTTTTTTAAATATTATTTTCTTCTCCCCTCTACCTATCAGATTGGAAGAAGCCCGTATTCTAGCATCAGCAGGCGGCAGGCCCACGCCGCCGCCGCTGGACCGGCGCATGGAGCTGGCGCGCCTGCAGCAGGCCGCGCGCGACGCCCGGCGCGACGCCTCGCACCGCTCGCGGGACCAGGTAGGTGTATGTATTACCGACGATTATTTACTTTACTACCTTTTGAACGCCACCATTGGCTAAAGCCGGTTAGCAAAAATATGCACCATCGACGGAAATCAAATACATTACGTAATTGTCTGTTTCTGACGTCACATCGGGCCATACACACCACACCGCGATTGCGGACTTCCCTCGCCTTCTTCGGCTTTTCAATCGCTCGCCGACACCTTGAGCGTGGACACACCTAACGGTCGTCTCATATAAAATTGTAATAAGCCTAAGAAATACAGTACTTGTCATAATATCAGAATGAAGTAGTTTTATTACGAAGTCAAGACCTGAAGCTTGATACTCAACAATGTCTTTCTAGTCTAAGGTGTCCCCTCCCGACGTTTCCACTCCCATCTGCTTTGTCTTGTCGCAACCTTTCGTCAAAGTCAAATAATTTATTTCAAATAGGCACTTTTGAACGTCAAAATTTACAAAAAAATATAATTATTTCTAGTCGCTCCTTCCAAAAGTTAGTTTTCGTATGGCGAAGAATGGGCAAGAAACTCTACCGTTACTTTTTATAATGTTTTACAATATTTTGTATAGGTTGAATAATTCTATGTGAAGACGATGCACCGAGAATAAAATTACTATACCACATTTTGTCAGTCGCCTTTCATTTATACTCTCAACATGTCCAAACCATCTAATCATACTCTTTTCAATGTTTGTCACTACAACTTCTTTAAGACCACATCGAAGAATAAATTATATTACCTCTAAATATTTCTGCTTCCATTTTTACTCGACTACGTCAAAACCTAAAAGAGATTGACATTTTTTTGAAGTGAAAACTTCTTTACGCGCATTGAGCATTTTTGAGATGGTACTAAACAATTGAACTCGCGACACTGTTACCGACACCAGCTTTTGACCATGAAAAAGACATCAACGCGCGATACATTATTTCCTGCACAATAAAATTGTACAAGTTTTCACTTCTGTCGGCACTCCCGGAGTGCCACTGTTTTTTATTATGTCCACTCACTAATATAACATTTTCTTCAACAGGCTCGACTCGAAAGATCAGAGAAAGCGGAACTAGCGAAACGCGAGAAGGAAGCGAGAAGTCAACAGCTGCTTGAGGTAACATTCTTGCTTATACCACCATATAGATACTTTAAAAGCGTAAGTGACTCAACACAGTCATTGGCAAAAATATGTAAGCATTTAGCTAAATTCAAATGTGCTTTTTTTTTCTGAAGTTTTGTTTAAAATTGGCGCTTCATATTGTACTAATCATATAGGCTCGTAGCTAAATAATAACAACCGCACTGGTCGATCTTCAAGGTTAAGCAACGCTTGCCCAGGTCGGTCCTTGGATGGATGACCATCCATTACATACTGAGACACCTTCGTGCCGTGGAAAGCACATTAAGTCGTTAGTGTCGGCTTTCGTTTGTTCATCTTTGACAGTCGTTACGGGTATCGCGTAGTCGGAAACCCAAAAATTAGTCTTACCAAGGGGTATCGTGTTACCCAGTAACTGGGTTGTGGAGGTCAGATAGGCAGTCGTTCCATGTGAAATACTGGTATTCACCTGCATTCGGTTAGACTGGAAGCCGACCCCAACATGTTGGAAAAGGCTAGATAAATTGAGTGTATATCGTGAGAAATATTTAGACTAATTTGACAGGAGCAAATGTCAAACTCCAAATTGAAAAAAAAAACAAATAACAATTACTTGAAATGTCAAATTAGCCTCTGGCATTAAAAAAACAAACTTTAATCATAATAGTATGTGTTGGCAGTTATGACACGTTTAATATTTAAACATTTAAATTTAAATTTTTGCCGTTAACGGTTTTTGAAATTCGTTAAATGTGTACATATTTTTGCGTACTTACCTTTGAAGTCAATATCGATGTGGGATATGAGTTAGTTCAATGTTTTTTGGGATTTTATTTAATTATTTTGTTCCTATCTGTGTTGTTCATGGTTCTCATATTATTAATAAAAAAAATGAGGTGTTTATTATGTATTTAATTGAAAAATTAAGATCGATTATATATGAACTTCGAATTGGCTAGGAAAAAAGTCGATAAAAGTTTTCTTAAATTTGTAAATGCAGACAGACAGATTGACCAAGAAATGTACAGAAAATACAAGGAAACATTAGCTTGTGGAAATATTATTAAAGTTGGTTATCTTCTTTAACAGCAACATTCGTTTAAAATTATCTTAACAAATGTAAATTCTAAATATAATACTTTGCATTATATTTACCGGTAAAGAGCTACATAATTACCTACGTGCTAATAACTTCACTTAATTTTATTTGTGATGCTAATCGATGTTATAACTTAATTGTATATAATCCACTTAAAACTATTAATAATATGGGAACTATTCTTGTCTCTATGTTTTAAAACCATATGTGCTTGTGTTTGTTTTTATTTTTTTATTATCAATTTGATGCTTGGCAACATTGTGCTCACCAATCGTATACTGTAGATTTTTGTTCTATATTCAAAAGCAAAAAGGGCCTTTTGGGGTTGCCAACGTTAAAAAAATTGGTTTCTTTTTGCTTTTTAGTAGAAAGCGTTGGATTTTCTTAGCTTGTAGTTGGTAGCTGAGCTGTGTGTTAGCATTAGTAATGGTATATACATACTTATATACTTTTCTATAATATTTATGTAAAAATCTGTCTACTTGGGTTAAGAGTATTATAATAACACAAAACCGAACCGCCAAAGGGACCTTGACAATGTTGTCATAATCCAAATTGATAATAAAGACAAGAAAATGCGACAAAAAATAAAAATAATAACGAAGCAATATTGAACAGCATATCAACAAGAATCGAACGCAGTTGACGATCGAGCCCCTCCCTACTGGCCCGAAAACCGGTATCGATGAATGGAAAACACCCGAGATAGTGATGGGACCAGCTACTAAGACGAATAAAGAACGCATTATGCCTCCGATCAGTCTCTCCCTAATACCGGTCAGCGGCCCCAAAGATTCCCAGGACTCCCCTATAAAAACTATAAAGTTCGACCAATCAGGATGGAAGGAAGAAATAGAAGAATATAACGCTTTAGATAAAATGAAAGATTTCGCTGAAAAAGCGGCTTTTGATCTCCCAAAACGGAAAGACAATAAACAGTACGATTTCACGTTAGTAAAATCAGCTGAAAAGCGCTTGAAAGCGCCCGACAAAGAGAACAATCTAGAAAAACTAATAGAAACTTATTCAAGAATAACAGAATTTATAAACGGCTGTGATTGGTCGAAGTTGCAAGGGGACAAGAAAACCGAAGACCCGAAGTCTATAGAACAAAAATATTTAGATGCGAAAAATGAATTCATGTCCCAAAATCTGATGTTAATGCCTAAAGACAGTCCGAAGTCTGTTTTAAAAGAAGTTATAGATCTAAGTGAAGATGACGATATTTTGACAAATATAATGTCAAAGAAAATTAGCAAAGGGACTTTTAATGTCGGCAAAGATGGTGCCTTATCGATATCAGTGCATCCCCTAGGCAAGGATACGTCATCGGTACGTGAAAAATACACTAAAATGTACTAATTTTCGAAGTTTCACTAACAATGCACGCCTAATCTTTGAGGTATATGGAGTATCTTGTTGTTGTAAATATTTTTGAGGAACGGTCGAAGTTGTGTCGCGAAGGATTAGAAGAAAATTTTGCGGTTAGAGATGAAAAGTAGTGTCGACGCATTCAGGCAAAAAATTTTGTTCGGCTTTGTTCCAAGTGGCACAAAAATATTATTCTTGCTTCTTTATAGGGTCAAATTCAATAAACTAGCGAAACTGCCGATGTGATGGGTATCGACATGTAAATATGATAAAAAATATAAAAAACGGTGGCACTCCGGGAGTGCCGACAAAAGTGAAATCTTGAACAAGAAAATACTTGCATAGAACATTGATTCGTAAGTTAATATAAATAAAGACCACAATCGCGTTTACAAAAATGAGGTGTCGGTAACGGTTTCGCGGGTTCAATTGTTCTTTCCCATCTCAAAAACGCCCAAAGCGTCCAAAGAAGTTTTCACTTAAAAAAAAAAATTGTGGGGTTAACGATCGCTTGTAGTGTTGTTACTTGAAGGAGTTGAGAAAATCTGTTTTATCGTGTTAAACAATGGTGAAAACGTATTCAAAATCTGTTGAGCGGTTTAGAAGACCAACGCGGTCATACAGACAAACATGAAAAGCGACTTTATAATATGTATAGATATCGAGACTCATTACGTCTGTGAAGTTTCGCTAGCGAGTTTAATTTGACCCAGTATATTGCCAAGCGTATAATATTTTTTCTTTATCATCAATAATTAGTCATGGTCTTTCTGGGTGACTATACTTGTCACTTATTAATTTTGGCTCTAAGTTTGGCAAAGTATCGACTTAACTGTGGAAATGTCTCTCAAAGGCCAGTTAGTCAACTATGACTTAAAAGAAACTTTAAGTCAGATTTTGAAGTTCTTATTTTAAAAGTCCACAATACCTCAGCTTAATTTCACTCTTTATCTCGCTCGCACATTACTGCTCGAGCGAGACTGACCGGCGGAGAGAAGGCTTCAAGGCGCCGATAGTTTAATTAATTTCTTTTTATAATGGTTGGTAAATAAAATAAAATAAAAAATAGTGTCTGCTTTATATTTAGTTCAGTTATTCATTTATTATGCAAAGATTCATGATCTAATTTGAAGTATTTTTTTAATACTAGCGGTATTCGGGTTGGAAGTAACTTGTAATTTTTTTCTGTACTTAAAATTACCCTCAACTTTACCATATATTTATTTCAAAATTAATGCTGCAGTAATTTCGATATGACGAAGGTACATGCTAAGCAATGTGAGGTATTATAGACTCTCAATAAGACCCTCGTGAGACGAAAGACTTTTCTTAGCAAGAGCTTCACCAATTCAACACTTCGTCAAAAAGATTATGTCACCCTTTTAAACTCACCACGGCAGGCGTATTAGTGATTCCAAAATCAATTGTGATGATTCTTCGAGAGAAAATGTATTTTCACATAGAAAATGTATTGCAACATGCGGTTATAAATTAAAAGGGGCTTCAAATAGCTCAAAAGTTAATAAAAAAACTGCCTCAAATAAATACAACCTCTTATATAAATAATGTCATTAACTGTATTTATATTTTCTTTTTAACCCTATTTTTAGTTATTGCACGCAATTCACCCTCGTATGCTTTTATTTTAATTTCGATATTAATTTTTTTACTTAATATCCTTATTTTTTTTAAAATTCAATGTGTTTGATTTCTGTTATAATTATCAATCTTTTTGTTAGTTTTCTTAAAATTCAATGCTACCCTCAAGCCCACCTATGCGCTCTGTTGAATTCTCATCTCTCGGTTTAACGCGGAGAGTTGAAAATGCAATGCACGGTAAAAAACTTTGCTTTAAAAAATTACCCGGGCGTTCCTTTTCACGGATACTTGGGCACCCTAAAGTAATTGTAACCTTTCATACACTACGAAAAACAAAATATTCCACATTCAAATACATAAAAAAAAGAAATCAAACACAAAACCAGCCAGTACATTTCTAAGTTAGAAGTTTTTTTTTTGTTCCATGTAACGCTGTATTCTTATAATTTGCTGTACCGCTTTCGATGTTGTTCGCTCGTTCGTAATGAAGGCTAAGAGGAGAAAGCACGAGGAGATTGAGAAGCAGAAGATTGAAGAACAGGCTAAAAGGCAGCAGGTTTGTAAGACTTTTAACAGGAATAAAGGCGCAGTTTCTTTGCTGCTCATGGCTGCGCTGTGCACGTGTAATTAGCTTCGCTTTGTAAGAAAATGTAGGTAGGATCCTCCGCTGCGTCCTACTTAGGGATGCGTGGCTGGCAAACAATTAAATCTTCGTAAAAAAATGTGCGTAACCTCTCCGGGTACCTCCTACGCAGCAGGGGAATTGAGCCTTTACACCTATACTTATTCTAAGATGTTATTTCCACTTAAATGACAACTCGTGGTGTTGAAGTCAGAACAGAACACAACCCTAAGGTCAAATTCTCTCCCAATCTGTTTTATGAAGTGTTAAAGTCATAATTATTATGTTGTGAATGTGGCGGCATCTCCATCACCACATGCGAACTACGCATCAAAGACCTGACGTCACACAAAATCCTGCATCGCGCAAGCAAAGTTTACCGCGCGATCAGCATATATATAACTTCCCAGTAGCAGCAGTTTCCCACCAGACACGACACCCGTCTGGTCGGAGGATCCTCTCATTTCTGTGGAGGATGAGAGAAATTTACACCCTGTTCCTCATACCTCTATATGAAAAAGGGATGGTGCTATTGTTCTGTTTAGCTTCTTCTTTCCCTCGCACTGAAACAATAATTATGCTGTAACATGTCATAATATGGCCGCTGGTGTCTTCTGACTATCAGGGAAGCATCAGCAGTTAGTACAGTTTTTTCAAGCGACCCGTTAATCTTCACTACTCAACAGCTTTACTGCCGAATTCTCAAACACGGTTCAATTTTATGTCACCATTAGATCTCAAGCTGTCTCTCAACTAATACACCTTGTATTAGAGCCACAGAACAAAAACATCTTTTGAGAATTTGGTTCTTGGCAAGAGCATTTATTTTATTGATGTGATCTTTCCTCTCGCTTTCCTGCAATCTGTGGGAGTGATTTCGTGAAAAGGGACGGAAGTGCGTAACGGGAAGCCGGGGAAGCGCGCGCTATTTGATTTGACCAATGAGCGCAGTGCTAAAGTTGGCCGTCAGATGGTACCAACACATTTTCCGAGAGGTCGGTTGTCAGATGTTACACATCATACGCGACTACTGTAAGGCTCGCTTGTTTTAAGAGTTCTCTCAATCTCTAGTCAGCCAACATTCCCGCTAATCTTCAACAAGTAAGTAATATGAACTCGTTGTTACAGGAGAGAGAACTAAAGCGGCAACAGGCCATACTTCTAAAAGAACAGGTTAATATTATTATTTTCTTCATTCATCTGTGTGTGTTATTAACTAGTGCATTTGAACTTGAGTGAGATGAGGTTATTGTAGATATGATAGTGTACTGACAATAATTACTTGTAAATCCCTTACAGTTAGTTGCTTAACGTTAATTCCCGTTTGAAATAATACTGGCAATTTGCAAACTGCTTCACCCATTGCAATATTATTTACTGCAAATATTGATCGGTTATTGCAGAGTCGTTACGGGTAGTCAGAAGCCCAAAAGTTTGACAACCTGTTTTTACAGGGGGTATCGTGTTACCTAGTAACTTGGTTGTGGAGGTCAGATAGGCAGTCGCTCCATGTAAAGTACTGGTATTCAGCTCCATCCGGTTAGGGACCGTTCAAGTATTACGTAAGCACTATAGGGGGCGAGGGGTCTATGCTTTTCTTATTTTTGATGACATGCGGGGTGGGGGGGTCTAGATGGTGATTACATCAGCTGTAATAATTTACTTTTTTACACATATGGCAACCCACACATTGTCTATGCTTGAAAACGAAACGCATATTCGGGGATTCCCACAAATAATAAATACTGTATTAAAAAAAAAGCAATACTTTCATTAAAAGAAAAATGCATATACCAATGTTTACGTAAGCATGCGAGGGGTGGGGGGGGTAAGAGCTTTGCTTACTTTTGCTGACAAGGGGGAGGGGGGGGGGAATAATTGTAATAAATCGGCTTAGGTAATACTTGAAAAGCCAACATAGTTGAGAAAAGGCTATGCAGGTTGATTGAAATATTGATCGGCCTTTCTATCGAGCTCATTAAGTGGTCGTTCAGATTCTTATTGACTTTGATTTCTAGCCCAAAATACTTAAAAAGTTGTCTTTAAGTACTTTGTAACTTGTTTGTCAGTCTAATGAAGGATCATTAATCTCCCTTGGGTTCAAATACACAACCTCTATATGTGTCTGTGTGTAACTCTATGTTTCTCTTTTATTTACAATCCTCGTTGGACACCGCGGGCGTACAGCAAAAGTATATAACCGAGGTAATAATATATACGACGGTAGATTTAACAGTAGTGCTTGTAGTAATCAACATTAACTTTGTGACTAACATTCATATTTAGGAGTATTTACGGCTTTACTCACGAGTCACGCAATGTAAAGCAAGCGTGAACACAACATAATTTTTGCCGCTCAAAATGAGTCAAGAAATGTACTTGAATAATTTCAGTGACTCATTTTGAGCGGTATAAATTGCGCCTCGTTACGCTCCTTTGGCACTGCCCCAAGGGAGGTTCTGTGTTTATGAGAAGAGACGCAAATACTACTATATAGTAATGCTTGTAGTTGCCACAGGTTCAATAACTACTGCTTTTAGTAGTAATTTGTAATTTTCTTGACTAATTTGCTACGGCCCGCTTTTTCTCTCATTAACTTTAAGCCTTCCTGTACACAACGCCGGAACCGCACCTAAAGTAGCACCGGAGCCATATAGCCGCGATCGACCGATCGATATCGATCATGGCAAAACAAATGAAAAAAAGTTAATATACCTAAAAATATTATATAAAGAATAGACCACGCAACGTAATCACCAACTGCCGCTCGTATCATCTTGTTTCATTTTCCAGTCGCCGTTCCATCACGTTATTTATCCTCTCTTCCAGGCAGTAGCTCAGACGCAATACTCACACTACTATAAATAAGTAGTTACTAAGAATAATTTTCAATTTTATGATCTCTTAATAAAATAAATAATAGTATGCAGGTAATTGTACATTTCATAAAAAAATTCAAGAAGTATGTAAATTGGTAGATCGCACAGGTGTCGTCAGTAAACAGTAGATCTTGGGTCTAACCAAGTTGGCCACCCCAGCACGCGTAGCATGACCACCGTAGAAACGGGTTTTGTCGACGGAAGAATAGACAAAATGACAGATAAACAATGGTAAACAAAATGACAGACAAAACCGCAACGCGGCCGCGTTGATTTTACATTTTCATTATGAAATGTTCTGATTTTTTTTTCATCTTGAGGTCCGGCGCCGGTGCTGCTCCGGCGTAATACTGTATCAACTAGTTGTGGGGTTTTGTGACCGTTACTGGCGGCCTTATTATAATGTAAACAGTAATATGAACAGGATATTTATGGTAATCGTTGTGCACACATAAATATACAGGAAGCCCAAGGGTTTTTAGAAATAAAATAATGTGTTCTTGTGGATAGAAATATAACATGTTTTCGTTATGGTCAGGCGGCACATCTACACTAATATTATAAACAGAAAAGATTTGTATTATTTATTTGTAAAGAATAAACTTAAAAACTGCTGGGCCGATTTTAAAAATGAGTAACTTAAGCGGGCGAAGTCGCTGGCGGAAGCTAATTTGAAGTAAACGTTTCGCCACGCAAGGGTTAAGTAAAATAAACAATAAGAGTCGCATCGTGTATACAGTGCTTAGACGATGCAAGTCATTTGTTGCTACAATTTTTAATCGACTTCCAAAAAGGAGGAGGTTCTATGTTCGTACCATATGTATGTTTTTTTTTAATGTTTGTCCACCAATTTCTCCGTCAATTATGAACCGATTTTTGTTTAAAAGGGTATGCTCTAGAGGGACCACCCATATAAATTTTATTAACTTTGCTTGGATGGTTTTTGACTTCGCTTCAATAATACGTATTTTTTTCCAACTTAGTATGTGGATGATATGATAAGTTCCTGTCACTGTTATTTACATAGCAGGTAGTGGTATTCGAATAAGTGTGGGGTAGGTACCACAGCTAAAAAGTGACTAATAAAAACAACAAAAAAAAACTCACTACACAGTGAAAAATAACTTTTTTTTCGTTTTTATTGTATGCCACTAGCAAGAAACTTGCATCAAGTAAATGGGGCCTAATCGTGCTATTGCATGGTCAAATAAAGAAAATTTGCATGCACATAACAGACATTAAATAATTCTGTGATCATAATAAAATTTACGAGCTTGATCTCAGCACTTAAATAAAGTAGCATATACGGACTCACGAATGAGAAGTCACTAATTCGAGCCCCACTTCATCATTTCAGCTGAAATATGTCCACTGCTGGACATAGGCTTCCCTCAAGCACCGTCATTTCGACCGGTTCTGTGCTTACTGCTTCCCTGTGCAGCCCTACTGCACAAGCAAATTAGCCGTTTAACTTAGCTTAGAAAGAAGGTTTTACAGTTACCGGGTCAAATGTACATTACCCAAATTCTCTCTCACTACATCTTCCTAAGTCTCCAACCATCTCCTCAGGAAAGAGAACGAAGACGCCAGCACAGCACGTTCATCCGTCAGCTGGACTCCCGCCGACGATGGGAGGAGAGAGAGCGAAGGAAGCACCAGAACCTGCTGGATAGACTACTGGTGAAAGAGAAGAAGCTGCAGCAGAGACGGAAGGAGATGGAACTGCTGTCTGAACTAAGGTAGGAGACTTATCAATGCTATTATCTGTCTAGCCTTTATCCCAATGACGTTAGGGCTGGCTTCCAGCTTATCTGCCATCCGCAACCCAGTTACTGAGTAATACGATACCCCTTGGACTCAAGACTGGTTGTTAGCGCGGCGAGCAATGAAATAGGGAATGGTGTAATGCCGTACTTATTTACAAATTATAAAATTTCCCGGACCAACAATTAAGGAGTTCAACTTGACTAAAAATCACTAAAATTTAGTTTATTCCTGTCAAACGACGATTCCCCATTCTGAAATAGTCTGAAGTGACACAACTTAACTATATTTTAGTTTGACAGCACTAAGATGGCACTGAGATATTAACTTAGTAGAAATGGCAATTTTGCTATTCTGAATTTGATGTTTTTCACCTAAAATTTTGAATGTCTTACATTTTTAAATCTGACTATTTCTAATCGCGATTAAAAAGGTAAGGAATAAAATTACTTATCATGAATTAAAATTCACACCAACACCTCGACTTCAGATTCAAAAACTTACTGTATCATTTTTTTTCGTTTGCTTAAATCTCGAAAATGGTGTGACGCAAAAATAATAGTAATCAATCAAAATTTCAGGTGAAAAACGTCAAATTCAGAATAGCAATATTGCCATTTTCACTAAATTAATAACTCAGCGCCATCTTAGTGCTGTCAAACTAAAATATAATTAAGTTTTGTCACATTAGTCGTTTCTGAATGGGAAATCATCGTTTGACAGAAATAAACTAAATTTTGGTGATTTTTAGTCTAGTCTAGAGGCATTTGTGACAAGAGAATCAGCACCATTGACTCGCTCCTATTTCATGGGACTTTCGTGTAATAGGGTCGAGTCTGTTTCCATTAATCAGTCACAAATCTAGACACCAAGCTTAATAACGAGCTTTGAAATAAAGACCGAACTATCAGGACAAATTATTATCAACCCCCAAAACACGTGATTATCAAATGTTTCAAATTAAATACCTTTTCACGCAGACGACCACAAGAAGACTCGTCGCTCTCTGATCAGAAGCCGCTACCTACCCTGAACAGAATCCCAGGACTGAAACTGCCAGGTCAAGCCATGGCCGACATTCTACAAGTATACGAGTTTATTCATAACTTCGGACAAACACTTGGTTTCGGTAAGTAATCATATCTTTTATTTTGTACTCGCTTTTCCCCGCGGTTTCACCTGTGTGGATTTCGGAAAATATCCCACGGGAACTTACTCCCGGGATTAAAAGTACTCTATGAATCGTTTTTTTTGAGGATGATATTCTCGTAACATAGAATAAAGTATGTCTATTTTTTTTATGTTTTTTTTTTACATAAACAATTTTAATAAAAAAAAAATCATTAAGTACGCTGTACTGGTGCAGTGTCTTAATATTTGTTTGCTGCACCGATCGAAGTCACTACGTCGTCTATCGCTGAAAACCAGCGCTGGTGCTCTGTCTTGCATAGGGTCACAGCATAATGCTGAGCGATAGCCGATTTGCGTGGATGTGACGCATGCTTCGCCCAACCTTTTCTCATTTTTGTATTTTGAACTATTTTTTGCGACATGTTTACCGCAAATAAACGTTTTTCTTTCTTTCATCTATGAGTAAATCCAGGTAAACAATGTATTAATTCCGTAATACATTGTCTTCACATATAACTCTATTGATTTACGTGGCGCACGCTAGAAAAGCTCCCAGTCGACGAATCTATCCTAATAATAAAGCTGAAGAATTTTATTTTTTGAACGCACTAATCTCTGGAACTACCAGATTTGGATTTGCTAAAATATGTTTGCATTTGATAGCCCAATTCTTGAGGAAGGCTATTTAGATAAAAGGCAAAAAGATTGAAAGAACACTAAGCGAAAATGACGTAATAGCGTGCGCGGGCGATGCGATGCGACGGGGTGGGTCGGGGGAACATAAAAATTCACGCAGACGAAGTCGCGAGCAAAACCTAGTTACGGTATAGATAGTGCCCACCACAAAGACGCGCCACACTCTTCCTTCCTAAACGCAATTACTGTACTGTAAGCGAGTAGGAAGAAGAGTGAGGCGCGTCTTCGTAGATAGCATATATATGTCGCAGGGATATTGTACAAACCAGTGATATTATAATTTCACTAATGAAATTATATATTTTTTCACTAGTAAAATTAATTATAACTTTACTAGTGACATTATAATTGCACGAAACTTTGTCAACCGCCTCCATTTCTCACAAATTAACGGGCTCATTTCAGTGAAATTAGGACCCACGCAGTGATATCGCAAGGAAGTAATATTTTGACAATTTCACTGTATGTGCAAGCCCGTTAAATTGTGTGACGGTGAATGATCGGTCCGTTTCCAATGTCATGCCTTACTTATATCATAAAATGAATAAACTTCCACACATTATTTATTTAAACTTTTCACACTCAAAACGGTACAAAGGCGGACTTAATGCCTTAGGCATTCTCTACCAGTCAACCAAGGGTGGTGAAGAGATTGGATGGCAGCACGCGTAGCATGACCACCGTAGAAACGAGTTGTGTCGACAGAAGAATAGACAAAAATGACGTTCCGTGTAGACAGGACGGCAGTAAAGTAGAAAGACTCAACTGCACTTTTTACGCAATTCACTCTTTTCATAATTCGACTCAGAATTGTTTGTTTTGTCATAGGATTTTTTTTTTCTTTGTTCGGTTCTCAATTTTTATTGATATTAAAAGAGTAACGGTGGAGTTTCTTGCCCATTCTTCTCCATACGAAAACTACATTTTGGAAGGGGCGACTAGAATCAATTATATTATTCTGTAAATTTTGACGTTCAAAAGTGCCATACATGGGCCTATTTGAAATAAATGTTTTGACTTTGACTAAAGAGTGTCGAAGTATCTTATTTTGGAAGAAATCATATTACAGTAATATTGGATTTAACCATTTCCTTGGTAATGGTGCCGATTCTCTTGTACACCGAACTAAACTATCTAAATTATCACTAAAACCCCTTTAGTTTTGGCTATGAAAATCTTAAAACTATTCTGCAACAAAAAATCCCTAAATTTAAATACAATTTTGACACAACTTAAATCGTATTTGACAATCGCGAGTCCACGTGGTACTCGTTTTTTAGAGCCGTAGACGCGAAGTCTCGACGTATTTTATATGGAATTTTTCACTTTTTGTATGGAAAATAAGAAAAATTATTACCTACATGTTCAGTCTTAGGGGTTTGTGGGACTTATAAAGGGGTCGAAATTTTCATTATTTTTGCGATTAGACACACCATTTTCGAGATATAAGCAAAAGAAAAAAAAGATACAGTACTATTTTTGTACATGAATTCGAGGTGTTGGTGTGAATTTTAATTATGATAATTATTACTTATCACAGTTTTGCGTTCAAAACGCAAGTGTTTCATGATTTTGTAGATAACCGTATATACTTTGTGGCCGTCGAGTAAAAAGTTTTCTACCGTCTTTAGCATGGCGATTACAAAATCAAATTTTGTCTTCACTACTTAGTGATTTTGACAGTTTGGATAGAAAACTTTCTTCTGAAATAGTCTACATGTAAAAGGACCTAGACAAAGATCGTTAGAAGCGGAAGACAAAATGACAGATTGTAGAATGATTTCTACGGTGCGATGTCAAAAATGAAGAGACGAAATGTCAATTTGTATAGAAAGAGCTATGTCTATTCTTCGTAGACATAGAAAGCGTCATGCTACGCGTGCTGGTGCTCTGTTTAAGAGGAACAAAGAAAAAAATATTAAAAATATATCATTAGAAAAATATAGGTAGGAACAACAGTACATAAATAGGTTATAACTTATAATACACATACATATTTAATGTAATATACATATATTTATTATATATATATACATATATACAAATTTAAGGGAGAGAGATGTTGAGATGACTCTACTCTATTTGTTTTGAAAAAAAAACTGCAATTTCCGCTTAAATGCATACCGACTGGTGGCCGTCCTGATATCAAGAAGAAGCGCATTCCATAGAAGAATGGACTGAATGTGAAAGGAAGAATGAACAAAGAAGAATGAGAAGGACAAAGTAGGAGAAGATTGTTAGAAGATCGCAAATTCTTAGTGTGTGAAGAACATAGACATTATCATGCAGATCTTAAAGGCGGATGAAGAAGAGTTGATCAATCAAAACGCACGAAGACCCCACTACAAACTTGAGTCATAATATACCTAGGGTTTTTATAAAATCACAACAGCGTTCCCGAACGTGACATTACAATAACACAAAAAAAGTTCGTTAGATTGTGAGAAATCGAGGCGGTTGACAAAGTTTCGTGCAATTATAATTTCATTAGTGGAATTATAATATCACTGGTTTGACAATATCCCTGCGACATATATAAATGGATTAGAGATGATAACAATTTCTTTTATCCGTCAGGTAGTTTATTAAAAAAATATTGGACACGTATTTTTATCTTTTTATACGTTATTAAAAAAATACGGCAATACATTGAGTTAAAATGTGCCATGACGTCACGATTACGTAGATTTTATACTTACTTGTGACGTAGTGACCCCCGCTCCCCAACTTTTATTGTGTTTTATCTCAGTATTTTTTTTATTAATATGATAAAGCGAAAAATATGTGTCAAACATTTTTCTATTATCTGATTGACGGACTAAATAGTTTTGTTTTTTTTTTTTGATCCAGGCTTCATTCCTATATGACAAATATTTGTGACTGAAAAGAAAACCTCACCCGTTGGCGTTGCTCCATTGGCGTTAAACGTTAACCCTCTCCCAGCTAAATTTAATTTGTTGGTGGTCATATTATAATGAATACTGGAAATGAGCAAACCAAATTGCAAAAAATAATACTTTTTTATGATCCACCTTCATTTTATGTTTGTTACAGACATGGACGCCCTCCCAACTCTGAACACGTTCCAAATGGCTCTCCTACCCGACTGTAGCGTGGAGGCCGAAGAAGAACTGCTACAAGTACTCACACAGCTTCTCATTTCTGCCATTGGTAAGTCACTTTATACCATAGTTTGACAGGGGGCAGGCAGTCCGCTCATTCGTCAACGCTCAGGACGCGCGGCGTCCCGCCCGCCGCTCATTCATCAACGCTCCCCCTGCTTCGCCGCACATTCCTAAGGCGCGGAATAGCGGTCCCGGTCAAACTATAGCAACGCAACAGACAAAGAAATAGAATGAAATAATATTTTTAGCTTTACTCAAAGACCTTGATATATTTTACATTATTAGTGGTCCAGTTGTTGCTTAACATGTGACCAAATCTCATCGCTCAATTTCTCAGTCAGGCAAAATTTGATTAATAGAAAAATCGTACTTGGATTACAAAAACAATGATTACTTGCTAATAGTGGTGTTTCCCCCTTCAACCTTCGATTTTTTTAGATCAATTCCTGATATAATTGGTTGAACTAAACCAAAACAGCCAATCTTTTGTAACAGGTTGGACAACAGATTAAATTAAATAGTCTTTGAGAGTACGACCATTCCGTCATAGACCGAAATATTACTATTTTCTTCTACAGAGGACCCAGGTATCCCGCACCCAGGTCGTCACACAACACTGCTAGGCCACGCCATCAGAATGGGTGACATCAACCCACAGAACCTGAGCGAAGTGCTCCGAATATATCTCTATGCTAATGCTACCGGGGAAGTCAAGGCTCTTACTGGTATGTAGAACGTTTTATTATAATTTTAGTATGATTTGGCTAAATAAAATCGTGCCGCACGATTGATTTGCAAGGTTGAGCTAGTGGTCATTTTATTGGATGGGTGTTGACAGTTTACATCGAGAGCCTGCCGTGCGTTGGACAGTGGGAAACTGTCGGTCCCGGACTTTCGTTACGCTAATTCCGAAGTATGAAAACTGATCAAAACATTATTTGATACTGTCCTGTACACACGGCTACACATCAAGCTATACATTTCCAGTTTATTCTGATCTCGCATTGTATAGAATTTCCGTACAATGCACGGTCAGCTTATACTGGATTTGTATAGCCTGATGTGTAGCCGTGTGTACTACTTAAGAGAAGCCTCTCCCAGGTTGGATCCCGGATCCAGCCTTGCCCATAAATGTGAAATATAGATTTTCAGCCATTTCTGAGTGCGAGTCATCCGGTTTCAACCAACTTACTAGTTCGGGAATGAATTAGCTTCATCAAAACTAATAACGTACATGGAACTGTGGCAGCATCCACAACGCTACATGTGAACTACGCATTATACTGACATCATGCTAAAGATATATAACATATATACTGTTAAATTCGATGCTCGGGGCAGGATTTAGGGCTGCTGCTTCCTTTTCTTACTTGTGTTTGTGGGATTTGGCTTGAGGGATCATCAATTATTGTAGAAAGGCATTTATTGTTATAAGGTACAATCGGTTCTTGTGTAAAAAAAAACTTGAGATACATAAAAAAAATGAAGGCGCGTGTCGACCGTGATATGCGATAAAATCAATCATCTGAAGTCGGTGGGAGATGCTCCGCGATGATTGGCTGACATGCCTAACTCTAATTGGACGCTGTGATTTCGCAAGCATACCGTCTTCGGCAACTTCAGGTGCCACCTTCGAATCTCCATACCGATAGATGGCACGGGCGGTAACATATACAACATCCCGACATCAACCTTCGGCACTTTTACACGTCATATTAAAAAAAAAATCTAGTTGAGTTCGGCGTTTCCTATCTGACTACTCTGAGAAGAAAGGCCGAAACAAACTCAGAGGTCACAGTCTCTTTTAAAGTCCAGACATAATCTTGGTCAGGCCATATGAGGACCATGTAGATTAGTGTCTGAAATGGTCTTTTGAGGAAAGAACCACACAGATTTGAGTGGACCTGTCCAGTCAGTGCAAGCATTTGTTAGTAATCGTGGAGCTCAACTCGACGAACAATACCATAGAAAGGACATTTGGGTAGGCCGCATAAATTACTCAAACTACCAGACCATAATTAAAACTAATTGAGAAATGAAAATAATAATGATATCCACATAGTCTTCACATTCACAATAATTCATTAAAATAATATAATACTTTAAAAAGTAATCATGTCATTTTGAATATAATTTTCAACAATGTCAATGTGTATATAAAATAATAAGCAGTACCCCACCAGACACGACTCCTGTCTGACTGGAGGATTCCCCGTATTCTACGGGAGATGAAGAAACTCACACCCTGTTCCCCAAAGAACCTAAACGGCAACTTTATTGGAGACCATCGAACATGGACTACTAGCTCACGCTTTACAGTGTTAGTCCGCTCACAGTCATTTGAAAAGATATTTTAATTTGTTCTGCTTTCTCCAGGATTAACAGCAGAACGTGAACGCGAGCGTCGCGTGGCCGACCACCATCAAACAGAGGCTGAAATGCAACATACTTGTGCCAACTCTAAGAACAATGTTTATTACGAGAGCCTACATAATAACGCTACTTATAAATTGTCAGGTATGTTCCACTTTACGTATTCATGTATGTATGTCGCAGAGTAATCAAACACGGAATTAAATATACATGGTGTAAGGGATAGCCCTCCGCAGACTGATAGGGTGAAGTCAGTATATCATACTAAGATGACCGGTACATTAAATTATTTCAGGAATGTTATGGGAATCCAATTAACCTGATTTGTTTTATTACCTTACACGCAATGTATCGCTACCGTGGCAAAACGCACGTAGGTAGGTAGCGAACGGCAGCGCAGCGAGAAATTGAACAGCTGATTTCACGCGTCGTTTGATCAACATCCATTGCTGTTTTTTCAGTTTTACCCGTTCTATTTACATTAATGGAGTACTGCGTACAGAGAATGTAATTTTACATTGAAAGAAAGAAATAGTAAATGAAAAAACGCAAAAAAAAATGAAAATTTTCCTGGCAAAAATTTCATTTTCCTGGGAAAGTTTTCGGTGGAATATGATTCAGAATAAGAAGCTGAATGTACCCTTTTAGTTTGCGGAGGGCTGTCCCTTACACCCTGTATATCTAGAAAGAACGCTAAGCAAAAACGAGGTAACAACGCAGCGGGCGATGCGAAGGAACCAGAAATTTCATGCGAACGAAGTCGTGGACAGAAGCTAGTATGTTATATGTTGCATTACTATTAATGTCATTCTTTTGTCCACAGAGGCCCTCCGCGACAAATCCTTCCTCGCTCTAAACGCGACATTCAAAGCACGAATTCTCGCGTTCATATGCGACGAATTACTACAGAACAAAGCAGTGCTACGTCAAGTTGACGCCAGCCTCGAACATCTCAACCAGCTCAAAAAGGAGAGATATCTCATGGATATGAAGATCAGGAAGTAAGTATTATATGATAAGAGCGTTTATCCTAAAAGTTGGCAACGTCGCAAATAGCTGTCAAATATTTACCAATTTTGATGAATTTGGCAATGTCACTGTATGGAAATAAGAAATGTGGCTAACTAGCTAATGAATAATTAATATCGTAACATCGAATATTTAGTTTTAGAAGTAAGAAAAGTATTTGGAAAGTTTCCAATTGCCTTTTCTACACCTATAGCGATTACAACATTATATTCAGTGTTATAATTGCAATTCATTATTAACATTCTAGTTCCCTAGTAAGCTACATTCTGGTTACCATATAAGCAATAGATGTGCCCCTATTGTTTAAGGGAAAACTTCTTTAGGCGCGTTGGGCATTTTTGAGATGGGAAAAAACTCGCGACACCGTTACCGACACCTCATTTTTTGTAAACGCGATTGTGCTCTTTATTTATATTACGTTACGGATCAATTTTCTATCCGAGTATTTTTACTTTAAAGGTTTTAGAAGTCATTTTTTTTTAGTTTTCACTTTTGTCGGCACTCCCGGAGTGCCATTGTTTTTTGTAACCACGTCCATATACAAGTTCTAAAACGTGTCATGTATTTGTTTTAGACATGTTTTGTTAAGTTTAGTTCACCTTTTCGTAAGTTTTCGAAGTTTTGGATACAACTAGTCTTTACAACTTGTTTTAAGTGTAGACAATAAACGAAGTAAAGACAACATGTAGAAAAACTGTTTATACCTTCGTGATAACGCGGGTTTACACATCCTTCGATTTGACAAAACATTTATAAACGCTTTGAAAACACCTTTTTTACCCGACTGTGGTAGAGCCCGAAAGGAGGGTAATGTTTTCACGTTAAAATATTTTCTTTCTCAGGGTCAGAGTCCTCCATCAACGGAAAGTCCGCGCCGAACAAACTGAAAAGCAGCAAGCGTTAGCGCTCGAGCGTATGCAGCGGCTGGTGGAGGAAAGTGCTGCCAACCTCAGGACGTCGCCACAACTTAATGACGAAGGTAAGTTCGGAAAGAAGAGCTTTTTGACATGGCACAGACCAGGAAAGCATGGGACAAAAGGGAGGAGGCCTATACTCAGTGGGTGCAACAAGGATGCAAATGATGACGATGGTGAAAGGACGATAACATAGCCTACAATCTATAAGGAGGACATATCGTCGCCGTGCAGTGAAAACCTCGTAAAGTATTCATTTTCTTTTGATTTATTTCTTGTGTAGAAAATCTCGTAATGCATATTTAGAACAAACGTGCAAAACTCAAAGATGGTTCTAATGCCTTCTGTTGATGATAATAAACCTCGGAGAACGTCAATGACGGCCATTTTTTATTTTTCTCTTTTTCTTGGCATATCGATGGCAAATCAGAAATTTGTTGTGTAACATCCCCTGTTACATATATTGCAATCGCGAGGTTTTCACTGCAAGGCGACGATATGAAAAAGTAGCGAAGTATATAGACATTGTGCTCCTCTTATGCCCGGTTTCCGAGTCACTTTTAACGGTGGTTTATCTATTCAATAGCGCTACTGGTTCGATAACTCGTGCAAATGCGTTTCCGAACACCGCAATCTAAGATAAACTCCGTTTAAACTTAGGTTAACTTAACTGATCAATGTGTGCCGTTTATCGGTTCCATAACTATATTTTTGACGTTTCTTAACGTTCATTAACGTATATTAATTAAATAAATTGGCAGTGAAAGCTAAATAGGACATTAAAAATTATCAAAAGGAAGATAAGTGTTCTTCTTCTTGAGCCACTTCGATAAGAAGCATCTTCTCTCTTTCAGTAAATTTTTACTGCGTTTTCCAGATTCCATTATGTTATTTAAATAATGGATAAAGCAGAAACGATTGGAACGACAAATTAATTGACTTTTAACTTCAAATCAAACGGCAAAGCAAAAATAATACCACGCGAAACAAAAACAATGAAGTGAAACTTAGACAGATGTTTAGTAAAAAAAAAAAAAAGACAATGATGTCGTTCATACAACCGCCCATAAATAAACCTTATCATATTTTTTTTTACTAAAACTGTGTTAAGCCACTCATGTAATCTCGAAAATTATTATAATAAATAAAACGCGTAAGTATTGAAGACGAATAAAAATAAAAAATAATAATTTTAGACGCGATCTTTTATACAGACCCATCTAGCGGCAACTAAGGAACTAGTTATCGATTTCATAGTTATTGAATGGTTAGTTGCGTATTCAGAAACTCAGTGACAGTTAACCAACGTTTATCCTAAGCGTAACTTTATTGAATCAATAGCTATTGAGAGTTTATCTGGGGAATTCAGAAACCGGGCATTAATAAATTTTGACTTTTAACTCCGTGTACTATTTGTGGGCTTAATTCATAGAGATCATTATTTATTAATTAACTATGATAAGATCTCCACATCTCTAGTAGTCTGTAAGAAGTCATAATTATGTACTATCGAAGAAACGCATAACTGTAAGGACTATTCTTGCTTGCAGCGCTCGGCCGCTAAAGTATCGCTTACCTACGAAAAAATAGGGTCGTGTGCACGGGATTTTGTTTTTAAATTGGTTAGACATGCGTTACCCCGATGTTTCTTAATTAGCTACAGCAAATTTGCTTTTTTATGCATCTGACACAAAAATAAGTCGAAATAACATGACAAAATCAAACTATCAAACAACAAGATTGATAATTAAACATTTTTATTGCTTTTTTTGACGTGCTCTTTTGACACATAACCACTAAGCTATTTTTAATATTCAAAACCATTCTTTGATATCCTCTTTCTCTCACCAGAAAACCAACAAACACCAGAAAAGCCAGAAACCCCTAAAAAAGACAAGGAATCATCACCACACCCTGAAAGTGAAACAGACAAACAGTCAGAGCCATCACCGTACAAAGAAAGTCAACCTGCCGAGGAAAGCGACAAGGAACTATCGCCCTTAAAGGACCTCTCCAACAGTATGAAGAACAAGGAGATGCTGAATAATAATAAGGATGAATGTTCCCCGGCTGATAACTCGAAGATTGATAAGGATAGTGTTATAGGGGACTGTGATGCTAATTTGAGTGATTTGGAGAGTGAGGGCACGCAGCCGGAAGAGGTGAGTTTTCAATCTGTTCATATCTACCGCTGTTAACGTACACTATTTCTATTCTCTTCATGTACCTCGACAAACTTCGTGTTTAGTCAGTCGTCGGATTTCTATCAGTTGCCCTTTGCATTTGGTGCAGACCGGACGCTCTCAATCGACTTGGAAGTATATAGAGTGTTTAATACTTTTTTAACTTAATGTAAAGTATTGGTTCTGAATTCAAATTATTATTAACGATAAATATAATGATTGATGGACATGGAAATTAGCATTCATTTGTATTCGGAAATGCGATGATTCCAGAGGGAAATTAAGAAAATAGAAATAGTGTATTTATCTATATTCACGCAGACTTGGCAGGACACTTGGCGACCACTGGGCAGCTGCAAATCCCCTGATTTACTATTATTTAATTCCATGTGCCTATAGGCGCTTCTATTTCTTAAAACTGGATAAGCTGTTAATACTTATGCCTCTTGTGAATTTTAATTAAAGTGTTCGTAGAAAAACTTCTGTCAAAGATCCATGAATGACAGCCGGGAATAACGGGTTAACATGCTTTCTGAGGCACGGAGTAGTCTCGGTATATAAAGATGGTCACCCATCTATGGACCAATCCCAGGAAGCGTAGCTTAACCTGATGGATCGACCCGTGCAGCTGTTATTACTTAGCCACGAGCTTCTCAATGTCAATTAAATCCCATAATTACAAGCAGCTACTCTCATTAACCCATTTATTTTTAATTTTGACATACGCCTGTTAAGTGTTGATCCTTCAATAGTGTTTTTAGGTATTAATAGCAGATTTACAGACAAAATATTATAGTAAGCTTTTAGAACCCAAGGTAAACTTCTACTCTTACTTAATATTTCTAATTTACAGGATGAAGACAAGAACCTATCATCTGAGGAACTAGCTCGCAAGCTGGAAAAGCTACTGAAGCAGTCTGAACAGCAGCTGCTGCAGCTTACAGCTGGATCTCATGCTTTGAGGGCTACTTGTTATGGACAAGACAGGTAAGCCGAAAATAATTTCTCTTTTTTCGATACAGAACTTTTAGAAAAGGAACCCAAAATCGATCCAGCAAAAATAAAAACAGTTTTTCTACAGAAAAGTGCAATCGACTCAATGTAACCAAGTAAAGTAACTTGTCGATGTAGTATGATGCATTAAAATACACGGTTTATTTTTGAGATAGATTTCAATGCGAAAACCAGAAGAGGTGAGTGAATAACTCAGTGAAAAACAGAGACTATGATTGTATAAAGTATCTAGCTGACCCGGCGAACTTCGTTCCGTCTAACTGTCAATGAATGTGCATGTTTAGGATTTTAAAGTTTCTGATATACCTATCCAACCAACCAACCAACCAACCAACCAACCAATCAACCAACCAACCTATCTACCGAGATATCATCAAAATTCATGAAAGTCTAAGTAAGAAAAAAAAGGTTTGAACTGGACCACCCTTATCACTTAGGGGTATGAAAAATAGATCACGACCGATTCTGAGACCTACCGAATATACATATAAAATTTTAAAAAAATCGATCAAGCCTTTTCGGAGTAGCATGGCAACTAACATTGTGACACGAGAATTTTATATATATAAAGAAAGATAAATTAATAGGCATAGTCCTATTAATTTATCTTTAAATGAAGTTCGATTTAAATGAAGCTAAAACAGCAACTTTTTGATTGGTCAGGAATCAAACCAGATCATGCTTCCAAAAAATATCACTATGTGTTTTAGTGTTTCTCATAATGATGAACTGCAAAGAAATATTCCATGCAAATTCAATTTCTCTCCAGGTACTGGCGCCGCTACTGGTCTCTGGGCAAATGTGGCGGCATCTTCGTAGAAGGCATGGAGTCTGCACAGCCAGAGATAATGACTTATCACCAGCAGCTTGAGAACAACGCGCTCAGCGGCAACACTCCGCCTGATAGCAGCAAGAAGAAAAAAAAAGGTAGGAGTCATCTTTGTCATAAAAAAGGTATAAAAAATAGTGGTAAAGTAAAATAAAAAAAAAGTTAAAAAATATGTAGTAAAAATAATGGTAAAGTAAAAATAATGGTTTCAAAAGGTATCATCATTTTCATTAAAAAAAGGTAGGAGTCATCATTGTCATTAAATAAGTCAATCATCATCATGACGATGCGGGCAGTTTTTGGTTGGATCGTCATTCAGCCAAAAACCGTCGCTGCTGGACCTAGCCATCGCCACATCGACCGGTCCTGTGCTTCTCGAATCCAGCGGATTCCCGTGATCTTCACCAGGTCATCGAGCATCGGTACACCTTGTTGGAGGCGCGTTTTAGTATGGCAAACTATGGCAGTCTTTGCCCTTTAGTGTCTCTGTAGGTAAGCTGTACGCATTCAGAAAATAAATCAAAGATAAAGCTAAATATCAATGCACACAGTTTTTGTGGGTTTTTTAACCGACTCTTGCACATTGAGAAGTGATATAAGGTCAATTAGTGTGTTTAGCATAATTATGCAAAATTGATCCTCACTTATGCAAGCGTTCCTTACATTTAATCACATTTACTGTGATTGTGCGCCCTTTATCGCGCTGATAACGGTCCGAGCCGAGGTGGACCAAGCATTATATAAGTGGGTTTGACGGGCGATAAGGCTCCGGTGTGGCAACACGCCATTTTCGGGTTCGTGGCAAGTCAATCGTCATCCTGAGAATGCCTCGTTGAGAGGTGAAACACGTGTAGATTTATTTCTGGGATTTTTATGACTCTTTAGAAATAGTTAAGCGGAACAGGTTACTAAATATATCCACGTCTATTGTATTTTATAATGGATTTCTGCAAGGTCGCGCCTAAATCAATTATTCTAACCAGATATTCTTCTTCCAGCGCCCCGAGAAAAGAAAGAACCCACCCCTCCTGAATCAGAGAAGCCCAACCCAGAAACAGAAGCCCAAAAGAAAGAAGAGGCTCTCAAGAGCGAGATGGAACTAAAGAGTATCAAATCCGAGCTCAACCTGAGTGATCACACGCAGATTATTAAGTACGAGCCCAATGTGAAGCATGGCGCTTGTAAGGTTGAAGGTAGGCGTAATATTTTTGTTGTTATTGAGATTTTAATAGGTTTGATAAATACTAAGTAAAATATCTCGATAAAGGCACATGACATCGTCCGGTGAAATAAATCTTGTATCATTTTATAGCTCGAAACGAAGAGCGCCTATCCATGTATTGAATGCCATGACGATAACATTTCGTCGCTGTACTGCGAGTAGTCACTAAGTGATATTTTAGCCAAAATGAGTTAATGATGTCAAACTGTTTTTAAAACCATTATCCACCTTATAGAAAAGTTAAAGAGTTGATTTTTGTTTGAATTTGAGATAATATGAGAATTTCAGAAGTAATTACTTGATAAGGCAAAAAAACTGTCTACGAAAATTAACTAACGGTACTTGAGTAATTTATGACAATGTTTTTACTAACGTTTTCTCAATTACTGGGACTACACTGCTCATTAATGTTACTTAGTTACTTTTCGCATTCAATACATTAATTTCATTTCATGAAAAGCTTTTGTCTGCAAGAAATAACTAAGAGACATTATCAGTGGCTCTCGTCTATCCATGCCCTGCCCATCTTTAGTATAAAAGGTGCGAGGATGTGCGAGGCGAGAATTGAAATATTTGTTAGTACAATATTGACCTTTTTTGCTGTAAGAATAGAGTATTTATTTAATTTGTAAAACGGATATACAAATCTCGCACCAGCCATCGACGACCCGCACGGTCTTTCTCCTTCAAGCGCTGACTCGCGATGTCTCGCAATATCTCGCGCTGGTACGCACCGGCTCGCTCCGACCATCGCGAGACATCTCTGAGTATGCTAAAATTAATTATCTTACTTTTTATTATATTTCTCAGATACGGTAAAAATATTTACATAATTTACTGAAATACGGATTATAAGAACAAAAAAAACTTTAAAACGCGGTTATCTCCAAACTAGCTTTTTGCACTTAATGATTTCTCGTTCTACAACGACGATTTGTCTCTAAACTTCCACTGCCGATAGACTTCTAATATCCCCAGTTTTTACCATTTTACCATTTAGCGATAAAATACCATAATTTGATAATCATAGCTTTCAACCCTTGGCAAATAGTTTTTTGCATCATGCTGAGTGGAAGCCTTATTGTCACAGTCATGACGTGCAGCTGCCGACTAATTTCTGTTTTACGCTCGTGATTTATTATGTACTTTTTGTTGTTTTCGTTTACTCTTGTCTTTTATGTATGCACGTGTCTCTGTGACAAATAAACCTATTTTTCTTTCTTTTGATCGCATTCTGTAACCAAAATATGTAATTATTGTGATACATTTAGATGATCCTTTATGCAAGCAAATATACACGCTTGAAGCATTCGACAGTCACTAGCAAAGTGACTAAGTAGTGTTGGGTAACTCAGCACATGTTCTAGCACAGTTGTAGCGACTCACTTGGATCAAGAGACACTCACTCTTTTGAATTTGATGTGCTAGCACACACCACACGGCACAGATTAGCTACACAGAACATTTTGTACTCGTATTGTGAGTTTTGAATGAAATGAGTCACTCACTAAATTGCAAGTCCATTTACGACTCTAAGCGAAGGAGTTAAGGTCTAATCGAATAATCACCGCATGTGCCTACTCTACTGTATATGAGCCACACACCACTCTAGCGCGGCGAGTCGGGCGAGTCATGCGCCTCACTGACACACTCACAAGACGTACGTGCTCACAGGCCTCCGCAGCCTCGCCTCATTCGTGATAGCAGTGTACTAGCACACTTTGAAAAATGAGTGCCTCGCACGATCCTCATTTTAAATGAGTGTGCTACTCATCTCTATGACTAAGCAATAGGAAAGTGGCGATATCTTCGAAGTGATGTCAACAACATCGATTTTGTTTTTTATTTACAACTACCCATCTATCTTTGTTGTATCTATCACATAGTCAATTTATCTGTCGTTGCTTCATTTTTAATTCTTTTTACCTATTGTGGTATAGTAATTTTATTCTAGGTGCATAGTTTTCACATATAATAATTATTTAACTAATGTACTTACTTATACAAAATATAGTTAAACATTTTAAAAGAGTAACGGTGGCGTTTCTTGCCTATACTTCTTCATATGAAAACTACCTTTTGGAAGGGACGACTAGAATCAATTCTATATTTTTGTAAAAAACGTTCAAAAGTGATTTACAGAGCCCTATTTGAAATAAATGATTTGACTTTAACTTTATAAAAGTTGTTTCGTTCATTGATCTCCAATTGATTAATATTAAAATACATCATTCAGTAATATTTATCTGCTCTCACCAGGCTCCTCAATAAAAATGGAAGAGAAATACATCCAGCAAAAGAACAACGAAGAACAAGACATGCTTGACATAGAAGACTCCATACCAACCGCCTTTTTGGTGCAGAAACCCACCCACAAACCCATGTTCGCGGCCCAAGCCGAACCCATGGACAAGCCACAAGAAATCGTCAAGGTAGAAAACGTCGTCAAAAACGAGACTGACCACGAGGATATTGAAGAAACTAAAGATACTTTAGTCAATAATCTAGAAGAGTTACGCAAAATGGCTGAAGCAGTGTCTATACAACTCGACGCAGCGAAGAAAGAACAAGAAATCAAAGAAGAAAAAGAAAAGGTCAAACAAGAACCGATAGATTCTTCCTCAGCACACTTCCAACTCTACTCAAAAATCCTAGACGGCAAATGGTTCTCTATCCTCAGACACGAAAGCTCATTTTTAAATAACATCAACGAGATTGAAAAGCAAGATTTGCCAGACTTTTGTGATAACGAACATACTTGTTCCGAGGTCATTTTGTGTCAAGGTCATAAGTGGGATGTGTCGAATAACCTTCATTTATTAAATGACCCTAGTTTGTTCACGTTGAATAGTATGGTGACTAGTGTACAAGTGCCCTCGAATAATGTCTATGCAGATTCCAGTCTGACTATGTCTGGGTTGGATCAGGAACTGATTGATAACAGTTTTAATAAGGATGGCAGTGTTCAGGAGATGGAGACTGAAGAAGATAGTAAGGAACAGGTAATTATGTTTATTTTTGTTACTTTTAGAATCTACTATTGTTTTGATGAAAGAAGTAATGTAATCTCCATTTGCCACACATTGTTAACTGACTTCCAAAAGGAGGAGGTTCTCAATTCGACTGGTTTTTTTTTTAGTGAAAACTTCTTTGGGCACGTTGGGCATTTTTGAGATGGGACTAAACCATTGATTTCGCGACACCGTGAGGACACCAGCTTTTGACCGTTAAAAAGACATCAACGCGTTGATTACCGCGGTGCCGATTTTTTTTTTCAAGTTTTCACTTCTGTCGACACTCCCAGAGAGCCACTGTTTTTTTTTTTTTTTTGTATGTTTTTACACTATATCTCCGCCAATTATGAATTGATTTTGATGAATCTTTTTTTGTTTATAGGTCATACTTTAGAGGTGTGGTCCCATATAAATTTTATTAACTTTGTAGTTTTTTGAGTAAGCTTCAATAATACATATTTTTCCCACTTAGTACGTGGATGATATGATAAGTTCCTGTCACTGTTACTTACATAGCAGGTAGTGGTATTCGAATTTGTGTGGGGTAGGTACCACAACTAAAAAGGGAAAAAATTAAAATTTAACTTAAAAAAAACAATACAAAATGAAATATAAAGATTTGTTGTGTTCTAGAGCGGTTCCACACGGGTGCATGCTATAAAAAACTTTTTACAAAGAAAAAAACCAACTTCCAAAAAAAACACTACAAAGTGAAAAATAACTTTAATTTCTGAAGTGTCTTTGGTTGTGAGTGTCATGTTTTCAGAGTTCATGTTACAACAATAATTAATATTGTTCTTCTTTTCGTGTGGTTAGTGACTAACCTGGTGTCAGAGTTTTAAAGTCGCCCATGAGCCTCTGACTTAGCTTCACATGCCGTCGAGAAGTATCTCTCACTATAACATCACACTATAATATCTCTCTTTTTCCTATTTAAATATCGTCTTTAATAGACAGAACCAAACTGTTAAGGGGAGGCTTCCTAAATTGTATGTTAATTTGCATTAATATTCTAAAAAAGTCACGCATACAATCAAAATGGAACTTTAGTATATGATTTATTGGACTTTTTTCTTTCCGAATATAAGACAGTTACGTAATTGGAACATTTTCGCACGACTCATTTTTATTTGAAAATTATGTCTGTTTTAAAGATTATTTGAAATAAAATTACTCGGCTTATAATTATGTCTAAAATAATTATTGACAGTAAGAAAATATAGTTTATTATCCAGATATAAGATATTTTTTCTCTAGATCAATTATTACTTTAGTCATGAACGAAATAAGAATTGAGACTTACGACATTTAGTTCCGTGCTCGAACACGACCAAAGAGCGCACGCGATATTCAACTTTATTACTGATGTCTTAGCGTTTAGCACATAGTGGAGTAGTGAGGTGCATGGGGGCGGAGTTTGCGTGGAAATTGTGTTTGGAATGCCTGGTCTTAAACTTAATTCTAATACCACCCTTTTCTACAGGACAACGACTTAGAAAAAGAACTTCAAGCCGACGCCCTAAAAGCCGACCTTCTAACCCAGAGGGCCAAAGCCAACAGCCTCACTAGCTTAGGACTGTTGAACTTCAACGCGCTGTCGACATACGTGACCTGTGACAGTCCGCCGCCCATACAGATGTCGGTCGAAGAAATGGACCAGCTGGAGTACTGCAAGGTCAATGGGTTGCCGAAGAAGGTTGAGGGGAATTTTGTGCCGAGGGAGCTTAGGTGAGTTTGATAGAATTTTTATTGAAGTGAAAACTTCTTTAGGCGCGTTGGGCGTTTTTGAGATGAGTAAAATCAATTGAACTCGCGACACTGTTACCGACACCTCATTTTTGTAAACGCGATTGTGATCTTTATTTATATTAGGTTACGGATCAATGTTCTTTGCAAGTATTTTTACTATAAAGGTTTTGGAAGTATTTTTTTTTTTTTGTCAACGTGATTGTGGTCTTTGTTTAGATAAGGTTTCGGACCAATGTTCTATACAAGTATTTTTCTTCTACCAAGGCGATCTTGTTCAAGTCTCCACTTCTGTCGGCACTCCCGGGGTGTCACTGTTTTTTGGGAAAAGTCTAACATTATTTCCATTTCTCTCGATGTTATGGATAGAGTGAGTGTATGAGGGATCCGTATGTGATAAAAGGTGATTTCATATCGGCTAAATCTGGCGATATGTGGCTTTAAATGGGTGCTAGGTACACATCAAAGCCCCTTTTAAGTTTCGGTACCCGAAGGGTGACAGACGGAACCCTAATACTAAGCCTCCGGCCTCCGCTGTCCGTCTGTCTGTCTGTCAGCGGGCTATATCTCATGAACCGTAATAGATAGACAGTTGAAGTTTTCGCAGATTGTGTAGTTCTATTGTCGCTATAACAACAAATAATAAAAATTTAATCACCATCATCTGCCTAGCTTTTTCCCAACTATGTTAGGGTCAGCTTCCAGTCTAACCGGATGCAGCTGATTACCAGTAATTTACACGGAGCGACTGCCTATCTGACCTCCACAAACTAGTTAATAATTAAAGGTTTCCCCAAGAAACGTGTTTTTTTCCGGCGTTTTTTTGCTCGATCATAATGCGTTACAGAAACCTTCGTATGAGATTCCGACTCGCGCTTGGCCGATTTTTTACTTTACACAAAAAACGCACAACTAAAAGATAGTAACTACGTGAAGTAAGAAGACAACCCCCCTCCTTCTTTATCCCCTGGATTCTAACCGTTTCAAATCCAGTTTACTCTGGTATTATTCAATTCATTGCTGCTACATTGACACCTGACTGATTTTTGTGATTATATTTCAGATACGGTTGGTGGCGAATCACAGAAACAGACCAACTCCGTGACTTGATGGATTGCCTTCATCCGCGCGGCGTCAGGGAAAGAGAACTACATACGTCACTCACCAACCATCTGCCGACAGTTAATAACAAGGTTTGATTTCTTTTCAAACTTCTATATTTACTGGTTATGGAAGAATGAGGCTTTCTAGCACAGGTACTCCTTACTCTGTAAAGGAGACTAGTACCCGGCTTCACCGACAGCTAAGTGAAATTTAAACGAATCCCCAAATAAAAGTGTATTGTTGGATTTTCAACTGTCAGCGCTGAGCCTAGCGTCGAAAATCCAGTGCACTTTTATTTGGGAATTCATTTTAGTGTCACTTAGTGAAGGTGAAAACGGGTATTATACTCCATAGATTTAGGTAGTTAAATAAAGGTAAACAAAAAAAAAAACCACGTGACGAGACAGCTGTCAAGTAACCGACTAAACGTAATACTTGACAGTTCAGTTGTCATGCTACGTCACAGTTGTACTTTTCAATTTAGCTACGTTATAATTCGTTGGCGTTTAGAGTTTGGGCTTAATCTTACTAAAAATTAGTGCACAAGCAGTTATCAGCAGTTATAAGTAGCATTTACGGAGATTAGTTTAAGAATAAATGATAAAGTTTAACATACATTAATAAAAGAGGATATTATTGTAAAAATCTAAAGTAAAATTATAATATTGGTTTTATCGTATGTTTACACAAGAAAGTGTCGTGTCACCTATAAAAAAACCTTTTTACGATTTGCTTACCTTTATTTAACAACCTAAACCTATATATTATAGGAACATTGTTAAAGCAGTACAAGTTGCCAAAATAACTCTTTACTACTCTTTTGTAGCTTAAAAGTATTTTAATTACAATTTAAAAATCAAAATCCGTTTTCTTCTTTTTACCGGACTGCGGTGCGAGTTAGCCGATGTTCGCACGGACGTAATAAAATCGCGGCGAGATTTTATCGCGCACTGGATTTTCAACTCTCGGTGTTAAGCCGAGCGTTGAGAATCCAACGCGCTGGGACGCAATCTCGTCCGGGCGCGTTGAAAAAAAACAAACTGTTGGATTTTCAACTCTCGGCGCTAAGCAGAGCGTTGAAAAACAAGTGCACGAAAAAAATCGCCGCGATTTTAGTACGTCCGTGCGAACGTGGGCTTAACCACCTGTCGCAACAATAAATAATATGCAATAATAATAAAAAATATTATGTAACATAATGTTTTTCAACAGCTCTACATAGAAAAAGGAGACATCCTAGGCACGGAACTATGCGTGTCTCATCTCGATCGGGTTATCGCACAGAATGGAGGATTCCCTTCCCCGGACACCTCCCATTCCGCTCTCACGCAGCGCAGACTAGACATGCAGCTGCTTACTATGGTAATATTCTTGTAAATTTACCGGGGACCGAACACCTTTATAAATTACGTAAATCTATCAAATCATTTCTGTTACTTCTACGACTAAGGTTACCGCTATCTGGGTAACCAAGAAGATGAAACATGTTACCCTATTTTGGTTACCGTTTTAATACCGATTACACACAGGCGACGCGCGCCCTTTGACTAATGCCGACGTGTAAGATACACGCAATTTTTATTTCGGTATCCGGTATTAATATTGGTTGTATTCAATTTGAGGTAACCTTTAAAAATACCCCTATTGATCATACCGATTTCGGTCCCTAATGTAAACATACATAACAAAATAGTTTCTAAAATGTGAGAAATCAAAAATTTCATATTGCGTGAAGAGAGTGTATTTTCAGATGGGCTTTGCGGTATGAAAACATATACTTTGATGAATAGATGACAGTCGGCAGAGGAATAATCAAACTCATGATTCCATCAACATTTTCCTTCTTATCTTGTTTTGGAGAGACTTAAACTCTCTATTTTACTTCAGCTAGGAATCGAACTAGATTTTTGCTGTTCGAATCAAATCCTGTAAAAGAAGTATCAAAATGTCTTCCATTGTAATCCTAACTAATATTATAAATACGAAAGTAAGTTTGTTTGTATGTTTTTACGCTTTCACGCTAAAACGGCTGAACGGATTAAGATGAAATTTGGCACATGGGTAGATTATGACCTGGAGAAGGACATAGGCTACTTTTCACCCTGGATCGCAGATGAAGTCGCAGTCAAAAGCTAGTTACTAATATGTACTAGCATAAAATCGATAGGAAGATGAAATGAAGGCTCCCAGAGAGTGAGTGAGGGGGTTCCTATAGTTCAACATTTACCCGTTGTCTTTTCGTCCCATATAATGAATCGTGAGCTATTACCACTATATTACATTCTACTATCAAAAAATTGCTTCACAGGTGGAACAACTAGAAGAGCGCGTAGCGGCCGCGTCCATGCAAGTGAAAGGCTGGCGACCGGCGCGCGGCGCGTCCGACAGCAGCCAGGCGGAGCCGGTCGCACGCGCGCGGCAGAAGCTGCAGGCGCTGGAGGCGCACATAGAGAGGAGGTACCTCAAGCCGCCGCTCGTGCAAAGGTACGCTAGGTAATGTATTATAACTTCTTTATTAAGAGTGTTGTCGGTTTTGTTTGGTTTTGAGGGTAGTTGTAAGTGTTTTTGATTGTTTGTTTCATTATCATTCTGCCTTTAGTTGTTTTCGTCGAAGCGTATTAGCCGTCATCGCAGAGTTCACTTTCTTTCTAGCCATTTCATCTCTTATACAATATAGAATTCATGAAATAGAAATACTCGGTAGATGGATATTTTCTCGTTTGGTTTGAGGGTAGTTTTAAGGTAAGGATGCTTTTTAAGGCTTCGTACCTCTAAAGGAAAAAATAGAACCCTTATAGGATTACTCGTGTGTCTGGCTGGCTGTCCGTCTGTCACAGCCAATTCTGGACCAATTCATTTGAAATTTGGTACACTTATGAATTTTTGTCACCCAGACATGGACGAGAAACGTAAATTAATAAATTTTGAATATGAAGTTGACTTTTCGGGAGCAAATAGGAAAAATGAAAAAAATAGTTTTGCTAACTGTTCCGCATGACATATCAAATGATATATTTAGATTTCAGAAGCCAAACTTTAAAAAAAAAAAACAACAAAATCTTATACACGTTTAATTATTATTTTCATAGGAAAAGAAAAAAAAACATAACCTACAAATCCATACTGTTCACATTAACACATTAATAACAAAATAAGATACCAATCAATTCGTTTACAAAATTACACATGTACTTACAGGCTCAATTACACTTTCAACATAAATTAAACAAACAAAACTCTTACAAATCACGTTGACAACTTTACCGCACACTAAGACGACCAATGAGCAAATGACCGATACAGCCGCGCTCGCCGCCTTTTATAGGGATTATTTTATGGTAGGGGTCTCTTCCCTAAAGATATATATATTTTTTATAATTTTAAAATAAATACTTTAAAGATATTTATGAAAATTGACCTTTTCTCCCTATCGCCGAAACTACTTAGCCTAAAGTTTTGAAAAAAATACGTTCTTTACTCGTAGATTACAGGAATTGCTACAAGAAGTCTATGGTCTTAAAATAACGTGGTAGTTTATTTTTGGGATAAATTTCTTTATTGTGCGTAGTCCGAAACGCATTTGGCTGTTTTTTTTTTTAATTTGTTTTAATTTGTTTTTTGGATCATCGTCTTCCTTCCCGACAACTTATGTCGCTGGTCAGGCGCTTTCTTTCATTAGCTGTCATCTCAGTGTTGATTTTCTACTTAGCCATAGCACAGATTAGTACAGATGGGTCACTCCGCAAAATCATTTTATAAAAAGCGACTCTTGATACGACACAATATGCAATGACACCTATGCAATGCGAGACCAGCATACAATAAACTGGCTTCACACCTAAAATGTGGAGTCACCCATCTGTATTCATCTGTGGCCATAGTTTACTTCAGACGATCTTTTTTGTCCATCTGTGTCAAGTTACGTTCGTAGCTTTACAAATGCTTTTTGTATTGCATCGACATCAAATCATTATGAAAAACACAAACTATCATAAGCCTGTTGAAAACAAGAATTTAATCATTAATTATTGTTTTTTTAATAGTTAAAGGAACTTACTATGATAAAGATTAACATTTTGTTTAAAAAAAAAGATTTAAAAGAATGGGAATACTGTTTAATATTTAAAGTAATTACAAAGAATTTGAACATGGGTGGAGGTTTTTAATCATTGCACGCATGAATTGAATGTTTCGCTTTTCTATTTTTTTAAATGATTAAATGTTAAAAAAAAAATTAAGCGTCTAAAATTAAACAAATCTACATTATTGGAATACATGTTTATTCTTCTTTTTGGTGACGACAATTTTAATCATATTTACTGTTCATTTTAAAATACAGTCAAAAACTGAACAAACAAACTGAGCATACAAAATATTCGATCTAATAAATCACAAAAAAAGAAAAGATCTAATAAATCACAAAAAATAGAATCGATCTAATAAATAAAAAAAATAGAATCGATCTAATAAATCACAAAAAAAAAGAATCGATCTAATAAATCACAAAAAAAGAATCGATCTAATAAATCACAAAAGAAGAATCGATCTAATAATAAATCACAAAAGATGAATCGATCTAATAATAAATCACAAAAGATGAATCGATCTAATAATAAATCACAAAAAAGAATCGATCTATTAAATTACAAAAAAAGAAGACACTAATAACATCGATAAATAGCATAGAAAAATCTCCACACAACGTCCGGTATACGGCCTCAGTAACACTAACTTATCGTCCATCTTACTTTGTGTAGTACATCCGAGGCGACTCTCGGCGCAGTTCTGCAGGCCGAGCACGGCAACGCGTCCGCGCCGTCGCCGCAGAACACCGACAGCGCTAGCGAGGGGAAAGGTAAATATAAAAGTACATTTTAGTTTATAATTTTATGTAAAACAATTACTTTAATAATTAACATCTACCAGCGGCTTCGTCCGCGTGATATTTGTAGGCCTTTTTTTACTCAGTTATTGATAATATAGCATTCTACTTTCACCAGTAATGTACTCTGATTGTACTGTTACTCAAAAACTACTGGACCGATTTAAACATAATTGTTTAAATCGGTCCAGTAGTTTTTGAGTTTATTAATTACAAACAAAAATACAAATCTTTCCTCTTTATAATATTAGTGTAGGAAAGAAAGAACAGTTACATACTATTATTTTCATTTATAGCAACACCATTTATTATTATATTTACTACTCTTTTATACATTTAAGGGCAGATTTTTCCAAGGCCTGTTTACCCGAGGAATCTTGTCGAATTTTTCACTGTTAAAAAAAAAAAAACCGAGCGCTGTGAACAATACAGTGAAGCATTCCAAAACTACATCTCCGCTCTGTGCATACACGCTCACACGCACACATTTACAACCAAACTACACCTCACTAAGTGCACACATGTTTACGAAACCGGCCTCTCGTCACTGCTGACAACTATGTCTTGGTTTTTTATTTAGTCTGAGGTTCCATCATATAAAAACTATCAAAAGTCAATTTGAAAGAAAGAAAGAAAGAAAATATTTTATTTGGGACACGCACAGGAAATACAAAAAATAATTTAAAAAAAGGAACAAACATTAACAAAAATAAAAAAGGAGCATTCTAGACTAACAAAAAAAAAAAAAATTACGACCTGTGCGAGGCCAAAAAGGCTCCTATCTCAGCATGATGCTGCGATATTTAAAAATAAATAAATACCGCAGCGCTGGTATTCTGATAGGGCCCGCTGTGATGCCACGGACATACCTACGGACCTATAAATCCCACTAGGGGATTTGATTTGAATTTGATTCCACTGTTAAAAGATATCTGTTGTTGGAGAAATTAGCCCTAAATAATTAGCATAGTAGTCTCCAATGTTCTTAACAGACTGGTCTTGTTGTGGTCGCTAATACTGAGCGCGTACTTGGGTTTAATGCCCGGGATCGGACACCTTTGGATTATTGGCTCTCCTGTTACATGATAGATTTATACCAAATCGTGAAACATACACCCATGCTTACCTTTAGGAAATACTGACGTTATGCTATTTATTACTTACTCTTCTTGTCTCCCCAGCTGACAACAAAGGCATAGCCCGCGGCCTCGCAACATGGCGGGAAGCAGTCGCCCGCTGCAACACCTCCGCTCAACTAGCGATGTCACTACAAGCGCTGGAGGCAGCAGTGGCCTGGGACAAGAGCATCATGAAGGCGGTACGTATGAGACATGTACGTATACCCATGTGGTCGCGGGCGTACGTCCTAGTGACGGTAACACGCAAAATTGTATGTGTAGTTAGAAAAATACATATGTGTACCAAATTTTAACTTAATCGGTTCATTAGATTCGGAGCTAATTGGCTGTGACAGACTGCTGAGAGACAGACACACGAGTCAAATTCAAACTTAAAGCATTTATTTCAATTAAACCATTTACAGGCACTTTTGAATTGTCAAGGAATCCGTCAGTCAGAAATATGAAGCTAGTGGCCCATTCCAAAGCGTAGTAGGTAGCTATGGAGAAGAACGGGGAAGAAACTCCATGGAAACCCTTTTAAATAAAAAATCGTTTCAAAATATTGGTCAAAAATCATGTTGAAACTATACATGTGAGAACAATGTAGAAAGACGTGCACGTTAGAAGCACGTAGATAAAAATACAAAACAAAGAACAATTTAAAAATTAAAATAGATTAAAAATAAGCCATGGCAACTAAGAGATGACCAGTCCCAACTGACGGAAACATCTGAGTGAGCATAACATACTCACAGCCGCCATGGCACATTCAAGTCAATGCAAGACATATTACCCGGTCAATGGTAACTCTTTAGTACACAGTGCTCACACCTGTGCTATGCAATTATAGAATACAAAGGAGATTGAGTTTATACAATGCAAAGATGGTCTTACAATCTTCAGCAGCTCCAATAGTATTTGCAAATGTTAAATAATTAGTTGTGGTTGTGGAGCAGGGCCAGCATTGAGCTAAGCATTTTTATAAGCGATGTAATCCTATTGTAACGGTTAGGGCTGCGCAGGGTAGGCTGCGCAGGCCGTTAACGACCGAATAGATACGTAGTTGAGGTTAGATGGTAATAAAAACAGCCGGATAGGTTGATTCATATATTTTATAGGCAGAAGAACACGGCTAGGTCGTGGGTAAGGGCACTTGTCCCTGAGCACTCGCACACATACATAAGGCTGGAGACGAAGGGTGGGAGGGACGTGGGGGCCTGTTCAGCACAGGCTCAGCAGTAGGTCAGACGGCCCTCGTAAGGCGCTGGGAGTGGGCGTCGGTAGCACGTGCAGGCCGCCTGGCAGCACAGGCTCGCGGCGGTAGGCCGCAGGTAGTAGGCCTTTAAAGTAAAAATACTTGCATAGAACATTGATCCGTAAAATAATATAATTAAAGAGCACAATCGCGTTTTCAAAAATCAGGTGTCGTTACAGTGTCGCGAAATCAATGGTTAATAAGTCCGATCTCAAAAATGCCCAACGTGCATGAAGAAGTTTTCAATTCAAAAACTAAGGCTTCCTATTCATTTCCTACATAATTATATCGTCATCACGTGTTTTCGACAATACTTTATAATATTCTCTTACCGAAGGACCTCATTTGCGGTTAGTGCCATCCTTTTCTCGGTCTGCGCGTCGTCAGTTTTATTGATCAACTATGCTAACTTATAAAAAATCCATACTAGTTTTGTAAATCGTATATTTTCAGTGGCTAAGGTAAACCTATTATTATTCATCAACTCAAATGAGATTATTGTTGTATTTTACTAAAATAACGGAAAGCGAGTTTTAAACTTCGGCAACAGAGTCTTAAATCTCAGTGTGTTTTTAGCAGGCACCGAAAACCTTTATAAATTACGGTACAGGTATCGAATAATTTTGGTTACTTCTACGACTAAGGTTACCGCTATCTGGGTAACCAAGAAGAAGAAACATATTACCTCTATTAGGTTACCGGTTTATTACCGGTTACGCACACGATGCGCGCCCTTTGACTAATGCCGACGGCACGTGTAAGTTAGAGATAATTTTTATTTCGGTAGCCGGTATTCATACTGGTTGTATTCAATTTAAGGTAACCTTTATAAATACCTGTAAAAAATATAAATGTTGTAACCGAAAAAATACCCGTATTGATCATATACCGGTTTCGGTCCTTGGTTTTTAGACGGCATATTTGACGTTACGGCTAAACTTGTCTTATTTTGACAGTTTTATTTCTGCCTCTTTCTTTTGCTTTCTTCAAGTTGAGATAGCAATCCTCCTATTATAGTTTAGTTGGTGAGCAAAAGCATCTTAATTTTAGAAAATATTGTGTCTATTTCAGATAATCAAAACTCGTAATAAACTTCCTGCTGGGTATAATTCTTCTTTCCTTCCTAACTTAAACCTAGCATGCCAATTAATATTGTACCTTATTCTGTGCACAGAACTGTCAGTTTTGCCTGAGCGGTGACAATGAAGATCAGCTGTTGCTGTGTGACGGCTGCGATAAGGGCTATCATACGTACTGCTTCAAGCCACAGATGGATAAGATTCCTGATGGGGACTGGTAAGCATACTGAACATTATTTACTGGGTATAATTTTCCAGTCCGTCCCATCCTTGATGTCCTCCCTCCGGTTGACGCCCTAAGCCAAGGTTCGTACACCACAGGGGGTGCCCTTAGCGAGCGTTCACCTAGTTTCAATTAGCATAGTTGAATAACCCCTGGCTGGAGGTTTTAAGTGTAGTAAGTAGCTTAAGGTACCCACAAGAAAGCCCGGTTAAGTAGTCGTGATCTCAGAGGTCAACTACGAGATGCACTACCTAAAACAAAAAAAAGGGGTATAATTATGAAATGAGGTTGTAAGGTGGAAGGGAAATTATTAAGATGAATGAAATAGAAATCATTGGCAGTCTGGGGTAATAATACTGATGAACTTGAATACAAGAATCAATCGATATAATTAATCAGCAGATAATTTTTGGGAAGAAAAAAAAAAGTAAAGAAAAAAAATTATTGAATGTCTTTGTCAGTTTAAAGCACATCGCTCATCATAACAGCACCGCTCCGACACGGCAAAGAACTTGTCATTCAAGTTAAGATTTTAAATCAATTGCGTTAAAGTCTATTTTACGTGTGTGACGGCTCGCGGGCAGTGACCGACCGGCGAGCCATCCAATATTCTGTATTGCCATAGTAAAATAGACTTTAGTACAATTGATTTAAAATTTTAACTTGAATGACAAGTTATTTGCCGTGTCGGAGCAGTGCTGTTATGATGAGCGCTGTCCTTTAATCGGTTATTATTGCAGCAAGTCACTTTGCGAAGAATATTTCACCATCCTTATAGATTGCGGACGTTATTCACTATGCATATAATAGGTATGATGCCTAGATCAAAAAAATTAATTTTATTTAGTCTGTCAGATAGATAATAAAAAAATATTTGACACATATTTTTAGCTTTATCGAATGAATAAAAAATGACTTAATTAAACTTGGGGAGTGGGGGTCGCTACGTCACAACAAAAAAAAAATCATATACTCGTGACGTCATGGCACATTTTAACTCAATGTATAACCTTAATCTTTCGATAACATAAAAAAAGAAAAAATAGGTTTCCGACATTTTTTAATCATGTACGAGGGACAAAAGAATTGAAAAAAAATTAGATAATATCTCTCTATCTAAACTCATTTGATGATTGTCTAAACTCTTTTTTTTGCATTACAGGTACTGTTGGGAATGTGTAAACAAAGCTAGAGGCGAGAGAGTGTGCATCGTGTGCGGCGGAGCCAACGCTAACACGAGGACCATCCCGTGCGCGCTGTGCTCCCGGGCCTACCACCAGGACTGTCACTACCCGCCACTGCTGAAGGTGAGATCGCCCACTGCAGGCTCTTAGTTCACTGCATAGCTGATCTTTATCATCATCTGCCTAGCCTTTTCCCAACTTAGTTAGGTTCGGCTTCAAGTCTAACCGGATGCAGCTGAATACCAGTGTTTTACATGGAGCGACTGCCTATCTGACCTCCACAACCCAGTTTTTGTGTAATACGATAACTGGTTTCAGACTTTCGGGCTTCTAACTACCCGTAACGACTATCAAAGATCTACAAATGACAGCCGAGATCAACGGCTTAACGTGCTTTCCGAGGCACGGAGGGGTCTTGGTATATAAAGATGATCGGACCAACCGCAGCAAACGTAGCTTATAACCTGATCCATCGACCTGTGCGGCTGTTATTACCCACAAGCCCCTCAGTCAACATGTTTGTAAAAAATTAAAATATTTCGTATACTTTAATGGACGAAATCTTTTTTTTTTTACAACTTTCTTCGAATAGAAAATCGTTTAATGAGATTAGCGGACGTTACCAACTTGATGTTTCGATCAATTTATTTGGTGGATACTAATTCTATTCCATTTTTTATTTATCCAATAGATTGAGTAAGCATTATCTGTTTATAGAGCCAATTTCCTAGAATCTCTGCGAAACAGACTAACAGCTAAACCTTTGATGTAAAAATTATGTAGTACATATTTTTATAACGATGTCATTATTTCTGTTCCCACAGAACCCCCGCGGCAAGTGGTACTGTTTGCAGTGCATATCGCGCGCGCCGCCCAAGAAGCCGCGGAACATGAAGAAGAGAGACGCCAAGCATCGAGACCTCAACGCTAGTCTCGACATTGACCAGAATATGGTGCCTAGGTATGTACACATTACGCAGAATATGTATAGAAGTAAATATGACAGGCCCCAGAACCTCACTTAAAACTCAAACATTACCAGCATCTTTAACACAAGTTGTCTTGGCAACTTAGCAAGGGTGCTGGTGTCGCCACATTATTGTATAATTTACTTTAAACTGTATGTACTACCATGTATTTAATGTAAAATGTAAAACTTGATGCAAATAAATTATTATTATTATTTATTTATTTATTACTTAAAACTTGTTTAAAGCCATTTTTTTTTGTTGAAACTATTTTTAAGTAATGATGAATGATTTTATTTCCATAAGTAGGTTTGTACAAACACTGTTTTTTTACACGTCAATTATATTTAAAAAAACTAGATGAGTTCGGCGTTTCCTATCTGACTACTCTGACAAGAAAGGCCGAAACAAATTCAGAGGTCACAGTCTCTTAAAGTCCAGACATAATCTTGGTCAGATCATGTGAAGACCATGTAGATTAGTGTAGGTGTCTAAAGTGGTCTATTGAGGAAAGAACCACACAGATTGAGAGGACCTGTCCAGTCGGTATACGTGTTTGTCAGTTATCGTGCAGCTCAACTCAGAATTTAAGGAGCTCGACGATTAATGCTTGAGTCTTGAGTGAGGTTCCGTAATATGGGCCTAAAACACGGTTACGAGTGTCAGATACGTCATTACAAAGCTATCTCATTAGTTTCTGATTGAGAAAGAACATTTTTTTACTAAATTCAAATGTTATTTATTCAAACTATGCTGACAATCAGTACTTTTCGAACGTCAACATTACATAAGACAGTCCCCCAAAACGCCCACCCTTCACCACTTCCTAGTGCCTTAAGCTGGGAAGAAGAAGTGGCGCAACAAACTCCCAGCAGCACAGCTGTCTGTTCAAGTTAGAAATGATTATATACAATAGTATGCAAAATAATTTACATATGCAGCACAAAATATAATTTTAAATGATTAATTATTGGTGATTAATTATTTTGCCTCGTTGGTCTAGTGGTTGCAAGCGCTACTGCTAAGTATGAGGTCCTGGGTTCGATTCCCGGGTCGAGCAAAATGTTATTGGGTTTTTCTATCTGAAATTTCTCAGTAGCAGGTCGGAGTCTGGATTTGTGCCCGGTTGATGGCAATAGGCTCGCCCCCTATTACATGGGACTTAAACATAACTGGCGAAATGTGGGTGTGCCTGCTACAGGGACACCTCTGCCCAACCCTTCGGGGAAACAAGGCGTGATGTTATGTTATGTTAATTATTGGCCATATGTCAGCTAGCACACGCCAATATACCAACCAAAAACATCGATAACTTTACACAAGCAGAAAAAAAAATAATTAAACGTAAACAGAACTAAATATCTAAATAAAGCTTCCAGGTATAAAAGGCGTACCCGCTTACATAAAGCCAGCTGACCCGATTCTAGAAGTATTAGAAACTGCTTAGGCTGAAGCTTTTATGGCAATTACATTAGCATAAGAATAATCAGCCTATAATGTTCCCACTGCTGGGACATAGGCCTCCTCTCAGTGAGAAGGAGTGGGCCGTAATCCACCACGCGTGCTCAGTGCGGGTTGGTAGATGTCACATGTCTTCGAATGTATAGTTCTAGGACAATCCGGTTTCCTCACGATGTTTTCCTTCAACATTTTGAGAGCAGTGGTGATGAAATTATATACACAAAGTAAAGTGCCTGCCTGGGTTCGAACTCACAGTGGGTCAGAACTGGGTCAGTCGGGGTCGATACTACTAGGCCACCAACCTCTTCTGCTCAATTACATTATGCGGCTGTAAATAAGTATCGAGTTAGAAAAAGTAAAGCTTAGAGGCAATCAACACAGTAATAAGCCGACTGATTTTCAAAATTATGTCAATTGATTCGATCGGCTGTTGTTCACTCAAAATCTAATTCAATTCAATTCAAAATATTCAAGTTCACATAAACCTACAAGGGCACTTATGAAACGTCAGAAGCTAGGTGCACGTTTCCAATTGGTCTTTTCCTATGGAGAAGAGCCGGCAAGAAACTCCACGGTTACTCTTTTAAAAATAATTGGCTTTTACAATTCTTTCAAGTAACAGTGTGACTAGATGTGGGAGGACAGTGTAGGTCTTTCAATAAGTACCAGGTACTTAAGAAAATAGAAAATGGTCAACAAATCTACAATCACTTTACATGGGGTTAATAATTTATCAGCTAACTTTTGTGTTGGAAACCTTTCAGAAACCGGGTGGTTAATCTTACAAAAGTTAAAATTTTATTTACACTATCCTGCATAATCGTGGTACATAAAGCGGACTTAATGGCATAGGGCAATATATCGACCTTTTTTCATTTTTATTTTAGTATTTATCAATGGAAACTTGTGAACGGTCTTCAAGTTCAGATTTGTTAAGAGGATTTATAGAGAAAATGGGCAACTTCGCAAATAGCTGCCAAATATATCGCTGTTTTGATTAATTTGGCAATATTACTGTATGGAAATAAGAAATTTGGCTAAATAGCGCACTAGAATATTAATTATTAAATACAATAATTAATATGGTAACACCGAATATGTAGTTTTAGATGTAAAAAAAAGTATTTGGAAACTTTCCAAATGCTTTTTTACACCTAAAAGGGTTACAACATCAAATTCATTATTAATATTCCAGTTCACTAGTTAGACATATTTCTTATTTTCATACAGTAATATTGTCCAGTTAATCAAAACAGGTAAATATTTGACAGCTATTTGCGACGTTGCCAACTTTACGGATGAACGCACTGTGTACGTTACATGAGAGTTGCCAGAATAAAAAAAGACCAGTCAGGGTTCTTTATTATAATCCTCCTCGTCCCAACATTTCAGCCCGGCAGCTTCCCACGCCTCAACATCGACTACAGCTGAAGAATGTTCGGGTTCAGCACTCCACACTCCTGAGAAACATGATGATAAGATGGACGACACGCTCGCCGACAGTGAAAATGGATTGAATCATCATACGGGTGAGTTTTTTACATTGTTTTGTGTGTTGGTTGAGGGCACAGTCTTCTCCACTCAACCTTTATCTTTTCTACAGTGTTTAAGGTTAATCGAGGGACATACTTTGAAAATGTATGGTCCATTTTGGTTCTAAAAGTGTCTGATAAAAATGGGTAAAAAAACGTTCCAATTTGTCGTGCCACTTATAAAATGAGTACTTTGATTTGTCTATTTAAATACATAAACCGGAAATTCTATAATTTGAACCCCCTTAAAGATTTTTTTCTTTTGACAATTGAGGGTAAGTTTATAACCTCAATTTTCGTCGATGTTTTTCAATTACAATTTAATAATGTTGTTAAAATATAGAGTTGAAAACTTCTTAATATAAAGTAACCGTCATGAGAAGCTATAAATTTTGTAAACAAGTGTTCAGGAGTTCACAACATTTGGACCAACAAAAAAAATGAATTTGTTTAAGATTTAATAAATTATTAAGTAACAAATATTGATTAACATATATTATTTAAGAATAATTATTCGTCAGATTCAGATGTTTCCATTTCTGTGTCAGAATCAGTGACATGTATCACGAAGCTGTCTACAGTTTTATCAATCATCTCATCGATTTTGGAATAAAAATTATCGTCTTCCTTGATAACATGCTCCACACAACGCTTCCAATTTTCCGAAGTAATCTGCTGCAATCCCTCTTGTAATCATTGTTTTACCTCGTCAAGTTTAAAATTTGTATTTTGTTTACAATCCCTGCGACGGACGCGTTCCGGTACCAAGAAACACAAACGATAGCGCTTTGCGTCGTTAAAATATGACCCGACTAAATTAAATAGGTTGTTACTTTCATATAACCCGTCTATATTTCATGTCGATTGAATATGGTCAATTTATTATTATCTCGCAGTATAAAATGTTTACTTAGTAAAAGATGTTTGTTTACATAATTTATAGCTTCTCGTGACGGGTACTTTAGATGAATGTGTTACTAATTCCCTTTAGGGTTTGTTTACGCTTTTATCTGATACTTTTGAAACAGACAGTACTCAATACTCAAGAAAATGAACAACTTTTACAATGGGACCAACACAGAAAAACTTAAAAAATCATCTGTACACTACTTTTTGTTGAGTTATGCAAACAAAAATGTATGGTGCAGCTGATAATTTTTTATCGCGATTTCATTGTTAGTCCCGTAGTTAAAGTTATTCATTTTCATGAGTAACTCACTCTCTTAAAATATGTCCTTAGTTTAACCTAACACCGCATACACAAGTTTCTTAACGCAATAACCTCACACTTACACACACTCACACCTACCCCCCCAAACACACACACACACACACACACTCACTCCTCACACTTATGCAGGAAAACGCAATACTCTGTCTGCAATACTGCCAAAGGCCTAAGAACGGGCTTCTCTCAAAGATTTTAATCTGTCTTAGGTCCCCGCTTGTATAATAAAATAAATAGTATTACCACGATCTATCACCTAACAACAAAGGCATGTAAGAGTGCTCCGGTTCAATGGCTCCTTAGCCTAGATTATAATGCAACTGAGGACTTACAAACTCATCCAAAATAGTCCATCCCTCTAAATTCCCGTCACAATAAGTTCACGTATTTTTTATTTATTTTTTGCATTTAATTCTCTTTTTGTTTTATATTGTTTTAAATTTCTAATTGATTTTTATATTATGCCCTGTTCCTTCACATTTACTAACTGGATATGTTTACATACCGTGTGGTGGGACCCTGGTGATCTGCGATACAGGTATTCCTAGTGCAGACACCAGTCTCTCACAAACTAGTGTCACATAGTTTTCCAAGCTTGTCTAAATTATAAGAAGCCATTGTTTGTGAAGAGAAAAAGAAATTATTTGAATTTAATTGATTTGACTTATCATATAACAAACATGCGTTTGGCCGATACTTTTTGGTTTTAAAATGTTATCAAATCGTTTTGCGTTACTTTCAAATCGAATCCCCTTTGTATTATTTTTCGTTTATCTTACGAGGTGGCCTGCGCAAACGACAAACTCGACGCAACGCGACGCTGCGAACGCGACGAACGCGGTCAAACCATTCCCTGGCGGAAAATGTAGCAGACTGCGACGAAACGCAACGTAACGCGAACTTATTTTTTTGTGTGCGAATATTTGATCCACTCGGTTTTGAATAATCATTATCATCTGGGGTTGGCTTCCAATTTAACCGGTAGCAGCTGAATACCAGTATTTTACACAGAGCGAGTGCCTATCTCACCTCCACAACCCAGTTACTGGGTAACACGATACCATTTGGTTAAACTGATTGTCGAGTTTCTGGCTTCTGACGACCCGTAACGACTGTCTAAGATCTACAAATGACAGCGACGTCGACTACACGATATTTGACTCAGAAGCGTTGATAGATCCACTCGGTGTTGAATAATCATTAATGCACACTTCCATGCTAATATTATAAAATTAAATGTGAAAGAACACTGTCTGTCACGTCCTGACTGAACAGATTTAGATGAAATTTGACTCACTGGTAGACCATAATCTGGGTTAGGACACCGGGTTATTTTTATCCCGGTAACATGTTGCTGTGGGGTACTTTCCAACCACTTTTAGCGGCTAAACCACTGTACCGATTGTTATAAAATGTGACAGATAGGTAGCCTGAAACTTGGAGAGGGACACAGGATACTTTTCATCCCAGATATTTGCATTAAAAAAAAAAAATTACAAAATACACGCAGACAAAGTCGCGGGGAACAGCTAGTATTAAATGCGAAAGTCACTCTGTCTGTCTGGTTAACTGTTCCCGCCTTAACGGCTGCACCTATTTTAATGTAATTTGGCACACGGATAAATCATAACCTGGATTAGGACATAAGATACTTATTATCCTAGAACATTCCCGTAGGATAATTTCCGACCACGCGGACGAAGCCGCGGGCAATTTTTTTTATTTAATAACTATTTGTCTTATTAACAGGTGAGCTGAGTGCAGAGGAGGGTCCTCCAGAGAAACGTCGCGCGCTGCACTATGTCGGCGGCAACGGAGCCCTACAACATGACGAAACTGACACACAAATAGACGGTACGTGCATTTGCAGTATTTCTATTTGCTTAATGTCCCTCGGGTATCATCGGATTTCCGAATACAAACGAATGTTAATTTTCACGTCCATCAGTTATTCGATTTATCGTTTATAATAATTTGAATTCAGAACTAAGTACTTTATTGTTGTTTTGTTTTGATTTCCGTGTGAACTATATAGAGCTGTAAAACTATTTTCCAATCTGTCGTGCCTGCGACTCTAGCAGCTTTCCTCCCATTAAGTTAAAAGAGTATTAACAACTCTGTATACTTCCAAGTCGATTGGGAGCGTCCGGTCTGCACCAAGTGCAAAGGGCAACTGACGAAATACAAAGTTTGCCGAGGGACATTAAGAAAATAGAACTACAGTACATGGCTAAATACGGGGTCAAATAAAATTAGCTAGCAAAACTCCACAGACGTGATGGGGATCGATATCTATCTTAGTAGTCCGTATCATGTTCCTTTTCATGCCTGATACTTTCATAGCATGGTCATGGTATGGTACGGTGTTGTAGGCCTTTAGAGTTTACCTATAAATTTTACAAGTGATTTTTTCATATTTTTTTACTATTTCTCTTATTGTACCCTACAATACCATCTCGAATGTCCAGATTAGAGATGAAAACTTCCAACAAAGTAGGATTCCTGAGGAAGTATTCCTGAAACAATCGACTGCCAAATATCTATTGCAAGAAAATAATTTAATTTTAAAGTATTCTCAATTACTGTTTTTTTAAGTAAAATAATATTTAAAACTTCAAAGATTTCCTTTATCATTGGAAGTTTTCGGTAATATTTCCGGAGGTATTCCTGAAAACTTCCAAAGTTTTTAGGAAACATTCTGATTATCCAGATACAGTTTTGTTGGACTAGCTTCTATGTAATGATCGCTAATTTAGTTATTTATTTCTACAGTTGACGACCGCGACACAGAGAATGCGCCGCTAATGTCTCGCGCCAAGAAAGAAAAGAACACAGCGAAGAAACTGCTGAAAGATCTGCAGTTCTGCAAGTAAGTCAATAAATCATATGTCTAGCGTGTTAGCTGAGATTAAAATTACTTGTAATAAAAAATAAACATTTATTTCAGGTCCAAGACCCATATTAAATACAAAAACAATACACATATTTGTCAATTTTATACGTGTCACTATTTGAGTCACAGATAAATGTCAGATCAAATCAATTAATGTCAAAAGTACACAGCAAAATAAAAACAGTGGCAGTTCGGGAGTGCCGACTGAAGTGGAAACTTGAAAAAAAAAATCTGCACCGCGGTAATCAACGCGTTGATGTCTTTTTAATGGTCAAAAGGTGGTGTCATCACGGTGTCCCGAAATCATCGTTGTTGTCGTTGTTGTCGTCATCGGTTTAGATCCATCTCAAAAATGCCCAACGTGCCTAAAGAAGTTTTCACTTCAAAAATTAAATTAAATAGGACAATGAATTAAATTAAGTAAGTGAAGTTATGTCAGAAGCAATAAATTTAAATTATAATATTCATAATATTAAATAAAATGACAAATCAAGCACCAGCAATATGCTAAAATAATGCCCAACGTAGGGACATCCAGTCGCTGAGCAGTCAGCGCCGGGACTGTGTTGGGGCGCCCCGCGCACCGGGCGCGCGCCGGCGTGGGAACACTCGGTGCGCTTCCGGAAACATGCCCGAGGAGCTGCAGAAACGGGGCAGCACCAACACTGCCCTGAACTAATGATATAACAATAATTAAATAGGCTTTAAGGATCGTTTGGTTTTAACTTTATTTTATGTTTATTATTTTTTGTCATAGCGGCAATAGAAAAACAGAATCTATGAAAATTTCAACTATTTACATCATCTTCATGGGTCATGAGAAGTAGCCCGCTGACAGACAGACAGACAGACAGACAGCGCAGGCTTTGTAATAGGGTTCAATTTGATACCCTTCGGGTACTGTAATTCACAGCCCTAGCCGTTACAGTGTAGCTGGCCGCAGATGAAATGACCGAGTAATGTCAGTCCACTAATCTTGGGTTTGCACTTTAGAGAAGTGCTTAACCACTTAGTAACATGTAGTTAATCGACTAAGTGAAGCCACAACGTTACACTACTGAACCCTAAAAAAAACAGTCTGCGCTCGGTGCTTGGTGTGGCAACACGCCGTGTTCGAGTTCGCGACAAGTTAATCGTCATCCTGAGGATGCCTCGTTGAGAGGTGAAACACGTGTCGATTTCTTCCAGGGTCTTTTCAAGACTCTTTAGAAATAGCTAAGCGGAAAAGGTTACTAAATATATCCACATCATCATTTTATAATGGATTTCCGCAAGGTCACGCCTGAATCAATTAATTACCCTAAAAAAACGTTTATCACTCAACGAATTTAAAACATCGTTCTGTTTTTGTCAATCATTTGAAGATAACAGAGGTAGACTCCTAGACTGACGTTTTAAATATGTTATACAAGCGGGCCGAAGTCAGCCGGAATTAGTGTTTTCTAACGACAGGTGTCTTATTCTTTACTACTACACCCACTATCACAGATTAATACAGATGGTTCACTTCACAAACTAATTTAAATAAATAGCGACTTGCTACGACACAATAAAGTGTAATTCAGGTCGCACAGCGCTAATTACCTGCAGTTATATTCACCTAGAAGTTGCCTCTCTTTCTATCGCGTAACCCTTAGATCTTCTGACTACGTTACGCTCACTGAATTGGCCCGACAAGACGAGCCCGTACCTGTAGCTTCATATCTAAAATGCGGAGTGTGCCTTCTGTACAATTCTGTGCCACTATATTAAATATCTAATTACTAATTTTACCTTTTTTCCTCAGGAACCTCCTAAACGAGATGGAGTGCCACGAGCACGCGTGGCCGTTCCTCTTGCCGGTGAACACCAAGCAGTTCCCGCAGTACAAGAAAGTCATCAAGTGTCCCATGGACCTTTCTACCATTAAGAGGAAGCTGCTGGATAATATGTGAGTATATATTCAAAAGTAGACGAAGCTCGCTTCTTTATTAATGTTTGTTACATTTCACGAGCGAGCGTAAATCATTGCAATTTAAACCTTATGTCAATGTTTTTAAAAGTCATGATTGCAACGGCTATAGCTTTTTATGGGGTCGTGACACCACTTAAACAGCTTGACAAAAAGTCTAGAAATGGGCCTTGTTAATTTTTTTTTGACATTTTTCTAAATAAGTAAGCATGGCCTAATTTTGAGGAGGAAAGTGCAGGGAAAAATCTAAAACTATGAGAAATAGTAGCAAAATGTGTTATGTGCTCAATTTTAGGGGAAAAACTTGCAATATGCGTTTATTTTTAAGTGTTGTTTTTCTTCAAAATCGGTCTCATGATCCCTTTGACATTTTTGCTCTACTTCACCATCTTTAAAATGTATTCTGTATAAACTAAAACCAAGCCAGAAAACTTGTACAGACCAACAGAAATGTGTTTTTCTATAAGTATGGAAGAAAAGAAAGAAAGAAGGAAAGAAAAATGTTTTAATTGATATACGCATAGGAAATACAAACAGTAATAACTAATAACACAATATATAAATAATAATAATAGTCAATAATAGTCTATGTTACTTGAAAATAAATATTTTTATGAAAAAGAAATTAAAAAAAAAACATAGAAAAATAGTGGCCCATCGGCATAAGGAACAACCAAGCAATAATAAAAAAGAATATTTAAAAGTAACAAAATTAACATATTTAAAAAAAAAAGAAAAAGTTTAATAACGACTAAACACTATTTCAGCCAGTTATTACTTATTTAGTTTGAAATTATTAATATGAATATGGATAGATTGAGAGGAAGAGGAAGGCCAAAGAAAAGATGGATGGATTGTTTTTGAAAGAAAAGTGAGTGAATGATAGCGTGACGTTTGATAGAGGAGAATGGAAGAAGAAAACGTGGTGCGCCAACCCCACGTAACACGGAACAAGGGCGGAGATAAGTTACTAATACAAATAATTTGTATCCAACAGCTACAAATGCAAAGAAGAATTCGCCTCAGACGTCCGACTGATCTTCGGCAATTGTGAAGTCTTCAACGAGGACGACAGTCCCGTAGGTCGCGCCGGTCACAATATGCGACAGTTCTTTGACGACCGGTGGGCGCAAATCTGATGTCACGCCCCACAGTGGGATGAGGATTAAGAATGATGCCCACTTTAAAGGCTTTAAGGAATTTTAAAGACACTGATTCGAAAATATTGCAAGCAATTTTTCAAGGTTTTGATAATATTGCAGACTTTATGTAAATATGGCGTACCTAAAATAAGCTGGGTCAAAAATGTGTGCAAATTCATGGACTTTTCTAATGACCTGTTATTAACTATTTTACCTACTACTATTGTACCCAATACATTTATAAAATTGTGGGGTTTTATTTAAAAAAAACGTCTCTATTTTAATAAAACGTCTGAGGAATTTGAATAAATTGCCGAATTTTCTATGTGCAAAGGATTCTAGCAGTTCCTTAAGACACACGAATATTTAAAGTTTTGCCGACTTTTCAAGTAGAAATACTCAGAGTCGTCACTTAAAAAATTAATAACTTTAATTGACCAGCATATCTTTGCACATGTTAACAAAATTAGACAGGTCATATGTCATATTTTGGCTGACAGCATTCCATAATCTACTATTGTTAATGAATCTCTGAATACCAAGGTCAAGGACCTAATATGACCTTTTCATTCGTGACTAAATGTGTCCAATTTATAATAAATTGTCATGTTTAGTTATTGAAAATGATAAGAATTCGTATTAACAATGTTATTTAAAAACAATACTATTGACTTTACGCAGACATTTAAGTAAGTTTGCGCAAATCACGGAATCAAAATATGATCTATGCTACGCATCGTTAATTATGCAACGTTAACGGTTGGTAAGATAGAGGAGAGGAACCATCAAAAATGAGTAGGTGTTACAAACTTGAGGATTGTAAATTAAAATTCTACCCTCTTATTAATAAACGCGGTAATGTTGCAACCGGTCTTAACTTCAGTCTAACCAAAAAAATAAATCGAGGTTTAAATTTGGCTTAATTTTAAGTCTCACGCAGACATGCGCAACGCGATTGTGGTAGAATAATTTCCATGAAGTTTTCATAGAAATTGTTCTTCTAGAGCCACGTCGTATCTGTCTGCAGGAGCTTTTACTCCGGGTTGATTATAAGAGGGGCTAAAGTGTGAAGAAAGCATAAAGACAGGCAGGGAATCGTGGAATAGTAAGTTTGAGTCTGAATCTTAAATTCATAGTGATAAGATCCAAACTCAATTTAGAGAATAGAAGAAGGATTATCGCAGTTACGTGGTAATGATCAATGGTTGTAATTATAAATTAATTTTTGATCTTTAAGATGACAGAAATGAGCAAGTGTAATAGTATCACAAAAAATGTTGGTTTAATAAATGTTTTGACAAATAATTGTCTTATAATAAATTCGATACCGTTTTATCGACATTGCTATGACGTAATTATTAATTAATAATGCTGAGATGATCTCAAACACACATTCTGTCTATATCAACTGATAACATACATTTAATAATTTTTGTTAATTAATTAATTGTGTTAATTCGAAGGATTTAGTAAAGAGACTTATAATAACTATATTATATCTTACTCTATTCCCTATTGAATTGGAAAACATAATAAATTAATTCACAATATCGATAAGAGCCATACAAAATGCTTTAAAGATATCGATAAAAATCTATCGACAATTTGGGTCGATAGAGACAAACTATCGATTGACAGAGCTAACGTAACTTCCATTCCGTAAAACGAAAATTCCTAAAAATAAAATATTTTCTAAAATGTGATTATTGTACTGACAGTAATAACAGAAACGACAAAACATTCCAACATTGACTCGACACCGGATATGACGAATATTGAAATATTGAGAATCTCATGTTTTAACTTTTTTTGACGAAAAAAAAGCGATGGAAAAAAATATCGTGAAACAACGCACATTCGTTGTTGATGTACCTAAATGACGTGTAAATAGTAGCTGTAACTATAATTTAAATAAAAGTATTAGAACGAGATATATTTTTAAGTATACTTTAGACATTTTGAATATTATTTTTGTAATTTGCGCTTGCAACGAAGCAGTATTTTTAAAGGATTTCCGCATTTCTTTTTTGTAATTAATTATAGCTGGTGCGTTTGCGTTTACTTTTGAATATTAAAATGTCGTTTTACGCTTAAGTTTCAGGCCTAAATGTTAGACTATGTGTTGACGTTCCTCATATTTAAACCAAAAAATATTTTCGGTTTTATGACCGCGCCAGAAAACATCACAAAAAAAAAATATGATTAAGCTGGACTTTTCATAAATTTTAATCATAAAAATATTAATTTACAAATAAAATAACATAGCTTTTACACTTGTTCTATATTCCCAACAAAGTCTAAAAGATGTGTTTTTTTACGTATTATCAAAACATCACTAATTTATTTACTAAAAAAATATTCAAGAGTAAAGGCGACATCCCACGGCTCGTATATAAATACTCTATACTTTCAATTCGGTGGCCAGTTTCGTAGTCGATTCAATTGTACAATGTCATTTGTGTAAAAAAATCCTAGTTGTCTGTCTAAATTTGTGCATTAGGCGGTAATAGTTTAGGAAGTGTAGCTTAGGGCTAACGGTAGCGAACACGATGTATTACTGTGGCAGTTCGCACTGTGACTGTGTTGTGTGTGAGGGGACTTTACTTGATCACAGATTTTTTATGAGGGAGTTGGTTAGTAGAACCGTGGTAGAGGGTCTTTAGCGAGAAAGATTTTTTCTTGAATAAGATATTCGATGATTAAAATTGTTTTTTAATTACTTGGTGATTGTGAATGATTAAAATTGGTATTTTGAAGATTTTTGTGTATTGTGTTTTGTTCAAAATACTGTGAAAGTGTCTTTAGATAGCTGATTTGTTGAAATCATTATTATTTTAAAGCATAATTACTGCAGCAAGTAAAAATTTAAATATTCCGCGAGTTTTTTGTGACTTAGAGAAATGTTTCAGTCACAAAAAACTCGCGAAAATTTGTCATTAGATTTTTTATTTTAATTTAAAAATAATTGTACGAAATTGTGTGTATTTCAAGTGAGGTCCCCCCAAAGTTAATTGTAACAAAATAATAATATATGAGGAGGATTAAGTTTAGAGATCACGACGCAGGGAGGTTCTCTATGTGATTTATGGTTTACTGTTTATTTTCAAAAGCGTGTTTCAATGTCGCCATTTTTTAAACTGTGAAACGTAGGGAAAAAAATGACAATAGAATTTATTACGCACATATAAAAATAATCAGTGTCTTTTGGTTCTTTTTTTTTTGACGAAAACATGTTTTTCTCAGTAAAATAGATGCCGTAATAAATCTAGATGAATATTTAAGGTAAAATTTTTTATTTAATTTAATAAATTAGAATTTAAATATAGCTATATTGAAATACGCTTTTCCTAAACTCGAATTCAATTTCTGATTCAGCTTGATCACTGAAATAAAGCGTTAAACGAAATTAAAATAAAATTAGTGTCAAATAAAAATCAATTTCTTGTAGTTAAAAGTATAATTAATTAAGATAAAGCTCAGTTTTATTCCAGTGATGCAAGTTTTTTTAATATCTCAGTTTTGTCTGTATTATAAAAAAAAATCGAATACTTCAGTCATGTTAGTGTATTAGTTGTCATTTTCCTATTTATTTAATTGCATTATTTATTTCGAATTTTAGCCAAAATGACATTATTATCGATTGGCGATTGCAGAATAGTACTTACATTACATAGCTGGATGGTTAAGTCCGTTTTTCCTATTAATTTCGACATACTGTTGTGTTGCCAACTTTTGAATGTATTACAATAGAAATAAATGGTAATTTTTAGACTTTTTATGGGAAATAGTACCTAGACATATTTTTGTACACGCACTGTTTTTTTTTTTTTATCTACATCATTTTATCAGTGTTAAGACCGTTTTAGACTTATTTCTATCTTATTCGTCAATGTTTTTAAATTCACAACATTATGTCGAAAACCTTATTTTAATAACTACAGAGTATTTTAGCGAAAGTATTAATTTAGATAATACTTATTACAGCTTTTTATAATTATAATTTTTACTCGAGTGTCCTACACAAGCGATCGTCATAGACAGGACTTTTAAAATAAATTATTGTGTATCTAGTTTTTAAATCTATGTATACTTAATCTTTGGCGGGAACACGTTTTGGTGATTTCGACCTACTGCCATGGAGATAAAGTCGTTTTTCGTGTAAAACGTGTTTTGCCAAAGAGCGCGTCTTTCGTCCGGGCGGCGTGAATGAACGGTCGATATTATGATGTTTATGTTGTGTGCATCGGTTGATTTTAATTATAAAATGGATATATAAATTATATATACGAATAAATAAATAATTTTTGAAGCACTCCCTTTTTGTTTTATTTTATTGTTTATTCCAACCCACGTGCACAGTATCTTGCATTGAATGGAAGCCGTAAAACCTGAATCTAAAGTACTCAAACCAAAATAAACGTGCTTTGAAAAATACGTGAATGAAACGTGTACAGCAGACCGCACATCGGTGTTCACCCTGTGCTGGCCTCTCTTTCATCACCATCAATCCATGTGCAGCCAGATTATTAAAAAAATATTAGACACTTATTTTTTGTTTTATCATATTAATAAAAATGACTTAGATAAAACGCATTAAAGTGGGGGAGTGGGGGTCGCTACGTCACAAGTAAGTATAAAATTTACATACTCGTGACGTCATGACACATTTTAACTCAATGTATCGCCGTAATCTTTTCATAACGTAAAAAAAATAAAAATTACGTGTCATTTTTAATAATCTAACTGACGGACAATTTTTTTTTTCTGCCATTATCCCTATTGTACGCCATTTAGCTCGATTCTCGGCACCTCTCATCCATCTGCTACCAGCCACCCTGTGAAGATCATCGCTCCACCTAGCCTGAGGGCGTCCTACCTTACGTTTGCCGATTCGCGGTCTCCACTCGAGAACACGTTTATCCCTACGGTCAGCGGTGATAAATCATTCAACCAATAACAGAACACTTGTAAGTTAATCATATTAATATTGCGATAATTTTAATTGAGAAACTGGCCCTAAGAGGCTCCAGCTCATACTGGTTTTTTAACCACTGACGTGCGGCGTACTGTACGTCTCGTCACGAGAATCATAACATAAATGCTCACTGATCCCGAGAGTCACAAGTAAATGAGTGAATAAATAAATTTTAATTTCATTTGAGTTACTATTCTATGACATAACACAATAATTTTAACACGAATGAATTGATTGTTTGCTAAGGGAGCAAACGACTATATTTAAGGCGAAAGGGATCAAAGTACTTCACTCGAGCTTAAAATAGTGTTGCTTCCGAGGTAAACACGACTTTTTATCACCCTCTATGGGAAAAAAAAATCGTCTGTGATCCGTCAGGAACGAAGTTCCTTCTCACGTATGATAAAACAAAATTTTTGCAGATCGTGGATTAACATTTTGACCTTACTATCGACTTTAGCAACATTGAAAACTATGAAAACGTCACCCACGACGAAAATATTTTGAAAATTTTCGCCGCCGCCATCTTGGATTTTCATTTTGACCAAACTCACACTTTCTCTCTCTTGCCAGCCTGTTACTTGTTCATACAATGTTCATGTTTGATCTCTTTGGTGATTGGAACTTTTACTAACAATATACACATTCCAAATTCATATCACTTTTAATCCCTAGGGATTAAAAAGCTATTTTAGTCCCTGTTTACGAAAAACAAACTAGCTCTTTATGTAAAATAAATTGTTGTGTAGTTTTTGATGTTTTATCCCAGTTTAAAGGACGAATATGATGATAATTTGCATGTAACAAAAATGATGTAAGTATGGTGATACCCACAGTGATAAGTGATGCCCAAAATTTAAATATTGTAATGTATGTAATTGTAACAGAGTTATGTATTTTTTTTACTAGTCTTGTATGCAGGGACCGCAGAAGTGGGGGCAGAGGAGGCCAAATGCCCCCCCTAAAACCAAACGGGGGCCGCGCGCGCTCCTCCAATTTTACTAATTGGTAAAGAAGGTTTGTAAAGGAAAGGTGTAAAAATATGTTGCTTTTGCTGTTTTTTTTTTTTTTTTTTCGCCCCGTTGTGCTATTCTACGAGTAAACTACGATGGCGGAATTTGTACATTAAATTGTTTTTGGAAGGGGTGATCAGTTTGCTTCCCGTCATGGAGTACTTCGTTTTTTAAGAGGGTGACCAAAGAAGGTTGCCCCCGTCATAGAGTACTTCCGCAGTCCCTGTGTACCGTTACGATGTTATTATTTATAAGTACTTAGGTACATACCGTACATATTTAATTTAATTACTTATTGAATAACCTCTCCTCTAACAATGATTAATGTGTTCGCTATAAACCTTGACAGGACAAATTACTCGTAAGGTGAGTATAGACTAGAGCATTTACTTGTAACAGAACATTCGCCGTTTTTAAATTTTATCGAACCGCACTTTCAACAGTTCCAACACGACGCTCGAAGTTTTGTTAAGCTGGGGCCACATTGTCGCGATAAGGCGAACTAAATTTCGCGCGCTCTCTCTCGCACCGCTCGATGTCTCGCTGAGCAACAGAGAGCGTGCGAAGTATGGTTCGCGTTATCGCAAAAATGTAGCTCCAGCATTACAACCTGCACCTTATTTGCGTAACATACAATCAATCACAGTCTGTTTCATTTTGACAGTTCATCAACAGTCATTGCGATAATTACGTTGTTGAGCGGACAAATTTTTCGAACATATGAAGCAATGGATTAGTAATCTCTTTCAAAATGATTCTCGGCACCTGAATGATTCAGAGTATGATTGGTCATCCAATCATACTCTGAATCATTGTGTTACGCAATTAGGGTACTGATTTTCAAAACTAACGAGCGTATTGGTGTGACATGTTATCGAGCAAAGGCACTAGCGCAGGCAACGCGGAGTGAAGTGCTCGGGCCGAGAGCAGGTCGTTACAATGAACGCAAGGCAGAAAGAAATGTTAGAGGTACATGTTCAATCGCCTTGAGCATTACGTCGAACGCAACGCTGAACATTCGCAGGAACGTTACATTACATGGAAATACTTTTTAAAATTGAGCTTTTGCTTGTATTGTTCCATTCGTAAGAATGTTACATAATTACATTACATGGAAATGCTCGACAAAATGCTCTAGTGTACCTATTACTTACCTGCAGGAAGTTCAATATAAATAAGAGAATTGTTTTTTATTATTGTAGTAGGTATAACTTCGATTAACATAGAAAAACTAGAAACCTTCGTAATACGTAACAGATACAATGGCAATCCATCGCAATGTCCTTCATTATGACAGTTCAGCCACATTCACTGCGTTATTTACGTCGTAGGGCAAATGAATTCTTCAAATCATGAAACAATGGATGTCTAACCTTTTTTTTTGGGTGGGAAATTATCAAATAACTTCTCCCGCTCTGGGCGGAGCGGGAGGGCGTGTCAGACTCTTACTGACTAAAACCCACCCGTGTTCCTTCGGTTGACCTGTTGCCGGGGGCCACGATCTCCCTTTCGGTTTTCTTCGCACCCCCGGCAGGCATCGGCCCTAGCGGACCCCAATTAAGGCGGGGTTACCCGTATAAACGACGTTTTCTATTGTCTTTTATTCGTAGATAACACGGATTAAAATTTAGAAAAAAAATATTACATATTTCACACTTTGATCTAGATACTTCAGCCGTGCGATACACGATTACTTGCACTTTACTGCATCCAATTAAATCGCAAAAACATGTCTAAATTATGTTCAAATATTTTTTTTATTTGAGTTATATTAGGCTTTGAATAATAAAACTTATACCATAATAAAGGTCGTAAAAAAAGTGATATAAACTGGCCAAAATAATGTGAAATATGAGAATACCAATACCACTAATTCCAAAATCAAGCGTTTTCATCTTTTCATACGCTCGCCCCGTGCCATTTAGTCCCGAGCGGAACGTGTTGGAGGTCGGACGTGTGCCAATTTTTGCAAGACCGCCACCCCCGCTAAGTTTTATTACCGGCTGAGCCAAAAAACATATTGTAAATTATAATAGGTAACTAGGATTAGGATATCTGGATAAGGAATTGGGTTAGGTATTAGGATAGGTAATTATTATAGTTCAAATTTTTAATAGTTGTAAATAGTTAGTTTTTATTAGATACTTTTAGTTATATTTTTTTAAACAAAATGGGCAAAACTAAAAAAAAAAAATAGTTGTTATCGCTGGGTCTACGAAGGCTGAATAAACAAAAAAGGTAATTGAAAATATTATTATACACTACATTATATAAAGGTATTATATTTTACTTTACTAACGAATAGATTTACAAAACGCAAATATGTGTGTAAATCAGTTGAATTTCAACCCTATGACAATGTGAATAAAGACGCCACGCGCGCAAAAATTATAATGGTATATTTTCCTCGCTGAATAGATTTACCATCCGCATCAAGATGTGTAAATAGGTGAATTTGAAACCTATATCGCAGTGCATAAAGCCGCCACGCGCACTAATGTTGTAATGGTTTACTATTTTCAAATGTCAAATAGGTAGTTAGTTCATCCCGCGCTGAGTTGGTCCGGGTGGTTTTTATAATGTTTATTAGCGTAGGTAGGTACTGTACAGTCGACCACACGTCGCGCGTCTGTGGTAAGTGATAAATAACACTATAATCTTGAGCTGGCCTAACGTACGGAGTTTCATTAGAATAAGAGACCAGTTTACACTGGTTTTGTTTCCACTGACATGACGTGCGGCCTACTGTACGTGTTTACGCGACTCGCAGGACAAACTGCATAAACGAAGTTGATAGGTAATAAAAAGGTACCGAGTGCCTGCGTAATATTTCAACAAGGTTACAAAGTCCTAATAAAATCTCAATATGTATAATAAGAGCCTTTGCCTAGTCTTATAATATTTGTTATTTACTGCTGATATGTCCGGTTTCACTTATCGTACATCTAAATAGGTAAATGCCTAAATAAAAGCGCGTATTTCCTACATGAGAGTTGAAAATTCAACAGTGCAATAATATTTAGGCGATCATTTAGAAGTAAGCTATGTATCCCACAGCCACCACAACACAACAAATAATAATATTTACACTTTTTTACACTCGTGCCATAGTGTAGAAATGTACAGTATGACCATTTCCTACAAAAATATTATTTATTATTTTCGGTAACGTTTAGGCACAAGCTCGTTTATGCGCAGTACACTACTTACTAAAAACACTGTATCAAATTATGACAAATAAATAAATAAAAACTACATATATTTAGCTAGTTTGGCTATACACACGTTATCCAAGGCATAACTTTATTCAGTGTTTATTGGCAAGAGGAAAAGTATTTAGAAATTGTAAATTACATTTATCAGACTGTTTTTAATCGTTTTTGAGTAAATAAATATATTATTATTGTAATATATTTATTATTATTACTATAGGGTCTATGACATTTCTCGGGACCTTAGGGCCCCGGACCTTTGGAAGGCGTACGAGGGGCCGAAGCCAACTCGCAGAGGCCCGTTAGACGTTTTGAATGAAATTATTATTATTATTATTATATTTATTTTTAATTATTATTCATTAGGTTCAAGTTAATCAATACCTACCTAATCTATTTATAACCTTCAAAAATACATAATAGAAAAATAAAATAAAATAAACTTATATTAATCAATTCAAGTTGATCTACTGCATTGCTCTGTTATGTGACCCAACTTACTACCTACGCGAGGTCGTGAACTCACGAGCGGTGCGCTTGGCGCTCGCGTTTCCCGCGCATCGTAATTTGTTACGTATCGCTACTCGTTGCGGGGGCTGGGGTAAGCGTTGTATGCCTACTGCGCTCGGGCTCACCCCGCCTTAAGTCAATTATGGATGTCTAACCTAGCAGCCTTTGTTAAGGAATACACAGAGGAAGCTCGAGCTCGGCTGTTATTCGTGGATCTTTAACACGTTGAGGGACACTAAACGCCCCCAGACGTAATAACAATAAAACTTCTATTGTGTCTCGTTCAGTGTCCTTGAATGCGTTAACAGTCGTTACGGGTCGTTAGAAGCCCGAAAGTCTGACAACCAGTTTTACCAAGGGATATCGTGTTACCCAGTTACTAGGTTGTGGAAGGCGGATAGGCAGGCGTTCCATGTAAAATGCTGACAGCCGAATCCCTTTATAGTTGGGAAAAGGTTTGGCAGATTGATTCGACACAGAACAAGCTCGAATGATTGGATAAGAACATACAGATACTCAGCGTTATGCATAATTATCTATTTATTATCTAAGTTATATAATTAACAAAAAGTTATTACGCCGTAATTAGTTTTTATTGCTTTATTGTTCAGGGCAGTGGTGGCCGAGTGGCCGCGACTTAGTTGTAGGTCGTAGGTTCAAACCCTGACAGCTGCTTTACTTTTTGTAACATTATTTCATGACCACTGCTCTCAAAATGGTGAAGGAAAACATCGTGTGGAATTCGGCATATACTTGAACCAAAAATTCGAAGACATGTGAAATCCACCAACCCGCACTGGTCCCACGTAGTGGATAACGGCCCACTCCCTCTCACAGATAGGAAGGCCTGTGTCCCAGCAGTAGGAATATTATAAGCTGATTATACTTTTTGTTGAGTATAATAATAAATAGATAATTATATACATATAATGGATAGAATAACAGGAATAATAAATGATAATATGAGTAGAATAAAAGTTATGATTATGATATAATTATCCATTTTATAAATAAAACACAATATAACCGTTTAAAATGATTTAATAAATTCATAAAATCAGAACTCAAAAATTACTCTGAGAAATTATTATGGCTAATTAAATAAAATTAATAAATGCATTTCATATAAAAAAATATATTGCAAAATATTTACAAATAATAAATAAATTAAGGACGGAATCCGTTGCTTAAAACTAAAAATTACTTTATTTTTGTCTAAAATTACTTATTTTTTTCATAATTTTAGTTCAAGAATTGGAAATTGGATTGGATTTTTTTTCTATTATAATAAGCCGTTGGCAGTTTTATTTACTAAGACATTTTTACAAAAGTATATTAATTTATTCTTAATAATATAAATTCGTATAATTTTATTTAAATGTTACAGATATAAAAAATATATCAATAAGGGTGATTCATTTTAGTTTCTAAAATACCCCTTTAAGAGAACTGAATTAAGTTTTTATAGTACCTACTTTTAAGTATATTCAAGCCAAGTCTCTTAAGGGGTTGGCAAATGGCCATCCTTATTATTATTTTACTCTATAATTTGGAAGTAAACCACTGTCCAAATAAATTCGTTGACAACCATTTTTTCATAAAATGCTCCCCTTTCGTTTTTTATTTAATAAATAATTTATTTTTACAATCCTTTTTAGATTTTAGACCAATGAGCACAATTTGAAATCACTAACGTATCTCATAATGTCCTTATATGAATAGGTAATTAAAATGGCTATTCGCCGTACCTATTATTCCCCACATCATTATTGTCCCTAGAAGAATCTTCTTTATTAAAAATGCAAGTAACTTTTTGAAAATCGGCTATAAAAAGTTGGTAAACTATAGCCGATTTGCAAACCAAGAAATACTTTGCCATCTATAGCCGTTTTGCTAAATGGCTATTAGAGGCCATATTGGAGAATCTTCTTCATTAAAAATGCAAGTAACTTTTTGAAAATCGGCTATAAAAAGTTGGTAAACTATAGCCGATTTGCAAACCAAGAAATACTTTGCAATCTATAGCCGTTTTGCTAAATGGCTATTAGAGGCCATATTGGAGAACAATGCTCAAGCATGAAGGCTCTTGCAGACTGGCGCAACGCGACTCTAGTAGAATAATTTCTATTAATATTTCATTGAAATTGTGCTACTAGATTCGCGGACCGCTGTCGCGTCGCGCTTGTCTGTGGGAGTCTTGAATCTCGATTGAAAACTAGATTGTGTTACTTAAAGTTAAGTATGAAAACTGACTGATTTAAATCGAGATTGAATTATTTATACTTGAGTATCGTTGTAGAATAGGCCTTTACAATGTCATTAATTCGTAACCGTCTTATAAAGCGTCGAGAAACTTTGCAATCAATAGCCGTTTTGCTTCACAAATCCTTAAAATAGTAGTATCTGATTAATCCAGTCCCGGAACTCAGAGATCCTTGTGTAAACTCCGGGTTGGTTCGGTTCAGCGCAGCCGATGCCCCATGAGATGATGCCGCCGAGGACGAACCGGTCGTCACGCTCGCGACGAACTACCATTGGACCGCCGCTGTCACCTGACAAATAGGACAGATTATTGTTAATGAAGTTTGACATTTGAGGGTTTTGTTGAACCCAATAACGGAACGTACCTACGTGACCATTTTTTTACAATTTTTTATCCCCTCCCCCCCTCGGTGACCACCCCTAGTATATGCTAAGACCCCCCCTCCCCTCTAGTTTTCACGTAGTAATTCATAAATATAGTTTTAAGTAACTTTTTGTCGACAGAAAGTTAAAAAAAACATCGTTCGGCTCATATTTGTCTTTATTAATACAGCCTGTCGCGTGACGCCAAGAGTGTGTATATACCTTTAATAACAAGTGAAAAAAATGATTATCAAGAAGAAAAACTTTTGTAAAAACATATTATAATAAGAACTTAACACACAAAACCAATTGTTTTTTTTCTTCTATTCACATTTATTATTTATCTCAATCATCCTCAACGATTTAACTTGCTTGAAAACTGCACTGCCTTACAAACTGTCAGTTTTCAATCAGCTAACGTACATCAGCTGACAAAATGTACGTCAGTGCTGCCACCTGTGAGTTTAAAAAGTGCTAAACGCTGTACGCCATATTCGAATATAGCTCGAAAAGGCACAAGATTTCCCTAGAGGATATTGACTATGTGACAAAAATCTGAGCCTCCCCCCCCGCCTTTGTAACCAGGCGTGGTATTTTAAGACCCCTCTCCTCAGAATGGGTCACGTAGTATGGGTAGAGATAAACTACGATAACATGGCGCGCCCCTCTACTTTACTGTTCCAATGGGTCTAGTGACTAGACTCACGAATAAATAAATCCTCGGATTTATTTTTGTTTGATGGTCGTCTCAGTACGCACACAATGCGTTGTGAGTCTTGGTGGCGCTTTGTAAATACATTTCACAAATACTTTCAACCGTGTAGAATTTTGGAGGGGCGCGCCATGTTATCGTAGTTTATCTCTACGTTCCCTTCTGCTACCTGTTTTGGAATACTGAAAATAGAATAACCTATTTATCTATGGTTTTAACGTCCCAATTATCTGTCAGAGAATAACATAGCTTACGAAATTGTGGGACGACATTCAATGACAGATAGAATTATACTGTCTATCATCAATAACTATGTCTTTTACTGAAAATAGGTTATTGGTTTCGGCTGTAAGTAGGTACCATCATATTGATAGATTGATTCTTGCAAGATCTAAAAACAATCATGGTTATTACTATTTTAAGGCGACGATAACAGACTTTTAATGATTTTATACTGAAGATGACGTCTAAACGAGTAGTGTTAATGATTTGGAAAAAATACATATTAAATTAGAAAATTTTTTGAATATTTTAATATAGGCATATTTTGGATTATGTATATATTACACATAGTGAAATTAATTTGTAAAGTTAGGTTAAACCTGGATAAAAAACTGAAAATCGCGCAAAATCTATCAAGCGTATTTTTCTGAAAGCTTCACAATTTTAAAGATAATTTCATTATTGATATTTAGTATACCAGTTTTATTAAAATACCTTTTGTTTTATGTATAATAAATTAATAATGCGTTTAATTTGCGACAGCGCTCCTTGATGGGCGAGTCCTATTACTGGCTGGACGTAAGACGCGTTGCGTGAGCTCAGTACAGAACAAGCTAAGCACTCAAGGTCTTGAGTGCTCCTTGAGTGCTTAGCTTAAAACAGACGCAGATGCGTCTTAAGCTTGAACATACCTAGTTTGAAGCAAGGTGACTCTTTTAAATCGTTCTGAGAGCACGTTTATTCGCATTTGGCTACATCCTAGGAGCCAGAACCCTACCGGATACTAATTCAAGAATAAGTACGGTATTGAAGATCCAAAAAATGATTTTTCAGAATTTAACACCACCTATGTTTATCTCGCATTACCAATCTGAACGCCAAGCTTGGGTAATGAAGGTGCTAGTCATTACGTTCACAAGAGTCAGCGCCGCCTCTGCTGCGTCCAGCGTATATAAATATGCTCTGTATTTTCTGAGTATGGCCTTTCTTTGTGACCTATAGCCGTTTCAGCTTACCTTTACAAGAGTTGGCGCCGCGTCTGCTGTAACCGCCACATTTGAATATGTACGGTATGTCCTCTCTGTAGTCTGTCTTTGTGAATTATAGCCTGGCTTTGTGATGTATAATCTATCTTTGTGTCTTATAGCCTATCTTTGTGAATTATAGCCTGGCTTTGTGATGTGTAATCTGTCTTTGTGTCCTATTGCCTATCATTGTAAACTATAGCCTATCTTTGTAAATTATAGCCTATCAAGTCTTACCTTCACAAGAGTCAGCGCCGCCTCTGCTACGGCCGGCACATATGAATATGTTAGGTATATGTTCATTATAGCCTGCGGCTTGGTACATAGCCTCGCAAGCTGTGTTGTTGATCACTGGAACTTTTACTTCTTGTAGCACGCTGGGGAGGGGACCCTCTGTGGATTGAGAAATTGGGTTTAATTTGTGAATAGTTTAAGAAACGATGGATGGACGGTGAGAAAGATGATATGGTTAGTAAGGCGGTGACTACTGAGATGACGACTGTAGAGAAGTATAGAGGAAGGGGACATGTTTCGCCGACCACAAACATATATTGGGATAAGGGGCAGGAGAATAATGATATTGAGTTGTTTAAATTATTGAGATGATGGTGGCCATTGACGTTAGTCGCAGTATTTTGGGTCCTATGTTAAATATCCTTAAGAGCGTTCATACTGAAAGTTGGCAACATCGCAAATAGATGTCAAATATTTCGCTGTTTTGATTAATTTGGCAACATTACTGTATGGAAATATGAAATATTGATTATTATGAAATGCAATGTTTTTTTTATATACTTGTACATATTAATATTATTGAGTCTTAGTTTTCAAAATCATGTAAATACTTATAAATTCAAATAAAATAAACAATGATATAAACTCATATAACGTGTCAGTAGGTAGGTAAGCTAATTCTGGAGAAAGAACATAAACATTGTCTTGAGTTAATCACAGTGAAATGCAATAATTAATATCGTAACTCCGAATATTTAGCTTTACACGTAAAAAAAAATGAAGCTTTATACATGTTTTTTTACATCTAAAATGGTTACAACATCAAATTCACTGTTATAATTGCAATTCATTATTAATATTCTAGTTCACTAGTTAGCCATATTTCTTATTTCCATACAGTAATATTGCCAAATTAATCAAAACAGCGAAATAATTGACAGCTATTTGCGACGTTGCCAACTTTCAGAATTTAAAGAGAAGAAGTGTTTTAGCTGTTTTGGCCTGTAGAAGCCAAAACAGCTAAAACACTTCTTCTCATTTTATTTTTGATTTAGGTTGTAAAATGTAAAACCCACATAAAACTACATGTGACAAGAAATTTTTAAGTATAATTGATAGAGTAAGACCAGCGAATCCATTTTGGAAGGATTGTGTATTTCAAATTCAAAATATTTTATTTCACATAAACCTACAAGGGCACTTATGAAACGTCAGAAGCTAGGTGCACGGTTTCAATTGGTCGCTTCCTATGGAGAAGAGCCGGCAAGAAACTCCACGGTTACTCTTTTAAAAATAAATGGTTTCTAGAATGTTTTCAAATTACAGTGTTAATAGGTATGGGAGGACAGTGTAGGCCTATCAACAAGTACCAGGTACTTAGTAAAATAGAAAATGGTCCTCAGTCTACAGCCCATTTAGCATGGTAATAAATAGGTATAATGGTTAGAAAAGAAGTGAACGCTACACGATGACGGCTGAGGAAAAAGACGTGTGGCGCAAATCCCAAATAAATTAGTCTTTGGACAGAATCATGACTGAATTGGGTAGTTAGGAGCAAGGCTCGAAACCGGTTTAAAAATACCGGTGAAAACTGGTTTATAAGGGTTTTACTGGATCTTTTCTTAAGAACGAGAACGTTTTAAGAACTTTATTTTTACCTAAATTAACCGGTTTATACGACGAGCGGCAGCTCGTCGTATAAACCGGTTGGTACATGCCTGTCGGCAAACGCGTTTCAACTTGTAACTACTTGTGAGGATGCCGCGCTGAATAAAAACTAAACAAAGAACCGGTTAATATTGCTCTAAACAGTTTAATCCGAAAAAACCTTTATGTAAAGACTCCTCCAAAACCGGTCTCTACGAGCAAAACTGAATGGAAAGGTTTTTGCGTCGAGCACATAATAACGGTTTGAAAATTTAACCGGTATCCGAACCTTGGTTAGAAGTTACATACCGTCGAACAGTCGCCCCCATCCGGTGACGTAGGCAGTCTTACCGACGAAGTCCTCGTCATTATCAGGCACACACACCGGTAGAATGTTCGGCTGGAATGTCACTGGCTCGTAGAATCTGGAAATATAAAATGTTGGTACATAGCCTCTTTAATAAAAGTTAGTTATGTTGATATTGTCACTGAGACTGGTGTTGGGGCACTTGGGAAAATAGTGGTACACTTATTTTTAGTTGGCCAATGAATTGCGGTGGACACATCGGGAGTATTTTTATGCTAATGATTATTAGTAAAATCTGTATGGATCACTAATATCCAGGGTGACTATATTTCAACAGAAAATGTTCAGTGTTCAGCCTGTTCCGGTAATATTTTTTACAGCTTTTATAAATTATATATTTATAATAATCTTTCTTTTATCCAAATAGTTTATCGTGAATTTAAACCCAATCTGAACTGATGCAGCAGCATACCAGAATTTTACATGGAGCCTATCTGACCTGCACAACCCAGTTACTGGTTAAAACGATACCCCTACTAGGTAATCTAGGTACCTAAGACGTGCTGGACATAGGCTTTGTTCAGATGGCAAAATTTTCACTGCAGACCCACCGTACCTCCAGCCATACCTCTGGTAGTACGGTGGGTATTTCAAAGTTAAACGATATCACCAGGTAATAGTGCTGTATCACTAGTTAAAACCACTTCTGACAACAATAGTTTAACTTAGCTATTAATTAGTTACGTTTGCAATTTTTCTAATGCGTGACCAATTGAAATTTCTTTATTAATAATTTGTAACTGTACGTCTGAAATGAAGTCATGATGCGCGTTTTCTAATCGCGCGTCTAAACATCCTGATAGCATATCAACCGATCACATGCGCGCGCGTTAACGCGCGTCAGCGAGCGTTAACGCAGAGCTCAGAGAAAAGTCTAAACGCAGACGATCGCGAACTGAATTCTCTTTAAATTTGATCGTGCGTTAACGCGCGTTACATGTGAACTTAACCTTATAAAGTTATTTCAAACAGAAGTCATTCTGCAAACAACGAGACTAAAACTACTTATTTTCCTTGTATTTATAACTGACACATGAAAGCGACTCCGCTGACACCTAATTTTACTTCAATGAGCGCTTAAAATACAATAAAATGTAAAAACATCGCATTATAACAAAAATGTGGGAACTTTATGTAAAATAATGTTATACGTGATTCAAATATTTTACATACGATTAGCATAAAGTTGAAAAAAGTATATCTAACTGTACGTTGATAAACAAATGAAGGATTTAAAAAAATTAAAATATTAAGTTTTTGACACACGAGCAGGCAGTCGACCTGACGATAGGTAAGTCATCACCGCTGCGGAGATCTGCAATACTGGATGCATGGCAGTATGCGTTATAGCCATCTCAAAGATGAAGCTGAAATAAGTATCCGTATGTTCTAGTAATCACACCGACATCCATACCATTCAAACCAGCACACAGCAACGCTGATTGGATGATGGTATAGTACTTCTTCGAAATCTGTAAACAGACTCCAGACCCAGGTTGGCCGTAGAAAGAAAAACTTGTTGCGCACGCGTAGCATGACCACCGTAGAAATGGGTTTTGTTCGACGGAAGAATAGACAAAATGACAGATAAACAATCACAATCTGTCATTTTGTCTATTTTTCCGTCGACAAAACCCATTTCATTCATAGATGATTCCGCCTTGGAGTGGTGCAGTTCCATAAACGATGGGACATTTAATATCAAGTCCTGCGTGTCGTGTCATCTGCACATTAAAGGCGCCAAACACGTAGCCGAATTCAGGGCCGAGTCCATTTAGATTGCAATCAAGAAGTACTTCTTCAGGCAAGTTCCTTCACAAAGATCATTGGTCGAAAACTACAAAATATTGGAGGTTGACATACTGTTATTTAAGATAGTTAATTGATTCAGGCGTGACCTTGGGGAAATCCATGATAAAATGCAATAGACGTGGATATATTTAGTAACCTGTTCCAATTAGCTATTTCTAAAGAGTCTTAAAAAAAAACCTGAAAGAAATCATTCAATCAATCATCAGATTTCTTTCAGGGTTTTTTTAAGACTCTTAAGAAATAGCTCAGCGGAACAGGTTACTAAATATATGCACTTATATTGCATTTTTAAACTGTTATTTATAACTATTTCTTTAGTCTATAAACCTATTCTCATTAGTTACTAATACCATATTGTTTAAATAATAATAAAATTCAAAATAAGTGTTATTTATTTTGTGTCTAGAAATTATTCAAATTCTCACATTATGACAATATTATAGCTGGTATACGGTAGCTGTAAATCTAGACTCATTAAGTAAATAATATATTGGTAAAATGACTAATAATATGCCATAACGGGAACGCTTATTTGCCAAAAAATGCGAATAGCAGTGAAAAATACCAGTGACATAACATAGCTGCTCTTCTAGTAGCTGTAGTTCCTCCGTTATCTATACTATAATTATTATAAAGAGGTAAACTTAGTTTGTTTGTATGCAGGAGGTAATCTTCGAAACTACCAGTCCGATTTGAAAAATTCTGCATTGGATAGCACAATTCTTGAGGAAGGTTCGCGGACCGAGTCGCGGGCAAAAGCTAGTAATTTATATTCTTGCCAAATTTAAAGTTTATTAACTCAAGGAATAACATTTTTCATACAAACAAAATCCCCCCCTTTCACCGTCTTAGGGATGGAATTTATAAAGTCCTTTTTTAGTGGATACAAAACGAACGCACCTTCAAATTTTCTGTTTTCAATTTTCAAATGTCTTTAGGACCAGCTGCTGGGGCTGTGCGTTGATTTATATAAGTCAGGACTTTGAAATTTATAAACATGGTGGCAGGGACATCGACGCGAAATCTGTTACCATGGACTCAGTACATGATTCTGAACCCCCCTGCGTTGAAATATTTCGTGGGATATTTAAAAAAAAAACAGCTGTTTCATAGAAATTGCAATACCTACGCGGTCAAAATGTATGGAACAGCAGGTTTTTTTAAATAACTGACGTAAAATTTCAACGCATTGGGGTATATTTGTATATATTTCTTATCACGTTCTCGAAAACGGCTCTAATGATTTCGATAAAAGTTGTAAGGTGGGAGTTTACGGGGGCGAAAAATCGATCTAGCTAAGTCTCACATCAGGAAAAATTCATTTTCTCTATTTTCACCCGAGCGGAGCTCCGTCGCACAAGTAATTTGAATTAATAAGGTACAAAATTGCATTACCTCTCAAAATCTAGTTTAAAATAACATGGTAGAGTGGTAGTGACCCTTGTAAGGTCAAGTGCATCGACGAGTGACCGACCGCTTAGTGATTAAACAATTTATTAAATAGAGAAGGTTCTGTAGCATTTATGATGAGATTTCTTAGGAATAAATGACACCTCTTTTTTTCCGAAGGTGTAACAAAAAATCACTCAACGATAATGGCCAAGATTTGGGAGTGTTTTTTTTATGTAGGGCATCTCGTAGTTGACCTCTGAGATCATGACTACTTAACCGGGCTTTCCTGTGGGTGCCTTAAGCTACTACACTTAAAACCTCCAGCCAGGGGTTATTCAACTACATTGTGTGGATCGCCCGGAGGACACGGTGGAGCATACGGTGGAGGTCTGCCCAGCTTGGGCGGAGCATCGCCGTGTCCTCGTGGAGGCAAACGGCGGCGGTGATCTCTCGCGTCCGGCCCTGGTTCAGGCCATGGTACGGAGCGAGAGGAAATGGGAGGCCGTCACCTCCTTCTGCGAAGCGGTAATGCTCGCGAAGGAGGAGGCGGAACGTGTGAGGGAGAGGCAAACTTCGCGCCCTCACGCCCCTAACCGCCGCAGGAGGAGACGCCCTGGGTATGGCCACCGTAGGCGCGGGCTTGCGGACGGTGAGCAATGGGTGGCTCACCGTCCGATAAGGACCAGGCCCGGGTCGACGGCGCGTTGTGTTCCACGCGCGCCTCAAAGAGATGTCAGCAGAATTGAAGGGGTCCACTAGGGCCGATGCCTGCCGGGGTTGCGAAGAAAACCGAAAGAGAGATCGTGGCCCCCGGCAACAGGGCAACCGAAGGAACACGGGTGGGTTTTAGTCAGTAAGAGTCTGACACGCCCTCCCGCTCCGCCCAGAGCGGGAGAAGTTATTTGATGATTCCTCACCCAAAAAAAAAAGGGGTTATTCAACTATGCTAATTAAAACTAGGTGAACGCTCGCTAAGGGCACCCCCTGTGGGGAACGAACCTTGGCTTAGGGTGTCAACCGGAAAGAGGACATCAAGGATGGGACGGACTGGATTGGGAGTGTTAAAAACCGTTATACCTACTGTCTTATTGCTTACATAACTAATAATAACACCTTATACGTTATTGATTCTCCAAATGTCTTTTTTTTTTCATAAATAAAACCTATACGGCCGAGATCTTTAGAAATCCATGTTTATGTAAATCTTAATCTTAACCGACATAAAATCGGCAATTTTTTTATCAAATTTTGCAATAACTGAAGTTCCTCACAGGCCATACATTTTTCGGCAAAATATTATGAGGAAGCTGTCGTCTGTAATCCCAAGTTCTAGAAGAAAAATGTCGCCTATTCTGTCATTTGAAGGATTTAGCGTTGCAACTAAGGAACTCTAAAAACAATCCAGCGCGACGTTCACTGATGTGCTAACTGTTTTTATAACGACGCCAATCTGTTCCGAGATCAGTAGATTAGAGACATTAATAATATTATGGCAGACTGGTGATTATGTCATTAATATAGTATTTGATAAGCAGGTATGTCTGGCATGCGGTTGTTGCAAATAAATTATTGTGACAGTTGCAATTTTATTCTTTTGTGAGTTTTTGCAGACAAAAAAAAAACTTGAAACGTAATAATTATGGAACGATAATTTTTTTTAAATTACGTTATTGGCGAGTATTTTTACGTAGTTTTACATTGCCGTCTTCTATAAACGAAAATATCTTGTTATGAATCTATTTATAAGCCTCCGTTGAGAAATAGATTGTCAATTTGAGTAGCTATTGAAATTACAGGATTTACCTTTTCTTTAATCATAGTATTTACATAATATTTACTCTAACAGACTAAAAATAATAATATTTACAGGTATATAACAAAATCGGCCGAAAGATTCCGTATCATTTATCTATAAAAACGGCAAAAAATCACGTTTGTTGTATGGGAGCCCCCTCAAATATTTATTTTATTTTGTTTTTTTAGTATTTGTTGTTATAGCGGCAACAGAAGTACATCATCTGTGAAAATTTCAACTGTCTAACTATCACGGTTTATGAGATACAGCCTGGTGACAGACGGACGGACAGCGGAGTCTGAGTAATAGGGTCCCGTTTTACCCTTTGGGTACGGAACCCTTAAAAGGCCTTCCTTTTTAGGGAAAGAAAAATACGACCAAAGAGTGCACGCGATATTCAACTTTATTACTGATGTGTTAGCGTTTAGCACATAGTGGTGGCGGGGTGCATGGGGGCGGAGTTTGCATGGAAATTGACATTAGAGTGCCTGGTCTTAAGCCGTTGGTCCTGCGCCAGATCTCTCTCCGGTCGTGTCGAATTGCCGTCCCATCGGACTATGAGAGTGAGGGAAGAGAGAGTGCACCTGTGTCTACGCACACACTTTTTCACTAAATATCTCCCGCACCAAAGGCTGGCCTCCGCTGAGATTGGGCACCATGGTCGAATTTTTTTCTGGATATACTATAAATGTAGCCCAAATCAGTCATGCAACTCACCTTAGCAACGCCAGATCATACTCGAACGTGGCAGGATCGAAGTGTGGATGGCTGGCGACGATCTGAACTCTTCGCTCCACAAAGCCGTATGGTTCGTCGCTCTGAGCCAGGTCATGTTCACCCAGTCTCACTAGCAGTTCTGATGGAGGGACGCTGTGGGAGAAAATTGAGGATTAAATAGTGAGGAAACTTATCTAAACTAATATAATAAAGAGAAAAGATTAGACTTTTTGTACGTTTGTTTGTTTGCTTTCACGCTAAAACGGTTGAACGGATTTCGGTGAAATTTGGCACATGGCCTGGATTAGGACGAAAGATACTTTTTATCCCAATATTCTCACGGGATCGACACTTATGAAATCGCGGGGTGTAGCTAGTGAGTTAGATTAGAATGGTAATACATTAGTAAGATGCAGTGAGGAAGCGTGGTTAATTTACCCGTATCTTTTTGAGTTTAGCTGGTGGCTAAGTAATACCAGCCGCACGGGTCGAGCTAAAAGGTTAAGCTATGCTTGCCGGGGTTGGTCCGTGGATGAGTGACCATCTTTACATACTGAGACTCCTCCATGCCTCGGAAAGCACGTTAAGACGTTGGTCCCGGCTGTCATTCGTGGATCTTTGACAGTCGTTACGAGGCGTCAGAAGCCAGAAAGTCTGAGAACTAGTCTTACCAAGGAGTATCGTATTACACAGTTACTGGGGGAGATCAAATAGGCAGTCGCTCCATGTAAAATACTGGTATTCAGCTGCATCCCCAACATAGTTGGGACAAGGCTAGGCAGTGTTGAAACCACAAAATATTCTCTCAGGTTACCAACAGGGAAAGAACCTTCTTTTAAGTTAAAACCCATCACGAAATTCCATCAAAATCTCACTCATACTAGTGTAATCATATAAGGAAATTCACAAAATAGCAATTGACATTGAAAGCAACTGATACCTACTGATAATCTAATAGGTTATCTTGAGGAAAATGCTCATATGATGCGGTTCACGGGTAGAATTCCACTTACAAGATAATGAGTCGAGTTATGAGCGTATGTTATATTAATAATATAACATACGCTCATAACTCGACTGCAGTGCGAGAGTGCATTCTGTTCATACTTGATAGACAATGTGGAAAACCGATGTTTTGTTGATGAATGCAATTATGGTTCGCTCCGCAAAATCGTTTAAATAAAAAGCGAGTCTTGCTACGACACAATAAAGTGCAATTCAGGTCGCACAGCATTTCTTATATCTTCTGACTACATTACACCTACCGAATTGGCCCGACAAGACAGGCCTACTTGTAGCTTCATACCTAAAATGAGTAGTGATTTAGTGAACCATCTGTATTTATCTGTGGTACAACAAGAATGTAGATTGTTTTCAGTTGTATCACCACATATCTATAATGTAGGCGTTTCCAACAAAAAAATCAATCTGCCTAGCCTTTTCCCAACTATGTTAGGGTCGGCTTCCAGTCTAACCGGATGCAGCTGAATAACGGTATTATACATGGTGCGACTGCCTATCTGACCTCTACGACCCTTTGGTAAAACTGGTTGTCCGATTTGTGGACTTCTGACGACCCGTAACGACTTTCAAAGATCAACGAATGACAGCCGGGACCAACGGCTTAACATGCTTTCCGAGGCACGGAGGAGTCTCGACATGTAATGGGTGGTCACCCATCCACGAACCGACCGCGGCAAGCGTAGCTTAAAATTCAATCGACCCGTGCAGCTGTTATTATTTTAGCCAAGAGCCCCTACTATTTCCACCGACCTATGTATAATGTAGTCGTTTCCTACTTTAAATAAATAATTTTAGTAACAAGTTTACCTCCAACCTCCTTTATGATAGCATAACATTACGCCTGTATCCCTCGAAGGGTTTGGCAGAGGTGTACCTAAGTACACCCACATTTTGCCAGTTATGTATAAAACAAAAACCAAATGCATTAGATTTAAATTACCTAATGTTAAAAGTAGCGAATGTGACATCATATTGAATGGGGAAAAACTGGAATTTATTAAGCAAACGGTTTTCCTAGGAATCACGCTAGACGAGAAATTACAATGGGGACCTCATATAACATCTCTTGCGGGGCGGCTAAGCTCGGCCGCTTATGCTGTTAGAAAGATAAGACAGTTAACAGATGTAGAAACCGCGCGATTGGTCTATTTTAGCTACTTCCACAGCATTATGTCGTATGGCATTTTACTGTGGGGTCGGGCTGCTGACATTGAATCCATCTTTATTTTACAAAAGAGAGCTGTCAGAGCCATTTATAATCTACGTCGCCGCGAATCTCTCAGGAAACTATTTAAAAGGATTAATATTATGACGGTACCTTGCCAATTCATTTATGAAAATATTATGTATGTAAGGAAAAATCCACATCTTTTTAATAAAATAAGTGATAGACATAATTTTAATACTAGAAATAAAGATAAACTAGATCAACCATTTTTCAGATTATCTAAAGTACATACATCTTTTATGGGGTACTGTGTTAAATGTTACAACAAAATACCTTGTGACATATTGCAATTAAATGAAAGAAAATTTAAAACTCAGATTAAAAGTACACTTTGTAAACAAGCATATTACAAATTAGTGGATTATATCCAAGATAAGAGTGCTTGGAAACATGCTGGTCCTGCTCCATAGGACAATTTAGAATCAAGACAAAATCAAACAGGTTGCTAATTTAATTGTTAAATTTATAATTTTGTATTATATGACATTGATTTTACATTCTGTGATTACTTCCTCACACACCGACTTATTAATTTTAAAAACATTAGGAAAATCGTCTACTTTTACTATGTTTGTAAATATGTGAGCACCATGTATCTATCATATAATTAAATTATCTGTCGTTGCTTCATTTTTAATTCTTTTTACCTATTGTGGTATAGTAATTTTATTCTAGGTGCATCGTCTTCACATATAATTATTTAACTAATGTACGTACTAATACAAACTATTGTAAAACATTTTAAAAGAGTAACGGTGGAGTTTCTTGCCCATTCTTCTCCATACGAAAACTACCTTTTGGAAGGGGCGACTAGAATCAATTATATTATTCTGTAAATTTTGACGTTCAAAAGTGCCATACATGGGCCTATTTGAAATAAATGTTTTGACTTTGACTTTGACTTTGATGTTTGAGTCCCATGTCCCAAAAGAGTGCGAGCCTATTGCCATCAACCGGGCAAAAATCCAGACTCTGGTCTGACAAATTCCAGATGGAAAAACCTAATAATACTTTGCCCGACCCCGGAATCGAACCTAGGACCTCATGCTCAGCAGTAACACTTGACCAACGAGGTAGAATAAACTACTAAATAAAATAAATACAAAAATACTCACTGTTCAACGCAATGAGCTGCAGTAATCGCCCAGTTTTCATTTAACAGCGCAGCGCCACATTTATGAAGATATGTTGAAGTCCTGTACTGCCTCAGGGATATCTGCCACGGCCACTGCCCGAAGCCAGACTTCGTTCCCCCCACGATCCTGCCTTGAGGAGCCTGCCAGAGTCTTCGCCCACAGACTGCGAGCACCAATAGAGTTGAATTTAGAATCATTGTGGGGTTTTTATTGCATTTATTGGGATGGGAATAAATTTATTGGGGCGGGAAATTTTATTAGGGTTGAGGATGGGATTTATTGGTTGAGGGAATTATTTATTGGGTTTGTTTAGTGATGTGTGACGTGTGTTTTTTGGTTTGATATATTTATTCTGTGTGCTACTTGTGTTATTTGCAATTTTAATTAGTTGTTATTATTATCACTTCTACAATTTTTCAATTATTACTAACAATTATTATTAAGTAATTAATAACATTTTAATTAACGGTTGTCACTTTTGTATTAATGGGATCCACTAATTATAAGAAAAAAAAAAGGGTTTCTTTATCCTACACTGTGTATCCAATGTGTTCTACAAAACTAAGTACTCTTATTTCGAAAAACTAAAAGGTCGATGGACTCTGTTTCTCAGATTAACATCTATTCGCGCTAAACTTATTTACACTTCTTCGTAAGAGATTTTAAAATTAGAACACTACCTACGGAATTATTTAAATTCATTTGTTTATATTTAATTCAGGTTTTAAAATTCGAGTTCGAAATATTTAAAACTTGAAATCTTTGTGCAATCTTTGGTACTGACGGCAAAAAGAGTCCACTTTTTTTACCAAAACTGGATTGGTCTTGTTTTTGTTCAATAAAGCTTTAGAAGTTCTAATTAAAGTTTTTGCTCAATATATTGCCATTTAAAAAACCTTAACGCTACTGTTGAATAATTCTTAGTGTATGTTAATATTGCTAATTGCTAATACAATGTTATTGGCATAAAACGTGGTGCATCATTTTTAATTAATTTTTTAAATCCCTTATTTTGTTAACTGTATTTATTTTACTTATTTTTATGAATGAGTCAATTTCAAGGAACCGTATGAAAAACACTCTACACGAGTTCGAAAATTCACATTTAAATGTTCTTGAAACACTTTTCGCATTCGAAAATCGAAATTGAATTCGAAACACCAATGTTTAAATCCAGTTCACGAATGCACTTCATCCTCATACTCCCATGACATCTTTATTTTTACATTCTTACTCTTTAACAACCTCTTTGGCATTCTGCCTAGCCCACTTTTTGACATAACTTCGAAAACAATTGCAGATTAAAATTCGATTTTTATTTTCCAATTTTTAAATTGAGTCACGTCACTACTGTAAACACTTTTATTTTTCGAACGAATTAAATTGTACTACTACGTCACTTGCACATGCACTTTTTTTCAGAACTCGTAGTTCTCAGTTCAAAAAGTCCACATTTTTTTAAATGTCAATGCAAAAGCCACAACATTCGTCCTTGCAAACGCCTTGGCCGTGGCGTGCGGTCGCCTCGCGATCTCACTACTCTTTGTTTGAAAACCGAACAGCTTTTTATTTTTTTATTATTGTTTATGCATGGGCTGTAGAACATTTTGTTGGGACTCCAAAGGTCTTTAACCTGGCTGCCAGCTATTTTTATATTGGTTTGTGATAATAAAAATAAAAATAGTGTTGTTGTAGGGTTTTTCGGCAATGTCATTGGGTGCTGACATTCTATTGCTTTTTTTCGGATTAATTTATTTAATACTTCAACAGAGGCGGAGTTAGGTATTTTCTACAAATCAACATTTGGGTGATGCAGAGACAGACAGTGGGGCTGATTGAGGTGTACTTTAGGTAGATTCTTAGAGTTCTAGACAGACATCTCGTAAGCTGCAAATACCAGTAGGTATATTGCACAAAAGTATGATCAGCAATTTTTAGCGTACTTTGCTTAGTAAGCATGCATACCATTATAATGTTCACCAATTACCGGGGAAATTACGGAACGCACATAAACTGACCGCAAATCGCAATGGGTTTCATTTTGAAAGTTTACACATTCATTGCGTTATTTACATTGTTGACCAGACGGATTTTTCAAACCTCTGAAGCAGTGGATTAGCAATATCCTTCAAAACTCTCGGATTTAGGATGCAGAAGTTGTAACAAGTTACTTGCTTCTTACTTTTGTGCAAGCATTGTATATTAGCGACTTCAAACACAAATTCTGCTAGATTCTGTCTCACTACACGGCGTAATTATGTAACACACTCAAACTTCCAATGTCATTGATTTTGACAATTCAACAACATTAATTGCGTTATTTACGTTGTTGAGCAGACGAATCATTCAAACATATGAAGCAATGGTTTATGAATTTTCTTGGGATTGTGAGAGTAAGTGTGTTACGCAATCGGGTTGTAGGTCTTCTAAAAATGTAATTATCACCGATTAACGATTGGCTTTCATCACTCGTTCCAGTAAATGTAATCAAAAGAATCAAATCAAAACTTCATTATCTTGTTGACTAAAATTCTTCTCCACCGCGTCATGTTTTCTGGTTTCAACTTTATTTAGTTACTCCTAGGGTTGCCAGGTGTCCGGCTTTTTACAGTCGTGTCCAGCCAAATATACACAAGTTCGGCCTGTCCGGCTTTTGTTAGGCCAGGGTTTGGTCAACCCTGCCCGCCAAAAATTGCCTGGTATTGGTTGTTTTAATTACTTTCAATGTAAATAAGAAGACTGATTATTGATTGTTTTATTAGTTACTTTCAATGTGAAGAAGTCAAATTACTTTAGTAAGAACAAAATGTGGGTCTTAATTAAGAGTAGAGTAAGTATCAAATGATAACAGTAATTAATACACAAATAAAAATATTTGTTTTTCTTTTAAAAACCAGTGTATAAGGCTTTTAAGGCAAAATGTCCGGCTATTTATAAATCTGTGTCCGGCTTTTCTATTTTTGGGCCTGGCAACCCTAGTTACTATCTTTTGACAACGATTTGGAAGGCAGGAATGTGTCCCTTATTTGTTTTGTTGACATTTTTGTTTTATCGTTTTGGTCCTTTCCTTTAGCTTTTTGTTTGTTTATGTCATTCATTCGGCATTTTGCACTTGAAGTGAAACGACGACAGACAAAAACGACAAACACGAATCAAAACGATTTCATTAGTGACCCAATCCAACAATGTTAGTTTTCAGCATATTTCACTCGCGTTCCGAATCAACGAAAAATGAAATAAAATGAGCAGATGTATGTTCATTTCTATGTAATTTTGTCGGCGTCGTGTGAACGTGGAATGCAAAAAAAAATTACATTTACTCAAGTGAAGCGTCTGATATCAGCTAAAAGCTGGATCACAAGCAATTTCTATTTATGCCCAATTTATGGCAATACGTATATGCATAATCGGCCTATAACGTTCCCACTGCTGGGACACAGGCCTCCTCTCTGTGGGAGGACCTGATCCACCACGCGTGCCCAGTGCGGGTTGGATAATAGGACTCCTTCTTAATTCAAATTGTATTTTTCACCAATAGCTCGGTTTTGTCGCGCCACGTTTCAATCAGCCTCTAATCTCAGTTTTGACAAAGGCTAACAATCATCTGTTAGTGGATTAGTCAATAATAAGTATGGACATGTATTTGACTTAATCCGTAATTATAAAGCCTAATCCATCCATCCGTGACTGTGGGGACATTTTCATTAATTATACCGCGTGTAAGGTAAGGTGTTCACTTGCGGAGAAGTTCTCCTGTACATGTTAGAAAATTTATGGTTATTTATTTAAATGACCAGTACCCTGTACCTGTACCCAGTAGAATAATGCTGAGCGATAGCCGATTTGCGTGGATGTGACGCATGCTTCCCCCAATCTTTTCTCATTTTTGTATTTAAAACTTTTTTTTCGTCATGTTTACCGCAAATAAACGTTTTTTCTTTCTTATTTTCTTTCTTACCCTAATTGGGTAACTTATTTTCGTAAACGATTATGACTAATTTGTTTCATTTTGACAGTTCAACAACATTCATTGCGTTATTCACGTTGTTAAACAATTATTTTTCTTCAACTTATGAAGCAATGGATTAGCAATCTGTTTCAAATCAAAACAAATTGTGATTGATCATGTATTACGCAATTAAGGTACAGGTCATGATCGGACGTTGTGGTGATCCCTGAGAGTGGCCTTTCTCCAGTATTGGTCGTCTTTCCGTTGAGTTGATTATTTTTAAATGGCCATGCAGATTTTACTGAACTCTAAGAAGAATACTAGACATATCTCTGCATTCTTAATTGTTTTCTTAATGTTTTCATCGTACCGTAGATATCTTTTTACAATCTGTAATTTTGGTTGTCAGGCTACGCATGCAGGTTATCTGTATACATGTCATTATATTCTGTGGTTATTACTCTGTTATTTACATAGCGTACATTTGTACATTTTGAGACATATCACGCTCAACTTTCAAAAAACTCAAAACTCAAAGCATTTATTCAATTTAACCAATTACAGGCACTTTTGAATTGTCAAGAGGTCGATCAGTCAGAAAGATGAAGCTTGTTCCCCATTCTAAAGCGTAGTAGGTTTTTATAGAGAGGAACGGGCAATACACTCTGCCAACCGTGTCAATTAACCCAGGCTATCACAGTCCACTGGTGGACATAGGCCTCTCCCAGGCTACGCCACAACACCCTGTCCTTCGCCTTCCACATCCAATCTGTCCCAGCCATCTTCTTAAGGGCGTCGGTCCATCACAGAAACCAATCGATGACAGCCAACTATTTTTTGCTGTTAGAGCTCCTCCCGCCATTGAACACCCAGCCTAACAGTCAAAACAATCAGTTTACCCAACAATGGCGTCGTATAATTAAACTGTAGTTAATAATCTAACAATTAGTTAGCGTCATGCCATGAGTAACAATACTTCCTTATTCTGATGTCGGTTGAGGCAGAATACATTATTATATGAGTTTATTACAATTATTACATAACGTAACTTCACGCCTACATTCCAAGGAGGGTTAGGCAGTGGTGTAGGTATAGCTTACAATGTTTGTAAATATGTGAGCACCATGTATCTATCACATAATTAAATTATCTGTCGTCGCTTCATTTTTAATTCTTTTTACCTATTGTGGTATAGTTATTTTATTCTAGGTGCATCGTCTTCACATATAATTATTTAACTAATGTACGTACTTATACAAACTATTGTAAAACATTTTAAAAGAGTAACGGTGGAGTTTCTTGCCCATTCTTCTCCATACGAAAACTACCTTTTGGAAGGGGCGACTAGAATCAATTATATTATTTTGTAAATTTTGACGTTCAAAAGTGGCATACATGGAACCTCCTTCCTATTTGAAATAAATGATTTGACTTTGACTTTGCTTGACCCACATAATTTCGTCAGTTATGTTTAAGTCCCACGTAGGTCATGGAGGAGAGCCAAATGCCGAATACTGCCATTGGCCCGGAACAAATCCTACTCATAATATTATAAATGTGAATATTTGTGAGGATGGATGGATGTTTGTTACTCTTTCACGCCAAACCTACTGAATGGATTTGTATGAAATTTGGCACACAGATATTTTATAACTTGGATTAATACATAGAATACTTTTTATCTCGATATTCCCACGGGATCGAGACTTATGCGGGTGAAACCGCGGGGCGCTGCCAGTAATATTATAAATGTGAATGTTTGTGAGGATGGGTGGATGTTTGTTACTCTTTCACGCCAAAACTACTGAAAGGATTTGGATGAAATTTGGCACACAGATAGCTTATAACACATAGGATACATTTCATGTTGGTAGTACGTTCCCGTGGGATTAATTCCGACTGCCACGCGGGCAAAGTCAAGGGCGACAGCTAGTCATCCATAATGTAATAAGCAATATAAACTAGGGGATAGCATAATCAGCCTAAAACCTTCCCTTTGCTGGGACACAAGCCTCCTCTCTGTGAGAGAGAGTGGGCCGTAACCCACCACGCGTGCCCAGTGAAGGTTGGAAGTCTTCACATTTCTGGTTCTTCACGATGTTTTCCTTCACCGTTTTTGACTCAGTGATGCATCTCTGGATCTCACGTTCAGTGCGACCGCTAGACCAAGTCAAGACACCAAAGAGAGAGAGAGACTCAAGAGATACAGAGAAGAGAGAGACAGAGAGAGAGTCTTCAAGTATTTTAAGGATGAATAAAAATAATATTTTAAGGCCTGATTTATGGCAATCAGGCTTATTACAACTAACATGGGACTTAAATATTCCTTGCCAAATGAGATCCTACCTACCCCTTTACGGGATATAGTCATGACAATATGTTTATCTACGTCAATCAAATTACAGTCAATCTTATTATATGTAATTACGGAAACCGCTGATCACAATTAAAGAAAATCGAGGCCAATTTATTCATTTCAATTAATTGTTTAAGTATCGTTCATTTGTTTGTAGGTGATTTATTGATTTAAACAATGGCAGGAAATGGAGAAATAGGGTGACATTTTTATAGTGACACTTTTTACACAATTCGTCGATAATTGTTAATCAATTTCCATTTCTGAAGTAGTCTGTATTTTTTTCCAACTTGAAATCCTTTTTTTTTAAATTACTTTATTGAACATTTATTTTTAACTAGCTGACCCGACCGACGTTGCCCTGTCCAAATTTAAATTCCCATAGAAAAAAGCACTTTTTTTAATTTTTTCCCGAATTTTGCAAATGTTCCGGGCAACGGGCTAAAAACCTTATTCGGACTTCGACACTTCAAAACAAAAAACACTACAAAGCAAAAAAATATTATACTTTAATTTCGGAAGTCGGTGTCTTTGGTTTTGAATTTTCGTTTTTTGCCACCGACTTCCGAAATTTAAGTTATTTTTTGCTTTGTAGTGTTTTTTTTTTTTTTGGAAGGCGGTTTTTTTTAATTTTTATTTTCCACTTTTTAGTTGTGGTTCCACACAAATTCGAATACCACCACCTGCTATGTAAATAAAAGTGACATGAACTTATCATATCATCCACATATCTACTACGTGGGAAAAAAATACGTATTATTGAAGCCAACTCAAAAAATATCCAACCAAAGTTAATATAATTTATATGGAACCACTTTGAGAATATACAATCGAAAAAATTAAAAAATCGGTCCATAATTGACGGAGCAATCGGTGGACATACATAAAAAAAAAACAAACATACGCTACGAACACATAACCTCCTCCTTTTTGGAAGTCGGTTAAAAAATAGCCAAATCGGTCCAAGCTTTCTCAAGTGATGCGCTTATATACCAACGAACAGCATTTAATCTTGATTTATTTACGTATATATATCGATAGAATATATTTAATTCCGCTTTTATTTAAGTATTTTTTTTCTAAGAGAGAGTCAACCTTTAATTTCTTTTGTTTCTGAACATTATGTTTATTTAGACGTGGAGTTTATTAAATCTTCGAATTTATGGCCTAGCCCTAGATATAGTGTTATTTCACATGTAACATCTAAGAAACGTCTAAGGAGCTCTTCCTTTTTTTAAGGTTCCGTACCTCAAAAGGAAAAAATACGCTACCCACAGGATCACTTCGTTGTCCGTCCGTCAGTCTGTCAAGATCTATTTTCTCAGAAACGCGTGGAGGTATCAATTTAAAATTAATATAAAATACGTAGATCTATGTTTTCTTAGAGCTCTAAAAAAATCAAGCTTCTATGTCAAGGCAATAAAAAAGAAATACGGCCATTTGTGTGACATGTTTTGATACTCGCAAATAAATCAAAACCTACACAGAGTACTTCCCGTTGACGTAGAATCATGAAATTTGACAGCAAGGTCTCACAGCACAAGTATTATTACATTTCTTTTTGCTGTTAAACATTTGCAGTTGGAGAATTAACCGTGACGTTTATATCGATGTATGGGAGAACATGTTTCTCAACTACTAAGTATTAAGTTTGTTCTTGAGATAAATTCATCCCAACTACGGAACCCTTCCTTATCCGTGGTCCGACACGCACGTAGCCGGTTAATGTTAGTTTGTGTATTGTATTTACGGGTTGTCAAGCTATGACTGTGGAAATTAAAACATATTAAGTGATTTGTGGTGCATGCGGGACTAATTATTGTGTTTGTAAACCACATTTTTATGCCTTGAACAATGAGAGGTGATGTCTAACAATTGGTTAGTGTAGGTACATAAATTCATGATAGAACTAATAATTCTCACCGTTTTTATAATCAGACATGTTGACAGCTTCCGTTGTGGTTTCCGGCACCAGGGTTGTCGTAGGAATGGCTTCCTCTGCAACATAATTACAATATTTATTTTATAACATACTTAATTCCTTTATCATAATCATCTGAAATCAATCTGCCGAGCCTTTTCCCAACTATGTTGGGGTCGGCTTCCAGTCTAACCAGATTCAGCTGAATACCCGTATTTTACATGAAGCGACTGCCTATTTGACCTCCATAAGTCAGTTACTGGGTAACACGATGCTCTTGGTAAGACTGGTTGTCAGACTTTTGAGCTTCTGTCTACCCGTGTCTTCTGACTGTCAAAGATCTACGAATGACAGCCGGGAAAATCGGCTTAAAGGCCTTTCCGAGGCTCGGAGGGGTCTTGACATGTAATAGATGGTCATCCATCTACGAACCAACCGCGGTAAGCGTAGCTTAACCTTCGATCGACCCGTGTGGCTATTATCATTTAGGCACAAGCCCCTCAGTGCAATTTTTCTAGCTAGTCTATCAAAATCTTGACCTATACTTCCTTTTCTTCCTTTTTTAAAAAGGAGACAGAGGTGAGTGTGTGTTTGTGTTTGTGTGTGTGTGTGTCTGTGTGTGTGTGTGTTTAGCTGCTGTTGTTGTAAAGAGTTGTTACGGGTCGTCGAGAAGCCCGAAAGTCTGACAACCAGTCTTACCATGGGCATCCGGTTAGACTGGAATCCCACCCCGATACTTAGGTGGCAGAACCAACTATAATAGTAGTATTTAAAAGGTATTCTGTCAACAATTAACTATTTACTGTGTCCCAAAAATTCGAGACATTATCAGTTTCATTCTGAAATTAAGGCTAGCTGAACCACTGCGCCCATGCCCAGTTCCATTTAGTAGATGAAACTTTTTATTTAGGTGGATATCAGTGAAAACAGTATATTCAAATACTTTATTTTTGTTGAACAGTAAACAGTACTTTAGACTGAAAAACAGTATTAAAATACTGTTTTCAACATTATGGCTGGCAACCCTCTAGACGATCAATTTGCAGTTTGCGCATCAATGTGTAACAATCACGTAAAAATTGACAGTTGCAATTGATCGTTTGACCCTTCACCACTGACGTGCGGTGGTCTGTACGTCGGAGCCATAATTCACCACTTGAAAATCAGTGCTCACCAGCTAACAAAATATGTACAAAAATACTTTGGATATTTAAAAAAAATCCTAAAAGAATAATTTATATAACTCACCAGTAGGTTTAACAGCTTCAGTGGTGCTAGAACTAGTACCATTCTTCTCACTAACACTTTCAGTAACATTTTCAGAGGAAACGGAGCTGAAAGTCGTCAAGCCAATACTGGAAGTCGAAGTCGGTACAGTTGGTGACAGCGTCACGTTGACAGTAAACTCTAGGATCGGTTGTTGAGTTGTTACTGTTGTTGATGATGACGGGACTTCTGTTGTTGTAGTTGTTGTTGTGGAAGTTGTTGTTGGTTCTACAGTTTGTTGTTCTGTTGGTGTAAGTTCTACAGTTGTTGGGGGAGGTGTTTCTGGTACTGGTGCTTCTGTTGTCGTCGTTGTTGATGTAGTTGTTGTTGTGGGTGCAACAGTTGTTGTCGTAGTGGTAGTTTCAGTTGTTGATGTTGACGAAATAGTTGTTGATGGGGTTTCTGGTTTTGGCGGGATTGTCGATATTAGTACCCAGCCTTCTGTTGGCCATTTTTCTGGAATTTATAATGATGATATTAATGAAAATGGTAACAAAATCTCGTAACTTTATAACGACAAGATTTTATGCTTACGCTTCCTAATGTTATTATCATAATAGAATTATGTATGAACATGAACATAATGTAACTAGATGATGTCATTGTGACTTAAAATATTTGAACTTCCATAAAAATGGCTGGTAATACGAGACTCATTATTTTTAATAAACAATGTGGTAAAAAAACAATTGCTTGTTACTACCTTGTTAAATCTACGGTTACAGATTACTTGATTACGTACCTTTTATGACATTTAACTAGAATTGGATACTGAGGTTTTACAGAGGGACCGGCGAAACGAGAAAAACGCTCAAAAAATTCTAATGAATTAATATTGATTATTAATAGGAATATGTCAAAAAGGCCTGTTATTGATGCTATTTTACAAGGCGAAACTAAAAAACAAGTAGTATTCCACATTGGCTCTAGAACGCAGTAACTAACTACTCCAACTCACAGTATTATTCGTATCATTCCTTTATCCAACAATGGAATATTCAGGAGAAGAGCAGCAATTACAATTTAAGTAAGTTCCAAAAAAAATCAAATTCAAAATATTTTATTTCATATAAACCTACACGGGCACTTATGAAACGTCAGAAGCTAGGTGCACGGTTCCAATTGTTCGCTTCCTATGGAGAAGAGCCGGCAAGAAACTCCACGGTTACTCTTTTAAAAATAAATGGCTTTTACTTTAAAAAAACAGTGTTACTAGGTATGGGAGGACAATGTTGGTCTTTCAATAAAAACATATATGTAAACATAAACATATCGGTTACTCTTTTAAAAATAATTGGCTTTTACTTAATACTTTAAAATAACAGTGTTACTAGGTATGGGAGGACAGTGTTGGTCTTTCAATAAAAACATATATGTAAACATAAACAACATAATATAAACATATCATATGTTGCGCCGACCCCATTTAAATTCTGATTAGTTAGGGCACGATTACTATAATGATGCTTACCTACCTACATACATGAAAATGTGCATCATAAATTATCAAAATCTTCAATCTAACCAGATTACTGTATTCTTTATTTTTCATGTAGTTAGTGACTAACCTGGTGTCAGAGATTTTATGCCGCCCATGGGCTTCTGACTTGGCTTCACATGCCGTCGAGAAATATCTCTCAGGCATGCCGATTTCGTCACGATATTACAATGACTGGATTGATTAATCCATTTCTACAATTCGAATTCACAAATCGTCCCAAAAACACGAGACATTTTGACAATTCTCACGAGAATCGTGACTCGTCAAGCTACTAGCGTTAGGTAAGTGGAACACGGTAGTCACGGCAATGACTTCGTGATCGATGCTTGATCGAGTACCGTTCCGTGATGGTTGGAACATTGCCAAGAGATAGCAAAGGTTAGGTTAGTGTTAATGTTAAGAGCTGGCGCCATACCGGACGCATCGAACGGCTTAAAACTCGAACGGAATAGCCTGAATGTAGAAGGACGAGAACCGGGGGTTGTGACTGACTTTGCGAGAGGCAGCAGCATCGTTGAATGAATTTAAATTAGAGTATTTTTCAAGTCATGTATTTGTATGTTTGAGAAATCTTGAGAGGTGAATGAGTTAGAGCTCTCATCGAATTTGACAAAAGATGACCAATGCCAAAATATGAAGTGTGAGTCAAACCGTAAACATTCTCACAACAGACATATTACCTACATTACCTATCTACTTATAAAAATTCTAAGAAGAAACGATATGTCACCTCTATGACAAATGATTTCTACGAATTTAAGGTGTTAAGATATTAATGGGTTAACGGTATTAATAACAATGGAGGATTCATAAATTACTGGATGAAGATAAGTATTTTAGCTGATATAAACGTGAAAGTAGGAACAAGTAAGCCCATGAATTAGATTTTTTTAAATAAGAGATTGAATAGATTTAAAAACGTAAACTGCAACAGCCGGATAGGTGAAAAAATAGACTTTCTTGGAGTAGTTTTGAGTAATAAAAAATCTATTGTTAAGGCTACAGATTAATGGATAGTTACTGAATTTCATTAGGATAATTACAGGCTGAGTTCCTTGACGATTGAAGTGATTGATGTGCCTGACAGACATGCACAGCCTATTCAAAAGATAGAAACATAAAAGTAAGATAAAAGGGTTCCTTAGGTGATGTAGATGTGTTTTATCAGGAATTATTATTTTACAAAAGCCACGCGAATAGTGGTCAATTTGAATTATGAATAAAAAACAATAGGTTTAAACAATTATACCATATTGGTAGTTGAAGATTCGAAGGTTGTTTGGTAGACATCGTTATTAGCGGAAATTATTTTTATTCATAAAATTAAAGATATTGTATAATATGAGCTGTGTAACAATATGTAAGTAATTAAAATAAAGCATAATGATTCTGTTTCTAAAATGGACGCGAACGAAGTCACGGAAAAGGCTTTTTCGTTTCCATACCGAAGTAGATGATAAGAAAAACATCGAAATACCTCAATCAGAAATGAACGATTCTCCCATTTCCCACAACGCTGAGAACTGTGATATGAAGAAAAGAAAGTGAGCCCTGTATCTAAAGTGAGACAATGCAATGAGTTTGACCCCAGTTCGCTCGTGTACGGCCTAGATACGTGAGGTGTGTCCTAAGTAAGGCGACAGTGGTAGGAATGATGACGGGGCGACGACCTGAACAATTATAGACCTAGTGGTATTGTGTAAAACATAAAACCATGGATGTATTTCCCGAAGGATGTTCTATCGGGCCATGAGAGTGAACGAAGAGAGAGTGCAACGTTGATGGCTCGTCTCCGCTAAGATTGGCCGCTATGACCGTAATGTGGTCAGGAGGCCCTGCCCGAAAGGCATATAGTGCGCCCACATTTCGCCAACTTTATTAGAAGTCCCATACTATAGGAGGCTATGGACATAAATCGGGCACAATTTCAAGATTCATGAAAAACCTGAGAGTTTCCTCATGAGAAACCAACCAGGTAACACTTTGCCCGACCCGAATGACGAGAGGTATAAACAGTCGCGCTTGAGACCACTAGACTAATGAGGCTGTCAAACTAAAACAAACTGCTGTAAACATCAATCTTCTAAGACTCAATTGGCGCAGTACTGAGCAATTAGCTTCAGAGCTACAGGTCAAAAGTGGGCTATAAATTACGGTAGAAGCAAGGAGTCAATATTTGTAAAGCCTACTAATCGTTGTTCCGGGTCTGGGTACTTGTGAATTTGAGATTGTGAACGCAGCTATGACAGGTGAAGTCCGCAGTGAAAATTTGTTGTCATAGGTTGGGCATATGATGCGGAGGAATGCGAGACATACTAGAGGAAAGTTAAGAGTATGTAAGAGTAACATGAGACATGGAAGATAAAACAAACAATAGGGATGATGACTGAAAATGTTTTTTTGTCCGTCATGTTGATTTAAAAAAAATACTTGACACGATTTTTTTCTTTAATTATGTAATCAAAAGATTACGGCGATACATTGAGTTAAAATGTGCTATGCATCACGAGTATGTAGATTTTATACTTGTGACGTAGCACTGCCCAATTTCAATGCGTTTTATCTAAGGATTTTTTTTTTATTAATATGATTAAGCAAAAAATACGTGTCTAATATTATTTTATTATCTAACTAACAGACTAAATAGAATTTATTTTGAAGTGAAAACTTCTTTAGGCGCGTTGGGCATTTTTGAGATGGGACTAAACTATTGGTTTCGCGACACCATGACGACACCTCATTTTTGTAAATGCGATTGTGCTCTTTATTTATATTATATTATAGATCAATGTTCTATGCAAGTATTTGTACTTTAAAGGTTTTGTAAACGCGATTGTGCTCTTTATTTAGATAAGGTTACGGACCAATACAAGTATTTATTATCTTCTTATTATTATCTTCCAACAAGGCGATCTTGTTCAAGTTTTCACTTCTGTCGGCACTCCGGGAGTGCCACCACTATTTTTTTTACCCAGTTGTCATCCCTATTATGGGCGGCTTATGTGAATGATTAATATGACTAGGATGGAAATGATTACTCAGAATGAAACAGGAATGGCGGCTAAAAGAGAAAGCCTTCTCTTTTCATAGCCATGAAGAAGACATACTGTATTGAACCCAAATTGAAATAAACGCAGAAGAATGACGATGATCTTTTTGAAGATCAACAAAACATTAACAAAAAGTTACCCACTTACTTCTAAACTTAAGTTGTATACACAATAGACACTTGTAAAAGATACTCCGGCATTTGTTATTGACATAACCCGGTAATTCTCTAGTGTAGGGTCACTACTATCAATAATGTCAATCGTGTCAATATAGCAGAGCGAATATTAATTAGAAACGAAATAGGAGTTAAGGTGACTTTAAGTTTTAAACTGTTAACGATGACAAATAAACATAAAAAGCTAAAAACGACACTAATATTATAAAGACGAAAGTTAATCTCAATGTCTGTCTGTTTGTTGCGAATATGCAACGAACTGATTATGATTTTTGACACATACAAAGTTGAAGATCAAAAGAGAACTGATTCTGGCTCAAGCCTTATTTTTTCTTTAACGAAAAAAACAAACAAATTAATTGATGTGTATTATTAATTATGTGTATTGTGTATCTTTTCTCGGATCGGCACAAGCTACTCATATGATGAGAACGTATATGTAGTTCGAAGTACAAAATTTAACCAATAAGCAAAGTCGAGGAATCAGTCTCTTGTCCTTAGGGTTCCACTAGTCGACGGCCCAAACTCATTGGTGGCGTGGCTAATATGCATGCTAGTTAATAAAGTTATTTATTTATTTATTTAATTTGTTTTATTTAGTATTTTTTTATATAGTTTTTATTTATTTATTTATTTAGTGAAATAGACGATGATTTATAACAAAAACGAGCGCGTAAAATTACATGAATAGACCTTTGGGTGTATAGATATTATGGAAAAACTATTGGATATATCTACTCAAAATAAAATTATTTTAACTTTTCAATAAATTATCTATTCTATTTTGCCATTTTCATACTACTTAAGTTATTTATTTACGACCAAAGATGAGTTAAAATTAGTGTTGAAATATGGAAGTATCGACGCTCATAACTTCCAAACCAATACTTTTTTCCCAATTCTGCTTCCATACAGGGCTAGATAATGACAAGGCAAATTGATTAAATTTTTTATTTTGCTAAGCAGACGAGTAATCAGCATACTACGTTTGTATGGTAGAATGACAACTAGTGCACCCTTAAGGTCTCATTAGAAAACTAGCGTCAGACAGCATTTGTCTGATATTAATTATTTTCACTTTTTTATTTTGTTATTTTGTGTTTCACGAACTGTGTCCAAATAACCATTATTATTTTTTCTTTTCTTTGGTCACTAATGTTTTTATGACGAAGGGTCAAACAATGATTCTTTATTTTATTCTTCTCTGTAACATACTCATTTGTCAAAGACTTTTAGAAAAAAATTAGACATGACAAACAGGTACATTACATGTACTCTTTGCCCTCCTCTAGATACCAAGCTATCTGTATCAAACTTCAACACAATCATCTTCACAGTTTTGCAAAGAAATATATCAAAACAAACAGCTGAGAGTTGGGACTCACTTTCGTATTTAGAAGTGTAGATTCCGTTTAACGCAAATACAACCATCAAACAAAAAAGAGTTAAACCACATGCATGAGCAAACAAACAAACTTCACATCAATTCATGTCATAAAGTGTAATGGCCATAGAGTCATTGAACTTATTTACCAAACGCGTAGGTAGGTGACAATCTCACAAATGACAAAAACATAAGTGGCTAAAACGAAATGCGGTATTTTTATGACGTCACACAAATGAGTAATGACATACATAATTATGTACATATACTACGATAGTCCTTATTAATTTCTCGCATACAATGAATGAAAGCAAATGGAGTTTTTTTTTAAACTGAAAAAGAGAGACCGACTTAATAGAGAGATGCTCTAATTTCAGAAGAAGAGATGCAGTCATTCCTTACGAAAGTAGGTTTTGAAGTTATAATAAATGCATCACTTTTTATAAGTAACGAAACTTATAAATCATCAGACTTTTAATGACCCAATGCAGGAGTCTATTACGCCTGGACAGGAACGGCCTGCGCCTGGTGACGGGGACCATCACAGGACACTGCTCGTTAAACAAACACTTCCACACGATAGGCATAACGGACAGTCCTCTGTGCAGGGCGTGCATGGAGGCTGAGGAAACCGTTGCGCACGTGCTCTTTGAATGCACAGGCGTCACCCAGATTAGAACAGAAACCCTCGGGTCACCAAGATCTTTCACAGATGTTCTGAACAGACCAGGAGCTTTGATTAACTTCTGGAGGGAGGTGGGCTGGTTGGAATAACCCCCCAAGCGGCCGCCATGGCCCACGTACAATGGTCCACCTGACGGACTAAGTGCGGAAACCAAACCCCATAACATAGAACATAGAACATAGACCCAATGTAGGCCTCCTATGACTAAAAAAGAAAGAACATTAGTCACTATATACGCTTTCTCACTACATTGTCATGAACTGATATTACTAATTAATGGATTAGAAAAATGTATTAGACGAGACGTTTAAAGTCCTCATCGAAATGCAAAGAGCATCATAGCAATCCACAAAATACGTAGACATAACAGAATTGACGATAATCTTCTAGTTTACATAACGGATCTCAAAAATAAGCCAAGGAGACGCAAACTAAAAAGTCATCAAGTTTGAATTGATATTTGACTAGTCAAATCATTATCCGAAGCTCCAGTATTGGATAAGTTAACACATGAAACAGTGAGTCTAGCAGGAACGCGTGGAGTAAACGTAAAGAATATGCAAAAGATTTTAAAATTTATTGAAAATACTGGTTTCTCAAATAATATTTATTTAGTTTTAAGAGTTTACTCATATCTATCATCATTCCCCCTGCCCTTATACCAAATTTATTTGGGGTCAGTGCAACATGACATGTCTGCGTTTCATGTTTGTATTTCTCACTTCTCTGTAAGTTTTCATATCGGTAGTCACCTCCTTTCTGTCTTTCACACAGTCCATCCATCGTTTCTTTGGTCTTCCCCTACTTTTATAGCCATCGACATTCATACTCAAAACTTTCCTCACGACATTTTCCTCATTCCTCCGTTTCACATCCCGTACCATGACAACCGATTTCCACTTATCTGTGGACAATACTTATTGTGCTTTTCACAAAAAAAAAAAATTACTCCAGACGTTCGTGCTAGGCTCACTCACTCTCTTACTAAGTAAGAAATTTCTAACAAATTGGCATTCACCAAACGATCCAGATCTAAGATAAGATGATCAGAATTATATAATTAGTAGATTTATAGATAGTGTCAATCACAGGTTAAATATACCATAGGCGTAACAAGCAACTAATTTATGAGTTCAAACACTTTGGTGAGAAAATTGAAGCGTTTTTTTTTGCACCGACATTGATATGCTATGCTCGTGGTTTATTAGTACAGTAATTTTGCAGTCTTAGTTTCAATACTGATAGAGTTCAAAATGGCGACTGACAGAACGGAAACCAATCACATAACTGCAAAATTTAGTGTACTACTAATCGCGGCACGGTTCAAGTTGTAATGAACGCACTGTAGAATGCCTACTTGATAGGAAAGATTATTGAAGTAACAGATCGATTAAGTGGTATGACGATTAAGAAGTTACGTTCTTTTTAGCGTGTCGATAGCTATCTAAACGAAGTTGGCCTAGAATTTGGCTTCGAGTATAAATTTGAATTAGTAGATACGGATATTAACAGCACTAAATAAATACAAATGATTTGAAGCAAATGGATTTGAAAATATAATATTTTGGAGGCAATGATTATCATCAGGTATTATAATAGTTGTCTTTGTAGGATTGTTAAAATTTTACTAGTACTTCTAAATCAGTTATCAAATATTATATTAATTGCAAGAAAACACTTACCGTCAGCTTCCGTGATCTTCTCGGGCTGTTTCGTAGCAACCTCTTCAGTAGTCAACGTTTCAACTTTAGTTGATTCAGTGGACACTGAAGCAACTAGTGGTGAAGTAGGCACTGCGGTTTCAGTAACCAACTGCTCTGCTTCTGTCGTTGATACAACCTCAGTTGCTTCAGACGCTTGAACCGTCGTTTCTTGCACTGTTTCCGTGACCGTTGTTTCGAGAGTTGTTTCAGAGATAGTTGTTTTATCAATTGGTTTCTCTGTTTCAGTAGCTGGTAAGACTTCAGTAGTTTTCTCAACTTCAGTTACTGGGTCGGTTGGTTCAATCACTTTTTCTGTTACAGTGGTTAAAACTGTTGTTGGTGAAGATGGTAGTTCTGTTGTTGTAGTTGTAGAAGTCGTAGAAGTAGTTGTTGATTCAGCTGTCGTTGATGACGCAACGGTAGTGTTGATATATGTGATGGAAACTGATGATGGTCGAGTAAATATAGGTTTAGAGCTTGTTGATTGAGGTAATATAGTTATGTTAAGTCTAGGAGGAATAGGCAAAGGCTTTTTCGTTGCAGGAGGTCGTTTGTTTGGAGGCTTGTATGGTGGTTTTCTAGTGCTATTATAAACTGGCTTCACAGGTCTAGGTTTATAAGTAGATAAGGTATATTGAGGTCTTGTATGGTTATAAGGCTTTTGTGATGATGGTCTGAAGGTTGGCCTTGACGGCTTACGAGTAGGTTTTGGCTTAGAAGTGGTTGTACCTTTTGTAACATCCTCCTTTTCAGGTTTTTCAGTAAATATACTATTCTCACCAGAAACTGTTTGGAATGTGGATAGTTTCATAGGCAATTCAGTGACAGGTGCTTCAGTGATTTTACTTTCAGCCTTCATTGTAGTTTCTACGATAGCTGATGTAGTAAATTTAACTTCATCGTTCACTATTTTATTGTCGATCGTTGATTGTTCTTCTGATTTTGTTTCTAAATCCATAGCCTCAGTTCTATCAAGTAACGTATCAGATTTTTCTGTTACTGTAGTTTCAACTTTTTCTGTAGTTGTGGTCTTTTTCGTAGGGAATATATCTGGAATCTTACTAACTGTAATTGGAACTTTATCCTCAATTTGTGGATGTACAAAATTCGCACTGTCTATTGAATTATCTTCTATGTTGTTGCCTATAATTTGTGGTAGGATTGTTTTGTCGGGGATCTGGCAACAGGACCCGAAGTAGAATCTGTCTATGCAAGTCCCGAGGTGGGTGCCGTTGGCTTTGAGGCAATCTATGGCGAACATACACAGGCCCTCCTGTGCTGTTCTTCTTGATATGCAGGGCAAGTGTCTTATATTTCTAGCTAGTGGCACTGGACCTGGAAAGAGAGAAAGAATAGGTTAACATTTTGTCATAAATACATGTTGATTAAAAATGTGCTGTTTTTTAAGAGATTATTTTAGGATTGCTATTGCTACGCAGGAGCAGTGGTGGCCAGACAGGCGCTTTGTGCAAATTATTTCATCACCACTGCTCTCAAAACGGTAAAGGAAAACATCGTAAGGAAACTGGCATGTCCTAGAATAAAAAAAATCGAAGACTTGTGACATTTAAAACACGCACTGGGCCCGCGTGGTGGATTACGGCAAACTCCCTCTCACCGAAAGGAGGCCTGTGTCCCAGCAGTGGGAACATTATAGGCTGATTATGCTATTGCTATGAAAGAAGCATGTAAAATGAAATATTCACACGTTGAAATAAATTTGCCTAGTTGTTGCGGTACATTTCATAGTTTATTAAGACGGCTTTGTGTTATCGTGTTATGTTTCACCTATCTATACCCGGCATTACAAACACACTTCTTTAACTAATTCGTTTGCTAAGTTCACAGCATTCTTTAGAAGGTTTTATATGGAGCCCTCAATTGAGAGGAATTCCACCAACTGATGGTAATGATTTTCGATTCACGCATCATATTACAAAATAAAGTAGTTTTTGATGTGTAACATCTTTCTTCTCGCTTTCCTGCAATCTGCAATCCATGGGATCCTGCAATCTGACTGATTTTGTGAATGGGACGGAAGTGTGTAACAGTAAGCCGGGGAAGCGCGCGCTATTTGATTTGACCAATGAGCGCGCGCGGTGCTAGAGTTGGCCGTCAGATAGAACTAACCCATTTATCGAGAGATTGTAAACAGGATGATAATGATGATGATCATATATACGACAACCAAGATTTCAGATGTTACACATCATATGCGACTACTGTAAGGCTTGCTCGTTTTTTTCTATATCCACTGATGTTTCAAGCTTCCGCAAAAAACAGAAGTCAAACATTAATATTATTATGTAAATCCTTGTACGGCCCCGTCTTGGGGTCCGAGCAATCATCGCTCTCACTAAGTTCAAACACTTTTTATATGCATTATGAATCACAGGCTGCGTATGTGAGATTAATTATAGTTGTACATCCTAAACTACTGAACCGGTTCAACACATAAGTTGAACCAGGATAACTTGATCTGTTTTTATCTAGAAATCATCCTTCACCGTGTGACGTTAAAGTAAATTCTGTAGTATTTTTCAAGTAGTATTTCCATAGTTACTGCCTCGTTGATCTAGTCTCTAGGATCTCAGAGCTTAAAGAAATCCTTTCCCCTATGTTTTATTAATTTGTTTTATTTCTGATTTATTATAAAAATAACCTATATTTGTAACCACGTTCTCGAAAACGCCTGTCACGATTTCGATGAAAGTTGCAATATAGGGTTTTTAGAGGTTAAAAAATCGATCTAGCTAGGTCTAATATCTGGGAAAATTTGTTTTCTCCGTATTTTCACCCGAGCAGAGTTCGGTCGCCCAAAGTTTAGAACAAGATGGCTACCTTGACGTTGCAGCATGGAATTAGTATGTAATTTCCTATACTATTAAATGAGCATTCTCTATTTTCAACAGAGCAGAGCTCGGTCACCCACGTACTTACTACAATATATATTAAAAGACTGCGTTTACGGCAGCAACATAAGACCTACTGGCTTTCTGCAGATGCGAAATCCTTACGATAATATCTGTAACGTTTATTAGATAAAATGGCTCGTTGGTCTAGTGGCCGAGCGCTACTGCTGAGCATGAGGTCCTGCGTTCGATTCCCGGGTCGGGCAAAGGTTTATTTGGTTTTTCTATCAGGAATTTCTCAGTAGCAGCCCGGAGTCTGGATTTGTGCCCGGGTGATGGCAATAGGCTCGCCCCCTATTACATGGAACTTACACATAACTGGGGAAATGTAGGTGTATTATAAGAACACGTCTGCCCAACCCTTTGGGGAAACAAGGGGTGATGTTCTGTTATGTTATTTCCATAGTTATCTACAATCAATCTGCCTAGCCTTTTCCCAACTATGTTAGGGTCGGCTTCCAGTCTAACCGGATGTAGCTCGATACCATTATTTTACATGGAGCGACTGCCTTTCTGACCTCTACAACCCAGTCACTGGGTAACACGAAACCCCTTGGCAAGACTTTCAGGCTTCGGACTACCCGTTTCGACCTACGAATGACAGCCGGGACCAACAGATTCACGTGCTTTCTGAGGTACGGTGGAGTCTCGATATGTAATAGATGGTCACCCATCCACGGAACGACCTCGGCAAGCGTTGCTTAACCTTCAAAATCAACCCGTGGGGTTGTCAGTCTGGGTTATATCTGCACATGAACCTATTCTCTTGTTACTTCTAAAGGAAAAACGGAACCCTTATAGGATCATTTCGTTGGCCGTCCGTCAGTCTGTTAAGATCCATTTTCTCAGGAACGCGTGGAGGTATCAATTTAAAATTAATATGAAATACATAGATCTGTGTTCTGTTAGAGCTCTAAAAAAATCAAGCTTCTAAGTCAACGCAATAAAAAATACGGACATTTAAGTGACATATTTTGATACTCGCAAATAAATCAAAACCTACAGGGTACTTCCCATTGACCTAGAATCATGAAAATTGGCAGGAAGCAAGGTCTCACAGCACAAGTAAAGGAAAAAGTCGGAAAATCGTTAATTTGTAGTTTTGTTACTTTTTTTTGTAATTACGAACTTAAGTTTGTAGTTGGAGAATTGACCGTGACGGAAATCGATGTATGGGAGAACATGTTTTTCAACTACAAAGTTAAGTTTGTTTTTGGGATAAATTTATCCCAACTACGGAGCCCTTCTTTCTGCGTGGTCCGACACGCACTTGGCCGGTTTATCATATTCCTCTTCGTTTTTATGTGATAAATAATAAACAGATTCATTCAATGCTAAGCGCCATATAATTTAGTAAATCGTGTCTATTATTTTATATACCTTCAACATTGTTGTTTGTCAATGACATCGCAATAAAAACTTAATGTGATATTCTTTTGTTTTTGTCAGTGCTCATTTTAGAGGTCACGGTCCTCTATACAATGGTAAAAAAACGATTGGAAATTATCTACGATCCTGTTATTTTAACATGGATTTTTTAAGTGAAAACTTCAGTGATTGAAATTGAACCGTCACACTCGGGTCGGTGACGGTGAATCGGGTACATACTCTGCTCCTGTCGGTCGGTGACGCTAAATCGCATATACTCAGCTCCAGTGGTCATCAGTTTAAAATTTGAAAATCATATAAGTAATCACTAAATATCGTGTGCCCATGAGCGCCCTCTTTTTTTTGTAAAATGATGTTTCACCTGTTAGTGACGCACTGTCAGCTGGCTCTGCTACCCAAAATCGTGTTGCTTGTACAGTAGGAAGTCCTAGGTTCTATTGCCAGGTCAGGCAAAGTGTTACTTATTGGGTTTTTCATTAGGAATTTCTAAGTAACAGCTTGGAGTTTGGAAGTTGGCGGTGTGATACCCCCGTGTCTCGAAAACACGATAAGCCTGCGCCTGATCTCGGTCGTGTCGGATTGCCGTCCAATCGGACTATGAGAGGGAAGAGAGAGTGCACCTGTGTCTGCGCATAAATTGTGCACTATAATATCTCCCGCGCTGAAGGCTCTACTCCGCTGAGATTAGACAACATGGCCGAAACTCGGTCTGGAAAACTATTTATTAGGACACACTTCAGTGGTAAAAAACCAGTATAAGCTGTTCTCCTATTCTTTTGAAACTCCGTACTGCGTTAGATCAGCTCAAGGTCAAAGTGTTACCACTGACGTGCGGCCTACTGTAACAGGGGCTTTAATAGGTTAGGTACAGTTTCTTTCAAGAAAATCAAAAAAGTGGGATCCGTTTTACACAACTCTTTTTTTATTTACCTAAGTACATGATTGGAATTCGCATGTTTAGCTTATATTATGTAAAGTTGGTTTTAATTACTGTACACTTAAAAAAAATCTGGAACCAAGTCGATAGTCTATCACTGAATACAGGAAGACACCTTTGGAGGTTTTAAACAAAGGCCATTTCAAAATTGAATATTCTTCTAAAACTTGACAGAAAATCTTCAATGATTGCTGTTGATCGATGCTATAAGCGGCATCTATACTAAGGTGTAGTAAGCATCTACCACGATTTAACGCTAAGTCCGCTTTTTAATACCACAATCGTTCGCTAGATGGCATAAAATAAATACGACCAGCGCTAAGAGCTAGATTGTGGAGGGCAGAAATTAGGCAACAGCTATCCGTGGCCTGGCCCAACTTGGGATGAGCTTTATAAATAAATTATATTTATTTCTGTTAAACACTTTTACACGTCAATAGTATTTTAAAAACTAAGGGAGGTCGGTGTTTCCTATCCGACTAATCTGAGAAGCAAATTATACCTATTATGAGATTACAGTCTCTTTTAAAGTCCAGACATAATCTTGGTCAGTTCATATGAGGACCATGCCATTAGTGTATGAAATGGTCTGATGAAAGAACCACAGATTTTTGTGAACCTGTCCAGTTTGTGCATGCATCATTCAGTAATCGTGTAGTTCAACGTCTTCAGTCAGTTCCTAGCTTCTGTTTTTCTATTATTACTGCAGCCTAGGCTTTAGTTGGCTTCCAGTGCCCATAACGATTAGAGAATTAATCGCGATAGCTACCTAAGGAAGCAATAGCAGTTTAGCTAGTATATTCACACCATCTCTTCTGCCTGCTTACCTATACAACATGTAAAAAAAACTGTCCGATCCGTGAGGGTGTTGTTAGGTATCATACTGAGAGTCTATTATGTAGAAATATTCAAGAAAAAAAAAAAAAACCAGCCGCATTTTTTTTTTTCAATGAGGAATTTTACCGGGTTATTTATTACATGGGGCGCGGACGGCCTTCGTTTAGCTGCGTCTACAAGTCATAACTTATGACCCCTGTTGAAAAATTTCAAATTTTTAATGGATTTGGAGTAATTTTGGTAAGTACATTAATGTGAATTTAAAATAGCAATAACTTTTTTTTTTTTTCAATTTTAATGTAAAAAAGAAATTTATTAGGTAATGTTATTGCAGTATCTATGTTTTTTACATATTGTATTAATTTCCAAATATTTGTAGTCCCTTCATTAAGGTTTGATATAAAAGAGTACCTTTATTTTACTTTTTACTTTATTTAAAGAGACTTCAAAAAAAGGGGGAGGTTCTCAGTTCGTCGGAGATTTTTTTTTTTTTATGTATGTTCCCCGATTACTCGAAGACGGCTGAACCGATTTGAAAAAATATTTTTTTGTTTGAAAGGGTATACTTCCAAGTTGGTCCCATTGTCATTTGGTCGAGATCTGATGATGGGATCTCGGAGAATCCGGAGAGAACTCTTCAAATATTATAGGCACACCTATAGCGATTTGGGTATTTTTTTTAGCAACTCGCATATTTGCTCTTGAAAAGCACCATTTGGTAAAGTGGTTTTGATGAATTACAAACCAACCCACTAAAAAGCGAAAAAAAATATATTTACCAAAAATACAACCAAATTCCAAACTACAAAGTGAAAAATAACTTTAATTTCGTAAGTCGGTGTCTTTGGATAAGTATTTAAGTTTTTTGCCACCGACTTCCCGAAATTAAAGTTATTTTTCACTTTGTAGTTTGGAATTAAAAAAAATATATATATAATATATTTAAAAATATATTTTTTGTCACATCCTACTTCACCCACAGTTAAATTATAACTGCCTCATTTATTTCCAGAAATAACACGATACATACACACGGTATAATCATACGGTAAACAAAACGTCTTCTGAAAGCAGGTTCTTGTTTTAACATGTATACAAAACATTTAAGAGGTGTCGGTCTGTCGGTTGTCGGCACTGACCATTGAACGTTCTAACGGGTTACGGTTAACTACAACTCTGACCGACAGGTTAACTCCGAAAACAAGTTTATTAATGAATATTGTTACATAGCGGAGTTGAATGGAAGTAGAGCAAGTGTGTTTGGTCATTCGAATGGCACGCAAAATTATTTTATAATGTCGCTGATTTTGTAAACCTACCTAACTAGCTTCTGCCCCCGACTTCGTTCCCGTGAAATTTCTTAATTAAGCTTAAAATTAATATCCTACGACATTCGGCAATACTGTAGGTTTCGGTTAGTGACATGACAAAATTAGTTAATCAGTAGTTCCGAAGTTTACCCCCTACATGACTTCTTTATAAAATCTTAGTAAATAATGTATTCAACAAATATATATTTTGCTTAAAGCTTTTAGCTGTGAAGTGCAGGCCACACTGGATGCGAAGCTAAGTTCGTTTAGCCTCGTTCATGTAGCTACGTCTAGTCATAGTCCGCGGTGTGAACCGAATTATGCAAACATGCGATAGCTACATAAGCGAAGCTAAACGAACTAACTTAAACGTTCACTAGGTGGTGCTGCCGGGGGTGCGAAGAAAACCGAAAGGGAGATCGTGGCCCCCGGCAACAGGGCAACCGAAGGAACACGGGTGGGTTTTAGTCAGTAAGAGTCTGACACGCCCTCCCGCTCCGCCCAGAGCGGGAGAAGTTATTTGATGATTTCCCACCCAAAAAAAAAAAAAAAAAGGTGGCAGCACTGCGAAGTCAGATCCGGGCACCTGTCAAAAGTGTCAAAACGTCTATATTTTCTTTAGTCGTGACTGAATGATGAATGAATGAATGAAACGATGACTGTCATCATATATATTTTATATTCATTGTCGAAATGGAAGACCTCTTGTCAATGTGGCGCCGACTGATAACGTGAATTTTCATTAAAAACCGCACTACGATATCGAATACAGACAATACATTTCTCTACTTATTTATTTATGACATGTAGGAAATCTCTAAAGCTAAGTTTATACTTGTCAAATCCAAAGTGCCTATTTAAACTATTCATCATACTATTACAAGGCAGGCACAGAATTTAAATGCATTTATCACGTAAAACGGAACCCTCGACACTTAATTTAAATGGAATTACTTTACGCACAGAATAACTGAACATCCCGCGGCGTGACTGTTTCGCATAATTGTACTTTCATGAGGATGAATCGAGTGTACAACTATAATATTATCTAGCTTGAGAAGGGCACGGCATTCCTTAAACAAATAGAGAAGCCTTTTTTATTCCTTAATTACAAAATAAATAAGTTCTTATTTCTACTAAGTAACATTAATTTATTAATTATTTAATAATACGTGTAGGTATATTTTAATATTTTTAATATTTTCTCTTCTTGTTCTCACACGCTACTGTCTACATCTCTTTCTCATTTCTCCTTTCTCAGGTCTGCTGGAAGCAATTTCTTAAAAAATAAGCAATACCTTTGCACTCAAATTATAATATGTCGTATCTCTATGTATTTTACTGTATATACATAAATAATGAAATAAATAAATAAGAACCCTTCGATGGGTCTAGGCCTTCTCCAGTAATATCCAGATTTTCTGTTTTTAGCTTTCAAAAGCCAGGATTTCCCAACTAATTATTCAATCCCGTGGCCGAATTTCTTACTTGTTATTAAAGTTATAGGGACATTCACTATGAGACTATGCTCCAAATTCGGAGCTGTTCGGTGACGAACGGAATCAACTATGACTTATTGTCGTTATAAAATTGTCATAACGTACGTTGCGTAACAGCTACCTACTATGAACAAGCAAAACAAGGTGTCTAATTAAAATAACTGAAAACAGAAAAATCATCCAATCATCATGTTGTTGAAATATCGTTTGAACATAAATATATCGAACAGCAGATTTTTTTACTCTCGTTAATATAATTGAGATTTTTTTAATAACCATTTTTTTTATTTTTCGTAGCCCTCTTTACCTACATCCTACCTATCTTTATTTACATTAGTAATTTGTGACGTCAGTAATTCTTTAAAAAAAATTGATGATGTTATTTATTTATATCAACCAGTGTTTCTCATTCCAATTTTTTTAACGCTGTTTTACTGTAATTCCCTTGCACTGTGACACTCGTCTCTGTTCATATTCACGTCACAGAACCAAGTACCGTTCACAAACCAGTCGCGCTTGTACTCCTGACATAGTTATAATTGATAGGTTAACAATTACTAGGTTTGATGTATTGTTAGGTTTTAAAGGGTTATCTTAAACCGGATTAATTGTTAGTCCTATCCCTTAATATTTGAATTATGAGATTTGTAATTATCGCATCTTTCTTATCGTAGATTAGCTTCAGCCCGCGACTTTGTAAACGATTACGACTAATTTGTTTCATTTTGACAGTTCAACAACATTCATTGCGTTATTTACGTTGTTGAGCAGATTTTTTTTTCTGAAACAGATTGTGTATTACGCAATTAGGTTACCGGTCGACTATATCATGAAACATATCCTATGGCAACCAGCCCGTCCCATCTTTGATGTCCTCCCTCCCGTGACGCCCTAAGCCGACGTTCGTACCCCACAGGGGGTGCCCTTAGCGAGCGTTAACCTAGCTTTTTAGCTTAGTTTGTATGCCCCTGGCTGGAGGCTTTGAGTGTAGCAGCTTAAGGCAACCACAGGATTGACCGGTTAAATAGTCATGACCTCAGAGGTCAGCAATGAGATGCCCTACAGAAAAAAAAAATGGCTTTCGACAATCGACTTTCTACCAGTGAAATTATTTTTGTAATAGGATCTGTTCTTTAGAGGACTACAAACAAACAAACAATCTCATCTCTTTATATTATTAGTTTAGATAGATCATCGCCGCTTAATCGATGTCGATCGCGTTTGTGAAATAGCTAAGGATGATCAATCTTGAGAGGAAAGTATGAATGTTGAATGGTTACAAGTGGAGTAGAGGAAGAGTAAGAAACTTCTCTTCTTGTCCTTCTTTGCCATAAGGCTAGTAAAGGTGTTATTACTATGATGTGGAGATGACGCTGAGGATGCTGATGATCAATTTTTAAACCTATCAATCAACCAGAGGGCGTTGTTTTATTGTTTAATTGCTAATGACAGGGCAGAATATGAGGGTTTACATGGGTCGATTTTAGCCGTTCGGTAAATCACCAGTCGCATCGCTTGTAAAAATTGAATAGCCACCCTATTTACACCGGTCGCCTCCAACTTACCATTTACACGGTCGATTTTAGTCAACCGCAGCATGAGGGTTGTCGCCGCACGGCAAAAGTCGGATGGCACCCAACTTTGCGGCTTGCGATATTAGTCTCTTGCGGCCTAGTCGAATTGTCATTTAGACCCGTGTAAACCCCCTAATAGACGTCGAATCGATGTCATTTAATTATAGATCGGTCTGGTGCACTTAATAGCATATGAGGATCAATGTTGAAGGAATTTTACCGATACTAGCGAACGATGTCAAACATGTGGATGTAATAATACCGTTTGATTTCAAGAATTCAAAGCAAATTAATTCATTGATTGTAAAAGCAGACAAAAGATAAGACACATTAACCTAATTTATTTCTATGTTAATGTTTTGTAGCTATTATAATTTTGTTGTAAATTAATTAAAGTGCCACTTTACAATAAATTAATTATACCAATTAAATATAATTCGCGAGTTAATTATTAATTGTTTTGAGAATATATTTCAGATTTATAAGTTATTTTAACTACCAAACTTTCAGATAATAAATTATTATTTTTGTTATTACAACTAAAATATGATTTACTAGCTCCGCCCCAAGGTTTCAACCGAATAAGTCTCCATCCAGTGAGAATATCGGGATAAAAATTATTCCATGTCCTAACCCAGATCATGGTCTACAAATCCGTTCAGCCGTTTTAGCGTGAAAGCTTAACAAACAAACATACAAAAAATAATAATTATAATTAATTAATTATAATCTTTTCTCTTTACAATTATAAAGGGTGGCAAGGACATCGACGCGAAAACGCGTTGAAATTTTTCGTAAAAAAAATCTGTTGTTCCATACATTTTGACCGCGTAGGTATTGCACTTTTCTATGAACAGCTGATATTTTTTTAAATATCCGCCGAAATATTTCAACGCAGGGGGGTACAGAATTGCCCAGCTTGGGCGGAGCATCGCCGTGTCCTCGTGGAGGCGATCGGCGGCGGTGATCTCTCGCGTCCGGCCCTGGTTCAGGCTATGGTACGGAGCGAGAGGAAATGGGAGGCCGTCACCTCCTTCTGCGAAGCGGTAATGCTCGCGAAGGAGGAGGCGGAACGCGTGAGGGAGAGGCAAATTTCGCGCCCTCACGCCCCTAACCGCCGCAGGAGGAGACGCCCAGGGCGTCGGGAATCGCGGGGCGATTTCCGGCCACCGTAGGCGCGGGCTTGCGGGCGGTGAGCAATGGGTGGCTCACCGTCCGATAAGGACCAGGCCCGGGTCGACGGCGCGTTGTGTTCCACGCGCGCCTCAAAGAGATGTCAGCATAATTGAAGGGGTCCACTAGGACCGATGCCTGCCGGGGTTGCGAAGAAAACCGAAAGGGAGATCGTGGCCCCCGGCGACAGGGCAACCGAAGGAACACGGGTGGGTTTTAGTCAGTAAGAGTCTGACACGCCCTCCCGCTCCGCCCAGAGCGGGAGAAGTTATTTGATGATTTCCCACCCTCAAAAAAAAAAAAAGAAAAAAGGGGGTACAGAATCATGTACTGAATCCATGGTAACAGATTTCGCGTCGATATCTCTGCCACCCATGAAGTTTTGATAAGTTTAGATTACTTAGCTAAATCATGAATTTTAAAAGTTGTTAAACTAAAGGTAGTCAAGATAATTTATTATACCTATACATTGTGACATTTTAGTTGTCTTACAAAAGCAGTCCACTTCATGTATCCAATGACTGCTAAATATAAATAAAAATATATATATATATATTGTAACAATTTTTTAATTGCTTTTAGAGCTATTTTATGTCGGGTACATTGAGTGGCCCTTTGTAAGATGTCTAAAATGTCACGGTGTATATAAATTAAAAAAAAAATGAATGTTTAATTGTCATTGGATACATGAAGTGGGATGCTTTTGTAAGACGACTAAAAGGCACGGTGTATAGGTTTGCAAAAACTGTGAAACCGCAAACGTATGAGAGGAAAGTTTTCAGCTGAATTGAAAACCTGAAAAAGACGATTAGGGTAGACGAGACTTATAAGGCAGATTACTGGGTGATATCGAGATAATATAGGATAGATATTGGGTTCAAGTATTGAACTGAACTGTTGAAGATAGCTTAAAGGTCTTAGCCTCCATCTCACCTGATGGTAAGTGATGATCAGGCCAAAGGTGGAAGTGAGCTTCACCCGGAATCCTCAACCACAAAGGAACTGGCTATCTTACCTCTAACTGCCGAAATACAACAATGCTGTTAATATTGTTATGGTGACAGACTTAGATAAGATGGTGGTAGCTAGCCAGGCGGACTTACAACAAGCCCTACCACCACCTAAACCGAGCAGAAAATTTTGCCCCCACTGGGAATCGAATCCGGGACCTCTGGGTCTGATACAAGCGGTCTAACTACTAGATCACAGAGGCGGTTATTAACGTATTTGCCCCGCGCTTATTCGTAAGTTATTCATCAACGCCAATACGAATGTCTGTTTCATAATTAAGTACCTTATTCATTCAATTTGATGTAATTCGAGCATGACTGGTCTCTACAATTTATATTAACTACCTTACATAACACAGTTCCGTTACTAACATTAAGAAAATATATTGAAATGTTTGCTTAGTAATCAATTACTCCGAAACGGCTGTACCGATTTCGGTGAAATGCGCGATGAATCATAACTTGGACAGGATACATATGTAATAGAATATTAATCGAGCGATCTCGAATCTATGAATTAATTAATGCGGTTGTCCGTTTTAATGAGTTACAGGCTTGTTTAGCTTATTGGCACTGAAATATTAATAACGAATATATTAGATGCAAGAGAGAGACCATCTAAGTCAAAATCAAAGTCAAAAACGTTTATTACGAACTAATTATACAATGTTAGTACTTATGACTTTGCAGCTTTTTACAAGCAATTATCATTCTCCTGCCCTTATCATTCTAAATTAGCATGCATTAAACATTATTATTACTATTTTCTTTTATATTGGCACAATTAAATAGAGTAATTATAGTTATGTCAAAATTCAATGTCAATAATAATTAATCTTATACAATTATCCAGCAATATTAATGTCATCCTTTTCGGGTAGTACAAATTATAATTATAATTGTATATGAAGTTAAATAGGATAGACTAAATCTTATTGTATGCATTAAACATTATTATTAATATTTTCTTTTATATTGGCACAATTAAATAGAGTAATTATAGTTATGTCAAAATTCAATGTCAATAATAATTAATCTTATACAATTATCCAGCAATATTAATGTCATTCTTTTCGGGTAGTACAAATTATAATTATAATTGTATATGAAGTTAAATAGAATAGACTGAATCTTATTGTTAGTATAGGACAATGATAATGATAAATGATAAATGATTTTATTTCTGTAAATAGGTTTGTACAAACACTTTTACACGTCAATCATATTTTAAAAACTAGATGAGGTCGGCGTTTCCTAACTGACTACTCTGAGAAGAAAGGCCGAAACAAACTCAGAGGTCACAGTCTCTTTTAAAGTCTAGACATAATCTTGGTCAGATCATGTGAAGACCATGTAGATTGGTGTCTGGAGTGGTCTTTTGAGGAAAGCATCACACAGATTGAGAGGGCCTGTCCAGTCAGTGCACGCATTTGTCAGTTATCGTGCAGCTCAACTCAGAATTAAGGAGCTCAACGATTCGACGAACAATACCAAAGAAAGGACATTTGGGTAGGCCGCATAAATTACTCAATACTGTCAGACTATAATTAGAACTAAGTGAGAAAAAAATAAAAACAAAAAGAAAAAGGAATGACCCACATAGTCTTCACATTCACAATAATTTAAATAATATAATACTTTAAAAGTATATAAAATTCATTAATGTCAATGTGTATATAAAAACCAGGAAATAATCTTGGTCAGAGCATTTCATTTGAGGACCATGTAGATGTGGACAGATCCACACTTTTGTACATGAGAGAAGATCGTTATTTTAAGCTAGACTCTAAATATTCGTTTACTGATTAGAACTGCCTCGTTGGTCTAGTGGTCGCAAGCGCTACTGCTGAGCTTGAGGTCCTGGGTTCGATCCCCGGGTCGGGCAAAGTGTTATTGGGTTTTTCTATCTGAAATTTCTCAGTAGCAGCTCAGAGTCTGGATTTGTGCCCGGTTGATGGCAATAGGCTCGTCCCTTATTACGTGGGACTTAAGACATAACTGGCGAAATGTGGGGTGTACCTGCTACAAGGACACCTCTGCCCAATCCTTCGGGGAAACAAGGCGTGATGTTATGTGTGTGAGTAGAAATATTTTTGGATCAGGTATAGTTTTAGCCTTTTTTGGAATATTGTTGCAGATTTTTCAGTTTTAACACGCTGGGCAACTTATTATATATTACCATCACCTGGCTTATCACTAAGCGTTGTTATTTTACTATATCTTATTAAATTAACGACTTGACCTTTGCATGATTTTTACGACTTCACAAAAGTATATACGAGTTATTTTACATGTAAGTTTAATATTAATGTGCTGTGCTGTATAGTTTAGTCTTCCCAAAGGGTTACCCAGTGACTAGGTTTTGGAGGTCAGATAGGCAGTCACTCCATGTAAAATACTAGTATTCAGCTGCATCCGGTTAGACTGGAACCCGACTCTAACATAGTTAGGAAGGCTAGGCGGATTGATTGATTGCTGTGTAGTTAAAATGCTTATAACTACAAAAGTGGTTAATGAATGGCTTAGCTGGTGGGATATCAAGCCTATATTGAATAACCTTACGTAATTACTAATATCTGGATGACCGAGATATGCTCGGTTTTTTTTTTCAACTATTGTTCTAAAAATTAAACCTAGCTAGATCGATTTATCGCCCCTGAAACTCCTGCATACTAAATTTCATGAAAATCGTTGGAGCAGTTTCCGAGATGCAGATTATATATATACATAAATACAAGAATTGCTCGTTAAAAAGGTATTAGATTTATTATTTTTAGCCTGTTTTGTCCCATTGCAGGTCAAAGTTTCTCCTTTCTACTCCTGTCTGTCTTGAGCAAGTGTGGACCAATTCTGTCTGAAGGCGTGAAGCTCGTCTCGCCACCATCTCCTGGGTCTGCCTCGATAGCGACGGACGTTTTCTGGACCACATGGTGGGCCCATAACTCGTTCGACATGCGGCAAACGTGTCCGTCCAATCCCACTTAAGCTTGGCAGCGTTTTGGGTGACGTCTGTGATCTTTGTTTTTGAACGCAGCACTGTATCCGTCAAGCCTACATAAGTCATAACAAAGTATTGTCGCTACAAACGATTGTTATTATCTAAATTGATAGAAGCGAAAGCACAAAAAATTATGATAATTTTTAAATCGCAGTTAACGTTTCTTAATTATACTATATGGAAATTACATCTCGGCTTTTTTTTTTTTAATATGGCAGCTCGCAGTTTTGACCACTAAGGTCTTGGCTGCTTAACCGGACTTTTTACATCTCGGTTTGTATAGGTACTTTTAACCTCAAAAACTTAACATTACATCATATAATTATGCCCTGATTTTCGGACCAAAAACATGTAAAAAATACAGCGTATTAAGATCTAAGAAAAGATTAAGAAGGGTTTTGTTTTTTGTCATAAAAGATATCGCTAAAGCCGAGTAAACAACAAAATGCAGAATAGGATATCTTTCGTATTTATTAACGATTTATAGCTATTAATTAAACACGAAATTAGCAACAAATTCAGGGACAAGCACATTTCAAGGATAATAATTGCAAATAAATGTTTTGTTATACACATAAATAGGTACTTAGTATTTAAGTAGGTAGGTCCTATCTTATTACGATCTGGCATTCATTTCGATAGTTGAGTTCAAAATTACACACTATTATGATGACTTCCTCACATTAAAACGTACTTCCTCCTATGTATCTACTTTAAAATATTACTTCCTTTTCTAGGTATTGCAAAACGAAATCAACATTTTTAAATAACTTGCATTTTCAAAATGAAAATTGGTTTTCCGAAACTATGCGAAAAGCGGACCTGACATTATCAGTAATAATGACATTACATTCTATTAATGTCAGTGTGGTGGTTGGAATGATGATTTGATCTAAATTTTAATAGTTTTACGTCAAAATAAATTCAGTCTTAATTGCATAAATGGCTCATAGGTAATACTTATTATAATGTACAAGAGTTCTTTGATAAAAAAAGTAAGTGATAAATATTGTTACTGATTTACTGATATTTAAGATAGATGCTGCATAGATTTAGAACTGTTAAACATTGTTAACATTTTAGAATTAGGTACCATTTTTTACTTGTAGGTATAATGAATTAATGACTGTTACCTACATTGTTATTATTATTGATGCTAGTTGCATAATTATTAGGAATGCGTTTCCTTTAAAATATTTGTATGCCAGTCCATGGCGAGACATGAAAATCATAACCCTATTATTAAGACCATTATTATACCATGTTTAATGCAAATAAATATATTCTTTTTCTAATATTGGAAGTAATGACAGTAATATTGATGTCATTATTACTAATAGTATCTGGTTCACTAAAGAGTGAACAATGGTGCCGATTCTTTTGACACAAATGACTCTAAACTAGACTAAAAACCACCAAAATTTTATTTATTCCTGTCAAACGACGAATTCCCGTTCTGAAATGGTCTTAAGTGACACAACTAACTATATTTTAGTTTGACAGCACTAAGATGGCACTGAGATATTGACTTAGTGAAAATGGCAATTTTGCTATTCTGAATTTGACGTTTTTCACCTAACACTTTGATTGTCTAACTAAACTTGACTATTTCTAATCGCGATTAAAAAGGTGTGGAATAAAATATGAACAGTTCACACCAACACCTCGACTTTAGGTGCGAAAACAGTCCTGTATATATTTTTTTCTTTTGCTTATATCTCGAAAATGGCGTCTCCAATAGCAAAAAAAAATTAAATTTCGACCCCCTTTATAAAACTCTGAAACCCCTAACACTCAATATGTAGGTAATAATGTGTCTTATTTTCCATACAAAAAGTAAAAATTCCATATAAAACACGTCGAAGATGCGCGCCTCCGGCTCTAAAAAAATCACGGTGTTGGGCAAACAAGTACTTACCACGTGGACTCGCGATTATCAAATACGATCTTAGTTGTGTCAAAATTATATTTAAATTTAGAGATTATTTGTTGCAGAATAGCTTTAAGATTCTCATAACCAAAATTAACAAATTTTAGTGATGGTTTAGTTAGTTTAGTTCGGTGTTCAAGAGAATCGGCACCAATGTTTGCAAAAGAAGATTAAAATTAAATCGAGAGCTTTTTTTATTATTTAAATAGCTTTACCCTACCCGAAACTTTTCTTAAGTCGATAACAAAATTGTATTGTTACCAGCAACAACATACCAATGCATCGCCTGGGTTTCCCCAAACAGCATCCATTTAAAACGAAAAGAAAGTGGTGAATCAAGCATGTAGCAAGACAGGCCCGCCTTATTAGTGGACAGTGTGGACACGCCATTAAAAACACATTTACGTTGAGGCATGGTCACACTGGTCACCACTTTTTTTTTATTAATTCGATGATTGACAGATTTTTTTTGACTTAAGATGGAGTCTTAAAGTAGTACTGGAATGCGATATCCTATAATTTAAAAGAAGAGAAGTCTCAAGTCTTCCTGTTTAAAAAAATTTCTTGTTATCTTGAGGTACCTATAAGGTACTCAAAGTACCTATTTATTTCAAATAAACCAATTACAGGCAATTTTGAATTGTCAAGGTGTCGGTCAGTCAGAAAGATGAAGCAAGTTGCCCATTTCAAAATGTATTAGGTTCCTATAGAGAAGAACGATCAAGAAACTTCATGGAAACTTTTTAAAATCATTGGTTACATTATTCATGTTGAAATTACACATGTGAATACCCTGTGGATAACCTGTTTCTGAAAGCCTGATCAATGCTCTGATCAGTAAATATTCTGTTAGCTATTGTGATTGACTGGCGGAAATTACAACAGGCAATCAAGCAACTTGATAAGAGATTTGCCATTTAAAAAGTAGATAACCTATGTCTCTTTTTAGTTCGTTTTTGTAACTAAACTACAAAGCCTATTTTGATGAAATTTTGCAGACTAGTTGCAAGAACTTCATGAACCGTTCTCCCCGTAAAAAAAAAACCAGCTTATGGGTAGACTAAAGACACTCATACCGACACATAGTATAATTAAATCTCTATGAACTAAAACCCAGCCCCATTTTCCAAGTAATTAGACCTCATATCACCCAAGCCTGTCACCGCAAGCTTAGCAAGACAAGTTTTTCATTAATATCACATACTTTATCGCTCTCTAGAAAGCTAGGCTTCCTACTAAACGATAGGAATAACAGTAAAAACGTAGGTATATACCTAATAATTGTAGGCTTAGTACAAACTATAAATAAGAAACAGGTTGTATGCGGATGTAGGGACTGGATTCGCTCATATGGCTGCAGGCATTAGGAAAAGTAGGTGCGGTTCATTTCTAGTTGTTACTTGGGTCCGCAACGTTTTGTGTCAAAGAAATGGCCAAGATTAACGCTTGAAGCAGTGAATGAAGACGGTCAGCTGTTGCTTGCTAAATTATTATATAGATGATTGATTGGTGTAATTTTGGTGAGCCAATCACAACAGCTGACATGACAGTTCAGCAGATTTTTTTAGAGACTTGAACAAGGCTTTCATATTCAGAGGGTGAGAATCACAAAGACAGGGTGGCTCTAAGAAATTCTATCTCAAAGAATACACCTTTATCGAAAGAGTATCTAACTACTAAGGCAGTTATGTAAAGCACGCATATTTAGCAAGCTATGTTGTCATGTATGTATTAAATAACAAGTTAATACTGGGTTAAAATCCAGACTCCAGTTTGCTACTAATAATTTTCCGATGAAAAAACCCACTATACCAGACCTTGGAATCGAGTGCAGGAACTCACGCTCAGCAGTCGCACTTGCAAACACTTTTCAGGCATAAATAAGGCAGCCTATTAATAAAGCTAAAAAAATCCTACTTATATAAACCTTAATGAACTAAAAAAAAACTCGTTGTATGAAACCGCCTTAACACCCGAATAACGCAAGGTGAAAAAAACTGAGTCACAAATGTCCTCCGGTCATTGGCCTACATTCAATACATATTCACGAATATAGAGAGTTTTGAGTCATTGTCTGTGTTTACAATATTCTTTAATACAATATTAATGTTATAAAATTAGGGATATGGGTTTTCCTTATGGGTTATTTTGTTTCTAATGCAGTTGGAATGTTGTTGTTGTTACACAGGTTAAAGACGATCGGCTGTTGATAGGAAATTCTGTACATATTTTCACTTAGCTTAATTTGGTACAACTCAAAAAATGCGCATCGAGGGGTAGGGGACACCCCACCACATCTGTTTGATAAATGAAAAGAAAAAAAAACTGAAATTTTTCACCTTTCGAGAGGCATGAGCAAAGATTTGTCGGTCAGCAACGTTGTTAGGTACCATAAGCAGGGCTAAAACCCATAGAGAGAGATTTTCTCGTGGATGCACTTCTAAACCTTACCGAATAAAATACCCTATTGTGACAATATCCCATTATGATTATTAGTTGTTGAAGAAGTGGATTTCTGAAATTGGATGTATACGCGATGATGCTTTCTTATAGAGGCTATATTTGTAAAGCATCATCTACCTAACTTGATTCCCCTTACCGTTACTGCTGAGCATGAGGTCCTGGGTTCGATTCCCGGGTCGGGCAAAGTGTTATTGGGTTTTTGTATCTGAAATTTCTCAGTAGCAGCTCGGAGTCTGGATTTGTCGCCGGTTGATGGCAATAGGCTCGCCCCCTATTACATGGGACTTAAACATAACTGGCGAAAGGTGTGCCTGCTACAGGGACAGCTCTGCCCAACCCTTCGGGGATACAAAGCGTGATGTTATGTTGATATCACTTCTTAAGACTGGTTGTCAGACTCTCAGGCTTCTTACTAAACGTAATGTTTATAGAACACCACGCACTAATTACCAGAGGCCGTCCTATCTCTTTCCGAGGAACTACTTAAAAGCAAGTTAGGTGATAATCTAACTACTGATAATATCATACTGCGCAAACCTGCGTCATGACCCGATAGTGGCCACTGAGCAGTCGCTCTAAATAAAACCAGAAAGCCATATAATGGGTATAAGAAATTGTTATGTGTTTTGAAAACATAGCCGGTTTCTTTGGGCCAATCTGAGTCAGAAGTTCCGCTAGTTCCTACATGCTGGGTTCAAAGTTGATTTGATGGTGATTTATTAAACGTGGAGTATGTGAAAGATGAGATGGGTAAAAAGGGGGTGAATACCAAAATGACGACTAATAGAAAATTAGAAACGTATGGAATAAAAAGACATGTTAAATAAATTGTCCCTAAATAAATTAGGATGAAGGCAGAGGAATGAAGATGATTATTCGTTTTCATATTTAGGGAAAGATCTCAAGTTTTTGAAGCTTTGCTCTCTGCCACAGACGCTCAAAAAAGCCTTGCTGTCGCAACGTTTCCACAGCGGTTTATGCTCAAAATATGTATATTTTTCAATTACGGTAAAAAAAATTGTTCCAGTTCTGTTAGGGACAAGAGATCCATACATTACCTAAACTCCATTTGAAATAAGATTAGACATTTAAACAAACTTTTTTTACAGTCTGTTCAACTGATTTTGACTTCTATATCGTAGGTATAAGGATGGCATTAATAGCAAAACAGTGGTTACAATACCAACTGTTTACTGCTTATACCATTTGTCGTGCCACTAACGCAATAGAAGTCAAAATCGGTTGAACGGACTGTAAAAAATGTTTATTTAAGTGTCTAATCTTATTTCAAATGGAGTCACAGATAATATAATACTACTAGAGTATAGTTTAATTCACAAACGTTATTTAATTTACAGATTTTAAGTGTGCCAAAATATATTTTTTTTTTTGGTATCCTTCGTCGAGTTGTTGAGCTCCTTCATTTCTGAGTTGAGCTACAGGATTACTAACACATGTGTCCACTGACTGGACAGGTCCGCTGGTCCGCTCAAATCTGTGTGGTTCTTCCTTTCAGATTCAAACTCATATCTAAGTACACGGTCCTAATATGATCTGACCAAGATAATGTCTGGACTTTAAAAGAGACTGACGCATAGAAAACACCTCATCTAGTTTTTAAAATATTATTGACGAGTTTTTGTATCAACCTTACAAAAATAAAATATAATTTATCTTTTTTGAGAAAGCTTGTCACTTTGCTTTTGTCTCGGCATTTTTTTTTTAACATGGCAACTCGCAGTTTTGACCACTAAGGTCTTGGCTGCTTAACCGTACTTTCCTGTGGGTGCCTTAAGCTGCTACACTTAGAGCCTCCAGCCAGGAGCATTGTCTCGGCACTTAGGTACTATAAATTATTATGTACTGACTTACAAACACACTAGCAACTGACAGTATAGGTCATTGTCCATCAACCGACATTCCTAGTAATTAACGTTTAAAGACAGGTGCTCTTAGCTAGTAAATGTTTACAAATAACGTGTATTTGTAAACAGTAGGGCCATACTAATTATTATATTCTTAAACAGATGCAAGCAAACAGTGCATACCTAGTGCATTGTAAAATTAAACCCTGGGACAAGTTATAAACAGGTTTGAAAATTATATAAACATACCTGTGTTGTTGTTGAATATCTATCTAATACCTTTAAATTAATAATTCATGTATAATATAATTATCTGAACCTTGGAAACGGCTCCAACGATTTTCCTTAAGTTTAGTATGCAGGGGGTTTCGGGGGCGATAAATCGATCTAGCTAGATTTCATTTTTAGAAAACGTCGTTAAAAAAAAAAACCGTGCAGGGCTCGGTTATTTCTTTAAGGTCGAATATTTTTCTTAAACGTTTAAAAAGATTTTGCCGCGAATGTCAAAAATGTGCCCAAAAAAAGAAAGTGTGAAACGCAAACGGCAACGCCCGCTACCTAGCTGACTTGTTCATTAAAAACATCTAATTATCTTATTTACTGGATAATAGCGGGCGTTGCCGTTTGCGTTTCCCACTTTTTTTTTGGGCACATTTTTGACATTCGCGGCTAAATCCATAAAGTAATTATCGCAATAGGAATGAAGGTATAAACAAAGACAACCTCTGTGGTGTTACCTAATTACGTTTGTTTCAAGTTATGACAATTTTCCTAGTCTACAGTCCTTTTAGCTTTTCAAAAATTTAAAATATGTTTTTGGTACGTTTCCACTTCCAGATTGCATTATACGAACAATTTTCTAAACCAAATGGTTTATACAGGGTTATTGGTTATACATCGGCAATCCGTTAAGGGGATGTAGGAGAGGTGATTTGCAAACAAATAACCCCTGATGACCCCTATGCCAATATCAACCATTTTAGAGTAATTTGACTTTTTTTTAAAGTATGAAGTAAAAATATAAATATATGCCGACGTATATCTAATAACCCTGTATATCACGATAAGGAAAGGTACGTCATTATTGAACATTTTCCAGAAAAACCTTTATTAAACCCAGACTTTATAAATTCTACCCATTTTACCAGAAAAATAATATGCCTATAAAGTAAAGTAGGTATATATATAGGTATATATATACCTACGTAACTAACAGACTAACAATTAACCACATAAAACGCCTTCTTCAATCGAGTCGTTAATAAAAATCGGCATTCCTAATCAATTCGAATGCCGATTATTTCGGAAAGCGAGCCTACGCGGATGACACACTGTCATCGACCTAGTTGCTGCTCCTGGTCGCAAGGAAGTGAAAGTGTGATCGCGAACGAAATGAGGATATTGGCCCTGATTCTTTTTAAGATACCTAACGTACATTTACTTTTTAACCGACTTCAAAAAAAGGAGGAGGTTATATGTTCGTAGCGTATATATATATATATATTTTTCCACTTAGTATGTGGATGATATGATAAGTTCATGTCACTGTTTATTTATTTACAATTTACATAGCAGATAGTGGTATTCGAATTTCTGTAGGGTAGATACCACAACTAAAAAGTGAAAAATAAAAACTTTTAAACATACCTTGTTTTCTATGCAAATAATAAAAACATTTTACAAAAAAAAAATCAACCGAAACTTTTTTGTAAAATGTTTTTATTATTTAATTTGCATAGAAAACAAGGTATGTTCGGTCGTTCGATTGTTGCAAATTGCATTCTGTTTGCCAAATTTTCATGACGACACTTCATTGCGATGCACAAAAAATTTATAATATTTCTATAGACCTCTTCACCGTATCCGTTGACATCGACCCAGACTCTTTTGTTTTCCTTTCGTGAGCACTACTCAACAGAAAGATTACTAGCAAATATAGGTACTAGGGCTCTCGGAAAGGATTTTTAAAAAGTCATCCTCTGAGTAGGTATGTGTTACGGGAAGTTAATGCAACCATACCATAATCAATTTCGGGGCAGGGAAGGTGACAGTTTACAGTTGCTAAATAATATAGCAAAAAGGCTGTAGGCACCATGGTACAACTAAAAATTTATATAAATTTATTTATTGAAGTGAAAACTACTTTAGGCGCGTTAGGCATTTTTGCGACACCGTGACGACACCTCATTTTTGTAAACGCGATTGTGCTCTTTATTTATATTACGTTACGGATCAAAGTTCTATGCAAGTATTTTTACTTTAAAGGTTTTGCAACCACGATTGTGCTCTTTATTTATATTGCGTTACGGATCAATGTTCTATGCAAGTATTTTTACTTTAACGATTTCGGAAGTATTTATTTTTGTAAACGCGATTGTACTTTTTATTTAGATAAGGTTACGGACCAATGTATTCTATAAAAGTATTTTTCTTCCACCAAGGCGATCTTGTTCAAGTTTTCACTTCTGTCGGCACTCCCTGAGTGCCACCACTTTTTATTTTTCAGAAGGCTTATAGACTAATAACATTATAATAACAATAATATTTAAATAAATTGGTAATTACAAGCCTCCATAGAAAAATACAAAATGATTACTCCCTCAAAGTCTAAGTTGCATCTTATCTGTTAATCAGCATAACACTTCATTTTTCGTCTAATATCCAGGCGGTCTATTCCGTAAAAATTTCGCCGTGAAAAATGTGAAGTGACCTGTTATCCCAGCTGACGCTAGGGATTGACAGCTCACTTCAACCTTGGTTCACCTAAGTTTTCACAGAATGGTACTGGCAACCTATTATGTTAAAATATCAACGTGAAAACTCATGAAATGTAAGGGAGTGACTTTATTGACACTTCACTTCAAACACACTTCACCTACGTTTTCACAATAAGATTTTTAGATGTAGAATAGTTCGGCTGCTGTGGAGTGTACCTACGGTAACTCCAGTACAGTTTCTATACAGTTTCTTGACTGAGCTCTGCTCGGGTGAGAATAGAGAACACGAATTTTTCCAGAATTGAGACCTAGCTAGATCGATTTTTCGTCCCCGTAAAACCTTATATTGCAACTTTCATCGAAATCTTTAGAGTCGTTTTCGAGAACGTGATTACAAATATATATATTTATACAAATATTGCTCATTTAATAGTATGGCATAATTATTATTACAATAAAATATTTAGAAACAAAAATATGTCGTTTACTCTGCGACTTAGATAAGTTCTTCGACAGCTTCTTTGTTGAAGTAAAAACAACTTAATTTACAGTATTTCTATTTTCTTAATGTTCCTCGGCAATCTTCGTGTTGCGTCAGTCGTCAGATTTCTATCAGTTCCCCTTTGCACTTGGCGCAGACCGGACGCTCTCAATCGACTTGGAACTATATAGAGTTGTTAACACTCTTTTAACTTAAACTCATTTATTTTAAAAATGGGAGGAAAGCTACGTCTAAGTCGCAGGAACGATAGATAGGAAAATAGTTTTACAGCTCTATATAGTTCACACGGAAATCAAAACAAAACAACAATAAAGTACTTACCTCTGAATTCAAATTTTAAATTTATTAAAAATTTCGATAAATCTACTAATTGATGGACTTGGAAATGAGCACTCGTTTGTATTCGGAAATACGATAAATCCCGAGGAACATTAAGAAAATAGAAATACTGTACTTAAACACGATTATCTTTCGTTCATTCAAAGTCACAACCCTAAGTCGGATTAAGACTCGCATTTTATAGCTATGGGATGTGCCGATTATAAATGTATTCATTAATATTTGTTTAGGCCAAGGACGAAGTAACCAGGTCACCAAGCGACATTCTTGGGCCTTCGACATTTGAATAGGTACGCATTCTTGCGTTAATTAGATGGTTGGCGACCATTTCCTTGCCGTTCGGCGGTCGAGAAACTTTAATCGAAAACTCCAGAAATACGCATTAGGCAATTGGCACATTTTGAATTTTATGCAATAAAGTTAAGAACTTAACAAATAAATTAACTTCGTGCGAATCGCCTCAAAAAAAAAAAAATAAGCTTCGATTCGCGAGTAAATTCGTGCGAATCAACCAATAACCCCTGCTGATTCAATCAACCATTTTTCTTTTACACCTTAGACCAACTAATTGAAAGTCTTGCCTCAAACACAGTCTCGCTTAAAAAAAAAAAAAACATTAACCTATTTCACTTTTACCGAAACGAATTCGCCACAGTATGTCTCATTAGTGAACATACGATTATTTACACTCGCACTTTTGACCACTTTCTTAATAATTGTTGTGTAGACTGTGACACTGTGGCATGCTTCATTAGTTTTGGTAAGTGAAAAGATGTTTTAATTATTTCTGCTGGTATGAGGTGGTTGTCTAGTGAGAAAATGCGTTTGTTCTTTTGTGTTTCCCAAAAATATTTGGATTAATTTATACAGTAAGAAAGCCATTAAATCTTATTGGTAGGTGGAATTTCCTTTCCACCTTTTACTTTTAACTAGCTATTTATTGTATTAGGTAGGCTCGATTCTAGTTTTCAATTATCTAATATTTATCATAAAATAATATCACGACTTGTTTCCCCAAAGGGTTAGGCAGAGTGGTGTACCCATCGTCGGTTCACCTACATTTTGCCAGTTATGTTTAAGTCCCATGTAATAGGGGGCGGGCCTATTGCCATCAACCGGGCACAAATCTAGATTCCAGGCTGGTACTGAGAAATTCCTAATGGAGAAACCCAATATCACTTTGCCTGACCTGGGAATCGAACCCAGGACCTCATGTTCAGCAGTAGCGCTTGCGACCACCAGACTAACGAGGCAGTTTATGTAATAAACGTTACAGATATAAATAAAAAATCGCATCTGCAGAAAACTAGTATTTTTTTGTCGTAAACGCAGTCTTTTAGTACTTAAATAAGTTTTTTTTTTATCATAAATCAGAAACAAAACAAATAAATTAAACAAAGGGTGAAAGATTTCTTTGAGATCTAAGATCGTCGATCATCATGCCATTTTGCATTTTACAACAAACTTCTCATTTAACTAATGTTACTAATTAGTTAAAAAAGGAACATTTCTCACCTTGGGAATAATCCATGTTGAGTATCACAGGCCCCGCCCTCACAGAGTTCAAACTTAACAACACTTGAAAGAATAACAGCGCAAATGTAAAATTTAAACAAAGCACTCGGAAATTGTCAACTGATCGGAACAAAAAACACTTTTTATGTACATCTTCACTTGTTTTCTCACACTTGTCACTTTCGCTGCCCTGCGGATGGCTATATGGCCAAGTACTTAGAGGTGGACCCATCTTTATTGTTTGTTTGCTCGTTGCTATGACTTTTGCATGGTTTTAGACACTGGGTTGATGGTGGGACCTGAAACAAAGAAAATTATGGTTTAAACATTGAATTTCAATCAATCTTTTCCCAACTATGTCGGGGTCGGCTTCCAGTTTAACCAGATGCAGTTAAATATCGTATTTTACATGGAGCAACTGCCTATCTGACCTCCACAAACTAGTTACTAGATAACACGATACCCAATAACTAGGTAATACGATACCCCTTGGTAAGAATGGTTGTCAGACTTTGGGGCTTCTGACGACCCGTAACATCAGTCAAAGATCCACGAATGACAGCCGAGATCAACGGCTTAACGTGCTTTTCGAGGCACGGAGGAGTCTCGGTAAGTTAAGATGGTCACCCATCCACAGATCAACTCCGGCAAGCGCAGCTAAACCTGATGTATCGAACCGTGCGGCTGTTATTACTTAGCCACGAGCTCTTCTTTAAACATTGAATTTAATAGCTTTTATTCACTGCTCCTACAATACTGTTTAATATACCTACTTATTAGCAATAACATTACTTTAAAAAAAAAAAACAGTGGCACTCCGGGAGTACTAACAGAAGTGAAACTTGAAAAAAAAATCTGCACCGCAGTAATGAACGCGTAGATGTCTTTTACTCCACGTACCGCGGCAATCAACGCGTTGATGTCTTTTACTCCACGGTGTCGGTAAATTCCGTTACTATGTCGCGAAATCAATGGTTTAGTCCCATCTCAAAAATGCCCAACGCGCCTAAAGAAGTTTTCACTTTTAAAAAAACCTGTTTATGTTATATTTTGTATTTATAATAACTGTACAGAACTAAGCAGTGGTAGTCCAGTGGTAACGGCCACGACTAACGAGTTATAGGTCGTGGGCTCGAACAGAAGCAGGCGCTTTACTTTGTGTAAATAACTTCATCACTGCTCTCAAAACAGTCAACGAAAACATCGTGACGAAACATGTCCTAGAACCAAAACTTCGAAGACATGTGACATCTAGCAACCCGCACTGGGCTCACTTCGAGAGGGACTCGAAGAGAGGAAGCCTCAGGAGGATCAGATAGATTGTTAATAAAACGTATAGGTAATCGCTTAAGATTTTTTTTCTCATGTCATCAGCTTTTTTAGACAAGAGAGAAAGATTTATCAGCAAGGCTCATCTGTCATACTGTTGAAGAAATATTACTGCCACAGAGAGTCAACATTTTTAATTATGTTACTAGCTTTTGCCAGCGGCTTCGTCCGCGTGGATGTCGGAACGGAATAAAAGTATCTTATGTGTTAATCCAGGTTATAAACTATCTATGTGCCAGATTTCATCCAAATCCGTTTAGCCGTTTCTGCGTGATTTATGATTAATATCCTGTTAGGTTTGCACACGCGTTAGAGGTACTTATTACAGGAAGGGATACGTCGAACTCAAACACCGGTTAGAGATACACTGTTTATTCAATATGGCGGGTAAAAGCCAATTATTTTTAAAAGAGTAACCGTGGAGTTTCTTGCCGGCTTTTCTCCATATGAAACCCATTGGAACCGTGCACCTAGACGTTTTGACTTCTGACGTTTCATAAGTGCCCATGTAGGTTTATGTGAAATATATATTTTTTTTATTGGGTGGCGCAGGAGGCGCGTCACTTGGTCAAAGTATTATTGACATACAGCCTATGCTCAAGACAACACCTCCAAAAATACAAACTTTCATATTTGTAATAAGTATTGTAGAATTGGATGAAAATCAAGCCGAAGCGCGACAGCCTCCTGATGGGAAGAGTGACAAAGCTGAAATGTCTCATGTACCTATAACATCTCTCTATACTCTGCCTCTTCACATATAATAATTAATAATTCATAACGAAGCAGCATGTTACCCATGAAATTAATTGCCTACGCACAAAATCAACATAAAACACATCCTCTTACTAAGCACTTGGAAACCTGTTTATCCCCTTCACACTACACCCATATCACAAACCCGTAGGCCAGGAAACGGCGCGAGTACAGTTAGCGATGTCAAGTATCAACTCCTGCGCAGCGTTGTCAGGTGCGAGTTCGATGGGCTTAGGTACTTGGAAGGGCAAGGGCGTAAGGAGCGTAGATTTTAAAACAAAAATAATTAATAGTATTTTATAAAAAAACATTACCCTCCCTTTAGGATTCGCCGCAGTCGGGTAAAAAATTTTAAGTGACTGACTGACAGACAAAACACAACCTAAACTGTAGTTATTAAAAAAATACATAACCAGACATGGAAACTGCCGATAGAAGTGAAAACTTAAAAGTAGTGAAAAAAAAATAACAGTGGTTTATGGTTAACCTTCAATCTGCACAGCTTTTTCCCATGTTTGGGTTGGCTTCCAGTCTAACTGGGTGCAGCACTGAATACCAGTATTTTACTTGGAGCGACTCCCTATCTGTCCTCCACAACCCAAGTAAATGGGTAACACGATACCCCTTGGTAGTCAGGCTTTCGGGCTTCTGACTACCCGTAAAGACTGTCAAAGATGTAGATGATAAGTGAGGCAGCGAGGCACGGAAGGGTCTCGATAATTAATGAATGGACACCCATTCACGGACCAACCCCGGCAAGCGTAGCTTAGCCACGAGCTCCTAATAACTATAGATATACTGCTGTTAACATAACTTAACCTAAACTAAATTTTATAAAATAAAAACGTTTTATAATGGATTGATTGAATATGACAACAATAAGTTAAATAACTTCAACCGTCAACGGTAATGCTTTTATTTCCCACTTATTCTAATTGCAAGCGGTCAATTAAGCTAGGTTCAAAGTGAAATTGTGTTCAGCACATTTGTTCACAAATATTTTATGCAGAACTCCAACAGTGCACGTACTGAGCTGCAGAGCCGTTATAATCTCTCTTTTACGGCAAATCTGTGCGTAAACAAATTTGTTAGTGTAATTTTTACGTGAGTGAGTCCACTGAAAAAAACATGTGTGCCGTACACAGTCCAATACAGTGTCGCACAGTGCCCGGACACTGGTGAATCACGCTTTTACAGAATGACACAGATAGCCTACAAAGTAATGATCAGTCCTTTGGATATATCGAGGATCTAACAAGTATAGGTTCCTTCAAAACCCGTTACAAAAGAGTAGCTTGATTAATCCTAGATAAATAACCAGTCACAAGGAAACGCGTCAGTAATCGCCAGAGTCGCCTTAGTTAGACCGCTAGGAAAATAACTCGGCTACCGTTAGCTGGCTGTCATACCAGCTGTGTCAATTAACTACATATTGTGGCAACTACCGTAATATCTAGAGATTCTAGACGAGTTTTTTGTAAGGTAAGATTATAAAATAATCTAAGGCGCCTGGTTAATGGTGCTAGAGAGAGAGAGTAGATTTACTAAATGCCTTGTTCCTCCGAAGGGTTGGGTGATAGTATACTCACATATTGCTAGTTATGTTTAAGTCCCATATAATAGGGGGCGAGCCTATTGCCATCAATCGGGCACAAATCCAGACTCCGGGCTGCGACTGAGAAATTCCAAACAGAAAACCCAGTAACACTTTGCCCGGCTTGGGAATCGAACTCAACACTTCAAGCTCAGTAGCATCGAGGCAGTCTGAAATAAACATTATTCTTAGAAGCATTTATTTCAATTTATCAATTTACGGGCACTTTTTGATTATTATAAGGAGTCGGTAATTTATTCTAAAAAAGAAGCTAGTTGACCGTTCGAAAACGTCAATCTCTAAGCTAACGTACATTGACATTGTTGAAAATTATATTCAAAATTTCATGATTACTTTGTATAGTATTATATTATTTTAATTAATTATTGTAAATGTGAGGATTATGTGGATATCATTATTATTTTCATTTCTCAGCTAGTTTTAATTATGGTCTGGCAGTTTGAGTAGTTTATGCGGCCTACCCAAATATCCTTTCTTTGGTATTGTTCGTCGAGTTGAGCTCTACGATTACTGACAAATGCTTGCACTGGCTGGACAGGTCCACTCAAATCTGTGTGGTTCTTTCCTCAAAAGACCATTTCAGATACTAATCTACATGGTCCTCATATGGCCTGACCAAGATTATGTTTGGACTTTAAAAGAGACTGTCCCCTCTTAGTTTGTTTCGGCCTTTCTTCTCAGAGTAGTCAGATAGGAAACGCCGAACTCAACTAGCTTATTTTTAATCATTTTTTTTTAATATGACGTGTAAAAGTGATTCCGATATCCTATTTACAGAATATTCAAACACCCACATTTTGTTCGTAATATTACAGACCCTTTTACAATGAATAATGTAACAAGGGGTGAGCCAGTGTCTTTTTTTAAGTCTATTTTCATTGATCGGGCACAAATTTATAAGACTGCTATTGGATCCTAGGCTCGAAGCCTGGGTCGGATAAAGTGTTACTGTATAAAGGGTTTTCATAAGACTTAAAACTGTGACTGCAATAGGCATCCCCTATTAAATTACAATTATAAAATAACTTTAATATAAATTCGTATACTTCATGTCACTGCAGACTTCTTTGAGGAATAGAGTACAGATGATTAAGAAATGAAAAATAAACGAAAAATTCGTCAAAAGGCAGCAGATAAAGCTGCCTTTTCCGGCCAATCAGTCAAAAAATTGTCCAGGTCATCGCGGGAGCGTTTCTTATGCCTGCCTCGCTAACGACGCCCGTCTTCAGTCACCCACTGCATGACAACCCTGGCCGATCTGTCCTGATGCATCCTGTAAGTGAAGCCCTCCCAGTCCTGTGGCGAAGTATGGGGGAGAGACCTTTGCCCAACAGTGGGACATTAAAAAGAAAAAAATCTTACCAACACTAGTGTTTCTATTGTTTAATCAAACTAGTGTGTTATAAAAAAAAAAACATTTGACAACAAAGGGCTGTTATTTATGCAAAGCCTTCTAATATACTGTCATAAATCGTCAAGCAATCCATCATAATCAAGATTATTACAAGTTATTTAATCATTTACGCAAGAGCCGACTTTGACAAAGCTAAAACATTTATTACGTGGACATCCATCAAGTTTAACTGAATAATTTAATGAAACGATGTCCCAATTACATATAAATGTATATTTAACAGTGATTTGTGTATAATTGTGGCGATTATTCAAAGTTATTTGAGTCAAGTAATTTGTAATTTTTTTACGAAACATCGTTACGTACAAAAGACATCAACGCGCTCGTGGTCTGATATTATTTGCGAATGGAGTCATGTCAATTTGGAATGCGAATGAATTAAATTGATTTGAATAAACAACGTGACAATTTTGATAGTTAACGTTACTTTTATTCAGTGCTGTTAAGCAATCTAAAAGCATTTCAGACTCGCGGGTTTGTGAAAGGTATCTTAGCGTAGTCACAGATAGATGGGACACTCCGCAGTTTAGGTATGAAGCTACAAGTACACGGTGGGCCCGTCTTGTCGAGCCAATTCAATGAGTGTGACGTAGTCAAAAGATGTAAGAGTTACTCGATAGAAAGAGAGGCAATTTCCAGGTGAATATAACTGTGGGTAATTAGCGCTGTGCGCTGTGAATTGCACTTTATTGTGTCGCAGCAAGAGTTGCTTTTCATTTAAATAATTTTGCGGAGTGTCACTTCTATATTAATCTGTGGTGTAGTGAAAAACCTGCCGAAAAACCGAGCGGAATTTTCGCAAGTCTAAGTTTCCTATGAAAATAATGAGAAATCATTTGAGCCTCAAGACACATGACATCCACCAACCCGCACTGGGTTCGCGTGGTGGATGTGTCCTAGCAATGGAACAGTTATAGGCTGATTACGTGTTTGATAATTTAGGCCTGATGTGTCATAGGTGAAGAGTAGTGGTGGTGGTCATAGTTGAATACCCCTGGCTGGAGGTTTTAAGTGTAGTAGCTTAAGGCACCCACAGGAAACCCCGGTTAAGTAGTCATGATCTCAGAGGTCAACTACGAGATGCTCTACTATAATAATAAAAAGTGGTGGTGGTAAGTTGGGGCTGTTACCACTGGTTAGTAGTCCCAACTTACGAGTTGTAGGTCGTGGTTTCGAACCCAGAATGGCGCTTTACTTTGTGTAATTTCATAACCAATGCTCTCAAAACGGTGAAGGAAAACATCGTGAGGAAACCGACATGTCCTAGAACCAAAAAATCGAAGACGTGACATCTACTAACACGCGTGGTAGATTACAGCCCCCTTCTTCTCGAAGACAGGAGGCCTGTGTCCCAGCAGTGGGAACATTTTAGACTGTTAAAATTCCAAAATTTTCGGCGCATTATTTCGACCAATATGTAGCTACACTTAAAGCTACCATCTATAACTAAATGTAGGTCAAAGGAAGTCTACAATGTCAATATAGTGTTTTTCAATGTTAATCTGACAAACAATGGAGAAAGTAAGTTTGTCTAAGTTAATGTTCTGTTTACAGCTCTAACTGTACCTTTGATGTGGTTTAATTACTTTGTGCTAGACTTAGATGAAGTTGACTGCTTCCTTGGTCCAGTGGTCGCAAGCGGTATTGCTAAGCCAGAGGCTCTGGCTTCGATTCCTGGGTCGGGCAAAGTGTTATCGAGTTTTTCATCTGGAATTTCTCAGTAGCAGCCTGGAGTCTGGATTTGTGCCCGGTTGATGGCAATAGGCTCGCCCCCTATTACATGGAACTTAAACATAACTGGCGAAATGTGGGTGCATCTCTGCTTAACCCTTGGGGAAATACAGGTATCTATACTAATATTATAAAGAGGTAAAATTATGTATGTGGGAGGTAGTCTCCGAAACTACCAGTCGGATTTAAAAAATTCTATTTTCATTGGATAGCCCAAATTTTGAGGAAGGTTATAGGCTCGCGGACAAAGTCGCGGACAAAAGCAAGTATTAAATAAAGTTAGGGAGATAAGATCAGTTTTACGAGTTTAGTTATGGGAAAAGGATAAAACCCATAATTAGAAAACCATAAAAATTAAGTAAGTCAAATATTTGTCGTCGCTCAACCCAAGGAGGCGGCTTGCAGTGTTCCAAGCGCCCCTTTAGGCTGCCTGTCCACTGGAGCGGAGCGAGGCAGCGGAGCGGAGAAATGTGCCAATATTAACCAATATAATCTAAACTCCGCTTCAGAGCTCCGCTCCTCTTGGTTAGGCAAATACCCTATTGAACACCGATTTTGAAAATTCTTCATTTGGTAGAGGAAGCGGTGGTCCCATATAAATTTTATTAACGTTTCTTGGATAGTTTTTGACTTAACTTCGATAATACGTATTTCATCCACTTTGTGCATCTTGATGATGTTATAATTACTTCCTGTCACTGTTGTTTAATTACTGGTATAGGAATTGGTGAAAAATAACTGACTAACTGCTGGGAGTGCTGGGCAAATGTCTTCCAACTGCTTTTGAAATTTTTCGGAGTTTTCCTCAGAACCAATAAATCTGCCTAGCTTTCTCCCAACTATGTTGGAGTTGGCTTTCAGTCTAACCGGATGCAGCTAAACATCAGTATTTTACATGAACTAACTGACTACCTGACCTCCACAACCCAGTTACCGGTAACACGATACCCCTTGGTAAGCCTGGCTGTCAGACTTTTGGGCTTCTAACTACCCATAACGCGTGTCTAAGATCTACGAATGACAGCCGGGACCAACGGCTTAACATGCTTTCCGACACAAGGAGGCGTCTTAAAATATAATAAATGGTCACCGATCCACGGACCAACCCCGGCAAGAGTAGCGTAACCTTCAATTGACCCGTGTAGCTGTGATTATTTAGTCACGAGCCTCACGACAAAATTTACCTAGGAAATAAAAAATCATATTCAAAATAACTTTTTGGCGTGACTCCAATAATTCCTATTTTGTGCTCCTAAAAATATTATTAAACAATGTAATATAATGATTCCGCCTCTTTTTTTAAACCTCAAATCTTTCCTATTTTGACCCAAAAAATACCCTTACCCAGCCTGTACGGTCGGGGTACACTTATATACACATTGACATTGTTGAAAGTTATATTCAAAATGACACGATTACTTTGTAAAGTATTATATTATTTTAATTATTGTGAATGTGAGGACTGTGTGGATAGTATTATTATTTCTCAGCTAGTTTTAATTATGGTCTAGCGGTTTGAGTAGTTTATGCGGACTACCCAAATTTCTTTTCTTTGGTATTGTTCGTCGAGTTGAGCTCTTTAAGTTCTGAGTTGAGCTCCGCGATTACTGACAAATGCTTGCACTGACTGGTCAGTTCCACTCAAATCTGTTTGGTTCTTTCCTCAAAAAACCATTTCAGACACTAATCTACATGGTCCTAACATGGCCTGACCAAGATTATGTCTGGACTTTAAAAGAGACTGCGACCATGTAACTTACTTTTATTTTATTTTTTTAATATAACGTCTAAAGGTGGTTCTGATATCCTATTTACAGAATAAACAATTTTAATTTCATTTCACTCGCCTAGTTACTGTAAATTTGAGAAACATAAGCAAGGAGCTGATTCCCGACACCCCCTCTACGAACACACCAAACGTCTAAGGTGATAAGAGACCTATGGGAACGACAGCACCCGCCACTACCCGATTTCACTCAGCCCCAGGAGTATCTACCACCCGGAAGTGATCTGCAGTGGCCTATAGGGTCTATAGGCCAAGCACAATCTAGCAAAATGGGTGATAATACATCCCACCGATGATACATAGTGCGAATGGGGTGCTCCTGACCAAACCAAGTCCCATATGTTTACCTCTAAGGACCTAAAAATGCCACTGATGTCGCAATTGGCGTAGCGTCCTACTGGGCCCAACTCGTTTAACATAATACATGTATTTACCATCGACTCGAAAAGTAGAAGAGAAGGTTAATACTGCGACCAAATGTGATAAAAGACAAGGACGTTAAAAAGAGTCTGAATTATTTAAAAAAGTGTGCATTATTAGAAGCGCAAAAAGTTTTTAGACGTTCATTAATTTGAAAAGGTGTCCATTATTAGGTAAATAAGTTTTTAGAGGATCTGTTAAATACTTTTTTAAGACAACGGAACCATTTTCGCACTTAAACACAAGCCTTAAGCCAGTCACCCCGCCTTCACAAACTTTCACACACATTTCTAACCTTTGCCGAACCGACTAACGGTTTACCGAACGACTGACATACATACCACACACATGCTAATACCACCCTTATGCCTATATATATAAGAGTGATGAAACTGTATAATTATATTTGCTGGTGTGCCAAGACGGTGCGCCCGAATATCATATTATCACCTTTATTATGGTACAAATAAGGGTTATTGTAACTGATTTTTGTTTTAGAGATCTGGGCCATAGTTTTTGAGTTTTGTACCTATTAATTTTAGGTGATTGGTTTAGATAAAAAGTTTATATAGGTACTTAGTTTTGCCCACGACTTCTTCCGCGAAGATTTAGTAGTAGGTATCCCATACCTAGAACCTTTCATTGAACTAAATTTATAAGTTTTTTTTTTTTTTTTTTTTAAGAAGAAATATCTCAATTTCTGTTCAATTTTCCTCAGTTTAAAACGCCACCTAGTTGCGGTTTAGGGTAGTTAAAACAGGGGTAATGTTTATTTTATTGAACGTTTTAATGCCACCTCCGGCAACAAATTGAAGAAAGAGACGTTTGAAATGTTTAGATTGATTACCAGTTATTGTTTAAGACCTTATTGCATCACAAATCACAAAAAATAGATTTCGCGAATTCTTACCGATTTCTGTCAATCATTTGAATATGTTTACCGCTAATTTTGTATATATTTTTGGTGCAAACCAATTTGGGAAAATACTTTTTTCATTATTAATTAGTGAGGTTATTTTTATAACCTCAATTTTTGTCGAATATTTTTCTTTTACAATTTCACAAATAGCAATCATTGAAATAAGTGGTGAGATATGTTGAACCTTCTAAATACGGATGAATGTGTTGCTAATTCCCTTTAGTGAATGATTGCATTAAAAAAACCTGAATAGGTTTTGTTTACATTTTCATTAAATACTTTTCGAACAGAGTATAGCTGTGTGCCTGCGATCTTAGAGTTGTCAAAACTATCCACAACATTTATCTTTTACGTGAGAAGAAAGTGGTTTCATATGACTGGACATATCAGATATGGTAACGACTCCTTTTTCAGAAACCTGCCGAGTCACAAAATAAGTGTAAGTAACAGAGAAAATTTGACAAATTCCAGTCACTTGGTAAGTGACTGGAATTACTCAATAGTATTTTGCATTTTTTTGTTTTTTATGTTTTTTTTTTCTCTTCTTCTCTTACACACGTTGTCTATGTCTCTTATCTAGTTTGCCAGCACAGGTATGCTGGAAGAAATTTCTTTAGAAAAAAGCATCACTTTTGTAAGTATTTTTCTGTTTTTTTTCTTCTTGTCTGTTTGTATTTGTGTACATAAACTGTTAAACAAATAAATAAGTTTTCCAAAAAGGACTTTTAACGATATACAACATACCACAAGTTAATCTATCAACGTCAAACGTATTAATCATCATTAGCATCATTCTATTTAGTTAAGTACCGGTACTTGATGAAAGGCCTACACTATGTCCTGTATTAACACTGTTATTTGAAAATGTTATAAAAGCCAATTATTTTTTAAAAGTTTCTTGCCGGCTCTTCTCCATAGGAAATGACCTATTGGAACCGTGCACCTAGCTGCTGACGTTTCATAAGTGCCCATGTAGGTTTATGTGAAATAAAATATTTTAATTTTTGATTTCTTCATTACAGATAGTACGACCACGACGAGGCGCCCCACTCCGCGATTACTGTACTTTTTTTTTGTTTTAGGTAGGGCATCTCGTAGTTGACCTCTGAGATCATGACTACTTAACCGGGCTTTCCTGTGGGTGCCTTAAGCTACTACACTTATAACCTCCTGCCAGGGGTTATTCAACTATGCTAATTAAAACTAGGTGAACGCTCGCTAAGGGCATCCTACCCCACAGGGGATGCCCTTAGCGAGCGTTCACCTTCCTTGCGAAACTTGGCTTAGGGGGTCAACCGGAAGGAGGACATCAAGGATGGGACGGGCTGGAGATTACCGTACTGTAAAGCCGGGCCTCCTGCGCGTGTTTTTTCGAAACATTACTCAAAAAACTGTACACATAAACATTTGTTTTCATACGCAAGGTGCCTGCATATTAAACTATTTTTTAGATTACATCTACACCTTTTGTGTAGATGTCGTAATGAGTTCCGACAAGAAAGACGTACTTAAAAAGTATCTCTATTTCAATCCATTGTCAATTTATCACAACTAGTTCACAACTATTCACTAGACAATATAACCTCAAAACCTGTGTTGAATGACAGTGACAGATGTCCGCGATGAAAATTAAACAAACCCTTCCCCTCTTCACCCACGCGGGGAATATTTTCCATGCAGCTCAGAAAACAAAGACATCGTGTTTGCATACATAAATGTGTATGGCCACGTCTCTTTGTTGCAATGTTTTTGTGTAATGTTTCGAAAATCATGCGCAGGAGACCCGGCTTAAGCTGTACATTACGGAGCGGAGCGGTGTGGGGCGCGTCTTCGTGGATGGCACTATCTATACCTGTCTAGTTTTTTTCCAACCAGTCACAAACACACACACATACACACACACACACAGAGATACTTTTCCAGCCTAACCGGATGCTGCCGAATACCAGTATTTTACATGCAACAACTATCTATCTAACCACCTCAACCCAGTTACTGATAAGACTGGTTGTCAGACTTCCGGTCTTATAACTACCTGTGACAAGTATCAAAGATCAAGACAAATGACAGCTGGGACAGACGGCTTAAGGATAATCCATGCTAGACTGTCAGGCGCGAGCCATGTACGAGACGCGGGAGAGGCACGGATACAAAACTTCACGAACATTTTATATGTTCATGCTACATCGTAAACTGTCCAGTCCGGGTATTGGTCCCTACAAATTGAGCAGACACGGACGTGGCTCGCGCCGGTCGCCGTCTAACATAAATCATCTTTAGGGCACAGATTAATATAGATAGTTCACTCTACAAAATCATAAAATAAAAAGCTACTCTAGCTACGACACAATAAAGTGCAATTCGGGTCGCACAGCGCTAATTACCTACAGTTGTCAGTACCTAGAAGTTGCCTCTTTTTCAATCGCGTAACTCTTAAATCTTCTAACTATGTTACACTCACTGAATTGGCGCGACAAGTCGAGCCCGCCGCGTACTTGTAGCTTCATATCTAAAATGCGGAATGAACCATCTGTATTCATTTGTGCCCGAAATGGATTGTCACCTATCTTTGAACCCGGCCCGTGCGGGTTTTACATGCTTAGTTTCAAACCCTATCATTATCAGACTATTCCAACATTTCCTAATCTTATAGGAATCATCTTTATCGACCGGTACCAGTTGGTAACTTTGAATTACAATTTCTCCAGAACTGACCATTCTATAATTCACAGTACGATAGCAATTATTGGTATCAGGGCAATAGCCCATGCAATTGTAAGAGGGAAGTAAGCTTATTCTTAATTGTAGTGTCAGTTAAGACGCTTTGATTTAGAACTTACTGTGATTGCTAACTTAGATTTAGTTTAATCTTAATGAAATCTGAGATAAATTGTCGGACATTATATAAGGGATAGTTGATAGTAAATTGCGTTAAATATTGAGGTGGAAATGGTAGATTTATAAACTAATGGATATATGCAAAGCGAAATAAGTAAAAAAAAATAAGTTAAACGGGATACATAAGAAGAAAGAAAGTATCGTGAGGCAATAAACGCAAATAAACGTTTTTTCTTTCTTTCTTTTCTTTTTCTTTCTTTCTTTCTTTCAATACGGCATGTCTTAGAACCAAAAATTCGAAGATATGTGAGATCCACCAACGTTCAACCCACAGTGGGCCCGCGTGTTATGTTACGGCCGGCTCCCTCGTACAGAGAGGAGGCCTGCGTCCCAACAGTGGGAACATTATAGTAGGCCGATTATCTTATAGAAATATACGGATTCTTATGGATAAGGTTGCTAGGATCAATACCTAGCATGTACCTTCTAATTTGACTTTTTACAGTAACCCTTAATTATTTTATGTCATTCGAAAACCTGGATGAATCTAAAACATCCTCTGACTTAGTAAGGAATCTTGTATTGACTAGAACTATACGATAACATCCAGGCAGTGAGCTAAAAGTGTAAAATTTATGTTCTGTCCCTCAAGGAAGTTCTTTTACATTTTTTTTTGTTGGTAGTCACATATTGAAGTCGAAAAACGCTTGTGAGTTAAAGAGTGAGGAACATAAATGTTGATGAATGGAGTGGGAGAGGAAGGCCAAAGAAAAGATGGATGAATTGTGTGAGACAAAAGACAAGGACAAAGATATGTAAAGAAAAAGAAGAAAGTCAATGATAGCGTGACGGTAGGGGAGAATGGAGGAAAAAACGTGAAGTAACATGGGACAAGGGCAGGAAGATGATGAGTCACATATGGAAGTCGCTCATTTGATACCAACATATTAGGACCAGAGCAGGCTGATGATAAACCTTGAAGTTTGAACAATGCTGTAAAAAGAAACAAAGCTAACATATTTGTTATTTTTTGTAACGATTTTCAATATGTATTAGCTTCGTCATCTGAAGCAACTTTTTGCGGATGCCTTCGACCTTCGTTGCGGTTTGCACATTGTTCTCTGTTATATACTGTACCAGATTTGAATCGGGTGTAACTAGTGTCTGGTCTAACAATAAAAATTAAAAAAAAAACCTCAGCAACGGTTCAGGTACTTACTGACAATCGAACCCATGTGCGAATGCCCGACCGATAGGCCGATGATAGAATCGATTCAAAAATACTCAAGTTCTGTCTGTCAGAGCTATGAGGAAATTCTCCTCAACACTCTTCGCCTCGGGATTGCGGAGAGGGTATACCCACACATGCAGAAGAGGTAACCTCATAAGTTTTTCATTGTTCAGGAATATCTAGTGCAGTACACCAGTTCCTGATAACTAGTGTGTAACCACTGCAGCATAATGGCATCTCCTCAAACAGAACTGTCTCAACTAGCTGTTTAAGACTGCGGTCACACCGAAATTATAGCCAGCCGCCGATTGTGAGCAGGCTTACTAATAGCGTACTAGCTAATGTATTGTAAGTACGTTATGATCGAACAGTGAAATATATGAAAAACAGCGTAACGCTCGCTCACAGTCGGTGACTGATAATAAGTTTGGTGAAACGCAGCCAAAGTACAGGCTTCCTCCATAATCGTAACCGTAAGTTTTCATGTTTTTCGAGGAACACAAAGTCATCTTCCCCAAAAGACAAAAATTAATAACTACATATAAGGTCATGTAATAAATAATAGTCTTCCAGACTTAGTTCGGTCATAGTGTCCAATCTCAGCGGAGACTAACTTTTGGCACAGGAGATATTATAGTACACAAGTGTGTGCGTAGACACAGGTGCACTCTCTCTTCCCTCACTCTCATAGTCCGATTGGGCAGCAATCCGACACGACCGGAGAGAGTTCAGACGAATATCACACCACCAAGTCCAAACTCCGAGCTGTTACTAAGAAATTTCTAATGGAAAAACTTACCTTACTGACAAATTGTGGTACACCACAATTTCTTAAAGAAACAACGTTACCTTTCAAAGAATACAAGCACACCTTGTTTTTATTATAGAATCAATTGACACTAATGATTTCATATTGAGATGTCGATCGGAAGTAAGATACGAAATTCAATTACTTATATCAACACTCTCACACGATATTGAATTTTGATCCCAAAGATTAAGACATGTTTTCCTGTGGCGACATTTTTAGGTTAGTTCAACGACCGATCAGAGTGATCAGATGATCAGACCATGATTAATGTTTTCGCGATATTGTCGACGATAAGGTTTGAGGATTTATTTAGTGATGTTTTCAATAAATGTGAGTCATCCGGTGATATTTCTAGGATTACTAGATTTTAAGATGAGGAGATAAGCTTTCAATTAATTTGTTTTCTCTTTCATTTATTTCACCTTTACTGTAGTGTGATAAATGTGAGAGTACTCACCACGCATAAACGACTGAACCGATTTGGATCAAATTCGGCGCACAAATATACTTTGAATAGGATTAAAACAAGTAATTCTTCTTAGCATGCATTGAAATGGAAAGACTGCAGTGGCCATCATGCATCCGTCATCCTCCAATCCTAACTCAAATTCTTTTGGGGTCGTTACAACATCCTCCATTTCTGTATCACCTGTCAGCTGATGAGCAGTGAAAGCCTAGTGGTGTGACCGTCGGACTATCAAGTCATAGGTCTCGAGTTCGAAGCCAAGGCACGTACCTCTGACTTTTCAAATTGATGTGCTTAATGTATAATTATCACTAGCTTCAAAAACATCGTGAGGAAACAGGCATGCTTGACAAATATTTCTCGACGGCATGAGAAACCAAGTAAGAGCTCATGGGCGGCTTTAAAACTCTGACACCAGGTTAGTCACTAAACACACGAAAAGCGAAGAAGCTGTCATCTTAGTGTTCACATTCTTCCTATAGCTATTTCCTCTGTCACTAACTCTCTTTTTCCTGACCTATATTTGTGGTCATATAAAATACAAATATAGGTAGATATGCAGGTACAATAACTAACATTAATTAAACAGTAAACCACGAAAATACCATACAAAATAAATAATTACAGTTAGTTCAAGTGCTCCTATAAAATATAATACTGCTAAAACCTTCATTGTATTCGAATGAGCATGTTTATATGCATGAGATATAGGTAGCTGCGTATGTCCGGTTGGGGGCCAAAATGTTGATTATATGTTATTGTTACACACGCGAACGTCCAAAAAACAATTAAAAGAAAAAAAAATTGTGTTACTCCGGGAGTGCCGACAGAAGTGAAAACTTCAACAAGATCGCCTTGGTGGAAGAAAAATACTTGTATTGAACATTGGTCCGTAAACTTATCTAAATAAAGAGCACAATCGCGTTTACAAAAAAAAAAATACTTCCGTAGCCTTTAAAGTAAAAATACTTGCATAGAACATTGATCCGTAACGTAATTTAAATAAAGAACATAATCGCGTTTACAAAAATGAGGTGTCGGTAACGGTGTGGCGAGTTCAATTGTTTTTTCCCATCCCAAAAATGCCCAACGCGCCTAGAGAAGTTTTCACTTCAAAAATTCCCTTGTCCCATATTTATTATACATTGGGCCGGCCCAACACCGTTTCTTTTTCCACTCTTCCCTGTCAATCGTCACGCTATCATTCACTCCCTTCTCTTTCATACCATTCCTCATACAATCCATCCACATTTTCTTTGGCCTTCGTCTCCCGCTCCATCTACCAACATTTATACTCGTATTCTTCACTCTTTTAGTCACAAGCGTTTCCTCCCTCCTCATCACATGCCCATACCAGGCCAAACGATTTCCTTTCAACTTTTCTGTCACTGGCGCCAAATTTAAACTCGCCCTTAAATACTCATTTCTTACTTTATCCATTTTCGTCACGCCTCACATCCATCTCAACAGTCTCGTCTCCGCCACCTGCAATCTTTTTCATCCGTCTTCTTGAATTTTTAACCGACTTTTAAAAGGAGGAGGTTCTCAATTCGATTGTATGTTTTTTTACGCAATTACTCCGTTAATTATAAATTGATTTTGATGATTCTTTGTTTGACAGTACGACAATTTGCTTGACAATTCTCTCAATTCTCAATGTCTTTGAAGTTGGTGTCTTTGGTTATGCCACCAACTTCCGAAATTAAAGTATTTTTTTACTTCGTAGTGGTTTTTTTGGGTGTGGGTTGTTTTTTTCATCTGTGTTAATGTAAATCAGTATCTTGGATGATAATAAATAATGTTTTCCTCATCATGTTTTCCTTTTGTTAGCCTTTAGTGGCTTTAGTATAGAAATTACATCTGGGGAAACACGCTAGTACCTATTGAGGTACCGTATACCCATCAGACCCTATGTTGGTCAGACAGAAGATACCATTGAAAAATAAAATTAATCTTTAACGTAACACATTATTACAAAAAACCATCAAAGTTTAAATACTACAATAAATATTAAATATTGTACATAAAATCTAGATCTTCTAAAAAAAGAAAATATTAGCAAAAAAGAAAAAAAACAACCGACATTTTTAATATCTATTTTCCCTTTATTTTTCCTTTTCAATGCTTTGGTGTACTTGATTAATTAAAGAATAATAAAGGATGAAGTTATATAAAGGACAATGCTATATAAAAAATAATCTAAAATAATCTTATCTCATATAAAAATAATCTCTACCAGACTACCTTTGGATAGTCAAAATTATCTGAAGACAAAGTAACAGATACCTAAACTACATTAAATAAAAGAAAAGAAAGTAAAAAAAAAAAACTTTAAGTAAAAAGTAAGTTAAAGTAAAATAGTAGTAGTAAGTAAGTTTAAGTTAAAGTATTGCCAATCTGCCATTTATATTATTTTATTTTATTTATTAAGGGATAATAAACAACTACAACATATATAATACTTAGGGTTAACAGAACTCTTAGTAACAATGTTGCACTCCACTTCATTATCCGCAAGTAAAACATATTTAAGGTTCAGTGGTTGCCACTAGACGAGCATTACCAAAATCAACAAATATTTTGAAATAAATAAATAAGTTACATAAAGCTAGCTATAGCTACCAAACCAAATCAGATAAGAAACAATTTCATTTACTTAATTTTGCAATAAATAAATAATAATAATAAGATTCAATTCAATTCGTCTCTGCAGCCCTAACCACCGGTAGCTTGGACCCTGCTCCAGACACCGGCGGAATTCTATTTTTTATATTTTTTAATGTTTTTTTTATACTTTTTATTTTAAGAAATATTTAAAAATGTAAATTAATAAGATTTAAAATTAATAAACGAATTAAATAATAAGATTATATTAAGATAAAAATGTTATAATATTAGATTTAAATTTATCTCATTTGAGGTACAAACAGCCGATTGAATTCTATAAGAATGTAACCACGAAAAATTTAGATGAAGTCAACAGTGTCGAAATGACAGCTCACTTCTCCGAAGTTGTCACGGTGTAATTTTATAGAATACACCGGCTGATCAAAGGCACAAGATAAAGACATCTCAGTGATGCGATTCCTTTTAGACAATCTCTCACTACAATTCTAATCAGCCTACGGTACGATACGCTCTGAATATTTTGTAGAAACAATTATACTAATACCGAAACCGATACCGCTCTAAATTCAAATACCATGGAAGCGAGAACGATACGGTATCAAATTAAGACTTAAGGCTCACTTGCACCGCAAATCTCTAAATACGTTTAATTCTAGAAAAATTTAAAATACGTTCTGTTTCTGTCAATGAGGATTTTTTGATATGACATTCACTAAGTGGCAACACTGAGACGTCAGGTCCGGGCAAAAGTGTCAAAGCGCCTATATATTTTCTTCAGTCGTGATTGAATGATGAACGAATAAATGAAACGAATGATCTCTCATTACCATCATCATCTTCCTTGCCTCGTCCCATGTTACGTGGGGTTGGCGCACCACGTTTTCTTCATCCACTCTCTCATGTGAACCGTCACACTATCATTCACACCCATCTCTTTCATATCATTCCTCACACCATCCATCTATCGAAACAGCTCTGTGTAGGAACTAGAAATATTTCTAGCTGGATAGTCCCTTTAGTAATGACGTAGGCTAATATTCATGGCAATAAATAGCACGTAAAATGTAATCGGAGAGGCAACCGGATGGCGAGTGGTAATCTGGGTCTTGAAGTGATACCGAACCCCCCACCCATATCGCTCGAATGGACCCCAAATGGACGGGGGCGGAGATATGGGGGATGGGGCTAATTTTTTTTTTGACATGTCATTCAAAATTTATGCTCTAATGTGCAAAGAATTTGTGTGTATAATGCCATCTGCATTGATACACACACGCTTTTGATAAAATTCACCTTCATTATCGGTTATAAATCATCGGTAAGAAGTGCCAATAATTATATACAGCGTAAGACACTATTTCAATTATAACGATGTTGGGGGGTGGCAACTGGATGTCATTGATACACACAAATTCCTTGCACATAATAAATAGAACTTACATTTTAAATGCAACGTCCAAAAAAAAATTTTTTGCCCCCGTCCCCCTTAACTCCGCTCCCTTTCATTTGGGGTCAATTCGGACGGTTTCGGCTGGCTTCGGTATCACTTCAAGACCCAGATTACCACTCGCCATACGGTTGCCTCTCCGATTAAATTTTACGTGCCATTGCTTTAACTATAACCTAACACTAATTAGTCTAAACGCGATCACAGTAAAAAAAAAAAACAAATTATTACACAAATAAATGAACATTAGTGTCATTAATTTTGGACAAACTAATCTGATGGCTCAGTTATTGTTGTGTACCTCTGTGATCAAACAAACATTGGTCTATGAAATCACTAGCTGTTGCGCGCGACTTCGTGAACGTGTATTGTGTATTTAAAACTTAGGGTTCCGTACCTCAAAAGGAAAATACAGCACCCTTATAGGATCACTCGTGTGTCTGGCTGTCTGTCTGTCCGTCTGCCACAGTCAATTTGCTCCGAATCTACTGGACCAATTTAGTTGAAATACATACACATATGAATTTCTGCGACCTCAACACGGACATGTAACGTAAATAAATGAATTGTGAATATGGGGCAAAGAGAAAAATTTTAAAAAAAGTTTTGCAAACTGTACACTGTGCTTTTTGCTTGACATATAAAATGAATGGGTTGTGAGGATAATTTTTTTTTTTCGTCATTTTAAAATAATTGACTATTAATATTATATTGATATTTATATTTAAGAAAATAGATGAAAACTGTCCCATTACTCCGAAACTCCTGAGCATAAAATTTTGAAAAAATACGGAGAATGGTTCTTTACTCAAAGATAACAGGAAAACCTATAAGAAGTCTATGGTCTTAAAATAACATGGTAAATCTCTCAATATTATGCGGACAAACTTACATTTGCAGTTGGAATGTATCGGAGACCATGTTTTTCAACCACAATGTTACGTTTGTTCTTGGGATAAATTCATCGCAACTACGGAATCCTTCATTGTGCGTAATCCGACACGCACTTGGCCGGTTTTTAAATACATATATCCAGAATGAAAAGTAATGAGCACCTGTACTACTGCCAGTAATTAACGATAAAAACGAGTAGACCTTTTGACACCTACAGTTCTGAACCGGACAGATATTGACATGTAAACTTCTGAACCGGACAGATATTGACATCTAAACTTCTGAACCGGACAGATAGGTAGCGAATCTGGAAAAAGACTTAAGGCGACGATAATCGACTTTTAATGATTTTATACTGAAGATCACGTCTAAACTAGTGTTAATGATTTGGAAAAAAAAATATGTTAAATTAGAGCACTTTTTTAATAACTAATTTAGGAATATTTTAGATTAGGAATATTTGTAAAGTTATGTCTAACGCGGATAAAAAGCTGAGAATGACGCAAAATCTGTCAAAGGTATTCTTCTGAAACCTTCACTATTTTAAAGATAATTTTAATTATTGATATTTTAGTATACGTGTTTTATTAAAATACCTTTTGTTTTATGTATAATTTTATTGAATTAGGAACAAACAGAATCACTAGTACCACTAATATCTATATATATAAAAATGAATCCCTATTTCCCTTGGTTACGGCATCACGCTAAAACGGCTGAACGGATTTGCATGAAATTTGGCATATGGGTAGACCATGACCTGGAAAAGGACATAGGATATTTTTTATCCCGATATTCTCACGGGCTCGAGACTTATGTGGGTGAAACCGCGGGGCACAGCTAGTTAATAATATAAATGGTGGTATTATAGAGTTCGGTGGTACCAGTGGGAACAAAGCACATTTCGCCAGTTATGTTAAAGTCCCATGTAATAGGGAACAAACCTATTGTCATAACCGGGCACAAAGCCAGACTCCGGATTGAGAAATTCCTGATGAATAAACCCAATAACACTTTGTTCTACTCGATCCAAGGACCTCACGCCGAATCGATCGGAGGACCTCACGCTTCCTAACATTAGCAGAAACTTCCTTTAGAACAGGTGCATCGTAAACACACAACATGCAGGTAATTTCAATATCAGTTCTTACATAAAACGGCTCGATTTCACCTATAAAATGTAGCAATATGCGGGTAATACATAATGAATGATATAATTTCATTGAAAAAGAAATCTGCTGGAATTTAGTAATGTTCAATGAAATCATGTTGCTGTATTTCGCAATACGGATAAACATGAAGAAAAATCGCAAAAAGTAGATTGAGAAAGGTATATCTATAGAAAAATCGGTGGTTGGAAACTAAATAATAACAGCCGCACGATCGATCGAAGGGTAAGCTGCGCTTGGCGCGGTCGGTTCGTGGATGGGTGACCATCCATTACATATCGAGACTTTTCTGTGCCTCGGAAAGCACGTTAAGCCGTTGGTCCCGGCTGTCATTCGTAAATCTTTGGCAGTTGTTACAGGTAGTCAGAAGCCCAAAAGTCTGACAAACAGTCTTACCAAGGCGTATCGTGTTTCCCAGTAACTGGATTGTGGAGGTCAGATAGGCAGTCGCTCCATGTTAAATACTGGTATTCAAATGCATCCGGTTAGACTGGAAGCCGACCCCAATAAAGTTGGGAAAAGGCTAGGCAGATGATGATAATGATGAATGTAGAGTCAGCATACAGTTTTCAAGCCAAATCATAAAAATAAGGAAACTTGTAGTGGTTGCTAATGAGGTCAGTATAAAAAATCGCCTTCAGTGTTCCGATTAAAATTAAGATTACAATCAATAATAAACAAACGAGTGAGTTAAAGTAAATTTACTATGTTGGTGTTGGCTTCCAATCTAATCGGATGTAGCTGAATACCAGTATTTTACATGGAGCGACTGCCTTTCTGACCTCCACAACCCAGTAACTGAGTAATACGATTTCCTTTGGTAAGACTGGTCAGACTTTCAGGCTTCTGACGACTCGTAACGACTGTCAAGCATCCACCAATGACAGCCGAGATTTCCGAAGAATGAGGAGTCTCGGTATGTAAAGATGATCACCAATTTACGGACCAACCCCGGCAAGCGTAGCTTAAGCTGATGGCTCGACCCGTGCAGCTGCTATTACTTACCCACGAACTTCTCACAAAAAACATTTTTATTATAACACAAGAAAATCTCTCTACAGCTGATAACATACACAAAATATGAAAATTACATTCCATCTTGTGTCGCATCAAACAAAAGAAGTTAAAGAGAGAACCTTAAAGATATGTAACTATAAAAATAAACCTTATAAGGCCACTTTTAAAATCCTATATTCACCCAAGTCCATACTTTCCAGTAAGGAAAGACTCAGCCTGGTGTTAACGACCTCAAAAACCTGCTATCTTCATGTTATCTTCAGAAAGTCAATTGAATTCTTGCAAACGGAATAAAACCTTCACAGTCATATTATTACCGGCTGCTTAATTAAAGATCGTGGTCTCCGTTTTTTTTTTTTAAATTCAGATTGAGTTCTTTTTCGTAACGCTTCGAAATTTAAAAGCTGTTTGGCGCGAATTAAAAATTGTAGGAAGCGTTCGTCGCTTTTTTGTTTTTCAATTAAAGGATGTTATTTATGTTAATGTTTTATTGTGTCTACTGCTCAGGCCAAATAAAAAATCAAGACATAGCGCTGCAAACGATACAGTGAAGCATGCAAAAACTACACCTCCGCTCTATGCATACATGCTCACACGCACACATTTACAACCAAACTACACCTCACTAAATGCACACATGTTTACGAAACCGGCCTCACGTCACTGTTGACAGCGCTATGTCTTGGTTTTTTTGGTCTAAGATCTACTGTAGTGTAATTAATAAAGATATATTAATATCATGGATAAGCATGAGCATCAACATGATTCCCGGGTCGGGCAAAGTGTTATTGGGTTTTCTATCTGAAATTTCTCAGTAGCAGCCCGGAGTCTGGATTTGTGCCTGGTTGAGGGTAATAGGCTCGCCCCCTATTACATGGGACTTACACATAACTGGCGAAATATAGGTGTAACTCTGCCGAACCCTTCGTGAAAAGAAGTCGTAATGATATGTTATGTTAATATACAAACATGATACAACTCTATCCTCATTTTTTTAACAAATCAAATAAGCTGTGGTGGTCAAAATGAGTGATCTTTTGGGTCGGGTCAACTTTTTTAAACCAACTTCTTATAGATTAACCGTGTTTTTATTGACATCTTTATTTGTTAACGGACACTAGGAACGACTTAATAACAACATTCCACACTAAATGATCAATCAAAACCGAAAAAAAGTTAAAAAAACTCCATTGATCGTTTCAAAAAAGAAAGTAGCCGATATTATTAAGTTAGTAGTAATAATAAAAAGAATGTCATAGTTTCTCGGTGTGGACAACAAAATCGGTCATCGCCGACTCGGTTCGGATTCCGTACGGGACCGAGTTTCGTTCATTTCACTGACCCACATTCACGACAACGGAACGTTGAGACGTCACCTTAAGAGATAACACATTTCGAATTCTTTGTCCTTGAAACAGATAGCAGGCTGAATAACTTAATACCTTGGTCAAATAAAAGTTTTGGTAAAAAGTTTAGCGTGTTTATGGAAATGGTGGAGCGAATTTATGTCTCGATTAGCTGTTAAGCAGAAATATGCATTTTTTATTTTAAACATTTCTCAATATTTAATTCATAATTTAAATATATAGATTATCAATCAGGCTGAATGTAAAACCCATTTACCATACAAGTGTTAAGATAAAAAGTGATTTATAGTTTCAAAACGCGTTTCCTAGTACAAGTAGTAGTTAGCTACGGTCAAGAGGCTTTCCTTCGATAAACGAGTTGATTTTATTTCTCAAGTACGGACGGCAGTAATAGGAAGAGCAACAACCTATGATTGCAGGGCCGTTATTCCCGATCGTCTCGACGGAGCTGTGATAAAACATGAAAAAGAACGGCAAATTCTTTCAACCATAGCTCCTTAATGAGTTCATTATTAAAAAGTAAAAACTATAGTTTGAAATTCGAATTGCTATTCGATGCACGCGAAAAAACAAATGAATATTTATGTCGATCGCTCTCTTTATAAAAGCGCCAAAATTATGGCCAATAACTACAAATTATAAGGGTCATCAGACGCAACGGTGCATTGAAATCAATTTTTTATATTCACCTGTTTAACGGCCACCAAGACGAACTCTCACAATCACAGCGAACTCATTATCCACCGGCACTGAGGATTTAACAGTTATTCGTACTAAAACCGATGATTAACAACTTAAGACATTCGTTTCAAGCTCTCTTTGTTTTAAAAAAAATATCCAAATTAAATAGCGTAACTTTTTAAATGTTTAAAAAAATAACTTTGACAGCTTCGCGTGCGCGCGCTTTTTATTGTAACTTTTTTGTTGGGTCGATATAAGGCACAGGCGTTCGCCGCGTCAGCCTTGACCGCTACACGACTGCGGTCTCACTGAACGAACTGTCTTGGTGCACAGCGCTTGTCCTCTCATCGGGCCATGTAAACAGCATTGCCATAGAGACACTTACCCAGTTACATTGGAGATTTCTAGTTCATACCAATTTGTACGAGAAAAAAATGGCCCGAAATCATTTTAATATGGCTACACTTATTTCTAGACCACATCTAATAACATGCAAAAGACCGTTTCAAAGATCAAATCTCTGTTTTAAAAACTAAAGCCTTTTCCCTGATTTTTTTTTGTCTTAAACACTAAAGAGGTTTTTTACACAACAAAAGCCTTGCACACAAAAAAAAATCACCAATCTCCGTGGAGGTTTAGCCACTACATCTGGCAACACAGCATGTAAATTACTTTCCAACAGTTAGTTTTCGCTCGGTTGCACCGATTCCGGTCAGCTTTTTTATCTTTTTCCGCTTAGCTTTGGATAAGAAAGAAAGCTTATCGATATGGGTAATCCCCAAATCGATTAAGCTTTTTGAAGATCCATTTTGGTTGTAGATAAAGCTTCATCATAACTACTAGAGTTTTCTCATGGAGACGCAAAAAATCTATCAGCAAATCATCATCTGCTTCGCCTTTTCCCAACTATGTCGGGATCGGGTTCCAGTCTAATTGGATGCAGCTGCATACCAGTATTTTACAAGGAACAACCGCTTATCTGACCTCTTTAACCCAATTACTTGGGTAACTCGATACCTGGTAAGACTGGTTGTCAGACTTTCGGAAAGTCATTGACAAAGTCCATTAGAAAAGTCAATTAGGCATCTTGTATCTTCGCCAATATATGGGAGCATAATCTCTAGGGGTACCAGATCGCAGTCTGAATTTGTGTCCATTTAATGGCATTAGGCTCGCCCCTATGGGACGTTTACAAAACTGGTGACATGTTTGTGTAGATACTAACACCCTAACGTATTTTGGGAACACGTCTTCACAGCTGAAAGGAAATCCTAGCAGATGAGAGAAATACAGACAAAATTATTAAAACAAAAGCTCGAGTTCTTTTTAATATTGGTCTCAGCACGCTTAGTATGACCACAATAGAAACTGGTTTTGTCGACGGAAGAATAGACAAAATGACAGCTAAACAATCACAATCTGTCATTTTGTCTATTCTTCCGTCGACAAAACCCGTTTCTATGATTGTCATGCTACGCGTGCAGGGGGTCTACAATACAGCTTATATAACTTGGCAGGTCTGAAAAGTCTGAACATAGGCACTACAAACTTTCATGCATGTTCTCTCACTCACACTCGCCTAATGTCACCATTTGGTTCCTAAACAATATTATTGCGCAGCCTTCTGCACGAAGTTCGACAACTGCCAAGTCATATCAGTCGTACTCTCTAAGTCCGTCAAGAGCCGAAGATACGGGCCCGTCCGAAAGTATTTAACCGTCAGAACAAGTGACAAATACAATTTTTCGGCCGAGCAAATACATAGCGGAAGTGGGGACAACTGTCAAATCGTGTTGTCATTCAGATTCTTAGTTCGTGCAGTACTACTTAGGCCCGTATTACAGTCAAAGCTCAAACGGTACTTAAAACTCGTTTAAGGCCTTTTGATTGGTTGAAACTAGTTATAAGTAATGCTTGAGTCTTGAGTGAGGTTCTGTAATACGGGCCTTAGTCTGTGGTTCGGGCCCCGAGCTAATCATATGTCCGTAAGTGATACGGAGTAGAAAAGGCCAGTAACTTCAGCCGAAACTACGAATTTTGTGCTTAGGGAGTAGAACCCATGTATCGTCGTCGTAATTGTGCGCTTGTCTCTTCCAAAAGCTCGAAGTGTCATATTAAAGTCTAAAGTCGAATTATTAATTCTAGTCAGTGCTAGCTGTCACCTCAGACCAAATAAAAAACCAAGACATGGCGCTGTCAACAGTGACGTGAAGCCGGTTTCGTAAACATGTGTGCACTTAGCGAGGTATAGTTTCACTGTAAATGGTTGTATGTGTACGTGTGAGCGTGTATGCACAGAGCGGAGGTGTAGTTTTGGCATGCTTCACTGTATTGTTCACAGCGCTATGTCTTGGTTTTTTATTTGGTCTGAGGCAGTCACCTAGTAAAATAATAAGGTCATTTTTATATTTTATTATTATTATCACAAACGTTGAATTAACTAACGAGTTAGTTTAATCGAAGTAAGTTTAATATTAAGCGTAAAATCTAGAACACAATATTTCTATTCTATTCTATTTTTCTGTATGGCAATGGTGCCGATGTCGACAATTCAGTCAATGTCGGATGTGGTATGAGAACATGTGCGAAGGAGAGAAACAAAAAAACTTTATATTTAACAAAGTGACAGCTAGCACCTGTGATTATGAATTAATAATTCTATTTAAGGCTCCAATTAAACTATCATAAATTTATCATACAAATATGATTTCATATCTATGAAATTCAATCAAACACGGCTACATCGTTATCCATCTTGATTAAGTTTGACGTTTATATGATCATATAAGTGTAATATATACGAATGAAGAACAGCATCATTTTACTATGCTCAAAGAATTTGATAGGTATGAAATCATATTTGTATGATAATTATATGACAGTGTAATTGGGGCCTTACACACGAGTTCCTCTGTTCCATACACAAAAAAATCAGATTAAATTGAAAATCTTTTTAGAAAACGATGGTGAATTCTACTTCACAAAAAATCTAAGGCTTAGATTCTGTATTTTTAACCCTCCTTTTCTATTCATAAACTTCTAAGCTTATGCATAAATGTAGGAACATCTCCGGAATACGTCGAAGGAGCTCGTAAATGCTAACAAATGGATTCTCGATAGCACTGGCGCGGACGCAGCATTACTTATTGATTAATAGCGTCCTTTTGCGAGCTGGCCAATTAACCAACCAGGTTGCCTGGATATTGTGTAGGTTTATATTTATAGTAACACTAGCTTTTGCTGGGCTTCGCCCGCGGTCGGAAATTATCCCCAAAAAACGTAACAATACGCATGCGTAGCATGACAGCCATAGAAACGGGTTTATTACGGGTTTTGTCGACGGAAGAATAGACAAAATTACAGATTCTCATTGTTTAACTGTCATTTTGTCTATGCTTATTTTCATAAAAACTTGAGGTTTAAAATAATTAAAGGGTAAAAAAAAGGACGTTCACGCCTCAAGCTTTTAAGAAAATATTAAAGTTCTATGATTACGTAAATTTTATTTTGTACGTTTTAGTTCATCAAAAGCTTGTTTATAAAAAGGTATTTACTTAAACTTTAGTTTGTACTTTTTAGCATTAGAATTTGTTTAAATATATGTTCTATCACCTTCACTTGAAAGGTTAGGTAGGAAAACCCAAACACGTTGTTACATAAGTCATGGTGTGAATCCAACAAAGACATGCTATAATTTAGAACGGGCTATCATAATTGAATGCGTACCTAATTAAAATTAGCTGTCTGTGCTGTTGACCGTTTAGGAGTTCCTTCGTCTGAAGTAATCCCTGGGTGCAGCACTAAGGTCGTGGTAGACTTAGAACGGGTTATCATAATTTAATGCGTATATAAAATTTAATGTCGCTGCTGTTAGCCGCTGAACAGTTTCCTCGTCTTGAGCCACTCTTTGGTGCAGCTGCCAGGTCATGGTGGACTTTAGAACGGACTATCATAATTAAATGCGTATATAATATTTCTTTTCAGTAGGTACTGTTGACCGTTGAGGAGTTCCCTCATCTGGAGCCAATCTTGCGTGCAGCTGCGAGATCATTGTGAACTTTAGAACTGGCTACCATAATTGAATGTGTTTATAAAATTTTGTGTCTGTACTGTTGACCGTTGAAGACTTCCCTTGTCTATAACCAACCCTGGATGCAGAAGCTAGATCATGGTGAACTTTAGAACTGGCTATCATAATTGAATGCGTTTATAAAATTTTGTGTATAAGCTGTTCACCGCTGAGTTTCCTCGTCTGGAGCCAATTCTGGCTGCTACAGCCGGATCATGGTAGACGTTAGAACGGACTATCATAATTAAATGCGCACATAAAATTTCGTGTCTGTACTGTTGACCGCTGAGGAGTTTCCTCGTCTGGAGCCAAGCCTCGCTGCTTTAGCCAGGTCATGGTAGACTTTGGAACAGACTGTCATAATTAAATGCGTATATTAAATTTAGTGTCTGTTCCGTAAACTGTTCCTTTGTCTGGAGTCAATCCTGGCTGTCAAATGAGGGTCATGCATCATAAAAAATGCATTGTCTTCGAACTTAAACCAACTTGTAAAATTTCAACTCCGTAGGATAAGAGGAGATGGTTTTAATTCAGCTTGCAGGATTTGCTAACTAACTAACACACTACCAAGGCAAATTAAATAAAAGCTTGTAAAAAATGAAACATTTTGACCTTCTCGCCATTTTTGTCATTCGCTATGTGAGAGAGAGACGAGTAGGTATAACGTGGGACGGTTCGATGAGGAACTTCATTCCAAGCATTCCTATGTCCTAACACAAGTCATGGTTTACCTGTGCCAAGTTTTATGGAAAGCTGTACAGCCATTAAGGCGTAGAAAGGACCTGCCAGGTTTGCTAAAAAGTCCGAAAGAGAGATCCTGGCCCCCGGTAACATGCCAACTGAAGGAACACGGGTGGGGTTTAGTCAAGTTATTTGATAATAGCCCACCCGAAAAAAAAAGTCTGCGAAAAAGCAACAGACAGTAAGACAGAGCTACTTGCTTTCAAATTTATAATATTTAGTATAGATTTGTAGAAGTATGTTATAGGGTGAATAAATGCTTGAAATGTAGTCTATCTTTGCACCGTCAAGAAACCCTCATCATTATTAGCCCTGTTCGCCCCCTTTTCAGGCATATATGTGCTTTATACTTGGAGCGCAAAAAGTTTCTGCAGGAGATATTCTTTATTAGTACCTGGGCGAACGAGCTCTGTTCGGGTGAAAATAGAGAATGCTCATTTAATAGTATAGGATAGTTCATACTAATCCCATGTATATTCCATGCTGCCATGATAATAGGTACTTACTAATTCCATGCTGCCATGATAGTAGGATACTTACTAATTCCATGCTGCCATGACATTATTCTAAGGTAGCCATCTTGTTCTAAACTTTGGGCGACGGAGAAAACGAATTTTCCCAGTTATGAGACCTAGCTAGATCGATTTTTCGCCCCCATAAACCTTTGTATTGCAATCGTTAGAGCCATTTTCAAGCACGTGATTACAAATATATAAGTATGTATATACACATACAAATATTGCTCGTTTAATACTTAAACAAAATAAGTTAAAGATTCTCTTTTGTAGGACTTTCATTAGGGCTGTAGATACAAGCAGCGGGACGTGGCGAGGAGCTTTAGCGGCGCTGCGCGGAGGACACCCGGCGACGCGGGCGCAGGGCAGCGGGGTGCGAGGGCGGGGCTCACTGCAGGCTCAGCAATTGACGGATACGCTGGCAACGAAACTGCTGACGCGGAATCCGACGACGATATATCGAGGCCGGCTCCGCGACATTTGTTTACATTAAACGCATCGACAGGTGATCTATTATTAGTGTCACACTGTTAGCACACTGAACAACAACAGCTTGGCAGCAATTTGTCATCCTCACTGAAGATCGTTTCGCAGATCATGACAGCAGACACCTCGTCCATCACATACAGCTTCTGCTGCAAGAACGCTAGCAGCTCATTCACCAGAAGTTCATTACGGCGAGTAAATTACGAGCCACAGCTTGCGCCGCGCTATTCGATATTAAGAATATGCAAACGCATCCGCATCGGAACGCGACGCAATCGCAAGCGAGACCTACCTGGCTAACTTTGCTTCGCTTTGTACCTACCTAGTATTTCTGTTAACCTTATAACTATAACACAAAGCAGAGAACAGCTGACGAAATACCTACTACCTTCTCCATAGGCTTAGGTCATTTATTTTAAGTAAAAAAAAAAAAGACGTGACGAGACAGCTGTCAAGTAACTGACTAAACGTAATACCTGTCACTTTTGTTGTCATGCTACGTTACAGTTGTACTCTTCGATTTAACCATATTACAATTCGTTGACGTTTAGACTTTGGGCTCTTTAAAATTGACAGATTAGAAAATATTACACTAATAGCATTATAAATCTAACTAAAAAATTGTGCTCAAGCAGTTACATCTACGAATAAATGATAAAGTTTAACTTAATAAAAGTGGAAACTATTGTAAAAATCAAAAATAAGTTTAATTTGGTTCTATCGTATTTTGTATTTATGCGTTTGTTCTATTGCATTTTTATTGCATATAAAAATTCCAAAGATACGATGGATGGACTGTGTGAAAGATGATATGGCTAGAAAGGGGGTGACTACTGAGGGGACGACTAATAAAGAAATATTGAAGAAAAAGAAATGTTAGACCGATCCTAAATAGGATAAGGGCAAGATAATTTGAGCCTTATATCTAGGTTCAGAAACAATAATTTCTATAAAAAAAATCACAATGTTACCACATTGCAAACAAATACTCTACTGGAAACAGTTGAGCATCGAGTCCCTATTCAATCGGAATCGGATGGTCCAATCCCTTTCGACCAACAACTTGATGTTTAATTAAATATTTCCGACTGCAATATTAATGAAAGCGAATTGAGAAGTAAATAACATTTTACTTAAGTAAACTGAATTGAATCGAACTATCATTTGAATGATATTGAAATTTCTTCCTTTGAATTTTTTTGTGTAATTAAGTTTTTTTGAAGTGATAACTTCTTTAGGTGCGTTGGGCATTTTTGACATGGGACTAAACCATTGATTTCGCGACACCAGCTTTAAAAAGATAAACGCGCGATACATTATTTCCTGCACAATAAAATTGTTCAAGTTTCTTCTGTCGGCACTCCAGTGTTTTGTTTTTATACTTTTAGAAATCATTTTTTAAAATAATTATTTGAAGAGAATTCGGTCTTTGTTAAAAAAAAAAAACAAAAGTATAAATAAATAATTTGCACGGTACAAAATTTTAGATAACAAAATTAATGAAGACTACAAGATACATAACAAAAACATTATTATATTAGAGGGTTGTGCACCCATATTCGCCAGACATAATAAATCATAATTATAATAATTTTATTTACCTACATAAAAATACACATACACTTGTTACTTAAACAACATTTACCCACTAAAAACATCTTTTAAACACAACATATTACGCCTTAAATTAAACCAAATTATATATTACGTGACCCAAGACTCAGGCAAACCGCAAGCCCCTGCAGTGCACTGCACCCCTTGCACATAACGGCCGCAACATTAGCGGCCGCCACATAACGGCCGCCACATAACGGCTGCCACATAACGGTCGACACATAACGGCCGCCACATAACGGCCGCCACGTAACGGCCGCCAAATAACGGCCGCCACATAGCAGCCACCACATACCGGCCACAATCTAACGGCCGTCAAATAACGCCTGCCACATAACGGCCGTCAAATAATGGCCGCCACATAATGGCCACCACATACCGATCGCAATCTAACGGCCACCATATAACGGCCGCTACTTAGCGGCCGCCATATAACGGCCGCCACATAACGGCTGCTACATAGCGGCCTCCATATAACGGCCGCTACATAGCAGCCGCCATATAACAGCCGCTACATAGCCGCCGCCACATAACGGCCGCCACATAACGGCCGCAACATAGCGGCCGCCATTTAACGGCCACCATATAACGGCCGCTACATAGCGGCCGCCACATAACGGCCGCCAAATGACGGCCGCCATATAACGGCCGCTACATAGCGGCCGCCACATAACGGCCGCCACATAACGGCCACCATATAACGGCCGCTACAAAGCGGCCGCCACATAACGGCCGCCACATAACGGCCGCCATTAAACGGCCGCTACATAGCGGGCGCCACATAACGGCCGCCACATAACGGCCGCCACATAGCGGCCGCCACATAACGGCCGCAATCTAACGGCCGTCAAATAGCGGCCGCCATTTAACGGCCGCCATATAACGGCCGCTACATAGCGGCCGCCACATAACGGCCGCCACATAACGGCCGCCATATAACGGCCGCTACAAAGCGGCCGCCATTTAACGGCCGCTACATAGCGGCCGCCACATAACGGCCGCAATCTAACGGCCGTCAAATAGAGGCCGCCATTTAACGGCCGCCACATAGCGGCCGCCACATAACGCCCGCTACATAGCGGCCGCCATATAACGGCCGCTACATAGCGGCTGCCACATAACGGCCGCCACATAACGGCCGCCATTCAACGGCCGCTACATAACAGCCGCTACATAGCGGCCGCTACATAACGGCCGCCACATAACGGCCGCCACATAACGCCCGCTACATAGCGGCCGCCACATAACGGCCGCCACATAGCGGCCGCCACATAACGCTCGCTACATAGCGGCCGCCATATAACGGCCGCTACATAGCGGCTGCCACATAACGGCCGCCACATAACGGCCGCAACATAGCGGCCGCCATTCAACGGCCGCCATATAACAGCCGCTACATAGCGGCCGCCACATAACGGCCGCCACATAACGGCCGCCACATAACGCCCGCTACATAGCGGCCGCCACAAAACGGCCGCCACATAACGGCCGCCATATAACGGCCGCTACAAAGCGGCCGCCACATAACGGCCGCCACATAGCGGCCGCCACATAACGGCCGCAATCTAACGGCCGTCAATTAGCGGCCGCCATTTAACGGCCGCCATATAACGGCCGCAACATAGCGGCCGTCATTCAACGGCCTCCATATAACGGCAGCAACATAGCGGCCGCCATTCAACGGCCTCCATATAACGGCCGCTACATAGCGGCCGCCACATAAGGGCCGCCACATAACGGCCGCCATATAACGGCCGCTACATAGCGGCCGCTACATAACGACCGCCACATAACGGCCGCCACATAACGGCCGCCACATAACGGCCGACAAATAACGGCCGCCACATAACGGCCGACACATACCGGCCACAATCTAACGTCCGTCAAATAACGCCTGCCACATAACGGCCGTCAAATAACGGCCGACACATAATGGCCACGACATACCGGCCACAATCTAACGGCCGGCCGTCAAATAACGGCCGCCACATAATGTTGTACCAATATTTTTAATAATTCGATATTGTTTAATGTATAACGATTGCTTTAGTTCAGTTAAGCTCAGACATTTTGATGTATTTCTAATAACTTTTACAAGAGCTGTTGCTATAATATGCCAAGTATTTGTAATCGAGTTTGAAGCAAATATCACACTGCCATTTCCGGTGAGAAGAAAATTAGACATAATCCCAAAGTTCATTTCTAAAACCAATATTATTTTAAAGTTTCTGTTTACTTATCACCGCCACATAACGGCCGCCACATAACGGCCGACAAATAACGGCCGCCACATAACGGCCGCCACATAACGGCCGCCATTAAACGGCCGCTACATAGCGGGCGCCACATAACGGCCGCCACATAACGGCCGCCACATAGCGGCCGCCACATAACGGCCGCAATCTAACGGCCGTCAAATAGAGGCCGCCATTTAACGGCCGCCACATAGCGGCCGCCACATAACGCCCGCTACATAGCGGCCGCCATATAACGGCCGCTACATAGCGGCTGCCACATAACGGCCGCCACATAACGGCCGCCATTCAACGGCCGCTACATAACAGCCGCTACATAGCGGCCGCTACATAACGGCCGCCACATAACGGCCGCCACATAACGCCCGCTACATAGCGGCCGCCACATAACGGCCGCCACATAGCGGCCGCCACATAACGCTCGCTACATAGCGGCCGCCATATAACGGCCGCTACATAGCGGCTGCCACATAACGGCCGCCACATAACGGCCGCAACATAGCGGCCGCCATTCAACGGCCGCCATATAACAGCCGCTACATAGCGGCCGCCACATAACGGCCGCCACATAACGGCCGCCACATAACGCCCGCTACATAGCGGCCGCCACAAAACGGCCGCCACATAACGGCCGCCATATAACGGCCGCTACAAAGCGGCCGCCACATAACGGCCGCCACATAGCGGCCGCCACATAACGGCCGCAATCTAACGGCCGTCAATTAGCGGCCGCCATTTAACGGCCGCCATATAACGGCCGCAACATAGCGGCCGTCATTCAACGGCCTCCATATAACGGCAGCAACATAGCGGCCGCCATTCAACGGCCTCCATATAACGGCCGCTACATAGCGGCCGCCACATAAGGGCCGCCACATAACGGCCGCCATATAACGGCCGCTACATAGCGGCCGCTACATAACGACCGCCACATAACGGCCGCCACATAACGGCCGCCACATAACGGCCGACAAATAACGGCCGCCACATAACGGCCGACACATACCGGCCACAATCTAACGTCCGTCAAATAACGCCTGCCACATAACGGCCGTCAAATAACGGCCGACACATAATGGCCACGACATACCGGCCACAATCTAACGGCCGGCCGTCAAATAACGGCCGCCACATAATGTTGTACCAATATTTTTAATAATTCGATATTGTTTAATGTATAACGATTGCTTTAGTTCAGTTAAGCTCAGACATTTTGATGTATTTCTAATAACTTTTACAAGAGCTGTTGCTATAATATGCCAAGTATTTGTAATCGAGTTTGAAGCAAATATCACACTGCCATTTCCGGTGAGAAGAAAATTAGACATAATCCCAAAGTTCATTTCTAAAACCAATATTATTTTAAAGTTTCTGTTTACTTATCACCGCCACATAACGGCCGCCACATAACGGCCGACAAATAACGGCCGCCACATAACGGCCGCCACATAACGGCCGCCATTAAACGGCCGCTACATAGCGGGCGCCACATAACGGCCGCCACATAACGGCCGCCACATAGCGGCCGCCACATAACGGCCGCAATCTAACGGCCGTCAAATAGAGGCCGCCATTTAACGGCCGCCACATAGCGGCCGCCACATAACGCCCGCTACATAGCGGCCGCCATATAACGGCCGCTACATAGCGGCTGCCACATAACGGCCGCCACATAACGGCCGCCATTCAACGGCCGCTACATAACAGCCGCTACATAGCGGCCGCTACATAACGGCCGCCACATAACGGCCGCCACATAACGCCCGCTACATAGCGGCCGCCACATAACGGCCGCCACATAGCGGCCGCCACATAACGCTCGCTACATAGCGGCCGCCATATAACGGCCGCTACATAGCGGCTGCCACATAACGGCCGCCACATAACGGCCGCAACATAGCGGCCGCCATTCAACGGCCGCCATATAACAGCCGCTACATAGCGGCCGCCACATAACGGCCGCCACATAACGGCCGCCACATAACGCCCGCTACATAGCGGCCGCCACAAAACGGCCGCCACATAACGGCCGCCATATAACGGCCGCTACAAAGCGGCCGCCACATAACGGCCGCCACATAGCGGCCGCCACATAACGGCCGCAATCTAACGGCCGTCAATTAGCGGCCGCCATTTAACGGCCGCCATATAACGGCCGCAACATAGCGGCCGTCATTCAACGGCCTCCATATAACGGCAGCAACATAGCGGCCGCCATTCAACGGCCTCCATATAACGGCCGCTACATAGCGGCCGCCACATAAGGGCCGCCACATAACGGCCGCCATATAACGGCCGCTACATAGCGGCCGCTACATAACGACCGCCACATAACGGCCGCCACATAACGGCCGCCACATAACGGCCGACAAATAACGGCCGCCACATAACGGCCGACACATACCGGCCACAATCTAACGTCCGTCAAATAACGCCTGCCACATAACGGCCGTCAAATAACGGCCGACACATAATGGCCACGACATACCGGCCACAATCTAACGGCCGGCCGTCAAATAACGGCCGCCACATAATGTTGTACCAATATTTTTAATAATTCGATATTGTTTAATGTATAACGATTGCTTTAGTTCAGTTAAGCTCAGACATTTTGATGTATTTCTAATAACTTTTACAAGAGCTGTTGCTATAATATGCCAAGTATTTGTAATCGAGTTTGAAGCAAATATCACACTGCCATTTCCGGTGAGAAGAAAATTAGACATAATCCCAAAGTTCATTTCTAAAACCAATATTATTTTAAAGTTTCTGTTTACTTATCACCGCCACATAACGGCCGCCACATAACGGCCGACAAATAACGGCCGCCACATAACGGCCGACACATACCGGCCACAATCTAACGGCCGTCAAATAACGCCTGCCACATAACGGCCGTCAAATAACGGCCGCAACATAGCGGCCGCCATTCAACGGCCTCCATATAACGGCAGCAACATAGCGGCCGCCATTCAACGGCCTCCATATAACGGCCGCTACATAGCGGCCGCCACATAAGGGCCGCCACATAACGGCCGCAATCTAACGGCCGTCAAATAGAGGGCGCCATTTAACGGCCGCCACATAGCGGCCGCCACATAACGCCCGCTACATAGCGGCCGCCATATAACGGCCGCTACATAGCGGCTGCCACATAACGGCCGCCACATAACGGCCGCAACATAGCGGCCGCCATTCAACGGCCGCTACATAACAGCCGCTACATAGCGGCCGCTACATAACGGCCGCCACATAACGGCCGCCACATAACGCCCGCTACATAGCGGCCGCCACATAACGGCCGCCACATAGCGGCCGCCACATAACGCCCGCTACATAGCGGCCGCCACATAACGGCCGCCATATAACGGCCGCTACATAGCGGCCGCTACATAACGACCGCCACATAACGGCCGCCACATAACGGCCGCCACATAACGGCCGACAAATAACGGCCGCCACATAACGGCCGACACATACCGGCCACAATCGAACGTCCGTCAAATAACGCCTGCCACATAACGGCCGTCAAATAACGGCCGACACATAATGGCCACGACATACCGGCCACAATCTAACGGCCGTCAAATAACGGCCGCCACATAACGGCCGACACATACCGGCCACAATCGAACGTCCGTCAAATAACGCCTGCCACATAACGGCCGTCAAATAACGGCCGACACATAATGGCCACGACATACCGGCCACAATCTAACGGCCGTCAAATAACGGCCGCCACATAATGTTGTACCAATATTTTTAATAATTCGATATTGTTTAATTTATAACGATTGCTTTAGTTCAGTTAAGCTCAGACGTTTTGATGTATTTCTAATAACTTTTACAAGAGCTGTTGCTATAATATGCCAAGTATTTGTAATCGAGTTTGAAGCAAATATCACACTGCCATTTCCGGTGAGAAGAAAATTAGACATAATCCCAAAGTTCATTTCTAAAATCAATATTATTTTAAAGTTTCTGTTTACTTATCCACTAATAAAGCCTTTAAGAGTTATCCATCTGTATTTAAACCACCGAACTTATAGCGGCTTATGCGGTCGAATTATGAAATTTTAGCAAGACTAGGTTTGGACCGAGACCCCTCTTGGCGGGACCAAGAGGGGTCTCGGTCCAAACCTAGTCTAAATATCGTGTAGTCGACGTCGCTGTCATTCTTGGATCTTTGACAGTCATTACGGGTCGTCAGAAGCCCAAAAGTCTGAGAATCAGTCTTACCAATATCGTGTTACCCAGTAACTGGGTGGAGGTCAAATAGGCATTCATTCCATTTTTTTTTTGCTAGTATTCAGGTTAGTCTGGAAGCAGACCCAAACATAGTTGGGAAAAGGCTAGGCAGATTTATTTATTTATTTTAAAATTCTGGCAACAAACAAACTGTATCGTCTGACTCTTCGCTCCTTAGCTTCGCTCAATCATAATTTGATCGGTCAAAATCTCAGATTTATAAAGTCCAAAGTCCATACGGAATGGAAAGTTGGATTTTAGACTTTAGACCGGCCGGGCGGCCTAGTTATGCACTGTTTAACTGATAATCAATTCTTTCTTGAAGTATAACGGTCCTTTAAAGTTCGTTTTAGCATTGAAAATGCTTTTTGATCGCTTCAGTAGGTACCCGTTTTCAAGAAAAGTGCGACCGGGGGCTAGCGTCCTCAATTATTAAGAGCGTTCAATTTAAAAGTTGGCAACGTCGCAAATAGCTGTCAAATATTTACCTGTTTTGATTAATTTGGCAATATTACTGTATGGAAATAAGAAATATGGCTAACTAGCTAATGAAGCTACCGGCCGCACCTAGTTATAGCCGGCTAAAACTAGGTGTAACTGCACTTCGGGTTTTAGCCGTGATATTATATATTGTAACGAACTTGGCGTGGAAGACATCGGACAACACTCCGTAGGGCTCCCGTAAGCGAAGTCAGTTTCGATCTAACCCTATCCATATGTGGCTTCCAGTTCAGGTGGTTCTCTAAAATGAATCCAAGTTACTTTTCGTGATCAACTTTTTTGATAGGTTGGTTATTTATGGTTAGTTGTGAATGGTGAGATATTTTTTGTTTTTTGCTGCGAAAATTATGTTGTTGGTTTTGGCTATATTTATTGTGATTATATTGTACTGAAAACACATATTTACAAGATGTAGATCATCCTGAGCGTCACGCATAACAGCGTCTACAGAGTGTCCAAAATAAAATAAAGCTGTATCGTCGGCGTACAATGATACATCGCCTTTTAGTCCAACTTCATGAATATTATTTATATAAATCAGGAATAATAAGGGTCCCAAAGTTGATCCCTGCGGAATGCCATAAGTCACAATTTTAGGACTACTTTGGGTTTCTTTAATCTTAACCACTTGATAGATTTCTTCATCACAAAAAGCGTAAATATCCAAAACCTTGAATGTAAAACTAGCTTGAAACTATCGTCTGACCATTCCCCAGTGTTGGAAACGTTATTTCTTAAGCGACTTATGCCGATCCTGATGGAAAGAAACCTTATTCCTGAACACCAATTTGGATTCAGGAAGCGCCACAGTACTATAGAACAGGTACATAGGCTGGAGGAAAAAATCAACACCACGTTTGAAAATAAGGAGTACTGCTCTGCAGTCTTTCTGGACATTCCGCAGGCTTTTGATCGTGTATGGCACCAGTGTCTACTAACAAAAATAAAAACTCTCCCAACAAATTTCTACCTGTTTCTACGCTCCTACCTCAGCAAGAGATTTTTCCTAATGAAGCGGGGAGATGAGGTCCCAAATCTATGTGCGATTCAGGCCGGAGTGCCTCAGGGCAGTATCCTCGGTCCCACCCTGTATCTGTTATTAACTGCCGACCTGCCGCTCGATAGAAATATCCTAACAGGCACTTTTTGGCCATACTGACTACTGATGTCTGCCCGAGAGAGGCTTCTGCAAAACTACAAAACAGCCTCACGCTGATCTCTGAATGGCTTAAAGATTGGAAGATAAAAAGTCAGTCCAGGTGACTTTCACTACAAGCAAAGAAACATGCCCACCTGTGACCATAAATTACATAGAAGTGCCCCAAGCAGGGTCAGGTCACACGATACCTTAGAATATACCTCGACAGACGCCTTACGTGGAAACACCAGATATTTACCAAACGCAAAGCCCTAGCTTAAGGCAAAAAGCCTAAGTCAAAAACAAAAAGTCCCAAATGTCTCTGAAAAGCAAACTACTACTATACAAATGCATTTTCAAGCCTATCTGGTGCTATGGTAGATCCAGCCTTGGGGAACTGCAGCGAATTCCAATATCGAAATCCTAAAAAGGTTTCAATCAAAAACACTGCGACAGATAATGCTCCCGGTACGTCACAAACAAGAGAATTCACAAGGATTTAAAGATAAAAACTGTCAAAGAAGAAATCAAAGCCATATACACACCATACCATATACTCCATCAGATTAAAACTTCACCTAAATCAATTGGCAATGAAATTAATGTCAAACCCAGTTACCTTCACAAGGATAAAAAGAACGGCACCCCAAGAATTACTTACAAGCAGCAAGAATGAGCTGTAGTATCGATCGGATGAGGCAGTGGCTTCATACGTGCAAGATCAGGAACCATAATCTACCTATTGCTGAATGTCCCAGGATAGATTGTATTAAACAGTGGATAAAAAAAAAAGTTGACAAAGTTATTCCTATTTCTGTATTAAATCTTCTAAAGAAAATTTTTACTATGCGGGAAGCAAAAATTTTCGACCTCGCTTGGCTTGTTCTATCATCCTGTATTCGTCTGATTTTCTAGCTTTTTGCTGTCGACAAAGTATCTCCTATTTCTGTTTCAATAGACAGTCAAACGAAACCTAACCTTTCTTGGCAGAGCGTACTAAATATTTCGACGTTCGTTCCTGGGCGGGGCCCATTTTGCTTTTGCCACCCCGGCCCCTGACAGGCTGAGTCCGCCACAGTGTGAGTGTACTACATACGTGACCTCATCTAGTTTTTAAAATATGATTGACGTGTAAAAGTGTTTGTACAAACCTATTTACAGAAATAAAATCATTTATCATTTATCATACCTCTGCTAATTGGAGAAATTTTTGCGTAATGATGTTATACCTGTTAACGTAACGTAACGAAGTTAAAAACACAAGTAAAACTGACTGCCGTGACAGGTGACATCAGGGATACTGTCACTGTCAAAAAAATAATTGAATAATCAGCAAAACAAATTTAAAAAGCAGTTCTAAATTTTCAAGTTTTTATGGAAACTACAATGAAATAAGAGAAATACTTTCAGCTATATATAGTAAAAACGTTTATCTACTGATTACTAAGGTATATTTGTTCATCTATTCTAATACTTTGAACATTTCTACACACATTCTTGCACGTGTCACCGAAGCTAAGAAAATGCTAAATTTTAATTTTTACTCGTTTTTTAATATGATATTTATCTAATTTCTGATATAATTACGATGACAAATATTTGTTTCTTAAGTTAAAATTATTACAATAATAATTATAACCTCAAAAGTGTAAACAAATACATGTCAATTTAATGGAGGTTATCTTTGAGATAATTAATTCAGTAAAATTCTACTGAATAAACAATAAATCTGTTATATCTATTTAAAACTAGCTCTTGCCCGCGGCTTAGCCTGCGTGGATGTCGGGAAATATCCCTGGGGAAAGTACTATCGGGATTAAAAATACCATAAGTGTTAGTCACGTTTAACAATGTATTAATTCCATAATACATTGTATTCATAAAACTCTATTGCCACTCCAGTATAGCTCCCAGTTGTCATGTTTTTTTCTGACATCTTCAACAATCATCGTCATATTCCAGCCAATTTATACAAAACCTTTAGTGAATTATGTATAATTCCTGTTGTTATATACCTTAACCTTTCTCATGAATCACTATCCATTGGTGAAAACTGTATGAAAAGCCGTTTGGTAGTTTTTGAGTTTATCGCATTCAGACAGACAGACACGGTGGGGGGACTTTATTTTATAATATTATGTAAGGAAATGATAATAGAAATTGTAATTTAACCTTAGTAAACTAAGCTGTACCCTATTCCGTAGAATAGAATATTATTTATTGTTATTGCAGGTGGTCAATAATTTTTTTTATCAATATTAAAAAAGAATCTCTACAACATACCCCTAGAGATGGGATCACCAATTACTTTTATTGGGAGTCCATTTATAAAATAAAAATGACTCGCAGTCCGTTTAGTAGATTAGCAATCAAGATTAAAAATAACAATTAAGAAGTAAAACAAAAAAAAAACCTTATTTTATTAAAAAACAAACAAATATAAATAAAATAAATAAAAAAATGTAATGAAAAAAAATAACAAAGTAAGTGATTGTTATTAATTTGAAATAAGTTTTTTTTTGCTTTGAATTATCTGTCTGAAGTAAAGTTGATGCAAGCTAAAGCAAAAAAGATATTTGAATGTTTTTCAATTAAGTTTAAATTATAAATTGTACTGTTTGCTTAAGGTCCGGATAACAGGTTGGCCGTCATTTGGTGACTGCTGCCCTAGGGATAGGGTGTACAAGAAATTAAATAAAACATACTTTAGATTGAGCTTTTTCCATCAACTATGAATTATATCAACTAACTATGATTTTGTTCCAATTTTGTTAGCTTCATGTAATCAATTATTTTGCTTACTAGTTTTATTTTAGCGAATTGTTTTAGAAACTGTTAAAAAACCCAACCATCTTTAATGATGGGGACACGCATATCTGAACACCGTAAGGACTATTCCTGCTTTCAGCACTTGGCCGCCATAGTAACCCTTACCTACGAAAAAAAAGGTAGTTAGATATGCGTGACTGCAATGGTACTACAATTCTTGCAAATAAATTTCATTAAAAAAATAAACTTAAAACAAAAACCTTTAACATTCACAGAATGGCCACTTCGAAACCGGTATCCCCTATCAGACAGAAGCGTAAAAGGAAATCTCAACTGGGACTCTCTACTTCCGAACATAAAAATATGAAGTTAGGTACACCAGAAATAATACCTATTACAACGGTAAAAGCTCCAAAGTCTGGAGTGAAACAGAAACCAGAAATCCAGGAGAAAGAGGAAGATTTTGATTTTGGAGACAAATATCCAATATTAAAAAATGAAGAGTTGGTTAGCAAATTCCTGAAAGTGCAGATGACTAATAATCAAAAAGGTATGTCATTCATCATGATCATTCTCTTGCCCCTTAATTTATTTGGGTTCCGCACAACATGTCTTTTCATCCACACTTCTCTATTAGAGCGCTAACACACTGGAACGCCATGGCGACGTCGCCGGCTACGTATCCAATCAATTCTTATTGAAATGTATGAAATTTAACTCACTAGGTTACGGTCTGGTGTCGTCCAATTTGGAAGTGACCGACCTGCCCCTACTGGAGACTGCATACTCTGGTGACCTGGTGACGTGTAACCAAGTAGCCAGTATTTTGTATACAAATAAGTTACTCCTGCCACACTCAGTGGCCAACTGATCGCCAGGATGGATGCTCGCGTGTTACTGGCTACTTATTTGGCAACGGTAGGTAGCCATGGCTATGTAACCAGTGACGTCGCCAAGGCGTCCCAGTGTATACGGTGGACGTCTGCCCTGACACGCCCTCCTACTCCGCCCAGAGCGGGAGAAGTTATTTGATAACGTCCCACCCAAAGAAAAAACAATAAAAAGGCGTCCCAGTGTGTTATCGCTCTTAGCCGTCATCTCGGTGGTCACTCCGTTTCTAACCATATCGTTTCACACAGTCTATCCATCGTTTCTTTGGTCTTCCCCTACTCTTATAACCATTGACATTCATACTCAAAACTTTCCTGACAACATTTTCCTCATTCCTCCGCATCAGGTAGGTATGTATAACAATAACAAACTGATCTGGACCACTCGAAACTGTGTGGTTCTTTTCTCAGACACTAATCTGCATGGTGTTCACATGATCTGACCAAGAAAATATCTGGACTTTGAAAGAGAGTGTGACCTGTGAGTGAGTGTGGCTTTTGGCTAATTTGCAAATAAGAGTTTTTTTTTTGACTGCGTCGTTGGTCTAGTGGTCGCAAAGCGCTATCGCTGAGTATGAGGTCCTGGGTTCGATTCCCGGGTCGGGAAAAGTGTTATTGGGTTTTTCCATCTGGAATTTCTCAGTTGCAGCCCGGAGTCTGGATTTGTGCCTGGTTGATGGCAATAGGCTCGCCCCCTATTACATGGGACTTAAACATAACTGGCAAAATGTGGGTGTACTATAGGTACACCTCTGCGTAACCCTGCGGGGATTACAGGCGTGATGTTATGTGTGTGTGTTTTTTTGTAATGTGCGTTTAGTTTGTGCAGAACTTTTCTTTCTTTACCTCTGAGTTTGTTATGGTGTTTCTTCTCGGAGTTGTTGATAACAAAAAACAACCTTACCGAGTTATATATTTTTTTTTTTGATGTGTCATGTTCATGTCTTCTCCGTACGAGAAGCAGCCATTACCGTACAGTGGCACAATAAAAGGCTGGTGTTATTATTACGATTTTAAATTTATGATGTCTAAAATAGTTTCATTGATGATGAAATAGATATAATTTATCATAAAAATACACATAGTTTCGAAGTACAGTCTGACTATTTTCTTAATGTCCCTCGGGAATCATCGCATTTCCGAATACAAATGAATGCTAATTTCCATGTCCATCAATTATTAAATTTATTCTGTATAATAATTTGAATTCACAACAATAAAGTACTTATTTCTCAAAGTCAAATCATTTGAAATAAATGATTAGACTTTGAGAACTAAGTACTTTATTATTGTTTTGTGTTGATTACTTTATGAACTATATAGAGCTGTAAAACTATTTTCGTGCCTGCGACTTTAGCAGTTATCCTCTCAATTTTTTAAAATAATTTACATTAACCTAAAAGAGTATTAACAACTCTATATACTTCCAAGTCGATTGGCAGCATCCGGTCTGCACCAAGTGCAAAGGGCAACTGATAGAAATCCGACGACTGACGAAACACGAAGTTTGCCGAGGGACATTAACAAAACAGTTATACCGTACAACACTTCTCTTGTAGAATGCAAGAGTAGTTCCAATTTTTTCACTGACATGTGGGTTATGGACGATCCCCAAAGTAAATTAATCCAGTCACCAATGGAGCGAATGGTGTCACTATCACTAAACCTAGGTTGTAATCGTGCAAATGTAGGTAATCATTTGGATTTCAGTTACAAACAGGAAATAAATGGACAGTGTTGCCCATTTTTTGACACCAACAATTTAATTTATGTAAGGACATAGATTAATTTCCATCTTGGATTTTTTAATTAAAATTAATAGTTTAAAAAACACTAAAAAACACGCTTTTATAGGTGCACGTAAAAGTCAAAAATAAATTACGGATCGTTCAAGTTGTCTCTATTTCTGGGCTGAAGTGTAAACTATGTGCTTTTAATTATAATATTTGATTGTAAAAGCGTGGGGCGCTGGAGCAGGAAAGACTTTCTTGTAAACAAATACACGAACAAGAACTCTACATTTCGTCACTGTTGACTGGTACTTTGAACAGACTGTTTATTGTAGAGCCTCCTACTAGTCGTGCTGCAACTCTAGTTAGAGCGCCGATCTCTGTAACCCGCTTCCCGAAACATCGCTTAACTTGGTTTCTCAGCAAGGTATACAAAAAATCTTTCCTGTTCCAGCGCCCCACGCTTTTACAATCAAATATTATAATTAAAAGCACATAGTTTACACTTCAGCCCAGAAATAGAGACAACTTGAACGATCCGTAATTTATTTTTGACTTTTACGTGCACCTATAAAAGCGTGTTTTTTAGTGTTTTTTAAACTATTAATTTATTTTATACTTTTTAGTCTTTGCTAATGGCATATTTTAAACATTTATTTTAAATAGACGAATAAGCCCGCATCCTCTCCGTCTCCGCCAGTGCGTCTGTATTGCATGGTGTCTTACCTGTCAGCTTAGAACAATCTAGCTCTTCAATCTGGAGACTACTAAGTGATTTTACTCGACTTAGCGCCACATATGCAGGGTTTTGCCCGGTTCCCTGAGGTGACGCTAGCGACATGACATTTGTAACCACCCTCATGCCATTCAGCCCTCGGCACGTTTCTCACCTTGGCTTGGGTGGGATCTTTAACAAGCTACTACCCCATTTACACGTCAATATACATCGTATGCTAATATCCATCATGAAGTTCCAGTTCAAATCTTCCGGCTCCATCATCAGATCAGCTCGATAGTACCATATTATTGTATTCAGACCTTGAAACCTAATCGTGGTCAAAGTTTATTACAAGACCTTTCTAACAAGTCCAAACACGGCTATGATACGATCATCCATCATGAAGTTCCAGTTCATATCTTCCGGCTCCATCATCAGATCAGCTCGACAGTACCATGTTATTGTATTGTCATCAAAATCACATACAACTGCCAATTTTCATAACGCTACGATCTTTAGAAGATGGTTAAATTAGTTTTCTTAGATTTGATTACATAGTTACATACATACAGGTCGACCTAATAAAAGCGTGTTAAAAATCATGAACTACTAATTACACTAAGATGAAGTCGCAGCCAACAGCTGTTTATCTATAAATTTAAATACCACTTTCTTGCAGGCCGCATCCGTCAAGCTGTAAGAGAATCTCTGCAAGGCACATCCAGCATACTAGAACCAGAAGTAATACATAGTAAAATTCAATCAATTCTCAGGGCTTCAACAGTCCTTACTGACTCCGAATTAAGACGTATCCGTATACTTTACAACTTACTTAAAACCTCTTTAAAGGAACAAAAATTAGCCAGTCAGGTTGTGAAACCGAAAAAAGCGGATAAGCTTAAGAAGAAAATGGACGGGGATAACCCGAAACCGAAAGAGAAAGTTAAGAAAGAAAAAAAAGAAAAAACTGAAAAGTTGGATCAAAAACTTCGGGGTCCAAAGAGATATATTGTGTTTTTAGGGAACTTGCCACTAGATGTTGATAAAGACAAGGTAAGTCTGAGAACAAACTACATAATCTGCGTTCGCAATTTCTTAGAAAAACAACTATAACGCCCACACATAAGGTTCAGTTTGCACTACAACTTCATGTTTTTTTACGACTTTTTCAACAGTACTAGTCAGTCTAAAATCAACTTTATTTACACTAGTATAAAGTTGATGTTTGTTTAAGTGGAAATAACATCAATTGGAAACAAGCACGACCCTGTAATCACTTTACTCTTTTATTTTGTTTTTTTTTTTTTCTGCCGGCGTTTTCTGTCTCTCTCTCTTTCTTTCTTTTTGAATTAGAAGAGGACAGTTGCAAGTATTAACACTTTTTAGCGTGCCTATTTCTAAAAGTTTACAAGCCGCGTTAAAAATCTTCGTTCCAAAAACACACAATTTAACTGCCTAGCTCCACTTATTATCAATTTTTATTATTTTCCCCTTTGTTACAGATTATAAACCACTTCTCAGAGATGAATGAGCAGATTGTAGACATTCGTATCCCGAAGGTGACGGATGGCAAGAAGAATGCCATTGCGTATTTGGAACTCAGCAATGAACCTAGCTATGAGGTATGTTTTACTACATAATTTGTAAAAAAAAGTGGCACTCCGGGAGTGCCAACAGAAGTGAAAACTTGAACGAGATCGCCTTGTCGAAGAAAAATACTTGTATAGAACATTGGTCCGTAACCATATCAAAATAAAGAGCACATTCGCGTTTACAAAAAAAAAAAAAAACTTCCAAAACCTTTAAAGTAAAAATACTGGCATGGAACATTGATCCGTAACGTAATATAAATAAAGAGCACAATCGGTTTTACAAAAATGAGGTGTCGGTAACGGTATAGCGACTTCAATTGTTTTTTTTTTTTTCATCTCAAAAATGCCCAACGCGCCTAAAGAACTTTTCACTTCACAAAAGTAATTTATGAGGTTTCTATGCCGACCGAGAAAAATAGAACAAAGGATTTGATAACATTCAATAAAGCACTTTATTATCAAATGCATAAAATGCCAAGTTGTTCAAATTGTTCCCCAAAGCGTTCCCGGACGCGCTAGCGCAAGTTCTTTTACAAGCACTGACATAAACTCACACCTTCTTCCCATGGGGGTAGGCAGAAACTACAAAACGCCACCTGCTATGATCCTTACACACTACTTTTTAACGGTGAAGGAAAACATCCTCTATAGAAAAGGGAGGATCCTCTGACCAGACGGGTGTCGTGTCGGGCGGGTAACTGCCCGACGATTTTTTTTTTTTTTTTTTTTAAATATGGCATCTCGCAGCTGACCTATGAGGTCATGGCTGCTTAACCGGACTTTCCTGTGGCTGCCTTAAGCTTTTAAACTGAAAGCCTCCAGCCACGGGCAAAACTTATTCAAAATTGAAACTAGGCGAATGCTCGCTAAGGGCACCCCCTGTGGGGGAAACCTCGGCTTAGGGCGTCGCTGAGGGGAGGACAGTAAAAAGGGACTGGCTGGATCAAACTTAGATTTCATCTTAATTATTGTGCGGGGTATTTAAAGCTACGTGCTCATCTGCAACAACTGCTGGCACCTCGTTTTCGAGCAAGGGTCAGGGGGGCGTTTTATTTACTCGAGGACGCGGTCGCGATCGCGATCGCGAAGGACCTCGGCGGCGGGGTCGGAAAGAAGCCCGACGATTGATGTCGGATAATCATATATATGTCGTTCGCGCGGTAAACTCTAATTGCGCGATGTAGAATTTATGTGACGTCAGGATTTTGTGTGTCGTCAGGTCTTTGATGCGCAGTTCACATGTCGTGATGTAAATGCGAGACACATCTACATTAAAAAAAAATGTATACACACTTACTTAAAGTCGAACATAGAATCTACTCCTTTTTGGAAGTCAGTTGAAAAGGCCCATGTCTAGTAATGGAATGGAAAAAAATGTTATGTTCAGATTTTTTTTTGTCTTGATGGATTTTTTTTGTAATTTTATACTGTTTGTTTTCAGTTTGCACTGTCGAAGCATCATTCAATGCTGGGTAACAAGAGGATAAATGTTATGTATACGGCGTCGAAGAATGGAAAAGTTTCGAAAGATAAGGCAAAGGTATACATGAGTTCATAATGTATTTAATTTTTTAGAATCTACAGAAATCCTGTTGGCAAAATCGATATTGGTGCCGATTCTCTTGTCACAAATAATAATAATCTTTTATTTATAAAAATGTGCACATTTACAATAAGTTACTTAATAATTAAAATAGAGCACAGTTGCTTTATTGCCTGAACTAGGTTGAACCTGTGTTTAAATGCCTCTAAACTAGACTAAAAATCACCAAAATTTAGTTTATTCCTGTCAAACGACGATTTCCCATTCTGAAATAAACTAAAGTGACACAACTTAATTATATTTTAGTTTGACAGCACTAAGATATTAATTTAGTGAAAATGGCAATTTTGTTATTCTAAATTTGACGTTTTACGTCTAAAGTTTTGATTGTATAACTAAATCTAACCATTTCTAATTGCGATTAAAAACTTGTGGAATACAATTGGCTGTCATGAACTTTAAATTCACACCAACCCCTCGACTTCAGGTGCAAAAACAGTAATGTATCTTTTTTTCTTTTGCTTATATCTCGAAAATGGTGCGTCCAATCGCAAAAATAATGAAAATTTGAAAGAAAAAAAGAAAAAGTATTTATTGAGACTCGCAAAGGAAATCACAAACTAAACTAAAACACACTCATTAAAACACACTCATTAAAACATTAAAATCAAACAGTAAACAAAAAAAAATTAAAAATAATAAAGTAAGATTAAAATAAAAACAGAAAGTCCTGTACGAGGCCAAAAGGCTCATATCTCAGTATATGCTGTGACATTTAAAAAACAAATGTCGCAGCGCTGGTATTCTAATAGGGCCCGAATTTCGACCCCATAAAACTAAACTAAAAAACTAATTAAACTCATAAAACTCAACATGTTGAACACGTTGAAACTGTCCTCCCCCCCTGCGCGCTTCCGGCTCTAAAAAAAATTCACGAACAAGTACCACGTGTGAAGTCGCGATAGTCAAATCCAATTTAGTTGTGTCAAATTTATTTCTAAATTTAGGGAATTTATTTTGCAGAATAGCTTTAAAATTCTCACAGCCAAAAGTAAGGAATTTTAGTGACAGGTAATTTAGTTCGGTGTTCAAGAGAATCACACCACTGCGTACCGCGCTGTACGCTTCGCATGAAACAATCACAATCTGTCATTTTGTTTATTCTTCCGTCGACAAAACCGGTAAAAGAAAATCCATTTCTATGGTTGTCATCTACGCGTGCTGGGGCGACGCGGACAAAATAAAAGATTCTGACGTGGTGACATTGGGAACGAAATATTTTACTTAAGTAAAGCAGACCTATGATAATGGCACTACTTTGCCGACAAGTGCTAGTAAATTTTGAGTCAGCCAGAAGCAGTGTTTTTAAGTATTTGTTTAAATTATTTCACTCATTTCCCATTTGAAGTCACAGTGGCGCCCCCATTTTTTCCAGATTCTTTGCCAAGCTGTAAAATGGTATTTTATCATGACACCATTAAAAAAAAATGGCTAAGTGCGTGTCTGACCAGGCACAGTGAAGGGTTCCGTAGTCGGATGAATTATCCCAAAAAAACAACATTTTACAGTATTTCTATTTTCTTAATGTCCCTCGGGTATCATCAGATTTCCGAATACAAACGAATGTTAATTTCCATGTCCATCAATTATTAGATTTAACGTGTATAATAATTTGAATTCAGAACTAAGTACTTTATTGTTGTTTTGTTTTATTTCCGTGTGAAAAAAAAAACTTTATAGAGCTGTAAAACTATTACCGTACAGTGACACAATAATAGGCTGGTATTATTATTAAGATTTTAAATTTATGATGTGTAAAATAGTTTAATTGATGATGAAATAGATATAATTTATCATAAAAATACACATAGTTTCAAAGTACAGTCTGACTATTTTCTTAATGTCCCTCGGGAATCATCGCATTTCCGAATACAAACGAATGCTAATTTCCATGTCCATCAATTATTAGATTTATCGTGTATAATAATTTGAATTCACAACAATAAAGTAAAAAAGTTCTCAATATCAAATCATTTGAAATAAACGATTGGACTTTGAGAACTAAGTACTTTATTGTTGTTTTGTGTTGATTAATTTGTGAACTACATATATAGAGCTGTAAAACTATTTTCGTGCCAGCGACTTTAGCGGCTTTCCTCCCATTTTTTAAATATTAACAACTCTATATACTTCCAAGTCGATTGAGAGCGTCCGGTCTGCACCAAGTGCAAAGGGCAACTGATAGGAATGCGACAACTGACGAAACACGAGGTTTCCCGAGGGACATTGAGAACATAGTTTGTCTGTAGTTGAAAAATATGTTCTCCCATACATCGATATACGTCACGGTCAATTCTCCAACTGCAAATATAAGTTTGTAATCGCAATAAAATATTTTTGTTTATGTGATCAAACTATAAATTAACGATTTTCGGTCTTTTCCTTTATTTGTGTTGTGAGACCAGAATCATGTACTGAATCCATGGTAACAGGTTACGCGTCGATTATACCCTGTAATTACTCTTTTTTTTCTTCATTACAGAGTAAAACAGCAAAATTAATAGCACTCCAGAAATCAGGCAAGCTGGTAGGTAGTGTACCGTTAGCGAAGAAGCGCAGTCAACGGCGTCTGAAGGCAAAGCAAGCTCAAGCTAAACTAGCTGCAGAAAACGCATGAATTTACCTCATATAATAACTTTACTCTAGTACTTGTTAGCACGAAAATAATAAATAAAATATGGATCTTCGTGACGTCATCGTTAAGTGTTTTTCTATAGGCATGTTACATAAATTTAAGTCAATTTACGATGTAAGAAAAGATAAAAAATCTCGCAGTTGTGGTCTACGAAAGATTAAATAACTTGGGTTGATATTCAGTTCAAAAGACGTTCAAATGGCGCTGTTTCAATTTCTACACAATATTTTATCGAAAGCGACTCTGGGACAGTCTTTGAATTTGTCAAGCGCGCGAAAACTGCTGTGATTGGTTGAATGATTTATTAACAATGGCGGCAGTTTACTGGAGACAGCCCGCGAAATTAATTTTTTTTTAAGTTTTTGCAATTTGCAGGTCAGTGGCAAGTTGTATGCAGGGCTCGGAAACCTGGTTAATATTTTTAACCAGCTCGTAGAAAACGCCATACATTTTAAAATGAGCATTATCTTTTCGATTCTGCTCTATCAGAATCGATATTATTTCGATTCTAATCAAAGAACAAAATAAAACTGTTTAGCCTCGAAATACCGGTTAATTTCGCTCGGTCACTTCTGCTCTGCACACCTCTTCTTTAATATAAATGTGTCTGTAATAGTTTAAAGGAGTCTTACCACCCTTTTTGAAGAAGAGCACGAACCTCCTTCGTCACGTTGCGCTTCTGGAGTTCTCCCAGAGAACAGGACAGATTTGAGCTCCCGAAGCTCTTTCAGTACAGGACTTCCTCCTGCTTTCAGGAGCTCGGTCATAATCCCGTTCTCACCAGGGGCTTTACCATTTTTAAGCTGTTTAAGAGCCGCCTCGATTTCGTCTTGACTTCTGGCAAGTCTACCGTGAAATTGAATCTTATACTTATTTTCGGGATCAGCTCGCGATACGTACAATTGACCGTAGAAGTTTTCAACTTCCGAAAGGATCCCAGGCTTCGAAACGACGATATTCCCAATGGATTTGGTTAACTTCGTCAGGTGGCTCCTCCAAGGCGTTTGGAAGAATACTTTCAACTCCCCATTTTTCACAATCGCTTTTTCTATAGAGCGTGTATAAAGAGCATTGGAGCTCGCGTCCTACCAATGTTCTTATATTTTTGTTGAGTGCCCGTTGTTCTGACGAAGTGATAAATAGATTTTCACGTTGTTCCGTCATAATCTCCAGAGTCTCTTCAGAAAGTTTGGACTTTTGCCCGTACGCCGCATTACAAAATCATGTGGAAGGTACATGATTTACCTTCCACCATTTGGTCAAGCGCCTGGTTGACATCATTTGTGGTTTTCACGACAGATAATTGGTTCTTCAAGTTTGACTGGAACGCTTCAGATCCTAACATAGTTTGGAGCATATTTGGACGTTGCCTAGACTTCATCGAACGAGTTCGCTCGAGCTTGAAGTTGATATTCAGAGAGCCTCGAAACTGTCAGTGATCACTGCCGGTATCGAACCTGTTGATCACTGAGACATCCCTGAATAGTCTGTCTCACTTTTCGTCATAGTGTCGGGTTTTCGCCACGGCCACCACTCCCTTTGGGACTGTTTTTTAAAGAAGGAATTCATCAAGAAGAGAAGGGGCTTCCTCCTCAAGGAAGTCGACAAATATTGCCCTCGATCATTTCTGGTGCCAAACCCGTAGGACCCTACTACCGATGATTCGTTGCAATTCTGTACTCCCACTTTAGTGTTAAAATGCCCCATGAGAACGTGTAGTGGTCCGTAGTAACCACTACGGACCACCGCAACGGTTGGCGGCGGGTCGGAAGCGGGAGTCGCGCACGCGCTTCGTGTGCTGACATCCATATAATACAAGGAAGCCCGCCGTACTACCGTCCCGACCCGCGCCCGACACGCACCCGCCTTGTGTGGGTGTTGAACTTTAGAGATGTATAAATAATTCTAATAATTATAATTCTTTATACATATTTGTTAAAGTCGCGTATCATATTTTAATCAAAATACAAACTGACATTGACCTGCAAATTGCAAAAATCGTAATCGAATTCCGCGGACTACCTTTGCGGATCCAACTTATTGAAAAACTGGCCCTAATAACGCTAACGATACCTACTGTTTGATTTTATTTTCGTGCTAACGGTACTATAGTAATAAACAGTATTTTTTTTAAGAAAACAGGTGATAATATTGCATCAAAATATTTAAAAATATATATATAATTTATTGTTTCATTTTTCATACAGGGCCATATGCTGTTGATAACAGAGTTTAAAAAATTTAACTTGTGAGTTTTAGCTTCATTATTATTGCATAAAATATCAAATTATTAGCAATTTATTCATTGTAACTGTTATTAAAATACGAGTTTAATGTATACTTACCTTAATTTTCGTATAATATCTTCGATATTGGAATTATCTGTTTTATTTTCTGCCAATTGGAGACCTAAGTGGGGAATTGGCGCTAAAGGCGCGTGGATTACTATAGGACTTAATATACTGAACTATTTTAATAAAATGACTTGTTTTATTTGAATTTCATCTTTTCCCGTTATTGGAAAATCCTTATGACTTTGGAATACAACAACAAACAAAGAAAAGTCTGCAAAAACTCAAACTTTTCTGCTTAAGTCAACAAAGTACAAGGCCCGCTTGAGCGTTCGCGGGATAACCCACATTGGCACGAGCGCTTTTTTTAATCCGAGGTTTTGATCGATCTAACTTTGCACTTTTTCAACGAGCTAGGGATGCACTCTGTTGGATTTTCAACGTTCGGTTCGACACCGAGAGTTGAAAATCCAGAGAACGGTCAAAACCTCGGATTTAAAAAAGCGCTCGTTCCAATGTGGGCTTCCCACGAACGCACAAGCGGGCCTTGTAAAAAAAGCGCTCGGGAGTTAACAGCTCAGTCAGGGTTAATCAAATAATTCATCTTGCGCCAAGTCGCTAAACTCTGACACTAACCTAGCCGAGGTGGGGTGTTAAATCTCTGGTTATCAGGATCTAAATGCCAAAAAAATATCGTTGAATACCTAATTTTTACTTATTCTGTAAGTAGAGAGCACGTATGGCGCTTGTGCTCTATGCTCCTGGGATTGTGGAAGCCAAACAGGCTTATGGTATCTAAAAAAAAAGCTGTAAGATACAAATATTAGATTATAATGTTAGTAAACATTTAATTGTAAATAAACTCATAATTTGCATACAAATATTTCCAAGATGATTTGAACCCAAGATTCGTCGGTCACCTGTCAACATCTCTCAACTGAACTGAACTGTAGTCGCTACTGAGATCGTTGTATAGATGGCGCTGTACACAATCACCATACAAGGAAGCCCAAATGTATTGAATACTGAATCGCGCTATTAAAGTTTACATGTTGTTTAGCAATGATACTATAATTTAAACAAGTCAAGTGTACTTGCTTCGGCAGTACATATACTAAAATTGGAACGATACAGAGAAGATTAGCATGGCCCCTGCGCAAGGATGACACGCAAAATCGTGAAGCGTTCCACATTTTTTGGAGAATTTCGGGTTGGTTCCAAATAATAAAAAGGTAATTTCGGATCATACTTTGTATTTTTTAATATTATTTTGGGCCACAATAAAGGGATGATTGGATGGATGATGTCAGGCAGCTGGGATGATATGAATACTAAGAGGGATGTGTGGTGTTACGCGAATGGAAAAGAATAAGGAATGAATATTTATGAGGTAGTCTGGAACTCTGGAAGTGGCACCGATTACTGAAAAGTTGTGTGGAAATGGGCAATGTCATAAGGTAAGTTTTGAGTATGAATTTAGGAAAAAATAAAGATCAAACGATGGATGGACTGTGTTAAAGATGATTTGGCTAGAAAGGGGGTGATTATTAGCCAGATGAACACTACGATATAATAGAGAAGTACGGAGGAAAATATCATGTTGGGCAGACCCCAAATAAATTGGGAGGGCAAAGATAATGATGAATTAATGAATGTTTATTTTTGCTAAAAATAGTGCTTTACATTTCCTGAACGTTTACATTAATAGCTAGGTTTACATTCTTTAGTGAAATAAGACGCAAAGGAAATACAGCTTAAGAACTCCACACTACGACGAGCCTGTCTCGTGCACTCCTTGGGTGGTATTGCCATATGAAAATGCGTATTACATAATTAATTATTGCTACAATAGAGAAGCACATGAAAAAGTATTATTAATAAAATGATGATAACATTGTTTTATTCTTTTGTTTATACAATATGTAAATAAAAACCTGTCCGATCCAAAAAGGGCCCTGTCCGATCCAGAAAGGGCCCTGTCCAATTCAAAAAGGGCATGTAGGTATTGCAATAACATTACCAAAAAGTTTTTATTTTTATTTTTAATTATTATTGAAAATAAAAAGTTATTGCTATTTAAAATTCACATTTGTAGTACCAACATTAACCAAAATCCATTAAAAATTACATTTAATCAGGGTTGACTTGTAGACACCCGCTAAACAACGACCCCCCGCACCCCATATAATAAACCAGGTAAAATTCGCTATTGAAAAAAATTTTTTTTTTTCCTGAATTTTACCACATAATTATAGACTCTCAGTACAACACCCTTACGGATCGGACAGGTTTTTTTACATGTTGTATTTTGTGGAACTCAAGCAAAGTTGCAAATTACGTAATACATCAATCACAATCTGTTTCGATTAGAAACTCATTACTATCCATTGCTTCATAATTTGGAAAAAAAATCTGCTCAGCAACGTAAATTAAACAATGAATGTTGTTGAACTGTCAAAATGAAACAAATTAGTCATAATCGTTTTCGAAAATAAGTTACGTAATTAGAGTAACGTTCAGCCCCGGATCAAGGGGAGGCAAACCGGGCGCCACCTTCAGGGGGCACCAAATTCAAGCGTAGCAAGAGCGTAGCAGACAAGTGCACCACCCAGCATACCGCAACTTTGCAATAAATGAGACGCGCAGCACTTGGAATCCTTCCATTTCTTTCCTTTTTACAACAGTTTTGGCGCCTCTGTTGGATTGGGGCATTATCGAGCGATAAAATGTGAATATTAATCACATTTTATCGCTCGATAATGCCCCAACAATGTCCATTTCCAGAAAATATGAATATCGCTGACTACCTTAGCACATCCCCATAAAGGACTGGCGGGGGGCGGCAGACTGCAGTTTCAAAAAATTCTAGATATCGGGGCTGGTACCGTTGGCCGATGAAGGAAGGTTTTTTCTAATGGACTCTCATTGATTAAACCCTCCTCTGTCCTCGGTCCTCTGGCTGCCTATAACTGTGGTAATTTGCTTATTATCTTAACATAACATAACATCTGATGCCTGTAATTCCCGAAGGGTTAGGCTGAGGTGTACTTCAGTACTTATCTGTAGTACACACACCCAAATTTCGCCAGTTATATTTAAGTCCCATGTTATAGCGGGCGAGCCTATTATCATCTATCATCCACCAGGTACACATCCAGACTCCGGCGCGGCGGGATAATTGCAAGGATCATATTTACTCTCGGGAGGTGTAATTGCGTAACACAATTACAGTAGCATTGCATTTTGACAGTTCAACAACATGAATTGCGTTATTTACGTTCTTGAGTAGTCAAATTTTTCGAACATCATGAAGCAATATCCTTCAAAATCATACAGATTGTGATTTGAAAGTGTGTTACGCATTAAGGGTGCGGGCTGCTGCTCAGAAATTCCTGATGGAATTAACAGTGGCACTCCGGGAATGCCGACAGAAGTAAAAACTTGAAAAAACATCGGCACCGCGGTAATCAACGCGGTGATGTCTTTTTAATGGTCAAAAGCTGGTGTCGTCACAGTGTCGCGAAATCAACGGATTAGTTCCATCTCAAAAATACCCATCGCGCCCACAGAAGTTCTCACTTCAATAACCCTGCCCAACCTGGGAACCTATAGGTACACCTCTGCGTTCTGCCTAACCCTTCGGCGATTAGCGATAGCGATAAGCGATATTATTATTAAACAACCTAAACGATTTTGCGACTGGCACACTACTAAATTGGGTACTTCGGTGGCATCAAAGAATAATTGGTTCAGAATGGTTGATGAGCTGCAAAACTCATTTCAATTTGCCTGGTTTTTTCCCTATTATGTTGGCGTTGGCTTCTAGTCCAACCGGATGCAGCTGAATACCTTTATTTTACATGGAGCGACTGCCTATCTGACCTCCACAACTCAGGAACTAGGTAACACGATACCCCTTGGTAAGACTGGTTGTCAGACTTTCGGGCTTCTGACGACCCGTAACGACTGTCAAAGATTCACGAATAACAGCCGGGACTAACGGCTTAACGTGCTTTCCGAAGCGCGGAGGAGTCTCGATATGTAGAAATGGTCACCCATTCTCGGACCAACCCCGACAAGCGTAACTTAACCTGATGGATAGACCCGTGCGGCTGTTAGTACTTAGCCGCGAGCTGCTAAACTCATATATGCACAAAATAATACCACAGTTGGCAATAAACGGATTTGAACTAGTCACTCTTCGATTGCTTGCCACCAACCAACCTGTCACTGAACTATTATTGTTCATAAGGTTCTAGTATAGATGGCGCTGTACGCAATCTTCATATAAGTAAGCTGAAATGTAACAAATCCTGCATCGCGTTATTAAAGTTTTCCTGTAGTTTAGCTTAGGTTCAATAATTTAAGTACATCTGTTGTACTTGCTTCGGCAGTACATATACTAAAATTGGAACGATACAGAGAAGATTAGCATGGCCCCTGCGCAAGGATGACACGCAAAATCGTGAAGCGTTCCACATTTTTTGGACAAATTCACTTAGTATCATTCATTGTTTTTATTGATTAGGTACTAAGGAATACCTAACTGATACTTGAAATGCTGATTTTATTAATTGTGTCGTGTGGTAGTACTTATGGATACTGTTTATTACCCTTCGCCCGGAGAGATGGTTAAAGCCAGATTTTGGCTACCTGTAGCGGTGCTGGGAGCGAAATTCGTCTACGTATCAATAAAATTTATCTATTCTTATCTCGGTCCTACCAAACAAAAAAATCTGTTTTCAAGTGTCGTTTGTGAACCGTTCGCGTGAAGGAAAATTGTTGTGGCAACGTTGTGAATCTGTCACCACGTTGAACTGGCTAAATCGCAACTCCTATTTCCGTAAGGATGTTTAATAGAAACCTAACCGGGAATTCCGAGACGAGGTGGAAAAAACTTCGAGCTCGCCTTGCTCGCTCCCCTACATTTTTGCTTTTCGTAAATAACCTATTGAGGAGACGAAATGCACCTCCCTGAAAAAAAATATCCTACCGGTTGCGAGGTCCATGGTGTAGGTAGTGGTATTTTGAATATGGGGTCACTTTTGGGGGCAAATAGTAAATATAAAAAAAAGTTTTCAAAGTGTACCGTGTAAAATATCAAATAAAAGGGCTTGTTGAAAACTATCTATGAAAATTGACCATTCCCCCAATGGTCAATTTTCATATTATGTTTTTTAATAACTTTAAAAGTTAAGTTAAAGTTAACAGCTTATCTCCGAAACTACTGAGCCTAAATTAAAAAAAAAAAATACAGAGAATAGTAAAGAAGTATTTATACTCTGTATTTTTTTTTTATTTATTTATTTCTCATACATTACAGGAAAACCTATATATGAAGTCTACGGTCTTAAAATAACATGGTAAATCTCTTTCAAGAGAGAGTGAGATCATTGGTGACCCAGTGGTAAAGGCCTCGATTTGTATTGTGGTTATTATTTTCAAAATACAGTCAAATATAAATATTGAAGGGAGATCAAATATGATTGCGCGGCGTAAAAGTGAATGTAATTTACACAAATATCTAATGGAACCGGACTAAGTGTGAGAGAGATTTAAATATTTCATGTTTTACTAAACATAAATCTTAATCAAAGGTATTGTTGATAGAACAGAGGTACGTATAGTTTAGACAGAAGGTGCCTTTAAAATTTCAAATTAATTACGAGGTTTAATTCGATTAGTGAATGATAAATAATTACTATGTGTAATAAATACAATGTTATTGTTTGTTCTAGAGAAATACAGTGAGGGTTAAGAGATTTGAGGAGGCGTTTACTTATTGAGGACTAGCGACGTCAAAATAATGGTGAATGAATATGAAACAAACGGTTTCATACCAACGAGATATTTTGCTGAATTATTAAACACGTCATTATAAAGCGTTTGCTGTGCTCTCTGAAGACCAGCTAGAAAACCATTTTTGACAGAAAGGCATAAGTAAACAAGAACGTTTAAGTTTCGCACGACAATATTTAGACTTCAACTATGGGACACTGCTATATTATAACCTTAAAATATTTACCGTACTTAATAAACAAGAGATTCTTTATTGCATGAATTTGTGGTAACGAATTTTTTAAACATGTTTCAATATGGTGTTTGTCGTATTTCATGCAGATAGACCGATTTTTTTTACATTATTTTAGTAATATTATTATTTTTATTCCATTTAAATACTTATTAATTACATTTTTAAATATTAAAACATATAAAATATAAAAACATTTAAAAATATAAAAAATAGAATTCCGCCGGTGTCGGGAGCAGGGTCCAAGCTACCGGTGGTTAGGGCTGCAGAGACAGGAACCTCCTCACAATGCGGGCCGTATCGAGGAGTACTGCTTTCTGAATCAGGCGTTTGATCCAACCGTCTAACGAGAGCCTCGAGAGATGTTGATCGAGGCTTTTGGCCATCAGGCCATTAGCCGTTACGACAATCGGCACAATGATAGCTGAGCTCACATTCCACATGTCAACAACCTCGTGTGCTAAGTCGAGATATTTTATTTGTTTCTCTTTCTCAGCTTTCACGAGGTTCTCGTCATGTGGAATGGTAACATCGACTATCATTGCGTGGCGCGCTAATCGGTCTATCACCACTATATCAGGCTTATTGGCAACAATAGTCCTGTCAGTAATGATAGACCGATCCCAGTACAACGTGACATGGTCATTTTCAAGAACTGGGTCGGGCACATACTTGTAATACGGTACCTCAGAGTCTACAAGTTTATATTTCAAAGCAAGTTGCTGGTGAATAATCCTGGCCACTTGGTTATGTCTGTGCAAGTACTCGCCGTTAGCTAGACGCGAACAACCAGAGATAATATGTCTGATGGACTCACCCGGACGATGGCATGCCCGACACACGTCAACCGTACCGTCCTTCATAATATGTCTCCGGTAGTTATTCGTCAAGATAACTTCGTCCATAATTGCACAGATGAAACCTTCGGTTTCCCCGAAAAGGTCACCGAAACGTAGCCAGGATACGGACGCTAAGAAATCTACATCGGGCTCGTGAAGAGCCCGAAAGTAGCGCCCGTGAAGCGCCTTGCTTTGCCATACCTCCTTGCGGTCATCTGTAGTAAGTACTACAGGTTTGCGCCAGTTCTCTTTAGCCATGGAGAGCGGGGTGAGCCCGTTGTCCACTGCGACCACATCACGGTGCATACCCACATCGGCTTTAAAAAAATATTCCCTGAGGCTGCACACCTCGCGGTTGTGGAGGGTCTTTGCATTTAAAAACCCTCGACCTCCGCATTTCCGCGGGATGTACAGTCTCATCACTGATGAATGTGGGTGATGCATCCGGTTTGCGGTCAGGAGTGTACGTACCCTCCTGTCCAGGGCGTCAAGTTCGGTCTGAGTCCATTTGAGTATGCCGAAAGAGTACATCAAGACCGGCATGACCCAACCGTTGAAGGCGCGCACCTTGTTTCCGCCTGAAAGAAAACTAATTAATACCTTCTTCAGGCGACCAAAGAAGCGCTCCTTCAACGATTGCTTCATGTCAGCAACGTTGATGCCTAACGATTCCGACATACCCAAATACCTATAGTTTTCGGCTGAGGAGAGGGATCTAAGGTGTATGGAGTCCGAGAGTTGGATTCCCTCGGATTCCATGATCTCCCCTCGCTTTACATGCATGACTGCACATTTGTCCACACCAAATTCCATCCTGATGGCGCCACTGAATGTTTCAGTTACCTTCAGTAGCTCCATCAGTCGCAACTTGTTGGGGGCAAAGAGTTTCAAGTCATCCATGTAGAGGAGGTGAGATATAACCTGACCACCTCTCCTCAGCCTATAGCCCAGACCTGAATCCTCTAGCAGTGTGCTTAGAGGATTCAGAGCTAAGCAAAACCAGAGTGGACTTAAACTGTCGCCCTGGAATATTCCCCGTTTAATCCATACAGGCTCGTCATTCCCCTGGGTCTGTCGACATCCTGGGTAGCGAAGGACCGTCCTCCATTGCCCCATACACGACATCAGGAAGGTGCGCAGAGTTGTATCTACTTTATACAACTCCAGCACCCTCATGAGCCATGTATGTGGCACCGAGTCATAGGCCTTCTTATAGTCTATCCAGCATGTCGACAGATCCTTGCGGGATCGACGAACCTGTTGGCTTATGGCCATGTCGATGAGGAGAAGCTTCTTAGTACCGCGGGATCCGTTCCTACATCCATTTTGAGAGACTGACATAATTGAATTATTATCAATGTGTGTGTTAATTTTCATTCTCAAAATGGATGTAAGAAGTTTATAGACCGTCGACAAACATGTGATCGGTCTATAATTCTTGGGTTCCGCGGGATTACCTGACTTATGGAGCAGGTGGGTAACGCCTGTTGTTAGAAACTGAGGTAGCGACCCAGACTCTAGGGATGATTGGAATTGGGATGCCAGGCGAGTGTGCGAACTACTCAGCCATTTTAACCAAAAGTTGTGCAGTCCGTCCGGTCCCGGTGATTTCCAATTCGGTAACGGACGGACTGCTCTGGCTACGTCTAATGGTGTGATGAACACAGCATCCATTACTGGTATAGTTTCACACACTCGTTCGACATCCTGCATCCAGCCAGCCTCAGTATGACAAACGGGCACCGACCAAATGCTGCGCCAGAATGCACTTGTGGCAGCATCATCCGGGCGGCACACGTCTGTCACATTTTGTTCAGGTCGCTCCCAAGCTCTATATACCCACCTCTCATCGCTCTGGAACACGCGATTCTGCGTGTATCGATCAACCCGCCGCTTATACCGCCGAATACGACTCGCCCATGCACAAACTTTCTGCTTCAGGAAGTCGATGCGCTCTGTGACACGGGACATATAGTCTTGTGGACTGATTCCAGTCCCCGAGAATGCCCGCCTTACAAAGCGCATCACTCGTGGTCGTGTATTTCCCTCCCTGAAGCAGTATAGTTTGCCGATGAGAACCCTGGCCCCATCGATACGTCGCTCGATCCTGCACTGCCAGGCTGGTACGACTGGTTTGGGTCGAGTAGCTCCGTCGCAGTTTGGAAACTTGACGTTAGCTAAACGACATGCCGCAACAGCCGCGCAATACAGGATCGAGTGTGTATCAATGAGATCCTCGCTGCTCTCGAAAAAATTCGTAAGCTGCGAGTCCAGGGCACACACCAGCGCCCTATTTTTGTTGTGCATGGGTAGGCGTGGTAATCGTGGTTTAGCTATATATATAGTTTAGTAATATTATTATTTTAGTATTAAAATTTGAGGTTTAGTTTCAATCTTCTTTTCGTAAAGAAAATGAATAGGTACTTAAGCTATAATCTTAATACCAACCAATATTTACTACTTATTTATATTTACTAAGCCAAATAAAATGTAAAATACTTAATGTAAACAAACTGCCAATATTTAACCTTAAAATCACCAATTTTGTAAGTAGCTTTTTTACATTTTGCGTAGTCTAATATTATTATTTATTGCTCAGTTACTTCGATCATGATCAAAGCTTAATGTTCATAGTGAAATAAATAAATTTAAATATGCCAAAATAATACAAATTGCCTATAAGTTTCTTGACATCTATTTCAGATCTTATTCAGCTGAAGTAATGATAAATAATTGTAGTAGTTTGTTAACTATAAGTAACTATAACGAATAAATATTTTTTAAATTTTGTTATCACATTCTTTTTCTAAACTTTTTATTGCAATAACAACATTAAAAATACAAAAAATATAATTGCAAACAAAAATAATAATATTTGCAAAAAACCGCGCTGCGCTTTACGAGATCAGAACCCAAGCCAGCTTGAAATTCAGTTCAAATATTAACGCCTTCTGCTACCAGCACTTTTAAGTTTAGTTCGAATTTTAGCAATTTCATAAACTGGCCAAGGTCACGCGCATGATGCGTGTGTGTTACCGTGTCTAACAAAAGCGACGGCGACGGAAATATATTTTTGTTTCGTGTAGTGCGGCGCAAGTAGGTACTTGACGATACGACAATGTGTAAAGCGCAAAACTGCGTTCTCTGTGGTGTGTAGGTACCGTGTTGTTTACAGCAATACGACTCAACGTGCCTATCCACTTTTGAACGCTTACTGTATGTCAACGAAGATACGGGCTCGTCCGAAAGTATTTGATCCGTCAAAATCCGATCCGTGATGTTACAAATGAAATTTTTCGGATATAATGAAATAAACCGACTCCAGTGTAGTTTAATCAGACTCGATAGTCGAATTAACCGCAAGATTTGCGCTAGCCCCTGAAGCCTCATGTTTCATGGGGCTACAGAGGCCATTGCATATCAAGGACTAGACCGGGCGGCGCGGTATGGTAGGGCATATGTGCCCTTAGGATATGGAAGGATTTACGAGCCGTACCGGATATGTATTCTAGAGTAGCCAAGTTACAAATTCAATTTTTCGGACTGGCAAACATCTGGATTAGGGACAACTGCCAAATCGTATTAACATTCATATATAGATCGGGCCACTGGTCGGTTGGTGGTGGATCGGGGTGCTGGTATTCAGCTGCATCCGGTTAGACTGGAAGCCGACCCCAACATAGTTGGGAAAAGGCTCGGCAGATTGTTTTTTTTATTGATCTAGATCGAGCCCCGAACTAATCATATGTCCGTAGTTGATAAGGAGTAGGATACTCCCATAACTTGATCCGAAACTATGGATTTCGTGATTAGGGAGTAGACCCACGGCCTCTGTCTTCGGAGAATCCAGGCGTAACGTTATATTATCATAAAATAAACCAAGAAAAGTTATAAAATCACATTTATTCCAATACAACAACTGATTTACTTCATGTGAATCATGTGCGCGAGCGACCAATGGTGCTTCAGTTCGGCGAGGTCTTCGATACGAACTCCTGCGGCGGTCACTATGCCCAGCTGGTAGCGTTGGAAGGCGCGCGCGTCGCGGTAGAACAGAACCTCCATGCATTTGCGGACTAGGGCCCTGGGGAATAAACAGAATGTTAACATATTTAGGGTTGCGTACTCAACAAGGAACCATTAGGCTGGTTTTATTGCCACGCGTTTCGGTAGCGCTGTTGGAGCGCGCGCGTTCGTAGATATATGGAGTAGTAGTTGCGTACCGAGTAAAGCTACTTGCTTAGTTAACGCGCCGATTCGCGTTCCCATACCTTCCGTGAGGGTAGATGACATTGAGGCCGCCGCACTCGCCACGTGTTGGACACCGGTCGGCGCAATTTTGTGGACCCTGTCCGCCAAGTCCACCATCTTGTTTATGGGTAAATCCGCTTGAGAAGCCACGATAGTCTGAACATTATTCGGTAACCAGCTAGACCACAGCGTATGCCCCAAGTAGAACTTGCAGTACCTTTATACTATAATTTCAAATAACTGACGAGATTTCTATCTATTTTAGCCTCGGTTGTCTACCCAATAGAGTGTAATATCCTGAGTTACTTACTTACATTACCTCTCCGTGCCTCGGAAAGCACGTTAAGCCGTTGGTCCCGCCGGTTATGGGTAGATCTTTGACAGTTGTTCCGGGTAGTCAGACACCCGAAAGTCTGACAACCAGTTAAGACTGGTAAGCCAAGGGGTATTGTGTTACAAAGTTACTGGGTTGTGGAGGTGAGATGAAGCCGCATCATGTAAAATACCGGTATTCAGCTGCATCTGGTTAGACTGCAAGCCGACCCCAACATAGTTGGGAAAAAGCTAGGCAGATTGATTTGGTCCTGGGTTACTTACTTAGCACCTTCCTCATCTAGACTACCCTTGGTGACCGCCTCACGTATGAGAGGCGTCGCCATGTAAGCGCCGAGGCCAGTCGCAATGGCGGCGTCTTCGTAAGCTGTACCCAGCTTGTCTACAGCGCCTAGGAAGGGTTCGCCATCCTGTGTGGAAAAGGACATGTTGTACAAGGTGGGGCAAAAGTAGTATCATAATGTGAATTGGCTACCATTTTGTTGAAAATTAAAAAATGAGATGTCACGGGTCGCCTTGCAGATGGTGAAACATTGAAATTATTATGCACAGATAATATGCATTAAAGGATAGTTTACGACAGAAAATAAATAAATATGTCGGTCTGACCCGCCGCTATAGATGTTTCACATCAAAAATTGGACCCTGTTTTGACGGAAAGATTATTTAAGGGTGTAAAATTTTTGACATTAAGTCGAAAACATTATATCGTTTTACGGCATTTTGAATTAATCTGGCTCCAATTTGGTGATATCTTGTTCAATGTTGGCTTTTAAGACTTGCACGGTTTGTGTTGGTAAACGCGAGATTTCAAAAAGCCCCAAAAGAAGAAGTTTGACGCCGTCAGATCTGTCGATTTGGCCAGCCAGTTCAAATTGCCAAAACGGGAGATTATAGGGCCCGGAAATTGGTGTTTCAAAACGGGTTTTGGTCGTATCGCTCCATTGGATTGTCAACTAATTCTCTATCTGTCTACAACATAAGTGTCAAATCAAAATGACATTATGACGCCATTTGCAAAAATTATGACATAATTATTCACAATATGAAATTATTTTTGCCCCATCCTGTATATTAGAAGGGTGCTATGATAACTAGTCTAAACTATGTAAACTAATATATTATAATAAGGAGAACAGATTTGATTTTTTGTAAGTTTGTTTGTAATGAATAAACACAAAAACTACTGGACCGATTTTAAAAATTGTTTCACGAGTAGAATGCTATATTATCATTGAGTAGCTGGCGAAAGATAGTTTATATTAAGAAGCTGATTTTTTTTGTTTATCTATTGCGATATAGTAATTTTATTCTAGGTGCATCGTCCTCCGTATAATTATTTAACTAATACAGGTACCTATACAAAATATTGTAAAACATTTTAAAAGATTAACGGTGGAGATTCTTGCTCATTCTTCTCCATATGAAAACTACCTTTTGGAAGGGGCGACGAGAATCAATTCTATTATTTTGTAAATTTTGAGGTTTCATAAGTGCCAAGTGCATAAGGGCCTATTTGAAATAAATGATGAAAGCGTGATGGCTTCTAATTTTCATATTAGTAGGTACAGTAAAGTTCAGTTTGCACATTGGTCGGTGTTCAGGACAAGTGACCTGTTAAATGGAATGCAATAAATGAAACATGAATAGGTGTATTAACAGTTGAATTGAGTTGGGTTGGGAACTTGGGGGATCTCTTTCTCATAACTCATAATCAGCCTATAATGTGCCCACTGCTGGGACACAGGCCTCCTCTCTGTGAGAGGGAGTGGGCCGTAATCCACCATGCGGGCCCAGTGCTAGTTGGTGGATGTCACATGTCTTCGAAGTTTTTGGTTCTAGAACATCCGGATGACCACTGCAAAACGGTAAAGACTGTTTTGCAGTGATGATGAAATAATTTACACAAAGTAAAGCGCCTGTCAGGGTTCGAACCTACAACTCGTACACTGAACCACCACTGCTCCTCTTTAACTAAAATACAATAGGCTAGATGCCCGATATGGTTTTCAAGGTGTGTATCAATCAATACACTTTCAAATACAAGAAATGATTAAATGATGAACTGACCGCAAATTATGAAAAAGAGCTTTGGAGTCAAGTCTTTTTGAGATCACACTAAGTGATTTGTTTTATTGTCAATGGTTATTATTTTTACAGAAATTAATTAAAATATTAACAGGATCTCACCTGCATACCAGCTACAACATAGTTGCTCCACAAGGGGTCCATCTTGCTACGCTTGTTGTACAGCACACGGGTCAGCCAACAGTGCATGGACCGTGGCTTCAGCAGCAGACCATCTCCAATGCATTGTTCATCAATACTGAGGATATTGAGATTTTTTATATATTTTTTTTCAAGTATCAAATTCTTTTTTTTTAGACGCAATAGAATACTTCACCAAGCGAAATGGGCGGATGACCTGAGGCTCACGGCTGGACACCACTAGAGAAGGGTAGCTTGAGACAGAACCCAATGGAAAACGCTAGAGAAGGCCAATAGCCCCAAGAGGCACTGAATTAAGTGATATTCTTAAGAAAAACTTCAACACTATTATTTGTGTAATATTAAGTTCGATATTCAGAATAAATGGCTCATTATTATAAGTATCAGCTTATCTTGCAATCAGTTTTTTTTTTTATATGAGCAGATGGATTGTAGGAAGATCTCGCAGGGAAGAGTTATTCCTCATGAGGAGCAACTCTCTTAGTAGCAAAGCAGCTGTGAACAAGTTATATAATTGTGGGATGTCCGGTCTTTTGAGTCTGCGGTTATAATCTGGTTAGTGAATTGAGCGGCCAATTGGTAGGCGTTTCACTCTAATTTGGAATAGGGATGATGCCCAAGTTAAAAAAAAAAGAAATTCTATTTGGTCCATCAGTCAGATAATAAAAGAAAATATTAGACACGTATTTTTTGCTTTATCATATTTATAAAAAAATGACTTAATTAAAACGCAGTGAAGTTGGGGAGAGGGGGTCGCTACGTCACAAGTATAAAATCTACATTCAAGTAACGTCATGGCACATTTTAACTCAATATATTGCCGTAATCTTTTGAATACATAAAAAAAGAAATAATACGTGTCCAATATTTTTTATAACCTTCCTGACGGTAAAAAGAATTGGGCATTTCATTTAGATTAAAATATACCTTGACATCATATCATTTAAATGAATAGTTTAAAAGACATCAAAATTACGCAAGTATTCAAAATTACGCGTAAATGCATAATTATGGTTGACGGCAACGCGGGCGCAGCGGTATTAGTCAATGACCTTTCCTCGGCTATTAGGTAGGTAATCCCGGTAGTACGTTCCCATGGGATATTTTCCAAAATACACGCGGGCTAAGCCACGTGCAAAAGCTAGTAATTCATGATAATTTAAATGCATAGCTTCTGCCCCGTCTTCGTCTGCGTGAAATTTCTTGTCCACCCCAAACTAAAAAATCCAATCCACCCTGTCGCAATGCGTCGCCTGCCCCCGTTAAAACTTCGCTTTCACTTAGAATTAGTACCGATTGTTTTTCTTTTTGCTCGGCTTCTAAGGGTTCTAGTGTGATGTTAAATAACTTTATAGCCTTCCTCAAGAATTGGGATATCATATGCAAAAATAATTTTTAAACTCCGACTGGTGGTTCCAGAGATCAGCAGGTTCAAACAAACAAACTCTTCAGCTTTATTATTATTATTAGCATGGAGATATAGATAGATAATTTATGTTATATATTATTTATTTTATATTTTTTCTGGCTAGCTAGGAAAACTAGACTCTTTCCTAAGATATTGGCCCCGAAGGAGGGTGATAAATGGATGACCTTTGCTCTGCAGTTGGAAAACAAATAATAATAATTCTGCAGTCACCCTAGAATTTAGGGTGCGGGGTAGTTGGAGTGGGCTTGCCAGCAAGCAAGATGCCATTATTCCATTTTATTATCCATAAAATCTAGGAACAATCATCTTGTAATGGGAATGGTGAAAGAAGATTCAAAGTTTAAAGGAATAGCAGAGTGGAAAATTTCTTATGCTGTTGTGTTTGGTGGGATAGAAATAATTAAATGATGAACAGTGCAATGTGGCACATTTTTTTTTTAAGTTCAGTGCCTCTATAATATTATTTTGGAGAAAGGAAAAAGGGGAGACCTTTGCCCAGCAGTGGAACACAATGCAAGCTAAAAAAAAGAATTATATATATATATTGTATCCCTCTTAAATAGGACACACAAATGCAATACATAACCCTCCGTAGTCGGTTAAAAACTAATAGGAATCATACATTTTTATTACTTACATTTTCTGTTCAATAATATCCTTCAAGTACTGATAGTCAGCGTAGTCCCCTCCATTACCGAGCAGGATCAGATCGTTAACCTTAGTGATACGAGGACAATCACGGAACCTGGCAAGTGTGCCGTATGATCCGAGGGTGTCAGCTGCGACCACACAGCCTTTGTCGAACTTGACGCCGATGACTGTTGTGGTTGTTGTAATTGGTGTGGCAGAGCTGAAATAAAAAGAGGTTGGTTGGTAATATATTTTTGAGGTAATGACATTATCTTTGTCTGATAACATAGGTGTAGCAAAACAGCTTTTACTTTTGACAGCTGTTCAATTACTTCTTAGTGAGCTTCTAGGTTTCATCACTATTTTAATTTCTACCGAATCATGCCTTTGTATCTCAGTTAACTAATTTGAAAGAGACAGAACAAGTTATTTTCAAAACTCAAAATATAGGACAAGCTATTTTTTTGGCTATATTTCATGTTATTGGTAGTTTACATAGTTGTATTATTAAATATATCTATGGTAGGTTAACATTTTTGTCGAGAAGGAAACCGTCCATGACTTGGGACTTTCGACATCGCAAGACATTTATTTAATTTCTCAACCACAAGCGGATTTAGGTCAATGGAAATGATTCTACAAGTGCCTGAAACCCATACAAACAAAAGAAATACTACTAAATTATACTTACTGAGCTTTGAATTCTTGTACAGGGTGAGTTCTCGGACCGAAACCTGATGAGTTTCCAGGGAAGTTGTAGAAAGCTCCTGGAGCAGGTCCGTTCTGCCAGAAGGGCGCAGGATTCATCATATCGCCCATAAATGCCATGGTAACAATAAAATCTACGTTTTTCTACTAATAAAATACTTTTTGTAACAAAATAGTGAACCTCACACAATGACAAGCCGCAACGAATTTGACGGAAAATGACAAACAGTTTTTGGTTACATCTCTTTACAAGTGTAGCTGTGTAGTGTGGTTTTTGGAGAGGTAATTTACTCGGGAATTAAGTTATATTTTTATTTATAAAATCAAAAATTTTCTTTATCTATCATTTGCATTTAATTTTACTTATAAAAAGAAAGCTACAAGTTTGCAATTTTAATTAAACTCTGCGAAATGGAGAAACTTGAAATGGAACGGAATAAATCGTTTGGAAATGGTTATAACATGAGTTTATATGGAGTTGATTTTAAAAGTAAATAATTGATATTGTAGGAAAATCAATTCTCTTAGAAAACGGCTTATACAATTTCATTATAAATCCTGCGATTCGATATCAAATTATCGATCAATCTTGAATTTTTAAATAATTTTCCCTCAACTTGAAGCTAACTTCATGTAAGTTACCGGCATTCAGTTTCTGAACGAATTACTACTTGTGATGTGCTGCTAAATTCGCGTTCTTTCAATTTCCTCTCAAAAAATTGACACAACAGAATGTCTAAAAGAGGTTCGTGAAATTGTAAAATATCCATCTTAATCATGTTATTTAGTGTTAAAATCTACTAGAAAGCATGGGTGAAGCAAAACTAGTATCATATTTGTTTGGAAGCCACGTATATTTCCGATATTCACTTTGTATTTCGTGAGCAGAAGTGTTGTGATGAAAAATGTATGAAGTGTGGTTTTTCTGTTTTAAGGACGTGGTGGTTCCGCGGGAGCGAAGTTCCGCATCTCTTTGGGTCTCCCAGTAGGGGCCGTCATCAACTGCGCAGACAACACAGGTTGGCACGAGTTTGTTTTATAAAACTAACATAACCTCCAATGGCACGTTTGACCGAATACTGATGATGATATTTTCGGACGCACTATGTGTGTTGATTATGATGATTTCTTCCTTGGCTGTGTCTGAAGTTGTTCAGTCTAATTTGTAAAGCAAAACAAATGTGTAATCTCACTTCGTAACCCCCTGCAGGGCAAACCTTTGTCTTGTTACTACATTAGCGTCAAGATAATTTGTGAAACTGGTTCATGCATGAAAAGTTCAAATTCATTGGGTTTAGAGTCACACCTTTACTAGGAACATGACATTGACCTCAAAAACATGGTTGTTTTTGTCATAGTTTGTTATCCCTTACAGCAAAGTATAAATTATTATGATCAGGGAGGTCAATAGATGAAGGTTAGTTTCTAAAAGTACCCAATGTGGTCACATAATAATAATATCAAAACAAAGAGAATGAGGTTATGCTAAAAAGGCTGAATGTTGGGGGCTTATCATGAGAATACAGTATTAGTAATGTTTAAAAAGTAAAGAAATAAATACAAAAACTCCATTTAATTGTTACTCATTTTGTTATTTTGCTTACTACTTGTTACAAAGGAAAAACAATATTCTACATCAACTTTCCAAAACAATAACTGAAAAATATAATTTAAACCTTTTCAGGAGCAAAGAACCTGTATGTGATCGCCGTGCAGGGTATCAAGGGTCGCCTGAACAGGCTTCCCGCTGCCGGATCAGGAGACATGATCGTCGCCACCGTCAAGAAAGGCAAACCTGAACTCAGGAAAAAGGTATGATCTATACACTGTTGGATAAGAATGATTTTGAAGGTGTGTTTTTGTGTACAAGGCATGGACCGGGATTTTTGAATTTTAAAACTAACAGTCAACCAAGAAAACCTGGATACTACAGTGAATGCTAACAGACTGCATTAAAATTTAATTTAATACCTGCAAGCATACAGTCTACATAAATGAATTATAACTTGTGAAAATTTAGACTTGTTATATAGTGGACGTTCTTTCAATTTTTGACAAATTTGTGACAGGCCCGGGCTTTAATTTCTGCATAATAAATGTACAAAGAATTTCTGGCTATAAGATACAAAGCGCTTTTACTAAGCAGAAAGATGTACGGTATGAATACACCATCTTCCGGACACTGACAATACACATGACGCTGAAGATGTTAAAAAATAATTCAAAGAAATAAGTTGGTTAAATAGAAGCAGCGGTTACTGCAATCTGAAGAAATTATTTTAATAATGTACCTTCTCCATTAAGCCAGAAGTATGCAAGGCATTACCTATAAATCTAGTAAAAATACTAGTAATTAGCTGCATCTAGTTAGACTGGAAGCCGACCCCAACATCATTGGGAAACTGCTAGGCAGACCTAAAAACCTAGTATGCAGCAGGACAGTTCTGCAGTTCACTTGAAGTGGTACAGTCCAGTCTATCTTGTATTCTAGCTCTAAAAACAATATCTTGTGTGTGTGATGTGTTGTCATAAGTGCAGTCTATTTCGTTCTTGGGTCTAGTAATTGCTTTGATTTGTGTTAAAGAATGCATCCCGTGTGTCCCATACATTATCTGCAACAAGATTATTTAAAATGAAACTTATAAAAACCATCAAATGGAATTGCTATGATGATACGCCATAGGGTTTCGCTAATTTTACTTTCTGAACTGTTAAAACAGTCTGTTGATATGCCTTGGCTGACTGAGCAATTCCAATAACTGTTTATAATATTAACAAATTGAGCTGAAAGAAATAGTTTTAGAATTTTATTCTAACCCTTGTGATTTTCTCAGAATTACAAAAGTATGAATTGATTTGAATTGAAAGCTAACCTGTACCTTAATTGCGTAAACCATTATGAAAAATTTGTTTCATTTTGACAGTTCAACAACATTCATTGCGTTAATTACGTTGTTAAGCACATTTTTTTTTTCTAACTTAAGAAGCAGTGGATTAGCAATCTGTTTCAAATAAAAAAAAAATCAATGGATCGTGTTTACTCAATTAGGGTACTGATCTGTTTTGTGTATTAGTTTCAATACAAAATCATTGTGTTGTGGCTCATGCCTAGGTTCAGAATAGGCATGAGTTTGTTAGCCTGAAGCAAATATGATATATATCACAACCTATTTCAAAACATGAATGTGATGAAATTTTCCCATAGGTTATAAGTAACTTGACTCAAATGTCAACCAGTAACTTGAATCAGAATATTATTATCTATGAGAATATCAAACTAAAGTAAAACTCTCTTTTTCCCTATTTTCATTAGGTTGCCAATTTTTACCCACATGTGAACATGAAATACTAATCCAATCATCTTATCTTCTCAGGTAATGCCGGCAGTGGTGATCAGACAACGGAAACCATTCAGAAGGCGGGACGGGGTGTTCATATACTTCGAAGATAACGCAGGCGTCATAGTAAACAACAAGGGCGAGATGAAAGGATCCGCTATTACTGGACCTGTGGCTAAGGAGTGCGCAGATTTGTGGCCCCGTATCGCGTCCAATGCTAGCTCTATAGCTTGAGTTATTATACGGTTAAGATAATGTTGAGTTTTTTTATTGTTTACAAAATCCCTATACACTACAAAGCCTAAAATATGGCGTTTATGGTAATGGTAAACAACTGTTTGGCTGGATTTAAGAGCATCCTCGCGAACGGGATGCCCGATGCTAGAAATTTAAAGAAACTGTCCGCAATATCTAAACGACAACTAGTCCGGTTGGTCATTTGATCGTGATAATTTCGCGCCCTGCCCTACAGCAGTGCGGCCCAGTCACCTGGCCGGGACGTACTTAATTCCAGCCAAGATTAATTAACATGTCCTTGTAAGTTGTGGGTTGGGCAAAGATGTCTATAGATAATAAACTATAGTACACCCACGTTTCGCCATCAACCGGGGGCAAGTTCAGACTATTAGGCTCCTATTGAGAAATTCCAGATAGGAAAAATCGAATAACCCTTTGGGAATCGAACCCAGCAACCTCATGCTCAGCAGTAGCGATTGTGACCACTAGACCAACGAGGTACGTCCTTGTCTGTCTATCAAATGCTGCAGAAACCATAATGACTGCAATTTTTCATCATTATAAGCCTCTGATTCTCAATCTTCCGGCTTGCAAGAAATACACCCTTGTTAATAGGCCTTTTATTGCGCTCAAAAACGGCGTTATCACCTGCTTAAAAAACGGTGAAGGAAAACATCGTGAGGAAACCAGCATACATAAGAAATATTTCTTGATGGCAGGTGAAGCCAAGAGGCCTATGGGCAGCTTTAGAACTCACCTATTATCTAGGTTAGGTTAGGTTATCTTGTCACTCACGGGCGAGTTCTCATGGTTGCTTCCCAACTTGGGGGGGCCAAGCGCGCGATGCCGGCAACTTTACGCCGCCATCTTGAGGAGTATGGCCCTCTACGGGGCTCCTATCTGGGAGCAATCGCTCCAAAGGAGGCAGAACGCCGCTGCCTTGCGGGCAGCCCAAAGGGCCATAGCCCAGCGGGTGGCGCAGGCCCACCGCACGGTGAGCTTTGCGGCAGCATGTGCTCTGGCCCGCACCCGTCCTTGGGAACTCGAGGCGTGGATGCTCGCCAGAGTACCTATATGAATGGACGGCGGGACGGAGGGCGAGAGGAGAACGCCCACTCCCGGAAGAGCGGGAGGCGAGGGACGCCATCGTCGTCCATTGGACGGGGGACCTCGCAACTGCTGTCTTCGGCCGCCGAGCCCTCGACGCGATTGGGCCAGTCCTGCGAGAGTGGCTCGAGCGGTCGCATGGGTTCCTCTCCTTCCGTCTGGTGCAGGTGCTGTCCGGACACGGTTGTTTCGGATCGTACCTGTACCGAATCGGACGGAAGGAGACGCCGTCGTGCCACCACTGTGGCGCGGCGGAGGACGCGGCGCAGCACACCCTCGAAGTGTGCCCATCGTGGTCCGAGCCGCGCCGCAATCTCATCGCGGTGATCGGACCGGACCTCTCACTCCCTGGCTTGGTTAACGCCATGCTGAGGGATGTTCCTGGGCGGCAGTCCCCTCCTGCGAATACGTCATGTCCCAGAAGGAGGCGGCGGAGCGCACGCGGGAGGGCGATCCTGCCGCGGCACCGCTCCGAAGGCGGAGGAGGGGTCGAAGAAGACGTCAGTTCGAAAATCATCTCCGACTCCTCCCGGGTGGAGGCCAGCAGGCAACGGGTGTGGGGGCACCCTTGCCTGCATTGCACAGACCTCCACAAGTGCCGGACGGGAATGGCCAGGTGTTCCCGGCCATTCCCGTAGCTCCCCAGCCTGGGGGGCATGCGGGGCCCGCCAGCTAGGCGAGCATGCGCCGGGAGGGTTGTGGAAGTAAAGGCTGAGCCGGTTTCCCCTGGCCCTCCCATCACGGCGATGTGGGAACACCGCTGAGTTTTAGTGGGTATACGGTCATTAGTGACAGGAGTCCCACATACCCCGACTCGTCCCCCACGAGCGGGGATGCGTTATGAATTTCTCAGCGAAAAAAAAAGAAAAAAGTTATCTAGTCACTTGAGCTTGGGTTTTTACCACTTGAGCGGTGCGGTTTGATGACGTCCATCGTCATCGTCAGACAGAAAATCGAGAAATCGACTACAAGAAAACAGGTCATATTTCAAAATCTAAAAGTCATTTGGCAACATAAATAATTTTATACGTAAGAAAAAATATAGTAGGTATTATTAATATGTAAAAAAGAAACAATATCTGTCTTCCAATCATTTATGAAAATAAATGGTAGGTATTTGCCAAAAACATGTTAATAGATTTCTTTCAATTCCTTTATTTCTATATAAAGTAGGTACTAGATTATAAAATGATGTGTTGTTTGATTTTCCTACTAAACGTTTATACAGTATGTGATGACAAAGTAGCCTAGAGGGGCATATTTCGTGATGTCCACGTATCCAGTTCCGTTCAGGTCTAACTGACTGGCAGGTTCGCCTATCCATTTGGGCCTTTCCCTGTATGGTAGGCCTAGGCCTCAGGCTGACGCCTACATAAAGTTGGTGGAAATTGATAATTTTAGGTGCTCATCCTAATTCATTACTTAAACGAAGATGTGATGCTGAGAGTAAGTGACTTGCTACTGAAAATAGTAAACTGCGAAGAAGTAGTAACCTACCCCTAAATGAGTAAAACCTATATGCTTTATTATGCAGAAAAGTTTGAGAGTTATAAAAATACAGAATTCAAGAACAAGCGAAGCTCGAAAATTTTCATTTTCAGCCTCCAACTCTAAACTGCTTCTTACTGAATATATGTTGACCGTCTTTGAGATATCATTAAAAAGTACTTCTTAACTATTCTGGGATATTTAATTTCTACGTCTAGTTGCTAGCTTCAGATAAACGTACATCGGCACTTATGAAACATCAGAAGCTAGGAACACGGGTTTCATTTGGTCGTGTCCTATGGAAAAAGCCGCCAGAAAACTCCACGGTCCATCATCATAATTATAATAACAGCACATACCTAGTCCTATTATGAGTGTCGTTCGCGCATGTGTGGCAAACACATCCTACGTGGCAACATGATACAAAGTATTTATTTGATTATAGAAAAAGCATGGTCGAGCTGGCAGGCATAGTGTATGTTAGAGGGTGCGAGGTGGAAGGTATGCTGGATACCTCGGGCAGGGTTATTGAGGACAGTTTGGAACCGAGGCAAGAATTCGAAGGAAACTAGCTATCGCATAGTATACATATCTTTATTAAATGTAGGTAATGTTGAACTTGAAGTAAAGAATAACATACGAGTACTGCGTATCGTTTTAGCGTCCTCCCTCTCGCCCTCACTACACGTTTATTCACGATATATTTTAGATAACGTCCCTCAGATGTTATAAACTTACAAGTGGTGGAGGCGCCGGGTAAGGACCAGGGACACTAGTGCTATGTCGTTCTGCTGTCCTTGTGGGCTCGTCTAATCAGCGGGTTTTCAGCGCAACGTTTGTTAGTGACGTCACGAATCAGGTGCTTTTGTCCGTTAAAGGTTGTGAGGATCGAGATGCGCTCTGCTGGCCACCCAACGAGGCGCATGAACATGAACATTGCCACCACGTACTCAGCTTCAGTCGTAAATTTCTGATCATTTTCCTATATTTCATATTTTGTATTTTTTTATAACTATTAAATATTTATTTATATCCATAAACTGTATATTATTTTAAAGTATATTTAATCTAGATTATCTAAAAAAAAAATCAACTGTATATCTATAAAAACATGGAAGTTATGAATTTATGACCAGAAACCGAATCAATCAAGGCTCGCGACGCGACGTACAAAAAAAAAAACATACCTTTGTGTCGCGTCTGTTTGATTGAGCCTTACAGTCGCCTGTTGAGCCTACAGTCTCCGACTCTCCGCTACTCTCGTCCGCTTTAGTCCGCGTCAGTTTTAGCGGTAGCTCCCACCGATGCAGACGTGTGTTGGCTTACGTCGCGGCGAGTGCACCGACCCCGACGCAGACAACGTAGCGCGCAGTTTCAAATTGGCGGCCGGCGCCGTAAGATCTGCTGACATGATGGCTAACGTAACCCAAGATAATAGTGTCGTGATTGAGGATTTAGGCGCGGAACCAAGTGAAATGATGAAATATATCTGGATCATTGGAATTTTTCTATCATCGCTATGCATAATTGTGCAACTGGTGTTCTTCAAAATCAGACCCAAGATAAGGAAAATAGACCAGAAGATTCTTACACAGCTGACAGCAGCGAGGCTGATAAACTCGATACTCGAGTTTGTGGTAACTTATAAGTTATTTAACTTTCATACGAGGGATGTGACGTTGGTGTTGTACCAGCATAGTGATGTGGTGCTCGTGTGTTGGATGTTTGTGTACACCCAGAATTTATACAACAAAATAGTGCGGCTGAAGAAAAACTGGAATTTCTTCTACCAGTCATTACTGATTTGGATCCTTACGATACCCATAGGAGTGCTGTGCCAAGAGTTGCTTGAGTCGAAGAATTACGAAAAATTCTATGTATTTTACTCGTATACAAAGTTTTGCGTATTAACTGTGAATTTTATTGTTTTCTATAGAATCTTTTATGTCATCATAAGCAGAAGTAAGAACTCTAAAAGAAATATTACCGAAATTATAAAAAAATGTGTCATCACATTCATATTGGTTTGTTTAACAAGTTTACAACTTTTTGTTACTGATATTATAAACTATCTTGATGTGACTGCAGTGATAAATGTATTCTGTGTAATTAATTCCTTCCAAGCAATAGCACCTACTATTATATTTCTCATTCTATCTATGGATTATATGCCAGATTACTTTTTTTACCGTGTCGACAATAATAATACGGAGTGTGAAAGTGGAACAAAAGCCATACCCGAGAATATTGGCATGGAACCACTGAGATCGTAAATATTCCAAATAGTATTTACAAATCTTGAAAACTAACTACGTAACTACAGCTTCATCCTGGATGATAGACTAATTCTACCTATGCCAATATTTAAGACGTTGATATAGGTGGGTATACCAATGGCCTTGAGTTGAGTGGTGTGTTGTTGCAGAGCTCCCGCAACGCATCGTACCTACGTCGAACCAGTAAAGCAATAGCTAGGGCTCTGCTAGCCTAGGGCGCATTATTAATTTAATATACATAAAACAAAAGGTATTTTAATAAAACACGTATACTCAAATATAAATATTTTTATTATCTTTAAAATGGTGAAGGTTTTAGAAAAGTATGCTTAACAGTTTTTGCGTGATCGCCAGTTACAATTGGCCATATCATTTAAACGGCAACGTTTAATGATGTCAGTGGATGTGTGGCCGTATCATTAATACGGTACGTTCAAGGACAAGTATAATAACAATACAACAAAAATATCTTGACTTGGCGGAATAGTTTCATTTTTATGAGTGAGCCATCGATCACTAATCAAGAACTATATACACAATCAGTGACAAAGAAATGTCCTTACCGAATGAGCACCCACTTGAACATTTGGGTGCGCTTTTCATTTAGTACTTAGCATTCGAAAGCTCCGACAGTAAATATGTCTCAGTGCTCGTTTTTAAATTGTAAAAATCAGACATCCAGAACGCTAAAAAAGGCTAGAGTTTCATATTTTCGCTAAGTTTTAACATTATTACTAATATAACTGTTGTCACTGTACCGTAAATGCTGATATTGTGTTAAGAAATCATTGTCGTCAAAACTTTATTTTAATTAAGACCTAATAAACAGCAGGAGATATAAAACAATCATGTCAATGGTAAAAACCCTTACTTAACCTATTTATCATACTATCGCATGCTCACTCACCTTAATTGTTCAGGTTATGTGCGTTGACTCCGTTCCATTTGTTAGAGACGCTATTGTTTTATTATTTTTTATTATTAAAGAATTATTGTTTTTTTTTTTTTGTTTAATGAGACTGCTTTGCATTTTATAATTTTAATTTTGCTTAAGTATATGTAATAAAATTAAAGATGTGAGTTTATTTTTTATTTTTTTATCTTTCCTCGAGATCCAGTGAGGTGTGGAGAATGGATATAAATTATAGCACGTCAAAGATCCGAAGAATTTTTCAAGCCGACCCTAGGCAGCGTTGGATGTTCCAAGCATTACGTGGTCAAAATGTATGGAATAGCAGATATTTTTTTTTTAATAACCGACGAATAATTTCAAATACGGGGGTTCAGAATCGTGTACTGAATCCATAGTAACAGTTTTCGCGTCGATATCCTTGCCACCCTGTATACACCATGGAATAAAATAAAATATGATTGAATACGTACACAATTTTTTTTATCCATTAAACTTAACGAAATTTAAAAAAAAGATAATTTATAATTATTACAGTATAAACAAAAGAATATTAAACAGTTCGACTCCACTCATTCCTTGTCTTAGCGGCGCACAGTGGAACGAATGTATGGGAGCGGTTGGACGTAGACATGTCCGAAAAAAAAGAGTAAAATTATGCCAAACTAATGATGCCATCTTATTCGATTACTTAATGCCTTCATAACTTGTGGTGATGAATTTCTTCATAACTCCCATATTTCGGGAGTAATTTGAGAAAATGTGAAATTTTACTATGAAAATGAGTGTATCGAGCTCTCTCCCTCCTGATTCCGGGCTTGTTTCAAGTAGCGGTCTCTAATATCATAATGCTAATACTAAGAGCTATATTTAATACTAAGACACATAGTGCGCCAAATGTGCACTTTCTGGGATAAAGAGTGATGTTTATTTTATAACACAATTTTTTAATTTTTTGTTTATTTTGTTGATTAAAACCGTTTTTCTAAAGGTTTACCTTATTACAATAACATTTCTGATCAGCCAATTAGAGAAGATATAAGCTAATTAGGATATATAATTAGGGACTTAAGGTTTACATATAAAACTGATGCACTAATGATTACTGATAAGAACATTGCTATTATTTAATTACTAAATGGCTCTTAATACACTAATTTAGCATGCATCATTTACTAATTATCACAATAACTAATTACCTTGCAATATTTAACAAAGGATACCTGGGATACCTGGATTTTATATAAATAGGTCACTATTAGTAACTTTAAAATCAGTGTTGATTTACACCTCGTTGTATCCAAGCTAATCTCGCAATGTATTTTCCAAATTTTAATACAAATCTTGATATTCACGTTGCTTTATGCGCACGCGCACATAAAGATTTACGCGACTTTAACTATTTGTTCAGTGTTTTAAAAGATAACAGTTGTGTTCAGTTATGTGAAAGTGCTGAAACAAGTTTAAAAGACTGGTGTCGTCGATTTTGCTACCGCATTTATGCAAAATGGACACAGTCTGGAAGAAGCACAGATAAGTTTCGGAAGAAACATGAGATTTGGCTACAGGCTGCAATTCAATGGCCGGAATTACAGAATGAAAATATGGAACCTTCTACAGAAAATATAAGTGACGTCATCGAGCCCATAATTTCTCCTGCTAAATCTGATGCTTCAACTTGTACACATCCTAGTCCTCGTAAATCTTTTGAGGACCTTAGTAACCGGCAAAAAAGAAGACGCACCACTGAAGATAGTCTTTCATGCAGCAGTAGCAGCGCTGAAATTATGTTTTCGGCCGAAAGGGCGCTTCAAAAGGCAGGACAAAGCGATACAGCTTATGTTATGAAATACTTGACGGAGAATCCAGAAGAGGCCTCAAAAATCAAAGCCTTCATTGAAGGTAAATCAATTCAGGTACGGGAAATATCCCCTTTGAAGGCATTGGCTCTTTATGTATCGATGAACTTATCGAAATGGCGCTATAACACTCTTCGGGATTTCAACACTCAAGAAGGAGCTCTTCAATACCCGAGTTACTACATGTTGGTTAAAGAAAAAATTAAGTGCTATCCGGCCAAAGAAGATCTCACAGTTACAGAGAGCTCTGCAAAAATCAAATTACAAGCCTTGATGGATTTAACCTCAAGAAGACTTATTAGGTCGTTAGAAACCCCTGTTGATCCCAATCAACAGCTCGTATTGACCAGCAAATGGGGTTTTGACGGATCATCTAGCCAAAGCATTTATCATCAAAGGACGAGTGAAGATGAGCAAATCGATCTTGCTAGTAATTTTATGATTAGTCTTGTACCACTGCGGCTCGTCTCAAAAGGTGTAACAATTTGGGAAAACGAGCGACCATCTTCCACTTCATTTTGCCGGCCAATATTGTTTAAGTTTATAAAGGAAACCAAAGAAAATGTGCAGAGAGAGATGGCTGAAATCGAAGCAGAGATTGAAGCCTTAACTCCATCCACCATCACTGATGGAATTAGTGTCAAACACCAACTGCTGTTGACAATGATTGATGGTAAAATTCATTCCATTATATCCAATACAGCAGCTTCAGTGTGTGACATATGCAAGGCTTGTCCTAAAGAAATGAATAATTTAGAGTTAATCAAAGATAAACACGCAAACGAGGACATGTATAAATATAGCTTAAGCACCCTTCACGCTTGGATTCGCTCAATGGAATGCTTATTACACATTTCCTACAAATTAGACATAAAATCATGGCAAGTAAGGGGTGATATAGCAAAAAGGCAAGTTGATGACAGGAAGAAAAGAGTTCAAGAGGCTGTAAGAAGAGAAACGGGCTTACTTCTCGATGTTGTGAAACAAGGCAGTGGATCCACCAACAATGGCAACTCGGCAAGGAGATTTTTTGAAAACTACACTAAATCTGCTGAACTGACCGGAATAGATGCTATGCTTTTAAGAAAAATCTGTGTGATCTTGCAGTGTATTTCATCAGGAGAGAAGATCAACGTAACTAAATTCCGAGAGTTCTGCTTTGATACTGCTAAGCTTTACGTGGAGTTATACCCATGGTATTATATGCCTTCTTCACTTCATAAAATTTTAATGCATGGGCCAGACATAGTTCAGAACATGTCAATTGTGCCCATTGGTTTTCTATCCGAAGAGGCATCTGAGGCTAGAAATAAAGATTTTAGAAAATATAGAGAGGGGCATTCTCGAAAGCATAGCAGTATCTCATGCAATGAAGATATTATGCACAATCTTTTACTGTCTTCTGATCCACTTGTTACAAGTATCCGTCCAAAAGGAAATAAGTTTGTAAAAAAATCTTCTTTTAAGGAATTTTATGAGCTTACGGATTCTGAGAAAAGTGATATCGAATTTGTTAACATAAATGATTTAGCGGACATCGATTCTGAATTTGAATTAATTGATGATGATGATGATGACGAAGATAATTAAATGATGTTATTGTTTTAAAATGTGTAACTTAGTAAATTAGAGCTTACGTCTTAATTATTTATTGTACTTTTAATGAAACTAGGTAATTTATTATCAACTTACTTAAAAGTCATACTCTCATCAGTTCTTGTGAATATTTTTGTTAATATATATTTCTGTATATATATAATATATTTATAGACCTCTTAATAAGTCTGTCTGCGGTTTAAAGTAAATACAAATGGGGAAAAAACGTTTTTTTTTTTAAATTTTCATTTCCTTTTATCCCAGAAAGTGCACATTTGGCGCACTATGTGTCTTAGTATTAAATATAGCTCTTAGTAATAGCATTACGATATTAGAGACCGCTACTTGAAACAAGCCCGGAATCAGGAGGGAGAGAGCTCAATACACTCATTTTCATAGTAAAATTTCACATTTTCTCAAATTACTCCCGAAATATGGGAGTTATGAAGAAATTCATCACCACAATTTATGAAGGCATTAAGTAATCGAATAAGATGGCATCATTAGTTTGTCATAATTTTACTCTTATTTTTCGGACATGTCTACGTCCAACCGCTTCCATACATTCGTTCCACTGTGCGGCGAGCCGGTCGTAAATTTTTATTGCTCTTTTTGGCACGTTGTAATGCTAGCTTTTTGACATAGATGTTAGGTTGAATTTGATTTGATGTATGTTGACCAGTAAATTCCATCGTAAGTAAATATTGCTTTTAGGACACAGTTTTGTGAAACAATTAGCATTGCAATTTGCCAATTTGTCTGCCTATTTAACAAATCACTGTAGGTACCTGACTTGATTTCCGTACATCTTTTCTTTTTCTTTTCGGGTGACCACTGAAAATCACCGCTGTGCTGTGGGTTCCCCATAGCACTGCATCATGCTGAGTGGAAGCCTTCTTGTCACAGTCATGTCGTGCAGCTGCCAACTAATGTTTGTTTTATGCTCGTGATTTATTATGTATGTACTTTTTGTTGTTTTCGTTTAGGTACTCTTGTCTTTTATGTATGCACGTGTCTCTGTGACAAATAAACCTATTTTTCTGTCTTTCTTTCAATTAAGGTTGAATTAACATTATTTTATTTCAACTAGAATTACCTAAACACTATTGAACTTTTGAAAGTTGTTTCATCAACTCAAATTTCATAATGGCGTACATTATGAAATTTGAGTTGATGAAACAACTTTTCTACAACTGATGACATAAAAATATATAGATCTTGCAAAGATATACAGGATTGCTTGCTTCTTCAAGAGGACCTTGTTAGATTATATACATACTGTAACAAAAATAAACTCTTTCTCAGTCTACCCAAATGTCATGCCATCTCATTTACTAAGAAGAAAAATAAAATTAATTTTAATTATTCCATTAAATAATGCTGGCTTGGATAAAGTTGATTCCGTTCGTGACTTGGGTGTTACACTGGATGCCAGTTTGCACTTCGATAAGCACGTCGATAACATAATAAATAAGGTGTACCAGATGTATGGTTTCGTCATGAGATCTTCACGTGACTTTGTGCGACCCTCTACGTTCTACAGCTAGAGTACGCCGCCGCCGCGCCGTTCCAATCTGGAACCCCTTCTACGACAAATACGGCTCTAGTATTGAAATGGTACAGAAGAAGTTCCTGCGATTGATGAATTAAGAGTTTCCAGTCAAAAATTCCATATGTGCAGCTTTTGAAACGGTATGGAGTTCCAGATCTGGGGTCTAGGCGGTTATTACTTGATGTCATAACCCTGCACGGTATACGTAATAACAAATTTGACTGTATCGAACTTACAAGTAAGTTGTGTTACAAGGTGCCCCGCAGTGTTATTTTAAGTGGGGTGCGCGTGCCTCAACTGTTCCACACGGATATATGCCGGACTAATGCTGGGGAACGAGCACCTCTTCGCCGTCTTGTTGATGCATACAACTCGCGTTTCATGGACCTTGATAAATTTTATCTATCTAAGCAAGTATTCAAGAAAATGGCCCTGGATATTTTGTCCACAGAGTAAATTAGTAACATTAGGCAATCTCAGCGCTAATATGACAACGATTCTTTTTTTTTGTTTTGTTTATCGCTTTATATTATCACTTCTTTTAACTTTTAGTTAATTCGTGGACAATGGTTGGGTTGCATGTTTGACAATTCCTAGCTTAAGTAATTTTCTGTATTTTATAACATGTAACTGTTTTTTGTCCCTAATAAATAAATAAATAAACACAATTTGATGACAGTTTTAAGAGAACTTTGACTTGGCATTGTGTATCTAGTATTAGTGATCGATGGGTTCGCAGTTTTAACCTAACCCATTTAGTCGGGGTGCCACATAAGCGGCGTTTTTTGAAGTGAAAACTTCTTTAGGCGCGTTGGGTATTATTGAGATGGGACTAAATTGGTACTAGTAGTAAGTCAATAATCATATGTGGTATTTTAATATTAACTTATTAGAAAATAACTCGAACACTGTCAAATTATTAAGTCTTTTTAGGTCATTTGATTTGTCAAATGTTTTTATTGAACCAACCCGAGTGAAAGCTCGTGCAGACCAGCGCGATATCGCGGGCGCGACAGGCAGCGCAACCCGTGTCGCGCCTGCGATATCGCGTTGGTCTGTACGAGCCTTGACAGCTTCTTCTGCCACTTGTAGAGATAATATTTTTTCTAATTGTGATTACCTACACAAACAAATTGTAAATAAGTTGCCATCAGATCACAGTGGACAAACAATAACATTTTCATCCTACTTACCTTTACAAAAAATTCAAATAAGGTTTAGGCCAATTAATTACATGTAAAAGTTTAGAGAAATTAAATAATTCTTTGGCCAATAAATTATGTGTTCAGAGTTCTAATAATATAGGTGACCCAAATGAGTTCTGCGCCGAGTTCTTTTTACTATTAAGCACGCAATTTAAGGTCGCGGCAAGGTGATCGGACGATCGCTGCCTCGAAGTCCCACTTCCGCGCTTGCGGCACTTCTGTCGGCACTCCCGGATTACCACTGTTTTTTTTTTGCATTTCACTCCATCTCGAGTTGGCGGAATAGTTTCATTTTTGTGAGTGATGGAGTGAGCTAACAATTTTCACGCACTTGTCAGTAAGTCACCACGGACACAGCTGTGCGTAGTAGCGTTCCCGCACACGGCATTAGTATGAGTCTGCTCCATATTTAGTTAGTGCTCATGTTGTTACCATACACGTGTCGCGCCTGTTTGAAAGAGCCTTTATGTAATAGACCAAGACTATTAATCGAAGGAGTAAACATTTCTTTGACTGCCTCGTTGGTCTAGTGGTCGCAAAGCGCTACTGCTGAGTATGAGGTCCTGAGTTCGATTCCCGGGTCGAGCAAGGTGTTATTGGGTTTTTCCATCTGGAATTTCTCAGTAGCAGCCCAGAGTCTGGATTTGTGCCCGCTTGATGGCAATAGGCTCGCCCCCTATTACATGGGACTTAAACATAACTGGCGAAATGTGGGTGTACTATAGGTACACCTCTGCCTAACCCTTCGGGGATTACAGGCGTGATGTTATGTTATGTTAAAAAATTCTGAACAGAACACAATGAGATATTAGACTCCGCGCCAGCACTGAAGTCCTTTTGACGCGGCGCTAGTGTCATTGCATAAAAAATGTAGTTCCATAATTTTCCAACGGACTTTGGTGTTACGTTTGATCGAAAGCTAACCTTTATTCTACACATAGATAACATAATAAAAAACCGGCCAAGTGCGTATCGGACCCAGCACAATGAAGGGTTCCGTACATGGAATGGATTTATCCCAGGAACAAACTTTTGAAAAACATGTTCTCCCATACGGAATGTATGCGAGAACATGTTTCTTCAACTGCAGATGTAAGTTGGTCGATTATTATGTATTAAACATTACATCACGCCTCGTTTCCCCGAAGGGTTGAGCAGAGGTGTCCCTGTAGCAGGTTCACCCACATTTCGCCAGTTATTATGTATTACCTGGACAATAAACTATTTTCCATTGCTCGTTAAATTGTAGAGCCTACTTAGATGTGATAGTTTTCCTTTTAATTACGTTATATGTATGTCACGGCTAAAACCCGAAGTGCGGCTACACCTAGTTTTAGCCGGCTACAATTAGGTGCGGCCGGTAGCAGTTGGTTAAATTTAGTTGTAGCAAATGAAAATCGCTGAAACGTAGGTTAGGTTAGAACTGTGACCCCCGGGCAACCGAAGGAACACGGGTGGGTTTTAGTCAGTAGGAGTCTGACACGCCCTCCCGCACCGCCCAGAGCGGGAGAAGTTATTTGATAATTTCCCAAAAAAAAATTTTAGAACTGTGACCACATAACACACCAGGGTCTATTTAGACCAGTTTAACCAACTGCTACCGGCCGCACCTAGTTGTAGCCGGCTAAAACTAGGTGTAGCCGCACTTCTTAGCTGTAACATACACATACAAAATACACCCTCATTTTGCCAGGTACGTTTCAAGTCTCATATAATAACCCCTTTTAATTCCTATTCTTGTATATAATTACAAGAACAACACCTTAACACCTATATCTGAGGATTATATAAGATTACCAAATTATAAGTACAGATTTTGTATGCAATCTGTCAGGCCCTCGAAAAATCTCTTCATCGAAATCTATCTCTCTCGCACACACCAATAAAACCACAACCATGTTCATAAGTATAGCTTATATTAAATAATTAGATTCTACCGCCTCTTCTTGTGTACCTTCGACGGTCCCTTGACGAAGCACCAGTCCACTGATATCGGCTGACCGAGGATGTCTGCGCCGTCGAGAGCTTCGCGTGCACTCTGGTGGAAAGAGAAGTAGAGGTTAAGGACTACGGAAAGAAAGAAAGAAAGGAGGACGGGCAAAAATTTATAGAAGCTGATACCTGAAAAAAGTATTTATTGAGACTCGCACAGGAAATTACAAATTAAACTAAAACACACTCATAAAAACATAAATAATAAAAAAAAACAAAGTAAAATTTAAATAAACCTTGGCCTCGTACAGGACTTTCTGCTTTTACAGAAAGTCCTGTACGAGGCCAAAAGGCTCCTATCTCAGCATGATGATTGTTATAAATTGTTTAAAGACGCTTAAACTCTGATTGGAAGTACAAAGTTAAAGTTACAAGTGTACCATTGCATTGTGAACTAATTTGGGGAAGTGTATAAATACTGTAGAATTCATAGTAACTTTTCCATTAATTTACAATTTACCGGCTCTAAAAATAAGTGAGAAGTGATTCAGCGTAACGCGTAAGCGACGAGCTACGCACGGCGCTTACGACCTTTTTTTCGTACGCAAAGCATCGGAGCGCCGCACAAGCTAAATAAAAAATAGCTACGTTATAATGTTACGTGATAATTTCTTTATCGTTTGTTTACTTTGCCGCAAAATGCGAAATGTTATGGGGCTGTTGTAGCCAAACGGCTGACAACGAAAAATACGCCAAATGCGTAAATTGTCTTAAGGCATATCATTATACATGTCTTTGCTTAGCTGATGACTACAATGTACCTACTAAGTGGCATCGTCCCGAATGCCTAAACTCGGGCTCGAAACTTAGCAAATCCGATAATACACCTCTGCGTAATATCTTAGTTACCAGAGGCAATAAGAGCGACTGATCAAGAGTTCTGACCGCCCTAAGCTAATTATGAGGAGGCGCCCCCGCCGGGTGTGTTACGGACGGCCTAAAAAGTAGTAAGAGAGTAGAGTAGTCGTAAATTTTAACATGGTTCATACCACCTATAAAAGTTTTCAGATCGATCTGCAAGCGAAACTAACGTTGTCCTTTAATCTGAATGTCATTCAACCTTAGGGTGGCAAACCATTTTTTAAGCTGACCGTACATAAAGGCAAAGTACCTCACGCATTATAAGATCAAAATCATGACAAGTGACTGCAGGCTACCAAGTAGAAACCCAAATCCATGTCGTGTTTGGCCGCATGACTTGTATTGGCTTAGTTTCTATAGACAAGTTAGTCGCCATTGCCACTGACCATGAGCGTGGTCATCTAGTGTGTGAATTTGCTTCGACTTTAGTATTTTTAAAATATTTACACTTCTGTTATTGTTAAAAAAAAGAGGAGAGGCATCATACAAGTGGAACATTTTTGCAACTGATTAATGATTTATTTGTAAATTATAGTAATGATGCAATTATTATTAGATTATACAAAAGTCCTTTTTCGTGCTTTAGCGTTTGCATATTTATTTATTTATTTATTTATTTAAACTTTTCACACTCAAACGGTACAAAGGCGGACTTAATGCCTTAGGCATTCTCACATATCTTCCCACAATTTTCTCAAATTTAATATTTTGTAAAAATTCACTTTCTATGTAGATACATTAGCGAGAGCGCTGCAAGTTTTTGCTCGCGGAGTGTGGAGCGCAAGTATTTTTTTACTCTTTTAAGTGCTGAAAAAGACCTTTCGCCGCTGCAGTTGGTAACACTCATTGCCAAAAAAATTCTTAATATTATCTCCGAATTCGAGAACATCCATGAAATATTAAAACTTTTATTAACTGCAACAAACCCTTTGGGGTTCTGGCAGAAATAGAATGCTCGACCTCGGTGTCAGATTTTAAAAACTGCGCCAAATGGACGCATTCTTCTGCAAAGGTTTCTTCTAAATCAGTGGCATATAGTTGTTTTAACTCCTTTGCTTTGCTTCTAATAAATCCACTGTCGTCTAGTTCATGCAGTTTCCATAAGAAACCAAAGGGGTTTGGGTAAAGTTGGCGTCGTTTTGAAGTTGAGCGGCCAGTAATGAAATTTATACATTCCTATAGAACAGAATAAAGCGATCAAAAGTTATTATGGGCACATTTATCTAAACCATATCGGAACGAAGAGATATTTGGGTTTGTATAGCTCATTAAAATCGAAGAAGTTATTAAAGTATTTTGCACTCTTTTATATTTCTGCCGTATTTTCTTAAGAAATTCAAATGAAATAACCACCACAATTATCATACTAGTTGGCACGTACATTTATTTACAAAAAAGTAGTAATTATTATTTTCAGAAAAAGTCTTATAGTTTACACAAGTTCCGGAATTTATTAAAGCCTTTTTTACTAGTTTGTCCTGATGGTCACATCATAGACATATATGGTTTATATGAAGCAACTAACCATGTGCCGTTGGGGGGTTGAAACAATTAATGGCAGATTAAAAAATCAGTTCTGTCAGTTACAGTCACAGAATTTGAATGTTGCTGCAAGGCATCTATTTGGAGAAGTAAGAATAGCTGCAGAATTATTAAATGCGTTTGGAGTACCATTGACTGATCATAGCCTGACGCAGGAAATAATAAATCGTATACCTCAGCATAGTAGTCGGAATCAGTTAGGCGAGTATGTCATTGCGAATAATCTTAATAGAAGACGGGCTGATTTTCAATATATGAATGCTGAAGTTTCTGGGCTGGATGAATTTCCTATTTTAAGTGCTGATGATTTCATCCTTTACGCACTTGGAACGTACCAAGTACAACAAGCTCGCAGCTACTACGGAGAACATGTAAAAAGTGATGGTTCATATATGATTGAAGTATACAGAGAACCCAACGAACCCACGAATCAATCCAGTTTAAGTTTCGAGGGAAAACTTAAACTGGATTGATTCGTGGCTTCTCAGAGGCAGGACCCAATCCCGACATTCATCGAGACGGACATATTACGTATATTTTCTCGTTGAAAGAGCTTCACAAGGGCTGGATGCGATCCTGAGAAAAAAAAATTGGGTCCACCGGCGCAATTCCTAGATTTGATAATTCGACATGACATTGAGAACGAAAATCGATGAACAGAGTTAAAACATGTTTTTATTTATCATGAAATAAAATGTAATAAAGTATATTAATGTGTTTTTATTACTTCCCAATATCCAATACTGAAGGCACACTGACGGACGATCGTAAAACAGTAAAAACCACAAATAAGATATCTTACACAGAACAATAATTAAAGTACTTTCCATAGCTCTAGATAACCAGTTCACTTAGCCACCCAAACCCATAATCCAATATCTTTGTTTCCATATCCTACAATAGTCTTGCACCAACCGGGGGTTGTCCTTGGGTGCACTTGCATAGCGCGAACAGGGATAATCGTCGGTTGGTGCCTCATTTCATTCAAAACGTATAACGGGCCTCTGCGAGTTGGCTTCGGCCCCTCGTACGCCTTCTAAAGGTCCGGGACCCCAGGGTCCCGAGATGTGTCAAAGTACTTAAACTGATGGCATTTTAAAAATATTCAAAAATAAATATCTCAGCTCCGATATTAAGGTACAGTCGCCAAATTTCGTCCCCAAACCTAAATAATTCGTCCCCTTCAATATCTACTTTTTTTTAAACCGCCATCATTAGTGACCCGAACCTAAAGCTAGTTGCATCAGTCGGCCACTGTAAACATGTGAAGGTGACACGACGTTCGTGCAGACAGAAATTATAAAATCAAAAAAAGTGTTCAAGGTGAGTTTTTCATCGAAATATTCTCAAATTCCATAAAATATTGAAATGCCTGACTTATTGATATTTTTTTTTGTCAAACTAACAATTATTACCTTAGATGTTAATCGATTAAGTAAAATGTTTAGGTTATGACACGTTTTTTGGTTAGATGGATGCGTCGAAATAAATGGAAATTTCCTAATATCGTCCCCTTACGTGAACCTTATATCGTCCCCGGGACGGTATTAGGATCTCATAGTGAACGCAGTGGTCATGCCACTTAATTTCTTATGTAATAATTATTAAAGGTAATTATGTACGTACATAAATTATACAAAGGCAGACTTAATGCCTTAGGCATTTTCTACCAGTTGACCTTAGTGTGGTAGAAACATAAGATGGTAGGATACTATAGGTATTTTGTACGTAACTTTAGAACTAAATGTTTTTTTTAGATGCCGAAAAGAAAACTGGGATGCTGGAGCAATGACGAAAGCTGTTGAAGCTGTACGAGCGCATGAAATGGGTTATAAAAAGGCAGCAAAATTATTTGAAGTCCCAAGAGCTACTTTGAAAGATTACGTCAAAAATTCTGAAAAATCTGTAGAAACTTTAGTGTCTGGAAAAATGGGAAGAAAACCGGTTCTGCCGATAGAATTGGAAGAGGAGCTGGTAAAGTATTGCTTGCAAATGGAGAAAAATGAGTATGGTGTCACTGCTTCTGATTTAAAACGAATGGCGTTTCAATTAGCAATCAGAAACAATATTCCACATCCATTTTCACTGACCAAGAAGAAGGCGGGCAAAAAATGGATGAAATTGTTTATGGCTCGTCATTCTGAATTGTCATTCCGTCAACCAGAGTCATTATCACGGGCTCGTGTTCAAGGTTTTACTGCAGAAAATGTTAAGACTTTCTTTAACTTATTAAAACCTGAGATGTAAAAGATTAACTTCAACCCTAACAAAGTCTTTAACGTTGATGAAACAGGGATTAGCACCGTTCAACATAAAGTCAGAAAAATTCTAACAGTGAAAGGCAAAAAAGAAGTTCACAAATTGTCATCTGCTGAAAGAGGTGCATTAGTAACCGTTGTTATTTGTATGTCAGCTAGTGGGCAATTTATTCCTCCATCGATGGTGTTCCCAAGAAAAAACATGAAAGCTGAACTACTTAATGGAGCTCCTCCAGGCACCATTGCTGGATGCCACCCATCCGGTTGGATCCAGCCTGAACTGTTTACGAAATGGCTGAGACATTTTGTGTCTATTGTAAAACCATCAAAAGAAGATCCCGTTCTATTGGTGTTAGATGGGCATTACAGCCATACAAGGAATTTGGATGTGATAGACATCGCACGTGACAATGGAGTATCAATAATCTGCCTCCCCCCGCATTCTACTGATCATATGCAACCATTAGATGTCTCATTTATGTTTCCTTTGAAGACTTACTACGCCCAAGCAATAGAGAATTGGTTGACTAACCACCCAGGGCGAGTTGTGACTCACTACTAAATTGGTGAAATATTTGGAAAAGCGTATTCAAAAGCTTGTAAAATTGATACAGCAATTAACGGATTTCGGAAAACAGGAATATTTCCACTTAACGAAAACATTTTTGACGAATCTCCACATGCTCCTTCTTCGGCCGATGCAAACACCACAACACTGTTTGCAAATACTGTCTCGTCACCTTCACATTCCATAACAGAAAGACCAACCACTCCATTATCACCATCGGATACAACTCCTTCATCTCCATTTGTAGTTCCAGCAGAGGTCCATCCTGTTCCGGTAATTGAACCTCCTTCACCCTCAACAAGACGTGGGAAAGCGATGGTAGTCACGGCCTCACCACATAAACTTGAAATAATGGAATCAAAAAAGAAGCAGATAGAGAAGAATGAAAGAGTAGCGGGCAGAAAAAGAAGAGAAAATGTAAAAAAAACAAAACCAGCTGGAAGAAATAAAAATAAAACCAAAAAGCGAAGAAAAGCACGGTCTTCTGAAGAAGAATCATCTGATGATGATGACGACCTAGTTTTGGTGTCCACTGACGAAGAATATAGCGAGAATGATGACGCTGAATGCCCAGTTTGTCATAATACCTATTCTCAAGAAAAATGGATAAGATGCATTCAATGTTTTCAATGGATGCACGAAGATTGCGTTGAAAATCCAGGACCAAAATTTGTCTGCACTACGTGTTTGGAGAATTAAAAATACCTACTTGTACCTTACTAAGGTTTAAAATAATTAAGGAAGGACTAATTAGATTATTAAGCTTAATTTTTATATAATATTATTAGGAATACAATTCCATTCACGTACTGATTATTGTGATCTCAATATCGTCCCCGGGGACGTAATTAGGAGCCCAAAAATATATTTTCATAATTTGAGTATTTTTGTTAAAGCTGTTTTAAAAGTTTTTCTAAGAATGTTAAAGTCTTTTTGATTATTTTTAAGAATAAAGGAATATTGAAGCTAATACTTGACGTATCATTTATTAATGTAGCATTTTTTCTTATTTTATTATTTATTTTTTACAGAAAAGGTACGATATTTGGCGACTCTACCCTACTTAGGACAAAAATAATTGGCTATAATGCGTAGTTAACACGGCTCAATAATCTATATATATAAAAATGAATCCCTATTTCCCTTGGTCACAGCATCACGCTAAAACGGCTGAAGGGATTTGGATGAAATTTGGGATATGGATAGACCTTGACCCGGAGAAGGACATAGGATACTTTTTATTCCTATATTCTCACGGAATCGAGACTTATGCGGGTGAAACCGCGGGGCGCAGCTAGTGTGTTATAAAAATTATATGTGGCTGCTGAAAAAAAAAAATGACGCCAATACTCCATACAAAGTGACTCAAACCCCTTTGTGTTTACTGTATTATAAATAATTTGCCGGTTTTTTAAGTGCACTTTAAAACAATCAATAGCTGTATAATAATGATCAACGATGAAAGATCGTCTCCCTTCTAATTCAATGTGCCCCGTTGTAACTTCATCGAAATGAAATTTTGGTTTCTTTTTTCTTCTTACATCTTTTTTGTATGTGATCACTTCGCATCTCTTGATTGCCTCTGATTCAAAATTTTCGAATCCTTTTTCGTCACGCAACGTATCAAGATAAGTATGTAATGTCTCATAAAGAGTAACAACGTTAGATAAATCAACAGAACATGCTTGTAGCTGTGCACTAACCATTTGAAACTTTACGAGCACAGAGTTCCAAAAGCACAACATTATTGTAATTTCAAGTTAATTTTTTTTCTAATATTCCTTTTACTTCTATTTTGGTCTCTTTACTTTAATTTTCATCTTCGCAAATAGAGTTTAATGTTTCCAGAACTTGTTTGTATTAACTGTATAAGGCTTTGCTTGCATCTGCTCGCGCACTCCATCGAGTTTTCGATAGATTTTTTAGTACCGTCGATTTTTCATCCAATTTGGATAGCAAAATTTGCAATCTGTTTGTAGATCCAGAAAAAAATTGTATAGTTGTTGTTCTAGTGTAAAAAAGCAGCTGACTCATCACTACTTTCCGCGGCAGCCGATCCCACGTTGTTGTATAGAATGGGTAAGTTGTAGAGAATGGGCTGCACAAGCAACAAAAGTAGCCAATGGATTTACAGCTTTAATTCTTGACTGAAGACCTTTGTATTGACCAGACATATTGCTAGCATTATCATAACTTTGGCCACGACAGTCTTTAATATCAAGTTCCAAAGTTTTATCAATTGTCGCAAGAACAGCCTTCTCCATGTCTTCACCTTTATGACCGCAATTGGGTAAAAATGTGACAAAACGTTCGACAGGTTCTCCGACAGGCAAAATATAACGAATTATAAATGTCAACTGATCGGTGTGTGAAATATCTGGAGTAGAATCAATGCTAATCGAATAATATTTTGCTTTTTTATTTCTCCTATAATCGAGAGTCGAACTTCGTCAGCGAGAAGTGAAATAAATTCGTCGATTATAGAGGATGACAAGTGCGATGGAAAACCTCTGCCTTTTTGCCCAAATCTCACCAAATGTTCAGCCATGAAAGGATCTTTAGATATAAGATCAATACAGCCAAGAAAATTTCCGTTTAGTGCAGTTCCAATAATTTCATTTTGACCGTGAAATGGAAGCCCACGAGAAGCTAAAAACTTAATTGTTTCTATTACCCGTAGTAATATATTTCGCCAATAAGTTATTTCTTCATTATATTGTTTGACTATTTGAGTATCCAGTCATTGTAAAAGTTTACCTCTACATACATATTGTCCCAAACATTTACGATGATCCGGAGAATTGTCATGATCAGTTCTTAAGTTAGAATTTTTCCAGTCATTAAATCCACTTTTGGCAAATACAGATGTTCCTCCATATTATTTGCAAGGACCACAAAACACGTGACCTGTGGATTCTGAGTATACTAACCAGCTTCTCTTCACATTTTCGCCATTAACAAGCTTTTTCTCAAGCACATTTTTAGATAGAAATCTTTTTGATTTTGATACTGCCTTTCTGATCTGGAAAAAACTAATTCTTCGTTTTGTTGCAGTCCATTTTTAACAATATAATCTCGATATTCATCATTTACTTGCCACAGTACAGGTCCACTGACGGAATAGACGACTTTTCTTCTATTAGAATTTCGTCTTCATTGTAGATCGTCGGCATCGTCGCTACTATAGGGCTAGTGTTGGACGGAGAAACGTAACAGTCCGCGGTAGAGGAACCAGGGCAAGAAATCGCTGGCGATAGTGCAGCATTCGTCACCGTTTCGTTCCTTTCTGCACAGTTCGTAAAAAATGTTTCTAGTTTACGAGTATGTTTTAAAATGTTTTCTATTTTCTTTTCGTTTTGCCTTTTTCTGTATTCTGCTCCACTTGGCTTTTTTACTTTCGAACTACTCTCATTACCACTCATAGTTTCCAGTAACCGACCGATTCCAGTAACAAGTCAGTGTTTGTTTTACGCGCGCTTTTTAATAATTGTAAACTAGTCTTGTAGAATATTTCAACCAATAAACATTGTTTTAATTCAAAATAAATCTTTTTTAATAATAATCTCGTTCGCCGTAACTTAACTGGCGCAGTCGGTAGGATCGCGACGCTCTTCGAATACAACTCTTCGGTAAGAGTGAACGGTATCTATCGTTATCTTCGCGATCACAAATTTAATCTACGAAGGCGAGCAACCTGCGGGAGTCCTGGAGAATTGGGAGCCCTGCTGTTCTGCAAGGCCCGGCTAGAGATGCAGAAGATACTGTGGTGAGTGCTTGTTGTATACCCAGTTTCCCATGCTATATTTCCTGTCGTATTTTTATAAATGTTACCTGTGTGTTTGTTTATAGGTTAAAATCGCTATAGGCAAATTACGTTAGTTATATGAGTTTATTACATTTATTTTAATCTAGGTGTTTATGTATGCGTGCTAAAATCGCGGTATGCATTTCGCATTTCACAGCAATTCATTCTGTAACAAGAGATATTTACTCGTTTACGTATTCGCTATAATCGTGATTCGTATAACACAATTAAAATAATTTCAAGTTAACTTCTTAGAGAGTAGGCAGTATTAGATATTAGACATGATCTCAATAGTATTTTAAAGCGAATTAGAATTGATTCCTTTTGTATTTCTGTTTTACAATTAAATCACTATGGCTATGGCAAGCATTGATCTAGTGACTTTTAAGTTCGTTTCAGAGCTGTTGCCAAAATACGATGGCAATCCTAAAACATTAAATTACTTTATTAGAGAATTTGAAAATGTGATGCTATTACTAGATCCACAAGTTAGGGTGAACCCTGCTATTGTTAGTTTAATTAAAAGCAAATTAAGCGGTTCGGCGATCAGTGCAATAGCATCCGAAGAAACAGTTGATAGCTGCTGGCAGACAATTAAGACTGCGTTGACGCGTAGATTAGGCGAACCGCGTAACGAAATACAACTGATGCAAGAACTAACGCGTTTGCGTCGTAATAAAAATGAAGTCGCTGAGACGTTTGGTAAACGACTAAGGGAAATTTTAGACACCTTAAACGTAGTAGGTAGGCATACGGATAAGTCATACTATGGAAGTATGGTCATAGATCAATACGTTAACCATTTGGACTTTGACGTTTCTATTAGCGTGCGGATTGCGCAACCTACGACTCTTGAAGCAGCTATAGTAACGGCTAGGCAAGCGGAGGCACGTTTGTCATTCAATAGATTCAATAATAGTTTTAATGCACTTTCCATCAAAAACAAACCTAAAGAAATACCCAAACCAAACCAGACGGTACCCCAAAATAATAACTTTCCCCCGCGTAATAGCTGGAACATAGATCAGAGACAACAGAGGGGTCAAGGCATACCCCAAGGAAGACCCGCTTCAGGTAACGTAAGACCTAGTGGTTCTGGTACCGTCAGAAACTCAGGTAATTTTAGATTTCAACCGAATATACCTCGCCAGCAGGTGAACCCGCCACAAAAAGTGTCTGACGTCACCATGACATCGGTATGTAAGCCCGAAGCACCGCGTTTTGCTCTCGAAAAAATGTTTTATACGCAGCACAACCAAGACCAGTGTTACCGTGACTACAATGTCTACTATGAAGGTGAGTATAATAATAATTTACAGCTTAATGGTGAAGACTACAGCTACACGCAGGAGATGCCTGTAGATGGACCAAGCCATCAGGATTTTCCCCAGAACGAGGAGCCATTGAACCAAAGCTAGCAAATAATGTTCACCTCAACAACCAAGGTAAAGACCATCTTCCTTATATAGAGTTGCCAGAATTCCAAGGTAAATTTTTATTAGATACTGGAGCTTCGCGCTGTATGATATCACCTGACGTAATAACCGGTACTAATCTTGAACACTGCGTTGAGCGCGAGCCATTTCAAGTAAAAACTGCGCATGCTGTTACTCGTCATGAACATGTTGCTATTTTACCTTTACCCCCACAGTTTAAGACAGACATATATCATAAATTTTTACTTTTCAATTTTGCAAAGTATAAAGGACTAATAGGAATGGACTTGTTAAAAGAATTAGGGTGTAACATAGATTTTAAAAATAAGTTATTTGCGAACTTATAATACCGAAATACCAATTTATTTTGATTATCCAGTAAAAAGACTCAAAATTGAACCTAATTGCGAAAAGTTTATAACAGTAAAAACGAATTGTATGGACGGTAATTATATCTGCGATGACTTTAATTGGTTTAAAGGACTCAAATCACCCGCCGCTGTAGTAAAGGTAAAAAATGGAATTTTTAAAACATCTGTAATTAACTTGACCGATAAGAAACAAGTAATTAGTAACAATTGCCACCTACCCCTTGAGCCTTTACCGCCGCAATTCACAAATCAAAATAAAACACAAAATTAACACCCATCAAACTAAAACTGACATTGACAAAGAACTTTACGAAAATTAGAACCAACCACATGAATGAAGAGGAAAAACGTGAGGTTATCAAAATTTGCTATCAATATCGTGACCTATTTTATTCTGAGAACATACCATTGTCTTTCACACATACTGTAAAACATTAATTAAGACTAACTGACGACATACCTATTTTTGTTAGAAACTATAGACAAGCCCCGCAACAACGTGCAGAAATAAAAAAACAAATAGATAATTTATTAAAACAGGGGATTATACGGGAAAGTATTTCACCCTGGTCTTGCCCTGTCCATATCGTCCCAAAAAAACCCGATGCTTCAAGGAAGGTCAAATGGAGACTTATTATAGACTATAGACGACTGAACGATAGAATTGTTGAAGAAAAGTACCCATTACCGATCATCAACGACATACTTGATAGATTAGGGCGCGCACAGTATTTTACAACCCTTGATCTAGCAAGTGGTTACCATCAGTTGGAAATGCACCCCAACGACATAGAAAAAACAGCGTTTACTACAGAAAGATGTCACTATGAGTTCTTAAGAATGCCATTTGAATTGAAAAATGCTCAGAGTTCTTTTCAGCGGCTTATGGACCATATCTTTAGAGGAGTAGATAACGTATTCACCTATTCCGCCCCAATATTACAATAGCCTGACTTTGATAAACCATTCATCTTGACAACAGTCGCATCTGACTTTGCGTTAGGCGCAGTTTTATCGCAAGGCAATGTTTATGCCGATAAACCAGTAGCTTTTGCTTCAAGAACGTTATCAGAAACCGAGACTCGTTACTCAACAATAGAGAAGGAATTACTCGGGATAGTTTGGGCTATCAAATATTATAGGCCTTATTTGTACGGTCGGAAATTCACCATCTATATAGACCTTTGACATGGCTGATGTCTTTAAAAGACCCCAACTCAAAGTTAACACGTTGGAAACTAAAGCTAGCGGAATACGACTATAAGGTAGTTTATAAAAAGGGTAAACAAAACACTAACGCTGATGCATTATCCAGAGTCACAATCTTTCACAACAGCACAGATTCTCTAGCTGTCAATTTTGACGATAACGACGACGACGAGATTATAAACAGAATATTTAGACCGTAGACAAGCAGAGACAAATAACGACCGGGACGACAACAATGACGGACTTGGCAATAATAATACCGATGAACCTATCGACAATAGTAACTACCCTGGTAATAATAACGATGTAGAAGAAAGACAGAGTTCCTAAACTTATAAGATGTACGTCACGAGTTACCCTTGTTGAAAACAAAACTGAGCAACAAGAACTCATTAAGAGATATCACCAAGGCAAATCGTCGCATAGAGGTATTCAGGAAACGTATAAATAACTCCACAGAAATTATCACTGGCCTAATATGCTATTGTCAATTCAAAGATACATTAATCAATGCGACATGTGTTTGAGAGCTAAATACGAAAGAAACCCTTTGAAACCCCCACTTACGTTAACAGAGACACCTATGAAACCGTTTGAACATCTGTTTATGGATCTACATTCCATTGGAGGTGCTACGTTCCTGACAATTATAGATAATTTTTCAAAATTTGCTCAGGCTGTACCGGTAAATGCGTCAAGCAGCGTTCATATCTCAAAAGCTTTATTACAAGTATTTTCGATACCAGGATTAGTTCTGAAAATTACCACAGACTCAGACACGAAATTCGACAACGACGTCATAAAGGAAATATGCGCGTCTCACGACATTAACATACACTTCACGACTCCTTATAATCCGAATTAAACTCACCCATTGAGCGCTTTCACTCTACCATTGCTGAAATAATAAAAAATTCAGAGAATGACAAATAAAGACGACCCTATACAATTACTGATGAAGTACGCCATTATTGCCTACAATAATGCCATTCATTCTACGACAGGCTATACACCGCGTGAGTTTTGATTTGGTCATACAGCATCCAGAAATCCACTAGAACTATACTATCCTAAAGAGTTCTATCAGGAATATGTCCTTTATCATCGCAAAACTGTAGAAACAGTACAGGAGTGCATAGCAGCTCACGTGTCTAAAAATAAAAAGCAGGTGATAGAAAAACGGAACCAGGCTGCTGAGGCAATCACGTTTAAGGTAGGTGAAACTGTATATAAGCAGGTTGCAAAGACTACGAGGAGTGACAAAACGAAGCTAGTATTTAAAGTTCCGTATAAGACCATTCACTTTCATCCTAACAATGTTGCTGAAATCATAGGAAGCCAACCCAACTCAAAATCCATTAGAGTTCATTAGAAACTTTTGCGAAGACAACATCTTGTTCCAGAACCCTCGTCACAGGAACCTTCTTGCTCTACGCAACCGCCAACCTGACTCTTAACCCCGTAGATAACGTCAATGGCATCCTTTTATTAAAACAAGGTCATCTGACCTTGTTTTAATAAAAGATTTTGAAGCAAGTAGATACATTTAGTTTGGCCTGCGTGTATAACGTATCCGATTTACACGAAACAACATTAAAACTTATGTTCTTATATGCCAATACTAAAGCTGCAGAAAATAACGAGCAATTAAATAGGGCATACAAAGATCAAATAGATAATAGCTTAAATTTAATAGGTAAGAAAATAGTGTTTATTGCACCGCACCATAGATTTAGACGTGGTTTTATTAACGGCCTAGGTTCCATCGTTAAAACCATAACAGGTCATTTAGATTATGAAGATGCTATTAAATTCGAAAATGAAATATCGGAATTACGAAATTCAGTAAAAAAGCAATTATTATTCAAAAATAAACAGATTAAGCTTTTAGATGAGAACCAGAAAAAACTAAGTCTAATGTTAAGAAATACCACCTTTAATAATAATGTTATAGTAAATAGGTTGCACTTTCTAGATTTATATATACAAATAGATTATTGCTGTTAGACAAGTTAGTAATTTTAGAAGCCATGACTTTTTTTCAGTTAGAAGTCATGCGTCCAAGCATTGTATACCGTGACTCAACCGACGGCTCGCGTCAAAGATAAGTTAACACAGACGGGACAGCACTTTATGCCTATTATTGATTGCATCTAAGAGGACGACACGCATACTATTTTAATTTTATTTTTTTGTTGTTATTTGTCATAATTGTTATTGCTGTCTCACTAACAACAATAATAAGAGACAATTACTATGGCTGATAAAAATTTGCAATGGGGTTGTTGCACTAATGCAAGTGACACAGGTTTAGAGGCAAGATCCATAAAGTGAAAAGTGTTATCACTATGCTTGTATATCCCTTACTAAATCTCCTAATAAGAAAGCTACCTGGAAATGTCCGTCATGTTTGAGCAAAACGCCAAAGTTGGGCAGGGACGATTCAACACCAGTTCGTAACGTATCTACGACCAGAGGCCCGAAAAGACAAGCCACTGAACAGCCTTCGCCCCCTTCGCCTCCTTCGCCTCCTTCGCCCCCTTCCACGTCCAATGATAACGACGAACTGCGTTCCGTTATAAGAGAAGTAATAAAATATGAATTAAGTGAGATGGCGGCTAAGTTTAACAACACTATTATCACCACGATTAGCCAAGAACTAGCACCAATTAAGAAGGAAATAGCGGGTGTTGTTGAGTCGATGTCTTTCATGAATAAGGAATTTGAAAGCATAAAGAAGGCACACGAGTTATCTAAGGAGATTATCACAAAATTTGAATTAGAAAACACTCATCTTAAGATCACCGTAGAAGACCTCAATGACAGACTTGCTAACCTGGAGCAACAGTCGAGATCAAACAACTTAGAATTGCAATGTGTACCAGAAAACAAAAATGAAAATGTTTACAACATTGTAACCCAACTTGCGCGTGTGGTTAACTGCGAAATCAGTGAAAGAGATGTATTGCACTCGTATCGCTAAGGTCAACTCATCAAGTAACCGCCCTCGCTCTATAATTGTCCAGCTAGCCTCACCAAGAATGCGTGACCATCTTCTGGCAGCAATAATCAAGTACAACCAGGCTAATCCTCAAGAAAAGCTGAACTGTTCGCACCTCGGTTACGCTGGACCAAAATCTCCAGTCTATGTTGCTGAACATCTGTCCCCGACAAATAGAGCTCTTCATGCAGCTGCGACGTTAAAAACCAAAGAGAAGAATTATAAATACGTGTGGGTCAGGAATGGTAGGATATTTGTGAGGAAAAATGACGATGCAGAGTATATACAAATTAGGAACAAGATCAGTCTTAGTAAGATTGTGTGATGAGTGTGTGTGTTATAGTTTTTACTGTTGTAATTTAATGCATGCATTAGGTTTGAACTCCACAAAGTTGATATTTTAATATATTACCAAAATTGTAGAGGTTTACGAACTAAAACGAATATGTTTTACTGTAATCTGTGTAATATGAACTATGATGTTATAATATTAACAGAAACCTGGCTAAACAGTAATGTATTAAGTAGTGAATTGTTCGATAATCGATATGAAGTTTATAGACGGGACAGAGAAACATCTGGGTTCCAGTACAACAAAGACGGGGGAGGAGTCTTGATAGCATTAAATAAAAAAATTAACTCCACACGTATCGAACGCTGGCAAAGTAATTGTGAAGACCTCTGGGTCACACTTGACATATCGACATCTCACAGGTCACGTCAGGTTGCTCTTTGTGCCGTCTATCTACCACCACCAGTTTGTCTCGCAACTTTGGATCATTTTGTGGATGGCTGCAACAGAGTGCTCGACTCAATGGACATCCCCTGTTTCATAATGGGTGATTTTAACTTAAGTAAATTGAATTGGGATAAAACCGCCGTAAATGACTCTCTACCTAAGACTTGTCAAAACCTCTTGGATTTTATGAATGTAAATAAACTATCTCAACATATTTATGTAAAAACTGTTTTGGTCGAATACTGGGTCTAGTCTTACCAACAGAGCAAACTTGTTTAGTAAACGAGTCCAGCTATTCTCTAGTAGCTATCGATAAACTGCATCCCCCCTTTGAACTAACTATGTCTTTGCTAAAGGATTGTAACTTACCGTATAGTATGGACACAAGACCTAACTTTTATAAGGCTAATTACCCTGAAATTAACAATTACCTCAATAAGCTGAACTGGGATGAACTTTTTGTAAATACTTGTGATGTGAATGACATGGTGGCAATATTTTATAAATGTCTGCGTGAGGCTATTGGAAAATTTGTGCCTGGTCGTAAGCCTAACAATTGTCGGTATCCACCGTGGTTTGATTTAACATTAATTAAAACATTAAAAGAAAAAAATAGACTGAGGTTACGTTACAAGAAATTCAATAATCCTTTAGATAAAATTGAACTGAAACTAGTTTCCAAGCGGTGTGAAAAACTAGCCATAAATTTATATAATGACTACATAGATATAATTGAAAAAGACATAAAAGATAATCCCAAACTTCTCTGGAATTACATAAAAGCGAAACGCGGTGGCACTAGTGGCTTCCCTTTGGCAATGACTCACGGACACGTTGTTACATCTAACGGATCTGAAATTTGCGACCTTTTCGCAAAACATTTCGCAACCATGTATACGACTGACAAAGATATAGAAATTAACTGCCATACAAAATACCTCCAAGCACTACGTAACAATAGTCAGGGCACGGTAATATTATATTTTACCGTGGTCAGGGCTTGAGTATTCCTGTACTTGACCGCGATTGTTTACTAAAGAAACTAAAAACAGTAAACATTAGTAAAGGACCTGGCCCGGATGGTATACCATCCGACTGAAAAAAATAAATAGCCTAACTAGTTTAGCTATACAAAAAATTGCCAAATTTTAAATAGTAGAAACCAAAGTTTAGCTAAAATAGCTGAACTGGTGTTGCTGCACATCTCAAGCTATGTAGTTATGCTATTTAGAGTGCAATTGCTTTTAGTTAAATGTGAACTAATGCTTATTAAAATAAGTTAGCTAAACTCGTTTAGCTACACCGATAAAATGTTTGATTACTGATAAGCAAACTCGAGATCTATTATTAAGTTGCATGTTTATTCAACTTTTACCAAACGAACGTCTATAAATAGTTCAATGCATTTGTTAAATATTGTGTTTATCTGTAGCAATTTTTTTTGGCTACTATTTAATAATATTTATAACTATATAACAGCATCAAATACATGATGAGATTATATAAAATTCGATATCTCGTTACAAAACTGTTTATAAATTGTTTATTAAATATTGTCCATAAATAACAAAAGCAAACTCGGTACTGATACTAAACGCTCGCTTCCCTCGTCCCTTGCCCCTTGCTCGCGCCGCGTTGCAATGCAAACAATGTGTCGCGCGCGCTATTTGTATTTGGAAATTGAGGAAACTACTAACACATGTGTGAGTTATTTTGTATGTTGTGTTTTTGTGGGAGAGAGGGAGTGGGGGGACCGTTTTCAGGAACAATTCAGATCTATTTACTAAATTAGACAAAACCAATTTAATATTTTTTTTATGCCTGATATATTTGTAGTACATATTTAACTAGTTACATCTACCACATTAGTTAAAACAAGACTGTAGGATGACATTTTTCTTGAACGTAAATCAATTATGTTTTCAGGAACTACGGAATTTTGAGTACATCTAACGAAGGGAAGGGTCATCTCCTACGCTTTCAAGAAACTTGTTTATTGAATAATACTGCGAGAAGGAAACTTTGCAGTATAATAATTTCAAATGAGTCAAAAGATAACCCAGAAAAAAGAGTCACTCGAGAATTTACCAACTAGCCTTTGAAATAAACGAAAGGAAGCTCAGCAGTATATTTTACACCATTTACGTCCTTCAACCCACTTCAGAAGAACCAGGATCACCACTTCTCAATAGCTATTGCAAGATAATAGTGATGCTGATATTCAAGAAAAAATGTTATGGCTAAAAAACTGCTTAGATCCTTTGACTACAGTAGTTGTATTGGAAAATAACAACTAAAGACAGGCTAAATCTTCTGGCATCAAGTGCTATTTCTACTGATAACTATTTTGAAGAATGTAAAGCGCTGAACCAGCCGGGAGGCATATATCTGGTATGCAATTTTGAGATAATATACTTATTTATTAGTAATCATTCATGAGTATACCTACTGTTATCTAAATACTTAATTGTGTTTTTGCAGCTGTTCAAGGTTTTGTATCTGGACTCTGATGAGAAATTAAAAAATAATTGGCATTTGATAAAACACAAAAAATTATGGAATACACAAGAAATAAAAGGGTTGGAGTTCCAAAAGACATCACAGGCATACATTAACGGTACATTTCCTTTTAATGAGTTTTAATATTTCTATTAATTAGTATTAATTAGGTGTAATGGGTAGTATCCATAGACCTCTGTGCCCCCAGACACCGTATTACTTGAGTTGCCAAAATTAAATGTATGTAGCTACAGAGCTTTTTAGTTTGGTGAACATAAGTCCTGCCTCATATGAGGTGTCTAGGGGCTGAGTACAAAGTAACTAATTTAATCTGTGGCAGACTGGTCTGTGGAGTACCTAACACTGCCTGCTACATGGTATTTGAATCTTATGTTTGTGTGTATTATTATTTGTGTTTGAGGTGGATGTTTATTGAGTATGTTTCTCCATTAGCTACTATTCGTAGTCCAGGCGCTAACTAGTTTGAGACTAGATGATTTGGAAAAATATAGACTTTGGGGCTCACTTCATCTTAATCAAATACTTGTTTTTAATAGATGTTATCAAATTTAATAATTTGATTGATAAGTATGTTATTGATATTTTTTGTTTCCAGAAAATAATGAAGAGGCAACAGACCTAGCTGCATTTATGATCATACCATTGTTGATGAGCAATAACACCATAATTGGGCCAAAAAAAGGAAAGCAACATCAATGGCGACCCGCCAAGCAGGAAGTACTCAATGCTTTTACCAGCCACGTTAAAAGTGCAGCTGAGGTTGAAGAGGCCATTACCGGAAGAAGAGACAAACTACTAGAATTATAACTGCATTGACAGCCATTTATCATGGTCGTTGGATCATCACTGAAGGAGACTTCTGCTTGATATGTGGTCCTCAACAATATGCGATATGATGTTTCTTGTTTTTTTAGTTTCTGGAATTCCTATACGAGCTAGAGATGAGTCCGATATCATGTCACATGTAAAAATCATCGATATTTTAAAATCATTTCATCATGCAATGACAAAGACAAAATCATCAATGCTTAAAAATCATTACAAGAATGACAATGAACGCGAACTTCGGTGATTCGGATCGGACGGTATCGGGCCGTCTCGGGCGCAGCGGGCGGTGTAAATAAATGGATGAATGGATTGGGACTGGGCGCACGGAACGGCAACAATGCTTTCACTTGCATTGTTTATGTTTGCGTGCGAAATGCGCGGCAAATCACGAATGCAATTTATCTAGCATTTAGTATTTCGTGAATCATTGTTTTGGATAGACGAGGACGAACAACCACCCTAATTTAATTTTACGCGTACGAAATACGTAGTGTAATGTGTTGACTGGCTATAATTAAATTGGGTTTACATACGTTATAGTGAATTTAGTTCAGTGAAGTGTATTTATTATTTGATTTTATAACCAAGTTGGGTGTGCCTACTTACTTATTATATTTTTCTATCAGACAAGAAACGTTTAGTGTTATGTTCTCAGTTTGTACCAAAATAGGTATTAAAAAATGGCTTCAACTTTTTAAGAAAACACCCTACGGTTGAAATTCAAGATGTACGGAGGAATATGATGCAACAACACATTTCAGAACAACCTTTGGAACAGGAAGCTGGCCCTTCTAATCCAGCAGGATCTCAAAATCTTTCGTCTGTTGCTGGTGACTTAGCCGAGGGTCATCCATTGCCACAACCACGCGTTATTCAGCAGGCTTTAGTTCGACAAACTACAATTGCTCAATTCACCCAAAGAAAAAAAATTACAGTTTCTGAACAGGAAAGTTAACCTTTCCTGTTCAGATGCTGTAATTTTTTTTCTATATAGACTGCTAATGAAGTTGTTCATATTAGATTTTCAACCATTCAGCATTGTGGAAGACAAGGGCTTTGTTGAATTTGTTCATGGTTTAAATCCCATTTACCAGCTACCTAGTCGTAAGTACCTTTCAAACACTTTACTGCCATCAATGTACGAACAAGTTTTGAATGAAACAAAAACAAAAATTACTGAAGAAGCAAAAAGTGTATGCCTTACGACCGACTGCTGGACATCAAAAGCAAATGAGTCATATATGGCCATAACAGCTCATTACATCGACCAAAACTATATTTTGAAGTCTCTTCTACTGCAGTGTGAAGTCCTCCACGGACATCATACCGCCACAAACTTAGCAGCTCAATTAAGAACATGTGCATCGACTTGGAACATTAGTGACAAAATAACCATTGTTGTGTCTGACAACGCGAGTAATATAGTTTCCGCTATCACGAATGAGCTGAATTGGCGCCATTTTGGGTGTTACGCACACAGTTTAAATTTAATTGTCAAGAGTGGATTAAATGTTGATAATTTGCAACAGACGATCACCAAAGTGAAGACTATTGTAGCTTTTTACAAACGTAGCGCTTTGGCCACAGAAAAGTTTGTAAAATATCAAATTCAACAATCAGAGGCGAAAATAGCAAAAAAACTTACGCAATCTGTGGAAACTCGGTGGAACTCTGAGTTTCATATGCTGCAACGGTTTGTTGAACTTAGAGAGGCTGTAACTGCAACACTTCCACTCAGCAACTTTAAAGGTACATATCATGAAGAAAATGATTGGATAATTATTCAAGATTTGCAGTGCGTGCTTAAACCTTTTGATGAAGTGTCTACGCGCATGAGTGGAGAAAGATATTTTACGGGTGGAGAAGTGATTCCAATTACGCAGGGTCTTTTGGAAACTCTAGATACATTGGAATTAAGAGATGGCCTGCATGATGTTGTAAAAGCTGTTTTAAAAAAGCTAAAAAAGGAAACATCTGAAAGATTTAGAAATCTGGAATTCAGTAGAACGCTTGCGTTATCAACCTTTTTAGATCCCCGATTTAAAATGTTCATGTTCCCACAGCGTCTGGCGATACAAAAAAAAATGTTATAAAATTGGTGGCTGCGGCAATTGCAAAGGCAAAACAACCAGCATTAGCTACGACACAAAGCTCAAGTGATGCTGAACCATCCATATGGAATTTATATAGGACAGCAATTTCCAAAATAGAGCCTAGAGGAACCCCGTTGTCAAGAGCGATTGCGGAGGTTCAAAGGTACCTGGACGACGACATCCTTCTAATGGGACCAGACCAAAACACTCCACTTCAATGGTGGAAAAACCAAGAGCATGTTTACCCAAATTTGGCAAAATTAGTACTCAATAAATGCTGTGTTCTAGCAACATCAGTGCCTTGTGAAAGGGTATTTTCACGAGCTGGTACCATGATAAATGAAAGACGCACTCGCCTAGGAATAGCAAAAGTAAAACAACTAATGTTTTTAAACGTCAATTGTAGCCAATAATTCGGTACAACAGGCAAGAAAATGTAAATATTTTTACTCATAAAAACAAAAAAAAAAAAAAAAAAAAAAAAAAGGTATAAAGTCAGTACCTAAAATTGATCATTGTAAATATACCAATCTTTTAAATGCGCCAAAGATTAGCAGACTGATAGATTTCTTTTATTAGGTACTAAGTATGTACTATTACTTTGCTAGTCTTTGCTAGTCCTAAGCCTGGAAAAAGCATGAAGGGAAGATTGGAATATTACTTGTTGGGGAGGTGCATATTTACGCGACCAAGTTTTTACGACAAATTGCCATGATATACTAAATCGTCATATCTTGCAGTAAATATCACTAATGGAAACATATTGATGATTTCCATAACGATAAATCAATACCTAAATAACCTGCAATGAATGTTTAAATTAAGCGGCCAACTGACAAACTCGACTCATGCCTACCTAAATAACTAATGATAATTTCACTAAGCCGTTCCGCGATCATTCAGTATCTACTCACAAATGAAGTGACGAGATCTAATACTCAAATAAAAATCATTGATGATTTTGTCATTGTTCCCGTCACCGATATTTCTTTGTCATTGTCATGCAGTCACCGATACAGAAAAATGCTCGTATTAGAGATGGGCTGTGTGATGACACAGCCCATCTCTTTACGAGCATTATTAGGCAACTATATTAAGGGTAAAAAGACTAACTTTTTGATAACTTTTTAGTAAATATATTAAAATGCAAGTTGTGGTATTGTTGGTCAGGTGGCACAGCTAAATATTGATAAAACTTTGCTACTATTTAACATATACTTATTTGAGAATTATGTTTTGTTATTAGACTAAGAATTGTTTTAAGACTTTATTATTAGATACTATGGAAAATTTCAGATTGTCCTAATTTTTGTAAAGGTACAGGACATACCTTCACAAAAACTAGGACAATCTGAAATTTTCTTTGAAATGTATATGAATATGTGCACTTAGCAGGCTAAGTGTCAAAGATTGTTAACATTGTCATTTGTGTTGCGTTAAAGTATTATGTCATTTTTTTAAACTGAATATACGTCAATGTATACCAACTAGATTCTTTTATTTTTTGTTTACCCACATCAAGACAATACTCAATTTCTTTTCAAGTGTTATTGCAACAACATTATAAAAATATTTATGTAACTATGTACTCTTTGCATCTAAAATAACACTAAGTAATTTAAAATGAATTTAAATATTGACTAGAATTCCTCTAAGAAGGGCTTCTGCAGGTGGTCGATCGGTATCCATTTCAGCTATTTATTAGTCATTGATATAAAAAATATAATTAAATTAACCGAGCTGAATACCGATCGACAATCTGCGGGAGCCCTAAACTAGAACCAGCGAACGCGGCTATTAGGTAGCAAAACAAGAAAAGCAATAAATAGATAAACAGTTTTGTAACTATTAACTAAATCAGTTATTTACGAGTAATTAAACAACTCTGTTATAGGTAGCTTTACGAATTGATTTGACAACAAAACAATTAAACACATGTGGATAAACTGTTTCCTTACAACGAAATAAACTGTTTGTGTGTCAATAATATGAAAGTTTAGCTATTTATAATTAAACAAATTGGCAGTTATAACTGCACGAAGTTCTAAAAATAAGTTAACAGTTTTGTTACAAATAGTAAAGTAGTTTAGTTACTATTAAAATGTCTGTGAAACTACGGAAAAAAAAAACGGTTTTGTAAATACTACAAAACTTTTTTAATTTCATTTAACTGAAACGGTTAAGTAAACACTACCTTAACTTATTTTACAAAACTCGTTTTAGCTATTAGTAGCACTCAGTTTATTAGTCCCCTTTTTATGTTATTAGCAGCTAAAATTTGTGCTATAGGTAGCAAAACTTTTTTTTCAGTGTAGATGGCAAACAGACAGACAGTTACGGACACATCATCCTGTGCAGTGTGTTTTATATGCAAGTCAAAGCCATCAGAAATGAATAACCTTGACCAAGTGCGAAATATAACTGTGGGTACGGAGGCTCTCAAGGTCGGTTTATCGCCGCTTCACGCACGGATTAACCTTTTCACCGCCACGGACTTCAATAGAAGTTCCAGATTTTCGTGCCACCAGCGCCACGACTTCATTAGAAGCTCTTCATTTTAACTATGTTATAAAAATAAATTTACTGTATTTAACAGGTTTTTTTTTTCATTTTATTATTTAAAAGCACTGTCTAATACCCTGTTTTTTTATTTTACCACACAAAAGAAGCCTTTAATTGTCTTAAAATTGGCAAAAACAATCACTCCGAACATTTTTAATATCTCCAGAACGCCAAGGACTTTATATACAGGAATACGCGGCCCCCTACTAAATTGGTGTCAAGACACGTACGTGACAGGTCATGCCGGGTTAAAGTTGGTGATAGTCTTAGCGATCCTATCAACGTAACAGAGGGCACTGCACAAGGTTCCGTAATCGGACCTCTCCACTTTCTAATATATGTCAACAATATGTATAAAGTCATTGAACACAGCACTTGTTATCAGTTTGCTGACGATACCTGCCTTCTGATTGCCGACAAAGATCCCAATCTCGCCATTTCTAAACTTCAAATGGTGTCACGACTCTGGACTTGTCCTAAACGCCCAGAAGACAAAACTTGTCCTAATTAGTAGTCCTTATATTAAAAGAAAACCCCATAATGCCCTCATCGCTCACGGCCATTCCTGTATGCACGCTCTCAGCTCAACTATTACAAATAAATGCAAATGCCCTCCCATTGAAATTGTCGACAAACACACATACCTAGGCCTGGTCATCGACAAGACATTTAATTGGTATCCCCATATAGATCGAGTCTGCGACAAACTAAGAGCGTTTTTGGCAAATATGAAAATTATCAGGAACAAAATACCGTTTAAAACGAGACTAATTCTTTATAATGCCCGAGCAGATTCCTATTTATCCTACGGGTTAACAAGCTACGGCCGTACTTACAAAACTTACCTGCAAAATATATACCGACTTCAAGTTCGCATTCTCAAACAAGTAGTCTCTCAGAATGTCAAACTCAAATGTACGGGTAACGAAGCGCTTTTGTTTGAACATTGCAATGTTCTTCCCATCCATCTTAAAATAGAATACGCATTACTAAATGAACAATTCTTTAACACTGACATCCAAACTGAAGTATCGCACTGCAAACAAACGCGCTCCGTATCACAAAAAAAACTAGTGACAACTTATGCTAAAAACACTTACGGACAACGAACCTCTGCTTATTTAATTCCTCGACTGCTAAATAAAATGAATCCTATGCTTAGAAGTAGTATAACGAAATCCAATATAAAATCAAAATTAAAATCATACTGTATAACGAAGTTAAAGGACGACAACGCCAATATTGTGACTGGTTATTAGCAAACCATAGATGTGTGCCGTACCCAGTTAAGCATGTTGTATCTATCTATTATTGTTTGTAGTACTAGTGCGACCAACATATCCATGCAGACAGATAAATTCGAAACTAACTCTAATGAACATTATACTTATTGACTGACGACAGAGCCGCGCCGATATAAACTGCATGGATTGGTTGGTAACACGATGTGCATACCGATTAATCACTTAAAAATATTATATTCTATTTTTATGACCTACTAGCTGAATCAACGTTCCTAACAAACCTCTGTGGTTTTCTGGAACGTATATTTTGTCAATTGTAATGTTAATAAGTTTCTTGATAATATCAATAAAAAAAAAAAAAATATATATATAGTCGGCCAGTGATGTGACGCGAAAGTTAACACTGTTTGATTTCGCCCGTAGAAATATTTATAAATACTACTATCGAAAACAATTTAAGGTCAATAAAATATGAACTTAGTTAACTACTTTACAACAAAGGGAAAATTTACCAATTAAGACCTTCAGATGGGTGCCGATCCGGAATTAAATAATTCTTGTTATTGTTCACCAATCTTTGTCGATAAATTATATTCCCATCTCTACAAAAAAGTTAGTTGTCACTGCCCCGAGCGCCACGGACTACTATAGAAGTCGTTCTGTGGCGTCATAAGCGTACGAGTGTCAAGGTCACTTTTGCATAGTGCAACAATGTAAACGGGAAAGCGCGTACGCCTCCTTCTTTCCCGCTTTGCTTGTGATAAGAACAAAATGATTTTAATTGTATTCTATTGTATGACTAATTAAAAAGTGCTGTTAAAGAATTGAACTCTATGAGTTACAAAATTTTTTGCAACGTGTGGAATCGAACTCGAAGTGGAGGATATTGACACAGATGATTCTGATGTACTTAACTCCATCTAGGTAATAATCATAGTCTTTCCATAGTTTAAGATAACAGTTCATTTTAGTCACCCAAACCCATAATCCACTATCTTTATTTCCATATCCAGCAATGGTCCTACCTACACCAACCGAAGTTTGTCCTTATGATAATCGTAAGTTGGTGACTCATTTAATTAATTAATTAAAAATGGCCTCTTGCATGCCTTCCAAAGGACCGGGACCCCAGGGTTCCCAGAAATGTCAGGAGACGTAAAAATTATAATAACGGTTATTCATCAAAAAGTAAGAAAAAACACGGGATAGACAAAAATGAGAGAAAGGAAGACCATAGACATCCTTAATCAGAATTGAAAGTAACGTGATCTGAGCGCCAAGGACTTGAAATGAAGTCAATGGATGACGTCATGAACCTAATAGAGATGTACCACATTTCTTACAGTTCTAATTGAGTTATGCATTTTTTTCTTAAAGTCTTATTATTTATACTGATTTTTCTTACTAAAGATACTGTGAAATAAAACAAATATGGAAATATTGAGTCAGTTTTTATTTATATTCGTAAATTTATAAATAAAGCTTAACGTAGGCGTATACATCTCATTTATCGATAGGACGATACCCTCATCACTACTTTTTACTGTACATGTAGTTATACATTTATAGCTTGGCGCTGGGCGAGGCATCGCGTCCTGTGTACGTTGGCGGTGAAAAGGTTAAATTTATGGAATGCATATTACATATTGCGTACAATATGTCATTCACCAGTTGGAGAACAAACGCAACTACCAAACAACAAAAGGATTAAGACAAGAAAAGAATCCAAAGTGAGCTGTTTCAACGTTTAGGTCTAAAAGTGGATTTTGTAAAGCAAGGAATGGGAACATCTAACGATGGAAACACGTCTAGGTTTTTCAGTAATGCAGACATTGTAGCTGAAGTCACAAGAGTTGATAAAGAACTTATTCACCGGTTTGGTATAATATTGCAAACAATGAATTCTAGTGCATTCGTTGATTCGGATAAGTTTGGTAGTTATTGTTACCAGACTGCTGAACTATACGAAAACCTGTACAGCTGGTATAATATGCCAAATACAGTGCACAAAATCTTGTTGCATGGCAAAGAAATAATAAGCGTTGCTGCCTTATCTATTGGGATGTTATCTGAGGAAGCTCAAGAAGCGCGAAATAAAGATTACTGCAATTATAGGTTAAGTCATTCAAGAAAATGTTCTCGTCTATCGTGTAATGAAGATGTAATGAATATGCTCTTAGCTTCCTCAGATCCCCTTCTCAACAGTTTACGTGCAGTACCGAATAAAAAATATTATCCTCTTCATGATGATGCCAAAGCTTTATTAGTGGATAGTACCCATCTCTAAAACTATGTCTTCTCTATTTATTATTTAGTTTATTAATATTTATTTATATAGCAATGCTTAAAGACTGTATATTTTGCATAATATTTATAATTTAATTCATGTGAAAACATATGACGAATATTTTCATGTTAATAAAAAAAATATGTGTATTATATCTTTCTCTTTGTATACTGGTACATTCATTATATCATTTTAATAAAGTATTATGAAGAAACGGAACGTCTTTTCATTTAAAAATAATATTTTCCGCAAATAATACATTTCGCATTTCACAGCAATTCATTCTGTAACAAGAGATATTTACTCGTTTACGTATTCGCTATAATCGTGATTCGTATAACATAATTAAAATAACTTCAAGGTAACTTCTTAGAGAGTAGGCAGTATTAGATTTTAGACATAATCTCAATAGTATTTTAAAGCGAATTAGAATTGATTCCTTTTGTATTTCTGTTTTACAATTAAATCACTATGGCTAGTGGCAAGCATTGATCTAGTGACTTTTAAGTTCGTTTCAGAGCTTTTGCCAAAATACGATGGCAATCCTAAAACATTAAATTACTTTATTAGAGAAGTTGAAAATGTGATGCTATTACTGGATCCACAAGTTAGGGTGAACCCTGCTATTGTTAGTTTAATTAAATTAAGCGGTTCGGCGATCAGTGCAATAGCATCCGAAGAAACAGTTGATAGCTGCTGGCAGACAATTAAGGCTGCGTTGACGCGTAGATTAGGCGAACCGCGTAACGAAATACAACTGATGCAAGACCTAACGCGTTTGCGTCGTAACAAAAATGAAGACACTGAGACGTTTGGTAAACGACTAAGGGAAATTTTAGACACCTTAAACGTAGTAGGTAGGCATACGGATAAGTCATACTATGGAAGTATGGTCATAGATCAATACGTTAACCATTTGGACTTTGACGTTTCTATTAGCGTGCGGATTGCGCAACCTACGACTCTTGAAGCAGCTATAGTAACGGCTAGGCAAGAGGAGGCACGTTTGGCATTCAATAGATTCAATAACAGTTTTAATGCACTTTCCATCAAAAACAAACCTAAAGAAATACCCAAACCAAACCAGACGGTACCCCAAAATAATAACTTTCCCCCGCGTAATAGCTGGAACATAGATCAGAGACAACAGAAGGGTCAAGGCATACCCCAAGGAAGACCCGCTTCAGGTAACGTAAGACCTAGTGGTTCTGGTACCGTCAGAAACTCAGGTAATTTTAGATCTCAACCGAATATACCTCGCCAGCAGGTGAACCCGCCACAAAAAGTGTCTGACGTCACCATGAGATCGGTAAGTAAGCTCGAAGCACCGCGTTTTGCTCCCGAAAAAATGTTTTATACGCAGCACAACCAAGACCAGTGTTACCCTGGTAACACTAATCAAAATAAATTATTTTGATTATCCAATAAAAAGACTCAAAATTGAACCTAATTACGTATGGACGGTAATTATATCTGCGACGACTTTTTATTGGTTTAAAGGACTCAAATCACCCGCCGCTGTAGTAACGGTAAAAAATTGAATTTTTAAAACATCTGTAATTAACTTGACCGATAAGAAACAAGTAATTAGTAACAATTGCCACCTACCCCTTGAGCCTTTACCGCCGCAATTCACAAATCAAAATAAAACACACAAAATTAACACCCATCAAACTAAAACTGACATTGACAAAGAACTTTACAAAAACTTAAAGAAAATTAGAACCAACCACATGAATGAAGAGGAAAAACGTGAGGTTATCAAAATTTGTTATCAATATCGTGACCTATTTTATTCTGAGAACATACCATTATCTTTCACACAGACTGTAAAACATTAATTAAGACTAACTGACGACACACCTATTTTTGTTAGAAACTATAGACAAGCCCCGCAACAACGTGCAGAAATAAAAAAACAAACAGATAATTTATTAAAACAGGGGATTAAATACGGGAAAGTATTTCACCCTGGTCTTGCCCTGTCCATATCGTTCCAAAAAAACCCGATGCTTCAGGGAAGGTCATTTTAGGCAAGGTATCAATTTTCTTAACAGAGAATTACAATAATTCCGATAACGTTTAAACGTAGTTTCTAAGGTGTAGTTAGTAGGGCTCTTTTTGTGTTGTTTATGGAGTCGGTTCTTATGTCTAATACAGCGCAAAAGCCCACTAGTAATCCAGGGTTTAAGGATTCTTTTTTTACAAGTTATTTGATAGACTTCAGTATTCGCTTTTATAATATTTGATAGTTTATCTACCAAAGCAGTGGCGGCAGCGTTTGCATCAGGAATAGACTTAATAAAGGAGAAATCGAGAGTCTCTATTTGACTAACACACGTTTGTATGTATAATTTTTTTGCACTACAATTTTTGTTCATAATTCTACGTGTGGTAATGCTTAATGAGACAATCACTGGAAAATGATCTGTTAAACAGGAATCAATGACACATACTGTTGCAGGACAAATAGTTTTCATCATGGCGTGGTCGAGGCAGTTGAGCATTCTGGTGGGATAGGTATGAGCAGACAATAAGCCAATTTTTGCCATTAAGTTCAGATACGATGCGCTGCATCTGTCTGTGTTATTAATTTTAATATCAATATTGATGTCTCCGATCAGTAATAAATTATAGCTAGAATTTAAAGGGCGCAAAATATTATCTAACGAGTCTAGCAAACTATCTATACAATGTATAGACGGCGACCTGTATACGGCCAGTATAAATATATCGGGTTCAATTTGTAATAACAAAAAGTTTGCACCCTGAATAGTCCGGCTCCACCACAGAACACTTAATTGATTTCCTTACATACATTACGATACCGTCGCTTTTGTGTAAATAATTTTTAGAAATATATGTGTTATAGTTATCAATAGATGGGACATTTTTATTTGCGTGCAGCCAACACTCAGATAAAATAATAACGTCATTTTCAAATGCTAGACTGTGTAATAGTACTAATAGATTGTCTAAGTTTTTATATATGCTATGAATGTTTAGGGAAAAAATATTCAGAGACTTGTTGTTATTACCAATGAGAGTATTTAAATTACACGTCAACGTGTCGCAATTATAAGCAGACGCAATGGCTAAATTATCCAATTCAGTAGAAGTATTCATGGTTGAATGAGTCATTGTGTAAGTAAACAAAACGCTGTCGCAGTGAAATTATGAACCAAGAATATATTAATACCTGCCGTGCGATAGCCACAAATAATATACTCCCCTGTACATGTGTTGTGTATACATATCGATGTAAAAATATCCATTCTGTGTTTGTTGTGAGTGTACGAGTGATTAAGATGTTTGAAATATAGTGATGAGTGTAAAAGGTACAAATGTATATAGATGTGGCACGAGGGCCTTTAGTTTTGAGTAGTGGACTGTATGAGCAGTTTTGAGGGTTTTAGAGATACCTAATAATTATTAATTATGGTTTAAACTGGCTGAGATTCAGATCCTTGACTAGAACAGGCAATTTGACTCCACTAACCTTTTGTTCCACCCTTGTCCTGGCTTGGATCAAGCTTGCTGATGCAGCTTGCTGCCGCGTGGTTGGATGTGACGTCACAATGGGCTTCTAGAAAGTCTTTCGGGATCCGAATTGTAGGCACACACAAATTTATTGTTTTGGATTGTTCTGATACGATCAGAAGGCACTATATCACAATAGTAGATGAAAAGTCAGGTTTTACAATGTGGTATCGACACATCGGCGTGCACGGCAACGCATTCCTGCTTCCCTTTCGGTAGTCGAACGTCGACTGACTGCAGCACCAAGATGGCTGCTCATCGCCATCACCTCACCAGCAGTGAGGGTAGAAGGCATAAAATTAATGGAGCTTAGAACTACCTTAGCCTAGACAAGGATCGAACATACCCCCCACCGAAATCACTATGATGATTTTCCATAAAGTAAGAAAAGGTAAAACAAGAGATCAGGCTACGAGCCAGAGAAGGCTTACATCAGTGGTCAAGAACCCTGATAGAGCCATATGGGGAAGAAAAAAACAAAAGGGGGAAGGTCTGTAGGAACCTATAAGAAACTATGTTATGTTTAGATTATCCTTATAAAACTAGAATAACTACCTAATTGAGGTAGGTTTTATTAACTAAAACTACTAGTTAGCGTATGGTAATGGGCAAAGTTTGTTTACCGGTCTTTTATAGGTACTATTTTTTGTTCGGACAGTAACGACGCGAACAATATTGTCAACACCGGGATGAATTTTATCAATTCTTGCCAGAGGCCATTCGGATGGATGCTTGACATCAGATTTTATGAGAACTAAGTCTCCTTCCGTCAGATTAGGTGGTGATGAATACCACTTCGCTCTCTGTTACAGAGTGTGAAGGTAATCATGAGACCAACGTTTCCAAAATGATTGTGTAATTCTTTGAAGTGATTGCCAACGTGACAACCTACTCAAAGAAACATCCTCTAAGTTAAACTCTGGCACCGATAGCATACTTTGACCAATTAAAAAATGACCAGCGGTAATGACATCAAATTCATTAGGGTTATCTGACATTGGACAAAGTGGGCGCGAGTTCATTATCATTTCAATTTTGCAAAAAACTGTAGATAGTTCTTCAAACGTGAAGATCTTATCTCCGCAGGAACGAAAGAGATGATGCTTTGCGGATTTTATTCCGGCTTCCCATAAGCCACCCATGGAAGGGGAACTAGGTGGATTAAATTTCCAATTAACTGATCGCAATGTTAGACCATTGAGAATGTGGTCGCGGTTTTTTTGACTTTTAAAATATTTACAGACTTCCTTCAGATGTTTGGAGGCTGCAACAAAATTGGTCCCACAATCAGAATATAAGGTATTACATAATCCTCGTCGAGAAACAAATCTATCAAAAGCTGCTAAAAAACACTCGCATGACAAGTCTGACAAGACCTCGAGGTGCACAGCCTTGGTAGAAAAACAAATGAACAGGCATAAATAGGCCTTATAAGTTTTAGCATTACGTTTTTGGCTTTCCTTTACAATGAACGGACCTCCAATATCGACACCTACATGATTAAATACTTTATTAGGTTGAAGTCTACTTGGGGGTAACGTACCCATCATTGGTTGAATTGAAGTCGGTCTAAATTTAAAACATTTTGCGCATTTTGACAACACCGATCTAATAACATTACGACCATTTATAATCCAATATTTTCTAGATAAGATTCCGTGCAACGTGCGCGGACCCACATGCATGTAAAGTTGATGATAATATTCTATTAAAATAAAAGTTGTATGACATGCTTTTGGCAAAAGTAAAGGATGCTTGGCATCATAAGGCAGGTCAGCCTGTGAAATTCTACCCCCCACCCTGAGGAACTTATTGTTATCAACGAAGGGTGAAAGTTTACGTAAGGATTTATTACGTTGCCTTTTTTTGAAAGTATAGCAATTTCAGATTCAAAATAGTTCGTTTGAATTATTTTAATGATAGAATCATGAGTTCGAGCTAACTCAAGGGTAGTGAGTGGCCCTGAGACTATCTGTTTCGATTTTAAATAGTCTAAATAACGGTGGTACCAGGCGATACAACGTTGTAACTTGTTGAATGATGAAAATTTATTAAATATTAAGTCTTCTAGATTATTTTTACAATTCTTCAATTTGTTTTCAGTAGTGTTAAAACAAAAAGTGTCATAATTTGATTTTAATTCGGGTACTTTATTTTGGTCGGAAACATAAACCGTGTTAATAGGCCATAGATCACGTTCCTGATATAACCACGAGGGACCACGGATCCATTCCGGAGCATATTCCATAAATCGATCAGGTAAAGCGCCTCGTGAACAAAAATCAGCAGCATTATTCCCACTACTGACATGATACCAACAGTTGGACTCCAATATATCAGTTATTTGACTGACTCGATTAGAAATAAAAGTTTTTAATTTATATGATGGAGTCTGAAGCCATGAAAGAATGACACTCGAATCGCTGAGTGCAATAATTGGGGAATCTAATTCCTTTATTTTTTTTTACAATAGAATTAATAAGTTTAGAAAGCAGCACGGCCGCCATAAGTTCCAGTCTAGGGATTGACAACACTGGTTTCATTGGAGCCACTTTTGATTTGCTTGTTAGCAACCGCACCTTTATATTACCCGCTTTGTCAGTGCTGCAAACATAAATACATGCTGCATAGCCTAAGGATGACGCATCGCAAAAGGCGATGAGCTGAACCGAATTGAACTTAGATATTAAAATATGTCGTTCAATTCGCAACTCTGCTAGACAGGGCAAGGTTGAAAAGAATTTATGCCATTTTTCTTTTAATTCGGTTGGTAAATAGTCATCCCATCCTGAACTTAACTTCCATAAATCTTGCATAATACACTTAGCGACAAAAGTGCATGGCGATATAAAACCCACGGGATCGAAGATACTCGCAAGTAATTTGAGAACTGACCGCTTCGTTGAGAGCGAGTCATTTAAATTATAATTGAAGGAAAAACAATCACAGCTAGGTAACTACGTCAACCCTAGCACTTTGATTGAGGACGATAACGTATCGTCTTGAAAATTAATAGCAGTTGACATACGCGTGAGTAATTCAGAACGATTACTTGCTCACTTCCGAAGGTCAAATGCTCCACTTTTAAGAAGTGAGGTTAACTCATCTTGTAACGTACAAGCTTCGTCTATCGTAGGACACGACCATAATACATCATTAACAAAACATCCTTGTAACAACACATTGGAAGCCAAGGACTGCAGATTATCATAAGCCAATTGATGTAACGTTCGAATAGCTATGAACGGGGCACTTCTAAGACCGTATGTGTTTGTTTTAAGTTCATAAATGCGTACGGGGTCTGATGTTGTGTCACGCCAGAGAATATGTTGGTACTTTCTTTCTGACGGAATAATATTAATCGCTCGAAACATTTTAGAAACATCTGCGGTAAAACAAACATCGTATAACCGAAACTGACTTAGAATTTTAAAAATATCTGAATGTAGTTTTTGTCCGGTTAACAGAATGTCATTAAGTGATAATCCGTTAGTGGTAGGAGCTGAACCATTGTAAACAACTCGCAAAGGTGTAGTTGTACTCGTGGGTTTTAATACACAATGGTGCGGAATAAAATATTTAGATGGTTCCGTACCCTTATAAAGTTCCATGTGTCCTAACAATTCTAGACGCGGAAGCGTTAAACACTTAAGTCAAATCTTTTTGCATGCAAAAATTTTACAGGAGGAGGTTTTATTCGATTGGTATGAAAAAAAATTACTACAGTTTTTGTTTTTATTATTTATTATTACACAATTATGAACTAGTTACATATCAGAGTATGGATATTTAGGCTATTATTATTATTTACTAAGATATCCGACTTAAGTTTCATTGAACGTCAAAAAATTGCGACTTAAGTATTTATTACCGTACTATAATTACTTGGCTTATTTATTTTATTATATAATATTAAAACACAAACTATGAATAATTTTGAATTATAATTATGCTTATCAATTTAAAATATTATAATATGATGCAATGCATGCAGTAAAGTCAAAAACTAAAAGTCACTGTCTTCTGAATCTGATATATCTGGATCAACATCCTTGGTATCGTCAGTGGTTACTAAATTCTGGTAAAAATTATGGAAACATTCTGGTATTAAAGATAAAAGTGATATTATATCACGTTTTTTTTCGACACTTATTGGTACTGGCTTGTCAGTAATCAGCATCAAATTAAATTCTTTGGGTCGTCGCGTGTTCCGTTTGAAATTAATAGTTTTAAATGATTCATCTTTAGAAAGAGATGTTTTGTATTTTATGACCAGGTATCATAAACTTATGATGTATCATCTTCATTGAGGGTTTTACAGTCAACAAGTACGTAAACATTGCAGCCACGTGAGAGTTCTTGTTTTGTCCTCCGCAAGTATCAGAGTACAAAATCACTTCTGAGATATTTTCTGGTAGTTCTCGTAAATATGCAAACAAACAAGAGGCTATTGGATTAGCACCTCGACCCGAAATACCCTCGTGCCACATGTGGTGCGTTGAAATTCCTGTTGCGTTGTCATGTATTGTAAGATTGAAGGTCCAAAGTTGTCTTTTATAAAAGGCTACAGATGATTGTAAAGCTGGGGTTGGCAAGCATTGCTGTAAGTCAAAAGTCAGACATTTGATTTGGTTATTTGTAACTGCGGTATTTTTATCCCACTGCTTCTCGTTGTACGCCATATCAGCTGCTAGCAGATGAGAGTCGCGTTCTTCTTCAAGGGCTAATTTTGTGATCTCATCCGTAGCAATGTTTGATTTCATTTTAAAGAGGTCGCATGTGTGACAAGTGTCCACTTTTGGTTTTTTGAAACTTAAATTTAATTTATGAAATTCTTTGCGGTATATCTTATCACTTACAGGATTTTCATGTGATTCTGAGTAAAGAGAATACATTTTTGAAATTGTCAAATGCGATGGTAAATATTTGCGGGTGCTTCTACGTGTAGTGTAATGACTTTCATATAGCGGAAACGAATTGATGTGATTAATCACCTCTTGAATTTTTTGTTCGGAATGTTTGTTTGCTGGTGTATTCTTGCCACGTTTGTCTGATGGTATAATTCCACTCGAGCTGCCACGTTTCTTCAAACCGATTAGTTTTACAAAATTATCACTTATCGTTAGGGTTTTTAGAAAGCAACCTTGACACACGGATATTTTTTCACTATTGACGTTAAAATGATACTTATAAGTCCACTGTCTATTTTTTTGTAAACTAGGTTCTTCGACTCGACGACGCTCTGTTTTTTTCTCTTGAATGGTAATCAAAGATGAAACGAACGCTGCCCTTAAATCATAAGACCCAAGATTCCAAACGTCTTTATGAATTACAGCTCGTTGCTCATCACTTATTTTTTGACGGCACTTATTTCGTCAATTAGGTAATTCCTTCATTTGACGTTTGGCGATAGTTTTCCCAGTAGCTGTCAAATAGGATTGGCCTAAATTTCTTTTTATTTTATTATCTTGCTTCCTTCTTCTACAGGGCACGGAATTGTTTTGTTGTAGTAATGACGTATCTTCAATACTTTCAGGTATTGCATTTTGTGCTGCTATCTGTACATCTACTGATGCATCGTAAACAGTGGTTTCCATCTCATCTTCATGTTGTGTAAGCAAACTAAGACTGTCTGGAGAGTAGGTAGGATCAGCAACAGAATCGTCACTAGAATAGTCAATAGCGATTTCATCATGAGTAATTTGTTTTTGAGTTCCAGATGTACTTGGTTGCGGATTAGAGAATGGGTCTTCTTCGCCTGTAAAAAAAAGTGAAATGACATTTTTTTGCTTATTGTGTTGTAATCATGTCAACAAAAACCATACATTTATTTTGCATATTGCATAAAAATGCCAGGAAAACATTCAAAACTTACCTTTAAGGGTCTTTCAAACAGGCGCGACACGCGACGCGACAGAAAGACACCGCTCGTCGCGCGACGGGCGGTGTCTTTGTGTCGCGTCGCGTGTCGCGCCTGTTTGAAAGAGACTTTATTCTCATTATTTATGACGAGATTTACTAACTTCCTGGCTCTTGAATTCATTATTAATACAGTTATTGCACAACACCACTACGACCGTCACACCGAAACACTAATTAAGAAATACGTATTTAATTTTACTTTACCCACATCGTTCGTCAACTTTTTATCAATCACTTAAAAAAGAGAGTAAAGTGAGGGCAGGTACTTGAAAAAATTTCAAGTGCTAACCCTCACTACTGTTACCATGTTACTTAAGTCAGTCGGCTTAAGAGTTGCCAAGCCGGGAAAAAAAGCTTAAGTCGACTTAAGGTATTTTTGTCGCCGCTCGATTTAATTATACGACTTAAGCTTTATGGTACAGTCAAGTGTTGAGACTCTTCAAAGTGACGCGCGACTTACGTGCTTATTCCAGTCGACGGGTAATACAAAAACATGGGTGCTGTGAGTTTTTATAATTTTGAGCAAAAATTGACTTAAGTGCTTTTGGCTGCCGCGTCTAGAATTCATACTCGTTCATAAAATCACAGTAGGCCTGTTTTAAATCGGGTAATTTATCAAGTCTACGCTCTAATTGAGTCATCCGCTTAAAAGCTGAATTGTAGGAATCACCCAACGGCTCGTGGTTTGGTTTTAATAAAATAGGAGAAACGTATCGGCCCGTTTCGTCCCTGTAATGATTTACAGAAAATATGTTTTCAGCAAGAACGTCTTGCGGATTTAAGTGTTAAACTTCGCACGGCAAAGATTCAACCTCCCAAAACCGTTTAAGGGAGTCATTGAGGAGATTTTCCTCAACAGTAAACGTTACTGCATGCAGAGAAGTAGTAGCAGCGGTTACGTTAGAATGGTTGTTCTCTGACATACAAAACCTTCCCGTAATCACATAACCAAAAATGCTACTTAACGCAACAGGTATATCTCGACCAAAGATTATTTTCTTTCCGTCGTCGTAAATATACGGGAAAACATCACCCGCCAATATAATATCTATATCTGAACGCCTATAAAAGGTAGGGTCAGCTAGAATTAAATTTCTATATTCATCAATAACGCTTTGAGGTAACTGTACGGTCGGCAAACCACCAGTAATTTTTGTAAGCACTACAGCGTCAATATTAAAAGATGGTTCGTTACTATGACGCGGTTTCATAGCGAACGAAGTCATACCATGATTTTTTACACATTCGCCTGCGAGTCCAAAAATATCAAAATTACATTTACGAGGCGTTAACCCTAAACGCTGTAAACAATCAACAGAAATAAAGTTTGTTTGAGCGCCATCGCCAGAATCAATCAAAACACGACACGGCTGATAACAATCGGTTTTATCTAACACAAAGTTACGCAAAGTTTTCAATGTTACCGTCAAATGTTCTTCAGCTCTAATTTAGGTAAACGCGGACTTGATTGAATTACGTTTTGGTTTTCAAGTTTAACACTACCCACAGCTTTATTAATTAATCTATTTGTAACTAATTTTACGTTATAATAAATATCATCGAAACTTTTTATTTCCTGGGTTCGCACGTTAGCGTCCGGGTTTGATTCCAACTCGGATTCACATATTTTCAGAATTACTTTTTGAAATCGATCACGCACTTCGCAGCTTCGTCAATGGCCGAAACACGTCATAAAAGTAAATCCCGCTTATCAGGCGTTGAAATGTCCTTTGACATTTCAAAGAGTACTTCCTTTTCTTGGATTAGGTATGTAATTGATTGCGATGATACATCTCTTCTAGGAGGCATGATTACCTTCAACGTTATAAGATGACAATATTGTTTTAATGTAGGGTCACCTGTCCAACATTGAAACAATCGTACACAGTGAAACTTTGCGATATTTCTAAAATGCGACGTTGCCAGATAGAGCAGGATAGCAAGAAAGGACCTTCTCAGGCCCCCCCCGCACACGCCCAGTTTGCGAGCGCGCCGCGTGGAAGAGGTCGTCTCTAGTGACGCATAACGAATATTGCTGCGAAAAAGTAAGAATTTTTGGTCATATTTGGTGATTTTTTAGCAAATTATAGAAGATAATTTTGTATTGTTCAATATTACGTTGCATTCTGTACGTTTCAAAGTGTCTTTTGACTTAAATCTGTATGAAAATAGTTCACTCTTTGTTGCAATTTTTATTTATGTTATAAAAAAATACCTTGTTGGTTTACAATGAAACAAAAGTATGTTGTATACAATGAAACAGTGTGTCATTGTGTACTATCTTGTTTCATTGTAGGCCATGTGGAAAATAACAATAACGATAATTTTTCTAAACACAAGCAACTTTCTTAAAGCTTTTTACTGGCTATCTACAGTAACTACCTACTTTGTAGTTATTTTATTTATTATTTTTCAGATGGCACGTAGTAAAGCTATTATAAGAAAAAAAGGAGATCTTTCGGCAGCTTACATGCTTAAAGCTATTCAGCTTATAAGGCAGGGATGGAGTCTAAGAAAAGCTGCTAGTGAATGCAGTGTTCATTACTACGTTATGGTTGGTTTTGAAACCAAAAAGCTTGAAATATTCTACGTCGCATTGATTACTGAGGTAATAAGTGCCAATGCATATGATGTTTCTTTCTTGAGAGTAAAAAACAAGACTGAGATGAAATTTTATAGCCCTTTAGAACCAGATTTTTCAGAAATAAGACTGACAGACATAAAGATGATTCTACCTCAGCCAAAAATTAACGGCACCAAAAGCCGAAACTCGTTCTATGTTTTCCCTCTTCGTGTATCACCGAGACTAAATTTGCGTTAAAATCTGGCTGAGTTTCGGGTTTTGGTTTTAATCATGTGATATTTTTGTTACCTGTTTATTCTTAAATTAATAAGAAATTATACCTTATTATAATGACAATGATTGTGATATTTTAAATAATGAGACTGCACCTCGTACAACATAGATTAGTTAGAAGAAGAGGTTAATTAATATTAGATTGTTTTAAGCGAAAAAAAAATGACAATGATTGTGATATTTTAAATAATGAGACTGCAACTCGTACAACATAGATTAGTTAGAAGAAGAGGATAAATATTAGATTGTTTTAAGCGAAAAATACTTTGGTACCTACCTACTTATTTGTTTTGAAATTTTATAAGTTTTTAAGACCTGTAAGACAGAGTGATTGTTTTTTTGTTAAACCTGAACCCGCAGGTATTACCTCTGTGATTGTTAATGTTTAAGTCTGATTAATATCGTAGATAATAATTACTATGCATAAAACATTGTTTTCATTTAAATTTCTTTAATTTAATGCATAGATACCTACCTGGGTTGATTAAAAGCAAACAAAACACTACCCACTAATAATACTGTTTCATTGTTGCTTAGCATTGTTTCATTGTAAAAATTCAGGTGTTTCATTGAATACACATATATGGACACAATGAAACAAAGTTCATTTTTTTTAAAAAGCTTTTTTATGCATAAATTATAAAAGTACAGTAAAAAATTATAATACGATGAGATAACTAATTAAATTGTCTATCTTGATGCAAAAAATTAGACTCCTAACTTGAGAAACGGCAGAGACAGGATGGTTTGAAATTTTGGTGTTTCATTGGTGAACAGGTGACCCTAGGTAGATTCTAGGTAGTAAAAATTAGATACGTAGTTATTTAATGCAAGTAGGTATTTGCGATTTATGTTATGCAATTTATTGATTTAGGTATGTATGCATTGATCTGCACACCGGATAATGTTTACGTACGACGTAAAATATTATAGAATAGAAACTATAAGGTGTTGAAAATAGGTAGGTATTGGGAAACAAAATAGGCACTGAAATCCGGCTCGAAGGACCAAAAAATGTGGCACGAGGGCCTTTAATTTTGAGTAGTGGACTGTATGAGAAGTTTTGAGGGTTTTAGAGATACCTAATAATTATTAATTATGGTTTAAACTGGCTGAGTCTCCCTTGTCCTGGCTTGGATCAAGCTTGCTGCCGCGTGGTTGGATGTGACGTCACAATGGGCTTCTAGAAAGTCTTTCGGGATCCGAATTGTAGGCACACACAAATTTATTGTTTTGGATTGTTCTGATACGATCAGAAGGCACTATATCACAATAGTAGGTAGATGAAAAGTCAGGTTTTACAATGTGGTATCGACACATCGGCGTGCACGGCAACGCATTCCTGCTTCCCTTTCGGTAGTCGAACGTCGACTGACTGCAGCACCAAGATGGCTCCTCATCGCCATCACCTCACCAGCAGTGAGGGTAGAAGGCATAAAATTAATGGAGCTTAAAACTACCTTAACCTAGACAAGGATGGAACAATAGATGTAAAACATTTATTTTTTGCTCATTGTTGGTGTGCGAGTGATTAATCGGTTTGAGGTATAGTTTTGTGTGTAAAACTTTCACATGGAGTAAATACAAAGTGTAATAGTTATATAACAAAGTAAAGACAAACAGAGAAGTACAATAACAAATTCCTAGTCACTTATTTAGTCGAAGAATGTCTAAGTCTTCTTCCTTGCGTATTGGAATTTGCTTCCCACCCTCAGCTTGTCGGAGATATATTTTACCGTATGACGTCCAACAGTACTTAAAGGCATTGTCTTTGGCAAATGTTCGCGCGAGATAATATAAACGCTGCGCCTTCAAGGTTAATTTTCAGCTACATAGACTGGTTTTGCAGGACCCGCTAGCTTTAAATGAGTTGTGTTCAATTTACATGTTTTGTTTTTAATATTAAATTGCCGTACTCCCTTTAGTATAGTTTCCTTGGTGGCAGCGCTTGAGAACTCCACGATAATTTGTGACGATGACGGGTCATCTTTTTTGTTAACAGCCTGTCTTAAAAAGAACGCGAAAATTGTCCATAGTAACGAATTTTTAGACGCGGTTAATAAGTGTAAACAAATTTTGACCAACGCCCCAATATTACAATACCCTGACTTTGACAAACCATTTATCTTGACAACAGACGCATCTGACTTTGCGTTAGGCGCAGTTTTATTGCAAGGCAATGTTTGTGCCGATAAACTAGTAGCTTTTGCTACAAGAACGTTATCAGAAACCGAGACTCGTTACTCAACAATACAGAAGGAATTACTCGGGATAGTTTGGGCTATCAAATATTTTAGGCCTTATTTGTACGGTCGGAAATTTACCATCTATACAGACCATAGACCTTTGACATGGCTGATGTCTTTAAAATACCCCAACTCAAAGTTAACACGTTGGAAACTAAAGCTAGCGGAATACGATTATAAGGTAGTTTATAAAAAGGGTAAACAAAACACTAACGCTGATGCATTATCCAGAGTCTTTTCAATCTTTCACAACAGTACAGATTCTCTAGCTGTCAATTTTGACGATAACGACGACGACGAGATTATAAACAGAATATTTGAGAACGCCCGTAGACAAGCAGAGACAAATAACGACCGAGACGACAACAATGACGGACTTGGCAATAATAATACCGATGAACCTATCGACAATAGTAACTACCCTGGTAATAATATCGATGTAGAAGAAAGAAGTGCTAACCACCCACACACTGACAATGGAATAGACTCAATGAGCATTGTTACAGTCGACCCTGACCAATTAGTCTCAACAAATCATACCCAACCCGATAATGAAAACAACGGCATCCCGATTTTATCTGATGCAATAGATAAACAACTGAAACAATTCTATATTAGGTCTACCCCGGGTTCAACATATAGAGTAGACAATAGATCAACTAACTCTAGGACTAATATTAAAGATGTTTTCATCCCCGTAAACAATACGGAACCTGAAATCATCAGGTTCCTAAAAGAGCACACAATAGTAGACCGTATCTTCCACTGCTATTTCTACGATGAAAATCTGTACTTAGCCTTCTCGAGAGTCTACACTACAATTTTCAATGACAGAGGTCCTAAACTTATAAGATGTACCTCACGAGTTACCCTTGTTGAAAACAAAACTGAGCAACAAGAACTCATTAAGAGATATCACGAAGGCAAATCGTCGCATAGAGGTATTCAGGAAACGTATAAACAACTCCACAGAAATTATCACTGGCCTAATATGCTATTGTCAATTCAAAGATACATTAATCAATGCGACATGTGTTTGAGAGCTAAATACGAAAGAAACCATTTGAAACCCCCACTTACGTTAACAGGGACACCTACGAAACCGTTTGAACATCTGTTTATGGATCTACATTCCATTGGAGGTGCTACGTTCCTGACAATTATAGATAATTTTTCAAAATTTGCTCAGGCTGTACCGGTAAATGCGTCAAGCAGCGTTCATATCTCAGAAGCTTTATTACAAGTATTTTACATACTAGGATTAGCTCTGAAAATTACCACAGACTCAGACACGAAATTCGACAACGACGTCATAAAGGAAATATGCGCGTCTCATGACATTAATATACAGTTCACGACTCCTTATAATCCGAATTCAAACTTGTTGAAGGAGGTTTCAGCTGACATTGAAACTATACCTTTTATTTTTATTTTTTTTGATAACTGTTACTTTGACTGTGTCAATCATGTTTTGTTTTTTCGTTGTGTAAAATACATTATATTTAATTGTTTCTATCTACGTTTCACTATACAATCCAGACTCTTCAACATGGTAGCAGAGCGTGGTTACGTATGATAGAAATTATCTATTATAAAATATAAAGTTGTAAGAAGTTTCCGAAAAATATTTACGTAAAACATATTTTCCAAATTTTTGACGAAAATGTCATCATCAGGCTCAACCAGCTGTAAGATCGACATCGGGCAACTAAAAGGAAAAGAAAATTGGGCCACATGGCGCTACAAAGTCACTCAGCTATTAAGGGGCATCCAAGGCGGATTGAGTGCTGTCGAGGGCAAACTCGCAAAACCTATCCACCCAGGGAATGCAGCGACTGCAGAGAAAGTGGCTACGTATGAAAAGGAAATTCAACACTACAACGAAATTGACAGCCATGCCGTTCTGTTGTTAACGGCCAACATGACGGACGAGACGCTGCAAAAAGTCATGAGGCTTCAAAATGCTCAAGAGATTTGGGACGAGCTACATCGCCTGTTCGACTCATCGTCTGATGACAGGACGTACACGTACTCTCTGGATTTCTACCATTATTGTAAAGATCCGACACATGATATGGCGACACATATATCCAAAGTGAAAAATCTATGGCATGATTTGAAAACAGAACTGATGAAGGAGTACAAGTGTGACCTACCGGATGTCCTCCTAATTTGCAAGATTCTCGACACACTCCCCGAGGATTACTTCAGTTTCAAATCAACATGGTTGCTAATGTCAAAGTCAGATCGTAATATAGAAAATCTAACTGCCCAATTGTGCCATTTTGAAAAATCATTAGCCGGTAATAGAAACGGAAATTCAGATGTATTGGCTGTCCAACCAAACCAAAATAAAAAGTTTTCCAAAATAAAATGTGGTTATTGTGGCAAACCAGGCCATAAAGTCAAGAGATGTCAAAAGTGGGTCTCGGATGGAAGACCACCGAAAGCTTCTACTACAAGCAAAGCTAGCCTGACAATTGTTACAGCAGAAAGTCACCAAGCGTTAAGGAAAGCCGCCGTTTCCAAGACAAATAACGAGAGTTGGTATGTTGACAATGGTGCGACAGTCCATGTCACAGGTCGTCGAGACTACTTCACCACTTTCGAAAGTTTTGAAGATTCTACAAGGGATTATACGTTGACCACCGCAAATGGTGCTGTTGTTAAAGTGATTGGAAGAGGTACAGTTGACTTGATTGCCTATGTGCATAAAGAAAAGCAAGACATTCGACTAAATAATGTATGGTATGTACCGGGTGTCACAAAAAAACTTGTTTTCGGTACTTGCGGCACAAGACACATTGGAAAATAGCGAATTTAAATCCGAAAGAGAATCTTGTTGGTTAAAAGAAAAAGGAAAGGTCTTGCTAATGGGAAAACGTTCAAAGAATGGAGGACTCTATGAACTACTTGCGAAGACAATAGTCAATAAAGCTGCTTCCAACATTGAAGCCAACGTAATGACTAACCTACAACTTTACCACGAAAGGTTTGCTCACCAAAACAAAAGACATATTAAGAAGGTCATTGAAAAGGAACTTGGTATCAAAGTGAAGCTAGATTCCGAATTATGTACTGGTTGTGTATATGGAAAGACACATCGTAGAAAATTTGGGACAAGGGCTCTAGCAAAAGAACCTGGTGAAATACTACATACCGACGTTTGTGGTCCATTCCCATCTTCCTTCGGCAAGAACCGATACTTTGTCCTATTCAAAGATGACTATAGCAAATATCGCTACGTTTATTTCATGAGAAATAAATCGGAAGTTGCAGATAAACTTGTTCAAGTTCTGAAAGAAATTAAAACAAGGGGTCACATTGTAAAAGAAATTTACAGTGACAATGGCGGAGAGTTCGACAATGCTAGAGTAAAGCTCATTTTGCAAAATGCTGGTATTACCCAAAGGCTGACTATGCCCTACACCCCAGAGCAAAATGGGACTAGTGAACGGGAAAATAGGACGCTTGTAGAAGCCGCACGCAGTATGATGCACTCTCACGAAGAACTTCCGATTGCCTTGTGGTGCGAGCTGATAAGTACAGCCGCATATGTCCTTAATAGGACAGGGCCCACATGCATAGATGGCAAATCACCATACGAACTTTGGTATCGTCGAAAACCAGGAATAAAGCATCTCAGAGTCATTGGCAGTGAATGCTACGCCCATGTGCCCAAACAGAAGCGTAAGAAGCTTGCCAAGAAAGCTCAGAAATGTATCCTAATCGGTTACGAAGGTGATGAAGGGTACCGTCTAGTAAGCTTCGACAAATGTGGAAAGCCCACGATCATCAGATCAAGAGACGTAATATTTAATGAATCCATCATAGAATCGATTGGATTAAATGATGAGATTGAACGAGAACCTGATAATGAAATCGAGTACAAACATCCCTCGATCAAAGATAATGGTCAAGTGTCAAGAGCAAGGGAAGATGAGCCTGGCAAAGCCATTCAACCGCCTATTGACATGTCAGGTGCAAGGGAGGATGAGCAAGATGAAGCCAATCGGCCATCTATCTGTATGCCCCAGACAAGCCAAGATTTTCCTGACTCAACGGATGAAGTGCCTCAGATTGATAATCAGGAACAGGAAAGTTACGGTACTCCATATGATTCTGAGGAAGAAGAAAGTGTAGATAGGGTCCTTCGAGATAGAAGCCAGTTACGACCACCTGCGAGGTACGGTGACTTCGTATTAAATTTGAGTTCCTTCGTTGAACCCAAGACTTACAAAGAAGCACTGACAAGCCCGCAGAAGGAGAAATGGCTGAAAGCTATGGAAAGCGAGATGAAATCGCTATCTGAAACTAAGACCTGGATTTTGGTGGACTTACCCAAAGGTCGAAAACCAATTTCATGTAAATGGATCTATAAAGTTAAGACAAATGCGGATGGAAGTCTTGACAAATTCAAAGCAAGGCTAGTGGCTAGAGGATTCACTCAAAAGGAAGGAGTTGACTTCTACGAAACTTTCAGCCCTGTGGCAAAGCTAGCTACAGTCAAACTGATCATAAAAATCGCAGTTGATGAAGATCTTGCTCTAACACAGTTTGATGTTGCAACGGCATTCCTCAATGGTTCACTTGATGAAGATATTTACATGAACCAACCGGAAGGTTATAGTGACGGAACAAACAAAGTATGTAAACTTCTGAGAAGCCTGTATGGCTTAAAGCAGGCTCCAAGATGTTGGAACAGATGTATCGTGGATTACTTGATCAGTATTGGATTTAAACAATGTCACAATGATCCTTGTTTATTTGTGAGAGTTAAACAAGGTGCCAAGATCATACTTGCATTGTATGTGGACGACGGTTTGATCGCTGCCACGAACCCTAAGGATTCAGAAAGATTTTTAGCTGAATTGAAGAAACGGTTCAAAATAACCGTAAAACCTGCGTCATACTACTTAGGTATGGAGATTTTAAAGCATGAGAACGGTATCAAGCTTACGCAGAAGCATTATGCTGAGAAATTGCTAGAACGCTTTGGAATGCATGAATGTAAATCTGTGAGGACTCCTATTATCAAAGATGCTACAGCACAACCAACAGCAACCGATGAGAAACTTAAATTCCCGTACAGAGAAGCAGTTGGAGCACTTATGTATCTGATGACTGGATCTAGACCGGACTTGTCTTATGCTATCAGTGTTGTTTCACGCAATCTCGAGAATCCCAGCAGGGAGGATGTTACAAAAGTAAAGCGTATATTCCGCTACATCAAGGGCACTGTTGACTATGGTCTAATTTACCGAAAAGGAAATAAAGGACTACTATGCTACAGTGACTCTGACCATGGAGGAGATAAACAGACAGGACGCTCTACATCGGGTATTCTTTGCACGTACTCCGGTGGAATTATATCCTGGGCCAGCAGGCGCCAGACCTGCGTAGCGATCTCGAGTACTGAAGCCGAACTAGTAGCGGCCAGTGAAACTGCAAGGGAGATGATTTGGCTGAAAAGGCTGATCATAGAAGTCTCCCAACTGAATGGAACTCCAAGCCTTCTGGTGGACAATGATGCAGCGATAAAGATATCCCAAAATCCTGAACTGCACAGGAGAACCAAGCATATAGCGCTTAGGCACTTCTACATCAGAGAATTGGTGACCAACAAGGAAGTCCAAGTGAAATATACTCCAACTGAGTATCAATGTGCAGATATGCTGACAAAGCCAGTAAGTGGGCCAAGGCTTCTGGTACTTCTAAAGAAGATTGGCCTGATGAGCACTGATTAGCAACAGTGATATCAAAAAGGGAGGATGTTGAAGGAGGTTTCAGCTGACATTGAAACTATACCTTTTATTTTTATTTTTTTTGATAACTGTTACTTTGACTGTGTCAATCATGTTTTGTTTTTTCGTTGTGTAAAATACATTATATTTAATTGTTTCTATCTACGTTTCACTATACAATCCAGACTCTTCAACAAAACTCACCCATTGAGCGCTTTCACTCTACCATTGCTGAAATAATAAGAATTCAGAGAATGACAAATAAAGACGACCCTATACAATTACTGATGAAGTACGCCATTATTGCCTACAATAATGCCATTCATTCTACGACAGGCTATACACCGCGTGAGCTTTTATTTTGTCATACAGCATCCAGAAATCCACTAGAACTATACTATCCTAAAGAGTTCTATCAGGACTATGTCCATAATCATCGCAAAATTGTAGAAACAGTACAGGAGTGCATAGCAGCTCACGTATCTAAAAATAAAAAGCAGGATAGAAAAACGGAATCAGGTTGCTGAGGCAATCACGTTTAAGGTAGGCGAAACTGTATATAAGCAGGTTGCAAAGACTACGAGGAGTGACAAAACGAAGCTAGTATTTAAAGGTCCGTATAAGATCATTCACTTTCATCCAAACAATGTTGCTGAAATCATAGGAAGCCACCCCAACTCAAAATCCATTAGAGTTCATTACAAACTTTTGCGGAGACAACATCTTGTTCCAGAACCCTCGTCACAGGAACCTTCTTGCTCTACGCAACCGCCAACCTGACTCTAACCCCGTAGATAACGTCAATGGCATCCTTTTATTAAAACAAGGTCATTTGACCTTGTTTTATTAAAAGGTCATTTGACCTTGTTTTAATAAAAGATTTTGAAGCAAGTAGAGACATTTAGTTTGGTCTGCGTGTATAACGTATCCTATTTACACGAAACAACATTAAAACTTATGTTCTTATATGCCAATACTAAAGCTGCAGAAAACAACGAGCAATTAAATAGGGCATACAAAGAAAGATCGAATAGATAATAACCTAAATTTAATAGGTAAGAAAATAGTGTTTATTGCACCGCACCATAGGATTAGCGTGGTTTTACTAACGGCCTAGGTTCCATCGTTAAAACCATAACAGGTAATTTAGATTATGAAGATGCTATTAAATTCGAAAATGAAATATCGGAATTACGAAATTCAGTAAAAAAGCAATTATGCTACAAAACTACACAATTGCAGATTTGCGGATTCTAGTAATGTAATAAACATATAGCGCCATCTAGTGTAATTTATCCAAAGCACTACGATGAGTGGATTCATTATATACAAGACAGCAACTACAAACTGTTACTGCAGACAAGTGACGCCATCTACAATCTTCGTGTGCAAGGTTCGTGACAATCTGCGCCAGCGCCACCCCACGAGGTATCTGCACCACAACTACAGACGACTACGTGTAGATATTGTGCACACATGTCAACAATCCGCCTTTATAAGCAGAGCTGCCTTCAAACAAAACGTTTAATCCGATCCAGCCCGTCCCTTGCTGTCCTCCACCAGCGATGCCCTAAGCCGAGGTCGGTACCCCACAAGGGGTGCCCTTAGCGTGTAGTCGCTTAGTTTCTAAGTTTTATGCCCTGGCTGGAGGCCTTAATTTATTGAGGCAGCCACAGGAAAGTCCGGTTAAGCAGCCGACAACCTCCTAGGTTGACCTGCAAGATGCCATTTAAAAAAAAAAAACAAAACGTCATTCACTAGCTAGAGGTTCTGAGCCCGGTAGCCACGCAGCCAGCTCTGATCCTTAGTACGACTAGTTCCTGCTTCGATAGCCTAGCGGTCTTCAGGAAACTAGTCAGCTAGGGGAGGTCTGAAGGGCGAATGCCACGTAGTCCCTTTCATCCCTCCACTTAGGGTTGCCACATGATATATATTATTGTAACGTGTAACGTAATATAAGTAAAGTTGCCAATAAAGTATCATCAAGTTCAACGGGGCTTTAATTTCACAACCAGCAACCCTACAGTAATAAGTTTTAGTTAATACAAATAACATAATTGTAAATTAGTCTTGTAGAATATATCAACCAACAAACATTGTGTTAACGCACACGTTAACACCTCCGATACACACATGCATCATCAATAGGGGAGCGGGCGGCGTGGTAGCGCGGCGGCTCGACGACGGCTCGCGCGCCCTCCACAGACACTCTTTTTAACAACGCGACCACGATCGCATGATTTTAATGTAATTAAATATTGACCTTTAAATACTTAATACAACCTAGAAATACAGTCCGCTTTTTATTTCATCTGGGCCTATCTATGGTCCTTCGAGGTTTCGGTCAAGTTTAACTAAAGATCGCGTCGCGATCGCAAGCCACGCCACAACAAAGCGCGTCCGAAAATCAGCTGGAGGTCAAACAGAGGACATCGCATCAGTGAACTCAGCCTACCAGCATCTGGAAGCAGCCACTAAAGCAGCGTCGGCCACATCAGTCGCTAAGGACGAAGAAAGGGTTTGGTAGCAGCGGTTTCGTGAGTTCGACCAATTCATTCTTTTAAAGTCATTCAAAGTCATCAGTTCATCACATATTCAGTCAACTTGCTTAATTGCCATCCATTCCCATTTCCAAGCATAAATTCATCCATAGTTAGTCCATGTTATAATCAATTATTCACTTAAGCAATTATTGCATCAGATTTTTTTTCCAGTCATCACTTACCTACATATTTCTTTCTCAATGTTCTTATAACATTTTATAATTATTTATTTACAACATTAACTTAACTTATTATTTATTTATTTACAACAGGGCAACCGAAGGAACACGGGTGGGTTTTAGTCAGCAAGAGTCTGACACGCCTCCCGCTCCGCCCAGAGCGGGAGAAGTTATTTGATGAATTCCCACGCTCAAAAAAAAAAAAAAAAAAAACATCACTTACCTACATATTTCTTTCTCAATTTTCTTATAACTTTTTTATCATTTCGATTCTTTCTTATCACCAACCATTTCTTTCTCATTATTAAATCACTTTCTAATAATTTTTCTCCTAAACAGCTTACATCGCCTTGTTCTCAGCGTACCGTGTTATCATCACACCGAGTGAAATTTGGTAAAGTTACGTAATCATCGCACTGTGATTGCCACATTCCCAATTTAAGTAACGTTTCAATTAAGTAGGTACATTACTTTAGTTACATTTCAATTATGACTGATCCTAAATCAGCTCAAATTTCAAATAAGCCCGATGAATATGACATTCCTCAGCTCAATACATACAAAAAAAGGAGATCTAGTCATAAAGGAAAGGTCACGGTATTTAAAAATTATCTTGAGTCATTATTAAAATCTAAAAGCCATTGTTTGATTTAGATATTATTATACAACTTAGCAATCGATTAGACTCCTACAAGTCCCTTGCAAACGAGTTCGATAAAAATCAAACCCTCATCGACGACATTGTTGGGGTTTCAGATGAACAGCTGAGGGAGCGGGAGCAATTTGAAATGGAATACCAATATCAACTTGCGCTCGGCATCCATCTGTTGCGTGAAAATGAAACTGCCAACGTCGACGGGTCTGTACCGACTCCAACTGCAGGTGACACAGCAACAAATTCATTAAATTACCCACCATTGACCTTCCACACTTCTCAGGGGAATATCAGAATTTTATTTTTTTATTTTTATTTTTCTTTATTGACCAACCAACAATTGTTTATACTACAAATAGTCAAAGTTAAATCTACCATAATCTAGGGTTAGTATAACAATTAATTGACATATTCCTAGGCGCGGACATATTCTGGCAAATAATTAGCAGCGGTCACATTCGGTTAGGTAAACAACAGCCTACGCTACAAGAAACTGAATTAGGCTGGCTAGTTTCCGGATGTACAACAAACACCGACAAACACACAAACAGTTGTTTTCTCAATAACAACAATTCAGATCAGTTATCACGCTTTTGGGAGCTGGATAGTTTATCAAATTCACAAATAAACGATCCCTCCGACTCAGATGCATCCGAGATAATTTTTACTCAAACAACAACGAGACAAAGTGATGGCAGATTCGTTATCAATATTCCATTTAAAAAATCACCCGATTGCTTGGGTGACTCATTCTATCAAGCCAAAAAACGGTTTCATTCAATAGAAAACCGCATGAATTCAAATCACACATACAAACAACAGTTCTCAAATTCCATAACAGATTACATACAACTAGGTCACATGACTTTAAACAAACATTTACATAAAAATACATACATTCAATCAGAACATAATACATCAAACTCAAACTCTTTATTGCATTAATGTGTACATTTAGTTGTTACATTTAAATAAGTAAGTTCCAACATGAAACCCGATTAGGGCACGGCAACATAATAGGTAATAGTAGGTAGGGTAGATTAATTTGTATTAATTATTATATTTAATTAATTTGTATTAATTAATCATACAGTCAAGTGCAAACAGCACTAACACAAACATACAGCACTCACCAGTATACTATCTTCCACATCACGCTATTATACGCGAGTCAAGCACAACCACAAAATTCAGAGCAGTATTCGATGATTCCGCAAAGACATCCTCAAAACTAGCACTCAACGACATTCAGTTAGTATGACCTGTCGTCCAAGACGATCTTTTTTTTTTTAATTTATTTAAAGGGCTTTGTCGCTTAGCGACCACATCGCCCAGTGCAGAACACAAAATTCTTGATGACGTTCCACCTTATCACTAACTTGTACAATTGTTTAGCCTTATCGGACATTGGAGAAGCAAGTCTTTCTGATGCAAGCTAAAACAAAAAAAAAAATTTGAATGTTTTTCAATTAAGTTTAAATGATAAATTCTAGAGTTGCTTAAGGTCCGGGTAACAGGTCGGCCGCCATTTGGTGACTCCTGCCCTAGGGTGTACAAATAATTAAACATAATATAGATTGAGCTTTTTCCATCAACTATGAATTATATCAACTAACTAAGATTTTGTTCCAATTTTATTAGCTTCATTTATTAAATTAATGTAATCAATTATTTTGCTTATTAATCATAAATACATCTTTAATGATGGGGACACGCATATCTGAACACTGTAAGGACTATTCCTGCTTTCAGCACTCGTCCGCCATAGTAACCCTTACCTACGAAAAAAAAGGTTGTGTGCATGGGATTTTATTTTCAAAGTAGTTAGATATGCGTAACCGCAGTGGTACTACAATTCTTGCAAATAAATTTCATTTAAAAAATAAACTTAAAACTAAAACCTTTAACATTCACAGAATGGCCACTTCGAAACCGGTATCCCCTATCAGACAGAAGCGTAAAAGGAAATCCCAACTGGGACTCTCTACTTCCGAACATAAAAATATGAAGTTAGGTACACCAGAAATCATACCTATTACAACGGTAAAAGATCCAAAGTCTGGAGTGAAACGGAAACCAGAAATCAAGAAGGGAGAAGATTTTGATTTTGGAGACAAATATCCAATATTAAAAAATGATAAGCTGGTTAGCAAATTCCTGAAAGTGCAGATAACTAATAATCAAAAAGGTGTGTCATTCTTCATGATTATTCTCCTGCCCCAATAATTTATTTGGGTTCCGCACAACGTGTCTTTTCATCCACACTTCTCTATTAGAGCGCTAACACACTGGAACGCCATGGCGACGTCGTCGCCGGCTACGTATCCAAAAAAATCGTATGGAAATGTATGAAAGTTAACTCACTAGGCTACGGTCTGGTGATGTCCAATTTGAAAGTGACCGACCTGCCCCTACGTGAAGACTGGATACTCTGGTAACCTGGTGACGTGTAACCAAGTAGCCAGTATTTTGTATACAAATAAGTTACGCCTCCCTCACTCAGTAGCCAACTGATCGCCAGGATGGACGCTCGCGTGTTATTGGCTACTTATTTGGCAACGGTAGGTAGCCATGGCTATGTAATCAGTGACGTCGCCAAGGCGTCACAGTGTATACGGTGGAGGTCTGCCCTGACACGCCCTCCTGCTCCGCCCAGAGCGAGAGAAGTTAGTTGATAATTTCCCACCCAAAAAAAAAAAAAACAAAAGGTGTCCCACTGTGTTATCGCTCTTAGCCGTCATCTCGGTAGCCACTCCCTTTCTAACCATATCATCTTTCACACAGTCCACCCATCATTTCTTTGGTCTTCCCCTACTCGTATAGCCATTTACATTCATACTCAAAACTTTCCTGACAACACCGACATATCATGTGTTTTTAACTAGGTTATAAAGTGCAAGAAACTATTTTACGCAAACTAAATAATAATGTACGTATTTAAGATAAATATTGTGGATGTTATTTTTATATCTTTAAGGTAAATAGTATTTAAGTAAACTAGGTATAAAATATGAATTAGGTAATTAAATTTTGTCATTATTTCAAGACTTCTAATGTTAAATATTGTTAAGAATTTTATTGTCCTACAATTGCCATTAAGAGCTCATGCCGCCTGTGATACAGGTTTATCCTAGTACAGGCATCTACCATTCTAATACCTTTGTAAATTATTTCTAAGATTTTATGTTAATATTTTACCAATTGTTTAATACTGAATAAAGATTTATTATTATTATATATTATTAAGTCGATTGGTAGCGTCCGGTCTGCACCAAGTGCAAAGGGCAACTAATACAAATCCGACGACTGACGAAACATGAAGTGTGCCGAGGGACATTAACAAAACAGTTATACTGTACAACACTTCTCTTGTAGAATGCAAGATTAGTTTAAATTTTTTCACTGACATGTGGGTTATGGACGATCCCCAATGTAAATTAATCCAGTCACCAGTGGAACGAACGGTGTCACTGTTACTAACCCTTTTTTTTTTTTTTTTGAGGGTGGGAAATCATCAAATAACTTCTCCCGCTCTGGGCGGAGCGGGAGGGCGTGTCAGACTCTTACTGACTAAAACCCACCCGTGTTCCTTCGTTTGCCCTGTCGCCGGGGGCCACGATCTCCCTTTCGGTTTTCTTCGCAACCCCGGCAGGCATCGGCCCTAGTGGACCCCTTCGAATCTGCTGACATCTCTTTGAGGCGCGCGTGGAACACAACGCGCCGTCGACCCGGGCCCTGGTCCTTATCGGACGGTGAGCCACCCATTGCTCACCGCCCGCAAGCCCGCGCCTACGGTGGCCGGAAATCGCCTCTCGATTCCCGACGCCCTGGGCGTCTCCTCCTGCGGCGACTGTTACTAACCCTAAGGTTGTAATCGTGTAAATGTAGGTAATCATTTGGATTTTAGTTACAAACAGGGGGCTTACTCTTGATTCCAATTGCGATCTATCGACATTGGAATTGTGACGTTTCGTACTCTTGAGTTCGACACTAGCGCCAAATTGTTATTAAATTGAGTGTCCATTTTGGGAACTAAATGGAGTCGGGATCGGGCTTGGCGTGCTCTAAACGCTACTCTTGACTATATTTGACAGCTGTGTATTGCGCCAGTATTGCGTTGGAATTAGTTGTTGATTGTGATTTTTCCAATAGCAAAAGTGTAACTTTTTTGAAATTGTTTTGTGTTTTAAGTGGTTTTTAGTACGTAATAAGTGTATAATATGGCACGTTTAGCAGTTATATACAGTATTTTACGTAATTCCCATAAAAAACAATTAAAACAAAGACGCGATGAGCGTCGGATAATGCGATATACGGACAAAGCGTTTTCTATGAATGAAGACTTATAGAGAATTAGACTTTAGAGAATTATAGAGTGAGCAAGGATTTGTTTGAGGAAATTTACGAAAACATTAAGCCCTTTATGCCAACTCCAAAGAGAAGAAGTGATATATCACCAAAATACAAGGTACCTATGTTGTCTTTGATATATGACTCTTATTAATTACCTATATCATGACTTGTTTGGAAGATCAATAGCTTAATACTTGTTTATTTCTTGAAGGTTTTAGTGGCATTGTCCTTTTATGCGACTGGGAGTTACCAAAAACTAGTTAGAGGCACATATGGGACCCTAATGTCGCAGCAATCTGTTTCTCGTACTATTAGAGATGTAACGGCAGCTCTTAACCATCCAATAGTACAAAGTAAATGGATTAAGTTTCCTCAAACTCTTCAGGAAAGAAATGCTTTAAAAAGGAGGTAATGCTAATGAAAAATACCTAATTTTATTTATTGAAGCTAGATAGTTTATATGAAATTATTCTATATAAAATGCCTTGTTTTTATAGTGCCTATAGTAACCATAAACTGTGCCTTATGTTCCAGGTTTTTTGAAAAATTTAACATACCATCTGTTATAGGATGTATTGATGGCACTCATATAGCCATAATAAGGCCAATAGAAAACGAAGAGAGATTTTTTAATCGCAAACATTTCCATTCAAGAAATGTTCTGATTGTGATGCAATACTTTTGATTAATATTTAATTGTAATTCACTTCATAACAAATTAGTTGTTTATAAATTATACATTCCTAAATGTTATATTGTTTCCTAAGTGTAATAGGAAACAATATAGGTAACATTAAGGATTAAAGACCTACATATTCCTTGAAAAATGAAGATCTGAATAACTAGTTTATTTTTTACTTAAATGTACTTTTATTTACTTACTAATAAAACTATGATAAAAGTTAACAATAAAATACTTATAAAATCAAATAATAAATAAAAATTGATACGCAACGCAAGCATTTAATCAATATCCGAAAACATTAGCAATAAATAAAGCTTTGAAATTAATCGCTAATGCATTTTGAATACATAAAAATTATGTAGCAAAAAAATGGAAAATTTGTCATGGATTTGACATTTTTCTAGCTACATCCGAAATTGCATTAGCAATAGACGTCAAAGCACTTGTGATATTGCCAATGTGTTCGGAAAATTGAGCAAATGCTTGCGCGGTAATTAATTCCGCTTCAACCCGCCGTGCTTCGATACTTGCGAATTGTTCCATATTCGCATCCGGCCTTGAAATTAAAGAGCGGCGTCGGCGGGTCCGTGATGGTATGGTACTCTGAAGTGGCGTGGAAGGTGCAGGTACTGAAATAAAAAAATAAAATGTGAAATCGGCATTTGGAACCAAACAAGTTTCGAACTTCTGAGTTGTTACAACAAACAAGACAATAAATAATACTGAAGTATTTTTAGGGTTCCGTACCTCAAAGGAAAAAACGGAACCCTTATAGGATCACTTCGTTGTCCGTCTCTGTCTGTCATTCAGTCTGTAAAGACCCTTTTTCTCCGGAACGCGTGGAGTATGTCTACGGTCAATGAAAAATTAAAAGAATACAGTCATTTATGCGAGATATGTTAATACCCTCAAATAAAACAAAACCTAAAGGAACTCCTGTTGAGAATCATAAAATTTGGCAAGAAGCAAGGTCTCACAGCACATATATAGGAAAAAGTCCGAATCGTTAATTTATAGTTTTATCACATAAAAAAACATTTTTTAACGATTACAAACTCAGTTGGAGAATTGTCCGTGACTATATCAATGTATGTATATGAGAACATGTTTTTTAACTAAAATGTTAAATTTGTTTTTGGGATAAATCCATCCCAACTGCGGAACTCTTCATTGTGCGTGGTCCGACACGCACGGTCGGTTTTTTTTTTTGCTATAGCTCAAAATGAATGTGATTAGTCCCAAAACACTTGAATGTTACACACTTATGTTGGGTTGTGTTACTGATGGACGGCTTATTTAAAATGTTTAAACATTCCTAAACAAAGACTTACTTGTGGATGATGCTGGTATTGCGTCATTGTGTGACGTGTCAGGAATAGGGGATATTTGGATGTTATGCAAAGAATGCATTTCTGTGTCTTCTTGTACTGGTACTATGTGTGAATCCTCTGTCACAAGTACAACAGGTGACTCGGTAGGTCTAGTCTAAAACAATGAAATTATTATTATTAAAATATTTTGTATTAAATATTATAGGTATGATAAAATTGAAAAATTAAAATATATTACCGATTGAGGAAATGGATTGACTGCCCATGAATCTCCAGTCGCAAACTCTTGTCCACCCATTACTGCCACCAATCTATTCTCTAAAGCAGACAATACTGGCAAGTTGTCTGCTGTTCCACCACCAGTGCGCCTCATTGAAGCTGAGAGTATGGCGCACTGTTTCTTTAGAGCCGATTTCTTCTCAGCCCAATACTAAAAACATGCATTAATTTTAATCAAATTGCTGTATATAATGATTCTTAATACCTACTTCATTATTTTGAATTAGGTAGGTACCTTAGCCCAGCCTTGACCATTTTTATTTGCTCCTCCGAGAGAATTTAGACTACTTGCCAAATTTTCCCATTTCCTCTTCGTTTCCAATTTGCCTTGAGTGGTCTTAAGCAAACCTTTAGCAATACCTGGGTTTTGCTCTAAGAATTCCACCAAACCTTCAAATTGGGCGCAACTAAGACGATTTGTCATTGTAACTGAAATTAGAAACTTTTATTAAGTACTTACAACATAAATATATATAAAAATTGATTAAACACAAACAGACACCACACACAGTCGTATAGGTACATTCATACATATATAGATAAATATTATAATATAATATAATGTTAAATTGAACTTATCTATTTATTATTATAACTGAGTTCCTAATTATTTAAAAATTGTTTGATTGTTAGGTACTTAATTTGTTTTTTTAATTTTATTTAATTTTTATTTAAGAATTAATTTTATCGTTTTTGCTGTGCCCTACAGGGTCCGTAATTGTACCTTAGCTTTAAGCCATTGTAACACCTTTATACCTATATTATGGGATGCAAATAAATATATGAATATGAATATAAATTAATTACAATTACATAAAACCACCAAGAAAATAAATACATTGACAAAAAAAAAACGATTTAATTGTATATTTAAGTATGATTGTTTATTTACTTACCACTTGTATAAAACTTTGTTATATTAACGGACAATAAATTGTTACTGAAAAGGAACCACACGCGAACAATATCTTTAAGTTAATGTTCTAATCAAACTTGCATTTCGATTCACTTCTAATCTCTAAAACTACTTGACTTGACTTTATTTTTGAAATTGGAGAACTTTCACCTTGACTTTTTTTTTGTAGTATAGGCAACGAACCTGCCGCATACAGCCAACGTCATGTTTAATTTTATGATTTTAATCATGTTCTTACTCCCAAATTAATTTAATATGTTACAAGATCAATTAAACAACTATTTATATCATTTTCTTTTTTTTAACCTTGTTATTTAAAGGATATAGCATTTTAAAACCCTATTACCGGTTTATCGTAATGAGTTGAACAACTCTATTGCGGGGCGAAACATAGCTAACTTCACGTGGAACAAAATAATTGCGGGGCAATCCCAATGTTAATGTAATGTTGACAGTATAGGTTTCAAGAGTACCGACTCACGTGACTGCAAAATTAACATTGGAATCTTATTGGCCTTACATTGGAATCGGAATTAGTTTGAAGAGTAAGCCCCCAGGAAATAAATGGACAGTGTTGTCCATTTATTGACGCCAACATTTTTAAAAAAAAATTATTTATGGACATAGGTTAATTTTCATCTTGCATATTTGTATTAAAAATCATGAACTACTATTTACACTAAGATTAAGTCGCAGCCAACAGCTGTTTATCAATAAATTTAAATACCACTTTCTTGCAGGCCGCATCTGTCAAGCTGTAAGAGAATCTCTGCAAGGCACATGCAGCATACTAGAACCAGAAGTAATACACAGTAAAATTCAATCAATTCTCAGGGCTTCAACAGTCCTTACTGACTCCGAATTAAGACGTATCCGTATACTTTACAACTTATTCAAAACCTCTTTAAAGGAACAAAAATTAGCCAGTCAGGTTGTAAAACCGAAAAAAGCGGATAAGCTTAAGAAGAAAATGGACGGAGGAACCCGAAACCGAAAGAGAAAGTTAAGAAAGAAAAAAAGAGAAAACTGAAAAGTTGGATCAAAAACTTCGGGGTCCAAAGAGATATATTGTGTTTTTAGGGAACTTGCCACTAGATGTTGATAAAGACAAGGTAAGGTTGAGAATAAACTACATAATCATTTTTTTTTTTTTGGGTGGGAAATCATCAAATAACTTCTCCCGCTCTAGGCGGAGCGGGAGGGCGTGTCAGACTCTTACTGACTAAAACCCACCCGTGTTCCTTCGGTTGCCCTGTTGCCGGGGGCCACTCTGCGTTCGCAATTTCTTAGCCAAACATGTAAACAAACATTAATTTTAGGAAAAACAACTGCATTGCTTACACATAAGGTTCAGTTTGCGCTACAACTTCATGTTTTTTACAACTTTTTCAACAGTACTAGTCAGTCTAAAATTAACTTTATTTACAATAGCATAAAGTTGATGTTTGTTTAAGTGGATATAACATCAATTGGAAACAAGGCACGACACTGTAATCACTTTACTCTTTTCTTTTGTTTTTTTTTTCTGCCGGCGATCTCTGTCTCTCTGGTAACAGCGTAAGTAATGCGATTCTTGCGTTAAAAAAATATGTACCTACACTCAATAATTTTTACAATTAATTATTACAATATTATTCTTAATCATTGCTAGTGCATATATCATATTGGAATCCAGAGCCTAAACGATTAAATCGACACCTACATAACTAAGTAGTTGCCTTTATTATTTTATCAGGCACTTTTCCTTGGGATAATTTAAATAATTTTATTCCTACATCCTTTATTTAACATATGTTTGAAGTTACAACTAAATGAGATAAATGAAGTAAATATGTAGCAATTATTGACGCAATACATTTCGGGAAACTCTGCACTCTTGATTTTAAACTAGGAGGAGACCAGCCAACCAAACGTCATGATTGCTGGTCAAAAAAAAAAAAAAAAAATTCTAAATACCTATATATCCTATGTAGCAATTATTTATTATATGTAGCAAATATAAGCAATTATGTAGTAATTTTCGAATCAACTCTCATAGACCAACGCCAAAGACAAACAGCCATTCTGACGCACACGTTTTATTGCCCTCAAAAACGGCGTTATCACTTGCTTCAAAAACGGTGAAGGAAGGTTTCACTCTGCGCCTGGCATCGGACGCGGACGGACGTGCTGCGCTGCTTGTGGTTCCCGATAGTGACTCAAGCGATCCTGTTCCTGAGTCATCGTTTCGTCGCGTACTGCGACGCTCTTCATAGTCGATTATTATTAATCGACTATCGTCGACCAATTAATCGGAGTCTTTTTCAAGATACGATTAATTATCTGTTTCTTTTTTGGAGTATCGTCAACTGACTCTTCAAGTCATTTTGCCCCTTCAGGGAAAAACCACAGTTTCGTGGTCCTCGGTGGAAACCATACGGTGCCAACGAAACCGAGGGGGTGTTGACCCAATCACACCCGCCGAGCCCCTTCAGGGTTAGGCAGTCAATTGGCCGGGTCCCAGTGTTCGGCCTTGGGGGGTCTCCTAGTCGGCATTGGTGACAGTTTTCCTTCCTCAGCAACACACCTAGTGTCGGTCGGGTGTGTCTACACCCGGCGCACTAGACTGGTCAGGACCCCGTTGCACAATAAGATAGGCAACGGGCAAAAGCAAGCTTAGGGCTCACCATTAGGCACACAACCTCCCTGTCTACACCCGACAGGGAGGGTTTACACATCCCCGGTAGTCCGCCCGGGGAATTAGGTTATTAGGATTTTAATTAGGGAAAATTAGGTCCCAATTTTAATTAATCATTATGGAGGCCGTACAGAGTGACATTCAGTCACTCCGTAACGACCTCATTTCCCTCAGGAGTGAAAACTCCAAGCTCCTTGACCTCCTTAATAGAGTCCTTAAAAAGGACCCGACCCTTATCAATGAGTTCGGTAACGAACTCGAAGGTCTCGCTGCTTCACAGCAGACCATAACTAGGTCCCAATCCATCGCTGACTTCAGCGATGTAATCGAGGCTCAATTTAGTCCCTGTCCCTCCGACAGCATGGACGTAGTAGAAGTCACGACCGCCGTAGCCCGCGCCCCGACCCCCCATCCATTTTATACCCCCGACATAGAGGCTCAAGCCTCTGCTCATTCCTCCTCCTCTTCCCACTCGGATGACGAAGGTTTCACCCAAGTCACCGGGAAAGGGAACAAGAGGAAGAAAAAGAAGCAGAGCTCGTCCCAAGCGAGCAAAGTAGTCGTCATTGACGACTCACTCATAGTCGCCCCTCAGGCAGCCCCCACCGCTACTCCCGCCGCTACTTGCGCCCCCGTAGCTTCCCCCTCCACCGCCCCTCGCCCGATTGCGTCATCCTCACAGAATGACGCACCGCGTTCCGCGCCAACCTCCGGCCCTAAAAAGGTCGCGCCGCCACCCCCTGTCTTCATCCAAGACAAGGACAAGTGGACGGCAGTATCAAAGTGGTGTGTAGACCTTAAAATAGGCTACACTAGCGCCCGTTCCACCCAACAGGGTATTAAAGTACTCGTCCCTACGTCGAAAGACTACAGGGACTTAACCAGGGTCCTGAGAGAGAGAGGTGTGTCATTCCACACCTACCCCCTCCCGGAAGAAAAACAGATTAGGGTCGTCATTAAGAAGATCCCTAAAGAGATTCCCTCCTCCGATATCCTTGCCGACCTTCAGTCGCAGAACATCCCCGTGGATGAAGTGCACCGTATGCACCGCTCGCGTGGCAGGGAAGCATACGACATGGTCATCGTCGTGTGCTCCCCTACCGACGGGCATCACCCCATTTTTAACGTCAAGACCATATGTCAATTAGTGGGCTTCACCATTGAGAAGCCCTGGAAAAATAGCGCCATAGGGCAATGCCACCGTTGCCAATTATATGGCCACAGTCAGAAGCACTGCCATGCGAAACCCAGGTGCGTCAAGTGCCTGGGAGACCATGGCACGGCAGACTGCACCCGTCCAAAGGATCGCAACTTATGCGATACCCCCCCAAGTTGCGTACTGTGCGGCCTCGAAGGCCACACGGCTAATTACCGCGGTTGTCCCAAAGCCCCTAAGGCTAACATAGCAAAGCTGTCTAAGCGCTTAGACTCTAGGCAGCAACGCCAACAGGTTTATCAACCTTTCCCCTCGTCCCAGATACCTCAGAGGCTTAGCCCACAGAGACCTAGCCCTTGGTCTCAATTAAACTACAACCACCAGCAGACCTTCCCGGCTCTGGTTACCCCGCGCCCTCCTCCCCCTCATACCCCGCTATACTCCCTAATGGACCCGCGAGTCCGCCCTCCTCCTCCCCCCGGCTTCCCCGCTCCCCAAGTGCCTACACAGCGTAGCACACCCCCCGCACCCCCCGCGCCCCCCGCAAAACCCAATATCAATTTGGCTACCCCGCGTCATGTTCCCACTCCCGTGGCTACTAATAATAATAATAATAATATATACTCGGATCCCGCTAAAAATGCATTCAGCATTATTAGCTCCACTTTTATGACCTTTTGCACCCCCAGGGCTCAACAAATGGCCTTAGACATTGTTGAAGCCAGAAAATCAGGATGCTTCGAGCGAATCCAAAACGTGTTCCTAGCTTACGAGGATATTACCTCCGCCCTCACTTCCTTCACTAGACCCTCATAATGTATAACGCCTCTTATGAAAGGTTTAAACCCCGATCCCTAGAGATAGGAACTTTTAATGCCAATGGCTTATTCAATCAGAAAGATGAAATCGCGGAATTCCTCCGCGATCATCAGTTAGATCTTCTCCTCATACAGGAAACCTTCCTCAAACCCCACAAACGAAACCCCTCAATAGCTAACTATCGTTTAATTCGAAATGATAGGACGCGCTGTCACGCGGGTGGCACTCTCATCTATTATAAAAAGGATCTGTATTGCATCCCTATGGACCCTCCACCTCTCTCCCGATTAGAAGTATCAGTCTGTCGTCTAGGCATGACTGGTCACTCACCGATCACTCTAGTGTCGGTCTATATCCCTCCCATCCCAGCTCAGGCCTCAGAAAACTACCAACTTATTTCTGATGACCTACAGCTACTTTTCGGCATGAGCGACTCTGTCATTATGGCAGGGGACTTCAACGCCAAACATCCTTCTTGGAACAGTAATATCACAAACCCCAGGGGCCGACACTTGTTCGACCTCTCTTCCATTCTTAACTTCGACATCATCGCTCCGATGAATCCCACGTACTATCCCCATATGTTAAATTACACCCCTGACGTCCTTGACATAACGCTCCTTAAGAACGTTAACTTACGACTTGACTCAATAGAAACGGTGCACGAGCTTACCTCTGACCACCGCCCAGTAATATTCCATCTTGTATCCCGCATAGGTCCCTCTGACCCTAACCACCCTCTCCCCACTAGAAAGGTGACGGACTGGAAGAAAGTAAGCGAAAAGCTGAAATCCAACACGTCCCCCTTACTAGACTCTATTCCGGACCAGTTTGACTCTGTCGCTAACACGACAGCTGCGATCGACTCACTCACGGAGCACGTGCAAACCATCCTGAGCGATTGCTCAAGGGAGGTTCCGGCAACAGATCCCTGTTACCTGAAACTCCCGGACGATGCGCGCGCCCTGCTGACTGAGAAGAACGCAGCTGTCCGTGCCTACAGCAGCTTTCCCTGCGCCGCTAACAAAGCCCACATGCGCTACTTACAGAGAACTGTGAGGACACGTATGGCGGAGCTGCGTGAAACGGGCTGGGACAAGATGCTGAGCGACCTTGAGCCTACCCACCTTGCCTTCTGGGAACTCCAGAGGAAACTTAGATCCCCTCACTCAGGCCATATGCCCCCCTTAGTCCGCCCGGACAAAACATTAGCCTTCGATGACATCGACAAAGCCGAGTGCCTAGCCGACAGTCTTGAAGCCCAATGCTCTCCCAGTACCCTACCAGTAGACAAAGCTCACCTCGATGAGGTCGACGCCGAAGTCGAACGTAGAGCCTCTATCCCTCCCATTGAAGACCCTGATTTTCCCCTGCCCCCCATCGAACCAGATGAGGTACATGAGATTATCAAAGGTCTGAAAAATCGTAAAGCCCCCGGCTCAGACGGACTCACCAATAGGTTGGTCCAGCTATTCCCAGCTCACTTAATTATGCTTTTGACCACCATCTTCAATGGTGCGTTAAGCAACAACATTTTTCCCCAGACGTGGAAAGAGGCCACTGTCATAGGTATCCCTAAACCCGGAAAACCTAAAAACGAGCCATCCAGTTATAGGCCCATCAGTCTGCTCAAGGTTCTAGGCAAGATCTATGAGAGGCTTATTTATAAGCGTCTCAGAGACTATGCAGAGACCAAGGGCCTCATCCCCAACGAACAGTTCGGCTTTCGAACTCAGCACTCTAGCGTGCATCAGGTCCATCGTATTGTCGAGCTAATCAGCGGTGCTCTCACCCATGGCCGACAAACGAGCGTAGTATTCTTCGACATAGCAAAGGCTTTTGACAAAGTCTGGCACAACGGCTTAATTTATAAGCTCTACAAACTCGGTGTGCCGGATCGTCTCGTGCTCATCTTACGAGACTATTTGTCGAATCGCACCTTTCGCTTCCGCATCGAAGGAGCCCTTTCCTCCCCCCGCCCCATAAGGGCAGGAGTCCCTCAGGGCTCAGTATTAGCCCCCCTCATTTTCACGCTATTCACCAGCGACATCCCCAAACACAGATCGACGCAGTTGGCTCTGTTCGCAGACGATACAGCGATCATCTGTAAGGGAAACTCAGCTACGATGCTGCTAAACCTCCAAAGGGCTGTCAATAACCTTGGCGCCTGGTTTAGAAAATGGCGAATAGAAGTAAATCCCGACAAAAGTCAAGCGGTTAGCTTTTCTAAACCGAGAACTAGACCCCCTCCTTTCCCCCGACCTATCACCATGTTCGGCAAACCAATCCCTTGGGCTAGGCGCGCCAAATACCTAGGTGTTATCCTAGATCATCATCTCTCCTTTTCTGAGCACATAAAGACGGTTCGTTCGCGAGCCGCTTTCGCTCTAGGTAGACTCCATTTCGTTCTAAATGCACGCAGCAAATTGTCACTTAAGTGCAAACTGCGCATCTATACATCATGTATCCGACCCATTATGACCTATGCGGGTGCAGTATTCGCCCACGCCAAGTCCCATTCCATCCATAGGCTGCAAGCTTTGCAGAACCGTTTCCTCCGTAAAGCCACGGGAGCTCCCTTCTATGTCAGAAACGAGATCCTCCATCTCGACTGTAAAATCCCTACGATCCACCAGTTCCTTAAACGCATGTCCAAGCGTTACTTTGACTCCGCTCCTAGACATCGCAACCCCTTGGTTGTCGAAGCAGCCAATTATGTCCCTTCCAGAATTAGCCAGATCCGCCGTCCTAGACATGTCCTTTCCGACCCTGATGATCCCATTACTCTCCTCCAAGAGCAGAATAGGGCCACCAGCACTATACACAAACACAGACGCCTCCCGTCATTCCGACCTCGCCGCCGAGGTCCTTCGCGACCGCGACCGTGTCCCTGAGTAAATGATACTCCTCCCCGACCCTTGCTCGAAAACGAGGTGCCAGCAAGTTGTTGCCGCTGAGCACGTAGCTTTAAAACTACCCCGAATAATAATCATGATCTAAACCAATTTTGATCCAGCCTGTCCCTTCTTGCTGTCCTCCCCTCAGCGACGCCCTAAGCCGAGGTTCGTACCCCACAGGGGGTGCCCTTAGCGAGCGTTCGCCTAGTTTTAATTTAGTTTAGTTTTTTGCCCCTGGCTGGAGGCTTTGAGTGTAGCAGCTTAAGGCACCCACAGGAAAGTCCGGTTAAGCAGCCAAGACCTTAGTGGTCAAAACTGCGAGATGCCCGCTCAAAAAAAAAAAAAAAAAAAAAAACGGTGAAGGAAAACATCGTGAGGAAACCAGCATTCCTGAGAAATATTTCTTGATGGCATGTGAAGCCAAGTTAGAGGACTATGGGCAGCTTTAGAACTCTGACACCTATTATCTAGGTTAGGTTAGGTAATCTAGTCACTGACCACACGAAGAGTACAAGATTATGCTCAAAGGCTACCAGTTTTTTACCATTTGAGCGGTGCGGTTTGATGACGTGCCATGTGTGGATTTAACTCAAGGTCCATCACGAAAGTGGCATATTTCGTGATGTCCACGAATCCAGTTCCATTCAGGTCTAACTGACTGGCAGGTTCGCCTATCCATTTGGGCCTTTCCCTGTATGGTAGGCCTAGGCCTCACGCTGACGCCTACATAAAGTTCAAGAAGTACCCCTATATGAGTAAAACCTATATGCTTTATTATGCAGAAAAGTTTGAGAGTTAGAAGAATATAGAATTCATCCTCAGCCTCCAACTCTAAACTGCTTCTTACTAAATATATGTTGACCGTCTTTGGGATATCATTAAAAAGTACTTCTTAACTATTCTGGGATATTTAATTTCTACGTCTAGTTGCTAGCTTCAGATAAACCTACCTCGGCACTTATGAAACATCAGAAGCTAGGAACACGGTTTCATTTGGTCGTTTCCTATGCAAAAAAGCCGGCAGAAAACTCCACGGTCCATCATCATAATTATAATAACAGCACATACCTAGTCTTATTATGAGTGTCGTTCGCGCATGTGTGGCAAACACATCCTACGTGGCAACATGATACAAAGTATTTATTTGATTATAGAAAAAGCATGGTCGAGCTGGCAGGCATAGTGTATGTTAGAGGGTGCGAGGTGGAAGGTATGCTGGATACCTCGGGCAGGGTTATTGAGGACAGTTTGGAACCGAGGCAAGAATTCGAAGGAAACTAGCTATCGAATAGTATACATATCTTTATTAAATGTAGGTAATGTTGAACTTGAAGTAAAGAATAACATACGAGTACTGCGTATCGTTTTAGCGTCCTCCCTCTCGCCCTCACTACACATTTATTCACGATATATTTTAGATAACGTCCCTCAGACGTTATAAACTTACAAGTGGTGGAGGCGCCGGGTAAGGACCAGGGACACTAGTGCTATGTCGTTCTGCTGTCCTTGTGGGCTCGTCTAATCAGCGGGTTTTCAGCGCAGCGTTTGTTAGTGACGTCAAAAATTGGGAATCAAACGAGCTTACCTGTTAAGCGAAGTCTTGATTCTAATTTTACGAACGGCGGTCTGAAATATAATTCGTTAAACAAAGTAGTAATTCTTATGCACAGCGTAGACATCGCGTTCGTTTAGATATAAAATATTATAAATTTATATTTTTTTAATAGAATTATCGTCCTTGGTGGCAACACACGCAGGAATGTCACTAATTTTAGAGATCCTTATGATGGAGAACAAGCTCTGTTTTCTGTACAGAGTAGTTCCGCATACTTACATTCACTAGGTTTTCCTGGAAAAATAAGTGAATTAAGTAGACTAATTATTGCAGCTTTGGGGATATTAGCTAGTGGCGGGTGGGTAATTATATTTCAGATCGCCGTTCGTAAAATTAGAATCAAGACTTCGCTTAACAGGTAAGCTCGTTTGATTCCCAATTTTACTTCACGGCGATCTGAAATATAATTCGTTAAACAAAGTAGATGTTCAGAGTTGTCTGCAATAATTTAGTTAGTTAATAAGTTACGGCATATTCTGATTTATTAGGTACTTTTATCATTATTTCTGAATACAATATTTTAATTTTATGTAATTTAAGAAGGTTGCTTTGTTTTATGTGAATGTCATGTACATCTGTAATTGGTATGTATATAAGTCCATAACTGTTAATATTTAATGTACAATATATATGCTTTTGGCGTATCCATTTTAAATAAACTCTCTAAACTATTTTTCATCAGTAATGAGGTATAATCATCAACACAATGTTGGTTGGCACTGTGTCTATCTCAATTGATGCCAGCACTAAGTTGAGCTACTGTATGTTTTGTGCTGTGGGAGGTGAATTATTAGTATCACTCTCACTTCCTACCACATTTAACCCAGCTTGTGTTTATACAAATTTTATAAAGTTGTTCTGAATTAATATACCAGGAGGATATTATGATATGAATACTTTAAAAGTGTAAAACTGGGTGAACCTGCTACAGGGACACCTTGCCCAACCATTCGGGGAAACAAGGCGTAATGTTATGATGTTACTTTAAAAGTTTCCATGATTGATAATAGCATTCTCAGATCTGTCTGTAAATAGTTAAATTATTTGGGATACTGTTGTGCTTAATGAGTGAGTATTGAGTTGCACATTACATCTTGCTGTCAAGGTAAGTGTCGAGCTCAGTGAGTCTAGAAGATGAATTGTAAAGATTATCATTAGGGTATTTTAAAGAATGTCAGTTATCTAGTGATCTGAATAAGAGGCACCATGGCTGTGAAGTCCTTAGTAGTTAAACTTTCATAGGGTGTAACAGGATCTTTTAGCCCCTGAATGTTGTAAGCAGGGAGGTATTTTTGGTAAGCATTTGTGGAATTGTATTGTACCTAAATTGTACTGACAGGAACTTAGTTTTTTTTTTTTTGAAAAATGTAGTAGGATTTTTTGGTCAAATTCTTGTGATCAGTTGATGTTATTTCCGTTTAGGTAAGTATATACTTTATGATATGGTTTCATTTCATTTTTGGATGGACTAGTTTTCCATAACTTTAGTTATTAAAGGTATTTTAGAAACTGAATTTCAAATACGGAATAGGGTTTTAACTTGTAAGCACCAATTAATAAGGGCAGTATATTGTGCCCTGGATAGGAGAGAGGTTTGAACAAATTTGAGGTGAAAGGGTCTATTTCAGATGCTTAGGGTTTTTTTCATATGAGTTTCACATATTCTGCTAGCAGTAATTACTTGACGAGTTTAGAGCTAATCGAAACTAGATTCATTTTAGAAGTATAAAGATATGAACTCTTTTCCTTGACCTCATAATATGTCCAAAATTGGGATTGTGTAATGAGTTGCATTTTTAAGTGAGGGAGTTGTATAATTGAACTTGTTATGATGTGCACTTGGTGAGCAGATGGAGTTTTAGAGTAAAGCAATTTGTAGATAATTCATTCATAGTACCTAAATTTATTGTATTATACCTTATCTTGTTCATGTTCTACTCACAATCCATCAATACCTACGTTGTCCTCACAATGTTCTCCCCCCCTCCTTTTTTTTTGTTTCCTTGATAATTTCACTTTAGTGCTGCAATTATCATTTAAATCTACTGTTAAATATGTAGACTAGTAGTTGGCAATCAAATGATTAATTAGGTATTTTGATTTTATAAGCTTTGAATAAGATCACCCATTTCTGCCCAGCCCTTCGGGAAGTCCGGGCGTAATGTTAAATAATGCGACTAAGTTTACTAGCACTTTTTTTTTTTTGTACTTTTGTTTCAAGGTTTGTTTAAAGTGAAAAAAAAAAAACAAAACTTAATAATCAAGCCTAAAAAATGGCATTATTAGTTTTCAAGCCCAAACATTTAAACACACTTATAGTGGTATTTATTGGTATGTCTTATCGCAGTCTTGATATTTTACGAAATAAACAGTCAAGTTAGATTGTAAGAAAACCTTGTTTTCTGTAAGTGGCACTCACTACTGGTAATTTAGTAGGTAAAACAGAGATAAGAGACTATTCAAGTATGAAAAGTATTAGTAAATGTGTATGTAATTAACCCTTTATTGGTTATTTGGTAGGTAATGTTATCTTCCAGATAGTCCTAAGTGATACCCCTGTACCTATAGGATGAAATCATAATATGATTTCATAAAGGTATATTATATATATGGTTTATTATACCTATCTATTTTGATATGCTAAGCTATAATTGATTAGTGTACAAGTTGTCAGTTTGTAACATACTTGTAGTTATTACTGGGATTTTTATTTTTATTTTCCTTCAGTATGATATGGTGGGATTCTTATTGCTCTAGATGGGTTAGACAGTCTTGATGTTTTTTTTTTTTTTGTTCATAATGAAACTGAATTTTCTATTTTGTTTGGGACTGACTGAAATGTATTTTTCAGATAAATTCTTTGTAGATCTATCTATTGTATTGTTTGTAAATGCATCTCAATATTTGATAAGGTCTTTAATGGTATTGAGAGGATCATCATCTACCCGGCCTTCTCCCAACTATGTTGGGGTCAGCTTCCAGAGAATGGCTTTGAGAGGTTAAGATATTGAATTTGGTAGGTATCAAATATTTTCTTATCTATGTACATAGCCAATAGCAGAATCAGAGGAATATAACTGCTTTGCCAGCATTTATTCCAGTATTGGTCTTCTTGAATTGTTATTTTGGAATATAAGCCGGGTTGTTGTTGAGGTCCACCATATATATTGATTTTTATTTTCAGTGACAAAAATAGTTCATTTATTTTTCAGACATAGTCCATTCCAACCGATTAGATTAAACCAAAACATCATAAGATATTGTAGTGGTGGTTTTCAATGGTGTGATTCCTGTTATTAACCCGGTAGAAGGATGTTTTATTTTGTTATTTACAAAAGTAAGTAAATCAACTAATGTTGTGCTTGTTTTACATTTTCACCATAGAATTGGTAAGTTTCACTATTATCATGAGAATGTCTTGTGGTTTTAATATTTATTGAATAGTTGTTATTGTTTTTGTTTGTAGCTAAAACATTGTGTACTCAAGTTTGTGATTGTTTTGGTTTGTTTATCAAATAGGATGAATTAAAGTTAATGTCAATCAGAGATTATATAACTTTTGTTCTGGTTTTAGTTTGGTGGCAGTGGGCATTGCCAGCTGGTTTTGCTGAATCAGCCAAGTTAATCAACAATTTGTGTTTGTCTTATAAGCATAGGGTCAGTCACTGCTTTCCCTATGATAGGGGTAATAACCAGTACGGCTTTTTTCTGGAATATCTCAATCCCTTTTTTCCTCAGTTTAGAGGAATCTAAATGGGGTGAATAAGTATGGGAGCATGGAATAATACTTTGTATTATTCCAATTATGGTTTAGTCCATTGCACTTGTATCTGAAATCAAGAGTTTCCAGAGGTAGCATTTGTCGTCAGCCATTGTATCACAGAATCATGTTTACAAAGTATCTTGTGTATATAAATGTATGCCTGTAAAAATTGCAAAATTTTGCATTATTGTTTTAGTTTACAAAATAGATATCATTTATCAGTTTTTGGCAGGATAATTAAGCCACCTAGAGCTAGATAAGTCACTGAGTATCTCGTACACAGGGATATCTTTTAATTAGCTATATTTTGTTTGTTAAAAATGGCAATCCTCGATATGAAAGCTAGATCACATAGTATTGAGATAACATGCTATAAGCATCTCGTGCTAAGCATGTGCACACCATGTCAGATATGTGCCAGTTAGCAACATAGAATCAATGTTGTTGAGAGTACCTTGTACTCGTTGATAACAATCTAGTTAGCGAGGCAGAATTCCACACTCACTATAGGAAGTATAATGCTTTTGCAAGTTTATAACACACAGACAGTGTGCAGGGTTAAGTAAGACTGTCTCGCTACCTTCATGTTTGTAAATTAAAAGTATATAGAACCACTTTTGACAATTCCTTAGCCAAGATCATAGAAATGTGACTTACCCCTGGTGACGAGTACATACCAGCGTTAGCTATGTAGAATAACATCGCTAAGTGCATCGCGTGCTACATTGGTAGTTTCATATTCAGCTGGTAACGTAGAATTAGCGTTACTGAGAGCATCTCGTGCTTACTGAAGGGGTAATGCTGACAAGCGCGTACCAGCTAGCTATGTACAGTTACATCGCTAAGGGCATCACGTGCCTCTCTGATAGCTTCTCATCCAGCTAGTAACGTGGAGATAACGTTACTAAAGACATCTCGTGTCCACTGGAGAGATAGGTAATGCTTTAACAAGTTGTGTTGTGTTAATGTCCACCATAGTGCTTGTAAAACACTGTCAGTATCACGTACAAAGTGGTCAGTTAAAGCCAGGCATTTTCGCACATTAGGATTGTGGGAGGCCTCCGGATCTAAGTACATCTAATGTGGGTCAGGAACTCAAGACTAAAGCTGCTTCTAGTTAGTTCTGATGTAGGTAATTTATCAGCTTTCCTGTTAATATCGTTGATGGACGCCTTGTCCGTCTCAGGTTTTTACTAACGATGCACTTATTGCACTTTCTATCACTTAACATAATTGACATTTGTTATTCTAGTAAAAAGTTCCGTAAACTTATTTTAAATGAATAATTTTAAGAGAGCAAATTTTTTCGTGCGATGAAAAAACGCGCGCGAAAGAAAAGTGACATTCCTGCGTGTGTTGCCACCAAGGACGATAATTCTATTAAAAAAATATAAATTTATAATATTTTATATCTAAACGAACGCGATGTCTACGCTGTGCATAAGAATTACTACTTTGTTTAACGAATTATATTTCAGATCGCCGTGAAGTAAAATTAGATTTGTACCAGCAAACATTTCGAACAAAGAACTATACACCAAACTATCATCAATTTATGAAATAATAGCTATAAGAAGATTCACTTAGAAGATAGGACAGGAGCGAGTACCACTACAAACAGTTAGAATTACTTTTCTATCGAATATTCTTCCAGACAATGTACAATATGATTTGTTTTCATACCGAGTTTTTGAATATGTTCCCCCATTACAGCAATGTTTCCGTTTCTTTAAATTTAAACACTCTGCTAGGGTATGCAATGGCAAACAAAGATGTTCCATTTGCGGAGGTGAGCATTTATATAAAGAATGTGATAGACCAACAGAGATCTGCTGTTGCAATTGCAGCGGGCCTCATCTTGCAATTTCTAGATTATGTCCAATTAAGTTAAATAAAATTTTAGAAAAGAAAAATAAGATTAGGTACTTATGCAAGTACTACATTGACGAATACTGAATTTCCACCTCTATTACCTCCAAAAATGAAACCAACTGACATTGTAAATAAGTCTGTAAATAAAGCTGTACATACATCTGTAAATAAGTCTGTAAATAAATCTGTACACATATCTGTAAATAAGTCTGGATTTGTAAACAATACTGTACATAGTGTAAATAAATCTAAAGATGTCCCTCCTAAAGTAGACATCAAAGCCCAAATTGTTGCCAACAATGATGTACTAATGGCCCTAGTACAGACATTGGTGGAACTGGGTAATAAGGGAGATAATACACCTACCACCGTAAATAGTATTAAAGAAATATTACTTAAAAATCTCAAGTAATGGATCCAAGTCACACATTGTCTAAGCTACGTATTGCTCAATATAACATTCAAAGTGCTAATAGTAAAAAACCCTTATTGATTCAATTCTTACAAAACCAAAATATTGACATTTGCTTACTTAACGAAACATGGTTTAAAGACAATAGTTTCAGAATACCTGGATATAATATTTATAATAAAAATTCCAAAAATACTCATAATGGTGTAGCAATACTGATTAAGCCATATTTAAAGTACAAAGTTTTAAACACTAGATTTTATGAAGACATTCAAACAGTTGCTCTGTCCTTATCTACTACACATGGTAGCTTGACTATTCTTTGTGTATACTGTCCTCCTTCGAGTGGACATATACGGATCAATAGATTACGTAATATTATTAATGATCTTCCAAAGCCCATATTTGTCAGTGGTGACTTTAATGCACACCACATTGCATTTGGTTGTCTATCGACTAAGAGCAGAGGTCATGATTTATTTAATATAATTGATGACTTGGATTTATGTATTTTAAATGATGGTAGTTCTACAACTGTTAACAACCCGAGACGGAATCCGTCTGCAATTGATGTTAGCTTTACTAGTGCTAACCTCGCATCAATGTGCGAATGGTCTGTACATGATGATGCCATGGGTAGCTATCACTACCCAACAATAACAGAGATTTCACTACAAATAGATAAATATAATATTAATCCCCCTGTTGATAGGTTTATATATAAAAAAGCAGATTGGGAAAAATATAAAACTATTTCTAAAACAATATTCAATGATTTAGTCCTAAAATTGCATGATCCTATTTCAACCTATAATGATTTTTGTTCTCGATTGGATACTTTAAAAGATATGACAATTCCTAAAATTAGTAAACCAAATAATTTTAAAAGCAGACCTCCAGCTCCTTGGTGGAATGACATTTGTGAAAAAAGTGTAATTGCCTCTTACAACGCATTAAAACTATATAGAAGTGAACCTATTATGGAGAACTATTTAGATTATAAAAGAAAAGATGCACTTAAAAAAAGAACCATATCGGAACAAAAAAGAAAAGGTTGGGATAACTTATGTAACACATTCAATAGAACTACTCCTATAAGTAAGATTTGGAATCTTCTAAAAATGTTTAAGGGTATAAGAGCTGGCAATAAATCATATAAGGATGAGTTTATTTCTCAATTTCTAGATAAATTATCCGACAACAGCAATCTAAATAATGTTAATAATTTAGGCAATATTTTCGAATTAAACAATGATAGTCTAAATTCAAAATTTTTGTTAGATTTTTTTACATGGTCTGAATTTAAAATGAGTTTGTTATCTCGGAAAGACACTACACCTGGTTTAGATGATCTCCCCTATTGTACTATTAAAAATTTAGATGAATCTGCACAAAAAATGTTTCTTAATATCCTTAATTTACTCTGGCATTGTAAATGTATTCCACAATCGTGGAAAACACAATGTATCATTCCAATACTCAAACCAGATAAACCCTCAGAGCTTGCCAGCTCTTATAGACCAATATCACTGTCTTCATGTCTAGGTAAATTATTTGAAAACATGATTAAAAATCGTTTGGATTGGTATATGGAATCTAACGGCATCATTCCACATGTACAATATGGATTTCGTCGAGGGCGAAGTTGTGCAGACAGCTTCACTTCCTTAATTTCAGACCTGAAACATGCAAAGGATAGAAAGTTGAACACTGTTTGTGTATTTCTAGATGTTCAAGGTGCCTTTGACAGCCTAGATCCGACTATACTTGTACAAGTTATGTCTAGGTTAGGTGTGCCTGGCCAACTATGTAAATGGATATATAATTTTTTGAATAATAGAACACTCTATGTAAGACATAATAATACATCGCAAGGTCCAAAATGTGCATCTAGGGGTACAATGCAGGGTGCTACACTGTCTCCTTTGTTATACAATATATAGACAAGTGAAATCTTTAAATTTATTAATAATAATGTAGATATTTTGCAATTTGCTGATGATATTGTTTTGTACAGTAGTAATTATAATGTAGAAATTGCAATTGACAATATTAACAGAGCCTTGTCCCAACTATTTCACTATTACAATGATGTGCTACATTTAAAAATTAATCCCTCCAAAAGCAGTGTTATGATATTTGGAAATGAGAACACAAATTCAAAAGTAGTTTATAATGGAGAATCTATAAATCCAGTAAATTCAAAGAAATTTTTAGGCATAGTAATAGACAGGAAATTAACCTTTGAGGAACATATTAAATATATATCAAAGAATGCTCTAAAAGGTTTAAATGTAATTAAATGTCTTGCAGGTGTCTCATGGGGAGCAGACCCGAAAATATTAAGGCTCTTTCAAACAGGCGCGACACGCGACGCGACACAATGACACCGCTCGTCGCGCGACGAGCGGTGTCTTTGTGTAGTAGTAAATAAACTAGACAATAACAATAGTACTCATGTAAATAAACTAGATCTATTGCAGAACAGGGCTTTGAGAACAATTTCTGGTGCAATGTGCTCTACTCCCATAAGGGCCATGGAAGTGGAGACTAAAACTATGCCCTTAATTTTGAGACGCATTTTACTAGCAGAGAGATTCTGTCTTAAATTAATTGCTGCAAATAACATGAAAATAATAAACAAAATTGTACCTTCTGTAAATAGAACTCTTGGGCCTCTAACAACAGGAGAGGATCTCTTGAATGGTAAATCCCCAACATTGTCCAAAATATTGTTAGAAACAGAAAACAGTTTTACTGGTATTAGAAAACAGTGCCGATGGCCATGTTACTCCTTCTCTTATCAGTGTATTTCACATCCCATTAAAGAATTACAAAATCCCATTAATAATAATTCAGATATGTTACAGTTTTTGGCAGATAATAATAATTATTATGTTTTTTACACTGATGGCAGTAAGGGGAGTGATTATGTACGGGCTGCTATATATGATCCACAAGCTAAATTCTCTCAAAGCTTTGCTCTGTACAATACATGTAATATATTCACTGCGGAGGCCTATGCGGTTTATCAGGCATAAATACATATTCGCCAAATTAGCAATTGTAAATACTTTTTGATTGTTTCTGATTCACTGAGTTTGATAAAAGCCTTAACTATCATTACAGTTTCGTTTAAGTCAAATTATATTCTGTATTTCATCAAAGAAATAATTCATCAATATTATCTTAAGCACATAAAAATTGTATTCCTGTGGGTACCTTCTCACCGAGGTATCTCTGGCAATCAAGTAGTTGATAAAACCGCATATGAAGGTAATAATGCTATTGATGTTAGAAATGCAATGGACATTCCTATGACTGACTTCCTGCAATGCATTAATGAAAATATATGTAAGCTATGGTTAGAAATGTGGAAGAAAGACCAAGTCATCAAAGGAAAGTGGTATGGAAGTACTCAAGAAAGATTACCTGTTAGACCCTGGTACAATAGATTGAAGGAAGCCAGCCGAGACTTTATCACTACGATAAATAGATTGCGCTTTGGCCATAATACTGCTCCGTCACACCTTGCTAGGCTTGGCATTATTACAAGCAATACATGCCCACATTGTGAATGCCCAAGAAGGAACCATGGAACATCTTATTTTTGACTGTCAAAACTTCTTACTTGACAGATTAGTATTGGCTAGTGACCTTAGTGATGTGAGTGAACATTAAGTGCGATTCTTTATCCCGCCCGCCGCCACTTGAAGAGTTATTAAAAGACAAAAATACTTACAAACCGATACATAAATACATTAAAAATACTATTAAAACAATTTAAAAACGAAGTGATAGTGCAGTGTTCGAAAATAAAATAAGATTTGACCTAAAGGTCCAGTAACCAGGTCATAAAATTAAAAAAAAAAAAAAAAACTACTCTGTGAACTGACTGCGGACGAAAATAGCGGAGAGTCGGAGACTGTAGGCCAAAGAGTATAATAATATAGACTGTAGGCTCAAACAGGCGCGACACAAAGGTACGTCGCGTCGCGAGCCTTGATTGTAGGCTCTTTCAAACAGGCGCGAAACGCGACGCGACACAAAGACACCGCTCGTCGCGCGACGGGCGGTGTCTTTGTGTCGCGTCGCGTGTCGTGCCTGTTATAATCTAGAATAAATATACTTTAGAATAATATACAGTTTATGGATATAAATAAATATTTAATAGTTATCAAAAAATACAAAATATGAAATATTGGAAAATGATCAGAAATTTACGACTGAAGCTGAGTAGGTACGTGGTGGCAATGTTCATGTTCATGCGCCTCGTTGGGTGGCCAGCAGAGCGCATCTCGATCCTCACAACCTATAACGGACAAAAGCATCTGATTTTACTTCACGGCGATCTGAAATATAATTCGTTAAACAAAGTAGTAATTCTTATGCACAGCGTAGACATCGCGTTCGTTTAGATATAAAATATTATAAATTAATAGAATTATCGTCCTTGGTGGCAACACACGCAGGAATGTCACTTTCGCGCGCGTTTTTTCATCGCACGAAAAAATTTGCTCTCTTAAAATTATTCATTTAAAATAAGTTTACGGAACTTTTTACTAGTATAACAAATGTTAATTATGTTAAGTGATAGAAAGTGCAATAAGTGCATCGTTAGTGAAAACCTGAGACGGACAAGGCGTCCATCAACGATATTAACAGGAAAGCTGATAAATTACCTACATCAGAACTAACTAGAAGCAGCTTTAGTCTTGAGTTCCTGACCCACATTAGATGTACTTAGATCCGGAGGCCTCCCACAATCCTAATGTGCGAGAATGCCTGGCTTTAACTGACCACTTTGTACGTGATACTGACAGTGTTTTACAAGCACTATGGTGGACATTAACACAACACAACTTGTTAAAGCATTACCTATCTCTCCAGTGGACACGAGATGTCTTTAGTAACGTTATCTCCACGTTACTAGCTGGATGAGAAGCTACCAGAGAGGCACGTGATGCCCTTAGCGATGTAACTGTACATAGCTAGCTGGTATGCGCTTGTCAGCATTACCCCTTCAGTAAGCACGAGATGCTCTCAGTAACACTAATTCTACGTTACCAGCTGAATATGAAACTACCAATGTAGCACGTGATGCACTTAGCGATGTTATTCTACATAGCTAACGCTGGTATGTACTCGTCACCAGGGGTAAGTCACATTTCTATGATCTTGGCTAAGGAATTGTCAAAAGTGGTTCTATATACTTTTAATTTACAAACATGAAGGTAGCGAGACAGCCTTACTTAACCCTGCGCACTGTCTGTGTGTTATAAACTTGCAAAAGCATTATACTTCCTATAGTGAGTGTGGAATTCTGACTCGCTAACTAGATTGTTATCAACGAGTACAAGGTACTCTCAACAACATTGATTCTATGTTGCTAACTGGCATATCTGACATGGTGTGCACATGCTTAGCACGAGATGCTTATAGCATGTTATCTCAATATTATGTGATCTAGCTTTCATATCGAGGATTGCCATTTTTAACAAACAAAATATAGCTAATTAAAAGATATCCCTGTGTACGAGATACTCAGTGACTTATCTAGCTCTAGGTGGCTTAATTATCCTGCCAAAAACTGATAAATGATATCTATTTTGTAAACTAAAACAATAATGCAAAATTTTGCAATTTTTACAGGCATACATTTATATACACAAGATACTTTGTAAACATGATTCTGTGATACAATGGCTGATGACAAATGCTACCTCTGGAAACTCTTGATTTCAGATACAAGTGCAATGGACTAAACCATAATTGGAATAATACAAAGTATTATTCCATGCTCCCATACTTATTCACCCCATTTAGATTCCTCTAAACTGAGGAAAAAGGGATTGAGATATTCCAGAAAAAAGCTGTACTGGTTATTACCCCTATCATAGGGAAAGCAGTGACTGACCCTATGCTTATAAGACAAACACAAATTGTTGATTAACTTGGCTGATGCAGCAAAACCAGCTGGCAATGCCCACTGCCACCAAACTAAAACCAGAACAAAAGTTATATAATCTCTGATTGACATTAACTTTAATTCATCCTATTTGATAAACAAACCGAAACAATCACAAACTTGAGTACACAATGTTTTAGCTACAAACAAAAACAATAACAACTATTCAATAAATATTAAAACCACAAGACATTCTCATGATAATAGTGAAACTTACCAATTCTATGGTGAAAATGTAAAACAAGCACAACATTAGTTGATTTACTTACTTTTGTAAATAACAAAATAAAACATCCTTCTACCGGGTTAATAACAGGAATCACACCATTGAAAACCACCACTACAATATCTTATGATGTTTTGGTTTAATCTAATCGGTTGGAATGGACTATGTCTGAAAAATAAATGAACTATTTTTGTCACTGAAAATAAAAATCAATATATATGGTGGACCTCAACAACAACCCGGCTTATATTCCAAAATAACAATTCAAGAAGACCAATACTGGAATAAATGCTGGCAAAGCAGTTATATTCCTCTGATTCTGCTATTGGCTATGTACATAGATAAGAAAATATTTGATACCTACCAAATTCAATATCTTAACCTCTCAAAGCCATTCTCTGGAAGCTGACCCCAACATAGTTGGGAGAAGGCCGGGTAGATGATGATCCTCTCAATACCATTAAAGACCTTATCAAATATTGAGATGCATTTACAAACAATACAATAGATAGATCTACAAAGAATTTATCTGAAAAATACATTTCAGTCAGTCCCAAACAAAATAGAAAATTCAGTTTCATTATGAACAAAAAAAAAAAAAACATCAAGACTGTCTAACCCATCTAGAGCAATAAGAATCCCACCATATCATACTGAAGGAAAATAAAAATAAAAATCCCAGTAATAACTACAAGTATGTTACAAACTGACAACTTGTACACTAATCAATTATAGCTTAGCATATCAAAATAGATAGGTATAATAAACCATATATATAATATACCTTTATGAAATCATATTATGATTTCATCCTATAGGTACAGGGGTATCACTTAGGACTATCTGGAAGATAACATTACCTACCAAATAACCAATAAAGGGTTAATTACATACACATTTATTTACTAATACTTTTCATACTTGAATAGTCTCTTATCTCTGTTTTACCTACTAAATTACCAGTAGTGAGTGCCACTTACAGAAAACAAGGTTTTCTTACAATCTAACTTGACTGTTTATTTCGTAAAATATCAAGACTGCGATAAGACATACCAATAAATACCACTATAAGTGTGTTTAAATGTTTGGGCTTGAAAACTAATAATGCCATTTATTAGGCTTGATTATTAAGTTTTGTTTTTTTTTTTTCACTTTAAACAAACCTTGAAACAAAAGTACAAAAAAAAAAAAGTGCTAGTAAACTTAGTCGCATTATTTAACATTACGCCCGGACTTCCCGAAGGGCTGGGCAGAAATGGGTGATCTTATTCAAAGCTTATAAAATCAAAATACCTAATTAATCATTTGATTGCCAACTACTAGTCTACATATTTAACAGTAGATTTAAATGATAATTGCAGCACTAAAGTGAAATTATCAAGGAAACAAAAAAAAAGGAGGGGGGGAGAACATTGTGAGGACAACGTAGGTATTGATGGATTGTGAGTAGAACATGAACAAGATAAGGTATAATACAATAAATTTAGGTACTATGAATGAATTATCTACAAATTGCTTTACTCTAAAACTCCATCTGCTCACCAAGTGCACATCATAACAAGTTCAATTATACAACTCCCTCACTTAAAAATGCAACTCATTACACAATCCCAATTTTGGACATATTATGAGGTCAAGGAAAAGAGTTCATATCTTTATACTTCTAAAATGAATCTAGTTTCGATTAGCTCTAAACTCGTCAAGTAATTACTGCTAGCAGAATATGTGAAACTCATATGAAAAAAACCCTAAGCATCTGAAATAGACCCTTCCACCTCAAATTTGTTCAAACCTCTCTCCTATCCAGGGCACAATATACTGCCCTTATTAATTGGTGCTTACAAGTTAAAACCCTATTCCGTATTTGAAATTCAGTTTCTAAAATACCTTTAATAACTAAAGTTATGGAAAACTAGTCCATCCAAAAATGAAATGAAACCATATCATAAAGTATATACTTACCTAAACGGAAATAACATCAACTGATCACAAGAATTTGACCAAAAAATCCTACTACATTTTTCAAAAAAAAAAAAACTAAGTTCCTGTCAGTACAATTTAGGTACAATACAATTCCACAAATGCTTACCAAAAATACCTCCCTGCTTACAACATTCAGGGGCTAAAAGATCCTGTTACACCCTATGAAAGTTTAACTACTAAGGACTTCACAGCCATGGTGCCTCTTATTCAGATCACTAGATAACTGACATTCTTTAAAATACCCTAATGATAATCTTTACAATTCATCTTCTAGACTCACTGAGCTCGACACTTACCTTGACAGCAAGATGTAATGTGCAACTCAATACTCACTCATTAAGCACAACAGTATCCCAAATAATTTAACTATTTACAGACAGATCTGAGAATGCTATTATCAATCATGGAAACTTTTAAAGTAACATCATAACATTACGCCTTGTTTCCCCGAATGGTTGGGCAAGGTGTCCCTGTAGCAGGTTCACCCAGTTTTACACTTTTAAAGTATTCATATCATAATATCCTCCTGGTATATTAATTCAGAACAACTTTATAAAATTTGTATAAACACAAGCTGGGTTAAATGTGGTAGGAAGTGAGAGTGATACTAATAATTCACCTCCCACAGCACAAAACATACAGTAGCTCAACTTAGTGCTGGCATCAATTGAGATAGACACAGTGCCAACCAACATTGTGTTGATGATTATACCTCATTACTGATGAAAAATAGTTTAGAGAGTTTATTTAAAATGGATACGCCAAAAGCATATATATTGTACATTAAATATTAACAGTTATGGACTTATATACATACCAATTACAGATGTACATGACATTCACATAAAACAAAGCAACCTTCTTAAATTACATAAAATTAAAATATTGTATTCAGAAATAATGATAAAAGTACCTAATAAATCAGAATATGCCGTAACTTATTAACTAACTAAATTATTGCAGACAACTCTGAACATCTACTTTGTTTAACGAATTATATTTCAGATCGCCGTGAAGTAAAATTGGGAATCAAACGAGCTTACCTGTTAAGCGAAGTCTTGATTCTAATTTTACGAACGGCGATCTGAAATATAATTACCCACCCGCCACTAGCTAATATCCCCAAAGCTGCAATAATTAGTCTACTTAATTCACTTATTTTTCCAGGAAAACCTAGTGAATGTAAGTATGCGGAACTACTCTGTACAGAAAACAGAGCTTGTTCTCCATCATAAGGATCTCTAAAATTAGTGACATTCCTGCGTGTGTTGCCACCAAGGACGATAATTCTATTAAAAAAATATAAATTTATAATATTTTATATCTAAACGAACGCGATGTCTACGCTGTGCATAAGAATTACTACTTTGTTTAACGAATTATATTTCAGACCGCCGCACACTGGTCCCAAATGATAAAAAAGGGGACATTAAGAAATTTTTGACAAAAGGTCAACCGATTCAGCTTATTTTTTTTTTGTAGACAGCTGATGCAATTAAAAATCACTTTTGTACATTGAGTTTTTGCCAAAAAAGCCGTATTTTCAGAGAAAAAAAATATTCAAATATTTTTTGTATGAAAGAAATCCTAATTTTGTCTTTATCTTCCAAGATTCAAACGTATTCAAAATAAAACTTAAAGCAGCTTGTAGAGATGCTAATTGCTCACTACTTTGTCATAGACACTCTTCTGCGATTTTGTGCTCCTTTTGAGTTACAGGCACTTTAAATATTTTTTGTATGAAAAAATCCTAATTTTCTCTTTATCTTCCAAGATTCAAACGTATTCAAAATAAAACTTAGCGCAGCTTGTAGAGGGGCTAATTTCTCACTACTTTGTCATAGACACTCAACTGCGATTTTGTGCTCCTTTTGAGTTACATGCACTTTAAATATTTTTTCCTAATAAGTCATATGAAATGTAAAATACAACTTTTTATTTGACTACCCCAACAGTGGGTAGTCTTTGTTTACAAATGTAATACTTTGCTAGGGCTGTCGTCAACATAATATGAATAAATAAATAAAACAAACACAAAAAATAAAATAAAGCGCATTTTTTTTCAGTACCTGTAAACTTAGTAACTACAGTAAACTATTATTTTACAAATTTAAATAAACTAGAACATAAATTAATTTTAAGCGCATTTTTTCTCAGTACCTATAAACTTAATAACTTAAATAAACTAGATTACAAACTTACAAACTTAAATAAACTAACATCAACGTGCGTATGTTACAATGTGAATTATGCTAGCGGATCTTGTGGGGGATTATTCTCAATGTCGACGTATACTTCTTCCTCATCAGCATCTTCTAAATCGAGTTCATTGGGTGAAACGTCATCCTTTAGAAGATTTTCGGCTTCTTCAAACCTCTGCTGCTTTTGAATTTTGGTGAACTTCGGTCTTATGTTCGTAATGTACGGATCGGAGCTGATAAGTAACTGGTGTAAAATATCTTCATTTGTTTGCATTCTGCCTATCTTTCTAGTATGCTTTTCTCTGATTGAACGAAAATCTTTGTTTCTTGCTTCTGAGGCTTCTTCGGACATCATACCAATTGGAATAAAAGAAAAATGCTGGCAAATATCTGCACCATGCACTAAAAGTTTATGTACACTCGAAGGCATGTAATACCACGAGTACTCGCTGACATAAAGTTCTGCTGTTTCTCTGCAATAAATTCTAAATTTTTCAATATCTACATTTCTCCCAGAAGATATTGCCTGCAAAATTACAGCAAATCTCTTAATCAAATTAGCATTAACTCCTGTTATCTCAGCTGACCTTTCGTAATCATTGAAAAACCGTCGAGCTGTATTGCCATCGTTTGTTGTCCCAAAGCCTTGTTTGACGATATCAATCATTAAGCCAGTTACAACAAAAAACTCATGCTGCGTTAACTCTTTTCTTGATTTTCGGAGCAGTTTGTTCTCACCCCGAGCCGCCCATTTTTTGAAATCTAAGTTGTAAGATATGTGCAAAATACATTCCATGCATCGCAACCACATGTGAAGTGAAGATAAACCATATTTGTACATATCATGGTTTTCTGGTTTGTTAAAAACGAGGTTCAAGTTGTTCATATCTTTCGGATTTGTTAAGCAAATGTTGCAATTGGCTGCAGACTGTGTCTGTGAAAGTGCCGTGCAAACTTTGCCGTCGATCATCGTCATATGCAATTCATGAAATACTTCAAATTCGCCATCAAATAACTTTGTTGGTAGAAGGTTCTGAATTTCTTCTTGTAATGTTGCTTCTACTTGCTGAATATATTCTTTTGTTTCTTGTTTGAATTCGAACATAATTGGTCTGCAATAGTTTGTTGAAGAAGGGCGCGGATTTTCCCATACTATCACATCGTTGTCACTCATAAGGCGAAGTGGCACAAAACTAACCATAAATACAGAAGATTCTGAAAATATGTCACCAGTTGGTTTTTGTTTGTAACAACTTTGTGAAGAAGCTCCGTCACAGCCCCATTTACTAACTAGCTTCAAAACACCACCATTAATATTTGAACCAGTCACTTTCAAAATCTTCTCGGCAGTTAAATCAGAAGATAAAGACAAAATTAGGATTTCTTTCATACAAAAAATATTTCAATATTTTTTTTCTCTGAAAATACGGCTTATTTGGCAAAAACTCAATCTATAAAAGTGATTTGTAATTGCATCAGCTGTCTACAAAAAAAAAATCAGCCGAATCCGTTGACCTTCTGTCAAAAATTTCTTAATGTCCACTTTTTTATCATTCGGGACCAGTGTGCGCCGTTCGTAAAATTAGAATCAAGACTTCGCTTAACAGGTAAGCTCGTTTGATTCCCAATTATACCTGTTTTTTCTATTTGCGCAGCCGGAATAAATGCTTTCAAGCCATGCTTGTTAAGAAAAGCGCTGTTATTAATAAAATTACAGGCCGTATTATACTGTTTAAATATTACTGCTATTTTATTTGCGTTTATTCGTTGTATAGCCGTCACCCCTTTTATTTCGCTGGAAAATATGTGATTGAGATAGACAGGGCTCTTATTGCCTATTCTATCCTTATTGTTGGAAGCTTCAATGAATACTTTAAAGTCCACATAAGTGGCATTTTCTGGATATAGTCTTTTATAGTCTGGTTTCATGTAAGGTGGATAGTCAGAATGCTCACCGCCGCCGCCATCACTGCTGTCCATTCCAGTCCCTCCGCCTCCGGCCTCAGGCCGAGGACGTTTATGTGAGGTGTGCGGGTTATCCCCGCCCCCTCATTTCCCACCATTTTTCAGTTTTGCGCACCTAGCACTATTGTTTTAATTAACTTTTAAGCAAGAAACTAGCGAATATGTAACAAAAAAAAAAATTAAAAAAAAAAATCCGAACCGCTCTTTTTTAAAGTTCCCGCCAGAATCCACAGAGTACATTATAATATATGAGAATAGAGTGGCCAGTCGCCTTGGTAGTAAAGCGCCATCTATTAATAATTTTAGGAACTACAACCGGCTATGTATATACGTATAAGTAGCGAGTATAGTATACCTCTCCTATAGTTTGTTCCTTTGCAAAAAAAAAAAATTATTTTAGATCCTGGCACAGATAATATACTAGTACAGATACCCAATCCCATACAAAGAAATGATACCTCCCTAAGTCTGGCTATTGAGCTGGCTATTTTCCTTCCTCCATTGTTTCAACAGATGGCAGCATCAGCGACTCACAAATTGCCAGAGACTGTAGTTTTATAACGCCATCTAGAAGTCGACTTAGATACTTATGGCATTAAGATAGATTCTTTACATCGCACATCGCACGGTACGTTCAAGGACAAGTATATTAACAATACAACAAAAATATCTCGAGTTGACGGAATAGTTTCATTTTTGTGAGTGAGCTAGCAATTTTCACGCGGCAGTGAATGCCTCTTTATGTATTTTTTTGTATTTCAATGCTTAAATCTAGATTTTCATCTCCTCGTTACCAAATCTTACTATTGCTAAAACCCTAAAACTGAAATCACGCGTTCTTCATCCGAACTAATTTTGACAGTAAGCCCAAGTTCGCACGGATGTAATACAATTGCGACGACTTTTTCGTGCACTTGATTTTCAAATTCAAGGGTGTTTTTTCAACGCACTGGGACGAGAGTACGTCCCAGCGCGTTGGATTCTCAACGCTCAGCTTAAGGCGGGGTTACCCGTATAAACGACGTTTTCTATTGTCTTTTATTCGTAGATAATACGGATTAAAATTTTGAAAAAAACATATTACATATTTCACACTTTGATCTAGATATTTCAGCCATGCGATACACGATTACTTGCACTTTACTGCATCCAATTAAATCGCAAAAACATGTCTAAATTATGTTCAAATTTTTTTTTTATTTGAGTTATATTAGGCTTTGAATAATAAAACTTATACCATAATAAAGGTCGTAAAAAAAGTGATATAAACTGGCCAAAATAATGTGAAATATGAGAATACCAATACCACTAATTCCAAAATCAAGCGTTTTCATCTTTTCATGCGCTCGCCCCGTGCCATTTAGTCCCGAGCGGAACGTGTTGGAGGTCGGACGTATGCCAATTTTTGCAAGACCGCCACCCCGCTAAGTTTTATTACCGGCTGAGCCAAAAAACATATTGTAAATTATAATAGGTAACTAGGATTAGGATATCTGGATAAAGAATTGGGTTAGGTATTAGGATAGGTAATTATTATAGTTCAAATTTTTAATAGTTGTAAATAGTTAGTTTTTATTAGATACTTTTAGTTATATTTTTAAACAAAATGGGCAAAACTAAAAAAAAAAAATAGTTGTCATCGCTGGGTCTACGAAGGCTGAATAAACAAAAAAGGTAATTGAAAATATTATTATACACTACATTATATAAAGGTATTATATTTTACTTTACTAACGAATAGATTTACAAAACGCAAATATGTGTGTAAATCAGTTGAATTTCAACCCTATGACAATGTGAATAAAGACGCCACGCGCGCAAAATTTATAATGGTATATTTTACTCGCTGAATAGATTTACCATCCGCATCAAGGTGTGTAAATAGGTGAATTTGAAACCTATATCGCAGTGCATAAAGCCGCCACGCGCACTAATGTTGTAATGGATTACTATTTTCAAATGTCAAATAGGTAGTTAGTTCATCCCGCGCTGAGTTGGTCCGGGTGGTTTTTATAATGTTTATTAGCGTAGGTAGGTACTGTACAGTCGACCACACGTCGCGCGTCTGTGGTAAGTGATAAATAACACTATAATCTTGAGCTGGCCCAACGTACGGAGTTTCATTAGAATAAGAGACCAGTTTACACTGGTTTTGTTTCCACTGACATGACGTGCGGCCTACTGTACGTGTTTACGCGACTCGCAGGACAAACTGCATAAATAAACGAATTTGATAGGTAATAAAAAGGTACCGAGCGCCTGCGTAATATTTCAACAAGGTTACAAAGTCCTAATAAAATCTCAATATGTATAATAAGAGCCTTTGCCTAGTCTTATAATATTTGTTATTTACTGCTGATATGTCCGGTTTCACTTATCGTACATCTAAATAGGTAAATGCCTAAATAAAAGCGCGTATTTCCTACGTGAGAGTTGAAAATTCAACAGTGCAATAATATTTAGGCGTTCATTTAGAAGTAAGCTATGTATCCCACAACCACCACAACACAACAAATAATAATATTTACACTTTTTTACACTCGTGCCATAGTGTAGAAATGTACAGTATGACCATTTCCTACAAAAATATTATTTATTATTTTCGGTAACGTTTAGGCACAAGCTCGTTTATGCGCAGTACACTACTTACTAAAAACACTGTATCAAATTATGACAAATAAATAAATAAAAACTACATATATTTAGCTAGTTTGGCTATACACACGTTATCCAAGGCATAACTTTATTCAGTGTTTATTGGCAAGAGGAAAAGTATTTAGAAATTGTAAATTACATTTATCAGACTGTTTTTAATCGTTTTTGAGTAAATAAATATATTATTATTGTAATATATTTATTATTATTACTATAGGGTCTATGACATTTCTCGGGACATTAGGGTCCCGGACCTTTGGAAGGCGTACGAGGGGCCGAAGCCAACTCGCAGAGGCCCGTTAGACGTTTTGAATGAAATTATTATTATATTTATTTTTAATTATTATTCATTAGGTTCAAGTTAATCAATACCTACCTAATCTATCTATAACCTTCAAAAATACATAATAGAAAATAAAATAAAATAAACTTATATTAATCAATTCAAGTTGATCTACTGCATTGCTCTGTTATGTGACCCAACTTACTACCTACGCGAGGTCGTGAACTCATGAGCGGTGCGCTTGGCGCTCGCGTTTCCCGCGCATCGTAATTTGTTACGTATCGCTACTCGTTGCGGGGGCTGGGGTAAGCGTTGTATGCCTACTGCGCTCGGGCTCGGCCCGCCTTAACACCGAGAGTTGAAAATCCAGTGCGCGATAAAATCCCGACGCCATTTAATTACATCCGTGCGAAGGATGGCTTAATGTTTTTAAAAATATCAAATAAAACCGGCCAAGTACGTGTTGGACCACGCATAATGAAGGGTTCCGTAGTTAGGATGAATTTATCCCAAGAACAAACTTAACTTTGTAGTTGAAAAACATGTTCTCCCATACGGAATGTATACGGGAGAACATACGGAAGAACATGTTTTTGCAACCGCTTTAAGTTGGTTGATTTATTACTCGTTAACTTATAGATCCTACTTAGCTGTGATAGTTTTCCTTTTAATTTCGTTATAAATACTCCTCCTGTGATCTTTTTTCACATAAACCAACCATTTAGCTGGCAGGGTGGGGGAGGACACTTGACTCTAATAAAAATCGTCACCATTAGCTACCTATGTACTTTTAAAACGTTTCGTACAAATCCTTTTTAGGGTTCCGTACCCAAAGGGTAAACCGGGACCGTATTACTAAGATTCCACTGTCCGTCTGTCACCAGACTCTATCTCAGGAACCGTGATAGTTAGACAGTTTAAATTTTCACAGATGATGTATTTCTGTTGCCGCTATAACAACAAATACTAAAAAACAGAATAAAATAAATATTTATGGGAGCTCCCATACAACAAAGTGATTTTTTTTTGCTCGTTTTTATAGATAATAATGGTACGGAACCCTTAGTGCGCGAGTCCGACTCGCACTTGGCCAGTTTTTTATAGAATTTTTAGAAAGGTATTGGTAAAATGAAAAAAAAAATTAAGTCGGTAGGTATTTGCCAAAAACATGTTGAAACTTTTCTTTCAATTCCTTTATTTCTATGTAAAGTAGGTATTAGATTATAAAAATTATGTTGTTTGATTTTCCTACCAAACGCTTATACAGTATGTCATGACAAATTGAGTAAAACGCCATCTATTGCAAAGAGCTCATCAACTCAGAACTTTATCATTCTATGGGTTCGAATTCAAGTAAAAGGTTTGACTTATCGTTTTTGTTGGAAATACGTGATTTACACTAATCTTACTTCAGCCAAATTCTGCCGTTTATTCGTTTTTAGTGATTGTTAATTTATAATTGTTCCCTATGCTGCCATCTATGATTATTTTTTCAACACTAATTATAATTTGTTCGAGTTGAGACCCCATGATCCTGGATTCATCTACGTTTCCTCAAACTGATGTGAGAGTAATAGTAAATTATCAGTGCAGAGAAAACGTAGATGAATACAGGTTATAAGGGGGTAACAAAACTCATTGTAGAGTAGACAAAGTATATTTATTTGTGTCTCTTTTTATAATATTCAATACATAATTCTTTGACAACATCGTTATCTGAATTTTCTGTTATGGTGCCATTTAATAATAAATTCACATCACGACACTAGTTATGTATGAAAAATTTAGAACAAAATTCAAATAAAATATCTATCAATTCTTTTCTGTGGTCTGGGCAAGTCAAAAAGTTAAAATCAACTACCGTGTACAAAATTGTTTTCATGTAACTTTTGATGCGAGGTAAATCACTCTTTTTTTTTTAAATCGATTTAAGAACATCTTGTATGGCAGAAAACAGCTTTAGAGTATTTTCGGAAGGGTAGGTGAGTGATTTGAATGAAGAATACTCTCTTTTACTTATGTATTCATTCAGTTCTGTTTTATCATTATTAAATATAATTCCCTTACATTTGTTGCAGTTTCTGAATACTTTTTGTTTTGCCTTTTTTATTACATAACCGGTTACGTAGCTAAGCTGGCTAATAATTTTAGGATTTCTGCTTTTGTGACTAAAATCTATAATTTCACAATTTATGTCATCAAAATCAATATCACTGATTTCTGTTATAAGATTAATGTCTTCATTTGTCAGTAAGCAATCCATAGATTGAAAAATTTTGCAATCATCTTCTTCACAATTTGACCCTACAGAATGATGACTTGACAAATTATTAATCAGTAAACTTGCGAATGCTGATTCAAAGCCTGATGGTGTTGGAGATATATTTCTGTAACCATGAGAACGTATAGATCCAAAAAAATTCTCCAGTGGATCTTGATTTAAGTGTCGCATCCAGAATGATTTAATGTTATACTCTTTAAATAATTTATCTTTCAACAATTCAATACCTTCCAGCGTACGTAACCAGTTAGTTACTGATGGCACACTACCTTCCCTTCCCTCTTTACTGACGAATTTAATACATTTTAATATCTTTTTTTGCTCTTGTCCATACTTTGCTATGTTCAGAATTTGGCGTGACTGCTCTTAAAAGTAATTTACCGCTCCTTTTTTTCGAGTTGTCATAACTGCCATTCATCGAATCGAAAAGTTCGTCGAAAAACAGCAAGACGTCGGCGGTATCTCTGCACTCCCCGGGAAGTATTTTTTTTTTCTGAAAAATTAGAAATGCAATTAATTGTAGAAATATGACTTTTAGATACACTTTGAAGATGACCAAAAGCAGCAAATAACAATTAATTAATACTATGGGTCAGATAATCAGTGCTATAACATAGCTTAGAAAGTTAGCTTAGTTTCAAAGTTTCAATGAATTATTTATTTGAGTGCGATGGATTTGAAATATATCCCCATTTAATATATTATCTTTAAAGAAATTACGGACTATAGGATCAGGAATGTGTATCTGATGGATGAGTGATTATTATACTACTCACCGGCTAGGTATCCCATACTGGTTGCAACAGTTCTGCTGAATATTTGAGTTGCCATCTTAACCTTCATTTTAGGGATTTTTTTTGGGTCAATGTGGGCTTCCGTTAGATTTTTCATAATTTTTAGTCCTTTATAGGAAGAATTCTCTTCATAAAGTTTTATTAAATGTTCCCATTTCGCAACTTTTACTTCGTTTTCTATTATGACTTTCATGTCCTTTGTAATTAAATTATTCCTAATCCCTTTAATTAGATGTGGGGGATCGAACAGGGGTATTATTTCTTTGTCATTAATTTCAAATAATCTATGATTGAAATTTTGATTTCTTCTTATACAGGGTTATTGGTAAAACACCAACAACCTCTTAAGGGGTCATTATACTCATCATTATGAACAACTTTCACTATGGGAACAAAGCTGATATCGCAAAAAAAAAATCTGCTGCCCATACATTTATGTTCGCATAAACTAGTAAAAATGTTGGGAACAGCTGATTTTGTTTTCGCGATTTCAGGTTTGGTCCCATAGTAAAAGTTGTTCATAATGATGAGTATAATGACCCCTTAAGAGGTTGTTGGTGTTTTACCAATAACCCTGTATAATTAACCCGAGTTTCTTCTATTAATTCGTATATGGCACTGACATTTGTTGTGCCTTGGTCACGGACTGTTGCAAGAATGTTGAGTCCACATTGTTGCAACTCAGTTATAATATTTTTTATTAAAATTTTTAAATCTTCTTTGGGAGTTGTTCCTCTGCAAAATGTATAAACCACTGGCTGCTTATAGTTTTTCATGAATCCCCTTATCATAAAAACGAGCGCATGATCCGCAATGTTTCTTTTTGTTTGTCTTCCATTATTGACATATCCAGTAATTGCATCTCTTTTTCTATTAAAATCAAAGTGAGGCGTTATTGATATTTCGTCAAATAAAAGGATGCACAACTTTTCATTTTCTGTCATTTTCTAGACCCTTTTCTTTAACTGTATAAATATCTTTTTGTTTAATCCTGGTCTTAGACCAGCACAAGAAATAAGTCTACTCAGTGTGGTAGGGGATGGCAAAATAAAAATTTTACTGAGCCATCTATATGCTTTTGGTCCTTGTTTATAAATGCTGGGAGCCATGATTTTTTAATCTTTCGTGAAACGTCTTCCCATTTTTTCTTTGGATATTTCACGAAATTGCACAGTTGTGAACAATACTGCCAATGTCGTAAATTTTTGTAAACACTTCTGAAAAGTTATATTTTCGCAAAGTTTCAAAGCTTTCTTCAGTCGCGTGGCATATTTATCTTTCTTTTGTCGTAACTTTTTTACTTATATATTTTTTCAGATTTACTATGTTCGGTGCTGAAAAAAAAAAACTTATCAAGAGATGGCTCAGTTATTTTACAAAAATTAAAACGAACTTGAAAGTTCTTACAAAAAGTAATTATAATTATTTTTTGTAAGAACTTTCAAGTTCGTTCAATTATAACAGTATAATCATTAAAACAAATGTGTGAGTACCTTTTGTCACAGTTGCAGCTGGTTGTTTTAGGGAAATATTTTTGACCCCTGAAGATTTAGCAGGCACAGCTGAATCTAGAAAATTTATAATAAGTATGTTATTCTCTGAGTTATATAAACTATGCTTATGTAAACCATGCATTTGAGTATAATGACAACTGTTAAAAAAAATCGTAAACGAAGTTTTAGTTTAGTTTTAGAAGCTAGAAAAAATTGGACTGAATAAACTTGATTATTTACATGACTTAAGGATTTGTGTTACTTTTAAAGAGCTGTATGTTTTGAATCATAATTAGGTGGTTCAAATTTGCAAAGAGTATGTGTTATCATGGGGGATATACTATCAATTTTATTAATAAATATATGAAAAGAAAATAATAAGGGGCCTTTCGTACAAAAAAAAGAGTTTCTTTTTTGTTTTAGCTCTATCTAAAATACTGTAATAGATACAAATGCCGAAATTGGTGGGATCATAGTACAAACCCTAGAGTACAATACTGCCCTGCTAAGCACAAAGGCGGTATCTCAACCGGAGTAAGTTTTGAGAAAATTGACTTTTGTAAATTGAAATTTAAGGAAACATGGAGATATAAAAAACTTCTTAGGGTTTTTTTAAATGTTTTAAGTTAGATAGCGTTATTTCGCTTATACCATTAGATGCGAAATTGTTAAAGCTATTGAATGGTATAAAAAATACTAAAAGTGTCAATCTCAGAGATACCGCCTTTGGGCTTAGCAGGGCAGAATAACAAATATTAAAAATCGGCCAAGTACCACACTTGGGGTTGCGGGTAGGTAACTCTCAGTGCATGAGTCCGATGTGAAACTAGCGAGTTTTTATATTTTATATTGTGGGCTTTCAGTAATGCACGTAAACTAGACTGTAACGGGCACATAATAATGATTTAAATTATTAAAAAATTACCTGATTTTGCAAGTTTTTGAGGTTCACTGGTCTTTGTGGGTATTGGTTCACAGGCCTCGGTGGACATTGGTTCCCTAAAATGAGGTGGACCTGTTAAAAGAAGGTAACCAGTTATTAAATATTTTTTTAGAAATAATGAACAACCAAACTGCTTATGTGTATGGTATAGTAACATACATCTATAAACTCATGCCTTTTTCCTATGGGAATAAAGTCATACTCAAATAAATTAATGTCTTATCTATCATACTACTGTTAAGATAAAGTTGATATGATATACATATTTTATTTAACAAATTTAGATTTTATCATTGGATCTGTATCATCCATACATTCATTATATGTATTTGATGTGGTTTTCACTGATCTATTGGAGTGTCCTTCTTCTTGGAAACAAATGAAACAATAATAAATATCCAAGATTTACTGAGTGGAAATAGTAAATACAACTTTTTTTGATAAGATTTTAAAAATCTAAAAGTATTAAGTAAATCTCGCTTATGAAGTTGGTGCCAATTTGACAAGCCCCACTAAAAAAAATTGATAACACTACTAGATCATTTTAGATTTTATGAATTTAGTTGTTTTAAAATAGTTTTATTTTTGACTTTTTAGATTTATACCATGGTAACCATAGAGGTACTTCAAGAAATGATAAAGTAAGATAAAGGAGATAAAATTACGACTTACCTGTAGATGTGGAAGGTTCAGCAAATGTTGGATAGTAATTGGTCACATTGGTAACATCTGACAATGGTCTTTTACGAGTAATGCCTGTAAATGAAATACATACATATATTAAATACCCTGAATTAAGCTGATTACATACAATTTGTGTCATTAGTACCTATGTCAATGAATGGAGATAGGTCAATTCAGCAACAATAAAAATTAGTTGGAAAATAAGATAAATTTTATTATTAAATATTTATATGTATTTATTCATTGTAATTTTAAAGTTCAATATTATGTTTCCTTTAATTTGATTTTTGTATAATTAAATAACAATAATGTAACTTTTTTACTATTTCGAGGCACACTTTTTTTACAACTAAAACTATGAATAACAGTTCTCCAATGAATATAGGCAAATAAATGTTTCAAATACCTTTTAAGTGCAAGGTAGGCACTGCATTAGCACTTAATCTTGAACTTCTTGTATGATATTTGGATTCAAAATGTTTGTGACATACTTTTCTATTTTTAAATATAAATTGGCTGTCCAACACTAGAAGATCTCCTCCAATTGCGTAAAGCCAGGTTTTAAATCTGCCATCTTCTTTATTGGGGTTGGGAAACGAATGCAAAACTACATAGCAATCTTCACCTGGAATTGGAGACATAAGTTTATTTTTTGAAAAACTATGTCTTACATACTTCTGTGATAAAGTCCACAGTTAAGACTGTATGAATACCTTATGTTTATACTTACTACGAGCTGAAGTGCAATGACGAACACAACAACATCTGAAAGGAGATGCGGATTCTGGCGGGAACTTTAAAAAAGAGCGGTTCGGATTTTTTTTTAAATTTTTATTTTTGTTAAATATTCGCTAGTTTCTTGCTTAAAAGTTAATTAAAACAATAGTGCTAGGTGCGCAAAACTGAAAATGGTGGGAAATGAGGGGGGCGGGGATAACCCGCCCACCTCACATAAACGTCCTCGGCCTGAGGCCGGAGGCGGAGGGACTGGAATGGACAGCAGTGATGGCGGCGGCGGTGAGCATTCTGACTATCCACCTTACATGAAACCAGACTATAAAAGACTATATCCAGAAAATGCCACTTATGTGGACTTTAAAGTATTCATTGAAGCTTCCAACAATAAGGATAGAATAGGCAATAAGGGCTCTGTCTATCTGAATCACATATTTTCCGGCGAAATAAAAGGGGTGACGGCTATACAACGAATAAACGCAAATAAAATAGCAGTAATATTTAAACAGTATAATACGGCTAATAATTTTATTAATAACAGCGCTTTTCTTAACAAGCATGGCTTGAAAGCATTTATTCCGGCTGCGCAAATAGAAAAAACAGGTATAATTAGATTTGTACCAGCAAACATTTCGAACAAAGAACTATACACCAAACTATCATCAATTTATGAAATAATAGCTATAAGAAGATTCACTAAGAAGATAGGACAGGAGCGAGTACCACTACAAACAGTTAGCATTACTTTTCTATCGAATATTCTTCCAGACAATGTACAATATGATTTGTTTTCATACCGAGTTTTTGAACATGTTCCCCCATTACAGCAATGTTTCCGTTGCTTTAAATTTAACCACTCTGCTAGGGTATGCAATGACAAACAAAGATGTTCCATTTGCGGAGGTGAGCATTTATATAAAGAATGTGATAGACCAACAGAGATCTGCTGTTGCAATTGCAGCGGGCCTCATCTTGCAATTTCTAGATTATGTCCAATTAAGTTAAATAAAATTTTAGAAAAGAAAAATAAGATTAGGTACTTATGCAAGTACTACATTGACGAATACTGAATTTCCACCTCTACTACCTCCAAAAATGAAACCAACTGACATTGTAAATAAGTCTGTAAATAAAGCTGTACATACATCTGTAAATAAATCTGTACATAAATCTGTAAATAAGTCTGGATTTGTAAACAATACTGTACATAGTGTAAATAAATCTAAAGATGTCCCTCCTAAAGTAGACATCAAAGCCCAAATTGTTGCCAACAATGATGTACTAATGGCCCTAGTACAGACATTGGTGGAACTGGGTAATAAGGGAGATAATACACCTACCACCGTAAATAGTATTAAAGAAATATTACTTAAAAATCTCAAGTAATGGATCCAAGTCACACATTGTCTAAGCTACGTATTGCTCAATATAACATTCAAAGTGCTAATAGTAAAAAACCCTTATTGATTCAATTCTTACGAAACCAAAATATTGACATTTGCTTACTTAACGAAACATGGTTTAAAGACAATAGTTTCAGAATACCTGGATATAATATTTATAATAAAAATTCCAAAAATACTCATAATGGTGTAGCAATACTGATTAAGCCATATTTAAAGTACAAAGTTTTAAACACTAGATTTTATGAAGACATTCAAACAGTTGCTCTGTCCTTATCTACTACACATGGTAGCTTGACTATTCTTTGTGTATACTGTCCTCCTTCTAGTGGACATATACGGATCAATAGATTACGTAATATTATTAATGATCTTCCAAAGCCCATATTTGTCAGTGGTGACTTTAATGCACACCACATTGCATTTGGTTGTCTATCGACTAAGAGCAGAGGTCATGATTTATTTAATATAATTGATGACTTGGATTTATGTATTTTAAATGATGGTAGTTCTACAACTGTTAACAACCCGAGACGGAATCCGTCTGCAATTGATGTTAGCTTTACTAGTGCTAACCTCGCATCAATATGCGAATGGTCTGTACATGATGATGCCATGGGTAGCTATCACTACCCAACAATAATAGAGATTTCACTACAAATAGATAAATATCATATTAATCCCCCTGTTGATAGGTTTATATATAAAAAAGCAGATTGGGAAAAATATAAAACTATTTCTAAAACAATATTCAATGATTTAGTCCTAAAATTGCATGATCCTATTTCAACCTATAATGATTTTTGTTCTCGATTGGATACTTTAAAAGATATGACAATTCCTAAACTTAGTAAACCAAATAATTTTAAAAGCAGACCTCCAGCTCCTTGGTGGAATGACATTTGTGAAAAAAGTGTAATTCTCCATAATACACAATATCTATATAGTTTTAATGCGTTGTAAGAACAACGCATTAAAACTATATAGAAGTGAACCTATTATGGAGAACTATTTAGATTACTTAAAAAGAAAAGATGCACTTAAAAAAAGAACCATATCGGTGTTGGAAATAATTACAACAATGATGTTGGTATGTGCCTAATACACATCATGGAGTTCGTATATGTGTCCCAGTATAAACTCTGCTGATATAGAATAAGTTTTCTAGACAGATGTCACTTTCAAAAACGTGCTAGTACTGCTGATCGTTTTGCCTGTAGTGATGCACAATATATTTTGGAGTCTAATATGTTATTTTGTTGAGTAGTCCACGGAATTTCCAACATGGTAGCAGAGCGTGGTTATTCGCTACTCTAATAACCGTTTTCCAAGTGTGTGCGTGTGTTTTCGTAAAATTATTTTCAAAATTCATTCGCTAGGAAACAAAAGATGGCAACGGCCATTCAGAATGTTTCTATTGAAAAATTATCCGGAATCCAAGATTATCCATCCTGGAAATTCATGATGCGGATGGTGCTCATTCATGACGATCTTTGGGATTGTGTGGGCACAACTGAAAATAAAAACGAAGATGCCAAGAAACAGCAGAAAGCGCTCGCAAAAATCGCTTTAAACGTGAAGCCTTGTGTATTTCCACAAATTAGAAATGCCAAGACGGCTCGCGAAGCATGGAGCAACCTTCAGAAGGCATACGAAGACCGAGGCTTGTCACGACGGCTCGGATTGCTTCGCACATTGTTCGCCACCAAATTAAGCGAATGTGCGAGTATGGAGGCATACGTTAATAAGGTTATGGATACATCGCAACAACTGAGCGACATCGGAGCGGCTTTGGAAGATGACTTCGTGGCCGTGATTTTACTCAGCGGTTTGACAAGCGATTACGACCCGTTGATTATGGCTCTAGAAAATTCGAACACGTCACTGTCAAGCGAAAATGTCAAAGCGAAATTGCTTCTGGAAAATGCAAGACGCAATGAGAAAGGCGAAGATGCTACGGCTTTAGCAGCCCGGAAAGCACCCAAACGAATTAAGTGCTTCAGATGCAAAAAGAGTGGGCATATCAAGAAGGATTGTCCTGACAACTCTGACGGCAAGAAGAGTGGCCGGAAAGGCCAGGCGCATCTCACAGCGTTGGCCGCAGGCGTCAAGCGAGACGTTTGGTACGTCGACAGCGGTGCGGCGCAACATTTTTGCAATGATCGCAGGTTTTTATCAGATTTTACAACTGGAAAGCCAAAGAAGGTCTTAATTGCCAATGGTGAAGCATTGCAAACAGCTGGAAAAGGAACTGCGCAAGCTGTGTTAAAGGACAACAGTGTGAGATCGATAAGTAATGTGTACTTAGTCCCTAAGTTATCTGCTAATTTATTATCTGTTAGTGCGATGGATAAGAAAGGTTACGAAATTGTGTTTCGTTCTGGCGTGTGTACAGTCTATGACAACGGGCAGGTTTTGGCTACAGCTACTCTGAGAGATGGTATTTATGAACTTGATGCCATTGAAACTGTTTCTGTTTCGTGTAGCGAGCTATCCTCGCAGGCCATGTGTTCGTCTTTATCTGTAGGTACAGGTGACAGCAAAGCGGTGCCGGCATGTCAACTGAAGGATGACAGTCGTCCTGTTGCCGTCAGCGTGGAGCAAACGCCGCAGTACCCTGCTACTGGAAGGCAACAAATTTGGCACCGTCGTCTATCACATCTGAACACCCGAAGCATGGAGTTACTGCGAAAAGGTATGGTCAAAGGTATTTCTTATGACAACAAGAACTTTCAGTCGTGTGTTTCTTGCATGTTAGGTAAACAGACTAAGTTGCCATTTCCAAAGAAATCTGAGACTAGGGCCAAGGAAATCCTTGGAATAGTTCACAGTGACGTCATGGGACCACTGCCGTGCCCGTCTCTAGGTGGAAAAAAATATTTTCTGTTGTTCATTGACGACCTGTCACGAAAAACATTTGTTTATTTTCTTAGGAGGAAAGATGAGGTTTTCGAGTTGTTTAAAGAATTTAAAGCTCTCGTAGAAAACCAAACCAATAAGAAAATAAAAGTTCTTCGTAGTGACAATGGTGGTGAATATGTCAATTCTAAATTTCAGAAGTTCCTGAAGAAGCATGGGATTCGACATCAGACCACGGTTCCAAGGTCATCGGCTCAGAACGGAGTCGCGGAACGCGCGAACAGAAGCGTTACGGAGAAAGCCAGGTGCATGCTCCAGGAAGCAGGCTTGAAAAAGCAATTCTGGGCAGAAGCGGTCAACACCGCCGTCTACCTGAAGAATCGCTCTCCAACTAAGGCTGTGATGGGGAGTACACCGGAAGAAAAATGGACAGGTAAAAAGGAGAATCTGAGTTACCTACGCATTTTTGGATGTCAAGCTTATGCCCTACAGCACAAACGGGACAAATTGGATCCCAAAAGTAAGAAATATATTTTTGTCGGATACTGTGACGAGTCAAAGGGTTACAGATTGATAGATCCGGCGAGCCCGAAGAATATCATTAAAGCAAGAAATGTCAGTTTTCTAGAACATGCTTTTTGGAATGACACTTCATCAGATATGAATGACAGTTCACGTTACACTCAGATTGGTTTGTTTCCAAACAATGTAACTGTCGCCGATAATATTCCAGTGCAACCCGCCTTGCCCGATTTACCCCAAGAACCCGCAGAAATATCTAACGAAAACTGTCAAGATAACAGGACCATTGTGATAGATGATTCTGAGAGCAGTAGTGAGAGCCCAGATGATCCTGCGGATGAGACGTACCTCCCAGGAGATTCCACACTGGAAGACTACGAGAACTCTACGGACGAAACTAGTGAGTTTGAGTCAGCTAGTGTAGCACGCACTGTATGCAGTGACACGGGGGACCCTCAGACAGTACGCGAGGCACTGAATGGCCCAGAAGCGAGTAAGTGGAAAGCCGCGATGGCGGAAGAGTATAAATCCTTCATCGATAATAAGTGTTGGACTCTGACTAACCGCGATACGAAGCAACGGCCTGTCAAATGCAAGTGGATCTTTAAAAGAAAGCTTGGCCTTGACGGGGAAATATTGAGGTACAAAGCGCGCCTAGTTGCAAAAGGTTATACCCAGAAATACGGTATTGATTACGAAGAAACGTTCTCCCCTGTAGTACGATATTCTACTATACGTACGTTGCTAGCTTTGGCAACAGAACATAACATGAATATCGAGCATCTGGATGTAAAAACGGCGTTTTTAAATGGAGACTTAAAAGAAACCGTTTTTATGGAACAGCCAGAGGGCTACAAGATTAAAGGCCAAGAAGATAAAGTTTACAAGTTGAATAAGGCCATATACGGACTGAAGCAAGCTTCGAAGTCTTGGTATGAGAAAATAAATAGCGTTTTGACGAGCAAAATGAAATTCAAACGTTTATCTTCCGAACCTTGTGTTTATGTCAAGTCGAGCGGGAAATCTATGATTATAATTGCGCTCTATGTTGATGACATAATGCTATTTTCTTCAGCTGGTTGCCGAGATACGGCAGGAATCAAAGAAGAACTGAAGAAGGCCTTCGAAATCAAAGATTTAGGGCCAGCACATCACATTCTTGGAATGAGGCTTTGCAGACAGAACAAGGAAATAACTCTAGACCAGTCAAGCTATATTAAGAAGGTGCTAAAACGATTTCATATGTCAGATTGCAAACCTGCACAAACACCTATGGAGGCAGGTCTGAAGCTCGTGAAATCTACAAAAAAGGATTGTACGCACGACTACAGAGGCCTGATAGGATGTCTGATGTACATAGCGGTATGTACCCGGCCGGATATTGCGCACGCTGTAAGCTCGCTCAGCCAGTTCAACGACGCGTACGATGAGACTCACTGGAAGGCGGCAAAACGTGTTCTTCGCTATCTGAAAGGTACGCCTGATCATTATTTAACTTTTCAGAAGTCAGGGTTGGACATTATTGCATATGCTGACGCCATTGATATATAAAAACCCAAGATGCACAGTCTCGAATAAAAGTAACGCTCGAAAGTGTCCCGAAACTCTATTTCTGTCTCTTTCTATAAGCTACAAGCATATATTATTGCAAGTTCAACCTTACGCCAATTGTTTAAAGTTGTTATTTTAACGCAGGTACTTAAAGCAATAAAATTTTACGACCGACCGTGGTCGGTAGGACAAGGTATTGAGTGGAGTCGAACATGACTTTTTGTTTTTCATCTTACGTTATTAGTTAGTATTTTAAGAGTTTGTAAAATTGTGTTTTAAACACATAAATATACTTTTATTTCTGCATAAATATGTTTTTGGGTAGCCTATGGGTATATAAAAAAACAAATAATAACTGTTAAAATTGTTTATTCAAATATAAAGAACGAAGTTTTACGAAGACGTTTTATGCCTTTAAAAAAGTGACATACATATCTTCATCCAAAAATGCTCGGAACAAAGGACGCTTGAATTATTCGACTTAAAAAAATCTTCTCGCCTTTGTTGGCTGACGATTGATGTCCATTCTCCACATCGTATTGGGTCACGAGGAAAACTAAAATATAAAAATTAGAAGTTTCCATGAAGTTTCTAATGAGACACTTACAGACTACAGACTACGCGACACTTCAGTCTATCCTTAGCATGCCGCATGTCGCGAACTCATAAGTTGGCCCATAAATGAATCGTTATACATCATAATATTTACGAACATTATAAAAATGTTAAATTGGCTACCTCCTGACCTACACGTTATGTAACGTAAATATATATATTTTTCAAAAACTACATACAAAAAAGGTTCAAAAGTACATAAATTTATTAATAAAAAGAAAAACAAACAAAAAAAATAAATCGACTCCACTTATTAGAACAGGGTCATTTTTATAATGCGACTAAAATAAAAAGGAGACTGTAATGCGTTGTTCTAACACTGACCAAGCAGCCATTGAAGTTAGCCGTATTTTACTTTGAGCGTTGAATGAAGTTTTTAGAAAAAATAAATCAAAATCACACATTGCTTGTTATAATCGGTCATAAAAACAACAAAAACTAGTCAATAAGTTTTTTACTTACCGAAAATACGATATCCCATCCTTTTTTAACCTTCTTGACGTAATATTTTTACAATTTCTCACAGAACACTTCGGCATTTTTAACGACTGCTTCCAGACGCGAGCGACGCGAGACTATTTGAAATGAGCGCACAATTTAGAATGTTGCGCTCATTTTTTGGGGACGTTTTTTAGACGTTGAGTGTGCATCTTGGGTTTTTATACATCAATGGCTGACGCTGATTTTGCGTCAAATGAGGTCGATCGCCGATCTTATACCGGCTATGTGTTCAAAGTGGGAAATTCTACCATCTCTTGGGAGAGTAAAAACAAAAAACCGTGGCTCTTTCAAGCACAGAGGCCGAATATATGTGTCTGTCAGATGCTTGTAAAGAGGCTCTTTTTCTACGCAAGTTTCTGTTCGAAATTTACGGGGTACAGTATAGGATTACATTGTTTAATGATAATCAGTCTGCACTGAAGTTGTGCACTAATTCTATGTACCACGCCAGAACGAAACACATTGACGTAAGACATCATTTCATCAGGGAAATCGTTGAGGAAGGTACAGTCGTTATAAAATACCAATCTACTGATGAAATGGTGGCCGACGTTTTAACGAAACCGTTGGCAAAGGAAAAACACGATAAGTTTGTATGTCGTTTATTTATATCGTTAAATAAATGACATAATGGTTCTAAGCAGTAAGTAAGGTATAGGTACTTGCAGAAGTATAATTTGTTTTAGATCCGTATCACATAGTTTTGAATATTTACTGTTTATATGTGACGGATACTTTGATAAATTTATACTTTTGCTATGTCTTTTGCTGTTGTAATGTTTTATTATTTTTTAGACAGCGGATGTATCTATGCTTAGATTATTTATAGTGTTCAACGTGTGTAATGTGATTTACATGAGTTTATATTGGTTCAAGGGCCAGTGTTGGAAATAATTACAACAATGATGTTGGTATGTGCCTAATACACATCATGGAGTTCGTATATGTGTCCCAGTATAAACTCTGCTGATAAAGAATAAGTTTTCTAGACAGATGTCACTTTCAAAAACGTGCTAGTACTGCTGATCGTTTTGCCTGTAGTGATGCACAATATATTTTGGAGTCTAATATGTTATTTTGTTGAGTAGTCCACGGAATTTCCAACAATCGGAACAAAAAAGAATAGGTTGGGATAACTTATGTAACACATTCAATAGAACTACTCCTATAAGTAAGATTTGGAATCTTCTAAAAATGTTTAAGGGTATAAGAGCTGGTAATAAATCATATAAGGATGAGTTTATTTCTCAATTTCTAGATAAATTATCCGACAACAGCAGTCTAAATAATGTTAATAATTTAGGCAATATTTTCGAATTAAACAATGATAATCTAAATTCAAAATTTTTGTTAGATTTTTTTACATGGTCTGAATTTAAAATGAGTTTGTTATCTCGGAAAGACACTACACCTGGTTTAGATGATCTCCCCTATTGTACTATTAAAAATTTAGATGAATCTGCACAAAAAATGTTTCTTAATATCCTTAATTTACTCTGGCATTGTAAATGTATTCCACAATCGTGGAAAACACAATGTATCATTCCAATACTCAAACCAGATAAACCCTCAGAGCTTGCCAGCTCTTATAGACCAATGTCACTGTCTTCATGTTTAGGTAAATTATTTGAAAACATGATTAAAAATCGTTTGGATTGGTATATGGAATCTAACGGCATCATTCCACATGTACAATATGGATTTCGTCGAGGGCGAAGTTGTGCAGACAGCTTCACTTCCTTAATTTCAGACCTGAAACATGCAAAGGATAGAAAGTTGAACACTGTTTGTGTATTTCTAGATGTTCAAGGTGCCTTTGACAGCCTAGATCCGACTATACTTGTACAAGTTATGTCTAGGTTAGGTGTGCCTGGCCAACTATGTAAATGGATATATAATTTTTTGAATAATAGAACACTCTATGTAAGACATAATAATACATTGCAAGGTCCAAAATGTGCATCTAGGGGTACAATGCAGGGTGCTACACTATCTCCTTTGTTATACAATATATACACAAGTGAAATCTGTAAATTTATTAATAATAATGTAGATATTCTGCAATTTGCTGATGATATTGTTTTGTACAGTAGTAATTATAATGTAGAAATTGCAATTGAAAATATTAACAGAGCCTTGTCCCAACTATTTCACTATTACAATGTGCTACATTTAAAAATTAATCCCTCCAAAAGCATTGTTATGATATTTGGAAATGAGAACACAAATTCAAAAGTAGTTTATAACGGAGAATCTATAAATCCAGTAAATTCTAAGAAATTTTTAGGCATAGTAATAGACAGGAAATTAACCTTTGAGGAACATATTAAATATATATCAAAGAATGCTCTAAAATGTTTAAATGTAATTAAATGTCTTGCAGGTGTCTCATGGGGAGCAGACCCGAAAATATTATCAATTTTGTATAAAAGTATAGTTAGAAGTCATTTTGATTATAGTTCACTAGTGTATATAAATAGTACTCATGTAAATAAACTAGATCTATTGCAGAACAGGGCTTTGAGAACAATTTCTGGTGCAATGTGCTCTACTCCCATAAGGGCCATGGAAGTGGAGACTAAAACTATGCCCTTAATTTTGAGACGTATTTTACTAGCAGAGAGATTCTGTCTTAAATTAATTGCTGCAAATAACAGGAAAATAATAAACAAAATTGTACCTTCTGTAAATAGAACTCTTGGGCCTCTAACAACCGGAGAGGATCTCTTGAATGGTAAATCCCCAACATTGTCCAAAATATTGTTAGAAACAGAAAACAGTTTTACTGGTATTAGAAAACAGTGCCGATGGCCATGTTACTCCTTCTCTTATCAGTGTATTTCACATCCCATTAAAGAATTACAAAATCTCATTAATAATAATTCAGATATGTTACAGTTTTTGGCAGATAATAATAATTATTATGTTATTTACACTGATGGCAGTAAGGGGAGTGATTATGTACGGGCTGCTATATATGATCCACAAGCTAAATTCTCTCAAAGCTTTGCTCTGTACAATACATGTACTATGTTCACTGCGGAGGCCTATGCGGTTTATCAGGCATTAATACATATTCGCCAAATTAGCAATTGTAAATACTTTTTGATTGTTTCTGATTCACTGAGTTTGATAAAAGCCTTAACTAACCTTACAGTTTCGTTTAAGTCAATAATAATAATAATTTCTTTATTTGTATAGAATGCAGGTATTACGATAATGGTGATAGTTTCAGAAATATTCCCAGTACATTCTGCCTGTTAGCATACAAAAATATGGTGGTTAACTTACAGATAATTTAGAAACTAGGTACAAGGTTACATTCAAAATGAGATCATGGATCAGCTAAGTCTAAAATTATTTACATAATAAATGAGATAAATGAAGCAAATATTACAGTTCGTCATTTATAAAATCGGTAATAGAGTAATAACATTTCTCTGTCAGCAACGACGACAGGAGTTTCTTAAATTTTATTAAGGGCTGATCCTTAATACAAATTGGCAATTTGTTAAATATAATAGGTGCCATACCAATAATGTTTTTTTTTAAGTAAAGCAGTGTTATATCTACCAGTACACAATAGACTCTGATATTTTGATCGCATGGCAGCAGTTCGCATCCTCGTATCATTTAATGCCGGAAATAGGTGCTTGTTAGTTTTAACGAATATTGCTACTTCGAGAATGTATATACTAGGAAAAGCTAGTATATTGTGATTTTTGAAAATAGGAATGCAACTATCTGTAACCTTCAGATTAAAAATGGATCTTATGCACCGTTTTTGGGCTTTAAATATAGACTCCCTTTCCGAACAATTACCCCAGAATACTACACCAAACCTTAGAACAGAGACCACCAAACCGTGATATGCAACCATTAATGTATCAATGTTAACTTTTTTGGACAGATTGTAGAGAGTATACGCAGATGTGCTTAATCTTTTGCAAACTTCTTCAGCCTGCAGTTTCCAAGTTAATTGACTGTCAATCAATATACTCAAAAATTTAGCCACGTTAACGCTTTCAATAGTTTGTCCTTTATAATTAATTTTCAGGTTTAAAGGAAGAATTTTTTGATAGAAATGCATTATATTTGTTTTATTGAGGTTTATGATTAGATTATTATCGTTGAGCCAGTTTATTATTAATTTTAGAGAATTATTTATTTCATCTTCATAAAGCTCTTTGTTGAGGCAGTCTATTAGGATCGTACTGTCATCGGCAAATAACACACAAGGGTATGGGATGTGTCGGGGTAGATCATTTATATACAGTAAGAATAATAATGGCCCTAGAACGCTGCCCTGGGGAACGGCATATTCTTTTCCCTAGGACCGGATAAATATATAACCTCACGTTTTGATTTGACGCATATTTTAGAGATTTCTGTATATTGAAAACGTCCACTTAGATACGATTGTATTAGACGTAGAGCATTCCCTCGTATACCGTAAGCATCAAGTTTGACCAAAAGCGTTTCATGGTTCACGTAATCAAAGGCTTTGGTCATATCGGTAAAAATGGCACAAATTGGTATTTTTTTATCCACATTAACCATTATTTTACTTATTAGATCGTATATGGCCATGTTTATATTTTTATTTTTACGAAAACCTTTTTGTTCCTCACATAATATATTGTATTTTGACAGAAATGAATAAAACGACTCATAAATTACTTTTTCAATGATTTTGGAAAATACGGAGATTAAAGCTATTGGTCTAAAGTTAGCCATGTCTTCTTTATTGTTCCTCTTATGGAGTGGTTTAACTATTGTGGTTTTAAGACTCTCGGGGAATGTTCCAGCGGATATGCTTGCGTTAATAATGTGGCTTAGAGGGTTAGCTATAGTAGCACAGACAAATTTAATAACGTTTGTTGAAATACCGTCATATCCATAAATCTTCTTGTTCTTTAAAGATTTGATCACCCTTGTAATGTCTTGAGGGACAACAGGGGCCACAAATATAGAATGAGGGTTATACGTTATTCTTACAGTATTTTTAGTTGTGCCCAGGCGTGGATCTGAGATCTGATCAATAAAGAAATCGTTGAATGATTGAGCTATTTCTTTAGGGTCAGTTAATAATAAGTCATGTTTTTTTATTCTTGTTATAGGTGCACTTATAGATTTTGTACTATTTATTATTTGGCAGGATGTTTTAGATTTATTTTTAGAATTTTTAATTATAAAGTTGTTCTGTGCTTTCTGGGTCAGTTTGATAATTTTTTAATTTTTTTTTGAGTATTCTTTAAATGTCGTTTTATTTTCACTAGTAGGATTAAGTCTTTGTTTCCAGAGTAATTGGCGTTGTTTTTTGCTGCAGATTCTAATACCTCTAGATACCCATTTGATCTTTTTTTCAGATTTTAATATTACTGTTTTGAAGGGGAAGCATAGATCATACAGGAGTTGAAATATTTCTAAAAGGTTATCATAGGCTTCATTTGGATCATCTGTGCTATATATATCTGAAAAGGATAAATTTTGGAGATGATTTCTAAATATAATTAAATTGTCTTCCGATATGTCTCGTCTTGATGTTTTCCATGTTTTCAGTTGACTAAACTTACTAACTTTCATTGTAAATATTTGAGCCGTATAATCGGATAATCCGAAGTCTATTATTTCACTTTGGCACCTTTGTTTTGAATTATCCGCAAAATTATCTAAGCAAGTTTTACTATGAGGTCTGGTCGGTTTATTTATTTCTAGCTTCAAATCGTAATACATCAGAAAATATTCAAAATCCATGCTAATTCTGTTCTTTTTCAGAATATCTATATTGAAATCTCCGCACATAATTATTTTTTTGTTTGGTTTGGAAATCTTTTTAAGTATAATATCTAGGCTTTCATAGAATTGGTGTAAATTAATGATTTTTGGTGGTCTATACACACATAGGATGGTAAGTTTCTGTGAACGTAATTCAATTGCGCAACATTCTATAATTCCTGTTACCGAATGTCTTACAATGTCAGGCAGGTCTTTATATTCGACGCCTTTTTTAACTAAGATACAGGCTCCACCGCGCTTAATGTTTTGTCAAATTATATTCTGTATTTCATCAAAGAAATAATTCATCAATATTATCTTAAGCACATAAAAATTGTATTCCTGTGGGTACCTTCTCACCGAGGTATCTCTGGCAATGAAGTAGTTGATAAAACCGCATATGAAGGTAATAATGCTATTGATGTTAGAAATGCAATGGACATTCCTATGACTGACTTCCTGCAATGCATTAATGAAAATATATGTAAGCTATGGTTAGAAATGTGTAAGAAAGACCAAGTCATCAAAGGAAAGTGGTATGGAAGTATTCAAGAAAGATTACCTGTTAGACCCTGGTACAATAGATTGAAGGAAGCCAGCCGAGACTTTATCACTACGATAAATAGATTGCGCTTTGGCCATAATACTGCTCCGTCACACCTTGCTAGGCTTGGCATTATTACAAGCAATACATGCCCACATTGTGAATCCCAAGAAGGAACAATGGAACATCTTATTTTTGACTGTCAAAACTTCTTACTTGACAGATTAGTGTTGGCTAGTGAACTTAGTGATATGCACAGAGTACATTATATATACGGACATAGTCATCACTTAGCATTATGATACTAGCGACATCTATCGGTATACGACACCCGTGTAGTAAATTGGTCGGGTGGGTCCTTATTCATATGTTCATTGCCTATTCCTCAAAGTAATTTCCAAAAGCCAAATCTTTATAAATTGATTTTAACTTTTGGAAATTACTTTGAGGAATAAAAAAGGTTAAGTTAAAAAAATTCTCTCTTTGATAGAGAGAATGGAATTCAGGGAGGTAAATCAAACAAAAGTTTAGCGGTTGACTGCCTTTTTATAATGTTTTCTTTTATTGTAATAATTTTATTTGCAGCTTATTACAGCCTTTATTAATTCTTTTTCGTCAAACATATGCGTTTTCTTAGGCAATTTTATTTTTTTTACTGTTAACTTTGGTTCCTCTACTTGAGCTGCAGGTTCACCTGTAATATAATACAACACTGTATAGTATGTATCTATGATAAATAATGAATTTTAAATCGATATACATACTATCATATTTATTTATTTAATATTTATTTTATTGTACACGTCATAATAACAACAGGACAAACATTTATAAAAACAAGTGTACAATGGGCAGTCTTAACGCACAAGTTCGATGGACTGCACAAAAGTAGATATATTTAGGGTTTTCAGTGTACAAACATTCTTCAGTTTTCAAATTCTAATTAGACATAATAATATAAACTACATAAATACAATACAAATTAACATTAAGTAAATATATAATTAAGAATGGAGCAGGCATGTTGCCAGGGCATTATACATAGTGCCTTGATTAATCACTTGTTCTATGATAGAATAAGGATGTAGGTTCATTATGTTACATATACAATACAACATGTAACATAATGAAACCACATCCTCCTTTTGTCCACTGCGGGTATGTTTTCCATACTAAGGGTCCCCAGGTCCTTTACTCTATGTTAAAATAATGTAAAAGAGATACCAATATTAGAAATAAAAATATGTTACATTACATAGATTATAAATACCTGTAGAAGTGGACGGCAATACAGCATCCAATAAAGCAGTATCACTCCTATTTGTTATTTCCATCAGTGGAACTCTAATCAATTCAGATCCTGTAAGAGAATAAAAAAATACAAAACTATAAATTTCTCTAAAAACAATCTAAGAATACTCAATCACATAAACCTTCAAGTTGAGGACAGTGACACAACAAATAAAGTCAAATATTTTAGAAACCAGATAGATGTTATTGTTGTTCGAACAATACTTACTATGTGCCTGTTGTGTATTGAAACAAATATTGACAGAAAAAAAGGAACAATTTAATGCAACTGCAAAGGTTAAATAATGACACTGATCCTTCAGTTCTCATAACAGTTATTGGGATGTTGATAATCACAAAGCATGGCTTCTTGTAACACTGATGCTGCTGCTTGCTACTGGTCTGCAATAATAGGCTATTCAAATGTTTGAAATAACTTAACCAAGATTTGTCATTTGTCAGAACTTTGTTTGCTGATCAGCAGACTGTGACTCATGGCACCTGCTCATGCATGTCAGGGTGCTTTCATTTATATACATTCTTACCTGGCAAGAATAAAGTGGGAACTGCATCAGGGCTCAGTCTTCTAGTCCATGTCAAATATTTTGTTTCAAAATGGGCATGGCACACTCGACGGTTTCTGTACACATAATGGGGATCCAAAGACGATATACTTATTCCAACTGCTCGAGTCCATTCAATATATCGCTCCATGTCCTTGTCAGGATTAGGGAATGAATGGAGAACTGTACCATCTTTGCCTAAAAAACAGATGATTTAATTAGAAGAGAATGCTCACATCTACGGTGGTTAGTGAAATTTGCAAGCGGTCATTTTAGTTATTATTATAATTCAACTTTGCACACATAAGTACCATAATATCTAACTGTATTTTGTACTTAATATCATGGATCTTCATCAATATTTACTTACGAGTTTTATCGCACCGCAGCACACAACAACCTCTCTCAGAAGCGGCCATAATCCAGGTTAGCAGTGTACAAATCGTCAGGCAAATCAGGGTCCAGGGTAACAGGCGTAAGTCCAAGGTATCAAGCGAATTCGTCGGGGTCCGGGGATGAAGCAAAGTTGTTGAAAAAATCATAAAAACACAGACGGAGCACATTCACAGATCACAAACGGAAACGGAATGACATTGACAGTTGACACATGACATAAACATGGCGGCGCACCGTTTCTATTCTCAATATTTTTAATAAAAGAATAAGCAAATACGTAGAAAATAACAACGTAATTATGTAAAACAAAGATCTCTTTACTAACATATTCGGTTATTCTACCATAAATATTCTTTTATATTTAAATCTTCTTTTCAAGTAATTACATTCATAATAATAATCTACTTAATACGGAACGGTATTGTCGTGGATTTGGATTTAAGCTATATAAAGGTATATATACATGGGCGAGTATAAAAATTTAAAACAGCGACATCTACTGCAATATGGCAAAACATTTTAATGCATAGAAATGTCATTGACAAAATAAATGTATGGGAGTGTTAGGACACTGGTGATATGAACCTTAAGTGCGATTCTTTATCGCGCCCGCCGCCACTTGAAGAGTTTTTAAAAGACAAAAATACTTACAAACCGATACATAAATACATTAAAAATACTATTAAAACAATTTAAAAACGAAGTGATAGTGCAGTGTTCGAAAATAAAATAAGATTTGACCTAAAGGTCCAGTAACCAGGTCATAAAATTCCAAAAAAAAAAAAAGAAAGGAGATGCCATTGCGTCAAGTCCGGATTGGAAGCAAATCGAAATTCCCCTTTTAAGGGGTAATCAGGGTCCAGAGGGGAAGAAAAAGGGGAAATACTATAAAAGGGGAAATTGTAGGAAATCATATATTAAACCTCGCCTTGGGCACGCCACAATTGCGGCGATAAGACCCCTCTTTGAGGAGTGGCTAGAGAGGCGCCACGGCGTCCTCACCTTCCGCCTGACGCAGGTCCTCACCGGACACGGCTGTTTCGGGAGGTTCCTGCACAGGATAAGGCGGGAGGAAACGCCCGGGTGTCACCATTGTGTGGATCGCCCGGAGGACACGGTGGAGCATACGGTGGAGGTCTGCCCAGCTTGGGCGGAGCATCGCCGTGTCCTCGTGGAGGCGATCGGCGGCGGTGATCTCTCGCGTCCGGCCCTGGTTCAGGCCATGGTACGGAGCGAGAGGAAATGGGAGGCCGTCACCTCCTTCTGCGAAGCGGTAATGCTCGCAAAGGAGGAGGCGGAACGCGTGAGGGAGAGGCAAATTTCGCGCCCTCACGCCCCTAACCGCCGCAGGAGGAGACGCCCAGGGCGTCGGGAATCGCGAGGCGATTTCCGGCCACCGTAGGCGCGGGCTTGCGGGCGGTGAGCAATGGGTGGCTCACCGTCCGATAAGGACCAGGCCCGGGTCGACGGCGCGTTGTGTTCCACGCGCGCCTCAAAGAGATGTCAGCAGAATTGAAGGGGTCCACTAGGGCCGATGCCTGCCGGGGTTGCGAAGAAAACCGAAAGGGAGATCGTGGCCCCCGGCGACAGGGCAACCGAAGGAACACGGGTGGGTTTTAGTCAGTAAGAGTCTGACACGCCCTCCTGCTCCGCCCAGAGCGGGAGAAGTTATTTGATGATTTCCCACCCTCAAAAAAAAAAAAAAAAAACCTCGCCTGGGATAAACTTTCCATTATGGACCATTGATTTCACAGTTCATATTTTTTTTGTAGATAGTACTCGTAAATAGAAAGCTTTTTACAAATTTTCAAGTTTCGGACGTTCACAGTTTACGAGAATAATTTGTTTAAAGTTTCCATACAAATTGGAAAAAAGCACTCCATTTTTGTCATGGTAGATGTCAAAGTTGACATTTCACGTTCCGTTGACGACTTCGAGGTGTATTATATTCAATTTATGTCACGTTTTACTTAAATATAATTTTATATACGATATACTAATTTGGTGTGTAATAAGTGTGCACAATAATTGTTGTATTATGCAATTACATTAACTTATTACACACAAATTAACGAATTTTTGTGTTTACATTAGGTGGAACGAAACGTATAGCGACGCGTGTCGTGCGTTAATACTAAAACGTTAATACTTTGGTGTTTTATTGAGTGCAAGAGCGAGCGAAGCGAGCTCGGGACTTGGGGCACCCCGACTCGGACAGGTTAGGTTAGAAGGGGATGGCGGGGTCGTGTGAGCGAGCGAAGCGAGCGAATAGACCCCGCCATCCCCTTCGTGTTTATTTTTTTATAAACCACCCAGAAGTAGGAGCCCCACGCAGCGGGGCTCCGTCGACCTGGCTCCCCCCGACTCTTTCCTTCAATAAATCAGGTTTATAATGTCCAAAACATTACGAAAGCCCGGAAAACATGACTTCAAAATTCATTCTAACCTAAAAACTTCAAGCATGGATATCTCCATAACCATGGGGCTCCGAGATGTGGGGATGGTGCAGAGGGGCAGCCCCCTCACCCCACCCTCCCCCCTCACCCCACCCTCACCCTCCCATAAATCAATGGTCCATAATGGAATTTTTAACCCTCGCCTGAAATGTTGCATAATGAGGGTTTTTGCGTATGAGAAATCCACTAGATATCAAGACGTAGGCTTGTGGCCTATCTGCTACGTGATTGGTGAATTTTGACAGATATCTGACAATGTCATATCGAAAAAAAAAACAATCATGCTGCAGTTGGAACTCACGCCTACGTATTGCCATCTAGCGGAGTGCCAAAACTACAGCAAAAAATTTTTGAGGGGAAAAAAGTCCTGAGAAGGGGAAATCGGAATTGAGGCATGGGGAAAGGAAATTATTATAGTGGAAACACTGGCCAAGACCGTGAGTCGTAGACATGGGCGTTTTAGGTGTGGCGTCTGTGGTCTGCACTATGCCTCAATTTAATTTCATGATTCTTGGTCTCGGTCGTTCTTCTCATTTCCAATGTTCAGCAGATTGGTAGTTTGAGGTGATTGAAAGGTGTACGTAGCGTTTTTCAACAACGTCGTGTTTATACACCCCGGCGCCTTCGTGCACCTAAATAGGCATGGGTTCGATATATCAAAACGTAACTTATATAGGATATGTGTTTTATTATCATACCATATCGATATCTAAATATACATAACCGTTTTCACAAAAACTTCATCGAGCTATGGCTTATCCAAAGCGCAACAACGAGAACAAACTACGAATAATGTCGAATAAGAAATAACGAACAAAACGCAAACTTCACATCACGAGCGATATGACATCGACGGTTTTTATTCGCTTTGTCTCTGTCTTACCATTCAATGTTTTACTGGCGTAAAAGTGATGAAGCGAATATTACGTAACTTCGGCTAGTGATTGGTTATTTGGTTAATAATAGTGCGTGCGTAATATCTATATCCTAACGCGCTAGCAATAAGGTCTAGTTTTTATTTATTTAGTTACAACAAATATTCCGTAAGTTAGCAACTTTCCGGCGGCTACTATCAATGTATTAACAGTAAAAGTGTGAGTTTGCGTTTCGTTCGTTTCAGTTACTTGTGCAAATCGTACTACTGATATCGTTAGTTGCTAACGGATATGTAACCGATATTCAGTTTTCATATCGATATCAAAAACCGTTTTCAGATATCGATATCAGTAGTACATGCCTACTAGCGGGCTATTGTAGTCTTTGCTAACAGAGTACTTTTTAATATAGGCTCCCACCGGTGCAGACGTGTTGGTTTACGTCGCGGCGAGTGTGCCGACCCCGACGCAGACAACGTAGCGCGCAGTTTCAAATTGGCGGCCGGCGCCGTAAGATCTGCTGACACGATGGCTAACGTAACCCAAGGTGCGGAACCAAGTGAAATGATGATATATATCATTGGAATTTTTCTATCATCGCTATGCATAATTGTGCAACTGGTGTTCTTCATAATCAGACCCAAGATAAGGAAAATGGACCAGAAGATTCTTACACAGCTGACAGCAGCGAGGCTGATGAACTCGATACTCGAGTTTGTGGTAACTTATAAGTTATTTAACTTGTATACGAGGGATGTGACGTTTGTGTTGTACCAGCAGAGTGATATGGTGCTCGTGTGTTGGATGTTTGTGTACACCCAGAATTTATACAACAAAATAGTGCTGCTGAAGAAAAACTGGAATGTCTTCTACCAGTCTTTACTGATTTGGATCCTCACGATACCCATAGGAGTGCTGTGCCAAGTGTTGCTTAACCCTAGATAGATAACCTACGTCGAAACGACGTACTCGATTTTGAAAAATCGATATAACTCATTTGTTTTTCGCGTCACTAAACTGCCCGTTCCCGCCAACTCAGTCGGCCGTCGGAGCTTGCAGGACACAACCGCATCGCTCTGGTAAGTGCAATACTTTCGTCAATATTTACCTACCGTACGTCGAAGTGACGTATGGTTATCTTTAGAGTCAGTTTTTAGATTTTTGGGAAAATGTGTTATTTTCTTTTTTGAGAATAAATGTACATGTTTTTTATTAGTTTTTATACTTGTTATAGGCCACGATAAAAATAACATAATGACGTCACGAAATCGTGCAGACGATGCAGAAATCAGTCGGTTGTTGCATGAAACGAGTGATGAAGAGATTCAGGGGTCGGACAGTGAAACTGAAGACAATTTATTAGAAAATGAAGTACAGAGTGATGCCGGAGACTATGAGGTGAGTGCTCCACCAGTGGTAACTGAAGATGTGTCTGAAAATGACCCTGAAACTCCTGAAAGTGCTTCGCCAAGTATGCCGAGTTGTATTGTCATGCCACAGCGTCAAATTCTTAGAGGCAAAAACGATCATCGTTGGTCGGCCACTAAAGGCAGAACAAGTGGCAGAGTATCATCTGCTAATATTATACGGACCTCTAGGGGTCCCACTCGGATGAATAAATGCCTTTATGAGCCTTTAGAATGTTTCAATATATTTATTACTGATGACATTGTGGAGGAAGTAACAAAGTGGACCAACGCTGAAATCCAGCTGAAGATTCAAAGGCCTGATGTAAAAGCCACCTTTAAAACTACAACTTGTGAAGAAATTCGGGCTCTTTTCGGCATACTGACACTAACAGCTGCTATGAAGGACAATCATTTGACCACGGATGAGCTATTTGATTGTTCGTATTCAGGAAACAGGTATGTTGCTGCCATGAGTAGAGATAGATTCGATTTTCTGATAAGGTGTTTGAGAATGGACGACAAATCTTTGCGGCCAGAACTAAGGGCTACTGATACATTTGTACCAATTAGAAAAATATGGGAGATCTTCATAAACCACTACCGATCTAATTACATCCCCGGACCTTATGTAACCATCGACGAACAGCTTTTGGGTTTCCGGGGTCGGTGTCCTTTTCGGATGTACATTCCCAACAAACCTAATAAATACGGAATAAAAATTGTGATGACATGTGACAGTGCTACACGATACATGATTGATGCTATGCCATATCTAGGCAAATGCACTCAAACCAACGGCTTGCCACTCGGTGAATTTTATGTAAAAGAACTTACAAAAGCAGTTCATGGCACTAATAGAAATATCACATGTGATAATTGGTTCACATCAGTTCCATTAGCAAAAAACTTGCTAAGGCAGCCATACAACTTGACCTTGGTCGGCACTATTAGGTCAAACAAACGGGAAATACCTGACGAGCTGAAAAAAATGCAATGCAGGCGAGTAGGAACATCGATGTTCTGTTACGATGGGCCATTGACGTTAGTGTCGTACAAACCAAAACCAAGCAAAATGGTGTTTGTTCTATCATCGTGTGATGAAGAGGGCACTGTTCATCCTACGACCAGCAAGCCAAATATGATTCATTTTTATAATGAAACAAAAGGGGGAGTCGACACTTTCGACCAAATGTGCTCGACGATGTCGTGCAGTCGCAAAACAAACAGGTGGCCCATGGCTATGTTTTATGGGATCTTGAATATGGCATTTATAAACGCATACATTATTTACTGTGACAATGTCCTATGCAAGAAAGAAAAACCGCTGGGACGTAGAGATTTCATGAAGAAACTCAGCAGTAGCTTGATGACCCCATGGCTGGAGACAAGGCAGCAAATGCTGACTTTGCCGACTAATATAAAAGAAAAAAATAGTGGTATATTGCCAAAAAGACAACCCGAACCTCCCACACAACGTGAAGGTGTACCTGAGCCAAAGAAGAGAAAATATTGTGCCTTTTGTCCATCAAAAAGTAGAAGGATGACAAAGTCAATGTGCGACAGCTGCAAAAATCCCATTTGTGGAGAGCACAAGTCCAGCGCCTGTCCTAAGTGCCTTAGTGACCAAAATTAATAAAAATTATTATTTACTTAGGTTTTTTATATTATAGAGTTCACATAAAGTTGATTTTGAAAAGTTTTAATAGTAAATTATAAGACTGACGGAGAGTTTCCTAATTGTTTAAGTTTTGTAAAGTAAGAAGTACCTTGTTTTGTTCTCAATTTTTTTTTTCTTATAAAAATATAAATAAACTCAAATGTTTTTCATTTACTCACAATAAAATGACATACTAAAAGACATAATATCATATTCATAAACCTAGTATATACATAATCTAAAATATGCTCACTTAAACATTCGCACGTCGAGTCGACGTATGGTTATCTTTAGTGTACAGTGAAATATGGTTATCTATCTAGGGTTAAGTGGAAGCATTACAATGCATTCTATCAAGTTTACTCGTGGACAAAGTTTTGCGTATTGACTGTGAATTTTATGTTTTTTTTTAGAATCTTTTATGTCATCATAATCAGAAATAAGAACACTAACTTAAATATTACCGAAATTATAAAAATTTGTGTCATCTGGTTCATATTGGTTTGTTCAACAAGTTTACAAGTTTTTGTTACTGATATTATAAACTATCTTGAAGTGACTGCAGTGGTAAATGTATTCTATCTAATTAATTCCTTCCAAGCAATAGCACCTACTATTATATTTCTCATTCTATCTATGGGTTATATGCCAGATGACTTTTTTTACCGTGTCGACAATAATAATACGGAGTGTGAAAGTGGAACAAATACCAGACGCGAGAGTATTCCCATGGAAACACTGATATTGTAAAAATTCCAAATATTATTTACAAATCCTGAAAACTAACTACGTAACTACAGCTTCCTCCTGGATGATAGAATAATTCTACCCATGCCAATATTTAAGACGATGATATAGGTATACGAACGCGATGTCTACGCTGTGCATAAGAATTACTACTTTGTTTAACGAATTATATTTCAGATCGCCGTTCGTAAAATTAGAATCAAGACTTCGCTTAACAGGTAAGCTCGTTTGATTCCCAATTTTACTTCACGGCGATCTGAAATATAATTCGTTAAACAAAGTAGATGTTCAGAGTTGTCTGCAATAATTTAGTTAGTTAATAAGTTACGGCATATTCTGATTTATTAGGTACTTTTATCATTCTTTCTGAATACAATATTTTAATTTTATGTAATTTAAGAAGGTTGCTTTGTTTTATGTGAATGTCATGTACATCTGTAATTGGTATGTATATAAGTCCATAACTGTTAACATTTAATATTTAATGTACAATATATATGCTTTTGGCGTATCCATTTTAAATAAATTCTTAATAACGTTGCTTAATTAATATTGTTTAACTATTTTTCATCGGTAATGAGGTATAATCATCAACACAATGTTGGTTGGCACTGTGTCTCTTTCAATTGATGCCAGCACTAAGTTGAGCTACTGTATGTTTTGTGCTGTGGGAGGTGAATTATTAGTATCACTCTCACTTCCTACCACATTTAACCCAGCTTGTGTTTATACAAATTTTATAAAGTTGTTCTGAATTAATATACCAGGAGGATATTATGATATGAATACTTTAAAAGTGTAAAACTGGGTGAACCTGCTACAGGGACACCTTGCCCAACCATTCGGGGAAACAAGGCGTAATGTTATGATGTTACTTTAAAAGTTTCCATGATTGAGAATAGCATTCTCAGATCTGTCTGTAAATAGTTAAATTATTTGGGATACTGTTGTGCTTAATGAGTGAGTATTGAGTTGCACATTACATCTTGCTGTCAAGGTAAGTGTCGAGCTCAGTGAGTCTAGAAGATGAATTGTAAAGATTATCATTAGGGTATTTTAAAGAATGTCAGTTATCTAGTGATCTGAATAAGAGGCACCATGGCTGTGAAGTCCTTAGTAGTTAAACTTTCATAGGGTGTAACAGGATCTTTTAGCCCCTGAATGTTGCAAGCAGGGAGGTATTTTTGGTAAGCATTTCTGGGATTGTATTGTACCTATCAGTTGATGTTATTTCCGTTTAGGTAAGTATATACTTTATGATATGGTTTCATTTCATTTTTGGATGGACTAGTTTTCCATAACTTTAGTTATTAAAGGTATTTTGGAAACTGAATTTCAAATACGGAATAGGCTTTTAACTTGTAAGCACCAATTAATAAGGGCAGTATATTATGCCCTGGATAGGAGAGAGGTTTGAACAAATTTGAGGTGAAAGTGTCTATTTCAGATGCTTAGGGTTTTCCTCAACGATACTAATTTCCATATGAGTTTCACATATTCTGCTAGCAGTAATTACTTGACGAGTTTAGAGCTAATCGAAACTAGATTCTTTTTAGAAGTATAAAGATATGAACTCTTTTCCTTGAACTCATAATATGTCCAAAATTGGGATTGTGTAATGAGTTGCATTTTTAAGTGAGGGAGTTGTATATTTGCACTTGTTATGATGTGCACTTGGTGAGCAGATGGAGAGTTTTAGAGTAAAGCAATTTGTAGATAATTCATTCATAGTACCTACATTTATTGTATTATACCTTATCTTGTTCATGTTCTACTCACAATCCATCAATACCTACTTTGTCCTCACAATGTTCTCCCCCCCTCCTTTTTTTTTGTTTCCTTGATAATTTCACTTTAGTGCTGCAATTATCATTTAAATCTACTGTTAAATATGTAGACTAGTAGTTGGCAATCAAATGATTAATTAGGTATTTTGATTTTATAAGCTTTGAATAAGATCACCCATTTCTGCCCAGCCCTTCGGGAAGTCCGGGCGTAATGTTAAATAATGCGACTAAGTTTACTAGCACTTTTTTTTTTTTTTCACTACTGGTGTTTCAAGGTTTGTTTAAAGTAAAAAAAATAAAACTTAATAATCAAGCCTAAAAAATGGCATTATTAGTTTTCAAGCCCAAACATTTAAACACACTTATAGTGGTATTTATTGGTATATCTTATCGCAGTCTCGATATTTTACCAAATAAACAGTCAAGTTAGATTGTAAGAAAACCTTGTTTTCTGTAAGTGGCACTCACTACTGGTAATTTAGTAGGTAAAACAGAGATAAGAGACTATTCAAGTATGAAAAGTATTAGTAAATGTGTATGTAATTAACCCTTTATTGGTTATTTGGTAGGTAATGTTATCTTCCAGATAGTCCCAAGTGATACCCCTGTACCTATAGGATGAAATCATAATATGATTTCATAAAGGTAATAATTATGGTATATTATACCTATCTATTTTGATATGCTAAGCTATAATTGATTAGTGTACAAGTTGTCAGTTTGTAACATACTTGTAGTTATTACTGGGGTTTTTTATTTTTATTTTCCTTCAGTATGATATGGTGGGATTCTTATTGCTCTAGATGACTAGATGGGTTAGACAGTCTTGATGATTTTTTTTTTTTTTTTTGTTCATAATGAAACTGAATTTTCTATTTTGTTTGGGACTGACTGAAATGTATTTTTCAGATAAATTCTTTGTAGATCTATCTATTGTATTGTTTGTAAATGCATCTCAATATTTAATAAGTTCTTTGATGGTATTGAGAGGATCATCATCTACCCGGCCTTCTCCCAACTATGTTGGGGTCAGCTTCCAGAGAATGGCTTTGAGAGGTTAAGATATTGAATTTGATAGGTATCAAATATTTTTTTATCTATGTCCATAGCCAATAGCAGAATCAGAGGAATATAACTGCTTTGCCAGCATTTATTCCAGTATTGGTCTTCTTGAATTGTTATTTTGGAATATAAGCCGGGTTGTTGTTGAGGTCCACCATATATATTGATTTTTATTTTTAGTGACAAAAATAGTTCATTTATTTTTCAGACATAGTCCATTCCAACCGATTAGATTAAACCAAAACATCATAAGATATTGTGGTGGTGGTTTTCAATGGTGTGATTCCTTTTATTAACCCGGTAGAAGGATGTTTTATTTTTTATTTACAAAAGTAAGTAAATCAACTAATGTTGTGCTTGTTTTATATTTTCACCATAGAACTGGTAAGTTTCACTATTATCATGAGAATGTCTTGTGGTTTTAATATTTATTGAATAGTTGTTATTGTTTTTGTTTGTAGCTAAAACATTGTGTACTCAAGTTTGTGATTGTTTCGGTTTGTTTATCAAATAGGATGAATTAAAGTTAATGTCAATTAGAGATTATATAACTTTTGTTCTGGTTTTAGTTTGGTGGCAGTGGGCATTGCCAGCTGGTTTTGCTGCATCAGCCAAGTTAATCAACAATTTGTGTTTGTTTTATGTTCTTCATAAGCATAGGGTCAGTCACTGCTTTCCCTATGATAGGGGTAATAACCAGTACGGCTTGTTTCTGGAATATCTCAATCCCTTGTTTCCTCAGTTTAGAGGAATCTAAATGGGGTGAATAAGTATGGGGGCATGGAATAATACTTTGTATTATTCCAATTATGGTTTAGTCCATTGCACTTGTATCTGAAATCAAGAGTTTCCAGAGGTAGCATTTGTCGTCAGGCATTGTATCACAGAATCATGTTTACAAAGTATCTTGTGTATTTAAATGTATGCCTGTAAAAATTGCACAATTTTGCATTATTGTTTTAGTTTACAAAATAGGTATCATTTATCAGTTTTTGGCAGGATAAATAAGCCACCTAGAGCTAGAAGTCACTGAGTATCTCGTACACAGTGATATCTTTTAATTAGCTATATTTTGTTTGTTAAAAATGGCAATCCTCGATATGAAAGCTAGATCATGTAGTATTGAGATAACATGCTATAAGCATCTCGTGCTAAGCATGTGCACACCATGTCAGATATGTGCCAGTTAGCAACATAGAATCAATGTTGTTGAGAGTACCTTGTACTCGTTGATAACAATCTAGTTAGCGAGGCAGAATTCCACACTCACTATAGGAAGTATAATGCTTTTGCAAGTTTATAACACACAGACAGTGTGTAGGGTTAAGTAAGGCTGTCTCGCAACCTTCATGCTTGTAAATTAAAAGTATATAGAACCACTTTTGACAATTCCTTAGCCAAGATCATAGAAATGTGACTTACCCCTGGTGACGAGTACATACCAGCGTTAGCTATGTAGAATAACATCGCTAAGTGCATCACGTGCTACATTGGTAGTTTCATATTCAGCTGGTAACGTAGAATTAGCGTTACTGAGAGCATCTCGTGCTTACTGGAGGGGTAATGCTGACAAGCGCGTACCAGCTAGCTATGTACAGTTACATCGCTAAGGGCATCACGTGCCTCTCTGGTAGCTTCTCATCCAGCTAGTAACGTGGAGATAACGTTACTAAAGACATCTCGTGTCCACTGGAGAGATAGGTAATGCTTTAACAAGTTGTGTTGTGTTAATGTCCACCAGTGCTTGTAAAACACTGTCAGTATCACGTACAAAGTGGTCAGTTAAAGCCAGGCATTCTCGCACATTAGGATTGTGGGAGGCCTCCGGATCTAAGTACATCTAATGTGGGTCTGGAACTCAAGACTAAAGCTGCTTCTAGTTAGTTCTGATGTAGGTGATTTATCAGCTTTCCTGTTAATATCGTTGATGGACGCCTTGTCCGTCTCAGGTTTTCACTAACGATGCACTTATTGCACTTTCTATCACTTAACATAATTAACATTTGTTATTCTAGTAAGAAGTTCCGTCAACTTATTTTAAATGAATAATTTTAAGAGAGCAAATTTTTTCGTGCGATGAAAAAACGCGCGCGAAAGAAGAGTGACATTCCTGCGTGTGTTGCCACCAAGGACGATAATTCTTTAAAAAAAAATATAAATTTATAATATTTTATATCTAAACGAACGCGATGTCTACGCTGTGCATAAGAATTACTACTTTGTTTAACGAATTATATTTTAGATCGCCGTGAAGTAAAATAAAATATGATTGAATACGTACACAATTTTTTTTTATCCATTAAACTTGTCCCCGTACACCGTGTCCCCGTCCTACGGGGACAGCGGTACTTCAATTAAATATTTAAAAATACTTCCCGTTGTCCCCGTTAATATAGTTGAATAAAATAAGTAAAATATATTGCCCACAGTCCCCGTTTTTTCTTTTTTCTGTAGGTAAATTCCATCGTAAAAAAATATTGCTTTTTGGACACAGTTTTGTGAAACAATTAGCATTGCAATATGGCAATTTGCATGCCTATTTAATAAACAAATGACTGTACCTGACTTCCGTACATCTTTTCTTTTTTTTTTTCGGGTGACCACTGAAAATCAGCGCTGTGCTGTGGGTTCCCCATAGCACTGCATCATGCTGAGTGGAAGCCTTCTTGTCACAGTCATGTCGTGCAGCTGCCAACTAATGTTTGTTTTATGCTCGTGATTTATTATGTATGTACTTTTTGTTGTTTTCGTTTAGGTACTCTTGTCTTTTATGTATGCACCTGTCTCTGTGACAAATAAACCGATTTTTCTGTCTTTCTTTCAATTAAGGTTGAATTTACATTATTTTATTTCAACTAGAATTACCTAAACACTATTGAACTTTTGAAAGTTGTTTCATCAACTCAAATTTCATAATGGCGTACATTATGAAATTTGAGTTGATGAAACAACTTTTCTACAACTGATGACATAAAAATATATAGATCTTGCATAGATATACAGGATTGCTTGCTTCTTCAAGAGGACCTTGTTAGATTATATACATACTGTAACAAAAATAAACTCTTTCTCAGTCTACCCAAATGTCATGCCATTTCATTTACTAAGAAGAAAAATAAAATTAATTTTAATTATTCCATTAAATAATGCTGGCTTGGATAAAGTTGATTCCGTTCGTGACTTGGGTGTTACACTGGATGCCAGTTTGCACTTCGATAAGCACGTCGATAACATAATAAATAAGGTGTACCAGATGTATGGTTTCGTCATGAGATCTTCACGTGACTTTGTGCGACCCTCTACGTTCTGCAGCTAGAGTACGCCGCCGCGCCGTTCCAATCTGGAACCCCTTCTACGACAAATACGGCTCTAGTATTGAAATGGTACAGAAGAAGTTCCTGCGATTGATGAATTATAAGAGTTTCCAGTCAAAAATTCCATATGTGCAGCTTTTGAAACGGTATGGAGTTCCAGATCTGGGGTCTAGGCGGTTATTACTTGATGTCATAACCCTGCACGGTATACGTAATAACAAATTTGACTGTATCGAACTTACAAGTAAGTTGTGTTACAAGGTGCCCCGCAGTGTTATTTTAAGTGGGGTGCGCGTGCCTCAACTGTTCCACACGGATATAAATAGATAGGACTAATGCTGGGGAACGAGCACCTCTTCGCCGTCTTGTAGATGCATACAACTCGCGTTTCATGGACCTTGATATATTTTATCTATCTAAGCAAGTATTTAAGAAAATGGCTCTGGATATTTTGTCCGCAGAGTAAATTAGTAACATTAGGCAATCTCAGCGCTAATATGACAACGATTCTTTTTTTTTGTTTTGTTTATCGCTTTATATTATCACTTCTTTTAACTTTTAGTTAATTCGTGGACAATGGTTGGGTTGCATGTTTGACAATTCCTAGCTTAAGTAATTTTCTGTATTTTATAACATGTAACTGTTTTTTGTCCCTAATAAATAAATAAATAAACACAATTTGATGACAGTTTTAAGAGAACTTTGACTTGGCATTGTGTATCTAGTATTAGTGATCGATGGGTTCGCAGTTTTAACCTAACCCATTTAGTCGGGGTGCCACATAAGCGGCGTTTTTTGAAGTGAAAACTTCTTTAGGCGCGTTGGGTATTATTGAGATGGGACTAAATTGGTACTAGTAGTAAGTCAATAATCATATGTGGTATTTTAATATTAACTTATTAGAAAATAACTCGAACACTGTCAAATTATTAAGTCTTTTTAGATCATTTGATTTGTCAAATGTTTTTATTGAACCAACCCGAGTGAAAGCTCGTGCAGACCAGCGCGATATCGCGGGCGCGACAGGCAGCGCAACCCGTGTCGCGCCTGCGATATCGCGTTGGTCTGTACGAGCCTTGACAGCTTCTTCTGCCACTTGTAGAGATAATATTTTTTCTAGTTGTGATTACCTACACAAACAAATTGTAAATAAGTTGCCATCAGATCACAGTGGACAAACAATAACATTTTGATCCTACTTACCTTTACAAAAAATTCAAATAAGGTTTAGGCCAATTAATTACATGTAAAAGTTTAGAGAAATTAAATAATTCTTTGGCCAATAAATTATGTGTTCAGAGTTCTAATAATATAGGTGACCCAAATGATTTCTGCGCCGAGTTCTTTTTACTATTAAGCACGCAATTTAAGGTCGCGGCAAGGTGATCGGACGATCGCTGCCTCGAAGTCCCACTTCCGCGCTTGCGGCACTTCTGTCGGCACTCCCGGATTACCACTGTTTTTTTTTTGCATTTCACTCCATCTCGAGTTGGCGGAATAGTTTCATTTTTGTGAGTGATGAAGTGAGCTAACAATTTTCACGCACTTGTCAGTAAGTCACCACGGACACAGCTGTGCGTAGTAGCGTTCCCGCACACGGCATTAGTATGAGTCTGCTCCATATTTAGTTAGTGCTCATGTTGTTACCATACACGTGTCGCGCCTGTTTGAAAGAGCCTTTATGTAATAGACCAAGACTATTAATCGAAGGAGTAAAAATTTCTTTGACTGCCTCGTTGGTCTAGTGGTCGCAAAGCGCTACTGCTGAGTATGAGGTCCTGAGTTCGATTCCCGGGTCGAGCAAGGTGTTATTGGGTTTTTCCATCTGGAATTTCTCAGTAGCAGCCCAGAGTCTGGATTTGTGCCCGCTTGATGGCAATAGGCTCGCCCCCTATTACATGGGACTTAAACATAACTGGCGAAATGTGGGTGTACTATAGGTACACCTCTGCCTAACCCTTCGGGGATTACAGGCGTGATGTTATGTTATGTTAAAAAATTCTGAACAGAACACAATGAGATATTAGACTCCGCGCCAGCACTGAAGTCCTTTTGACGCGGCGCTAGTGTCATTGCATAAAAAATGTAGTTTCATAATTTTCCAACGGACTTTGGTGTTACGTTTGATCGAAAGCTAACCTTTATTCTACACATTGATAACATAATAAAAAACCGGCCAAGTGCGTATCGGACCCAGCACAATGAAGGGTTCCGTAGATGGAATGGATTTATCCCAGGAACAAACTTTTGAAAAACATGTTCTCCCATACGGAATGTATGCGAGAACATGTTTCTTCAACTGCAAATGTAAGTTGGTCGATTATTATGTATTAAACATAACATCACGCCTTGTTTCCCCGAAGGGTTGAGCAGAGGTGTCCCTGTAGCAGGTTCACCCACATTTCGCCAGTTATTATGTATTACCTGGACAATAAACTATTTTCCATTGCTCGTTAAATTGTAGAGCCTACTTAGCTGTGATAGTTTTCCTTTTAATTACTGAAACCCGAAGTGCGGCTACACCTTGTTTTAGCCGGCTACAACTCAGAATCGACGGGGTCCGCTAGGGCCGATGCCTGCCGAGGTTGCGAAGAAAACCGAGAGGGAGAACGTGGCCCCCGGCAACAGGGCAACCGAAGGAACACGGGTGGGTTTTAGTCAGTAAGAGTCTGACACGCCCTCCCGCTCCGCCCAGAGCGGGAGAAGTTGTTTGATAATAGGTGCGGCCGATAGCAGTTGGTTAAATTTAGTTGTAGTAAATGAAAATCGCTGAAACGTAGGTTAGGTTAGAACTGTGACCCCCGGGCAACCGAAGAAACACGGGTGGGTTTTAGTCAGTAGGAGTCTGACACGCCCTCCCGCACCGCCCAGAGCGGGAGAAGTTATTTGATAATTTCCCAAAAAAAAAATTTTAGAACTGTGACCACATAACACACCAGGGTCTATTTAGACCAGTTTAACCAACTGCTACCGGCCGCACCTAGTTGTAGCCGGCTAAAACTAGGTGTAGCCGCACTTCTTAGCTGTAACATACACATACATAATACACCCTCATTTTGCCAGGTACGTTTCAAGTCTCATATAATAACCCCTTTTAATGCCTATTCTTGTATATAATTACAAGAACAACACCTTAACACCTATATCTGAGGATTATATAAGATTACCAAATTATAAGTACAGATTTTGTATGCAATCTGTCAGGCCCTCGAAAAATCTCTTCATCGAAATCTATCTCTCTCGCAAACACACCAATAAAACCACAACCATGTTCATAAGTATAGCTTATATTAAATAATTTGATTCTACCGCCTCTTCTTGTGTACCTTCGACGGTCCCTTGACGAAGCACCAGTCCACCGATATCGGCTGACCGAGGATGTCTGCGCCGTCGAGAGCTTCGCGTGCACTCTGGTGGAAAGAGAAGTAGAGGTTAAGGACTACGGAAAGAAAGCAAGAAAGGAGGACGGGCAAAAATGTATGGAAACTGGTACCCGAAAAAAGTATTTATTGAGACTCGCACAGGAAATTACAAATTAAACTAAAACACACTCATAAAAACATAAATAATAAAAAAAAAAACAAAGTAAAATTTAAATAAAAGCAGAAAGTCCTGTACGAGGCCAAAAGGCTCCTATCTCAGCATGATGATTGTTATAAATTGTTTAAAGACGCTTAAACTCTGATTGGAAGTACAAAGTTAAAGTTACAAGTGTACCATTGCATTGTGAACTAATTTGGGGAAGTGTGTAAATACTGTAGAATTCATAGTAACTTTTCCATTAATTTACAATTTACCGGCTCTAAAAATAAGTGAGAAGTGATTCAGCGTAACGCGTAAGCGACGAGCTACGCACGGCGCTTACGACCTTTTTTTCGTACGCAAAGCATCGGAGCGCCGCACAAGCTAAATAAAAAATACCTACATTATAATGTTACGTGATAATTTCTTTATCGTTTGTTTACTTTGCCGCAAAATGCGAAATGTTATGGGGCTGTTGTAGCCAAACGGCTGACAACGAAAAATACGCCAAATGCGTAAATTGTCTTAAGGCATATCATTCAGTGGCGGTACCTTCATAGAAGCCAAAAAGCCCGGCTTGCCCTAATAAAATCATAATTCTCAAGAACAAACCTAGGCCTACCAATAAAAAAGAAACAGTCAATGAACTCGAACTCAATCATGCATGTCATAGGAATAACCAAATTTCGAAATCCCCGCTTTTTCTGCCGCGCGCACTGAGCAGGTTGCCAGATCTACGCACTCATTGAACTCGAATCATTGATTTAGTAATCATATGAATAGAATTTAAATTCCGCGCGCTTTGTTGCGCGCCAATACAATGCATTCAATTGCGCCTTCTCGCTCACACTCGTGGGCTTAAATCTGGCTTGCCTTACGTTTCTCTGTCTCGCAGTTTTCGCCTACAAATTGCTATAGAAACGTTTACATTTGTTGATATATTGGTAAGTACATATACGCAGATTTCTATGAAATGAAAAGCCCGGCTTTTGAGTGCACATGCGCACAGAGTACTTTTTATTTTGAGAGGCATTAAGTTCGCGCAAACGACGCAAATGCACTATCCGCTTTGTTGACCCGCGTAAAGTGAGTTGCAAGTCCGTGCGACGCGACGACGAATTTGTTATTGTATGTTTTGAAATTAATATTTTGAGACTAGTATTTTATTTTCCACGTGCTGATGTAATGAATTAGATTTATTGTTTAAAATGATGTTATAGTTATTGCGGCGATGTCATTCTGCGCTTTTTTGTAAGTGATTATAGTGTTATTTTTGTCATCAAATTCGGAGACTGTGTTCGTAAAGGTATTTTGAGTTTAGGCATATTGAGTTTTCTGACATAGGTAAGTAACTCTTTACTTCACCGTAACCAACATCAAATTACTGTAGGTAACTATTTCTCGGAAATAAAAAACAGTATTTTTGTTAGTCGAAGAATATATTGAAATACTCGTAGGCGTTCGATTGTCTATTATACAAATTTATGTAGGTGAATAGCTGGTGCCATGAAAGCACATGACTAGGGTTGTTTTTATGGAATTCGTAGTTTTAGTAAACCACTGAAAAATAAACCATCTTATGTATTACATCTTGAGATCATAAAACACAATAATGTTCGTATCGAAAAGATTCTTCATAGGTGTTTTGAAATAAAGATTAGAGTTGGCTATTGTCATTAAAATAAATTATAAAAAAATATTTAAGTAGGTAATATCTCATTTTAACATTTTCAATCGACATTAAATTTTAAACTCGTAAAATTATGCGTACGGCAGTAGAACAACAAATCGATAATGTGGGATCCATCTAGTGGCTTCTGATTGAAAAATTTTGCATTTGACAAGCGAATATGAATTATGGTAAAAAGGTTCGGCAAAGCGGTGTGATTACGCGCATTCATTAATGTAGATGGCGCTTATGACAATTACATACTAATGCCAGACCTCTTCGAATTTTAAAGGTTTTCTAAGCAAAATTATAATAATGTTGTACCATGAACAACATATGAAAATCAGTCAATCCCTCACCTGGCTGTTTTTTTATCGTAAAAAATCTGGCGGCTTGCCCTAATTTTGACCCCTAGGCACGCCACTGATATCATTATACATGTCTTTGCTTAGCTGATGACTACAATGTACCTACTAAGTGGCATCGTCCCGAATGCCTAAACTCGGGCTCGAAACTTAGCAAATCCGATAATACACCTCTGCGTAATATCTTAGTTACCAGAGGCAATAAGAGCAGCGACTGATCAAGAGTTCTGACCGCCCTAAGCTAATTATGAGGAGGCGCCCCCGCCGGGTGTGTTACGGACGGCCTAAAAAGTAGTAAGAGAGTAGAGTAGTCGTAAATTTTAACATGGTTCATACCACCTATAAAAGTTTTCAGATCGATCTGCAAGCGAAACTAACGTTGTCCTTTAATCTGAATGTCATTCAACCTTAGGGTGGCAAACCATTTTTTAAGCTGACCTTACATAAAGGCAAAGTACCTCGCGCATTATAAGATCAAAATCATGACAAGTGACTGCAGGCTACCAAGTAGAAAACCAAATCCATGTCGTGTTTGGCCGCATGACTTGTATTGGCTTAGTTTCTATAGACAAGTTAGTCGCCATTGCCACTGACCATGAGCGTGGTCATCTAGTGTGTGAATTTGCTTCGACTTTAGTATTTTTAAAATATTTACACTTCTGTTATTGTTAAAAAAAAGAGGAGAGGCATCATACAAGTGGAACATTTTTGCAACTGATTAATGATTTATTTGAAAATTATAGTAATGATGCAATTATTATTAGATTATACAAAAGTCCTTTTTCGTGCTTTAGCGTTTGCATATCTTCCCACAATTTTCTCAAATTTAATATTTTGTAAAAATTCACTTTCTATGTAGATACATTAGCGAGAGCGCTGCAAGTTTTTGCTCGCGGAGTGTGGAGCGCAAGTATTTTTTTACTCTTTTAAGTGCTGAAAAAGACCTTTCGCCGCTGCAGTTGGTAACACTCATTGCCAAAAAAATTCTTAATATTATCTCCGAATTCGAGAACATCCATGAAATATTAAAACTTTTATTAACTGCAACAAACCCTTTGGGGTTCTGGCAGAAATAGAATGCTCGACCTCGGTGTCAGATTTTAAAAACTGCGCCAAATGGACGCATTCTTCTGCAAAGGTTTCTTCTAAATCAGTGGCATATAGTTGTTTTAACTCCTTTGCTTTGCTTCTAATAAATCCACTGTCGTCTAGTTCATGCAGTTTCCATAAGAAACCAAAGGGGTTTGGGTAAAGTTGGCGTCGTTTTGAAGTTGAGCGGCCAGTAATGAAATTTATACATTCCTATAGAACAGAATAAAGCGATCAAAAGTTATTATGGGCACATTTATCTAAACCATATCGGAACGAAGAGATATTTGGGTTTGTATAGCTCATTAAAATCGAAGAAGTTATTAAAGTATTTTGCACTCTTTTATGTTTCTGCCGTATTTTCTTAAGAAATTCAAATGAAATAACCACCACAATTATCATACTAGATGGCACGTACATTTATTTACAAAAAAGTAGTAATTATTATTTTCAGAAAAAGTCTTATAGTTTACACAAGTTCCGGAATTTATTAAAGCCTTTTTTACTAGTTTGTCCTGATGGTCACATCATAGATATATATGGTTTATATGAAGCAACTAACCATGTGCCGTTGGGGGGTTGAAACAATTAATGGCAGATTAAAAAATCAGTTCTGTCAGTTACGGTCACAGAATTTGAATGTTGCTGCAAGGCATCTATTTGGAGAAGTAAGAATAGCTGCAGAATTATTAAATGCGTTTGGAGTACCATTGACTGATCATAGCCTGACGCAGGAAATAATAAATCGTATACCTCAGCATAGTAGTCGGAATCAGTTAGGCGAGTATGTCATTGCGAATAATCTTAATAGAAGACGGGCTGATTTTCAATATATGAATGCTGAAGTTTCTGGGCTGGATGAATTTTCTATTTTAAGTGCTGATGATTTCATCCTTTACGCACTTGGAACGTACCAAGTACAACAAGCTCGCAGCTACTACGGAGAACATGTAAAAAGTGATGGTTCATATATGATTGAAGTATACAGAGAACCCAACGAACCCACGAATCAATCCAGTTTAAGTTTCGAGGGAAAACTTAAACTGGATTGATTCGTGGCTTCTCAGAGGCAGGACCCAATCCCGACATTCATCGAGACGGACATATTACGTATATTTTCTCGTTGAAAGAGCTTCACAAGGGCTGGATGCGATCCTGGGGCACTATTGTTCGCATATTATGTCCATTATATGGTACATGGGATGGGGCAGATATCAAAATAATTTGAGTCCACCGGCGCAATTCCTAGATTTGATAATTCGACATGACATTGAGAACGAAAATCGATGAACAGAGTTAAAACATGTTTTTATTTATCATGAAATAAAATGTAATAAAGTATATTAATGTGTTTTTATTATTTCCCAATATCCAATACTGAAGGCACACTGACGGACGATCGTAAAACAGTAAAAACCACAAATAAGATATCTTACACAGAACAATAATTAAAGTACTTTCCATAGCTCTAGATAACCAGTTCACTTAGCCACCCAAACCCATAATCCAATATCTTTGTTTCCATATCCTACAATAGTCTTGCACCAACCGGGGGTTGTCCTTGGGTGCACTTGCATAGCGCGAACAGGGATAATCGTCGGTTGGTGCCTCATTTCATTCAAAACGTATAACGGGCCTCTGCGAGTTGGCTTCGGCCCCTCGTACGCCTTCTAAAGGTCCGGGACCCCAGGGTCCCGAGATGTGTCAAAGTACTTAAACTGATGGCATTTTAAAAATATTCAAAAATAAATATCTCAGCTCCGATATTAAGGTACAGTCGCCAAATTTCGTCCCGAAACCTAAATAATTCGTCCCCTTCAATATCTACTTTTTTTTAAACCGCCATCATTAGTGACCCGAACCTAAAGCTAGTTGCATCAGTCGGCCACTGTAAACATGTGAAGGTGACACGACGTTCGTGCAGACAGAAATTATAAAATCAAAAAAAGTGTTCAAGGTGAGTTTTTCATTGAAATATTCTCAAATTCCATAAAATATTGAAATGCCTGACTTATTGATATTTTTTTTTTGTCAAACTAACAATTATTACCTTAGATGTTAATCGATTAAGTAAAATGTTTAGGTTATGACACGTTTTTTGGTTAGATGGATGCGTCGAAATAAATGGAAATTTCCTAATATCGTCCCCTTACGTGAACCTTATATCGTCCCCGGGACGGTATTAGGATCTCATAGTGAACGCAGTGGTCATGTCACTTAATTTCTTATGTAATAATTATTAAAGGTAATTATGTACGTACATAAATTATACAAAGGCAGACTTAATGCCTTAGGCATTTTCTACCAGTTGACCTTAGTGTGGTAGAAACATAAGATGGTAGGATACTATAGGTATTTTGTACGTAACTTTAGAACTAAATTTTTTTTTTTAGATGCCGAAAAGAAAACTGGGATGCTGGAGCAATGACGAAAGCTGTTGAAGCTGTACGAGCGCATGAAATGGGTTATAAAAAGGCAGCAAAATTATTTGAAGTCCCAAGAGCTACTTTGAAAGATTACGTCAAAAATTCTGAAAAATCTGTAGAAACTTTAGTGTCTGGAAAAATGGGAAGAAAACCGGTTCTGCCGATAGAATTGGAAGAGGAGCTGGTAAAGTATTGCTTGCAAATGGAGAAAAATGATTATGGTGTCACTGCTTCTGATTTAAAACGAATGGCGTTTCAATTAGCAATCAGAAACAATATTCCACATCCATTTTCACTGACCAAGAAGAAGGCGGGCAAAAAATGGATGAAATTGTTTATGGCTCGTCATTCTGAATTGTCATTCCGTCAACCAGAGTCATTATCACGGGCTCGTGTTCAAGGTTTTACTGCAGAAAATGTTAAGACTTTCTTTAACTTATTAAAACCTGAGATGTAAAAGATTAACTTCAACCCTAACAAAGTCTTTAACGTTGATGAAACAGGGATTAGCACCGTTCAACATAAAGTCAGAAAAATTCTAACAGTGAAAGGCAAAAAAGAAGTTCACAAATTGTCATCTGCTGAAAGAGGTGCATTAGTAACCGTTGTTATTTGTATGTCAGCTAGTGGGCAATTTATTCCTCCATTGATGGTGTTCCCAAGAAAAAACATGAAAGCTGAACTACTTAATGGAGCTCCTCCAGGCACCATTGCTGGATGCCACCCATCCGGTTGGATCCAGCCTGAACTGTTTACGAAATGGCTGAGACATTTTGTGTCTATTGTAAAACCATCAAAAGAAGATCCCGTTCTATTGGTGTTAGATGGGCATTACAGCCATACAAGGAATTTGGATGTGATAGACATCGCACGTGACAATGGAGTATCAATAATCTGCCTCCCCCCGCATTCTACTGATCATATGCAACCATTAGATGTCTCATTTATGTTTCCTTTGAAGACTTACTACGCCCAAGAAATAGAGAATTGGTTGACTAACCACCCAGGGCGAGTTGTGACTCACTACCAAATTGGTGAAATATTTGGAAAAGCGTATTCAAAAGCTTGTAAAATTGATACAGCAATTAACGGATTTCGGAAAACAGGAATATTTCCACTTAACGAAAACATTTTTGACGAATCTCCACATGCTCCTTCTTCGGCCGATGCAAACACCACAACACTGTTTGCAAATACTGTCTCGTCACCTTCACATTCCATAACAGAAAGACCAACCACTCCATTATCACCATCGGATACAACTCATTCATCTCCATTTGTAGTTCCAGCAGAGGTCCATCCTGTTCCGGTAATTGAACCTCCTTCACCCTCAACAAGACGTGGGAAAGCGTTGGTAGTCACGGCCTCACCACATAAACTTGAAATAATGGAATCAAAAAAGAAGCAGATAGAGAAGAATGAAAGAGTAGCGGGCAGAAAAAGAAGAGAAAATGTAAAAAAAACAAAACCAGCTGGAAGAAATAAACATAAAACCAAAAAGCGAAGAAAAGCACGGTCTTCTGAAGAAGAATCATCTGATGATGATGACGACCTAGTTTTGGTGTCCACTGACGAAGAATATAGCGAGAATGATGACGCTGAATGCCCAGTTTGTCATAATACCTATTCTCAAGACAAAAAAGGAGAAAAATGGATAAGATGCATTCAATGTTTTCAATGGATGCACGAAGATTGCGTTGAAAATCCAGGACCAAAATTTGTCTGCACTACGTGTTTGGAGAATTAAAAATACCTACTTGTACCTTACTAAGGTTTAAAATAATTAAGGAAGGACTAATTAGATTATTAAGCTTAATTTTTATATAATATTATTAGGAATACAATTCCATTCACGTACTGATTATTGTGATCTCAATATCGTCCCCGGGGACGTAATTAGGAGCCCAAAAATATATTTTCATAATTTGAGTATTTTTGTTAAAGCTGTTTTAAAAGTTTTTCTAAGAATGTTAGTCTTTTTGATTATTTTTAAGAATAAAGGAATATTGAAGCTAATATTTGACGTATCATTTATTAATGTAGCATTTTTTCTTATTTTATTATTTATTTTTTACAAAAAAGGTACGATATTTGGCGACTCTACCCTACTTAGGACAAAAGTAATTGGCTATAATGCGTAGTTAACACGGCTCAATAATCTATATATATAAAAATGAATCCCTATTTCCCTTGGTCACAGCATCACGCTAAAACGGCTGAAGGGATTTGGATGAAATTTGGGATATGGATAGACCTTGACCAGGAGAAGGACATAGGATACTTTTTATTCCTATATTCTCACGGAATCGAGACTTATGCGGGTGAAACCGCGGGGCGCAGCTAGTGTGTTATAAAAATTATATGTGGCGGCTGAAAAAAAAAAAATGACGCCACTACTCCATACAAAGTGACTCAAACCCCTTTGTGTTTACTGTATTATAAATAATTTGCCGGTTTTTTAAGTGCACTTTAAAACAATCAATAGCTGTATAATAATGATCAACGATGAAAGATCGTCTCCCTTCTAATTCAATGTGCCCCGTTGTAACTTCATCGAAATGAAATTTTGGTTTCTTTTTTCTTCTTACATCTTTTTTGTATGTGATCACTTCGCATCTCTTGATTGCCTCTGATTCAAAATTTTCGAACCCTTTTTCGTCACGCAACGTATCAAGATAAGTATGTAATGTCTCATAAAGAGTAACAACGTTAGATAAATCAACAGAACTTGCTTGTAGCTGTGCACTAACCATTTGAAACTTTACGAGCACAGAGTTCCAAAAGCACAACATTATTGTAATTTCAAGTTAATTTTTTTTCTAATATTCCTTTTACTTCTATTTTGGTCTCTTTACTTTAATTTTCATTTTCGCAAATAGAGTTTAATGTTTCCAGAACTTGTTTGTATGAACTGTATAAGGCTTTGCTTGCATCTGCTCGCGCACTCCATCGAGTTTTCGATAGATTTTTTAGTACCGTCGATTTTTCATCCAATTTGGATAGCAAAATTTGCAATCTGTTTGTAGATCCAGAAAAAAAATTGTATAGTTGTTGTTCTAGTGTAAAAAAGCAGCTGACTCATCACTACTTTCCGCGGCAGCCGATCCCACGAGTTGTAGAGAATGGGCTGCACAAGCAACAAAAGTAGCCAATGGATTTACAGCTTTAATTCTTGACTGAAGACCTTTGTATTGACCAGACATATTGCTAGCATTATCATAACTTTGGCCACGACAGTCTTTAATATCAAGTTCCAAAGTTTTATCAATTGTCGCAAGAACAGCCTTCTCCATGTCTTCACCTTTATGACCGCAATTGGGTAAAAATGTGACAAAACGTTCGACAGGTTCTCCGACAGGCAAAATATAACGAATGATAAATGTTAACTGATCGGTGTGTGAAATATCTGGAGTAGAATCAATGCTAATCGAATAATATTTTGCTTTTTTATTTCTCCTATAATCGAGAGTCGAACTTCGTCAGCGAGAAGTGAAATAAATTCGTCGATTATAGAGGATGACAAGTGCGATGGAAAACCTCTGCCTTTTTGCCCAAATCTCACCAAATGTTCAGCCATGAAAGGATCTTTAGATATAAGATCAATACAGCCAAGAAAATTTCCGTTTAGTGCAGTTCCAATAATTTCATTTTGACCGTGAAATGGAAGCCCACGAGAAGCTAAAAACTTAATTGTTTCTATTACCCGTAGTAATATATTTCGCCAATAAGTTATTTCTTCATTATATTGTTTGACTATTTGAGTATCCAGTCATTGTAAAAGTTTACCTCTACATACATATTGTCCCAAACATTTACGATGATCCGGAGAATTGTCATGATCAGTTCTTAAGTTAGAATTTTTCCAGTCATTAAATCCAGTTTTGGCAAATACAGATGTTCCTCCATATTATTTGCAAGGACCACAAAACACGTGACCTGGATTCTGAGTATACTAACCAGCTTCTCTTCACATTTTCGCCATTAACAAGCTTTTTCTCAAGCACATTTTTAGATAGAAATCTTTTTGATTTTGATACTGCCTTTCTGATCTGGAAAAAACTAATTCTTCGTTTTGTTGCAGTCCATTTTTAACAATATAATCTCGAAATTCATCATTTACTTGCCACAGTACAGGTCCACTGACGGAATAGACGACTTTTCTTCTATTAGAATTTCGTCTTCATTGTAGATCGTCGGCATCGTCGCTACTATAGGGCTAGTGTTGGACGGAGAAACGTAACAGTCCGCGGTAGAGAAACCAGGGCAAGAAATCGCTGGCGATAGTGCAGCATTCGTCACCGTTTCGTTCCTTTCTGCACAGTTCGTAAAAAATGTTTCTAGTTTACGAGTATGTTTTAAAATGTTTTCTATTTTCTTTTCGTTTTGCCTTTTTCTGTATTCTGCTCCACTTGGCTTTTTTACTTTCGAACTACTCTCATTACCACTCATAGTTTCCAGTAACCGACCGATTCCAGTAACAAGTCAGTGTTTGTTTTACGCGCGCTTTTTAATAATTGTAAACTAGTCTTGTAGAATATTTCAACCAATAAACATTGTTTTAATTCAAAATAAATCTTTTTTAATAATAATCTCGTTCGCCGTAACTTAACGCATTACCTGCTGATTAATTAGCGAATTTTATGCAAAAGCTTATTAATTAGCTCACTAACCCTGTGCGGCAAACGCACTTGCGCGTTCAATAAATATTTCGTGTGGTGCTATGAACGCGTATGCGCGGTTGAAGAAAGTCTACCCAGTGCGGCTGGACGCATTAGTGCGGCATTCAATATTTGTCCAAGTGCGGCACGGCGCTTCTGTGCGTTTGAAAATTTTGAGTTTTATGACAGTCATAAAACAATTATTTATTTAAATATTAATTATACGCTCTAAGTAAAGGTTGTTTCACACGACAGTTGTTTTTGTAACAATTTTTTGTGAAGTTACTGGGCCGTAATGTAACCTCACGGACTCACGTTTGTTGTTCGTACGTAAACTTATAGAGTGAATGAATGAATCAAATTGCGACACATACTTAGTGTTGCCATATAGTGGTATACGATTTTATGAATTATCTACTAGAGCAATAATATCAGACCCATACTTATTTTTTTGGGAGTAGGTAAGCTTATTTTTTTATTGCACGCTCACAAATCAATGTCAATACTCGGAAAGCGAGTTGTGGTCGGTACACCACGAACGAATTTTATTCCACCCTGACACTGTAACACATTACATATGTAACAACCGAATATCGTACTTGTGTGTAGACACCCTTATTTTAGGATGTTTTCGAAACAATAGAGATGCACAATGGAACGCATAGGTGCGTCACGCCGCACTCGAAGAAAGTTATGTAAATTGTATGGACGCGCATTAGCGTCGGAAGCACATAGTGAACATCCGAAAAACTCGCATCCGCGTTGGCCACACTAAATGCGTTAACTGGCGCAGTCGGTAGGATCGCGACGCTCTTCGAATACAACTCTTCGGTAAGAGTGAACGGTATCTATCGTTATCTTCGCGATCACAAATTTAATCTACGAAGGCGAGCAACCTGCGGGAGTCCTGGAGAATTGGGAGCCCTGCTGTTCTGCAAGGCCCGGCTAGAGATGCAGAAGATACTGTGGTGAGTGCTTGTTGTATACCCAGTTTCCCATGCTATATTTCCTGTCGTATTTTTATAAATGTTACCTGTGTGTTTGTTTATAGGTTAAAATCGCTATAGGCAAATTACGTTAGTTATATGAGTTTATTACATTTATTTTAATCTAGGTGTTTATGTATGCGTGCTAAAATCGCGGTATGCATTTCGCATTTCACAGCAATTCATTCTGTAACAAGAGATATTTACTCGTTTACGTATTCGCTATAATCGTGATTCGTATAACACAATTAAAATAATTTCAAGTTAACTTCTTAGAGAGTAGGCAGTATTAGATATTAGACATGATCTCAATAGTATTTTAAAGCGAATTAGAATTGATTCCTTTTGTATTTCTGTTTTACAATTAAATCACTATGGCTATGGCAAGCATTGATCTAGTGACTTTTAAGTTCGTTTCAGAGCTGTTGCCAAAATACGATGGCAATCCTAAAACATTAAATTACTTTATTAGAGAATTTGAAAATGTGATGCTATTACTAGATCCACAAGTTAGGGTGAACCCTGCTATTGTTAGTTTAATTAAAAGCAAATTAAGCGGTTCGGCGATCAGTGCAATAGCATCCGAAGAAACAGTTGATAGCTGCAGACAATTAAGACTGCGTTGACGCGTAGATTAGGCGAACCGCGTAACGAAATACAACTGATGCAAGAACTAACGCGTTTGCGTCGTAATAAAAATGAAGTCGCTGAGACGTTTGGTAAACGACTAAGGGAAATTTTAGACACCTTAAACGTAGTAGGTAGGCATACGGATAAGTCATACTATGGAAGTATGGTCATAGATCAATACGTTAACCATTTGGACTTTGACGTTTCTATTAGCGTGCGGATTGCGCAACCTACGACTCTTGAAGCAGCTATAGTAACGGCTAGGCAAGCGGAGGCACGTTTGTCATTCAATAGATTCAATAATAGTTTTAATGCACTTTCCATCAAAAACAAACCTAAAGAAATACCCAAACCAAACCAGACGGTACCCCAAAATAATAACTTTCCCCCGCGTAATAGCTGGAACATAGATCAGAGACAACAGAGGGGTCAAGGCATACCCCAAGGAAGACCCGCTTCAGGTAACGTAAGACCTAGTGGTTCTGGTACCGTCAGAAACTCAGGTAATTTTAGATTTCAACCGAATATACCTCGCCAGCAGGTGAACCCGCCACAAAAAGTGTCTGACGTCACCATGACATCGGTAAGTGGTTAAGGCTCACAAAAGTTGTACTTTATCCATATTTTTTATGGGCCAGTTTATGAGCAGAGAAAAAAAAAAGTCGAAGGTTCATAATGAATCAATCTTTTGTTTTCCATGTTAGCTATTAATAACTTGTTAATATTGGGCCTTTGAAATAGTGAATATATTTGGAATTTAACCAAAACGAACCGCTATAATAATTACTTACTTCTAATTTCATTCAACAATAAAATGTGTCCACCCCAAGTCGAGTTCATTTTTTATTTATTTCATCCTTTCTGTGCTTTTTATCGTGAAATTTATGTAATGTGTAATATAAATGGAGTTAAAACTACTGTTTTAATGGAAATTATAATAAAACTGGCCATAAATTAAATAAATATGATTTGAACAACAAATGTATCCAACACGTTTCACGTGTGTTACAATCAGTTTGTTACGTAGTAGTTTACTTGTATTAAAAATTAGCAACACATGGTATCTATTTTTTGTGATAGCAACATTACTATTTTCAATATGACATGTCAGTTTGTTGTCGGACATCTTGGTTTTTGTGCAAGAGGCAGTGCTCCGTGAGTGTTACTTTTCGTCCTTAGATTTTCGAAACTTTTCGGAAGCAATTTCGCGTGGTAAGTAGTAAAAGATGTTTGTTTCGGGTAAGGGCAGTTGAAAAGGCCAATTATATGACCAAATAAAGTAGTTTAATACAGATTTGAATTGCATTTTAAAGATGCTACATGACTTTTAGGGTATATTACTCACGAGTGTTTGTTCACGTGTGTTGCGTGTGTTACGAAATTGTGTGACGTAACACACGAGAAACGCATAAAGCTTAGTTCATATGGCAATGTTATTGAGAAGTCCACTACATAATAGGTATGCAGTCCTGAAATGTGCATTTGGATTTGAGTGATCTTTTTTATTTCGTAACAAAGGTAATTGCTTTGTATTCCGTAAATTAAGCTGTAAGTATACATATATTATGTAAATTATTTTTATATGAAACTTTAGTCATAGAGTTGTACAAAAGTAATAGTGGTTTGTGTAAATCGATACGAAACAGGTAGTTAACTACTTATAAACAGTATTCATAGGGATCACTCAGTTCAGCAAATTTAAAAACATTAAATTACTCATAACTTTTAAACAAAATGTATTTGTGTTATATTTATTGCACAAATATATTCTAGCTTTTTTTATTGTGGTAAAATCATCAAATGAGTCCTCCCACCCAGGACAGGGCAGAAGGGACTGTCAGAAAAACTTAAAGACTGCTTAAAAAAATCAATAGCCCTTTACGTTCCGGGGTCACGGTAATTCGTTAGTACCACGACTAATATTAGGTAGCTAAAATAATTTTTATTTTGGTACAAACAGTAGATTTTTTTGCAGATGCCACTAACGCCGGCTGAAAGATAAAAACTCTATCGGGAAAGGCTGAAAGAAAAAGATCTGGAAAAGTTTTTATTACAAAAAAGAAAAAATGCTGAGTGAACAAAAATAAATAGAAAGAAGAAAAACAAACAAGAACAGGAGTCTGAAGTAGTGCCTTCGGCGGAACATACAAAAGATTTAAAACAGAAGAGAAACCTTAATAGAAGAACCTCAAGTAACATTGGAAATTCATTCAGATGTATGGAGCCTATGTTTCAAAGACGCTGTACTTGTCAGATACTACCAAAGGGGCGCATGAAAAAAAATTAAACCAAAGAAAAACTGTGAGTGTAAACGTGATTGAAAACTATTAAAAAATAAAACCATTTAAGAAAACTATAGTAATAATTAAAATCTCATTATTTGCATAATTAGTATGTAAGAAGTAATAAATGACGCTATACCTTAGTGATGCTTTTGAATCTCTTTAATAAATAAATATATATGACAGTATTTTATTTAATTAATAACATGTGAATTAACCCTAACAATATTTCCAGTGTGTTACATATTTCTAATGTGTTATCGTGTGTTACAAGTTCACGTGTGTGATGGTACACTTTTTATGAGCCTGAGCCAAGTAAGCCCGAAGCACCGCGTTTTGCTCTCGAAAAAATGTTTTATACGCAGCACAACCAAGACCAGTGTTACCGTGACTACAATGTCTACTATGAAGGTGAGTATAATAATAATTTACAGCTTAATGGTGAAGACTACAGCTACACGCAGGAGATGCCTGTAGATGGACCAAGCCATCAGGATTTTCCCCAGAACGAGGAGCCATTGAACCAAAGCTAGCAAATAATGTTCACCTCAACAACCAAGGTAAAGACCATCTTCCTTATATAGAGTTGCCAGAATTCCAAGGTAAATTTTTATTAGATACTGGAGCTTCGCGCTGTATGATATCACCTGACGTAATAACCGGTACTAATCTTGAACACTGCGTTGAGCGCGAGCCATTTCAAGTAAAAACTGCGCATGCTGTTACTCGTCATGAACATGTTGCTATTTTACCTTTACCCCCACAGTTTAAGACAGACATATATCATAAATTTTTACTTTTCAATTTTGCAAAGTATAAAGGACTAATAGGAATGGACTTGTTAAAAGAATTAGGGTGTAACATAGATTTTAAAAATAAGTTATTTGCGAACTTATAATACCGAAATACCAATTTATTTTGATTATCCAGTAAAAAGACTCAAAATTGAACCTAATTGCGAAAAGTTTATAACAGTAAAAACGAATTGTATGGACGGTAATTATATCTGCGATGACTTTAATTGGTTTAAAGGACTCAAATCACCCGCCGCTGTAGTAAAGGTAAAAAATGGAATTTTTAAAACATCTGTAATTAACTTGACCGATAAGAAACAAGTAATTAGTAACAATTGCCACCTACCCCTTGAGCCTTTACCGCCGCAATTCACAAATCAAAATAAAACACAAAATTAACACCCATCAAACTAAAACTGACATTGACAAAGAACTTTACGAAAATTAGAACCAACCACATGAATGAAGAGGAAAAACGTGAGGTTATCAAAATTTGCTATCAATATCGTGACCTATTTTATTCTGAGAACATACCATTGTCTTTCACACATACTGTAAAACATTAATTAAGACTAACTGACGACATACCTATTTTTGTTAGAAACTATAGACAAGCCCCGCAACAACGTGCAGAAATAAAAAAACAAATAGATAATTTATTAAAACAGGGGATTATACGGGAAAGTATTTCACCCTGGTCTTGCCCTGTCCATATCGTCCCAAAAAAACCCGATGCTTCAAGGAAGGTCAAATGGAGACTTATTATAGACTATAGACGACTGAACGATAGAATTGTTGAAGAAAAGTACCCATTACCGATCATCAACGACATACTTGATAGATTAGGGCGCGCACAGTATTTTACAACCCTTGATCTAGCAAGTGGTTACCATCAGTTGGAAATGCACCCCAACGACATAGAAAAAACAGCGTTTACTACAGAAAGATGTCACTATGAGTTCTTAAGAATGCCATTTGAATTGAAAAATGCTCAGAGTTCTTTTCAGCGGCTTATGGACCATATCTTTAGAGGAGTAGATAACGTATTCACCTATTCCGCCCCAATATTACAATAGCCTGACTTTGATAAACCATTCATCTTGACAACAGTCGCATCTGACTTTGCGTTAGGCGCAGTTTTATCGCAAGGCAATGTTTATGCCGATAAACCAGTAGCTTTTGCTTCAAGAACGTTATCAGAAACCGAGACTCGTTACTCAACAATAGAGAAGGAATTACTCGGGATAGTTTGGGCTATCAAATATTATAGGCCTTATTTGTACGGTCGGAAATTCACCATCTATATAGACCTTTGACATGGCTGATGTCTTTAAAAGACCCCAACTCAAAGTTAACACGTTGGAAACTAAAGCTAGCGGAATACGACTATAAGGTAGTTTATAAAAAGGGTAAACAAAACACTAACGCTGATGCATTATCCAGAGTCACAATCTTTCACAACAGCACAGATTCTCTAGCTGTCAATTTTGACGATAACGACGACGACGAGATTATAAACAGAATATTTAGACCGTAGACAAGCAGAGACAAATAACGACCGGGACGACAACAATGACGGACTTGGCAATAATAATACCGATGAACCTATCGACAATAGTAACTACCCTGGTAATAATAACGATGTAGAAGAAAGACAGAGTTCCTAAACTTATAAGATGTACGTCACGAGTTACCCTTGTTGAAAACAAAACTGAGCAACAAGAACTCATTAAGAGATATCACCAAGGCAAATCGTCGCATAGAGGTATTCAGGAAACGTATAAATAACTCCACAGAAATTATCACTGGCCTAATATGCTATTGTCAATTCAAAGATACATTAATCAATGCGACATGTGTTTGAGAGCTAAATACGAAAGAAACCCTTTGAAACCCCCACTTACGTTAACAGAGACACCTATGAAACCGTTTGAACATCTGTTTATGGATCTACATTCCATTGGAGGTGCTACGTTCCTGACAATTATAGATAATTTTTCAAAATTTGCTCAGGCTGTACCGGTAAATGCGTCAAGCAGCGTTCATATCTCAAAAGCTTTATTACAAGTATTTTCGATACCAGGATTAGTTCTGAAAATTACCACAGACTCAGACACGAAATTCGACAACGACGTCATAAAGGAAATATGCGCGTCTCACGACATTAACATACACTTCACGACTCCTTATAATCCGAATTAAACTCACCCATTGAGCGCTTTCACTCTACCATTGCTGAAATAATAAAAAATTCAGAGAATGACAAATAAAGACGACCCTATACAATTACTGATGAAGTACGCCATTATTGCCTACAATAATGCCATTCATTCTACGACAGGCTATACACCGCGTGAGTTTTGATTTGGTCATACAGCATCCAGAAATCCACTAGAACTATACTATCCTAAAGAGTTCTATCAGGAATATGTCCTTTATCATCGCAAAACTGTAGAAACAGTACAGGAGTGCATAGCAGCTCACGTGTCTAAAAATAAAAAGCAGGTGATAGAAAAACGGAACCAGGCTGCTGAGGCAATCACGTTTAAGGTAGGTGAAACTGTATATAAGCAGGTTGCAAAGACTACGAGGAGTGACAAAACGAAGCTAGTATTTAAAGTTCCGTATAAGACCATTCACTTTCATCCTAACAATGTTGCTGAAATCATAGGAAGCCAACCCAACTCAAAATCCATTAGAGTTCATTAGAAACTTTTGCGAAGACAACATCTTGTTCCAGAACCCTCGTCACAGGAACCTTCTTGCTCTACGCAACCGCCAACCTGACTCTTAACCCCGTAGATAACGTCAATGGCATCCTTTTATTAAAACAAGGTCATCTGACCTTGTTTTAATAAAAGATTTTGAAGCAAGTAGATACATTTAGTTTGGCCTGCGTGTATAACGTATCCGATTTACACGAAACAACATTAAAACTTATGTTCTTATATGCCAATACTAAAGCTGCAGAAAATAACGAGCAATTAAATAGGGCATACAAAGATCAAATAGATAATAGCTTAAATTTAATAGGTAAGAAAATAGTGTTTATTGCACCGCACCATAGATTTAGACGTGGTTTTATTAACGGCCTAGGTTCCATCGTTAAAACCATAACAGGTCATTTAGATTATGAAGATGCTATTAAATTCGAAAATGAAATATCGGAATTACGAAATTCAGTAAAAAAGCAATTATTATTCAAAAATAAACAGATTAAGCTTTTAGATGAGAACCAGAAAAAACTAAGTCTAATGTTAAGAAATACCACCTTTAATAATAATGTTATAGTAAATAGGTTGCACTTTCTAGATTTATATATACAAATAGATTATTGCTGTTAGACAAGTTAGTAATTTTAGAAGCCATGACTTTTTTTCAGTTAGAAGTCATGCGTCCAAGCATTGTATACCGTGACTCAACCGACGGCTCGCGTCAAAGATAAGTTAACACAGACGGGACAGCACTTTATGCCTATTATTGATTGCATCTAAGAGGACGACACGCATACTATTTTAATTTTATTTTTTTGTTGTTATTTGTCATAATTGTTATTGCTGTCTCACTAACAACAATAATAAGAGACAATTACTATGGCTGATAAAAATTTGCAATGGGGTTGTTGCACTAATGCAAGTGACACAGGTTTAGAGGCAAGATCCATAAAGTGAAAAGTGTTATCACTATGCTTGTATATCCCTTACTAAATCTCCTAATAAGAAAGCTACCTGGAAATGTCCGTCATGTTTGAGCAAAACGCCAAAGTTGGGCAGGGACGATTCAACACCAGTTCGTAACGTATCTACGACCAGAGGCCCGAAAAGACAAGCCACTGAACAGCCTTCGCCCCCTTCGCCTCCTTCGCCTCCTTCGCCCCCTTCCACGTCCAATGATAACGACGAACTGCGTTCCGTTATAAGAGAAGTAATAAAATATGAATTAAGTGAGATGGCGGCTAAGTTTAACAACACTATTATCACCACGATTAGCCAAGAACTAGCACCAATTAAGAAGGAAATAGCGGGTGTTGTTGAGTCGATGTCTTTCATGAATAAGGAATTTGAAAGCATAAAGAAGGCACACGAGTTATCTAAGGAGATTATCACAAAATTTGAATTAGAAAACACTCATCTTAAGATCACCGTAGAAGACCTCAATGACAGACTTGCTAACCTGGAGCAACAGTCGAGATCAAACAACTTAGAATTGCAATGTGTACCAGAAAACAAAAATGAAAATGTTTACAACATTGTAACCCAACTTGCGCGTGTGGTTAACTGCGAAATCAGTGAAAGAGATGTATTGCACTCGTATCGCTAAGGTCAACTCATCAAGTAACCGCCCTCGCTCTATAATTGTCCAGCTAGCCTCACCAAGAATGCGTGACCATCTTCTGGCAGCAATAATCAAGTACAACCAGGCTAATCCTCAAGAAAAGCTGAACTGTTCGCACCTCGGTTACGCTGGACCAAAATCTCCAGTCTATGTTGCTGAACATCTGTCCCCGACAAATAGAGCTCTTCATGCAGCTGCGACGTTAAAAACCAAAGAGAAGAATTATAAATACGTGTGGGTCAGGAATGGTAGGATATTTGTGAGGAAAAATGACGATGCAGAGTATATACAAATTAGGAACAAGATCAGTCTTAGTAAGATTGTGTGATGAGTGTGTGTGTTATAGTTTTTACTGTTGTAATTTAATGCATGCATTAGGTTTGAACTCCACAAAGTTGATATTTTAATATATTACCAAAATTGTAGAGGTTTACGAACTAAAACGAATATGTTTTACTGTAATCTGTGTAATATGAACTATGATGTTATAATATTAACAGAAACCTGGCTAAACAGTAATGTATTAAGTAGTGAATTGTTCGATAATCGATATGAAGTTTATAGACGGGACAGAGAAACATCTGGGTTCCAGTACAACAAAGACGGGGGAGGAGTCTTGATAGCATTAAATAAAAAAATTAACTCCACACGTATCGAACGCTGGCAAAGTAATTGTGAAGACCTCTGGGTCACACTTGACATATCGACATCTCACAGGTCACGTCAGGTTGCTCTTTGTGCCGTCTATCTACCACCACCAGTTTGTCTCGCAACTTTGGATCATTTTGTGGATGGCTGCAACAGAGTGCTCGACTCAATGGACATCCCCTGTTTCATAATGGGTGATTTTAACTTAAGTAAATTGAATTGGGATAAAACCGCCGTAAATGACTCTCTACCTAAGACTTGTCAAAACCTCTTGGATTTTATGAATGTAAATAAACTATCTCAACATATTTATGTAAAAACTGTTTTGGTCGAATACTGGGTCTAGTCTTACCAACAGAGCAAACTTGTTTAGTAAACGAGTCCAGCTATTCTCTAGTAGCTATCGATAAACTGCATCCCCCCTTTGAACTAACTATGTCTTTGCTAAAGGATTGTAACTTACCGTATAGTATGGACACAAGACCTAACTTTTATAAGGCTAATTACCCTGAAATTAACAATTACCTCAATAAGCTGAACTGGGATGAACTTTTTGTAAATACTTGTGATGTGAATGACATGGTGGCAATATTTTATAAATGTCTGCGTGAGGCTATTGGAAAATTTGTGCCTGGTCGTAAGCCTAACAATTGTCGGTATCCACCGTGGTTTGATTTAACATTAATTAAAACATTAAAAGAAAAAAATAGACTGAGGTTACGTTACAAGAAATTCAATAATCCTTTAGATAAAATTGAACTGAAACTAGTTTCCAAGCGGTGTGAAAAACTAGCCATAAATTTATATAATGACTACATAGATATAATTGAAAAAGACATAAAAGATAATCCCAAACTTCTCTGGAATTACATAAAAGCGAAACGCGGTGGCACTAGTGGCTTCCCTTTGGCAATGACTCACGGACACGTTGTTACATCTAACGGATCTGAAATTTGCGACCTTTTCGCAAAACATTTCGCAACCATGTATACGACTGACAAAGATATAGAAATTAACTGCCATACAAAATACCTCCAAGCACTACGTAACAATAGTCAGGGCACGGTAATATTATATTTTACCGTGGTCAGGGCTTGAGTATTCCTGTACTTGACCGCGATTGTTTACTAAAGAAACTAAAAACAGTAAACATTAGTAAAGGACCTGGCCCGGATGGTATACCATCCGACTGAAAAAAATAAATAGCCTAACTAGTTTAGCTATACAAAAAATTGCCAAATTTTAAATAGTAGAAACCAAAGTTTAGCTAAAATAGCTGAACTGGTGTTGCTGCACATCTCAAGCTATGTAGTTATGCTATTTAGAGTGCAATTGCTTTTAGTTAAATGTGAACTAATGCTTATTAAAATAAGTTAGCTAAACTCGTTTAGCTACACCGATAAAATGTTTGATTACTGATAAGCAAACTCGAGATCTATTATTAAGTTGCATGTTTATTCAACTTTTACCAAACGAACGTCTATAAATAGTTCAATGCATTTGTTAAATATTGTGTTTATCTGTAGCAATTTTTTTTGGCTACTATTTAATAATATTTATAACTATATAACAGCATCAAATACATGATGAGATTATATAAAATTCGATATCTCGTTACAAAACTGTTTATAAATTGTTTATTAAATATTGTCCATAAATAACAAAAGCAAACTCGGTACTGATACTAAACGCTCGCTTCCCTCGTCCCTTGCCCCTTGCTCGCGCCGCGTTGCAATGCAAACAATGTGTCGCGCGCGCTATTTGTATTTGGAAATTGAGGAAACTACTAACACATGTGTGAGTTATTTTGTATGTTGTGTTTTTGTGGGAGAGAGGGAGTGGGGGGACCGTTTTCAGGAACAATTCAGATCTATTTACTAAATTAGACAAAACCAATTTAATATTTTTTTTATGCCTGATATATTTGTAGTACATATTTAACTAGTTACATCTACCACATTAGTTAAAACAAGACTGTAGGATGACATTTTTCTTGAACGTAAATCAATTATGTTTTCAGGAACTACGGAATTTTGAGTACATCTAACGAAGGGAAGGGTCATCTCCTACGCTTTCAAGAAACTTGTTTATTGAATAATACTGCGAGAAGGAAACTTTGCAGTATAATAATTTCAAATGAGTCAAAAGATAACCCAGAAAAAAGAGTCACTCGAGAATTTACCAACTAGCCTTTGAAATAAACGAAAGGAAGCTCAGCAGTATATTTTACACCATTTACGTCCTTCAACCCACTTCAGAAGAACCAGGATCACCACTTCTCAATAGCTATTGCAAGATAATAGTGATGCTGATATTCAAGAAAAAATGTTATGGCTAAAAAACTGCTTAGATCCTTTGACTACAGTAGTTGTATTGGAAAATAACAACTAAAGACAGGCTAAATCTTCTGGCATCAAGTGCTATTTCTACTGATAACTATTTTGAAGAATGTAAAGCGCTGAACCAGCCGGGAGGCATATATCTGGTATGCAATTTTGAGATAATATACTTATTTATTAGTAATCATTCATGAGTATACCTACTGTTATCTAAATACTTAATTGTGTTTTTGCAGCTGTTCAAGGTTTTGTATCTGGACTCTGATGAGAAATTAAAAAATAATTGGCATTTGATAAAACACAAAAAATTATGGAATACACAAGAAATAAAAGGGTTGGAGTTCCAAAAGACATCACAGGCATACATTAACGGTACATTTCCTTTTAATGAGTTTTAATATTTCTATTAATTAGTATTAATTAGGTGTAATGGGTAGTATCCATAGACCTCTGTGCCCCCAGACACCGTATTACTTGAGTTGCCAAAATTAAATGTATGTAGCTACAGAGCTTTTTAGTTTGGTGAACATAAGTCCTGCCTCATATGAGGTGTCTAGGGGCTGAGTACAAAGTAACTAATTTAATCTGTGGCAGACTGGTCTGTGGAGTACCTAACACTGCCTGCTACATGGTATTTGAATCTTATGTTTGTGTGTATTATTATTTGTGTTTGAGGTGGATGTTTATTGAGTATGTTTCTCCATTAGCTACTATTCGTAGTCCAGGCGCTAACTAGTTTGAGACTAGATGATTTGGAAAAATATAGACTTTGGGGCTCACTTCATCTTAATCAAATACTTGTTTTTAATAGATGTTATCAAATTTAATAATTTGATTGATAAGTATGTTATTGATATTTTTTGTTTCCAGAAAATAATGAAGAGGCAACAGACCTAGCTGCATTTATGATCATACCATTGTTGATGAGCAATAACACCATAATTGGGCCAAAAAAAGGAAAGCAACATCAATGGCGACCCGCCAAGCAGGAAGTACTCAATGCTTTTACCAGCCACGTTAAAAGTGCAGCTGAGGTTGAAGAGGCCATTACCGGAAGAAGAGACAAACTACTAGAATTATAACTGCATTGACAGCCATTTATCATGGTCGTTGGATCATCACTGAAGGAGACTTCTGCTTGATATGTGGTCCTCAACAATATGCGATATGATGTTTCTTGTTTTTTTAGTTTCTGGAATTCCTATACGAGCTAGAGATGAGTCCGATATCATGTCACATGTAAAAATCATCGATATTTTAAAATCATTTCATCATGCAATGACAAAGACAAAATCATCAATGCTTAAAAATCATTACAAGAATGACAATGAACGCGAACTTCGGTGATTCGGATCGGACGGTATCGGGCCGTCTCGGGCGCAGCGGGCGGTGTAAATAAATGGATGAATGGATTGGGACTGGGCGCACGGAACGGCAACAATGCTTTCACTTGCATTGTTTATGTTTGCGTGCGAAATGCGCGGCAAATCACGAATGCAATTTATCTAGCATTTAGTATTTCGTGAATCATTGTTTTGGATAGACGAGGACGAACAACCACCCTAATTTAATTTTACGCGTACGAAATACGTAGTGTAATGTGTTGACTGGCTATAATTAAATTGGGTTTACATACGTTATAGTGAATTTAGTTCAGTGAAGTGTATTTATTATTTGATTTTATAACCAAGTTGGGTGTGCCTACTTACTTATTATATTTTTCTATCAGACAAGAAACGTTTAGTGTTATGTTCTCAGTTTGTACCAAAATAGGTATTAAAAAATGGCTTCAACTTTTTAAGAAAACACCCTACGGTTGAAATTCAAGATGTACGGAGGAATATGATGCAACAACACATTTCAGAACAACCTTTGGAACAGGAAGCTGGCCCTTCTAATCCAGCAGGATCTCAAAATCTTTCGTCTGTTGCTGGTGACTTAGCCGAGGGTCATCCATTGCCACAACCACGCGTTATTCAGCAGGCTTTAGTTCGACAAACTACAATTGCTCAATTCACCCAAAGAAAAAAAATTACAGTTTCTGAACAGGAAAGTTAACCTTTCCTGTTCAGATGCTGTAATTTTTTTTCTATATAGACTGCTAATGAAGTTGTTCATATTAGATTTTCAACCATTCAGCATTGTGGAAGACAAGGGCTTTGTTGAATTTGTTCATGGTTTAAATCCCATTTACCAGCTACCTAGTCGTAAGTACCTTTCAAACACTTTACTGCCATCAATGTACGAACAAGTTTTGAATGAAACAAAAACAAAAATTACTGAAGAAGCAAAAAGTGTATGCCTTACGACCGACTGCTGGACATCAAAAGCAAATGAGTCATATATGGCCATAACAGCTCATTACATCGACCAAAACTATATTTTGAAGTCTCTTCTACTGCAGTGTGAAGTCCTCCACGGACATCATACCGCCACAAACTTAGCAGCTCAATTAAGAACATGTGCATCGACTTGGAACATTAGTGACAAAATAACCATTGTTGTGTCTGACAACGCGAGTAATATAGTTTCCGCTATCACGAATGAGCTGAATTGGCGCCATTTTGGGTGTTACGCACACAGTTTAAATTTAATTGTCAAGAGTGGATTAAATGTTGATAATTTGCAACAGACGATCACCAAAGTGAAGACTATTGTAGCTTTTTACAAACGTAGCGCTTTGGCCACAGAAAAGTTTGTAAAATATCAAATTCAACAATCAGAGGCGAAAATAGCAAAAAAACTTACGCAATCTGTGGAAACTCGGTGGAACTCTGAGTTTCATATGCTGCAACGGTTTGTTGAACTTAGAGAGGCTGTAACTGCAACACTTCCACTCAGCAACTTTAAAGGTACATATCATGAAGAAAATGATTGGATAATTATTCAAGATTTGCAGTGCGTGCTTAAACCTTTTGATGAAGTGTCTACGCGCATGAGTGGAGAAAGATATTTTACGGGTGGAGAAGTGATTCCAATTACGCAGGGTCTTTTGGAAACTCTAGATACATTGGAATTAAGAGATGGCCTGCATGATGTTGTAAAAGCTGTTTTAAAAAAGCTAAAAAAGGAAACATCTGAAAGATTTAGAAATCTGGAATTCAGTAGAACGCTTGCGTTATCAACCTTTTTAGATCCCCGATTTAAAATGTTCATGTTCCCACAGCGTCTGGCGATACAAAAAAAAATGTTATAAAATTGGTGGCTGCGGCAATTGCAAAGGCAAAACAACCAGCATTAGCTACGACACAAAGCTCAAGTGATGCTGAACCATCCATATGGAATTTATATAGGACAGCAATTTCCAAAATAGAGCCTAGAGGAACCCCGTTGTCAAGAGCGATTGCGGAGGTTCAAAGGTACCTGGACGACGACATCCTTCTAATGGGACCAGACCAAAACACTCCACTTCAATGGTGGAAAAACCAAGAGCATGTTTACCCAAATTTGGCAAAATTAGTACTCAATAAATGCTGTGTTCTAGCAACATCAGTGCCTTGTGAAAGGGTATTTTCACGAGCTGGTACCATGATAAATGAAAGACGCACTCGCCTAGGAATAGCAAAAGTAAAACAACTAATGTTTTTAAACGTCAATTGTAGCCAATAATTCGGTACAACAGGCAAGAAAATGTAAATATTTTTACTCATAAAAACAAAAAAAAAAAAAAAAAAAAAAAAAAGGTATCAAGTCAGTACCTAAAATTGATCATTGTAAATATACCAATCTTTTAAATGCGCCAAAGATTAGCAGACTGATAGATTTCTTTTATTAGGTACTAAGTATGTACTATTACTTTGCTAGTCTTTGCTAGTCCTAAGCCTGGAAAAAGCATGAAGGGAAGATTGGAATATTACTTGTTGGGGAGGTGCATATTTACGCGACCAAGTTTTTACGACAAATTGCCATGATATACTAAATCGTCATATCTTGCAGTAAATATCACTAATGGAAACATATTGATGATTTCCATAACGATAAATCAATACCTAAATAACCTGCAATGAATGTTTAAATTAAGCGGCCAACTGACAAACTCGACTCATGCCTACCTAAATAACTAATGATAATTTCACTAAGCCGTTCCGCGATCATTCAGTATCTACTCACAAATGAAGTGACGAGATCTAATACTCAAATAAAAATCATTGATGATTTTGTCATTGTTCCCGTCACCGATATTTCTTTGTCATTGTCATGCAGTCACCGATACAGAAAAATGCTCGTATTAGAGATGGGCTGTGTGATGACACAGCCCATCTCTTTACGAGCATTATTAGGCAACTATATTAAGGGTAAAAAGACTAACTTTTTGATAACTTTTTAGTAAATATATTAAAATGCAAGTTGTGGTATTGTTGGTCAGGTGGCACAGCTAAATATTGATAAAACTTTGCTACTATTTAACATATACTTATTTGAGAATTATGTTTTGTTATTAGACTAAGAATTGTTTTAAGACTTTATTATTAGATACTATGGAAAATTTCAGATTGTCCTAATTTTTGTAAAGGTACAGGATATACCTTCACAAAAACTAGGACAATCTGAAATTTTCTTTGAAATGTATATGAATATGTGCACTTAGCAGGCTAAGTGTCAAAGATTGTTAACATTGTCATTTGTGTTGCGTTAAAGTATTATGTCATTTTTTTAAACTGAATATACGTCAATGTATACCAACTAGATTCTTTTATTTTTTGTTTACCCACATCAAGACAATACTCAATTTCTTTTCAAGTGTTATTGCAACAACATTATAAAAATATTTATGTAACTATGTACTCTTTGCATCTAAAATAACACTAAGTAATTTAAAATGAATTTAAATATTGACTAGAATTCCTCTAAGAAGGGCTTCTGCAGGTGGTCGATCGGTATCCATTTCAGCTATTTATTAGTCATTGATATAAAAAATATAATTAAATTAACCGAGCTGAATACCGATCGACAATCTGCGGGAGCCCTAAACTAGAACCAGCGAACGCGGCTATTAGGTAGCAAAACAAGAAAAGCAATAAATAGATAAACAGTTTTGTAACTATTAACTAAATCAGTTATTTACGAGTAATTAAACAACTCTGTTATAGGTAGCTTTACGAATTGATTTGACAACAAAACAATTAAACACATGTGGATAAACTGTTTCCTTACAACGAAATAAACTGTTTGTGTGTCAATAATATGAAAGTTTAGCAATTTATAATTAAACAAATTGGCAGTTATAACTGCACGAAGTTCTAAAAATAAGTTAACAGTTTTGTTACAAATAGTAAAGTAGTTTAGTTACATTTAAAATGTCTGTGAAACTACGGAAAAAAAAACGGTTTTGTAAATACTACAAAACTTGTTTAATTTCATTTAACTGAAACGGTTAAGTAAAAACTACCTTAACTTATTTTACAAAACTCGTTTTAGCTATTAGTAGCACTCAGTTTATTAGTCCCCTTTTTATGTTATTAGCAGCTAAAATTTGTGCTATAGGTAGCAAAACTTTTTTTTCAGTGTAGATGGCAAACAGACAGACAGTTACGGACACATCATCCTGTGCAGTGTGTTTTATATGCAAGTCAAAGCCATCAGAAATGAATAACCTTGACCAAGTGCGAAATAAAACTGTGGGTACGGAGGCTCTCAAGGTCGGTTTATCGCCGCTTCACGCACGGATTAAATTTATGGAATGCATATTACATATTGCGTACAATATGTCATTCACCAGTTGGAGAACAAACGCAACTACCAAACAACAAAAGGATTAAGACAAGAAAAGAATCCAAAGTGAGCTGTTTCAACGTTTAGGTCTAAAAGTGGATTTTGTAAAGCAAGGAATGGGAACATCTAACGATGGAAACACGTCTAGAAGGTTTTTCAGTAATGCAGACATTGTAGCTGAAGTCACAAGAGTTGATAAAGAACTTATTCACCGGTTTGGTATAATATTGCAAACAATTAATTCTAGTGCATTCGTTGATTCGGATAAGTTTGGTAGTTATTGTTACCAGACTGCTGAACTATACGAAAACCTGTACAGCTGGTATAATATGCCAAATACAGTGCACAAAATCTTGTTGCATGGCAAAGAAATAATAAGCGTTGCTGCCTTATCTATTGGGATGTTATCTGAGGAAGCCTAAGAAGCGCGAAATAAAGATTACTGCAATTATAGGTTAAGTCATTCAAGAAAATGTTCTCGTCTATCGTGTAATGAAGATGTAATGAATATGCTCTTAGCTTCCTCAGATCCCCTTCTCAACAGTTTACGTGCAGTACCGAATAAGAAATATTATCCTCTTCATGATGATGCCAAAGCTTTATTAGTGGATAGTACCCATCTCTAAAACTATGTCTTCTCTATTTATTATTTAGTTTATTAATATTTATTTATATAGCAATGCTTAAAGACTGTATATTTTGCATAATATTTATAATTTAATTCATGTGAAAACATATGACGAATATTTTCATGTTAATAAAAAAAATATGTGTATTATATCTTTCTCTTTGTATACTGGTACATTCATTATATCATTTTAATAAAGTATTATGAAGAAACGGAACGTCTTTTCATTTAAAAATAATATTTTCCGCAAATAATACATTTCGCATTTCACAGCAATTCATTCTGTAACAAGAGATATTTACTCGTTTACGTATTCGCTATAATCGTGATTCGTATAACATAATTAAAATAACTTCAAGGTAACTTCTTAGAGAGTAGGCAGTATTAGATTTTAGACATAATCTCAATAGTATTTTAAAGCGAATTAGAATTGATTCCTTTTGTATTTCTGTTTTACAATTAAATCACTATGGCTAATGGCAAGCATTGATCTAGTGACTTTTAAGTTCGTTTCAGAGCTGTTGCCAAAATACGATGGCAATCCTAAAACATTAAATTACTTTATTAGAGAAGTTGAAAATGTGATGCTATTACTGGATCCACAAGTTAGGGTGAACCCTGCTATTGTTAGTTTAATTAAATTAAGCGGTTCGGCGATCAGTGCAATAGCATCCGAAGAAACAGTTGATAGCTGCTGGCAGACAATTAAGGCTGCGTTGACGCGTAGATTAGGCGAACCGCGTAACGAAATACAACTGATGCAAGACCTAACGCGTTTGCGTCGTAACAAAAATGAAGACGCTGAGACGTTTGGTAAACGACTAAGGGAAATTTTAGACACCTTAAACGTAGTAGGTAGGCATACGGATAAGTCATACTATGGAAGTATGGTCATAGATCAATACGTTAACCATTTGGACTTTGACGTTTCTATTAGCGTGCGGATTGCGCAACCTACGACTCTTGAAGCAGCTATAGTAACGGCTAGGCAAGAGGAGGCACGTTTGGCATTCAATAGATTCAATAACAGTTTTAATGCACTTTCCATCAAAAACAAACCTAAAGAAATACCCAAACCAAACCAGACGGTACCCCAAAATAATAACTTTCCCCCGCGTAATAGCTGGAACATAGATCAGAGACAACAGAGGGGTCAAGGCATACCCCAAGGAAGACCCGCTTCAGGTAACGTAAGACCTAGTGGTTCTGGTACCGTCAGAAACTCAGGTAATTTTAGATCTCAACCGAATATACCTCGCCAGCAGGTGAACCCGCCACAAAAAGTGTCTGACGTCACCATGAGATCGGTAAGTAAGCTCGAAGCACCGCGTTTTGCTCCCGAAAAAATGTTTTATACGCAGCACAACCAAGACCAGTGTTACCCTGGTAACACTAATCAAAATAAATTATTTTGATTATCCAATAAAAAGACTCAAAATTGAACCTAATTACGTATGGACGGTAATTATATCTGCGACGACTTTTTATTGGTTTAAAGGACTCAAATCACCCGCCGCTGTAGTAACGGTAAAAAATTGAATTTTTAAAACATCTGTAATTAACTTGACCGATAAGAAACAAGTAATTAGTAACAATTGCCACCTACCCCTTGAGCCTTTACCGCCGCAATTCACAAATCAAAATAAAACACACAAAATTAACACCCATCAAACTAAAACTGACATTGACAAAGAACTTTACAAAAAATTAAAGAAAATTAGAACCAACCACATGAATGAAGAGGAAAATCGTGAGGTTATCAAAATTTGTTATCAATATCGTGACCTATTTTATTCTGAGAACATACCATTATCTTTCACACAGACTGTAAAACATTAATTAAGACTAACTGACGACAGACCTATTTTTGTTAGAAACTATAGACAAGCCCCGCAACAACGTACAGAAATAAAAAAACAAATAGATAATTTATTAAAACAGGGGATTAAATACGGGAAAGTATTTCACCCTGGTTTTGCCCTGTCCATATCGTCCCAAAAAAACCCGATGCTTCAGGGAAGGTCAAATGGAGACTTATTATAGACTATAGACGACTGAACGATAGAATTGTTGAAGACAAGTACCCATTACCGATCATCAACGACATACTTGATAGATTAGGGCGCGCACAGTATTTTACAACCCTTGATCTAGCAAGTGGTTACCATCAGTTGGAAATACACCCCAACGACATAGAAAAAACAGCGTTTACTACAGAAAGATGTCACTATGAGTTCTTAAGAATGCCATTTGGATTGAAAAATGCTCCGAGTACTTTTCAGCGGCTTATGGACCATATCCTTAGAGGAGTAGATAACGTATTCACCTATTCCGCCCCAATATTACAATACCCTGACTTTGATAAACCATTCATCTTGACAAAAGACGCATCTGACTTTGCGTTAGGCGCAGTTTTATCGCAAGGCAATGTTTGTGCCGATAAACCAGTAGCTTTTGCTTCAAGAACGTTATCAGAAACCGAGACTCGTTACTCAACAATAGAGAAGGAATTACTCGGGATAGTTTGGGCTCTCAAATATTTTAGGCCTTATTTGTACGGTGGGAAATTCACCATCTATATAGACCATAGACCTTTGACATGGCTGATGTCTTTAAAAGACACCAACTCAAAGTTAACACGTTGGAAACTAAAGCTAGCGGAATACGACTATAAGGTAGTTTATAAAAAGGGTAAACAAAACACTAACGCTGATGCATTATCCAGAGTCACAATCTTTCACAACAGCACAGATTCTCTAGCTGTCAATTTTGACGATAACGACGACGACGAGATTATAAACAGAATATTTGAGAACGCCCGTAGACAAGCAGAGACAAATAACGACCGGGACGACAACAATGACGGACTTGGCAATAATAATACCGATGAACCTATCGACAATAGAAACTACCCTGGTAATAATAACGATGTAGAAGAAAGAAGTGCTAACCACCCACACACTGACAATGGAACAGACGCAATGAGCATTGTTACAGTCGACCCTGACCAATTAGTCTCAACAAATCATACCCAACCCGATAATGAAAAAAACGCCATCGCGATTTTATTTGAAGCAATAGATAAACAACTGAAACAATTCTATATTAGGTCTACCCCGGGTTCAACATATAGAGTAGACAATAGATCAACTAACTCTAGGACTGTTATTAAAGATGTTTTCATCCCCGTAAACAATGCGGAACCTGAAATCATCAGGTTCCTAAAAGAGCACACAATAGCAGACCGTATCTTCCACTGCTATTTCTACGATGAAAATCTGTACTTAGCCTTCTCGAGAGTCTACACTACAATTTTCAATGACAGAGGTCCTAAACTTATAAGATGTACGTCACGAGTTACCCTTGTTGAAAACAAAACTGAGCAACAAGAACTCATTAAGAGATATCACGAAGGCAAATCGTCGCATAGAGGTATTCAGGAAACGTATAAACAACTCCACAGAAATTATCACTGGCCTAATATGCTATTGTCAATTCAAAGATACATTAATCAATGCGACATGTGTTTGAGAGCTAAATACGAAAGAAACCCTTTGAAACCCCCACTTACGTTAACAGAGACACCTACGAAACCGTTTGAACATCTGTTTATGGATCTACATTCCACTGGAGGTGCTACGTTCCTGACAATTATAGATCATTTTTCAAAATTTGCTCAGGCTGTACCGGTAAATGCGTCAAGCAGCGTTCTTATCTCAGAAGCTTTATTACAAGTATTTTCCATACTAGGATTAGCTCTGAAAATTACCACAGACTCAGACACGAAATTCGACAACGACGTCATAAAGGAAATATGCGCGTCTCACGACATTAACATACACTTCACGACTCCTTATAATCCGAATTCAAACTCACCCATTGAGCGCTTTCACTCTACCATTGCTGAAATAATAAAAAATTCAGAGAATGACAAATAAAGACGACCCTATACAATTACTGATGAAGTACGCCATTATTGCCTACAATAATGCCATTCATTCTACGACAGGCTATACACCGCGTGAGCTTTTATTTGGTCATACAGCATCCAGAAATCCACTAGAACTATACTATCCTAAAGAGTTCTATCAGGAATATGTCCTTAATCATCGCAAAATTGTAGAAACAGTACAGGAGTGCATAGCAGCTCACGTATTTAAAAATAAAAAGCAGGTGATAGAAAAACGGAATCAGGCTGCTGAGGCAATCACGTTTAAGGTAGGTGAAACTGTATATAAGCAGGTTGCAAAGACTACGAGGAGTGACAAAACGAAGCTAGTATTTAAAGGTCCGTATAAGACCATTCACTTTCATCCTAACAATGTTGCTGAAATCATAGGAAGCCACCCCAACTCAAAATCCATTAGAGTTCATTACAAACTTTTGCGAAGACAACATCTTGTTCCAGAACCCTCGTCACAGGAACCTTCCTGCTCTACGCAACCGCCAACCTGACTCTTAACCCCGTAGATAACGTCAATAGCATCCTTTTATGAAAACAAGGTCATTTGACCTTATTTTAATAAAAGGTCATTTGACCTTGTTTTAATAAAAGATTTTGAAGCAAGTAGATACATTTAGTTTGGCCTGCGTGAATAACGTATCCTATTTACACGAAACAACATTAAAACTTATGTTCTTATATGCCAATACTAAAGCTGCAGAAAACAACGAGCAATTAAATAGGGCATACAAAGATCAAAATAATAGATAATAGCTTAAATTTAATAGGTAAGAAAATAGTGTTTATTGCACCGCACCATAGGTTTAGACGTGGTTTTATTAACGGCCTAATAGGTAATTTAGACTATGAAGATGCTATTAAATTCGAAAATGAAATATCGGAATTACGAAATTCAGTAAAAAAGCAATTATGCTACAAAACTACACAATTGCAGATTTGCGGATTCCAGTAATGTAATAAACATATAGCGCCATCTAGTGTAATTTATCCAAAGCACTACGATGAGTGGATTCTCAACTCTTTCTCAAATTCTCACTCAAGCGATCCTGTTGCTGAGTCATCGTTTCGCCGCGTACTGCGACGCTCTTCATAGTCGATTATTATTAATCGACTATCGTCGACCAATTAATCGGAGTCTTTTTCAAGATACGATTAATTATCTGTTTCTTTATCGGAGTATCGTCAACTGACTCTTCAAGTCATTTTGCCCCTTCAGGGAAAAACCACAGTTTCGTGGTCCTCGGTGGAAACCATACGGTGCCAACGAAACCGAGGGGGTGTTGACCCAATCACACCTGCCGAGCCCCTTCAGGGTTAGGCAGTCAATTTGCCGGGTCCCAGTGTTCGGCCTTGGGGGGTCTCCTAGTCGGCATTGGTGACAGTTTTCCTTCCTCAGCAACACACCTAGTGTCGGTCGGGTGTGTCTACACCCGGCGCACTAGACTGGTCAGGACCCCGTTGCACAATAAGATAGGCAACGGGCAAAAAGCAAGCTTAGGGTTCACCAATAGGCACACAACCTCCCTGTCTATACCCGACAGGGAGGGTTTACACATCCCCGGTAGTCCGCCCGGGGAATTAGGTTTATTAGGATTTTAATTAGGGAAAAATTAGGTCCCAATTCATTTAAGTAGTCATTATGGAGGCCTTACAGAGTGACATTCAGTCACTCCGTAACGACCTCATATCCCTCAGGAGTGAAAACTCCAAACTATTAGATCTCCTTAATAGAGTATTAAAAGAGGAGCCCACCCTTATTAACGAGTTCGGTATCGAACTCGAAGGTCTCGCTGCTTCACAGCAGGCCGAAATTAGGTCCTCTTCCATCGCTGACTTCAGCGATGTTATAGATGCCCAATTCAGTCCCTGTCCTTCTGACAGCATGGACATTGCAGAAGACGCAACCGCGGCTACAATCCGCGCTCCGACCCCACATCCCTTCTATACCCCCGACATAGAGGCTCAAGCCTCTGCTCATTCCTCCTCCTCTTCCCACTCGGATGACGAAGGTTTCACCCAAGTCACCGGGAAAGGGAACAAGAGGAAGAAAAAGAAGCAGAGCTCGTCCCAAGCGAGCAAAGTAGTCGTCATTGACGACTCACTCATAGTCGCCCCTCAGGCAGCCCCCACCGTTACTCCCGCCGCTACTTGCGCCCCCGTAGCTTCCCCCTCCACCGCCCCTCGCCCGATTGCGTCATCATCGCAAAATGACGCACCGCGTTCCGCGCCAACCTCCGGCCCTAAAAAGGTCGCGCCGCCACCCCCTGTCTTCATCCAAGACAAGGATAAGTGGACGGCTGTATCAAAGTGGTGTGTAGACCTCAAGATAGGCTACACTAGCGCCCGCTCTACCCAACAGGGTATTAAAGTTCTAGTCCCTACGTCGAAAGACTACAGGGACTTAACCAGGGTCCTGAGAGAGAGAGGTGTGTCATTCCACACCTACTCCCTCCCAGAAGAAAAACAGATCAGGGTAGTGATCAAAAAGATCCCCAAAGAGATCCCCTCCTCCGACATCCTAGCCGACCTTCAGTCGCAGAACATCCCCGTGGATGAAGTCCACCGTATGCACCGCTCGCGTGGCAGGGAAGCTTACGACATGATCATTGTCGTGTGCTCCCCTACCGAGGGGCATCACCCCATATTTAACGTCAAGACCATCTGTCATTTAGGGGGCTTCACTATCGAGAAGCCCTGGAAAAACAGCGCCATAGGGCAATGCCACCGTTGCCAACTGTATGGCCATAGCCAAAAGCATTGCCATGCGAAACCCAGGTGCGTCAAGTGCCTGGGAGACCATGGCACTGCAGACTGCACCCGTCCCAAAGATCGCAGCTTATGCGTCACCCCGCCAAGCTGCGTGCTGTGCGGCCTCGAAGGCCACACGGCTAATTACCGCGGCTGTCCCAAAGCCCCTAAGGCTAACACAGTAAAGCTGTCTAAGCGTTTAGACGCTAGGCAGCAACGCCAACAGGTTTACCAACCTTTCCCCTCGTCCCAGTTACCTCAGAGGCTTAGTCCACAGAGACCTAGCCCTTGGTCTCAGTTAAATTACAACCACCAGCAGACCTTCCCGGCTCTGGTTACCCCGCGCCCCCCTCCTCCTCATACCCCGCTATACTCCTTAATGGACCCGCGAGTCCGCCCTCCTCCACCCCCCGGCTTCCCCGCTCCCCACGCGCCTACACAGCGTAGCGCACCCCCCGCACCCCCCGCGCCCCCCGCAAAACCCAATACTAACTTGGCTCCCCCGCGTCACGTTCCCACTCCCGTGGCTAATAAAAAAGACATATACTCGGACCCCGCTAAAAATGCATTCAGCATTATTAGCTCCACTTTCATGACCTTTTGTACCCCCAGGGCTCAACAAATGGCCTTAGACATTGTTGAAGCCAAGAAATCAGGTTGCTACGAGCAAATTCAAAACGTGTTCCTGGCTTACGAGGATATTACCTCCGCCCTCACTTCCTTCACTAGACCCTCATAATGTATAACGCCTCTTATGAAAGGTTTAAACCCCGATCCCTAAAGATAGGTACCTTCAATGCCAATGGCTTATTCAATCAGAAAGATGAAATCGCGGAATTCCTCCGCGATCATCAGTTAGATCTTCTCCTCATACAGGAAACCTTCCTTAAACCCCACAAACGAAACCCCTCAATAGCTAACTATCGTTTAATTCGAAATGATAGGACGCGCTGTCACGCGGGTGGCACTCTCATCTATTATAAAAAGGATCTGTATTGCATCCCTATGGACCCTCCACCTCTCTCCCGATTAGAAGTATCAGTCTGTCGTCTAGGCATGACTGGTCACTCACCGATCACTCTAGTGTCGGTCTATATCCCTCCCATCCCAGCTCAGGCCTCAGAAAACTACCAACTCATTTCTGATGACCTACAGCTACTCTTCGGCATGAGCGACTCTGTCATTATGGCAGGGGACTTCAACGCCAAACATCCTTCTTGGAACAGTAATATCACTAACCCCAGGGGTCGACACTTGTTCGACCTCTCTTCCATTCTTAACTTCGACATCATCGCTCCGATGAATCCCACTTACTATCCCCATATGTTAAATTACACCCCTGACGTCCTTGACATAACGCTCCTTAAGAACGTTAACTTACGACTTGACTCAATAGAAACGGTGCACGAGCTTACCTCTGACCACCGCCCAGTAATCTTCCATCTTGTATCCCGCATAGGTCCCTCTGACCCTAACCACCCTCTCCCCACTAGAAAGGTGACGGACTGGAAGAAAGTAAGCGAAAAGCTGAAATCCAACACGTCCCCCTTACTAGACTCTATTCCGGACCAATTTGACTCTGTCGCTAACACGACAGCTGCGATCGACTCACTCACGGAGCACGTGCAAACCGTCCTGAGCGATTGCTCAAGGGAGGTTCCGGCAACAGATCCCTGTTACCTGAAACTCCCGGACGATGCGCGCGCCCTGCTGACTGAGAAGAACGCAGCTGTCCGTGCCTACAGCAGCTTTCCCTGCGCCGCTAACAAAGCCCACATGCGCTACTTACAGAGAACTGTGAGGACACGTATGGCGGAGCTGCGTGAAACGGGCTGGGACAAGATGCTGAGCGACCTTGAGCCTACCCACCTTGCCTTCTGGGAACTCCAGAGAAAACTTAGATCCCCTCACTCAGGCCATATGCCCCCCTTAGTCCGCCCGGACAAAACATTAGCCTTCGATGACATCGACAAAGCCGAGTGCCTAGCCGACAGTCTTGAAGCCCAATGCTCTCCCAGTACCCTACCAGTAGACAAAGCTCACCTCGATGAGGTCGACGCCGAAGTCGAACGTAGAGCCTCTATCCCTCCCATTGAAGACCCTGATTTTCCCCTGCCCCCCATCGAACCAGATGAGGTACATGAGATTATCAAAGGTCTGAAAAATCGTAAAGCCCCCGGCTCAGACGGACTCACCAATAGGGTGGTCCAACTATTCCCAGCTCACTTAATTATGCTTTTGACCAACATCTTCAATGGTGCGTTAAGCAACAACATTTTTCCCCAAACGTGGAAAGAGGCCACTGTCATAGGTATCCCTAAACCCGGAAAACCCAAAAACGAGCCATCCAGTTATAGGCCCATCAGTCTGCTCAAGGTTCTAGGCAAGATCTATGAGAGGCTTATTTATAAGCGTCTCAGAGACTATGCAGAGACCAAGGGCCTCATCCCCAACGAACAGTTCGGCTTTCGAACTCAGCACTCTAGCGTGCATCAGGTCCATCGTATTGTCGAGCTAATCAGCGGTGCTCTCACCCATGGCCGACAAACGAGCGTAGTATTCTTCGACATAGCAAAGGCGTTTGACAAAGTCTGGCACAACGGCTTAATTTATAAGCTCTACAAACTCGGTGTGCCGGATCGTCTCGTGCTCATCTTACGAGACTATTTGTCGAATCGCACCTTTCGCTTCCGCATCGAAGGAGCCCTTTCCTCCCCCCGCCCCATAAGGGCAGGAGTCCCTCAGGGCTCAGTATTAGCCCCCCTCATTTTCACGCTATTCACCAGCGACATCCCCAAACACAGATCGACGCAGTTGGCTCTGTTCGCAGACGATACAGCGATCATCTGTAAGGGAAATTCAGCTACGATGCTGCTAAACCTCCAAAGGGCTGTCAACAACCTTGGCACCTGGTTTAGAAAATGGCGAATAGAAGTAAATCCCGACAAAAGTCAAGCGGTTAGCTTTTCTAAACCGAGAACTAGACCCCCCCCTTTCCCCCGACCTATCACCATGTTCGGCAAACCTATCCCTTGGGCTAGGCGCGCCAAATACCTAGGTGTTATCCTAGATCATCATCTCTCTTTTTCTGAGCACATAAAGACGGTTCGTTCGCGAGCCGCTTTCGCTCTAGGTAGACTCCATTTCGTTCTAAATGCACGCAGCAAATTGTCACTTAAGTGCAAACTGCGCATCTATATATCATGTATCCGACCCATTATGACCTATGCGGGTGCAGTATTCGCCCACGCCAAGTCCCATTCCATCCATAGGTTGCAAGCTTTGCAGAACCGTTTCCTCCGTAAAGCCACGTGAGCTCCCTTCTATGTCAGAAACGAGATCCTCCATCTCGACTGTAAAATCCCTACGATTCACCAGTTCCTAAAACGCATGTCCAAGCGTTACTTTGACTCCGCTCCTAGACATCGTAACCCCTTGGTTGTCGAAGCAGCCAATTATGTCCCTTCTAGAATTAGTCAGATCCGCCGTCCGCGGCATGTACTTTCCGACCCTGATGATCCCATCACACTCCTCCAAGAGCAGAATAGGGCCACCAGTACAATATACAAAAACAGACGCCTCCCGTCATTCCGACCTCGCCGCCGAGGTCCTTTGCGATCGCGACCGTGTCCCTGATTAATTGATACTCCTCCCCGACCCTTGCTCGAAAACGAGGTGCCAGCAAGTTGTTGCCGCTGAGCACGTAGCTTTAAAACTACCCCGCTTAATAATCATGATATAAACCAATTTTGATCCAGCCTGTCCCTTCTTGCTGTCCTCCCCTCAGCGACGCCCTAAGCCGAGGTTCGTACCCCACAGGGGGTGCCCTTAGCGAGCGTTCGCCTAGTTTTAATTTAGTTTAGTATTTTGCCCCTGGCTGGAGGCTTTGAGTGTAGCAGCTTGAGGCACCCACAGGAAAGTCCGGTGCACCCACAGGAAAGTCCGGTTAAGCAGCCAAGACCTTAGTGGTCAAAACTGCGAGACGCCCGTTAAAAAAAAAAAAAAAAAAAAAAGAACAAATCGTTCATTCCGACCTCGCCGTCCTTTCCGATCCTCGAGGTCCTTTGCGATCGCGACCGCGCCCCCGAGTAAATGATACTCCTCCCCGACCCTTGCTCGATAACGAGGTGCCAGCAGTGGTTTCAGCTGTGCACGTAGCTTTAAATTCCCCGATTAATAATAATGATCAAAACTTTGATCCAGCCCGTCCCGTCTTTGATGTCCTCCCTCCGGTGACGCCCTAAGCCGAGGCTCGTACCCCACAGGGGGTGCCCTTAGCGAGCGTTCACCTAGCTTTTTAGCTTAGTTTTGTATGCCCCTGGCTGGAGGCTTTGAGTGTAGCAGCTTAAGGCAACCACAGGATTGACCGGTTAAGTAGTCATGACCTCAGAGGTCAGCTACGAGATGCCCTAAAGAAAAAAAAAAAAAAAAAAAAGAACAAATCGTCATTCACTAGCTAGAGGTTCTGAGCCCGGTAGCCACGCAGCCAGCTCTGATCCTTAGTACGACTAGTTCCTGCTTCGATAGCCTAGCGGTCAGCTAGGGGAGGTCTGAAGGGCGAATGCCACGTAGTCCCTTTCATCCCTCCACTTAGGGTTGCCACATGATATATATTATTGTAACGTGTAACGTAATATAAGTAAAGTTGCCAATAAAGTATCATCAAGTTCAACGGGGCTTTAATTTCACAACCAGCAACCCTACAGTAATAAGTTTTAGTTAATACAAATAATATAATTGTAAATTAGTCTTGTAGAATATATCAACCAACAAACATTGTGTTAACGCACACGTTAACACCTCCGATACACACATGCATCATCAATAGGGGAGCGGGCGGCGTGGTAGCGCGGCGGCTCGACGACGGCTCGCGCGCCCTCCACAGACACTCTTTTTAACAATGCGACCACAGTCGCATGATTTTAATGTAATTAAATATTGACCTTTAAATACTTAATACAACCTAGAAATACAGTCCGCTTTTTATTCCATCTGGGCCTATCTATGGTCCTTCGAGGTTTCGGTCAAGTTTAACTAAAAATCGCGTCGCGATCGCAAGCCACGCCACAACAAAGCGCGTCCGAAAATCAGCTGGAGGTCAAACAGAGGACATCGCATCAGTGAACTCAGCCTACCAGCATCTGGAAGCAGCCACTAAAGCAGCGTTGGCCACATCAGTCGCTAAGGACGAAGAAAGGGTTTGGTAGCAGCGGTTTCGTGAGTTCGACCAATTCATTCTTTTAAAGTCATTCAAAGTCATCAGTTCATCACATATTCAGTCAACTTGCTTAATTGCCATCCATTCCCATTTCCAAGCATAAATTCATCCATAGTTAGTCCATGTTATAATCAATTATTCACATAAGCAATTATTGCATCAGATTTTTTTTCCAGTCATCACCTACCTACATATTTCTTTCTCAATTTTCTTATAACTTTTTTATCATTTCGATTCTTTCTTATCACCAACCATTTCTTTCTCATTATTAAATCACTTTCTAATAATTTTTTCTCCTAAACAGCTTACATCGCCTTGTTCTCAGCGTACCGTGTTATCATCACACCGAGTGAAATTTGGTAAAGTTACGTAATCATCGCACTGTGATTGCCACATTCCCAATTTAAGTAACGTTTCAATTAAGTAGGTACATTACTTTAGTTACATTTCAATTAAGACTGATCCTAAATCAGCTCAAATTTCAAATAAGCCCGATGAATATGACATTCCTCAGCTCAATACATACAAAAAGAGGAGATCTAGTCATAAAGGAAGGGTCACGGTATTTAAAAATTATCTTGAGTCATTATTAAAATCTAAAAAGCCAGTGTTTGATTTAGATATTATACAACTTAGCAATCGATTAGACTCCTACAAGTCCCTTGCAAACGAGTTCGATAAAAATCAAACCCTCATCGACGACATTGTTGGGGTTTCAGATGAACAGCTGAGGGAGCGGGAGCAATTTGAAAAGGAATACCAATATCAAGTTGCGCTCGGCATCCATCTGCTGCGTGAAAATGAAACTGCCAACGTCGACGGGTCTGTACCAACTCCAACTGCAGGTGACACAGCACAGCAACAACAAAAGCATTCATTAAATTACCTACCATTGACCTTCCACATTTCTCAGGGGAATATCAGAATTGGCTCGAATACAGAGACACTTTTGAATCACTCATACACAACAATAAATCAATAGATAACATTCAAAAGTTTCACTATTTGCGTGCATCTCTGCAAGGTGAAGCTTCCGATATTATCAAATCGTTAGAAATGTCATCAAACAATTACCGGGTAGCTTGGGATCTTATAACGGAAAGATATAATAACACACATCAGCTGATTCACAATCATCTTCACGCATTATTTAGCATACAAAACATTGAAAGAGAATCCGCAACATCAATCAGACAATTACTAGACACAGTAAATAAAAATTAGGCGAACCCACAGTAGATACAATGCTAATTTATATTATTACCTCCAGTTTAGATTTCACAACACTCAGATATTGGAAAGAATCAAGCAAAAACAACACAGTAGAAAAGCCCACACTTCAAGATTTAAAAACATATCTCGGTGATCGTTTCTTGCTTTTGCAAAATCTTGAAGACACTAAAAACATACATAAAAACATACAACAAACAGACTCAAAATCACATTCATCGAAATCAGACAATAAAGATAAACAATCTCGCATTCTTTGTCCCTTATGTAAAGGTCAACATGTCTATTCGCTTGTCCACAATTCAAACAAATGACTGTGGAGAAGAGGATAGAAAAGGTTTCCAAGTTTTCCAACTTCTGTGCTAACTGCTTGCATAACGGTCACGAAACAAAGTCTTGCCGGAGCATATAAATATTGTCAACAGAAACATAACACAATGCTACACATACATAAGGAACCGAGCAGGGACACTGCGCACACCACACTCGCTAGTAACAGTAGCTCACAACACACATCAGTTCTACTTTTCACCGCCTTAGAACATGTCTCAGGTTTTGCTGGACAGTGGTAGTACCTCCTGTTATATCACAAACAGTCTGAGTACAAAGCTCAATCTCACATTCGTACCCATTCGCGGCATAAATCAGCAACATACAAAAATTTTTCATCGCACAAATGTTCTAATAAAATCATTACATGGTTCATTCACAGCCAATTTGTCATGTTTGGTACTTGATACAATAGCACACTCATTACCTCACATGCGCATCAATACACAAGGTTTATATACACCTAAACATTTAAAACTAGCCGACCCTCAGTTCTATGACCCCGCACCAATTGACATATTGCTAGGCGCGGACATATTCTGGCAAATAATTAGCAGCGGTCACATTCGGTTAGGTAAACAACAGCCTACACTACAAGAAACTGAATTAGGCTGGCTAGTTTCCGGATGTACAACAAACACCGACAAACACACAAACAGTTGTTTTCTCAATAACAACAATTCAGATCAGTTATCACGCTTTTGGGAGCTGGATAGTGTAGGTATATGTAAATCAATATGAATGATTGTTCAATATTATAATAATGCATGTGAAGGTAGGTAGGAGAAATGGCTGTGAGCGATGTAGAATAAACTAGTCTTAGCTCGACCACTGAGTTTCAATGCTGTCTCCCTGTCTTCCAACATAACATGGCGCAGCCGGTAGCTAAATAATTTAGCCGTTTTAAAAACCTAAACAAAACAAAAGTGAAATAAAAGGAAAGCGTAGCTGATAAATAGCAGTGATTCCGAATCATTAGAAGAAACAAAAGTGATATTAAAAACGAAGCATACCTACAATGGAGTCCATTTTGCAACCGCCGCAACCGTTCGTTTTTGAAAACGACATAGCAAATGTAACATCGGGAAATTTAAGCAAAGAATGGGAAAAATGGAAAAAGGCGTTCAAGATATATTATGAAGCTTGTGAACTACATCGTAAAGAAAAAATTGTGCAAATCAACATCTTGTTACATATTATTGGAGAAAAATGTCGTGAGGTTTATGAACAATTTTCAAGGGAGTACAAAACTATAGATGACTTGCTAAACGACTTTGATGCATTTTTCTTGCCACGAAAGAATATAACGATAGAAAGGCATACATTTTTTACACGGGACCAACGAGATTTAGAGTCAATTGAACAATACGTATTTGAACTGAATAAAGTAGCAGCAAAGTGCGAGTTCAAAGATTTATGCAGTGAGTTGGTGCGTGATAACATGATTTGTGGAATTAGAGACAGTGGACTCAGAGACAGACTGTTAAGAGAACCAGACTTGAACTTACCTAAAGCTATAGATATCTGTAGATTAGCGGAGGTATCTCGAGCTCAAGCGAAAAATATAAAAAATGATAATCAGGATCAAACTCATAATGTACATCATGATACATGAAACAAAGAAAAGGAAGAAAAAGATGTTCACTATGCAAGAAGTTCGGCGCCGCGTCATAAGAAATGGCGTTCATCCGGTTCCAGTGGTGGTGATGCCAGGACCTTTCGTCAGGATCGTGACCGGAGAGATGGGCAGAGATCAAGTGGACACGCACGCGATCAACCAGGAGAAGCTCGTCGAAGATCACGTGCAGTTTGTGGAAAATGTGGGAAAACCCATGACAAATATAAATGCCCAGCGTATGGTCAACGATGTAGTCAGTGTAGAAAAATGAACCATTATTCAAGAATGTGTCGTGTGTACGAGATACGAGAAGACTCCAGCGATCAGGTAATTCACGCTATTGATAGTTGTTCTAGTAATGAGTGGACGGTAGCATTATGTATTGGAAATAAACATGTTAATTTTAAACTGGACACTGGAGCCGACGTTAATATCTTGCCAAACAAATATCTAACCAAAATTAAATGATCGAATGATGAATTAGTCCATACAACAATGAAGTTACAGGGTTATTCAGGTAGTCAGATTAAAGTCATTGGTAAATGTTATCTTAAAGTACAATATAAAAATAGTACATACATTTTACAGTTTATAGTTGTAGACACTAATTCACCTCCCATCTTAGGTAGAAGTTCATGTGATGAATTAAAATTATTGAAAAGAGTAATGGGTGTAAAACAGACAGATAAAAGATGTGCAAATATATTGGATGAGTTTCCTGATATATTTACAGGAATGGGTTGTTTACCAGGTATATGATATACAATTAAAAGATGGTATATAAACCTGTAGTTCATGCTCCACGAAAGTTACCTATCGCATTAAAAGAACAAGTAAAATCAGGGTATTATTGCAAAAGTTGAGGGACCGACAGATTGGGTAAATAGCATGACGGTTGTAAAAAAGCCTAACGGAGATCTCCGTATTTGTTTAGACCCGCGTGACTTAAACAAAGCAATAAAGCGGGAACATTTTAAGCTGCCTACTCTTGAAGAAATAACCGCCAACCTTTCTGGTGCCAAATATTTCAGTACATTAGATGCTAAACAGGGATTTTGGCATGTGAATTTACACCCTGCCAGTACAGATCTCTGTACATTTAACACAATTTTTGAAAGGTTTAAATTTTTGAGAATGCCATACGGTATATCATCGGCGTCAGAAATATTCCATAAACGTTTATATGAACATTTCGATGATATAGAGGGTGTAATATTGTTTATTGATGACCTCCTTATTTACGCAAAAACAAAGGAAATACACGATCAGAGATTGCGTGCAGTCTTAAAACGGTGTAAGGAAATAAACATAAAATTAAATAAAAGTAAATGTAAAATAGGTTTAGGTGAGCTAACGTACTTAGGCCATAAAATAACAAAAGACGGCATCAGCCCCGATGAGTCACAGGTATTGGCTATTAAAAATATGACAAAATGTTAAAGATGTGGAAAGATTTTTAGGTATGATAACCTATGTTAGTAATTTCATTCCAAATTTTTCTGAAAAGACATCTATTCTTCGGGAGTTATTAAGAAAAGACGTAGCTTGGCACTGGGACCATACACATGAATAATGTTTCGAAATGTTAAAAAAGCAGTTAACGAGTCCACCCGTGTTAAGATATTACACACTCGAGAAACCCATTGTTATTTTAGTAGACGCGAGTAAAAATGGTTTAGGTGCCTGTTTAATGCAGGAAAACTATCCCGTATGTTACGCCTCGAAATCGTTAACTAAAACTGAGCAGAATTATGCGCAGATCGAAAAGGAATTATATGCCTGTGTATTTGCATGCGAGCGATTCTATACCTATATATATGGCCGTAACGATGTGACGATAGAAACAGATCACAAGCCATTAGTGAGTATTATTAACAAAACATTGGTGAATGCACCAGCACGCCTACAGAGAATGTTAATGCGACTTCAACCATATTCATTCACGCTAATATATAAACCAGGTAAATATCTATACATAGCGGACGCATTATCACGAGCAGCATTGCCACATACTGATAATATCACTACGCGCGATCACCTAGAAGCACAAGCACAAGTGTGTGCCATAACAACGATGAATCCTTTAACTCAGACTCACACTTTTTAGAAATACAGAAAAGTACTAAGGAAGATAACGAAATGCAGGGATTGAAAAAAATAATAAAGAAAGGATGGCCCATGCATAAAAGTGAAATTAGTAATGAATTAAAACCTTATTGGGATAGCAGGGATGAGTTAACAGTGAATTATGGACTAATATGGAAAGGCAATAGAATCATTATACCAAACTGTATGCGTAAAACAATGTTACAAAAAATACATATAGGGCACTTAGGTATAGAAAAGTGTAAGCTTAGGGCTAGACAAATCATGTATTGGCCAAATATGAATTCACAATTACAGGATTATTTATCACACTGTCAGGCCTGTTTAACATATAGAAAAAATAACACAAAAGAACCGTTAATTCCGCATGACATTCCCGACAGAGCTTGGTACAAGATAGGCACTGATATCTTCCACTACGGTACTAAATCATATTTGATAGTAGTAGATTATTATAGTAAGTTCATAGAAGTTGTTGAGTTGTGTTCGACCACATCTTCAGAGGTCATCAAGCAAATAAAAAATATATTTAGACGTCATGGGATACCACAAATAGTTATGTCAGATAACGGCCCGGAATTTTCTTCTAATTTGTTTAAAGAGTTTTCGTTGAACTGGAGTTTCCAACACATGACGTCTTCTCCGAGGTACCCACAATCAAATGGACAGGTCGAAAGAGCGGTCCAGACAATAAAAAATATTATGAAAAAGACCACCTTTCAAAATACCGACTTCAGTTTGGGATTGTTAGAATATTTGAATACGCCAATAAGTAATGAGTTAAGTTCACCTGCCGAGCTGTTATACAACAGAAAATTACGAAGTATAATTCCGTGTTCTCCACGTCTTCTTCAACCGAAATTACAGCGAAATGTGTCAACTAAATTAGAGAATCGACAATTAAAGCAGAAAAAATACTTTGATAAAGAATCAAAAAGGTTAAAACCACTAATCAGAAATCAAAAAGTCAAAATTAAAATGCATAATCATTGGACTAATGGAGTTATTCAAAGCTTGTTAGCTAACCGATCATATTTAATACGAATGAATACAGGACAGATTTTAAGACGAAATAGAAAACATATAATCATTGATGATTTAACGAACAACCGTATGAAGACTGTAGAAATACATATGATGATATAAATATAGATAGCCCGCAAAATCGTGCCATGCCCGTAGATGACTCACACGGCGGCTCCAGTGCTGCAACAACAACACACGTAGACCATAACAGCTGTACCACTAATTATTATAAAACTCGTTCTGGCAGGACAGTGAAACCTCCTGATCGCTGGGGACAATCTACCTGAAGCACTCAAATGTTAAGCCGCTGACTAAAAACTTATGTATTCATTCATCAACTTATGGCAATGTAATTACCTATAGTATTAAAGATTTTGTAAGATTTACAATAAAAAAAAAATAAAAAAAAAAAAAAATGCAGTGAATGTAAAATTATTATATTGTTAAATTTTTGTAATTCATCATCATCTATATTGTCACAATTAAAATAGATTTATATGTATGTAATTGTGTACCAATATTATGTTGTTCAAAATTAAGTCAATAGTATTTATTTTCATTTTCTCTATATTGTTAAAGATCCTAAAATGAAAATACGGAAATAATTATCCTTACGAAATAATGGCAAGTAAAACTCTATGGTAGGAGAAATGGCTGTGAGCGATGTAGAATAAACTAGTCTTTGCTTGACCACTGAGTTTCAATACTGTGTCCCTGTCTTCCAACATAACAGATAGTTTATCAAATTCACAAATAAACGATCCCTCCGACTCAGATGCATGCGAGATAATTTTTACTCAAACAACAACGAGACAAAGTGATGGCAGATTCGTTATCAATATTCCATTTAAAAATCACCCGATTGCTTGGGTGACTCATACTATCAAGCCGAAAAACGGTTTCATTCAATAGAAAACCGCATGAATTCAAATCACACATACAAACAACAGTTCTCAAATTCCATAACAGATTACATACAACTAGGTCACATGACTTTAAACAAACATTTACATAAAAATACATACATTCAATCAGAACATAATAAATCAAACTCAAACTCTTTATTGCATTCATGTGTACATTTAGTTGTTACATTTAAATAAGTAAGTTCCAACATGAAACTCGATTAGGGCACGGCAACATAATAGGTAATAGTAGGTAGGGTAGATTAATTTGTATTAATTATTATATTTAATTAATTTGTATTAATTAATCATACAGTCAAGTGCAAACAGCACTAACACAATCATACAGCACTCACCAGTATATACTATCTTCCACATCACGCTATTATACGCGAGTCAAGCACAACCACAAAATTCAGAGCAGTATTCGATGATTCCGCAAAGACGTCCTCAAAACTAGCACTCAACGACATTCAGTTAGTGGGACCTGTCGTCCAAGACGATCTTATTTCAATATTCCTACGATTTCGTCAACAAGTATATAATATCAGCGGATATTGAAAATGTTTCGCCAAATAACAGTGGTGGAACATCAGCGCCCACTACAACAAATCATATGGCGATACAATCATACGAAACCTCTGCAAACATACACGCTCAACACGGTCACATATGGCACCGCATCGGCGCCGTTTTTAGCAACACGCTGCATAAAACAAATAGGCCTAGATTGTCAAAACACACAAAATCATTCAGACAACTATAATCACAAACTGGTCTCCGAGATCATCTTGCATGATTTTTATTGTGATGACCTTTTGACCGGGACAGATGATGAGTCGGTACTATTGGAAATTGCCAAAGGAGTTTTTTTCCGCTGATTAAACATAATATTATATTATAATATAATATAATGTTAAATTGAACTTATCTAATTATTATTATAACTGAGCTCATAATATAATAGGTACTTAATTTGTTTCTTTTATTTAATTTTATTTAATTTTTATTTAAGAATTAAGAATTAATTTTATTGTTTTTGCTGTGCCCTATAGGGTCCGTAATTGTACCTTAGCTTTAAGCCATTGTACACATACAAACAACAGTACTCAAACTTCATAACAGATTACATACAACTGTGTCACATGACATTAAACAAACATTTACATAAAAATACATACATTCAATCAGAACATAATAAATCAAACTCAAACTCAAACTCTTTATTGCATTCATGTGTACATTTAGTTGTTACATTTAAATAAGTAAGTTCCAACATGAAACTCGATTAGGGCACGGCAACATAATAGGTAATAGTAGGTAGGGTAGATTAATTTGTATTAATTATTATATTTAATTAATTTGTATTAATTAATCATACAGTCAAGTGCAAACAGCACTAACACAAACATTCAGCACTCACTAGTATACTATCTTCCACATCACGCTATTATACGCGAGTCAAGCACAACCACAAAATTCAGAGCAGTATTCGATGATTCCGCAAAGACGTCCTCAAAACTAGCACTCAACGACATTCAGTTAGTGGGACCTGTCGTCCAAGACGATCTTATTTCAATATTCCTACGATTTCGTCAACAAGTATATAATATCAGCGGATATTGAAAATGTTTCGCCAAATAACAGTGGTGGAACATCAGCGCCCACTACAACAAATCATATGGCGATACAATCATACGAAACCTCTGCAAACATACACGCTCAACACGGTCACATATGGCACCGCATCGGCGCCGTTTTTAGCAACACGCTGCATAAAACAAATAGGCCTAGATTGTCAAAACACACAAAATCATTCAGACAACTATAATCACAAACTGGTCTCCGAGATCATCTTGCATGATTTTTATTGTGATGACCTTTTGACCGGGACAGATGATGAGTCGGTACTATTGGAAATTGCCAAAGGAGTTTTTTTCCGCTGATTAAACATAATATTATATTATAATATAATATAATGTTAAATTGAACTTATCTAATTATTATTATAACTGAGCTCATAATATAATAGGTACTTAATTTGTTTCTTTTATTTAATTTTATTTAATTTTTATTTAAGAATTAAGAATTAATTTTATTGTTTTTGCTGTGCCCTATAGGGTCCGTAATTGTACCTTAGCTTTAAGCCATTGTACACATACAAACAACAGTACTCAAACTTCATAACAGATTACATACAACTGTGTCACATGACATTAAACAAACATTTACATAAAAATACATACATTCAATCAGAACATAATAAATCAAACTCAAACTCAAACTCTTTATTGCATTCATGTGTACATTTAGTTGTTACATTTAAATAAGTAAGTTCCAACATGAAACTCGATTAGGGCACGGCAACATAATAGGTAATAGTAGGTAGGGTAGATTAATTTGTATTAATTATTATATTTAATTAATTTGTATTAATTAATCATACAGTCAAGTGCAAACAGCACTAACACAAACATTCAGCACTCACTAGTATACTATCTTCCACATCACGCTATTATACGCGAGTCAAGCACAACCACAAAATTCAGAGCAGTATTCGATGATTCCGCAAAGACGTCCTCAAAACTAGCACTCAACGACATTCAGTTAGTGGGACCTGTCGTCCAAGACGATCTTATTTCAATATTCCTACGATTTCGTCAACAAGTATATAATATCAGCGGATATTGAAAATGTTTCGCCAAATAACAGTGGTGGAACATCAGCGCCCACTACAACAAATCATATGGCGATACAATCATACGAAACCTCTGCAAACATACACGCTCAACACGGTCACATATGGCACCGCATCGGCGCCGTTTTTAGCAACACGCTGCATAAAACAAATAGGCCTAGATTGTCAAAACACACAAAATCATTCAGACAACTATAATCACAAACTGGTCTCCGAGATCATCTTGCATGATTTTTATTGTGATGACCTTTTGACCGGGACAGATGATGAGTCGGTACTATTGGAAATTGCCAAAGGAGTTTTTTTCCGCTGATTAAACATAATATTATATTATAATATAATATAATGTTAAATTGAACTTATCTAATTATTATTATAACTGAGCTCATAATATAATAGGTACTTAATTTGTTTCTTTTATTTAATTTTATTTAATTTTTATTTAAGAATTAAGAATTAATTTTATTGTTTTTGCTGTGCCCTATAGGGTCCGTAATTGTACCTTAGCTTTAAGCCATTGTACACATACAAACAACAGTACTCAAACTTCATAACAGATTACATACAACTGTGTCACATGACATTAAACAAACATTTACATAAAAATACATACATTCAATCAGAACATAATAAATCAAACTCAAACTCAAACTCTTTATTGCATTCATGTGTACATTTAGTTGTTACATTTAAATAAGTAAGTTCCAACATGAAACTCGATTAGGGCACGGCAACATAATAGGTAATAGTAGGTAGGGTAGATTAATTTGTATTAATTATTATATTTAATTAATTTGTATTAATTAATCATACAGTCAAGTGCAAACAGCACTAACACAAACATTCAGCACTCACTAGTATACTATCTTCCACATCACGCTATTATACGCGAGTCAAGCACAACCACAAAATTCAGAGCAGTATTCAATGATTCCGCAAAGACGTCCTCAAAACTAGCACTCAACGACATTCAGTTAGTGGGACCTGTCGTCCAAGACGATCTTATTTCAATATTCCTACGATTTCGTCAACAAGTATATAATATCAGCGGATATTGAAAATGTTTCGCCAAATAACAGTGGTGGAACATCAGCGCCCACTACAACAAATCATATGGCGATACAATCATACGAAACCTCTGCAAACATACACGCTCAACACGGTCACATATGGCACCGCATCGGCGCCGTTTTTAGCAACACGCTGCATAAAACAAATAGGCCTAGATTGTCAAAACACACAAAATCATTCAGACAACTATAATCACAAACTGGTCTCCGAGATCATCTTGCATGATTTTTATTGTGATGACCTTTTGACCGGGACAGATGATGAGTCGGTACTATTGGAAATTGCCAAAGGAGTTTTTTTCCGCTGATTAAACATAATATTATATTATAATATAATATAATGTTAAATTGAACTTATCTAATTATTATTATAACTGAGCTCATAATATAATAGGTACTTAATTTGTTTCTTTTATTTAATTTTATTTAATTTTTATTTAAGAATTAAGAATTAATTTTATTGTTTTTGCTGTGCCCTATAGGGTCCGTAATTGTACCTTAGCTTTAAGCCATTGTAACACCTTTATACCTATATTATGGAATGCAAATAAATATATGAATATGAATACACACCAGGTGGTAATATCAGTGTTCAATTGTTAGTTGCCAAGGGACGGGTGGCTACTTTAAAAACACACAGCAACCATACCGCGACTTGAATTATGTGCTGCGTTTACCGGTGTCAATTTAAGTAATAAAGTTTTAAACTCACTTCGCAATAAAAATAACTGTAAGTGTTATTATTGGAGTGACTCAATAATTGTTTTATCCTCATTGATATATATTTATCCTGGATAAATTCACCGACACACAAATTACAAACATTCGTCAAACAGAAAGTCACGGACATTCTCAAACATACTAACCCACAAACAAAATCCAGCTGACATAATCACGAAATGTACCAATGCACAACAATTACTTCATACACCTTTATGGTTTTCAGGACTTGATTTTTTAAGGAATGATGATAATCACAGCTGGCCTGAACAACCAGGGCATCCCAGCGTATCTGACCTTCCAGAAGTCCGCTCCCAAACACATCTCACGCACAAACATATAATTGATAACGATTCATTTATTTATAAATATTCTAATTTTAACAAACTTACACGCATTGTAGCTTACATACTTCGGTTTATTTATCATAAGCAAACAATCAATAAATAAAAACAATATTTTGACAGTGGTAAGTGAATAGAGTGTTATTACTTTTAGATAGTCTCCAAAATTTAATGATATTCAAAATAGATTCATTTTTTTATGTGACTGATGGCAAACGATGATAGAGTAATCTCATTTTAATTTTTAGTGGTAAAAAAAACATGGAATCAAGAGTGCGAGCAAGTCCCGAACAATTGTCAACGCTGCTTGAATATAATGGAAAAATTGTCAACGCTGCTTGAATATCCTCAATTGTTTCCAATTGCCGTCGCTGTCTTAATCGCTTTTGGCGCCTCTCCCAGGTGTTCTCATTGTGTGCAGCCCACAATAAACGTAAAGAATGCATGATTTATTCGCAATAAAACCTCTAGTACAGAATAAATATCTAAGAGTATGTAATCACTCGTGTCAAAAATCTGCTGCTGAATGAAATCCGGCCGTATTGTTTCAATAACTACAACGTTTAGACATTCGTTTCGTTATCTTTTTTGGCGATCACGATCGAGGCGAAGGCGAACACGGAAAGGGCTGCTTGGCTACGCATTTGTATGTATTAAACATGCTAACAATTTGTTACTCTATGGTTTCGTTACGAAATAGAACATTGTCTACCAACTTGCGATAACGATGTCGATTGACCACGTGACTTAACGCGGCATATGTCAATCCCATACATTTTAGTCTTGTCTAACTTCGTTATCGTTTTTAAATTGTTACTTTGTCTAAGCCCCCAGAGACTGCACGCAAACTTTGTATTCTGTGACGTAGGTGTTGAGTACGCAGGGCCAATTATGATCAACAACCGCAAGGGGCGTGGAAGTGTACTTCTTACATTTGTATTTTCATCTGTTTTGTAGTTAAAGCTGTGCATTTGGAGTTGGTTACAGATCTGACGACAGAGTCTTACATAGCAGCAATTAACAGGTTCATTTCTCGCAGAGGTAAACCAAATAATATTTATTCAAACAATGGGAAAAATCTGGTAGGTGCTGCGCGTGTGGTCATCAACTTTCACAGAAATCACAGTGAGACAATTTACAGTTGCGCTGCAGAACAAGGTGTAAATTTCCACTTCATTCCTCCATATTCACCCCACTTCGGGGGCCTATGGGAAAGCACTGTTAAGTCAGTGAAACATCATCTCAAAAGAGTACTTGGGATAGCACACCTCGCATATGAGGAAATGTACACATTGCTAGTCCAAATAGAAGGCATTCTTAATTCAAGGCCTCTCACACCTCTTTCATCCGATCCATCTGATCTCTCAGCTCTCACCCCCTTTCATTTTCTAATTGGTCATACTCTAACTGTTCTACCTCATCCACAGATGTCCGACTGCGACTCAGCACGGTTGCCGCGTCATCAACGAGTCGAACTTCTACGTCAACATTTTTGCACACGGCGCGCTCACAGAGGGCTCATTGGTCATCGTGAAGGACGAGGCGCTGCCGGTGACTCAGTGGCCGTTGGGACGTAATAATTGTAATAAATCTGCTTACGTAATACTTGAACGGTCCCCAGGTAGTTCGAACCCAAGTCGCACCGTGCACTTTTTGTATTTATTTTTTCTTCTTGTTTGCTTTTTATAACTCCATTTGTTTGTTTTAACACAGCATGCCTTGTGTTCAACGCACTCCACCAAAAGAAAAAGACATTGTAAACTTAAGTCATGTTCAGTCGGAACCCGATATGCTACTTTCCTCGACCAACTCGCCTGAAGTAGCAAATGTTTATGTCCGGCCCAAGCGTCCACGTCTGAATAGCTCTCCCGAGATTGACCATCGCCATCCGAAATCAACCGAACTTGTCGACACCCTCCGTCAAGACATACGTGCGGTTATATCTACTGAAATCTCAACAGCTATAAAAGAATGTATTGCGATGGAATTCAACGAGATGAAGGATCCATGATTTGTCCTTACATACAGTCTCCTTTGAAACTTTACCTTAGTAATTCCCAGCATGGCTTTGTGTAAGTTCTAGATCTACATGCACAAGGTTTGTGCATGTAGATCTAGAACTCACGTCAGGCTCCTACAAGGTTACATCTGGCGTCCCACAGGGATCGCATGTTGGCCCAGTGTTATTTAACTTATTTTGTAATGATCTCGCCAATGAGTTGAAATTTTCGTGTCACATGTATGCTGACGATTTAAAATTTTGTAGAAAAATTAAATCAGACCTTGATGTTGAGTTGCTACAGAGAGATATTGACATGTTAGTAAAGTGGTAAGATGATAATGATATGAACTTAAATATCAGCAAGTGCTACCACGTGAAATTCACCAGGAAATCTAAATTAACACGATCTGCTTATTACATTAGTGGCAACTTAATTCAGGAAGTGGAACAGATAAGAGACTTGGGAATTTTGTTCGATAGGCAGTTAACATTTGTACCCCACATTGAAAATGTAGTTAAAAAAGCCTCTAGATTGCTTGGGTTTGTCATTATAAATGTCACCTGTTTCCGTCGAAAAAGACAAAAATTCTGCTTTATAATTGTTTGGTTTGGAATATTGCAGCATTGTATGGAGACCTCACTATGGCGCCCACACACTGATATTGGAAAGGGTTTAAAAACGATTTCTGTGGCATTTAAAATACTCTTCCGGGATAGCTAAAACGAAGCGATCATATAAAGATAGACTCTTGCATTTCAAGATGATATCCCTACAGAAGAGGAGAGATTTACTGGATTTGTTGTTTTTATTTAAAATTTTGAATAGTAGAATTGACTGTCCCCAATTATTGAGCAGGATCAATATCCCCCAATCGTATCCCCACGAAAAGCCCACGAGCTCCTATGACACCCTGTGTCCTCCTCTTCGCAGAACTGTTCTTGGGGCTAATTCTCCAAACCCCGCCTATGTAAATTATTAAATAGCTGCAGTAATCTTATTGATGTGCACTCTGACTCACTTGGTAAGTTCCGAAGCATTAAGGCTCTTACAAACAGGCGCGACGCGCGACGCGACACAAGGGTACGTCGCGTCGCGCGACGAGCGGTGTCTTTGTGTCGCGTCGCGTGTCGCGCCTGTTTGAAAGAGCCTTTATATGCAAGCATTTGTGAAATTTGTAAAATCATTTCAGTGTGGAAATTTCGATTTTAATTTTAATTTTCAGTTTTGATTTTTATGTAATTTAGATTTTAATTTTAGTACTTATTGATTTTAATTTTAGTACTTATTGATTTTAATTTTAGTACTTATTGATTTTAATTTTAGGTGATTTTAATTTTTGTTTTAAATTCAATTATAGATTTTAAATTGGAATTTTGTTGAAAAAAAATATTATGTTCGGTGAGTATAAGAACTCATCTAATTTTAAGTTGGCACTAAACAACAAATAAGTAATGCTTGATGTGCTTACCTATAAGAAATTGGTACAATAATCTATAAGTTTATTGCATGTATCTCATATCTTTGTATCGGTGTATTCAATTGTTGGTGAGCCAAATAAATAAAATTAAAATAAAATGATGCTGCGACATTTAAAAATAAATGTCGCAGCGCTGGTATTCTGATAGGGCCCGCAGTGATGTCACGGATAGATAAATACAGAAATAAATATATAAAATAAAATAAATAGACGTTTGAATTACAATAAAAAAGTGGCACTCCGGGAGTGTCGACAGAAGTGAAAACTTGAACAAGATCGCCTTTGTGGAAGAAAAATACTTGTATAGAACATTGGTCCGTAACCTTATCTAAATCACACAATCGCGTCTACAAAACCTTTAAAGTAAAAACGCGATTGTGCTCTTTATTTATATTATGTTACGGATCAATGATCTATGCAAGTAGCATAGAACATTGATCCGTAACATAAACTGTAGGCTTAGTGGACTGTAGATTTGTTGACCATTTTCTATTTTCTTAAGTACCTGGTACTTATTGAAAGACCTACACTGTCCTCCCATACCTAGTCACACTGTTATTTGAAAGAATTGTAAAAGCCAATTATTTTTATAAGAGTAACCGTGGAGTTTCTTGCCGGCTCTTCTCCATAGGAAACGACCAATTGGAACCGTGCACCTAGCTTCTGACGTTTCATAAGTGCCCATGTAGGTTTATGTGAAATAAAAATATTTTGAATTGAATTGAATTGAATAATATAAATAAAGAGCACAATCGCGTTTACAAAAATGAGAAGAAAGAGAAGTTTACAAGAAGGAGAAATCGTTTTGGCTTACATCCGTTTTACCTGATCAATTAACAACTGATGTATTTAACTAACCGTATGTGATGGGCTTAATATAATAAAAATATTTTTATCACATCTATTCAAAAAGAACTAGTTTATTCTTCGTAAACAGTGACTAACATAGCTTTTTAATCCCTAGGGACTAAAAGTGATTTGAATTTGGAATGTGCATATTGTTGGTAAAAGTTCCAATCACCAGAGATCAATCACGAACATTGTATGAACAAGTAACAGGCTGACAAGAGAGATAGAAAGTGTGAATTTGGTCAAAATTAAAATCCAAAATGGCGGCTGAGAAAATTTTCAAGTTTCGCTTCATTGGTTTTACAGTTTTAGAGGGTGCTAAAGCCGATAGTGAGGTCAAAATGCAAATCCAGAGGACGGCTGTTTTTTTTTTTTCGTAAGAAAGAACTTCGTCCCTGACAGGGTCGGAACGCACAAATATTTTTTCTCATAGAGGGTGATAAAAAGTAGTGTTCACCTCGGGAGCAACACTATTTTAAGCTCGAGTGACGTACTTTTACTAAGAAAATCCCTCGCTGCGCTCAGGATTCAAAGAAACACTCTCGCCGTAAAAACAGTTGTTTGATCTCTAGGCAAACAATCTATTATTAGTGGTAATGCAGGTATAACACTACACTGAATCAGGGTCCCTAAACCCTTTATATGAGACGTGTAATAAGAGTAAGGCAGTAAAGTAATCATATTTAAAATTACTCTTATATTAAAACTTGTATACTCACAGCAGCCTGCTTGTAAGTCTCATACTCCACAAGAGCGTAACCTTTGAGGAATCCAGTGCGTCTGTCCAGGTTCAGATGGATGTTCTTGATCTCACCAAACTCTGAGAATTGGTTCTGTAAGAAGAGAATAAAATATTGTGAATACATTTTTCTTACAAGTACTTTTCGAGAAGGCACAAATAGTAGTCAGTGGGAATGGTATAGTTTCTTATTAGTTCAAAGTGCAGCATCAGACTTCAATGGCATACAGGAAATTATTTTTAACACTGTAACCATCTGAAGTAGACAAATATTGATGGTGAAAATGACAAATATTGATGGTGATCACAAGCGACCAAGGAAGACAGTTCGAATCACATTTATTCAAAACACTAATGAATAGAATGGGCATCGAGAAAACACGGACCACTGCCTACCATCCACAAGCGAACGGAATGGTTGAAAGGTGGCATCGAGCATTTAAAACAGCATTGACGGTACGGTTACAAAACTCAAGCTGGACGCAAGAATTGCCAAAGTATTACTGGGACTTCGCGCAGCAGCGCAGAAGCGCTATACGGAAAACCATTACGGCTACCCGGTGAAATGTGTGGAGAAGCGTCGATATACGCAAACACGAATACACACTTCACTGACGTCAGCGCAATGAAAAAGATGCAAGCCGTCCGCCGTAACACCGACCGGCGCGCAATGTTCATACATGACGACCTACATGTATGTACGCATGTATTCGTACATACCGATGCCTACCGCCGGCCGCTGACACCGACCTACGAAGGTCCGTACCGTGTCTTGAAGAGACAGAAAAAGGTATATACAGTGAAAATTAAAGATCGTCAAGTAAACATCAGCATAGATCGACTGAAGCCAGCATTCCTGCCAAACACTGAAGAAGAGACAAGTCCTGAAGGGCCGGTTTTTTGATCCGTAGTTAACTCAACAAGTAGTTAAAAATAGTAACTAATAGTTAAATTTTAGCCAAATGTGTTTTTGATCAATAGTTAGTCTATTCAATGGTCAAATAAATTAACTATTAGTTAAAAAAGTTAACTACTCAAAGTTGGAGAGTTAACAATATTGCGGATGGTTAACTGCACACCACAACAGCTGTTTTTTACAAGTGTTCTTATTGTCAACGTCTATTCCTCAAAAAGTAAATTATTTATCATGAATTTAAACATAGTTAGACATTATGATATGATGTCGGAAAGTTCATCAGACGATAATATTTTTTCGGAGAACGTGTAAATGAGAATGCCGAAAATTTTCAGACCACGTAACCACATGGGATAGTGTAGACTTTTGTAAACGGTATCGGTTATCAAAGGTCACAGAAATAAAAATAAACTAGATCAACCATCTTTCAGATTATCTAACGTACATACATCTTTTATGGGGTACTGTGTTAAATGTTACATCAAAATACCTTGTGACATATTGCAATTCAATGAAAGAAAATTTAAAACTTATATTAAAAGTACACTTTGTAAACAAGCATATTACAAATTAGAGGATTATATACAAGATAAGAGTGCTTGGAAACATGCTGGTCCTGCTCCATAGGACAATTTAGAATCAAGACAAAATCAAACAGGTTGCTAATTTAATTGTAAAATTTATAATTTTGACATTGATTTTACATTCTGCGGTTACTTCCTCACACACTGACTTATTAATTTTAAAAACATTAGGAAAATCGTCTAATTTTACAATGTTTGTAAATATGTGAGCACCATGTATCTATCACATAATTAAATTATCTGTCGTTGCTTCATTTTTAATTATTTTTACCTATTGTGGTATAGTAATTTTATTCTAGGTGCATCGTCTTCACGTATAATTATTTAACTAATGTACGTACTTATACAAACTATTTATATTGTAAAAAAACATTTTAAAAGAGTAACGGTGGAGTTTCTTGCCCATTCTTCTCCATACGAAAACTACCTTTTGGAAGGGGCGACTAGAATCAATTACATTATTTTGTAAATTTTGACGTTCAAAAGTGCCATACATGGGCCTATTTGAAATAAATGATTTGACTTTGACTTTGTAGTTAGTCGGTGAAATTGGAATATATCTAAAAAGTTCCAACACAAGGTAGCTAATGTACTATTTAAGGTAGCTAAAGTACCAATGATTGCATCTTTATTTGGCATACTCATATGCTCAACATAAAAAATATTTCTTGCGTTTTAGGAATCAAGCCATAACACCTCTTGAGCAAATATTGCTTATTGAAATGCCGCACACCACTGAGGAAATAAGGGAAGTAGTGGCGAAGTTCTACTCAATTGCCAACTTTTCAAGTGTAATTAGAGCGATAGACTGCACTCATATACGTATTTTAAGCCCTGGTAGGTACATAGTACTCATATTATCTTAAATAAAATAAAATAGTGTATCTGCATAAGTAGGTATTGTCATGGGGTCTCAACTCGAACAAATTATAATTAGTGTTGAAAAAATAATCATAGATGGCAGCATAGGGAACAATTATAAATTAACAATCACTAAAAACGAATAAACGGCAGAATTTGGCTGAAGTAAGATTATTAAAAATCAAAACTTCCTTGTTTAATGCTGATTTATCCATTTAAACTCGTAAATCACGTATTTCCAACAAAAACGATAAGTAAAACCTTTTACTTGAATTCGAACCCATAGAATGATAAAGTTCTGAGTTGATGAGCTCTTTGCAATAGATGGCGTTTTACTCAATTTGTCATGACATACTGTATAAGCGTTAGGCAGGAAAATCAAACAACATATTTTTATAATCTAATACCTACTTTACATGGAAATAAAGGAATTGAAAGAAAAGTTTCAACATGTTTTTGGCAAATACCTACCGACTTAATTTTTTTTTCATTTTACCAATACCTTTCTAAAAATTCTATAAAAAACTGGCCAAGTGCGAGTCGGACTCGCGCACTAAGGGTTCCGTACCATTATTATCTATAAAAACGAGCAAAAAAAAAAATCACTTTGTTGTATGGGAGCTCCCATAAATATTTATTTTATTCTGTTTTTTAGTATTTGTTGTTATAGCGGCAACAGAAATACATCATCTGTGAAAATTTAAACTGTCTAACTATCACGGTTCCTGAGATAGAGTCTGGTGACAGACGGACAGTGGAATCTTAGTAATACGGTCCCGGTTTACCCTATGGGTACGGAACCCTAAAAAGGATTTACTTGTACGAAACGTTTTAAAAGTACATAGGTGATGTGAATGGTGACGATTTTTATTTGAGTCAAGTGTCCTCCCCCACCCTGCCAGCTAAATGGTTGGTTTATGTGAAAAAAGATCACAGGAAGAGTATTTATAACGAAATTAAAAGGAAAACTATCACAGCTAAGTAGGATCTATAAGTAAACGAGTAATAAATCAACCAACTTAAAGCGGTTGCAAAAACATGTTCTTCCGTATGTTCTCCCGTATACATTCCGTATGGGAGAACATGTTTTTCAACTACAAAGTTAAGTTTGTTCTTGGGATAAATTCATCCTAACTACGGAACCCTTCATTATGCGTGGTCCAACACGTACTTGGCCGGTTTTATTTGATATTTTTAAAAACATTAAGCCGTCCTTCGCACGGATGGGATTTAATCGCGCACTGGATTTTCAACTCTCAGTGTTAAGCCGAGCGTTGAGAATCCAACGCGCTGGGACGTACTCTCGTCCCAGTGCGTTAAAAAACACCCTTGAATTTTCAACTCTCGACGCTAAGCAGAGCGTTGAAAATTAAGTGCACGAAAAAGGGCTTACTGTCAAAATGAGTTCGGACGACGAACGCGTGATTTCAGTTTTAGGGTTTTAGCAATAGTAGATTTGGTAACGAGGAGATGAAAATCTAGATTTAGCATTGAAATACAAAAAAAAAATACATAAAGAGGCATTCACTGCCGCGTGAAAATTGCTAGCTCACTCACGAAATGAAACTATTCCGCCAACTCGAGATATTTTTGTTGTATTGTTATTATACTTGTCCTTGAACGTACCGTGCAATGTGTGAATGCCATAAGTATCTAAATCGACTTCTAGATGGCGTTATAAAACTACAGTCTCTGGCAATTTGTGAGTGGCTGATGCTGCCATCTGTTGAAAAAATGGAGGAAGAAAAATGGCCAGCCAGACTTAGAGAGGTATCATTTCTTTGTATGGGATTGGGTATCTGTACTAGTATTATATCTGTGGTATTGTTTAAACTGTACTTGATTCTATTTCAGGGGGTGATAATGCGGAGCTTTATAGAAATAGGAAGGGCGTATTTTCTATAAACACCCAAGTAGTAGCAGATGCTGACCTAAAAATACGGGATATAGTTGCAATATGGCCAGGCTCTGTACACGACAGCACTATCTTCAACAACAGCAGAGTTAAATATCTAATGGACTCCCAACAACTTTTGGGAGATCGGGGTTATGCATTAAAGAAATATTTATTAACACCAATGGCAAATCCCCAAAACGCTACTGAAAAGCTCTACAATGAGAGCCAAATCAGAACTAGAAATGTAGTAGAAAGAACATTTTGGTGTTTGGAAGAAGAGATTTCCATGCATAGGCTCTCAATTAAGAGTTAAATTAGATAATGTGCAGGCTATAATTGTGAGCACTGCAATACTGCATAATCTATGCATTAAAAATAGAGAAGATTTACCCAGCGATGGAAGTGTTTTATTAGAGAATGAGCAAGAAAATATTACCTTCCCAGTGACAGAAAATGATCAGCAATACGGAAGAGATCTCATAACATCATACTTTTCCTCATTACTAAATTCTGAAGGAGCTTTATAACTATGATATAATTAATAGTTTTCCTATTGATCAACACTTGACTAAATAAAACAATTTATTTGTTTTTATGAAGTACTTGCTTTATTAAAATCTAATCTTGCCTTTTCAGTCTCGTAATTACATTTTTCTAATATTAACTCATACATTTTTTTCTTAAACTGTACACTCCTGTTTGTGTAGTTCATGCTTGTGTTTCATGTTTTTTCATGTTCTTCCCGTGCGTACTGGGACAGTGCACTCTCTCGCAGCTGCTTTTGAGTCAAAAAATCTATTTTTTTATCCGTGTGCACAATAATGCGCTTCCGGGTTTCCAACGGAGTGAATGCGGTCTTCCTTTTCTTTTCGAAAGCTGAAACATAAAATAACATAATAAAGGACGAATTGCTTTATGCCTTGTTGGGCTAGTGGTCGCAAGCGCTAATACTGAGCATGAGGTCCTGGATTCGATTCCCAGGTAGCGCAGTGTTATTGGGTTTTTTATCAGGAATTTCTCAGTAGCGGCCTGGAGTCTGGATTTAAGCCTAGTTGATGGTAATAGGCTCGCCCCCTATTACATGGGACTTGAAACATAACTGGCGAAATGTGGGTGTTCTAAGGTATACCTCTGCCTAACTCTTTGGAGAATTACAGGCGTAATGTTATGTATTACATTTAACTTACACAACTCTTTTGACACTGGTTTTCTCAGCATAGATTTTGGTGTAGATGAGTCAAATTCATTAAATTTTGATACTCCTGTAACAAATTAAAAGTTGTAAAACCATTTTCTTGAACCAAAATAATATATGATGCATCAATCAAATAATAGTACTGACCTTTAAGAGGTTCTCGGACACGGAAAACGGCATAGATTATTGAACTATGAGGAAATGAGGCAAGGCACTGTTTATCCAATGCCAATGTGATAGATATTATGATACCCTAATACTCACACTCTTCATAGAATTTATTATCTAATAAATCCAAATTAACATTTGCAGTGGTTTCAATTTTCTCTGGCACAACTACTTGTGTATTTTCTGTAAAAAAAAAACACCATCACAAGCAGTTCTAAAAAAATTATGCTAAATACCAATTTTTTTAATAAGTAGGTTGATCCATACCCATAGCATCACAGTCATATACTGCCGGAAGACCAGATATGGACTGTCCCATAGTGGAATTTAATCATTTGGTGGTTGATGATGATGGTGGAGGGGCTGGTCCCCCCGACCAGTTAGCCGCCTTCCGTACTTTTCTACTGCCATTTCCTAAATTAAAATAATAATTCAACTCTGAAATAATCTGCATTACAGTATCAAAGTACAAGTTCATCAGGAAAAAGTTACTTATATAGTTAGGTACCTTTCTAGCAGTTTTTTTCAAATTATTATATTCCTGCTGCAACTGCTTTGAGCTACAGTATTTTGTAGCATCGGAATAAATTTTTTCAGTGAGCATTCTCCAAGCAGCTTCTTTTTGATGGTTGCTGGTGTGATCAGTTTTTTTACTCGTTATCACTGGGTAATCCTTTAGCAGCCACATTAATTTATTAGTTTCTTCTTTACAGTAATTAGAGCTGCGGTCCCTTGAATAAAACAATAAGTTACATGCCTATTTGTGTGTCAATTATTGATCTAAATAAAACACGAGATAACTCATGATTTCGGTTACATAAATCTCAAAGTAAATACACGGAAACATAGTATTACTTACTTGTTTGATTGTTGGCTGTTTCCTGACATTTTTAGGAAGATAATGCTTGGCGGTCAAGGTGAAAATTTATCAACAATATACACAGTCACACTAACACTGAATTAAAATAGCTTGTTTTCAATGAATCTGTGTTATTTTATTTGATATCAGTTAGGTTTGACATTTAGACTGTCAAAAAAGACGTTTCGTTTGGTTTCATTTCATTCATTCATTATAACTAGTGTTGGCACATAGAAAAATATTACCCCTAAAAACTCAAAGCTGTTTTTAGGAAATGATTTCTCATTCGTTACACTGGCAATATTATAGCCAACGGTTAAGTTTGACTAAAGTTATAATAGACATTGAAAAATGTAATTGTGCCCTTTAACCATTAGTTGACCAGTTGACTATGGTTAATCTAACAAATTGTTATATGGTGTTTGACTACGGATCAAAACACCGGCCTTTAGGTAACAGTCAACATACGTCACCCGATCCGGCCGCACCTCAAGACCCACCGTACGCTTCGCCTTATAAAGCTGTACGTCCGACCGAGACGGAGCACGGCCGCGCACTAAGCCAAAATTCCAAAAGTGACAGGCATACGACACAAACACTGCGTCCTCGCATCTCTGTGCAAACCTGACGTCACCGCAGTATTATACTAGGCAGGCGCCACCACTTTGCACTAACGCGCTCGCTTCGCTGGGGAAGAGCTATGTAGCGGCTAGAATAAACGTCCGCACGCTGTGTGTGCGGGCATGCGAATAGCATGCCGCGACTCGACGCGCGGTATTTATACGGCGAGCAAAAATCGACCCGCTCATCGGTGATTGGTTAATTTATATTGGTCATAGTTGTCCTACATCTTATTGTAAAACAAAATTGTATACATAATCGAGGCTTTTAAATATAAGTTATTCGATCTGAATATTGTTTTATTTTAATCCTGACATCTGGTAAAAATACATGTACGATATTCCTAAAATTTTTACAAGTAATACTAATAAGTCAGTGTGTGAGTTCATGTAATCACAGAATGTAAAATCAATGTTAATATAATTAATATTATACAATTAAATTAGCAAACAGCTTGATTTTTTTTAGACTCTAAATTGTCCTATGGAGCTAGACCAGCATGTTTCCAAGCATTCTTATCTTGGATATAATCCTCTAATTTGTAATATGCTTGTTTACAAAGAGTACTTTTAGTATGAGTTTTAAATTTTCTTTCAGTTAATTATTACATATTACAAGGTATTTTGTTGTAACATTTAACACAGTACCCCATAAAAGATGTATGTACTTTAGATAATCTGAAAAATGGTTGATGACTCTTCGCAACCCACTGTTACCAACTTTCCTGTCAATTTTATCTATTCCATACAGGATTTATAGCTGTTTTCATTTATTATATAGCCTGTGTTGGCAAAAGACATGTTATTTCCACTGTACATATTGAATTTTACTATAGTTTGACTGAGACAGCTGTACCGCGCCTTAGGTACATGCGCGGCGAACGAGGGAGCAGTGCAGGCCACTAATTCGTCAACGCTCATGGCGTCCCGCCCGCTACACATTCGTCAAAGCTGCCCCGTGCCTCACCGCGCATGTCTAAGGCGCGGTACAGCTGTCTCAGTCAAACTATATTGATTTTACCTGTATATCCTCTTCTTGTGCCTCTTCATGAACGTTGCTGACAAACAATATCCAGCCTTCCACTGACCGCTGTGGCCCTGGTGTGCTGCCATCGCCCTCGGGAGCCAGGCTGTCATATCTTCAATAATAATAAAATAATAGTTAGCACCTTGTGAGATCGCAAGTTATTGCAACAGTTTCATACCCCATACGCCATTCTGACGTTAGGTTGGCGACATATTTTTGTGCAGCCAAGATTTGTTGTTGTGTTTAGTATCTAATGAAAGATAGTTAATTGATTCAGGCGTGACCTTGCAGAATTCCATTATAAAATACAATATTCGTGGATATATGTAGTAACCTGTTCCGCTTAGCTATTTCTAAAGAGCTTTAAAAAAGCCCTGAAAGAAATCGACATGTGTTTCACCTCTCGACGAGGTATCCTCAAAATGACGATTGACTTGTCGCGTACTCGATTGTATCTGATGAAAGGTCTTAATGAGTACTTTCTGAAAATAGAGCTTTGAAGCAGGAAAGAAAAAGTGGCTACACTGCAACAGTTCATAAAGAAAAATTCCTCCTTTGTTGTTGTTTACATAATATTGTGCTGTAAAAATCGTGGAAAAAGATTTTATGAGTTACCTGCCCCTGTTGCCTCTCTCTGAAGCACCTCCGCTGCCAGCTTCACTGCCAAACCCTCTTCCTTTACGTTTTCGCGCCTTCTCCTTCAAACGGGCGATTCCCTCTGAAAAAAACCAGCAAATAATACTCAAATACGTGCAAAATGCAAGTAGAGATATATTTAGAGTTTATAAATGGCAGGGATAACGGAATTTTAAGTCTAAATAGAGTTCGTTCAACTAGAAAGTTAACCTAAAAAAAATAGTTTTAATTGGATGGTTATTAGAGCAAATATAGCATGATTAACGATAATAATGGCTCAGAGTAACAAGGGAAACCTATCAGACGGCATATACGCCGAAATAACGAAATAATAATAATAATTATGCATCAAAACATTCACAAATTACTTACGTTCGCCATCCTCGTCTACCTCAAATTCCTCGGAGTTCTCAATATCTAGCACGTCTGCCATTCTTATTGTATGTTTAGCTTCTAAACTATTATTATATCGTGTATTTTCGTACGGTTTTCACGTAAATAAACGTGAATTTGCGTGTATTTCAACAACAAAATGCACAGGCACAGACAGTAGGCATGGGTTCGATATATCAAAACGTAACTTATATCGGATATGTGTTTATTATCATACCATATCGATATCTAAATATACATAACCGTTTTCACAAAAACTTCATCGAGCTATGGCTTATCCAAAGCGCAACAACGAGAACAAACTACGAATAATGTCGAATAAGTAATAACGAACAAAACGCAAACTTCACATCACGAGCGATATGACATCGACGGTTTTTATTCGCTTTGTCTCTGTCTTACCATTCAATGTTTTACTGGCGTAAAAGTGATGAAGCGAATATGACGTAACTTCGGCTAGTGATTGGTTATTTGGTTAATAATAGTGCGTGCGTAATATCTATATCCTAACACGCTAGCAATAAGGTCTAGTTTCTATTTATTTAGTTACAACAAATATTCCGTAAGTTAGCAACTTTCCGGCGGCTACTATCAATCTATTAACGGTAAAAGTGTGAGTTTGCGTTTCGTTCGTTTCAGTTACTTGTGCAAATCGTACTACTGATATCGATATCTGAAAACGGTTTTCGATATCGATATGAAAACTGAATATCGGTTACATATCCGTTAGCAACTAAATACGAAAACGCCCATGTCTACCCGTGTTGCCAGTCGGATCTTGTCAGAAGTTACCTGAAATATAAAAAAATGTAACCTTTTTGTACAAAAAATAACCTTTCACTTTTTTTTTACTGGAAAAGTATTAAAAGTTAAAAGAATAATATAGAACAGAATATTATTTGTTTTGTTGAGTTACAGAAACATCAATGAGTGAGATTTGAGCACTTGCCCGCATTTCTTGATTTATTCATCAGCATCAGCATCTGAAATTTTAAAATCATGTTTTTTTTTTGCGTTTCCAATAAAACTTTCGTAATAAATGTCTTGGAAAAATAAGTCATTTGTGAAAAAATATAAGAAAAAGCAGTAAGTACCGGCCTTCACCATCATTATCACTCTCCTTGCTGTATTTTATTCTAGCATGCATTAATGTTTTCGATGGCTCAAATTTTGTGGCATTTTTTACAGCCGCTTTGGTAGCCATCAAAGCTGCAATTGTGTCCGTATTTAGTCTGTTTCTGTTATCCGATTTTGAAAATCGTTATCCGAAGTGAAAATTGGTAGATCTACCAAAAAGTTGGTAGATATGACATCACTGTTAATATAGGTAATATAGCGACCAGCAGCGGCGGCGGCGGGCGGCGGGGCGCGGGTGGCATGCAACGAAACGAACAGCAACGAATGAATCCGATTCGTCGAGTGAGTAAGCGGGATACAAGTGGTGTAAGTGTGAAAGAGAAAGAGTACGTGTTGTTTTTTTTGGGCTCAACACGTCAGTGTGATAGGTTCGACTATAGAGGAAAGTCATAGACATTTAATAAGTATGGACTGGAAATACCTACAAAAAAAGGTGCATACCTACAACTCAAAATGTCTCTTAAAATGGCTGCCAATGCTAGGGTTGTGTCAATCAGGGAAACATAGTGTTACTATTTCGAGTAGGTATCGATACTAGTATGTAATAGTATTACGAATCTTACTAGATATCACGGTTGAATCGTATTAAAAAAATATTAGCTAATAGTCCCGTAGTATCACTTCCCAAACAATTTTCCGCATAATTATAATTTCATTTATAGAATTATTACTTAGCAAATAAAGTTTTCACAAATAATTGTAACGCAAACCTAATGTTTGGCAAGTGAACGTTTAAACAAAGCCAAATATTTAGTATCGAGCGAGCATGCAAGTCTTATGCCTGTTTTCACCTTCACTAAGTGACACTTAAATGAATCGCTAATAAAAGTTCACTGTTGGTTTTTCAACGGTAAACTCAGCGCTGAGAGTTGAAAATCCGACAGTGCAGTTTTATTTAGGTATTCATTTAAGTGTCACTTAGCTGTCGGTGAAAACGGGCATTTGTGAATTAAATTTTTAAAATTTTTATCATAAATGAACATTCGGAATAATACACATCCTTACATATTATAAAACAAAGTCCACCGCCCGCGCCGCGTCTGTCTGTTTTTCTGTCTGTCTGAACGCGAAAAACTCAAAAACTACTAAACGGATTTCCAATCAATTTTCACTAATGGACGGAGTGATTCATGCGGAAGGTTTTAGTGTATAATTCATTAAGGTTTTGTGTAAATTGGCTGAAATTTGACGATTATTGTTGAAGATGTCGGAAAAAATCATGCGGACTGGGAACTTTATTAGCGTGCGCCGCAGAAATCATGAAAGTTACATAAAATGTATGTTCTACAGTATTGTTAATTTTAAAAACTTCAACAAAAAAATCGTATACACATCATAAAACTCTGTAGGACGGTCTCTCGGTGCTATGAACCAAAGAGTACAGTTTGCTGTAAACCACGGGCCGGACCTAGCAATATCATTTCAGCGCAGCGAAGGAACTAGTATCAGAAACTATTACGGCAACGGTACAACACTATTCCACCATGACATATCATTGTAAACAAACGAATTAAATTATGAAATAATAAAAAGGTCTGTTGGACGAAAATAAACCCATATATTAAAATTTAAGCCGTATTTAATGATCGCCTAGCAATTTTTTCATCGAAAGTTTATCACTTTATGTACTATTGCATGAAAACCGGCTACTAACCTGTGCAAAGACAATTGAGGTTGACTTTCCTTCTTTCTTGCATCACACTTCACAATACAACACACAGGCATGTTGAATTGGTGTTTTCCAACGTATATATGTAGTTTTAAAGGAAAACTCCTCGTAATTTTCTCACAAATCTCAATAAAACAAAAAGTAAACAACCACTTGACAGCAGAACTACCATGAACTTGTCGCATATTATGGCGGATATGGCACTTACCTACAACTGTTACTACGTCTCAACAAAATGTTGCCATTATGAGGAACAACTGAAATATTGTTGTCTCTTTTATCAAATACGATTACCACATTAGAAAGAGTGAAATAACACGATATTTCACATTCTAGTTCGTATTTCACCCATATTTGTATAAGCAAATTTATGTATAGAATATCGCGGCGCCTCCATGTTTTTTCTATCTCAATGAGGAAAGTACTAAAGGGTTCGACAAAATTCTAAAGCAAGCGTTCCGTTTCACGTTGCTTCTATGTAAGAAATTATAAGTTAATTTTACAAATTCCGAAAAATCACCTAAAAGTAACCTTTTCATTAGTGTAACCTAAAAGTAACCCTAGCAGTTCAAAAATCACCTAAAAGGTTACAAAAGTAACCTTCTGGCAACGCTTTGTCTACTGACTCACGGTCTTGGCCAGTGTTTCCACTATAATAATTTCCTTTCCCCATGCCTCAATTCCGATTTCCCCTTCTCAGGACTTTTTTCCCCTCAACAATTTTTTGCTGTAGTTTTGGCACTCCGCTAGATGGCAATACGTAGGCGTGAGTTCCAACTGCAGCATGATTGTTTTTTTTTTTCGATATGACATTGTCAGATATCTGTCAAAATTCACCAATCACGAAGCAGATAGGCCACAAGCCTACGTCTTGATATCTAGTGGATTTCTCATACGCAAAAACCCTTAACTGGAAAAAAGCGCGGGAAACTTCGTCGAAGGCGGGAGTCTTTTCAGCTAATTTTCAAAATTATTTTTATTTTTGTGTAAATTTGATCAGTTGAGTCTAATAGTTGTATATATTTGTTGTAGTTAGTTTAATTTAGTATTTTTGTGTAAATATTTTGGTGTGATTCGGTAAGTTTTGTACATTTTTATTACAATCGGTGTATGAGTGGATGAGCGATCCCCCCGATATTGCGCTGGGGGATCCGGGCCCCAATCCGGGTCCCCCTGTGGCTTGCAATGTAACGATTTCGGATTTAAGTGGCATGGAAACTGATTCTTCCATTCTATCAGGCCTTGATGGAAGGGAAGCATCACGAAAACGCGTTCGAGCCTGTAAAGTTTGCAAACACTGCAACAAACGTAGGAAGAAGAGGTCCAGTCCAGATGATAATGACTCTGATTGCCAGTGTAATTCCACCAATGAAATGGTTGTGAAATCTCATGAGCCTACATTTAAACCTGCATCAGCACCTCATTCATTTGCAGTGCCAAACCTTCCCTTACAACATGTACATCAACCCATACTCAAACAGACAGTAACAACTGAATCTGGTCAGTCTACCATAGGTCGTAAGGAGTACCTTCCTACTGATGCACAACCATATGTAGTTCATGTGCAAAAAATTGAATCTTCTCCTGACAGCGGCACAATTTTACATCCCATGACATTTGGTAATTTCTTAAAGAAAAATGAATTCAAGTGTATAATTCCTGGTAGTGTAAAAAGAATTGGTAGGAATAAATGTTCAGTGGCTTTTACTAGCTTCTCAGCGGCAAATGATTTTTTGAATAATGAAAATGTTCTCGTAAACAAACTGAAAACATTTATTCCAACCTTTAATGTAACAAGAATGGGAATTATTCGTGGTATCCCTACTGAGTGGACTGATGAGGAAATTTGTGATAATATTTCCACCCCTATAGGCTGCGGCAAGGTTTTAAAAGTTAGGAGACTTAATTACAAAATGATGGTAGGTGGTTCTCCCACTTGGAAGCCATCTCAATCAATTGTATTGACATTTGATGGTCAAGTACTTCCAAAGAGGATATTTATGTGTTATAATGCATTCTCTGTAGAAACATACACATTCCCGACCATACAGTGTTATAAATGTTGTAGATATGGCCATACAAAGGTGATGTGCCGTTCTTCTCCTAGATGCTTTAAATGTGCTCAAGAAGGCCATACAGGTGATTCTTGTCACATTGAGGAAGGTTCTGTAGAAGCTTCATGTATTATGTGTTCTGGTTTCCATTTTGCCATTAGTAAGGCTTGTCCTGAATTAGACCGACAGAAGCAAATTAAACATGCCATGTCACATAGCTGTATTTCCTATATTGAAGCATCACAATTGTTCCCAGTTTCTAAAAAATCATATGCGGATGTTATTGCTCATGCCCCTACTAATGATGGCCATCAACATCATACTAATGCTAGATTAAGTTTTGCCAATGAAAAACCAGTCCATACATCGTACAAAAAGACCTTTTTTTCCAAACCTCGTTCTCCACCTAAACCTACTAAAGGCTATGATGTTGTTGCTCACAATAAAATATTAAATGAATACCAGTTTCCCTCCCCACAGAATGGTTCTGCTTTTAAGTTGAACGATCAGGAAAAAAAGCATAATTCTGATGACTCTGATAGTGTGGGAATGTTAGAAATGCTTTTAAATTTGCTTTCAAAATTAATATTGCAACAGAATAATGTCTTGAAACCGTACCACGTTGCCATGTTGAATGATATAGGTACTTAACAAAACTCATAGTGATGGATTCCAAGATTATACAGTGGAATTGCAGAAGTGTAGTTCCCAAAAAATGTGATTTGATATATCTTATAAACAAATATAATCCAGCAGTTGTTTGTCTAACAGAAACTTGGCTAAAGCCAGGTTTTATTTTTGGTATTTCGGGATTTACATGTCTTCGAGATGACAGATTTGATGTACATGGTGGTGTTGCCATATTAGTAAAAAATTCTATTCCTTTTTCTCGATTAGTTTTCCCTATCAGAAATTCTGATATTAATGTCATTGGTGTATGTATTGATAATATTTCCATTTTATCTATTTATATACCACGGCCCTGTCCTTCATCTTTTGCTGATCTAAATAATATTTTTACACAACTCCACATACCTTGTTTAATTTTAGGCGATTTTAACTCTCATCACCGAGCTTGGGGTTCCAGTATCACCAATAACCATGGTGTAGACCTGGCAGAAATTTTGGATTCACATAACCTCTGTGTGCTCAATACAGGTACCCCTACTCGACGCACATGTCCAACACAAAATTTAAGTGCTGTAGACTTATCTATATGTTCCCCCTCTCTTGCCTCTCGTATGTCCTGGAATCTATATCCACATTCTTTTGGTAGTGACCACTATCCAATTATTATCTCTTCTCCTTTGAAAAATAGTTCTAACAAAAAACGATCTTCTAATTTAAAACACAAACTACATGATGCTGATTGGTCAATATTTAAAGCCATGGTTGAGTCCAGAATTTCTAAGTTTCCTGTTGCTGTCATTGGTGAAGAATCTGATAGGGCAGAGGCTTTTGCAAAATGCCTTATAGAAGTTGCAAATCAACTCTTTCCCATTAAAAATAACAACCCATCTGATAAAATTCCATTCCCACCCTGGTGGGATAATGAATGTATAGACGCTGTGCGTAGAAGAAAGACTACAGAGAGAGAATATGCTCTGGACATGTCTAATGAAAATTTACAAAATTTGCAGAATGTTATTATGGACACCCAGGAATTACTTAGAAATAAAAAACAGGCAGGATGGAGATCTTTCTGCTCCTCTCTTTGTCCTGACACACCACCTTCTTTAGTTTGGCGCAATATTAAACGTTTCAGATCTGCTTTTAATGAACAATCTTCTTTCATCTCTTCTAATTTAGTCAATAGCTTCCTTGACCGCTTAGCACCACCTTTTGTTTCAGAGGCCAATGTCATATTTTCTCCTCCTAGTTTAGCAATTCCTACAAATTTTTCTTTATCTTTGGATTCGCCATTCCCTCTGACTGAATTAAAGGGTGTTCTCTCATCAGTGAAAAATTCTTCTCCAGGAGAAGATGGTATTCCATATTCCTTCTTATCCAATTTGAGTGATGGTTCTTTGGAATACTATTTAAGTTTAATCAATGATGTTATGATGTCGGGTAATGTTCCTGCTTCATGGAGGTCACAAGAAATTCTACCAATTTTAAAACCAAACAAACCAACAGATGATTCGTCATCGTATAGACCCATAGCTCTATCATCAGTGCTAGCTAAAACTGCAGAGCACCTTGTAAAGAATCGATTAGAGTGGTTCATTGAGAGAAATACAAAATTATCTGACAGCCAATTCGGTTTTCGTAAAGGCAAAAGTACTATAGATAGTATAAGCATTCTGACTACAGATATTAAAATTGCATTTTCCCGTAAGGAATATCTGGTGGCTGCTTTGCTGGACATCTCGGGAGCTTATGATAATGTTATAATTTCAATTCTTAAACAGAAACTCATAACACTAAATGTTCCACTTATTTTAATACATTTTATAATTAATATGTTATCTGAAAGATTTATATCAGTTGTCTCTGATGACTCCAAAGTGTCTCGTTGTGTTTATAGGGGTTTACCTCAAGGTTCTGTATTAAGTCCACTGCTCTATAACATATATGCGTATGATTTAGAGTCGTCTCTCAATGGCTCAGTTTCTGTCCTCCAGTATGCAGATGACTTGTTGTTATACACTACTGATAAAAACCTTAACAAAGCTTGTAATACTCTATCATTATCTCTTAATTTGCTAAAGAAATGGTTAGATAATAATGGCCTTGAATTATCAATACCTAAAAGTGAAGTGATAATTTTCTCCAGGAAAAGATCTATTCCCCTTGTCACTGTTAACTACAACAACTGTCCACTAACTATACAAAATAAAGCTAAATTTCTCGGAATCGTGTTAGATAGTAAGCTCACAGGTTTACCGCATTATGAATACATAGATACTAAATGTGAACGTACTTTAAACATGATGAGATGCTTATCAGGAGTATGGTGGGGTGCACACCCTTTCTGTATGAAACTTTTGTATAATGCCCTTGTAAGAAGTGTGTTGGATTATGGTACTTTTCTGCTAGAAGGGGGTAGTGCTGCAGGTATTAAAAAACTAGACATGATTCAGTCTAAAGCTATGAGATTGGTTTGTGGTGCTATGAAATCCAGCCCAATTAATGCTCTACAAGTTGAGTGCGTAGAACCTCCGCTCGTCCTTCGAAGACAATTCTTATCCGACAGGTTTCTTACGAGAGCTATGCAATTTTCCAACCACCCGCTTATTTTAAAGTTACACACTCTCAATGAACTAGTTCAAACATCTCAGTATTGGCGTCACAAACCTATTCCTAATCTTATTATTAGCTATCGTAAAATTATCTCTATTCAGGCTAGTATAGACCGATCTCCTTCTCTACCACTGTTTATGTACGATTTTGACCCTCTTATTATTTCTCCAACTATCTGCTATGATGTAGGTGTTCACAAAAGGGATTTAGGGTCAAATGTTCTCTTTAACTTCAACGTTAATGAGAATTGGAATGATTGTCATCACATTTTCACAGATGCATCTAAAAATTCTGCTGGTGATTGTGTGGGAGTTGGTGTATTTCATAAACAATATAAAATTATTCAACAGGTCAAATTGCCACCGGAAGCCTCGGTATTTACGGGTGAATGTTTTGGATTATTTAAAGCCCTAGAATATATTATTTTAGCAAAACTTAGTAAAACCGTAATATTTTCAGATTCAAAATCAGCTCTTCAAGCTTTAGAAAAGTTTCCATTTAAATTAAAACCATACTACCCTATTATTTTTGAAATTCGTAATAAACTGTTTATATGCAAGTGTAAAGGGTTGTCGGTTATGTTTGCTTGGATCCCTAGTCATTGTGGAATTGTAGGTAATGAAAAAGCTGACCAGTTGGCTAAAGCTGCATCAACTTGTGGTGATGTGTTTCCCTATAAAAATTATTGTCATGACCTGATATCTCTCCCTAAAGTTTATCTTCGGGATTCTTGGGATAGGCTTTGGAGAGAGAGTGCTAGATTTAAAGGAAAACATTACTTTAATATTCAACCCAACATCCCTATAAAACCTTGGTTTTTTAAACTTAACTTTGACAAACGTTCTACTTCCATTATTTGCCGTATGCGTCTTGGACACATGTGTACTCCTTCCCACCTTGCTAGATTTAAAATTGTAGATAGTGATATATGTGAATGTGGTGTTGATGTTGGAGATTTGGACCATTTAATTTTCTCGTGTTCCCGTTTTGACCACTCCTACCTTCTGCAACAATTGCTTAGTGCTCGTGTTCCTTTTCCTACCCGAATGTCATGCCTACTTATGAATCCCAAACTCTATCCTATAATTACATCTTTTATTTTGCATAATGATATTAAGATTTAATAATATAATATAATATATATATATATAAATTCCTATTATGCCTTCCTTCCTCATAAGTACTTTGTGTAAGTTTAATTTTGTAATACATATAATTAGATCCTAATAACTCACCTGATCTTGTCAATAATTCCTTTTCGAATTTACCTCTCCCGTCCGTTTCCTAACCTTTTTACTTGACATTGGCACAAAGCCTGCTAGTGCCATAATTAAAAAAAAAAAAAAAAAAAAAAAAACCCTTAACTGTGGACTTTATCACAGAAGTATGTAAGACATAGTTTTTCAAAAAATAAACTTATGTCTCCAATTCCAGGTGAAGATTGCTATGTAGTTTTGCATTCGTTTCCCAACCCCAATAAAGAAGATGGCAGATTTAAAACCTGGCTTTACGCAATTGGAGGAGATCTTCTAGTGTTGGACAGCCAATTTATATTAAAAAATAGAAAAGTATGTCACAAACATTTTGAATCCAAATATCATACAAGAAGTTCAAGATTAAGTGCTAATGCAGTGCCTACCTTGCACTTAAAAGGTATTTGAAACATTTATTTGCCTATATTCATTGGAGAACTGTTATTCATAGTTTTAGTTGTAAAAAAAGTGTGCCTCGAAATAGTAAAAAAGTTACATTTTTGTTATTTAATTATACAAAAATCAAATTAAAGGAAACATAATATTGAACTTTAAAATTACAATGAATAAATACATATAAATATTTAATAATAAAATTTATCTTATTTTCCAACTAATTTTAATTGTTGTTGAATTGACCTATCTCCATTCATTGACATAGGTACTAATGACACAAATTGTATGTAATCAGCTTAATTCAGGGTATTTAATATATGTATGTATTTCATTTACAGGCATTACTCGTAAAATACCATTGTCAGATGTTACCAATGTGACCAATTACTATCCAACATTTGCTGAACCTTCCACATCTACAGGTAAGTCGTAATTTTATCTCCTTTATCTTACTTTATCATTTCTTGAAGTACCTCTATGGTTACCATGGTATAAAAATAAAACTTTTTTAAAACAACTAAATTCATAAAATCTAAAATGATCTAGTAGTGTTATCAATTTTTTTTTAGTGGGGCTTGTCAAATTGGCACCAACTTCATAAGCGAGATTTACTTTATACTTTTAGATTTTTAAAATCTTATCAAAAAAAGTTGTATTTACTATTTCCACTCAGTAAATCTTGGATATTTATTATTGTTTCATTTGTTTCCAAGAAGAAGGACACTCCAATAGATCAGTGAAAACCACATCAAATACATATAATGAATGTATGGATGATACAGATCCAATGATAAAATCTAAAGTTAAATAAAATATGTATATCATATCAACTTTATCTTAACAGTAGTATGATAGATAAGACATTAATTTATTTGAGTATGACTTTATTCCCATAGGAAAAAGGCATGAGTTTATAGATGTATGTTACTATACCATACACATAAGCAGTTTGGTTGTTCATTATTTCTAAAAAAATATTTAATAACTGGTTACCTTCTTTTAACAGGTCCACCTCATTTTAGGGAACCAATGTCCACCGAAGCCTGTGAACCAATACCCACAAAGACCAGTGAACCTCAAAAACTTGCAAAATCAGGTAATTTTTTTAATAATTTAAATCATTATTATGTGCCCGTTACAGTCTAGTTTACGTGCATTACTGAAAGCCCACAATATAAAAACTCGCTAGTTTCACATCGGACTCATGCACTGAGAGTTACCTACCCGCAACCCCAAGTGTGGTACTTGGCCGATTTTTAATATTTGTTATTCTGCCCTGCTAAGCCCAAAGGCGGTATCTCTGAGATTGACACTTTTAGTATTTTTTATACCATTCAATAGCTTTAACAATTTCGCATCTAATGGTATAAGCGAAATAACGCTATCTAACTTAAAACATTTAAAAAAACCCTAAGAAGTTTTTTATATCTCCATGTTTCCTTAAATTTCAATTTACAAAAGTCAATTTTCTCAAAACTTACTCCGGTTGAGATACCGCCTTTGTGCTTAGCAGGGCAGTATTGTACTCTAGGGTTTGTACTATGATCCCACCAATTTCGGCATTTGTATCTATTACAGTATTTTAGATAGAGCTAAAACAAAAAAGAAACTCTTTTTTTTGTACGAAAGGCCCCTTATTATTTTCTTTTCATATATTTATTAATAAAATTGATAGTATATCCCCCATGATAACACATACTCTTTGCAAATTTGAACCACCTAATTATGATTCAAAACATACAGCTCTTTAAAAGTAACACAAATCCTTAAGTCATGTAAATAATCAAGTTTATTCAGTCCAATTTTTTCTAGCTTCTAAAACTAAACTAAAACTTCGTTTACGATTTTTTTTAACAGTTGTCATTATACTCAAATGCATGGTTTACATAAGCATAGTTTATATAACTCAGAGAATAACATACTTATTATAAATTTTCTAGATTCAGCTGTGCCTGCTAAATCTTCAGGGGTCAAAAATATTTCCCTAAAACAACCAGCTGCAACTGTGACAAAAGGTACTCACACATTTGTTTTAATGATTATACTGTTATAATTGAACGAACTTGAAAGTTCTTACAAAAAATAATTATAATTACTTTTTGTAAGAACTTTCAAGTTCGTTTTAATTTTTGTAAAATAACTGAGCCATCTCTTGATAAGTTTTTTTTTTTCAGCACCGAACATAGTAAATCTGAAAAAATATATAAGTAAAAAAGTTACGACAAAAGAAAGATAAATATGCCACGCGACTGAAGAAAGCTTTGAAACTTTGCGAAAATATAACTTTTCAGAAGTGTTTACAAAAATTTACGACATTGGCAGTATTGTTCACAACTGTGCAATTTCGTGAAATATCCAAAGAAAAAATGGGAAGACGTTTCACGAAAGATTAAAAAATCATGGCTCCCAGCATTTATAAACAAGGACCAAAAGCATATAGATGGCTCAGTAAAATTTTTATTTTGCCATCCCCTACCACACTGAGTAGACTTATTTCTTGTGCTGGTCTAAGACCAGGATTAAACAAAAAGATATTTATACAGTTAAAGAAAAGGGTCTAGAAAATGACAGAAAATGAAAAGTTGTGCATCCTTTTATTTGACGAAATATCAATAACGCCTCACTTTGATTTTAATAGAAAAAGAGATGCAATTACTGGATATGTCAATAATGGAAGACAAACAAAAAGAAACATTGCGGATCATGCGCTCGTTTTTATGATAAGGGGATTCATGAAAAACTATAAGCAGCCAGTGGTTTATACATTTTGCAGAGGAACAACTCCCAAAGAAGATTTAAAAATTTTAATAAAAAATATTATAACTGAGTTGCAACAATGTGGACTCAACATTCTTGCAACAGTCCGTGACCAAGGCACAACAAATGTCAGTGCCATATACGAATTAATAGAAGAAACTCGGGTTAATTATATAAGAAGAAATCAAAATTTCAATCATAGATTATTTGAAATTAATGACAAAGAAATAATACCCCTGTTCGATCCCCCACATCTAATTAAAGGGATTAGGAATAATTTAATTACAAAGGACATGAAAGTCATAATAGAAAACGAAGTAAAAGTTGCGAAATGGGAACATTTAATAAAACTTTATGAAGAGAATTCTTCCTATAAAGGACTAAAAATTATGAAAAATCTAACGGAAGCCCACATTGACCCAAAAAAAATCCCTAAAATGAAGGTTAAGATGGCAACTCAAATATTCAGCAGAACTGTTGCAACCAGTATGGGATACCTAGCCGGTGAGTAGTATAATAATCACTCGTCCATCAGATACACATTCCTGATCCTATAGTATTTACCTATAGTCCGTAATTTCTTTAAAGATAATATATTAAATGGGGATATATTTCAAATCCATCGCACTCAAATAAATAATTCATTGAAACTTTGAAACTAAGCTAACTTTCTAAGCTATGTTATAGCACTGATTATCTGACCCATAGTATTAATTAATTGTTATTTGCTGCTTTTGGTCATCTTCAAAGTGTATCTAAAAGTCATATTTCTACAATTAATTGCATTTCTAATTTTTCAGAAAAAAAAAATACTTCCCGGGGAGTGCAGAGATACCGCCGACGTCTTGCTGTTTTTCGACGAACTTTTCGATTCGATGAATGGCAGTTATGACAACTCGAAAAAAAGGAGCGGTAAATTACTTTTAAGAGCAGTCACGCCAAATTCTGAACATAGCAAAGTATGGACAAGAGCTAAAAAAGATATTAAAATGTATTAAATTCGTCAGTAAAGAGGGAAGGGAAGGTAGTGTGCCATCAGTAACTAACTGGTTACGTACGCTGGAAGGTATTGAATTGTTGAAAGACAAATTATTTAAAGAGTATATATAACATTAAATCATTCTGGATGCGACACTTAAATCAAGATCCACTGGAGAATTTTTTTGGATCTATACGTTCTCATGGTTACAGAAATATATCTCCAACACCATCAGGCTTTGAATCAGCATTCGCAAGTTTACTGATTAATAATTTGTCAAGTCATCATTCTGTAGGGTCAAATTGTGAAGAAGATGATTGCAAAATTTTTCAATCTATGGATTGCTTACTGACAAATGAAGACATTAATCTTATAACAGAAATCAGTGATATTGATTTTGATGACATAAATTGTGAAATTATAGATTTTAGTCACAAAAGCAGAAATCCTAAAATTATTAGCCAGCTTAGCTACGTAACCGGTTATGTAATAAAAAAGGCAAAACAAAAAGTATTCAGAAATTGCAACAAATGTAAGGGAATTATATTTAATAATGATAAAACAGAACTGAATGAATACATAAGTAAAAGAGAGTATTCTTCATTCAAATCACTCACCTACCCTTCCGAAAATACTCTAAAGCTGTTTTCTGCCATACAAGATGTTCTTAAATCGATTTAAAAAAAAAAAGAGTGATTTACCTCGCATCAAAAGTTACATGAAAACAATTTTGTACACGGTAGTTGATTTTAACTTTTTGACTTGCCCAGACCACAGAAAAGAATTGATAGATATTTTATTTGAATTTTGTTTTAAATTTTTCATACATAACTAGTGTCGTGATGTGAATTTATTATTAAATGGCACCATAACAGAAAATTCAGATAACGATGTTGTCAAAGAATTATGTATTGAATATTATAAAAAGAGACACAAATAAATATACTTTGTCTACTCTACAATGAGTTTTGTTACCCCCTTATAACCTGTATTCATCTACGTTTTCTCTGCACTGATAATTTACTATTACTCTCACATCAGTTTGAGGAAACGTAGATGAATCCAGGATCATGGGGTCTCAACTCGAACAAATTATAATTAGTGTTGAAAAAATAATCATAGATGGCAGCATAGGGAACAATTATAAATTAACAATCACTAAAAACGAATAAACGGCAGAATTTGGCTGAAGTAAGATTAGTGTAAATCACGTATTTCCAACAAAAACGATAAGTAAAACCTTTTACTTGAATTCGAACCCATAGAATGATAAAGTTCTGAGTTGATGAGCTCTTTGCAATAGATGGCGTTTTACTCAATTTGTCATGACATACTGTATAAGCGTTTGGTAGGAAAATCAAACAACATAATTTTTATAATGTAATACCTACTTTACATAGAAATAAAGGAATTTAAAGAAAAGTTTCAACATGTTTTTGGCAAATACCTACCGACTTAATTTTTTTTTCATTTTACCAATACCTTTCTAAAAATTCTATAAAAAACTGGCCAAGTGCGAGTCGGACTCGCGCACTAAGGGTTCCGTACCATTATTATCTATAAAAACGAGCAAAAAAAAAAATCACTTTGTTGTATGGGAGCTCCCATAAATATTTATTTTATTCTGTTTTTTAGTATTTGTTGTTATAGCGGCAACAGAAATACATCATCTGTGAAAATTTAAACTGTCTAACTATCACGGTTCCTGAGATAGAGTCTGGTGACAGACGGACAGTGGAATCTTAGTAATACGGTCCCGGTTTACCCTTTGGGTACGGAACCCTAAAAAGGATTTGTACGAAACGTTTTAAAAGTACATAGGTAGCTAATGGTGACGATTTTTATTAGAGTCAAGTGTCCTCCCCCACCCTGCCAGCTAAATGGTTGGTTTATGTGAAAAAAGATCACAGGAGGAGTATTTATAACGAAATTAAAAGGAAAACTATCACAGCTAAGTAGGATCTATAAGTTAACGAGTAATAAATCAACCAACTTAAAGCGGTTGCAAAAACATGTTCTTCCGTATGTTCTCCCGTATACATTCCGTATGGGAGAACATGTTTTTCAACTACAAAGTTAAGTTTGTTCTTGGGATAAATTCATCCTAACTACGGAACCCTTCATTATGCGTGGTCCAACACGTACTTGGCCGGTTTTATTTGATATTTTTAAAAACATTAAGCCGTCCTTCGCACGGATGTAATTAAATGGCGTCGGGATTTTATCGCGCACTGGATTTTCAACTCTCGGTGTTAAGCTGAGCGTTGAGAATCCAACGCGCTGGGACGTACTCTCGTCCCAGTGCGTTGAAAAAACACCCTTGAATTTGAAAATCAAGTGCACGAAAAAGTCGTCGCAATTGTATTACATCCGTGCGAACTTGGGCTTACTGTCAAAATTAGTTCGGATGAAGAACGCGTGATTTCAGTTTTAGGGTTTTAGCAATAGTAAGATTTGGTAACGAGGAGATGAAAATCTAGATTTAAGCATTGAAATACAAAAAAATACATAAAGAGGCATTCACTGCCGCGTGAAAATTGCTAGCTCACTCACAAAAATGAAACTATTCCGTCAACTCGAGATATTTTTGTTGTATTGTTAATATACTTGTCCTTGAACGTACCGTGCGATGTGCGATGTAAAGAATCTATCTTAATGCCATAAGTATCTAAGTCGACTTCTAGATGGCGTTATAAAACTACAGTCTCTGGCAATTTGTGAGTCGCTGATGCTGCCATCTGTTGAAACAATGGAGGAAGGAAAATAGCCAGCTCAATAGCCAGACTTAGGGAGGTATCATTTCTTTGTATGGGATTGGGTATCTGTACTAGTATATTATCTGTGCCAGGATCTAAAATAATTAATTTTTTTTGCAAAGGAACAAACTATAGGAGAGGTATACTATACTCGCTACTTATACGTATATACATAGCCGGTTGTAGTTCCTAAAATTATTAATAGATGGCGCTTTACTACCAAGGCGACTGGCCACTCTATTCTCATATATTATAATGTACTCTGTGGATTCTGGCGGGAACTTTAAAAAAGAGCGGTTCGGATTTTTATTTTTATTTTTTTTTTTTTTGTTAAATATTCGCTAGTTTCTTGCTTAAAAGTTAATTAAAACAATAGTGCTAGGTGCGCAAAACTGAAAAATGGTGGGAAATGAGGGGGCGGGGATAACCCGCACACCTCACATAAACGTCCTCGGCCTGAGGCCGGAGGCGGAGGGACTGGAATGGACAGCAGTGATGGCGGCGGCGGTGAGCATTCTGACTATCCACCTTACATGAAACCAGACTATAAAAGACTATATCCAGAAAATGCCACTTATGTGGACTTTAAAGTATTCATTGAAGCTTCCAACAATAAGGATAGAATAGGCAATAAGAGCCCTGTCTATCTCAATCACATATTTTCCAGCGAAATAAAAGGGGTGACGGCTATACAACGAATAAACGCATATAAAATAGCAGTAATATTTAAACAGTATAATACGGCCAATAATTTTATTAATAACAGCGCTTTTCTTAACAAGCATGGCTTGAAAGCATTTATTCCGGCTGCGCAAATAGAAAAAACAGGTATAATTGGGAATCAAACGAGCTTACCTGTTAAGCGAAGTCTTGATTCTAATTTTACGAACGGCGGCGGCGGTCTGAAATATAATTCGTTAAACAAAGTAGTAATTCTTATGCACAGCGTAGACATCGCGTTCGTTTAGATATAAAATATTATAAATTTATATTTTTTTAATAGAATTATCGTCCTTGGTGGCAACACACGCAGGAATGTCACTAATTTTAGAGATCCTTATGATGGAGAACAAGCTCTGTTTTCTGTACAGAGTAGTTCCGCATACTTACATTCACTAGGTTTTCCTGGAAAAATAAGTGAATTAAGTAGACTAATTATTGCAGCTTTGGGGATATTAGCTAGTGGCGGGTGGGTAATTATATTTCAGATCGCCGTTCGTAAAATTAGAATCAAGACTTCGCTTAACAGGTAAGCTCGTTTGATTCCCAATTTTACTTCACGGCGATCTGAAATATAATTCGTTAAACAAAGTAGATGTTCAGAGTTGTCTGCAATAATTTAGTTAGTTAATAAGTTACGGCATATTCTGATTTATTAGGTACTTTTATCATTCTTTCTGAATACAATATTTTAATTTTATGTAATTTAAGAAGGTTGCTTTGTTTTATGTGAATGTCATGTACATCTGTAATTGGTATGTATATAAGTCCATAACTGTTAATATTTAATGTACAATATATATGCTTTTGGCGTATCCATTTTAAATAAACTCTTAATAACGTTGCTTAATTAAAAGTGTTTAACTATTTTTCATCAGTAATGAGGTATAATCATCAACACAATGTTGGTTGGCACTGTGTCTATCTCAATTGATGCCAGCACTAAGTTGAGCTACTGTATGTTTTGTGCTGTGGGAGGTGAATTATTAGTATCACTCTCACTTCCTACCACATTTAACCCAGCTTGTGTTTATACAAATTTTATAAAGTTGTTCTGAATTAATATACCAGGAGGATATTATGATATGAATACTTTAAAAGTGTAAAACTGGGTGAACCTGCTACAGGGACACCTTGCCCAACCATTCGGGGAAACAAGGCGTAATGTTATGATGTTACTTTAAAAGTTTCCATGATTGATAATAGCATTCTCAGATCTGTCTGTAAATAGTTAAATTATTTGGGATACTGTTGTGCTTAATGAGTGAGTATTGAGTTGCACATTACATCTTGCTGTCAAGGTAAGTGTCGAGCTCAGTGAGTCTAGAAGATGAATTGTAAAGATTATCATTAGGGTATTTTAAAGAATGTCAGTTATCTAGTGATCTGAATAAGAGGCACCATGGCTGTGAAGTCCTTAGTAGTTAAACTTTCATAGGGTGTAACAGGATCTTTTAGCCCCTGAATGTTGTAAGCAGGGAGGTATTTTTGGTAAGCATTTGTGGAATTGTATTGTACCTAAATTGTACTGACAGGAACTTAGTTTTTTTTTTTTTTTTTTGAAAAATGTAGTAGGATTTTTTGGTCAAATTCTTGTGATCAGTTGATGTTATTTCCGTTTAGGTAAGTATATACTTTATGATATGGTTTCATTTCATTTTTGGATGGACTAGTTTTCCATAACTTTAGTTATTAAAGGTATTTTAGAAACTGAATTTCAAATACGGAATAGGGTTTTAACTTGTAAGCACCAATTAATAAGGGCAGTATATTGTGCCCTGGATAGGAGAGAGGTTTGAACAAATTTGAGGTGAAAGGGTCTATTTCAGATGCTTAGGGTTTTTTCCATATGAGTTTCACATATTCTGCTAGCAGTAATTACTTGACGAGTTTAGAGCTAATCGAAACTAGATTCATTTTAGAAGTATAAAGATATGAACTCTTTTCCTTGACCTCATAATATGTCCAAAATTGGGATTGTGTAATGAGTTGCATTTTTAAGTGAGGGAGTTGTATAATTGAACTTGTTATGATGTGCACTTGGTGAGCAGATGGAGTTTTAGAGTAAAGCAATTTGTAGATAATTCATTCATAGTACCTAAATTTATTGTATTATACCTTATCTTGTTCATGTTCTACTCACAATCCATCAATACCTACGTTGTCCTCACAATGTTCTCCCCCCCTCCTTTTTTTTTTGTTTCCTTGATAATTTCACTTTAGTGCTGCAATTATCATTTAAATCTACTGTTAAATATGTAGACTAGTAGTTGGCAATCAAATGATTAATTAGGTATTTTGATTTTATAAGCTTTGAATAAGATCACCCATTTCTGCCCAGCCCTTCGGGAGTCCGGGCGTAATGTTAAATAATGCGACTAAGTTTACTAGCACTTTTTTTTTTTGTACTTTTGTTTCAAGGTTTGTTTAAAGTGAAAAAAAAAAAACAAAACTTAATAATCAAGCCTAAAAAATGGCATTATTAGTTTTCAAGCCCAAACATTTAAACACACTTATAGTGGTATTTATTGGTATGTCTTATCGCAGTCTTGATATTTTACGAAATAAACAGTCAAGTTAGATTGTAAGAAAACCTTGTTTTCTGTAAGTGGCACTCACTACTGGTAATTTAGTAGGTAAAACAGAGATAAGAGACTATTCAAGTATGAAAAGTATTAGTAAATGTGTATGTAATTAACCCTTTATTGGTTATTTGGTAGGTAATGTTATCTTCCAGATAGTCCTAAGTGATACCCCTGTACCTATAGGATGAAATCATAATATGATTTCATAAAGGTAATATGGTATATTATACCTATCTATTTTGATATGCTAAGCTATAATTGATTAGTGTACAAGTTGTCAGTTTGTAACATACTTGTAGTTATTACTGGGATTTTTATTTTTATTTTCCTTCAGTATGATATGGTGGGATTCTTATTGCTCTAGATGGGTTAGACAGTCTTGATGATTTTTTTTTTTTTTGTTCATAATGAAACTGAATTTTCTATTTTGTTTGGGACTGACTGAAATGTATTTTTCAGATAAATTCTTTGTAGATCTATCTATTGTATTGTTTGTAAATGCATCTCAATATTTGATAAGGTCTTTAATGGTATTGAGAGGATCATCATCTACCCGGCCTTCTCCCAACTATGTTGGGGTCAGCTTCCAGAGAATGGCTTTGAGAGGTTAAGATATTGAATTTGGTAGGTATCAAATATTTTCTTATCTATGTCCATAGCCAATAGCAGAATCAGAGGAATATAACTGCTTTGCCAGCATTTATTCCAGTATTGGTCTTCTTGAATTGTTATTTTGGAATATAAGCCGGGTTGTTGTTGAGGTCCACCATATATATTGATTTTTATTTTCAGTGACAAAAATAGTTCATTTATTTTTCAGACATAGTCCATTCCAACCGATTAGATTAAACCAAAAAAACATCATAAGATATTGTAGTGGTGGTTTTCAATGGTGTGATTCCTGTTATTAACCCGGTAGAAGGATGTTTTATTTTGTTATTTACAAAAGTAAGTAAATCAACTAATGTTGTGCTTGTTTTACATTTTCACCATAGAATTGGTAAGTTTCACTATTATCATGAGAATGTCTTGTGGTTTTAATATTTATTGAATAGTTGTTATTGTTTTTGTTTGTAGCTAAAACATTGTGTACTCAAGTTTGTGATTGTTTCGGTTTGTTTATCAAATAGGATGAATTAAAGTTAATGTCAATCAGAGATTATATAACTTTTGTTCTGGTTTTAGTTTGGTGGCAGTGGGCATTGCCAGCTGGTTTTGCTGCATCAGCCAAGTTAATCAACAATTTGTGTTTGTCTTATAAGCATAGGGTCAGTCACTGCTTTCCCTATGATAGGGGTAATAACCAGTACGGCTTTTTTCTGGAATATCTCAATCCCTTTTTTCCTCAGTTTAGAGGAATCTAAATGGGGTGAATAAGTATGGGAGCATGGAATAATACTTTGTATTATTCCAATTATGGTTTAGTCCATTGCACTTGTATCTGAAATCAAGAGTTTCCAGAGGTAGCATTTGTCGTCAGCCATTGTATCACAGAATCATGTTTACAAAGTATCTTGTGTATATAAATGTATGCCTGTAAAAATTGCAAAATTTTGCATTATTGTTTTAGTTTACAAAATAGATATCATTTATCAGTTTTTGGCAGGATAATTAAGCCACCTAGAGCTAGATAAGTCACTGAGTATCTCGTACACAGGGATATCTTTTAATTAGCTATATTTTGTTTGTTAAAAATGGCAATCCTCGATATGAAAGCTAGATCACATAATATTGAGATAACATGCTATAAGCATCTCGTGCTAAGCATGTGCACACCATGTCAGATATGCCAGTTAGCAACATAGAATCAATGTTGTTGAGAGTACCTTGTACTCGTTGATAACAATCTAGTTAGCGAGTCAGAATTCCACACTCACTATAGGAAGTATAATGCTGTTGCAAGTTTATAACACACAGACAGTGTGCAGGGTAAGGCTGTCTCGCTACCTTCATGTTTGTAAATTAAAAGTATATAGAACCACTTTTGACAATTCCTTAGCCAAGATCATAGAAATGTGACTTACCCCTGGTGACGAGTACATACCAGCGTTAGCTATGTAGAATAACATCGCTAAGTGCATCACGTGCTACATTGGTAGTTTCATATTCAGCTGGTAACGTAGAATTAGTGTTACTGAGAGCATCTCGTGCTTACTGAAGGGGTAATGCTGACAAGCGCATACCAGCTAGCTATGTACAGTTACATCGCTAAGGGCATCACGTGCCTCTCTGGTAGCTTCTCATCCAGCTAGTAACGTGGAGATAACGTTACTAAAGACATCTCGTGTCCACTGGAGAGATAGGTAATGCTTTAACAAGTTGTGTTGTGTTAATGTCCACCATAGTGCTTGTAAAACACTGTCAGTATCACGTACAAAGTGGTCAGTTAAAGCCAGGCATTCTCGCACATTAGGATTGTGGGAGGCCTCCGGATCTAAGTACATCTAATGTGGGTCAGGAACTCAAGACTAAAGCTGCTTCTAGTTAGTTCTGATGTAGGTAATTTATCAGCTTTCCTGTTAATATCGTTGATGGACGCCTTGTCCGTCTCAGGTTTTCACTAACGATGCACTTATTGCACTTTCTATCAGTTAACATAATTAACATTTGTTATACTAGTAAAAAGTTCCGTAAACTTATTTCAAATGAATAATTTTAAGAGAGCAAGTTTTTTCGTGCGATGAAAAAACGCGCGCGAAAGAAAAGTGACATTCCTGCGTGTGTTGCCACCAAGGACGATAATTCTATTAATTTATAATATTTTATATCTAAACGAACGCGATGTCTACGCTGTGCATAAGAATTACTACTTTGTTTAACGAATTATATTTCAGATCGCCGTGAAGTAAAATCAGATGCTTTTGTCCGTTATAGGTTGTGAGGATCGAGATGCGCTCTGCTAGCCACCCAACGAGGCGCATGAACATGAACATTGCCACCACGTACCTACTCAGCTTCAGTCGTAAATTTCTGATCATTTTCCAATATTTCATATTTTGTATTTTTTGATAACTATTAAATATTTATTTATATCCATAAACTGTATATTATTCTAAAGTATATTTATTCTAGATTATAACAGGCACGACACGCGACGCGACACAAAGACACCGCCCGTCGCGCGACGAGCGGTGTCTTTGTGTCGCGTCGCGTTTCGCGCCTGTTTGAAAGAGCCTACAATCAAGGCTCGCGACGCGACGTACCTTTGTGTCGCGCCTGTTTGAGCCTACAGTCTATATTATTATACTCTTTGGCCTACAGTCTCCGACTCTCCGCTATTTTCGTCCGCAGTCAGTTCACAGAGTAGTTTTTTTTTTTTTTTTTAATTTTATGACCTGGTTACTGGACCTTTAGGTCAAATCTTATTTTATTTTCGAACACTGCACTATCACTTCGTTTTTAAATTGTTTTAATAGTATTTTTAATGTATTTATGTATCGGTTTGTAAGTATTTTTGTCTTTTAATAACTCTTCAAGTGGCGGCGGGCGGGATAAAGAATCGCACTTAATGTTCACTCACATCACTAAGGTCACTAGCCAATACTAATCTGTCAAGTAAGAAGTTTTGACAGTCAAAAATAAGATGTTCCATGGTTCCTTCTTGGGCATTCACAATGTGGGCATGTATTGCTTGTAATAATGCCAAGCCTAGCAAGGTGTGACGGAGCAGTATTATGGCCAAAGCGCAATCTATTTATCGTAGTGATAAAGTCTCGGCTGGCTTCCTTCAATCTATTGTACCAGGGTCTAACAGGTAATCTTTCTTGAGTACTTCCATACCACTTTCCTTTGATGACTTGGTCTTTCTTCCACATTTCTAACCATAGCTTACATATATTTTCATTAATGCATTGCAGGAAGTCAGTCATAGGAATGTCCATTGCATTTCTAACATCAATAGCATTATTACCTTCATATGCGGTTTTATCAACTACTTGATTGCCAGAGATACCTCGGTGAGAAGGTACCCACAGGAATACAATTTTTATGTGCTTAAGATAATATTGATGAATTATTTCTTTGATGAAATACAGAATATAATTTGACTTAAACGAAACTGTAATGATAGTTAAGGCTTTTATCAAACTCAGTGAATCAGAAACAATCAAAAAGTATTTACAATTGCTAATTTGGCGAATATGTATTTATGCCTGATAAACCGCATAGGCCTCCGCAGTGAATATATTACATGTATTGTACAGAGCAAAGCTTTGAGAGAATTTAGCTTGTGGATCATATATAGCAGCCCGTACATAATCACTCCCCTTACTGCCATCAGTGTAAAAAACATAATAATTATTATTATCTGCCAAAAACTGTAACATATCTGAATTATTATTAATGGGATTTTGTAATTCTTTAATGGGATGTGAAATACACTGATAAGAGAAGGAGTAACATGGCCATCGGCACTGTTTTCTAATACCAGTAAAACTGTTTTCTGTTTCTAACAATATTTTGGACAATGTTGGGGATTTACCATTCAAGAGATCCTCTCCTGTTGTTAGAGGCCCAAGAGTTCTATTTACAGAAGGTACAATTTTGTTTATTATTTTCATGTTATTTGCAGCAATTAATTTAAGACAGAATCTCTCTGCTAGTAAAATGCGTCTCAAAATTAAGGGCATAGTTTTAGTCTCCACTTCCATGGCCCTTATGGGAGTAGAGCACATTGCACCAGAAATTGTTCTCAAAGCCCTGTTCTGCAATAGATCTAGTTTATTTACATGAGTACTATTGTTATTGTCTAGTTTATTTACTACTACACAAAGACACCGCTCGTCGCGCGACGAGCGGTGTCATTGTGTCGCGTCGCGTGTCGCGCCTGTTTGAAAGAGCCTTAATATTTTCGGGTCTGCTCCCCATGAGACACCTGCAAGACATTTAATTACATTTAAACCTTTTAGAGCATTCTTTGATATATATTTAATATGTTCCTCAAAGGTTAATTTCCTGTCTATTACTATGCCTAAAAATTTCTTTGAATTTACTGGATTTATAGATTCTCCATTATAAACTACTTTTGAATTTGTGTTCTCATTTCCAAATATCATAACACTGCTTTTGGAGGGATTAATTTTTAAATGTAGCACATCATTGTAATAGTGAAATAGTTGGGACAAGGCTCTGTTAATATTGTCAATTGCAATTTCTACATTATAATTACTACTGTACAAAACAATATCATCAGCAAATTGCAAAATATCTACATTATTATTAATAAATTTAAAGATTTCACTTGTCTATATATTGTATAACAAAGGAGACAGTGTAGCACCCTGCATTGTACCCCTAGATGCACATTTTGGACCTTGCGATGTATTATTATGTCTTACATAGAGTGTTCTATTATTCAAAAAATTATATATCCATTTACATAGTTGGCCAGGCACACCTAACCTAGACATAACTTGTACAAGTATAGTCGGATCTAGGCTGTCAAAGGCACCTTGAACATCTAGAAATACACAAACAGTGTTCAACTTTCTATCCTTTGCATGTTTCAGGTCTGAAATTAAGGAAGTGAAGCTGTCTGCACAACTTCGCCCTCGACGAAATCCATATTGTACATGTGGAATGATGCCGTTAGATTCCATATACCAATCCAAACGATTTTTAATCATGTTTTCAAATAATTTACCTAGACATGAAGACAGTGATATTGGTCTATAAGAGCTGGCAAGCTCTGAGGGTTTATCTGGTTTGAGTATTGGAATGATACATTGTGTTTTCCACGATTGTGGAATACATTTACAATGCCAGAGTAAATTAAGGATATTAAGAAACATTTTTTGTGCAGATTCATCTAAATTTTTAATAGTACAATAGGGGAGATCATCTAAACCAGGTGTAGTGTCTTTCCGAGATAACAAACTCATTTTAAATTCAGACCATGTAAAAAAATCTAACAAAAATTTTGAATTTAGACTATCATTGTTTAATTCGAAAATATTGCCTAAATTATTAACATTATTTAGATTGCTGTTGTCGGATAATTTATCTAGAAATTGAGAAATAAACTCATCCTTATATGATTTATTGCCAGCTCTTATACCCTTAAACATTTTTAGAAGATTCCAAATCTTACTTATAGGAGTAGTTCTATTGAATGTGTTACATAAGTTATCCCAACCTTTTCTTTTTTGTTCCGATATGGTTCTTTTTTTAAGTGCATCTTTTCTTTTATAATCTAAATAGTTCTCCATAATAGGTTCACTTCTATATAGTTTTAATGCGTTGTAAGAGGCAATTACACTTTTTTCACAAATGTCATTCCACCAAGGAGCTGGAGGTCTGCTTTTAAAATTATTTGGTTTACTAATTTTAGGAATTGTCATATCTTTTAAAGTATCCAATCGAGAACAAAAATCATTATAGGTTGAAATAGGATCATGCAATTTTAGGACTAAATCATTGAATATTGTTTTAGAAATAGTTTTATATTTTTCCCAATCTGCTTTTTTATATATAAACCTATCAACAGGGGGATTAATATTATATTTATCTATTTGTAGTGAAATCTCTGTTATTGTTGGGTAGTGATAGCTACCCATGGCATCATCATGTACAGACCATTCGCACATTGATGCGAGGTTAGCACTAGTAAAGCTAACATCAATTGCAGACGGATTCCGTCTCGGGTTGTTAACAGTTGTAGAACTACCATCATTTAAAATACATAAATCCAAGTCATCAATTATATTAAATAAATCATGACCTCTGCTCTTAGTCGATAGACAACCAAATGCAATGTGGTGTGCATTAAAGTCACCACTGACAAATATGGGCTTTGGAAGATCATTAATAATATTACGTAATCTATTGATCCGTATATGTCCACTAGAAGGAGGACAGTATACACAAAGAATAGTCAAGCTACCATGTGTAGTAGATAAGGACAGAGCAACTGTTTGAATGTCTTCACAAAATCTAGTGTTTATAACTTTGTACTTTAAATATGGCTTAATCAGTATTGCTACACCATTATGAGTATTTTTGGAATTTTTATTATAAATATTATATCCAGGTATTCTGAAACTATTGTCTTTAAACCATGTTTCGTTAAGTAAGCAAATGTCAATATTTTGGTTTTGTAAGAATTGAATCAATAAGGGTTTTTTACTATTAGCACTTTGAATGTTATATTGAGCAATACGTAGCTTAGACAATGTGTGACTTGGATCCATTACTTGAGATTTTTAAGTAATATTTCTTTAATACTATTTACGGTGGTAGGTGTATTATCTCCCTTATTACCCAGTTCCACCAATGTCTGTACTAGGGCCATTAGTACATCATTGTTGGCAACAATTTGGGCTTTGATGTCTACTTTAGGAGGGACATCTTTAGATTTATTTACACTATGTACAGTATTGTTTACAAATCCAGACTTATTTACAGATATATGTACAGATTTATTTACAGACTTATTTACAGATGTATGTACAGCTTTATTTACAGACTTATTTACAATGTCAGTTGGTTTCATTTTTGGAGGTAGTAGAGGTGGGAATTCAGTATTCGTCAATGTAGTACTTGCATAAGTACCTAATCTTATTTTTCTTTTCTAAAATTTTATTTAACTTAATTGGACATAATCTAGAAATTGCAAGATGAGGCCCGCTGCAATTGCAACAGCAGATCTCTGTTGGTCTATCACATTCTTTATATAAATGCTCACCTCCGCAAATGGAACATCTTTGTTTGCCATTGCATACCCTAGCAGAGTGTTTAAATTTAAAGCAACGGAAACATTGCTGTAATGGGGGAACATATTCAAAAACTCGGTATGAAAACAAATCATATTGTACATTGTCTGGAAGAATATTCGATAGAAAAGTAATGCTAACTGTTTGTAGTGGTACTCGCTCCTGTCCTATCTTCTAAGTGAATCTTCTTATAGCTATTATTTCATAAATTGATGATAGTTTGGTGTATAGTTCTTTGTTCGAAATGTTTGCTGGTACAAATCTAATTTTACTTCACGGCGATCTGAAATATAATTCGTTAAACAAAGTAGTAATTCTTATGCACAGCGTAGACATCGCGTTCGTTTAGATATAAAATATTATAAATTTATATTTTTTTAATAGAATTATCGTCCTTGGTGGCAACACACGCAGGAATGTCACTTTTCTTTCGCGCGCGTTTTTTCATCGCACGAAAAAATTTGCTCTCTTAAAATTATTCATTTAAAATAAGTTTACGGAACTTTTTACTAGAATAACAAATGTCAATTATGTTAAGTGATAGAAAGTGCAATAAGTGCATCGTTAGTAAAAACCTGAGACGGACAAGGCGTCCATCAACGATATTAACAGGAATGCTGATAAATTACCTACATCAGAACTAACTAGAAGCAGCTTTAGTCTTGAGTTCCTGACCCACATTAGATGTACTTAGATCCGGAGGCCTCCCACAATCCTAATGTGCGAAAATGCCTGGCTTTAACTGACCACTTTGTACGTGATACTGACAGTGTTTTACAAGCACTATGGTGGACATTAACACAACACAACTTGTTAAAGCATTACCTATCTCTCCAGTGGACACGAGATGTCTTTAGTAACGTTATCTCCACGTTACTAGCTGGATGAGAAGCTATCAGAGAGGCACGTGATGCCCTTAGCGATGTAACTGTACATAGCTAGCTGGTACGCGCTTGTCAGCATTACCCCTTCAGTAAGCACGAGATGCTCTCAGTAACGCTAATTCTACGTTACCAGCTGAATATGAAACTACCAATGTAGCACGTGATGCACTTAGCGATGTTATTCTACATAGCTAACGCTGGTATGTACTCGTCACCAGGGGTAAGTCACATTTCTATGATCTTGGCTAAGGAATTGTCAAAAGTGGTTCTATATACTTTTAATTTACAAACATGAAGGTTGCGAGACAGCCTTACTTAACCCTGCACACTGTCTGTGTGTTATAAACTTGCAAAAGCATTATACTTCCTATAGTGAGTGTGGAATTCTGCCTCGCTAACTAGATTGTTATCAACGAGTACAAGGTACTCTCAACAACATTGATTCTATGTTGCTAACTGGCACATATCTGACATGGTGTGCACATGCTTAGCACGAGATGCTTATAGCATGTTATCTCAATACTATGTGATCTAGCTTTCATATCGAGGATTGCCATTTTTAACAAACAAAAAATAGCTAATTAAAAGATATCCCTGTGTACGAGATACTCAGTGACTTATCTAGCTCTAGGTGGCTTAATTATCCTGCCAAAAACTGATAAATGATATCTATTTTGTAAACTAAAACAATAATGCAAAATTTTGCAATTTTTACAGGCATACATTTATATACACAAGATACTTTGTAAACATGATTCTGTGATACAATGGCTGACGACAAATGCTACCTCTGGAAACTCTTGATTTCAGATACAAGTGCAATGGACTAAACCATAATTGGAATAATACAAAGTATTATTCCATGCTCCCATACTTATTCACCCCATTTAGATTCCTCTAAACTGAGGAAAAAAGGGATTGAGATATTCCAGAAAAAAGCCGTACTGGTTATTACCCCTATCATAGGGAAAGCAGTGACTGACCCTATGCTTATAAGACAAACACAAATTGTTGATTAACTTGGCTGATGCAGCAAAACCAGCTGGCAATGCCCACTGCCACCAAACTAAAACCAGAACAAAAGTTATATAATCTCTGATTGACATTAACTTTAATTCATCCTATTTGATAAACAAACCGAAACAATCACAAACTTGAGTACACAATGTTTTAGCTACAAACAAAAACAATAACAACTATTCAATAAATATTAAAACCACAAGACATTCTCATGATAATAGTGAAACTTACCAATTCTATGGTGAAAATGTAAAACAAGCACAACATTAGTTGATTTACTTACTTTTGTAAATAACAAAATAAAACATCCTTCTACCGGGTTAATAACAGGAATCACACCATTGAAAACCACCACTACAATATCTTATGATGTTTTTTTGGTTTAATCTAATCGGTTGGAATGGACTATGTCTGAAAAATAAATGAACTATTTTTGTCACTGAAAATAAAAATCAATATATATGGTGGACCTCAACAACAACCCGGCTTATATTCCAAAATAACAATTCAAGAAGACCAATACTGGAATAAATGCTGGCAAAGCAGTTATATTCCTCTGATTCTGCTATTGGCTATGGACATAGATAAGAAAATATTTGATACCTACCAAATTCAATATCTTAACCTCTCAAAGCCATTCTCTGGAAGCTGACCCCAACATAGTTGGGAGAAGGCCGGGTAGATGATGATCCTCTCAATACCATTAAAGACCTTATCAAATATTGAGATGCATTTACAAGCAATACAATAGATAGATCTACAAAGAATTTATCTGAAAAATACATTTCAGTCAGTCCCAAACAAAATAGAAAATTCAGTTTCATTATGAACAAAAAAAAAAAAAATCATCAAGACTGTCTAACCCATCTAGAGCAATAAGAATCCCACCATATCATACTGAAGGAAAATAAAAATAAAAATCCCAGTAATAACTACAAGTATGTTACAAACTGACAACTTGTACACTAATCAATTATAGCTTAGCATATCAAAATAGATAGGTATAATATACCATATTACCTTTATGAAATCATATTATGATTTCATCCTATAGGTACAGGGGTATCACTTAGGACTATCTGGAAGATAACATTACCTACCAAATAACCAATAAAGGGTTAATTACATACACATTTACTAATACTTTTCATACTTGAATAGTCTCTTATCTCTGTTTTACCTACTAAATTACCAGTAGTGAGTGCCACTTACAGAAAACAAGGTTTTCTTACAATCTAACTTGACTGTTTATTTCGTAAAATATCAAGACTGCGATAAGACATACCAATAAATACCACTATAAGTGTGTTTAAATGTTTGGGCTTGAAAACTAATAATGCCATTTTTTAGGTTTGATTATTAAGTTTTGTTTTTTTTTTTTTCACTTTAAACAAACCTTGAAACAAAAGTACAAAAAAAAAAGTGCTAGTAAACTTAGTCGCATTATTTAACATTACGCCCGGACTCCCGAAGGGCTGGGCAGAAATGGGTGATCTTATTCAAAGCTTATAAAATCAAAATACCTAATTAATCATTTGATTGCCAACTACTAGTCTACATATTTAACAGTAGATTTAAATGATAATTGCAGCACTAAAGTGAAATTATCAAGGAAACAAAAAAAAAAGGAGGGGGGGAGAACATTGTGAGGACAACGTAGGTATTGATGGATTGTGAGTAGAACATGAACAAGATAAGGTATAATACAATAAATTTAGGTACTATGAATGAATTATCTACAAATTGCTTTACTCTAAAACTCCATCTGCTCACCAAGTGCACATCATAACAAGTTCAATTATACAACTCCCTCACTTAAAAATGCAACTCATTACACAATCCCAATTTTGGACATATTATGAGGTCAAGGAAAAGAGTTCATATCTTTATACTTCTAAAATGAATCTAGTTTCGATTAGCTCTAAACTCGTCAAGTAATTACTGCTAGCAGAATATGTGAAACTCATATGGAAAAAACCCTAAGCATCTGAAATAGACCCTTTCACCTCAAATTTGTTCAAACCTCTCTCCTATCCAGGGCACAATATACTGCCCTTATTAATTGGTGTTTACAAGTTAAAACCCTATTCCGTATTTGAAATTCAGTTTCTAAAATACCTTTAATAACTAAAGTTATGGAAAACTAGTCCATCCAAAAATGAAATGAAACCATATCATAAAGTATATACTTACCTAAACGGAAATAACATCAACTGATCACAAGAATTTGACCAAAAAATCCTACTACATTTTTCAAAAAAAAAAAAAAAAAACTAAGTTCCTGTCAGTACAATTTAGGTACAATACAATTCCACAAATGCTTACCAAAAATACCTCCCTGCTTACAACATTCAGGGGCTAAAAGATCCTGTTACACCCTATGAAAGTTTAACTACTAAGGACTTCACAGCCATGGTGCCTCTTATTCAGATCACTAGATAACTGACATTCTTTAAAATACCCTAATGATAATCTTTACAATTCATCTTCTAGACTCACTGAGCTCGACACTTACCTTGACAGCAAGATGTAATGTGCAACTCAATACTCACTCATTAAGCACAACAGTATCCCAAATAATTTAACTATTTACAGACAGATCTGAGAATGCTATTATCAATCATGGAAACTTTTAAAGTAACATCATAACATTACGCCTTGTTTCCCCGAATGGTTGGGCAAGGTGTCCCTGTAGCAGGTTCACCCAGTTTTACACTTTTAAAGTATTCATATCATAATATCCTCCTGGTATATTAATTCAGAACAACTTTATAAAATTTGTATAAACACAAGCTGGGTTAAATGTGGTAGGAAGTGAGAGTGATACTAATAATTCACCTCCCACAGCACAAAACATACAGTAGCTCAACTTAGTGCTGGCATCAATTGAGATAGACACAGTGCCAACCAACATTGTGTTGATGATTATACCTCATTACTGATGAAAAATAGTTAAACACTTTTAATTAAGCAACGTTATTAAGAGTTTATTTAAAATGGATACGCCAAAAGCATATATATTGTACATTAAATATTAACAGTTATGGACTTATATACATACCAATTACAGATGTACATGACATTCACATAAAACAAAGCAACCTTCTTAAATTACATAAAATTAAAATATTGTATTCAGAAAGAATGATAAAAGTACCTAATAAATCAGAATATGCCGTAACTTATTAACTAACTAAATTATTGCAGACAACTCTGAACATCTACTTTGTTTAACGAATTATATTTCAGATCGCCGTGAAGTAAAATTGGGAATCAAACGAGCTTACCTGTTAAGCGAAGTCTTGATTCTAATTTTACGAACGGCGATCTGAAATATAATTACCCACCCGCCACTAGCTAATATCCCCAAAGCTGCAATAATTAGTCTACTTAATTCACTTATTTTTCCAGGAAAACCTAGTGAATGTAAGTATGCGGAACTACTCTGTACAGAAAACAGAGCTTGTTCTCCATCATAAGGATCTCTAAAATTAGTGACATTCCTGCGTGTGTTGCCACCAAGGACGATAATTCTATTAATTTATAATATTTTATATCTAAACGAACGCGATGTCTACGCTGTGCATAAGAATTACTACTTTGTTTAACGAATTATATTTCAGACCGCCGTTCGTAAAATTAGAATCAAGACTTCGCTTAACAGGTAAGCTCGTTTGATTCCCAATTTTTGACGTCACTAACAAACGCTGCGCTGAAAACCCGCTGATTAGACGAGCCCACAAGGACAGCAGAACGACATAGCACTAGTGTCCCTGGTCCTTACCCGGCGCCTCCACCACTTGTAAGTTTATAACGTCTGAGGGACGTTATCTAAAATATATCGTGAATAAATGTGTAGTGAGGGCGAGAGGGAGGACGCTAAAACGATACGCAGTACTCGTATGTTATTCTTTACTTCAAGTTCAACATTACCTACATTTAATAAAGATATGTATACTATGCGATAGCTAGTTTCCTTCGAATTCTTGCCTCGGTTCCAAACTGTCCTCAATAACCCTGCCCGAGGTATCCAGCATACCTTCCACCTCGCACCCTCTAACATACACTATGCCTGCCAGCTCGACCATGCTTTTTCTATAATCAAATAAATACTTTGTATCATGTTGCCACGTAGGATGTGTTTGCCACACATGCGCGAACGACACTCATAATAATACTAGGTATGTGCTGTTATTATAATTATGATGATGGACCGTGGAGTTTTCTGCCGGCTTTTTTGCATAGGAAACGACCAAATGAAACCGTGTTCCTAGCTTCTGATGTTTCATAAGTGCCGAGGTAGGTTTATCTGAAGCTAGCAACTAGACGTAGAAATTAAATATCCCAGAATAGTTAAGAAGTACTTTTTAATGATATCCCAAAGACGGTCAACATATATTTAGTAAGAAGCAGTTTAGAGTTGGAGGCTGAGGATGAATTCTATATTCTTCTAACTCTCAAACTTTTCTGCATAATAAAGCATATAGGTTTTACTCATATAGGGGTACTTCTTGAACTTTATGTAGGCGTCAGCGTGAGGCCTAGGCCTACCATACAGGGAAAGGCCCAATTGGATAGGCGAACCTGCCAGTCAGTTAGACCTGAATGGAACTGGATTCGTGGACATCACGAAATATGCCACTTTCGTGATGGACCTTGAGTTAAATCCACACATGGCACGTCATCAAACCGCACCGCTCAAATGGTAAAAAACTGGTAGCCTTTGAGCATAATCTTGTACCTACTCTTCGTGTGGTCAGTGACTAGATTACCTAACCTAACCTAGATAATAGGTGTCAGAGTTCTAAAGCTGCCCATAGTCCTCTAACTTGGCTTCACATGCCATCAAGAAATATTTCTCAGGAATGCTGGTTTCCTCACGATGTTTTCCTTCACCCTCTTTGAAGCAAGTGATAACGCCGTTTTTGAGGGCAATAAAACGTGTGCGTCAGAATGGCTGTTTGTCTTTGGCGTTGGTCTATGAGAGTTGATTCGAAAATTACTACATAATTGCTTATATTTGCTACATATAATAAATAATTGCTACATAGGATATATAGGTATTTAGAATATTTTTTTTTTTTTTGACCAGCAATCCTGACGTTTGGTTGGCTGGTCTCTTCCTAGTTTAAAATCAAGAGTGCAGAGTTTCCCGAAATGTATTGCGTCAATAATTGCTACATATTTACTTCATTTATCTCATTTAGTTGTAACTTCAAACATATGTTAAATAAAGGATGTAGGAATAAAATTATTTAAATTATCCCAAGGAAAAGTGCCTGATAAAATAATAAAGGCAACTACTTAGTTATGTAGGTGTCGATTTAATCGTTTAGGCTCTGGATTCCAATATGATATATGCACTAGCAATGATTAAGAATAATATTGTAATAATTAATTGTAAAAATTATTGAGTGTAGGTACATATTTTTTTAACGCAAGAATCGCATTACTTACGCTGTTACCAGAGAGACAGAGATCGCCGGCAGAAAAAAAAAACAAAAGAAAAGAGTAAAGTGATTACAGTGTGCCTTGTTTCCAATTGATGTTATATCCACTTAAACAAACATCAACTTTATGCTAGTGTAAATAAAGTTAATTTTAGACTGACTAGTACTGTTGAAAAAGTTGTAAAAAACATGAAGTTGTAGCGCAAACTGAACCTTATGTGTAAGCAATGCAGTTGTTTTTCCTAAAATTCATGTTTGTTTACATGTTTGGCTAAGAAATTGCGAACGCAGAGTGGCCCCCGGCAACAGGGCAACCGAAGGAACACGGGTGGGTTTTAGTCAGTAAGAGTCTGACACGCCCTCCCGCTCCGCCTAGAGCGGGAGAAGTTATTTGATGATTTCCCACCCAAAAAAAAAAAAATGATTATGTAGTTTATTCTCAACCTTACCTTGTCTTTATCAACATCTAGTGGCAAGTTCCCTAAAAACACAATATATCTCTTTGGACCCCGAAGTTTTTGATCCAACTTTTCAGTTTTCTCTTTTTTTCTTTCTTAACTTTCTCTTTCGGTTTCGGGTTCCTCCGTCCATTTTCTTCTTAAGCTTATCCGCTTTTTTCGGTTTTACAACCTGACTGGCTAATTTTTGTTCCTTTAAAGAGGTTTTGAATAAGTTGTAAAGTATACGGATACGTCTTAATTCGGAGTCAGTAAGGACTGTTGAAGCCCTGAGAATTGATTGAATTTTACTGTGTATTACTTCTGGTTCTAGTATGCTGGATGTGCCTTGCAGAGATTCTCTTACAGCTTGACAGATGCGGCCTGCAAGAAAGTGGTATTTAAATTTATTGATAAACAGCTGTTGGCTGCGACTTAATCTTAGTGTAAATAGTAGTTCATGATTTTTAATACAAATATGCAAGATGAAAATTAACCTATGTCCATAAATAAATTTAAAAAAAAATGTTGGCGTCAATAAATGGACAACACTGTCCATTTATTTCCTGTTTGTAACTAAAATCCAAATGATTACCTACATTTACACGATTACAACCTTAGGGTTAGTAACAGTGACACCGTTCGTTCCACTGGTGACTGGATTAATTTACATTGGGGATCGTCCATAATCCACATGTCAGTGAAAAAATTTAAACTAATCTTGCATTCTACAAGAGAAGTGTTGTACAGTATAACTGTTTTGTTAATGTCCCTCGGCACACTTCATGTTTCGTCAGTCGTCGGATTTGTATTAGTTGCCCTTTGCACTTGGTGCAGACCGGACGCTACCAATCGACTTAATAATATATAATAATAATAAATCTTTATTCAGTATTAAACAATTGGTAAAATATTAACATAAAATCTTAGAAATAATTTACAAAGGTATTAGAATGGTAGATGCCTGTACTAGGATAAACCTGTATCACAGGCGGCATGAGCTCTTAATGGCAATTGTAGGACAATAAAATTCTTAACAATATTTAACATTAGAAGTCTTGAAATAATGACAAAATTTAATTACCTAATTCATATTTTATACCTAGTTTACTTAAATACTATTTACCTTAAAGATATAAAAATAACATCCACAATATTTATCTTAAATACGTACATTATTATTTAGTTTGCGTAAAATAGTTTCTTGCACTTTATAACCTAGTTAAAAACACATGATATGTCGGTGTTGTCAGGAAAGTTTTGAGTATGAATGTAAATGGCTATACGAGTAGGGGAAGACCAAAGAAATGATGGGTGGACTGTGTGAAAGATGATATGGTTAGAAAGGGAGTGGCTACCGAGATGACGGCTAAGAGCGATAACACAGTGGGACACCTTTTGTTTTTTTTTTTTTTTGGGTGGGAAATTATCAACTAACTTCTCTCGCTCTGGGCGGAGCAGGAGGGCGTGTCAGGGCAGACCTCCACCGTATACACTGTGACGCCTTGGCGACGTCACTGATTACATAGCCATGGCTACCTACCGTTGCCAAATAAGTAGCCAATAACACGCGAGCGTCCATCCTGGCGATCAGTTGGCTACTGAGTGAGGGAGGCGTAACTTATTTGTATACAAAATACTGGCTACTTGGTTACACGTCACCAGGTTACCAGAGTATCCAGTCTTCACGTAGGGGCAGGTCGGTCACTTTCAAATTGGTCATCACCAGACCGTAGCCTAGTGAGTTAACTTTCATACATTTCCATACGATTTTTTTGGATACGTAGCCGGCGACGACGTCGCCATGGCGTTCCAGTGTGTTAGCGCTCTAATAGAGAAGTGTGGATGAAAAGACACGTTGTGCGGAACCCAAATAAATTATTGGGGCAGGAGAATAATCATGAAGAATGACATACCTTTTTGATTATTAGTTATCTGCACTTTCAGGAATTTGCTAACCAGCTTATCATTTTTTAATATTGGATATTTGTCTCCAAAATCAAAATCTTCCCCCTTCTTGATTTCTGGTTTCCGTTTCACTCCAGACTTTGGATCTTTTACCGTTGTAATAGGTATGATTTCTGGTGTACCTAACTTCATATTTTTATGTTCGGAAGTAGAGAGTCCCAGTTGGGATTTCCTTTTACGCTTCTGTCTGATAGGGGATACCGGTTTCGAAGTGGCCATTCTGTGAATGTTAAAGGTTTTAGTTTTAAGTTTATTTTTTAAATGAAATTTATTTGCAAGAACTGTAGTACCACTGCGGTTACGCATATCTAACTACTTTGAAAATAAAATCCCATGCACACAACCTTTTTTTCGTAGGTAAGGGTTACTATGGCGGACGAGTGCTGAAAGCAGGAATAGTCCTTACAGTGTTCAGATATGCGTGTCCCCATCATTAAAGATGTATTTATGATTAGTAAGCAAAATAATTGATTACATTAATTTAATAAATGAAGCTAATAAAATTGGAACAAAATCTTAGTTAGTTGATATAATTCATAGTTGATGGAAAAAGCTCAATCTATATTATGTTTAATTATTTGTACACCCTAGGGCAGGAGTCACCAAATGGCGGCCGACCTGTTACCCGGACCTTAAGCAACTCTAGAATTTATCATTTAAACTTAATTGAAAAACATTCAAATATTTTTTTTTGTTTTAGCTTGCATCAGAAAGACTTGCTTCTCCAATGTCCGATAAGGCTAAACAATTGTACAAGTTAGTGATAAGGTGGAACGTCATCAAGAATTTTGTGTTCTGCACTGGGCGATGTGGTCGCTAAGCGACAAAGCCCTTTAAATAAATTTTAAAAAAAAGACCGTCTTGGACGACAGGTCATACTAACTGAATGTCGTTGAGTGCTAGTTTTGAGGATGTCTTTGCGGAATCATCGAATACTGCTCTGAATTTTGTGGTTGTGCTTGACTCGCGTATAATAGCGTGATGTGGAAGATAGTATACTGGTGAGTGCTGTATGTTTGTGTTAGTGTTGTTTGCACTTGACTGTATGATTAATTAATACAAATTAATTAAATATAATAATTAATACAAATTAATCTACCCTACCTACTATTACCTATTATGTTGCCGTGCCCTAATCGGGTTTCATGTTGGAACTTACTTATTTAAATGTAACAACTAAATGTACACATTAATGCAATAAAGAGTTTGAGTTTGATGTATTATGTTCTGATTGAATGTATGTATTTTTATGTAAATGTTTGTTTAAAGTCATGTGACCTAGTTGTATGTAATCTGTTATGGAATTTGAGTACTGTTGTTTGTATGTGTGATTTGAATTCATGCGGTTTTCTATTGAATGAAACCGTTTTTTGGCTTGATAGAATGAGTCACCCAAGCAATCGGGTGATTTTTTAAATGGAATAATGATAACGAATCTGCCATCACTTTGTCTCGTTGTTGTTTGAGTAAAAATTATCTCGGATGCATCTGAGTCGGAGGGATCTTTTATTTGTGAATTTGATAAACTATCCAGCTCCCAAAAGCGTGATAACTGATCTGAATTGTTGTTATTGAGAAAACAACTGTTTGTGTGTTTGTCGGTGTTGTTGTACATCCGGAAACTAGCCAGCCTAATTCAGTTTCTTGTAGTGTAGGCTGATGTTTACCTAACCGAATGTGACCGCTGCTAATTATTTGCCAGAATATCTCCGCGCCTAGGAATATGTCAATTAATTGTTATACTAACCCTAGATTATGGTAGATTTAACTTTGACTATTTGTAGTATAAACAATTGTTGGTTGGTCAATAAAGAAAAATAAAAATAAAAAAATAAAATTCTGATATTCCCCTGAGAAGTGTGGAAGGTCAATGGTGGGTAATTTAATGAATTTGTTGCTGTGTCACCTGCAGTTGGAGTCGGTACAGACCCGTCGACGTTGGCAGTTTCATTTTCACGCAACAGATGGATGCCGAGCGCAAGTTGATATTGGTATTCCATTTCAAATTGCTCCCGCTCCCTCAGCTGTTCATCTGAAACCCCAACAATGTCGTCGATGAGGGTTTGATTTTTATCGAACTCGTTTGCAAGGGACTTGTAGGAGTCTAATCGATTGCTAAGTTGTATAATAATATCTAAATCAAACAATGGCTTTTAGATTTTAATAATGACTCAAGATAATTTTTAAATACCGTGACCTTTCCTTTATGACTAGATCTCCTCTTTTTGTATGTATTGAGCTGAGGAATGTCATATTCATCGGGCTTATTTGAAATTTGAGCTGATTTAGGATCAGTCATAATTGAAATGTAACTAAAGTAATGTACCTACTTAATTGAAACGTTACTTAAATTGGGAATGTGGCAATCACAGTGCGATGATTACGTAACTTTACCAAATTTCACTCGGTGTGATGATAACACGGTACGCTGAGAACAAGGCGATGTAAGCTGTTTAGGAGAAAAATTATTAGAAAGTGATTTAATAATGAGAAAGAAATGGTTGGTGATAAGAAAGAATCGAAATGATAAAAAAGTTATAAGAAAATTGAGAAAGAAATATGTAGGTAAGTGATGTTTTTTTTTTTTTTTTTCTTGAGCGTGGGAATTCATCAAATAACTTCTCCCGCTCTGGGCGGAGCGGGAGGCGTGTCAGACTCTTGCTGACTAAAACCCACCCGTGTTCCTTCGGTTGACTGTTGTAAATAAATAAATAATAAGTTAAGTTAATGTTGTAAATAAATAATTATAAAATGTTATAAGAAAATTGAGAAAGAAATATGTAGGTAGGTGATGACTGGAAAAAAAATCTGATGCAATAATTGCTTAAGTGAATAATTGATTATAACATGGACTAACTATGGATGAATTTATGCTTGGAAATGGGAATGGATGGCAATTAAGCAAGTTGACTGAATATGTGATGAACTGATGACTTTGAATGACTTTAAAAGAATGAATTGGTCGAACTCACGAAACCGCTGCTACCAAACCCTTTCTTCGTCCTTAGCGACTGATGTGGCCGACGCTGCTTTAGTGGCTGCTTCCAGATGCTGGTAGGCTGAGTTCACTGATGCGATGTCCTCTGTTTGACCTCCAGCTGATTTTCGGACGCGCTTTGTTGTGGCGTGGCTTGCGATCGCGACGCGATCTTTAGTTAAACTTGACCGAAACCTCGAAGGACCATAGATAGGCCCAGATGGAATAAAAAGCGGACTGTATTTCTAGGTTGTATTAAGTATTTAAAGGTCAATATTTAATTACATTAAAATCATGCGATCGTGGTCGCGTTGTTAAAAAGAGTGTCTGTGGAGGGCGCGCGAGCCGTCGTCGAGCCGCCGCGCTACCACGCCGCCCGCTCCCCTATAGTGTGCGTTAACACAATGTTTATTGGTTGAAATATTCTACAAGACTAATTTACAATTATATTATTTGTATTAACTAAAACTTATTACTGTAGGGTTGCTGGTTGTGAAATTAAAGCCCCGTTGAACTTGATGATACTTTATTGGCAACTTTACTTATATTACGTTACACGTTACAATAATACATATCATGTGGCAACCCTAAGTGGAGGGATGAAAGGGACTACGTGGCATTCGCCCTTCAGACCTCCCCTAGCTGACTAGTTTCCTGAAGACCGCTAGGCTATCGAAGCAGGAACTAGTCGTACTAAGGATCAGAGCTGGCTGCGTGGCTACCGGGCTCAGAACCTCTAGCTAGTGAATGACGTTTTGTTTTTTTTTTTTAAATGGCATCTTGCAGGTCAACCTAGGAGGTTGTCGGCTGCTTAACCGGACTTTCCTGTGGCTGCCTCAATAAATTAAGGCCTCCAGCCAGGGCATAAAACTTAGAAACTAAGCGACTACACGCTAAGGGCACCCCCTGTGGGGTACCGACCTCGGCTTAGGGCATCGCTGGTGGAGGACAGCAAGGGACGGGCTGGATCGGATTAAACGTTTTGTTTGAAGGCAGCTCTGCTTATAAAGGCGGATTGTTGACATGTGTGCACAATATCTACACGTAGTCGTCTGTAGTTGTGGTGCAGATACCTCGTGGGGTGGCGCTGGCGCAGATTGTCACGAACCTTGCACACGAAGATTGTAGATGTCGTCACTTGTCTGCAGTAACAGTTTGTAGTTGCTGGCTTGTATATAATGAATCCACTCATCGTAGTGCTTTGGACAAATTACACTAGATGGCGCTATATGTTTATTACATTACTAGAATCCGCAAATCTGCAATTGTGTAGTTTTGTAGCATAATTGCTTTTTTACTGAATTTCGTAATTCCGATATTTCATTTTCGAATTTAATAGCATCTTCATAATCTAAATTACCTGTTATGGTTTTAACGATGGAACCTAGGCCGTTAGTAAAACCACGCTAAACCTATGGTGCGGTGCAATAAACACTATTTTCTTACCTATTAAATTTAGGTTATTATCTATTTGATCTTTCTTTGTATGCCCTATTTAATTGCTCGTTGTTTTCTGCAGCTTTAGTATTGGCATTTAAGAACATAAGTTTTAATGTTGTTTCGTGTAAATAGGATACGTTATACACGCAGACCAAACTAAATGTATCTACTTGCTTCAAAATCTTTTATTAAAACAAGGTCAAATGACCTTTTAATAAAACAAGGTCAAATGACCTTGTTTTAATAAAAGGATGCCATTGACGTTATCTACGGGGTTAGAGTCAGGTTGGCGGTTGCGTAGAGCAAGAAGGTTCCTGTGACGAGGGTTCTGGAACAAGATGTTGTCTCCGCAAAAGTTTGTAATGAACTCTAATGGATTTTGAGTTGGGGTGGCTTCCTATGATTTCAGCAACATTGTTAGGATGAAAGTGAATGATCTTATACGGACCTTTAAATACTAGCTTCGTTTTGTCACTCCTCGTAGTCTTTGCAACCTGCTTATATACAGTTTCGCCTACCTTAAACGTGATTGCCTCAGCAACCTGATTCCGTTTTTCTATCCTGCTTTTTATTTTTAGATACGTGAGCTGCTATGCACTCCTGTACTGTTTCTACAATTTTGCGATGATTATGGACATAGTCCTGATAGAACTCTTTAGGATAGTATAGTTCTAGTGGATTTCTGGATGCTGTATGACAAAATAAAAGCTCACGCGGTGTATAGCCTGTCGTAGAATGAATGGCATTATTGTAGGCAATAATGGCGTACTTCATCAGTAATTGTATAGGGTCGTCTTTATTTGTCATTCTCTGAATTCTTATTATTTCAGCAATGGTAGAGTGAAAGCGCTCAATGGGTGAGTTTGAATTCGGATTATAAGGAGTCGTGAACTGTATATTAATGTCATGAGACGCGCATATTTCCTTTATGACGTCGTTGTCGAATTTCGTGTCTGAGTCTGTGGTAATTTTCAGAGCTAATCCTAGTATGTAAAATACTTGTAATAAAGCTTCTGAGATATGAACGCTGCTTGACGCATTTACCGGTACAGCCTGAGCAAATTTTGAAAAATTATCTATAATTGTCAGGAACGTAGCACCTCCAATGGAATGTAGATCCATAAACAGATGTTCAAACGGTTTCGTAGGTGTCCCTGTTAACGTAAGTGGGGGTTTCAAATGGTTTCTTTCGTATTTAGCTCTCAAACACATGTCGCATTGATTAATGTATCTTTGAATTGACAATAGCATATTAGGCCAGTGATAATTTCTGTGGAGTTGTTTATACGTTTCCTGAATACCTCTATGCGACGATTTGCCTTCGTGATATCTCTTAATGAGTTCTTGTTGCTCAGTTTTGTTTTCAACAAGGGTAACTCGTGAGGTACATCTTATAAGTTTAGGACCTCTGTCATTGAAAATTGTAGTGTAGACTCTCGAGAAGGCTAAGTACAGATTTTCATCGTAGAAATAGCAGTGGAAGATACGGTCTACTATTGTGTGCTCTTTTAGGAACCTGATGATTTCAGGTTCCGTATTGTTTACGGGGATGAAAACATCTGTAATATTAGTCCTAGAGTTAGTTGATCTATTGTCTACTCTATATGTTGAACCCGGGGTAGACCTAATATAGAATTGTTTCAGTTGTTTATCTATTGCATCAGATAAAATCGGGATGCCGTTGTTTTCATTATCGGGTTGGGTATGATTTGTTGAGACTAATTGGTCAGGGTCGACTGTAACAATGCTCATTGAGTCTATTCCATTGTCAGTGTGTGGGTGGTTAGCACTTCTTTCTTCTACATCGATATTATTACCAGGGTAGTTACTATTGTCGATAGGTTCATCGGTATTATTATTGCCAAGTCCGTCATTGTTGTCGTCTCGGTCGTTATTTGTCTCTGCTTGTCTACGGGCGTTCTCAAATATTCTGTTTATAATCTCGTCGTCGTCGTTATCGTCAAAATTGACAGCTAGAGAATCTGTACTGTTGTGAAAGATTGAAAAGACTCTGGATAATGCATCAGCGTTAGTGTTTTGTTTACCCTTTTTATAAACTACCTTATAATCGTATTCCGCTAGCTTTAGTTTCCAACGTGTTAACTTTGAGTTGGGGTATTTTAAAGACATCAGCCATGTCAAAGGTCTATGGTCTGTATAGATGGTAAATTTCCGACCGTACAAATAAGGCCTAAAATATTTGATAGCCCAAACTATCCCGAGTAATTCCTTCTGTATTGTTGAGTAACGAGTCTCGGTTTCTGATAACGTTCTTGTAGCAAAAGCTACTAGTTTATCGGCACAAACATTGCCTTGCAATAAAACTGCGCCTAACGCAAAGTCAGATGCGTCTGTTGTCAAGATAAATGGTTTGTCAAAGTCAGGGTATTGTAATATTGGGGCGTTGGTCAAAATTTGTTTACACTTATTAACCGCGTCTAAAAATTCGTTACTATGGACAATTTTCGCGTTCTTTTTAAGACAGGCTGTTAACAAAAAAGATGACCCGTCATCGTCACAAATTATCGTGGAGTTCTCAAGCGCTGCCACCAAGGAAACTATACTAAAGGGAGTACGGCAATTTAATATTAAAAACAAAACATGTAAATTGAACACAACTCATTTAAAGCTAGCGGGTCCTGCAAAACCAGTCTATGTAGCTGAAAATTAACCTTGAAGGCGCAGCGTTTATATTATCTCGCGCGAACATTTGCCAAAGACAATGCCTTTAAGTACTGTTGGACGTCATACGGTAAAATATATCTCCGACAAGCTGAGGGTGGGAAGCAAAAGCCAATACGCAAGGAAGAAGACTTAGACATTCTTCGACTAAATAAGTGACTAGGAATTTGTTATTGTACTTCTCTGTTTGTCTTTACTTTGTTATATAACTATTACACTTTGTATTTACTCCATGTGAAAGTTTTACACACAAAACTATACCTCAAACCGATTAATCACTCGCACACCAACAATGAGCAAAAAATAAATGTTTTACATCTATTGTTCCATCCTTGTCTAGGTTAAGGTAGTTTTAAGCTCCATTAATTTTATGCCTTCTACCCTCACTGCTGGTGAGGTGATGGCAATGAGGAGCCATCTTGGTGCTGCAGTCAGTCGACGTTCGACTACCGAAAGGGAAGCAGGAATGCGTTGCCGTGCACGCCGATGTGTCGATACCACATTGTAAAACCTGACTTTTCATCTACCTACTATTGTGATATAGTGCCTTCTGATCGTATCAGAACAATCCAAAACAATAAATTTGTGTGTGCCTACAATTCGGATCCCGAAAGACTTTCTAGAAGCCCATTGTGACGTCACATCCAACCACGCGGCAGCAAGCTTGATCCAAGCCAGGACAAGGGAGACTCAGCCAGTTTAAACCATAATTAATAATTATTAGGTATCTCTAAAACCCTCAAAACTTCTCATACAGTCCACTACTCAAAATTAAAGGCCCTCGTGCCACATTTTTTGGTCCTTCGAGCCGGATTTCAGTGCCTATTTTGTTTCCCAGTACCTACCTATTTTCAACACCTTATAGTTTCTATTCTATAATATTTTACGTCGTACGTAAACATTATCCGGTGTGCAGATCAATGCATACATACCTAAATCAATAAATTGCATAACATAAATCGCAAATACCTACTTGCATTAAATAACTACGTATCTAATTTTTACTACCTAGAATCTACCTACCTACATTAAAACAATATTGTCATCTTATAACGTTGAAGGTAATCATGCCTCCTAGAAGAGATGTATCATCGCAATCAATTACATACCTAATCCAAGAAAAGGAAGTACTCTTTGAAATGTCAAAGGACATTTCAACGCCTGATAAGCGGGATTTACTTTTATGACGTGTTTCGGCCATTGACGAAGCTGCGAAGTGCGTGATCGATTTCAAAAAGTAATTCTGAAAATATGTGAATCCGAGTTGGAATCAAACCCGGACGCTAACGTGCGAACCCAGGAAATAAAAAGTTTCGATGATATTTATTATAACGTAAAATTAGTTACAAATAGATTAATTAATAAAGCTGTGGGTAGTGTTAAACTTGAAAACCAAAACGTAATTCAATCAAGTCCGCGTTTACCTAAATTAGAGCTGAAGAACATTTGACGGTAACATTGAAAACTTTGCGTAACTTTGTGTTAGATAAAACCGATTGTTATCAGCCGTGTCGTGTTTTGATTGATTCTGGCGATGGCGCTCAAACAAACTTTATTTCTGTTGATTGTTTACAGCGTTTAGGGTTAACGCCTCGTAAATGTAATTTTGATATTTTTGGACTCGCAGGCGAATGTGTAAAAAATCATGGTATGACTTCGTTCGCTATGAAACCGCGTCATAGTAACGAACCATCTTTTAATATTGACGCTGTAGTGCTTACAAAAATTACTGGTGGTTTGCCGACCGTACAGTTACCTCAAAGCGTTATTGATGAATATAGAAATTTAATTCTAGCTGACCCTACCTTTTATAGGCGTTCAGATATAGATATTATATTGGCGGGTGATGTTTTCCCGTATATTTACGACGGAAAGAAAATAATCTTTGGTCGAGATATACCTGTTGCGTTAAGTAGCATTTTTGGTTATGTGATTACGGGAAGGTTTTGTATGTCAGAGAACAACCATTCTAACGTAACCGCTGCTACTACTTCTCTGCATGCAGTAACGTTTACTGTTGAGGAAAATCTCCTCAATGACTCCCTTAAACGGTTTTGGGAGGTTGAATCTTTGCCGTGCGAAGTTTAACACTTAAATCCGCAAGACGTTCTTGCTGAAAACATATTTTCTGTAAATCATTACAGGGACGAAACGGGCCGATACGTTTCTCCTATTTTATTAAAACCAAACCACGAGCCGTTGGGTGATTCCTACAATTCAGCTTTTAAGCGGATGACTCAATTAGAGCGTAGACTTGATAAATTACCCGATTTAAAACAGGCCTACTGTGATTTTATGAACGAGTATGAATTGTTAGGACACATGGAACTTTATAAGGGTACGGAACCATCTAAATATTTTATTCCGCACCATTGTGTATTAAAACCCACGAGTACAACTACACCTTTGCGAGTTGTTTACAATGGTTCAGCTCCTACCACTAACGGATTATCACTTAATGACATTCTGTTAACCGGACAAAAACTACATTCAGATATTTTTAAAATTCTAAGTCAGTTTCGGTTATACGATGTTTGTTTTACCGCAGATGTTTCTAAAATGTTTCGAGCGATTAATATTATTCCGTCAGAAAGAAAGTACCAACATATTCTCTGGCGTGACACAACATTAGACCCCGTACGCATTTATGAACTTAAAACAAACACATACGGTCTTAGAAGTGCCCCATTCATAGCTATTCGAACGTTACATCAATCAATCAATCAATCAATCAATCAATCAATCATTTATTCATAAGTTCACATATAAATTACATAAAAGTTACATCATAACAAAGTTACATATTAATAGTAGAAATGTAGAAAAAAAAATTAAACTATGCCTAAAATAAATCTAGTGTATAACTTATATAATATTGATTAAAGGCCCAATGAATACAATAGCGACCTGCCTGATGTAGGTTTATTCAAACCTGTGTTTCAGGCCATCACTTAACAACGCTGAGTGATTCAGTGGACTATTATGTTACTGTACATAGAGCTATCATTGATACATAATAAATTTTAAATAAAAATGAACTTAACATTTAATAAACTCATTGCATAACTTCTAGCAATTTTTCTGTGTCTGAGTAATTAAATGTCAGTAGGTATGCACTCAACATTTCACTACACTTTTTATAATTTACACTATATATATTTACCGACTTATTGATTTTATTATATAAGAACGGACCTAAAAATACATAAAATTTATTTATAAAAGTATGTCTGGTTTGAGGCTTTATGCAAACTAAGTCTTTTCTTCTCTTATCAATAGGTGTTGGGATATAAGGAAGTTTATTATGCTGGTGTAGTACTATATTCAATATAAATAGTTGACGCACGGTTAAAACCTTGCATGCCGTGTAAAGCTCATGTGTGGGAAATTTAAATGGGCGAAAGGTGGCTACCTTAAGGATAGCTCTCTGCGCACGTTCTAATGGCAGTAGGATTGATTTGGCAGCCCCACCCCAGGAAGTTATACAATAAGTGAGAATGGATTGACACAAAGCTAAATAGACCTGTTTAATTAATTTGTAGTCCGAAATATATCGTAAATTCTTAAAAATGTATATTAGTTTACGCATTCGAGTGCATAACAAATCAATGTGTTTACGGAAATTCAGATTTGTGTCAATCGTTACACCAAGATATTTCATATGATCGGTTTTTGCTAAACTGGGACAGTTACATGCATCGTCAGCATACGTGCCGCACTTGTGCGCATAAATGTTTATGTTAGTAGTTGGCAGGTTAGTGTTTCTCATAGTAAATAAAATGTGTTTGGTTTTCTCTGCATTTAGTGTTAGGAGATTTTCATGTAGCCAATTAGACACTATATTAAAACCGTTCTGGGCTTGTTTATATACCTCATCTCGAGATTTATCTGAAAACAATAGAGCCGTATCATCTGCATAAGACATTATGACACCATTTTGGAGCGTTAAGCTGCACAGGTCATTTATGTATACTAGGAATAAAGTAGGGCCCAAAATACTCCCTTGTGGTATTCCGTAATTACTATTTCGAAGCTCAGAACTGACGTACTGACCAATTTTGACACATTGTTTGCGGTCACTAAGATAATCAGAAACTAGTGAAAGCATTGTCCCTCTTATTCCGAGTGCTTCAAGCTTGTCTAATAATAAAGGACAAGAAATTGTGTCAAACGCCTTGGCGAGGTCTAGGAAGATCCCAATGGAGTGCATGCCCTTATCCAAATTAGTTGTTATATAATCCGTCATTTGATGTACTGCTTGATTAGCTGATTTTTTGGGCCTAAAGCCAAATTGTCTATCTGAAAGCAATTTGTTATCTTCTAGGTATTTCATTAATCTAATATTAATGATTTTCTCTAGGATTTTGGAGAGCCCTGTTAAAACAGAAATGGGTCTGTAGTTATTAACATATTTTTTGTCACCAGTTTTATATACAGGTGTAACCACTGCTTTTTTAAGCGACTTAGGGAATATACCCTTAGTCAAGCATAACCGAAAAATATGAGTTAACGGCGGAGCAAGTAGGTATTTGAAATGTTTTAGTATGTTGTTTGATATGTCGTCCCACCCAACCGCGCAAACGTCCTTTAATCCAGAGATAATTGTTAGTACTTCATCGACATCCGTATCTAGTAAGACAAACGATTTAAGTGTGGGGAAAGTTTTAAGATGGTTTTGAGGGAGAGAACTTTTAGATTGTATGGTATTTTCTGCTAAAATTTTGCCTACGTTAGAAAAATAGAAATTAACTTTATTTGCTGATTCGATTGGGTTGTTCTCTATTGTCAATAAGTCAAGTGGAGGTTCTGATTGTTTTGTTCTAAATGTATTTGTTTTTATATATTTCCAAATCAGTTTACTATTTTTGCCTGCTTTCTGCAGTTCTTTTCTATCAAATTCATTTTTTATTTTTTTCAAAAGGTTATTGCAGAAGTTTCTATATCTTTTATAAGTAATGGAAAGAATTTCATTTTCAGGCTCAAGTTTGGTCTTTATGTGAAGTTTGTCTCTATGCCTAATACATCGAACAAGTCCGGGTGTAATCCATGGTTTAATACACTTATACTTTTTTGGCGTTATTTTAGCGACTGTATGTTTTATTATTGCAGAGTGAAGTGAATTTATAAAATAATTAATAGAAATGTTTGCATCGGTAGAATTATAAACTGGGTCAAAATTAATATTACGTATGTCTTTCTCCAGGTGCGTCATATTGACTTTAGTATAGCTACGTAAACAATTTTTTCTGGGTAACGAAACTTGTAATGTTAGTAATACTGCTTGGTGATCAGTAAGCGAAGAGTTAGTAACAAATGTTTTGGTTGGGTTATTTGTTTTTATAATGAAATGATCTAAGCATGAACCACTTTGATGCGTGGGGTGGTAATGAGCTGGTAATAGTCCGTGGAATGAGCAGATATTAAGATAGTTATGTGCTTGTAAATCTATTTTCCCGGAAGCAATGTCGATATTGATGTCCCCCATGAGTATTATGTGTTTAAAAGTTGTAAGACTTTGTAACTGTAAGTTTAGTGAATCTAAGAAATTTGCGACATTTTGAGAAGGAGGTCTGTATATAGCCATAACCACCGTATCCAAACCAATTTTAATGAGTAAGCAATTACTATTTTGTAGCAAAGGTTCTTCTACAGTTGTACTTAAATTATTGTTAACAAATACAACTAATCCATCATTCTGGTTGATGTTTCTGTTGGTTTTATGCGAGACATATCCCTCTAAAGATGGAACAGCTGTTTGGTTTGACAACCAACATTCTGTGAGGACGATAATGTCGCAAGTTATACCCAAGTTCTGTAGCAATATTTCAAAACCATTTATATTTCGATTAATGCTGCGAATATTTTGTGTAAGTAGGGTCAGTGGTTTCTCTCCCAAGGGAAAGAGGCGTTTACACTCATCAATATTACAATTTATAGCTTCAGACACAGAAAATTGATCTAGGTCACTAAGTAATTGATTAGTCATGGTAAATAAACACCTAACAAATGTAAATAAACAAAAAACTACTACTAGTGTGCTTAATATATAGGTTAATCGGTAGCGCTCTTAGGCGCCTTCATAATCTATGGAATGGATATAGTTGTCCTCGGCATTTTTTCGTGCTGGACAATTTACATCACCAGTTTTATGATCCGATTTTCTCTTAAAACGTTTGCACGTCGCACAGTTGGGTGGACTGGATTTTGTGCTACATTCCTTAAAAGAGTGGCCAGTCTCTCCGCAGTGATTGCACGTCGGGCTAGTTTCACGGCAGAACTTGGCCGCGTGACCGAACTGCTGGCAGTTAAAGCATCGAGTAACGATCGTGAAATCTCGTACTGGGCATGACGTCCAATTAATGAATATTCGTCCTTGATTTACTAGAATCTTCCTGATGCTAGCTGGCACTTCTAGTATGTAATTGCAATTAGGGAGGTCTTTTTTTCCTGATTTGTGGCTCAATTTAACTTGATCTTCAAACGACTCACGAGTTGTATTGGTCATCTTATCTGAGAGGTTTTGCTCGTAGATGCAATCAATAACCTCCTTATCAGTCAGGGCTACTGGGACTCCAATAACAGTGATTCTTGGGCGCCGTTTTGGTGGTTCTTCAACCTTAAGGCCTGAAGAAACGAGTTTTTCTAAGCTCCTGAGCTTTTGAATGTCCTCTTTGGAGTCGGTACTAATAAGAACACCTCCATTTTTTACTTTCTTAAGGCCACGAACATGTAGTTTAAGCTCCCCGGGCGAAATAATTTTCTGTACGAGAGACTTGGTATCGTCACTTGTTTTGGTCTTGTCGTTGGGAAATATAGCAACTGAGCTTAAATTTGCTGGGCGCACAAAGTTATCAGAGCCTTTTTTGACCATATTAGCATACGAAAAGGGTTCTGAAGGGTTTGAAATGCCTTCAACTACTTCTTTGAACTGTAGGAGAGAGTTCGCGATGTTCTGTTGTTGCTGTAGGTGCTGAATGGTACTATGGGCTTGAATGGTTTTTTGCTTTAAGGCTTGATATAAAACAGCCATCTGAGATGCGCCATGTGAGACACTACGGCAAAGATTGGCCACACGAACCTTTTGTTCCGCGATCATTTTTCCGTCAGCGACTAAACTGCATACTTCACTTAGGATTTTTTCCATGGACCCCATCCATTTCTGTATCTCCGGCGTAGAAATAACTTCAGCTGGTAGCTCATTCTCCAAGGGAGGTGGTGGATTTGGGTCAACAGGCTGGAAAGCTTGAGTTGGTGTCGGCGGAGGACTCCGCGCTACTAGATGGCTACGGCCAAACGGGCTAGATCTTGTGTTAGACATATCCAACAGAGAAACTATTAGATACACTATTTAAAAATACTTTAGTTCATTCTTACACAGTCAGTAACCTCGTAATAATCACTCGCGACACTCATTTATCACTGACGACGCAAATAACTATAACAATTTGTATTTGTAATCGATTATTAGTATCATAATAAGCTAAGCAAGATACGTCCGCGCAGTCAGGCGAATCAATCGCGACTCACATTCGACGAACGACGACATCAATTGGCTTATGATAATCTGCAGTTCTTGGCTTCCAATGTGTTGTTACAAGGATGTTTTTTTTAATGATGTATTATGGTCGTGTCCTACGATAGACGAAGCTTGTACGTTACAAGATGAGTTAACCTCACTTCTTAAAAGTGGAGCATTTGGCCTTCGGAAGTGGGCAAGTAATCGTTCTGAATTACTCACGCGTATGTCAACTGCTATTAATTTTCAAGACGATACGTTATCGTCCTCAATCAAAGTGCTAGGGTTGACGTAGTTACCTAGCTGTGATTGTTTTTCCTTCAATTATAATTTAAATGACTCGCTCTCAACGAAGCGGTCAGTTCTCAAATTACTTGCGAGTATCTTCGATCCCGTGGGTTTTATATCGCCATGCACTTTTGTCGCTAAGTGTATTATGCAAGATTTATGGAAGTTAAATTTAGGATGGGATGACTATTTACCAACCGAATTAAAAGAAAAATGGCATAAATTCTTTTCAACCTTGCCCTGTCTAGCAGAGTTGCGAATTGAACGACATATTTTAATATCTAAGTTCAATTCGGTTCAGCTCATCGCCTTTTGCGATGCGTCATCCTTAGGCTATGCAGCATGTATTTATGTTTGCAGCACTGACAAAGCGGGTAATATAAAGGTGCGGTTGCTAACAAGCAAATCAAAAGTGGCTCCAATGAAACCAGTGTTGTCAATCCCTAGACTGGAACTTATGGCGGCCGTGCTGCTTTCTAAACTTATTAATTCTATTGTAAAAAAAAATAAAGGAATTAGATTCCCCAATTATTGCACTCAGCGATTCGAGTGTCATTCTTTCATGGCTTCAGACTCCATCATATAAATTAAAAACTTTTATTTCTAATCAAGTCAGTCAAATAACTGATATATTGGAGCCTAACTGTTGGTATCATGTCAGTAGTGGGTATAATGCTGCTGATTTTTGTTCACGAGGCGCTTTACCTGATCGATTTATGGAATATGCTCCGGAATGGATCCGTGGTCCCTCGTGGTTATATCAGGAACGTGATCTATGGCCTATTAACACGGTTTATGTTTCTGACCAAAATAAAGTACCCGAATTAAAATCAAATTATGACACTTTTTGTTTTAACACTACTGAAAACAAATTGAAGAATTGTAAAAATAATCTAGAAGACTTAATATTTAATAAATTTTCATCATTCAACAAGATACAACGTTGTATCGCCTGGTACCACCGTTATTTAGACTATTTAAAATCGAAACAGATAGTCTCAGGGCCACTCACTACCCTTGAGTTAGCTCAAGCTCATGATTCTATCATTAAAATAATTCTAACGAACTATTTTGAATCTGAAATTGCTATACTTTAAAAAAATGGCAACTTAATAAAATCCTTACGTAAACTTTCACCCTTCGTTGATAACAATAAGTTCCTCAGGGTGGGGGGTAGAATTTCACAGGCTGACCTGCCTTATGATGCCAAGCATCCTTTACTTTTGCCAAAAGCATGTCATACAACTTTTATTTTAATAGAATATTATCATCAACTTTACATGCATGTGGGACCCACGCACGTTGCACGGAATCTTATCTAGAAAATATGTAATGTTATTAGATCGGTGTTGTCAAAATGCGTAAAATGTTTTAAATTTAGACCGACTTCAATTCAACCAATGATGGGTACGTTACCCCCAAGTAGACTTCAACCTAATAAAGTATTTAATCATGTAGGTGTCGATATTGGAGGTCCGTTCATTGTAAAGGAAAGCCAAAAACGTAATGCTAAAACTTATAGGGCCTATTTATGCCTGTTCATTTGTTTTTCTACCAAGGCTGTGCACCTCGAGGTCTTGTCAGACTTGTCATGCGAGTGTTTTTTAGCAGCTTTTGATAGATTTGTTTCTCGACGAGGATTATGTAATACCTTATATTCTGATTGTGGGACCAATTTTGTTGCAGCCTCCAAACATCTGAAGGAAGTCTGTAAATATTTTAAAAGTCAAAAAAACCGCGACCACATTCTCAATGGTCTAACATTGCGATCAGTTAAATGGAAATTTAATCCACCTAGTTCCCCTTCCATGGGTGGCTTATGGGAAGCCGGAATAAAATCCGCAAAGCATCATCTCTTTCGTTCCTGCGGAGATAAGATCTTCACGTTTGAAGAACTATCTACAGTTTTTTGCAAAATTGAAATGATAATGAACTCGCGCCCACTTTGTCCAATGTCAGATAACCCTAATTAATTTGATGTCATTACCGCTGGTCATTTTTAATTGGTCAAAGTATGCTATCGGTGCCAGAGTTTAACTTAGAGGATGTTTCTTTGAGTAGGTTGTCACGTTAGCAATCACTTCAAAGAATTACACAATCATTTTGGAAACGTTGGTCTCATGATTACCTTCACACTCTGCAACAGAGAGCGAAGTGGTATTCATCACCACCTAATCTGACGGAAGGAGACTTAGTTCTCATAAAATCTGATGTCAAGCATCCATCCGAATGGCCGCTGGCAAGAATTGATAAAATTCATCCCGGTGTTGACAATATTGTTCGCGTCGTTACTGTCCGAACAAAAAATAGTACCTATAAAAGACCGGTAAACAAACTTTGCCCATTACCATACGCTAACTAGTAGTTTTAGTTAATAAAACCTACCTCAATTAGGTAGTTATTCTAGTTTTATAAGGATAATCTAAACATAACATAGTTTCTTATAGGTTCCTACAGACCTTCCCCCTTTTGTTTTTTTCTTCCCCATATGGCTCTATCAGGGTTCTTGACCACTGATGTAAGACTTCTCTGGCTCGTAGCCTGATCTCTTGTTTTACCTTTTCTTACTTTATGGGAAATCATCATAGTGATTTCGGTGGGGGGTATGTTCGATCCTTGTCTAGGTTAAGGTAGTTTAAGCTCCATTAATTTTATGCCTTCTACCATCACTGCTGGTGAGGTGATGGCGATGAGCAGCCATCTTGGTGCTGCAGTCAGTCGACGTTCGACTACCGAAAGGGAAGCAGGAATGCGTTGCCATGCACGCCGATGTGTCGATACCACATTGTAAAACCTGACTTTTCATCTACTATTGTGATATATCGCCTTCTGATCGTATCAGAACAATCCAAAACAATAAATTTGTGTGTGCCTACAATTCGGATCCCGAAAGACTTTCTAGAAGCCCATTGTGACGTCACATCCAACCACGCGGCAGCAAGCTGCATCAGCAAGCTTGATCCAAGCCAGGACAAGGGTGGAACAAAAGGTTAATGGAGTCAAATTGCCTATCCTAGTCAAGGATCTGAATCTCAGCCAGTTTAAACCATAATTAATAATTATTAGGTATCTCTAAAACCCTCAAAACTTCTCATACAGTCCACTACTCAAAACTAAAGGCCCTCGTGCCACATCTATATACATTTGTACCGGGATAATAACCTTTTACACCAATCACTATATTTCAAACATCTTAATCACTCGTACACTCACAACAAACACAGAATGGATATTTTTACATCGATATGTACTTACACAATGACTCATTCAACCATTAATACTTCTACTGAATTGGATAATTTAGCCATTGCGTCTGCTTATAATTGCGACACGTTGACGTGTAATTTAAATACTCTCATTGGTAATAACAACAAGTCTCTGAATATTTTTTCCCTAAACATTCGTAGCATATATAAAAACTTAGACAATCTATTAGTACTATTACACAGTCTAGCATTTGAAAATGACGTTATTATTTTAAGTGAGTGTTGGCTGCACGCAAATAAAAATGTCCCATCTATTGGTAACTATAACACATATATTTCTAAAAATTATTTAAACAAAAGCGACGGTATCGTAATGTATGTAAGGAAATCAATTAAGTGTTCTGTGGTGGAGCCGGACTATTCAGGTGCAAACTTTTTGTTATTACAAATTGAACCCGATATATTTATACTGGCCATATACAGGTCGCCGTCTATACATTGTATAGATAGTTTGCTAGACTCGTTAGATAATATTTTGCGCCCTTTAAATTCTAGCAATAATGTATTACTGATCGGAGACATCAATATTGATATTAAAATTAATAACACAGACAGATGCAGCGCATCGTATCTGAACTTAATGGCAAAAATTGGCTTATTGCCTGCTCATACCTATCCCACCAGAATGCTCAACTGCCTCGACCACGCCATGATGAAAACTATTTGTCCTGCAACTATATGTGTCATTGATTCCTGTTTAACAGATCATTTTCCAGTGATTGTCTCATTAAGCATTACCACACGTAGAATTATGAACAAAAATTGTAGTGCAAAAAAATTAGACATACAAACGTGTTAGTCAAATAGAGACTCTCGATTTCTCCTTTATTAAGTCTATTCCTCATGCAAACGCTGCCGCCACTGCTTTGGTAGATAAACTATCAAATATTATAAAAGCGAATACTAAAGTCTATCAAATAACTTGTAAAAAAAGAATCCTTAAACCCTGGATTACAAGTGGGCTTTTGCGCTGTATTAGACATAAGAACCGACTCCATAAACAACACAAAAAGAGCCCTACTAACTACACCTTAGAAACTACGTTTAAACGTTATCGGAATTATTGTAATTCTCTGTTAAGAAAATTGAAAACCACTTATGAAAAGTCCTTACTCCAAAATGATGTTCGGTAATGGGTGCTTGTCTTCAACAATTCTATCGTTCAGTCGTCTTTAGTCTAGAACAAGTCTCCATTTGACCTTCCCTGAAGCATCGGGTTTTTGGGACGATATGGACAGGGCAAGACCAGGGTGAAATACTTTCCCGTATAATTCCCTGTTTTAATAAATTATCTATTTGTTTTTTTTATTTCTGTACGTTGTTGCGGGGCTTGTTTATAGTTTCTAACAAAAATAGGTGTGTCGTCAGTTAGTCTTAATTAATGTTTTACTGTATGTGTGAAAGATAATGGTATGTTCTCAGGATAAAATAGGTCACGATATTGATAGCAAATTTTGATAACCTCACGTTTTTCCTCTTCATTCATGTGGTTGGTTCTAATTTTCTTTAAGTTTTTGTAAAGTTCTTTGTCAATGTCAGTTTTAGTTTGATGGGTGTTAATTTTGTGTGTTTTATTTTGATTTGTGAATTGCGGCGGTAAAGGCTCAAGGGGTAGGTGGCAATTGTTACTAATTACTTGTCTCTTATCGGTCAAGTTAATTACAGATGTTTTAAAAATTCCATTTTTTACCGTTACTACAGCGGCGGGCGATTTGAGTCCTTTAAACCACTTAAAGTCGTCGCAGATATAATTACCGTCCATACAATTCGTTTTTACTGTTATAAACTTTTCGCAATTAGGTTCAATTTTGAGTCTTTTTACTGGATAATCAAAATAAATTGGTATTTCGGTATTATAAGTTCGCAATAAGTTATTTTTAAAATCTATGTTACACCCTAATTCTTTTAACAAGTCCATCCCTAATAGTCCTTTATACTTTGCAAAATTGAAAAGTACAAATTTATGATATATGTCTGTCTTAAACTGTGGGGGTAAAGGTAAAATAGCAACATGTTCATGACGAGTAACAGCATGCGCAGTTTTTACTTGAAATGGCTCGCGCTCAACGCAGTGTTCAAGATTAGTACCGGCTGTTACGTCAGGTGATATCACACAGCGCGAAGCTCCAGTATCTAATAAAAAATTACCTTGGAATTCCGGCAATTCTATATAAGGAAGATGGTCTTTACCTTGGTTGTTGAGGTGAACAGTATTTGCTAGCTTTGGTCCAATGGCTCCTGGTTCTGGGGAAAATCCTGATGGCTTGGTCCATCTACAGGCATCTGCGTGTAGCTGTAGTCTTCACTATTAAGCTGTAAATTATTATTATACTCACCTTCATAGTAGACATTGTAGTCAGGGTAACACTGGTCTTGGTTGTGCTGCATATAAAACATTTTTTCGGGAGCAAAACGCGTTGCTTCGGGCTTACCGATCTCATGGTGACGTCAGACACTTTTTGTGGCGGGTTCACCTGCCGGCGAGGTATATTCGGTTGAGATCTAAAATTACCTGAGTTTCTGACGGTACCAGAACCACTAGGTCTTACGTTACCTGAAGCGGGTCTTCCTTGGGGTATGCCTTGACCCCTCTGTTGTCTCTGATCTATGTTCCAGCTATTACGCGGGGGAAAGTTATTATTTTGGGGTACCGTCTGGTTTGGCTTGGGTATTTCTTTAGGTTTGTTTTTGATGGAAAGTGCATTAAAACTGTTATTGAATCTATTGAATGCCAAACGTGCCTCCTCTTGCCTAGCCGTTACTATAGCTGCTTCAAGAGTCGTAGGTTGCGCAATCCGCACGCTAATAGAAACGTCAAAGTCCAAATGGTTAACGTATTGATCTATGACCATACTTCCATAGTATGACTTATCCGTATGCCTACCTACTACGTTTAAGGTGTCTAAAATTTCCCTTAGTCGTTTACCAAACGTCTCAGCGTCTTCATAATTAATACGACGCAAACGCGTTAGTTCTTGCATCAGTTGTATTTCGTTACGCGGTTCACCTAATCTACGCGTCAACGCAGCCTTTCTTGTATTTCGTTACGCGGTTCGCCTAATCTACGCGTCAACGCAGCCTTAATTTTCTGCCACCTATCAACTTTTTTATTTGTCTGAGGCTATCAACTGTTTCTTCGGATGCTATTGCACTGATCGCCGAACCGCTTAATTTGCTTTTAATTAAACTAACAATAGCAGGTTTCACCCTAACTTGTGGCTCCAGTAATAGCATCACATTTTCAACTTCTCTAATAAAGTAATTTAATGTTTTAGGATTGCCATCGTATTTTGGCAACAGCTCTGAAACGAACTTAAAAGTCACTAGATCAATGCTTGCCATAGCCATAGTGATTTAATTGTAAAACAGAAATACAAAAGGAATCAATTCTAATTCGCTTTAAAATACTATTGAGATTATGTCTAATATCTAATACTGCCTACTCTCTAAGAAGTTAGCTTGAAGTTATTTTAATTATGTTATACGAATCACGATTATAGCGAATACGTAAACGAGTAAATATCTCTTGTTACAGAATGAATTGCTGTGAAACGCGAAATGTATTATTTGCGGAAAATAGTATTTTTAAATGAAAAGACGTTCCGTTTCTTCATAATACTTTATTAAAATGATATAATAAATGTACCAGTATACAAAGAGAAAGACATAATACACGTATTTTTTTATTAACATGAAAATATTCGTCATATGTTTTCACATGAATTAAATTATAAATATTATGCAAAATATGCAGTCTTTAAGCATTGCTATATAAATAAATATTAATAAACTTAATAATAAATAGAGAAGACATAGTTTTAGAGATGCGTGCTATCCACTAATAAAGCTTTGGCATCATCATGAAGAGGATCGTATTTTTTATTCGGTACTGCACGTAAACTGTTGATAAGGGGATCTGAGGAAGCTAAGAGCATATTCATTACATCTTCATTACACGATAGACGAGAACATTTTCTTGAATGACTTAACCTATAATTGCGGTAATCTTTATTTCGCGCTTCTTGAGCTTCCTCAGATAACATCCCAATAGATAAGGCAGCAACGCTTATTATTTCTTTGCCATGCAACAAGATTTTGTGCACTGTATTTGGCATATTATACCAGCTGTACAGGTTTTCGTATAGTTCAGCAGTCTGGTAACAATAACTACTAAACTTATCCGAATCAACGAATGCACTAGAATTAATTGTTTGCAATATTATACCAAACCGGTGAATAAGTTCTTTATCAACTCTTGTGACTTCAGCTACAATGTCTGCATTACTGAAAAACCTTCTAGACGTGTTTCCATCGTTAGATGTTCCCATTCCTTGCTTTACAAAATCCACTTTTAGACCTAAACGTTGAAACAGCTCACTTTGGATTCTTTTCTTGTCTTAATCCTTTTGTTGTTTGGTAGTTGCGTTTGTTCTCCAACTGGTGAATGACATATTGTACGCCATATGTAATATGCATTCCATAAATTTAATCCGTGCGTGAAGCGGCGATAAACCGACCTTGAGAGCCTCCGTACCCACAGTTTTATTTCGCACTTGGTCAAGGTTATTCATTTCTGATGGCTTTGACTTGCATATAAAACACACTGCACAGGATGATGTGTCCGTAACTGTCTGTCTGTTTGCCATCTACACTGAAAAAAAAGTTTTGCTACCTATAGCACAAATTTTAGCTGCTAATAACATAAAAAGGGGACTAATAAACTGAGTGCTACTAATAGCTAAAACGAGTTTTGTAAAATAAGTTAAGGTAGTTTTTACTTAAGGCGATTGCTACGGTCTGTTCCCAGCCAATCTCTCGCGAGATGGCGCTGAAGTCTAAATTTCTAGTTTATTTGAGTTTTTGCGTAATTGGAAAACTTTTAAGTCGTAGGAATAGTTTTTGCGGTAATTGAATATTATATTTTATTGAAATATGTCATATCACGGCCTTAAAATCCACCCAATTCGGTAAAATGATGTATTTTAACATCTGCCATTGCATACAGGGTCGTTTACACACACAGACGTATACAAATGTTTACTAAGATTGAACACTAGATGGCGTGAATGTAAAAAACAAGTTTTCCATTTTTCTGTATGGGTAGACAGAACTTCTAAACGCCATGGCGTTTAGAAGTTCCGTAGCAGGGTGGCGATGGCGCGCCATCGCCACCCTGCTACGGTTTATATTATGAACGATTGTTATAAAAATAAAAGTTATTGGCGTAAACTATTTTATTGATCAATAATTTTGGGGAAATAAATAATGTCAAAATTGATTACAATCAAACGCAGTTTTATTTTATTACATTACACTATTGTTTTTTTTTATCAAAACATGTATTTGAAGTAGCATATAATATGCTGATCCATGCCTATTCACTCAAAACTAATAACACTAATGATTTTTAACAGTAACAATTATTTCAATATTTAAGCATTTCATAACTAACACATAAGAATAATTCATAAACAAGATACAACAACAAATCTAAAACACTATTTATTATGTGATAATAACCAGGAAGGTGAAAAACATATTTCCGATTTCGACGCACTCAACAAAAGCTTTTAGTAAAACATAGTAACATATGGTTTCGCTTTTAGTTAGTAAGCATGTATGCCTAATGAAGTATTATTTCACGTTCTGATTTTACAGTAAATACAAAATAAAAAGAAATATACAATTGTTTTGTAGATTCTAAACAAACTACTACCAAAATACAATTAGAACAAAAATCATTTGACATGTTGATTTCACCCTCTGCCTTGAAACTTCCTGTCTTGAAACCACTGCTACACTGGTGCTGCAAAGAAAACATACTAAGTATATTTGTTACTTTTTGACAAATACTGTTTGGCATTCACTTCAAAATGGTAGTACCATCAATCTCCAAAGCTTGATGGTACCTCCACGGCACTCTCAGCCTTGAAACTGCCTGTCTTGAAACCACTGCCACACTGGTGCTGCAAAGAAAACGTACTAAGTATATTTGTTACTTTTTGACAAAATATTGTTTGCCATTCACTTCAAAATGTTAGTACCGCCAATCTAAGGCCAATTAATCTCAAGGTTCAACCACAGGTTCAGCTGTCACTGTGCTAGTACTAGGAGCACTGTAGGTGGCCTCTAAGCGGATTTTCGGATTTACACGAGCATGTTCTTGGTTGTGTATTCTGGGTACTGAAAGAAAAAAAAAAAAAAAAAAATGTGATGACCATAATAAAAGTATAATACCTATATCCTAGATCTATTTTCTCCTTTCTCAATATTTCGTGGGTTTTTTTACGTCATCTTATGGTTTTAGACTAAATGACCTCCACATGACGACCTACTGACCCTACATACACGTAGTGTTCCTTTTACGAGCAACAATAAACCATGCATAATTGATACATACATTATAGAGTTATCTATGACGATTTCTTCATTCACTGGCTTCTTCTTAGTTTCTTCAGAACGCCAAATTTTCACACGGCTGTAATACAATATATGAATGAAACTTTTGCCTACAGAAAATTTAGGTAAGTAGATACCTCGTGTCATCGTGAAATAGCGCGAAATCCATACATCCAAACTTGGCCGTGTTTACGAAGAAGCCGGATACAGAATTAGGTAGTCGTATTATGCAGGTTCAATTACCTCCTTTCAGCATAATATCTCCTTATTCCACTTCGAACTCGTTTCAAAGATTTGCGCGACCGCGAATATTCGTGTTGTCTGTACGACGCCTTGCTTGTTCGAACAGACATTGTAGACGTAATCTAAATCTGAAATATAGAAAAACAAATGAAATACGAAAGAATAAATTCCTTTTAGACACTCAGTATTTGAATAAAATATAATAATATCGTAAGTCACAACCGTGTATTGAAAGATCGCAAGTGGATGCAGATTATAAGATAGTCAGAATCATAGATCAATCTTTTATTTGATTGAGTTGCGTTCTGAAATAAGATCTAGAAAAATAAAATGTAACAGTAAAATTTACTTATCTTTATATTTCAATGTTATTTTTATATACCTGGTAGAACTGGCCGAAGAATAAAAAAAAATCGTATTACAATAAGCGATTTATTTTTAAACAATAAATTACGGAACAAAAAAAAGGATTGTAAGTAACTGAATTATGTTTATTTCTGAACGCACCATAAGTGTTCGACGAAGTCACGGTAATATTATAATACAGTAGTGTAACTCGGCCGCATGATAGAAATAAATGCCTACAGCCGCGCGGTACGTAAACATGCGTTAGGGATGCCCGTCTCCAGCATTTTAATTACATTTGCCTACTTTCTGTTTCTATTTAATTTTGTGATTGTAAATATCCTTTTTATAATTAATTAGGTACCTACCTACAACTCGCAACAACTCAAAACAAAAATTCTTTGGTCATCAAATAATTAATTATTAAAAAGCTGAACAGCCGACTACGAATGTTTTAAAATCACAACCCTCAAACATCTAAATATTATATATGAGTCTAGCTGTTGTTGTTAATACCGAGAAAAAAAAAACAGTTTTTAGTGGTATATGTTGTCATAGCAGCAGCAGAAACACTTTGTGAAAATTTCGAAAACTATCTAATGACACACAGACGGTAATTTTTTTTTCTAGTATAATTATACACACAGATAATAAACAAATATTATTAATAATAAAATACCACGTCTTTACTTTGAACTAACAAAACACACATGCACCGAAGTTTTAACACAAGCGTAAGTAGGTAGGTACCTACCGTATCATGATTCATTCAGAACCGCATATAACTACCTATTTCACTCGTCTCAATAACTTTCCGTTACTCTATTCGCTTTATTTATTAATCCAAACACCTTTTTTTTCGTGAGATAAAAGGAAATACTTATCCATAAAGACACACATTATGTACCTACCTACTAGTAAGTAAAATTATTTTATAGTCTTACCTTTCAGAGTTTCCAGGTAATTTAAAAAAAAACTTATGTCTGGATGCGTTATTGACGAATTCATACAACCAAAAACAGCACAATATTTCCTACTCGTCATAATAACTGATTTTTAGAGAAAAAATCGCGCGGTTATCGTTAAAAAAACAACAGACCGTCCGTTCGACACTGCGGTACAACCATGACTGTCTGCGCCCCAAGCGCACCGCGAGATCGAGGCGCGAGGTATAGCTCGTGACGACGTGAACGGAGTAGAGTATAGGTACCTACTTTGATAAAACAAACTAATAATATTATCTGTCTGTCTGAAAATTCGGAAAAGCATATTTTGCCAATGTTTGCAAGTTTAATTTTGTGACTACTTTGGTAGTTTACCGATTTATAATAATTGTATATATCGTTGTTCAAAAAATATTCAAACACGTTAAAATACACACATCAAAAGTGTCTAGGGATCAAGCATTTTTATGCGGATTTCTTGAGATTGAGATGTGGCTTTGTAATAAATTTATGATTATATAAATTTATATGGATCCTTTTTGGTGCATTTCATAATTTGAAACAGGAACTGTTAATCAAATTCGAGTAAAAGATGAAAATCAGCTGGCAATATTTTCCCTATAAAAACATACAACGCATTGAAGACATTATTAGTGCTACTGTTTCCCTACTACTGATTAAAACCAACGTTATTATGGAGCGGCGACGTCATTTAAGCAGGGAAGAAATGCTCAGAGCCGTGGGAATGATAGAAGCTGGTTCCCGGCAACGTACTGTGGCTTTAGCTCTGAATACAAGTCAGAGTGTTATCAGTCGACTTTGGACACGTTACCGAAGCACTGGTACCGTGGCTGAGCGCCATGGAGGACGGTATCGCTGCACCACACGGAGACAAGACCGATACATTCAAATCTTAACTCGAAGAGCTCCAACAATAACCGCCATGATGTTAGCCATGAGGCTTCATCACTCTTCAGGGAACTTAATTAGCGACCAAACAGTCAGAAACCGCTTGCATGAAGTGAACCTTCATTCCCGAAGACCGCTACGGGTACCACCTATAGCAATGCACAATCGTAGGATTCGATATCAATGGGCTCTTGAACACAGAAATTGGGCAGAAGAACAATGGCGTTTCGTGTGCTTTTCTGATGAGTCTCGTTTTGGTATGAGACCGGATACAAGACGTATACGACACTGGAGAACCCCTGGACGCCAACAGCGATTAAAATCCTGCCAGGAAGTCCATCCTTATAGTGGTGGAACCATCATGGTATGGGCGGGTATTTGGATCGGCGGAAGAACTGAGTTGATCTGGATCAGAGGCAACCTCAACGCTCAAATTTATGCTGAGACGATTGTATCTGACGTCATCGTTCCTCTACAAGTGCAAATCGGTCCCTTATTTCAGTTAATGCATGATAATGCACGACCGCACACCGCAAGAGTTGTAAGACAGACTCTCGCCGCAGCTAACATCAATGTCCTGCTCTGGCCTGCTCAGTCGCCAGACTTGAACCCGATTGAGCATGCATGGGATATGCTACAGAGAAGAGCTCTGCCGAATATGGAGGGTATCCAGTCGCAAGAAGACCTTTTTTTGTTGTTGCAACGAACATGGGCGGCCATTCCACAGCGTGATTTGGATGAACTCATTTTGAGTATGCCAAACCGATGTTCTTGTGTTGTTAGTGTTCGCGGTAGAAACACGGATTATTAATTGTTTAAGTTACCCAATAAAATTTTAAAGAAAACTGTTATTTCAGTCTTTTTTTCGAACTTTAATGTTAGTGGTTCAAATGTCAAAAATCCCTTTATTAGGAAAATGGCAAATTTCTTTATTAATGCAAAGGTGACTTGGTTTATCGTTACTGTGACAAACGAAAACACTTTATTTGATGAATCCTTAAAGAAAATTTTAATTAATATCAATCAGGAGAAAAGTTATTGCAAAAATATATGTTGATCCCTAGACACTTTTGATGTGTGTATGATACACTGATTTATCACTGGTTTCAGTGATGAACTGATGAGTCAATGTTAGCCAGAATACGAATCACTTTCGTCATACGTGTGTATGATTGATGTGATTAGCAATGTGGTGATATTTCAGAAAAATCACGGGCCAATTTGTTGTTTTTAATCCCACCGAAAATATAATTGCGTTATTAGAATAATTAATTACTATACCTACGATAAATTACAATATAGTCTCAAATGCATACTAGAGAAATATTGCAATTTGAATCAATTAAAATGCACAGCACACAAAAATAAATTCACAACACAAGAAATTCCGCGCGCAAATCATAGCGCGTGACAATGAAATCAAGAATGTAATTTTATATCGAGCCGAGACGACGGAGCCGAACAAAAGTACCTACAATACCACAGGACCTCTATTATAATAGAGGTCAGTGTACAATACCTACGACCACGGTCCACGCTACGAGTTGCCACACAACAATAATGAGTAATAAAATTGTTTACAAAAAAAAAACATAGATTTCTAAGGTCATTAGTTTTATGTTATTTTTTTTTTTGAACGATTGGAAATGAAATTACTCAATTATTGCAGTTAGAACTTTGAGTTATTAGAATTATAAGATAACAAACGCGAACGCGCACGACATCTAGCGCGTCAATGTTTAAACATCGCCTTTCGATTGCTTGTCAAAAGTCACGCACACTACTGTAGAAGTGTCAAATTTTGCCGGTATTTCACTGTTGTTTTTCTAAGTAAATAATGTAAGTTATTGATTAAAAAGGTCGAACGCGGACACATTTCATTGTAGAGAATCTTTGATCAATAATAGTAGACTAGATTAAGGATCAGGAACAAAACTAAGTCGCTCAAGTGGCCACGTTTGCACACACGTAAACATCTACAATTCTTAGAAAAAAGTTGAATAGTATTAACAACTTCAGTTTATTATAAACCTTAATGCTTAAACATAAAGTTTAATTACCATTGCAAAATATATTTATTATCGGAGAAAGTTTATAAGCAATAAATTTAAAATGTCGCTTGAAAATAAAAAGTCATCAGTATAAAAATATTTATTCTAAAATGAAACTTAAGTTCAAAGTAATTAGGTTCAAAACATTTTGTTTACAATTTCGTGCTTATTCTATTGTGGAACTAGAAATAGTTCTTGGTATTACATTTCAATGCTCAGAACACAGTAAGTATTGAAAGACGTAGAGTTGCAGAATATTTTTTTTTTTATGTTCATTTTCTATGGTGGCAATTATTTTTGACCGATTCAAAAAAGTAGTAGATACTATTTTAAATTGCCGCTATTACAACAAATAGGTATAAAAAAAGTAAAAATAATAATAAAGGGAGTCAAGAAACGCGTTTTCGGCGTATTCTTTATACAAAAGTATTTAAAATAGTAGTGTAATGTTTAATTACCTTTAAACAGATTCAGCTTGTTATAAAGCTGTCTTTTAGAAGTAATTTTTATTTGAGCAGCTTCTTTTTTACAAATATAATGTAATCTTACATCAATGAATTTTTCTATAATGAGTTTAATTAAGCTTATTTTATGGTTGTGTTCGTTTCCCCCAGAAAACACATCCTTTTCAATATATGCGTTTAAAACATTTACACATATAAAGTTTTTATCATACTTTTTTTGCATTGATTTGCCACCACTCATGCGAAGACAGTTCCGTATAACACGTTCGGTTTTCATGCATATGTCAAACACGTCATTTGAAGCATAACATAAACCACCCATGTCTCTTACATCTATTAATTTATGGAACCATAATTTTTCTTTAGCCCACAAATGCATTTTACAGTCCTCACAATTAATTTTCTTAACAAGGCTACTGACTACAAAACCAGAAATGTAACCTACTATTTGTGGAACAATATCTGAAGTTGGATTATAATCTAGTTTTTCAATCATTTCAGTGCAATTTGTCTGATATTTATCAAAACTCTGTTCTATGGATCTATTGTTTAAAATTTCTGCAGAACTTAAATTTTTCTCCTCGTTTTCTTCAAAACGGTAACCTATTGACAAGTTATTAATTTTGTTTAGTGATGATGATCCGGATAAAATTGGTATGTTCTCTATAGGTATACAATTTCCGGTAAATTTAGAGCCCAGTTCTAAATGAGACAGCAGTTTTTTAAAACTGGCTTTAAATTGTCTAGTGTTGGGATTATTATTATGTCCATTTTGACTCCGTATGTTCCCAAAAAATAGCTCGACATGGTCTTGGCTGAGTTTATATGTTAATAAAAAAGAAAGATTGTCAGTTGCAACTAAAGTTTTATACAAATAAGTCAGACTGTTGATGCACACTAATAGTCCTAATAATCCAGTATTATTCTGTGTTTTGATTAGGGGCACTTTTTTGGTTGAAAATACAGTTCTTATATCGGTACCGACTTTAAGAGTTCTTTTATTTGTAACATTAATTGCTAATGATAATAAGTAATCTTTAATTTGGTACAAGAATGACAATATTTTTTGTGAATTACCCTTATTCAAAGGGTGTTTGAATCCAAAGTCCTTAAGGTTTCTAGTATTTAGGGTATCAAAAAGATCATTAAGTATTTGAATAAATTCTACTGTGCTTTCTGATTCTCTAAATGCGGGAATTTTTAAGGTTTTATTACAAAAGTCTATAGCTTTGGCAACGCTTCTACTAAGAAGTCTCGTGGCTAATTTCACGTTCATTATTTGATTTTTAAAATGGACATGTCGATGTGAAAGTTTATTCGCCAAGTGTAAGCAGTTTTCTTCTTGCAGGTTATATAATTCCGATAAATATTGCCATCTAATTGATTTTTCACCGGTAGTATATATTACTTTCTTAGATTCGAAGGTGTTCCGCATCAGTTTTAACATATGACACGCTTCTAAAAATACTACAACATTATAATCAGCACTGGGGTGTTTGAAATCAGTTTTTAAGTTTTTTAAATCATCCAACACTCAACCCAATGTTTTCATCGTTGCAATATTGCTTTTGCAGCCATCGAACGTCACAGAACGAATTTGCACACCGATTTTATTGCATTTTTCTAAAGCCATCTTTATTAAATTCGCCTTCATATCTGCTTTAATACTGTCAATAAAAAATAAGCTAATGGTAGTTTCCAGGAATCATTGATTGCAACTAACATAAAAACATAAGCTTGGGTGGCCATTTGGCTACTGTCGTCGCTACCTAAACCCATATCTACTAGGCCCTCATAGATTTTACCTGTCCATATCTTTTGCCTCCTAATAGACATTTCATCAGCAACTAAAGCACATAAAATATTTTTATCACTAGATTTTACTTTCTCCTCAAGCCTATTTAACGTTTCGGTGCAAAATCCAGGTTCCGCATTTACACTTCGATACCATTCATATAATGTGTGGGGGTGGGGTAAACATGTATTAAACATTTTACGTACATATTTGTATGTAGATGGCGAGTAAAATGCAGCGTTAAAGCAAATTTTCTCGCACCTGGAGGATATTTTATGAACGGCCTCGTACGATTTTTTTTATTTTTAATGTACATTCCATTGAATAATTCTGCAACTTCAACATTTTTTGCCAAATCGAAAAATATTGAATCATCAATGGATTGTTTCTTTTGAAGCAAATTAATTATGTTTTTTAAAGAACTATTTTTCTTAGTTAGTCGGTTATTTACTTTTTTTAAATTATGTATTTTCTTAGATTTAGTGTCTATAATTCTGCGATATGTCGTCAATTTCTTTTTTAAGTACCCTTTTCTTGGAGTGTCACAAACAGATATTAAATCTGATAATGACGCATCAGGAGCTTCAGGAGACTTAAAACCAACTGCATCAGCCCGAGGCACGTCATGCAGTCCTGAAGTATCTTTAAAACTTAAAGTTGCTGAAGATGTGGCCTATAAAGAAACAAACACAGTTTATTGAAAACATTTGAAAAATAACTATAAAAAAAAAGAACTAATTTTCTTCTGTTAAGATTTTTACAAAATTTACCTGATCTTTCGTCAATTGTAAAGATATAGCTGATTGCACTTTTATTGGTCCGTGAATCTAAAAAAAAAGTCATAATCAACTTATTATTTTATCAAAACGTTATCTTACACCAACTTTTTTAATACTTTATGATAATTACCTGCAATTTGGGAACCGCTTTTTTTAGTAATCTACGCCTTTGCGTGTTTCCAGTTATGTCGAATCCGTCAAAATGAATCGAACATATTCTAGAATTTTTACAAGGGTTGTATATTTCTTCTCCTCTTTCTTTCGCGACAATAGATACCCATTCTGCACAGCGAAATGGGTCACTAGGAAATCTACAAATAAAAATACCATTACAAAATAACAACACTACTCCATGCATTCCCTGTTCAAGAACAGTCGATGTTCGATACAATAGTTGGTGCGTCGTAACAAACATTGGCCAAACAATTATAATATTAGCTAATTGAATTAAATTTACAATTTAATTCTGTTTTTACTTTATGAAAAACACTTACTGATTTAAACTTACCGAAAAAAAGATAAGGTATCTGTACCAGTGATGGACGGTTTAAGGTCGATGAAGTGCGTATAAAATTTCCAATAAAAAAAGTTGCGGGCCGATTCTTGCAATGGTTGTAGATAAAGTTGGTTATGGATTTTTAGCATCTAATAAGAGAATACTACATTTATTATAGTAATTTCCATAAACATAAATTTACGAAAAAAAATAGTCTTTAAATTATCTAGTTATGGACAAGTCATACACCAATGATTGACGCCTAGTTATGCACAGTGTTCCGGTATTGGACACCTAGTAATAGACACTTGATAGATACAAATAAATAAAAATACTGTTTATTTAGAAACAAATTTTATTTGCTATTACGTCTTCTAAAATAAAAGTTCTTATTAATCATAAAATAAAGTATTACTTTATTATGGTAAATCACTATAAATCACAATGTAGGGTGGGGGTGGCAACAATGAACCACAAAAAGTTTGAGCAGTTATAACTTCACTTCTATAGCGATCTATATTGAACTAATCACACCAAACGCAAGGAAATTTAATAAAGTTTAAACACACTTATTACGTTTCCGTATAAATTATATCACGGATTTTTCAGGTATTTTTTTTTTTAATTAGGAAAACGGTTCACTGTGTACCGCCCATGGTGCACAATGAACCGGGGGGTAGTACTCAATGTACCGAAGAAGTTTACAGTGAACCTTAGGCTACATATCTAAACTTTTAAGTGAAATAAAATATATTTGTATTATTTTAAAAGGTATTTATTATCCATACTTTGACAGAGTTTAATTAATGTACTGTGCAAAGTTGTAACAAAATATATTTATTCCTTTATTTTGAGCACTTTCTTCAGTGCAGCGACCAACAAACCTAGCCCTATAATAAAAAATATGACAAAATTTTAATTATTATTACTACTCAGACTCATAGTTTCAATATCACATTAACCTAGTAAAAGTAAACTAGTTACCTAGCATATTTAAGTATTAAAAAAGTTTAGGTAGTATAAAAATCTGATGACACTAAATAATAATGTGGATCATTATTATCTAAAGAGAGGTCAAATCAACAGCAAAATGAGTAAAGTACAACCAGCGATCACACATAAAAATATGTTCTTAAGGTAAAGAACGTTATAAAAACATTAACAAAATCAATAACGCAAATTAAGCAGCGACATATCCACAGGAAATTTATAAGTTGCCTGCCGTCTATTGGTTCCTTGTATCTTAGGAGAAGGAAGAATATATTTTATTTCTGCCAATATGACACCTGCTGTGTCAGGTTCAAGAGGTTCCGAAAATGTTTGATTCCATTTGCTTTTTAATTTCAGGTAAAAAACATAATAGTCACAATCTTCATCCTTCAATTTTTCTATAACTTTTGCAACATAGTGAACATTAGATTTTTTGGAATGCAACATAATAATCACATAGTCTCCCGGACGGGGGTTTCTTACAAGTGGAAGAAAGTTGTTATCCAAAATTAGTTCTTCCTCTTCCGACTCGCTTATGAAATTTTCTGCTCCAGAAGATGACCCACTGCACTGAAGTTCTATATTTTCCGCATCTGATGAATCAGAATCAACCCTGAGAACCTGCTTCTTCCGCTTGGGAATTTTAAATAAATCTTTTTTTACCGTTTTTATAATTTTGGTGTTCTTATTTTGCTTAATTTCAGCCAAAGCATTTTTTTCGGGCGTATCCGTCGCTATCATGCTCTTCCCAAGACGTCGTTTTTGGCGATTAACTTTGCGAGGACCTGCCTTCAATGGTGGTCGAAATACTTTTGGCGAAATGAAATGACTTAGGGACTGGCCTGCCTCTGTAGATGAATTGGTGTTTATATTGGAAGCAATTTCATTTATAACTGCAGATGTGCTTGGCTGACAATCCTCTATATTAGTTTGCTGTGGTTGAATGTCTCTAATTGCTGATGATACCGGTTGCGTTGGGCTATTTTCAGTGTCCTCAACTGCAGAGAAGCTCAAAATAGAAGGTGAATCGTAATTATAACGGTCAACTCTTTTATAATCGGTATTATCGAGCACATTTGGTGCTGGTCTATTTGTTACTTCACTTGGTAGAAAGTCAATTTCAGTGAAAATATTTTCATCTAAAGGAAATATGCCACATTTCTTGAACGCATTTGTTATATTTACGGGGGTCATAGACTTCATATATGCTGAACCAACACATTCTGCAATATTATAAATACTAAAAGTCTGACCTGGATGCCGCATTAACCACGAATCCACAGCCGAGTTATAGTAAGTTTTAAAAGGGGCAAGTAGACCAACATCTAAGGGCTGCATTTTTGCTGTGGTATGAGGATGGAGAGTTAATATTGTGACACCCGAGGCTTTTGCCAAGTCTAGAGCCTCTATTGATAGATGGCTCTCATGATTATCCATTAAGAGCAAAGCAGGGTTTTCTTTTGATGCGTATGTAAATTTAATAAAATGTTTCATTACTTGCACAAAGAGATCTCCATTCATCCAGCCACTAGGTGTTGATAAGCCTAGGGTTCCCGGAGGGGCCCCATTCAGCATATGTTGCTTAAAATTTTTTCGCGGAAAAACCATAACTGGTGGCAAAAAATGTCCAATAGCATTTACTAAGCAACATGTAGTGACTAGCACACCGCGCTCGCCACTTGTGACTTTACATGAACTACGTCCTTTGGGAGCCAAAACTTTTTGTGGACGTTGCACGGTTGTGGTTGAAGTTTCATCTAGGTTATATAGGCGGCTTCCATTTCCAAAAGATGGATGACGATTCATAGCTTCTTTAAGTTTTGCAAAGAATCTTTGAATATTTTCTTTGTTGAAAGATGTGGCTCTTGCCAAAGAACAGGCTTCTGGTTTTTTTATTGATAGATCTGGGTGTCTCTTCCTAAAACCCTTTAACCAGTCCTTGCCAGCAATCTCTTCTTTGTGCCATGATTGAGGGATCTCTATATCATTTATCTTTGCCATCTGATAGGCAACCCTGCGGCACTCTTTAGAAGTCAAACCATAAAATTTGTCAGCACATTCAATAACGTATTCTTTCAAAGACGCCTCTTGTTCCTCATTGAAAACTTTATTGACTTCATAATGAGGGACTAATCTAGCGTTGGAGTCTTTTTCATATTTTAGAATATATCTTCGAAGCGTAGGATACGAAACCTGAGATTCTTGAGCAGCTTTACGTATGGACATTCCGCGACGGTGCAAATCGATACCTTTTTGAATTTGTTCAGATGTATGTGAACCTTTTTTTCGAGATTCCCTGCCCAGTGTGTGTCTCCCCATACTAAAACAAATATTTAAACATAATTATTTTAAATATATTTTTAGTTTTATCTCCCATCTATTTTTATCAATCTTATCATACATAAAGCTGTACACAATGAACCATGTTCACTGTGTGTCTAAGGGTACACAATGAACCATGGTTCACTGTGTACCTCTTAGGCACTGATCACTGTGCACCACCCCTGCATATTTTTGTTAGAAGTTATGTAGGTTTGAACAGAAACAACTGGCCGCTTAAATTCTTACTCTAAAAGAAGCGTAATAAACCATTCCAAACGGTAAATTAATAAGCTACAAGATGCTTGTAACACAAAAACAGTAAAGAAGAAAAGATACTCACGTGTTTTTCTTACTTTTTTTAGTTCAAAACAAAAAATACGTCCGTGCGCGTCCATTTACAACGGCGGCTCGTGAGCGACTAAGGGTCGCGGTGCGGGGTGCGGGGAACGTACTATTCACGCAAATGACCTATTATGGCAACGCTGCATAGCGTGGCCACCTATAGTGATTCACTGTGTCCACCTGATTCACTGTTGCCACCCCCACCCTACTTACACATAGGTTTCGTTTGTTAAAAAAATATATATATAAAATTATATTACATACTTTTACTTTGCTTAAAAACTATTTTGGTTTATTATGATTCTCAAATACAATTCTTAAAATATCTAAATTAATTCTTTCACATCAATGACATGCGGAAAAACAAAAATATTATTTTGGCGTTTAGGCTCGGGCAAATAACTTAAGATATCAGTCAAATCAATTATGGACACATCTTTTTCGATTATTTTAAAATTAGTTTTCGATTTACAGCTACGCAGTCCTTGAACTACAACCTTATGTTTAAAAATTTCTTGTATCATACACACGTAACGGTAAGTCTTTGTTGTACTCTTGCCATCGAATTTGACAAGAACATATTTTCCGACTGACAGTCCATTTGGAACATTCAAATTATCTGAACAACTTGGATCAGATGATTTACGTTGTTTGGATACTTTGAATTTTCCAGTTTTGTCGTCTAGTACCATTTGCACGTCAACACTGCTCAATATTTGTATTGGACAGGTACGGTTTGGCGTATGAATAGTTTCTGTTAAAACGTTTTGTCTTCCTACTGTTCTCTTCACCTTGCATTCTTTTCCTTCGTCATTGTTCTCCTCGTTCTCTACATGTGGCCGTTCATTTTCAGTGTTGTTTTCCAAATCTGTTTCAAACTCAATTTCACTTTCGCCTGACTCTGCATATGTTATATCACTGTCTTCAGTATCACTCGATGTTACGGATTGCTTTTTACGTTTTCTATTCTTGGTTTTATTTCCGTTGCGACTTGCACTTTTCGTTTGGTCACGTTTGGTCTTGCTTTCTATTCTTTCTTGTTTTCGTTTTTCCTTTTCTTCTTTTCGTTTTTCCTTTTCTTCTTCTTTATTTTTTTTTCCAATTCCTTCTTCCTGTAAAATTCTCTCCAAGCTTCACTCGTAATTGTTGATGGTAGCTTTTCTTTTAAGATCCTTCTTTTCTTTTTTATAGTGGGTTCCGGCCAGAAAAGAGCTTTCTTAAATGGTGATGGTACTATGATGTTTTGTTCACATAACATGTGTTCTGCAAAACTCGTCGATGGCATATTTTTAACCGGAGTTTTTTGTATCATATTGAAAAATTCCTGGTTTTGAAGTATGTCTGGCCCGGTACTGATACATGTGTTGTATGGCATAATCGTAGTTGTATCTTCGTTTACTTCTGCAAAGGATGTCGATGGCATATTTTTCAAATAAGAGCTACAGAGAGTGGTAGCGTCTTCTTGGTGAGTTGCAATGATGTCCTCAGAAGTCTGCTCTGGACCAGTGTTGCTTTCTTTTCCCATTTGCTCTAACTCTGTTGCCACTTCCTGATTTTCAAATTCGACTCTGTTTGCATGACACAACTGTTTATACTTCGCCCAAATTGTGTATAGAGTTAAATCTTCATCTGGCAAAACGTTATTCAAATCAGTTCTCGGGATATAGAAACATCTTTTATATAAGTCCAGTTTTGGCTGTGTGAACGTTTTGACTATTTCCTGTTCCAGTTTCGTTATGAACTCTAAGTCCTTCTGTGTGAAATGTTGAGTAGCATTTGTCGATCTTCTGTTATGGGCGTGCATTTTAGAAAAATCAACATATTCCGGACCAAATGGAAACAAACCTCCAGCCCGAAAACCATTTTTTATGCTTTCTTCTGAGAGTTCTTCTAGAGCACTCTTTAGTATAATTGCAAATTTGTCTTTTTTGACTTGCTGTCCCAAGTTTTCGGTTTTCCATATGCGAACATGTTTACGCCAGAATGCTTTTAGTGGTCTGAAAACTGCGAGATCCATTGGCTGTAGCAAATGTGTGCTATTAGGATACAGCGTAATAATTTCAATTTGACTCTGAGAACAAAAGTCTGATAGATGTTTTGTGACGTGTGAGGCATGGCCATCTAGGAAGAAAACCACTGGCAGTTTTATTTTGTATTCAATAAGCCAGGGGTGAAATATGTTCGTGATATACTCATAGAATGTGCTGCTACACATCCAACCACTTTCGGATTTACCTATAGCCCATGAGTTTGGAACGCTTTCTGCAATATGCTTTGGAACTCGCTCGTATGCAAAAACGATCATCGGCGGTGCTAATTGTCCTGCTGCATTTGCAGTAATGAGCACAGTAAGATTTTCTTTTTCGTTCCCTGAAACGCTGTATACATTTTTGTCGCCTTTTTTCACCAAGACATGACCAGGGTTTGGATTTAGAAAGAAGGCACTTTCGTCCGTGTTGAATACTCTCGTGGGATCCTTCATAACGTCGCCAAGACCTTGGTTATGTAAATAATCACCAACTTCAGAAAACCAGCTAGTTATTTGTTTTTCGGTTACAGCTTCTCTAGATGTTGTCAAGTTTTGAGAAAGCCTTTCAGAGACTTCAGGGTGACGTTTAAGAAACGCTTGGTACCATTTGCGCCCTGATCTACCATCGGTAAAAGGCGTCTGTTTATTATTTGATTTAACAATCGCCTGGACACTGTCCAGTAGCTGTTCTTTAGCCACTGGACAGTGCCTTTCTGACATAGCGAATAACCATTTTACCAAAATGTTTTCTTCTTCTTTCGTCAATATTGACGATGGGCCCATAGAACATACTGCCGGACTCTTACCAGTGCACTTATTGTGTAAGGTTATTCGTGGTACACCATATTTTTTGGCTGCAGAGCACACGCTCTCTTCTGTTTTTACTGCTTCCAAAGCATGTTGCATTTGAAGTGGTGTATAATTTTTCACCGGCGCCATGACTGTAAGAAAAATCTTGTTTGTAGTACCTACAGTAATGGAATGAACCAGTGATGGACACCCCACTAATGAACACGTCTGTCCATTACTGGTAAAAAGCTTTATAAAGTCATCGCAAAAAGATATTTCATTGACTTCGAGAAATAAATGTAGAATCGACTAAAATCTTTAAAAAAATGCACTGCACTAGTAATCGACACAATGTCCATAACTAGGACATGTCATAATAACAGGTACTAGTCATGGACATAGCAAAAAAAAAAACAAACCACGTTATTGTTTGCAATACTTTTAAGTAAGATTGTTTGGAAAAGAGGTTAATTAAGCCACAAACTTATTATTTATTCATTATTACCTTAATTGAATTGACAAAAAAATTCATCAGCAACTTACCTCGCTATCAAACTCACTTATAAAACGATATTACTGGTGACACGCGCTGTTTATCTGACCACCATTTTGAAACTGAACCACAGACATACATCAGCTGTCAATATTTTGACACTTTAATCCTTTTTCTCTGTGGTAAAGTATTGCCAGGTAACAAAAGCGTTGTAGAATCCTTATTAATTAGGACTCAACCAAAAATGTTCATCACTGGTACGCTGTCCATTACCGGTGCACTTACCTTATTCCTTCCAAAACCTTGGTGTTACGGTGGTTATTTACACAGTTTTTGAACGCGCACTGCGGCATTTTGACGTCTTAATGTTGGCTATGATTGGACCATACTAATTTGAAATAAGACCACAAACGTATTCGTGGTCTTATTTTTCGGGCCGTTTTTGAAGCGCTTATCGGGAATCTAGTCTACTATTATTGATCGAAGTAGAGAATTGATAAAATGATTAGTTTTAAAGAAAGAGTGTCTGTGTTTAGTGTATATAGGTGTTCAAAAATGTATGGACGGAGGGGCGGAACATTAACCTTAACCGTTTCAGTTAAATGAAATTAAACAAGTTTTGTAGTATTTACAAAACCGTTTTTTTTTTCCGTAGTTTCACAGACATTTTAATAGTAACTAAACTACTTTACTATTTGTAACAAAACTGAACTTCGTGCAGTTATAACTACCAATTTGTTTAATTATAAATAGCTAAACTTTCATATTATTGACACACAAACAGTTTATTTCGTTGTAAGGAAACAGTTTATCCACATGTGTTTGTTTTGTTGTCAAAACAATTCGTAAAGCTACCTATAACAGAGTTGTTTAATTACTCGTAAATAACTGATTTAGTTAATAGTTACAAAACTGTTTATCTATTTATTGCTTTTCTTGTTTTGCTACCTAATAGCCGCGTTCGCTGGTTCTAGTTTAGGGCTCCCGCAGATTGTCGATCGGTATTCAGCTCGGTTAATTTAATCATATTTTTTATATCAATGACTAATAAATAGCTGAAATGGATACCGATCGACCACATGCAGAAGCCCTTCTTAGAGGAATTCTAGTCAATATTTAAATTCATTTTAAATTACTTAATGTTATTTTAGATGCAAAGAGAGTACATAGTTACATAAATATTTTTATAATGTTGCTGCAATAACAGTTTAAAAGAAATTGAGTATTGACTTGATGTGGGTAAACAAAAAATAAAAGAATCTAGTTGGTATACATTGACGTATATTCAGTTTTAAAAAATGACATAATACTTTAACGCAACACAAATGACAATGTTAACAATCTTTGACACTTAGCCTGCTAAGTGCACATATTCATTTACATTTCGAAGAAAATTTCAGATTGTCCTAGTTTTTGTGAAGGTATGTCCTGTACCTTTACAAAAACTAGGACAATCTGAAATTTTCCATAGTATCTAATAATAAAGTCTTAAAACAATTCTTAGTCTAATAACAAAACATAATTCTCAAATAAGTATATGTTAAATAGTAGCAAAGTTTTATCAATATTTAGCTGTGCCACCTGACCAACAATACCACAACTTGCATTTTAATATATTTACTAAAAAGTTATCAAAAAGTTAGTCTTTTTACCCTTAATATAGTTGCCTAATAATGCTCGTATAGGAATTCCAGAAACTAAAACAACAAGAAACATCATATCGCATATTGTTGAGGACCACATATCAAGCAGAAGTCTCCTTCAGTGATGATCCAACGACCATGATAAATGGCTGTAAAAGCAGTTATAATTCTAGTAGTTTGTCTCTTCTTCTGGTCAACCTCAGCTGCACTTTTAACGTGGCTGGTAAAAGCATTGAGTACTTCCTGCTTGGCGGGTCGCCATTGATGTTGCTTTCCTTTTTTTGGCCCAATTATGGTGTTATTGCTCATCAACAATGGTATGATCATAAATGCAGCTAGGTCCGTTGCCTCTTCATTATTTTCTGGAAACAAAAAATATCAATAACATACTTATCAATCAAATTATTAAATTTGATAACATCTATTAAAAACAAGTATTTGATTAAGATGAAGTGAGCCCCAAAGTCTATATTTTTCCAAATCATCTAGTCTCAAACTAGTTAGCGCCTGGACTACGAATAGTAGCTAATGGAGAAACATACTCAATAAACAAATACAAATACAACAAAAATACAAAATGTTTTATTTGAGTACCAACTAGTATACATTAGTTTTTGATTGGAATCTCCTTTTAAGCATGATGACGCCTGTGTTAGGAGAGTCCGCACTTCCTTAAGCTTTGGCTGTTTGTACAATTAACAAAATTATTAGATTTTTAGTTTCTAGAGTTACACATTTCAGTTATAGCAAGTTTACTATACTTACATTTTTTACTCGAGCGCGCTATGCGTGCTTTATTGCCAATTACATAAATAAAGTGTAATTAATATAAATTCAAGCACACGCTCATGAATTTAGGAAAAGGTATACATTAATGTCGGTGTGTTGGGTGTGCGGAGTGTGTGATATGTGAGGGGTGTGAGAGGTGTGACGAGTGTGTGGTGTAAGAAGAGTGAGGGGTGTGTGAGGTGTGTCATGTGTGTGGTGTGTGATTTGTGCGGGGTGCGTGAGGTGTGCGAGGTGTGTGGTTGGTGTTGATGTGAGTATCAGGGAGGATGTGCGTGTGGATGTGGCGGTGCCAGTATAACTAATTTCCACTTATTGTAACAATAATTCAATATCGGAATAGGTGCGTGATTTTAACCATTCTATTAGTGTTTTCTTACATTTATGAAGATGTTCAGTGTAAATGTATATGTCTTTGTTTATTTTATTATATAGCCGTGTAGATTGATTATTATATTGTGTAGCAGCAAAATTGGTTTTAGATTGTGGGACTTGCGCAATAATATCCTTTCTTCTTTTTAATATTATGTTTTTATCATATGTAAGTGTCTTATGCTTTTTTAAGATCGAGGCACATATATATAATTTTCTAACAGATAGCAGGCCGCTGATCTCATACAGACTTTCAGTAGGGAATCTCCGTTTCTTAAAATACATTATTTTTATCAGACTTCTTTGTGCTCGTTCAACATTCATGAATTTTGATTTCGCTGCCCCACCCCATACAGGTATACAGTAGACTATCACAGATTGTGCAAGGGCTGTGTAGATTTCATTTAGCAAATTTCTCTTATCGCCCACTTTTGTGGCTATACTTGTAGGGACCACGTGTCTCAATGATTTAAATATCCATCCCAATTTTCGTATCCTATCGGCAACATGCTCGAGGTGGGAGTACCAACTCATGTGTTGGTCAATTATGACACCTAAATATTTTGTTTGTGTTACTTTATTAATTATAGGACATGTACAGGCATAATTCATGGCTCGTTTACAGGAATGTATTTTGATATATAAATCTTGATCTGGTTGTGAGCGATTTCTAATTGTGAAACATATATAATTGGTTTTGGTTGCGTTTAGCGTGAGGAGATTTTCATTAAGCCAGTTAGCAATTTGAGCCATACCTATTTCAGCTCTGAGCTTTACTTCGGACCAGTTATTCCCATAGAAGACAATGGAGGTATCATCGGCGTATGAGAAGATTTTTGCGTTATCTACTTTTAAGTTACATAGATCATTAATGTACATTAAGAACGTTGTGTTGTGAACGTTGAGTTGTGTTGGTCCTAATACGCTTCCTTGAGGCACGCCGAACGATACCTTCTCATCATTACTGATGTATGTCCCTATCTTAACCCTCTGCCTTCTGTTTGATAGATAATCTTTGAAAAACATGAGAGGGGTTCCCCTTATTCCATTTCTTTCTAGCTTGGACAAAAGGGTCGGAACAGCAACGGTGTCAAAAGCTTTTTTTATATCAAGGAATACAGCCAGACACTTTTTCCCAGAGTCGACATAATCAGTTACCAGCGAGCTGAGTGCTGTAACTGCATCCTCAGTTGATATTCCCTGTCTGAAACCAAATTGTGTTGATGATAATATTTTAAATTTTTTGAGGTAATGTAAGAGTCTTATATTAATGATTTTTTCTAAAACCTTGGATAAACCTGGTAAGACAGAAATAGGTCTGTAGTTATTGACATCGTCGCTGTTCCCTCCCTTGTGAACCGGTGTAATGATGGATTGCTTCAGTAGTGTCTGAAAGATACCTTTTCTAAAACAGAGATTTACCAGATGAGTAATAACAGGAACAATGTCCTTGCTAATATATTTTAGGAATTTATTGGAATATTATCCCATCCTGGGGCACTGTCGGATTTCAAACTCATCAAAACACTTTCTACTTCCATAGGATCAGTGTCCAAGAGCATAAAAGAATTAGTTTGTGTAGGTGGTATGTTAGTTCGGCCAGACGTATTATTAATTGGAATTTTCTGGGCTAATTGCTTTCCAATATTAGCAAAAAAGTTATTTACAGAGTTCACTGATGCATTGGGAGAGGGCAGGATTTTTAACAATTCAGTGCTTTGATTTTTAGGTTTATTTGAGTAGGTGATTGATTTTATATTTTTCCATAGTAATTTCGTATTTGTAACCGATTTAGTAAGTAATTCTCTCTTGTATTTTCTTTTCAATTTATTTAAGAGATTATTACAGTAATTTCTGTAACGACTGTAAGTTATTTTTAAAATATCATTATACGGGTCTGATCGATAGCTTTTTTGTAATTTATTACGATTTTTTATACACTTTAATAATCCAGAGGTGATCCAAGGTTTAATTATACGTTTGCTGCTAGCGATAACCTTCGTATTAGTATTGTATTTAATAGAATCAATCAGTTTTTGAATGAGTTTTTCTGTCAACAGATTCGGGTCGTCACAAAAAAGCAAATCTGCAAGATTTTTTTCCTGTAAATATTTTAGTGCATTTTCAAAGTTTATGGTCGTGGTGATTTTACTAGCGGAATCCTTATTTTTTATTTTGGAAAGTGATAAAAATGTAGTACAGTGATCGGTAATTGTAGTTTTTAAGACAGCAATTGAAGCTGATGACTTTTTTTTATTAATCCTCAACATGAAGTGGTCGAGGCAGTTCCGTTCTCTGGTCGGTAATGTATGACCAGGTAAAATACCATACGTCGACAACATGTTAAGATAGTACACTCGATTTTTTTTATCATGAGACATTTCTATCTCTTTCGCTCTTATGTTAATATTTATGTCTCCCGTTATTATTATGTTTCCTTGTGTAGTCAACGTATCTAAGTGTTGACTGTGTGACTCCATAAAAATATCAAGGTTGGTATTGCATGGAGACCGGTAAATACACAAAAGAGTGTTACCTAGTATTTCTAATTGTAAACAGGTCGCTTGGTCAAGCTGGATTTCATGAATTTTTGATTTTAAAGTTTTTTTAAGGAATACCACTACTCCATCATTTTGATTCATCTGGCGTGTTGATACAAAAGCCTGATAATTGCTGAGTTGAGGTATATGTTTGTTTTTATTTAATCTACATTCTGTTAATACTATCACATCTGTTTCGAACTTAAAAGTAGACATCATAACGACGAAATCATCAAAGTTGCAGTATATACTTCTTATGTTCTGAGATATGATGGTGAAATCATTTTTTTTAACGTATATATGATCAGAAAGATTTGAAGGATCACATACAACTGTCCTCGAAATTTCAATGTTGTCTATGTCATTGATTGTTTGCAATGTGTTACTCATAAATGATACCAGATATTATTGAGGTCATCACAAGGCTGTCGTAATAATACCACATTGATATATGTATGTTCACAATAGGGGTAAAGGATGAGAGAAGGTAACGAGCAAATTGTGGGAATATTTATAGTGGTGTAGGTTTTTTTATGAAACAATGATTTCGAATATTTATATTTAAATATAAGTTCTATTGTATAATTGATATATTTATGAAACGGGTCCAATATTTGAGTGTATAGTTCCAAATCCATATGTGTGATGTGAAAATTGGGTGCACATTTGTTAAATTGTTTTTGTGTGATGGTGTAGATGAATAGCTTATGTTTTGTTTGTTTGTGTGAGTTTGTAGTATTAAAAAGTAAGTTAAGTTCGTATAGACTGAGTGTAGGTGTGTGTATAGTGAGCTTAACGTGTTTGTGTAAGTTAGGAATACAAAGAGTTTTAAAAAATATAGAAAAAATATCAGAAAAGTACCTTAATGCTACGCAGATACTGCTATGGTAGACTGACAAGAGATAACGCGTGATGAATAATGCATGACTACAGAAGTACTCTGCAGATAGTCATGTTTTCACTGTAAGTTGATGAATTTGTTCTTCACTTCTTATAGTTATTATTTTCGATTGATCATCCCTTTTTACATAAACTTTGCCATATGCAGTCCAGCAATATTTATAGTCTCCAGTTTTTATTAGATCTCTGGCAAGAAAATACAGACGAGATCCCTTAGCCGTTAGATGTTCAGACAGAAAGATAGGGGTGTCTTCTTGGGACTTAAAACCAAGATGTTTGCAGCATAGCTTGGCCTGATTCTTTTTATTGAATGCCTTTCCCTTTCTTAGTAGCTCATTTTTTAAAATAGTGGATCCAGTTTCTACAACAATGGGAGTATTTTGGATGTCATTTATAGTTGTTATGGGTGTGTAGTAGGCAGGGTAAATGAAAGAAAGTCAATCTGCTTAGGTACTCACAGTTGTATTGAGTAGCACACACACACAACACGGAAAACAGTCAGAAGGAGAACAGTACGATAGGCACACAGTCACAATAGTCACAGCACAATGATAACAGTTATGATTATTATACGAAACAATAATAGGCGAACAAGGTATTAACAGAAGGTGCGTAAGCAATGCGAAGTTTTCGACTGAAGGTCGTGGCAAGGTGAACGGACGATCGCTGCCTCGTACTCCCACTTCCGCGCTTGCCGGCTACGTCACGATGACGTAGCTCGCCGTGCGCGAGTCCAGTAGCATACGTTACAGTGGCGCGTCATCATCCGACATAACCCTAACCAGAATGTTAGTGAATGTGAATGTTTTGTAATTGTTAATATAAATAAATGGAAATAAATATTGTGATTGTGTTTGTATATAAATGTGTTGTGTGAGTTTATAATATACATAAATAAATAAGTGGTATGGTATGTACCCCACACCACCCCCCTCCAGAGACCGTCAAGGGCGATAAAAATGAGGCTGAGGGAATGTAAGCTGTCGAAAATTTGTTTCCGCAACATCTTGGGTACAAATGGCCTGGGGGACACTGTACTGACGTCGCAGTACACTATCGAACGCTCCCCAGGGACTTGCACCTTCTCCAGCACAAGTGAAGACCCTTCCTGAAGAAGTTCCTTCAGTTCTGGATCTGATGCCTGAGATTTCGCGAGGATGTCTAGACTGACTGGAGTTTGTATCTCCTCCACGCGTGATAGGGGGTCGGCCACGACATTGTCTTTGCCGGAGATGTGTCGTATGTCGGTGGTAAATTGTGCGATGAAGTCTAAGTATCTAAACTGCCTAGGTGAACAGTTCTTCTTCCTCTCGTGGAATGCAAAACTGATCGGCTTGTGGTCAGTATACACGACGAAGTGTCTAGCCTCCAGCATGTGGCGAAAGTATTTGATGGCCTCGTAAATGGCCAGCAGTTCCCTGTCATAGGGAGAATACTTTGCTTGCGAAGGGCTGAGCTTTCGGGAAAAGAAAGCTAATGGCTGCCATCCGTCGTCGCTGAGCTGCTGTAACACCGCGCCGATTGCAGTATCCGACGCATCGGTGACCAATGCGAGTTTGGCATTGCAATCGGGGTGAGCTAATAAAGCAGCATTGGCCAGGCTTTCTTTGCAGTCCTCGAATGCCTGCAAAGTATTCTCCGCAAGGCATATAGGATGCGAGCCCTTTACGTTGCCGATCAGCAAGTTGTGAAGAGGCGCCTGTATTTGAGCTGCGTGAGGCATGAAGCGCCTGTAAAAATTGATCATGCCCAAAAATCGGCGCAACTGACGAACATCTTTAGGCTGAGGGAACTTCTTGATGGCGTCCACCTTAGTGTCAAGTGGTTTGGTGCCCTTTTCGGAGATATGATAACCTAAGAAAGTTACTTCCGGGACACCGAAAACACACTTGGACGTGTTTATTAACATGTCGAAGTCCTTCATCCTGGTGAAAATGATGCGTAGATGTTCCTCGTGCTCTGCTTCTGTCCTGGAGAAGATCAAAAAATCGTCCAAATAGCAATAGCAGAAGTCTAGTCCTCTCGTCATCTCGTCGACAAAACGTTGAAATGTCTGGCCTGCGTTGCGCAGACCAATCGTCATGTACGGAAATTCGTACAGCCCGAACGGTGTGGTAATTGCCGTCTTCGGAATGTCATCCTGGCTGACAGGTATTTGATTATAGGCTTTCACGAGGTCAATAGTGCTGAAAACTCGACAGCCTGAAATGCTGTGTGCAAAATCGTGAATGTGCCTAATCGGGTACCAGTCAGGAACAGTTCGCGCGTTGAGCATACGGTAGTCTCCGCAAGGTCGCCAACCGTTGTCCTTTTTCGGGGCAAGATGGAGTGGGGATGACCAAGGACTCTCCGAGGGTCTAGCGGTTCCATTGGCCAGCATCAGCTGGAACTCCTGTTGAGCAATTTTTAACTTGTCCGGCGCTAATCGCCGAAATGAAGAAGATACTGGAGGGCCTGGGGTCGTGCGAATATGGAGTACGGTGTTATGTGGTGTAGTGCGTAGTGTACCGGCGGGTCGGGTGATGTCAGGAAAGCTTTCTAGGATTTTGTGATACCTTGAATCACCAGTTGTTACCTTTACTGAAAATAAAGACGAATCTGAGTGATTCGAGGCTAATGCAAAACAATTGGTGCTACTGTCAATTAGCCGTTGATTACGACAGTCAACGGTCAAAGAGTAAAAACACAGAAAGTCCACTCCGATAATCGGTTTAGTAACTTCAGCTACCACAAAACGCCACTTAAAGTCTCTACGAAGTCCAAGATTCAGGTTGAGATCGAGGAAACCATACGTTGGAATGGGCGTCCCATTCGCGGCCACGAGTTGGTAATTTGTAGGTGCACGACGTTCGCTGAGCAGACGACGAGGGTAGACACAGAGGTCGCTTCCAGTATCGACCAGAAACTGCGTCTTCGTGCTTCGGTCTGCGATGAATAGGCGACCAGTAGAAGCGGGGCAATCGTCTGTCGCACTTACCGACTGCCCGCGGCGTTTCCCTTCTTGTAGTCGCAGGGGTTTATGCAACGCTTAGCCTTCTCACCATGCGTGGAATGGTACCAGCACTCTGGGTGCCTCCGATAGCTCGAATCAGAGCGGGTCGACGATCGGTGGCGTGAGTTGCGTCTCGTCTCGCGATCACGGCTGTGCGAACGATTACGAGATCGACTATCACGCAGTTGCACCGTCAGGTCTTTCATCGCACGCTTGAGTTCTGCGATTTCGGCTGCCATCTCACTTACAGTTGGTCCTGCTGCCGAAGTTGAAGCAACGTGGCTTGGTGGTGCGACGATATCCTGGACGCGGTCTGCCAGATCAGCCAATGCCTCCAAGGTGCTGTGTTGTTGCGATGCCAGGAGGGGCTGGATACTGCTGGGGAGACGGCTACTCCAAATAGTGCGCACAAAATCCTCGGGCACAGTTGGTCCAGCTAATCCTTGCAGATGGCGAAGAAACTGTGACGGCTTCCGGTCTCCCAGCTCCTCATGCATCAATAGCTGCTTCACCTTCTTCTCTTGGGAGGCTGAGAGGCGCTTCACCAATTCGGTCTTCAGCTTTTCGTACCGGTTGGTGGCAGGAGGGGACATGATGACGTCCTTCACCTCCTTTGAAAATTGGGGGTCCAGATGGCCAACCACATAATTAAATTTGGTGACGTCATTCTTCACCCCTGCGTTCTCAAACTGCGCTTCTATTTGAGCGAACCAGATATCCGGCTCTTCCGGCCAAAATGGTGGCAGCTTCAATGGCACACGGTAAATATCGTGCACAGTGGAAACGCGCTTTGCTTGGCGCGATCGTTGAGTTACGTGTTTCGCCGGCTGTGACGACGCGGTGTGCTCGGACTCACTATCACTCATCTTAAAAGTGTTCTACTCGGGGTCACCAGTATAGTTGTTATGGGTGTGTAGTAGGCAGGGTAAATGAAAGAAAGTCAATCTGCTTAGGTACTCACAGTTGTATTGAGTAGCACACACACACAACACGGAAAACAGTCAGAAGGAGAACAGTACGATAGGCACACAGTCACAATAGTCACAGCACAATGATAACAGTTATGATTATTATACGAAACAATAATAGGCGAACAAGGTATTAACAGAAGGTGCGTAAGCAATGCGAAGTTTTCGACTGAAGGTCGTGGCAAGGTGAACGGACGATCGCTGCCTCGTACTCCCACTTCCGCGCTTGCCGGCTACGTCACGATGACGTAGCTCGCCGTGCGCGAGTCCAGTAGCATACGTTACAGTGGCGCGTCATCATCCGACATAACCCTAACCAGAATGTTAGTGAATGTGAATGTTTTGTAATTGTTAATATAAATAAATGGAAATAAATATTGTGATTGTGTTTGTATATAAATGTGTTGTGTGAGTTTATAATATACATAAATAAATAAGTGGTATGGTATGTACCCCACACATTTTTTCCCCGCACTCTATAAATGTCCTTAATGTCAGATTTGGTTAGGGAACAGTCTATACTCTTGGAAAGGTTCATAACTAAGCCAAGAAGTTCTTCTTTAGTTTCTCCAGTTAATTTCGGCACATTTTTTATCACAAAATTGGCCTTCCGGCTTCCTGTTTCCATTTCTTCTACTTTATTTTCCAAAAGCATAATATATTTCTTGTCTTCTTTCGACTGCTGTTCTAACAGAGATATTTTGTTTTCCAAGTCTTGATTTTGTGACGCAAGGTGTGAGATCGTATTTTCTATGTTTAGATTAGTTTGTTGTATTTCTTTTAAAGTTGAGGTGACTTCTTGTGTCTGCTGAGTCAACATAAAAGCCAACATTTCCTTCACTTCTTGTTTAAAGTTATCCAACTGTTCACCAATGAGTAAGTCCTCCCGGCTCCTCTTAGACCTTTGGGTCACAAAATTAGGTGGCGTTCGATTTCCAACCGTTTCAATTTGGTCAATCCCCGTCTCTGAGAAAGATCTATTCATCTGCGAGGCCATCTTGTTAATTGGAGTTTCGTGTATTTAACAGAGATGCAATCCAAGTCCGTACGATTACAAAAATATTCTATTATTTTAATGCATAAGCGGCGTAGCCGATCCCCTCCAAGCCCCTGTGGGAGGTATCGCGTAGCAGATAAGTGTCGGACGCTGTAGCAGCGTAGCAGCGTAGCACACAATGTGGAACCGTAGCAGCGTGCGTGACGTAGATCAGTCGTAGGCTGGAGACTAATTTCGCGCAATGACGCACACGTTGACTCGGTGCAGTGGCTACGTACTTGATGCGACGCACGCCGCGGCTAGGGCTCGGGTTCAAATCTCACCAGTTGACAACGAGACTTTTCAAAGTTTCGAAGTGATGATTTATCCAATCTTATAAATCTCTTCGTTTCCGCGATGGCGCCCCCGTCGACAGTGCAGACTGTGAGAGAGAGGACTTCCGACTCAGTCCAATATGGCCGCCGCACTCAATGGACACTCCCGCAAGATAGACAAGGAGGGCCCGAGTTTAGATGTGAAAACGCTCGGTTTAAAAAAAATAGTTAAATGAAATTTAAATTCGAGAAACACACAACCAAGAACACGTCCGATCCGAACCGCCGCCAGAAGGAAGAGGATCACCTCAAACACAAATAATAATCCACCAGGAATAAACATCCACCTCAAACACAAATAATAATACACACAAACATAAGATTCAAATACCATGTAGCAGGCAGTGTTAGGTACTCCACAGACCAGTCTGCCACAGATTAAATTAGTTACTTTGTACTCAGCCCCTAGACACTTCATATGAGGCAGGACTCATGTTCACCAAACTAAAAAGCTCTGTAATACGGTGTCTGGGGGCACAGAGGTCTGGATACTACCCATTACACCTAATTAATACTAATTAATAGAAATATTTAAAACTCATAACTAAGTAAAAGGAAATGTACCGTTAATGTTGTCTGTGATGTCTTTTGGAACTCCATCCCTTTTATTTCTTGTGTATTCAATAATTTTGTGTTTTATCACCAATTACACTGGTCTGCAAAAATTTTTTTTTTTTTTTTGCACTGCTTCCTATTTATTGTGCTCGATTATTATAGATGTGATATTTCTCAACAGAAACTGGGTTTTAAAAAAATTGTATCACGTATATATTTTTCGTGAGGGAATTTTTAAGAAAATAATTTTTTGTTCGAAAAATCAATAATCGTTTTAATAATGATGACAAAATATTACATATAATCACACTAAAAACATTAAAAATCATAAGACAATGTAATTACATGTTGTTTCTACCATTTTACTTAGTAGTTTTTTTTCTTTTTATATTTTCTACTGGAGTTTCGCGACGAATCGACCAACAAAAATCGGCAAGCATTGCTTCCGACCATTTTCCGTTGTAGCGCCTCTCAATGTGCGATATGTCCTGATGAAATCTTTCATCGTGTTCATCAGATACCGCTCCAAGATTTTCGGGAAAGAAATCTAAGTGAGAATCTAAAAATGAATTTTAAGTGACACGTTTGACATCTGAATCACAGCGAGAACTGCGCAAGCGTATGCATTAGTGTAAAAATACCATCAGTCGATATCGTTCTCTGTCTTTCTATCAACCCAAGTCGTTTTTGTGTGGAAAAATATGATACAGACTGAATAAATTAGCGTTAGTGCAAAAATCACTCACAAAAATATAGAATTTCGAGGTATTCAAAAAAAAAAATTAAAAAGATATACGTGATAGCAAACAAAAGGAAGCATGTTAAGCTCTTCATATTTATCATATTTTTATTTAAAGGAGGATTTCGTTGCAGACCAGTGTTATTTTTTAATTTCTCATCAGAGTCCAGATACAAAACCTTGAATAGCTGCAAAAACACAATTAGGTATTTAGATAACAGTAGGTGTACTCATGAATGATTACTAATAAATAAGTATATTATCTCAAAATTGCATACCAGATATATGCCTCCCGGCTGGTTCAGCGCTTTACATTCTTCAAAATAGTTATCAGTAGAAATAGCACTTGATGCCAGAAGATTTAGCCTGTCTTTAGTTGTTATTTTCCTATACAACTACTGTAGTCGAAGGATCTAAGCAGTTTTTTAGCCATAACATTTTTTCTTGAATATCAGCATCACTATTATCTTGCAATAGCTATTGAGAAGTAATGATCCTGGTTCTTCTGAAGTGGGTTGAAGGACGTAAATGGTGTAAAATATACTGCTGAGCTTCCTTTCGTTTATTTCAAAGGCTAGTTGGTAAAATCTCGAGTGACTCTTTTTTCTGGGTTATCTTTTGACTCATTTGAAATTATTATACTGCAAAGTTTCTTTCTCGCAGCGTTATTCAATAACCCAGTTTCTTGAAAGCGTAGAAGATGACCCTTCCCTTCGTTAGATGTACTCAAAATTCCGTAGTTCCTGAAAACATAATTGATTTTTGTTCAAGAAAAATGTCATCCTACAGTCTTGTTTTAACTAATGTGGTAGATATAACTAGTTAAATATGTACTACAAATACATCAGCCATAAAAAAAAAAATTAAATTGGTTTTGTCTAATTTAGTTAATAGATCTGAATTGTTCCTGAAAACGGTCCCCCCACTCTCTCCCACAAAAACACAACATACAAAATAACTCACACATGTGTTTGTAGTTTCCTCAATTTCCAACTACAAACAGCGCGCGCGACAAGCGAGGCGACGCGAGACTATTTGAAATGAGCGCACAATTTAGAATATTGCGCTCATTTTTTGGGGACGTTTTTTAGACGTTGAGTGTGCATCTTGGGTTTTTATACATCAATGCAAATAAACTAATAAGGTATGAAACTTCTTTCTACAATGAATACGTTTAATTAGTTTTCGTTTCTCAATATAATAAGAAAGAATTACCATAAATAAAATTAAAGTACTATATATTCCGCGTCAATTCAGCAAATCACTTGAAAATAATGTGTAACTCCAACTTATAAGAAAGAGAATGGCACTATCGTTATTGTAATTAAATAATTAAAATATCATAATGTTAATGAAAATTACAACATCAAAAATTACGAATTTCCGTAAAAAAGTGTAATAGGACTCTTAAGGCATATCATTATACATGTCTTTGCTTAGTTGATGAATACAATGTACCTACTAAGTGGCATCGTCCCGAATGCCTAAACTCGGGCCCGAAACTTAGCAAATCCGATAATACACCTCTGCGTAATATCTCAGTTACCAGAGGCAATAAGAGGCAAGCCATTGGGTCTCCACCTCAGGCGCCTATTGAAATTATATTAGCACCCGACGATATTCGTCAACTCATTCAGGAAGCAGTTACAGAGGAACAGGCAGAGATGCTAACTAAGTTCATCGATAATATGAAATTTACCTTAAATCAACAATTGCAACCAATAAAAGATCAAATGGAGAACATGGAAAAATCTATGGCATTTACACCAGTATGAAGATTTACACCTGGGCGACCTAGCGCACGGACGAGTTGTTTGCGGGATAATTACTTAAAAATGTTTACTTACTAACAGTGGCGTGCACACAGTTTTAAGACAGGGTAGGCAGAAAATTTTACTCACCAAAAATACTGCACGTTAGTTTTGGTTCGTCGTCTTGTCGATTGATGATGTAGGTAATTGCGAAATGCCAGCTCAAATATCCATAGATTGACTGATTTTATAGACATAGGTATCAATTTACGGATATTCGAAGTGACCTTTCGGCGCGTTTGTTTGATGTTTTGTAATGTTTATGTGATTTGCAAAATTTAAATAAAAGCAGTGAAAAGATGGTGGTGTGAGTATACTATATAAGATTGTTTTATTTGTATATTAAATCTACACGCCTATCTTTCTGTAAGAATGTCTGCAATATGGAATCGTAAAAGTTGGGAAGTCGTTTTATTTCCGTAAGAAGGTTTTTTTCTATTGAAATCATGGAAAGATCTGTAAGTCGTTGCTGGCCTTGTGTATTTCTTAAGTAGGTGTGTATACGTTTTAGCGACGAGAATGACCTTTCGGTTGACGCACTGCTCGCGGGAACTGTAACAATTAATTTTGCCAAACGCAGCACTTCGGGAAAAACTGTATATTTATGTTATTTTCGTAAAAAAAATCTATAATTTTGTAAATACTAAGGTTTTTGAATTCGGCAGATTTATAAACACATTTGAGCTCATTGATAAGGCGGTCTAAGTTAAAGTCGTATAATTTATAAACATTTACGAATTGCGATACTAGTTCAACCGGAAAATTGTCATTACTTATATTTATTGAAATTTTCACATGAAAGTAGTCCAAAAAATTTTAACTCTTTCAGATTTTTATACCGGTCGCAACATTCGTTGGATATATTGTCCATAATTTCAATAAAACTCCGCTTAAAATTGATTTTTGCGTCCACAACATTACGTTTTCGTTTTGGCGGCCCTGTGATTATTTTTACTCTTTCAAAAATTAATTCAAACCTAGATCTGAATGATTCTAAAAACGATTCAAACTCGTAAATTTTTTTAATGCAATAAGTTACATCTGACGTCTTTTTTTTGCATAATTTCGTAAAGCACATCAGTTTCTGCGAATATTTCGTTAAACACATGGAGTAAAAACTGGAATTAAAAGTCTTTTAAATTATGTAACAAATACGAAACTTGACTTAATGTCTCGCCATCCCAAGAGTCTTCGTTTTCAGCCATATCCTCAAATAAATAAATAAAATGTAAAGAAGAATTGAAAATTACATTTACAGTACGCGAATTGTAAGTCCATCGAGTGTCAGCAACGCGAGGCAATTTTTTCATATCAGCCATTTTATTATAGTGGTTTTGCCTTTTGGTACTATTATTAAAGAAATTTGCTAATGTTTTTAGAGATTGAAAAAACGTTTAGTTTCCGGAATACGTTCGCACGATTTGGAAAGTACCAAATTAAGGACATGGGCGGAACACCAAACGTATTCAGCAAGAGGACATTGCTGGCGAACCAGCGACTGAACGCCGTTCCGTTCAGATGACAGGACAGCTGCACCGTCATATGTCTGAGCTACTAATTTCGACAAACATTTAAATTCTGATAAAATCTGCAGTATGATGGCACTTAAAGTTTTCGCGGTGCGGTCGGAACTTACGTCAATATATTTTATAAATCGATCAAACACTTCTGACTTATGAAAATATCTTAAAACCAGTACTAGTTGCTCTTTGCCACTTACGTCTGGTGTTTCATCGACCATCACAGCTACAAAATCAGTGGAAGCGATTTGTTGTTTTATTGTTTCGATCATTACCTACAGACGCTACACTAGAGATTAGGTCATTTTGAATACGATTTGATAAACCCGTAAATGAGCTAGTGCAATTTTGTAAATGGTTTTCCAACACTCCGTCGTATTTCGCGAGCACGTCGACCATTTCTAAATAATTGCCCTTATTCACTGACGAAGCTGATTCGTCATGTCCACGAAAAGCGAGCTCTTGTTTCCCCAAAAAGCAGACAATGTCAATTAGTCGTTGAAAAATATTTCGGTTCCGATCCACTTTCGCGTTATGTCTGTCAATGTAGATTTGTATCTGAGAGTTTAAACGCGTCTCTATACGATTTTTTCCAAAGGTGTGATATTCAAGGGCAGCTTCCAAGTGTTTTTCAGATTGTTCATGTTTTCTCGTGGCGGTAGGAAAATTATGAATATCAGCGTAACCGATGTCGTTCCAGACGGTTTTATTATTTGAAAATAGTAGACAAACGAAACAAAATAACCGATTACTGTGTATGCAACCTGTCAGCCAATGATATGAATCATATTGTTTTTTATGGAATCTGCGATTCACTTTACCTTTAGTTTGTATTAATTGCAAATCCGGTGTACCACGACCTATCTCGATAACTTGTTTTTTTTTCACCGAAAGATAGTTTTGAAAACGCATCATTTTTTATTTTCTCAATACACACACCATCTGAACAAGTTTCACAGACAATATTATCCATTTTACACTCTTATTATCAACATTAAAATTCTAAATACCCGATAGCGTAGTCACAAACATAACACACATCAAACAATATGGCGATTATTGACTTTTGAAAATAAGTAGTTAAAGTAGTAAAAAGAGAAACATAATACGACAAAAAATTATGGTCATCTACTATATAAAATTCAATGAAACAATGTTACTTTCTAAAATATTTGCATTGCATAGCAAACTTTCGTTCGGAAATGTTCGGTACGAGTCGTAATTTTTCGTGTTAGCTGTTTATAATACTACAAAAAGACACTGGCTTTTCATGCAGTTGTGTGCGTGATTTTTGTCATTGTGTGTCAGCAAAACCCACGTAGCTATAGGAACGCACACACATTAAATCCGCATGACCATGACAGCACACATATAAGTCACTAAGAGAGTAATAATTTGTGTCTTTTGCCGTGGCAATGGCGAGGCGCTGCTAGCGCAGCGCGAATCTTAGTCTTAATGATACCACCGGCACTCGATAGGTGGAGCTGATTTATGAATTAGGTATTTTTATCTTGTTTTGTTTATTGATAAAATAATATTAGATCTATTATCAGAACTAGGGTAGGCAGTGTCTTTCTGTCTTTATGGGCCGCACGCCACTGCTTACTAATCATTTTCCTAAATGGATAAGAAATGTGGCGGCTGTGATGATGTGGTCATAGATTTGTTACATATGCAGTGCTCAAGAGACAAATGTAAAAAAAACTGTATCATCTGAAGTGTGTTGTCTTAACAGAGGTGCAGTTCGAAGTATTCACGCCGGATTACAAGAATAGATGGAGATGTCCAGAATGCACATGTACTATCCCAAAGAGAGGTAATTCTGAAACACCGGTTCGAGGAAACACGATGATGGACGAAACTTTTACACCAAGTTACGTAAACATTGAGCGCAGCAGTCGTCCTCACAATCCAAAGAAAGTTACTGTGATTGATAACGGGAATCAAGTGCTTAATGAACTACGGGAGTTTCGCTTAGAGTTTAAAACTCGTCTGGATGAGCAAATGAAGGAGTTCATACTACCTACTGCAGAATAAATTAGTTAACACAGAAACAGAATTCAGAGATGTAAAAAGCATACTGAAGGTAGTTCAAGAGAAAGCAAGTAAAGTGGATATTTTAGAATCTAGAATTAAAGTAATATTAGAAAAAAAATGAACAATTGGAAGCCAGTGTTAGTGCTCAAAATATCAAGAAAAAAAGTGAGACTGGACGAGGATCTAAAATACCGCCAGTGTCTTTTGAAATATAGTCAAGGACAATCAAACGGAGGTAATTAGTAATTTTGTACCAGCGAATGAATGTGTGGCCACGAAATCTGCCAACATAGTGATTACCGGAAAAAAACTGGAACCATTTAGTGAGAGGAGTTTAAAGAAGTCAGTTATTGTTATAGAAAAGGAAAATCAAGATCCGGAAAAAGAAGAAAAATGGACAATTATAAATAGAAACAAAAACAGATATCCGAATAGCGATGTGAAAAAAGGAGGAAGCACGGGTTCAATTGAAATTCGGGGAACTGAGAGAAAGAAATATTTGCATATATGGCGTCTGCAGAAAGAAACGACTGTAGAAAATTTAGAAAAACACGTGAAGAAGCTATATGGAGAAGCAATCTCGATTAAAATAAAGCACAAGACGGAAAGAGACTATGCGTCCTTCATTATAGGAGTCCCGGAAAGCAAATATAAACTATTAAGTCAACCAGAAAGTTGGGCATGGGTGTGGTTTCGGAGACAAACCAATAAACCAAAACCCCCGGAGTAAATCGGTTGAGATAGTGTACCAAAATTTAAGGGCTCTCCGCACAAAATTAAGAGGATTTTTATATAAGAGTTTTGTCTTCAAGCGCAGACCTATTTGCCATTACGGAAACAGGCTGCAATGCATCTATTCATGACGCAGAATTAATTCCACCTGGATACTCCGTTATACGATGTGACCGAGCAGATGGGCGTAAACACGGAGGCACGTGTCTCGTGGCCACACCGCGTTCAGAGCCACGATGAATGCCCCTACCTGGTGACGTCAACATCGATAGTCAGATGTTTGGTTAGTGCATCTGTGTAACAACGTAATAGATTATTGTTTTTGTTATGTGTTGCTTATATCCCACCTAACAGTAAAGAAAATGAATACATGGTATTATTTAGGATTTTTGAACAGTTTTGTAAATGTTATAACGACAAGATAGTAATAGGTGACTTCAACTTGCATTCTTGCCCTGTGAACATTCTCAATTATTTTCAATGTTTTCAAACTTATTGTGGATTTACTCAGAGTAACAAAGTAGACAATTGCAATGGCCGACAATTAGATCTAGTGTTGAGTACATTCGCGGAGGACACACACACCCTGTGTGGGCCTGTGCGAGGCGGAGGCGCCGTTCGTGCCGGTGGGCACGTATCACCCGCCGCTCGATGTTTCGGTGAGTCTGCACGTGCGCCAGCGCCTGCGCATGAACGTATAGGCTGGAATTTCAATAAAGCCGATTTTTCCGTATTGTACGCATCAATTGCGGCCGTCGATTGGACGCAAATGTATGAGAGTTAGATTTGCAAATGAGTTTAAATTATTTCTACAATATTATTACGTCGATTTTCGATGACTGCGTTCCAAAGAAAAAGCGAAGTCGTGTAAACTCAAGGTACATTTACCCTGAGTGGTACACTGTTGAAATAATTCGCAACAGATAATTAAAGGCTGTACTACACAAACAGTACAGAACAAGTGATTTGAGAAGTGAATTACGAGGCGTTTGCTCAGTGTAGAACCATAGTTAAAAATCAGATTTTAGGCGCTCGGGAACAGTATGAGCACCGTGTTGAAAATCAAATGCTGGAAGACCCTAAGTCATTTTGGAATTATGCAAAATCTAGAAGAGGTAGTAGAAGTCAGAAAAAGATTTTAAAGAATGGCGAGGCGTTGACTGACGAGCAGTGTGCTCTGGAGTTTGCTGAATACTTCTATTCGGTGTATAGTACAGAGCAGGCCGAGTTGGATGTGAGTGCGGCTATGACGGCTATGCCGGGCGGGGATAACGGAGCGGCGCACATTGGTTCAAGGGCGGAAAAAAGTCCTTTGTTTCAACTTTGTTTAAAATGTCTACAATTTGGTACACACATACTAGAATGTTAGTAGAAACAAGTCCTTAAATTAATACGGCTAAATAATTATACAGTATTTAATTATATAATAATAATATAATAATATGTCGGAGACGGTCAATAGTTCGGTCGCTAAACGAAGCGCGGCACATGGCCAGAGTGGTGGCAGCACTAACACTCGGCTAACTTCGTGCTACGACAGAGCCTAGCCAGTGGAGGGGCGCCAGGAGGAAAGGCACTTGCCTTCCGACCGTTCTAGAGAACACAACCTCCAGTCTAGGAACTGTCCTACGTTTCGTTTGGCTTTATCTAATTATTGTTTGGTTATCATTAAAAGTGATTATTGTGCTTTAAGTGTTATTCTTTGCTCGATCACCCTAATATCCGCCCACATAATGTCCGACGACGGTGCCAATAATGCTCCCGTCCCGACATCAGAAGTGGGATCCAATCGAGCAAACGAGAATACACGTGGTGACAACCCCGAAACTTCACAATGGCGGATGATGCTCGAAATGCAAAACGAGCAAATGCGAGCACTTATACAAGCCTTGAACGTGCCGCGACCCAACAACCACGTGGCCCTGCCGGAGTTCAATCCAGAAAATAGAGAAGCAGACCCTCAATCATGGTGCGCGACCGCCGACCTGTGCCTATCAGAAAAACCATTAGAAGGATGCCAGCTGATCGTCGCACTCAGCAAAGCCTTGAAAGGAGCTGCATCCACGTGGCTGTCACAAGTTACGTACCCTGGAATTACTTGGCCACAATTCAAAGAGCTTTTTTCAACAAGGTTTGTGCCTACCGAGACAAATACGGCTACGCTTATTCATCTGAGTTCTAGTAAGCCTAACGAGGGAGAAAACTACGCAGCGTACGCCAGCCGATTGATGTCATCCCTGATGAATCGTTGGAAAAATGCAAGTACTGAACAAATTGCTGTGTCCGTTGTGCTAGCTCATTTAGCCCAAATTGATACGCGGCTACAACGACTTGCTTTCACCACTGAGATTAATTCGCGCCACAACCTGCAACAGGAATTGCAAGCTTATTCCTATCTCAAACGTAAATTACCACAAGACGCGAACAATACTCCAGATAACGCAAAGCAACCTAGGATCTCGACGCCACCGCTTAAATGCTTCATTTGCGGTAAGCCTGGCCACAAACAAGTCGATTGCCGTTTTAAGGGAAAGGAATTCAAGAAAAACCCTGTACCATCCTCTGCACCTGCACGTGCAAGTCAGCAGCCAACACCGAAAGGAAGTGTCATCTGCTTCAAGTGCGGGCAGGCCGGCCACATTGCCTCGCGCTGCGGCAGCGCCGCGCCTGCTGATGCGACGAGCGCCGTGCCCCGTGCGGAGCGCCGTGTCGACTTATGCATGGTCGAGCCCCCTTCAGGATCACTAACCCATAAAGGTCAGTCGATAACATTTCACTTCGATTCAGGAGCCGATTGCTCATTAGTTAAAGAGAGTTTTGCTAATAAGTTGTCCGGTAAACGTTTTAATAATGTTATTTCACTTGTAGGAATAGGCAATAAGAATGTCAATAGCACCGAACAGATTTTATGTAGCGTAGAAATCCACGAATATCCCACCGAAATCTTATTCCATGTATTGCCCGACGTTTATTTACGCAGTAATGTAATGATTGGTCGCGAGATATTGCTATCTGGTTTTGTTGTAAATATTAGTACAAACGAGTTTACATTAACAAAGAGAAATGCTATTCTTTCCTGTGCCACAATAAGTTCTCAGAGTTTGGATGAGGTAGACACTGACATTTCGTTAGAACGTAAACAATCACTTGTCAATTTATTACAAACATTCTCACATTATTTCATCTCCGGTTTCCCAAATACCCGCGTTAGCACTTATAAACTAAACATTCGTTTAATAGATCCAAACAAGACGGTACAAAGACGGCCTTATCGTTGCTCGCCGGTGGAACGAAACGTAATGCGCGAACGAGTGAATGAATTATTAAATTCCAAAATAATAAGACCCAGCAATTCACCTTTTGCGAGTCCAGCGTTATTTGTTGAGAAATCTGATGGTACGAAACGTATGTGCATCGATTATCGTGAATTAAACAAAAATACGGTCCCGGATAGATACCCGTTACCGTTGATTTCAGATCAGATTTCGCGTCTTAATGGAGCTAATTATTTCACAAAATTAGATTGCGCTAGTGGCTTTCATTTAATACCGGTAAGCGAGGAATCTATTGAGCGAACTGCATTTGTGACACCCGACGGACAGTACGAGTTTTTAACTATGCCTTTCGGGCTACGTAATGCTATCTCTGTTTTTCAGCGGGCAATAATAATTGCGTCGTGTACGTGGATGATTTATTGATAATATCCGAGACCGAAGAACAGGGCTTAGAAAGGCTAAACGGGGTTTTAGAGGTTTTAACTAAAGCAGGCTTTTCGCTCAATCTTAAAAAGTGTTCATTTTTAAAAACGCATGTACAGTTTCTTGGCTATGAAGTAGAGGCAGGTGAAATTCGACCAAATAAAAAGAAAATTGAGGCACTCACTGTTTTACCTCCTCCCGAATCTGTGACTCAACTTAGGCAATTTATTGGTCTTGCTTCTTATTTTAGGCAATTCATACCCCAATTTTCGCGGTTAGTGGCACCTTTACATAGACTGACTTCAGGTAAATGCCCGTTTGTTTGGTAGGCGAATCACGAAGAGATACGTCAACAGGTAATTTCTATGCTGACAACAGAACCGGTATTGATGATCTATGACTCCCGTTACTCAACAGAACTACATACGGACGCGAGCATGGAGGGTTATGGAGCTATTTTGTTGCAGAAAGTAGAAGGTAAGAACCGTGTGGTGGGTTATTACAGCAAGCGCACAACATTGGCTGAATCGAGGTATCACTCATATGAGCTGGAGACGTTAGCCGTAGTGAATGGAGTAAAACACTTTCGTTCATATCTACATGGAAGGAAGTTTGTTGTGGTAACCGACTGCAATTCTTTAAAGTCTTCTCGAGACAAGATAGACCTAACGCCGAGAGTACACCGTTGGTGGGCTTACCTGCAACTGTTTGATTTCGACGTTGTCTACAGGGCAGGTAAGAATATGACACACGTTGACTTTTTCTCCCGCAATCATTTACCCCGTCACCAAGCAAAAGAAGTTAATAAAGTGGAGCAGAAGCGTGTTGACCTAACGGAGCTTTCCGGCAACTGGCTGTTAGCTGAACAACAACGGGACGAGGAGATACAAAAAGTCATGGCTCAATTAAACAATGGGGAGTTGAGTGATGAAATTGCACGAACATATGAGGTACGTTCTGGTTTACTTTACCGTAAAATCCAACGCAACCGGAAGACCAAATGTCTACCTGTGCTGCCTCGTAATATAAGATGGTCAGTCGTTCACAACATACACGATTCCATTGTACATCTAGGCTGGGAGAAGACGCTTGAGAAGCTTTACGACTATTACTGGTTTGAAGGTATGTGTCGCTATGTTCGTAAGTTCGTGGACAGTTGCGTTACATGTAAAGTAGCAAAGTGTCATTCAGGCAAGGTACAGGCAGAGTTGCACCCAATTCCAAAAGTTGCGGTGCCTTGGCACACGGTACACATTGATGCGACAGGTAAGCTCAGTGGAAAACGCGATAACAAGGAGTATGTGTTCGTACTCATTGATGCGTTTACTAAGTTTGTCCTTTTACATCACACGATGCACATTGACTCTGCCAGTAGTATAAAAGCTGTGACAAGGAGCGTATCATTATTTGGAGCACCAGTTCGGATTATTGCTGATCAGGGTCGTTGTTTCGCAAGTCACGAGTTTAGGGAATTTTGTGAGAGTAAAAACATTAAGCTTCATTTAATAGCTACGGGATCATCGCGAGCTAACGGTCAAGTTGAGCGCACAATGAGCACGTTAAAATCTATGCTTACGGCGGTTGAAGCAAACGAAGATAGGTCGTGGCAGGATGCGTTAGGAGATGTGCAGTTGGCAATAAACTGTACTGTCAATAGGGTAACAAAGGCAAGTCCACTCGAATTACTTGTCGGTAAAGTTGCGCGCCCCCTTAGTTTAATAGCTTACGACGATAATACTGAGGCAGATCTCGAACAAGTTAGGGAAAACTCAGCCCGGTTAATCGAAAATTCAGCTGTATATGACAAAAAACGGTTTGATAGCATTAAGGCGCGACTGGATAGGTTTTCGGTGGGTGACTTTGTGTTGCTTCAAAATGAAGAACGCAACCAGACCAAATTAGACCCCAAATATAAGGGACCATTTAAAGTTGTAGAATTGTTAGAAGGAGACCGCTACACATTGAGAGCATTAAGTTCTAAGCGTACTTACAAGTACGCACATGATAGATTAAGGAGAATGCCCGAGGGCCAAGTACCGTTTGAAGTAAAGGATTTGGAATTGAGAGATAGTGTGGAAACTTAGTTCGGATGGTCGGACTATACCAGTAGCCATTTCGTAGCCGTAGTCCGGTAGAAGTCGGTGTCTGCTTGTAGCAGTCCGTGGATGCGCGGTGCGCGGGTGGCTCTGGCGGAGGTCGGGTCTGGTAGAGACCATAGAGTCATGTGAGACTCGGCGTTCTTGAGGAACGTAGTAAAACAAACCGGGGTTTGTTGGAGGGCCATGTTGGCCATAGGCCACGAATGAGTTTTCTGCTTTGTGTAAGGATTAAATGGATGAAGAGGTACTTGGTTGCTCTAGCATTTTAATTGACCTAATTGTATGTCTGATCTAGTTGTTTGATTAAGAACTTTAGACATAGAGAATTATTTGTAAAGAAATAAAGGATATTCATCGGGATGAATTTCATTTCAATTTTCAAGTTGTTAATTAAGCTTTTCGTCAGGAGTGACCGAAAGATGTGTACTTCGTTATGTTTTCCTTATTGCAGGATTACCACACGAGGACGTGTGTTAACGCAGGATGGCCGTGTCGGAGACGGTCAATAGTTCGGTCGCTAAACGAAGCGCGGCACATGGCCAGAGTGGTGGCAGCACTAACACTCGGCTAACTTCGTGCTACGACAGAGCCTAGCCAGTGGAGGGGCGCCAGGAGGAAAGGCACTTGCCTTCCGACCTGTTATGGGTCTTCCAGTAAATAGGTTTTTAAAAAAAGAAAGGATATTTAACTGGAATAAGGACACTTTATTTAGATCGACTTTTAAAAGAAAGACCCATTGGCAGACCCGTCCGCTTTAAGAGTTAAGACCCAACTAACTGTTCCCATGTTACCATGTAGGTGATACTCTTATCTGTCAGCGCCTGCTAGGCGCTGATTCATCTTTAGCCCTTACAGAGCCGGGGTATAACACCTCCCCCCTAAGAAATAACTTCGGGGTTACTTGCGAAGTTATGTGCAAGGATGAAATAAGGGCTAAACTCTAGTTCTAATAGTTGGCAAGGGAACCACTTCAACATCGGCATTACTATCCTCGGGGTTGCTATCGCAAGAGGGTTGTGGCCTTGAGGATGAAAATATTTCAACAAGGGTTCTGCTGCCGGGTCGGATACATTTATACACTCTAAAAAACAAGTACAATAATATAAGAACTATAACTAACAATATAACGACAGAATAATGTGTCCCATACCTTACTATGTGTGGGCTATCAAGAACATTATCTATATCATGTAGTTTTACAAAAAAATGTTGATTTAATTTTAAATCGTCTAAGTCGGTATTTAATAGTTTTATAGGGGCCACATTATCGATTGATTGGTTTAATTTGAACACATTACAGCAGGTATCGTTTATTAAGTTAAAATCAGGAAAACCAATAGGTGCAGAAATATTTGTTATAGTGTATTTCGGTATAAGGTTAGCACCTTTACAATAACCTATGCAGTTTGTAGGGACTGTAAGTACACCAGTGCCTAAAACTTGTATTTCAAATGTTTTGGAATTTCGACATTCTATAGAGACTATGTTGGACTCTGACTGTATATAGATCCACTTATTGTTTTCTATAGATTTCCACATATCTAAACTACCATAAATTAACTTGGTTTCACAGGATTTTGGAATTTCACTTATCACTTTGGACATGTATTCACTTTCACAAATAGGTCTGATGTCTGACGCATGAACAGTTGTGACGTCACACAGACGTTCTCCTGGGGTGATTATTCTACAGCCTTCCAAATCGTTTAGAGTACAGTATTGTGTTTTGTCTTTGGTCATTGCAATATATTTAAAACTAGGTAAAATCAAACTAAAACTGTAAGGCTTAGTGGAATTATGGGGTGTTGGCAGAGCAATAGTATGGAACAATACATATTCTTTTAGAGAAACTAAAGGAATCTGTAATACGAAAAATATCTTATTGTTAGTATTATAACTAATTATTCTAGAAACATTTAAAATAATATGAATAGAACTTAAATCTAAATTAACAGGCAGTTCCAAGTCGTTTGGCAAATGTTGGTAGTTATCGGCAAGCTCTTTGAACAGCTGTTGTGGCGTCATCATTGAAGGATGTAAAACATTTTGATAACTAAATAAGATAGAATTAGTTATGTCTTCTAGGTGGAATGATAGAGTTAAAATTGACACTTCTAGATTATTAAGTATGTGTTCGAATTCGGATTGTTCCGTTATTACAGTAGTTATGTTACTTAAGCTTGCGGAGAGCTTGTCGATAGCTTTGTTCAAATTGATTTCGTTAATTTTTATTTTAGTAACACTATTATTAAATGATGAAATTGATGTGGTGCTAAGTAAAATGTTTTCTTTCATTAATGAAACCAATTTTTTCTCATTATTTTGCAATACATTTATGATGTCATCGTACCTGAGACCATCGTTTTCATCTAAATTGCCAAATATTTGTTTTATTACATTGCCTAGTCCACTGATCCATGCACGTTTTGATCGTTTTTCTAGCATGTGGGAAATAGACGCGTATTCTTTATATATGTCACTAAATCGAGCAATTAAGGGTTCTATTGTGTTGTCACAGCTATTCTTTATAAGGTCAATTCTTTTACATAGTTGCTCGGTGGTGCCGAAAGCTGATTTTATATTTGTGATGTGCGGACCAAGGTATGAAAGATCAAAAGGCATTATAACATTTAATTGTCCACTATTAATTTTCAGTGTGCCGAGGTAATCAAAGTAAAGGCCGGGGCTTGACTTTATCTGCTCAACAAAATAATCCTGTTGGCTCCGAGCCTGACTTGGAGTTCTGCAAGTAATATATCTACGTTAATTAATATAATTAAAACAATTACTAATACCTACAGTTTACTTATACTATACTCTAATGTGTGCCGGTAGTGTCAGCCGGTTTTACTTGGTCCACGTGATAAGTAACATGGCGTCGATTTATAAGTAAGGTAAGTGTATTATTACTATTAACTTTGACTATTTTATAAGGACCCTTCCATAATGGAGAGAGAGCCTTACGTAATCTTAAATGGTTTTTAAGATATACAAATTCTCCGATTTTGTATGTAACCCGACGACTACGGCTATCGTAGTAAGATTTTGAGGTTTCTTTAGATTTCCTCATGAAGTCTAGTGCTTTCTCACGGGAATTTTAACCGATTTTGTAGCATTCTGACATAGTCAGGGTATGTAGTTCCTAAGGATTCACTGTATACAGAATTTGGGATGAGTGGCTTATTTCCGAACATTAACTCATAAGGTGTAAAGTTAGTTGTCGAATGGACGGCGGTATTATAAGCAAGCATAGCTGTATAAACATACCGAGGCCAATTGGATTGTTCTGCGTTAATATATGATTTGAGGCGTCACATGTTAAAAGAAAGGGTTGCGTAAAGTCAGGATACGCAAGAATAGGGGCAGAAATGAGTCTGGATTTCAAGGACTCAAAAGCGAGTTGCTGTTCGTTCTGCCATTTAAACTGGATGTCCTTTTTTAATAGAGAAGTTAACGGTTTGGCCAGTTTGGCAAAGTTAGGTATAAACCTTCTATAATAGGATACTAGGCCAAGAAACGACTTAATGTCTTTCGGAGATTGGGGGACTGGATATTCCGTAACGGCACGAACCTTATCGGGGTTCGGTTTGACGCCGTCTTCGCTGATAATATGGCCCAGATAAGCGACTTCTTTCCGTAAAAATTCACACTTATCAGGCTGCAGTTTTAAATTAAACTTACGGATTCTATCGAAGACAGCTTTTAGGTTATCGATATGTGATTTCAGATCATAAGAGTATATAACGATATCGTCAAGATAAACAAAGCATCTTGTGCCTTGTAGTCCGGTAAGGCAATTGTTCATTAACTTTTGGAATGTTGAGGGTGCATTTTTCAACCCGAATGGCATCCTAGTGAATTGGAAATGACCCTGAGGGACAGAAAATGCTGTTTTAGGAGCGTCGTGAGGAGAGATAAGGATTTGATGGAAACCGGATGTTAAGTCTAAAGTACTGAAGTACTTACTGCTTCCTAGTTGGTCAAGGATCTCAGAAATTTGCGGGATTGGATATGTTTCACCGATAGTGACGTCATTTAATTTTCTGTAATCGATAACTATTCTCCATTTACGTTGTCCTTGGGAGTCTGTCTTTTTAGGGACTATCCAAATTGGCGAGCTCCATGGCGAGGATGATGGCTCAATAATGTTTTGGTTTAGCATCTTACTAATTTGGGTTTCGACCTCCTTTTTATGGCATTCTGGAAATCGATAGGACTTAGTATGAATAGGAATGTCACTACTTGTCTTGATTTGGTGATCAATAGTTGTAGTGTGTGTTAACTGATCGTTAGGTAAGTGGAATATATCGGAATATTGGGAGCAAACTTCTGTAAGAGCTTCGGATTCCTCCGGATTTAAGTGATCAGTTCTTAGTGAATTTAACACTTCGGTAGTTCGATTGGATGTCTCTTGGATATTTGTATTGACTTGGTAAGCAATGTCTAAAGGTTTAATAGTAAGTTTTAGATTAGGGTCGATTTTAATGTGTGATAATGAGGTATTGGCTATCGTCAAATTGACTCGATTGTTATCCTTTATTTTTACGATACAATTGCATATAAGGACACATTTAGACAAATGCTGATCTATGATAACTCCTTCCTTTAAATCAGTGTCTTGTACTGAACATTCGATAACTGTTTCAGTACGTGGCGGGATAACATAAAACGGATCGAAGAAATGTAATTTAATTTCAGATTTCCCTAGTTTAAGAATATCGGTGGTGTAATCAATTTTACACCCAAAAGCAGTAAGGAAGTCTGATCCAATGATTCCATCATAGGGTAGGCTTATATCTTTGATAACATGGAATTTAAATGGGATGATATTTTTATCGTCTATGTTTAATTTTAATTGAAAATGACCCTCAGTTGGAGTTGGATCGTCCCCTGGGTCTATGCCTTTAAGTTTGATTGGTTCCTTGACCAATTTTTGAGGGTTCATGATACTGGATTGTTTCAGTAAACTTATGACGGAACCAGAGTCTACTAATAAGGATAAAGGTATATCAGAGACCTGTGAGTGTACCAATATATGTGGTAAAAGTCTTTTGGATATATCAAGGTTGATTTCATACACTTCAGTGTTGGTCTTGGGGGACACTGGCAAGACCGCCGGATATTTGGTTCCGGGACTGTCTCTTTGGGGCTGGTTACCCTGTTGCATAGTCCTGGATAAATTGACGGTAGGGTCGTCAGTTTGGGGCTGGTTACCCTGTCGGTTGACCTTACGTGAAATTGGGTTAGGACTGTCAGTCTGGGGCTGATTACCCTGTTGCATAGTCCTGGATGAATTGACGGTAGGACTGTCAGTTTGGGGCTGGTTACCCTGTTGCATAGTCCTGGATAAATTGACGGTAGGGTCGTCAGTTTGGGGCTGGTTACCCTGTCGGTTGACCTTACGTGAAATTGGACTAGGACTGTCAGTTTGGGGCTGGTTACCCTGTTGCATAGTCCTGGATAAATTGACGGTAGGGTCGTCGGTTTGGGGCTGGTTACCCTGTCGGTTGACCTTACGTGTATTTTGTTGATGGGTGCCGACAGTTACGCTTTGTCTCGTGTGGCACCCTCGCGAGACTCTAGGTCGTTTAAATCATTGGAGTCATAGGATGGAAGATGATTATCAGAGTTATCAAAATCAGGGGTTTCATAGATATGATTAACTTTGTTATTGTTATTTCTTTGGAAATAATTACTTGGTTTTGATTGATATTTATTATTGTAAAACTCGCGTTTTTTGCAGTTTTGGATATCGTGACCAGTTGTTTTACAATAACGACAGAACAAGATATCAGTTTTATTTGGATTCACATTTGGTGTAGTGTATTGTACACTATTGTTTGATTTTGAAGGCCCTGGTCTAGATTTATTATTATTAGCAAACCTCTGTTCGGCCTGTGGGCGTTTATACAGGCTCTGTTGAATGCGTTCTTCTGAAATAGCTAGATTAATAGCTTCGTTTAAAGTTTTAGGAGATCTACATCTCACAATGTTCGATATGCGGGGTTGTAGCCCCATAAGGAAATGATGGAGGGCTAAGTCTTCCATAGCCGCAGTGCGACCAGGCAACTCCTTTGCTTTAGTATTGGATAAGGATATTTCAGTTAATAATTGTGAGAGGTAGGTCTCTACGCGAAGCGAAAATTGATTAACATTTTCTTGCGGATTTTGCCTGCTTTCCTGAAGATCAGTAAGCAGGTGAGCATAATGTTTGCGTTCACAAAATTGTGTTTTTAGGAATTCTCTAGGTTGTTCCCAAGATGTGAATTCTTTTATTGAACAGGCAACTTCCGCTTTTCCATGCAACTGGCTGAGGATATATTTAAAAAGGATTGGTCTTTGGGAATCTAAAGCGAGATCATATGCGTTATTACAATTGATGATAAATGAGTTGACGGATTCTCGACTGCCATCGTATGATTTTATGAATTTGAACAAGGTATTTAAATCTAATTCTGCCATTGTACTAAGTGCGACAGAAGCCCTGGTAATTCTAGGAGAGGTGATAGGGGACTTCTTTGTATCACCGCGATGAGATTCTTCTAAACTTGGAATATCAATAGTTAATTTATTATCTTCTGCTTTAAGGATTTTGGGCATAATTCAAATACTAAAACATAGATAGAAGAAAACGAGTCGCAAGTAAATACAAATGTTACAATGAATAACAATGTTTTTAACTAACTTATTAGACAGGTACAATCGACTTGGTATAGGATATTAAATAATTACTCAGCCTTAGATTAATCAGTAATGACCAAAGACTCACAGTACGAGTAATGCGTAGGCGACGGATGTTATGGCGTGCAGGAACATTCCGATGCGATAAGGTACTTCTTGTAGCCGGGGTTATGACCGTTGGATATTGTGCGGTGAATCGTTCGGCGTTGACCTTGATCTTTGATGTAGATTCGGGAACCACGCAACACTGCACGACGCGACGAGGAACGACGAGACTCGATGCGGCACGATACTCAGGATATTACGGTAGGTTTTGATTGAATATTTTCTTCACAAAACTTAACAGGATACAGTTTATACGGGGTTATGAACGTTGGATATTGAATAGTCGATATTTGACGTTGACCTTGATCTTGGATATAGATTTGGGAGCCACACAACACGGCACGGCGCGACAAGGAACGACGAGACGCAATGCGGCACGACACTCAGGATATTACGTATTTGTTTGAATGTTTTTTTTTTTCTTTTCACAAACTTAACAGGATACTGTTTATATACACACTCTGATTACGTAAGGATAGTCCGAGGGTTTCAAAGATTGTCCAGCATACACTTTTACACGTTGAGGATATTTGGTAAGTTTTATTAGTGCTCTTACACGACACACGCTAGTGTTTTTTTTTATTTTATTTTTTTTCAGGATATTTATTTACACTAGATGTTGTTTGAGTTAGGTTTTTAAGGACACTGGGGATTTTCGTATCCCACCGCTGCCACCAATTTGTTATGGGTCTTCCAGTAAATAGGTTTTTAAAAAAAGAAAGGATATTTAACTGGAATAAGGACACTTTATTTAGATCGACTTTTAAAAGAAAGACCCATTGGCAGACCCGTCCGCTTTAAGAGTTAAGACCCAACTAACTGTTCCCATGTTACCATGTAGGTGATACTCTTATCTGTCAGCGCCTGCTAGGCGCTGATTCATCTTTAGCCCTTACAGAGCCGGGGTATAACAGACCGTTCTAGAGAACACAACCTCCAGTCTAGGAACTGTCCTACGTTTCGTTTGGCTTTATCTAATTATTGTTTGGTTATCATTAAAAGTGATTATTGTGCTTTCAAGTGTTATTCTTTGCTCGATCACCCTAATATCCGCCCACATAATGTCCGACGACGGTGCCAATAATGCTCCCGTCCCGACAAATATATCTTTATTTCAGACATACGCCCATACATTTTTAACATGATGCCAAAGTAGGGTGATCGAGAATTAACAAATTTCGTGCAAAAAATATTGTTATTCCAATTATGAATAGAACCTAAATACTATAATAATCAACTTTTATTTTTAGTTTAATCATAAGTTTATTGTGTGTATTAATAAAATACGTAAACATATGTTATGTATGATATAATGAGTAATTACTTGCTATTACATTTTTAATGAAGAGGGTCATTCGGAACCTTTTGTTTTCAATCACGAGATCATAACCAATCTCCGTTATCGACCGATGCGTAATAATATACTTTCGGAGATTAATTAGACCCTATAGATTAAGAATACATCAGTTTTGGCTGCGATAACCTGCAATCTTGAAAGTACCAGGTCATTAACTAATGACGCTCTGTAATTAAGAAAAAGTGCATTATATTAATAAGTGTTTCTAACGAGGGTAATTAACACTTTATCATGTCGTGTAAGTATAAATGGCATTGAACGGTAGTTTTGACTTCAGTTTCAATTATTTTCTCTTGCGATAACTTTACTATGCGGATTTAGTGGAAATCATAATATCAAGTAATCGTGAGATACATGAATCCCTCGAAAATTTAAAACTTATGTATCCACAGCTTACAGAAAGTGTTTGGAAGCAAGTTTATGAAAAGTTGACCCGTATTTACGAAAAACTGCAGTGAGAAATAAAAATGCTTTTATGGCAAAAAATGAACAGTGGCTGAAAAATATTTTTACCGTTGAGACATCTTCGGTGCAAGCTGATACGGTGAATTGTGACAGTAATGTTCCAGGACCATCAACACGCTTTCATAGAGGACGACCAGAGAAATCATTTGATGAAAGTTGCTATCGAACAAAGCGATATAAAGTCAAAAGATTGTGTGAAAGCGTTCCTGAAGAAATAATTAAGAAAGCTGCCTCTAAAGTACTCATACAAGAAGAATCATCGGACACTATCAAGTTTACTTCAGAAAAAGCGTTGGTATTATTACTTTATGCATCACTTTCGAAACATCAATATCAAGTACAGTGAGAAATGCAGCAAAAAGTATTGGGTGTGATATTTTTCCCGATTATCATAAAGTACTTGAAGCAATTAGGCAATGCTACCCCACGGATATTGATGTAACAGAAAGCTACGCTTGTGTTGGTTTGCAGTCATTACTGGACTACACAACAAGAAGACTATTTGAAGTAATGTCTGAAGACGACCTTACAAATATTAGTGTAAATTCAACATTTTTACACAAGTGGGGATGTGACGGATCATCAGGTCATGCAGAGTACAAACAGTCGTTTATTGACGAAAATGTGTCAGATTCACATATGTTTTTGACGTCATTAGTTCCACTGCGTCTGTATGAAAAGGAAAATAAATCTGTTGTGTATTGGACAAATGCAACTACTTCTTCTACAAGGTGTTGTCGCCCGGTACAATTCTAATTTCAAAAAGAAACTACAGAATTCACGAAAAATGAAATTGTTAGAATGGAGTCTGAAATAGCAAATATAAATGAAACTGTTATTAGTTTAAAGGAAAAGACTTACAAAGTCTAACATAAACTTGTGTTCACAATGATACACTGAAAAAAAAAAATAGCTGAACTAGTTTAGCTATACAAAAAATTGCCAAATTTTAATTAGTTGAAACCAAAGTTTAGCTAAAATAGCTGAACTGGTGTTGCTGCACATATCAAAATGTGAACTAATGCTTATTAAAATCAGTTAGCTAAACTCGTTTAGCTACACCGATAAAATGTTTGATTACTGATAAGCAAACTCGAGATCTATTATTAAGTTGCATGTTTATTCAACTTTTACCAAACGAACGTCTATAAATAGTTCAATGCATTTGTTAAATCTTGTGTTTATCTGTAGCAATTTTTTTTTGGCTACTGTTTAATAATATTTATAACTATACGTAACAGCATCAAATACATGATGAGATTAGATAAAATTCGATATCTCGTTACAAAACTGTTTATAAATTGTTTATTAAATATTGTCCTTATATAACAAAAGCAAACTCGGTACTGATACTAAACGCTCGGCGTCGCTCGCGTCTGGAAGCAGTCGTTAAAAATGCCGAAGTGTTCTGTGAGAAATTGTAAAAATATTACGTCAAGAAGGTTAAAAAAGGATGGGATATCGTATTTTCGGTAAGTAAAAAACTTATTGACTAGTTTTTGTTGTTTTTATGACCGATTATAACAAGCAATGTGTGATTTTGATTTATTTTTTCTAAAAACTTCATTCAACGCTCAAAGTAAAATACGGCTAACTTCAATGGCTGCTTGGTCAGTGTTAGAACAACGCATTATAGTCGCCTTTTTATTTTAGTCGCATTATAAAAATGACCCTGTTTCTTTTTATTAATAAATTTATGTACTTTTGAACCTTTTTTGTATGTAGTTTTTGAAAAATATATATATTTACGTTGCATAACGTGTAGGTCAGGAGGTAGCCAATTTAACATTTTTATAATGTTCGTAAATATTATGATGTATAACGATTCATTTATGGGCCAACTTATGAGTTCGCGACATGCGGCATGCTAAGGATAGACTGAAGTGTCGCGTAGTCTGTAGTCTGTAAGTGTCACATTAGAAACTTCATGGAAACTTCTAATTTTTATATTTTAGTTTTCCTCGTGACCCAATACGATGTGGAGAATGGACATCAATCGTCAGCCAACAAAGGCGAGAAGATTTTTATAAGTCGAATAATTCAAGCGTCGTTTGTTCCGAGCATTTTTGGATGAAGATATGTATGTCACTTTAAAAGGCATAAAACGTCTTCGCAAAACTTCGTTCTTTATATTTGAATAAACAATTTTAACAGTTATTATTTGTTTTTTTTTATATACCCATAGGCTACCCAAAAACATATTTATGCAGAAATAAAAGTATATTAATGTGTTTAAAACACAATTTTACAAACTCTTAAAATACTAACTAATAACGTAAGATGAAAAAAAAATAAAGTCATGTTCGACTCCACTCAATACCTTGTCCTACCCATGGTCTATACCATGGTCCTACCGACCACGGTCGGTCGTAAAATTTTATTGCTTTAAGTGCCTGCGTTAAAATAACAACTTTAAACAATTGGCGTAAGGTTGAACTTGCAATAATATATGCTTGTAGCTTATAGAAAGAGACAGAAATAGAGTTTCGGGACACTTTCGAGCGTTACTTTTATTCGAGACTGTGCATCTTGGGTTTTTATATATCAATGTTTATTTGATAAAATTTTGTTTATTTGGAATATAATGGACGCTGAATCAAGACATTTATTGCTTTTCTTTATGATTTTTTCTGTGAAAACTTAAGAAATTTTAAGAAATTCTAGAACTCCAATAAACAAGTAAAACATTCAACTTATCTTTTAGTAATTTTAGCTTTTATTAGAATTGAATGGAACAATGTGAATTTAAGCGTCAAAGTTCCATCGCCAACGGATTTTCTTGTAAACTAAGTTCGTTAAATATTTATAGTAAATTACACGAGAAGAAAAATTAAAATGTGTAACTCCAACTTACAAGAAAAAGAATGGCACTATCGTTATTCATAATCAAATAATTAAAATATATTACTGTTGCTGAAAATTACAACGTCAAAAATCATGAATTTGCGTAAAAAGTGTAATAGGACTCAAGACAATTTACGCATTTGGCGTATTTTTCGTTGTCAGCCGTTTGGCTACAACAGCCCCATAACATTTCGCATTTTGCGGCAAAGTAAACAAACGATTAAGAAATTATCACGTAACCATTATAACGTAGGTATTTTTGACCTAGCTTGTGCGGCGCTCCGATGCTTTGCCTACGAACTCAGTCGCTAAAAAAAGGTCGTAAGCGCCGTGCCGTAGCTCGTCGCTTACGCGTTACGCTGAATCACTTCTCACTTATTTTTAGAGCCGGTATATTGTAAATTAATCGGAAAGTTATTATGAATTCTACAGTATTTATACACTTCCCCAAATTAGTTCACAATGCAATGGTACAGTGCGTGCCATTAAAGATGAGACTTGACGCACCGCGTGGTTTGACTTGCGCAGTAAACGATTTATGGGTCTCTTTAGCGGTATGGAGTCTGCGCCGGGGCGTCATCGGGGCGGCGGAAAGAGCGGCGGGAGGCGCGGTCAAGTCTCATCTTTCGTGGCGCGTATTGTACACTTGTAACTTTAACTTTGTACTTCCAATCAGAGTTTAAGCGTCTTTAAACAATTTATAACAATCATCGTGCTGAGATAGGAGCCCTTTGGCCTCGTACAGGACTTTCTGCTTTTATTCAAATTTTACTTTGTTTTTTTTTTATTATTTATGTTGTTATGAGTGTGTTTTAGTTTAATTTGTAATTTCCTGTGCGAGAATCAATAAATACTTTTTCGGGTACCAGCTTCCATACATTTTTGCCCGTCCTCCTTTCTTTCTTTCTTTCCGTGGTCCTTAACCTCCACTTCTCTTTCCATCAGAGTGCACGCGAAGCTCTCGACGGCGCAGACATCCTCGGTCAGCCGATATCAGTGGACTGGTGCTTCGTCAAAGGACCGTCGAAGGTACACAAGAAGAGGCGGTAGAATCTAATTATTTAATATAAGCTTTACTTATGAACATGGTTGTGGTTTTATTGGTGTGTGCGAGAGAGATAGATTGCATACAAAATCTGTACTTATAATTTGGTGATCTTATACAACGTGTAACAGAATAAGCGCAAGACCTGAAAGTAGTTTGCTCAGAATCGGCTTCTGAATCGATTTCCGTCATCATTTATATATGTTAATTTTTCATGAAAAAATCTTTTATTTAACTGAAATTAGAACCACCGCGTCATAACAAGGTCATAAGATATTTTATTTAAGAGAATTTAACCCTTATCTCAAAGGAATAATGCCTATGCAAATGCATGACCGAATTTGTAATACGCGCATAGCTATCCTATTTGTAGTGCGCGTTAAATAAAATAGTCAGTTTAAGGAAGCTTAATCCTTATTGCAAAGCAATACGTCTAATTTAAATGCAAAACCGAATTTGTAGTTCGGTCATAGTTTTCTTTACACACACATAAACATTGCTTTTTTATTACATTTGAGCTAGTTGTGTTAAAAAAAAAATGTTAAATTAAGGAAATTTAGACCTAATCCCAAAATGATAAAGCTTTTTTTAAATGCACTACCGAATGTGTAGACCATACGGTCTACACACAATATTCTACTTAATATTCTACTTCACAATATTTTGTTGAGAAATACCAAAATACTAGGAATTTTGTTGTTAGTTTTTTTTTGCAAACGGAAGATTAAGGGCTCCTACAAACAGGCGCGACACGCGACGCGACACAAAGGTACGTCGCGTCACGCGACGAGCGGTGTCTTTGTGTCGCGCCTGTGTGTAGGAGCCTTAATGTGAAAGAGCGAGATGCATTAATTTGCCGACTTAAGGCTCTTTCAAACAGACGCGACACGCGACGCGACACAAAGACACCGCTCGTTGCGCGACAAGCGGTGTCTTTGTGTCGCGTCGCGTGTCGCGCTTGTTTGAAAGAACCTTTACCCCTTTGACGTTTGATATGCCGAAACAAGCGCCGTCACCGCCCGCGGCGCACCCGCTCCATAAAAAGGGTTTAGTTATTCGCCGGCAGCGACAAGTGTTCCCGAATTTCATTTTTTTTACGCGCGCAATGGCATTCCAGTACACCAATATTCAGTACACGGAGATGGTGAGGTCACTGGCTCGTTGCTACGATAATGTCGAGTTAGCGTGTCGAGAGTTCAACGCAAGATATGGTACCAGAGTGAGCGCCAGGACAATATTAAGTGCAACTCAGCGTCTGAGGGACTCCGGTACCTTTCGTCCTAACACGGCAATAGATAGAGGGGCGAATGTGCGCACTACTCGCTTACAAGAAAACATCCCCAATTATTTTGACGAACGCCCAGAGAGCAGCACGAGAGAAGCAGCGCCATTGTCTGACAGCAGCCACATGTACGTGTGGCGAACGTTACGCGCTGATGGTGAACTCCCGTTTCACCTACGACGTTGTCAGGAGCTGACGCCGAACGACTACTTACCACGTCTGGAATTTAGTGGATGGTTGTTGGAGAACTGGCAAGGAAACATCGTCTGGACGGACGAGAGCACCTTCACGCCAGTTGGAATTTACAACCAGCATAACCAGCATTTGTGGAGACATGAGAATCCACATGCATGCCGTGTTGATTCGTTTCAGCACAGGTTCTCCGTGAACGTGTGGGCGGGCGTCTTAGGTACACGCATACTGGGACCTGTCTTTCTACCGAGGTTGACTGGAGATACCTACCTACAGTTCTTGCAGGAAACATTGCCCGAGTTATTGGATGACGTCCCTCTCATCTTTTTACCAACACGACGGTGCTCCCGCGCATTTCACATGGAAAGTTCGGCGGCACCTTGATGCGGAATATGGCCCCCTTTGGAATGGTCGTGGAGGACCAGTGCAGTGGCCTCCCAGATCGGCTGATCTAACGCCGTTAGACTTTTATTTGTGGGGTCGAGTAAAATCGCTCGTACACGTAAACGAATCAACAAGTGTTGAAGACCTCAGACAAAAAATTGATGATTCATGCATTTAGTGTTGTGCAAAGTGACACCGAAGTGCTAAATAAACTAAAATTTAACTCAAGAAAACGTGCAATAAAGTGCATCGAGCAAGGCGGTGGACATTTCGAAAGTCTATTAAAAAGGGGAAAGAAGAAATAGTGTAGTGTAAATAGTTCAGTTCTGTAAGTACCTTTATCTTTATCGATTTTAATTACTGTAAATATTATGATTAAAATCTTTTAGACACAGACTCTGAATATGATATCGCGACAGTTAGGTACGCATCAGAGATAATAAGTGAGTCGGGCGGCCGCCGAAAAGACCACTCTACCTACGTTTTCTGATAGATCGTAGACGAGCGAAAAGTTGCTTGATTTAAAAATGCTTCCGCTTTACTGAATTTAATATCTTAGAATTAAGTAAACAAAATCATTCAAAGCCAAAGCTTGTGAAAGTGTGATGGAAAGATGGAATCATAATTTACCAAATAGTAATGTTCGGTCATTGAACTAATGTACATACCTAGTGCGTACGCTTGCAGTACAGGTCGTGCCATTAACCTTTTGACCGCCACGTCAAAAAAACTTCGACGTGCCCTCAGCGCCAAGCTAAAAATACTGGCTGGATAATAATATGGTGATTACTCAATTAATTTAAACAGTGTAAAATTAAAAAGCTATATTATTTTTTGAGAAAAATGTCACGATGTATAAAATTCCGTCTGTAAGCGACGCTCGATTACTTGTTCAAATTTGTTCCTCATAATTTGGGGGTACTTTGTTTTCTGTATTATTTTCGTGTACCCCAAAATTGTAAAAATCAGTCGTCAACCTTTTGTCCATGTAATGTGTGTCGCATCCCCGTGAATAAATCGTTTAAAAAGATTGAGTGCGTTTTGTGTGTTCTAAACACCACCCTTCACCAGCTACAGTGTCCTTCGGCCGGATTATATGTTTGGAACACCAGGCGCGCCGCGAAAAATGGTGAATACGCGTAGTTCAGCGCGGCGCAATCGCGTCCGCGACGAGCCGGAAAACGTCAAACCGGATGGTGACATGCCGCTATCAAAACCCCAGGACCCTACTTCGACATTAGAAACTACGAAGACGAAAGATAGTGATACGATCAAGAATCCTATTTCGAGTCGAACAGCTATGCAAGCTAGCAGTATCAAGTCGGAACAGCCGCCGCCCCTGCTACCCGCATCACGTAAAGATGAACGTCGGAGCTCGAAATCATTGATAGGTTCCACTTCGTCAATGCGGGCGAGACGGCAGCAGCTTATACTGGAGGCAGAAAGGCAGAAGGCGCAGATTCGCATGGACCTAATAAATAAAAAGCTAGATGCCGATCTAGCTAGCCTAGACGAAGAATACAGTTCACACGATGGTAGCCAAAGTCGAAGCCGCGTTGAAGAATGGATGGAGCGCAGTTATCAGGAACTGACCAAGGGCCTGCCCGCCCCCGATGAAGGTTCATACACGGGTGAGCAGTGTCAACAAACTGGACCGCCGGCGGCGCCTTTTATACCGCCGGCACAGAAAGCGCAGGCGCCGTGTGTAGCACCGCCCGCGCTGACCCCGGCTGGCCCGCCCGCGCCCACACCGGCGCTGGCCGCCACCGCCAGCACAAATGGTACAGTTCAGATGCTAGCCAGCGCGCTGAGAGATCTCGCCGCTGCTTCCATCAGTCACGCGCCGAACACGAACCTACTCAGCCGTATATGCACGCCCCGGGAGCTCCCTGAGTTCTCCGGCGATCCTTTGGAATGGCTGCAATTCAAACACGCATTTGAGGAATCAACGGAGCTGTGTAGTTTCACCCCTAAGGAAAATATGTGGAGATTGAGAAAGTGTCTTCGTGGAGCTGCTAAGGAAGCCATATCAGCTTTGCTCGTGAGCGCATCAACTCCTGAAACTATTATGTCTACATTGAAGCTGAGGTTCGGTAACCCTGAGTACATCTTATCGAAGCTCGTGCACGAAATTAAAAAGTTACAACCTATATCTCAAGATTACCACAAAGATATTGTGTCCTTCTCGGTCAAAATACAAAACTTTATGGAAGCTGTACGCGCAGTCGGCCGAGAGGAATACCTACAAGGTATCAGTGTTGTATCGGTAATTTTAGCGAAACTACCTACGATTCTATTATCCAAGTGGGCAGACTACAGTTTCGTACCGATAACAGAAGGCAAGAGGTCACGATTGGTAATATTATCAGACTTCCTGAAAGAAGAAGCTATTAAAGTTTCTACTACATCGAATACCTACTTTGTGTCTACGCGCAGCGATCAACACAAACATAAACATAAAGAGTATGTAGGAGGTGCGAGTGTCGGTGTGTCTTCTCGTCGTGACCGAGGTTGTCTTCAGGAAACACAAGTAAAACAGTCCAGACACTTTAACGACAGTTTATTTCTCACCACAAATAATAACAATAAGAAGCACATGCGAATAGATTAGTTTATATGCGTAGGCGACCGTAAGCGTTATAGTATAGCAAGCGGGCGTGGGCGCGCGCGTCGCTGCGCCGGCGATGGTTCGAGAGTTCCTTTGTTTCGGTGAGTAGCGGGTATTGGTGTGCGCTTACTCGGTGCGACACGACGACGACGCGGTGACGCTCGACGACTCAACGATGCGGCTATGCGGTACTGGTAAGTTTGATATTAGTTATTTATGTAATGTATTATTGTGCATGCTTAATGTTTGTGTTTGTATTTTGTGTATTTAGTATGTTATATACGTAGTTATAAATATTTGTAATTAAGTACTTATATAGGTATTCTATTACATAGTGTGTTAATGTATTGTGGCTACGCCACATGACTCCCCCCTTGAGACCATCCTAGGATGGGCGATAATAGTCAGGGAATCTCACTTTTCTTCCTGAGTGAGTAATTCTTACTTCTTTCTCTTTGCTTACAGGGTTTGGTGTTTCATTTTCAAGCGGAGGGGTCTCTGGACGAGTATCTGGTGTAAGTATATAGGCTGGTTTTAACCTCTCTATCGATACTGTCTGTTCTTTTCCTTTAACCAGTAGCTTAAAGACTTTTGTGCCTCGTTGCAGGACTAGATATGGCCCAGTGTACGCCGGCTGGAGGGATCCTCTCACGGTGTCGTCTCGGACGTAAACGTGAGTAGCAGAAGGTAAGTCTCGGTACACGAAGATGTTACGTCTGCTGTGTCTTGCGGCTGGCTGAGGGCGAATATTGTTCATGATAGAACGCAGTCGTGCTGAGAATTCGGTGAGGTCACTGGTCGTATGCTGGTCGGCGATTGGCTGCAGAAACTCTCCAGGCAGTCTAAGGGGTTCGCCGTAGAGGAGTTCGGCTGGTGACGCTTGTATGTCCTCTTTGAAGGCGTTTCTCATTCCTAGTAGTACTAGAGGTAAGCTTTCCGTCCATTTTTGGTTTCCATGGCACATTATAGCTGCTTTAAGTTGTCTGTGCATCCGTTCCACCATTCCGTTGCTTGCAGGGTGATACGCAGTGGTTCTGTTGCGTTGAAATCCGGCTAGTTCTGAAAGTTGTTTCAGCAGCGCAGACTCGAATTGTTTCCCGCGATCTGTCACAACTTCTGTCGGGCAACCGTAACGTGATACCCAGTTGCAAACGAGAGCTTTGGCGACTGTTTCGGCGGTGATATCTTGCAAGGGAATGGCCTCGGGCCATCGAGTGAATCTGTCGACGGCGGTGAGACAATAACGGTAGCCATCCGAAAGGGGTAATGGACCAATGATATCAATGTGCACGTAGGTAAACCTGCCGTTTGGTAGTTTAAAGGTGCCCACCGGTGGAGTTACGTGCCGAGTGACCTTTGAGCGTTGACACGCGTGACAGAGCTTGGTCCAATCGCGACAATCTTTATTTATTCCTGGCCATACGTAGCGCTGAGCCACTAATTTTGCGGAGGCTTTAGCGCCAGGATGGCTGAGTGAGTGTAGGCTGTCGTAGACTTGCCTTCTGAGCTCTTTCGGTACATAAGGTCGTGGATTTGGCGTGCTGTCGTCGCAGTAAAGTTCCAGTTTTGTTCCTGGTACTGTTACTTTGACAAGTTTTAGCGAAGTTCCACCTTTTAAGAGTTGCCTTAGTTCTGGGTCGTTACCCTGTGAAACAGCCAAGTTCTTTGACTCGACAGGCTGTACTATTTCCTCTATTCTTGAGAGAGTATCGGCAACTATGTTGTCTTTACCCGGTATGTGTTGGATGTCCGTAGTGAATTGAGCTATATAATCTAAATGCCGAAACTGACGCGGTGAGCACTTTTCCTTGTGGCCTTGGAATGCGAAGCAGATTGGCTTGTGGTCTGTAAATACTGTGAAGTGTCTTGCTTCCACTTGGTGTCGGAAATGTTTTATGGACTCGTAAATCGCTAGGAGTTCTCGGTCGTACGGCGAGTATTTCTTTTGTGATGGGCTCAATTTACGGCTAAAGAAGGCGAGAGGTTGCCATCCCCCGTCTTTCTGCTGCTGTAGGACTCCACCGATTGCGACGTCTGATGCATCCGTGACTAACGCTAGTTTGGCGTCCATGTCTGGGTGCGCTAGGAGAGCTGATTGGCATAGACTCTTCTTACAGTCTTCAAATGCTTGGAGTGCTTCTCCGGTGACGTTTATGGGATGATTGCCTTTTATGGTTCCGGTGAGCAGACTATGCAACGGCGATTGAGTTGTGGCAGCGTCTTTTAAGAAACGACGATAAAAATTTATCATCCCCAGGAATCGTTTGAGTTCTCGAACGGTTTTCGGGGTAGGGTAGTCCTTAATGGCTTGGATCTTGCTATCCAGTGGTTTGATACCAGCACAAGATACGCTACAGCCGAGGAAAGTTACTTCTTCCGCCCCAAATACACATTTGGAAGTGTTTATGACCATTCCGTATTCTTTCAATCGTTCGAAGAGGAGGCGTAAGTGACGGTAATGGGTGTCTTCGTCGGGGGAGGAAATCAGAAAATCGTCTAGGTATGTGTAACAAAAGTCCAGGTCACGAGTCATTTGGTCCACAAATCTTTGAAACGTTTGTCCCGCGTTTCTTAGACCAAACGTCATAAAAGGGAACTCGAACATTCCAAAGGGTGTGGTTATGGCCGTTTTAGGGATATCCTCGGGGTTAACAGGTATTTGGTTATATGCCTTTATTAAATCGATTTTTGAGAATATTTGGCAGCCAGCTATGTTCTGAGTGAAGTCCTGGATGTGCCGGATGGGGTATCGGTCGGGGATCGTTTGTGCATTTAACATTCTATAGTCGCCGCATGGTCGCCATCCGTTATCCTTTTTTGCGGCGAGATGAAGGGGGGACGACCATGGGCTCTCTGACGGTCGTGCTGTCCCTACTCTCAGCATTTCTTCGAACTCCTGTTTTGCGATCTTCAGTTTGTCCGGAGCAAGTCTTCTTGGAGTGCAATATACGGGCGGTCCGTCGGTTGTTCTTATGTGGTGAACCGTGCTGTGACGTATGATCCGATGTGTACCTGCTGGCCGAGTGATTTCCGAAAAATCTCGAAGAAGGTTCAAGTACTTTGACTCGCCTGTTATCGTTTTGACTGAAGTTATGGCATCAGATGTTGGAACTGGATTTGCGGTTGCTGACAGGCTGGTCTTGTTGTCGATGAGGCGTTTATTACGACAGTCTACGATTAAGTCGTAGTACGATAAAAAGTCGACCCCGATGATAGCCTTGGTGACGTCAGCTATTATGAATTGCCAGGAAAATGCGCGGCGAAGACCTAAGTCCAGTTCCATTTGTTGGACGCCGTAAATGGCGATTGGTGTTCCGTTCGCTGCGAAGACGTTGAGCTCGGTTGTGCGCGATCGCCTTTGTTTCAGGGCGGAGCGGGGAAAAACGCAGATGTCGCTCCCGGTGTCGACTAAGAACTGCGTTTTTGTCCTTCTGTCCGTTATGAATAAGCGACCGGTAGTTGAACTATGGCAATCATGTGTCGCTACTGATGATTGCCTTTGTCTTTTCCCGACCCTAAATGATAATCACATGGTTTCAGACATCTACGTGCCTTGTCTCCATATCTGTGGTGGAAAATACAGGTGGGGTACTTCCTATAATTTGACTGGGAACGCGTGTTCCTTCTTCCCCGTTGGCTTCTATCCCTCGTCCTGGATCTAGAATCTCTTGTTGAGAGGGCCTGCACTTGACGACTAAGCTCTGCAATCTCTTTAGACAATTTCTCGATCACTGAATTTGGTACTGCGTCTGTGGCGGCCACTTGTGGCGCGGGTGGTACGAGGTCGTGCACTTTATCAGCCAGGTCTGCGAGTGCTGAAAGTGACGACTCTGGCTGTGATGCTACGACTATTTGTATGTTGCCCGGTAAGCGGCTAGTCCACACGGTCTTTATAAAATCGTCCGGTATGCTTGGGCCCGCTAGATGTTGCAGGTGCCGAAGAAACGCGGATGGTCGCCTGTCTCCTAGCTCCTCATGCATCAGCAACTGGGTAAGTTCCTTCTCACGCGACGCGGATAACCTTTTAATTAGCTCGCTTTTTAACTTTTCATATTTGCCGCTGGCTGGTGGATTAATTAAAATATCTTTCACCTCTGCGGCGTATCGGTTTTCAAGTTGGGCACTGACGTAATTATATTTGGTGTCGTCATCCCTGACACCTGAGAGTGCAAAACTTCCTTCTATTTGCGCAAACCAGACTGCAGGTTCTTCGGGCCAGAACGGCGGAAGTCGTACCCCGACACGACAAATGTCGGAAGGTATAAATGTCTTCTTTGTAGAAAACGACCCGCCTTCGTCGCTTTGTTTGTCGGATGACGTGGCGTTTTTAGACATTTTTAAACACTGTTTTCACTAGCTTACGGTTTTTATGCTGCTCCGTGCTGTGTCCAAGATCCGGGGTCACCAATGTAGGAGGTGCGAGTGTCGGTGTGTCTTCTCGTCGTGACCGAGGTTGTCTTCAGGAAACACAAGTAAAACAGTCCAGACACTTTAACGACAGTTTATTTCTCACCACAAATAATAACAATAAGAAGCACATGCGAATAGATTAGTTTATATGCGTAGGCGACCGTAAGCGTTATAGTATAGCAAGCGGGCGTGGGCGCGCGCGTCGCTGCGCCGGCGATGGTTCGAGAGTTCCTTTGTTTCGGTGAGTAGCGGGTATTGGTGTGCGCTTACTCGGTGCGACACGACGACGACGCGGTGACGCTCGACGACTCAACGATGCGGCTATGCGGTACTGGTAAGTTTGATATTAGTTATTTATGTAATGTATTATTGTGCATGCTTAATGTTTGTGTTTGTATTTTGTGTATTTAGTATGTTATATACGTAGTTATAAATATTTGTAATTAAGTACTTATATAGGTATTCTATTACATAGTGTGTTAATGTATTGTGGCTACGCCACAAGTACACTCAATCTCGCTCACAAACAGTATTGATGCACACTAACGAAAGCGATGAATGCTTATTCTGCAAAACTAGCTCGCATAAAAAGATAACAGTTTGTAATAAATTCAAGAAGGCTCTTCGCAAAGTTCGTTGGCAATTTGTAAAACGTAGTGGCTTATGTTTTAAATGCCTACTTTCATGTCATGACCGAGATACCTGCCCAGCCCCAAACTGCGATAAAGATGGCTGCGGACAGCCCCATCATCCACTGCTGCATTATCCCACGTCTACCGAGCGGCGCCCCGAGTCCCAGCGTGCGGCGCCGCCAGCCGCGTCCGCGCCGCAGGAGCGGCAGCCGGCGCCGGCGGTCACGTCGGTGCCTACGTCCGGCGTCCCCAGTTCTAGTGCGGAAATCGTGTCGAACATAAACGCAAGTGATAGTGAGTGCAAAGTGTTATTGAAGGTAGTACCCATAAATATACATAGTGCTAACGGTATAATAAACTCTAGCGCGTTACTCGACGACGGGTCGACCGTTTCATTGATACACAGGCCTGCAAAATGAAGGTCATAACTTCCTCTCTGGAATTTGATAGCTGATTCTGGAGTATTTTGATGCGCTGATTACGAATATGTACTTAGTTTTTCTCCATCACCTCCTGATTTTTAAAAAAAGCTACAGATAGAAAATTGAGAAAAAAGACAAGTTTTCACTTAAAAAATTATATATTTAAAAAAGTACTTAATTTTTAACTTAAAAAACTATTAACACGTAATAACAACTTATTGCTGGGTTAAAATACACTTAAATTTTATTTGTGGAACCTGGTCCTTTTTTCCTGGAAGCTTCTGTTGTGCGATTTTCGCTTATATTTCCGGTTTGGATCATCACGCTTCAACAACCAACAATAGTCCGCCATCATGCTGACATTCCATCTTCCTTGATACCGGACTTCAAGCTCTTTTAAATCTTGGTGAAATCTTTCACCTTGTTCTTCGCTAACGGCTCCTAGATTTTCTGGGAAGTAATCAATGTGCGAATTCAGAAAATGAAGTTTAACGCTCATATTACAACCCATTACACCAAAATTCGTTATCATTTTGGCTACTATTTCTTTATAGTCCGAGCTTTTATTGTTCCCCAAAAAGTTTTTTACCACTTCCTTAAATGATTTCCACGCTTGTAACTCGACATCATTGAGTTTTTGATCAAATTTTTCCTCCGACATCAATTTTCTTATATCAGGGCCGACAAAAATTCCTTCTTTTAAGTTAGCATCTGATAAAGATGGAAAAACTGAATGCAGATATTTGAAACCTTCCCCATCTTTATTTAAAGCCTTCACAAACTGCTTCATTATACCCAATTTGATGTGTAAAGGCGGCAGTAAAACTTTTTCTCTGGGAACCAAACTCTGTTTAAGCACGTTTTTGATTCCTGGGGTTAGTTCAGTTCTTGGAGGCCATTCCTTTTTGGTCCAATGATGTTGTTTATCCCGGCTATCCCATTCGCAAAGAAAGCACGGGTATTTTGTATAACCACCTTGTTGGCCGAGTAGCATGCTTATGATTTTCAAGTCTCCACACACCATCCAGCCGTGATGTTCGTAAGCTATAGTAGCTAAAAGCTTTTCCAAATTTTCATAACATTCCTTTAAATGGACAGAATGTGCAACAGGTAGTGAGGCATATGTATTCCCATTATGTAGAAGGACTGCTTTTAAACTTCTTTTTGAGGAGTCAATAAACAATCTCCACTCCTTAGGATTGTATTCAATGTCGAATATTTTCATCAAGCCAGGAATATCTTTACAGTACACCAAATCATGATCTTCAGCGAAGAATGGAAGGAAATCTTTTTCTCTGTGACGGTACCATGAAAATGAAGTACCAGGTGCAAGCATATTTCTTTCTTTTAATCGTGATCCGAGGAGCTCAGCTGCATCTTTGGGGAGATTCAAATCTCTTGTCAAGTCGTTTAAATCTGACTGTGAAAAGAGCTGACACTCGTTAGAATCTACTTGAAATACAGGATCAGATTGGGATGCATTCTGTTCATTTGTATCATTAGCAGAATCTTCAATTTGTATAGCTGGATACGGGGGCTGCACCATTTCTGAATCTCCGAAAACTGCAGGCGTAACTGATGACACATTTGGATAGCTTATGTCACTTTTATTTTTAGAATTGTATCCAGTTATGTCACAACAACAAAAGTAGCAATCTTCAACATGGTTGTTAGGCTCTCTCCATAGCATGGGCGAAACGATTTTGAAGCTATTTTTCTGTCCTTTTGACCACTTGCGAAGTTCAAGTAAACAAGTCGAACAAACTTTTTGAGGTGTCCAAGTTTTGTCTCGGTTACTTATAGAATGTCCAAAATAACTTTTGTAAATATTTTTCACATAGTCTGTAATGTTGTTTCGTTGTTTTATCACCATGAATTTCCCGCAAATATAACAAAAACAATTCGAAGAGTTTAAACAACTTCGCGACGACATTTTAAAGTTTAGGTTGCAAGATGCGCACTTCGACTGTTAGTTTTTTAATTCAGAGTAGGTACTTATACAAAAAAAAACCTTTTGTTTTGTTCATTATACCCTTTTTGAACAACATTAACAACAATTAGGCAATATCACCTAAACATCGTGTATTAATGAGCTCATTACTAAATGAAGCCAAAATGACCCGTTTCCGAAATGGTTAATGCGAATTACTTACACTTATTATGTAGTAATTAACAAATTACTGATTTGCATTCATTTCTATGTCGTCTTAAACTAATTAAATGCAATAAAAATTAAGCTGAAGTAATTAAGTGACGTTTTATAGATTTTAAAATGTATGCGCTCAGACATTTTTAGTTAAAATCTTAAATATTCAATATCAAAGAATCCTGACGTGGTAGAATTTTTTTATTATTTTTCTCGTAATCAGCACATCAGAAACTATAGAAAACGTTAATCAGATCTCAGAGAGGAAAACCATTGCAGACCTGTGAAGTGATAAACTAGCTGAGCGCGCGGGTTTGCGCGGCCAGCCCGAAACGATACGTGTACGCGGAGCCTGGAATGATGAACTATCTTGTGCATCGATCATCACGGACGTGAGTCTTTCTGGTATGGACAATAAGAAATATACTATTAGAGCTCGTGCTGTAAAGAATTTAAATTTACCTGTACATAGTTTGTCTGCAATAGATTGCAATAAATACAAAAGTCTGTCTGCTATTAAGCATTTGTTATGTTCTACCGATTTGAAACCTGAAATATTACTAGGTCAGGATAACTATCACCTAATTTTACCGATAGAAATTAATATAGGTAGTTCTTTTGAGCCGTTCGCTACACTCACGCCCCTAGGTTGGTGTGTCCATGGTAAGTGGCATGTGCCGCGGAGCGCCGCTAGGCCCGCGCCCGCTACTCACGCGACACTGGTGTTAGACGCGGCATGCTGTGCAGCGCCAGCGCCCGCTCCTTCGTGCCAGCAAGACCGGCAGCTACAAGACCTACACGATGAGGTAAAGCGCTCATTCGCATTGGAGTCGATGGGTGTTTGTGGTAAGCCTCGTCAGAATAAAAATGATTTACTTGCCGTAGCTAAACTGGAGAAGACTGCCAAACTAATCGATGGCCAGTGGTGGGTTGGATTGCCGTGGAAGAACGACGATTGCCACATGCATGACTCCTACCCGATGGCGCTGAAAAGGCTGAAAGGTATAGAGAGGAAGATGGAAAGAGACCAAGGTTTTTCAGAAAGGTACAGGGATAGGATTAAACATTTATTAGAAAATAATTTTGCAAGAGAATTAACAGAAATTGATACTACAGCAAAAACATGGTATTTGCCTCATTTCGGGATTGATAACCCCAATAAGAAAAAATTACGATTGGTGTTTGACTCGGCTGCAAAGGTAAACGGTTTATGTCTTAACGATTACCTACATACAGGCCCGGATTTGCTGCCATCACTATTTGGTATAATGCTGCGCTTTCGGGAAAATTTAATAGCTGTATCAGGTGACATTAAAGATTTCTTTCTCAGGGTCAAAGTTCAGCCGAGCGACCAGCATGCATTTAGATTTCTGTGGAGAGACAGTCCTAAAGAAAAGGTAAAAACCTACATCATGACATCACTTATATTCGGTGCAAACTGTTCTCCCTTTCTAAGTCAGTACATAAAAAATAAAAACGCTACGCGCTATGAGTCATCTATGCCCGAAGCTGTGCGTGCTATACAAAAGTCGCATTACATGGACGACTATATAGATAGTTTGCCCGATGATAGGAGTGTTATTGAGATGGTAAAAAATATTTCACACATCCACCGACAAGGCGGGTTCCAGATTCGTGATTGGACCAGCAACAGTGTTCAAGTTTTGAACTCTGTCCCTAAAGATACTTTAGGTACGGCCGCGGTCAGATTTAAAATGGATCACCAGTCGGAAGGTGAGCGTACACTCGGTCTCATATGGTTCCCAGGTACTGACGAATTGGGATTCGACGTGTCACTGAAGAAAATTCCAGAACACGTTATTCAAGGTAAAGAAATACCTACGAAACGAATAATGCTTCAGGTGGTCATGTCCATTTTTGATGTCTTTGGTTTTTTATCGCCCTTCACTATTCAAGGACGAATACTGTTGCAAGATTTATGGCGGCTACGGATCAGCTGGGACGACGTCGTACCTACTGATATTTACGAACGGTGGTGTAAGTGGGTTGATAAACTTAAGGTAGTAGATAGCATACGCATACCTAGGTGCTACCATTCAACGAGACGCGTAAACAAGGTTGGAGTCCACTGTACGGCGGCGGCGGTATCGCCCCCCGGTCACCCGCACACCCCGCAGCCGTCTCCCGGCGAGTCAACAGCTGCGCACGCGACAACAGAACCAAACTCAACGCCTCGCTATAGCCACCTACAGTTGCATGTTTATAGCGATGCATCGTCGAAAGCTATGAGCGCCGTAGCATATTGGCGCTGGATAGATAAGAATATTATCCACGTTGCATTTATTGCGAGTAAGTGTCGAGTCGTACCTGTAAAACCACTGACGATACCTCGTTCGGAATTACAAGCTGCGCTTCTGGCTGCTAGATTAGCAGACACCATTATGAAGGAGCATAAGTTACCAGTCGAGAAACGGGTATTTTGGTGCGATTCGACCACAGTTTTACATTGGATTCGAAATAACACGCGTACGTATAATATCTTCGAAGCCAATCGTTTGGGTGAGATCGACGATCTGACACGTATAAATGAGTGGAGATACGTACCTACTAAATTGAATGTTGCGGACTTGGCCACACGAGAGGATTTCGATTATTCTATTTTTTAAAATGAGTGGTTTTCAGGACCTTTATTTTTGTACCTAGATGAGTCATCGTGGCCCGCCGATGTCTGCCAATCTGAAACAAATGAAACACATGCTGAAAATGTCATGGTTACAAAAGACTTACCTGTACTAAGAAGTAACTTCCCGGTTCCGGATCCCCTCCGGTTTTCTTCATGGCTCAGGTTGCTGCGAAGTACGGCAGTGGTTTTGATGTTCGTTGATAGATGCAGAGGGCGCACCACCGACTTGGATTGCCTCACTCTCGAGAGGGCGGAGCATCTTCTACTACGCCGAGCTCAACTTGAGACGTTCGCCGAGGAAATATCTGCAATAAAAAATGGTAAAAGTGTATCGAAAACTAGCAAGCTGCTTACCTTATGTCCTTTTCTCGACGAACACGACGTTCTCCGCGCTAACGGTCGCATCGACGCTGCTGCCGAAGTAAGCCTGGAGGTAAAGAAACCGGTAATTCTAGACGGCCGGAACCCTATAGCTCATCTGATTGTTCGACATTACCATGTCAAAGCAGCTCATGGCAATCAGGAGACCGTGGTCAACGACCTTAAACAAAAATATTGGATAATTAGGCTTAGGCCTACAGTTAAGCATGTGGTATCAAAATGTATGTTTTGTAACATACGCAAAGCTACGCCTCGAGTACCCAGAATGGGTGACTTACCTCCAGCTCGAGTGGCGCATCATCAGCGCCCCTTTTCCTTTTGTGGGCTTGATTTTTTTGGGCCTATGGAGGTGACAGTAGGACGTCGCCGTGAAAAACGATATGGTGCTCTTTTCACGTGCCTCACTGTCCGAGCCGTGCACGTTGAATTGGTGCAGTCACTCACCACGGACTCGCTCATCATGGCTCTACGACGGATGGCGGCCAGACGTGGTTGGCCCCGCCATCTATACTCCGACAACGGAACCAATCTGCGAGGCGCCGACAAAGAGCTGCAGAAGTCCATGCAGGATTTAGACAACGAGGCACTGAAAATTGAAGCGGCTAACAACGGGATGGTATTTAATTTTATACCGCCGCTTAGCCCCCACTGGGGTGGGGCGTGGGAACGTCTCATACGAAGTGTAAAAACTACCCTTAAGGTAATTTTGAATGAGCGGGCTCCCAGAGAAGAAGTCTTGAGCACACTGATGGCCGAGGTAGAAAACATAGTAAATAGTCGTCCCCTTTCACACGTCTCCGTCTCCGTAGAACCTGGAACTGCTGAAAGCTTGACTCCTAATCATTTTCTTCTTGGTTTAGCCTCAGGTCTTCCGGTCATTGGATCGTTCGATGACTCAGACCTGTTTTTGAAGAAACTATGGCGGAAGGCTCAGAGTTTGAGTGACATGTTTTGGCAGCGATGGCTTAAAGAAGTTCTCCCACACCTGCTGCCAAGAAGAAAATGGAACGAGGAGCAGAAGCCTCTAAAGGTAGGTGACTTAGTGTTAGTGGTTGATCCAGCCTCTCCCAGGAACGTGTGGCCGAAAGGTGTTGTTCAGCAGGTCATTCGCTCTAAAGACGGCCGCATCTGGCAGGTCGACGTGAAGACCCGGACGGGTACCTGGCGGCGTTCCGCGGCTCGCGTCGCTCCTATTTCATTTGGAGATGAGTGCTGAGCAGAGTCAGCACTAGGGGTGGGAGTGTAAGCGACGCTCGATTACTTGTTCAAATTTGTTCCTCATAATTTGGGGGTACTTTGTTTTCTGTATTATTTTCGTGTACCCCAAAATTGTAAAAATCAGTCGTCAACCTTTTGTCCATGTAATGTGTGTCGCATCCCCGTGAATAAATCGTTTAAAAAGATTGAGTGCGTTTTGTGTGTTCTAAACACCACCCTTCACCAGCTACACCGTCTGGGTTGCCATTGCTATTCGTATTTTTATTCCGAATATAAATCATATTTTAACAGTATATGTAAAAAGGAGGAAACGAAAGGGATAGTGATAATTATAAAACATTTACGAAAAATCAGTCTTTTATTTAAGTTTGTAGATAGATATTTTTTATAATAAAAAATATAATGTAAACAATTTCAAAAAAATCTAATTATAATCTTTTCATACAAGTATAACAATCACTAAAAACTTTTATTTAACTAAATTAACTGTAACGTAGGTTTCCGTTCAGGTCGATATTATTTTTATGTTGTCTGTTAGCTACATCACTACTTGTCATCCTATGGTGACACTGGTGTGGAGGGAACTATGTTTTTCGAACTTAAGAATTGGTTTAAGTTTTTGTCATCTTATGTAAATATAGATGAAATATAAAGAAAGGAGGTTTATTAATATAAATAAGAATGAGTCAAAGAACATAATTAGCAAAAGAAATAAAAAAAATAATGTTGTTTAATAAGATTTATTTACGTTTAAAAGTCTGTCATGTAGTCGTGACAGTGGCGTGCTGGGCACTTTTTGGCTTGTCATCTATACATGACTCTGGCGGTCAAAAGGTTAAAGATGAGACTTGACGCACCACGTGGTTTGACTTGCGCAGTAGACGATTTATGGGTCTCTAGCGGTATGAGGTCCCCGCTGGGGCGTCATCGGGGCGGGGGAAAGAGCGGCGAGAGGCGCGGTCAAGTCTCATTTTTAATGGCACGACCTGTACCTACCTACCTAGCCAGCTGGCAGGCATACGCACGTGTGCGGCGCGCTATTAGTGTGCGTGGAGATCGAGTAGTTTGTTCAAACATTTCTTATTTAGTCAGGACATCTATTTCATAAAATATTACTAGGTGTGGTTTAATTAAATTAAATTACAGATGTAATCTTATAATTTAATATTCTAATTGGGGTATAATCCTCAGATATAATAGATGTTGATTTTTTTTATAATTATATACAAGAATAGGCATTACAAGGAGTTATTATATGGGACTTGAAACGTACCTGGCAAAATGAGGGTGTTTTATGTATGTGTATGTTACAGCTAAGAAGTGCGGCTACACCTTGTTTTAGCCGGGTACAACTAGGTGCGGCCGGTAGCAGTTGGTTAAACTTGCCTAAATAGATCCTGGTGTGTTCCCAAGTAACACATCAAAGCAGTATATCGGCTGACTTACAGCATTTCTGTATCGTTTTCGCATTTTGAGTTAGTTCTATGATAGCATTACAAACGTTTATAAGGCTTCTGTAATGCTTATTTGGGCACAAATTATACGGCTTTAGATCATAAATAAGTTCACAATTAGTTGTTTAATTGCATTGCATTATTATATTAGCATTAGTGTGACCAAATAAGTTGCGAATCGCATTAAAGAAGCATTATTACGGTCAATGAAGTTGCCAACCGCATTATAGAAACATTATAGAGTTGTAACTAAAGACTTAGGTAATAGGATCCCCTATTAAATCATGTCTTACATAGGACTTTAAGCATAGGTATTGTTGTAATACCAGGCACAAATTCACTCTGGGCTGCTACTGAGAATTTCTTAATGGAAAAACACGAAAGGGTAGGGTAGTCCTTAATGGCTTGGATCTTGCTATCCAGTGGTTTGATACCAGCACAAGATACGCTACAGCCGAGGAAAGTTACTTCTTCCGCCCCAAATACACATTTGGAAGTGTTTATGACCATTCCGTATTCTTTCAATCGTTCGAAGAGGAGGCGTAAGTGACGGTAATGGGTGTCTTCGTCGGGGGAGGAAATCAGAAAATCGTCTAGGTATGTGTAACAAAAGTCCAGGTCACGAGTCATTTGGTCCACAAATCTTTGAAACGTTTGTCCCGCGTTTCTTAGACCAAACGTCATAAAAGGGAACTCGAACATTCCAAAGGGTGTGGTTATGGCCGTTTTAGGGATATCCTCGGGGTTAACAGGTATTTGGTTATATGCCTTTATTAAATCGATTTTTGAGAATATTTGGCAGCCAGCTATGTTCTGAGTGAAGTCCTGGATGTGCCGGATGGGGTATCGGTCGGGGATCGTTTGTGCATTTAACATTCTATAGTCGCCGCATGGTCGCCATCCGTTATCCTTTTTTGCGGCGAGATGAAGGGGGGACGACCATGGGCTCTCTGACGGTCGTGCTGTCCCTACTCTCAGCATTTCTTCGAACTCCTGTTTTGCGATCTTCAGTTTGTCCGGAGCAAGTCTTCTTGGAGTGCAATATACGGGCGGTCCGTCGGTTGTTCTTATGTGGTGAACCGTGCTGTGACGTATGATCCGATGTGTACCTGCTGGCCGAGTGATTTCCGAAAAATCTCGAAGAAGGTTCAAGTACTTTGACTCGCCTGTTATCGTTTTGACTGAAGTTATGGCATCAGATGTTGGAACTGGATTTGCGGTTGCTGACAGGCTGGTCTTGTTGTCGATGAGGCGTTTATTACGACAGTCTACGATTAAGTCGTAGTACGATAAAAAGTCGACCCCGATGATAGCCTTGGTGACGTCAGCTATTATGAATTGCCAGGAAAATGCGCGGCGAAGACCTAAGTCCAGTTCCATTTGTTGGACGCCGTAAATGGCGATTGGTGTTCCGTTCGCTGCGAAGACGTTGAGCTCGGTTGTGCGCGATCGCCTTTGTTTCAGGGCGGAGCGGGGAAAAACGCAGATGTCGCTCCCGGTGTCGACTAAGAACTGCGTTTTTGTCCTTCTGTCCGTTATGAATAAGCGACCGGTAGTTGAACTATGGCAATCATGTGTCGCTACTGATGATTGCCTTTGTCTTTTCCCGACCCTAAATGATAATCACATGGTTTCAGACATCTACGTGCCTTGTCTCCATATCTGTGGTGGAAAATACAGGTGGGGTACTTCCTATAATTTGACTGGGAACGCGTGTTGCTTCTTCCCCGTTGGCTTCTATCCCTCGTCCTGGATCTAGAATCTCTTGTTGAGAGGGCCTGCACTTGACGACTAAGCTCTGCAATCTCTTTAGACAATTTCTCGATCACTGAATTTGGTACTGCGTCTGTGGCGGCCACTTGTGGCGCGGGTGGTACGAGGTCGTGCACTTTATCAGCCAGGTCTGCGAGTGCTGAAAGTGACGACTCTGGCTGTGATGCTACGACTATTTGTATGTTGCCCGGTAAGCGGCTAGTCCACACGGTCTTTATAAAATCGTCCGGTATGCTTGGGCCCGCTAGATGTTGCAGGTGCCGAAGAAACGCGGATGGTCGCCTGTCTCCTAGCTCCTCATGCATCAGCAACTGGGTAAGTTCCTTCTCACGCGACGCGGATAACCTTTTAATTAGCTCGCTTTTTAACTTTTCATATTTGCCGCTGGCTGGTGGATTAATTAAAATATCTTTCACCTCTGCGGCGTATCGGTTTTCAAGTTGGGCACTGACGTAATTATATTTGGTGTCGTCATCCCTGACACCTGAGAGTGCAAAACTTCCTTCTATTTGCGCAAACCAGACTGCAGGTTCTTCGGGCCAGAACGGCGGAAGTCGTACCCCGACACGACAAATGTCGGAAGGTATAAATGTCTTCTTTGTAGAAAACGACCCGCCTTCGTCGCTTTGTTTGTCGGATGACGTGGCGTTTTTAGACATTTTTAAACACTGTTTTCACTAGCTTACGGTTTTTATGCTGCTCCGTGCTGTGTCCAAGATCCGGGGTCACCAATGTAGGAGGTGCGAGTGTCGGTGTGTCTTCTCGTCGTGACCGAGGTTGTCTTCAGGAAACACAAGTAAAACAGTCCAGACACTTTAACGACAGTTTATTTCTCACCACAAATAATAACAATAAGAAGCACATGCGAATAGATTAGTTTATATGCGTAGGCGACCGTAAGCGTTATAGTATAGCAAGCGGGCGTGGGCGCGCGCGTCGCTGCGCCGGCGATGGTTCGAGAGTTCCTTTGTTTCGGTGAGTAGCGGGTATTGGTGTGCGCTTACTCGGTGCGACACGACGACGACGCGGTGACGCTCGACGACTCAACGATGCGGCTATGCGGTACTGGTAAGTTTGATATTAGTTATTTATGTAATGTATTATTGTGCATGCTTAATGTTTGTGTTTGTATTTTGTGTATTTAGTATGTTATATACGTAGTTATAAATATTTGTAATTAAGTACTTATATAGGTATTCTATTACATAGTGTGTTAATGTATTGTGGCTACGCCACAAGTACACTCAATCTCGCTCACAAACAGTATTGATGCACACTAACGAAAGCGATGAATGCTTATTCTGCAAAACTAGCTCGCATAAAAAGATAACAGTTTGTAATAAATTCAAGAAGGCTCTTCGCAAAGTTCGTTGGCAATTTGTAAAACGTAGTGGCTTATGTTTTAAATGCCTACTTTCATGTCATGACCGAGATACCTGCCCAGCCCCAAACTGCGATAAAGATGGCTGCGGACAGCCCCATCATCCACTGCTGCATTATCCCACGTCTACCGAGCGGCGCCCCGAGTCCCAGCGTGCGGCGCCGCCAGCCGCGTCCGCGCCGCAGGAGCGGCAGCCGGCGCCGGCGGTCACGTCGGTGCCTACGTCCGGCGTCCCCAGTTCTAGTGCGGAAATCGTGTCGAACATAAACGCAAGTGATAGTGAGTGCAAAGTGTTATTGAAGGTAGTACCCATAAATATACATAGTGCTAACGGTATAATAAACTCTAGCGCGTTACTCGACGACGGGTCGACCGTTTCATTGATACACAGGCCTGCAAAATGAAGGTCATAACTTCCTCTCTGGAATTTGATAGCTGATTCTGGAGTATTTTGATGCGCTGATTACGAATATGTACTTAGTTTTTCTCCATCACCTCCTGATTTTTAAAAAAAGCTACAGATAGAAAATTGAGAAAAAAGACAAGTTTTCACTTAAAAAATTATATATTTAAAAAAGTACTTAATTTTTAACTTAAAAAACTATTAACACGTAATAACAACTTATTGCTGGGTTAAAATACACTTAAATTTTATTTGTGGAACCTGGTCCTTTTTTCCTGGAAGCTTCTGTTGTGCGATTTTCGCTTATATTTCCGGTTTGGATCATCACGCTTCAACAACCAACAATAGTCCGCCATCATGCTGACATTCCATCTTCCTTGATACCGGACTTCAAGCTCTTTTAAATCTTGGTGAAATCTTTCACCTTGTTCTTCGCTAACGGCTCCTAGATTTTCTGGGAAGTAATCAATGTGCGAATTCAGAAAATGAAGTTTAACGCTCATATTACAACCCATTACACCAAAATTCGTTATCATTTTGGCTACTATTTCTTTATAGTCCGAGCTTTTATTGTTCCCCAAAAAGTTTTTTACCACTTCCTTAAATGATTTCCACGCTTGTAACTCGACATCATTGAGTTTTTGATCAAATTTTTCCTCCGACATCAATTTTCTTATATCAGGGCCGACAAAAATTCCTTCTTTTAACTTAGCATCTGATAAAGATGGAAAAACTGAATGCAGATATTTGAAACCTTCCCCATCTTTATTTAAAGCCTTCACAAACTGCTTCATTATACCCAATTTGATGTGTAAAGGCGGCAGTAAAACTTTTTCTCTGGGAACCAAACTCTGTTTAAGCACGTTTTTGATTCCTGGGGTTAGTTCAGTTCTTGGAGGCCATTCCTTTTTGGTCCAATGATGTTGTTTATCCCGGCTATCCCATTCGCAAAGAAAGCACGGGTATTTTGTATAACCACCTTGTTGGCCGAGTAGCATGCTTATGATTTTCAAGTCTCCACACACCATCCAGCCGTGATGTTCGTAAGCTATAGTAGCTAAAAGCTTTTCCAAATTTTCATAACATTCCTTTAAATGGACAGAATGTGCAACAGGTAGTGAGGCATATGTATTCCCATTATGTAGAAGGACTGCTTTTAAACTTCTTTTTGAGGAGTCAATAAACAATCTCCACTCCTTAGGATTGTATTCAATGTCGAATATTTTCATCAAGCCAGGAATATCTTTACAGTACACCAAATCATGATCTTCAGCGAAGAATGGAAGGAAATCTTTTTCTCTGTGACGGTACCATGAAAATGAAGTACCAGGTGCAAGCATATTTCTTTCTTTTAATCGTGATCCGAGGAGCTCAGCTGCATCTTTGGGGAGATTCAAATCTCTTGTCAAGTCGTTTAAATCTGACTGTGAAAAGAGCTGACACTCGTTAGAATCTACTTGAAATACAGGATCAGATTGGGATGCATTCTGTTCATTTGTATCATTAGCAGAATCTTCAATTTGTATAGCTGGATACGGGGGCTGCACCATTTCTGAATCTCCGAAAACTGCAGGCGTAACTGATGACACATTTGGATAGCTTATGTCACTTTTATTTTTAGAATTGTATCCAGTTATGTCACAACAACAAAAGTAGCAATCTTCAACATGGTTGTTAGGCTCTCTCCATAGCATGGGCGAAACGATTTTGAAGCTATTTTTCTGTCCTTTTGACCACTTGCGAAGTTCAAGTAAACAAGTCGAACAAACTTTTTGAGGTGTCCAAGTTTTGTCTCGGTTACTTATAGAATGTCCAAAATAACTTTTGTAAATATTTTTCACATAGTCTGTAATGTTGTTTCGTTGTTTTATCACCATGAATTTCCCGCAAATATAACAAAAACAATTCGAAGAGTTTAAACAACTTCGCGACGACATTTTAAAGTTTAGGTTGCAAGATGCGCACTTCGACTGTTAGTTTTTTAATTCAGAGTAGGTACTTATACAAAAAAAAACCTTTTGTTTTCTTCATTATACCCTTTTTGAACAACATTAACAACAATTAGGCAATATCACCTAAACATCGTGTATTAATGAGCTCATTACTAAATGAAGCCAAAATGACCCGTTTCCGAAATGGTTAATGCGAATTACTTACACTTATTATGTAGTAATTAACAAATTACTGATTTGCATTCATTTCTATGTCGTCTTAAACTAATTAAATGCAATAAAAATTAAGCTGAAGTAATTAAGTGACGTTTTATAGATTTTAAAATGTATGCGCTCAGACATTTTTAGTTAAAATCTTAAATATTCAATATCAAAGAATCCTGACGTGGTAGAATTTTTTTATTATTTTTCTCGTAATCAGCACATCAGAAACTATAGAAAACGTTAATCAGATCTCAGAGAGGAAAACCATTGCAGACCTGTGAAGTGATAAACTAGCTGAGCGCGCGGGTTTGCGCGGCCAGCCCGAAACGATACGTGTACGCGGAGCCTGGAATGATGAACTATCTTGTGCATCGATCATCACGGACGTGAGTCTTTCTGGTATGGACAATAAGAAATATACTATTAGAGCTCGTGCTGTAAAGAATTTAAATTTACCTGTACATAGTTTGTCTGCAATAGATTGCAATAAATACAAAAGTCTGTCTGCTATTAAGCATTTGTTATGTTCTACCGATTTGAAACCTGAAATATTACTAGGTCAGGATAACTATCACCTAATTTTACCGATAGAAATTAATATAGGTAGTTCTTTTGAGCCGTTCGCTACACTCACGCCCCTAGGTTGGTGTGTCCATGGTAAGTGGCATGTGCCGCGGAGCGCCGCTAGGCCCGCGCCCGCTACTCACGCGACACTGGTGTTAGACGCGGCATGCTGTGCAGCGCCAGCGCCCGCTCCTTCGTGCCAGCAAGACCGGCAGCTACAAGACCTACACGATGAGGTAAAGCGCTCATTCGCATTGGAGTCGATGGGTGTTTGTGGTAAGCCTCGTCAGAATAAAAATGATTTACTTGCCGTAGCTAAACTGGAGAAGACTGCCAAACTAATCGATGGCCAGTGGTGGGTTGGATTGCCGTGGAAGAACGACGATTGCCACATGCATGACTCCTACCCGATGGCGCTGAAAAGGCTGAAAGGTATAGAGAGGAAGATGGAAAGAGACCAAGGTTTTTCAGAAAGGTACAGGGATAGGATTAAACATTTATTAGAAAATAATTTTGCAAGAGAATTAACAGAAATTGATACTACAGCAAAAACATGGTATTTGCCTCATTTCGGGATTGATAACCCCAATAAGAAAAAATTACGATTGGTGTTTGACTCGGCTGCAAAGGTAAACGGTTTATGTCTTAACGATTACCTACATACAGGCCCGGATTTGCTGCCATCACTATTTGGTATAATGCTGCGCTTTCGGGAAAATTTAATAGCTGTATCAGGTGACATTAAAGATTTCTTTCTCAGGGTCAAAGTTCAGCCGAGCGACCAGCATGCATTTAGATTTCTGTGGAGAGACAGTCCTAAAGAAAAGGTAAAAACCTACATCATGACATCACTTATATTCGGTGCAAACTGTTCTCCCTTTCTAAGTCAGTACATAAAAAATAAAAACGCTACGCGCTATGAGTCATCTATGCCCGAAGCTGTGCGTGCTATACAAAAGTCGCATTACATGGACGACTATATAGATAGTTTGCCCGATGATAGGAGTGTTATTGAGATGGTAAAAAATATTTCACACATCCACCGACAAGGCGGGTTCCAGATTCGTGATTGGACCAGCAACAGTGTTCAAGTTTTGAACTCTGTCCCTAAAGATACTTTAGGTACGGCCGCGGTCAGATTTAAAATGGATCACCAGTCGGAAGGTGAGCGTACACTCGGTCTCATATGGTTCCCAGGTACTGACGAATTGGGATTCGACGTGTCACTGAAGAAAATTCCAGAACACGTTATTCAAGGTAAAGAAATACCTACGAAACGAATAATGCTTCAGGTGGTCATGTCCATTTTTGATGTCTTTGGTTTTTTATCGCCCTTCACTATTCAAGGACGAATACTGTTGCAAGATTTATGGCGGCTACGGATCAGCTGGGACGACGTCGTACCTACTGATATTTACGAACGGTGGTGTAAGTGGGTTGATAAACTTAAGGTAGTAGATAGCATACGCATACCTAGGTGCTACCATTCAACGAGACGCGTAAACAAGGTTGGAGTCCACTGTACGGCGGCGGCGGGCTCGCCCCCCGGTCACCCGCACACCCCGCAGCCGTCTCCCGGCGAGTCAACAGCTGCGCACGCGACAACAGAACCAAACTCAACGCCTCGCTATAGCCACCTACAGTTGCATGTTTATAGCGATGCATCGTCGAAAGCTATGAGCGCCGTAGCATATTGGCGCTGGATAGATAAGAATATTATCCACGTTGCATTTATTGCGAGTAAGTGTCGAGTCGTACCTGTAAAACCACTGACGATACCTCGTTCGGAATTACAAGCTGCGCTTCTGGCTGCTAGATTAGCAGACACCATTATGAAGGAGCATAAGTTACCAGTCGAGAAACGGGTATTTTGGTGCGATTCGACCACAGTTTTACATTGGATTCGAAATAACACGCGTACGTATAATATCTTCGAAGCCAATCGTTTGGGTGAGATCGACGATCTGACACGTATAAATGAGTGGAGATACGTACCTACTAAATTGAATGTTGCGGACTTGGCCACACGAGAGGATTTCGATTATTCTATTTTTTAAAATGAGTGGTTTTCAGGACCTTTATTTTTGTACCTAGATGAGTCATCGTGGCCCGCCGATGTCTGCCAATCTGAAACAAATGAAACACATGCTGAAAATGTCATGGTTACAAAAGACTTACCTGTACTAAGAAGTAACTTCCCGGTTCCGGATCCCCTCCGGTTTTCTTCATGGCTCAGGTTGCTGCGAAGTACGGCAGTGGTTTTGATGTTCGTTGATAGATGCAGAGGGCGCACCACCGACTTGGATTGCCTCACTCTCGAGAGGGCGGAGCATCTTCTACTACGCCGAGCTCAACTTGAGACGTTCGCCGAGGAAATATCTGCAATAAAAAATGGTAAAAGTGTATCGAAAACTAGCAAGCTGCTTACCTTATGTCCTTTTCTCGACGAACACGACGTTCTCCGCGCTAACGGTCGCATCGACGCTGCTGCCGAAGTAAGCCTGGAGGTAAAGAAACGGTAATTCTAGACGGCCGGAACCCTATAGCTCATCTGATTGTTCGACATTACCATGTCAAAGCAGCTCATGGCAATCAGGAGACCGTGGTCAACGACCTTAAACAAAAATATTGGATAATTAGGCTTAGGCCTACAGTTAAGCATGTGGTATCAAAATGTATGTTTTGTAACATACGCAAAGCTACGCCTCGAGTACCCAGAATGGGTGACTTACCTCCAGCTCGAGTGGCGCATCATCAGCGCCCCTTTTCCTTTTGTGGGCTTGATTTTTTTGGGCCTATGGAGGTGACAGTAGGACGTCGCCGTGAAAAACGATATGGTGCTCTTTTCACGTGCCTCACTGTCCGAGCCGTGCACGTTGAATTGGTGCAGTCACTCACCACGGACTCGCTCATCATGGCTCTACGACGGATGGCGGCCAGACGTGGTTGGCCCCGCCATCTATACTCCGACAACGGAACCAATCTGCGAGGCGCCGACAAAGAGCTGCAGAAGTCCATGCAGGATTTAGACAACGAGGCACTGAAAATTGAAGCGGCTAACAACGGGATGGTATTTAATTTTATACCGCCGCTTAGCCCCCACTGGGGTGGGGCGTGGGAACGTCTCATACGAAGTGTAAAAACTACCCTTAAGGTAATTTTGAATGAGCGGGCTCCCAGAGAAGAAGTCTTGAGCACACTGATGGCCGAGGTAGAAAACATAGTAAATAGTCGTCCCCTTTCACACGTCTCCGTAGAACCTGGAACTGCTGAAAGCTTGACTCCTAATCATTTTCTTCTTGGTTTAGCCTCAGGTCTTCCGGTCATTGGATCGTTCGATGACTCAGACCTGTTTTTGAAGAAACTATGGCGGAAGGCTCAGAGTTTGAGTGACATGTTTTGGCAGCGATGGCTTAAAGAAGTTCTCCCACACCTGCTGCCAAGAAGAAAATGGAACGAGGAGCAGAAGCCTCTAAAGGTAGGTGACTTAGTGTTAGTGGTTGATCCAGCCTCTCCCAGGAACGTGTGGCCGAAAGGTGTTGTTCAGCAGGTCATTCGCTCTAAAGACGGCCGCATCTGGCAGGTCGACGTGAAGACCCGGACGGGTACCTGGCGGCGTTCCGCGGCTCGCGTCGCTCCTATTTCATTTGGAGATGAGTGCTGAGCAGAGTCAGCACTAGGGGTGGGAGTGTAAGCGACGCTCGATTACTTGTTCAAATTTGTTCCTCATAATTTGGGGGTACTTTGTTTTCTGTATTATTTTCGTGTACCCCAAAATTGTAAAAATCAGTCGTCAACCTTTTGTCCATGTAATGTGTGTCGCATCCCCGTGAATAAATCGTTTAAAAAGATTGAGTGCGTTTTGTGTGTTCTAAACACCACCCTTCACCAGCTACACCGTCTGGGTTGCCATTGCTATTCGTATTTTTATTCCGAATATAAATCATATTTTAACAGTATATGTAAAAAGGAGGAAACGAAAGGGATAGTGATAATTATAAAACATTTACGAAAAATCAGTCTTTTATTTAAGTTTGTAGATAGATATTTTTTATAATAAAAAATATAATGTAAACAATTTCAAAAAAATCTAATTATAATCTTTTCATACAAGTATAACAATCACTAAAAACTTTTATTTAACTAAATTAACTGTAACGTAGGTTTCCGTTCAGGTCGATATTATTTTTATGTTGTCTGTTAGCTACATCACTACTTGTCATCCTATGGTGACACTGGTGTGGAGGGAACTATGTTTTTCGAACTTAAGAATTGGTTTAAGTTTTTGTCATCTTATGTAAATATAGATGAAATATAAAGAAAGGAGGTTTATTAATATAAATAAGAATGAGTCAAAGAACATAATTAGCAAAAGAAATAAAAAAAATAATGTTGTTTAATAAGATTTATTTACGTTTAAAAGTCTGTCATGTAGTCGTGACAGTGGCGTGCTGGGCACTTTTTGGCTTGTCATCTATACATGACTCTGGCGGTCAAAAGGTTAAAGATGAGACTTGACGCACCACGTGGTTTGACTTGCGCAGTAGACGATTTATGGGTCTCTAGCGGTATGAGGTCCCCGCTGGGGCGTCATCGGGGCGGGGGAAAGAGCGGCGAGAGGCGCGGTCAAGTCTCATTTTTAATGGCACGACCTGTACCTACCTACCTAGCCAGCTGGCAGGCATACGCACGTGTGCGGCGCGCTATTAGTGTGCGTGGAGATCGAGTAGTTTGTTCAAACATTTCTTATTTAGTCAGGACATCTATTTCATAAAATATTACTAGGTGTGGTTTAATTAAATTAAATTACAGATGTAATCTTATAATTTAATATTCTAATTGGGGTATAATCCTCAGATATAATAGATGTTGATTTTTTTTATAATTATATACAAGAATAGGCATTACAAGGAGTTATTATATGGGACTTGAAACGTACCTGGCAAAATGAGGGTGTTTTATGTATGTGTATGTTACAGCTAAGAAGTGCGGCTACACCTTGTTTTAGCCGGGTACAACTAGGTGCGGCCGGTAGCAGTTGGTTAAACTTGCCTAAATAGATCCTGGTGTGTTCCCAAGTAACACATCAAAGCAGTATATCGGCTGACTTACAGCATTTCTGTATCGTTTTCGCATTTTGAGTTAGTTCTATGATAGCATTACAAACGTTTATAAGGCTTCTGTAATGCTTATTTGGGCACAAATTATACGGCTTTAGATCATAAATAAGTTCACAATTAGTTGTTTAATTGCATTGCATTATTATATTAGCATTAGTGTGACCAAATAAGTTGCGAATCGCATTAAAGAAGCATTATTACGGTCAATGAAGTTGCCAACCGCATTATAGAAACATTATAGAGTTGTAACTAAAGACTTAGGTAATAGGATCCCCTATTAAATCATGTCTTACATAGGACTTTAAGCATAGGTATTGTTGTAATACCAGGCACAAATTCACTCTGGGCTGCTACTGAGAATTTCTTAATGGAAAAACACGAAAGGTCACACTTTTACCGAACATGGCTACAAACCCTTCTTCTTCTTTTCTTGTGGTTAGTGACTAACCTGGTGTCAGAGTTTTAAAGCCGCCCATGAGCCTCTGACTTGGCTTTACATGGGTCGAGAAATATCTCTCAAGCATCGGGTTTCCTCACGATGTTTTCCTTAACCATTTTTAAATTAATATTTACAGAATGTAGGTTAAATTCCAATAAACCTATTCCTCAACTTAAAAATTACAGTTCATACATGACTTCAAGTCAGTTAAACCAAAATGATGGGGTGGTCGTTTATGTGAAGAGTGCACTCGAACATCAGGTTACAGAAACAACATTATCTCAGGCCTCGTGTTTAAGCCTGGAAATATTGAATAACGTCATTCTCGGTATTTACCGATCACCATCAAACTCAAACACCGACAGTTTTATCAGTTCGCTCAACAATCATTTGGAGACCGTATCACCAAATAAAAACATTATTGTGGCAGGCGACATAAATATTAATATTATACCTAAACTAACTGAGCAGTCCCATGAACTAAAAAATAGAATGAACTACCTCAACATGTTGTCTTTACATGGTATCCTTCCAGGGCATCTGTTGCCAACGAGAGACAAATCGTGCCTGGACCACTTCATGCTTAAGGTAAATAAGAAAAAGTTTTCATCCACTATTGCTATCCTTAATACCACAGTTACTGACCATTACACAACCCTTCTAGTATTGTCTAAGCAAAAATGTATACAAAATGCTCGTAAAACCAAGACATTTGTTGACTTTGAACAGGCCTTACATTATTTAAAAGAAAAGAACCTGAGTGAATTACTTTTCTGTGATGATCCTGATTCTCTGTGTACTCTATTGATACAAACTCTAGCCGATTCCATCAAATTAAATACAATCACATTAAAGATCCCTAGTAAAAAACGCATTTTAAAACCGTGGATTACCAATGGTATTTTACGCTGTATACAAAATCGGAATAAACTCCAAAATAAACTTCGTCAGGATCAAACCAATGAAATTCTAAAAATAACATACAGACGTTACAGAAACTACTGTAACAATTTAATTAAAAAACTAAAAAGAGAATATGAAAGGAATCTGCTATCTAAATCAGTTAATAACAATAAATTACTGTGGAAAAACATAAAAGCTATTACCTACTCACAGAAAACAAATAATTATGATGCAGAATTGTTGAAACTTCAGCCAACCCCGTCTGATTCAGTAAATTATATCAACAATTATTTTTCTAAAATTGGCCATGACCTGGCTCAAAAAATCCTACCTACTACCGTCAGTTATGCCTTCGATCACAGCAGTAACGCATCAAATCTAGTTAACTCTTTTGTGCTTTTTGAAACTGACGCCAACGAAGTATACAGAATATTAGTTAACCAAAAAGCTGACAGTGCCCCTGGGTGGGACAACATCTCTACGAAATTTTTAAAGTATGTAGGCATGGAAGCCGTCCCTATCATAGCCCATCTTGCGAACCTCTGCTTTAAGTCTGGCATCTTCCCTGACCCGTTAAAAATAGCCATTATTACTCCTGTGCACAAGAGTGGGGGTAGAGGCGATATTAACAATTATAGACCAATTTCTGTTCTTACTAGTATATCCAAAATTATTGAAAAATTAATAAATGTTAGGCTTCTTAATTACTTAAACAAATTCAATATCATCTCCGACTCACAGTTTGGTTTTCGGCAAGGTATTTCCACTGAGGACGCCGTCATATCACTAACTTCTTCTGTGGCAAATCATCTTGACAATGGAGATAAGTGCCTAACTGTCTTTTTAGACCTTAAAAAAGCATTCGATACCGTCTCTACGCCTATTCTTGTAAACAAGCTGGAAAAAATAGGTATTAGAGATATCGCACTTGATCTGTTTAGGAATTATCTTTCAAATAGGAAGCAGAGTGTCAAAGTGGGGCAACATATAAGTGATGTCACAGATGTATCATACGGCGTCCCCCAAGGTAGTGTGTTAGGTCCAACGCTCTTCTTGATATATATAAACGACCTGTGTAACATGAAAATTCCTAATGCCAAAGTCCTGTCGTACGCCGATGATACAGCTGTCATTTTCTGTGGTAGGTCATGGCATAATGTGCAGCGTAGTGCTGAGCTGGGAATGTCCCAGGTTGCGAATTGGCTTAATTCTAATGTTCTCACATTAAATGCTTCCAAAACAAACTTTATAAGTTTCAGCATCTGCAATCGTACCCAACCAACCGGCGATTTTCGAATCATTATACACACTTGTGATGGTAATAATGTTGATAATTGTAACTGTTCTAGTATTGGCAAAGTTTATAGCACAAAATATTTAGGGGTAATGCTGGATCAGAGATTGTGTTGGTACCCCAATCTTGAGCAGGTGGCGAATCGGGTCCGCAAGCTAAATTGGATTTTTAAGAATCTGCGTCACGTGCTCCCTAGGTCTACACAGAGTAGCGGTAAGCCTACTGTTCGAAATGTGCTCACTCAAATCTATATTTCTCTTGCGCAATCAACATTGATATACTGTATTCCTGTTTGGGGTGGGGCAACAAAATCTAATTTCATCCAATTGGAGCGAGCACAACGAGCTCTGCTCAAAATTATGTATTTTAAAAAAAGGAGATATTCTACAGAGAACCTCTACAAACTTAGTGATGTACTGTCAGTTAGGAAACTATACATTACACAAATTATTTTTAAAATGCACAAAACTTTACCTTACAATCCGGATATACTCTCTAGGAGAAGAAAACACAATATAGTTCAAATACCTTTAACCAAGACCAAATTCGGATCTACGCAATTTAGTAAACGATCAGCTCAATTATATAACAAAATAAATAAAGAAATTTTCATTTATGAAAAATCTTATCATTTAAGTAAAGAAATGTTGATTGGCTTGATAAAACCACTGACATATGATAATACTGAAGCTCTCCTACAAAACGTAACTTAACAAGTATACGCCCCGCTCATCCTACACATACATTCACACACACATACTCATACAATCACACATCCAAAACACTCATGCACACTCAACAGCACATACACACTCATGCACACGCTCACACAAGTTCACATAATTATAATTTGTCTTTCTACTGTACTTTTTGTTTTTTTGTACTGTTTTTTATTGTGTTTTAAGTACTTACTGTTGTGAAGGAGCGGAGTCCTCTAATACAGGCATTGCTTAAATGAAGACTCCAAACCCAAAATTGTTTATGTAAAATTTTTTTTGGACACAATAAACGTTATTATTATTATTATTATTATTTTGAAGCAAGTGATAATTGTACAATACGCACATGAATCCGAAAAGTCAGAGGTGCGTGCCTTGGGTTGGAACTCGAGACCTATGACTTGGCAGTCCACGGTCACACCACTAGGCTATTACTGCTCTCAGCAAACCCTGAACCCCAAGTCACGAGCGTGATAGACACTTGCAATAACTAGGAAGAAAGAAGATAGAAAGAAAACACGTTTATTTGCGGTAAACATGACGTAAAGAAAGAGCACAAAACAGAAAAGAACAAGTTGAGGGAAAATACGCGTCACATCCACGCAAAACGGCCATCGCTCAGCATGATGCTGCGACCCTATGTGAGACAGAGCCACAGCGCTTGTTTTCAGCAACAGCCGGCGTTGACGTTATGACGTCGGACTTGGACAACGAAGTAATCCGTATTAGAAACGAAAAGTTTGCAACTACTACTTGTGACTTTTCAATTTCTTTATGTAAACTTTTAATACTTAAATCAAGACGATGAAAGAAGGAAGGAAACTAGGTCTGAAAACGCTAACACACAATTAGCACGCGTGCGGAGATCGATCATCACCAGCCTACAGCAGTCCACTGCTGGATATAGGCCTCTCCAATTGCACGCCATTCAGCTCGATTCTCGGCAACTCTCACCTAGCTATACCAGCCACCCTGCGAAGATCGTCGCTCCACCTTACCTGAGGGCGTCCCACCTTACGTTTGCCGATTCGCGGTTCTATAATCGGTTCTACTGCTAATATGGCCGGCCCATTGCCATTACAGCTTGCTTATTCTGTGAGCTATGATCAGCTCGTTCGGAATCGATCCCTCAGAGAGACTCCAAAAGTCCAAGCATAGCCCGTTCCATAGCTCGCAGAGCGATCTTGAATTTATGGCCCAGTATAGTGAGTGGTGATTAATGCTCGTTTCTTTTCTTTACAAGAGGCTTTTTATTTGAGAAGAGACAATTAAATCCTTTTATTTATTGCAAAGGTCTCAGAAAAACTACTACGTGACAATTTAATACCTAGTAGGTGTTTTTACAAAATTTAAGGCCATATTCTGAATCACGATATGGCCGCCAATACTTGTCAATAAATTTACATAATGTTATATACAGACAGATATATGAGACATAACATTGTCTTATTTTTTAGCGTTTCGTCGTTAAAATATGACATAATGTAGTGACTTTGAAGATGTTGTTGAATAGATTCTTTCCTGGTTTTTGACGTTGAAATAGTGTGAATTGTTTCCGGTTGTCGCGTGGTTAATTTACAGTGATATTTTGTAGCTTGGAAAGTTGATCGGTTTGGCACGTTTTTCAGTTAAACAACTGAACCGATTTTGATGAGTGGAAAGGTAACCTAATGGGTGAAAAAATATAAAAATGAGATATTGCTTTATTGTGACTGATATGATTAACAGACAACGCATTGCCTAAAAGACCGAAAATAGGAATATGATTTTCAGATGGAGATGGAGATGTAGTTGGAGCCAGTAAGTGTAATAAGAAAAATATCTGAAAACACCTCTGTTGTATTTTCCAAAGAATTTGCGGACGCAATTTTATTAATTCAATACATTATGCGCAAGTAAAGTGCACAATGGTATATTTAATGCCATAGGCTTGTCCTGACTGTATACTTTAGGGTAGTGCCCCGACTGTCTACCTCAGGGTAATGCAGAGACAAAACATGGGACAAACCAGTCAGTGTCAAATAAAAAAAGTAGATGATTTATTTACTTAATACGTCATAGTCATTATTATACTTCTTACAAAACTTCCACCAGAAGTCATTATTTTATAGATTGGATGTAGGTACATTAAAATGTCAGCAACCGGTCACTTCAATTTATCGACGTCTCATACTAAACAGGTTCTTTTCTGCATGCCCTATTTATGTCCTTTACATAAGAACTAAACTGAAGGTTGATTCAATTTGAATCAAAATAGACAAACCATTTGCGTATTAACTCTACGTGTATGGGTGATGTGCAATTTTGTATTGAAGCCACACTCCCGATCACGTATTTAACCCGTATAAGGAAACATCAATGAATAAATTGCTATTTGAATTATTCGATAATAATGCGCAAAAATTTTATTTGGACCAGCACACGACAGTATTGAATTCCGAAGTTTGCGAAATAATTGCGTTCATTTGATGCTTTGCTGCATCGTTATTAATTAACTTTTAGTTATACAATTAACACACATTAGGCGCTGGGAGCGAGGTGCAAGAGGGTGCAATAAAAAAAAATATCTGAAAACGCCTAACACAATAATAGAAAACTATTCGAGGTGGGATCCTAAAATTTTCGAGCTCGCTTCGTTCGCTTTTGTATTTTACAATCTCTCAATTCTAAAACTTATAGATGTCGACGAAGTACCGAACTCCTATTTCCTTAAGCGGGGTGTGAATATTATTGAATTTGCTTCGGTCGCTCTTGCATCCTACTCTATCTTAATTCTTAAGATTCTCTGTAAATATTAATTAAATCGACAAAGTTCGTCCTCTTTCTGTATGAATAAACAAAATAAAACCTATCCCATTCAAGGCGGGATGCAATAATTATCGAGCTCGCTTCGCTTGCTCTTGAATCCTACATTTTTATTTGTTAAGCTTTTTTGCATAAGTCGACAAAGTTACTCCCTGTATCTATAGACAACCGATAACCTAACATATCCGAGGTGAACTACAAAAATGATCGACCTCGCTTCGTGCATCCCCCTGAAAAAAAAAAAAAAACTCGCCGGCGTCCATGACAACTAATATGTAAGATATTTAAGGATTCTCTCTATAAATCGTACACTTTAGAAAATCGATTACTTCATAAGTAACAGAAGCTCGGTGCGCTCTTAAAGCAGCAGAGGTAAATTGGCTTAATTAGTCAGAACTATATGGGTTACATTAAAAAAGTGTCCACGAATAGCGTCTGGCGTGTCCTGGGTATTCTTCCTGTCTGATGACAAATAAGTTGTCTTCTCTTATGGTGGTAAAGCGGAATCACAAATTCGTCAACCACTCATGAAAACATCATGTTTATTCAATAAACTTTGACAATAATCACCTCTCCCGCGCAGACTTCGTTACGTAGATGACGTCATTGAATGACATCATGCGTCCGCGCCAGTAGGAATGACCTACACCGCACACTGTCCTACACCGCACACTGTTTAGAGAATGTCAACACTACAGTGGTCTGTCATTCACACTGTATTTTAGTGGTTTTCCTTATGTATAAGTTGTATTGAATACGAAAAGCTTCTTAATTTCGAAGATATACAAGATTTGATGTTTTAAGATGCTTTTTTTTAAGGGAGATTTAAAAAGGAAAACAAATGGTGCATGGTTTTGTTTTAGTTTTCTGACACTTCATTAAATACGTGTATTTCAACTGACAATGTTATAACTACTAAGAAAAATTGTCGTATATTGCTGTGGCCTGACGGAATACAAGCCAAATACAATATGGCCGAACTTGGCAGTTTCGAACTTCGCGCAGAAGGCTAGAAGGCTGCTCAATAAAAAAAAATTAACGGACTTGCAAAAAGGAGGAGGTTATATGTTCATCACGTTTTTTTTTTATGTATGTCCACCGATTTCTCCGTCAATTGTGGACCGATTTTGAAAATTATTTTTTTGTTTGAAAGGGTTCGAATGCTCTTGAGGTAGTCCCATATAAATTTTATTAACTTTGCCGGGATAGTTTTTGAGTGAGCTTCAACAATACGTACTTTTTCCCACTTAGTATGTGGATGATAAGTTCCTGTCTCTGTTATTTACATAGCAGGTAGTGGTGTTCGAATTTGTGTGGGGTAATAACCAGAACTAAAAAGTGGAAAATAAAAACATTTTCCAAAAAAAAAAACAACCGACTTCCAGAAAAAAAAAAAAACATTGCAAAGTGAAAAAATAACTTTAATTTCGGATGTTGGTGGCAAAAAACGAAAATTCTAAACTAAAGTCACCGACTTCCGAAATTAAAGTTATTTTTCACTTTGTAGTGTTTTTTTTGGAAGTCAGTTGTTTTTTTTTTTATAAAAAGTTTTTATTAGGTACCAAACGGTGACATGAGGCGAGTGTGAGTGAGAGAACATGTGCGAAAGTTCGCAGTGCCTATGCAGCACTGATGTTACGGGACCGTTTCCCTAGTGCGAACGAGACAGCGCTATGCATGTGCCGTGCGCGCGCTCTGTACACAACGGAAACCGATTTTGTCGGTCAGTCAGTTCAGTTGTGAGAGAATCGCTTATTATAATCGTTATACACACACGGTTAGGCAACACGCACAATAAAATAAAATATATAATATCTATACGTCCACCATAAAAAATGCTGTTGTTTTGTTGATTATGTACCTAATGTGATTTTCCCCATGGTCGACAAATGGTTTTACCTACGCATTATGCATTACAATAAATCACGTGTATTTGATTAAAGAGCTGTTAGTTATACAACAGAACTCAGTTGACCTATAAAAATGCAAGCATTACATAAATTCACGTTTATGCTGTTCAACAGTACTAGGCTTTTACTTAACACTTAAAAGTGCTATTACACAACAAAGGGCACTAAAACCAGCTCAAAGTTGTATAACAGATTTACGGTGCATTAGAATAGTACTAGTTTATGCTATTAAACAGCATTAGGCATTATCTTACTACTTAAAAATGCTATTTTAGACCCTAAGGCGCTAAAAAAAGCTGAAAGCTGTATAACGGATTTACGTGTCATTATAATGGTTCATGTTTATGCTATTAAACAGCATTAAACATTTATTTACTACTTAAAAATGCTATTGTAGATCCAAATGCCCTAAAAACAGCTGAAAGCTGTACAGCTGCGTTGTGGTTTGCTGCACTAAAACTAAAGGCTTTACAAAAGAATTTTCATATGCCATTATCCAACCGTTATACAGTGTAAAGCATCATAATGATTTTGAAATGCCAATATAAAGCGTCAAGATACTCGGTGAACTTATATAAGAGTTTATACGGACCTTAAGTTCTACATAAGTTTACTATTCGTTTGTTAAAATGCTTCCTGTGTTACTTGGGTTATGCGGTCACAGTTCTAACATTTTTATTATGGGAAATTATCAAATAACTTGGGCGTGTCAGACTCTTACTGACTAAAACCCACCCGTGTTTCTTCGGTTGCCCGGGGGTCACAGTTCTAACCTAACCTACGTTTCAGCGATTTTCATTTACTACAACTAAATTTAACCAACTGCTATCGGCCGCACCTATTATCAAATAACTTCTCCCGCTCTGGGCGGAGCGGGAGGGCGTGTCAGACTCTTACTGACTAAAACCCACCCGTGTTCCTTCGGTTGCCCTGTTGCCGGGGGCCACGTTCTCCCTCTCGGTTTTCTTCGCAACCCCGGCAGGCATCGGCCCTAGCGGACCCCGTCGATTCTGAGTTGTAGCCGGCTAAAACAAGGTGTAGCCGCACTTCGGGTTTCAGTAATTAAAAGGAAAACTATCACAGCTAAGTAGGCTCTACAAGTTAACGAGTAATAGAAAATATTTTATTGTCCAGGTAATACATAATAACTGGCGCAATGTGGGTGTGCCTGCTACAGGGACACCTCTGCACAACCCTTCGGGGAAACAAGGCGTGATGTTATGTTTAATACATAATAATCGACCAACTTACATTTGCAGTTGAAGAAACATGTTCTCCCATACATTCCATATGGGAGAACATGTTTTTCAAAAGTTTGTTCCTGGGATAAATTCATTCCATCTACGGAACCAACCTTCATTGTGCTTGGTCCGATACGCACTTGGCCGGTTTTTTATTATGTTGTCTATGCGTAGAAAAAAGGTTAGCTTTCGATCAAACGTAACACCACTGAAGTCCGTTGGAAAATTATGGAACTACATTTTTTATGCAATGACACTAGCGCCGCGTCAAAAGGACTTCAGTGCTGGCGCGGAGTCTAATATCTCATTGTGTTCTGTTCAGAAATTCTTAACATAACATAACATCACGCCTGTATTCCCCGAAGGGTTAGGCAGAGATGTACCTATAATACACTCACATTTCGCCAGTTATGTTTAAGTCCCATGTAATAGGGGGCGAGCCTATTGCCATTAGAGATGGGTAGCTCACTCATTTAAAATGAGGATCGTGCGAGGCAGTCCTTTTACAAAGTGTGCTAGCACACTGTGCTACCACGAATGAGGCGAGGCTGCGGAGGCCTGTGAGCACGTACGTGCTGTGTGTGTCAGTGAGGCGCATGACTCGCGAGTGTGGTGTGTGGCTACGAAAACACGACACGGTACACATATACAGTAGAGTAGGCACACGCGGTGATTATTCGGTTAAGCGCGTTAAATTAAACTTAGACCTTAACTCCTTTTATTAAAGTCGTAAATGGACTTGCAGTTTAGTGAGTGACTCGTTTCGTTCAATACTCACAATACGAGTACAAAATGTTCTGTGTAGGTAATCTGTGCCCTGTGGTGTGTGCTAGCAAAATCAAATTCAAAAGAGTGAGTGACTCTTTTGATCCAAGTGAGTCGCTACAACTGTGCTAGCACATGTGCTGAGTTACCCAACACTAATTGCCATCAAGCGGGCACAAATCCAGACTCCGGGCTGATGTAGAGAAATTAGGCCCGTTACCCAACCCAAGAGCTCACACTTGATAACAAACAACCTTGAGGTCTCGAGCGTATTAATAAACATAAGAATTGATGTACTCAAGTTACGGCTTGGGTTTACGTTATCAGTCGAGTGATGGACTGATTAATAAACGAAACTCATCACTTAAGTATACAATAAGTGAGTGTATTCATGATGCTTAAACCTGAGTGTAGGCCGTACGTGATTAGTAGCGCGAAACATGCAGTTTGAAAATATTTTGGATGAAGTTAGTTATTACGATCAAATAGAGTACTATGACGATATTTTATGGCTTTTGCGAAATCGTTTACAAATAATAACATAAAGAATGCCTCAAATCCTTTTGAGTACTTAACCAAGTGAAAATTGAAAAAAAAGAATGATTCACATTTTATCAAGAGTCAGTATTGTACATATTAATAAAAGATTAATTCGTGAAATACAGTAACAGAGGGCTTCCAATTTCCCCAGAAATAGCCATCCTATCAATTTTAAGGTTTTATGCTGCTAGGTAGGTACCTACTTATGTAAATATTGTAAGTACATTTATATAAGTGTCATTTATTTAATTACTTTTTACATATAGGTACTTATAACACATAAAGGCATTAATCCACTTATGTACCTACTTCTTTAGTTGCATAAAAAGTTTATACAAACAGAATGATGTTGATTATTGTTGTTTTTTTGGCACTCGTTGCAGGACGCTTTATTGCGTTATGTTATTTGTACCTATTGAGTTGATTAGTAAAGATTTCTGTCATATTAGGAACCAAATAATTACACGATATTTTTGACAATTTCAGGATTTATTGGGTAGAAAACAACTTTATAACGTGATACAGCGCTATTCATTAAAGTTTTAAGAAAATAAAAGTATAAAATACGAAATTTAACAGAATATTTGCTAAAATTAAATGACAAGCAAAATTAAACCTTTTACCTTTAACCTAAAAACAAAGTTAAACAATATTGCAAACAAAATTTATTTGAACATATAAATTGTTAGAAACATACATTATGTTACATTTCATATAAAAACTAAATACTAGGAATTAAATAAACCAATTATTATTCTTAACGCACATATTTTAATTTAAGACGCAGATATAGCTCTTAGCCCTCAAGCCTAGTAACCTTGCTGGTCTTGAGCCCCTTAGCCTCCAAGATACGCTACTGAGTACTTCATGATGTGGCCAACCATTATCGTAAAATAGTTAGATTATCCACCGGTAGAGGCGTTGATGTCGCTTTGTTATTGTTGTGCATCATGGCGGCGGCATACAACAAATCAAACAAAATAGGGTGACAGCGCAAAAAAAGTCGATGGTCTTTTATTGGGTTTGCAAATATGATATTATGGAAAGCGATCAACTTGGAAGTAGCGCTCGCCGGCCGCTGCAGCGGAGTGAAATGCAAAAAAAACAGTGGTAATCCGGGTGCCGACAGAAGTGCCGCAAGCGCGGAAGTGGGACTTCGAGGCAGCGATCGTCCGATCACCTTGCCGCGACCTTAAATTGCGTGAACTCGGCGTAGGACTCATTTGGTTCACCTATATTATTAGAACTCTGAACACATAATTTATTGGCCAAAGAATTATTTAATTTCTCTAAACTTTTACATGTGATTGGCTTAAAACTAATTTGAATTTTTTGTAAAGGTAAGTAGGATGAAAATGTTATTGTTTGTCCACTGTGATCTGATGGCAACTTATTTACAATTTGTTTGTGTAGGTACCTAATCACAATTACAAACATATTATCTATACAAGTGGCAGAAGAAGCTGTCACTCGGGTTGGTTCAATAAAAACATTTGACAAATCAAATGACCTAAAAAGACTTAATAATCTGACAGTGTTCGAGTTATTTTCTAATAAGTTAATATTCTTTTGTTTATACTGTAATAATTATAAATTATCTTTTTTTTTTAAATTTCGTTAAGTTTAATGGATAAAAAAAATTGTGTACGTATTCAATCATATTTTATTTTATTCCATGGTGTATACAGGGTGGCAAGGATATCGACGCGAAAACTGTTACTATGGATTCAGTACACGATTCTGAACCCCGTATTTGAAATTTTTCGTCGGTTATTAAAAAAAAATATCTGCTATTCCATACGTTTTGATCACGTAATGCTTGGAACATACAACGCTTCCTAGGGTCGGCTTGAAAAATTCTTCGGATCTTTGAAGTGCTATAATTGATATCCATTCTCCACACCTCACTGGATCTCGAGGAAAGATAAAAAAATAAAAAATAAACTCACATCTTTAATTTTATTACATATACTTAATCAAATCAAATGTTAAATGATGTAATGACAATGGTATTATATTTGTAATAGTAATGACATGATATTTAATCTTATGATACTAATTTATATTTTTCCTTTAATACAAACATATATTTTGAATTAAGTTGATGATTTAAGAATTTTATAATGGTAATTTATACATTGATAATTGTAATAATAGTGATATAAATAATTTCAAATGTTTGCATGCCGATTGGTAAAATGTGGCTGAGCTAAATGTAATCTTAAGAACTATTATGTATTACCCATATTTGCAAAATAAAATTCTATTCTATTCTATTCTATTCAAAATTAACATTATAAAATGCAAAGTAGTCTCAAAAAAAAAACAATAATTCTATAATAATAAAAAATAATAAAACAATAGCATCTCTAACAAATGGAACGGAGTCAACGCACATAACCTGAACAATTAAGGTGAGCATGCGATAGTATGATTAATAGGTTAAGTAAGGGTTTTTACCATTGACATGATTGCTTTATATCTCCTGCTGTTTAATATGTCTTAATTAAAATAAAGTTTTGACGACAATGATTTCTTAACACAATATCAGCATTTACGGTACAGTGACAACAGTTATATTAGTAATAATGTTAATACTTAGCGAAAATATGAAACTCTAGCCTTTTTAGCGTTCTGGATGTGTGATTTTTACAATTTATAAACGAGCACTGAGACATGTCTACTGTCGGAGCTTTCGAATGCTAAGTACTAAATGAAAAGCGCACCCAAATGTTCAAGTGGGTGCTCATTCGGTAAGGACATTTCTTGGCACTGATTGTGTATCTAGTTCTTGATTAGTGATCGATACCTCACTCATAAAAATGAAACTATTCCGCCAAGTCAAGATATTTTTGTTGTATTTGTCCTTGAACGTACCTACCGTATTAATGATACGGCCAAACATCGACTGACATCATTAAACGTTGACGTTTAAAGGGTCGTGCAGACCAGCGCGATATCGCGGGCGCTACAAGGGTCGCGCTGCCTGTAGCACCCGCAATATCGCGCCAGTTTGCACGAGCCTTAAATGATATGGCCAATTGTAGCTGGCGATCACGCAAAAACTGTCAAGCATACTTTTCTAAAACCTTCACCATTTTAAAGATAATAAAATTATTTATATTTTAGTACCTATACGTGTTTTATTAAAATACCTTTTGTTTTATGTATAATAAATTAATAATGCGCCCTAGGCTAGCAGAGCCCTATCTACATATTGCTTTACTGGTTCGACGTACGATGCGTTCCGCGAGCTCTGCAACAACACACCACTCAACTTAAGGCCATTGGGATACCCACCTATATCACCGTCTTAAATATTGTCATAGGTAGAATTATTCTATCATCCAGGAGGATGTAGTTAGTTTTCAGGATTTGTAAATAATATTTGGAATTTTTACAATCTTAATGGTTCCATGCGAATACTCTCGCGTCTGGTATTTGTTCCACTTTCACTCTCCGTATTATTATTGTCGACACGGTAAAAAAAGTCATCTGGTATATAACCCATAGATAGAATGAGAAATATAATAGTAGGTGCTATTGCTTGGAAGGAATTAATTAGACAGAATACATTTACCACTGCAGTCACTTCAAGATAGTTTATAATATCAGTAACAAAAACTTGTAAACTTGTTGAACAAACCAATATGAACCAGATGACACAAATTTTTATAATTTCGGTAATATTTAAGTTAGTGTTCTTATTTCTGATTATGATGACATAAAAGATTCTAAAAAAAACCATAAAATTCACAGTCAATACGCAAAACTTTGTCCACGAGTAAACTTGATAGAATGCATTGTAATGCTTCCACTTAACCCTAGATAGATAACCATATTTCACTGTACACTAAAGATAACCATACGTCGACTCGACGTGCGAATGTTTAAGTGAGCATATTTTAGATTATGTATATACTAGGTTTATGAATATGATATTATGTCTTTTAGTATGTCATTTTATTGTGAGTAAATGAAAAACATTTGAGTTTATTTATATTTTTATAAGAAAAAAAAATTGAGAACAAAACAAGGTATTTCTTACTTTACAAAACTTAAACAATTAGGAAACTCTCCGTCAGTCTTATAATTTACTATTAAAACTTTTCAAAATCAACTTTATGTGAACTCTATAATATAAAAAACCTAAGTAAATAATATTTTTTATTAATTTTGGTCACTAAGGCACTTAGGACAGGCGCTGGACTTGTGCTCTCCACAAATGGGATTTTTGCAGCTGTCGCACATTGACTTTCGTCATCCTTCTACTTTTTGATGGACAAAAGGCACAATATTTTCTCTTCTTTGGCTCAGGTACACCTTCACGTTGTGTGGGAGGTTCGGCTTGTCTTTTTGGCAATATACCACTATTTTTTTCTTTTATATTAGTCGGCAAAGTCAGCATTTGCTGCCTTGTCTCCAGCCATGGGGTCATCAAGCTACTGCTGAGTTTCTTCATGAAATCTCTACGTCCCAGCGGTTTTTCTTTCTTGCATAGGACATTGTCACAGTAAATAACGTATGCGTTTATAAATGCCATATTCAAGATCCCATAAAACATAGCCATGGCCACCTGTTTGTTTTGCGGCTGCACGACATCGTCGAGCACATTTGGTCGAAAGTGTCGACTCCCCCTTTTGTTTCATTATAAAAATGAATCATATTTGGCTTGCTGGTCGTAGGATGAACAGTGCCCTCTTCATCACACGATGATAGAACAAACACCATTTTGCTTGGTTTTGGTTTGTACGACACTAACGTTAATGGCCCATCGTAACAGAACATCGATGTTCCTACTCGCCTGCATTGCATTTTTTTCAGCTCGTCAGGTATTTCCCGTTTGTTTGACCTAATAGTGCCGACCAAGGTCAAGTTGTATGGCTGCCTTAGCAAGTTTTTTGCTAATGGAACTGATGTGAACCAATTATCACATGTGATATTTCTATTAGTGCCATGAACTGCTTTTGTAAGTTCTTTTACATAAAATTCACCGAGTGGCAAGCCATTGGTTTGAGTGCATTTGCCTAGATATGGCATAGCATCAATCATGTATCGTGTAGCACTGTCACATGTCATCACAATTTTTATTCCGTATTTATTAGGTTTGTTGGGAATGTACATCCGAAAAGGACACCGACCCCGGAAACCCAAAAGCTGTTCGTCGATGGTTACATAAGGTCCGGGGATGTAATTAGATCGGTAGTGGTTTATGAAGATCTCCCATATTTTTCTAATTGGTACAAATGTATCAGTAGCCCTTAGTTCTGGCCGCAAAGATTTGTCGTCCATTCTCAAACACCTTATCAGAAAATCGAATCTATCTCTACTCATGGCAGCAACATACCTGTTTCCTGAATACGAACAATCAAATAGCTCATCCGTGGTCAAATGATTGTCCTTCATAGCAGCTGTTAGTGTCAGTATGCCGAAAAGAGCCCGAATTTCTTCACAAGTTGTAGTTTTAAAGGTGGCTTTTACATCAGGCCTTTGAATCTTCAGCTGGATTTCAGCGTTGGTCCACTTTGTTACTTCCTCCACAATGTCATCAGTAATAAATATATTGAAACATTCTAAAGGCTCATAAAGGCATTTATTCATCCGAGTGGGACCCCTAGAGGTCCGTATAATATTAGCAGATGATACTCTGCCACTTGTTCTGCCTTTAGTGGCCGACCAACGATGATCGTTTTTGCCTCTAAGAATTTGACGCTGTGGCATGACAATACAACTCGGCATACTTGGCGAAGCACTTTCAGGAGTTTCAGGGTCATTTTCAGACACATCTTCAGTTACCACTGGTGGAGCACTCACCTCATAGTCTCCGGCATCACTCTGTACTTCATTTTCTAATAAATTGTCTTCAGTTTCACTGTCCGACCCCTGAATCTCTTCATCACTCGTTTCATGCAACAACCGACTGATTTCTGCATCGTCTGCACGATTTCGTGACGTCATTATGTTATTTTTATCGTGGCCTATAACAAGTATAAAAACTAATAAAAAACATGTACATTTATTCTCAAAAAAGAAAACAACACATTTTCCCAAAAATCTAAAAACTGACTCTAAAGATAACCATACGTCACTTCGACGTACGGTAGGTAAATATTGACGAAAGTATTGCACTTACCAGAGCGATACGGTTGTGTCCTGCAAGCTCCGACGGCCGACTGAGTTGGCGGGAACGGGCAGTTTAGTGACGCGAAAAACAAACGAGTTATATCGATTTTTCAAAATCGAGTACGTCGTTTCGACGTAGGTTATCTATCTAGGGTTAAGCAACACTTGGCACAGCACTCCTATGGGTATCGTAAGGATCCAAATCAGTAAAGACTGGTAGAAGACATTCCAGTTTTCCTTCAGCAGCACTATTTTGTTGTATAAATTCTGGGTGTACACAAACATCCAACACACGAGCACCATATCACTCTGCTGGTACAACACAAACGTCACATCCCTCGTATACAAGTTAAATAACTTATAAGTTACCACAAACTCGAGTATCGTGTTCATCAGCCTCGCTGCTGTCAGCTGTGTAAGAATCTTCTGGTCCATTTTCCTTATCTGGGGTCTGATTATGAAGAACACCAGTTGCACAATTATGCATAGCAATGATAGAAACATTCCAATGATCGAGATATATTTCATCATTACACTTGGTTCCGCGCCTTGGGTTACGTTAGCCATCGTGTCAGCAGATCTTACGGCGCCGGCCGCCAATTTGAATCTGCGCGCTACGTTGTCTGCGTCGGGGTCGGCACACTCCCCGCGACGTAAACCAACACGTCTGCACCGGTGGGAGCCTTAGATATTAAAAAGCATGGTCTAAAAAACAAGGTCTGGCATTCCGGGAGTGACACATGCTTACGTCACTATTCAGTTGCCACTTTATTGCAACAAAACACTAAATTATGGAAACATTTTCGGCCACCATTCTATTTAAAAAAATATATAAAGCTTTTAAATAGTTGTTTTCGATTGCCTGATCAAACGAAAAAATTAAATTAAATCATATACTAAAATAATTGTAATTTAAAACTTTAATGTTTGATCGGATTCGCACAGGTAACAAAGGTGGTTAGGGAGTTATTATTTCACACTACTGGTAACACAGAAACGAGCTGTCTCATTGACATTCCGCCATTTCGCCGTGTATCGCTGTTCTTTTTTAACACGTATGCCTGTCTCGCTCAGTGCCAGTGTAAATAGTGATTCCCAAACTTTTATTTGTGGACGTACTTCAAAGAGTATAATAGACGTACTTATAACAAGTTTGTTTGGTAAATCTTCTTTGACCTCAATCTTGGCTTGTAATTTGAAGCTTGTAAAACTAGGATGGACACAGGATTATTTTTGTCACGGAAAACCTACAACGCGGGTAGAGCTACAGGCCAAAGCTTGTAAGAATTTAACAATTAGGTCAATGTTTTACTAGATTGAATTTCCCCAGACTATAAAGTTTGAGAACCATCGATAGTGGTGATGACGTAGACTTGTGTCACCCACGTGACCTCTGTGTCTCGGAATGCTATACCTGGCGAAGTATATTATTATACCATGTTAAAAAGTACTCTGTTAGCAAAGACTACAATAGCCCGCTAGTAGGCATGTACTACTGATATCGATATCTGAAAACGGTTTTTGATGTCGATATGAAAACTGAATATCGGTTACATATCCGTTAGCAACTAAATACGAAAACGCCCATGTCTAACAGACAGACTATAAAAGTAAAAATAGTGTTAAGACAAAATTAGGCTTGCAGAAAAACATCGAAATATCGATTTTCTGTTCAGTATATCGATATTTTTAGGCGCTATTTATTATATCGATATAAAATATCAAGTATCGAAAATGTATCAAATTCGATATATTTCAAATAGTAACATCGTTGTCGCCACTGACTAAAACCGCAAGGTATGAGAGCCGTAAAAAAAGGAGACATTTTCTTATTATCTGTGGCGTGACTTTGCTTGCTTTGCTCGGAAAAAGAAAGAAAATATAATTATGTGAGTATAAAATATATAAATAATTATGCTAACATTGTAAAAACACACCACAGAAGTTCATTAAGAAGGAAAGGTGCTTTTGTAAGATTTTAAGGTAGGAATGCAAGAAGTGCCATAAAATATCGATATATCAAAATATAGTTTTTTTTTTCTTCGATATATCGAAATTGATTTTTAATATCGATACGTTATATATCGATACTTTTTGGCACTTCTTTCATCCCTAGTTAGAATGACTTATGATCAGTGTTGCCACCTAGGCTAATACGAAATATGCTAAAGTACTTTTGAAAAATACCAAAATTATACTAGTTTTTTTAAAGTGCTAAAATAAAATGTAAAACTAATTTCAAATTTAAAGGGGGTATTACACTATCATATATTTAGGATCATATATAGGATTCTATCTCTTATCCTACTTATATGACCCCTAGGATCATATCTGTGTATTACATTATCATATAATATATCTAAGATCCTATTTTTTGTCATATGTGGTTGCAATCATCTATTAAAAGCAAATTCTGAATAGTTTCGGCACACAATATACTAAAATAGAACTCTAGAGAACCAATGAAGCCAAAACAATGTGTCTCTGCCGCCCGGCAGCAGTTTGCTTTTTAGTACAGCAGTGCTGCCAACAATCATTTTAGAATTCTACTTTTTTCATCTCAGTGCTGCCATCAATCATTTTAGAATTCCACGTTTACTCTAAGTAAGTTTTGAAATAAACAGTCGATATGTTGATCTTCATCAAAAGCAGCTGTAGGTATGAAAGATTGAGAGATAAGACCACATGAGATTCCACTTTCATTTGTTAAAAATAAATACCTAATGATTGAAGTTGCTCTCTCTCCCTCCATTCCTACGGAGAAGAGGGAGAGACGTAATGTTGTTTAGAAGTGTATAGAGTGCCGCTAGCGGCATTCTATACTATCATTGCAGTATGGAATTAGTAGGTAATATCCTCTAATATTAAATGAGCATTCTCTACAGCAGAGCTCGGTCGCTCAGGTACAAGTAATATGCATAAAAGGATAGTTTACTATAGGAAATAAATATGGCGACTGTTGGCGTGGTGACGCGTCACCACCAATACCGTTTTTGCAATAAGGGCACGTGGGCCCCGGCAGGCCGATGCAACGCTTGCACATTGAAGACAAGGAAGTTTGGCAATAATTCCTTCTGCACATGTGGCTTCAGATTTTGCAGAACAGAAATCCCGAAAAAAACCATTATCGCTAATTCGAAACCAACTCAAACATACAGCATTTTATTTACTAACGTACATACGTACCTAAATTTCTTAATATTTTATTTGTACTAATTACCCATAGTAAATATAAAACCATAACAGAAAAATGATTTTTTGTCGTTGCCTTTTTTTTTACTTTCCAAAGGGGCCCCAAATTTTTGTGTGCCCAGGGGCCCCGGTTTTGCCCTAAGACGGCCTTGGTCACCACACCAACATTCGGTCTGACTTGACGCTATAGATGATTCACATCTAAAAAAAAAGGGTTGTACTCCGGGAGTGCCAACAGAAGTGAAAACTTAAACAAGATCGCCTTGGTGGAAGAAAAATACTTGTATAGAACATTGGTCCGTAACCTTATCTAAATAAAGAGCACAATCGAGTTTATAAAAATGAGGTGTCGTCATGGTGTCGCGAAATCAATGGTCGACGGTAGTCTCATCTCAAAAATGGCCAACGCGCCTAAAGAAGTTTTCACTTCAAAATTGTTTGTTTGTTATAAAACATTTACAACAAAAAAATTGACAGAACATGGAAAATTGACAGAACATAGAGATTTCAACATGTTTATGTTGAAATCTCTATGTTCTGTCAATTTTCCATAAAATGTTTGACAGGAACCAAAGATTTCAACATGTTTTGTTGTGAATGTTTCGCTAGTGCAAACGCACAGTAAGGTCATAACATAACATTATTACATTTTTACTAACCTTTTCAGGTATAAAAAGGCATGAATGATAGAAAATAGGTAGGAAACATACATCTATAACATCAGTAACCCATAACCCACAATGACACTCCAATAAGGTGTTATATTTTTTTTATCTCCTGTTTAATGCAATTTATCCTGGTACATTCAGCAATAGGCAGATGATGATTCCTGATCTTGCACGGTATGAAGCCACTGCCTCATTCGATCGATACTACAGCTCATTCTTGCTGCACGCGTTGTATTACCACTGTAGAAACGGGTTTTGTCGACGGAAGAATAGACAAACTGACAGATTGTGATTGTATAACTGTCATTTTGTCTATTCTTTCGCCGACAAAACCCTTTTCTACGGTAGTCATGCTACACGTGCTGGTTGTAAGTAAGTTTTGGGGTGCCCTTCTTTTTAGTCTTGTGAAGGTAACTGGGTTTGACATTAATTTCATTGCCAATTGATTTGGGTGAACTTTTAATCTGATGGACTATGTCGTAATATTGGTTTTGATTTCCTCTTTGACAGTTTTTATCTTTAAAACCTTGTGAATTCTCTCGTTTGCGTACCGGGAGCATTTACTATCTGTTGCAGTGTTTTTTATTGAAACCTTTGTAGGATTTCGATGTTGGAATTCGCTGCAGTTCCCCAAAGTTAGATACCATATGTACCAGATAGGCTTGAGAATGCATTTGTATAGTAGTAGTTTGCTTTCCAGGGACATTCGGGACTTTTTGTTGAGCATCCAGTGTAAGCTGCGGAGTTTTTGCCCTGTTGTTTTTGGCTTTGCGTTTGGTAAATATCTGGTGTCTCCACATAAAGCGTCTGTCGAGGTATATTCGAAGGTATCGTGTGACCTGACCCTGCTTGGGGCACTTCTATGTCATTTAAGGTCACAGGTGAGCATGTTTCTTTGCTTGTAGTGAAAGTCACCTGGACTGACTTTTTATCTTCCAATCTTTATGCCATTCAGAGATCAGCTTGAGGCTCTTTTATAGTTTTGCAGAGGCCTCTCTCGGACATCAGACATCAGTAGCCAGTATGGCCGTATCATCGGCAAAAGTGCCTGTTGGGACATTTATATCGAGCGGCAGGTCGGCAGTAAATACCAGATATAGGGTGGGACCCAGAACACTGCCCTGAGGCACTCCGGCCTGAATCGCACATAGGTTTGAGACCTCATCTCCCCGCTTCACTAGGAAGAATCTCTTGCTGAGGTAGGAGCGCAGAAACAGGTAGAAATTTGTTGGGAGAGTTTTTATTTTTGTTAGTAGACCCTGTTGCCATACACGATCAAAAGCCTGTGGAATGTATGTGACTTTTTATTTTCAAACGAGGTACTTATTGATTTTTTTCACCAGTATATGTACCTGTTCTATAGTACTGTGGCCCTTCTTAAATGGGTGTTATATAATATAATATTTTATGTGCAATCACACAATTTAATTACTTTTGACTACTTTTACTAAATGATTTTTGCAAGCACAGGCATCGCCTTTTCGATTCAATACTCTACAACTTCTGCATAAAGAGTTTGCATGTCGCAGCAATCTCAAATAAAAAAGGAATCATTAAAAAATAAACAACAAAATGTCAAGAATTTTGTGACAACAACAGTTTCTTTCATTTTCATAAATAATTTTAGGCTAACTGAACGTTGAAAAATTCTGAAATGAGTGCCTGTAACGTTGGAGAAACGCGAAACGAACCGAAAAATACAGTTTCCGGAGACTGGACCTCAAGGTCATCAAGATCTCTTACAACGACTCGATCATCATCCCCCAACAGAGGAGAAACTATTTTTGATAAATACCTTGATATCATACACTCGAAATCGAATATTTCTTTGAATGACAAGTCAGAGCCTCCTGAACGTCCTTTTGATTTTTTCGACGACGAAGAATTTGCTTTTGGAATTAATTTACTCAATAACAATGTTGCGTGTGTCGGTGATAACATTACCAAACTCATTCAAATGGGTAAAGTCTCAAATGTTATTTTCTAGCTTTAGAGTACCAGTAGCGAACTAAGCCTGTCTGAGGTCCGGGCGGCAATATGACATGATGGTCATGCACCGCCCGCTGTGCAGAAAATTTTGAAAATATGTATAGGATGTAAGAGCTAGCCGTTGCTATTATAGCACCCTACCTCGGAAAGGTTCTTGCTCGGGAACTCTACAGTAATCGGTTAGGTTCGAAGAGGATGGTGGGGGCTAGATTGAGCTAGCAAACAGCCCCCGTCATCCCCTTAGTTTTAGGTTCCTTCACCATTCATACAGATATAGGAGAACTTATGCAAAGGAGTTTGAGTGGTAGAAATTTATAGCGAGCTCAATTTTAACACCATTATTTATGATTTTTTTACATATGTATTTCGTATAACGAGATTTAGTGCGGTTTTTTTCGAAACAACCGTACTCTGAAAAAATAAAGTAATAAAAAAAATCATGAATAAATAGCTACATCACCGTATGCAAGGATATATTATGCTTATTCTCTCCGTTCTGGAGAAATAAGCATTAGCACCATACATTTTTCATGCAAAAAATATATTAAAAAGATAAAAAATAAAATTAATTTAATTCAGGCAAAAACATAAAACAAAATTTCACTATACTGGAACAGAATAAATCACAATAGAATAAAATGTCAATGCAATTAAAATGGCCAAATAAAAAATAATAAATAATGATAAAATAAAAATATATAATACAAATAAAATATTATAATAACATATAAAAAATACATAATGTATTTTTATTTTATTATTATAATATTTATCATAGAGGAGGTTCTTTTCAATACTTGACTATTCCACTTTCGACAGAACACATTTTTTTTTTGCTTTTTTTGGTTGATAAAATTGAAATTTAATTTACAAGCAGCGAAAACAAAAGTTTGCCAAAATGTGATTGATTCAGCAGAAAAAATAATAAAACGCATGATTTCAACAAAAGTATTTAATCCATTTCATAAAAATACAGTTTTGGAACAAAACATGATTAATCCAGAACTAATTTGCTAGTATCATAGAAATTGTAGTAAAACATGTTTTTTCCCTATATTTTTCTATCACTTTAGTTTCAAAGTTGTTAGGTACATTTCTTCAGTACAGAGTTTATTATTTTTATGACGTGGCTTGAAATTATTCCTCTAGAGCACATAACAAAACATGATTATTTCAATAAAACCGAGTCAAAACTAGATTATTCCATTTCAAATTCTTAATTTGTTCAAAATACGCTAAATGTATAGATTGCTAGATTTTTAAACCTGGTCAAAACAATTACTATTCCGGTTGTATATAATAATTCAACAAAAAATAGGACTAAATACATAGCTGCATTCCTAAGGACAATTTTCTCTAATTCTAGAAAAAAATAAAAAGTAGAATAATCTAGTTTTGAAAAGAACCTCCTCATAAAATATATATAATGATATAATAATGTTTAATTATTTTTTAATAAGTTGCCAATATTGGCAACTTAATCTGGTGGGCCCACCCACCAGATTGTATATTATTCCAAGCAAAAAACCGATACTTTAAAATTTAAGCTTCTATGTCTTCGAGAGCCTTTTTTTCTGTCCACTGTGCGGCGTACGTGTCGACCATATGTTGAACGTAAACGAGGCAAAAGGAGTATGTAATTAGTATCAAAGCAGGTGGCATTTTGTAGTTTATGCCTACCTCCATGGGAAGAAGATGTGAGTTTATCATATATTAGAAAGTTATACTCATTCTGGTAACACCAAACGTGACAGCTGTAGACATGGGCGTTTTCGTATTTAGTTGCTAACGGATATGTAACCGATATTCAGTCGATATCGAAAACCGTTTTCAGATATCGATATCAGTAGTACGATTTGCACAAGTAACTGAAACGAACGAAACGCAAACTCACACTTTTACCGTTAATACATTGATAGTAGCCGCCGGAAAGTTGCTAACTTACGGAATATTTGTTGTAACTAAATAAATAGAAACTAGACCTTATTGCTAGCGCGTTAGGATATAGATATTACGCACGCACTATTATTAACCAAATAACCAATCACTAGCCGAAGTTACGTAATATTCGCTTCATCACCTTTACGCCAGTAAAACATTGAATGGTAAGACAGAGACAAAGCGAATAAAAACCGTCGATGTCATATCGCTCGTGATGTGAAGTTTGCGTTTTGTTCGTTATTACTTATTCGACATTATTCGTAGTTTGTTCTCGTTGTTGCGCTTTGGATAAGCCATAGCTCGATGAAGTTTTTGTGAAAACGGTTATGTATATTTAGATATCGATATGGTATGATAATAAACACATATCCGATATAAGTTACGTTTTGATATATCGAACCCATGCCTAGACAGCTGTCAGTCAGCTAAACGTGAAAACGAATTTTGGATTTTGTGAAGTACATTTTGTATTTTCAATAAAATAATATTATTTTATTTATCTACTGCTTATTGTAAAACCTTAAATAACATGCCGGAATTCCATCTTACGGATTCCATAATCACTCAGCTTAACGGTAAGTTAATTATCGAAATATCGTAACTATTTTGAACGTGAAGAAGTTACATAATTTTGTTTGCAAAATTGATATTGTTTTGTTTGACACAAATATTTAATTTTAGCACCACGGTGTTTTAAATAGTGCTATATTACTGGTGTTGCGTCATTTGGGACTTTCGGACTCGAGTGTAACAGTTCGTATAGCAATGAAACTACGAATTGATGAACCCTTTGAATTTGGTAAAATATTGTTTTGTGTGTGATTTCGAGTTTTTTTTCTGTTAGAAAGTGTTTGTTGTATAAATGTGGTTCGTTTTACAATCTAATATTAACTTGCAAGTTGTGATTTTGATTTATTGATGGTTTTTTTTTAAGTTTTTCGTACATAACCTCACTTTGCTCTGTCTTCATCACACAGTTACAAATATGAAATAATATAGACCTAACCCTGTTTTAATCCTCACTCTTAAAAGATTTTTTTGAATAGAACAATGTCCTCCATTCCTTAACAAGTCAAGCTATACAAGACCAAAACAATTTAATGTAATGACTAAAGTTTGATAACACATTTATCTACCAGTATTTGTCAGAATTTATAGTGACTATCATTTATTATTTTAACATTATTGTGCACACCATAATAAAATAAGGACAAACACATATATAATACTAGTATAGCTGTAGTGTCTGTTTCCCCACATCTAGATAAGTAAAATAATCTGAGAGATAAGGCTTTCTAACTTAACAGACAGCTGTGCTGCTGGGGAGTTTGTTGCACCACTTGTTCTTTCCAGCTAAGTGCACTAGGAAGTGGTGAAGGGCGGGCATTTTGGGGGACTGTCTTATGTAATTTAGACATTCAAAAAGTGCTGATTCTTTGCCTAGTTTGAAAAAAAATACTTTTTTTTTGAGAAATCAAGGTTTATTTTTTTTAGCAAATTAAAGGCCTAGGCCATATTATGGTGACATCACCATTATAGTGTTAATATGACATCATGATATTGTTATTCTTACAGCAATTGGCTTACAGCAATGTGTGCTTTTGACATTAATTGATTTGATTTGACATTTATCTGTGACTTAAATAGTGACACATATAAAATTGACACATTTGTGTATGGGTTTTGTACTTAATATGGGTCTAGGACCTGAAATAAATGAATTTTATTTATTTATTAATGCTTGCCAAGGTCAGTACGGGGACGGGTGACCATTCATAACATACCGAGACCCTTTTGTGTCTTCTAAAGCACATTAAGCCATTAGTCCCAGCTGTCATTAGAACAAAAGATCTACAAACCCAAAAGTCTGACAACCGCTTTCACCAAGGGGTATCGTGTTATCCAGTAACTGGGTTGTGGAGGTTAGATAGGCACTTGCTCCATGTAAAATACTGCTATTCAGCTCTATCTGGTTTGACTGGAAGCCGACCCCAAAAATAGGAAAAAGGCTAGATAGATTATGATACATCATGATGTCATTATGATATCATGATTATTCTCATAGCAATTGTGTAAGATTCTAATTAGTATTACAATATCTTGGCAATAGTGTACAAAGAGGTATTAATATTGATGACCAATGGTCTGTGGTCTTTGGCACTGGATTATAATGTCACAACTATTTATTAGTTTAGGAAGGGTAACTATGGAGATTGTTGCTGGTTCTTTTTGAATGGAGCAACTATATGGGTCCATGGAGTCATGGCTAAATAAAAACAGCTGCACGGGTCGATCTTGAAGGTTAAGCAACGCTTGCTGAAATTGGTCGGTGGATGGGTGACCATCCATTACATTGCAAAACCCCGCCGTGCCTCGGAAAGCACATTAAGCAGTTGTTCAGCTGTCATTCATAGGTCTATGACAGTCATTTCATTTAGTCAGAAGCCCGAAAGTCTGACAACTAGTCCTTACCAAGGGGTATCGTGTTACCTAGTAACTGGGTTGTGATCAGGTTAGGTTAGGTTAGGTTAGGTTAGATAAAATACTAGTATTTAGCTGCATCCAATTAGACTAGAAGCTGATCCCTACATAATTGGGAGAAGTTTAGGCAAATTGATTGAACTATTTATTAATATAGAAAGGGTAACCATGGAGATTGCTGCTGGTTCTTTTGGGATGGAGCAACTTTGTGGGTCCATGCTATTATCGTGACGTTATTATCATGGACGTCTACTTCCACGTCACGGTATCACGATAAGAGGGAAGTAAAATGTATGGAAATACACAAAGACTCTTTTAAATTCCTGTCCACGATAACGATATAACGTGTACTTATTACTCTCAAAACGGTGGAGGAAAACATCTTGAGGAAACCTGCATTACCTAGAACCAAAAATTCGAAGACATTACGACAGAGAAGACATTTATGACATCTACCAACCCGCACTGGGCCTGCGTGGTAGGTTTCAGTCCACTCCCTCAAAGAGAGGAGGCCTGTGTCCCAGCAGTGGGTGGGAACGTTATAGATTAATTATGTGTACGTATTTCCATACATTTTACTATTTTCTACGATAATACGATAATATCGTCAATCTAGAAATTATAAATGCGCACATTAGATATTAATTAAATTAGTTTCTAATAAGTCTAGTGTATTAATAAACAAGTGTGTTTGACTCAATAACTAGATTGCAAACATAAGCCTAAAATCCATATGTAACTGGATAGGTATTTTCAGTTTTATTTTACTGTCGTTTTTGCCTATTAGAACGTTGATAACTTTTTGAATGCCAATCTTTGAAAAACATCTCTTAGTTTGATTTGTAGTAGGCAAGAAGGAGGGGCTTGTGGCTATCTAATAACAACCGCTCGGGTCGATCGATTAAGCTACGCTTGCCTAGGTTTGTCCGTGGATGGGTGACATCTTTACATATCAAGACCCCTCCGTGCCTCGGAAAGCACCTTAAGCCGTTAGTCCCGGCAGTCATTCGTGGATCTTTGACAGTCTTTACGGGTCGTCAGAAGCTCAAAAGTCTGACTACCAGTATTAACAAGGAGTATCGTATTACTCAGTAAATGGGTTGTAGCATGTAAATAATGGTGTTCAGCTGGATACGGTTAGACTGGAAGCTGACCCCAAAATTGTTGGCAAAGGCTAGGCAGATGATGAGAAGGCAAGAACACCAATAACGATTTCTCCTCCCCTCATATTCCACGCCAGGGTAATAAGATCACTTACAGTCAGTAAAATTGATCACCCAATCATCAGGGCTAACTGTTACCATAGAGTTGCTGAATCTTTTGTATTATCATACTTAGAGGGCTCTTTAGGGATATGTCCCACCGCCGACGATTTTAACGAGAAGAGAGTAGTGCTAGCAACTAAAAACGAGTTGGCGAGCAACGAGCAGTGAGTGAGCGACGGCGACGAGCGATTTCTCGCTGGAATTATTCCTCGTTGAAACACTTAAAAAAATCTCGCTTCTATTCCTTATAATTATGTAGATACATATTTGTTTAGTACAGCAAAACAGACTCATCATATATGTATAGGTAATGGGACTATAGACAATAGACCATTTGTTTTTTTTTTAATTATCGTAAGGCCCGCTTATGCGGTGATAACAATAAAAAAAAAAAAGTTTATTTGCGGTAAACAGACACAAAGATAGAACGCGGGTTCATCATGGGTATCGTTTTCATGGTTTACGATGGTGCTAAACCAGATAGTGAGGTCAAAATGAAAATCCAAGATGGTGGCTCCGAAAATTTTCTAATATTTCGTCATGGGTGTATAATAATTTATCGGTGTATCTATGTTTAAAATTATCCATCATCAACATAATTGTTTAGTGCATAACTGTACCTAAAAGTGTATCTAAGAAGATTTATCTGTTCAGGATTTTAAAAAGTGTATCCACGAGGAATAATTCACTCATTGGTATACACATGTACCACGCGTGAGTCAGCGAGTGATGTGCCCGCCAAGCGAGCGTCGCTGAGCGAGTATAAACTCTCTTAACTCTGATAGTTCTTGTCGCTGCGACAAACGAGCACTCACCAGCGGTGTGAACAGTCAGCGATCAACTAATAACATTATGTATCTCTTTTACTTACATCAGACCTATTCGATTTTTGAGCGAGAAAATCGTTGATATCTAGTCGCTTTCTCGTCAGCGGCGCGGCGGCGGTGGGACAGGTGCCTTAACTGAACTCCATTTGTTCAACAACAAGGCATTCAAAAAGTTAACACTCAAACATTAGAAGCTCATCACACCAATACTTCACATGTAAACTAATGCCTTCAACTCACTTTTCAGCCCAAGAGCCATGGCCCGACAATGTCAAACTGTTCCAGCCTTACGAGGTCGAACAGATTCTACTGCCAGACAATGCCAGCTGCCTTGCTGTGCAGGCGTTCTTGAAGGTAACATCAGATTAGATATGGAAGGAGTATTTTCTATGTTATGCATTTTTTCATGCTAAGAGAGATGTGTGAGTACATAAGAAGAAGCATGAAAGTGGCAAACAATGACTGAAAACTTGTCGTGCCTTGGAAAGCATGTTAAGCCGATGGTCCCGGCTGTCATTCGTGAGTCTTTGACAGTCGTTACGGGTCGTCAGAATTTTTCAATGACATTGCAGCCCAAAAATCTGACAACGAGTCTTATCTAAGGGTATTGTATTACCCAGTTACTGGGTTATGGAGGTCAGATAGGCAGTCGCCCCATGTAAAATACTAGTATTCAGCTGCATACGGTTAGACTGGAAGCCGGTTTCAACATAGTTGGGAAAAGGCTGGGCAGATTGACTGTGTATGTAAATAAGGTGGCAAAGACGGTTCATCATGAAAAAATGTTATTAGTTAGCATAATTAGCCAATAATGTTCATATTTGCCATTGCTGAGCTATAATAGGGATGATTACTAAAAATATTTATTTTTTCCATTTTGTATAGATTATTAAAAAATATTGGACACTTTTTTTTTCTTTTTTTACGTTATCAAAAGATTACGGCGAAACATGGACTTAAAATGTGCCATGACGTCACGAGTATGTAGATTTTATACTTACTTGTGACGTAGCGACCCCCCACTCCCCCACTTTAATGCGTTTTATCTAAGTAATTTTTTATTAATATGATAAAGCAATAAATACGTTTCTAATATTTATTTATACTGACTGACGGGCGAAATAGTTTTTTTTTTTGACCCAGGCATCATCCCTATTCTGCTGGCACCCATATCCTTTAAACTGTAACACAGTGATTCTACTAGCGTAAATGGATTATGACAATTAGATAATAGGGAAAACCCATTATCTATACATACGTGCAATAGTTTGTTTGTAATGTCAAAATAACAGCTTTTTACTAATTGCATATGGAAAGTATATGCAGTACTTATAACAAAAAATTAATTAATCAAGTCTATCTGTCTGTTTGTTTCGGCTAATCTCTGAAACGGCTGGACCGATTTTGACGGGTCTTTCACTGGCAGATACCTGATGTTATAATGAGTAACTTACTTACTATTATTTAGAAAAAGAAATAGGAAGTATCTAGGATTTTTTCTTAATAATAACTGTGTATCCTTTTTCTCCAGATGTGCAACCTCCCATTCGAAGTAGAGATGCGTTGGAATGCCGAATTTATGTCTCCATCTGGCCGCGTCCCCTTCATCAAATGTGGTGCCTTCGTGGTGTCAGAATTAGAGCCTATAGTGCAGTTCGCGGCGAACAAAGGTGTCTCCCTCTGTGGAAAATTGAGTACCGAAGAGAAGGCGGAAATGAGGGCCTATATGAGTCTCATTACTAATGTACTGGTTAATGCTGAGGTTGGTATTCATGGAGTATTAAAGATAGGCTCTTTCATGGCCTAGTTTTCTAGATAGGGATTAGAAGTGTTTAGGTGTCTCAATACTAAAATGACTGATGATTAGCTGTCTTCTCTTCTTCTTTTCGTGTGGTTAGTGACTAACCTGGTGTCGGAGTTTTAAAGCTGCCCATGGGCCTCTGACTTGGTTTCACATGCCGTCGAGAAAAATCTCTCAGGCATGCCGGTTTCCTCAGGATGTTTTCCTTCACCGTTTTTGAAGTAAGTGGTAATTATACAATACGCACAATCAAAAGTGTGTGCTTTGGGTTCGAAGTTTCAAAGTCAAAGTCAAAAATTTACAAAATAATAGAATTGATTCTAGTCGCCCCTTCCAAAACGTAGTTTTCGTATGGAGAAGAATGGGCAAGAAACTCCACCGTTACTCTTTTAAAATGTTTTACAATAGTTTGTATAGGTACCAACATTAGTTAAATAATTATAACATAACATAACATCACGCCTTGTTTCCCCGAAGGGTTGGGCAGTTTTCCCTGTAGCAAGTTCACCCACATTTCGCCAGTTATGTTTTAATTCCCATGTGATAGGGGGCAAGCCTATTGCCATCAACCGGGCACAAATGCAGACTCCAGGCTGCTACTGAGAAATTTCAGATAGAAAAACCCAATAACACTTTGCCCGACCTGGGAATCGAACCCAGGACCTCATGCTCAGCAGTAGCGCTTGCGACCACTAGACCAACGAGGCAGTCAAATAATTATATGTGAAGACAATGCACCTAGAATAAAATTACTATACCACAATAGGTAAAAATAATTAAAAATGAAGCAACAACAGATAATTTAATTATGTGATAGATACATGATGCTCACATATTTATAAACATTGTAAAAGTAGACCATTTTCTTTAAATTTGATAATTAACTAGCTTTTGCCCGCGGCTTCGGCCGCGTGGATGTCGGAAAATATCCCACGGGAACGTACTACCGATACCGGGATTACATACCTAAAAGCCGAGGAAAAGGTCATTGACTCCTACCGCTGCGCCCGCGTTACGATCAATCACAATTTTTTGTCACGCGTAATTTTGAATCTGTGATATCTTTTATACTATTCATTTAAATGAAATGATGTCAAGGCATATTTTAATCTAAATGCTCAATTTAAGTAACATAGTTTATTGGATAAGGATTATTATAATACCGGTTAAAATAGCTTCAGAAATAACAATTTTTTTTTTTATCAAATTGTGAAAGATAAAAATGGTAGTTGTCTTTAGAAGACAGACATATGCCATCGCGGACTTTTTGTTTAACTTTTTAAGATGAACAATACTGTAGGACATAAATTTTATGTAACTTTTACGTTTCCCGCGGCGCGCGCCAATAAAGTTCCCAGCCAGCATGATTTTTTCTGATATCTTCAACAATAATGTCGTCAAATTTCAGCCAATTTACACAAAACTTTAATGAATTATACACTAAAACCTGTCGCATGAATCACTCCGTCCACTGGAAAAACTGTTTGAAAATCCGTTCAATAGTTTTTGAGTTTATCGCGTTCAGACAGACAGACGCGGCGGGGTACTTTGTTTTATAATATGTAAGGATGTCAGTGTGTTAGGAAGTAATCACAGAATATAATATAAATGTCATATAACAAAAAATAATAAATTTTACAATTGAATTAGCAACCAGTTTGATTTTGTCTTGATTTTGTTCCGAACTCGAGACCTATGACGTCCCACGGTCACACCACTAGGCTATCAGTGCTAGCTATTAGTATACTAGCTGATTAGCTGTAAACCCTATTAACATTGGGAGAATGGTTAAGTGTTCGAAACTCCAAAGCACGAATAGTGAGAGTAGGGTTCGATTCACGGATCGGGCAGAGTTATGGAGTTTTTACATTAGTAATTTCTCAGTAGCCTTGAGACTTGGGACCCTAATACATGGGACTTAAACATAATTGGCATATCTACCCACCCTATCGGAGAAAACTGGCGTGATGTTATGTTACAAATGTGGCGCTTTCTTGGTCACTGGTCAGACTTGGAGCCGATAGTACAGTTCGCGGCGAACAAGGGAGTCTCCCTCTGTTGGAGATTGAGCACCGAGGAGAATTCCAAAATGGCGGCCTATACGTATTTGAGTCTGTTTACTAATGTCTTATTTTCTAGGTAGGTGAACATTTTCTCATTAACCAAATGACTAGTGACGAAATCAATCAAATCCGAGTTGTCACAATGGCTGAGATAGAGTTCTAAGAGATCTTTTCTGGGTCTAAACTTTTTTTTTCAATAATACGCCCTTGCTTCGGACCTCTAGTGTTCGTAAGCACGACTGTGCAGGGTCCTGGCTTTGATCCTCGAAGTGGACAGTGTTTTTGGGTTTTTACAAAACAAACTTCTCAGTAGCACACCGGTTTCTGGGTTTGGGCCTGATTCATGGCTGTAGGTGCTAGCATGTTTATTTTTTCAATACAAAACTAACTAAAGTCTTACTAAACTGACTTATCTCACTGTAATAAGGTATAAATTGCAATAATTTTTCCCTCGTTTTCTAAATATAACAACATTAGTAATAAACCCATATTCCTTTAGCTCTACATATCCTGGGTGGACAACGAAACCTTTAACGCGGTGACAAAAGTGCGGAACTCCTCAGTGTACCCATGGCCATTAGGATGGCTTCAGACTAGGGCTAAGAGAAATACTGTCATCAAACGGCTGAAAGCGCTGCACTGGTATGATAAGACCTTGGACCAGGTGTTAGCTGATGTGAGTATAGTAATTATAATTTATTACTTTAAGTGCGGATCTGAGTCTGAGGAGCTCGTGGCTAAGTAATAACAGCCACACTGGTCGATCCATCATTTTAAGCTATGCTTTCCGGGGTTGGTCCGTGGATTGGTGACCATCTTTACAGTCGAGACTTCTCAGTGCCTCGGAAAGCACGTTAAGCCGTTGGTCCTGGCTGTCATTCGTGGTTCTTTGACAGTCGTTACACGTGGTCAGAAGCCCGAAAGTCGGACAAGCAGTCTTACCAAGGGGTATCGTATTACCCAGTAACTGGGTTGTGGAGGTCAGATAGGCAGTCGCTCCATGAGAAATACTGGTGTTCAGCTGCATCCGGTTAGACTAGAAGCTGACCCCAACATAGTTGGGAAAAGGCTTGGCAGATTGAATAAGTGCGGGTCTGAGTAATGGAAAAAAATGTGGTTAAATTAGGCATTAAGCACCGTTTCGGAGAAAAGGAAAAACAGACTGATGATTTCGTTTTAAATAAACTAACCATGAGAGCATCAACAGACGGTCAAATTTATTTATCCGTCATCTCGTGGGAGCATCAACAGACTGTTAAATTTATTTATTATCGACTTCAATTTGCAATGATGCAGTTCCTGTGTGGTTGAGGATTCCGGGTGAAGCTCGCTTCCATCTTCGGCCTGATCATCGCTTACAATCAGGTGACAGTTAGGCCAAGAGCTTCCAAAAAAAAAAAACAATTTCACTAAATACTCTAAACTCTGCTTCGCCTCCCTTGCGCAACTGTACCTGGGTTTAATGTATCTGACCTAAGTTACGGAATACTGCTTGTAACTTGGGTCGGATAAATTAAAAGTTAACAGAATTTTCATGATGTTGTTTAAAAGGGCTATGCCCAATTTTGGTGCCTTTTTGTTTTGACTGCACACTAATGCCACCTGTTAGATGTGTAGTGCAGCGTAAGCTAAAACTCATAATTTCAGTTTTGTTAATCAAATACTCACAACATTGTTACAGTAAAGTGTAACTTGATGTCACACTATGGCACTTACGCTAATATGATGCAAGTTGAGTCCAATAGAGCTTTTACTATGAAATAAATAGTGTAGGACCATTAAAAGTAACTCATCTAATTAAATACGCGTTATTATAGATTAGGGCGCATAACTCGAGACGGATGTACTTTAAAGCTGAGCTGCCATAGTAATTATTGCTTGTATGGAAGTGCTGTACACATCTAACAAGATAGCGCTAGCGTTCGATAAAAAAAAGGCACCAGTTGCCCATATATTTCAGACACAAGCCCTTTAGGTGGTTGGGTTTGGTTTTAAATGTGAGTGTACTATACGGTACACCTCTGCCAAACCTTTCGGAGATTACAGGCATTATGTTATGTGTTATTTAAAATTTCCAGGTGGAGCAATGTTGTAACTCGCTGAGTCAACGGCTTGGTGATAGAGATTACTTCTTTGGGAACGCGTGAGTGGTTTTAATTTATTGAGAATATTTATAAGAAGGTCATAAATTTTGTTGTAAAACTTACAACTTGCCATTCTGCATAATAATAGGCGATTTAAACGTATTTTTAAATTCTAGGTATATTTATTTTGTGGTATACGTTTAATGATCGGTGACTTACCTGTATAGTCAATAGGGATGATGAGAAAAAAAAAAATTTTTATCGTCTTTTAAGTTATAAAAAAATATGGGACACGTATTTTTCTTTTTATACGTTATCAAAAGATTACGACGATACATTGAGTTAAAATGAGCCATGACGTCACGAGTAGAGTGTATACTTACTTGTGACGTAGCGACCCTGACTCCCCAACTTTATTGCGTTTTTATCTAAGTCATTATTTATTAATATGATATAGCAAAAAATTCGTGTCTAATCTTTTTATTATCTTACTGACGATTTTTTTTATCCATTCATCATCCCTATTACAAATTAAGATAAAATAAGGTGATACAAAGGGCGGTCTTTTCGCTCAAAGCCATAACTTTTGTAATTCTAGTCCAATCCAACTCCACCCGCATTATTTTATTCCTACCCCTAATTCCGTCCTTCGTTCCTAGCCCCACTCCCCTAGACGCGCTAATCTACGGTCACATGCGAGCCATCCTAATGGGTAACGGGATGAGAGCCGGCGCGCTCATCAAACGAATCACCAGCTCTTTACTAAGACTAGTCTTGAGATGCATCAATTTAACGAAGATGAATATGACGGTATGTTGTTTTTAGGAGTTAGTGTTTTTAAAGATGTACAAAAAGGTTATGTATGCATCTTAAGAGCAATATTATGCTAGCCCATATTAAATCCGACAAAAAAGCCCGGTGAAGCCCGCCGTGTGTGCGATGTCTTATGGAATCGCGCCATTTTGTTTTCCTGACTATTTACTTCTATCATTTTGAATGGAAAATTAAGTTCGAAAAGCTGATGTACATTGCTATTGCATTTGCATACGCTCGATATAACTTGGCAGTTCCGAATTTCGCGCAGAAGGCTGCGCAATAACATTTTTTAGGTGACATGAGGCGAGTGTAAGTGAGAGAACATGCGCTAAAGTTCGTAGTCGCTATGTTCAGACCTGCCAAATTATATCGCCCGCATTGCATTCCGAAGTACGAGTAAATAATCTACAGGATGCCGTTAAGAAGACTAATAGAGTATTATATAGAAATTCACTCAATGTAGAGTGGCGTCTTCAGTCGATGGCCCGGGTGGGGGGGACGACGACGACGACAAAGTCAAAAGTCAAGATCCTGCGCACAATGGGGCCAAAATCGACGCTGGTGGACATTTGATTTTTGACAAGTTAGTTTCATCTCAGTAGTCTCGATGGAACTGAGAAAAATAATTATTTCCATATTCTATTTCCAGGACCTTTTGGGTCGTTTTTCCTAGAACTATTCAGAACTGTAGAGCGGAAACATAATAGGTATTATGACTGGGCCTACCACCAGCACATAGATACGAATGTTACGTCTCCGGACCCCGGATTAGACACCGTTTAGGAGATATGAAACTTAAAAAAAAAAAAAAAACAAATAAAAGTCGTCCAAATAAACAAAATAGGGATGATGACTAAAAAAATGTTTTGTCCGTCTTGTAGATTATTAAAAAATATTGGACACATTTTTTCTTTTTTTACGTTATCAAAAGATTACGGCGATACATTACGTTAAAATGTGTCATGACGTCACGAGCATGTAGATTTTATATTTACTTGTGACGTAGCGACCCCCATTCCCCAACTTTAATGCAAAACGCATTAAAGTTGGGGAGTGGGGGTCGCTATGTATTTTTTTGTTAATATGGTGAAGCAAAAAATACGTGTCTAATATTTTTTTAGTATCCGACTGACGGACTAAATAGAATTTCTTTTTTTTTGACCCAGGCATCATCCCTATTGGCTGTATGTCCAAGTATGTAGTTTCTTTACTTTGTAGGTATCTGTTTATGCCTACGGGGTTTGCCACGGGAGTTACCGCGACACTTGATTGTACGAATAAAAGACACTGGCTTGACTACTGTTATATACTTATTTATTTCCGAAAAAGGGTCCCACGAGTAAACAGGAGCACGCGGATCGGCCAGTGCGCAGTAACTGGCGATCGCCCATACATACTTCTCTTTCATACTGCGAAACGCTGACGCATAACATTCATACTTACATTGGCCCTACATTACTCCCCCCAGATTTTACATATATTTTCTTAATTTTAAAATCTTAACACTAACATGTCCATTAAATAATTGTACCACATGGTCACATTATCATTTAGTAAGTTACAATGTTGTTTACTAAGTTGCACTGTTCACTGCTTATCATGCGTCATGGAATTCTATTACACTGTTCCATGAATGAGTGTCGGGTGTCTGGTTATGCATAACTAGCTTGCTGTGGCTGCGGCCGTTGTGCTGCATTCCAAGCATTTGTCGTCATCATTTTATTTATCCAATTTTTGATACGATTGCGACAGTACGTAACGACCCCAAAGAATATTATAATCACCATGAAAACCCCTATTATTGTTATTGTCATGTTATATTTATATGCTTGGGCTTCCACTGCGCCGTTTTGGGCAATTATCACTTCTTCCTTGCTGTATGTTTTTCCCATTGTAATTGTGTTTTTTTTTTTTTTTTTAACACTGTGTACTTGTCACCACTAGACTTGTATTCTTATTAACTTTTCTTTTTCTATACTGCGCATGTGACCTAGTGATCAGTGCAATTTGGCATTCTTGCATTTATATTATTGTATGTTTTACTTTTACAATTATACATATTTTGCAAAATATGTCGGTCATTTTTCTGCAATACATTATGTGCTACATTTTAATTTGCGGACACCTGTTTTTCAAGGGCCGACTTGAAATCGTTGCTATACCATGGTCAAAATATATGTTAAGGGTTGTTGCCATAAGGACCTACTCTGCTATAAACATAATAATCGCCCCTTGGGGTCCACAGTATTCCTTATGACAACGCCACTAATAGATTACTTACATAAATACTGTTACAGAATTCATTCTTAGTATAGACACATTAATAATACAGCCATCGTATACATTCTTAAGATTGCCCTTAATTAATTACTCATCGTTTAACGTTATTGTACCTTGTCAAAATAATTTGGGACCTGATTGTCGTAGTTGCATACCTATTTTTAACAATTAAATCGTACTGGTAATTTGACTGTACGGCCACTTCTGGTTTTTAACTTGTCATTACATTTTTCATTTTTATCTTCAGTAATGTTGCTTTTATTACTAACAGTGGTCGTTGTTTGGGACTTTTCATTAACGTTTGGCTCGCTTGTATCATTGTTTGTAACCTCGGACTGAGTGTTCATGATAAACGCTGGTTTTAACCTATCGATTGATATGTTAACATTCCTATTTGGCAACTGTATCTTAAACACCTTTCCTTTTCTTTCGATTACACGGTAGGGTCCATCATATGGTGGTGTTAAGGGTCGGCTAACTGCATCGTTCCTAATAAATACGTGATCGCACTTATTTAGTTCGCTATGCACAAATATTGTTCGCGAGTCCCGTATTTGTTGTGAAACCGGTTTTATGTTTTTAATGTTATTTTTTAAATTGTCTAAAAACGCGTAATCCCCTGCCATTCGGTTGTCAGGTATGTCATAGAATTCCCCTGGTAAACGGATTGTTTGCCCGTAAGTATATTCTGCAGGGCTCACGCCATTATCACTTCTGCCTACGCTGCGTAACCCTAATAAAACGGTAGGCAGTTCATCGTACCAACTTGTGTTCTCTGTGAGGCGTGCTTTTAATGTTTGTTTCATACTCCTATGCCAACGTTCTACTATTCCATTGCTTTGTGGTCGATATGGGCTACTTCGACTTCTTTTGACTCCTAAAGTTTTCAATAGTTCGTTAAATAGGTTACTTTCGAACTGACGGCCCTGGTCGCTTGTTAGTCTCTCAGGGGCGCGAAAACGTGTGATCCAATTATTATAAAATACTTTTGCAACCGTTTCTGCAGTAATTTCCCTGACTGGAATGGCTTCTGGCCATCGTGTAAACCTGTCTATCATTGTTATTATGTATCTGTATCCGTCCTTTGTTATTGGTAACGGTCCTACAATGTCTATGTGTACGTGCGAAAAGCGTGTTGCTTCTGTGAACGGTTGTAGTTCTGATGCTGTGTGTCTACCTATTTTTGCCTTTTGACATTGAATACAGGTTTTTGCCCACTGCCCTACGTCGCGATTTAGCCCGGGCCAAAAATAACGTTGTGCTATTAGTTTGCGAGTTGCTCTAACACCCGGGTGGCTATTCTCATGTACCGATTTGAAAATTTCCTTTCTATAACTTTCAGGGATATATGGTCTGCATACACTAGTTGAGTTTTCACAGTAAATAGCCTGTTTACTGTTTGGAATGAATATTTTTTTAAGAATAATATTGTCATTCCTTACAGTTAATAATTGCGTCAGTTCTGTATCGCATTCCTGTGCTACCGCTAGTTCCGAGTATTCAACTGACTTGGGGCATTGTATTGTTTCAATTCGAGACATTGTATCAGCGATTTTGTTGGCGTCGCCTTTTACGTACCTTATATCCGTTGTGAATTCGCTTATGAATAATAACTGCCTTGTGCGTCTTGCTGTTTCCGAATTGCTCTCTACTTTATGCATAGCGTATGTTAACGGTTTGTGGTCTGTATAAATGATTGGTTCCCTGCCTTCAAAAAGATATCGGAAGTGTTTTATGGCCATGAAAATTGCCGTTAATTCTCTGTCATAAGTGGAATATTTCTTTTGCGCGTTGGTAATTTTTTTTGAAAAATATCCCAATGGCACCCACGACTGTTTTACCCATTGTTGTAACACTCCGCCTGCGCATGTATCTGACGCATCCGTCATCAACGCTATGGGCACATCCGGTACTGGATGTGATAACATAACTGCCTTTTTTAAATTACTTTTGCATTGCTGAAAAGCCTGATTTGTTTTTTCTGTCCATATTATTCTTGTTTTATCATTCTTTTTAGCACCCTTTAGAAGTTCATTTAATTCTACTTGACACGCTGTCGCATTCGGGATATTTGCCCTATAGAAATTGATCATACCTAGAAACTTTCTTAGTTGTTCTATAGTTTCAGGTCTCGGGTATTCTACTATGGCTTTTACTTTATGTTCTAACGGTTGTATTCCTTCCGTTGTAACCTTGTAACCTAAAAACTCTATTTCCGTTTTTCCGAATTCACATTTGGACAAGTTGATCGTGATTCCATATTTCCGGAAACGTTGGAATACTTGTTCTAAGTGTTTCTTATGTTGCTCCATATTATCGCTAGCTATGATTACGTCATCGATAAAATTAAAAAGAAAATCTAGATTTTTTAATACATCATTATTCATATATCTTTGGAATGTTTGGCTTGCATTTCTTAGCCCAAAATTCATACGGGTAAATTCATATAGTCCAAATGGCGTAATCACTGCTGTTTTTTCTACGTCCTCCGGTGCAATTTTTACGAAATGGTACGCTCTGTTTATATCTATTTTGCTAAATACTTTCTTACCTGCTAGTATGTATGTGAAATCGTGAAGTCTCGGCACGGGATAGCGGTCTGGTTTGGTGATTGCGTTGAGACGTCGATAATCACCAACCGGCCTAATGTTGCCATCCTTTTTTTTTTACAATATGTAATGGACTGGCCCATTCGCTCTTTGACGGTCTACATATCCCCATTTCTTGCATTAAGCTAAATTCTTTTTTTACCTTGTGATATCTATCCGGTGGCAGGGCCCTCGCTCGTGCATGTACCGGTTTTCCCGTCGTCTCGATGTGGTGATACACGTCGTTTATTGACACACGATCTAAATTCGCGAATGACACGGGTTTGGTGATGTCTGGGAATTCCGATAATAACGCATGAAATGGATGGTTGCTGTCCACTGTGTTTACAGAAGGTTCGTTACAAGATACAATTTTTCCAAACGTTAATAAATTGGTCACCTTATCTATTAGCTTACGTTCGTTTACATCTACCAACAGATTATGATATTCTAGGAAATCTGCACCTAATATTGCTTGATTGACGTCCGCGATAATGAAAGTCCAACGATACGGTCGGCGGAGTCCCAGATTTAAGTTACAGGTTTTAGTTCCATAGGTTTTAATTTCACTGTTATTTGCCGCGAATAGTTTGTAACTCTCACATTCACCATATAACTTTTGTTTACGTGACACTGGTATTACAGATACGTTGGCACCCGTATCTACTAAAAACTTTTGTCCATTTTCTTTGTCAAATACACTAAGACGATGGTTTTTGCTTGGTACGAAATCGCCCACCGCTACTGATTGTACCGCATTTAGTTTTCCGACGGCGTTTTCCAAGCACAGGGCTTCTCGCAATTCCTCGCGTTCTTGCGGTATCTGAAATGCCATCTGCATAGCCAGTCGGGATCGTTCGGTGTCCTCGACCTGGATCTTGTCCTGTAGCCACCCTGGCCGCGTCCTCGTCGAGATGCACCACGACGATGTTGGTTCACCTCCTCTCGGAGTGATGCCACCTCCAGGTTGAGCCTTTGCATTTCCGTGAGTATCTCATTCATCGGAACCTGGCTGCTGCTGCTTCCCGCATTTGCTGTTGTTGAGACTTCCGCTATGTCCCCACCGCGTATGTTTTCCATTACCTTGTCTGCTATATTTGCTAGGTAATCTAACGTTTGGTCCTGGCTGACTGTTAGGACTGCTCGGGCAGAGGTTGGAAGACGAGAGATCCACAAGTTGCGTAATGTATCTTCTGATGTTTTTGCGTTGCGACCTAATTCGCGCATACGTCGCAATAACTGTGTTGGCTTTTGCGTTCCTAGTTCCATCTCGCTTACAAGTTTTTGGAACTGCCTTTCGGCACTCTCTTCGAAAACGTGTAGCAGTCGCTCTTTTAATGTTTTGTACTTATCTGTTAGCGGAGGAGACAAGACAATATCGCTGACCTGCTGTAATGCTTCCCGATCTAATCTTGCAACTACAAAGTCGTATTTAGCTTGATCACCAAGTTTCTGCGGTGCTAGCACACTTTCCACTTGGGCGAACCACATCCTTGGCATATCGACCCACATCATCGGTACGCGTGATGTTACCGAGATATTTGCTACTTCTGCTGCGGCCGCGCCACTCAACAATCCCGGTGGCTTGTGTTCTCCTGCCTCTGGCATCCTCACTGGGGTTTGAGCCATCCTGCTGATTTTTTTTTTTTTTTTTTTGCCGTGACAAACCCTCAATTACGCACTCTTCTTGGTTTTGATCCGAAATCACGTCGGGGTCACCACTGTAGGTATCTGTTTATGCCTACGGGGTTTGCCACGGGAGTTACCGCGACACTTGATTGTACGAATAAAAGACACTGGCTTGACTACTGTTATATACTTATTTATTTCCGAAAAAGGGTCCCACGAGTAAACAGGAGCACGCGGATCGGCCAGTGCGCAGTAACTGGCGATCGCCCATACATACTTCTCTTTCATACTGCGAAACGCTGACGCATAACATTCATACTTACATTGTCCCTACAACTTTAAAATGAAGGCATTTTAAAGTAAAGAAGAAAAAATTAAGTAACTACAAGGGTATTTACTTAATTTTTTCATCTCTTGGGGAAGTAGCTGCCCCCTTTGCGCCCCCCCCCCCCCGGCGACGCCCTTTGAGACGATGCTTTTAGTATTATTAGTTTGTAACTAGCCCCACGATTACATAGCATTACTTTTCAAGACTCTTTCGAGCTGAAAAACTACTTATCAGAGTAGTTTTAGTTAAAAACCTTCGTAGCATAACCCTTCCTAAGGCCCGGACTCTACCAAAGCGGAGACAAGACGAGAGAAGAGGAGATGTGTTTTAAACAACCAATAAAATTTCGTTATTCACACATCTCGTCTCCGCTCAGCTTCAGTGGATACCACTGAGCGGCGATGTATCATATTTATATGGCGCGATCGAAGCGGAGATGTAAGCTGTGCCTCGCAAGCTGGCGGCGGCGCGCAGCGGAGACAAGAAGAGATGTGAGAGGCGCAACTAGTTCTCTCGGGTCGCACAACTCGCCAGCCGCTCTAACCAGTACACATCTCTGCTACAGTCTAGCCAGTACGAATCTCCGCACAGCTTCGGTGGATACACCCGAGCTGAAAACATCTCTTCTCGTCTCCACTTCGGACATTTCCGCACAGCTTCGGTGGAAACACCCGAGCTGTAAACATCTCTTCTCGTCTCCACTTCGGACATCTCCGCACATCCCCGCTTTGCTGGAGTCCGAGCCTAATTTCCCCCATTTCACTCCTAGCCTCAAGAAGAGTACCTAGTTACCCAAGCGTTCCAAATCTCTCGCCGCCGACTATCCCCCGAACGAACCACGTCGGAACGAAGCACGAGGAACCAGCGGTCGAGATTGAGCATGAAGATCCCTAGCAAGGACAGTGTCGTGAATGATTACAGTAATAGAGATGTTTTTGGTGAGTTGTCTATTATTTTCCATGCGTGCTACAAACTTGATCGGGCTGGCATGACTTAGCACAGCTGCACGGCGTAGGATGACCACCATAGAAACGGGTTTTCTCGACGGAAGCAGACAAAATTGACTCGGCAAGAAAACAACTGTTTTTTATTTGGTGATTATTTCTATTTACTTTCAAACTATGAAAAACATGAACTGGTCTGTCAGCAAAATATCACGCTCGTAGTCCCCGGAACTGAATAGTTCACTCATATTTTGCTAGTAGAAATGCCCCCTGTATTCACAAAGTTCGCAACGTCGCACAGTATATTTTTTGGCCAAAATTTCGGACATGTCTTTTTTATGTGATAACTTTGTTTGTAATGTTTTATAAAATTAATGAATAGAACTCACAAGCGCCAATTTCTCATTATGACCAAAAAAAACCACTTAATTATTTTTTATGATAAAATTGTAAATCACCATTAACTTTTGAAATATTTCACGAATTATCTTCTTGTTTTTCCTGATAAACAATAATCTTAAGACACATAATACTGATTGATTTATATATTTGTTAAACGAGTTTTCAGAGATTTATTTACAATTAATGTTTTTTTTATTTTATTTTTTTATGGTCGTATTTTTAATTATTTGGATTCTATTTTTCTATAGAATTGTTAGAAAAAAGTGAATGAATCCATGAAAAAAAAAATCAGATCCAAATATTGAAGGATATCGAACTTAGAAGCTTCTAAAGTTTTCTATGGTAATTATGATTTTAGGGTTGTCAATATTTCTAAATAGAATTTATTGTAAAAAGTTACCATAACTTTTTATTCGTAAATAATATATTAACTGGAGGTTGGGGCGTGTGCATCGGAACACTTTATTTACACAGAAAAATAGTTTTTAAATGAACAGAAAAACAAAAAAAAATTACTTTTTATTTCATTTTTGGATCGAGCTGTGGTTTAGCCCAGTTTTCCTAGACGTGCTTAGATAATAAAAAAAAACTATGAATTTCATTTGACATGCCAATCCTGCCATACTAATTTGGAATTTTTTGAACATAATCTACATAATTATTATATCTAATATTATAAAGAGGTAAAGTTTGTAGGAAACGATCTCTGTACTGAACCTATATTGAAATTTCTTTCACTAGTAGTAAATTACATTATGCCATTTTACTTAATTGTTTTCTGATGTACATTCTTCAGCTTGATCTGACGAAAGAATTTCTGTTACATTGTCGGTATGTCCTTCAATAATTTCAAAATTTTCGTCATTTTCTATTGCCACAAAATCGTCTTCTGCTGAGATTTCATACGGTTTCAGTAACCTAACTACGCTGGGTGGTAACGGTAAGGATTTTAGTTTTTTCAACCTATTCTGTAGCCATATGTAGGAAATTTCTGGATCTGACGATTCCAGTGCTCTGTGAAACAAGTCTAACATGGTTTTTTCGCGGTCGGATTTTCGGCTATGGTGTTCTCTGTCGTAACGCCAGAACTTATTCCGCGCTTCACCGGCTTGCTCTGATAATAAGCCCACTGGAAGAGCTGAGTTATTAATAATATCTTGACCGTGAATGAGAATCTTATGTATTGTTACTGTCATTGGGTACCAACCATATTCTGCCACGTATTTAGATGCAACGCTTTTGCAAAAATCTCCAAATTTATTAGCATTTACAGGTAGACCACAAGATAAAGTAATCAGAATCGTGTGAAGATCGTCCAACAACCACAGACCAAGGCCTAATATTTCAGCAAAGACTGCACGATTTTTATCCGATAGAACTGTTCGGGCTGTGTTGCCGTCATTTGTTGTTCCAGCATTGGGTCTCACAACATCAACTAGCACTTTCAAATCTTTTCGCACTCTCTCTTGCACACGTTTTTTTGTTTCCTCAACAGTTTTTGATTCCATTGAATCTTTGCCTACCCTCCATTTCTTTACAGGAAGCTTGTAGCCCAAATGAAGTAAGAACTCTAACACGCGAATCCATGCATGCAAGGGACTTATTCCGTATTTGAAAACCGATATATCAATTGGCTGAGAATAAATTATGTCTAATTTGTTGAATTGCGTTGAAGTTGCTTTGCAAAATGGACATTTAAGTTGAGAAGAGGTTTCTGTTATTATATTTAGTACTTTGCCATCTATGCATGTCAAATAAAGTTGTGGTTTTGCCCTTATTTTCTTATTGTTAGATGTAGTTGCTTCTAAAGTAGTCAAATCCCTAATTTGGTTTTCTATCAATTTCTGTTCATTTAGTATTAAATCTTTTGTCTCTTTCCGATATTGAATATGAATCGGACGGCAAAATCTGTATGATTGTGGAGTTGGGTTTAACCAAAGTACAAAGTCTTTTTTTGTTTTTATCCGTAATGGGATGAATGTAGTGGCAAATAAAGTGTTTTCAGGCTCTTGATTATCAGAAAAAATCTGTTTATAAAATGATTGACCCGAACTACCATCAAACCCCCAACTCCCCTCAAAAATACAATCTACCGTATCTAGACCTTTTTGTTCACAATATGCTGATATAATTTCGTCGCAGGAGTTTATTAATCTTTGAAGAGTGTGAGAAAGTAAACTAACAAATGGAACAAAGGCTTCTCTTTCTGTTACTTGAATCGCACTATCCGGAAAACATTTTTGTTTTGCATCGAATTCAACTTACGTAAATGGTGGTGAGTTTGAGTGACTGCAGCGGCCAAGGGAAGACCTCCAATCCTCCATGAACTTAACTTCGCACCATTTTACAATACTCGCGTTTTAATAAATTGGCGTGCTGGCTGGCGGCGGGTGGCGCGGCTCACGGGAGCCTGGGACGGAACTAGGAAAAACACACCCGTCACGTGCAGACACGTGACGTTGACTAAAAAGGGAAAAAAATTTGCGCGCGCGCCACGCTGCCTAGCGCCCCACCCCCTAATCAAGATCTACGTTTAGCTAGGAGACGATCCAAATTGAAATTACGGAATTCACCGTTTTTTTTTTTTTTTGGGAAGTTTTCCTACTATTTTTATTTAAAAATAGAATTTTCGAATGTCACCTAACACTCAAAATACAATTAGAATGTGATAAAAATGTCTTCTTGTATAATCTTACTAACATTAAAAAATAACTTCAAATATTTTAAAAGTTCAAGTTTAATAAATTTACGAGGTGATAACCCTAATCAAAAAAGTTTGAATTACAATAATTCCCATATCCTGCTATATTAGGATTCCTTTGTTTGTAAGGTCATAAGTGTAAATAAAAAGAACATTTCAGTCCTAGTTTCAAATCCTAATACGTAATAATATGGCGGTAAAAAAAAGAAATCAAAAATTTACAAAATCAGCTATAACTCTGTTATCTTGAACAAATAAAGCCTAATTTTTTTACTATCGTAAAGTCTTTAAATCACTGTTCAATACCATAAGTAAAGTCTTAAAAAGATATCAAACTTTTGAGCTACAATTGTTTCTATGGTTTTTCTGGAAACCATAGAAATTTTTTTCAAGTACTAATTTTCTGTCTTTCATGACAAATAGGCAATCGGGTGTTCTCGTCTCGCATTTATAATTGCAAGTCCTAAGATATAAGATAATAAAAAAGCCATGTCCGAAATTTTGGGCAAAAAATATACTGTGCGTCGCAGTCTTCGTAAATAGCTGTCCTAATATTGCGCTGTTTTCATTAATTAGGCATTAAATACCTATTAATTATTGAATAATATTAAATTAATAATTTCATCCAGTAATTAATAAATGGTATTGACAAATTTATCAAAACAGCGGCATATTTGACAGCTCTTGGAGACGTTGCGTTGCGTTGTGTCGCGTGGTTAAAAGTCTTTAAACTGAAAGTGGGCAACGTCGCAAATAGCTGTCGAATATTTTGCTGTTTTGATTAATTTGGCAATATTACTGTATGGAAATAAGAAATATGGCTGACTAGTGAACTTATGAAATGCAATTATTAATATCGTAACACCGAATATTTAGTTTTAGATGTGAAAAAGCATTTGAAAACTTTCTAAATACATTTTTGACACCTAAAATGGTTATATTACAAATTTAGTGTTACAAATGTCATTCATTATTAATATTATAGTTTACTACTTAGCAATATTTATTATTTCCATAAACATAAGAAAGAAGGAGTTATGACAGGTAGTTGAAAATGTATCGAAACCCAATGTCTCCAATTTGTCCCTACCACGTCGCCACAACTACACATGCAGATCAGTAAACCTACTAGATATGAAGTCAAGCTCACTCTTGCAATTCATAAATCAGAACGTACTACACAATCAATTATAAACCTAATGCCATCAAACACAGCGTGCATTTAGAATGCACCGTACAACTCACTCACACGAAAACATCGTTGTGCTGTGCATATCCCATTTATTTAACATATACGCTAGTGATTGACTTAATCGGATAATTATCGATTCTCCCATTAATTATTGTATTAAAAAATTTGGGAGTTCCTGAAAAAATATTAATAAAAACGATATACATATAATAAGATGATATAAATAAAGAAAACCACACAAAAATAAATAAATAAGTAAATCAATTAATTTCAACATTATGAGAAAATCTAAATGAATATAAAACAAGTTTTCTCATCGGTCTTCCAAGCAGGCTATAACTGTTGACAAATTGAAGAATAAACTTTGACAGTAATATAAATTCATACGACAATCGACATTGTTGTCGATATCCTACGTTAGTGGATCGGCACAAGCACATAACTAACTCGTCGCAAGATACTGCGGCCGAACTACGCGATGCAATAGCATAACTAACGCATCGTTTTGTGATTTTTACATTGCTTGTCTAATCAGTAAGCGATATACTTAGGTAGTGGTTAAGAACCAATGTATTTGTTGCAAAAATAGTACAGTCGCTGTGATATATGAAGACAAAAATAACGCAGTAAAGGCAACAAATATTTTACGATTTGTTGTTTTTCATGATTTTCAAGACAAATATAGTAATAATACTTGTCCTGTTAAATGATAAATGGTTCCATGATTTATAAAGATTTTAATTTGGCTTCGATTTTTACAAGTAACCACTGAACAACACGGTATTCTTAAATGTTATCACGATCGTGGTCAAAAGCGTACTAGTTCGCGGAAACGGCCATTTGCCTATACCATGAGCATTTTGATCATGATGCGCGGACACAGACACGGCCCCATGTCACTTTTCCTGTTTTTTTTTATATTTCTATACTTATTTCCATACAGTAATATTGCCAAATTAATCAAAACAGCGAAATATTTGACAGCTATTTACGACGTTGCCCACTTTCTGTATAAACGCTGGTGAAATATGTATAACATACATACGAAGTAAAGGTGGCCCTAAAATTCCACTCCATATTCTTCCTACTGGCCATTTGTTAGCCATTTTCATTATACTAAGTACACACGGCTACACATCAAGCTATACATGATGTGTAGCCGTGTGTACAAGGAACAAATCTTTCAATACAGGATTCAAACCGTTTGCGTCTAAGCAAATAATAATATTGACATCTAAGGAAGGCACTGTAACTTGCCAGTATCCGGGCCAGAACAACAATAAAGACACAGTAATCGACGAAGAACTACATAATTCAATGTTCGCAATCGTCGAGGAGATTCTCAAAAAAGTCGACGAACTAATAATCGATGAATTTGTAGAAAAAATCGATATACATAACGAGATAAACGATCCTTTCGTAGTAATACCTTTCCCGAATATGAACGAATCTAAATATATCACGATCGAATCGAAAGTAAGCGAGTATTTGGACACGATTGAAGAAAACGATTCGATAGATAATTCTAATTCGCTAGAGATGTGCCCCGATGATGATCTACAGATAATTAATCATGAGGATGATACCGATTGTGATGTGCATGATTTAAATGAGGAAAATAAGCAAATTTTGCGTGAAAAATCGGCATCGCAAAAGACTTTGGTTGGCGAACGGGCCAGGTATTTTTGTGTTTTTTAATTATATATTTTTGACTAAGTAATATCTTGTCGTCTCAAATACCACAGTGTCTCAAGACGAAAGTCTTTGACCAGTGCGTGTTGGCAGTGATGACCTATGGGCCTATGGGCCTTATTAGAAGGTTGAAATTCACCCAAAGGGCAATGGAGACGGCTATGCTTGAAAGTCCCCCGTTTCCCTACGGGATAGAATCATAAATGAATGGTGTCTGGTGACTGGCCCATATTATTAAAGACAATTATTTAAAAGCTCTCAGAAGCTTTTAAGTAATCTTTAGAAAAACTAATTAATAATTTATTTTGATGTGAGAAACCCTGAAAAGCTAAAATCAGTGTATTAGTTATATTTTGTAAAATACAATAGGCGTTGATATTATTTAGTAACCTCTCGATTCCTTTTCGTTGGATTTCTTTCAGGGTTTTTTTTTATGACTCTAAGAATAGTTAAGCGGAACAGGTTACTAAATATATCCACGTCTATTGTATTTTATAATGGATTTCCGCAAGGTCACGCCTGAAACAATAATTATAATTATTTTATATTTTGTTTTTTTTTCTTGCTTGTGGCAGCAATGTAACTATGCACCAAAGGAGCACACCAGATTTGAATAGTAGTGAGAAATATGAACAGCAGAAACAGGAACAAGATTCCGTAGAGAATGTCTCGGAGAACTCATTGTCTATTGCAGGCTCAGCTACTTACACAGGTTATTTTTTTTACGCAGTTAAAACACAATTTTCGAAGTTATTTTTCTATTTTTCTTTTTTTGTAAAAATATTATTATGACTCAACTTTTTAGGGTTTCAGTGCAGTACGAGCAGAAATTTCGTATCACTACGCCAGTTCGTACTGATATAATTTTACTACCATTACAGATTCTTCCTCTACGTTAAAAACACCACAAAGTGAGGAAATAAGCGTTGAGAAGCTACTCAACTATCTGCGCAAGCGAAACGCGGCGTATAACTACAAAAATTCGGTGGCTGACATTGACTAGTTACTAGGACTACAGAAATGCGGAATACGACAATTTTGTTTCTCGTTTTGCGAATACGAAATGGCGTATTGTGCAATTTTGATGTACCGTTTCTTGAGACAACATATTTTTGTATGAAAACTTATAAATTAATAGCAAGGCAAACCAAGCATTGAACATGTAAATTCAAAACGTTGCTCTGATAATAATATGCTCATATTTATAAAGTTTAATACCAAAGGTTCAGTACTAAAAATCTATTATAACTTTGCCGTATTTTTATTATTTGCCATGACAGTTGCTATAGTTACATGTATTATGTGAAAATTTCAACTAGCTAGCTATCTAAAGACCATGTGACAGACAGATATACAGACAGACGGCGTAGGCTTAGTAATAGGGTAACGGGACCCTGTAAGTAAGCCTACGCCGTCTGTTTGGGTAAAGAACCTTAATAATAAAAAGCATCTATTTACTTCAATCTCCTCATGAAAGGAAAATACAAACTATTTGAATTCTCGTCTAGAGTAACAAATATTATATTTTACGTGCTTCGAAAGGTGTAATTCTTCACTGTTGTTGTATATTGAAGTAATGGGGAAGGTCGGCCAAAGCTAATAGTAGATAGCGTGACCATAATTAGATCCTATGCCTACAATAAATTTGACATTTCGTTCATTCATTAGTGTAGTTTTATTTCACTATATCGTTATTTTCGGTGATTTTAACATATCGCTTTCTTCATAATGTTTTCGATATTACCTCGACCACTGTCGTTTGTTTTTTATCTCTACAAATAGCGATAAGCCACAATCATATAATTTTAAGTTTTTTTCGGAAAATGTTGAACTCCAATTTCGGAGTATTCCGTCATTTTCCCAAAAATATAATAAAATCACCTCACGCCTTGTATTATTAGCTTTTTTTTGGGAACTAGCTACGATAGCGCCATTTTGACAGTTGCCTTCCCCATTTCTACTATGTTCTATTTAGTTTGAGAGGTCAGCAGTAACAATAAATTGTAGGCATGTGTTTGCAACAGTTACAAAAACCTAAACATTTATGAGACGAAATGCGTTTCAGTTAGCTTTGCGTTTATGTTTTCTATTAAATTATTTGTTTATGTCCAAATATTTGTTTTATTTTAAATGCGGAATGGCAAATAAAATGTAAGTTTTACATGTTTTTTTCGTAATTGTAGAAGTGATTATATATATTAGTTTTTATAAATCTTGAAATTGTTATACTTTAGAGTTGGTTAAGAGTGTATTTAATAACTTAACATAAGTTTATTTAGATTTGGCCAAAGTATTCTAAGTATAACCGCCGCCGGCTGTAGCTGCAATTTCAATTAGTTTGTGTAGTCGTAGTAAAAATTCATAGGTATTTCCCGTGAATGTTTAATTATTTTGCGTGTTATTTAAATTTTATATTACGTATGTTTTCGTTGTTAGTTATTTCAAGCTAGTCCTGTAAACATTTTGATTAAGACCATTTCTATAGCACCTCCTTTTTCTTTACAGACCCACCGAGCTCGACGCCCTAGTCTTCGGCCACGTCTTCACCATTATAACCACACGGCTTCCTTGCCGCAAACTGGCAGATACCGTCCGGAAACATGAGTCCCTAGTCGCTCTCGCTAAACGGGTCGACGAGCAATACTTTAAGAGACCATAGCGTCAAGTTTTCAAGGACATCTCGACCTCGTTCACTAGTCCTTGAAACTCCTGTCCTTGTAGTATTTTTTAAAAATTAGATGACATTTTTCTGCTTTTCTTTTTTTGTGATTTGATGGGAATGTCTGTGGTGGTCAGTCTTACATTTGAGTAAATTACAAGGTTAGCGGTAACGAATTTCAGGAAAGAATAGGATATAAGGTGCGTTGACTCCAAGTCACATGATAGCGGCAGAAGAGCCTAGCCATGTTGGTTCCTCATCAACAGATTTGTAGCTCGTTAAATCGTTAATATTAAACTATGCATTGTTAGAAATAGGGTTCCTTCGAAGGACATTTTCACAGACATTTCTGCTGAATTGTAATCGTTAATGTGAATACTCTATTAAGTATTCTTTTTCTTCTAGTAGCGAAAGAGGCCTTGCTTAATTTCGTTGCAATTTGTATAAATATAATTAGGATTCTTTCAGTTTCAGGTTCTATTAGGTAAATAGTTCTTTGTAATGCTAATGTGAGTGTCCATACTTGTTTTAAGGTGCGTTTCTCGTGTAATAAATTATGCAAACAGTAGAACAATCACTTGCAGTAAAGTGCAAGTCATACTAACTGAAGCTGTCAAAAGTCTTGCGCTCGAGCAACTTTTTGAATAGTTGATATGCGATTTTGGATTTTTCTCAGACTAAATTACAAATTTATCCCGTCTATTTAGAAATTAGAACGTACGAGTGAAGTTCTATAATAAATCCGACTTAAATTACTTTAATAAGTCGTAGTCAATCTTTGAAATAATTGTAGTTAATTATTCTAAGTAGATTTAAATGTAGAAAATGTACATAGCATGCGTTTTATTATTGTTTATAGGATATACTTTAATTTCTTAATCAATGTACTTTAAGTAAATAAGTAATATTAAACTTAGTAGTGATGTTTCGTCAGATATAATTCAGAACGGAAATATTAATAAAATCAGTGGCTTCCAGTAACTTAACAGAAAAACGAAATATTTCATCATTAAAGATATATTTATTGTAAAATACGCTCCTCCCATTCAAACATAGTGCTACATAATAATTATAGTATTTGTATTCGAACCATATTAAAATATTATTTTGTATTCACTAGGGTATGTAATGTACCCTCATAATTGGAAAAAATATTACTTATTTCGGGGTTGTTCGTCAAATTAGAATACGTTTTATGTACGAATACTAGCTTTTTCTAAAATGTGTGTATAGAAGTCTAATGAAAAAAATGTCTTGCGATATAATAATTATTGATAGTTCGATGTAGAAAAAATTTGATAAATAAACTTTGTACAGGCTTTATATGATCATGAAGTGAAGGAATTTTAAAGTCTCGTTTTTAATGTCGCATTTAAAACAGTGCATCGTAACTTAAATTGCCAGAACATTTGAATTTGGTCAATTACATTAATAACTGGAAAAATGAGCATAAATCAGCAGTAATAATAATTCATTGTATTAGTCCAATACCGATTATAATATTAATTATGGCTTTTAGAGAATGCTCTTAGAACATAGCTTGTAGCTTTTATTTGGCGACTGGCAGCGCATTTTTTTTTGTTTAAAGTTGTCTTTCGGTGTATCTTACTAAGTAAGATATATATGTGAGTTATAAGAAAAGTAAGAGATTGAATAGTTAAAATGTTAAGAAACACGAGCAAGCGAAAAGTGGGGTAAAAAGTAGATATTATGTAGGTAATTTAAGTAATATTTAGCTATCTAATCCTATGGATAAAGTGCACAAAAACTTATCTTGTATCACAAACATTATTTAACTGTACATTGTCCAAGTCAGGGGCTATAAAAAAGTATTTAAATCATTGTTTCAGTACGGACAGCCACGTCCCTATACGGCCCCAGGATTTAATTAATTTAGTTAAATTGAATATGGCTGGTTTGTTTTTTATAACAGCAAATAGCACACTAGTGGCCACGTCGATTTCGTTGTCGATCGCATGCTCCATTGAGTTTGAATAATAATGTTTATATCTCGCTGGCCGCTGCGGCCGGGCCACTAGTGAGTGGCCAGGCTAAAGGTTATGCAATGTTATAGTGTTATGCTGGTGTATTACAAATAAGCAAATAAGAGTTTATGACCCACATCTGTTTAAAATATTTTTGTTGACATTTTCTAAATCTGTATTTAATTTTTCATGACATCTTAGTATAATCGTAACCTTATAACTAAAATACATGTAAAATAACATTTTTCATTAATAATCACTGACATATCGAAAAATCACCCAAAATACGAATTGTCGTATTACGAAATCCGGATTGGCGTATTCTTACAGTCGTAGTTTCCGGAATAAGCACATCATGCAAATAAAAAATATAGTTTTATAAATACTTGTACACATAAACGACTTTTATAATTATAAAGTCGTATGATTAATTAATAGTTAACAATAACGATTGATAAATAATATGAAATAATGTTTTATTTCATATCACTTATAATTGTTGGCTTATAGAAAGTAGAAATGTGTTTAACATAGATGTGTTACCTAGAACTAGTACTACCTAGAACTAAGAGGTTTAGAAGTAGTTTTCTGAACACTCAACAGTCTATTCAGTGCATGAATAATTTTTAATCGTGTTAGGCAAATGAAAATCAACCTAATTAATTTACTGCAAGGTGCACTAAACAGATAACTTTGTAGTACTTATCGATGTTGATATTAGACGCTAATCCTTCGTAATTAATTAATTTCAATTAAGTCAGATAATAGTTTTCTAAAATGATTCTACTAATAGGTTATTAATTAATAATTCACATAATTTCGTTTATTATCTTGTTTTTATTAATTTATAATTTCGTAGACGTTTTCATTTACTTTTTATTGAGATTGTTAAAAGCTTTTTGATATTTAAAGCCTATTCAGATATAAGCGATATCGCTGTTGCACTCGGTAGCGATATCGCTGTTGCACTCGGTAGTGATATCGCTGTTGCACTCGGTAGCGATATCGCTGTTGCACTCGGTAGCAATATCGCTGTTGCACTCGGTAGCGATATCGGTGTTGCACTCGGTAGCAATATCACTGTTGCACTCGGTAGCGATATCGCTGTTGCACTCGGTAGCGATATCGCTGTTGCACTCGGTAGCAATATCGCTGTTGCACTAGGTAGCAATATCGCTGTTGCACTAGGTAGCAATATCGCTGTTGCACTCGGTAGCGATATCGCTGTTGCACTCGGTAACGATATCTGGCTGGTCACTTTGGACCAGTATCAGGACTAGCGATATCGCTTACATCTGAATTGTGCAACGATCAGGGTCCCTTTTTATATAATTGACAATGCGAAATATTTATCAAAACTGTCACATTTTTACGACTATTGCTGTTAGAAAAGCAGAAAATGTATGAAAGATACCTGTAAAATTGTAGCCTGTCGTCCGTCGGTTTTAATTAAATAGGCCCCAAAGGGATATCTTTGATATTGTCCTCATAACGCGTTTCAAAAAGTGTACCTTTAAATTAAGTATTGTCAAAAAAATATGTCTATAAGCTTAAAAGCCTTATCACACTGACGATTTGCAAGCGTGTGTCCAGCGAAGTAATTTTTCAACGCGCTCAATGCGTGTGCGTAGAAAGCACGGCTCAACGTGTTTGCCGCGTTTTCGAACTTCTAAAATCTTCGAATAAAATTTTGACTCAATGAAACATTTTCAAAAAAAGAACTCGGCTCTGAGGGCCCCTAGCCAATGCGGTGCCCCTAGGCAGTGCCTTTACTGCCTAATGGATAATCCGGCCCTGGACGTGAGTGTACAAGAGCGAGTGAGACAAGAGAGTGTACTTTTTTTTTTCTAAACGCGGAGAACACGTCGCGTAGACGCGGCTAGCTCGCTTCGCATCCGCGGAGAGCACGCTCACAATTAGACTCGCTGGAAATACGCTGACAAATTATCAGTGTGATAACGCTGTTAGGTTTTAAAGAGCAGTTTCGCAAAGAAATAGGCACTAACCTAGTGTCTGGCTTCAAAGGGCAGTTGATGCAAATAAATAACTCATTTTTAAAAGTATGCATTCTGAAAGTATGCTAATAGATGTCAAATATTTCGCTGTTTTGATTAATTTGGCAATATTACTGTATGGAAATCTGAAATATGGCTAAAACTAGTGAACTAAAATATCGTAACATCGAATACTTAGTTTTAGATGTAACCACCACACCACACCTAAAACCGTTACAACATCAAATTCGGTGTTATAATTACAATTCATCTATATATATAAAAATGAATCCCTATTTCCCTTGGTCACGGCATCACGCTAAAATGGCTGAACGGATTTGGATGAAATTTGGCGTATGGGTAAACCATGACACGGAGAAGGACATAGGATACTTTTTATCCCGATATTCATACGAAATAGACCCTTATGCGGGTGAAACCGCGGGGCGCAGCTAGTTATTAATATTCTTGTTCACTAGTTAGCGATATTTCCATACAGTAATATTGCCAAATTAATCAAAACAGCGAAATATTTGACATCTACTTGCGACGTAGCCAACTTTTAGAATGAACGTTCTTAACGCTAGGGCTGTACATGCTCATAAAACTAAACAGTTACAAAATCTACTTGATAATCGTGTTCAATTTATTGCCTAAGAAACGTGTCCAGAGATTATGTGGGTCTGCATGATTGATTAGCCATTATTACGTGAATTAAAACCACTTTCATTGTATTCTACAGAGCATTTAAAGTACACTTTGTATTAATAAGCATTTTTTTCGTTGTTTTTGCGTTTCGTCGTGTTATGCATAATTTGTTTATAAGTTCGAAATATAATGTTGTTAATTATTACTTTTAGTTTTTTTACTCCCCTTTGCCATTCATAAGGCCAAACATTACGAAGCATCACGCCTGTTTCCTTCGAAGTGGTAGGCAGGTGTGTAGACACTCAAATTTCTTGCTTGTTATGTGCAGTCTCACTCCCAAGCAATAGGGGGCGAGCCTATTGCCAATAACCGGTCACAAATCCAAACTCCGGGTTGCTACTGACAATATCTCGAACAAAGTGATACTTTTTTCCCGACCTGGGAATCGAACCCAGGAACTCGCGCTCAGAGCAATCGTATTTTTGATCGACCACCACAACGAATAATGCGGCGGCCACAGTGCGGCTGAACATTCAACGTATAGAGAATTTTCAATGGTACCTACAGTGCAGCTGTCGAGAGAATGCGTTTTTTTGTCAGTTTCATACCGACGAATATGTGTTTTGCGAATTTGATCCTTATTACTACTAGTAATTGTCCAACTGAGTTGCTGAGAGCACGCTGTGTTTGATGTGATAAGTGCCACAAATGTCTGCGATTTTAGTAATTCTTTGTACGTGTTGCGAGTGTAATTGATGTTTGGTTTGCCGTTTTTTATGTATTGGAGTTTATTTGATTTGAAACGGTAAGTTTTAATATGAGTATTGATATTCAATTTCAGAAGTAAGTGACATATGCTGAAATGCGTAGTTTATATTTAAACTAAGGGAGTGCCTCCGCTGCCAGCGCTGGCTCCCGAGCTAGCTACCGGCGCTGAGTTTGGAAAAAGAAAGCGGAAAACGGGGTTGGCAATTTGGCTTATTGGAGTAGACAGGTGGGGTAGGCGTGATTAAAAAAAAACTGTAATAAATAAAGTATATTTTTTTTCCAGTATAATAAGTTTACCGTAAATAAACGTTTTTTTCTTTCTTTTCTTTTTTACCCGGAACCTACCGGAAACTAGTTAGATTAGGTTAAACATTTTCACTCGCAAAAAAAGGTTATTTAGGTTAGCTTAGAACGGTGACCCCCTACGCACGAGCCGAGCGAGCGAAGCGAGCGGTGCCGCGGCAGCGCCCAGCGGCGGCGAGTTACAAAAACGACTAGAATAAATAGAAAAAAATACTTTAGTTAGGGTTAGTTAGTTGGAGTTTTGAATACTGGAAGGGATTCTTAAACGCCGCGCCGCCGGTGTCCATATGGGAGCAGGCGGTGCCAGCCACAGAGTATGTAATGTGCCGGCAGCCGATGTTTTTAATCTCCACTGCCGGCAGTAATGTCATACCGGTTCCCAATGGCGTTATTTTGGGAGCCGGCAGCGGAGGCACTCCCTTAAACTAAATCTTAATTTAAATAAAAGTTTATTAAAATAACCAATTGACTTTTCCAACCTCGTGATTCGGCAGCATAATGTTGCTCGAAGGGACTACGGTGATTTTTATTCCCCGTGGTCCCTTCAAGGGACTACGAGAGGGACCATGGGTAACAAAGGGTGTAAAGAACGCATTCTCGACGGCCGGACTGTACTTCAGCCCTTTCACAGTTATTTTACCTCTAACAGTAGCAACTTACCGACGAACGAATACGACTTACGAAAAAATAAAGATCACTGATAGAAACTTGATGGTGTTACTACGAACATAGTATTTCGAAACCATAGTTAATAAGAAATACAAAGTTGCAATTTTGCGTAAAGGCCGCTTCCTAGTACGCGATCGGTCTCATGACTACTTAACCGGGCTTTCCTGTGGGTGCCTTAAGCTACTACACTTAAAACCTCCAGCCAGGGGTTATTCAATCGCGATCGGTCGCGTGCATGTATTATTATGTCGGCTTTTGTTCGGGAAACCGCCCTCTGTCGGTTCGACTATACGTTTAGGTTCTGTAAACAAAAACTTCGAAACGAGTATCGTGTATTCGCGCGACGATTGCTTTTAAATAGGACGCGGGTTAAGGTATGCTCGTCACTTTACTTCCCCGGGAGTACCGATAGTGGCGCCATCTATTACGTTAGCAGACTGCCAATTTGTTATTTTGAGATAGTTCCTTCTCAAATCTAGGTATGCCAGTGAATATTTTATTCATTTGTTCCCAAACTAGTCAGCATTCGTTATTTTGCCTGCTGTCGCTCTATTTTAACCAGCGTAATTATAATAACGGTGGGACACCATAGTTCTTATAAAAAAAATATAACGCACACAATATAAGCACGAGGCGAAAGGTCAAAATGACACATAACTTGGCACCTAGACTTCATACCAATTTAACATCTTAGGGTCACACATCACGATCTTCAGTGATGGATGAGATAGCGTCAAGAGTTTTTAAAAAGTTGTCCTATGAATCATGATAATACCAGCCTTTTAAGGAGGCAAAAGGCCTTTATACAGGGAAAGCACGAGCATTGATCACCACGCTTGCTAAAAACGGATTGGCGATTTCAGACCTTTAAGTCCAGTACCCTAATTGCGTAACTTATTTTCGTAAACAATTATGCTTAATTTGTTTCATATTGACAATCCAACAACATTCATTGCGTTATTTACATTATTGAGCAGATTTTTTTTGCAATTTATGAAGCAATGGATTAGCAATCTGTTTCAAATCGAAACAAATTGTGATTGATCGTGTATTACGCAATTAGTGCACTGAGCGACCGAGCTCTGCTCTGGTGAAAATAGATAACGCTCATTTAATAGTCTATAGGAAAGTTCATACTCATCCATGTATACTTGTACCTACTTATTCCATGCTGCCAATTAGTAAGTACCTACTACTTACTAATTGCATGCTGCCATGTCATTATTCATTATCTTGTTCTAAACTTTGGGCGACCAAGCTCTGCTCGGGTGAAAATACGGAGAAAACCCAGATAAAAATAATAAAATTATTTACTAACTTAACTAAAACTAGTCACTAACTAAAATATAGCATCGAAAAATTCATCCACATCGCTGTCGACTGGTAAGGTACCCAGGAGACTGGCCGCATTACCACGTTGTATGGCAATGCTTAGCTTCTGGCCAAGGTAAAAACCAGCCCTTGGGTCCCGGGAAGTGTCAAATAGCCGTTTTGAGATGTCACGAAAGAGGCCATCGGCACTCGGACCACACGGCCCGAGGGTTTCAACCCCAAACGGCTCGAAAATACAGGGTGTAAGGGACACCCCTCCGCAGACTAATAGGGTGACTTCAGTATATCATACTAAGATGACCGGTACATGAAATTATTTCAGGAATGTTATGGGAATCCAATAAACCTGATTTGTTTTATTACCTTATACGCAATGTATCGCTACCGTGGCAAAACGCATGTAGGTAGCGAACGGCAGCGCAGCGACCATTCGGACGCCTTTCCCGCCACCCCGCGGCCGGGATAGCGGCCGCGCTCGAGCGGCGCTCTGCACCGCGTAAGTTTTCATCGCAAAGTGGTTTTCCAGCGCCTTCCTGAGTAGGAACTACGTTTTCTAGCACGCATGGATAGGCGGAGTCTGATGGATGCCGACGTAGGATACCTATCAATGTAAGTTCTGAGCGCTACCCTAGCATTTCCCAGAGCTTCCCCGTAGCACATTATCATTTTTTCATACTCACGAGCACAAAATGTAGTCATTTGTCACATACAAAAAAACACCATAACACGTACGTAACGTAAAGGCTCTTTCAAACAGGCGCGACACGCGACGCGACACAAAGACACCGCTCGTCGCGCGACGAGCGGTGTCTTCAGAGCCTTAACTTCACAACGCGACTGCGCGAGCGACCCGCGCCGACATACGCCCGCGGCACACACGACAGCAACACTGCGGCTGACTGTGACACAAACCAACTGCTGTTGGGACGGACGGGAGGGGATTACCCCTCCCGCCGCACCGCATACCTTAGTAGGTGCGTTGCGCCGGGTTTGAAGAACTCTTGCTAGGCAGAAATTGAACAGCTGATTTGACGCGTCCTTTGTTAGAGAATTTCAACATCCATTGCTGTTTTTTTTTGTTTTAGCTGTTTTATTTACATTAATGGAGTACTGCATACAGAGAATGTAATTTTACATTGAAAAAAAGAAATAGTAATTGAAAACGCAAAAAAAAATGTGATTCAGAATAAGGAGCTGAATGTGCCCTGTTAGTTTGCGGAGGGCTGTCCCTTATACCCTTTATAATTGAGGTTTTTCGCAGCCGCAGCAGCAGCACCAGCACAGCACGCCGAGTCAGGAAGGCAAGTGTTGACACAGGTTGCCTCCCACACTAAAGGCCTACCCACCTTCCACTGAAGTAAAGACATGCCGTCCGTCTTGCCATCGTCGCGTGACAAGCCACTGGGTTCTAATACAGCTGGAACGCCGGCGGTGACAAGAGCTCGTCGGATGATGTCGTTGATGTTCGCATGCCGCGCTAAGCGACCCGCTCTTTTATAAAGTAATTAGTTGTAAACTACATAAATAAATAAATGAACTTAAATTTTCCCAGATATGAGACCTAGCTTAATCGATTTTTAGCCCCCGTAAACCTCTATATTGCAACTTTCATCGAAATCGTTAGAGCCGATTTCGAGAACGTGAACACAAATATTGCTCGTTTAATAATATAGGATGTATCTCTTTTACTTACACGGGACCTAAAATCTTTTGTGTTTTTGAGCAAGAAAATTGGTGATAGCTAATCGCTTCCTCATCGGCGGTGGAAAAGGTGCCTAAAAGTGTGTGGGTGCATTATACAGTCAAATTAAATTAGTTAGCAAAACTCTGCAGACGCGATATCTAAACACGATAAAAGAAAAACCGGACAAGTGCGGGTGCGTGTCGGGACTACGCACAATGAAGGGTTTCGTAGTTGGGATGAATTCATCCCAAATACAAACTTAACATTGTAGTTGAAATACATGTTTTCCCATACATTCCAACTGCAAATATAAGTTTGTACGCACAATATTGATAGATTTAGACTTCTTATAGGTTTTCCTGTAATCTATGAGTGAAGAAACATTCTCTGTATTTTTTCAAAATTTTATGCTCTGTAGTTTCGGAGATAATGTGATTTTCATCAATTTTTTTAAATAACTTTAAATGTATTTATTTTAAAATTATATAAAAAATATTTGAGAACCTCGTAACAAGCCATTTCATTTGATATATCCCACGATACAGTTTGAAAAACTTATTTTTTTAAATTTCCTATTTGTCCCCGAAAGTGACCCCCATATTCATAATTCCTTTATTTACGTTACACGTCCATGTTTGGGTCACAGAAATACATGTGTACCAAACTTCAACTTAATCCATTAGATTCGGAGCAAATTGGCTGTGACAGACAGACACACGAATGATCCTATAAGGGTTCCGTTTTTCCTTTTGAGGTACGGAACCCTAAAAAAAAAAAAAAGATTTGATGATTTTTTGGGGTCAAGGTCAAGCTAATAGTCTTTTTGTATGTGTACCAATCTTTATTAAGTACCGAGCTGGTAATTTTTTGAACTTATGTGCACACTAATAGGGTTGACTGCCTCGTTGGTCTAGTGGTCGCAAGCGCTACTGCTGAGAATGAGGTTCATTCCCGGGTCGGGCAGTGTTATTGGGTTTTTCTATCTGAAATTTCTCAGTAGCAGCCCGGAGTCTGGCAATAGGCTCGCCCTCTATTACATGGGACTTAAAAACATAACTGGCGAAATGTAGGTGAACCTTCTACAGGGACAACTCTGCCCAACCCTTCGGGGAAACAAGGCGTGATGTTATGTTATGTTATGTACCAGGGTTGAAAGTAAAACCACAATTGTGTACTGATCTAAGCTGGTCTTCTGTGATGAACTACTAGTGGTGCCCTCTGTTATTCAAAACAATGGCACGTAAAATTTAATCGGAGAACTCAAACTCAAAACATTTATTTCAATTAAACCATTTACAGGCACTTTTGAATTGTCATAGAGTCTGTCAGTTAGTCAGAAAATTGAAGCATGTTGCCCATTCCAAAATGTAGATCTCTATGGAGAAGAACGGGCAAGAAACTCCAAGGACACTCGGAGAAAAAAATGTTAGGCCCCCATGGCCCATATCTCCGCCCCCGTCCATTTGGGGTCCATTCGGACGGTACACTTCAATACCCAGATTACCACTCGCCATCCGGTTGCCTCTCCGATAAAATTTTACGTGCTTTACTTGAACTATGTCGCGTCACTTGGAACTAATAATTCCACAGTAGCTGAGCTCGTCCACATTGCTGGACGAAGCTGTTGCTGTCTCTGCGAGATGCCCGATCCACTACGAGTACACTGGGGTGCAGTCCAAACCTGGCACCGCTAGCTTCAAAAACTTCAGACTGTCTGGGTCTGATCCAGGGTCGATGGACAATGTGTAGTTGAAGAAAGAGTTGAGAAAATCTGTTTTTTTTATCATTTAAATATTGATACCCATAACATGGGCAGTTTTCACGAAAAAAAAATGTACCTATACTACACAATAACGGTGGATTGAACCAAAAAAAAATTTATCATGTATAGATATCGATATCCATCACATCTGCGGAGTTTTGCTAGCTAATTGAATTTGACCCTGTATAAAAAAGCTGTTGGTGTACCTATATAAATAAATACATTAATTTACTGAATGTTAACCCCCCTGTTCCTGAAAAGCCCAGGTAATCGTGATGTGCCCGTACATAACATACTACATACATTTCAGATCGTGATGTGCCCGTACATTACATACTACATACATCGGAATAAAACAAAACAAGGCTGTTATTTTGTCTTTATTGATGATGAAAGTATTTCTGGAGTGAGTGAAAATAAAAACATGGTACTTATAAGTCGATTTAGTATCTATTTAAAGTTTTTATAACTACTAATAAGTAACTTAGATACCTATCTATGCATACTGTTTCGTTTATTTTAGCCAATTTAGTTTTGAGTTGATCACCATGACACAATTTTGATGGTGATCAAAACAATTTCAAACGGTTAGGTCAAAATAAAAATGCCAAAATAAGATTACTGCCTATTTTTATTTGGTTTCCATCACATAGACATTCGCAAAACACGTTTCTCACAATCATACTAACTCATCACATAAATCGCTCCGAAATTAACTTACTTCCTATGTCTAAAATGTACTACACATTCTTTCAGAGAAAAAAAACGCAAAAAAAAAAGAATAAATTACAATTTTTCTCTCATACATAATGATAACATAATTCTTTACGATTTTTTTTATGCCAGAACCCAAATTGGAATTCCACATGCATTCTCACTATAAAAAAAATATAATCGTCTATTTTTTGCTAGAAAATGCATTAGGCATAGACACGAAAGATATGTATTTAGAATCTAACATGTCTGGTTGAGTTCTGGCTTTAATCTAGATAGTTTTCTGAGTCTGGGTTGGCTGTCTAGAATCGTCTTGTTTGGTGTAGGATCATTTGGCGGACGCTAAATGTGGATAAGCCAAGGCCAATGGCGGCGAGAACTACCGCAGACCTCGACATCATCTTCTCACGGTTCGCGGGCTGAAACAAGAAGAGAAATAGGTTAGTTATCATGAAGTTAGATATCAGAAAAAGATGAGAAACGGCCGCTTAAGTGGGCCACAGCAACAATCGGGGTAGCCAGGTAAGATCTCGAAAATTTTAAAATGCATAAATGTTCCTCCTTAACCCAGTTCCTGGGTAACACGATAGCCCTTGGTAAGACTGGTTGTTGACGATGTTAATAGTATATGCCAGTGAATTCAACACCCCCGGTGAAAAATAACTATTGGATAAACACTGTGCTGTGTTAGTCAGTAACAGTTTGTGAAAAACTCTTTGTGTACCCCTGGCTGTGACTGTGGTAGAAAGAGAATTCAGAATTTCCACTCCTCAAAAAAGACATGAAATAAAACATCTTGAAAATTTAGGAAGTGTTTGCCATAGTATCTCATTCATAAAGAACAAAGAAAATTATCTTGTGAGAATTGAAGTTTTCAAAAGGATACGTAGGCGTCCTTGCTAAAGGACACATTTCAGAAGGACATGTTCTTCGACAGACGGCCTTTGAAGGTCAGGTGTTAACTCTCCGAATACCGTGCATGTGCAAAAATATTCATAGATTTGTGTAACTCTTTATTGTTTTCGAGAATGGACTACACAATGAGCTATTGCCAATAGTGATTTTAGCGGAGAAAGGAATTATGAGTTATATTGGTAAAATCGAATCAATAGTCCCGTTTTGACGTATTAACCCTCCTTCACCACCATTTCCCAAGTTCTGGGAATTTTAACACTGGCCCACGCTGGGCGCCACTTTGGGTAGGTACTTCGGGAAATAGAAACCTGACATTTTTAGGAAACAAATTGCTGTCTTAATCTCTCCAGGATATGAACTTATATTATAGGACAACTCGGATATAGGCTAAGTATTGCATTTTTTAATGTAAACAGCATATATGTTTTTGATGTTGTAGTTGGTCTCATAGTAATAGATGTCCATATTCATGAGTATTATCAAACCCTGAAATTTTGCCAATACATACATACATACATTTAAGGTCAACCTGTATGTACCTAGAGTTAATCGATAGATATAATAAAACGGTATTTGGCTTAGCAATAGCAACATTATTGTAATTGTGCCTGCGGCATCGCCCCCGGAAAGGTCCGAAACTATACCACGGGAATGTATTACCAGGATAAAAAGTATTCTATGTGCCCAGGTCATGGGTAGATGTGCCAAATTTGATCCAATCCGATCAGCCGTTTTAGCGTAAAAGCATAACAAACAAACTCACTTTCGCATTTTTATATTATTTTAGTTAGGAAATTAGTTTGGATATAGTGCATAGTATGGATCTTCACTTTTCTTCGTCGTTCCCGAAATACTGAAGAACGTGGCCACATACGACGCGTCCATGTAATGTATGGATAGTTAATCGATAGATAGCACGTTATTTGGCTTAGTAATAGCATCACTATCAGGTCTAACCTAATTAAAGCTATATGTAGACAGTAGAAAATACATTAACATGCGATAAAATAATAATGGAGGGCTGTATAGGTACTACTTTTGGCGTTATCTATAAATGTAGTGGCAGGGAGCAATATGCACCTCTTTATTTTATTTTCATTACTAATAAAGTTCTTTGATCCGCTTCTGCTAGGAAGCAGCACCCATTTTCATTTCGCATTAGCATAATCACCGTATTAGTTCCCATTGCTGGGACAAAAGTCCTAAAATAATTTTAAAGGATTTTTTGGTGAGTCCAGTTTGTATCTGAATTACCTACCTACTGTAAAAAAGATTAAGTAGATAACACTAAATCACATAACTAAACAACAATAGAAATCTCGGTTCATAATAATTTGCACCGAGAGAAAATCGAAGTGTTGCCGCCGTTCTTATTAAATAATTCAAACTCTCATTTTGACATGCGCATTTGCGCAATGAAGATTAGTTTTAACCGGAAAATTACGTACGTCGCAAAATAACTTTTACTATATTTATCTAGTAAAACTTTATGAACAGGTAAAAAACTGTACAAAGGCGGATTAAATGAATGAGGCATTTTCTACCAGTCAACCTTAGGGTGATGCAGAGACGAAACATAGCAGGTGCAACATAAGGGATAGATAACTTGAAAAATAATAAATACTAATATCTAGATACACACATACATACATATAAACTTTATCAAGAATAACGATAGGTAGAGGAGAAAACGAATCCATCAAACTATAAATGACGACTGTCTTAACCGCATAGCGTTTTAAAATGGCGACAAATCAGCTGCCTTCAAAACATTTGACCTTGAATAAAATAAACACCCAAATAAGCATATACGCAACTGTCTCGACAAAAGAAAACATACCGCAAATAGTTCGACGTCCGTAGGTAGCAGTCATATGATTTTCCCTGCTATTTATACTCGCAAGACTTTCGACGCTGCCAAGTGGCGCTATGGCGTTGAGATTGTGTTTTAGATATAATAATGTGAATGAGCTGACCGAAGAAGGCATTTTTAGATATACCTTGTTGATATTTACCAATTTGGAAACTTCATAAGTGATGAATGAAGTGTTGAAATCATTTTTCACCAACCCGCCCTAGGCCCGCGTAGTGGATTACGGCCCACTCTTTTTCAGAGAGGAGGTTTGTGTCTCAGCAGTGGGAACATTATGGGCTGATTATACTGATGCACGCATCGAGAGCTCCCCTTTTAAGACGAATGATACATTAATGAACGAAAGCATAATTAGAAATAAACGTCTCGAAAGACATGAAGATAATTGAGATTTTGACAGCTCTTGGAGATTCTACACCTGTCACAGTCAATAAATGAATCTACTCTCAGACCCCTTTGTTGAGTAGTTGAATAGATATGCGTAATAACTAAATAAACTACCCAATTTAGTTAATACGCCGTGAAGAAACAGTGTGCTACAGATATAAAATATTAATCGAAGAAAAATAGAGATAAATTGTCATATGACCGCTTCGAATGACCATATTGACCATGGCTTAGTCATTCGTCACCGTAAATTGCTCATCCTTTAGTCAATTTAAATGAATCCACTTCTAACCAGCTTTGAACAAGGTGGCACTATAAAGAAATTGAATTGAAAAACAACATTTACGAATTACATAACATTACGCATGTAATACCCGAAGGGTTAGGCAGGTGTACCTGTAGCTCACCAGTCATATTTTTAACTCCTGTGTTATAATAGGGGCGAGCCTATAGCCATTAAACCGGGCACATATCCAGACTCCGGGCTGCTACTGAGAAATTCCAGATGGAAAAACCCAATAACACCTTGCCCGACCCGGGAATGGAACCCAGGATCAGCAATAGCGCTTGCAGCCAATAGACCAACGAGACATCATTTTCGAATTATGACACTTGAATTCTGAAACACTGAACAAGTGATCAGTGAAGGCTGGAAAATCCCAAGTTAGTTTTCGTAAACCAGAATCAGGGAGATTTTCAGAGGCTCTATAACAACGAAACGGCTGATAAAAAGAGACATGCTTTACCGACACAAAGAAATTGATTGATGATAATGTTACCAGATGCAGATCAATATTTATATTGCCAGTTGTCTTTCTTTCAAAAGCCATTTTTTGTCAGGCTAAAAGAACCCTCGATTGGGGAAGATATCAAATAATCAAAAGACAAAGATTCAAACTAGGCTGAGAATCAGCACTTTTTGAACGTCAAAATTACATAAGACAGTCCCCTAAAACGCCCGCCCTTCACCACTTTTTAGTGCTTTAGCTGGGAAGAAGTGCAGCCACAAACTCCCCAGCAGATTGATAGACCTTGATTCTATACGATAGTATGCAATATAAAACAAACGCACAGTATAGCTTGTGCGTTTAGTGGAAGTGCTCATGTGTAGTTTGGAAGAGTGCTATTGAAATCAGTGCTCCGAGTGGAATACCTCAAAATGACGCACCCCAAACTACCGAATTTTATGCACACGGTAACGCAGTAATGAGCCGCGTCTTTTTAGAGTGGACAAGCTTCAGTTTGCAGTCTTACCAAATCCAAATGAATAATAATTGTTTAAACAAGCCAGTCATGAAACCAACAACAATATTCTAGAATTCAAAACAATGAATGTCAAATCGTAAACAATATAAACAAATAAAATTGCTCGACAACATTCTGATGCAGGTATTTGAACGTAGCACATTGTATAAACACACATACTTATAACGTTACATTAAGAACTTGGCAAGGATAGTCTACCAGTAATTAGTAGGTGTTAATGCTATTTAATAACTAGGTCTGTACCCTAATTACGTAACTTATTTTCGTAAACAATTATGCTTAATTTGTTTCATTTTGACAATCCAACAACATTCATTTCGTTATTTACGTTTTTGAGCAATTTTTTTTTCCAACTTATGAAGCAACTTATGTTTCAAATCGAAATAAGATTATGTTGTATTACGCAAGTAGGGTACAGGAACAGTTGTAGAATCTTTTCGCCTTTTCTAATAAGGGCACGGCTTTCTCTAAAATCAATTTGAGAAGACAGAATATACGACCTTCTCAGTAAAGAATTGCTTAGGAGATTTAAGGTATTGAGATCGGTAAATTGTGGGCTTTCCTTAAATACGGGTTGTCCCGAGTGCCGCAGCCGCAACGGTTAGGTACAAGATAATACTGTTATTAGTACAGTCAAAACAGTTTATAACGACTTCGCTTTCAACGACGTACCGATTAGAACGACGAAATGTTGAAGACCCAGCATTTATTTCTGTTTACCAGTAGTGTTTGGTTATGAAAGAAAGAAAAAGTATTTATTGGGACTCGCACAGGACATCACAAATTAAATTAAAACACACTCATTAAAACATGAATAACAAATTTAAAACAAATTTAAAAAAATAACAGAAATTCCTGTACGAGGCCAAAAGGCTCCTATCTCAGCATATGCTGCGACATTTAAAAAAAAAATGTCGCAGCGCTGGTATTCTGATAGGGCCCGCAGTGATGTCACGGATCCGCTGACGCCCTGGCTGAAAAGCTCAGGGCGTCCCTAAATGCGGACGAGGCCCGAGTGTCCAGGCCCACCAAATGCGCTGATCTGCGCATCCAGGGCCTGGACGACTCCGTGACGGTGGAAAAGGTGGTGGCCGCCGTCGCTAAGGCTGGAGAGTGCTCTGCCGAGCAGGTTAGGGCGGGCACCATCCATCCTGACTTCGCGGGGATGCAAGCCATCAGGGTGAGCTGCCCCGTGACGGCGGCCAAAAAAATAGCCGGGGAGGGCCGAAGGCTCTTGGTGGGCTGGGTTTCTGCCCAGGTTAAACTGCTGGAGCCCAGACCTCTGAGGTGTTACCGCTGCCAGGTGGGACACCACGTGGGGGTCAAGTGCACCTCGGAGGTGGACCGCAGCGGCCACTGCTTCCGCTGTGGTCAGCCCGGTCACAAGGCTGGCTCGTGTGACGCCCCGCCGCACTGTGTTGTATGTGCGGCGGCTGGCAAGCCGGCCGATCACCGGGCTGGGAGCAAGGCCTGCGCTCCACCCGCCAAGGCCAAAGGCAGGGGCAAGTCCTCCGCCACCGCCGTCACCGCTGCAGCCGCCGCCACTACAGCCGTAGCCGCTGCCGCCTCTACCGTTGTCGCCGCCGTCGTTCCCACTGCGGCGGTGCCCTCACAGGGGACTCAGGAGGGGGCAGACATGGAGTGCCAATAATGGCCCCATTACGCCTCCTCCAGGCGAACATCAACCACTGCGTCGCCGCTCAGGATCTATTGCTCCAGAGCATGGCGCAGTGGTCGATTAATATCGCCGTGGTCGCTGAGCCGTACTTTGTCCCGCCCAGGGATGACTGGGTGGAGGACCTGAACGGCTCAGTGACCCTCATTTCGTCGGCCGCCGCCGGAACTCCGTCTCTCGAGTCTGTCAAGAGAGGACGGGGTTGCGTGGCAGCACGGTTCGGGGAGATTGCCGTGGTGGGGGTATACTTCTCCCCGAACCGAACTCTCGCCGAGTTCCACAACTCCCTTGCGGAGTTGAGAGTCGTCGTCGTCGGGTTCTGTTCCCTCCCCGTGCTCGTCCTCGGGGACTTCAATGCCAAGAATCTGGCTTGGGGTTCCCGGTACACGGACACACGGGGCAGGATGGTGGAGGACTGGGCTCTGGAGACAGGCCTAGTCGTCCTAAACCGGGGTTCTGTCCCTACGTGTGTGCGGATGCGGGGTGAATCGGTGGTGGACATTTCGTTCGCCAGCCCCGCTCTGTCACCGCGTGTCATTGACTGGCGCGTCATGGAGGGGGTGGAGACCTATTCCGATCACCGGTACATCCGGTTTGACGTCTCCGCCCAGACCTCGAGCGCGCCGGTCCGACAGGCCCCGAGTGGTCCGCGGTGGGCGCTGAAGCAGCTGGACCGGGAGCTCCTCCTGGAAGCCTCAATCGTGCAGGCCTGGGTGTCATCACCGGACAGGCCTGCTGACATCAACGACGAGGTGGAGTGGTTCCGGGAGGCCATGTCCAATATATGTGACGTGGCTATGCCCCGGGTCCGGCCCGGACGTGCTTCGCGCCAGGTGTACTGGTGGTCACAGGAGTTAGAGACCCTGCGCAGGGCGTGCGTTACCGCGCGACGCCGGTACGCCAGGCACCGCAGGCTCCGTATCCGCCCTCCGGATACGGAAGCCATTCAGGCGGAGCTGTACGAGGGGTACAGAGCGGCGAAGACCGCCCTCCAAGCGGAGATCCTGCGGGCCAGGGCAGTGGCCCGTGAGGAGTTGCTGGAGACTCTAAACAGGGACCCGTGGGGACGCCCATACAAGATGGTGCGGGAGAAACTCCGCCCATGGGCTCCCCCGCTGACGCAGAGTCTCCGGCCCCAGCTTGTGGGGGACGTGGTGAGCGCTCTGTTCCCCCCAAGAGGGGAACACGCTCCCCCGCCCATGGCTCCGCCTACTGCGGTGCCCGATGCGGACCACACCGCCGGCGACGACGACGATGCTCCGGAGGTGACCGAGGTAGAAATGAGAGTGGCGGTACGCAAGATGAATGCGAAAAATACCGCCCCAGGACCCGACGGCATACCAAGAAAAGCCTGGGTCCTGGCCTTGGGGGCTCTCGGGCCTCGACTAAGGGGGCTCCTAAGCGCATGCATGGAGAGGGGCCAGTTCCCACTTCGTTGGAAGACGGGGAAACTGGTCCTCATCAGGAAGCCGGGGCGCCCGGCGGACTCTCCGTCCGCTTATCGGCCCATCGTGCTGCTCGACGAGGTGGGCAAGCTCTTTGAAAGAGTCATTGCAGACCGCCTCGTCGAGCGGCTGGTGCGGGTGGGGCCGGACCTGGCGGAGAGCCAGTTTGGCTTCCGCAAGGGGCGCTCTACGGTGGACGCCATCATGCGCGTGCGGGCCCTCACGACGGGGGATGCTGTGGCCCGGGGTGGGGTCGTCTTGGCGGTGTCTCTAGACATCGCCAATGCCTTCAACACCCTGCCCTGGAGTTGCATCAGGGAGGCACTCCGGTATCACCGGATGCCGACCTACCTCTGTCGTGTGGTCGAGGCCTATTTGACGGACAGGGCCGTCATCTACCCCGGTCACCAAGGAGAGTGGAACCGGCGAGAGATGTCGTGCGGTGTCCCACAGGGATCGGTCCTGGGGCCGCATCTGTGGGACATCGGATACGACTGGGTGCTGCGCGCCGACCTCCCTAGCGGCGTCAGCGTCGTCTGCTACGCTGACGACACGTTGGTCCTGGCACAGGGGGGGTCGTACCAGGCGGCGGCCGAACTAGCGACACGCGGGGTTGCGACAATCGTCGACAGGATCCGGCAGCTGGGACTCGAGGTGGCCCTGCACAAGTCCGAGGCCATGGGTTTTCATGGACCTCGGAATGCACCACCGTCGGGTTCCCAGGTAATGGCGGGAGGGGTTCACATCGGCGTCGAGTCGACGATGAAGTATCTGGGACTTGTCCTCGACAGCCGGTGGAACTTCGTCGAACACTTCCGACGTTTGGCTCCCAGACTGGAGCGGGCCGGGGCTGCGTTAAAGCGGCTCCTGCCCGATCTAGGGGATCCAAACGCCTCCTGCCGGAGGCTCTACGCGGGGGTCGTGCGGTCCATGGCCCTTTACGGGGCACCGGTGTGGGCGCGTTCACTAAGGCTGCGGCCAGCCCGCCGGTTGAACGCGTCCCAGAGGGGCATGGCCATCCGGCTGGCCCGAGGATACCGCACGGTCTCCTGCGAGGCGGCGAGCCTCCTTGCCGGATTACCGCCATGGGATCTGGAGGCAAAGGTCCTCGCGCACATTTGGGAGTGGCGCGAGGAGGCGAGGCGCCGGGGCTTAGCTCCGCTGCCGCGAGAAATCGCGGCTCAGCGGACAGAGCTCCGGCGGGATCTCATGGCGTCATGGAGAGTGCGATTGTCGCAACCCAGCGCTGGGCACGCCACAATTGCGGCGATAAGACCCCTCTTTGAGGAGTGGCTTGAGAGGCGCCACGGCGTCCTCACCTTCCGCCTGACGCAGGTCCTCACCGGACACGGCTGTTTCGGGAGGTTCCTGCACAGGATAGGGCGGGAGGAAACGCCCGGGTGTCACCATTGTGTGGATCGCCCGGAGGACACGGTGGAGCATACGGTGGAGGTCTGCCCAGCTTGGGCGGAGCATCGCCGTGTCCTCGTGGAGGCGATCGGCGGCGGTGATCTCTCGCGTCCGGCCCTGGTTCAGGCTATGGTACGGAGCGAGAGGAAATGGGAGGCTGTCACCTCCTTCTGCGAAGCAGTAATGCTCGCGAAGGAGGAGGCGGAACGCGTGAGGGAGAGGCAAATTTCGCGCCCTCACGCCCCTAACCGCCGCAGGAGGAGACGCCCAGGGCGTCGGGAATCGCGGGGCGATTTCCGGCCACCGTAGGCGCGGGCTTGCGGGCGGTGAGCAATGGGTGGCTCACCGTCCGATAAGGACCAGGCCCGGGTCGACGGCGCGTTGTGTTCCACGCGCGCCTCAAAGAGATGTCAGCATAATTGAAGGGGTCCACTAGGACCGATGCCTGCCGGGGTTGCGAAGAAAACCGAAAGGGAGATCGTGGCCCCCGGCGACAGGGCAACCGAAGGAACACGGGTGGGTTTTAGTCAGTAAGAGTCTGACACGCCCTCCCGCTCCGCCCAGAGCGGGAGAAGTTATTTGATGATTTCCCACCCTCAAAAAAAAAAAAAAAAAAAAAGTGATGTCACGGATAGATAGATACAGAAATAAATATTAAATAAAATGAAATATAAAATAGACGTTATAACAAATTTCGTCTACAACAGTGGTCGGCAAACTCATAGTCAATTATAATAGAGCCAAATATTAATGCTATGACGACTAAGATTTCTTATGAGAGCCAATTTTTTCCGTGTCCAAACTGTCTCAATATATATTTTTTAATCCTTAAAACTCCCATCCTCTTTCACTCCACAAAGCTTCCTAAAATTAACTTGCTAAGAAGTAGGATGCCTTCATCATTATCATCATCATATCGGCTGATAATTATATGATGAAGACATCTTACTTATTAAAGTTAACCTTTGAAAACTTTTAAAGTTACCTACAGTAAATTACTACATACAGTAAATTATTAATTTTCGATGTCGAGTCGCACTATAATAAAATGAAATTGTATATTCTGTAAATAGGATATCGGAATCAGTTTTAAAAATAAGCTAGTTGAGTTCGGCGTTTCCTATCTGACTACTCTGAGAAGAAAGGCCGAAACAAACTCAGAGGTCACAGTCTCTTTTAAAGTCCAGACATAATCTTGGCCATTCTCTTTGGGCGAAAGAGCCAGATGCGACTCGCGAACCGCGGTTTGGCGACCATTGGGCAATAAACAAACGTAATCTGACGGTACCTTCGAAGTCGTTATAAACGGTTTTAACTGTTTATCTAAGTCTTAATGTTTTTTTTGTGTGTTGGTCAAATAACTTTATTTTCTGTCTTCTTTTCTTTTACCGTCCCGAAAAAAAAAACGGTTCACCTCAATTCACTTTTTCTTTCATACTCATCCCTAGTTCGAACTCGCCGTTTTTATATGCCTATGCAAGGGTACAGTTTGTCGGAAAAGCACTACGATGTAGAACATAAATACTCTTCTTCTAAATAATAAATACTAATCACTGCAGCTGAATATCAGTAATTTACATGGAGCCACTGCCTATTTGACCTTCCCAACCCAGTTACTGGGTAACACGATACCCCATGGTAAGTCTGGTTGTCAGAGTTTCGGGCTTTGATGCTCGCGATTCGTCCGCGTGAAATTTCTTTCACCACAGTAAAAGTATGATAATTATATGGACTTCAACACTGACACATTTATTTGTTTATCATTTCTTATAAAAACGGGGTATCGGAAGTTTAATATATTATAATAAAAACAATAGTTAGTATAATAATAATATAAATTATTGTGATTAATGAGAAGTTTGATAACATTGTATTGACCCCTTGCATTATAATGTTTCTTTTTTTTTTATTTTTTCCTGCTGTTACAATCCGCCTAGCCTTTAGCCTACGATCGGCTTCAAGTCTAACTGCATGCAACTGAATACCAGTATTTAACATGGAGCGACTGCCAATCTAACTTCCGCAACCCAGTAACTGGGTAACACGATACTTCTTGGTAAGACTGGTTGTCAGACTTTTGAGCTTCTGACTACTCGTAACGGCTGTTAAAGATCTACCAATGACAGTCGGGGCCCCTGGCTTCGTGCTTTCCGAAGTAAAGAGGTCTCGATATGTAATGGATGGTCACCCATCCACGAACCGACCGCGGCAAGCGTAGCTTAACTTGATTGATGGACCCGTGCGGCTGTTATGACAGCCTCGAACCTGTTTATGTAGTTATTTGGTATTGGTAAGCAAATTGGAAACTGTACTAGAAGATGTTTTTTTTTGTGTTTACTCTCATATATTTTCTGGAAACCTAACCAGTAAATCTGTCTTAGTGTTAAATACATACTAATAATATTATAAATGCTAAAGTAACTCTGTCAGTTACTTTCCACGCCTTAACAGCTTAACGGATTTCGATGAAATTTGACACACAGGTAGATCATGACCTGGATATAGGATACTTTTGATATCCCGATAGTACGTTCCCGTGGGATAATTTGGGTTATTCCGTTTATCTATCCTAAGGTGGATACTCGGAATAGTTGGATAAACTGAATTTATAGATTAAGGGTGGATTCGTGAATAACCCGATAATTTCCGATCTGGAAAAGCTAGTGTGTTGATAAATCTGATACCGTAGTTGATAGCAAATGGTTCATCACTTTGAAGACAAGTAAAATTGTAACTACTTTGTCGACGTCGTATTTGTAAATAATTAAACTATAGTTTGACCGAGACCGCTGTACCGCGTTTTAGGAAAGTGCGCGGCGAGACGGGGGCAGTGCAGGCCGCTCATTTGTCAACGCTTTCTCCCGCCTCGCCACGCATGCCCAGGGCGCTCGGTCAAACTATAATAAAATACTGATTCACAGCAAAATCGCAAAATCTCAGACATGCAGTTATCTTTTTAATATAGTAATTACTGTTATAAAACCAGACATTCATTATCTTTATTATAGGAATGACACCAAAAAATAAGATAATAAGTAATTTGGAATATTTATTTACGCAGTGCAGTATGTAAACGCAAATTAAAACATAATGATGATGGATGACTGGGGCTCCTGAAAAAACCACCTCATTTATTAATGTTGAAGTCATGCATTATCAATCAGCCTATAATGTTCCGACTGCGGGGACAGAGGCCTCCTTTCGGTGAGAAGGAGTGGGCCGTAATCCACCACGCGGGCTCGGTGCGGTTTGGTGAATGTAACATGTCTTCGAATTTTTGGTTCTAGAACAGCCGGTTTCCTCACGATCTTTTCCTTCATCGGTTTGAAAGCAGTGGTGATGAAATAAAATAGCTAATTAATGCTTGTTAGGGAGGCCTTTGCCCAGCTGTGGGACAGTACAGTCTAATAAAAAAAGCGCCTGTTTAGGTTCAAACCTTCAACTTGTAAGTCACGGCAGTTACCACTGAACCAACACTGCTCACACAGCTGTTGAAGACAGCAACAATGGAATAAATCTAAAACTCGAACTCAAAGCATTTATTTCTAATAAACCAATTACAGTTACTTTTGAATTGTCGGTCAGTCAGAAAGGTGAAGCTAGTTGCCCATTCCAAAGCGTAGTAGGTACGGAGAAGAACAGACAAGAAACTCCACGGACACTCGTTTAAATCAAAATATTGGTTACATCATTCATGTTGAAATTACACATGTGAGAAAAATGTAGAAAGACGTGCACGTCGGGTAAAGACGTGCACGTCGCGTAAAGACGTGCACGTCGGGTAAAGACGTGTAAAGGTAAGATGCTTTCTGGGTTGCTTCCATAGAAGGATATCATACGCGTTATACGACGATATAAAATTGCACACACCATGAACATTTCCGAAAGATGAACTGTCCAAAGATTTGGCTTATGTGAAAATTATGGTAGAGGCATAATAATAAAGTACAGCATCAGTAATTCTCATTGCCAGTTGCACTTTTCCTGGTTAGCAACCAAGTAGAAAACATTGTGAAAAGGCGGACGGAAATCGATTCGCTTTACGTAAATCTACAATGGCTAATGGCGAACCTAAACACACGAAGGCTGTTGAGACAGAATCAATTAAGTACTAATTTATGCATTTCATTTGACATAGCAACTAGTCTGAGCTAAACATAACTTTGTAACGTCTGGGGTCAAACTCAGGCCAAGCCGTCTCAGTCCTGTATTATTGGAAAAGATAACATTGATAAAGCTAGACAAAGTAATATAATAATAAAACTTGGACATAATTACTTAGAGACAGTCCATAGTGCATTATAATTTCTAAAGTAACGATATTATCTTTTACGTCCACGCCCATAAATGAAAATATGTGCACGTTATCGTGGACGAAAATTTAAAATAGTCTTGATATATTTCCACATATTTTACTTTCCTGTTTTATGGCGTTGTCGTGACGTGGACGTCCACGATAATATCGTCACGTTAGAAATTATGTAAGCGCACAATATATATTAAGGCGATAAGTAAGGGTAGGTAAGTCCTATCTAATTTGGTCTGAGGTGAAAAAATAATTGAGATACACAATTAATTGAAGGATATAAAAATAGCAAAGCGATAACAACAGCAATAACAACGCATCTGCTGTTTACTCAAGAATCAGCCTCACAAGTAAATAAAAACAAATAAACAATTCGATCAAAACAAATGAAATCTCAAAAGAATGTTATAAACCATCCAAATTGGGTGCCATGATCTGAAATAACAGGGAATTCCTTGGATGACATCCAACTACAGTTATTTCCGAATCTCCACTATTTATGTAGTTCAACACTGATTTCTATCTAATTAAAGATTTTCCGGGAACGTAACGATTTATCAATAGAATGTAACCGTGGTAACTAGTAACAGATGTATTTATATTTTTAGATGTAGAAAAAAAACGCGTTGTCCCACAATTAGAGAATATACTGAAAGATAGAAAACTACAAAAAGACTTGTTGTGCCAAACACAAATAAATCGGGATAAAGGCAGGAAGATGAGCCTGGCACAGGAGTGAGGGAATTGGCACATGAAATGAGAGGCCTATGCCCAGCAGTGGGTTAAGTCAGGCTGTGGATGATGATGATGAAGGCCAGGAGGAAGACGATAATGATGAAGAGGGAACTAAATCGCAACTGGTTAAATCTCGTGTAAAAGCATATTAATAGCTGGTAAGCAAACCAATATTAAGTATACGGAAATATTACGCGGAAATATGTCATTGTTCAAAACACAGAGTCAATTGTTCAATGTAGGTATGTTTACAAAATATAGCATCAAATAGACATACGGAAATATTCCTGTTTCCTTTGTTAGTTAAGCTTTTCATTTGTTTTACATAAATATTTACATAATTTACGTTTACATATACATAATTTTATTTTACATAATTACATAAATGTAACGTATATGTATGTGTGTATGTAATGTTATGTGTTCTCTTTCCCTTATCCCCATTTATTTGGTTTATATATTTACTTTTCTATTAGTCGTCATCTCTGTAGCCACTCCCTTTCTAGTCATATCATCTTTCACACAGTCAATCCATAGTTTCTTTGGTCTTCCCTTACTCTTCATAGTCATCAAAATCTTAAATAGTTTTTATTAGAACTTTTTATTTTATCCTTACCTTTATCTCGATCCATTTTGGTCCCATGTTCTTTATTTTTCATTTCTTTACCAAAGTTTTCAAAATATTTTTGAAATCTTTGAAACAATACTTTCGACAAGCATTTAGTTGAATCAAACATACAATGATGTCGATTCAACGTGTATTGCCTTTCAATTATGTTACTAACCTATTAGGCCCAGTTTAAATCTTATTTTTAGCGTATACTACTACATGTTTGGCCTACCACCGTCTTCTGCGAAAAATAGATCCTAGCTGCTCAAAACTGGATTTCACCAGCCATTTCCCGACCAGAAACATACATAAACTACTGTTTCCATACAATTAACAATTTAATTCCTTGCTGGATTACTAAGAGAGTTCAACGCACTGACTAGGTGATAACATTAATGATCACTATGTGAAGACCTTGAGATCGATCGACGACGGCGCAAATCGTGTGCGATCGATTTCCGGGTTCCAAATAAGGCAGATATATAAATTGGAGTATGTACCTAAGCAGCTATGGAATATTTTTAAGAGCATAATTATATTCTTAAAACGCTCCCCCAAAGTTAGATGTTATCTTCGGAAGTCGCAGGCCGATTCCCGGCCACCGTAAGCGCAACCTTGCGGACGGTGAGCAATGGGTAGCTTGCCGTCCGATAAGGACCAGGCCCGGGTCGACGGCGCGTTGTGTTCCACATGTGCCTCAAAGAGATGTCAGCTGAACTGACGGGGTCTAATAGGGCCGATGCCTACCGGGGTTTGACGTTTTGTCCGAAAGGGTTACCGTGCCCCCCCTGGCAATACAGGCAACTGAAGGAACACGGGTGGCTTCTAGTCAGTAAGAGTCTGACACGCCCTCCCGCTCCACCCAGAGCGGAAGAAGTTATTTGATCATTTCCTACCCAAAAAAAGATAAAGTTAGATGTTACAAAATATGGCGGAACACTACTCCGAAGATGGCAAGTATGTTGTGATCGATAATGGTGCACGCTTGCTTAGTAACCTATTCACTTTTAGATTTGACGATTATATTTTTCATCACGCCATTAATCTTTGTCAAAATGTTACAGCAAATTTATCATGTAGTTACTTACTAGGCTTAGCAGTAAACACAATGTAATTTTTTTGTGAATAAATAAATTTAATTGAACATTTCGTCGAAAAAACAGATAAAGAATACTATCCCAACGGATTGAACACTAGTTGCGTCTCGAGTTATATTATTCCTTATTTGGGAACGTTTTGGCATTCTTCCAATGAGTAATTTTCAGGAATGATAAAGTAATTTATTATCATCACGGCATTATCAGGGTTCCCCGAGTTTATCATCGTTTATTTGTAGTTCGGGTTTCCCAAATATTTTTCGTATGAGCGTCTGGTTTAATCTTGGCGCAGCAACAAGTTGATTTGCGTAAAATATGTCTATTTGAAACACACAATTTAAGAATTATCAAAACCTATAGGTACAGGGTGTATATGGATTGGCCAACATCTGTCTTGCTTTTCCCTAACTTTGCTTCTTATACAAATAGATGCAGGAGTATCTTAACACATTCTTAACTCTGTTATGGAAAACTTGTCCGGAAAACAAGGAAATACAATCCATTTAAAGTTATACCGGTTTTCACTCGTTTTGGTCTGCTGAATTTCCTCATCGAGAATCATAGGAATGCCACGAGCCACGACCAAGATTATGAAGATATTTACCGTGCTTATTAGATATTGGAATTTATTAAATGTGACTATTTGAAATGTTGTGTCCATCGAACTTTTAGATAAGATAATATTGATACCGGTTCGCGGTTTAAGTACCAATACAATATAGGTATTTCAGGACAATACTCGGTTTTTACAGATACCGACTGATAAAGCTGTTGACGACATTACAACTATTATTTTGTTTGAATCCATAAAAAAGGAGTTAATACTAGTAATATTTAGTTTTACCAGTATTACAAAGGAAATAATAGACAACATAGCTGTATTTAAGATTTACAGCGTTCCAGTGACAGTATCAAATCATCCAGAGGCAAATGTAAATTATGAAAATTTACAAATGTAGCTAAATCAAGACGGTGGAAAAGAATTTGATAGATTCATAAGGCGAAAGACAGCAACACCAAGCAACAAAGATATCAAAGCATAAATCAAAAGATATGTAACAAGAAAAAATAAAATATACCTGTCTAACTGAACAAAACACACAAAGACTTGGCAGAATCACTGATCTAAAAATATATTTGGCTGACTACAAGGCGCCAAGTCTTATCACACACTTCACAGGCTGATTGAAGACGATGATAAGGGTCAGTGCTTGCGTAATCAACGATATATCTTTAAAACTATACCTAAATTTCTTTTTATCAACTGATAAAGCTGAGGAATTTTGCGAGATGGCCGACACGACTATTCAAGATAGGTTCAAGGTTTCAAATTGTTTTTGGGTTACGTAGTTGGTTGCCAATTCAATTTAGTGATGTTTTCAGTTTTACGTCATTAGCATGGGATTCGGAAAATAGTTGGTCTTTGTTTAAAATGCTTATTATCTGTTCATTTTAATTCTTGGTTAATTTATAGCGTCCATTGTGATTGAGGAACTAGATAACGACCTATTTGGCCTATGAGCACATAACCATCTCCATCTCTATCCATCTTATGATTGGTAATTTTCGGTTACCATAAATGATAAATGATTTTATTTCTGTAAGTAGGTTTGTACAAACACTTTTACACGTGAATCATATTTTAAAAACTAGATGAGGTCTGCGTTTCCCATCTGACTATTCTGAGAAGAAAGGCCGAAACAAACTCAGAGGTCAGTCTCTTTTAAAGTCCAGAAATAATCTTGGTCAGATCATGTAGACTGGTGTCTGAAGTGGTATTTTGAGGAAAGCATCACACACAGACTTAGAGGGCCTGTCCAGTCAGTGCACGCATTTGTCAGTTATGGTGCAGCTCAACTCAGAATTTAAGGAGCTCAACGATTCGACGAACAATACCAGAAAAAAAAGCATGGCAACGTTAAATTTGTTTTCTAATGTTGAATTTCCATAATCGTCTTTTTCATGCTTAAAAACATAAGGTTTGATTTTTTTTTCTTAAATATCATCACCATTATTCAGTTTGGAAGACAATGGACGAATTTAACACTTGTTATTTTTACGTATTTTTATTTAATAATAACGTAAGTATATCGGCGTCCAGCCGTTTTGGGACGACCTTCAGTAAGCAAAACAAACCAAATTATTTCAGTTTTCATTCGAATAACAATACATTTTCCTAGCTCTTAATAATTTGAGGACTATTTTTAGTTTTAAAACCAAGATGAGTCAGGTTAAGGATATTATTTTTGTGAATTTTCCAAAAAAGACGATTACATATAAAGGCAAAATATTTCTACAAAAAGTAGCCATCGTGTGGAATCGGATTTAAATCCTTCAAACGATTTTTCTTTTGATGTTATTTTCAATTACTACTGCGAAAATAGTAATGGGCTTAGGGCCCTACAAATACTACTGCTTTTATTTTGCAAGTCTGTATCATCCTTTTTGTCCGAGTAATCTTTGAACAACTTTCTCTCTCCCTCTTAACTATGTCTTCATCTATTGATGTTAGTCATATCTTAATCGCAATCTTTGTTTTCTCTGTCTTCCCATTTCATCATTATTTTCACAATTAAAGATGTAGTTATCATATACAATTCTATTGTTTTAAGTTTATCTTTTCAATCTTCCTCAACTATGTCTACATCAGATAGTAAATTGGCCGATCAATCTGCGTTATCAACTGCGCAGGTTGCAGTAGCGTTGCATTGACTTCTGCTATCTTTAGCTATTATATTGGCGCATAAACATTTGTCTCTGTTCCCAGTTAGTTTGTAACGTGTGATAGTATTACGCGTGATTTTATAAACTTTTTGTGCGTAGTAAATATAGAATAGTTGAGGCAAATATTGGCATACATTTTGGGGATTCTAAATGGACATTGATAAAAATGGCCTATGAATCAACACGTAATGAAACCTTTACAATAATTACTAGTTTTTTACTAATTTACGTTACACTTACTAAAATAGAACGGCCACTACATATTATTGAAAACATTTAAAAAAGTAATACACTTCGGTCTTATTCCTCAGCGCCATTACTTTTTGGTTCAATTTGACGTTTTGAATAAGCTCTCTCAGCGCTTGATCTATGAATAAGGTTTTTAGTTACAAACACAATAAAGCGATGTGTGAAACGAGCAACATCGACACTAACAGTCGATGAATTGACAGATGACACTTTGACATTTGGAATAATGACAGTGACAAAACTACAAATAAATTAGTATAAAGAAATAATGGTTCTGACTACACTAATAGTACATAAATATGTAATGAAACGTTTGAAGATAAAATCCAATGTATTTTCAATAATAAATGCCAAGTTAATATGTTTCTATTGGCTTAATTATAACCTCAAAATCCGAAAGTGTCTTTTATAATTTTCAGTAGTGTCCGTGATTAATTTAATTTAGATTCAATCGGATATATGCATTATTTAAAACACAGAAAGTAAATTCACGTCTCTGCTGGTTCTTAGGCGAACGATGTATGGACGCCGAACAATGTTTACTGGTGTCATGGAAGGGAGAATTAGCGTCAATAGCTTTAATTTGTCAGTAATCTGCAGAGGCATGTTGCCAAGACATAAATTATGTTTTAATTTAATTGAGATAAATATTGCTGAAATTCCTTTTGATTGATTATTGGAAAAAAAATAAAAAGTTGGACTAGAACAGAGTTCCGTATGACTAGGAAAAGGACAGTGACCTCTGGTAGAAAGAGTCCCCCCGGTGATAGTTAATTAGCAATGTCGACATAAGTTTTCAGGAAGATAATTCTCTCAGTTTTATACAAAAACTAACTCTTACAAAAGTAAAATAGAAGACTGTAAAAGGGGTCAAAGAAGTAAGAACAAAAATAAAGATAGTATTGATATGCTACATGAGGATATAACGGGGATGTCTTCAGCTGAAAGATCAGTTTAGTAACTTACAAATAATAAATTTGGTGGCACTCCGGGAGTGCCGACAGAAGTGAAAACTTGAACAAGATCGCCTTAGCAGAAGATAAATACTCGTATAGAACATTGGTCCGTAACCTTATCTAAATAAAGAGCACAATCGCGTTTGCAAAACCTTTAAAGTAAAAATGCTTGCATAGAACATTGATCCGTAACGAAATATAAATAAAGAGCACAATCGCGTTTACAAAAATGAGGTGTCGTCATGGTGTCGCGAAATCAATGATTTACTCCCATCTCAAAAATACCCAACGCGCGGAAAGAAGTTTTCACTTCAATGACTATTTATGGAATTGAATCAGTTAACTTCGCAATTTAGGTTATTAGCAGACCTTGACAGTGACACTAATGTAAGCTTATTTAGCGTCACGTCGTCAATTATACGTAAAGTTGGTTAACACGCCTCCCGTTTAAAAGTTATGGCGCTATTTCAGTTATATGTATGATTCATGAACAACGTGGCGTAACCACGCCACATTGTTCTTGTAATAGTATCATCGTTATCACCCTACATCACTCCAATGCTGGAAATGGCGTGCAATTTCAAAGACTTATCTATACTAATACAATCCATATCTATACTTCCATACTAATATTAAAAAGAGGAAAGATTTGTATTTTTGTATGTAACGAATAAACTTAAAAACCACTGGACCGATTTGAAAAACTCTTTCAGCAATGGATAGCTACATTATCAGCGAGTAACATAGGCTATATTTTATCCCCGTACTCTCACGGGAACGGGAACTACGCGGGTGAAACCGCGTGTCGTCCGCTAGTAGTATATATATATTCTTTTTATCACACCTGCTCTGAAAATACATACTAATTATACCAATTAGAGGGAAGAAACGCCAATATCCCGCCCTTCAAATCCTTTCATCCCAAGGTATGGAAGTTTGTATGAAAATCCTTCCGACCCAAGGGTGGGAAGTATGTATGAAATTCCATTACATACCCGGGTTTTCTTTTTTTTTTAATTTGTCAGCAGTCATACTGCCAAGAGACTTTAACTGTCTACTAATTAAATTTCAAGTAAATTGTTACTGGCCACATACAGTTTTTTTTTTACCAGTTACCAACCTCCTTGGTGCATACAGAAAATTAAAAACGAAATTATTTTTGTATATAAAACGCGCGGAATCACGGAAGAAGTGGCTTCTTCAAGCCTTCAACTAACTCAAGATGTAAACATGTCTCAAAATATCAAGATACCCGGACAAAATGTAACATCTTATAATAGCTGCACTTTTAATAATTGTACTTTTAACTAAATATAAACATTTCTATGCATTTATGTCCATAATTTTCCTCGTAGGTGTAATAAAAAGCACTATACATCCCTCAGGATAAAGTACAGTTCCATACCTCAAATGGTTTGCGCCCCTCGCAAGCTCGTGGCGCAAATGCCATAATCTCGGTATGGAACTGTCACTTTCTTCCCTCTGAAGTAATGTACTATTGTCTTTCTTCTTCTCTATCTTTATATTATTATACTAGCTTCTGCCCGCGACTTCGTACGCGGATCCTGTTGCTTATGCCAGCGACAACGGGGTCGTCAAAATCGAAGATCTGAAACATCTGATATTTGAGAATTCTAAGGCCCGGGGACGGAAAAACAACGGGATGAGCGAGACGATTGGAGTCGTTCCAGATCTTTCATTTTTGTATGTCAACAGGAAATGCCCATCAGACTAAACAACTTTCGCTAAGACGTCATTCCTTAATATGTTATAGTGTCGCTGGGCTTTGTAGTTCCACAACAGGTGTTCCAGATCTTCAAATTTTTTCTCACAGTAGAAAATACTCTTCACGTGGAATATTTTTTGCTATGGCACCATTTTTATATCTCTTATATCTGTTCATTTTCCAAAATAAATTATGTATAGCCTAAGGCGATCAGAATTCAAACGTTCGTTGCGCTCTTCTTCTGTCTCTTCATGCCGTACTCCAGCAATTCTTTCTCTCTCACTTTCTAACTGATTATGAATATTTTGTTGTGTGCGTGTTCGGGACAATGTATGATAATCTCGATCAGCAGTTAGTCGCATCACGCATCACGTTCATCACTCGTTTCAAAAGACCTGTTAGTAGATGTGCGAATTCGCTGAGAACTCAAGCGTGATTCTGTATCGGTAAACGTCTCCGACTCGCGAGACAATGCGTGACGTTCACGATCAGCGGACAGTCGCGCATCATGTTCCGCACTTGTCTCTAGAGACCTAGCAGCAGATGCGTAGATACGCTAAGAACTCAAGCGCAATTCTCTATCAGTGAACGTCTCCGACTCGCGAGACAATGCGTGACGTTCACGATCAGCGGACAGTCGCGCAGAATGTTCCGCACTTGTTTCTAGAGACCTAGCAGCAGATGCGTAGATACGCTGAGAACTCAAGCGCAATTCTCTATCCGTAAACGTCTCCGACTCGCGAGACAATGCATGACGTTCACGATCAGCGGACAGTCGCGCATCATATTCTTGACTGGTCTCTAGAGACCTGGATGTAGATGCATAAATACGCTGAGAACGCAAGCGAGCTTCGCGATCCGAAGAGGTTTCTGCGGAGCGAGTTGCAGCCTGATTTTCTCGAACAGCATCAAGTCTATCCTGACGCTCTTCGGTAGATTCTTGGGATCTTATGATCCTCAACCTTTTAGCTCCTTTGGAACGTTGGGAAAGATTTGACCTCTTTCTAGTCATGGTTATAGTTTTATTCTGAAGATACCTGATCAATTAAAACCTAAGTGACTGCTCCCCTGCGTTACCGGGTAGGCTGACGTGTCACGAAGATAAATGGAAAAGGAAATTAAACACTCCAATAACATAAGCCCGAAGGCATATTTACTCGATAAAATAAAATAATAAATGGGAGTTTTAGCCAGTAGAGTCAAATTTTCAATGATTCATAGAATTTCCATCGAAAATCAGTCCTAAACTGTTACCGCCTTCACCGCGTGGAGGTAATCCCAGCTTATGTTATTTTATAATTATACAGTGAAATTAGTAATAGCTTTGATTTCCACATCAGGGGTTCCAGATCTACAATCTTTATACGTCAACAGAGAGTGCTCATCAAGCTGAACAACTCTTGCTAAGACGTCATTCCTATATATGTTATAGTGTAGCTGGGCTGTTGGAGTTCCACATCAGCTGTTCCAGATCTTCAAATTTTATACGACAACAGAGAGTGCTCATCAGGTTGAACAACTCTTGCTAAGACGTCATTCCTATATATGTTATAGTATAGCTGGGCTCTTGGAGTTCCACATCAGCTGTTCCAGATCTTCAAATTTTATACGACAACAGAGAGTGCTCATCAGGTTTAACAACTCTTGCTAAGACGTCATTCCTATATTTGTTATAGTGTAGCTGGGCTCTTGGAGTTCCACATCAGCTGTTTCAGATCTTCAAATTTATTCTCTTAGCAGAAAATGCTCATCACGTGAAACAATTTTTGCTATGGTACCATTTTTGTATCTCTTATAGTTTAGCTGGTCTGTTGCGGTCCTGCATCAGGTGTTCAAGTTTCCAAGATAAATTATAGCCTATATGTTGCCCAGACTTAATACCTATACAACAAAAAGAAAATTATTCAAATCCGTCCAGTAGTTCCGAAGATTAGCGTGTACAAACAAACAGACAAACAGACACACAGACAAACAGACAGATTTTTTTTTTTGGTTTCGTGCTCTATTACTGTTTCTAAACCCCCTTCAATTATTATTTTTTTAATATATTCAATGTACAGACACAGTTTTTTTACTGTTTTATTATATGTATAGATATAATTCTTCAGACTCTTCAGTACATGTGTTTATCACCTAACTCCTCTTAAACGGCTAGACCGATTTGAAATTTTGTGTGTATATTTGAGTAAGTCCCTGGATGGTTTGAAAATAAAATTGGACCTGGTAGGCTGTTTGGACAGGACAACTGTCTTTCGGATCCGCTAGTAGTATATTTACATATTTAGTATAGTCTTTGAAACTGCAAGTCATTTTACTCCATCCTCGGTCACTCTCACCTAGCTGCATCCAGCTAAGCAGTAACAGCCTGTGGTCATCCTACTGGAAGTTTTTAATTTACTATCTCCTCTTGTGAATTACTATAGGTCTTGCACTTGATCCTCGGTCACTCTCAACTAGCTGCAACTAAACCTGCTGGGATTGTCGTTCCACTTAACCTGAGGGATCCTACTCTTACGTTTTTCGTCTCCACTCAATCCAAAGTCTTATAGGCCTCTGCCTCTCATCTAGCTGCTGCCAGCCACTCTTCCAAGATTGTCGCTCCTCGATTCCCTGTTTCCACTCAAGAACACGTCTACCCCAAAACTCATCAGTTCGACGGCATATATGGCCGGTTCATTGGCACTTCGGCTTGTTTAGCCTAATCAGGTTAAGAGGCGATTTGAGAACACTATCAGTTGTAGACGAACCATCAATCATCATTAGATAAATCTACGGCTTTTTATCGGTACTTAAAATAACTCCGCAGCCGCAAAGGTCACCGAATCCGCGTAAATTAAAGATTATTTTTGACAAAATTGTCTCCAGAAATATACTTCAAAGCTTGTTTATTGTTTCAATAACGAGGTTTCTTTGTAGTTGTCACTGACAAAATGGAGAGATGCCAGAATTATTTTTGTTATCATGTCACTGACAGTCAGTCAGCGAGTCTGTCAAAGTGCGTTTTTTTGTGGGCAGTGTAGAACGCATATCAATCTGGATCGTAATTAGTCATTGGGGTAAATCGGACGAAGCATAAGGAGTATGTTAGTCGTCAAGTCAGTAGTTTCAGGCATGACTATGAATCAATGTAGGTTCTAGGCAGACAAGGGCTTGTTGATATTTACGAACTTTACGGTGAACTCGAAAGAAAAAATGAAAATAAAGAAAAGGCGAGAACGATACGATGTTCTGAATTTGAATTGGGATAAAAAATATGATATGGTAGCATAATGCTATGCTAGCCTCGCTAAGTCGCTAGAGTCGGGATAGGTGGACACGGAACGTAAACAGGATTGTATTGTCCGGGAATAAACAGCAACACAGTTGCTATTCATAGCAACCCCGGGACGCACTACGCATTTGTTTTTTGCAGTCCCCCTACGCAGATATTTAAATAAACGTCTGTTTTTCAATGACGTTCACACTCAACTGTTTTAAATTAAAAACAACAGAATGCGCACACGCAAGTAACGTCACGGTAAATGCTGCATCAATTCTTTTCAATTGTGGCTTATTTGTTATGAAAAACAATAATGTTTTTTTTAATGTTGATCATTTGAATGATCAAGAAGAACCAAAGTAGAGTGTTACTGTGTTAATGATGGGTAGTACAAAGTAGAAAGAGAGGAAATACTGCTCCAACCCTGAATCAATTGGGATGAGGGCGTGATGATGGTGATAGCGAGCATAAAAGGGGAGGATCCGATTTAATAAGATTTATTCCGTCTAAATGAAGTGCAATTGGTGAAATAAAAATAGTATAAAAAAAACTGCAAAAAAAACTTTAGTGGACGCAGAATTATAAAATCCAAGCTGATAAAAATAAGTTATAATCAGTACAAAAAGTCTCAAATTCTCAAATTCTTTATTGCGTACCATAATGTATATAGTTGGTAGGGAAGTAATTATATTAGTCACAATTATGGACCCTGTCGGGCACAGCATAGGTCAAGTAGGAGAGAGAAGGAAGAGCACTGGTCGTTTAATGTAACAAATTGTATTATTAGTTAAGTAGTTAGTAGGTTATATATTTATTAATACAGAATTCAATTTAAGAATTATAAGTATTGTATTATAAATTATACATGTTTATTTATTTAGTAACATTAGAATAGCCATTTATTAAAAAAAATATTCCTTTTAATTAATAATTATTGTTTTATTTACTTATTATAATTTTTTATTTATTGCGTAATTAATATTTATTATTATTATGGTAAGTAATTTATTGAATGCTTCATATTTTTTAATTTTTGTTATTGTATATTTTGCGTATTATTAATATTTGTAGATACAAATGGATACCTAGTTTTGAAGTTACCTATAATTTATCATTTAAGTATTCGCTTATACTATAGTAGGATTTGCTTATAAGAAAAAGTTTCAATTTATTGATAAAGATATTATATTTATTTAAATTCTTTATTATCTCGGGTAACTTATTATACATTTTTATGGACATGACAAAGGTACTGTTGGAGTGCATTTTTAGTCGCGATTTTGGTAAGTTTAGTCTATTTTTATGTCTTAAAATAATTTTCGTTTGTATGTCCTCTCTTTTTGTAAAGAATTCTGGGTACTTACGCACGAACTTACAAATTTCAAAAATATAGAGACAGGGTAGGGATAAAATGTTTAGTTCCTGAAAATGGGGTTTACAGCTATCGGTGACCTCACTATTTACTAAGATTCTAATTAGTTTTTTTTGTAGGGTAAATAGCGTTGGCGCGTCAGTGCTGTTGCCCCATAAAATGACACCGTATTTGAGCCATGCGTAGGCGTACGCATAGTACGTTACTAGTGCAGTTTTAAGGTCTGTGGTTTTTTTGATCTCGCGGAGGGCGTATGAAAATTTAGATATTTTTGCTCTTACTTTCTGAATGTGTGACTTCCAATTTATATGTGTATAAATGTTTAGGCCTAGTAATGTGAATTTATCAACGACTTCTAATTTATTATTTTTAAAGCTAAAGTTTATATTTATTGGTATTTTTTGGCAAGGGTGGAATGAAATAATTTTAGTTTTATTGAAGTTAATTTCGAGGTTGTGTTCAATCATCCAATTTGTTGTAGAATCTAGTATGGAATTTAGTTTATCATTTAGATTGATGTTATTCTCGCATGAGGTAAGTATAGATATGTCATCCGCAAACAGGACACATGACTCATTTATATTATTAGGAAGGTCGTTTACGTAAACAAGAAATAAGAAACACCCTATTACGCTTCCTTGCGGGATTGAGGCGGTTATTTGTTTACTGTCGGATCTGATTAATTCTATTTTATTTTTACTGTTGTTATAATATTCTATTTCAACCATATGTTCCCTATGTTTTAAATAAGATACAAACCAGTCATAGCATTTGCCGCGGAGTCCTATACTATATAGTTTACTTAATAGTATTTCAAATTGAACTTTATCATATGCTTTAGTCATATCAAGTAGAAGTCCTACTGCGTACTTTTTATCATTAATGATATCAAGGGCTTTTTGGATATATTTGTAAACGGCCAAGATAGTGGAACGGTTTTTTCGGAAACCGTTTTGGCACTCATTAAAAATATGATATTTTTCACAAAATGCATAAACTCGATTACACATGGCTTTTTCGAATATTTTGGAAGCTGTCGGTAAGAGGGCAATGGGGCGGTAATTATTCGGATCAGTTTTAGAATTTCTTTTTGTGAATAGGTTTTATAAGAGCTTTTTTTAAGAGATTGGGGAAAGCTCCTTCGAATGATTGGTTTAATAATTTATAAAATGGCAAAGTTAATTCATCTGCACATTGTCTTAATAAGGTACGTGGAAGTTCATCAAAGCCGTGACTTTTTTATTTTTCAAATTTTTTATTAATGTGTTCACCTCATAAGGATCAATTGGACTGAGGAAGATTGAATTCTCTGTAGGGCATACAGCTGGAGATCTTTTCGGTTTTCCGGATGAGTTGTTCGTAGCCTCACCGATAGAAGCAAAAAAATCATTAAATATTTTTGCTACCTCTTTGGGTTCAGAAGTTACGCAATTATTCGTTTGAAGGGTTATGTTACATTTCTCACTTGCTATTTTTTTGTTTGTACGTTCATTTACAATGCTCCACATTGTCTTAACTTTATTATTAGATTTAATCATTTTATTTTTGTAATGTAATTTCTTTGCTGTCATTACCGTCTTTTTTAGAATTTTTTCATATTTTTTGTAATATTTAGTTAGTATCGGATTGTTTGTTTTTGTTGTTAGTATTTTTAATAATCTTTTCTCATTGCAAGAGTTTTTTATGCCTACGGTGAGCCAGTATTTTTTATATTTTGGTTTTAACTTAATTTTTTTAAATGGTAAACACTGATTTAATATGTTAATGAGTGTGTCATTAAAAGCTTGATAATTACTGTTCATGTCTTTTGCAGTTGTTATAACATCATTCCAATTTATTTCTTGTAATTTAGACTTAAATTTTGATATATTTGTTTGATTGTAAAATCTTTTCTTGACGTACCAGGCGATTATTTTGTTTGATTAGGCAAGTTTAAGTGTAAAATGGTACTATTATGGTCTGAAAATCCTAGTTCTTCTACAGTTGTGTACATATCTTTGAATTTAAAATTTGTAAATATTAAATCTAAGCATGTAGTTGTGTTTAACGTTACACGTGTCGGGTTTTTTATGTGTTGGGTAAATTTGTATTCCTGCATAAAATTTATGATTTGGTTCGATTTAAGGTTATTTGATAGTATGTTAATGTTGAAGTCGCCTCCTATAATTATATTTAGTTTAGAATATTTATTATTTATATATTTTAGAATTTGATTAAGTTGCTGGTAAAATACTTCTTCCTCTCTTCTATTCCAATACATAGTTATAATTAATAAGTTTTCTTTAGGCAATTCAGTAGCACATAACTCTAGTACATATTCTATAGATTTATCTGTTATATCACTTCTATTTATGGAGTCTATATGTTCTTGAAGCAGAATACAGACACCGCCGCCTGTTCGGGTACTGCGACAGTACGATGTTGCAAATTTATAGCCGCTTATCTTAATTAATTCTAGTTTTTCTGCTGAGAGCCAGGTTTCCGAAATACATATTGCTTTGTACATATAATTTTGGGTAATGAAAGCGTCAAGTAGGTGTTGTTTGTTGTTAAGACTTTGGAAATTCTGGAATAGTATTTTAAAAGGTAGGTCTTTGTTTGCGAATTGTTTGGTTTGCAGATTTACTCGGCATATCCATATAGTGAGATTGGTTAGTGATGCTCGTCGTTCTCGTTTCGTTTTCCTGGTAAGTTGAATCTACATGTTGAGGTTTGATGTTGTGATATTTTTTGATAATTGATTTTCCATCTATGTATAATTGGTTGTTTCTTATTATTGCGTGGTGTCCGCTTTGTCTAGCTTTAAATAATTCTTCTCTCATTTGGGCCCTTTCTTTGCGTGATTTCGCGTCTAAAAACTCTGAAATACCCAGTCCAGTTCCCTGGAAGCACTGGCTGCTGCTAACGATATACCTGGTCATTCTTTTACTGAGAAGTTCTATTACAAGCGGTCTATTCTTAGTGCCTTTTCTTCCTACTCGATACATGTCTTCTATGTAGCCCGATAGGTCTACGTTGACTATATCGCGGAATAGTTCTATCAGTCTGCTATAAAGTTCACGTTCAGGTTCTTGATAATACTCTGTAAGGCCATATAGTACTAGTTTGTGGTGATGGTTTTCAGGTATGCTTGGTGCTTGGAGTGTCCGAGTTGATAGATCGCGTACTTCTTTTATTAAACTTTCATTTTCTAATTGTAGTGTTGCTACTTTAATGTTAATGTTTTCTATTTCATGCTTTCTATGTTCATTTTGTACAGTTAAGGTATTCATTTTGGAGTTAAAATCTAGTTCCAATTCCGTAATAGCTCTATTAATCTCCGTTTGTATTGTGTTCTGTAGTTCTTCAATTATATATTTATTATTTTCTTTCAAACGTTGTATAATTAAGTTGCTCAAACTTTGCATACTTAATTGACCCTGTGTGTTGTTCAAAAAATTTATATTTTCACGAGTAAAACTTGTATTTTTTATTTCAGTATTGGCAATATGCTCTGTCTGTTAAGTGTCACCTAACAAACTCAGGTCTTCAGAGCTAGTTGTGTCATTAATGGAATTTATAGTTTTCTGTCTCATAGTAATGTTATCGCTCGCTGTAGGTGTGATTAGGTTGTTGTATTCAGGGCATTTTTGGGATCGTATGGGAGTGTCAGAGTTTCCTGCCTTAGGTATTTTACAGACGCATGTCTGGCACTTCCAGGAGTTTCTAAGTTCCAATCTCATCGATTTCTGGTAATACTCTTTTTTTACACCAGCACACTCCAGATCATATCCACACTTACAGAGCGAACAAATAAGATTTTCCCTTATAGGCAACTTTTGTCGGCATCCTGCACATAGGGAAGCTGGCGCCATCTCTTGGAGAACTTTTTATTTATTTAGAAGGTTTCAAGAGCTACTGATGGCGACACCTAATTAGTTGTGGGAATAAAACTATAGTAATCGACTTTTGGGTCTCTGGTTATACCTTCTGACGATAGATGGCGTTAGTTTCTCCGTAGCTTTGACACCTAATTAGTTGTGGGAATAAAACTATAGTAATCGACTTTTGGGTCTCTCGTTATACCTTCTGACGATAGATGGCGTTAGTCTCTCCGTAGCTTTGGTTTTTTTGCTTCAGTTTCTTGTAAGATGGATAGACGGCGCTTATACACAGTAAATGAAGTATGGATGACTTGTATTTTTTTATCTTATTTGGATGTTAATGCTTTATATTATTAGATTATGTACCTTTTCACTTTCTTAAGTTTTCCGGGATAGTCCAGTATACATCCGTTTCTTGAAGAGTATTAAAAAAGTAAGCACTTTTAAATTTTTCTAGTCGTTATTTTTCTAACACTTTTTGTTGTTATTAGTCAGTTATATTGAGTATTTTGCACGTACTTCAATATCATTTACTTTAAAACACTAAAGCTTTTGTTTGAACACTGTTTCGTCAATGGATAATCACTTGTTCTATTTATAAGAATTGTTTGTACGGAGCTGATTGATTGTGTACGCACAGCAGCGCCCTCCCTCCAAATATCTCTGTCATCATGTAAATAGTCTGACATTGACAGCATGTTACCTCCCCAAAAACAACTGAATTTAATTATCCTCCAATAATTCAAAAAATCTGCACCTCGAGCCAACTCGTTAAATGATCAGCACTGATGATTTTGATGAATTCACCAAATATATTTTTTTATCCAAAAAACAAGTAACTGAAAATAATTCGAGTGCCAAAATGCAAACATGTTTCGTTTGCAAAATCTTACATGTTTATAGCTATATTTCTTTAAGACAAGGTCGTCTACACATTTTTCTATCTAAACTCTAAATTATACAAAGTTGGCGCTCATATGAATAACGGAAGTAGGAAGTTTTGTTCATATTTCTGATCGGGAATCAGGAAATGGCCATGGCGGCAATATTCTTTGTTTTATGGAGTAGTTATCTTTGCTGTGGTTAAAAGGCTGAGATCTCAGGCGGAAATTTGAAATTTTGTGGATGGTTTAATTTGACTGATGGCTAAATTTGTTCATTCTATCTTGAAACGGCCCGGACTTAGGGCCGACCTAACGAGGGACCCAGGGCCCCTAGGTACTTCGAAATTTGATTCCGAAGCCATTTTCGCACCCTACGTGCTGCACCTGCCCCCCTTTAGTCCACCAGTGCAACGAAGCAATGAGATTTTGCAGAGATATAGACATAGATTGGAGTTATCTATTGAATTTTTAATTATTAAATGAACTATTTTTCTCTCAGTTTATAATATTTTTTTTTTACTTTTTTTTGGGGTGCTCGTGGCTAAGTAATACCTGCCGCACGGGTCGATCCAACAGGTTAAGCTACGCTTGCCGGGGTCGGTCCGTGGATGAGTGACCATCTTTACATACCGAGACTCCTCCGTGCCTCGGAAAGCACGTTAAGCCGTTGGTCCCGACTGTCATTTGTAGATCTTTGACAGTTGTTACGGGTCGTCAGAAGCCCGAAAGTCTGACAACCAGTCTTACTTACCAAGGGGTATCGTGTTACACGGTACTTAACTGGGTTGTGGTCAGATAGGCAGCCGCTCCATGTAAAATACTGGTATTCAGCTGCATCCGATTAGACTGGAAGCCGACCCTAACATTTTGGGAAAAAGGCTAGGCAGATGATGCATAATATTATTTCCGCCTGCCGTCAGGCAAGCAAACTGGTCGGGATAGCTGGGTGGGTGGGGCCCCTAGGCTAGCTGGGCCCCTAGGCCAGTGCCTTGTGTGCCTAGGCGTAAATCCGACGCTGGTTATTGGAAATTAAATTGTTTATTCTGTGAATCGGAATGATCTGGTGTGTATCGGAATCACTGATAGATGGAGTCGACATTTCCTATCTGATAGTTAATTGATTCAGGCGTGACCTTGAGGAAATCCATTATAAAATGATGATGTGGATATATTTAGTAACCTGTTCCGCTTAGCTATTTCTAAAGAGTCTGCGCTCAGTACTTGGTGTGGCAACACGCCGTGTTCGAGTTTACGACAAGTCAATCGTCATCCTGAGGATGCCTCGTTGAGAGGTGAAACACGTCGATTTCTTTCAGGGTCTTTTTAAGACTCTTTAGAAATAGCTAAGCGGAACAGGTTACTAAATATATCCACATCATCATTTCCTATCTGACTACCCCGGAGAAGAAATGGGGAAACAAACTCAGGGGTCCAAGTCTCTTTAGTCCTCACTACATGATCCTCAAATGATCTGACCAAGTTTATGACCACTTCAGACACTAATGTGTCTGACTGGACAGGTTCACTCAAATCTGTGTGGTTCTTTCCTCAAAAGACCATTTCAGACACTAATCTACATGGTCCTCATATGGCCTGACCAAGATTATGTCTGGACTTTAAAAGAGACTGTGACCTCTGAGTTTGTTTCGGCCTTTCTTCTCAGAGTAGTCAGATAGGAAACGCCGAACTCAACTAGCTTATTTTTTTTTTTTTAATATGACGTGTAAAAGTGATTCCGATATCCTATTTACAGAATAAACAATTTCATTTCATTTCATTTCATTTCACACGGTCTTTTGAAGAAAGAACATGAATTCATGGTTACAGTTTGCGCGTCGATATCCCTGCCACCCTTTATACTATTTGTTGCTCACGACTTCGTCTGCGATTCCGTATTAAAAGTAGGTCCCAGGCTACCTATCTGTCAAATTTCATAACGATAGGTTCAGTGGTTTAGGCGTGAAAAGATAACAGACAGATAAACAGAATTACTATCGCATTTAAAATAATAATATTAGTATGGATATACCTTAGTTATTAACTAGATTCAGGATTCTTTATTAGTGGCTTTTGTGCACATGATTATTATTCAGATTTATTACAGTTGTAATATCAATCATGTAATTGCGTTTAATTAAAATAGGTTTTTATTTTTATTAATTTACTAGCTGCGCCCCGCGGTTTCACCCGCATAAGTCTCGATCCCGTGGGAATATCGGGATAAAAAGTATCCTATGTCCTTCTCCGGGTCAAGGTCTATCCATATCCCAAATTTCATCCAAATCCGTTCAGCCGTTTTAGTGTGATGTCGTGACCAAGGGAAATAGGGATTCATTTTTATATATTAATTTATATATCTTTTGATTAGATATATCTTAAGAATAGATTCTTTTCTATTTTGTGAATGTGAGAACGCTGTAGGCTTAGTGGACTGTAGATTTATTGACCATTTTCTATTTTCTTATGTACCTGGTACTTATTGAAAGATCTACTGTCCTCCCATACCTAGTCACACTGTTATTTGAAAGAATTGTAAAAGCCAATTATTTTTAAAAGAGTAACCGTGGAGTTTCTTGCCGGCTCTTCTCCATAGGAAACGACCATTTGGGACCGTGCACCTAGCTTCTGACGTTTCATAAGTGCCCATGTAGGTCTATGTGAAATAAAAATATTTTGAATTTTGAATATCCTTAGATCACTCTAGTAGATGTCTATGGAAGCACAAGCAACATGGATTTTGACAATCATATTTTAATATTCATGAGTTGGCACTACCTGGTTCTACATTCAAATCAATATTCATACGTCAGAAATACGCGGGAAACTGCAGCTCACGTTATAAAACGTCAGTGCGACATTTACCGATAAGGCGATAACATTATATCCTTACGATTAAAGTAGGCAGTTATTACGTAACGTATTATGTAACAGCTTTATGAGTAACTTACTTTTTTTATACATCTTTCGGTGTTCTTTATTGAGATTTTAGGAACCGTTCAAGAATTTAAGTTTTTTTTATGGATTTATTTATGGATGTTGCAGCATTTCTCTGATTCATTCATTCTTTCATTTCTTCTCATTCATTGCCTTCAGGCAATGACCTGTTATCTGATAGTAGGACCATCATTTTAGGCACATTAAAGAAAGTGAAAATATTTGATGACCATTTCTTGCTACTTATCTATTTCATTGGTAATTAAATAGACACGTAGCAAAAAATTAAGACTGGGTTGAAACAAAGGCAAGAGAGGACTATGACGTAGCTATTGTTACAAAGGAGAATTCAAAAAACTTTGGTAGTTTATGAAATCATCCATGTATAGAGACAGCAAACATAAATCGTACAAAAATCATTCGCCAGGATTGAAAAGAAAGCCTCGTTAGCCGATGTTCGCACGGACGTAATAAAATCGCGGCGATTTGTTTTTTCGAGCGTGCGCCGAGGTTGAAAAACACCGAGAGTTGAAAATCCAGTGCGCGATAAAATCCCGCCGCGATTCGATTACGTAGGTACGTGCGACAGCTCCTAAGTCCGCAGACGCTAGTAAGTTCCTCTCACTCGAAAGAGCCTAGCAACACGCTTTAGAATGCAGACGACCTTGGCTTGTTGATGAACTTTATGCAAAAAGCAGTTACACTCAGAATTATTAAAAGTGGCTGCTAGTTGCTAAAGAATTACGTTTTGTATTGAAGTGCTCTTTAGCCATTACATATACGATGGCTTTCCATCATAGTTCAGTATTGCTAATTAGTAAGGGAGAATTGGAAAGAGATGGCTGGATGAAAATAATGGAATCATATTCAAAGGGTAGGATGATGGGAAGGGGAAGCTGTTGTCCTTTTTTGACACTATTAGTTAAACTATAAAAGGAGGCCCTATATCCAGTAGTAAGATATTGAGGGCAATGAATGCTGATGACGTTTGGACATCTTCAAAATTTTGTTACTATGCCCATCTTAAGTTTCTATAGCCTTAACTACCTCATGCCATCAAAATCTATTCAGTTCTTTAGATCCCATTAAGAACTGCCAAATAGGTAGAGATATGATTTTGCATTATTCAAACTAAATATAGCAATCAGTTTTTGCTTTAAGGAAAATTATTTTGGTATTCCTTTAACATGGACAAAAAGGTAAATTACATAACCTAATCAAAAAATAGTTTTACTTATTGCTTTTGTTACAGTTAAAAACATTTATTTATTAAGACTAACGCCATATTTTACAATCCTCATGTAAATCATGAATGACTGGATTTTCTAATGATTCAAGAGACAAGAATTTTACGATTCAAAACATTTCTGGATGTCATCCAAAATTTATTAGTTAACGCTCATTACATATGTCAAATTCGTGGAATTTCTATATTTTGTGTTATCTCCGGAAAGTGATGTAACTGTTACTATGCTCAAAATTAACATTATAAATACGAAAGTTTCGATGTTTTATTAGTTAATCACGAATAAACTACTGAAAGGTTTCGGATGGACTGCAGAACACTCGGGATAACTGCAAAAGATGCTTTGAACCCCAACAAAATATAACGTAGCCTTTGCTAAAACTATGATCTGACAACTGGATTGTGGAGGTCAGACAACTCCGATAGGCAGTCGTTCTATGTAAATTTCTGGTTTAGCTGCATCGTGTTTGATTGGTAGCTGGCCCCAAAGTTAGGTTGAGGAAAGGCAAAGCAGATGACTGAGAGCCTGATCAGTCAAAAGAACAGAAAAATCATCCTCCGTCGTCTCTTTGATAACGTGTACAGGATTAGCACCAACTTTGACCTCTGATAAGACTTTGCACTTTAAAATCATTACTATCATGCATGATATTTCTTGACATTAATTATTTATGTAATATTAACTCTAATTAAAAAAAAAACATGAATGAATCAGTAGGTAATCACGCTTTACTGCCAGAGCTAAAAATAGCTAAAGACTAGCTAAAGAGCTATTCTTGGATGTTTTTACATTTCTATGGCTTTATAGATCTTTTGTTTCTCTTTCAAAATTGCCTGACTGCATCGTTGGTCTAGTGGTCGCAAGCGGTACTGCTAAGCATGAGGTCCCGGGTTTGATTCCTAGGTCGGACAGTGTTATTGGGTTTTCCATAAGGAATTTCTTTGTAGCAGCCCGGAGTCTGGATCTGTGTCCGGCTAATGTCAATAGGCTCGCCCCCTATTACATGGGACTTAAACATAACTGGCGAAATGTGGGTGCACCTTTGCCAAACCCTACGGGGAATATAAGCGTGATGTTATGTTATAAAAATGCTTGCGATCTTTTTATCGTTATCTTTAGAATCTACTATTGATCTTTGGTATTCCTTTACTATTGCCATATTCAATTTGTACGTTATCAAAATGTTTCAAATACTTTATTGGTTTAAGCTTTGGTCAACAAACTGCTAGCAGCAGCTATACATTTGACATTAGACTTCCAGATCAAATCAGGCTGTCTAGAGATCTGGGAATAACCCTCGCCCAGTAAGTACTATACGTAGAGTAGTAAACGCTAAAGTGACGATAAAGCTTTGAAATCATATTATTGAACTAAAAACTCATAAGTTAGTAAATTTCAGTATACGCGACTTGTCCGCAATGTCCTCATGTTATAGATCGGATTGCGTTAATGCAATTGCCGTGAACGTGACAAATCACGCTACTCCACGTGTGCCATAACAGCATAAGTGCACATGTGTGACTGCATCCGTACAATGCGGGATATTTATAGATAGGCTGTTAATTTAATGGCGGTTCCGGGTTCCATTTTTAAATGCTGCGTATGATTTTTTTTTCCTTATAGGATTTTATAGCCAGGGATTGTTTTTATTATTTTGGCCACAATATGTTTAACACAAATATTGCCGATGTTTAGAACTACTTTTGGTGCAAGTAATGATTGGATGCAGTTCTGTTTTATTGTAGAATGTTTCAATGCTTTGTATTACTTTTAATATAGTACAGGAAATAATTTTTATCTTACCTTAATTCATCTTGGTCGGGCCAAAAACATTACCCTGCGAGACCCCGTCATTAATAGGTAGACTTTTACGCACTAGACTTCTCAAATCAGGGTGAAAACAAAGGATGTATTCCTAGACCAACATATGGCAAGCAGGAAGTCACCTACTGACACAAATCTTATAAACGAATTCATTGAGCTTAACCATGTTTACAATATTGAATGAATGAGCTGAAACTATAAGTTTCATTACAAAAATAGATCTGACCTTGTGACCTCAGCATTTACGCAGTATTTAAATCTGACTACAATGAAAAAAGAAATGAATACTTAAGTAGTATGAATTAGTTTCAAACTTTCGAGAAGGTATTCAATTGATAGATGACTCACTAACCGGGGCCTATGACATCAATAAACAAAACAAAGGAATTTAACAATCATCAGCTTCCTAGCCTTTTCCCAACAATGTTGGCGTCGGCTTTTAGACTAACCGGATACAGTTGAATACCAGTATTTTAGATCCAGCGACAACCTATCTGACCTCCACAATCTGTCTGACTACTCGCAACGACTGCCAAAGATCTACGAATGAAATGGGCCCAATGGGATAACGTGCTTTCCAAGGCACGGAGAGGTCTCGTTATGAAATAAATAGTCACCAATCCACGTATAGGCAAACCGAAAGGTGAAGAATTGGGATTCTAATTCGGTTTTATCCATGATTACAAATTACAGTGAATAAATCGAAACAAAGAGTAAACTAGCAGAAAACTACTAAGGTTTGTGTTAATTTAGATTTAATAACACACCTGTGGGAGTAACCCACAATTAAATGCAATTTTGTTGTAGGACAATATTTGTCAAAAAGTGTTGAAAAGACAGATAACATGAGGATTTTCAAGCAATTTTGGACCATATGCAGTGCAGCTATTATTGCCATTTTAACTTGCCCTGTAAACTGCTATGGTAGGGGCCCATTTCAATGAAGAAGCACCGAACTCAAATAATATTCCTCAAAAATAAATCATGAATTAAATGATGCAGAAATAATCTTATGAACAAAACTATTATAAAAAGAACAATGGTAAATATCTAAGAATTTAAAACTCATTGTTTTTATGTGCATGTTAATTACCAAATAACTAGCTGAGAAACATGCATTTTTAACACTTCATGAACTACTGAATAACTTAGGAATTAACCTACTTAGATGCTAAAGTAATTGGTTCTGTTTATTTTTATTTTTTTGGTTTGTAAATAGAGGGGTAATTCCCGTATTTTTAAGAACGTTCGCATTCTCATCTCAATCTGTCAGAAATACCTCCAATTTACCTATATTTTTGTCAAGTTTTGACATTGATTGTCACTGAGGTGAGATTGCGACTAGATTTTGAATGTTTTTAACCGACTTCCAAAAAGGAGGAGGTTATAGGTTCGTAGCGTTTTGTTTGAGTTTTGTTATTAAATTATTATAAGCTGTCAATGGCCAGTGTTGTAACACTCGTCGGTAAAATTGTCTATGGCTCTGACATTCAAGTAATAAACAATCTTGACATAGTTCTACTACTTGGTTACGAGGCTTTTGGCTAATTTGTGAAAGTGCATTTTATGTAATATTTTTTGGAATGTGCGTTTAGTTTGTGCAGAATAAACAATTTTTCTTTGTTTTTCTTTCTTTTCTGTCTAGCATATATGTTTTTTTATGTATGTCCACCGATTTCTCCGTCAATTGTGGACCGATTATGAAAATTCTTATTTGTTTGAAAAGGTATCTCTTTAGGTAGTCCCATATAAATTTTATTAACTTTGCTTGGATAGTTTATGAGTTATATTCAATAATACATTTTTTTTTTCTCTTTGTATGTGGATTTTAGGATAATTTCCTGTCACTGATAATTACAGAGCAGGTAGTGGTATTCGAATTTGTGTGGGGTAGGGACCACAACTAAAAAGTGAAAAATAAAAACTTTTGAGAAAAAAAAATGTCTGGAAGAAGGTGGAGGTGGTGGAAGTCGGACTTCGAAAATTTAATTTATTTTTCAATTTGTAGTGTTTTTTTGGAAGTCAGTTGTTTTTTAATTACGGCGATATTTGCTTTTTGTTATTAAAAACAGTATTTTTGTACGACATAAATCTTGAATGAGGGATGATGGCATTTTTATCCCTCTTATCAGTCTTAGCAGTGACAACTTAGCAAATAAGATTTCTTAAGATTCTAGGGCTTACGCTACATTTTCTTTAATAAGTTGTATCTAGAAAGAACCATTTTGGTTCTTACGATATAAATAATAATATCAGGCAATATGGACGAATAAGTTTAAACATTTTTTTTTAGGTATTTTAAGAGTTCATTTAGTTGAATTTTGATTTCCCTCTAATTAACTCTAGAAAATACGGTAAGTGACTTATATCTATCGGTTAGAGACTAGAAGTATAAATATAGTAGGCAAAAACAAAGAAAAAACAAAACAAAAAAATATTATTTAAGAAAATTTACAAGGAAATCACCACTTTCTGGTATTCATTCAAACTTTTTTGTAAGTATAAACTTCTTTTGATAAATCCATTGTCCTTTTTTTGTTTATTTAACTCCATTAAGCATTGAACCTAAACTGATTGTATTTTTTATAAACATTGATTACGTTTGGATTTTACTATCTTTTTTTGTTTGCGCTCAGTGCTTGGTGTGGCAACACGCCGTGTTCGAGTTCGCGACAAGTCAATCGTCATCCTAAGAATGCCTCGTTGAGAGGTGAAACACGTGTCGATTTCTTTCAGGGTTTTTTTTAAAGACTTTCGAAATAGCTAAGCGGAACAGGTTACTAAATATATCCACTTCTATTGCATTTTATCTTTTATTGATAAACTTCTGATAGACTATCATTTCAGGGTTTACTTATAATTGTTGCTTAAGGTTAAGCAATGATTAACATCTGTTTTTGTTCAGCTGTCTCTCAACTTTAAGGATTATCATCATAATCTTACTGCCCTTGTCCCATGTTACGTGGGGTTGGCGCACACGTTTTCTTTTTCCAATCTCCCCTGTCAAGCGTCACGCTATCATTCACTCCCTTCTCTTTCATATAATTCCTCTCACAATCCATTCATCTTTTCTTTGGCCGTCCTGTCCCTCTCCATCCATCAACATTTATATTCATTACTCAAAATTTACAAAAATAAGCCTTTTCTATCTAGATGAAAAGTCAATCATCATCCAAGTTAAGCTAGGATACAAAGATTAGCCAATGTTAATAGCAGGTCTGACTGTTCAGATTGTTCAGGACATATGCATAAGCATTCTCACTGGTGAATGTCTTTTAGATGTACCTTTAAGACTAATGCATTACTAAAAACTATATTCAATCAATCAAATGGCTTAAACACTATGAGATACACTAAACGCCCATAGACGTTGTAACAATAAAACTTCTATTGTTTTGTTCGGTGTCTCAGAAATTGTTAAATTAGTTTTAAGATAAAAAGTCAGTCAGCTGTTATTAAAATTAATTGAATTTAAATGTTTTTATGTAGTTTAATATATTGTTATGATAAATGAATGAAATTAGGAATGCTTTTAGGATTTATTAATTTTAAATTGTTAAAATTTCGTTTTTGTGGTTAATATAAATGTTATGTTGCATTTATTAGTAATTAATTTAAAATTATAATTAGAATATTTGAGCGCCGTTGACGGCAAGACATAGCGTTTATTTTATTAATATTAACATCTATACTTTTTGAAGTGAAAACTTCTTTAGGCGCGTTGGGCATTTTTGAGATGAGACTAAACCATTGATTTCGCGACACCTGCACCATGACGACACCTCATTTTTGTTATGGATCAATGTTCTATGCAAGTATTTTTACTTTAAAGGTTTCGGAAGTTTTTTTTTTTTGTAAACGCGATTGTGCTTCGTATTTAGATAAGGTTACGTGCCAATGTTCTATACAAGTATTTTTCTCCCACCAAGGCGATTTTGTTTAAGTTTTCACTTCTCGATTTTGTCGGCACTCCCGGAATGCCACAAATTTTTTTTTGTTTACCTATGTTCTACAAATAAAAATATTTGAATTTGACACAGGGATCGAAAACCTTTATAAATTACAGTACCAGTATCAAAGAGTTTTGGTTACTTCTACGACTAAAGTTACCACTATCTGGGCAGAAGAAGAAATATATTACTTCATTTAGGTTACCGTTTTAATACCGGTTACACACACACACAGGTGATGCGCACCTTTGAGTAATACCAATGGCTTGTGTAAGATACAGGTAATTTATATTTCAGTAACCGCTATTAATACTGTTATATTCAATTTAAGCTAACCTTTAAAAATACCTTTAAAAATACCTTTGAGTAATACCAATGGCTTGTGTAAGATACAGGTAATTTATATTTCAGTAACCGCTATTAATACTGTTATATTCAATTTAAGCTAACCTTTAAAAATACCTTTAAAAAATAAAAAAATTGTAACCAAAAACAAATACCCACATTGATCATATTTGTTTCTGTCCTTGGTAAGACATACTTGGGTCTTGAGTGAGGTTCTGTAAATGTCTGTACCAAGGGTTATGAAATACTTATTTATTTATTGCCTTATTTCAAAAATATAGTTGTAGTTAAAAAAACGCATTTAATCTCAGTTTCTCTCTGTGTGCCCTTTGGCAAAGGCCTCCTCTAACTTCTTCCAATTCTCCCTGTTCCCTGCCTGTCCAGTCAACGTCTTTTTTCAGGCCTTACTCTATTAAAAGAATATGCAATTCTTTATTGCATTCCATATGTGCTACATAGATGGTATAACAAAGTAAAAGATCAATATGCACCCTGTCGAGCACACCAAAATTAGGAGAGGAAGAGGACTAAGTAGCAATTCAATATTATTATAAATTGTTAGATGTGTTTAATTAGGTGTATAATTATATATATTATTAGGTTTGTGTATATAGGTACAGTATATATACATACATAACATAACACCTTGTTTCCCCAAAGGGTTGGGTAGAGGTGTCCCTGTAGCAGGTTCACCCACATTTCGCCAGTTATGTTTTAAGTCCCATGCTAAGGGGGCGAGCCTATTGCCATCAACCGGGCACAAATCTAGACTGTATGATAGTATTTATTCATTATTTTAAGTATTGTATAAGAATAATGTAGGTTACGAAATTCATAGAATTATTTTTATTATTATTGTTATGTTATTATTATATTTGGATATTTATATTTGATTTTTAATATTCCATATTATATTATATACAGGGTTACTGGTAATTCGACGTATATCCGGCTGGAGCTAATAGGGAGGCTCAAAAGCAACAAATTTAATCCCCTATACCTTTTTGGATGGCCTAGGAAATAAGCATGTTTATGTAGCTATTTGTATGATCAGTGCCACTGTATTTTTTTTAAGCAAGTCAACATTATTTGTAGCCGTTGATAAGAATTATTTTTGTAATGGCTCATAATTTGAATTTTTATATTGATTTTGTACTTTTAATTGTTGTATTAGTTAAAGTATCAGGTACAAAATTAAGTTTGAATGGAGCCCATACTACCAGTACTTTTTATAAATTGGGAATTAAATGTCAAATTCTGGTAAAATATAATAAAAAAAAACCTTTAAAATTCAATATCTGGAAAATTACTTAACTTTGGCCATACATATAGGGAGTTAAATTTGTTGCTTTTAAGCCGATATTAGCTCCTGCCGGACATATGTCGAATTACCAGTAACCTTGTATATTTCATGTTTGGTGTATAAGAGAATTTATGAAGATTGGAGGCAGCTCAAGTTTGAAATGGTTAAAAACCAAACAGGAGTTCTATTTAGTTCTGTAAGCTGGTTTTGATTTGATTGTGAATTGTCATAGGTCTGTCACAGAAAAACACTTTATATCCAACTTTTGGGAGAAAAATAGACAACAAAGGACATCTAGAAACAGTACAGACCTCTTCTCTCTAACCTATTACACCACATTCATACAGAAATTAAGAGAAACTAGAAGTGGTACAAAACTAATCAAAACAAATGCTTCTTATAAAAATATTCCTGAAGAGATTCATAGCTTTAAGATTAAGTAAATGACATACTCTAAAAGACATTTGACAGCATCAGGTAAATAACTATTTGGGTAGGTACCTAGTGAAAATCCAATATTCCCGAGGAAAAAGTAAAACCTAAAGGGTAAAATAAAAAAGACATACCTGCGAATATGTGAGCCTTAAAGCGTACTGGGCAATTTGAGTAGTTCTCATTGTGTCCAAACTGTGGTCCTAACCAGTGTGTGGTCTGCAAAACAAATAACTAATTCAAAATCACGCAAATTATACACTACAAATTCTCCTTTTACATAACCTACACCAAATTTAATTTCAAAGAACACCCGCGAAATTTTTTGGCACACACCGTCCAATATATTTTTGTTATAAATTAACCGGTGTTTAGATTGTTTTTACATGATATTTAAAGATAAATTATTTAATTTCTATTTACGTACATGCACCCGCTGACTACTGCGAATGAAAGAAGAATCTAGATGTCGCTTGAATCAACTTTGATTGGCTGTTGTTTGACAGTTTTACTAAAGTGTTGCCGTTGTCAAATCAGAGAAACTACCTACTATTCAAATTAAATGTGTATTTTTGAAGAACGTGCAAAAAAAATCCACCGGTCATCAATGTCATGAAGCATTAGATAAACTTTTGGTTTTATATCTACGGCTGTCCAAATCCGTGTTTAGTAAATTCACTATCATTAGTCCAACCTAATTTTGTTTTCAGTTTTCGGTCATTTCGGCCGAAACATCAATTTTAGTCAATTTTCGTTTCTGCCTGTTAAAAATAAAATATTTTGGCCGAATAAATTAAGTGCTGATAAATAAATACTTTCAATTAATTTATTCAGAAAATAACCATGGTCACAATATCTGACTTAAAGCCTAATAACTGAAAAATACTGCAATAATTGCTTTTTTCTTGCACATTGTTGTTGATTATTAGTAATTATTATTATTAATAAGCACTGCATTTATATGGCAGGCTTACAATTTTTTTATTTTTTATCAATACAATGCAATACATTATATTGTTTTGTTTGGCTGGACATAATATGATGGAACCCAATTATTCAATAGCGAACATCACCTTAGGCGTCAGGCAAACGTCTTGTGATCAGCACAAACGGCTGTTTTCTGCATTTTATTTACTTATTTAACAGTTTATGTACACACGTATAAACAGACAAGAAGAAAGGAACAGAAAAATATGTACAAAGGTGATGCTTATTTCTACAGAAATCTCTTCCAGCATACCTGCGATAGGGAAGTAGTTAAAGAGATGTAGAAAACGTGTGTAAGAGTAGATGAGAAAACAGAATACATAAAATAAGAAAAAACTTCTCGTTTAAATATAAACATACAATAAGAGAATAAACTTAAATACATACTTCTAAAATAAATATCACTAAAATAGATATACATAATTATTTAATTATAATGTAGTATAAAATAATAAATACATAATATACAACTATGAAAAGTGGAAAGATAATTTCTTTCACTCCTCTTTTAAAAACTGCAACAGTTTGGCAGTCCCTAATGTCAGGCGGATGTGAATTCCACATCCGAACCATGTGCGCACTGAAGAGTAGGAGTAAGTCGGTTGAGTGGGGAGAGGATTTTAGGAGATTTCTAAGATGCAACCTGCAAGGTGCATCAGAAGGACGGGCGGGCCGGTATGTTGAACTGAATTGTTTTGATACTTTTAGTTTATTTTACATTTTTCTTACTTTATTATAGCTTCTTTATAGGGGTTTCCAGTAATAACACTATACGACTAATCGTAGGTGAGGGCACCGCGAATGATGGTGTATTTTCCACGCCTGGTAAAAAGCGGAGAGGAGGGAAGAAGAAAATCAACTTGGACAGTTTCGATTTAGATTAGGAATATAGAATTAGTAAAAGAATTCTATACATTTCGGAAGGAAATTCCAACAAGAATGAAACTGTTACAAATTCTTCGACATGATATTGATTTAAACGGAGGGAGAGAATTTTTGAGGTATGATAAATATAAAGTAATAATCCCTCTCACTCTCACTCGTAAGAGGAGGCCTGTGCCCTGCAGTGGGACGTATATAGACTGATGATGATAATGATGAATGACTAACCTATCGTTTGAGTAACATGATAAATGTTATTATTTTTTACAGACTTATAATTAAGGAGATTGGTTTTAAATATGCTAAATGCCAATCAAAAAGAACCAATTTGATGAAGAAAGATGACATAAAACTACAAAGATACAAGTTTTTGAAGCGTGTAAAGGAAAACTGCGAAGCTGAAGAGCATAATAAATTGGATGTGATTTATTTAAATGAGACTTATATTCACGGTTCATGTTCTATGAACACGTGCTGGCAAAGCAAAGATATTCCAGCGACATGAATAAGGATAATTTTACAAAATGGGTGACAGAGAAGCTAATTCCAAATCTGACAAGACCTTCATTAATTGTTATGCTAGTTATGATTCCGTACGGATGAACAAACCGCCCACAGATGCTAATCGTATCGCTGATATAAAAGAATGGCTTCGTGCAAATGATTTACATTATGATAATCTTTGGCGTAAATGTCAATTACTTGAAGTAGTGAAACAAAACATGTCTGCGTCCTTATATGAGATAGATGAAGTATTAAAATTGCACGGTCACGAATTTTTAAGGCTCCTTATCATTGCACATTGAATCCAATAGAAATGATTTGGGGTATAATGAAGCAAAAAGTTGCTAATAAAAATGTAAAAGCTTTCTCACAAATTGGTGCAGAGGAATGGCGAAAATGTTGTGAACATGTAAAGAAAATTGAAAACGATTTCATCAACCAAGATAGAATAATTTAAATGCTGGAAGAGCGATTTATAATAAATACCTCTTTATCTTCATCATTTGATGAAGAACAAAAAATGCAAGTGGAGTTCTAATAATCGTTTTCTAGTTCTGAATGAGGTGTTAAGTTTTAGTATGATATATAATAAGTTAGTACATAAAGTAATGTACGATTGATTTATTTTTCATGACATATTTTCATATGTTAAGAACCCGATGTATAACAACATTCTTCATACACATACCTTATATACTTCATGTTCTTTAATACTAAAGACATAAATAAAAATTAAACAGTATCAAGATCGTTTAATCCAATTTCTCCAGTATACAACTTTTTATTTCTCCATTTGCCATGAGATTCCGATAAACCTATACTGTTTCACACTAGCAAATAAAAATCTACTAAAAAAAAAAAATATTCTTCAATGGTAACTTGTCTAAAAATTGTTACCATAAAATATCAGAACTACTTTCATTAATTTAATTTCACTATCTTCTTTACAATACAAGTTGTAGTTTGGTTAAAAATATTATTTGGAGAAAAAAAAACCTGAAAATAATTTTGGTTTGCAAAGATTTATTTAAAAAATATAAAAGTTCTCATTTGAATCACATTAGTTGAAGATGTTTTCGGTAGATGGCAGTTTTATAAAAAAAGTTTATATTTATAATTATATATTTAAATAATATAAAGAATGCTAAGCATGGAATCCTGGATTCAAACTCCAAGATGGGCAGTAACGTGTTAATCTAGGAATTTCTCAATGACAGCCCGGAAACTGGATACTGTGTGCCCGGTTGATTGATGGCAATAGGTCCGCCCCCCTGACGTGTCAATCCAAAACACTGTATCTCAGAAATACCTATTTCGTGAAAAGGGCTTTTAAATCTTTTTTAAACCATACATAAAATAAAAATACAGTGTTTTATATGTGCTCATATCTCCTTCTACATACTATAAAATAAAAAATATATTAATATAGGGATATGTAACTGCCTCGAAATAATCGAATGAGCGCTATTAAGGCAATACACTGTAACTCGAGTTACAGTGTATAGGATTGACACGGCAGCCCCAGGCCATGTTATGTTGGGTAGGTACCTACTCCAGAAGATGGGTGACCTTTTTCTTATCACCTTTTTTCTATCGGGTTTGGGGGTATGTGATTTTCTATAAAAATAACTTTTATGTGTCACGTTTATTAGCGATTGACGGGTACCATCTGTCTGTTAACTATCACAAATATTTTATTTGAATCATTGGAGATAGAATAGAACATTACATTTTTAATTATTAAAAATCCACCTCCATCACAACCTCTCATTGACCTTCATCCACGCATCACACATCAACACATTAAACTCACACACACACACTCTTTAAGTATAAAGAATGAGAATGAATCGTAGGTTCAGCAAAATGTAAGGCGCAACACTTGTTGCGAAAGTCTACCAGTTGTCGATGGAGATGGGCATCTAAACGTGCTCCCTCACCGGGAGCATTCGCCTGTAATGTCATTGTAAATTTGTAACGTTGCAGATTCGATCAGCGTCGGTCTTGGACCCAAAAAGGGAACCGCTCACTTTTCATTTTTCGAACTAATGATAGGTAACCACCCAAAAAACTACCGGGATTTTTGTTAAACTGCGGCCCACTCTTTTTTTATCCGGCTACTCCGCATAAAAAGCAAAAGCTTTTTATCTGGCAAAAACATCTGTTGCTATGTTTGAGTTAAATTAAATTATTATACACTTACGAGTTTACTAGTACACACTTTATTGACATGAAATCAAATTATTAATAAGACGCAGATATATGCCAGTGACCTTGAGTGGTGAAAAATACGCCCGATAGATTTTGCGTGATTCTCAGTTTTTTATCCGCGTTAGACATATATTTACAAATTAATATCACTATGTAATATAAATATAATCTAAAATATTCATATAATAAGCAATAAAGAAAATGCTCTAGTTTAATATATTTTTTTTTCCAAATCATTAACACTACTCGTTTAGACGTGATCTTCAGTATAAAATTATTCAAAGTCGGTTATCGTCATCTTAAATAATGAGCATTTTCTTCATGAGATCGCTTCTCTGAACCACTTTGTCAATTATCTCGTCTAGAGAGAAAGAAAAATTGTTTATTCTGCACAAAGCTACGAGTAATGAATATTCGTAGGCTTGTGCCTAAGGCCAGGGAATTTAGGAATCTAGGAATCTAGGCAGGAATCTAGGAATCTAGGCTGGGGACATTAGGTTTGAACCCTGCACTAAATCCTAACAGTGATGTTTTTCTTGAATCGTGTTTTTGAACTAAGCTCTTCATATAATATTAAAAAATTAAACATTTTCCAGGACCGCAGGAAGGTAAAAAAAAAAAAACAAAAATGCGATTTTGTGAATAAAAATTTAGGCAAAATAGGTAACAGGAAAATTTTGGTTACATTATGTAAAAATTGGTAAAACTTTGTTATCTCAGAATTTTCTTCATTTTCTTCCACGGAAATTTAAAGAAAAATAAAATTGCGATTCTTTTTTTATTGTACTCAGCAGTTTTTATTTGTATTATTTTAAGTACCTACCTAATTAAATATCTTAATATACTATCCATCTAAATTAAACATATTGTACTAGCGTAAGATATTATTTAAAAGCAATAGCGGTTCAGGAAAAAAGTAACAGAATTAAATGTAGTTTAACTTTTATTTATAAGCTCTATCTGACCTAGCATTATAGCACAAAACATTTTTTTCATAAATTATAACATTTTGCTTTAATGTGTTTAATTTTCTTGTAATTAAGTGAGATAGAGCCTATAAATAATTATTTGCCTGAACCGCTATTGCAAAAAAACTTTTGTATTAAAATATTTAATTAAGTAATTTAATGCAAAAAACCTGCTGTTAATATTTTAGCTTGAAGCACAATTTTGTTTTATTTTATTTTAAGACGTTCATTTTCTCTACACAAGAGTACTTATTGCTAGTATTTGACAATAGTGCACGAACAAGGAACTAACTTTGTGAGAGACTGGTGCCTGAAGCAGGTTTAAATAAAAACCTGTATTTGTCACCAGGGCCCTCCCGCGCACAGACGAGTATTTGACTTAAAAAGTCGATCAAAATTATTTTGTGATTTTTATAGATTGGATATAAAATAAAAAGTAGTTTAAGGTGATCATTTTGTATTTAAAACACCAGACACATGTACAATTTACATAAAAGTAGAGAATGGTTGACTGGTACTGAATTCCTTGTTGCATTAAGTCCGCCTATATACCACTACTGTACATGAAGTTTAAATAAAAAGTTTTTACACAAAATTTTCTAATCAGAATCACCTTCACTAGATCCATCGTCCTCCTCTCTGTCAAACTCTGTAGATGAGACGTACGATGTCTCCGGGAGCAAGAGTTCTAATGCTTCAACGGAAAATGGCTTACTTTTTTTTCGTTGCCTTTGCCTGGTACTGCTCAAAAAAGGATCCGAAGTTAGCAGAAGTCTGTTTAGCACATCTACATGCGGAAGTGTTTGTTTCTGGCCTCAGCCGTCTCTTCCGACAACTGGCCAATAGGCAGAATAGCGTGATCAATTACTGTGGCGCCATGTCTTAAAATTTTGTGCATTGTAGGCGACATGGGGTGCCACTCATACAAATCTACATATAGCTTTGCAGTTTGTTCAGCAAAGTTTTCAAATTTCTGCGTGTCAATTTTGAGCCCACTTAACAAAGTCTCCAATATGACACTGCATTTTTTTATTACATTGATGTCAATCCCAGTAATGCGGGAAGAAGTTTCTAGATTTGAGAAAAACCTCCTTGCAGTGTTCCCATCATTGGTGTTCCCAAACCCTGCCTTCGGAATATCCACTAGCAGCCCCATTTCCTCTTTAAAAGCCTCTTGAATTTTCTTCTTTCTTTCTGCCACTATATTTTTATGTTCTTGAGTTCTTGCCTGCCATTTTTTTTATAGAAATTTTATATGACAAATGCAGAAGTGATTAAAAAAATCGAATTCTGGCATGTAGTGTCGACAGCCCAAATTTAAGACTATCAGGATTCTCTATGTTTTTTTTAATAAGTTTGTTGAAGTCTTTTGATGTTTGCCCACATATATAGCACCTCTTTCACTTTTTTTCAAAGTTTTGATTTGATTCTCTATGTAGGTGATTTCTTCATTTGTGATGTCTTTTGTTTCGTGAATAAAACGGATTCGTATGGGTCGGCAGTATCTTGCAGAAGAAGGTACTGGGTTTTGCCGAATTATCTTCTTTTGGTCACCAATATTGCAAATTAGTCGTAAGGGCACAAATGAACTCTGAAATATAGAGGAATCACTGTCTGTACTGGTACCAAATTTTTGTTTAAATTGTTGTTGTTGTGAACCATCACAACCCCATTTTGATAATAGCTCTAAAAAGCTTATTTCTTCTTCATTTATACTTTCGAGTACTTCATCTAAGTACATACATAACCGTGCAGATGTATGATCCAGAAGATCCTGCAAGTTTATTTCAGCACATGTTTCTGTAACTCTCATTGACTCTTCACGCGGATAGCAGTCTTTCTTGGCTTTTTTAACAAGTGAATAACACGGATAAACGTTTTTGTTAGCAGCATGAATAACTTCGTATTGTTTTCTTGTCAAATCAGCTTCCACGAAATTAGCTAAAGCTTGTGATGGTGTATGCTTTTTGACTACCTCTGTTTGTGTTGAATTATAACGTGTTCTGTACTTTTTGGCTCTTGTTGGCGTTAAAGTCATATCTTTCATAACTTTAGCTGCGTCACCATGTCCTGCAGCACGTTGACTCATTTGGGCTGCATAGGTTAACTCTTCAAAAGGTATTTGTTCCCTAAAATCCTTTGTTTTGCGCCTCTTTGCTTGATCGCTCAATTCCTTGAATTCTTTAATTGGTCGTCCGGCCTTTTTTGTTGTCCACGCAGGCAGTGTAATAAAAGTATTTAGCCATTGTTCATTTTTTGTTAAGAAGCGTTCTTCCTTGCTACTGGCGGCTGTCCATTTTTGTTTAAACTGATACTTAAATGATTTTAAGGCACTTCTCAACGAACCTTGTTTATTTTCAGGGCATTTCGTGATTATTTTAAGACGATTTTCTAAAAACTCAAACTTTTGGTCAATTTTTCTGTCTGAACATTCTTTTATGACTTCATAGAGTGATTTTTTAGTCATCTCCATCGACGTCATTGGAGATTCTGGAATAGAAAAATAAAAATAAAACACTGTTTTATAAAAGCTGATTTCGACTAATTTCGTAAAAAATAATTTTAAAAATATGGCGTGTATATGCGGGACATTTTCCTTTAAAATCCTTATCAAGAATAATGAAACTATATGTTACATCCAAAATCATAAGTTAACTCGGCTTAACTCATAAACAAAAACACCTTTACTTACAGAGTTTACAAAAAAAAAAGTTGCTTTTTTATGGAGTACATTTAAGGTGCAAAATGTCACTTAAATAAAGTGTAATATCAAAATAAACATGGTTTTATAAAGCAACGACATACCTTCTTCCAAAATATCCATAATGGTTATCACACAATTTCACCAAACACAGATTAAATGCAATTTAAAGATCACGTTTTAACTGCAGTGCCGAGAACAAAGACATACGATTCACGCAACGACTGGGTTCCGACTGCTGCTACGGTTCGTGGAGGGGCGGTGCATGGCCAAATTCACCGTTATGTGACGTAATAGCTATTGGGCTCTCACGATGCAATAGTTGTAAAGCAATATAACCAATTTCGACTTTTCGACTTTTGATCGGATATTTAGATGAAATACTCGTCTGTGCCGCGGCTAGATGCCTGTGATTTGGACCATAATGACAATGTATACTTAACTAACGTTGAATTAAGATCATTAATAAAATTAAATTGAAAATACAAAAATACCAGTGTGTGTGTGTGTGAGTAACTAGAGAAAGTGTAAAAAGAGATGTGAGAGTATATGTATGTCAGAGGTTGCTTGAGTGAGTGTGGTGTGAGTATGGACAATGGTATGTATGTACAAACAGCTCAAACTCAAATTCAAAGCATTTATTTCAATTAAACCATTTACAGGCACTTTTGAATTGTCAAAGCGTCGGTCAGTTAGTCAGAAAGATGAAGGTAATTGCCCATTCCAAAACGTAGATCTCTATGGAGAAGAATGGGCAGCAGTGGGGATGAATAGTACTAGAGAAAGTATGGAGTATAGTATAGTCTAGAGGGATCAACAAATTCTCCGTTCCCTGATAGTCTGGTGTTTTCAAATACGTAGTCACTGACATCACATTTAAATTTGTGTTTAGTTTGAGGATATATATTAAGGATGTTATTTAGCTTATTGTACAGATATGGTCCAAGAAAGAAGAAGACATTACACGAGTGCGCTGAACTGGAAGAATGTGTCTGGCATACTCTGCCTTTTCGGCGCTTATCCCTATACAGATTCGGATCATATTGCAACATGGAGTGTTCTTTAAGCACAGTACGCAATATGAAGGTTTGCCTAGCAGTAATTATATCCCAGTCTTTAACAAGGGGAGACCGGCGCCAACTTTGAGAATGGCACGCTGTGCCCCCTCAACTTCAATAAGATGGGCCTTGGCGGAACCTCCCCAGGATGTAATGCAGTACTCTATTAAGGATTGGCATAAAGCATCGTTCAAACCTAATTTCCCCAGCCTAGATTCCTAGATTCCCCGGCCTTAGGCACAAGCCTACGAATATTCATTACTCGTAGGTTTGTGCAGAATAAACAAATTTTCTTTCTATCTAGACGAGATAATTGACAAAGTGGCTCAGAAAAGCGATCTCATGGAGAAAATGCTCATAATTTAAGATGACGATAACCGACTTTGTATAATTTTATACTGAAGATCACGTCTAAAAAAAGTTAAATTAGAGCATTTTCTTAATATGAATATTTTAGATTATGTTTATATTACATAGTGAAATTAATTTGTAAAGCTATGTCTAACGCGGATGAAAAACTGAGAATCACGCAAAATTTATCAAGTGTATTTTTCACCACTCAAGGTCACTGGCATATCTGCCGGGGGTGCGAAGAAAACCGAAAGGGAGATTAGATGTTTTCTTTAAAAAAACGTACACGCGGGGGTGATCTTTTCGCGGTATACATTTTAACTTGCTCCCTTGTCTTTACACTTTTTTTTTTAAGTGGAATATTATCAAATATCTTCTCCCGCTCTGGGCGTTGCGGGAGGCCGTGTCAGACTCTTACTGACTAAAACCCACCTGTGTTTCTTCAGTTGCCATGTTGCCAGGGGCCACGGTAACCCTTTCGGATATTCCCGCGATCCCGGCAGGTATCGGCCCTAGCGGACCGCGTCAGTTCTGCTCACATCTCTTTGAGTCGCGCGTGGAACACAACGCGCCGTCGATCCGGGCCTGGTCCTTATCGCACGGCGAGCTACCCATTGCTCACCATCCACAAGCCCGCGCCTACGATGGCCGGGAATCGGCCTGCGATTCCCGACGCCCAGGGCGTCTCCTGCGGCGGTTAGGGGTGTGAGGGAGCGGGAATTTGCCTCTCTCTCACGCTTTCCGCCTCCTCCTTCGTGAAGCAGTAATCTTCGCAGAAGGAGGTGACGGCCTCCCATGCCCTCTCGCGTCCATGAGGACACGGCGGTGCACCGTCCAAGCAGGGCAGACCTCCACCGTATGCTCCACCGTGTCTTACGGGCGATCCACATAATGGTGACACCCGGGCGTTTCCTCCCGCCTCATCCGGAACAGGAACCTCAGAAACTCGCTTTTTTAAATTAATGCTAAGTTAGCCTAAAATTCGGCTTAAATTCTTCGGAGTGGTCAGGATTTAGGTTGTTAGGAATATCTTTTGCGTCGTTGCAGCAACTAGACTTTGTTCGACTTGCTAAGGCATGGGTCTTTCTCATTTGACAAGTTAACGGCTGAAGCGCTTCAAGCGGTAGGTGTTGTCGATCTGTACCGAGGCTTTTAGCTCATAGTTTCAAGTCCCTGTTAGCTACCGTGTTTTGGTACTGTTGTTTTTACATATTTATTTATTTATTTAAATAACATGGGAGACTTACAGCTGAAACAAACAGATCAAGGACAGTACATTAGTCTGAAAGCCAATTACAGATCTCCACTTATAAAATACAGAAAAAAAAAGGGATTCTAAGGACATTCACACCAAGTTACTATTATACTACAGCATAATTACAATGTTACTCGCACTGCATAACAATCATCATAACTAAATGAACTATATGAAAAAGTTACGGGTTAAGCACTTATATTTTTGAAGTTCGAAATAAAATAATAATTATCTCACTAATCACGGCTTTGCTCTACATAAAATGAAGGGAAAATGGACCGGACCGGCCGGGCGGCCCACCGGGAAAAGTCCCGTTATGGCCTGGGGCCAGACCGGCCCTTTTTCACTTCTGCCCCAAATAGATACCCTCAGAAATAGCAAGCGTAATGCTAAACAAATTAAAATTAAATCATCCTTACGAATTTACGACCATATTTTAATCATCTAGGTACAGTGATTTTATTAATTATCTTTACTGCATCATTCCATACGCACCTTTTTAACAGTTTTCTTACATTTTCAAACTTACCACTTTGTAATACGTTTCAATATCGCTTGCTTCTAGATTTTTTTTAATTTAAGTTTTATTTCGTTGTGATAAGGTTTAAAATTGATAGTTTTGTGCTATCAAAAGAAGTCTCTTACTAGATGCTGAGCAAACATGGCTAGTTTACTTTGGAGCAGTATCTCAAGAGATATTATAAGATACTAGATAAGGAATGGGGACAAGATAGGGAGGCTGAAAACGTACCGGAGAAATATTACAATTAGGTAGGTACATATTTTGTACCTACCACAATAAACGTACTTTTATAGTTTTATTTACTATGTAATACCGACCGGCTGGCCTAAACCCAGATTATTGCTAGGAAAATCCCCGGAAAAGCTTTAGATAGACTACAGGAATATTAATTTGGTATCGCCCGCGAGTGACCCTGAAGGTGTCTATACAATATGTAAAAAAACCCCTGTCTGATCTTAAAGGGGCAACAATATCATTACCAAAATGTATTTTATTTTTTATTATTATTGAAAATAAAACATTGTTATTTAAAATTCACATTTTTAGTAGCAATATTGACCAACAAATTTTAAAACAGTTATGACTTGTAGACACCCGCTAAACGACGGCTGCCCGCGTCCCATGTAATATAATAACCCAGTAAAATTCCACATTGAAAAAAATGTGGCGCATATTGTTTTTCTTTTTCCTGAAAATTACAACATAAATAGACTCTCAGTAAGATACCTAACAACACCCTCACGGATCGGACAGGGTTTTGTTACATGTTGTACTTGTATGTCGCAGGCATATGGATTTAGACAGAGAATCTCCACTGAAGACGCTGTCCAAGATCTTGTAAACAGCGTTGTTTCTAATTTGAATAAAAAGCAAAAATGCTATGGTGTTTTTCTAGACTTATGTAAAGCTTTTGGCTCGGTTTCTGTTCCCACACTGCTTCAGAAGATGGAAGATATTGGAATACGTGGCCTAGCGTTAAACATGTTCACAAATTACTTGTATGGAAGAACTCGGGGTGTAAAAATCAATTCCTTTGTCAGCGAAGATGAATGTATCTGTTTTGGGGTGCCCCAAGGAAGTATATTAGGAACTACCTTGTTTCTAATATACATAAATGATTTGTACAAAATATCAATCCCCAACTGTGATATATTGGCCTACGCTGACGACACAGCGCTTATTGTATACGATGTTGACTAGGACAAAGCCAAACAAAGAACGGAACTCTCTCTCCGCCTTGTGATGGAGTAGCTTTCAGCAAATCTCTTAACTCTCAATATTGAGAAGACTAAATTCTTACGTTTTTCCTTGCCAAATTCTACTACTTTATCTATCGAGTCTAATATAGTAAATGCCCATTCCTGTTTAGAGCGTGATACCAGCTGCGGTTGTCTTACACTCTCCTTAGTTTCGAGTATCAAATACCTAGGGGTGTACATTGATTCCCTGGACGGTGAGCAATAGGTAGCTCGCCGTCCGATAAGGACAGGCCCGGGTCGACGGCGCGTTGTGTTCCATGCGCACCTCAAAGAGATGGTCAGCACAACAAAAGAGTACGCTTTTAACGTTTTGCATTACTACTTATTATGACTTATCCGCTTTTTGCCGAAAATTGAGGCTGGTTGGATTGCCCTAGTCGCACAGCTATGCTTATTTACAAGCAAGGCAATGGATCCTGATTGCGACAGATGTCTATATCTTCTGCGAACACTAACATCACCCAATTCCCTGACTGATTTTTAGCGATAAGCACTGATAATAGATTAAAGCTTTTAACTCTGATAGTTACGGTTTAATGAACTCGAAAGCAGATGGTTAAAGTAAAAATATTGTTAATGCATTCAAAGAAAATATTTATTTCTGCAAGCAGGGTGCAGGCAGTGAAGACGCAATGGTTACCTGAAGCTGACCACATATTAAAGAAAGAAAGAAAGAAAAAACATTTATTTGGACACAGTTCGTGAAACACAAAATATAAATAACAACATGAAAAAGTGAAAATAATGCTTAACAACAATAGTGTGTGCCTCACGGCTGCGCCAAAAAGTTTCATTTCAGCATTAATGTCAGACAGATGCTGTCAATTTTACATAGAGCGACTGCCTATTTGACCTCACCCACGACCCAGTTACCTACTGGGTATAACTGCTGAACGTGCTTTCCGAGGCACGGAGAGGTCTCGATATATGTATGATGGATGGTCACCCATCCACGAACCAACCGCGGCAAGCGTCGCTTAACCTTCTATCGCCCCGTGCGGCTATTATCATTAAGCCACGATTAACTTTATAATTAAGCCATATTCATGGCAATGGAGAGCTTTGGAAGTATATCTTCAAAAATATAGGCTTCTAAAGCTCTCCAAAGTCAAATTCAAAGTCAAATAATTTATTTCAATTAGGGACATAAAAGAACGTCAAAATTTACAAAAAATATAATTGATTCTAGTCCAAAAGGTAGTTTTCGTATGGAGAAGACTGGGCAAGAAACTCTATTGTTATGAATATGGCTTATAGACTTTCAAAGCTCTCCATTGTCATGACTATGGCTTAATTATAAGTTAAGGTATTATTAGGTTGCATAGCCAAATAATAAAAACGGAACACTTATAATTTATTTACTCTCTCACTGGGCCCGCGTGGTGGATAACTGCCCACTCTCACCACACTCTGTCCCAGCCGTTGGAACTTTACTGGCTGATTGAGAGCTATATTTGGTAAAACTGGCCCTTAGGCACCCACGTTTTTCTTACTGTGAAAAACGGTTTATTCACCGTATGTAGGTCGGTCAGTATTCTATGTGGATTACTATGGAAATACTTGGAATACAAGTCTGTCCGTCTCTTCGGTAGCTAGCGTGAAATTTGTTTAGCTGCTCCCAACCGGAACTCACGCGGTCACCTGCGGAAAGTGCTAAACATGTGGTTTGTATACAACGGTTTTATTTGAACAAGGAACCACAAAAAGACTCGCTGTTATTAAAAAAGTTCTTCCAATGGTTTCTTTCGACTTTCTTTGGCGTTAACGTCATCTCAAGGCAAATCTAGAAATTATTAATGAAAACAATCGACTGAGATACAGAGTCCGGCCGTCGAGAGGATGCGTTCATGACACTTGTCAGTTGGACAAATTCTAGTAGTAATATGGATCTAATTCGCAAAACACAAATTCGTTGGTATGAAACTGACAGGTGACAAGAACGCATTCTATCGATGCGTATCTACGGCCCGACTGTGTTATCAGTAAAAATCTCACCGTGAAAACTTAGGTGAAGTAAGTTTTAAGTGAACTGTCAATAATATCAATCAAAAGGGACTTCAAGCTCACTACAGACGACGCGAAGGTGAGGGTGGGAGCGAGACAAAACACTTGTATATCCTTGTTTTGTAATAATGTGTTATAGTTAGATATCGATATTATTTATGCACGGTGATGCCTGCGGATTATTTTTTATGATTTTTAATAATATTTATTCTTATATCTCGTTGTGTATTTGTCTTTCATTCTAAGCACTGTTTATTTTATTTTATTTGACTACCTGCCTATGTAATAAACAAATCACTGTACCTGATTCCGTACGTCTTTTCTTCTCTTTTTTTTTTTCGGGTGACCACTGAAAATCAGTGTTGTGCTGTGGGTTCCCCATAGCACTGCATCATGCTGAGTGGAAGCCTTCTTGTCACAGTCATGTCGTGCAGCTGCCGACTAATTTCTGTTTTATGCTCGTGATTTATTATGTACTTTTTGTTGTTTTCGTTTACTCTTGTCTTTTATGTATGCACGTGTCTCTGTGACAAATAAACATATTTTTCTTTCTTTCTTTCTACTTCACCTACCACTTTGGCAGTCCTTTCTAGGTATCATATAGATGGTGCAATACGAAATTTGGAAACACCTATATTTATAAGTTTAGTAATGGTGCCGATTCTCTTGTACACCAAACTAAACTATCCCTAAAATTCCTTACTTTTAGCTATGAGAATCTTAAAGCTATTCTGCAAAAAAATATTTCTCTAAACTTAAAAATTATTTTGACGCAACTAAAATCGAATTTGACAATCGCGACTCCACGTGGTACTTGTTTACCTTACCCCGTAAATTTTTTTGAGCCCGAGGCGCGCAGGGTGTCAGCCCCGACTTGTTCTATATGAAATTTTTCACGTTTTATACATAAAACAAAAAATTACCTACATGTAGAGTTTTAGGAGTTTATGGATTTCATAAAGGGGGTCGAAATTATCATTATTTTTGCGATAGGACACACCATTTTCGAGATATAAGCAAAAGAAAAGAAAAGATAATACTGTTTTTGCTCCTGAAGTCCAGGTGTGGTGTGAATTTTAGTTCATGACAACAAATTTTCTCGCGATTAAAAATAGTGAGATTCAGTTAGACGATCAAAACTTTAGGTGAAAAACGGTAAATTCAGAATAGCAAATTTGCCTTTTTTAATAAACTAATAACTCAGTGTCATCTTAGTGCTGTCAAACTAAAATATAGTTAGAGTTGTCTCACTTTGGTTTATTTCAGAATGGGAAATCGTCGTTTGACAGGAATAAACTAAATTTTGGTGATTTTTAGTCTAGTTCAGACGCATTTGTGACAAGAGAATCGGCACCAGTGTAAACTTTCACGCAGTTAATTTATAACTAGCTGCGGCCCGCGGTGAGTCCTGGCAAAATCGGTCCAGCCATTTCGGAGATTAGCCGGAACAAACAGACAGACAAAAAAAAATTGGTAAGGAAGTACCTACCGTATAAACTTTCATATGTATTTAAATGTTGTTGCTGTTATTTTGACATTACAAATAGGCACTTAAATTTTATTTATTTGTGCTATATACGGGAAGCACAGAATCGGTCGAAGTGGCAGTGCTTGGGGGAGGCCTATGTCCAGCAGTGGACGTCTTTCGGCTGAAATGGTGTATGTATGTATTTGTAGATACGACTGCAAATATCTAATGGGATTACAAAAGTTAGTAAGTAGGTACTTTCGGTAGGTAGGTCCCTACTTGCAAAACTTTAACGTTTTTGAAAAGCCACTTAGTAAGTAGCTTTGTTTAACGACCATCTTTGAAAATTTCTCCTCCTAGGTATCTATGTCTTTCCTCTTCGGGCCGTCGTCGCATCGCGTCGGCCTTAATTGTAACATATCCGAAACTAGGTAGGTATTCAGATAAAGAATCTTCGTCAGAAATTTAAAAAGCGGCCAATCATATGAGAGTCTTTTTTTAAAATACTTAAGTAAAAAAAAAAACGTCGATATAGACACGTTTCTTGGCGGCCTTTAATTTTTTATTTTTGATACCGCGGCCTGTGTAGCAAGTACACACTCTGTGAAAATTTCAAGTGTCTGTCGATTACAGTTCAAAAATACTGCTCTGTGTCCCGTTGGCACCCTTTGATTGCGGAATCCTAAAAACTGTATCTAAAGTTTAATTCGCTCCAAAAAGTAGCCTAACATCATATCCCCACAGATTTCTCTTGAAACCATCTCAATAATAACTAGCAGATTTGCAAGACGTATTACATAAGTCACGCTATGCAAATATACGTGTGCGGTCATGTTATAAAGTAAAACCTTAAGCTTTGGAACCGAACAACAATGGATGAAAATTGAAAGTCACTAAAACTATGTTTCCTACAGCCTGTACCCATTTTCCCGACGATAAGAATATTATGTAAAGGTGTGTTCTCACGGAGTTATTGCATGGAGTTTTAGAAGTGATAGGTACTTACTTATTTTTTAAGCAATGATGTTCATTTAATAAATTAATTAGGTATGTGCTTTTGCCCTCGATTTCATCCGCGTTAATTTTTTTGTTTCCCCGATTCACCCCATCGCGATGGGGTGAATCGGGGAAACAAAAAAATTATAAAAGTAATACAACGGCCGGGCAATGCGATACGATATCGTATCGCATTGCCCGGCTGTTGTATTACTTCGTTTTCGCTTAGCGTTCTTTCTGACTTTTTCGCTTTTTGGTCGGCCGCTAAGGGTCCTAGCGTGATATTAAAGCCTTCCTCAAGAATTCGGCTACAAATTGCAAAAAGATTTTTTCAAATCCGACTGGTAGTTCCAAAATCCGTGTAAGTTCCCGACAAGTGTGAAATTGCTTGTAGTTTTTTAGGAATGTTTTTTTTCATTCTTATAATAGCTGACTGAAAAATGTCTAGCATCGTCTTCTTTGCTCTAATGTCGTTGGATCCAACGGCAATTCAGAAAAAGAATCAGCAAGTTTAGGTACCTATTTAAAAAAAAATCTGAGAGGGAATTCATTGGTGATGGGACACATTCATCGTGCGAAAAGGATGCTGCGTTATACTCTGTGTTAAACATTATCACTAACATCCAGCAGAAGAGAAGATTGGTCAATCAAATCCATTGAAGTTACTTATGAAGGAACAACTACATAGAATGGATGTGGCAGTGGTCGGTGGCATATCTAAGTATTCAATTAGCTTTCACTTCTGAAAATTATATACAATATAAGTACCTTATTATACAAATTAACAATATAGAATGAATATACCTAAAGGTTATCTCCATCTTGTGTCGCATTTGGTTGGTCTTGTGTTAACTGTTTTTTTTTTAATATATTAAGTGAACTTTCTCTCTAAATGTCAAAAACACATTTAAAACGACAAAAAAATCCAAAATACAGTAAAAAAATAAACATCGCTTCAAAAAGCAGCTGATTAAACAATCGTCCGTCTGAACGCGCCCTATCACCATGTCCTAGCCACAGGTGTGACGTAACAGGTACACTTGTATAAAACACTCGACATGTAAGCACTGACGCCATTTTATTCTTGCCGCCATCAGTGCAAGTTTCCAAAATCAGTTCACGATATTATTAACTGTAATTATCACTGAAATTAGTTCGTTCTAAAAGTTAAACACTCCAAAATTAACAATTAGAATAATTAAGTTATTTTCTATTGTCATTTAGAGTTTTAACGTGTTTTTCTTTTAAATTGGAAGTCAATTGAGTGGTGTTTCTGTCATTTTTGACCGGGAAATCGGGTTATTACGATTCTTACAAAATATTATTGATAAACGATATGATTGGATTGTTTTATCGCAGTATAGATAACAATTAAAGTTTTCTGGCTTGTGATTGGTCACATGACGGTCGGCAGGGCGTCGTAACGATGGACCAACTAATGAGATAAACATGTGATTCAAGATGGCGGATCATTTGAGGGGGAATCTCGCAGTGGAAGTTTTTCACTTTGGGTAAGAAGCACTTTAATTTTTAATTTTAATTTTAAAGGGTTTTTAAATAACTGGCGATTTAAATGATAAGAAGCTAGAATTTGATCATTACTTAAATAAAACTTGATTTTTTTTTCAACCTTTCCAATTTTTTATGCATTGTTTCACAAATATTTAAAAATTATTTGGACTTTATTCTACTTTTCCAATATTTTATGACATTTTTTCAAGAAATGTTGAGTTCGGTCGGAATATTTTCATTTCAAGCTTTATCTTAATGAAAAAATAAATGTACCTTTATGTACCTACCTATCTCGCAACTGCAATTAAATAAAACTAATTCTGTCGGTATATTATTTAAATTAATTTATAAATAAGTTTTAAAATAAAACAGAATTTAAGTTAGATAAAATAAACTAAACAATTTTATTAGTAAGAAAAACATTTAAATTAGGATCTACTTGTGCTTTCAGCCATTAAAATAGGTATAAAAAAAAAATGGCCCTAGTTTGCCATTCAACCTTTACATAGGTATGCCATCTTATTAAAAAGTTTTGACCATAAACTTGCTTTCCCAAAAATTTTAAAAGTGTAGCCTATAAAGTTCTCATTTCAAATTTTTGGAAAGGGATTCAAAAATGTAAAATTAGATCTTCGTTATCACCTCAATTAACGTTTTTAAAAAACAAACATTTGCCTTAGCACAATCTAATGCCCGGGGTCACATTGCCAGTACAAATAAAAACGCCATATCTAAGATTATGAGAGTAGTAAACGAAAGATAACGCTATCATTGAATTCAACACTATTTAGTTAGTTTTAAGTGGTTAAATTTATGATAGCATGCTTATTTCCTTTTCTAGATTGTTGTTGATTACGTAATCATGGGCAGGTTACAGGGAGAGAGTATACTTTTTGGACAGGTTAATAGATTATTTTAATAAAAGTTCAACGAGTGCATGTAATAATTAATTATATCAGCGGAGGAAAATAAGGAAACCGAAGTAAGGAAACCGGGCACGTCCTAGAACCAAAAATTCGAATACCTACATGTGAAACGATGGCCACCTCTTCTCTCACAGAGAGGAAGCCTGTGTCCCAAGCACAGAAACAATATGGCTGATTGTGCTATATGCAAAATATCAGGGCGAACATGTTGCACCGACCCTATTTAAATCGGCATAAGGGCAGGAGAATAATGATGATGATGCACAACATCAGGGTGATTGCCTCGTCAATGAAGTGGTCGTAAGAGTTACTGCTGAGCATGGTGATCAGTTAGGGTACGATCCCCCTTGTCAAGCAAGCAAGAGTAATAGAGTTTTTCCATTCGTTTCTAAGCCCATTACTTTTTTCTCAGATCCCTGATGCTCTTATTGCTATAAGCAGTAAGATCTATAAAGAGTAATTGCTACCTAGTGTGCTCTTACAACTCAAGAAGGATGCTGCAATCCATTCTCTTGAAATGACACACTTGATAAATGCGCTTCTTGCCTTTTGCACTATTCCCGTTTCATTCCAATTTTAAAATGGAGACCAACCTGTTCATCTCATAGGTACGGTCATCTCATTCTGAGCCTGCCGCGTTGCCCTCTCTATTAACTTGGAATCCTTGGAGTAGTAATTTTTGCCTATTGCTTTTCCGACTGTGACGGGTGACTAGCCCAGTTCCACTTTAATTTATTAGTGCCATTTAAGTTTTTCGTTTGCAATAATCAACTAAATCCAACCCACCATGTCTCCACTTAATAAAATTTTCTCTTCACGCTAAATTCTCAATATTTCCTCCATTTTGAAATAGAGAAAAAATCTTTAGCACATCAACTCAGCTAGCATCAATTTCGATCACAAACTGCTATCGATAAGAGACCTAATCAAGATGCATATCAACTGATAACGGGAACGTGATAGATACCCGAGCAAGTGGTAGCATTTAGTATTCGTAGTGCGAATATTAAATGTATGTATGTATAGGTCGGAGTATTTATCAACTAGATTTTAAAGTCATTGTGATATACGGTGGCAGGGACATCGACGCGAAAACTGTTACCACGGATTCAGTACATGATTCCTGCGTAGCAAAATTTCGTCGGTTATTAAAAAAAAATCTGCTGTTTCATAGAAAAGCGAAAACCGAAACGAATGGAACAGCAGATTATTTTTTTTTTATAACCGACGTATAATTTCAACGTACATTATATTATATTACATTATATTATTATTACATTATATTATATGATTACATTATATTACATGATTCTGAACCCCCCTGGGTTCAGAATCATGTACTGGATCTATGTAACAGTTTTCGCATCGATGTCCCTGCCACCATGTATATGATATTTGTCGTAATTTCAGCAAGGACATGTGTCGTTATTCTTAATTAAAAGAACCGGCCAAATGCGGCCCACGCACAGTGAAGGGTTCTGTATTTTGAATGAATATTGACGCATGCACAATAAGTTTGTATCACATAGAATTCCTCAGAAAAATTATGAAAAACGCTGAAATAACACGTTTCTTGTATGGGGACTGCCTAATTTTATTTTTATTTTTTTATTGTTATAGCGACTATAGTAGTACACACACTTTGTGAAAATTTCATGCGTCTACCCATTACCGTTTAGAAGATATAGCCCTATAACAGACGGACGGTGGACGGACAGCAGAGCCTTAGTAATAGGCTCCCGGTGGCACCATTGGGTTCGAAACCCTAAAATGATTATATACCTTGATAGGTTCTTATGAAGGTACTTCTCAGTTTTTCAGCTAGATTGTGATTTAATTAACGTGCTTTCCAAGGTACGGAGGGGCCCCATATGTAATGGTCACCCATCCACGAACCGACCGCGACAAGCGTAGCTTAACCTTCGATCGGCCCGTGCGGCTGTTATCATTAAGACACGTTTTACACAGCCATTATTAATTTAATTATACATCGCGCTGCTATATTGACGCCGCGCCGGCGCCGTCGTCATGCCACACAGTCACTAAAGCCCGCTAACACAATATAGGCTACTAGTAGGTACCTACATACCAAGCAGCTTACACAATGAAGCAGCTGCGTAAAACCTACATTTTATTATGTACTAAGTCAGTACGTTTATGAGTAAAGGCTCTTTCAAACAGGCGCGACACAAAGACACCGCTCGTCGCGCGACGAGCGGTGTCTTTGTGTCGCGCCTGTTTGAAAGAGCCTTAACGTTCTAGGCCGGTCAGGCGGTCACATTATCGTAAGTGGTCTCTAGAGTCAACTTTATAGATTGTCACATTCGGTCCGGTCCTGTTGCTGTCATTCCACTAGATAAGCTAGGGATTGATATTGACAGCACACTTCGAGCTAACTTCTCAGGCTGAGACTTTTACAGAGTATAGGCTGACAGGACCGGACTGAATGTGACAATCAATAGGATCATATACTCCGGGAGTGCCGACAGACGTGAAAACTTGAAAAAAATCGGCACCGCGGTAATCAATGCGTTGATATCTTTTACTCCACGTACCGTGGTAATCAACGCGTTGATGTCTTTTTAATGGTCAAAAACTGGTGTCGTCACAGTGTCGCGAAATCAATGGTTTAGTCCCATCTCAAAAATGCCCAACGCGCCTAAAGAAGCTTTCACTTTTAAGAAAAAGATTCAGATGAACTGAGAACCTCTTCCTTTTTATGAACTCGATTAAAAACTGACTGTTGTTTCTGCAGAGTTTGTCTATCTATCTCGTTGGCTGTGCTTATTATGATACTGAAGAGTTATTCCAATTAACTATAAAATACAATAGATGTTGATATATTAAGTAACCAGTTCCGCTTGACTATTCCTAAAGAGCCATAAAAACCCTGTAAGAAATCCACACGTGTTTCACCTCTTAACGAGGCATCCTCAGGATGACGATTGACTTGTCGCGAACCCGAACACGGCGTGTTGTGAGCGCTGGACTATCCAATTAACCATTCCTTTATAAAATATCTTCTTAACATTGGGTATAGAAACAAACATAATATCATCGTCATCTGCCTAACCTTTTCCCTTTTCCTCAGCTTCCAGTCTAACTGGATGCAGTTGATTACTAGTATTTTACATGGAGCGACTGCCTATCTGATCTCCACAACTCAGTTAATGGATAATACGATATCTCTTGGAAAGACTGGTTGTCAGTCTTTCGGGTTTCTGACTACCCGTAACGACTGTCAAAGGTCCACGTATGACAGCCGGGACCAACGGCTTAACGTGCTTTCCGATGCACGGAGGAGTCTTGGTATATAAAGATGGTCATCCATCCATAAACCAACCGCGGCAAGCGTAGCTTAACCTGATCCATCGACCTGTGCGGCTGTTATTAAACATAATATATTAAGTAGATTAATTACTTTATAATCTTGATTGTTTTCTATCCGACTTTCGTTGACTAGAATAGAGATGAACCAGGGCACGTTAAAAAAAAAAAAACTTTTTAATCCGTCAGTCAGATACTAAAAAAAACATTAGATATGTATTTTTTGCTTTACCATATTAATAAAATAATGCTTAGTTTTATCTAATCGCATTAAAGTTGGGGAGTGGGGGTCGCTACGTCACAAATAAGTATAAAATCTACATACTCGTGACGTCATGGCACATTTTAACTCAATGTATCGCCGTAATCTTTTGATTACGTAATAAAAGAAAAATTACGTGTCCAATATTTTTTAATAATCTACATGACAGACAAAAATATATTTTAGTCATCATCCCTATTAAGTTTATTAGAGCCTGATAAAATCAACGCTGAAATATGTAGGAACGTAGAATGAAATACCCTAGTATAGAATGGCGAAAAGAGAGGACGGTTATGTCAAATGTAAACGGTTTGATAAAATCTGAGGATTATCGATTGTTTTCGTTCTTTGCTTTGCAACTCCTGAAAAGTTGGTTTTTATTCTGCTTTTAATTTGAGCATCAATCAACATTCATTACTTCCTACAACTTTACCATTTTTAGTACGTACTTAAATGTGGTTAGCAGTGCGCATGCGCAATATTGCGGAAATAAATATAAATCAGCGCTGGAGTCTTCAATTTGTAAATGCATGTATTGGTTATTTTGTAACAATGAAGGGTTCCGTAGTTAGGATGAATTCATCCCAAGGACAACCTTAACATTGTAGTTGAAAAACGTGTTCTCCCATACATTCCAACAACGGGGATAATCGTCAATTTTCATCTATTTTCTTAAATATCTTGAAAATAATTCATATTAAAATTATTTAAAAAAAATATTTGAGGTCCTCACAACAAACTCTTTCATTTGATATGTCACACGGTACAGTTGAAAAACTTTGTTTTTGAAATTTTGCAATTTTCCCCCGAAAACTGATCTCCATATTCAAAATTAAATTATAGTTACAAGTAGTACGTCCGTATTTGGGTCACAGAAATTGATATATGTACCAAATTTCATCTTAATCGATCCATTAGATTCGGAGCAAATTGGCTGTGACAGACTGACAGACAGACAGAGACACAAGCGAGTGATCCTATAGGGGTCCCGTTTTTTCCTTTTGACGTACGGAACCCTAAAAAGTGATTTAATAATACCTAAGAACTCTACTTCTTAGGTGTATAATTTTTAAATCCCTAAAGGAGCTGATCGGGAGAAGTATGCACTAATAGTGCCAAGTACATTTCACCCCGCATCATGCTATTTTTGCCGCCAAATGGGAAAATGTCACTTTGACAGCGCGGCGCCCGTGGCAGTAGGGTCGATTTCAATTTGTTTCTACTGTTGTGCTATGAACATACCTCCACCAATTTCTCACACCAGGAATTAGGTACAATCACCTTTTTGACTCACAGTAAGCAAGGTAAATGTCCATCTTTTCTGAATCAGTCTTACCACTACATTCACATTCCATCTTGATGAAACTTCGTAAGTATTTGGACAGCAGTCTTTTCTGAATCATGCCTGTGTCTGTGGCTCTTCAAATAACACCTGCCTAATGTACCTATTGTATGCCTTATTGTGTTGAGTGCAGAGTTTGTTTTGGCATGTAGCTGCTCATCAGCTGTTTAAATATGACTCGAAATGGTAACGGACGCCAGACATGAATTATTTCTGTTTTAATTCTGTATCAAACATTAAGTAATATGATATATTTAAGGAAGTTTGTCTCACTTTGCAATGAAAACTAAGGATTCTAAAGACAGCATCGCATATTTTTTATCAAAGAAACGAACGCTCCTGGATTCCTATGACAACGTTACTTTTAGAAAAGGCCAAAAAGTTATCAGCTGATAAGTTCTGCGAATAGTTGAAAAATATTGTGTTCCTTTTCGATAACATTCACATCGCAGAGGGGCTTGTGGCTAAGTAATATCAGCCGCACGGGTCGATCGATCAGGTTAAGCTACGCTTGCCACGGTTGGTCTGTGGATGGGTGACCATCTTTACATACTAATACCCCTCCGTGCTTCTGAAAGCACGTTAAACCGTTGGTCTCGGCTGTCATTTGTAGATCTTTAACAGTTGTTACGTACGGTTCGTCAGAAACCCGAAAGTCTAACAGCCAATCTACCAAGGGGTATCGAGTTACCCAGTAACTGAGTTGTGGTGAAAAATCACCAGTCTTCAGACCAGTCAATCGGTCTTTTTGGTGGTAAAATCGTATTAATTTCTTAAATACATTGCAAACTATAGTTTTGTATAATTTAGAAGCATTTTTATTTTTTTAAATGTGAGACCATGGAGCCGTTTATTAAGTTATTAAGATGTATGTTGACTTGAAAGAGCATGGCAGTTGAGAATATGTCATGCTCACTTAAATGTCTCGCTGATGGTGGCGAGTGTGTTGGATCATTCGGTTCCCTACAAAATGGTTGGGCTGGATGGCGTCATGTTCGTGAACGGGCGCCGTCAGTTGAAACTGGTCATCTCTTATCTGCCAGGGCTTATTTTTAATTTTATATTTTCACTTGCTTTTGATTATTTTTTGTAAATTGTTCTCACATATAGAAACAACAAGAATGATGTACCCAGGATTTTGTAATATCTTTATTTAAAAGAGTGTCCTTGGAGTTTCTTGCCCGTTCTTCTCCATAGAGATCTACGTTTTGGAATGGGCAATTAGCTTCAACTTTCTGACTAACTCCCCGACTCTTTGACAATTCAAAAGTGCTTGTAAATGGTTTAATTGAAATAAATGCTTCGAGTTTGAGTTTTGAGTTCAAATAGACAGTCGCTCCATGTAAAATACTGGTATTCAGCTGCGTCCGGTTAAACTGGAAGCCGACCCCAATATAGTTGGGAAAAGGCTAGGTAGATGATGATGATGACATTACATAACATCACGCCTGTAATCCCCGAAGGGTTGGGCAGAGGTGGTGTACCTACAGTACACCCACATTTCTTCAGTTATGTTTAAGTCCCATGTAATTAAGTGGAAAGCCTATTGCCATCCACCGGGCTCAAATCCAGACTCCGGGCTGCTACTGAGAAATTTCAGCTGTTGCTCGACTCAGGAATCGAACCCAGCAGCTCATGCTAAGAAGTAGTGCTTGTGACCACTAGACCAACGAGGCAGTCCTCTTCGATACTCACTACTTAAAATTACCTACCTGAAATTCTTATAAATAATAAGTTTTTACAGATTCTGAACCTTTTCATTTACCTTCCTACCTTTCAAGTAGGAACAGGGTTTCAGGGGATTTTCAGACCAATACGCACAACTTTACGATTTCTAAAGTTACCATTTATTTATTATAGGAGCCCGGAATGACCTACGGACGGTAACCGTAACTACTCGTTACTTAATATACTGCCCCGTTAATTAGAAGCCCCCCCGACCCTTGCTCGACAACGAGGTGCCAGCAGTTTTGCAGCTGAGCACGTAGCTTTAAATTCCCCGACTAATAATCATGATCAAAACTTTGATCAAGTCCGTCCCATCCTTGATGTCCTCCCTCCGGTTGACGCCCAAAGCCAAGGTTCGTACCCCACAGGGGGGTGCCCTTTTTAATTAGCATAGTTGAATAACCCCTGGCTGGACGTTTTAAGTGTAGTAGCTTAAGGCACCCACAGGAGAGCCCGGATAAGTAAAAAAGCTAATTAGAAGTGCAGTAAGCAGGTTATTCGTAGTTTACGAGAAATTGGTGCCTAAAGCTTTTTGCTCTTTACGAGGATTTCGAATCTATGAGTAACTCAATTTTACAAAAATCCTGTATTTTTACAAATAAAAAAACAGAATGTGTTCCATTAACACTGATAGGTACGAGTTATCGTGCTAGCGTGACTTAGTTAAAATTATATTAGCGAATACTTTACGATTAACACTTTGTAGGGCTCGGTAGAAGGCTGAAGTAAACTGATACTGATTGCAATTGTACACATATGGCCTAGTTTTAACAATCGAATAGTTTTAGATCTAGGATAGCTTAAAATAGTTGAATCAACCATTCTCTATAAAATGTTTGTTTTTTTCAACGTGTGGGTCGCGACCTCCTGAAGGGTCATGAAGCCTCTATAAGGGGGTCACGAATCTTCAGTAAAAGAAAAAAAAAAGTTAAAAAAAGTATTTTTTAAACTTTGTTTTGTTGCTTTATATAATTCCAGTAGATTTTCTTTTAGGTTGGTTCCCAAACTTGTCTCATCTATAACTGCATTTAAAAACGTAATTACTCTACTGGGAAATCCCTCATAAATCCATTAATTCTACGACATAAAATTAATTTTAAATTTACTTAAAATATACTTAGGATTAATTAGGAACCGAGTGGGATACTCTGTCCCCAAAAATCCAGCGTATCACTTTTCCGTGGAGGCATTTGGCAATGTAATATGTCTGTTAATTATGTAATTAGTCGATACGTAATGATAAAAAAAAAATGATGTACGTATTTGATTTTGTATTATAATAAAATACAGATTATAAACAGTGGAGGGACTAGGGGGTCGCGAAAAATTATTTCGTACCAAGGGGGTCGCGTCATGAAAGGTTGAAAAACACTGCTCTACTGGATTGTATAATGAAATTTATTTAAGTATCTCTTGAAGTAAAGATGAAATGCTGTTCGTTGGTAAGCGTATCCCTTGAGAAGAACTGAACCCATATAGCTATTTTTTGTTTTAAAATGTTCGTAGATAATAGTCCGAGTTAGGTTTTTATGGAAAGAAAAATTTGAAAAGTTGCCCAGAAAATTGGAAAAAGTACCTACTTTTTCTCTATGGATATTTTGTATGAATTATTCAAATTTGGACAGGTCAACGTCGGAGAAGTCCGTGGCTAAGCAATAACAGCTGCACGGGTGGATCCAACAAGTTAAGCTACGCTTGCCGAAGTTGGTCCGTGGATGGGTGACCATCTTTACATACCGAGACTCATCCGTGCCTCGGAAAGCACGTTAAGGCGTTGGTCCCGGCTGTTATTCGTGGATCTTTGACAATCGTTACGGGTCGTCAGAAGGCCGAATACCTGATAACCAGACTTATCTAGGGGTATCGTATTACCCAGTTACTGGTTTGTGGGGGTCTGATAGGCAGTCGCTCCATGCAAAATACTGGTATTTAGCTGCATCCGGTTAGACTGGAAGCCGACCCCAACATAGTTGGGAAAAGGCTAGGCAGATTGATTGGACAGGACAACGTCTGTTGGGTCAGCTAGTTCGGGATAGAACACAGTAGTACAATGACATGTTATGTACCTAACCTATAAACAAAATCAACTGACACTTTAATTGTACCTACAACCAATATCCTGGAAGATGAAAAGCCAAGAATCGTTTACAAACTGTTCTTAATGGGGTAGCTTGTTGTGTACTTCTAACGAAGACTTCGGATCTACTAAACTTGTAAGTCGACGTGATTTAAATGGCGGTCTTTTTTTTATCTCTTAGTTGACCTCTGAGATCATGACTACTTAACCGGGCTTTCCTGTGGGTGCCTTAAACTACTACACTTAAAACCTCCAGCCAGGGGATTAAATGCCGGTCGAGATATCCTATTCCTATACTCTACCAGCCGTTATTGAGAACAACCTAGCTTTTTCAAATAATCTTGGCCATTATTACCTACACAAAGCTTCTGCTCGCGACTCCATTCGCGTGAAATTTTTTGTTTAACATAAAATATTTCCTATAGCTGTGCCCGAAGTAACGAAGCGAAAACAAAGTAACGGGGGTGCTACTTCATTTTTGCCTTTCTTTCTTTTTTTTTTTTGCTCGGCTCCTAAGCATAGCAAGCGCATTCAAACAAACTCTTCAGCTTTATTATTAGCATAACAAGTTTTTCTCTCATCATAAAAAAATGCACATTTCACGTTTCAAAGAGGGAGAGGCATTCCCAAAACCTTGATTACCAAGCAAGCAAAATAAAATGTTGAAAAAAGAACCGCTCCTTCCAACCGTCGACGCCACCTCAAAAAGAAACCAACCAAAACTTAAAAATAACTGTCCAACTAATTACATTAGTAACACCACGAGAAAATGTATTAGAAACTTAAATATCCTTTAAAATAGGTCACTGTTTATAGTTGCATAAGGCATTACGTATTCCTTTCTTTGCCTCACAAAACGTTAGTCGTCATGTCGACAATGAATTCGAACAAAACGAATGCAAATGGCGGGAAACAAGATGGCCACTTTTCTAAGAGTTAATTTGCGTCACAATGAACGAAATATACTTTTTAGTTTCAAGACTACCGTTTAGAAGTGGATGAGTTGTTTGGTTGTTGTTTTAAAGACGGTTTACTAGGAGATTTTTGGTTTTAAGCAGTGCATTCTGTCTCTCTTTCTTGTAAGTAACATCTGCGGTCATCGTCGCTATAATATCCATTTCATTTTATAACAAATTAAAAGATAGAATGTCGTGAAAATAGTTTTGAGTATGAATTTAGATGGCTATAAGAGTAGGGGAAGACCAAAGAAACGATGGATAGACGATGTGAAAGATGATATGGTTAGAAAGGGGGTGACGGAAAATAGAGAAGTACTATCGAAGAAATGCATACCTGCACACTGTAAGGACTATTCTTGCTTGCAGCGTTCGGCTGCTATAGTATCGCTTACCTACGAAAAAAAGGGCCGTATGCACGAGATTTTGTTTTAAAAATCCTTAGATATGCGCTACCCCAATAGTACCTATGGAAGAAAAATACATATTGTAACGACCTCAAAATAAATTGGGATAAGGGCAGAAGAATGGCGAAAAGCTATAAGCATTGCCAGATGTCTCGTCTACCGTCTAAAATTATCCTAAGTCTAAACTATTCCAAATATCGTAACTAACCTCGAAGCAACGGTTCTTAAGTAACCGCCGCCAATCAAATTAGCTCTCCGTGAGACTCCACTTGGCACTTCTATGCGTGCTGTGATAATTGACGCCTATACACGTCTGTACGGTCAACTGCAAAGCAAAGTAACACTTGATCTATGAAAAACCCTGATATGCTACGAAATAAAGCCGCTGTCGATGTCAAAGTGTTAGGGAGGGTGTACGGTTGACTGTACACTTCAAATCTGTCATTCACTCAGCTATTTCTTATTAACACACGTTTTAGGTAATTCTTTCGTATCGGCACGAGGTTTTACGGAGTGATAAATTGCCTGGAGGCCGGACGGAGGGCCTGTTATACTGAAAACTTTTTTTAAGACATCTGCAAAATCGCCAATCTGTATTGAGCAAGCGTTGTGATAATTGCTCATGCCTTCTCTGTATCAGAAGAGGCCTTTACCATACAGTGGAACAGTTACAGGCTGCAAGGTATTTATTATTATTTTTTATCTGCATCTGCAAAATCTATTTGCAAGAGCAGTGGTGACCCCATAGAAATCTTATATCTATGGGTGGCCCAGTGGGTCGTGAGTTCGAATCCAGCCAGGCGCTTTAATACGTGTAAATAATTTCATCATCACTGCTCTTAAAACGGTGAAGGAAAACATCGTGATGAAACCGGCATGTCCTAGAACCAAAAATTCGGAGACATGTGACATCTACCAACCCACACTGGGCCCGCGTGGTAAATTTACAGGCCCGTCCCTCTCGAAGAGAGGAGGCCTGTGTCCCAGCAGTGGGAACATTATACTGGGAAATTTTTTAACCAGTGCGCAAACTTAAGCTCGTGGCTTTACTCATCATTATGAACAACTCTTACGATGGGACAAACCTGAAATCCCGAAAAAAATATCAGCTGTTCCCTACATTTAAGTTCGCTCGTCAAAATTTAGGGAATCGCGGCTATTATTCCAGTCGATCGTGGCAAAACAAAAAATAATATATAATATTATTATATAATGTTAAAATACCTAAAAATATTTTTTACTAAAAAAATATTAACTTTTTTTTTTAAACAGACCACGCAATGTAATCACCTACTGCTGTGCGCATCATCTTGTATCATTTTTCAATCGTTACTTATTCTCTCTTCCACGCAGCAACTCAGACGCAATACTCACACTACTATAAATAAGTAGTTACTAAGAATAATTTTCAATTTTATGATCTCTTAATAAAATAAATAATACTCCGTAGGTAATTGTACACCGAAGAAGAATGTAATTGGTAGATCGCACAGGGTGTCGCCAGTAAACTACAGTTTGGTTAGACCCAAGATCTACTGATCTTGGGTCTAACCAAGTTGGCAACCCCTGATCTATATAGATCTACCTAATAAAAATTAAATCCTGCTCATTGGTAAGCGCATCACTACACATCGCAGAACGACTGGACCGATTTGATACTTAAAAAAAAATGTAATATTCCGAATTAGGATTTTATGGAAAGAAAAATTTGAAGAGTTGCCGGAAAAATTAGAAATTTTTGGGAAAATTAAAAGTGCATTTTCTATGGAGATTTTGTATGAATTATTGAAATTTGGACAAGACAACGTCTGTCCTAGTAAATTAATAAAATAAATATACTGTGTTTTTTGTTTTTTCCATTATGTAAAATCTTCTACCGTCTGTATTAGTGTCAGCCACGCTATAATCGTATAATAGCCAAGAATTGTAGACTGTCAGTGGTGAAGATAATTTATATTCGATTGTCTTAACGTCTTTGTGTTTGTCTCTGTTGTAATGGAGATAATTCCTTTCAGATTTTATGTAGGTAAAACCGTCATTGCACGAATGGATTCAAATATCTGCTACGAGTACGTTACTTGAATGTAGGTACTCAAAGCATTTATTTCAATTAAACCTACATTTACAGGCGCTTTTGAACTGTCAAAGAGTCGGTTAGTTAATCAGAAAGATGAAGTTAGTTGCCCATTCCAAAACGTAGATCTATGGAGAAGAATGGGTAAGAAACTTCAATGACATTCTTTTAAATTAAGAAATTAAAAAGGCCTGGGTAAATTCATTATTATATTCTTATTCTTGTTGCAACTTTACTTATGTGAGAAAAATGTAAAATATTATAAAAAAGCAATTCGTTTAAGATTAAAAATAAGCGCTGGCAGTTAAGAGATGACCAGTCTCAACTGACGCGTGGATCAGCACCATCCATGGTACGCTTTTTTTTGTTGGCTGAGAAATTATCAAATAACTTCTCCCGCTCTGGGCGGAGCGGGAGGGCGTGTCAGACCCATCCGTATTCCTTCAGTTGACTGTATTGCCAGGGGCCACGGTATGCATTTCGGACTTTCCCGCGGCCCTGGCAGGCATCGGCCCTAGCGGACCCCGTCAGTTATCCATGGTACTTTGCACCCGTAACACATCATCACAATTGCGTAACACATTTTCAATCATACACCGAATAATTTTGAAGAAACTTGCGAATACATTGCTTTATAATAATTAATTAATTGATTGATAAATTTTCCATTTAATAAAACGAGAGAGTGGCGGCATTGCCACGTTGTATGGCAATGCTCAGCCTCTGGCCAAAGTAAAAGCCAGCCCTTGGGTCACGGGAAGTGTCAACCAGTCGTTTGGAGATTTCATTGAACAGACGGACTGTTTGAAAAATTAATCTGGTCGACAACGTAAATGACGCAATGAATGCTGTTGAATTGCCAAATGAAAAGCATTGCCATTGTAAGTGTATTACAATTGCCCCGCTGGATACTTACGGGTCAAAAGTTGAAAACTCAAAACGTCCAAAAGTGTAGGCTCTTGTGGGAACTTGAATGTTTTGACAAATAATCAAGTAGACTAAGAAAAAGGCGGCTAGTTACGGACAAAGAGTTAGGGTTGGCAACCTGCAAAACCTAAGCGATTGGAAAACGAAAGCAATTGAATCTTGCCCAGAAATCAGAATAAATTAGGATCGAAAATATTTCTTTAATCATGTATCATGTAGGAAAGAGGGATCCTTAGAGAGTGAGAAGTCCTTGGGCCAATGGGCCCTATTAGAAGGCTAAAAGTTACCCAAAGGAAAATGGAGAGGGCATAAGCCCTCTCCATTTTCCTTTGGGTAACTTTTTGTAACCTTTGGGAAATTCTAAACATAAGTTTAGAATTTCCCTACGTGATCGAATCAGAAATAAAAGAGATCCGCAGGAAAACCAGGGCAGCCAGCAGGGCATATTGCTCGAAGAACAGATGGCCTATGGGGCCGAAAGGTTCCGGTGTGGCGACCGCGTTCCGGAAGACCGATAACCTTGTGAAGGCCCTAGGAATCCGTTGGATGAGGGAAGCACAGAACCGGTCGAAGTGGCGGCGCTTGGGGGAGGGCTATGTCTAACATTGTCGGCTGGAATGATGACTAAGTCCTTATACCTCGAATGAATTGTTACTGATAATCTCAAGACTGCAATCATCTTTTATTCTAGTGGGTTCTCTCAATATCCGTATCTTCGACAGTACCAACCCTGCAATCCCGTTAGACCTACAACAATGAAAGACAAACAGTAGCTGACAAACACGTCGGCGTGTTGAGCCACTTAGCACCTCCACGCTGAGCCCCATATGTCATCGGCAATAAGTTGACGCAAAACGTTCGAGTCAATGAAGGTTAGTTTTTGAAAGGAGGTGCGTTGTAGTGTAGTGTTAAAAGAGCTCTATGAGTGAGTAAGTATACATTTAATACGAGGATCGAGTTGCGTAGGCTTAAAGGCATAATAGACTGAAAAATTGGAGGCCATTTTCTTTGCTAAGTACCAACTTGGTACTTGTTGACAGGACTGCACTGTCCTCTCATGCCTAATAACACTGTAATTTGAAAAAATTGTAAAAGACGTTTATTTTTGAAAGAGTAACACCGTGGATTTTCATGCCGGCTCTTCGCCATCTGAAACGACCGATTAGAATTGTGCACCTAGCTTCTGACGTTGAGTGACGTGCGTGTATTTGGAGAGGCCTAGATGTATGTATGTCTAGCTAGGATTGTCTGTGGTGTTTTTGCCAGTTGTTCTTCATATGAACCTAATACGCTTTGGAATGGGCAACTAGCTTCATCTTTCTGACTGACCGACTTCTTGATAAATCAAAAGTGCCTGTAATTGGTTTATTTGTAACAAATGCTTAGATTTTTTTTAGTTTTGCTAGTGGAAAACTGTAACGGCTGATCATGAGTGCCTTTTCCAGTGTATCGTGTGCACTTGACACAGTGCGGCCGATACGACCCGCGGTCGTTTCGTGGATGGGTGACCATCCATGTTCCGGAAACTATGTTAAGCCGTTGGTTCCGGCTGTCATTCGTAGATCTTTCGTTACGGATAGTCAGAAGCCCAAAAGTCTGACAACCAGTCATACCAAGGGGTCGTGTTACTGGGTTGTGGAGGTCAGATAGGCAGTCGCTCCATGTAAAATATTCGTATTCAGCTGCATACGGTTGGACTGGAAGCCGAAAACAACATATTTGGGAAATGGCTAGGTACTTAGATTGATTTGAGTTAATTTGACTTTTTTGGTTACGCGTGATGTGTGCTCAGTGAGTAGAGAATTAGAAGATTCAAATTATAGGCATGGGCGTCAAGAATCGCAGGCCGATTTCCGGCCACCGTAGGCGTAGGCGGGACGGTGAGCAATGGGTGGCTCACGGTCCGATAAGGACCAGGCCCGAGTCGACGGCGCGTTGAGTTCCACGCGCGCCTCAAAGAGATGTCAGCAGAATTGACGGGGTCCGCTAGGGCCGATGCCTGCCGGGGGTGCGAAGAAAACCGAAAGGGAGATCGTGGCTTCCGGTAACAGGGCCACCGAAGGAACACGGGTGGGTTTTAGTAAGTAAGAGTCTGACATGCCCTCCCGCTCCGCCCAGAGTGGGAGAAGTTATTTGATAATTTCCCACCCAAAAAAAAGGCTTCGAACATTAAATAATTTCTGCCTGTAGCGACCCAACTTACCTTAGGTAAATTATTTTCTTATAGCATAAGTAGGGTTATTTTGTATTAGCATAAACTTATGTTTCAGAGTGCAGGCGTATATTGATATTTTAACCACATGAATTAATATTATACCTTCGTCATCGCCTTTAGGGCACCAAGTATTTTCTCCTTTACTTAAAGATATCCTAAAACGCCTAAAGGAAAGTTCCGACGCAACAGCCACAGCTTAAAAATCCAGTAGGACAACAAGTAAGTTTTTACCAGAAGGTGACACAACAAGAGAAGACACAAGAAGAGAAGATGCCTATAATCTGTTAATGAAGAGAGCTATCCGTCGACAGTATTGCCAGTAAACACTGTCATGGAGTTGCTCTCTTTATGAACGGTCGCTGGCTCGACGAGAAGAGAAGAGAAGAGCAAAGAAGATTAAGTAGATGGAAATATGAATATTGTATTATTTTTTCTGAAAATTGAGAATTTATTTGTGATTTCGTGTATTTATTTATGTAAACGTACTTAATTTTGTTATTATTTCACTATATCCAGCATTTTAAAAATTGTAATACTATAAGATTTTTTTGTTTTTTTGTTTTCTGTTTGTTCTATCCACGATAGAAACGGGTTTTGTCGACGGAAGAATAGACAAAATGACAGATATACAATCACAATCTGTCATTTTGTCTATTCTTCCGCCGACAAAACCCGTTTCTATGGTTGTCATGCTAAGTGTGCTGTTCTGTGTTATGCATTAGGAATTAAAATTATTTAATTGAATGTGTTCATAGGACCAAAACGAACGCTTTTTTTGCCAATGATAGAATTTTCATTACTAAAAAGAGGAAAACTCAGTAAGAATTGATAAGTGGGACATGTCACTGTAAAAGGAAAAGGTTCCATATTCATCTTTATGTAATTTTTTAATGTATGTTTGTCGATATCTTCGCCAATTGTAAACTGATTTCGATGATTTTTTTTTTGTTCGAAAGAGTATTTTTTCGAGGTGGTCTCATATATCTAAATTTTATTAACTTTGCTTGGGTAGTTTTTGAGTTAGCTTCAATAATACGTATTTAATCCCAGGTGCATGTTGATCATGTTATGAAACTCCCTGTCGCTGTTGTTTAGATATAGGCTTGCGAAATTGTGTGGAATCCACAACTAAAAACTGAAAAACCAAAAACTTTGGAATTATCAAAAACAATCGTCTTCCAAAAAAAAGCACTATTTACAAAGTGAAATAGATTTAATTTCGGAAGTCGGTTGTTTTTTAAAATTTCTGTCTACATTATGATGCTTTATGCTTTATCAAATTCCATGTTAATCAATGTGATAATCAATATATTGAAAATGCATTGAACATACCCTGCAAAGATCTATTTTTGACTAAATCCATATTGATTCATAGATAATTCGCATTGAAATAGGTGTTTCGCATTGAAGGTATATTGATTTAGATATCTTCATTAATTTCTTTATTAGTACCTGGGCGACCGAGCTCTGCTCTGGTGAAAAGAGAGAATGCTCATTTGATAGTATACGAAAGTTCATACTAATTTCATGCTGCCATGATAGTACGTACTTACTAATTCCATGCTGCATGTCATTATTCTAAGATAGCCGTCTTGTTCTGAACTTTGGGCGACCGAGCTCTGTCCGGGTGAAAATTCGGAGAAAACGAATTTTCTCAGATATGAGACAGCTAAATCGATTTTTCGCCCCCGTAAACCCCTATATTTCAACTTTCATCAAAATCTTTAGAGCCGTTTTCGAGAATGTGATTGCAAATATATACTTAAATATATATATATTAATAAATATAAACAAATATTGCTAGTTTAATAGTATAGGATTTATAGGTAAGTGCTTATTGTATGATATAATTTTTTTAATGTAAATCATCATCTACCTAGTCTTTTTCCCAACTATATTTGGGTCGGCTTCCAGTCTAACCGATTGCAGCTGAATACCAGTATTTTACATGGAGCGACTGCCTATCTGACCTCCACAACCCAGTTACTGGGTAATACGATACCCCTTGGTAAGCCTGGTTGTCAGACTTTCAAGCTTTTGACGACCCGAAACGACTGTCAAAGATCCACGAATGACAGCTGGGACCAACGACTTAACGTGGTTTCCGATGTACGGAGGGGTCTTGATATGTAAATATGGTCACCCATCCACGGACAAACCGCGACAAGCGTTGCTTAACCTGACCTATCGACCCGTGCGGCTGTTATTACTTAGCCACAGCCCCGCAATTTGTTTAATGTAAGTACCAAATATTACTAATTGTTGATTGATTAGCCATTTTAATTTTGAAAAAAATGGTTGCAGTTAGCCAGCACAGGTGATGACGCACTTGCTGGGGTTCCCGAAGATCTAATTCTAGATCTAAACCACAGATAAACTACGTCCATTATTTATGGGACTTATCCCATTTTAAGGCTAATTTAAGAATGTATCAACAAGAAGATTTTAACTACTGCACAAGGAGCATAACAACCATAACGGATTTTGTCGATGAAAGAATAGACAAAATGACAGCTTGTGATTATTTATCTGTCATTTTGTCTATTCTTCCGTCAACAAAATCCGTTTCTATTGTGGTCATGCTAAGCGTGCTGTTAAGTCTTTGCTGAATTCAAATTATTTCAAATTCAAATATCGTGTTATCATACTATTACTTTTTGTAATATAGTTTGTTATAGTTTGTTTGTGATAAGCAGGCCACAGACTAAATAGAAGTCTGTGGCTTGCTTATCACAAACAAACTGTGTTTTCTATACTTTTACGAGCACCTAGCAATATAAGCTGCGTCAAAAAGAATGCCAAGCTTGCCCCTGGCTGGAGGCTTTGAGTGTAGCAGCTTAAGGCACCCACAGGAAAGTCCGGTTAAGCAGCCAAGACCTTAGTGGTCAAACTGCGAGATGCCCGTTTCAAAAAAAAAAAAAAAAGAATGCCAAGGAAGTTACCATGCAATTTAGCCTGTCAAGATTATTAAAATAAGATCGAACTTACCCCATCTTGCAGCTGATGTAGGTACGTACCTAGCTGTATACCTACCACGCAATGTTATATCTAAATATAATTAACTCAGTTACTAAATACTTATTTAAACACTGATAATGTCAGTCTTATGTCTCCTATCTTTATGGTACTTACGTTTCTCAGTTGAACGTATTAAATCTGTCTACACAGTCTCATTTGAAAAGTCAACAGAAGTTTGGTGTGACATGAAAAACATCTAGTTATAGTACGCAATAATTTAACATTACGCCTGTAATATACTCTGGTAGAGTAGACAAAGGTGCAGTATACAAACACAGAGTCAAATTAAATTACGGTCCAGCCGTTGAAAGAATGCGTTGCTGACTCCTGTCAGTTGCAAAATTCTTGTAATATTATGGATTAAATTCGCAAAATACATATTCGTTAGTATGAAACTGACAGGTGTCAAAATAGCACTCTCTCAACGGCCGGATTGTACCTATGATACTTCACAGACATGGCGTGTGTCCACAAATAACCCTGTGGGTTTCCATTTCGAAATTTGAAAAGTCCTGACAGAAATAAGGACATTTGCAAAATAGTCCGGACATTTTACTTTTCTACCTTCCTTTTTTAAACGTTTTTAAATTTCTTATAAAATCTTCTTAAGTCAAATAGTCTCAATATTGACAAGGCCGGAAAAATCCGGACGGATGGTAAGCCTATCCGGATACCACTCGCCAACTTATTTAATAAGACCCGTATCTATTATATCTAGGGTGCGAGCATAAAAGCCGGACTTCAGGATGCTTCAGGCTGCTTGCTTAAAACGCTTAATAATAAAATATTTATTTGCGTAAAATATGGTATACAATGGTGTTAAATACAAAATATCGCACAATCATGTTTAGCTAGGATATAAAACATAACATGCAAAATTATAAAGTTAGGTGAAGAAGGCATCAACCATCAACATTTTTTAAAACATCAACATTTTACAGTAGCAATGGCTTTCATTTTGACAGTTCAACAACATTCATTGCGTTATTTACGTTGTTGAGCAGACAAACTCGAACATATGAAGCAATGAATTAGTAATATACTTCAAAATCATTCAGATTGTCATTGACAGTGTGTTACGCAATTAGGGTGCTAGCCTGCAGAGTGAACCTAGGAGCCCATGATTAGCGCTTACGACAATTAGACAAACACGTATTATTATAATAGATCTTGTCTCATTACTTCAAATACTAACTTGTAGAATAGAAATAGTGCAGTACCTACGTTACTAATATAATATATATCTTTATTTCAGACATACATCCATACATTTTTAACAAATAATAAGTTAAGCATTTTTAACTAATATCCCAGTCGATATTAGATCTAAATAATAAATAATGTTTGAAAACTCAGCAAGTTGCGATGAATACTGCGTATATTTTTAACCGACTTCAAAAAGGAGGACGTTCTCAATTCGGCTGTTTTTTTTTGTACATTTGTTACGTGATTCCTCCGCCAATTATGAATTGATTTTGATGATATTTTTTTTTGTTTGGTAGGTCATACTTTTTGAGTTAGCTTCAATAATACCTACGTATTTTTCCCACTTAGTTTATATGGTTGATGTAATGATGTTATAATACGTTCCTGTCACTGTTATTTACATAACAGGTAGTGGTATTCGAATTTGTGTGGGGTACAACTAAAAAGTGATAAATAAAAATGTATAACAAAAAAAAAAATACAACCGACTTCCAAAAATACACTACACAATTAAAAATAACGAAGTCGGTTGTTTTTTTTTTTTGTATAAAGTTTTTATTTCCAATATTATGTATGTTGCTGTATCTTTTGTAAAGTTTCAGGATTTTGCAACAGGTTTTTACAGTCCTCTATTTCACATGTCGCTGATTGTGCAACAGAAACAGTCTAAATCATTATTAAAATCTTTCTGATACAGCATGTATCAAAGTTGGGATCATATATTCAAGGTTTTGGTACAGGCCATCAACCTGAACAACTTTCTCCATGGGACCAATAGCGTAATCGCGAAAAAAATATCATCTGTCTCATACATTTGGGTCGAATCGAGGTACTGAAGTTTTGTATGGGACAGTTGATAATTTTTTAATTATTCCACTTCACCCCACACGTCCGCCCCATTGTTGGGGCAAAGTGGAAATACCTAAAATTTCCCAGTGGAATCTGCCCCATTTTTTGCTGTAGATACCCAAGTATTGTGCCTTTGAAGTAATGAAATCTTGTTCATATACGTACCTACTTCTTTTTTATAGATAAGCCAATAAACGAAGTGTCACCCAAAAACAACAGTAAAATTCGTGAAAATTTTACCCAAAAATAGCTAAAAATACCTAACCTAAATACATAATTCGCTTCCATAAAAATGATCCATTATCAAACAGTTTCTTCTCAAGTATTGCATGCACATTGTATGCTCAGAACATTCTTGTGGTTATCAAAGATAAGTGAAGATAAGGCGATTAAATATAGTCACCTGTTGTCAGTAGAGGGTTTTGGAAAATGAGGTCGGTTTGTCAAGGAATGAGTGAATAGGCTACTTCTAGGCTAACAGATATCTAATTATTTAAGTACAGTTAGGTTTATGAAATTAACACACTACGCCAATTTGTAATTTTATGGCCATTTTTGCTACTGTCAAAGAACGAAAGTTGTGATTTGAATTTACGGTCAATTTAAGTTGTGTAATATGTAGGTAGTCTACACTCGAGAGCAATGAATCCGGGTCACTTAAAGAATCCTAAAAATCTCGGAAACTAAAAATGCTAGGTTAATGCAATAAATTGTATTTAATAGACAATGTAATACTCCTTAAATGAAGGTATTAAAACTTCTTAGTTATTGTAAAGTTATATCATAAAAAAATCAAATTTGAAAAAGGGCCACTTTCGAAGATGGAACTACGAAATTACAGCATTTGGTTTTGCTTTTGTTTGTAATCTGTCATTTATGTGGGTACATAAACCATGTTGATAGTGCTCTATATTCATTATTCAAGCTGAAATTATGTCGCTTACGCCTGAAGAATGCACCAGAATACTTACAATGCTGGAAACCGGCCGGAGTCAGCGCGATACAGCCAGGACTGTCGGTGTGTCGCTGTCAACAGTACAAAGAGTTCTCCGACGTTACGAAGAAACTGGTTCTAACCTACGCAGACCACGAACGGGCAGAACCAGGTGTACCACAGCACGAGAAGACCGATACTTGGTGAACACCATGCTTCGAAATCGCTTTCTCACAGGAACTGAACTCACAAATCAGTTTCGACGCCTCGGAGGAAGTAACCCAAGTGCATGGACAGTAAGACGTCGGCTTGCTGAATCTAACTTAAAACCCCTTAGACCTGCAAACGGCCCTAAACTGGAGCGTGGGCATCGTATTTCAAGACTAAGATATGCCCAGAGCCACGTAAATTGGATTGGTCAAAAGTTATGTTCTCCGACGAATCAAAATTTATGCTCTACAAGCACGATGGAAGACACAGAGTGTATCGAAGACCAGGGGAAAGATTCAAGCAAGCATGCATCGAAGAAAAAGTAGCCTACGGTGGTGGGTCTGTACTTGTGTGGGCCGGAATTTCTTCTGAAAGTCGCACAGAGCTGGTGATCATAGAAAACGGCTCTTTAACTAGCGTAAGATATGTGGAAGAAATCCTCAATGATCACGTTGGTCCATTTATGGTCAATTTAGGTGAGGATGCTATATTTATGCATGACAATGCCCGACCTCATACAGGTAGGATTGTGAATGACTACCTTCAAAAGATGAACATTACTAGTATGGAGTGGCCAGCGCGCAGCCCGGATATCAACCCGATCGAGCATGCTTGGGACGAGCTAGGCAGATGCGTAAAACAACGAAACCCTCCCCCAATCACGCTTCGTGAGCTCTAAATTGCTCTCACAGAGGAATGGGAGAATATTCCCCAAAATCGTATAAGGAACTTGGTGTACAGCAAGCCAAACCGCGTAAACGCAGTAATGGAAGCACGAGGAGGCAATACGAAGTATTAAAATTCAAGAAAATCGTAATAAAGTTCAAAAATTTCATGTTTCCTATTTTTGTTTTAAGGAGAGATCAGCAGTTTTTTTCTTTATGTAATTTTGTGTTAATAAAATGTATGGTGACTCATATTTTTTTTACTTTCATTTAAGGAGTATTACATTGTCTATTAAATACAATTTATTGCATTAACCTATTATTTTTAGTTTCCGAGATTTTTAACATTCTTTAAGTGACCCGGATTCATTGCTCTCGAGTGTATTTGCTAAACAATTTATTTCCCTAGCTTTGTCTACCATCGTCGATTGCATCAATGCCTACCATAAGGTGAGCGTGGTCAAACGAGAGCCGGTCAAATTATAACAGCATCTTACGGTTGCTGGAAACTATTCTTATTTTTTTGCACATGTTGATGGGACTCTAAATTGAGTCGGGGATTGGGTCGTTGATTGCCACAGGGGAAACAATGACGGATCTAAAATGACTGAAAATTCAAAATGGTGGATGGTGAATATCTTGAACTCGTGACGGGGGATTTCATACTTTATAGGTACCTACTGAGGTTTTCCCGGACCTTTAATTATTGTAATGTAACTTTAATTTTGGAAGTCGATAGCAAAAAACGAAAAGACAAAACAAAAAACACCGACTTTCGAAATTTAAAGTTATTTTACACTTTGTAATGTTTTTTTAGGAAGTCGGTTGTTTTTTTTTTACAGAATAGATCGGCTGTTTGCATTGGCGGTCATCGCGTCGGTCCTTTGATATCATGGACAGGTCATTGCCACGACGAGCGACTGATAAAATATGAAAATAATGTTTATTTTATACTTATAGAAAAATACATATTTTTGTCACAATATAAAGTTATTTTCTATGTTAACCCAGTTATTGATAGTCTCTGATAAAATTGTTATGCTATCAGAAATAATCAAATAATATTGATAACGCAGCTGTTTCCTTTTGATACTTAACAGGTAAATCTCGGCAGCATTAGCTCCGTACCTTCTACATAATAAAATTCTTAAAGGTAATCTTTAAGAATTTTATTATGCACAGCCCATATTATACAGGGTGGCAGGGACATCTACGCGAAAACTGTTATCATGGATTCAGTATATGTTTCTGAACCCCCATGCCCCCTGCGTTGAAATTTATCGTCGGTTATTTAAAAAACAGCTGTTCCATACATTTTTCATGACCGCGTAAGCTATGAAGCAGCAGATTTAAAAAAAAAAATCATCTACGAAAAATTTCAACGCAAGGGGGTTTAGAATCATGTACTGAATCCATAGTAACAGTTTTCGCGTCGATGTCCCTGCCACCCCGTATAGGTACATCATGTATCAGAAAGGTGTGGTCAAATTCAAGTGTGTGGTACAGACCATCAAACTGAACAACTTTCTTCATGGGACCAAGATCGTAATAGCGAAAAAATTATCAACTATCCCATACAAAACTTCAATACCTACTCGACCCAAATGTATACAACTTATGCCGATGAACAACTGTACAAAGTTTCAGTAGAGATTTTGAATTTTATGTTTGTAACAGTTTATTGAAGAAATCCGAAATGATCATCGACTTCAGTCTGTCGCCGATTGTCTCAAGGACTCTGCTTGGTCCTTCGGGGCTTACAGACGTGATTTTATAATTAGGATACTTACTCCTTGTAAACGACGAATAGCTCGTGATTTATTATGTACTTTTTGTTGTTTTCGTTTACTCTTGTCTTTTATGTATGCACGTGTCTCTGTGACAAATAAACCTATTTATCTTTCTTTCTTTCTTTCTTACATAACCTCCAAACACTAAAAAAACTACAATCAATCTGCCTAGCCTTTTCCCAACTAGTTGGGGTCGGCTTCCAATCTAACCCGATGCAGCTCAATACCAGTACTTTACATGGAGCATAGAGCGACTGCCTATCTGACCTCCACACGATACCCCTTGGTATTATTGATAAGATTAGTTCTCAGACTTTTGGGTTCTGACTACCCGCAACGACTGTCAAAGATCTAAGAATGACAGTTGGGATCAACGATTTAGTGTGCTTTCCGAGGCACGGAGGGGTCTCGATAGGTGTGTTATAGATGGTCACCCATCCACGAACCGACCACGACCAGCGTAGCTTAACCTTCAATCGATCCGTGCGCCTAATATTATGTAGTCACGAATGAAAAAATTACCTGCAATGATACAAAAATACTTCTGTTTTTCCCAAACAGGACATTAACCGTAATGATACCAAAATCTTATCAGCATATCGTCATTACTTCCTATGATTCCCAATGATAATCTTGCCGATAATTACAATAATAATACCGTTTTAGATAACAGTTTGCCACATACAAATCAGTACTGTTTGCCGATATACAAGATGGCTGACGTTAAGATATTCTTTTGTTTTTTCGTATTGTCTTTGTTTAGCTGTGTGCTTGTGCTAGCAGACAACGATATTTTATGCCAACAAGGATTTTGTAGAGTAAGTACCTAGTTAAGTTATGTATTTCTGTAAAGGCTCGATCACCCAATCAGTTTATTTGCATAATATTAGTAACTTATTAGCAGAGTATTATCCGGATTCAGCTGAAATCAGCTGTCAAATCGAATGTACTAAAAATTGTGATTGATTCATCAGCATAGCTATTCACAGCCATTCGACAGGCTTCCGAGTCGGAAATTATTAACCGACTTCAAAAAAGGAGGAGGTTCTCAATTCGACTGTTTTTTTTAATGTTTGTTACCTCAGAACTTTCGACTGGGTGAACCGATTTTAATGATTCTTTTTTTATTTGAAACCTGGTACTTCCCGTGTGGTCCCATTTAGTCTAGTTCTGATAATGGCATCCATGAGAAAACCATATACTTAAGTCTTAAATTTGCATTATGTGCGCGACAAATGGACGAATAACTCAATATCGCGCCAACCGATTTCGATGATTCTTTTTTTATAGTAACTCATGCAATTTTTCTTGGAAAGCACCATTTGGTGAAGTGGAACTGATGATGAAGACCACAAATGGCAACCGGAATTACTCAATAGTAAGTATTTCACGGGTTGCGATTCGATTACTTTGATATGGCTGCAATTCAATTTATGCTCGTCACAATGCATATGGAGAAGTAGAGCTGATGGTTAAGTAGCAAGAGAACTCCTCAACGATTAACGTCCCTGTATCGGGAAAAGCAATATGTTGTAAAAGCTGATGAGTAGTTGAGATTAGGCTGTTGTAACTTAGGTAAATTACAAACTACCCACTAAAAAGCGAGAAATAAAAACTTTTATACAAAAAAAAAAAACAACCGACTTCCAAAAAACACTACAAAGTGAAAAATAACTTAAATTTCGGAAGTCGGTGTCTTTGGTTTTAGGTATATGCCAAAAAAAAAAAAAAACTGAAGAAATTGCCAGAATTTCGTAGTTTTTCGAGCACCATGGGAGTAGCAGAAAGTTTTCAGGGTTGCAAACTTAGGTATAAACTACTTTCAGGGGACCTTTATTTTGGGTAGGAATTTATCAAATCACTTCTCCCGCTCTGGGCGGAGCGGGAGGGCGTGTCAGACTCTTACTGACTAAAACCCACCCGTGTTCCTTCAGTTGCCATGTTGCCGGGGGCCACGATCTCGCTTTGGGAGTTATTCGCAACCCCGGCAGGTAGCGGCCCTAGCGGACCCCGTCAGTTCTGCTGACATCTCTTTGAGGCGCGCGTGGAACACAACGCGCCATCAACCCGGGCGTTGTTCTTACCGGACGGCCTAAGAACTTAAAAAAACCGTAGTTACATGCGCGGTTGCGACGTTTGCCTTTTAGCCTCGTGCAGACTGGCGCGACGCGACACCGGTATTGTTTTACCGTGAAGTTTTCCTATAAATTGTTTTATTAGAGTCGTGTCGCGCTGTTGAGTCGCGCCAATCTGCACGAGGCTTTTTTTGTGTCGATTTTGACTGGGCTATCGGCATTTTACCGAACTTTGTCGCAAACTTTACGATTTTCGTGAAGTTTACGAATATATTTTGCGACCATTTTTGACAGCCCGCAAAGGCGTAAAGTGATTCGGAAAGATGGATGAATGTTGCTAAAAATATGTTTAATGAATGAAATGATGGCGGTGGCATACCTATGTAGCGTGGGATGTAGTCGTACTGACTTGAACACAGACGCGACATGATTGACACCGACAAATCGGACGATACCTGCGCGAATGTAAAAAGCCGTTAGGTACTTAATAGATTTGAAGGATAGTGAATTTCTGCCTTTATACAGAATAGGTAAATAAAGAAAATTGTTCAATGAACTCATCAGTGAACTTCAGCCATCTCTGCAGCGGTAACGACCTTACGGATTTTCTGTGGAGGCTCAAGTGAGTGCCTTTGCATAACTTCCATTTCTAAAATCCATTTTTTTTATTATTTACCTGCTTGTTTTTGACGGCACTCCAATTTTACGCAAGTAGCTGCACTGGGCTACAGAACCACAGAACATACAATATGAAAAGAAAAAAACCGAATCCGATCCGAAAGGGGCACAAAGGTACTGCAATAACATTACCTAAAACTAATAAAAAATCTTATTATTATTGCAAATAAAGTTATTGCTATTTAACACTCACATTTTTAGTACCAAAATTAACCCAAATTAATTAAAAATGAGCAAATTTTCAACAGGGGTCATAAGTTATGACTTGTAGACACCCGCTAAACGGCGGCCGCCCGCACCCCGTGTAATAACCCGGTCAAATTCCCCATTGAAAAAAAATGTGACGATTTTTTTCTTAAAAATTACCGCTTAAATAGACTCAGTACGATACCTAACAAAACCCTTACACGACACGGCGCGGGTGGGCCGCTGTTAAGCGGGTGTCTACAAGTCATAAATTATGACCCCTGTTGAAAATGTTATAATTTTTTAATAGATTTTGGGTAATTTTGGTACTAAAAACGTGAATTTTAAATAGGAATAACTTTTTATTTTCATTAACAATAAAATAAAATTTTTGGTAATGTTATTGCAGTTTCGAATCCGACAGGGTTTTCTTTTAAATATTGTATATACTTTATTGTAGGTACACCACAAAATTAAGAAACAAAAAAAATAAACACTACACTACAAACCACACATAAGCGGCCTTATCGCTTTCCGCGATCTCTTCCAGGCAACCTTAGAATGTACAGTGATTTGCCTAGTCATAAAATAGGGCTGTCGCTGGTGCAAATCTAATAATCATGATCAAAACTTTGATCCAATCCAGCCCGTCCCATCTTTGATGTCCTCCCTCCGGTTGACGCCCTAAGCCGGGGTTCGTACCCCACAGGGGGTGCCCTTAGCGAGCGTTCACCTAGTTTTAATTAGCATAGTTGAATAATCTCTGGCTGGAGGTTTTAAGTGTAGTAGCTAAAGGCACCCACAGGAAAGCCCGGTTAAGTAGTCATGATCTCAGAGGTCCACTACGACATGCCCTACCTTAAAAAAAAAAGTAAACATTATACTAGAATAGATACACAGATTAATACATATCCTAAATAATAGACACATAAATACATTATTTTACTTTTACAAACAAAATACATTTTTAAAATCAATGAGAGTTTTATTACCCCACTATATATTAGTATCACTTTTTTTTTTTAATTAGGGCTTCTGCAATTTTGTCTGCAGACTTTGCTAGTACGAGCGTTGTCTCCGCTTGTGTCTTAGCAGCTTCTGCAATTTTTTCTGCAGCATTTGCGAACATAATTGACGCCTCAGCTTGCGTTTTTGTAGTTTCTCCTTGCAGTTTAGCTGCAGCTGCAAGCATCTGCAATTAAAAACACAGATGGATTGAGAAATGTTTCCTAATTCTCTGTAGCATGCTATTGAATACACCTGTTTGCCCTGAAGGGTTAGGGGGACCATTCAAGTATTACGTAAGCACTATAGGGGGCCGGAGGGTCCATGCTTTGCTTATTTTTGATGACATAAGGGGTGGGGGGTACCTACATTTTAAAGCGTACTCAACATCGTCATGTCAGATGTGCAATTTTGCTCGGTTATCTCGATTGTAGAGACTTGCATTTATCGTAAGCATCGTTACGGCAAGCAATATTTACGTATTTTTTTTGCGATCGGTACTTAGTTTACGACAGCGCTATCTATGTCGAGACTGCAGGAATAATGTTTTAATAAAATCTCCTTTCCCCAGACGTATCGCTTTGACGAGGGATGCGCAGACCCTGCCATCCACTGCGGCATCAACAATGCTACACATAGGGGGCTCAATCTACTCTCCCCTACACTATGCAACTGCTGTGACTACTGTATGCCGTTCTATGGTAAGGAATTATGGTTAGAGACAAATTATGGAATGAGTCAGTAGACAGTATGATGTGCATAGCTCCATCCATTTTAGATTAATGGAGAACCTTTGTAGCGGAGTGCAAAAAATAACTTTTTACTGAAATATGAGGATCCAGAGGCGATAGCACGAACGCGCGGAGTAATGCCGGCCGCGCGAATACGTGATCGGTCGCGTGCACATATTATGTCACTTCTTATACGTAAAACCGGAAAGCGCCCTCTGTTGGTGCGACCACGCGTTCAGGTTCGCCGAACAAAAAGTTCGAACGATCGTATTTTCGCGCGACGGTCGCTTTTAAATAGCGGGGTGAATGTAACGTAAATTCTAATGAATTTTGAATCGAAAATACACCTATCCGACAGCATTTTGGTTTTTTGGGACAAGCGTAGTATAACGCGTAGGATATGGTAGGTTTGACGGGGTCCGCTAGGGCCGATGTCTGCCAGGGTTGCGAAGAAAACCGAAAGGGAGATCGTGGCCCCCGGCAACAGGACACCTGAAGGAACACGGGTGGGTTTTAGTCAGTAAGAGTCTGACACACCCTCTCGCTCCGCCCAGAGCGGGAGAAGTTATTTGATAATATCCCACCAAAAAAAAAAGGATATGGTTGGTACCTAAAACCCAATAAATACATTTTCTTTCTTTTGTTATGCTTATGAGCGAAACGAGTATGTTCAGTTTTAAAATCTTTCATTTACGTTACATTACTCCGCATTCGTGCTAGGCCTTTAGACACTCACGTTCAAGACATGAACAGTAACGGGTATTTTTCAAGTTCTACTGAGCTAGCGCTAGGTAAGACGTGAGCCTTCTAAAATAAGCTTTTATAAAACTAACTAGGTACCGCGACCACGATTAGCGCTGACAGACTCAGACAAAGTGATATTAGGATTTTCCACTAGGAAATTCTTAGCCTGGGTCCTAGATTTTTGTCCAATTAATAGCAATGGAGCCCCTATATTTACAATATTGGATAAATGGCTGTTTTAGACACCTCTGCTCAATGGAGAATGCAGGCGTAATAATATTCTTAAAAATACCCATTTCCAAGCTTACTATGTTAATTTTTCAGGGGAAGGCGAGCACTGCACCACTGGAGGACCTGGTATGGGTACCTCGGTGGGGCGTTGTGGTGACGGACTAACGTGCACTACCGAAGATGACTGGGACAGCTGTACTAGAAGTAAGTTAATATGAGTCTGTCCTTATTCTTGGCTTTGAATTTATCTTGTAGCGACATCTACATCGCCAAAGAAATCAGTAGGTCGCCTCTGCCTCCCCACCTGGTGTTCTGAAGACGTCAAGGGTGCGTTCCAGGCACTAAAAGATAGAAGTTACTTACGTGTTTTATTTAGATTCCTATAAACATTTTTGGCGCCATCTACATCGCCACATGCAAACTATGCATCACACCTGACGTCACACAAAATCCTGCATCGCGCAAGCAAAGTTTACCGCGCGATTAGCATATATTTACAACGTCCCGACATCTATTTTAGTAGCCCACCATACACATCACCCTTCTGGTCGGAGGATCCTCCTTTTTCCATAGAGGATGACTGAACTTTACACCCTGTTCCTCTTCTTCCTTTCGATAGTTAGAAACTAACCTGGTGTCAGAGTTTTAAAGCAGCCCATGGGCCTCTGACTGAGCCCTTGATCCTGTTCCTCTTACCTCTATAATCTGATCAGACTGAGTTACTTCCTAGAATTAGTAGAATTACTCGATAAGCGTGCTTATGATTGACCACAGGCGACACCGACTAGTCAGCCACAGCAATAGCCAGGTAACGGAGCTTGTTACTACCTGTCTCTTTTTAGTGAAATTGGTCCCTAGCTGGAGTCATAATCATAAGCATATCGTAACCTAAGTTATCACTTCAGTCAGATTTTGAAAACCCATAATTTTTTGGCAATAACTCAAAAACCATTTCACCACTTTCAGAAAGAAAAAGATTAGAATTCTATCTGCGCTGCGCCTAATTTGTTGCAGTCAATTGCAACAAAGTTTTTCAGTTTATTATTTTATTGAATGTGGTGAAATGGTTACTACAGGAACAGGAGCAATTCAGCGATGAACTTCAATATAACCACGTAAACACGTCCCACGTCAAGTCATCAATAATGTTCCGACAGCTGAGAGGCGGGCTCTTTTCTTTGTAAGGAAGTGGCTGTAATCACACGCGGCTTCAGTGTGGACTGACGGGCATCCCACACCTTAAAAATAAATTAAAAATACACTCTTTACTATTAACTTCTAGTGAAATCAAAGTGCCATACTGCTCAAGACGAGTACGATTTACGAGAACAGAGTGGACTGATTGGTGCACTGGAACCTAGGCCACACTGTGATGGCAAAGGGAAGTTTGCTGCCTACGAGTGTATTCCTGCACACACGTAAGTATTTACTGGTAGTTTTTAAGTGGTTTCTTTTTTTTTGAAGACGGTTTTTTTTTTGTAAACCCTTAACGACTGTCAAAGATCCATGAATGACAACCGGGACCAACGGCTTAACTAACGTGCTTTCCGAGGCACGGAGGAGTCTCGGTAAGTAAAGATAGTCACCCATCCACGGCCCAATCCCGGCAAGCGTACCTAGCTTAACCTGTAGGATCGACCCGTGCGGCAGTTATTATTTAGCCATGAGGTCGGTTATGCAGTCACGCCATGTAAAATATTGGTATTTAGCAGCATCTGGTTAGACTGGAAGCCGACCCCGACATAGTTGACAGCAGTGATAGGAAGTTTTAGCATCATCAACTTGCACAAAGTGGATTAAGACACAGATATATGACAGTGACCTTAAGTGGTTAGCTTGCGTGTTCTGTACTGAGCTCACGCAACGCGTCGTACGTCCAGCCAGTAATAGGACTCGCCCATCAAGGAGCGCTGTCCCAAATTAAACGCATTATTAATTTATTATACATAAGACAAAAGGTATTTTAATAAAACTCGTAAACTAAAAGATTAATAAATTAATTATCTTTAAAATGGTGAAGGTGTCAGAAAAATACGCTTGATAGATTTTGCGCGATTCTCAGTCTTTTATCCGCGTTAGACCTAACTTTACAAATTAATTTCACTAGATTTTTTTATACTTTTATTTTTACTATCATATATTTTTTCCAAATCATTAACACTACTAATTTAGACGTCATCTTCAGTATAAAATCATTAAAAGTTGGTTATCGTCGCAGAACTGCTCTAGCAAAGTTGATAAAATATGGGAACACCGCGCGGGTTTCCTCTTCCAAATGATAATCCCGTATATCGGCCCAATAATCACGGAGAACTAGGTGTAGGAACACCCATGAAAAAAAAAAACTCGCTGAATGCACAACCTTTTCCGTTTTTGAAGTAGATTTTAATAATTTTAATTTCGGAAGAAGAAAATCAAAGAAATCATATAAAGTCCGATATTAAAGTTATTTTCAACTTTGTAATATGTTTTGTGGAAGTCGGTAAGATTATTGTTTATTTATAGGCGTGCAAGCGTTAGAAAAGCGTGCATGACGTGCACATGCTTAAACATTAAAAAGCATTTTATTTTATTTCATAAAGTGTACTACAAATACCTACTGATATCTTTATCGAAAGATGCAGCCCCGGCAATTCACAATAACCACGCGGCGGCGGGCAGCTACAAAGCAAAACTCAGTATACGAAATTTAATATGGAGTGATTTATCTGGTAACCTGTGGTATAAGTCTGAAGAGTGGGGTAAAATAAAATGGGGCCTTCTATATTCTTAATATTAATAAACGTCCCATTTTTCCCGTTATTTTTGCGAGATACGATCTAATCCCATATCCGAACTTAACCGAATGCACCCTAAATATTTTTTTTGTAAAAATGTTTGATTAAGTACTATTTTTTTAGGTGTTTCTGTCAGACAGAGGAAGGCGAGAGAATTTTCGGCGAAGTCCCGAACCTTGGAGATATTACCCAGCGGAACATGCATTGTGGTCAGTACCATACTAGTTAGGTACCATTTATTATGACCTTAGCAAGTCATTGAAACTTAATAATTATGACGTGGAGTATTGAATTTGATTGATGTCACAAAAACGTGAAATGTAACACCTTTTCCAACTAAAACGATTCACGTCAATCGGTAACAAAAGAAGAACGATCGAACGATCGTGAGGAAACCGGGATGCCTGAGAGATATTTCTCGACGGCATGTAAAGCCAAGTCAGAGGCCCATCGGCAGCTTTAAAACTCTGACACTAGTACCCTAATTGCGTAACTTATTTTCGTAAACGATTATGACTAATTTGTTTCATTTTGACAGTTCAACAACATTTATTGCGTTATTTACGTTGTTGAACAGATTTTTTTTCCAACTTATGAAACAATGGATTAGCAATCTGTTTCAAATCGAAACAAATTGTGATTGATCGTGTATTACGCAATTAGGGTACTGGTGACAGACTTTCAAAGCCGCCCATGGGCCATGGACTTGGCTTCACATACCGTCGAGAAATATTTCTCAGGCATTTTCGTTTCCATACGATGTTTTCCTTCACCGTTTTTGTAGCAAGTGATAATTATACAATACGCACATGAATTCGAAAAGTTAGAGGTACGTGCTTTGGGTTCGAACTCGAGACCTATGACTTGGCAGTCTAACGGTCACACCACTAGGCTATCACTGCTATTATGGGGGTTCCTGTTACACAATAAAAGGTTTTTTTATTTACTCTTATTTAAATAAAAAAACTATTTTACTTTACCTACTTTACTTTTATTACTATATAACATGAACTTTACAATCCCAGGGTGCTCCCGCTTCCACGAGCGCATGAAAAAGTCAATCAGCCCTGGTGTTCCTGGTCCTGTGTTCGGTCCTCGCTGCACCTCCGACGGTAACTTCCACCCAGTACAATGCATCGGCGATAAATGCTACTGCGTCGACGTCCGGACTGGAATCGTAGACACTAGAATCAGCAGTATTGATCTTGAGAGGACACCTATTACGGAGTTGGCTTGCTGTGAGTATTCTGGGTATTTACACCTACTCACATAAACTCTCGTCTTCTTCAAATGGGGTAGGCAGAAATTTGAAGACGGACTTGCAGTCTTGGCCGTTCTAGACCGTACGTTAGTAGTTTATGTTTTGTTTAGGCGTCGGCAGGTTTATTTTCGGGGACATACATCCTCAGCTCCACGCAGCGAGCTTGGTAAGTTTTGTACTTCACCTCGTATATGTCAGGTTTTCATTTGTACATTCGTACAAGGAATAACTTAGTCAACTTTTGCAGACAAGCTAATAACCTAATCAAATTAAAGTAGAATGCAAGAGCGACCGAAACGAGCTCGAAAATGTTATATTATTTGCTGGCTATTGGCTACAAGGCAGCCTGGCTGCCATGTGCGCGCCTGCCCTTAACCGTTTTAGCTTCATTATTTATTGAGCTGAGATATTGCCAGCCGCAGGCGCGGGTTGGCCGCCCTAGGCCCGGGCCTCTTTGGCTTTAGAGAAAATCTGCCACTGCAGAGACTACAGTACGCCACCTACTACGATCGTTACTCACTCCTTTTGCTTCGCTTACGTTCATATTTTTAGCACCTAAAGGGTAAAACGGGTGCCGTTTTACTAAGACTCCACTGTCCGTCCGTCTGTCACCAGGCTGTATCTCATGAACTGTGATAGTTAGACAGTTGAAATTTTCACATATGATGTATTTCTATAGCCGCTGTAACAACAAATACAAAAAAATAGAATAAAATAAATATTTAAGACGGTTCCCATACAACAAACGTGATTATTTTGCTCGTTTTTGTAGATAATGGTACGGAACCCTTCGTGCGCGAGTCTGACTCGCACTTGGCCGGTTTTTTATATACATTATTATACGCACGCTGCGCCGGTTGGGAGTACTAGGCACCTGACCTTTCTGTAGAACTTCACCATTAGGGTCACTATAATGTCCTTCTAGGGCGTCCCCTCCCGGCGTTTCCACTCACATCTGCCTTGTAAATTATACCTTTTGTTAGTCGCCTTTCACTCATACCCTCAACCTGGCCAAACCTATTATGCATAATCTTTAAAAAAATTGTCACTACATTTTCTTACTTTGTTCTGGTTATTTATTTTTTCGTTATCCAGTACACTAATTGCGTAACTTATTTTCGTAAACGATTATGACTTTGTTTCATTTTGACAGTTCAACAACATTCATTGCGTTATTTACGTTGTAGAGAAAAAAAATCAAACTTATGAAGCACTGGATTAGCAATCTGTTTCAAATCGAAACAAATGGTGATTGATCGTGTATTACGCAATTAGGGTACAGGTTCTCTTATAGCAGGACTCTAGGTGTTTTCTGTGTTTTAGAGCTCTATTTTGATAATGAACCAAGTCTTCAATGTGAAACTAAGACCTAAATTCTAACTCCTTAGACTCTAACATCTAGAACGAAAGCAGAGTTTACCGCGCGACTAGCATAAATACAACGTCTCGACAACAATCGTCGGGCAGTAGCACCAGACACAACACCCGCCTGGTCGAAGGATCCTCTTTTTCTATAGTGGATGAGCGAACTTTACACCCTGTTCCTCATGAAGTATGCGGAACAGGTTCTATCTTTTGCACCTATCACATTGTATACAAATAAACGATTTTTGAGGGAAAACTTCTTTAGCGCGTTGGGCGTTTTTGAGATCGGGCTAAACCATTGATTTCGCGACACCATGACGACACCTCATTTTTGTAAACGCGATTGTGCTATTTATTTATATTAGGTTACGTTCTATGCAAGTATTTTTACTTTAAAGGTTACGGAAGTATTTTTTTTTTTTTTGTAAACCCGATTGTGCTTTTTATTTAGATAAGTTTTCACTTCTGTCGGCACTCCTGGAGTGCCACCACTTTTATATTTTTTATTTGATACCTAATTATTTCGTCTATTAATTTCCAGATGACGAAGATGCAGACCTATTTAAACAATACTCCGAAGGTGACCCTCCCTACAACTTCACGACTCCTTGCTTCGAAGACATGCAGGAGAAGATGGACCTGATCCGGAGGAGTGAAGAGGAGGGGTACAATGTAGATTTCTTCAGCAGTGGTAGTCCGGGGTGCCTGCCCGATGGGACTTTTGGAAGGATAATATTTACTAGGGATGGGACGTATGTCAAATTGTCTTTGTTTCTGTGGAGGCAGAACTGCCTCGTTGATTTAGTAACTAGTTGTGAGCGAGACTGCTAAGCATGGTGTCCTGGGTTCGATTCCTAGGACGGGCAAAATGTTTTTGAATTTTTTTTGTGTCTATTACAGTGCGTGCCACTAAAGATGAAACTTGACACACCACGTGGTTTGACTTGCGCAGTAGAGGATTATTAGATCTCTTTAGCGGTATGAGGTCTGCGCCGCGCCGGGGCAACATCGGCGCGGTGGAAAGAGCGCGGGAGGCGCGGTCAAGTCTATCTTTCGTGCCGCGTATTGTTATCTGCTGAAATGTTCCTTTTTTTTTGGGTGTGAAATTATCAAATAACTTCTCCCGCTTTGGGCGGAGCGGGAAGGCGTGTCAGACTCTTACTGACTAAAACCCACACGTGTTCCTTCGGTTGCCCTGTTGCCGGGAGTCACGATCTCCCTTTCGGTTTTCACCGCACCCCCGGCAGGCATCGGCCCTAACGGACCACATCAATTCTGCTGACATCTCTTTGAGGCGCGCGTGGAACACAACGCGCCGTCGACCCGGGCCTGGTCCTTATCGGACGGCGAGCTACCCATTGCTCACCGTCCGCAAGCCCACGCCTACGATGGCCGGAAATCGGCCTGCGATTCCCGACGCCCAGAGCGTCTCCTCTACTAGGTATACCTAAGGTCTATTTATAACCTTGTTTCCAATTGATGTTTTTTCCACTTAAACAAACATCAACTTTATGCTGGTGTAAATAAAGTTGATTTTAGACTGACTAAAACCGTTGAGAAAGTCATAAAAAAATATGAAGTTGTAGCGCAAACTGAACCTTACGTGAACGCTTTACAGTTGTTTTTGCTTAGACTCGTGTATGTTTACATGTTTGGCAAATAAATTGCGAACGCAGATTACATCATTGTCCACCCCTTCGGAAAAATAGGATTACATAACATAACATCACACCTTGTTTGGAGTTACCTATAGTACACCCACATTTCGCCATTATCCTGCATTATGCACATTTACCCTTAAAAATCATTCAAATTGTTGCTACGTTGGGTTGCGAGTACATCTGACTTTTCTGAAGCACATCACTCATTTCCCTCTTCCAACGTTGGAATGCCCCTCGTTGAAAGTTTTTAATTTTTATACCCGAACACTTTAACGTTTTTCAGAAAAATCTGTATAGACGAGCGAGGTTTCCAAATTGAAAATTACGAAGTTGAGCCAACATCAGAAGACTTCGAAACCATGGATTGCAGTAAGTTGATATTTTTTTAAGACTCTAAAGACAATTTCCACGCAAACTCCGTCCCAATGCACCCCACCACTTCACTATATGCTAAACGCTAATACATCAGTAATAAAGTTGAATATCGCGTGCGCTTTTTGGTCGTGTTCGAGCACGAAACACTAGTATTATATTATCTGCGTAAGTCTCAATTATTCTTTCATTTATAACTAAAGTAATAATTGATCTAGAGAAAAAATATCTTATATTTGTATAATAAACTATATTTTCTTACTGTCAATAATTATTTTAGACATAAAAGCCGAGTAATCTTGTTTTTGTTTCAAATAATCTTTTAAAAAGACATGATTTTCGAATAAAAAATGAATCGAGCGAAAATGTTCCAAGTCTCAATAAATCATATACTAAAGTTCCATTTTGATTGTATGCGTGACTTTTTGAAGATATCAATGCAAATTAACATACAATTTAGGGAGCCTCTTCTTAATGAACTTAGCATAGTTCCATAATGGTTCTGGAATAATTTAAAACTAAATTACAGAAATATATTATCCATAGTCTAGCTGCCCCGTAGTGGCAAGCGCTTCCGCCGAGCACGAGGTCCTGGGTTCGAATCCCGCCTCAGGCAGTGTTCTTGGTTTTTCCCATCTGGAATTTCTCAGTTGCAGCCCAGTCTGGATTTGTGCCCGGTTGATGGCAATGGGCTCGCCTTCTATTACATGGGAGTTAAATAACTGGTGAAATGTAGGTGTACCTACTATAAGTACAACTCTGCCCAACCCTTCAGGGAACCGAGGCGTGATGTTATGTGTAAATGATCAAGTTGTTTTTAATCGAATGCGGTGAAGCCCTAAAGGAGGTTGATGTAGTACGTAAACATTAGAAGTCACATAAACAAAGTGAATGAACAACATAAAAAAGTGAAAAGTAAAAACTTTTTTTACAATAAAGTAGCATGTACTTACACAAATTCCTGTAAAAGTATATAAAGTTCTTTCGGCGCGTGGCAAAGATTGGAACTAACGCCGAACAAATCTTGTTTTTGTCAATACAATTTCTGAGGAAGTGTCGTCAGCAAATAACACTATTTGTGGTTGGGTTTTTAACAAATTGGGTAGATCATTAAGATATAGGTACTAAAAAGAGGAAAGGACCCGATATCGAGCCTTGTGGAACACACATTTTTAATTTTAAACCGAGTGAACTGACTCCATTTATTTGAACTTGACTTGTCTATCATATAAATAAGGATTTTATTAAATTGAGCGCAAGTTTTCCAAGTCCGTAATCCTTAAGTTACAAGAGTAAGGTTTCGTGATCGACGCAATCAAATACCTTGGAGAGGTCACAAGAGATTACTATGGCGTCTTGGACGTCTTCCCACGCCGTAAATATGACATGTCTTATAATACGGTGACACCGGCATCGGTCGTACGACGTCCTTTGATAAAACCGTACTGTGTTGATTGTTTAAGATTTTATTGAGCGTTTGATTATGCATAATTACCTTTTCTCAACAACCCTCTTCTATCAATGTCATTCAGAGCCCAAAGGGTAGGAATTTACCATTTGAAGGGGTGTCCAGTTCATAAGGTGCATTTTGAAGCTAATCTTAAAATGCCTCAATAACTTTAGTTATTAAAAATTTATATGGGCCCACCGATCAGAACCCTAATAGCCTAACACACTTTCAATCACAATCGGAGAGTTTTGAAGGATATAATTGTTAATCCATTGCTTGATAGGTTTGAAAAATTCGTCGACTCAACAAGGTAAATAACGCAATGAACATGGGTGAACTGTCAAAATGAAACCCATTGCGATTAATTGTCAAAAAATCACGGACCTAAATTGGCCCAGTAAATACTGACAAATTGGTGAAAATATACATGAAAAAATACTTGTGAAATGCATAATCCTTTCCTTTTTTTTGAAGTCCGTTAAAATTATTTCTACTTCCTAGCCGTTTCATGGTGGATCTAAAATCTCGTCTATCTATAATGGAGCCTAGCCGCACTCGCTAAAACATTTAGCTAGTCTGTCCCTTCCTTGTTTAGTTATGTACCTAGCCTGTACCTCTTTGTTTTGCAGAATGTGCTCAAACAACCAACGTAATGGGCAACGTGCCGGAGAAGCCAATATGCTGTAAGAATGGAAACTTTCGGAAGGTACAATGTCGCCGAGGACTGTGCCGTTGTGTTGATTCCGATGGAAGGCAAACTTCTCAAGAGTTAGCTGATGTTACACAACTAGCTTGCTACACTCCAGACTGGAAAACTTGCTAGGACCTATACATATTTTTATGATTATTTTTGAAGTGAATACTTCTTTAGGCGCGTTGGGCATTTTTGAGATGGGACTAAACCATTGATTTTGCGACACTGTAACGCAATTTACCGACACCTTGGAGTAAAAGACATCAACGCGTTGATTACCTCGGTGCGTGGAGTACAAGACATCGACGCGTTGATTATCGCAGTGCCATTTTTTTTTAAGTTTTCACTTCTGTCAGCACTCCCGGACTGCCAATTTTTTTTTTTTTATATAAAGGTAATAGAACAATAATTTATACACTTTTTGGAGTTTTTTTTTTAAATTATTTTTGTAGTGGCAGGTGAGACCGGCTGTTGGCGTGGCGACGCCCACATTGGATCGAAAATCGTGTTGCGAAGGCTAATGCTCGTTTTCACCTACAACTGACATCTATATGAATTCCTAAATAAAACTGCATTGTTGGATTTTCAACGCTAGACTCAGCGCAGAGAGTTGAAAATCCAACAGTTCACTCATATCTTTATTTTCTTTATGTGTCACATAATGCAGGTGAAAACGGACATTTTTTGGGCTTGAAATGGTTTTAGAAATTTTTAATTCTGGTATTATTAGGTATTTTATAAATAAAGTTTTTGTTTTTATCTGAACATATTGGTTTTGATTATGCCATATTAATTATATCCTGTATCCTTTATTAAAGCATCCTTTCATACCTATTCTATTTATTTACAAAAAAAAGTTTCGATGTTTTTTTCTTATTACGTACCCAAAACATGGGCTGGTAACATTTTTCTCCACCTGTTCCACGACCTTAATATTACTTCAGTGCTACCAACATAACAAATGTTAAAATTAACTTCACGCTTGATTTGTAAACGTGATGAGCAGAAAGTCAAATCATAATTATATTAATAATTTGCTTCTGCTGCTATTCTACTTCAATACAGGCTTATTATGTTATATATTGTAAATGATCTAGATTGGAAAAAACATTATGTGTCGATTAATCGGAGTAGCAAGTCGTACCTATTCGAAATTAAAGTGCCTTTTATGATAACAAAGAGTAAAATAATAATTAACTCTAAAACCTAACCCGGTGCCTAATCGTCTACCATGATGGATATTTTTGTGTCCACGTACCAACGTACTTTCTATTTGACAAACGGACAACAACGCTAATCGGCTAATGTCATAAGTAATAGTAAACGCCACATATTTTATCTGTGGTTGATTGTTGAAAGTAAATGTTTTTTTCTTGAATTTTATTTGTTCAGAAGTTCTTGCGGTGGATTTTTCAAATCATATTGAATCGAAAATAACTAGTGGTTAAGTGATTTGATATTATAACACGCCGCCGATTAATTAGCTTTTATATTTTTGTAATGTTCTCCAATCGGCGTTATAGGTTATAAAACATTCGTCATCATCACCAGGTTATGCCAAACTTATTTTTAGCTTCTAAAAACGCTAAAACAAGGCTGTGTTAAGAGTTTAAAGTGTTCTATAATATATTCACTGAATATTTGAATTTATAAAGTCAAGAAAATGGGTCTGATCATATCAAGATTTCGCGTAAGTATATTGTTTGATTGATTTTAACATACGTTTTGTAATAGAGCCAAAACTATTTCGAAACGATAGGAATATTCTTTTGGCGGCAACTCAAATGTGTGTCCATGACCTGAGGGTTTTATAAATGGGTCTAATCAGGCATCCAATCGTTCCTAGGCATGTTTCTTAATTATTTTTTGGCATCCTTTCCCTTTCGATTCAGTTGCTCTTTTTGAAAGTTTCATAGACTAAGCTACTTATTTGAGCTCGTAGACGTACTTACTCTGGTTTTAGTGATCATGGGAGTCCTCATGGACCACTCCAATGGGCATCAAATGTTGGTAATATACCACAGTAAAAAATAATTATAGATTAACACTTTTTAAAAGTCTCTTATCAAGGCATAACTTTTGAATGATTTAGAAACCTCTTCATACATATGAAACCTCAATAGATATCCTACTAAAATTATAAAAGTGTTAAACTAGTTACAAATATTTAATTTCCCCATAAAATCTTTCTTCTTATGCTTAATTATTTCATACTTTATGCGTCTGCTACTTTAATTAAAATTTAACTAATTAAAAACCATTAAAGAAGCGTTTAAGACATTTTTGTATCATCATGATCTCCTAATTAATATTATTAATACACTGAAAACATTTTAATAATTCTAAGATTTTTCATCACTGATAAAGTTATCATACCATTTATATTATAAAAATTAGGTTCATTATCATTGCTTGAAGGTGCTTGAAGTTCATCTTTTGTTTAAAATCTTATCAAAACAATTTACAAAACATATAATTTTTTGTAATGTTTATTCTTTTTGCCATCAGGACTTTTATTAAAAACTCTAAAAAAATTATGGAACCTTATAAAAACAATGTAATTGTCATTATAACTCAGCCTATTTTATAAGAAATTGAAAGTAATGATATTGTCAACTTTTAAGTCATAATTAAAAAAAAGCTTTGAAAGCAAATTGTAATTATAAAAATAAAACAAAAAAAAAATCTAAAGTATTCATTCTGTTTAAAACTTCTCAACATACAATAATTGTTTCGCCTGCCATACTGTAAAACATTTTAAAATGGAATTTGATTTTTTTTGCACTTATTTAACATGCAACACATTATTATTATTTAACATGTAAGTTACAAAATTACACTTGACCTCCAAAATTACACCTAGTATCATATTCATTTCCATTCACTTTTTAATGGTGTTAAATAACTATTAGAAAACTGAGTCTGCATTATCACTATATGCAAAAAGTGGGCAAGTGCGAATTGGACTTGCAAACAAAGAGTTTCATACCACCATAAAATTTTCATTTTCATAACACCACAAACTTATAGCGGGCATTACAGTACACACACACACACACACACAGACATACACACACACACACACTCCCTCACTCACTCACTCACTCACACTACACAAATATTTCAAGTGTAGACACTTGAAATTTTCTATTATGCTACATTGCTACTATTATGGTTCAAAAGATACAGCCCAGCCCCAGGAGCAGAATGTTGGGCAATTTAAGACAGCAACAGAATGTATATATTTTAATTCTTTTTGAAAGTGTGAAAACACTTTCAATATTGGGTGTTTACAGCCTACCTACTGTAAAAAAAATAACATGACCTTATCACATTTTGAGGTTGATGCAACACATTCTTTTCTTCTACTCTCCTCTGTCAACCGTCACACTATCATTCACTCCCTTCTCTTTCATATCATTCCTCACACAATCCATCCATCTTTTCTTTGGCCTTCCTCTCCCTCTCCATCCATTAACATTTATAATCGTCAGTTTGGGGTTCAACCTAAATTGTTTTTAATTTGAAGTTTTTCATAAAGAATCATTTTGAATTAATTTAAAAAGTATGATATCATAAATTGGATAAAACTTCAAGAATGCCACAGCTATGTTTATCAATATGCAACAATAAATAAATATGAGTGTGAAACAATGTGGTATTGTTGACTAAATGTTTATTATGCATTGTTTTCGTAAGTGTTTCAAAGTATCCTTGAGTGTGTACGTAAATTAAATCGATTGTACGCTTTGAACTTGGGAAATGATAAAATTTAATTTTACAAAGGTACAGTTGACAAAGAATGGGGCTCGCGGCTAAATAATAACTGTTGCACGGGACAATCGCAGGTTAAGCTACGCATGCCGAGGCCGATCCATGGATGGGTGACTAATCCATAACATATCGAGAACAGCTTTAGAAGACATTCTAAGAATTTCGTAAATAATGAAGCCTTAACGAAAACAATAGATATATTGGTATTGTTAAGGCTTCATTATTTACTGAGAAATATTAATCTATCATCTATGGTATGGACTGGAGGGGCTCGTAGCTAAATAATAACAGCCGCACGTTTCGATTGAAGGTTAAGGTACGCTTGCCGAGGTCACTCCGTGGATGGGCGACCACCTTTTACATATCGAAAACCCTCGGAAAACACGTTAAACCGTTGGTCCCGGCTGTCATTTTTAGACTAACAACCAGTTATACCAAGGGGTATCGTATTACCCGAGGGGTTTGTGGAGGTCAGATTGGCAGTCGCTCCATGTAAAATACTGGTATACAGCTGCCAATATTAAATCCGCTTCAGAGCTCCGCTCTTATTGGTTAATATTGGCACATTTCTCCGCTCCGCTGCCTGGCTCCGCTCCAGTGGACAGGCAGCCTAAGCATGGCATTCTGTAATTCTCGCCTACCCTTTAAAATAATAATGGAAAGGCGCAAGAGTGAATTTTTATAACATGTACGGTCAGTAAAAGAAAAAAGTATTGACACTGACAACTACAACTCTGATTTAGCCCATGTTGTAGGTGTGCTGCATCATCTGCCTAGCCTTTTCCCAACTATGTTGGAGTCGGCTTTCAGTCCAACCGGATGCAGCTGAATACCAGTATTTTACATGGAGCGACAGCCTTGGACAGGCAGCGTTATACCCTTACTTACCTACCATCTTTTGTTTCGTCTATACATCTAGTCATAAACGCGCCGGTTGGAAGTAAAACCCTGACCTTTATGAAGGACATCACCAAAAATATCGATGCGAGTCCTTCTATGGCCTCCCGACCTGACGTCTGTCATAATACTTAATCCATTTTGTTAAATCACCTTTGAAACTGAATTACATAATAAACATTATGTAAAATAGTGTGATAAGCAGTAGATAATAGATGTACAACAATGTAGACAATTCAGATTGATCAAGTCGTGCGTGACAGCAGGATTACGTTCATGCATCTACCATCGATTGTGTATGAGGCTATCAATATCGTTTGGTCGACGAATCTAGTTACATCTTAATTTCACCAACGTACCGGCAGAAATGGGACATGCAGGTCATAATTTGCCTTGTGGCCAATTCCTGGATCATCATTCCTTGTCCTAGTACCGAAGTACTGTATAGCGTCTTGAAATACCAGCTCATACTTAGTCATTCTGCCTAGCCTTTATGCAGCATGCCGGATGCAGCTGAATACCAGTATTTTTCATGGAAGGACTGCCTATCTGATCTCCACAACCCAGTAACTGGGTAATAGAATATCCCTTAGTAAGACTGGCTCATACTTCGCCTCAAACATATTTTCTTTACCTTCCGTGTTTGCTTTTTTATCGGCGCCCAGATAACGTTGAGCGTAGGATTTGTAAATCATTTATCTTGTCTGCTTTATTAAGCACATTTCATTAAATTCGGTGATTTTTATTGTTTTGGGAAGAATATAATCCGAAAAATCAAATGAATAGTTGTTCTACTTGGTTGGTTATGATTTCAGCTCATAACTGTTTCCTGCACTTCGTTTAACATCAAACTTCATTCTCACGTTTGACACAGGAGGGAGACTTTCAAAGATCCTTTCTCAACTGACCTCTACAGTCTACATCTATCAAGGAACAAGTCTTCCAAATGTCACATTTCTCTTTTTTAGTTTGGGCTGTGCGTTGACTGTCTGTCTACACTCGGATCATCATCTGCCTAGCCTTTTCCCAACTGTGTTGGGGTTGGCTTCCAGTCTAACCGGATGCAGCTGAATACCAGTATTTTATATGGAGCGACTGCCTATCTGACCTCCACAACCCCCTCGGGTTATACGTTACACCTTGGTAAGACTGGTTGTTAGTCTAAAAATGATAGGTGGTCGCCCATCCATGGAGTGACCTTGGCAGGCGTACCTTAACCTTCAATCGAAACGTGCGGCTGTTATTATTTAGCTACAAGCCCCTCCAGTCCATACCATAGATGATAGATACATATTTCTAAGTAAATAATGAAGCCTTAACAATATCAATATATCTATTGTTTTCGTTAAGGCTTCATTATTTACGAAATTCTTAGAATGTCTTCTAAGGCTGGTATTACAGCTGTCTGGGAGACCTGCACGGCCCGCCCGCACACATGAGACCCGTACGGGTAGCGCCCGCAGTGCTCTGAAACGAGGGAGTTAGTATGATACGGTTCTTGCATTGTATGGGCTCTACCCGGAGCGGGTCGCGTACGGACCAATCCGTATCGCTGTGAAACAATGTTTTAGCGCCTCGCGTGTGTCTCCGTTCCGGGAGCCCGTACGGGCAACCCGCACGGGTCTCCCGGACAGCTGTGAAACCAGCCTAAAATAATAAAACACCAAATGGTTTATTTTTATGAGTCGCTTCGTGACTTGTGATCTCATAAATGGTGTGGATTACTAAGATGGTTACTGTACGTACCCCGGTATGATGTTCTCGTGTTACAGACAGATGTTTTCAATGCTAGGTGAGCTAAATAAACACGTCTACGTATCTCTTGCATGATTTGTAAATATTGATTTATTTATTTGGTCTCATGCACATCATACTTTTTACATAGATTAACTATCGGTTTTTGTACATGAATTCTGTCAGTGCACTGCAAAACAAAATTTTGGTTTGCTGTTGAATTAGTGAACATTAACATAAATTGAGTCATTTACCAAAACATAACATGGAGTAGGTATTAAGTAGTCTTTTTTAAAATACAGAAAAAAAAAAACTGAAAAACTATGTGTAATAAATTAGATGTCATTATGATTTCCATTTAAAAGTAAGTAGGTAATAAAAAAAAAAACACTTCAGAGTGAAAAATATCTTTAATGTCGGTGTCTTTGGTTTTGAATTTTCTTTTTTTGCGACTTCCGAAATTAAAGTTATCTTTCACTTTGTAGTATTTTTTTTTAAAGTCGGTTGTTTTCTTTTTTCATTTTTTAGTTGTGGTACCTACCCCACACAAATTCGAATACCATTACCTGCTATGTAAATAACAGTGAAAAGAACTTATCATATCATCCATATACTAAGTGGGAAAAAATACGTATTATTGAAGCTAACTCAAAAACTACCGAAGCAAAGTTAATAATATTTATATGGGACCACCTCTCAAGTATGACTTAACAAACAAAAAAAGAATCATCATAATCAATTCATAATTGGCGGAGTAATCGCGTAACAAAAATAAAAAATACTGGCACTCCGGGAGTGCTGACAGAAGAGAAAACTAAAAAAAAACGACTAAAACCTTTAAAGTAAAAACACTTGAATAGAACAGTGATCCGTAACGTAATATAAATAAAGAGCACAATCGCTTTTGCAAAAATGAGGTGTCGGTAACGGTGTCGCGAGTTCAATTGTTTGTCCTATCTCAATAATGCCCAACGCGCCTAAAGAAGTTTTCACTTAAAAAAAACCTACCGTCGAATTGAGAACCCCGTCCTTTTGGAAGTTAGTTAAAGATACAATATAATAAACAATAATAATCAATACAATAAAATAAACAAGCCGGCCCTAGCAAGCCCTGGCCTGAAGGTAAAAAGGGCACTGTAGGTTTTTAGTCAGTCTCAGTACTAATTGGACAGAACCATCCGAAGAACAATCTTTCCCAGGGAGGATTCATGACGTATTAACACTTAATCCGTGTAGGAAAGGGTGTCTTGTCGATCCTTTGCCCCTTTTGTAAGATTTCTAGTCATGAACCGGAGATCCGAGACCTCCTGTACATAGCGAGTGATCACATAGACCAGGGGTGGCCAACTTGGTTAGACCCACGATGTACTGTTTACTGACGAAACCCTATGCGATCAACCAATTACAAACTTCTTGAAATGTTTAATGTAACAGTATACAATTATCTACGTGGTATTATTTATTTTATTAAGAGATCATAAAATTGAAAATTATTCTTAGTAACTACTTATTTATAGTAGTGTGAGTATTGCGTCTGAGCTAAGTACTGCGTGAAAGAAATGATAAATAACGTGATGGAACGGCGATTGAAAAATGATACAAGATGATGCGCGCAACATTTGGTGATAAGGTTGCGTGGTCTGTTCTACCTATTTTTTACTTAAAAAATATTTTTAGGTATATTAACTTAAATAATTTTTTTGCCACGATCGACTGGACTAATAGTCGCGATCGATCGGTCGATCGCGATCGACCGGTTGGCCACCCCAGATATAGACTGACTTCCTACCTCTGGGTGCCCCCTGACATCGCGCACGTGTCCTTAAGCAGAATTTCGTATTCGACTCTTCAGAACCCGCCTTAAGAATTCAAGTAGCGTTTTGCGTTTAACTGTCAGTATCTGGTGCACTGTTATTAAAAAAAAAAAGTATTAAGTTTTTCTATCAATTGTTGGTGAAAAATAAAAAATAAAAAAATATCTCAGCTTCTTTAATAGCATTCAGTTTGGTTACATTCATTGAATCAGCTTGCCTTTTTTTTTAAGCACGGCATTTCGTAGTTGACCTCTGAGATCATGACTATTTAACCGGGCTTTCCTGTGGATGCCTTAAGCTACTACAGTTATTCAACTATGCTAATTAAAACTAGGTGAACGCTCGCTAAGGGCACCGTGTGGGGGTACGAACCTCGGCTTAGGGCGTCAACCGGAGGGAGGACTTCAAGGATGGGACGGGCTGGAATCAGCTTTCGAATGGGCTTGTTTCTCTTGATACCATAGCTATTACTAAGGACTTTCTTAATCTATACATTTAACTAGCACATTTTTACAATAAAAAACATTCACTTTCTTCGTCTTTTGTCTGGGGTCACAGAATCTTTCCGTTATTTAAGCTCATTTCATTTTCAACTTTATTTTTATTTACAGTAAAGTACAAAATTGTAAAACACCATTAGGGCTTAAAACTACTCAAAGCAATCATTTGGTCGTTCAATTTTCAGTTTTATTTCTATCTGTTATAAGATTTATAATTGCACGTAATACAGTCCGCGTTAGACATGCTCCAATTACCATCAACTTCAAACTTTCAAGGAAAGTGAACGTGTTTTGGTGGCCCGGCATCCACATTGCAAATGCCTTCGTGTAGGCTTCAGCTGCTCCATTGGATTGAAAGAAAATACGTTTATTTGCGGTAAAACATGACGCAAAGACACAAACACAAAAAAAAAAACCGGTCAAGAGCGAGTCGGACTCGCGCACCGAGGGTTCCGTAACTACCCATTATACCGCCCGCCATAATAAAATTGGTGTCATTTTTATTGGTAAAAACAAGCAAATTTAGATTTTCGCGAAAACTTGTAAGTACCAAAATTTACTTTCATTTTCAACATTTTTTTTTATTTTTCGGAATTTTTCCTTTATTTGTGCTGTAAGACCTTGCAAGAAGAAAGATGTTACATATCAAAAAGAAAAAGTTGGGTATGCGTTTTATCTACACAGCCCCAGATACAGACGCAAAAACGAATGTCAGTGCCCAATTCTACAATGACAATTAAACATATTTCTAACCAAAGCGGAATATATTTTTGATCGGCACTGCAGTATAGGTACTAGGCTAGGTAGACGATAGGTAGGTATTAGACGTAGCTAACACCACTTAGCCACAGTATAAATATGGACAGTACAGAAACTCCGTAGTAAACGTTCGAAACGGCACATTCACGCAGACGCGCTCATTGATGAGACCCTTAAGCGATTCTCGCGGTGCTGTCAGTTGCGGGTGCTGTGTCGAGACGAGTGTTCGCCGCGATCTTTTTAAAAATGGAGCCTAGGTAATTATTTCGACAAATAGGCCTAGTTTCCATACTCTCCATATTTATTTGTGACAGCCTTAGGGGCTCGTAAATAAATAATAATAACAGCCGCACGGGTCTATCGAAGGTTTAGTTACGTTTGCCGCGGTCGGTCCGTGGATGGGTGATCATCCATTACATAGCGGGACCCCTCTATGCCTCGGAGAGCATGTTAAGCCGTTAGTCCCGGCTGTCATTCGTAAATCTTTGACAGTCGTTACGGGTAGTCAGAAGCCCGAAATCCTGACAACCAGTCTTAAAAAGGGGTATCGTATTATCTATTAAGTGGGTTGTGGAGGTCAGATAGGCAGTCGCTCCATGTAAAATACTGGTATTCAGCTGCATCCGGTTAGACAAGAAGCCGTCCCCATCATTTGGGGAAAAGGCTACGCTGATTGATTGATCATGGGTCATTTGCGCATACTGAATTTGAAATATGTGTGGTCCAACCCACACTTAACCAGCTTAAGTTACACTTAAGTCAAAGCAAAATATATTTTTGCATCAAATAAATGTCCAATGAAAAGTGGTCACTTTCTTTCAGGTCATTATTCAAATTGAGGACGTTTTTACTATACTTTTTTACAGCTTTTACTTTGGACTCTCACGATCTGACAACTTTTTTTTTATTTTTGCGTGCGGCTCTGAAGTGGTTGCGAAGAAGTAGGTTTCTATGTAGCTCTTTTGTAGTCTACAAGACTACAGCCGTGTCCTAACGAAAGCGGTGGCGCGATTATACCACCGTCGCGTTCATTTTGTTCGACAAACCCAATTGCGTGGTTGCGCTGATAGAGGGTCTTCTGGTTTTTCTATCTAATTAATGACACATGAACGCGACGATCGCACATTCGCGCGACACATCGCTTTAAGGCTCCTACAAACAGGCGCGACACGCGACGCGACACAAAGGTACGTTGCGTCGCGCGACGAGCGGTGTCTTTGTGTCGCGTCGCGTGTCGCCCCTGTTTGAAGGAGCCTTTATTCAGGACATGCGGTAACGAATTTCTAAATTAGGTAGTGCAGCTGTTGTGTAAAGCCTTATAACTGTCCCGCATAAATATAGTCCTCTAGACCGAATTTTGGTCATGGTGGCCAATCTCAGCGGATTCAATCAATCTGTGGATACAACCATCGTCGCAGGGGATATTATAGTGCACAAGTGTGTGCGCAGACAGGTGCACTCTCTCTTCCCTCACTCTCATAGTCCGATGGGACGGTAATCCGACACGCCCGGAGAGAGATCGGAGGACCAACTGCCTAACTTCCCGCATACAAAAAGCGCAAAAGGGGGTAACCGGGCGTAATTATGACATTTTTGACAGATTGCGACTGAGACCAGAATGTAAAAGTTCTGAAAAAAAAAAATACACCGGGGTAATGTAAATTCTTAAGTGATCTTACAAGGTGTTCCCATTTTCCGCCTTGACTGCTAAGACCTCTCCTTCTGGGGTGACGGTATAATAAAGACAGGCAAGAAATAACTATAGGTACACCTCTGCCTAACACTTCGGGGACAAGTACCTACAATTTTAACAGTTAAAATTTTCAAAACCCCCGACGCAAACATTTCCTCATTTCTCTTTCCTACTCCATCACCAGACCCTGTTCACCATCTCTCTATAACCTATTCATTGAGACCATTGCAATGAGCCCAAACACGATACTTTTGCTGTAAGTTGGTAAGAGAGTTGGGTATCCTGAAAATTCCAGCTGATGCCGCAGCATCAGTTCAAAGTTACTATGTTCTTCTAATATCATTGAAGTAACAGAATACCAAATTTCAAATCGATCAGACCCTTGGAAGATACTCACATCCATTCATCGACTAGAAAAGAGCTGATAATCTTCAGACAGCTGAACTGATTTTGATAAAACATGTCTAAGAACCATCGCTAGAAAACCTGCTTTCAAATAAAAAAACCGCATTCAAATCGGTTCACCCGTTTAAGAGCTACGGTGCCACAGACAGATAACGGTCAAACTTCTTTTGCGTCGGGGGTGTTATCAGCACCTAATCTACAAGGTCAAACAGCTACTGCTTATAGGAAAAAGTAGACGAAACGATTTATTATTTCAGCAAAGCCATAATCAGTATTCAGGAAAACAAATAAGGAAGATGATAATACAAACAACACACCTTTACTCATGTTTAATTATTTCCATACGGCTCACAAGCCGTAGCATCACCAATTAGCATCAATTATCATGCATGCTCACTATTAATTTTATGGTACATCGCATTCTGCACTCGACTCTATGAACGATCATGGATAGTAATTTGTTGTAGAAGCATTTTTTTAATTGCACAAATTCTGCACTTACTCAATTAAAGATAGTTAATAACCTTATTTTTCTCTTTTGCCAATGGATAGGGCCTGAAAGACACGCCAACGTTGACAAGCTGCCTACCATTGCCCTGTTCAAACACTTCTTGATTAAAGTGTAAACAAACCTTTTCAGATTTAATTCTTACGCGATCACTCACTAAAGGGAGTTAATTAGTGACACATAAATCTGTATTTAGAAGGTTTCAACTTTATATCTCATCACAGTGATTACTTTTTACAACACTATTGTTTTAATAACATTATCATTATGGAATACTTATTGAAAAGCATTGATTTAGATGATTTTAAATTAGGGTTGAAGTATTCAAGAAGTCAAATCAATTCATATTTCGTGATCCATTTGTTTACATTTTCGTAAAATTGTTTTGGAACAGATTATAGTTGACATTTTATGGTTTTTTAGGGTTCTGTACCTCAAAAGGAAAAAACGGAACCCTTATACTTTATAGGATCACTCGTGTGTCTGTCTGTCCGTCCGTCACAGCCAATTTTCTCCGAATCTAACGGACAGATTAAGTTGAAATTTGGTACACATATGTATTTCTGTGACCCAAACACGGACGTGTAACGTAAATAAAAGAATTTTGAATATGGGGGGTCACTTTTGGGGGACAAATAAGAATAATTTAAAAAATTCAAACTATCGTGTGACATATCAAATGAAAGGGCTTGTTGTAAGGATATCAATTTTTTTTTTATAATTTTAAAATAAATACATTTAAAGATATTTAAGAAAGAAGATGAAAATTTACCGTTCCCCCCTTATCTCCCAAACGACTGAGCCTAAAATTTTGAAAAAAATACAGAGAATAGTTCTTCACTCATAGATTACAGGAAATGTTTTAAGAAGTATGGTCTTAAAATAACATGATAAATCTCGCAATACTGTGTGTACAAACTGACATTTGCAGTTGGAATGTATGGGAGAACATGTATTTCAACTACAATGTTAAGTTTGTATTTGGGATAAATTCATCCCAACTACGTTGAAATAACCAACTTCATTGTGCGTAGTCCGACACGCACACGACCGGTTTTTTTTTTAAGTTAATCTAAAGCCACTTAATACATAGTTTGGAACTTGATCTAAGTTTCAACTTAGGGTCTATAATAAGGTTGTCAACGCCTACGCCATTCTTAGGCGTTGCACTTTCTATTATGTGGGCCGTGGACCTGTTAGCCAACCTATAACGTAATCTGTCCGCGACTTCGTCGGCATGGAAGTCAATTATATCGCACTCGTCAATAGTGTAGCTTTGTATCACTAATAGAGTTTTTGTAATTGGAACTCTTCTTGCACGTTCTTCTCCATAGGAACCTACTACGCTTTGGAATGGGCAACTAGCTTCATCTTTCTGACTGACCGATCCCTTGACATTTGAAAAGTGCTTGTAATTAATTGGTTTATTTATCGACCTGCTTCTGCTTCGCATGATTTTTACGACTTGACAAAACATCGAGATTTCTTAGATAAACGTTACTTCAATATTAACGTATTATACACATAAACCTTCGGGAAAAAATTCTCTAAGCTATAAAACCTCATCAAAATCTGTTGCGTGGTTTAAAAGAACAACGCTGACATACAGACAAACGCGAAAAGCGTCTTTGTTTTATAATATTTGCTTTCAGTTTGAGTTTAAATTTGATCAATATTTCCCGAGATTATCTCTTACAAACAACAATTATCATACATCTATAAAATATTGGTTTAGATAAAACCGTTACCACCTCTCAGAATTTCTTTCCAAGGACATCAAAAACACTGTGCCTTCCGAGACTCCACACTTCTCATCTTCATCTGTCTTGCCTTTTCCCGACTATATTGGGGTCAGCTCCCAGTCTAACCGGATGCAGTTAAATTTCAGTATTTTACATGGAGCGGCTGCCTATCTGACCTCCACAACTATGTTTTTTTTTTTACCTCAACGGGGAAGTTCTTGGCCTGCATTTCATTACCCTGATTGTAAGTGATGATCAGGCCAAAGTTGGAAGCGAGCTTCACCCGGATCCATAGAGGAAGGAACTCGCAATCTTACCTCTAATTGCCGAAACACAACCATTCTGTTAGCATTGTTGTTATGGCCACTGGCTTAGATAAGATTGGTGGTACCAAGATGGCGTTGTATGACAAGTCATCATTATCATCATCATTTCAGCCGAAAGACGTCCACATAGGCTTCCGACAAGTATGAAAAGTAGCTCGTAATGAAAAGATATTTATTGAAGAAATACCCACATTATTTTTATAGCAGTAGTTTGATCAGGAGTTACGATCTAAATCGCTGTAACGTCTAGGTATATAAAATCAAAATTTAGTGCTATTTCTCTGTGTCAATTTATTTCTAGTCTTTCTCGTTGGTTGACGTCAGTATTCTAAGAACAAACTTCCTTGAATTGTAAAACGTGAAAATGGTCAAGTGGATTCGAATAAAAATGTTGCAAGTTCGACAAAAGGCTTGTATTTTTCATACATACATTAAACTCACGGGTTCTTCCCATGAAGGTAGGCAGAAACTAAAGAACGCCACCTGCTATGATCCTTACATACTCCTTTTGCTTCGTTTACGTTCATATAACTGGTCATACACGCACACCGGTTGCGAGTACTAAGCACCTTACCTTTCTGAAGAACATCACCAATTAAGTCACTATATATTATGTCCACCTAGGGCGTCTAAAGGCTTGTATTTTTCAACGTAGACTATATAGAGAGCTTTGAAGGATCTAGTTAGCTATTGTGCAGATGTATCTTCTCTCTCTCTATCTTCTGGAGTTTGTTGCACCACTTCTACTTCCCAGCTACAACACTAGGTGAAGGTGTGAATTCGCCCGGTGCAAAACTCGCACTAGTGCGAATTTGGGGGTCCCTCTTTGCATCAAGTTACAGCGCGAGTTTACAATCGAAGAAAAGGAAGTGCTAAATTGGCGCAGTTCACGATTATTTAATGTAGCAAGATTTTCTAATATCATTATTTTTATCAATAATCTACATACCAACCGTGGTGGATAAATTGTTATCGCTCAAACTCACTGTATTAGAGGTCTATTCTGAAAGCCTTCGTTTATCAGTAAACTTTTCTTTGTTTCTTATACAGAGCTCGGCAGCGTCTAAAAACGGGAGTACTTATAATAAAATTCGTGGCGCCAAAGGTGCATTGAGCGCATACTTCTGTCACGGGCCGTCAGTAAGAGCCGTCAGTTTCTATACGTCATTGAATCGTAATGCGAGTAAACGGCGACGCCCACTGACACTCTCGGATTGTATAGAAAGTGTTGACAATGCCGCTTCTGGCAGCGGCGGCGGCGTCTCCATGCTCTGCGATATCTAAAAACCGATTTATCATGATGAAAGACGTCCACTGCTAGACATAGGCCTCCCCGAAATATCGCCACAAGGACCGTTCCTATACCTCCCGATTCCAACAGATTCCCGCGACCTTCACCAGCACTCTAATTGCGTAACAGACGATCAATCACAATCTGTTTCATTTTGACAGTTCAATAAAATTCATTGCGTTATTTTACGTTGATGAGCAAACACACGCGCTCAAGTGCCCGAGTGTGCGCTCGTGCTCGAGTGTCATGCGCTCGTTGACACTTTATTCGAACATATAAAGCAATGGATTAGCAATATCCTTCAAATTGATTCAGATTATAATTGATCGTGTGTTACGCAATTAAACATATGGGGTGGGTCATCAGTCACCCGTAAGAGACGTATTTAATGTATAATATATTGTCAAATCTGTTGCCAATTCATATGATTAGTAGTTGTTATTTTAGTCGGCCTACCTCAACAGATAATGTATGTAGGTAATGAAAGACTTGGCAGCCGATTTAATGGCGGCACTGTATGATGGCTTGTGTTTGCGTGTTTTTTTTTAATGAATTTCCATTAATGGGCATTGAGGTTCAATATAAACTACCAAAACTAACTATTACAAACTATTATCCAGTATTTAGGTCGTAGTCTGAGACGTTTGCTGTCCCGGACAACATGTTGCGCAAACATTTTGTTCGTGGTGTCTGCAGAATAGCTATTACAAACTAAAGATTTGTCCCGCGAATGTCAAATGTGACAACCGCGGTGTATGCGTATTCAGGTGACTGAGACGTTTGCTGTCCCGGACAACAACATGTTGCGCAGACATTTTGTTCGTGGTGTCTCAGAGCAGCTATAACAAACTAAAGATATGTCCCGCGTATGTCAAATGTGACGACCGATGGATGCGTATTCAGGTCGTAGACTGAGACGTTTGCTGTCCCGGATAACAAAATGTTGCGCAAAAATTTTGTTGGCGTTGTCTGCAGAGCAGCTATTACAAACTAAAGATATGTCCCGCGGTTGTCAAATGTGACAACCGCGGTGCATGCGTATTCAGGTCGTAGACTGAGACGTTTGCTGTCCCGGACAAAAAAATGTTGTGCAAACATTTTGTTCGTGGTGTCTGCAGAACAGCTATTACAAACTAAAGATGTGTCCCGCGATGTCAAATGTGATGACCTATGGATGCGTATTCAGTTCGTAGAATGAGAAGTTTGCTGTCCCGGACAACAAAATGTTGCGCAAACATTTTGTTCGCGGTGTCTGCAGAGCAGCTATAACAAACTAAATATGTGTGCCGCCTATGTCAAATGTGACTACTGCGGTGTAAGCTTATTCAGGTCGTAGAATGAGACTTTTGCTGTGCCGGACAACAATTTGCACAAAAAAAATTTCGCGGTTTCTGCTCTAGTTTATATTGAATCACAATGGAAACAGATGCCATATTACATTGTTGTAATGATGACGTACCACTGGAACTATAATTTATCAAACTAATAACTACCTCGTTGGTCTAGTGGTCGCAAGCGCTACTGCTGAGCATGAGGTCCTGGGGTTCGATTCCCAGGTCGGGCAAAGTGTTATTGGGTTTTTCTATCTAAAATTTCTCAGTAGCAGCCCGGAGTCTGGATTTGTGCCCGGTTGATGGCAATGGGCTCGCCCCCTATTACATGGGACTTAAAAACATAACTGGCGAAATGTGGGTGAACCTGCTACAGGGACACCTCTGCCCAAACCTTCGGGGAAACAAGGCGTGATGTTATGTTATGTTTTGTAATAAACTATATAATTAATAAAAATAGCAATAATTAATTAAAATTCATTCACGACAGTCAAGACAACGCACAGCCTAAACCGCTGGGTTTAGAAGCACTAAATTATGCGCAAGAGTTCCTTATGAAAGTTTGTTTGGTAGTTCGTAATTTTTGCCGATCGGAAATATCATTGGGCACATTGCCGCACCGGCCACTGCTGTCAGTTTGAACGTGATAAACTCAAAAACTACCGAAAGAATTTTCATACGGTTTTCACCAATAGACGGAGTGATTCATGAAGAAGGTCATAGGCTATTTAACGTCACGCTGCGACCCGTAGGAGCCAAGCAAAAAGACAAAAACTCTGCACGGGCGGGCGATTCGCCGTGATGGGTCCCGGGGTCGAGGGAGTTATATAAAATGTGGCTTGTTATTTTAATATATTGTGTATATTACGACTTTGACTACGTGAACGAAGTCGCGGGTAGAAGCTAGTAATTTAATCATTTGTAAGCTGTCACGGGCGCTTTCATACAGTGCCGCTGGTTTATTAAGACCTTGCTATTTTGCGTTACTTTCAATTGGGATCTCTAAGGAACATGCCCTTTTAAAAACAAATTATTTATATCATAATAAGACTCCATAAAACCCAAAGGTCAACAACACCTTATCGACTTTTAAGGTCGAAATTTGCCTGACGATATTTAGTTAGCACCGTGCGGCTCTCTTGGTAGGCAGACAACCCTGCCTACTTTACTGAACTGGCCAATATTAACTAAAATGCCGAAAGCTGTTCTCATATAGCTTCTTTTCAAACACTGCCAGGCATTTTGTGTAATTAATTTTATCACCACTGGTCTCAAACCGGTGAAGTAAAACATCGTGAGGAAACTAGCATGTCCTAGAACCAAAAATTCGAAGACATGTGACATCTACCAACTCGCACTAGGCCCGCGTGGTGGATTAAAGTCAGTTTCCTCTCACAGAGAAGGGGCATGTGTCCCAGCAGTGGGAACTTAATATGCTGATGATGTTATACAGGGTGAAATTTAATTAACTAGCGAAACTACAGACGTGGTGGGTATTGATATGTCGATACGATAAAACAAGAAAAAAAAAACTCAATTTTCTGAACTTGTACTAAAAAAAGTATGTTAACGTTCTGAATAGAGATGTTCCGACTAGTCGGCCACTTTCGTAGTCGGCGACTATTCGGCAAATTTTATGTATTTTTCAATAAAACGTATATGCTTATAAGAGGAATTACATTAAATAAAAAGCTTGATTATTAATTAATATTTTTATTTTAGAATCAGTTTTACACATTTTGAAATGTAAAGGCACCTTTCCTTTGGTAATCAGTCTCTAAAATTACTTACTTGTAAAGAAAAAAAATCTACGATATATATCAATCAAAATTACTTATTTTAAATTAATATCTTAATTAACAAACAAAACAGCATAATATCTTCTTATCTTCAAAAATATTTATAAATATTTCTTTTTGATTGTGATCGGCTTGACCGACTAGTCGGCCAATCGGCCAAAGTCATAATCGGCACATCTCTAGTCCTGAATCATTATGCAAGTATCGAGATCTTTAACATGTTCCGATAACGAAAAACCATACGTAGTTTATTGTTTGGGTTCCTACGAAGAGATATTAGGGAAAGGGCAATGACCGCTATTGCCATGCTAAAACGCGACAACTATACCAACTATCATGTCTAGATATCGATACCATCACGTCTGTGGAGTTTTGCTAATTTATTTTGACCTTGTATTATTATGTTCCCTAATTTCTGATTTCTACCTTCACAGCGCAAGAAAACCACGATAGAAGTCCTCGATCGACTCGAAACTACAATAAAAAGTATCGAAAGAGATGGGCAATATAAGGAACAGACCCACAAGCGGGTCATAGGCTATATAATGGCGTACTCCGTCGGGCTGTATGTGCTGTTCGCTATACTTTACTATTACATGTATGTCGGGAAGAGTCAGCATTGGATGTACTCTCTGCTTTATGCGTCGCCGTTACTGGTTTTGCCTATTTTGTGAGTATTTTTTTTTTTATTGATTATTCATATTGACCTGCAGCTAAATGACATCTGATCTGATTTACAAGTCCCTATACAGGGTGGCAGGGACATCGACGCGAAAACACGATTCTGAACCCTCCTGCGTTGAAATTTTTCCTCGGTTATTTAAAAAAAAATGCTGTTCCATACATTTTGACTGCGTGGGTATTGCACTTTTCTATGAAACAGCAGGTTTAAAAAAAATAAAACAAGCCCCTTTTATGTTGCTTATATATACACATGAAAGAAAGTAAGAAAAAACGTTTATTTACGGTAAACATGACGCAAAAAAGAGTTTAAAACACAAAAATGAGAAAAGGTTGGGGGCCTTTTCTCATTTTTGTGTTTTAAACTCTTTTTTGCGTCATGTTTACCGCAAATAAATGTTTTTAAGTAGCGTAAGCATGCGTCACATCCACGCAAATCGGCTATCGCTCAGCATTATTCTGCGACCCTATGCAAGACAGAGCCCCAGCGCTGGTTTTTAGCGACAGCCGGCGCCGACGTAATGACGTCGACCGGTGACCGGAGACAAATATTAAGACGCTGTACCAGTACAGAAGTTAAAGAAAAATGTTTGTAATTCATCAGTTCCACTTTATCAAATGGTGCTTTTCGAGAGCAAATGCACGAGTTACTATAAAAAATACCCAAATCGCTATAGGTATGCCTATAATATTTGAAGAGTTCCCTCGATTTCTCCAAGATCCCATCATCAGATCGTGACTAAATGACAATGGGACCAACCTGGAAGTATACCCTTTCAAACAACCGCCGTTCAGCCGTCTTCGATTAATCGGGGAACATATACAAAGCAAAAAAAAAAAAAAAACCGACAAACTGAGAACCTCCTCCTTTTTTTTTGAAGTCGTTTAATAATAATTTATTATAATTAAAATGTGATACAATAAGAAATAAAGAAACTTCATTATCTGTTACGAGAATATCATCATCATATACGACTACTGTACGGCTCGCTAGTTATTTTTATCCTTTTTAGAGAATAAAAAAATAAAAAAAATCATGACTTTTCTGTTTTACGTTCCAGAGTAATATTCTTAAGGTCAGCTATATCTTGGTACTACAACTGGACCCTTAACAAGAATAGGCTCAAGCTAAGCAAGATGAGAGAGGAGAAAAAGAAGATCTTAGAAGAAGTTATGAATACTGAGACTTATAAGGTAAGATGATGATGGCATGGTTGGCTGAATCATCTACGTAATCTACGTATTGCGGGTTCAATGTATCGCCGTAATCTTATGATTACATCAAAAAAGAAAAAATACGTGTCCAATATTTTTTAATAATCTACAAGACGAACAAAAAATAAATTTTTGGACACAGGCCTATTCCCGCCGCACAGAAATTTGTATGACCATAAAATATAAGTGAGTGACGAGCTTAGGTGTTTGTCTATATGAGATTTCTAGCTTCTGGTAACATCTAGATCCTGTAGAAATTATTGGATTGAGACAAAAAAAAAAACAATCTGCCTAGCCTTTCCCCAACTATGTTGGGGTCGCTTACAGTCTAACCAGATGCAGCCGCAATTTGCATGGAGCGACTGCCTATCTGACCTCCACAACCCAGTAACTGGGTAATACGATACCCCTAGGTGGGACTGGTTGCCAGATTTCAGGCTTCTGACGATCCGTAACGACTGTCAAAGATCCACGAATGACAGCCGGGACCAACGTGCTTTCATCCAAAAAACGACCGTATAGTATTTGATACGTTAGCGCCTTAGTGGTAATTTTTACGTGCATGGATAACGACTACGAATGAACGAAAATCTGTGATTGTATGAATGATACACATCTCAATTGGTATCTCTTTCTGTCTTGTATAGATTGTAATTATGTCGCCCGCTCACTCGCGACTCGCGAGTCAAATAAATCGGTGTCTCAGTCTCCCTCTCTCGCTCGCTCACTGCTCAGTCGCCTCGCGAACGAAGCGTCCGCGTCGCGCGGAATGAGCCAGAGCAATGTTTCAGATCCAAATGATGCGTTTGGAACGTTTTTACTGAACCAATCTTTTGAATCACTTCAATGATCCGGATCAGGGAGTCGGTTCCGTAAAGAGTTACACACGCCTACTCGGTATTTTAAGATGGTCACCCATCCACAGACCAACTCCGGCAAGCGTAGCTTAAAATGATGGATCGAATGGTGCGGCTGGGATGGATTGAGACAAAGTTACTTTTAAAAGTAAAAACACGACATTTTACTTTCATGGCATCACCCTGTATATGTCAATCAAAGGCTTTGCCCCCAGTTTAAAAGCTGGAAGCCTGTATTTATTGATCGTACCGACAGCTAACTTGAGATTGAATCCCAACTAATATAATAAATGCGAAAGTGAGTTTGTTTGTTTGTTACGCTTTTGCGCTAAAACGGATGATCGGATTTGAATAAAATTTGACACATGGGTAGACAATAACCTGGATTAGGACGTAGGATAGATTTTTATCCCATTATTCCCACGGGATCGAGACTTATGCGGGTGAGACCGCGGGGCGCAGCTAGTATCATTATAAATCCATTAAAAATCTAGCCAACAAACATCATAGTGCATGTTCTTGAGAAAAATGTAGCAGATTAAACGGTAAAATTCATAAATGTAATTCATTGCAGGTTGCAAAAGAGATCCTCGACAAATACGGAAGCCCGGAGGAGCAATCGAAAGCGCTGAAGCCGTTCGTACCGTCGACCAACGTCCCCGGTAATTCCCCTAGCTCGCCGGTCCCAGGTAGAATCCTTTGTAAATAATCCGACTTTTGAGGTTTTTGGATGAGGGTAGTTGAATAAAAGTGTTAACTTGAATTCAGAACCTTAGATAAAGTTATCTAATACCAAGCTGTCTGCCAAATGGGATTTTCCACAGACAATTTTTTTTTTTCAATATTGAAACCATGAGAACTACCATACAAAATTTAATTCCCTATTGAACTCCTTTAGAGGATGAATTTTCTAAAATCTACTCTGACGCTTGTGCAAAATTTCAAGCTTCTAGGCCCAGCGGTTCAGTCTGTGCGTTCTCTGTTAGCCGACGTTTTCACGGACGTAATAAAATCGTGGCGTATTTTTTTTTCGTGCACTGGATGTTCAACGCTCTGCTTAGCGCCGAGAGTTGAAAAGCCAACAGTTTGTTTTTTAACTCGCTGGGACGAGAGTGTATCCCAGCACGTTGGATTCTCAACGCTCGGCTTAACACGTAGAGGTGAAAATCCCGCAGCGATTTTATTACGTCCGTGCGAACGTCGGCTCACTGAATTAAACACAATCTTTATGTCGTACATGACAAAGTTCAAATTCCATTGTTATATATTTTTTTTGAACTTTTTTGTTACTTTGTCATCCAAAAATCAACCTAGACTGCATAAAGCTAAAGTTGTAAGTTGAGAGTGGCAATGAATGTAAATTATCTAAGATTCTGCATTCAAGTTTAGTAAGTAGTTCGGAGGAGGCAATTAAAATTGTTGACATTACAATTGGCTAGCTCAATAACTATGCTTATAAATTATGTCTAAATCGACCTTGAAGTCTGTTTTCGCAGTTATGTAAAAATTCCTGCCTTTTCCTCAGCAACAAGTTATAATATAGTTAATATTTGAGGTGACAGAAAACAACATTTGCTAATTAATTTGTCTTTAGTTCCTTAAAGCCAGTATCGGATGAACCTGTTGAATCCGGCTTACCTAATGCATTATCAGTAGTAATTTCCGGGTACCTATCAAATTGACGGGGTCCGCTAGGGCCGATGCCTGCCGGGGTTGCGAAGAAAACCGAAAGGGAGATCGTGGCCCCCGGCAACAGTTTTAGTCAGTAAGAGTCTGACACGCCCTCCCGCTCCGCCCAGAGTGGGAGAAGTTATTTGATGATTTCCCACCCAAAAAAAGGGTACCTATCAATCAGTGGGGTACCTACCTAGCACAGTCCTATTTTTGCACACAGTTTTAAGCAACCTGATTTTTATAGTTATGCACAACAAGTTTACCAATACGCATAGAATTTAGATACTCTGGTAATGTTTTGATGAAAAAGCTCTATTTTTAGACTTGTACAATATCTATTTTATTTACAGTCCGGCCGTTGAGAAAGTGCGTTCTTGACACCTGTCAATTTCATACTGACGAATATGTGTTTTGCGAATTTGATTCTAATTAGTACTAGATTAGAAATTGTTCAACTGATAGGTGTCAGGCACCCATTCTTCGACGGCCGGACTGTAAGGCTTAAGTGTCAAACTTTATGGCGGCTCTGAAGTACGCTACTCGCTGCGCAGTACCACATCCCTCACCCCCGCTGCCCTTGAATTTGTTACATGTTCCGAGCCGCTATAAACTTTGCATCGGGTTGTAGTAGAAGATAGTTTAATGCCTCACCTACGATTGACTAATTTCCCTCAGACCTCGATAGGCTATTTCTTTCTCCTACGATTTAGTAGTTTGTGGTTTTATGTAGAGTTGCCTGATCTCCGTAAAAGCAATGGCATGTGTCCAGTTTGAATAATAAAACTTTTGTTTGAATTTAGGATGACTAGAGCGATAAAACCACAGAGGCAGGTGCTTGTGTGTATCAGTTCCCAGTCCTAGAAGTACACTTATGGAATACCAAAGAAAAAAATAAGAATTTATATTAATTCTGTCAACTAGCTCTAGCATAAGACTCACCAACCAGCCGCCTCTTCTTAAAAAAAAAAAAAACTTTATATTTCTATCAATAAAAATCCATGATACAGCAAGATGGTAAACTAATGAAAATATTTATTCACAAAATAACCATTAGCAACTCCAGGACAACTCCGTCAGAGACAACTAGCAATGACGTCCACGCCCATCAACAACAACAGGATGCTGGTGCCGGTCATCAACTCGCCAAACACCGCCTACAAGGGCGCCCGGCTTAGGGTGAGTCCTCTATTTACCTATGTACCATTGTTGAACACAAAATCGCGTGCACAATAGGACCACATCTGTTACCGCCCCGGTTCTATAGCGACCGAGCGCTGCAAGCAAGAATAGTCCTTACGATGGTTAGTTGTGGCTTTCCGCGATGGTACCTATCACACGAACGGCGTTTTCGACAGCACCATGTTTAAACTGAAGGTAAGTAAACTTACACTACGAGAGTAGATCTTATTACTACGACATAAAAGCGGTTTCAATGAAGAATTGTAAACTATGGATGTGTGTGTTTTTTCTGTACGACAAACAGTCTTGATACTCGACCAATCGGAAAAGGAGATTATTACAGTCTTGACATTTAAGTTGACCTCAGTTCCTTAAAACCTGATTAAAACCCGCTTCCACCACCAAAGGCTAAATTCATTTTCCGTTTCTGTCAATTGTTTGAAGATGACAAAGACAGAATGATGATTTAAATATGTTTAGCGATAACTGTATTTACTGAATTGTGGTGCGAGTGAGCTTAAAAGTACTATCACACTGACAATTTGCCAGCGTGGCGATTCGTGAACGTGCTCTTCGTGGGTGCGAAGCTAGCTAATCGCGACTATGTGACGTATACGCCGCGGTATCACAATATCTTACACTCGCTTGTCTCGCTCTCTCTTGTATACTCGGCGTGGTCGTTACGCTGAGAACTCACTCGCAAATCGTCAGTGTGATAAGGACCTTAGTCTCAAATCAGTAAACCTACTGACAAGTTTTATATTGCTGTCGAGATTTGTTGAATCGAACCGAATCGACCTATCGTCAGTTAGTGACAATTTAATAGGCTTTCAGAAAGGCTGACTGTCCACTGCGGCGGAGAGAAGAGGAGCGGAGCTGTGCCAATATTAACCAATGGTATTGCAAAAATATCACCGCTCCGCTTCAGTGGACAGGGATTTGCGAACTAGTTTAAAAATTCATACAAACCCGGGAAGCGGAGCAGGGAAGCGGAAAAAACCGGCCGCGGGGTATTTGCAGCCTGCTCAAATTACTCGTCGCGTGAACTCGGCCTAGCTCCGCACAGTCCGCAACCCCGCTTCGTATTACTCCCTCTCTCTGCGTCAATGGACAGGCAGCCGAATAGTAAGTCCTTCTACCCAGAAAAGAGGCGAAATTGACCTCCTTTATACCCATAAAGGATAATATAATTTCGCCTCTTTTAATCCCAGAACCATCCCAAGGAAATTAATCTAATATTTGGATTTTCAGAAGTTTCATTGTGTATTACAAGACCAACATAAATCTTGAACATCATTAATTTTGCAGTCCGACCAACTTCCACGCCCGCTTCCAGAAAGGAACCGCTCTGCTTTGGACAAAGTGGTGGATTTCCTACTGAAGGACGGCCCCAACCATCGCATGGCGCTCATATGTTCCGAGTGCTATTCTCATAACGGTAAGAATGTCTGCCAGTTTTACCATTTTACTCGACTGAGCAGGCTCCTACGCCTCATTCAAGGTGGACCGATGACCAGCTCATTTATTCACAACCGCTTATTAGCCGATTTTACTAGAATATTTGAAATAAGAAAAACATTATACTACACAATTATTGCTGGTTTCCTTTTTTAATAAATAGGGTGGGTGGGGGTAAGATGAAAAACGGGGTAACACAAAAAGTTGTCCATAGCGCCAAATTCTGTGTAGTTTTTGCAGTGATGGCAACATTGTTAAGACCGCTATTTTGTTACGTCGCACACCTCAATCACACACACACATCTCAGTGAGTGGGTTGTGTGAAAAATGTCTGAGCAGCAACTTTTACGCGACTCCTTCGAGTTTTTTTAATCTTACCCCGTGTCCTGTAACTTTAATTAAGTGGTAGGTACGAGTGTTCTATTGGAATATCTACTCATTAATTGTAATTCTTAGTTGTGTTATTACGTCTAAATATGGCTAGTTTTCGTATTTTAAGATTTATTTCAATTTTCCGTCTTTATCCATCAATATTTGACGGGGTAAGATGAACATATAAAAGACTAAGATGAAAGAAAGATGCGATGTTTTGTTTTGTAATATCTCGATATTAGGATAAAGTAAAGGTTCAAAGAGATGTCAGCAGAATTGACGGGGTCCACTAGGGCCGATGCCTGCCGGGGTTGCGAAGAAAACCGAAAGGGAGATCGTAGCCCCCGGCAACAGGGCAACCGAAGGAACACGGGTGGGTTTTAGTCAGTAAGAGTCTGACACACCCTCCCGCTCCGCCCAGAGCGGGAGAAGTTATTTGATGATTTCCCACGCAAAAAAAAAAAGAAAAAAGGATAAAGTAAAGGTAAAGGATTTGATTGATAGTGATCTTTTATTGCCAGCATAACCTTATGCAATGAAAGTGTAAACTTTGAGAACTTCTATTCTCAATGTTCCCCGGTGAGGTAAGATTGAAATACATATTAAACAAAAAAAAAAAAACTATGTTAACTAAAGGTATCCTGACACTACAGACAGATGAAAGTTTTAAAGACACTTCAAACTATAGACTAGTGATCACCAACGTCTGATATTCATTTGAACGATTTAAGAAACTATTTCGATCTTTCCCCATTACCCTTTCATCTTCCCCCTGTTTCATTCTCGTGACAAAAACGTTTTATTTAAAAAAAAATCCGCTTAGGAACAGATTTAACGAATGCTATCAATGTGATAGAAAAATACACTCTTTGCTCTTTACTCACTACATATAAATTTTTAGCATAAATTAATATGTACTGTTCTACAAGACTTCAAATATAGCACTGCTCATCTCATCAAAAAACCCGTTCGATCTTACCCCCATTCGACTTTTTTTTTGGGTGGGAAATTATCAAATAATTTCTCTCGCTCTGGGCGGAGCGGGAGGGCTAGTCAGACTCTTACTGACTAAAACCCACCCGTGTTCCTTCGGTTGCCCTGTTGCCGAGGGCCACGATCTCCCTTTCGGTTTTCTTCGCACCCCTCGGCAGGCATCGGCCCTAGCGTACCCCGTCAATTCTGGTGACATCTAAATAGATGCACCTGGAAATCTTTTTGTATAATAACTCTATTAAGTTATATTTATAAACTTTTATTTAGCAATAATTTAATTTAATTTAAATTAAAATCCCAAAGGCGAAGACGTAAGGCATTTATCGAATCAAATATTTGTATTCCTTCCGTGTGGCATGGTACACCCAGTAGTTGCGTGATGCTTTGTGTTTGTTTGTTTTTTTGTTCCACTAACATATTCTCCGTTAACTAAAGGCGTAGTATTATACTATCTGTGCCATAGGTAAACAAAAAAAAAAAAAAAAAACACATGACGAGAGAGTTGTCAAAGGCGTCTGGATAACCGACTAAGCGTACTACATATCACTTCAATTGTCATGTTACGTCACAGTTGAACTCTTCAATTTAGCAACGTTTTAATTCGTTGAGGTTTATAGAATGTCTTTTTAGGGTTTTTACAATGTATTATTTTCAAGAGGTCTTTTCAAGACTCTTTAGAAATAGCTAAGCGGAAAAGGTTACTAAATATATCCACATCATCATTTTTTAATGTATTATTCTTAAATTATTCATTTACAACTTTATTCTTTCTCAGGAATGGCGATGGCAGAAGAATTCGACTACGTATCCTACGTGTGCGCTTACTGTGGCCGCTTCAATCCTGCCCGCAAGCAGAGGCCGGCAGCGCCCTTGCTAGCCGCCAGACCTTTGCCGGCTTTACAAAATAATTCTATGCGAGGTAAGGTTTTTTCTTTAATAATAGGAGGGTATCAGGCTTTTTGAAGCACCAGCATGTCAATAAACATGGAATCTCCTCTCATTACATTCTGCCGCTTTCATTTTATTTAACTTAAATATAGTCAGGTGTTAATTGACATATTACGGAATTTTGCTGGTGATAGCCATTTCGTACGACTGTCAATTTGTGATTTGAATATACGGATATTTGAGGTAAATCACACTGATGATTTTCCAGCGTGTTTCCAGCGACACGATTTGTGAACTTGGTCTCCACGGGTGCGAAGCGAAGTAACCGCAACCATGTATCTCGCTCGCTCTTGTATACTCACGTCAATCGCTCTCTTTACGCAAACGCGGTGAACACGTTGCGCACACGCATCGAGCACGGTAAGCAATCGCCTCGCTGGAAACACGCTCGAAATTTGCCAGTGTGATATGGCCCTTAAGTTGTTAGTCAATAATCTTATCTTTGATTGCATGCCCTATTGTTAATATGGACCCTGTAGGGCACAGACAAAAATAAGATTCTACTTTGGCCGATTTGCTTAACAAGTCAATTATCTGTACTGTGATATCATAGAATACTTTTGTGGCAAAACTACAAAGCCACATCCGAACTACCATCAAACTGACGTCACACAAAATTCTGCATCGCGCAAGTAAAGTTTACCGCGCGACGAGTATACAGGGTGGCAGGGACATTGACGCGAAAACTGTTACCATGGTTTCAGTACATGATTCTGAAATCCCCTGCGTTGAAATTTTTTGTAGGTTATTAAAAAAAAATCTGATGTTTCATAGAAAAGTGCAATACCTACGCGGTGAAAATGTATGGAACAGCAGACTTTTTTTATTAAATAACTGACGAAAATTTTCAACGCAGGGGTGTTCAGAATCGTGTTTTCGCATCGATGTCCCTGCCATCCTGTATAGGGACTTGTAATCAGATCAGATGTCGTTTAGCTGCAGGTCTCCTTTCGGCCGATATGAATGAATAAACAAACAATAAAAAAAGGGTAGGGATAGGTTCAGAATCATGTACCGAATCCATGGTAACAGTTTTCGCGCCGATGTCCCTGCCACCCTGTATACAACATGTAAAAATAAAAAACCTGTCCGATCCGTGAGGGTGTTGTTAGGTATTGTACTGAGAGTCTATTTATGTGATAAATTTCAGGAAGGATTTTTTTTTCAATGAGGAATTTACCGGGTTATTACATGGGGCGCGGGCGGCCGTCTTTTAGCGGGTGTATACAAGTCAGTTATAAGGTCATATTTTTAATGGATTCGGGGTAATTTCGGTACTAAAACTGTTGTAATAACTGTTTTATATTCAATAAGATTTTTTTCATTACTTTTAGGTAATGTTTTTGCAGTACCTATGTGCCCCTTTCGTATCGGACTGGGTTTTTTTTAAATATTATATACAACGTCCCAACATCAATCGTCGGGCAGTTGTTCGTCAGACACGACACCCGTCTGGTCGGAAGATCCTCCCTTTTATATAGAGGATGAGTGAACTTTACACCCTGTTCCTCATGCCTCTAAACATTATTTGAAGTATAGGTAGAGTTACAGTAGTATGATGTTACAATATTAGGTAGGTCCATTATATTTTCTTATTTATTTTAATTTAAATATTTATTAAAAGACAATTCGATTTTGCAATTTCTCAAATGTAATGTAGTTTGTTGCAATTTGTATAATTTATGCAATATATGCATTCGTGCAGGAGTAAATAAAGTACTCTTCGCCCGAGAAGGTGGAACCTCGGATTCTAGGAGGCCCACTAACCAGCTGGGTGAGATAAGAGAAATATTTAATTATTGCACACAACTGAAAATACAATTTACAAGTGCGAGTCGCACACGAAGGGTTCCGTACTACCGTACAATATTTTTACACTACATTTTTTTTTAATGGTAAAAAAGCACTTGTCTTGTTTAGGGCTCCCTTAATTTTTTTTATTAATTTTTGTTAATTGTTATAGTGGCCCTAGTAGTACATACTGTGGAAGTTCTAAGTGTGTACCTATTACGGTTTAGTTTACAGACGGACGGACACACGGATGGACAACGGAGCCTTAGTTATAGGGTTCCGTTGGCACCCTTTGGGTACGGAACCCTATAAAACTTATAACTTACAGGGGTACTTAGACTTTTGAAGAAGAATAAAATGCGAACTGATGCTGTTGTAATGATAATAAAAAGTGAAATACCAACCTATTGTTAAGAGCGTTTATACAGAAATTGGGCAACGTCGCAAATAGCTGTCAAATATTTCGCTGTTTTGATTAATTTGGCAATATTACTGTATGGAAATAAGAGATATGGCTAAATAGTGAAATAAAATATTGATTATGAAATACAATAATTAATATCGTAACACCGAATATCTAGTTTTAAATGCTTTTTTTACACCTAAAACGTTTACAACATCAAATTCAGTGTTATAATTACAATTCATTATTAATATTCTACTTAGCCATATTTCTTAATTTGATACAGTAATATTGCCAAATTAATCAAAACAGGTAAATATTTGACAGCTATTTGCGACGTTGCCAACTTTTTGGATGGACGCTCTTAAGTTGCTATGTTATCATGGCAACGATTAATATTCTAACCACATTTGGTGAGCGACTCCTCTCTTGATCACGGTATACAATGTCTAAAAAAATACTCTGTCCAATCCGAAAGAGGCACAAAGGTACTGCAATAACATTCCTGTCTAAGATTCACGTTTGCAGTACCCAAATCACTTCAATTACTTACACAAAAAATTAGCAAATTTTTAACAGAGTTCATAAGTTATGACTTTTTGCTGAAAGCTGTTCATAATTGTTGGACTGCCCTAATTTTATTACCTACTGCGACCAATTTTGATGTAGATAGCTGGTCACAGTTCTAACCTAACCTAGAACCTATTTGGTTGGAGTGACCTAATAGTTATATAACTAGATCGTGCTCGTATCATAGTTATATTCCTAGTAAGCCAGTTATGAAACGCTATCATATAACTATATTACAGTATATAGCTATATCCCTAGAGATACAACTGTATCACGGCACTAGAAATACAAATATATCTCACTGCAACATATACAATAAATACATAAAACATATACAGTACAAATATGTTCTTAATGTCCCTCGGCAAACCTCGTGTTTCGTCAGTCGTCGGATTTCTATCAGTTGCCCTTTGCACTTGGTGCAGACCGGACGCTGTCAATCGACTTGGAAGTATATAGAGTTGTTAATACTCTTTTAACTTAATGTAATTTATTTAAAAAATGTAGAAAAATACAAACAGATAGGAAAATAGTTTTACAGCTCTATATAGTTCACACGGAAATCAAAACAAAACAACAATAAAGTACTTAGTTCTGAATTCAAATTATTATACATGATAAATCTAATAATTGATGGACATGGAAATTTGCATTCGTTTGTATTCGGAAATGCGATGATTCCCGAGGGACAATAGAAATACTGTACTTACCCCATGAACAGACTCGCACGATACCCGCACGAGTTGGACAGGTTTTTTTCACATATTGTATACAGTAGGTCCTTTCAAAAAGAGAACTGAGTTGAAAAGACGGTATAGATTGGTAGTCAGGACAGATATCTTTCTAATAAAATCAAATACATTTATTTATTACCACTTATTTTAATTACCATTTTTTTTTCATATTGTCATAATTAACCGTGATCCCAAATAACACCCCGCCATTACACATAGGTTGTGTATCTACAGGCAGCGGCGACGACTCTTCCGTGCCCAGCTCTGCAAGCGATAGCGATGATGATAAGAATCCAGGAGATGCAGCCTTGAAACACGGTACGTTTTATTATTTTACTAACTACTCGCCCATGCTTTGTACGGGTACAATCAGCTGATGTGGCGACATGTTCAAAGATCGAGGATTCTGTGCTGCATATGATACAACATTGTAACATCGTTTGGTAGAAAATGTTGATGCAGGATTATCATAGTTTTACGGTGTAAATATCTAAACATGCATACAAATAAATGTAATGTGAAAATAACAGCTTTTTACTAAATGCATATGAAAATATACACGGTACTAATAACAGTTTTTTTTATTACTGTCTTTCTGTTTGTTTCGTCTAATCTCCGAAACGACTGCACTGGTTTTGACGGGGCTTTCACTGATAGATAGCTGATGTTATAAGGAGTAGCCTAGGTTACTTTTATTTTTGAAAAATAATTAGGGTTATTGCGGGCGAAGCCGCGGGCAGCAGGTAATTTAAACTAATATTATAAAGAAGAGAAAAGATTTGATTTTTTATATGTTTGTTTGTTACGCTTTCACGGCTAAACGGCAAGACCAATTGTGATGAAATTTTGTATGGGGATACTTTGGACTCTGGGGAAGAACATTGGCTACTTTTTATCGACATAACACGCGGGCAGAAGCTAAATCAAAATAAAATGAAATCTGGTGCTCATGAAAGTTACTCATTGTTATAGTGTGTGACACGTTCAAACACAGTTATCTCGCCATGCCAGTCATGTGATTGTAATCGTCATGAAAATCAGAAACTTCAAAAAAACCTATTCAATTATTTAGAGAATACAGTGCGTTCATTACAACTTGACCCGTCACGCGATTGGTAGCACTGAATTTTGCAGTCATATGATTGGTGACTGTTCTGTCAGTCACCAATTTGTACTCTATAAGTATTGAAACTAAGACTAAACAATTGAGTGCTACCACATGTATGGATGCAAAACGGATTTTAAACGTTAAAAACCATTTGGTTTTAAACCTTTTTTTTTTCTCTTTAAAATGTTTTAATCCACACTTAGCGGTCTAATAATGGTTTAAAATGTTTTTTTTTCTTAATATAATGCACTGAGGCTTCACACGAAGTTATCTGGACCACACCTACTCCCTTTTTTTTTGGTGGGAAATTATCAAATAACTTCTCCCGCTCTGGGCGGAGCGTGAGGGCGTGTCAGACTCTTACTGACTAAAACCCATCGGTGTTCCTTCGGTTGTCCAGTTGCCGGGGGCCACGATCTCCCTTTCGATTTTCTTCGCACCCCCGGCAGGCATCGGCCCTAACGGACCCCGTCAATTCTGCTGACATCTCTTTGAGGCGCGCGTGGAACACAACGCGCCGTCGACTCAGGCCTGGTCCTTATCGGACGGTGAGCTACCCATTGCTTACCGTCCGCAAGCCCGCGCCTACGGTGGCCGGAAATGGGCCTGCGATTCCCGACGCCTTGGGCGTCTTCTCCTGCGGCGGTTAGGGGCGTAAGGGCGCGAAAGTTGCCTCTCTCTCACGCGTTCCGCCTCCTCCTTCGCGAGCATTACCGCTTCGCAGAAGGAGGTGACAGCCTCCCATTTCCTCTCGCTCCGTACCGTGGCCTGACCTACACCTACTCCCTGATATTTAAAAAACTTAATCTCGATTTGTCTATACAATATTATATGTATATTTAAAGAAAATACATTCTCAAAATATGCAGTAGCTGAGAAATAACCTAATCAGACTATTTTTTTTATTGATACTTAGCTACAACATATTAATCCTGAAAAAGTCGTTTAAGTTTGTTAAATGACTTCACATAAATTAATAAAAACGGGTTTTAATTTATGAATTTGGTTTAAAACGGTTTATTTAACACTACGGTCAAGTTATAATGAACGCACTGTAGGTTGAAATGACCAACACGCAGTGGGCAAGGGTGGTGGTTGGTAATATTTCCTTTTGTAGGTGAGAACAAGCCTTTTCCCAACAGGCTGGTATAGTACAAATCATGTTCAAAGGCACCAGTTTCTAATAACTAAGCGGTTACACAGACCGACATGAAAAAGGAGTTTAATTTATAATCATTATTTATACAATGTATAACTGAATTACAGTATTTCAATTTTCTTTATGTCCCTCGGGAATCATCGCATTTCCGAATACAATGCTAATTTCCACGTCCATCAATTACTAGATTTATCTTGAATAATAATTTGAATTCAGAACTAAGTACTTTATTGTTGTTTTGTTTTGATTTCCGTGTGAACTATATAGAGCTGTAAAACTATTTTCCTATATGTCGTGCCTGCGACTTAGCAGCTTTCCTACAATTTCTTAAATAAATTACATTAAGTTAAAAGAGTATTAACAACTCTATAGACTTCCAAGTCGTTTGAGAGCGTCCGGTCTGCACCAAGTGCAAAGGGCAACTGATAGAAATCCGACGACTGACGGAACACGAGGTTTGCCGAGGGACATTAAGAACATATTTGTACTGATACCGTTTTCTGTGATTTTTATGCCAAAAATAATTAAAACTACATAAATTACAGACACACTTTCACTGTACAGTCTAATCAAAACAAAATCGCCGCGGTTCCTACTACGGTAGACGCTTAGGGATCTCGCACACCAGACGGCCATACGAGCAGTGGTCGCACCGACCAGGTAAACTATATGAACCGGCTAGTTGGCCTTTGCGACCAAGTGCGCGTTGCGAATGGTTTATCTGCTCGTGGTCGTGGCCGTCTAGTGCGCGAAATCAAAACAGTATTATTAATTTAATAAATAGACACTTATTAATTTTATTATTAAAAAAAGTATTTGTATGTATTATGATTATAAGAAACATAGTTTTCTAATTGGGGTGTTTGGTGGTATGCATTAATTTCAGGACATGTTTTTTTAAATATTCTATCTCTTTCTAGTTTCCGAAGAAGGCGAAGGCGAAGCGGATCGGCCCCCTTCAGTAGAAGGATCGCCGAAATCCCATCAAGAAAAAAAAGAAGACTGAGTGACATTGTCAATTTAGAACATTATTATACACGGACCTTACCGGCGGTACGCGAGGTAACAGTGTGGTGTGTTTGACAGGAATATAGATCTTATGTCGAGGAGTTAGAGTTTAATTTTGAGTGGTTGTGCGTTGGTTGTTGTTGCTTTTGTGTTTAGGGATAGGTTCGTAAAAATAAACTGTACTTGGGCAAAAAATTCGTAATGGCATGTGTGAGCGAGATAATGCATATTATTATTCCCTTTCATCTATGTGCCTCATAGCAAGGCGTAGAGACGCGCAGTGCTTTTATCGATAAGCTTATAATAGTGATGTAATTTTATCGATATTGGCTTTATGCTTGCTTGTGCGTCTAGTTTTTGGCTCGAGTAAAGTTTCAATTTCATTTGGTAGTGAGTGAGAATTTAAATATATTAACGAATCATTTGGACGAAAACCTCACAATAAACGGAGGTTAAAGTAATTATCATTCATTGTTAGTGTTTTGTGTGTCCATTTGATGTTCACTTATTCAAAACGAATGCACCTATTTTAGTAGGCACCAAAAATTAATTGTAATTTGATAAGTAAGGTATTTCTAAGTCAAAATCGGATTTCATTTCAATCGAACATAAATTAGAGATAATAATTGACCCTTCGTATGCTGTGGATCCACGCGAGACACAATGGCTATTTAATTGTTTCTGTAATACGAAGGGTTAAAAGACAAGAAGTGTTCGATTTTAAACTTTAATACCTTGAATATAAAGTATATATTTCCTGTCAAATACACCATTATAACTATCAAATGTGTGGCGGAATGGGTATACAGTTTTATTTAATTATTTATCATTATGTTAATACCGAAGTTTCGATCTAGCAAACGAGATAAGATTTTATATCGAACTTAATATTAACTCGATTTTATATCGATCTAATAAAAGATCTGTCGTCATCTGCCTAGCCTTTTCCCAACTATATTAGGGTCAGCTTCCAGTTTAACCAAATGCTGCTATTTAGTAGTATTTTACGTGGAGCGACTGCTTATCTAACCTCCATAATCCAGTTACTGGATAACAAGATACCTGAAACAAGGTAACGACTGTCAAAGATCTACGAATGACAGCTGGGACCAATGGCTTTACGTGCTTTCCGTAACATGAAGTAGTCTTGGTAAGAAATGTATGGTCACCCATCCAAAGAACGACCGCTGCATGCGAAGCCTTGACCGACTCGTGGGGCTGTTACTTAGCCACAAACCATAGCAGAAAAAAAGAGGGTGTGTGCTCATGTATGATCACACGAAGTGAAAACCTACGACTGGAGCCGAGTATGTCCGATTCAGCTTCACTGACTCGAGCGTTACGGCACACTATAAATATGGACAGTACAGAAACTCCGTAGTAAACGTTCGAAACGGCACACTCACGCAGACGCGCTCATTGACGTGACACCTAAGTGATTGTCGCGGTGCTGTCAGTTGCGGGTGCTGTGAGACAAGTGGTCGCCGCGATATTTAAAAAAAAATGGGCCTAGTTTCCATACTGTCCATATTTATATATTGGTTACGTTTCAGTTTCGTTCACCGTTCAGAAAAAGCGCTTAAGAAGTTTTCGCCTTGAGAAGTTTTCGTTTGAATACCTACTATGAGAAATAATCTCGTTTGCTCGATTGAGCCGATAGCATTCGATCTCGATCGGTCCTTGGTTTGACGACTGACAATAAATTTGTTAACATATTGTCATTTTTGGTGTTGTGTATAAACTCTATAATAGTTGGGATGGATGACCAGAATATAATCCTATTTATTCATAAAACCTTTATGTATACAAGCACAGATTAGTACAGATGGTTCACTCCGCAAAAATCATTTAAATAAAAAGCGACTCTTGCTACGACACAATAAAGTGCAATTCAGGTCGCATAGCGCCTCCGTAGGCGTGGGCTTGCGGACGGTGAGCAATGGGTAGCTCGCCGTCCGATAAGGACCAGGCCCGGGTCGACGGCGCGTTGTGTTCCACGCGCGCCTCAAAGAGATGTCAGCAGAACTGACGGGGTCCGCTAGGGCTGATGCCTGCCGGGGGTGCGAAGAGAACCGAAAGGGAGATCATGGCCCCCGGCAACAGGGCACCTGAAGGAACACGGGTGGGTTTTAGTCAGTAAGAGTCTGACACGCCCTCCCGCTCCGCCCAGAGCGGGAGAAGTTATTTGATAATTTCCCACCCAAAAATAAAAAGGTCGCACAGCGCTAATTACCCACAGTTATATTCAGCTAGAAGTTGCCTCTCCATCGAGTAACTCTTATATCTTCTGACTACGTTACGCTCACTGAATTCGACAAGTCGAGACCGCCGCGTACATACTTGTAGCTTCATAGCTAAAATGCGATTTGAACCATCTGTATTCATCTGTGATACATGGTCAAATTTAATAGGTAATATTTAATGGATCCTCAAAAACTCATTGAATGTCTAATGATGGACATTTTTTAAAATTAATGTACTTCTAATTCTGCTTTTCGCACTTTTTTTATGATTGAGCATCTTTTTAACTTTCTGGCCTTTTCTCACAGTCGCAGTTTCTTGGGTATTTAGTATTTGAAGGGCCCAGAAATAGGAATTAATTGAGGTTCACAAGAAGAGCCCGCAATCATTATATTAGAGTGTTCAATAATATTTTTTGGAACACAAAATAGGAATTATTAGAATTAATAAACATAAAATTTACACTACCTGTCGAAACTTCACAGACATGGAACCCATCCGGTCTAACAGCAAACCAAGGTATTTTCTATCGAGCCATCTTTCGAAATAAGAACCTAACAGTTATAGAAATAAAGTTCTTTTTACAAAACTGACAATTTAGTCCGGTACTTAGTTGTCATTTTTCTAATAAGAACTTTACTTTAGTTTGAATAAGGTACGAAATACAAAAATAGGCTGGAAGGTGAGACTGGGCCTAGAGCTAGATCTTGTTTAGTGATAAGACGGATAATGTCTGTGAAGTTTTGCTTGTTCATCTTATAATGTTTTTTGACCTTTTCATTGAAGAGAGAAAGCAATAGATTACAACATCGTTTAATTATTATAATGGAATTTCTGAGTAGCAGCCCGGAGTCCGGATTTGTGCCCAGTTGATGGCAATAGGCTCGCCCCCTATTACATGGGACTTAAACATAACTGGCGAAATGTGGGTGTACTATAGGTAGGTACACCTCTGCCTAACCCTTCGGTGAATACTGGCGTGCTGTTTTGTTCATATAATTATTATAATTAATAAACTGTTTTTCTCGATAATGTGAAAGCTAGTACAAAACAATTCTGATTCTATGAAGTTTTATAGATTCTATAAAAATTATATTTTATTGAATGTTATTTATTATATGCATTAAATTTTTTAAATGTTGTGAAAGTTATAAAATTATGTTTCCAACAAGTTTCTTAATATCTCTAAATAGCAAAGATTTGAGATAAGACATTATTACAATACGGCCGATGAATTATGGCCGGTCCGAACTTAGCGCAGAAGGCTGCGCAATAACATTTTTAGGAACCTAATGGTGACATGAGGCGAGTGTGAAAGTTCGCAGAGCCTATGTTCAGACCGGCCATGATTGATCGGCCGTATTGCACCAACTGCTATCTGACTTAATTTATTAAATTCATAATTGATGTTCCAATAATCTAAATAATCATTCGGTCATCCGTCCCAATATCTCCAACGAATACAAGAGAATAAGCTTTTTACAAACAAAAATATAATAAGTTTAAAATAACAATTTACGTGCCTTGTAACTAATAAATTATTATTCATTTTTTTTTATCAATACCTAGAATTATATGAAGAAAAAATTCGAGAGGTGTCGTGGGACATCAGGTTGGGACGAAGTTTCTTTATATGTATTAAATAACAGGCACAATGAAATAAAATAAAGGCGAATGCGTCAGGGTTACCCGCGAAATTCAAATTTTCATTAGTTTTTTGCAATTTGCAGGTCAGTATCAGGTTGTATGTTGATCTAAATATGATTCGTGGCCGTATCAAATGTTTATTTAAAGAATTATACTCATAAAAATCATCAATACATATACATACAGTTGATGTAATCACATTGAATAATTATTTCGTGAAATCATGACCAGGGCCGTCTTAACCATATTGGGCGCCAGGGTGCAAAAAAACTGCCTGCGCCCCCCTTGCCAACGAAAAAAAAAAACTAAATCTTTGTATTCAATTTTTTTTTTAAAGTAGTACTTATTCAACAATAAAATAAGGTACTTACATTTTGAAACACCAAACTCAATTTTTCTGTTTTAAGTTGACAAAGTGACTGACAGTCTGTTTTGAAATCTACGTTCGATTTCAAAACAAATCGATCGACTCGATCGCCTCGCGCCCGGGTGCTACGCACCCCTTGCACCCCCGCGTAAAGACGGCCCTGGTCATGACATTTGAGGATTATGCTAACTTAAGGAGTTGTATTGCTGATTATAAGTGTGTAAAGCCATATTTGTTACGGTCGTGAATCATATTTTAATCAACATACAACCTGACAATGACCTGCAAATTGCAAAAAACTAAAGAAAATTTGAATTTCGCGGACTACCTTAACGCATCCCCCTTAACAACGTTTGAGAGTTACTAAACGAAAAATTAAAACATACAGCTGACGCGCATCCACACGTCTACACTACAGTAACATACATAGACATACGCGAATAAACACACATACGGGTCAAATTAAGTTAGCTAGCGAAACTCCAAAGAAGTGATGGGTATCGAAATCTAAACATGATGAAGCAAAAAATATATTAATTTGATGATTTTTTTGGAGTCATCAACCGCAGTGTCCTTGAAATATCAGTTTTTTTTTGTGTAAACTTTGCGGACGTTGTGGGTATCGATATCAGAACAATATAAAAAAATAAATTTCTCAACTTATACTTTAAGTAACAACACTACCAGTGCCGCAGCAGTCTCAAAAAAAAAACTTCACACATTTAATTTTTTTATTTTACTCTATTTAGGTATCAATACTCATCACTTTTGCGGAGTTTTGCTCAATAATTTAATTTGACCCTGTACAGCAAAAGTGTCGTCAGGGTCAAAATGTCACACTTTTTTTCGTAATACCTCTCATTCGCCAATTGTGCAGAGGATAAATAACTTCGTTCCAAAAAAACCCATAGAATTCGAGCTGCCCCTCATTGATAGATTCATAATAGAATGTTTAGATACCATCTGTAGTCTCATTGCAGTTACGTCATTATTGATTGGTTAATGCGTTTCGTAGTATGTTAGAGAACGCGTATTTTAATGTTGAGAATGTGTCGTATGTAATTGTCGAAAGAAGCAATCAATTTTTGGTTATTTTCGACGCCCTTTAATTTATTACGAAATCCATATAAAATGTTGACACAAAGCTCTAAGCACATTGACATGTTTTGCATAATGATAATAATTCATCATTAATTTTACTTGACATTAAATTTTGAATCCCATAAATTAAACTGACAATGATAAATAAATACGCCCTTCAATATTTTTAGTATTGTTTTTTTTATTTTTACAAAAAACATTAAATTACGAATTGGCCAAAGAAATACCATGAATTGATTGTTTCTTTATTAATAAATATATATTGTGCTATTATTATATTATGAGAGATGTTTAGAATAATCTCCTAATAGATAGACTTGCTCACAGAATAACAAATCTTATTTAAAAAAAAAAAAACTAGAAAAAATGACTCGTCTTGTTCTTACTTATCGGCACATAGTATTCAGAGTCAAGGTAAATTAGCCAGCAAAACTCCACAGAAGTGGTGGGTATGGGTATGTAAAAATTATAAAACAAAGAAAATAAATAAATTGTTTTTTTTTTTGGGGTCACGATAAATTAAATAATAACAGATTTTCTAAACTCATAGTGCTAGTAACAAAACTAAAGTCTGTTTTTTTAATCTCGTAGACTAATTTGACATTTCAAGTGATTGTTGTTTGTTTTTTCAATTTGGAGTTTGACATTTGCACCTGTCAAATTAGTCTACGAGATTAAAAAACAGACTTTAGGTGCAACCGTTGACCAAAAAATCATCTTTTTTTTTGTCGTGTTTTATCTCTATACACATTACGTCTACGGAGTTTTGCTAACCAATTTAATTTGACCCTGTATGAGAAGTTACGATATTAGCTAGTCAGCAATGTGACAAGAGCTTAAGTAACAGCATGAGCAACTATTTATGTTTATTAGACGTTACATTCTACATCTTTCGACCATTAAGTCGGTTGAAAACATCCTGAAATATTCCGAAAAAATATGTCCAAATTATTGTACTGTATTTTAACTAAATCGAAGATATTTTAATTTCGGAATTCCGGGATTTTTCGTTTTGCAGATGAATTTGAGCACGATGAAAAGTTCCGTAACAGAATTTCATTTGAATTTGACAGCGATGAAAAGTTCCGAAACGAAATGCCGGATGCATTCGGCCGACTTAATGATGAATAAAATAATTTATAATTTCATGTAAGTAAGTACTCGAATCTTCATAGAGTTAACCAGACATTATTTAATTGCGTTAATTTTGGCTGGTACTTAATATACGTAGGTTTAGATTAATTTATTGTACTAACAACCAACCAGGGACGTTCTTAGGTTTTTTTTCATGGAGCTATAGTTTTTAAAGTGTTATCTGTCAGCAATAAATCCTTGTCGATCAACACTATTAAATAAACTTAATTTTCATGAAATAGGGACAATGTGCCAAATTAAGGAAGAAGAGGCAAGCCTGAAATAAACAACCAAATTATAACTTATACTAAAACGTTCACGCTTCCATATTATAATAAACATTATTAATGAATTCATAGCTTAACTTAATTACGTCCCTGGCAATTATGCCTTCCAATTTCCACACATTTAAGAACAAAAAAAAAAACCGCTACTATTATATTATACATAAGTCCTAAGATAACGTCCGTACTGCGTGACGGATGGGCAACGAATGTAATATGTCTAAACAAAATGACGCCGTCCAAGCGCGCGCGCACCCCGAACATTCGCGACTTTTACGACGAAACAAGTGATTTGAAGCATTCGGGCTGTAAACCTCACAAAGGTAGGACGTATCTGATGGCCTTATTTACAAAAAGTCCTTGGTCAAGAAACTGCTTATATTTGCACAATAATATCTGATTGCCTCGTACCGATTTTTTTTAAACAGGAAATTGTCTATGCAGGCCTTAATGTCTCAGATATTTTTGACTCTCAATATACAGTACTTGAATAAACAATTCAACTGTTAAAAGTTAAGTTTTTACACATTTTTCTTCTTTTTAAAAACATTATTTTGTACAGTTTTTAAAAGATATAATTTTTTTTTTCTTACTGTAACTTAGTAAGGGCTTTTGTTTGATTGTAAATTTCTTTTTTTTTTGTTTATATTTAATGTGTTCCTTGTACCAACAATTCCATTTATTTATTAATAGTACTAACAAAAAAATCTTTTGCCGGAACTTTGGGATTAGCGGTCATTTAGTTGAGGTTGCTTTTTTAAAAGTTAGAAAACAAATGTTTCACTCTAACTACGATCTTATAACTCACGAGTGTCTGCAACCAACCGCCAACGTTCCAGCACGCGTAGTATGGCAACCGTAGAAACGGGTTTTCTCGACGGAAGAATAGACAAAATGACAGATAAACAATCGCAATCTGTCATTTTGTCTATTTTTCCGTCGACAAAACCCGTAGGAAACCCTTTTCTATGGTTGTCATGCTACGTGTGCTGGCAGCAGCGGTCTTTAAAAAGTGAGAGTGAGGTGAGATGAGAAGTGAGGAAAAGCCCTAATATTCTCCGCTCTACGCAATATTAAATTGTATAATTGCGATAGCTTTGGCGTTTAGTATTAGTACAGGCTGTGACCTTAATTTATTCTACCAACTTAATACCGCTAATTTCGAAGTTACCGACTCCTTTCTACAGAAGAGTATACTCAAAATGCTTTTTTCTAGTCAAAATACTAATTTGCGTTTCAAAATCAAAGATGATGGTTGCATTTATACTAAAAGTTGTCTAACGTCAATTGTCAGTCATAGCTGTGACGTCATTATTAACTATATTTCGTCACAGTTCGATGACGTAAGGAAATTCTTTATGAGTTTGGATTTTGTAGCAAAATTTGTTTTGCATGTTAAAATACTTATTTATACCCTTTTATGTGTACCTACGGTAGTTTTTACAGAATATTATTAATGGCAACACCATATTGTTTCGACATCCTAATGATATTTAAAAAAAAAATATTTTAGTAAAATCAGGCACAGAACTATGACATTCTTAAGATTTTGTTATAAATGATTTTTTAATTCGTGAACTTTAGAAAATTTACCTCTAGGGATCTTAAAAATGTGATCGTCCATAAAGTGCGTTTTTCTTGAGTTCGTGAATATTTTTTAGTAGATTAATATTTGTTTCAACCCTAGACATTCCTAAATTAACATTTTTGGCATTGATAGCGTAATTTTATAGCGTAAAATAGATTTTATCCATGGAGTTTTTATATTTTGTAAATTAGTCATATAAAATGGAAAATAATATTATAATTCATTAACGATTCTTAAAATTGAAAATACAAATTTTTGCACGCATTAGAAAGAGTTAACTTGTATTTGTAAAATGGCTACTTTTAATTAAAAAAAATTTTTTTTTTCTTTATTTGGCAGCACCAAGCATATTTTTACAGAAAATTATACCGTGAACTTGTCTTTTTTATTTTTAATGAATATTAAAAAAAGTTTTTACTAAGTTATACATTAAAAGAAATAACTATTTTACAAATGCAAGAATAAAAATGTTGATAAAATTTTTGAATTCCTATTCTAACCACAAGTTTGACAATATAATGAGTATCAAGCCTCCTTGGTTACCGGGAATTGGCGGGATAAAACAAAAAAAAAAGTTGAAAACGTTAGGGTATGTGAAGAATTCTCATAATATTGTAAATAATGTGAGTCAAGTGAATAGTGTTGTTGAATTTGTTATTTATTGCTTGTATCGTTGATTAGCTATTTTATAATGGAACTAATATACAAGTACCCAGTTATCAGTTGTTTTATTTAGTTCTTATTTCCTAAAGTATGTGGCGGCATCTACAGGGCTACAAGCGAACTACGCATCACACTGACATCACACAAAATCCTGCATCGCGCAAGCAAAGTTTACCGCGCGCTAAATAGCATAGGACAACGTCCTGTAGTAAATCGTCTGTTCCCTCCGGTTGACGCCCTAAGCCAAGGTTCGTACACCACAGGGGGTGACCTTAGCGAGCGTTCACCTAGTTTTAATTAACATAGTTGAATAACCCCTGGCTGGAGGTTGGTAGTGTAGTAGTGTAAGACACCCACAAGAACGCCCGGTTAAGTAGTCATGATCTCAGAGGTCAACTACGAGATGACCTACCTAAAAAAAAAAAGGAGTAAATCGGGCAGTGCCTACAAGACAACAATCGTCTGTTCGGAGCATTCTTCCTTTTCTATGGCGTATGAGACACTTTACACCCTGTTCTGTTCCTCATACCTTTGTAGTATCTTAAAAATAAAGCTTGTGCCATTGGCAATGAATAAAACTGCTAATAGCTTCCATCCATCCTGATAGGGGTGAACATTTTATCTAATCGCAAAAGCAAGAACACCAAACAGTTCTTCAGATTGTACGTGTTTTGTAGTTTTTGGTTTGCCCATGAGGCTAAGAACTCATGAAGCGGTTTTCCGCTTCGTCAAAATATATGTTGCGTATAGAAAATTCACACGATCAACCAAGATCACGGATTGAACCACAAATCTATGAAGTGAACTGACGCCAGAAATTTAGAGTATTTAGCACCGGAGAAGCCATATGCGCAATATTCCGAACAAAAAAGTCTGTCACTTTTGCGGGGAACGTGGTAGCTACTACGAAAAAGAACAATAGCTATTGTTTTTTCGAGCCCGGAACGAGAACTCCGTACCATAGATTTTTTTTATCGATAATCATTTGGAATTTTGCTTGAACCCAGAAATAAAACAGCTGATGCATATAAAATTACAATTTCTGTAATAACAACTAGGTACCTACTTATTAAATTAAAGTAAAAATAAAATTATGTTTTAGTACCAACAATATTAATATATTTAAAAAATCAGTTGGTAGTAGGTACATAACACCTACTGATTTTTAAATGAATCAATTAAATAATTACGGCGTATACATTTTTGAGGGTTCTTTTTTTGTAATGTACGCAGCCGTAATCTTGGATTTATATTTTGACCTCACTATCGACTTTAGCACCCTCAAAAACTATAAAAATGACAGCCATGATAAAAAAAATTGACCATTTCCGCAGCCGCCATCTTGGATTCGGATTTTGACCAAATTCACACTTTCTCTTTTTATCGAATTAGAAGAAGACAGTCGCAAGTATGAACGCTTTTTCGCGTGACGATTTCTGCCCGTTTACTCCTACCGCAACCCTCGTTAAAGAATTTCGTTCCAAAAACCATTTATTGAAACAAAAAAAAAAACTATTTCGTTTCAAAATCTTTGTTTTATAAATGAGCCCAACCCTAAGGTAGTCTCGCTATCATTTTTACGAGAAGCATTGAGATAGAAAAAACACGGAGGCGCCGCGATATTCTATATATAAATTTGCTTATACAAATATTATGGGTGAAATACGAACTAGAATGTGAAATATCGTGTTATTTCATTCTTTCTAATGTGGTAATCGTATTTGATAAAAGAGACCACAATATTTCAGTTGTTCCTCATAATGGCAACATTTTGTTGAGACGTAGTAACAGTTGTAGGTAAGTGCCATATCCGCCATAATATGCGACAAGTTCATGGTAGTTCTGCTGTCAAGTGGTTGTTTACTTTTTGTTTTATTGAGATTTGTGAGAAAATTACGAGGAGTTTTCCTTTAAAACTACATATACATAGTACGTATACGTTGGAAAACACCAATTCAACATGCCTGTGTGTTGTATTGTGAAGTGTGGTGCAAGAAAGAAGGAAAATCAACCTCAATTGTCTTTGCACAGGTTAGAAGCCGGTTTTCATGCAATAGTACATAAAGTGATAAACTTTCGATGAAAAAATTGCTAGGCGATCATTAAATACGGCTTAAATTTTAATATATGGGTTTATTTCCGTCCAACAGATCTTTTTATTATTTCATAATTTCATTCGTTTGTTTACAATGATAATTATGTCATGGTGGAATAGTGTTGTACCGTTGCCGTAATAGTTTCTGATACTAGTTCCTTCGCTGCGCTGAAATGATATTGCTAGGTCCGGCCCGTGGTTTACAGCAAACTGTACTCTTTGGTTTATAGCACCGAGAGACCGTTCCACAGAGTTTTATGATGCATATACGATTTTTTTGTTGAAGTTTTTAAGATGAACAATACTGTAGAACATACATTTTATGTAACTTTTATGATTTCCGCGGCGCACGCTAATAAAGTTCCCAGTCCGCATGATTTTTTCCGACATCTTCAACAATAATCGTCAAATTTCAGCCAATTTACACAAAACCTTAATGAATTATACACTAAAACCTTCCGCATGAATCACTCCGTCCATTAGTGAAAATTGATTGAAAATCCGTTTAGTAGTTTTTGAGTTTTTCGTGTTCAGACAGACAGAAAAACAGACAGACGCGGCGGTGGACTTTGTTTTATAATATGTAAGGATGTGTATTATTCCGAATGTTCATTTATGATAAAATTGTTAAAAAATTAATTCACTAATGCCCGTTTTCACCGACAGCTAAGTGACACTTAAATGAATACCTAAATAAAACTGCACTGTTGAATTTTCAACTCTCAGCGCTGAGTCTACAGTTGAAAAACCAACAGTGAACTTTTATTAGCGATTCATTTAAGTGTCACATAATGAAGGTGAAAACAGGCATAAGACTTGCATGCTCGCTCGCTCGATACTAAATATTTGGCTTTGTTTAAACGTTCACTTGCCAAACATTAGGTCTGCGTTACAATTATTTGCGAAAACTTTATTTGCCAAGTAATAATTCTATAAATGAAATTATAATTATGCGGAAAATTGTTTGGGAAGTGATAAATTGTCAATACTCGTTTTATTCTGTTACAACGGACTATTAGCTAATAATTTTTTAATACGATTCAACCGTGATATCTAGTAAGATTCGTAATACTATTACGTACTAGTATCGATACTCGAAATAGTAACACTATGTTTCCCTGATTGACCAACCCTAGCATTGACAGCCATTTTAAGAGACATTTTGAGTTGTAGGTATGCACCTTTTTTTGTAGGTATTTCCAGTCCATACTTATTAAATGTCTATGACGAGAAGACATAATCGCATGTCAATTTTGCCGATTTGACGTACATTTTTGTAATGCAAGAAAAAATATTTTGACCCATAGGAACATAAAATAAGGTGTAGCAAAACATGGTGACGTCACAAAAACAATGCGACAAAAATACTCGATTGATGCCTTGTTTTATGATGAATCATGGTTGAATCGAATGAAAAGTCAAAATGTCTTAGGGGGTTTGGATTTTGAATTTCAAAGAAAACATGACTAAATATTAAAAAAAAAATACTAACTTTCGGAAGGTTATTCAGTCTTTAAATAAGTTGGTGTATTTTTACAAGTTATAATAGCACAACCAGGCATTTTCACGGAGCACTGAATGAGAGCCGCGCGTCTTGAAAACGATTAACGATGTGCGTTAGAATCGATTTGAAAGTAGTTTTTATGACCGTGCTAGAATATTTGTTCTTATACTTTTACAGAGGGGGATAATGCTTGGACATACGTTTTAGGAATTGATGAATGGTGGGAATTTTACAGTCGAGATGCAGGATCTCGTTTCTGATACACCAGGGGGATCCTGTGGCCTTGCGAAGGAAACGGTTCTGTGTGGTCTGCATCCTGTGAATAACGTGGCGTTTTGCCTGTGCAAACACGGTGCCTGCATAAATGATAAATGATAAATTATTTTATTTCTGTAAATAGGTTTGTACAAACACTTTTACACGTCAATCATATTTTAAAAACTAGATGAGGTCGGCGTTTCCTAACTGACTACTCTGAGAAGAAAGGCCGAAACAAACTCAGAGGTCACAGTCTCTTTTAAAGTCCAGACATAATCTTGGTCAGATCATGTGAAGACTATGTAGATTGGTGTCTGGAGTGGTCTTTTGAGGAAAGCATCACACAGATTGAGAGGGCCTGTCCAGTCAGTGCACGCATTTGTCAGTTATCGTGCAGCTCAACTCAGAATTAAGGAGCTCAACGATTCGACGAACAATACCAAAGAAAGAACATTTGGGTAGGCCGCATAAATTACTCAAAACTGTCAGACTATAATTAGGACTAAGTGAGAAAAAATTAAAAACAAAAAGAAAAAGGAATGACCCACATAGTCTTCACATTCACAATAATTTAAATAATATAATACTTTAAAAGTATATAAAATTCATTAATGTCAATGTGTATATAAAAACCAGGAAATAATCTTGGTCAGAGCATTTCATTTGAGGACCATGTAGATTTGTGTCTGAAATGGTCTTTTGAGGAAAGAACCATACAGATGTGAGTGGACCTGTCCATTCCATGCACGCATTTGTCAGTAATCGTGTAGCTCAACTCAGAACTTAAAAGGAGCTCAATGATTCGACGAACAATACCAAAGAAAGGACATTTAGGTAGGCCGCATAAAGTACTCACAACTGCCAGATGATCATTAAAAGTAACTGAGAAAAATAAATATATATATATATATATGACCCACATAGTCCTCACATTCACAATAATAAAAAATAATAAAAAAATATTATACTTCACAAAGTAAATATTCATGTCATTGTGTATATAATTTTAAAGTTAGCAAAAAAAAAAAAACTAAGTTCCGAAAGTAAAACATAAAAAAATTATAAAATTGGAGCAGCTCAATCCCATGCCTTTTTGTCCTCAATGTAATCTTTAACGGCATAAAAAGCCTTCTGGCACAACTTGCGTTTAGTAAATGATTTGAATTTATTAAGGCTTAGATCTTGTACGTGGCTTGGAAGTTTATTATAAAAGCGTATACATTGACATCTAAAGGAGCTACCTATTTTCTTGAGCCTTGTTGTAGGTACAACAAATTTGTGTTTGTTCCTAGTGTTTATGTTATGGATATCACTGTATTTTTTAAACAATTTTTTGTTTTTATGGAATATCATAGGTTATGATTGGAGTGTTCGTAAGGCTTCGTAAGTATTGTAAACTCTAAGCCCTAGATTGATCGTCTTAGGTTCTCCTATGAGACACCCGAGCTCTAGAAGCAAAATGATTACGTGGAACAGGGTATTCATCTTTTTCGGACGAGATAAACATGACACATAAATGACAGTGACAATAACAACAAACGTCGATGGATTTGACATTATTCAAAGTCAATTCGAGTTTGAGGATTGTCTTGATTTGCGATTGCGAAGAATTACGGAGCAACGAGATATCTATAAATAACACGATAACTTATCAACGTTCGTTTACACGAGAGCGAGAACTGGCTATTTAATCTAATCGCCACGCCTCTACATTTAATTAATAACAGAAATTCACGAAAACGTCACTCAGTACTTCTTTGATTGCGATAGTGGAAGCCCGTTTATGAATAAAGTGGTTTTTGTGTGATAAAGACGTTTATTCTTATCGCGATTCGCTCATTGGCCTGAAAGTAAACCGGCTGAAAGAAAAGTCAATAGATTTTAAGTGTAACCTAACTTTTTATTAGCAAAAGTGAACTTTTTGAAATGTCTGTCCTGAACAACTTTACAGTGTCTGTCGCGAAGGGATTACGACGTAAGTATCTATTGATTATTTATTTACGTACTTTATCCAAGTATATTCTCAGGTATATCCATAAAGTTATATTATTTACTAATGTTAAACTTACCAAATGAATTTTCGAACTTTGATTTAAACTTCCAATTTATCAGTAAATAATAATAGTTTCTGATTACATTACTTAAACAATGAATACTGTTAATAACGACTTTGAAAAGACCGTCGGATTACGGTTGTTATAGCTGATAGCGGTTATAAGCAAAAACTATGTTAAGTAAACCCAAATGCTGGGACCTCAAAATTTCCAATAACTGGTACATCGTTTAAGCGCAGTCGTTATGAACGGTTTACACTGAATATAAAAATTCTAAACATTTTGAAAATTATGAAAAGACGTAATTTTTTTTTCAAAGTTTTCCTTCAAAGACCATAATTTCTCAGTCAAATAGTGTGGTGATAAAGTATGATCATGTAATTGGAATAGAATGAACGATTTCGTAATCTGTTTTTAGATAAAGAAAACATTTTGTTTTTTATTTTATTATTAATCTCTGAACAGTATGGAAAGATTTAGAAGCTTCTAGACTTTATTAACAAAACTGTAAGTCTTTATAGTTTGTTCTTGTTTTTGTAAATGTGTGCACTACTTGAATAAACAAGGTTGTTACTGTTACCCTGCATCATCTCATCACTGGGCAAAGGCCTCTCCCCATGACTTGCACCTCTTTTGAGCTAGGGCTAATGTGGACAAGGGACCTTACTTAAATTAAAAAAAGACATAACTTCCAGTATCTGGTTTTCATAAAGGCCTGTAGCTGTGTGTTATAGGTGAAAAAAAAAGAGATTGTGGCAGTTGTACACATCTGTCTAACCCTTCTGGGGTTACAATCTCATTTTTTTTTCCAATTCTTTTTTCAATTAAGGCCAGGAAGAGCTAGAAGTAGAAGCTACAAAATGCTACAGGCTTTTATGAAACCATCCCATCCTTGATGTCCTCCCTCCGGTTGACGCCCTAAGCTGAGGTACGTACCCTTGGTGCCCTTAGTGAGCATTCACCTAGTTTTAATTAGCATAGTTTAATAACCCCTGGCTGGAGGTTTTAAGTGTAGTAGCTTAAGGCACCCACCGGAAAGCCCGGTTAAGTATGTTCAAGTCATGATCTCAGAGGTCAACTACGAGATGCCGTACTATAAAAAAAAACCTTTATGAGAACCAGATACTGGAAGGTATTTCTTTTTTAAAACAAGTGTGATTTTATTATATTTATTTTTGATTAGATTCTGCCCGCGACTTTGTCCACAAAGGTTATAGTCTCGCCTATAACCTTTCTCAAGAATTGCTCTCCTAAGCAAAAAGAATTTTTCAAATCCCAACTGGTAGTTCCAGAGATTACCCCTTCATACAAACTTACAAATAGACATACATACAAACAAACAAATTTTACCTCTTTATAATATTAATATAGAGTAAAGAAAAGGTAAACAAAAAGAGTTTTTTTCTTATTTCTCTCATTCACCAACACAAACAATAAAAAAAAAAACAAACGTTGCCTAACCAATGTTTTTGCAGTAGGTATTCAGGTAACTGACATTCACCACACAGTTATGTGACATTCACATTACACGTAAAACCCAGCATACCACCCGCCGAGTGACATTATGTACATGTTTTTGCAGTAGGTATTCAGGTAACTGACATTCACCACACAGTTATGTGACATTCACATTACACGTAAAACCCAGCATACCACCCGCCAAGTGACATTATGTACATATCTGTTTTTATCATATTCTTTTATCTTTGCAAGTAAACATTGGCAGAAATGTTTCTTAAATAAGTTAGTCACATTCATTAAATAAGTATTTTATTAATAGATAGTGTTCTATAAATGTTTTATAGGCTGTTCTGGTGGAAAAACAAGTTTAGTGTTAAGATTTTTTATCTTTGTATTTTTTTTTTGCATATAACATCAGGCTGGTAATAATATTGCTGTTGAACGTGCCTCCTTGGTCGTACGCAAGATAAAGTCTTTTGGAATTATGTTATAATTATTTCACCTTTATGACGTTAGCACTTTGAGGGACACTAAACGCCCATAGGTGTTATAGCAATAAAGCTTCTATTGTGCCTCGTTCAGTGTCCTTGATGCGTTACCATAAGTGTACTTTAACCCATTGAGGTTCTTAGCAATATATCCCACCATTTTTTTCCCTGGTATGACGTGTTTAAACCGACTTAAAAAAAAAGGTGGAGCTTCTCAGTTCATCTGAATACATATATATATATATTTTTTTTATGTATGTTCCCTGATTACTCAAAGACGGCTGAACCGATTTGAAAAATTCTTTTTTTGTTTGAAAGGGTATACTTCCAAGTTGGTCCCATTGTCATTTGGTCACGATCTGATGATGGGATCTTGGAGAAATCGAAGGAACTCTTCAAATTATAGGCACACCTATAGCGATTTGGGTATTTTTTATATAACTCGTGCATTTGCTCTCGAAAAGCACCATTTGGTAAAGTGGAACTGATGAATTACAAAGCAACCCCCTAAAAAGTGAAAAAAAATTAGTGTTTCATAACAAAAAAAAAAAAAAAATATTTTCACCAAAAATACAACCGACTTCCAAACTACAAAGTGAAAAATAAAGTACCAGAAGTACCGACTTCCAAACTACACTGAAAAATAATTTTAATTTCAGAAGTCGGTGGCAAAAAACTTAAATACTGATCCAAAGACACGGACTTCCGAAATTAAAGTTATTTTTTACTTTGTAGTTTGGAAGTCGGTTGTATTGTAGGTGAAAATATTTTTTTTTTGTTATGAAAAACTACTGCTACCAATCAGTCATCTACTTCATAAAAGTCTTAAACTAAGTATTTATTTCAAATAAACCATTTACAGGCTCTTTTGAATTGTCAAGGGGTCGGTCAGTCAGAAAGATGAAGCTAGTTGCCCATTCCAAAGCGTAGTAGGTACCTATGAAGTAGTACGGGCAAGAAACTCCATGGACACTCTTTTAAATAAAAATATTGTTACAAAATATTGGTTAAGTACATCATTCATGTTGAAATTATACATGTGAGAACAATGTAGAAAGACGTGCACGTTAGAAGCGTCCGTAAGAAAAATATAAAAACAAAAACAAATTAAAATAAACCGTGGCAGCTAAGAGATGACCAGTCCCTACTGACGGCGCCCGTTCACGAACATGAAGCATGGATCAGCACCATTTACCTCAACCATTTTGAAGGGAACTTAAATTGATTTATTCCCTCATTGACAGACAATGCCCAGCTGAAACCACTGGGTGTAGAAGCATAAAACTTTACACAGGAGTTCCTTTTAAAACGAAAGTGTGTACTTACTACAAAAGAATTTTGGAAATTTCTTCTAAAAAATTAAAAAAAAAAAATTTTTACCAAAAATACAACCGACTTCCAAACTACAAAGTGAAAAATAACTTAAATTTCGGAAATCGGTGTCTTTGGATCAGTATTTAAGTTTTTTGCCACCGACTTCCGAAATTAAAGTTATTTTTCACTGTACTACGGTACTTTCTATGGAAGATCATAATTTTTGTCAATTGGAAATCTCATTGGGTACATGGCTTTTCCTAGCATAAAGTGCATTGAAAGAAAGAAAGGAATAAACTATTTTTCATTTCTTTAATCTTCTACCCCTATCCTTAATAACATTACAGGACAGGCTCAACGGTAGCAAACCATGCAGTTTTGTATTGGTTTGCTTCCCTCATGATTTTGCTACCCACTTAAGAAGCATAGACGTGTATGGGAGTGTACGAAAATAATTACAAAGGTCATTGGCATCATTCAGACCAAACAGATTGGGGTAGATCATTGTTCATAAGTTTTGTCACCTTGCCAATTTGTCTAGAAACGTCACTGACCTAGTTTTCTTAATTCACTTTGTAATGGAAAATGCCAATTGATACTCAATTGCCTATTATTGTTTAAGGCGAAAGCGCTGGCAGTCGCTCCATGTGAAACACTGGTATGCAGCTGCATTCGGTTAGACTGGAAGCCGACTCCAACGAAGTTGGGAAATGGCTAGGCAGATTGAGATTGCGTAGCATTCTTTAGATAATTCTGGGCGCAAACGCATTAAGTACTTAAGTGATTATTATGTTATTGATATCATGATTCATTCATATATTTAATCTTATTTGGAAATTCTAATCTGATATCAGAAAAAGCAAGTACCTATTCAACCCCCTGCGAGGCACCGGTTTCCACCAATGTGGACTGTAGAACTCGGTTCTGCGGCTTGCAATCTAGTCCAATAAAAAACACACTTAAAATGACAATTGATCGCAATGGGTTTCATTTTGACAGTTCACCCATGTTCATTGCGTTATTTACGTTGTTCAGCAGACGAATTTTTCAAACCTATGAAGCAATGGATTAACAATATCCTTCAAAACTCTCGGATCATGTTTGAAAGTGTGTTACGCAATTAGGTTGCAGGGCCCGTGTGACATAATCAACCACTCCATTTCACAGAGAAGAGGCCTGAGTTCCAGCAGTGGGAAAGGTATCGACATATGTATATTCGACCCTTTTGCATATGCGGGCCGAAAGACCAATGACTCAGGTCTAAAGCATGACTTAAATGAAAAGCGAAATCGTCAGGGTATCTCACGAAATTAAAAATTTTCTTTCTTCTTATCAGGTTCTTCTCAGTATCAGGTTTTATGTTGATCAAAATATGATCTGACCTCCACAACCCAGTAACTGGGTAACACGATACCCCTTGGCCCGCGTCCAACGGTTTAACGTGCTTTCCGAATCATGGAGGGGTTTCGATTTATTTATTGTATGGTTACACAATTTGGTTGAATGCGGCTTCTTAACCCGCGACAAGCCATTTTTATGTGTTCCTTGATAGTAGACCGTTTGCTTCGTTTTTAGAAAAATGGAACATAAAATTCTTTCTCCAAAAAATTGGTCTTTCGGAGTATGAAAAGACCATTTTTTTTGGAAAAGGAATTTTAATTGTATTTTTTTTAACACCCAATAAGTAAGTAAGTATAATACATACTTATTTGGTATTAAATAATACTTTTCTAGAAAACTTGTGTACGTTGGAAAAGAAGGTCAGTGAACTAAGTCCATAACCTGTCTGTCAAACTGCCAATATACAACCGGATTTTTATGTATCTACCTATTTTTAATAATTTTGTTGAATTTTAACATCACCAAGCTTAGTTCTGCCAAAATATCAAACCCATAATCTCTCGACAACTCAGTGAATTGCCTCAAACTAATCCAATATTCCATACTCAAACTCAAACTTAAAGCATTTATTTCATATAAACCAATTACAGGCACTTTTGAATTGTCAAGGGTTCGGTCAGTCAGAAAATGAAGCCCATTCCAAAGCGTATTAAGTGCCGGGGGTAATGGAGAAGAACGGGCAAGAAACTCCACGGACACTCTTTTAAATCAAAATATGGTTACAAAATATTGGTTACATCATTCATGTTGAAATTATATGTACATGTGAGAACGACGCAGAACGTTAAAACCTTCCGTTACAAAAAGAAAAAAAAAGTAAATGAAATTTAAATAAGCCGTGGCAGCTAAGAGATGACCAGTACCAGTTCTTACTGACGGCCGTTCACGAACCTGACGCATGGATTAGCACTTAGCACCATTCAGCTCAACCATTTTGAAGGGAACTAAAGGTAAATTACTACTCGACAACGACAGTCGAAAAACATCCAAAACTTATGTTTAGTACCTATAGATTAATAACCAGCATTAACCATCAGACCAAATAAAAAACCTAAACAGAGCGCTGCGAACAATACAGTAAGCCGACGTTCGCGCGTACGTAATAAAATCGCGGCGGGATTTTATCGCGCACTGAATTTTCAACTCTCGGTGTTAAGCCGAGCGATGAGAATTCAACGCGCTGGGACGCACTCTCTCACCCTGAGCGCGTTGAAAAAACACGCTGTTTCAACTCTAGGCGCTAGGCAGTGCGCTGAAAATCCAGTGCACGAAAAAAAATCGCCGCGATTTTATTACGTCCGTGCTTACGTCGGCTAAGTATGCCAAAACTACACCTCCGCTCGGTGCATACACGCTCACACGCACACATTTACAACCATTTACAATATAACTACAATCAAACTACACCTCACTTAAGTGTGTGCACTTAGTGAGGTGTGTTTACGAAACCTGCTTCACGTCACTGTTGACAGCGCTATGTCTTGGTTTTTTATTTGATCTGAGGTTGTTTACGACATAATTATTCGGAGTCAAACTGAGCATTAACCATACCAAATCATCATTTACTTCGGAAAATGTTTTTTTTTTTTTTGTGAGAACTAAGCTTACTTCGTTCCGACAACTCTGTTTACATATTCAAAACTGCATCGTCAAGTCAGCCTCGTGTACTTCTTTATCAACTTGGAAATCACTTCCAAATATTATTCATTGCTTGCTTCAATTACATTAATACTAATAACCTTAGTTAAAGACCTTGTATTGTGTCTTCATATTTGATGACCTTCAAGTCCGCAGTTTTTATCTTTCTTATCACCATACTTTGCTAATAATTTTGCTAGTTTGTCTGTACATGTACTGTAAGTATCTTATTATATAAAAATTACGCGTCACAATGTTTGTACTTACACGCTAATCTCCGAAACTACCTAGGCGATTTCAATGAAATTTTGTGAATGTGTATTTAGTTCCAGAGCGGGAGGTACTTTGTGAGAATGTTGCAGCAAATTGTCCTAAGAGGCGCGGATTCTGTTTTCTTGTTTTTTTTTTTTTAATGGAAAGTTAAGCTAGTAAACTTAGGTAAAGCATACGATTGTTGAAACGTTCGAACCAACAAATGTAAGACTTAAGAGGAATTCATAAGTCCATTCCTATGAATGCGTCTCGGAAAGCACACTAAGCCATTGGTCTCGGCCATAGAACATTGATATATAAAAACCCAAGATGCACAGTCTCGAATAAAAGTAACGCTCGAAAGTGTCCCGAAACTCTATTTCTGTCTCTTTCTATAAGCTACAAGCATATATTATTGCAAGTTCAACCTTACACCAATTGTTTAAAGTTGTTATTACAACGCAGGTACTTAAAGCAATAAAATTTTACGACCGACTGTGGTCGGTAGGACAAGGTATTGAGTGGAGTCGAACATGACTTTTTTTTTTCATCATGCATTATTAGTTATTATTTTAAGAGTTTGTTAAATTGTGTTTTAAACACATAAAGATACTTTTATTTGTGCATAAATACGTTTTTGGGTAGCCTATGGGTATATCAAAAAAAAAAAAAATAATAACTGTTAAAATTGTTTATTCAAATATAAAGAACAGCCGTTTTACGAAGACGTTTTATGCCTTTTAAAGTAACATACATATCTTCTTCCAAAAAATGCTCGGAACAAACGACGCTTGAATTATTCGGCTTAAAAAATCTTCTCGCCTTTGTTGGCTGACGATTGATGTCCATTCTCCACATCGTATTGAGTCACGAGGAAAACTAAAATATAAAAATTAGAAGTTTCCATGAAGTTTATAATGTGACACTTACAGACTACAGACTACGCGACACTTCAGTCCATCCTTAGCATGCTGCATGTCGCGAACTCATAAGTTGGCCCATAAATTAATCGTTATATATCATAATATTTACGAACATTAGAAAAATGTTAAATTGGCTACCTCCTGACCTACATGTTATGTAACGTAAATATTTATATTTGTCAAAAACTACATGCAAAAAAGGTTCAAAAGTACATAAATTTATTAATAAAAAGAAACACAAACAAAAAAGAAATCGACTCCACTTATTAGAACAGGGTCATTTTTATAATGCGACTAAAATAAAAAGGAGACTGCAATGCGTTGTTCTAACACTGAACAAGCAGCCATTGAAGTTAGCCGTATTTTACTTTGAGCGTTGAATAAAGTTTTTAGAAAAAATAAATCAAAATCACACATTACTTGTTATAATCGGTCACAAAAACAACAAAAACTAGTCAATAAGTTTTTTACTTACCGAAAATACGATATCCCATCCTTTTTTAACCCTCTTGACGTAATATTTTTACATTTTCTCACAGAACACTTCGGCATTTTTAACGACTGCTTCCAGACGCGAGCGACGCAAGACTATTTGAAATGAGCGCACAATTTAGAATGTTGCGCTCATTTTTTGCGGACGTTTTCTAGACGTTGAGTGTGCATCTTGGGTTTTTATATATCAATGCCATAGAAATATGAAAAAAAAAAAAAACAGATCTATGGTCTTGGCCTACTCTAAATCTGTGGCCTCGGCTGTCATTCCTAGATCTTTTATAGTCGTTATGGGTATTCAGAAGCCCAAAAATTTGACATCCAGTCTTAGCTTTATTTGGAACAACTTAAGTTTAAAATTTACAAAGGAAAACGAAGATAAGCACAAAAGTAAAATACTGTGTGATACTGTGGCGCAGCCATCAATAAAAAAGAAAAATGTTTTATTGTGTTACCCAGTAACTGGGTTGTGGAGGTCAGATTGGCAGTCGCTCTATGTATAATACTGGTATTCAGCTGCATCTGGTCAGACTGGAAGCCGACCCCAACATAATTGGGATATGGTTTGGCAGATTGATTCCCATATGGCAAAGTTCTAAGTAACGGTTTCTGAAACCACGATGTTAAGGACTGTAGTACACACATCTACATATCAAGCTATACATTTCCAGTTTATGCTGACCTCTCATTGTACGAAAATCCTATACAATGCGAGAGCAGCTTATATTGGAAATGTATAGCTTTATGTGTAGCCGTGTGTACCTAATATTGTTTTCTATAATCAGCGATGTCAACTAGTGCTATTTTATGATGTAAGTACCTACTAATATTTATTTAGAAGGAACTAGGTTTACCTACTTGAACCACGTGCAAACTGTTATTGTCAATTAATTTGTTATTGCGACGCAGACGCGGTTTGTTCTATTTACTTAGATATTTACATTAATTATACGGTTGTAATTACCAACCCGTACTGGGCTCGCATGGTGGATTACTCCCTCCCTCCCACAGAGAGTAGGTCCGTCCCAGGTCCCAGCAGTAAGAGCATTTATCATCTACCTAGCCTTTTCTCAACAATGGGTTGGGTTCGGTGGTCTAACCGGATACAATACAGCTGAATACCAGTATTTTACATGGAGCGACTGCCTATCTGACCTCCACAACCCAGTTACTGGGTAATACGATATAACCCTTAGTAAGACAGGTTGTCAGAACTTTCGGGCTTCTGATTTCCCGTAACGATTGTCAGTGACAATGAGAGTATTATAAGCTAATTATGCTAATTAGCTGAGAACTCGTAACCAGTTTTGGATGGGTTCTTAGCTGTAGCCCTTTCTAAACCGTCCTAGATTTTTTCTTAAGCTGAATGCGGTTGCAATATGGCGGTCTCTTATATCTAGGGTTGTCATTTTTTGTTAATATCAAACATGGTAGGTTACTTACTTACATATTTTCGAAGGGCATTGCCTGTAAAAATAATAGTTGATGAAGAAAAAAGAAAAAAAAAGTAGATTTTGCTACTTTTAGCCCCGATTCGCACGGACGTAATAAAATCCCGGCGATTTTTTTTCGTGCACTTGATTTTTTACGCTCTGCTTAGCGCCGATAATTTAAAATCCAACAGTGTGTTTTTCACCTCTGTTGGGACACTGTTGGCGACCGTTTAGCAGGTTGACTTTAGCCTTTATTCACAGGTTTTTTTTTGTTGTCTCATCATGACTATTAATTATTACACTCTAAATTAAGGTTACGAAATACCATTAATACAGTTTTTATGAGATTAATACTGGCTCTATTGCGATTTGCGCTCATCTCTCCATTTTGTATTTATCGCTGACACTGAACTGAACTTGCTACAAGTTTCGTTCAAAAACAAATAACGGCTGCGTTTCGTTTTACTCTTATTTTAAAACTATAATGTTTTCATCGACAATATTTTTACGACTACTTAAATATTTTTTATTAGAAATATGCAGGATGGCAGGGACATCGATGCGAAAACTGTCACCATGAATTCAGTAAGTACATGATTCTGAACCCCCCTGCGTTGAAATTTTTCGTCGGTTATTAAAAAAAAATCTATTCCATACATTTTGATCGCGTAAGTATTGCACTTTTCTATGAAACAGCAGATTTTTTTATTTTAATTACCGACGAAAAATTTCAACGCAGTGTGGTTCAGAACCATGTACTGAATCCATGGTAACAAGTTTCGCGTCGATGTCCCTGTCACCTTGTGGTATTTAGGCCTCTAATATATCAGGATACTATATTATATAGTAGGGTTGGCAACCCTACTCATATCTAACAAGAATTAAGCAGGTCAGACCTGACAGGAAAAAATATACCTAGTACCATTCAGTAACACGATACGTTTTCTGGTCCTTCTATCCGCACGATGACTCCGAAAAGGAAAAACACTTAAAATTATATAATACCGAACACCGATAAAGAAGACTAGACTACTAAGTATTATGTCTTCATAGAAAACGGCTGAAATGTCGCGCTTCGAAATCTCATTGTATCAGTACAGTACGTAACAGTCATGACTGCGCGGCAGTTAGCCGACATTCGCACGGATGTAATAAAATCGCGGTGGGATTTTATGGCGCTCTGGATTTTCAACTGTCGCTGTTTAAGCCGAGCGTTGAGAATTCAACAGAGTGTACACCAGCGCGTCAAAAAAACACACTTTTGGATTTTCAACTCTCGGTGCTGAGCAAAGCGTTAAAAATTTAGTGCGCGATAAAATCCCGCCGCGATTTTATTACGTCTGTTCGAACGTTGGCTTGCGAACGGACACGGAAAGTTCATCTACCGAGCGGCCGTAGGTAATTATTTGAAGGTAACTGCCGAGACATAATACTGTTACTTTATTATACTGTGCTAATATTGATGTTATTTTAAAGTTATTTATATCTTCTTAGGGTCATATGATCATAATATTACTTTGCTATAAACATGATTATGGTTTTATCTCTTTTTTACTTACGTAAAGAGTATATTTATGTCTCGTATAATTTCCTATTGGTTTTTCACTTGTAAGAAATAATGTTAATTTAATAATTGGTTTTACTTTACAATGCCACTTCTAAAATATTGCCTTTAGCACGTGGCTAAATGATAACAGCCACACGGGTCAATCGAAGGTTAAGCTACACTTGTCGCGGTCGGTTCATGGATGGGTGACCATTCATTACAAAGACCCCTCCTTGTCACGGAAAGCAAAGCACGTTAAGACGTTGGTCTCGGCTGTCATTCATAGATCTTTGACATTAGTCCTTTCGTAGTCCTTACCGATAGTCAGACGCCCAAGTCTGACAGCCAGTCTTACCAAGGGGTATCATGTTACCCAGTAACTGGGATGTGTAAGTCAGATAGGTAGTCGCTCCATGTAAAATAATGGTATTCAGCTGCAACCGGTTACACTGGAAGCCGAAAAGTTTTACTAAATAATACACTCGAGAGCAATGAATCCGGGTCACTTAAAGAATGTTAAAAATCTCGGAAACTAAAAATGATAGGTTAATGCAATAAATTGTATTTAATAGACAATGTAATACTCCTTAAATGAAAGTAAAAAAAATATGAGTCACCATACATTTTATTAACACAAAATTACATAAAGAAAAAAACTGCTGATCTCTCCTTAAAACAAAAATAGGAAACATGAAATTTTTGAACTTTATTACGATTTTCTTGAATTTTAATACTTCGTATTGCCTCCTCGTGCTTCCATTACTGCGTTTACGCGGTTTGGCATGCTGTACACCAAGTTCCTTATACGATTTTGGGGAATATTCTCCCATTCCTCTGTGAGAGCAATTTTGAGCTCACGAAGCGTGATTGGGGAGGGTTTCGTTGTTTTACGCATCTGCCTAGCTCGTCCCAAGCATGCTCGATCGGGTTGATATCCGGGCTGCGCGCTGGCCACTCCATACTAGTAATGTTCATCTCTTGAAGGTAGTCATTCACAATCCTACCTGTATGAGGTCGGGCATTGTCATGCATAAATATAGCATCCTCACCTAAATTGACCATAAATGGACCAACGTGATCATTGAGGATTTCTTCCACATATCTTACGCTAGTTAAAGAGCCGTTTTCTATGATCACCAGCTCTGTGCGACTTTCAGAAGAAATTCCGGCCCACACAAGTACAGACCCACCACCGTAGGCTACTTTTTCTTCGATGCATGCTTGCTTGAATCTTTCCCCTGGTCTTCGATACACTCTGTGTCTTCCATCGTGCTTGTAGAGCATAAATTTTGATTCGTCGGAGAACATAACTTTTGACCAATCTTCAATACTCCAATTTACGTGGCTCTGGGCATATCTTAGTCTTGAAATACGATGCCCACGCTCCAGTTTAGGGCCGTTTGCAGGTCTAAGGGGTTTTAAGTTAGATTCAGCAAGCCGACGTCTTACTGTCCATGCACTTGGGTTACTTCCTCCGAGGCGTCGAAACTGATTTGTGAGTTCAGTTCCTGTGAGAAAGCGATTTCGAAGCATGGTGTTCACCAAGTATCGGTCTTCTCGTGCTGTGGTACACCTGGTTCTGCCCGTTCCTGGTCTGCGTAGGTTAGAACCAGTTTCTTCGTAACGTCGGAGAACTCTTTGTACTGTTGACAGCGACACACCGACAGTCCTGGCTGTATCGCGCTGACTCCGGCCGGTTTCCAGCATTGTAAGTATTCTGGTGCATTCTTCAGGCGTAAGCGACATAATTTCAGCTTGAATAATGAATATAGAGCACTATCAACATGGTTTATGTACCCACATAAATGACAGATTACAAACAAAAGCAAAACCAAATGCTGTAATTTCGTAGTTCCATCTTCGAAAGTGGCCCTTTTTCAAATTTGATTTTTTTATGATATAACTTTACAATAACTAAGAAGTTTTAATACCTTCATTTAAGGAGTATAAGGAGTATTACATTGTCTATTAAATACAATTTATTGCATTAACCTATCATTTTTAGTTTCCGAGATTTTTAGGATTCTTTAAGTGACCCGGATTCATTGCTCTCGAGTGTATATATATATATTATTACCCAGGTATAATTTCTGTTTTTATTTTCACATAATTCCTAGATCATTTGTTTATATTCTCATATATAATTTCTAATAATATCTTGATACCACATGATTTATTTACTAACCCCGCATGTAATAATTATTATTATTAGAAAACTATACAGATAGGTAGTCATTTCATTTTACTATTATTATTTCGTTTTTTATTTATTTATTTATTTAGGATCTCCAACAAAAGATGTACACAATACAAGACACATAATTAAGGGCAAGATCGGGTATTGAGTAGGTGTACTCCTTCACTTATAGGAGACCACAGCATGCACAATAAAGTTAAAAACTAAGCTAACAAAGTTAAAATATTAATAACAGATAACATTATGAAAATAAAGTGATTTTTTACAGGACATAAAAAAGAAGAAAATTAGAGATACTATTAAATTAAATCTAATAAACACTTATTATATTTGGCCATAGACTCGCAGATGTCTAAGTTCGTAGTTTTAGCTAACGTGTTGTATTGCCTACAAATATTTTCAAAACTTTACGTAATTAGTGTTTACGTGATTTGTGTTGTGTGTCGTAATGACTGTTTACGTGATTTGTGTGTAATTTCGTGTACCTCTGCCCTCTAAGCTCTAATTATCGATCGATAGCGTTATTATTAATCACTCAAGGAAGTTATCAATAAAAACATATCGATGAATTATCGACATGTGGCTATGTGTTCAACCAGTAAGATTGACCTGTCGATTAGCAGAGAAAACCCAAGTTTAATCATTATTTTCTTGGCTGAAAAGTACCTTATTTGTCAATCTAAACTATATTTACTAAACTATTATCCGTTCAGCCGTTTCGGAAAATTTGAGGGACATACATGCAAACATTTTAGTGTAGTGGGGGAAAACACTCATGCGTTTGGCGTGATCTATTCAGCCCACATTAGCTCGAGTCGTGGTAAGGTCGTGGTATGTCATGCTTTATATTCATTAATTAAGGCGACGATAACCGCCTTTTAATAATTTTATGCTGAAGGTCACGATAATTTCGTCATAATTAATTCGCAGAGGTAATCAGTTGTTTATTTTTTTATGTGAACAACAAACCAAGACAATTTAAATCGTATATGTAAACAGGGTTAACTGATGGTTTGCAAGCAAAATGATATTGTGCCAATTAATACCTTAAAATTAATTTTTGAATAGAATTCGCTTCGAATTTTTTTCTGCTTTTGGCAAACCAACAGTCCGTAACCCGACGTACGCACGGACGTAATAAAATCGCGGCGGGATTTTGTCGCCCAATGGATTTTCAACTTTCGGTGTTACGCTGAGCGTTGACAATCCAACGCGCTGGGACGCTCTCTCGTTCCAGCGTGTTGAAAAAACACGCTGTTGGATTTTCAACTCTCGGCGCTAAGCAGAGCGTTGAAAATCCAGTGCAGGAAAAAAATATCGCCGCGATTTTATTACGTCTTTGCGAAGGTCGGCTAAGAGATTTTATTTTACCCGACGACGGCAAAGCGAAAGGAGGGTTACTGGGTTGTCTTTGCCATACTCCTATAGCGTGCGGCAGTATGTAAATGCTACGATGAACAACCCAGTGTGGTTACCCGGCCGCCCGTCTGTGAGCGCCCGCGCAAGCTCCAGTAAGTTCGAATTGTAATCGTGAGTTAGTCAAGTAAGCTACCCATCAGCGAGCGAATGTGCGCGCGCTTTAACTTAAAAGTTCTGATAGATTTAAACTTATGTGATTCGTGTAATAATAATGTCATTCTTAAGCACCTGCGTTTCTCTTACACCTGTTCCCCGGCTATATCCCTTAATTTTGTCGAATAAAATGTTCTCTATGTAGCTCAAAGAGAAACGTTTTGCCCTAAAGTTTTCTCCAAAACTATCAATAATCGCTGTACATATATAAGGTATGGGGGTAATTCGGAAGACCCTTGAAAATATGGCTTCTAAAAAATCGTTGTGGGTCATTGTAAACAGTGCACCCAGTGTATTAAACAAACTGGCACTCCGGGAGTGCCGGCAGAAGTGAAAACTTGAACAATTTTATTGTGCAGAAAATACTTTTAATGAGGTGTCGGTAACGGTGACGGTAACAGTGACGCGAGTTTAATTGTTTTTTTCCCATCCAACGCGCCTAATGAAGTTTTCACTTCAAAAACAGTGGCCGTTCGGGAGTGCCGACAGAAGAAACTTGATCAATTTTATTGTGCAAGAAATACTTTTAATGAAGTGTCGGTAACGGTAACGGTAGCAGTGTCAAGTTGAATTGTTTTTTCCCATCTTAAAAATGCTCAACGCGCCTAAAGAAGTTTTCATTAAAAAAAAAAAACAAACAAGTAATCCAAACTCGCGCAAATGGAAGAAATGGTGCAGAAAGAAAGAAAGAAAAAACGTTTATTTGCGGTAAAATTGACGCAAAAAAAAAAGTTTTTAATACATAAATGAGAAAAGGTTGGGGAAGCATGCGTCACATCCACGCAAATGGGCTGTCGCTCAGCATTATGCTACGACCCTATGCAAGACAGAGCCCCAGCGCTGGTTTTCAGCGACAGCCGGCGCCGACGTAAAGACGTCGACCGGTGCAGACAGCGGACAGCTGTACAAAGATGTGCCAGAAAAAGTAGACACGTTCATATTTACTTATAATAGTTATTTATGGTATAAGTGCGGAAAGCATCTTACGCATGTGTAAGGAAATAAAAAAAATGAGCGAACCTTACAGCAGTCGCATATGATGTGTAACATCTGACATCTTGGCTGACAAATATATATATATATATATATATAAACAAACAATATTCTTCATCATCATCATCGTCATCGCCATCGCCATCGCAATCGTCATGACTTTAACTTTGGCTTTGACTTTGATTTTGAATTTGACTTCGACTTCGATTTGATCATTGTTATCGCCATCGCCACTGACCTGAGTCAACATCATCATCTAAGTTGTAAAACTTTTCTCAAATAATAAAAACTCTTTGCGTCGGGCTGACGACGGATTTAAAAATTAAAAAAGAAAACAGAAAAGTAAAAAACACTAGTCAAAAAAAGTTATACTTTCCGCCCAGTTTGGCTGTTTGGAAAACGCTCTTTTCGAGCACATGCATTGTAAAACATTTTATTATCTTTTATCAAATTAGGCATAATTTGGAGGTTCTCACGTCATCTCCTTATCATGATAACGAAATAAATCGCAAAGTTTATTGATTCTTGAATTAATCGCTCGACATTGTAATATGGACTACATTGACATACCTATTCATGGTTCATCTTCCGGTTTTAGAAAGTATTTGCAATAATAGTAATCAAAATCCGTATACATGTAACAGGGTGTCAGGGACATCGACGCGAAAACTGTTACCATGGACAGAGTCCATGATTCTGAAAATTTTCGTCGGATGTTCAATTTAAAAAAAAAAAACTTTTTCATAGAAAAGTGCAATACCTACGCGGTCAAAACAGCGGATTTAAAAAAAAATAACGGACGAAGAATTTCAACGTAGGGGGTTCAGAAACATGTACTGAATCCATGGTAACAGTTTTCGCGTCGATGTCCTTGCCATTTTGTATTTAGAAAGTAACTCTGTCTATCTGTTAACTTTTCAAGCTTTAACGGCTGATCGATTTTCAATGAAGTTTGGAACACAGGTGATCTTGTGTTTGCGGATGAATGGAGTAAAATTATGCGTATATGTCTGGTGTTCTGTGAGAGAAAGTATGCTAGGGAGTCCACTGTTCCATGTTAGTTTTAAATTAAATGAATATCAAGATTGTAATTGTTTCTATGTTCATTAATTTTATTGGTGTTGTACCGTTTTAATTAACTATAAATAATAAATAAAAAATAAATAAATAAATGACTTCGGTCAGGACATAGGATGCTTTTTATCCCGGTACACAGATAATATATAGTACGTTTTCGTGGGATAATTTCCGACCTCCACGCCAGCCGGCTGAAGCCGCGGGCTAAAGCTAGTGGTTGTTATATAAGACCATTATTTCATATTTTGGATAAAAGCACAATACTTACTTTACTGTAGCTTAAAACTTGGTAGCCGCGCTGCTACAAGTTTGGTTCTGAGACTCGAAAGACCAATAAATATTCTTGGTCCTTTCCGCCATTTTATCTAGCATCGGCTGATGTGATAGATCTTTATCCTAACTAATATAATAATTGCGAAATATTTAAGAGTTTGTTTGTTACGCTTTAACGCTAAAACGGCTGAACGCATTTGGGTGAAATATGGCACATGGGTATAGCATGAACTGGAGAAGGACATATGATACTTTTATCCCGATATTCCCATGAGATCTAGACTTATGCGGGTGAAACCACGGGGCACAGTTACTAATATTAATAATTATTATTGCGGAAGTTCCCAAGTTATCTCCTTCTTAGATAACTTGGGAACTTTCGACAAACTTCTTGCTACTTCTTCCTTTGTCCTTTGTTTTTTTTTATGTCATAACGGCAGCTGATAGACTTTATTGCCTGACAGAGAAACTGTTCAGGAGAGCGTATTTAAAACGCAATGAATTGAAATTACGTTCATGTTAATTATTATTGTTAGTAAAACACCCTTATCGCAATATGAAAATAATCAGTTAGATAAAATATTGAATGGATCCTGATCCTGACACCGATGTCAACAGTGCCTGAACGCTGGTCCCCTTTTTATGGATGCTTCATTGTCCGAATGTTGCTCACATCTGTTTCACGAAACAAAGTCTTGTTGACAAGCCTGCACTGTCCTCTAATACGAAAACATTGTAAAAGACAATTATTTACGTACGATACGTTTGTTAAGTGCCTATGTAGGTTTATGTGAAAGAAAAAACTTTTTTACAAAAAAAAAGACCGACTTTTAAAATAAACGCTACAAAGTGCAAAATAACTTAAATTTCGGAAGGTGTCTTTGGTTTGGTATTTTAGTTATTTGCCACCGACTTCCGAAATTTAAGTTATTTTCACTTTGCGGTGTTTTTTTATGTCGGTTTTTTTTTTTAAGTTTTTGTTTTTCGCTTTTTAGTGGGTAGTTTTAATTTATCTAAGTTACAATAGCCTAATCTCAACTGCTCATCACCTTTTACAAAATATTGCTTGTCCCGATGCAGGGACGTTAATCGTTGAGGAGTTCTCCTGCTACTAAACCATCAGCTCCACTTCTCTATATGCATTGTGACGAGCATAAATTACATTGCAACCATATAAGTAATCGAATCGCAACGCATGAAATACTTATTATTGAGTAATTCCGGTGGCCATTTGTGGTCTTCATCATCAGTTCCGCTTCACCAAATGGTGCTCTTCCAAGAGAAACTGCACAAGTTACTATAAAAAAAGAGTCATCGAAATCGGTTGGCGTGATTTGAGTTATTCGTCCATTTGATTGATGATGGAATTAATTCAATGATAATGAGTGCACGCGATTTGAATGCTACTTGTGTACTAAAGTATAGATCACGCGTAGCAAGTAAAGTGCTGACACAATGGTGTCAAATTAATGTTTCACTAATTTTCACCAAAACACCATTGACAATTTTTTTAGTTTACAACTAACGTGTCGTATAAGTACTATTTATTTTACAAACAACTTATTCCGTAAATGTTTTATTTTTAAACACTCTTACAAACATTTATTTAGCAATTTTTTTTCTTTACTAATGTTTCGCATGATATTTAATCCTTTATCCATTTTTCATTTAATATTTAGATTCCTTTGGAAAAATCACGTTTATACTAAATATCATTATATGTATAGTGAATTTTATAAACCAGTCACTAAGTGATCATGGTTGCAACTTTCATTTGGGTCAAATAATTTACAGGCAAGTGCTGAAGTTCTTTAAACCTACAAAAGTATTTTTTTTCTATATATTCTAGTCGTTTTTGGCACTCGCCGGCCGCTTCCGCGGCACCGCTCGCTTCGCTCGCTCGGCTCTTGTGTCGGGGTAACTGTTGTAACCTAACCTTTATTGCGAGTAAAAATGTTTAACCTAATCTAGTTCGGTTCCGGATAGCATACTAGATTTTTTTTTTCTGTTAGTACAAGTTCCGGGATTTTTTTTTTATATAAACTAAAATTACCCTTTAAATTAAAATTACCCTTTTGTCTATTTAATGAGTTTAACTTTTAGGAAATTGCGTAATGCAATATGTAAACCGTTTTTATTCCGAACGTTGTTTTATGAGATAACATGAATAAAAAATTAATTGTTTGCCAAATAATACGCTATTAAAAAAAGTTTATCGTATAGTTATTTTCTTGAGTGAATTATTTGGCAAACTTATCGTTGTTTATTAATGAAATAACAAATTATGTTTTTGGCAATCGTTACTTGTAAATTTAAAATTTGTAAATTATTTTTTGGTGAAATGACTGGACACCCAAATTAGTAAGTGCTTACACTGTACATAAAATGAAATTGAAGCTTCAAGCATATCTACTAATGTGCAAAACTCAAAAGTAAAAAGTCGCAACGCAGTATCAAATATCCTCAAATTCCAAAGTGTTTTCGAGTGCTATGACGTTGCAATGTTTTTGTAGCCATTTCATTGAAGAAATGTGTACAAAGATACATGAATTACGCAGTAAATTCTAAATTAAGACATTTTTGCGCAGTAAAACATATCATTGATAATATTTTTTTGACAAAATATGTGTCAAGATATTTATCAGTCAAGAATGTTATTGTTTAGGTAAACTGATTGTTATTTTTAGTTTTAAAAAAAATTCTTTATCACGTTATTTAACGTCTGATGAAAAATATATTGCAGATGAATTGTTTTGTCAATTATTAGTAAGTACAATAATTTTAATGTATGAGGGATTAGCTCAATTTTACTTCAATAAAATTTCTAATTGCTTCTTAATTATTGTATTTTTATTTTCCGTCTTCACCTCTTTTTTCCGTCTTTTTTCTCTTCTCCGGTCCCTTCTGCTTGTTCTACATTTTAAACATTCATTCACTATCTCTTTCACTCCTTGTCTATTTCGCACATTCATCTCTGTCACTCGTTTATCCTTCACCTCTGTCATCTATTTCACGTCTCGTTTCACTATCCTGTCATAACGTTCCGTTCCTAAATGTAATACAACTTTATAGTCAGTAATCACATCTTTTCCACCATCAATCATCTCATCAATTTCAGGTCAATTTACTGGTCTTCCTAAACTTAAAAACTTACTTTCGGCTTTGTGAAATTTAAGAATGTTTAGGAGGGAGGTCCTTAAAAAAAAATTGAATAAAATAAAATGATTAACCTCTTATTTTTAGTGTAAAGTGTGTTGCAATGGTACATAACGGTTGAGTAATTTTTGGTCACAAACAAATTTTCCGTGCACGCACTTGTAGTAAACATAAACAAATAATACAATATTGGTAACTAATCGTAAATATTAATCGCTTATTTCGAAATACTATGCAAGGCTGTTGGAAACATGTCCAGCTACCTCTCCCTGGGCACTCAGACTTGGAGACTAACTTTGTTGCCTTGCTTAACATTTCACTATAGCATAATTTCTTCTAGCTTCATCATCATCATTTCAGCCGTAAGTCTTTCATTGCTGGTCATAGGCCTTCTCCAAGCGTCGCCACATCGACTGGTCCTGTACTTCTCACATCCAGTGGAATCTCGCAACCTTCACGGGTCATCAGTACTCTTTGTCCGCATTCTCGCTTAACTCTTAAAACATATTGGCAAAATTGGAATGCATCTATGACTCTCAGGAAAGAACATCACACTTGTATTTCTTGCGGGGTTAGGCAGAGGTGCACCCACATTTCGCCAGTTATGTTTAAGTCCCATGTAATAGGCGGAGAGCCTATTGCCGTCAACCGGGCACAAGTCTAGACTCCGGGCTGCTACTGAGAAATTCCAGATGAATTCTCAGGAATAATATAGTCGTAACAGATTACTCAGTAAACGTAACCTCTGAATTACATTACAACAGGGCCATCACACCTCAAAGGAAAACGCCCTTGATGATAAAACAGTAATAATTCACTCGAGTTATCAGACAAAATATTCCATTCACATTAGTATTGTTTATTATTATGACACTTTGAAGATATTTATAACGTTCTCTGCAAACGGGTCATTCTGCCCATTTTTATCAGTAGTTATTTTATTTATGTTAAATTGTACTAATCGTTGTAAAAAAAAGAGATGATTTACATAACTTTATACTGCATAGTTCGTGGATAGCATTAATATTATTTTTTGGATAAGTACTAACGTTGCCTATAAGTTTTATTTACTAACACTGTTCTGTACATGACATGACATGACATTCAGTACAGAGTAGTGTGTTATTCTTATTGATTGATAGTGCTTAGCTTGAAAAACAAGATATTATTTTTCGTCCTTTGAGCCTTAGTTTTTTAATTTATGAGGTCAAGAGTTAACTCACATCTCAATAATAAAAATAATAAAAAAATGCGCTATAACTTCCACCATGGTTTTCTCTCTTCTATGTATATTAGAAATAGCTAATTTTAACCAGTTTTCGAGCTGTATCTGAGTTTTTATTGCCTTAATCTTAAATGTTATTTGATATAAAAAATAAATCTGGTCCTAAGTAATTTTTTTGGTCCTTTGGACTACACTTTTATTAATAATAACCTCGTAAGTCCTAACACACATATATTTCTCTTGATTCCAGGTCTTAGACAGAAACAGGAGCTTCGTGAGCTGGTCCCCAGTGCTACCAGGAGAAAAGGCAACGCAGCATCGACGGAAGATGCGAAGCTAAGCATGGAGAAGTGTCTTATCGTCTCCAAGGTTACCAGATACGAGTATGAGAAGTGAGTTTTCAAACCCTTTTATTTATTTTCATTAATTTTTTATTGAAAATTAGTTTTATTTTGCTTCTTCGGCATTTTGTTGGCCCTTCCACGGCATCGTCGGTGGTAACGCAGAGGTCGCTGTGACTGCATTTTTTGGGGTACAGAGGGCAGGGCAGAGGAGGTGGGATATAGTTTCACATTCTGACGTAACGTCGAGACAGCCCCATTTTGCGAGGTTGTAGTAGGGGTAGGTCGTTACGTGATTTTCGCGAAACGTAACGTATAAACTAGTGACTACAAAGGCGTCACCTGTCTTGAAAATACATGATTTTACAAGTTCTTTTTTCAAATTCTATTCGGTGATTCAACATATGATTCTATCGAAGTATTACAGTTATTTGCGAAACGAAAATAGCTTTAAGTTTTTGTAGCTACATATGCAGTTACATCATTAACAAATAAACTTCCCTTTATACTTTATTCAGGCTTAGGACTCACTGCATCGAAAATGTAACTACTTACAAAGTAATGTGTTTACAGTTTGACTCGAAAGTAGTTATTCAGCTACCGTAGCCATTTATAGCCGTACTAGTGACGTGAAATAACGCCCATACCTAGGTTTTAGTTTCATTTTCTTTGCTGTTTTCCGTTCACCCGGAAAACACATGGAATGACATGCATTTATTTGCTACAATTGTCGTATTAACTATTAAACACCTGTATGTACTAACTTCTACGCCGCAACAGACAGAATTTTTTATTTTCATAAGGGACCGTTCAAGTATTACGTAAGCACTATAGGGGGGCGGGGGGGGGGTCTATGCTTTGCTTATTTTTGACGACATGCGGGGAGGGGGTCTAGATGGTGATTACGACAGCTGTAATAATTTACTTTTTTACACATATGGCAACCCACACATTGTCTATGCTTGAAAACGAAACGCATATTCGGGGATTCCCACAAATAATAAATACTGTATTAAAAAAAAAACAATACTTACATTAAAAGAAAAATGCATATACCAATGTTTACGTAAGCATGGGAGGGGGGGTAAGAGCTTTGCTTACTTTTGCTGACAAGGGGGAGGGGGGGGGGGGTAAATAATTGTAATAAATCGGCTTACGTAATACTCGAACAGCCCCTAAGTACCAATTTAGTGTACCTTGAGTTTAAAAAAATATTTTGTTAATGTATATGTAGGTACTACGTTCTGTATTCTTTGATATTTTTAGAAGAGAGGGTAATTGAAAGTAAACTAAGTAATAAGTGTGGTCTACTAGGCTAATAAATAATAAGTTCACTGTACAAAGAAAAATCACATAGAGTTACATGATTGAGGCACCAAACATGATTGTATAAGTGGAGGTCTAAATCAGGTAGAACAGCTGGCTCCTGAACTAAGTAAAAATAAACATGTATCTCAAGAGCCCAAAGTTCCTCACAAACATTGATTATTATACTAAAATGCAATCAGGTTAAAGTGACTCAGAAATTACAGGTAGTATTGAGAAATGTATTCATGAGGTGATCGTTAGAATTTCTTCAGTATCGTTGTAAGACAAATTCTGAAACCAATCAGTCAGCTTTGTTGTTAGCTAAATAAACTGGTTGGCTAAATCAACTTCGCAATATAATGTCTGAATCATCGACAAGATAACAATATTAACAAGAACAAGAGTAAACTGGAAACTTACACGTGGAGAGAACTGTGTATTTATGTAATGTTTATTACATAAATAATGAATGTATCTGTAGTCTTAAAAACAGTGCAAAGTCTAAAACAGAAATAATTATAGAGTTGTACAACTATTACTAGACAACTACTGCTGAGCATGAGGGTTTTGGGTTAGATTCCCAAGTAGGGCAGAGTGCTATTTGGTTTTTCTATCTGGAATTTCTCAGTAGGATCCCGGAGTCTGGATTTGTGCTCGGGTGATGGCAATAGGCTCGCCCCCTATTACATAGAACTTAAACATAAGTGGCGAAATATACCCAGAATTATAATGATAATACACCCAGTATTATAAGTACACCTCTGCCTAACCCTTCGGGGAAATACAGGCGTGATATGTTATGTCATTTAATCAAACTTTTCCGATTCGGTACAGGTTTTTAAAGATAAAACAGACACACAAACCCCCTCACATTCACAAACACACACGCACACACACACACACACACACACACACACACACACACACACACACACACACACACACACACACACACACACACACACACACACACACACACACACACAAACACACATACAGAGTGGATTTTTGTGATGGGGCAGTAAGGACAGATACATTAACCATTGTCGCTACCAGAAAACGGTCTTAAGAAACTTATTGAATTTTTGAGACATTTTGATCATTCATATAATTAGAGAAATGTGTACTATAAGTACACCTCTGCCTAACTCTACGGGCATTACAGGCGTGTTGTTATGTTATATCACTAATCACACAATAGTTAATAATGTTGCGTTATGTGTACTTACGTATTTATCAGTCATTGTTCGAGTTATCGGGTATCGTGATACGGGTCAAGTGCCCTAACTGGTAATATTTAGTTGACCGTGTGTTGGAGATTGGTATTAAATAACAGAATGAGTATCTGTTATGTATGCTAGTTACACTTTTGTAGAAGATTCAGAGACGTTAAAAATGCCTTTTGCATAATTTTGTATCGATATGTTCTGAGTAAAGAAAAAAAAAAAAACAACCGACTTCCAAAAAAAAGCACTACAAAGTGAAAATTTTAATTTCAGAAGTCGGTGTCTTTGGTTTTGAATTTTCGTTTTTTGCCACCGATTTCCGAAATTAAAATTTTAATTTTTCACTTTTTAGTTGTGGTACCTCTACCCCACATAAATTTGAATACCACTAACCAGTGATCGGAAAAGGTAGATTGATTTGGGGTGAACTGGCACGTATAAATTAGTATGGATATGCCTCCGGGATTCCGGGATTTTGAAATTATTAAGATTTTTTTAAGGAATTTCAAATGTTGTAATGTGTAGAATAAATAATACATCAATATGAATTATAAATGTTTAACCTTTTTGCTGTTATTGCATTGAATGCGAAAAAATATTTAGAAGTTTAAAAATATTATTTTATTTATTTATTCAAGAATAGTAACAATTACAAGCAGTAGATAATATACTTACAATAAATAACTATTAAATTAAGGCTCGTGCAAACCAGCGCGATATCGCGCTGGTCTGCACGAGCCTTTAGTCATATAATGTAAGCTTCGAATGGACGCACAACAGTAAGATTCACTTTATTACTTGATAAATAAGAAAAAAACAATTTTAAATGTTTATCCCTTCTATAAATTTCTAATGTAGTAGTTTAAAAATCCTAACTTTTACAATATTTGATTCAATCCCGTAAGTGCCAAAATGAAATCCCGGAAAAAAAGGCTTATCCATGTTATGATTTCTATGACTATGCATGATGCGAGTACTCAAAATCAATCTTCCTACTCCGATCGCTACTAACAACAGTGACAGGAACTAATCATATCATCCACATATTTACTAAGTCGCGTACCGTAGACCACATAAATCGTGGAGGGATTTTATCGCGCACTGTATTTTTAACTCTCGGTGTTAATCCGAGCGTTGAGAATCCAATGCGCTGGGACGCACCCTCGTCTCAGCGCGTTAAAAAAACACACTTGCATTTTCTACTCTCGGCGCTAAGCAGAGCATTGAAAATCAAGTGCACGATAAAAAATCGCCGCGATTTTATTACATCCGTGCGAACGTCGGCTTAGTTGACATTTCATAATTTGACATCGTGTTATTTTGACACCTGTCACTTTGACACTTGACCCTTTGAAATTTCTAACTTTTTATGTAATTTGGCATTGTATTTTTCTCAGATTATTTTATTGCTATTTCAGAGATTTTCTCGTAAAAAAAAGGTTGCTATTTTAAGTTTCGCCCTTTTTATAGAATGCACACATAATATCACGCCTGTAATCCTTAAGGGTTAGGTGTACTTTACAGCATACCAACATTTCGCCAGTAATGCGTTCTAATATTTTGTACTATTATTTTAGTTATTAATAGCTTTATCAAAAGCGACCTGTTGTTTGAACGTCAGTGGAAAATTATGGAATTTTGCAGCTTTGTAGATATGACCTACATTATTACATTTGTTTTTTTCGAACTGGATTTTGATAAGGGAGAGATAACGGAATCGAGTGTCATGAAATGAATGTCTTCGCGTGGTCGATGTTTTGTGTGTCTTGTCGGAAATTATCCCACAGAAACATATTACTGGGATCAAAACTATCCTGTCCTAACCCAGTACCCTAATTGCGTAATACAACACAATCACAATCTGTTTCGATTTGATACAGATTGCTAATCCATTGCTTCATAAGTTGGAAAAAAAAATCTGCTCATCAACGTAAATAACGCAATGAATATTGTTGAACTGTCAATATGAAACAAATTAGGCAAAATTGTTTACGAAAATAAGTTAAAATTTCATTCAAATCCGCGCGAAACAAAAAAATCACTTTCGTATTAATAATATTAGTTAGGATATTGATTGTCTCGTAGGTCGAGTGGTCGCAATTGCTTCTAACAAGTATGGGGCAGGAACCCAGTCGACAGCGACGCGGAGGAAGTTTTCGACGCCATATTATATTTTAATAATAGTTTTAGTTAGGATAGGATATTATATCTTTGATTTGAATGTTTGAGGATTATTGTAATTTTTGATGATGATTATGGGGTCCTGGGTTCGATTCCCAGGTCAGGCAAAGTACTTAATATTGAGATATTTAATCAGGAATTTCTCGTAGTAGAGTTTGAAATGGGAGGCTTCTGCCATGGCCAAGTTCGATTTTTAATCACATGGGATTATAATCCGAAATGAGAGGCTTCTCCCATGGCCAGGCTGGGTTTTTAATCACATGGGATTATAATCTCTCCTTTAAACCTTTTCTTATTCCTAAGGGCATAAAATGCATATAACTGATTTATTTAACAAGTTATCGAAGCAAATACTTGGAATTTAATATTTATGTAAAGAACTTATCTTATTTATTTTGTAATTAAAATCGGAACGAATCCAGTTTTTGGTCGTTGTTGAATAGTTGTTGTTAATTGACGATAACTTTGTATTTAATAAATGTTGTCCTTGAATCTTTGAGAAGTCTGTTCTCTATTAAGAGGAGGCTCCCTAAATTGTATATTAATTTGCATCAATATTCGGAACGTCACGAATACAATATTTTTCTTTCATGTACAAGACAGTTACGTAATTGTAACATTTTCGATCGATTCATTTTTATTCGAAAATCATGTCCTTTTTTAAATTATTTAAAGAAAATCAAGATTACTCAGCTTTTATGCCTAAAATAATAATTTCGAAGACATGTGACATCTACCAACCCGCACTGGGCCTGTGTGGTGGATTACGGACCACTCACCGAGAGGAGGCCTGTGTCCCAGTAGTGGGAACGTTATAGGTAGATTATGCAAATGTATACTTGAATACTGATGATTTATAGCACAGATTTGAGTCAAAAGTGATATTAATATCTGCTATGGAGTTACAACATCTACTTAATGGAATCTTAATTTAATTCATTCACTGACAGATAGCACAGCCTAAATTCAGAAGCATGTAATTTTTCCTTTTTTAATTAAAGTGAGCGCTAAGGAAGGATATTAGAAAATTAACACCCTACAGGGATTAAATAAAAAAAAATAAAAAAATTGAAAATTTGTATGGAAATTCGTCATTTCTGCCGATTAGAAATCCCATCGAGCACGCGCCTTGTATTCTCATAATAGGTATACTTTTGTTGCGACATCTACATCGCCACATACGAACTACGCATCAAAGACCTGACGTCACACGAATCTAATCTGCATCGCGCTATTAAAGTTTACCGCGCGAACGACATATAATATGACTATCCGACATCAATCGTTGGGCAGTAGCCCGCCAGACACAACACGTCTGGTCGGAGGATCCTACCTTTTCTATCGAGGATGAGTGAACTTTACACCTTGTTTCTCATACCTCTAAGCTTTTATTATTATTTTTAAGCTTTTCGCATATCTCGGGACCATAGGGTCGCCTCGCAAAAGCCAACTCGCAGGCCCGCTTGTGTTGTGGTTGTCCCCGTAGAAATATAAAAAAACATCTATGTTTCGTCATACATAGCGATCGGTTTACGACTGAATTCGGTCGGAGACGGTCAAAATTGCTTGACAACACGTGATTTTTTCGTGCTTGGCAAGCAATTTTGATTGTGTGGAAAGAGGGACTTTCCACTTTTCCCGGTCTATTGCGATGGCGCACAGTGGGCTGAAAATCGGCTTTCATAGACATTCGATTTTTTTTTCGAATTGGTCAAATTTTTTGATTGGAATTGTTTAAAACAATCATGACCTTGAGGTATAATTGGTATGACGTCATAGAACATAGTGGAAGATAGACTTTTGATTTTTTTTCAAAATACTTGTATGGGAATTATCATAAAATCTTCAATATCTCAGCTATCGCATATTTGCGCAAAAGAATTCTTTCACACAAAAAATCTCCTATTTTTTTGCCAATTTTTGATATATTTCACTTTTATGGCAGAGGTGCGATGAAAAAGAAAAAAAATAAAAATAATTTTATTATTTTTATTTCTTCATTTATAACGATTATAAATGAATTTAATTACGCATTAGAATAATATAACAAAGAATATATAGCACAATAGTCTAGGCCATCGTGAGCCGCTTTTTTAGTCATTGATTTTTATACTACCTAGCAGAAAAACAGCATCTTATACGTAAAAAAACAATTCTTAAATTGTTGACAACAAATACTCGACTTTATCGGAAGCCTGACCCTTTTAGCCTATAACAATTACCGAGAATTATTGCTAATAGGTACCTACCTATTAACTAATAGGTAGGTGATCACTGATCACCTAATTTAAGTTTTATTATGACAATGAAGGGTTTTTAGGCTAATTACTAATCGTTCTCCAGAGGAACTTACAGAATCACTGTGCAGGTGCCTAATGAGTTATAATCATTAGGGTTAATTTAGTTCTGTACAGATATCTCACAGGTATTTAAAGTGCAGTATTGGGAACAATTATTCAGTTCACATTGATTTCCCCTTGTGTTAACAGTGAAATTGTGCTTGCAAAAAATGGAGAGTTTATCTACTTACCTAGATTTCTTCATGATTTTGAAGAATTCGGGGAAGTACAGTGACAGCCTTGCACTATATAATGCTGTAGTTTCTCGTTTGAACTTAAATCTCTCCGATGAAGATAATTTAACATTAAAAGAATATTGCAGAAGGATTACACTAGCTATTACAAGGAAATGGAAGCAAGCCAACAGAAAACTGGAGTGTTTCTTAAAGGAACACAAAAACTGGCTTGAGACTGATATTGATTGGCCTAGTTGCATAAAAGTACCTGCTGCTTCAGGCATTGTGGATTCTGAAGTAAATGCCATATCTCCTCAACCTTCCACATCTACATCAGCAGCAATATCAGTTGGAACAATGACAAAAAGAAAGGCACCAACTCGTAAACCATTTCAAGATCTAGGAAAGAAACAAAAAAGAAGGAGAATTACAGATCAAGAAAATTGTGAGTCCAGTGAGATAGCATATGCTGCTATCATAAAGATGAGACAAGAAGGAAAGGAGAATATTGCTTCAGCACTAGAATTCATGTTGACAAATCCAGGAGCTGCTGATAAGTTCAATAATTTAATTCATCAATCGTTGGCCAAGCAAGTTTTCACACCCGAGAAGGCACTTGGCATATTTCTCTCTTTAAAATTATCTAAGTGGCAATATATAACATTGAGAGAAACAGCCATACGTGAAGGCGTAAAAGATTTGTATCCATCTTATTACAAAGTTCAACAGGCGAAATTACAATGTTATCCTTCCAAACAAACAATAACAGTGACGGATTCATCAGCAAAAATTTCTCTTCAAGGATTATTAGATTTAATAGTCAAAAGAATCTTCGACAGTTTACCTGAGTGCGTAGAACAGAAACAGTTAATATTAATATCGAAATGGGGATTTGACGGTGCGTCTAGCCAGAGCAGATATAAACAGACAATGGACAGTGAAAATGATGATTCTAGTGTCTTCATGACATCATTAGTTCCATTGAAACTAATCAATGGCAGTGACACCATATGGAAAAACCCGAAACCCTGTTCTTCATCATTTTGTCGTCCCGTGCGATTTAGCTTCATGAAAGAAAGCAAACTGGTTGTCAATGAGCATTTAGACAGTATGAAAGAAGAAATAAAAGCGTTGAGACCGACAGATAGTGGCAGCAACAAGGTCACCCATGACCTTAAGATGACCATGATCGATGGCAAGGTCTGCACTTACATCTCTGAAGCCAAAGCCAGCTCAGTTTGCTATTTATGTTTGGCAAAACCTTCAGAGATGAACAATTTAACGGAAGTGTTAAAAAGGCCTGTTTCTGAGAATTTATACGAATTTGGGCTGTCTTCGTTACATGCACGCATCAATTGCATGGAATGCCTTTTAAATATTTCTTACAGACAAGATCTTAAAAAATGGATGGCAAAAGGGGAAGAAGATAAAGCTATTCTGCAGGCAAGGAAAAAAACAATCCAAGACGGTTTCAAGCGGGAACTGAACCTGATCATAGGTGTGGTTAAACAAGGCTCAGGAACAACCAACGATGGAAATACAGCACGGAGATTTTTTGAATTTCCGGAAAAAACCGCAGCCATTACGGGTCTGGATGAGAATTTGATTCGGAGATTTGCTGTTATTTTACAGGCTATTACATCAGAAGAAAATATATATATTGAAAAATTTAAAGAGTACTGCCTAAAGACAGCAGAGAGGTATTTGGCACTTTATAACTGGTATTACATGTCGTCAACTGTGCACAAGTTACTTGTACATGGGGCAGATATTATAGCTTGTAATGCAGTAGTACCAATTGGGTGTCTTTCAGAAGAAGCATCAGAGGCTCGTAATAAGGACTTTCGAAGATTTAGATGTCATCATTCAAGAAAAAAGAGCAGACAATGTTCTAATGAAGACATTCTAAACATGCTTCTTCTCACTTCAGACCCTCTCATTTCTTCAGTTAGACCAATTATGGATGTAAAGAACAGGAAAGCTCTCTTCTCTGAAACTCGGGATCTTTTGGATAACCTGCAAGAACCCGATGTCGAATTTTGCGATATAAATCAATTAGATTCCGAATCTGAATCAGAATCAGAATGTAGTGATTGTGACTAACAGTAGGTTAAGATGTTTTTGTTTATTTACTAACTTTTTATTAGTTTTACTTTTGTTAGTATTAATTTAGAGCATGTCTGTAAATAATCAATTAAATTTTATTTTTAGAATGTATTTAGATTTAGGTACTATTTTTGTTCTATATTTTTTATATAAAACTATTTAAAATTTAAATGTAAGTCATATTTGTAGTTGTATATTATATGTTTAACTGTTATTATACCCTAATGATAATAACCCATTAGGCACAGTGATTCTGTAAGTTCTACCTCTGGAGAACGATTAGTAATCAGCCTAAAAACCCTTCATTGTCATAATAAAACTTAAATTAGGTGATCAGTGATCACCTACCTATTAGTTAATAGGTAGGTACCTATTAGCAATAATTCTCGGTAATTGTTATAGGCTAAAAGGGTCAGGCTTCCGATAAAGTCGAGTATTTGTTGTCAACAATTTAAGAATTGTTTTTTTACGTATAAGATGCTGTTTTTCTGCTAGGTAGTATAAAAATCAATGACTAAAAAAGCGGCTCACGATGGCCTAGACTATTGTGCTATATATTCTTTGTTATATTATTCTAATGCGTAATTAAATTCATTTATAATCGTTATAAATGAAGAAATAAAAATAATAAAATTATTTTTATTTTTTTTCTTTTTCATCGCACCTCTGCCATAAAAGTGAAATATATCAAAAATTGGCAAAAAAATAGGAGATTTTTTGTGTGAAAGAATTCTTTTGCGCAAATATGCGATAGCTGAGATATTGAAGATTTTATGATAATTCCCATACAAGTATTTTGAAAAAAAATCAAAAGTCTATCTTCCACTATGTTCTATGACGTCATACCAATTATACCTCAAGGTCATGATTGTTTTAAACAATTCCAATCAAAAAATTTGACCAATTCGAAAAAAAAATCGAATGTCTATGAAAGCCGATTTTCAGCCCACTGTGTGGCGGGCCAATTCCTTTAAGAAGTAATATACTTACTAAGCCTTAATCCTTTCGTTCAATATTTTTCTATTGTGCTTTAATAAAACAATATATCTAATATTAATAAAACAATAACGTCTTTATCGCTCATTTATCTATAATGTTATTTCGAATAAACCCGACCGAGTGAGCAGTTCAAACAGCGTTGTGTACTAAAATAACATTATGACAGGAAAAACAAACGTTAGGAAATACGTTATTGAAGAAATAATTGATCATAATATGCTATTTGCCTTCCACATTTTTCTTATGTTTCTGTCACACCTGCACCTTTATGCGTAAATTATGCGTGGTGTGACGAATCTCTCAGGAAACTATTTAAAAGGATTAATATTATGACAGTACCTTGCCAATTTTAAAATATTATGTACGTCAGGAAAAATCCACATCTTTTTAATAAAATAAGTGATAGACATAATTTTAATACTAGAAATAAAGATAAACTAGATCAACCATTTTTCAGATTATCTAAAGTACATAAATCATATTTTATGCAGACCCAGAGTTCAGGAGCGCGCAAGCCCCACCACGACGTCAACGTAGTGATAGGGCGGTGGGGTTATCATCATCATTATAATCATCATCATTCTTATCATTATCATTCTTATCATTATCATCATCATCATTATCATTCTCCTGCCCCTATCCCAATTTATTTGGGGTCGGTGCAACATGTCACTTTCTTCCATATTTCTCTGCCAGTCGTCATCTCGGTAGTCACTCCCTTTCTAACCATATCATTTTATACACAGTCCATCCATCGTTTCCTTCCTTCTTTTTTAGTTTTTACCTAGAAATCAGTGGTTTAGTGATACTCAACATGCTCATACAAAAATTGGTATTCCCATTCAAAACTGCGTTGTGGTAATGAAACTCTATAATTGCGTTTTATTTAGATTATGACAGAAAAGGAAATATAGCTTAAGGCGACGATAACCAATTTTTATTGATTTTATATTGAAGATTACGTCTAAACGAGTAGTGTAATTATTTGTAGTCTTAATAATATGAATATTTTAGATTATCTTTTTATTACATAGTGTTTTTATTAATTTGTAAATTTGTAAAGTTATGTCTAACGCGGATATAAAACTGAGAATTACGCAAAATCTATTAAGCGTATTTTTCTGAAACATTCACCATTTTAAAGACGATTTAATGATTGGTCTTTTAGTTATACGTGTTTTATTAAAATACCTTTTGTTTTATGTATAATAAATTAATAATGCGTCTAATTTGGGACAGCGTTCCTTGACATACGACGCGTTGCGTGAGCTCAGTACAGAACATGCAAGCTAACCACTCAAGGTCACTGGCATATATCTGCGTCTTAATATTACACACGCGTGGTTCCGTGAAAGTTAATACATATATACATAAAGTGTATAATTATCTTTACATTATGTACGTCAGAACATGTTTGTTTAAGTAAGGTTTTTCTTTGTATACGTAATTGTTTATCTTAGAATTGAAACGTGTGTGTGATTGAAACATAAATGAAATTCATCATTATTATATATTTTTTTTAATGACCGGCACTATGAACGGTTATAGGTAATATTGGGTAAATTAATTAATTATTATGATTAATATCTTTGCTTAGTCACGTAATATACTGTATCCGGTTCACAGGACCAAAAAAAAAAAACAATTTTTGGTCCTTCGTTTCAAACCACTTCCATCATAAAATGAAACTGTCCGTCCTCCTTCTTAAAATCCATTGGACTCTTTGCTACAATTGACCAGAAAATTCAGCCAGACAAAAGATAATCACGAAATAAAAAAAAATTGTTCCTTCGAGCCGAATACCAGGATATCATTAACCAATACTTTTTTTTTTGTAATTCCAGGCACAGCCACGACAACTGTTCAGAACAAGCGCTAGAGAAGGTGCTTCGAAAGCGAGGGTCTGACTATGACAGCATGGTGAGCGTGCATAAGAGACAGAAAGCGTTCGAAGAAAACGTAGCTAAGAGCCTCACAGAAATGGGGCTGAAAGTTGAGATGGCTAGCAGGTACAACATATTTATATTTGTTTATTTTTTTTATTAATAGATGTATGGTCTGTTCTAAAAGTAAATGATAAAAATGTAAACAAATGCGATCAGAAAACGTACCTGTGAAATTGAGTGCTTTCATTTGATTATTTGAATAATTAAACCAGAAATTCTAATTTTAAATCACCTTAAAATATGTTTCGGAGATCAATTTTTGTGTATAATTCATTAAAATTGAACTTAGATACTGGTTCACTCCGAATTTTAGGTATGAAGCTACAAGTAGGTACGCGGAGGACTCGACTTGTCGAATTCAGTGGGCGTAACGTAATCAGAAGATTTATAACGCGATGGAAAGAGAGGCAACTTCTAAGTCAATAAAACTGTAGGTAATTAGCGCTGTGCGACCTGAATTGCACTTTATTGTGTCGAAGCAAGAGTCGCTTTTTATTTGAATAATTTTGTGGAGTGAACCATCTGAACTAATCTATGATATAGCACTGAAATCTCGTTTTTTATGATATCTCGCTACATGTGTAAGGATCTACAAATGCGCTAACATAATTTAATTTTATAATTTCTAGATTAACTTATAATGAAGACCTAATAAATTGGTGTGACGTGGTGGTGCCATGTGGTGGAGATGGCACCTTCTTGTTGGCAGCTTCTAGAGTTAGAGATGCCAAGTAAGTTTATTTAGACGATTTTGCAGTTGAAGGCAGTATCAAGATGAACCAAGTTGTACTATTGGCTGAGTGTTATTCTTTGTTATGTTGGTCTGTCTCTCTAAATGGTGATGATATTGGTAAATAGTCCCATCAAATCTATGGGCTATTTCACCTTTTTGAACTCAACCCAAACTCAAAGCATTTATTTCAATTAAACCATTTACAGGCACTTTTGAATTATCAAGGAACTCCTTGACAATTCAAAAGTGCCTGTAATATTATTAAATTAACTGACCAACTGGTCAGTTAATTTAATAATATGACAATACAAATAAATAGTGTGACAATCTGTAATATAATAATTTAATTTGACATTAGTATAATTTTATTATATTTTAATTTAAACCAATATGTTTTATTTAATTTATTTGATTGTTCAGTCTATGACATGTATTTTAATTCTGATAATTTTTATTTTTAAACCTTTGACATTTGTAGTATTCAGATTTTTTAAATTATATTTTTATTTTTTTGAGTATAATAATTTTGAAATGTTATTTTAATAATTATTTAATTAGATTAATCTATATATACAAAAATTTATCCCTATTTCCCTTGGTCACGGCATCGCACATGAACGGCTGAACCAATTTCGCTAATTCTTTTTTTTTTTTTTGCATTTGTTATTGTCAGGAGAAGGTTCTTATAAAAGAAAAAATTAAGATAATTTCGCGGAAAATGAGAAAATTTAAGAAAACTTAACGACCATACTTAACTTTTCAAAAGTAACCTTAGCGCTTTTGACATTACTGTCAGTCGTTTGACAGTTGGCGCTATTGACAGAACGGGCGATGCAAACATAGAGACAGGACAAAGTCTGTCGGGTCAGCTAGTAATTATATAAATATTTGCACACCATAATAGGTAATGATATAGAATACTTTATATATTTCTTTGTAACATCTGTTTAAGCAAATAAATAATTTGATTTTTAGTCAGAAAGTTGAAGCTAGTTGACCATTTAAAAACGTAGATCTCTATGGAGAAGAACGGGCAAGATACTCCAAGTACAGTCTTTTAAATATAGATATTAATCCTGGGTACATTAATTCTTGTTGCTTTTTTATGTGAGAACAATGTAAAAACAAAAACAAAATATTAAGATTAAAACAAGCCCTGGCAGATAACAGATGACCAGTCTCAACTGACGGTGCCGTTCACGAACATGACGCGATTTTCGTTATTAATTTATGACGTCGAAATAATGCTTTAATTTCAGTAAGCCAGTAATTGGGTTCAATAGTTCGCCAAAGAAATCAGTAGGTCGCCTCTGCCTCCCCACCTGGTGTTCTGAAGACGTCAAGGGTGCGTTCCAGGCACTAAAAGAAGTAAGTTATTTACGTGTTTTATTTAGATTCCTATAAACATGTGTGGCGCCATCTACATCGCCACATGCGAACTACGCGTTACGCGAAATATAGCATCGCGCAAGCAGAGTTTATCGCGCGACTAGCATAGCAGTAGCTCATCAGACACAACATCCGTCTAGTCGAAAGATCCTCCCTTTTCTATAGAGGTTGAGTGAACTTTACATTACTTATACATGTTTGTTACATTAACATATCGGCTATAAAAGTCTAAAATCGCTAACGCAATGAGTAAGTCTAGGGAGATCAATGCTCGTCCCATGTCGGTATGCGCGGACGCTTTTACTTTGCATGGGAGAAGAAACAGTGCTATACCAAAGATGAATACAGATGGTTCACTCCGCAAAATCATTTAAATAAAAAGCGACTCTTGTTACAACACAATAAAGTGTAATTCAGGTCGCACAGCACTAATTACCTACAGTTACATTCACCTAGAAGTCGCCTCTCTTTCTATCGCGTAACTCTTATATCTTTCTGACTACGTTACGCTCACTTAATTGGCCCGACAAGACGGGACTGCCGCGTGCTTGTAGCTTCATACCTAAAATGCGGAGTGACCTATCTGTATTCATCTGTGCCTATACTAGATTTTTGTATCTAGACATTAATTTCAATTATACAATAAAAAGCACTCTGCCAAAAAAGAACGTAAAAATGTTTTTTTTTTTTTTTCAAAAAAATATATTTCCGCACCTTAGAAGTTTAATAATTACAAAAGATCACATCCTAGTGTTTAAGGCTGCCTGTCCACTGGAGCCGAGTGAGGCAGCGGAGCGGAGAAATGTGCCAATAGCAGCGGACCTCTGAAGCGGATTTTAGATTCTATTGGTTAATATTGGCACAGTTCTCCGCTCCGCAAGCGGTAATATTTGAGCTTTAATGAAATGTACGTTATAAAACAGATATTTCTGATTGCAGGGCAGGTTCAGATGGATGCGTCGCTCGAGGATACGTACTACGATCACCTGCGAACCGAAACTGCTGGAGACCATCACACCCATTGACTTACACACACTACATTATTGCCGGTTAGTCCGCCATTTTACCTTCAAAATGTTATGTCAGTAGTAAATCTTTTTTTTTTTGCTATGTAGAGAAATAATGTGAAAAAAAAAACCGTGTGTTTGTAGTAAAAACTATGCGCATACAAAAAAACCCAAAAAATAAAAAGTTTGGTTGAAAATATGTGTTACAATCAAGTAAAACGGCCATCGCATAGCATAATGCTATGACCTAATGTAAGCTGGAGCCACAGCGCTGGTTTTCAGTGACAGCCAGCAACACACGCAAAATAATTAGAAATTGTTATACAAAGTGTACACATTATTAGAGACAGCTTAGCATTTATTTATATGAATTACAAAATCCCATTAAAATGGGTGCTCAGGTTTTTAGGAAGTATCAAATACTAGTACCTGGGCGACCGAGCTCTGCACGGATGAAAATATGGAGAAAACGAATTTTCTCTGATATGAGATCTATCTAGATCGATTTTTCGCGTCGTAAACCTCTATATTGCAACTTTCATCGAAATCGTTAGAGCCGTTTTCGAGAATATGACAAACAACAAATATTTATTATACTAGCTGTGCCTCGCGGTTCTACTTGCATTAGTTTCGATCCCGTGGGAATATCGGGATAAAAAGCATCCCATGTCCTAATCCAGGTCATGGTCTACCCATGTGCCAAATTTCATGAAAATCTGTTCTGCTGTTTAGCGTGAAAGCGTAACAAACAAACAAACTCACTTATGCATTTATAATATTAGTTAGGATATTATACACAAATATTGCTCATTTAATAGTACATGTGGATTTTATTGTTGATTATAAATTGCAGTAATAACACTGTATTAGATGTTGCCACAGTGTTTGGGTATAAAAATTAAAAAAAAAACATTTGGAAACTTTCAACATTCTTTTTATAAACCTCAAACTAAATATTCAGTATTTTGCAATTTTTTATTTATAATCATTATTTTTGTTTTATGATTTCAATCAGTAATATTGACAAATTAATCAAAACAGTGAAATACTTGACGGCTATTTGCGACGTTGCCAACTTTCGTTACGAATGCATCCCTATACTTAAATAGATAAAGTATAATGTAATTTATTTTACAGATACCCACCAGTACAGAACACACATGAAATGACAGACTCCTACAATTTGAACTCCCAACAAATGTGTAACTGTAACGACCAGGAAATTCAAAGCCCCACCCTCGCAACTAAAGTATTACCGGTTTTGGCGTTAAATGAGGTAAGATCATTAAAAATCTATATTTTTATCGGATTTGTGAGAGTGGGGCCTCATTAGTGCGTTGCGTTGCGTTGTCGGAACGGATCAACGCATTGTATGCCATTGCATAATGTGGAATGTCGTGTGCGTACGTCTAGTTTGCCAGTAGTGGAACACTGTCCGAGTGTCCGTCGTCGTACCGGAGCTCCGACAGCGCAGCGCATCCCCCTCCCTCCGCTTCGTCTCTCGTTCGTCGATCCGTTGAAACATTGCGTACTATGACGCAATGCATAATGTGGCATGTCACTAAAAATATATTTAAAACGACGCTGCGATGACGCAACGCAATGTAACGCACCAATAAGGCCTCACTTTTAAGTGGTAAGATATCAATTTTATTTTTATTTTATTTGGAACAACAAACAATTACATAATAAAATATAAAGACATAAAACTTAAAATTAACAATTATGTAATCAGCAGCGTTATTCACAGAATACAAGTAAAATATAGATCGTAATATCAAGGTGTATCGATTACCCTTACTGGGCTGTGGAGGTCAGATAGGCATCGCTCCATGTAAAATACTGGTCCCGTTAGAATGGAATTCGACCCCAATATAGTTGGGAATAGGCTCGGCAGATGATGTGTCTTCACTACTATTCGTCAAGATATTATAGATTTTTGCCAAGTGCGAGTCGCACACGAAGGGTTCCGTACCACCGTACAATATTTAACACTATTTTTTTACTTTAGTACTTTAGTGCCTCGTTGGTCTAGTGGTCGCAAGCGCTACTGCTGAGCATGAGGTCCTGGGTTCGATTCCCAGGTCGGGCAAAGTGTTATTGGGTTTTTCTATCTGAAATTTCTCAGTAGCAGCCCGGAGTCTGGATTTGTGGCAATAGGCTCGCCCCCTATTACATGGGACTTAAAACATAACTGGCGAAATGTGGGTGTGCCTGCTACAGGGACGCCTCTGCCCAATCCTTCGGGGAAACAAGGCGTGATGTTATGTTTAGTAAAAAAAAAAACACGTTTCTTGTATGAAGAAATACACAAAATGTGAAAATTTCATTTCAGACGGTTAGGCGGACAGTGGAGGCTTAGTAATAGGGTTCCGTTTGGCACCCTTCGGGTACGGAACCCCAAAAAACATGTCTGTGCTAGATTTGTAGTGATTCAAATTGGCTTTGCCCATTACAACAATAGAGATTTAATAGCATCAATAGCTGAGACGTTCTTACCAAATAAATTACGAGCTCGCTTGCAATATTGGTAATGCATGGACCAATTGTTCAAATGCTCGTTGACAAATGATAATGATGATATTAATGACTAACTTCTGTCCGCGACTCCGTTCGATAACCTTCCTCAAAAAGTGGGCTATGTAATGCAAAAAGAATTTTTGAATTCCGACTGGTAGTTCCAGAGATTACCCCGGAAATACAAACTTACAAACAAACAAATTTTACCTCTTTCGTCTCTCACTCAAGGTGTCGACGATGCTTATTTATCTTTTAAGGTTCTTATGAAAGTTGAAATGCGAGTTGCGGTTAACATGACGTCTACCGAGACATAATAGGGGCCGTGTAAGTATTACGTAAGCAGATTTATTACAATTATTTACCCCCCCCCCCCCTCCCCCTTGTCAGCAAAAGTAAGCAAAGCTCTTACCCCCCCTCCCATGCTTACGTAAGCATGGGTATATGCATTTTTCTTTTAATGTAAGTATTCTGTTTTTTTTTTTTAAACACAGTATTTATTATTTGTGGAAATCCCCGAATATGCGTTTCGTTTTCAAGCATAGACAATGTGTGGGTTGCCATATATGTAAAAAAGTAAAATATTACAGCTGACGTAATCACCATCTAGATCCCCCCACCCTGCATGTCATCAAAAATAAGCAAAGCATAGACCCCCCCGCCCCCCTATAGTGCTTACGTAATACTTGAACGGTCCCATACACCAAAAACGTATTTTTTAATTAATCATTATTTTTTAACCGATCTATAACGAAATGAAAGCCTTGTGAAAAAATGCGCATCAAAGACATGACGTCACACAAATTCTGCATCGCTCAATTAGAGTTTACCGCGCGATCGACATATATGCAAGATCCTGACTTCAACCGTCGGACAGTTGCCCACCAGTTACAACCCCGTCTAGTCGGAGGATCCTCTCTTTTTTAAAGAGGATGACTGAACTTTACACCCTGTTCCTTATGCCTCTAAAGCCTATTTAAAAAATACTGATTTCCTCTACTCCATTTGAAATAAGATTAGACATTTAAATAAGCCTATTTTACAGTTCGTTCGACCGATTTTGATTTCTATTGCGTTGGTGGCATGACAAATGTCAGCTGCAGTAAACAGATGGTATTGTAACCACTTTTTTGCTTTTAATGCCATCCTTATGCCTGCGGTACAGAAGTCAAAATCGGTTAAACGGACTGTAAAAAAGGTTTGTTTAAATGTATAATCTTATTTCAAATCGAGTATAGAGGTAAGTCAATAATTATGTTGCTGACTGTACGATTTCTAGAAATTTTATTGATTCTACATTTATTTTCAACTAAATATGTAATATTTAACAACGTAACATCACGCTTGTAATCCCCGAAGGGTAAGGCAGAGGTGTACCTATAGTACACCCACATTTCGCCAGTTATGTTTAAGTCTTATGTAACAGGGGGCGAGCCTATTGCTATCAACCGGGCACAAATCCAGACTCCAGGCTGCTACTGAGAAATTCCAGATGGAAAAACCCAATAACACCTTGCCTGAACCGGGAAACGAACCCAGAACTTCATACTCAGCAGTAGCGCTTTGCGACCACTAGACCAACGAGGCATGTAATATTTATTCTGAATATTTTCCAGGTATTTATAGGCGAAAGCGTTACATCCAGAGTCTCGCTTCTCCGGCTACAGATAGATAACGGAGAATGGTCTCACACGAAAAGTTCCGGCCTATGCGTCACTACCGGAACCGGGAGCACTTCCTGGCACTTTAGGTACCACTACATAGTATATTTATACTAGGTCGCCCCCATACTTTTCCAGTTATTTTTATCTTTTTACTTCTTTCTCAGGTATGAGTCCAAATCGTCATGCCAGAGTTTATAACCAAGTCGTAAGCCCGATAGTATTTCCCATCGGCAAAAATGACTAACTTTGATGCCTCAAAAGACCATTTCAGACACTAATCTACATGGTCCTCATATGGCCTGACCAAGATTATGTCTGGACTTTAAAAGAGACTGTGACCTCTGAGTTTGTTTCGGCCTTTCTTCTCTGAGTAGTCAGATAGGAATCGCCGAACTCAACTAGCTTATTATTATTTTTTTTAATAACATAACATAACATCACGCCTTGTTTCCCCGAAGGGTTGGGCAGAGGTGTCCCTGTAGCACAGGCACACCCACATTTCGCCAGCTATGTATGTGTGTTTTTTTTTTAATATGCCGTGTAAAAGTGATTCCGATATCCTATTTACAGAATAAACAATATCATTACATTTCATGCCTTATTTAACCCCTTTAGGCTTATGTGCGTATTGTGTAATTATCACTTGCTTCAAAAACGGTGAAGTAAAACATCGTGAGGAAACAGGCATGGCTGAGAGATATTTCTCGACGGCATGTGATGACAAGTCAAAGGCCCTTGGGCGCATACCTGGATTAAAACATTGGATATTTTTAATCCCGATATTCCCACGGGATCGAGATATTTGGCTGAAATCACGGGGCGCTGTTAGTAATTATATAAATCCTGTTTGTTTTTTGTTTCCGATTACCAATTATAAAAACATTAAAATAAAAAAACCGTCGACTGTTAAATGTCCAATTATTTCTCTACTACAACCAATAACTCTCTTATTTTCAGTATAAACTGCCTCCGAACTCAATCAGTGCAGGAATTAATGAAGATACTGTCGCAGCAGTTCGGAGTCCAGATCGACACCGCACTGGAGAAGGCAAGAGAAGTCACCGAGTCATATAACCAGAAATTAATGTTCGCAGCAGGTACGATTGCGTTTTTAATACATAAAAAGAAAAAAGAAAGAAAGAAAAGAAAGAAAAATTGTTTATTCAGCACTAACTAAACGCACATGCCAAAAAATATTACTTACTAGCTGCGCCCCGCGGTTTCACCCGCATAAGTCTCGATCCCGTGGGAATATCGGGATAAAAAGTATCCTATGTCCTTCCCCGGGTCAAGGTCTATCCATATCCCAAATTTCATCCAAATCCGTTCAGCCGTTTTAGCGTGATGCCGTGACCAAGGGAAATAGGGATTAATTTTTATATATATAGATTATGTAGTTTCACAAATTAGCCTAAAGCCTCGTAGCCAAGTAATAGAAGACATGTCAAGATTGTGTCATCTTTTAAGCTCAAACTGCCTCATTGGTCTTGTGGTTGCATGAGGTCCTGGGTTACATTCTCAGGTAGGGCAGTGTCATTGGGTCTTTCCTTTGGGAATTTTTGCCCAGTTAATGGCAATAGGCTCGCCCCCTACTACCCCCTAAACCTATTCTTTGGAATTTTCTAATGAGATTTAATGCTTAGTAGCTTTTCAAGTTGGTTTAAGTGAAGAATTTCACATTAGGTACTAACCTATTAAAATTAATCAGTTCGAAAGCTTACTGTAAAATTTCGGGATCACATGGTAGTTTCGAACTGCGCACTGGATTTTCAACTCTCGGTGTTGAGCCGAGTGTTGAGAATCCAACAGAGTGCATCCCAGCGCGTCGCAAACTTACACTGTGGGATTTTCAACTCTCGGCGCTAAGCAGAGCGTTCAAAATCCAGTGTGCAAAAACGGTTGATTAAGGTAAACAAAAACGATTGTAGTAAAAAACAGATTTTTTATCTTTTTGTCACCAGATTCCGACCAGCTAGCATACTCGGTCCGTGAATACATCACGTTTGAGGAGTGGCCCACACCTCGCGGGCTCAAGGTCAGGGACAGAGCGAGCTCCGTCAAGGTCAAGTCGCATTGTACTGATGCAGGTGTGTTTTTTATTTTTTTATCAACTACTTGTTGTTGTAGAACTCTTTTTGAAGGAGCTCGTCCGGGAAGTACTAGCACCATACTCATTGCAGTCGTCAAAATATGATTTTATAAACTCTTCAAGTATAGTTTGACCGAGACCGCCATACTGCGCGGAGAAGTGGGGGGTCAGCGTTGACGAATGAGCGGCGGAACGCCGTGAGCGTTGATGAATGAGCGGCCTGCACTGCCCCCCGTCTCGCCGCTCACATACCTAAGGCGCTACAGTGGTCTCGGTCAAACTATACTTGAAGAGTTTAGTTTATGGATATTAATATATCCATCACTTCTGTGAAGTTTCGCCTGTTGATTTAATTTGACCCTGTATCCTTGTTTGTTCATTAGTTCATTGTCTTAATAACATTCTTAAATCTCTTTCAGGCCTAGTAATCGACGGCAGCGTATCATTCCCTTTCAACGATGGTACTGAAGCGCTCCTGGAGATACACCCCGAAGACTCCTTGATGACAGTCCAAATGGACGACGACCGACCATAATGGTGATGGTCTAGTACACTTGACTTTGAATTTTGAAGTTAGAAAAGGTAGAGGAATGGCTGCTTTTTGAAGTAAGATTTTGCGAAACTTCTTGAGCAGAAAAATTGCTATGACGCGAGATAGAGCTTAAAATATCACCCTGTATTCTCAGAAAGGGGTAAGCAGAAGTGAAGGATAAAAGTATGGGGTTTTTGAAGCGCAGATAGTACCGATTATCCAACCCGCACGGGGTCCGCGTGGTTATTTACGGCCCACTCCCTCTCACAGAGAGGAGGCCTGTGTCCCAGCAGTGGGAACGTTATGCTGATTATGAAGGACTTTCGAGTTAATTCTGGGCCTGTTATAGCTTAGTAATCTTAGCTTAATAATCGCAATGTTTTTAGAACGGCTAAGAATGGCTTACATTTGAACTTAAGAGTAGCGTTGAGTGCAATTTTGTCTACAGTTTTCTATAAATATAATTGCGTTTCGTCTGTTGATTTCTTTTAGAATAATTTAAGATAAACATGGATAGGAGTACAACATTAATAACTTAGGCGTTGTCCTAATTGGCTACGATCGTACGAGCAAACGATGCGATTTCGTCACACGACGAGATTAAACTCACACATTTCTTTAGTGTCCTAATTGAAACTTGCAAGTCTTCGCGCGAGCACGGGAAATGCTTAGTAACGATCGTACGATGGTTCTACCAAAGCTACAAATCTCTTTTGAGTGCCCTAATTTGTCACGCGTCATCGCGCGATCACAGCAACGGGACGGCATCGCATGATGCCCATCGTGCGAAGGGCATCGCGTGAGCTATTAGGACACCTTTTGGACTATCGCACGATCATTTTCATCGTGCGACAAAATCGCATCGTCTGGCCGTACGATCATTAGCCAATTAGGACGACACTTTAAAGTACCGATTATAAACTATGTTGAACATTACAAGAAACGTACACCTTAGTAATTAAAATTACAGTAGTATGTAAGTTCCTATTATTCCATTTACAACGACCAATTTTTTAAACTATTCCTTTGGACCTCTTGTTCAACGAAAAATTCCATTATTACATATCATCCGTTTCAATAAATTTATCAGCAAATTGATTAAATATGGAGATTAGAACGACAAATTATTTCCTACTTTATGGCTTGGCGCGCACTAGCGGCCAGGTCGCGGTGGCCAGCGGGATAGTCGGTGAGGCCGCTGGCGCGTGCTCCATGGCAATTTTATACTAATGTATCTAGTTCGTTGGCCGCTGCGACCTGGCCGCTACTGCGCTATGGCCTAAGGGCCTATTTCACTGTGTCCAAATAGGCATTGTCCAAACAACGAAATTTGATGAAATTATTTATCAAAACATTTGAACTTTGATGAAGGTAGTGAAACAGGCTTATTTGAATTCATTTCAACAATAAATTAACTTGCTAAGAGCATGTTATGGCATATTTAAAAATATATTTTCCAGACCTTAGCTGTGTTTATGTTTAAGTAGACGAAAATGTAGATTTGTGTTCAAAGGCTGTGGTCTTGCGAACATTAAATATTTTGTGAATACACCAAAAGACTGTGTTTCCCTTTTTAAACTGGTTAGCGAAACTCCGTACACGATGATGTGATGGCCAAATTGCTATAGTTTGACCGGGACCGCTGTTCCGCGCCTTAGGAATACGCGGCGAGGCGGGGGGCAGTGTTGACCAATGAGCGGCGGGTGGGGCGCCGTGCGCCGTGAGCGTTCACGAATTAGCGGCCTGCACTGGCCCTCGTGAGTCGCACACATACCTCATTCGCGGAACAGCGGTAGTGGTCAAACTATAGTCAGAGTTCATTATCTTAAAAAAAAACAATCACAAAATCTTTTTGTTTTATCTGTTTAAATATCGATGCCGATCACGTCTGCGGAGTTTCTCCAATTAATTTAATTTGACGCCATAGGTATAATCTGGGAGACTTCAAATCTCGCGTAAATAGTCAACCGCATCATCGCTTATCATCAGCTTATCATCATGAGATAATGGTCAAACGAAAGCCTAAACTATTTAAAATATCTGCTTTTTGACTGACTCACGAAGGCATGACCATGCACAATAGCCAATCACAAACGCGACCACAGCCGATGTGCGCGAAATATAGTTGATTTTAATCGTGTATGTAAAGTTATTCGTGCCTACAGTTAAACCAGAAATGGTATGCGCTTCGGTAATCTTCGTAGTTCCGAATTAGCACGAACGTTCCGCTATAGAGTAACCCCCAAAGCGGCAAAGCTTCTAAGTTTTGTCCTCATCATCATTTCAGTCGAAGGACGTCCATTGCTGGACATAGGCCCCCAAGCACCGCCACTTCGACCGGTTCTGTGCTAATTCTTGTAACAATTGTTAATCAATAAATTTGTAATCATGGTAACAGAAAATAGGCAAGTACTCCACGGTTGTAATAGCTCTAAATTAGACCTCATCATCGCGCTTCGTATTTCCGAAGATAGACGATGATTTTCGAAGCGCATACTTTTCTTGGGATATCTGTATCTGGTGTTGGTGTTTTTATATTTATCCTTTTCCTGCTTATTGAAAGAGGCTTAGGTTTAAAAGTAAATGTATGTATATTTAGAAATCGGAAATATTTCATTGATCCTCTAAAAACTTTTTTATATTCTAATGATGATCGCTCTTTTTACTTAATGATCTTTTCTTTACTTTCTGTTTATTACTATCTGTATCAGTTGGTTGTGATCAACTTTAATGGTACAGATAGTAAAAAAACTTTACTGTAGTAAAGCTACGGTGTCCTAGAAGAGCGGTGGCCGCCACATAGCGTCTGCAATTTAACGTCGACTGACGTCTTTGAAACGTTATTTATGAAAGTAAGTTGGTGTGTTTTCCTATAGAGCGCCATCATTTTCTTAACAGCCGTCACTGCGGCCGTTATGTAGCGGCCACCGCTCTTCTAGGGAACCGTAGCTAAAGAGTCCATAATACCTCGGTACAAACTTACTCCTTGTCTCGCTCGCACGATACTGCGCGCGGACTAAGTGAAAGCGAGACAGCGGCGGGGAGAAGGCTCCAAGGCGCCAATAGTTTAGGCAATTTATTTTTACGGCAATAATAATGGTAATTTCGCGTATTATTCATGTCTTAGAAACTCAAAATGGGATTTACTTGGGGATCGATTTAAAACATGCCCTTAGAAAGTAATGTTGGCGCTAAAAATATTGGTTGCTCTCGATTTTGCACTGAATTTGCGCAAAGTGTAAGGGAAAATAGGAAAACCACCGTGTGGTTTCAGTTGGCGAGAGCAACCATAACATCAACCTGTTTATATAGCCTTTTCCCAACTATGTTGGGGTCGGCTTCCAGTCTAACCGGATGCAGCTGAATACCAGTATTTGACAAGGTGAGACTGCATGAGAGAAACCCAGTTACTGGGTACCACGATACCCCTTGGTAAGACTGGTTGTCAGATTTTTTTAGGCTTCTGATTACTCGTAACGACTGTCTATGGCGAGAGCAACCATAATGTTTGGCAATAACTTTATAAGTGTTAAAAGTTTTGAAATAAAAAGTATTGTAACTTGAAACTGAAATGCCTGAAAATTCTGTGATTATCTTAAAAGTGGCACTTAATTTTATTATTATGTTAATTTTCTTTAATTATCTTGTAAATAGTAATCAAAATATTATTATTAATTAATTACTGTTAAGACTGACGGTTTGTGTAGAATAAGGTACTAATTAATTTTATTTGTGGTAATTTTTGACCCCTATTCGAACCAGTTTTGCAAGTAAATTAATAGGTTGAAGGATATTGAACGAGACATAATAAAAGTTTTATTGTTCTTACATTTGGAGGTGTTGTCCCACAAAGTTTTAATGACAAGTTTTTCTGTATGAGGGACTCAAAATTCGAGAAAATAAGGCTAAGCGTACACTGAGACGCAGGTGGCATAGCACAGTACAGATTTTGTAGGGTATGGCAGGCGAGGAAGACATAGGCCGCGAGCGTATACTGCGACGGAGCTACACAGACACATTCGCGTCCTAGCACTAGCTAGGACGCGAATGTGTCTGTGTATGTGAATGTGTTTGTGTGTGTGTGTATTTTTCACCACTGAGATATTTTGTACTAACAAAATATCTCAGTGGTGAAAAATAAATGACGACCTGCACGCGTTGCGCAGAAATCTGTGCCGGCTCTACAATGAGACGCAGAGCAGGTCAGACATATCTCTGCGTCACACGTGCCTGCGCTGCAGCGTACGCAGCTGTCAGTACGTTAATGCATTACAAAATCTGCACTGTGTGGACCTACGTCACCTGCGTCTCAGCATATGCTTAGGTATTTGCTCTATCAATGAATATGGTATCGAAATGTATAGAACAGCTGATTAGTTTTTACGAATTATTACACGACTATTTCGATGCACGCAGAATATATGCAATATAGGTCTGCTATGTATAAATGTTCTGTTTTTTCAACAACAAAAATCCTAAAAAATTAAATTTAAATTAAAGTAATTATCCTGAAAATTTGAATAGCTTGCAAAATGAAATGCAAATAATTTAAATGTAATTAATATGTATAGAATAAGTAAGAGTTCTGTAAATCGGCTAAATGCACTATGTAAAGTAAATTATTTATCGTGTTATGTATTGGTAAGTTATTTATGTATTTTCTACATTATTGTATACACGGAGAGATTGTTAGATTGGCAAATATATATACAGATTTAGGATATTGACTTTTTATTTATGTCCTTTTATTTCACATTTTCAGTAATTTGTTAATTGAAACCAGTTTTGATTTTTGAAGTGAAAACTTTTTAGGCACGTTGTGCATTTTCGAGATGGGAAAAAAACAATTGAACTGGCGAGACTGTTACCGTTACCGTTACCGACACCTCATTAAAAGTATTTCCTGCACAATAAAATTGTTCAAGTTTTCACTTCTGACGGCATTCCCGGATTGCCGATTTTTTATCCGTTCTTTTTAACGTAAATAACGCCTTGTCTCCCCGAAGGGTTAGGCAGAGGTGTACCTATAGTATACCCACATTTCACCGGTGATGTTTAAGTCTCATGTAATAGGGGGCGAGCCTATTGCCATCAACCGGGCTGAAATTCAGACTCTGGGCTGGTACTGAGTAATTCCAGATGGAAAAACCTAATAACACTGCCCCATCTGGGAATCGAACCCAGGACTATGCTGAGCAGTAGCGCTTGTACCACTAGAACAACGAGGTAGTTTTCGGTCGTTTTAGTTTTTCTCAAAATCTAGACAGCCTAGGTCAAAAGTAATTATTATCATACCCCCTTGTATAACACAGGAGCTTGTGGCTAAGTAATAACAGCCGCACGGATCAATCCATCAGGTTAAGCTACGCTTGCCGGGGTTGTTCCGTAGATGGGTGACCATCTTTACATACTGAGACTCCTCCGTACCTCTGATAGCACGGTCCCGGCTGTCATTCGAAAATCTTTGACAGTCGTTACGGGTCGGCAGAAGCCCGGAATTCTGACAACCATTTTTACCAAGGGATATCGTATGACTCAGTTACTGGGTTGTGGAGGCCAGATAGGCAGTCGCTCCATGTAAAATACTGGTATTCAGCTGCATCTGGTTAGACTGGAAGCCGACCCCAACATAGTTGGGAAAAGGCTAGACAAATTTGACTCCCTTGTATGACACCCCCCGGGGTGTTTGTGTACCGATTAAAGGATGACTCGGTTGATCTCGACCGTCAAAACAATTTGGATTTACAGTTCGCGTCACGTAAGAAAGCGGTGAACGCTCACACAATAATTACGGCTGTCCAGATACAGAGCATTTTTTAACCGACGATTAAAAGGAGTAGGTTCTCAACCCAACACTCGTGCAGACCAGCGCGCATATATCGCAGGCGCTACAAGGGTCGCGCTGCCTGTAGCGCCCGCAATATCGCGCTGGTCTGCACAAGCCTTATTTGTTTATAGAGTTCCATACCTCAAAAGGAAAAAACAATTATATGATCCCCTTATAGGATCACTTCGTTGTTCGTTCGTCCATCCGTCCGTCAGTCTGTTAAGACTCTTTTTCTCAGGAACGTGTGGAGGTATCAAGTGAATGGAATTAATATGAAATACGAAGGTCTGCGGTCCTTTAGAGCTAAAAAAAAAATCAAATTTCTAAGTCAACGCAATAAAAAAATACGGCCATATATGCGTCATATTTTGATACTCGCAAATAAATCAAAACCTATACGGAACTATTCGTGTTGTTCTAGAATCATTAAATTAGGCAAGGAGCAAGGTCTCACAACACAAGTAGGTAACATTTTTTCAACTGCTAAGTTAAGTTTGTTCTTAGGATAAATTCATCCCAACTACGGAAACCTTCATTGTGCGTTGTCCGACACGCACTTGGCCAGTTTTTTTTTTTGTGTTGATCAGCCTTTCAGAAATCGGGATTAATTTTGAAAAATAAATAAAAGCCAAAAATCTTATCAAGTCAGTATATTTGTTAAAAAAAAAAATCGTACACTGTCTTACCGCTCGGTATCGTTCCAGAACCCCATTGTATTAAACTAGTTACATAATGCAATAATTAGTTGAAAAAAAAATAACAAAAAAAATATATAATATATTTTTTTTCAGCAGTCAGTACGTTCATGCATTACAAAATCTGCGCTGCATGGACCTGCGTCACCTCCGTCTCAGCATATGCTTGGCTATTTGCTCTATCGATGAATGTAGTAACGAAATGTATAGAACAGCTGATTAGTTTTTACGAATTGTTACTCGACTATTATGTGACTATTTCGATGCATATGCTTTTACTAATGTTATGCAGAATATATGCAATTATAGGTCTACCATGCATAAATGTGACAATCCGCGGCTAAAGGTACCTTGTGGTCGATATGGAGTTATGCATACGCTAGTAATCTGCGATTAATACGCTGTAGATATCAAAAAAGATCAACCTCCTACGATGTTTTGTTACGGAGATATATTTTTTTTTAAATTATATTCGAAATTGTGCAATTTCGAGAAACAGACATTTTAAGTTCAGTCACCTCGAACACTATGTTGCCGTTGTAAGTTACATAGTGGCACATAATAGGGAAATAAATTTCAGATCTTATGCTTTGCGAAAAAGCAATAAAAAAAAAATCTATATTTCTTGCAAAATTTACAAAACATTCAATATCTTCGAAACTATAAACGTCCATAAGGTACCTTTAGCCGCGGATTGTCACAAATATTCTGCTTTTTCAACAACAAAAATCCTAAAAATTTAAATTTAAATTAAAGTAATTATCCTGAAAAATTTGAATAGCTTGCAAAATGAAATGAAAATAATTTAAATGTAATTAATATGTATAGAATAAGTAAGAGTTCTGTAACTCGGCTAAATGCACTATGTAAAGTAAATTATTTATCGTGTTACGTATTGGTAAGTTATTTATGTATTTTCTACATTATTGTATACACGGAGAGATTGTTAGATTGGCGAATATATACATAAAGTTTTAGGATATTGACTTTTTATTTATGTCCTTTACTTTCACATTTTCAGCAATTTGTTAAATGAAATCAGTTACATTTTTGTCCGTTCTTTTTCTCATAACATAACGCCTTGTTTCCCCGAAGGGTTGGGCAGAGGAGTACTTATAGTACGCCGACATTTCGCCAGTTATGTTTAAGTCCTATGTAATAGGGGGCGAGCCTATTGCCATCAACCGGGCAGAAATCCAGACTCCAGGCTGGTACTAAGTAATTCCAGATCAGATGGAAAAACTCAATAACACTGCCCAATCTGGGAATCGAACCCAGGACCTCATGCTGAGCAGTAGCGCTTGTACCACTAGAACAACGAGGCAGTTTTCGTTCTTTTTAGTTTTTCGCGAATATCTCAAAATCTAGACATCCTAGGTCATAAGTAATTATTATCATACCCCCTTGTATAACACAGGAGCTTGTGGCTAAGTAATAACAGCCGCACGGATCAATCCATCAGGTTAAGCTGCGCTTGACGGTGTTGGTCCGTGGATGGGTGACCATCTTTACATACTGAGACTCCTCCGTACCTCTGATAGCACGGTCCCGGCTGTCATTCGAAAATCTTTGACAGTCGTTACGGGTCGGCAGAAGCCCGGAATTCTGACAACAATTTTTAACAAGGGCTATCGTATTACTCAGTTACTAGGTTATGGAGGCCAGATAGGCAGTCATTCCATGTAAAATACTGGTATTCAGCTGCATCTGGTTAGACTGGAAGCCAACCCCAACATAGTTGGGAAAAGGCTAGGCAGATTTGACTCCGTTGTCACAGATAATCCATTGTATAACAAATTGTATGACAAACACCCCCATTAAAGGATGACTCGGTTGATCTCTACCGTTAAAACAATTTGGATTTACAGTTCGCGTCACGTAAGAAAGCAGCGAGCGCTCACACAATAATTACAGCTGTCCAGATACAGAGCATTTTTTAAATCGACGATTAAAAGGAGTAGGTTCTCAACCCAACACTCGTGCAGACCAGTGCGATATCGCAGGCGCTACAAGGGTCGCGCTGCCTGTAGCGCCCGCAATATCGCGCTGGTCTGCACAAGCCTTATTTGTTTATAGGGTTCCATACCTCAAAAGGAAAAAACAAAATCCTTATAGGATCACTTCGTTGTTCGTTTGTTCATCCGTCCGTCAGTCTGTTAAGACCCTTTTTCTCAGGAACGTGTGAAGGGATCAAGTGAGTGGAATTAATATCAAATACGAAGGTTTATGGTCCCTTGGAGCTCTAAAAAAATCAAGTTTCTAAGTCAACGCAATATAAAATACGACCATTTATGCGTCATATTTTGATACTCGCAAATAAATCAAAACCTATACGGAACTATTCGTGTTGTTCTAGAATCATTAAATTAGGCAAGGAGCAAGTACTCACAACACAAGTAGGTAAAGGAAAATGTCCGAAAATTGTTTATTTGTAGTTTTGCCATTACAAAATTATTTGCAGTTGGGGAATTGACCGTAACGTATATCGATTAGTGAATAGTCCCGGGAAATCCCGGAACCAAAAGTACCGGGAAATCCCGGAAATTGGCGTCGTTGTAGGAACCGGGATTTTGAAAACCAAATCCCGGTTCTTTCGGTACTTTCGGGAAAAGATACAAATGTCACCCGTCTCTCTGGTTTCAAATTATCGCCAATCATTAAAGCTCTTCTCGCAGTTATTATGATAGACTTGATTAACCACGCTAGGAATAAACCAAGACAAATGAAAATGCATCAAATTTTAGACGAAGTAACCGTAACCATCGCATCAAGAACCACAGGATGTGCTACCTCTACATGTTCACAGGCTCCGCAAACCACACTTGTTACATGTAGTACAAGGCCAAATCCAAGAAAGTCGGCCGACCTATTTACACATGAAATGAAAAGCTAAAACAGGACTCGACCTACTTCGACAAGGAAATCAATTTTTGAATGGACACAGTTGAAGACTGATATAAGATTAAGTAGACTACTAGCAAGATGTACAAGAATCCTGAAACAGATACTACTATCTGTTTCAGGATTCTTTTTTGATTATCTCTAGACCTCAGACGAAAACATTGAAAACAAAGAGCAGGCGCACCGGTGAAGCTGGACCTGAACTGGCCTGGCGGCGACGTCGTAAAAAGATGCCCATCCATAGATAAGTATCACCCGTCTCTCCACTACCCAAATCCTTCCATATTCTGAGGGCACGTCTTCCCTACCATTACCGCGCCCCTGGTCTACTCTTTGATATGCAATCGCCTGGTAGCCCCATGAAGCATGAGGGTCCAGAGGCTATTGCAAATCTTGGGGTTCAATCGATTTATCGAGTCTGCTTAAACCACGCTGGGGTTGGTGCATTAATTAATTAATTCATTCATTCATTCATCATTAATGCTTCGCTAAAACTCCACTGTTACTTTTCATTTTTTTATAGATATTACATAAATTTTAAATAATAATTTGGATATGCAGAATTGTAAAAGTCATGTTGGTTTAAAGAATTGGTTTGATGAAACTGTTTTTTAATTAATGTTCTTGTTATAAAGTAGGATTAAGTACAAAAATGTTTTAATGTTGAGAAAATGTTGCTGGTAAAATATGCTTATTTACCAGAAAAAAATTATACTAAAGACTAATTTTGTGTCTATTAAACAAGAAATAAAACGTTTTATTTGATTTGAATTTTTTAATTTTTTATTTTGTCCTGTAATTTCATCTTTAAAGAAAGAAAGAAAAGAAAAAGTATTTATTGGGACTCGCACAGGACATTACAAATTAAACTAAAACACACTCATTAAAACATTATAAAAAATTAAAAAACAAATAAAAAAATTAAAAAAATATAACAGAAAGTCCTGTACGAGGCCAAAAGGCTCCTATCTCAGCATATGTTGCGACATTTTAAAAAAAATGTCGCAGCGCTGGTATTCTGATAGGGCCCGCCTCTTTCTCTCCCGTCTTTCTCTTACTTTCTCCATTTTAACACTTTCAACTCTACTATCTTAAAGTATCGAAAGTACCGGGAATCCCGGTTCTTTAGCCAGAAGGTCCCGAAAATCCCGGTTCTTTAAAACAGTACCGGTTCTGCATTCCCTAATATCGATGTACGGGCGAACATTTTTTCAACTGCTAAGTTAAGTTTGTTCTTAAGATAAATTCATCCCAACTACGGAAACCTTCATTGTGCGTTGTCCGACACGCACTTGGCCAGTTTTTTTTTTGTGTTGATCAGCCTTTCAGAAATCGGGATTAATTTTGAAAAATAAATAAAAGTCAAAAATCTTATTAAGTCAGTATATTTGTTAAAAAAAAAAAAACGTACACTGTCTTACCGCTCGGTATCGTTCCAGAACCCCATTGTATTAAACTAGTTACATAATGCAATAATTAGTTGAAAAAAAAATAACTCAAAAAAATATATTAACAATGGGGTAGTATGAAACGTATATCGATAATATTCGTTGTTACTTTACATAGATAGTAAAAACTAATAAAAAAAACATTGTCCATTGATATAATATACAATTGTGCACAACCCTTTATTTGACAACCTTTGAGAGTGCTGCCATCTAGTTGATAAAACTAGTGTGAATTTTTTTTTTTGCTGGCTGAAGTACAATACAGATTTATAATACCTTAAAAAATCTTGAACTATCATTGAAAAGTTCACAGGCGTCAAAATAGTTTTTTTAAAATGGACAATGGCGCAAGTAACAAGCAAAAAAGCAACTTAAAAAGCCCAGATTAAAAATTAAAATAGCACCGTATGGACGGAATTACTGGCAGAAAGGAAACTTAAGATTAAAACTTAAAAAATATGGCATCCATCTTGTCCAATTATGTTTTTAAAATTGTAATTCACGACTTAGTCAGTTTTAACTAAATTTAAGTCAGTGAATTAAAATTTTGAACGAACCGCGTAGAAGAAAACTAGTTCCCGCCACCTTTATAGAAAAGATAAAGACCTGTTTTAACTAGACATTAATGTTTATTAACCCAAGAGAAAAGCAATTTTAGAATATTTTTGTCATAATAGAAAAATACTAAAATATAATTTCATTGAACCATAAATGATCAGGTATATAAAATTAATTGTGATAAAAAGCACAGATTTATTTTGCTAGTAATTAAAAATATAATTCCTTATTACTAAAACCAGAAGGAACTTTTCAAATACATTTATTTAAAAGATTCTTTTATTTAAAAAAATACTTTTTAAAATCTAGTTTCGCAGGTCTTTACACAACACCCTAAGTAATGACTTTTGTCATTAATTTATTCTACTTCTTTACGTAATGCAAGGCAACCAGTATATTTCTTAAATTACATTGTTTTTATATAAAATATCGAATCACGACGTATATGAACGAACGAATTATCACAAATTTATTATTATAAATATAAGAAATATAGTTTTAAGACGTGTTTATTTTTTTTTAAATAAATGATTTATAGAATAAAAATTTACACTTAAAAGTTCGCTAATTTATTTATTTAAAACTTCTTTTGTTAAAACTGTTGAGATGTCAATTTTGTGTGACGTCACGTTTTAAAACTACGGTTTCATATGATTTTTACATAAATTCTACTTTTCATGGAGTGTATAAAAGTGATGTTTGTTATTTAAAGTAAATTATTATTTTTATCTGACACAGATGCACTCCTTTATAGTTTAGTGTAATGGTAAATTAAATACACTTGGTAAAATAAACTAAAAATCTAAATACTAAAATATGACTCAATCGTTGTGGAAATGAACACAACAGTAAAAAAAGATATTAAAATTTTCACACACTGACAAATTCTTCGATGCTCACCTCTCCAAATAGGCATTTCGATTTACAAATTATTAAAAATATATTTTAATTTATGCACAACGCTTTTATCTTAATGGCGAAAAATTAGTTAAATTATTTTAAATTTTTACACCTTATTTCGTTTAAAAAAAATCGATGTTTTAGAAACCATTGCGTAATTAACATAAAAAATAGAATATGTCCAATAGTTAGATGGCACTTGGCAAAATGACATACACACACTATAGTTAAGAAGCTAGGAAACGTTTCATAATTTTTTTGCAAATCGTTTTTTTTTTTCGCAAAAATACCAATTGAATTTATAGTTAAGGAGCTAGGCAGTCTGTTTCCTTAATTTTCATATAACGACTTTTTGCACAAAAAATTAAATTAAATTTTTATTTTAAGAGCTCGCGGGAGCGTATTTTCACACGCAAACCCGTTTATTTTGGCAAAAAAGAACAACATTTTTTTTTCCAATCTTCGCAAAAATTTCGTGTGTACATCATTAGCATAAAAAAACTGTACCAAATATCACTTTAACTGGTATGCGAGTACCCGGTATTTGTGTAGGGACCACTGTACAATGAGCTGCCGGTTCTGGAGTAGGTCTTCGGGTTCCTTCTCCTAGCCAGGATGAAGGCAATGGCTGCGATGACGCAGATCATCAGGACGACTCCCGCTATGCAAATGCCGATAGCAAAGTTTCGCTGGCTTATGCAGATTTCGTCTTCTTTCTGGAAAATATATTGGTTTTCTGTGATTATGGGGTAAAAGAAAAAAGAAACCTAACCTAGTAATAAAACAAATGTACAATTATTGAAATAAGCAATGCATGAAGATTGGTGACCTATATACCGGAGAGAGCACTGACGATGTTCGTTAATGTTTTGATGTAATAATAATAATAAATAAGAACACGGAAATAAATGTTGTTAGTCTCAATTCTTGTTTAGTTTATAACTAAAGTAATAATTGATCTAGAGAAAAAATAACTTGTGGCTGGATAATAAACTTTATTTTCCACGACCAAAGAGCGCACGCGATATTCAACTTTATTACTGATGTGTTAGCGTTTAGCACATAGTGGAGTGGCGGGGTGCATGGGGGCGGAGCTTGCGTGGAAATTGTGTTTGAGTGCCTGGTCTTAAAACAATAGACGCGTCGCGTCCAGCGCGAGATTCGCCTCAGTGTGGCCAGAGAGCACACTCATCAAAACATGGCGGCCAGTACTAAAGAGAACAGATACCTAAGTAATCATGTTTAATTAAGTTTAATATCTCACCTTCTCGCTAGTAACCTCATCGTTGTCAGGTGAATCGGCATCGTTCACAAACAGCCCCTTGAACAGCTTCACAGTAGCCGGAGATCCTTCTTCGTCACGTCGCACGCGCCGTTTGTGTGCGCACGGCTCCTTTAGATCCAAATAAAATAGATTAAAAATAAGAAATTAATTTAACTAGAACGCTTCATATATTTAAGACCGAAGAGAGCTTCTTGCACATGAGCTAGATGGGCCAGGGTTGTCACGGTCCTCGAAGACGGTTGTCGTCACCGAGGCAATAAGAAAAGCTGGCGCGACGACCTAGACTCGTTGACTGATTGGCCGGAAAAGGCAGCAGACAATCACGATTCGAATGTATATTGTACCACTGTTGGGCAAAAATCTTCCACCTTTGCCCAGTAGTAGGAAAGTATAGGTTAAAAAAAGAGCTTGTAAAAGAGCATTTGGAAGTACCGATGCTTTATTGATTTCTGCCATGCAGTAACAATGCTGAGTACTAATTTTAAAGTTGCAGGTAAAATTGCAGTCACATGAGTTTTTCATATTTGACTTTAAGTAGCTGGCACAAAAAAAAACAAAGGAAAAGAATAAAAACCAGTACCCTAATTGCGTAATACACGATCAATCACAATTTTTTTTCGATTTGAAACAGATTGCTAATCCATTGCTTCATAAGTTGGAAAAAAAAAGCTGCTCAACAACGTAAATAACGCAATGAATGTTGTTGAACTGTCAAAATGATAACAAATTAGTCACAATCGTTTACGAAAATTAGTTACGCAATTAGGGTACTGGTTTTTGTTTTTCTAAACTTTATACTTCTCATCACAACATTCGCATTCGTACATAACAACTTTGTTAGTGTCTCTAAGGACAAATTAATTACAAAGTACTTTTGTAAAAAAAAACTATTTTTTTTTATTAGTGTAAATAGTTGGCAGGTATCTTAAATGGAATTAAATAAATGGATAACTACCGCAAAATTGTGATCATTAAGATCCTCACAGCGAAAAATTCTTGTAGTTTTTTGCTGGCTGATAACATTTTGTATCATGTAAAAAAAAAAAACCTCTTAGTCATGGAGGACGATGTCAATAAAATCTTTTACAATGCAGGTGCTCGAAAAGAGCGTTTTCCAAGCAGCCAAACTGGGCGGAAAGTGAACTTTTTTTCACTAGTGCTTTTTACTTTTTGTTCAAGTCCATATGAACATATAATCATTTTATAGTTTTATACTTAGTCAATTTAATAATCATAGCCAATGTTTGTTTTTTTTTATGTTACATCTCTAGTTCCATAAACTGGCAACATTATTTGAGACTTCCTGTATATCCGTACTTAGAAAATTTGTCTGGGTCATGGCGCACATTGTGCCCTGTTAAAATATGAAAATAAAAGATCTTATCTTTAAAATTAACGCATTTCATTTGGAACACTTTTCTGTTCTTTTTTTTAATTTTTAACTCCCGTCAGCCCGACGCAGAGTTTTTATTATTTGAGAAAAGTTTAACAAATTAAATGATGATGAAGATGGTGTCAGTAGGAATGATGATGGCGGTGGCTATCACGATGACGATGGCGATGACAAATGTCGAAGTCAAAGTCATGACGATGATGAACATTATTGTTTTTATATTATTTATGTACAATGGGCCGCATCAATTTGGTACCCCAGATGTATTAAAATTTTAATACAACTGGGGTACCAAGATGTCAGATGTTACACATCATATACGACGACTGCAAGGTTCGTTCGTTTTTTTAATTTTACCGTACAATGCTTAGTAAAACGTGGTATGATACACGTGCGTAAGATGAATTCCAACTCGTGTCGACTGATAAACTCGCTCGCTTCGCTTGCTCGTGAATTAAAACCCACTCGTCGGGAATCATCTACTTTCCGCATTTAAAGCTTATATAACAACTATTACAAGGAGCTCTATTAGTAGAAGTCATTAGACTAAAAAATAAATAAACGAGAGGTGTCGTTGGACACTCGGTTGAAACGAAGTTCCTTTCGCTTTTGCACACTTGTTACGTAAGAAAAATGTTAAAGTTTTTTCTGTCTGCTCTCATTCGTCAAGTGTGTTACAAAACTTTGCATAGCTCCTTTATTCCGTAGATAGTAATTTATGTCCTTTCTTTGGTATTGTTCGTCGAGTTGAGCTCCACGATTACAAATGCTTGCACTGACTGGACAGGTCCACTCAAATCTGTGTGGTTCTTTCCTCAAAAGATCATTTCAGACACTAATCTACATGATCCTCATATGGCCTGACCAAGATTATGTCTGGACTTTAAAAGAGACTGTGACTTCTGAGTCTGTTTCGGCCTTTCTTCTCAGAGTAGTCAGATAGGAAACGCCGAACTCAACTAGCTTATTATTATTTTTTTTTTTAATATGACGTGTAAAAGTGATTCCGATATCCTATTTACAGAATAAACAATTTCATTTCATTTCATTTCACGTAGCTACCATAACTACAAGCGTACAAGTACCTAATACTTATTTTACAAGCAGGAAGTTATTTAATATTACGACGTCTGCAACATGTAAAAGGCAATAAATATTTATATAAGTAGACGCTCGATAGCCTTACCTTTGTAGCTGGTATTTACGATGTTTCTATCTGAATTGATGAGGTAATAAAAATTTACACAAAAGACGTAAATATGAAGAGATTTTATGACAAAGTTTCTGAAAGTCTTTTGAAATTATTCTCACGTCAAGTAAATTGATTGGCTGTCTCTTAGGGCAAAGTTTTTTTTTTTTTAGGTTTGGCATATCGTAGTTGACCTCTGAGATCATGACTACTTAACCGGGCTTTCCTGTGGGTGCCTTAAGCTACTACAGTTAAAACCTCCAGCCAGGGGTTATTCAACTATGCCAATTAAAACTAGGTGAACACTCGCTAAGGGTACCCCCTGTGGGGTACAAACCTTGACTTTGGGCGTCAGCCGAAGGGAAGACATCAAGGATGGAACGGGCTGGTTCAATGTTTTGATCGTTATTATTAGTCGGGGAATTTAAAGCTACGTGCTCAGCTGCAACAACTGCTGGCACTTCGTTATCGAGCAAGGGGGGCAAAGTTTACAGATCACACTTTACTTTGGGAGTTTTTCAATTATTTGCGTCATATTTATTTTTTGTGTATTAAAGTACAAACTGAATATTTTCTTAATATCTCTCGGGAATCATCGCATTTCCGAATACAAACGAATGCTAATTTCCATGTCCATCTATTATTAGATTTATCATGTATAATAATTTGAATTCAGAACTAAGTTCTTTATTGTTTTGATTTCCGTGTGAACTTTATAGAGCTGCAAAACTATTTTATTTCCTGCGACTTTAGCAGCTTTCCTTCCATTTAAAAATAAATTACATTAAGTTAAAATAGTATATAGTATAGTAGTAGTATATTAAAATGCTTCTGTAACACAGGTTGCTACCTAGCTCAGGAGCCAGGGCTTCAAACAAAGTTTGTAAAAGCTGCATTTGTGTCAATAAAATTATTATTATTATTATTATTATTATAGTATTAACAACTCTATATACTTCCAAGTCGATTGAGAGCGTCCGGCCTGCACCAAGTGCAAAGGGCAACTGATAGAAATCCGACGACTGACGAAGTACGCAGTTTGCCGAGGAATTTAGAAGACATTAAGAAAATAAGTTATACTATAAGCATTTCGTATGGAAATATACATTAATTTTATATGAAATGTTCATATTCTGCCCGACTCGGGATTCGCAATCTGTATGATTCACAGCCGCTATGCAATAATCTACTAGATCAACAGACATCGAAGAACAAATGCATAATAAACTGTCTCAACCTGTGAAAAAAATGTCTTCATTCTTGACAGTTTTTGGACATTGATTGTCACTGAGATGAGATACGACTAAATTTTGAACATTTTTAATTACCTACGGGGACTAGCCTTCCAGTAGTTTTTCTATGCAAATAAACTTACGCAATCCGTAGGATGGTTCAGATCACACAGCTTGACCTCGCACGTGTAGTAAACACTGGCGGTGTACGGAAACTTATGCGCCGGGAAGGAGACACGTGCCGTCTGCCGGTCGGGGGAGTACTGGAACTGGCCCATGATCTCGCCGTCAAGCGGGCAGCTGGGGAGGTATATTTGTTAGAATTATTGTTAGAAAAGGGCACGTAATTACTAGGTTGGTAAAACAAGTGGTAAGCTTGAATTCAGCGGTTGTACTATTGACGAGAATCAACTCTTAGGTAGCAGAAGTAATTTAAGTCCATCGCCATAACAACAAAGTATACAGCATTTTTTTGTTTCGACAGTTGGAGGTAAGTTAGCTAGATCCTCTGTGGTTGAGGATTCCCGGTGAAGCCCGCTTCCACCTTCGGCCTGATCATGACTTATCATCAGGTGAGATGCAGGCCAAGAGCTGCCACGTAGTGATAAAAAAAACAGTGGCACTCCGGGAGTGCCGACAGAGGTGAAAACTTGAAAAAAAAATCGGCACCGCGGTAATCAACACGTTGATGTCTTTTACTCCACGCACCGCGGCAATCAACGCGTTGATGTCTTTTTAATGGGCAAAATTTGGTGTCGTCACAGTGTCGCGAAATCAATGGTTTAGTCCCATCTCAAAAATGACCAACGAGCCTAAAAAAGTTTTCACTTCAAAAAAAGTTTAAAAATTGGATATTATTTTATGACATTTTCTGCCCGATTCATTACACGGAACCTATCCTTCTCGAAACAAAGATTTTTAAAAATTGCTTGGTCTATAGGAGATTTTCTGCTGACCGAACTGTTGCTGCGACACTACGAGGCTCAAGATGCCTCCTAAACCAAATGAGATCAACTGACGGCCTATGTACTCACCCATCATCAGCGATCAGGCTCTGCTCAGCCCATCCGAGTCCATCCCTCACGGAGCACTCAGACACCAGCAGACCGAACTGACGCTGTTTCTCCAGTGACACTACGAGGCTCAAGGTGTCTCCTATATGTACGTTTGACGCCACCTGAAAGTTCAGAAGTTGAGGATTAGTATGAGCGTAAATGTTGTTACGACCAAATGCCATTTCCAAAAAGTCTTAATTCACAAACAGGACTTTTTTGTGAAAGGACCCTCAAGTTTTTTTCAAAATTTAAATCAGCTAGTAAGACGGAGACACACGTAACATCACGCCTGTAATCCTCGAAGGGTTAGGCAGAGGTGCACCTATAGCACACGCACATTTCGCCAGTTATTTTTAAGTAATAGGGGGCGAGCCTATTGCCGACAACCGGGCACAAATCCAGACTCCGGGCTGCTACTGACAAATTCCAGATGGAAAAACCCAATAACACTTTGCCCGACCCGGGAATCGAACCCAAGACCTCATACTCAGAAGTAACGCTTGCGACCACTAAACCAACGAGGCTTTGATAAATCTCAAATTCTTTATTGCGTACCATAATGTATATAGTTGGTAGGGAAGTAATTATATTAGTCACAATTATGGACCCTGTCGGGCACAGCATAGGTCAAGTAGGAGAGAGGAGGAAGAGCACTGGTCGTTTAATATGACAAATTGTATTATTAGTTATGTAGTTAGTAAGTTATATATTTACTAATACAGAATTCAATTTTAGAATTATAATTATTGTTTTATAAATTATATACGTTTATTTATTTAGTAACATAACCATTTATTTTTTAGAATATTCATTATTGTTTTATTTACTGATATTATTTTTATTTATTACGTAATTAATATTTATTATCCCTAAGGTAAGTTATTTATTGAACAGATACTGATACTCGTGAAATATAAATTATATTATGCGGCAATATCAAATATTTATTCATGGAATTATAATCATAAAAAACTAAGAATAATAAAAGTTATCAATACATGCACCCCCTTTTAATTATTAACTTTATATTTTATTATTATTTGTTGTTATATCGCCAATATAAATATACAATCTGTGAAAGATTTCAACAGTCTACCAATTTTTTTTAGTCTCTCTACTCTCTTTTCACCTCTCTCTGTCCAGAGCTGCCAAGGATTACACACATAAGAAGGAAACGAGAAGGAATAAGGAAGAAAAGGGATGAAAGATGGAAAGGGATGAAAGGGATGGGGGGGGGGAGGAAGGAGGGACGAAGGTTTCACAAGGAGAGTTGTTTTCGTATATCGTTAACCGTAGTCTCATTACGATTCATGAGATATAGCCCGCTGTCAGAGAGACGTACGGACAGACAGCAGAGGCTTAATAATAGGGTTCCGCGCTTAGCACCCTTTCGGTACGGAACCCTACAAATATCAGTCGGCTCTCGGCAATCAAAACTTTTCTCAAAAAATAAAACAAATGACTCCACATCCCGCCGTCGCATGCGCCTTGCATTCTGATAGCATACGATCATTATCTTGGCTCCATTGTGCATTAATAAAAACTGGTTGAACGACAAACAGACCGTGCGTGGGCGCAATCAGTATGGAGAGCTTTAAAACTGGACTTCCTTGGCTTTAACGAAGTATTTTTGCAAGGCTTACTGAGGGGTTTATTATAGGTATAGAGGCATGAGGAACAGGGTGTAAAGTTCACTCATCCTCCATAGAAAAGAGAGGATCCTCTGACCAGACGGGTGTCGTGTCTGGTGGGCTATTGCCCGACGATTGTTGTCGGGAAGTCAATATCACCCATCGGCATGTGCCCGCCCGTATTTTTTTGAATATTCATGAAAAATTATCGAAAAATAACTTTAAAAGGGGGGTCTATCTATAATGTTATTTAATTGTTTATGTTTTGGAGTAGCCATTACCATAATATCCGATGTTATTGGCTTGATTTGGATTCTGTTTATTACTTCTAAAAGCTTATGAGTTATTTTATCGTATTAACTAACATTTTCATTAAAATTTGTCTTCAAAAAACTCAAGTGTAAGTAGTAGTAGATTTCTCGTGTCGTCAGTGTAGTGTTATGTTCGCATGTGGCGATGTAGATGGCGCCACATAGGTATTATAAATTGCTCCACATCAGGATTTTCTGATGTAGCCAAAGAATGGGTTCGTTAAATAGACTCAAATCGCACAAGAGCCGTTTGCACCCAATCAACCAATTACTTGTGCTAATTAATTGGTTGATTGGGAAAAAAATCTGCGGTTATCTACATTTATGATCGCATAATTCGATAAAATGTAGGGAACAGCAGATTTTTTTTTTTGCGTTTTCATATTTGGTCTCATAGTTAAAGTTCAAGTCACGTGTTTAAGTATCGGTCACTAATTACTAGTCACCCAATATGATCATATCAGCTGCAGCCAATATCTTCATAATTATCTATAAAAGTTATACAAATAACATTTCATTTAGTAGGTATTTAGTATAATTATTGTATGTACAGGGGGCTGCATCAATTTGGTACCCCAGTTGTATTCAAATTTTAATACAACTGGGGTACCCAATTGATGCAGCCCCCTCTACCAAAGGTGATATTTGTGGCGCATATTTACGGAACTACGTACATCAGTGACATTGCTCCAGATGAGGTAGATAAATATTTATATTTAAAAAAAAACCTGAAAACTTACTTGTTTATCTTCGGGGTCCCCTTTATAAATCTTCATGTATACGGAAGGCAACAGCCCTGACTCCTCGTCGAATTCATCACTGGAACAAACAAGTTACAAATTATTCGTAATGAGGAAAAGTACTCTTCATTTTTGTGACAAACTACTTACAAAAGTTCTATCGTACGTACTCCATTTATTGAAAAAAAAAAAAAAATGTTTGGGTATAAAAATACCTTTGGCAATCTTTCAAAAACATTCTGTTAATCCAAATTAAAACTCAGTTTCTTTGACGTTATTTAGAGAACCAGAACCTGGCTTTACATTACGTCTTCGGGTACGTGGTCGCTACTCCAGAACTTTACAGCCCCTTCGGCCATTGCGCGTTTAAAAATAAGCATTTGATTTCCGTTAAGGACCATTTGAGAAGAGGTTTGGAGAAAACCTGGTACATACTTGCTATTATCACTCAAATCATCGCTCAGCGAGTTAGTCAGCCTGTCAGCCCGCGGACGGTACAGATGGAAGTGCGTCAGATCCTGGCGACGGTAGCGACACCTGACGTGGTACCCTCGACCCTGACCGGTCACCAGCCGGAGATGAGGCTGCACGATGATGTTGTTGTAGTATTCTACGGTGCCGTCCTCCTGGGGAAAGAAAAAAAGAGCATGATTAGGAATGTAAGTTTTAATAACTCAATCAATAAAGAGTGGTACAATCTGCCTTTTCTTCCGCGTCATAAAATAGGTAATTGATAAAAGCCAAAAGTCCCACCAGAAAAAAATTGGTAGCTCCTTTTGATTTCGTTCGTGGTCTACAACGAAGATCCGCCCGTCCGGAAATCGTTGATCATTTAAAATATTTGTGACAAATATAAATTTCGGAAGGGTTAAAACACATCGGGCGTAGATACAACTGTCAAATCGTGTTGTCATGCATTCTTAGTTCAGAAACCGAACTAATGTCCGTAAGTGATAGAAGAAAGTAGGAAAAGCCCGTAACTTCGGCCGAAGCCAGAATAGTAGATTCTTATGCGAGGGGCTAAAATAACCTATTTTATCGAGGTAGCTTTAGACCGTGATATAATGGGTTTTTAGCGTCGCGCGCACACTTTACTTTTCACTACGATTGCGAGGAAATAAAATAATCCAATACAATATTAAATAGTTTATTTTATTCAAAAATTATATAATTTTTCAATCAAGAATTTTTAAGGAAGTTTATCCCGTTATGCAGTAGTATGTTTCCATGGGATAATTTCCGACTTCCACGCGAGCGAAGCCGCGGGAAAAAGCTAGTTTTACATAAGAATAAAGTCTTTTTCGGTAGACTCGTTGGTTACAGACAAAATTTAAAAAGAAATTACTTTTTCCCCTAGAGCAAGAAATGCTATTTTTTTCCCCGCTCTGGTACTCTACAATGACGGACTTTCTTTTTTGAGAAAGAAGAGTAAAAAGCTCATTTAGTTTTGGCACACTGGACCTTCGATAGACTTAGTCCTTCATTCCCAGTAGTAACTAGTTCCACATGGACTATTACAACCTGAAAAATGAATATTTTGTACCTACCATTACTTCCATGTAATTTTAAACTAGTTTTATAGCCGACATTTCTTTCATATGGAACTGTTGTAACTATTTAGTTCCGTATTTGGTAATTCGAATTTTCGCAAAAAACCAAGGGATATTGCGAAAACACGGATATTTAGACAATGGTGAAAACATTTTTGTGAACAACTTGGAAGTAGCGCTCGGCCTCTGCCGCGGCACCGCTCGCTCGGCTCGCGCGTCTTCGCAGTTCTAACCTAAACTAACCTATTTCACGCACTTCAATAAAACGAATCATACAATCTGCCTGCGACTAGATAACTGGGCGGGACAATTGAAGCAAGATGATGATGACTGGCTATCGGCTCGGTCCCTCATCCGTGGAACTTATGTCAAATCTGTCAAAATGTGGGTGTACCTACAACTCTGTCTGCCTCTTCAAGGAAAACTTGTGATATTATGTAATATTTCTTATATCTTTGACGAAAATAACAAGATTTTTGAATTGAAAACTTCTTTAGGCGCGTTGGGCATATTTGTGATGGGACTAAACCATCGATTTCACGACACTGTGAGGACCTCAGCTTTAGACCATTAAAAAGACATCGACGCGTTGATTACCGCGGTGCATCGAGTAAAAGACATCAACGCGTTGATTAACGCGGTGCCGATTTTTTTAAATTCTTTTATTTTTTTAAACTCTCTTTTTGTTTTGTTTTTCTTATGGCATTTACTCAGTATTCATGTACCCTTAAATGGTAAAACTATGTCTAAATATTCCCCGCACATAGCAAACTATCACGGACACTGTAGCAACAAGCCAGAGAGATTGCAACAAAGTGCGTGTAACGTAGTGAGGTGAGACCATGGCCCACAACACCATAATTATACATTTGTTGCGCTTGACTGTTACCTACTTCACTCGCAGATTAGTTTGTTGTATAATATTGCCTACAGATACGACAAAGTATCTAAATAGTGATTTCATGTAAACTGCGTAAACATGTAAACAAATATGAGTTTTTAGAAAAACAACTTTAGTACCCAAGTTTAGTTTGGGCTACAACTTCAAACATTTTTTATGACTTTTTCAATAGTAGGAGTCATTCTGAAATCAACTTAATTTACACTAGTTGAAAGTTGATATTCGTTTAAGTGGAAAATACAGATTCAAATTCAATTATTCGAAGACAGTGTTTCAATAGACTATTAGGTATTTAGAGGTATGAGCAACAGGGTGTAAAGTTGTTGTATATTGAATAATTAAGTTAAATAAGAGCCAAAGTAGTAAACGTCATGTTTTTTATTTTTTGTGACAATCAGAAAAAACACAATGTCAATACGAAATTATATTATTAAGAATAATAAATACAAACAAGTATTTAATGCATACTTTGAGTATTTACTACATACCCCCACTTAATCGAAATAATCTAAGATCTATAAGCGAGACATTAAGATTTAAAGAAGCCTATAATTAACTAAATCCCATACCCTTAACACATCTTAAATGTGATACACGTCCTAGGGCTTTTGTCAAAATGTCAGCGCTCATATCATGCGTCTGAATGTACCGTAAGTCCACAATATTCTTAGATACAATCTCTCTAATATAATGATGTTTTGTATCTATGTGCTTAGTCCTATTATGGTGAATAGGGTTTGACGCCAGCTTTTGCGCCCCTTGACAGTCGTTATAAATAATAACTTGTCCTACCTTGCCACTAATTTCTTGCAAGAGTCTGCGCAAAAAGACAACTTCTCTGGTTACGGCACTCAGTGACATATACTCAGCCTCGGTTGAAGATAATGCAACCGTTGGCTGTTTCTTTGACTCCCAAGAAATTGGTCCTCCAGCCAATTTCACAAAATAGCCTGTATACGAACGGCGGTCAATTGTGCAGTTAGCCCAATCGGCATCAGCGTATGCAGAGATATATTCACCAGTCTTCCTGTAGACAATGGAATAATCTATAGTACCCTTAAGATACTGAAGTACACGCTTCGCTGCTGTCCAGTGCGTTTTGTCATAAGTCGTATTAAACTGACTCAAATAACTGGTAGCAAACGCTATATCTGGCCTAGTATTAACAGCGAGGTACATCAAGCAGCCAATCAAGTTCTGATAAGGATAATCAGGTTTCTCACCAATTCCAGGTTCCAACTTACTGCTCGCTAAAGGTGTATCAAACGTTTTACACTGTTGCATTTTAAAACGTTTTAATAAATCGAGTATAAAAGTTTTTTGGTTTATTTCAATTATCCCATTATCGTATTTTACATTTAGAGATAGGAAATAATTTAGATTTCCCAGATCTTTTATACCGAAAAATTGTCTCAAGTCATGTTTGACTTTGTCATACGTCAAGTCATCTTTGTGCAACAAGACAATGTCATCGACATAGACAGCTAGTATAACTAGTTCAGACGAACCAAAAAGTTTCGTATATACACATGATTCTGAGGAGGTCCTACTGAAACCCAAACTTTTAAGAGTTTCGTCGAGCTTTTTATTCCAAGCTCGCGAAGCTTGCTTCAACCCATAGATGGATTTCTTCAGAAGACAAACTTTTCCATCTTCTTGTGTAAATCCAGGAGGCTGTAGCATGAACACTTCTTCCTCTAGATTGCCATTAAGAAATGCTGTGTCCACGTCCAAATGCTTTAGCTTATATTCGTTCTCAACGGCAAAAGCTAACAGCATACGTAAGGATGAATTCCTCACCACAGGAGAGAATGTTTCATAATAATCCACTCCTGCCTCCTGACTGTAGCCTCTAGCTACAAGTCTTGCTTTATACTTTACAGAATTTCCTAAAGCATCTCGTTTCAATTTGTAGACCCATTTACAAGGAATAACTTTCTTATTTTCAGGTCTATTGACTAAAATCCAAGTTTTTCTTTCTATTAAGGAATCATACTCGTCTTGCATCGCAGCAATCCAACTATCTTTATCTTCTGCGTGCATGGCTTCTGAGTAGCTAGATGGATCTTCATTTATTACCTCTTCCGTACAGGTCTTGTATAACAAGAAATCTGGTTTCTTCCGTTCTCTCATTGGATAGCGACGTTCTTCCACTGACTCACCGAGAACACTGTTGCTTTGTTCTACTTCTACATCTGAAGCATCATGAAAACGATCAGGGGAAACGTCCGGAACATCCATGGAAGTGCTTGCTGTAGGAACATCCAAATTAACTATCTGTTCAACAGCATTGCAAGGATCAGTGCTCAATCGTAGTGGAACTACTGTTTCTTCTTGGCTTCTAGAAGAATCTGAATTTTCTTTTAAACTTGTAAAAGAATTTTCAAAAAATACTGCGTCCCTCGCTTTAACTAAGCGACGTGGGCATTCAGAACTACGAAAGAAGTAACTGTGGATATCATCAGCATATCCTACAAAAATGTGCTCCGTAGATTTGACATCAAGCTTCTTTCTTTGACAATTGGGGACATGAACCATCGCTCGACAGCCAAAAACTCTTAAATGTGAGAGGTTTGGTTTATTCCCATACCACATTTCAAAAGGAGTTTTATTTTCGAGTGCACGATGAGGAGACCTGTTTTTCAAATAAGCAGCAGTTTGAACTGCATCTTGCCAATATACTTTGGAAAGTTTACCTTCAGTAAGCATACAGCGCGCCTTTTCAACCAGTGTGCGATTTACACGTTCAGCTACGCCATTAGATTGAGGGCTATAAGGAGCTGTCGTTTCATGCTTAATTCCTTTTGAAGTCAAATAGTCTCTCATACCTTGGTTCACAAACTCAGTCCCGTTATCTGTTCTGAAAATTTTAATTTTTGCTTCCTTCTGCCTTTCAACTGCATTCTGAAATTCACAGAATTTATCTTTTACTTGAGTTTTCGACGAGATAAAGAAAGGAAAAATCGCTCTCGAAAAATCATCAATAAAAACCAAAAGATATTTGTTTCCCTGAAAAGAATCGTGTGACATCGGACCACACAGGTCCGCATGAATTAGTTCCAACAAAGCTGTTCCTCTTTTAAATGGAATTGCTTTGAATGGTTTTCTTGACTGCTTGCCTTCCAAGCAATGTATACATGGTTCATTGTCCACCTTATCATAAGACACACCTATAGCCTCACCTTTTCTAAGTTTATCCAGACCTATTCGGCAAAGGTGTCCTAAACGCCTATGCCAAAGTCTGCAATCTGACGTATCAAGGAGCGCATTAGAGGCAATTCTCTTAGGAACATTTACAGTACAATTTAAAGTGTACAGCCCACTACTTACAGAACCACGTAAAAGAGCCTTTCCAGTACAAGAAAAATTTTCATAAAAAATACAACCATTTTTATCAAAAACTACATGTAAACCGTTTTCACAAGCTTTCCTAACAGAGAGTAAATTACAATTCAGGTCAGGCACGGCAACAACACCAGTCATTGTTCCTTCACAATCTTTAGTAGAAAAAGAAATATTACCTATACCTCTGCAACTTATCTTCTCTCCATTTGCAACCGTTACAGTATCATTACTACCTGCTTCATTATTCAACCTTACGTTCTCTAGGTAATCAATATTATGGCACATGTGGTTGGTCGCTCCAGTATCAATGAAAAAAGTGGTACTCTCTCCTTCTACACCATTGAGTGCTGTCTTCAGAGTAACATTTTTTACGTGCTTGTCCTTCTCGTCCTTCCTTATAGGACAATCGGGCCTTTTATGACCTGGTTCACCGCATCCATAGCATTTGATAATTCTTTTCTTCTTACTATTATTGGAAGAAATTTTACCTTGAGAAGATTTCAGAGCGGAAGTCGTCGGTTTGTTCTCCGGAGCTTGAACGTCTACGGTTTTCGAGAACTCATTCAATAGCTTACTTTTCACCAATTCACTTGTGATTTTTAAGTTGGAGTTTTCCAGAGCCATAACTAAGGGATCGTAGCGAGGTCCTAAACCTCCGAGCATAATCGCTGCCAAACTTTCATCATCAATCTTCTTCCCGATGTCTGCTAAATCTTGCGAAGTAGCTACGATTGCGCCAATATAACGCTCAACATCATTATCGAAGTCTGACAAGTTATATCTATACAGCCTTCGCTCCAGGGCCAATTTTCTGCCCATTCCCTTATCTTCAAAAGCATCTTTAAGAGCATCCCATGCTTGCCTGGCAGTCTCAGCGCTCCGAACATGTGCGATTGCGCCTCCGTCGATTGTCAAACAAATCTTGGTTAAAGCTTTCTGATCCCTTTTATTTGCATCAGAGGGCTTCTCACCTGAGTAACCTTCTATGGTTTCCCATAAATCCTCATGCATCAAATACATACGCATTTTGAATTTCCAGATGCCATAGCCGGCTCTTTCGCACAACGGTTTTATCGATATACCAGCAGGTCCACACGACATTTTTCTACTTTTTTACCTCGTGCTGATAACGAATGTTGTATATTGAATAATTAAGTTAAATAAGAGCCAAAGTAGTAAACGTCATGTTTTTTATTTTTTGTGACAATCAGAAAAAACACAATGTCAATACGAAATTAGATTATTAAGAATAATAAATACAAACAAGTATTTAATGCATACTTTGAGTATTTACTACAAAAGTTCACTCATCCTCTAAAGAAAAAGGAGGATCCTCCGACCAGACGGCTGTCTGGCGGGCAACTGCCCGGCGTTTTTTTTTTTTTTAGTTGACCTCTGAGGTGATGATTACTTAACCGGGCTTTCCTGCTGCCTTAATCTACTACACTCAAAGTCTCCAACCAGAGGCAAGCCCGGTTAAGTAGTCGGTGGTTGATGTCGGATAGTCTTAGATACCTATGTCGTTCGCGCGGTAAATTCTATTTGCGCGATGGAGGATTTGTGTGACGTCATTGTCTTTTGATATGTAGTTCGTGTGTGGCGGTGTAACCGCTACAGATTCATAAGTACGCGAGCAGTAAGTAGCGACCAGGCATTCCAAAGACAATTTCCACGCAAACTCCGCCCCAATGCACCCCACTACTCCACTATGTGCTAAACGCTAACACATCAGTAATAAAGTTGAATATCGCGTGCGCTCTTTGGTCGTGTTCAAGCACGGAACTAAAGTAATAATTTATCTAGAGAAAAAAATACGTTATATTTGGATAATAAACTATTTTCTTACTGTCAATAATTATTTTAGACATAAAAGCCGAGTAATCTTGTTTTTGTTTCAAATAATCTTTAAAAAATACATGGATTTCGAATAAAAAATGGATCGAGCGAAAATTTTCCAATTACGTAACTGTCTTATATATGGAAAGACACAGATCCAATAAATCATATACTAAAGTTCCATTTTGATTGTATATGTGAATTTTTCAGAATATTAATGCAAATTAACACACAATTTAGGAAACCTCCTCTTAAATTTCCTCTAGCTTGACAGCTAAGGGGCGATCATCTGACCCAGATGATCACTGCTCAGTATCATAGTTTTGCGCCCTATCCCTATTTATTTAGGGCAAGCTTCCGCCAACGGCTTCGCCTGCATGATATCTTTATAAATAATTATAGCCTATATTACTCAGTGATAAACTGATAATATAGCATTCTACTTGTGAAGGAATTTTTACAATCGGTCCAGTAGTTTTTGGGTTTGTTCATTACAAACAAAGATATATACTTTTCTCGTTATAGACTTGCGCAACATGTAGGTAACTACTACATGTAGGATATTGTTCTTGCATATCCCGGTATTCATCCTCTTTGTAGCCAAATTTCATTTTTCATTCAATAAATCGATTCTAAGTTAGAATAATTGTAGGTTAGAATTTCTAACCCGGCCATTCTTTGAATTTTACAGCCCAACGCCATGCAAGACCTGCTATCTAATTGCGCACATTTTCATAAATGATTTAGACTAATCTGTTTCATTTTGACAGTTCAACAAAATTCATTGCGTTATTTACGTTGCTGAGCAGATTTTTTTTTCGAACATATGAAGCAATGGATTAGCAATCTGTTTCAAAATGATTCAGATTGTGAATGGTCGTGTTTTACGCAATTAGGGTGCTGTTGTCATGAGTTTACTCAGTCCTAGGCATATATATCAGCAGTCATTTCACTACTAGAACTTAAACCTACACTCAGCAGAACTGACTCAGATCAGACAATTTTAAAATTATAGACAAGACATAGATTACGTCAATGTTTATAACAGAAAACCGTTACACATTACAAATACAAACAAAGCTAAATAAACAGTGAACCAAATTCAAAAAGTCACAAATTAAAATTCGAACCCGACTCGATTTCCTTCCCAAAATCGTGCGCCAGCGCAGTCTGGTTGTACAGGAAATGACGTCACATCCCCCTATTGTGTTGGCTCGGTGGGCCCGCTTGTTACGCTGATCCTACCTTAGACAGTTATGGTAATTTCTAAGTTCAATGTAAAAGGTACTTCGGACTTTTTTATGTGGTTTTTGACGGTATATAGCTTTAGAGATTCAGATCTTTGTAATGATAGGTAATGTGATGGCATTATAAAATTTAAAAAAATCTGCAATGTACTGGGGATATTTTTAAGATCTTTACGCTTGGTAAACCGGTTGTTGACATCAATTGTATTAAGCCTTTTTATACGTCCCCCATGGATATAGTCTAATATGGCAGACAGATTCATGTCATGACAAGAGATGCACAAATGGCTTTTTTTTTGGTTAGGAAATTATCAAATAACTTCTCCCGCTCTGGGCGGAGCGGGAGGGCGTGTCAGACTCTTACTGACTAAAACCCACCCGTGTTCCTTCAGTTGCATTGTTGCCGGTGGCCACGATCTCCCTTTCGGACTTCTTCGCATGCACTAATGGCTGTGAATTTAATACATTCAGATTCATTAGTCGATCTTCTTTATGGTTAGATAAATTAATTGAGTTACTAAGCAGGTATCCATTATGTTCACTGCAGTCTTACACTTTTATGATTATGGGATTGTCTCGACTACAAAACTAGGGTACCTATGAACACCATTACATACCCTCAGACCAAATAATAAAAAATTGGTGTTACTTCGGGAGTGTCGACAGAAGTGAAAACTTGAACAAGATCGCCTTGGTGGAAGAAAAATACTTGTATAGAACAGTGGTCCGTAATCTTATCTAAATAAAGAGCACGATCGCATTTACAAAAAAAAAAAAAACTTCCGAAACCTTTAAAGTAAAAGTACTTGCATAGAACATTGATCCGTAACGTATTATAAATAAAAAGCACAATTGCATTTACAAAAATGAGGTGTCGTCATGGTGTCGCGAAATCAATGGTTTAGTCCCATCTCAAAAATGCCCAACGCTGCGAACAATAAAGTGAAGCATGCCAAAACTACACCTCCGCTCGGTGTATACACGCTCACACGCATACATTTATAACCAGTTACAATGAAACTACAATCAAACTACACCTCACTAAGTGCACACATGTTTACGAAACCGGCCTCACGTCACTGTTGACAGCGTTATGTCTTGGTTTTTTATTTGGTCTGAGTATCATCATACCTACCTACATCATAATTCATCAGACTTTGGTATCTAGCCAGCTGCAAATGGCAAGAATAATTTTCCCTTTTTTAGGGTTTCGCACTTCAAAAGAAAAAAAAATAAACGGAACCCTTATAGGATCACTCGTGTGTCTGTCTGTCGGTCTGTCCGTCTGTCACAGCCCATTTGTTCCGAATCTAATGAACCGATTAAGGTGAAATTTGGTGGGGGGCAAATAATAAAATTTAAAAAAAAGTTTTTCAACTCGTATCGTGTGACATATCAAATGAAAGGGCTTGTTGCGAGGTTTTTTTTTAAAATAATATATTATTTAAAAAAAAAAACCATTATTTATTTATTATTTATTTATTATTATTTTAAAAAAAACCTCGCAAATAATATTAATTTTAAAATAAATACATTTAAAGATATTTAAGAAAATAGATCAAAATTGATCATTCCCCCTTGGCTTCGACCGAGCCTAAAACATTGAAAAAAATACACATAATGGTTCTTCACTCATAGATTACAGGAAAACCAATAAGTCTTAAAATAACATGGTAAATCTCTCAAAATTGTGCGTACAAATTTACATATTTACATTTACAGTTGGAATGTATGAGAGGACATGTATTTCAACTACAATGTTAAGATTAGATGAATTTATTCCCGACATGCAATTGGCCGGTTTTTACTAGACTTTCAAGCTACCTTTTTTTAACAAAAACTCGTTCAATTCAATTGATATAAAAAATATCAAAATCTAACGAAATATCTACAACACATAACATTAATTTTATAGTTAACCCGTATGTAACTGTCTGTCGACAGACGTCTCGGTTAACACATTTACACTGACATAGCTGCAATTATTATTATGTCAAAATTTTACTAATCGATCGTCAATAGTTAAAATTTTATTTATTATGTCGCACAGTCAATGATGTTTATGGCATTATATTAAACAAGCTGTTTAAGAATGGATAGACAATGTTTTAGGGGATAAAAGTAGTCTTTTATTATAAGACTAGGTAACTTTGAAATATCGAGGAAAATGTCTACCGTTTTTTCCATTCAAAAACGGTATAGTAAGTATTCACTCAATGATAATGTATGAATTTGTTTTTTTTTTATCAGTGACTTTTTCTCATCCCGAGTCAAAAGTTAGGAAATATTAACGCATTGACGGACGGCGTAATAAAAATAAAACTTGTCTTGTGTCTCGTTACGTGTCCTTCAACCGATGAATACTTTTAATCTCGAAAAATCCACGGGCAAAACTAAAGTATGAACCAAACTCAAAATCTCACAATCAGAAGCTGAGCCCCAAAAAATACGACGCCATCTTTAAATGTCAAAAATAATTGATCAAAAAAAAAAAACAGACACACAGAGAATCTTAGACATTACATTACATTACACAAGACAAATTACATACAGATGTTCTGTACGTCGAAATGTGAGCAGGTTTGTGTTTTTAAATATGGCGAAGAAAGACTAGTGGCCTTTTGTTTGACCTTGTAGCTTGTCCGAAAGGCGTGAATGGACTTAAATGAGGTGGATTTCAAGTGTAGTAGGTATGTAGTGGTTATAGAGGGCGGTAGTTGGCTGAGATTAAATTGAAGTGGATTCGCTCTGATGCTCTATTAAAATGGAATTATTTCTACAGCCCTAGGTGTAAATGTACTTTCAATTTAATTTGATACAAGAACCTGGTACCTAGCTAAAGTATATTAGTATTATTAGTGTAGTAGATTTAGTTCAGAAGACTGATGAGCTCAGTTTTTCAAAACTTCCTCTCTCCTACTCTTTTGCTGTGCCTGACAGGGTCCATAACGATCTTAATATAATTTTAAGTTACCACCTAAGTACACATTGTGGGATGCAAATAAAGTATTAAGTGTTGACTAAGCAAGTCCTACGTTTTCGGGTTTAATATAGTAAATTGGATGAAGCACTATTTACTTAGGGTAGAGGAATTCAAGAATCCGATTTTCGATTCCATAAATCTTAAAATCTATTCAAAGTGATAACGAGAAAATTCCAACTCCTATTCAGCTTGTGTAAGAGCTATAAAGAAACCAGTTTTTTACTCTTTAACAACAATAAAAAATCTATTCTTGTATTAGCTACCAACACATTACTAGTGCGATAGTTCTTAAAATGCTATAGAAGTTTATAGAATAGCTCTGTGGCTGCGAAGCTGGTTATCCAGTATGCATCGGACGTACACTGTCGTCCTTATTCAATAAACCCCACTTTTTTGCCCTATTACCCTTCCTCACCCATAATTCAACAATAATGAAGATGCAAACTACTTTTGATCACAAAACATCAACTGTTTTGGCAGGGCGATCCACATAACATAACGATTTAAAAACCAAAGAGGCGTAATGATTGCAGAATCCTACCAAGATGGCCGACCCCGATTCTTTAAGTATGTATCTGTTATGTAATAGTTGAAAGGCAGACGTGGACTTAATTATCAGGTTTTTTGTTTATATTATAAATGAGATTTATATGGGTGAGTATTATTATGATTACAGGTGATTTTTTAGTATTAAAGGCATTCCTTGGATGTCTGTCGGAATAAGTGTTTGCCATTCGAGATGGTTTTTTTTGACCAATCATACAAAAATACGGAGTATTTTGAAGCCCGCACTTAGTAAGAATAAAGACTAGCGCACATCGGCGGATGCCATAGCAGAGTATTTTAAATTTACCAACGTCAATTCTAACGTATCTAATGGTAACAAGATATATAAATTCCAAAGCTTTGAGACCGACCACGGAGCATCAATGGGGGTTTCACTCTGTGGTATTGAAGAGCGCACTGGAGGATACCGCGGCAGGCTGCGAAAGCATGCGGCGGGACGCGAAGGCATGCGATGGTATGCGCCGAAATACGCTAGCATACGATCGTGGAGAGAGACAATTTTCGCCGTGGCATACCGCGGGATTCTGCGGGTTGCTCCTCGGCAAATCCTCGTCGATGCCGTCTCCTCGCCGGCCGCAGGCGTGTATTGTCTTTTTAATGAGATGACAGCTAATAGAGATTGTATGGAAGAAGAAGTTCATGCCGATCCCAAATAGATTGAGATGTGGGAAAGAGGATGATGACCCCGTCCGTCACTGAACGAAAACAAAATGATAACCAAGGTACATGTTTTAAATTACATAAGTCGGACCGATGACCTTGTGAAGGCCGCAGGAATCCGCTGAATGCGGGAAGCACAGAACCAGTCGAAGTGGCGGTGCTTGGGGGAGACCTATGTCTAGCAGTGGATGTCTTGCCGTTGAATTGAACGTTGATGATGTAAGTCCGAATCCATACATATCCAATGACTCTGACTTATGTAGTTTTAGGCAGAAGCTTTCAGGGATAGCATGAATTAGGCATAGGGAGATTTGGCTTAGCGTTAATCGATGTCGATGTTAAGCGGAACAATGAAATCGACTTGCGTTGTCGCGACCGACCGTTGACTCGACAGCGGTAGAACAATTTCCGTGAAAACTTTCATAGAAATTGTTCGACGGAGTAGCGTCGCGCCGGCGCCTGTCACCTGTCTGCGTTGAGCTTTTAAAAGAGTCTTAAATTACATTGTACAATGTTGAGGAAATAATATAATGTAAAAGAAAACACCTCACAAAATACAGTCTTTAAAATTCAAGTTTACAAGCAATCCGTTCACAATAACTGCCCACGTTACTCGTAAGTCGGAGGTCGCAGCGGTCACAACTTATAAATAACAGAATAATTACTAAAGGTAAATGACTACTGATAATCGTACAATGAATGCCGTAGCATTATTCTTAGTATCCATTTAGCTATTGTGTTTATTTCGGTTCCTTGTGAAGTGAAAAACGAGTAGCTAGCGTAGTGCAGCCCGATGCAAAGTTTATGGCGGCTCGGAACATGAGGCGAGTCGCTGCGTAGTAACAAATTCATGTACCAGCGGGGGTGAGGGTTGCGGTACTGCGCAGCCAGTAGCGCACTTCAGAGCCGCCACAAAAATTGACGCGTACTATAATGATCAAAGCATGCGGAGACTCACACCGAATGAAAATGACCCAATTAAAATGAGCCTTCAAAACAATTGCCAAACGTGCGGGGCAGGTTCTCCGTATATCTAACGCAAAAAATAAATGAATTTTGAATAAAAGTGACCCTTTTGGGGACCATATTCAAAATTCATTTATTTACGTTACACGTCCGAGTTTGGATCACAGAAATACATATGTGTACAAATTTTAGCTTAATCAGTCCATTAGATTCGGAGCAAATTGGCTGTGACTGACGGACAGACAGATACACGAGTGATCCAATAAGGGTTCCGTTTTTTTCCTTTTGAGGTACGAAACCATAAAAAGCACCCACGTAAGCAAAACGATTAGTTTTTGATGAAAGGAACTGAGAATAAGTAGCTAAGTAAAAGCTAGGAGTCTGGACTTTGATCCAGGTAATGAAAATAGGCTCGGTCTCGATGACCCTTCCTTTTTCGACTAAGGACTGTGGATGTACCTACTTCTCAACAACCCCTTCAGGGCAAATAGGCTTGATGTTATTTCTTTTTAATTCAAAGTCAAAGTCAAATCATTTATTTAAAATAGGCCCATGTATGGCACTTTTGAACGTCAAAATTTACAAAATAATATAATTGATTCTAGTCGCCCCTTCCAAAAGGTAGTTTTCGTATGGAGAAGAATGGGCAAGAAACTCCACCGTTACTCTTTTAAAATGTTTCACAATAGTTTGTATAAGTATATACATTAGTAAAATAATTATATGTGAAGGTAAAAAGAATTAAAAATGAAGCAACGACAGATAATTTAATTATGCGATAGATACATGGTGCTCACATATTTACAAACATTGTAAAAGTAGACGATTTTCCTAATGTTTTTAAAATTAATAAGTCAGTGTGTGAGGAAGTAATCACAGAATGTAAAATCAATGTAGGTGTACAGCTAATAAAATAACATACCTTAACTTATATCTATTTCGCATATTATTTTAATGCAGCACAGTTTCGCAATAAACTCGCCAGCTCCTTTTGCGAAATGTCAAATTTTTATTGCAATTTTACTCTAAAAGGTTTAATGGTTTTAGCTCTATAGGTACACTATGTTTATGCAACTTGAAATGATCATAATATGCCCAATTCTTTTATTCTATCGTCCGTTATTGGTTTAACGTAACTAAAGTATCTTAATCAATTTCAATGCGTTAATATACGGTATAAAGAATGTTAAACGTTGATTAAACGAGGGACATAGGTACAGTGCGTGCCACTAAAGATGAGACTTGACACCCCACGTGGTTTGACTTGCGCAGTAGACGATTTATGGTTCTCTTTAGCGGTATGAAGTCTGCGCCGGGGCGTCATTGGGGCGGCGCACAGTGGGCTGAAAATCGGCTTTCATAGACATACGGTATAAAGAATGTTAAACGTTGATTAAACGAGGGACATAGGTACAGTGCGTGCCACTAAAGATGAGACTTGACACCCCACGTGGTTTGACTTGCGCAGTAGACGATTTATGGTTCTCTTTAGCGGTATGAAGTCTGCGCCGGGGCGTCATTGGGGCGGCGCACAGTGGGCTGAAAATCGGCTTTCATAGACATTCGATTTTTTTTTCGAATTGGTCAAATTTTTTGATTGGAATTGTTTAAAACAATCATGACCTTGAGGTGTAATTGGTATGACGTCATAGAACATAGTGGAAGATAGACTTTTGATTTTTTTTCAAAATACTTGTATGGGAATTATCATAAAATCTTCAATATCTCAGCTATCGCATATTTGCGCAAAAGAATTCTTTCACACAAAAAATCTCCTATTTTTTTGCCAATTTTTGATATATTTCACTTTTATGGCAGAGGTGCGATGAAAAAGAAAAAAAATAAAAATAATTTTATTATTTTTATTTCTTCATTTATAACGATTATAAATGAATTTAATTACGCATTAGAATAATATAACAAAGAATATATAGCACAATAGTCTAGGCCATCGTGAGCCGCTTTTTTAGTCATTGATTTTTATACTACCTAGCAGAAAAACAGCATCTTATACGTAAAAAAACAATTCTTAAATTGTTGACAACAAATACTCGACTTTATCGGAAGCCTGACCCTTTTAGCCTATAACAATTACCGAGAATTATTGCTAATAGGTACCTACCTATTAACTAATAGGTAGGTGATCACTGATCACCTAATTTAAGTTTTATTATGACAATGAAGGGTTTTTAGGCTGATTACTAATCGTTCTCCAGAGGTAGAACTTACAGAATCACTGTGCCTAATGGGTTATTATCATTAGGGTATAATAACAGTTAAACATATAATATACAACTACAAATATGACTTACATTTAAATTTTAAATAGTTTTATATAAAAAAAAATAGAACAAAAATAGTACCTAAATCTAAATACATTCTAAAAATAAAATTTAATTGATTATTTACAGACATGCTCTAAATTAATACTAACAAAAGTAAAACTAATAAAAAGTTAGTAAATAAACAAAAACATCTTAACCTACTGTTAGTCACAATCACTACATTCTGATTCTGATTCAGATTCGGAATCTAATTGATTTATATCGCAAAATTCGACATCGGGTTCTTGCAGGTTATCCAAAAGATCCCGAGTTTCAGAGAAGAGAGCTTTCCTGTTCTTTACATCCATAATTGGTCTAACTGAAGAAATGAGAGGGTCTGAAGTGAGAAGAAGCATGTTTAGAATGTCCTCATTAGAACATTGTCTGCTCTTTTTTCTTGAATGATGACATCTAAATCTTCGAAAGTCCTTATTACGAGCCTCTGATGCTTCTTCTGAAAGACACCCAATTGGTACTACTGCATTACAAGCTATAATATCTGCCCCATGTACAAGTAACTTGTGCACAGTTGACGACATGTAATACCAGTTATAAAGTGCCAAATACCTCTCTGCTGTCTTTAGGCAGTACTCTTTAAATTTTTCAATATATATATTTTCTTCTGATGTAATAGCCTGTAAAATAACAGCAAATCTCCGAATCAAATTCTCATCCAGACCCGTAATGGCTGCGGTTTTTTCCGGAAATTCAAAAAATCTCCGTGCTGTATTTCCATCGTTGGTTGTTCCTGAGCCTTGTTTAACCACACCTATGATCAGGTTCAGTTCCCGCTTGAAACCGTCTTGGATTGTTTTTTTCCTTGCCTGCAGAATAGCTTTATCTTCTTCCCCTTTTGCCATCCATTTTTTAAGATCTTGTCTGTAAGAAATATTTAAAAGGCATTCCATGCAATTGATGCGTGCATGTAACGAAGACAGCCCAAATTCGTATAAATTCTCAGAAACAGGCCTTTTTAACACTTCCGTTAAATTGTTCATCTCTGAAGGTTTTGCCAAACATAAATAGCAAACTGAGCTGGCTTTGGCTTCAGAGATGTAAGTGCAGACCTTGCCATCGATCATGGTCATCTTAAGGTCATGGGTGACCTTGTTGCTGCCACTATCTGTCGGTCTCAACGCTTTTATTTCTTCTTTCATACTGTCTAAATGCTCATTGACAACCAGTTTGCTTTCTTTCATGAAGCTAAATCGCACGGGACGACAAAATGATGAAGAACAGGGTTTCGGGTTTTTCCATATGGTGTCACTGCCATTGATTAGTTTCAATGGAACTAATGATGTCATGAAGACACTAGAATCATCATTTTCACTGTCCATTGTCTGTTTATATCTGCTCTGGCTAGACGCACCGTCAAATCCCCATTTCGATATTAATATTAACTGTTTCTGTTCTACGCACTCAGGTAAACTGTCGAAGATTCTTTTGACTGTTAAATCTAATAATCCTTGAAGAGAAATTTTTGCTGATGAATCCGTCACTGTTATTGTTTGTTTGGAAGGATAACATTGTAATTTCGCCTGTTGAACTTTGTAATAAGATGGATACAAATCTTTTACGCCTTCACGTATGGCTGTTTCTCTCAATGTTATATATTGCCACTTAGATAATTTTAAAGAGAGAAATATGCCAAGTGCCTTCTCGGGTGTGAAAACTTGCTTGGCCAACGATTGATGAATTAAATTATTGAACTTATCAGCAGCTCCTGGATTTGTCAACATGAATTCTAGTGCTGAAGCAATATTCTCCTTTCCTTCTTGTCTCATCTTTATGATAGCAGCATATGCTATCTCACTGGACTCACAATTTTCTTGATCTGTAATTCTCCTTCTTTTTTGTTTCTTTCCTAGATCTTGAAATGGTTTACGAGTTGGTGCCTTTCTTTTTGTCATTGTTCCAACTGATATTGCTGCTGATGTAGATGTGGAAGGTTGAGGAGATATGGCATTTACTTCAGAATCCACAATGCCTGAAGCAGCAGGTACTTTTATGCAACTAGGCCAATCAATATCAGTCTCAAGCCAGTTTTTGTGTTCCTTTAAGAAACACTCCAGTTTTCTGTTGGCTTGCTTCCATTTCCTTGTAATAGCTAGTGTAATCCTTCTGCAATATTCTTTTAATGTTAAATTATCTTCATCGGAGAGATTTAAGTTCAAACGAGAAACTACAGCATTATATAGTGCAAGGCTGTCACTGTACTTCCCCGAATTCTTCAAAATCATGAAGAAATCTAGGTAAGTAGATAAACTCTCCATTTTTTGCAAGCACAATTTCACTGTTAACACAAGGGGAAATCAATGTGAACTGAATAATTGTTCCCAATACTGCACTTTAAATACCTGTGAGATATCTGTACAGAACTAAATTAACCCTAATGATTATAACTCATTAGGCACCTGCACAGTGATTCTGTAAGTTCCTCTGGAGAACGATTAGTAATTAGCCTAAAAACCCTTCATTGTCATACTAAAACTTAAATTAGGTGATCAGTGATCACCTACCTATTAGTTAATAGGTAGGTACCTATTAGCAATAATTCTCGGTAATTGTTATAGGCTAAAAGGGTCAGGCTTCCGATAAAGTCGAGTATTTGTTGTCAACAATTTAAGAATTGTTTTTTTACGTATAAGATGCTGTTTTTCTGCTAGGTAGTATAAAAATCAATGACTAAAAAAGCGGCTCACGATGGCCTAGACTATTGTGCTATATATTCTTTGTTATATTATTCTAATGCGTAATTAAATTCATTTATAATCGTTATAAATGAAGAAATAAAAATAATAAAATTATTTTTATTTTTTTTCTTTTTCATCGCACCTCTGCCATAAAAGTGAAATATATCAAAAATTGGCAAAAAAATAGGAGATTTTTTGTGTGAAAGAATTCTTTTGCGCAAATATGCGATAGCTGAGATATTGAAGATTTTATGATAATTCCCATACAAGTATTTTGAAAAAAAATCAAAAGTCTATCTTCCACTATGTTCTATGACGTCATACCAATTATACCTCAAGGTCATGATTGTTTTAAACAATTCCAATCAAAAAATTTGACCAATTCGAAAAAAAAATCGAATGTCTATGAAAGCCGATTTTCAGCCCACTGTGCGGCGGAAGGAGCGGCGGGAGGCGCGGTCAAGTCTCATCTTTCGTGGCGCGTATTGTACTCTTAGGGAGTCCCTTAATAAAAGTTGGTCCGTACGTCCGAATGAAAACAACGGAACCCTTATAGGATCACTCATGTGTCTGTCTTTCTGTCTATCATATAAGATTTGCAGCAATTGTCCGATAAGTTGAAATTTGGCATGCTATGAATTTCTGTGACCCAAACAAGGACGTGTAACGTTATTATATGAATTTCGATTATGGGGATATCTCTTGAGGGACAATTTAGAAAAAAAAAAAGTTTTGTAAACTGTACCGTATTACTTATCAAATGAGAAAGCTTACTATGAAGTCTCAAATATTTTTTATGTGTAACATGTTTCCTCTCGCTTTCCTGCAATCTGTGGGAGTGATTTCGTGAAAAGGAACGGAAGTGTGTAACAGGAAGCCGGTGAAGCGCGCGCTATTTGGTATGACCAATAAGCGTGGGCGGTGCTAGAGTTGACCTAGATCCCTATGTAAAATGTACTCTGTGAGTTGACCGTCAGATGGTACCAACCCATTTTCCGAGAGGTTGGTACTTCCTGTCAACTAAGATGTCAGATGTCACATTATGTATATATGCGACTACTTTCCCTCGTATTTTTATTCATTTGTACCTACTTTCTCCCCCTGGAAGGCTGTCAATACCGAGTTAGTCCCCTTTCGTATAATAAAGGAAGAATTTTTATAATAAAACGTATGGATATATGGCGGCACTACGCATCAAACACCTGACGTCACACAGATCCTGCATCGCGCAGTTAGAGTTTACCGCTCGAACGACATATATATGACTATCCGACATCAATCGTTGGGCAGTTGTCCGCCAAACACGACACCCGTCTGGTCGGAGGATCCTCCCTTATCTATAGAGAATGAGTTTACTCTTGTTCCTAATACCTCTAAAGATATAATAAACTTTGAATATAATATTTTAATGAATTAGCACATAACTTCCGTGATTAAACGACTCGAATCAATTGGCAAAAGTTTGTAAATAGTTATTAGTTAAATGCCATTTTTAAATTCTCACGATTTCGCTATTTTGACCTCAATAACCTTTTGCATTAAGTTGCGTATGTCTCATCTATTTACAGATTAGCCTGACAGTATTTGTATGTTTCACACGCTTTCAAGTTTCTTAAGTTAATATAGGCAACTGAAGGGACACGGGTGCGTTTTAGTCAGTAAGAGCTCCACCCAGACTGGGAGAAGTTATTTGATAATTTCCCACCCAAAAAAAAAGGCTAACAAGTTTTCCAAAAATAATTATGCCAACCTAGCTATTTTACATAGAGCGAAATTTGTTCAGAGGGTTTCCATTCAACCATGCCCTGCCATATTCATTAAAAAGCAGTACCCTAATTGCGTAATACACGATCAATCACATGTTGTTTCGATTTGAAACAGATTGCTAATCCATTGCTTCATAAGTTGGAAAAAAAATCTGCTCAACAAAAAGTCCGGTTAAGCAGCCAAGACCTTAGTGGTCAAAACTGCGTGCTGCCATGTTAAAAAAAACAGTGGCACTCCGGGAGTGTCGACAGAAGTGAAAACTTGAAAAAAAATCGGCACCGCGGTAATCAACGCGTTGATGTCTTTTTAACCGTCTTACGAATTTTCGATCAGGTCACGTGTCCTGACGCGAGTTTAACATTTTTTACCCATTACAAAAAAAGTGCACAACGCCGCTAAAGAAGTTTTCACTTCAAAAAATCTGCTCAACAACGTAAATAACGCAATAAATGTTGCCCAACTTACAAAATGAAACAAAGTAGTCATAATCGTTTACGAAAATAAGTTACGCAATTAGGGTACAAGCCAGTATACAGTGAGGAGATAATACGACAATGACAATACTAACGCATAAAAATACTCAATCCTTTATTGCATTCCATAATAATATGTACTACATAGATGGTATAACAAAGTAAAAGATCAATATGTACCCTGTCGGGCACAGCAAACTTAGGAGAGAGGAAGAGGGCTAAGTAGCAATTCAAGCAATTCAATATTATTATAATTTTTATTTTATTTTTTTTATTCGAAATTATTTTATTTAAGTACACAACAATTATAAATTATTAGGTGTGTTGAATTTGGTGTATAATTACGTAGAATATATATATATATATTATTATTAGTTATACAGGGTGGCAGGGACATCGACGCGAAAATTGTTACCATGGTGTCCAGTCCATGATTCTGAACACCCATGCGCTGAAATTTTTCGTCGGTTCTTAAAAAAAAATCCGTTGTTCCTTATATTTTCACCGCGTAGGTATTGCACTTTTCTATGAAACAGCAGTTATTTTTTTTGCCGGTGAAAAAATTTTACGCTTGGTCGTTCAGAATCATGTACTTACTGAATCCATAGTAAGCCGACGTTCGCACAGACGTAATAAAATCGCGGCGGAATTTTATCGCGCACTGGATTTTCAACTCTCGGTGTTAATCCAAGCGTTGAGAATACAACGCGCTGGGTCGCACTCTCGTCCCAGCGCGTTGAAAAATACACTGGTGGATTTTCAACTCTCGGCGCTAAGCAGAGCGTTGAAAATCCAGTGAACGAAAAAACAATCGCCGTGATTTTATTACGTCCGTGCGTATGTCGGCTAACAGTTTTCGCGTCGATGGCCCTGTGTCTATAGATAAAGTATATTAGTTATTTTAATTTTATGTATTGTATAAAAATAATGAGGATTTCGGAACTATGAAATAAACAAACATCGTAATTAAAAAAGTGATTTTTTCGCACTGACTAAATAGTAGTGATTGGCCGACTATGGATTTTACCGAGCAGCCGACTAGCTATAATGACTGAACTATTGCATATCTTTGATTGAATATTTGTAAGCAGACTGGAAACGTCATTAGCTGTACACAGTTTAAGGCGAAGTTAACCGACTTTTAATGATTTTATACTGAAAATCACGTCTAAACGAGTAGTGTTAATGATTTGGAAAAAATATATGTTCAATTAGTGTATTTTCTTAATAAATTAAATATATGAATATTTTATATCATGTTTACATTACATAGTTAAATTAATTTGTAAAGTTATGTCTAACGCGGATAAAAAACTGAGAATCACGCAAAATCGATCAAGCGTATTTTTACCTTCACCATTTTAAAGATAATTTAGTTATTGATCTATTAGTATACGTGTTTTATTACAATATTATTTGTTTTATGTATGATAAATAAATAATGCGTCTAATTTAGGACAGCGCTCCTTGATGGGCGAGTCCTGTCTTAATTAATTGCCGTATTGTCGACTCGACCTTGCATGTGAGAAAGCGAATCCTCAACGGGAAAGAGAAGTTATTTTGAAACATTCCGATGCAATTATTTTTCGACTTAGTCTGACTTTCTCGTAAAACGCTCGCTCTAATATGATTTAGCTGCCTGTAGCGCCCGCAATATCGCGCTAGTCTGCACGAGCCTTTTATAGTCCCCTGCAATCAAATTAATGACGGATACCAAAATCCTTACAATACCTTAATCGCTTCTTCTACCTTTTATGAACTTTGAATGGTAACTTAATAATTTATTTATTATCAATTCTTGTGAGCCAGGGTTGTCAATAATTTTAACGTTGACTTATTAAACGCTGGTAATTTCAAATTTTCCTTTGTTCCTAATTCCGACAAGTTGCTTATAAAATCGTGACATAATTTAACTTGTGCTGCTACGGTCCTTAAGTACATAAACATACACATTATATAATAATAACTAACGAGGTCTCGACAAGTCGTCAGCGACTGATAATGAGTACAACCTTCTGCTCGTCCACGCGTTAATCTTAATATTATGTATTTTACATAACGAACACATAAACATTATATTATGTAGGATTGGATAAAGTAATTTGTTTTCTTGAGATAGACATCGTCATCGCAACGGTGAGGGGGTATTTATTCAAAGCGATCAATCAATCTGCCCACCCTTATCCCAACTATGTAGTATATTAGGGTCGGCCAGCTGAATACCAGTATTATACATGGAGAGAGCCTATCGAAGCGCCACAATTCAGTTACTGGGTAACACGACACCGCTTGGTAAGACTGGTTGTCAGACTCTGGGCTGCAATGGCATTGACAATGTCCTCCTTCAATACTTTCGTAATGTTCGCTTGGCTTTTTTAGCCCTTAACCACTGCTGTACCCAAAATTAGGTTTACCTACAGGTTTTTAAATTGGGTATCCTTATTAATTTCCGAGTTCGTTTAAGTTTCAAGGGTTTATTACATTTATGGTATTGGCGTTTAAAATTGGCTTCTAAATAAATACATGGTGTAAACAATAGCATAAGCAGAGAGAGAGAGAGTGGGCCATAATCCACCACGCGTGCCCAGTGCGGATTGGTGGATGTCACATGTCTTCGAATTTTTTAATACAGGACATGCTGGTTACCTCACAATGTCTTCCTTCACCGTTTTGAGAGCAGTGAGGATAAATTATTATCTACATAAAATAAAGTGTCTGTTTGATTTCCATGTGAACTATATAGAGCTGTAAAACTATTTTCGTGCCTGCGACTTTAGCAGCTTTCTTATAATTTTTAAGTTAAAAGAGTATTAACAACTCTAGATACTTTCAAGTCGATTGTGAGCGTCCGGTCTGCACCAAGTGCAAAGGGCAACTGATAGAAATCCGACGACTGACGAAACACGAAGTTTGCCGAGGGACATTAAGAAAATATAAATATGTACTGTAAGTATTTGTTTTTCTCACCCTATATTGTTTTGCGACAGATAGGTAAATGTTAAAGTCAACTTTGACTAGAAATATTATGTTTATTTAGGCTCAGACGATATTTGTTCCTTGATACCATAAAAGTTTTTGAAATCAGTTGTTTTATATTTTGGTTCAAATATTGTGGGATATCGTGTCATTTTTATGTTTTTTTTTTTGTTTAAAACCTTTTTAGTTCTTTCGTAATTAGTGTTTGGACCTTGACTTCTTTTTATTGCTATTATTATTATTTATTTACCGCCAAATATTAAATAATAAAATAAACATTTCTAAATGGATGATCGCAGAATGTTTTCACCATTGCCTAATTATCTAGTCGCAGGCAGATTGTATGATTCGTTATATTGAACTGGGTGAAATAGGTTAGGTTAGGTTAGAACTGCGAAGGCGCGCGAGCCGAGCGAGCGGTGCCGCGGCAGAGGCCGAGCGCTACTTCCAAGTTGCTCGCAGAAATGTTTTCACCATTGTCTAACTATGCGTGTTTTCGCAATATCCCTGGGGTTTTCGCAAAAATTCGAATTATCAATCATTCTAGAACATACATAGGTAGGTTGTAAAGTGCATCCTACACAAACCTTGGAAATATAAAATTATTATGTATTACACGTAGACTTTGTGGGAATTAAAATATAGTTATATGGTCGCCGGTTTATTCTATATTTTGTTGTGGGTAGTCAATTATAAGCCTTCGTCTGGCTTCATCTCTATGAGTAATGATACTTAAGTACAAAGCGTCAGTAATGATCATCATCTGCCTAGCCTATTCCCAATTATGTTGGGGTCGGCTTCCAGTCTAACCGGATGCAGCTGAATACCAGTATTTTACATGGAGCGAATGCCTGGCTGACCTCCACAACCCAGTTACTGGGTAACAAGATATTCCTTGGTAAGACTGGTTGTCTGACTTTTTGGACTTCTTACTACCCGTAACGACTAGCGACTGTCAAAGATCTACGTTGACAGCCGAGACCAACGACTTAATGTGCTTTCCGAGGCAAGGAGGTGGGCCAGATATGTATAAATGGATGTTGGCCACCCATCCACGAACCGACCGCGGCAAGCGTAGCTTGAGGCTTACCGTTTGATCGGCTGTTATAATTTAGTTTATTTTTCATAGTCCATGACCTTAACTGTTTTCTTAGGGGAGACATAAAAACATCCACTTTACCTAGAGGTGAACGCTGTTATCTGAAATACAAGTAGGTATTCGCTTTATTTACTGGATTCTCCATTCATGACAAAATGGAAAAATAAGACAAGGAAACTTCTCAATCTGTCATGTTTTTGACAACATCTATCATATTAGTGACAAATTCTGTCATATTTTTGACAAATTGTGTCATATTTTTAATAATTGATTAATTATAAGTAACAACTCTGAGTAACGGCATTGCCTAATCTTTGACTGAATCAAGTAATCTTCTCTACCCACTTATAGGTGATAACTACTATTTACTATTAAAAAAAAACGTGATAACTATACCATGTTAAAAGCCTTACACAGTCGTGGCATTACCTCACTGGTTCGCTGACTAAACTATGATGTCATATAGGTAAAGTGCGCGAAGTGGATTTGTATGCATGTCTAGTTTCACATAAGATGATTTTATTTTACATTATACACCTAACACTAAAATATATAAATTATGTTCAAGTATATGAAAAAAAATGAAATATAGGAACAGCTCACTGGGCATCAAAAAATTCGTCCGCATCGCTGTCAGCAGGGAAAGTGCCCAAAAGGTTGGCAGCATTGCCACGTTGTATGGCTATGCTGATTCTTAGACCGAAAAATTGGCCAACCCGGTCACGTGAAGAGTTGAACAGATGGTTTTATTTTTTTAATAGAACGTATTGATGAGGTCACTTATACAAATTCGGAATTAAATGATAATATACGGGGTGGATTTTTGAGACGGGGAGTAGTACCCTCAGGCAGGAACCTATAACTATTGTAGTTACAGGAAAACGTTCTTAGGACACTGTACTTAACTTTTTGCTACATTCACATATTTTGGAAAAATGGTACTTACAGTCCATGACATAAAAATCAACTCTCCCGATTTATTTTATGATGCCAATCGATCCAGTTTGGTTCAAATATTAAAATACTCTTCTTGATCAACTGAGGTTAGAGTATTAGAGAAGTCACTGATGACAAGTATAGCAGGCCGTAAGTACATCAGTGGTATCAAAACCAGAATAAGCTGACCTCTTGTCCTATTGCAACTCCTTACTACGTCAGGCCAGCTCAAGGTAAAAGTGTTATCACTTGCGGCTTACTGTACTAAACTCATGTAGATTAGACATTACTTGTCCTGCTTACTAAATAATTTCGCCGTCTGTACAAAGTACGTCCTTGTAGAAGAGTCGTGATTCGCTCACACAAGAAATCAATATACGAGGAATGATAATTATTATCTACATTTAAGTTTATAGTTTCCTGTTCCTATTGTAATGGGAGTTTATGTTCTGTGCTGTAAATAAAGTTGATTGAATTTTATAATCTATAAAAATAAATAAAATTGAAGTGTCTGTTTGTAATGTCAAAATAACAGCTTTTTACTTAATGCATTTCTGCAAACTCATATCAAATACTTAGGCCTTTAGCCTAAGTATTTGATATGAGTTTCAACTTGATATCTCTACGCCTTCATGAGGGAAAGGGTAATAAGTTTATAATTGTAAAAAAAAAATGTGATGGAACTAAAAATTTAAGGTTTTCGGAATTTTTCCTTTATATGTGCTTTATACATTGCTTCATGCCAAATTTCAAGATTCTAGGTCGACTGAAAGTACCCTTTAGGTTTTGATTTTCTTGCGAGTAGTTGCGAGTTTCAAAATATGCGGCTTAAATTGCTGTTTCTTTCGATTGCGTTGCCACAGAAGTTTGATTTTGTTACAGCTTAAAGGTATTATAGATTTGAGTATTTGATATGAATTTCTATTTAATACCTCTACGCGTTCATGAGGAAAGAGGTAGTAAGTTTAAAATTAATAAAAATATTTTTATTATGTGATGTAACTAACAATTTACGGTTTTCGTAATTTTTCTTTTATCTGTGACGTTTTTCGTACCAAATTTCAAGATTCTGAGCTCACGGGAAGTACCCTGTAGGTTTTGATTCCCTTGCGAGTGTCGAAAATTTGCGGAAATTTGCGGCATAAACGGCTGTATCTTTTGATAGCGTTGACTTAGGAGTTTGATTTTTTTACAGCTCCAAGGGACAGTAAACTTGAGTATTTGATATAAATTCCAGCTTGATACCTTTACGCGTTCCTGAAAAAAAGGTCTTGACAGTCAGATAGACGGACAGACAACAAATTGATCCTATAAGGTTTCCGTTTTTTCCTTTCGAGGTACGGAACCCTAAAAACGAACTATAGAAAGATTTGGGGAGGACTATTTTGTCAGTTTGACAGAATAGTCCGATAGAGTTGCAGTCCCATAGAGAAAGAGGCGAGCCCAGAACACATTCCGACTCCGGGCCGAGCTGCTACTCTGAATTTCATAATGGAACAACCCAGTAACAATTTGTCCGATCCGATGTCGAAGCAAGGGCTTCCTGAATTTTTCAAATAATTAATAAGATGAAAATAATAATATATCACCAATGGTCAAAACATTGATCCTGCTTTTGATAGTGTAAAACCAGTATCCTGAGACTATCGACTAGTGTCGATCGGTTGATTGCGTCATGTTCGTGAACGGGCGCTGTCAGTAGGGACTGGTGATCTCATAGCTGCCACGGTTTATTTTAATCTAATTTTTGAATCGTTTTATTTTTTATTACGGACGCTTTTAATGTTCTGCATCGTTCTCACATGTATAACTTCAACATGATGTAACCAATATTTTGTAACCAAATTTTGATTTAAAAGAGTGTCCATGGAGTTTCTTGCCCGTTCTTTTCCATAGGTACCTACTACGCTTTGGAATGGGCAACTAGCTTCATCTTTCTGACTGACCGACCCCTTGACAATACAAAAGTGCCTGTAATTGGTTTATTTGAAATAAATGCTTTGAGTTTGAGTTTGATTCACTGCACTTCTGCTTTTGTTACTACAAAGTCAGATGTAAGAATATTAATTAACTACCTGCTGCAACAATACAATAAACCGGTAGCGATATTAATATTTTTTTCGCACAAAAACATCACACAATTATTATATTTCCAAGGTCTGTGTAGGATGCACTTTACAACCTAGCGGGTAGGTGTGATACAGACAGAACAATGGTGTAGCGAGGTGAATTACAGACTACGTACTGGGTATAGGTACCGTTGACAAAAGAGATGAGTATACAGTGCACAAACTTAAACACGTGACTTTACTCATCATTATTTTGTTTTTTACATCTATTTAATATATTGAATCACGTTTTAATTTTAATAAATTATTTTTCGTCATTACGTCATTACGTCGGCGCCGGCTGTTGCTGAAAACCAGCGCTGGGGCTCTGTCTTGCATAGGGTCGTAGCATAATGCTGAGCGATAGCCGATTTGCGTGGATGTGACGCAAAAAAAAAGTTTTAAATACATAAATGAGAAAAGGTTGGGGAACCTTTTCTCATTTATGCATTTAAAACTTCTTTTTTGCGTCATGTTTACCGCAAATAAACGTTTTTTCTTTCTTTCTTTCTTTCTATTATGAACAACTTTTACTACAGGACCAAATCTGAAATCGCGAAAAAAGAATCAGCTGTTCCCTATATTTTGACGAGTTATGCTAACATGTATGGAAAGCTGATTTATTTTTCGTGATTTCAGGTTTGGTCTCATAGTAAAAGTTGTTCATAATGATGAGTAAAGTCACGTGTTTAAGTTTGCGCACTGGTTAAAATTTTACCCTGTATAACAAACAACAGTGTGTGTGTAGTGATGAGTGTGATGTGTGAGTGGTGTGTATGTGGTTGTGTGTGTGATTTGTATTTTGTCTATTTTTTTAAAATGTGCGTTTTGTTTGTGCAGAATAAACAAGTTTCTTTCTTTTCATTTTTTTAGTATGTAGGCTGTATTAGTAGTAGTAGTAACTCTTTGTGAATAAATTAATACGACTTCACCAATTTCTGTCGAATGGTATGATGGTGTAATTACAGGTGTATGAGACATCTAGCTAGAACTAGCTCTTTAAATGTTATTGGGTGGCCAGTAAGTAGGTGGCCCATCTGATGACATCTGTAATACCTAACCACGCGTTAAATAAATATAAATCTAATTCAATTAATTTAAAACCCAAATTATATCAAATAAAATACAATCTCACAATACTGCAACAGAATACATCAGGATAGAATAAAATGTAAATGCAATTAAAAAACACGAATTAATAGGTAAATATTATAGAAGTCACAGAATTAAAATAAAATGTCAAACGCAATTAAAATAAACGAACGAGAAGGTACAAATTATAAGGATCATAGCATTAAAAAAAAACAATACAATACAAACAAGTCATTATAAATATAGGTCAAGGTCAGTGTCAATCAAATTAAATGCCTTGGCTAAACATCCGGAAGCATCGCAGTGCGCTGCTATCCCAGAGACAAAGTATTTCTACTTTCAAGTTTGTCTTTGCGCTTTGTGAAGGACCTCTTGCTATACTCGTCTTTTAGCTTTTTTCGTAATTCATGATTTTTTTTATCGATCTTTAACCCGTCTACCAAGCTGTTTTGTTGACTGTACGTGTATGGAAATTAAGTAAGTACTAGGCAATGTCTGTAATAAGCAATAGCTTGGGAAGTGCGTTGACTTGCTAGCGGATTCTAACGTGTGGTCAATTCTTGGGCTTTGCTTAGTTTTTTCTTAAGGGGAAATCCACGGATTCCATCGGTCTTTTTTATTTTAGTCCCTCTGGTTACTACTTCTATCGAATAAAACCCGAAGGAGTTCCTCATCATACCATGAGTCGGGAGTGAGGGATTAACTCGCACCGTGTGCTTCTTTATATCCGTAAATGAAGTAGATTATCAAGGATACACCTTAAAAGTCACTAGTTTTCTTTTAAGTCTTGATTTATGAGTAGGTTGCCAGACGTCCCGAATTTTCCGGGACGTCCCGTTTGTCAGGAGTAATTATGAGCTTACCGCCGCGCCGCGCGCGTCGGGACATACTCTCCCGTATTTAAACCTTATTTGATTTATTATTAAGAAATCTATTGCATTACGGTTGATTGACATTGAGAAGTGGAAGAAAAACATGGAAAGGTTTTCCAAGAATGAAATCCGTAACATTTTTCTAATTATATCGTTTATCTTCAATAGGTATCCTTAGTTACAACTGTTTTGTGGAAAGGACTTTTTCGCAGATGATCTTGAAATGGACTGATGCATGCAACAAATGTACCCGCGATTTGATAAAGAGTGAATTTAATGACCATTTTCAACTATGACTGTAACAATAACTGCATTGAATTTTACAAATATGTTAAATCAAATAAAGTTAAATTGAAACTTCTTTAAACTATAAGTAGTAATAAATAAATAATAAGAACGTAAAATACATGTTTTTTATGTGTTCCGGGAAAAGATGGAAGTCCCGTTTTTTAAACAAAATTGAGCATTTGTTCCTTAGCAAATAAAAAATATTTGGCAACCCTATTTATGAGACACAATTAATTATTTTATCTACCTACACCCATGCTATAAAACCTCTATAAAAATTTCTGAAACAGTTAGCTTATTGCCAACATTAAAACAGCCAGTGTCATAGTAACCATAAAATCATCCAAGTGATAAAATGTTGTACAATTTCATTAAGCCACTCGAATTTCAAAAAAAGAACACTGTCATGCACGCGCGTTTCACTACCACAGCGCCGTAAGAAAAAATAAAAAAAAAAACTTATAGGTTATTCCAATTCACGTCGTATCCCGCCATTTTTGTTCGATATTATTATTGAAAATTTTTATTACTTTGTTGTTTACAAAAATGAGTGATACAAGCTTTGATAATACACCACCAGATATTTCTAATGCAGCAAAGGACATTTCTAACCAATTATTACCAGAAAAGTCGAGAAAAAAAAAATTGTACAACATCCTATGGTTACAGAACCTTTTATAGAGGATTCTTTTCATATCATGGGTGTAGATAAAGTCTTGTATGCAACTGTATATAATTAGGTATTAAAACACTCATGTGATAATAAACCTACATTCGTGTTTTAATACCCCACAACAGTTGCATAAATAACAATATTGTTCAAAGAGATCGTGGCTGAGTAATAACAGCCGCACGGGTCGATCCATCAGGTTAAGCTACGCTTGCCAGGGTTGGTCCGTGAACGGGTGACCATCTATCTTTACATACCGAGACTCCGCCGTGCCTCGGAAAGCACGTTAAGCCGTTCCTCCCGGTTGTCAAATTATTTATTGTTACGTCACCCCGGGGATCACATGGGTAGTGGTTATAGCATACCCACCTAATAATCTTGGGACATACACATAAAGAAAGGAAATTACAAAACACAGTTACTGAGGTCTAACATACTTCTCTGGTCAAGCACCTCATTTGAAAACATATTTTCGTAAATCAACGTCAAATAATTTATTTCAATTAGACACAGAAATGTCACTTTTGAACGTCAAAATTTACAAAAAATATATATAATTGATTCTAGTCGCCCCTTCCAAAAGGTAGTTTTCGTATGGAGAAGCATGGGCAAGAAACTCCACCGTTATTCTTTTAAAATGTTTTACAATATTTTGTATACATTAATTAATATAATGATATGTGAAGACGATGCACCTGGAATAAGATTACTATACCACAATAGGTAAAAAGAATTAAAAATGAAGCGATGACAGAAAAATTAATTATGTGATAGATACGATATTCCTATTTTTTAATTTTTGGAAGTAAATAATAGGCTAGAAAAGGTAGGTACTCACATTATCATTGGACATTGTATTACATCCTCTAAGCGGCAGCGTGTACTGCAGGTCCCCTCGTTCCGACACGTACTCTCGAAGACATGAGGAGTTGCTGCCCAGACCAGCCGGGTACACGATGCCGTTGAAGGAGTCGTAGATACTGTGGGGGAGAGAGGCAGGTAACTAAAGAGTTTATGAGGAGTTGGCGAGAATAATTTCAAATTAAAAACTTCGAGCTAAAGTTGATAAGTGGGTATGACTTGGTAACATAATTATTAATACGAAGGCTTATTCCTATAAATTAGGTCTTTACCTATGTGTCGACTAAAGTTTTCGGTCGACCACGGGGTCCATTTCTTAGGTCAACATTTCCAGAACGGAAGCGGGCAAACCAATATCACTCGAATTTTTAACGTATAACGATGACGAAAAACGTACAAATGCGATGAAAACAAAACGCTAACCATTAAACAAATGATTAATTTTCAAAAAAGAATTCCATATTTTAAAAATAAAAATAATTTGAAATTATAATTTTTAGCGGGAAAAGAAAAAAATGGACTTGAAATAGCCAGTACGGTAGAACGGCAATTTCATAGGTAAAGACCAATTATTATGGACCGTTATTTTTTAAAATGAAGACTCTTGTATCTTTATCAATAATGAAACAAAGACCTCATAGCTTTGAATAGTAGATCCTCCCATTTGGAAGTAGCTATCACAGGGAAAATTTGCTTACGAATCTATTTATATGCCCATTTTAGCAATAAAACAAGCTACCATTGATATGCAAAACGATTCGTTTTTGTTTATCAGAACCGAGCATTAGAAGATGGGTCAAATTAAAATTGCTAGCCAAACTCTGCAGATGTGATGGATATTTTACTATTGATATTTAAACATGAAACAACAAAAAAAAAAAGATTTTTTTTGGGGTCAACGACCGTTAGTGTTGTAGTTACTTGAAGTATCAGTTTATAAGGCAGTTTTTTTTGTGTAAATTTCACAGACGTGATGGATATCTAAAAACGATGACACAAAAAGAAAATAATATTCTCAACTCATACTACAAATAACTGTACTTCCAGCGGTCGTTGACCCCATACAAAAAATTTACATATTACTTATATTTAGATATCCAGCACGTGTGCGTAGTTTTGCTAGCTAATTTAATTTGACCCGGTAGGCGCGTGGGGCGCCTACCGGGTCAAATTAAATTAGAAGGTAGGCGCCGGTAGGCGCCCTACCCTATCCTATTTTGGTCCCTAGCCAGAACCGAATGTTTTGGGTTTAATCAGAACCCTTAGAATAGAATGTACTTATGTACTATCATGTGACTTTCCTGTTAAATTATTATTTTACATTTCTTTTTATTTCCTTTTTTATTTTTATTTTTTACTTGTGCCATAATTATGTTGTGTTGTGTGCCTTTTTGTCTGTGCTAAATAAATGTTTTTTTTTAAGTATAGGTCAGCTATACTCCATTTGAAATAAGATTAGACATTTAAACAAACCTTTTTTACAGTCCGTTCAACCGATTATGTCTTCTATTGCGTTGGTGCCATGACAAATAGCTGCTGCAGTGAACAGTTGGTATTATAACCACCTTTTTGCTTTTAATGCCATCCTTATGCCTACTTTATAGAAGTCAGAATCGGTTGAACGGACTGTAAAAAAGGTCTGTTTAAATGTCTAATCTTATTTCAAATGGAGTATAGATAACAATTTCCGAGAAGATTTCATTGAAATTGTTCCCCCAGAGTTGCGTCGCACCTCTCTGCGGGAGCCTTTATCGAGTGCTAAATACCCTGGATGCACCGATCCCGTGTCCCTTGTGCTTGTATAACAGAGGACCTCAACTAGGCTTCTAATAACGCAATTTGGATGATTAATGAGCAAAATTTTAAGAAGAACTGTTATATTCCTTTAACGGTAGCACAGATAATATAATACTACGGTAGTATATTTTGTCAAAGCCTTAGTATTATCCAACAAAGAATAGGTATGCATAAGAATAACATGGTCAAATATGTTCAAAACAATATTTAAAACTAAAATATGTCTTTTGAAATCCGCCATCTTTTGTTAATGTCATTCTAGACTATCCTAGTTTCCAAATATCTTCAAATTAGTTCATTTATTGTGCAAATGGTGGCTTTTACAATTTGCATGTCCAAAGTGTCTTTATTTATCTATTGTCTGCCTCTAATTATAAATAATATGCCGAGAGGTAATAATTACTTACGTGTTTCAGAATAATTAGGTATTGCAATCAAGGTTAGTTGGCTGAAGAATGAAATAGTAAAACTATTATTTTAAGTGCTTAGAATGATTATAATAATTTTTATCTTTATATTGAGGAATTACCATATTTCCGCCATACCTATTTCTGATATCAAACATCATTGTTTTAAAAATGTTTCCCAGACGACAAAACAAAAAAAAAACAACACGATGGCAACACAGTTCCATACTTTCAAGCTTATTAATTTATTCTGGTAACGGACTTCAAAAGAGAAGAGGAGGTTCCATGTTCGTCTGTGTTTAAAAAATAAACTGTTCATCAATATTTTCGTCAATTGAGGACCGATTTTGAAATATATTTTTTCATTTGTTAGAGGAAGCTTGCGCGGTAGTTACATATAAATTTTATTAACTTTGCTTGGGTAGTTTTTGAGTTAGCTTCAATAATACGTATTTTTCCCACTTAGTTCATGTGGATGATGTTATAATAACTTCTTGTCACTGTTTTTTATACATAGCAGGTAGTTGTATTCGAATTTGTGTGGGGTAGGTACCACAATTAAAAAATGAAAAATAAAAACTTTTACAAAAAAAAAAACTATTGACACAGATATATTATAATACTAGTACTATTGACTTTCGTGTCTTTGGTTTTGTATTTTCTTTTTTTGCCACCGACTTCCGAAATTAAAGTTATTTTTCACTTCGTAGTGTTTTTTTTGGAAGTTGGTTGTTTGTTTTTTTTTAAGTTTTTAATATTACCATTTGGACTGTAAGCGAACATAAATATGATCAACAATACAACAGAGGTAGTTATGTAAAAATTGCTTACATATATATTTTTTTCACTGGTTATTTTCAGATACTCTCCTTCCTAATGACCAAAACCTTAGACAAAAGTATTAGATCTCTCTCTTACCTATTTCTACCGTGTGTGCTTGCGAGTGAGACGGTGACATGCATGCTGTCCTTCTCGCACGCCACTGTCAGGGTGTCGAGAGGAGCTACGGAGCCAGGCCATGCTGTGTCAGCTTCCGTGGCTGTTCCCACCGTTGTCGTTGCTAATTCTGTGGAAAAAAAAAACATTTTTTTTAAACAGAATTCTGCCACGCGTAGCGGGTTCAAGGGAGACCCTTTTACATTTGCCTGGGATTTGCCGTAACAGGCGTTGAACTGGATGGTTCGGGATGGCCTTTAAAGTGAAAGACAGAAAGTAAATTTATTTTCGTTATTTATTTACTACTATAGGCATTTTCTACCAGCCAACCTTTGGGTGATGCAGAGACAAAGATTGGTAGGTGCAATGACGAAAATTATGGAATAAATATTTATATAAATTAGAGATGCCGCGAATACTCTGGTATTCGGTATTCGGCATTACTCAACATTTTTTTTTTATTCGTCGAATACCAGATAATGACATAACATAACATCACGCCTTGTTTCCCCGAAGGGTTGGGCAGAGGTGTCCCTGTAACAGGTTCACCCACATTTCGCCAGTTATGTTTTTTAAGTCCCATGTAATAGGGGGCGAGCCTATTGCCATCAACCGGGCACAAATCCAGACTCCGGGCTGCTACTGAGAAATTTCAGATAGAAAAACTCAATAACACTTTGCCTGACCTTGGAATCGAACACAGGATCTGATGCTCAGCAGTAGTGCTTGCGACCACTAGACCAACGAGGCAGTACCAGATAATAGTGTCTATTATTCGAGACTCGACGAATAGTTGTCAAAATAAATGTTTTTGATAATCTGATCAAGTTCATCACGGTCAGATTGTCACCGACGTTATCGATATTAACGTCGATATATGTAGGTATGAACGAAAGGTTGGAAGATTTTTACAGTAACAGTGAACAAAAACTTACTAATTGAACTAAGAAGCATTACTAATTGTAAATACATAGTATTAATTGCTTACTAAACTAGACCACATAACACAAAATAATTTACTACATAACGTTAACAACTACTTTCAAATCTAAATTCTATATCCAACGAAACACAGTCAATTTTCCTTTACAAACAAAGCTATTGTTTACATCAATTATCGCACATAATAATTACGAAGGCAGAAAGCATTACAAATTATATGTAACTGATATTTGTGTTTAGAAAGTTAAGAAAATAACGGATCTCACGTGCGGTAGCGGAACAAGATTGTGATACGGTTTTTTTTTACGGTAAAGGAAATATAGTGAAGCAATCTGTATTGCAATTTGCAACCTTTATTTATCGTATGTCGGAGCAAAAATACGCAGAACTCAACATTCAGTGGATCCCAAATAGCAGGAAATGATTACGCGGCAGGCCCAGAAAGAGATGAAGGGATGAGCTGGACTCCTTCTTAAAGGATTGGCCTTCAATCGCAGTAGACCGGGAAAAGTGGAAAGAGGGAACTTTGACCAGCAGTGGGACACAGGGTTTTAAAAAAGAAGTCTTGATTAGTCTCCAATATGTAGATATGTACTGAAAACCATGACGATCAGCGCTCGTTACCAATACCCTAAGTGCGTATCTAACTTATTTTCGTAAACGATTATGCCTAATTTGTTTCATTTTGACAGTTCAACAACATTCATTGCGTTATTTAGGTACGTTGTTGAGCAGATTTTTTTTTCCAACTTATGAAGCAATGGATTAGCAATCTGTTCCAAATTGAAACGGATTGTGATTGTGTTGTATTACGCAATTAGGGTACGGGTCTTCTTCATCCATACATACATTTCAATTTCTTTTTCATAAATACAATGTTACAAACAACAGCTAGTTTTAAATAAACAGTCATACCATCTCTATATGGGTTGGCAACACCCTACCAAACACCCTACTCTCCAATGTACAGTGTATAACGAAAACCCTGTCCGATCCATGAGGGTGTTGTTAAGAATCATACTGAGAAACTATTTATGTGGTAAATTTCTGAGAAAAAAAATCAAATTCAAAATATTTTTACTTCACATAAACCTACATGGGCACTACTAGGTGCACGGTTCCAATTGGTCGTTTTCTATGGAGAAGAGCCGGCAAGAAACTCCACGGTTATTTTTTTTTTAGTCTCTTGTCGGGTTACATGGGGCGCGCGCAGCTGTCGTTTAGCGGGTATCTACAAGTCTTAACTAATGAGCTCTGTAGGAAAGCTAGTTTATAATGAAAAATTGAGTTAATTTTGGTAGTAAAAACGTGAATTTAGAATAGCAATAACTTTTTTATTTTCGCAAAAAAAAATGATTTTTGTTACTTTTTGTTAATGTGGATGCGCTCCCTTTCGGATCAGACAGGGTATTTGTTACATGCTGTATACCAAGGGTGGCCAACTTCGTTAGACCCTTTTTTTTTTGGGTGGGAAATTATCAAATAACTTCTCCCGCTCTGGGCGGAGCGGGAGAAGCGGGGTGTCAGACTCTTACTGACTAAAACCCACCCGTGTTCCTTCGTTTGCCCTGTTGCCGAGGGCCACGATCTCCCTTTCGGTTTTCTTCGCACAAGATCTACTGTTTACTGACGAAACCCTATGCGATCTACCAATTACATTCTTCTTGATTTTTTTTATGAAACGGTATTCAATTACGTACGTAGTATTTTATTAAGAGATCATAAAATTGAAAATTATTCTTATTAACTACTTATTTATAGTAGTGCGAGTATTACGTCTGAGCTACTGCGAGAGAAAAGAGGAAAAATAACGTGATGGAACGGCGATTGAAAAATGATACAAGATGATGCGTGCAGCAGTTGGTGATTACGTTGCGTGGTGTGTTCTACCTATTTTTTATTTAAAAAATATTTATAGGTATGTTAACTTAATTTTTTTTGCCACGATCAACGATCGATCGGTCGATCGCGATCGACCGGTTGGCCACCGCAGTGTATACACTATACACTGAGGAAGGACAGATTCAATTTAACAACCGCTACTAGCAGTTATGCCTTCCGTATAGAGAGAGTTATCTGTCATTGGAGACACATCCTGACATTTCTGGAATTGCTGCAGTGCTGAGTTTGTTACAAGAACTGGTCCTGTGACTATAAGAAAGGATCATTACGTCTTATCTTACAAGCAGCGACTGTGTCTTCCGCAATCCTTATAAATGTAATCTTGGGAAGTCGGGATTCGGTTTTTTTAAATTGTTGAATATGTTCTTATTGGTTTATTTCTGGCAATTTATAGAGGTATTCCTAGTCTTAGTGCACAGTCTCTGATGTAATAATTATGATGTCATTGTACGTGAAGATATTTTTTTTTTTTAAGTGAAAACTTCTTTAGGCGCGTGGGCATTTTTGAGATGGGAAAAAATAATTGTTCTCGCGACACCGTTACCGACACCTTATTTTTGTAAAGGCAATTGTGCTCTTTATTTATATTACGTTATGGATCAATGTTCTATGCAGGTATTTTTACTTTAAAGGTATTGGAAGTATTTTTTTTTTAGTTTTCGCTCGTGTCGGCACTCCCGGAGTGCCAGTTTTATTTTATTTTAATTGAATTTAATTCCTTTTTTCTATTAAATTATGTTATCATTGCTCGTTGTTTTATTTAACTAAAGAATGAATAACGTTGCGTATTTTTTAAATGGTCTATTCAAAGCAGGTTCCAATGCTATTCATAATTTCATACCTTAGGTATTGAAGTGATTGATCGAAACATCGTGATTTTTGTACAATATTTATCACATACTAGCTGTGTCCTTCGGTTTCACCCGCATAAGTCTCGATTCCGTGAGAATATAGAGATAAAAAGTATCCTATGCCCTAACCCAGGTTATGGTCTACCCATGTGTCAAATTTCATCCAAATCCGTTCAGCCGTTTTAGCGTGGAAGCGTAAGAAACTAAAATACAAAAAATCTAATTCTTCTTTTTTATACTTCAAAAAAAGAAGAATTAGATTTTTTGTATTTTTTCTTATTTAGTTTAGAGTAGCTTTAGTCCGCGACTCCGTCAACAGCGTAGCTTATTACCATTTTTGAAATCGGATGAGAACTGTCGAAGATTCCTCCTTCATACAAATTAACAAACTTTACCTCTTTTTAATGTTATATAATAGTAAGAAAACAAACTGTACTCATTTTAATCTGCTTTATCCCTTAAATTGTCACCCCTAGATTCCTTGGGTATTTTATGTTCAAATTTCGGATAAAGGTTGGAATTGGGATGAAAAGAACAAAAAAAAAAAACAAATATCTTTGTATTTTTATTGTTTTTTTTTAATGTCACATAAAACGGACACTGACCATTATACGTGCAGTTATGATAGCTGAAGATATGTCATATTACAATAGACATTGTACAATAAGTAATAATAAAATAAGTATATAGGGGCTGTTCAAGTATTACGTAAGCCGATTTATAACAATTATTTAGCCCCCTCCTCCCCCTTGTCAGCAAAAGTAAGTAAAGCTCTTACCCCCCCCTCCCATGCTTACGTAAACATTGGTATATGCATTTTTCTTTTAATGTAAGTAGTCTGTTTTTTTTTTTTTAATACAGTATTTATTATTTGTGGGAATCCCCGAATATGCGTTTCGTTTTTAAGCATAGACAATGTGTGGGTTGCCATATGTGTAAAAAAGTAAGTTCTTACAGCTGACGTAATCACCATCTAGACCCCCCCACCCCGCATGTCATCAAAAATAAGCAAAGTATAGACCCCCCGCCCCCCTATAGTGCTTACGTAATACTTGAACGGTCCCATATAACAACATAATAACATATAACATATTATAATCAGAAACATTCTAGAATCAGCCTCTTAAAACTATCTTATTGGTCGAAGTGATCGATCACCAGCTTTGCCATAATGCTATTGAGTTTTCCTGTTAGGAAGTTCTCAGTAACTACGTATATTTAGGTATAACTATAGCATCTATGATACTTATCTAGGTTTTTCCAGTTTTGAGTATGAATATCGATGGCTATAAGAGTAGGGGAAGACCAAAGAAATGGTGGATGGACTGTGTGAAAGATGATATGGCTAGAAAGGGGGTGACTACCGACGACTAATAAAGAAGTATATTATATGTCAAAGTCAAAGTCAAATCATTTATTTCAAATAGGCCCGTGTATGGCACTTTTGAACGTCAAAATTTACAAAATAATATAATTGATTCTAGTCGCCCCTTCCAAAAGGTAGTTTTCGTATGGAGAAGAATGGGCAAGAAACTCCACCGTTACTCTTTTTTTTTTTTTACAATAGTACTTTAAAATGTATATGGAAATATGAAGTATGATAAAATTGTTTAAGGGTAGGAGAATGATAATGATGATCTAGGTTTTCCACAGGATAAAGAATTGTAGTTAAACTATGATACAATTGATTTTTACATCAATAAATTATCACATAAAAATTATTTACTTTTATATGGTATTTAAACCATATATCAACCCATCTTAAATGGCAAAACAAATACATTCAAGTCAGTGTCTCTCATAAAAACGTCTTGGCGGCGTTGGATGCGCGTGCGCCGGGTCAATGGCCAGTCAACGCCGGACAGCGCGACTTTATACCCAATAAGTATAAGTATGGGTGACTTTTTATATGGTAAAGGTAAACGGTCTTAGATATAATTGGATATTATAAGATATTTTTTGTCCATATTTCGTGATTAATACGTTTTTTGGTAGAGATTTATTTAAATGGGTATCAAAAAGTGTTGGTTCTTGTTAGGCAGTCAATTTGTTAGTCTGGCAACATTAATATCTTATTTTGATTTTTTTGAAAGAAAAAGGAAAGAAAAATAAGTTTATTTGTCACAGAAACATGTGCTTAGAAGAAAAGAACAATAAAATAAAACAATAAATTTAAATATAATCACGAGAACAAAACAGAAATATGCGGCAGCTGCTGGCACGCCATGACTGTGACAAGAAGGTTTGGCTTGGCTTGTGGCAAGAAAGAATTGCCGAACCCAATCACTGCTGGGGGTCTTCTCTCTGGTCCGTCAACGAAGATACGAGCCCGACCGAAAGTAATTGATCCGTCAAAACAACATTCAAATTATGTTTTTCGAACGGGCAAATACTTAGGGAGTAGGAACAACTGTCAAATCGAGTTTTCATTCATTCTTAGTTCGGGTCCAGAACTATTTCTATGTCCGTAAGTGATAGGTACGAAGCAGGAAATACCCGTAACTTAGGCCGAAATTACAGATTTTGGGCTTAGAGACTAGGTTCGTGGTTTAATAATATATTTAAGTCAAATGTTTTAGTTTGGTTGCAAGATAATCAATCAATCGATGTTTTAAGGATGTAATTTTAAGCTTAGCTAACAAGATCTCGAGCGATGTTGTAATAACAACATGGTGGATCCAGGTTCCGTGGAGCAGTGCAGTATCTGCAAAAAAAGCTGTCCAAGGGACAGTTATTCTTACCAACTTCTTGTGGGGGTCAAATTGCAGCCGTTCTTTCATCTGGAAGCCGTTTCCAACGTATTAAAGGAAAAGACTACACGATAGGACAGTCGAACGTGATGTTTTTCGAATGACGAGATGACTTCCATATCAGGACATACCTCTAGATAGATGGACCGACGACTTTAAAAAGGCGGCTAGAAAAGACTGGATGAAAAATAATCTATTTGTTGTATCGCAACTTCGGAGTGATCGAAGTCTATATACTGTCCAGCTGTGGACGGTGAAGGAAAACATCGTGAGGAACACCTGCCTTCTTTTTTTTTGGGTGGGAAATCATCAAATAACTTCTCCCGCTGTGGGCGGAGCGGGAGGGCGTGTCAGACTCTTATTGACTAAAACCCACCCATGTTCCTTCGGTTGCCCTGTTGCCGGGGACCACGACCTCCCTTTCGGTGTTCTTCGCAACTCCGGCAGGCATTGGCCCTAGTGGACCCCTACAAATCTGCTGACATCTCTTTGAGGCGCGCGTGGAACACAACGCGCCGTCGACCCGGGCCTGGTCCTTATCGGACGGTGAGCTACCCATTGCTTACCGTCCGCAAGCCCGCGCCTACGGTGGCCGGAAATCGCCTCGCGATTCCCGACGCCCTGGGCGTCTCCTCCTGCGGCGGTTAGGGGCGTGAGGGCGCGACATTTGCCTCTCCCTCACGCGTTCCGCCTCCTCCTTCGCGAGCATTACAGTTTCGCAGAAGGAGGTGACAGCCTCCCATTTCCTCTCGCTCCGTACCATGGCCTGAACCAGGGCCGGACGCGAGAGATCACCGCTGCCAATCGCCTCAACGAGGACACGGCGATGCTCCGCCCAGAGGAGGAACACCTGCCCGAGAGATATTTCTCGACGGCATGTGAAGTCAATTCACAGGCCCATGGGCGGCTTTAAAACTCTGACACCAGGTTATTCACTAACCACACGAAAAGAAGAAGCAGTGGACTTTGAAAGGCTAGGTTGTTGCTTAAGGACAATCGCCTTATAATGTTCCCACTGCTGAGACACAGGCCTCCTCTGTTCGAGAGGGAGTGGGCTGTACTCTATCACTCTACCAGGCGGGCCCAGTGCGGATTGGTAGATGTCACATGTCTTCGAGTTTTTGGTTCTAGGACATGCCGGTTTCCTCACGATGTTTTCCTTCACAAATAAACGAAATTATTTACATAAAGTGAAGCGACTGTCTAGGTTCTAACCCACGACCACTCATAAGTCGGGGCCATCACTGGTCACTGCTGTAAGTTGATGAATGATGGTGAACTGGTGAACTGAACTTACCGGTGGATGAAGGAAGCTGCTTGGAACGCGCGGTCGCTAGCAGCACTGTCATGAGAAGTAGTCGCCACATGGTTCAGTCTGCAACAAAAGAATACACGTTGTTAATATAATTGATAGTATGTCCCAAAGTACCAATAAATTTCCTGAAAGACTTCGTATGTGGCGATCGTGAACGCAGATTGGGATTTCGTTGAGAGGTAAGACGCTAACCGTCTCATTTCAAAATGAGTTCTTACCATGGACCCATTTTTGAATTTCGAACTTTACACCGACGAAGTTCTACATATTAAATTTGATTTTAAACCCGAGTCGAAGTCGTCAAGTTGGAATAAGGTTCAAAATACAAAAAACTGCTTTCAAATCAGCTTTTGTATTCAGTACTTTAACGGCAAAAAGTTCTAAATTCAAAAATGGGTCCATGGTTTAATCCTTACCTTATGAAGATACATCGTGTTTTGTAATAAGGCCGTAAATGTCTAAAACTGACCGCTTCGTTGTTGGGTAATTCTAAATGCATTGAATATTATAAAAAAAAAAATGACAAGCAGGATGCAGCTCTCCTCTCATAGAAAGGAGGCCGTGTTCCAGTAGTTGGAACATTATAGGTTAATTTTGAGCTTATGATTGTCTAAACGGGATGAAGATTCTCCTCTCAGTAGTTCTTCAACATATACCTATAATACAGGTATGAGGAACAGGGTGTCAAGTTCACTCATCCTCCCACCAGACGGGTATTATCTTGTTGCCGGACGATTGTTGTCGAGACGTTGTATATATGCTAATTTCGCGGTCAACTCTGCTTCCAGCCTATCCCATCTTTGATGCCCTCCCTCCGGTGACGCCCTAACCCGAGGCTCGTACCCCACAGGGGGTGCCCTTAGCGAGCGTTCACCTAGCTTTTTAGCTTAGTTTGTATGCCCCTGGCTGGAGGCTTTGAGTTTAGCAGCTTAAGCCAACCACAGGATCCCCCGGCAACAGGGCAACCGAAGGAATACGGGATGGTTTGAGTCAGTATGAGTCTGACACGGCCTCCCGCTCCGCCCAGAGCGGGAGAAGTTATTTGATAACTACCCACCCAAAAAAAAAGGCAACCACAGGACTGACCGGTTAAATAGTCATGACCTCAGAGGTCAGCTATGAAATGCCCTATAAAAAAAGAACTACGCTGCTTGCGCGACGTAGAATTTTACCTGACATCAGTGTGATGCGTAGTTCGCACGTGGCGATGTAGATGTCGCCACAATATAAGTATAAAAAAACAAGTAAATCTAAAAATACTGACAATTGACAATTCAACACTTCCATTCTCCATGCGTTGGTAAAATTTAATATTTAATCTATTTTACTGGACGAAACATTCTATACCAAATGTTTTTTGTTTTCAATTGTTAATTTCCAAATACGGAGGCTGTTACAGTTTCCTCTCAACATCAAAATAATTGGCCACATATAAATCGTATTAAATATAACAATAGTTACGTAACAAGGTCAGGCAGGCCCTTGTGGCGAATGGTAGCTAACCGTTGGTGAAAGGACCCAGCCTTGTCGATAATACAGCTGATACGATTTGGTCAACGCCTTTTGATACATAATAATTTCAGCTTTTAAATGCGTTAGTGCAGGGTAGAGAACTCTTCTCTTAAGAAGATGTTCATATGCGTGTTTAAGTAATTATCTGTAAACAAATATAAATTCAAATAAAGTAAATTGAAGTGTCTGTTTTTAATGTCAAAATAACAGCTTTTTAATAAATGCATATGAAAGTATACACGGCATTTAAAATAAAAAAACAATTTTTAAAATTTTTGTCTCGCTGTTTGTCCCGGCTAATCTCCGAAAAGGATGGGCCGTTTTTGACGCGACTGTCATTGGCAGATAGTTGATGTTGTAAGGAGTAACTTAGGTTACATTTATTTTAGAAAAAGAGTCTGGGTCCACGCGGGCCAAGCCTTGCAAAGGTTATAACCAAAATAGTAAGAATTCAGCCAAAAAAGTTATATCTTAAATAATACCCAGGTAATAATAAATTACATTCATTGACACTACAAAACCACAGATTTATTATCACAGGACCGAATATTTGAGTAGATAGTTGTCCAAGACTGTATCAGCCGTGATCGGCAAGGCTTTGTCCCTTTCACTCGTAAATACTCGTCATAATGTAAACCAATTCATTTTATAACCATTGGGCTTTCTTGACGCTTAGCATGTGGTTCTTTCTTCGTCCTGCTTACCTAACTTTTGTCTCATATTCAGGATTTTGGGACGAATCGCGTAACACGCTCACAATCCCGAAACGAAAATTTGATTTTTTTCTTCCCAGACTGCGCCGAAGCAAAAAGGAGGGTTATGATTTAGACCGGTACGTATGTATGTATGTTCATCTGTTACCTCATGACTTCGAAATTACTCATCATAATTTGACAAATGAGGTATCGTTGGAAACTTCTTGATCGTCCGCTGGTTATGGTTATATTAGATGGAATATGTCTCCCTCTAGAGGACACAAAATCATGAGCGATTTTTTTTTTTTTAAATTAATTCCGTAAGTATTCACTTTTCTAATATATTTAGTAAAAAGCTGTTATTTTGAAATTACAAAACACACACCTAAATTTTATTTATTTGTATAGATTTCAGTTAGCTCTAAGAAATGTGAGGGGTTTGCATTTGACGATTATCTCACCCGATGCTAATCGATGATGCGGTTCACAGTGGTGCTCGTAAGCTTAGAGGTACCTATTCATCCGCTGGATGTGAGAAACACAGAACAAGTCGAAGTGGCGGCGCTTGGGGGAGGCTTATGTCCAGCAGTGGACGTCTTTCAGCTGAAATGACGATGATGATGATTACTACCACAAATTTATTCTCGATTTGAAGACTTCCAGGTGATAACGGTCCGGGAAACACAGACTCCGCCAACATTGTCTTCAGAGTCTTTTTCTCAGACCAATAGGAAGTATGCACGTAATTCAAAACTCATTCATTATTTAAATATACATTATATAGGAGTCAATAAACAAATTCTATTCTATTTGTAATTTTTTAATGCATTACTTATTTTACCATTCATTATTTTATGTCATGTTTTTTTTTGGTGGAACGGAACGCAAACTCGAAACGCATGGTCTTCAAAAATGGCGGAACTAACCTCAAATGACATGTGCTTACTAATTATATATATATTTTCTTAGCAAACTGCTTGAATTCTCACTAAGGTAAGTCTGTAATTGCGATTTGTGCTTGAATAAAGCACAAAAACAATTTAATTTATATTATTTGGGGCTAAAAAACCTTAAAAAACATGTAAACAAAGCATTAACGTGCCGAATGACTTCACTTCCTGACCGCGACAGAAACGGATGTTTGAACTGTAGTAGAAAACTGTTGGAGTTTCATAATTTTTTTGAGCAACATGCAGTACTTGAATTTAACTTTTAATACGTTTCTTAGGTTTATATAACTGTCTTTTATTGATTTAGTGAAAAAAAAAAAAATGTATTACATGCATATTCTCTATTAACTACCTAATTCAAAAAGCCGTAATTAGTTAGTTTTGGATCTTAGGACCACATTAAACACTTATCTGCCTAAGATGGAGCTGAATACCACGATAGTATTTTATGTGGAGCGCCTGCCTATCTGACCTCCACAACCCAGTTACTGTGTAATATGATACCCCTTGGTAAAACTGGTTGTCAGACTTACGAGCTTCTACTTATCCTTAACGACTGTCAAAGATCAGCAAATGACAGCCGGGACCAACGGTTTAACGAGCTTTCTACAGGCGTGCTTTCCACGGACCGATCTTGGCAAGTGTAGCTCACCTTCAATCGACCCGGGCGGTTGTTATAATTTAAATTCAAGTAATTTAATTCCAGTAACATAGACTCATATTAAAATAGGCATACACAATTACGAATAAAATTGAAATAAAATAATATAAAATTTAAATTTAATAAAATTAAAATTACAATCAAAATTAAAACTCAAAAAACAACGAGCCCTTCACATTCGGATTCATCTATCCATCGGCATAATTTCATTGTCTTCTACCCCTACTTTTTTAGCCACATTTATACTCAAAACCACATATTTACCACAACAACTGTCAAATATTCTTCTGATACATAAACTTTTTATAAGCTCAACATTTGGTAAACAGTCGTACAATATCCTCTTTATGGATTGACAACACCATACCGAGTCACTCTACTTTACCTGTACCCTAATTGCGTAACTTATTTTCGTAAACGATTATGACTAATTTGTTTCATTTTGACAGTTCAAGAACATACATTGCGTTATTTACGTTGTTGAGCAGATTTTTTTTTTCCAAGCAATGGATTAGCAATCTGTTTCAAATCGAAACAAATTGTGATTGATCGTGCATTACGCAATTAGGGTACAGATTTACACTGAGGATGGTTTGATCGAACCGTGCGGCTGTTTTTATTTAGCCACGAGACCCCTATTTAACACTTAGCTAGAGCTAATGCATAAAACCGACAACGTCTTATTTCTGCATTTGCAACAGCCATATTATTCATTATTCTTGTAACAGGTACACTATACAAAAAATCATCACGTTTGCAGTCAAGGACACTAGAATAGAAACAGCACAAAACGTGCGCATACGCAATGTCAGTTGTTGTTTAAACTGAATGTGATAGTATGCTGCTTTATATTTAGGGTTTTTGTTGTGATTTTAAAGTTATCAGTAGACTGACTGACTGTTAGGCAGGAGTTGGTAGCTCGATTGTACCCCAAAAAAATAATTTTGTCTCTCTCATCTTTTAACGAATCACAGAAAAAGAACGATGTTTTAAAATTCCTTAGCGTTGATTTTTAGTACAAGAGGGCTTAAGTCTGTTAATGAGTCCAAAATAAACTTTTCTCAAACATGCTCGGAAGTTCGAGCATTATTTTGACAACCTTCTTCGAGATAAATCGAAATTACTGTAGTGGCCGAATACATGCGAACGCCCGGCCGCCGGGAATGTTTGTATGAAAATCCATAATGATATCTGTCGTGTTCAGCGGCCGAATCAATTGCTATGAAAACTCTTAACTGTTGTGTGATTTAAAAATGGAACGAACATTTTACTTTGACACATGGCAACCAAGGAGGTTACTTATCAAAGCATTCACTGGATTGAAAAGTGAGTGTCATATCATAACCTTCGAGGCTTTTATCATCACTAAGTACAGAAACTAATTAAACAGTACCTAAAAATGAGCCTAAAATAATATCTAATTCCACTACAAATTCCACTTCCATATTTGAACGAAAAGTGTAACAGTTTCATTTGGCCCGTTCACTGCACCACTTGTTCAAATAATATAATGTTGCATAACCTACAAGTAAAAGTATTGTAAATTGTAATGTATGGGACAAATAAACGAACGAACGGTTTGGCAATGAGCTACTTAGTTGTCAGGTTGTCGCATAGCGACTGGGCCACAGTATAAATTAGTGACAGAAGGATCATCTAATACTTTTTAGGTAAAATTTTTGACCAACCGTCTATGGCAAACTTAAGTTCGCCTTTTTTTAACAACTTTTAGCCTGCATCTCACCTGATGGTAAGTGATGATCAGGCCGAACGTGGAAGCGAGCTTCACCCGGAATCCTCAACCACAGAAGAACTGGCTATCAGGTAAGATAGCCGACACACAATAATGTTTTCTGACAGACTTAGATAAGATGGTGGTAGCTAGCCAGGCGGACTTAGAACAAGCCCTACCACCAACCAAACCGAGCAGAATTTTTTGCCCTCACTGGGAATCGAAGCCGGGACTTCTGGGTCTGAGACAGATGGTCTAACCATTAAACACAGAGGCGGTTAAAACTTGCTAAAGACCCTTTCTTTTATCCTTTAGAAGCAAACAATTGGACGGTGCATTGCGTAAACGTAAGTTTAGCCTATCAGCCTACAACGTTCCCGTTGCTGAAACATAGTGACACAGCACAGCCCTCCTCTCTGTGAGAGGAAGCGCCATTACACGGGCCCAGTGTGGGTTGATGTCATATGAGTTCAAATTTTTGGTTCTAGGACATGCCGGTTTCCTCACAATGTTTTCCTTCACCGTTTTGGGATCAGTAGTGATAAAATAATTAGAGAAAGTAAAATGCCTGCCTGGGTTCGAACTAACGAGTCGTGTGTCAGGGCCTTTTCTTCTGGGTCACCACTGCTCGCTCCTAACAAAGGTAGCCTAAAGCATTGATAAAATTCCAAAAAGAGTATAAGTTGTTCGGTAACACGCGTAGCAATTGCTTAGAGTGGTCCTTCTGACTGATATTACCTTTAATGCAAAGTGTGTGGTTATCACGTAAAAGGGCTACGTGAGATTTAATCCGCTTATGGTTAAGAAAAAAAAAGAAGATTATTGGTGTGAAAGTCTATTTGACCAGTGAATGTACGGGACGGTGAGTGTATGTAATATTAAAATCTTCTAATTTACTTTTTAATTGAGGAAAAAAGGAGGAGGTTCGCAAGGCGACGCGTTGAGCATTTTTGAGATGGGGCTAAACCATGGATTTCGCGACACCATGACGACACCTCACTTTTGTAAACGCGATTGTGCTCTTTATTTATATTAGGTTACGGATCAATGTTCTTTGCAAGTAGCTTTACTTTAAAGGTTTTATAAACGCGATTATGCTCTTTATTTATATTAGGTTACGGAGCAATGTTCTATGCAAGTATTTTTACTTTAAAGGTTTCGGAAGTTTTTTTTTTGTAAACGCATTTGTGCTCTTTATTTAGATAAGGTTACGGACCAATGTTCTATACAAGTATTTTTCTCGCACCACGACGATCTTGTTCAAGTTTTCACTTCTGTCGGCACTCCCGAGTGCCACCAAATTTTTTTTGACTTACTATGTTGTTTGTTTTTTTTTTGTAATTATTTAATACTGTTGTTTTTTTTACTGTCATAATATTAAGTCTTTAGTAATTATTACCTATACGAGTCTCGGTAAACATCTTTTTTTCTTTCTTAAAATATTTCTTCGAAATTCGAACAGTGTCTCGTTGTGAATCCGCGATGATTTACTATAAAAACAAATTAATGAGTTCACTAATCCAATCCTATACTATTAAACGAACAATATTTGTATATATATATATTTGTTTGTATATACACTCACGTACTCAAAATCGGCTCTGACGATTTCGATGAAAGTTGCAATATAGGGGTTTACGGGGACGAAAAATCAAGCTAGCTAGATCTCATATTCTGGGAAAATTAGTTTTCTCCGTATTTTCACCCGAGTAGAGCTCGGTCGCCCAAAGTTTAGAGCAAGTAAATTAATAATGACATGACATTATTGACATTAGAATAATGAACATGGCAGCATGGAATTAGTAAGTACCTACTATCATGACAGTATGGAATTAGTAGGTACTATCCTGCACTATTCAATGAGCATTCTATATTTTCACCAGAGCCGAGCTCGGTCACTTGAGTGAGGATCCAAGTGAAGTGAATTTTACAAAATAGCATTACTGTTCATTGAATACTTATCCCAAAAAAATAGAAAGTAGAATGCTACACAATTTATCCAACTGTTTATATATTATCATTACCCCATAAGAACTCCATTGCAAATAAGCTCAAAACACATAATTATTTCGTAATAAAACAAGCATAGTATTACTATACCTAACGTATATGGTCTAAATTCTCCAGCTGTACCTATTACTGAGAGGTTAAGTATTAAGTATTTAACTGGGACACACTTGTGCGTACTATGTATCAGTCGTTGCGACACGTACCTATTAAATTGGTGTATATCTCGTTAGAGAGAGAATGTGTAGTACTTTTACATCTAGCAATCAGTAAACGTAACGTCACATAGGCACGTCTGGCGCACCCTGGGCCATGCCCACTATTACCTTATTGACCCTCTCAGCCTTTTTTTTTTTGGGTGGGAAATTATCAAATAACTTCTCCCGCTCTTCGTGTCAGACTCTTACTGACTAAAACCCACCCGTGTTCCTTCCGTTGCCCTGTTGCCGGGAGCCACGATCTCCCTTTCGGTTTTCTTTGCACCCCCGGCAGCCTGGTTACAAAAGTTTAACTATGATGTCACAGAGCAGCTACTCATTGTTCCCTTGTAATATATAATAATTTCGGGTTCTTGGCTCTACCAAAATCCCTACACACCCACAATCACACCATCATTGTACCTATCCTCACACTTCACCAGCACATTACACACGCATTATCTACACTATACATTTATTTTTTATTAATTAATTTAAACAATTTTTTTTTCTATCATCAATAAATAATTTGTTTAGAGTTTGAAAATTGACCATTTTAATGTTAATTAGATTAAATTCCTCGTAATCCATCATACATGGTGTCCTAGTATGGACGCCAGTTTCTCGCAAAGGATCATATTTTATGCATTTTTATCAAAACGCTATAATTCTTGCCTCTATGTGAACCTTTGTGAAGAGAGAAATAATAATATTACTATTACCTGACTGAATTGCTCGATTTTTGGCGATTCAACAAAATCGTGTAAATGTGTAAGCAACAGACGATCGACATCTTATTTTTTTATTGCCATTGTGCATCGTTTTTTCGATCGAGTAATTAATCAACAAGTGATGCTCGATTGTAACATTGACATTTATCGATCGTTAACAGGTCACAGTAACGGCTGTCATTCGTAGATCTTTGTCAGTCGTTTCATGTCATCAGAAGCCCGAAAGTCTGACAACCATTCTACCAAGAGGTATCGTATAACTCAGTTATTGGGTTGTGGAGGTCAGATAGACAGTCGCTCCATGTGAAATACTGATATTTAGCTGCATCCAGTTAATCTGGCAGCCGACCCAATCAAAGTTGGGAAAAGGCAAATTGATTGATCTGACATAGAAATAGTCTGACGAATTGGAGTTTTTGGAACGTCTTATCGTAAGTATTATGAAGATTTCAAACACATTTTGCAGCACAACGACACTTTGATTAAAGAACTGATAAATGATGACTGAATGATTTTATTTCTGCAAATAGGTTTCTACAAACACTTTTACACGTCAATCATATTTTAAAAACTAGATGAGGTCGGCGTTTCCTATCTGACTATTCTGAGAAGAAAGGCCGAAACAAACTCAGAGGTCACAGTCTCTTTTAAAGTCCAGACATAATCTTGGTCAGATAAAAAAAGTAAAATTGTTTATTTTACACAATTATGAGGCACATTATAAAACAGACATAAAATACTTACAAATATAGTTAGATTAATTAAACCCATCCGTTTAAAGGCTCTTTCAAACAGGCGCGACACGCGACGCGACACAAAGACACCGCTCGTCGCGCGACGAGCGGTGTCTTTGTGTCGCGTCGCGTGTCGCGCCTGTTTGAAAGGACCTTAACAGTGATTTCTTTAAGGACTGCTTATCCCCCTAGGAACACCATTATTCTAAACTATCTATTTGACAGAGAAAATTGAAAGTAACTGGTTACCCAACTCCTATGGGAGTCGTCCGTAACAGGGCGGACGTGACGTCCGTATTATATTTCTGAACACGTCACGTTTCATTTGATGGACAGTTCGTACTTCCGGGGGAAGTGGCGTATTAATTACTGGTTAGTGTCCCATCTTACGATAATAGTTCGTGAGCACATAGAAATAACTTACCAACACTTTGCATAAAATCAATTACGAAGACCTTGGACAGGTTTTTGGTACGAGAGGTACCTATCCGTAGCGTATAGTAACTTATAATGATGGGCAAAGTACCGTGTTGACTAAAGTAGACATCCTCCTGGTTGATGATTGAGAGGACCGTAATCACAATTGCTGCTGAACTGTTCTGCCTCACAAAGGACAAGGAGGAATATTTGGAGTTGATGGCCAACTTTCAGTAATTGCAGAGGCACCAAGAAAAAGAATAAAAGTGGTTCTGATCTCTACCAAATTGTATTTTAATAGGCCTGTGTCCAATTTTTTTTTTCCGGAAGGTAGATTAATAAAAAAATATTGGACACGTATTTTTTCATTTTTGACGTAATCAAAAGATTACGGCGATACATTGAGTTAAAATGTGGCATGACGTCACGCCTTGCTAGATTGATTTATACTGAGTTGTGACGTAGCGAGCCCCAACTCCCCAGCTTTAATGCGTGTTTTATAAGTTATTTTTGATTAATATGATAAAGCAAAAAACACGTGTCAAATATTTTTTTATTATCTTAAAGACGGACTAAATAGAATTTCTTTTTGCTTAGGCAACTACCGTATTGGAACAGAATTTGTAAAACAATTTACATTCGAGTCAAGAGGAGGAGGTAGGTACAAAATTTGCTTGAAAAATCTAATATTACCTATAAGCAATATTTACCTATAAGCCAAAGGTCACAGTACAAAACTATCCACAATTTACTCTAATGCTTATTTCATCTCAGTCTTAATCGGAGAAAGTTCTGCGCTCTTATGCAAGACTTGCATAGTTCGGACATTCACTGCGACGAAGTCTAGATAATATAATACCTAGTTATAAACACTAGAATAGTTGGCTGAAGAAATACTTGGAATGGAATACTGTTTGTTGTGAAGAAACTATTATACAATGTATAATTGAATTAACCAAGACACGCACCTCCGACTTCATGATTCCTGTGCGTATTGTATAATTGTCACTTGCTTCAAAAACGGTGACGAAAAACATCGTGAGGAAACCCGATGCTTGAGAGATATTTCTCAACGGCATGTGAAGCCTAATCAGAGGCCCATGAGCGGCTTTAAAACTCTGACACCAGGTTAGTCACTAACCACACGAACAGAAGAAGAATGAATTAATGCACAATAAGAACGTAGTTAGTTCAGAATCGTTCAATGAATCGATTTCTGGTATTGTTAAATTACAAAATAAACTTGCTTATGTAGGTCATTTTTATTTCCCAATTATTATTAAAACTAGGTACGTAAATTACAGTCACACTTCCGGTGTACAGTCAAAACAAACCAAAATGGATGAAATACCTACGTAGACCTTTATGCGACTGCGACGGTGTGTGTGACTGTGTGCGTGCGCAGATTGGTAATGTGATCACAATTTTCTCCTACAATTAGTATAATTAATTTAATAAATAAACAATGTTTTATACATAATAGTAAAAATTCAGTGTATGTATTATGATTTTAACATATCTAATATTTTAATTGGGTTAATTAAAGGATTAAATAATATTATTTTTCTTTCGCTAACCGTGCTGGAGGCTTGCAAATGGCTGTAAGCCACCCAAACACCATACAATACAATTAAAATAAATAAACTTAGCAACATGAGAATACCATGCCAACATCGTAATGACGGCACGCACCGTAGGAAAGAAAGAAAGAAAGAAAAATAGGTTTATTCGTCATAGAAACACGTGAATACAAAAAGACAAGAGTAATCAGAAAACAACAAAATAAAGTACATAATAAATCACGAGCATAAAACAGAATTAGTCGGCAGCTGCACGACATGACTGTGACAAGAAGGGTTCCACTCAGCATGATGCTCTGCTATTGGGACCCACAGCACAGCGGTGATTTTCAGTGGCCAACGTGGCAAAAGAAGTACGGAAATCAAGTCAGGTTCAGTGATTTGTATAATAAATAGGTAGGTAACAAAATGCACCCCCTCGCCCCCTATTACATGGGACTTAAACATAACTGGCGAAATGTGGGTGAACCTGTTACAGGGACACCTCTGCCCAACCCTTCGGGGAAACAAGGCGTGATGTTATGTTATGTAACAAAATGAAATAAACAGTACTTAGAATCTAATAGTAGTAGAATAATAGTAGGCACTGTAGGCATTTAGTTAACCTAACCTTAGCAAGCTAGAAAACCCACATTGTATAGATAATTTCAACTAGCCTTGCAAATTATCAGTAGGTAACATAACATAACATCACGCCAGCATTCCCTGAAGGGTTAGGCAGCGATGCACCTATTGTACACCCACATTTTACGAGTTATGTTTAAGTCCCATATAAAATTGAGCGAGCTTATTGCTACTGAGAAATTCAACCCAAGATCTCATGCCCAGCAGTAGCGCTTGCGATGAATGAATGAATGATAGAATGAATGGATGAATGATAGAATGAATGAATGAATGTATGATGGAATGAATGAATGAATGATATATTTATTTGAATATAGCTAATTGAAGGTAGCTAACATAAGTTTAAGCTACAACCTACATTGTTTAGGTAATTTCGTCCGGCCTTGCCATTATCAGTAGGTGTCGTTGACAAACACATAAAAAGGCTTTTGGAATAGGTAAATAGCCTTTGTTGCAATATGAGTGACTAAGTCATTTACCTCATGGACATACATAAGCTATGTGTTAACGATGGCAGTTCAATTCCATGCTCTATTTGGAGATTATCGCAACAGGGTGGCAGGGACATCGACGCGAAAACTATAACCATGAATTCAGTACATGATTCTGAACCCCCTTGCGTTGAAATTTTTCGTTGGTTATTTTTTTTTTTATCTGCTGTTTCATAGAAAAGTCGAACACCTACGCGGTCAAAATCTATGGAACAGTTGATTGTATTTTTTTTTATAAATCGGCGAATTATTTTAACGCTGGGGCGTTCAGAATCAAGTACTGTAACATGGTAACAGTTTTCGCGTAATGTCCATTGCTGAATTCAGTTCGGTCAAAGATTATCATAATAATTACTATTTCATTTTAGTTAAGACCAGGCACTCCAAAGACAATTTCTACGCAATCCCTCCGCCCTCATGTACCCCACCACTCCACTATGTGCTAACACATCAGTAATAAAGTTGAATATCATGATTACATGATTTTCGAATCAAAAATGAATCGAGCGAAAATGTTCCAATTACGTAACTGTCTTATATATGGAATGAAAAAGATCCAATAAATCATATGATAAAGTTCCATTTTGATTGTATACGTGACTTTTTCAGAATATTAATGCAAATTAACATACAATTTAGGGAGCCTCCTCTCAATAGGAGCATCGCAGTTTGTTAGAACATTATGCTTACAATATTCTTTTAGAAGGACTTTTTCTTTCTGCCCTTCTTCATAGTTCCCTTTTATTTCATATCATCCCCTCAAACAATTCATCCATCTTTTCTTTAGTTTACATCTCCATATCCATCAGAGAAAACGAAATTATTTAAAGATTTTTAACAATTTGATGACAAGAATCCCTTGAGAATGCCCATGAAGTTTTTTTTTGAACTATTAACTTCTTAAATTTATAATGTTGTTGTTATTTTGTTGTTGTTTTTTGTTTGTTGTTGTTGTTTTGTTTTAGTTTGTTTGTTTTGTTTCTGTTGTGTTTTGTTGTTTGTGTGTTTTGGTGTTTGTTTGTGTTTTTTTTTGTTACCTACGATTTTAAAATAATAACTCTTCAATTATTTTCATCCTTGCTTTCTACTTTCTTTCTTTTTCTACATAATTTGTTTCCAAAACCATGTCGGTCTTAGGTTATCTGTATAATAACAAATTTTCAGCTCTCCGCTCTAACAAAAATCTTTGAAATTCAACAATTGTGATAAAAACTTCGAACCAACGTATTCTTGAAACAGTACATCTAATTAGCGAGTCTAGGCATCATTTTCCTGTAGTTACATCTTTGTCACGCTTGACGAACCCCCGCGAGTTCCGGGTTCAATTCAACGCGTATATTTATGTGGTAGGCAAAAACTTGACATTGTGGAGTTAATGGGCATGAAGACATCAATTTTAACTACGATTTTAAGTATTGTTTTGCTGTTAGTAACAATGGGTTTTAGATTTTTTTTACTTTTGACGGTATCTCATGTATGAAGGCATATGTGCTAGGTAAGCATGACTGACTGGTAAAATTAGGATTTTGGACGTTTTGACTATAAATAATTTTATTTTGTTAAGATGGAGCAAGGATAGACTGTTTGGGGATTGTGGAGAACCGAATGTTATGGTGTCATTTTGGGATAGCCTGATGCCCAGCAACGGACTACGCCAGCCTGAGTTGATTGATGCCCTTTCAAATGCTGAGCGGAAAATGGCTACTCTTAAGAGTCTTCTGTAGTACCTAAGTGTCAGCCGATCTCATCTAGTTTTTAAAATATAAAATATAATTGACATGTTAAGGGGTCGTGCACGAAATCGACTGATTTTAACCAATTTTGTTCATTCGTTGTGAGAAAGGAAAAGAGAATTTAAACAAAATTATTTGTGATCTGAAAAGTCGAATTCTTTTTTTAAACCCTTTAATAAAAACTTCACGAAAAAATACATTCTTGTCAGTAATATATTTTTTTCCTATTATTTAGCAAACCATATTAAGAAATTTAAAAATCACTAGTCTTCAGCTATCCTTGAAATAAAATCGAAGTTTTATTTTACGATTATATTATATCTTCATTAAGTAAATTAAAGGCAAAATAAACCATATTTTCAAGAGCGCAAAAGTGATGCAACTATTAACAGGTGCTGTGACTGACACGAATGGTTTACCACCACGAAAACTGTACTTTTATACTTACACAAACTTAATGTTTCAATTATTTCAAGCTTTCAAGTCTCAACATATCATTTATCATAAAGTTATGATAAATGAAATAATTATGTTTCTGTAAAACAACCTTTTTTCGTCAATAAATTATCTAATTGTAAGAAAGCTTGAAATAATTGAAACATTAATTCTTCCTTTGAAATATTATTTCTATTTTATCAAACTTAAAATGACCTGCAAAACTTGACCTTTTTGAAAATGGCGTATAAACCTCCTTGGCATTGCCTTGCTTGGCTTGGGAAACATCTACTATTTGTGAGAATATAGAACTCTACACTGGTTCTAGAAGAGGAGCTATGCGCTACACAAGACTGTTATAGGCTAATAATGGTAACTTAAGGCCAAGATTTGTAAACGTTACTTAGTTACGTACTTTGGCTTAGGGCCACGCTTTGGCTTTTGGCACACGGCGTTTTTTATACGCGCGTTCCTGGTAATGCGCTTCATCAGCGCGTCGACGGCGCATTTTCTACCTTGTAAAAGCATTGCTTTGCAGCGCGGATAGGATCTTCGATGATGCGTAAATAAAACGCCATGTTTTAGGCCCTTATTTATGTTCCTGTTTGTATCTTACTTGTGCAACAGTGACTGGAATATTGCTAAAGTACGTGCAAAGAAACGTTTATTAATCTCGGCCAGGACTTTACAATTCTCTTAACTAAGTGTTATCGAATGGCTGACGTCTTCGACAATCGTGTTAAGTCAGAACTGTCGACAAATTTGTGTTTCCTGTGACATAGTAACGGTAAGCCTTGCGCAAGAGTCTCCAGTGTAACACTTTCGTTGATCAGTACAAACAGTATAAACTCGTTACGGAGATTACTGATCACTTAAGTGCCGGTTATGTGTGGTACAGTTTTTTCTTAAGTGCCGAGGTTTAGGTATCTGTAAATGAATCTAAACGCTCAGGGGAGTTTGTTGCGCTACTTCTTCCCAGCTAAAGCATTAGGAAATGGTGAACGGCGGGCGTTTTGGGGGACTGTCTTGTGTAATTTTGATGTTAAAAAAGTTCTGATTTATGATGTTTTGGCTCTACTCAAATGGTGTTTGATCAGACTTATTTTTAGTTCATCGTTGGTCTAGTGTTCATTAGCGCGAATGCTGACCTTTTAGGGGGTCCTGGGATTGACTCCGGTTATTAGGGCTGCTAATAATATCTTAATCTATACATTCTCAGTAGCCCGGAGTCTGCGCACGGTCAATGGCCATATAATAAAATAATCAGTTTATTGAATTTAGATATTTATTATCCATATACAATATGCTCCCTAGTACCTGCATATCGTCATTGTTCTAACACCGCGGATGTAGAAAATACGCAACTTTCATTTCTGTACAACACTATTACAAATTTGACTTCCAGTGTTAGAACTTGGGTCTCATTTCTAGGGAAGTTCGTTTTCTCCGTATTTATTTGTATATGATTTTTTCACCCGAGCAAAGCTCGGTTGCCCAAAGTTTAGACCAAGATAATAAATAATGACATGACATTATTGACATTAGAATAATGATCATGGCAGCATGGAATTAGTAAGTTCCTACTATCATAGCGGTATGGAATTAGTAGGTACTATCCTATACTATTAAATGAGTATTCTCTATTTTCACCAGAACAGAGCTCGGTCGCCCAAATACTGTATGTACTGCATAATATGATATGTGTTTACTGCTGGGGGTCGGCCATTCGCAGGTTGGCTACTAACAGCTGGATGAGAGGATGTAAATCGAGTTAAATGGCGTGCAATAGAAGAGGCCTATGTCCAGCAGTGGACTGCTGTATGCTGATGATGATGATGTTAACTGCTGGTAGAACATTATAGTCTATTGCTCTTTCTCTCTCACTAACTTGAGCTAGAAAAGGAACAATTACTTCTGTACCCAAAGCTTGAAAGTCTGCAACCAAACTTTTTGCGCCACTGACAATCTCGAGCAGAATACAAAACAGCACAATTTCCTATCTCAATACGTAATCACATTACAGCGATTGCAAACTCATTGTGTAATACATTGCCGATTTTGTCACAAGCGCCAGTGCTTCTCTCGGTACATTAGTAGCATTGTTTTAATGCGTGGTCTAATTCTCGTTCGGGTTTTTTTTAGAAGTGACATTAATAATTTATAGCCTTACGACATTAGGTGATTTTGTGTTTTTGTAGTTGAGGAAAAGTCAAGGTGAAAAGTGTCATTAAAAACTGAATGTGTTTTTAAATAGTTTTGTCTAATTTATAAAATAATAGACGACGCTTTGCCAAGAACAGGGTTAATATAGTGGTAACACAAGACCAGTCAAGTAGTAACATCTCCAATTTACGTGTTGTAGGTGACAACCCAGGAGCTTACCCTTGTGCAATTTGTTTCATCACTGGACCTGCTCCAAAAAAAAAAAACAGTGAAAAAAAAAAACAGCTGAAAACTAAGAAAAAATACTTCCAAAACCTTTAAATTGAAAATGCTTGCATAGAAAATTGATCCGTAATATAATATCAATAAAAAGCAAAATCGCGTTTACAAAAATGAGGTGTCGGTAACGGTGTCGTGAGTTCAATTGTTTCTTCCCATCTTAAAAATGCCCAACGCGCCTAAAGAAGTTTTCACTTCAAAAACACAGGCCATGTAATAAAAATTAAAACCGAAGACAGTTCACATCCACAAACTCGCACTGGGCCAGCGTGAATTACGGCCCACTCCCTCTAACAGAGAAGTTGGTGTGGAGAAGAGGTACAAATTCCAGTAGGTCACAGGTAGTAGCAACTTTACAGTCTGACAAATACATGCCAAATTATCCTACACTATTAAATTCCTGTACTATTTAATGAGCAATATTAATATATATATATAATATTTGTAATCACGTTCTCAAAACGGCTCTAACGATTTCGATGAAGGTTGCAATATAGAGGTTTTTGAGGGCGCAAAATCGATCTACCTAGATCTCATATCTGGGAAAAATCGTTTTCTCCGTATTTTCACCCGAGCAGAGCTCGGTCGTCCAAATTTTAGAACAAGATGGCTACCTTAGAATAATGACATGACAGCATGGAATTAGTATGAACTTTCCTATACTATTAAATGAGCATTCTCAATTTTCACTAGAGCAGAGCTCAGTCGCACAGGCACTAAGAAATAAAATGAAACTGTCCCTTTTTAGGTTGAAAACCGTAACACCTTTAAAAATAGACAAAAGAGTACATCAAATGAAAAAAAGGAACAGGTTTTCGCCGCAAATGCATTCTCCCGATTCCAAGAGATAAATTCTTGGAACCGTCCTTAAATTTAAAACGTGAAGCTATGTCCTTTTATTATCGCCTCTAGACGTAAAAGGATTTCTAATAAAATAGTGAAATAAAATGTATTATAAACTTCTAAAGGTTTAGAAAATGTTTATCTATAATGATCCAGCTTGTCCCTTAGTGTCCCCCAGCGACGCCCTAAGCCTAAGTCCGCACCCCACTGGAAGTGCTCTTAGCGAGTAGTCGCTTAGTTTATTAAGTTTTATGGCCTGGCCGGAGGCATCTATTAAGGCATCCACAGGATAGACCGGTGAAGCAACCGACAACCTCCTAGGTTGACCTGCGAGATGTCAAAAACAAAAAAAAAGTAGTCTTAAAAAAAAAACAAGACCTACGTCCTCAATGGCCTCATTTATTGCGAGCTCTTCTTAACTTTATCACCAGGCTTAAAAAACTGGACATATACGGTCCTTACCAGGTCGACCGGTCCTTTCTTATGGCATGGTAAATTTCGTGTTTCGCCCGAAGCGACTTATGTCTGACCTCTTTATGCCTTTCTCAAACCAGTTATAAGTCTTATAATATGTTATGGTGACATATATCTTGGTGGTGGCTTTTAGCTTTACTGGTTTAAAAAATACTGGAGTGGTTTCAAGAGATTAAATAGTAAATAGTTGAGCTCTTTGTGAAGGAGGTCATCCAGCGGGGTAATAGCATAACACACTTACAGTGGCAGTGGCTTTAATTTTGACAATTCAACTACAAAAAAAAATACAATAGAAGTGGATATATTCTATTTCTAAAGAGTCTTAAAAAAACCCTGAAATAAATCAACACGTGTTTCACCTCTCAACGAGGCATCCTCAGGATGACGATTGACTTGTCGCGAACTCGAACACAGTGTGTTGCCACACCAAGCGCTGAGCGCAGACGGATTCAACAACATTGATTGTGTTATTTACGTTGTTGACCAGACAAATTTTTCGAATATATGAAGCAATGGATTAGCAATATCCTTCAAAATCATTTAGATTGTGAAAGCGTGTTATGAAATTAGGGTGCTGAGAGTAACACCATACCGACGTAAGCACCAAGCTTGTGTAAAATACCGGTATTCAGCTCCAGTTGGACTGGAAGCCGACCTCAACGAAATTGGGAAAAGGCTCGAAGGAGCTGCTCAGGGGGAGTACTATACCTACCCCAAGCCAATTTCTCTTGTCAAGCATTGTTATACTGTATTTCCGTTTGAAGGTTATAGAAGCCGGTGTAATTACGCACATTAGACAATCCATTTTTGTCTTTTGGGCACCTTCACGAAGAACTTTAACACTACTAAAAACAAACTCAATCTGCCTAGCCTTTCCCCAACTATATTAGAGTCGGCATCCAGTCTAATCGGATGTGGCTGAATACCAGTATTTTACACGAAGCGACTGCCTATCTGACCTCCAAAACCCAGTTACTGGGTAACACGAAACCCCTTGGTAAGACTGGTTGTCAGAGCTTCTGAGTTCTGACTACTCGTAACGACTGTCAAAGATACCAAAAACAAACTGTGAAAACGTATCTACTGCGTCAAAATATCTTTATATTTTTCTTGTCTTCATGCTTAATTCCAAGATCAACACAGCGACTATCAAAGTATGGACCAAGCTACTATTAAAACACAATAATGGGTCCAGCGCACGCAACATGCCCCAATGTCGTTATTACCATTCGATAAGAAACATAAAAGGTCCAATTCTTTAAACTCGGGATTCTTTCCTCGTTTTTCGTTACCTTGTGAAAAAAGCTTGCTGCTCTAGTCATGAACCGTGGAAGCGGGGCGGATTACTTTTAAAAGGCAGGGTATTGATAACTCTAACTACATGCAAAAGAGACATCAGTTTTTTCACAGTATTGACATCGCATCTAGTCTCTGTAATGCAGACACCTAGGTTTTTATCATAAAAAAAAAACAACTCATGTATTCCATGAGAAAGAATTAATTCTTTTTCCTATTTCATTTACCGCATGTGTGGTGATTTAGTATAGTAATGTCCGATTCTGCTTTTATACTAATTGATACTTCTGTAACCTTTCTTTTGTGTAAGTAATGAAAAGTGATTCGAAAAGCTGCGCCAGCGCTTGTGCCGACTGTGTGCGGCATGTCGAACACAAAAGTGTTAAAGAAAGTTTACGGAACGAATGCGGTACCGGTAAACTGTCTTAACTTCGCCTGGCGTCCTAAGTTTACCTATGATGAAAAAGCTGTAATATCTTTTTCATTTTACTTGAATGGCAATCGAAACTTTGAGTTGTCATAGAGAGCTTTAAAAGATATTACAGCTTTTTCATTATAGGCAAACTTAGGACGCCAGGCGAAGTTAGGGTAGTTGACGGTACTTAGAGTTGAAGAAGTGTCTGTCTGATAATTCAGTAAGACCTATGCAACTTAATTTTCTTTAATTTGCTCTACTAATCAGAACGAGGTAGTTTCAACCCAAGCAGTCGAGAGATTTAATTAAGGAACCCTCTCTCAAAACGTCCTTTTAGTATTCACAACTACAAGTAACCTGGTTTTTAATTGACGGAAGAGTTTTCTGTCTATCTACCAAAAACAAAAGACATTCTACGATCAATTTGTGAACCGTACTAAAACCAACCAGTCCCCCCACTACTTCTGTCCTCTTTTCGACCACGTGTTTTCCATATCCTACAGATTAATCTCAAACAACCAGCACGCTTTACATTATATTTTAAAACTTAGCTGTGCCTTGCGTTTCACCTAGTTTTCGCTTAACGTTCTTTCAATTATTTTTTTATTATTACTTGGTTTCTAACAGTTATAACGTGATGTAGCCTATAACCTTCCTCAATAATGGGGCTAGCAAATGCAAAAATAATATTTCAAATCCGACTGGTAGTTTCAGAGATTAGCGCATTCAAACAAACAAACACTTCAGTTTTATAACACATTATTGATCTATCTCTATAACTTATCAACCACTTCCGTCGTCGTCAGTACCGGTTAGACTGCTCCACTGGTTGACTGGTTGCACAAGGTTGTGGTGACGTAACGCAACCGAACGTTTTCGGCAACCGGCCCCTACAGTACAACGGTCTTATTAGCTCCTTTAATAGATCTGCTTTGGGTTTGATACCGTTATTAATTTGAGTTTACCGTTAAATGCTTAAGTTCAGAAATATACTATACAATTGCAATTGCTAATTAAATTAGTAGTATTAGTAGTATTAGTAGTACTAGTAGTATTAGTTCTATTCAGCGGGATAATTGCGTAAAACACTTACAGTAGCAAGGGCTTTCATTTTGACAGTTCAACAAGATTCATTGCGTTATTCACGTTGTTGAGTAGACAAATTTTTCAAATATATGAAGCAATGGATTAGAAATAGCCTTCAAAATCATTCAGATTTTGATTGATAGTGTATTACGCAATTAGGGTGCTAGTAAGGAGTTGTGGGAGGTTATGGTACTTAAATGGCCTCTCCATTGACGTGACTTTAGAACTACGCTTTGGAATGTGCAACTAGCTTCATCTCTCTGACTGACCGACACCTTGACAGTTCAAAAGTGTCTGTGAATGGTTTAATTGAAATAAACTCTTTTAGTTTGAGTTGGACCTAGGTAGAACATATTTCAGTCTTCATTTGTATCGCTAGGCTTGCTCACTTCATTTTAAATTGTTAATTTCAGACCATCAAGTCCTTACCCACATATATCCCCAGTATTATTCAAATTCAAATTAAAGATATTTTTATTTCACGTAAACCTACATGGGCACTTATGAAACGTCAGAAGCTAGGTGCACGGTTCCAATTGGTCGTTTCCTATGGAGAAGACCCAAGAAACTCCACGGTTACTCTTTTAAAAATAATTGGCCTTTACAATTCTTTCAAATAACAGTGTGACTAGTTATGGGAGGACAGTGTAGGTCTTTCAATAAGTATCAGGTACTTAAGAAAATAGAAAATGGTCAACTATATTAACTTCAATATACGTCAGGGATTCTTACATATCTTTTGCTTTAAGTCAAAAGTCCTTTCCAGCTTTCATTCTACATCTTGCTACAAACAGACTCACGCCTTAGATCACCTCGAGATGAGTATAAGGACATTTTTGATAAACAATTGATTATTTCCATTTCCAGTATGAATAAAAAATGTGACAAAAACAAAACCGGTACATATTTTCCCCGAAGGCTTGACTAAAATTCCAAGGTGTACAATTGCAGAGTATGTCAATGTCATATGCACAAGTATGTTATCCTTACTATCTATTTCCTTGAGACTCTAATCTAATGTCAATGTAGATCAACGTTTAATAAAATGATATGTCAAATGATAGTCAAAGTATGGTACAGAGAAATAAAAAAAATTTTGCTTGTTAAATTATTGACGGATCTCATCATCTGCCTAGCCTTTTCCCAACTATGTTGGGGTCGGCTTCCAGAATAACTGAATACTGCTAAATACCACTGACACTTATTTTCAAATGTCCCAGCATGATGAGATAGGACCCTTTTGGCCTCATACAGGACTTTCTGCTTTTTTATTTTAATTTTATTTTCCATGATTAGTTTAATTTGTGATCTCTTGTGCGAGTCTCAATAAATACGTTTTCTTTCTTTATTTCTTACCAGCGTTTTACATAGAGCGCCTGCCGATGATTGCCGAATCAACCCATTGCAATGTTGCCAAAAATGAAAAGGCTTGACATTCCAAGTGTTCTCTTAAACAGAGAGGATTATCTTATGGAAGAGCGAGTAAATAGACTGACATTATAAAAATTTGAGAACACTGACTGGCTTTTAATGGATGCCTATGTCCAGCAGTGGACGTGTTTTGGCGGATATTATGTTAATTAAGATTTTATTTTTATTGCCATGGTCCATACGACCAGCTCCTCGCTTCGATCTCGGCTGAAAGCGATGAATGAGGTCTATGATGGAATGAGCGTGTTCAGGTGATGCTTGTTCATTCTTGCTTTGAAGGTTTATAGCTGGAAGGGAACACAGACGTTGGCAGTGAACTCCGCACTTTGGCTGTGCGCATAAGAAATGTGGAGAAGCGCTGCCGTGATCGACTTATACAATTTTAAATTCTAAAATACTTTAAGCCTTCTAATTTTAATGACCATTCTTGTCATAACAGATAACATAAAGCAAGCAGAGGAACCCACAGGTCACTGTTAGTTTAAAATACTGTTTTTTGTTTTTTCATGCCCCGGACCCGTCTAACAAGAGTGGCCACGCAAAAATGATACGTTATCATTCCTTTAGAAGAACGTGCCCATAAGAGGCGCACGCGCATAACGGGCGGGGTTCCACTGTGCCGTTATGTTCCAATCGTGGGCCATTGTGTAATGAGTTGTTTCGTGTTTACTTTTGATAGTAATGCTGTGACGTTTGGGTTCAGTGCGGGGCAAATTAGTAAGTCGATATTTGAATAGCCAAATCTGTAAGAAAAATATATATATGTTTAGGACCAGTTAGATATAAATGTAAACCAAGATATACATAAATAATAATAAGTACCTGGAAGCCGACCCCAACAAAGTTGGGAAAAGGCTAGGCAGATGATGAGTTATGTGTTTTTGCAGTTGGGTTTTTTAGATTTCTTTTCATTACTTTTTATTTTCAGCTTTTTACATTTAATCATCTAATTTTTACATACTTTTGTAATCACCGTTTAAAACCCTTCATTTTGGTAACCCACTTGATAGGTTTGGGAGATGTTTTTCCGACTGCCCCAGAAGGAGGGTTATGATTTTCAAGTTTATGTATTTGATGAGTATACTTCGGTAACCAGGGACTGCTCAGAGGATTTGAGACTTAAAGACGTATAATTACAATTTTACCAATAGGTCCCTCGTAAAAACTCGACAGGTTTTTAGAGGTGTGAGGAACAGGGTGTAAAGTTCACTCATCCTTTATAGAAAAGGGAGGATCCTCCGACCAGATGGGTGTCATGACTGGCGGGCAACTGCCCAACGCGAACGGTTTAAGTCAGGATCTTGTATATTATTATTTGTCGATCGCGCGGTAAACTCTAATTGCGCGATGCAGGATTTGTGTGACGTCACGATTTAGTGTGATTTCAAGTCTTAGATGCGTAGTTCGAATGTGGTGATGTAGATGCTGCCACAGGTATACACTACAGGTATACTGCCGGGGTTGCGGTTATTGTCCGAAAGTGTTACCGTGGCCCCTGGCAATATAGGCAACTGAAGGAATACGGGTGGGTTTTAGTCAGTAAGACTCTGACACGCGCTCCCGCTCCGCCCAGAGCGGGAGAAGTTATTTGATAATTTCCCACGAAAAAAAAATGTATGCTACAAAACGTCCTAGTTATTCTTATGTTGTTTGTGACGATTGTTGTACTAAGTACCTATTCAATTATTACGTTTGTCGATGGCGACATAATCATAGTGACTAAACTATGTCGCTAGATGGTCGTGCTAGGTTTACCGATGTGCATCGATATTGACCTTGTCCACACTTGTTGAGCTATGCGCTCATGCGCATAGGCATAGAACATGTTGTTGTACCGTGACGCTTGATCGATGCAAATGTCAGGGATATCAATGTTGATCATTCAATTCAATTGGATTATGTACGTCTGTTCCAAAAGTGTACAGGTTATATTTTTCAACACGTTCACAAATCGATTGCCTGGAAACACGCTGGCAAATCAACAGTGTGATAACGTTCTTAGCTACACGGTCCGTCTGCGATCCGAAAACCCGTCTTCCAAATACCAATCTTCAATCACTGGTCCGTGAACAGTCTCTACTTGACCTTTCAAATATGTATGATAAATACCGGAACGATTATGTGTATATGTGTTCTCGTCGTATTTCTTTGGGAAAACCAGTTTCTTAATATGACGTAATAGCCGTGCATGATTAATAATTTTCTGCTTAACGAAGAAGTTGGTGGCAAAAACCGCAATTACCTAAGCGAGTCTCTGTGAAAGATCACTGATGTTGGGGATAAAATTGGTTAGATATTTTAATTTGGTGCTAAAAGGAACATTTAATTGTTTTTTTTTTTTATTTGTCTAGTTCTTGTAAAACACCAAATAGTACTGACATATTATTACGTTTTAGATTTAATTTTCTCATGTAATTGAATTATCAACAAACTCATCTCAAACCTCAAACCGCATAAAAGATAATTACATAGTTACATATATTCTGTTTTATACAGGTTTTCTCATCTTTAGCAGCTTTTTTACCTCAAAGAAAATATATTCTTTCGGGGAAAATACCTTTGGCATTTTGGCACCCCCATCAAAATTATAACCTAATTTCTTTAACCACCCTCCAAAAGATTTGAATAATCTACTAAATACAAACGGAAAAACAATGACTCCTGATTTGTAGTACACCCACATTTCGCCAATTAGGTTTAAGTTCCATGTAATGTGGGGCCAGCCTATTGCCATCAACCGGACACCAGACTCCGGACTGCCTGAGATGTGACATAAATTTGTTAAAGTACCTACCAAATTGACACAATAGCGCCAATGTCTAGCAACTATTTGACTTATTACGAAACTAATCGAAAGTAGCAACAATACATTTGAAAAATAAACGATAAGTACAAACACAATGGAATCATTTATTAAAATAATCACATAAACCATTTATCAGTAAAGAAATATAAATGTGTTATATAATTTATCATGTAATGTATCTAGAAGTCAAAAAAGAGGTTTAAACTCGGTCTTATTACAAAATATTTGTTTCTTAATATTCCCATAAGACAATGGGTGTGAAACCATTTCTCAAACACCAACTTACATTTACACCTGCTCTGACCCGAAATCATTTAACTCTCGACCTTAACTTCTAAAAAATAGAGTGTGATAGGTAGTTATTGAAGTGTTTCAGATAATGTGGTTTCCATAGGCAGAACGTGAAAATGGTCTGTTTGCCGACCTTGTAGATAAAAAGTGGTGTGCTGATATTTGTCTCGAGTGGGTCGTATCAAGGCTGTTCCGTGAATGTATGGGCGATGAATCAGATCACAATAAAAAGTTTTTATAAGTCTCATTTCATGATTATGGAGTAATATTTTAAATGAGACTTAAAAGGAAGCTTCCACTCCATAATTAAGTGAATTATCTTACTCTCAAAAGCTGTAAAACCCAGAGAATGATCATTTAGATTAAATTCTGGGCATTAGTAGACATAAAAATCTGGGAATTCGTTAAAAAATCTGGAAGTTTTCTTGTAAATCTGGGAATCAATAGGTACAGATGCCTATTGATTTTATTTCCTAGCTTTAGGGTGAACTTAGTGCCCGAATTTCCAAACAAACTCTCAGTTATTCAAACGAATTCCCAGATTTACAACAAAACTTCCAGATTTTTTAAAAACAAAACGGTAAAATAAATTTCAAATTCGAAATACTTGAAATCGGTTTGAAAAGAAAAGTTGTATTTCTAGGAAGGAACAAGTTATAAGCCGTCTAATTAGAAAATACCGCACCACGAATATTCATATTAAAATTCCGGGTGAAAATTCTTGTTAATTAGATCGAAATAGTCTTCACTGAGAGTCTTAATACCTTTACGTCCTTCTTCATATTTGGGTTAGATCTTCAATCTATGTAAGATGTCATGTTCGCCGCAGGATGGATGGTGCTACCGTTCATACTGTGATATGATACGAGTTTCATAGCGATAGTTGTTCTGTATAACGGGGAGAATCATCCCCTTGACGGATACAAGTGACTAAATCGCTCGTGTATAGTTCGTGAATACGAGACAACAGTTTTTATTTTTAATTCGACTACGGCGAAGCAAAAAGGAGGGTTATGATTTTGACCGGTATGTATGCATGTTCATCTGTTACCTCATAACTTCTAAACTACCGATTATAATTTGACAAATGAGGTATCATTGGAAGCTTCTTGATTGTCCGCTGGGTATATGTGACGTCACATTATATGCAATATGGCGCCCTCTAGAGGACATAAAGTGAAGGAAAGCTATGGTCGCATGCTATTACAATTTTGTAGCTGTACAGGCGTGCGACCACGGCTTTCCTTGACCATTTTTGTACCTTTATCTTGATTTCTTTCTGCAATATTTTCTTGTTGCATACATTTTTTAGAGCGTGATTTTTCAGTAGTCGGGTTTTTCTCTTTTTAGTTGTGGTACCTACCTACCCCAAAAAAATTCGAATGTTATGTAAATAACAGTGACAAGAAGTTATTGTAACAATATCATTCACATAGATTAAGTGTGAAAAATGCGTATTATTGAAGTCACTTCAGAACTACCCAAGCAAAGTTAAATTTCCTTTACCAAAACAAAAAAAAAGTATTTTCAAATCGATAAAAAATCAGAAATCGGTTCACAATTTGACATACACAAAAAAGAAATAAATACAGACGAACATAAAACCTCCTCCTTTTCGGAAGTCGATTAAAATGAAAGGTAATGCACTGAATTGTTTGCACTTCAAGTGTCAACATTTAGAAAATTCAATACCTAGAACTACCGACAGCCAGCAGTAAAGGAGAAAGGAGAATAAAGCCTTAAACACATTACCTAACACCTACAAATACCTAGCCAATGACAATCTACAAGATCTGCTGTACGATGACGAAACAAATCACAATGCTACACAATTCTAATCGCAGTTTAAAACACCCACGAGGAAGCCACGACAAGGTCCAGCCAAGTAAATGTGTGAATAAGTTAATGTAAAGAATTTTTGCTATTGTATTAACAACAAGAATTATTCTGTAGATGACTGATGAAGTATTTTGTTTCGTCATTTGCAATGGATAGAATTTTGTATCATGAGATTTGAATTTTGGATAAATATGATACAAAATGATTCCATACAAATTTTCATTCCCTAAAGTCCCCCTCAGTGAATTAATGAATTGAAAATATTTGAAGTGAAAACTTCTTTAGGCGCGTTGAGCGATTTTTGGTAGGGGATAAACTTATGGATTCGCGTCACCGATATGCTCACGCCGTCGGTCGTGCTGTATAGGCCCCCGCCTACAGAAGTGCATCTAGGTAGCAAAGACGAATGAGCGGCGGGACGTTATAAGCGTTGACGAATCAGCAGACTGCACTGCCCGTCTCGCCGCGCACATAACTAAGGCGCAGAGCAGCGGTCTTGGTCAAACTATAGCAGTAAGTTTAAAGGTCACGAGTGAGCTGAGAATTTTTATTGAAAACTAAGTGTTTTTGTGTGTAATCGACAGTAAGTTGATAAATATTAATTTGATTAATAAATAAACTATCTGAAAATGTTTATAATTATTGCTCGGATTGCCAATAGATGTTATTAAGTAGATTAGAGCCGCGAATTGCATCGTTAGTCTAGAGGTGGCAAGTATGGACTGCTCAGCATGGGGGTCCTGGATTCAATCGAAGAAGTGCTATTTAATTTTTCCCCAGCAACATGGCAACTGAAGGAACACGGGTGGGTTTTAGTCAGTAAGAGTCTAACATCCGCCCAGAGCGGGAGAAGTTATTTAATAATTACCCAACCAAAAAAAGGGTCAAGAAAAGTGCTACTTAATTTTTCCTTTAGGAAATTCTCAGTAACACCCCGGAGTCCCCATAAAATATGAGATTTATATCATAAGTGGCAAAATATTAGCATACTCTAAATAATTGGCCTACGTTTTACGTTAGATAATGCAAAAAACAGGTTATCAATTTATCCGTCATTTTCAACGTACGCAAAATCGTCGAAATCCGGAAGACATCACAAATATTCAAGGCTTCCAAACTACGCATCTATTTAAAACTTAATCATAGATTCCACCCGCTAATGTTTTGTAACAGAAGGCTCATCGTAGACTGGTCGGTTCTGAGTTCGACCTCCGCCTGTTGACCTTACAGACGTGTCAATTGTTACCTGTGTTAACTTATGTAATGTTTAACATACCTACGTGCACTGGTGTGCTAAATAGATGATGATAGATGGGTCATTTAGGACTTAAAGAAATAACATCACGCTTCTATTGGAAGGAGAAGGTAGAGTTATAACTAAAGACGTAGGTAATAGGATCCCCTATTACATCATGTCTTACATAGGACTTTAAGCATAGGTATTGTTGTAATACCAGGCACAAATTCACTCTGGGCTGCTACTGAGAAAATCTTAATGGAAAAACACGAAAGGTCACACTTTTACCGCACAGGGCATCAAACCCTTCATCTTCTTTTCTTGTGGTTAGTGACTAACCTGGTGTCAGAGTTTTGAAGCCGCTCATGGGTCTCTGACTTGGCTTCACATGCGTCGAGAAATATCTCTCAAGCATTGGGTTTCCTCACGATGTTTTCCTTCACCGTTTTTGAAGCAAGTGATAATTGTACAATACGCACATGAATCCGAAAAGTCAGAGGTGCGTGCCTTGGGTTGGAACTCGAGACCTATGGCTTCGCAGTCCACGGTCACACCACTAGGCTATCATTGTTCTCATCAAACCCTGAACCCCAAGTTACGAGCGTGATAGACACTTGCAACAACTAGAAAGAAAGAAGAAATAAAGAAAATACGTTTATTTGCGGTGACGCAAAGAAAGAGCACAAAACAGAAAAGAACAAGTTGAGGGAAAATATGCGTCACATCCACGCAAATCGGCCATCGCTCAGCAGAATGCTGTGACCCTATGCGAGACAGAACCCCAGTACTGGTTTTCAGCAACAGCCGGCATTAATGTTATGACTTCGGACTTGGACAACGAAGTAATCCTTATCTAAAAATCACTTAACTTGCAACTATTAACGTGATTTTTCAATTTCTTCATGTAATCTTTTAATACCTAAATGAATACGATAAAACCAGGAAGGAAACTAGGTCTGAAAACGCCAACACACAGTTAGCAAGCGTGGAGATTAATCATCACCAGCCTACAGCAGTCCACTGCTGGACATAGGCCTCTCCAATTGCACGCCATTCAGCTCGATTCTCGGCAACTCTCATCCAGCTGCTACCAGCCACCCTGCGAAGATCGTCGCACCACCTAGCCTGAAGGTGTCCTACCTTACGTTTGCCGATTCGCGGTTTTATAATCGGTTCTACTGCTAATATGGCTGGCCCATTGTCACTACAGCTTGCTTATTCTGAGAGCTATGATCACCTCGTTCGGATTCGATCCCTCAGAGAGACTCCAAGAGTCCAAGCATAGCCCGTCCCATAGCTCGCAGAGCGATCTTGTATTTATGGACCAGTATTGGGAGTGGTGATTAATGCTCGTTTCTTTTCTTTACAAGAGGCTTTTTATTTGAGAAGAGACAATTAAATCCTTTTATTTATTGCAAAGGTCTCAGAAAAACTATTACGTGACAATTTAATACCTAGTAGGTGTTTTTACAAAACTTAAGGCCATATTCTGAATCACGATATGGCCGCCAATACTTGTCAATATACTTACATAATGTTATATACAGACAGATATATGAGACATAACATTGTCTTATTTTTTAGCGTTTTGTCGTAAAATATGACATAATGTAGTGACTTTGAAGATGTTGTTGAATAGATTCTTTCCTGGTTTTTGACGTTGAAATAGTGTGAATTGTTTCCGGTTGTCGCGTGGTTAATTTACAGTGATATTTTGTAGCTTAGAAAGTTGATCGGTTTGGCACGTTTTTTAGTTAAAAAACTGAACCGATTTTCATGAGTGGAAAGGTAACCTAATGGGTGAAAAAATATAAAAATGAGATATTGCTTTATTGTAACTGATATGATTAACAGACAACGCATTGCCTAAAAGACAGAAAATAGGAATATGATTTTCAGATGGAGATGGAGATGTAGTTGGAGCCAGTAAGTGTAATAAGAAAAATATCTGAAAACACCTCTGTTGTATTATCCAAAGAATTTGCGGACGCAATTTTATTAATTCAATACATTATGCGCAAGTAAAGTGCACAATGGTATATTTAATGCCATAGGCTTGTCCTGACTGTATACTTTAGGGTAGTGCCCCGACTGTCTACCTCAGGGTAATGCAGAGACAAAACATGGGACAAACCAGACAGTGTCAAATAAAAAAAGTAGATGATTTATTTACTTAATACGTCATAGTCATTATTATACTTCTTACAAAACTTCCACCAGAAGTCATTATTTTATAGATTGGATGTACATTAAAATGTCAGCAATCGGTCACTTCAATTTATCGACGTCTCATACTAAACAGGTTCTTTTCTGCATGCCCTATTTATGTCCTTTACATAAGAACTAAACTGAAGGTTGATTCAATTTGAATCAAAATAGACAAACCATTTGCGTATTAACTCTACGTGTATGGGTGATGTGCAATTTTGTATTGAAGCCACACTCCCGATCACGTATTTAACCCGTATAAGGAAACATCAATGAATAAATTGCTATTTGAATTATTCGATAATAATGCGCAAAAATTTTATTTGGACCAGCACACGACAGTATTGAATTCCGAAGTTTGCGAAATAATTGCGTTCATTTGATGCCTTGCTGCATCGTTATTAATTAAATTTTAGTTATACAATTAACACGCATTAGGCGCTGGGAGCGAGGTGCAAGAGGGTGCAATAAAAAAATTTATCTGAAAACGCCTAACACAATAATAGAAAACTATTCGAGGTGGGATCCTAAAATTTTCGAGCTCGCTTCGTTCGCTTTTGTATTTTACAATCTCTCAATTCTAAAACTTATAATGTCGACGAAGTACCGAACTCCTATTTCCTTAAGCGGGGTGTGAATATTATTGAATTTGCTTCGGTCGCTCTTGCATCCTACTCTATCTTAATTCTTAAGATTCTCTGTAAATATTAATTAAATCGACAAAGTTAGTCCTCTTTCTGTATGAATAAACAAAATAAAACCTATCCCATTCAAGGCGGGATGCAATAATTATCGAGCTCGCTTCGCTTGCTCTTGAATCCTACATTCTTATTTGTTAAGCTTTTTTGCATAAGTCGACAAAGTTACTCCCTGTATGAATAGACAACCGATAACCTAACATATCCGAGGTGAACTACAAAAATGATCGAACTCGCTTCGTGCAACCCCCTGAAAAAAAAAAAACTCGCCGGCGTCCATGACAACTAATATGTAAGATATTTAAGGATTCCCTCTATAAATCGTACACTTTAGAAAAACGATTACTTCATTAGTAACAGAAGCTCGGTGCGCTCTTAAAGCAGCAGAGGTAAATTGGCTTAATTAGTCAGAACTATATGGGGTACATTAAAAAAGTGTCCACGAATGACGTCTGGCGTGTCCTGGGTATTCTTCCTGTCTGATGACAAATAAGTTGTCTTCTCTTATGGTGGTAAAGCGGAATCACAAATTCGTCAACCACTCATGAAAACATCATGTTTATTCAATAAACTTTGACAATAATCACCTGTTCTAGCAAAGTTTGTCTATGGATATGATTACTTGATACGTTTATTCGTCTAAATAACCGAACAGGTTTTAATTAAACTTATTGCAGTAAAGCTAAAGCTTGGTCTTTGGAAAAAAACATAGGGTTCTCAACTGGGAAAACCTTAAAATGAAACTTCACATGCCTAAATTTGAAGACATGCTACAAAATAAAGTTTAAGGTAAGTATTTAGAGCACTCTTATTCAGAGTGTGAGGATTTATTGAAGTGTTAAAACAAATAAAAATTTCTAAAAACTATTCCTACCACAGAAAAGCCCTTCAAAACCCTTAAATGCAACAAATTTTCTCTAAACAATTTTCTCACTCAATACAACCTACATAGCGCGCTTCGACTCCCGCGCAGGCTTCGTTACGTAGATGACGTCATTGAATGACATCATGCGTCCGCGCCACACAGTGGAACGAATGTATGGGAGCGGTTGGACGTAGACATGTCCGAAAAAAAAGAGTAAAATTATGCCAAACTAATGATGCCATCTTATTCGATTACTTAATGCCTTCATAACTTGTGGTGATGAATTTCTTCATAACTCCCATATTTCGGGAGTAATTTGAGAAAATGTGAAATTTTACTATGAAAATGAGTGTATCGAGCTCTCTCCCTCCTGATTCCGGGCTTGTTTCAAGTAGCGGTCTCTAATATCATAATGCTAATACTAAGAGCTATATTTAATACTAAGACACATAGTGCGCCAAATGTGCACTTTCTGGGATAAAGAGTGATGTTTATTTTATAACACAATTTTTTAATTTTTTGTTTATTTTGTTGATTAAAACCGTTTTTCTAAAGGTTTACCTTATTACAATAACATTTCTGATCAGCCAATTAGAGAAGATATAAGCTAATTAGGATATATAATTAGGGACTTAAGGTTTACATATAAAACTGATGCACTAATGATTACTGATAAGAACATTGCTATTATTTAATTACTAAATGGCTCTTAATACACTAATTTAGCATGCATCATTTACTAATTATCACAATAACTAATTACCTTGCAATATTTAACAAAGGATACCTGGGATACCTGGATTTTATATAAATAGGTCACTATTAGTAACTTTAAAATCAGTGTTGATTTACACCTCGTTGTATCCAAGCTAATCTCGCAATGTATTTTCCAAATTTTAATACAAATCTTGATATTCACGTTGCTTTATGCGCACGCGCACATAAAGATTTACGCGACTTTAACTATTTGTTCAGTGTTTTAAAAGATAACAGTTGTGTTCAGTTATGTGAAAGTGCTGAAACAAGTTTAAAAGACTGGTGTCGTCGATTTTGCTACCGCATTTATGCAAAATGGACACAGTCTGGAAGAAGCACAGATAAGTTTCGGAAGAAACATGAGATTTGGCTACAGGCTGCAATTCAATGGCCGGAATTACAGAATGAAAATATGGAACCTTCTACAGAAAATATAAGTGACGTCATCGAGCCCATAATTTCTCCTGCTAAATCTGATGCTTCAACTTGTACACATCCTAGTCCTCGTAAATCTTTTGAGGACCTTAGTAACCGGCAAAAAAGAAGACGCACCACTGAAGATAGTCTTTCATGCAGCAGTAGCAGCGCTGAAATTATGTTTTCGGCCGAAAGGGCGCTTCAAAAGGCAGGACAAAGCGATACAGCTTATGTTATGAAATACTTGACGGAGAATCCAGAAGAGGCCTCAAAAATCAAAGCCTTCATTGAAGGTAAATCAATTCAGGTACGGGAAATATCCCCTTTGAAGGCATTGGCTCTTTATGTATCGATGAACTTATCGAAATGGCGCTATAACACTCTTCGGGATTTCAACACTCAAGAAGGAGCTCTTCAATACCCGAGTTACTACATGTTGGTTAAAGAAAAAATTAAGTGCTATCCGGCCAAAGAAGATCTCACAGTTACAGAGAGCTCTGCAAAAATCAAATTACAAGCCTTGATGGATTTAACCTCAAGAAGACTTATTAGGTCGTTAGAAACCCCTGTTGATCCCAATCAACAGCTCGTATTGACTAGCAAATGGGGTTTTGACGGATCATCTAGCCAAAGCATTTATCATCAAAGGACGAGTGAAGATGAGCAAATCGATCTTGCTAGTAATTTTATGATTAGTCTTGTACCACTGCGGCTCGTCTCAAAAGGTGTAACAATTTGGGAAAACGAGCGACCATCTTCCACTTCATTTTGCCGGCCAATATTGTTTAAGTTTATAAAGGAAACCAAAGAAAATGTGCAGAGAGAGATGGCTGAAATCGAAGCAGAGATTGAAGCCTTAACTCCATCCACCATCACTGATGGAATTAGTGTCAAACACCAACTGCTGTTGACAATGATTGATGGTAAAATTCATTCCATTATATCCAATACAGCAGCTTCAGTGTGTGACATATGCAAGGCTTGTCCTAAAGAAATGAATAATTTAGAGTTAATCAAAGATAAACACGCAAACGAGGACATGTATAAATATAGCTTAAGCACCCTTCACGCTTGGATTCGCTCAATGGAATGCTTATTACACATTTCCTACAAATTAGACATAAAATCATGGCAAGTAAGGGGTGATATAGCAAAAAGGCAAGTTGATGACAGGAAGAAAAGAGTTCAAGAGGCTGTAAGAAGAGAAACGGGCTTACTTCTCGATGTTGTGAAACAAGGCAGTGGATCCACCAACAATGGCAACTCGGCAAGGAGATTTTTTGAAAACTACACTAAATCTGCTGAACTGACCGGAATAGATGCTATGCTTTTAAGAAAAATCTGTGTGATCTTGCAGTGTATTTCATCAGGAGAGAAGATCAACGTAACTAAATTCCGAGAGTTCTGCTTTGATACTGCTAAGCTTTACGTGGAGTTATACCCATGGTATTATATGCCTTCTTCACTTCATAAAATTTTAATGCATGGGCCAGACATAGTTCAGAACATGTCAATTGTGCCCATTGGTTTTCTATCCGAAGAGGCATCTGAGGCTAGAAATAAAGATTTTAGAAAATATAGAGAGGGGCATTCTCGAAAGCATAGCAGTATCTCATGCAATGAAGATATTATGCACAATCTTTTACTGTCTTCTGATCCACTTGTTACAAGTATCCGTCCAAAAGGAAATAAGTTTGTAAAAAAATCTTCTTTTAAGGAATTTTATGAGCTTACGGATTCTGAGAAAAGTGATATCGAATTTGTTAACATAAATGATTTAGCGGACATCGATTCTGAATTTGAATTAATTGATGATGATGATGATGACGAAGATAATTAAATGATGTTATTGTTTTAAAATGTGTAACTTAGTAAATTAGAGCTTACGTCTTAATTATTTATTGTACTTTTAATGAAACTAGGTAATTTATTATCAACTTACTTAAAAGTCATACTCTCATCAGTTCTTGTGAATATTTTTGTTAATATATATTTCTGTATATATATAATATATTTATAGACCTCTTAATAAGTCTGTCTGCGGTTTAAAGTAAATACAAATGGGGAAAAAACGTTTTTTTTTTTAAATTTTCATTTCCTTTTATCCCAGAAAGTGCACATTTGGCGCACTATGTGTCTTAGTATTAAATATAGCTCTTAGTAATAGCATTACGATATTAGAGACCGCTACTTGAAACAAGCCCGGAATCAGGAGGGAGAGAGCTCAATACACTCATTTTCATAGTAAAATTTCACATTTTCTCAAATTACTCCCGAAATATGGGAGTTATGAAGAAATTCATCACCACAATTTATGAAGGCATTAAGTAATCGAATAAGATGGCATCATTAGTTTGTCATAATTTTACTCTTATTTTTCGGACATGTCTACGTCCAACCGCTTCCATACATTCGTTCCACTGTGCGCCAGTAGGAATGACCTACACCGCACACTGTTTAGAGAATGTCAACACTACAGTGGTCTGTCAATAATGTAGAGGTATTTTAGTGGTTTTCCTTATGTATAAGTTGTATTGAATACGAAAAGCTTCTTAATTTCGAAGATATACAAGATTTGATGTTTTAAGATGCTTTTTTTTAAGGGAGATTTAAAAAGGAAAACAAATGGTGCATGGTTTTGTTTTAGTTTTCTGACACTTCATTAAATACGTGTATTTCAACTGAAAATGTTATAACTACTAAGAAAAATTGTCGTATATTGCTGTGGCCTGACGGAATACAAGCCAAATACAATATGGCCGAACTTGGCAGTTTCGAACTTCGCGCAGAAGGCTAGAAGGCTGCTCAATAAAAAAAATTAACGGACTTCCAAAAAGGAGGAGGTTATAATTATGTTCGTCACTTTTTTTTTATGTATGTCCACCGATTTCTCCGTCAATTGTGGACCGATTTTGAAAATTATTTTTTTGTTTGAAAGGGTTCGAATGCTCTTGAGGTGGTCTCATATAAATTTTATTAACTTTGATTGGATAGTTTTTCAGTGAGCTTCAATAATACGTACTTTTTCCCCACTTAGTATGTGGATGATAAGTTCCTGTCTCTGTTATTTACATAGCAGGTAGTGGTGTTCGAATTTGTGTGGGGTAATAACCACAACTAAAAAGTGAAAAATAAAATCTTTTTCCAAAAAAAAACCGACTTCCAAAAAAAAAATCATTGCAAAGTGAAAAAATAACTTTAATTTCGGATGTTGGTGGCAAAAAACTAAAATTCTAAACTAAAGTAACCGACTTCCGAAATTAAAGTTATTTTTCACTTTGTAGTGTTTTTTTTTGGAAGTCGGTTGTTTTTTTTTTTTTTTTTATAAAATGTTTTTATTAGGTACCAAACGGTGACATGAGGCGAGTGTGAGTGAGAGAACATGTGCGAAAGTTCGTAGTGCCTATGTTCAGACCGGCCAAGTTATATCAGCTGTATTGCAAAAAGCTTGTAAAAAGAAAACAAGATACATTGCAAGGTCGATGGCAAGATGGCTCAAATTGAGAAAAACATTTTCATAAATTTTTCAAACCAGGCTATAATTCATATTTTTTCAAAATAGGCTTAGATTTACACAAGACAGACCTAGCTAGCTTAAAAACCTTGTTTATTTCATTACTAAGATGTATTGTTTCATTCTATTATCTCATCTATGACCAATACATAACCAAGGGTATTTAAAATCATCACAAAATAATGATGTACGTGACTCTAATACCCGATGTTCCTTATATTAATAAGTTGGAAGACGAGCGACGATTACTACCGACCTCGATCCGAGGACGACCCGACCACGACACCAATACACCACACGTCACCCTTATCTTTAAGGCCATTGAGTTCGATTTGTGATGTCGCAACTGTGTTAGTTAAGTTTGTTATTGAGGAGAATCTTATTGGAAGGGATTAAGGTTGATTTTCGCGTAAATACGGTTTTTCTATAATGTAATTTGCAATGATAATGATATTACAAGCAGGTATAGTGTTATATAATTATTGTAGTATATTGACTGAGTGAAGATGATCTCTTGATCAGTAAATTCGCATTTTAAAATTGGTTGATTTGAAGCGTTATTCAAATCCATATTTTCGGAGTATGAACGGCTTTCCTCACATGATGCATTTTTATCAGTAGCGTCCGAGGGATATTTCTCGACGGCATGTGAAGCCAAGTCAGAGACCCATGGGCGGCATAAAAACTCTGACACTAGATTAGTCACTAACCACACGAAAAATAAAGAAGAGCTCGACACGTTTAAGACTTCAATGGAGTTGGTCAAACGGCAAGTTTGCAAATCGAAATTAGTCCGTTAAATTCTGTTTTTTTAGAAATCTCATATTATCCAGTAAAGTGATGGTTACTTAACATCCTCCAACTAGGGTTGCAAAATTACGTAATTTTACTGAAAACGCTAGTAAAATACGGATATTTTACGGTAATTTATATGAATTACGGTAAAAATGAAGCGGCACCTTATGAAGTTTTAAATTTTAATTTGTGCTGTCCTCTGCTCTGCCTCTGCACATAGATGATATTATTATAATCCATGACATGGTGTGATTCATATCTTAAACTCTTGACTTGAGAATTAAGTTTTAGGGATTTTTAGTACGCAAGAGTCGCACGAGCCCAGTTTTCTTTTTTTTTAAGTTCCAATACTGCTTATATCTCTGGCAAATTTAATTCAAATCCATTTACCCGTTAGCAGTGAAGTAGTGACATACACATGATACACACAAACATACCCAATTCATTATTTGTAATGTTTTAGTGGGTATGACTATATGCGTACGTTTAATACGTTTTTTACCCAAAATTACCATATTTTACCGTAAAATAATATTTTTTACCATATTGTACCAGGGTAATTTTACCGTTTTACATCCTTACCTCTAACTTAGCTAAACATGATTTGGTAATTTTACGAGTTGATTCACGTCAACAATGCAACGAGAGGAGATAGGACTCATGTCTGCTCGCCCACTAGTCCTCGCTTCAAAATTTCGGCAATTCATTGCCTCTTATTGACTTTCTGGGAAATTAACACATTAATCACAAAAATTTAAAATCTCCAACTTACACGAATGACTAATCAAACACAATCTAAATATTGGTGAAGACTGAAGATCATTCGCGAATGTGGGTGTCTCGTGTGTTGCACAACCAGATGTCGCCCTCGCTCGCCCTTGTGACTCCAAACGCAGACCATCAGGGGCATCTCACATGGAACGTTGAGTAATTTCGTTCTGAATGTTAATATTTCGACAGTTTACGTGCGGATTATGAGGTGCGAATGGACAGTTTCTGCTGAATGGACTTCAAAATGAAACTAACTGACTTTGACTTTGACTTGTCTCAGATGCGTTATCAGAGACATCGCAGTTGCTTTGCAGACAAAGTTGAAATGTCTCATAAGATTATTAACACCGACACCCTGTATAGATTACCTGTCAGCTGCCTTATAAGATACCAAAAGTCATTGACATACACTAGTAAACGGGTAAAATCTCATATACCTAATTGAGTAATACTTAAAAAAAAAATCGTAACGTGACAGCCGTTTTGTAGGGCCCCAGTTGTAGACTTTCAACTAGCGAGGGAGATAGTTATTATGTCCATCTGTCAACGCCCATTTCCTTCAAACTGTAACACACCGACGCGAGTTGGTCAGTGATAGGATAAAGATTTTCAAGACATCATTCATTTTATGGGGGACTCTTTCTGTGAATTTGTGAGTATGAGTTGTTTCTTCCAAAACAAGCCAATGGCGAAGCACCAGTGCGGTATGTGGATTCCAGAGCTTAATTTTTTGGTGAAGACGACCACCGTGTATTTATAGCTTTTGTCTATAACACCTGTCAGAAATATACGTGTTATTGGGGCAAAAGTGATAAGCCAGTCAGCAAGTTTGGTGGCGGAGCTGATTGTCCAAGGTCTCCATAAATGAGACATTGTCACACCAGTCCTATTGGTCAACTAAGCACAGTTTCCAAGTACGAACTCTTTTATCAATCCATAGACAATTCAATAAATATTCTCCTCTATAAATGGCGGACTTATCAAGTTGAGTAATATATAAAACGGAATTAATAGTCACTGTCCGAAGTCGGCAAGGTGATTGAGTAAACATGTCCCTCCTTTTTAGGAGAATCAAGATTATTCGCGCATATATGAGTTTCGTAATATGGCGACATTCATTTATTTAGATTCAGTGTTTACAGACATAATGTTGCCACTTAATTTTCTCCATTAGGTTTTTGTAAATGGCAATAAATAAATAAAACACATTTAACGTCAACATAGAGCATTGAAACCTCTCTTGGAGGTTGAGAGAGGTTTATACTCTCCCATTCACACGCCTCTGGTTCGCATGGTTTTTGATACTTGACAAAAACTTTAGATTTTTCATTACATTTAAGTTTTTAATATTAATGTATTAGACACATAAAACTTCCGGAATAAATTCTCTAAATTATGGTAGAAGCGTTTTAAAATCCGTGACTTAGTTTAGAAGAACATCGCACAAAGACGGACACGAAAAGTTACTTTAATTTAATTATAATATAAGATTTGGAAAACAGATTTTTCTTTAATTTCTTATTTAAGTTTGCCGGAATCTTTAGGTAAAAACATATCGTGTGATTTCTTTCCACGAAAAGCAGATTTGACCAAATTTTCTTGTTAGCTATAGTCACTACTTACTCTATAGTTTTCAGTTTTCACAACAAAAGTTAATTACCTACTGGATCTAAGCACTACAACATACAACACCAGCCCGTCCCGTCTTTGATGTCCTCCCTCCGGTGACGCCCTAAGCCGAGGCTCGTACCCCACAGGGGGTGCCCTTAGCGAGCGTTCACCTAGCTTTTTAGCTTAGTTTTGTATGCCCCTGGCTGGAGGCTTTGAGTGTAGCAGCTTAAGGCAACCACAGGATTGACCGGTTAAGTAGTCATGACCTCAGAGGTCAGCTACGAGATGCCCTACAGAAAAAAAAAAAAAAAAAAAAAAAAAAAAAAAGCACTACAACATCATCATCTGCCTAGACTTTTCCAACTATGTTGGGGTCGGCTTCTAGTCTAACCGGATGCAGCTGAATACCAATGATTTACATGGAACGACTGCCTATCTGACCTCCACAGCCCAGTTACTGGGTAATACGATACACCTTAATAAGACTAGTTGTCAGACAGTCGGGCTTCAGACTTCCCGTAACGACTGTCAAAGATTTACAAATGACAGCCGGGACCAACGCGGCAACGGTTTAACGCGCTTTCTGAGGCGCGGAGACTTCGACACACGAATATTTGGAATGAATAAACACAAATACTAATTACTGGACCGAATAAAAAAATCGTACACCAGTAGATTGCTATATTATCACTGAGTAACATAGGCTATAATTTATGAAGATATCACGTGGGTAAAGCTGCTGGCGGAAGCTAATAGACTATACGATGTTGTAGGTGTATTTCAAATTCAAATAGCGTTTATTTCTGATACATGCAATTACATTTCCATCATATCAAAACAAATAGTAATTTACTTACATTATTACAAGCTTTACCTGATTTAATTTTAACTTTATTTACTTCATTCATTCACTGTTCATGCATTTGTTAATTATATTATTATTAGGATTATTGAGGCGTTTTTATCGTAACAGGTAGAAATAATAGATATTTAAAAATAACAAATAACTATTGTTCCTAACAATATAACATATCTGTTACTTAAAATAACAGACCTCAAAGACTGTTACCGTGGCTGTTACTGTTAATTCATTATAAAAATATTACAAAGTTACTACGGCTACTACGGTTACTTGCAAACACACAGGAAGGTTAACAATTTCTCTTTTTTCCTCATTAAGGAACGACCCTTGCTAAATAAAGAAACAACTATTATATATTTCGAAATATGTTTACTTCTCACTCTTACTAAAACGGTTAAACTACGCTAAAAAGAGAAGCTCTTAGTATTTATTATCCCTAAAAATACAGTTGATGGTCTTACAAGAACAAATACTTACGAAAAAGTGACTCCTAAATTAGGTCGTGTTACCTGTTACTGACCAGAGAAAATATAAGTTCCTCAGGATGTGTACAGATGCATTATACGTAAGAATTCTATAGATTCTTGTTCCACTCCTAAGCTGGTCAAACTTGCAATGTTACCGGCCCATACTTAAATTGAAAATTTAGTACTTTTTGGTGACAGAATTGTATATCTATTATTCCCGGACAAACCGTTGCAAGGACCTCTATTACCAAACTATTTTGACAAACAAAGTTATATAAAATATCACAAAATATAAAGTGAAGTGTGGCAAAAGATTGCGTCAAGGCTTTTTGTTTTTATGCTAAACTGTACGTAGGAGGTCCTGCTGCCCACGTTATCATTAGAGAGGACATGGTGACGTTGTTTGTAGTAGGTGCCTTATATACCGATAGAGGCCTTTTAATTATTATTGACTAGCTTTTGCCCGCGGCTTTGCCCGAAAAATATCCCACGGGAACGTATGTCAAGGCATATTTTAATCTATTTTAAATGCCCAATTTAAATAACATATTTTATTGGATAAGGATTAATATGATACTGGTCAATATAGCTTCGGAAATAACAATGGAATTTTCATCAAATTCTGAAAGATAATAATGGTTACTATGGGTCATCCTGAGAAGATAGACATATGCCATTGCGGACGTTTTTGTTAAACTTTTTAAAATTTTAAATCCTGTAGAACATCAATTTGATGTATCTCTAGCGGTTTACGCGGTGCACGCCAGTAAAGCTCCCAGTTGACATGATTTTTTCTGACTAAAGTGACATTTAATTTAGACAAAACCGTAAATGATACATACACCAAAACCTTCCGCAAGAATCACTCCGTCCATTCATGAAAATGTGTTCAGTAGTTTTTGAGTTTGTCGCGTTCAGACGGACAGACAGACGTGGCGGGGGACTTTGTTTTATAATATGTAAGGATAATGATACGTTATACTGTATTTGGCCTTCTGTAAACTCAAACATCAAACTGACTGATTAGTGATTAGAGCAGCCGACATCCTAACTGACCTGCGAGATGCCATTCATAAACAAAACATGGGATTCCATGTTTTGTTTATGAATGGCATCTCGCAGGTCAGTTAGGATGTCGGCTGCTTAACTTTCAGGCCTCCAGCCAGGGCCTAAAACTCATAAACTGATCGACTGAAAGTAGGATCACCCCCTGTGGGCTACGGACATCGGCTTATGGAATGCTAGTAGGTATGACAATGTTGGTATCAATGGTACGTGGGAAGACTGTAGTCCATGTTATTAAATAAATACAAATTACTATACAGCCATGGGAAGAGGGAATGGTCTTCGTTTTTCCTGGGTATCAATCAGTGCCAGATTTTAGCGTGTCTGCGCCATCAAATGTCACATTATCTCTAGGACATAACCGACCATTTGCTGTAAGGCGCGGAATGTAAATAAGTTCTTTCTAATAATGATAATTTTTAGGCAAAGTTATTGAAATAATTTTGGGAATTCATTATCGTTCTTCTGGTGTTCCTCCTCAATTAGATTTATCAAAACTAGTAGTAGTATTTAGTTTAGATTGGATTTCATTTTTTTATCGGTTTTCACAAAATACAGGGTGACCTAATAGTGACGTCATAAAAAAATTTACTTCCATATATCTGGATCCGAAAATACCCCATGTATCTTCGAGTTATAATTATTTTTATGAACTTGAAAATTTGATAGGAACCGCTTCAAAATATTCTATTTTATTTTTATACGGGTTTATGACATATTTTTTTAGGCAGCTCTAATTAAATGAATATTTTTTGAAACACAAAATAATCAACTTCCTAGCAAAACATTTTATCGAAAAGGAGGAAATTTCATTCGAATGATACAGAGTCGAAATTGTGTAGTTGGCTATATAATTGGTAATAACAGCATAGCAATTTACTCAAAAAGATGAATCTATCATAGATCTATGATACCTAGAGTGCACCACAGTCAAATCAGTGACCACTCGATCATGTTAATAACCCATAATACAAACAGAAGGCAATTTAAACCTTATTTAATTACAATAGGCGTGGCGCAAGAATAAGTGATTAATTAACCATAAGAGTTAATAATGCATGTGATTAACTTTGTAATTCAATTTTAAATTGTTAGATAAGCTAATCGCTGTTTCACACGACCAAACATACATAATGTAAGGAATAATAAATTGTCTCATTAAGGGTATACTAGTCGGTCGTTCTTCCATACAAACGTAGTATGGTGATAACTCGTCTGTTTGACGGTGTACGTTCAAAACTAAAAATTATATCAATTTGCCTTGTCATTATCTAGCACTGTATGGAAGGCAGAATTTGGAAAAAGTATTGGTTTGGAAGTTATTAGCGGCGAAACTTCCATATTTCAATACTAATTTTAACTCATCTTTGGGCGTAAATATGTAGTATGAAAATGGCAAAATGGAAACCATACAGAGTTGAGATAATTTATTGAAAATATCACATCATTTTATTTTGATTAGATTAATCCAGTAGTTTTCCGTAATATCTATATGCCTTTTTTTTTTTTTTGAGGGTGGGAAATCATCAAATAACTTCTCCCGCTCTGAGCGCCTAAAGGCACTAGTTTACCGCGCCGTTTACCTAGTTTGGCGCTAGTTTTCCGTAATATCTATACGCCTAAAGGTCTGTTCTTGGAATTTGACGCGCTCGTTTTCGTTATTAATCATCGTCTATGTCACTTAATAAATAAAACTAAATAAATAAATAACTTTACTAAATAGCATGCATATTAGCCACGCCATCAATGAGTTCGAGCCGTCGACTAGTGGAACCTTAAGGTTGCTTTTCCATCAGAGATGTGCTGGATGTGAAAGCTAAGCTACGAAACTATGTGACCATTTTCATTAATGCTAAGCTGTGTAGCGGAGCGAGTAAGATGTGCTATGTAGATGCGCCGTCGCGTCGTGAGGAGCTGTGCGAGGAAGATGCGCAGTTCGAGCTATGCGACACCAAGCACCGAGCGCAGACTCGGCTCACCGAGCTTGGTGTGGCAACCCGCCATGTTCGAGTTCACGACAAGTTAATCGTCATCCTGACGATGCCTCGTTGAGAGGTGAACACGTGTCGATTTCTTCCAGGGTCTTTTCAAGACTCTTTAGAAATAGCTAAGCGGAAAAGGTTACTAAATATATCCACATCATCATTTTATAATGGATTTCCGCAAGGTCACGCCTGAATCAATTAACTATCTGCAATTGAGGTGCTAGATACTCGGAAAAACTAAAATCTGACCATGGGAAAATACATTAACAAGATAATATTATTCAGAAAAACATTGCAAATTTTTTCTTACAGTTTTGTAATGCTCTAAAAACAAAACGTTTTCATTACTAATAATTACTGTTTGACTTTGACAACCTTTGAGAAGATTGTGTGATGAAATCTATGAAAACCGTTCATTGATATTATTGAAGATGCAAAAGTGTTCGTTTTGGTCACAAATCACAGAAAATAGGTACACATAAATCCTAATTCAAAATTAAAAAGTCATTTATTTTAAGTGGGCTGAGAATCAACACTTTTTGAACGTCAAAATTACATAAGACAGTCCACCAAAACGCCCACCTTTTACCACCTCCTAGTGCTTTAGCTGGGAAGAAGATGTGGCGCAACAAACTCCCCAGCAACACAGCTGTCTGTTCAGTTAGAAAAGCTTGATTCTATACAATAATGTGTGGTTATTATTAAAAAAAAAAAAAACAAACATGGCCAGTGATTTGACATTTGGAATCAAGGACTATAATTCTAATCCAAATCAATAATCTTAGATTGCAACAAAGCTCGACTGCTCCAAAATCGCAAAAAAAAGTAAAAAAGTAATTTTAAAATTCAATGAAATGGTCGAGTCGATACATTATTTTTCGTGTCAATTAATGATTCATCAGTTTCCGAATATAGTAAAGTACCATATACAGAATTTCTTAATCAAGAACTGATCAGGAATAATTAAAACATCGAGTAGGTTTCATTTTTGGGTATTATAATAAATGTTAGGTTCAATAACATCGATTTATATGGAGACAGCATATTAATTGTAATAACAGAAATCTGTAAACCGGAAATGACCAATGCTGAAGATGGTCTTCTTATATAAATCACTGTAACTGTGCATGTAAATTTTGGTGGCCGGAGGTAGTTAGGAACAAGTTTTTAAAGACCAATTTTCAGGTTCTAAATACTGGCAACACGGAAACTCATAACTAACCACTTTGAAAACAAAATCCCGTGAACACGATGACAACATCTGTTACCGCCCCGGTTCTATAGCGGTCGAGCGCTGCAAGCAAGAATAGCCCTTACGGTGGTTAGTTATGGCTTTCCGCGATGGTACTTCTTAATTTACTCTTGGACATCCCTGAATTGCGATGAAAGAAAACGCTGTGAAGGAACTTGAACTTAACAGTTTGAAACTGGCAGCACACAATTTAATATGGATATGATGATCAATGCCTTCTCTGTGAAATAAAAATGCTGTTTCCAAACTCTGAATCAACCCAAGAAACTTAGCTGCTTCTCTACCTCGATCTAATGAGTCTCCATGTGGAAAAATCTCTATAACCCATTCAAGTACTTACTCAAACATATAGTTAATTGATTCAGGCGTGACCTTGCGGAAATCCATTATAAAATACAATAGAAGTGGATATATTTAGTAAACTGTTCCGCTGAGCTATTTCTAAAGTCATAAAAAAAAACCTTGAAAGAAATCGACACGTGTTTCACCTCTCAAAGAGGCATCCTCAGGATGACGATTGACTTGTCGCGAACTCGAACACGGTGTGTTGCCACAAAAAAACCCTAAAAGAAAGCGCTAAGCGCAGAATGCGCTCAGCGATTTCTTTTAGGGTTTTTTTTAAGACTCTTTAGAAATAGCTAAGCGGAACAGGTTACTAAATATATCCACTTCTATTGTATTTTATTCAGACAGCTTAAACCTCCCAAGTCCTTTCAAAATTCACGTGATTAATTTTCAACGGGACCACACAGCAGTAAATAATTTACATAATAAACCTATATTCTGTAGCTCATCTAGTCAGATTATTATTTTATAGCTGTATCATTGAGCAACACACCCACATGGCTCATCTTGCAATTACAACATTTTATTGACTGCTATCGACGTTCATGTATTTTTGTTTGAAATTATAGTGCATTACAACATTATGGAGGCGGCAGTGTCTACTGTTTTGTTATTTCAGAATTTTTTAGTTGAACATTCTTGTAGTTCTCATAATGATGGTTCTTATGGCATAGCCCTCATTACCAAGCTGTATAAATATTTAATAGACTGCCAGCGGATTTGAAAATTTTGTTAAACACGCTCTTTTATGGCTAAGCTCAGCATTTCTGTCAGAACTTGTACACAATGGATGAACTGTAATTTAATATTGATATTTAAATTTTCTTTTTTAAAGAGAGAAAAAATGCTATTTATTATTTTTGATATTTGTAAAAAAAAAATAATGATTCCTTATGATGATTCTTTTTTAGTTTGAAGGAGGAGATCGTGTACTTTAAGGTGGTTTATGTCTCGAAACGTACCTTATGTCCCATAAGGTAAAATTGAAAACCATAACCAGCACCAAATCGAAACGCAACTCCACAATGCTTGGCGGTAGCCATGAACTAAGCTGAATGTATTTCCCTGGATTTTTTTACCTTTTAAATAGAGTTTCCCTACTACTTAATTGAAGTAAGAAAGTTATAAGCCATTCGTACTTATGTCACCACACCCTCGTCCTTCTGAGCGAGCATCAAGTGAAGTGGAATGAGACGACAACGTTACACTGTGCGCGCGCGCAGTCAAGGCCACGCCCACCGGTCGCCGACGCATGGCGCGTCACTGCCGGAACTAGCTACTGACTGAGTTAGGGTAGGTATTGGTGTTTTAGAATGTCTAATATTTCAGTTCAAAACTTGAATGAATGATCAAAAACATGCCAGCTGTGGACGACTGATTTAGCTAATCGAGCAAGAGTTAGGTATTGTGGGATTTCTTGACAGATCATCAATTGACTGTCTCTAACAGGGGGAGGGCTTTTTAACCAGCAATAAGCTATTAGTAGCTAGAATAGAACAGATATGGAATATCGATAAATTCATTGCAGTAGAAGTTTTTGAAAAATAACATTTTCAGACAACATTTCTGCCGGCAACCAGCATTTCTGCCCTTTGTTGTAAAAGGTATGAGAACCAGTGGAATTCAGATTAAGTTCTTCCTATTGTTGACCATGTATCAGAAAAAGCACCGGGAACTGCTTCTCAGCATCATATTTTTGTCAGGTAATAAAATTACTTAACTGCAATCACGGGTCCATTTAGAAAGCTAAGCGATTCTGCAATACCGGATACGTTGATTTTGTTGAAGCAGTTGTGAAAAAGATCAAGAATTAGGAGTTGTCAGAAAAATCATCAAAATCTGACAGGACAAAAAACAAACCGGCCAAGTGCGCGTCGGACCACTCACAATGAAGGTTTCCGTAGTTGGAATGAATTTATCCCAAAAACAAACGTAACTCTGTAGGTGAAAAACATGTTCTCCCATACAAAATTTATGGGAAAACATGTTTTTTCAACTGCAAATTTAAGTTGGTCGATTATTACTTGTTAACTTGTAGAGCCTACTTAGCTGTGATTGTTTTCCTTTTAATTTCGTTATATAAACTACTGCCTTGATTTTTTTCATATATCCAAAACCAACCATTTAGCTTGCAGGGGGGACGGCGCGTTGTGTTCCACGCGCGCCTCAAAGAGAAGTCAGCAGATTTGAAGGGGTCCACTAGGGCCGATGCCTGCCGGGGTTGCGAAGAAAACCGAAAGGGAGATCGTGGTCCCCGGCGACAGGGCAACCGAAGGAACACGGGTGGGTTTTAGTCAGTAAGAGTCTGACACGCCCTCCCGCTCCGCCCAGAGCGGGAGAAGTTATATGATGATTTCCCACCCACAAAAAAAAAAAAAAAAATGGGGGACACTTGACTCTAACAAAAATTAGCACTTTAAAGCTTAATATTTCGCAAACGGATCCCTGAATCCAAAAATGAGTTACGCACACTCACTATGTTTTTAAAGGACCTTTCCAACGATACCCCACACCACGTCATAGAAAAAAAAAAAACATTACTAAAAAAAATCGTAATTTTATTTTACCACTTTGTCGGCGTGATTAATATGTATACCCATGCCAAATTACAGCTTTCTAGTACTAAGAGTCTCGGAGCTAGATCGCGGACAGACAGACAGACGGATATGGAGAAACTATAAGGGTTCCTTGTTTACTACGGAACCCTAAAAAATGAGTATTGAGTACCTACTCAATTTATTTTTTGCATTCCACAATGTGAAGTAAGGTGGTTGGTTTACTAAGACATGATCATTGTGGACCCTGTCGGGCACAGTAAAATAAGAGAGAGAGAGAGGAAGAGGGCTTTTATTTGATAGTTGTTGTACTACATATTATTGAAGTAATTATTCTGTAAAACATATTCCGGTCTTCAAACATTTTATTACATATACGACTTTTATATTATTTAATGAAACTGGTCAGTAATTCATGAGAAAAGAACCTACTTTTACCAGATGACTCAAGAGAGGTGATGTGTTGTCGCAACGCAGCGTTTAGTTCACCTCTCAGTTACTTGAGCATTGCGTGTTACTTACGAACTCTTGCGCATATTGTTATACAGCCTGGGAATTCAATAAAAGGTTCAAACTACAGCTAACTGAGGTTAATGCTAGATAAAAATCAGTTTGCCTAGCCTTTTCCCAACTATGTTGGGGTCGGCTTCCAGTCTAACCGTATGCAGCTGAATACCAGTATTTTACATGGAGCGACTTTCTATCTGACCTCTACAACCCAGTAACTGGGTAATACGATACCCCTTGGTAAGACTGGTTGTCAAACTTTCGGGCTTCTGACGACCCGTTACGACTGTCAAAGATCCACGAATGAAAGCCGGGACCAACGGCTTAACGTGCTTCCCCAGGCAATGCTAGATAGAGTTATTGATAAATGAATACTAGTGCATTAATTTATCAATAACTCTATCTAAATCTAGATGGATCTAGATGGGCAAAAATGTCAAAAATCATGCAAATTTATCTCTATTTTTTCTTAACTTTTACAGGTCATGAAAGGCCAGCTGGACTTTCGACCCCAAAATTCCATTTTTACTGTAGTTGTAATTATTATTATTGTTGTTGCTAGACATGTTGTGCAATTCCGCTTTGGGTGATAGTCAGGTCGAAAACTGTATTGTGAACCTAGTGATATACTGTGATTGTTACCTGTTGTAGTTGTCTTGTGAATAAATAAATAAATAGATTACCATGACTACATGCAGGACTTTCAGGTTTAAAGTTACTTAACACCTGTAATCTTGAAGGATTGAGCAGAGGTGTACCTATTATAGTACACCCATATTTTGCCAGTTATGTTTAAGACCCATGTAATAGGGAGCGAGCCTATTGCCATCAACCGGGCACAAATCTAGACTCCGAGCTACTGAGAAATCTCCAATGAAAAACCCCAATAACACTTCCCGACCTGGGAATCGAACTCAGGACCTCATGCTCAGCTGTTGCACTTACGACGCGACGATTAGACCAACGAGTCACCGAAGTAATAAATGCATAAAAAAGTTGTCTGTAATTTCCTGTCTTTAGCAATTCAGCATGGAACGATGTAAAACTGAAATTAAACATTCGCTTGTACTAAATTAGATTGCAACCAAGTTATCTTACCGATCAAGTAGATAGGTACTTGCTCTACTTCAAACGAGACTAATGCAATATTCGTTAAAGGTTTATATTTAAGGTTTTTATTTGAGGAGCTCCGGAACAAAAGCCTATAAATCCACTTTTCGTATTTTTATAGGAAATACAAAATAATGATTTACGTAGGAATGATTATGCTGTTTGTTAAACTAATAATATAACGTCAATTTGGCTTGTAGCAAGGGCTTTCAAGTAGTTTTAGTTTCAAATATGAAATTATAGGGTTTTGGTCCAACCATAATTATCTGGATATGATCGGCTATATTGTAATTATCGGCTTTTGTCCCAGTACTTCCGTATTAACCGACTTTTTCCGGTTTTTTTTTTGTTTTTTGTGATATGGATACGTAAAGTTAGTAAAATATTGTGTTTATTTTATCTAATCATTATAATGTAGTTTTAGTATCGAAAATTACAAATTCTTATCCTGAACATTGCTTGTTTCTTCATTACAGTCGCAAAAATTTCTTCATCATCAGATTCATGCTCATGATGGCTTTCATTTTGTACTAAATTTTTATACCACTTAAATTCCTCAATAATACAGTCATTACAGATTTTTTTTTTTTTCATAATTTTTTTGCTGCACTCAAGTTATTTTTCTTTGAAAGTTCTCTCGGGTGCTGTTTGCCTCTTTTTATTAGACATAATGGCTTACGCTCTTCATCTGATTCGTTCTTGAAATTTTTGTAGGTGTTGATCAAATACTTTCAAACATTTTTCGGTAAATGGTCTGATCAAGAATACATTTTTAAGATTTTGTTTAGGATTTATCGGTAATAGTTCCGAAAATAAAAAAATAAAAATCTTTAAATTAGGTACGTGTATTGTACGAGTAACTGAAAAAAAAAAACGGGTATAAAGTGGATTTATCGGCTTTTGTTCCGGAGCTCCTCATTTATCCTTACGAAATGGAATATTTTACTTATTCTGTTTGCTGTATAGGTAACTGAACTAATAAAAAGTATGAAAGAAGAAATAAATTACGTTTATTTGCGGTAAACATGACGCAAAGACAAGAAAAAAAAATCACGTAATTAAAAATTTGGGGGAAAATCTGCGTCATATCCACGCCATCGCTCAGCATAATGCTGAGACCCTATGTGAGACAGAGCACCAGCGCTGGTTTTCAGCAACAGCCAGCGCTGACGTGATGACGTCAACCGGTACAACATAAAGTGAAATAACAAATTTAAAATAAATAAATTACAATACTTAGTCCTAAATTTTTATATAAATATAATATTTAAAATGGCAACATTTCGTTCGTTGACGAGTCATGCGCCGCAGACTTATTGCAATCTGTGCGTGCAGCTGTCATAAAACTATTTGTGTGACGTTTTGACATATTGGTTCCTCTCAGCATAAAAGTACTCTGTGGGTACGTATGTAGCTATACTTATGTTGGCATTAGTTCCAAAACTTGCGTCCAGAGGGCGACATTTGACGTTTCTCACTTTTGTCGCAGAGTTGTACCTCTATTCCATATATAATAAAAGTACTCTGTGCTCTCAGCCCGCTTGCACGACAAAGCTAAACGTATTTCAAACTACCGGACTACAATCCTAACTTGTTCGATACACATTTATTATGCGCACGGCCAAAGGGTGGTACTCTGCCAGCGTCTGTGTTCCCTTCCACCTATAACCCGTCTCCCTTCAAAGCAAGAGTGAACAGTTATCTTATGGGTACGCTCGTTCTATAATAGACCTCATCCATCGCTTTCCATCACGCGAGATCGAGGTCAGGAGCTGGACAATATCGAAAAAAAAAAACTTCTTTCTCTTTCTGCCAATCATTTGGAGATGACAAAGACAGAATGATGGTTTAAATTTGTAAAGCGTTAAATGGATTAAGTGAGTTGTGATGCAAGCGGGTTTTGCATTGCATTAATAATACAATTTGGTACGGACTTGATAAACTAGAAATTTTAAGTGGTCCTTCGAAAATAAGTATAATGCATTTTGGTCCTTTTATTCGAATGCACTAAAAGTTCGATTCTATCAACTGAATTTGTTGGGGCCCAATGGCCGATAACTGATTTCCTAGTCATTATTTTGACAATTTTAATCCAAAATCAAAAAGTGGGCCCTGGTGGATGCTGAAATTACTTTGGTCCTTAGAAGTCCTCAGATACCAAAAGTACAGTGGGTTCGTAGTGAAAAGAAATAAGAGATTTTTTAAACTGAATGTGCAGCCAAATATCGGATGGCAGGTTCTTCCTCTTGACAATCTTAATCTAAAATAAAAATAAAAATGGTCCTGGTAGATAAGACTGAACTAATTTAAGCTGAGAAATACATTTGTATTGTATTGAGGATAATCTAGATTTTGTTCTAATGAATCTAATCTAACAGATGGGTAGAGATCACTCGCGTATAATGTAACAAATTCATTCACCGCTGCACATTCAAGGCGACATGTTATGCAACACAGAATTAAATTGTTTCTGTTATAACAGCTGCTTCTGATGCATTTTTATATATCCGGTCTTTCAGTTTTTTTGTTTATTATCTTTTTTTAATATTTTGGGCAGAGGTATTCCTATAGTACGGACATTTCCTCAGATATGTTTTAGTCCCATGTAATAGGGGTTGAGCCAATCCTTCGGGGAAACAAGGCATGTCATGTTTTGAATATTTTGTGTTGTGTGACACCATGTTTGTTTTTTTACATTCTTCCTTGACATAATCATCCTATTATTTGACATTAGATACGTACGATTTAATTTCAACTCTTTATTAGTGGCTCTTGTGGACATGATAATTATTCAGATTTGTTACAGTTGTAATAGCAATCATGTAATTGCGTTTAATTAAAATAGATTTTTTATTTTTATTAATTAATTTAGAAAAAAAAATATAATTCATTGTCAGTAGGTAGGTACTTGAATTCAGCATCAAACAATTCCTTGCTTACTCATTCGTGTCGACGTCAATGATGTAAAACCAAACAAAGAAATCGATTGTTATAACCTTTACAACAACACTATTAATGTTGTTTTCTTTGACATTAAATTAAAAGGCCCTGTTTGCCACAAATAGATCTGTTTTATATTGACAGAATTATAAAGAAACATTTGTCAAAGGAGAGGCTCTTTTGAACTATGATAGTTGTTTATAACATAAAGTCAAATCATTTATTTCAAATAGGCCCTTATAAGGCACTTTTGAACGTCAAAATTTACAAAAAATATATATAATTGATTCTAGTAGGGGTGACTAGAATCAGCGACTAGAATCCTTCCAAAAGGTAGTTTTCGTATGGAGAAGAATGGGCAAGAAACTCCACCATAACTCTACTAAAATGTTAAATAAAAATTATATGTCAAGACGATGCACCTAGAATAAAATTACTATACCACAATAGATAAAAGAAATGAATAATGAAGCAACGACATGAAATTGAAACGAATGAATTATGTGATAGATACATGGTGCTCACATATTTATAAACATTGTACAAGTAGACGATTTTCCTAAAATTTTACAATTAATAAGTCAGTGGGTGAGGAAGTAATCACATAATGTAAAATCAATGTCAAATCAAAAAATAATAAATTATACAATGAAATTAGCAACCAGTTTGATTTTGTCTAGATCCTAGATCCTATGGAGCCGGACCAGCATGTTTCCAAGCACTCTTATCTTGGATATAATCCTCTAATTTGTAATATGCTTGTTTACAAAGTGTACTTTTAATATGAGTTTTAAATTTTCTTTCATTTAATTGCAATATGTCACAAGGTATTTTGTTGTAACATTTAACATAGTACCCCATAAAAGATGTATGTACTTTAGATAATTTGAAAAATGGTTGATCTAGTTTATCTTTATTTCTAGTATTAAAATTATGTCTATCACTTAATTAATTAAACAGATACAGATTTTTTCTTACATATTTAACATTTTCAGTACCTGGGCGACCGAGCTCTGCTCTGGTGAAAATACAGAAAGCTCATTTAATAGTATTGGATAGTACCCACTAATTCCATACTGCTATGATAGTAGGTACTTACTACTTCCATGCTATCATGATCATTATTCTAATGTCAATAATGTCACGTCATTGTTCATTATCTTGTTCTAAACTTTAGGCGACCGAGCTCTGCTCGGGTGAAAATACGGAGAAAATATTTTTTTCCAGATTTGAGACCTTAGATAGATCGATTTTTAGCCCCCGTATATATTGCAACTTTCATCGAAATCGTTACAGCCTATTTCGAGAACGTGAGTAGGTACAAATATATATGTATATTTGCAAATATTGCTCGATTAAAAGTATAGGATAAATGAATTGGCAAGGTACAGTCATAATATTAATCTTTTTAAATAGTTCCCTGAGAGGTTCGTGGCGACGTAGATTATAAATGGCTTTGACAGCTCTCTTTTGCAAAATAACATATAACATAACATCAAGCCTAAAGTCCACGAAAGGTTAGGCAGACCCACAACTCACCAGTTATGTTCGAGTCACAAATCTTAGACTCCGGGATATTAGAAAAAAAAACCTGATGGAAAAACCCAACAACACTTTGATCGACTCGGGCATCGAACCCAGAACGTCATGCTCAGCAGTAGCGCTTGCTACTGCACCAACGGGGCGGTAGTTGATTTATACAGCCTGCAAATTATCCCACCAAGGTAGAAACGTCTTCACATACAGATAAAGACCGAGGATTGGTCATCATGCTTGCTCACTGCGTGTGGGCAATTTGAGAACGAGGAGGACTAGACGATAAGACTGTTATCGATTAACTATAAAAATATAAAGATTTCTTAGCGTTGATTAGGATCGATACAAAAATTAGGCACTCAGTCATGTCAATGGGTACCGATATAAACGCGTTTTTATTAAAACCTGTTTAATTTAAATTTAAATCGTAATATTGCTTAACCTGATTTCATACTTAGTCTTTTCTGCACAAAAAATTGCATTAAAATTCGCAAGAGCATAAACATTTTTTCTTCCACAACGTTGTAACCTAGCCTTAGTCTTATTTGTGTAAGAATGTAACCCTTATACTGGTTGTGAAAACCGGTTGCTCGTCGCCAACCTTCAACTACTTACAATGACCAGGGCTATTACATTTTAATAAGCATGTGCATTCAAAATGCATGAAATGAACCTCGGTTCGAAGGACCAGAAAAAATTGAATAGTCGGGTATAACCTGTCATTTAAATTTAGAATAGTGGGGTATACCAATGTCTTTAAGAACTCTACAGTGGTATAAATTTATTATATTTTTATAGTATAAAATTCAGTACAAAATTCATTGATTGGAATAAAAAGATAAGACAAAAAGACCAATCCGTCATGCCATATTCGGTTTGACCTTACGAGTAATCCGAAGGCTTTTTTCGAGCCCACGATTATCAATGGCCAGATGTTTCGCAAAGTTATCGATACTTTAGTTGTTAAGTTGATGATTCCTTACCTTTGAAACACTTTTATCCCACACAGTAACTTCGAGGTTGACACCTCATTAAAAAAAAACAATAAAAAATCACACAACACTTCTTTTGTGCATGGACACTACCACATTCCTACACACATGAAGAAATAAGAAAAAAAAACTTATTCACATTATTCCAATTTTGAATTTAAAACACACGTTCGATTTAAACAAAATACGTTAGAAGAATGTTAAATTTTCAATTTGAAAATGGAGATTCGTGTTCGTTTTTTAAATTGTTCGTTGGCTGTCGCATCGCGGCCGCGCGTTCTGCGTCGGGTGTTGCACTGGCAGGCTGCGCGGGCGCCAACCAAACGGCCTTTACCGAAAAGGTCTTATGATCCATGTAGGCGATTATCGACTTAATTGAGTAGATGTAAAAGGATTTTTAAAGCTTCGTGTCTGAATGTAATAGGAAATATTGAGAGATAATAAAAATAAATAAAATTTTGTTTCGGGGAGTCATTATCTAAGGATTTTATAAGCTTTGCGTGACTTTGTGCAATGGGAAACGAGTTTCAATTTAAAATTATTATTATGTTGAGTTACTAAGCTAAGTAAAATTATTTAATTACGAGCCTATAAAAAATTACTGAGATTAACTACGATTACATGAGTGAAAAATAGCGAGCTAGGTAGTTGAAAATGTTGAATTGGTTTTTATTATTTTTCGGACATAAAAACCGACCAAGTGCGAGTTGGACTCGCACAAGAAGTACTCAGTACCATATTAAGATCGAGCAAAAAACACTAAAAATATACGTTTCTTGTATGGGACCCCCATTAATTATTAACTTTATTTAATTTTTATTATCTGTTGTTATAGCGGCAATATAAATACACAATCTGTGAAATTTTCAACTGTCTACCTATTACGGTTCATGCAGTACAGCTCGCTGACAGACAGACAGATAGACGGACAGCGAAGGCTTAGTAATAAGGTTCCGCTTGGCACCCTTCGGGTACGAAACCCTAAAATCGAAAATCGACGTCAAACAACTTAATAAAAACTGAGTATTGAGTAAAAACTTGAATATTTAACACAAAAACATATTTATTATATTTTTATAGTCACTAGATACATAAACCGTCTGAATGTATATGACGGCGCGTCTAAAGGTTTTATATTGCTTAACTTACGGAGTTGATTTTAGAACGATTATGACAGCTGTCAACTTGACGTAACCCCGAGTAATGAGAAGGCGGCCGGCTGCCAAAAAAAAAGGCAAAATCGAAAGGATGGATCGAACCCCGGTATTATTAATGGCGACTGAGATATTGGTAATCATTATGACTACCCTTGCAGGGCAGTGAGTTGATTGATGTGCGCTCGCGTCCCACGTACTGGGGGTAACGTCGTTTACATGATTGTTAATTCCCTAATGTGATCAGAGATTTGTGATTATTCAGAATATTATTGACTTTCATTTTCTTAAATGTCCTGATCTCCTCAGCCGCATACCCACGCATAAGAGACAATAAGACCTCTTCTGATAAAGACCACGTACCGACCGCCTTTATATAAAATACTATATTTATATTCAAGTTTCAAAACGAGGAGGTGTTAAGGACCATTTCAAGTCCCTCCAATATGTAGATTATTTAGTATTATTCAGTACCATAATGAATTCTGTAAGCTATTTTGAGATATACCGACGACATGGCATGTTTATTTATGATTACGATTTTGCTTAGTATTTTAGAGGCATGAGGAACAGGGCGTAAAGTTCTCTCATCCTCTATAGAAAAGGGAGGATCCTCCGACCAGACGGGTGTTGTATCTGGCGGGCTACTGCCCAACAATTGATGTCGGGGAGGTTGTTTGCGCAGTAAACTTGCGCAATGCAGGAATTGTGTGACGTCAGGTTTTTGTGTGACTTCAGGTTTTTATGTGACGTCAGGTTTTTGTGTGACGTCAGGTTTTTGTGTGACGTCAGGTTTTTGTGCGACGTCAGGTCCTTGATGCGTATCTATTTCGGATTTGCCCGACTAGTTTCCAGCTCGAACGGAGTTAGTTTTAATGCGACGTAAATCTTTGCTTTGTCGTATCTAACTGCAACATAATTAAAACATCATTTTGCTTCTGTCATCTTCAAATGATTGACAGAGACAGAATTATATTTTAAATATGTTTAGCGCTAAGCGAATTTAGTAATTTGTGGTGCGAGTGCGCTCTTTTTTTTGAATGAGTGATCATTTTGAAGGGGAAAAGATGGTTTAAATACCAGTAAATGGACAGTCAGCCTCCATATCCCATCATGCCTCTTGTCTTATCCCAATTTATTTAAAGGCGTCGCAATATGACTTCCATAAACCTTTATCAGCGGTCATCTCAGAAGTCACCGAAGTCAAAGTCAGTTAATTTATTTCAATTAGGCACATAAAAGGCACTTTTGAACGTCAAAATTTACAAAAAATAGAATTGATTCTAGTCGCCCCTTCCAAAAGGTAGTTTTCGTATGGAGAAAAATGGGCAAGAAACTTCACCGTTACTCTTTTAAAATGTTTTACAATATTTTGTATTCATTAAATGTATAATTACATGAGAAAACGATGCACCTGGAATAAGATTACTAAACCACAATAGGCAAAAAAAATTTAAAATGAAGCAATGACAGAATTTATTATGTAATGGATACATGGTGCTCACATATTTACAAGCATTGTTCTCATGTAAGTGACTTTGTGTCTTTTTTTGAGAATAAATATCTTTAAACCTAAAAGTACCAAGTGAATATTCCTAAAACCACCTCCTTTCTAGCCATATCATCTTTAACACTTAGGTACACGTTTACTACAATCTAGTAATTATATCCAACTGAGATCATTTCGTCAGTAAATGTGGTGATTATGGAATGATCTTCTAAGTCATTATAACGGCTTATTGGCAGATAATATCGTGGCCACCGGAACATTGTACGTGCTAGGACTACCGGTCCTTACAAAGTTTAAAATAGCTACATGATTCATTAAATTTTATTTTTGTTGTAGACGTGACGAAAATGACGTCGACGGTCACGCTCGTGAACATAGGAGGGGTAACCTAAAATGGTTAAATGCATGGTTGGCCGATGCTGATAATGGGTCCTATGAAAGAAGGGACGGTTTTCTAGTAAACATCTTTGCACAAACACAGATGTTCTTCCCCTAGCTAAATATTCCCGTAAATCGAATCAGAGTTATCTCTCAGACCCAGATGACCCCATAACTCTCCTCCAGCAGAGCAATAGGGCCACAGATACAGACGCCTCCCGTCATTCCGTCCTCGCCGCCGATGTCCTTTGCGATCGCGTCCGCGACCCCGAGTAAATGATAGTCCTCCCCGGCTCTTGCTCAAAAACGAAGTGCCAGCAGTTGTTGCAGCTGTGCACGTAGCTTTAAATTACCCGATTAATATTCATGATCAAAACTTTGGTCCAGCCCGTCCCATCTTTGATGTCCTCCCTCCGGTGACGCCCTAAGCCGAGGCTCGTACTCCACAGACGGTGCCCTTAGAGGGCGTTCACCTAGCTTTTTAGCTTAGTTTTTATGCCCTTGGCTGGAGGCTTTAAGTTTAGCAGCTTAAGTCAACCACAGGATTGACCGGTTACATAGTCATGACCTAAGCGGTCAGCAACAGCTACAGAAAAAAAAAACAGAGTTATATCGAATTAAAAGGCTTGCCCATTGACTGTAGCAAAGCTGGTAAGGTAGCATAATCATTTGTCATTTAATTGATGACTTGTATGAAAAATTTGATGAAATATAAACTGTCTCTTAATTAAATATAGACCACTTTATTATTTGAAATTGGATTTTAATCACCAAGGCTCTGGGTACAATATATGTATTAAGTATCTTTCTTGTACACGGAATTCAGATTGGGCGATCAGTATTTTAGACTTTAGGAATATACATAATTTCTTACCAAAAGGGAGGAAGAAAAAAAATTTTTTTTGCCCCTCTTGTAGATTATTAAAAAATATTGAACACGTATTTTTTTACGTAATCAAAAGATTACGGCGCTCATAGATATATTTTAATAAAACATCTATGACGGCCTTTTTTTTTTTTTTGAGGGTGGGAAATCATCAAATAACTTCTCCCGCTCTGGGCGGAGCGGAAGGGCGTGTCAGACTCTTACTGACTAAAACCCACCCGTGTTCCTTCGGTTGTCCTGTCGCCGGGGGCCACGATCTCCCTTTCGGTTTTCTTCGCAACCCCGGCAGGCATCGGCCCTAGTGGACCCATTCAATCTATGACGGCCTTACATTCAAATAAAATGTACCATGACGTCACGAGTATGTATATTTTATACTTACTTGTGACGTAGCGACCCCCACTCCCCAACTTTAATGCGTTTTACCCGAGTGATTTTTTATTAATATGATAAAGCAAAAATACGTGTCTAATATTTTTTTATTATTTGAATGACGGAGTAAATAGAATTTCATTTTTTTTTTTACCCAGCATTCATTTATATTTTTTTGTAACATTTTCTCAAAAATTAATGTAACTGAGAAGGAAGAAGTTTTCAAAGCAGTGGATACGGCCAGTCTTGTCCATTGTGCAACGTAGTTTACGTATAAGTAGGTAGATAGATAGATAGATAAATCGTTTATTTAGTGCGCTTCCTCTTGATACCAGGACGGCTACCAGCCAGAATTACCGCCATGGGATCTGGAGGCAAAGGTCCTCGCGCATATCTGGGAGTGGTGCGAGGAGGCGAAACGCCGGGGCTTAACTCTGCTGCAGAGGGTGAGGCAAATTTCGCGCCCTCACACCTCTAAACGCCGCAGGAGGAAACGCCCTGGGCGTCGGGAATCGCAGGCCGATTTCCGGCCACCGTAATCGCGGACTTGCATACGATGAGCAATGGGTAGCTCACCGTCCGATAAGGACCAGGCCCGGGTGGACGGCGCGTTATGTTCCTCGCGCGCCTCAAAGAGATGTCAGCAGAATTGACGGATTTGATGATTCTTATTTGTTTGGTAGGTCATACTTCAGGCCTGCTGGGGGTGCGAAGAAAACCGAAAGAGAGATCGTGGCCCCCGGCAACAGGGCAACCGAAGGAACATGAGTGGGTTTTAAGTTCATAACTTCCCACCAAAAAAAAAAGAATGGCCACCAGTCGGTATGCATTTAAGCGGAAATTTGAGGTTTTTTTTTTTCTAAATAAATAGAGTAGAGTCATCTTAACACCTCTATCCCTTGAATTTGTATATATATATATATATATGTAATATAGGTATACATTTTATTTATTAAATATGTATGTATGTGTATTATAAGTTATAACCTATTTATGTACTGTTGTTCCTACCTATTTTATTTCTAATGATATATTTTTAATAAATTGCCTCGATTGACTGCCTCATTGGTATAGTGGTCGCAAAGTGATACTGCTGAGTATGAGGTCCTGGGTTCGATTCCCGGATCGGGCAAGGTGTTATTGGGTTTTTCCATCTGGAATTTCTCAGTAGCAGCCCGGAGTCTGGATTTGTGCCCGGTTGATGGCAATAGGCTCGCCCCCTATTACATGGGACTTAAAACATAACTGGCGAAATGTGGTTGTACTCTAGGTACACCTCTGCCTAACCCTTCGGAGAATACAGGCGTGATGTTATGTGTTTTTTTTATCATTGTTCCTCTTAAACAGAGCTCCTGCCATCTAATCTTTTCACCACCCTTGGTTGACTGGTAGAGAATGCCTAAGGCATTAAGTCCGCCTTTGTACCTTTTTGTGTGTGAAAAGTTTCAATAAATAAATTAAAGACAGCACAATATATAATAGCAGGATTAAATAATAACGAATTAGCTATTAGGAAATAGCTGCAAGGTGCAAATACATAAAACAAAAAATAATAAAGGAAGAAAACAAGACATTGAGATTACACTATTGACTACGACATACTGTAAAATAATGGATTAACAAACATAAAAGTGCGGTGTGCGTCTCAAGGTTGCACCAAATGGGAGTCCAGCTCAGCATGTGTCAGGCAAGTATACTTGACGCAGATATTCTGCTGGATCCCTGCATTAACATACGGATGTCGAGTAGATGAGATAAATATGCGCGTTATGAAAAGTGGAATGTGCGGACTGAAAATGCAAGTATACCCGCAAATTAAAATAATGTATTCTACAGTAAAGTTTAGCATTTGGAAACGTTCCCGTTCTATGATGATTTTGTATTGATTACTAAGTGTAACAAGTTTGGGAATCACCATCTTATTTGACGGTAGTTACTTCAGGTGAATTTTTTTCAGGGCCATTTAACTCCAAATTGCTGGCTGTATTCAAATATTGAACACGATTATTTCGATGTATTAATTCATACACATATCACAGTTCTATCAAACGCATCTCAATTCTATTCCCCTTTCATGTTGCCACGACAACAAAAACACATGTCATTTCATTGATCGCTTTTTTACCTGTGCCGGGTCGAAGCAGGTGATACTTGACACCTGTTGCCTGTGATCAAATAAAAAATTAAGACAGAGCGTTCGTTGTCAACAGTGACGTGAAGCTGGTTTCGTTAACATGTGTGGACTTAGTAAGGTGTAGTTTGATTGTTAATGTGTGTGTGTGAGCGTGTATGCACAGAGCGGAGTTTCGACATGCTTCACTGTATTGTTTGCAGTGCTATGTCTTCATTTTTTATTTGGTCTGAGCTTGTTGCATTATCAGATCACAAGACACACTGATGTAAAGCTAGTCGTGTTGGCTCAGTGGTTAAGACCTCGCCTCTCATGCATGAGGTTGTGAGTTCAAATCTGGGCAAGTACCAATGTGACTTTTTAAAATTATATTTACTTCCTTAGTTTATTTTGGAAATTAATGAATTCGGTGAAAAAAAAAAAATAGTGAACAAACTTCATCGGTAAAAAAATTGGACTTATCCAAACATTATATTAAGTTTTAAAGAAAAAAGTTTTGAATTTTTGTATGTTTGATTGTTTGTTTGTTACGCTTTGACGCTAAAACGGCTGAACGGATTTGGATGAGATATCTTCTCACACCCTAGATGTTAAGTAAAACTGTTACTAACCTATGACTCGTGTGGAAATAAAAATATTCTATTCTATTTTATAAACCTTTTGATTTTTCTAAATAACAAAATATTAATATATAATACTAATTTATATATATTTTTAAAGATCGACCACACAATGCACCCATTTGTAATATCCCGTATGAATCAATATGGAAACAAACCACTTCGATTCAAAAAGTAAACGTTTTCATCTTCACTCGAAGGTTCTTACAAAAGTGGAGAACGTTCATATAAACACATAAATACTTAATATAAACGAAAGGACACAAAAAATCCTACCGCGCATCGGTTAAAGTCGGATTTTGCAAAGCATTAACTCTTTTTTTTTCATCTCACCGAACAAGTTTTATTTCAAGTTACAAAAGGTTTCATACACCATAGAGTTTGGCTATAGAAAAATAACCTTAAACTATACAGAACTAAGTGAAATTATGTTTTTAAATTTCAATTTTGGAACTGTCAAAAAGTTTGACAGTTCAAAGATTATGAGTCGGTCCAATAAGGTTCAAAATCGACTGACACGATCGATTCTTTACACCTTTTCGAACTAATTCAGAACGATTCAATATGTAATAAAATTAATGCAACTCGCAACTTCGCAGAGGCGTATCTTTATATGGATTTTGTTCGTCTTTTTATCGCCATCTCGAGAACAAATGTGTTGCTTTTATTCAACAGACTCTTAAAGATGATATAAGCCATTTCATGTTCATAGTCATGTTAAGTTAGCCGTCAGTCTCGGCTGTCATTTGTACATCTTTAACAGTTGTTACGGCTAGCCAGAAGCCCGAAAGGCTGACAATCAGTCTTACTTACCCAGTTACTGGATGAAGATCAGATAGGCCGTCACTCCATGTAAAATACTGGTATTCAGCTGCATCTGAATAGTCTGAAAGGAGAACCCAACATAGTTTTTAAAAAGCTATGCGGCGAATGTACAAGATCTCCCAGGTCCCCGACTTATGGTAGTGGAAGGAACTGTGGGGTTTTAGTCAAGAGGAGTCCGTCATAACTCTCAGTTTTCCCCCTGTGGTATCCATGAGGATTTCCCCACGGAAAAAAAGTCAATGTGTGTCAGCTCCGACGCACCACTGGAGTTTACTCCTTAATACGATTGTCTTTGAATATGCAATAGGCAAAGAGGTATATAAACGCATCACTTAAAAAAAAGAATGGAGATAAGTTCAAAAATGGCAGATGATGATGGTCATTTCAGTCAGACAGTCAGTCCCGCTACTGCCTTGCTGACTGGCTTGTATTTTTACAACGGCATAGGCTATTTATCTAAATCTAAACCAATATTGTAATAAAGAGAAAAGATTTGATTTTTGTTTGATTGTTTGTTACGCTTTCACGCTAAAACTGCTGTACGGATTTGGATGAAATTTGGCACATGGATAGACCATGACCTGGGTAAGGACATAGGATTTACTTTTTATCCCAATATTCCCCTTATGCGGACGAAACAGTGAGGCGCAGCAAGTTATGTATAATTTGTCACGAAACGAGAGACAAAGATCACTATTTTTCATTGTCTTTCTGCTAACAAACCTCTGTGGTTTTCTGGAACGTATATTTTGTCAATTGTAATGTTAATAAGTTTCTTGATAATATCAATAAAAATAAAATAAAAAAAATAACCAATGTGTTAGTCAAGCATGGTGATTATCACAATAGGGGATATTGCGATAATCACCATGCTTGACTATTTTTATCCAGTGGTGCTTAGGAGAACTATGTTTACCTGATATTGTACATTTACAGATTAATTGTATCTCCTTCTTAGTGTGGTGATGGCAATCTACACTGGCATTCAAAAGTTAGTACCACATTTTTGAAATTGCAATTTCTCCTAAGCTATAGAAGTCAGGGTTTTGTAATAAAACACGTTTTAAAGCAAATTTCATCAACTTTCTTTGAAATTATAGGTTATTATATTACAGGTTATTATAGTAACGTTTTTAACAAAAATATTAGCTATTTTTAGCATAACTGGCGAAATGTGGGTGAACCTGCTACAGGGACACCTCTGCCCAACCCTTCGGGGAAACAAGGCGTTATGTTATGTTATTAGCCATTTTTAACTTACTGGCAAAAAATTCAAACAACATTTATAAGTATGTTTTACGTCTTATTTATATTTTAATAACTGGTATTACCTCTTCGGGCTCTGATTACAGCTTCTAGCCGATTTGGCATACTGAAGACGAGGTTTCGGATGCGATGTTGGGGAATATTCTCCCATTTTTCCACCAGGGCCTGTTTTAGGGCCCTAAGGGTGACAAGAGCTGGTCTGCGGCTTCTGACTGAGCTCATCTCAGGCATGCTAGATCGGGTTGAGGTAAAATTGTGTCTTGAGAGGTCTTGTCGCTGTATCCAGTTTACAGCAGATTTTATTTTCACGGTTTATAATGCTGTATTCGCTAAGAAAAACCTACATTAAAAAAGCGCCTTCTACGAGGGCTCCCCGTATCCCATATACGATAAGGTGAACCCTCCAGGAGGGCTCCCTTCACTGAACGTGTTAAGCGCCTCCTTGTTTGTGGGACAGCACCACATTTACACTCCAGGGCGGAGTCATCTGTGAATCTCCATCTGAGTACGTTTTCATTGCTACCTACCCGGGTCTAATAATGCTGGTCCTGCTCCACAACCACAACTAATTGTTTAACATTTGCAAATACTGTTGGAGCTACTGAAGATTGTAAGACGCTCACTCAAATGTTTCGCTGATGGTGGCGCGTGTGTTGGATCATTTAGCTCCCTTCAAAATGGTTGAGCTGAATGGTGCTAATCCATGCGTCATGTTCGTGAACGGGCGCCGTCAGTTGGGACTGGTCATCTCTTAGCTGCCATGGCTTATTTTATTATTTTATTGTTCTATGTTTTATCCTTCTAACGTGCACGTCTTTTTACATTGTTCTCACATGTATAATTTCAACATGAATGATGTAACCAATGTTTTGTAACAATTCTTTATTTAAAAGGGTGTCCGTGGAATTTCTTGCCCGTTCTTCTCCATAGGTACCTACTACGCTTTGGAATGGGCAACTAGCTTCATATTTCTGACTGACCGATTCCTTGACAATTCAAAAGTGCCTGTAAATGGTTTAATTGAAATAAATGCTTCGAGTTTGACTTTTCTATTTAAAGACTCCCAGGTAAACCAGAGTAACTCATGTCCACCTGGACATGAGTAAAAAATATAAAAGTTAGCCTCTCTCACCTGAGAGAGGCTAACTTTTATATTTTAGATTAAGGTTTTTATGTGCTAAACTGTAGACATAACTTACGCGAGAAATATATCTGCAATCTGAAAATAAATATTTATAGAATATATTATTTTTATGTCCACTGACATCACATTTATATCTTCTATTTAATAAAGATAATATTTAATTTTAACACAGCATCAATACAGGTTTAGCTATTTTTGTAATTGCGTCACACACACATACATACATTGTTTTTCCTCTGAACAGTTTAATTTATGCGGTTCGAAGAATATTGATGTGCAAACTTGATTCTAAGGCATTTGACATTTTAAAGATTATTATTATTTTAAGCTATTTATATAATAAAAAAATATAAAGAGGAGACACTCGTGTTGTACCACGTGAATTAATTTAAGTGAAAGGTTAAGTTATACTTGTTACAGCCAGTCTGTAGATGGGTAATCATTTCTTAAGGGGTCGTGCACGATGCCCGGGTCGACGGCGCGTTGTGTTCCACGCGCGCCTCAAAGAGATGTCAGCAGATTTAAAGGGGTCCACTAGGGCCGATGCCTACCGGGGTTGCGAAGAAAACCGAAAGGGAGATCGTGGCCCCCGGCAACAGGGCAACCGAAGGAACACGGGTGGGTTTTAGTCAGTAAGAGTCTGACACGCCCTCCCGCTCCGCCCAGAGCGGGAGAAGTTATTTGATGATTTCCCACCCTCAAAAAAAAAAAAAAGGTGGGTTTTAGTCAGAAAGAGTCTGACACGCCCTCCCGCCCACTCACTTTTGTAAATAACAAAGTAATAAAAATTTGCAATAATAATATCGAACAAAAATGGCGGGATACGACGTGCATTCGAATAACCTATAAGTTTTTTTTTTTTAATTACTGCGCTGTGGTAGTGAAACACGCGTGCATGATAATGTTCTTTTTTTGAAATTCGAGTTGCATAATGACATTTTGTACAACATTTTAGCATGGTTTATGGTTACTATGACACTGGCTGTTTTAAAGTTGGTAATAAGCTCGCTGTTTCAGAAACTTTTATAGAGGTTTTATGGCATGGGTGTAGATAAAGTCTTCTATGCAACTGTACATAATTAGGTATTAAAACACTCATTCGTGTTTTAATACCCCGTATTATACAACAGTTGCATAAATAACTATTACACGATTTAATATCGTTTAAAGATTGTAAAATCCGTTCCGATCCGATGCGATGGGAGCTGTTTGGTGGAAATTATCCTTATGTCAGTCCCATACATTTTTGACTGTTTCGATAAACAGTATTTAAAGTCTATATTACCAAGCCACGCACAGCAGCTTGACCGCGGGCGTCTTCCGCGATACGCGATCGTAGCCGAAAGTATGCTGCAACGTGCGATCGACTCCGTTCGCCTGTCGTCGTATCCGATCGGATCCTTTCGGCTGCTTTATGATTATTTTCTTCTTTTTCCAATGCAATAGCCAACAATTACGTCAACATGAACCATTTTTTAAAATTAGAACACGTCAACGCGGTAGGAATGAAACTAATTGACTAGGCGCAGAAACGGATACGTTCGCAAGCGATGGTACAGAGCCGATCATATGCGTCAACATTCTGCCGGACGCGATCGGCTATCGCCGCATCCGTTCGTATCCTTTCCGATCCGATCCTATGCGAGCCGTTTGGTGGAAATCATCCTATAGGCTACCGAAAACCTTACGTCAATCCTGTTGAAAGTCATCTCGTCGATATATCAAACGCTTTGAAAGCGATTGTCATTTTGTTTAGGCTCACTAGATGCACCAGGCGTATTGTAATTCTATTTTCTTAATCTCTCGGCAAACTTCGTGTTTTGTCAGTTGGATTTCTATCAGTTGCCCTTTACACTTGGTGCAGGCCGGACGCTCTCAATCGACTTGGAAGTATATAGAGCTGTTAAAACTCTTTTAACTTAATGTACACTATTTGCGCTGTAGCATGGTGCGGGTGACAGTTGCCCGTATGACGTTGACATTTGTCAGTACCACGTAGGGATGTGAGGTTATGCAATTCATTTTTATCGCTAACGATACTCGCAGCGTGAATCTAGTTCTCTTTAATATTGTTATGAAAATTAGTGTATTATTCAGTTGTGCAGTGTAACTACGTGTGTGCTACGTGTATAAACTTGTCAATATAAATGTTTTATGGCTACATAATTATCTTTGTACTTATATAAAATAATCAAAATCGGGTTTATGTTTTTTTTTTCGTGACAACATTTTTGCTCTATGGTGCATCGGCGCGGCGGCCATGTTGTTTACCCGTGCGATGCTGTGAGTGCGAGTACGAGTGCAAGCGCGTTATATTGTGACTTAATGTGACACGTATTACGATTTCATTGTTTGTTTTCATTTTTGTTAAATTGTTATTTGTTATAAGTTTGTTGAGTTTGTTGTTATTACCATGCCTAAGCATACAAAAAAAACTGTTTTGGGTAGTCAGGCCAGGGAGCTTGTTGTTCGCCTCCGAGACTACTTTGAAAGAGAACAACAAAATAATGGACCGTTGTTACCATTGAATCATATTGTAGAACGAGTAGCCGAAGCTCTTGATATTGGCCGCAATACTGTTTCGCGTATAACACGTGAGAAAATTGGCCAAGATGGGATGTTTGAAAATAAATTATCGACACCCAACAAAAAGCGGACCAAGGTGAAGCCAATCACAGATTTGGATGATTTTGCTAAGGTTGCTATTAGAAATCATATTTATGATTATTATAGAAGAATGGAGCTACCCACATTGCTCAAGCTTCTAAAATCATTAAAAGAAGCTGACTTGTTCAAAGGAGGTATTACTTCGCTACGGCAAGTTATAAAAGATATTGGCTTTGTTTACAAAAAAGTTAACAAAAGAAAGATTATTATGGATAGGACTGACATTGCCCTAGCAAGATGTAGATTTTTAAGGAAGGCCAAAAACATAAGTGATTGGAGCAAAGTTGTCTTTTTGGATGAAACGTGGCTAAACGCCAACCACACAGTGGGTAAAAGTTGGACCGACGATACGGCACAATCGTGTACCAAAGTGCCGGAAGGCAAAGGCGAACGCCTTATTATTTGTCACGCAGGTACAGCAAGTGGATTCGTCCCTGATTGTTTGCTGGCTTTTAAGTCAAAAAAAACTACGGAGTATCATGAGGAGATGAATTACGAAAAATTTAAAGATTGGTTCATAGGTCTATTAAACAATTTAAAAGAGCCTATGACCATAATAATGGACAACGCACCCTACCATTCGGTGCAAGTTAATAAACCCCCAAACCAATCCAACCGCAAAAGCGAGTTGGTGAAGTGGCTGAGTGAAAACGGAGTTACAGCAGATATAAAAATGTTAAAGACGGAGCTTATTGCCTTAGTCCGACGCCATAAGCCACCAACTCCTACCTATGCTCTGGACGAGATGGCAAAAGAAAAAGGCCACCAGGTCCTTCGACTACCACCCTACCATTGCCAGTATAACGCTATTGAGCTGATTTGGGCCCAAATAAAAGGTATGCTTTTAATTTCAATTCCCATTTTGAAGCTTTATAAAAAAATCAGCTTTCCGATCGTAGCATGTACCTAGTTTAAAAACATTACCAGATACTAGATTAGGCTGATTGATGATTATTTGAATACTTTTTTTTATAAGTTCGTTTATTTTTAGGTTACGCCGCAAGAAATAATACTTCGCCGCCATTTACGGCAAATAAGATGTTGGCCCTATTACAAGAGGCCATCAACAATGTTCAACCTGAAGACTGGTCGAAGGTCGTGAATAAAACAAAAAGGGACATTATGTCTGATTGGGATCGTGACATACATATTGACAACATAATTGAGTCATCGTTAATAATATCCGTCACAGATTCAGATGATGAATTGAGTGACAATTCAGATGTTCCTGACTCTGATATGAGTTTAGACGAATAACATGTATTTTTTTTTAGCAACCTTTTAAGCAACCTTACCCTATAAATGTTCTGTTGTATAATTAGACCTTTTAAAAATAAAAATTGACCTACGCACAATATACGTTTTTTATTATAAAAAATATCGACTATCCATCGTAGCAGTACATCCCATCACTAAATACGTCTATGGCGTTACGTTATACGCATAACACTTTGCTTAATTTTTCATTCAATTTGATTTTATTTCTTGATTAGAACATTCTGGTTGGGTTTAATTTAATTTACTACAGTTATTAATTATTTAATATATTACGAATGTGGTACAACTGAAATATTAAGTCATAAATTGTAAATCGCGGCAACTTTCAAGAGTGAAACGAAATGTTACTGAAACTGTCACCCGCACCATGCTACAGCGCAAATAGTGTAATGTATTTAAAAAATGGGAGGAAAGCTGCTAAACTCGCAGACATGACAGGTAGGAAAATAGTTTTACAGCTCTATATAGTTCACACGGAAATCAAAACAAAACAACAATAAAGTACTTAGTTCTGAATTCAAATTATTATACATGATAAATCTAATAATTTATGGACATGGAAATTACCATTCGTTTGTATTCGGAAATGCGATGATACCCGAGGGACATTAATAAAATATAAAAATACTAACTACCTATTTCTACCTTTAGTGAAGTATCGCCATTCTCCGAAACAATTTTAAATGCTGTCAGACTATATTTGTGGGAATTTAACCCATGACCTTACGCTCAACAACCAATATTACAACCATTCCACTATTACACAACATACACAGTTCGTCTTGCCGTTAATAACTGTGATGCATTAAAGATTGCAAAAACTCCTCTCATGTATGTAGAGACAGGTGGTTAGCCTTTAATAATGTTATATTTAACCATCGTCAATAAACTTGGTAATTTGGCTGTAACTACTTTTTCTTTTATGACCAAAAGTCTTTAGATTGGTATCGTGGTGAAAGGATTAGCCAATCAGCGTGGAAACAAACTCACTTTTGCATTTATTATAATTAGTTAATATTTATTCCGGAAGCACGCCTTGTCTCCATGGGGGTAGACAGAAGCTACAGAACGCCACCTGCTACGACCAATTTGCTTCCCAAATGTAAAAAAAAAATGTCTAAAAAAAACCACAAAAATGTGAAAAACAACTTTAATTTCGAAAGTCGGTGTGTTCTGTATTTTTGTTTTTAGCCACTGACTTCCGAAATTACTAAAGCAATTTTTCACATTTTATTGTTTTTTTTTAGGTTAAAAGTTTTTATTTTTTATTTTTTTGGTGTGACACCTACCCCAGACAAATTCGAATGATACTACGTGCTATATGTAAATAACAGTGACAGGAACTGTAACATCATCGACATAGACTAGTTGGGAAACATACATATTATTGAAGCTAACTCAAAAACTATCCAAGCAAAGTTAATAAAATTTAGGGAGCATCTCTGAAGTACGAGTATGACCTTTTTTTGGGTGGGAAATTATCAAATAACTTCTCCCGCTCTGAGCGGAGCGGGAGGGTATGTCAGACTCTTACTGACTAAAACCCACTCGTGTGCCCTGTTGCCGAGGGCCACGATCTCCCTTACGGTTTTCTTCGCACCCCCGGCAGGCCTGAAGTATGACCTACCAAACAAAAAAGAATCCTCAAATACAATTCATAATAATCGGAGTAAACGCATAACAAACATACAAAAAAAAAAAAAACATGGTCGGATTGAGAACCTCCTCCTTTTTGAACTCTGTTAAAAACCATAATAAGTAGAGGCGGGTCGCTGTCCTAACTTACTATAATATATAATATTATAAATGTGAAAGTGACTTTGTTGCCGTTCAACGGATCTGGATGAAATTGGGCACTTGGGTAGACCTCGACATGGGTGAGACATACGATAATTTTTATCCCGATATTCCCTCGGAATATATTAAAATATTTGACAGCAAAAAATACTAATAACTATTATGAATTTATGTACTCACAATAATAATTGCTAATCATTTCAATGTGCAGTTTAATCGATTTATATTTCTGTCATTTTTCTTCACATTTAAACTAATATTATTCAAATTTTGATTTCATTCATTCTCTACTGTTTTAACCGTGATAGATTATTAGTATTGACTAAACAATAATTTATGATTTGATTAAAATCAGTGTATGGTGGTAATTGGTTATAATGTATTTTGTAATTGTAAGGAATCAAGAAAAGCTTTTATTATTCCCACGGGATTGACACCTGTACCCTAATTGTGTAATACAACACAATCTGTTTCGATTTGAAACAGATTTCTAATCCATTGCTTTATAAGTTGGAAAAAAAAAATCTACTCAACAACGTAAATAACGCAATGAATGTTGTTAAACTGTCAAAATGAAACAAATTAGGCATAATTGTTTACGAAAATAAGTAACGCAAATAAGTTGCGCAATTAGGGTACTGGTGAACCGTGGGGCACAGCTGGTTTTAGTCTAAAAGTCATGGACTGAGTTATCTAAGTGACCGGGCGCTTCGACTCTTGTTCAAGCCAGCCAGCGCCGTTGAGTCTAGCTTTAAATTCATCCCCAATTAATCTTGATCCGACGCCCTAACCGAGTACCCCACGGGGGTTGCCTTCAGCGTATAGTAGCTTAATTTATAAGTTTTATGCCCTGGCTGGGGGGCCTTCATTTATTAAGGCATCCACAGGATAGCCCGGTTAAGCAGCCTGAAGTAGCCATTCAACAAAAAAAAAAACTACCTGCAGGCTTTAAATCATCATTCATGATTTCAGCCGTAAGACGTTCACTGCTGGGGGAGCCAAGCACCGCCACTTCAACCGGTTCTGTGCTTCCCGCATCCATCTGATTCCTGCCTTCACAAGGCCATCGGTCCATCTTGTGGGAGGCCTTCCAATGCTACGTCTTTCGGTATGCGGTCGTCATTCCAGAACCTTGAGGCCCCTTTGGCCATCTGTTCTGCGAGCAATGTGCCCTGCCCATTTCCTCTTAAATTTGACAATTCTTTAGGCTATGTCAGTTACCTTACCCTTAGACTCTAAATAACATAACAAAATATCTTGCCTGTATTCCCCTCAGGCAAGAGTACAGTACACCTAAATTACGCTAGTCCCATGACGAGGGTAATCTATAGTCACTGGGCTGCTACTAAAAAAGTAATGAATGCTCGTGTATTTTCCTTTTTGCATATAAACATAAACTCAACTTTGACTGCCTCGTTGGTCTAGTGGTCGTAAAGCGCTACTGCTGAGTATGAGGTCATGGGTTCGATTCCCGGGTCGGGCAAAGTTTTATTGGGTTTTCCATCTGGAATTTCTCAGTAGCAGCCCGGAGTCTGGATTTGCGCCCGGTTGATGGCAATAGGCTTGCCCCCCATTACATGGAATTAAACATAACTGGCGAAATGTGGGTGTGGGGGTACACCTCTGCCTAATCCTTCGGGGATTACAGGCGTGATGTTATTTTATGTTACATAAACTCAATGTTTTACACCCATGGGGGTAGATAAAAACTAGAGAACGCCGTGTATAATAATTTACAAGCATAACTATTTTCTTAATGTCCCTCGGCAAACTTCGTGTTTCGTCAGTCGTCGGATTTCTATCAGTTGCCCTTTGCAGTTGGTGTAGACTGGACGCTCTAATTCGACTTGGAAGTATATAGAGTTCTTAATACTTTTTTAACTTAATGTAATTTATTTGAAAAATGGGAGGAAAGCTGTTAAAGTCGCAGACACGAAAATAATTTTACAGCTCTATTTTAGCTCACACGGAAATCAAAACAAAACAACAATAAAGTACTTAGTTCTGAATTCAAAATATTATACACGATAAATCTGATAATTGATGGATATGAAAATTTGCATTAATTTGTATTCGGAAATGCGATGATTCCCGAGGGACATTAAGAAAATAGTCAGACTGTATACTTTTTACAATTTTGTTCTAATTTTGAATTTTGCGAACCAAAGACATCAACGCGCATACATTGTAAATGTGCTTTTGAGCAAAAGAAATTTAAAAAAAATTACTGCTAATATTATAACATGACATAACATCACGCCTGTAATCCCCAAAGGGTTAGGTAGAGGTCTACCTGTCTGTACACCCACATTTCGCCAGTAATTTTTAAGTTCCATGTAATAGCCGTCAACCGGGCACAAATCCGGAAACCGAGATGCTACTGAGAAATTGCAGATGGAAAACCCCAATGACACTGCCCGACCCGGGAATCCAACCCAGGACCTCATTATCAGTTGTAGCGCTTGCGATGTTTGTAAAATAAAATGTTATTTTTAAACAGAGTTTGTTTGTACATTTGTCACCTATAATCACCTAAACTTAGACTGGCAATAGACAAACCTCGAATTTCGGTCACTAAACATTTTTTGAGGTTAATTAGAATGTTGATAAAATAATCTAAATCCATATTATTATGGAAATGTAGATTTTGTATTTATTGATTGATTTTTAATCATCCAATAGAAGTTCTTTCATATAAGCCATATCATCGCTTATACTATGAAGGAGTTAAGTTAAACTATGTAATAAATATCTCTTTAAATGTTTGAAAGTACACGGACTGATAAAAGTTTCAAAAAAATTAAACACCTTCCTTCTTCTAAACGCCCGAATATGTTAACATTTGAACTTTTTTTTAGGTAGGTCCTTTGTAGTTGACCTCTGAGGTCATGACTACTTAACCGGGCTTTCCTGTGGCCTTAAGCTACTACACTTAAAACCTCCAGCCAGGGGTTATTCAACTATGCTAATTAAAACTAGTTGAACGCTCGCTAAGGGCGCCTCCTGTGGGGTACGAACCTCTGCTTAGGGCGTCAAACGAAGGGACGGGCTGGATCAAAGTTTTGACCATGAGGGGAATTTAAAGCTACGGGCTCAGCTGCAACTGGCACTTCGTTATCGAGCAAGTAACATTTGAACGCTGTTCGAAAATTCAATAGCCACTTTTTTGACAGTCAGCGTCACCTCTACTCACCCATTTCAAATAATTCTAGCGTGTCTATAACGCTCATAGTGACATCTACACGATGTTTAAAACCTCGTTGATATTTTTAAGGCTTAAAAGATTATCGCCTCGCTTGGGCACCTTTGAGTTGCATGAAGCCTTCAAAGTACATCATAGAATTAATAGATGGCGCTGTTTTATGAATATATACGTTTGACTGCAAATAAGTTCAAGTTTTCATAATAATCCACACTTATCCTAACTAATATTATAAAATAGCTGCACCCCGCGGTTTCACCCGCATAAGTCTCGATCTCGAGAAATATAAATCCCGCAAAGTATTTTTCTTTCTTTCTTTCTTTATTTCTTTCTATCTATGTCCTAACCCAGGTCAAGGTCTACCCATGTGCCAAATTTAATTGTAAGCATGATAGCGTAACAAAAAAATAACCAAACAAACAAACTCACTTTCCCATTTATAATATTAGGATCTAGGATAATTAGGACGCGAAGTAAGTTTGTTTGTCTATAACGCGTTCACGCTAAAACGGCTGAACGGATTTGGATGAAATTTGGAACAAGGGTAGATCATGACCTGGGTTAGGACAAAACATAGTTTTTATCTCGCTAGTACGTTTCCGTGGGACAAATTCCGACCTCCACGCGGGCGAAGCCGCAGGCAAAAGCTATATATAAGTAAATAATATATATTTAAAGAAATTAATATTTTATATGTAAATGCGAAAGTAACTGTGATGTCTATCTATCTGTTACTTTTTCACGCCTTTACGGCTGAACAGATTTCGATGAAATTTGTTACTACCTGAGGATATAGGATACTTTTAATCCCGTTAATACATCCCCTTGGGATTATAACCGACCTTCACACGTAAATAAGCTAGTAAGTTATATTTTAAAACCATCGAGTCTAGAATGGTTATCAGGATTTTTTAATTATTTTATTAGCAAATTCTCTTAAGGTAATGTTGTAGGTGGTGATGTCGTAACTCATACCTTTTTAATTATCTGATTAGTATCAATTCGACATGTATGCACCAATCTAACTGTTAAATGTGGGAGGTCTAGTTTTTAATTCAATGGACAGATTATGTTTTGGATAAGTCATCAAAGTCGTGTGTTACGTATTATATAACTTAATCTATATGTCACAGTAAGATGGTTGAAGCAGTGGTCTACCGTAATATTTATATTAAAACGGTTCATTACTGTCGGAGTGCCCTAATTTTGTTACTGCGACTAATTTCGACGTAGCACTTGCCGGTCGCTACCGCGGCTCCGCTCGCTTTGCTCGCTCGGCTCGCGCATAGTTGGTCACAGCTCTAACCTAACCTATTTGGTCGGGTTGCCCTGATAGTTATATAACTAGATCGTGCTCGTATCATAGTTATATTCCTGGTAAGATAGTTATGAACCGCGTTCATATAACTATATAACGGTACATAGCTATATCCCTAGGGATATAACTATATCACAATTTTCTAATTTTTTTATCAAATTATATTTGTTACAGCTGTAGTGACAATCATGTCATTTGGTTTAAATAGGTTCTTATTTTTATTATTTTGTTAATCTTTTATATAGATTCTTTTCTTTTAGATTTTGTGAATGTGAGAACGTTGTAGGCTAAGTACCTGGTACTTGTGATAGGCCTACACTGTCCTCTCATACCTATTAACACTGTAATTTGAAAACATTGTAGAAACCATTTATTTTTAAAAGAGTAACCGTGGAGTTTCTTGCCGGTTCTTCTGTATAGGAAGCGACCAATTGGAACCGTGCACCTAGCTTTTGACGTTTCATAAGTGCCCAGGTTTATGTGAAATAAAATATTTTGAATTTTGAATTTCTTACGGCGACATATACATATTATAAATTAAAAGTCGCTTTTCGTGTCGCCGCCGCGTGACCGCTTTGTACTCCTAAACTACGCAACAGATTTTGATGTGGTTGTCACCATTAAAATTTTAGTAATTTTGCGGGCTACCCTGACGCTTTTTCCAGGGACCGCTGAAGTAATCTATGATGGGCGGTGGGGGTGGCAAATTTCTTTGGTCACCTCCTTCCTTCAATCTCCGACCCCCGGCTTCCTCCAGTCACTTTACTGCAGTTATAAGACGAAACATGACTAGGTCAATCAAATTATAAAAGTATTTTGCTTATTATTCGTATTGCAAAGATTCACTAGATCTTTGGTTTGCTTTTTGCTGAGCATCACCCTGTTCTTGCACAGATGCGATTCACGGCTCAATAATTATTTGTTTGTTACGAAAATAGATAAGTGTCTTCTTTGCAATCGGTACTTTGAGTTTTGTTAATACAATATTATTGTTTTATTCACATAATTTTTTTTTTATGCATCTCGTAGTTGACCTCTAAGATCATGATTACTTAACCGGGCTGTGGGTGCCTTAAGCTACTACTCTTAAAGCCAGGGGTGTTGTAATACAAATAATCGTCGGTAATATTCCGCAATAAAAATTGTCTATGGCTCTGACATTTAAGCAATAGACAATCTTGACATGCTTCTACTACTTGGTTACGAGGCTTTTGGCTAATTTGTGAAAGTGCATTTTATGTAATATTTTTTGGAATGTGCGTTTAGTTTGTGCAGAATAAACTATTTTTCTTTCTTTCTTTTCTATGCCAAAGAGATTGCGTCTCTCAGCCGTCTTTGAAGCGAATTTCCTAAGAATGTAATTTAAACCAAATGTTTCTATTCTATGCACGTGCAGTATTGCTAGGTTAGTCATCTCTGCTTTATGATAGCCGGAGGAATGTTGGAATGACATAAAGCTCTGTGAAGGATGGCACAGAGAAACCTTCTTAGTAAAATTGTAGGGGTCACGGCCCCCCCCGTTGATTTTAGGGGGGGCATCTGGCCCCCTCTGCCCCCACTTTCGCGGTCCCTGGCTCTCGCCTTATACGGGGAAAGAACAACACAAAAAAAACAGTACACATACAAAAAATATTTTATTAACGTACAAAAAAAAACATTAAATAAAAGACAATAAGTCTAAAATAAATAGATTCAGTTTCTAATCACGTAATCCTTATAATTATTAACATTATGGACCACATAGTCCTTTGGAATCCTAATTTAGGACTTTACGAGTATTTTGTTACTTTGACCCCTTGTGGAGTAAAGTTACCCATAAATTATTACGTTGGGGTAATTATGATATATCACATTATGATATCTATGATACTGATACTACCCTGATATTTACAAATTATTATTCTTCCGATAAACCAACATCGGTATGATTTGATGTGAAAATCTTCATGAATTATTACGTTGGGGTAATTATGATATATCACATTATGATATTTATGATACTAATATTACCCTGATATTTATAAATTATTCTTCCGATAAACCAACATTGGTATGATTTGATTTGAAAATCTTCATAAATTATTACGTTGGGGTAATTATGATATATCACATTATGATATTTATGATACTAATATTACCCTGATATTTATAAATTATTCTTCCGATAAACCAACATTGGTATGATTTGATTTGAAAATCTTCATAAATTATTACGTTGGGGTAATTATGATATATCACATTATGATATTTATGATACTAATATTACCCTGATATTTATAAATTAGTCTTCCGATAAACCAACATTGGTATGATTTGATTTGAAAATCTTCATAAATTATTACGTTGGGATAATTGTGATATATCACATTATGATATTTATGATACTAATATTACCCTGATATTTATAAATTATTCTTCCGATAAACCAACATCAGTATGATTTGATGTGAAAATCTTTGTCTTTTTTTTAATTATTATTATTTTATCGTATTGACGAGATCGTAGTTACGTCAGCATTTTGATGAAATAATTATGATATTTTTGGTCATCATTTAAAGGTAACCGTCATTTTGCTTGAATTTATTATCGTCTCTTTGTGAAACTGTCGATCAATATGCCTATCCTTTTCCCAACTAAATATGTTGAGGTAGGCTTCCAGTCTAATCAGATGAAGCTGATTACCATTAATTTAGATGGAGTGACTGCCTATCTGACCTGTATTTGACACTAATTCAGACGGTGTTGTAAAATTATGAATATATTATCAAAGTTCAAATTAATGATATAATGCTGTGATGAAAATTGTGTAATCAAAATGAATATAAAAATAGACATGAAGCTGATCTAAGACACTATACTTAGAACTTACAAGCTATGTTCCCGCGCAAGACGTCTAAATCGCCATGAATATGTACCGTTGAATTCTTAAACCAACTCATTATGATAAAATCTTAATTCATCTATGATGGCATCTGAAATGTGATGTGATGTGATTATGAGGTGTGATATTTTTGAAATTTGTCATGTGACAAGTCTGACAAATGACATAATGATGATTCCGACGGTGAAGTGAGGCACGGTTGACAAGTGATTCCAGCTGTCATGATGTGATATGAGATATGACTGACAAATGATATGATATTCATAGATAAACTCATGAATGAATGTTTGATTAATTAAATGAATAAATGATTAAATGAATAATCCAGAGACATGCAACTTGATAACAGCATGAATATTGAATGAGCTATTCGAATGTTTGATATTGAAGGAATAATTTTAATGTAACATTTTTTTTTAATATTTTCTGTTGATCATGATAATGATTGAAATAATGATGAATTTGAATGAACACAAAATTCATGAATGGTTTTCTGTTAAGATTTTCTTCGTTGTATTCTTAATTTAGACTTTTCTCCTTCAATACTATTTACAATAAGTTAATTTGTCTCGTTCCAAGGCACACATATTTGTAGAAACCGAGTATTTTTTTTATTATTATCAATTTCTACAGTGTAAGGGTTGAGACCAGTTTGTCAATACAAGTTAATGTTCACATCCACAGCCTTCGCCCATTATGAATGAACATGAATGATTGATTGTGAATGGATGACTGAATGAATTAATTTCATTAAAGATATTCATTGATTGATAAGGTGAATTTTCTGAATGATCAAATGAATGAATAATTCAAAGATTGATTGAAAAAATCCTCTTATTCAAACGGTTTTTTTCTGTGTTTTAAGGTTTAAATAATATTTCCATTAGAAATATTACTTAAATCTCTATCGCTGTACATACTATTAACAAAGGCACACATTTTTATAGACATCGTCGATTGTTTTTGCATTATTTTTTAAATTACTTTTTAAGTAATCTACTGGTTGACCCAGTTTGTCAATCCAGGGCACAGATTTTTATATGTTAGTATGAAATCCAGGCGGATGTTCTCGTCCGCAGCCGATATCCCACGAAACTAGGCCTATGAGGGTGCTTTGCCCTTCTAGTTTTATCGTGAATGAATGTGAATGATTAACTGATCGAATGAATGAATAATTAATTAATGAAAAATTCGTCGATTGATTAAGTGAATGTTAGAATGAACAATTCATTTCATGACAGTTTTGAATGAATGGATGCATCAACTACTGATTTTTTCTAATCGACTTTTCGTGCGCATTCTTAGCTTTTTATGTAGATTGTAGATAATATTTACAATAAATTACGTCTCTCTTTACAAGGCACACATTTTTGTAGACTCCGAGTATTTTCTTTTTAAAATTAATTTCTAAAATCTAAGGGTTAACCAGTTTGTCAATCCAGGGCACAAACTTTTGTATGTTGGTGTAAACTCCAGGTAAATGTTCTCGTCCGCAGCCGATGCCCCAGGACACGAGGCCTATGAGGGTGCTTCGCCCTTCCAGCTTCATCGTGAGTGGGCCTCCGCTGTCGCCCTGGCAAGAGTCGCGACCGCCCTTGAAATGGGAGAGAAGAAAATTTAATAAGGTAAGTTGGAACCTTCTGAAAACACTTGATTGTAGAGACCTGAGTGAGAGTTTACGGGAATGAGATGTGCAAGATAATTTCAAAATTAATGCCCTTAGTTTAAAGAAATACCGCAATGTTCGATTGGGAGAAAATCTTTAAAAAATCTAAAAAATAACTCTAGCAACTGTTCTTAGGATTAGATTTAACTTAGCGATTTATTTTTTTTAAATTATGCGTAGACCTTTTAAAAAAAACATGCTAATGTCTGTTTTGAGTGATTGTGAAAGGATTAAGGGGCCGTGCTCGAAATCGACTGATTTTGATCAATTTTTTTTTCAGTGGTTGTGCGAAAGTGAAAAAGAATTTAAACTAAACTATCTGCGATTTGAAAAGTCGAGTTATTTGTTTTCCATGTAGCTGGAAGGGATTTTTTAAATAAACTAAGTATTCATGGAAAATCACTAACAACAGTCTCGCGTCATTTTTCGAAAATCAACAAGTTTTCCGAAAAATGTCGCGAGACTGTCGTTTGATCATTTTGGTACAAGAAACTACTTTTGGTTTTGAATATTATAAAAAATCATCAACATCATTATATGGTCTACTTGCATGTAGCTCAACCACTTTTAACAACTTCCATACTAAATATAGCAGAAAAATAAAGTTGAAAGAACCTAATTTAAAAGAAAAACCAGTCAGTAATGTATTTTATCCTATTATTTAGCAGACCATATCAAGAAATTCAAAAATCAGGCATAAGCCTTCAGCTATCCTTAAGATAAAATCTAATTTTAATTTCATATTTATATATTTATAAAACACATAAACATAACATCACGCCTGTATTCCCCGAAGGGTTAGGCAGAGGTGTACCTATAGTACACCCACATTTCGCCAGTTATGTTTAAGTCCCATGTAATAGGGGGCGAGCCTATTGCCATCAACCGGGCACAAATCCAGACTCCGGGCTGCTAATGGGAAATTCCAGATGGAAAAACCCAATAACACCTTGCCCGACCCGGGAATCGAACCCAAGACCTCATAGTCAACAGTAGCGCTTTGCGACCACTAGACCAACGAGGCAATATTATCTTCATAAAAAATATACCATACTTTCGAGAGCGCAAAAGTTATGGAACTATTATTAAGTGCTGTGACTGACACGAATGGTATAGTACCACGAAAACTAAAAGTACCTACTTTTATAGTCAGACAAACTTAATCTTTTAATTATTTCAAACTTTCTCACAATTAGATAAGTAGTTGATAAAAGCGGGTTTTTTTCGTGCACGGACCCTTAACCATTTGGGTAACAGTAATGACTTGCACTAGCCAATCGTGTATTTGAACGACGTAGATAAAAACATTTTAAGTTAGAATGGTTGAATCAGCTGTAGCCCTGGAATGAAATAATGATGAAATAGTACATTCATGCCTATATTCTTTGAAGGGCAGGTTTGAGAGACGGAATTGATCATATTACCTCTTTATACCCCGCACACAGGAACACATCATGTATGGTCTCCCGTCGTCCGGCCGCTCTGAACCATCGCTGACAACGCTCATTAGGTATCACTTCCACGTCCACCTCCTGTAATTATAATAAAAAGACTTTAGTACTGTGGATAACCATGAAAAGCAAGCTCAGCTTACATACGCTTCTTCAAAATGTATTGAAAAAGTTTTTTAAACGTTGTGTTAATTACATAATTTGTCAGCGGACATGACTGCTCAGGATACGCCTGCTAGTTCTGCTACCAATCTTGCTTCTGACTAATATTATTACTTCAAGAAAAAAAATATCATGGAATCCTTGATGAACTCGATTTCAAAAAATATATATATCTCTTTAAAATACTATAGAAGTTGATATATACAGTAACCTGTTCCGCTTAGCTATTTCTAAAGAGTCTTAAAAAAAACCCTGTATGAAATCGACCCGTGTTCCACCTCTCAACGAGGCATTCTCAGGATGACGATTGACTTGTCGCGAACTCGAATACGACGTATTGCTACACCAAGCGTTGTCGCAGTCTGCGCTCAGCGCTTGGTGTGGCAACACGCCGTGTTCGAGAGAGGTGAAACACGTGTCGATTTCTTTCAGGTTTTTTTTTTAACTCTTTAAAAATAGCTCAGCGGAACAGTTTACTAAATATATCCACTTCTATTGTATTTTATAATGGATTTCCGCAAGGTCACGCCTGAATCAATTAACTATATATCTCTTTACTTATAAGATTATTCTCATATGCCTTTTACCTCAAGAAAATGAAGGATCAAAATAAGGCTTAAAATAATAGAACCTTGAGAGACACCTACTATAAATTTTCAACTGATAGTAATAGTAATAATAATAATTAATTTTTCACAAAGATTCACATAGTTACAAACAAAAGACAAGAATTATAGCGTTTTGACAAAAATGTACAAAAAATATTATCCTTTGTGAGAAACTGGCGTCCATACTAGGATACCCTGTGTAACGGATCACCAGGCTCTCACCCCGAATTTAATCTAATTAACATTACAAAGGTCTTGAGGAACACCGTCCAATGAATCCAATAGGAAGCAGATAATACTAAAGCGCCTAGAATTGAACCCTGAGGAACTCATCCTAATTTGACCAAAAAATTACTTATAAAAGCGTATTAGAAGATCTGCTTACAGAAACAAACATTTCAATTCAATTCAACAGTATCATTATCAACTTTAACAGTATCATTATCAACTTTAACAGTATCATTATCAACTTAACAGTATCGTTATCAACTTAACAATATCATTATCAATGTTAACAGTATCATTATCAACTTTAATATTACCTGTAACACAGAAGGCACAGAGCTCTGTCCGTGCCTCGTTCGGCCCCACCCGGCGACGGTCGCCATCTTGCCTGCTAGCTTCATTTGCTTCTGAGGGAGACACACCTGTAAACAAGACGGGTGAGATTTTAATAGAGAATCATTATAAGATCAGGCCATCTAGGTAACTGAAACTATTGACTCTTCGATTCGATTTTTTTTACATTCTCTCTTGATATAATCATCCTATTATTTGACATTTTATACCTAAACTGAAGAAGCCTAGTGTGAAGTGCTACTACAGCGTACATGAATTTTTAAATGATATTTTGCTTGTATAGAATTCTGATTGTGCATATTAATTTGTTGTTTTTTTCTGTCTGTCTTACTCCAATTAAATTTAGACATTGTAATTGTAACTTAAATTTAAACTTTAATATTGTAAATTTGAATGAAATTTAAATTTTGACATCGCAATATTTTTTTTTTGTAAATTTTTTTTTGTTTTTTTTTTTTTTTTTATACTGTAACTAATTTTGTACGCTATAAATGGCAAAACATGTTTTACAAAATAAATATTATCTTATCTGAACTTACAATTTAATTTCGACTCCTTATTGTTAGGTTTTGTGGACATGCTAATTAATCAGATTTGTTACAGTTGTAATAGCAATCATGTCATTTCGTTTCAAATAGGTTTATATTTTTAAGCATTTTTATCTTTTACATAGATTCTTTTCTATTTTGTGAATCTGAGAACGCTGTAAGCTTAGTGGACTATAGATTTGTTGACCATTTTCTGTTTTTTTCTTAAGTAGCTGGTACTTGTTGAAAGACCTACAGTGTCCTCCCATACCTATTAACACTGTTATTTGAAAATATTGTAAAAGCCAATTATTTTTAAAAGAGTAACCGTGGAGTTTCTTGCCGGCTCTTCTCCATAGGAAGCGACCAATGGGAACCATGCACCTAGCTTCTGGCGTTTCATAAGTGCCCATGTAGGTTCACGTGAAATATTTTTTTTTAATTGAATTGAATTAAGTTTAGAAAGACATCAGCTTGAGACAATGTATTCCGTATATTCTTGTCATATTTAAAGTAAAAAATTATAGTAGAAGAAAATATCTTTCTTAAGTCTATAAATCCTAAGGGGTTCATTCGACAAATATTTGATTGAATCATTTAGCTCCCTTCAAAATGGTTGAGCTAAATGGTGCTGATCCATACGTCATGTTCGTGAACGGGGGCCGTCAGTTGGGACTGATCATTTTTAGCTGCCACGGCTTATTTTAATTTCTATCTTGTTGTTTTTATATTTTTATTACAGACGCTTTTAACGTGCACGTCTTTTTACATTCTTCTCACATGTTTAATTTCGACATGAACGATATAACCAATATTTTGTAACTATGTTTTTATTTAAAAGAGTTTCCGTGGAGTTTCTTGCGCATTATTCTCCATAGGTACCTACTACGCTTTGGAATGGCCAACTAGCTTCATCTTTCTGACTGACCGACCCCTTGACAATTCAAAAGGGCCAGTAAATGAGCGTTGGTTAGCTTCACACAAGGTGGACCTTCAGAGGTATGATGAACAAGGTGTAAAGCTCACTCATCGTCTATAGAAAAGGAAGGATTCTCCGACCAGACGGGTGTTGTGTCTGGCGGGCTACTGCCCAATGATTGATGTCGGATAGTCATATATATGTCGTTCGCGCGGTAAACTCTAATTGCACGATGCAGGATTTATGTGACGTCAGGTGTTTGATGCGTAGTTCGCATGTGGTGATGCAGATGCTGCCACAAATCGACGACTTACTGAAGGTCATGGGAAGCCGCTTGATTCATAAATCCCAGGACCTTTTGATGTGCCAATGGTTTGGCAAGTTCTATGTCTTACTGATGATTTGATTCGTCTACGATGAAAAAGATCATCCAAGAGGATCAAAACTGGCCAAGTGCGTGTCGGACCATGCACGAGGAAGGGTTCCGTAGCGGGATGAATAATTCATTCCAAAAACAAACTTAACTTAGTTTTCTTTTTTAAAATGGATTTATTTTATGCGAACAGTGTTTCTCATTCTAAATTAATAAATTATCTGAACTATGTATGATAAAGCTATACATTAATGGTTTTCGGACTTTATCTTTAGTGGTGTTGTGAGACCTAACTTTTTGCCAAATTTCATGATTCTTGGTTTTGATTTATTTGCGAGTATCAAAATATGTCGCATACATGACTGTATTTTTTATTGCCTTGATTTAGAAGTTTGATTTTTTTAGATCTACGTATTTGATATTAATTTCAACTTGATACCTCCACGCGTTGTTGGGAAAATGGGTCTTGACAGACTGACGGACGGACAACGAAATAATCCTATAAGGGTTCCGGTTTTTCTTTTCGAGGTACGGAACTCTAAAAATGATGATAACTTACCGGTAAAATATGCTGCTTAAATACAACTCCCCTGTCCAGCTGCACTAAAGCCACGTCGTTCCTGAAGTCAGCTGGCTCGTATGACGGATGGACTTCCTTCCGTTGTACCGCGTACTCTTCGTGAGAGTATCTCTCGCCTGAGTCTCGGACGTCCCATTCTCCGAGACGGACTCGAAGTTGGTTGTTTGGTGTGCTAGAAGTAAGGAGATATGGTATGTATTACTGTTCCAAAAGGAGGGGAAAATTGAAGGAATACGAAAGGGCCTAGAGTTAAACCATGTGGGACGCTTGCTATTTTATTATCATAAACTTATATTATCTCACTGCAGGGCTAACACATACCTTCGCCCTTTTTTCCTGCTATTTTGATCGACAAAAATCCAGAAAAAAATGTAAAGTAAAAAAAAAAAAAATCTCAAGAAAAAAACCGTCTTCCAAAATAACTATAATTTCGGAAGTCAGTTTCTTTGGTTTTGAAGTTTCACTTTGAAGTGTTTTTTTTAAGTCATTTTTTTTTTTGTATATAGTTTTTGTTTTTCACTTTTTAGTTGTGGTACACACGGCTACACATCAAGCTGTATATTTCCAGTATAAGCTGACCTCGCGTTGTACGGAAATCCTTTACAATGCGAGATTAGCATAAACTGGAAATGTATAGCTTGATGTGTAGCCGTGTGTACCTACCCCACACATATTCGAACACCACTACCTGCTATGTAAATAACAGTGATTGAAACTTATTATAACATGATTACATCATCCATATAGACTAAGCCGACGTTTGCATGGACGTAATAAAATCGCGCCGGGATTTTATAGCGCACTGTATTTTCAACTCTCGGTGTTAAGCCGAGCGTTGAGAATCCGACGCGCTGGGACGCACTCTCGTCGTTGAAAAAACAAACTGTCGGCGTTAAGCAGAGCGTTGAAAATCCAGTGCACAAAAAAAAATTCCCGCTCTTTTATTATGTCCGTGCGACCGTTAGCTATGTGGGAAAAATACGTATTATTGAAGCTAATTCAAAAAGTGCCCAAGCAAAGTTAATAAAAATTATACGGGACCACCTGTGAAGTATGACCTACCAAGAAAAAAAGAATTATCAAAATCAATTCATAATGGGCGGAGTAATCGCGTAACAAACATACAAAAAATAAAACAGTGACACTCCGGAAGTGCCGACAGAAGTGAAAACTTGAAAAAAATATCGGCACCGCGGTATTTAACGCGTTGATGTCTTTTACTCCACGCACCGCGGCAATCAACGCGTTGATGTCTTTTTAATGGTCAAAAGCTGGTGTCGTCACAGTGTCGCGAAATCAATGGTTTAGTCCCAAATCAAAAATGCCCAACGCGCCTAAAGAAGTTTTCACTTAAAAAAAACCTACATTTGAATTGAAAACCTCCTCGTTTTTTAAGTCGGATAAAAAAAGATAAAATAAACATTGAGATCAATTTAGAGGTTTCAACGGTAAAAATTCTAATCGGGAACGTTTTATTGCTTGATTTATTTAAACACTTTACATGATACCAGCTAAATAGTACCACTACAGAAACAAACAATAAAGTAGTACTTGAACTGGCAGATACTCCACCGAATATTTAACAGTCACCTCTGTCTGTCTATTAAAATGTAGCAAACTTAGCGCAGATGCATAATAAAACAAAAAATTAAAAAATATAGATCGATAATATTGATCCTAGGAAGCTTCAAGCAATTCACAGCTTGTGCTAAGTCATCAATTAGTCTACATCAATCACAAATTGCGTTATAAACCACGATGATTCAGCAGTCACTCAAATATATTTCGTCAAATATTTTAGTCTAAACTTAGAAAGGACGTAGATTTACATTTGCCAGTCATGCTAGAACGTCTGTTATGTAAGATAAACTGGTTTAGTTAAGTCATCTTATCATCATCCGTTAAAAGCGATTTTAGGATAAGAGAAGAGGCTCCCAAAGTGTATGTTAATTGGCATTAATATTCTGAAACAGTCACGCATACGATCAAAATGGAACATTGATTGTATGCGTGACTGTCTAAATTCTTATTTCGTTTATTAATAATAAACTATATTTTCTTACTGTGAATACTTATTTTAGACATAAAAGCCAAATAATATCTATTTTATTAAAATAATTTAAAAAAGACACATGTTTCGAATAAAAAAAATATCGAACGAAAATGTTACAATTACGTAACTGTCTTGTACATTAAAGAAAAGATCTAATAAATCATATACGGTGGTATATGTTGATTTTATGGTAACAGTTTTCGCGTCGATGTCCCTGCCACCCTGTATATTTTTAATTTTGTAATATACAATATGCATTCTAAGTTAATATTGGACACATTTGACTTGTGATTAGAAACGCTAAAACCTGACCTATTGCGTTCAGATTCAGGGTTCAGAAGCAATTTCAGACCATTGGGTCTGATTGGGTCTGAAACCTTTACCACTTAGTCTGCAAGCGTAGTGATCACTGGTCATCTAATTCTATGAATCATTCTTGCTTCACATAACGACTGACTGGTAGATAATTGTAATAATTTAGTCATAACTTCTCGTTCTAAAAACATACTTTTTAATTCCGGCTAGACTAATCTAAACTCTAGTTTCAAAAGCACAACCTATTACAACGGAAGTAAAATTGGACATAGTAATTCATATTAGAACGTCAATTATATAAGACATTACATAACACGCATACGGCATAGTTACAATTTTAATTAGAACAAGTCTAAGTTTATTTTTATTACTCTAATGGAAAATATTCACGGTTAATTTTTTGCCTTTCAATTTGGTTGAATCAACCAAAATTAATTATTATCTAAAAATGAAATCGATTTCATTATTCATACTCTCCATTCGGCGATACACATTTCAAATTTTTGTTTTATTTTAAACATACTTTTTTCGAATTTAATGTTTTTTTCTAGAGCAAACTTCTACCCGTACTTTGTCTATATCTTCATTTATTTATTATAAATTAAAGTCACTTTTCGTGTCTCCGCGTTGTTCTTCTAAACTTAAAGACACATTCATATTTTTTTGTTTTACCACTACCGAAAGCTCTTGGCCTGCATCTCACTGCAATTTAAATCTTAATAATCGTGGGAGTGATTTCGCTAAAAGGGATGGAAGTGTGTAACAGGAAGCCGGGGAAGTGCGCGCTATTTGATTTGACCAATAAGCGTGCGCAATGCTAGACTTGGCGTTGGAAATGACCTTGACGAGGCCGCGCCCCTTTAATGTTGCTTATTACCAAGGTGAGATGTCAGATGTTACACATCATATGCGACTACTATAAGGCTCGCTCGTTTTTTGTTTTTATGCACAACGGGGAAGCTTTCGACTTACATCTCACCTGATGGTAAGTGATGATCAGGCCGAAGGTGGAAGCGAGCTTTACCCGGAAGCCTCAACCACACAGGAACTGGCTATCTTAACTCTAACTGCCGAAACACAACAATGCCGTTAACATTGTTGTTATGGCGACAGACTTAGATAAGATGGTGGTAGTTAGCCAGATGGACTTTAAACAAGCCATACCAACCAAACGGAGCAAAAAATTTTCGCGCCCACTGGGACTCGAACCCAAGACCTCTGGGTCTGAGACAGGTGGTCTAAACACAGAGGCGGTGAAATAAAGAAATATCAATGTTTTATGAAATCGTAAAGTGCAGGAGCAGAAGCTAGTGTAATCAAAACCAATCTGCTTAGCCTTTTCCCAACTGTGCTGGGGTCGGATTCCAGTCTAACCAGATGCGCTAAATAATCATAAAACACTTTTACATATGGGCCTTCTCCTTTATTTCTTTACCTTTCAACCAAAACGAATTTGGTTGAATAGTGTAGTACTGCTATAACACTATGAGTATACGACCCACTAAAAACGTGAAAGTCAGTAATTATGAAGAAAAATAGACTAGACTAAAATGTAGGTGAAGATTCAGTTAGGTTGAAAAATTCTAAGAAATTAACGTTAATGATCTTTGAGTTTTTTTTTGGGACGAACTGTTTCGTTGTAGCGTGAAATTAAGAAATTATGTGCGACTCGGAGATGATATAAAACAAAAGGCATCCTTTGAGTAAAAAGATTAAAGAGAAAAACGATTTTTTTTTTAAATTAGTTCTACGAAAATAAACAGTCTTCATTTTTTTTTATAAAGCTATGCTTATCTACTACATCGATTCATTATTGGGGAGTATTTCTTATAGATGCATAAGTGTAATAAGCATATATAATCAACCTATAATGTTCCCACTGCTGGGACACAGGCCTGCTTTCGTCACCACGTGGGCCCAGTGCGGGTTGGTAGATGTCACATATCTTTTCCGAATTTGTGGTTCTAAGACATGACATGCCGGTTTTCCTCACGATGTTTTCCTTCCCGTTTTGAGAGCAGTGGTGATGAAATAATTTACACAAAAAAAAGCAACTATTTGGTTTCGAATCTTCAATCTACAACTCGTAAGCTGCGGCCGTTACCACCTGGGCCACCACTGCTCGGACAAAATATATTCGGACAGTGTCCGAATCCGAATTTTTTCACTGATGATTCGGACACCAATAAAATAAGCTTTTTAGTACAGTCACATAAAAAATTCTAACGATACCTTAATTTTATTGTATAAATCCGTCCTCCACCCAGTCTGTAGTTGTAAAACAACAGTTTTTAACCGGATTTTAACAAAAACAGCCGTTTTAAATAAATAATATTACAAACCCACTTACGCATTTTTTATGTGATTATATTGTAGATGACCAATATTTATAAGATGTTAATTTTTATACAAAATATACGTTTTGATTTTTTTTTTTTTTTCATTATGTATGTAATATAGCCTAAAGTGGTGACTTACAGTGATACACGTCCACAGAGCAATTTATTACCGAAAGATGCCGCCTTAAAGCCACCCTAAAATAGTTTTGGTAACGTTTTTTTTCCACATAATTATTATATTTTAATACTTTTTTATATGACTGTACTAAACCGCTTCAATAGTTATTATGATGGTATCCGAATATTCAGTGAAAAAAAAAAAATCAAATTGTGTAAATTCGGACACTGGGACCGAATATATTGTGTCCGAGTTGTCAGCAAGTCCAAAGATGATGCAAGTAAAAAACATTACCCTACTGCTGGGGCAGTCGGGTAAAAATAGGTACTAATTAAACATTTTCACTTTGTAAAAGTTTCCGCTTGGTAAAATCATCAGGCAAACTTGACAAGATCTTAGGTTTATTGTCCATCGTGGTCTCTTGAAAACTACTCTTGTGATTCAGATCGATCAGCATAGCCCTTACCATCTTAATTTTTATTAGTAAGCTGCTTGATCATCAATCTTGTTCGTCTAGCAGTTACAATAAAAAAGAAAAAAAGAAAAATCTTTAAAAAAAAAACGACGACTTTCCAAAAAAAAAAAAACATTATAAAGTGCAAAATCATTTTAATTTTGGAATTCGGTGTCTTGCTTCCGAAAAAAATGTAAAATTTTTGGAAGTCGGTTGCGTTTTTTTTTTTGTAATACATTTTTATTTTTCAGTTCTTACTTGTGGTACCTATCTCACACAAATTAGAATACCATTAGTGCTATGTAAATAACAGTGACAGGAAGTTATCATAACATCACCCACGTCCCACGTATATATAAACTTAGTGAGAAAAATAAGTTTTGTTGAAGCTAACTCAAAAACTGCCCAAGCAAAGTTTATACAATTTATGTGGGACCAGCTCTGAAGTATGACCCAATCAATCTGCCGAGCCTTTTCCCAACTATGTTGGTGTCGGCTTCCAGTCTAACCGGATGCAGCTGAATACTAGTATTTTACATGGAGCAACTGCCTATCTGACCTCCACAACCCAGTAACTAGGTAATACCCCTTGATAAGACTGGTTGTCAGACTTTCAGGCTTCTGACAACCCGTAACGACTGTCAGAGATCCACTAATGACAGCCGGGACCAACGGCTTAGCGTGCTTTCCGAGACACGGAGGGGTCTCGGTATGTAAAGATGGTCACCCATCCACGGAGCAACCCCGGCAAGCGTAGCTTGATGGATCGATAGCCTGATGGATCAACCTGTGCGGCTGTTATTACTTAGCCACGAGCTCCTCTGAAGTATGACCCACCAAACAAAAAAAGAATCATTAAAATCAATTCATAATTGGCGGAATAATCGCGTAATATTTTTTAACTATTATATTGAGAACCTTCTCCTTTTTGAAGTTGATTAAAAAGAATACTCACGTAGCAACACAATGAGCTGCAGTTATCACCCATCGATCCGATATCAGCGCTCCCCCACACGCCAACTTCTTGCTCAGAAAGCCGGACTTGATCAGAGCTGCTTGCCAGGGATGTGAACCGAAACCCGTAGAGTGACCTCCCACGATACGGTTGGAACGGGTGAAGTGTTCACCGCAACCTGTGGAGATGATGATGGTGATTTAGTAGGGAGGAAAGAGATGGGTGAATGATAGAAAGAGGAATGATAGAAAGAGACGTTTATTTAATACATAGTGATAAATCTTAAAATGATCTGTATTCTTATCGTAATTAGTGTAAGTTATATAAAAATTGAAATAAAGGAAACAAAACCTATTGATCATTGGAATAAACCAGTTAAGACCCTTCTACTCTTAAGAGAGCCACAAACCAAAGATATTAATAAAAATGTCTCATTCTCAAAAGATTATATATTTTCGCCATGCTCTTAAATCATAATAAAAATATGCTTAATATACATAATATAATACATAAATATACTGAGAGAAAGAATATTAAAGAAAAATGACATAATCGAAGGCAAGCCGGATATCAATAACATTACGTTTCCTTTAAACTACATCCTTTTTACGTAAGCAAACGGCAAAAATTTCGAAACCAATTATAAAATAACAAGCTTTCATTTGGCATAAAACTTTTTGTAATAACCAATAAATACGTTAATGTCTCGATTTTAATGTTTAATTTTACGAAGCGAAACATTTACGAAATACATAATTAAACATTTAGTTTTATGGCTATCCTTAATTAAACAATTAAATGCTGCAGCTACAGACACAATAAAAAATATTATTATTGTGGCTCACGTTGGTTTACGATACGGCAAGTAAATCATTTAATATCATATCATTATTTATTAAAAGAGATGTCTTGGGAAAAAAAGTAAAGGTAATCAATCTCTCAAGTTTTAAATAAGATTTTTAGTGTACGCCTTAATGGGTACTTTTTCGTCTTCTTTTTCTTTTTAGTCGAAATCTAATCAAAGTTCCTTTAAAATTAGCTTTGAACGTAAGCTATTGGCGTCGGTCATAATCCTTGCTAAAACAATTTACATAAAATAAATACAGTCATATTAAAAACAAAAATTAGATACAAAATATTATTTATCACATAAACTTTAACCCATAAAAGCGTGTGCTGTACAGTGCTTTGCTTCAGTCATTTTGCAACCATGTGACGTCAACTCTAAGTCAATTTGTTGAAAAATGTCGCTTCAAAGTCACTTTGTAGAAAAACGTAACGTGCGCCCCTTCAAGATCACTTTGTTGAAAACGTAACGTCACTTTGTTCAACTTAACAACGTCATTTTGCTGAAAAACGCTCTTCAAAGTAACATTGTTGAAAACGTAACGTCACTTTGTTAAAGGTAACAAAGTCACTTTGCTGAAAAACTCTCTTCAAACTAACATTGTTGAAAACGTCAACAAAATTACTTCAAAATTGACGTAAACGGTGCGTGATGATTATGGAAACGCAGTGCATAAAAAAAGCAGAAAAGAGATAGAATGTGCAACGGAACTCAAGATTGTCATATTTTTAGGATAACAAAAAATGCCATTTATTTCCGTGACTTTAATACTGACTATTCTTCAAAAAGCTTTTGGCACACAATATTGTACTGACATAAAAAAAATCGATTCGCGGTTAGCTTTCTTTTTTTTTTCAGTGATAATAACGTGAAAAATCCTAATGCCTGACCGAAAAGAGAGACATTTCCTGAGTCGTGAAACACGAGAGGTTCATAAATTACATGGCATGACATGGATGTTAAAACAAATCTTGAGATCCATAGACAAAAAAATATATTTTAAAAGTGTACCAAAAATATAAAGCCTAGTTCACAAAATCTCACCGGGAAAACTAGGTCTCGTCGGCTTATGGTTCGTGTGTACTGGCACATAATCATCATCACCTTGAACATTATTGCCCTCATGATAATCTGGCTTATAATAATCATCAGGTTTTTGCGTACTACCCTCATGGTACGACGGTTTTACGTGGTAAAAATGATTTTGGTTCCAACTCGGCCGGTTATTACCGGTTTCATCCAGTTCGGGGTGGTTTGTGTCCGGTTTTTGATGGTAATTCGGCTTTGCGTCAGTGTATATGATTATTGGGTCCTCAAATTGGTTCGTGTTGGTCTGGTAATCGTAGTTTTCGTGTGGGAATGTTCCGATCAGTTCTATCAGATCACCTGGTGGAAGTTTTCGGGTTTAGTGGTATGGCGTTGAGTATTTTTTGTGGCTTTAAAAATGGATGGAGTATGTTAATGTAATGAAATCTCAGTTTTTGATGGAGGTATCTTTGATAATTATTTATTAAATATGTCTAGATAGAGTGTCGCGTTGCAAAAGAATTAAAACAAACAAGCCATTTTCGCGCCACGTCATTGTACTGTCATTGTGCTTTTCTAGTGTGTGTGCATTTTTTTTTTCTACGAGTTTATGCTTTGGCTGTCAATCTAAACATATTTACATCTTTGGGATTATATAAAGGCTCGTTTACACTACAAATCATTAAATATATTTAACGATAAACACATTTAAAACATCGTTATATTTCTGTCTGCGTTCTTTATTTTTTATTTCTGGTTGTGTATAGTTCTCGATGTTTTTGGTTGGTTAATTGGCGTGTGCTAGCTGACACATAGCTTATAATTTATAAATTAAATTATGTTTTGTGTTGCATATTTTAAATTATTTTATATACTATTGTATAGATTTTTTTTCTAACTTGAACAGACAGCTGTGCTGCTGGGGACTTTGTTGCGCCACTTCTTCTTCCCAACTAAAGCACTAGGAAGTGGTGAAGGGTGGGCGTTTTGGGGAACTGTCTTTTGTAATTTCGACATTCGAAAAGTGCTGATTCTCAGCCTAGTTTGAATACTCAATAATTTTATCAATCATTTGAAGTTTGTAGAGACAGAATGGTGATTTCTCAAATATCATGATTTCAGTCATTCAATAGAACAAATCTTACTTAAATGTATTAATAATGATTATTCTATAAATACATTTTTGTTACGGTCGCAAATCTTATTTTGATCAATATGCAACCTGACACTGACTAGCAAATGGCAATAAACGTCAGAAAATTTGAATTTCTGCTACTTTGGCGGATCCACCTTAAATATGTTTAGCGCTAAACACATTTAGAGATCTGTGGTTCAATGGGCCTAAATGTAAATATCGTTATAAATAGCAACACCACAGCGAGTTTAAAACGGCCACCTTAGCAATTCCTCTAAAAGCAATTAATTTTCTGAATTCCCAGCAATTTCTCTATGGTGACACCAATATTTTAGCTAAATCAAATTCAATTCATATCAGAATCATATTTGGTGTAAATATTGCCGCATGAAAAAATGAAGACCGTAATGTTACCAGATAATTTTTCTTTACAGATTTTATTAATCAAATGAGATTTTTATTCCTTATTTCTACAGTTTAAATGTTATTTCATTATATTACAAAACTGTCAAACAGATGAATTGCGTAATATGAATTGTACGCAGATAATATTATGAATTGTCAGTTTGTGACAGTTTGTGTGATTCATAATATTATGATTCTTCCAAAGATCACTAATACTCCCGCAACACTACAGGGTAGTAAATTGAAGTTGTTTGTCCATAAACTTGTTATTTCTCATATTTTATTTTTGGATTCGTGCTAGGGTTTGACCACACAGCAAGATATATGAACGTACAATATTTTTATTTTCTTACTGTCCCTCGGGAATCATCGTATTTCCGAATACAAACGAATGCTAATTTCCATGTCTATCAATTATTAGATTTATCTTGTATAATAATTTGAATTCAGAACGTATTGTTGTTTTGTTTTAATTTTCTTGTGAACTATATAGAGCTGTAAAACTATTTTCCTATCCGTCGTGCCCGCGACTTTACCAGCTTTCCTACCATTTTTTTTAATAAATTACATTAATTAAAAGAGTATTAACAACTCTATATACTTCCAAGTAGATTGAGAGCGTCCGGTCAGAACCAAGTGCAAAGGGCAACTGATAGAAATCCGACGACTGACGAAATACGAGGTTTGCCGAGGGATATTAAGAACATATTTGTACTGTATTATGTATTCGACGGTATTAATGATACTCTTAAGTTCTAAATTAAAAATATACGTTTTGCGTGAACTGCGCAATGTAAAAAAAAACAAAAGTTCCGTAGCTGTTTATGGTCATAATAGTTACGAAATAACCGTAAAAGCACGTCCTTTGAGGCAAACTTAAGACCAGCTATGCTTTATTGATCTTTAAAGACTGTTTCCTGAACACGCCCTTATACTTCATCCCTTAAACATGCATAATAATTACCTACTTAGTTATTAAATTAGTCATTTGAACTACGACTTTCCTAGTTTAGTTTCGAATTAAGACGCACGGAAGCGTCCCAACAACAGCTCCCCATTCTTAATAAGCCTTATAGCTTTTACTAACACACGGGTACCTTGAGTCTTCCAAACCCACGTGTCACACTATAGACTAATAGTACAGTATAAATAAGTAACAGTATTATAACTTCATAGAAAACGGCCGAAACGACGCGCTTCGAAACTTCAGTTATCAGTATGCAACACTACCGAGTGCGCGGCAGTTACGCACGGACGCGGAAGGTTTATCTACCGAGCGGCCGTAGGTAATTATTTCAAGGTCACCGCCGAGATATAATACTGTTACTTTATTATACTGTGCTTATAGTATCCGTCAAACCGTCACGCCTTACAGCTTCGCATTTAGAGCCTACAGCTTAAAGCCTGAGAAATCGAGCCACGAGTGAAAATTGGAGAGAAAGTGGTGTCCATTGGAGCGGTAACACAATAGTATGTAATGCTGAGCACTTAGCATTTATAGGGAGGGATATATAATTATGGGATGATGTAAGGTTTATGCATCGGGTTTCCGGCATTTGGTGAAGATTGAGACGGTTTGCAAGGTAAAGGATTATTATGCCCGTTTTCCGACTTATGGCTGCCACCATGTAAAAGAAATAATAAGTATAGCAAATCAAACTACATGCTTGCATATGCATGTAGTTTGATTACTTTATGCGGCCTACCCAAATGTCCTATCTTCGATATTGTTCGTCGAATCGTTGAGCTCCTTAAGTTCAGAGTTGAGCCGCACGATTACTGACAAATGCGTGCACTGACTGGACTGGTCCACTCAATTTGTGTTGTTCTTTCCTCTAAAGACCGTTTCAGACACCAATCTACATGGTCTTTACATTATCTGACTAAGATTATGTCTGGACTTTAAAAGAGATTGCGACCTCTGAGTTTGTTTCTCAGAGTAGTCAGAGAGGAGACGCCGACCTCATCTAGTTTTTAAAATAAGATTGACATGTAAAAGTCTTTGTACAAACCTACTTACAGAAATAAAATAATAAATAATTTTGGCACTTTTCGGCAGAAATAAAGTTCGGACGATGCGCATGAACACATGATCACTGTATCCAGTATTTTCTAACTCTGGTTAGGCTAAGCTAAGCCTCATACTATTTTATGGGGCAAGCCTGCTACTTCATTTAGGAAAGAAATGAGAGAAAATAGACCTTAAGGACCTTAGATTATAACTAGTGTCTGAATTAAGAACACGAAAGCTACAATTCTCCAGCCTAAAGAGGTTATCATGTAAAATGATGATCTTTCATAAAATTGATCACTGAGCGGTCCATGTTCAGTAAAAGGTAAATTCAATCAATACTAATCTAAGTAGTCTTAAAAAACATCAATCAATCTGCATGCTTTTTCCTAACTATGTTGGGGTCGGCTGATTACCAGTATTTTACATGGAGCGACTGCCTATCGGACCTCCACAACCCAGTCTGGGTTAATGCGATATCCCTTGGTAAAACTGGTTGTCAGACTTCCAGGCTTCTGACTACCTGTAACGACGGTCAAAGATCTACGAATGACAGCCGGGACCAACGGCTTAACGTGCTTTCTGAGGCACGGAGGAGTCTCGGTATGTAAAGATGGTCACTAATCCACGGACCAACCCCGGCAAGCGATAATTATAAGGCTTGCCACTATAAGTAATTGCCTCAGCATTGCCATTTAATTCTAAGAATAAATTAAATCAAAATTAGATATCTTGATTGCAACACCCATTGTAAAACAATTGACGCTCATTCAGTGCGTTTTGAATAAATTATTAATCAGCTGAAGTCGTGAAAGTGTGAAATTTTCATTACGCCATACATATGTTGGTACGTTGTACAAGTAAGATGTATGTATGTGTGTATGGAAGGTAAAGCTGCGGAAATAAATACGTAGAATTATCTTGTGCCGTCGAGCAATCAGTGCGTAAAGTTGTTAGGCTGTGGTCTGAGGTAAAAGCGGAGCGTTTTTAGGATTTGTATGGTCGATGCATTGAAATTTACGAGTACTTCGACGCCTTGTATTTGTATAGTTAGTTAGTCATTTAATTTAGTGTTAGATTGTATACAAGATTTGTCATCCATTGAAATGTAGATAGACTATGCTTTATTGTATACCAAATTATACGAAACTCATTTATATTCTGGGTACAACGGCTTGCTCATTGCTAATAGCGCCATCTACCAGACAACATTTGAATGGACAGGTAGACAATAAGTTAACTAGGCCCGCGGTGTACTTTAGTTATTATGCCTGTATTAAGAATATAAACACATGCAGAAGATGTATTTTAATTGAAAATTGAACAGAGTATTGGAAGATTTCCGCATAGTATGATTAAAAAAAGTGTATTCGATACCTATACGTTACACATAACCAATTCTTTTCTTGGGTAAATTACCTGTGCAATGTTTTGGCGATTCAAACTTGAAACGCTGCAAAATTTTTGTTTCACTATGGTGTAGCAGTCAAACAATTTATGGAAATTCACACCAATAAATCTATCATAACATTTCAAGATCTGTCAATAACAGTGAGTACTTTTGAGAAGTACTCTAAAAGATACTGACTAATACGTTATTGAAGAATCTTCTTATTGTAGGTACTTATAATTATATACGGTAACTGTAATAAGGAACGAACATTGATTATGACATCATTAAAATCTTGAAAAATTTACAATTTTGTTAAACTGGTTTAAATCGCTTTCGCTTCCGCTCCTAACTTGCACTACACTAGAGAGAGTGCTTCGTATGTGACGTTTTATTTCGTAACCCCATAGAATGTCACACTTTCTGTCACTTCAAGGGAATTGCGAACTCTATACAAAAATGTCGCAATGTCATCATTTGACCTCGAAAGGTGATATTAATTGAAGATTTGGTCTGGACTTCATGTGAAATGGCCGTGAAAATAGTAATAAGACACTATGAGTATTTCTTTAAGCTCAAACTTTTGTATCTATTTTCCTCGAAATTATACTTTTTTGCTACCATGTCTATAGGAATAAGGTACGTAACACTAAAATCGAAGGTGTATAAAAGTGTGCCAAATTTTCAAACTTTTAACTACCCGTGTCTGGCTTACATCTAAGACTAGGCGATGTTTTCTAAACGTATTTAAAGAAAAATCACAGCTTGTCCCATAAAGTTAAAAAGTCTCAAATTATAACTTAAGTTTATCTTTATTTTGTACATAAAATTATTTCAATGTTCTTTATGAATGTTATAGAGGTATGAGGAACAGGGTGTAAAGCTCACTCATCCTCCACAGAAAAGGGAGGATCCTCCGGCCAGACGGGAATTGTGTCTGGCGGGTAACTGCCCAACGATTGAAGACGCGTGATACGAGACGTCAGTGTGATGCGTAGTTCGCATGAGGAAAATACATTGATCACCCCACAGAAGATTTTTTTGTTTCAGAACGCTATTTTACCCATCAGGTCGGAATAAATGATCGCCTCTTCCATGGTGCTTATACACAATGCGCGTAACATGCAAGGTATGGAAATTCCACGATATAAGGCGGATGTCACCAATGAAGCTGAACGTGTTTAGCACATCTAAAAAGCGTTCAAGAGCTATCACTGACAATTCTTGAACGCTTTTTAGATGTGCTAATTACGTTCAGCTATCAAATCAGTTCATGGATTAAAGTGGCACTTAGTCGGTGTTAACTTCCGTGTCAAAACATTACCATATAAATAGAGCAGGTGACTTATGGCCCGCATGATGTGTAGCCCACGCATGTGCCGCATATTTCAATGCACAATGTACTTGCATTGTCATAGATTGTGTACAAGCGTCATTAACTTGCGCCACATAGGAGAGAGTGGACTATGTGGGTATGAGGCTATATTTCGTAACCGAAAACAATGTCACACTTATACCGGTTTTGTCACTTCTTTTCGAGTTCCTTCTGTTTGTTGTGACATGGGCAACACTTTATTTTATTGTTATGACGTTTCCTGGTATGTATGTTGAACCAACATCATGGTTACAGCAAAAGGGTCGTGTTCGTGCCTGTTTAGTGTTTACTCCCGCGCCCTTTCTTTAGTACCTCCTCGGATCGCTACAGCTTATGCCTCATCCCACATTAGAGTAGTCGTAATATTTCGTAACTTATAAATATCACGTTCGACACGTGTCTACGTGATGTGTATAACCCTGAAATTTCGCCGGAGAAATTGAGATCTTATTGAGATGTATGGCAACTGGGGAACTGTTGCTGATGACGGTTACCTTCGTAAGTAAAGGATTTTATTCAGTTCCGCAATCGTCTACCTTACAAGATTTTGTGATCGCTTTTTTCACTAACATCCCATAGTTCAATAAAATAAAAAAAAATCAGTAAAAATGTACCTATTTTTTTTGTTATTTATGTGTTATGTATGTTTGTTCGTTAATAAGCGCCTTTTATTTGCAATTTCTTAATGTTGAAAACGTTTGCTCTAAAAGCATTTAGATGGTACAAATTATATCCACATAAATTATCTACATTAAGGGGGATGCGTCAGGGAAACCCACGAAATTAAAATTTTCTTACGTTTTTTGCAATTTGCAGGTTAGTGTCAAGTTGTAAGTTGATTAAAATATGATTAGCAACCGTAACAGATATGGCTTAACAGAATTATAATCATGAGAATCAGCAATACAACTCCTTAAGTTAGCATAATCCTCAAACTATTACTATTTCATGAAATCATGACAATTTCATGAAATAGTCATTCAATAGAATTACATGAACTTAGAGAGTTGTATGATTTTAATTATTTTAATTCTATCATTCATATATCAATATTTTATATGGCCGCGAATCATATTTAGATCAACATGCAACCTGATACTGACCTGCAAATTGCAAAAAACGTAAGAAAATTTGAATTTCGCGGGATACCCTGACTCGCCTTAAATTAGCACTTGATTAATGCAACTGTTGAAAAATAAGTAGTTAGGACAAGTTAGGTACACAGAGAATTACACACAACATTAAATTCGTAATGAAAATGTACAAAAGATTGTTTTATTTTCAACTGAAGGGAACATCTACTGAAATTGTTTTTGTTACAAAAGGGTCCACTAAATCTGTTTCTGTTAAAATACCACGGTTAAACTTGAAACATGCAAAGACTGAAAACATTTATTTAATACACACTTTTTTCATTTCCCGACATTTCAATTATTCCATATTTTATTCTACAAATTTTACTATTTAGGTAAGTTATAGTCGTAAGGTAGAAGCGCTTAAAAACTGATTTTTCAATTCGAATAATTAGTCAAAACACCGGGAGTTGAAATAAAAAAATCGTTCGTCATGTTTATAAAATTCATAGATAAAATCTCAGTAAATGAATACTTACTAGCATTATGCACCACAGGAGCGACCTCAGTTGGTCTCTCAGTGGTCTCCCTATCGACACAGCAGGCCCATATCATGCCCCCAGAACAGAGGTCCAAGGGTTTGCCTCCCCCTAGAACGCAGGATATGCTCAGCCCGCAGGGGTACCGGGCCCCCCGATAGCGGCACGTTTGGGGGATCACTGGAACAGAGAAAATATAATGTTAAACATGAATTATAATATAACATTACGCATGTATTTCCCGAAGGCATAGGCAGAGAAATGTATTACACCTCAATATTTAGTCGCAGGAGCAGTGGCGGCCCAGTGGGTAACAACGGCGGCTTACGAGTTGTTGGTAGGTTCGAACCCTGACAAGCGCTTTACTTTGTGTAAATTATTTAATCACCACTGCTCTCAAAACGGTGAAGGAAAATATCGTGAGGAAACCGACATGTCCTAGAACCAAAAACGTCGAAGACTTGTGACATCCACCAACCCGCACTGGTCCCGCGTGGTGGATTACGGCCCATTCCCTCTCACAGAGAGGAAGCCTGTGTCCCAGCAGTGGGAACATTATAGACTGATTATAATTATATTGAAGTTTAAGTCCCATATAGATCATGAAGGCGATTCTATTGCTAGTGTCCTAGGACTAAAAACTCAAAGACATGTGACATCCACAAACCCGCACTGGGTCCGCGTGGTAGATTATAGCACACTTCTTCTCACAGAGAGGAGGCCTGTGTCCCAGCAGTGGGAATATTATAGGCTGATTATGTTATGAATGTAGCCTTATATTAATTTATTAGTATTTATCGAGCACAAATCTAGACTGCGGGCTGCGACAGTGAAATTTCAAGCAGAAAAAATCAATAACACTTTGCCCGACCTAGGAATCCCACCCATTTATTTGATAATTTCCCACCAATAAAAGTGATGGCACTCCGGGAGTGCCGACAGAAGTGAAAACTTGAACAAGATCCGTAGAATATTGGTCCGTAACGTGATATAAATAAAGAGCACAGTCGCGTTTACAAAACCTTTAAAGTAAAAATACTTGCATAGAACATTGATTCGTAACGTAATATAAATAAAGAGCACAATCGCGTTAGCAAAAATGGGGTGTTGTCATGGTGTCGCTAAATCAATGATTTATTCCATCTCAAAAATGCCCATAGCGCAAAAAAAAATCACTTCAAACAAAAGTACCGTCACCGTCGTTACCGTCGCCGCATTTTACTAAAATTATTAGAGTTCTACAATATACAGAAACCATAATTATGTCAAAAAACATGTCAGGGATAGTTTCAGGATATCCTTAGAGCGTTTATTCTGAAAGTGGGCAACGTCGCAAATATATGTCAAATATTTCGCTGTTTTGATTAATTTGGCAATATTACTGTATGGAAATAAGAAATGTGGCTAACTAGCGAATTAGAAAATTAATAATGAATTGCAATTATATCACTGAATTTGATGTTGTAATTGTTTTAGGTGTAAAAAAAGTGATTTGGAAAGTTTCCAAATCGTTATTTAACATCTAAAACTAAATATTTGGTGTTACGATATTAATTATTGCCTTTTAATAATCAATATTTTAGTTCGCTAGTTAACCACATTCCATATTTCCATACAGTAATATTGCCAAATTAATCAAAACAGGTAAATAATTGACAGCTATTTGCGACGTTGCCGATTTTTAGGATAAACGCTCTTAAAGAGTTACTTGGGCACTCAATGGTTAGGCCAATACCTTATTGAATCTGCTTCAATCGTTTTTATATTATTTACGTCATGAATTGGTGCTGACGACAAATAGATATAATTATGATATGAATGATTCAACCGCGTGGCAATGCTAAATAAAAGACATTAATTGTGATTGATATACAATGGAGGAGCTCGTGGCCAATTCATAACAGCTGCACTAGTTGATCCATCAGGTTAAGCTACGCTTGCCAGGGTTGGTCCGTGGATGGTTGACCGTCTTTACATACCGAGACTCCTCCGTGCCTCGGAAAGCACGTTAAGCCCTGGATCTTTCCTGGATCTTTGGCAACGCCCAAACTGTAACCATGATTCTGCACATGATTGGGATTGTCTCATGTATTTATGACGTTTAAAAAGTGCTGATTCTCAGCCTAATAGTTCTTAAATAAATGATTTTTGATAAAGATTTCGAAAATACTTTCAGTTATGGAAAGCTACACTAGTTGCCTATACGATATGTTCTATGGTTTAGATAACTTCCACGCGGAAAAAGTGGCGGGTAGAAGCTAGAGTCGTATATAATCGTGTAAAATAAAATTGAAAAATCCTACACATATATTGATCGAAAACAAACAATTCGTACAATCTATTACATAAACACGACAACAATCACGCAACGTGATTTAAATTCTCAGATCGATACCGAGCAGTTGAACAACCGTCCATTTTCTCTGCGCACGCGCACTTTTACTCTCGTCTTGCGTGACTCAGATCAAAGTTTTGATATCAAGCATTTTCTTTAGTTTTATTGTAGTTATTTCTTTATCTTTTGTCAAGAATTTTAAATGGGTAAATGGTGTAAAGTATTTTTTTTAAAGTGTGATTTATCGATCTATCTAGTACCATTAAACAAGCAATTCTTGTATATATGTATATATACAACCTGAATCTCGGAAACGGCTTAAACGATTTTCATGAAATTTAGTATGCTGGGGGTTTCGGGGGCGATAAATCAATCTAGCTATGTTTTATTTTTAGAAAACTACCAAAAAAAAAAACCGAGCAAGCTCGGTCATCCGGATATTTTATTTATAAGCTGCATAGTTTTAGTACATCTATTCTATTTTGCATTTATGTGAGATGCACTTTTTTCTGTAATAAATAAATCAGGCATAACTAAAGTTTTGATTCGTGCGATCATAATCGCAGGCACAACTTTGAAATTTTATTAATGGAAATCTTTGACACTGACCCGACCCGTGATTGATTAAACTCAGGGCCCATCTCAGCAGTCGCTGTAGCAATTCCTGATGGCATCAGCTCTTTTATATCAGACGTGAACGCACGCTGATTTTAAAATTAATACTTTTGTATGAGTCACTGTCACCAAGTCACTTGTTGTCCTAAGAATGCTCTTTTTAATCGACGTAAAATGACGGAGGACGTCATGTATCAGACTCTTACTGACTGAAACCACACGCTGTTCTTCAACTATCTTTGGTAGAGGTGCTGAAGCACTTGCGCCGTTCGTCACAGTCACAAAACCAGGTAGATATTGGCCCAGGTATTGTTGGTGTGACTTTCTGCGGACCCCGTAAAGCCGACGGCGCGACGCGACAGCAGTAATTGTTCTACCGTAAAATTTTCTTAGAAATTGTTATGTTAGAGTCGCGTCGCGCCACGTTGCACGAGGCTTTACCCGTCCTGTGAATGCACTGCCTATCAATACTTGTATCGGTGCATTGATAGACGCGGTTACTCTCATTCATTATGGTTGTAGGTAATGATTAAACTTTGAGAAAATGTATTTACAGGTATGAGGAACAGGGTGTAAAGTTCACTCATCCACTATAGAAAAAGGAGGATCCTCCGACCAGACGGGTGTTGTGTCTGACGGGCAACTGCCTGACGATTGATGACGGATAGTCTTATATATGTCGATCGCGCGGTAAACTCTAATTGCGCGATAGAGGATTTGTGTGACGTCATGTCTTTTGATGCGTAGTTCGTATGTGGTGGTGTAACCGCTACAGTATTATGTAATAATTAATATTAATCTGAAATCGTCAATCCACCTTGAGCAAGCGTGGTGATGCCTTCTCTGTATGAGAAGATAATCCGTGGACAAGTGATGTTGGAACGTCGGGTGTGCGCCGATTCTTTCAATTTATACAATAGTTTTTTTTTTTTTCAATTTGTTTTATATTATTATTTTTATTGTTTTATTTATTTTGTAATCCCCTAGTGGCATTTATAGATCCGTAGGTATGTCCGTGGCATCTCAGCGGGCCCTATCAGAATACCAGCGCTGCGGTATTTATTTATTTTTAAATATCGCAGCATCATGCTGCGATAGGAGCCTTTTTGGCCTCGCACAGGTCGTAATTATTTTTGTTTGTTAGTTTATAATGCTATAATATTTTCTTTCTTTCTTTAGAAGAGGCATTTGCCCTGTGATGGGACAATAATACATGGTTTTATTATGTTATTATTAATTAGTAGTTCAAATCTAATTCACTCTCTATCAGGCTCTTAGCATCCAGTATCGGAACATAAGTATTAAAGTTCAAAATCTAATTGAAATATTATTTGCGTTGGTATCGAATTCGATTCATAACTCAAAAATGTCGGAACTCTAGAAAGGCCTGACAACTGACTATATTCTATAGTAAGTTTTCAAAGAACACCCGGTCAATTATGCTTAAACACGATTTTTAAACGAGTTTTTTTTAAATGTCTTAATATCATACAAATGATAACTTCTCTATATATTTGTGGAGACTGTTACGTGCATATGTGTTGCAGTAAGGTGGTTGAACCCGTTATACGGCAATACAATTATAATTATAGTTATATGGAAGCGGTTCATAACTGTCTTACTAAGAATATAACTATGATACGAGCACGATCTAATAATATAACTATTAAGGCACTCCGACCAAAAAGGTTAGGTTTGGTTATATTAGAACTGTGACCACCTACGTTGAAATTGGTCGCAGTAACAAAATTATGGCACTCCGACAGTTATAAACCGCTTTCATATAACTATATTACGGTATATAGCTATATCCCTAGGGATATAACTATATCACGACTTCAACCATCTTATGCGACATTTATGCATATCTTAACAAAAAATCTAAACTTTCTTGTTTAGAAAACATTATTTTCTAAGTTAGCAGAGTACGGAAAATACGTAGTTTTACATCAAAATCATGTTTATGAATTAAAATAAACCTAAAAAGCTAACCTATCCTCTAAATAGTCCTAATATGGCAAGTAGAATGACAGAGATGAGTCATTTGATAAGAATAGTAGTTTAAATTTCTACTACATTTGAAATACAAAGCTCTTCTCTGATGTCGTCCTGCATCACAATGAGGAATTTAAAAAAGTTTTGATTCTTATTTAAAAAAAAGGTATTTACTCGTGTAAAAACTTTTTTGTAACATACAACCTGATACTGACATGCAAATAGGGTTAGCCGCTGAAAAGTCTAGATATATGGCGCTAGATATAGTATAGCTTTTACCTGTTAAGTTTGTGTTGTGTTTGTGGCTTTCCTTATTGATTGCGTTTTTTTTTAATAATATTGAAAGAACAGTTGTGGAAAAACATGTATTCAACATGGCAGATAAATGAGTTAAAAGCGATATTGAAGAAACGAGGTGCATCTTTACGAGGAAGGAAAGCAGACCTTGTCAAATCAAATCAAATGTTCCTTAGAAAATTCAGAGCGTTTATTTTGAAAGTGGGCAACATCGCAAATAGATGTCAAATATTTCGCCGTTTTGATTAATTTGGCAATATTACTGTATGGAAATAAGAAATGTGGCTAACTAGTTCCCTAGAATATTAATATTGAATTAAAATTATAACACTGAATTTGATGTTGTCACAATTTTAGGTGTAAAAAAGGCATTTGGAAAGTTTCCAAATACTTTTTTTACATCTAAAACTAAATATTCGGTATTACGATATTAATTATTGCATTTCATAATCAATACTTTAGTTCCCTAGTTAGCCACAATTCTTAATTCCATACAGTAATATTGCTAAATTAATCAAAACAGGTAAATATTTGACAGCTATTTACAACGTTACCAACTTTTAGGATAAGCCCTCTTATAGCTATGCTAGCGCCACTTTGACAGTTGCCAACCTCGTTGCAAAAAAGTAAGAAAATTTGAATTTCGCGGGCTACTCCGACGCTTTCGTCTTGAACTGGGGTGTCAATATTGTCAATCAATCAATAGCTTTAGATGGAATGACAGCTCAATTGACTCTTAATCTAAGTTTTCACGGTAAGATTTTTACAGAATTGACCGCGTGATCTCTTGTTAAGTTGGCAAGTATGTTGACCACCTCAACGAGCTATTTCCGTTAGCTTTTACTTCTTGTATATTTATAAACACGTGTGAAGCGACGACTACTGATTTTCTTTCCTTTCTAGGTGAGACAGGAAGAGTGCTTTATAGAAATGCTTAGCAGGCTTCCGTTTTGGTAATTTTAGAATTTAATATCACGCCCGTATTTTGTGTAGTATATGAAATGTACTTTATCGTAGGTACATTTTTTTTTACACACTAGTATTATATATTATATAATACAAGTTAATATACAATAACACATTCGTATTTAATTGATGGTGAACCCATTGGTACATTAACCGAACAAATTCAGACTTGAGGCTGTTACTAAGAAAAAGGACTAGCTCAATAATACTTTGTCCACCCAACCCTAAACCATGCACCTCAACAGTTCCAAATTAGGAATACTACCTAGGCCAACTGGGTAGTTACTTTTACAACTCAATTATGAGTTGTGGTTGAGTTTGTGGGTCAAATGGCATTAGCTACAAGGAGTCTGTTGGGTACGATTGCTCATCGAGTATTTCCGAACATCGCCAAGCGGCTGGTCGACTCTTCACGTAACCAGAGGGCCGATCTATTCTTAGGCCAAAGAAACAGCATTGGCATCCAACGTGGCAACGCTGCTAGCCTTTTGGGCACTTTCCCACTGACACCGATGCGGACGATTTTTTTAATCCCCAATAAGCTCCTACCTATTTTTTCCATCCATATTTTGTACATAATATATTTTTGAAGTGAAAACTTCCTTAGGCGCGTTGGGCATTTTTGAAATAGGACTAAGTCATTGATTTCGCGACACCATTTTTTTTTTTTTTTTTTTTTGGGTGGGAAATCATCAAATAACTTCTCCCGCTCTGGGCGGAGCGGGAGGGCGTGTCAGACTCTTATTGACTAAAACCCACCCGTGTTCCTTCGGTTGCCCTGTTGCCGGGGGCCACGATCTCCCTTTCGGTTTTCTTCGCACCCCCGGCAGGCATCGGCCCTAACGGACCCCGTCAATTCTGCTGACATCTCTTTGAGGCGCGCGTGGAACACAACGCGCCGTCGACCCGGGCCTGGTCCTTATCGGACGGCGAGCTACCCATTGCTCACCGCCCGCAAGCCCGCGCCTACGGTGGCCGGAAATCGGCCTGCGATTCCCGACGCCCTGGGCGTCTCCTCCTGCGGCGGTTAGGGTTAGGGGCGTGAGGGCGAGAAATTTGCCTCTCCCTCACGCGTTCCGCCTCCTCCTTCGCGAGCATTACTGCTTCGCAGAAGGAGGTGACGGCCTCCCATTTCCTCTCGCTCCCTACCATGGCCCTAATCAGGGCCGGACGCGAGAGATCACCGCCGCCGATCGCCTCCACGAGGACACGGCGATGCTCCGCCCAAGCCGGGCAGACCTCCACCGTATGCTCCACCGTGTCCTCCGGGCGATCCACACAATGGTGACACCCGGGCGTTTCCTCCCGCCTTATCCTGAACAGGAACCTCCCGAAACAGCCATGTCCGGTGAGGACCTGTGTCAGGCGGAAGGTGAGGACGCTGTGGCGCCTCTCTAGCCACTCCTCAAAGAGGGGACTTATCGCCGCAATTGTGGCGTGCCCAGCACTGGGTTGCGACAATCGCACTCTCCATGACGCCATGAGATCCCGCCGGAGCTCCGTCCGCTGTGCCGCGATTTCTCGCGGCAGCGGAGTTAAGCCCCGGCGTTTCGCCTCCTCGCGCCACTCCCAGATGTGCGCGAGGACCTTTGCCTCCAGATCCCATGGCGGTAATCCGGCAAGGAGGCTCGCAGCCTCACAGGAGACCGTGCGGTATCCTCGGGCCAGCCGGATGGCCATGATGAACATTTCGCGACACCATAACGACCCCTCATTTTTTTTGTAAACGTGATTGTGCTCTTTATTTATATTACGTTACGGATCAATGTTCTATGCAAGTATTTTTACTTTAAAGGTTTCGGAATTATTTTATTTTTTTGTAAACGCGATTGTGCTCTTTATTTAGATAAGGTTACGGACCAATGTTCTATACAAGTATTTTTCTTCCACCAAGGCAATCTTGTTCAAGTTTTCACTTCTGTCGGCACTCCCGGAGTGCCACCACTTTTTTTAGGTTTCAGATCGTATTTACGTTGAATAAAATGTATATACATGTATAAATTAATTGATATTGAGCCACATCTAGAACCGGTATGGGTAGGTTTTACTGATGGAAGGATATAATCTTTGTAAAAATGACAATAAAGTCGCGATTTCCGAAGATTGGGTGAAGCCACTCTTTTTTATTGCAGAATGGGCCTGCTCTTGACTTAGATCTCGCCCGAAGAGATGGATGAGGTGTATTATGGAAGGAGCGTGTCCAGAAGATGCCTGTTTATTCTTGTTTTGAAGGCATACATACGGGTTATATGTGGAAGGAACACAGACGCTGGCAAAGAGTTCCACACTTTGGCGGTGCGCATAATAAATGTGGAGCAGAAGTGCTGAGTACGACTGCACGGGACACTAACCACCACTCAGACGCAACTTAAATATAGGTACCTAATTAGTATCTAGTTAAAACAAACATCGTGAGAAAAGCGGCATGTCCTAGAGACACACAAATTCGAAGACATTACGTATGTGACATCCACCAACCCACACTGGGCCCGTGTGGTGGATTATGGCTCACTGCCTCTCACAGAGAGGTGGTCTGTGTTCCAGCAGTGGGAACTTTACTGGTTGATTATGCTATAAGTTAAGAAATGATCATCTACCTACGTACCTAGTTAATTACAAGAATCTAAAAATCGCAGCTGTAAAATCCATTGCTATAATCTTCAGTTAATCAATTACCTACTTTAATAAACTTTTAATTGTGTCACTCTAATTATACCACCATTGTTGCTGAAGTTGTGACCAGTTACAATTTGTGACCAGTTGTGACCAATTAATTTCAACTGATTGAAAATAACAACGATGCACTCTGAGGAAAGAGCGATCATCCGTAGTTATAATTTAAAATTACTCATTTATTTGAAAAAAATCTTTATATTTTAATTTAATTGGAATTTTTTAAATGTTAGGTAATGTGACCTCACATAAAATACTAACATATGCAATTAAAATATTATAAATACTCACTCTTCCCTAATAAATCCATGATAGAATCATCTTCTTGTGATGACCCATAAGAATTGTGGTACCCAGAACCCTTCCTCCTCCCTAGGGCACCTAACATTAAAATGTCTTTCTCTTGTTCATTCGCTGGTCGCCTTCTATCCGATGGCAAATCAATATCTTTGTCATCAACTTGTAATGTCAACACGTCATTCTCATTACACAAAATACTATGAAAACAACTTAAAAATGCAAAAGAAAACAGAAAAGTTCTGAAAATCATTGTTTTAAAAACACTATCGCGCGTTCTTCTACGCGTTTTAAAATTTTTCTTTTTAATTTTTCCCGCCGATCCATGAAGTCCGTTTTCGATTACACTTTTACACATTTCACTGGTTCTTGTTACACCTCATTTTTTTGACACTTTTTTTCACTGTTGCTATTTTTTTGTGTATTATTTATTATTATTGTTTTGTTTTTTGTTGGTATAGTTTATTTTCGTGAGACGTCTTGACGCGGGAAGTTGGTTATCGGAAGTAAACTGCGATCGCCTCGCGCTTCGCTCCTTTTCACTTTTCGTTAGAGATCCCCAAGCGTTTTACATTTTCTTAAAGATACTTAAGTGATCATATTTTAAGATTCTCATTATTTTATTATTATCTATTAAGGCTTACCATCTGTAAAGTAATTTCTGTAATTAATAAGATGTCACATATATTTTAATTAGTAAGTTATAATTTGATATTTTTGTGCAGAACCCAATTGGTTGTGTTTTTTTTTATATTTTAATACAAAACAATAGAGGTATGACTGTTGTTTTAGCGTGTCTATGGTGTGCGTGACGTATAAATATAAGGTAGTCTATGTAATAATAGTTTATTTTACTTTGTAAATTCAGTGTAAACATGTACCTACCCACTTCCAATTTCTTAAACTAGTAATAATAACAGTAACAATTTGACAGTTGCACCTATATTCGGACTTGTTAATTTAGATATTTTACCTACTTTTTCATTTTACTTACAGAAATAATTGACACTTCTACAATAACTTTGAATTAAAAAAATAGTTTTTTCACGCTGCATTTTTTTATACCTAGATGGTAAAATTACTGCTATCTTGGTAACGGAACAACGTTTTCCTACTAAACTGAAGCTCTTAGATCTTTTAACAGTTATTTCGCTGTAATTTGCTCATGATAATCTAAACTGCCATAAAAAGTAACAGGATGGTCCAATTACTCTGTACTAATAATTTGTCTGTCATATAACAGCTTCGTTTTTAGCATTTACGACTTATTGACAACTTAGTTTGCGAAGAACATTTCTGTCAATTTTCTTAATTTAATTTGATTGTCAGGTTTTTAGTTCATTTTCGGGAAATTTAAATTGTAAGTAGCATTATTAATTTGCTAAAGTCAAGTCAATGTGTAATGAATTAATTAACCAGCAACGATTTTCGATATATGTCTATTTCTTTACTTACCTAGGTACTAGTTTTTAAAATGAATGCTTAGTAAGACGATTATCAGAAAATCCTCGTTAAAATAGCGACGTGTTGATTATACGGCCTTTACAGTATTTCCATATTTAGTACTGGATAATGAGATACAAAAACGGTTTTAATGCACATTCAAGTATCAAGATTGAGTGGTCACACTTGAACACTCATAAGACGCCGACTTTCGCCGTAGCTTTCCAAAACATGACTTTAAATGGGCGAAAAACGTCGTAAGTAACATCAATCCGAATAAATTTAGATTTTATACGCAGTACAATAGTGTCCAAACTCATTTGACCGCTGCCCATCGGTGACAAATCCCTCTGATTGATTTGGAATAATAAATGAGTTGGAAAATTCGACCTTAACTTTGATGAATCAAGGTACACACTTGTTTGTTGTGAAGTCAGGGCGTAATTTGTACAAATAGACAAGTCTGCTTTCTTTACTAATGACATCTGATAAGGTTAATTTCGCGGTATTGCATTATCTGTGGCTAATTCGTTTTTGATAGGGCTGTGATTTTACGGAAGTACCCGGGAAGTAGGTCAATTATTACCATAAAAGGTTCGCATTACAAATTGGGTAATTGAATTTTATTGTTTTGGAAACGTTTCCCAAGAATTTGTTTACAATCAATTTAATTGGGTAAATTGCAGAAAGTTACCCGCAAGGCGTCATGAATAAAATCATTATGCCCTTCTAGTGCCTTAGGCTGTAAATTGCTTAGATTAAAATGAAAGGGGCGTTTGAATATTTCAAATTGTTTTATAAGACGAGTTTATTAGATAACTAGCACTATCAAACTCTTTAGCTTTATAATAATATGTTAGTATAGATAATCTAAGAAAAGTTTAGGTTAAGACAGAATGCTAAAACGAAATACAAATTTAAAAAAAAACCAAATCACAGCATTTCTCACCGATAAAAAATCAACCGGAAAAACTCCACGAACGAAATCGAGAGTGTATCGGAACGTGGTTTGACTGGTCATCTTTCCCGCCATTTTCACTTTCGTTTCGAATGGCGGGAACTGTGTGAAATTAGGCGCCATATTGGCACACGATTAACGAACGATCGTTTAACTGAGTTCGGAGTAAGGAAATGCGTTGATAGGTAATTAATTGATCGCTTTCTGAATACAAAATGGGCGTAAGACGTAAATTAGTTTTTTTAGGGTTCCATACCCAAAGGTGCCTACGGGACTCTATTACAGACTCTGCTGTCCGGTCGGTTCGTCTGTCAAAGGGCTGTATCATTTGGACCGTAATAGGTAGACACGTCAAATTTTCACAGAGTATGTACTACTATAGGCGCTAGAAAAAAACAACAAATAAAGACATACAGACAACAAATAGAAGTTAAAATTAACGGGAGATATACAAGAAACGTGATTTTTTCGGCATTTTTTGTTCGTTTTTTTACTTAAGTATTTAAAAAAAAACCGGCCAAGTGCGAGTCGGTCTCGTTCCGTACCATTATCTATAAAAACGGCAAAAAACTCACATTTGTTGTATGGGAGCCATAAAATATTTATTTTACTCTGTTTTTTAGTATATGTTGTTATAGCGGCAACAGAAATACATAATCTGTGAAAATTTCAACTATCCCACTATCACGGTTCATGAAATACAGCTTGGTGGCAAACGGACAGACAGACAGACGGACGGACAGCGGGGTTTTAGTAATAGGGCCCCGTTTTACCCTTTGGGTACGGAATCCTAAAAATATGTAGTGTAACATATTGTACGGTGCAGTGGTACGGAACCCTTCGTGTGCGAGTCCATATTTTTGCCTTTACATAATGAGGTTCAACTAACTTGCTTTGCATATAAGTAGTAATTTGCCTATTTTCACGCTTTTACTTCTGCGGAAAGTTTGCATTACGTCCTAATTAGTAGATTCACTATTCGATCATCGGTAACTAAAGTTAGTTTGTAACTGCCTTAACTTTGTAGTATCTACACAAATTTAATAGGTAGCTACGGAATTGAATTTAATAAATTTTCTAAGAAAAATTGGAAAAAATAAGGGGAAAATTGAAAGTGAAAAAAAGTACTAAAGGATTTTTTAATGAATTATTGAACTTTGGACAGTACAACGTCGGTCGAGTAAGTTGGTAAATAAATACATTTTGCTTATCAACCGCTGACAGAAAGTTTTTGTACCAGTCGCCATTTTTTTGCTCAGATCATTAAGTATTAGTCACAAAAATAAATGTCACACATATTTTAAAGCTTCCGAATCTAGACCAATCATGACTCAAAAATTAAGGCTAAAACAGAGCAGAATCCGAACCAGGCTTCTCTTGTCACGACGGCGACGTCTGCAAGTTGTGTGAAACAGAACGTAACAAGATTATATTACGTATGCGCCTGCGCATCAACGTTTCGTAACTTTGTTTTGTTAAAAAAATAAAACTTTGAGATTTTGCAAATGGATTGTCATGCGGGCGGATGTTGTGCTGTGGCATTGTTGTTCGTTACGACAGAAAGTAATAGCCAGGGTTAAAATGTCGTAACTTAATGTTGGTACACAGACTTGAGTGTAGAGATGGATGCGTGATGAAAATGTTGACGGATGGTATCTTTACCATATAAAAAAGGTGAAGATTGTTTTTGTTTGTTGGTTTGGACGCTCTAATCTCTGGAACTACCAGTCGAATTTGCAAAATTTGTTTTGCATTTTTGATATATATATTATTAATATAAAATAAAATAAAAATGAAGAGTTTGTTTGTTTGAACGCGCTAATCTCTAGAACCACCGGTGGAATTTGAAAAAATTGTTTTTCATTTGATAGCCCAATTCTTGAGGAATTTTAAAAGCTATTTTACATCAAGCTACAACCCTAAGGATCCGAGCAAAATGAAAAAAAAATATCTAAAAAGAACGCTATGTGAAATCGAAGTAATGGCGCGGGCGGGAAATGTGGCTGTTAGAGTATATTCTGACGTCTTACGACTTCCACGCGAACGAAGTCGAAGGCAGAAGCTAGTTTTTAGATATGAAAAGTTGGAAAGTGTAATATTTCACAATTTAAAGAGTAATAATGGAGACGGAAGTTGTTATCTTGATCGAAGGAAGTTGTTGACGAGATAGTTAATGGCACGATCTTGGTAAGTTGTTGACGTGCTGAAGATCGGAAGCAAAAGATATACAAATAATATGATTTTAAAGAGAAATTCTACTTGCTGGTCATGTTCTTACTTGCTGTATTAAAAGGATATAAACGAATGAGTTAAGAAGACAAATATTGCGCCGACACCAAATAAATTAGGATAAGGGCAAGAGATATGATAATGATAAACGAATGAGTTAAGAGCGTATGTTCTTAAAATCGTCCCAAATAGCTGTCAAATATTTCGCTGTTTTGATTAATTCGGCAATATTACTGTATGGAAATATGAAATATCGCTAACTAGTGACCTAAAATATAAATAATAAATTGCAATTATAGCACTGAATTTGATGTTACTGTTTTAGGTGTAAAAAGGGCATTTGGAAAGTTTCTTAATACTTTTTTAAATCTAAGACTAAAACATTCGGTTTTACCTTATTATTATTGCATCATCTATATTAATTCACTATTTAGCGATATTTCATATTTTCATACAGTAATTTTGCCAAATTAATCAAAACAGCGAAATATTTGACAGCTATTTGCGACGTTGCCCACTTTTAGAATGCGAGCTTTTTATAAATTATGAGGCCATATAAAACAAGAAAGAGATAGTGGAGTTATTAAGTATAATATCATTAAGTATAATATCAAGGTTATTCTTTCGCGAAGAAAAGGTCAAGACGGAAGTCTACAATAGAATTGGGCAGGACACATAGCCACGTGAGGTAATGGTAATGGCAGCTTGAAGTTATATGTCTACTGAATGATGGCATAGAATGACAAAGCGAAGCGCTTGAGCATGGTGGCTGACGATATTGCTTCTGGCACAGGACCGAAACGAATGGCACAATACAACCGGCCTTGAGACGATGAATTGGTGGTGGTTAATGGGCTGCGGTAGAAGTAAGAGTAAGTGAAGACCAAAAGCACGATGGATGGATTGTGTGAAAGATGATATGGCTAGAAAAGGGGGTGAATAATGAGATCACAGCGAATAGGGATAAGTAATGTTAGGTACACACGCAGCAACTTGGATCTACACACGAATTTTGAAAGTCGATTTGTTGCTAGCGATGTCAAAATCTGTGTCTGGACGTGGGAATTTTGAAATCGCCAGCGAGATCCCGGTAGTCAAAGTCGCTGTCATACCTAGCATAAGGAAGACGAAAACTTGCTACGAACCCTTAGAAATTGAAGAGTCATAATGATGTTCGTTTGTCTTTTGTTCAGCTGTTTTAGGTTTTAATTTCTGTTTGAGTATAGTTTTTCATGTTTATTGTTGGTATATTGGCGTGTGCTAGCTGATTAATATAGGGCAAATAATTTAATGTTTTGTGTTGCAATTTTTTCTGACTGAACAGACTTCTGTGGGGAGTTTGTTGCGCCACTTGTTCCCAGCTAAAGCACTAGGAAGTGGTGAAGAGCGAGCGTTTTAGGAGACTGTCTTATTTTGACGTTCGAAAAATGCGCATTCGCAGTCTAGTTGGAATAAATAACTTTTAATTTTGATTTTGTATTGCATTCGGTTCCGGTACTAGAGAAATTTCTATTATACCTTATACTATTACAATATTATTTTATGTACTTAATTCTACCTTTCTGCTACCTGCATCACTAAGAATGGATAGAAAGTACGGACAAAACGGTACAAAGGAGACATATTCATAATTGGACTGAAAGTAACACACTAATTGATAACTATGACTTAGAAGATCTGGAAGGCGAGACTGCAACATAGTTGGAAAAAGAAAACTGGCTAACCCGATGACAGTCATCAAGTGTAAAACTGAATCTATTAGTTTCAAGTCACTGAACTTGATCAAAGTGAAGGTTTGGCGAACCTACTCACCGATAAGTCTAGATACGGGTGCATTATTAACGAGTATGTGCGAATGGCCTGCTAGAAACGTGGGTAAATCAAATAATCTATGGTTGAATACAAATTCATGACAACTTTTCTCATCTTTTTTTTTTAGCAAAAATCATAACTAATATTATGCACAAGTGAGTTTTTTTGTTTGTTACGCTTATACGCTGAACAGATTTGGATGAAATTTGGCACATAGGTATACTATGACCTGGATTAGGAGATAGAAGGTTTTTATTTCGATATTCCCACGGGATCGAGACTTATACGGGTGAAACCGCGGGGCGCAGCTGGTAAAAAATATTTGGAAAAAAACATAGCAACATACCTAGTTTTTTGCGTTAAAATCTTTAAGTTAAGTTAGAACTCAGATTTTTCATATATTGCGAAATAATACCTTATTTTTTAATATTACAACAATAATTATCATTATTTCAGTTTCATAAGTAGAGATAAAATATTAAAAATAATAGGTATTCTCATTTGCATTGGCTATTATCACTATCACACATAAATATAGAAAAGTCACGCACACCAAAGTAAATAAATAAAAACGACTTACCATAAAATAACAATAATAATAAAATTTACGTAATAGAAAACAAACCTATTCCATCAATCACAAAGATTTGAATTTCGAATGCAGCTTCATTCTTTAAAAAGTTTACTGCAGGTGTATTCTGCAAAAAGTTTTTAATATTTTTTGTAACCATGGAGGTTTTATTATGCTTGTAAGTTTTAGTTATAGAATTATTTTTGCACGTGCTTTAGTTTTTAGCCACTCCGCGACACTGTTAGTTCTCACGACAAGGCAACGGACGCACCCGCGTGGGGTGTTAAACATTCTACTTTCATTCGTATCACAGCAATTTGTATGTAAATCATATTTCTTTATAACTTTAATTTATAGGCTAATGTCATGTTTACGGCGTAATTATTACGTTTTAAGTTATGTAATGCGTTATTCAAGAGTTTTTTTTTTTTTGGATTGGTGGCAGAAAATTCAAGACGGTCTACTTTTTTTTTAAATCAAGGCCGTTTCTTTTAGGACATACTTTCAATATTTTGATACATAAATAAATAGCTAATCAAATAGGTCTATAATAATAATTGTGCGTATTCTTATTCACATAGGTACAGTAGAGTATGAATCATGGTATGCGAGTGGCAACAGATGACATTACTAGTTATAACAATTGGTGTTATTGCAGTCCTTTGCCTACTAATCTAAATAATATAAACATGTGCTTACGAATTTGCATAAAATCCAAAGTAACAAAATTACATAACCCTCAAAAGTAAAAAAAAAATGTTGCCAACATCACCGCGAGAGAGAGGTGGCGCGAGAGTCGAAAGTGGCAACTCGTTTTACTTTTAGATTTTTGTGCTTGGCTTGTCTTGACATGGTCTTGAATAACATGTATCTGTGAACTGGGTCGATATTAGCATGTGATCTGAAGGCGGACGGATTAGATAAAGATTATTATTATTTCCTGTGTTTTATCTTTGCAAGTATCCTACGATAAAATGTTTTATTCAAAGGTAGATTTCGCTTTAATTTGTTACTAGCTTTTACCCGCGGCTTCGCCGGCGTGGAGGTCGGAAATTATCCCACGAAAACATACTACCGGAATAAAAAAGTATTCTATGTCCTAACGCGGGTTATGGTCTACCCACGTGCCAAATTTCATCCAAATCCGTTCAGGCGTTTAAGCGTGAAAGCGTAACAAACAAACAAACTCACTTTCGCATTCAAACAAACTGGAGCTGACTAATTTTTGGAACATATGACGCAATAGATTAGCAATATCCTTCAACATGATACGGATTGTGATTGATCGTGTGATACGCAATTAGGGTGCCGTTTTAAAAATTCCCACTCATAGTTTTTTTTAAACTACCTAGTCAAAGTCACCTAGATAAAATTGACTGGTAGTTATTTTGAAACTGAAATTGTTCGTATCTTCAAGTCACAATGTCATTCAGTTACATGAAATGGCTGTATCACGGCATTTGGACGTAGGGTGTCAATTCAAATCAAATAAATAGTACTTTACTGTCGCGGCCAGCAATTAGGGCATTGATGGACGATCGTGAAAATGTAAGTCTATCAATGCTTGGTTGCGGCAAAGGTTAGTATAGTACTTTTCTCAAACAATGCGTGGAAATTCAAACTAAGTAAATTAACGATGAATTCCAGAATCAATGACGAACAAAGAAAATTTTTCATGCGCCAATATGTTCATATTTTTTCTTCCAGCTCCATTTGCTAAGCCAGTTCGAAATTTAAATAAAATCTTTGCCAATTTACCACCTTGGTTGCCATGGGTCGAAGTAAAAAGTTCGTTCTATTTTTAAATAAAACGACAGATATGTGTTTTTATAGAAATTTATTTGTCCGCTAAACACGACAGAAATGGATTTTCATAGTAGGTAACATTGCCGGCCGCCTAGTCGCTTGTTTTTGACCAGTACAGCAATTTCGATTTATCTCGAAGAAGGTTGTCAAAACAATGTTCGAATTTCCAAGCATGTTTGAGAAAATGTCATTTATTCAAATTACTTAGGGTGTTATTCAGCACGTTTTGAACATCAAAATTACATAAGACAATCTCCCAAAATGGCCGCCCTTCAAGACTTCTTGCTGCTTGACAATCAATTTCTCTGTTTGTACCTCAGTAGTTTGCTTTTTCGCCAGTTTTTATGTTGAACTTGTTTTTTAAACAGCTGTTAACCAAAACAAAACACAGCAACCAGCGACCAGGCTGCTTTCTCCGCAACCTTCACATTGGTTATCTAACTCAGTAACTGCTATTTATAACGTTACATAACGTTATTATCTCGTTTCTTCAAATTATAGCCTTGGGTAGCCATTTTGATGGTCAAATTATGGATTCGAGATTTGATTTTAATAGATAGTAATTTTCTATTGTGGGTAGATTAAGATTGATGTTTTGTGAAGCGAATAGATGCTATAAACCTTTTTTAACTAAGAAATACTACTGTTTTATGGTTGTTTAGCTCGTGGAGAGCGGCTTACGGCTAAATAATAACAGCCGCACGAGTCGATCGAAGGTTAAGCTACGCTTGCCGCGGTCGGTTCGTGGATGGGTGACCATCCATTACATATCGAAACAATCGTGCCTCAGAGTGTACGTTAAGCCGTTGGTCCTGGCTGTCATTAATAGATTTTTGACTGTAGTTAAAAGCCCGAAACTCTTACCAAGGGGTAACACTGGGTGTTACCCAGTCACTGGGTTATGTATGTAAAGTACTGCTTTTCAGCTGTACATCCTTTGCTGAACATTCGGTTAGACTGGAAGCCAAAGGCTAGGCTATTGATTTTGGTTGTGTAGCTCCCTCTCATTGAAAGGAGGCCTGAGTCCTAGCAGAAGGAAGGAACATAATTTAAGGTTGATTGTTGATTCCACCTTTTTTTCTGGGAGTTAGGCGTTATCTGATTAGGAGCTTGTGGCTTGACAATAACCTCGTGAACATACAGTATAGTAGAATGTAAGGTTAGCGGCGCCTGCCGCATATAAACCAATGGTGACAATTATTTTACACCAATGAGAAGCCTTCATTCCCGAGTGGCTAGGGAGGGTCAGAGAATCTTAATATTGAATTTGGATGGCTGCAGGTAATTGTAGGTAGGGGAAGAGGTCTTCCGAAGATCAAAGAAACAATGGAAGGCAGAAACTACAGAACGCCAAGACTCACCCAAGTTATTAAAAATGGTGGAAAAATGTCTGCGAGCAACTTGGAAATAGCGCTCGCCGTCTGCTGTTTGGGCATAGTTCTAAACTAACCTAACCTATTTTACACAGTTTAACTGAATGACTACACGACATCCAGCCATCTGGTTAAACGTTGCGCTCAATGACTTGGCTAGTTGTCCTTCAGCGTTTAATGAACGGCCTAGGCGTCCAATTAGCTGCCTAATTTAACAAGATGGCTGCGATATACTCCTTTTGCTTCGTTTACGTTCATACATCTTGTCATACACGCACGCCGGTTGCGAGTACTAAGCACCTTACCTTTCTGAAGAACATCACCAAACAACATTACTAAGTATAAGATGCTGTAATATACTGGCTAATAAAAAAAATAACAAGAAAAGTTGCCGTCCAAATAAATAAGACAAAATCAGAAAGATGGTGTTGATATCAAAACTTCTGAGGTATTTAATAGCAATCAGGATTTTCTCTATTATAAACCCTACTTTTAAAACATTATACAACTATCATTCGCTTCTGAAGTCGATCATACTTACACATACTTTTCGATCATACTTACACATTATTGCTTTTATACGACCAATTTCGTATAAAAGCAATAATGTAAGAAAACTTATGATTACAGATAATAATATTACTTAGTATTACAGGAATGTGTTACGTAAGGCAAAGGTTGCAGAGAAAGCTGCCGCTTTGTCTCGACTTTGGCAAATAAAGTTGTGTCCACAGAAGAGACTGAGGTAAAACTAAGTTTAATTAAATTAATTAAAAATTGTTGAGATTTTGAAACCTTACGCTCAGAGAGATAAAAATAATAATAAAATTATTGAACCATTGTTACAATTATTACCTAACTAGCTTTCGCCCGCGGCTTCAACCGCGTGAAGGGCAGAAATTATCCCACGGGAACGTACTGTCGAGATAAAAAGTATTCTATGTCGTAACCTAGGTTATGGTTTACCCATGTGCCAATTTTCATTCAAATCCGTTTAGCCGTTTTAGCGTGAAAGCGTAACAAACAAACAAACTCACTTTCGCATTATTTTTTTTTGTTTGGCTTCTCCTTTTAGGCAGATAGTGCCCGTGTTAGGAGAGTCCGGTCTTCCATAGCAAGACGTGGTATATGAAAAGCAAAACGTATAATTTTTATGCTAAAACTACATAAATTAACATTAACTTAAATTAAATCAAATGTGTGTATATGTGGGTGTAAGTATGTGTGTGAGTTTTGTGAGTGAAAGTGCAACCTGTGGGTGTGACTGAGAGTACATGAGTGTGAGGGTGTGTATGTGTCAACGTTTCAGAAGTGTTTCGGTATCATTGTAAGTAAGCTTTTGTATCCATTCCATAATTATTTTTTACCGTCATAGTATTTTTGGGATAAATGTAGATGAATTTATTGATTTTATTATAGAGCGCAGCAGATCGTTTACTAAATTGCATACTGGCAATCAAATTCTTTGTCTTAGGGATATTTAATATCATATATTTCCTTCTTTTTGTCAGTATGCCAGCATCATAGGAAAGAAGCTTATGTTTTTTTTTTATATAATTTGTGTAATGTAAAATTTCCTGACTGAGAGCAAGTTACTAAGTCGAAGTAGATCTTCAATAGGATATCTCTTTTTTTAAATACATGTACAGATATACCGACATATGTAGATCATATGTACATCATATAATCATCATCTGTCTAGCCTTTTCCCAACTATATTGGGGTCGGCTTCCAGTCTAACCGGATGCAGCTGAATACCAGTATTTTACATGGAGCGACTGAGTAATACGATACCCCTTGATAAGACTAGTTGTCAGACTTTCGGGCTTCTGACGACCCGTAACGACTATAATAATATGAATATAACGTAATATAATATAATAAAATGTTATATTATATAATATAATGTAATATTTTATAATACATATAAGTAGGATTAGTTAATTAGCTTAACTTAATGTCGGTCTGCAACAGTTAGCGATCTTCATTTTGATCTTTACGGTGGTCTCCAAAAATAGGTAGCACCTTTATCTTGGGAACCAACAGATATATACATAGGTGTTCTGTATTTTGACCAATTAGGGTGAAAACCCGAAAAAAAAGTTTGTATCTAATTCAGAAAACGAAAAAAGTAACTTGTTCAGATTTAAAACAGATTATTAATTTTAAAACCCATGTAATAGGGGACGAACCTAAAGCCATTAATCGGGCACAAATTCAGACTCTAAACTTCCTAGAACTTCTACGTATTGTACTCTTACCTAATTGAGGTAATTATTTATAATTTCGTAAAGAAAAAATTCACGGGCCTGACTGTGACTCGGCGCTCGAACACCCACGTTCTACAGTCGCGCTTGTAACCATGAGACCAAACGAAGCGGCCTAGCCTAGGATAACCATTTATAACAAATAAAGAATATTGATTGATTACATAACATCACGCCTGTATTCCCTGATAGGTTAGGCAGAGATGTACCTAGAAGTACACCCACATTTCGCCAGTTATGTTTAAGTCTCATGTAACAGGGGGCGAGCCTATTGCCATCAACCGGGCACAAATCCAGACTCCGGGCTGCTACTGAGAAATTCCAGATGAAATAACTCAATAACATTTTGCATGACCCGAGAATCCAACCTAGGACCTCACGCTTGCGATCCCTGGACCAACGAGGCATTCAATATAGATAACCATTTATTAATATTTTAATTAAATCCTCGCCTCATTCTGCCCGCGTCCTTACAGTAACAAACGCTTGAAGCCGGATGTGGCTTTCACCGCTAACCTATGCCGTAACATTACAAAACACACCGCCGGCTGCCAAAACATTGCCGCCTGGTAACCGCTAACATAATCGAGTTATTTAATTATTTGTTAACGAGGAAATATCAGTGAATGCTTACTTTGTAAAGTGGCATAACGTAATATTAAGCTTGGTTTTCGTGAAGGGGTCACAGAGGTGTATTGTGAGTTTATATAATGTCCACATATCGAAATGAGGGAATCTATGCTTAATTTTATCGAAGGAAATAATATTTTTTATATTTTTTATGGAATTTTTAAACAAAACAGTGTAACTTTTAAACTAAATGATCTGTCGCGATGAAACAAACTCCATAATGATTGGAAGTAACTAGGCGTCCTCATAAAATGATAATTGTGGAAAAAAACTACCCTCAATTGAAAATTAACGTTTTTTTTTTGCAAAAATGTTTTTTTTTACAATTTTTACAACTATCGTAAAATTTCTGAATAAGGCGACCCCATAACGTAACTTAATTTTTTTTTTTAATTTTTTTTTTTCCGTCAAAAAAATTAAGCATAAATGTCATTTCGATATGTGCACATTATAAAGACTCATACTGTATATATATTTACATCCACATTTCACCAGTTAAGTTTAAATCCCATATAATAGGGGGCGGGACATGGAGACTCCGTTGATATTGGCGCGGATCGATCAATCTGAGAGTTGCCACAGATTAATTACACTTCACTTTCTTAGGGTATCGTATCCGAAGGGTGCCAAAAGGAACCCTATTACTAAGCCTTTACTGTCCGTCTGTCTGTCAGCGGACTGTATCTTATGAACCATAATAGGTAGACAATTGAAATTAACACAGATTGTGTATTTCTATTGCCGCTACAACAAGAAGGTGGAGGTGAAGGTGGAGGTGGTGGTGGATAAAGTGTATTGTCTTTGCTGTAATGCCAATAAATGCATATTTCTTTCTTTCTTTCTTTAAGAAATAATAAAAATAATAGTTAAAAATTATAGGGGGTTCCAATACAAGAAATAAGTTTTTTTTTTCTAAAATAAAAAAAGTAATGTTAAATATTGTTCGGTGGTACGGAACTCTTCGTGTCGGACTTGGCCAATTTTATTATTGAAAAAAAAAAGGTGATAAATGATCTACCAAAAAGCGAACACACTGTTTCCACATTGCAGCTCTTGTAAGCCAGAATCCACAGTAGAAATAAAACAGAGAAGCACCAAGATTTTATGGAGCTCGGCGAATCCTTGGACCCTGATCAAGCGTATTTGAAATCAGCAATGACATTTAATCAGTAATGATTATTCGAGGTGAGTCAAAAATAGTTGTCCCGTTTTTCATACATCTCGAGGCCTTCATGCCTGTAATCCTTCGGTAACAATATACCTATGTGTTTTAGAAGTATCATGTACGAGCTTCAGCTTCGCCTGCGTGATCCTTCTTAAAAAAGTGAGTTTGTTTGTTTGTTACGCTTTCACGTAAACAGCTGAAATTTGGCACATAAGTAGACCAGGACCTAGAAAAGGACATAGGATATCTTTTATTGCAATATTTTCACGGGATCGAGAGTTATATAGGTGAAACCGTGGGGTGGAGTTAGTATCTTTATAAATTACTATCTGTGGCCCGCGATTTTATCCATATAAGTCACGATTTCGATAGAAAATCGGGATAAAAAGTATCCTATATCCTAACCCAGGTCATGATCTACCCATGTGCTATATTTCATCCAAATTCGTTGAGCCGTTTTAACGTGAAAGCGTAACAAACAAACATACAAAAAATCTAATCTCTTCTCTTTATTATAATGTATATATGTATATATTAGTTTAGATTTACACAGCATTATATTTTTTTTTTTATAAATGGCATCTTGCAGGTCAACCTAGGAGGTTGTCGGCTGCTTAACCGGACTTTCCTGTGGCTGCCTCAATAAATTAAGGCCTCTAGCCAGGGCATAAAATATAGAAACTAAGCGACTACACGCTAAGGGCACCCCTTGTGGGGTACGGACCTCGGCTTAGGGCGTCGTTGGTGGAGGACAGCAAGGGACGGGCTGGATCGGAATAAACACAGCGTTATACTGTTACTCATCGAATCTTTTCTATTTATAATATTAGTTGAGACAAGAAAAAAAAAAACAAATGCTTTGTCTTTATAATATTAGTCTATAGATGTCCGTCAAAGCCCAGAAACTTGTGATGTCAAAACTCCAAGATGTACCTCCGGCTGTCGCTGAAAATCAACGCTGAGGCTCTGTCTCGCACGGGGTCGCAGCATTTATGCTGAGCGATGGCCGTTTTGCGTGGATGTGGCGCATATTTTCCCCCAATTTATTATTAACGTGTTTTTTAAATATCGTTCTATGCGTCATGTGTACCGCAAATAAACGCATTTTCTTTCTTTCTTTTACCTGTGGTTTGTTATAAGTAAATCGAGTTTTGGTGGAGTAGCTTTTACCTGACCTAACCCAAGAGAAACTTGGTTGAGTCGAACTCAGAAACAGGTTCCCGAATCTCCAAACTTTGTGGTTTTCATTACTTTAGCACCATTTTACGAGATGGTAAGTAAGTAATGGTAGTTCACGTAAGCAGATAGTAAAAAAAAAACATTTTACAAAAAATAAAAAAATAAACACACTTGAAAATCAAAAAAATTAAAAAGTGAAAATTTATTTAAATTTCGGAAGACGGTGTTTTCGTATTTTTGCTTTTTATCACCGACATCCTAAATTAAAGTAATTTTTCACTTAGAAGTGGTTTTTTTTTGGAAGTCTTCTTTTTTTTGTAAAAACATTTTTTATTTTTCAATTTTTAGTTGTGGTACTACGCGACATAAATTTATGTTTGTATTTGTTTAACTACTTAGTGTAGTAAGTGAAAAAAAAATACATATATAATTTTTGAAGTTGGTTAAAAATCAAACACTAAATGAATTGCAAGAATCAACTGGATGCGAGAAGCATCGGACCGGACGTTAATTGCGACGATATTTGGGGACGGCTTATGTCCAACAGTGACAACTTTTGGCTGAATGATCATATTAATACACTGACGAGCAATATAAAAAAGCCACTAACTTATCTTGAAATATTTCCGAAACCACGCAAGATAGCTTCTTGAAGTTAAAAAAGCAACATTCAAGTGTATTAAATATAAATATTATAATAGCGCATAAAAATACACGGTTTTCAAGATTTTTTTACTTCATGTAGCTAACTTGTGTGGTTAATTATATTTTTGTGGCACTTTGCAATTCTCGTCAGTGTAGTAATGATAAAACGCTGTAGGTCAACGGAATACTCCTTTTAGTCTATATATCTCCTAGTCCTATGATCTGTAGAGATGCCATTAAATAAAAAAGTAAACTAAAATAGAAGGTAACGTAAAAAGAGGGTCAAGCAATACAACTCTATGATAGTGTTGTCAGTGTTACCGGTGGCGACATCTTTCAAATTATCATAATCCGTCTGAATATCGGGACATAACACCAAAGTATTAGAAATACCGGTCTAATATTGATTGAATATTGGACGATCGTAACACTTAGGTATGTAAGTATACCGTTAGAATATACCTAGTAGGTTTTATTTATAAATTACTTCGATTATTTACATACTTTACGCCCTGGATCTGGTAAACCATACCGTGAACAAAATAAAAGGTCGCTGGAAACAATATGGTAACGAAAAGTCTGAGCTCTCAACACAGAGATAACAGGATAGTATCAAAAGGATTCTTTCTCGTTTCTGCATTAACAATATCTGCCAATCTATCTACGACGCGTTGTAAATATGGGAGAATCTCTACAAAATGTTGCAGTTATTGAAGTCTAATTCCCATGTTCAACTGTTGATAGTTCCTGCCGTCATTGCATTTACAGCAACACCTTTTTTAATTACATCTTTTGTTTTTTCTTTGGCAATTGAGCCGATGTCGACTATTCTGCCAGCGTCATGTGGTCATCTATGTCATTAAATAATGCATTCTTAATCAAATACTTACGTCCTAGTTCATCGAAGAACTTCGGCTTTTGACCACCAGCTTCAAACTTCACTTCGTCATCATCATAACTTTCAGTCACAGGTCGGTCAATTTGTGTCACTTTATCATTCACTTTTCTCAAACTCACATCACTATTGATCAAATTGTCAAACTGCGATTTAGGCAAAGCCGATTTGAATTTCAAGTTCTTCAAATTACCGTTATCGTCCATTATCGTTATATCTTCATAGTTATTGACCACATCACTATTCTTGCCAACACTTTTGATAATATCCGCATTGAATTTGTTTTCACTCAAAAGTTTAGTTAGGACCACATCAGTCTTTTTATTTATTAAGTTTTTAGAATCAAACAAGTTTTTGTTAACTACATCTAAGTCTATATCACAGATTGCGTTACAAAATAAATGCATCAAAATCATCACTTTCGTTGGGGTAAACATTTTTATTTTGACAACACTATTTTCTAAATTTAAACTTTTTGACGGCACTTTGAATTTGAAACGTTCGATGTTCTTTTATTGATTCGTTATTAAAACTGAAAGTATTATTGATCTGCGTTCGCTCCGGCCAGAGGGGAGCGAATGACGAAGATTTTGGACACGACAAGTTTCGGTGAAATGTTTACGTAACCATTTAGTAATAGGTAGGTAAATAACAGTGGTCACGTGGTCAGGGCATTCGAGACGGTTATTGTTCTGTTTTGAAACGAAGTGGGACATCCAATTTATGTGTTACATGTCTCTTAATATTTTTTTCTTTTTTCTTGACGGGTAAATCCGGGTAATACACGGATTTTATGTAATAAGTAGGTAGATGTTCCGGAACCAACTGCGTTTGAAGTTTTTAATTTTCCTTATCAAAAGGAGACCATGTCCTTTGTTTTCTTTATTATGTGTTTATCAGTCTCGCTTTCATTTCATTATTTATTATTCACCTTTATGAGGTCATCTGAAAAACAACTTGAGGAAACCTACAACGCTGACAACCCGCTTGCTGATATGTAGTTACTCAGCGCTATCTATGCACATCTACAAAAACAGAGGCTCCGCAGATACGTTACCATTTTACAGCATAATCAGCCTATGATGTTTCCACTGCTGGGACACAGGCCTCCTTTCCGAGAGGGAGTGGGGTGAAATATCAGCTGTTCCTGAAATAAGGATAACGCCTGGGTAAAAAAAAAGTAGCGAGAAAATAAAATAATTCAATACTATTTTTTATTTTTTTATTTACAAAAATATACAATTTCAATCAGAATTTTTAAGAGAACTTTTTATCCCGGTATGCGGTAGTAGGTTTCCATGGGATAATTTCCGACAAAAGTTAGCTTTACATAGGAATAAAGACTTTTTCGTTTTTGTACTGTCGTTTGGTTACAGACAAAAATTACTTCGTCCCCTAGAGCAAGATATGCTATTTTTACCCCGCTCTGGTACGCTACAATGACGGACTTTTTGTGCAAGAGAAGTGAAAAAATGTTTTGCCCTCATACCTATTACAGTGGCAACGAAGACCGATTGCAACTGACTGCTATTGCAGTAGGTACCTAAGGCCGTATTTCTAATAGGGCACCTGATTTTGATTTGTCTGTAATTAAGGGCAAGCAGTTTTGCTTGCCCTTAATGTTTATAACATTAATTTACTTTAATAATAATAAAACTATAAATCACAACAATTTAAGACTTTTATAAAAATTTAATAGGAAGAAATATCGATGGTTTCAAAAATCCTTTGAATTTCCTTCATCGGGTCGCTCTCGATCCATATCTCGGGCAAAATAAACAAAAATACTTCTACCTCCTCACAAATTAACAGAGGTAACCTTGTAAATTAACAGCTTTACATGATTTACTAAAGCTATTTACAACAATACTCTTCTTCAATCACAGTTTGCTCTTAGGAGTCTTCAGCATTTTTCTGAGTTCCTTGCGCAGGAGCTTCCCGCTCGGTGACTTGGGTATTTGTTGCACGAAGCGGACACCGCCCCGGAGATGCTTGGGGTTTGATAACTGGAAAAAAATACATATTTTTTTATTAAAAATTTTGCTGAATATGCTGAGAGCCAACGGAATAACATCATGCCTATATTCTCCGAAAAGTTAGGCAGAATTTGCGAAATGTGTGTTTTAAATCCCATGTATATCCCTAAGAGACGAACCTATTGAAAAAAGTGAATATGATCATAATTAACGGTTCCAGTGACGAAACTGTAATTTAATTCTTTCATACTTCGGGCATTCGAGGCCTAAAGTTGAATTTTCATTTATAGACAATTTCACTAACAGGAGGCAACATCTAAATCACAGTATAAATAAGTAGTGAGAGTCAAAATGGCGGGTGTACCATAGCGAATTAAATTATACCAATTACCAAAAAAATGTACCTAAAACGTACTATTTTGTACCTAGCTCTAGAAAATCTGTACCTCCTTCAGAACGAAATAATTTCGAAATTAAAGTATACCCGCCATATTGACATCAAGATGGCGGGTGTTCTATAATATTTTATCGTTTAACCATTACTCATAAAATATAATTACACCAAAAAATTGTACCTAGAAAGTACCTCAAGTAAAAAGAAACACACACTTGATCAGATCAGGGATAGTTCTTGAGAAATGAAACAACCGTGTATTAAACGATAAAATATTATAGAACACCCGCCATCTTGATATCAATATGGGTGTACCTTGATTCCGAAATAATTTTGTTCTGAAGGTGGTACAGATTTTTTCGAGCTATAAAAATAATACTTCTTAGGTACATTTGTTTGGTAATTGGTATAATTTAATTCGCTATGGTACACCCGCCATATTTTATTTCTCAAGAATTAAGTATCCTACTAGTCAAGTGTGTGTTTATTTTTACTCGAGGTACTTTTTAGGTACAATTTTTTGGTGTAATTATATTTTATGAGTAATGGATAAATAACAAAATATTATAGACCACCCGCCATCTTGATGTCAATATGGCGGGTGTACTTTAATTTCGAAATTATTTCGTTCTGAAGGAGGTACAGATTTTTTAGAGCTAAGTACAAAATAGTACGTTTTAGGATTTTTTTTTTTTGTAATTGGTATAATTTGATTCGCTATGGTACACCCGCCATTTTGACTCTCACAAATAAGTAGCAGTATGATATTGCGGCAGTGACCATAAAATAATTACCTACGGCCGCTCGGTAGATAAATCTTCCGCGTCCATACGTAACTGTCGCGTACTCGATACTGTTGCGTACTGATATACACTGAGATTTCGAAGCGCATCGCTTCGGTCGTTTTCTATGAAGATAGAATACTGTACCTATTTATACTGTGTCTAAATGAATACCTGAATTAAAGCGCGCTGTTGGATATTCAACTTTCGGCACTGAGCCAAGCGTCGAAAATCCAAAAGCGAGCTTTTATTTAGGGATTTATTTAGGTATCGATTTGTTTGAAAAACGGGCTTTAATAAATATTGTAGAGTTGTGAAAAAGTTCGCCTACGTAACTGAAATGACGCGGAAAAGGAACCGATCGAAATCAGATGCTATTCCGTCAGTTGCTGTAAAGAGCTTCTGAAAAGCGAATATTGCTGATGCTAAAAGTAATATGTCTGCTTGTAACCGGCGCCGATGTGCCAGCGCTTGTCGGCGCCGAAAAGCGATGGTTGTTAACGCTAGTTGGCGCATGCAGTTTTCATACTTTTTCCCAAATTAGCGCGAACCTGCGCCGACTAATTCGGATAGGAACTTGTCGGCGCTTATTGGCGATTTGGTAAAACGCAGACTACTAATTGTCTACGTGAAAACGAGCCCTAAATTATTGCACTGTTCAGAATTTCATGCCAATGGGTGCAATGCCGTAAGCCTGACACTGTCACTCCATACTTTGTTCTTTTCCACCAAAAAAAACACTTTTTATACCAACCCTCTCAGCCACAAACTCCTTAACTTCCTTCTCAGTCAGCGTCTTCCCTGGCTGAGCCACCACAAACGCCAGAGGCACCTCCCCGGCTGAACTATCCTCAATGCCGATGACGGCTGCGTCCTTGATGCCTTCGTGTTGTAAAAGTACTGCTTCTAGCTCCGCTGGTGGAACCTGAAGAAAAGTACCGCCAGATATAGTAAAATATTGTTGTTCATGAAGTTTCTTTTTAAAACACTGAATAGTCGACAAAAAGATAGACAACTATAATAATATTTTTATGTCGGAAATACGTTACTGAGTTGACTATTCGGGACGCCAGCGCCGCCTAGCGGCGTTCAACAGAGTCTACAATATAACGCTCGGATCGACCAGAGCTGAGCAGAGTTCATCGGTGGTGGTCAAGCAGTGAACACGTTTAGAAACTGTCGCGCATTCCGAATAGTTGTGTGGTGTACAGTGCGTGCCACTAAAGATGAGACTTGAAACACCACGTGGTTTGACTTGCGCAGTAGACGATTTATGGGTCTCTTTAGCGGTATGAGGTCTGCGCCGGGGCGTCATCGGGGCGGCGGAAGGAGCGGCGGGAGGCGCGGTCAAGTCTCATCTTTCGTGGCGCGTATTGTACCTACAGTGGGTGAATTGCTAGTGAACTGATAGTAAATTATAATTTGATCTAAACTGCTAACGGTTTTTCTATTGCGCAATAAGTAACCAACACTACCCACAGTACGCCCACAGTAGTTAAAATATGGCAGATAATAACGAAACAGACAAATACCCTCACCGTCATATAAATAGCACAAAAATCTATTGGTATCAGAATCACCAAGAGAAACGCGGCAAAACGCGGGACTCGTAAAGCCTTCCTACTAGTGCCCAAAGAAAGACCAGCTCAACAGCTGAATTAAATACTAGAGTGACCTACTAGTGGCCAGAAAAAGAGCAGCTCAACAGCCGAATACTAGCGTGAAGATTACGACCCTATTTTCCATGTCTCCCATATATTTTTGAGCTGTTCAAGCAAATAAAAAGATTGGTTTAAAAACTTCGGTGACTGAATTCTCACCTGATACCCCTTATACTTGATGAGCTCCTTCAGACGGTCCACGATGAAGAAGTACTGGTCGTCGTCATAGTACCCCACGTCTCCTGTCTTGTAGAACCCCTCGTCGTCAAAGTCTGACCCTCTGTTCTTGCCCACGTAGCCTTTCATCAGCAGTTCTCCTTTGGCACATATTTCTCCGCGCTCGTTTGGGCCTAAAGGTTTGCCTGTTTCTATGTCGGTAACCTGACATTTTAAGACATGAATTATAATTATTTATCGACTTCCAAAAGGAGGAAGTTCTCAATTCGACTGTATGTTTTTTTTTTTGTTTGTTTGTTTGTCACGCGATTACTCCGCCAATTATGAATTGATTTTGATGATTCGTTTTTTGTTTGATAGGTCTTACTTCAGAGGTAGTAATGTCAATGCGATTTCGCATAAATTTCATTAGCATGTACATTCTTGTGTCTTAGCATGCTAATTGCTGCTGCTATGCAATTTGCTAATATGACAATAATATGCGAATTAAAATGCCGCGTTCGCCTTAGGACGTCTCCTAGCGTGCATTTAGTTTACTCGCCGATAACGTTTAATTTGTGCTAGTACACTTGCATATTTAATGTGATTAAGATTGATCACATGATTAAATATATTAAAGTAAAGTATATGAAGTACGAAGCGATAAATTAACTTCACACTTCGCAGAATTTCGCAAGTACATTTCATTTGCTAATTGCTAAATGAGAATGCTAACAATGAATGCGAATGCTAATTAATCCGTCACTATTCAGAGGTGGTCCCATATCAATTTTATTAATTTTGCTTGGGTAGTTTTTGTGTAAGCTTAAATAATACGTATTTTTCCCACTTGATATGTGGATGATATGATAAGTTCTGGTCACTATTATTTACTATTTACATAGCAGTTAGTGGTATTCGAATTTGTATGGGTCAGAACCACAACTAAAAAGTGAAAAATAAAAAAAAAGTTCAAAAAAAAAAAAACAACCTTATCCAGTCTGTGGAGTCGGTGGCAAAAAACGAAAATTCAAAACCAAAGACATTGACTTCCGAAATTAAAGTAATTTTTTTCTTTGTAGTATTTTTTTTTCTTTGGAAGCCCGTTGTTTTTTTTTTTAATAAAACTTTTTTTTTTAATACACAGCTACTGTTATGAGGTACATACTCGTATTGCTTGGTGCTTGTATATTGAACTAGGTTTAGGTTTATGTCCTGATTTTCTGGTGAAAATTTTGGTACAGATATAATTATATATATTATAAGTTGGAAATAAATAAATAAATTTAAAAAATCCGATCATGATAATTTGTAGCAGGGGATTATGTTCTTTCTGTACGGATACCCTTAGCAGGCAACCTACCTCATTATGTAAAATTAGTACGGCAAATTGAAGAATTTACAAAGTTCTATTTCTGGCGCGGCTGATCACAGTCCTAGCCTAACCTAACCCATTTGGTCGGGGTGCCCAGGGTTAGCTGCGACCAATTCGGCTCGCGCGTGGTTGATCACAGTTTCAAACAAACCTACAATAACAATCAATGTCGAAATTATAACAATTGAACGAGTTGCCAATTTGCCTTTGGCATAATTCAAAACTGCGAGTGTTTGTAAACGGACGGCACGGTAATGCACACATATAATGATGAATTATACAAACTGCCTACGACACAAATAGTGTTTACTTTGCAATCAGTATTTTGTTTGAGTTTTGTTATTAAATTATTATTGTTTACTAGCTGCGCCCCGCGGTTTCACCCGCATAAGTCTTGATCCCGTGGAAATATCGGGATAAAAAGTATCCTATGTCCTTCTCCGGGTCAAGGTCTATCCATATCCCAAATTTCATCCAAATCCGTTTAGCCGTTTTAGCGTGATGCCGTGACCAAGGGAAATAGGGATTCATTTTTATATATATAGATTTATAAGCTGTCAATTGTCAGTGTTGTAACACTCTTCGGTAATAGAATATTACGCAATATTAATAGTCTATGGCTCTGACATTCAAGTAGGTAATAGACAATCTTGACATGTTTTCTATTACTTAGCTTTTGGCTAATTTTTGAAAGTAGATTATAAGTAATATTTTTGGCATGTGCGTTTAGTTTGTGCAGAATAAACAATTTTTCTTTCTTTCTTTCTTTCTTTTTTCTTTCAAGATGTAAAAGTTGTATCAACCTTTATGACAGTATTAGAGACCACACGTCCTACAGTTCCAGTCTTGTGGGAATTCGGGTCATCGACAAGGAACCTCAGAACTGCCAGAGTCATCTCCGTAGACCCGTAGCCTTGGAACACTCCTTGTAGGTTAGGGAATCTGGAATTGATAGGAAAACGGCTTTATTTATGCCAGGTATCTAAAGTTCAAAAAATCTTTAGAAAGTTAAAATTAAAATTACACGCTACAGGATGACAATTCGCAGTCCCTCCATGTTAAGTACAGGTAGTCAGCTGCATTCGATTGGACTGGAAGCCAACGCCAACATACTAAGTTGGGGAAAGATTAGGCAGGATTTTTGTTACAGAATGAAAAAAATATTATATCACGAAGCGACGCGCGCTTTACTTGTGGTTACCAAGTTTACAAACACGCTGTGAATGTGTGTGTAATTCGGAAGTGTGTGTGTATGTGTATGTGTGCTATGTGCTGACGCTACTCATCTTCACGCGGACATTCACAGCGTGTTTGTACACTCTTGGTTAACACAAGTAAAGCGCGCGTCGCTTCGTGAGATAAAATACTGCCCGAAGTGAAAAATCACATATTCTTACCAACAAGAGTAATATACAATTAATAACCCTGCAGAACGTAACTTACTTCTCATGAACAGAGTTGATAGTATCCTTATGAAGAGGAGCGGCACCCGAGTACACAATCTTCACTGAACTGAGGTCGTACTTAGACTGTTTCTTACACACTGCTACCAGCACTGGTGGAACCACTGTTAGTTGATCTGCCTGGAATAAAAGGTTAATATGGTTTAGTTTTGAAACACTGGACAGTATAAGAATAAGTAATAAATTCTTTATTTCACCAAAAAGCCCTTTACAATATCCTTCTGACTTAAACATAAAAATACCTAATACAAAGTTCAATGTTTAAATAATCTGACTCCTACACTAGGTGTAAGTTCCAGAGACTTCAGGAGTTTGATTCTCCGTAACAACAAAGCCATAATATATGCAATTTGAATAATTTGGAAAGATTTTACAATCAATAGTGGAAAACAGAATTATAATTTTTATAAACATTTTTTTTTAAATAAGTTTACTAAAAAACTGTAACCCGACTACGGGAAAATAAAATGATTTAAAAAGTATGAAACAAGCAAATATTTCAGACAAAATCAAGACATAGGTACAAAAATGGCCTAGGTAAAGCCGTGGTCGCATGCCTGTATACCATGTGGGTGCCAGGAGCACCTAGAAAGTTATAATGGTATGCGACGATGGCAATGAAGATTTGATTTGAGGTACATAGGTACCTCCCCATTTCTGCCAATGAGTAAAGGTGGACAGCTACTCAGTGACATATAGCGAAGACTCTGGGAACTCCGGAATCGCACTGGACCCCAGGTAACCCCAGCACGCTTAGTATGACCACAATAAAAATGGGTTTTGTCGACGGATGAATAGAGAAAATGACAGATAAACAATCACAATCTGTCATTTTGTCTATTCTTCCGTCGACAAAACCCGTAGAAAACCCGTTTCTATGGTTGTCATGTTAATGAACATTTAAAAAACTCACCCGATATTTCTCAACAGTCTTCAAATACGTCTCCACATCGAACTTCGTGAGGTAGACCCCTGTTCTTCCAGTGACGAAAGCAGTCAGTGTCCCCACCAGACCCATGACGTGGTACCAGGGGGTTATCGTGAAGGATATCATTTTGGGGTCGGTACTTGGTGACCTGTAACGTTATATAAAATAACTTTATAATTGAGGAAGAACCCCATGACTACAAACCGGGCACAATTCTTAATGAAAAACCCAAATAACGCTTTTTAAAGGTATGAGGAGCAAGGTGTAAAGTTCACTCATCATCTAAAAAGGAAAGGGGAAGATCCTCTGACCAGATGGGTGTTGGTGCCCACCAGATTGGTGGGCAACTGCCCGACGATTGGTGTCGGGAAGTTATATATGCTGATCGCGCGATAAACCCTGCTTGCGCGACGCAGTATTTCGCGTGACGTCACGCGTCAGTGTGATGTGTAGTTCGCATGTGGCAATGTAGATGCCGGGCCTGCCGGGCGCCGGAGTTCGAACCCGGGGTAAATGGCTGACCGACTCATTGGGAACACAACCTAGATCACTGAAATTAAAGCACAATTCGCATTTTACAGAATTTCAAACAGTGAAGTCACTTTTGCTACTACTTAATAAATGGACATACTCAACAGTAAAGTACTTAACAGCTAAATAATTATATATTTTAATTTAATTTTAGTTTAGTCTAATAGTTTTAGTTAGGTTAGGATATTATTATAGTTTTGTCATAACTTAAGTAAATAGTAAATAAATTTAAAAATAATAATACTTAATAATACATATATTTAAAAAATATATATTAATGATTTTTTATAAAAAATATTTGATAATGTAAACAGTATGTACTGAAAAGAAACAAATTAATAAATAATAATTATAACCTCAAAAAACTTACAAACTACACGCAGTAATAACATTTAGATGCGTCGACATCACTCCCTTAGGCAGCCCAGTGGTCCCAGAAGAATACATAATAAATAATGTATCCGATTGTCCCTGAACCTCCACAGAATGAAACTGTTCATACTTCACGTTCTTAATTTGACCGTTATTTTCAAAAACCATATCGTTGTACATTGTGACGCCATGATGTTTTTCCTCGCCGAACAGGATAATTTTCTTCACGAAATTCAATGATTTGAGTGTTTTTTCGTGTGTCTTGTACATTATTGGAGAGCAGATTATGTATTTTGGTTTCGATATGTTTGTTACGTGGATTATTTCACCTGAAAGGCAAAAAGAACACGTTAAGTTTTTTACTGACGTCCATATCCTGCTTCATGCTTGTCGATAGAAATAATATTAGTCTAGTCGTCTTAGTAAGTTCACCTCGGGATTTGAGATAACCAGCTATAAACTCGTATAAACTTGTATTTTGACATCCTAAACGTTGTTTCAAACCTCCATATGGAAGGGTGTACGCGACTATTAATATCTAAAGTCAAAGGTCATTTTTTGCAAATATCTCGTTTCCTATGGGTTTTTCGCTATTTGTATGTCCAATCAATATTGTAGAAGATTAAATTCCCTACAACTTTTGTTTCTAAAATTTTTTATACGTTGAATCCTTTTCGAGATAGAGAGCGGAAAGCGCGCGGTTAGAGCATCATTTAAGGTCAACCGGTAGTCCCGGTCAAAAACATGCCATATAAAGTTTATTAATTATTGATAAATACATAATTATTAATTATTTTCATTTCTTTAAATCTAATCTATCACATTATATTTAATAAACCCAAGAGATTTGTTCCTTAAGAACAAATCTCTTGGGAAAGTCAGACAGACAACAACACAGAGAAGTAAGGAGGATATATCTTAGTACTAAAACAGAAGAACTATATGTATCTGAATCTAGAATAGTTGAATTCGGTGTTCCTCAAGGGACTATTGTCGGCCCTCTGTTTTTTCTCATCCATATAAATGACATGCCTTCGGTAACAACTCATGACATTACACTGTTTGCTGATGATAGCACCGTTTTATTTGCTAATGATAATTCAACTGATTTAGAATCTGACATTAATCAAACAATATTATTGATTATAGACTGGCTTAGAATGAATAATTTAATGATTAATATTGATAAAACTAAAATAATGGATTTTAAAATACGAACCCGACGTACAGGTGCTTTAAAAATTAATTGCCTAAATAGTGACATTGAGGAAACGGAAGTAACGAAATTTCTAGGACTACATATTGACCACAAACTTAACTGGAAATTTCATATTGAGCACGTTTGCAAAAAGCTGGGACAATTTTCATATGCATTATATAGATTAGGGAAAATAGCAAATCGGAGTACTTTGCTAGCAGCTTACCATGGTTACGTTGGCTCTATTCTCGGGTATGGTGTAATTTTTTGGGGCAACAGTACGGAAAAAGAGCGCGCTTTAATTGCTCAAAAACGGAGCTATATTCAATTTATGCGAAACTGACTCCTGTAAGCCATTTTTAAAAACAATAAATTATTAACACTACCATGCATCTATATACTTGAGGCAGCAGTATTTGTTAAAAACAATATCCACATGTTTAACTACTACACGCGTATACGGCGTAAGGATAAACTACGCACACCAGCCAGTAAAACTCACCTAATGCATGAGAGCATCTTTTGTTCAGCTTCTCGCATCTTTAATAATATACCGGGGCCTATCAGAACAATTATGAAAAATGAGAATTTTAAAAGGACTCTCCATGATCTGCTAGTAAACAAAAGTTATTACTCTGTAAAAGAATTTCTGTCCGACAAATCTTTACTAAAATATAATCCCACCCAGTCGTGATGTGTTCAATGACCTATAATATTATACACTATATTTTTTTTTATTTTATATAATAATTTTGGAATTTCTCATTTTAGTTTGTTGTGATTAATTTTATTTTTTAAATTTTATGTGTATAATGACATCCTACTTATTTTAATTTGTTATGTTTGACTTTATTCTTTTTAATTTTTTGAAACTTAAATGCAAATAATTTTATTTTCTATATAATAATTTGAATTTGACATTTCCATTAATGTGTTCCCTATTTTTTAATTATTGTGCTAAATTTAAAAAATATATTTTGTTTCAATGTTAATTTCATTAGTAGCCTGTTTAAATGTAATTATTATTATTGTATGCCCTACGGGCGGGACATATCTGATCAAAATTTTCAAATATTTAAGAACTGTACTATACACACCTATGATCCACAATAAACTTTTGATTGATTGAAAAAAAATGAAAAAAAAAAGTTTTTGTAGATCAAAATCTAACTTAGAGAGATGTATTAATAATTATAAGTCTGTAAAAACGCATTTGTTACAGTCGCGAATCATATTTTGATGAATATACAACCTGACACTGACCTGCAAAAATAGCAAAAAAAAAAAAAACAAAAAAAAAAGACGTAAGAAAATTTGAATTTCGCGAGTTACCACTGCGGATCCTCCCCAAGGTGATGTACAGCAGTTTTGGTCAAACTACACCTAATTGTGTAAAAGGCACACTAAACTAGAGAGTAATTAAGCTTGTTACATTCTACATAAAAACACGCCTATTTTCACGCGAAGGATAGACAATAGTGTTTATGGTACACACCAGTGGCGGAGCGTGGTAAATGGACAGAGGGAAGCCGGAGCAACAAAAAAATAAATATAAAAAATTACTTCAGACTTTCGTCGTGGCCGCGAAAAGTTACTTCTTGTTTACCTACCTATCAAAATAACGGTGTCAATAAACCGTGTCATTAAATTTCTATTTCGATCTACTTTTCTATTATCAGCTTTATACAAATTAGTGAAAATAATACTATTCCTACCAGTCCCGAACTCATAAAACAGCTACGAATATGTTTTTCAGTCCGCACATCTTTTTTGATGAATTCGTCAGATTATAATGTAAAAAAACCCTACTAGAATCTAAGAGAACTAAACACGGGGACAATATATTTTGCCAGTCAGTTATTGATATTTATTGTAAAGGGAAACATTAAAATATTTGAAAAACCATCACGTCGTTTGTAATTTATAGTCATAGTTTACGATAAGCCGGACGCGCCTACGAGTTATTTTAGCGCAGTGTTTTGTTGTTGGGATACTTATTAAGACAATTTTTTATGTATGTAGGTGTTTTGTAATGTTTTAATTTAATAGTGTATCAAATACTTATAGTTTGATTATTCAATGACGATAGAGTCGTTGTGTCCCAAATTTCCGAAGGGAAGCCGGTAGGAATCGGGTTGTATGGACTCGCCGCCCCTGGTACACACGGCTACACATCAAGCAATATATTTCCAGTATACTCTTACCTAGCATTGTACGAAAATCTTATACAATGCGAGATCAGCATAAACTGGTAATGTATAGCTTGATCTGTAGCCGTGTGTACACTTACAATTCATCAGTTATGTTTTATGGACCATTAAGACGGGACGGGAACAATTCCCGAGACAATCCACTAACCCAGTTACATTAAAAGAACAAATGGCTTGAGGATAAACTAATGCAGTGGACTGTATTTACACGAGGCTATTAGTGGATTTTCTCGAGGATTGCCCCCGTCCATAAGACCCATATTATGGCGGTCAGCTAATTTTTTTACATAAACCAAGCTTAAATCTAGACTCTGGGCTGTTACTGAGAATTGCCCGAGGGAAAAAACCCAAGTCACTATCTGACTTGGATCTAACACAGAAACCCAACTAGTGCACTTGCACTAGAGACTAGACAAGGGAGACAGTCAAAACGACCAAGGCGGGTTAATCTTTGCCAGCACGCGTAGCATGACCACCGTAGAAACGGGGTAGACAAAATGACAGATAAACAATCACAATCTGTCATTTTGTCTATTCTTCCGTCGACAAAACTCGTTTCTACGGTGGTCATGCTACGCGTGCAGAAACCCTTACTAATTTTAGATAATCATAGCTTTTCCCACTCATTTTGAGATTGACTTCCACCAAGTTAATATTACGTAGACCTCATACATACCTTTAACATACCCCGTACTAAGAGTAGTCAACACAGCGCCCGCGCATACAACCCCTACAACAGCACCCCAGAACTCCTGCCGGTTCTCAGACATCAACCCGATCGTATCTCCCTTTGTAACGCCCATACGTCTGAGCGAGACAGCGAAGTTCATCGCTTGCTGGATCATGTCTCCATAGGTTAGGCGTTCATCTGTTGCTCCGTTTATCTGAAATTGTTTTAAGTATAAAGGAGTTGCTACGGGCAGCCTTAGAAGTCGCATGTGGGATGAACAGATGACCAGGTGAAGGTTACAGGATGCGATAAGCACAGGACTAGTGGCTGTGACGACGCTGAGGAGAAACCTGCAGTGAATGTATTTTGGCTGAATGATAATAATCATGTTTCTGGCGAGAAATTAATATCGTAATACCGAATATTTAGTTTTAGATATAAAAAAATATTTTGAAACTTTCCAAATGCCTTTTTTACACCTAAAATTATCACAAAATCAAATTCAGTGTCATAATATTGCAATTCATTATTAATATTCTAGGGAACTAGTTAGCCACATTTCTTATTTCCATACACTCATATTGCCAAATTAATCAAAACAGCGAAATATTTGACATCTATTTGCGACGTTGCCCACTTTCAGAATAAACGCTCTTAATGACTTGATGGCCCCGAACTGAAGATAATGAAGCAAGATATCATGGATAATTTTTTTTCAGATTAAGTCCTAACTCAAAGTTTTGACCAGACCCTCCGAAATCCAAGTGCTTGTAAAAAATGTGCTCGTCAATGTAAAGGGACTAAGTCTTGGTTTTCAAACCCACCTGCATAAAAAAATAAAGGCTCCCGCAGACAGGCGCGGCGCGACGGTGCGATGCTATTCTGGCAGAACCATATCTGTGAGTGTTAATCGACTATTGACTACCTATACAATGATTTTAGCTATCTCTATGTATACGTAGTTTTTCAAGAAAATCCTTCCAAATAGAGCACAAAACAAAACTGTCGAATTGAGTGAGAACCTCTTCCTTTTTGAAGTCGATTAATAAAATAGAGTAAACATTTTTCATCGTAAAATTCAGCTGTTTTTATTTTTTTTAGGAACGACATCTCGTAGTTGATCTCTGAGATCATGACTACTTAACCGGGCTTTCCTGTGGCTGCCTTAAGCTACTACACTCAAAGCCTCCAGCCAGGGGCAGTAAACTATGCTAATTAAAACTAGGTAAACGATCGCTGTGGACACCCCTTGTGGAGTACGAACCTCGGCTTAGGGCGTCCACCGGAGGGAGGACATCAAAGATGGGACTGGCTGGGTCAAAATTTAGATCATGATTATTAATCGGGGAATATAGAGCTACGTGCCCAGCTACAACATCTGCTGGCATCTCGTTATCGAGCAATGGTCGGACGGGGAGTACCATTTACTTATATTCTGGAAATGAAATTAAAAGAACTTGGAATATTATTAATTCAGAAACGGGAAGAACGACAGAACGTAATCGTGACTTCCATCTAAAAATCTAAGATGTAGACATTAAGGCAGACGTGGAGGTAGCAACTGAGTTTGATAATTTCTTCACTAATATTCCCATTTTAAAAACCAAAACTCTATCATCGTCGTCCTCCACTTCTGCTTACTCAATACTTAAAGAATGTGTACCAGAATGTGACAAACTTTTTGAATTCACAATTATAACTACTAAAGACATTATAGAATCTTTTAAAAATCTTGATGTAAAAAAAACTGTTGACCTTTCGGGATTATCAGTATATACCCTGTCCTCAATAATTGATGTTATTTCACACTTTTTACCTATCGTTTTTAACTCTTGTATTGCATCTGGTGTATTTCCTGATCTGATGAAACTTAGCAAAGTGATTCCACTGTTCAAAGCTGGCAGCCCAATTGATCCCACAAATTTTCGGCCTATTTCGATATTACCTACATTGAGCAAAATCTTTGAAAAATTAATTTTAAAACAAATGTTAGGACATTTCAATGCACATAATTTACTTCATTTGAAACAGTTTGGTTTTACAAAGGGTTGATCAACTACAGACGCGGGCGTGGAATTCCTGAAGAGCATATTTGAAGCCTGGGAGGAGTCGCATGATGCTCTTGGCATTTTCTGAGACTCGTCCAAGGCCTTCGATTACGTACATCATGATACACTCATCAAGAAACTATACCACTATGATATGAGGGACAAGGCTCTTGACCTTCTGACTTCTTATCTGAAGAACAGAATTCAGAGGGTCGATGTTAATGGCAAGAGATCTGCAGGATCTGCGGTCACCATGGGCGTTCCGCAGGGTTCAATCCTTGGTTCTTTCTTATTTCAAATTTACGTAAATGGCTTGCCCTACCATATAAGGAATAATTACAACATCGTATTATTCGCAGATGAGTTTTCCCTCATTTTTTAAATCAAACGTCAGATAGTCAACTTTGAACAAGTTAACAATGCACTCTCTAAAGTTGTGCAATTGTTTAATGTAAATAATCTTCTCCTAAACGAGAAAAAGACTAAACTTATTAAATTTTCAATACCAAATGCAGCTATCTACCAATGTTCAAGTTAATGGAACAGAGTTTGACCCTGTTGAGGCGACAGTTTTTCATGAACATAGAAAAATTGTCAGGAAGGCTAAGTTCGGCCGCCTATGCTGTAAAAAAAATTAGACAGATAACTGACGTAGATACAGCCAGAATTGTTTATTTTAGTTATTTTCATAATATTATGTCATATGAGATTGTTCTCCGGGGAACCTGTGCGGATATTAACGCATTCAAGGACACTGAACGAGACACAATAGAAGTTTTATTGTTATTACGTCTGGGGGCGTTTAGTGTCCCTCAACGTGTTAATACTATCTTTGGTCTACAGAAAGGGGTTGTTCGAGCCATTTACAACCTAGGTCCAAGAGATTCCCTTAGAGAAAAATTCAAAGTAATAAATATTCTGACTGTAGTCTCACAATATATTTTTGAAAACCTCACAATATATTTCTTAAAATTTGATATATTTTTGTGTACATACACAAAAATATTTCAAATTTTAAGAAAATGTCCGATATTCATAGTTTAAATCCCAGGATTTAAACTATGAATTAGTTTAAATCCCAGGAATAAATACAACCTTGCTGTACATCGCACACGTCTCCACAAAGTAGGCAATTCGTTCATGGGTTAATGTATACGCTTTTACAACAAACTTCCTATTGACATTCAAAACTTACCCATTAAACGATTTAAAATCTGCATTAAAACCAAACTTTGTGAAAAAGGATACTATAAAATTTCAGATTATTTAGAAGATAAAAAGCTTGGGATTCAGCTGCTCGCTCTGCCTTGCCTAAGCCATGTGATAAAACCATAAAACTTGTTTTTTTTTTTTATTACCATGTAAAATCATCAAAATATATTAGTTTTATGTACATTTTGACATTGTTGACAATCATATATTATTTTAATTATTGTGAATGTGAGGACTATGTGGATATTATGATTATTTTTATTTCTCTGCTAGTTTTAATGATGGTCTGGTAGTTTGAGTAGTTTATGCGGTCTACCCAAATGTCCTTTCTTTGGTATTGTTCGTCAAGTTGAGCTCCTTAGGTTTTGAGTTGAGCTCCACGATTTCTGACAAATGCTTGCACTGACTGGACAGGTCCACTCAAATCTGTGTGGTTCTTTCCTCAAAAGACCATTTCAGACACTAAACTACATTGTTCTCATATGACCTGACCAAGATTATGTCTGGACTTTAAAAGAGACTGCGACTTCTGAGTTTGTTTCGGCCTTTCTTCTCAGAGTAGTCAGATAGGAAACGCCGAACTCATCTAGCTTATTTTTAACAAAAAAAAATAATATGACGTGTAAAAGTGATTCCGATATCCTATTTACAGAATAAACAATTTCATTTTATTTCATTACTCGGGGTCGCGGTCGCGATCGCAAAGGACCTCGGCGGCGAAGTCGGAATGAGCAAAATTCAGCCTGCAAGAATCGAGCTAAATATCTGACGTTCAGCAGCCTCGGTTTCGAGCACTGCATCAAGCACCATGTAACTCCTATCTATTTCTATATAAATTAATTATGTAATCAATCAATTCAATTTAATTTATTTACATAAGTCAGCATTGTCAATGATAATTAATGTTGTTTTTTTTTTAATATTTTAATATTAGCACACCATTACAATGTGTTAAACATGTTAGCACAACTCCATGCACTTATAACATCTTGCATGCATTGTATTGTATGTACACACATGTTTGAGCAAATAAATTTATCTGATAGTTCATTGATTCAGGCGTGACCTTGCGGAAATCCATTATAAAATGCAATAGAAGTAGATATCTTTAGTTACCTGTTCCACTTAACTATTTCTAAAGAGTCTTAAAAAACCCTGAAAGAAATCGACACGTGTTTCACCTCTCAACGAGGCATCCTCAGGATGACGATTGACTTGTCGTGAACTCGAACACGGCGTGTTGCCACACCAAGCACTGAGCGCAGTCTGTTATAAGATTCTATTGCATTTTTTAAATTTATCTGAATCTGAATCTAACTGAGTAAAACCCAAAGTATTAAAGAATCTACCTAATCAACATGACATTACTTATAGTTTTTATCAGATAATATTTTGTTTACGAAACGTTATCAAAGTGTGCTGTTTAGTTTACTATGTTCTTGATAAACGATTTTGTTATCTACTTCTTATTACGTGATGATATTTTATAACGGTGTAGCTTAAAAGGTATCATAAAATTATGTAAAAAGGCCAAAAGGGGCTTGGTATGTAGGTAGCGGAGGATAGCCAATGTGCGCGGGGAGCAACGTCACATATAGCTGTCAATTATTTCGCTGTTTTGATTAATTTGGCAATATTACTGTATGGAAATAAGAAATATGGTTAACTAGTGAACTAAAATATTGATTGTGAAATTAATATCGTAACACTGAGTATTTCGTTTTAGATATAAAAAACCGGCCAAGTGCGAGTCGAACTCGCGTACGAAGGGTTCTGTACCATTATCTATAAAAACGAGCAAAAAAATTACGTTTGTTGTATGCGAACCCTTAAATATTTATTTTATTCAATTTTTTTAGTAATTGTTGTTATAGCGGCAACAGAAATACATCATCTGTAAAAATTTCAACTGTCTAACTATCACGGTTCATGAGATACAGCCTGGTGACAGACGGACAGACAAACGGACGGACAGCGGAGTCTTAGTAATAGGGTCGCGTTTTATCCTTTGGGTACGGAACCCTAAAAAAGGTATTTGGAAACTTTCCAAATGCCTTTTTTACACCTAAAACGGTTACAACATCAAATTCAGTGTTATAATTGCAATTCATTACTAATATTCTAGTTCGCTAGTTAGAGATATTTCTTATTTCCATGCAGTAATATTGCCAAATTAACCAAAACAGTTAAGTATTTGACGGCGTTGCCAACTTTTAGAATGAACGCTCTTAATCTGAGTTCACCGCAGAAATTCTTCTTAACGGTCGTATTTACCGATAAGACTGTTGCGCTTCAGGGAGCACAAAATCAATCTGCCTAGCCTTTTCCCAACTATGTTGGGATCAGTATCCAGTCTAATTGGAGGGAATTCGGGTTTGTGCTTCAGGGAGACAAACCACACATAAACAGTCAGTTTTTATAAAGTATGATACGACCCGTTGTTTGTCTGTCTATCAGTGGCATCGCAGCTCCCAATCCGTGGATGGTCAGCCATCCACGGACCGACCTTGGCAAACGTAGCTTAACCTTCGATCGAAGAACGAAGTACCTATACAAGTGAATACCTAACCAAGTAAATAGGTTCTTAATGTCGGGAAATCACTTACAAGGTACATTGTCGAAGCGTAATTAATAATGACAGGAAAATATAGAATCCTACATACCATTGCTACATTATTTCTATGTTTCCACATATGAGCCAGAATATAGTCTCCAAAGTTAATATTAGCCGGCACTAAAACACTCTGGGGCCCGTACACATAGTTAGGGTTCCGTAACATTTTGCTTTTTAATTGACTGCTGGAAAACAAGGGTAATGTTTTTGTGCGTAAATTGCAATGAACGAGTGAGCGCGCCAAGTTCGCGCGTAATACTAGCAAATGCGAATTACGATAAGTACGTAAGTACACAAATATAGACACTTATCTAGAAACGGTTGTAAGCAATTATTACGTTGTAGATAATTAATCATTTACTGCACTGTAATGTGCCTGCAATGGAGGAACTCGTGAGTAAATAATAACAGCTGCACGGGTCGGTCGAATGTTTAGGTATACTTGCCGGTCGGTTCGTGGATGAGTGACCATCCGTTACATATCGAGACCCCTCCATGCCTCAGAAAGCACGTTAAGCCGTTGATCTCGGCTGCCATTCGTAGATCTTTGACAGTCACAGTTACGGGTAGTCAGAAGCCCAAAAAAGTCTGACAACCTTTATTTTTTCTTTCCACCCATGTTCGTTCAGTTGCCTGTATGTAGCCAGGGGCCCTAATATATATTATCGCCTTCGGACTTCACCCGCGACTCCGGCAGGCATTGGCCCTAGCGGACCGTCAGTTATGCTGTCGTCTCTATGAGGCGCGCGTGGAACACAACGCGCCGTCGACCCGGCCTGGTCCTTATCGGACGGCGAGCTACCCATTGCTCACCGTCCGCAAACCCGCGCGTACGGTGGCCGGGAATCTGCCTGGGATTCCCGTGGCCCAGGGTATCTCCTACGGTGACTAGGGGCGTGAGGGCACAAAATTTGCCTCTCCCTAACGCGTCGAAACATTTGAGGTAACAAACATTTAAAAAAAAATACAGTCAAATTGAGAACCTTCTCCTTTTTTGAAGTCGGTTAAAAAATCAAATTATGAAACATTGTACAGATTTATGTAGCATTATTTGCAGATGATTTATTTGTTTTTTATAATTGTCAAAATATCTATGAAGAGTTGATAAATGAGTTAGTAGCAAAATTTAGAATAAGATACGGGTCAGATCAAACAGTTTCTGGGACTGCATAAATAAAGGCTCGTGCAGACCAGCGCAATATCGCGGGCGCGACAGGCAGCGCGAACCGTGTCGCGCCCGCGATATTGCGCTGGTCTGCACGAGCCTTTAATGTTAATGAAGATAGTAGGTATACTGTTTACCAAAAGCAATTTACAAGGGGTTATTCTAAAAAAAAATTGTTAGGTTGTTCGCAATCAGATACACCACTGGACATTAACTTGAAATTAGAAAAAAAATAACAATAAATTTGTTAAAAAATATTCATATTAGGTAAACATTTTTTGGATACATTTAAAACGTTTGTTAAACATAACGCCTTGTTCCCCAAAGGCTAGGCAGAAGTGCACCCATAGTAGGTACACCCACATTTCGCCAGTTATGTTTAAGTCCCATGTAATAGGCGGCGAGGCTATTGCCATCAACCGGGCACAGCTCCAGACTCTGGGCTTCTACTGAGAAATTACTAATGGAGAAACCCAATAACACTTTTGCCCGACCTTGGAATCCAACCCAGGACCTCATGGTCAGCAGTAGCGCTTGCGACCACTAGACCATAGTGGCTGACCGCAAAAAAACCTAAAGAAAACTATTAGTTATGGTAGTATACAAAGTGTTCCTTTCTTGTTGTGGAGGACAGAGGACTAATCAAGTAGCAATGAAAAAAACACACGAACACTACTACAAGATTTATTGTCGGTATATCCACAGGTTTTAGCTATTACAGCTATTATTTCAAATATTATTACAATCACTGGTTTCGGGCAAGGATGGCTACAGTTCACAATTCTATCTAAACGCGGTTAAAAACTTACGAGACTAGTGCACTCTTTCGTGTCTGGAAGCGAACAGGCCAGTACAATCGAAATGTGGGCGGAAAAGAACTCGTTTACAATCAACTTCCGGTTCCAGAAATTTCTAGAACATTCAAGTAATCTCTACAGTGCTGCCTCGTAGTGTCAAGAGGCGACTACTACAACATTCATTCATAATATTACAATGCTCATTCATAAAACAGCGCCTCCAGTGTCGAGTAGCGAGCATTCATTCATAATATTACAATGCTCATTCATAAAACAGCGCCTCCAGTGTCGAGTAGCGAGCATTAAATCGATATTTTCGCGTAAACTATTCACTAATTCACTGCTTCCGCTACACGACAACAGAGGACGCTACTTGTGTATCAGTCACATTTCTCCCGCCGTGTACATACAATGTACATAATTTATATCACTAGTGACTGGTACACACTTCACAATATCAACAATTGAATGCAATTCACAATTCAATGAATTATAAGATAACAATATAGTACACATACATAATTATAAAGTTAAGGGTAGTCACTCCAGAATCCTCGCTCTGCTATATATTAGATCAAATTGAAATAAAAACAAACTCCTCCTGGTAGCAGAATCCTGGAGTGACGCCAAGAAAAGAGACATAACCTACAAAATATGCGAAATACATAATTATAAAGTTAAGGGTAGTCACTCCAGAATCCTCGCTCTGCTATATATTAGATCAAATTGAAATAAAAACAAACTCCTCCTGGTAGCAGAATCCTGGAGTGACGCCAAGAAAAGAGACATAACCTACAAAATATGCGAAATACATAATTATAAAGTTAAGGGTAGTCACTCCAGAATCCTCGCTCTGCTATATATTAGATCAAATTGAAATAAAAACAAACTCCTCCTGGTAGCAGAATCCTGGAGTGACGCCAAGAAAAGAGACATAACCTACAAAATATGCGAAATACATAATTATAAAGTTAAGGGTAGTCACTCCAGAATCCTCGCTCTGCTATATATTAGATCAAATTGAAATAAAAACAAACTCCTCCTGGTAGCAGAATCCTGGAGTGACGCCAAGAAAAGAGACATAACCTACAAGATATGCGAAATACATAATTTCAGAACTTGTCTACTTTAAACCAGTGTTTACGATACAATGCATGATGACAACTAAGTTTCTACTGGTATAACGACGAGACGCTTAACAGGACGCCGCATTACACCGCTCTTGGTTTTGACGTCAACGACTCTCACGACACCATCTGCTCCTGGATACATGCGTTCGACTCTCCCTTTTGGCCAGATGTTTCTCGGTAAGTTTGGGTCCACTACGACAACCAAATCGCCCACCTTGACCGTGTCACCGCGTCCATACGGCTCCCGCCGGTTTTGAAGCGTAGGCAGTACTTCGCGTACCCATCGTTGCCAAAACAAGTCCGCTAGTCGTTGTGACGCTCTCCAATGTGAATGACGTAGTTCATCCGGCCTTGTGAAAATCCCTGGCAACGGAACTTTAGAGGGCGCGCCGAGCAGAAAATGGTTAGGCGTCAAAGCTTCTTCGTCGTCTGGGTTAACCGATACATGGGTCAAGGGTCGGGAATTGACCGTGTGTTCTACCTCTGTCAGAAGTGTGTGAAGCAAATCTTCATACGGATGCCGATCGATAAGTGTAGCATTTAATGAGGCCTTTACCGTGCGCACTAACCTTTCCCATGCTCCGCCCATGAACGGCGCTCCTGGTGGAATGTAGCGCCAGTCGATGTGACGTACCTCTGCCTCGTGTTGAAGTGATTCTAGGGCAGCCTTACGGAGCTCAGCATCTGCCCCGTGGAAATTGGTGCCGTTATCACTCCAAATGACTTCAGGGCATCCTCGGCGTGCCATCATACGCCTCAACGCAAGTATGGCGGCATCCGTTGATAGCGAGGCGGCAACTTCTAAATGGACAGCACGCGTAGTTAGGCATGTGAACAATGCCACATAGCGCTTCTCGTGATGTCTCGCTACTGTGACGGAGAGTGGCCCAAAGTAGTCCAGTCCTGTGTGTGTGAGCGGACGTTGATGGTGTGCCAGTCGACAGGGTGGTAAGTCGCCTGTCAGTGGCTCTGGCGGTACGGCTCGACGTAGTCTACAGGGTTGGCAGAGCCTGATTACTGCACGGACGGACGGCCTTAAACGTAAAATCCAATAGTGTTGTCGTATTTCGTTCACGACGCATTCCACGCCGCTGTGGTGTAACTTTCGATGGATCCAGTCTATGCACAAGCGGCAGTAACGGTGATCGCCATCTAGTACTGCCGGTGACTGTGTTTCTCGTGATATTTCAGCTGCTGCTGTGATGCGCGAGCGTATTCTTATTATGTTGTGTTCGTCGACTGTCAGAGATAACCGCTTCAACCGGCTGTCAGCTAGTACCGTTCTCCCGCCGGTGAGAAGACGCAATTCATTTGCGAAACTTTCTTCTTGTATAGCACGTGTCCACAGGAGCTCGGCCCGACGTGTGTACTGTGTGCCAAGGGGTATGTAGGCCGTCGGTGTTACGCTGAGGTTGCGGCTCTGCAGTCCGGATCGCTTTCTCGTACCCTCCCGTTGTTTCACCGTCCAGTTCGGGTCGTCTACACTAACGCCTTTATTGCGTTTACGGGTGGCTGTCGTGGTGCGAACTCGAAGTCGGTCAATGAATTGAAGAACGCGGGCCGTGGCCCGGATGAGCCGTAGCCAGGAAGAGAAACGTGTGACGTCAGGTAGCGCCTCCGTTAAGGTCGACTGTTCGTGAGAAGCAGCAATGGTGACACGCTCCTCACCCGTGTCGATGTAGGGGTATGAGTCTGTTTCCTGCGGCCAGGCGTTTTCGCTGTCATAGAGAAATGAAGGGCCGACATACCAGCGGTGGTTTGCTGTGAAGTGAGTCGGTGTATCGCGAGTCGAGTCGTCGGCGACATTGTGAGCGGTGGGGCCCCAGCGCCATTCACTCCGCTCGGTGGTTTCTTCTAGTTCCGCTACTCGGTGCGCGACGAACGGTTTGAAAGCGCGTGCGCCGGCGCGCAGCCACGCTAGCACAGTGCGCGAGTCGGACCAGAAGACTCGACGGTCGGCGCGACGATCATGCTCTTCTTCCACGCAGCGTGCTAGTCGCCCGCCGAGCACAGCAGCCTGTAATTCAAGTCTAGGTATAGATGTGACCTTGAGGGGCGCAACGCGCCCTTTCGCTGCCACGAGCGAGACATTCACTTGCCCTATGCCGTTCACCGAACGCCAATATGCTGCTGCGGCATAGGCTCGCTCGCTCGCGTCCACGAATACGTGCAATTCTACTCTAATCGAGTCATTATAACCAAGGTGACAACGTGGGACATGAACGCCTTTCAGTATTTGTAGAGCAATCAACCAGTCGCGCCATTTACGTTCTAGACTTTTTGGTAGGCGCTCGTCCCAACCGATTTTTAAACGCCAAGCGTCTTGCAATATGCACTTCGCTTGTGTCGTAAACGGCGCGGCTAGTCCCAGCGGGTCATATAAAGACATTGTCGTTTTTAATAACTGACGTTTCGTAACCTGCTTGCTCAAATAAGAAGACTGCTTGCTTTTGCATCTATGTTTCCACGTCCGTCGGTTCAGGCACCTGAAACATAATTTATTTTTACGTGCAGTTTCCCATCTATCAGCTATTGACATTTTCTTAAAGTTAGAACAGATGGCCACGCTACTACAATTACCGTTGCATATCACACACGGTGTTTTATGAGTCTCTACTATTTTGAACATCTTGTGAGCCGGTCGTCGTGAACGGTCTCGTTTAAGTTCCACCTCTGCCGAGGCGTGACGTGCATTGAGATCGGCCTCTCTATCGAGAAATTTTCCCAACACTATTAAGCCAGGCTCTGCTTCACCTGCAGCCATCTCATAATCATACCACCGGCTTCTTAGCGTAACTGACAACTTTTCTGAAATTGCGGAAATCATCTCCGGACTATATAAATATTCTGTTCTATTCAGAGCTTGCACCGCGGCAATGGCGTTTGTGACCTTCGATGCAAACACACATATATCTGTGGGGTTATCTGCAACTTTAGGTAACTGGCGTAATTTATTTAATTCGTAAGTTATTAATGCGTGGGGTCGTCCAAATCGAGATTCTAACCTTTGCATAATTTGCGCGGCCGAGGATCCTAATAATAGGCATTTGACTGCCTCTAACGCTGTCCCTCTCAAGGATTTTCTGAGACGGGCCAAATTCCCTGCCTCTGTGTGAGTTGACGCAGACTCATTGAACGCTGCTTTAAAATGCAGCCATTCGCCAGGGTGGCCACTAAAGATAGGTAAATCAAATTCATACCTGCTGGCAGCGGGTTTGCCCCGCGCTACCTCTAACAATGCCTGAGTCAATCCTTGCAGCAGGCTCCCCTCGTCGTTACGTTGCAGCAAGGGGGGTGGCGCGTCGTTTGGCGTTATGGGTTGTGACTGCGGCGGACAGATGTGGTTGCGGTGCTCACTAAGTGTGTCCGCGGCGTCCGTCTGACGTTTCGATGTCGCAGTCGAGCTTCCCTCCAATAATTCTTCGTCTGCTGATTCTGCTTCCAAGAGCGCTAACCTAGCAGCGGCGAGTTCCAATCTCGCTCGCGCCAACGCCTTCCTGTCGGTTTTCGTCTTGCCTAGTGGTTGTCTGTGTGGAGGTGTCGTCGCCCCAGGGCTGTGAGGTTGGGCCTGGTCCGACTCTGTGACGGAATAGTTGGGCGGGTCTGTTGGTCCCACCGCTGTCGCCAATTCCGTGGAGACAGACTCGTCCCCTTCCGTGGCCGCTGTGACGAGTTCATGCCTACCGCGTGTCTTCACCATGTCGACGGTATTGCATACACCACACTACCACTTTCGCGTAAGATTAGATCAAAGCTATACCTGCCCGAATCCGGCTACTGAAGGACCAATGTGGAGGACAGAGGACTAATCAAGTAGCAATGAAAAAAACACACGAACACTACTACAAGATTTATTGTCGGTATATCCACAGGTTTTAGCTATTACAGCTATTATTTCAAATATTATTACAATCGCTGGTTTCGGGCAAGGATGGCTACAGTTCACAATTCTATCTAAACGCGGTTAAAACTTACGAGACTAGTGCACTCTTTCGTGTCTGGAAGCGAACAGGCCAGTACAATCGAAATGTGGGCGGAAAAGAACTCGTTTACAATCAACTTCCGGTTCCAGAAATTTCTAGAACATTCAAGTAATCTCTACAGTGCTGCCTCGTAGTGTCAAGAGGCGACTACTACAACATTCATTCATAATATTACAATGCTCATTCATAAAACAGCGCCTCCAGTGTCGAGTAGCGAGCATTCATTCATAATATTACAATGCTCATTCATAAAACAGCGCCTCCAGTGTCGAGTAGCGAGCATTAAATCGATATTTTCGCGTAAACTATTCACTAATTCACTGCTTCCGCTACACGACAACAGAGGACGCTACTTGTGTATCAGTCACACTTGTTATCCCGTAACTTTAGTCTATGGTATTAATGAGACCATTATATCGTGTATACCAGCGCCTTTTTGGCCTCACATAGGTCGTTCATTATTATTATTACTTTTTCCTTTCGGTAATTCGAAAAATTTTGTTAGTTAAAGATGCTCTTTTTTAATTGTTATTACTGTTTGTATTTCCTGTGCGTGTCCTAAATAATATATTTTTCTGTCTTTCTTTCTTTCAAAGAATCAACTGGTGCTGCTGTAAATCCAAGTGCTCCGAAAATTTTCAAATTTTTCATCATGGGTATTTTCATGGTTTTCGAGGGTAAATCCAAGATGGTGGCTGCGAAAATTTTCAAAATTTTCGTCATTAGTGTCGTTTTCATAATTTTCGAGGGCTATGTATTTTATTTTATTCATTTTTCGTACAAAATAATTCGACAGTAACGATTAATTATTGTTTATGTAAAACTAGCTTACTGGTCACCCACAAGCAGTGTTTTTAACAATTTGTTTAAAATCTTTTACTAATTTCCCTTTCGAAGTGACCGCCTTGGATAGTGGCGCCCTCATTTTGTTTTTTTTTTTTTTTTTGCTAAACTGTGTATTTGTTACAAATCGTGTTATTATTAATCTGTGATTTACAATTCGATTCCTTCCAGAAACAAATAGTATGTACTTACCCAAATAAAAATTAACAACCAATTATTTTTGTACTTTTATTTAAAACACTACCTATGTACTAAGTCTAACGTTACTCGTCCTAGTTACATTTTTACTTAGATATACTTTTCTTTCTTTTCTAAACAAGTATAAAATACGAGCACCTACACAAATTCTAAGGTGCCAACCCAATACTCTGAACAAGCATTCATTGTGTATGTACTGCATATTAAATTACTTGACCGTCACTGGAAGCTTTAACATTGAGAGAGCATATTCGTTTCCATCGATTTCTTAGCAATGTTAGTACTTTTTTCACCTACTCAGTGGCGCCACCTGGTGTTTGCTTGCCATTTTAGTTTCGTAAAATGTAACAAGCTACTTTTGGCGTTTCGTTCCCCGTCGAAGCAACTGGTGCGCATCGGTTCACGACCGATGCCAAAAATTACACTATATATATTTTTTTCATTCGATATTATTATTCATAGAAAAGTACGTGATCATACTTTTAGAGGTTTTTTTCCATTCGGATCACTATCTAGTAAATTACCAGTTAGTAAATTGAATAAGTATTTCATTAAAAAAAAGTATAGTGCAATTTTAGTTATTCTTGAAGAAAAACTGTAACTACCTACCCTACTTTATCAAAGTAAGTGATCGTTACTTTGAACGGTTTTATCCGTTCGGATCACTGCTTAGATTTATTAATTCCAGGTATATATATATATTTTTTTTAATTGGGATTGGCGCGAGGAGGCGAAACGCCGGGGCTTAACTCCGCTGCCGCGAGAAATCGCGGCACAGCGAACAGAGCTCCGGCGGGATCTCATGGCATCATGGAGAGTGCGATTGTCGCAACCCAGCGCTGGGCACGCCACAATTGCGGCGATAAGACCCCTCTTTGAGGAGTGGCTGGAGAGGCGCCACGGCGTCCTCACCTTCCGCCTGACGCAGGTCCTCACCGGACACGGCTGTTTCGGGAGGTTCCTGCACAGGATAAGGCGGGAGGATATGCCCGGGTGTCAACATTGTGTGGATCGCCCGGAGGACACGGTGGAGCATACGGTGGAGGTCTGCCCAGCTTGGGCAGACCTCCACCGTATGCTGAGCTTCGCCGTGTCCTCGTGGAGGCGATCGGCGGCGGTGATCTCTCGCGTCCGGCCCTGATACAGGCCATGGTAGGGAGCGAGAGGAAATGGGAGGCCGTCACCTCCTTCTGCGAAGCGGTAATGCTCGCGAAGGAGGAGGCGGAACGTGTGAGGGAGAGGCAAACTTCGCGCCCTCACGCCCCTAACCGCCGCAGGAGGAGACGCCCAGGGCGTCGGGAATCGCGAGGCGATTTCCGGCCACCGCAGGCGCGGGCTTGCGGACGGTGAGCAATGGGTAGCTCACCGTCCGATAAGGACCAGGCCCGGGTCGACGGCGCGTTGTGTTCCACGCGCGCCTCAAAGAGATGTCAGCAGAATTGAAGGGGTCCACTAAGGCCGATGCCTGCCGGGGTTGCGAAGAAAACCGAAAGGGAGATCGTGGCCCCCGGCAACAGGGCAATCGAAGGAACGCGGGTGGGTTTTGGTCAGTAAGAGTCTGACACGCCCTCCCGCTCCACCCAGAGCGGGAGAAGTTATTTGATGATTTCCCACCCAAAAAAAAAAAAAGGTATATTTTAATATATGTGTGTGCATAGAATTTTATTGTGAGTCAAGAAGGATTTATATCTGTCGATACGGTCTACCTTACATAACTTTTATTGTGTCCTTCGGCCTCATTCGGGGTCATTTAAACATAATTTGAGTCTAGCATCTTCCGTTTTCTTGTCACATTTATATAGGTATATGCAACTGTCTCCTTCTTGACAACACGATGATGACGTATTTCCGCCCGCGTTCACCAGGTCGGTTCGTCACCAGGTCGCCGCAGCGCGCCAAATCGTTCATTGGCGTCCTGTTTTCGGACGGTTCACATCTAAATTTAAAAGTTGTTAGCGTTGATATTCTAATTGAATTCTTTGAAAATTATAGTTTTAATTAGTTTATTTTGTTAACGCTGTTAGCTTTCGATATATGCTTCGAAATATAAATATTAAAGATTGTTTTACAAAAAAGTGAATAGATTGAAAAGTGATAGTTTAAAGAATAATATAATAAAATAGTTTAGGAAATAGATTTTCTTACGATGGCAGATAGAGTACAGGCGCGTAGCCGTAAAGAATCTGATTCGTCATCGAATTCGTCAAGTTCCTTAAGTTCCTCTGAATCATCACCGTCGGATTCAGAGGTTGATCAGGTAGATAAATCCCGTAAGAGGAAGAAGGTACTCACCTTCTTCCTCTTACGGGATTTAGAAGAAGAAGAAAAGTAAGCGTCATCGAGGACAAAGCAAGGTAATCAAAAAGCTTGCGAAGCAGGTCAGTGATTTAAAAAAATTATATTACTACCCTCATAATATGTATTATGAAAATGAAAATTATGATTGTGATAATCCGATATATAGTGATAATAACGAAATTGCACAGGAACACGTCTCAGACCCTGTACCAATTCAATCATTTGATTTTGATTTGGCAACGCAATTAAAGGAGCCAGCTGTCACTGCAACTCCATCTAATCAGTTAGATTTGCTTAATTCAATTCAATATTTTAATAATGAAAACTGGAATAATGTTCGATATGTGGAATCACAAAAAGCTTATAATGCTCGTCCTGGATATGTTGACCTTGAAGTGAACAATGAAATCAAATCTTTAGAAAAAGTTACCCATTTACCCTCAGCGGATAAATTTCTTGGCGCTGTAACTCGCGCTCTGGTAATGCAAAGCGACGCTATGCAACAGAGTTTTCGACAGATAGTAGACTGGGCTAAGGATACGGGTAGCATGGACCCAGAACAATTGGCATTAAAATTAAAAGAGGTTTTTTCCGGTGATTTTCAAAAGATTTCACGTGATTGTTTGCAACCAGTTTGTGGCCGTAGGGCCGATATAATTGAACAAAGACGCGAAGTGTTCATTAAGCAATTAAGAGATAAATCATTTAGGCCATGTTTAAAGAAAATACCGCCATCTAGTGAATTTTTGTTTGATAAAGTATCTTTTTGTGAATTTATTAAAAATAATGGCGGAGTTAACAAAATTTTTTATGCAAATAAATTAACTTTTCTGGGCAAGAAAAGAAAACCCCTAGACCCCAGGCGGCGTACCCTGGACCTAGTGGATATCAATCGTCCAGTCGCCCTTCGGCACTGACGATGAACTATAGATTTCCTCCTCCTCAGAGTGTAGGAGCCTTTTATAATAATTATCAAGCAATGAACCCGTTTATTAATAATCCTGAATTTTTTCGTCCTCAACCGAGGGGACAACTGGCTGGACAACACTTCTACCAGCCCTATAGTTTTCGGAAAAATGAACCGCAAAACAATGCACAACGGGGAAAGGGCTCGGCTAAATTCAATAAAAAGTTCTGACTCGGATCAAGATTTTTCGTGCTTACAAAATCATGTTACGGAATGGAAGAGACTGGGGGCACCAGAATTATTAATAAAAATAGTGAAGGGTTATCGCATTCCATTGCAAAAGAAACCGCCTCTGGTCCCGCCAAGGCAGGTGAAACGTTGCAATTCCCCGAGATGGACAGAGTCATTCAAAATTTATTGACACAGAGAATCTTAGAATATGCCTGACTCCGAGTTTTATATCAAATTTCTTTCTGATTCCCAGCGGCGAAACTTACCGCCCCATTTTCAATTTAAAAAGCTTAATCAATTATTTGAATATAAGCAAATTTCGTTTGATTTCGGTAAATCTAGTTCCCGATTTTATTCAGGAGCGGGATTGGATGGTCAAAATAGACCTCAGGCAAGCTTACAACCACGTAAATGTAGCATCCGCTCACCGTTGTTTTCTCCGTCTATTGTATCGAAATCGGTTACTGCAAATGACCTGTTTGCCGTTTGGCCTGGCGACAGCGCCCAAAGTATTTGCATCGTTGACCAACTGGACCGCCGAGATTTTCAGGAATCTAGGCATTCGAGTAGTGGTTTTTCTCGACGATTATCTCCTAGTAGCACAGGACAGAATGACACTTATAAAACACGTCAACATTGTTCTTCAAACTCTCAACCAGCTGGGTTGGCAGGTGAACAGGGAGAAATCGATTCTTGTCCCTCGGAAAATAATAGAGTATTTGGGTTTGATGTGGAATCCGTGGCAAAATCAATTTTTTTTACCAGAAAACAAAATTCAACACATGCAAGTAGTTTTGTCAAAATTGCTCCAGCGGAAGAAGGCGTCTCTCCGAGAAATAGAGAGTATCATAGGCGTTCTGAATTTTGCTCGTCTGGTAGTTCCAATGGGTCGTTTGAATTTTCGGCACCTACTGGCTTATTCCAACCTGGTCCTAAAAATGCCATGTCAGTCGACTTATCCCTTACCTGCGGAGGTGCTAGCAGAATTAAATTGGTGGAAAGTTCACTGTGTAGAGAAATCCAGGCTTCATCCACCAGTAGTAAAAAACTTTTTGACGACAGACGCAGCAGATACAGGTTGGGGGGCGGAGTTAAATGGTCTTCACCTATCGGGCAAGGGGACAAGAGAAGAAGAGCGGCTTCATTCGAATCACAAGGAGATGTTAACTATTCTAAAATGTTTGATAGAATTCGCTCCGTCTCTCAGCCACACATCTCTGCTTCTACAGTGCGACAACAAGGCGGTTGTAGCGTACTTGCGAAACGAGGGGGGAAACAAGTCGCGGATCTTGATGGAGTTAATATATCAAATTTTTCACATACTTCAAAAGTACGACATTCATGTAATCCCCCATCACATTCCAGGCAAGTACAACAACGTCGCGGACGGTCTGTCGCATCACTCGATATTACAAGAATGGCATCTACTTCCCCAATTCACCAGTATTGTCTTTGCAAAGTGGGGTGTTCCCCAGATAGATCCTTTTGCCTCCAGCACAGCCCACGTAGTACCTTGTTACGTAACTTTAGATCAAAGAGATCGGCGAGCATGGAAACACAACGCGTTCGCATTCAAATGGGATTTCCGTCTGGCTTGGGTCTTTCCTCCTCCGAGTTTGATGCCCCGGGTCCTGATGCATCTAAATCAGGCTCGAGGTGTATTCCTGATAGTTGCACCGAGGTGGATCCGAGCATTCTGGAGAGCAGACTTGAAGACCAGAGCGCTCGCGCCTCCGTTCACGATTCAGAGGTTATCGAAAGGGCTAGTAGATACGAGGACCGGGCAGCCCCCACCTCGAGTGAAGGAGCTGGTCTTAGAAGTATGGAGATGTGGGGGTGGTCTGAATCCTTAGGTGGCTGGTCCGAAGAACAAAAGTGTCTACTGAAGGAAGGTTGGAGGTCGTCTACTTTAAATACCTATAGGCCAGCATGGCAGAGATGGTTGAATTGGTGTTCCACGTTTGGTATACATTTCTCAGACCCTTCAGGTAGTGATTTGGCTCGATATTTAGCGGATTTGCACCTAAAAGAAAAGTTATCCTATCGAACTATTTTACTTCATAAATCAATTGTGTCCATTTTATGTAATACAAAGAGTGGGGCCCGTTTAAGTTCAAACATTTTGGTTAAACAAATGATTAAAGCTATAGCGTTGCAACAACCTAAAAAGTGTCCACCCCCTGTTTAGGATCCTCAATCTCTAGAAGGTTGGTTGGGCAATAGACCTCTTCAAAATCAAAGTCCATTCGAAATTTCAAGAGTTTGTGCAGTTTTACTGTTGTTATGTTCAGGGCGTAGGATACACGATTTAACATTACTTAGTGTCTCGCCAAACAGATTTATAGTAGGTGAGAATAGCATTATGTTTTGGCCGCATTTTGGTTAGAAAACTGATTCTGAAACTCACATACAGTCAGGTTGGAAGTTGTTAGGGAATCTTGAAAATGCGGCGCTTGACCCTGTACTTTGGCTTAAAAAACTTATAGAAATTGGAAAACCACGTCGTTTGCTTTGTTCTAGCGATAGACTATTTATCACTGTATGTGGAAAAGCTAAGCCAGCTACTAGAACTATTTTGGCAGGTTGGATTAAATCGATTTTGAAGGAAGCAGGAATTGAGGCTACTCCAGGTAGTTTTCGTTCTGCAGTTGCTTCACGAAGTTGGTTGGATAACGAATCACTTGATGAGATAATGGCACGAGCTAATTGGAGATCCGGTAATACTTTCAAAAAACATTATAGAAAGGAAGTGGTTCCAGCGCAGGGAAGCTCGTTGGTTCATCTGTTTCAGCCAATTAATTAAATACCTTTGATTAAATAAAATACAATTATTTTGTGATGATGATGATCCCACCAAATGTTCGAATTATATGAATAAGATGTATCGATGAATAATATCAAGTTTTACATGATTATGGTAAGTTTATACGAATATATTACATGATGATGGATTCGAGGTACGTAAAAAATGCTCTGTTTTCACTGTATTGAATTATTAGGTACTATTTTTAGTCATTTATCTTAACATATTAAAGTATTATTAATTTATTCCAATGCAATCGTAAAATTTTGTGTTTATTGTTTTAATCATTTCTTGATCTAATTTTACTTATTTCTTTAACAACACATTGGCGTCCCGTTCACCAGGCGATAACAAACAAAGCCTCAAATTATGTTTATATGACCCCGAATGAGGCCGAAGGACACAATAGTAGCGTTTTACCTTCAAACAAAACGCTTGTTGTGTCCGGAGACTCATTCGGGGTCATAATTTTAAAGACTGTCTGGTTTAATTGGTTTCTCAAGTTTTAAGGTTTTGAGGCCACAATGAACGATTTGGCGCGCTGCGGCTACCTGGTGACCAACCGACCTGGTGAACGCGGGCGGAAATACGTCATCATCGTGTTGTCAAGAAGGAGACAGTTGCATATACCTATATAAATGTGACAAGAAAACGGAAGATGCTAGACTCAAATTATGTTTATATGACCCCGAATGAGTCTCCGGACACAACAAGCGTTTCGTTTGAAGGTAAAACGCTACTATTGCGATCATGAATGACCACGTAAATATTTCGGCTGCCGAGCCGCAAGCTGTAGCCGGCCCGAGTGGAATGAACCGGAAAAGAAACGTTAGCTGCTCTAGCAGCAGCACAACGAGCTTGTCTTCTTCAAAACGTAGCAAGCGGTCGCGCCGCGTACGCTGCAAGAAAAATAAGCGCGCCCAATAGTCTAACCCGACATTGGACAAGCTTATAAAGATAGTCAGTGAGCTACGCCAAGAAGTTTTGTTATGTTGTTCCTCGAGGCCGGCTCAATCACCCGCAATTATTAATATCCATGAACTCGCTAGCAGACCTTTTATCGAAATCCTACCCACTACCACAAAATGTTCGAAAGGAAGTGGAAATGCTGGACTTTGAATTGTCAGTCATCAACACCTCCACATTACCCTCCGCCAGTAAACTTCCTGACAACAGATGCATCAAATCAGGGTTGGGGAGCAACTGAACAATCTGGCTGTATCGGGCAGTTGGTCACAAGAGGAGTAGGTGCTACACTGCAATCAAAAAGAAATGTTAGCCATATATCACACCCTTCGAGACAACGCTCTCCTGCTCTGCAACAACTCGATCCTGATACAATGCGACAGCAGGACTGCTTTCAGTCATTTAAGGAACGAAGGAGTACGAAATCATTGCCCCTAATAGAACTAACCTATCAAATTCTGAATTAACTGGACCAATTTCAAATACAATTCACCATCTCATCTCTTTTCTGTCTTTCCATCTCCCAGGCAAGTTCTGTTCTGTTCTGTTCTGGCGAAAGTGTGACAGGTGATCGGCATGATGGATATAATCCTCTAATTTGTAATATGCTTGTTTACAAAGTGTACTTTTAATATAAGTTTTGAATTTTTGTTCATTTAATTGCAATATGTCACAAGGTATTTTGTTGTAACATTTAACACAGTACCCCATAAAAGATGTATGTACTTTAGATGATCTGAAAAATGGTTGATCTAGTTTATCTTTGTTTCTAGTATTAAAATTATATCACTCAACATATTTTATTAAAAATATGTGGATTTTTCCTTACATACATAATATTTTCATAAATGAATTGGCAAGGTACCGTCCACAGAACATATAAAGGGGGTTAGAAAGGAAATAGTTTCGGATTTGCATCAGAACGCGTGTCGCCGTTTATCTCCCACTCTTTAACTTCACTACAAGCAAGAGACCAATGCCTACGCGGATTACGCACACAAATAAACAACACGCACTTAGATCGTAAGTTTGCTATTGGTTTTCACACTAACGCAAACTCTGCGTTTGACGTACACTCCTACACGCGTAAAAGCTCATGTATGGTAGGGCGACTAAACTGTCGATTATTGATATCGATAAAATTAATGTAATCTTGCTTCTTTCTTTACAAGTATTGTGGACTATGTGGACTTCTGTAATGCATGTTATAAACATGTATTCATGCGAATATAGAAACAAATAAATAAAAGTGAAACAAATAAAAAATACAAAACTGAATTTTAAAACCAATTTAATCATTAACATGGACTGATGACTTTTTTTTATCGTGGTATAATCATCAAATGAGTCCTCCCAATGGACTGATGACTTTCTCTAATAAACAAATAATAAACATGGTAAATATATATTCCATGTTTTTTATTTGTTTATTAGAGAAAGTGGGTTGCCTCTCAACCTTACATTTCCGGTGCTTATCACGTGCAAAAAGAAAAAAAAATATTGTCCCTGAAATAATACGTATTTTTTAAGTAGCATACGCCTGCTCTCTTTTAAATTGGAGTTTTTCAAAATGAAATGCAATCTAACACTAATATACTTATGATTTACCGTGACCCCGGTACGCAAAGGGCTATTGAAGGACACTGTGGATTTTAGTCAGTACGAGTCTGACAGTCCCTCCCGCTCTGCCCTGAGTGGGACGACTCATTTGATGATTTTACCACGTTAAAAAAAAAGTAATCAAAGAAGTATAAAAAAACCTAAAGAAAAAGGCATAATTTTCAATTTCCTTCGTTTTCAACCAGAAGTTTTATAAAAATTAATATAAAAGATGATTTTGATGTCGCCATTTTTAGACAAAAACTGATTAACTGACGAGACTAAAATAAAATTTTCTAAAACATAAAATCAGTTTACTTACTGAACAACACTTAACGATATATTTTTGCGGATAAGCGCCTGATTTTAAGTTTCTTTTCCCTGACTTTGTTGTTATGTAATTATCATCATCGAAATGTTGCGAACAAATTGTGCTACATTTAGTAGGGATCCAATCAATTCTACCAGTTGTCTCAATCCACAGTTTTCTTATACCTGGATCTGTTGGAAACCTAAAACATATTAAATCATAATATGTCAGTTTTAATTGAAAAATTACATAAAACTTAAATACAAAAACATCGTAATATTGGTCGTTATAAATAATATTATTTTAGTTATAAAGTGTACTATCGATAATAATCAATTGTATCATAGTAATTATCGACATTGTTTACAAATTGGCACAGCACTATCGATATGCCTAGATTTCGTGGAATTGAACCTTTGGTTCGATACTCGGGACTCTCGCAGTGAACGTAATACATTGCGCGATCGCTCACGTAGTGCAAAATGGTACCCATCTATTGCAAGCAATGTATTACTATTCATCTGCTTGCGATTATATCGTGTTTGTCTACAAACTTCATAATGCTAATGTTAAAATTACAAATATCACAAGTATTTTAATGTTTTTGGACTTATCGGTGGAAATAAATCCCTTCTCGTGCTACACTACACACCTGACTTCTTTTCCGACACGTTATAATAGCGCAAGACGGCATAATTTAATATTTTTTGCGGAGCTCACGTACGCTGTCAAAACAAGAGCGCGATTGCTGGCCGGTAAAGTAAATTTCGGTTGATATTGAGCATTTGCTCATAACCGCGGCGCGCGTGCCCCGCCCACAAGGCCCTTCTAACCTCTTTTATATGTTCTGTGGTACCGTCATAATATTAATCCTTTTAAATAGTTTCCTGAGATATTCGCGGCGACGTAGATTATAAATGGCTCTGACAGCTCTCTTTTGCAAAATAAAGATGGATTCAATGTCAGCAACCCGACCCCAAAATAAAATGCCATACGACTTAATGCTGTGAAAGAAGCTAAAATAGACCAAACGTGCGGTTTCTACATCTGTTAACTGTCTTATCTTTCTAACAGCATAAACGACCGAGCTTAGCCGCCCCGCAAGAGATTTTATATGAGGTCCCCATTGTAATTTCTCGTCTAGCGTAATTCCTAGGAGAACCGTTTGATTAATAAATTCCAGTTTTCCCCCATTCAATATGATGTCACATTCGCTACTTCTAACATTAGGTAATTTAAATCTAATGCATTTGGTTTTTGTTTTATTTAGTACCAAACTATTTACCGTAAACCAATCTTGGACTTGCAGAATAGAGCTATTCACGTTTTCGAGATTTTGTGATCGTCGGTTTATCTGCAAATAACACCATCTTTGGTGGATTTTGAAATAATTGGGGTAAATCATTAATGTAAACTAAAAAGAGGAATGGACCCAATATCGAATGTTGAGGAACGCCCATTGCCATTTCAGACCCTAATGAGTTTACGCCGTTTGCCTGAACTTTAACCTTTCTATCTTTCAGGTATGATCTAAGTAAATCAAGAGCTGTATTCCTAATCCCATAGTGCTCTAGTTTCAGCAGAAGTTTCTCATGGTCTACACAATCGAACACCTTCGAGAGGTCGCAAAAGATTCCAATGGCATCTTATGCTTCTTCCTATGCATTCAAAATGTTTTGACAACGGCGTCAGTGGTACAACGCCCTTTGGTGAAATCATACTGTTGTTCATAAAAGATGGAATTTTTATTAAAGTTACGTAACATTTGATTGAGCATTAACTTTTCAAACACCTTACTGAGAACTAGCAGAATTAACACAGGCCTATAATTGTTGGGTTCTTTACTGTCACCGGATTTGAACAATGGAACTACTTTACTGTGTTTCATGAGATCCTGAAAGACTCCTTGGTCTACACTGGTGTTAAATATGTAAGCTAAATAGGGCGCAATGGTTTCGATTTTAGATCTACAGACTTTTACAGACATTCCCCAGAGATCTTCTGTTGATTTAATTTTAAGATCTTTAAAGGCTTTTATAAACAGCCTGGGGGTTTGTATGCTGAAACCTAAACTCCAAGCGGCATGCCTTCACATTCTGTCTAAGTAAGGCAGCAGAAAGCGCGGGTGAGGAATTTAAAGCTTCAGTAGTTTTAAGGGGAATATTAGCAAAAAAGTTTTCAAATTATTGAGCTATTTCTATATCTGAAATAATAGGGCCATGTGCAGTCTCTAAATTGAATTCAGTATTTCGCTGTTTTTCCTACCTGTTTCATTATTTGCCAGGTAGTTTTTATTTTATCATCAGCTGATTTTATTTGCTTGCTAATATAAATAAATAATAGCTTTGGCTATTTCGCACACACTTATAAAGGTTCTTGAATATTTTGCAACATACTTATAAAAGCTTGTATTATTCATATGTTGCTATAGGTCACAAAGTTCAACTAGTTTTTTCCTGCTTTTACGATTACCTGGAGTCGCCCAATCATTAAATAAGAACTTTGTGTAAATACTTTTAGTCTTTAGTGGGAAAGTGTTATTAAATTCCGTGTTTTAATAGTGAAAAGAACGCGGCGTATAACTCATTTGGGTCATCTATATTATTTAAACTCTGAACACATATTTTTTTAGCCAAATAAGTATTTAATTTCTCTAAAGTGTTACATGTAATATAGAAATATGGTCCGCAGAACAACAGTTATTGATCAAAAATTCCTGGCGTACTTCTACTTTGAAAACATATGAGGTGGCTTAGAAACGTTGGACTTCCTTGTTTTTATCTAATAATAAAAACATTGACTCGGATAATCCTACAGGGCCGCAATTAGCTCAGTTTTTATCTGATTTACATCTAATTAATAAATTATCATATAATACAATTATTTTACATAAATCTGTCGTTTCCACTTTGTGTAATGTCACAGATAATATAATGTAATGTTGAAAGATCAAGTCAATTAAGTTCACATGTACTTGTAAATCATATTTTAAAATCAATTGTTCTGGAAACTTCTAAGCCACCAATTTGGGATGTTAGTAAATTAATTACCTTTCTAAGCAATTACTCTATAGACATAGATAACAACTATCAAATATCACGCCATATTGCAGTTGCAGTATGGCGTGTAGTACGTAGGCACATACATGAATTAACGCTTAGAGTTGATCCTAATCATTACATTCCTAATCATCAGATGATAGTGTTATATTATGGCCTCAATTTGGTTTGAAAACAGATTGCAATAATCACAGATATTCCGGCTGGAAACTTCTTGTAAATCCCAACAATTGTAACCTAAATGCTATATACTGAAAGACGTAACGATGCAAAATCATTTAATTTGTTTATTACAGTTAGAGGCGTGCCGAAGCCCGCTTCACGCACCGTCATTGCAGGCTGGGTAAAACCCTATTCATTGAAGCTGACATTACAGCAACTCCAGGAAGTACACGATCTGCAGTAGTCTCTAAAAGTTGGATGGAAAATCATCCCCTTGACGAAATTCTATCTCGTGGAAATTGGCAATCGGCTAATACATTCCAGAATTTCGACAGAAGAGGAGTCATAAGAAGTGTTAATTCAAATCTAAATGTTACACAATTGTTTAATCCGATTAATTAACCCTGAAAAGTAACTATATTATTTTGTTATTGTATTTTTTGTGATTAGGTCACCAACAGATTATAATCAATAAATGTGTACCCATGTAGTACCTTTTCACATGTGTGTAAAATAATAAATATACTTTCCGATGACTTTGGCGTTATCATTCTACTTATCATATTAGTGGCGGGGCACCAGGCGATAACAAAAAGGTCTCAATATTACAGCTTCCAGTGACGGTCAAGTAATTATTAAAATACTTACCTCATTGGAAACTTTAAGTTTACTTCAGCCTGGTTTTATTGAGCCAATGAAGAAAAAATAGCTCGTTACATTTTACGAAACTAAAATGGCAAGCAAACACCAGGTGGCGCCACTGAGTAGGTTAAACAAGTACTAAAATTGCTAAGAAATCGATGGAAACGGACATGCTCTCTCAATATTAAAGCTTCCAGTGACGGTCAAGTAATTTAATATGCTTTTATTTCAGGTAAAACGCTTCTGATATCAAGTTCACTTTGAGATTTGTCACGTAAGAACTCAGATGCTTTCGGCAAATAAATAGCGGACCCAGATTACTCGTGTCTACGGTTTTTTTTTGGGTGGGAATTTATCAAATAACTTCTCCCGCTCAGGGCGGAGCTAGAGGGTATGTCAGACTCTTACTGATTAAAACCCATCCGTGTTCCTTCGGTTGCCCTGTTGCCGGGGGCCACGATCTCCCTTTCGGTTTTCTTCGCACCCCCGGCAGGCCCTAACGGACCCCGTCAATTCTGCTGACATCTCTTTGAGGCGCGCGTACACAACGCGCCATCGACCCGGGCCTGGTCCTTATCGGACGGCGAGCTACCCATTGCTTACCGTCCGCAAGCCCGCGCCTACGGTGGCCGGAAATCGCCTCGCGATTCCCGACGCCCTGGGCGTCTCCTCCTGCGGCGGTTAGGGGCGTGAAGGCGCGAATTTTGCCTCTCCCTCACGCGTTCGGCTTCTCCTTCGCGAGCATTACTGCTTCGCAGAAGTAGGTGACGACCTCTTACTGTGCTGATTTTCTGTAGTTGGTTATGTCCTGGTTGTGGTTTGTCGGTTGGTTGTCAAATAAAAGTCGTGTAGATTACATAATATTGTTTATATATCATTTATTACATAGTGCGGCGCAATCACGCGAGATAGCTGTATGTGTCCTTCTCGCCCTCCGTGCGCTCTAAGTACTCCTTCTCGATCAGGATGTCGATGCATTTCTGGAGAGAAAAGAAAACAATTATTTTAGTAAGAAGTGCCTATTTCTTTCAATGTGCACAAAAGGCTCTAAAAGAGACTACCCACTAGTGGTACACACGGCTACACGTTACATTTCCAGTAAGAACTGATCTCGCCTTGTACGGAAAGTCAGAGGTGCATGCCTTGGTTTCGAACTCGAGACCTATGACTTGGCAGGCCGACGGTCACACTACTAGGCTATCTCTGTTGTTGACGAATTTAGATCGATTAATAACCGCCTTCGTTTTTGGACGAAGTCTATAAAATGTCATTCAGCAGCATTTCCCAGTCAAATATATATATATTGGTAACTAGCCATGTATGTGGCTAAATAATAACAGCCGCACGGGACAATCGAAGGTTAAGCTACGTTTGCAGCGGTCGGTTCGTGGATGGGTGACCATCCATTAAATATCGAGACCCCTCCGTGCTTCAGAAAACATATCAAGTCGTTGGTCCCGGCTGTCATTCGTAGATCTTTGACAGTCGTTACGGGTAGTCAGAATCCCGTATCTGACAACCAGTCTTACCAAGGGGTATCGTGTTACCCAGTAACTGGGTTGTGGAGGTCAGATAGGCAGTCACTCCATATAAAATCCTGGTATATTCAGCTGCATCGGGTTAGAGTGGAAGCCGACACCAACATAATTGGGAAAAGGCTGGGCAGATTGTTGACTAACCAAGGATAGTTCTTAAATAATAACATAATATTAACCTTGATAACGGGCACTCTTGGCTTGAACCGTGAAGACAGCTGGTTGAGTACTTCCACCACTAAGTGCTGGTGTTTCAGTGTTTTGCGGGTCTTCATTATCCTCACAATTGCGGCCTGAGAACAATAAAATAATGGGTTAATAACATTGAATACCTTTTACAGTTGCGGTAGAGATTCAAAGTGAGCATTTGCAGATTAGCATGTCATGGTTTGGGCATGCGATGCGAAAGAATGAGGAAAATGTCGTGAGGAAAGTTTTGAGTATGAATGTTGATGGCTATAAGAGTAGGGGAAGACCAAAGAAACGGTGGATGGACTGTGTGATAGATGATATGGCTAGAAAGGGGGTGACTACCGAGATGATGACTTATAGGCACCAGTTGTCTGGCATTTTTGCTGAACTGGACCTATTTGGCGCAGCTGCGAGGCACACATTCCTGCTAATGTAATATCTTACAACGCACTTTTACACTTTTTGTTTCCTTTTTTTTTTTAAATAAATTTTTACTTGTAGTATAATAATATATGTTGTGTTGTGTGCCTTTTTGTCTGTGCTAAATTTTCGAATTTGATCGAAAATCTATTTTTGTTAGCGAAAACGAAACAGACCCTCTGTTTCCAGTTAAGAAAGTTATTTCTCCTCGATCAGTCAAAGTTTTGTTCTTCATATTCTCGGCGGCAGCGGGTAGCGAGGCGGGGGCGACAGCTGCGCATTCAAATGCATAGTTTTATATGGAACTGTCCTCGCTCCCCGCGCCGCTGCCTTTGAGGCCAGCTCCATATAAAACTATACATTTGTATGCGCAGCTGTCGCCCCCGCCTCGCTGCCCGCTATAGAGAATACGGCCATAGAGCTGGCGTGTCTATCAACAAGCTTCCATAGTGATCGATACAACACTGACCGTGCTTACACACGGTGAATAAACCGTAATTTTTCACGAAAAAAAAAACGTGTTTGTACAACGGGTTTTAAGCAATTTGACAAATAGGTAACCTGATGAGACCTGGCGATGGACATAAGCTACTTGTTTATCCCGGTAGAACGTTCCTGTGGGATAATAGGGATGATGATTTTTTGAAGTGCAAAATGCCCAACGCGCCTATAGATGTTATATCTATAGGCGCGTTGGGCATTTTTGAGATGAGATCAAACCATTGATTTCGCGACACCATGATGACACCTCATTGTTGTGAACGCGATTGTGCTCTTTATTTATATTACGTTACGGATCAATGTTCTATGTAAGTATTTTTACTTTAAAAGTTTGGAAGTATTTTTGAAGTAAAAACTTTTTTAGGTGCGTTGGGCATTTTTGAGACGGGACTAAACCATTGATTTCGCGACACTGTTACGACACCAGCTTTTGGCCATTAAAAATACAACAACGCGCGATACATTATTTCATGCACTGTAAAATTGTTCAAGTTTTCACTTCTGTCGGTGCTCCCGGAGTGATTTAGATTATTTAGATAATGATCAATGTTCTATACAAGTATTTTTCTTCCACCAAGGCGATCTTGTTCAAGTTTTCACTTCTGTCGGTGCCACAGTTTTTTTTTTCCTTTCGTGAGGTAGTTTATTAAACAATATTGGACACGTATTTTTTAATTTTTGACGTAATCGCAAGATGCGTGCGATACATTGAGCTAAAATGTGCCATGACGTCACGAGTATGTAGATTTTATACTAGTGACGTAGCAAGCCCCCACTCCCCAACTTTAATGCGTTTTATCTAAGTCATTTTTTATTAATATGATAAAGCAAAAAATACGTGTCTAATATTTTGTTATTATCTGACTGATGGACTAAATAGTTTTTTTTTTACCCAAGCCCCCCTTTTCCCGATCTCCACCGAAGCAACTAGGTTCTGCTCGCGGCTATCCACGCGCAACCATAATTTTACCTGAATGAGCATCTTCCGGTCCTCCTCGATGTGTTTGTGCGTGGCTTCCTGCTCCACCTTCAGCTCCGTCTTCAGCGGGATGTTTATGTTCACGCGGAGTTTTTTGCTGTACCAGATAAACAGTTATTTAGTTTTTTTGTTTTTTTTTTTACCGATATTCGCGTACTAGGGGCCAAGTAAAGCCGCACGGGACGAGAATGTGGACTCTGCTACAAACAAACAAGTCATAGATAGCGGAGACGAGATGAATTATTGTATATGTACTGTTAACTCCTTGTATAACCAGTTTAACAGAGTGCTAAAGATTTATGGTTTAAGTTATAATAGGTGTAACTTACTTGTACAAGAATATTTGGCAAAACTCAATTATGTAGACACGGAAAAACTACTAGAAATTTTAAAATAAAATTTCTATCTGCCTACTCTAATATAAGTCTCTTCCTTTACCAAATTAGGAATACTTTATTTATTTTAATGCTATTCGTTAATTTATTTAAACATAATATATCTTACATAATTCAGTTTTAAAATAATATACCAAATAGTTAATGTTTAAGTAATTGAAAATATTATGTCTCCTTTTTAATTTAGCTTCTAATAAATGTATTGTTGTCTTCTATATAAATGTTTGATGTAAATTGATGGCCTGAAACACAGGTTTTCATAAACCTAGATCAGGCAGGTCTACATTCAGTTAGAATAAAATTTTCCTCTATTGTAATTAATGTAAATCATAATTTTACTTTATACTTGAATATTTTTTTTTATTATTTATTATTATTATTAAAGAAAACGCATATCTAAGTAATTTGAAAACAAAATCCCGTGAACACGATGACCACATCTGTTTAACAGCCACTTTCTATAGCGGCCGAGCGCTGCAAGCAGAAATAGTCCTTATGGTGTAAAGATATGCGTTTCTTCGACAGTACGGTAGACTGAATGACAGCGGTAACAAAAGGCCAGCTCAAGATATATTGCGCGCGGAACTTTTTTTTTTTACATGGCAACTCGCAGTTTTGACCACTAAGGTCTTGGCTGCTTAACCGGACTTTCCTGTGAGTCCGCCGATAAAAAGACAATCTATGGAAATATAGAGTGCATACGTTTTTTTAAAAAACGGAAAGCCGATGTCAATAGTTTAGAATATAAAACGGATGCGAATATACATAAATTAGTAGCAGAAATAACAGAGTAAAGCAAGAAAGTAAAACTTCCTTGCAAAATACAGGGGAAGCAAAATTTATTTCTCCGCGGAGACCAAAAGAAATAAAAAAGAAAATACAAGTTGATGATTTTGATTTAGGAGTAATAAGAAGAAAAATAAACAATTATTGTTCACGATATCTCGCGATCTTAGCGTTGCGAGCAGTAGGCAACCCGCCCCCTCACCCCTGTCGCACATAAGGCGTGTCCAACTAGTTCCGCGCGCACTACAAGTGTTACCACTGATGTGCGGCCTACTGTACCAGCAACCCCATGTTTCGATCATGCGATATACTGATGTAGCGACATGTCAAAACATCAAGATGTCTGTGCTACATTCTAAGCTGAATATTTATTTATTATATGCATAAATCTTTCGGAACAAATTCTCGTAATGATGAATGGAACAAAATAATAAATTTATAATAAAAACTCGTGAATACGTACTTCTTATAACCTACATACAGATCCACGACGGAAGCCTCCGACAGTTCAGACTCGTCGTCCGTGCAGACCAACAGCTTTGCTTTCAGCAGGATTTGTAGCACCTGACAAATAAAATTTAATTAATTATGAATACATTAATTTAATAAAAAATACATAACCCCAGCCCTATTCAGGCGTTTGGGCGTCAATATGATCGTAGGGAGATAACATTTTCGAGCTCGCTTCGCTCGCTCTGACACCTGAATTCCCTTTTTCACCTACAACCTATTTCTGTACGAACGTTCAAAAGAAAATTTGACAAATACGAGGGGTCCAAAAATGTTCATTCATCCTACATTCTCCCTTTTCTGCATAAGTTGACACATTTTAACTTATTAAACATTGGTGGTGTGATGCGGGAGGCACAGAACCGGTCCAAGTGGCAGTGCTTGGGAGAGGCCTATGTCCAGCAGTGGACGTCTTTCGGCTGAAATGTTGATGGTGAACCTATTAAACTGTACCATTGCACAGGAACACAAGTTATTGCACCCCTCTACTCTTCAAGAGTAGTGAGGGGGCCACAGAAATCTCGTACAGGGTACCGGGAATGCTAAAACCAGTGTACAGTATTTTTTCTTAATGTCCCTCGGGTATCATCGGATTTCCGAATAAAAACGAATGCTAATTTCCATGTCCATCAATTATTAGATTTATCGTGTATAATAATTTGAATTCAGAACTACGTTCTTTATTGTTGTTTTGTTTTGATTTCCAAGTGAACTATATAGAGCTGTAAATCTATCTTCCTTCGTGCCTGCGACTTTAGCGGTATTCCTCCCCTTTTTTAAATTAAATTACATTAAGTTAAAAGATTATTAACAACTCTATAACTTCCAAGTTGATTGAGGTATCCAGGCAACTGATAGAAATCCGACAATGACGAAACACGAAGTTTAACTTAAGAAATAGAATTACAGGAAGTAACTAACGCCCATTTTCACCGACAACTAAGTAACACCTAAATGAATCCCCAAATAAAAGTGTACTGTTGGATTTTCAACTTTCAGCGCTGAGTCTAGCGTTGAAAATCCAACAGTGCACTTTTATTTAGGGATTCATTTAAGTGTCACTTAGTGCTGGTGAAAACGGACATAAGTATGCTTTCTTGTCTTTACGCGGGCCAAAAAGCACTGACTGTGATGCGAGGCGTTCAACCACGCGCATAATATAGTCAGTTTGGTTGACGCAACATGTAATTTCTTCCATACTTCTCGAAAGTCACTACCTTTCCATCCAAATAATTTTTAACACAGTCCATCCCTCGTTTCTTTGGTCTTCCCTTCCCCTACTTGAGTGGTCGGCACACACATTAGTCAATAGAGCCAAATATCAATACTATAATGACTAAGATTTCTTATGAGAGCAAATCCTTTCTGTGTGTCCCTCAATAAAAACTTCCATTCTCTTTCACTCCACAACGCTTCCTAAAACTAACTTGCTAAGAAGTAGGATGTACTTATAAACAAGTTAACTATACAAATGTTGAAAGGTACTATAAAAGATTAATTTTCGATGCCCTGTTAATTATTGTGAAAATTCTCCGGAAATAAATCTTTTAAGTTGGAATTTTGAATAAAAGTTGATATCTTGCTTAATGAGCGAAACGTCCAACTCCGCGATCGCGAGCCGCGGTTTGCCAACCACAACTCTACTCTTATAAAATAAAAAAAATCATTTATTTCAGGTCCTAACACTCATATTAAATACAAAAACAACACACAAATTTGTCAATTTTATATGTGTCACTATTTGAGTCACAGATAAATGTCAGATCAAATCAATTAATATCAAAAGTACACAGTAAAATAAAATAAAATAGAACAATGAATTAAATTAAGTCAGTGAAGTTATGTCAGAAGCAAAAAAAATTAAATTATAATATTCATAACATTAAATACAATGACAAATCAAGCACCAGCAATATGCCTGCTACAATAATGCCCAACGTAGGGGCATCCAATCGCTGAGCAATCATCGCCAGCACAGTGTCGGGGCGCCGCGCGCGGTGCGCTTCCGGAAACATGCCGAAGAGCTGCAGATACGGGGCAACCCCAACACTGCTCTGAACGCGTTGTTATATTGGACACGAATATAACCGTCTACGTTTAAACCCAAAACGACATTTTCCTCATTCTTCCGCATCACATGCCTCATGCTGCTAATATCCTGCTGAATCGATAATAGCAAGTTAACATAATTAGTGTTTCTCAAGTTGTACCTGTACAAGGAAGTCTCCTTTGATCCCGGTGTGCTGCTCAAGCTGGCTGACGGTCCAGGAAGTGTTGTCGTTGTACTGTAGAAGCACCGCCATTTGGAACGTACTGGCTTGCAACGTGTATCTGTAAAGAGAAGATGCTTGTTAGATGTGATATTTAGATGATGACATTACTTTATATTATCTGCCTTTTACCAAATATGTTGGGGTTGGCAGCTGGTCTGATCGGATAAGTAAATATATATATATATAAATAGTCCTTTCGATCGTATTTCGGGCATGCCGCCCATCTTAGCGAAGACCAACCTTCAGTGCGAGAGATATTATAGTGCAGGTGTGTGTGACAGGTGCACTCTCTATGTGGCCGGTTGATAGCAATAGGCTCGCCCTCTATTACATGGTACTTAAACATAACTGGCGAAATGTGGGTATCCTATGAGTATACCTCTGCCTAAACCCTTCGGGGATTACAGGCGTGATGTTATGTTACGTGTGTAATATCGTAACACCGAATATTTAGTTTAAGATGTAAAAAGTATTTGGAAACTTTCCAAATGCCATTTTTACACCTAAAACGGTTACAACATCAAATTCAGTGTTATAATTGCAATTGATTATTAATATTTTATAATGAACGCTCTTAAGTGTCATAGGTATTGGTCGAGCTGGGCTTCCATACCACAATACCCACCTGTTCTTAAAGCAGTTGGTGACGAGCTCTCCCTTGGACATGTTGTAGAGCCAGTTGAGCTTGCGGCCCGAGTGCTGCGATGAATAGAACGTTGTGAACCTGTGCACTGAACGCTCCAACTAGAAATAAACAAGAATACATTCGTTTTAATTGGTATATAATGCAACATGGCTCTCTATAAACAGTACCTGGGCGACCGGTGAAAATATAGAAAACTAACTTTTCTAGATGTGAGACCTAAATTTTTTGCCCCCGGATTTTTTGACCCCTATATTGGAGTTTCTGGAGGACCCCGTGGAGTTTCTTGCCGGCTCTTCTCCATAGGAAGCGACCAATTGGAACCGTGCACCTAGCTTCTGACGTTTCATAAGTGCCCTTGTAGGTTTATGTGAAAAAAAATATTTTGAATTTCGAATTGCAACTTTCATCAAAATCGTTAGAGCCGTTTTTAAAACGCGATTACAAATATACAGGGAAAATTTTCTTAATCATGTTCTCGAAAATGGCATCGCGCTAAATGGGAAGCGACATCGCGGTAGGCCCAGACGGAGATGGCAGGATGAGCTGGACTGAATATTAATCCGCAATTGTAAACAAGTGGAAGGAGTAGTGAGGCCTCTGGATGGACAGCATGGCTCTTTACTTGTCTCAACGATGCCTAGAGTACCACAGACACTAAAGGCATAGACAAGTAACTGATGTTACGTCGGGTGCATACACGCGGACTACTTCTATTTAATTTTTAAAGTATTTCACACATTTATTTAATATTTATTTCCGTATCTATCTATCCGTGACATCACTGCGGGCCCTATCAGAATACCAGCGCTGCGACATTTTTTTTTAAATGTCGCAGCATATGCTGAGATGGGAGCCTTTTGGCCTCGCACAGGACTTTCTGTATTTTTTTTTAAATTTGTTTTTAAATTTTTTATTAATGTTTTAATGAGTGTGTTTTAGTTTAATTTGTGATGTCCTGTGCGAGTCCCAATAAATACTTTTACTTTCTTTCTTTCTTATTATGAACTAGCTGACCTGACAGTCGTTGCCCTGTCCCAATCGTTCCCTCAAAAATCCCATACAAAACAGTATGTTCAGTTTTCCCCGAATTTAAAAATATTCCGATAAACATTTCCAATTTTTCTTTCAATTAAAACCCAATTCAACGATGGCAACTTTGGGCCGGAGTCGATGGAGGCAGATTGTCCGTTTAAAGGGGTCCAGTGACCACGATCCTCAGTAATGAGGGACCGATTGAAGAAGAAAACCTAATTCGGACTATTACGAACATTTGAACACAAAAAATTGCCAAATCGGTACAGCCGTTGTCCAATGATACGCTTTCCAACGAATAGCATTTCGTTTTAATTTATAAAACTAGTATTCAAGGCAATCAATGGCACGTAAAATTTAATCGGAGAGACAACCGGATGGCGAGTGGTAATCTAGGTCTTGAAGTGCACTTCCACATTTAGCCCCAAAAATGTATGGACGGTGAATAATCTCCTTTTCTTTCTTGAGATTTTATGATACCATTAGTAGCTCCATGTGTTCACCCATCAAGATTAAACCTTGCTAGCTTACTTCAGTGGGCAGCTGGAAGCACGAGGACTGCTGGAAGGGCCAGGAGCCAGAGGACAGCACCTGGATGCTGAAGTCGATGTGCAGCGGCTGTTCCGAACTGTTCGACATGTGCTTGCGGAAGTTCTCGTTTAAGTCCTTTGATACGCCTATATCCTGAGGAAGAAGTAATTTTTATTATTAGTTTTTATTCAATACAATATCATTATCATCATTCTACAGTATTACTATTTTCCTAATGTCCCTCGGGAATCATCGCATTTCTGACCACAAACGGATGCTAATTCCATGTCCATCAATTATTAGATTTATCGTGTATAATAATTTGAATTCAGAACTAAGTACTTTATTGTTGTTTTGTTTTGATTTTCGTTTGAACTATATAGAGCTGTAAAACTATTTTCCTATCCGTCGTGCCTGCGACTTTAGCTGCTTTCCTCCCATTTAAAATAAATTACGTTAAGTTAAAAGAGTATTAACAACTCTATGTACTTCCAAGTCGATTGAGAGCGTCCGGTCTGCACTAAGCAAAGGGCAACTGACAGAAATCCGACGACTGACGAAATACGAGGTTTGCCGAGGAACATTAAGAACATATTTGTATTGTTAATTATTAATAATAATATTTATTAATTTGCCCATGCGCCAATTTATTTGGCGTCGGCACAAAATAGTTTTTGATGTGTAACATCTTTCCGCTCGGTTTCCTGCTATTTAAATCAAAACCTAAAAAAAAAACTAAATAATCAAATAAGTGATTTCGTGAAAAGGGACTTGGAAAAGGGTCCAGGACTAACCTAACCTAACCTGGAGTCAGAGTTTTAAAGCCGCCCATGGGCCTCTGACTTGGCTTCACATACCATCGAGAAATATCTCTCAGGCATGCCGGTTTCCTCACGATGTTTTCCTTCACCGTTTTTGAAGCAAGTGGTGCGTGCCTTAGGTTCGAACTCGGGACCTATGACTTGGCAGTCCGACGCCACACCACTTGGCTATCGCAGCTTTTTACCCTACTGTTCTAGAAGATATTTTTTTTAATTTAATTGTGACATAGGTTTATTATAATAATACAAACCTGGAACATTCTCTGTAGTTTGCTAGTGTACTCGAACCCGCACGCCTGCTTCAGTTTTGAGATCATTGATGCCTGCAAACAAATGAAAGACAAACATTAGAAATACAATTTTTAGAGCACATGCTCAATTTTTCCCTCACGACAGGTTCCTAATTCCTCCGCATCGCATGCCCATACCATGACTTCCGCACAACTTTTCAGTCAATGGTGCCATTTTCACCTCTTAAATATTAATTTCTTTACAGACACATTCTTTTTAATTACATTTTTTAAATATAATATTTTTCTTATACTGTTTTTCTAACTCTGTCATTGAGATTAAACCACATTTTTCCTGCTACTCTTGTTCTCTGCCTTTTTTTTCTGTAGGGAAATCTTCACGGATACCCTCTTACTAGGAATAAAGGAGGGGTTATGTCGTACTCCTACCGACTAAAACTCCACTGTTCCTTCTAGTACACACGGCTACATATCAAGCTATAAATATCCAGTATAAGCTGACCTCGCATCGTACGGAAATCCGATACAATGCGAGATCAGCAGAATATGATCAGTGTGCATTTAAGCGGAAATTGCAGAGTTTTTTTTTTTCAAAATAAATAGAGTAGAGTCATCTCAACATCTCTCTCCCTTAAATTTGTATATATGTATATTACATTTACAATTATAACCTATTTATGTACTGTTGTTTCGACCTATTTTTTTCTAATGATATATTTTTAGTAATTTATTCCTTTGTTGCTCTTAAACAGAGCACCTGCCATCCAATCTCTTCACCACCCTTGGTTGACTGGTAGAGAATGTCTAAGACATTAAGTCCGCCTTTGTACCGTTTTGAGTGTGAAAAGTTTAAATAAATAAATCAGCATAAACTGAAAATGTGTAGCTTGATGTGTAGCCGTGTGTACCATGAGTGAGAACGATCCCATGTGCGGGACATACTAGTACATTGCCGCACCCCCGATTTTTTCGCTGCCTGCGTGTGGAATCAAAACTCCCACAATCCATTCGTGTAATTCGAAGTTTACAGTTATAGAAGATATTGTTATAATTATTACCTCCGCATCATCGCTAGCAGACATGTGTTGCACCAGTCGCTTCGCCAGCATCTTACTGTAGAACTTCTGGAACACGTCCTTGTCTTCAATGTATTTGAACACAACCATCTGGAAATAAGGAGTAATCATATAATAGAGGAAATATTGTGCAGGAGGAGTACGAAGGGGGTGTTATTCTGCTTACCCGCAAATGGCAAAGGCGAGATTTTATGGAGTTTAATTTCGTCGCCAATAAATTTAGCAAAATTAGGAATGTAACACCTATCCTTACATATTATAAAACAAAGTCCCCCGCCGCGTCTGTCTGTCTGAACGCGATAAACTCAAAAACGACTGAACGGATTTTCAAACAGTTTTCACCAATGGACGGAGTGATTCATGCGGAAGGTTTTAGTGTATAATTCATTAAGGTTTTGTGTAAATTGGCTGAAATTTGACGATTATTGTTGAAGATGTCGGAAAAAATCATGCCGACTGGGAACTTTATTGGCGTGCGCCGCGTAAACCGTTACAGATACATCAAATTGATGTTCTACAGTATTGTTCATCTTAAAAAGTTCAACATAAAAAGTCAGCGATGGCATATGTCTATCTTCTAAGGATGACCCACAGTAACCGTTTATATCTTTCAGAATTTGATAAAAATTTCATTGTTATTTCTGAAGCTATTTTGCGGTCAAAATAGCTTCAGAAATAACAATGAAATTTTTATCATGATAATATAATACCGGTGTATTATATTATCATTATCCAATAAACTATGTTACTTAAATTGGGTATTTAATTTAGATTAAAATATGTCATCACATCATTTCATTTAAATTCATAGTTTAAAAGATATCACAGATTCAAAATTACGCGTGACAAAATAATTATGGATGACCGTAACGCGGGCGCAGCGGTAGGAGTCAATGACCTTTTCCTCGGCTTTTAGGTATGTAATCCCGGTATCGGTAGTACATTCTCGTGGGATATTTTCCGACATCCACACGGGCGAAGCCGCGGGCAAAGCTAGTAATATATAAGGATGCTGGCAGTACCATGCGCGCGAACTAACTTGCTGCAAATTCACCCATAAACTCGTTTTGACATCAATTGTTTATTTGTGGACACCAGACGCTTTTAAAAACACATTGAATTGCTTCAGCCATTTTTGCCACCCGAAGCGTGGCAAAAATGGCCTGGACTAGCCGGCCCACCGTCCAGACAATTCCGTCGGAGGTCATGCGTGTTCATTGTTGTCAGTTATTCACGATAATCAGTATTAATTTTACTGTCTTTTTGAGCTTTAACCGGGATTATTGGGTGTTAATTTTAATTCATTACTCAGCGTCACCATGTTGTAAATGAAAGTCGGGTTGACCAAGACCACGAAGGAGTAAAAGGTTAACAATTTTTTACCAAGCACAGATAACCTAACTATTATTCTAATGACAAGACATCTGTCAGAACCTACCTTCACTCTATTTTCTTAATGTGCCTCGGGAATCATCGCATTTCCGAATACAAACGATTGCAAATTTCCATGTCCATCAGTTATTAGATTTATCGTGTATAAAAATTTGAATTCAGAACCAAGTACTTTATTGTTGTTTTGTTTTGATTTCCATGTGAACTATATAGAGCTGTAAAAGTAAACTATTTTCGTGCCTGCGACATTAGCAGCTTTCCTTTCATTTTTTAAATAAATTACATTAAGTAAAAGAGTATTAACAACTCTATATGCCTCCAAGTCGACTGATAGAAATCCGATGACTGACGAAGTTTGCCGAGGGAAATTAAAAAAATATTTATACTTTACATAATATATGACAATCTTTTATGACGTGACTGACCGGCGACTTGACGTTCATGTGACGGATGAACTCAACCTCAAACTCTCAAACTCAGTTTTGAATTGTCAAAGAGTCTGTCAGTTAGTCAGAAAGTTGAAGCTAATTGCCCATTCCAAAACGTAGATCTCTATGGAGAAGAACGGGCAAGAAACTCCAAGTAACACTCTTTTAAATATAGATGTGTGAGCATGACCCCTAAATATCACTTATACTAAACACATTTGCTAATCCATTCGAGTACTACAAGCGTTATTTAAAGTTAATATTAATTAGTACCGTACCACTTGATTGAGCGTGTCCTCTAGTTCGGCCTCCTCGGGGTTCTTACTGGACTTCTTCAGCAGAAGGTCGCAGTACTTCGCCAGGAGCTCCGGACTCTTTGATGAGGAGTTCGCTGCTTTTGTCACTGCATTACCTGGGCAAAAGAGCAATTAATTATGTTAAACTGATATTTATAATTAGGGAAGGAAGAAGAAGTGATACGCCAATCAATTTACTTCACTGTTTGTTCGGATAATCGGAAGCGCCCTCTATCGGTGCGTTCAGGTTCCAGGTTCACCGAAAAAGGACTTCAGAGTGTTTGTGAATCACGTAATTTTTTAACCCTCCCTTACTCAAAGCCATTAAAAAATACTTACTGTTAATAAACCGGCCGCAAGCCTTGTCGAGCGCGGCCACAAAGCCGGAGTCATTGTTGAACGCGACCAGGACGAGGGCGTTGTATTTCTTGTGAACCTCTAGTATTGTTGATACATAGACTTTGGGATCCTGTGGGGGAAAATAATAATATAAAATTAAGGGAAAATTCTTACTTAAGGTTAAACTAGTCGCGGGCTCGAACTCACTAATGGGCATGGCCGAAAAGCACGCTGTGTCACCTGGCATCGTGTCCGACAGTGATAGTGTCAGTGACGAGCAGTTAGACGCTGGTCTACATGCACAACGTCTAGTTCGCACGCACACAAACACCGTTCCGAACTATTTTAGTAAAACGGGCGCGTAAAAAAATTACGAAAAGTCCTTTGGAAAATCGAGTTTTATGAAAAAACCACTGCATAAATCAATTACAAATAAAGTTAATTGAACTCTTCGATAATTAAGCTTTGTCGGTGCCGACTTTGTTTTGGAGATTTTACACTTCTTTTATTGCTTATTTACCCCCAAAGTTGCGTTAAAATTTGCAAGAAAAAGGAATCTTTGTGGGCTCCTAACTTTTTAACGGCTTATTATTTTACTATTCTGTTTCCGCACAGACAAAATTAATAATGAAACAAAACGATATCATGTTTAACTTTGGATGTACCATGTCAAACAGTGGAGTAAAACCCCCCTGAAATCTGTATGGAAAAAATATCAACTAGCTCCATCTTAAAGTGCAACCACACCGGGGTTGATCGACATCGTCTACCGATTCAAAAAGTACCATCAAAAATCAATCTGCCTATCCTTTTCCCAACTATGTTGGGGTCGCCTTCCAGTCTAACCGGATATAGCTGAATACTAGTATTCTACATGGAGCAGCAGCCTATCTGACCTCCACAACCAAGTAACTGAGTAATACGATACCCCTTGGTAAGACTGGTTGTCAGACTTTCGGGCTTCTGTCGACCCGTAACGACTGTCAGATTCACGAATGACAGCCGGGACTAACGGGTTAACGTGCTTTCCGAGGTACGGAGGAGTCTCGGTATGTAAATATGGTCACCCAGCAACGGACCAACCACAGCAAGCGTAGCTTATCCTGATGGATTAATCCGTGCGGCTGTTATTACTTAGCTTTTACTCAAAATTTGCCATCATATACACTAAATATTTTAAAATACGTCACGATCGATCGCAGTCTGGTTACACCCTTGGCCTATTTTAAAAAACGCCTTATCTATGAGCAGTTTTGGTAACCACAATTTAATTAATAATTAGTAGTTATCACTGCCTCGACTGCCTCGTTGGTCTAGTGGTCGCAAGCGCTACTGCTGAGTATGAGGTCCTGGGTTCGATTCCCGGGTCGGGCAAAGTGTTATTGGGTTTTCCATCTGGAATTTCTCAGTAGCAGCCCGGAGTCTGGATTTGTGCCCGGTTGATGGCAATAGGCTCGCCCCCTATTACATGGGACTTAAATAACATATCTGGCGAAATGTGGGTGTACTATAGTTACACCTCTGCCCAACCCTTCGGGGATTACAGGCGTGATGTTATTTAGTTACCAAAAAAATAATTAAAGCATTATATTTTGACTATAATAGTTTTGTATGTGCCAAATTTTTCTCAGTCAATTTAAAACCTTATTCTTTTATAATTAATTAATAAATTATAAAAACAACTTTGATACGCAAGTATCTATCGAAGAAATGTTTCCCCTTGAGGCGATTCTAGTGCACTGCGCAACGGTTTTATTGACATATCGATCTAATTACGACCTATGTTGTGTTTATAAACAGTCCACTGACTGTAATGCTCATACATTCTAATTTTCATAGTGAAGTCTCAAATTCAGAAACCATGATTGCCACGGACATCAATCTTTTCTGAAGAGGTTTATTATATAGAAGATGCTAATTAGTGATGGTACAGTACCGTGTGCGCACACTCGCCACACTTGTCGATGGCCTGCAGGCCCTGCGCGTGGATGTGGTGCTCCAGCAGGCGCCGCAGTTCGCACAGCCCGTCGGGAATGCGCGCCACTAAAGCGTACATGCGCCCTAGGTCACTGTTCTTTTCGCCGTCCAGAAGTTTCTAGAAAAAAAAAAAATTGCTGTTAGAAGTTCAAGAGTAAATTACAAAACAAAATCGATGGAAATGTGTGCAAAAGTTAACCCACGAGTTTACCACGACCAAAACTTGTCAAGGTCGCAACTTTGGTCGTAGAAGCTTCGACCAAGATGCGGACGTAAAGTACACAAAGTTTGGCCGCAATTGGTCGGACGACACGTCGAATGAGCAATTGGTCGTTATGGCCAAGTGCGCGATGCGTAATCGATTTCCGTAGTTTAATTTGGTCTGTGTGGCCATTGACTGTGGTTATAGCCACGTAGTGTAACCCTTAAGGTGACGATAACCAACTTTTAATGATTTTATACTGAAGATGATGTCTAAACGAGTAGTGTTAATGATTTAGAAAAAATATGTGTTAAATTAGAGCATTTTCTTAATATTTTAATATAGGCATATTTCGGATTATTTTTATATTACATGGTGAAATTAATTTGTAAAGTTATGTCTAACGCAGATAAAAAACTGAGAATCACGCAAAATCTATCAAGCGTATTTTCTGAAACCTTCACCATTTTAAAGATAATTTAAATATTAATCTCTTATTATACGTGTTTTTTTTAAATACCTTTTGTTTTATGTATAATAAATTAATAATGCGTTTAATTCGAGACAGCACTCCTTGATGGGCGAGTCCTATTACTGGCTGGACGTACGACGCGTTGCGTGAGCTCAGTACAGAACACGCAAGCTAACCACTCAAGGTCACTGGCATATATCTGCGTCTTAAACGATTCGTTCAGGTCGTCGTAGGCTATGGTCGTAAGTGATCGAACTTGAGGCCTTACGGCTACGCTCAGTACTGAATGTGGTCAGATGTATCTAAACGAAGGACTGGCCATTTATGGTATCTATGTATACAGGTAACTACCTGGAACTCAGCGTGGAAGATCTCGAGATGTTTTTCTATGAGCACTCTGTCGCAAGTCTTCGCTAGTCGCTCCATTGTAGTCTCGTGTAAGTAAACTTGCACGCGTCGCTGTTCCTCTTGGAGACGTTGTTCAGCCTGTCGACAAAGAAATAAATATTTAATTAGTATCAATATAGAGTGCATTATACAGGCAATTGCATGCAGCTGAGATGAGAATGCTAAGAGGGATGTGTGATGTTACACGAATGGATACAATAAGAAATGAGTACATAAGAGGACGTCTGATAGTGACACCGGTGACCGAAAAGTTGGCATGTGATGCTGAGGAATGAGGAAAATGTCGTGAGGAAAGTTTTGAGTATGCATGTCGGTGGCTATAAGAGTAGGGGAAGACCAAAAAGAATTATTTATTTTAGTTATTTTCATAGTCTTATGTCATATGAGATTCTTCTCTGGGGAACCTGTGCGGACATTAATACTATCTTTGTTCTACAGAAAAGGGCTGTTCGAGCCATTTACAACCTAGGTTCAAGAGATTCCCTTAGAGAAAAATTCAAAGAAATCAATATTCTGACTGTAGCCTCACAATATATTTTTGAAAACCTATTGTATGTACACAAACATATATCTAATTTTAAGAAAATGTCCGATATTCATAGTTTAAATACCAGGAATAAACACAACCTTGCTGTACATCGCACACGTCTCCACAAAGTAGGCAACTCGTTCATGGGTCAATGTATACGCTTTTACAACAAACTTCCCATAGACATTCTAAACTTACCAATTAATAGATTTAAAATCTGTATTAAAACCAAACTTTGTAAAAAAGGGTATTATAAAATTTCAGATTATTTAGAAGATAAAAAGCTTGGGATTGAGCTGCTCGCTCTGCTAAGCCTTGTGATAAAACTTGTCATTTTAATTACTATGTAAAATCATCAAAATATACCAGTTTTATATACACATTGACAATGTTGAAAATTATATTCAAAATGACATGATTACTTTGTAAAGTATAATATTATTTTAATTAATTATTGTGAATGTGAGGACTATATGGACATCATTATTATTTTCATTTCTCAGTTAGTTTTAATTATGGTCTGGCAGTTTGAGTAGTTTATGCGGCCTACCCAAATGTCCTTTCTTTGGTATTGTTTGTCGAGTTGAGCTCCACGATTACTGACAAATGCTTGCACTGACTGGACAGGTCCACTCAAATCTGTGTGGTTCTTTCCTCAAAAGACCATTTCAGACACTAATCTACATGGTGCGAATATGGCCTGACCAAGAATATGTCTGGACTTTAAAATCAATCTAGCAAAGTTTCATTTTTATAAAACGTCGTTCAAAAAAAAAACCCGGGTCATCCAGATACTTCTATTCATGGGTCTTAGCTGCCTGATGATATAATGATTATTATTTATTTATTTACAGTACCTGCAATCTATGCAAATAAATGTTTACTTTACCTTACTCTACTTTACATTTTGTTTATATTATGTCTTCAATATTTTCTCTTCATATTTTTAACTAAGAAAGAGGTGCCGAGATGACCTGGACGCATACCGCGAGGGCTGGTTCGAGGTGGCGCGGTATAACAGTTCCTGGAAGGACTTGGGAGGAGGTCTTTGACCTTTTATAAGATTACCTTGATCATGTACTCGGTGACGGGGTTATTCCTGAGGAAGTCGGTGCTCTCTCTGGTGTAGAAGCGCTCGGTGTCCTCCAGGAACACGGCCTCGAACGTATCCTTGTACACCACCAGGTTCTGTCCGCGCGCTGACGTGTCGTCCTCATTCAGGCCAAGGGCTACGTAGCAGTTGATTACCTGTAAGGAATTTAGGGTTAGAAATAGCGGTGGGCAAAGTGTATCATTTTTGCGATTGGATCATTTGCATTTGGATCACTGAAATGATCCGAAACAATGATGTTTCATTTAGATCATTTGGATCATCGGCTCAAGAGCGAACATAAAAAATCTGCTGCGTGCCGCATCAACGTAAAAAACTCTGTGGTAAAACGATAACTTGTTAGTGCAAACATTACATGCAAAAAACGACCGTATAGTATTTGATACGTAAGCGTCTTAGTGGTAATTTTTACGTGCATGGATAACGAGAACGAATGAACGAAAATCTGTGATTGTATGAGTGATACACATCTCATTTGGTATCTCTTTTTGACTTTTATAGATGTAATTATGTCGCCCGCTCACTCGCGACTCGCGAGTCACAAAACTCAGTGTCTCAGTTTCCCTCTCTCGCGCGCTCACTGCTCAGTCGCCTCGCGAGCAACGCGTCGCGCGGAATGAGCCAGAGCAAAGTAATGTTTCAGATCCAAATGATGCGTTTGAATCACTTCAATGATCCGGATCAGCGAGTCGGTTCCGTAAAGAGTTACACACGCCTAGTTACAAATAAGTATGGTTATAGGAAATTAATGGTCCATCGTTTATCTTTCCGTGGTAGTCGACTATGGAGTGTTTCAGTGTCATTTGCAAACGTACGACGATCACCAATATTTGGCTTCACAATCGTTTTTAAAGGATTTAAAAAAGAACATAATACATTCGATAAAAAAGCTGATTTTAGCAAGGCTCGGAACCGGTTTAAAAAATACAGGTGAAAGGTGGGTTTTATTCCGAACTTTTCTTAAGAACGTGAACGTTTTAAGAACTTTATTTTAACCTAAATTAACCGGTTTATACGACGAGCGGCATGTCGGTAAATGCGTTGCAACTTGTGACTACTTGTGAGGATGCCGAGCTGAATAAAAATTTAACAAAAAAAAAAAAAACCGGTTAATATTGCTCTAAATCGTTTAATCCGAAAAAACCTTTATTATGTAGACTCCTCCAAAACCGGTTTCTACGAGCGAAAGTATATGTAAAGATTTTTGCGTCAAGTACATAATGACGGTTTTTAGAGTTTTTGAGGAGGATTTTCTGTCCTTATTGTAGAAATTAACAAATTAGTTTGCTATGACGTCATGACAATTTTTTTAGGTATGTCAGCAGAACTCTTACAAAAGGAAAGAATTTGTCAGTGAGCATGCGCTATCGACAAACATAAGACGGCTTTTGTCGGTGACCATCCGTCTTGTACAACTTTGAATTGCAGTCGAGATTGTTCCCCCATACCGTATTTATAATATACTAGCTGCGCCCCGCGGTTTCATCCGCATTAGTCTCGTTCCTTTGAATATCGGGATAAAAAGTATCCTATGTCCTTTTCCGGGTCATAGTTTACCCATACGCCAAATTTCATCCAAATCCGTTCAGCCGTTTTAGCGTGATGCCGTGACCAAGGGAAATAGGGATTCATTCTTATACATATAGATTAGCTTCCGCGTTAAGAACTGAGTCGTCGGGCCATAAATTATTGTTATTAGTCTGTCTCGTTCGCACTTATGGAGCATACCGAGCAGGTAGCAAACTATCGATACGACGCAAGGCGTTGCACGTTCTTGTTACTACTAGCATTTATGGCCCGACAACTCAGTTCTTAACGCGAGTCCTATAGAACTTACTCCAGAAACAAGCCTCGTATTAATAGTCTCTCCATTGCGTTCTCTCTCGATCAGTTTGAGCACCGCGTTGGTGACTTGCTTGTTCAGTCGCTGGAACAAATTGTCTCGCCACGTCACCAGCGCCAGTTGGTAGATCTCGTAGATACCCTGAAAATTTAAAATATAATATCATTAATAATTATGAAGATACATTTTGGCTTTTCAGGTCCATAATCATCATTATGTCAGCCGAAAGACGTTCCCTGCTGGACATAGGCTTCCCTCAAGCGTCACCACATTGACCGGTCCAGTGCTTCTCGAATCCAGCGGATTTTTGCAGGCTTCACCAAATCATCGGTCCACCTTTCAACGTTATGGGTGGACACTCCAGAACATTTCGGCCCCATCGGCCATCTGTTCTGCGAGCAATGTGGACATGGCAATTCTTCGGGGTTATGTGAGTATATAATTATGAAAATTAATGTTACCTTCCGTCCCTCCTCGCACTCGCGCTTGACCCAGTGCCTGTTGAGGTAGGCGCACACGCCGTTCAACACCCGGGAGGAGAACTGGTACTCTTCCCATTGTTTCGTGTAGAACGCTAGCACGTCTTCACCCATTAGTTCTGCGCCATTCTGGAAATAAACATGTTTTTTGAAAGCAGGTTTCCAGTTCCTCACTATTATTTGTCAGTGGAATTCGTGTTTTTTCTGTGATACAACCCTATAGGAATGGCCAGAAATGTACCAAACATTTCTGTTTTGGTGCATGTTCAGACAATTCTAGTTTTACTGAAGGTCACTTATTCAACTTATTGAAAGAAAGAAAGAAAGAAAATGTTTTTATTTGGGACACGCACAGGAAATACAACATTAAAACTAAGAAAATTATACAAACAATAACAATTTCAGAAAAAAAAAAAACATTTAAATAAAATTAAAAAATTGTGTATATTAAAAAAAACCTATGCGAGGCCAAAAAGGCCCCTATCTCAGCATAATGCTACGATATTTGAAAAAAAAAACAGATACCGGAGCGCTGGTATTCTGATAGGGCCCGCTGTGATACCACGGACACACTTAAGGACACAAAATAAAATCCCAATAGAGGAATAAAAAATAAAATAAAAAAAAAACAATAAAATATAATAATACATACAAAAGTCAGTTAAAACCGTTTAAACCGATATTAAGATCAACCCACACCTCACGGTCCAACATCGATTGTCCATGCTAGTACTACATAATCTGTGCAGTTAGCAATCAAGCTATAGGAATCATTTATAAGAGGAGTTTTCTTGACTGTCACGTCGTGAGGCGAGAATTTCCATGCGAGACTCAGGCGAGAATCAGCAGGTGTTTTTTTTAGACTCATATGTCATTTAAAGTTAATGGTATTCAGCTGCATGCGGTTAAACTGGAAGCCGACCAACATAGTTGGGAAAAGCAGTTGATTGATGTCATTTAAACTTATCGTAAATACGAGGCTTTATTGGCATGGAAGTTACAGGTTTTTGTGAAAAGTTGGACATTATGGAATTATCATTTTTTGTTTCGTCACTCCTCATATTATGCTGTAAACTGTAGAGCACTGAACAAAGTATTAATGGACTAGGGGAGCAGAACAAACCTGAAGTAAATTGATGAGATAAATCCTGAGGAACTCCTTCAGTCTCTTGTACAGTTCAAGCCCGACCAGCTGCGCGCCGCCCTGCACATGTCCAGTCTGGGAACACAAACAGTATTTATAAGAACTAGGATATATTGTGAATAATGTTCTTAGAGAAAACAATAAATAAAAATACATTTTCCATATTCAATGACTGTTGCAATCAGGGACCGAAAACTTTTATAAATTAAGGTACAGGTATCGAAGAATTTTGCTTACTACTACGTACTACTACGTAACCTTAGTCAGGTTACCGCTATCTGGGTAATCAAGAAGAAGAAACAGGTTACCTCTATTTCGGTTACCGTATTAATATCGGTTACATAAAAATTACTTTGTTCTACGAGAAAGAAACGGAATATCGCATTGCCTACAATTTGTTGGCATTAGAAAATACTGGTTGGCTCGCGGGTAGAGTCAACTCTGACACACACACACAAGCGATGTGCACCCTTTGATTAATATCGACGGCACGTGTAAGAAATGGTAATGTGTAAAATGGTCATTTTTATTTCGGTAGCCGGTATTAATACTGGTTGTATTCAATTAAAGAATCTTAAGGTAACCTTTAAAAATACCTGTATAAAAAAATGTTGTAGGTAACCGAAAAAATGCCCGTATTCATCATACCGGTTTTGGTCCCTGGTTACAATATTCATATTGAGTGGTAATTTTTAATATTTCTAAAATAATTACACTGACTGCAAGATATACGATTTTTTTTTGTATGGCATCTTGCAGGTCAACCTAGGAGGTTGTCGGCTTCTAAACCGAACTTTCCTGTGGCTGCCTTAATAAATTAAGGCCTCCAGCCAGGACATTAAACTAAGCGACTATACGCTAAGGGCACCCCCTGTGGGGTACGGACCTCGGCTTAGGGCGTCGCTGGGGGAGGACAGCAAGGGAGATCGGCAAGATAGGTATACGAGCGCACATCCCCACTTAAGGTGCGCTCACACATCCGGGCAATTTTTCCAGCAACTTGTGCCGGTGGTAGTGAAGCTATTATGGTGGTTATGGACCAACTTAATAAACTAGTTGCTTCACATCGGTCAGTATGGTCACAGATTAATACAGATGGTTCACTCCGCATTTTATGTATGAAGCTACAAATACGCGGGGGTGTGACTTATTGGGTCAATTCAGTGAGTGTAACGTAGACAGAAGATCTAAGAGTTACGCGATAGAAAGAGAGGCAACTTCTAGGTGAATATAACTGTAGGTAATTAGCGCTGTGCGACCCGAGTTGCACTTTATTGTGTACAAGAGTCGCTTTTTATTTAAATAATTTTGCGGATTAACCATCTGTATTTATCCGTGGTATGGAGTAGCAGTATCTCTTGATTTTTTTTTTTACTATTTTGGCATCTAGCGATATGGAATAACGGCAATTGTTGCTGGAAATAATTGCTGAAAAATTGCCCATGGCGCAGGTTTACGATACGAAAGTTTTCGTTTTTTTATCATAGGTTCTATTCTGTGGGCCACTAATACTGCGGTCAAAAAAGTTATAAAAGTATGTGTGTGACGTACCTGTTTCTTGCCGCTATAGTTAGCCCGGCCGCCATTGTTGTTAGCGGCTCGACCACTGGAACTACTGCTGGCGCTCTGATGATGGACAGATGTACAGTAATTGTACACGTGACTGTGTTCTGTTCAGGGTTTTATTGTATCGAACACATGAGATATTACGTTAGTACCATCACGGTGGTATTGCCCCGAAGGGTTAGGCAGAGATGTAGGTACTTATAGTACGCCCACATTTTGCCAGTTATATTTATTGAAAGTATAGGAGAAAAATTATAAAATCCTCATCATCATCTAAACTGATTTTATTTCATCTATTTTTCTTTCTTTGTTTTTATTTTTAGGGTTCCGTACCCGAACGGTATCAGACGGAACCCCCACATATCTCCCTCACATTCTATTACTAAGCCTCCGCTGTCAGTCTGTCTGTCAGCGGGTTTTATATCATGAACCGTAATAGGTAGATAATAGGTAGTTGAAAATTTTACAGATTCTGTATTTTTATTGCCGCTGTAACAACAAATAAGTAATCAAAAATAAAAGAAAGTTTAAAATTAAAAGGGGACCATACAAGAAACGACTTTTTTTATAAATAAAAAAACCGTGTAAAATATTGTACGGTGGTACGGAACCCTTCGTGTGCAAGTCCAACTCGCAATTGGCCAATTTTTTAATTTATGTTTAGTAAAAGGTAAAGCCTTTATACAATTATTGGTAAAATACTGGTATTCAGTTGCATCTGGTCAGACTGGAAGCCGACCCCAACATAGTTGGGAAAAGGCTAGGCAGATTCTTGCTTATATACAATTATTATACAAGTAACTAAATAGTTACTAGGGAAATCCCTAGGTAGTTAAATCAACATCCCTTATTCGTAGATCTTTGACAGTCGTTACACCCGTCCGTAACGTCTTTCAACTGTCAAGCCAGTCCGGAGCCCGAAAGTCTGACAGCCAGTCTTACTTTGTAACACGATACTCAAGGAGTATCACATATCAGAAACCCGTATTTAATACACCATATAAAGGCTCTTTCAAACAGGCGCGACACAAAGACACCGCTCGTCGCGCGACGAGCGCACAGTGGAACGAATGTATGGAAGCGGTTGGACGTAGACATGTCCGAAAAATAAGAGTAAAATTATGACAAACTAATGATGCCATCTTATTCGATTACTTAATGCCTTCATAAATTGTGGTGATGAATTTCTTCATAACTCCCATATTTCGGGAGTAATTTGAGAAAATGTGAAATTTTACTATGAAAATGAGTGTATTGAGCTCTCTCCCTCCTGATTCCGGGCTTGTTTCAAGTAGCGGTCTCTAATATCGTAATGCTATTACTAAGAGCTATATTTAATACTAAGACACATAGTGCGCCAAATGTGCACTTTCTGGGATAAAAGGAAATGAAAATTTAAAAAAAAAAACGTTTTTTCCCCATTTGTATTTACTTTAAACCGCAGACAGACTTATTAAGAGGTCTATAAATATATTATATATATACAGAAATATATATTAACAAAAATATTCACAAGAACTGATGAGAGTATGACTTTTAAGTAAGTTGATAATAAATTACCTAGTTTCATTAAAAGTACAATAAATAATTAAGACGTAAGCTCTAATTTACTAAGTTACACATTTTAAAACAATAACATCATTTAATTATCTTCGTCATCATCATCATCATCAATTAATTCAAATTCAGAATCGATGTCCGCTAAATCATTTATGTTAACAAATTCGATATCACTTTTCTCAGAATCCGTAAGCTCATAAAATTCCTTAAAAGAAGATTTTTTTACAAACTTATTTCCTTTTGGACGGATACTTGTAACAAGTGGATCAGAAGACAGTAAAAGATTGTGCATAATATCTTCATTGCATGAGATACTGCTATGCTTTCGAGAATGCCCCTCTCTATATTTTCTAAAATCTTTATTTCTAGCCTCAGATGCCTCTTCGGATAGAAAACCAATGGGCACAATTGACATGTTCTGAACTATGTCTGGCCCATGCATTAAAATTTTATGAAGTGAAGAAGGCATATAATACCATGGGTATAACTCCACGTAAAGCTTAGCAGTATCAAAGCAGAACTCTCGGAATTTAGTTACGTTGATCTTCTCTCCTGATGAAATACACTGCAAGATCACACAGATTTTTCTTAAAAGCATAGCATCTATTCCGGTCAGTTCAGCAGATTTAGTGTAGTTTTCAAAAAATCTCCTTGCCGAGTTGCCATTGTTGGTGGATCCACTGCCTTGTTTCACAACATCGAGAAGTAAGCCCGTTTCTCTTCTTACAGCCTCTTGAACTCTTTTCTTCCTGTCATCAACTTGCCTTTTTGCTATATCACCCCTTACTTGCCATGATTTTATGTCTAATTTGTAGGAAATGTGTAATAAGCATTCCATTGAGCGAATCCAAGCGTGAAGGGTGCTTAAGCTATATTTATACATGTCCTCGTTTGCGTGTTTATCTTTGATTAACTCTAAATTATTCATTTCTTTAGGACAAGCCTTGCATATGTCACACACTGAAGCTGCTGTATTGGATATAATGGAATGAATTTTACCATCAATCATTGTCAACAGCAGTTGGTGTTTGACACTAATTCCATCAGTGATGGTGGATGGAGTTAAGGCTTCAATCTCTGCTTCGATTTCAGCCATCTCTCTCTGCACATTTTCTTTGGTTTCCTTTATAAACTTAAACAATATTGGCCGGCAAAATGAAGTGGAAGATGGTCGCTCGTTTTCCCAAATTGTTACACCTTTTGAGACGAGCCGCAGTGGTACAAGACTAATCATAAAATTACTAGCAAGATCGATTTGCTCATCTTCACTCGTCCTTTGATGATAAATGCTTTGGCTAGATGATCCGTCAAAACCCCATTTGCTGGTCAATACGAGCTGTTGATTGGGATCAACAGGGGTTTCTAACGACCTAATAAGTCTTCTTGAGGTTAAATCCATCAAGGCTTGTAATTTGATTTTTGCAGAGCTCTCTGTAACTGTGAGATCTTCTTTGGCCGGATAGCACTTAATTTTTTCTTTAACCAACATGTAGTAACTCGGGTATTGAAGAGCTCCTTCTTGAGTGTTGAAATCCCGAAGAGTGTTATAGCGCCATTTCGATAAGTTCATCGATACATAAAGAGCCAATGCCTTCAAAGGGGATATTTCCCGTACCTGAATTGATTTACCTTCAATGAAGGCTTTGATTTTTGAGGCCTCTTCTGGATTCTCCGTCAAGTATTTCATAACATAAGCTGTATCGCTTTGTCCTGCCTTTTGAAGCGCCCTTTCGGCCGAAAACATAATTTCAGCGCTGCTACTGCTGCATGAAAGACTATCTTCAGTGGTGCGTCTTCTTTTTTGCCGGTTACTAAGGTCCTCAAAAGATTTACGAGGACTAGGATGTGTACAAGTTGAAGCATCAGATTTAGCAGGAGAAATTATGGGCTCGATGACGTCACTTATATTTTCTGTAGAAGGTTCCATATTTTCATTCTGTAATTCCGGCCATTGAATTGCAGCCTGTAGCCAAATCTCATGTTTCTTCCGAAACTTATCTGTGCTTCTTCCAGACTGTGTCCATTTTGCATAAATGCGGTAGCAAAATCGACGACACCAGTCTTTTAAACTTGTTTCAGCACTTTCACATAACTGAACACAACTGTTATCTTTTAAAACACTGAACAAATAGTTAAAGTCGCGTAAATCTTTATGTGCGCGTGCGCATAAAGCAACGTGAATATCAAGATTTGTATTAAAATTTGGAAAATACATTGCGAGATTAGCTTGGATACAACGAGGTGTAAATCAACACTGATTTTAAAGTTACTAATAGTGACCTATTTATATAAAATCCAGGTATCCCAGGTATCCTTTGTTAAATATTGCAAGGTAATTAGTTATTGTGATAATTAGTAAATGATGCATGCTAAATTAGTGTATTAAGAGCCATTTAGTAATTAAATAATAGCAATGTTCTTATCAGTAATCATTAGTGCATCAGTTTTATATGTAAACCTTAAGTCCCTAATTATATATCCTAATTAGCTTATATCTTCTCTAATTGGCTGATCAGAAATGTTATTGTAATAAGGTAAACCTTTAGAAAAACGGTTTTAATCAACAAAATAAACAAAAAATTAAAAAATTGTGTTATAAAATAAACATCACTCTTTATCCCAGAAAGTGCACATTTGGCGCACTATGTGTCTTAGTATTAAATATAGCTCTTAGTATTAGCATTATGATATTAGAGACCGCTACTTGAAACAAGCCCGGAATCAGGAGGGAGAGAGCTCGATACACTCATTTTCATAGTAAAATTTCACATTTTCTCAAATTACTCCCGAAATATGGGAGTTATGAAGAAATTCATCACCACAAGTTATGAAGGCATTAAGTAATCGAATAAGATGGCATCATTAGTTTGGCATAATTTTACTCTTTTTTTTCGGACATGTCTACGTCCAACCGCTCCCATACATTCGTTCCACTGTGGAGCGGTGTCTTTGTGTCGCGTCGCGTGTCGCGCCTGTTTGAAAGAGCCTTAAACGTTCAAAAAAACAACAAAAAAGAGCCTATTCTTTGCTTTGAATGCCAACAACAAAACAAATTGTTTTTCAGTAAATTACTTTTATTTCTGAGTAAATATATTAATTTTGATGTTATTATAGAATTATTGATAAGTAGGTTATCGATATTGGTTATCAAATCCATCAATAATTTCTTCGGAATTACCTGCGAAATGTAAAGCCTCGCCACTGTAACATAATCAGTCTATAATGTTCCCGCTGCTGGGACTCAGGCCTCCTTTCAGTGACAGGGAGTGGGCCGTAATCCACTACGCGGGCCCAGTTTTTATATCAAATAACTTCTCCCGCTCTGGGCGGAGTGGGAGGGCGTGTCAGACTCTTACTGGCAAAACCCACCCGTGTTCCTTCAGTTGCCTGTATATTGCCAGGGGCCACGGTAACCCTTTCGGACAAACCCGCAACCCCGGGCGGGTTGGTGGAAGTCACATGTCTTCGAATTAGTTCTAGGATATACCAGTTGCTTTACAATGTTGTCCTTCACCGTTTTGAGAGCAATGGTGATGAAATAATTTACAAAAAAGTAAAGTGCCTTCTAACCTGCAACTTACAACTCGTAAGTTGCGACCGTTTCTACTGGACCACTGCCCTACTAGGCCACTGTAAACCATAGACAAAATCTTGGAAATACTCCTCAAGTGGTTAAAAAACTATATAAAAAGTACAACATAAATCCTTCATGTTTATTACATTAAAAGATGATGATAACGAAACATGAACGGCCGATAAAACTCGATCGATAATAGCCGACGCACGTCGTTGTTTTGTAAACAAACGCGTCGTACCACTACAACGGCTTTAAATAGAACTGCCCTGATTTTTTCAAACACGGAGTTAGGAAAGTTATAATGCATTTTTACAAAAGAATTCTAGAATTTTTGGATTATTACACGGACTGTCACTCCCTCTCACAGAGAGCAAGCCTGCTTTCCAGCAGTCAAAGCCTTTTCCCAACTATGTTGGGGTCAGCTTCCAGTTTAACCGGACGCAGCTGAATACCAGTATTTTACATGGAGCGACTGCCTATCTGACCTCCACAAACCAGTAACTGGGTAATACGACACCCCTTGGTAAGACTGGTTATCAGACTTTCGGGCTTCTGACGACCCGTAACGACTGTCAAAGATCCACGAATGACAGCCGAGACCAACGGCTTAACGGCCTTTCCGAAGCACGGAGGAGTCTCGGTATGTAAAGATGATCACCCAGCAACGGACCAACCCCGGCAAGCGCAGCTTAACCTAATGCATCGACCCGTGCGGTTGTTATTACTTTCCAGCAGTGGGAACATTATTATTTTTTGGTACACATTTTTGTATCTGAGCATATCTGGTACTCGTCAACATCATTCACAGCCCAACTTCACCAACTCCTGGGCATAAGCCTCTCTTTTCTAGTGCCAATCCCCAAGCTCCAGTGCCAGCCTCATCCAGGTTTTGCCCGCGATGGCAACAATGTCATCCGCCCATCTCACTGCTGCACGACCGACATCTCGTCTTCCAGTCCTTGGACGCAACTCTGTCACAGCCTTACTCCACCTGTCATCACTGCACCTTGCCAGGTATCCTGCTCAACTTCATTTGTGTTCTATAATACGCTTTCTCGAAATCGAAGACCTTTGCACTTATCTACCCGTTTGATTGGGTAACATGTGTGGAAGCCAAGTGCTTACCTGGTGAGATGAGATGCTATGACTTGGTACTGTGTTTGATCGTGAGAGTGTTTTGTTAGGGGAATTTTGATTTTAATTGTGATGCACCTATGAGTGCCACATTGTCGTTCTGCAAGCATTTCCTAACAATTTTGCAAGTATTCAGGATAGCGGCTTTCTGTAGGGTTTAGAGGGCGCTTATTACTATTTAATTAGGCTGATTGTATTTGGCCATCTGTGAGGTTGTGGTTAAGATGCGCTTGCGTCGGTCAGTTAATAAATAGGCCACAATTGTGTTGTCATTAGAGACCTGTCTGTGCTTGGGAAAGCACGTTATATCGCCGTTCCCAGTTCCTAATAACTGTCCCAACCGTAGAGCATTAGTATTGACCTTTAATTGAGTAGTGAAAGGTCAGAAGGCAACCTTGATGTGGCCATTATGACGACTATTTTTCCTTTGACCTCATCATTGGTAGCAATTTTAAGTTCATTAAATGGCCTTCATGAGTCACGAAGCCTAAATGATCTTCCGGCAAACCGTTTGCAGTCAGCTCCGCTACCACCAGCTGACTGCTCAATATATTTTACCACAGGTTAACGTAACATAACATCACACCTTATTTCCCCAAAGGGTTGGACAGAGGTGTACCTAAAGTACACCCATATTACGCCAGTTATGTTTAAGTCCCATGCCTCCCTATTTCCATCAACCGGGCACAAATCCACGTTATCATTCAGTATCGTTTTATTAAGTAGTGGGAACCGCGGAGCTGGCCGAAGAAAAGTCTTGATTATGAAACATTCGCGAATGGACCGGAGTCACGACTGCTGCTCAGCTGTTCCACCTCACAAAGGACAAGGAGGAACATTCGGAGTTGATAGCCAACCTTCAGTTATTGGAGAGGCACCAATAGAAGAAGATCGTTTAATTCAAGCCGATGTGAAAGAAGAAGAGGTCGTAATTGAGAGATCTTAGAGAGGTATGAGGAACAGAGTGAAAAGTTCTTCATGCTTTATAGAAAAGGGAAGATTCAACGACAAGACGAGTGTTTTATATGGTGGGCTACTGCAAGACTATTGGACGTTGTATACATTTATGCTAGTAAGGCGGTAAACTTGCTTGCGCGATTTAGGATTCTGCGAGACGTCAGCGCGATGCGTAGTTCGCATGTGGTGTCGCAGTACCTAGAAGTTTATGAGCAAATAAGACAGAAGTTGTAGATATATAAAGATACATGAATAATATGCAAAAGTAGCAATTAATCTTAAAGCGGAAGAAACTGCTCAATTTGGCGTTCAATGTCTAAATATCTCAACTACAGCGGCGATCGCATACGGAAGTAGAATAGTTTCCTTATGTTACTAACTTTGTACATGTGTTTTATTGCAGTTTGCATAATTTATAGTTCTATTCCTACGTACATACCACGAAATCGAACGAATCGTGGTTATATCGTATATATACAGGGTGACGGGGACATCGACGCAAAAACTGAAACCATGGATTCAGTACATGATTCTGAATCCCTCTGTTTTGAAATTTTTCGTCGGTTATTTTTTTTTTAATCTTCTGTTCCGTACATTTTGAGCGCGTAGGTATTGCACTTTTCGACGAAACAGCAGATTTTTTTTATCCGACGAAAAATGTCAACGCAGTGGGGTTCAGAATCATGTACTGAATCCATGGTTTCAATTTTCGCGTCGATGTCCCTGCCACCCTGTATACATTTTAATAATATTAGAGCTCTTATTAGGGTTGCCATCCGTAGTCTAATATAGAGTATTATACTCTATTTCGCGCAGGGGAAATTAATGAATTCCTACCACTTCAGCATTCTCTAGTCTTTTCGGTAAGGGCTATCGTTTCATGATTTTATTTTACCACTTTATCGGCGTGATTAATATGTATACCCATGCCAAATTACAGCTGTCTAGTACGAACAGTCTCTGAGCTAAGCCGTGGGCAGACGGACAGACGGACATGGCGATACTATAAGGGTTCCTTGTTGACTACAGAACCCTAAAAACGAGGTGTTTGTTTGACAGAGTTCTCGACAGTCAGCGATCAACTACCTTTTAATATATGTATGTCTTCTACAATCTTTTCTACATTTTTTGAGAGAGAAAATAGTCGATAGCTGACGAGGAAGCTACTAGCTTCCTCGTCAGCAGTGGGACACGTGCACGATGTTCACTATTATTATGTTTGATTACGCAAGCTGGTGATTTTTAGTTTCAGGTGGAAAAACTTGCAGCAAGTCAACATATTGTTAAAGTTTTCGCAATGCAAATTAACTGCAGACGGAAACTTGCGTAATGCATTTGCTACTGGTTATATCGTGCAAAAAAAAACCAGTGTTAGAAAGACGAGGACACCCGAAATTTGACCAAAAAATTAGTGACTCAAAATTAAGTGGTCGGTCACAATGGGCCTCATTAGAAGGCTTCAAGTCAGTCAAAAGCAATGGAGAAGGCTATGCTTGGAGTTCGTGATCGAATATGAAATGAAGAGATCCCTAGGAGAACCAAGGTACGCGACATAGCCCGAAGAATTACCAAACTTATGTGGCAGGGCACAGTGCTCTCAGAACAGATGGGCGACGGGGCCGAAAAGTTCTGGAGTAGCGACCGCCTACCAGAAGACATAGCGTTGGCAGGCCTCCCACAAGGTCGACCGATGACCTTGTGAAGGGCGCAGGAATATGCTGGATGCGAGAAGTACCGAGCTGGTCGAAGAGGCGGTGCTTGAGGCGTATGTCCAGCAGTGGACGTCTTTCGGATGAAATGATGATGATAAATTAAGTTGGCAGTTACCTGCTAACAAGAATGTGCACGGTGAGGTTTACCACGTTAGCTGCGTAGGTCATTTGTTTGCCAGCGACGCGTGGGCGCGGGTCGCAGTGAACGATCCCACCTACATCTCATAAAAACCGAAGCTAAGTATTAAGTACACGTGAGTAGCTGAGCCGTGGGCCACTGTGGAGAGAAGCCGTTACTCCTGCGCCCGATTTTCACAGTTAACTGTAGTTTTGAAAAGGATACGTATACAAGTCCATATATCTCTTTTTTTCCATGTGCTGCCTCTTGTAAACCTGCTCGATACCCTCCTGTAGGTCGCCCCATATCTGCAACAATATACATATGGATCCCATAATTATAAAGTTATGATTATGTCACGTTATCCTGCATGTAGTGCGTGAGCTGCTTTTATTTAACTTTTAACCAACATATTTTTATTAACGATGAGTACAATACGGCCGATGAATCATGGCCGGTCTGAACATAGGCTCTTCGAACTTTCGCGCATTTTCTCGCACTCTCACTCGCCTCATGTCACGATTTAGTTTTTAATAAATGTTATTGCATAGCCTTCTGCGCAAAGTTCGGACCGGCCATGATTCATCGGCCGTATTGTATGTAAGGATCGTATCAGGAGGCATTCTGTAAATTCTCCTATGGGGAAGGCGTGAGTTATGTATGTATAATATTAACGTTTTTGACAGATTTGTTCGATTTCTGACGATTGTCACGTGAGATAAAACAAAATCAAGTAAATGTGTAAGCAAAACCTGTAGGAAGCTGACAGATCTTATTAGTCGTCGAAGCACATCATATCGAGCGACTAAAGATCGCCAAAATCGAGCAAATCTCTAGGCACATTAATATACAATATGTATCATTGAGCAAAACCTTGTAATATTCACGTTGGCTAGTTTAGCCATTGCATTTGAATTTAAATGGGTTTGACTGGGTGGAAACCCAGTACGATCGATCATGGCCGATCTGAACCTAGGCACAACGAACTTTCGCGTTACATGTCAATTTGGTTTCAAAAAAATGTTATTGCGCAGTCTTCTGCACAAAGTTCGAACCGGCCATGATTCATCGGCCGTACTGTACTTACGTCGTTCGAAATCCCAAAATTTATTAGCAATCATTTTGTTTTAGATACCACTATCAGCCAAAACAACTAAATAAAACGTGACACTTATTTAGCAAAAACAATTTGCTTAGCCTTTTCCAACTTTGTTCGGGACGGTTTCCAGCCTAACCAGATGCAACTGAATAACAGTACTTTACATGGAGCGACTGCCTTTATGATCTCCATAACCAAGATACTGGGTAACACGAATTAAATAAGAATATTATTATTCCTAAAACGCACACGATAGTCACGTCACGGTCCCACTATCAAGGCTCGGATACCGGTTAAATTTTCAAACCGCTATTATGTACTTGTTGCAAAAACATTTACATTCGGTTTCGCTCGGCAAAACCGGGTTTTTTAACCGGTTTTGGAGGAGTCTTTACATTAAGGTTTTATTCGGATTAAATGGTTTAGAGCATTATTAACCGGTTGTTTGTTTAGTTTTTATTCAGCGCGGCATCCTCACAAGTAGTTACAAGTTGCAACGCGTTTACCGACATGCCGCTCGTCGTATAAACCGGTTAATTTAGGTTAAAATAAAGTTCTTAAAACGTAAAAATTTTATGTTCAGTAGTTTTGGAAATAAGGGTCAATTAGGGATGGTCAATTTTCATCTATTTTCTTAAATATCTTTGAATATATTTATTTTAAAATTATGGAAAAAAATATATTTGAGATCCTCGCAATAAGTCCTTTCATTTGATGTCACACGGTATACTTTACAAAACTTTTTTTTTTAATATTCAAAATTCATTCATTTATTTAACTCACGGTACAGTGCGTGCCACTAAAGATGAGACTTGACACACCACGTGGTTTGCCTTGCGCAGTAGACGATTTATGTCTGCGCCGGGGCGTCATCGGGGTGGCGGAAGGAGCGGCGGGAGGCGCGGTCAAGTCTCATCTTTCGTGGCGCGTATTTTACGTCGCTTAGGAGCCGAGCAAAAAGAAAAAAAGTCAAAAGTTTCAGTCAGGGAAAAGGAAGTAACAGCGCGGGCGGGCAAAAACATGAAATTTTACGCGGATGTAATCGCGAGCTATTTCGTAATACGTACCTACTAGAGGCTAATAGGCAAGTTTAAATATTATTGTTTGAAACTGAAATAATAATTATATTTATTGTAACTATAGTTTTATTGTTATCTTTTGACTGTTTCGTTATTCCATTTGAAATATTTTGGTATTATTATATCAATGAACTAAGGCTGGTTTCACAGCTGTCCGGGAGACCCGCACGGGCCGCCTGCACACGGGAGACCCGTACGGGTAGCGCCCGCAGTGCTCTGAAACGAGGGAGTTAGTACGATATTGTTGGTAGCGTTGTACGGGCTCTACCCGGAACGGGTTACATACGGACCAAATTGCGTCGCTGTCAATCAATGTTCTAGCGCCTCCCGCGTGTCTCCGTTCCGGGAGACCCGTACGGGCAGCCCGCACGGGTCTCCCGGACAGCTGTGAAACCAGCTTTAATGTTAGAAAGGGGGAGATTATCGAGATGATGACTGACAGAGAAATATGGAAAAAAGGGACAAGTTGCACCGACCCCAAATAAATTGGGATAAGGGCAGAAGAATGATGATGATGATCAATGAATTTGATGGCGCGTCTAAAGGTTTTACGACGCCAAACTTACAGAGTTATGTCGATTATGACAGCTGTTAACTTGACGTAACCGCGAGTACTGAGAAGGCGGCCGATTGTCAAAAAGGAGAGATCAAGACATAGGTACAAAAATGGTCAAGGTAAAGCCGTTGTCGCATGCCGTTATAATTTTGTAGGTGTTCCTGGCACCCACATGGTATACAGGCATGCAACCACGGCTTTACCTTGACCATTTTTGTATCTATGTCTTGATTTCTGTCTGAAATATTTCCTTGTTTCGTACTTTTTAGATCATTTTTATTTTTCGGTAGTCGGGTTACAGTTTTTTTATTAACTTTAATTTTTTATTTTATACTTTTCCGTATTTACACTTGATAAACATTAAGACAACGTAAATAAGAGTAATACAAGCAATTAATTATCAGTAATTAGCCTATTTTAAATTCCAATAGCAGTGCATAGTGCTTTGGACGAAACCATAGCGCGATTTATTTCGATGCCAACACCATTGTATCGAGCTTCGAAGAAATCCAAAATTTAAATATTTCGTTGTTTTTGTTTTTCTTCATAAGAGTGGAATTACAAATCGTTACTATTTAATACGATTTGATTAAAGGCTCTTTCAAACAGGCGCGACACGCGACGCGACACAAAGACACCGCTCGTCGCGCGACAAGCGGTGTCTTTGTGTCGCGTCGCGTGTCGCGCCTGTTTGAAAGAGCCTTAACTGCACGTTGGATTTGATTAACTGCACACATTTTTTTCGAAGTTAGAAATTTACGTGTAAAGTACACCATATTCAATTTAGAAAAAAATTATATAGCCTATGTCACCCGGACCATTATTACGAATCTATTGATACCTCATTCATCAAAATCGGTTCAGTAGTGTAGGGTCTACGGTGGAACACACGTAAAAGCAAACATACATATATACATAAACTGCAAAAAACTTAACCCTTCTTTTTGGCTTTGCCGTAGTCGGGTAAAAAGATGGTTCGAAGCCTAATTGACAGCATTGATTAATTTAATGACGGTGTTTGTTATATGGCGACTGGGATAAAGATGATCATGGCCTAGCAGTGCAGTGAGTTGACTTATGTGCGCACGCGCCTCATGTACTCGGGAGAACGTCGTTTACATTATTGTTCATTCCATAGTGTGATCAGAGATTTGTGATTATTCAGAATATTATTGATTTTCATTTACTTCCATCTCCTGATCTCCTCGGCCGTATACCCACGCATAAGAGACAAGACCTCTTCTGATAAAGACTACGTATTGCCTTTAAATTTAATCTTTTGTCAATTTACAGATTGGATGAATATTTTAATAATACAAAAACCAGCTGCTTCATACATTTATATTGACCAATCTCGACAAAATTAAGGGAACAGCTGAATTTTCTTCCTTGCGATTGCAGTTGCAGGGTTGGTGCCATGAGACGTTCAAAGAACTCTATTCAGGTTTCAGTTAAGTATTTCATTTACTTACACCTTATTTAACTATAATAACACATAAAATGTTTTTTTATATGCTATGGCATTGATTGCAGACGGCCCACCTGATGGAAAATGGTCACCGACGCCTAAACATATGGAATGCACGAAGCATCGCAGATGCGGTGCCATTCTAGCATCTGTGATTCTAGACACTAAGTTGAAATTTCTATGTGCCTTACACCGACAACCATACCCTTCAAACCAGAATCAAACAACGGTGTTTGGCGGCAAAAATAGGTATAAGTAGTGGTAGTATTCCCCGGACGAGCTCCTTCACAAAGGTGTGCTATAGGCCGACTTTTTCGTTGTTGACAGTCCCATTGTCCTAGCTGATGAAGGGGACGCGGGTGAAAACAAATGACGCGCACCCGACTGCACCAAGTATTGCCTTGTCAAAGATGAATCTACCAGCCGACTTCTTTCCCTATGACACATTTCGTGATTTACTTCCGCTGAACAAAAATAATTTTAAATAAAAGTATTTATTACAAGTCATTAAGTACCTAGCATTTCAAAAATCTTATTTATACAAAACGATCTGTGCCTGCGACTCTGCCTGAATATAAAGCCTCGTGTAAACAGGCGCAACGCGACTCTGATAAAACAATTTCTAAGTAAACTTCACGGCAGAACAATGATGTCGCGTCGCGCCAGTTTACACGGGGCTTATAAATATTCATAATAGCACACCGTTCAAAGTAATATAATGATTGTTGGCCACGTATATAAGACGAAAACATGACCCATATTAAATCATTTTCAAAAATATCAAAACAAGATCTAAGATTATCAAGACTTAATAATCAAATCGCCATACATTGGCAAAGAGCCAGGTGTATTTTAAATAAATCTCCTTCAAGTCCTTATTGCCTTGGAAATAGAGTTCTTTATCGCGCAGACTACCGAGAGAAAGCTGATCGATCAGAATGGCGGAAATAAAATTTTATTTCGTCATACATAACTGTGAGACAGGCAAAAGTCACGAAATAAAAAACTGTAGAAAATCAACAATGATCTTGCATCTAGCAGACAGCTCGAGGTTTTTCAAGCCATTGTGCATAATTTCCAACGTGATGATATTATTATCGTGGACGTCCACGTCACGACATAACGATAACATCATCATCATTTCAGCCGAAAGACGTCCACTGTTGGACATAGGCCTCCCCTCCCCCAAGCACCGCCACTTCGACCGGCTCTGTGCTTCTCGCATCCTGCGGATTCCTGCGGCCTTCACCAGGTCATCGACGATAACGAATAAACAGGGAAATAATTTTATTAATGTATGGTAATATATGAAGACGCTTAATTTCCGTCCACGATAACGTTATAGCTAGTATAACGTGCACACTTTTCCATATATTTTGTGGACGTGACCGGGGACAGCCCTTTACCACTCACTGAGAGGATGCCTGTCCCAGCAGTGGGATTAAAGGCTGATTATGTTAATGGAGCAGTTTTTGAGTAGACTGAAAGAAAGCCTTCCCAAATAAAGTTGAAAAAAGCCTAGGCATATTATTGGACTTTTATGTACTTGTCAATAATAATGACAATGACGACGCTATTCCGTACAAAGTTGTACTTCTGTAGCTACCTGCAACATGCACTTACGTTGAAACATGACGTGCGGTGATAGTTCAGAGCGATAGCGACTTGACGTTAGTTGGCATGAACGACGCGATAAACAGCGTCAGATGTTGAGTCTAAAACTAGACTTAGGATTATATTAAAGTGTTGATGGCGAAAATTGTAGGTAGTGATATTTTGGAGACAGCTTCTTTTTAAAGGAGCTATAGAAAATAGGTCGAATCGTGGTGAAAGGATTTGACAGTCAGCAAGGATGGTAACGGGACTGATTGCACACGCACAGGATGTGTCAGATATCCTTATGCATCTCGTGAAGGCTGTTTTAAATTGAACAACACAGGGTCAAATAAATTAGCTAGAGAAACGCCGCACACGTGAGTGGTAAGTATCGTTATTGACGACAGAATAACAAAAAATTATGGTGATTTTTTTTTCGGGTTATCTACCTCTGCACGCTTAGTGTGACCACAATAAAAACGGGTTTTGTCGACGGAAGAATAGACAAAATGACAGATTGTGACTGTTTATCTATCATTTTCTCTATTCTTCCGTTTAGAAACCAGTTTGTGTTTATCATGCTACGCGTGCTGGTTGTATAGTTACTTGACATTCTGAGTTGAGAAAATTAGTTTAACTAGAGTACAGCTACGGTTGAAAACAGAGAAAAAGAAAAGAAAGAAAGAAAAGATATCAAACTTATTTTTTATTTATTTTATCATGTTTAGATATATACTCATCACATCAGCGGAGTTTTGATAACTCATTTAGTTTGACCCGGTAGTTTTAATTTATACAAAATAAGCTTTACAAAGGAAGTGATTGCATGTTTGGGAGACGACCCAGTTGTCTTAGAGGTTCTTATTTTTTTTTTACGTTTTTAGTACCTAGCACTGGCACCCTGTTAGTTCTGCACCTTGGATTTTGGAATTTTACACCATAGACACACATCGATGGACTCTTCATTGGAATATTGACTAACATCCTATACTATTAAACGAGCAATATTTGTAAATATCATTATAATTATATGTACTCATGTTCTCGAAAACGGCTCAAACGATTTCGTTGAAATTTGCAATATAGGGGTTTACGGGGGCAAGAAATCGAGGTCTCACATCTTGAAAAAAAAATCGTTTTCTCTATTTTCACCCAAGCAGAGCTAGATCGCCCAACGTTTAGAACAAGATAAGGAATAATGACATGGCAGCATGAAATTACTAAGTACCTATTATCATGGCAGCATGGAATAAGTAGATACTATACATGGATTAGTATGAACTTTCCTATACTCTATTTTCACCAGCACGCGTAGCATGAGCACCGTAGAAACGAGTTTTGTCGACGGAAGAATAGACAAAAATGACGTTCCGTGTAGACAGGATGGCAGGAAAGTAGAAACACTCAACTGCACTTTTAACGCAATTCACTCTTTTCATAATTCGACTCAGAATTCTTTGTTTTGTAATAGGATTTTTTTTTGTTTGTTTCTCAATTTTTATTGATATTAAGTCACGTCAACTACAAAAAAAAAAAAAAAAAACTCAAAGTGTCGAAGTATCGTATTTTGAAGAAAAAAATATTACAGTAATATTTGATTTAACCATTTCCTTGGTAATGGTGCCGATTCTCTTGTACACCGAACTAAACTATCACTAAAACTCCTTGCTTTTGGCTATGAAAATCTTAATACTATTCTGCAACAAAAAATCTCTAAATTGAAATATAATTTTGAACTAAAATCGTATTTGACAATCGCGAGTCCACGCGGTACTTATTTGTCCTACCCTGTGAATTTTTATTAGGGCCTGAGGCGCTCAGGGTCAACGTATTTTTAACCGACTTCAAAAAAGGAGGAGATTCTCACTTCAACTGTATTTTTTTTTTATGTTTGTTACCTCAGAACTTTCGACTGGGTGAACCGATTTTGATGATTCTATTTTTATTTGAAAGCTGGTGCTTTCCGTGTGGTCCCATTTTGTCTAGTTCTGACAATGGCATCCATGGGAAAACCATGTAAGTCTTAAATTTGCATTAAGTATGTGCGCGACAAATGGACGAATAACTCAATATCACGCCAACCGATTTCGATGATTCTTTTTTTATAGTACTCGTGCAGTTGCTCTTGGAAAGCACCATTTGGTGAAGTGGAACTGATGATGAAGACCACAAATGGCCACCGGAATTACTCAATAATAAGTATTTCACGGGTTGCGATTCCATTACTTTAATAAGGTTGCAATGCAATTTATGCTCGTCACAACGCATGTGGAGACGTCGAGCTGATGGTTAAGTACTAGGAGAACTCGTCAACGATTAACGTCCCTGCATCAGGAAAAGTAATATTTTGTAAAAGGTGATGAGCAGTTGAGATTAGGCTATTGTAACTTGGATAAATTACAAAGCGAGAAATAAAAACTTTTTCAAAAAAAAAAAATAACCGAAAAAGTTTTTTATATGGCATTTTTCACTTTTTGTATGGAAAATAAGAAAAATTATTACCTACATGTTCAGTCTTAGGTGTTTGAGGCTTTATAAAGGGGGTCGAAATTTTCATTATTTTTGCGATTGGACACACCATTTGCGAAATATAAGCAAAAGAAGAAAAAGTTACAGTATTGTTTTTGCACCTGAATTCGAGGTGTTGGTGTGAATTTTAGTTATGATATTTAATTATAACAGTTTTGCGTTAAATACTTTTTCTTTCTTTCTTTTCAAAACGCTCTCCTGTAAAATCATGATTTTGTAGATAACCGTATATACTTTGTGGCCGTCGAGTAAAAAGTTTTCTACCATCTTTAGCATGGCGATTACAAAATCAAATTGTCTTCACTACCTTAGTGATTTTGACAGTTTGGGATAGAAACCTTTCTTCTGAAATAGTCTACATGTAAAAGGACCTAGACAAAGATCGTTAGAAACGAAAGACGAAATGACAGATTGTAGAATGATTTCTACGGTGCGATGTCAAAAATGGAGAAATGAAATGTCACTTTGTATAGAAAGAGCTGTGTCTACTCAACTCAACTCAAAGCATTTATTTCAAATAAACCAATTACAGGCACTTTTGAATTGTCAAGGGGTCGGTCAGTCAGAAATTTGAAGCTAATAGTTGCCCATTCCAAAGCGTAGTAGGTACCTATGGAGAAGAACGGGCAAGAAACACCATGGACATTCTTTTAAATCACAATATAGTTACAACATATTGGTTACATCATTCATTTTAAAGTTATAAATGTGAGAACTATGCAGAACGATAAAAGCGTCCGTAATAAAAAATAAAACAATTCAAAAATCAAATTAAAATAAGCCATGGCAGCTAGAAGATGACCAGTCCCTACTGACAGCGCCCGTTCACGAACATGACGCATGGATTAGCACCATTCAGCTCAACCATTTTGAAGGGAGCTAAATGATCCAACACACATGCCACCGTCAGCGAGACATTAGAGTGAGCATGACATATTCTCAGCCGCAAGGGCACATTCAAGTCAACGAAAAACGTCTATTCTTCGTAGTAATAGAAAGCGTCATGCTACGCGTGTTGAGCAGAGCTCGGTCGCCCAGGTACTGAGTGTATGATAGTACACCACATACATACAACGGGGAAGTTTATTATCAAACACTTCAATTGTCATCACCGTATCTATTTATATGACCTACAGATATGCGTTCGAGCATCCGATACGTCACAATACTTAAATAGCTCATGCATCGATGACACAGGGAATTCGAAGTGTGCATGTGATGACGTAGGTAGGCAACTGATATGTGATAATAAATATTTTTTCGATAAATTGAAATAAACACAATATACGTTTTCTTTATCAGTTTGCGCGAAATTATACCGATTCATCGAGGCCTCGAGTGTAGACCGCTGATCGGCAAGCGTAGTATGGGACGTCGCCCAGCTAGATGGACTGACGACCTTAAAAAATAATCGACCTTCCTACTTTTTTTTCATCGAGGCAAAAAGGCAGCTAGGACAGACTCTATACGGAGAACCGACCGGGTGTTGTGGCGGAGCTTGGGAGAGGCTATGTTCAGGCCATTGAATTGTGATACGCTCGCATAATTCATACCGATTAATTTTTAAATGGTATCGCAAAATTGTCGTATGAAGCGGAAGGGTTTATGTCATGAAGATGAGTAGCAGCGTTCTTCTGTCTGCTAATTGACTGAGATTTGTGACTGGAGAACTTGTTGCGCCGTTTCTTTTTCCCAGCTTGTATACTAGGAAGTTGTGAAGGTTGGGCGTTTTGACCTTTTGTAAATTTGCCGTTCTCGTAGTTCTGATTCTAAGCCAATTTGAATAACCTCTCAGTGAGAAGATTTGGGTCGTCTTTCACTTGGGTTTAGCAAGCGTTCGTGGATGTCACGAGATTGTTAATTTAAGATGTTTGTTTCTGGGATACTTATGCCAGTTTTTTACGATGTTTTCCTTCACGGTTTTAATTGCAGTGGTGATGTAACAATCAGCAAAACTTAGTAAATGTCTACAGTAACTACATCACTCAACACCTAACTCTCGTTAGTAAATAAGACAAATACAACTGCTGTTTTTTCCTTCACCGGGATTAAAACAAAAACCAGTCGATCAGCTGCTATATCCCGTAAATATGGGGAAACTGGTTCGCTATGGGTGGTCTCACAATCTGTCACTATTTACATTATTACGGTGCTTCGATCCGTTACGGGATGCGAGACTTCGGGAAGAGTCGTTAGAATATGACACTTTGATGCTTTCGGTCATTGGAATAGTTCGCCTCACACAGATAAACCTTGAGAGATTTTCGTTGTGAGGCTAAAACCAAAATTTAATTTAGGTTAAGAGTTTTAGAGAATTTTTTTTTATAAACGAACACCTACTTCGCACGGTTTCTACGACTTGACAATACATCGAGATTTATTTAATAAATATAAAGATTGATATAAATCTATTGTAAATATAAACCTACCGGAATAAATTTTCTAAATTATGATGAAACCGCATCAAAATCCGTTGCGTAGTTTAGAAGAACAACGCGGACATACAGACACATAAGAAAACGATTTATAATAAGTATTATGGATAGATGCTTTTTACCTACGCAATTAGCATAATCAGCCTTTATAACAGCCGCACGGATCAATTGAACGTTAAGCTACACTTGCCGCAGTCGATTCGTGGATGGGTTGCCATCAATTACATATCGAGCCCCTCCCTGTCTCGAAAAGCACGTTAAACCGTTGGTCCCGGCGTCATTCGTACATCTTTGACAGTCGTTACAGGTAGTCAGAAGCCCAAGTATGACAACCAGTCTTACCAGTAACTGGGTTGTGGAGGTCAGATAGACAGTCGCTCCATGTAAAATACTGGTATCCAGCTGCATCCGGTTAGACTGGAAGCCGACACCAACATAGTTGGGAAAATGGTGGGCAGATTGATTTTTATCTTATCTCATATCGACTCATGCGATTGACTGTTATTAATTATGTCGATTATCTATTCTGTGATCAACAAATCAACATAGCAGACGTGAAATTTATCAGCAGATTTACCGTTTAGAGAATCGATTATGGGTCGAAGAAAACAGGGGCAACAAACAATATGATAGGGATTAAGAGCGTTTATCAGAAAAGTTGCCAACGTCGCAAATAGCTGTCAAATATTTACCTATTTTGATTAATTTGGCAATATTACTGTACGGAAATAAGAAATGTGGCTAACTAGCGAACTAGAATATTGATTATGAAATGCAATAATTAATATCGTTACACCGAATATTTAAAACCGAATATTTAAAAAAGTATACCTAAAACGGTTGCAACATCAAATTCTGTGTTATAATTCCAATTCATTATTAATATTCTAGTTCACTAGTTAGCCACATTTCACTTTTCCATAGAGTAATATTACTAAATTAATCAAAACAGCGAAATATTTGATATCTATTTGCGACGTTGCCCACTTCAACACGCTCTTAAAGCTAATTCTTTGGACCCATTTTTATAGCTATTTTTTTAGCCAACGAAATATCATTTCATAATTCAATGAAATAATCCAACTGTTTGAGGTGAGCGAAGTAATTATATCTGTGAACTAGGTTCTGCTCGCGACTTCGTTTGCGTGGAAATAAAAAAAAAAACTAAAATAACAGCGACATCTTTTTAAAACTCCCTCCACTCCGACCCAACGGTTCACATCGCATCGCCTGCATACGCTATTACTTTTTTACGCTTAGCGTTTTTTCTGATAGTTTTTTTGCTCGGCGTATCGTACCGTGATGTAAATACAGTCAAACCTCGGTAAGCGAGAAAACTCTATAAATGAGAGTAATTGCCAGGTCCAGTAATTTTAACCCTCTTAAGCCTCAATAAGTGAGAAACAGAAACCTCTATAAAAGAAAGTCGTTTTTCACTCGTGGACCTCTATAACTGAGATTGCTGCTAGCCTGTACCTCTTTATAAACTAGACTATTTATGAGTCATTATTAAATTTCGTGGAACTAATATTGTTTTTGTTCCTCTCAACCTTTCCCAACCAACTCAACCTCTATAAGTGAGAAAGGCCACTTCTGTACCTCTATAAGCTAGAAACTCGAGTTAATGAGAAACTTCTTTAAGCGAAAAAGAGATCGCGGTCCCTTGAACTCTCGCTTATACAGGTTCGCCTGTACCTTCATCAAGAACTGGGCTATCAAATGCAAAAGTATTTTTTTTTTTTCAAATCTGATTAGCAGTTCCAGAGATTAGCGCATTCAAACAAACAAACTCTTCAGCTTTATTATGTAAGTATAGATTTCATAATGCAAGTAATATAAACCAACTGTTTGAGGTGAGCGAAGTAATGATATCTGCGAATCTAAACTCGAAACAATGAAAAAGATTATTTTCATCGAGCCTTCCTACCAACCTTGACTGACATTCGTACAAGAGAGGTCAAGGTGAGATGCTTAGCGTTCGGGGTTGCTGTTCGAGCGAGGTCGGTGCTTGTACACGGCACCGTTTCTTTACGGTACGACTATAGACCGCGCCGTAGACAAACGTGTCTGTCAATAAGCTTTCATAGTGATCCATACAACACTGACGACTGTGTCTAAACCCAGCGAATAAACCGTAGTCTTTCACGGCAAGGAAAACGTGTGTTTACAAAGGGCGTTAGGGAGAGGCTTAATCAATAGACAGAGTTATTGACCGTCGGTTTATCTACTGTGAAATGGAAATGTATTGAACGGATCCCAAAGTAACATGGGTCAGGACATGAAGATCAAGAACTCTGTTGACAAATATACTTAGGTCACTCTGTACAAGAGAGGTCAAGTTGAGATGTTTCTTGGGGTTGCTGTTCGGGCGGGGTTGATGCTTTGCAAATCTGTCAGAAACTTTTGTATAGCCAGATGAATTACTCTGGCTGAGAGAGGCTTAATCGATAGGCCAAGTTATCGACCGACGTTTATGAAGGATGTTCGAGACTGTGATTATTCATTAATGGATTTATCTATTCGTTACGGATCGTCAGAAGCCCGACAACCAGTCTCACCAAGGGGTATCGTATTACCCATAGGCAGTCGCTCCACATAAAATACCGGTATTCACCTGCATCCGGTTAGACTGGAAGCCGACCCCAACATAGTTGGAAAAAGGCTAGGCAGATTGATTGGTGGCTGGTAGCAGCTGGATGACAGTAGCCAAGGAATCCAAGGATTGAGTTGAACAGCGTCCGATTGAAGAGACCTATGTCCGTTTGTCCAGTAGTGAATTTCTCAGGCTGATGACGATGAGAATACCATGGAGATTTGGAGAAAGTAATCGTTCAAGAATTGGTGACTTTCTAAGACGTTCTCCAAAATCACAGAAACATCCATGCAGAGCGAATGTGGTATCAGCTCGTTTGTGTATAAGGAGGCACAATAGCACTAACGACTGAACAGTAACAACAATTGTGCACGGGCAGGGTTCAAACTCACGATTCGACTTTTCAATCACGAGTTGAATTCACTGATTAATTGAATGACAACAACGTATTGTTGGGACACGTATTGCCATAACACGCGAATTCTTAGAAGCGGTTACAAGAATGCGTAAAACTTGACATAACATTACACCTGTGGTCTTTGAAGGGAAAGGCAGAGGTGTCCTATAAAGGTAGTCGTCAGTAGCAATAGGCGACGTGTCGCCGCGACACAAAGGGTTTGTATGTAATTCTATGAAATACCTTCCGTAGCTAGCGACGTCTCGATTTCATAGAAATTAGTAGTGTAACGACGACACGTCGCCTGTTACTGCTGCCTGCAGTCAGCTAAGGAATTCTCCCTTAAGTAGTACACCCGCAACGTTTGTTTCATCAGTTATGTTAAAATCCCATGAATCCACATTGCAGTTCCATTCCATTCACTCCACAATCTTACAATCCATATTTGGGGCACAAAGACTGAAATGTAAAAGAGGTCTGTCTATTTCCATCAAACGGGCACAAATGCAGACTCATGAGCATAAAAACTTTGTGCGAAAATCACTTTTGCATAAACCAATAGATTGCGAAAAAGCTAGATTTAAATAAAATCCCAAGGAACTTCTGAGCCGTTGATTACGGTATTTCCATTCATGTTTTGAACCACCAATCCATCTGCCAAGTGTAAAGATTAGAAGATCTCCTCTGACTGGGCATTGGCGAGGGTTTGAGTCTCATGTCCAGCATTTACGGCTGCTATGAAGGTGGTTCATATCGTCAAAATGTATTTAAAAACTCCATCTCTCAAGTACATCGACTTCCTCATGTTATTCTTAGCTACCGATAAATCAACAATTAATCAAAAAAAAATTAGGGCAGCAATTCTCGAGTTGTGAAAGACCAAACATACCTACTTACTTTTTCTTGTAAATTCTATTAAAATAGCTCCTAAAACATGTGTAACACGCATAGAAACATATGGTGCTAATTCAAATGGTAACCTACTTTTTGGAAGTCGGTTAAGAGTACTGTTATGTCAGTTTAAAGTTGGTAGAAATGCAGCTGGTTTGGTTTTTTATCTTTTTATGTTAATCTTATATTAGTGATTAACATAATGCCACTTCCGATTGCGTTATGGTCTGGTGGCCGCAAACGCGCGTCTGTCGAGATCTTGTTCGACGCTTAGATAATCCAGTTAGGAATTATGATCGTTTAGGAAATAGGAAATATTTATAATCTAGTCCATGAATCAGGAATATTTAATAAGTAGCCGGTTATCGACCAGAAATCATGGTGGCGAGTGGCGATTAGGAATAGAATAGTTTATATTATTTTTTACTCTATTATACACACCATTATGTATTACAAATATAAATGTAGAAATTTTACATAAGGTGAAACACTGGGCGATATTTTAGAGACAACCTTTGGATGAATTAAAAAGGGAGAAGGCGGAAATTATTCCAAAAATCATTGTCTAGGGGTTTCTTATACAAAGTTGTTCAATGAAGAAGGTGGTTCTATTCGTCATGGACTCATGGGCCACCTTAAGGAGTGACTTGATCACCTCCCAGTATATGCTTATGTTGGGTCGGCTTCCAGGCTAACCAGATGCAGCTGAATATCAGCATTCTACATAGAGCGAACGCCTATCTGACGTCCACGAGTATATTGTGTGATGTACCGATCATCACACGCCCTAAGCTGTATTAGTGAACTTCTACTTCTGACTAGCCTTTCGCAAAAAAGCAGGCGTAATAATACACATAAATAACAACTTGAATCATAATCGGGTGATGAGTATGACAGAGTGTGTCCCTGACTAATTATAGAACACCCGCGCTTTTTACGTGGGTGATGAGATGACGGACACTGAATCAGAGGAGGAGATGCATTCGTTAATAGTTAAAGTAAAATTTAGAGGAGAGGCAACCGGATGGCGATAGGTAATCTGGGTCTTGAAGTGATACCGAACCCCCCCGAATGGACCCCAAATGGAAAGGGGCGGAGATATGGGGCAGGCAATTTTTTTTTCGACGAGGCGACCTGATGGAAATGCGGTTGCTTTGAAGTTTATACCCTATTTACATAATTTAAAAAAATGCCACCCCCAACATCTTTTAATTGAAATAACGTCTAACGCTGTATATAATTCATGAAACTCCTTACCGAAGATTTATGACCGAAAATGAGGGTGATTTTTTTCAAAACCGGATGAAATTGATACACACAAATGCACTTATTAGAGCTTAAATTTTGAATGCCATGACAAAAAAAAAAAATGTTTTGCCCCATCCCCCACATCTCCGCCCCCGTCTATTTGGGGTCCATTCGGACGGTACGGAGGGGTTCGGTATCACTTCAAGACCCGGATTACTACTCGCCATCCGGTTGCCTCTCCGATTTAAATTCTCAATCTGGAAAAGGTGGACCACCACCACCACCACCATCACTACTGCCACCACCATGGCTGTCCTCAGCTCATAACTGCCTGTTCTCATCACAGGACATTAATCACAATAACTTCCCTTACGATCCCTAAGATCGTCTCTCACTGGAGGCCTGAGGGAGGCTATCGCCGTTGAGGTCTAAAGGTAGATATGTTTGTGGGGCCAACATGGCCAGAGATTGCACAAGAGAAGTTTGGAAGTAAAAAGAGGAGGTTTTGGCCCAACAGAGAGACACAATGTCGGCTAGCAAAATCATCTATGTACTCCTTAATGCGATAACGAACCCAAACATTGTGTTTTCCTATGGGGAATACTCTAAGCCAGTCTTTCCTAAAGTGGGCGATAACGCCCCCTTGTGGGCGCTGGAGGCCTAGGGGGAGGCGGTAAGGGGTCCAGAAAAAATGGGGGGTGTTGAAACGGTTTAAGGGGGGCGATGGCTGATTTGTAATTTCATCTAATTAATATTTAAAAATTTACTGACATTAAAACCTACCTACTACACAATATCGATTATTTAGTTCATATTTCTTCTGCCTTGTTTGATTGTATAAAAACTAAAAATATTTAAATTCGAACCTGTACCCTAATTGCGTAACTTACTTTCGTAAATAATTTTGCCTAATTTGTTTCATTTTGACAGTTCAACAACATTCATTGCGTTATTTACGTTGTTGAGCAGATACATTTTTCAAAGTTACGAAGCAATAGATTAGCAATCTGTTTCAAATCGATACAGATTGTGATTGTGTTGTATTACGCAATTAAGTTACTGGACAGAGATCGCACACGAAAAGTTTGGAAGTAGAAAGGGGAGGCTTTTGCCCAACAGAGAGACACAATGTCGACGCGATAACGAACCCAAAAACAGATTTTTCCTATGGGGATTATAATAAAAACAAGGTACAACTGACAGACAGACGGATCGTGTCGGTAACCCACATTTTGTGAGTCAGCAGAGCAGCTTTTACAGTTATGTGAGGCTGACGACAGACGGCTACTATTTTGTTGTGTTATTGTTGAAGTGAGCTTGACAAAAAGGTTTGCAGATGGTTAGATTACAAAGCATTTGTCTCCAAAAATGCTTTGTGCTTCACGGCTGTTTTGGGCGGTAGGGTAAGCAGTGGTAGAGATATTACGAAAACATGCTGAATCTTATTCTAGCATGTAATTTTTTCAATGCAAGGCAAAACTTTTTTGTTTTGAGAAGAAATGATTACCACGCTCTTGCTTACTAGCCGAAAAGTTATCCTCTTGGTAGATCAAACTCTAGAGTTCGTTACGTAGTAGATGACTTGAAAACATATTCAAGATTTTTGATTTGTACGCGTAACTAAACTGTAATCTATGAAGATAAGGATTCGATTTTGACAGCAACGAACAAAGTCAGGATTAGTCACTTCTTACGTTGCTGCAGCTTATAGAAGCTTCATAATCAAAAGGTTCAAAGATTATAGAGTCCTTTGAGTCTTTAGATTCTTTGCCGTGGTTATAAGCTACAATGTAAATTGAAACAAAAAAATTGAAACTTTAGGCTCTTGCATGGGTGGGCTTGCGTTAATACTCTCAATGCGGAATCGAATCATCGACCCTGATTTAAGGTAGACCGGTCACTGCACCGTTCAAGTTATCAAAGTTAAAAATATTTATTTTAGGACACATTTTTTTTAAACTTTAGGCTAAGCCAGCGAAATATTACGCCATATCTCACACAAAAGACTTGAAAAAAATTCTACGCTTTCTCTCAATTTTGTACTCGAAAATCGGCATTAAAATCGATCTTTTATAGTTGCATCCGAGACACGATAGGCTGATTCGATCGGTTACTTAATTTAAAAGGTATAATAGCGTTACAAAATTAAAATCGATTACGCATAATTGAAAGCCATGTTTATAGAAGGACCGATGGCCGTTGGAGCAGGTGAGTCCTGCAATGGAGACTAGAGTTGCAACGGATTACTGGCCACTATTCGGTATCCGGCCAGTTATTTTACTATCCGGCGCACGGCTGGATCGTCATTTTGTGCCGGATGTCCGGCTAGCCGGATATTTGGTCTTATTTTCGATATAAAATGTAAATAATACTACTAATTACGATAACCAACCTGTTTATTTAAAATATATATACATTTTCGGTCTGTAAGCACTTATGGTAGCTAATTATAATGAATATTTGAAATCTAAAGGCAAATTGTGACAAATTTTTCGGCCTTTTAAGATAATAAACGCGCACGCCTTTTTCGCCACGATTGCGAGTGGTTGAGCGCGCGAGCAAGTTTTAACATGCATGACGTTCGCTTCGGATGGATATCCGGCTATCCGGCTTCGGCAGTCACTTGTTATCCGGTATCCGGCCAAATCACTATCCGTTGCAACTCTAGTGGAGACCGCGTATCGGCAGGCGTAGTGTGGGACGTCCCCAGCTAGATGGACCGACGACCTTAAGATCGTGGCTGGGACAGACTGGATGCAGAAGGCGGAGGACAGGGTGTTGTGGCGCAACCTGGGAGAGGCTTATGTCCAGCAGTGGACTGCGATAATTTGAGTCGATTGATTCATTGTCGTACAATTATGACCTAGCTTTTGCTCGTAGCTCCTTCCGCGTGGAGCCCGAAAATTATTCCATGAGAACGTACAAGTTTCTTACGATTTAAACCAGGTCATTGTATATTTGTGTGCAAAATTCAAATCAAAATCCGTTCAGCCGTTATGGCGTAAAAATGTATCAGACAGACAGTTGCTTCGATTTACATAAGAAATCTTTTACAAAAGCCCATCTCATCATGCCCGGAAAAAATGCTCCGTTGTAGAAAACTTGTTACGTCGGTATGACGAAATACTATACAGTAACTAATACCATTGTCAAAGCAAAGTGGGTCGATTCAAACAAACGCAGGCGTTAAGTAGTAGGTAAGTATTATAGACTTTATTTTTAGAATCATATGGGTGGTAATCCTTTGTGATAGAGCTGTTCGATTTACTAATTAGTTATTTACTTATTACTCATATATAAAAATTGTATTGGAATAAGGGTGAAGTTCGCTTGTAAATATTTGAAATCTAAGGTACCAAGAACAAAATTTAAAGGACGAAAATATAATTATGTTCGGTCAGAACATAATGACTTTATTTTAAAGAAATAAGGATGATTATCCCTTGAAAATAATCACTAATACTTACATACTTAATATCGAAATGTAACGTTCACATTTTTAAATACTAATGAGACCTTTTAGTTATTTACCTGCGTTTACAGGTAACATTGCATTAAGTCTTATACCTATAGGCATTTCCAAATATTAACGTATTGATAGTGTAAAATTATCCGTTTTTAACCGACTTCAAAAAAAGGAGGAGGATCTCAATTCGACTGTATTTTTTTTTACGTTTGTTACCTCAAAAATAACTTAAATTTCGGAAGTCGGTGGCAAATAATGAAATCCAAAGACACCGACTTCCGAAATTTAAGTTATTTTTCACTTTGTAGTGTTTTTATGGAAGCCGGTTGTTTTTTTTTTTTTTTGTATAAAAGATTTTATTTCTCGCTTTTTAGTGGGTAGTTTGTAATTTACCTAAGTTACAACAGCCTAATCTCAACTGCTCATGAGCTTTTACAAAATATTGCTTTTCCCGATACAGGGACGTTAATCGTTGAGGAGTTCTCCTGGTACTTAACCATCAACTCCACTTCTCCATATGCATTGGGACGAGCATTTGTTTGTTGTTTATTTTTTGTATATTTTTTTTTATTAGGTATATGTACAGGAACCAGCACGAAGGCCTTATTAGTCTTGGGACCTCGTAAACACGACTGCAAGCACAGGAGCCTGGCTTCAATTCCCAGCACGCATAGAATGACAACCATAGAAACGGGTTTTCTACGGATTTTGTCGACAGAAGAATAGACAAAATTGTGATTGTTTATCTGTCATTTTGTCTATTCTTCCGTCGACAAAAGCCGTTTCTATTGTGGTCATGCTAAGCGAGCAGGTGGGGCAGATATTCTAGTAGTTAGGGAACTCAATAAGATCGGTTCTGTGTACTGCATCCGATCCGAATCCCAGAAATGTCGGTCCGAAGTACTATTTTGTATGAGGGGTCCGGAGATCCGAACTCGGATTGAACTTGGATCGGATGCAGTGCAGAACCGCTCTTACAGTTCCGAGTCTAGATTTATCCCTGGCTGATAGGCCACTTATTCATAGGCCTTAAATTACCAAATTATGACATAACATCACGCCTGTAATACCCGAAGGGTTGGGCAGAGGTGTACCTACCTATAGTACACCCACATTTCGCCAGTTATGTTTAAGTCCCATGTAATAGGGGGTAGGCCTATTGACATCAACCGGGCACAAATCCAGAATACAGGCTGCTACTGAGAAGTTCCAGATGGAAAAACCCAATAACACCTTCCCCGACCTGGGAATCGAACCAAATTATACATATAGATCTACTTAACACCACTTGCCAATCTGCCAATTTAATATAACAAACTTAGTTAATATACCACGTGACTTGTAATCACAGGTACCAGGATTCCATATTGTCTTAGAAGTGCGAGTTGAAACCATAACTAACATTCGTTTAGTAAGGGCGTGCACGTGACAGCCGCGCTGGTATTTAATTAAGTATTACAAGATGGCTGGTACGTAATTAGTTTGTTAAGTAAATGGTGGAGCTTGAAACTTTTTGATCTTCACCTTACGTCCTTCTTCATAATCAGGTTATAATGTTCCCACTGCTGGGATACAGACCACCTATCTGGAGGGAGTGGGCAGTTCACCACGCGGGCCCAATGCGGGTTGGTAGATGTCAGGTCTTCGAATTTTTGGTTCTAGGACATGCCGGTTGCCTCACGATGATTTCCTTCACCGTTTTGAGAGCAGTGATGAAATAATTTACACAAAGTAAAGCGCTTGTCAGGGTTCGAACCTACGCCTGCCGGGGTTGCGAAGAAAACCGAAAGGGAGATCGTGGCACCCGGCGACAGGGCAACCGAAGGAACACGGGTGGGTTTTAGTCAGTAAGAGTCTGACACGCCCTCCCGCTCCGCCCAGAGCGGGAGAAGTTATTTGATGATTACACACCCAAAAAAAAAATAAAAAAATAAAGGGTTCGAACCTACGGACCTACAACTCGTAACTCGCGATCGTTACCACTGAGCCACCACTGCTCTCTCCGACTCACTCTCCACCGTCCTCCGGTTAGTTTAAAACCACCCTTAATATGACCTTTTAGGATTTAATTAAAATAATAATATTGTATGTTATATGACTAGCTAACTAATTAAATCCTGATGCAATTACTCGTTTCGCAAGAAATTCATTGCAATAGGCAGCTGTAGCAATGTTGACTAGATAGGGCACATGTTCTAGTTTTTTTTTACCAATAATTTAATTAGTAACTGATTAATCAGGCAACGCAAGTAACTAATTAATTTTAATAGTGTACTTAATTAACGTTTCTGATAATCTATTGTACAATGGCTTATCTGCCAAAGCTTAGAAACCATCTTCCGCTTTTGCTCAATGATACAACAAATTTTGCACACATCAAATGAAAATAAGTGAAAACACAGATAAGTAAAAAATGGAATACTCATGTTTAGTCGATAAGACAACCTTCACTACGTGACTGGTCTACCAATTAACTTGTTTAAAAGCGGAATACAAAGTAAGTATTTCATTTGTTACTCCCCTGTGTCCAAAAAAAATATAAATAAATATAATCCTTACCTGATCGAAATCCTTCTGTCGCAAAGGCATTTGGGGCCGCACGTTGGTATTACTAATCGAACTCATCTCGCCTCAATGTTGCATAAATACAGAATCAGACTGGCTACACACGATTCATATAAGTAATGTAATAAAAAAATTATACTATTCACGTAAAGAGATCACAGTGTGTTGTCAGCTTTATTCAGCTGATATATACATAATTTTTGTTTTTTTTTTTCTGTTTTGCTATTGCTAGTACACTATGTTGTTGCCTTTGCGCTTGTCAATTCTGGAAAAGAAGAAAATTGGTTCTGGTTAGTGCATAGATAAAAAAAAAGTTTTATTTAAAATTACTTAACATAATCATTCTGCTTTATTTCATCTGCCCTGTTTTGTTGATAAAAAAAAACTTATAAATTATTTATTTATTCACCTATGTGAGGAGGCATACTATTTTTTATATTATTAAATGTATTTTTAAATCCTTTTTATAAAAAATATTTTAAAATATAAATGTAATAAAGAAAATAGTTAGCATTAAATAAACAAAAGAGCTAAACAAAAGGCTTCTTCAGTTATCTTAATGCAAAACAAACTTTTGATAAAGAAAGACATATTTTTACTCTTGCAAATTAAACCATAATGGTATGGTTATAAGGAACATGATATATTCCTAGGTTTACTTCAGACAGAGGGTACAATTTAATTCATTTTCGTTTACGACAATTCTCCTAAAAAGGAAATTTTGCAGGTAAGTAAATAAGTATTTTATGTGTTTTATTGATAAATTATCACAAAACATTAAGGAAAAATTACGTTTGAATAAAACTCTTACGACAATGTAAAAATTGATTTTAAAATCTAAACATTTTGACTCCATTATAATTTCTGCCTTAAATTTCCACAAGCCACAAGAACAGAAAAAATTCCATGTTCAAAACAAAATTAATGTACCGATTTAAATCAATAGTTTTGAATAAATTATTCATGTTTTGATATCACATAGTTGAAGGTCACAAGAGTAATAAGTCTTCACCAGATACTTTAGATTATTCCGTTGTTTTAGCACTACAAAGTCAGGATCTTAATTAATTCTACTAATATTTCAAATATGTAAGTATGCTTGTTACTCAATCACGCAAAAACGACTGAACGGATTTGGATGAAATTTGGCACACAGATAGAGCATGGCCTTGCTTAGGACAAAGGTTACTTTTTATCCCGGTAGTACATTCTCGTGGGATAATTTCTGAACTCCACGCGGGCGCAGCCGTGGGCAAAAGCTACTGTTACATATGCAGAGGGTTAGGGGAAGCTTAAAATAAATTGTCTCTAGTCTAAACCATCATCATCCTCCTATCCTTATTCCAATTTATTTAGGGACGAGCTCAGCAGGATTTCTCATCGGCATGCCAGGCGCACTCCGCATTTTAGGTATGAAGCTACAAGTACGCGGAGGGCTCGACTTGTCGGGCTAATTCAGTGGGCGTAATGTAGTCAGAAGATATAAAAGTTACGCGATAGAAAGGCAACTTCTAGGTGAATATAACTGTAGGTAATTAGCGCTGTACAACCCGAATTGCACTTTATATTGTGGTAGCAAAGTCGCTATTTATTTAAATGATTTTGCAGAGTGAATCTTCTGTACTTGTACTTACTATTATGTATTCTGTGCCATCGGCAAAAATTACGAACTTCAATAGAAACTTTCATCCCCTATTTGTTCCTTTTGGGGACGAATTTTCACAAATCCTCCCTTAGTGATCACTTTCGTTATTTATGGAAATCTTGTGCAAAATTTCATGCTTCTAGATCCAGCGATTTGGGCTGTGAGTTGTCTGTCAGTGTGTGAATTTAAGATGTTTATTAACTAAATCGCACTATCGGCCCTTATTAGTCGCCCTCTTTCTTTTAACCATCCCACATTCATTGTACAACCTTATAACAATACTTAACAGACAGCTGTGCTGCTGGGGAGTTTGTTTCGCCATTTCTTCTTCCCAGCTTAGCTAAAGCACTAGAAAGTGGTGAAGGGCGGCCTTTTTACGGTTACGTACCTCAAAAGGAAAAACGGAACCGTTATAGCATCACTCGTGTGTCTGTCTGTCTGTCTGTCCGTCTGTCACAGTCAATTTGCTCCGAATCTAATGGACTGATTAAGTTGAAATTTGGTACGCATATGTATTTCTGTAATCCAAACACGAATTTGTAATGTAAATATATGAATTTTGAATATAGGGGTCACTTTTAGGGGGCATACAAGAAAATGAAAAGAAAGTTTTACTAACAGTACCATGTGACATATCAAATGAAAGGGCGTGTTGCGAGGATCTTAAACATATTTTTTACATCATTTCAAAATAAATACTTATAAAGAAACTAGCTGACCCAGCAAACGTTGTTTTGCCATATAAATGTTTGGGGTGGACCACCCTTATCACTTAGGGGTATGGAAAATAGATAGTAGCCGATTCTCAGACCTACTAAATACGCATATAAAATTTGGTAAAAATCGGTAAAGCCGTTTCGGAGGAGTACGGTAACTAACATTGTGACATGAAAATTTTATATATTAGATTTAAGAAATTCGATGAAAATCGACCGTTAGTCCTAGACCTAACGTTTTGAAAAAAATACATAAAATGGCTCTTTACTCATAGATCCCAGGAAAACCTATAAGAAGTCTACGGTCTTAAAATAACATGGTAAATCTCTCAATATTATGGAGAATAAACTTACATTTGCAGTTGGAATGTATGGGATAACATGTATTTCAACTACAATGTTAAGTTTGTATATAGGATAAATTCATCCCAACTACGGAACCCTTCATTGTGCGTAGTCCGACACGCACTTGGCCGGTTTAAATGGTACCTCATAGTTTGAATGGTACCTCATCATAAAATATGACTCAAACTGCACATACCATTCTAATGGGCTTAAACAATACTAAAAAATGGAAGACTATTAGAATGCCTTTACTGTGAAGTATTCTAAGAATGCAGACAATTCAATGTTATCTTTTTTCTTTATGTAGTGTACACACGGCTACACATCAAGCTACACATTTCAAATTTATGCTGATCTCGAATTGTATAGGATTTCGTACAATGCGAGGTCAGCTTATACTGGAAATGTATAGCTTGATGTGTAGCCGTGTGTACTTGGGTGAATGTCTGCTAATCTGCTTCCATAGTTTAGTGGTTGGCAATAGATTCACCCCCTATTCCATGGGATTTTGAACTTTGTGGCTAATATTTATACCCCTAGATTTGCATCAGGGATTACAGATGACATTAAAGCGTACTTGGTCTGTCTTTTCTCTAAGCTTGAACAATTTTTTTAAGGACCTTCACAAACTTGACTGTAAATTATACCTCTGGACTCATTCGAAAAGTTGACTTTTGTTTTTGATAAAAATAATAACAATCAGGAAAGTATCATTTTCTTTCTCACGGAAATACCTTGCACAATAAACATGGACAGATATTCATCAAGGTTTTATTAGTTTACAATTGATTCTGCAAAAATGAATGGGAGTTGTCAGGGCTTCTAAGCCCTGCCTATGCTAATAGACATCATTGTCCTTAGGTAAAGAGCCTGTTTCAGTCTCTGGATAGACACTATCTAACAGATAATTCAACCAGAACTTATCTAGAGGGGATGAAACAGGATAAAAATATTGAGAACCTGTTTCCGCCCGCAGCATTTCTTTGCTTTTCTTAAATAAAAGTTATCCTAATTTAAGTTCATATAACATCAGCTCTCTGCCAGTGAAAGTCCCGTCAAAATCGGTCCAGCGGTTCCGGAGATTAGCCGGGACAAACAAACAACTCTTTACAAAATTGTTTTTGTTGTAATTACTGTATGTATACTTTCATATGCATTTAGTAAAAAGCTGTTATTTATCTTTGTCTAAAGGTGGACTGTGTTGATTGAATACACGCAGTAAATGTAAATATTATGCAGTTTTTATGAATCACTCTGTAAATTATACGCAGCAACTGCAGTGAAAGTGTTTTAAGATGCAGACATTATAGAAACTGATAGATTACTAATAGCGTATGACTAATCTACAAAATGTAGGTAAAATACTGAATTTTGTAAGTTGTGCAAATGAAAAACTAACATCATGCCTTGTTTCCCCAAAGGGTTGGGCAGAGGTGTACCAATAGTACACTAACATTTTACCAGTAATGTTTAAGTCCCATGTAATAGGGGGTGAGCCTATTTCCATCAACCGGGCACAAATCCAGACTCCAGGCTGCTACTGACAATTTTTTAAAGCCTGTTAACATGCAAAGGTCCTTAAGATGTACTCCCAGCAGAGTAATAAATTCATTCCTAGTTCTACAGATGTGCAGCAATAATGACTCTGCTGTTGACAGTCCAATTCCCTTCAAATAAATGTCAAATGTTTTGCTGTTTTGATTAATATGGCAATATTACTGTATGGAAATAAGAAATATGGCTAACTAGTTCCCTAGAATATTAATAATGAATTGCAATTATAACACTGAATTTGTTGTTGTAACCATTTTAGGTGTAAAAAGGGCATTTGGAAAGTTTCCAAATACTTTTTTTACATCTAAAACTATTCAGAGATATTAATTAAGTATGGCATTTTAATAATCAATATTTGAGTTCCCCAAATAGCTATATTTCTTATTCCCATACAATAATATTGCCAAATTAATCAAGATAGCGGAATATTTGACAGCAATTTAAGACATTGCTCACTTTCAGTAAAAATGCTCTTAAACATAATTGGCAACATGTGTGTGTACTATTGGTACAGCTCTACCTAACCCTTCCTTCAGGGATTACAGCAGTGATGTTATGTTATGTATACTTGACAAATGACAATGGTGTCGATTCTCTTGTACACTGAACTAAACTAACTAAATTATCACTAAAATTCCTTACTTTCGGCTATGAGAATCTTCAAGCTATTCTGCAAAATAAATTCTCTATTGCCTTACCCCGTGAATTTTTTTAGAGTTTGAGGTGCGCAACCGGTAGTGGGGGGGCAGCCTCAACGTGTTTTATAAGAAATTTTTCAGATTTTGCAAAAATTACCTACATGTTGAGTGTCAGGGGTTTAAGTGTTTTATAGAGGGGGTCGAAATTTTTATTATTTTTGCGATTGGACACACTATTTTCGAGATACAAGTAAAAGAAAAAAAAAAAGGTTCAGTACTGTTTTGCACTTGAAGTCGAGGTGTTGGTGTGAATTTAAAGTTCATAACAACTAATTTTATTCCACACGTTTATAATCGCGATTAGAAATAGTCTTAGTTAGAAAATCAAAATTTTAAGTAAACAACATCAAATTCAGAATAGCAACTGCACCATTTTCACTAAATTAATATCTCAGTGCCATCTTAGTGCTGTCAAACTAAAATATAGTTAAGTTGTGTCACTTTAGACTATTTCAGTATCAGGGAAATCGTCATTTGACAGGAGTAAACTAAATTTTTGTGATTTTTAGTCTAGTTTTTGAGGCATTTGTGACAAGGTAATCGGCACCATTGTCCTGTCCAAATTTCAATAAATCATACAAAATTACCATAGAAAATGCACTTTTGGTTTTCCTGAATTTTCCAATATTCCTGGCAACTTTTCACAATTTTGTTTCCATAAGAACTTGATTCAGACATTTTAAAAAAAAATGTATAATCGGTTCAGTCATTATCAAGTGATGCATAGATTGAATTCCTTTAAATAACTATTTATTATCTTTTAATAATGAAATGGCATCAAAACGGGAATTATTTGGTGAATAATTATAGAATATGTGGCAATTTTTTTCAGATTAGCATTCTATCAATTTACCTCAAGAGGTATCAACATGAAAGATTTTTTAACTGCTCCAATAATAACCCAACTCATGACTTGTATAGTCATCTCCCTAAATTAAAGATCCCTGTCACAACTAACTTTCCATCCCTACTAACACATTCTTCCCCAAAGCTCTTTGCGGCTTTGATGTTTTTTATCCGTGTCAATGACATCAAATTATGATGATTTTTGTGTGGTTTGTGATCATTTATGTACATATGTAATAATATAACTAACAATATTTTTTATCTCTTTGTTTCAGTGTACTACTAATACGTGTCAACAAGTTTCACATTAAATTCAATAAGATAGTAGATTCTTCAAAAAAAAATTTATTGTTCGCCTCCTTCACACATTTTCTCATAACACATCTGACATTGGCGGAATTTTCGACATCGGCACCATTGCCATAGAGAAAAATAGAATAGAATAGAACATGAAAGATGTTTAAAGTACTAAAAGTTATTGTAGTCATGTTAGTTTAGTATGAAATTCCCATGAACAATTCCAAGAATCAGTGACTAAATTTGTGTAAAAAATAGTAAAGTATGTTTACAAATAAGGAAAAGGAATATAATTTATACAACCTATTTATGTTGTTGTCATTAATATTGAAAGTAATAAAAACAATAAGTTGGCATGACAAACTGTACTATGTAGATAGCTAGGTAATCAATAAAATATTTGGATTATCAACAAGATTGAAATATTGATCTTGGAAGCAAAAGATTAACTTTTGAGTTAGAAAGCTTTTAAAATTACACATTAGGCCTTACACAATAACACCTTTACCAGGAATATCCAGCTGTTTTGCATGTTTTACAAACAACACTTTTTCCAACAGTGTCTGATATAACAGCAAAAAAACTATGTCAAGAGGATAACAATCAGGTATAACTGCATTTTTAAACAAAACTCACTCAACAGTGGCTGCTTGTTCAACTGGAACATCTTATTTACCTAAAAAAATATTCCCTATGACCAATGTACCCACTTTCTACCACACGAAAAAAATGTAATAAAATAGCGGGAATTCAGTAGACGTCAGTCGATTACATGCAATGTTCATCAGAAAAAGTAAAAGTGACTATGCACATGACAAAGGAATCAAGATTTTGCAACTTAAACAAGGGCAGACGAAAACATGTTTTTTATCAATACCCTACCACACACACTTGGCGCATACCTTCACAGTTTCACAGACACACTTCATGGCACTGTATTTAACACTAAATAATCATAAAATAAACGATTTAAATAAAATAAATTGTTCAATTACGACTGACTTCTTTGCATGACAATATACAGGTAGGTACACATCTGTACCTGACAATTGACTGACAGGTATTTTTATTATCCTACGAAATACGTTTCATCGTAAAACCAATAGCAGTAATACTACGCTGTCGATATATAGTATTTGATCGTATTATACTTACGTAGCAATCGTTTTCACACTGTCATCGACCACATTTCACTCGAAATTATCGCGACACGATGCAACGTAACGTTGTACACTTTTAGGATCACAAATTGATTTGCAAAATTCAATACAGGAAATAATAGGCCCTGATTAAATTAACCATTTCTTTCACGCACTCAAATGAAAAGAAACAACAAGGAGGAAGAGAGAACAAAACCGTATTTTATTTTTAACCTGAAACAGCAGATGGCGCTTGGGTCTTCGTCTTAAGGATGCGTTCAGGCTGCGTTCAAATTATAAGTTTTAGATTTCTAATCATTTCATTTTCTTTTACTTCAATAAACTATTGTTTTAATAAAGTGGTAACTTCTGTTCAAAGTTTATCAGAAACTAGCAACGCCTCGCGATTGCACCAGATTTCGACGACCAAAAGGATTTACATGGGGGACCTTAGACGAACATACAAACATTATAAATTCATAGAATAGTTCTATTCGTATAAAAGGATTGTCAGTTTGTGCCTGCTTCTGGTTTATTTCTAACAGGCCAAAAATATTAAAACTAGATGTTGATGCTAGATGGACCGAGGAATGAAGGTGGCTGGACTCGATCAGTCTCGATATAATAGGTAGAGAACCGGGTGTTGTGGTGTAACATTGGAGTAGCCTGTCTAGCTGTGGGCTACGATAGGCTGAGTTGATAATATTATGAAAAAACTTTTACATAGATCTTATTCACAAGATGCCGAAGAAGGCAGCGGGCTGACTGATATATAGGCCCATTAGCTTTTTAGAATCACCTGAAATATCGAATCCAAATCAATATTCATCTGTCAGTTACTTTGTTAGATATCAGTCGATTAATTACTATAACGAGCTATTTTGTCAGAACCGGAGCAATAGGACACAACAATGGCGGTCTATAAAGATGTACGTGCTGCAATCTGCTATGAACCTCATTTGGAACTACTCAATGATAGAACTACTGTATTCTTCTGTTAAATGTACTCAGTGGTCTATTCCAAACAATAAAAACAGTTTGATGTCAATCATTCATTAGTCTTTGGTAATCAATGTTCTCATTGTAGGCATTTTCCCTTGCGAGCCTCCTTGCCGGATTACCGCCGTGGGATCTGGAGGCAAAGGTCCTCGCGCACATTTGGGAGTGGCGCGAGGAGGCGAGGCGCCGGGGCTTAGCTCCGCTGCCGCGAGAAATCGCGGCTCAGCGGACAGAGCTCCGGCGGGATCTCATGGCGTCATGGAGAGTGCGATTGTCGCAACCCAGCGCTGGGCACGCCACAATTGCGGCGATAAGACCCCTCTTTGAGGAGTGGCTTGAGAGGCGCCACGGCGTCCTCACCTTCCGCCTGACGCAGGTCCTCACCGGACACGGCTGTTTCGGGAGGTTCCTGCACAGGATAAGGCGGGAGGAAACGCCCGGGTGTCACCATTGTGTGGATCGCCCGGAGGACACGGTGGAGCATACGGTGGAGGTCTGCCCAGCTTGGGCGGAGCATCGCCGTGTCCTCGTGGAGGCGATCGGCGGCGGTGATCTCTCGCGTCCGGCCCTGGTTCAGGCTATGGTACGGAGCGAGAGGAAATGGGAGGCCGTCACCTCCTTCTGCGAAGCGGTAATGCTCGCGAAGGAGGAGGCGGAACGCGTGAGGGAGAGGCAAATTTCGCGCCCTCACGCCCCTAACCGCCGCAGGAGGAGACGCCCAGGGCGTCGGGAATCGCGGGGCGATTTCCGGCCACCGTAGGCGCGGGCTTGCGGGCGGTGAGCAATGGGTGGCTCACCGTCCGATAAGGACCAGGCCCGGGTCGACGGCGCGTTGTGTTCCACGCGCGCCTCAAAGAGATGTCAGCATAATTGAAGGGGTCCACTAGGACCGATGCCTGCCGGGGTTGCGAAGAAAACCGAAAGGGAGATCGTGGCCTCCGGCGACAGGGTAACCGAAGGAACACGGGTGGGTTTTAGTCAGTAAGAGTCTGACACGCCCTCCCGCTCCGCCCAGAGCGGGAGAAGTTATTTGATGATTTCCCACCCTCAAAAAAAAAAAAAAAAAAAAAAAAAAAAAAAAAAAAAAAAAAAAAAAAAAAAAAAAAGGCATTTTCCCTTAAGTGATGTGGTTTTATATGTTATGGGAAATTTTAGGATTATTCAGGGTTTTTGAAATAGCATTCGTGTGTTGTGCATGTATTTTTTATTTTACTTACAAACCTATTAAGAAAATCACGAATGATATGTAGTTTTTTTTCTGAATATCTATCAGACAAAAAAAAATCTAAAAAGTGATTCTTTAGCAATGTTTTTAAAACTGTTGAGAGAAACAGAATAATATTTTATAATTTAAATTAACTTTTGTGTTTTATTTTTAATACTTCGGGAGAAAATAGATAGAGAAAGTCTAAATCAGAGGATGGCAGCACAGCAACTGTTCGATTGTATACTTTTTGTAGTAATTGTCAATCAATCATTCAATTCATTCATTCAAACAAATGACAATCACGAATCCACAATCTTGTGTGTACGAAATAGTGGGATAATTTCAATATTATTTAAATTTTCTCGAACTATTTAACAATACGACAACATAATTAGTGTACTTTTAAAGTATATTGGAGGCTGTACATAGAAAAAGAAGAAAGTTTCAATCATGTGTTATGTTATAGTTACTGGTCGAAGTTTAGCATGGCTTTTGCTAAGTTTGGTAGCCTTTATGTTAATTTTAACTGGTATCATGACTCCTAAATGGCTTATGGGACAGCCTGTGGTGCTCAACGAGAATAATATCACCAGTTTTTATGTTCCAAGCGTTGGTATTTACAACAGGTGAGTTGAGAATTGTATTTGTTTTAGACCAAGTTAAAGTACTGAATTTTAAAGCATTTACTTTAAAAACTTAAGCGTGTTTGAGGTGGGATAAAGTTCAAACTTACTTAAAAATATATTTACAATACGTTTATATGTTTTACTAATATTTATTTCAATTAAAAATTATACTTTTTAGCACTTTTAAGTACTTACTTCAGAGTCACTTAGAAGTACAGATTAGCAAGTCTATTACTCATCATTGGTACTTATTTTACCTCCATATTAAATGCTCCTACTGTTCTTTGTTTACGTACTTATCAGCATCAGACTAGTAAATACTTACGTACTTTAAAAAAATATTTAGAGTATTTTTTAATTTATAATAATTTTGTGTAATTTCTAGATGTATCCGCATGAGAAATGATAACAACAACTGCGCATCATTCTCATTCTACGGGCTCGCTACTAATGCTGAGGTGTACCCAACTCCTTGGAAAGCGGCCATGTTTTTTTTATCTCTATGTAAGTATAAACTACGCCTTATGAAAAAAAAAAAAAAAACTGGTACCAAACCAATTTGATGTGTACCTTAGTGGTTTTTTCCATTCTTATTTTAAATTCCTATGGGAAAACATTGCACAACACATTCAATTCATCATTATCATCATTCTATTCTATTCTATCCAAACTATATTCAGCTGCTTGAAGCAAACCTAACGGAGTTAAATGAAATGGTAATAATATTATTAACTGGTATTATTTAATTATTAAAACTTTATGTACAAGTAAAAAAAAATACTGTACCCAGGGGGACTTAATGCCTGAGGCATTTTCTACCAGTCAACCTTACGGTGAAGGAGAGACAAAACATGGCAGGTGCAACATAAAAGATAGATAATTCGAAAAATACTAATACGTAGATACACATATATATCAGAATAAACGTTGGCAGGAGATAAAACAATAGGTAGAGGAGAAAACAAATCCAGCAAATCAGCGCTGCAAAGATACTGCCAACTTCTTATGAATATGTTCACGTGCCTTCACTTTGAAAGATAACTGACTGGGAGCCATCCTGATGTTCAAAGGGAGCGGATTCCGAACAAATACCACCTGGATAAAGAAAGAAGAGTGAATAAAAGCAGAGTGGTGAGAAGGAAATGGTAGAAGATGATCGTATTTAGTACCAGCCTGTTAGTGTCTCACTCCTGTACAAAAGCCTCTTCTCATAGTGCTCAAACAGAGAAGCCATGAGCACTGATTACCAGTCTTCCCTTTGCATGGTATTTTTTAAGTCCAGATTACCTCACAATGATTTTCCTTCTAATATTGTATGATTTATCATCAGCCTTTGAATGCAAGATTTATAGTGTGTCAACTGTTTTATTTGGCATGATATCCATGCAAATTAAGTCCTTGTAGTTACATATTCTTAAGGACGTCCATTCATTAATTCGCAAAAGATGTGGCTGATGTTACATACTTAATTAAACATCTCATTAATTTTAGTTGAAGCTATAAAGTTTTTGCAATACTAACTCAGGGCTATTGAGACACAAAGCAATAAAATACGATCTAGAGGAGTTTAGCCACTTTTTTTTAGATCGAATTTTGTTAATTTGTGTCTCAATAAGAAACTTTATTAAAGGTATTAGAAACACTTACCGAGCGGTACTTATTATACATAATTGCTTCTCAATCACGAGTTATTCTTTTTTTAAAGGAGTGGTGCTAGTGTACCGTTGTACGCCCTCTTAATATTAATCCTCAACTTTACTATAAGTATATTTATACCAAAATTAATGCAGTATTGTCGATATAATGGAGGATCATGCTAAGGAATTTGTGGTATTATAGATTCTTAAACTGATATTTATATGAAATCTGTTTCCAATAAAAATCCATTAATCTAGGGCATTATTATTACTGAAATTGGCATTCCTTACGGATTAAATATATTTATAGTGGGGATTTTTGCTAATTATGAGTTTGATTTAAAGAAAATTATTGCTTTATCAACTTGAAAGACAATTAGGTTTAATAATAAGAATTTTAAGTATAGGATTTCCTGATTTAGCTTTTTTTTATCTATTAACTCACGCTATATTTAAGGTTTATGGTTATATTATATAAAAATATTTGACACGATAAATAGATTTAGCGACTAGTGAATAAACCCGGGATATCCCGGAACCGAAAGTAACGGGATGTCCCGGAACCGAAGGTACCGGGAAATCCCGGAAATTTGCGGCGTTTTAGGAACCGGGTTTCAGAACCATATCCCGGTTCTTTCGGGAAAAGATACTTCGCGTTTAAAATATTTCTAATTTTATTGCCCAAAGCCCGACCGCTATTAAAGCATGGAATACACATGCTACCTGGTAGTCCAAGAGCATGCTACTTTCAAGCAAACGATACTTAGGACTATTCAACTAGCATGTGTATACAAAAAGAGCATGAGTATTTTACAGGCACAGAAAGTATGCTACTAATGAGCATGCTACCTAGTAGTATTCAAGCATGCTTATTAGTAGCATGTGTATTGCAGGCTTAACTGAGACTGTTCAATATACAACCTAGGTCTAAGAGATTCCCTTAGAGAAAAATTCAAAGAAATAAATATTCTGACTGTAGCCTCACAATATATTTTTGAAAACCTATTGTATGTACACAAAAATATATCAAATTTTAAGAAAATGTCCGATATTCATAGTTTAAATACTAGGAATAAACACAATCTTGCTGTACATCGCACACGTCTCCACAAAAGTAGGCAACTCGTTCATGGGTCAATGTATACGCTTTTACAACAAACTTCCCATTGACATTCGAAACTTACCCATTAATAGATTTAAAATCTGTATTAAAACCAAACTTTGTAAAAAAGGGTATTATAAAATTTCAGATTATTTAGAAGATAAAAAAGCATGGGATTGAACTGCTCGCTCTGCTAAGCTTTGTGATAAAACTTAACATTTTAATTATTTTGTAAAATCATGAAAATATACCAGTTTTGTATACACATTGACATTGTTGAAAATTATATTCAAAATGACATGATTACTTTGTAAAGTATTATATTATTTTAATTAATTATTGTGAATGTGAGGACTTTGTGGATATCATTATTATTTTCATTTTTCAGTTAGTTTTAATTATGGTCTGGCAGTTTGAGTAGTTTATGCAGCCTACCCAAATGTCCTTTCTTTGGTATTGTTCGTCGAGTTGAGCTCCTTAAGTTCTGAGTTGAGCTCCACGATTACTGACAAATGCTTGCACTGACTGGACAGGTTCACTCAAATCTGTGTGGTTCTTTCCTCAAAAGACCATTTCAGACACTAATCTACATGGTCCTCATATGGCCTGACCAAGATTATGTCTGGACTTTAAAAGAGACTGTGACCTCTGAGTTTGTTTCGGCCTTTCTTCTCAGAGTAGTCAGATAGGAAACGCCGAACTCAACTAGCTTATTTTAATTTTAATTTTTTTTTAATATGACGTGTAAAAGTGATTCCGATATCCTATTTACAGAATAAACAATTTCATTTCATTTCATTTCAATGGTTCTGAGGTAGCTGCGCGGTGCGGGAGGGGCCTGTGGTGAAAAATGTGCATCAGATAAGCTTGAACACAGCTTATAGTCAACTTCCTCAAAATGTCGAGTCTCCTTCAACATCGACAAATACTGAAACTAATGAAGTAATACCAAAAAAAGCGAATTTAACTGATTACTACGAATCTGACGCAAATCCTTCCATGGAACTTATAGTTTTCTGAATGCCAGCTATCATTATGGATGGATATCCTTTCTGAACATTCACGTAGTTTAAAGAGAAGCATTTTTTTAATTAAAACAAGTTTTTAATATATTTATTTATTCATTTGGGATGTCCAAAAATAAAGGATACACAGATATAATAGAAAACACAATAATATCATATTGATCATTTTATAGTTTTTTTGCCTGTTTTCTTGGTCGTGTGATCCTTCTATACCATGATAACGTTTAATTCAACTTACTTCGCCAGATGGGCACTCGCGATTTATTGAGTACGGCAGGTGTACAGATAATGAGCCTCGACCAAGCGCCTTGATTTTCATTTATTCTCAATAATCAAAGTAACACTTCGTCGCACTGACATTATACACCTTGAAGACGTAGTGACTGCATTCGAAAGGGCTGTGGTAGAGAACCCCAGATCTCACAATTCCCACCAGGCAAGATCGGAAGATTGTTCCATTTCAATGGAGGAGTGGTACCTACAAAGGTGTAGGTCTCTTAGGGACACATTATTGTTTTCCGACATGCACGCGAACGAAGTCGCGGGCTCAGCTAGTACTAAATAGAACGGATTTAGTGTCTATAAAACAAGAAATAAAACGCTTTTTTTTATTTGTCTTCATTTCAATGTTTTTATTCAGTCCTGTCATTTCGTCTTTCTCTTACTTTCTCCGTTTCAACACTTTTAACTTAACTGTTTTATAAAGGCTTATTAAAGTACCGAAAGTATCGAAAGTACCGGGAATCCCGGTTCTTTAGCCAGAACATCCCGAAAATCCCGGTTCTTTAAAATAGAACCGGTTCTGCATTGCCTAGTAGCGACCCCCACTCCCCATCTTTAACGCGTTTTATCTAATATTTTTTTTATTAATATGCTAAAGCAAAAAATACGTGTCTAATATTTTTTTTAATATCCAACTGACGGACTAAATAGAATTTCGTTTTTTTTTTTAACTCGTGCATCATCCCTGTTGCCTTTTACTACACATCGAGATCTGGAGTGACGCTTAATCAGATAATTATCCTTTTGAAATAGAAGTAAAACTCTTCAATATTGTCTACAGGTGCAGCCATACAATTCGCGACAGTACTAGCAGGTGTCATGGCGTGCTGTATACAATCTGTGTTTAAGAAGAGCGTCATTTCTTTGGCGGGAGCTACACAAGCGTTGGGAGGTATGTTTTATAATGCTTTTTCTCAAACATACTTGGAAATTCAAGCATTACTTTCATAACCTTCTTCGAGATAAATCGAAATTGCTGTACTGGCCGAATACATGCGAGCGCCCGGCCGGCAATGTTTGTATGAAAATTAACTGTCGTGTTTAGCGACCGAATTAATTACTATGAAAACTCTTATCTGTCGTGTTATTTAAAAATGGAACGAATTTTTTACTTCAACACATGGCAACCAAGGAGGTAACTTATTAAAGAGTTTATTTTATTTTCGATTTGCTTTGCAAATAGACCTATAAAAAGTAAAGAAAAAACAAACATAAAAAGTGCGTGAAAAATTATCCTTGTTCGTCATTGATTCTGGAATTTATAATTAATTTACTTAGTTTGAATTCCCGCGGATTATTTGAGAAAAGTACTAATACAAGCCTTGGCCGCAACCAGGCATTGATGGACTCATGTATTCTCACGATCGTCCATCATTGTCCTTGTTGCAGGCCGCGGCAGTAATGTACTATCTTATCTCTAATGCAGTATGAGTTGATTAGTTCCACATTTGGTTACATGTTTCTACTTGCATTATGTAGATGCATTATAGATCAATCAATTTTAGAAGAGGGCTTTTTGTAGTGTCTTGTGATTATCCTGAAAAATAAGATGATGAGATGTCACATTATTATCCTCACGCCTTGTTTCCCCAAAGGGTTAGGCAGAGGTGTACCTACCTATAGTACACCCTCATCTCGCCAGTTATGTTTTTTAAGTCCCATGTAATAGGGGGCGTGCCTATTGCCATCAACCGGGCACAAATCTAGACTCCAGGCTGTTTCTGAGAAATTCCTGTTGGAAAAACCCAATAACACTATGCCCGACCTGGGTATCGAACCCGAGACCTCATGCCCAGCTATAGCGCTTGTGATAAACTAGGCAGAATAGTTTAATAGTATCATACGTATCACATTCCAGGTCTATTCGGTGTGTTAGGGCTGCTCCTATACCCGTGGGGCTGGGGTGCCTCCCGCGTCAAGCGACTGTGTGGTGAAAACTCCGAGCCGTACATACCCGGCGACTGTTCTATCGGTAAGTTAAATCAACAACATTTTACATTTACACAAGACTAACACAATCTATTTACAGTATTTATATTTTCTTAATGTCCCTTGGCAAACTTCGTGTTTCATCAATTTTCGGATTTCTATCAGTTGCCCTTTGCACTTAGTGCAGACCGGACGCTCTCAATCGACTTGGAAGTATATAGAGCTGTTAATACTCTTTTAATTTAATGTAATTTATTTAAAAAATGGGAGGAAAGCTGCTCAAATCGCAGGCACGATAGATAGAAAAATAGTTTCAAAGTCAAATCATTTATTTCAAATAAGCCCATGCATGTCACTTTTGAACGGCAAAATTTACAAACTAATATAATTGATTCTAGTCGCCCCTTCCAAAAGGTAGTTTTTGTATGGAGAAGAATGGGCCAGAAACGTTTTACAGCTCTATAGAGTTCACACGAAAATTATTAGATTTATCGTGTATAATAATTTGAATTCGGAACTAAGTACTTTATTGTTGTTTTGTTTAAATTATTATACACGATTAATCTAATAATTGATGGACATGGAAATTAGCATTCGTTTGTATTCGGAAATGCGATGATTCCCGAGGCACATTAAGAAAATAGAAATACTATATATAAGGCAGATGTGAGAGGAAAGGACATATATGATATTATTGGTGATGTTCTTCAGAAAAGTCAGGTGAGTAGTACTCGTGCGTGTACGACCAGATGTATGAACGTAAACTAATGTTATACCTACATTAAGTTACATCCCAAGAGGATAAACAGAAACTATATAATGTTTTGAATGCAACAATTTAAGAGAACGAAGAATCAATGACCCTATGGATAAAAAGAGGAATAAGTAGGTACTGTTTAAAAAAGCGTGTCGGACCACGCACAACGAAAGGTTTCGTAGTTGGGATGAATTTATCCCATGGACAAACTTAACATTGTAGTTGAAATACATATTCCCTCATACATTCCAACTGCAAATGTATGTTTGAACGCACAATATTGGGAGATTTACCATGTTATTTTAATACCAAAGACCTCTTATAGGTTTTTCTGTAATTTATGTATAAGTATAGAACTATTTTCTGAATGTTTTCAAAATTTTAGACAGTAATTTCGGAGATAAAAAAAATTATTTGAGTTTCTCACAACAAAACCTTTCATTTGATGTGTCACAGTACAATTTACATAACTTTTTTTTAATTTTGAAATTTGCCCCCGACAAGTGACCCCCCATATCCAAAATTCATTTAATTACGTTACACGTCCGTGTTTGGGTCACAGAAATTGATATGTGTACCAAATTTCAACTTAAGCGGTCCATTAGATTCGGAGCAAATTGAATGTGACAGACGGACAGACGAGTGATCCTATGAGGGTTCCGTTTTTTTTCCTTTTGAGGTACGGAACCTTAAAAATAGGGAAGTTTTATTTTTTTCTGAAAGCCGAGGTTTGCCCGTCGCAACCTCACGACGATTCCCAGTAGAATTTTAATTTAATCAAATGAAATGAAATTGTTTCAAATTCAAAATATTTTTATTTCACATAAACCTACATAGGCACTTATGAAACGTCAGAAACTAGGTGCACGGTTCCAATTGGTCGTTTCCTATGGAGAAGAGCCGGGAAGAAACTCCACGGTTACTCTTTTAAAAATAATTGGCTTTTACAATTCTTCCAAATAACAGTGTGACTAGGTATGGGAGGACAGTGTAGGTCTTTCAATAAGTACCAGGTACTTAAGAAAATAGAAAATGGTCAACAAATCTACAGTCCACTAAGCCTACAGCGTTCCCACATTCACAAAATAGAAAAGAATCTGTACAAAAGATATATAAATTAATAAAAATAAAAACCTATTTTATTTAAACGAAATTACATAATTGCTATTACAACTGTAAGAAATCTGAATAATTATCACAAGTGCACAAAAGCCACTAATAAAGAGTTGAAATTAACTCGTAGGTTTATTCTGTAAATAGAATATCGGAATCACTTTTACAGGTCATATAAAAAAAAAAACAGCTAGATGAGTTCGGCGTTTTTTATCTGACTACTCTGAGAAGAAAGGCCGAAACAAACTCGGAGGTCGCAGTCTCTTTTAAAGTCCAGACATAATCTTGGTCAGGCCATATGAGGACCATGTAGATTAGTGTCTGAAATGGTCTTTTGAGGAAAGAACCACACAGATTTGAGTGGACCTGTCCAGTCAGTGCAAGCATTTGTCAGTAATCGTGGAGCTCAACGCAGAACTTACGGAGCTCAACTCGACGAACAATACCAAAGAAAGGACATTTGGTTAGGTCGCATAAACTCAAACTGCCAGACCATCATTAAAACTAGCTAAGAAATAAAAATTATAATAGGTAATATCTACATAGTTCTCACATTCACAATAATTAAAATAATATAATACTTTATAAAGTAATCATCTAATTTTGAATATAATTTTCAACAATGTTAATGTGTATAAAACTGGCATATTTTCAAAAATTAAAATTAAAATAAACATGGTAATTTGGGAGCAGTTCATAGACTTTTACATAATTATGCCGTTAATGAGATACCAGGGAAGCCACATGTGCAGGAGGAATTATTGCCAAACTTCCTTGTCTTCAACATAGTCTTTAATTTTATAATATGTTTTCTTGATAAAGACTCGTTTGATGTGGGTTTTGAACTTCCCATCGCTATGTTCTGTAACAGACTTTGGCAACTTGTTATAAAAGCGGATACTGTTTATAAGAAATGACTTGGCTATGGTTTTATAGCTCAAGGCTTAGCAGAGCGAGCAGCTCAATCCCAAGCTTTTTTATCTTCTAAATAATCAGAAATTTTATAGTAACCATTATTACAAAGTTTGGTTGTGGTGGGTATGGTAATATTAGTTTAGTTCATGTACCAATTGTGAATTGTGGCAAATTGCTCTTGTTACAAAATAAGGTTTAATTATCCATATTATTAAATTATTAAAACTTCATTAAAATGTGTTTATTAATAAAATACCCACTCGGCTATTAACGTAAATAAAATACCAATCCGTATTACCTATGTTTTTAGTTCAATATTGTCCCGAAAGATCTATATTTTAGAACTTAGTCATCCAAGCTCATTAATGTTTTTGTTTGCATTTTCCTTAAGGCTCCGCTAGTCATCGGCTCAAACTCGTTGGTGGCGTGGCTAATATGCATGCTATTTAGTACAGTTATTTAGTTTTATTTATTTAGTATTTATTTATCTAGCTTTTGTTATTTAGTATTTATTAATCTAGCTTTTGTTTATTTATTTATATATTAAATTATTTGTTTAGTGAAATAGACGATGATTTATAACGAAAACGAGCGCGTAAAATTTCATGAACAGACCTTTGGGCGCATAGATATTATGGAAAAACTACTGGATGTATCTATTCAAAATAAAATTATTTTAACTTTTTAATAAATTATTTAAACCTCTACGGTTTCTATTTCGCCATTTTCATACTACATATATTATTTATTTACGTCCAAAAATGAGTTAAAATTAGTGTTGAAATATGGAAGTTTCGACGCTCATAACTTTTTTTTTCCAAACCATTTTTTTTTTTCGATTCTGCTTTCATACAGGGCTATATAATGACAAGACAAATTGATATAATTTTTAGTTTAGAACGTGCACCGTCACAAATACGAGTAATCACCATACTAAATTCGTATGGAAGAAATAGTGACTAGCGTAACCTTAAGAGTCGCTTAAAATTGCAATGTCTTATTATAAGATTTTTAGAGCAGTGGTGGCCGAGTGGTAACGGCCCCGACTTAAAAGTTGTAGGTCGTAGGTACGAACCCAGACAGGCGCTTAACTTTGTGTAAATTATTTTATCACCGCTGCTCTCAAAACGGTGAAGGAAAACATCGTGAGGAAACCGGCATGTCCTAGAACCCAAAAATTCGAAGACATGTGACATCTACCAATTCACACTGGGCCCGCGTGGTGGATTACGTTACCACTTCCTCTCACCGAGAGGAGGCCTGTGCCCCAGCAGTGGGGACATTATAGGCCGATTATTATAAAATTTATACCCAGTCCAATTTGTGCCCGGTTGATGGCAATAGGCTCGCCCCCTATTACATGGGACTTAAACATAACTGGCGAAATGTGGGTGTGCCTGCTACAGGGACACCTCTGCCCAACCCTTCGGGGAAACAAGGCGTGATAATGTGTTATGTTAAGTTATACCCAGTCCCATGTAATAGGCGCACCCTCTATTACTTAGGACTTAAACATCACTGGCGAAATGTGGGTGTACTATAGGTATACCTCTGCCTAACCCTTCGGGGATTACAGGCGTGATGTTATGTTATGTTCTGTTAAACCCAGTTATGATGAAAGTGTTTATTTACATATAAAGAAGTTGCTTGGAAAGAAACTGTCCGCTTGTAAAGATTAATAAAGGGGTCAACGAAAGTGTATTTAATAATGGGTCAATTTAAATTAGTTAGCGAAACTACACCGACTTGATGGTATCGATATCTTAACATCAATCTGCCTAGCTTTTCCCCAACTATTTTGGGTTTAAATACCAGTATTTTACATGGAGCGACTGCTTATCTGATCTCCACAACACAGTAACTGGGTAATACCCCTCGGTAAAACTGGTTGTTAGACTTTTGGGCATTTGACGACCCGTAACGACTGTCAAAGATCCACGAATGACTCCGAGGACCAACGGCTTAACGAAACTCCTTTGTGCCTCGGAAACGAAGGAGTTTCGGTATGTAAAGATGGTCACCATCCACGAACCAACGCCGGCAAGCGTAGTTTAACCTGATGGATCGACCCGTGGGGCTGTTATTACTTAGCCACGAGCTCCTCGATCGATATCTGAACATGATGTTTCATAAATACTAAATTGCCCCTTTTCGCCCCCATATAAGTAGAATTACCAAAAATCGTTTCTTAGTGGATGCAGCACGTAAAGAATCTACTGCCTAAATGTCGAATTTCTGCCCCAAGCGGTTTGGGCTGAGTACCGATGTAGCCAATGATAGGTATTAAGAAGAGTGTTGCCTTAGTCTAGGCAACGGCCGCGACTTCTTGACATATTTCTACTACTGGGCTGCGAGGCTTTTGACTAATTTGTGAAAGTACATTTTATGTAATCTTTTTTGGCATGTGCGTTTATTTTGTGCAGAATAAACAATTTTTCTTTCATTTCTTTTTCTTAGTTATAAGTTGTAGGTCGTAAGTTTGAACCCAGACCAGGCGCTTTAGCATAATCAGCCTTTAATGTTGCCACTGCTGGGACACAGGCCTACTGTCTGTGTGCGGAGTGGGCCGTAATCCACCACTCGGGGCCAGTGCGGGTTGATACATGCCACAAGTATTCGATTTTTTAGTTCTCAGACAAGGGTTTCCTCACGATGTTTTCCTTCACCGTTTTGAGAGCAGTGCTGATGAAATAATTTACACAAAGTAAAAAAGTGATATTGTAACGCAATTAGGCTGAAGGATAATTGCTTAGCAGTCGCAAAGTCAAAGTCAAATAATTTATTTCAAATAGGCCCATGTATGGCACTTTTTGAACGTCAAATGTACAAAATAATATAATTGATTCGAATCGCCCTTTCCAAAAGGTTTTCGTATGTAGAAGAATAGGCAAGAAACTCCACCGTTACCCTTTTAAAATGTTTTACAATAGTTTGTATAAGTACGTACATTAGTCAAATAATTATATGTGAAGACGATGCACCTAGAATAAAATTACTATACCACAATAGGTAAAAAGAATTAAATGAATGAAGCAACGACTGATGATTTAATTATGTGATAGATACATGGTGCTCACATATTTACAAAGCATTTGCGGTTACTACATCAACGAGGTAAACAGATTAATATATTTTTATTGCACTTTTCCAGGCTGGGCCCTCTTCGTGACCGCTACAGGGATAGCGCAAATCTTCCTCGCGAGCGCACTATCTAAGACTGCTGACAAAGCCGCCAACTCTGACAAGGTACAGTTTCAGATGGATGAAGGTAAACAGCTTATTTGTTTGGCTTAGAATCTACCTATTAATATTGTGAAAAAATTACTCATTTATGGTATATTTAATACTATCTAATGATTTTCTATGTTATGTACACACCGCAAAATAATGAGGTATCTAAAATTACTACCCGAAATTATTCTAATGTATAGTCAGCTTCGTAATTGCTTTAGCACTTTTGACAGCTATTCCCAGTAAGTTGAAACTTTATATGGTTGAACTTGAAATTATCTGTCACATAGACCTTGCCGTTTTTTGACGTGCAAGCGACATTAAACTTTAGTGCGATAAAGCAATTACGAGATTCACCACTACGTGCAGCAAAATGATAAGGGCCATATCACATTGGCTACTTGCGAGCGTGTATCCAGCGGGGTGATTGTTTACTACGCTCGCGGCGTGTGCGCAACGTGTTCGGTACGAGAGCGTTTGATGTGAGTGTACAACACAGAGCAAGACAAGTGAGTGTACAATATTGTGAAAACGCGGCGAACACGTCGCATGGTCGCGGCTACTTCGCTTCGCATCCGCGGACAGCACGTTCAAAAATCCCTTCGCTAGAAACACGCTGGCAAATCTTCAGTGTGATAATGCTATAAGGTATCCAAGATACTTCCAAAAACATTGCATGTCTACTGTACATACAATATTTTTGGTACTATCCCATGAAAACCTTGACCATGCTTAGAACTATGTCATGTTCCACGATGCAAAAATGGCGATGTCAAAAATTACGCGTCGACAACGTACTACACAAGGTGTAATACACCGTGACATTTAGTCGTCTCACAAAAGCAGCCCACTTCATGTATGGCGTGACCTTGCGGAAATCCATTATAAAATACAATAGAACTGGATATATTTAGTAACCTGTTCCGCTTAGCTATTTCTAAAGGGTCTTACAAAAAACCCTGAAAGAAATCGACACGTGTTTCACCTCTCAACGAGGCATCCTCAGGATGACGATTGACTTTTCGCGAACTCGAACAGGGCGTGTTGCCACACCAAGCGCTGAGCGCAGACTGAGCCTAATCGCCCGTCAACTAACAAATAACAACAACTAAACATTCATTAAAAAAAAAACATAATGTAACAATGTTTTAATTGCTCCTAGAGGTATTTTATGTCAGGTACATTGAGTGGCCCTTTGTAAGACGACTGAAAAAATTTCAAGGTGTATATCAGTTTTTTTTTTTCCTTACTGTGTAGTAGTCATTGGATACATGAAGTGGGCTGCTTTTTGCGATTGAAAAGTAATAGGTTTAATTAATGTGACAAAGTCCAAAACTGTTCAACGTTTTCGTGACCACCATTGTACCCAGTAATTTACGCGTTGTCTTCTCATGTCATCTTTGGGTGCCAAACCAAGTGTCAAAAAAGTTTTACAATTTACGTATACTTGCATAAACAAGAAACCGTTTTTCGTGATGTACAGTCAGTCTCAAAAAGATGTATACGTGGGCTAGGAACTATTATTCACACTCATATTCTAAGTCGTAAACAGGTCTACTAAACATGATATACAATTTATTTTTCACCAAAATGAAGTACAGTTAAAACAGAACAAGTATGCGCTTCGGAAATGTTCGTGTTTCCGAATTAATACGAACGTAGCGCCACAGAGTAACCCTTCGCAGAGGCAAAGGTTCTAAGTTATGTACTGCCGCCCTTTGTAGTCGTTTCGCGTTTGTATAGAGCTTTCTTTCTGTTCGGTTACCTACCCTGATGGCACCTCGCCATGTCAAGTTAATTGTTAATCTCTAATTTTCTTAACATAGTAATATGGTACTAACTTACTTTGTCTTTGGTATTTTGACTCTAACATAATATCCTATACTATTAAATGAGCAATATTTATATATATATATGTATGTATATATTTGTAAAAAACGGCTCTAATGATTTCGATAAAGTTGCAATATATGGGTTTACGGGGGCAAAAATCGATCTAGCTAGGTCTCATATCTGGGAAAATTCGTTTTCTCCATATTTTCACCCGAGCAGAGCTCGGTCGCCCAAAGTTTAGAACAAGATGGCTACCTTAGAATAATGACATGGCAGCATGGAACATCATTACATGGTTACATCATTCATGTTGAAATTATACATGTGAGAACAATGTAGAAAGACGTGCACGTTAGAACAAAGAACAATTCAAAAATTAAAATAAATTAAAAATAAGCCGTGACAGCTAAGAGATGACCAGTCCCAACTGACGGCGCCCGTTCACGAACATGACGCATGGATTAGCACCATTCAGCTCAACCATTTTGAAGGGAGCTAAAGCTGGGGGTGTTGTCGATGAGCAGACGAATTCATCAATCCTATGAAGCAATGGATTACGAATGTCATTTAAAACCCTTGGATTGTTTAAAAGTGTGTTACGCAATGGTGGCTATCGCGTATGACATCGCCGCTAGTGGCGCTAGTGTAGCCTGACGTCTCTGAAATGTCAAATGTCACTGAACGTTCACTCTTTGCGGGATTTTTTATCAGGAATTTTAAGTATTATTCATAATTTTTGTAAAGTTTATGCCATTCCTGATTAATTATGGCTTAAGATTTTAATTGTAACAACTCAGGATTGAATTTGGCAGCACTTGGAGGAAGAATAATATTTGTCTGCTTCATGCTTGCCAATTTTAGGAACATTATAATGTAATAAAAAAAAATATTGTAAAAAGAAATAGGTACTTAAACATATCCAAAAGATATCAGTAAAAGTACTGATTGGACCTTACTCGTCGGTGGCGCCAACGGGTGAGCACAAAAACGATAGCCCCCATTAAGGTGCTGGTCCACAATCTTTTTGAGGCTGACTGTAAAACTATACCATTTCATATATTTACAGTACAGATGTATTATTAGATAAATAGCTTACACAAAAATATACTAAGGACTATTTTAAAATTTTGTAATTGCTTTTTGGCAGTTGTCGCGTATATTAAATATAAATAGCTTTTAAATATTATATGAAATTTTTGAATGATTTAAATATGACTGATCCCATTGACTGAATCTCATATTGCGTCCATTTAAAGCCAAAATAAAAATATACATTATGTTTAAGCTGCAAGTTAATTTCATGCCGTTTTTGTACCAGTTAAATATGTTTTTATTCCCATTTTGTAAACTACTAAATAAATACCACTGAGTACGGATATGCCTCGGAGGCCGCTGGTAGAGGCTGAATATATATTTAAGAATATTGAATATATATTTAAAAATATTGAATTTATATTTAAGAATATTGAATATATATTTAAGATATTATTTTTATAAGCACACAGGCTTTTGCTATTTTTCATAACCTGGTTTCTGGAAGAAGGATTCAACAATAAAAAAAAATACCAGTGAAAATATTTCGAATGGCTCTAAAGTACAGCACAAAATCTGCTACCGCGCTGAAATATTAAATCGGTTATTTAAAAAAAATCTGCTGTTTCCTTGTCCTACAAAAGTGCAATACCTACGCGGTCAAAATGTAAAACAGCAAATTGTTTTTTTGATAACCGACGATATATTTCCATGATGAGGCGTCCAGAATCAGCTTCGATGTCCCACACAAGCTGTATTACTATGAAAGTTGACGTGATAAATAAAATATAATTAATAAAAAAAATACCATAAATCAAAAGTTTTTACAACGGTAGACAGAACAGAATAAAGAACCTTATTGTTACCTTAAAAAAAAAAAAACAAAATTGTTGTTGAATTCTTTTCCCACAAATTCCATAAAATATCACATCATAGTTAAGCTAGAATCATCACATTAGTTTTAGTTTTGAATAAAAACCACTGACTGAAAATAATTCCAATTTACTTAAATTTTTCGAACAATTTAGTCATTATAACTTGACGCGAAACGCGATTGGTAGCACTGAATTTTGCTGTCATGTGATTGGTAGTACTGTTCTGTCAGTCGCCATTTTGAACTCTATTAGTATTGAAATTAAGACTGCAAAATTGAGTGCTACCAATCGTGTCAGGCGTTAATTTATGAACGTACCGGCAACAGTCGTAGAGTCTGGCTACGCTAAGTCTGCAATGGAATAAATGGGCAACCCCAAAAAGTTTTATATATGGTATACTTTTACATCAGTCAGTTATGTCAGTTTCGGGGTTGTAAGTAGATCTAATGATTTTGATATTTTGCCTTTCGATTTTTGCATAATAGATTATGTGTAATAGACTATGTCTTACCTATGCTCCACCTCCATACGATGACAAAAGTGTATCAAATCCACACACCATCGTGCTAAAATGACTATTCTATAACAGGAATAAATCAGAATATAAACGAAATAATAAAAAGGCAAACAAAGTATCAAATTCTTTTTTCGTAGGACAGGATGGTGTTGCCGTCTATAAATTTTCAAATTCCACCGTTTTTTTACTTATGCAGAGTTAGCGTGGCCAGACTCTAAAAACTTTTTTTTTTAATGAGATCACTGACTAGAGATAGGACCTTTTGGGTAAACTATGAATTTATGTATTTATGTTACTGTTTTTCACTCGTGAATTAAGATAAGTTTAATTTTAAAAATAATATTTAAAAAAATATATTTTCCTATTATTATAGGCTATCTTCTTATCATTAGTCACAAATAATATCAAAGAAATGTTTAATGAATACTCATTATTGTATGCTGTAGTACCTATTTCTATTAGTTACATGTAGGGTGAAGACACCAATTTTTGGCCCGGTGGATATGTATTATTTTTATAAATTAAACCTGTAAGTTAATATAATCCCAGTTATTTTTATTAAAATAACTAGGATTGACTGATTTTAAAGCTGAAGAAAGGTATCCTTAGTATCATTTCCATAAAAAAGCATAATAAAATTATCTTTTGATATTTATTGTCCAAAAGTTGGTTGTACTAATGTTGGTTTTGATATTTTTTCTTAAAAAGATTGTATTGATGTAATATTTTAGTATCACAATATTTTTTACTGAATTAATGTATTATTTTTTCTTATTTTTAGGTGCCATAATAAATTGCTTTGGCTTTAAATGATTACTTTGGCGTTAAGAATTCTTTTTTAAGAAACTTTTAGTTACTTTTATATGATTGCAAGAAACAAATAAATGATTATCGGTGTAAAAGCTATACGTTATATGTGAACTACGCATTACACTGACGTCACGCGAGCAAAGATTGCTGCGCGACGAGCATAAATACTATGTCCTGACATTAATCGTCGGGCACCAGACACAACTGGTCTGGTCGGAGGTTCTCCTTTTCTATGGAGGATGAGTGAACTTTACACACTGTTCCTTATACCTCTTTACACCATTATAAACCTTGCAATTATATTTAAGTAAAGAATCTTAATAATGTCTAAATTAGTACTAAAAGGTAAAATGACAGTATTATTTTTTATAATTTTTCCATATTTTTGGACTTTTCCTATTTAATTGGTTGTAACCGTTTAGATGAAAAATTGCTAAGCTTTCAGTAAACGCACACTTATAGAAGATCATGTATTTTTATATGAATAAATAAGTGAAAATGTATTATGAACAAAATATACATTTAGTTAGGTACTAAAAAGTGAAAAGGATAATTTGAGTGAAAAGAGTTAGTGATTTTGATATTTAGTAGTTTAGATAATAATGCCTACGTATGGTTGACAATTGTCCTTTTCACCCTAGTGTCGTGTTTTAGATGTAGGATTATATGATACTGATTACAAAAATATACAAATTGTGTCTGTATTTTATACAAATTATTGAAATTATATACGATTTTGATTGAATTGAATATGTATTTTCATTTCCACGTAATATTTACGTCTATAGTCCATTCGTAATTATATATTAATATACATAACATCACGCCTGTATTCCCCGAAGGGTTAGGCAGAAGTGTACCTATAGTACACCCACATTTCGCCAGTTATGTTTAAGTCCAATGTAATAGGGGGCGAGCCTATTGCCATCAACCGGGCGCAAATCCAGACTCCGGAATTCCAGATGGAAAAACCCAATAACACCTTGCCTGAACCGGGAAACGAACCCAGAACTTCATACTCAGCAGTAGCGCTTTGCGACCACTAGACCAACGAGGCATGTGATATTTACTCCGGGCTGCTACTGAGAAATTCCAGATGGAAAACATAACACCTTGCCCGACCTGGGAATCGAACCCAGGACCTCATACTCAGCAGTAGCGCTTTGCGACCACTAGAACAACGAGGCAGTCTAATATATTAATATATATCTATTTATTTGCAAAATGTGTTCACTTTTTTTTCTGTAACCTTATTTATTATGTATTAATTGAAGCTTATACCTAAAAAAAAAAGTAAATATCCTAACCTAACTAAAACTATTAGTCAACTAAAATAGTTTAGTTTAGTTTATTAATAGTTTTAGTTAGGTTAGGATATTATATTTTTGATCATGCACATTGTATAAGAGACAGTTACATGCTATTACTTGGTTAAACTTGAGTATATAACCGTCAGGAGGCAGCATAATCATCCTATAATGTTCCCACTGATGGGACACAGGCCTCTCAGTGAGAGGGATTGGGCCGTAATCCACCGCGCGGGCCCAGTTTGGGTTGGTAGGTGTCACATGTCTTCGAATTTTTGGTTCTAGGAAATGCCGGTTTCCTCACGATGTTTTCCTTTACCGTTTTGAGAGCAGTGGCAGAGCAGTGATAGCGTAGTTGTGTGAACGTCAGATTCCCAAGTCATAGCATCGCTTGACATTTGACTTTGGTATTGGCAAATTATTATTGACACCTCCGCTTTATGAGTTAGGTACATTGATATATAAAAAACCAAGATGCACACTCAACGTTTAAAAAACGTCCCCAAAAAATGAGCGCAACATTCTAAATTGTGCGCTCATTTCAAATAGTCTCGCGTCGCTCGCGTCTGGAAGCAGTCGTTAAAAATGCTGAAGTGTTCTGTGATAAATTGTAAAAATATTACGTCAAGAAGGTTAAAAAAGGATGGGATATCGTATTTTCGGTAAGTAAAAAACTTATTCACTAGTTTTTGTTGTTTTTATGACCGATTATAACAAGCAATGTGTGATTTTGATTTATTTTTTCTAAAAACTTCATTCAACGCTCAAAGTAAAATACGGCTAACTTCAATGGCTGCTTGGTCAGTGTTAGAACAACGCATTACAGTCACCTTTTTATTTTAGTCGCATTATAAAAATGACCCTGTTCTAATAAGTGGAGTCGATTATTTTTTTGTTTGTGTTTCTTTTTATTAATAAATTTATGTACTGTTGAACCTTTTTTGTATGTAGTTTTTGAAAAATATATATATTTACGTTACATAACGTGTAGGTCAGGAGGTAGCCAATTTAACATTTTTATAATGTTCGTAAATATTATGATGTATAACGATTCATTTATGGGCCAACTTATGAGTTCGCGACATGCGGCATGCTAAGGATAGACTGAAGTGTCGCGTAGTCTGTAGTCTGTAAGTGTCACATTAGAAACTTCATGGAAACTTCTAATTTTTATATTTTAGTTTTCCTCGTGACCCAATACGATGTGGAGAATGGACATCAATCGTCAGCCAACAAAGGCGAGAAGATTTTTTAAAGTCGAATAATTCAAGCGTCGTTTGTTCCGAGCATTTTTGGATGAAGATATGTATGTCACTTTAAAAGGCATAAAACGTCTTCGTAAAACGGCTGTTCTTTATATTTAATTAAACAATTTTAACAGTTATTATTAGTTTTTTGATATACCCATAGGCTACCCAAAAACATATTTATGCAGAAATAAAAGTATATTTATGTGTTTAAAACACAATTTTACAAACTCTTAAAATACTAACTAATAACGTAAGATGAAAAAAAAAAAAGTCATGTTCGACTCCACTCAATACCTTGTCCTACCGACCACGATCGGTCGTAAAATTTTATTGCTTTAAGTACCTGCGTTGTAATAACAACTTTAAACAATTGGCGTAAGGTTGAACTTGCAATAATATATGCTTGTAGCTTATAGAAAGACAGAAATAGAGTTTCGGGACACTTTCGAGCGTTACTTTTATTCGAGACTGTGCATCTTGGGTTTTTATATCAATGGTTAGGTACCTCGTAATGCTGCCTATTTTCTGGAGCGGAGCGAGGCAGCGGAGCGGAGAAATGTGCTGATATTAACTAATAGGAGCGGAGCTCTGAACCGAAGTTTAGATTCTATTGGTTAATATTGGCACATTTCTCCGCTCCGCTGCCTCACTCTGCTCCAGAGGACAGGCAGCCTAAACGTTAAGTCCGCTTGAATGAGACTGATAATAAAGGTATGAAAAACAAGGAGGAAAGTTCCTAATCCTCCATAGCAAAGGGAGGATTTTCCGACCAGGCGGGTGCTATGTCTGGTGGACTACTGCCTGATGTGTTTTTTTTTTTAGGTAGGGCATCTCGTAGTTGACCTCTGAGATCATGACTACTTAACCGGGCTTTCCTGTGGGTGCCTTAACTACTACTACACTTAAAACCTCCAGCCAGGGGTTATTCAACTATGCTAAGTAAAACTAGGTGAACGCTCGCTACTGGCACCCCCTGTGGGGTACGAACCTTAGCTTAGGGCGTCAACCGGAGGGAGGACATCAAGGATGGGACGGGCTGGATCAAAGTTTTGATCATGATTATTAGTCAGGGAATTTAAAGCTACGTGCTCAGCTGCAACAATTGCTGGCACCTCGTTATCGAGCAAGGGTCGGGGGGGAGTATCATTTAGTCGGGGAATCAAAGTTTTGATCATGATTATTGCCCGATGATTGATGTGGGGACGTTGTATATATGCTAATCAAGCGAATAATTCTTCATACGCGATGCAGGATTTTGCGTGACGTCAATGTGTTGAGTAGTTCGAATGGCGCTGTAGATCCTGCCACACTGGCATAGGAGTTTGGATCTAGCCTATTGTCCCAGAGTCCCAGGAACTAACTTGGGTGAAGTCAGGCAGCGGCTCTCTATGGTGATAAATTATTCTGACCCCGAAAACTGCGTGCCCAAAGACTGGCTCTTTAAGAACATCCTGACACTTAGCCACATAAGTACTCAAAGGCATGTTTTTTCTAAGAAGTCCATGTAGATCGTGAGCATAATTGCAGAACGAAATTACATGATAATTATGCCTACTCATCAGAATAATTTCATTCTAAGAAAAAGTCAGTTTTCCTTATGCCAATGTCAAAAGTATTTCGCGTGTAAAGAATACAGATTTCTCCTTTTATTTTGAGTCTACGGTATAGGCACCTAATATTAACATAGCCTCATAAGCAATGATCGGAGTAGGTAGATTGATTTTACGTACTCGCATCATGAATAGTCATAAAAATCATAACATGGATAAGCCTTTTTTCTGGGATTTCATTTTGGTACTTACGGGATTGAATCAAATATTGTAAAAGTAAGGATTCTTAAACTACTACATTAGAAATTTATAGAATGCGATAGATAAACATTTAAAATAGTTTTTTTTCTTATTTATCACGTAAAAAAGTGAATCTTACTGTTGTGCGTCCATTCGAAACTTACATAATATGACTAATTTAGTAGTTATTTCTTGTCAGTGTATTATCTGCTGCTTGTAATTGTTATTATTCTTGAATAAATAAATAAAAATATCTTTTTATACTTCTTAATATTTTTTCGTATTCAATGCAATGACAGCAAAAGGGTTAAACATTTCTAATTCATATTGATGTATTCTTTATTCTACACATTACAACATTTGAAATTCCTTAAAAAAATCTTAATAATTTCAAAATCCCGCAATCCCGGAGGCATATCCATACTAATATATACGTGCCAGTCCATTGCCCCCAAATCAATTTACCTACTCTGATCACTGCTCATAAGATAAGGTATGATTGATTCCTGAATACTCCCAAAAGATGTGTACACGTTCAGTGCCGGGAACCCTCCTGGAGGGTTCACCTAGTCGCATATGGGATGCCGGGAGCCCTCGCGGAGGGCTCATTTTAAATGTAGGTTTTTTAGCGAATACAGTATTATAAACAAGATTTATTATTATATGCGTTAGTTTTTCAATCCAAGCATATTTTTTTTTTTTGTTACGGTTACAAATATTCACAAAAAAATGTAAAAGGTTGGAAGCTACATATAGTGACAACACCCCCTGAAAACACTATTTTACTTCGTTTTTCAGTGTTTTATAACACGGTTTTAACCTAATGCCGTCGACCGTCTGCGATGGTTAATTTTAGCGCAAACGTAATGCCGGTAACCCTCCCAGTGGGTTTACTTCCAATATGTATGGCAGCATGGCGTATGAGTTCTATGAAAAGTGGGTGGAGTCGAAAGTGTTAGTACCATGTAATAGGAGGCGTGTCTAATTGTCATTACTCGGGCAAAAATCCAGACTCCAGGGTGCTACTGAGACGGGGTTCGCTAGGGCCGATGCCTGCCGGGGGTTGCGAAGAAAACCGAAAGGGAGATCGTGGCCCCCGGCAACAGGGCAACTGAAGGAACGCGGGTGGGTTTTAGTCAGCAAGAGTTTGACACACCCTCTCGCTCCGCCCAGAGCGGGAGAAGTTATTTGATAATTTCCCAACCAAAAAAAAAGGGTGCTACTGAGAAATTCCTATTCCCCAGAAGACTGTCCGAACTGGTAATCAAGCCGCAGCACAGGAGCATACTACATAAGTTGGACGAGAGAAACGCGGCGGTAGCACGGATGAATACAGATTATTCACTCCGAATTTTAGGTATGAAGCTACAAGTACGCGGCGGGCTCGACTTGTCGGGCCAATTCAGTGAGTGTAACGTAGTCGGAAGATATTAATTATAAGAGTTACGCGATAGAGAGGCAACTTCTAGGTGAATATAATTGTCGGTAATTTGCGCTGTGCGACCTGAATTGTAATTTATTGTGTCGTAGCAGGAGTCGCTTTTTAACCGACTACAAAAAAAAGGAGGAGGTTCTCAATTCGACTGTATTTTTTTATGTTTGTTACCTCAGAACTTTCGATTGCCTGAACCGATTTTGATGATTCTTTTTTTATTTGAAAGCTGGTACTTCCCGTGTGGTCCCAATGTGGTCTAGTTCTGATAATGGCATCCATGAGAAAACCATATGTCTTAAATTTGCATTAAGTATGTGCGTGACAAATGGATGAATAACTCAATATCGCGCCAATCGATTTCGATGATATTTTGTTTATGGTAACTCATGCAATATTTCTTGGAAAGCACCATTTGGTGAAGTGGAACTGGTGATAAAGACGTATTTACGAAATTTAATGTAGTGTTTTTTTGGAAGTCGGTTTTTTTTTGTATAAAAGTTTTTTTATTTAATTATTATTGCGAAGTGAATGCCATCTGTATTCACTATGCTTTCATAATTATTATCGCCGCGATGATATTGCTGTGGAGATTGATTCATAGAGTTTCTACTTACTATTATGGCACGGTGAGACTATCGCCCGATTTTCTTGCCACTTACATGTTAAAAGTCTAATAGCTATCCTGTATTTCTTAAGAAGGTACCTAGTATAACTATAGGTACTTACTAAAGGAATGAGGTGTGTAAACCATTTTCCTGAGAACAATACGTTATGGAAGGTACGAACTCCGAAGGTGCCTAATCACGGCACGCAATCGTGGACTAGATGAAGGAAACAAGAACATGGAATATGTTGGTATAACCTTTTTTTTTTTGTTCCTGTGTGGAAAATCCTCGTGGATGTCCTCCGCCCTGGGGGAGGCGAAGGGGTCTGTCAGACTCCTACTGATTAAAAACCACCCCGGTGTTCCCTTCCCACACTTGGACGGGGATCATGAGATCTAGTGCGCCTTCCATGATCCCCGACTGGTGCCGGCCCGCTTTTGCAGACCACGTTATGCCCGCGGGTGGAGTGAGGTGTTAGACTCCCCCCGCGACGTCAAATAGGGGCGCGCGTGGAACACTACGCGCCACCACTTCGGGTCATGTTGGTATAACCTAACCTAACCTGACTGCCTCGTCGGTCTAGTGGTCGCAAGCGCTACTGCTGAGTATGACGTCCTGGGTTCGATTCCCGGATCGGGCAAAGTGTTATTGGGTTTTCCATCAGGAATTTCTCAGTAACAGTCCAGAGTCTGGATTTGTGCCCGGTTGATGGCAATAGGCTCGCCTCCTATTACATGGGACTGAAACAACTGGCGAAATGTGGGTGTACTATAGGTACACCTCTGCCTAACCCTTCGGGGATTACAGGCGTGATGTTATGTTATGCTAACCTAACCTAAACTAAAAAATTATTAACTAAGTGCAAGCTGCAGCTCAATGAAAGTGTTGGAGATTAATGGGGTGCGTGGTGGTCCAGTGGTAACGGGTCCGCTAGCCACGGCCACTGCTGATACACAGGCCTCTTCTTTCTGTGAGAGGGAGTGGGCTATAATCCACCATGCGGATCCAGTGTGGGTTGGTGGATGTCAGATGTCTTCGAAATTTTGGTTCTAGGCATAGATGTACCTATTACACAGGCCGACAAAATTTTTAACCAGAAACCGGACTATATATTTCCGAAGGTTTTCGATGCGTTGAATCCAAATCTGGCCTCAGAATTGCTCTAACACGTCAGGTTTCTGAGATATCCTAACCTAAAAGTGCAAAACGTACCGTTTTTGCCCGATTTTGAGGTTATGTAGACTCACGAATTATTTTTTCTAAAAAAAAAAAAATGTTACCATATTAAAGAACAAGTCTCCTTCTTTCAAATGCCGTTGAGTTCGCTCAAATATTTTTGTCGTTGAGATATCGTGTTTTGAAGTTCTCATCTTTTATCACGTCTATGATCTCAATTGGTTTTCAGGTGTACGAAAATATGAGAACTTCAAAACACGAAATCTCAGCGAAAAAACAAATAGTTTCTGGTTAAGAAGTTTGGTTAAATTTTGTTGGCCTGTGTTATTAAAACTGTTGTTCTAGGACATGCCGGTTTCCTAACGATGTTTTCCTTCACCGTTTTTGAGAACAGTGGTGATGGAATAATTTACACAAAGTAAAGAGCTTGCTTGGGTTCGTACCCCCGGCCTAAAACTCTTAAGCCGCGGCCTTTATGACTGGGCCAACACTGCTCTCATTTACTGACGTAGGTAATATTAAACTTATGAGTTTTCTCCGCATCCATTTAGATTTGAGGCTGTACGTTCGTCCATTCTAACTCGCGATCTTGACCCGTCTTGTGTAGGTACCTAGGCACCTCCGAGCTGTGCTACATACCAAACATTATTATCTGTACGTAAATCTTAATCTGTAACCCTAGCACGAACACTTGTGTTTGTTACATACTTACCTACTTACCTAGACGACGTGTTTTTCGTCGATTGACTATTTTCGTGAAATTCGCAAATTAAGTACTTAATAGGTATAGCGTGTAACGAAAACACTGTCCTATCCGTGAGGGTGGTTTTAAGAATCATACTGAGACTTGAGAGTCTATATCGACGGCTCCTAAGTATACTGAGTCAACTATACTTCTAATAACTTTACAGGAAGGCGATAAGAAGATCAAATGGTTATATTTAAATTGTTATGACAACCAAGAAAAAATAACTAACTATAGTGAATTAAATATAATAAAGCCTTTCATCTGTACACAATAAATTTAATATTATTTTATTAATTTATGAGATAATGTAGATAGACTAGTATACGGCGATTATTTGTTTCTTAAAAATGGATCAAGTACCACTTACATTTTTATACGTCGCATTATTAAATCTACGTTAGGGGGATTAATTACTTTACAAGTGTGGCAAATAATATTTTTATTTAGTTATTAGATTTTTTTATATATTATATTGTGTGTCATCCTAAAATTGAGTCAAGTGTGGTACAAAATAGTTAAAACAATAAAAAACGCCCTTAATGTTTAATATTTTAATCAAAGAGAGAACTAAATTGGTATTGGTAACATTAGCACAACTTTAGGATATCTATAAAAATAACAAAAAAAAAAATAACAAAAATCAACAATACTAGGTACCAATAGAAACAAAAACTTAAGTTGGTCTAGTCTTAAGTAATAATAAAAATACAACTTGCACGTTTCTGTAAAAAAGGAGAATTATTTGTGAATTGTTTGAAATCACTATAATTTAGGAACAAAACAAACAAAATAAATCTTTCTTATTTTTTTTTAAAGAAAATCACAATTCTTATTATTATCCTTATACTGAGTATCAAATAAAATCAGTCTCAAAAAATGTACTTATGAGCTAATTACTTAATAATTATCTACGAAAAAAAAAACAATCTAAACAAAGAAAAAAGACAAATTATTAATTATTCTGAATCGCTTTCATTTCTATTGCTGTCAGTCTTAATCAAACTAGAAAAAAACAAGTGATATTCCTTAGGTATCACTAATTTGTTGCACATGTCCATTAAATCTTTGTGTTTATTTTTATCTATTGGGATTGGCCTGTTGTAAGCTGGGCGAAGATCACGAAAATCTATATTAGGGACAGTTTGATTACGTGTTGCTTTAGGTTTATTAGCACAGTCAATACAGTTATAAGAATCTTCCATGTAACTAGTTTTGAAACATAATTTGTAAGGATTTTCTGGCTCAATTTTTATTTCAGTGACTTTATTCCATTGCATCTTAGATCCATCACAGGCAAAATTCCAGTTGTTAACCTTTGTAAGCATTGTTTTGAAGTCCATCACAATATCTTGAGACACTTCGGTGACCTTATAAGGTTTATCGTCGGTTTTAGCAAATTGAAACGCCATGTACCATTGGGCAGGCGTATATAGTATTTTGTCTTTCGTCTGTCTTTCTATAAGCGCATGCATACTATCTCCCTCGTTTTGGGTGTGACCAACAATCAGAAAACGATGACTAATTTTTATTTTGTATTTATAACTTGCCATCATATACATTAAAAAAACAATTCTGTTCCGATTCTGACCACTGCAGTTATCAGACCAGAATCGGTAATCTTTTATACCTGCCATAACTGTTTGTTCAATAAATTTAAAAACACAGCTAGCAATTTCATTTGCTCCTCTTTTAGCAGTTTGTTGGTGCCAGGCAAAGCAATAACCTTGACGATGTCCTAGATCAAATACAGTAAAATTATAAACGGTGAGTTTTCGTTTATAATAAAATGTGCTTACGTTCCCATGGGGTACATTCAAGCACTTTTGGAGATCGTAAGCGGCTGTCAGTATTTCTGGATTCTGTTGCGCTAATTCTTTGGCTTCTGCTTTCAGCTGTGTTGCTAAATCTTTTTGTTTCAAGTGCTCTGCCTGTTTTTCTGCTTCTTGTTTCGCGTGTTGTTTATTATTTTCAAATATGTGACATTCTTCACATACATCTTTTTTCGGCTTATGGAAACTAATGTTTATATTGTTGTTGATAATGTCACGATATTGCCGCACATTAGTTATTTTATTTGTGTATTTACTGGAATCAAACCATTCTTCATACAGTCTAAACATTTTAGGAAACGATAGAGACCTGTCAAGATACTTCTTGTTGGAATCTTTACGAATATAATGTGATTCCACAGGCGAAAAACTTGCAACATGATCAAGCACACTTCGTTTCATTACATCAGTTATTTTTTTTCTGATGGTGAACATGCTTTCCTCGCTGATCAGACTGTACAGCTCCTTGTCCTTTCTCTAGTTTTTCTAAAGCTGTATAAAGGAAATTGAAACTTATAGATAAGGTATTTAAAAACATGGTTTTACATACAGGTATCTTCCTTATAACAACGTTATCTGTTTCGTAAATAGGTAAAGTATAAGAAATAGTACTCAGTTTTTTAGTATTCTCCTTGTCTGTTGTTATCCTCTTCTTTATTTCTTTGGTAGCATACTTCGTCAAAAAGTCCCACTGCCTGGAATGATCTCCAATGTCCCAAAACGTTTTACATATCTTTGATCTAGTCTCTCCGGATATTTTTTCATAACATTTCTTTCTACACGTTGTAGGACATGAAGGTTTCAGTAGTTTTTTATTATGCACTTTTCCATTTCTACTAATATATTGTAAACCTCTGTTGACATTTCGTTTCCTTACCTCATCCTTCCAGTCCTTCAGACAACGTTCTCTTTTTCTACCTTTGCTTTTTTTAGTTCCAAAAATTCGCTTACGTCTCTGAAAAGTTGGAGTAGTTACTGGAGAGTCTGTATCGTTAACGTCAGTTGCGGGCGTAGCGACAGGATTATCAAGACAAACACAAATTGGTGAAGGATAAAAATCAATATAAGGTGATGGCATTGGAGTATCCTCGTCTGATTTTTCATGATAGTTACTAGTGCTAAGATTTTCTTTGATATTCGATTCAAGAGGCTCTGAGTTTTTATAAAAAATATGTGGATTAGGAGTGTTTGGTTGAGAATCTTCAATTACTGATGACGGTGAAGAGTTAGTAGGTAGCAAGGTCCCAGTTTTATTACAAGGTTCTTCAGTGAAGTGTTTATTGTCAGGAGTCGGGGAAAATTCAGGAATATCATTCGGAAAAATAGAAGAGTTTGATGGCAGATTTTGTAATAAGATATTGGTATCTTCCAAATCAATACCATCTAATATTGATAATTCTTCTTGGGTAAAATTCGCATTTGAAGGCAGTGGAGAATCTGAAAGAAAATCACACATAATTACACATTGTAATAACTACAACTCATAAAATCTAAAACTAAAACCATGTAGTTCTCGTTCCTATTAACTATCTATCTCAATCCAAGACCAACAATATTTTATGTATTTCGTCAAGGCCCCGTCTATCTCTGTACCAAATCTCATCAAAATCAGTTTAGCAGTTTAGGCGTGAAAACGCAACAAACAGACAGCCAGTTAGATAGACAAAGTTACTTTTGCATTTATAATCATGGTTAAAAGTTAGGATTCTTAATATTATTAATTAAAAATATGAATTGATTAACGTAACAACAATGTTTTATCCGATTTTGAATCGTACAATTTGTTTAAATAAATCAGCAGAATGAGTCAAGTTAATGCTTTGTAAAAATTGTTCAACGTATACTGAGCTATCTACAGTTCAACCAGTATACGCGGTTTACTTTCAAAATGAAATAATAATCAAATTAACTATTTTTCTACACTAATAAACAATAATTTAACTCCACTTACCTCTTTCCGCTTCATTTTGAACATTATCACAAGCTTCAGAAGTATTTTCTTTATTAACATCATAATTATCATATTTTTCATTCACTAAATTAATGATTTTTCGAGACCTAGTACTCATCACCACTTACTATAAAATTATGACTCTAAATTTAAATAAAAATAACACAAGAAAAGCAACTATTTCTTGATAACAAAAAGCAGACAATAACGTCCGCACACCCCGCTGTTCCGCCGTATACTGAGCCAGTTTGAACTTGCACCGAAATGAACGCATTCGCGTCCCGCGTATATTGGTAGCAAACACTTGACTCAGTTTACTGTGTGCAAAATAAATAAATTACTATACTTGATCGAGTATACGCTATTTTTTTTTTGGTTATTTATAAGGTTTTTTTTTTTTCTTTTACATGTTAATAGAAAATGATCTAATTATTGTTAATACACAAAAAAGTGCAATTCTTAAATTTTGTTAGTTGACTCAGTATACTTAGGAGCCGTCGATATAAGTGATAATTTTCTGGAAGGAACAAAAAATAAATCGCCGCATTTTTTTTCAATGGGGACTTTTACCGGGTAACTTACATGGGGCGCGGGCGGCGGCGCGCGGTTGGCGGTAGTTGTCTTGTTGAATTGAGAAAATGCATTACCCGCTGGTCTTTCATAGATTAATTATAATCAGAATGTGATTTCAATTCTCTAGTCTTTGGATAAGGCATTTTGTGTATGGTAAAGGCTCGTACAGACCAGCGCGACACGGGTCGCGTTGCCTGTCGCGCCCGCGATATCACGCTGGTCTGTACGAGCCTAACTCGTAATTACCAAAGGAAAAATATGAACAATTATTATCTTCTCGAACTCTTGTGATCCAGGAACTCCTAGTAAAGAGCCAGGGCTTCACAAATGTTTGTGGCTGAAGTGAAAATAAATAAATGACTTGGGTTTTTTTTTTTAACAAACTTAAACGTATTTTAATCGTCCTTCAAAGACGTGTCAGCTATTAAAGAAAAACAACGTAAAAGTCTAGATTTATAATACAATGCATAGCAATTAATGTGACCCACATCTAATTTACATCGAAAGGAAACGCATATCGGTTCGATCAATCAAAATATATCAACATTTTTGTGAACAATTTACAAATTCTCTTGAATAGTTATCAGGGTGAGGGTGAGATGCGACATGTAGCGGGTTTTAGACGCAGATATATGACAGTGACCTTGAGTGGTTAGCTTGCGTGTTCTGTACTGAGCTCACGCAACGCGTCGTACATCCAGCCAGTAATAGAAATCGCCCATCAAGGAGCGCTGTCCCGAATTAGACGCATTATTAATTTATTATACATAAAACAAAAGGTATTTTAATAAAACGCGTATACTAAAAGATTAATAATTTAATTATCTTTTAAATGGTGAAGGTTTCAGACAAATACGCTTAATAGATTTTGCGTGATTCTTAGATTTTAATCCGCGTTAGACATAACTTTACAAACTAATTTCACTATGTAATAAAAGTATAATCCAAAATATGCCTATATTAAAATATTATGAAAATGCTTTAATTTAAAACATATTTTTTTCCAAATCATTAACACTACTCGTTTAGACGTCATCTTCAGTATAAAATCATTAAAAGTCGTTTATCGTCGTCTTAAGGCGCGGAATCGTAAGCGTTTTGTTTCGTTTATCGTAGCTCTCGGTTTTCTGCAATTTGTAGGAGAGATTTCGTGAAAAGGGACGGAAATGTGTAACAGGAAGCCGGGGAAGCGCGCGCTATTTGATTTAACCAATGAACGCGCACTGTGCTAGAGTTGGCCGTCAGAAACGACCTTGACGAGACCCCGCGCCTTTAATGTTCCTTATTGAACGATTTTGATTTGATTGTGACCCAGCGCTAATGATGTATTATTTCTCTCTTTGCTGTTATAAACAACAAGCATATCTTCAATTTGTCGAAATCCTCAATGGGTTAGGATGCCTGGTGGAGATGCAGGGATATATAGAAAATACGTTTGTTTGCGGTAAACATGACGCAAAGAAAGATAATAAAAAAAAATACTTAAATAACAAATTGGGTGAAAATATGCGTCACATCCACGCAAAGCAGCCATCGCTCAGCATAATGCTGCGACCCCATGCGAGACAAAGCCCCAGCGCTGATTATCAGCGACAGCCGGCGCTGACGTGATGACGTCAATCGGTGCAGCATATAATGAAATAACAAAACAAAAATAAAATAAATACAATACTTAGTCCCAAACGTTTACACAAATTTAATATTTAAAATGGCAACATTTCGTTCCGTCGGCGACTCACGCGCCACAATTTTATTGCATATCGCTTTTCGATTAAAACCAAACGTCGGTGGCGTCTTCGGCACCTACGAATCTATCTATGGTGGATGGTTAAATAGCCTATGCATTTCATTTGTCTCAGACACAGGCGTTTCTTTTCTCACACCTTGAATTACCCGCCTACACTCGAACCATACGCTAACCAACTAAAACTTTACTATTCACAAATACATAACAAACTCTTTCATCACCTTATCCACAAACAAATAAGGCTCAAACTCGCATACCACGTGTAACCACCGTCAAACCATGAATCAATCAACTCACACGCAGTGATTACAGTAAGACAGACATTCCCTCGGGGTCCGGGGTTCGATCCTGTGCGAGGCATCAATCAAAACTCGTCTATTTTCACATTCGTGATTTACAAATCGTTTGTGTTTTTATTTTTCGTTTGAAATAAGTCGGATTTTATAGAATCCTAGTTATAGCCTGCGGGTGAGCTTCTAAAGGAAAAAGTTTTTTATTACTTTCTGATTTAATTTCGTGCAATAATTTTGGGTGATGTATGTCCTTAAATTGAGTAGTTATATCTTTTTACCCGAGTGCCTCGGAAGGAGGGTAATGTTTTTCGAGAATATGTATGTATATATATGTAATATATATATGTGATTAATATGTGTGTGTGTGATTGATATGTGTGTGTGTAACATATTAATATGTTATTATTATGTGTTAATATGTATATATATGTAATTTCTTTAGCACGCTCGCTACCGAGCGTTAGGCCGTTAGGGCTACCCTAAACGGCTTGATGGATTTTAGATGAGGTGTCGATAGATTCGTCTTAATTGTGGAAGTGACATAGGCTATAATAATATTTATACGTTTATTGCAAATACAAAAAAAAGGAAGGGAAGGTTTTTAATTATTTTTTTTTATAAAAATAAGGGTATCAAATAAAACCTAGTAATGACTTGAGTCAATCCCAAATATATAATTAGGCTGGGGAAATTAGGTTTGAACCCTGCCATAGCCGACCATAGCCTGCTCCTATCCTGAGAGCGTTTTTTTTTCTTGAATCGTGTTTTTGAACGAAGCTCTTCATATAATATTAAAAGATTAAACAGCTTCGAGGTAAAAAAAACAAAAACGCGATTTTGTGAATATAAATTTAGGCAAAATATTTAACAGGATTTAAAAAAAAAAAAATTATTTAAAAATTTGGTAAAACTTATATATTATTTCAGAAATAAACATAACAATAAACCTACAAGAAAATTAAACGCATTAAAGCTATTTTTTGTATTATTTTTGCTTTAATGTGTTTAATTTTCTTGTAAATAAAAATTAACTAAATTTAATTCTGTTACATTTTTGCCTGAACCGTTATTGCAAAAAAGACTGATTAATATCTTGCGCTAGTACAATATGTTTAATTTTGTTGGATAGCGTATTAACATATTTAATTGAGTAATTTATTGCAAAAAACTGCTGTTAATATTTTTGCAGAAGTACTTACAATAAAAAAAAAACGTAATTTAATTTTTATCGATATTTTTGTAGACGAAAATGTTTGAAAGTTTAAAAAAAAATTAAAAAAAACATCGAAAGTGTTTGTTGTTGTTTGTGGGTGTCTTATGGGTATACCTCTGCCTAGCCCTTCGGGGATTACAGGCGTGATGTTGTGTTGTGTGTGTGTTTAATTTTTTTACCTAGTTGTAATACCTAATCTCTTCGACAAACACTCCATACAAACATGTCTGTTAATATTTTTGTCTACCACGTAAAAAAAAAAAAAAAGATGTTACTTAAAAAAAAAAAAACCTACACGTGTGGGGGTGAACTTTTCGCGGTATACATTTGAACTTACCCCTTGTCTCTACTCTACACGTGAAATGAAAAAAATCACTGTTTTAAATTAAAGCAAAGGTAGCCTAAACTTCGGCGTAAATTCCCCGGACTAAATATTAAGTATACAGCGAAGGGAAAACTGTTTCCATGGATTCAGTACATGATTCAGACCATGGATTCTGAACCCCCTGCGTTGAAATTTGTCATGGAAAACTGCTGTTTCATAGAAAAGTACAATACAAATTTGTTACGGTCGCAAATCATATTTTAATCAACATATAACCTGACACTGACCTGCAAATTGCAAAAAAACGTAAAAAAAATTGAATTTCGCGGGCTACCTTAGCGCATCCCCCTTAAGTTGATTTAAAATAAGAATTTCGGGTTTAAGTATTCAAATCTCCAAATCCAAGCACTCAATTTGTAAGTGCTACTACAAATTGGCATTCAGAACGATGTTTTCTAATCGATTTGCTTACATTTTCATCAGATTTTTTTGGACCAGACCATACATAACACAAAACTCTACGTTTCTTAAAACTATTTGCACCTAAAATCAAAGATATTCCTTTCGTTTCCTTTGTTCGACTCATGTGCATGTGCGTCACGAAAGCGCCGACCAATCAGCGCTGTTCGCGCCCGCGGCCCGTCACGATTCGACGCCTTCCATATTTGAATGCATGTCCTAATGTTCTGTTCGTTTTTTAAATGTCTTTGTGTGTGTTGTTATGTAATGGTATTGGTAAATAATAAGTATTTATCGAATAATTACTTACCTAAGGTTGTTTCATTTTTTGGAGTCACGATTGCATGCCTACTTCTACTGCTTATAAATTTAAATTAACAATTATATAATAACCTCTTAGACAAATAAAAATTTGTCTGCAAAGCACCGTAAATAACGCAATGAATGTTGTTAATTCTCAAAATGAAACCCATTGCTACTATTAGTGTGTTACGCTATTACCCCGCCTAGGTTTCCTTATCGTCACTCGTAGAGGCTATTTTGAGGCACCAAAAGCAGCTTTCAAACCTCATATTTAAGTTGAAATCAGTTGTAATTAGCTGTAAAAATCTGACTGTGAAAACATTAGCGAAGTTAGCTCGCAGTGAGGTGTCATTCCACCCGTAGGTACCCAAATTTCTTGAGGAGTGGCTAGAGAAGCGCCACGGCGTCCTCACCTTCCGCCTGACGCAGGTCCTCACCGGACACGGCTGTTTCAGCAGGTTCCTGTTCATGATAAGGTGGCAGGAAACGCTCGGGTGTCACTATTGTGTAGATTGCCCGGAGGACAAGGTGGAGCATACGGTGGAGGTCTGCCCGGCTTGGGCGGAGCATTGCCGTGTCATCGTGGAGGCGATCAGTGGCGGTGATCTTACGCGTCCGGCCCTGGTTCAGGCCATGGTACGGAGCGAGAGGAAATGAGAGGCCGTCACCTCCTTCTGCGAAGCAGTAATGCTCGCGAAGAAGGAGGCGGAACGCGTGAGGGAGAGGCAAATTTCGCGCCCTCACGCCCCTAACTGCCGCAGGAGGAGACGCCCTGGGCGTTGGGAATCGCATTCCAGCCACCATAGACGTGGGCTTGCGGACGGTGGGCAATGGGTAGCTCACGGTCCGATAAGGACCAAGCCCGGGTCGACGGCGCGTTGTGTTCCACGCGCGCCTCAAAGAGATGTCAGCAGAATTGACGGGGTCCGCTAGGGCCGATGCCTGCCGGGGGTGCAAAGAAAACCGAAAGGGAGATCGTGGCCCCCGGACTTAAATATTTTAGATTATTTTTATATACCTGTACATGTGTAATATAATTCTGTTTATTCATATAAATAAATTGTTTCCTTTGAATAATAATAATTATTGCTATTTTATTTAATTATTATTGTTATATTATTTATTATTATTATATTATTTCACAAACTCACACACCTATAAATTGCGTGATTATCATCATTTTATTATTAATTCTACTACTACTACTATTATTTAAGTTTATCATTTAAATATTCATCTATTCACAGCTCACTTCACCTAAGTTTTATAAAGAATAGACGGGTAGGTGGACCATCTACTATTTCGTATTAGGTACGCAGGTTCACTTAACCTTTAACCAGTCCTGAGAGGTCATAGTCGAACAAAAACGGTTGCATAAAAACAGCTGTTACCAGCACTTGCATAGTCCGTGATTAGGTGCGGTCCAAGTAACAATTAAAATAATTATTTTATTAATTCGCAAGGAACGTATGTGAACTGCACCCTTGTGGTAATAAAAATATGGTTAGCTGGAAAATATACCGTGGGTTTATGAGGAACAGAGAAGGTAGAAACAACTCTTTTATTTTATATGAAGTGATTGTCGACAAAGATTTGACTAGCACCCGTCAAAGGAGACTAAACGCAGGAATATAAGCAGTCTCTTTTCTGATAACAACTTTGTAAACCTCATGATTTGTGTATCATCATCTGCCTAGCCTTTTCCTAAATATGTTGGGGTTGGCTTCCAGTTTAACCAGATGCAGCTGAATACCGGTACTTTACATGGAGCGACTATCTGACCTCCAGAACCCAGTTACTGGGTAGCACGATACCTTTTGATAAGACAAGGTATCAGACTTGTGTATAATTATCTGCCTAGCCTTTTCCTAACTATGTTGCGATGGGCTTCCAGTCTAACTGAATTCAGTTAAATACACAGTATTTTTACATGGAGCGACTGCATAACTGACCTCCTCAACCCAGTAACTGGGTAGCACGATACCCCTTGGTAAGACTGGTTTTCAGACTTTCGGGCTTCTAACCAGTAACGGCAGACAATTAGTAATCGCAGTTTTTAGTTATTAGCAGACAGAAGCAACCATGTCCTCTTGAAGTAATTATAACCCTGGTGACCTGGCCACAGGACACAGGATTTTTCTCAAAAACCTAAATTAGGCACCAGTGTCTTAAACTGATACCGAGTTAGTCACTAACCATACGAAAAGAAGATGAAGAGCATTGGTAATGAAATCAAGACAAGGTGACTAATAATTGCACTGCACATGGTTCAAATCGCTTGACGTTTGACTTGGGTATTGGCAAATTAATATTGACACCTCTGCTTTATGAGTTAGGTACCTCGTAATGCTGCCTATCTTCTGGAGCGGAGCGAGGCAGCAGAGCGGAGAAATGTGCCAATATTAACCAATAAGAGCAGAGCTGTGGACAGGCAGCCTTATAATGGTGAAATATAGTCTACAAGCCCAAAAAATAATAAGTCTTGATCATCTGTAACAAAAAAGAAAGATGACCTTCTGACTTTTAATTTCATAGACTTTTGTCTATACAGCTACATACCTCAAACTCAAACTCAAACTCGAAGCATTTATTTCAATTAAACCATTTACAGGCACTTTTGAATTGTCAAGGAATCGGTCAGTCAGAAATATGAAGCTAGTTGCCCATTCCAAAGCGTAGTAGGTATCTATGGAGAAGAACGGGCATGAAACTCCACGGACACTCTTTTAAATAAAAAATTGTTACAAAATATTGGTTACATCATTCATGTTGAAATCATTCGTGTTACCAAAGATAATGTTTGTCTATCAATTACAAAAGCTACTCATTAATAAAAACAAACGAAATCTCCGGAATCACGGTAGGCAGTAATTAAATTATATAAATAATTACTATCATTAAACTATTAGGTTCTGCCTGCGGGGTAAACAGAGGTGTAGTACTACCAGTCACATTTAGCTTGTATCTTTTAATTGTTATTTGTTCCTTGAATAGGGAACGAGCCTATAATTAATTGCCATGAACCGGGCAAAAACCCAGACTGCAAGCTGCTACTAAGACTGTCCTAATGAACAGATCCAATAACTGTTTGACTCGGAGATTTAATGTAGGACTTCAAGATCACCAGCCGCGCTTGCGTCCACTAGAACAGAGGTCATCAATATTTCTGAATAATAGGGATGATGCCTTGAGTAAAAAAAAAGAAATTCTATTTAGTCCGTCAGTCAGACAATAAAAGAAATATTAGATACGTATTTTTTGCTTTATTGTATTAATAAAAAAAATACTTAGATAAAACGTATTAAAAATGGGAGTGGGGGCTTGCTACGTCATAAGTAAGCATAAAATCTACATACCTACTCGTGATGTCATGGCACATTTTAACTCAATGTATCTTTTAATTGCGTACAAAAAGAAAATAATACGTGTTTTTATTTCATAATTAAAATAATTTTGCATTTTTATTTTTTACCTTGCGGACATTTTTGAATTGAAAACTTCTTTAGGCGCGTTGGGCATTTTTGAGATGGGACTAAACCATTGATTTCGCGACACTGTGACGACACCAGCTTTTGACCATTAAAAAGACATCAACGCGTTGATTACCGCTGTGTGTGGAGTAAAAGACATCAATGCTTTGATTACCGCGGTGCCGATTTTTTTTCAAGTTTTCAGTTCTGTCGGCACTCCCGGAGTTCTACTGTTTTTTTTTTTTAATTATCCATGTTCCATTTGAAAGAGATAGTTGCTTATAGTGATAGATCATGTAGATAATCCAGCTTAAAGGGTGAACATTCATTTTAGTGAACGTTCGAAGTAACAATTAAAAATATATTTTAATCCTACCGTAGAAAGAATGTTAAGCACGTAGAGGTTTATTTATAAATTTTGCTTAAAGTTAAGTGACAGTATGGTGAAACAGTCGCTAATCATTACTTAACTTTAAGCAACGTTTATAAATAAACCCCTTAATATATGAAGACACAATCCTTATCTACCGTTTAATTACTTAACAACACATCTGTATAGCTAGTCAGAACAGCAGTGACAACAGCTGTGACTTACGAGTTTTTAGGTCATGGGTTCTACACAAGCAGGCGCTTTAATTTAATTTAATTTATTTATTTATCTCAGATACAGTGATCCATATTTATGTTAGTATATCTACTTAAAAAATATGTTAGTAAACAAAGATTAAAATACATTCCACAATAATACAAAGAAAGAAAGAAAAAAGAAAGAAAGAAAGAAAGAAAAAGTATTTATTGTTATTAATTACTATAACTAAAATAAATAACTACATAGAAATAGGAACATAAAATTAAATTGTTAAATAAATTAATAAGTTAACTGCATCTTGAAATTCATTAAAATAAAATAATATAATTTACATTCTTTAAATTCATTAAAAATTAATGCTTTACTTTGTGTAAATTATTTCATCACCACTGCTCTCAAAACGGTGAAGGAAAACATCGTGAGGAAACCGGCATGTCCTAGAACCAAAAATTCGAAGACATGTGAAATCCACCAGCCCGCACTGGCCCTGCGTGATGGATTACCACTCCTTTTCACTGAAAGAGGAGGCCTGAGTCCCTGCAGTGGGAACCGTCCTTGCTATTGTCTCGGACGGTACCGTGAGCTCCTTTTTTTTTGGGTGTGAAATTATCAAGTAACTTCTCCGGCTCTGGGCGGAGCGAGAGGGCGTGTCACACTCTTACTGACTAAAACCCACCCGTGTTCCTTCGGTTGCCCTGTTGCCGGGGCCACGATCTCCCTTTCGGTTTTCTTCACACCCCCGGCAGGTACCGTGAGCACCTGCGTTTACACACACATTCACAGCGTGTTTGTTCACTTGGTAACCACAAGTAAAGCGCGCGTCGCTTTTTGAGATAAAAATGCTATACATAAAACACTAAAATTCTGCCACACTTGACAAGGCAAAAGCTAGGATGATGTTGACTTACTAAATCACAGGTAGGTATCCTATATCCTCCAGTTCACAATGCTTATTGCCCAATTAATTGGAGCTGCTGCATTGTGGTCGACTGCTAACAATCAATGAGGATTAGGTTACAAGAACTTGGATGCTAAATGCCAATCTACTAACTCCTGGGTTAATTTATTCGGAAACAAGTCGTTATACTTAGTATAATCAGCCTATTATGTTCCCACTGCTGGGACACTGGCTTTCACTTGTGAGAGGGAGTGGGTCGTAATCCACTACGCGGGCCCAGTAGCTTTACAATGAGGTTACACAGCCAAAACTCGCCGTAAATGAAATATTCTACAGCACCCCTAGCAGTCACAGAAAGAATTAAAATTCGTACCATGAGCACTATAGCTTTCAATAGGTTAACGTAATCTATTCGACAGTCATTACGTTTTTCAGCTGTTCCCATACAAAACGCCATCATGAGTCACTAATTCGACAGACGCTATCGAAAAATACGCTTGCGATAATTATAGTACGCATAGATATTAGTTTTGCATGATGCTATGAAGGACAGTGTGGTGTGTAATCAGCTTATACACCGCTGCACTGTAAAATTTTAGTCGTCTTACAAAAGCAGCCCACTTCATGTACCCAATGACTACTAAACATTAATAAAAAAATATTGATATATAAGACGACAGATTTTTGCTAAAAAAACATGTTTATTTTCAATTGGGGGTATTTTTTTTTCCCACAATTTTCATTTTAAGAGGCCCCTAATTACTTTCAATTAGTTTAAAAGTTACACCGTTTTTTTTTTTAATTCCAATAAAAATATTTAAAAAATATTAAAGTATTTTTAAATATTTTTTTCCGTCGATAAAATTAGACACAAATTCCCTCATTTCGATATGTGCACATTATAAACACTCACACTGTATTATATTTTTTTAATGAATGTTTAGTAGTCATTGGATACATAAAGTCGGCTGCTTGTTTACTAAAATGTCACGGTGTATACGGGATCAATAGGATTCAACTCTTACCAATGGTTTTATATGCCACGCCATTTGTCGAGCTTCATAGCTAATACGACTTTGATCGACTCCGAAATTAAACTGCACGTAAGTAATGCATAAGTAAAAAGTTACTTTTATTTTTAATACCCACCTGCACCGTGAGTAAAACCTCTTTTTCTTCAAACAACAATTAAAAACCCATAATTATTATTACTCCGCTGATTTCTTTACAAAAGCATGTTATTATGAAATCAATGAAACCTGTATTCGATACATCATGTTGAATAAGTTAGAAAATAATTGAGACAGGCCGAAATTTTCGCCTTTTGTTTTCAATGTGCACGTCTAAAATAACCACAAACCTGCAATTCAGTTTTCATTGGTTTCGCGAGTTGATATTGTAGGGTGACCATTGATTAAGATCTGTCAGGATAATCTTTCAAAGTAAATGCTAGGATTTTTTTTAAATCTTGTAGGAGTTATAAAACCACAAACGGACATGGGCTTCAAACTTTTTATCAACCCTCTCTGGCGGGGGATTCAAAGATACCTATTGTAAGCAATTTCAAATATAAACAATTCGAGCGAGTTACCAACAAGCCTTTATCTTAAGCCTATAAACGTGTATCCCAGTAGCAGTAGTAGATCATTGGGCCCGGCTCAAAGGGGCTCTAGGATCCCCAAGGCATTTTAGTTCTTCCGTGACAAAATCTTAAAACGAATTGAAATTCGAATTCAAAATATTTTCATTTCACATAAACCTACATGGGCACTTATGAAACGTCAGAAGCTAGTTGCACGGTTCCAATTGGTCGTTTCCTATGGAGAAGAGCCGGCAAGAAACTCCACGGTTACTCTTTTAAAAATAATTGGCTTTTATAATTCTTTCAAATAACAGTGTGACTAGGTATGGGAGAACAGTGTAGGTCTTTCAATAAGTGCCAGGTACCTACTTAAGAAAATAGAAAATGGTCAACAAATCTACAGTCCACTAAGCCTACAGCGTTCTCACATTCACAAAATAGAAAGAATCTATACAAAAGATATATAAATTAATAAAAATAAAAACCTATTTTAAGTAAACGCAATTACATGATTGCTATTACAACTGTAATAAATCTGAATAATTATCATGTGCACAAAAGCCACTAATAAAGAACTTGATATTATTGTAAATAACTACATAAGGTACAATAAAATTATTGTCATTAATTATCCTTAAAGTATTATGTTTTTAAGTTTATAATTTCTATAATATGTTTTGTTTACGTGACAAATTTTGAATCCAAGCGCCACTCAGCGTTGCCAGATTTTTTTTTTGCCAAGTCGGGATTCTGAAACTTTTTGAGTAATAAAAGCGGGATTCTATCGTCGAAAGCGGGACATAGTAAAAAAACGTATATAATCTGAAGTTTTTAAATATTTAACTTTTTTTAAGTTTTAAGTTACGTTTACGTGACAATAGATAGTAAAAATAGCCATAAAAATGTATTTTAATAAAATATGATATTTTAAATCAGATTTACCTACCGTTAGGTAGTTGAGTCTTCTTAGTCTTCTGAATAAAAAAAATATATAAAAAGCAAAAATAAGGGGGAAAAAAGTGGGACCGAGTCTGTCCCGCGGGGGACATATAATTTTGATTTAAAAATCGGGACGGGCCCGCCAAAATCGGGACGTCTGGCAACGCTGGCGCCACTCATTTTGCTACTCACGCTACCTCCACTGACAGCAGCGCTTCGCGGCGATCGCGCCGACGTGATACCTATTGCAAGTGTCATTTTTTGTGTTCACTTTGCTAAAACCTACCTTCAGCGGGTCAAGCCTCTCCCAAATGTCAATCCTGGATCCGCCACAGCTGTATCCGATTGAATACCAATACCTATGTACTCACGGTACACCGTGCGATCAGCAAAGTTACTTTAAATTATTTTTTCTTGTCATACCTACATGCAATCAGTAAATTATAACTAACTAAATAATTTGCGTAACTGTCATCATATTGTACCCATTATTATGGTGTATTATGTTTATGTTGTTAACAGTTATAGAAATATCCCTTAAAAGCTTTGAAAGGTGTATCGCTAGCCTCATAAAGTGTCTTGATTATAGTGAGTTAATGTGTCTTAGGATAAGTGCATTTTTTTATTGTACCGACACCGAGGATAAATAAAGATATTTGAAAATGAAAAAAAAAAAAATGAATGAATTATTCTCTTAAATTACTACATACAATATTTATTAAAATACCATATTCACTGCGATTGGTGATAGCAACTTGTATGTGCAAAAAAGAACTGAAAGACCTTATACCTACTTAGTTCTTCTCTCATGTCTGCACTGCATCTTCATAAATCTACAATAATAAATGGTCATGCTGTCGTGAACACACTCATGCACACACATACACACAAACACACACACACACACAAACACACACACACACACACACACACACACACACACACACACACGCGCGCACGCTCGCACACAATCACCATTACAGGCTATTTCTAACCATTTTTTATTGTTTTGTATTATTTTAGGTTTTTTATTTTCTCCTTCGTTAATCTTATTGCATAAGTTTTCAATTGTATTTCCTCCCGGGAGAGGGCGCTGGCTCTTGTAACACAGGTTAACCACCTAGCACAAGTGTCAGGGACTTCACACAGTTTGTTACCACTTTTTATGTAATAAAGATTATTATTATTAAAAGATAAAAGCGAAAAGTTGCTTGTTCTTACATTATTAAAATTAACAACTCTCTGACACTTAAAAATCCCCCGTTTTTCGCCAAAAATATCCCATTTTCCCTCCCACAGTCACCCTACTACACACATCCACCCGTGAGAACCGGTCGGGAATCGAACCCCCTATAATCAACCAATCGGTACACCGCAATTAGATCAGACGGACAGACGTACACTTCACTTATGTATAGGATATACATATATTTGTTATATGCCAGGCAGGTTCAAACCTGCCATGTATGTTCCGGACTTTTTCGATGTAATAATTTAGTTACAGCATGCGGTCGCGTAAATACAAAGGCAGATGCAACACAGACACTCCTAGTCTGCACTGCATTATTTTGCGAATGGCTAGCAGTAATAGTCCGTCGGAACCCAGCTGCAACACAGCGGTTTGAATTGCAGCCGCATTTGTTTGTATAAGGCAATGAAAAGGCGGATTTTATAAACTGTCGAAAATTGTGAACTAGGTGATATGGGTTAGGTTAGGTTAGAATCGTGACCAACCGCGCGCGAGCTAAGCGAGCGAAGCAAACTGAGCGAGTGCAGCCAGTGGTTCCGAAGCAGTGGTCGGCGAAAGCTTCTTCCGAGTTACTCGCAGCTAGACAGGCTACTAAGTATTAGCGCAAGGTGCGTTGTAATTATAACTCATAATATTGCAGTGTATGACAGAGCGAGTATTTATAAGGTGTATTGCATTCGTTTTTGTTAAAACAATGTCTTTCGGAGCCGATCACATTGCAGACAGTTTTCAAATGTCTGTGGTGTAATCGTGTTTGTAATAATTTATTCATACGGACGCGGCTGTGTTACAGAACAACTATTAAGATGTCTATGTTGTATCCGCCTTTGTATTTACGCTATCTGGTCGTTACTACTTACTCTCACATCGAGGAACTGCCCCATTGGTCTCGTAGTCGCTAGCGCAACTACTGAGCGTGGGGTCCTAGATTCGGTTGCCAGATCGGGCAAAGTGTTAATTAGGTTTTTCCATTAGGTATTTCTCAGTAGCAGCACGGAGTATGGAAGTTGGTGGTGTGACACCCCCGTGCCTCGGGAAGTATGTAAAGCCGTTGCTCGCTCTCAGAAGTCGTGTCGGATTACCGTCCCATCGGACTATGAGCAGCAACACAGAGAACAGAGAGAACAGCAACAACACACAAAACAACAACACACGCAACAAAATACACAACAACAACAATAACACAACACACAACACTACAAACTAAAATTAAAATTTCATCCATTTTTAAACCCCTATGCATAATATTTTTATGCTTAACTAATTACGATAGTAACACTGCTTACCCCGTTACGCCTCATAAGGTTGCTGTTACGTATGTTCTCAGTAAAAAGTGTTAACAAATGATGCATACGAAGTAGGAGTAGATTGTATCAGTTTGTCGGATCATTGGGTTAGCAACTATGTTGTTGATTAGGAGTGCTGACAGGAATGCAACGTAATGATCGCACTGAGCAGTGATAGCCTAGTGGTGTGACCGCCAGACTGCCAAGTCATAGGTCTCGAGTTCGAACCCAACGCACACACCTCTGACTTTTCGGATTCATGTGCGTACTGTATAATTATCACTTGCTTAAAAAATGGTGAAGGAAAATATCGTGAGGAAACCTGCCTGAGAAATATTTCTCGACGGTATGTGAAGAGAGGTCCACGGGCAGCTTTATAATTCTGATACCAGGTTAGTCACTAACCAAACGAAAAAAAAAACCGCGATCGTCAGATTATTTGAGGTTCTATCTGATTATAAATTCAAAAAATTCAAAGTATTTTATTTCACATAAACCTACAAGGGCACTTATGAAACGTCAGAAGCTAGGTGCACGGTTCCAATTGGTCGCTTCCTATGGAGAAGAGCCGGCAAGAAACTCCACGGTTACTCTTTAAAAAATAAATGCTTTCTACTATGTTTTCAAATTACAGTGTTAATAGGTATCAAGGCATAGGAGAGGACAGTGTGGGCCTATCAACAAGTACCAGGTACTTAGTAAAATAGAAAATGGTCCACAAGTCAGTCTACAGCCTACAACGTTCTCACATTCACAAAATCTAAAAGAAAAGAATCTAAAAGATTAACAAATTAATAAAAATAAGGACCTATTTAAACCAAATGACATGATTGCCACCACAGCTGCAATAAATATAATTTGATTTAAAAAAAAAAGTTGTAGGTATGTAATGTCAAATAATGAAAAGATTATGTCAAGGAAGTATGTAAAAAAAGTAAAATAAAATAATCATGGTAATTTGGGAGCAGTTAGTAGACATTTACATTGTTATGCCGTTAATGAGGTACCAGGGAAGCCACATGTGCAGAAGAAATACAAGTATCTATTTATCTCCTGGCCTATGCCAGGAGATAAATAGATGGGTGGTATGCAGTGGTGGCCCAGTGGTAACGGCCGCGACTTAGGAGTTACAGTCGTAAGTTCGAACCCAGACAGGCGCTTTACTTTGTGTAAATTATTTCATCACCACTGCTCTCAAAACGGTGAAGGAAAACATCGTGAGGAAACCGGTATGTCTTAGAACCAAAAATTCGAAGACTTGTGACATTTACCAACCCGCACTGGGCTCGCGTGGTGGATTAAGGTCCACTCAATCTCACTGAGAGGAGGCCTGTGTCCCAGCAGAGCGAATATGTGTGTGCCCCCCAAAAAAAAAAAACTAATACCCGATTCTAAACTTTACAATGAGTTCATATTTGAATAAAAGTTTTTCTGCTATCCTAGCTCAAACTTAACCAGCCATACCAACAATGTTAAAATACTTATGTAATATATAACTTATAGGTAAAATCTTGCACATCACGAAGGAACTTGCCTTCAAAATAAATCAAAGCTTACTTGACTTTAACATGAGTTATGATAGCAACGTTCCAGGTTCGATTCCCGACTCGTGTAATCGCAGCCCGAGGCCTGGAATTAGCCCCAATTAAGTACATCAAACACAGTTTTTGTTTCGCATCCCAATGTTTTTGGTTTTAGTTTAAATTCGTTGTTTCTATGTTTTCTAATTGCAGGGCTATTTTTTTGGTTCGATTTTTTATGTTCCCATGTTTCTTAAGTTTTTTAAGCCGTTTAGATTTGATGAAAATTACAAACATTGCATTAATTCAAACGATTTATTTAGAGCAGTCTATATTAATGTTTTTAAAGGGCCGAATTTATGAGAAAAAAGTTAATTTTCACGAAATTTTCGTTGCCAATAAAAAGTTTGAACAGTAGATACTTATAACAGCTATAATATATTAATATGGTTATTCAAATAAATGTTTCTAAGAACAAATTTTAATAATTTTAGTGATACGACCATAACAGACACAGAAAACTGAAATAATAATTATTTTGGTAGTTATAATTATTATTATACTCTTCACACATTATTCTTGCCCTTGGTCACATAACGCCTTTAAAAGGTACATAATGTACAAAACTTCAAACAGATACATAGAAAAAATAATAACTACCTTCCCCCAATGACGCTGACTATGTATAACGAGTAGAGGAAAAATCTGATAAATTACAACGTATGGTAAGACGGCATGTATTACCGACGACGGAGGGTAGGTTCTTGAATAAATTATGACATAATTTCTACCTTTTAGGAGTCCGTAGGAAAAGAGAGAATGGTGACCTGCGGGGGGAAATATAAGGGAATGGTGGCGAAAGAATGTACAGTGTAATGATGAGGAATGTACAATGTACAGTGTAAGTACAGTGTGTTAGTCTTATGTAATTTTGACGTTCGAAAAGTGCTGATTTTCAGCCTAGTTTGAAATTTGAATTTTTCTGAATTTTTAACCTGAATAAGTGGGATCTCAAGCGACCTATGATTATTTATCACTTAAAAAGGGTTCTTAATTACACAGTTTCCCAAGGTTTAACTGACAGTTGTCTTATTTAAAGAGGCCCCCGCTAAGACAGTTCGAGTATCTTTAAAAATGAAATTTAAAAATATTCAAAATTATAAATTATCATTATTTGTCTTACTTATATAGGCTATTGAACTACAAACTGCCAATTATTTAAAACAACTCGGAAAAATCTAACAAATTTATTCTCAGTTATAAAGGTTTAATTATTCCCAGTAACAGAGGTATTTTCATGCAAAAGTGTCGAGTCCTTATTGTAATTATTAGTAGTACAAGTTTGTCACATATGTCCAGGGCACACTTAACCAGTACCCTAATTGCGTAACTTATTTTCGTAAACAATTATGCCTAGTTTGTTTCCTTTTGACAGTTCAACAACATTCATTGCGTAATTTACCTTGTTAAGCAGATTTTTTTTCCATCTTATGAAGCAATAGATTAGCAATCTGTTTCAAATCGAAACAAATTGTGATTGTGTTGTATTACGCAATTAGGGTACTGGTTACCACTGTATTAGAAAAAGTGTTTGATCATCGAATTAGCCATAGAAATATTATTATTTTCATGCTGTTAATAATAGTATATCTGTTAGACTTCAATTAGGCTAGGCTAATCTTGATTGAGTTAGATAATATTTCATTGTATTACCCATTTACCAAGTACTGATTGAATTACTGAAATAGACACCAGAAAGGCAAATGCTGTACCTACGATTACTCTTAGCGAAAATCAATGAAAAAAACATAACTCAAACATAACATCACATCTTGTTTCCCCGAAGGGTTGGGCAGAGGTGTCCTTGTAGCAGGCACACCCACATTTCGCCAGTTATGTTTAAGTCCCAAAGGGGCGAGCCTATTGCCATCAACCGGGCACAAATCCAGACTCCGAGCTGCTACTGAGAAATTTCAGATAGAAAAACCCAATAACACTTTGCCCGACCCGGGAATCGAACCCAGGACCTCATGCTCAGCAGTAGCGCTTGCGACCACTAGACCAACGAGGCAGGCAATGAAAAAAACTTGTCACAAATGTATGTAAATTACTTAGATATTTTTGAGAGATTGTGATAGATTAGATTGTGAACTAAATGTCAGAATACTAAAGGTGATAAGCAAAAGAAAACCCATACTGTTTTTTAGACTCAATTCTCAATAGTGTTTTCGATCTCTGATTTACTAAGTTAACTTTGCTTGCAAGAGTTGGCAGATTACCAAGTTCCTGCACGCAAATTAAGTCAACATGGATACGGAACCGCCACCACAAATCAAAACTCAAACTCCCCCAGAATTTTTAATTTCAAAACTTAAAAGCAGCGGTTTGATTTAAGTGAATTACTAGTTAAAAGTACGTAATAGTTAAGTATTAACTGTACTATAGGAAGGTAACTTACTAACTTGGTTCAAGTTTTTTTTATTTTCGATTATTTTGGAATTACAGAAAAGTATCAGCCGTTTATTCCCATGACAATTTGTTGGTAGCTCTTATTAGAAGGCTAGATTGTTGAGCCCTTTTTACCCGACTACGGCGAAGCAAAAAGGAGGGTTATGATTTTGGCCGGTATGTATGTTCATCTGTTCCTTCATAACTTCTAAACTACTCATCATAATTTGACAAATGAGGTATCATCGGAAGCGTCCTGATTGTCCGTTAGTTATAGGAATATGGCGCCCTCTAGAGGGCATAAAGTTATGAATGAAAAAAAGGGTATCAAATAAAAGGGCTAAATAAGCACATTCTGAAAATGTATATATTAGAACCCCAAAATACATAAACATAAGATCACGCCTGTATTCCCCGAAGGGTTAGGCAGAGGTGACCTATAGTACACTCACATTTCGCCAGTTATGTTTAAGTCCCATGTAATAGGGGGTGAGCCTATTGTTATCAACCGAGCACAAATCCAGACTCCGGGCTGCTAATGAGAAATTCCAGATGGAAAAACCCAATAACACCTTGCCCGATCCGGGAATCGAACCCAGGACCTCATACTCAGCAGTAGCGCTTTGTGACCACTAGACCAACGAGGCAGTCAACCCCAAAATAATTTAAACAAAAATAAAAGTTACAAAACGGGTTTTAGTTTTATAACTTTCATTTTTAAATGACAGATTGAAGCTTGATTTTTGTACTGGTAACTTGACCAATTAGATGGACAGTTGGGATTTTCAGTTTGATAGCACTATGCTATACATTTGCCCTTAGTGAAAGGCTTAAAAGTAGAAGAGAAGAGAACTTCTATTATACTTTTTGATTTCAAAAGAACAAATAACAACGATACAAACTCACATTACAACAACAATACAATATAAACAACAAAAATAAAATATATTACAAATACAAGTCCTTTTGTGATAGAGTACATTTTTAGTCCAAAACCTACAAAATGTTAATGAAGTTTGCGAAACACCAGCTTAAAGTGAAGAAGGGTGAAGTGAAAAGTTTAGTAAACTTTTTATGAGGTCGAAGTGACGAAAATTACACTTTAATTGTATTGGCTGCAGTTGCTGGTAAAAAACATATATTTATGTATATTTACACAGACCTTATTTAAAATAAAAATGTAAAAAACCTTAGTCTCAGCCCGCACTACGAATTTATTCGCGAGGTTTATATCCAGGTGTACGGTATTGCAACGAGCGCGAAATCGCTAGGTCTAGATACATTTAAAGATTCTTTTTTTTTTGGGTGGGATATTATCAAATAACTTCTCCCGCTCTGGGCGGAGCCGGAGGGCGTGTCAGACTCTTACTGACTAAAACCCACCCGTGTTTCTTCAGTTGCCATGTTGCCGGGGGCCACGATCTCCCTTTCGGTTTTCTTCGCAACCCCGGCAGGCATCGGCCCTAGCAAATTTATAGATACCATGCGTTACAGAATGGCGATAAAAAAAATGCGATTTTTTATCGCAGTGCGGGCTAGGCCTTATCCAAATTCGTGCAGCTATACAAGTTTAATTTCCTCAGAACATACCGAAAGTGAGAAACTCCAAATTAAAAGTATAGTTTACGTACATATCTACATCTCTGTACTCACAATGGGTGATTGTTCTGTTACGTGCAGTTATCTGATTGATAACTATCTCTTATTAATTCGGTGTTTAACTGCATTTCTGTAAGTTTTATGTTGAACCTATGCTTGTAAAAAATACGATTTGGATTTTGAAAACGTACAATATTTTTTTGCTTTGCTTGTTAAAGCGAGGATTTTGCTTGTTATTTTTTACACAGCTGATAAAGCTAAATCTAGAATATAGGTATCATTATGCATCTACGCCAAGATAGTTTCGAAGTTAATTAGAGTTAAGTACTAACCCTGCATTATAGTAAACGAAAACATCGCACCTAACCAGGGCTGATAACGTCCACACGCAGTGAGTTAAGTAATCAATGCTCGTTCCTTCTCTTTACGAGAAGAGTTATTTGAAAAATGATCTAAGATATTTATTCATTCAATAGATAACGAAACTAAATTATTATTATTGCGTTTACAAAATAATATACAACAAAAAGCAAGCTACACAATTTTCATAAAACATCAATTTCATCAAACGCGGCTAGTTACCGCTACTCGATAACAGATGGCGTTAGCAACGCCACAGTAACAAGATTATAATGTTAGCACATAAATTGCTTGCAGTAAATTGCACAGGTTGTATGATTAAAGTGAAGGCCAAATTATCTTCACTTGTGGATCTTGTACGAGTTCAAAAATGTAGATGAACCTCTGTGTCCACTAATAGGCCTATTGTAATGTACTTTTGTGTCGGTCGCTTGTATAAAGAACATAATAATCTCGTATATGTACCTACGAAAATAGGTCATGTCGTTTTGAAAATAAAGGTCTACTGTCACTCTAGGATAGAACAAAGATGCATCGGATATAGATAAAGACATACTCAAGGGTCTTTCGGACAGGCGCGACACGCGACGCAACACAAAGACACCGCTCGTCGCGCGACGAGCGGTGTCTTTGTGTTGCGTCGCGTGTCGCGCCTGTTTGAAAGAGCCTTAAAGCATCACTCGTAGACTATTAAGTTTAACGTCCTACCTTTTTCAGTTTTAAAACAGTTGCTCTTTTGTTTTACATCCTTAGCCATTAGAGTTTTCGCTCTCATGTTTGTCTTATTGTATTCATAGAAGCATATCTATTTCTGTCGCCAAGCAGCACCAGGTACCTACCTGTCCCTGTGTGCTCTTGTTACTTTGTATATATGTCATTTTACCTGTGTCCTTAAGGCATAAAATCGGCTAACTTAGGAATCTAACAAATCCATTAAATATATATTTTCATTAACATTTCATCATCTTCTTGCCTTCTTAATTTTTTTTTGTCTTTATCTTTAGCAATCGTCCTCTCAGTGTTCACTTTCTTCCTAGTTATATTTCTCACATAATCCATCCATATGTCTTTGGTCTGCCACTTTTCTTGTGTACCCATCCATATTCATGATAGTTTTTCTTGTCACACATTACTTACATCATTAATATTTTATGCCGGCTCTTCTCCATAGGAATTGACCAATTGGAACCGTGCACCTAGCTTCTGACGTTTCATAAGTAAGTTGGTTAATGCGAAAACAATATTTAGAATTTTTAGAACTGATGTAAATCATTTTCAGCCTATATCAGTCCACTGCTGGACATACGCCTTTCCAATCACTGGTCGTTTGACTCGATTCTTGGCGCCTCTATAATGCCAATTATTATTGCAATCATAACCCTCCTCTGGCTTTGCCGTAGTCGAGAAAAAAGAATTATCTTCGATTTCAAAACACTTCCTTCAGCATACATTTGATTATTACCTGCACAGGACATACCTATGTACTTACAGATAAACATCTCGATACCTACCTACCTCCTTGCCCCATAGGTACCTTGAAGATACGCCTTGCGTGTCCGCATTGCGTGCTTCGAAGCAATTATGTACACCGCGGTCCGCCGTTGCTTTTCTTTTATTTGTATTGCCAGTCTTTTTAAGTTTGAAATATTTTATGTTAATATTTATGTTTATGTATGTACGGAAATTTATTTTTTGAGAGTTCTTATGTATTTATGTGAAATTAGATACCTACCTTGTTGGAGCGAAGAGGTAACAACATCACAGTGTATAACCTCATGTCACATTGATTTGTGAGACAGGCTGGTTGAATTTTTAAATGGGATTCTTAAAAGACAACTAGTTGTTAGGAATTTGAAAAAAAAAAAATGCCTGTCAAGTGTGAGAAGATATTGCCTGTCTTTTGTCCGTGTTTTTCAAATGATTATCCATTTATTTTTAATATATTGTCTAACAACAGAATATTAAAGTATTTTATGTGTACTCTGCAGTAATTCTTTTACTAAACATTCTATGCTGTCGTGGTATATCAGACTCATTATTTCAGGAGGTATTTCAAAATGTCGAAGTTAATATCAGAATGTCAACCAGTATACCTACTTAGAATAATTACGTACTAATTAGTAAATACAGATCGATGAAGATTTTTTTCTTACCTTGACAAGGTATCAAAAAGTCGCAAATACAGATAGAGATTTTTTTCTGATTAATATAACATCAAAAGTTGTAAATCGGCCAGATGTCGGATAACGGCATTTTAGATATATCAAGGCAGTATGGGAGTCTCGTATACAACTCCATTCTTTAACCAACATTCCTAACATACGTAATTCTTGGTTTCTATAAGCTATGTGTCGTCAGGCATATTGGATATCGTCGTTTTGGTCAACTACTCTTATCGTGAGATTGTGATGCTATAACAGATTTGCTGATCAGTCTTTTTGTAACCCGGATGTAAGTTAATTATTACCTAATTATTCTGAGTAGTTATACTGTACCCTAATTGCGTAACTTATTTTCGTAAACAATTATGCCTAATTTGTTTCATTTTGACAGTTCAACAACATTCATTGCGTTATTTAAGTTGTTGAACAGATATTTTTTTCCAAATTATGAAGCAATAGATTAGCTATCTGTTTCAAATCGAAACAGATTGTGATTGTGTAGTATTACGCAATTAGGGTACTGGTTGACATTCTGAAATAATAAAATTTTCGTTGGCTCGGCTTCAGCTCAAATTAGAAGTTTCACTATGATCCATACTTTGTGCATTGTAAATAAATAGTTTTTCATTGTTTTATTCTAATATTATAACAAAGCTCAGAAATCTACTATAATACACACATCAAAAGTGTCTAGGGATCAAGCATTTTTATGCGGATTTCTTGAGATTGAGATGTGGCTTTGTAATAAATTTATGATTATATAAATTTATATGGATCCTTTTTGGTGCATTTCATAATTTGAAACAGGAACTGTTAATCAAATTCGAGTAAAAGATGAAAATCAGCTGTCAATATTTTCCCTATAAAAACATACAACGCATTGAAGACATTATTAGTGCTACTGTTTCCCTACTACTGATTAAAACCAACGTTATTATGGAGCGGCGACGTCATTTAAGCAGGGAAGAAATGCTCAGACCCGTGGGAATGATAGAAGCTGGTTCCCGGCAACGTACTGTGGCTTTAGCTCTGAATACAAGTCAGAGTGTTATCAGTCGACTTTGGACACGTTACCGAAGCACTGGTACCGTGGCTGAGCGCCATGGAGGACGGTATCGCTGCACCACACGGAGACAAGACCGATACATTCAAATCTTAACTCGAAGAGCTCCAACAATAACCGCCATGATGTTAGCCGTGAGGCTTCATCACTCTTCAGGGAACTTAATTAGCGACCAAACAGTCAGAAACCGCTTGCATGAAGTGAACCTTCATTCCCGAAGACCGCTACGGGTACCACCTATAGCAATGCACAATCGTAGGATTCGATATCAATGGGCTCTTGAACACAGAAATTGGGCAGAAGAACAATGGCGTTTCGTGTGCTTTTCTGATGAGTCTCGTTTTGGTATGAGACCGGATACAAGACGTATACGACACTGGAGAACCCCTGGACGCCAACAGCGATTAAAATCCTGCCAGGAAGTCCATCCTTATAGTGGTGGAACCATCATGGTATGGGCGGGTATTTGGATCGGCGGAAGAACTGAGTTGATTTGGATCAGAGGCAACCTCAACGCTCAAATTTATGCTGAGACGATTGTATCTGACGTCATCGTTCCTCTACAAGTGCAAATCGGTCCCTTATTTCAGTTAATGCATGATAATGCACGACCGCACAGCGCAAGAGTTGTAAGACAGACTCTCGCCGCAGCTAACATCAATGTCCTGCTCTGGCCTGCTCAGTCGCCAGACTTGAACCCGATTGAGCATGCATGGGATATGCTACAGAGAAGAGCTCTGCCGAATATGGAGGGTATCCAGTCGCAAGAAGACCTTTTTTTGTTGTTGCAACGAACATGGGCGGCCATTCCACAGCGTGATTTGGATGAACTCATTTTGAGTATGCCAAACCGATGTTCTTGTGTTGTTAGTGTTCGCGGTAGAAACACGGATTATTAATTGTTTAAGTTACCCAATAAAATTTTAAAGAAAACTGTTATTTCAGTCTTTTTTTCGAACTTTAATGTTAGTGGTTCAAATGTCATAAATCCCTTTATTAGGAAAATGGCAAATTTCTTTATTAATGCAAAGGTGACTTGGTTTATCGTTACTGTGACAAACGAAAACACTTTATTTGATGAATCCTTAAAGAAAATTTTAATTAATATCAATCAGGAGAAAAGTTATTGCAAAAATATATGTTGATCCCTAGACACTTTTGATGTGTGTAGTTAATTGATTCAGGCGTGACCTTGCGGAAATCTATTATAAAATGATGATGTGGATATATTTAGTAACCTTTCCCGCTTAACTATTTCTAAAGAGTCTTGAAAAGACCCTGGAAGAAATCGACACGTGTTTCACCTCTCAACGAGGCATCCTCAGGATGATGATTAACTTGTCGTGAACTCGAACACGGCGTGTTGCCACACCAAGCACCGAGCGCAGACACCTCTGTTGTCTATTGATTCTCGATTTCTTCCAGGGTCTTTTCAAGACTCTTTAGAAATAGCTAAGCGGGAAAGGTTACTAAATATATCCACATCATCATTTTATCTACTATAATGCCTAGATAACTTTACAATGGAATTCACTATTTCCTTGTGAAACCATGAGAATTTTATTTCATAAGATTAGGAACACTAATAGGTAGCTCGAACTTTATCCGTTGTGAACTATATTTTTGAATGTTTTAAATGACCTAGCAAAATTGTTAATTATTAAGATTTATCTTAAAAGTAAATCAGTTTAATCTCTGTTTGCCGAAATCTACTAAGTAACTAAATCAAGAAAGATAATTTCGCACGGTTCAACTAACGATATTGGTAATATAATTATGTGTATCTCACACAACTATTTACACTACGAACTAAGTTAAATGACTTAGTCACTAACTATACAAGGAAATAGAAAAACAAAACGACACTTAGGCGTCGAAGTACTCGTCCGCATCGTTGTCATCCGGAAACGTACACATGGCTACATATCAAGGTATACATTTCCAGTATAAGCTGACCTCTCATTGTACGGAAATCCTACACAATGCGAGACCAGCTTATACTAGAAATGTATAGCTTGATGTGTAGCCGTGTGTACCGAGAAGACTGGCAGCATTGCCACGTTGGATGGCAATGCTAATAATTTCTTTGGCCTAAGAACTCTAGTTCTTTGTGTCAAATATTGTAAAACAAATTATTACACAAGCTATAAAATGATATATTTGTATTTGATAATGATATATTTGTATTTGATAAAAAATATATATTTGTATTTGACTCATTTTAATTTTAAATTCGTGTTTTTAAATTCACTAGCACTTTGCATCTTTTTAACGCTTATAACAAAAACAATTTTGACACCATGACCTACATACCCCAACACAAAGAAAAACAGTATTTCTGACACAAACTGACAAAAAAATCGAGCTATCAGGATTAGGATCAATAGTGTATGGAACATTTAATTACAAAGCTGCCATTATTATTGGGAGTAATAATAGAGTGGGTATCCACTCGGCAGATTTATTAGACTTGCTTGATTGATAGGTGATCGATTAGAAATGGAGGGGCATGGAGCTGTGTAAGGTTGTTAAAATTTTTGGATGGTCAAAGGTACTCGTAGTTGGTATAAAATGGTAAGAAAATTAAATGAAGACTTTTCTGTAGAGCACAAAAATATCTACATTTTTTTTGTTTATTCATTTTTGATTTTAAAATACGGTTGAAATGAGCAGAAAAGTAATGGTGATAGTTTTAGCATGCATTTTTCTTTCTGATACCATTCTAAGTATTAAGTACCTACTAAATAATATGTTTCTAAAAGTTTTGTATAAAATTTATGGTCCAGAACTTCACGATTGCCGGAACAAATAAATGTTGGTTCACTTTAATGATGAAGTAGTAGATAATTTAGTTTTTTAACCTTTATGGTCAGCACAGAATAGGTAATTATTTTATGTAAGCTAGCCGGTGTCTATTAGAGGAGATATTTCCTTTTAATCTACGGTCCTTTTGGCCTCGTTGTTTGTCTGTAACATAAAACAAAGTTTATTATTTTTTCTGTTGTCTTATATCAAACAAATTCATTTTTTTTTGTTGGTTGGTTGACTAAAACTCACCCGTGTTCCTTCAGTTGCCTGTGTGTTGCCAGGGGCCACGGTATCCCTTTCGGACTATCCCGCGATAAACAAATCCCATCACAACTTGAGATCAAAAAAAATTGTCCCAAGATCCTCTCCACAGTTTTCTCAATTAATATTTTAATTGATGCATCGTTTCCCCAAGTTTTATTTTCCGTATTAATACTTGTATTATAATTGAGGGACGACGGGTCTGATTTACTGCCTGAAGCGTCTGATCCTTTGCGTTCACGACGTGGTGTAGAGGTGATGGCAAAAAGGATGAATTTGATGAATTCAAATTAATCGATAAAGCTATCCGTTGAAGATGGAGATAGATGTGATGTTGTTACACGCTTTTATAATTTCTAACCGATCTTACCTACCCAATAAAAAATTGATCCACATGGGACTTTGATTCAAGGCGGGTTTTAAAGCCGCAGTTGCAATAATGAGATACAATTCAATCATCTCTGCATATCGCAGTCCTCTGTTGGATATAGGTCTCCTCTAAGCTGCTAAGAGGAGATTAGCACAGGGCGTTCTTGTACTTCTGCTTAATGCACCATGGACAGCATCATGCTAAGTGGAAGCCTTCTTGTCACAGTTACGACGTGGAGCAGCCAACTATTTTGTGTAATTAGTGATTATAGAGCTTTGTTTTTTTATTATAATTAACTTACTTATCTTGTTATGTGGATGTGTTGAAAAATTGGTTTATTTGTCATGAACCAATTTTTCTTGATTTTCTTTCCTTTTCTATTACAATGTAAGAGCCAATTGATAGACAGTGGTTAACTTTCTTGAAAGAGTCTTTTCGCACAACGTTTATCTGAAAACATCATAAGTCCATAAATAATAAAATGTTATTAGGTTTTCAATTTAATCTGATCTTAGTTGAGACAAATCGGTTTATCATACCATACAACTGAAAACTAACCATCCATTTCTTCTTTTACAGATTTCCCGAACGTGGGTTCCTACTTACATAATCCTATTAATTACCCGACTGCCCCAGAAGGAGGGTAATGTTTTTCGAGAGTATGTATGTATGTATGTCTATTTCTTTGGCACGCTCTGTAGCCTAAACGTCTTGATGGATTGTAACATATAAGGTGTCATTAGATTCGTCTTAATTGTGGGAGTGACATAGGCATATAATATTTATATATTGCATCTGCAAATACAAAAAAAAAGGAGCGGTAGGTTTAAAAAAAAAAACTACATTATTGGTATCAAATAAAAGCTAGTAATTAATCAATTCAATCATTTTTATATAATTTCATATTATATATATATTAGATAGAATATTCTTTATTATATACACCATAAAAATTACAGACATACATTTAGAAATTTTACATTGCGTGACACATATATAATACTAAAAAAATTAAAATAAAGAAAATTATTTAAAACAACAAAAAACCCGACTGCAAAAACACATAACTGAAAAGAGAAAAACAAGCATTATAATCCATAAATTTAAAAAACGTTTCACAGAGTTTCTTGTGGATAAATGCTATTATTCTGTGCAGGATTTCTTAAATGATAATTTTTTGTCATATCTTTAGTTTGTATCACATTTGCAAGGCAGAATGTACTCGGATCCTATCATATAATTTTACAACTTATTTTTATGTACCTACATTCTAAGCAAATAAAGACCTATTCTATTCTATTCTATTCTATAAAATTTTGGTATTGCAGGCGGTAAACAAAAGTTACACAAAAATTTCAGGTTATTAGTTTTGTAGCCTGCAATACCAAAATTTTATAGATTATAACATAATGCTTGTTTTTCTCTTTTCAGTTATGTGTTTTTGCAGTCGGTTTTTTTTTTAAAATAATTTTATTCCTACTGCTAAAAAGATTGCATGTAACTTCTCTCTCGCGTCCATCTTGTCAATATTTGATTCGTGAGGTGATATCCACGGAGTGACGTGACATGATTGACTGCATATTATGTTATTATGTGAGCTGTGGGCGATAAAGAGGATGTTCTTAGAAACGTGACACATGGTCGATCTTTGGTTGACATTCAGGAATTTGGGTAATAACTGACCCTGTTGTTATGTCGAAGAAACGATAAGATACCATGCTAACTAATATTATAAATGTGAAAGTGGGTTTGTTTGTTAGGCTTTCACGCTACGCCATGGGATCTGGAGGCAAAGGTCCTCGCGCACATTTGGGAGTGGTGCGAGGAGGCGAAACGCCGGGGCTTAACTCCGCTGCCGCGAGAAATCGCGGCACAGCGGTCAGAGCTCCGGCGGGATCTCATGGCGTCATGGAGAGTGCGACTGTCGCAACCCAGCGCTGGGCACGCCACAATTGCGGCGATAAGACCCCTCTTTGAGGAGTGGCTAGAGAGGCGCCACGGCGTCCTCACCTTCCGCCTGACGCAGGTCTTCACCGGACACGGCTGTTTCGGGAGGTTCCTGCACAGGATAAGGCGGGAGGAAACGCCCGGGTGTCACCATTGTGTGGATCGCCCGGAGGACACGTTGGAGCATACGGTGGAGGTCTGCCCAGCTTGGGCGGAGCATCGCCGTGTCCTCGTGGAGGCGATCGGCGGCGGTGATCTCTCGCGCCCGGCCCTGGTTCAGGCCATGGTACGGAGCGAGAGAAAATGGGAGGCCGTCACCTCCTTCTGCGAAGCGGTAATGCTCGCGAAGGAGGAGGCGGAGCGCGTGAGGAAGAGGCAAATTTCGCGCCCTCACGCCCCTAACCGCCGCAGGAGGAGACGCCCAGGGCGTCGGGAATCGCGAGGCGATTTCCGGCCACCGTAGGCGCGGGCTTGCGGACGGTGAGCAATGGGTGGCTCACCGTCCGATAAGGACCAGGCCCGGGTCGACGGCGCGTTGTGTTCCACGCGCGCCTCAAAGAGATGTCAGCAGATTTGAAGGGGTCCACTAGGGCCGATGCCTGCCGGGGTTGCGAAGAAAACCGAAAGGGAGATCGTGGCCCCCGACAACAGGGCAACCGAAGGAACACGGGTGGGTTTTAGTCAGTAAGAGTCTGACACGCCCTCCCGCTCCGCCCAGAGCGGGAGAAGTTATTTGATGATTTCCCACCCACAAAAAAAAAAAAAGGCTTTCACGCTTAAATGGCTGAACGGGTAGATCATGACTTGTATTTAGGAGGTAGGATACTTTTATCCCGATATTCCCACGGGATCGGGACTTAGCGGGTGAAACCGCGGGGCGCAACTAGTAGTTAATACCGGAAAAATAGAGTGAACACCGTTTTTTTTCAAAATGATTTTGGATGCAATTTTGGTTATTATTATTGTTGAACAAGAATTACCAAAATTATTGGATAACTTTAATTTTAAATATCCTTTTTGGCTTTGTTATAATGATGTAAAATCATAATGGTGAGTGTTGTGTTAGCCTGTAAATAATTATTGCACTTATAAATGTATAACTACTACGGAAATTATTTTAAATGTATTGTGTACATAAACAATTGTTGGTTATCCTTAAACTGGTAGCCCAATGGTAACTACAGTCGTGACTTACGAGTCGAAGTTCGCACCCAGACAGGCGCTTTACTTTGTGTAAATTATTTCATCACCACTGCTTTCAAAACGGTGATGGAAAACATTGTGAGGAAACCGGCATGTCTTAGAACCAAAAATTCGAAACATGTGACATCTACCAACCCGCACTGGGCCCGCGTGGTGGATTACGGCCCCAGTAGTGTGTCCCAGTAGTAGGAACATTATTATGCTCTGATTATGTCGTTGATTAGATTCAGTACTACGTTATGTACTACGTTTTTTTTTTTTGGTCAACAGTTTCTGTCACTACTTCTATGTACTAATACTTTCTGTAGAAGATACAATTTGATCAATGAAATTAACATAACATAACATCACCCCGGTATTCCCCGAAAGGTTAAGCAGTTGTAGCTATTACACCCACATTCCGTTTTTAAGTCCCATGTAATAGGGGGCGAGCCTATTGCCATCAACCGGGCACAAATCCAGACTCCGGGCTGCTACTGAGAAATTCCAGGAATAGAACCCAGGACCTCATGCTGGAAAGGGGCGCTTGCAAACACTAGACCAACGAGGCAGAATTCAATAAAATTAATGCAGATTTGATTTAACCTTTGGAAACAGGATATAGAAAAAAATACCTTAAAATTGCAGAAACTTGAATCTTAAAAACCGTAACTTGTATACGACTTTTTAATGTTCCATTAACTTAAGGTTTTTCGTGTAAAAAAATAGATGAAATAAAAAATTCTGGACCTTAAACAGACCGACGAAGATAGGTAGATATTTTTTTTTATAAAAAGAGAACGTTCTGAAAATGGCCGCGGGCTGTCGGCAGTCGAAGTAGGGATAGCAGAAAAGTGTACTTTATTTTCTTTTTGCTGAACTGATATTTCAATTTCAAATAGCCTTTATTAGTAATTTTATTTAAATTAAAGGTTTATACATCAACAATCTTTAGATAGATAGACAGAATATTCTTTATTATGTACACCATAAAAATTAAAGACATACATTTAGAAATTTTACATTGCGTGACACAATGAGCGATTTTACACACAACCTTTGGATGGATTTAAATGGAAAAGGAGACACAATACGGCAGGTAGTCACTGGTGTACCATTTACATAAACAACAGATACATAGATATATAAAGCATATACTTATCTATATTATATATTTTATCTTTGACAATTCTCTAACTCTAAATCAACTTGTATGCTCACAATAATCGCTCGACCTTATTGTTATCTACGCAAAGACACTGCCGCCCAAGATACAGGATTTTCCTTGTTTGGGGGCAGGGTACATATTCTTCTTGGACTTTTGACCTCACTTTTGTATAATAATACTTAAGTTTGCTTACCATTCTGTATACCTATCTCTTGTCAAAGTTTGTGTTTTTTGTGAATAAATAATTTATTTATTTACCTACTTAAAATAATAAACATGAAACAAGAGCAAGGAACTATATGCAATGATGATGTTTAAGGAGAGAGGAAGTGTCCCTAGATTGGTTTGGTCTTTTGCATGGCCCCCGGACTTTTTCATAGCTCACGGTCGTGAGATTTTCTCTTCCATGAATTGATTTTTATATTATAATAAATAATACCAGCCTATTATTGTCCCTCGGCAGGGCAAAGGTTTCTTCTCATACAAAGACGGCGTGAGTATTAATCACCACGTTTGCTCAAGACAGGTTGGCGATGTCAGGTTTCTGTTAAGTAAGTGTAAGTAAGGCTTCCTCACGATGTTATGGCATTTATATTTATGCAGTAGCAAAAATTTTGTGACTACGGTCGCAAATTTATTCGTCTTGGAATAATTATTTGCAAAAACAATGTGATATGTGCACTTAAGTCTTGGCTGAATTAACCAATTCTCGTGAAGTTTGGCACGTAGCCTTGTTTTGTTTTTATTCAAGGCCCTTGATTTAAAACGTTCTCTAAAATGAAGAGATGTTTAATCGTCAAAAATGAATGGTTAAACCGCTAATTATTAGTTAACTTATGGATAAAACCCTCTATATTTTGTTTATAATCTGTAGACAAACTATTTTGAAGCATGTACATTTTTTTGGCACTCTATCGGTAAAGGGTGCCACCACAGAACAGATAAATGATCTGTTCTGTGGTTGCTAGTTTTACCGGCAGAGTGCGTTCAGCCTTAATAGCATTTGTGGTTCGTTTTGCGGATTTTGTTTAGGATAAGCCGCGGATATCCCAGTAAAAAAATTATATCAGATTTAGAGATGATCGAGACTTAATAATTTATTATTTCCATTTGGAAATCAAATAAATATTAAGTACATACCTAAATCATAGAGAACCAATAGCAGCTCTGCAAGTGTATACTGAAACGACAAAAGAAAAAGAGAATTGACAAAACTCCCTGCCTAAGATTTTCAGTGAAAAGTTATGAAATAGCGGCTTTTTATTTAAGTAAGTGGTATTTTACTATGGGGTCGGGCTGCAAACATCGAGTCTATTTTTATTCTGCAGAAAAGAGCCATCAGAGCCATATATGGCCTCCGCAGGCGCGACTCTCTAAGGGAACAGTTTAAAGATATTAACATCATGACGGTACCTTGTCAATATATCTATGAAAACATTATGTACGTAAGGAAAAATCTACATCTTTTTAGTAAAAGAGGTGCAAGACACAATTATATCACTAGAAATAGGGACCAATTAGTTCAACCAGGTTTCAGATTGGCTAAAGTGGACTCATCTTTCATGGGGTACTGTTTAAAATGTTACAATAAAATACCTCCCCACATACTTCAACTGAATGAAACGAAATTTGAATCTTATATAAAACGCACACTATGCAGCCAAGCATATTATAAGTTGGGGGATTACATCGCTGATATAAATGCCTGGCTAAACGCTGGTCCTGCTCCACAAGGGCGCATAAACTAATTGATTAGCATTTGAAAATATTGTTGGAGTTGCTGAAGATTTAAAAACTACTCATCTTTGCATTGTATAATTTCATAACACGTGTGAGTACTATGTACCTACTTTAAAGCTACCATTTACTAGGTACGTCTTTCATTGACTTGACTGTGCCCTTGCGGCTGAGAATATGTCATGCTCACTCTAATGTCTCGCTGACGGTGGCGTGTGTGTTGGATCATTTAGCTCCCTTCAAAATGGTTGAGCTGAATGGTGCTAATCCATGCGTCATGTTCGTGAACGGGCGCTGTCAGTAGGGACTGGTCATCTTCTAGCTGCCATGTCTTATTTTAATTTGATTTTTGAATTGTTTTGTTTTATTTTTTATTACGGACGCTTTTATCGTTTTGCATCGTTCTCACATTTATAACTTTAACATGAATGATGTAACCAATATTTTGTAAACATATTGTGATTTAAAAGAGTGTCCATCGAGTTTCTTGCCCGTTCTTCTCCATAGGTACCTACTACGCTTTGGAATGGGCAACTAGCTTCATCTTTCTGACTGACCGACCCTTTGACAATTCAAAAGTGCCTGTAATTGGTTTATTTGAAATAAATGCTTTGAGTTTTTTTTTTTTTGGTTACTAGCAATAGTTTCTAAGTTTTTTGTATACGACTATATATATACCTTTGGATCTAGTTATCCCAAAATATATATTAAACTTACTTTTCTTTCTTTTTTTATTTCATTCAAAATAAATAATTATGAATTTGATTTTTTATCTTTTATTCAAATTACAAACATTTCATATTTTTATTTTCCTACCACTACCAGTTCCAGTACTTAGTACGGTAGGTACCTGCTGCGTATGTTATTTTCTTTAAACTAAGATTATAATAATTTACAAATTTTGTAATTATATTCCGTGCTACCGTATGTATACATTAATAATGTTTTTAGCGTCTCTGTCCAATAAATGCTCGTGATAATACGGAAATTGCATTTTAATTCAATAATTTGTTGAAAAAAATTATAGGAATTAAAACTGCGTTGACAGATTGTTTGATTTATTTTATTTTAAGTAATTTCATATTTGTTATTGACACTGCTGTCTTTGCCTGAGAATATGTTAAACCGTATTTTTCCGTGGGTGTTTCAATCAATAGCTTTTTCTTAACAATGTTGGAGTTTATTATTATTGATACCGTTCTAAAAATCCAACTATCTACCATCATCATCTGCCTAGCTTTTTCCCAACTACGTTGGGGTCAGCTTCCAGTCTAACCCGATGCAGCTAAATGCCTGTATTTTACATGGAGCGACTGCCTATCTGATCTTCACAACCAGTTACTGGGTAACACGATACCCCTTGTAATTTCCCGTGCGTATTTAAAGAAACTTATAAAACCGATCTCGTATTTGCTTTATCACGCCAAGGGTAAATATCATTTGCACATCGTAAATCGTCAAGGTCCATTTTTGCTTTAAAACCAATTTTACCTGATAGTTAGTTTCAACCTTAGTGACGTAACGACGTAAAATAACAGAGAAGCTATAATAAATAATGAGCCATAGAGTTTGCGCCATCTCTGAACTCCTTTTGACGCAGCGCTAGTCTCTATGTCATTCCATCACATTCACATAAAAAAAAAATTTAGTTCTACAATTTTTCGCCGGCCTTAGTGACGCGCGCTCTAGAAATGAAATGAAATGAAATGAAATTGTTTATTCTGTAAATAGGATATCGGAATCACTTTTACACGTCATATTAAAAAAATAAGCTAGTTGAGTTCGGCGTTTCCTATCTGACTACTCTGAAAAGAAAGGCCGAAACAAACTCAGAGGTCACAGTCTCTTTTAAAGTCCAGACATAATCTTGGTCAGGCCATATGAGGACCATGTAGATTAGTGTCTGAAATGGTCTTTTGAGGAAAGAACCACACAGATTTGAGTGGACCTGTCCAGTCAGTGCAAGCATTTGTCAGTAATCGTGGAGCTCAACTCAGAACTTAAGAAGCTCAACTCGACGAATAATACCAAAGAAACGACATTTGGGTATGCCGCATAATCTACTCAAACTGCCAGACCATAATTAAAACTAACTGAAAAATTAAAATAATAATGTCCACATAGTCCTCACATTCACAATAATTAATTAAAATAATATAATACTTTACAAAGTAATCATGTCATTTTGAATATAATTTTCAAAGAAGCTTTTCTTCGTTCGGAAAGTATTCATATTTTCCTCGACCCAAGTTTCTTAAAGACTTCTCTTGTCAAATAATTTGATTAATTTTTGTTATGTGTACTAAATCAATCATAACTGGACACCAGTACAAGGTCTAGACAAAGTGACATTTGATCAGCGATAATGATGATGGAAAGTAAAAAATGTATTTGTAGATTGACATAATTATGCTACCTTAAAACTTATGTCAATACTATTTTTTTTATTAATAGCAACTCGCAGTTTTGACCACTAAGGTATTGGCTACTTAACCGGACTTTCCTGTGGGTGCTTTAAGATACTACACTTAGAGCCTCCAGCCAGGAGCAAGTAAACTATTCTAAATTAAAATTAAGTGAACGCTCGCTAAGAGCACCCCCTGTGGGGTACGAACCTCGGCTTAGGGCGTCGCTGGGGGGAGGACAGCAAGAGGGGACAGGCTGGATCATCATGATTACTAGGCGGGGTATTTAAAGCGTTCTCAGCTGCAACAACTGCTGCCACCTCGTTTTCAAGGAAGGGTCGGGGAGGAGTATCATTTACTCGGGGGCGCGGTCGCGATCGCAAAGGACCTCGGCGGCGAGGTCGGAATGACGGGAGACGTCCGTATTTGTGCATTGTACTGGTGGCCCTATTCTTCTCCTGGAGGAGTATATAGGGTCATCTGAGTCGGAAATCAATACTATTGAAAGTTGTTGTAGATATATACGATACGCTTTGAAAGCGATTGCCCCTTCTCTAGGCCTATAGTTGATTAACCAATTGAGTTAGGATTCAGAAACTTTATTTTTCTCGATTATTTTTGTGTGTGTTATTAGGTTTTTCCATTAGGAATTTTTCAGTAGCAGTCCGGAGTCTAGATTTTTGCCCGGTGGAGGGCAATTGACTCGTCCCCTATTTCATTGGGCTTAAACGACGAAATGTGAGTGTGCTATAGGACCTATAGTATAGGTACACCTCTGCTCAATCCTTCGGGGAAACGAGGCATGATGTTATGTAAGCTTGACTTTCCTTGATTATTTTTAAAAGATCGGCTTTTAAAGCTTGAAGCATTAGCTCCAGGCATTAGGATATCCTATCAAACATTATTCTAACCTAAAAAAACCTCTGACGCATAAATTCTTCTCAACCAATAAATTGTTCAAGTTTCTAATGTTTCAAAAAACACCCATGGAGGTTATGTTGTGAATAAAAATCATAATTATACGTTATAACGTACATTTATCGCATTAATCTATCGGTTACGTACGGAGGTATTAAATGGAGCCTCTTTCGGCTTCCGACGCCGCTTTTTACAAGGTTTTTGTAAAGTTTTTTTCTATTTTCATTTTTATATGCCGAAGATTTTTTGAGATTGATATGGTTTGAGAAGAGATGTTTCCTTTATGTTTCGGTCGATTCGGGGATTACATAACGAGACCCCTCCGTGCCTCGGAAAGCGACGTTGATCGCGACTGTCATTCGTAAATCTTTGACAGTCGTTACGGTAAGTAAGAAGTTCAAAAGTCTGAAAACCAGTCTTACCATGAGGTGTCGTGTTATCCAGTAACTGGGGTGTGGAGGTCAGATAGGCAATCGCTCCATGTAAAATACTGGTATTCAGCTGCATCTGGTTCACTAGTAGCAGACCTCAAAATAGTTGGGAAAAGGCTAGGCAGATTGATACTTGGCTGAAGGATCAAGACAAAATCAACTTTTTGTAAGGAATAAAGTGACGTGAAAATTGAACTGTGATTCTGGTGACTTTCAAAATGTAGCTTTTGACTGGGAGTCTCTTACGCGAGCCGTCCACCACGAGCTAAACTAACTTAGTTTGCAGTTAGTTTAGCTCGACAGTTTTTCATACAAGGACGCATGTATATGAAAAACTGGCGAGTTAAACTAAACCAAGTTAGTTTAGCTGGCGGAGGACGAATTGGGGTAACTATGTAAATACTTTAACAGTTTCAAGATGGATTTTTCAATAGTGAGTTTTTTTCTGAATACAAAATATTCTGACAGTTTGAAATACAATATATTTTCCTTACCAAAGCTGTCAAACCGCAGTATTTATTCAAGAAACACGTTCAGGAAACGTAGGCAAAGTCAGTTAAAATTGCCTATCAAATTGACTACCCACTTGAATTGTACGGATATTCAAATCACAACTGTCATATTTTGATAGTTGTATGAAATGGGTATAACACGGCAAATTGACGTAGTGTGTCAATTTGATAAATATTTTAATTTCCGTGACTATACGCGCAGTGATTAACCGTGGTGATCAGCTCAATCCTTCTCTATATGAATGAAAAAAGCATTTGCCCTGCACTGGGACAATATACCTTCGGCTGTTTTTAAAACAGTGTTTTTAATTCAATATTAGTTGAACCACTAAGAAAATTATTGTTAATTTAGTATGTAACGCGTCAACAATGTCATATTATTATTATTTAATTCAATCTTGATACAGCGATCAGTAAATTATACAACACTGTATGCATATTAAAATGTATGAACACTTAAAAATAACTGTTCATTTAACATCAACTGAAAATCAACTTTATTTTTAATTGCCTAAAGTTGACTTTGCAACAAAATAAGAACGTGAGATGTGCCGTTGCAAAAGTTGATGCCACATCGGTCAAAGACGGGCATAAATTATTACAGAAAAAAAAAAATTGTCCATAAGTCTTGAAATTAACGAAGCAAAATGATCTTAAATGCTTCGGAATAAGACATTGAATCATTTAAATATTTAATTAAGCATTCTCATTAAGCTTGAAATCAAAATGGCGTAAGTAGAATTTTTGAAATAAAAAACTACTTAAAATGGAGGTATTAAAATACATTTCTGTGTATTTTTTTTATGTTGTCGACTGCTACCTCACAGGGGCGTAGGTTCGAGTCCTGCCTGAGGCACATTATGTATCGATTCACCAGTTATCGGTATTCATGAATGACAAATTAATTTTTATTGTGAGTTAACAATGGCACCGAAGTTATATTGTTATTTGATCAAATTCTGGAAGCTGGGGTCCAGTCAAAAGATACCACACGACATGCATAATTTGGAATATGATTTGATGCCATTCTAAAACTATGAGCCAACACCATTTTTGTGGCAAGTGAAATGAAGATCTGCTTTGGTCCTAACCAGAGCAGATCTTCATTTAATTTCAGCTGTTAAATAAAGCTGGAACAAAAAAAATACTAATTTCAAAGTTTTAGTACAGGAAACTGCTAAATTACCTACATGAAGTATCTACTGCTGAGTTCGAATTCCGGGCCGGGTAAAATATTTTTGGATGATTCCATCTGGAATTTCTCAGTAGCAGCCCGGAATCTGGATTTGTCCCCGGTTGATGGCAATAGGCTCGCCCTCTATTACATGGGGCTTAAATATAACTGGCCAAATGTGGGTGTTACTATAGATACACCTCTGCCTAACCCTTCGGGGAATATAAGTATAAAGTTATGTTACCTATCAACTTTCTAACTTTTAGCAACCGAAATTGTATTGATATTTAGATTCTACTTGACGACGGACACGACCGAATATTTTACGATTCGAATATTTTACGACTCCAAGATTTTAGATGAACAGATCACATATACCTGCATGGAAAATAGACATGCGTCAGAAAATAGACATACATCAAAACGAATCTAAAATCCGATTTCAGTCAGAAATAGAATCATCGGTAATCCGAAGATTAGATAGATTTGCATAAGCAAGTTGATGTTTATAGATAGTTTGCACTTACAACCGAATTATAATATTCGAAACTGCGAGCCGGAGCCTCTCTTGAAATAGATTTCTAAAAACGGTATTTTAAATTATTTCAAAATTTGAAATCGTACATTTAACGCTATGTATTTCGACAGCCATTATTGTGTGACCGTTCACCGCTTTCCAGAAAATCAAAGGTTTAAGCGCCCTAAAAATATCTATTACACATAACAACACATTTAAAACTCCACCAAAAACAAAAGTGACCACAGAGAATATCGCTTTTTTTTCTCGGGTTCCCAAAGTTATCTGTGGTCCATCTAATCACAGTAGCCGAAGATAATAAAAGCTGCTGCTTCCCCGAAACATTGGTCGTAATTATACCACTGGTACGGCGAGCCTGCGGCAGTGTCGGTTGTGTTTTTCACTGTTCAATTTTGAAGCATTCCGACACAAAATACCAAGTGATACTATTAGGAGAATTACCTACTGATTTTAGACTGCTAAACTTAATTTGGTTTTTAGGGTTCCGCACTGAAAGGGTAAAAAGGAACTGTCATGGTGCAATGCAGTCTGTCCGTCTGTCTGTCACAGCTGGATATCTCAAGAATTACTAATGCTATCAACTTGAAATTTGGAATAGTTTTAGATGACGTTTGCTCAACTATTTTGCAGATAAGAAATATTTTTTTTTATACTACGGGGAACGAACGGGGTTCTTAAAAAATCGAAGTGGGGCTACTAGGGTATGTAGGATATCATGTGAAAGAGCGCTATTTGCACGTTCTCAAACATTTTTCTTTTTTTTTAGGCCGCATAGTTCTGGAATTTTGGCGAAAAATTAAATTAATAAAAATACCATTCGCCCCCTTATCTCTGATTTCTGAAATTATTCTATGTGATAGAAGTTTATGTAAAGATTACAGGAAAAATAAAATGATGTCTCTAGGTAACACACTTTTTCAAAAATCATCAATAAAAATGACATACAGTTCCTCTATCAGTCAAGAGATGGCACTGACCTAAAACTGAAATATTCTACACCGCAGTGTTAAAATTCACTATAGGCCTGGCCGATGAAAATTTAAATGATGGTACGGAACCCTCGGTGCACGAGTCCGACTTGCTTTTGACCGATTTTTGTTACAGACATTACATCAATATGCACTATAATGCACTGGCAAAACATTCACATAAAAACATGTTGAGATCTCTATTTTCTGTCAATGTTCGATACAATTTTTGACAGGAAATAGAGATTTAATAAAATATGATTAAATAGCTCTAATATCAAAGTTGCAGTCATTATTCCACGAGAAAATAGCTTTTTAATTTTGCTATGTATATACATATTATTCGTGACCGATTGATCGATAAAAAAAGAGGTGAGTTTGTATGTGGGGGTCTTCGGAACTATCGTCCCGATTCAGAAAATTATTTCACTATTTGGAAGCCACCACATTGCCGAGTGTCATAAGATGTATGATATTTTATGTTAAATGAATTTTACGTGGACGCGGACGAAGTCTTGTGAAGAAGCTAGTCTAAAATAAAAACCTAAAAAAGTGTGGACTGAGATAATTCTGCTAAATTTCTTTATTGAGTAGGTACCAATTATTTAAAGATTCTGTTCGAAGAAAATCAATCTGCTTAGGATTTTCCCAACTATATTGGGGTTGGCTTCCAGTCTAACTAGATGCAGCTTAATACCAGTATTTTACATGGAGTGAGTGCCTAACTGACCTCTACAACTGAGTTACTGGGTAACACAATACCCCTTGGTAAGACTGTTTGTCAGACTTTTGGGCTTCTGACTACCCGCAACGACTGTCAAAGATCTACCTAAGACAGCCGGGACCAACGGCTTAACGTGCTTTCCGAGGCATGGAGGAGTCTCGATATGTAATGAATCGTCATCCATTCACGAACCGACCGCGGCAAGCATAGCTTAACCTTCGAAACCATGAAACCCAGATTCCGGTAGATAATTTAGGAAACTCTTTTTCTTGCGTTTGTCACTGTGGTGCTTTTCCAGAACAATGCAACATTGCTATGGACAACCACCTCTCGACGACGACCACTCTGTGTCGTACCCAATGGAAACCACACCATCTTAAAACTCCTGGAGTTACATGGAAGGAAACACCCACGCCTCTAGCCCAGGTCACGTCAAACATATTATAATGATCAGTCTGTTTATGCCGTCATTATCGCAGGACCTGTTTACAGCTGATACGAAGGCTATTTGAACTCGTTACGGCATAAACATTTATTAGTTTGTTGTGATTTTTATTTGGGTAAATCATATGTTTAGAGCTGTGGTGGGCCAATGGTAACAACAGGCGCTTTACTTTGTGTACATTATTTATCACCACTGTTCTCAAAACGGTGAAGAAGAACATCGTGAGGAAACCGGCATGTTTTAGAACAAAAAATTCGAAGACATGTGACATCTACCAACCCGCACTGGGCCCGCGTGGTGGATTACGGCCCACTCCCTCTCACCGAGAGGAAGACTGTGTCCCCAGCAGTGAGAATATTATAGAACAGGGGTGGCCAACCGGTCGATCGCGATCGACCGATTGATCGCGGCTATTAGTCTAGTCGATCGTGACAAAACAAAAACAAAAAAAGTTAATATACATTAAAATAAAATAAATTAAAAAATAAGTAGAACAGACCACGCAACGTAATCACCAACTGCTGCGCTCATCGTCTTGTAGCGTTATTTATCCTCTCTTCCAGGCTCATTATTCAGCTCAGACGCAATTACTCACACTACTATAAATACGTAGTTACTAAGAATAATTTTCAATTTTATGATCTCTTAATAACATAAATAATACTATGTAGGTAATTCTGATTCATTAAAAATTTCAGGAAGAATGTAATTGTTAGATCGCATAGGGTATCGTCAGTGAACAGTAGATCTTGGGTCTAAGTGGCCAAGTTGGCCGTCCCTGCTATAGAATATCTAAGTAGTGTGGTCTGTAGTCTCTGCTTACTCCTATTGCAAAGGGGTAAGTGTACAATCAAGGGCAGACAATTTTAAGTACCCTAAGGTTATTTTTTACTTGCACCTCTTTGTTTTTCCAACTCTGTATTTCCAACATTTTGAATGAAAATCCGGTTCCTATTTTTTTTTCCTTGATATGTAAACTATATAGATACGACGAAATTACCACTAATAGAGAAGTATGGAAGAAAAAATACAAGTTGCTCCGACCCTAAATAGATTGGGATTAGGGCATTTTATCCGGATATCCCAATATCCATATTATCCGGATATCTGTCAAATTAAAATTCGTTAGTATTATAAGTAAACAATTGTTGGAGAGTTTTTTAAATGAAAATGTCGGCTGGAAACTTAGGTATCCAAAATATTCATATTATACGAATAGTGTTCTGGAAGTATCTGAAATATCCGGATATTAAAATGAATCGGATAATTGCGTGCCATGGTTGGAATAAGAGCAGGAGAATGATAACCTATAGATACATAGCTATATTCTATGACAGGCTCGTTGGTCTATGAGAGCGTTCAAGTATTCCGTAATGAATTTGGGGGACGGGGTCTTCTAAAACGTTACGATGCGTTATAGGGGTAGAAAGGGGGCGTTTGAACTACACGTTACGTAACATTGTTTTAACCCTTCAGAACGGTCGCGTAGAGATTTTTTTCTCACGCATAAACCCTAAAATAAGAGAATGCATGTGAAGAACAATGGCGGATACAGCAAAAATGTATTAAGGAGAGGGCCAAGTCAGGAAAACGACATTATTATTAAAGCAGTAAAAACTGTATAGGACAAAAAAAAAAAAAAAATGGAAATCTCTTGATTTTAAAAAGAAGACATTTCAAATGTTAATAAATAATAATAACGCGATTAAAACAATAAGTACGTTAAAACATAGGTATATTAGTGACTTTTCGATACTTTGCGCCACATAATTGTGACTTTCAGGTAAAAATGGTCACTTGTTGGTGGTTACATAACGTTTTACTAGGGGGAGGGGAGGGGTAAAGAAAACGTTACGGCGCGTTACATAGGGAGGAGGGGGCGGGGGGTCAAAATTTCCAAAAATTGCGTTTCGTAATACTTAAACGCTCCCCATCTAGTAGTGTTCATCTTCTGCGCGTGGGTTCTTCGGTTCATCCATGGGTTAGGTAAAGAGTCATGGGTTTTACAATTATCTTCTCGGATATTGGATCTGTCAAAAATGCTTCAAATTTTCATACACACTTTTTGACACTGATTGTCTCTGGGAGGAGATCGCGACAAGATTTTGAAGGTTTTTAAATATGGGTAGCAGAAGACCAATTCTGATGTTTTGGTAAGAAAAAGTAATTCTTCAAAACTACACAAATATTTTTTACATGGCTCATCATCATCTGCCTAGCCTTTTATCAACTATGTTGAGGTCGGCTTCCAGTCTAACTGGATGCAGCTAAATTGCAGTATTTTATATGGAGTGTCTACCTATCTGACCTGCACAACCCAGTTACTGCGTAACACGATACCCCTTCGTAAGACTGGTTGTCAGACTTTTGGGCTTCTGATGACCCGTAACAACTGTCAAAGATCTACAAATGACAGCCGGGACTTACGGCTTAACGTGCTTTCCAAGGCACGGAGGGGTCAGGTCGGCAAGTGTAGCTTAACTTGATCGATCGACCCGTGCGGCTGTTATGACTTAGCCACAAGCCTCTCCATTTTTTTTCTTGGCTATGACTTATAAATTACCTTAAACTGTATTACAATCTACTTTTCAACATCAACTTCATGAAAAAGCACTGAAAATTAAACAATAAATTAATTTCATGGCTTATGACCCTATAAATTATTTTACACCATACATAAATTGTTGCAAAAATTCAATTTGCGTTCGGATTAAAATTCTAGATAGGAGTAAGTAATGTTCTAGGGCGGCGGTTAAATAGCTCTGATGGTGTGGACTGGTCTATGAGGTAAGGCAGTGTTGTTCCCTTTAAAACGGTTGAGCTGAATGGTGCTAATCCATGCGTCATGTTCGTGAACGGGCGCCGTCGGTTGGGACTGGTCATCTCTTAGTTGCCATGGCTTATTTTTAATTTATTTTAATTTTAGAAGTGTTCTTTGTTTTATCTTTTTATTACGTGCTTCTAATGTGCACGTCTTTCTACATTGTTCTCACATGTATAATTTCAACATGAATGATGTAACCAATATTTTGTAACAATTTTTTTATTTAAAAGAGTGTCCGTGGAGTTTCTTGTCCGTTCTTCTCCATAGGTACTACACTTTGGAACGAGCAACTAGCTTCATATTTCTAACTGACCGATTCCTTGACAATTCAAAAGTGCCTGTAATTGGTTTAATTGAAATAAATGCTTTGAGTTTTGTTTTAGTGGAAACTCAGATAGGTGACCGGTGTTTTCTCTGCCGGTGTGACATAATGTAATTGTAGTGTGCGCAGGAGTTCCGCGACCTGGTCCCACCATCCCCCTTTTATTATCGGACTACTAGACGCACTGCGAGTACCTTCCGCACTTGGTATCAACCAAGTAACGGGATGGGACTGGACGGGATATCAATCCCTTCCAGTCGTACTCAGCGCTTCTCCTCCACGTTTATTATGCGCACGGCCAAAGTGTGGAACTCTCTGCCAGCGTCTGTGTTCCCTTCCACATATAACCCGTCTATCCCGTCCTTCAAAGCAAGAATGAACAGGCATCTTCTAGGCACGCTCGTTCCATCATAGATCTCATCCATTGCTTTCCATCTGGGGAGATCGAGGTCAAGTAAGCCCCTTCTGCAATAAAAAAAATTAAGAAAGGTTTTCAAACAGTCTAAAATGTAATGTAAGAAAAAATAGCATAGAAATATTAGTCTTTACATTAATGCCAATATGTGGTTTCTACGAATTTGGCAAACTATTTTGGAATTTGTTTTTGGACTGATAACACAGAAGATTAAAGACAGACATTTCAGAGATTACCAGGGTTGGAAAAAAAAACTGTTTTTTATTTTAATTTTGTAAAACAAACAGATAGTTAATTGGTTCAGGCGGGACCTTGCGGAAATCCATTATAAAATGATGATGTGGATATATTTAGTAACCTGTTCCGCTTAGCTATTTCTAAAGAGTCTTAAAAAGACCCTGAAAGAAATCGACACGTGTTTCACCTTTCAACGAGGCATCCTCAGGATGACGATTGACTTATCGCGAACTCGAACACGGCTTGTTGCCACACCAAGCGTGTTCATTTTAAAACAAACAGCTCAAAATATTTTTTTAAACAAAGTTTATTTTTGTTTATTTTTTTATTGAGCGATTTATCAAATTTATTATCAAAACAAATCGATAGGCCTAATATAACGAATTTCTAGACAATTTTAAAATATACCTGAGGAATCATATTTACAAAAAACTATCAGCATAACATAATAATCACAACAACGTAATACTAGTTACAGTTAGTTAGTACTAACTAACAAACTACCTAATCTGTGAAAATATATATATATTTTTATTGTAATCAATCTATGTAGGTACACACGGCTACATATCAAGCCATACATTTCCAGTATAAGCTGACCTCGCATTGTACGGAAATTCTATACAATGAGATCAGCGTAAACTGGAAATGTATAACTTGATGTGTAGCCGTGGGTACCGTATGTAACACAGATACTGAAGTACACCCTAGGCTGTAAGTTCAGAATTTCGAATTTCGATTTTAGTTTTTAGATGCATCTTACCTTACCTAAAAGTATATTTAAAATAGATATATTTTCACAGATAATATTAATAGATATACATAGGTAGAATGGACTATATTCAAATAAGGGAATCCCCAAAATAGTTGCGGGAAATTACTTCATTTCGACCGGCGACGAAGTGCATAAAACTATCTCTTTTCGAGCCATTTGAAGTCCTAAAAATGTATAACTTTTCATTTATTTCCATTCATTTGCGATTGAAAACCATGTTTTTTCTTAGTGTTTAAAACATTATTTTAAACTTGTTTAATACTATGATTTTAAACACTGTTTAAAATACGCCATGTTTGAAAACAACTTGTTTGTTTTATACCAACTCTGGAGATTACCATATGAACCGTAATAGGTAGACGGTTGATATTTTCACAGATAATGTATTTCTATTGCCTATATAACAAGACAACGAATAAAAAAATTTAAATTAAACCACTTAAAGTTTTTACTTTAACTAAATATTGTACGGTAGTACGGAACTCTTCTTGCCGTGGCCGGTTTTACAGAGTTTTTTACTTATTTTACTGCTTGCCTTGACTTTCAGCGGGTAATTTCTTACCTACTTTTACTTTTTATCAATAGTAGTAGTAGTTCAAAAAGTGTCAGACGAAAATGTAAACAAATAGGTCAGAAAACGTACCTGTGGATGCCAATGTCTAGTGCCATTTACAATATGTCTGCTTCGATTTATTTGAATAACTAAACTAACTTTTAATTTTAAATCACCTTTTAAAGTTGTTTTTAATTTGATAATATTATTGAGGAACGCTATAGTCTCGGTGACTCTCATGAGAGTTAAATTATCGACGGCCGTCAAGTCCCGTTGATTCTCATGAGAGTCATCTCATACACGCGACTTATACATCTATTTCTATTGCTAAATAATGGCTAATATCGTTTGTAGACTGTTTCACTGTAAGGCTTGATGGATATTCTCGTTAATTAGAACAAAAATAATAAAAAAATGACAGGTAAGAACGAAAAAATCAGCAAAATTTCAAAAGTGACGTAATGCGCTCGTCAGTGTCAACCCGCGGTGCTTGACAATTATAATTTTACATTTTTTACTAGGCCAGAAAAGTTAATTTTTAATAATCTAAATTTTTGTCAATGATTTTTCAATTGCAATTATTTAAAAATGTTTTTCTAACAATAATTGTTGGAAAAAGTGGTTTGATATAAATTTGAAATCTTCTAAATACAGATGAGTGTCACTTAATTGAGTGCCCTTTAGTGAGTGATGTGTAAAAATTTAATTTGAACAGGGTTTGTTTACAATTTAATCACACACTTCACGAACAGACATTAGATATATCATGATACTTCCATAATTTACCAACAATCTTAGTACCTACTGAAGAAAAATAATCTGCATTTATTCGTAAGTAATGTAACTCAAGATATATCTATCTAAGAGGACAGCGAGAAGCTGTTTGCATTTTTAATTTCAATAAGATTATTTGAAAGTTAGCGTAGTGCTTTGCCAATGGATCTCGCTTGCCAATTTTGTAGGAAAAAATCTGAAAACAAAAATAAACCGTTTATTAATCATTCGTTTTACAAAGTTAATTCTATTTAAAAATACAGTCTCAGTAAAATAAGTTGCAGACTACATACATAGCTATTTATTTAAACTAAAAAAACTAAAACGAATTTTTATTTAAAAAAAAATATATAAAAATAACACACATTTATTTGACAATAACAAAAATTTTATAAAAATAAAAAAGTTTTGAAATAAAAAGAATCTAACCTACTCTAGAAACATTGAAATTATATAACTTTCAATGTTTAATTCAATTTCCAAGCAGCAATTACTAGCAGACTTAAAATAATAATAATGATATGTACAAGTATAAAATACAATAGACGTGGATATATTTATTAACCTGTTCCACTTAACTATTTTCTAAAGAGCCATAGAAAACCCTGAAAGAAATCTACACGTGTTTCACCTCTCAACGAGGCATCCTCAGGATGACGATTGACTTGTCCCGAACCCAAACACGGCAAAATTTTGCCACATTCAGCGCTGGACGCAGAAAGATCACTCTCTGCGTCTAGTGCTAGAAATAGTTAAGCGGAACAGGTTACTAAATATATCCACGTCTATTGTATTTTATAATGGATTTCAGCAAGGTCACGTCTGAATCAATTAACTATGTACAAATATATATATAAAAAAAGAAATTCATCCACATTGCTCTCAACGGGAAAAGTGCCCAAAAGGCTGGCAGCATTGCCATGTTATATGGCAATGCTCATTCTTGGCCTAAAAATAGGTCATGTGAAGACGACTAACCGCTTGGCGATGTCTCGAAAAACTAAGTGGGTACACGGACCGCATGGCCCTAATGTTGCAAACCCAAACGGCTCGAACATATCAGTCCCAATAAAATTGGAGTATTTGCGCCGTTTGATATTTTCCGCACCTGCTGCAGCCTGTTAGAAAGATTAGGTATATCTTCACTAGTTATACCTACCAGAACTTCCCCTTCTGATTAATTATTTATTACTCTATGTCCATTCAAAATGGCGGCTAACACACCTTGAGTTTCGGGGTTCTAATTAACGACTAGCGTTTCACTGTCCCCTGTCACATGCAAATTATATGGGGCCGTATTAAAAATGTCCCCACCCTTCGGTCATATTTAATTTAAATTATTGGTCATTTGTAGATATGTTTTTTGGAATAAAAAGAGGGTAGGTATATGTCATTACCTAAAGAGTAAAAATGCAGAGTCGTCTTCTAATACACGGTGTTTCAAATGCTATTAATCTGCCTAGCCTTTTCCCAACTATGTTGGGGTCGGCTTCCAGTTTAACCGGATGCAGCTGAATACCAGTATTTTACATGGAGCGACTGCCTATCAGATCTCGACAACTCAGTTACTGGGTAATACGATACCCCTTGGCTTACACGTAACGACTGTCAAAGACATGTACGAATGACAGCCGGGAGCAACAGCCTATCGTGATTTCCGAGACACGGAGGGGTATCGATATGTAATAAATGTTTACCCATCTATGAACCAACCGCGGCAAGCGTAGCTTAATCGACCGAATTAGCTTCGGTCGACCCGGGTGAATGATATAATATAGCCACGAGCCCCTTATGGTAATGGATTAGGTCCTATCAATTGGTAGAGAAATTCCTAAACATTAATTAATGGATAATATACTGTACATTACATTTACTGGGTAATTTATCATTCTTTGACTTGAATGTGCCCTGGCGACTGAGAGTATGTCATGCTCACTCAAAAGTCTCGCTGATGGTGGCGCGTGTATTGGATTATTTAGTTCCCTTCAAAATATTTTAGCTAAATGGTGCTGATCCATGCGTCATGTTTGTAAACGGGCGCCATCAGTAGGGACGGGTCATCTCTTAGCTGCCACGGCTTATTTTAATTTTTGAATTGTTTTTTATCTTTTTATTACGGACGCATTTAACGTGCACGTCTTTCTATATTGTTCCCACATGTATAATTTAACACGAATGATGTAAACAATATTTTGTAACAATATTATGATTTAAAAGAGTGTCCGTGGAGTTGTTTTGCTCGTTCTTCTCCATAGGTACCTACTACGCTTTGGAATGGGCAACTTGCTTCATCTTTCTGACTGACTGATCTCTTGCCAATGTAAAAGTGCCTGTAAATGATTTAGTTGAAATATATGATTTAAGTTTGAGTTTAAGGGATTAGTTTATTTCCGACAACATAACAAAACATCACACCTGTATTTTCTTAAGAGGTTAGGAGAGGTTGAGGGTGCTGAAAACGTGGTTGGTATATGTAATAAATTTATATAATAAATTATATATTATTTATAAAGATTGTCAATCCAATATCATATTTTAATTACTTATTATAATTTTACTGCAATTAAAATTTCATGATGTCCGCACTCCATCTAATAACCATATTAAGTTATTAATAAAATATAATGTTGGATAGCCATTAACTTTATTAATGTGACCTTTTAGTAAATTAATGTTTTTTGATGTCGCTGTGCTCACCCCCGTTTTACATAATTACTATAATTCAATTAAGGGTTATGTAGGTATGTAATGTTTAACGTACAGTTTATATAGTTGGTTTTGTGTACCTATACTTCTAAAATACATAACAAGGTTCCTAGTAATGTATTACAAGTGTACTGTCATGATGTCTCGAATTGTCAATAGTACTAATAATAACCCCACCGCCGTATATCTACGTTGACATCGTGGTGGGGCTTGCGCGCTCCGAACTCTAAGCCTGGGCAGGTAGAGTTTACTTTTCCGGAACGGGTCTGGGATGAGGAGCCAGACAAAAACCCGCAGGGCAGCTTGTGGCGAGCTGTTGCGCAGTAGAGACCCCACCGACCCTATCTCCCGGGAGAAGTCTTGTTTGAAGTTCCTCACCTCAGGCTTACCTTTATTAGCCGGCTGGAGTGAAAACTGACGAGGAACGGACCTCCCATATCATTCTTGCCTTAATTGGCCGGCTTGAGTGGAAATTCGCGAGAGCAAACGTACTCGGAGGAAGGAAGTATTCCAGTAAGTGCTCGTAGGGATCTTGACCATCTTCCGGGATCTTGGATTGTTCTGAAAGCCGTGGAATACCTCTCCACTCCTCAAGCACCTCAGGACATGTTGCCCCTTTGTCGCTAAGTCACTATGTGCTAGCGACAGTTTACGGGGGCCCATTATTGAGTGTGCAAGTCACCCCCTGCCATTTTATCCGTGTATACCATAACATTGATCAGACAGGGGGCATAGGCCTTCCATACTTTTAAGTAACCAATCCACTATAGTCACCCAAACCCATAGTCCAATATCTTTGTTTCCATATCCTGCAATAGTCCTACACAAACCGGGGGTTGCCCTTGCATAGTGCGAACAGGGATAGCCGTCGGTTGGTACCTCAACACTTAAAAATGTCTAAGGGGCCTCTGCGAGTTGGCTTCGGCCCCTCGTACGCCTTCCAAAGGTCCGGGACCCCAGGGTCCCGAGATATGTCAAAGATATTTAAAAATTATAATAATCTAGTATTTTGTTCCGTCACAATAACTTAAAATAATTAATTATTCTGTCTGTGTGGGAGTGGTATGCATTTATTTTATGTTTCAACAATTAAAATATTTATTTATTTTTGTTTTTTTTTGCTTTCCCGTATTAAGCCAACAAGATCTACATTGTGTTCAACTGTATCAATCGAAGAATTTTACTTGTGTCTTTATTTAATGTTTTTCTCTTAATTACCATCAAAAAAAATAGAATAGAATAGTATCTTTTCCTACTGGCTCGCTAGGTTGTCGACATCTGGGATGTAGGTATCCACATCTATTCTATCTAACTATCGGCACAATGACTGTATTGACACTGTGTCAATAGTTGTGACGGCCAATGGCATAATATCCAAGAGCCTCTACCAACACTTGAGGAGGCTATCGTTAAGCAGCTGGATCAAAGGCTTCATCTAGAAAGTGGTACTTCTAGACACAGTGCGTATCGTTAGGAGGTTCCTGTCCCAGGAGCCCTAACCACCAGTTTCCAAATACATTTTTATAATCTAAGACTAAATATTCAGTGTTACGGTATTAATTATTGCATTTTGTCAAATCAATCAAAACAGGTAAATATTTGACAGCTATTTGCGACATTGCCAACTTTTACAATGAACGTTCGTAATAAGAAAGCCGACCCCGTAAAAAGAGAAAAGGCCAGGACAAGGAAGACGGAGAATATAAAAATATGGTCCTTTTAGTTATAGGCACAGTACCTACCTATATTTATTTCGTCTCTAGTAAAGCAAGGCACTAATTATAAAATAATACTTAGCTCATGCCGGGAGAAATATTAGGTAGGTGGTAGCGGGCCTGACTGCCCAGGCCGCGCCCCACGGACAATGTATGTAGAACATACACAAAATGGTAGAATAGGTGCAATGCAAACTATAAGTCCTTATGCATTTATGTTGAACTACAACGGGGAAGCTTGTGACCTGCATCTCACTTGATGGTAAGTGATGATTGGGCCGAAGGTGGAAGCGACCTTCACCCGGAATTCCCAACCACAGAGGAACTGACTATCTTATCTCTAACTGCCGAAACACAACAATGCTGTTAACATTGTTGTTATGGCGACAGACTTAGATAAGATGGTGGTAGCTAGCCAGGCGGACTTAGAAGAAGCCCTACCAGCAACCAAACCGAGCAGAACATTTTGCTCCGACTCGGAATCGAATCCGGGACCTCTAGGTCGAAGACAGGTGGGCTAACCACTAGATCACAGAGGCGGTTTTTACCGCCACGCGTCATCATTATCATCATCCCCCTTAGCCCAATTTATTTAAGGTCGATCGAGCAGCGCGTCTTCTTATATCTCTATAAGGTGTTATCTCAGAATTATCACATAATCCACTCATGGCGGCTATTTGAATGCAACCTATGTTTTGCCATAATTATTATCAACAAATTACTTCAACTACATACCAACAACCTCAAACCACAAAAAAACACAGTTAAGTTCCGCTACTCCCCAACAGATGGCGCCACCAGTCACATCAAACAAATCCATCATTGTAAATTGACTTTAAATCATTTTAATTACACGAAAAACGCATATTAATGAGCAAAATAAGCTCCATTGACGTCTGTCAGTCTGTTTTTGTCGCATGATATCCGAAACACGTGGTAATCGCAGTTCGGATTGAGTAATTATGAAAGATTGACCTATTAAGTGTAGGAGATTGAACTGTTAGTTGGTAGATTAGTTCGTCTTGATTATTTTAGTGTTTATTGTGTAATTTCTTTGTTTATTTGTGAATTGTGGTGATATTTAAGGAGTAAGTGGAATAGCTATTAAGCTACTAAAATTAAGTAAGTAACCTAATCGTCGATTTGTAGATTACGATCACTAATTTGAAACGTGGTGATTGCAATTTCTAAGAGTCTGTAACCAAATGGCTCATTCTTTTGATTTCTTCTTCTCTTATAACTATTCACTTATAATTAAAACTGTTCTTAGGTACAACATGTTCCAAATTCCTTTAATTTAGTTTCGATAGTCTCAAATTAAAATATTCCTAAATTCTAATATTTTATTTGCTAGACCAACATAATAGCTGCGATCGAACTTTTCTTAAAAATAACACAATATATAATTAATATTACTGAGACAACACGACGACAGTGAAGGTCCTCCTGCAGAGAATGATTCAGTCCTTGGTGAGAGTCACTCGGTAACTAGATTATTTACTAGGTTATATTGATGTCGACACTAAATATGATTCTATGTATTGTGTTTATTAAATTTTTGATTTGTTATTTCACTATTTACTGCACCGGTTGACGTCATCACGTCAGCGCCGGCTGTCGTTGAAAATCAGTACTGGGGCTCTGTCTCGCATAGGGTCGCAGCATTTATGCTGAGCGATGGCCGTTTTGTGTGGATGTAACTCATATTTTCCAGTGTTTTTTTTATTTTTTTATTATCTTTCTTTGCGTCATGTTTACCGCAAATAAACGTATTTTCTTTCTTTTCTTTTTATTTATTTATTTTAATCTATTAAAAATCTGAGTAGATATAGGTAGTTTATTCAAAACATTAAAAAAGTTATATCTCTATCTACACATTGACAACTAAAACCGACCCTTTCATTAATCCTCTGTGGTTTTCTAGCCCCAGCCCTCTTAACATACACATAAAAATTAGTACATTTCACCGAATTAGAACCAAGGTAGAAAATTTGAATATTATTTGATACAAACATTTTAATTGCAGAATACCATGGCAGCAAATCCTCTCTCTCAGAAATATATATTTAAATTTTTTATATTTAACATAGGTATTATATACACACATAAACAGATAAAAAGAAAAGAACAGAAAAATATGTACAAAGGTGATGCTTATTTCTAAAGAAATCTCTTCCAGCATACCTGCGATAGGAAAGTAGTTAAAGAGATGTAGACAACGTGTGTAAGAGTTGAAGAGAAAATAGAATACATAAAATCAAAATTATTGACTAAACATAACATCACGCCTTGTTTTCCCAAAGGTTTTGGCAGAGGTGTCCCTGTAGCAGGTTCACCCACATTTCGCTAGTTACGTTTTAAGTCCCATGTGATAGGGAGCGAGCCTATTGCCATCAACCGGGCACAAACCAGACTCATCAATCTGAGAAATTTCAGATAGAAAAATCTAATAACACTTTGCCCGACCTGGGAATCGAACCCAGGACCTCATGCTCAGCAGTAGCGCTTGCTACCACTAGGCCAACGAGGCAGACTATTATGGATTATTGACTAATTTCATTATAAATACATACATTAGAATATACTTACATACATACTTCTAAAATATATATAGCTACTTAATTATAATGTATTATAAAATAATATCATACCTTTATCTCTATATTATTCTCATACCTCTAGACTTTTAACAAAAACCATGTCGTGATCAAGTACCGTCGCTATTTCGCGTCGGTATATAAAACTACACCAAGTGTAATTCTAACTTTTAAATTGTTTTAGAAACCAGTATATGTTTCAAAACAATTTATTTCTACACACTTTATCATTATCATCATCATTATCAGCACGTCAGCCGAATAATCACTGCTGTGCAGTGTGCAAAGACCTTCTTCAAGGATCGGTATAACGACCGATTCTGCGTTTCCCGCATTTAGCAGAATCATCAGATTCTCGGTTTATCTTGGTGGAGCTTCCAACGTTGCGTCTTCCAGTACATTGTTGCTATTCCAGATCTTTCCTGCTTCATCGGCCATCCGTATCCATGTCCGTACTCTTTTATTATCAAATATATATTCACAAAGCTGCTATCGCAAAAATTTCCAATCGAAACTAGCTTAGAAGTGAGCTTTGGATCTCCGGTCTGCCGGTCTCTTAAGAAAAAAAACGTACTTTAAAATTTGCAATATCCATCACCTGCTATCTTGAGTTTAAAATGAATGTTCTATACACCGCAAGAATACTTCGATTTCATTGAATTATAGTGCAAGTGCTCAGTAACACTTGCCATGTTGACAAAAAAACCTGTTGTCTTTCATTTAGTAGTTTCATTTGTATTGACTTTAAAAAAAATTGCGTATTTAAGATATTGGAAGTGCAGAGTCTCCTAACACAGGCTTATTTGCTTAAAAAGAGGCTCCAATCCCTAGTTGTTAATATATTTACTTGTTAAAACATTCTTTTCATTTTTATAAAGGTGGAATATAATTATTCAGAGAGAATATTCTTCCGTGAAATAGATAAAAAGTGTTTTAATTATCATACAATGTTAGGTCCAGTATGAGAGCTAAGACAAGGTACAACTGGAAGAGAAAACGCAGTATCGCCAATACACTTCTTAATCGAATGAACAAACTGGCCCCTTTCACGTCAAAACAAGTAAGCACACCTAGATATTCAAAACGGACTCGAGAAATAAACTAGGAAAATGGTGGGATGAAGAGAATACATGAATGTAAAGCGCTTCATGCATAATGCAGCAACATGTATAATGTATGTATGTCATTTTTTCTCAAGCGCTTGTCTAGCTTGAAAGCGCCGCTTGAACAGCGGGGTAATTGCGTAAAACACTCACAATACCAATGCCATTTTGATAATTCAACAATATTTATTGCGTTATTTCCATATGACATATATGAAGCTACAAACCGTGCCCGATAGAATATTTTTCGGCAAAAATGAACTTTAATACAAACTTTCATCCTCTATTTATCCCATTTAGAGGATGCATTTTCAAAAAGCCTTTAGTGCTCACCTTCGTTACAAAAGAATCTTTAGTACAAAATTTCATGCCTGTATACCCAGTGGTTTGGCTTACGCGTTGTCTACCAGTGAATGAATCAATGAATTTAATATTTTTAATTAGTTGAAGATGGATTATGAATTTCCTTCAAAACTCATCGGATTCTAATAGAAAGTGCGTTACGAAATTGGAGTGCTGTCTGGTGTCCTAGGCACCTATATTCAACAAAGTAACATAGTCAGTTTTCATATTACGGACAAAAAATCCAAGGTTTTTGGTATTAGTTTCTGTAACGTTTGAGAAGTCGGCCGACGGATATTTGAAGAAAATTGTTTGCGTTGCTTTGATTGATACTTCTGATTGCTTTTGTATTTTTCAAACTCAAACTCAAAGCATTTACTTCAATTACCAATAACAGGCACTTTTTAATTGTCAACGAGCCGGTTGCTCAGAAAGATGAAGCTAGTTGCCCATTCCAAGACGTAGTAGATCCTATGGAGAAGAACGGGCATAAAACTCCACGGAGACTCTTTTAAATAAAAATTACTATTGTTGGTAGGGTATAATCATTTTTAAAATGTAGGATTTGTTAACGGCCGCAGGAATCCGTTGGATGCGAAAAACACAGAATCGGTCGAAGTGACGGTGCTTAAGGGAGGCCTATGTCCAGCAGTGGACGTCTTTCAGCTGAAATGATGAGGATTTGTTAAACATACGACCCGTTTAGAGTTACGAAATGGCTAAAACGCTTATGAAAAGACCTCGTCTATGATTGCAAACAATCATGAATAAGTATTGTATCCACATTCGCAACCTTGAACAGCATACCTGTAATGTTGATAAAGTGTATGGCAATATAATTGACACAAACTTTAACATTTTCCTCTTCAATGAGCTTCTTTATAACTTTCGTTAGCGCTCCGGGATTATATTTTGAACGCCCCAAGTCCTGAATTACTTAAAACTTAATGGTAAAATTATCAAACTATGTAAGCATGGCAATAACTCTACTAAATATGTAATTACGGACTTCATTACATAACTTAATCAGCCTTATAACCTTCCCGCTGCTGGGACTCGGGCATCTTTTCTGGATCAGGCCTTGATTAATTCATTTCAAACCCCCTGACCCGATAACCAGCTCTTTTTTACCATATGCCAATAATTTTCAAAACGTAACTCATATAATAACATCATACTTATGCTTATAAACGCAGTACAAATCGAATTTTCGAACGTTGGTCAGTGATTTCAAAACTTCGTGAGGTGAACGTGAAAAACTGCGAGAGCACCTTCGGGCAAAAACCTCGGTGCGCGGTGTGTTTGGTGGGACAGAGAGGGCACGATGAGAGAACGAGAGGGAGGAGAAAAACTTGCGACGGCGCAACCACGCTCGCATATCTGGGAAGTGGGTGGCAAAGAGTATGGCGTAGAGGGGTGGAAATGATTTTTGATTTTATGTGAGTTCTGGACAGGCAAAGCTTTTTGATGGATCAGTTCAGTTCCTAACTTTTTACTACAGAATCCAATAGGCATGTTTTTGACATTAACTTTGTAGTTGGATGGTACATCGGCGCGTTGTGTTCCATGCGCGCCTCAAAGAGATGTCAGCAGAATTGACGGAGTCCGCTAGGGCCGATGCCTGTCGGGGTTGCGAAAAAAACCGAATGGGAGATCGTGGCCCCCGGCAACAGGGCACCTGAAGGAACACGGGTGGGTTTTAGTCAGTAAGAGTCTGACACATCCTCTCGCTCCACCCAGAGCGGGAGAAGTTATTTGATAATTTCCCAACTAAAAAAAAAAATGGTGGCGTGTACATATAGCTGACTGCTTTTGAGATTATGTGTCTTTAAATCTACGTTTTACACTTGAATAAAATAAATTGGTTATCTATTATCTCTAATAACATTATGTTCTTAGTGTCCAAATTACACCTATGAAAGTATTAAAAAATAGCCTCTACGATTAGCAATACTTTGAATCAAAATCTGTTACAGGCCCGACTGGACAGTCAGCCGGGACGAGAACACCTGACGCATATGCACTAAGAATAGTTCATGTTGTGGTAAAAATATCTAACTTTTTATTTGTACGCAATATAACTTTACAGTTGTTAACACAACTAATTATTTACACTAGGTACTAAATTAAAAGACTAACTAACTATCTGTATAAATAACAATAAAAATAAAACAACACTTAGTCGTCGAAGTATTCGTCCGCATCGCTGTCATCGGAAAAGTGCCCAGAAGACTCTCAGCAATGCCACGATGAATGGCAACGCTAAAAATATGAATTAGCCCATCAGTAAGGTAGGAGCCAGGCTAAGTATCATAATTTCTAGAGGTCATTGAATGCAATTTTTAACAGCCAAGGTTCAAAATTTGTTTTAGTTGACTAGTTGTAAATTCTCATAGTGTAACATTTTGCTGTTCCTTTCAATACAAAATAAAATAAATAGGTCTTCAAAGGTATTATACCTTTTCCACCATCTACATTAAGACATCTAAGCCTCATGTCGCTTCGCCGTAAGTTGCTTTTGATGTAGCGTGCAAAAACGACCTGGTACCAGCTAGTCCATTCAACACCTAGATTTGTTTATAATTAATTGACATTTTTAGCTTTTTACTCATAGGACACCGCTTTTGAGGTTTCCGTTGGCTTCTTGTGCTGCACCTTTTAACGGTTAATTCCGTGTGCAGTTAGTGCTAAGAGACATTGACAGGAACAGATTTTTCTTATGAAATTGATTGTTGTTTTTTTAAACGAGATTTTACTATGCTTCTCTTCTTATCTTGGTACAAGCTAGTCAAGAATGGGTGATTTCGTGATAACAAGATGTGCTAGGTACTTACCAATGTAAGTAGCGGGGCTGGCAAGGTAGGTATCGTCACTTGAAGAGGGTCTTATGCTACGAGCGTCGGTAACCTTAACAATAATGGGTGTGTTACGTTTGAAATAATAACAAAAGTTATAATGATCATATGACCTAATTTCATTTAATATATTGATGAAATGATTTAATGAATTATTGATATAATTTCATTTTACCAAATTTTATATGGTATAATGAACATTTTCTATAAAGCACATTTGAATTAATATTCAATTAGTATAATATTCAGTTACTATAAGATTCAAAATCTATAAGTAACGTTTAATATAATTTAGAACGATGTACTTTGTTTTGTATATTTTTGCACTGTTTAGAATTTAAACGCCTGTCATTTGGGTTAGGTTAGTTGGGTTTGGGTTGGGTAGCATTTGGGTTAGGTTACGTTAAAGCATTAACGCGCGAAGGCGAACGAGCGAAGCGAGCTTGCCGTGGCAACGGCCGCCGAGCGCCAGATCCTATTTATTGTTCGTTAATCATTTGGGTTAGGTATGAGGTTATAACAGTAGATATGATGTTTCCTGATAGTTATTCATTACAGAATTTTGGCAGATTTGTAACTAAGAAAATTAGGTTAACTGAACGTTACATAAAAAGAGCATTATACTAATTGAAAATTATCTGAAATGAACGTTTTACTAAATTTTATTAGAGCAAAAGAGGGTTATATGAAATATAACATTAGATCACATGAAATTAGGTTATTTGTTTTTATAGCATATGAAAATTGTATCATGTGAACGTTATTTCAAGTGATATTATATGTTATTATGCCATATATTACACACCCAACAATAGTATACCCTCTATTATGTCCAGAAAGCCTCTGTATCTCTTTTGTGGCCAGAAAGTACTTGAGCCTTAACTTTTTCACCTGATGCTTGACATTACTTAGATATTGTATTGTGGTATGTATATATAGCATTAATATGTATAGTTTTGGCATTTGCGGTTTATTGTTTTTGTTGGCAGTACTGTGATGTTCACAGATTTCTTTTATTGTTCTGTAAATTTTGTGTGAAGACTTGTAATTTCTAAGTCCGTTTTATTTAGCTGTAAGTCTTATAAAGGAAATAAATAAATAAATGTTGGCTCATTTACATTAGTCGATAATTCGGTCGATATACAGCTAGCAGACTCCTCGCAGGTGGGTAGTGACTATGAAATTCATAAATGGATAAAGCGGTCGGTACATCGACTGTGGGCATCAATGAAATACATCGATCGGTAAAAAGCGTGCAGAGACTCACACTCAATGAAAATAAGCCTTCAAAGCAACTGCCAAACGTGCGGTGCAGGTTTCGTATACCGCAATCGTCGACTAGCGGTTCCCCGAATGCGGTCCCTATGGCATGCGTTACAGAAATCTCCAGCCAATCGCATACGAGTCCTATCGACCGATCAAAATGAGCCTTTATATTTATGTAAGTAGTGGTTTTGGTAGGTCATATTCACTTGAAATCGAAGCCGCAGTAGGAAACGTAACCGTTGTGATCCTGTATCGTACGTCAGGTGAAGTAGAGAGGTGTATATTTTGTTATGGTATTTCGTCAGGACTGCCTCGTTGATCTAGTGGTTGCAAATGCTACTGCTGAGCATGAGGTCCTGGGTTTGATTGCCGGATCGGGAAAACTGTTATTAGGTTTTCCATCTGGAATTTCTCGGTAGCAGCCCGGAGAATTGTGCCCGATTGATGGCAATAGGCTCGCCCCCTATTACATGGGACTTAAATATTACTGGCGAAATGTGGGTGTACTATAAGGTACACCTCTGCTTAACCCTTTTGGGAGATACAGGCCTGATGATATGTTTAAGTTATTAGGACTTTTATTTCCCCCCTAAGTAGCTCAGGCTCACCTTTATAACACAACAATACAATAAAATTAGTGCCAAAACTAACTCACGTTATCATTGCAAAATAATCAGGTCATAACATAAAGGTAATTGTATATAATGGCCAGTCAATACGCACAATGGCCTCTAATCAATAGACAAAGTGACAAGTCGAGCGCAACGCCACGTGTCGTGACGTCATCATAAATGGGAGTCAACTAACTGGAAATGTAGGGAGATAGTTGGCTTAGTGGGACCGTAGACGTTGGCATTAAGTTGGGATAATGAGAAAACGTTTGTAAAATGAAATAATATTGAAACATGTTTTTTGGGTCGAGAACTCATAACTGGACTAATTCGTGTTCACTAGCGTGGGGTTTCTTCAGGTCGGGCGAAATGTAAATGGTTTTTGTTACCATGAGATATTCTACTTTTCAATAGCAGCCCGGAACCTGGATTACTGGCGGGGTGATGCACATAGGATATTCCTAATACATCGGAGTTCGACTGAAGGCTCCCGTAGAGAGTCGTGACGCACTGTCGTGTCACGTCTGTCTGCGGGAGCCTGAGAGAAGATCGGTTTACGGTAAATAATTTGGTACTAAATTACAAAAAAAAATACAAAAAATGCATTATATTTAAATTACCTAATGTTAGAAGTAGCGAATGTGACATCATATTGAATGGAGAAAAACTGGAATTTATCAATCAAGCAGTTTTCCTAAGAAATTACAATGGGGACCTCATATAATATCTCTTGTGGGGCGGCTAAGCTCGGCCGCTTATGCTGTTAGAAAGATAAGACAGTTAACAGATGTAGAAACCGCGCGTTTGGTCTATTTTAGCTACTTCCACAGCATTATGTCGTATGGCATTTTACTGTGGGGTCGGGCTGTTGGCATTGAATCCATCTTTATTTTGCAAAAGAGAGGTGTCAGAGTTATTTATAATCTACGCCGCCGCGAATCTCTCAGGAAACTATTTAAAAGGATTTATATTATGACGGCTTCTTGCCAATTCATTTACGAAAATATTATGTATGTAAGCAAAAATTCACATCTTTTTAATCAAATAAGTGATAGACATCATTTTAATACTAGAAATGAAGATAAACTAGATCAACCATTTTTCAGATTAGCCAAAGTACATACATCTTTTATGGGGTACTGTGTTAAATGTTACAACAAAATACCTTGTGACATATTGCAATTAAATGAAAGAAAATTTAAAACTCATATTAAAAGTACACTTTGTAAACAAGCATATTACAAATTAGAGGATTATATCCAAGATAAGAATGCTTGGAAATATGCTGGTCCTGCTCCATAGGACAATTTAGAATCAAGACAAAATCAAACAGGTTGCTAATTTAATTGTAAAATTTATTATTTTGTGTTATATGACATTGATTTTACATTCTGTGATTGCTGTCTCACACACTGACTATTTACTTATTAATTATAAAGCTATTCACGTTGTCAAGATATTATGACCGTCGGTTTATTTTAAAGATTAATGATGTGTCATCTGCAAATAACATCTTCGGTTGATTTGAAAGTAATTGGGGTAAATCATTAATGTAAACGAAAAAGAGGAATGGACCCAATATCGAACTATGAGGAGCGCCCATTGCCATTTCAGACCCTAATGAGTTTACGCCGCTTACCTGAACTTTAACCTTTAGTACTCTAGTTTCAGCAGAAGTTTCTCATGGTCGACACAATCGAACGCCTTCGAGAGGCCGCAAAAGAGGCAATGGCATCTTGTGCTTCTTCCCAGGCATTAAAAATGTTCTTTATTAAGGTGACACCGGCTTCAGTGGTACAACGCCCTTTGGTGAAACCGTACTGTTGTTCATGAAAGATGGATTTTTGATTAAAGTGACGTAACATTTGATTGAACTTTCAAACACTTTACTGAGAACTGGAAGAATTGACACAGGCTTATAATTGTTGGGTTCTTTAATATCGCCGGATTTGAAAAATGGAACTACTTTACTGTGTTTCATGAGATCCGGAAAAACTCCTTGGTATATACTGGTGTTAAATATGTAAGCTAAATAGATCTACAGACTTTTACGGACATTCCCTAGAGATCTTCTGTTGATTTAATTTTAAGATCTTTAAAAGCTTTTATAACAACCTGAGGGTTTGTATGCTGAAACCTAAACTCCAAAGGGCATTCGTTCACATTCTGTCTAAGTAAGGCAGCAGAAAGCGCAGGTGAGGAATTTAAAGCTTCAGTAGTTTTAAGGGGAACATTAGCAAAAAAAATATTCAAATTTTTATGTTATTTCTATATTTGAGTTAATGGGGCTATGTGCAGTCTCTAAATTAAATTCAGTATTTCGCTGTTTTTTCCTACCTGTTTAATTATTTACCAGGTAGTTTTATTTTAGCATCAGCTGGTTTTATTTTATTGTTAATATAATGAGCTTTGGCAATTTTGCACACACTTTTAAAAGTTTTTGAATATTTTGCAAGATACTTATGAAAGCTTGTATTATTAAGAGGTAGTTTTTTCTTTGTTTGGGAAAAATAACTCATTAATTGACTGACCCTTTGTTGCTGGCTTGCTGCACGCTTTGATGTAAACTGTAGTAGTGCAACAAGCAATCGTTATTTAAAATAAATAAATAATTATTGGAAAACGAAAGGTGGAACATTAATTGATGTAATTTTTTTTCAGCAATTTTGGGTCACCTAGGAACAGCGTTTTTGTTGACAGACTTGATTTTTTTTAAGTTAAATAAAGGGTAGATAATTAAATCGAGCTTGAAATGTGTTAACTTCTAATTACTGTCAATTTTTTTTTTCAATGTAGGGTAATTCTGATCGAACTTTAAATGCATTAATTTTATTTACAGTCGAATTCATTACTTTACAATAAGTTGCCCTTTCTGGCTGGATCAATAAATACCTAGATACTATTTAAATTTTCCCACACCACGAGAACAGACCTTAACGCATCAAAAATCACTTCCCCATACAAAATAATGTAATCAATTCACACTTCTGAATAACTTGATCCTTTCCCACCCAGTCATATGGAACAAACCCATAGTCCCATAGTTCATCCTCACCTTATTCATTGGGGATGATATGAACTGACCCCCGGGGGTGTAAATGCAGTGGGGTAAAGTATATCGGGGTATTAATTTGTAATGTTGGTGATAGTGGAGAATTGATTTGATAGCGGTTACGGGAAGATTTGGGGACATTTCCTTTGATTGATTTTACGAAATATTTGTGAAATGTTTTAGGGTAAGCATACGTATAAACTTAATTAGATTAAATTCTACCATCCTACTATCCTACTAATATTATAAATGTGAAAGTTTATATGTTTGTGTGATTAGATGTTTGTTAATTAATCACGCAAAAACGGCTGAATGGATTTAGATGAAATTAGGCACACAGATAGTTTATAACCTGTATTAACACATCGGATTTTGGGTATTCCGATATTCCCACGAGATCGAGATTTATGCGGGAGAAACCGCGGGGCGCTTCTAGTTTTGAGGAAGTGACGAATTTTTTGTGGAATATTTTTTTTATATTCTTAATTTTAGTACTAATTACAATGTAGGGCAACATAAATAGTGATCTTAATATATGTAGGTAAATATTGTTGCCAGATAATAGAAAACGAAACATAATAATTATACAATTGTATCCCTTTTACCAATCCAACTATTAACATCTATTATCAACATTTTTACAACATAATGATCACTACAATATTGTTCAGTGATCAGCGTATAATCTCGGGGTGTTAGGGGGTGAGCACACGCGGCGCGGGCGCAGTCACAATATTGTGCTACACCGTGTGATCTGGCTTTAATCGGGTAATCGCTCTATTCGGTGCGAGGGGCACGGATGGGTTACGTGTGGTCAGTGGATGTGGCATGTAATGATTTTTTTTTGGTTTTGCTTTTGGTGAATATAAAAGATTATTTTAAAGTTTACGGATCTATAGCTATTAATATAATTTAACAGTTTTTTTAACACAGATAATTATTTACACTGGGTACTAAATTAAAGGACTAACTAACTATCTGTATAATAAAAAAAAAGTACAAAAACAAAAGGACACGTAGGCGTCGAAGTATTCGTCCGCATCGCTGTCATCCGGAAACGTGCCCAGAAGACTGGCAGCATTGCCACGTTGAATGGCAATGCTAATTCTTTGGCCAAAGAACGAGCTAAAGCTACAGCTATTTATTTCTTTTTTTTAAGTTTATCATCATTCTCCTTCCCTTATCCTAATTTATTTGTAGTCGTCGCAACTTGTCCCTTTCCATATTTCTCTATTTAGTCTTCATCTCGGTAGTCACTCCCTTTCTAGCCATATCATCTTTCATACAGTCCATCGATCGTTTCTTTGGTCTTCCCCTACTCTTATAGCGATCGTCATTCGTACTCAAAACTTTCCTCACGACATTTTCCTCATTCCTCAGCATCACATGCCCATACTATGACAACCGATTTCCGCACAACTTTTCAGTAATCGGTACCACTTTCAGATATCCTCTTATGTACTCATTTAAATACCAACACATCCTTCATAGCATTTTCATCTCACCTGCATGCAATTGCCTTTCATTCATCCCTTTTTCTTAATTTGTGGAACGAAAATGATTATAAATTACTCACGGTATTGTTCCTGTGTTATATATTTATCGCATAAATAATTTTATATTGTTCTGTCCCCAGTTTTTGAAAGAATAACCAAATATTAAATTTAGCTCATATTTTCTGAAATCCCATAATATGTCTTCTTATAAATTTATATTGTTATGGTTTAGTACAGCCAAAGTAGCCAGAGCCATGATTTCGTGAGCAAACCTGCTCCTGAAGCTTGAGTTTATCAAGTTTTTATAACCTTGGTTGATAATGAAATTATAAAATGATAAACACCTACGCAATCATAGAAAGAAGAAAAGGAAACAGACTACAACAAACAATGTGGATTACACAAGTTCCTACGAGTTAACCCAACTGATCTTTACCAAATGTCATTTAAATAATAACCACATCCGATCCTCGCATCCATCCCTTCTCACTTCGATGTTCTTGCTAATTGTAATAGGCTTATTTGCACATATCAGTGCCCGGCGTGGGACAGTCTTTTGTGCACTTATAATCACATCTAATTTGTTTGCACAGGACTCGCATGTGCAGGAAAAAAGTGCATAATATTGGCGAGAAAATTAGGTTTTTTTGTCTTTGGCTGTTTTCAGATTAGTAATGTGCAAGTGTTTTTAGTGTCCAAATTTCACAACAATAATGATACTGACTCTTGAACGCGATTATCTGTACTAACGTGGTCTTGGCACCATCTTCACGGGAGATTTATATTATATTATTTATTTTATTTATTAATTATTATTTCCATATGTCACTGCAGGGATCCAGCAGAATATCTGCGTCAGGTATATTTGCCTGACACATGCTGAGCTGGACTCCCATTTGGTGCAACCTTGAGACGCACACCGCACCTTGTACATTTGATTTGAAGTATGTCATAATGTCACTCCATTTCTTTGTGTCTTTTCATTTTTGTTTACATTTTTTTCATCTTGTTTTTGTATATATTCATTTAATTTGTTATCATTGTATTGTGCTTATGTCTCTTGTGTGCACTGAATAAATGTTCTATCTATATCTATCTGTCTACAGCGATAGTCTCGCCGTGCCATCAAATTTAATAGCAACTCTTTGAATCAATCTCCACACGGCGATATCATCGCGGCGATAATTTGAAGGCACGGCTTGACCATCGCCGCGATTCTCTCGTCCTTGGAGATGGCGCCTTATATGAAGAATTTAGAGCGATACAAAATATGTAGTAAGTAATTTTTCTGTATTGTCTACCGTCTACAATGTATTTTTATTCATTCTTCTTCAAAAAATACAACTGTAAATGCACCTTCAAAATCCAAAAATATTAATCAAAATATTTTATTTTATAAACCTACATGGGCACTTATGAAACGTCAGAAGCACCTAGCTCGTTTCCTATGGAGAAGTGCCGGCAAGTAACTGCTACTCTTTTACAAATAATTGGCTTTTATAACATTTCCTTCGTACTAGGTACTTATTTAAAGTCCACAAAATATGCTTGAAATAGAGTTTCAATAAAAGATACCCAATAGTTAATTCAACATGGTTTTAACTAAATTACAGACACATTGATGCCGTTTCTCTTGTACACCGAACTAAACTATCACTTAAATTTCTTACTTTTGGCTGTGAGAATTTTAAAGCTATTCTGTAAAATAAATTCTCTAAATTTAAAAAAAAAATTGACACGGCTAAATCGAATTTGACAAGCGACTCCACCTTTGTTTGCCCTACCCCGTGATTTTTTTTTTAGAGCCGGAGGCGCGCAGGGTGGGTAGATTCGACGTGTTTTGTATGGAATTTTTCATTTTTTGTATGGAAAATGTGATAAATGATTACTTGTTGAGTTTTAGGGGTTTAAGAGTTTTATAAAAGTGATCGAAATTTTCGTTATTTTTGCGATAGGACACACCATTTTCGAGATATAAGCAAAAGAAAAATGGTACAGTACTGTTTTTGCACCTGAAGTCGAGGTGTTGGTGTGAATTTAAAGTTCATGACAATCAATTTTATTCCACATATTTTTAATCGCGATTAGAAATAGTTAGATTTAGTTAGACAATCAAACTTTTAGGTGAAAATTCAGTCGAATTCAGAATAGCAACATTGCCATTTTCACTAAATTAATATCTCAGTGCCATCTTAGTGCTGTCAAACTAAAATATAGTTAAGCTGCGTCACTTTAGTCTATTTGAGAATGGGCAATCGTCGTTTGGCAGGAATAAACTAAATTTTAGTGATTTTTAGTCTAGTTTAGAGGCATTTGTGACAAGAGAATCGGCACCATTAACAATTTTGTCGCAACATAATCACTTACCTACAGAACTAAATAATTCTAGTTTAAACTAATTTAAACTAATTGCATACAATCGCACCAATCCAATACATTTTACGGACACAACAATTACAAAATCTAATTGGCTCATTCAAATTTAGAATTCTACCGTCGCGAGCCCTGATTGGCGACGCGTGGCAGGTCGTCTTTAGAAAAGCCGGTAATTTCGAATATTCCCTGTTCTGGCGACCATTTTGAAATGACCTGTGATAAATATGGTTGGTTGTACTTTTCAAGAGGTTTTCGATTCTGGTTGTCGTCTTATTAAGTATTATTAGTAAAGTAATTGACAGTTATTTATAATAAGTGGGTATTTTAACTATTATTTAGTTGGAAGACGTTAATTAGGCCGTTTTGTTCGTCTAATTTGATGTTATTTAACAGTTTGTCGGTGCTAGCAGATACTTAAGTGAAAGCATTTGCATGTGAGTTTTGATGCAGGTATAATTATTAGTGTTAAAAGTTTCACCTGCTGAGAATTTATTTGAAAAATGTTTTATCGTCTTTAGATATCGATACCAGTCTGCGAAGTTTTGCTAGGTAACTTATTTTGACCTTGTATAATTTGACCCTGTATAATATGACCCTGTATGATTTGACCCTTATAGCGGGCAGTGTACGAACTATTCCGTCCTAGACCTCTATAGCGGCTGTCAATAACGTGGCAGCCTGACAGTATTGACAGGGGCTTGCCAAGAGGTCCCGACCGGCACGTATTGTTATAAAATCGGTGGAAATTACATTTATTTGTGCCTATTACATGGGACTTAAACATAACTGGCGAAATGTGGGTGTACTGTAGGCACACCTCTGCCTAACCCTTCAGGGAAAATGTGTGATATTATGTTCAGTAAGTCACTTTGTCAGTATAATCTAATAATAAAAAATAAAAACCCTATTTATTACGAAGCAATTTCATAATTATATCTGCCCTAAAAAGGAGAATTTCACATTATAAAATATTCTACACTAATTGGGAAAATACTACTTGTAAGTCCACCGTTAAGTTGGAGTCACACTGCACTGCCGACACATTGTCAATTTAGTTACGTACATAGTTTACATGGCTGTGCACCTGTGTCTAATTGTGCACTATAATATTTCCGGCGCCAAAGGCTGGGTTCCGTTGATATTGGTCAGGGTCGCCATGGCCGAAATTCGGTCTAGAGGACTTTTGACATGGCTGTACCTATCATTATCAGCGTAGCCTTTTCTCAAAATCTGTCAGTTGGGGTCTGCTTCCAGTCTAACTGGATGCAGCTGAATACAAGTTTTTTACATGGAGCGACTGCCAATCTGATCTGTAAACATAACTGGCGAAATGTGGGTGTACTATAGGTACACCTCTGCCTAACCCTTCAGGGATTACAGGCGTGATGTTATGTTATGTTATGTAATATCTACACCTCACAAAACCAGCCTCACACCTCATTAAATATAGGTAATGTAGGTATGTAGTTTATTTAAAGGAGGTTTCAATAATTGACGGGTTCCGAAGAGTTGATCATGTCTCTGTTTTACTGGAGACATAATTATTTGAAAACAAGAGATTTGTGTCGACGCTTGAACCAATGCTGCAGACCGTTAAAACCAAAACTATTTAATTTTCTCATACAAAAGAAAACGTTACTCAAATTAGCAAACATTTCAGAAGTTCTAAAAACATCTTTTAATCGACATGAAAAAGGAGGAAAAATACCTTTAATTTCGGAAGTGGGAAAATACGAAATTACAGAACCAAAGACACCGACTTCCGAAATTATAGTAACATAACATAACATAACATAACATCACAAAATAACATAACATAACATAACATAACAAAAGGGTTAAGCAGCGGTTTACCTATAGTACACCAAACTAAGGCCTAGATATATAACGCTAATAAGCAATTTACATATATAGAGACGTGGAGGGTGGATAATGATTGCTAATGTGAGCCGATGGACGGACTGTCTGCAACATTTATATGAGAAGTACCGTGTTCATTGTTGGTACGACACGTCATGAATAGGGATGATGACTAAAAATTATATTTTTTGTCCGTCCTATAAATTATTTAAAATAAAAAAAACACGTATTTTTTCTTTTTTTACGTAATAAAAAGATTACGGCGATAGAATGAGTTAAAATGTGCCATGACGTCACGAGCATGTAGGTTTTATACTTACTTGTGACGTAGTGACCTCTACTCCCCAACTTTAATGCGTTTTATCTAATTCATTTTTTATTAATATGATGAAGCAAAAAATACGTGTCTAATATTTTTTGATTATCTGACTGACGGACTAAACAGAATTTCTTTTCACCCAGGCATCATCCCTATTATGCTTTTGAGGATAAAAAAAAAATCGTCTCTCACTTCTAACGTATCGACAAGTTAAAGGCTACATGAAATGTAACATATATGAGCCGACCTAATGAAATGTAACACAGCCACTAGGTGACTTTCTTTCAACGTGAATTATGTTTCAACAAACTGTACCCAGTGAAAATATGAGCCAGGCAGCAAGCTTGACAGATATAGTAGACTCCTGATGGAATGGAGACCGAAAGGGAAACAAGAACTGTAAGTAGAAATTATCAATTACAAAATGGGTTGATGGTAGTAATGTAGCAATTTTTTTTAAAATCGAAAAACATCAAAAGCATTGTCATCCGAATCTATGTTTGTTACATTTGTCCAGTGTTCTTTTTGAAACCGGATTTTGCTTTTGTTGAAGTTTATTTAAAAAAAAGTAATATTCTTCATTATATACCTGAGCTGTGTTTTTTTTTATACACCTATTTTACCTTCTAACCTACCATAGTTGTGTACATAAGTTAAAACAATAAATATAAATTAATACATACTTACTTAAGTACACACATACACACATACACACACTTTATAGTATCTGGTCGACCGAGCTCTGATCGGGTGAAAATAGATAAACACATCATCCCGATATACCAACGTTGTATCACATTGCTGTGAAAATAGAGAAAACGAATTTTTCCAGATCTGAGACCTATCTAGATCGATTTTTCGCCTCCGTAAACCCCTATATTGCAACTTTCATCCAAATTGTTAAAGCCGTTTTCGAGAAAATGATTACAAATGTATATATATATAAATAAGGATACATACTTAATTTACCGTAACAATGGAAACACTTCCTTCTAACAACCATTTCTTGCAATGATTTTTTATTCCTAGAAAAGACTTGATTTTTTTAATGAATTATTAATTCGACCTAGCCTCGTCCTGTGGGGTGGACAGGGGAAATTCATCGCTTCATTGTACGTACTTTGTTAAAGTTAGGCTGTACCTACACCATTGTAGTGTGTGTACCGAAATACTGTCTTCGAATGACATCATTAAAAAAAAACAGTTCTTACAACAAATAAAAACAACTGACTTCCAAAAGAAGCACTACAAAGTCAAAAATGACTATTATATAAGTCTCGGGATTGATTCCCGTGTCAGTCAAAGTGTTATTGGGTTTTCCATCTGGAATTTTTCAGTAGCAGCCCGGAGTCTAGATTTTTGCTCGATTGATGGCAATGGGCTCGCTCGGTCGCTCCCTATTACATGGGACTTGGCGAAATGTGGGTGTACTAGAGATACACCTCTGCCTAACCCTTCGAGGAATACAGACGTGATGTTATGTTATGTTATCTAGGATTTAGGGATAGGTAGGTTGAATTTAAAGTAGGTTTAAAAAATAAGGTAATTTTATAAAGCTGTTGAATAAACGTTCCGGAAACACGAGGGCCTGGCAAACACCAAAGTGAGCAATTTGGGAAGATAAAAGATGCGATGGGATGGATTGTGTGCAAGATGATAGTATGTATGTAAGAAGAACATACTGACTCTAAATAAATAGATTGTGTTAAAGGTGCTTGTAAATGTCTAAATTTTTGTCATTTTGTTATTTTCGGAAATCAATCACCAACACGCTGTGAGCAAGGGTAATAATTGCTAAAGGCCTGTGTTATTCTTTGAAAAGGCCCTGAAGTGGGACAATTACTGGTTGATTTTGTTGTTGATCAAGCATGAGCATCGGCACATATCGTAATGATTACTGGCTATCATAACCTGATTATCTCTAAGCAATTTTCTTGAAAATTCTGCTAATTCATTGTTCGGATTCCCGCTGAATCTTTGTTGTAAGAAGTGGATATTTCAGGGTTCTTATGAATGAAAAAAATAAACTCATTCAGTTCTTTCTTTGCCGAAAATCAATTTAAACATAGGCCGGAACAACCATTCCTTGACCACACAATTAAAGTATTCTAACCAATTTCGATCGAGAAAAAAAATGGCGTCAGCATTTTTTGTTATGGTATCCAAAAATGACACAAAACTCGCCGAAAGGTCGTCGGGATAAAAACAAAGAAAAAAAAAATACAAAAAATTATACATGTCTGTTATACCCGGTATATAATTTGACCCTATAATTTGTCGGGACATAGTTTTTTTTTTGTTTGCCGTAATTACGTTTCGGGTCTCTTGTTTGTGAATCTTTCCGGTTTTTTTTAAGAGTCACTTTCCGATTTTTTTTTCTTTGTCGGTTTTTGGTGATCATCTTGTGGATCGCACGCAATGTCTGAAGTTTGATGACTTGGTCAAGGTGTCGGTAGATTTTTTTGTACCATTGAGATTGTGTTTCCGTTCATTCACTTTTCTTAATCTTAGAACATACATAAAATTTGGTACTTAGAATATTTATCTTGCTGCGACAAATATTATTATTTGTAAAAAAAAGTGAACACTTGCAAAAAAATCGGCACCGCGGTAATCAACGCGTTGATGTCTTTTTAATAGTCAAAAGCTGGTGTCGTCAAAATGTCGCGAAATCAATGGTTTAGGCGCTTTAGGCGCGTTGGACATTTTCAAAAGTGGTCAATTTTGAAAATGTCCAAGGCGCCTAAAGAAGCTTTCACTAAAAAACAATTAAAAATGTTATAATGCAAATAGGCTCACCGCTTATTAAATGGGACTTAAACATAACTGGCGAAATGTGGGTGTACTATAGGTACACCTGTGCCTAACCCTTCGGGGAAACACGGCGTGTTGTTATGTTATGTTATTAAAAATTTGTTCAAAAAATGTGTTCAATATTGATATGAAGGAAAGTCTGAAATACATTTTTTGATTAAATATAAACGTGGAGGTCAAAAATTATCCCATGAGAACGTACTACCGAGATAAAAAGATATCTTATGACCTAACCCAGGTCATGGTCTACGCATGTGCCAAATTTCATCTAAATCCGTTCCGCCGTTTTAATGTGAAAGGGTAACAAACAAGCAAACTCAATTTCGCATTTATAAGAAGAGAAGAAAGAAAGAAAGAAAGAAAAATAGGTTTATTTCGATAGAAGCGATTGACTGCTGCGCTGCGTGTCGTGGATTTGATTCCCGCACGGAACAAATATTTGTATGACCTACAAGTAGTTGTTCCGGGTCTGGCTGTTTGTGTATGTGAGTTTAAATGTTTGTAAACGCACCCACAATACAGGAGAAATGTGTAGTGTGTGGCAAAATTCTTTAAAAAATAAAATGACATGGAAACACGTGCATACTAAAAAACAAGAGTAATTAGAAAACAACAAAATAAACTAGTACATAAGAAATCATGAGCATAAAATAGAAACAGTTGGCAGCCGCACGACATGACGGTGACAAGACGGCTTCCACTCAGCATGATGCTATGCTACGGGGGACCCACAGCACAGCGCTGAGTTTCAGTGAAGTAATATAGATATATATGTGGATTTTCATGTGTATAATATCATATAAATAAAGTAGTAATAGTACCTCGTTAGACTGCCTCGTTGGTCTAGTGGTCGCAATTGTTGAGCATGAGGTCTTGGGTTCGATTTCCAGGTCAGGCAAAGTGTTATTGGGTTTTTCTGTCTGAAATTTCTCGGTAGCAGCCTGGAGTCTGGATTTGTGCCCGGTTGATGGCAATAGGCTCGCCCCGTATTACATGGGACTTAAAACATAACTGGCGAAAACCTGCTACAGGGACTGGGTGAACCTGCTACAGGGACACCTCTGCACAACCCTTCGGGGAAACAAGGCGTGATGTTATGTTATGTTATGTAGTAGTAATAGTAATATTTTTGTAACAAACACGGTTTGTACCTTTTGTTTTTTTGTTATCAACAAATTAAAATGCATTGAACAACGTGATGTCTTTTTAATAGAGCCTTTTACTGCAGTTTTAACAATAATTAATAGAAAAACATCAAAACTTGCTTACCATTACATCCTTGGCAGTACGACAACTACGTAATCTTAACAAAAAGCTTTTATTCAGGTCGGTATTTCATAAAACGTAGCATTGAATTGAAAAAAAAAAGAATATTCCGGATAAACCGTTTATTTTATTGTACTTGATTATACTCTTGTAAGAAGTGCAATGCGACTGTCATCGATACGTGAGCACAGTCGTCAACAATGGTGGTTGGTGACCGCAAGATATTTAATGTAGGGGCATAATCAATAGGCAGGTAACACCATCAATTTGTATTTGTTCCAGATTTTGTAATGCTTAGATTCATAAATGGATGATTCGAATAGATTTTGAAATAGTTTTTTTTTTTAATTGAGTCAAATCTTTAGCCAAGTTTATGACGTTAACTGTGTTATACCTACTTGAATTTTTGTAAGGATTGGGGTGCAATTTTTTATTAGAACAGCTCCAATCTTCGCGTATGACAATTTTTGGTGACAAATTGTATTAGAGGCATGGATGATCATATTATATTAATATGCGGCCAAGGGATAGATAAAGCGAAATTATAATTCGGAAGAGTCTGAATATAACCTATCAGTAGGTAAGCTAATTCTGGAGAAGGAACATAAACATTGTCTTGAGTTAATCACAGCAACCAACTATTCTTATCGTTTAAATAGTCGTTAATACAATAGTATGCCTTTGAACAAAGGTTGGATTTTACTTTAGTTTTAAGCGCATTAAAAGGCAAATTTAGCAAAGAAGGAGCCTGTTATAAAAGGTTATACCAAGCCCAACAAATGAGTTATGAACCTTATGAAGCCGGTAAAAGGGAGCTCGTAGTTTCTCCTTATTTCTAGTGTTTACATTGTGAATATCACTGTTTTTAGTGTATAAGTATTTATTTTGCCTAATATATTAGCGAAGATGAATTGTGATGCCACCGTAAGAATACCAATATCTTTAAAAAAATCTTTTAGAGAAACTCTGGCACCTAAATGGTAAATTGCTGGAACAGGTCGTTATTGAAGAAAAAAAAATATTTTGAATGTCAGCGACTTTGCCCCACAGCAGAATACCATAGGACAAAATGCTATGTAATTATCTGGAATAGACTAACCGAGCTGTATAAACGTCAGTGTATTGTCTTACTTTCCTGACAGAGTAGGCGGCCGAACTGAGCCTTCCCGCTAGGCTTCATATATATGGGTCCCACTGAAGTGGCATCTACTGTTATGCCCAGGAAAACTGCCGAGTCTTCAATTTCAAGCACCTGTTTATCTAAGACTATGTTGGGTCCTAGACATTGTACATTCGGTTTCATTGAGAACTAAGTTATTTGTTGTAAACCAATCCGTCACCATTGAGAGTGCATTGTTAACGTCGTCAAAATCTTGTCTATTCCTGTCTACTTTAAAAATAAAAGAGGTATCGTCTGCAAACAGTACAACGTTACAGATATTCTTTAAATAAAAAGGCTAATGACCTACATTAATATACACTAATATGAGTGACAGAGTATGCCACAGCTGAAAAAAAAAACATAAACTTACTCCTATTTCCCTTTCGGATAGGCAGACGCTACAGAACGCCACCAGCTACGCTGAAAAAAAATCTTACAATTGGTTTCAGTCGAATAACACTGTTTTTTTTTGAGGTAGGGCATCTCGTAGTTGACCTCTGAAATCATGACTACTTAACCGGGCTTTCCTGTGGGCGCCTTAAGCTACTCCACTTAAAACCTCCAGCCAGGTGTTATTCAACTATGCTAATTAAAACTAGGTGAATGCTCGCTAAGGGCACCCCCTGTGGGGTACGAACCTCGGCTTAGGGCGTCAACCGGAGGGAGGACATCAAGGTTGGGACGGGCTGGAATAACACTGGTTCCAGTCGTAGTGTACCATAATCGAGATTAGATCATACCCTGTGGAGGTGGTATTAATTTTTTTTTTGAAAGGAAATATAATGCATGATTTCCCTCTTAATCTATGCAAATAATTCTGATTATAATCTAAAAAATGAGACAAGACTTGAGATCTTATTGACAATGATCAATTTGCCTAGTCTATTTCTGAATGTGTTGGAGTCTGCAGTCTAACCTGAACCTAATGCAGGTGATTAATGGTATTTTACATGGAGCGACTGCACATCTGACCTCCACAACCCAAGTACTAGGTAATACCATACCCCTTGGTAAGACTGGTTGTCAGACTTTCGGCCCATAACGACTGTCAAAGATCTACGAATGACAGCCGGGATCAACGGCTTAACGTGCTTTCCGAGGCACGAACCGCCCGCTTCAAGCGTAGTTTAAATTTCGATCGACTCTTGTGACTGTTGTTAAATAGCCACAGAAACCTCTTTTGTTTTTGTTTTCTGTAGTTGACACTCATAAAATAAAATGTTAAAAATACAAATGTATTTTCTTCCCGACTGTCTCCAAGATGTCACTGAACACAAATTGCTACTACACCACAATATTCAGTGAACTAGCAACAGATGGACAAAATTATATGCTATGTTTTTATATACCACAAGACAGGGACAGAGCATAGCTCTTGTATCTAACACAATAATAGGGAGAGAGATGGAGAGATACATAGTAACAAAGTCTGAATTAGGGCGTGTATCGATACGGTCTGGTTCTTTGAAGGGTAAGCAAGAAAATAGTAAGGTATAGTCATGTTGAAATAAATATTAAGTTGTACGTAAATATTTGGTCTAGGAATTGTATATTTATCTCAGTGTATTGGGAAAAATATTTTTTTGGCGCTCACGAATTTTATTAATTATGTGGAAGTCTTTTAGTGCAACTGTACATCCTAACCTTTTTCATTTGGAATCAAGACAGTGACCTTCTTGCGTGTTCTGTACTGGAGCTCACGTAACGTGTCGTATTTACGTCCAGCCAGTAATAGGACTCGCCCATTAAGGAGCGCTGTCCCAAATTAGACGCATTATTAATTTATTATACATAAAACAAAAGGTATATTAATTAAACACGTATACTAAAAGATCAATAGTTAAATTATTTTTTTAATGGTGAAGGTTTTATAAAAATACGCTTGATAGATTTTGCGTCATTCTCAGTTTTTATCCGCGGTAGACATAACTTTACAAATTAATTTCACTACGTAATATAAATAATACAATCTAAAATATTCTCATAATGAGTTACTAAAAAAATACTCTTATTTAACATATATTTTTTCCAAATCACTAACACTACTCGTTTAGACGTGATCTTCAATATAAAATCATTAAAAGTCGGTTATCATCGCCTTAACAGCCCGGAGTTTGAAAGTTGGTGATTTGAGAGCCCCGTGCCTCGAAAAGCACGTAAAGCCGTTGGTCTTGCGCATGACCTCTTTCCAGTCGTATCGGATTGCCGGTCCCGTCAGACCATGAGAGTGAGTGCTCCTGTGTCTGCGCACATATTTGTGCACTATAATATCTCCCACGTCGAGGCTAGTCTCCGCTGAGATTGGCTGCCATGGCCGTAATTCGGTCTGGAGAACTATCATTATTTTCATATGTTTACATATTTCGGGACCACAGAACATATAATGTTCTGTGTTCGGGACCATGGGGTTTCGGTCCTTTAGAAGGCGTACGAGGGGCCGAAGCCAACACAAAAAGACCCCTTAGAGAATTTTAAATGGAATGAGGCACCAACCGACAACTATCCCTGTATGCACTATACAAGTGCACCTAAGGACAACCCCTGGTTGATGTAGGACTATTGCAGGATATGGAAACAAAATATATTTGAATGTATCTTGAAGTTACGAAGTATGGGTTTGGATGGCTATAGTGGATTGGCTATCTTGAACTATGGAAGAACTATGTGAGTAGGTATCACATCGGTGTCCATGTATGTGTTACATCCTCTCTATCTTTTAGTCACAGAAAACCCCCACATTTTGAGAAGTACCTAGCTAGCATAATCAGTACCCTAATTGCGTAATACAACACAATCACAATCTGTTTCGATTTGAAATAGATTGCTAATCCATTGCTTCATAAGTTGGAAAAAAAAATCTGCTCAACAACGTACCTAAATAACGCGATGAATGTTGTTGAACTGTCAAAATGAAACAAATTAGGCACAATTTTTAACGAAAATAAGTTACGCAATTAGGGTACAGGTTATAATTATAATGTTCCCACTGCTGGAACACAGGCCTCCTCTCTGTGAGAGGGACCGTAATTCACAACGCGGACCCAGTGTGGGTTAGTAGATGTCACATGTCTTTCAATTTTCGGTTCTAGGACATGGCCGTTTTCTCACAATGGTTTTCTTCACCGTTTTGAGAGCAGTGGTGATGAAATAATTACAAAGTGCTTGTATGGGTTCGAACCTACGATCTACAGCTCGTAAATCTCCTTTTATTTTCCTTTTCTTTTGCCTAAGAGTATGAATCAACGACACATTTATGCATTTAGGTTTATGGGTGCTTCATAAAAACGGGTACCCAGAACAGTGAGACCTAGTATTAATTTAATTATATTACCTACCTGTTATAATAGTGGGCATAAAACTAGGTATTTATAATTAACAATTTCCTGTGCATTTATGAATATTGAATATTTTATTGCAATAATTGAGGAGTCTGCACCCTTTTGATGGCAATAGGCTCGCCACCTATTACATGGGACTTAAATGTAACTGTCGAAATGTGGGTGTTCTTGCACCTCTGACCCTTTCGGCAAATATATTTGTGATGAATATTTGATCACAGAATTGGAAAATATTATCTTAGAGACGTAACTTTGAGATTAATATTTTATCTCAAATTTGGAAAACATTAGCTTGGTGTCTTTCAGACCTTGTCTTAAAAAATAGTTGAGAATTTTGCAGCCTGAAGGCTGCCGCAGACATGCGCGTTCCAGAACAATTTTCAAGAAGTTTTCATAGAAATTGTTCCGACAGAGTCGCGTTGCGTCTGCCTGCAAGAGGCTTGACACATACCTACTTACCATTAATGTTTTAAAAAAGATATTCTTACTTTCTATTATAAGGAAATCTGTGACCTCTGACTTACGGCAAAGAAAATTAACGTGCGGCACATAATATAATTGTTAAGTAATACCTAACCCTATTTATGTGTGGAGCATCTACATCGTCACATGCGAACTACGCATCACACTGAAGTCACGCAAAATATTGCATCGCGCAAGCAGAGTTTACCGCGCGACTAGCATATATACAACGTCCCGAAATTATTCAATCGTAGCCCACCAGACACAACAGACGTCTGGGCGAGGATCCTCCCTTTTCTTTAGAGGATGAGCGACCTTAACACCCTCTTCTTCATCCTCTATATAGGTAATAGGGGGTGAGCAGTTTTACCATTAAGCGAATTTACCATTCCGAATGAATACTGAGATTTTTTAAATAGAATATGTACCTCAAACTCACTTTGAATCGATCCTTGATCTTTGAATCGATCCGTGGAATCAAACGCTCAGTGGTCGCATTTGCGTTCAATCATAGAACTAAAGACAGTCATCACCTGCCTAGCCTTTTCCCAACTATGTTAGGGTCGGCTTCCTGTGTAACCGGATGCAGCTGAATACCAGTATTTTACATGGAGCGACTGTCTATATCTCCTCAGCCCAGTTACTGGATAACACGATACCCCTTGGTAAGAGTAGTTGTGAAACTTACATACTAGCAGCGCCAATTTCTAATCTATTGCTTTATAAGTTGGAAACGAAAATCTACTTAAAAACGTAAATAACGCAATGAATGTTGTTGAATTGACAAAATGAAACAAATTAGGATTAATTGTTTAGGAAAATAAGTTACGCAATTAGGGTACTGGGTATAAACTATATGTGTGCCAAATTTCATCCAAATCCGGTCAGCTATTTTTTCGTGAAAGAGTAACAAAAATCCATCCATCCAAGCTCAAAAATTTTTGCGTTTATAATTTACTAGCTCCGCCCAGCGGTTTCACCCGCATAAGTCTCGATCCCGTGGGAATATCGGGATAAAAAGTTTCCTATGTATTAATCCAGGTTAAAAACTATTTGTGTGCCAAGTTTCATCCAAATCTGTTCAGTAGTTTTAGTGTGAAAGGGTAACAAACATCCATCTATCCTCACAAACTTTCATATTTATAATATTAGTAGGATTATTAGTAGATAGGTTTTTTTTAATCATCAGATATATCTATGTCAGATGTATGGATATGTCCATGGCATCACAGCAGGCTCTATTTACATGGAATGACCAGCGCTGCAGTTTTTTTTTAAATATCGCATCTCAATGCCGAGAGAAGAGTCTCTTAGGCCCTGCACAGGTCTTTTTAGGGTTCTGTACCCAAGGGGTAAAAAGGGACCCTATTACTAAGGCTCCGCTGTCCGTCCGTCTGTCACCAGGCTGTATCTAATGAACCGTACTAGGTAGACAGTTGAAATTTTCATTGATAATATATTTCTATTGCCGCTGAAACAAGAATTATTAAAAAAATAATAAAGTTAATAATTAAAGAGGGTCCATAAAGAAACGTGTTTTCTTCGGCGTTTTTTTCTCGATATTAATACGGCATGGAAACCTTCGTGTGCGAGTCGGATTTGCACTTGGCCAGTTTTTAATGTTTTCTTTTTTTACTGTTTTTATTTCCTGTGCGTGCCCCAAACAAAATAATAATATTAATATAAATATATATTCAATATTAAATTTAATATTATTAAAATATATATATTATTCTAAATATATTATATTTATCTTTATATTATTATATAATAATATTTTTCTTTCTTTCTTACACGGAGTTTCTTTCTTAGTTTCTTTTGTCCGATAGACAGTCAAATTCACCCTTTTCCCTCAAACAGATCAAATCAAAGGTAACGCGCTGATGGCAACATCGATTCACATAGGATCCTTCATCCGCGACTCTACAAGCCTTCCCTTGAACTCCAACAGACGGCGATCAGTTTAAAAACGTATTCATTAACACTATGTGGTTGAAATAATTGAGTATCGCGACAGTTGGTGTAATTAACTGTTAAGGCACCACACAATGTCGTGGGGTGTGGTCGCACTGGTGGTTAACGCGATTTAGCCGATATTTTTGTTTGTTTCTAGTGTTTTTCTGGATTGTCAATTTGGCAGATTTATGATTTAAATTCTTGTGAATTTTAACCTTTATTAAAAGAAAGAAAGAAAGAAAAACATTTATTTGGACAGTTCGTGAAACACAAATAACAAATTGAAAATAATCAATCAACAACAATAGTACGTGCCTCACGGCTGCGCCAAAAAGGATCATTTCAGCATGAATGCCAGATAGATGCTGTCTGACACTGGTTTTCTAATGAACCCTAAAGGACAAGTGACGGGGAAAACAAACATCATTTCATCATTTTATCATCGTATTCGGTATAAAGTCTCAAATGAAGGTTTCATGGAATTAAAAACTTGAAACATCCTAATTTCGGAAAATCTGGAAAAGTTTTTCATTTAAATACAGATTTGCAGCATGCAGAGCTACAAATACCTCGATGGAACAGTAGCAGGGTGTGGATGAGGAGCTGTGTCCACAAACTATGCTCCATCTCCTATCCTGCCCTCTGTGTCCCAAAACATGCAGCCAAAGTTATCTCTGTGCTGCCACCGACGACGCCGTAGAAGTAGCGAAGTTTTGGGCCAAAAAATCTGAAATACAGACGTGCCAGCGACACGAAGAAGATGAAGAGCCAAAAGACGACCACTGCTGGACGTAGCCCAAGAAAATATCATTAAAATAACTTAAAAAAGAACCGCTCAAGTGTGTATCAGACTACACACAACGAAGGGTTTCGTATTTGGGATGAATTTATCCCAAAAACAAACTTAATTTTGTAGTTGAAAAACATGTTCTCCCATACATCGATATACGGTCAATACTCCAACTGCAAATGTGTAACCGCGATTTTTTTTTATGACTGATAAAACTAAAAATTTACGATTTTCAAACATTTCTTTTACTTGTGCTGTAAGACCTTGTTTCGTGCCAAAAATTCATGATTCTAGGTCAACGGAAAGTACCCTGTAGGTTTTGATTTATTTGCGAGTATCAAAATAGGTCGCTTAAATGGCCATTTTTTTTTATTGTGTTGACTTAGAAGCTTGATTTTTTAGAGCTCTAAAGGACCACAAACCTTCTTATTTTTCAATTTGATACCTCCACATTTTTCTGAGAAAAAGGGACTTGACAGACTGATGGATGGACAAAGAAGTGCTCCTATAAGGGTTCCGTTTTATCCTTTTAATGTACGGAACCCTAAAAAAACATCAAAGAATCATATTGTATTATTTTCTCAACAAATCGCTCCTCGCTCCCACTACACCCTCACCTCCCCACAAAACAGTAAAATAAAAGAATATTAAAAACAATGCACGAGTAACGAAGCCCAGACAATGGCAACACAATAGCACCGTCACAATAGGGCTGCGCCACAATAGGGTTGTGCCGAGTGCATTCGAGTACCGTCGAGTCGAGTACACTAGCGCAATTTGTTGCAACTCCCGAGTCGATCGAGTTGACAAGTGTACTTGTATCGGGATTGTAGTATTGTTCATATTACCGGGACACGAGATTTGGAAAGCAACTTAAGCCGTCGGTCCCGGCTGTCATTTGTAGATCTTTGACAGTCGTTACATGTTACCCAGAAACTGGGTTGTACAGGTCGGATAAAAAAAAAAAAATCTAGAACAGCGCCCTAATTGCTTAGCACACTTTCTTTCACAATCCGAAAGATTTTTAAGGAAATTACTAATCCATAGCTTCATTTGTTTGAAAAATTCATCTGCTCGACAACGGAAATAACGCAATGAATATTGTTGGATTGTCAAATTGAATGGCATTGAGATTGTAAGTGTGTTACGCAATTGTCCCGCAGATTAATGATTCTGCTTCTAATGAAATGAGATGATTATAAAATAATTGATGATTTAAATGAGAAATTTTGATCATATTTTACAAAATGATCTATATTAACATAACATTTTTTTATTATCATTACATAAACTTACTTTATTTTAATAATATTAGCATGTCATTGTTTAAGGCAAACATGAAGTTCTGTTTTGTATTATATTATAATACAAAACAGAACTTCATGTTCATCTTTTGTATTGTATTATAAACAATCAATACAACAAAAAGTACACAAAATTTTGTACCCTCTAATGGAATTATCGGGTTTAATTTCTTTTAATTTTAAAGCCTATATTTTCTCTTTGTTTCCCTAGGTGTAAAAAAAAAAACAATTCAGTGTACATCGGAAATATAAAATTTTTGAATGTGTAAATCATTTTCATTGTCGGCTTCATTTTCGGCCGAGAATAAGACTAAAGCCGAGGCTTCTTTTGTTTCATTTTCGAATGAAAATCCAATGTCGGTCGGACACTACTTTTAACATCTCTAACATATTTTATAATTTGTATTGTATGTATTGTATTCATGTTTGAGCAAATAAATGATTATCTTATCGTAATGGTTTTAGTTGTTTGATTTAGTACGTAAGCCACATTCATTCCGGCTGATTGGTTGATTCTCACGAATTTACTCGCACGAAATGGGCGAATCGACACTTTTTTTTTCGGCGAATCGACTTAATGTTCATTATCTTTATGCAACAAAGTTAAGAAAAAAGTACACTAACTTTACTGCGTAACATAACATAACATCACGCCTTGTTTCCCCGAAGGGTTGGGCAGAGGTGTCCCTGTAGCAGACACACCCACATTTAGCCAGTTATGTTTAACGCATTCAAGGACACTGAACGAGACACAATAGAAGTTTTATTGTTATTACGTCTGGGGGCGTTTAGTGTCCCTCAACGTGTTAAGTCCCATGTAATAGGGGGCGAGCCTATTGCCATCAACCGGGCACAAATCCAGACTCCGAGCTGCTACTGAGAAATTTCAGGTAGAAAAACCCAATAACACTTTGCCCGACCCAGGAATCGAACCCAGGACCTCATGCTTAGCACTAGCGCTTGCGACCACTAGACCAACGAGGCAGTCAAACTTTACTGCATAAGAATTCAAAATGTGTCTATTGCCTAATACGTATCGCTGGAGTTGTTGATTCGCCCACAAATAAATAAACTTCGTGCGAATCGCGTCAAGAAAAAAATAAAATCATTTAAAAGTGTCAATTCGCCCGTTTCGGGCGAGTAAATTCGTCCGAATCATTCAATAAGCCTTCCTTCCACGTGAATGCTATAAAAGACAAAACCAATAAATGTGTCATCGTTCTATAATTAATATGAACAAAGTTGTGCTATTAAATGAAACACTCCTGCATTTATATATTAATATAATATATGCATGTTATGCATATAAATTGTTGTGATAATAATATTAATAATCCAGTTACAATCAATAGTTATTATCTTATTACTGGCGCCAGCACAGTCTGTCATTTTGCATTTTCCCATAGAAAAACATGACATATTGGGATTATAATAATTGTTCTCGAATTTCTCAGTAGCAGCCCGGAGTATGCATTTGTGGGTGGTTGATGGCAATGGGCCAACGGCTTAATGTGCTTTCCGAAGCACGGAGGGTTTTCAGTATGTAATGTGTCTATCTCTTCGAGAAATAGGCGTGATATCAAACTCAAATTCAAAGTATTTATTTCAAATAAACCACTTACAGGCATTTTGATTTGTCAAGGGGTCGGTCAGTCAGAAAGGTGAAGCTAGTTGCCCATTCCAAAGCGTAGTAGGTACCTATGGAAAAGAACAGGCAAAAAACTCCACGGACACTCTTTTAAATAAAAATTACAAAATGTTGGTTACATCATTCATGTTGAAATTATACATGTGAGAACAATGTAGAAAGACGTGCACGTTAAAAGCGTCCGTAATAAAAAGATAAAAACAATTCATAAAATTTAAATAAGCCGCGGCAGCTAAGAGATGACCAGTCCCTACTGACGGTGCCCGTTCACGACCATGACACATAGATCAGCATCATTTAGCTCAACCATTTTGAAGGGAACTTAATGATCCAACATACACGCCACTCTCAGCCGTCGGCACATTCAAGTCAATGAAAGATGTACCCAGTAAACGGTATATTTGTAGAAGGTAATGATCACAGTGCTCACACATATGCTGTGTCGTGTTGAAATCTAACATTTCCTATTGATTTATCACCGTTATAAAGGGTAAATGTGTAAATATTAAGACGCCATCATTCCATTCGAGTTACAATAACGGCTTGCTCCACTTTTTAAAAGCACTCAACACCGATTTTTAGTCTGCGAGCTTCTTGCAAAGTGACATTTTAATGTCACGACTATCTATGGTCACGATACGACTTTGGGAGGATTGTCTTTCATCGTCTGCCTAGCCTTTTCCCAACCATACAGGATGGAAGGCACATTGACACGAAAACTGTTACCATGGATTCAGTACATGATTCTGAACCCCACTGCGTTGAAATTTTTCGTCGGTTATTAAAAAAAAAAAATTGCTGTTCCATACATATTGACCGCGTAGGTATTGCACTTTTCTATAAAACAGCTGATTTCACAAAGTGGCGCGCCTGACTGGGTTTGAACCCACGACGTAGGTAAAACTCGCAAAGCCTATTAATTTATATTCTATTTTTTTTTTTCTAGCAAAGGAATCTTGATATTGCAGTAATCAGTAAGGCAGTGTAATAATTTCATTTTAAACTATTTCCATTTGCTCCTTCGAGCCTTTAAGAAAATTAAAAAAAAAAAATCTACTGTTCCATACATTTTGACAGCGTAGGTATTGATTGCACTTTTCTATAAAACAAGAGATTTTTAAAAAAATAACCAACGAAAAATTTCAGCGCAAGGGGGTTTCAGAATTATGTACTGAATCCATGGTAACAGTTTTCGCGTCGATGTCCCTTATGTGCGACTGTCTATTTCTCCAGAACGTTAATATTTTCCTAAAATGGACCCCCGTATTTTACATGTAACCCTTATCAATTAAGTTTACAGTTTATATGTTGAGGTGTAATTTTGCTATTTTTATAAACCATTTAATCATAAACCAATAGTAAATCATGATTGTAGGAGGAAGGCGTCCATGTTTGTCACACAGTTAATACTAGCACAGACATCGTCGATAATTCTATCTTTAAAATACTCTAAACATTATACATTGTGTTTTTGTTTAAGATAGATGAGTTGTATCAACATTATTGTTAATAAAAATATTATTATTATATTCTTTAAGTAAGTACAACAAACGGCAGACTCAAGAATTTACTGTAAATTAAGATATAATTAATTGATTATTCCTTCAGAAACTGGCTGAAATATTCCACTTTTGTAAACTGCATTTTCTAGGTATAAATGTAAACCATTACCTGGAAAATGTAGTTAGAATACGGAAATTATTCCTCATCCGAAAAAAACATTCAGTAATTCAATTTAACTCAATTCAATTTTTTATTGGATTACACATCTGTTTACAAGGTCTAGAATCAATTCTATTATTTTGTAAATTTTGTCGTTCAAAAGTTACCATACATGGGCCTATTTGAAATAAATGATTTGACTTTGACTTTTGACTTTGTCTAATTATAATAATGATAAATTTTATTTTACGTCGGGCACAAAAATTACATAAAATATGAGTAGTAGCATGATTAAAAAAATAAATGAAGTAAATAGGAATTAAAATATTATTTGTTATCTTTAAAAAAATCTAAGACATGCGGACGAACTATTTTGATGCCCGACTATTTCTCCCCCCTTTTATATACTTTTACATATTATTAATTTAAGTCTGTTAGTTTTTAAAATTTTGTAAATACGTGTGTGTAATGAGAAGTGAAAACTTGAAAAAAAAAAAATCTCCACCGCGGTAATCAACGCGTTGATGTCTTTTTAATGGTTAAAAGGTGGTGTCATCACGGTGTCGGGAAATCAATGGTTTAGTCCCATCTCAAAAATGCCCAACGCGCCTACATAAGTTTTCACCTAAAAAAATAAATAATATAACATTTAAATTTATGATATACGTCTTTGCAAGGTATACCTCTAGAAATCACACACACCTATATGTATTTGCCTTCACAATTCTATAAAGGCTGGTGACATACGTAACTTGTTCGTTGTTTCAGCTTTGCTCATCAATTCATGTGACGATTACCTCGGGATTATGACATCATCTAAAATTCGTACCAGGACAGTGATAATCCTGGTGTGAGCGTCGGACTACCAAATCATAGGTCTCGAGTTCGAACCCAAGGTACGCACCTCTGACTTTTTAGATTCATATGCGTATTGTATAATGATCACTTGCTTAAAAACGGTGAAGGAAAACATCGTGAGGAAACCGGCATGCCTGAGAGATATTTTTCGACGGCATGTGAAGTCAAGTTAAAGGCCCATGGGCGGCACGTAAACTCTGATACACGAAAAAGAAAGAGAGTCGTACCATCTAAATAATCCAATTGATTTTTCCGGCGCGCACTCCGTGAAACGAATGCTTTTAGAAACATTAACGCGATTGGAAAAACTGTGGTTTTAGTCAACTTAGATATGTATTATATTTATGTAGGAGTCTACCAGAAATTATGGAGTTGGAATCGTAAAATATTTATGGTATTTTAAGTAAAGTAAATATAATATTGTACCTTTCTATAATTCCATTCCGTTGGTCAAGCGGTCGCAAGTTTTACTTCTGAGCATGAGGTCCAGTACCCTAATTGCGCAACTTATTTTTGTAAACGATTATGACAAATTTGTTTCATTTTGACAGTTCAACAACATTCATTGCGTTGAGCAGATTTTTATTCTAACTTATGAAGCAATGGATTAGCAATCTGTTTCAAACCGAAAATTGTGATTGATCGTGCATTGCGCAATTACTGGCTGCGATTCCCAGATCGGGCAGTGTTATTGTGGTTTTTTCCGTTATGAATTTCTCAGTGCGGTCCGGAGTCTGGATTTGTGCCCAGTTGATGGCAATAGGCTCGCCTCCTATTACATGGGCCTTAAACATAACTGGCGAAATTTGAGGTAGGTACCTGGCATCTACTGGTAACTATATCTCTGGCTATCACTTCGCGGAAAAGAGGGGTAATGTCACTCAATTCATCCATTGAACACGATAGCATACATAATCAGTCTATAATGTTCCCACTGCTGGGTTACAAGCCTCTCTTTTGAGAGGGAGTGGGCCGTAATCCACCATGCGGGCCCAATGCGGGTTGGTAGATGTCACATGTCTTCAAATGTTTGGTTCTAGGACATGCCGGTTTCCTCACAATATTTTTCTTCATCGTTTTGGGAGCAACGGTGATGAAATAAATTACACAAAGTAAAGCCTAAAAAGGTTTGAACCCACGATGTAGGTACAACTTGTAAGTCGGGTTCGTTACTACAGGGCCACTCCTGCTTACTATCGCATAGGTGGGTGGATATTCTATTTTTTTTTTCTGCCAAAGAAATCTTGATATTGTAGTTATCAGTAAGGAAGTATAATAATTTAATCCTAAATATCACGACCGATCTATTCAATCAAAATCGTAAATTAATTCATTTGCTGACAGACAACACACAATCGAAACCGCTGGATCTAGGATTATTAAATTGCACAAAAGTTCCTTGTATTTTAATAACAAACATTATGATTGTAAGGAACATAACATAACATAACATCACACCTTGTTTCCCCGAAGGCTTGGGCAGAGGTGTCCCTGTAGCAGATCACCCACATTTCGCCAGTTATGTTTTAAGTTCCATGTAATAGGGGGCGAACCTATTGCCATCAACCGGGCAAAAATACAGACTCCGGGCTGCTACAAAGAAATTTCAGATAGAAAAACCCAATAACACTAAGGAACAAAATTATTATTGTAACGACATTGAGCACTAAGAAAGGATTTTTATAAAACCACCCCCTAAAGGGGTGAAATAGGGGATGAAAGTTTGTATGGAACTCATTAATTTTAGAGTACATGACCCTTATTGCTGTGAACTCAAGAACATAGGTGTCAGAATTCAAAAAATTGTTTTTTTTTCGGCATTTGTAGTTAAAAACTAACCAAGAAAACACGATATTTTTAACAAATAGAAGACAATTTCTGTCTCTACAGAAGGTAAAAAATAAAAGTCATTATAATGTTACCCCAATACCGGTGTATAGGAGGGGGTTGTGTTGCCATGGCAACCGACGGGGGCGGCGCTATGTAGTAGGTACATGAACAGGCAGAGAGGCGTACGTGAAATATTTCTAGAGTAGGTATTTTTTGTTTAATTTGTGTAGGAAAACATGTATTAAGAGCGTTTATACAGAAAGTAGGCGACGTCGCAAATAGCTGTCAAATATTTCGCGCTGTTTTGATAATTACTGTATGGAAACAAGAAGTATGGCTAACTAGTGAATTAAAATATTGGTTATTAAATGCAATAACTAATATCGTAATACCGAAATTGAAAAAGAATTTGGAAACTATCCAAATGCCTTTTTTACACCTAAAACGGTTACAACATCAAATTCTTAAAACAACATATTGTGACTTGATTGGTTTGCACTGAATAGCAATGTTTCTTTTTTTAAGGGCTTATAACTTTTCTTACATAAATCTTTGGATTGGTAGATTAGATTATAATGAACCTATATCTCCTATATCTTTCCTTAACTCGTAAATAAAAATGAAGATAATAATGAAAACCGTATACCGTTGAATACTTTCAGAGCCTTATCCGAATACATTATGAAATAATAAAGAAACCATTTAACAAAAAAATCTGTTTTATTTGCCTGCCGGTTTTTTTTTCTAAGCCAATTTGATCCAACGCATAATAATTTAAAATCATAAGTTTTATTAGCATAAAATCCCACATCCAATACTGTATGTCTGTCATTAAAACTACATTGCCATACAACGTGGTAATGCGGCCAGTCTCTTGGGTACATTACCAGTCGACAGGGACGCGGAGGAATTTTTCGACGCCATATTTTAAAATGCGATTGAAGTGGATATATTTAGTAACTTGTTCCGCTTAGCTATCTCTAAAAAATCTTAAAAAGACCCTGAAAGAAATCGATACGTTTTCACCTCTCAACGAGGCATCCTCAGGATGACGATTGACTTGTAGTGAAGTTACTAAATATATCCACTTCAATTGCCATATTTTAGTTAAATTTTAGTCTAATAGTTTTGGTCTAATAATTTTAGTTAGGTTAGGATATTATATTTTTAGTTTTAATTGAATTAAATTCTCAGTACTAATAATAAAGCTGAATAATACTGTATGTACTGTATGTTAAATAACCTATATTAATATTTTTGTATCTACCTAAATTTAAACTGACCATAGTGAATAGTGTCGTCCACCATTTGGTCAGAAGGACACTACCGCCATGGACGCATCAAGAGAAAGTAAACTTATGAAAACCGAAAAAATACCGTAAAATTACTGTCATTTTAACCATTGAGTGCTTTGTGTCTCAAGGTATGAGGCATACAAAGTAGGTTACTGATATAAGGCAAATTATTATAATAAAATGTAAATTATAATAACATTGTGCGGGCATAAAATTTAACATAACTTGATTTTTCAGCCGCTGGAAAAACTTTTCAATAGGCTTAATATTTTTCTTAACGTGTGCTATTTAAAAACCTTACCCTCGTATGATCCCAGCTGCCATTCGTAGGTCTTTGACAGTAGTTACGGGTAGTCAGAAGCCCGAAAGTCTGACAACCAGTCTTACCAAGAGTTATGGTGTTACCCAGTAACTGGGTTGTGGAGGTCAGATAGGCAGTCGCTCAATGTGAAATACTGGTGTTCAGGTACATCCTTTAAGACTTGAAGTCGACCCCAACATTGGAAAAAAGCTAGGCAGATTGATTGTACTATTTAAAAATCAAAGAAGATAAGTTCTGAATTACATTAAGTTAAAAAAGTATTAACAATTCTATATACTTCCAAGTCGATTGAGAGCGTTTGGTCTGCACTAAGTGCAAAGGGCAACTAGAAATCCGACGACTGACGAAACACGAAGTTTGCCGAGACAAACTTCGTGTATATAGAGAGTATATAGAGTTGTTAATACTCTTTTAACTTAATGTAATTTCTTTTAAAATTGGAAGGAAAGTTGCTAAATTCGCAGGCATGACAGATAGGAAAATAGTTTTACAGCTCTATATAGTTCACACGGAAATTAAAATAAAATAACAATAAAGTACTTAGTTCTGAATTCAAATTATTATACACGATAAACATAATAATTGATGGACATTAAAATTAGTAATCGTTTTTATTCGAAAATGCGATGATTCCCGAGGGATATTAAGAAAATAGAAATATTGTACCTACCTATTCCTACAAAATATGTGAGCAGCACTCCTGGAAGCTTTTCTTCTACAGCTGTTGAGCAATGAAACATTTACCTCCTTAAAGATCTTTTATTTCTAAATATGAGTGTCATGTTTTATAATTATTCGCTTACTTACTGCTCCTAAACTACCTACTTATGGGAATCTGATCACCACCTTTTAGAAAGATTCTCAAAAAATTGGATTTTGAATGACACATTCGTATTTAATATTATATTGCACCCGTGCGAAACCGGGGCGGTTAAGTAACTATAAAATGATTTTTTACAATTAAATATTATTATTATCAAATCTTTTTTTTTACCGAATGAGCTAATCGATTAAAATCTTCAATTATTTTATGCTCGTGCTTTTTTTATTAAAGTTCGTATGTGGTCCTCATTTTAAACTTTATTTTATTACAATCACGTAGTACTAAGCAAAAAGTAGCAAGTACGTGCAAGTATCAAGTAAGTACCTATACCTTTTAGAAGTACATCATATTTTAACGCTAGAGTGAAAGGTGTGATGACAATTAAAATATATTTACACAGCATGCTCTTTGCGTGTTAAGTAGATACTGTAGATAGTACATAGTTGATGTACATGAGTATGTTCAGCAATTAATCAACTCAGTCTATTGCAGTCTACTGCTGGACATAGGCATCTCCCAGGCTGAGCCACAACACCCACAACCTCCGCCTTCCGCATCCAGTCTGTCCCAGACAACTTTTTAAGGTCGGTCGGTCCATTTAGCTGGGGGGCGTCCCTCACTACGCTTGCCGATACGCGGTTTCCGCTCCAGGACTTGGCTGCTCCACCGGCCATCGGTCCTTCGACAAACATGGACAGCTCGCTGCCACACACATCCTACATGAGCTGTCACATGAGTATGTACTACGGTTTAATTTTATGCTGATTAAGAAAATTAATTTTAGATAGGAATTTTATAAATAAATTGTTACATTTTTATTCTGTTAAATAATGGATATTTTTTCTTAGTCTCATGAGATTGTGCAAGCTTGAAGCTAGAGGTCCATTACAGTGGAGGAGTCCGTTAGAATTATGTATCTGTAGACTTTGTTAAGGCGACGATAACAGACTTTTAATGATTTTATACTGAAGATGACGTCTAAACGAGTAGTGTTAATGATTTGGAAAAAATATATGTTAAATAAAAGCATTTTTTAAATATTTTAATATAGGCATATTTTGGATTATTTTTATATTACATAGTGAAATTAATTTGTAAAGTTAGGTCTAATGCGGATAAAAAACTGAGAATCGCGCAAAATTTATCAAGCATATTTTTCTGAAACTTTCACCATTTTAAAGATAATTTAATTGTTGATCTTTTGGTATACGAGTATTATTAAAATACCTTTTGTTTTATGTATAATAAATTAATAATGCGTTTAATTTGGGACAGCGCTCCTTGGTGGGCGAGTCCTGTTACTGGCTGGAGGAAAGACGCGTTGCGTGAGCTCAGTACAGAACACGCAAGCTAACCACTCAATGTCACTGTCATATGTCTGCGCCTTAAACCATGTGTCTTTCTCTAGGCTGAAGATCTTTAAGGAAAAGAAAAAAATACTAAAATATTTAGCGGCTGAAGAAAAGATTAATCTACACACGGTTCTGAATTCCAATATTACTTCCTTCTATATTAAATTATTCCACTTACATAATTACATACAGTTCGGCCATCGAGAGAATAAGTTCCTGACACCTATCAGTTGGACAATTTCTAGTTGTAATAAGGATCAAATTTGCAAAACACATATCAGTTCATATGAAACTGACAGTTGTCAAAAACGCATTCTCTCGACACGGCCGGACTGTAGGTACCCTATGTTCACAATCTAAAGAAAAAAATAGATTTTTGGTGACTTGTTACTGAATCATGGATTTAAATTAACTGAGCTACTGGATTATTTTTAAACATGAACAGAAAAACGCGACAATTAAAATAAATAGTTTTTCCATTTTCATTTGCCCCGTTTCCCGCTCCCGCCGTACACACAGAGTTGTGTTACAGTGAAATTATGAACGGCAGTGTTGCCAGGTAAAATAAAACTTTCCACGTTTTACAGCTTTTTACTACACTTTATGAATTTACAGTTTCAAAAATGTTGACGAATAATATTCTATTTATTCCTTTTAAATTGCGTATTTAAAGTTTTCCTGGATTTATTAATAAATGGACAAGAGCTTGATCGTAACTAGGAAGATAGAAAGGAAGAAAAATATATTATTTCGGACACGCACAGGAACTACAAACATTTATAATAAAAAAAAGAAGTATTGATAACTAACAAAATTAACTAAAAGGTGAACGTGTAATTCTATTGATTTGTGATAAAAAGATTATAACTTATTTGGACTTGTTCCTAGAGAAGGGTGGTACCGGGAATCCGCGCATTTGGGAATGTCAGTCCAGATTTACATTTCCTGACTGACTAATCTTTTCTTTCAGAGACCATCATCATTCTGCCTATCCTTTTCCCATCAGTTTTGGGGTCGGCTTTCTGTCTAACCGGTTGCAGCTGGATAACAGTATTTTACATGGAGCGACTGCCTATCGACCCTCCACAACCCAGCTACTGGGTAACACGATACCCTTTGGTAAGACACGTGCTCAGACTTTCTAGCTGACCTGAAACGACTGTCAAAGATCTACACGTGACAGCCGGGGCAAACAGCTTAACGAGCTTTCCGAGGCACGGAGGGTCTCGGTATGTAATGGTCACCGATCCACGGATCGACCTCGGCAAGCGTTGCTTAACCTTGAAGACCGACCCTTGCGGGTGTTATTATTTAACCACGAGTCCCTCAGTGTCTTTTTCAGACATGAGAAAAGTAAATTAATAACTGCGATATAAATTAGAGTTGTTTTCTTGTTTATTTAGTTTTCACAACATCTCTACTGCTACAAGAACTTATAATTATTGCAACGTTCCCAATATCCGTCTAAAAAAGTGGGTAAATAAAAAAGTGTCCATACAAGCTTCCAGACCTCATAGGATATAATTAAAGACGCAGATATATGCCTTGAGTGGTTAGCTTGAGTGTTTTGTTCTGAGCTCACGCAACGCGTCGTACGGCCAGCCAGTAATAGGATACGCCCATCAAGGAGCGCTGTCCTAAATTAGACACATTGGTAATTTATTATACCTAAAACAAAAGGTATTTTAATAAATCATGTTTGCTAAAAAATCAATAAAATTAAATTATCTTTAAAATGGTGAAGGTTTCAGAAAAATACGCTTGATAGATTTTGCGTGATTCTCAATATTTTATCCGCGTTAGACAAACTTTACAAATTAATTACACTATGTCTATACATAATCAAAAATATTCATTTATTAAAAAAAATGCTCCAATTCAACATATATTTTTTCCAAATCATTAACATTACTCATGTAGACGTGATCTTCAGTATAAAATCATTAAAAGTCGGTTATTCTCAGCCGAACTTCTCATTTTTTCGTCCACGATAACGTTATAACGTACACATATTTCCATACATTTTACTTCTCTGCCGTGGACGTCCACGATAAAATACACATACGCACTTTCACACTCATGTACTCTCAGTCACACCTACAGGCTTCACTTTCACTCACATATACTCACACACATACTTACACCCACTCGTATACACATGTGACTTAATTTAAGTTATATTAATTTATGTAGTTTTAGCATAAAAAATATACGTTTTGTTTTTTTTATATAACTCGTCTTGCTATGGAAGAGCGGACTCTCCTAATACAGGCACTATCTGTCTAAAAGGAGAATCCAAATATATAATTTTTTTTTTAATACCTATACTTGTTTTACTAATAAACTTTTTTTATTTTATTTTATATCGACACGTTAGAAATTATAAAAGCGCACGAAAGGTAAAAAAAATCATAGTCAAACTTCGCATGAGCCAATAATTTCGTGTGACATTTCATATCGTTCACCATGAGTACCGTGACCCTTATATTTTGTGCCGTAACTCGGTGCTTGTAAGGTCAACGAGAGGGAGAAAATGTGCGGTCACAGTGTCAAGTGTTACATCGATTTCAGGTAGAATGTTTTAGGGTTGTTATGAAAATTAACCGAGAAAAAATAATATGATTTTAATTACGACAATGAAAGAAGAAAAGATCTTTAAATGCCTAATGTAATAAATATTTATATATGCTTTTAAACATACGAAAATTCGTCAATATCATTATTATTACAAACGTTAATTTGAAAAAAAAATGCCTTAAGGATCTTACTTTTAATTAATAATATTATGATAATCGTTGATTAGACACACACAATGTAGCTTTTGAGTACTTATTTTGTACCTACTTAACTAACATAATTGATGATTGTTGTATCTATTAATAAAAAAAATAAAAAAATATTTAGGTCAAAACGATTGAACAAATTACGAGAAAATAATTAAAGCGTGTCTGAATTTTGTGCCAAACATTTGAAATTGCCATCGACACACCTCTATCGTCGTATCGATGATTCCTTTTGTATATTTTAAATTAGCTTCGGCAAGAATTCGACCCCTTCGACAGCGGTAGCGTTGGTCTCGCGGAGGTATTCCATAGGTGATAGTGCACAGTGAGCCCGACAAGAGGTGAGCTATCTTTTGTTAAGTGGCTCCACAGTCGCATTGTGCCTCATTGGAGTACTCACTAAGACACGCTAAGAAGATGATTAAAATTATTCGTATTCGTATTTGTTATAAAGAGGTTAAACCAAAAAAAATACTGTGGTGGAATCTACCACTAAAAATATAGTAAATTAATAATTATACAATAATTATTCAATTCTGAAACAATTATGTAAACTTAGCTTAAGCCTTAAAGCCTTACTTTTTCCACATAAATATCCTCAGCTCATGTGAAATAAAAACATAAACTATTTTATTACGTTAGAACGTGCTGACATGAAGTGTTAGGTTTTAATTATTCAAGTTATATTAAAAACTCAACTTGATTTAACATAATATAAATAAGAACAATTAAAATTGTGAGGCAACGCCTACTTACAACCATACTAAAATTATAAATGGAATTCAGTGCAATAACTCGAGAAAAAAAAACGTGAAAAAAACCTAAGCGGTTACATTTTAAAAATGGTTCACTCTGTAAGCCCTTCAATGCTCGTAATATTTTCATAACAAAAAACCTCGCATAATCGAGTATCATATCTCATCCCTCCATCTCTTTCACACACACCTCAAAATCCCACGTTAAACAGAGAAGGAACTACCCCATCTGTTACCTCTCGAAACGTCTCTTAATGATATGCAATACGACCCTCTTTAATTACCCCTTCCTTTCCCACTTGAGCGCTAAGCGAAGGACAAAAAGAGATAGAAACACATAATAGAGTTCCGTTTCGAAATTACATTATGAAGTAGTGGCACGCGACCAAATTGTAAAGACCCCTCGGAGTCGTAGTGTTTGTTCAACACCACGGATTTTTTAAGCAATTCTAAGGGAAGGGAGGTCATTTTAAATTGGTGGTGTTGGTAGGATAATTTTTCATGCCTCCTATAGTGACAAATGGCGAGGAAATAAATTTTATTTATAGGTTTTAGTTGACAGCAAGTTGTAAATGAACTTTTAATGGCGTCCGTGTTTGTTTATCGTGTGAATTAGAGGCTTATGTGATTTATATAAACTAGGATTGGGGAAAGTATAGAGTAAAGTTGTAATGGGGTTGGTTCGTCGGGTTTTGATAAGTAAGTAAGCTTTTGGGGGTTAATCGCGAAGAATTAGTTGATTTTTGTGGTAAGTTTTGTTAAATTTGTCCTTTTTGAAGGTTAGTTTACTAATATTTTACTTAGACTTGGTGAGAGAAAACTTTAGATTGTAAACTTTTGGATTTAAGCCAAACATTCCAGACTTTTTTACATCATTTGGATAGCCCGAAAGATGTCCACTGCTGCACATGCCTCCCCCAAACACCACCACATCGACCAGTTTTGTTTATGGCATTCAGCAGATTCCTGCGGCCTTCACCAGGTCATCGGTTCACCTTGTTGCATTCCAACGCTAACTCTTCTGGTACGCGGTCGCCGCTCCAGAACCTTTCGGCCCCATCGGCCATCTATCCTGCGAGCAATGTGTTCTGTCCACTGCCATTGGATAGTGTATAGTTATTAATATGCAAAGTGGCTTTCCATAGCTATATTTTTGAGCCGTTTGGGGTTAAAAAACTAGAACCGTGGGGTCCGATTGCTCATCGAGTATTTCGGGACATCGCCAAGCGGTTTGTCGACTCTTCATGTAAATTTTTAAATCAAATAACTAGAATTTCTATGGTGGCAACGCTGCCAGCCTTTTGGGCACTTTTCCCACTGACAACGATGCGAACGAATTTGTTGATGCCCAGTGGCTTTTGATTTATAGGTCGTTTTCAAAATGTATTTTAACTTGTGGGTAAAATTTAATAAAATACAGTTTGAAATGTAAACATATAAATCAACATTCAGACTAATTAGTAATAAAATTGCAAAAAATAGTTTTTTTTAATATGTAAATTGGTTCTATTGCTTTAAAAAACTAAATTTAATTCCTGTCATAATTTGTTTTCCGTACAAGATTGTTATGCCCGCAGTGGTGCGTATTTAAAACTATGTAACCAGATTCAACAATGTTTTGTCAGATGAAGGGGTAAGTTATTAGAAATATACTATAAAACAATGTAATTTTAATAACCCATTTATTTATTTGCTCATAAACACGTGTCTTATATTCCATTCCCTTGTGTGATTCCTTTTTGTGACTTTGATATTTTATACCAATAGAAGTAAATTCCAAATTTAGTATGTAAAATTTATGCGTCAAAATAGTTACAACGAGAGGGTGCTAGTTTCTTTTTTGGCTAAGCCATTTTGTTTAGTAATTGTGGGTTTCGATTCATGCGCGTCATAAAAAGGAATAAAAAATTGTGTTCAAATTGCCAAATTAGTTGAATTCGGTAAGTACTATACTTTACAGTGCAGCATGTCAGTGTAGTGAATGCTATCATAAAGTCATATCCATGTTTCACGAGTAACTCGGTGAAATTACAAAAATATTATTTTTTGAAGGCTAGGAAAACGTTAATTTTGTTCAGTTGTGTGACCATTGTGTTACTATTTTTGTGTCACATGACACTTAGGGCTTATCACAGTATATTCACTTAAATGTAAATAGTAATTTCATTTCCATTTTAGGAAAAATACCGTTGACGCCCGCTGAACAACAAAGACGACAACTTATCAACTTCACTCGTGAAAACGCAATAAGTAGTCTTACTCGCGCACTAAACGGCCAGCCGTGGTCCGTTGTCCGTGGCCCGGTCTGCGGATAGTTGGGCATTGCGAACAAGTGTGCTATTCGTATCGGTTTTTATAGATTACTTGTATAGTAATGCGTTAGATCCCCTAAATCCCTGAAACGATCTATTGCAATTGTCAATTTTTACGTGATTTATACATATTGATGCGCAAATTAATCATCTACCAAATGCAATTGAAGCAATTGACAATATTATAGGCAATTGATCGTTTCGTGGACCCTTTAGAGCGTTTATTCTAAAACTTGGCAACGTCACAAATAGCTGTCAAATATTTATCTGTTTTGATTAATTTGGCAGTATTACTGTATGGAAATATTAAATTTGGCTAACTAGCGAACTAAAATATTGATTATGAAATGCAATAATTAATATCGTAACATCGAATATTTACTTTTAGATGTAAAAAAGGTATATCGAAACTTCACAAATGCCTTCTTTACACCTAAAACATTTACAACATCAAATTCAGTGCTATAATTGCAATGCATTATTAATATTCTAGTTCGCTAGTGAGCCACATTTCATATTTCCACACAGTATCCAATATTAATTAATCAAAACAGCGAATTATTTGACATCTTTTTGCGACGTTGCCAACTTTCAGAATAAACGCTCTTAACAGTTGAAGTTGTACGAGTCACTGAAGGAAAACAATTGAAAATCCCATACAGCACATAGGTAATCCTTATCAAACAATTTAACAGTGGTTGGCAACATAATTCGCGAATGTCGACCACGTAAATGGCGGCATATAATTATGTAGGTATGACCACAATACCGCCGCGCACGCACGGTAATAAATGCTTTATTAATATTTTATTGTAGGCCGGGAGACGGGGGATAAAAATATTTGAAATTGACAGTGGCTTTATGATATAACGGTTTTTTTTTTCTGTAGGGCATCTTATAGGTGACCTCTGAGGTCATGACTATTTAACCGGTCAATCCTGTGGTTGCCTTAAGCTGCTACACTCAAAGCCTCCAGCCAGGGGCATACAAACTAAGCTAAAAACCAATAAACCTATTTTTCTTTCTTTCTTTCTTTTCTTTCTAAAAAGCTAGGTGAACGCTCGCTAAGGGCACCCCCTGTGGGTTACGAGCCTGGGCTTAGGGCGTCACCGGAGGGAGGACATCAAAGATGGGACGGGCTGGATCAAAGTTTTGATCATGATTATTAATCGGTGACATAACCGTAAAATGACGTCTGTGTTTCAAGAAAAGGTGGTTGGTGTAAGTTTGTCAAGTAACACCCACAAATGGGGATAAAAACTGCCACTTGCTCACTTCAGATGGCGCTGATCTCCAGCGTATAAATAATTTGATAGCTAGCCATAATTTTTTTGTAAACAAGCGACTTCTTTTACGCATAATTAATTATTGAGCCCAGTTGTGCAGCTGTTTACTGCAAAAATATGGGGACCCATGTATTTGCCAAAGATGTTATAAGAAGAAAACTGTGGAAGAAAGCTCTCCGAAAAAAAATTGGAATCCGATTTTTCGTCGAGATGATGTGCTATCCTTTAAGCCTTTTATGACATAAAGTGGTTTATAGGTGATGCTCCCAAGAGAACTAAGTCTGTTTTTATTACATACAGGCACTTGTGATGTGATAGTATGTGAATTATAGTAAAGTATGTGTGTGTTTATATTATCATATTAGATCAGTACTAAAAGTGTTATATCTGAGGTTTTTCAGTGAGGAAGATCATGCTCGAGTTAGTTTTCAATTCTGATCAGGTTATTTCTATCGTACGCCTCCAGTCTCTAACAAAAAAATGAACTTAAAGTCAACAAACACAAAATAACCTATAAAGTATAAAACGTTCATAATTTATTGACTTTTCCAGTAAAGCTGCTTTTTACCAGTAGTAGACTCTTCCCCTGTCCTTAGCTAGTCTTTTAATAGTGCTAAATTTCAAGTTTATACATATTTATCTAGTTTCCGTATAATTTGTGATCGACACAAAAGTAAACAACAATGGCGGTTTAAAGACGTACACTGTGCTGCCACCTTTAATGAGCTTTCAGTTTTTAACCTTATTCACCAGTCGTGTGCAAGTGCTATGTATTAAAGAAAGAAAAAAAAAGAAAAAGTATTTATTGAGACTCGCACAGGAAATCACAAATTGAAAACACTCATTAAAACATAAATGAAAACATAAAAAAAACAAAGTAAAAATAAACTCGGAAAGTCCATTACCCTAAACTGGCCTCAAAAACCAACTAGATATTTTCCAACTGACAGGTGTCAGGAACGGCCGCACTGTAGTGCCGAAATTGTCATATATTCAAAGAGGTCAACGGAACCATAAGCTAAATTTAGATGCAAGTCTAAATTAAATTTGAAGACGTATTTAACCAGGAATTGAGCCCAAACTTTTTTGAAAAAATAAAGCTTTGAAAAATAACAGCTTTATCCTGCAATAGTGTTAGTTGCATGAAATATAGATGATTTAATATTAGAATACCTGCATACTATGGTAGACGTACTAGTATCTACGTACTCATAGATACTAGGACTGGTATCATAATAGTAGTAGTATCTATGTACATAGATACTAGGGGACTGAGACTTGAAACAATTCTTGCAAAAAATTTCATCATCTGTGGTCTGCCTACCCTTTTCCCAACTATGTTGGGGTCGGCTTCCAGTCGATCCGGATGCAGCTGAATACCAGTATTTAACATGGAGCGACTGCCTATCTTACCTCCACAACCCAGTTACTGGGTAATACGATACTCCTTTTTTTTTTTGGGTGGGAAATTATCAAATAACTTCTCCCGCTCTGGGCGGAGCGGGAGGGCATGTCAGACTCTTACTGACTAAAACCCACCCGTCTCCCTTCGGTTGCCCTGTTGCCGGGGGCCACGATCTCCCTTTTGGTTTTTTTCGCAGCCCCGACAGGCATCGGCCCTAACGGACCCCGTCAATTCTGCTGACATCTCTTTGACGCGCGCGTGGAACACAACGCGCCGTCGACCCGGGCCTGGTCCTTATCGGACTATACGATACTCCTTGGCAGAAACAGAAACCAGAAACCCAAAAATGTCTCATTTTTGGGTTTCTGACGACTCGGTACGACCGTCAAATATTTAAGAATGACAGTCGGGACCAACAGCTTAACGTGTCGTGCGTGTCTTACAAAAAGTTTATGTATCTAATATTGATGCTATTAATCACAAGTTTACTATATAATTATGCTTATATACTACATTATATATTCAAAACTGCCAATAAAACCATCTAGACAACCAACATTATACATACAAGTTTTTTTTTCAAAGCTCAACTCCTAGCCTTTAATTGTAACGTAGGATAGCTAAAGCCATAGAATATTAATTTTATTTAACCAAAACTTGGCCTGCCAAGTTCTTATGCATATTTATTACTGTGCACACCATTTTATATAATGTGGTTCTATGTGAATGGTTTTCATGTAAAAGACACGCTCTGAATTTGTTATCTACATTTTTACATACCATAAACTCAAGAGGAGCTCGTGGCTAAGTAATAACAGCCGCACGAGTCGATCCATCAGGTTAAGCTACTCTTGCCGGGGTTGGTCCGTGGATGGGTGACCATCTTTACATACCGAGACTCCTCCGTGCCTCGGAAAACATGTTAAGCTGTTGGTCCCGGCTGTCATTCGTGGATCTTTGACAGTCGTTACGGGTCGTCAGAAGCACAAAAGTCTGACAACCTGTCTTACCAAGGGGTATCGTATTACCCAGTTACTGGATTTTGGACGTCAGATAAGCAGTCGCTCCATGTAACATACTGGTATTCAGCTGCATCTGGTTAGACTGGAAGCCCACCCCAACATAGTTGGGAAAAGGCTAGGCAGGTTGAAACTCAAGCATTTTTCCTCATAGGGTAAGCCTAGATCTATGGGATAAGCAAGGTGGCAGATCCTTACTCGAGAGAATGCGTTCCTGACACCTATCAGTTGAACAATTTGTAGTTGTAATAAAGATCAAATTCGCAAAACACGTATCTGTTAGTATGAAAGTGACAGGTGTCAAGATCGCGTTCTCTCGATAGACTGTAGACACTTATCTTCGTCAACTTACAATTTTGTGTGAGAAAAAAAAAGAAACTTGTTTTATACAGGTTTTGTTTTGAGTTTTCTTATCAATTATTGACCAATTTTTATTTTCAGACCGCGTTTTCACCTGTATAAGTTGAGGTGGGAATATCGGGATAAAAGTATCCTTTGTCCTAGCTCAGGTCATGCTCTATCCATGTGCAAAATTTCATTCAAATCCGTTCAGCCGTTTGAGCGTGAAAGCGTAGCAAACAAACAAACAAACTCACTTTCACATTCATAATATTAGTTATGATGCGTTTAATAATTAAAATACAAAACTAAATTAATAACGCCTAAACTTACATAGCCGTGCCATATACGTCAAATCAATCCACTTACAAAATAAAAATGCACATTACATTTCACATCGAAATACATAAAATATTTTTTCGAAAATCCCTTCCACGTTCCCACCCCATACGTCTTGCCCCTACCACAGTTCACGCGCGAATGGTCGCACACAATACAATTTGATTTCGTAATGTACGTCTACCCTCTTCTTTCGCACAATTTCACTCAACAACAATAAGTAAATTGGTCCTTTTGTGGAAAATTCAAGATAATTTTCTAGTTCAAACTACTGGAAATATTGCTTGTTAGGTGCTTTTGTTGCTAAACTAGCTTTTTGTGTTCTTTTTGACGTTTTTGGGGGTAAGCAGAGATGTTAATTAATGTTTGATAGTAATGATTCCAGTCACTTGCCTGTTCAGGTTAGCAATGATGAAAGAATACCATAAAGGTTGAATATTGACACAATTTAAAGTCTTTAAAAGATATCGGTTGGCGAAAAAGCTGGTTTACCTACCTGATCATCTGTTTACCATCTGTAAAATCTGGGGCACCTCTGTTGCCATCTGAAATGTCTAATAATCAACCTATAGGAGTAATGGCTGTAATGTACCACGCGGGCCCAGTGCGGGTTGATAGATGTCACATGACTTAGAATTTTTGGTTCTAGGACATGCCAGTTTCCCCACGATGTTTCCCTTCACCGTTTTGAGAGCAGTGGTGATGAAGTAATTTACATAAAGTAAAGCGCCTGTCTGGGTTCTCAAGACTTACAACTGGTAAGTCGGGGCCGTTACTGCTGGGCCACCACTATAATCTCCACCCTCCATCATGGGCCTGTAATTACATCGACATTCAAAATATCCTTCAAACTTAACGACGGAAAGGTACCGATGGTGTTGATAGGTTCCTACTTTTCCGGACGATCTTCTTAAAAAGCTATAGATACTACCTACTACTGAAAGTAGTGAGGAATTATTATTATTCCTAGATATACACGAGCGTCAAAGATACCTCCCGTGAAAGAGAAAAGGCTCTTTCAAACAGGCGCGACACGCGACGCGACACAAAGACACCGCCCGTCGCGCGACGAGCGGTGTCTTTGTGTCGCGTCGCGTGTCACGCCTGTTTGAAAGACCCTTTATGCTGACTATTTCTTACTGTTACATACCTATTTATTTTTCTTTTTTTTTGGTCTAGTGGTCGCGATGTTGCTGAGCATGAGGTCCTGGGTTCGATTCCCGGGTAGGCCAAAGTGTTATTGGGTTTTTCTGACATTTCTCAGTAGCAGCCCAGGGTCTGGATTTGTGCCCGGTTGATGGCAATAGGCTCGCCCCGTATAACATGGGACTTAAAACATAACTGGCGAAATGTGGGTGAATCTGCTACAGGGACGCCTCTGTACAACCCTTCGGGGAAACAAGGCGTGATGTTATGTTATGTGTTATTTTCATCATTTAGTGATAGAAATGCACACGGAAAGCTGACATAGAACAGTGTGACAGATATTAATTATATCAAACCGTGTAAGACCATTCTACCTCACTAGAGTATTACCTACATACAGGGAGGCAGGGACATCGACGCGAAAACTGTTACCATGGATTCAGTACATAATTCTGAAACCCCCCTGCGTTGAAATATTTCGTCGGTTATTTAAAAAAAGTCTGCTGTTTCATAGAAAAGTACTGTACCTACGCGGTCAAAATGTATGGAACAGCTGTTAAAAAAAAAATACAATATGTGCTCACAAACTCAAACTCAAACTCTTTATTGCATTCATGTGTTCATTTAGTTGTTACATTTAAATAAGTAAGTTCCAACATGAAACCCGGTTAGGGCACGGCAACATAATAGGTAATAGTAGGTAGGGTAGATTAATTTGTATTAATTTTTGTATTTAATTAATTTGTATTAATTATTATATTTCATTAAATTGTATTAATTATTATATTCTATATATTTCATTAATTTGCATTAATTACTAATTATCATTCTATTATTTATTTTACTAAATTGTTTTTGTTGTGTAAGTGTGTGTTGTTTTCCAATTCAATGAGTAGTAATTTTTTTATGTATTATATTAATTAATTACTTTTTTCTAAGTATTCTGCGACTGAGATACCAAAAAAAATAGTATTAAAACATAACATATCATAGCATCACGCCTGTACTCTCCGAAGGGTTGGGCAGAGGTGTACCTACCTATAGTACTCCCACATTTCACCAGTTATCAACCGGGCACAAATCCAGACTTCAGGCTGCTACTGAGAAATTCCAGACCGAAAAACTCAACAACACTTTACCCGACCCGGGAATCGAAACAAGGACCTCATTCTCGGCAGTAGCAGTAACGAGGCAGTAAAGAATATATAATAATTCAATAAAACATTTCTATAACAAATACAAACCACTCATCCAAATATATTACAACAAAAACATCAAATTATTGCGTTACGCAAAATCATTCACAATCTAAATCGATTGCTAACATAACAATAATCATTTCGATTTTGACAGACAGGTATGTACCCACCCCCAAACACAGCACACCCCTATTTACCGACCGAACCCGGAAACAGAAATGACTATATTTTTTTTCAAAACCGCAGTCGCGACAGACGCGTGGCGCCTGCGCAGGCGGCTTCGAAATTTGAATTTGAAATTGGAACGTAATGGCGACCCTGGCGGCCATCATTAAAAATAGATCATAGACACGGATCAAATGATTTTGTATAATTTTCTATCGTTTAATGCTTGATCTCTTTGTAATTCTGTTTTTTGTGGACACTTAATAAATCTATGTTTTAATTTTTGTCTGAGAATGCAGCAAGCGCATTGTGAGACCGTGGTACAGATTTCGTCAATTTATAAGCGTTCTTCGTCTATTGGAGTCTGATGGGGAAATAGCCTGAAACTTCAGGAAAATTAAAGGAGCTAATAAATTTGAGCGTTCACTTGTAATGAGCATTCTAGCGAATGTTAAATTACAGAAAAATAAACGGGAGCGTTTTAGCGAGCATTCTAGCGAGCATTCTAGCGAGTATTCTAGCGAGCATTCTAGCGAGCGTTCTAGCGAAAGGGGAGTGAATTTGTTTCGTGCTTTTTGCCATTTTGTTTGTTGCACACGCGACATCTTCGTGAAGAATATTTTTTTGACGAACATTGACTAGAGAATTCGCTAGAATGATCGTGAAAATGTTCGTAGCGATGTTTGCCTCTATGCTTGGCTCTGTTCGTTGTTCAGTTCGACATATGGATATTCGAAATATGTGAACACCATGTACCCATTACATAATTATTTTTTCTGTCATTGCTTCATTTTTAATTATTTTTACCTATTGTGGTAAAGTAATTTTATTCCAGGTGCATCGTCTTCACATATAATTATATAATTAATGTATACAAAATATTGTAAAACATTTTAATTCGAATGACATCACTGACAATGACGCTAGCGCCGCATCTATCGGACTTGAGTGGCGGCGCAGACTCTAGTTAAACAGCAAATCACACTTTTAATTTTCTTTATTTGTGCATTTGTTAAGTGCTGATAAACTTGAGCATTCGCCATTTTTAAAATTGTCAAAGTCAAATAATTTATGTCAATTAGGCACATAAAAGGCACTTTTGAACGTCAAAATTTTCAAAAAATAGAATTGATTCTAGTCGCCCCTTCCAAAAAGTAGTTTTTGTATGGAGAAGAATGGGCAAGAAACTCCACCGTTGTTACTCTTTTAAAATGTTTTACAATAGTTTGTATAAGTACGTACATTAGTTAAATAATTATATGTGAAGACGATGCACCTAGAATAAAATTACTATACCACAATAGGTAAAAATTATTAAAAATGAAGCAACGACAGATAATGTAATTATGTGATAGATACACGGTGCTCACGTATTTACAAACATTGTAAAAGTGTATCATAATCAGCCTATAATGTTCCCACTGCTGGGACACAGGCCTCCTCTCTGTGAGAGGAAGTGGGCCGTAATCCACCACGCGGGACCAGTGCGAGTTGGCAGAAGTCACAAGTCTTCGAATTTTTGGTTGTAGGACATGCCGGTTTCCTCACGATGTTTTCCTTCACCGTTTTGAGAGCAGTGCTGATGAAATTAAATACCCAAAGTAAAAAGGCCAGCCTTCGAAATCATGACCTACAAACTCGTCGGTCAGTCGGGGTCGGCGTTCTAAAAATGTTTACACAAACCGAATTACAGAAATAAATATCATTTGTCATTCATATCTACCTACCGTTCGACCAAATAGTTGTGATTGAAGAGTGCCTACGAGAAATACAATGTTAAGTTATATTTTATTTTTTTCCCAATTCTAGCCGGCTCCCTACACCCACGTCGTAACGATACAGCCATAATCACAGGAAATGTTTTCGGCTCATGAATATGTAACGACGATTTTAGGATGCAACGTAATTCTTAATGCCGGCCGGCGCCCAAACTAATTATGATAATTTTATAGTCTAGACGCGGTGCGCTTTTCTTGTTACGGTGTAAGCTGTAGGTGTGTTAATTAGTGAAAAATAGAAACCATTTTTTCTTTTACTTAATAGGTAATTTTGAAGACGTAGACTACACTTTTTTTTCGTATTGTAAGGGTATCACCGTGTTGATTGGCAAATCTTTTCACCTACAACAGCTTGAGCTTATTTTAATGTGCAAGAAAAGGAGATAAACTCGCGGTGGAGTCCTTGGAACGAAAAAGGGTAGATGCACTTTTCTTTCTGACCCAGAGAACCAAAGTTTCGACATAGCTCAGGATAAGTAAGCTGAAGTGGCATTGGGCCGACCATATTAGCCGTAGAAATGATAAGCAGTCCCGGATCTAGATTTTTTTTTGAGGCGGGGCAAAAACTGACATCTGCCGCCCCATCTTTTATAGGGATCTGCTAAGTTAGCCCGCGAAATTAAAAAATCTCAAAATGGAAATTTTGCCAGCAATATATTAATCAAATTTTATTGATCGACAATGCGCCAATCCAACAGGGGCGCCAAAACTGTTGTAAATTAGAAAAAAAAAAAAAATAGAAAGAAGAGTGCTGTGCGTCTCATTTATTGCAAAGTTGGGTGGTGCACTTGTCTGCTACGCTCGAATTTGTCGCCCCCTGAAATTTGCGCCCGGGGCACGTGCCCCGGTTTGCCCCACCCTAGATCCAGGGCTGCCGATAAGTGCCGTAGACGTGTTCTTGAGTGGAGACCTCGAATCGGCAAACGTAAGGTAGGACCCCCTCAGGTTAGATGGAGTGACGATCTTCGCAGGATGGCAGATAGCAGTTGGATAAGATTTGCCGAGTTGAATGGCGTACAATACTAGAGGCCTATCATGTCCAGCAGTGGACTGATGAAGATGAAGATGACACACATTGGTTTCCCAGGGAAAATAGCCGTTTTTCCTGCACGCGGTAGGATTGTCAAACGGAAAACAAAGCACAAAAAACAAAGCTGCTTAAATAACATGTAAAAAAGACCCTGTCCGAAAAAAATAATTCGTCTCCATATCTTCAGTGGGGAATTTTTGTGGGTTATTTATTACATGGGGCGTCGTTTAGCGGGTGTCTACAAGTCATAACTTATGACGCACTTTTCCTGTTGACAGCAATGCGAACGAATTTTTTGATGCCTATTGATGACTATTTCCACCTAACAGACTTAAAATAATAGTAATAATATGTACAAGTATTTAAAGGGGGGGGGCCTTTAAATACTTGTACATATTATTACTATTATTTTAAGTCTGTTAGTTATTAAAATTATGTAAATACGTGTGTGTAAATAAAAATCCCTCTACCGTCGGGAATCCTTGTATTATCTGGACGCCCTAGGAGATACAGGTGATGTTCTTCAGAAAGGTCAGATGCGTAGCACTCCCAACCGGCGTGCATGACCAGATAAACTAAACAAAAGGAGTATGTAAGGATAGTAGCAGGTGGCATTCTCTACTTTCTGCCTACACCCATGAAGAAGGCGTGAGTTAATGAATGTCCATTAGAGAATCATATACTTACTTAAAGGTTAAACCACTCACTACACTACACTCTTGACTTCTAAAAACAATCACACTTTTTATGATCGAAAACAATTGAAAATTCTAAACTCACTGGTCTGCGTCGAAGATCAAAACAACAACACTAAACAGTAAAAAAAAACAAATCACAATCACTGAACAACATTGGTCACGCTCGAAGAGAGTTCCAAATTCAAAATTCGCTCTCTGATAACGAACGAGGGAAGTGGCAAATTCAAATTATGTCTTCCATCAGAACCAAAGAGGTTTTCAAACATATTGACAGACTTTTCAGCGTTCACGTTTGATGTTTGACATTAGTTTATTAAAATTACTTTTCACGGGTCTGTCTGTCCCCATCGCGAGTTAGTAGCGTAATGATACTACACTATACAACATGCGGTTTTCTACCCAATTATAATGGTGTACAATTTGTGTGAGCAAAGCGCAATAATTTGAGGTCAATACCAATTTAGTGTCATGCTTATTATTTATAATGTGATCGTATTAGTTCGAGGATATTGTTGGGAGCTTAAATATTGGTCTTGTAAATAGGTTTTTGATAGTGATGTTATGAAAAGCTGAAAAGAATTGTAACAGCGGTTTTTCGGCTTTATCATACGGTTTATCATATTGTTTTCTTTTGTGGTTATCAGTGGCAACTTGAAGTTTTTAAAAGTGACAGCTAAATTGTTTTCAGCACTAGTGTTATTAAATTTATACAAACTCATTTTTCCCTAAGTGTGGAAAAACTGAGTGGAGGCTGGCTGCAAAGTTATTACTTTCTGCAAGCAAACAAACGTATAAAATTAAACGCATTACGTTGACTTATTAAACAGTGCTCTGTATTTTATGAAAACATAATCATAGCATAATCAGCCTATAGTTTTCCTACTGCTGGGACACAGGCCTCCTCTCTGTGGGAGGGGGAAAGCTGTAATCTACCACACGGGCCCCCTGCGGGTTGAAAGATGTCATATGTCTTCGAATTTTTGGTTCAAGGACATTTATCTTATGGAAATCAATACCTATTTACAGTGGAAACTGAAAAACTATAATTTTCACCAACTGTCAGAAAAGTTATTGCAAAATAAAAATAAAACGCCTACAAAACATGCTTGGCTGTACAATGACGTCAGTGCCTCAAAATGCATTCACGAAAAAACTCAACCTCATTTCATATTCCCGCTTTTTATAACCTAACCTATATTCAAAAACAAATTGTTTCTGCCCAGGACAGATGGGTATCGGCGTGATTATATTTCTAATCCGTCATTATTTCGAACAAGTCTAGTTTTAAGACGAAAACCGTTGAATTAACATAATGATAATGTTGGTTGGTCACAGAGTAGATGAGAACAGAAGTTGCTGCAGTTTTGAATCTCATAATATTTATTTAATTTATCGAATTAATCATTGAGGCCCATTTGGAAGCATTTCAATTTTTTTTGCATTTTTTGCATTTTTCTAGCAGCACTACAGTAGTCTGGATTCGTGCCCGGTTAATGGCAATAGGCTTGCCCCCTATTACATGGGACTTAAACATAACTGGCGAAATGTGAATGTAGACTGTTACTGATGCACCTCTGCCTAACCCTTCCGGGGATACAGGCCTGATGTTATGTTAAGTTTTATTGATAAATTAATCAAAATAAAAAATATTCTATAGGTATTTGCAACGTTACCAGTAGCTTTCAAATATTTCATTATTGTTTCTCTGATTACATTTTGATTTTAACTTATCCCTCCGTACCTCTTCGACTCCATCCACTTTTCTAGCTTATACGCCATGCGGCCATACATATTGGAAGTGAATCTTCCGGGAGGGTCACCGGTATTACGTTTGCCCTAAAGTTAACCCTCGCGGATGGACGGTCAACGGCATTAGGTTTGCAACCGTGTTATAAAACACAGTAAAACGAAGTAAAATTGTGTTTTCAGGGGGTCTTGTCGCTGTTCTCGCGCACATTTGGGAATGGAGGCGAAATGCCAGGGCGTAACTCCGCTGCCGCGAGTAATCACGGCACAGCAGACAGAGTTCCAGCGGGATGTCATGACGACATGGAGAGTGCGATTGTTGCAACCAGTGCTGGGCACGCCACAATTGCAATGAATGGTGGTCATTCTTTGGTGGTTTCTAAGGTAATTCCGATCTGTTGACGAAATTAATGAGTTATCTCCTATGTCATAATTCTCCTTTGTTCGTTTACCTTGAATTGCTCGTTTAGAAACTGATTGTGCTGAGAATCTATCATCATCTGCCTAGCCTTTACCCTACTATGTTGAGATCGGCTTAGCCGGGACCAACAGCTTTCTAAAATTCAAAATTTAAAAGTAATTTATTCAAACTAGGCTGAGAATCAGCACTTTTCGAATGGCAAAATTACATAAGACAGTCCCCCAATAACGCCCACCCTTCACCACTTCCTAGTACTTTAGCTGGGAAGAAGAAGTGGCGGAACAAAGTCCCCAGCAGCACAGCTGTCTGTTCAGTTAGAAAAACTTGATTCTATACATTACGCAACATAAAACATTAAATTAAATTATTTGTCATATGTCAGCTAACACACGCAAATATACCAACAAAAAAAAATCTTTGGCCTTCCTCTCTCCCTCCATCCATCAACATTTTCAAGCCCAACGATTTCTTTTCAACTGAAAAGAAAGAAAAAAAAAACGTTTATTTGCGGTAAAAGTGATGCAAAAAAAAAGTTTAAGATACAAAAATGAGAAAAGGTTGGGGGAAGCATGCGTCACATCCACGCAAATCGACTATCGGTCAGCATGATACGACCCTATGCAAGACAGAGCCCCAGCGCTGGTTTTCAGTGACAGCCGGCGCCGACGAAATGACGTCGACCGGTGCAGCAAACAAATATTTAGACGCTGTACCAGTACAGCGTACTTCAAGAAAATTAATTTATTAAAATTAAAATGTGATTCAATATATTAAATGGTGTAAGAAACATAAAAAAAGAAATAGACATACAACTGAAACTTGTTTTATACTACATAACATAACAATCAAGCCTTGTTTACCTAGAGGGTTGGGCTGAGGTGTACCTTATAGTACACCCCCATTTCGCCAGTTATGTTTAAGTCCTATTTAATAGGGGGCGAGCCTATAGCCATCAACTGGACACAAATCCAGACTCCGAGCTGCGACTGAGAACTTCCAGATAGACATAACCCATGCTCAGCAGTAGCGCTTCGGACGAGGTAGCTTACTATCTGTATATTTTGTTACTCTGTGGCTTCAGATTGTTGTTACTCATGTCAACATGAAAAATACATGCGTATACGCCGAATACTTAAGTATAGGTAAGTTTATATGTAAAGTTTTGTCTGTCTGTTCACAAAATTTTCAGTATCGAATAATTTGACAAAGATTTCACACAGTAAAGTCGAGATTTTCTTGCTTTTCATCTGAAATTCAGGTTAGGTGTTGTTTTGATCGATTTCCTTTGAAATATGTCTGGTCTATTCATCATTTCGTTTTATTCTCTATGCTGTAGTTTGAAAAAAATACAAATCATGTAAAAAAGTTCTAAAATAACTTTTTATTTAAATAATATTTTCAGGTTATGTTACAAAAAAAAAATGTAACTTTTTCTTTGACCTGAAAAGGTAAGTAGGTAGGTACTCATTGTAGGAATTGAAATCCTATTAATCACGAAAAACACCCCCTCCCTCCTTGCTCGCCCCCTGCTACATAGGATTTAAAAACATACTGGTGAAATGTGGGTGTACTATAGCTGCACCTCTGCTTAACCCTTCGGGGAATACACGCGTAATGCTATGTTGTATTATCACGAAAAAAATTACATTCATTATTGAATTTCCGTTTCCCCGCGAGCGGAACCGCAGTAGAACCTTAGCAAGCATATGATACAAACTTAATCATATTCTTTATATGGAGCCATACTAAAAATTATGAATATTAAACTCATGAGCCTCTTAGGATTACGGACTGTATTTAATAATAATAATGTTACTCATATGTTTTGGATTTTGGTTGTTATAAGGAAGTGCGCCAGTGTGGGTGATGCTATAAGTTTTATAAATAAGAGGGATAATATCGGTTGATGTCGAAGCGATTATTTGCTAAGTGATAACAACCGCACGGGTTGATTCATCCGGTTAGCTAGTTGGTCTGTGGATGGGTGACCATATTTACATACCGAGACTCCTCCGTGCCTCGGAAAGAACGTGAAGAGTCCTGTAATTTAAATAAAAAATGGAAATTCATGATTTTTGACGTTGTAATTTTCAGTAACAGTAAGATATTTTAATTATTTGATTATAATAACGATAGTGCCATTCTCTTTCTTGTAAGTTGGAATTACACATTCTTTTCAAGTGATTTGCTGAATTGACGCGGAATATATAATACATTAATTTTATTTATGGTAATTTTGTCTTATTATATTGAGAAACGAAAACTAATTAAACGTATTCATTGTAGATAGAAGTTTTATATCATATTAGTTTATTTGATAAAATTATGTTAATTTGGCATATAATTGACGCTGAATCAAGACATTTATTGCTTTTCTTTATGATTTTTTCCGTGAACACTCAAGGAATTTAAAGAAATTCTAGAACTCCAGTAAACAAGTGAAACATTCAACTTATCTTTTAATAATTTTAGCTTTTATTAGAATTGAATGGAACAATGTGAATTTGAGCGTCAAAGTTCCATCGCCCACGGATTTTCTTGTAAACTGAGTTCGTAAAATATTTATAGTAAATTACACGAAAAGAAAAAAATTAATGTGTAACTCCAACTTACAAGAAAGAGAATGACACTATCGTTATTCATTATCAAATAATAAAAGTATGTAAGATACTTTTATTATTTGATAATGAATAACGATAGTGTTGCTGAAAATTAAAACGTCAAAAATCATAAAATTGTGTAAAAAGTGTAATAGGACTAATAAGCTGTTGGTCCCGGCTGTCATTCGTGGATCTTTGACAGTCGTCACGGGACGTCAGAAGCCTGAAACTGACAACCAGTCTTACCAAGGGGTATCGTATTACCCAGTTGCTGGGTTGTAGAGGTCGCTCGGTGATAGGTAGTCGCTCCATTTAAAATACTGGTATTCAGCTGCATCCGGTTAGACTAGAAGCTGACCCCAATATAGTTGGGAAAAGGCTAGGTAGATTGATCGAAGCGATTATTTGCGCTGCCTGATTTGTGCATTCGATATGTACATTTATTTTTTAAATGTCGCAGCATATGCTGAGATAGAAGCCTTTTGGCCTCCCACAGGACTTTTGCTTTTAATTTAATTTTACTTTGTTATTATTATTTTTTTTTTGTTTAATTTGTTTGGTTTGAATGTTTTGATGAGTGTGTTTTAGTTTAGTTTGTGATTTCCTGTGCGAGTCTCAATAAATACTTTTTCTTTCTTTCTTTCTTTACCTATTGTTCGCACATTTTTTTTCGTTTATAACTTTAAGTAGTTCTTCGTTGAGTTGATGATTCCAATTATTCAAAAAATGAGCTTTAACCAGAACTCAGCCATGTCGACAGCGTTGTCAGTGACTTCAGACAGGTCCCTGTAAGTGCAGGTTCAGGTAATAGGGACGACGGCAAATTTTTTTTTGTCCGTCATGTAAATTATTAAAAAAATATTGAACACTTTTTTTTACGTAATCAAAAGATTACGGCGATACATCGAGTTAAAATGTGCCATGACGTCACGAGTATGTAGATTTTGTACTTACTTGTGACGTAGTGACTCCCACTCCCCAACTTTAATGCGTTGTATCTAAGTCAGTTTTTATTCATATGTTAGAGCAAAAAATTCGTGATATTTTTTTTATAATCTGACTGACAGACTAAATAGTTTTTTTTTTTTTACGCAAGCTTCATCCCTATTGCACAAATAGTAGGACAGGGGTGAGGGATGAAGTGTGACTGTGCAACCACATCACACAAGAGTTTCTAAAAGTAGGTAGGTGCTAAAATTGCACCTTTTTAGCTCCTTAAAATATTATCGCTTTCGTATACGTAGCTGTCAGTGGAATCAATCCTAAAATATTTAGGTAACGATAATTTAGTAAATTATTAGTGTTATCGTTTATATGTGGGAAAATATTAAATATTTTAATTTTACAAAGGTAACATCTTCAAGGAATCATTATAGTTTTTATTTTATGATACCTATATTTTTACGACATTACTTTATTTTCATTCTTCCTTAAGTGGTCTAACGTTATGGTTTTGGAAACTCCCTCTAATTTGTTTATGGTGGGCTATCAGTTACTATGAAAAACAGACTTTTAGATAGAAGGTACCACAAAACTGAGAATCACCGAGCCGCCGCGCCGACAGCGTCTAGAACAGTACTATGGGGCCTCGGTCTCGAAGTCAGAGGGCAGCGGGACGGTGGCGGCGGCGGCGGCGCGGCAATGCATAGTTTTATATGGAACCACTCGCTCCCCGCGCTGCTGCTCCCAGCCCGTCCCATCCTTGATGTCCTCCCTCCGGTTGACGCCCTAAGCCAAGGTTCGTACCCTACAGGAGGTGCCCTTAGCGAGCGTTCACCTAGTTTTACTTAGCATAGTTGAATAACCCCTGGCTGGAGGTTTTAAGTGTAGTAGCTTAAGGCACCCACAGGAAAGCCCGGTTAAGTAGTCATGATCTCAGAGGTCAACTACGAGATGCCCTAGCTAAAAAAAAAAACCCGCGCTGCTGCCTTCGAGGCCAGTTACATATAAGTCTATGCATTTGAACGCGCCGATGTCGCGCCGCTGCCGCCGCCACACCGCTGCCCGCTGACTTCGAGTCTGCGGCCTTAAAAATAGAGAAACAAATTAAAAACTAGGGTAAGGTTTGTTCTAAGTTCGCCTGGCTAGCTACCACCATCTTATCTAAGTCTGTCGCCATGGCAAAAATATTAACAGCATTGTTGTGTTTCGACAGTTAGAGGTTAGATAGATAAATAGATAGATTTATTTATTTGCCTGAAATTTGGTATTTTACAGATTTTAATTCAAATAAATACACAATAGTTCTTCATATTCCGCCAATTAAATTCAGCATGCAAATTTTGTGACAAAAATATAATTAAATTCCAATGTCAAAAAAAAATAGTCTAAATTATCAAATTACAAATGTCAAATAAAAATAATTCAATTACAACAAAAATAGAAAAAATAAACAATTCTAATTCAATTTCTATAATTCAATTATTGTTAGAGAGCCAGTTCCTCTATGTTTGAGGATTCTGGGTGAAGCTCGCTTCCACCTTCGGCCTGATCATCACTTACCATCGGGTGAGATGCAGGTCAAGAGCTTAGTCGTAATGGATATAAAAAAAAGCAGAAAGCAAAGTAAAACTGCTGTCACAGACCGCCTACAAGGTAGGTCATCACTTTCTATAGGTACCTCTTTTGCGTCTTAGGGCGAGTAAACGGTGACACGGGGCAAATGCAACGGTGGTTGAAAATGCAACCTCTAGCAGCGGCCGCCGAGGCGTCTCCGTGCTCTGTGGTACCTACTATGAGCCATCATTGTTTAATCATAATCAGCCTCTAATGTTCCCACTGCTGGGATACAGGCGTCCTCTCTTCGAGAGGGACTGGGCTGTAATCTACCACGCGGGCCCAGTGCAGGTTGGTAGATGTTACATAATGTCTTCAAATTTTTCGTTCTTAGATATGTAAGTTTCCTCACAATGTTTTCCTGCACTATTTTGTAAGTTCATTGTTTTATGCGAGAAAGAAAACTATACGGCCGAACCAATAGGGATGATGACAAAACCTTTTTTTTCGTCCGTCAGGTAGATTATTAAAAAATATTGCACACGTATTTTTTCTTCTTTTACATTAGCAATAGATTACGGAGATACATTGAGTTAAAAATGTCCCATGACGTTATTTATTGAATGGCATTGGCATCTTGCAAATCAACTTAGGCGGTTGTCGGCTGCTTAACCGGACTCTCCTCTGGATGCCTCAATAAATTAAGGCCTCCAGCCAGGGCATAAAACTTTGAAACTAAGCGACTACACGCTAAGGGCCCCCTCCCATGGGGGTACGGACCTCGGCTTAGGGGAGGATAGCAAGGGACGGGCTGGATCGGTTTAGTGTGCCATGAAGTCACCAGTATGTAGATTTTATACTTACTTGTGACTTAGTGACCCCCATTCCTCAACTTTAATGCATTTTATTCAAGTCATTTTTTATTAATATGATAAAGCAAAAAAATATTGTACGTGTCTAATATTTTTTTATTATCTGAGTGACGGACTAAATAGAATTTCTTTTTTTGACTCAATCGACCACAAATGAAGTTTCGAAGCCTAATTTAATTGAGTAACACACTTAGAATGAGAATGTCATTAATATTTACAATTCAACAATATTCGTTATATACGTTATTTACGTTGTCGAGCAAACGAACTTATAAAACATATCAGATTATGAATTTCCTTCAAAATCCGTCGGATTGTGGTTGCGTAATTAATACTGGGCTACTACTGAGAATCTTCTGCCTGAAAAACCAATAATTCTTTGCCTGAGCAGGATTCAAGCTCAAGGTTTTAGATTTGGGCTAAATCTTATAAAGAAATAAATACGTAATTGACTCAGACCAAATAAAAAACCAAGACATCTTGACACTTCCCGTGACTCAAGGGCTGGCTTTTACCTTGGCTAGTGGTTTAGCATTGCCATACAAAATGGCAATGCTGCCCAGTCTCTTGGGTACATTACCAGTCGACAGCGACGCGGAAGAGTTTTTCGACGCCATATTTTAGTTTACTAATAGTTTTAGTTAGGTTAGGATATTATATTTTTGGTTTTGTTAAAAGGATGAATTACTACATACTACTTCGGAATTACGACATAATACACATTATTTAATACGATACTTAGGATATATGACTTTATTTCATGCAGAATTAGGAGATTCAATTATTATAGTACTCGATATTATGACAGAATAGTTTTAGAAGTAAAGATGTATGTTGACAGCGCTATGTAAGACCTAGCGCTGTCAACAGTGACGTAAAGCCGGTTTCGTAAACATGTGTGCACTTAGTGAGGTGAAGTTTGATTGGTTGATGGTTGTAAATGTGTGGGTGTGAGCGTGTATGCACAGAGCGGAGGTGTAGTTTTGGCATGCTTCACTATATTGTTCGAAGCGCAATATCTTGATTTTTTATTTGGTCTGAGGTAAATGATACTTAAAATTTCTAGGGCCTGTCACACACCTTTCATTTCTTCAAAATAAGCTTCCATTTTATTACTTGGTAGATAGGTTTTCCTTCATTCATTTACTGACAGACAACGCATAGCTCAAACCGTTGGGTCTACAAGCATGAAATTCTTCAAAAGAGTGCCAACGAAAGCGAGCACTAAGGAAGGATTTTTGAAAGTTCATCCCCCTAAGGGGAGGCTATGAAAGCGTGTTTCGAAGTTAGTCATTTTCGCTAATGGGAAATCCAATTGAGTGCACAGTTTGTTTCATATTAATTCTGTTCCGACATTATGAAACAGTCCCTAAATAACATTTTCTGGTCTGCAACCATCTTTAAAAGAAAAACCACACAGCATGAAAGATTTTAGATACGTAGACAACTGCACGTCATCTGCCTAGCCTTTTCCCAATTATGTTGGGGTCGGCTTCCAGTCTAACCAGAAGCAGCTGAATACCAATATTTTAAATGAAGCGACTGCATATCTGACCTCCACAACCTAGTTACTGGGTAACACGATACCCCATGGTAAGACTGGTTGTCAGATTTTCGGGCTTCTGAGGACCCGTAACGGCTGTCGAAGATCTACAAATGACAGCCAGAACCAACGGCTTAACGTATGTAAAAATGGTCACCCATCCATGGACCAACCGCAGCAAGCTTTACCTGATCGATCGACTCATGCAGCTATTAGTACTTAGTTACGGGCTCCTCTCACGTCTTCGTCAGTCGTCTGATTTGTATCAGTTGCCCTTTGCACCTGGTGGAGACCGGACGCTCTCAATCGACTTGGAAGTATATAGAGTTGTTAATACTCTTTTAACTTAATGTAATTTATTTAAAAAATGGTAGGAAAGCTGCTAAACTCGGAGGCACAACATATAGGAACATAGTTTTACAGCTCTATATAGTTCACACGGAAATAGAAACAATCCAACAATAAAGTACTTAGTTCTGAATTCAAATTATTATACACGTTAAATCTAAAAATTGATGGACATGGAAATTAGTATTCGTTCGTATTCGGAAATCCGATGATACCCGAGGGACATTAAGAAAATATAAATACCAGACGTCTTTTTACTTGTTGCCATTTAGTTTTCGACGACACGCAATTTAGTTTCAAAAGTGCCATAGATGGACCTATTTGAAATAAATGATTTGATTTTGACTTTGACTTTGAAATAGGATATCAGAATCACTTTTACAAGTCATATAAAAAAATATATATATTTGAAAGAAGCTAGATGAGTTCGGCGTTCTCCATCTGACTACTCTGAGAAGAAAGGCTGAAACAAACTCAGAGGTCGCAGTCTCTTTTAAAGTCCCGGTCAGGCCATATGAGGACCATGCAGATTAGTGTCTGAAATGGTTTTATGAGGAAAGAACCACACAGATTTGAGTGAACCAGTCCAGTCAGTGTAAGCATTTGTCAGTAATCGTGGAGCTCAACTCAGAACCTAAGAAGCCCAACGATTTTTTTTTAAGTCCTATGCGGATACCTATTAGGGGATGAAAGTACATATTGCCATCAACCGGGCACAAATCCAGACTAACGGCTAGTACTAACAAATTCGTGATGGAAATTTTTAATAACACTGCCTGCTGTCTTGGGTGGTCATGGCGCATCCTGAGTTCAAATTTTTAATAATACTGCCTGCTGTCTTGGGTGGTCATGGCGCGTCCTGAGTTCAAATTTTTAATAACACTGCCTGCTGTCTTGGGTGGTCATGGCGCGTCCTGAGTTCAAATTTTTAATAACACTGCCTGCTGTCTTGGGTGGTCATGGCGCGTCCTGAGTTCAAATTTTTAATAATACTGCCTGCTGTCTTGGGTGGTCATGGCGCGTCCTGAGTTCAATCTCAGGACGCGCCATGACCACCCAAGACAGCAGGCAGAGTTATTAAAATTTTCCATCACAAATTTGTTCTCTATGACCACTAAAATCGACTTACGTACCGTCCTACCTACTTCATTTCTAAGGTTCGATTCTCCTTGGCTTTGATAGCTGCCTGGTATCTGGATTTGTCCTTAGTTAATAAACATTAGTCTCACCACTTAATTACGGTATTTTTAGGGTTCCGTACTTCAAAAAGAAAAAAATGGAACTTCGTGGTCCGTCCGTCAGTCTGTCAAGACCCATTTTCACAAGAACGCGTTGAGGTATCAATTTGAAATTAATATCAAATACGTAGATCTATGTTCCCTTGGAGCTTTAAAAAAAATCGGGCTTCTAAGATAACGCAATAAAAAAAAATACGGCCATTTATGTGACATATTTTGATACTCGCAAATAAATCAACTGCGAAACCTTTATTCCTGCCAACTTGCATGATTCTAGGTCAACGGGCATCAACAAGTACCCTGTACCACAAGTAAAGGAAAAAGTCAAAAAATTAATAATTTGTAGTTTTAGCTCATAATATATATATATTTTTTTTGTGATTACAAACTTACATTTGACGTATATCGATGTATGGGAGAACATGTTTCTCAACTGTTAAGTATGTTCTTGGGATAAAGTCATCCCAACTACGGAACCCTTCATGGTGCGTGGTCCGACACGCACTTGGCCGGTTTTTTTCTTAAATAACTGGCAAAATGTGGATTTAGTTAGTCCTGTTTACTGATCAGAAGGCGGCTATGCACAGCCTACCCCTCCTCTCTCCTCTTATACAAGCATGATAATGTTATGAATAAAAAAAGAAAAACAAAATAAGACTTACCTTATAATCCTAAAATAAAATATTCTATAAAAAATCAAAGTAAGATCACTAATCATTAAAATCGATAAAACAACGCCATCTACCGTCGAGTAGCGCAACCGAACACACTAGCGCCGTCACGGAGCGGCGACTTTGCAAACTATACGCCGTCATACATCAAAATGGCCTGTAACCATAATTGGTTCAATTTGCTTATTAAAATAGATTTATTTTCTGTTTACACTGTAATAAACTAATGTTTGTTTTACTAGCATAGTTTAACTATTACGTTGCACGGTAATTATTTAGTTGTAATACTAAAACGGTGTTTTAGAAGCCAATTAATATTTTGCCCAGTAATAAATCATTTTCTTTTGATGTTAATAGTACTTATTTACTTTCATTAACTGCTATTTGGGTTGTTTAATTTTATTTGTTTAATTTTCGGTTGTAATAAACCTATTTTTGGTTAGATAATAATCGTTAAAGCTCAAGAAAGCATTAATTTCAAAGTTAATTTGTAAATTCCTCACTATACTACACAATTAGGAAAAGGCTATGGTAGCCTGTTAACTTGCGTTAAAATAATGCTCTAAAACCTACAACAGAACGTATTAAAACAAACATTTCTCATTCGAAATAACTACTTTTTTCTTTTCTCAAGTAGTAGAGCGTACTATTGAACAGACAGACGGACAGACGTTATAGTGCTTCACCTTATCCTATGAGTGATAAAACGAGAAATATTTGCATAAATATTAATTTGTAATCACGTTCTCGAAAACGCTTCTAATGATATCGATGAAAGTTGCAATGTAGGAGGAGAAAAATCGATCTAGCAAGGTCTCATATCTGGGAAAATTCATTTTCTCCGTATTTTCACCCGAGCAGAGCTCGGTCGCCCAAAGTTTAGAACAAGATGGCTACCGTAGAATAATGACATGACAGCATGGAATTAGTAGGTACCTACTATTATGGTAGCATGGAATTAGTAGGTGCTATCCTATACTATTAAATGAGCATTCTCTATTTTCACCAGAGCAGAGCTCAGTCGCCCAAACTTTAGAACAAGATGGCTACCGTAGAATAATGACATGACAGCATGGAATTAGTAAGTACTATACTATACTATTAAATGAGCATGCTCTATTTTCACCAGAGCAGAGCTCGGTCGCCCAGGTGGTACCTAAAGCTGGTAAAATTAGAAGGAGGTTCAAAAAGGTATGTACCGAAACATGAATTAATTTTATAAAGGATCTTTTTATGGGTATCTTGCAAAGACTGCTGATCATGAGTGTAGAAGCTTAATTTTAAAGGTTATTAGATACAACGGTTAGTAGAGTCGACTGAGTTGCAACATGTTCCTATTTACTTAGTCTATAGGTAAGCTGACTCAGGTCAGCTGTGATTAAAAGTTTAATGATACTCTGACGCAGCCATGCTTTGACGTAAATTAGATACAGAAAATGTATTTACTGAAAAGCATTGATTTATAATATTACTAGCAAGAAGATTAAAGTTTTCAGGAACTTGTAAAGATACCTATTGATGTCTCCACTAACTTATCTTTACATAAAATAACATTACGCCTCTAATCAGCGAAAGATTAGGCAGAGGTGTGCCTAAAGGAGTCACGCTTTTTTCAGACAAAGCCCAAGTAGATCTCTCGACGACCCAGAGGAGACATGACTGGCTAAAAATAAGGATCAAACCCCAATTGACATGGGTTAACAGCAGAGAGAGAGTGACTAGAAGCACCCACCAGTGATGTGAGGAGGACTCAGAGTACATATAGTCAAAATCCGCCTAGCCTTTTCCCAACTACGTTGGGGTCAGCTTCCAGTCCAACCGGATGCAGCTGAATAACGTATTTTACATTGAACGACTGCCTATCTGACTTCCACAACCCAGTAACGATACCTACCAGACTTTCGGGCTTCTGACGACCCGTAACGACTGTCAAACATCCACGAATGACAGCCGGGACAAATGGCTTAACGTCCTTTCCGAGGCACGGAGGAGTCTCGGTGTGTTAAGATGGTCACCCATCCACAGACCAACCTCGGCAAGCGTAGCTTAACCTGATGAATCGAACCGTGCGGATTTTATTTAAATTGTTTTAGAATTTTTTAAATATATTTCCGTCGGTAAAATTAAGCATAGATTTCCTCATTTCGATATGGGTACATTATTAAGACTCACACGGTAAATTCTAAGGTGGTGGACCGTCCAGCGCTACACCCTGGGCATCCAGTGCTACCAACCTTGCTAACCAGCTAATCATTATAGCTACGAACAGTAGATAAACTACTTTTTTTAGAAGTTAGTACCACCATCTTATCTAAATCTGTCACCATAACAACAATGTTAAGAGCGTTGTTGTGCTGCGGCAGTTAGAGGTAAGTTAGCCAGTTCCTCTGTGGTTGAGGATTCCGGGTGAAGCTCGCTTCCACCTTCGGCCTGATCGTCACTTACCATCAGGTGAGATGCAGGACAAGATTTTCCTCGTTGTGGTAAAAAAAAAGTACTACCAGGTATATGTTCACAAAAAAGAATATTACACAGAATATTACGCAAAGCCGCCGTATAGACTAGAGTTGCAAAATAAATAAAATAATCTGACTTTTACTCCGGGAATGTGGCCGTCTAAATGTCGTGGCACCCACACACAGGGTCGAATTTGAACAAAATCCTATTAGATTCAAAGATGTATTTTCAAATCGTTTTTATTTTCTAACAGGACAGAAGTTGAGATCCACACGATAGTGAAATTAAAAAATCTGACCGATAATTTACGTAAAACCGGATTTTGTGAACGGGTATTAGTAAAATATTCCAACAATGTTTTTCGTAATTTATACGTCTTATAGCAGTTAAATATATTTTTATCTCTTACTGCAAATGAATATCTACCAACGGTTGACCTATTTGAAGTATTAGATTCTCGTTAAACTTTTCAATGTAAAAGGAAACGACATCGTTTAAAAAAAAAGTAGTTTATAATTTACTGGGTATATACTTCAGTTTTTTACATACATATCTAAACTATGTATGTTCCAAATTGCCTGTAAAGATGGATTACTGGTTGCCAATTAAATTTCTAAAGAAACAAAAGATGTTGTTGTTAGGAGAACTGTAACATACGATCATTGCAAGTTCTTTGTAAAAGTAATTGTCTAACACGGCCGTCGGAAACTGTTCTGTTTGATAGGGACTTAGGTAGCTATTATGTTGCGTGTTGATGAGAAAAACTACTTATGATTTGAAAAGATGACTAAATATTTATTATTTATCAATAAATCAATCATTTATTTTGTTATCACTTGCGTCAAAAACGGTGAAGGAAAACGTCGTGCCTGAGAGATATATTTCTCGACGGCATGTGAAGTCAAGTTAGAGGCCCATGGGCGGCTTTAAAACTGTGACACCAGGTAGTATCTTACCACACGAAAAGAAGAAAAATTATTTTTTTAAACATAAGTATGGTTAAATATGGTAAATTGTCTAAAACATGTGCACTATGTTTTGCCAATACACAAGCAATTTCAATTAAGATGGCATGCCAATAGATTAAATTTAAAAAAAATGAAATAGTTTATATTATTATTTATATTGTATAATTTAGGTGCTGTTATAAAAAAAAAGTAGTAATTTGACCGTTCCGTAGACACGGAAGAAACGAAAGACAAAATTACTGGTTGTAGAAAAAATTCTACGTCGTGATGTCGAACATGAAGAAAAGAGATGTCACTTTGTCTTTGTAGAGATAGAAGTGGTCATGCTTCACGTTGGAAGTATTACTCAACATCATTTGCTCAGTTTTTTTCCAACTATCTTAGGGTTGGCTTCGAATCTACCAGAATACCAGAATTTTACCGACTGTCTAATTAACCTTCACAACTCAGTTACTGGGTAACACGATAACCTTTAGGAATTTTAACTCTACGGATGCAGACAAATAAGTAAAAGTTAGTAAATTAATAGTTTTTTGGTTCTATGCATTTTACTGTCTACATCTATTTCTCTTTATTTTCTTATCGTAGGTAAGTTGCTAAGATTTCTTAAGAAATGAGCATCACCCTCATACGTATTTTTCTGAATGCATAAACTGTTAAATATATAAATATATCCTATACTATTAAATGAGCAATATTTATTTATATTATATTTGTAATCACATTCTTGAAAACGGCTCTAATGATTTCGATGAAAGTTGCAATATAGAGGTTTACGGGGGCTAAAAATCGATCTAGCTAGGTCTCATATCTGGGAATATTCGTTTTCTCTATTTTCACAGCCTCGGGAATGTAATACAACATTGGTATACCTGGACGATATGTTTTTCTATTTTCACCCGAGCAAAGCTCGGTCGACCAGGTACTAAAAAATAATATGAGCCATTGATCATCGAAAACGCAAAATACTTCATTCTATCAGGCTTGACTAACAGATTCATAAATACAGAGGCTATTAATTTAACGAAGCAAGAATTATAGCCACTAAACGTCAATGTTAGCAATAATTAAGTGGTAATCAGCATGTTGTCAACATTACAATAGTAAAATAACCCGCTTGTTTCACGGTAGGTATGTTAGTATTAACATAAGTAAGAATCCTGATGGTATATATCTACGTAAGTTGACCCTGTCCCTGACATAACTTAGACAATGTTTTTGAAAGATGGTAAAATATTTCTCTTTCTATATATCCTATACTATTAAATGAGCAATATTGATATATATATATTTGTGTATGTATTTGTAATCACGCCCTAGAAAGCGGCTCTAACGATTTCGACGAAAGTTGCAATTTGGGGGTTTACGGGGGCGAAAAATCGATCTAGCTAGGGCTCATATCCGGGAAAATTGGTTTTCTCCATATTTTCACCCGAGCAGAGCTCGATCGCCCAAAGTTTAGAACAAGATAATGAATAATGATATGAGAATAATGTACATTAGAATAATGACATAGCTGCATGGAATTAGTAAGTACCTACTATCATGGCAGCATAGAATTAGTATGTACATACTTACATACATGGAATTAGTATGAACTTTCCGATAATATTAAATGAGCATTCGCTATTTTCACCTGAGCACAGCTCGATCGCCCAGGTACGCTATTTGATTATGCGTTGATTAAATTATTTTGGGACTTTCAGAATTTTATATAGAGTTACTGATATACCCCATATCTACGGTGAAGCAACGTTGCTGTGCTCCTGTTTGAAGGTTATGGTTGCCGGTGTAATTACAGGCATATGAGATTTTCAGTTTTGTCTCTGGGATGGCAATGCGCCTGCGATGTCTCTGGTATTGCAGCCCACTGTACATTATACGTCATCTTCACATATAATTTTTTAACTAATGTACCTTTAAAAAATATTGTAAAACATTATAAAAGAGTAACGGTGGAGTTTCCTGCCCATTCTTTTCCACACGAAAACTACCTTTTGGAAGGGGCGGGGAAAAATTTACAAAAAAAATAATAATTTGAAAATGTAAATTTTGACGTTCAAAAGTGCATTAAATGGGCCCATTTGAAATAAATGATTAGACTTTTGACGTTTTTGACATAGGCGATGGTGACCGTTTCGGTATGATCAGATGTGTTGCATAACAAATTCGTATCTCGTGTCACCTATAGCTGTTACTACCATAGATTAATACAGATGGGACACTGCAAAATCATTTAAAGGCGACTCTTGCTACGACAAAATAAAGTGCAATTCAGGTCGCACAGCGCTAATCACCTCCAGTTATATTCACCTAGAAGTTGCCTCTCTTTCTATCCCGTAACTCATAGATCTTCTGACTACGTTACACTCACTGAATTGGCCCGACAAGTCGAGCCCGCCGCGTACTTGTAGCTTCATACTTAAACTGCGGAGTGTCCCATCTGTATTCGTCTGTGGTCGTGGTGAAAGAAACTATAAGCTAACCAGGTTGCTAGTGGAGGCGATTCTCCTGCGTGCGACCGATGTAGTAAAGAATGCATGCTTTTAGAAGAGCCTTATAAATTTGGGTTCAAATCCTAAAATTGTACAGTGTTATCAGGTTTTTATTGTTAGGAATTTTACATTTGTAGCCCAGAGTCTGGATTTGTGCCCACTTAAATTGCAATAGGCTCGCCCCTATTACATGCGGAGGACAATAGACTCATCCTGTATTAAGATGCAGATATACGCTAGTGACCTTGAGTGGTTAGCTTGGGTATGTAATATAAACATAATCTCAAATATTGATATATTTAGTTATTTAAAAAATGCTTTAATTTATCGTATATTTTTTTGGAATCATTAACACTACTCGTTGAGACGTGATCTTCAGTATAAAATCATTAAAAGCCGGTTATCGTCGCCTTAAGTACTTACATGGGACTGAAAAATACCTGGCGAAGTGTGAGTGCACTGAACTGCTGAACCCTTCAGGGTATACAAGTGTTATGTTATGTTTGTGTGTCTTATAAGTCTACAACCAGGAAGTTATATAGTTAATCGACTTTGTATAGACCGGAAAAATGTACCAACCGACAGATGAATAAGAAATGGACCCATGTATGTTCGTATGTATTTCTTTACATCAGTGTACCTTCCATATTGAGAGGACGTTTCCTTCCGTCCATTCTTCAAAGTTAATCGGTTAAGCAACTATGTATGCTTGTCGGTTAGTTTTTTATTTCTACTTGACATACATATTGGGCACCACGCTTGTGCTTTTGCGGGGTGAGTCGAGATGCAGGCAGAGCTTGAAATATGACTTCTTTAGAGAAATATTTATTGTAACCACCTTTTGAGATCAGAAGTAATATTATCGAACACAATGTTCATAAGCTGTGGGTTCATAAGGTTGTTTCTTTGCTGGGGACTTCATTGTGTCACTTCTTCCCAGCTAAAGCACTAGGAATTGGTGAAGGGTAGGCGTCTTGGGGTCTGTCTTTTGTAATTTTAACATTTAAATGGTTATTTTGGGCTTAATTTTTTATTTTGATTTTAAGCACCACTTAGTGATTTGAAAAACTTGCTTGCAAGAAACGTCCGGGACCTTTTTAGGGTTCCGTACATCAAAAGGAAAAAAACGGAATCCTTATAGAATCACTCGTGTGTCAGTTTTACAATAAATAAATAATTAAACTAAATATTACCTACAAAACAAAACAACACATCATAGGTAGGTACAGGAAAGGCAGTATAGCACTAAAACGACGTCGATTCACTGAGATATTCCACTTGCAGCTCAGTGAACCGCCCAAAGATTACCCTTATTTAAAATGGAAAAACTACCATGTAAGTTGGTAGTTGTTTGAACTTTCCCTCTAAACCTAGAGCAAATGCATCCCTGTACATATACCGTGAGAAATGCCATTTGACACACGCCATTTCGTGTGAAGCGAAACAGTAGACCTTCTGTCTCTTTCACCATCTATTTCTATTAAGTACATAACATCAATACACTGTGGGGCATGCAAGAGTTTTAAAAGTGTATGACAAGATTTATAGACTATTTTGATTCATTTTCAGTCAACCTTTGGGTGATGCAGAGACAAATAGTGGTAGGTGCAATTACAAAAAAATTGGGGAATAAAGAAATATTCAAATATGAAGATACACAGATAAATACTTATTAGAAAATATAAATATAATATCAATCTGCCTATCCTTTTCCCAACTTTGTTGGGGTCGGCTTCCAGTCTAATCGGATGCAGCTGAATACCAGTATTTTACATGGAGGGACTGCCTATCTGACCTTCACAACCCAGTAACTGGGTAATACGATAGCCCTTGGTTAGACTGGCTGTCAGACTTTCGGGCGACCCGTAACGACTGTCAACGATTCACGAATGACAGCCGGGACTAACGGCTTAACGTGCTTTCCGAGGCACGGAGGAGTCTCGATATGTAAAGATGGTCACCTATCCTCGGACCTACTTTCACTTAGCCACAAGCTCCTATAAACTATAAATATAATATATAGGCCTAATTATATATATAAAAATAAGCACAAATAAATATACATAAATATACTAAATCAATTAAGACAAACAATAGGAAAATATTAACGTTGTGATGATACTGCCAGTTGCTCACGAATCGTTTTGCATACCAGTGGTAGCATTATTTATTGCCAAACTGGGCATATAAATAGATTCGCAAGCAAAATTTCTCTGTGATAGCTACTTCCATAGGGCAGGGTCTACTATGCAAAACTATGAGGTCTTTGCTTCATTATTGGTAAAGATAGGTCTTAATTGCAACGCACGGAACAAATATTTGTATGACCTACAAGTAGTCGTTCCGGGTCTTGCTGTTTGTGTATGTGAGTTTAAATGTTTGTAAACGCACCCACAATACAGGAGAAATTCCTAGTGTGGGGCAACGTTTTTTTTTTTTTACAAAAAAATAAAAAAAATCAATAATGGTCTGTAAATTATAGGAATCGGCAATAGTTAGCGGGGCTCTGTCCAAGTTGCGCCGGAGTATCGCCAGACTCAAAGGCTGTTTTAATATGGCCCAAATAAACATGCTTTTGCATGATCATTTTTTTTTATTCTCTAAACTGTTTTAGATTTTTTCATCGTTGCAGCACCAATAAGAATTGGCTCTAAGTAGATTCCATCTTTAATCCACTCAGTCCATCGCAGTCCATTGTTGGACATACAGGCCTTTTCAAAATGACGTCACAAAACCCAGTTCTCTGACGTCGGTTCGTCTAGCTGTGGGGCTGCCAATTTAAACTAATATTGAAAATAAAAAGAGAAAGAAAGAACTTATATAAAAGGTCAATAATTGTGGATAGTGAAGTGTAATGCGACTTGTGCCATGTGCCAATAGAATCGACTAACCTCTTAACTAACACCTTGTCCTCCTCTGCACATCACCTTTTCTGCGAGTTGTTGTGGTTGGACCCCGTAGGGAGTCCCACGCTACGCTTCTAAGTAGCCTAAAGAAAACACGTTACTCTCAGTAGAAGATGCGCAGAAATTCTTTGAACCTAACTACGTGCTTGAAAAGAATCCACAGAAAAAGTGTATCAAAATATTTCTCGATTCTTTTTTATTCAGTCAATAATTGATTACATTACACTGCATAATTAATCATCATTAATTTGCATGTAAGGGCAAGGAGTCGGGCTGTAGTGGTATGCTAATAAAGACTGTGGTAATCAACCTTAGTAGGGCTGCAAAAATCTTGCAGATTTCCTAGAAAGACTTTGAGTACCGTGTTTTATTTATGTTATTTCGTAAGGAAAAATAAACAGCAGTTTATTAAAAATAAACGGAAATAACATAACATTTATTTTAAAAAATATACTACCCACTATATTTTCTACAGATTACAACTATGTTTACAAAATGATTGATTTGCAATCGTTAACTGTAGTCAGAGCACAAACAATTGTATGAACAGTGTTACCCAGTAACTGGGTTGTGAAGGTTAGATAGGCAGTCGCTCCATGTAAAATACTGGTATGCCGCTGCAATCGGTTAGACTGGAAGCCGACCCCAACATATTTGGGAAAAGGCTAGACAGAATATGATCCTAGACAAAAATCTTGCTACCCTAAGCGCGCTCGCTCTCGGCGCACGCCTACTTTTTGTAGGTCCTAGAGTAATAGTAAGAACTCATGCCGCCTGTGATACAGTGTGTTATTCTGGTACAGGCATCATACTTTGTAAGATTATTTTATCACATTATTTCTAAGATTTATAGGTACTGTATCTTTGAATAAATTTGATTTTTATTTCACAATCGGTCAGATTATTTTGCCGAGTTGTAAGACCTACGTTTTGTAGGACGTGTGCGTTGATATTATTTGATCTCTAATGATTTATTTACTTCCTACAAAAACCGACCACTGATTTATGCCGTCTGCGAGCGCTCTCAGGTTGACAACAGCTGCTTTACGCATATTACAAAGTAATAGTTTTTTTTTTCATTTTTTTTTTCATAGTAATAAAATTATGTTTTTCTGGCGATATTATAAATTATAGCCTGATCTAATTGTTTTGTAATTTGAGTAGTATCAGCTAGGAATGGACTATCCACAATCAAGTCCACTGCTGGACATAGACCTCTCCAATTGCACGCCATTCAGCTCGATTCTCGGCAACTCTCATCCAGCTGCTACCAGCCACCATGCGAAGACTGTTGCTCCACCTAGCCTGAGGGCGTCCTACGTTCCGATTCGCGGTCTCCACTCAAGAACAATCTACTCCAATGGTGAATGATTCTACGGCTAACATGGCCGGCCCATTGCCACTTCAGCTTGCATTTTGTGAACTATGTCGACAACTTTGGTTCTCTGCCGGATCACCTCGTTCCGGATTCGATTCCTCAGAGAGAATTCAAGCATAGCTGACCTTGATTTTATGGACCAGCCGGACTCATGCTCCATAAAATAATAATAAAACCAGCCTTCTGGTAATTTTCTGCAGAGTAAAATCCTCTTCTCATACAGAGAAGGTACGAGCATTGATCACCACGCTTATTCTCCGTGTGTTGGCGGTTTTTGACCATTGAGTCCAAGATACCACAATCCTACGCCCTTTTATTACAGAATTACCAGACGTACTGCAGGGTACCATCCGCATTTGATTGATATCCCATCCAGTCGTAGGTACTCAGCGCTTCTTCTCCACGTTTATTATGCACACCGAAGTGTGGAACTCTCTGCCAGCGTCTGTGTTCCCTACTACATACAACCTGTCTGCCTTCAAACCAGAGTGCACAGGCATCTTCCGGGCACGCTCGTCCCATCATAGACTTCATCCATAGCTTTCAATCAGGCAAGATCGGGGTTAAGAGCAGGCCCATTATGTAAGAAAAAAAAAGATGCCGACTTTAAAGTTTAGAAAGGAATTAGTCTTTATTGTAACCTACTTATTTCTTTTAAAGATACTTATAGTATGCATAATAAAGAGTAAACTATCTATCTATCTCTCATAAAATTACTAATACCCATTAAACTTTTAATATTTTAAAAGAATTCGCAGAGCAAAGTCAAGTGATCGTTATTTTCCCAATCGCAGACATAGATGGCGCTGGCTGTCCACTTAAATGATTTCTTCCTCGCGCACAGGTAACGTTTGAATCGTCCTAAGTGTAAAATAAACTTTTTGTTATAATTAAAACTTTACCGGTATGATTGATTGTAAAAATATAGTATTTTATGTAGTTTATTAAGTATGGTTATTATTTTGTATTGAACTAATTTAATAGTTTTTTTTTGGTTTATTATTGGCCATTTCAATTCAAACTTATTTATTGAAAAAACGAATGTAAGTAGGCACTTGGGTGGAATAGAATTCTTATCATACTAACCTACGTAGTGTTTGTTTTTTTATAATATCAGCTTTATATTTTTTTAAACGAGCTGCTCCTTGTGGCTTCGTCCGTGTGAACCCTCATTATTTTTACAAAAATAAAAGTAGCCCAAGTTACTCCTTATAACATTAGCTATCAGCCAGTGACAGTCCGCCAAAATCGGTTCAGCTGTTTCGGAGATTAGGGTGAACAAACGGACAGACATACAGTTTTTTTTTTGTTATAGGCACCGTATATACTTTGATATGCATTTAGTAAAAAGCTGTTATTATGATATAACAAACAGACACTTCAATTTGATTTATTTGTGTATGTTAGTGGGTAGAGTTTTAATAATTTAATATCTGTCAATAAATTAAGCCTAGTCAAGCCTTTCTAAGAAAGCACGTCCTAAGACATATCAGCAAAACACCTGCGATACGTATGCCTCTGACAATGACAATGTAGACTCTGAATGTGGCGAAAATTCTGAGACTACAATTTCAATGAAAATGTTTATTCTGTAAATAGGATATCGGAATCACTTCTACACGTCATATTAAAAATAAGTTAGATGAGTTCGGCGTTTCCTATTGACAAAGAAAGGCCAAAACAAACTCAGGGGTCGCAGTCTGCGGTGAACTCTCGCGTTCGGTCCTGGTTCAGGCCATGGTATAGAGCGAGAGGACATAGGAGGCCGTCACCTCCTTCTGCGAAGCGGTAATGCTCGCGAAGGAGGAGGTGGAACGCGTGAGGAAGAGGCAAATTTCGCGCCCTCACGCCCCTAACCGCCGCAGGAGGAGATGCCCTGGGTGTCGGGAGTCGCAGGCCGATTCCCGGCCACCGTAGGCGCGGGCTTGCGGATGGTGAGCAATGGGTAGCTCGCTGTCCGATAAAGACAAGGCCCGGGTCGATGGCGTGTTGTGTTCCACGCGCGCCTCAAAGATATGTCAGCAGAATTGACGGGGTCCGCTAGGGCCGATACCTGCCGGGGGTGCGAAGAAAACCGAAAGGGAGATCGCGGCCCCCGGCAACAGGGCAACCGAAGGAACACGGGTGGGTTTTAGTCAGTAAGAGTCTGACATGCCCTCCCGCTCCGTCCAGAGCGGGAGAAGTTATTTGGTAATTTCCCACCCAAAAAAAAGGGCTCGCAGTCTCTTTTAAAGTCCAGACACAATATATGCGACAATTCTCATAGCCGTTACAAAATTACTGGGGAATATCATTATACCAAGTTTTGAAATATGACAAAGTTTTAACTTAGGTAGGTACGTTTTAATGTAAAAAAATAATCTTTTTGGCATATTATATATAGTAACATAGCCAGTGATGAGGTCAGGACAATCAAAGCAAAGGTCAATGTCACTAATTAACCCCTTAATCTACTCCTACTGACTCCACACAATGATAGCGTGATATTACAAACATCTTCAATCAAAGCGTCTTATGAATCAATTTCATTTGCACCCCTTTTCCTGTATCTAAGGTCAAATGGAAACCACAATCTATTTTAAATTCTACAACTTGCAACACAAAGTCCCATTTCCTTTGTCAATTTCCTCTAAATTGGTGATGAAGAAGGTCGTAAGTGCGCTGGAATTTGTTGAGTAATTTTGAGTTTTGCATAGAAGAGTTAGGGTTGGTTTTTCAGTGTATGATTTGGGTAAAAATTCAAGTGCACTCGATTTGAAAGGAAGGCCCAATTAGAGCCAATTCAGTTGTATTAAACAGTCAAGTTGGTGGGATTTCGGCGGTCATGCTACTAAGGTCGTTTCTTCACGACCATGTTGGATTTGGGCTTGAAAATTTTAGCGGAAGAAGAGGTCTTTGTTCTCATTCTTTCTTATTCTTGGCTCTGTTCTTCCAGCGCTATGGTCGAACTTCAGACCAAATAAAAATCAAGACATAGTGCTGTCAACAGTACAGTGAAGCCAGTTTAGTAAACATGTGTGCACTATTGTAAATGGTTGTAAATGTGAGCGTGTATGCATAGAGCGGAGGTGTAGTTTTGGCATGTTTCACTGTATTGTTCGCTGTGCTATGTCTCGGTTTTTTATTTGGTTTTAAGGTCGAACATGCAGTTCCTCTATTTAGTCTTATTACTTTACAATATGTTGTGGTAGGTACTTAGCTATTTGTGAAGAAGCTCGTCCAGGCAAGTACTAGACCTATTTCTGGTACGAAGCAGCGTTGATGTGTCACCGTAGGAACAACATACTAGGGGTGGTTACAAGCAACTGACGATTGACTGGTCGCGAACCCGACTGGTTGCGTTACAGGCAAATGACGATTGAACGCAGAGACAACTCTGCGTTGCGCTGCTTTGCTCTACGTTCAGCGCTCGGTGTGGCAACACGCCGTGTTCGGGTTCGCGACAAATCAATCGTCATCCTGAGGATGCCTCGTTGAGAAGTGAAACACGTTTCGATTTCTTTCAGGGTATTTTATGGCTCTTTAGAAATAGTTAAGCGGAACAAGTCACTAAATATATCCACGTCTATTGTATTTTTATGTAACTTTCCTTTACTTTTATAAGGCATGTCAACCCACCTGTTATGCCTCAGCCTCTGTTAATGTAGATGACTGTAGGTGTCTGTGACCACTTACAATCATGTGATCAGAGGTTGACTATTTTGCCTTTATTAGCTGTCAAGAGGTCACTCCCTACCGAAAGAAAGAGTGAAAGTAGCCTTTCCAATAACTTAATTGACTTACTACCAAATAAAATTGTACATAACAAATAAATCAACCGAGGATCAAACCCACAACCCTCTCAGAAATCGAGCCACACATTAAAAGTAACAGATGCGATAATACCTACCTATTATATTGGCTTCAATTCTTCTCCTAAATGACTCTTCAGAATTCAACTGCAATACAAACTTAATCAGCACAGTTGCATACCACCTTATGAATTATAAAAATAGGGTTATTTTTCCTTAGCATAGTTCACATTTATCATGGTTTTTGGTACAAGTATTTCGTCAACTCGAGCTGAGTTAAGGGTCCTCAAAGTATTAAAAGTATTAAATGAATGTATTAAGTACTGTTTTGTGTGTCAGCTCAATTATAGGGGTAGGTAGAAGTCTAGTGGTGTATGTGTCTTTAATTTGAAGTTGATGAAGTGATTTTTGAAAATCCTTTATCTGATATAGATTTATTTTCGTATGATTAGTGGCTAACCTGATGTCAGAGTTTTAAAGCCGCCCATAGGCCTCTGACTTGGCTTCACATGCAGACGAGAAATAACTCTCAGGCATGCCATGCCGGTTTCCTCTCGACGTTTTCCTTTATAGTTTTTGAAGCAAATGATAATATTATACAATACGCACATGAATCCGAAAAGTCAGAGGTGCGTGCCTTGGGCTCGAACTCGAGACCTATGATATAGTGGTAAAAATATAGGATGAAGAGGTTTAGTGACCCCTGAAAAGGATGATCACCATTCTTTTATAGATAAGTAGCTGAAGTAAAGCTTCTTGTGCAGTACTCGACCAGTGACGTAGAGAAATAGCAAAGCTATGAGACTGTTTTGACAGTCTCATCTGCCTATCGACTTTTTCCAACTATGTTAGGGTTGGCTTCCAGTCTAACCGAATGCAGCTGAATACCAGTATTTTACCAGTATTTTTTCCAGTTCATGGGTACCACGATACCACTTATAATGAGATTTTCTTGACTGTAAAACCTAATAATAGTGTTTGCCTCAACTTGGGATTGGAACCTCATGATTCATAGCTGTTTATATTAGCCTCTATGAGACGCCCATGAGGCAGTCCACCACAATAATAATATTCATATAGAAAAACTTATTTTTCAAATTCAATAGAAAAATCTAAAAGTTTTATCCCAGAATATAAGGGCGTATACACTCAACGTAAAGCCACACGAGATATTATTTGCAAAATATTTGTTAAGGCCTATTGTACACAGCGGGGTGTGTTGCACTTTTGTGGATGAAGAGCGGTGCGTACGGGTCGATTTATTGAGATTCTTTTACAAAATATTATGGTAACACGGCATCTGATATATACACAATAAAGTGACGGATTGGATAGAAAATGTTAGGCATGTTGCTTCTAGAAAGTAATTTGGGGATAATTAAACGTTCTCCTGTCTTTTCTTTCTGTTCCTGGACTTGACAAAGCGTAACATAAAAATACCGCAAGTGTCACCAACTGGATCCCACCCTAGTGTGTTATATTCGAATCACAAATGTCATACTTTGAAATATACATTATGACACGGCAAAATACATGGTGAGTCAATTTGATAGCAATTTATTTCCGTAACACTATTATTTAGTGACAGACTGATAGATTATTTCGAATATGCAAAGCAGAGGGTAAATTAAAGGTATTTGACCAGCAAGTTCAAGGCACTGACTCTAGAATCACCAGAATCTATCTAAAACTGGTGCTTAATGCATTCAAGGACACTGAACGAGACACAATAGAAGTTTTGTTGTTATAATGCCCATAGGGGTAGGCGTTTAGTCAAAGTCAAATAAGATATTCCAATTAGGCATATAAAAGGCATTTTTGAATGTCAAAATTTACAAAAAAAAATTGTATCCCCTTACAAAAGGTAGTTTTCGTATGGAGAAGAATGGGCAATAAACTTCACCGTTACCGTAGTGTCCCTTAAAATATTAAAGTCAATACCAGACAATTTCAAAAGGAGAAGTTCAAATGGTAGATCAGTCGAGCTCGACAGCAGCTTTAAAAGAAAGAAAGAAAAAAACGTTTATTTGCGGTAAACATGACGCAAAACCTCCAGCGCTGGTTTTCAGCGACAGCCGGCGCCGAAGTAAAGACGTCGACCGGTGCAGCAAACAAATATTTAGACTCTGTACCAGTACAGCGTACTTAAAGAAAAATAATTTATTAAAATTAAAATGTGATTCAATATTAAATAGATGTAAACAACATAAAAAAGAAATAGACATACAACACAATACACAATAATACACAACATTACAGCTAACAACTAAATCACCGAGTGTGTATAAACCAACACAGGTAGCCGCCATAGCTGATCGGATGAGCAACAAAAGTGCTCACAATAGAAGTGCAGTGAAGCCGCATTGATACTGGGAGCAAAGTATTCATTGTGCTTGTATGACCGATAAGTATTTACTTACGACACGGACACGGTGGTAATAGATTTAACATGACATTTTATATTCACAACTGTTTAACCCAAAGGAGTATGCAGAGCCGTGCAAGGGCGGATTGACCTCTATTCTGACATACTACGTATATATGTGAACCTATATTTCACTAGTTACCGGAGCTTAAGAGTGTTTACACTCAAAGTGGGCAACGTTGCAAATAGTTTGCTGTTTTGATTAATTTGGCAAAATTACTGTATGGAAATAAGAAAAATGGCTAATAACTAATGAACTAAAATATTGATTATAAAATGCAATAATTAATATCGTAACATCAAATATTTACTTTTAGATGTAAAAAAAGTAATTATTTTGGAAACTTTCCAAATGCGTTTTTTACTCCTAAAATGGCTACAACATTATTGCATTTCATGATCAATATTTTTGTTTACTAGTAAGCAATATGTCTTATTTCTATACAGTAATATTGCCAAATTAATCAAAACAGCGAAATATTTGACAGCAATTTGCGACGTTGCCTACTTTCAGTGTAATATAAATGTTCTTAAGACCCATGTGATGATAACATTTAGAACACAACAAACAACATTAAGGGGGCGAGCTTATTACCATTTACCGGACAAAAACCCAGAATCCAGGATGCTATTAAATAATTGCTAATGGAAAAACCTAATAACACTATGTCTGACATGGATTGGATTCAGGACCTCATGCTTAGCTGTCGTGATTGCCACCACTAGACCAACGAGGCAAGCAAGTAGTACTCTATGGAGTATTCGGTAGGTACTTACGGCGGTGCCAGAGAATCTACAGATTTAAGGCTCCTACAAACAAGCGCGACACAAAGGTATTTAGCGTCGCGCGACGAGCGGTGTCTTTATGTCACGTCGCGGTTCGCGCCTGTTTGTAGGAGCCTTTACTCGATTTTCGACCATCGACACATGCGATTAAACAAAAACGAGTAAATATGTGAAAGAGAGGCTCTCGACAACATATTACGTCGTTAAGGGGGATGAGCTAATTTAAATTTTCTTACTTTTTTGCAATTTTTAGGTCAGATATGACTTTACATCATTATAATAATTAAAATCGGCAATACAACTCCTTAATTTAGAATTGGCCTCAAATTTCATGATTTCATGAAATAGCCATTCAATAGGGTTTTATGAACTTGAGAGTTGTATTGATGATTTTTATGATTATAATTTTATAAATAAATATTTGATACGGCTGCGACTCATATTCAGATCAACATACAACCTGATTCTGACCTGCAAATTGCAAAAAAAAAAACTAATGGCTAATTACTGATCGTCAAAACACAGCATAGGTATCGAGACACGAAATCGACGATCATCAAATTCGAGCTAATCTGTAGACAACTTTATCCTCCTTTCAACCCTATATCAAAACTAATACCGAAAGCATCCATACCACAAAATAAGCCATATGTTCAATACACAATTTATACACAATAATAAACATTATTTGGTACAGATTATGACGGGTTTACAAAAAAATAATACAATAATGCTTTCTAATCTATTGTGCAGCAAAGGGTTTGACCCTTTGTGATCACGCCCTTCAGTTTATATTATAGACAGATTTTGACATAATTCCACATGGTTTGTTACGAAAAATGTATTTTGAAAATAATGTATTGTTAGCGAATAATAAGAGAAGACGACTTGTCTCCTTTACGAACTCAAAGCATTTATTACAATAAACTATTTACAGGTACTTTTAGATTGTCAAGTTCTTTAAAATAGCTTCTACGATTGGCGATTTTTAAGGGGCCTACAGAAATTAAACGTAAGTTTCATAATGCTTAAAAGTACATGATTCACTGCAGTAAACAAAATCATAAAAATATATTTTATTCTTCAGAATATATGTTAGTTAAATAGTGTGTTGAAAACATAATCCAATTAATTTGATACAATAGAAAAAAATCACGAAACCCTTCAAAAAAATTCTTTTAATGATTAAAAACCATGCAATCGATATTTTGTCAGATTATTCTACGAGCAATATATACGTAACGGTGTTTTAAATTTTTCAATCAATCAATAGATTTTTTGTAAATAGATAATTGCTTCAATATTTTTCAATAAATTACCAGCGTTGTGTCATCGCATTTCTCTTTCTTTTCTATGCAGTACGACAGTGATCGCACTTTAGCTTTTGTCAGCGTCTTAAGACGCAGATATATGCTAGTGACCTTGAGTGGTTAGCTTGCATGTTCTGTACTGAGCTCACGCAATGCGTCGTACGTCCAGCCAGTAATAGGACTCGCTCTTCAAGGAGCGCTGTCCCAAGTTAGACGGATTATTAATTTATTATACATAAAACAAATAGTATTTTAATAAAACACGTATACTAAAAGATCAATAATTAAATTATATTTAAAATGGTGAAAGTTTTAGAAAAATACGCTTGATAGATTTTGCGTCATTCTCAGTTTTTCATCCGCGGTAGACATAACTTTACAAATTAATTTCACAATGTAATATTAACATAATGTAAAATATTCCTATATTAGGTTATTAAAAAAATGCTCTAATTCTACATATATTTTTTCCAAATCATTTACACTACGTTACAATCATTTAGACGTGATCTTCATTAAAAAATCATTAAAAGTCGGTTATCGTCGCCTTAAATAGAGTTGAAGTAGGTAGGTACTGCCAAGCTGAGGGCTGGCTAATAATTTTACAATGCCATGGGAAATTAGAGAAGAAAAAGAAAAGTTTTTGTAGAGACTAGACTTTTTAAAACTATAACTTTAGTTTTAAAACACCAAGGTTAACAAAAGCGGTTCAAATCTTTGCTGGAAACAGAAGAAATACATTCATTCAAAAGTTATCCTTCAAACAAAATAACTGACGACCTTTGAGAACCATAAACAACTGATGTATCATTGCCTCAAGATAAACAAAAAAAAAAAAAAAAAAACAGAAAATAATACAAATACAAAAACGCAATGACACGGAATCGAATCTGGGACCGGAATCACACATCTTCTGTAGATGCGATTCTTTTGTTTTGCACTCCACAAACCAAAGAATTTATTAATATTGAATTTGGACAAAAAGCTGACCTTGGTTTGGTGTGTTCCAATTGTGACTTAGGACTGAATTAGATTATCCCTCCAAAATTTTGTACATTTTTAATTGATTTATCTAAACTTGTTAAGTCCGTCTCGACCTAAAGAAATTATATCAGTAATAGGTACCACACCCATTACTGATATAATTTCTTTAGGCTGGTTTCACAGCTGTCCGGGCCGTCCGTACACGGGAAAACCGTACGGGTAGGCCCAAAGTGCTCTGAAACGAGGGAGTAGAAGAACGTCTATGAGTAACGTTGTACAGGGTCTACACGGAGCGGGTCGCGTACGGACCAATCCGCGTCGCTGTGAAACAATGTTCTAGCACCTCATGTGTGTCTCCGTTCTGGGAGTTCGTACGGGTTTCCCGGACAGCTGTGAAGCCAGTCTTAATTTAGAAAAAATAATACTTTTGCTAGAAATGCGTCAATAATACGGATGAGATCGAAATTAACTTTATTCGGGAATTGTTGGCTTATTTGTTACAATTGGGGATGCAGCTTTGGGTTATTGCTATACAGGTTTTGTCAATGATGTTCAGTAGAATAAAACCCCGGCTTGGCTATGACGATTTCGTTTTCCAGTCTAACCAGATTTGTAGATTTAGTTGAATTTAACCGCTCAGGCCCAGCTTGACACCGCTTGACTCCAAATTGGAGACATGGCAAATCCGCAAATACCGTCAAGCCCTGATGTCACCGAATCGGTGTCATAAAGTGATGTCAATGTCAAACCGCGGGGCTTGACAGTTGTCACTTTATAAAAGTTAAAGTGTCGGGGCTGAAAGGGCTTTACCGGATAAGTATTTTTCGTAGTTGTCATCCATCCCACATGAACATTATTGAAAAGTGCAATATTCTGAGATAAAATACTGGAAGTAATAATCTGAAGAACTGACATAGCTCGCCACTTTATCAACCGGGTCCATCTCATCATTTGCATAGCTTTTTCACAATTACTTTTCTACTTCCAGTCCAACCGGATGCAGCTGAATACCAGTATTTCCCATGTAACAACCGCCTGTCTCACCTCCACAACCCAACTACTAAGTAACAGGACACCCTTTGATAAGACCGATTGCCGGATTTTCGGGTTTCTGACTACCCATAACAACTGTCAAAGATCCACGGCTGACAGCTGGAACCAAAAGCTCGGCACGGAGGATTCACGGCATGTAAAGATGGTTACTGTTATGGTACAGGTAGGTATTATTTAGCCACGGGTTGTTATTATTTAGGGCCTATAAGTTATTAACTAACAAATAAATTGGGATACGGGCAGGGGGATCACGATATTTGACCTCTTTGATTCGATCAGAGAGCCTTCTTATAGAATCTGCAATGGAATAAATGGGCAACCCCAAAAAGTTATACTTTTACAAGGTAAACTTTGACATCAGTCAAATAAGTCAGTTTCGGGATACTTAAAATTTCAGATGACTTACGCTATTTGTTGTTTTTACAAAATAAAGTACAATACACGTTGTTATATTTAGTAACCTGTTCCGTTAAAGTATTCCTAAAGAGCCATAAAAAACCCTGTAAGAAATCGACACGTGTTGCACCTCTCAACGAGGCATGCTCAGGATGACGATTGACTTGTCCCGAACACGGCGTGTTGCCACAACGAGCGCTGGTCACAGAGTGAAAAAAAAAGTATAAGAATGGTTAAACCTGTTAAATGTAGAGGGAGTTATTGTATAATTTATGATATGTAAATTACAAGATTTGAAAGAACAGTACGATGTCGTCCTTGCCTCAAAGAGATGTCAGCAGATTCGAAGGGGTCCACTAGGGCCGATGCCTGCCGGGGTTGCGAAGAAAACCGAAAGGGAGATCGTGGCCCCCGGCAACAGGGCAGCCGAAGGAACACGGGTGGGTTTTAGTCAGTAAGAGTCTGACACGCCCTCCCGCTCCGCCCAAAGCGGGAGAAGTTATTTGATGATTTCCCACCCTCAAAAAAAAAAAAAAACTACAATGTTTAGAAGATATCAAAAAGTTGACGTTTAAGTATATTTTGATATTTTGCCTTTTGATTTTTGCCTAATAGATTATGTGTAATAAGATTATGTCGTGTCTATGCTCCATACGATGACAAACTTGTATCAAATCCACACTGCATCGGGCTAAAGTGACTAATCTTTAACAGGAATAAATCAGAATAAAAAAAGAAGAAAAACAAAAAGACAAACAAAGTATCAAATTCTTTTTTCGTAGGACAAATGGTGTTGCCGTCTTCAAATTCCACCGTTTTTTTTTACCTCTGCAGACTTAGCGTGCCCAGACTCTAGCATATTCTACTACACAATAATTGTTGTGTATTTTATCCTCATCCATTTCATTCACAAACCCCAAAGTGGCACAAACCAACCCAGCTTCCTTGGCTTTCCGAAAACCGATTCATTCTGCGCTTGAGCATATAAAAAAGACATTTCTATACATCGCGGGATCATCAAAAACAAATTGAAGCCGCTACCGAGGCGGAAAGGTTTCGTGTTTTTTGTTTTAACACCGTTTGGGTTCCGCAGAGGTCAGTGGCGGTGTACCTATTCGTTATGGTTGATTGAGCTTGCAGACTGAACGCTGGTTTCTAGAGGTCTGGTTTCAGGAAAGGTTTCAAGACTCTTTGTAGGTTCTAGAAAGCATAAGGAGTATGTAAAGATCGTAGCAGGTGGCGTTCTGTAGGGGTATTCCTCGAAGCGCACCAACGATGAAACACAAAGAAGAGCATGAAGGATTAGTAATAAATGAAATTGATAGACGTTTTGAAATTCAACTGTCCTAATTGGTTATTCATTGAAACTAACAGGATACAGAAATTAACTGGAAGTTGCTTATTGACTGCCTCGTTGGTCTAGTGGTCGGAGCGCTACTGCTGAGCATAAGGTCCTGGGTTCGATTCGCAGGTCGGGCAAAGTGGTATTGGGTTTTTCTATCTGAAATTTCTCAGTCTGGATTTGTGCCCGGTTGATGGCAATAGGCTCGCCCCCTATTACATGGGACTTAAAACATAACTGGCGAAATGTGGGTGTGCCTGCTACAGGGACACCTCTGCCCAACCCTTCGGGGAAACAAGGCGTGATGTTATGTTATGTGTTGTTGCTTATGCTATACTACTTAGCTTACCAATGGTTACCAAACCTCAGTGTTTGCGAGACTATTCTCCGGTGTTTGAAAGAATGATCAAGTCTCTAATCAGCTCAATGGCGATCAAATATCCAATCCCAATGATTGGAAACCTGATATCATCTTTGGAAAGATGATTAAGTATCTCAAATCTCGATCATGTAGCTAATATTTTAATATTATTGTGATTGTATGAAAGTCCTTTTAGAAGCAGAAGGTGAGTACTAAACAAAGTTTTTAATTGTTCTAGAAGCGTTTACTGTTTTCCATCTTTCATAAGATATCACATTAAAATTTTATGTGTATTTAAAAAAACCGCCAACTCACTTGAGGTGGCGGATATTTTTAGATTTTTTTCGCCAGACGAAGGTACCTATGTCTGGGTGCAGTCAACTCTGCTACTAACGGTCGAACCCATTAACCTATTTTCAATAAAAGATAGATCGCTATTGGTGGTAGACAGTATAATTCTATCTGTCATTGAATGTCATTCCGTACGATTCCTTATTCTCTGACAGATTATTGGGATGTAGATAGGGTTTTCAATCTCCAGTATGCCATAACTGATGATAGATAGGTTATTGGGTTCGGCCTAAGTCTATAATACTCACTGGCTAATGTTTTCACGCATGCTCTATTTAATTTAATTTAATTTTGTTACAAACCTATTTATGTACAATTTATTAAACCCCACGTGTTTTCCGTACGTCTTTTTCGGGTGACCACTGAAAATCAGCGCTGTGCTGTGGGTCCCCGTAGCACAGCACCATGCTGAGTCTGAGCCTTATTGTCTTAGTCACGACGTGCCAGCATCTTTCGACTATTTCTGTTTTGTGCTTGTAATTAGAAAATGTAGATCTATTTTGTTTTATTATGTTCTGTTACTCGAGTTAATTTATCTTTTTTTATGCATGTATTTCTGTCACAAAAAAACGTAGATTTCTTTCTTAATTTTTTTGTATGCTTATCTACGAACACAGGTGAATACAGATGGGACACTCCGCAGTTTAGGTATGAAGGTACAAGTACGCGGCGGGCCCGTCTTGTCGGGCCAATTCAGTGAGTGTAACGTAGTCAGAAGATCTAAGAGTTACGCGATAGAAAGAGAGGCAACTTCTAGGTGAATATAGCTGTAGGTGATTAGCGCTATGCGACCTGAATTGCACTTTATTGTGTCGTAGCAAGAGTCGCTTTTTATTTAAATCTGTGCTGTGACACGAGAATCACTCTCACGATTCACATAATCCTCCTCCCGTTCCCATATATTTTAGCTTATAGGTACGTAGGTACATTTTATACTGAACCTCTGAACTAAAGGCAGGGTCACACCTCTCTATTTTCGGGTTGTCGCGATTAGGTCGGTGGCACAATGGGAGACAGCGGGGCGCCAGATTATCTGACACAATGCTAATGTGCTCAGCGGGTGACGTGTGAACAGCGCTTTAGGGTTTGGTGTGAGTTGTGAGCGGAAGAAAATGAATTAGCTTTACCTATGCGGTTATATTATGGAAGGATCAGTTGTTTCTTCTAATAAAGAAAGAAAGAAAGAAATATGCATTTATTGGCATTACAGCAAAGAAAATACATCTTATAACTATAAAATACAGAAAACAATGATTGTAAATACCAAAAGGGCCTCAGCCTACGAGTCTTTAAATAAATTGTTTGAAATAAGGTTCATATTTTTTTTCTATTTAATTAAAGTTTAGTGTTAAAATGGCAAGTAAGAATTTTATTGTTCCAGTAGCTTAAGCTAATAGTCTTATAATTATAGCTTATGCTGACATGAGAGAAGAGTACCTAACGAGGCCAATCAATAAGGTAGAAAGTTAAAAATTATCCAAGGTTTCTGGTTTCAATCCACGGGTTGGGCAAAACGTCATTAGTGTGTTCCATTAGGAAATTCGCTTTCGTTAATGGCGATGGGCTCATCCCCATAAGGACATAAACATAGCTGTTATAGGTACACCTCTGCCTAGTGCTTATTCCTAAATGAAATATTGGCGTGATGTTATGTTATCAGGACTGTTTCCTGTACAACTTGGGAATAACATACCATGGGTTATTGCAGGCCGTTAATTTTATACACACATCAAAAGTGTCTAGGGATCAAGCATTTTTATGCGGATTTCTTGAGATTGAGATGTGGCTTTGTAATAAATTTATGATTATATATGGATCCTTTTTGGTGCATTTCATAATTTGAAACAGGAACTGTTAATCAAATTCGAGTAAAAGATGAAAATCAGCTGTCAATATTTTCCCTATAAAAACATACAACGCATTGAAGACATTATTAGTGCTACTGTTTCCCTACTACTGATTAAAACCAACGTTATTATGGAGCGGTGACGTCATTTAAGCAGGGAAGAAATGCTCAGAGCCGTGGGAATGATAGAAGCTGGTTCCCGGCAACGTACTGTGGCTTTAGCTCTGAATACAAGTCAGAGTGTTATCAGTCGACTTTGGACACGTTACCGAAGCACTGGTACCGTGGCTGAGCGCCATGGAGGACGGTATCGCTGCACCACACGGAGACAAGACCGATACATTCAAATCTTAACTCGAAGAGCTCCAACAATAACCGCCATGATGTTAGCCGTGAGGCTTCATCACTCTTCAGGGAACTTAATTAGCGACCAAACAGTCAGAAACCGCTTGCATGAAGTGAACCTTCATTCCCGAAGACCGCTACGGGTACCACCTATAGCAATGCACAATCGTAGGATTCGATATCAATGGGCTCTTGAACACAGAAATTGGGCAGAAGAACAATGGCGTTTCGTGTGCTTTTCTGATGAGTCTCGTTTTGGTATGAGACCGGATACAAGACGTATACGACACTGGAGAACCCCTGGACGCCAACAGCGATTAAAATCCTGCCAGGAAGTCCATCCTTATAGTGGTGGAACCATCATGGTATGGGCGGGTATTTGGATCGGCGGAAGAACTGAGTTGATTTGGATCAGAGGCAACCTCAACGCTCAAATTTATGCTGAGACGATTGTATCTGACGTCATCGTTCCTCTACAAGTGCAAATCGGTCCCTTATTTCAGTTAATGCATGATAATGCACGACCGCACACCGCAAGAGTTGTAAGACAGACTCTCGCCGCAGCTAACATCAATGTCCTGCTCTGGCCTGCTCAGTCGCCAGACTTGAACCCGATTGAGCATGCATGGGATATGCTACAGAGAAGAGCTCTGCCGAATATGGAGGGTATCCAGTCGCAAGAAGACCTTTTTTTGTTGTTGCAACGAACATGGGCGGCCATTCCACAGCGTGATTTGGATGAACTCATTTTGAGTATGCCAAACCGATGTTCTTGTGTTGTTAGTGTTCGCGGTAGAAACACGGATTATTAATTGTTTAAGTTACCCAATAAAATTTTAAAGAAAACTGTTATTTCAGTCTTTTTTTCGAACTTTAATGTTAGTGGTTCAAATGTCAAAAATCCCTTTATTAGGAAAATGGCAAATTTCTTTATTAATGCAAAGGTGACTTGGTTTATCGTTACTGTGACAAACGAAAACACTTTATTTGATGAATCCTTAAAGAAAATTTTAATTAATATCAATCAGGAGAAAAGTTATTGCAAAAATATATGTTGATCCCTAGACACTTTTGATGTGTGTATTTGACACTTCATTTTATTTTTTCCATTCTGACTTTTTTATAATTTTTTGACAATTTTATTAAATAAATATTTTAAAATTTATTGTATTTTGGATTTTTATCTGTGAGTTTTATAATTTAAATGTAACTATGGACTAGATTCTGTCTGAAATAAATAAATAAATAAATTACTAGTATATTTATCCAAAACTCCTTTCAAGCTTAAAGCACACTACCCGCTCCCGCTATCTCCCATGCCTTGCTCCTACCAAAAAGGACGATTGTTGATCTTTTTACTTGATAATGCAGTGGCACTAATGTAAGTCGCGTCCCACTGCGCCGCGTATTTATAGCATTGTGTGTGATATGAACTTATAATGAAGAGAGAATTAGCTACGATTGAGTTTTAATTCAATGTGAACACCGCCCTCTGTAGGATGTTGTCGGAAGCTTCTGTTAGTATAAAAAGGTTTGTTTTTTGCTGACACGTTATGTTTTTTTTTTTTTAAGGGATTTTGTTTTTTGTCAAATGGTGATTAAGGGATTACCTACTCTATGTATGGAGGAACGGTAGTTTTTTTCTCTTTAGTGCTTATAAAATAATCGGAATCGTTTTATACACTCTAGGGGCTTGATGATAATCTACGGCATAAAGGTTTTCCATCAGTGCCAAAACCAAAATCATATGAAACGAAAAAACTGTAAAAAACATGCGATTTACTGACTAAATGATAACAGCCGCACGGGTTGATTGAAGGTTAAGCTACGGTTGCCGCCATCCATTACAAATCGAGAACCCTACGAGCCTCGAAAACACGTTAATCTGTTGGCCCCGGCTGTCATTTGTAGATCTCTGACAATCGTTACGGGTCGTCAGAAAGCCGAAAGACTGACAACCAGTCTTACCAAGGGGTATCGCGTTACCTAGTAACTGGGTTGTAGAGGTCTGATAGGCAGTCGCATCATGAAAAATACTGGTATTCAGCTAAATCTGGTTAGACTGGAAGCCGACCCTAACATATTTGGGAAAAGGCTAGGCAGTTGATGAGGGTTCACCTCAATTTCTGCAATCAAAGTAATGCATATTATATTATTTTCTTATTCCTTCTCTATCCATGCAGTAAGATTGTGGAACTCACTTCTGCCTAGAATTCGTGATTTTAAATGAAAAACCGGCCAAGTGCGTGTCGGACCACGCACAATGAAGGGTTTCGTAGCTGGGATGAATTTATCCCAAATACAAACTTAACATTGTAGTTGAAAAACATGTTCTCCCATACATTCCAACTGCAAATGTAAGTTTGTACTAACAATATTGAGAGATTTACAATGTTATTTTAAGACCATAGACTTCTTATAGGTTTTCCTGTAATCTATGGGTAAGGTACCATTCTATGAATGTTTTAAAACAATTTCGGCTCAGTAGTTTCGGAGAAAACTGTTTGTCAATTCAAATATCGAGTAAAAGGGCATTCCCTTCTTCTCAACTGTGAGTATTTATATACCTGTAGTATGTAAATATGTTTACATATTTAAGCTTACCATCAAACGGTCGCCATGGCCAACACATAATGGTCCACCTGACGAACTAAGTGCGGAAACCAAACCCCATAACACAGAACATAGATTAAATTTATCTATGTTCTATGTTATGGGGTTTGGTTTATGTATTTATTTAAGTATATATGTTCATTTATTACGTTATATGTGAAGGTATATTTTAATTTAAAACTTCGCATGTTCATATTTTTCTTTTCTTCTTCTCACACCCTATTGTCTACATTTCTTTCTCATTTCTCCTTTGGCAGGTCTGCTGGAAGACCCGGAGAACACGGTGGAGCATACGGTAAAGGTCTGCCCGGCTTGGGCGGAGCATCGCCGTGTCCTCGTGGAGGCGATCGGCGGTGGTGATCTTTCGCGTCCGGCCCTGGTTCAGGCCATGGTACGGAGCGAGAGGAAATGGGATGCCTTCACCTCTTTCTGCGAAGCAGTAATGCTCGCGAAGGAGGAGGCGGAACGCGTGAGGGAGAGGCATATTTCGCGCCCTGGGCGTCGGGAATCGTAGGCCGATTTCCGGCCACCATAGGCGCGGGATTGCGGACGGTGAGCAATGGGTAGCTCACCGTCCGATAAGAACCTGGCCCGGGTCGACGGAGCGTTGTGTTCCACGCGCGCCTCCAATCCTAGAATTGACGTGGTCCGCTAGGACCAATGCCTGCCGGGGTTGCGAAGAAGCCCGAAAGGGAGATCGTGGCTCCCGGTAACAAGGCAACTGAAGGAACACGGGTGGCTTTTAGTCAGTAAGAGTCTGACACGCCTTGCCAAGTTATCTGATAATTTCCCACCCAAAAAAAAGGTCTGCTGGAAAAAAATTCTCAAGAAATAAGCAGTACCTTTGTACTCAAATTATAATTGGCGTATGTCTATGTATTTTACCGTGTGTACATAAATAATAAAATTAATAAATATCAACACACACTGAGCCCTACACAAATGAGCAACAAATCAAACGACTGTCAATGAGCACGTTTACAATCAACTACAACATTACAAGTAAATAAATTGTAATTAATTAGGAAGCCATGATGATAAGTTTTTAATTGGCCGTCAATGAAGACTGACATAAGTGTGAGGATTTTAATGTATTAGGTACATAATTTATGTCGTAATAATCTGATTGTTCCGACGGTTCAGGCAAGTTTAAAATGTAATTATATTTTGCTTGACGCCATTTGGAGGGATTTGTGGTGGCATTTACATCGCCACATGCGAACTACGCATCAAAGACTTGACATCACACAAAATCTTGACGTCACAAAAATCCTTCATCGCGCAATTAAAGTTTACCGCGTGAACACCATAATATATAACTTCCCGACATCAATCGTCGGGCAGTTGCCCACCAGACACAACACCCGCCTGGTCGGAGGATCCTCCCTTTTCTATTGAGGATGAGTGAACTTTATACTCTGTTCCTCATACGCCTAAAGCTCTATGGCTAAATGAACAGCCGCATGGGTCGATCGACTAGGTTAATGTGACTGATAACTAGGTGGATGGGTGACCATTCGTCACATATCGAGACCACTTCGAGCCTCGGAAAGCACGTTAAGCTGTTGGCTGTCATTCGTAGTTTTTTGACAGTCGTTACGGGTCGTCAGAAGCCCGAAAGTTAACAACCAGTCTTTCCAAGGGGTTTCGTGTTACCCAGTAACTGGGTTGTGAAAGTCAGATACGCAGTCGCTCGCTCAGAGAAGCGTTAAAATTAATCTTTAAAAATCCTTTTTTGTATTGTTGTTTCCTATGTTACCTTACATAGCAGAGTCTAAAGCCTTCCAGAGAACGTTACCTATCTATTAATTAAAATACTTAATACTTATCTAATATGTCCCAGCAGTGGGAACATTATAGATTACAAATTACTGATTATGCTAATCACGTAAATGTATTAAGTAGTTCTCGAGATAACAGCACACTAACAGACGGATAGAAGGACTTTGAATTTAATTTGTAACCAAGCTATATAGTGTGAATTTTTCGAGATTGTTTACAATCTCACACTTCACATTATTCTATCAAGTATTTGACCGTACTAAAGTTGGATATTGTAAAGTAGTTCTACAATAACATTTTGACAAAGGTAATGCTACACCCTTCTTTCTCACTATTGTGCCATAGGGGTGTGGTCAGTGGCACAAAAAATGTTTTATTAACCATTCTGCTGGGGGTTTTGAATCCCGGTTGGGATTTGCATTGATTTTGAGTGTATCTGTTGTTTATAGATTGTTTTTATAAGTTTATGTGGCAATAAAACTACTTAACTTCGTTTTCTCAAGCATGGTTGGAAATTCGAACATTATTTTGACAACCTTCTTTGATATAAATTGAAATTGTGGTACTGGTCGAATACATGCGAGCGCCCGGCCGGCAATGTTTGTATGAAAATCCATATTCTGTCGTGTTTAGCGGCCGAATAAATTACTATGAAAACTCATATCTGTCGTGTAATTTGAAAATGGAACGTACTTTTTTTACGTCAATACTGCTACCAAGGAGGTAACTTAACAAAGATTTTATTTAAATTTCGATTTGGCTTGCAAATAGAGCTGTATCAAGTAAAGAAGGGACGAATGAATATAAATTGGCGCGTGAAAAATTATCGTTGTTCGTCATTGATTCTGGAATTTACAATTAATTTACTCAATTTGAATTTCCGCGCATTATTTATGAAAAGTACTAAGTATACAAGCCTTGGCCACAAACAGGCATTGATGGACTCACGTATGTGTGCCTCGGCTTCGCCTCGGCCCATATTTTCACGATCGACCGTCAATACCCTAGTTGCAGGCCGCGATAGTAATGTCCTATTTCTGGAAGCCTGATTAGGTTTCAGATTAGCAAATAAAACAATGCTTTATTTGTGTTCACTAGAGTAGCGTCTATAATGTTCCCACTGCTGGGAACGGGCTGTAATCCACCACGTGGACATGGGACAGGGTATGCGCAGGATAGAGTGTTGTGGCGCAGCCTGGGAGAGGCCTATGTCCAGCAGTGGACTGCGATAGGCTGAGTTGAATGAATTTATGCATAAACTTACTAATCCTTATATTGGCTTTTTAAATATTGCATCACAAACAATATCGCTACTTCCCCTTTTAAAATAACAATCACTATAAAAGGGCAATAAAAAAAAACTTTGTTAATTTTTTTACAAAGTTACAGGACACTCCATATTGTACACACCTTGCTTCCGAAATAAGATCACTTCGAATCTCATTGTTGTTCAAAAAAGGCGTGGTTTTGTATCGAACTAGCGAGGATGTCCTTTTAATGGGAATTTTATTTTATTTTGTCGGTGATATTGTAAGTTTATAATGGATACAGGTACCTCTGTGTGTGCATCTTGTATTATATCACTTTTACGAAAGCTCTTCATCAAAATTCGTAATGTTTTCTGCTAGGTGTATCTAGTTACCTACTTACATTGTATAATCAGCCTATAATGTTCCCATTGCTGGGACACAAGCCCCCTCTCGGTGACAGGGAGTGGGCCGTAATCCACCACGCGGGCCTGGTGCGGGTCGGTGAATGTCACATGTCTTCGAATTTTTGGTTCTAGGACATTATTATTATAATTAACTAAGCACAGTTTTTCTAACAGTTTTTGACCAAAAAAGTGTAACTGTACTATTGCGTAACTTACACGTATTTCCGTAAACAATTATGACAAATTTATTTCATTTTGGCAGTTCAACAACATTCATTGCGTTATTTACGTGCAGATTTGTTTTCCAACTTATGAAGTAATGGATTAGCAATCTGTTTCAACTCGAAACAAATTGTGACAGCATGTAACTCCGAATCATAAATAAATATGTGACGTATCACCACGCTAAAAATCTTCTCGAAAAAGTCTCAGCATAATGCCTATACGACTTTGAAAACCAACCATTACACGTAACACTACACCATAGAATTATCAAGTATAGTGAAACTACTACGTGGGGCTACGAAGCAATAACGTATGGGGCTATATTGAGCTATGGCACGCTTATAACACCCGATACTAAGATTATAATTATTTTGCGTATTGTTCATTTGACGACATAATTGGTGACTAAAAAATATATTGACGTTTCGTAACGGTATGCCATTTTTTAACGCGTGTCAAAAAACTTTTGATTATAATCTTTTTCTCCTGTATCGATACGGAGTATTTGAGGAAATTAATTTAATGCCGTGGTATACAATATTCGTGGTATACAATATCGTCCATCGGCATGTGACCGCCCGTATTTTTCTGAATATTCATGAAAAATAACTTTAAAAGTGGGTCTACCTTTAGTATTTTTTATGTTATTATTTTTTTTATGTTTTGAGTAGCGTTTGCCATATCTCCGATGTTATAGGCTCGATTTGGATTCTGTTTATTATTTCTAAAAGCTTTTGAGTTATTTTATCGGATTAACTAACATTTTTATTAAATTTTTTCAACTATGCAAAAGAAAAACGGAGGGGAAAACATTTTTTTTTCTAAAAAAACAGCGTTTTTTTTTTTAAGTTCATAAAACCAAGAATAAACCAAAAAAGTGAAGATAGACCCCTTTTAAATTGTCTCATGTTACGTGGGGTTGGCGCAACACGTTTTCTCTTTCCACTCCCCCTTGTCAACCGTCACATATTATTCACTCCCTTCTCTTTCATATCATTCCTCACATAACCCATCCATCTTTTCTTTGGCCTTCCTCTCTTACTCCATCTATCAACTTTTGAGTTTGCAACAAATCAACACTTGACCAACACCTGAGTTTGCAACAAACTTTCACAATAACATTCACCGACATACTATAGACAAAAAAAAAAACTCCAAACCAAAATTCAAAAGATAATTAATTACCTATTAACTATAACTAAACTATATTAAGTATACACATTAATAACAACAATAACATCAGTTTAACAATGAGTTAATTTAGCACGCGCCTCACAGTCAGCCCGCTGTGCTCTATATTGTTGAATTACTAACATTTCTGCCAACCCTAGTTATTAACGTGGATTGATATTATATAATAGGAAATTAAGGGAGAAGATAGATTATAAAATTAATTTAGTGTTAAAAGAGATGATTGAATATTTATTTTGTTTATTTGATTAGGCGTAATAAGCCTGGAATATAAAATACAATAGAAGTGGATATATTCAGTAATCTGTTCCGCATAGCTATTTCTAAAGAGTCTTAAAAAAAATCTCAAAGAAATCGACACGTGTTTCACCTCTCAACGAGGCATCTTCAGGATGACGATTGACAGGAATATACTTCAAAAAATTACTGAATTTTAGGTAATGTATAAGATTATGACATGATACTTATACCTAAATGCATAAAACATCACAAATTGTTCATTTTATTTTAGTTAAAGTAATAGATCACACACGTTTAATTGCGGTTATTTATTTTCTGCCTAGTCTTTTCCCAACTATGTTCGGGTCGGCTTCTAGTCTAATCGGATGTAGCTAAATACTAGTATTTTACACAGAGCGACTGCTTATCCGACCTCCACAACCCACTGTCAAAGATCCACGAATGAAAGCCGGGACCAACGGCTTAACGTGTTTTCCGAGACACGGAGGAGTCTCGGTATGTAAAGATGGTCACCCATCCACGGACCAACCCTGGCAAGCGTAGCTTAACCTGATGGATTGATCCGTGCGGCTGTGACTTAGCCACAAGCTCCTCCTATATAAAAAGCAAAATAGGGAAAATCATTTAAATGAACAAAATTATACAAGTAATTCTCTTTATTTAAGTATCTATTCGGATGCAGTATCACCAGAAGTTCTCGTCTTATCTGTTACCGGCCACTATCGCAATCACTTTTAAATGAATTACCCCATCAATTTTCATAGACATTTGTCTGTTCGGACATTAGTCACTAAAACTCAAATACCTGACTAAAATATCAACATAAAACACACATACCAATAAAAAACTTTAACAATCTTCAAGGAACAAGCAACTCTTCATTTCTTTGAAAACAGCATGTTTTTCGCTTCCTTCAAGAGTTTTTTAATGTTTATATGACTGTGTTTTAAGCTTTAAGCCGCTGCAGCGCTGCCCACCGACTGATAGCGTAAGTTCGGCGTAAAATACAGAAGTGCCGTCTTTGGGGTATAAAATTTATTGTGGTGTAAATATCGGCACGGCTCGGTAATAAAATGAAGTAGGGATTTTATGGAACAGACTTGCTTTAAAAGTTTTACAATAATGACACTTGCGAACTTTAAAATAATGCAAAGACGAACCGAATGATAGTGAAAGGTAATAGTGAAATTCTAGAAATATTTTGATGACTTGGTTCACACAGAACGCGTATTTTAGGCAAACTGAAATCATCTAGGTATGAGACTCAAGGAAGAATTGCCTTCTGTACATAAAATTAGACACGCTTTTCATATTTCTAGCAATTTATTCGGCCGTTAAACACGACAGATATGGATTTTCATACTAAAATTTCCGGCCGTCTGCTCGCATATATGTATTTGACCAGTTTAGCGTTTTCGATTTATCTCGAAGAAATTTGTCAAAATAATGCTCAAACCAAGCATGTTTGAGAAAATAATAATTCGTTGCATATCGAATTTGACTGATTTTTTTTAGCAGATGTTGCGAAATTCTATTCCCCCTTGTCTACGCTAATTTCAGGAACCTATTTATCATCCTCTTGCCCCAATCCAAATTTTTTTCACGTCGCCACTTCTGTCCTCTTCTTTTGCCATACATATCTATACTATGATCTATCAGCCCTCATCTCCTCCCTCTCCTTTCTAGCCATATCATCTTTCTGACAATCCATGTATCGTTTCTTTGGTCTTTTCCATTCCATTTTTCTATTTTTCTGCTAATACAAAATTATTAGGTCCTTTCTTAGCCTGTGTTGCCCCAATGCAGGGCAACGACCTTCCTTCTCGCTTTTTTTCATCAGTTCAGTTCAATATTAAATTCAATTGATATCCCCGATTCTTCATCATTATATTATGTCGAATTGGGAATATCAATCTTCATGTATATAATTCTTCTGTATGTGTGTTTGTCACCTAACTCCTATTAAACGGCTGGACCGATTGGACTGGATTAAATTTTGTGTGTATATTTGAGTGGGTCCCTGAAGGGTTTGAAAATACAATTGGACCCGGTAAGTGGCGCTGTTCGGACAGGATAACATCTGTCATGAATTAAATATATTCCCTATTCGTCATTATAGTGATGATCGTTCGGGAATATCAATACCAAATTCATTTGTTTTCTAATCTGATGACCAGACCAGACTTTTTTAATGAAGTAAAATTTTGGTGACCAATCGGAACAGTGAGAAGTCGGGCATAACTCCATCATCGTCCTTGAACCAAGAACATACCCTTCAATACAACTTTCATTAAAACTGCGCACAAATATCTCCCAACTGCGCTCACCAACGCACACTGAAGTACGTAGGTACACAGACGATATTTTCCACATTTTCGCACAAACCAACTCTAAGCATTCTCATCTCGGGACACGTTAAGAACGCTTTGATAATGCCGCTGCCTCAGTATATCTCATGAGGTTTTTTTTTTTAAACAAAAATAACTTCTTTCTTGTTGTCCAACGGCAGAGAGGGACAAATATGTCCTCAGTTTTTACCTTGTTAATAGGGTTGGCAGTAGCGAGAACTATTTTTAAATTATGCAGCAATAGGCGACTTTTCAAGCTGTGAATTGAGTACCTACTTAGGCTTCGAGTTTAAACCCTGCCTTTAGCATTATTGACTCGAATGAACTCTTAGTTCAATAGCATGTTTTGCTCAGTTGGAGGAATTAACCGGAAAACGACATACTCGTACCTACATTAATAATTTACGCATTGTGTTTACGCATTGCAGTAAGATACATATCTTACTTAACAGCTAACGTTGTTATTAGACATTGGACTGGTAAGATTGTGAATTCAAAACTGTTACATTTTGGACGTGAACCCACTTCAAATACACAGGAATGCCGACTACAACTAGGTGCGGCTGGTAGCAGTTTTTTAATCTTGCCTAAATGGCACTCGCCGACCGCTGCCACGGCACCGCTCGCTTTGCTCGCTCGGCTCGTGCAGTGTGTTATGTGGTCACAGTTCCAATCTAACCTAACCTACCTTTCAGCCATTTTCATTTGCTACAACTAAATTTAACCAACTGCTACCGGCCGCACCTAGTTATAGCCGGCTAAAACTAGGTATAGCCGCACTTCGGGTTTAAGCCGTGACATACAAACACCTTTTTATCATTGAATTTGTGGGCAATATTCTTTCCTGGACTAATTCTTTCACAAGGACACGACTACAAAATTATGAAATATGCATCGACATTTTTTGAGCCCAGTCTCTGACATTGCACCATAGTATGAGAAAAAAAAGGAAGTTTACCATATAGAGAATAACCACCGAAACCATCTGCAATGATCAATGAACTATGGAAGTCTGGAGAAATGAGCCAAGAAATCTGGAAAAATAAAACAGAGTCCTGAAGAACCTTGTAACAGACAAAAATATAGGTAACATTAACCCGGAAGCAAATGACACATCTTAATATTGATATAAATCACTCCTTATAGTTCACTGAAACAAATGACACATCTTAATATTGATATAAATATATAATACAAATGAGATCATCATTATTTCAGCTGAAAAACGTCATTGCTGCCTCCAAGTATCACCACTTCGATCGGTTCTGTGCTTCCCGAATCCAGCGGATTCCTGCGGCCTTCACTAGGTCATCGGTCCATCTAGTGGAAGGCCTGCCAAAGCTACGTCTTCCGGTACGCGTTTACCACTCCAGAACCTTTCGGCCCCATCAGTCATCTGTTCTGCAAGCAATGTGCCCTGCTTATTGCCATTTACGTTTGGCAATTTTTCGGGCTTTGCCGGATACCTTGGTTCTCCTGGGAATCTCTTTATTTTTGATTCGATCATGTGAGGAAAATCCAAGCAAATTAGAAATTAGATAGTCCAACCTGATTAAAATGAAAACCTCTTTATAAAATCAGTTCCTGCTTCGCGACAACCCTGCTCGTAAGAATTCCTTCACTGCTATTGTTTTTGACGTACCAGAACTTTGACGCGTGGTTCGCTGGTGCCCGCCGATTGGAGTTCCCTGTACCATTGCTGAGGGAGACGGGTTCCTGATGTTTTAAATATGCGAATATTTAGATGCGACTATATATTGTGAGATTGATCCGTAAATCATTTATTTACATACCGAGAAGCCCCGGAAAGCACGTTAATCTGTTGATCCCGGCTGTTATTTGTGGTTCTTTGGTAGTAACGAGTCGTCAGATGCCCGAAAGTCTTACAACTATGCAGTCTGACCAAGGGGTACGGCATTACCCAGTAACTTGTGGAGGTCAGATAAGTAGTCGCTCCATGTTAAATACTGGTATTCAGCTGCATCCGGTTAGACTGAAGCCGACGACAACGTAGTTGAGAAAAGGCTATGAGATGATCATTGACTGTGGACCGATGACCTGGTGAAGGTCGCAAGAATTTAGTGAAGAAGCTAAACGATTATAAAGATGATGATAAGTATTGTCTGTGTCCGGTAAATTGCCAAACTTAAGTGGCAATGGCCAGGGCACATTGCTCGTAGAATAAATGGCCCATGCGGCCGAAAGGTTCTGGAGTGGTGACCGCGTTCCGGACGATGTTGCGTTGGAAGGCCTCCCACAAGGTGGTCTGATGACCTTGTGAAAGCCACAGGAATCCGCTAGATGGGTGAGGTCTATGTCCAGCAGTGGACGTCTTTCAGCTGAAATTATGAAGAAGATGAGAGATATTGATGAGAGTTGTTTAAGAGATGTGGAGTCGCTGATGTTGAGCAGATGACTACCTTTTATTTTACAGATCTCTAGGTTGGATTAAGCTTTTGTGTTTTTAGCAGGTATGTCTCAGTAGCAGCCCGGCGTCGTCGCTCCCGGAATTGAGGAATTCAGACATATAGAGGCATGCGGAACACTCATCTTCCATAGAAAAGGGAGGATCCTCGACCAGACGGTTGTTGTGTCTAGTGGGTAACCGCCCGACGATTAATGTCGGGACGTTGTATACATACTCGTCGCACGGTAAACTTTGCTTGCACGATGCAGGATTTAGCGTGACGTCAGTAGATACCGCCCCACAGACATATTTGCCACAATGTGAGTGGTACTATTCAACACACCTCTGTCTGCACCTTTCCAGAACACAGGCGTGGTGTTGTGTGTGTGTTCATAATTATCATATGTTAACCTAGTAGGTAATGTGGCTGATTCTTAAGGGCCTATACTTCCTCAAATGGCCTAGCATAATCCCCCGTTATATCGAAAACACTGCAGCATTAATTTTGAAATAAATATATGTTAAAGTTAAGGATGTACTATGTTAGCCGAAAACACGATTACATAAAATGTTTTCGATAGAAAAAAAATTCAAAGTTACCTCCAAAGCGAACAATAAACCGCTGGTATTCAAAAAATAATCCAAATTAGATCATGAAACTTTGCATAATAACTGAACTAACTATAAAGCAGCGACTTTGTTTTTTATTTTTTTTTAATTACCATTATTTTCGCCGTAAAAAACAAATACCTAAATTATTGGCGCCTCAGAGCCGCTAGCACCCCACTCCGTCTCGTTCTCACTCAGTCCGCGAGCAGTATGGTGCGAGCGAGATAAAAAGTGAATTTGAGCTGAGGTAGTACGGGCCCTTAAGGCACACATCACTGCATTCGGAACACAACAATATTGCTTTTCCTGCCGTTCGGGGATGTCCCCGATAATGTATTGAAATAATTTCAAGGCTGTTGTAATTTAGATTTAGATAACTAAACACAAAGACCGGTATTAAAATAGAGCTGAAGAGCCACGTTGGTATTGTTTATAATTTCCTGGAAACTCTTGTAATGCAGTTTATAAAACAGCGTTTGCTTTGATTATTTTACTCCGGGATTTTACGCAGATGAAGTTTTCGTTCTCCTCATGGCCCATTTGGAGATGCAATGCAGCGACCAGGTAAACTATAGAAATCATTCGAATCGCGTATTACTTGGTTGCGACGGCCAACTAGCCGCAGACCGGACCACGGACCACGACTGGCCGGAGTCATGGCCGAGTAGTGGGCGAGAACCCTGATTGTAACCTTTAAGCAATCTAAGTTAGCAACATTGTTTTGTGCGGTTTCAGAGTGATTAGCGAGAAAAGTGCCTGCTACACGGTCGCCAACCGCGTCCCGACGGAGGTGACCTTGATGGTTTACAACCGTGTAGATGATGGTTTACGACCAAATTTCAACAACCAGGATCACCTCTATCTGGGACGCAGTTGGCAACCGTATAGCAGGCACATAAGTCAGTTTTATGATTATTTTCTCTCGTTATGTTTGCTGTAACGTTTACTTACAGCTGTTAGTTAGGTGCATAATGTCTGTAGGTATCCATTTTCATACTATCACGTTCTTTGCCGTAAATCTAATTAAAAGTCCAGAAAGTGTCTATAGTCCCCACACTATGTAAGCATCATACTTCCAACATCAGCTGCTCTTTTCAGAAACATCTTACCAGCTCTTATTCACAATTAAAATCATTTTACGCGTACCAAAAAATGCGAAAAACCGCCTCTTGCATAAGTGTCATATTCACAAGAAAAAAAAAATACAAAAAGCGTGTTGCCAACCCCAAAAACTATTAGAGAATGCGGACGGAAGCGCCACGCCTACGGAACCCTTTTAAAAAATAATAAAACAGGCCCTTTTGTTGGGTTCTGTATAGGATTTGATACAAAAGGTATTTTTTTTAAAGAGCTGTTTTTTTCGATCACATCTGGCTATGAAACCTGGTATGAATGAGACGTTTTGTTTTGGCGCGATGGCGTAATTTATTTATTTTTATTTTTTCTTCAGAAAATTTATAGTTTAATATCTTAGATAATAAATAGCGATTAATTGTAAGCGCTAATCTAATACACGATTAGCGCTTACAATTTGCAATTACAAGCTTAGACAAATTAAAAACTAAGTAACTATAAATATATAGGTAAGTAGAATTTGCACTGGTAATGTATGGAAACTAAAAATATCAAATAGAGGCCTATTATCACTTAACCTTATATGAATACATTTACTAGATATTATTATCCATCCAGGGAGCAGTGGCGGCCAGCGTTGCCAGATTTGTTTTTGCCAAGTCGGGATTCTGAGACTTTTTGAGTAAAAAAAGCGGGATTCTTTCGTCGAAAGCGGGACATAGTAAAAAAACGTATTTAATCACAAGTTTTTAAAAATATATATTTTTATTTGAGTTTTAAGTTACGTTTACGTGACAATAGATAGCAATAATAGCCATGGAAAATGTATTGTAATAAAAATATGATATTTTAAATCAGATTTACCTATCGTTAGGTAGTTGATTGAGTCTTTTTAGTCTTCTGAATAAAAAAAAATAAAAAAAAAATAAGGGGAAAAAAGCAGAACTGAGCCTGTCCCGCGCAGGACATTTAATTTTGATTTAAATATCGGGACGTCCCGCCAAAATCGGTGGCGGCCCAGTGGTGACGGCTACGACTTACGAGTTCTACGTCGTCGGGTTTGAACTTAAGACGTAGAACTCGTAAGTCGTGGCACTTAAGAAATTAAATTGTTTATTCTGTAAATAGGTTATCGGAATCACTTTTACACGTCATTTGAAAAAATAAATTAAAAATAAGCTAGACGAGGTCTGCCTTTCCTGTCTGACTACTCTGAGAAGGAAGGTCGAAACAAACTCAGAGGTCACAGTCTCTTTTAAAGTCCAGACATAATCTTGGTCAGGCCATATGAGGACCATGTAGATTCGTGTCTGAAATTGTCTTTGAGGAAAGAACCACACAGATTTGAGTGGACCTGTACAGTCAGTGCAAGTATTTGTCAGTAATTGTGGAGCACAACTCAGAACTTATTTCATCACCACTGTTCTCAAAACGGTGAAGGAAAACATCGTGAGGAAACCGACACGTCTTAGAATAAAAAAAAACGAAGATATGTGACATCTACCAACTAGCACTGGGCCCGCGTGGTAGATTACAGCTCACTCCCTCTCGAAGAGAGGAGGCCTGTGTCCCAGCAGTGGGAACATTATAGGCTGATTATGATATTTATTATCCACCTAGATATAATAATTATGTTAGGCGCTCCATAGGCAATCTCTTTGCTCTTGTCCGTCTCACTCTCGGATTGCTAACTGTCTACTTGCAATTTTTATCATTTGCAATGCATACTTTATGTAATGTATCATTAAGGACTTGTAGCTAAGTAATAACAGCCGCAGGGGTCGATCGATCAAGTTAAGCTACGGTTGCCGCGGTCGGTCCGTGGATGGGTGACTATATTTACATACCAAGACATTGAAATTGCATCCGATTATGACTGGAAGCCACCAACCAACATAGTTGGGAAAAGGCTAGGCAGATGATGATGTTATGTCATTGTGTCCTTAATATGTAACTCATTAGTGTAATTCTAATTAGCTTAATGTGGTTGTGACTGAATAAATAACTTAGCTTCTTCTTTCTTTTTTGTGTGTTGAGTTACTAACCTGGTGTCAGAGTTTTAAAGCTGCCGATGGGCCTCTGACTTGACTTCACATGCCGTCTAGAAATATCTCTCAGGCAGGGAGATCGTGGCCCCCGGCGACAGGGCAACCGAAGGAACACGGGTGGGTTTTAGTCAGTAAGAGTCTGACACGCCCTCCCGCTCCGCCCAGAGCGGGAGAAGTTATTTGATGATTTCCCAACCTCAAAAAAAAAAGGCATGCCTGTTTTTCTTTACCGTTTTTGAAGCAAGTTATAATATTCAATACGAACATGAATCTGAAAAGTTAGAGGTGCGTGCCTTGGGTTCGAACTCGAGCCCTATGAAATGGCAGTCCGATGGTTACACCACTAGTTAGCTATAGATAATGTTCGTGGAAGAAATAAAGGAATAAACTGACGGTGATTTCTGTAGTAAGTAGTCATAATGAGTATAAGCTCAAAATATAATGCAAAAAGTAATGAAAGCTTATGTGACAATGAAAACTACAGAGTTAAGTCTCTGGTACAATAAATGGTTCGGTCAACTGAAGGCATAATCTCCTATTTATAACCAGGCAACATGGCAGCTGAAGGAACACGAGTGGGTTTTAGTCAGTAAGAGTCTGACACGTCCTCCCGCTCCGCCCAGAGCGGGAGAAATTATTTGATAATTTCCCACCCAAAAAAAAAGCCCTATCTGCAGTCATGGACTATATTTATCTACAAAAACATAACAACAACATCATCTGCGTAGCCTTTTCCCAACTACGTTGGAGTCGGCTTCCAGTCTAACCGGATGTAGCTGAATACCAGTATTTTACATGGAGGGATTGCCTATATGGCCTCCACAACCTAGTTACTGGGTAATACGATACTCCTTGGAAAGATTGGTTGTCAGACTTTCACATAGTTGCAGCATAGTTAGGAAAAGGCTAGGCAGATTGACCTATATTTCTCGTTCGTTGGATTAGTCAAAGGGTTATTTAATGTGTAGGTATTGTCAGATGTTATACTCCTGCCGGGGTTGCGAGGAAAACCGAAAGGGAGATCGTGGCCCCCGGCAACAGGGCAACTGAAGGAACACGGGTGGGTTTTAGTCAGTAAGAGTCTGACACGCCCTCCCACTCCGCCCCGAGCGGGAGATGTTTTACTATGTGTCGTGTATTGTACCTAATTATTAACTAATATTTAATTAATAGATAATTCATTATGTCTGTCAAACATAATCCAAAATGGCCGACGCGAAACTTCACAATTGATTGTTCTGTTTCCAATTAATAAGCAGTATTTCTAGTGAGTATAATATGTGAGTTGTGTGTACTCGTAAAACTGGATTTTCCAGCAGTTTAATTCAATCCTGTTAATTAGTAATCGTTTCTATTAACACACTTACGTTGACATCTAAATCAACAGTTATTACAACTGTCAACTGCCAAAGTCTTTCTGTTAATTTTGACGTCGAGCTGTCATTTTTTTCGGCGTTCACTGCAGAATTTTGTCCCACTCTTGCGTAGTAATTGTCAACCTTTAAAACAGGACAACTAGTTGTTATTAATTGGAACTCTCTATTTGTATCTGTTCCTTACTACTACATATGTTGTGGAGTTGGGAAAATTTTGTAGAAGAAACATCTGTGAACAAATGATTTGGTTTTTTAAGAGTACACGAGACGGTCATTCTTCCATACAAACGTAGTATGGTGATTACTCGTCTGGTTGACAGTGTACAGTCAAAACTAATAAAGCAAATTATTTAAAAAAAAAATCAAAAAAAAAAGTTTTTGCAGTCCGGTTTTTTTTTTAATAATTTGCCTTATTTCAAGCTTTTTAGATATATATTATATATATTATATATATATATACAATATATTGACCCATTACTAGCTTTTATTTGATACCAATAATGTAGTTTTTTTTTTAAACCAAAACCTTTTTTATTAATTTACAGACGCAATATATAAATATTATATAGCTTATGTCACTCCCACAGTTAAGGCAAATCTAATGACACCTCATAAGTTTAAATCCATCAAGCCGTTTAGGCTACAGAGCGTGCCAAAAAATAGACATACATACATACACTCGAAAAACATTACCCTCATCTGGGGCAGTGGGGTAAAAATTATATCAATTTGCCTTGTCATTATCTAGCCCTGTATGGAAGCAGAATTGAGAAAAAAGTATTGGTTTGGAAGTTATGAGCGTCGAAACTTCCATTTTTCAACACTAATTTTAACTCATCTTTGGGCGAAAATAAATAACTTATGTAGTATGAAAATGGAAAAATAGAAACCTTACAGGGATAAATAATTTATTGAAAAGTTCAATAATTTTAAGTAGATACATCCAGTAGTTTTTTCATCATATAAAGATCTGTTCATTAAATACGCGCTTATTTTCGCTATAAGTCATCGTCTTTTTCACTCAATAAATATATAAATAAAAACTAAATAAATAAATAAAAACTAAATAAATAAGGAAAAACTAAATAAATAAATAAAAACTAAATAAATAAGTAAAAGCTAAATAAATAAATAAATAAAAACTAAATAAATGAGTAACTTTATTAAATAGCATACATATTAGCCACGCCACCAACCAGTTCGAGCCGTCGACTAGTGGAACTTTAAGGATGTAATTTTGTTTACTGCCTTGTTGGTCAAGTTGTCACAAGTGCGGCTTCTGTGAGTAGTGTAGGACTCGATTCCTGGGTTGGGCAAAGTGTTATTGGTTTTGTCCATTAGAAAATTTTGAGTAGCAGCCTGGATATGTGCCCGGTTAATTAAGGCAGAAGGCTCAACATCTATTACTTACATGTAATCACACGGTGAACACACACAGGAAATCGAGGCATGATGTTATTGAGGCATAAGTGTAGCAGTGGATGTTAACAGGCCCTTAACAATAGGCCCGTGTTTCAACAATAAGTTTTTCAATAAAATCATCATCTCAAGAATTATCTGACACTTAAGACTACCTCTCAAACTAACTGCCTTATGAAAACGTGCTGAAGACGTGTAAGCATTTCTAAGCTATCCATTTTTGTTCCCAAGTCCCCACTCGACACGTTCTACCAACAAATGCTTTGTGGTACAGCCAGGTCGCGACAAAAACACGAATATCCTTTGTACAACGCCGCTGTGATAAAAAACGACGCCACTATGAAACCATCTGCTCGACGTTTCAATAAAGGCACATATAATTGGCTGGCGATCGCCATTTTAATTACACTCGGTGTTTTTCGCCAATATTCTCAAAAAGTCGAGCCTTTTACAGTTTATTTGCGACCGGCGACACGTTGGATGGTTAATGAGGTTGAATAGATTTTTTGAATTAGGATTTTCGGGTTTCCGAGTTTTTTGGGTTCGCTTGAAGTGGTTTTGCTGAGTTTTTGTTGACGTATTTTCGTGTTATCGAGCTGGATATATAAACCTACTTTACTCTTACTGCAGGAGGCATAATAGTAAAGATGCTATAGATAAAAAATTGAGTACACCTCAAGTTGCAGAAAACACCTGTTACTCAATAACATAATTCTCCGAAAACCTGGTTTCTTGAATATTCGTAAAAGTAAGTTAATATTGTGAAATAAAATTGTCATGCAGGTTTTTTTTTCCTTAAGAATTCTTAGTGCCGTCTGTTATGGACTTCCAAATGCCATTTTAATTGCTTATGCAATGTTTTTCACGTCCCAAACTGCCTGCTTCCCCAATGTATCAACCGGTAAATTGATTAAAAATTATCGTTAACATTTTTCAAACACTGTTTTAAAAATTTATAACAATGCTGACTTAATCGGGTGGAAGACAGGTAGTAGTGGATGGAATTTGTAATATTTTCGTTTTTGAATTGTATCTTCGAGTTTTTTTTTTTTTTTGTTTGAGTAGTGTGAAATTTATGTAAAATGGTTATGTACCTAATTAAAAATACATAACCTTTCTGTTTTTTTTAAATATTGCGACATTTACAGCTTGCGCTCTTCTTTGTTAAAGTGAAATGGAGTAATTACAAAGCTGGCTGTTCGGTTCAAGGAGCACGATTATAATCAAGGCTCGGAACCGGTTTGAAATATCGGTGAAAACCGGTTTATTTGGGTTTTACTCCGAACTTTTCTTAAGAACGTGAACGTTTTAAGAACATTATTTTAACCTAAATTAACCGGTTTATACGACGAGCGGCATGTCGGTAAACGCGTTGCAACTTGTAACTACTTGTGAGGATGCCGCGCTAAATAAAAACTAAACAAAAAACCGGTTATTATTGCTCTAAACCGTTTAATCTGAAAAATCCTTTTAGTAAAGACCCCCAAAACCGATTAATAAAAACCGGTTTCTACGAACGAAACCGAATTTAAAGGTTTTTGCGTCAAGTATCTAATAACGGTTTGAAAATTTAACCGGTATCCGAGCCTTGATTATAATACCGGGATTGAAGGTGAATGTAGACAAAATCAAACTGGTTGTTAATTTAAGGGTATATTTTTTATTTATTTTTTATTACAAGACATTGATTTTAAATTCTGTGATTACTTTCTCACACACTGACTTATTAGATATATCTGTCCATCAGATAATTAATTTATTTGTCGTAACTTCATTTTTAATTCTTTTTACCTATCATCGTCTTCACATATAATTATTTTACTAATGTTAGGTACATTAGTAAAATATTGTAAAATATTTTAAAGGAGTAACGGTGGAGTTTCTTGCCCATTCTTTTGCATATAAAACTACCTTTTACAAAGGGCGACTAGAATCAATTCAATTTTTTTTGTAAGTTTTGACGTTCAAAAGTGCTATACAAGAGCCTATTTGAAATAAATTATATGACGTGACTTTGGTAAATAAAATACAGTTTCTCTGCGTAAAATCTGACAGTAGTGTTATTTTATAAACTTCTATTTATATTATATATATTTCTATATATTATATATATTATTATTAATATAATATTATTAATTATTTTTATTATATTATTTATATATATATATATTATATTATGTATTATATTTCTATATATATTTTTATTTATATTTCTATTTCAGAAACTGAGAGGTCGTTATCTAATTTCATTGTGTGTGGTTGATTGAGGTTCGAATAGTGTACATTACTTTGAAGCACTTCACATACCGAGACTCTTCTGTGCGTCAGAAAGCACGTTAAGCCGTTGGTCCCGGCTGTCATTCGTAGATTTTTGACAGTCGCTACGGGTCGTCAGAAGCCCAAAGTCTGAAAACTAGTCTTACCAAGGGGTATTGTATTTCCCAGATCAGATAGGCAGTCGCTCCTTGTAAAATTCTGGTATTCAGATGCATTCAGTTAGACAGGAAGCCGACCTCAATATAGTTGGGAAAAGACTAGGCCAGATTGACTGTGTAGCATTACAGTTCATTGGACTCTACTAGGTAATTTGTATGGTTAAAAATGTTTCAGCTGACCATTTACTTTATACTTACGAAGAATAAGTCCTCTGATAGCCTTCGGACTGCCTAGTCATAGGTCTCGAGTTCGAACCCAAGGCACGCACCTCTGACTTTTCCGATTCATGTGCGTATTGTAAAATTATCACTTGCTTCAAAAACGGTGAAGGAAACATCCTGAGGAAACCGGCATGCTTATGATATATTTCTTGACGGCATGTGAAACCAAGTCAGAGGCCCATGGGCGGCTTTAAAACTCTAACACCAGACGATAAGAAAAAGAAGTCCATGTGATAGATTTCTCCACAGGATGGTGGCTACCTTTTTATCTGTTGTCAACCTGCACTGTTTTGATATGTTTCAGGGAGTCATGCAATATCAAACACAATTTCTGGCGACTTAAGCTATGGGTTTCTAGAAGACCGGTGGTCACCACGTAACGTTCACAATTAGCCGTTGAATAACGTTACTGAAAAATTATTTATGAAAGTAAATTGGTGTGTTTTCCTACAATAGAGAGCTTTTCCTGACACCGTGGCGTTAAACCGCTGCCATAATTTTCATGACAGACGTCTCTGCGGCTGTTATGTCAGCAACCTCTTTTCTAGGAAACCGTAGCTTTAGGCTGCGTTTCCACCAGAGATGTGAGAGGATGCGTAGCGAGGGATGTGTTTGTTAAGAACTAATAGAATCGCTTCATTTACCTAGCCTCGTTCAGCGCAACTCCTGTGGAAACGGTATAGCGGAGCGAGATTTTCGTACGTACAAAATAAGCGAGGGATGGTTGCGAGGGATGTGTGCGAGAGATGTGTGCGAGGGATGTGTGCTAAGGTTGGACGCGAGCGAGAAATCGCATCTGAAAAGATCTCGCTACACATCCTCGCACCGCTCATCTGCGCACCGTTTTACAGCGTCGATATGCATCCTCGCACCGCTCAGCGGTCTAGCACCATCTCTGGTGGAAACGCTTACATCGTTTTACAGCGTCGTTACGAATCCTCGCACCACTCAGCTACCTCGCACATCTCTGGTAGAAACGCAAGCTTAGGTAGGTGCTTTAACAGATCCATATTATGCTTATAGGTCTTTTCACCACTTTTTGGGTTCATTACTTCAAAAGCAAAAAACGGAACCTTTGTAGGATCACTCGTGTGTCTGTCTGTCTGTTCGTCTGTCACAGCCAATTTGCTCCGAATCTAATAGACCGATTAAGTTGAAATTTGGTACACATATATATTTCTGTGACCCTAACACGAACGTGTAACGTAAATAATGAATTTTGAATATAGGTGTCACTTTTGGGTGGCAAAAAAGAAAATTAAAAAAAGTGACAGGCTAGGTGGAGCCAATGGGAGTTGTCAAAAATCGAGTTAAATGGCGTGCAAGAGGAGAGACTTATGTCTAGCAGTGGACTGCTGTAGACTGATGGTGATCATAGTTACAAATTGGATGCGGAAGGTTGAGAACCAGGAATAGTAGTGTAACTTGGAAAAGATCTTTTTGTAGTAGTAGACTTCAGTAGATTGAGTTGATGGAAATATTGATTTATTTAAAATAGGTAGCATATAAATTGTACAATAAATATAAAAAGTTAACTGGTATAGACTCTTATGTATACACGGTGATTTTTAATTCACTGTTTTAACCTTTCAGGAGTTCAAAGTGCTCAGTATAATATATAATCTTTAGTACTTTGTACTACGAAATAGCAAGAAAAAAAAAAACTTCTGTTTCATACATTTTCATTGCATTTTTCTGTGAAACAGCTGAAATATTTTCGGTATTTCAGAGTTGATTCAATAGTAAAAGTTGCTCATATTCATGACTACTTTCATACCCTGAACGGTTAACAGTGGATTAAAAATCACCGTGTATACGCAGGTACAGGTACAGGTGTACAGGTGTACACGATACTCTGAATACCAAATTGTTTTATTGGCTCAGAAATCTAACCATCTATCAAAATCAACAAGTTACGGATCATTGACTTCGGTAATGGAAAATTTTGGAAGGAAACTTAGACATAAGGTTTGATCTAAAATTGCTAGCAACACGATAGGTAATTTGGGTAGTAGGTAGGTACTGGTTGCTACTTTATGAGAAGGGGTCACATGTTTACATGCTCATATTATTCTGCTAAAGATCATACTTATTGGAAATCCAAGGTCTATGGTCTACCATTGTTTACCGGCTTGTGTATGCTATCAGAATCTCAGGTACTTACATGGCGATGATGAATAGCTACTAGGGTCTTCTCAGTTTAAAGTTACTAAATTCAGATACATACTTGCCGATCAATTTATTTAATTTTTTTAAATCTCACCTTCAAACTTTAGGTGAATTGAGTTTGAAGTGACAGCTCACTAACTCATTTCGTCTAATTTTTACGATAAGATTTTTACAGAATAGAGAGAATTGGAATAAATAAATATTTTATGCAAAAAAGTTGCACCATTTTGCAAAACCACTTCCTTTGTTATTTAGTGGGTGAAACAAAAATTATTTTACATCTAACATGAGTCTGTAATTAGGGTGCCATTGTGGTTTACTAAATAATGAAATAAAAACACGAAAATATAATATTTTTCTCTTTTTATTTGACAAAAGAAATTAATTCACTTTTTTTTCTTATTTCCGCTTTCCTTATAATACATTGTAATTATAAAGTAATTACGCTACCTATATTTATATGTATAGTTTATTTCTCTATATATTACAAAAAATATTTACAAAATTTTATTTCATCCCGTAAAGACCCATTCTAGAAATAAAGATATGTCATAATGTAGTCTATTCATATGACTTAAATATTGCAAAATACAAAAATTATGAAAAAAAAAAAAAACTCAATTATTTGAAAAACTAAACATTAAAAAACACATTGGTTCGAAAAAAATACAGAAATATGAATAGACTATATTATTTACAGGTAATAAAGAAATTGCAGTTGAGATTAAAGATAATAATATATTTATAGCTTAAAACAAAAAAATGTTTGCATTCAGAACACATTATTTTTGCACAAAATGTAATAAATACAATTTTTGTAATTCAAATTATTGTTCTACATAAAAAATAAAAAATAAACTTAAAATTATTTATCACAACAGACTGGTTTTGTGTTCCCGTTTGATTGTTTTTTTTTTCGAGTATTTAAATCTAAATAAATAAAAAAATTGAATTAAAGCTTAATTTACGAATACAATTTTCAAATAATAATATTAGTTACAGTTGACCAATAATACTCTCAATAATTTTTAAATAAGATTTTTAGACATTTTTTATTACATGTAAAGCGAATATTGCAACCAATTTTCATTTTGATTTTATTTACAAAAAGCAAAACAAAATTCGAATTCAATTCTAGTAAGTTTTGCTATTAATTAGTAAAATTGCTACATGTTAATGGCAAAACATAGAGAATTTTTTTTTTTGGTAGGTGTTCTAATTCCGATTGCCAATATTCAAATTCTATAAAAATCTTCATATAAAATTCTACTAATTTAAGTGTTCCGGGAAACTAAAGGTAATAAAAAAGAGCCAACACATTCACATCTGTCTTATGTCAAAGTTGACAAATAACGTGATTCGTCTGTTTCAGTGTCACCTGATTACCAGCCAACCAGAAACGAGCATTTTAGGAATACACGATACCTGATTGGCTCATATGTGACCAGATATCCAAGACGTTACGTTATTTTTAGGAATACAAGTTTATTGATGGGCCAAAGAACTAAATCGGAAAAAAATCGGAATACATGAAGATGTGTGTTGAAGAAAAAACCCAAGAAATGCGAATATTTTTTCATAGTGATAGATAATATCAAAGAGAGCTACTTAAAAAAAAATCGAAATATGCAAAGAACAGTGCAGTCATTAATTGTTTGGTCCATCAATATCTGTTTTTATTAACATATTTATTACATATACAGTAACCATTATGAACAATTATTCCCTATTTATAATTAATTATAAAAATTTACAATGATTTTCATTATTACTATTAAATAATTCTGCTTAAAAATAAAAGTTGGTTGTGCCGATGTTTTCGCGCCTTAAATACGACGCCATTTTGTGATGGCTGTCATTTCTGTCCGCCATTTTATAGTGAATATACACTTACATTTTAGTTAGGTTTGTGTTTGTGCGAGGGCTGTTAAACTGCAGGCCATACCCTGTTGACAAAAGAAAAAGAATTAAAATAAATGTTTAGACACAAAAATGCACCAATAATTTCTACACCTACTTTCTTTTAAATCAGTTAATTTAGAAATTTTGAAGTGGAAGTGAATTGGAAATTTTGAGATTTAGATAAATTCTTATTTTTTTATTCAATGGATTCATTTTTTAATTTAAGCAATTGGATTTTTTTTGCTTCTGAAAAGGTAGCCCAGTTTATTGTATAATAAAGGCAAAAATAATATAAAATGAGTGGCCGAAATGGGGGGTGGCAAATTTTAATTGAAAATACAAAATTGGATCTAACTTAGATTCGTTGTCTTATTATAATTAACCAAAGGTAGTATGAAAACTTACTGACTGACCCAGGATAGTCATCGGCCTGGTACCAGAAGCATTGTGGCACGAAGACCAGGTGCCACCTCTTGTTTCCAGTCACCAACCCGCTTGCCAAGCATGGTGATTCATTCCCCATTTTTGTAGAGGCCTATGTCCAGCAGTGGACTGCGATAGGCTGTTGAAGATGATCTCTTGATGAAAAACATGTTTATGGGACTTACGTGGAAAGGCATCTATCTGGTACCAGGATGAGCAGACTATATATTAAGGAGTGCATCCAACCCACCTTGGGCAGTCAGACCCGCTACCAACAATGGTGCGTGGTCTTTTCGTGCAAAAACATGAGTTATTAACTTACGTTTTTGGTCCAGTACACGTTTTCAGCTGGTCATGCATTCCCAGAAGGGTTAGGCTGAGATTATACTAAAGTGACTCACATTTTTTGCGAATATTTTGTGGTAGTGTTGGCATGTTTGGTACAGTGAGTATCAAATGTAGATGATAGCTTTACAAAATGTTGTGTATATGTTACGTTGCAATGTCATTATTTTCAAAAAAAGTATATTTTAACCCATTGACAACTAAAGCGGATAATTTTTACCTCAGATCCTATATGTATTATTTTACACATTGTGCTTTAAATCGTCACTGCGAAAATTTTATGCAATAAGCTTCTGTGACATTGAATTATCAAAACTTTCATCTACTTTTAACACCAAAAGTACCACTTACAAATTAAACCAAGATCCAAAAATAAACTTACGTAAGTAACCCAGGGTTGGCGTCGGTTTGGTACCAGGAGTACTGCGGCACGTAGGGCGGGTGGGGTTGTGGGGCGCCCTGATGGTGCAGCGCGTGGGCGGCGTGCGCGCCTTTCATGTCCCACGGCCCGGGTGGCGCGCCCTACGACAAAGAGAGGGATTGGTTAGGATGTGTGTCCTTTAAAAAAGGGTTTTCTAGACATAGGTAGCATTCTACAAGGATATTTTGGCACCTGAAGGACATTGGCAGTCGAGCATTGTTGGTAATCATTTGACACACAAATTGTAATGACAAAACAAGATGGCGGCATTCGTTCTGATTTTGGCCACGCGCCAAAATAACGTTGTAAATGTTACATGATTGTCATTGTTTCATACATAAAATGGTGTCTTCAAAGATTTAATCTTTATGCCTACAGTAATGTTAATGATTGTGATTCGTTGAAAATGGTTGTAAAGTGTAATAATCTTCTAAGTTTTAATCTAAGTGTTTTTCCTTAGATACCTATATGTTTTTGCACATAGCAACAGAATAATTTTGTTCCAGCTTGGAACTACTTTTTTCACTGTTTTCCAAGTACCTATCTATTTGTATCATAACTTTAAGATTGAAATGGCCTTCTTCTGTTTCCGAAGTTTCAAATAGAGTCTACGAGTCGAGTTGCCTTAAGGAAATATATTGCTTTTAAACTTGAAAATAAAACCGACCGATGTTAATATTTCCATAGCAATAAACTAATTAACAATATTACACGTACTGCCAAGTGAAGTCGCAGTAAAAGCTAGTCGAAAACTAATCGTCGAAAACGTGAGGCGCGCCCGGCACACCCACGACCATTATCTAATAAGTTTTATATAGTTTTTTATAATTTTCACACACGCAACCATACAAACTTGTTTTTTTGTAAGCTTCCTATGGAAATACGAATGTTTTCGAGAAGATAATTAAATTAAATAGCGGATTTTTACGACGATTGTTTGGTAGGTAAACATAATAATTAGTGTAGGAAAAGTTGTAGGGTTAAAAATTACGGATTTATTTTCCGACGGTTTCTGTTACTTTGACTGAACACCACAAGTAATAATAAATTAATTATTCAATAAAATTCTAAGTAGACAATCACATTTTTGTTTAAAAAAAATCCTAAAAGAACATCGTTGTGTTATACATAATTAAAATAATTTTAATATCTATGTGCATTTGACAAACACGACACGGAATCGAACCCTTACCTTCAGCATCCAAGGCATTGGTCGACCCCTCATGCCGTCGGCGCCCGGCGATCCTTCTACGTCATCGGATTGTGGCGCGAAATAACCCTCCTACGATAAGAAAAGGAAGCTCCCCTCAAAAATATGCATATCCTTAGGTAAAATTTACCTAAACTTAACTTGACAACAAATATTGCTAAAATTGTATTAAATTCAACATACTTTTCCAATTAAATTATTGCATTTATTTTTTGAAATAACATGCCTTTTAAATTTCTAGTTAAACCTAATTCAATTATTTTCGAAATGAGAATTCATTAATTTGTAAACTAAATTGAATTTAAAATAAGAATTTCCCAATTATTGTATTTATTTTTTTCTTTGTTGATTCATGAAAATAATGATTTATTTTCCATGCCTTGTAAGAGTTGCATTCCATTTTCAAAATCTTGCTTCATAAATATTGGAAAACTCAACATAGGCCTGTCATTTTACATCATAAGTGCAATAATTGGAAAACTTTTGAAGTGACAGTGTTGCACTTACGTATCCGACCCTCGGATCCCACGACTGCTGGTGTGGTGGCTTGACGTCGCACGAGCTACCGTCCGGCGATCGACCTGCCGTCGGCTAGACAAAAAGAAAATAAGGTTGGTTAAAAAATTGTGTGATTTTTATTTGGGTAAAAATGACTTTGTAATAAATTTACCTAGTCACTATTCTAGTGTTATGGTTTCTTAAAATATTTAGTTAATAATTATTGACGTTATCGTTAGCAAATAGATATTTTCCAAAAATTGCAGTAAATTATTTGGAATTATTTGATTTTGCGAATTTTCAAATAACATCTAAGTACTCATTGGTATTGATAACGCAAATTCACATTGAAATAACTATGGAAAAATGCAAAAATGTAACTGAAGAAAATAAAAAAAAATGACTCCCCCGTCACTCAACCATTTATAAAAACAATCTTGTCTGTTTAATATAATAATGATACAGAATACAGATAGGGTTTTCATGAAAATTCACGCCAGTTGGCGCCACTTTGACAAGAAGTCTTCCATTTCGACAATGAATAAATATAAAATATATTATGATGATGTTCATCATTGGTTCCATTCATTCGTTCATCATTCAGTCATGACTACAGAAAATATAGGCGCTTTGATATTCGGACAGGTGCTGCCACCAGGTGAACATCATTTTAGAAAACCCTCATTCTCTTCAAAAATCTAACCGCTTTTCTGAGGGAAAAGAAGTACTTATCCAGTAAAGCCTAAACAATTATCTCTCTTACATATCCGACCTTGACATCCCAGCCCGGCTGCGGCTGCTGTTTCACATCCCAGGGGGTACCGGTGGGGGACAGCCCGGGGGAGAGCTCGGACACGGGGGTCGAGCTGGGGGTGGGGGAGTGCGCCTGCGCTGGGCCCCCGCTCTGGTACGCCGATGGGGAGTGTTGGGAGCCGCTGGAACTTCCGCCGCCACCTGTGGTAGAGAGATTCATTAGTAATTTATAAAAAAACAGTATCATACTATAATCCTTTTATTCCGAATGCTTATTCAAATTCACCCTAGACCCTACCATATTTACTTCCATTTCCACGGCAGGTCAAGGTGACCGTTGTTATTAGTTGAAGAACATAATACATGATTGTCATGACAGTAGCTAAAGTATGAGATTTCAAATCTTCAAAATAGGAGGGTTTACTTTTACTAAGAGCATTATTGTACCATTTTCTTGTATATTGTATTAGATAGACCTCAGTAAATATGTGAGCACCATGTATCTATCACATAAATAATTTATCTATAGTTGCTTCATTTTTAATTATTTTTACCTATTGCGGTATAGTAATTTTATTCTAGGGGTATCGTCGTTACATATCATATAATTATTTAATTAATGTACCTTTAAAAATTGTAAAACATTTTAAAAGAGTATCGGTGGAGTTTCTTGCCCATTCTTCTCCATACGAAAACTACCTTTTGGAAGGGGCGACTAGAATCAATTCAATTTTGACGTTCAAAAGTGCCTTACAAGGGCCTATTTGATATAAATTATTTGACTTGGCTTTGATAGAGATTGCGAGGTTTATGAAAAAGACAAAAAATGCAGGAGCAAATAAAAAAAAAACTCTGTTTTCAGACCGAATTTTTCAACAGGAAAATTCAAATGCAATTGCGATTGCATGTATGAGAAGATGTACCTATTTGCTCTGAAATTGGACAGTTAGTTAACGATATTTTTATATATTTAAGAGTCAGGGTCACAACTACTTACCATGTAATAGTTGGTTGTTGTTGGGCGGGCTGCTGGGCGGTAGACCGAGGCTGGGCGGCGGGGCGCCCACCTGAGCGGCCTTCATCATCTTCTTGTACTTGCTCCGGCGGTTCTGGAACCAGATCTTCACCTGTTGACAGAAAAGGGTGGGTTAGAATGGTTTTGTCAAGCTTTAAGGGTACATAATATGTCAAAGTAAACTGTTCATTGTTAGAATACCCAATTCAGGACTACATGTCGAATACCTATGTTTATACTCTGGTGTAAACGCAGGGATAGCCGGACAGTTGTGCCGGCGAATCGTTCGCCGGTGAAAGGTTCTATCGATGGAATTTTCATAAGTGAATCGTTCTGTCGGTGAACCGTTTGTCGTCATTGAAACGTTCTATCGGTGAAATATTGAAAAGTGAATCGTTCTGTCGGCGAATCGTTTGTCGTTAAAACGATCTATCGGCGAAATACTGAAAAGTGAATCGTTTTGTCGGCGAACCGTTTATCGGAGAAACGAATGTCGGAAAACTGTGTCAAAATTGTTGTAGATTATCGTTCGCTTCATAAGGCCTCTTAGATGTGTTAAAAATATGTTTATTTTGTAAATTGGTTTTAGCAAACTCTTGCACGTCAAAACCAAATTTTAAAATAAAACTTGACGAGGTCGGTATAATAATAATAATAATAATAATTTATTTCAAATTCAAGATACACATCATAAATAAAGACATATCTAAAAGGATCTTATATTAACATAAAATTCGACAAGACATCTGTGTCTGAACTAGATAAATAAATACCTGTATTTCAGACAAACAGCGCTCATTCCTAAAATATACAGTTAAACGCTTACAAGTTCAAATTTGTTATAATTATATACGTATTTCGTTATTTTTAGATCAATTATCAGCAAATAAAATAAGAATTTAAATAAAGTAAAAATGAAGTAATGTGGAGTGGGGTGTGGTGTGGACCTCCTTTTGTGTTGAATGTAGATGAGTGAAGTGTGTGTAGGAGGGTGAGTATATGAGCTTAATGTGGTACAATTAAGAGGTTTTCAGTTTCGTCATAGGTCAGTTTATGAATGTACTGAAACACTTCATTCTTACAGCTTCTGCTATTTAAGGCAAGTATGTCGACAATTCTATCAATCCTGCTATAAAGGTACGTATAAAATTAAAATTAAACGGTATAAAATTGTCATATGAATTATTGTTTAAATTATGGTATTAAGTATGGTTGGTTATTATTTTGTTCATCATCATCATTCCAGCAGGAAGACGCCCACTGTTGGAAATAGGCCTGGAACCAAGCACCGCCACTTCGACCAGTTCTGTGCTTCTCGCATCCAGCGGATTCCCGCGACCGTCAACTAACTTATTTTGTTCAATCAAGCAGAATTAATAGAGACGGCGTGTAAGTAGCTATAGGTACCCCAATAGTTATATAATTCAAATCGCAGATGCTTTCTGTGGGTCGCGGGTTCGATTGCCATAGACATGGAAGAATATTGTTATACCTAGATTTAAGAGCGTTCATTCTAAAAGTTGGCAACTTCGCAAATAGCTGTCAAATATTTACCTTTTTTATTAATTGGTTAATATTACTGTATGGAAATATAAAATATCGGTGACTAGTGACCTAAAATATTAATAATGAATTGCAATTATAACACTTAATTTGATGTTGTAACCGTTTTAGGCTTAAACATTTGGAAAGTTTCCAAATACTTTTTCACAACGAAAACTAAATATTCAGTGTTACGATATTAATTATTGCATTTCATGATCAATATTTTAGTTCACTAGTTAGCGATATTTCATATGTCCTTACTATTAACAGAATAATCAAAACAACGAAATATTTCATAGTTATTTGCAACGTTGCTCACTTTCAGAATGCACGCTCTTATGAAAATATTAGGTCCGGCCCTGATTAGCGCCATGGTAGGAACGGAGAGGAAATGGGAGGCCGTCACCTCCTTCTACGAAGCAGTAATGCTCGCGAAGGAGGAGGCGGAACGCGTGAGGGAGAGGCAAATTTCGCGCCCTCACGCCCCTAACCGCCGCAGGAGGAGACGCCCTGGACGTCGGGAATCGCAGGCCGATTTCCGGCCACCGTAGGCGCGGGCTTGCGGACGGTGAGCAATGGGTAGCTCGCCGTCTGATAAGGACCAGGCCCGGGTCGACGGCGCGTTTTGTTCCACGCGCGCCTCAAAGAGATGTCAGCAGAATTGACGGGGTCCGTTAGGGCCGATGCCTGCCGGGGGTGCGAAGAAAACCGAGAGGGAGATCGTGGCCCCCGGCAACAGGGCAACCGAAGGAACACGGGTGGGTTTTAGTCAGTAAGAGTCTGACACGCCCTCCCGCTCCGCCCAGAGCGGGAGAAGTTATTTGATGATTTCCCACCCAAAAAAAAAAAAAAAAGGTGTCCGGCAAGAGTCAAAAGAACCAGCTTCTACATTATAAATTATATATCGAACTTATCAATTTCAATTCATAATTATTCGAAGAAAAAATATTCTACAAACCGTGCTTATCAATGTGCCGACAGTCGTTACATACTAGTAGGTATATGTAAATTATTTAATTGACCATTCCTACGAATGTTAATCTTTGCTATTACCATATATATGTACAAATACGCATAATGTAATATTGTCATATTTGCATAAATAAATATATACCTACTAGATCGTTTGAGTAAACGAAAATATTATGTGAATTTATGAACTGGATAATATTATACATACCTATCTAATAGTTATGTACAATAACGCCAATGTATATTATTTTTTAGAGAAGAATATGCAACTCTCTTTATGTGCAAACAAAAACATTGTTTTCCTAGAGGTTTATGTAAAAATGATCACCTCTATATATCTTCTTCTTTTCTCCCTATATTGAAATCGACTTCCAGCTTTACCGGATCCAGCTAAAATTATATGATAACAGGTCATCATCTGCTTAGCCCGACTATGTTGGGGTCGGCTTCCAGTCTAACGGCTGACATGTGCTAGCTGGCATTATAGCAAATAATTTAATTTAATGTTTTGGTGTTGCGTAATGTAAATTATTTTGCATACTCTGGTATAGAATCGAGTTCTTCTAACTTAACAGACAGCTGTGCTGCTGGGGAGTTTGTTGCCTATTTGCTCGGAGTACCCTAATAGTTATATAACTAGACCGTGCTCGTATCATAATTATATTCCTAGTAAGACAGTTCGGAACCGCTTTTATTATTTCGTTTGACTATAACCATCTTACTGCGACATATATATAGTTCGTGCCGATACAAGAGAGAGATACAATTGGCAATGTCTTTTCGTACAAATACCTAAACTAACGTAGGTACGTATACATAGGTATAAGCAGGGGTAGCGTGGATAAGGGCGGGGCTATGGGGTTGTCAGCCGTTACTGTACCGTTAAAGTTAGGGGTGGGATAAGTCGATAGTTTTTTATCGATAGTTTTTTTTTTGTATCTGAGAGTGCTTACTTCTATTTTATTTATAGTTTATGGAATTAACTGATTTAGTTTTATTATATTTGTGTAACGGATGCAATAAAATATAATCTCTCATACCTGTTTATCATTGATTGGCTACATTCATTTACTTAGTATGACTGCACCTATTCGTTAATCGACATGCATATCTTATAATTTTCCTGGTTTTATCAGGATATCTTAAAATAAAAAGAGTCTCTAATAACGTCAATAAAACGTTTCAATATTTGTGTCAAGAGTAAAAAACAGTGAGTTATTGCTTTTACATGGAGCAGACAAGCTTCTGATTTTTGGGAAAGTGACACCTTATAGTATTGTATTCATCTTATTATATTCTTAGTTTTTTTAATGAATAATTTTAATAGGACACTCATACTTAGGATAGAAATAATTCTATATCTCTGCATTATAATTTATAACTTCCTCACTTGAAAAACAAACAAATCAGAACCAAGGACACGTTATATCTCGCATTTTCCTCGAGATAAAGTTATTGGTTACATAAGAGTTATGATTGCAATATTTTATAGTTCAATATAGCGTTAACACAAGTTATAGGCATGCAACCCGCCAGACCTGAGTGACAACTAACATTATTGATAAACGTCGGGTGACTGTGACGGCGGAAAGCGGAAGCGTTTTTTAAGTTTCATTTGTATTGAAGTATAAGTTCGATATTTCTGTACTTCGGAAAGCACGTTAAGCCGTTTATCCCGGGAAGTCAGAAGTCTGGCAGTCTGACGACCAGTCTTATCGAGAGATATCACGTTACCCAGTAATTGGGTTGTGGAGGTTAGATAGGTAGTTGCTCCATATAAAATACTGGTATTCAGCTGCATTCAGTTAGACTGGTAGCCGACTCCAACGCAGTTGGGAAAAAAATAAATTAAATTAAATTAAATATTTTATTGCTAAAAAAAAGCTAAGCAGATGATGATAAGGCTGATGTTAATAAACATTATGTAGCACGTACTTTGGCTTAGCATTATTTCTGTCACTGCTTCACAACTTACAAACTAAATGTGCAAGATAGAGACGAGAACATAAATCTAAGCCAAAGCAACATACTTTTCGGTTGTTTGGTTCTTAATAAATAAAACTCGTAGAGATGTTATATGAGATTAAGCGAAGATGGTTGGGGTTTGCCCTTTTCTCTGAATATTACAATAATGTTGGATGATGCAGAAAAATGCCAGCAGTTCAGACCCTACGCAACATCTGAACTGCTTAACTTTCTTTCAAAGTTTTTGTCAAAAAATATAACAGAGTAACTTCAAATCAAATAATAATGCTAGTGAAAAATTATAATACTCCATTTGACATAAGTTTAGACATTTAAATAAACCTTTTTTACAGTCTGTTCTACCAATTTTGATTTTTTCTTTTATTACGTTGGTGTCATGACAAATGGCAGCTGCAGTACGGTTGGTTTTGTAACCACTCTTTTGCTTTTAATGCCATCTTTATACCGATGATATAGAACTCAAAATTGATTGAACGGACTGTAAAAAAAGTTTGTTTAAATGTCTAATCTTATTTCAAATGGAGTATAAAACAATCGAGTTATTGTTGAAACTATTTTTTTTTTTTTTGTAAAAAAGCGGCTCCATGTCAACCAATTTTGGATTAACACTTTCCACTTCTCGCTACCATTGACACCAGACCAAGTGATCAACAACTTATATCGCCAATTCGTGTAATCAATGCATAACGGGTATGTCATGCAGCAAAAAACTGACGTATGCATTATTATTTATGTGTCCATTTTATATGAGTTATATTTCACGTGGACGCTTCTGCGCAGTCGCAGTAGAAAGTATTACAACTGAAGTGAGTTCTTATTTACGATGCATAACTTTGCGTTATCTTTTATCTAAGACAGCAAGGAATTGTTAATCAGTTACGTATAAGCCGGTTTTTCAGCAAAAAACTGCTGCGGTTAATAAACTCGCTCAAATCGATAAAAATCTTACCGATAACTGTCTTATTCTTCGTATCACTTATGAAGCCATTTTAGTTACAAACTAGAATCAATACGATAATATAAAACAAATTACTTATCGCCCACTATAAACTTATACGGAGAACTGTAGGTGTAGAAGTCTTATTTATTTTATTTTATTATAATCACCCATGCATCGATATCGATAAATTTAGAGACGTCCCATCTCTCACCACCCACCCTTCGATTAGCCGGGTCGCAGTGCACGATATAACTTAACCCCAACGTCGCGCCTAACTTATTGTATTGGTATTCGGCATTCAATTCACTTAGCCCGCTTGAACAAGGTTATATTGTACAGAATTATTTATTTTGTCATGTATTGTTGGGTGTTGCTATGTCTTTTATTTATTTACGGTTGAATTTAGAATGAAATAGTTTTAAAAATTGCGTGACTACATCGCGTAATTTTTTTATGAAATCCTGAAAAATATTAAAAGTCTTTATAGATTGCAAAAGGAAAACGATTCAATTTTGGTTTTATATAATGACTATCTTTTGCTTTTGTGGAGGTCGGAAATGATCCCACGAGTATCCTAGGTGTTGATCCAGTTTATAAACAAGTTTAGGGAAACAGCGGCTTGCCAAATATCATTCAAATCCGTTCAACCGTTTTTGCCTGATTGAGTTAAAAACATTCAAAGTTTGTATGAAATTTTCACAATATTATAATATTATATATAGTAGGATTAAATCCAGGAACTAAAAGACACTAAAAAATCTCTCAAGTACTTTTAGAACTCAGAAACCAGCAAAGAGCAAAAATTAATGTTCGGTAGCAAAAACTTTCGAGCCGATATAAGCTAGATAGAGTTACTATAATATATTTTTTCATACAATAGCAAGTACTCTATATCTATCAAATTATCCACATAAACTTGCCAAACTCAAAGCCGGAATATTACAAAATTATAAAAAAAAAACACATTCAAATAATACAGAAAAATGTCGAAATACTCAAGGTTTCCATCGAAAAAAACTATCGACAATAGTTCGTATGCATGTACCAAATTATTTCAATCGTCGAACCGTGGAGTATTGTGCTCGTGACAAAAGACTGTTGTATAAATTTTGTCAAATAAATGTTTATTACTGTGGATGGGAAGTTGGGAAACGAAGTTTAATCGTAGAAGATTTTTTTGAGCGTTTTTGTGTTATGAAATTTTCGTCATGATTGTTGAGTGGTCTGAGGAGGTTTTTCCAGTCGCTAGGCGCCGTTTTCTTGTATATATATTTAATATATATTTAACACTGAGTGGACAATTTTTTGTTATACATAGGTAATAGATAATTTAGAACAGGCAAGCGTTTTACCAGAAGTCATATTCAAATCACATATTTCAGTCAGTGCCTACTCTGCAGCCAAAATTTATTATTTACTATTTTATACGATTAACGTCAGGGTTTTTTTATTTATACAATTTTGATTTGAGTAATATCTTTTGCTTGGATCGTTCATATCTTCATATATTATTAATAAGTTATACCTGTGTGTGTGTGTGTACCTACGTGGGATGTTTTTTTATGTAACAATTCCATAAATAAGACAATAATAAGATTACGAAGTCATAACAAGGATTAAAGTGCAAAAATAGTTAGGTATAAACAAATGGAAAAAACTACACGTAGTGTTTAACAGCTGTTATAAGAACGTCCGACGGAAACGTATTATTGTGGTTTTCGTAGGTGATATGTGAGCAATCTGCCATTGCGATTCACTTTAGTGATGCAGAAATAATAAAAATACTTCTACACTAAACTTGTAGTAAAAGAAAAATAAATATATCAGCTTCAGCTGCCTATAATTTCATGCAAGTCGTAAAACGTGAATTCTATAAAAACTCGACGACATTTCAGCGCAGAACATCAAAAGCGAAAGACATAAAAATATTTTTATTTGTTGAATGTATAAAATGCATTAAAACACTATCTCCCATTCACAGCAAAGAACCAATTCAATTTTAATTTAATAAAACATCGATATTAGAACTGTCGATATGCCCCACCTCTAGCATCCGTCATCTGTCACGTGAAACTGTAATTGTTATAAAAAAAGAAAACATAGCAACATGGCGGCGGCATATGCGACCACAATGCAATATGTATTTACTTGTACACGCACTGTTATTGTGTTACGAGAAATTTGTGGGGAGCAACACGAATTCGGGGAAAAAATATGTAAAATATGCGCTGTGTTTCGACACGTGCAATTGACAACATTTCTCTTGACTAAAACGTTTGTTTCGGGCCAGAAAGCATAAAATCAGCCTATAAAATTTCTGAATAGTAACAGGTACTGTTTTTCTAAATTTATGCATAAGAATATTTTTAGAATTAAGGCATTTAATATGAGATAACATTACCCCTGTAATCCCCGAAGTGTTAGGCAGAGGTCTACCTAGTTCACCCACATTTCTCCAGTCCCTTGTAATAACATGGGACATTAAGGCATTTAATGTCAATGTAATCATTGCCTGGAACTCAGGGCTCCTCAGAAGAAATATAATAATATAGAAAAATAATAGAACAATATGGCCGTAAAAATTAAAACAAAAGTGCGCAGTGCACATTGGTGCAGTTTTGAATTTGTTCTATTTGACAAACGGGAGTGTTTTTCTAAGAGACTGTGCCATTATTGTAAAACAACTTCCATTTTGTTTCGCAGCCACATTGGGAGCAAAACTTCTAGATCTATGGTTAATATTATAAATGCAAAAGTACCTTTGCCTGTCAGTGTGTCTATCTTTTCACCCTGAAAGCGATTTCTATGAATATACTTTTTATCCCGGTACTGTGTTCCCGTGCGATAATATCCGACCTTAAGCCAACATTCGCACAGACGTAATAAAATCGCGGCGGGATTTTATCGCGCACTAGATTTTCAACTATCGGTGTCAAGCCGAGCGTTGAAAATCAAGTGCACGAAAAAAAATCGTCGCGATTTTATTACGTCCGTGCGAACGTCGGGTAACCCAGGTGAAGCAGCGGGTAAAAGCTAGTACGGAATAAAAATATGCAGTATTCGTACCCACATAATTTATATTTTATATTATTATATAGGTACTTTATCATCAACTGACCGTTTTGTTCGTGACAACATTTTTAATGCCTATCTTAGTCACTTTATGAATCACACATAGGTCCATAAGTAATACAGGTTGCAATTTCCGATGATAATAAATTCTTAGATAACAATCTTAGATGTTGATTATTGATACATGCATTACCGTGGATTGAAGAAAACGTCGGATTAGCTGTGCGAGACTTTTAAAGTTAACTCAAGACAGAAAGGATAAACTAAAAGTAGGGAAAAAAAACATGTATTTTCCACCTAGTCAACTCTACTTGATTTCATCAGTGTGACTCTATGAATAATAATATATTTATTATTTCCTAGCAGGACCCCGCGGTTTCACTCGCAAAGTCTCGATCCCGTGGGAATATCGGGATAAAAAGTATTATTTGGGGTAATCCGGGTTATAAACTATCTGTGTGCCAAATTTCATCAAAATCCGTTCATTAGTTTTTGCGCGAAAGAGTAACAAACATCCATCCATCCTCACAAACTTACGCATTAAAAATTACACATACAAATATCATTTTTTAGATTTAGAATACATATAAATTACATTTTTATAGAATATAAAAACATTTAAAAATAATATAAGATACAGTAGCCCACCGGTATCGGTACCAGGGTCCAAGAACCGGCGCAGCGATCAGGGCTCCAGAGAGAGGAATCTCCTAACAATAAGCGTCGTGTCAAGAAGTCCATTAGTTCCCACTGTAGGGCAAAGGATTGCCATCAGTCCTTCCACTTATCCCTATCTACTGCTGTAATGCCAAAATGCCGTATCGTTAACAAAAAACACGCTTTAAATATTTCAGAAGCTATTCTTAAAGGATACCTCTATTATCATTACTGAAGAGGAATACACTACTCATTTCGATATTAACCGCAGTATCAGTGCAAGTAAAATTAGTGATAATTTATAGAAACTGTCAATTAACGTTCTTTCATTTTCGGTTCGAGAAAGCAGGAGCATATTACTGTTAATATTACTCAATTTTCTCGTCGGTAATAAGCTCCAATTTCATTTAGGTTTTCAAGTCATTAATATTCGTTCTTCCCGCATGTCATATGTAATCCTCCTACGCCAGTTCCAATAGGAAGGAAGAAACTTCACTCATAATCAACATTCAACAACATCCCAAGTTGCACAATACACTACAACTATGACCGCATTTCACAAACCGATCCTTACCAGTACCTAGAATTATTTCTATTTCTGCCTTTACCCAATGTTGCCAACCTTAAAAAAAGCAGCCCTGTTCCCATAGGTTTCGACAGCGGACGGCGGTATGCACACAGTCGGCAATGCGTACATCGCGCGGCGCTCACAAAGACGTGGTGGACATACGTGGCATAGCTTTGAGAAACCGGTGCCCTCTCGCATACAGCTATTCCAGCACTTCCAGGGACTGGTTTATGTTGTACTGCTTGTATTGCGGCTTGTTAATGTAGGGTAGGCAGGAAACTAACTAACTCTTGATTTGTGTCACCACAATTTTGCCGAAGCCAAAAAATGCATGCACGTTTAAAAAAAACTTATTTGACAGCTGTCAAATTGACAACGTCAATTGAATGTCATTTGTCAATATTCAGAAATGGTCAAAAATCTGTCATTAGGTTAGAATTAGTTAGATTTTAGTCACTGTTATGTTGATATTTTTATCTTGAAATGATAACACCGCCTTGTGAGTGTATTTTGAACGGAAAAAATTATAGCCTCAAAAATATCAAGGGCTACGCAACTAAACTCTATTATCATCACTTTTATATGAAAGAAAGAAAGAAAATAAATTTATTTGACCCAGGTTTAGGCACACAAATAAAAAAGAAAAACAGAAAACTTCAAACAGTATTGTGTGCCTCGCGGCTGCGACAAATAGGCCCAGTTCAGCACAAATGCCAGACAACTAGTGCTATTTTCAACTGAACCTTATGTTACGAGTACGTCTTACGGATGTAAATCAGTTTTATATTGTCTGTAAATATTTAAATAAAAAATAGATGAGTGTAGCAATTAATAATAAAATCAACATGATACAATTAAGTTTAAAAAAAAAAAGATTTATACAGAGGTGTTTAACAAAATAATTAAAATGGTATGGTTGCACAATAAACAAAGGACTGTCAATAAATAATAGATAATTTTATTATAATACAATTTATATCAATGAATCATTTAGGTTGGTATGAGTTCTGGGGATACAGCATTAGACAAGTTATAGCAGGTATGCGGTGCGGGGACAAGTGCGCTTGCGTCTCTTTGATCATTGCTACTGTAGGGCCGTAAAGGAAGCACTTACGGTATTTAAATCGTATCGGTTCTAATTAACGCAGTCATCGGATGTGCTTTAATTCTATAGAATCGAAGATATTACATATATTTTCTCAATACTTAGTAGAAGTTTATATATATATACTTACTATAAAAATATAATAAAGCTGAAGAGTTTGTTTGTTTGAACGCGCAAATCTCTGGCACTCATTTGATAGACCAATTCATGAGGAAGGTTACAGGTTAACAAGGCTACAAAAAGGCTAGTTACTTTGTATACCTAGTTAAAATAGTTACGGTTTTGTTTTAAAAGCAAAATTGTGTAAGTTAAGTTACGACTATTGTGGTTTAAAAGAGCTTTGATTATCTGTGGCAGGCAATTACCGTTTTCGGTAAAATTACATTGTTGCATGTCTTTAACCTGGATCAATTTAAATATGGAACTACAGTCCGGTCGTCGAGAGAATGCATTCCTGACACCTGTCAGTTGGACAACTTCTAAGTTAGTTACTGTAAGGATTAAATTCGCATAACACATATTCGTTGGTATGAAACCGACAGGTGTCAAGAACGTTTTCGCTCGACGCGGCCGGCTGAACTGTAGCTTACTAGAATATTTATCTAGATTTCTAACTAAATAAAATATTAAAACAATTTAAAACTGCTCTACGATTTCTGTTCGTCATACGACGCGTTTTTTCAACCGCGATTTTATAATCAACTATACCTACTAAACATTCATAGAATCGATATTAACTGAAATGACACAACACTATTAACACATTAAAAGACAATTTACTGTTCGATATTTAAATCGGAAAACCATTAATCAAATCAGAGCTTAACTTTACGACTACTATCACCAACTGTCAAACCAAAAAGTAGAATTTGACAAATGAAAAACAAAACACGTCATATTTTACGAAACATCACAAACCATCACACATTGTATCAATCACTTTGGACGACTCAATCAGTTTACCAATCAGTAAATGAAAAATATAAATAATTAATCGACAATATATAAATGTTAATGTGGTGGCAGTGGTGCATAAAGCGGTCCACGGATTGAAAAAAGACAGTAGCCGCTGCGTGTTTCTGTTGGACAGTGAATGATGTGGAGTTGACTTTATTTTATTTTTATTTATATTTTTGCAATTGCAGTTTTGCGGTGTTTGCTCTTTTTGTCTTTCATAGAGTTTTGTTTATAGGTACCTACTGTCGCTTTGTTGTAGGTGGAAAAACGAATTATAACTCTTTTTTTTTTTTACTCAGAGTGTTAAAATAAAATTGCTGAATTGTATCCAACGATGTATTCCTTCACCGTTTTGAGAACAATGGTGATGAAATTATTTACACAAAGTAAAGCCTTTTTTTTTGGGTGGTAAATCATCAAATAACTTCTCCCGCTCTGGGCGGAGCGGGAGGGCGTATCAGACTCTTACTGACTAAAACCCACCCGTGTTCCTTTAGGTGCCCTATTGCCGGGGGCCACGATCTCCCATTCGGTTTTCTTCGCAACCCCGGCAGGCATCGGCCCTAACGGACCCCTTCCCAAAGTAAAGCCTGGGTTCGAAGTTTGAAAAATTCGAAGATATGTGACATCTACCAACTCGCACTGGGCCCGCGTGGTGGAGCACAGCCCACTCCCTCTCCAAGAGAGGAGGCCTGTGTCCCAGCAGTGGGAACATTATAGGCTGATTATGCTTTTGCCATCTATTCAATCATCGTTTATTTTTTTGTAACAAGGCACAATGATTTTTTTTTAAACTTGTTTTCGTGTAATCGAGCTAAGCATTTATGCAAAGATATATTCATTCATATCCATAAAATTAAAAATAACTTAATAATCCAACAGTCGGACTAAAAAGCAATAACATCCAATCACAATTTTATTGCAAAAAGAACTTTACGTCTAACTCAATAAAACTCAAATTAGTTTAATGAATTTGAACAGGTGCTAAATGTCGACACCCTTATCATAATCCAATAAATTAGTGATGCACAAACGCGTTTTACATATCGATACATTAGTGTTGTGACAAGCACATTAGGCGGTCCATTGGCAATAAAAAAAATATGAGCATTGAATATTTAGCGATAACGATGTTACTTTTTGCTTCATGTAATTGTTTTACATTCATTTTATTACTCTAAATGGTTATTTTATAAAGATATGAAATAAGTTTCTAGATGTTTTTATCTTTAAAATTCTAGGACGTATCCGCAAAGTGGCAGTAGCTGCAATACATTTTTACATAATGCGACATCGAATTTTGCATATAAATTACTTACTCGCTTGTAAATGTTTTGTTTTGAATGTGGCATTTGAGATACAACTAAAAGTAATGTATATGTTATAGGCAAACTCCGAAGCTCCGGCGCTCCTAGGTTGGACTGGTCAATCCTCAGGTCAGACTGAATGACTTAGTCAAAGCCCAAACAAATGTAAATTTTCGGCCTTTGACTAAACAATTTTCGTTAAACCTGGGAGAGACTAATTTGGTCAGGCAAACGTCAAAACACAATTTTATTAAATCGGGGTTTGACGAGTCAAACTCCGATATAGGTATGAAGTGTCTTATCTTCGTATATTTGGAAGCATTTTATCATTTAAGCAGCTTTCAAGTCTTAAGAACCGCTTAACTCTGCCAGTTCTGACACCTGATTGGTCAGCTTACGTGATTTTCACTTTTATATTTGAGATGCTTTGAGAGAATGCCGTGTGGCATTAGGCCCGCCTTTTGTACGATGTGCAATAAAGTATAAAATAAATAAATAAATGCTTTGGAATATACGGAGGTTAGTTTGTAAGATTAGGTATAAAAAAATAACATTTTTAAAATTTTGATGTTTATTGTTTTAATAATTTCTTAAGTAATTAAAATGGAAAATTAATCATTTTTCTTTTGTTTTTTTTTTTTTGTTTTTAGTAACAACAACACCGTTTGATTCACTCATCTTCAATTTTACACAATTACACGCCCGCACGCTCAATGAACGAACATGAAATGACAAAACAATCGGTCGGAACACCGCGAGAGACATTATGAACCTGTTTAAACATGTTCAGATCAACGTTTGACCGAGTTTTGCAATCGCTTCTAGGATTGACTAGGCCAAAACCGAAACAGAATAATTTACTTTCGACGTTTGACTGAAAAGTTAGGAGCTCCTGGGTTTGACTAAAAATACTTCAGGCAAAGGGCGAAATTGAAATGTATTTCGGGGATTGCCTGATGGCTTTGGCCAAACCTAGGATAAACCAGTCCTTCCGCGAAGAGACTGTGTATCGGACTTTGACTATAACATATACATTGAAGGAACAAATTGGTTTTACGGTGACTTTTTACAATAATAAATATAATTAATCAAATTGATTATTGTTTAATTGAATGCTGTCATGACTTATTTATTTTAAAAGTAACATAAACTTTTACTATCAACCGTCTTAGTTATACCATACAAAAAAAAACGACATAAAAATCTTCTGAATTAATTTTACTACAGAAAAAAATCTCTCAAGCGAAATTTTAACTGCCAATTAAAAAAATTGCAATTAACTCCACCGGTTCCGTAGCATCCTCACAAAATCTTTCCTACCACGTCTCGGTCACATAGGTCCTGTGTTTTACGCCGAGAAAAACATCAACATTCCCCTTAGAAGGAAAAAATATCACTCATGTAATAAATTTGATGACCAGTTTGTTTGTCACTCAATTGTGGAACGGGTTCACGTATTACGAAAAGAGTAAAATTATTTTTGATGTGAAATTGAAAGTATTGGTTTCTGGATTCAATGAGAATGGTATATAATTAGAGATAGATGAAGATCTAGATATTTAAAATGTGGGTGTTCTATATTCTAGATTAGATGAGTAGATTGATGAGATCATAATTTGTTAAAAAATGGTAAACAGTTAGGGCTGAAAGGTTCTGGAGTGGCGACTGCGTACTGAAAGACGTACCGCTGGAAGGCCTCCCACAAGGTGGACCGATGTCCTTGTGACAGCCGCAGGAATCCGCTGGATGAGGAAAGCACAGAAACGGTCGAAGTGGCGGTGCTTGGACAAGCCTATGCCCAGCAGTGGACGTCTTTCGGCTGAAATGATGGTGATGATGATAATAAAACAGCTGCCATCAATAGCGTTGTCAATTGACAGTCCAGATTTCAGATTAGTTTAAGGATCCATGATTATCTATGACCATCTATTGGCTCTGGTTAGAAACTATTAATAGTACAACATCAAAATGTATGAGACCGCTCTCAAACCTTGCAACTTCATTTATTTCGCTCAATAGATACTCAATCAAACAAAACCCATGTCTATGTTTTTTCCAGCATTACGTGAATCAAAAACAAATGCCATCTAAGGCCGCCATTATAATGTGCGTTGACCATTGACTCAGTTTACCATAAATAAGTACTTTATCTTACAGCTCAGTGATACAGCAATTTATTGCTAATCGCGTTTATAGAGTATCCATGTCGATATGTTTTTTATCGACACTTGCACGTCACTAGAATTACGTAATAATGAATTTATGAGATTTTTATAGTGTCTTAGACTTTGTGTGCAGTTTTGCTCGCGTGAGAGAATTAAGTCTTTTAATATTGTTGTAAGTGTTTTTTGCTGTTTAAAGATTTATGCACTATTTTTACGAGCATTTTCTCTTATTGGGTGAACAGGAGTGTGGCCATAAGTAATAGTAAGTAGTGGTTTACAAGATTTATTGCTAATTGCTTAAGATTAAAACATACTCATTAACATTTAACAGTCAAATCAATGCTAAGTACCTACCACTAGCTGTTAACATTATACCTATCAACACCACGTTTCAATTTCAATATTATAATTACCAGTTCTTCCTTTTAGTAAACCGCAGTTATTTAACCATATTTCATTGCCTTACTAATCCATTTGTTTTTAAGTTGGTACAACCTAACACACCCACAAAAATCACTGCATATCTCTTTTATTCTGTCCGAATAACATTGCTTGGTATTTAAAAAATTAACTTGCAAAAACTGAATACGAACGAACCTCGGAAAAAGTCTCGATAAGTTTTTGCGAGCTAGTGAAAGGCCGTATGTTGGGTAGCTGTGAAATATCTTTATCGGCGCCGACTCGATTTTATAGCAACAGAGAACGGTGTGTTAGTGTCGATGTTTTTTATCGATATATTTTTGGATTACGTGCGGCTGTCACTAATGTTTTTGACAGTTATTGTTAGACTACATTTTTATTAAGATTGCGTTTAAAAAAAAAAAATTTGACAGTGATGAGGAATTTTCCATCTTAAGAAAATTCATAGCGTTAATAATAATATATTAAGTTCTATAATTATCAAGTTGTTTACTGAATATCCAAATTAACCCTTTTTACACCCCAAAAAGCAACCTTAGTAGACTAAAATAAAAACATCCACAAATTGAAGCACATTACTCAATTTATTTCCAAATTACAGACATATGCCGAATTATTTGATCCCCCGTTGCCGTAGCAACGCCCCACACAGCAGGGCTGTCGAAATCGCGGCTAGCACGCCAATTACAATTAGCGATCGTATTATATTTGTACCAGCCCTTGTTATTAACAAATTGGCTTCAGTTTTGTTAATCAGATCTTCATTGTATTTGTTTGTGTCAGATTTAATTTATAATAATTGTTCGTCTATTGTGAGATGGAGGATCTTTTGATGTTTTTTTTTAGCAAAGAGCAAGCTAAGCTCGGAGTATCTTCGGAGGATAATGATCCGGAAGAGAAGGTACTTACTGACAGTTCTTGCAGAGCTGAAGGACAGTCAGCCGGCCATGTCTGTTGACGGACCGATCGCCGTCGGAGCACATCAATCAATCTGCCTAGCCTTTTCCCAACTATGTTGGGGTCGGCTTTCAGTCTAACCGGATGCAGCTGAATACCAGTATCTTTACGTGGAGCGACTGCCTATCTGACCTCCACAACCCAGTAACTAGATAATACGATACCCCTTGGTAAAACTGGTTGTCAGACTTTCGGGCTACTGACGATCCGTAACGACTGTCAACGGTCCACGAAAAGATCCGCGGCTATTGGAGCAGATGACTTCAATATCCATGAACATCATGATCTTCTTCATCTTCTTTTTCTTCTTGATGATGCGTATCATTCAAGAAGTCAGTTGTAGCATGTCATTTTTTTTCTCTAATAGCTATCATCTCAGTAGTCACTTTCTAGACAAATCACTGATCACAAAATCTATCCATAGTTTTTTTGGTGTTCTTCCATTACGACAGCAATCCATTTTTATACTCTTAACTCTTTTCTCAGCATTAGGAACAAGGAGGAAGAGGTCGGGGCTAAGTACTAACAGCCGCATGGGTCGATCTATCAGGTTAAGCTATGCTTGCCGGAGTTGGTCCGTGGATGGGTGACCATTTCTACATACCGAGACTGCCGCAAGAACGTTAAGCCCAACGGCTTAACGTGCTTGCGGCGTGCGGCGTGACAGCCGGGACCAACATCCCGGCTGTCATTTGTGGTTCTTTGACAATCGTTACAGGTCGTCAGAGGCCCGAAAGAATGACAACCAGTCTTACCAAGGGTTATCGTATTACCCAAGTACTGGGTTGTGGGGGTCAGATAGGTAATCGCTTCATGTAAAATACTAATATTCAGCTGCACCCGGTTAGACTGGAATCCGACCCCAACATAGTTGTAAAAAGGCTAGGCAGATTGATTGAACTCTTTTCTCAACATCTCATGCATACCATGACATCTGATTTCTAACTAACTGTTTTATTTCTGTTTTATTAATAATCTATTCTTCTCAGTTACTGGTCACCATTAATTCCCCATATCCTTTATTAATGACCTACCAATAAGCTTCCTTTAACCCTCCAAAGCTCTCGTTACACAATAACGAAGTGAATCGGAGAGCGGCTGTTATTTGAAACTCAATTATGTTACTGTTTTCATTAATTTGGTTCAACTGTTGCAAGTGATGTTGGGTTAAAACTTGAATTTGCATTCATTGGAGAGGTTTTTGGAGGGTTAAAGGGCTTATAAGGATGATGATTCTATTAGTATTGATGTTGAAAAAAAACACTTAAAATCACTAAATAGTTGCTAAACATTGAAACCTTTGAAAAAGAAGCAGGAAATAGTTTGAGGAAAATCTTGAACCTTAAACTATAACATGGAGATGTAGAGAATGACGAGAATGAAGAATAATAAGTAAACTTTATTAAAATCTAAAAGTGAATTAGATTGAGATCTATTGCGCAGAAGACTATGATAAACATATAAGAAGGAATATACAAAATGATGCTGATAATCATCAAGTCGAAATAGAGGAATAATCAAATAGAATGGCTTATTTCCATAAGAAAGCCAAACAACGAAACTGAAAAACTTAAATAAAAAAACAGAATAGAGAGTTGAATACTGAATACAATTCCCAACAAAACTCTTAAGCAACAGTCCTCAAAATTCACATCAATCATACGAAAACGTACAGCTTGAATTTTCTCAGAAACCAGACCAACTCCCACTTATTAGGTACCTACCAACCGTTCATTCTACCCACCAACTTAAAAACATACCCACGAAAGCAACCCACAAACGCTACCAGTTTTTATCCCAACGAAATAAGATGCATTGTTAGAAAAAATTACAGAAAAAGTAACTTTGTTTTACCCAAGATTTTTTTCTATTTTTTCTTCGTATTGTCTCAAAGAAACACGCGAAGCAACAATTGCTTGGTTTTTCTTCAAGACGGAAGTTGCCATATAATTATTTTCAAATTAGACGCAATTGTAGATTTCGGATGTCTCTGCCTAGGCCGTGAGAAAGATGGTGACATTTTTTTTTGTTACGTCAAGTTGAATCAAAATATGTGATTTGATTTTAAGTGTACACCCGAATTTGGCGTGTGAATGTAGAAAAAATAAGGACGGTTATTGTGTTACAATAGCTCAAATCATGAGAAGGGGTGACTGTCAACAGGTCGTGAGTTCTCTACTAACATGTCGAATTTTTGAGGTGAAGCCACTGCTTGCATGAAAAACATATTTAACTTAGTTTGAAGAGAAAATGTTAAGGAAAGATTAAATATCGATAGCAGAGGCAATAAGGAAGGAATTAATTTAAAAGAGAAAATATAAATCTTTACTTTTCCAAATGGTGGAGTTTTGATAGAGATTCATAATCAAGAAGACATACGAGAAGTTGTCAGGGATATATTAAGTATTTTAAATCATACTCCAATAGCACTAAATGAGTCTAGTCATTTGAGTTATTCATAGGGTTTTTGTTAGAGAGCTACAATTTTCAAATCAGTGCAGGTGTTTAGATAAATTAACCCCTTTATAGTTAGTTTTACTTGCCTTTTAATTTAAGTTTAACTGTAAGTACTTCCTTGTCATTCAAACACAGGCTGATAAATGCACAATTTGCTTTTACTACCCTTAACAGCTGACCATTATAACCATCAAGTATGTTCTTTAATATTATTATGTTAAGACTTAGGTATAAGTATTTAAGTGGTAGGTTAGGTGTAAGTATTTGTCTCCTATAAATCTCTATTTTAATCTAGTTTTAATTACTGTTTAGCTTCATATTTACTTAAATAACACGCGAGCGAATACATCTATTATCTTGGCGCATACTCTATCAAATTTTATAAATTTTTCACGGTCCCATTCACTTTAGATATGGTGATTTTCTTACTTTAAGACGTTTATTTGGTTTAAAAAATAATAAATGCTTTATATTTCTTTCACATACCAATAATTTACATAAGTCTGCCTTTTCGTTTAGTTTTCATTGTAATCGCTTTAAATCTTCATCATCATTATCATTGTCAGCCTTTTCTCTCCGTGTATAAGCTTCCTCCCTTTTGTGCCATGTTTCCCTAGTCTGTGCTAGTCTCACCCAGCTTTAAACTTACTTACATAAGTTCTAACAGTGGATAAATCAATATATTTTTTGTTAATCTTTAACATGACTCAGTGATTTCTGTTTAACTTGATGAGTATACAGAAGCATCCAAGCGTGTCACGGTTCAAAATAAGACTGAACTATCTGACATCACAAAGGGTTGTCCTCTACAAGGTCACATGATGAAGTGCTTCTGATGACATCATTAGGTAAAGTGACATGATCAACTTCAAAAAATTATAAACCGTAGAAACGAAGGAAACGAAAGATAAAATGACAGAATCGAAGATGATTTCTACGCGTGAAATCAAAAATTAAGCAAATAAATGCTTATAGGAAGAGATGAGAGAGAAACGTCCATTCTTCGTAGAGATAGAAGTGGTCAGCAAAAATTTTGAAATCAAGAAGAAAATTGTCAATAAATGAATTGTTAAGTATTAATTCACTTGGAGTTAATAAAAAAAATCGAATACGAATTGAGCAAGAGCGATGGACAATGCTTGTTAAATTTCAATTAGGAGATATAAGTCATTTGCTTTATTCAAAGTGGGACAGTTACAGGCCGATATTATGGATTAAATCCATAAATAAAATCTTCCTTCTTCCATATAATTATATGAAAATCAATTGACGTGCGTTAGTCTCGCAAAAAATCGAAAATAGCTAGAACGATTGTGATGAAACTTTGGTAAGTTGCTGTGTGTAAGCTGGAGAAGGCTGATAACTAACAAAAAAATAAATATGAAAAAGGTATTGCAACGCAAAAAGGCATTAACTAGTAATGAATAGTAATACAAAGCAATGATAACATCTGTACACTAATCCTTGAGAAGTCTAGTTGTACTAGAATCTGCATAAGCGGTTGAGTAACCGTTAGAATCAGGGATGCCATGAGACATATTGAGCTATTTTTCATTAACAGGTCTACCAGAAATGATTGACTGAATTTATGGCATGACAATACTAAAGAAATAAAACTTCTTGGTTTGATGAAAATAATGTATTAAAAGAAAGAAAAAAAAAATGTTATAAATAAATAAAAACAAAAACAATTTACACCAAAATAAAAATTGTGGAGAGAGAGAGGAGTAAGAAGTAATAACATATGGATCGGAGAATTTTGTGTAATATATCAGAGTAATTGTGTGTGGGGCTCGTGGCTAAATAATAACAGCCACACGGTTGATCGAACATTAAGCTACGCTTGTCGACGTCGATCCGTGGATGGGTGACCATACATTACATATCGAGATCCCTCCGTGCCTTGGAAAGCACGTTAAACCGTTGGTTCCGGGTGTCATTTGTAGATCTTTGACAGTCGTTACGGTTCGTCAGAAGCCCGAAATACTGCCCACCAGTTTTACGAGTACCAAGAGGTATCTGATCAGCAGTCGCTCTATGTAAAACACTGGTGTTTAGCTAAATCCGGTTAGACTGGAAGCCGACGCCAATATATTTGGGTAAATGCTAGGCATATGATGATTTTATTTATTTATTAGAGACTGGCTGAACGTACAATACGTTCAGCCATATTGCAGAAATAACAATTCAGACCACCGCCAGCCCTATCTACAAAGGTTGTATTAAATTTTCCTATAAATAATTACAATTGACAGGTTTGGCTATATAACGGTCTAGATTCTAGAGTCTAGATCTAAATCAGCGGTTATGCTTCAGTAAGCAACGTCGCCGGTAGGGGGCGTCGTTGACTGAGCAAAATGGATGGGTGTCCAGAGAAAGTGGGAACTTTCCATGTTACGATGGAAAATTGTAGCAACGTGAATTGTGTAGAATGTTATGGATTTTGTGTTTAGTTAGTTGACAGCTGCATCCTTGTGGTAATAATATAATAATTTTTGATTGACAACCCGTTCGATATTGGTTATTTTTGTACAAAGTAGTGATATTTTTGTACAAATTAGTGATTTTTTTGTCAAATGTGATCACGTTAGTTAAAGCATAAATAACAATCAGCCCATTAATTTCCCACTGCTGGGACACGGGCCTCCTCTCTTGGTTCTCCAAAGCAGGCTGTAATCCACCACGCGGGCACAGTGCGGGTTGATAGATGTCACATGTCTTCGATTTTTTGCTTTTAGGACATGCCGGTTTCCTCACGATGTTTTCCTTAACCGTTTTGCTACGTTTTTTCCTACCTTTGTAATCCTTCTTTCTCGTTTCATTCCTTTCACAAATGTTTTTTTGGTCGGCTTTTGTTTTTGTTTTTATCAATCGCAAATCAAATGCGTCAAAGTCGTCAAATATGTTGTAGAAGATTGCTGTCATTTACGTCTTTATACAATACGTCTAGTAGTCGGGTCGCCAAATAATCATAAATCCTTGGACCTTAAGTGAGGGTACAACTTTTATTTTATGATTGACCATATACCTACCATAATCCGTGGGGTGCCTTTAGATGTGTCTTACAATCATTTCAGCCAAAACACGTCCACTGCTGGACATAGGCCTCCCCCAAGCACTGCCAACCAGTTCTGCTTCTCGCATTTAATAACATTACAGATACGAAATGCTAACTATAAGGTCTTCGGAAAACGTTAGTACTGCCTAAACATCTATTGTTTTTGAGATTATAATTCTTAGAAAGTGATATAAAATCTGAAATTCATCAATATTTAAATAATTTAATAATTCATTATTTAGTTACTACTTATGACCGCTAGATGGCACTGCATGATTAATGAGTAGGTAGCAATTAGGAATATTCACGAGGTTTCTGATTTATTTATATATGTGAATATGTGAATATTGAGGTCAATATTGTATTGGTAGAAATACAACTACCGGAAATTATACATATCTTGACTCTAGCAAAGTTATTTATAAAAAAAAAACAAAAATATTTAAATCCATTTTCAACTTAACAAAAATACCAACACGTATTATTTAAAAACGGAATCACAGACATCAATTTCATACACACGCACACAAGGCCATGAAAAATGATTGTGATTGTACCTCTTCGCTCATTATGAACGCCTGGTACATACTTATGATTGATGTTCGTAGATTGTCCGACGGAAAACCATGAGTAATGTTAAGAAAATGTATAGTATACTTGTGTTTTATTTACTGATTTCTGTACCTAAACACATAGGTTTACATACAACCCACAGTTGTTATCAGAAAAATTATACTCGGAACATTTTTCTACACATAGATTATTTGGCATATCGAGACTCCGTTAAATCGTCTTTGACAGTTACAAGCCCGAAAGTCTGACAACTAGTCTTATTACCGGGTATCGTTTTATCCAGTAACTGGGTTGTGGAGGTCAGATAGGCAGTCGCTCCAGGTAAAATACTGGTATTCAGCCGACTCTAATATAGTTGGGAAAAAGCTAGGCAGATGATGATAAGTAGAGAATATTTATTATACTAGAGGCATCCTATCACAACTCCATGCCAGAGTCTGTGTTTCCTGATAATTATAGCATGGGAGTCTTCAAGACACTAGTTAATAGGTTACTTCCAGGCGTGCTCCTCATCATCGCTTATCATCAGGTGAGATAGTTGTCAAACGTGAGACTATCCAAAATAGTGAAAAAGATTTTTTAGGCACTCCCCTATATCCATTCATAATACCTGTCAATAAAATGCCTCATATCCAGTAGAAGACTATAAAGATGATAAATTTTGTAGTATTTTTCCGTGTAGCCGTCATCAACATCGCCACGATTGATTAAGTGAATTTGCAGTATCCTTTCAAGAACTGATAACATCATAGCAATCCAGGTATTCTTATGTCAGACACAAATTGCTCAGAGTATGACTAGAAGGTAGATAAATCGTGATTAGAAGAAAATTCCGACAGTTGGTCAAACTTTCAGTCAGAATTTTAGAATTGAGTTCTGGAGCGAAACAAGTAGCTTATTTTAAACATTTTCTTGGTAAAATGAGTCCTAGTAGCGTAAATTGCAGAATATAATTGTCCTTGTAACCTAATATTAGTAAAAGCTTAATTAAGTGTCGCTTGTTATTATTATTATCTATGTATGTGTACTTCCTTTTACGTGTCGGGAAAATAACTGTAATTCCTAGTGTACTACTAGGAGATGTTGTATGTCGCAAAATCAGGCGCTTTTAGTGGTTTATATTATAAAGACAAGGCTCTTTTGCACATTCTATGGTGCTTCATCGTGTTGCTAAAGATCGGAGAGCTTTCCAAAATATAACAAGAGAAATACAGGTTCAAAAACAGAACATAATATAAAATTTAAAAAAATGGTATTCCAAAATTCCAAATACAAAAATCGATTTCCATGTCATTTCGTCACGCCATAACCTAAAAACTATCAGTCCTTTACAAAATACACCTTATTGTCTTCGTTTTAAGGTTTGAATTTATTTGTAGTGCCATAATTGTCACTGAAAAGTACCGGGTAGATGTTGCGGTATTTTTGCCTCACGTACCGCGGTCTCGAGTTGAGATCTGTCATTATTGTGATAACACTGTCTGTCTACGTGAGGAGAACTGTCCGTTGGCGTAGTGATGCGATTAGGTCGATGGTGGTTATCGATAATTTTGAATTACTTTTTTTAAATATTGGTTGGAAAAGTAGGACATGAAAATGACAATAAGACAACTGTTATTTTTTGAGTCATAAGATTTTGTTTTGGAAATGATGAATTTAATTTGAGCAAGGTGCAAATGAACATAAAAAGAATAGTATGTTGATTTGTAACAGTACCTCTCTTTTAATTTGTCAATTCCATCACCGTTTTGATCTTTACCAAAATGACGATAGTCATACCGAAAAATAACCGAATTTCACATTAATTGATTGCTGACTACGCTCCCAAAAGTATATAAACCTCTCCACACTACTATGACTCTACAAGTCACGAGTGGTTCACCACGAAATAACCAGAAGCGAAGCACAAGACCAGTATCCCAAAAATCGAGCTGGCAAACTCAAACGTACACCATCCATGACAACTGTCACAAATGACATGACAGCCGTTATATTTCAAGTGCCCTCCATTTTACTTTACCCTATAAATTAAAAAGCCGTGACGTTTCGACTCGATGTGCCCAACACTATATTCATACTTACAGCTATCCGAGTTGTTTACAAACATATAATTACTTGGTAGGTCGATGCATATCTTAGGTATGTTTGTGTGCGTTTTGATAGCTGTGTGGGTGTGTGCATGAAAGGTGTGGGGTGAGTGTGTGTGTGAAAACTAGTTTTCTTGGTGTTTGAGTGATTGTAAGTCCCAACGACCACACACACAGTCGAATGATCAAATTAATTAATTTATTGTTTTTGATTTCATTATGTGGGTCGTAAATTTGTTTTTGGTTAGTGGTAAGATAAATAGTTGTCATTCCGGGTTAAGTTTTACATGACATGTGTAAGTTATAACTCGTCCGATTGTTAGTTAATAAAAGTAATATTTAATAAATATGTCAATAAAAATGATAAAATATGGAAGTAGGTTAGGTTAGGTTACCAACTATTTTCATTGTGTTTATTATAAGCTACAGGAATATCTCCTTGACAACCTGATTTCGAGGCATCCTAGCAGATTGGCCCTACAGATTAATTACCTGGATAACTAAATCGAGCATCTGTCATTCTGACGTATTTATATATGCATGCACGTCTTATAAACATAACCTAAAATAAAACATTTATTTTTAAAACGACAGACAATTGGAACTATTAATATTTAGTTAAACATGAGTTATTATTATAATCTGTTTCGTTTTTTTTTTATCAGAAACAATACGAAATTAGTAGAATTACACACATCGCGTGACGGTTTTTATAAACTCATTGCAATATATAAAAATGTTGTGTCAATTTAAAAACTTTTGCAACGTTCGCAAAATTATGTTTGGACTGTTTTTTTTTTATTCAAGGTCGAAATTGGAACACCAAATAGTTTTGAAACTATGATGCAACCTCTAAGGTCGCTTCGAATATAGAATGCAATTTAAAATTAAGCAGATGGCAGCATATTCGCACAATATGAGAACAACCAATCAGAGCAATTTAAGTTGACATTAGCAATAATGTCAAATCTTATTGACCAATGGAATTGCATTATACAAATGTGGTGGTGGCGTAAGTGCCACAGGTGTTTTGATTTTATATGTCTGGTATCTACATGAAAGCTCGTTAACTGGAAACCTAAGATGTGATTAACTTATTGAATGAATCCCTCACTACACGTATATTTTTTTATCCCTAAATATATTATACAAACATAAACATAATATCACGCCTTGTTGCCCCGAAGGATTGGGCAGAGGTGTCCCTGTAGCAGGTTCACTCATATTTCGCCAGTTATGTTTTAAGTCCCTTGTAATAGAGGGCGAGCCTATTGCCATCAACCGGGCACAAATCCAAATTCCGAGCTGCTACTGTGAAATTTCAGATAGAAAAACCCAATAACACTTTGCCCGACCCGGGAATCGAACCCACGACCTCAAGCACCACCTCATAGGTGTATGCATATATTACACTTAACATTAAAATCACGTAATTAATTTAAAAATAATATAATTAATTTAATTCTAGACTTTATTTTAGAGTTTTAGAACTCTTATAAAAATAACGATAAGACAAACGTTTAAGGCTTTTTTTTTTACTGCACTTGGTAACATAGATCAAATACAAATTTTACTTCAAGGTGCGATTTAATTGCCAAAGCATGCCATGTAGATCGTAGGTTCAACCCCAGACAGGTACTTTACTTTGTGTAAATTATTTCATCAACAGCTCTCGAAACGGTTAAACATAGTGAAGAAATCGGTATGTCCTAGAAGCAAAAATTCGAAGACATGTGACATCTACCAACCCGCACTGGGCCCGCGTGGTGGATTATGGACCACTCCCTCCCACTGAGAGGATGTCTATGTCCCAGCAGTGGGAAAATTATAGGCTGTTATTTATGCCAAAAGTTGAAGAAAAAAAAAATAGTTGAACCTCCATTTAAACAGTGTTTAGACGATGTAATTCATTTGTTGCATCAATTTTATTGTATATTTTATATATAAACTTGAATCGTGTAAAAGAAAAGATACATCCTTACATCATCACATAATCGCTTTTTACGATACCCACCACAAGAGAAAGGGTAGCTAAAAACCCAAAAACGATAGTAACTTTAACAGTAGCACAGAACCAACGGTTTAATTCACTACACGCCCCGCTGATTATGCAAAATTTTGCACTAAATATATTATAAAACTTGACACCCGAACACAATTAGGCATTTACTAACTAAAAGCTGATATCAATCTTATACACCGTAATAATAGCAATTATAATGCTTAAACACCACTTTTAAAAGTGTAATAATTAATTATTTTTATCTATTTAGTACTGTTTTTGGTAAATTTTTAACTGGTTGGTTGTTAGCATGATGTATTTAATTATAAATGGTTTGATTTGGTTTATTTATTTGGGATCACACGTGCGAATGTGGTTTTTTAAATTTATTTATCATCCCTTTTTTTTATTTATATAAAATACAATTGTTTTAACTCATTGACTACTTAGTGCTGATTTTTCATTAAACAGATAACTTTTATCTGAAAAATAAATATGTCAGTTTGACATTTTTGAAGTGAAAACTTCTTTAGGCGCGTTGGGCATTTCTCAGATGGGACTAAACCGTTGATTTCGCGACCTGTTACCGACACCGTGGAGTAAAAGACATCAACGCGTTGATTTTCGCGGTGGCGATTTTTTTTCAAGTTTTCACTTCGGTACTCCCGGACTGCCACTTTACTTTTTTTAATTAAAAAAGCTGTCAAAAGGCAAATATTCCTCAAATAAAATATACCTATCTGTCAAAAAAACAGTCAACGGTGTATTGACATTTTTAGTTTACTTAAGTTTAGATATCTTAGAGTAGGCTTATCTATCATTCATAATCATAACATAAAAACTAACTCTTCAATAAAATTTCAAATTCTATCTAAATGCCGTGTTTTATTTTTAATCCCAGGACTAGTTTTAATTTGACCTAGCATAATGATGAATATGTTTTTTTTTTTAAATTCCATTACTGATAAAATAAAATATTACTTGTTTCATTGTTCTTCATTTGTAAAAAATTTCACACCGATGGTGGTTTGGGATTTTGATTTAATTTGAATGTAAAATATAGTTCATCATCATTCACAGCCCGACTTTACTCACTGCTGGGCATAAGCGTCTCTTTTCTTATGTCAATACCCACGTTCCTGTGCCAGGCTCATCCAGGTTCTACCCGCGATGGCAACAATGTCGTCTGCCCATCTCGCTGCCAAAAGTTACTTAGCTAAATTAAATGTTTAATGGTATTCTAAGCAGTCTTGAAATTCTCTCTTAAATTAATCAAGACAACTAAGAAAACTAGCTAACAGCCTGGATAGTATTGCAATTGCAGAAGCAATGCTACTAAGGCAGCCGGAGCTGCATATATACCAATCGCTTTACGAACGAATTTGGTCGCAAAGTTCTATTGGCGTCCCTAGACGCGCGCGCGGGTGTGCTTGACTAGCACGTGATTTTTTGTACTTGTCAAGCAATTTTGACTGTCTTGGGACGCCATTAGGATTTTGTGACCGAGTTCGGTAGTAAAACGATCGCTATCTCGAGACTGCAGCTCCAGGAGTAGATATGACTGTAGCACTAAATATCTTTACAAACTTTTACACCAGAAGTTCAAATGAAACGTGGGTATCATAAAACTGGGAACTAATCTAGCAGATTTTTTTCGAGCGAGTAATTTTAACGGATTTACATTAGTCTTGAAAATCCACCACGATTTTTCGCTCGAATTTGTTCCTAGCCTAAAGTTCAGAGACTCATAGATCATATTTTATTGCCTTTTGTAGTTTCTCAAACAGGACTTCGGCTAGCACGATGGTTATGTTCAAGCAGATGGTGTTAACTCAAAAAAATATTGCAAAATAATGTTTATTTAATATGTTTTAGTACGTTAGTGGCTCGTATTGACCTCCGAATGTTCCCCGGCCGTGCGTTCCGCGGCCTGCCTCCGTAATTGATGTGCATAAACACGGCGCGTATACAGGCTGCTGTTTTTGTAGTTTATGACTTAATCAGGTTTTAGTTTAGTTTATGATTGATTGAGTGATTAGGGCAGATATCCTGCTAACTTTAAGTTTGGTTGAAAGATTTAAGGGTTACTGGAGAAGAGTAGATGTGGATTACGAAAAACTGATAATATTAACGCAAATATTTACCTACTTGAAAAATGTCATCGTCGGTCCATCAAAGCTTGGGATACTGCGGCAGACTATTGTATAAGGTACAAGCCGCTGAATAAGTCTCTAAACTATAAAAATATAATAATCTAAACTAATATTTTAATAAAGAGAAAATATTTGATTTTTTGTATGTTTGCTTGTTTGTTTGTAATGAATAAACTCAAAAACTATGAGATTGATTTTAAAAATTCTTTCACCAGTAGAATGCTATATTATCATATTTATCAGTGAGTATATAGGCTATAATTTATAAAGATTATACGAGGGCGAAGCTGCTGGCGAAACCTAGTTGTAATAATATAATATATAATATTGGGCAGTAGTAACCGAGCAGTGGACCGATATAGACCGTACTGTAGGTAACACTTTGGTAAATCGTCTTAGGTCGTTTTATAATTGAGATAGTGGCAAAGTATGTGTATGTAGACTGGATAAGCTAGTGGGAAACTAATAAGAATGACTTAAAAATATAGCCTAAAATCCATAACCAAATAAAAGCCCACAAATAAATCAAATACTATAAACAAAATAAATTTAGAAAGCTCACGGGCAAACGTAATTAATCAATCATCAACGGCTTGCGAACATCCTATATTTGAACGCACACACACATCACACACACACAAGCACAACCCACAGACTCGAGCGCAGCGGCGCGTAAATAAATTTTGTACGGACAAAACTGTTATTTTAAAATAATAATTGATGTGCATTCACATTGTCCATAGCAATTGTCAATGGTCGAGGTTTTTTTTTTCTTTTGTGCCGCGTCGTGTCATTAAATATTTTTACCTAGAACTAAAATATAGGGATATGAATTAATTTTTCCGCTCTGCTGTCAAGGCTTGGTCTTGTAATTATGCGGATTTCTGTGGCTTTGGTTATAATAGAATTGTTGGGTATGGTCGTCTCTTGTTAGACTAGGACCTTGGCTGTTCTACGTACTTTTTGAAAATACATTATGTCTGGAAGCGGCATTACTCAGTGAGTCAAGCTACGGTTTCCCAGAAGAGCGCTGGCCGTCATACAAGGGTAACACTGAAAATTTTTAGGACTGGCTGGTTAGAAATAAATCCAGTGAAAAATGTATTTAAATTTCGAATTGAGAACTGTCTGGTAACCTAATGATGTTTATTGAATTCATTTGTCTTTTGTTATTGGCGGCAATTTAAAAAGTGCGTGTAGCGTGTCAAAATGAATTTAAGGCGAGAACATTTTCGCTATGATTTATTACGACTTTCGTTGTAGTCTTAGTCAACAACAAAATTATGATAGAGTTCGATTAGCCTTTCATGATGATGAAGCCACATCACGTGTCACTGTTAACAACTGGTTCAATGAGTTTAACCGTGGTCGTAGGAATCTTACTGATGACCTGCGTGAGGGACCTGCAACGACGACAACTGACGATAACATCATTACTGTGCGGCTCATGATAGAGAGTGATAAGAGAGTGACTTACCAACAGATTCGGGCAAGCTTAGGTATTGGCTTGAATAAGGCAAACAATCTAAAATGAGCATTTAAGCGTCAGGAAGCTATGTACTAGATGGACACCCCATAGTTTGACCGAAGACCAAAAACGCAGTGAAGAGGCGTGAACGTTTGGTCTGTAACTCAGTGGTTTCATCGAATGCAACGTTGCTTAGAAAGGAATGGAGAGTATTTCGAAAAACAGTAAAGGTATTATTAGCAACTTAATGCTTTTTAATTTTTTAAGAACTTTCAGTGTGTCCCACGTATTAGAACAGCCGTCATGGATATGTCATTTTCACCAGTATTTGTTATTGAGGTGTCAAGAATCGCTATGTATTTGGACAGCCGATAATGTGTGACAGTGACGCATGCAGAATAGTCGACATCGGTTCAGTTGCCAAAGAAGAAAAAAAAAATGTGTGACTGTTTACCGCTTTCCAAAGGAATCCAAAGTTTAGCATTGTGATCAATGGTCATTCCTTTTTCGAATGAGAAGAGGCGTTTGCCCGCAAGTGGGACATTTACAGGCTGGTTTTAGTAAACTCCGTGCTAAATACTTCTTTAATAGTAAACTGTATGATATTTTTATTCTTATAGGTAATCATCACCGATGTTAAATTGATTTATTACTACAATTTGCTGTCCCTGCTCTTTACATAAATTCCTTTAGTCGCGGTCTACTGGAGAAGAGAACTTGTTTTATTCTTTGCGATTAATTATTAGTATGAGCCTATCATCTATCACCAACAAGGAGTTTTTAAACATTTTATTTTATGATATTAAGTAGTAATTTATGTACGTAAGATTTTAATTAAAAGCATGCTATGTAATTAATGTAAACAACAAAAACAAGAAATTAAGTTATTCGGAAAAGAACTAGAGTTACAGATTGCAGAGTAAGCAAGCTGAAGTGGCAGTGGGCTGGTCATATTCGTTGAAGGACCGATGGCCGGTGGAGCAGACTAGTCCTGGAGTGGAGACTACGTATCGGCAAGCGTAGTGTGGGACGCCCTCCAGCTAGATGGACCGACGACCTTAAAAAGGTGGTTGGGACAGACTGGATGCGGAAGTCGGAGGATAGTGTTATGGCGGTTTCTGGGAGAGCCAGTCCAGCAGTGGACTGGGATAGGCTGACTTGACTCATTGATTGATATGATGTGACTTCAATATCGGATATGTTTAGCACGCTAACACGAAAAAAAAAACTTCGAATTGCCTTTAAATTCAAAAGTCAAAATAAAAATCACGAACGAAATGACATTCGAACATGGCAAAGTTTTTGTTTCGTGAATTTCAAATAATTCTCGCGCCAATCTTTTAGCCCAATTTTAATTTCAACGATTAAAAAGCAGATGCGAAATTCTTAAAAGTTTGACAGTAACAAATTGTTGCCAGACTAAAAAAAAAATTGAAGTCGAATAAAGTATACACTGTATTTTTACAACTATTTAACCTTTATGGTTTAATTCCAATTTATAAGGTTCCTTAACCAGTTTGATCGAGCAGGGTGAACAAAAAAAACATTGCTTTTTAAAACTTGTAGTAGGCACGGCACCATTATTCTTTGAGTCCGTTCAAATCTATTTTGTTGTTGTTATACCAACTGACACATTACATGAATGTGGGCATGTCAAACAGAATTAAAACTGTGGCCATTCTTTATTTTAGTATCTAATACGAGGTAAAATTTCGAAAAATTATTTCATGGATTTTCTGCAATTTCTGCAATCTTCTGTCAACGTGTTAATATAATGTTGCATAATATTATGAACAGTAATATTCTTATAAGCTTTCCTTGCTACCATTCAAAATAATAAAAAAAATCCTGCGCCATTTTTATGGCCTATTATATAATATTTTATTTTTAAAACTTTTTTCCAACCCATAAACAATACATAACCTAGAATACTTAATATTTGAATCTTCCAAAACGGTCGATATTTTTTTATATTTGAAAAAAGAACTACGCAACAATTGGTCAAGCGGTACTTCCGTGACAACAAAACTGGGGCTATGGGGCTACCGTTGATGGGGTGGTCATTAAAATCCCATAAATAAAGTGAAGAGTCCCCGGTTCGAGTCCCGATCGACATATGTTGCGGCATCGACAGGCTGCTCTTGTAAAAATAAATACGCGACAACGAGCTTCGAAATTTTAGACCTGGCAAGCAGGGTTGAAAAAAAAACAGTTCTTTTTTTAAATTTATAAAACAATTCTGTTTATTTGAATTCGACGGATTGCGGTTTTTCTTCTTTCTATTCGTATTTTAAAAAGTCACTTTTCGTGTCAGTCTGTATGTCCGCGTTATGCTTCTAAACTGCACAACGGAATTTGATGCGATTTTCACCGTCATTAGAGAATTTATTAAGGAAGGTTTATGTAAAAATACATTAATATTAAACTAATACATAATATAGGAATCTCGATGTTTTGTCAAGTCGCAAAACCGTGCGAAGTAGGGCTGGGTCGGTAGTTTTTACATATATATAATTATATAATATATATTATTTATTATTAATTAATATAAATTAAGTAAGTGTAAGTTAAATTACATTGACCAACAAAAAACCCTCACTGAAATAATAACAATGATTAAAAATCTATTTTTTCTACTACAAATCTACATTATTATAATAAATATTATCAACGAACATGTTTTAACAACTTATTCGCATATCAAAACAATTATTAATACAAACATTATATTTGCTAATTAAATTCATAATTAATTGTACATATTTAAAAAATATGTTATTCTTCTAAATATTCTATATAAGACATCCTATTTGATATAAATGCTAAAATATTATTTTAATTACAGTTTTGATTGTAATTAGGCTTTATTTTATGCACATTAAGACATACGATGGCACTAAGCTTGTTTAAAGGAATTAAAGATGAATAAAATATCAATGTAAGATGAAATAAGTGAAAAGAAAACTTGAGTTTATACACAATTTTGTGTTCCAACTTATTCATTTTCAAATTGTGTTTTGAAAGGTCGGATGTAAGGACAAACAATAATATTGTCAAATGAGGACCAATTTTATCAAAACGAGTTTTAAATTAATTCTCACGTCCGAATGCAACCGATTTCTAATGAGAAATTATACCTTGCATTGGACTGGCATTTCATGGACTGGATTAACAAATAAAACATATTGATAACTTAAAGAATACTGGCTCGTTCAACACTCGTCAATCAATCAATCTACGTAGCTAGCCTTTTCCCAATCATGTTGGTGTCGGCTTCCAGGCTATCCGGAAGCAGCTGAATACCAATATTTTACATGGAGCGACTGCCTATCTGACCTCCAAAACCCAGTTACTGGCTGACATGATACAGCTTGGTAAGACTGGTTGTGAGACTTTTGGGCTTCTGACCACCTGTACTGACTGTCAAAGATCTATGAATGACAGTCGATGGTCAACCCTAGCCATCAAAGAAAAATAAAAAGGTGTCAAAGAGAGAAAAAAAAAACCGTCAATTTCTTTAGCGTCATATTAATCAAGAAGACATTCGAAATTCGAATCTATTTACATTTAATTTCGTAAAAAAGTGCCAGTCTCTTGTATAAGTTTCGTTCTACTTTATAAAATGACAAGTGTGAATAAATGGGCTCATTGTAACATAGCTGAATCTACATAATTATTGCTCTATGAATTGTTCATGGTACAATAAAAAAATAAACTGGATACATTATGCTTTGGCTTTCGTGTGGCGGCAGTTGGCACATATTTTTGCTTAAAAAATCTATATTGACATTCGTGGTATGTAAAAATGTAGTGCGACGATTTCTTTTTGAATACTGGAGGAGTTTTGGTGCATGCTGTGAAACGGCTGTTTTTTTTTTCTACTTTTGAAAAATACATTAGTAATACTGACATAATTTATATTTGCACGGTACCTACTATAATTTTACTTTTAAATTATATTTTTTTTAAACTAGTTGTTCAATAAAGATTTACTATCAAAATAAGGTTATCATCACTTAAACATATAGCTTTTTTTTGCAATAGGTTCATATTTTTGATAGCAATAGGCTCGTCCATGGGACATGGGACTAAACATAACTGGCGATATGTGGGTGTGCTAGAGAGACACCTCTGCCTAACACTTCGTGGAAACAAGGCGTGATGTTATTTGATGTAGGTTCATATTTTTCAAATGACCTTTTTTTAATAAATCTTGGTATCACCAAACTCGAGAACCATAAATAGAAAACATATTTTTAAAGATAAACGTAAAAAAAAAATATGATAAAAATCGTATAATACCCGCCAAAACGTCTGGTCTAATCTCTTCCGAACTCATCCGAACATGATAATTATGTATGTTATTAGTTCGCAAGGTGTGAACCGACTTACAATTCGACTGGCAGAATACAACACTTGTCCTGCGCCATATTTTTGTTAAAAAAAGCCACCAAGTGCGATTCGGACTCGCATACGAAGGGTTCCGTACCACCGTACAATATTTAACAATGTTTTCAAAAATCGCTGAAAAAAAAAATTTTTTTTTTAATTACCCCCTTTACTTTTTTATCTTATTTTATTTTTATTATTTGTTGTTATTGCGGCCATAGTAGGACACTCTCTGTGCAAATTTCAAGTGTCTACCTATTAAAAATATACAGCCCTGTGAGAGAAGGACGGACAGCGCGGACGCTATTACAAATAAGGTCGCTTTATTGGCAGTCTTTGGGTACGGAACCCTAAAAAAGAAACAAAAGTTTAATTTGAAAACGCAAAAAGTCTCGTTCCTTTATCGGTAGATTCCCTTTTTTGTTCCGACATGCGTATGCGCCGATAAAAATTTCTTGGTGCAATACTTGAGTAAAATCTACATATTCGGATGTTTATTTTTTGTGATGTCACGGTCTAGTACGATATAGGTCTTTTTTGTTCAGAATAAAGGTAGCTTTTTTTGTTAGATCCTTGTTTAAAATCAACCTGTATCTTTTTCTTAGATCTTTTTTCAGTCACTCTGTTTAGGCTTTTCCCAACATGTTGAGGTCGGCTTCCAGTCTAACCGGATGCAGCTGAATACCAGTATTTTATATGGAGCGACTGCCTATATGACCGCCACAACCCAGTTGCTGGGTAATACGTTACCTCTTGGTCAGACTGGTTGTCAGGCTTTTGAGCTGCTTACTACCCGTAACGACTATTAAAGATCGTGCTTTCCAGACGGAGGGTTCTCGGTATGTAAAGATGGTCACCCATCTGCAAACCAGCTGCGGGATACGTAGCTTAACTTAAACGATCGATCCGACCGGCTGTTATTACTTACCCATGAGCTCTTTGTATTTTTAAAAGGTTAAAAAGATTGCATCAGACAGATAGATAGAATACACTTGTAAATTGATAACATCATCTGCTCAGTCCTTAGGTCCGCGATAACAAGTAGGTGAATTAAGAAATAAAATGTCACGTCCTCGCGACCGACACGTCCATTCATCTTGAGGTCTTAACCAGAACTGACCTATAAAAGGTCGATCAATGACGCAAGCACCAAAATCTAGAATGACTAGTAGTGGTTTTAATGTTTACTCAATACTCAATACTCAATTCTTTATTGCGTTCCACAATGTAGGCTTAGGTGGTAAAACATTTATCGTAACAATCATGGACCCTGTCGGGCACTGCAAAAGAAAGAAATTTGGAGAGGACCTATCAAGAATCTTAAAATAACAATCGTTGGTATACAAATTGGTGCATTGATGTTGTTAAGTTAGTTCTCCAATTACATTTTAATTATTATTATAAAGTGCACCGTGCATGTCAGGAATAATGAACTAAACACAAGATTCTTATAATTTAACTTATTCTAATAACATGGACATTGAATCAATAAAACATTAATTTTCAAGTTTCAAGGATTTGTCATGTAAATATTCGTTGACGCTGTAGTAACATTTTCTCAATAATAACTTTTTTAACTTATTTGTAAATAAATGGAGTTTTTTTTCTTTTTTTATTGATTCAGGTAAATTCAGGTAAATTTTTATTGACATAACCAGAGGACTTGTTGAGTGTATTTTTAAGCGGGATGATGGTAGGTTGAGTCGTGTTTTGTGTCGGAGTGTGTATCTTGTTTGTATGTCTTCTCGTTTGGTGTAAAAGTCTTGGTGTTTGTGAGCGAATTTGCTTATTTCAAGTATATATATACACGGCAGAGTTAAAATATTTAGTTTTATAAAATGGGGTTTGCAGCTATCTATCTGTTGTATATTTACTAGGATACGGATAAATTTCTTTTGGATGGTGAACAGTGTTAGTGCATCTGTACTGAATCCCCACATTATGATGCCGTAGCTTAGCCAGGCATGAGCATAGGCGTAGTATGCAACCAGGGCAGTCTGTAAGTTTGTGGTCTTTTTGGTTTCATGAAGAGCGTATATAAATTTTGAAAGTTTTGATTTTATATTTTGTACGTGTGATTTCCAATTTATATTTTTATCTATGGTTATGCCTAATAATTTGAATTCATTGACTGTTTCTATAATATGATTATTAAAAGAAAAGGATACATCTAACGGTTTTTTTTGGTGGGGATGGAAAGTTATCAGTTTAGTCTTTGAAAAGTTTATATCAAGGTTGTGTTCGTTCATCCAGGTTATTATTTTGCTGAGAATTTCATTAAGGGTAGCGTTTAGGTTTATGTTGTCATGACATTGGGTGAGGATGGAGATGTCGTCCGCAAATAAAACGCAAGGTCCGGTTTCTGCTATAAATTTTGGGAGATCATTTATGTATATGAGGAACAACAGACATCCAATAACACTTCCTTATTGACGCGCTAATCGCCTTTCTGTCCGACCGGTACTTTTGAAGTTCGTTTATCGTGCTATTGAAGTATTCTATTTCTACTAGCTGTGCTCTATTTTCCAGATAAGATTTGAACCATTCATAGGCTTTACCTCGGATTCCTAATCTATATATTTTTTTAAATAAAATATCGTATTGTACTTTATCATAGGCTTTGGTCATGTCAAGCATTAACCCTACTGCGTATTTTTTATTATTTATTATGCTTAGAGCTTCCTGTATAAATTTATAGATTGCTAATGCCGTTGATCGATTTTTCCGAAAGCCGTTTTGGCTTTCATCGAATATTTTGTATTTTTCGCAGAAAGTGTACACTCGATTGCACATCGCTTTCTCGAAAATCTTTGAAGCTGTAGGCAGTAACGCTATTGGACGGTAATTACTAGGCTCCGTTTTGTCATTTTTCTTATGTAAAGGTTTCACTAATGCTATTTTCAACTGATCAGGGAATACGCCATCTTCAAAAGATTGGTTTAACAATTTATAAAATGGTAGTGTAAGCTCATCAGCGCATTGTCTGAGTAAACAGGGGGGAAGTTCGTCTATGCCGTGACTTTTTTTATTTTTTAGTGTTTTTATCGTAATATTTATTTCGTAAGGGTCTGCTGGTGTGAGGAACATTGTATTTTCGGTATGTGAAAGCACTGGTATACTTTTCGACTCATCGTTTGTACGTACTGAACTACCCTCACCGATGGATGCAAAAAAGTTGTTAAACATATTGGCTATTTCCTTAGGCTCCGAGGTTATTTTATTATTATTGGTTTGTAGATTTATGTTAAATTTGTCTTTTCTTATTGTTTTGTTGGTTCGCTTATTATATTCCACATTGTTTTGACTTTGTTATTGGACTTTTTTATTTTGTCAATGTATTGTAGTTTTTTTGCTGTCGTTACTGATTTTTTTAATATTTTTTATAGTGTTGCGATAGTATTGGGTTATTTGTTCTAAGTGTAAGTATTTTTAATAATCTTTTATTTTTGCAGGAAGTTTTGATACCTTTGGTTAACCATTTTTTCTTAAAATTTGATTTTAATTTAATTTTACATACGGGTATGCATTTGTTTAGGATATTAGTTAGCGTATCATTGAATGCTTTATAGTTATCGTTCATATTTTGGTCTTCTATTATTATTTTGTTCCAGTCTATGACTTTTAATGTTTATTCTCGTGGCTAAGTAATAACAGCTGCACGGTTCGATCGATCAGGTTAAGCTACGCTTGCCGGGGTCGGTCCGTAGATGGGTGACCATCTTTACATACCGAGATGCCTCCGTGTCTCGAAAAGCATGGCTGTCATTCGTGGATCTTTGATAGTCGTTACGGGTCGTCAGAAGCCCAAAAATCAAATCAAAAAACAAAATTTTTGGGCAACCAGGATTACCGAGGGGTATCGTGTTACCCAGTTACTGGGTTGTGGAGGTCAGATAGGTAGTCAATCCATGTTAAATACTGGTATTCAGCTGCATCCGGTTAGATTGAAAGAGTAGTCGAAAAAAGGATAAGCAAAACATCCATTAATATCAGCTTTACTGTATAAAACTACTTTTTTTACCTCTGCCATGCAATGTTTTACTTTTGTTTATATTTATCTCGCTATAAGACCAAACTTAAGATAGTGATTACAGTTCTAATTAGGTATTCATAAAATGTCTATTACGTCGAAGTCTTATATCCTTGATTGCCATCATGAACGGAAAATTGGTCCTAAGGAAACACCTCTAAAATTGAGTTAATAGCATTATATTCTTCGAGGATTCTGCAGTGCTAATGTTTGGTCTAATGATCGCTATAGCATGAAGCTATCTAGCGTGAAAACCTCAGTTCGATCTCCAGTCGGGCAAATTTGGGGTATAGTTCGCAGCAAACTTTGAGATGGCTCTGAAGTGCGCTACTGTCAGCGCAGTACCGCACCCCTCACCCCGCTGACACGTAAATTTGATACTGCGCAACGACTCGCCTCATGTTCCGAGCTGCCATTAAATTTGAATCTGGCTTTAGAGGCTCAGATTTTTTATTTGTGCCGAATTGTGCAGCTAAAGGCAAAAACCTCGTCCTCTCCTAAATGAGACTTCAACATATCTGGCGACCCCTTCGAGTAGTAAAGCGTTATGTTCAAAGAGAAAGACCAGCCATCTCATTTCATCAACCCACAACGCATTTAATTGTTCCTTTGCATTTTCCCAGCGTGACGTTTCCAAGATGGCGTAGTCACGGGCGACAAGTACAATAATGGACGCTATCTCGAGATCGACCTTACGAACATCCGTAGTTTGAAATTGTTTTATTATTTTTTAATAGCTTGCTTCGGTGGCGAGGTGTTTTAATCTCGTGTGTTGATTTTCCATCTTTTTTAATCAACGTACAGATTTTTTATTTTTATATTGTTACCTAAGTATTACTAAGACTGATTTAGTAACTGACAGTTTAAAATAAGAACCTTTGATTTTGTAAAAGCCTTTCACCAGATCCCACCGATACCCACCGGAATGCGGTGCTCCTGACCAAACCATGTTCTATAATTATGTTGGAGTGTCCAAAGAGTCCACACTCCTGCACTTCTGAAGACCTAATTAATGCCACTGATGTCCAACTTATTTGACATAATACAAATATATTTTACCATCGATTCTCGAAAAGAAGAAGAAGCCTTACTACAGTCTAAATTGACTAACTCATCTAGCAAGGTGTTACAGTCACTACAAATACAAGGTGTATTGCATTTTTTATTTGAATATCTTCAAGTGCAGCTTGGACCAGGGTTCAGATCTTCGGCAGTGCCAGTGCCGTATGACAACAGTCTTAGTAGCAGTGTGAATACCGTAAGCATTGACAGATGCTAAGTGGGTCTCAAACAGTTTCCGAACTGTTTAGATCCTTGTTAGTTTAACAAGGAATTTCAATATAGTCATTCTAGGAATACGATACGTTGTAAAGTGGAATCTGCTTCTGTCTACATATTTTTTTTGCTTAGGACAAGTATGTAGATAACATCACATAACAACGAAAATGCTAATCATTGCTAGTGCAAAAAAATCTTAGAAACTATTCTGTGAACGCGCAAATATGTACATGCAACAAAATACCTTCGTGTTTCCTTTATAAAGTCCAACAATTGCCATAGTTTACCTGAAACAAGAAACAGAAATATATATTACACACATCATAGACAAAATATAAAATTTTGGCGCCGAAACAAACGCTAGCCGCCATAAATTCTAGTCCAATAAAAAAGCAATTTAAAATACATTCAAATTTGAAAAGAGAACAGGCCGACCCGAACTAGTGAGGTCCGCATGATAGTTAAAAATCGACTATTTTTGTTGTAGCTAAGGGGAAATGTGGGATCTAGTTATTTTGGTCGGTTCCCGTGGTTACGCACGCAACCATGACGTCATCCTCCGGTAACCACGCTAGCTGCACAACGTTATAACTTCACTATCGTGAGATTATCGGTGGTACTGTTAGTTCGCTTTTGCACATAAAATGTTTTTTTATTGACAGTTTTAAAAGTGATAGATAACCGATGGTAAAGGTATGTTTTTTAATTATGGAAAATTGTTTAAATACTTTGGAATGTGCGATGTTCATTAGGTTTTTGGTAAACACACTTTTGTCTCACTAAGAAAATCAGCCAGTCATCTTACAAAAATAAAATAAAATAAATTATTTTTATAATTTCAATCTAAAATCTTCATTCATAGTGATATCCAAATTAAGTATTATTACTCACCTACTTAAAAAGTAAGTAGGAATCTTTTTGCCTCATTTTTTGTACAACAACATATGAACACGAATTTTTACTACAAAAAAGATAAAAATACATACTACAGTTAACTAAGACCAGTGCAGCACGCGAACATTCAAAAACTAACGTCTTGACGTTTCCGGTTACTAAAAACTCCTACTGACGTTTTGCCAACTTAATTTTGACACTTCAAAACTTACTGCACATCCCTATTTTTAAGACCATAGAGTTTAAAATCGACTACAAATGTCAAGTTTAAACGAACAATGTTGCCAGTTATACAATTTCGTCATAAATGCGTCTTTTGATTCGGGTTCTGTTATTTTACCGGCAAAAAATATAAAAGTATAAAATAAAAATGTTTCTTTTGTCTGTTCGTAACAGTTGGCTTGAGGTTGCGTTGTTCTCAGAAACAACGAATCATTACGCGGTAGGTAATGAGGAACATTGGGATATTATCGTATGGTAATAATTATGAAGACTATAATGAAAGGATTTAGATTTAGAAAGGGTGCAGGAAGTTCTAGCTTCATAATAAGAAGCGTACACATAACATAACATCTTGTTTCCTCAAAGGAACGAGCAGAGATGTTAGTAAGTACCTATACGACACCCACATTTCGCCAGTTATGTTTAAGTCCCACGGAATAGGGGGCGGGCCTATTGCCATCAGAGCACAATTCCAGATTCTGGGCTGCTACTGGGAAATTCTAGATAGAAAAACACAATAACACTATGCCCGACCAGAGACTCGACCCCAGGACCTCATGCATAGAAATAGTGTTTGCGACCACTAGACCAACGAGGTAGTTCTAGGAACCAAGAAGCAAAATCTTTAAATCATGTTTTTACTACAGTCGAGGTTACAATATTGCATTCAATTGAATAGTTGGTCATCTAGTATGAAGAAAAGTAACACCACAACTACAATCGAATTCAGATAAGTTATACAACATCCCATCTATAAAAGTGGGTTTAGATCAAAATGGGAAGTTACGTAGGTACTTTCAATATTTTCTTTAAACATACAGCTTAGTCAAAATAACGCTAGAACAAGCCTGAGTAATCACCATCTTCAAAGCATACAATATTAATCAACAACACACTTCCTAATTAAACCAAAGACAAGATGATTAAACATTAAAAAATCAACGATTAGTAACACCAATTACTTGGCAACACTAGGCAGAACGCGAAACAGTACTTTCGCCTATAGAAAAAAAACAAAAGACTGACCCCACGATATTCAAATTTGGAATTATGAATGGTTTCGCCTGAGTTCGTCCGGTTATTAGGGTTCTTAAGTGATGAAAACCTTGTTAGGATATTTTTTTTGCCGAATTTTTATTTCTTTGTTTAATTTTTTAAGAAATAATCTATGCTTAGGAAAGGTAGGTAATTAATGTTTAGGACCAAAGTACGTCTTGCACAAAATATAGAATAGCATCTACGTGCGTTATTAAAAAACTTTTTTTTTTTTTTAAATTAATATCTGTATCTTCATTATTAACAGAATCTATTCATGTTGTAATAATGTAGTCGCATGACTATCTAAACTTTATTAAAAATATATTAAAGCTAAAGACATTGTTTGTTTCAACGCGCTAATTCTCTGGAACTACCAGTCAGATTTGAAAAAATCTTTTTGCATTTGCTAGCCCAATTCTTGAGGTATCCTAAGGACTTATAATAATCTATTTAATAACGGGGAATAGCTATTTCACGCAAACAAGAAATTTCTCGCAGACGAAGATGAGGGCAGAAGTTAGTTGTACATCATATATATATCGTTTTTTTTTTTACGAAGCCTCAATATTTCTTTTGCCAACCCTACAGAACCCGCTGCACAAAGGTAACTGTCATTCATTCCTTCCATTCGTTCCTCAATTTTTTCAAATAGACGAATGATTGATAGACGATGATGTCTTTTTTGTTAGTTACGTCATTAGTTCTTAATTAGTTGTGAACTTGTTCATTTGTTGGCCATGTTTGTACATGGATGTAGGAGAGATGGAAGTGGCTACAAGTTTTTTTTTGTTTTTTTCTGGGCTTTTTTTATTTTTTTATGTTAATTTAACTTCGGTATCGCATTTAAAAAAGGTGTGTGTTTTAAAGTAAGTTTACTTACCTTTTACCATATTCCAGAAAAAATATTAAATCAATTCAGTTAGGTCGATAAACATAGATACTCAATTATATTTAAAAGATTGGTAGGCAAACATTTTAATTTGTTAATTATAGACATAAATATTATGCACAGCTCTATGTATAAAATACAGGTCTTAATATGTAGTTTAGGTTTTTTCATTTATTCAGTTAAGATTGTATATTATAAAACTCCTAAAACGAATTGTTTTTTCTCTGGAAAAGATTTGCTGGTCAGCAAGATTGCTAGCCAGGCAGACTGTCCAGAATAAACAAGACGACAGAAGACCAACTACGGTTTTGTAATCCGCCGCACAAAATAAAAGACATTCACAATTTGATTAATGAAGTTATTACTGAAGGTTCAAGTTTATTCGATAAAGTTCGATAAAAAAAGTCCACAGATTACATCAGCGGCGACCTTTTCTCTCAATCCAATTATACCAACTACTTAACTGGCGTGATAACACAGTAAGTACATTAATTTTATTAACTTCTTCCATTCATTACAAGAATATATGCACAAATAATTAATCAAAAGCCAACAGCCAAAGGTTAAAATGTCCATGGCGAGTAGGAGGTCGTGATTTCGAATCCCGTCCTATGCACTATTGATGTGAACTCACTCTTGGAAAAAGCATTTATTTAGTTTAGTCACGGAGATCAGCAGGAATACAAGTAATAAAAAATAAAAAACTCAAGTTTGCGACAATCGCGCTTGCATTCTCTAAATTAGCTTTACTTGACAAATAACCACGCAAGATAATTCGAAATTTGTTGTCAGTGAATATATACATCAAAAAGTTATGCATGGTAGATCTTATTGCACTTACCATCATCATGCCACTGCTGGGCAATGACCTCTTGACCACTGCTGGGCAATGGCCCTTTTAAAAATTCTCCCCATGACTTCCAAGTCATGGGGAGAATTTTTAAAAGGGCCTTCAAAGAGCAGGAACTCTTTCGATTATTATTAATTCTACAGAATCTAAGAGGTTTTTATTTAATCAGACTATGATTCGGCCCTTCCAAGGTAGCGACCGTCACCTTTTTAACTTTTTTATTGCAACCTCACTTCCCTGTTTGTTTCCTCACTTCTTTCCTCGAAATACCTCAAGATTAAGTTAACATTAACTTTTACTTTCGAGATTAAAAGGAAGAGTGACTGGTCCTGTTCAAGTTGTTATGGCTTCCTTTACTAGTACTAGCTTCTACCTGCGAATTCATTCGCGTTGAAATCGTAAGATACACAATATATTAAAATAATAACCACACTTTTATAAAACCTCCGACCCACCGCGTCGCATCGCATCGCCCGCCCACTTTTGCTTCGTTTTCGCTTAGCGTTCTTTCGAACGTTTTTCTTTTTGCTGAGTCTCTTAGGGCTGCTAGTGTGATGTTAAATAACCTTCCTCCAGAATTGGGCTATTAAATGCATTTTTTTTTCAAATACAACGGGTAGTTCCTGAGATTAGCGCGTTCAAGCAAAGAAATAAACAAACTGTTCAACTTTATTACATTAATATCAGACGGTAACGAGAGTATTCAAACTCACACTCAGCGCATTTATTTCAATTAAACCATTTACGGGCACTTTTCAATTGTCAATGAATCGGTCAGTCAGAAAGATGAACTCTTTCCTAAGGAGCTCATTTTCCCTTACTTCTTGTGACAATAATGATATCATCAGTCAGGTGATCGTAGTATGATATCATTGACTTATAAGATGAAGGATACTGTTCATTCACCTATTTTTTTGTTTGTAAGTAGATGACTAACCTAATGGGAACAGAAATTATGACTTTATTTCATAATTTTTTCGTATAAATATGAGGCAAATTATAAATCTTGGAAATCAATAACTAGTAGGTAAGCCACTTTTTCCCACAATAACGAAATACTAATTACCTACCTATTTAATCGTAAGCACACTGATCAACTCATCAATGCCACATCCAGTGATTTAAACATACTACCTCCAGGTACACATTCTAGCAGGTGGCTAGTAAGAATTATGATTTATGGCAACACCAAAACAAATCGACCTCTTAATTGGATCGATACTTATAATCGAGTATTGCACAACACTAGTCCACTAATTGTAACTTTTATTACTAAGAAAATTGATTAAGACATTTATAAAATTGTTCCCCTTTGACGGCTTATGTTAATTAACTTTAATGTGAAAATCGGCTTGTTTTAAGAAGAAATAATGTTGCCAGCTGCTGTATGAAGAGTTTAATGTGGGAAACGGTACAATGTAATTAGATAGAGTTTCTTAAAATACTGCGGGAGGAAAAAAAAAACAAAATTGAAACGGTAAAAAAACTCGGTCTTCCATAAGAACTTTAGAACTAACTTTGAGAGATGTATTAATGATTCTAATGATTATAATTCTGTAAATAGGTTCATATTTGCTATGGTCGCGAATCATATTTTGATCTAGATAAAACCTGACATTGACTTGCAAATTGCAAAAAAAACGTAAGTTAGCAGCGCGCGAAATTTGAATTTCGCGCGCTACTAATTCGGATAGACCATAAAGCAAATCGTTTTTTTTATGAAAAGATGGCGGGACGAGCTAGAGACAACAAACGACCTGAGATCCACATTAGCCCTAAATCTAAAGAGCTGGAGTCATGGGGAGAGTTCCTTTGGCCAGCAGTGGGATGATGTGGACTAGCAGTACCAGTAAGATTTTTAAGAATAAAGAAAAAGACTGCCTCTGAAAAAGCGCGACTGCTGGGCTTGAAATCCTGGTTGCGATTCCTATGTTGGGCCTTGGTGTTATTTGGTTTTTTCCATTAGGAATTTCTCAGTAGCAGCTTGGACCTAGATTGATGACAATAAGGTCGCCTCTTATTACAAGTGGCTAGTAACATAACTATCCAAATGTATATGGGAGAGTTGTTTTAAATTCTCTTTCGTAATTCTTCTGCTGTTATTCCAATTTATTTTAATAATTTAAAATTTTGATTTGGATTTCGTTTTAAATTTTATTATAATTTTGAGTTTCACTTAAATTTTTATTTTTAGTTTTGGTATTTGGTACTTTTGAATTGGAGTGTAATTGAATTTATTGTTTTTCTCACTTATGTATTGTTAATGTAAACCGGAAAAGCGGAAGTACCTAATACAAGCAATTTTTTGCTTGTTACTTCCTATCATTTTAATGTTATTTACATAAGTTTTAGAATAAAAATAAAAAAATTGTCTGCGTGACGTTTCTTTTACTGCCATGCTTCTCTACTACATATTAGTCAAATATGTGGAGGTCAGACAGGCAGTCGCTCCATGTAAAATACTGGAATTTAGCTGCATCCAGTTAGACTGTAAGCCAACCCCAACATAGTTGGGAAAAGGCTAGGCAGATTGATTGACTTTTTTACTATCAGTCGTCATCTCGGTAGTCACCCCCTTTCTAGCCATATCATCTTTCACACAGTCGATCCATTGTTTCTTTGATATTCCCCTACTCTTATAGCCATCGACATTCTTACTCAAAACTTTCCTCACGACATTTTCCTCATTCCTCCGCATCACATACTTAACCATACCGTGACAACAGATTTCCACACAATATGTTTTTATTTCTCTTCGCAAGTCAAAATTAGTTCGAATTACAAAATTAAGGCAGCACAACTTGACCATCAACTTCGATACCAAAGACACTAAGTTAACTTTTTTATTTCGTTTTTTTTCCATACCTTTGCCTCGTGAAAAATTATAAGGTCATACGGACTGGCATTTAAGAAACTGACATTCATTTTATAGGCCCAATAAAAATAATAAAAGTCCTATTTATATCCCTTTCTTATTTTTGTTATGATTTTTTTACTTTATGTTATGTTATCACGAAACGTGAAAGTGTGGGGCTTATATTTAATTGTCATTTCTTTCCAATTATGGATAGGAGAAGCACAGATAGATCGACAATGCCAAAACGATCGCAGGAAAGATCAAAAGCGTTTTCGTCGTTTATCTATGGATTCTTAACAGCTGTGTTTTAACCAACAGAAGTGACACACAAGCACAATGTCACAAACGTCACTTACAAAAGAAATTGGAAGCAGAGAACTCAAGAACTGTATAATTTAGGAGTCAACTCTGACTTTAAATAGTTCCTAAAATGTCTCGATTTTAAAGAGTATTTAGTATCTATATATCTTCTATCCAAAATTGTCAATAACGTATCGAAATTAAGCAACTTCATCAACGATTTCTGTGTCGTCATCAATCCTTGTCAATTCCTTACATATTGTAGGTATGACCATCTTCCCCACAAACATACACAATAACATAGCTACCTACCAACAAAAATATGGTACAAAGCAACAACTAGTAGATAACCTACGTCTTGAGCAAGCATCCGGTAAACCAATAGAGCTAATATACTAACCATCTTTGTGTGACCTCTGGCCTCCTCCATCCATCTTCCTTTCACACCCTCATGAAGAAGGGGGGGAGGTCAAGTCGAACTGGCTGATTTTAACAGGCGAACGTCACTTGAGCGAATTATACGATAATCGGGACTTCCTACTTACGGTCAACGGACAGTCACCGTGATTTGTTCCAGTTTCGAATTTGAACTTTTGATTTTTGGAACGTGTGTTTGGATTTTTGAATGTGGAAGCAAACCGTGTTTGGAAGGATTGGTAGAAAATGGCAGAATTGACAGTTTTAGTTATGTGATAGTTTTGTTTTTGTCGATCGATGAATTAATAGTATTGCCAAATTTTAATTAGATCAAAAATAGTTTCCGTGTGTGAAAAATTACAGTCTTGACATATCTCGCAAAAATTTTGTCTCTGTCTAAATAAATCCATATTTAATTTAAAAAATACTCGATAATCTCTTACAATCAATGCAAAAATCAATAAAATTCCATCAAAAAACCTTTTTCTCACTACGCAAACTGAAAAACCCTAACTCCTCAAGTGAGTACCATACAAAAAAGTTGTAGTAAAGTTCTACAGAGTCGGGCCTCACGCAGACTTGATTAAAAAGCAATAATGTCATTACAGGCTGTATAAAAAAGCCATTACAGCGATAAGTATGAACTACGCAGGTATGCTTGCGTCTATTTATAAAAAAGAGAATCTTCAACCTAGTTGAGACTTATTACTGGCTGGTTAGAGAAATTGTCATGTGAAATGTTTCTATTCGAAGTTCAAAAAGTCAATTTAGAACTTTGTAGGTCGTCTATGTTCTTTTTAGGGTAGGCCACATTAAGGCTTAATGTAAGCTAGAGAAACAATTACAAAAAAAAAAAAAATGTTCCCACGGATGTCAAATGTGACAACCGCGTTGTATGCAGGTAGAAGACTGAGACGTTTGTTGTCCCGGACAACAAAATGTTGCCAAAAATGTTGTTCGCGGTGTCTGCTCTAGATTACATTGAACCTCAATGGTAGGCCACCTCGCTGTAGGTCTAAAAGATTTGGAAGAATGGCTGTGTGAAAACCAAAACAAGGCATTCAATATTATGCATTTAATAAAACTTCTAGAGTTACAATTTTAAGATTTTTGTATCTCATTTGGAGACCTTTTAGTTTCACGTGGAGTTAACTGATGATGATTTTCCATCACGTAGGTACTTATAACATACTGTAATTTATTTTAATACTTATATCTACAGGAAGTGACGGGTTGGCATTTCCCAGGCCTAGTGACAACCAGTTCAAAAAAAGAATATTAAAAAAATAACGAACGCATTCTTCAAAATAGGGTGAAGGACACACTAGACGTCAAAGGTAATTATGAAATTAAAATTGCCATACATAAACTAGACCTTTGCCATCAATTGCATAAAAGACATAGTACATATCTTTATTACATAATAAAATAACTGCCTTATTAGCCATCATAGAAAAACTGCGATCATGGATAAAAACCAGCTTAGAATGACCTCCTGCGACCCGCGGTTTGCAAACAATATACGGTTTTCTAAAGGAAAAATGAGTTATAATGAGGGGTCAGGATATATCGGATATTTTACACGCGTGTTTGGCTTATATTATTAATGTACGTTGGGCATGTCTCCATTGATGGACGATTTATGACTGTATTTCTTTTTTTCGCAAAAAAGTTACGTTTTTCGACGAAGTGAGAATTTATGTTTGGTTTCGCGCCTTCTGTTGTGGTGACAGCATTTCTCTTTATGTTTTTGTGATGAGTAGCGGCTTTGACGTTTTCTTGTTGCGATTTTTGGAATGTTACACACTTAAAACATGTATTTTTATCAAAAGCAAGGATCTTGTTGCAAAATAGTCCTATTATTTTATTTATCAATAAAAATTAACGTTGAATACCTCTTGTCAAATTCTGACGTTTAGCTGTCAAAGTAACTTCAGTTGAGTCACGCTAGGTATACATAATATTTTTAGTAAAACATTGCTGCCATGTAGTTATTATTACAATCCTGATTATTATTTGCATAGCTAAGTATTTTAATGCAAAGTGACTGCGTGTGTACTAGGAGCGCATAGTGACTTGCTAGTTAAATCTAATCCTATAGGTAACGCTCAAGTATCCAATAACACGATGGGTTAAAGATCAAAATAATTACCTCCTTATCTAATACCGTGTCGTAAGGTGAAGCGGACAGTTGTCGGCACACAGCGAGCCACGTGCATCAATGCGGGTTTCCTAGTACTCGATATATTTTTTCCTACTACAACAAGTTCTGCACATTTTTATGTGCTTGCATAAAAATATATAGGTAGGGAGCGGAGTTTCTATTGTTTCTCATATGAATGCAAAGGTTTGATGAAGTAGCTAGTTTTTGCTAGTCTTAGAAACTACGTTAGATGTCTTGTTAGTGAACTGTCGTAAATTATTAACAAACAGACAGGAAATGAGGAAAATATGAATGAATAGCTTAGAGTTGTGTTTAAATGCGTAGTTTTTCTTGCAACTGTCCGAATGGTGTAGTCAGCGGTCGTTTTATATGAGTCAATTGCGTGTTTGATTCTTGTATTGAGACATTTTGTATTGCAGATAATGGTCGAGTTTAGATGTTTATTTATGTCACAAAAAGTACAGCAAAATAATATCTATATACAACACAATTTATAACACAGACATGGCCTTTAAGTCCTTTTGTTTCTCACAAGCCACTTCCTGCTACAAACGATGATTAATCTACGAAACTTTTTGTGTAACAACATAAATCGTAATCGATTTTAAACTGTATTTGTATGAGGTAATGTTTTCACTTTTTTTTTGCAATTACAGCCTTGCTTATTTACAAACACATAGTCAAGGTTAGGTTTTAATACAACTTTGACGTTTATGCAACGTACGGTGCTGATGTCAATTTTAAATTTCGAATTTGAACACGTTTTATTTGAAGTTAACAAAAATAACCTGTTTTTTGTTTGGTTATTATAATAATCTTAATCGGGTTGTAAGAATGAATTAGCAATTTAACGTTTGTTTTACTTCTGTTTTCATTAATATGTACAAGCTATTTATATTTCTTACAAAAACTGTGATCAAAATAATATGTAAGTATATGCTTTTACTAATATAACATGCTGATATTATGTTCTTAAATCACACTATAATTAAATGCATTAACTTAATAAAAACAATTAATCGTGACAAACTTGAACACGCTAGTTATAATGTCTCAATCAAAAAGTTGCAATATCCCTAACAGAATATTTTTGCATAACAAATCTGGTTAAGTATGCTATATTAAACAAAAACACAATCTTAGTGCAGTACCTAGTACAAATACATAGATCTATCGTAAAATGTTTTTACCCGACTGCCCCAGAAGGAGGGTCAAAAAACCGGAAAAACACATACCTGACAATACAAAAACAAGCATTATGTTATAATCTATAAAATTATAATTGTATTTTTGTATTTGTATAACTAAAATTACATGATAATTTCAGGTTATTGGATTGTTGTAATTTTTTTTTGTAATATTTTAATTTTTTTTCGCAGTCGGGTTTTTAGTTTTTTTTTAAATAATTTGTTCAATAGCTACTACATATTTCATAATATTCATATCATACGTCAAATACTCTATTAGAGCATTTTTCAATTAGTTTAACTTTTTTATTGACTTGACTCTTGTATAGATCTGTCCTGCACACGCTTTCAATCAGAATCCGAGAGTTTTAAAGGATATTGCTAAACCATTGCTTCATAGGTTCGAAAAATTCGTCTGCTCAGCAGTCTAAATAACGCAATGAACACGGCTGAACTGTTAAAATGTAATACATTGCGATCAATTATTATCATTTTATGTGTATTATGCAATTATCCCGTACAAATATCGGTTTCCAAATACATGAATTTATAGCGTTGTTGTAATTCCTTTTAGAATCCTGGCGTTAATATTGCACATGGAATGGAAAGCAAGATTCTGGAAATAGACTGTCACACATGGTATGAATGACAGACACAATTTTTCTAAAACTCAGTGTGTCAGTTTACTTAGTCGTCGTCGGCGACATAATAACGGTAACCTTATTGCTATAAGTTTATTCTAGAGGTAAAACTTGAAATAGAGCTCCGTACCTCGTACATATACAAGCATTATTGTATGCAAAGGTTCACATCTACGCTACGTCAGGTATGAATGAAGGAGGCGGGCTGTGTGCCCTCAATACGACGGGTACAGTCGTGAATACCAAGCTCTTGGTTTTAGTTTATACTGATTTTATTTTAGTTCAATCTCAGAAGAAGAAGATGTGGCTAAGTCTGGGTCCATCAAGTTTAAAATTGCTGGTAGCAGCTGGATAATACTGGTGGAGGGAGGCCTAGAAAGTGTCATAATAGAGAAGTAAAATTAAATGTACTGGATTTTGACAGTTGTTTGACATCTTCCTTGACAACCAGCGCCGCCATCACGTTCATTTAGAGCTATGTCGGACATTTAAAACTTGTCGGAACTGCTTTCAGCAGATGATGAATGTCTAATTAAAGGCGCTTACGTTATGTCTTGTTATTTTATTATTTTGTAATGGTCTGTGTAGACAATAGGAATGGTACCTAAATATAAGGCCTACGGCAATAAAAAGTTCTATAATGAAAATAATATATTATACCATTGTTTAGTTCTTTGTGACTATTTTAGAATGTTAGCTGCTAAGTGAATGTTTATTTTTGCACTCAAATTACGTAAGTATAACATTAATCTTGCCTCGAGTGTCTATTCACTTTGATTATAAGCACAAGGATGTTTAAATTCAGATTAAAAAATAATAATAAAAAATAAAGCAGTAGGTACGATAAAATCAATTAAATTCTGGTTAAAACTTGCTAACTAACCACAAACCATATTATCCTTCACGTGGGTATCTAAAATGTAATAAAACAGATGCAATATATAAAGATTTTTCCTGATAATTTTTCCTCAATAAATATCATCTTTATGAGCTATAAAAAGAATCAAGAGGAAAAAAAAAAACAAGTTCCTTTCTGTGTAAAATGCAAATTTAAAAGAAACTCCGGAATTCTAATTAAATCAAGAAAAAAAGTTAATATTCAAAGAAAGTAAAACCAATTACGAAAATAACATTTAAAAAAAATTGAAAACAATGTTTACATTAAATGTACTTAAACAAAAATTCTTACCAAACAGGCCTTCGACAAGTTGTACCTTTTACCTTTAACCGTTCCGTATTTACAGACTTTTTATCAATGTCAATTATAAAGTCAGTGCCGACAACAGGTCGTTTTACCCTACATTTACAAAAATGAACCACTTTCTCTTTGTGCCGCGAAATAAAATGTATACAAAAATGTTTTGTATATTTTTTCTTGAGTTGGAAGGTATGACGAAGTATTTTAGTTGATTAAATCTTTCGTTTCTATGACGCATGGCGTGATGATAATATCATTCAAAAATTAAATATAGGTACAGATTTCTTTAACATACTAGATACTTAATTTTCTGTAACATCCCATTCCTAGTCATAGTACCGGTACACCTATCCAAGGAATAAATATTTTCATTCAAAGATTTTTTAGGCAAGCCTGATATTGAACATTTTTAATCATCACCGCTTCACTTTCAAACCGCCATTGCTTGAAATCATTATTTTGTCTTCAAAATCAGCCATCGTTCTCTTCACATCACTGTCAGATTCTCAATACAAACTGAAAAAGATTTCATTGTAAGTTACGACCAGTAAAGGTAGATTTATTGGTTAATATATTGAATAGAACTGTGGACCGCGCCACCCGGTCTACTCCTTGATATGCAATGGCCTCTGTAGCCCCATGAAACATGAAGCTCCAGGAGCTAGTGCAATTCTTGGGGTTCATTCAATTTATCGAGCCAGGTTAAACCACACTGCATTTAATTAATTCATAAAATATTTAATAGAACTGTGAGGGGTAACACTTATATAAATATTAAGTACATAAATAGTCCTATTAATCTGTACCTCATGCCCATCCCATATATTAGGTACGGCACAAAACATATGAGATTTTGTGTTTTATATAGCAATAGCTGATTGAAAGTTTATTTAAAAGACTTCATTGAAATATTGAAATTTTTCTTACTAATTCTCTCTTTTTTTTTTTGCTAAATTTTATCACAAATAGGTGAAATATGTTCATCTATTAGTCAGCAATACAAACTGTAAAATTTTCTTTAAACTTAAAAAAAGTTACTTTGTTATTGTCTCTGCCTGGGTTTCATCCCAAACTCTACTTATAAAAGTTGTCGCTCACAACGGACCGCTAAACAAAAGTCACACAAAGGGAGAGGGCTATGCTTGGTGTTTCCCTACGTGATCGAATTAGAAATGAAGAGATCCATAGAAGAACCAAGGTAATTGAAATAACCCGAAGAATTGCCAAACTTCATTGGCAGTGGGTAGGGCACATTGCTCGCAGAACAGATGGCTGATGGGGCCAAAAGGTTCTAGAGTGACGACCGCATACCGGAAGACGTAGCGTTGGAAGGCCTCAAGGTGGACCGATGACCTTATGAAGGCCGCAGGAATCCGCTGGATGGGGAAAGCACAGCATCGGTCGAAGTGGCGGTGGCGGTGTTTGGGGGAGGCCTATGTCCAGCAGTGAACGTCTTTCGGCTAAAATGTTTTTTTTTTTTTAAAATAGAACGTAGAGAACATGTTCAAATCTGACGAATTATGTTGCTCATAATTCTATGTTCAAATCTCAAAAACCGTTCCATTTTCAATTCTAAACCGTCATCTTTCAAACCAGTACAAAGTAAACCAAAAACTAATTAACGAGCAATATTAATCGAAAATGAAGTGATTAATAAAATTTCGCCGAGTAACTTTAATAAAAAAATCTTTAGCTCCACGGTTCGCGCACACGTGGTTGCGCGTACGCAAGCAAAAAGTACGCGATCAAACTGATATAAAGAAAAAATGAGCGAATGAAACTGTTATTCAATGTGTATGTTTAATGGTCAAACTGTACGTCTTGTCTTAAATTCATCAAGAATTTAATATGGCTTTTAATTAGTGGTCTGTTTTTTAACTTGGATTTGATCAGACTTTTTTGTGGTTCTCCTACATTGTAACTTTTGTTTTCGCGCGGAAAAATAACATGGTGGATTAATGGATGGAAATGGTTTCATACATACGTGGAAAATAGCATTATTAAGTCTGCTTAAAAGCCCAATTCGCAATATAGATAACAAGAACGTTCCCAATTTAGAAGCAAATTGACCAGAAAAACTGATAAAATAAATAGTTTCTTTTTTTTTTGTTTTTTTTTTTTTTTGTTTACAAGTTTATTTTGAATTATTAAAAGTTATTTTGAATTTCTCAACTTTTTAAAAATGGCATTTTTAGAGTTCCGTACCTCAAAAGGAAAAAACGAAACCCTTATAGGATCACTCGTGTGTCTGTCTGTCTGTCCGTCACAGCCAATTTGCACCGAATCTAATAAACCGATTAAGTTGAAATTTTGTACACATATGTATTTCTGTGACCCAAACATGGACGTGTAACGTAATTAATGCATTTTGAATATGGGGGTCACTTTTGGGGGCAAATATGAAAATGTAAAAAAAAGTTTTTCAAAATGTATCGTGTGACATATCAAATGAAAGGGCTTATTACGAGGATCTCAATTTTTTTTTTATTTTTATAATTTAACATTTAAAAATATTTATGAAAATTTACCATTCCCCCGAAACTACTAAGCCAAAAATTTTGAAAAAAATACAAAGAACGATTCTTCACTCATAGATTATAGGAAAACCTATAAGAAGTCTATGGTCTTAAAATAACATGGTAAATCTATCAATATTGTGCATACAAACTTAAATTTGCAGTTGGAATGTATGGGAGAACATATATTTCAACTACAATGTTAAATTTGTATTTGGTATAAATTCATCCCAACTACGGAACCCTTCATTGTGTGTAGTTCGACACGCACTCAGCCGGTTTTTTTTTTCTATTGTATAAAACTCAAAAAATCCTAAATGGATAGCAAGCCTAAGACCGCGTCCATTAAAAAGCGATTGTCGCGCCAATACGCGATCGCCGCGGTCGTATGTCACTTTTCGTACGAAAAACCGGAAAGCGTCCTCTATCGGCGCGACCACGCGTTCAAGTTCACCAAACAAAAAGTGACATATTATCAACGCGACGATCGCTTATTCGCGCGACAATCGCCCTTAAATGGACGCGGGGTACCAGTCTTTTTAAAATAATAGAACCAAGAAAATGATAACTTAGTATGAAAAGTATGCCTATAAAAATAAATCTTGACAAGCAAAGTCGCATGATAACTTTATGCACATAATATTAAATGCACAGAAATATCAACGGGTGTTGCAAAGGTCGACAGATTGTTGCAATGTAGTACTACTTTCACGTTTTATGCATCAAGGGGTAGACAGAGAACATGCCTTTTACTTTATATGGGCATTTTTTATATTATTTTTTTTGTAACTTGTTAAGGCGACGATAACCGACTTTTAATGATTTTATACTGATGATTATGTCTAAACGAGTAGTGTTAATGATTTGGAAAAAATATATGTTAAAGTTGAGCATTTTTTTAATAATGTAATGTAGGAATATTTTAGATTATATTTATATTACATAGTGAAATTAATTTGTAAAATTATGTGTAACGCGGATAAAAAACTGAGAATCACACAAGTATATTTTTCTGAAATCTTCACCATTTTAAAGATAATTTAATTATTAATCTTTTAGTATACGTGTTTTATTAAAATACCTTTTGTTTTATGTATAATAAATGAATATTGCGTCTAATTTGGGACAGCGCTTCTTGATGGCCGATTCCTATTGGCAGGCTGGACGTACGACACGTTGTGTGAGCTCAGTACAGAACACGCAAGCTAACCACTCAAGGTCACTGGCATATATCTGCGTCTTAAATATGAATACAGGTACCTCAGAAATTGAGGAGTATTTTATCAGCCTAGATTTTTCCCTTTACAGTGTAATGACCCCTTCTCATAGTTTAAGAAGGAATGAAAATCAATCCCATTTTGATTCCAGAAGACCGTGCGAAGTCCGTGGTGTGGATCTTTGACAGTCGTTACGGGTAGTCAGAAGTCCGAAAGTCTGACAATCAGTCTTACCAAGGGGTATCGTGATACCCAGTTACTGAATTGTGAAGGTCAGATAGGCAGTCGCTCCATGTAAAATACTGGTATTCAGCTGCATCTGGTTAGACTGGAAGCTGACCGTAATATTATTGGGAAGAAGCTAGGCAGATGAAAAAAAAAAAAGAGAAAAGATTAGATTTTTTGTATGTTTGTTTGTAATGCTTTCATGTTAAAACGGCTGAACGGATTTGGATGAAATTTGGCATATCTCAATATTTCCACAGGATCTAGACTTATGCGGGTACCGTGAGGTGAAGATAGTATTCAATATATTCATTGGATTTTCGCGAGACTCAGATGGTCTGGTTAGCATAAATATAACTTAGAATACAAAATAGAATTAAGCACATCATAAATATTAAAAATCATTTTTTACACCAATGTCAACAGTGCTGATAAGAAATCTATCAATTTCCTTTAATAGACCTTAAAAAACTATACAACTGCAACATTCTCATAAAAGTAATACTATTAATAAAAATATTTGTGCATAACCTGCGCTCGCGCACATATCGGGGGCGGTCTCCTTATTATTTATTAATTTTCGCATCCCATAAGGTGGTACTTACAGACACATTCACACCCATACCGGGATTGTGTTACACCGTAGCGAGCGAACGACCGAATGTGGATGTCGGAATGTTGAATGTAAAATACTTTTTGTTCGATGTATTATGGATAAGTCATGCTTTGGTTCTTGGTGTAATGTGTTGGTTTAATTATGTTATTTAATTTATATTTGTTCTACCAGTCATAGACAGACTTCTCGTTTTCAAACACATTGCTAGGTAGTGTGACAGAATGGGTGTTTAAGAGGGGCTGAGAATCTCAATGAAGTGTAAATGGAGAAGCCTTTGTCCAGCAGTGGTAGCTATTATTATGCTTATGTTAATGATGATGGGTAACATTCTTATTTTGAAAATTTGCCCAAAAATTAAAAATATTGAAAATGAGAGAGATATTTTTTTTTAATTCAAGACTGTGACTGTCTGTCTGTCTGTGTGTGTTTTGACTGTTCTGTCGGCTGTTGAAGCTTGTCAGGTCACGCATTCAAATACGTCACAGAGTGCTATAATATTTTAGTTAAATATTACAGTTCGGTGTGAGAAGCAATCGTAGGTTACAACAACTGGGTGTGGTCACAATATTTATTAAAATCTCTTCATTGCAGAGAAAAAAATAAAATCTTATCGCGACGGGAAGAAATGCTTGTTCTATTAACTATTTCGTTTAAATAAAGCCTTTGGAATGCAATTAATTAATATGTTTGTATATGTTCAGCAGAAAACGGGCTTATACAATACCATTTCATCAACATAAATCTACTTCTCTTCGTGTGGTTAGTGACTAACCTGGTGTCAGAGTTTTAAAGTCGCCCATAGGTCTCTGACTTAGCTTCACATGTCGTTGAGAAATACCTCTCAGGCAGGCGTTCCCTCACGATGTTTTCCTTCACCGTTTTTGAAGCAAGTGATAATTATACAATACGCACATGAATCCTAAAAGTCAGAGGTAAACATAAAAATCAGAGGCCTTGGATTCGAAGTCGAGACCTATTTTTTTTTTTTTTTTTTGAGGGTGGGAAATCATCAAATAACTTCTCCCGCTCTGGGCGGAGCGGGAGGGCGTGTCAGACTCTTACTGACTAAAACCCACCCGTGTTCCTTCGGTTGCCCTGTTGCCGGGGGCCACGATCTCCCTTTCGGTTTTCTTCGCAACCCCGGCAGGCATCGGCCCTAGTGGACCCCTTCAAATCTGCTGACATCTCTTTGAGGCGCGCGTGGAACACAACGCGCCGTCGACCCGGGCCTGGTCCTTATCGGACGGTGAGCCACCCATTGCTCACCGCCCGCAAGCCCGCGCCTACGGTGGTCGGAAATCGCCCCGCGATTCCCGACGCCCTGGGCGTCTCCTCCTGCGGCGGTTAGGGGCGTGAGGGCGCGAAATTTGCCTTTCCCTCACGCGTTCCGCCTCCTCCTTCGCGAGCATTACAGCTTCGCAGAAGGAGGTGACGGCCTCCCATTTCCTCTCGCTCCGTACCATGGCCTGAACCAGGGCCGGACGCGAGAGATCACCGCCGCCGATCGCCTCCACGAGGACACGGCGATGCTCCGCCCAAGCTGGGCAGACCTCCACCGTATGCTCCACCGTGTCCTCCGGGCGATCCACACAATGGTGACACCCGGGCGTTTCCTCCCGCCTTATCCTGTGCAGGAACCTCCCGAAACAGCCGTGTCCGGTGAGGACCTGCGTCAGGCGGAAGGTGAGGACGCCGTGGCGCCTCTCTAGCCACTCCTCAAAGAGGGGTCTTATCGCCGCAATTGTGGCGTGCCCAGCGCTGGGTTGCGACAATCGCACTCTCCATGACGCCATGAGATCCCGCCGGAGCTCCGTCCGCTGTGCCGCGATTTCTCGCGGCAGCGGAGTTAAGCCCCGGCGTTTCGCCTCCTCGCGCCACTCCCAAATGTGCGCGAGGACCTTTGCTTCCAGATCCCATGGCGGTAATCCGGCAAGGAGGCTCGCCGCCTCGCAGGAGACCGTACGGTATCCTCGGGCCAGCCGGATGGCCATGACCCTCTGGGACGCGTTCAACCGGCGGGCTGGCCGCAGCCTTAGTGAACGCGCCCACACCGGTGCTCCGTAAAGGGCCATGGACCGCACGACCCCCGCGTAGAGCCTCCGGCAGGAGGCGTTTGGATCCCCTAGATTGGGCAGGAGCCGCTTCAACGCAGCCCCGGCCCGCTCCAGTCTGGGAGCCAAACGTCGGAAGTGTTCAACGAAGTTCCACCGGCTGTCGAAGTCGAGACCTATGATCTGGCAGTCTGACGGTCACACCATTGGACTATTACTGCTGCTAAAATCAAATAAATCCACTATAATTTCTAAGCGCACAAGCACAATGCTAACCACCTAGACACCTAGGTTTTCGTAACTCTATTCCTAGTAATTTAGGTCATATAACTAGCCTTAAATTCTTGAATACATTAATGTTTAGATAAATTATAAACAGTAATTAATTCATGTGGAAAATCCAGTTAGATTTCACTAACTAATATCGTAAATTAATAAATGGAGATATGCAAGGGCGACTGGGTTATTTGATCCTGATTTTAGGGACATTGTATCAAATATTGGGTTCCAGATTTATCATGGGATTGCATCAATTATTCTCTTAGGGTCCCGCCTGTTATTCGTAGACCTTTGACAGTCGTTACGGGTAGTCAGAAGCCCGAAAGTCTGACAACCAGTCTTACCAGTATCGTGTTACCCACTATCTTGGTTGTGCAGGTCAGATAGGCAGTTGTTCCATGTAAAATATTGGTATTCAGCTGCATCTGGTTAAACTGGAAGCCGTCCCATCATAATTGGGAAAAAGCTCAGCAGATGATGATGATATAAAATATAAGGTACTAGGTATACATAAATGGTAGAAAAAACATTTTAGATGACACTAGTCATGAGCATGGTGGTCCCGGGTTCGATACCCAGGTCGGAAAAACTGTTTTTGGGTTTCAATAGGAATTTCTCGGTAGAAGCTCTAAGTCTGAATTTTTGCCGGGTTGATGGCAATAGGCTCGCCCCCTAACACACGAGACTTGAAAAAATAGAATGTGAAATGTGGGTATAGTCAATAAACCTAATATTTAAAATTTTATCATACTTTTTGGTCTAAATAATAATTTTATCTAAATCTTTTGCATTATCCTATGACAAATCTTTTCCTCCTTCAAAAATTACATAAATTAATTAAAATACTGGTTTATTTTAACAAGAAAATTGATTTCTGCGACACCCATATTGGTTTTTCGAAGTTGACAACTGGGTGACATTACGAGGTCTTGATTATGCAAATTCAAAAGTTTTAATTCTAAATGTAGAGCATTTTAGTATGCACTAAATCACAAACGGACAAAAATATGCGTACATAAACATCAGCCCCCTTTTTAATCGCCACGGTCGGTCAGAAAAGGACAATGAATTTTCTCAACAAAAGGATATTTCTACATATCATGTACCAGGACTTCATAAAAGAAAAGAAGTTACTAACAAATACTTGGAAATCAAGAAAACGGCGAGCGACGGAGTCTCCAACTCTCGACACAGAGTTACTGAGTCAAAACACTGTGACCGCACTCTTTTATGAATCGAACACCGAAATCGTCTCTGTGTCGTAGTTGGAAAGCGGATTATAAGTAAACGTTGATTGCCTTGAAGTAGCGCCGGCATGTTCTGTCTCGCTCTGTCGTGTGTTATCGGGTATAGCCGTCTCTTTCGCCAAGTTACGCAAAAGGCGTTTTAAAAGAATGCTGGAACGTGTATTGATGGTCGGTTTTCTAATCGAGAATTCGTAATCAGATGATTTAAGTTACATTGTGGCTATCAATCTTGGTAAAGTTTAGAGGGTAGGCAGAAAAGAAGGCTTCCTTTACTTATTTTTATCACCATAAGTTTCTATCCAGCTTTGCATTACTTTAAATTAAAGGAACAGTGGTTTATTGGCAATTCTATTACTAATATGCGCATACTACCAAATGTAGGTTCGATGTCAGGTAATAAGAATGTACCACAAAACATTAAAGACCATTTTTACGCAATTTTTTTTAGTTTTTCCTCGATGAAAAGTACCCTAAGTCTTTTTCCAATCACCAAGCTGGCTCTTCGCGAAATTTCATCAAATTCAGTTCAGCAATTTAGCCACAAAACTCCCTCAAACTGACATACTTACAGAATCATTCGCATTCTTGAAATTACTAAGGATTTATAAGAAAATTCTGTTGACTGCGTCGTTGGTCTCGTGGTAGCAAGCGCTACTGCTGGACATGAGGTCCTCATTAGTTCGATGCCCAGGTCGAGCAAAGTGTTATTGGGTTTTTCCATCAAGAAATTCTCAGTAGCAGCCCGGAGTCTGGATTTGTGCCCAGTTGATGGCAATAGGCTCGCCCCCTATTACATGGGACTCAAGCATAACTGACCTACAACTCTGCCTATCCCTTCGAGGACTACAAGCGCAATGACATTGTTATGTTTATAAAAAAAGTTAAGTTTCCAATAAAGACCGTAGTAAAACAAACAGTACATAAATAGGCATACCTTAAGCAAAATATAAGCAGGTGTATGCGGTAGGAAAATCCAGAGGAAATGACGTAATCAATACCTACCTACCTATAAGCAATATTTGTATGTATGAATATATATTTGTACCTACTCACGTTCTCGAAATCGGCTCTAACGATTTCGATGAAAGTTGCAATTTAGGGGCCGAAAAATCGATCTAGCTAGGGTCTCATATCTGGGAAAATTCGTTTTCTCCGTATTTTCACCCGAGCAGAGCTCGGTCGCCCAAAATTTAGAACAAGTTAATGAATAATGTCATGAAATTATTGACATTAGAATAATGATCATGGCAGCATGGAATTAGTAAGTACCTACTATCATGGGAGCATGGAATTAGTAGGTACTATCCTATACTATTAAATGAGCATTCTCTATTTTCACCAGAGCAGAGCTCGGTCGCCCAAAGTTTGGAACAAGATTAATGAATAATGTCATGACATTATTGACATTAGAATAATGATCATGGCAGTATGGAATTAGTAAGTACCTACTATCGTGGCAGCATGGAATTAGTAGGTCTGTACTATCCTATACTATTAAATGAGCATTATTTATTTTCACCAGAGCAGAGCTCGGTCGCCAAGGTACTATGTAACTACATAGATTACTATCTATAGGTACGTAGTAAGTAGTGTAGGCAACTATGCAATGTTCTATAAATATTGAAACGATTAATTTATAGAAGGAAAAATATTTAATTTGGGACAAGCACAGGAAATACAAACAGTCATAAAAACTAAAAAGGAGCAACTAAAACTAACAATTTTTTTTTTTTTTTTTTCTCTTGAAGGAATTTTCAAAAATCCTTCCTTAGTCCTCATTTTCATTATGTAAGGAACTATTGTGGAAAATTTAATGCTTCTAGAGCCAGCAGTTTAGGTTGTGCGTTGTCTGTCATTGAATTAATTTAAGATATATTTTAAGTAGAATTGTCCAGGGAGCAGTTGGATTGTCGAGGTCTGAATGAGTTGCTTTACATAGAATAATTACATTCAGCCAAATTCACTGTCATCCTTCGATACCTATAACAATAGTCTTATGTTTTTGTCTGTCTGTGTGTCTGCCATTGTAGCTCCCAAACGAATAGATCGATTTTAACGGATTTTTTTATGGCATTTCGCAGTTCAACCTTATGAGGTTGTCGGTTGCTTAACCGGGCTATCCCGTAGATGACTTAATAAATTAAGGCCTCCATAGATTTGAATGCAGTTTGTTCGTCTTTTTAAGTTTCCAGTTATTCTAATATTAGGTACTTAATATTATGTATATATTTATGATATGCAGTAAGTAAACTTGTATGATATAAAACGCGTATGATATACAGGAAACTCCACACTTTGACAGTTTAGTATAAATACACGCACACACAAACTAACAGACATGATAAGTCACTGTGGCGACTTGTAGGGACAGCAAAAAGCGTTGAATAGTTTTTTTGCTGTTTTTTTTTTGTGATATCAAAGATGAAAATCTGGGTAAAAGGTTTTATTCCGAAGATCACAAATAACCTTAGTACCGATGACATAATACTTGTATAACCTTACATACGTACTATATCTATACCTTATATACTTTACCTTGTATACTTGTACAATGACAAAACGCCTAGGGACCCAGTACAGATTAAGAGAGAAAATTGGAAGAAATATTACTTTAAACAATAAGGGGCACCAAAATGACTATTATGACGAAATAACGACATGGACTTTAAAAGTTAATATTATTACATAATGATGACCAAACCTAAACTCTGGAAGCCCTAATAAACAGTGAACAAGCTAGGTGATCAAGTCAAAGCTCATCCCTAACACATGGCCATGAGCTACACGCTCAAACGACAAGCTTCTTGCGACAGCGATAGCGGAGTAAACAAATTAAAGAAGAAGACGGACGGAAACAGGTGACGCGCGTGTCGCTGCATCGCCCGAGACCGTGGACGGAGTTAGGAGATAAACAAGGCTTTGCGTGGGACAGTTATAGCCCGTTGCCTTTTTTTGCAAACCCTACAATATTTTCCTGGTATAATGAATGCATCTAGAGCCAGCCATCACTGAGATGCTGGCTGACTCAGCCTCGTGATAAACCTAAGTTTACTATGATATTGAATCCGTCGTTCTGCGGTTATTTTTACCATATTTTTTAGTTTTTATCATATTTTTTAACTACTTCTAGATGATTATATTCGCTAACTCTGGACAAGCTGTCAATTTTTGAAATTGCACAAAATATCGCCACACTTTTGGCTTTAATGTTGGTCATGGACACTAGACTGCTGAGCGTAGGCCTTTGCCATTCTTGTCATAATTTTGATACCATAATTTGGTTTAAGTCCAAATGGAACAGCTGCATTGAAGTTTGCTGACTGACGGTGATGTCATTTAAGTTTTATGTAACCATAAAAAAGGTAGTGTACTAAAAAAATGACAATGACGAAATCATGTGTTACGGGACTGCCCGTTTTCCGTTTTGTAATTTAAAAATCCTTTTCCAGTTTTGAGCACTTAAGCGGAGGCTCCCTAAATTGTATGTTAATTTGCATTAATATTTTGGAAAAGTCACGCATACAATCAAAATGGAACTTTAGTATATGATTTATTGGATCTTTTTCTTTCCACATATAAGACAGTTACGTAATTAGAATATTGTCGCTCGATCCATTTTTATTCGAAAATAATGTCTTTTTTAAAGATTATTTGAAACAAAAACAAGATTACTCGGCTTTTATGTCTAAAATTATTACTGACAGTAAGGAAATATAGTTAATTATCCAAATATAAGATATTTTTTCTCTAGATCAATTATTACTTATAAACGAAATAAGAATTGAGACTTAGTATTTAGTTCCGTGTTCTAACACGACCAAAGAGCGCACGCGATATTCAACTTTATTACTGATGTGTTAGCGTTTAGCACATAGTGGAGTAGTGGGGTGCATTGGGCCGAAGTTTGCGTGGAAATTGTCTCTGGAGTCCTGGTCTTAAGGCTCATTTTCTTGGTCGATATAGGGTTTATATGCGGGGTGCGAGAGATTTCTGTAACGCATGCAATAGGGCCCGCACGGAGATACGGAGAACCTGCATCACACATTTTGGCAGTTGATTTGGAGGCTCATTGTCTTCTCACGCTTTTACCGACCGATGAATTTCATTGATCGCTACACCCGCTACGGGGATTCCCGCAGACGGTGTACCGAACGCGTTATCGACTTAAGTAAGACGCGACGCGACACAAAGACACCGCTCGTCGCACGACGAGCGGTGTCTTTGTGTCGCGTCGCGGGTCGCGCCTGTTTGAAAGAGCCTTTATGATTTTCATTATTTATTACCCCGCCTGCGGGGAGTCTCTGCATGCTATTTATCGATCGAGTTATCGACTAATGAAAATGAGCTATTACTCATATGCTCTACAAAGTTATTTATACTACCTACTTCCGTTAAAGGATTCCTATCATACCATCAAGTGAGAAACAAACAAAGGACCGCCAGTTCTGCATTTTCTTTTTTTTTTTTTTTTATAACGGGCATCTCGCAGTTTTGACCACTAAGGTCTTGGCTGCTTAACCGGACTTTCCTGTGGGTGCCTTAAGCTGCTACACTCAAAGCCTCCAGCCAGGGGCAAAAAACTAAACTAAATTAAAACTAGGCGAACGCTCGCTAAGGGCACCCCCTGTGGGGTACGAACCTCGGCTTAGGGCGTCGCTGAGGGGAGGACAGCAAGAAGGGACAGGCTGGATCAAAATTGGTTTAAATCATGATTATTATTCGGGGTAGTTTAAAGCTACGTGCTCAGCGGCAACAACTTGCTGGCACCTCGTTTTCGAGCAAGGGTCGGGGAGGAGTATAATTTACTCAGGGACACGGTCGCGGTCGCAAAGGACCTCGGCGGCGAGGGCGGAATGACGGGAGGCGTCTGTTCTTGTGTATTGTCTGGTGGCCCTATTCTGCTCTTGGAGGAGTGTGATGGGATCATCAGGGTCGGAAAGGGCCAGTTCTGCATGAGATCACGATTCTTTTATATACGGGACTCCTCCGTAACACCTCCTATCAATTCTCGGTCCCTGGTACTTTTAATCAAGAATCTCAAATATAAAACACTAATTTAAACTCCTTTAAATCCTTCCTTCCTGGTACATTTGTCTACAATTTTTTATCAAAAAGATGCCTCTTAAGACGCAGATATATGACAGTGACCTTGAGTGGTTAGCTTGCGTGTTCTGTACTGAGCTCACGCAACGCGTCGTACGTCCAGCCAGTAATAGGACTCGCCCTTCAAGGAGCGCTGTCCCAAATTAGATGCATCATTAATTTATTATACATAAAACAAAAGGTAAAACGCGTATACTAAAAGATTAGTAATTAAATTATATTTAAAATGGAGAAGCTTTTAGAAATATACGCTTGATAGATTTTGCGTGATTCTCAGTTTTTTATCCGCATCAGACATAACTTTACAAATTAATTTCACTATGTAATATAAATATAATCCAAAATATGCCTATATTAAAATATTTAAAAATGCTCAAATTTAACATATATTTTTTCCAAATCTACTATTAACACTACGCGTTTAGACGTGATCTTTAGTATTAAATCATTAAAAGTTGGTTATCGTCGCCTTAACAAAAATTTCGAAGACTCCATTACACCTCCTGATACACCTTTAACCCTGGTACAGTCATGATTCTCTAACAAAGAAGTCTCCACAACACCTCTTATAAAATCTTCGACCCTGGTACTTTTGGCACAATGTTTTGACTGGCACCCGTCAGTGCGGAACGGTTTTTGTGCCATCCAACATCCGCCTGTCCCGATGATATGACTTACTGACTTTGAGGCACAAGGTGTCATGTTCTTAAGATATTTCGTAAGATATTTTTTATTTTTAAAGAGGCAGACCCTTTAAAAATAAAAAAATATTCTATGTGAAATCACTGTTTATTGACTTTGCGAGTAAAGATTATTTAAAACGTTCAGCGAATCTACCCTGGTGAAAAGAACCGTAGGCAATCATCCCCGCTAGAAACCTAGCTGACTGCCTAATCTTTATAAGATTTTAACTATTCTCGAATACCCAACACTAGAGTAAAAATAGAAAAAATAAAGCGTCAGCAGAATGTTACAAGATTAAATCCTATTATAATAATACAATAAATGTGAAAGTTTATATGTTTGGATATTTGTTATTCAATCACGAAATGCTGAACGGATTTGGCGCACAGATAATTTGTAACCTGTCACATAGGATACTTTAATCCCGATAAATAACGTGGCTAAGGACTGCTATCAATTTATGTTAAAACTAGCTTCCGCATGTTCAATTATTTCTCTCTGGACCCAATTCTGGAAACCACTCAGACAAAGTCACAGGCAGAAGCTCGTACGAAATAAAAGTGCGGATATAGAATTGGGAAAAAGCTTGAAGCTAGTTTTCACTAATATAATCGAAATTGCACTATTAAAATGTCTAATATGGAGTAAATATATAGTAAAATGATTATAATGTCATTGTTACTATTAGTAAGTAACCTAAACTGAAAACCTCTCTAGAATCATACTACAGTTGACTACATACTAAAGTTAATATAGCATTTAACTTCCCGTACTTATTACTAAATGTTATATTAAGTGTTTTGTTTTAACTTAGATTATGTGTTTTGACGTTAGGTTTAACTTAGAAAGCTTACTTAAGTTTCACTTAAGGCTTACAACTTAGGTCGTAACATTATTCATGTTACGTCGGCTTTTACTAAAAACTTGAGATTCAATGTTTTATCACTTAATTTAATTACTTTAATAACTTATTCATAACTAATCAATTTACGTCAATAAAACTTATCTTGAAATTTTAACATCGTGTATATAAAATAACAATTACAAAAATGTTAATGCATTTGGTTTACGCAATTTTGCTCTTTAATTGTTTGTAATAAGTTCTAAGACATGTGCCTTTATAATTTTGTCAGATGTCGGATAAGACTTATTTTAGGGGTATGGTCCGACTGTAATTTTTTTTTTGTTTTTTTTTTTTTTAAATTAATATTTACTTAAATGTATTTAAAGAAAATTATAAATCAGGGTATGTTAGATGAGATCCGATAAATAGTGAACAAGTTGTGCCCCGCGGTATCACCCACCTCACTCGACTCCTAAAGGTCATAGTGTGATTTTAACTACTCTATAACCTACCTCAAGAATTGGGCTATCAAATGCAATTCCAGAGATTAGCGCATTTGAACAAACAAACTCTCCAGTTTTAGTTTATTGAGAGTTTATATAAACCATAAATGAAAGATTTGTATCAATAAAATTAATTTCCTACACTTTTACTAAAGGAGCAACCTATTAATTTATTATCCTATTCACTATTTACTACAAAAAAACTCATAGATTTTCTTTAAGATCAATCCTCAGATATTTCTAAATCAACCTTGAATAGACTCGAAGTAACAGGCCTTTGACCAAGTACTTTAAACCGATTGATCAAAGCGATCGTGAACGCTTAGAAGGACACAGCTCAGCTTAGCTCCGCTCAGGCCCCGCTCATCTTCCAGTGGAGCATAATACCCAAGTGGTGTAATCGTAAAAATGTTATTTTTTATATCTCTCCTTTTAATTTTGACACACAAATGTAATTAGGGCAGAAATTGTAACGGTACCAAATGACATTTTAAGATATTCATATGGACTGGGGTTTTTGGGGGGATTATGGCTAAGTCACAGCTGCACGGGTCGATCGATCAGGTTAAGCTACGCTTGCCGCGGTTTGTCCGTGGATGGGTGACCATCTTTACATACCAAGACCCCTCCATGCCTCAGAAAGCACGTAAAGCCGTGTGCGGCTTAAAACAAACCTTATCAACAAACAAACCGAGCTGAAAATTTACCATCACTGAGAATCAAACCCGGAACTTCTGGGTCTGAGACAGGTGGTCTAACCACTAGACCACAGGCGGTTAAAGTCAATTATGTAACTACATTAAAAATATATTCACTCGATTTAAATACCAATAAGTAAAGAGTCGTAATCTACTAAACGCTTAACTAGAAACATGTAAACAAAATATATAGAATCATCGCAAACATTAAAATTAAATGTTATAATTTATACATTATTTTTTTCCCTTTTCATTTGTAGTGCATTCTTTTGACTCGCGATAGTACGTAATATGACAAAAACATCCTTCTTTGATAAATGGATGCGATGTGGGTAGCACTCTCCTAAACAGATGTAGTTGATATTAGCATAGATTACATAATAATGTAAACAAATGTCATCATAGTAATTTTACATGATTATTCAACGCGTACAGGTCGTGCCATTAAAGATGAGACTTGACCGCGCCTCCCGCCGCTCTTTCCCCCGCCCCGATGACGCCCCAGCGGGGACCTCATACCGCTAAAGAGACCCATAAATCGTCTACTGCGCAAGTCAAACCACGTGGTGCGTCAAGTCTCATCTTTAATGGCAAGACCTGTACATTGAATAATTTCTCTGGTTTGCAATCATTGACTTTTGGAACGAAATTTCTTCACACGTGTGAAGAAATTCGACGTAAAAGTAAGTAAATCTCTTCGACGTGACACTGGTAATTGTTCTACCGTGAATCTTTCTTAGAAATTATTTTGTTACGTCGCGTCGCGCCAATCTGCACGAGGCTTAATACTTTGCACACTTGGTGAATGAGATCCAGACCGAAATGTAAGGAAAGTGTAACACTTTGACCGTTACGACAGTTTTGTTACGTAGCAAAAGTGCCTACGTAACAAAAGTGTCATGGGGGTCAAAATGTTACACTTTTATGAGAGCTAGACCGAAAAAAGTGTAACATTTTGACCAATTTTACGTAAGTTACACTTTTTTCGGTCTGGCTCTCATTCACCAAGTGTGTAAAAGCGAAAGGCAGTTCATTCCAATCGGGTGTTCCACGACATCTCTCGACTGTTTTTGAAGTGCAAACTTCTTTAGGCGCGTTGGGCATTTTTGAGATGATGGGACTAAACCATTGATTTCGCGACACTGTAACGCAATTTACCGACACCGTGGAGTAAAAGACATCAACGCGGTGATTACAGCGGTGCAGATTTTTTTTAAATTAATTAATTCTTGTTTCATTTATGATAGCACTATTTAAGGTATGGTGGAGGAAAACATGTAGTGAGCAAGTGGTGACCAATGCTCGTTCCTTCTCTGTATAAGAAGATGCCTTTGACTTGCAGTGGGAGTCCACAAGACCACCTATAAAAGAGTAACTGTGGAGTTTCATGCCGGATCTTCTCCATAGGAAACGACCAATTGGAACCGTGCACCTAGCTTCTGACGTTTTAAAGTTAAGTGCCCATGTGTATGTGAAATAAAAATATTTTGAATTTGATTTTTTGAACGACGGTTCTCAGCAGTGAGAGTGCGATTGAGAAGAGGGACATTATACAGGCTGTTATTATTTTTATATTTATCTTTCTTTTTATCTTGGAGATTTACGGGAATATTATTTCCTTCTAGATATGGATTCAGCTGAATATGGAAGTATTTACATGGAGCGATTGCCTATCTGACCTCCACAACTCAGTTACTGGGTCACATGATACCCCTTGGTGCTATTATAGTACAGATAGTTACACTAGATTGAAAAATACAGTAGCTCTTTTACTCATGTATATTCACAAAACAAGCAACCGCAGGTAAAATGCTTGTCCATCCCGATAAGGACATAATAAAATGGAGGTAATTCCATTAAACTGACACTACAACTTAATCCCGACTGTATTTACATATGATTAAAGCACAGTTTTAATTACCGATTCGATCACAGAGATCCAAAGATAATATATTCTGTGGCTTTTTGCGTGTACAGTAAGCGTAACAAGTTTTCCAATAAAAATGTTAATAAAGAACAGTTTTTTGTTCGCGAAACTTGTTGGTGGGTTGTACTTAGGGAAATTTATTTCTTGCCACATTCTTAATTGCAAGGTGAGATTATACCTGTTAGTTTTAAATGTAAAATTAATTTGATGTCGATCTTAAACAAGAAGTCGAGCAGCTGTTTTGTAAGTAGGTTACTATTTATTTACACGCCAGTATTTTCTGGTTTAGGCAGAGGTGTACCTATAGCACCCACATATCACCAATTATGTCTAAGTCCCATGTAATAAGGGGCGAGCCTATTGCCACCAACCGGGCACACATCCAGACTCCGAGGGGCTACTGAGAAATTCCAGATGGAAAAACTTAATAACACTTTGTCTTACCCAGGAATCTAACTCACGACCTCATGCTCGGGAGTTGCGCTTGCGACTATTAGACCAATGAGGCATTCAAATATGTATTTTTAAAAGTCAATTATTGTGGGATTGTTTAATCGAAATAACCAAAGCTAATTATAAGCAAAACCAAAGCTATTTATGTTTTAATATAAGAAATTAAAAACTTGTAAAAGATAAAAATAAAAAACAACCGACTTCCAAAAAAACTAGCATAGCTTGATGTGTAGCCATGTGTACAAAGTGAAAAAGTAATTTTATTTCGGAAGTCGGAGTCTTTGGTTTTGAATTTTCGTTTTTTTTTTCCATCGATTTCAGAAATTTTAAAGTAAAAAAATAATTAAAACACAGTCGAATTGAGAACCTTTTTGAAGTCGGTTAAAAATTATTGTCAAGCAAATTGATTATTATCAACTTTGACAGTCGTATGCTACATGTAACACGTTACAGTGACGTGTGCCAATCTGTTAAACAGTTAATTTTCAAGACTGTAGTTACATGCATGCATGCCATGGATTTGAACATACAGCATATAGCTTAAAAACAAGACCTATTAACCAACGGACCACAAAGATTAAAAAGATAGCATTCAGCACCTATTAGCAAAAAAAAAAATCGGCATCGCGCTAATCAACGCGTTGATGTCTTTTTAATGGTCAAAAGCTGGTGTCGTCACAGTGTCGCGAAATCAATGGTTTAGTCCCATCTCAAAAATGCCCAACGCACCTAAAGAAGTGTTCACTTAAAAAAATCTACAACATCGAAGTATTGAGGCTCTACTCCTGCTTACCCCTGCGTGAAAGCATCAAGTATAAAGTGTTTTCCCTTGGCACCGGCGGGCGACGCAGGCGCAACGAGTTTTTATCTCTCTTTCCTACCGCTGCCTACTAAACCAAACGGCGAAACGAACACGGTGACCATGAGGCTGAGAAGTACAGGACATTGATTTGTTAAGATTGTACATGTAGAAATTATAAAAAGTACGATTAAAAGAGTTGAGGAAAGAGCAAGGTTTTGGAAATTAAAAAAAAAGCTTATGTGATGTGGCTGATTAAAAAAAAAACTCAAATAATAAATAAAAAAATTAAAAAACATATCTGATTAAATAAACGTAAACATTACCTATTGCCCTGGAAGTCTAAACCGGGATATAATGACAATCAAAATTCTTAGTCGATTTTTATGGTTGCTAAACTCGTTTGCACTAATACTACGAAGAAAAAATATTTGTATTTTTGTTTAAAACTCAAAAACTACTAGACCGATTTTAAAAATTCTTTCACCAGTAGAATGCTATATTATCACTGAGTAACATAGGCTATGATTTATAAATCACGCGAACGACGCCGCTGGCGGAAACTAGTCCTTAATAAACGTACTGCAATAAAAACAGTCGTCTTTTTTCTGAACCTTCGAAAGTTACAAATCGTTATCAAGTTTATCGAATACACATGAATGATAACAGTTACTCAAGGGCGAAGCTTAAATGGAGTCGAAATAGGTGCATCATACAATTCATTTCACGGTATAGGGCATTATTCCTTACAAAAGCGGATACAAAATTCGCACCTGACGGAAAAAAAAAATGTCTCACCATCGTCTGACTTCACGGTCCCTCTACACCTTTTGTCCGAGCATTACCATACAATGGGAGACACCTCACACGTCCTTGGTCCCTTATCTGTTTATCATACTACCTTCCTATTTGTAATTATGAATAGAACACTGTTTTTATGAACCTCTTCACCTAAGGTCAGCGGATTTATCACGAGAAGTATTATGCTTCGTGTTAATGAATTCGGTAACACGCTTTTTGAGAGGTCAAAGTTTATAATTAACTATATGAAGGCATTGCTTAGTGATCATATAGATTAACGATAGAAGATTTCTAAATATTTTTCGTATTTTATACGAAAATTGGTTTCAAAATGTGTACTTTGTGAATCATCCTGTGTATGAAAAATAATTTCGGACACTACGTATTTTCATGCATCGTGAGTAGATATATTTTACCAATAAGCCACTGCTCATATCGAACCCTCAAAACGCACGTGCATGCAGCATCAGTGGTGGCACAAGGCATGGCCAGCCACAACAGGGTTTGAAAAGTGTTGATTCTCAGCCTAGTTTGAATAAATAACTTGATTTTGTTTTTTTCTTCAGCTCATTGCTTGGTAGCTACATGTTTATAGTACTTACAAACCAGATATTATTCGATTTAGTGCTGTCACTTCAATCTAGAGAGGTTGACATAACTAAAGTAGAGATTCTAAGAAAACAAAAAAAAAACATCTTCTAAATTACTGATTTTCGCGGAACATTTATTGCGTTTAGATGAATCATTGGAAATTCCTAGCACAATAAAAAAAAAAATGGGCCACTACAAATGGGTCTCCCTGTATAATTCACTGCTATCAGTTACATGTAGGTATCACCGTATCGTGTTGTTTACTAATACTTAGATTTAAGGACAATGTTACTAACCATATATGAGTATTTTCAAGAAATAAAGATTTTTCATTTAAAATTTCCCAATCAAGAAACTTCTGGTTTCAACAACTGGTTTCTATCTTTTAATAAATTAAAATATTTTAGTACGAAAGGATTAAATATTTAAATTAAATTTATATATATATATTTTTTATAAAGTTATTATATAATATAATATAATAATATTATACTAAACTATTTATTTTTGTTAAAAAAAAACATTTCTGCCAAAATAGGTATATATAAAAAAAATATATAAAATATTTTAGTAAGAAAGGAATAAATATTTAAATTAAATTTATATAAAAATTAAATTATTAATTAAATTTTTATTACATTTATATAATATTATTATATTATATTATAAAAAAAAAAAATTAATTTAAATATTTAATCCTTTCGTACTAAAATATTTTATATATTTTATATATATACATATAACTATTTTGGCAGACATGTTTTTTTTTTAAACAAAAATAATTAGTTTAGTAGGTTACTTACACGTGAAATATAAGACTAGGGTGGGAAATGGGGGAAAATCTAAAACACATGGAAATTAAACAGAAAACTTTACGGAACTAATAAGAAAACTATGTAAATAGGTTCCTTCAATTCACAGAAAATATAATAGTTTCTGTCTTTATGTAATTAAAAACTTCTCGAAACATCCACAGTCGTAATTAAGAAAGTAATTAAAACTATGCAAAGTTTCTTGATTTTACGAAGTTTGTTATTGAAATGTTAATTTTGTCAAAGTAAATGATTGTTTGTTTGTATATTAGTCCATAATCATTAAACTACTGTTTAATATAGCTTTTTCTTTTAGTTATTAATTAATGATGATGAAGACGTGTGTATTTCTGGTAATTATTTAATTTACTTACTAAAGAAGTTCAATATTTTGGGAAGAAAATTTGTATGTTTTTCTTTTACTTTCTAAAAATAACTACAGTTTCAACGTACAGCTGATTAGCCGTACCTAAAGGATGTAAGACTAACTATATTATTAGGTCAAACTAATAATCGTAGATACTAAAATTTCAATACTAGAATTGTTGGTGGATCCTATTATTTAATTGCGTAACACATTTTCGTAAACCATTAAGACGAATTTGTTTCATTTTGACAGTTCAACAACATTCATTGCGTTATTTACGTTGTTGAGCAGATTATTTATTCCAACTTATGAAGCAATGGATTAGCAGTCTTTTTTTCTAAACGATTCAGATTGTGTTTGATCGTGTATTACGCAATTAGGGTACTGGTTTTTAATATTTATCAAAGTCAAATTGATTTCAAGTAAATAGCACTTTTGAAAGTCAACATTTAGAAGAAATTAGAATGGATTTTAGTTGCCCGAAGAAGTATGGGCAAGAAATTAAATTAAAAAAAAAATCATGATAGTTCTCTTGATATTTGTAAAGCACCAGTAATTCATTGTACAGAACTACTCAACCTGCTTACCACCTTACAGAAACAGCGTAAATATAACAGAATGTATGGTACTTAATGCAAAATAAATGTTGGAAATGACTCATGAGAACGGGTCAGACGGGATGTATGGAAGATACGCTCCTCTTGCGACCAATCTTAATAGTTTTTAAGTAAGTAAGTAATCTTAATAGTTGTTACAATTGTAACAACGACACGGGTCGATGCGGTCGATCGAAGGTTAAGCTACTCTTGCCGCGGTCGGTTCGTGGATGGGTGACCATCCATCACGAGACCCCTCCAAGCCTCGGAAAGTATGCTTAGCCGCCGGTCAGCTGATATTCCTAGATCTTTGACAGTCGTTACAGGTAGTTGGAAGCCCAAAAGTCAGACAATCAGTCTTACAAAGGGTAAGACTGATTCTCAGGTCAGATAGGCACTTGCTCCAGAATACTGGTATAGTAGAATACTGGTATTCAGCTGCATCTGGTTAGACTGGGAGCCGACCCCAACGTAGTTGGAAAAAGGCTAGGCAGATTTATTGCTTAATAACGGTAATAAAGAATTGAAATAGCCTCTACATTTAAGTATCGCCAGAAATGAGTGGCTATACTTAAATGTAGGATTTTAATACGTCACTCACTGCGTAGTCAGCCCCATTACCTTGCCGACTAGGTAGTCCAGTATCTTTGCCATGACTATGACCTTTTCTGATACAGTTCGTGTCAGAAGAATAACGGTTATTTACCCATACTCCGTTTGAAATAAGATTACACATTTAAACAAACCTTTTTTACAGTGCCTTCAACCGATTTTGACTTCTATACCGTAGGCATAAGGATGGCATAAGAAGTAAAAAAGTGGTTACAATACCATCTGTTTACTGCAACTGCCATTTGTCATACCGCCAACGCTATAGAAGTCAAAATCGGTTGAAAGAACAGTAAAAAAGGTTTATTTTAATGTCTAATCTTATTTCAAATGGAGTATAGGACATGTGGCTAAATGGAAAGAAAAGTAGAAAGAAAGAAAGGAAATTTATTTATTATTATTATTTATTTATTTATAATCGCCTCGTCGCCTCGCCTCTGCCTCGTTGGTCTAGTGGTCGCAAGCGCTACTGCTAAGTATGAGGTCCTAGGTTCGATTCCCGGGTCGAGCAAAATGTTATTGGGTTTTTCAATCTGAAATTTCTCAGTAGCAGCTCGGAGTCTGGATTTGTGCCCGGTTGATGGCAATAGGCTCGCCCCCTATTACATGGGACTTAAACATAACTGGCGAAATGTGGGTGTGCCTGCTACAGGGACACCTCTGCCCAACCCTTCGGGGAAACAAGGCGTGATGTTATGTTTATGTTTATGTTTATTTATAATATACTTATAGCAGAAAAAAGTGTAAAGTACGATGTAAGAAATTTGCAGGAAAGTGTGCCTTTCGGCTGCGCCACAAAAAAAACCCAGTTCAGGAAAGTTTACAGATAACTATACCTAAATGTCTGACGCTGGTTTTCAACTGGACCTGAATTGTGAGGTGATGGATGTAAATTTTACACACTTTTATACTAGGTACTATTTGTGTATGCATACTTAAATAAAATAAATTTGTAGATGGTCATGTAAATTTGAGCCACAGTTTTAAAGGCAACTTACTGGGAGGTCTATTAAAATGTTGATTTATAGAAATATTGGGCTTTAGGGATCAGGGAGTCGTGCCAGGGTCGCGGGAAAGTCTGATAGGGATACCGTGGCCCCTGGCAACATGGCAACTGAAGGAACACGGGTGGGTTTTAGTCAGTAAGAGTCTGACACGCCCTCCCGCTCTGCACAGAGCGGGAGAAATTATTTCATAATTACCCACCAAAAATTAAATTAAAAAAGGAGTGCTAGAGGTGAAATCTTCATGGTACCTGTTAACTAGAATCCATATGAGACTTATTTATTAATCAATTTATTAAAACTTTATGCACAAGTAAAATAAATACTGTACAAAGGCGGACTTAATGCCTGAGGTATTTTCTACCAGTCAACCTTAGGGTGATGCAGAGACAAAACATGGCAGGTGCAATATAATTCATAGATAACTCGAAAAATAATAAATACAGATACATACATACATATAAAAAAAATAAACTTAGTCAGGAGAAATAAAGATAGGTAGAGGAGAAAACGAATCCAGCAACTTATCGTGTAGGCATCTAGCTCCGATTTCCGTGAAGTAGTAGATTAGCGAAGAGGTAAAAAAAATACCGTATAAATGTGTGGCGTCATCTACAACTAAAAAGAAAGAAAATAAAGAAAAAGTATTTATTGGGACTTGCACAGGACATTACAAATTAAACTAAAACAAACTCATTAAAACATTACAATAAAAAAAAAAAAAATAACAGTAAGTCCTGTACGAGGCCAACTCGCTGTGGGGGCAACTCCACATACGAACTGCACATCACCATGACGTCACGCAAAATCCTGCATCGCGCAAGCAGAGGTTACCGCGCGACGAGTATATACAACGTCCCGACATCAATCATCGGGCACCCCATCAGACAAAGCACCCATCTGGTCGGAGGATCCTCCCTTTTCTAAAGAGGACGAGTGAACTTTACACCCTGTTCCTCATATCTCTCTAAATGATGAAAAACCATGTTTTGCTACATTCAATGATGTCCAGGAAAACTATGACATTTCTCAAAAAATAATAACCTCTAAAATTCTCATAATTTCCTGATTACGAATATAAACGACGCACAGTCATATTTTTTTTTACCCACAGCTCAGCTATGATAGTAAAAATTTCTGTGGAACACGAAGGATTGGTCATAAAATCAATTATTCTGACCCGCAAGCGTGAAAACGTTTTAATTACTCCCAGAACTTGTTTTTTTTTTCTATTTTCTCTATGTTTGAGGTCACTCCTGATCAGTGCCGGTATTTTTCCGTTATATTTTTTTTTTCGATTTTTGAAAGTTAGACCAATCAACGGTGTTTTTTTTTTAGATTCAAATCCTATGATTGTTGAAAAATTTGTTTTTTAGTATGTTTGGTTTTTGTTAATTTGTTATTTTGGCAATCAATTTTGCATGCCTCATATTTTAGCGAAATGTGGTTTTATGAGTTTACCTATAGTGTCGACTGGTTTTCTCCATCCCTTTATTGCATAACATTAAAAGCAATAGGTATTTATACATGTTTTTTTATGAGAATCATGAACAGATTCATGATTTTATTACTATGCTCAAAAACTAAACTTTAATTTAGGAAAAGTTATTATATCCGTACTCCGACAGGCGTTTTACTTTATTTAAATTATTTCATCACCGCTGCTCTCAAAACGGTGAAGGAAAATATTGTGAGGAAACCGGCATGTCCTAGAACCAGAAATTCGAAGACATGTGACATCTACCAACCCACAATGGGCCCGCGTGGTGGATTACGGCCCACTCCCTCACCGAGAGGAGGCTTGTGTCCCAGCAGTGGGAATTTTTTTGGCTTATGCTACAATTAAATATTTGTTTGGTAAAAATTGCTATATTAACTTAAAAACCCTATAATTCAACTAAAATCTAAAACAGCAACAAATCACTTGGCTCCAATATGAACACACAGATCAAGTAGCGATAGACAAGTAATATCCCGGAGATAATAACCGCTATAACTTGTACACGACAGTTTTGGGCTATATACCTATTACCTAGCCTGGATTTGACGTTATCTGTCACTACATACCTATTATAATCAGTCTATAATGTTCCCAGTGCTGGGACACAGGCCTCCTCTCCGTGCGAAGGAGTGCGGGCGCAGTGCGGAACATAGATGTCACATATTTCAGAATTTTTGGTTCTAGGACATGCCGGTTTCCTCACAATGTTTTCCTTCACCATTTTGAGAGCAGTGGTGATGAGATGATTTACACAAAGTAAAGTGCCTTTCAGGGTTCGAACCTTCAGCTATTACCACTGGGCCACCACTGCTGTCATCACTACTAGATACCTAATAGCACGCAGTTATTTAGGTAAGTATTACAGTCAAGGAAATCTATTGTTGAGCAGATTAATAAATACTCTTCGTAATTTTATAGCCATTTCGAACAAACAATAGTGATTTGAATTGGTAGTCAAGTTGCTAAAATCATCCGTTTCCTTGACTGTACAGTCAATCCTGCTGTCAACCTAGCTGACTATCATTCTCCTTCCCTTATCCTTAATTAATTTGTCGTCGGCGCAACAATGTCTTTTTACTCCAGTATCATCATCGTCATCTTCCACATAGTCCATCCATCGTTTCTTTGGTCTTCCCTTACTCTTATAGCCCTCCACATTCATGCTCAAAACTTTCCTCATGGCATTTTTCTCAATAATCTCGATACTCAATATACTCAATATCTTTATTGCTTTACCATAATGCGTACTTAGGTGGTAACTATATAATTTAGATCATTATGGAGGACCCTGTAGGGCACAGCAAAGAGGGTAGGAGAGAGGAAGCACTGTTTTAGGAGGTCATTAAGTTGTTTTTCTGGGAACACGTTTTAACTTACATTTATTATCAAGTCCTCATTCCTCCACATCACACAACAACCTTGTCTTGTCTGAAATCGTTTTCTTCATCTTTTCGTAATCATTCTTACATACTTCGTACAAGTAAAATTAAATAGTACCAAAAAGTACGAGTTAACCTAGAGAACAATAAAAAAAAAAACATTAACATAAACTTGAACAATTTTATTGTGCAGGAAATAATGCTAATGAGGTGTCGGTAACGGTAACAGTGTCGCGAGTTCAATTGTTTTTTCCCATGTCTAAAATGGCCAACGTGCCTAAAGAAGTTTCCACTTCAAAAATACATTTTAAACTATTGACACAGTCGATCGACAGAGTAGGATGTGACGTAATGTCGGTCGATAGTAATTACTAGATCACAAGCGGCCGACCGCTGATGCAATGTTCATATAAAAAATATCTAGCTGTTTGTACGTTAGTTACCTCTTAATGTTTCTTCGACCCTGGTACTTTTCATTTGGGTACAGAATAAAAGAGACTTAAAACTTTTATTATATAGTTATATACTCAAATTCAAAGCATTTATTTCAAATAAACCAATTACAGGCACTTTTGAATTGTCAAGGGGTCGGTCAGTCAGAAACATGAAGCTAGTTGTCCATTCCAAAGCGTAGTAGGTACCTATGGAGAAGAACGGGCAAGAAACTCTACGGAGTGTCCGTGGAGTTTTTAAATCAAAATATTGTTACAAAAAATTGGTTACATCATTCATGTTGAAATTATACATGTGAGAACAATATAGAAAGACGTGCACGTTAGAAGCATCCGTAATAAAAATATAAAAACAAAAACAATTCAAAAATTTAAATAAACCGCGATAATTACTTAGAGAATATAAGGGGCTTGTGGCCAAGTAATAAAAGCCGCAGAGGTCGATCGATCAGGTTAAGCTACGCTTGCGCGGTCGGTCCGGGGATGGGTGACCTTCTTTACATACAGAGATCCCTCCGTGCATCGGAATCGCCCCGGCTGTCATTCGTGGGTCTTTGACAGCTGTATCGAATCGTCAGAAACCCAAAAAAAAAGTCTGACGACTAGTCTTACTAAGGGGTATCGTGTTACCCAGTAACTGGGCTGTGGAGGTCAGATAGGCAGTCGCTCAGTCAGAGTCAGTCTCCATTCTAAATCAGATGCAGCTATTTATTTTTACCAGTATTTTATTTAAGCGACTACCTATCTGACCTCCACAGCCCAGTTACTGGGTAACACGATACCCCTTGGTAAGACTGGTTGTCAAACTTTCAGGCTTCTAGTAGTCAGAAGCCCGAACTTTAGCAGTCACAACGAGTATGTAACGACTGTTAAAATTCTACGAATGACAACCGGGCCGGGCTTCACTGTGAGAATGGCCCATGCCAAGTTATTCAGAATCCAAGAAAATCATACTAGACGGCGTAGTAAGGTGTTATCTAAACCATAAAATGAATAAAACATGGACTAGCTAATTTATGAACATAAACACGGGAGAAAAGACAGCCATTTTAATATCTCGAGAAATTATGAAAGCAAGTTTTAATTTATAGATACTGGTTTTTCAGGATGCTGAGGTAAAGAAATTAAGTATATTAGTAGTAGAATTCCTTGTGAAAGATCTGGTCAGAGAAAGTATTACTAACAGGCTGTTTTTTTTTTTTTTCAATTTTAATATAAATGGGGATGATGTCTGGCTCAAAAAAAAAAACACTATTTAGTCCGTCAGTCAGATAATAAAAATATTTGACACGTAATTTTTTGCTTTATCATATTAATAAAAAAATACTTATTAGATAAAACACATTAAAGTTGGGGAGTGGGGGTCGCTACGTCACAAGTAAGTATAATATCTACATACTCGTGACGTCATGGCACATTTTAACTCAATGTATCGCCGTAATCTTTTGTTAAGGTATAAAAAGAAAAAAAAAAACGGGTCCAATATTTTTTAATAACCTGCACAACGAACAAAAAAAATAGTCAATATCCCTATTACGCCACAAATAAAACATAGGGACACGGCAGTGGTAGAACACGGTGGTGGTGGTGGTAGTGGTATACATTACAATATTGTAAAAAATTGGACTGGTATCATTAACCAAGGAGAAATAGAGGAATTCGTTATTCAAAGATATAAACATGTCTAGATAGTCAAATCAGTGAAAACGTCGAAAAAAATTGCGTCCAACTGTTAGCCGCTAAATGCATGTACAGTAGAAAAGTACAATGACATTACAATGACGTGACGGGAGTGTAAGACGTAGCTGTCACGCACACTAGCATAATAAAGATGGTCTGTTCGTTTGAGTTCTTTTGCAGCACGACACTCTTTCTAGACAAATAAATAACCAAAGAGTTATATAGAATGGACACCAACGACCATGAGACCGCGTTTCCTCTTAAATATTTCTGCCGCCAAGCATTGCTTTGGTTCTGATTTGGTGCTAGCTAAATTATAGGAATAAGACATTTTCTATTTAGTTCCTCACTACAGACACTTCGTCTGTAGCCATACAATCCCTAAACACCACTTGACCAGGTAAGTGATGGAGTTTTTGAAGAATTCTTTCATAGTGCACCTCTACAGGATGAGGAGCAGTGGTGGCTCAGTGATAATGGCACTGACTTACGTGTTGTTAGGATGTGGGTTCGAACACAGGCAGGTTCTCAAAACAGGGAAAGAAAACATCGCGAGCAAACCGGCATTTCCTAGAACCAAAAATTCGATGACATGTGACACCTACCAACCCGCACTGGGCCCGCGTGGTGGTGCAGCCTCTCTCGAAGAGAGGAGGCCTGTGTCCCAGCAGTGGGAACATTATAGGTTGATATTATGCTATGATTATTCACCTCTACACCTTCTAAGCAACATTATCTTCCAAATGATATGTTTCCATTTTCAGAGGTTTAGGCTGTGGGTTGTCTGCCAATCCATCAAACACATCATCATTTCAGCCGAAAGACGTCCATTGCTGGACATAGGCCGCCCGTCCGACCGATTCTGTGCTTCCCGCAACCAGCAGATTCCTGTGGCCTTCACAAGGTCATCGGTCCATCTTGTGGGAGGCCTTCCAACGCTACGTCTCCCGGTACGCGGTCGCCACTCCAAAACCTTTCAGCCCCATCGACCATCTATTCTGTTCTCAAGCACATAACTACTTCATAATTATGTAACTAATACTCAAGCTGTTACCCACAGTTTCACTAGCATCTTAGAGGAATCCTTCATTGAACTTAGATAATCCGTCCATCTGTATGCCTTTCTTCCAAATTTGTACAGCCTTTAATTTCTCACCATCAAACAACCGAAAGACATACTCCTGGACATAGGCCTCCCCCTCACATCGCCACAACGACCGGTCTCATGTCTCCCGCATCCAGCGGATGCCCCAACTTCCACATTATTTTACCTATTATTACTAAGGATGTAAGTAAGGATAATGATTTATCGCGACTAAACCCTGGTTCCCTAGCTAGTGTAGTATGAATTATTAATATAGTTGGCGCCACCTGCCGGTAACTCGTTAACGTTTTACTACCCAACAACTGGATCTTGTACTAGCAGTAACTGATGTGTTTAATGTCGCGAAAATATTAAAATGGTCAAGGTTTGGAACCTTGGAGAGCTAGGATGATATTTTATGTTGGTAATATCTACATACAACACAAAGAACCTTTGATGATTAGACCTGCTGCCAAACAATCATAGCTTACATAATTTGTAGTATTTTGCTCAAATTCATTCATCAAATTAAACTAAAGCGTTATGAACATATGTAATAATATAACTAACAATAATTTTTATATGTTTGTTTCAGTGTACTAATACCCGTCAACAAGTTTCACATTAAATTCAAAAAGATAGTAGATTCTTCTAATATTTTTTTTGTTTCCCTCCGCAAATTTCCTCATAACACAACTGACATTGGCAGAATTGTCGACATCTGCACCATTGCCATAGAGAAAAATAGATAGATAAACTAAAGTGACAGATCTGTCAAAGTATTGAGAATCAAAGATTTATTTTTATTTGATTTAGATTAATGGGTACCTACCCCTTGCGGCATGCAAGGGGTAGGTTCCAGATTGTTTGTTCCTTGTTCTTTAAATAATTTTATTAAGAACCCAATCACTTCTGTCCTCGACATTTCAACATGTTTGAATAAGAAGTGCTCCTGGCAGTTAGGTTTTGTTTTATTTCAGTACTGCCCACACTTTCACGTCACACGTAATCATTATAAAATCTTTTAAATATAATTTATAGTTTGACTTCTGGAATTTCTCATTTCCTTTAAAATGGCCTGCTTTGTTTGGCGATGCTCCGATGTACAGTTGTGGTCAACGATTTACCACTTTTCAATCTTAATAAAATTGAAAATGGCATATGTACGTCCGATCCACCCTGAGCGGTCAGCCCAGCTACCAACCTACCGACTGTATAAGTATTAATTATAGTATATTTTCATATTATTTGTTTTATTTTATTAAGTGAATTGTTTTAAATTTTATGTGTTTTACTTTCTCTTTACTCTTACACACGTTGTCTACATCTATTTTTATTCTCTTTCCTATCGCAGTTATGCTGGAAGAAATTTCTTTAGAAATAAGCATCACCTTTGTACATATTTTTCTGTTCCTTTTATCTTGTCTCTAAATATATGTGTGTAAATAAATGGTTAAATAAATAAATATTTTTGTTTTATTACAATAACAAGCATTCCTATCGGCAAAAATGATGAGCTTCCAAACAAACTTTCATTCTCTATTAAAACTCTTAACCTCTTTAGCAAATTAATTTTCAAAAAATCTTCCTTAGTGCTCAACTACGTTTTATGGGCTCTTGTACTAAACATGGCTTTTGGGCCTAGCCATTTAGTCTATGCCATGTCCGTCAGAGATAGAAGTAGATTCACAAAACGTTCGCAATTAAAAAAAAAACAGTTCCAATTTTAAATTTTCCTTTCCCTTAATTTTGCTACACACGATCAATTCCCCAAATTAGATTACCTAAACATGATTATGCCACTACTACCATCTTACAGGAAATAAACTTCAAGTAAAAACGAAAGTTGTAAGCGGCGGCTCAAGATACACGTTTTACTGATAACGAACATGCACAGCCACTGATAAAAATAACTGATAAGTAGTTAGATTTCTTGGCGTTTCACGGTTATGCACATAATGGAGGCAGTTGCAAGAATTTAAGATTGCAGTGGGAAAAGATTTTTTTTTTGATCTGGTTAGTCAGTGACTTGACAGTCAGTACAGCTACCACCATCTTCGCTGACTTGATTCACATTACGGCATGAGCTGTTCTTGTTTATCTTGTGCCGAGTTTTAGTGTTTATGGAGATCCGTGGTATGCAATGGAAGTTTACAGAGCAGCATTGCTGTTGATGAAGGTTTCTTCAAAGACAAATGAATTTCGTCTAGTTAAGAACCGAATTTTATATTGACATGTACGTTTTTAAAAGCATAAATAAAATCTAACTGGCGCAATACCTGGTCAAAACAGAAAACGTTCACTCTATCAAAGGCGAATAGCTTCTATGCATAACCAGTCTATAATGTTCGCACTGCTGGGACACAAGCCACCTGTCTGTGAGAGGGACCACGTAGGCCAAGTGTGGGTTAGTCGATGTCACATGTAGGCGAATTTTTTGTTCTAGGACATGCCGGTTTCCTCATGATGTTTATTTTCACCGTTTTAAATAACTCCTAAAGCCGAAGAAAACTATAAATCGACCATCTTCTAGCCTAATTAAATGATGGATCTAACCAAATAAAAAAAATAAAAAAACAAACAGATCAACAGTATCAAGTCAATCCTCATTTGTCAACTAAAATATAGGCCAGTAAAACTTAAAAAAAAGAACTCAACAATTAAATTAATTGGAAAATCGTTTACCAATTGATGACAATTGGTACCAATGGATACAATGGTGTTTTAATTGCTTTAAATAAAGATACGATGTGTAACGATCATTGGGAGCTGCCATTTTGAAAACAGATGCCATGGTCATTCAGGATTGGCTCGTGGCTAAATAATAACAGCCGCACGGGTCGGTCGAAGGTTAAGTTACGCTTGCCGCCGTCAGTTCGTGGATGGGTGACCATCTATAACATATCGAGAACTCTCCCTGCCTTGGAAAGCACGTTAAGCCATTAGTCCCGGCTGTCATTCGTGGATATTGACAGTCGCTACGGGTCCTCAGAAGCCCGACCACCAGTCTTACCAAGAAGTATCGTACTACCCAGTAACTGGGTTGTAGAGGTCGGATAGGCAGTCGCTTCATTTAAAATATAGGTATTCAGCTGCATCCGGTTAGACTGGAAGCCGACCCTAATATAGTTGGGAAAAGGCTAGGCAGGTGATGATGGTCATTCTGGATATTTGTGACTGCGATTGCCTAGTGGTTTTACGGTCATATGTGTGTCTTGATGGAAGGTCACTTAGATCCTTTTTGATGGTAGAAGAGGGATCTTAAGGTAAAATAGGCCTGAATCGAAAAAGGAAAAAAATACATACACATGATCTCTGCATTTGGTGAACGGATTGGTGATCTCATACATAACATCTCGCCTGTATTACTCGAAGGGTTAGTTAGAGGTGTACCTATAGTACACCCACATTTCGCCAGTTATGTTTAAGTCCCATGTAATAGGGGGCAAGCCTATTGCCATCAACCGGGCACAGATCCAAATTCCAGGCTACTACTGAGAAATTCCAGATGGAAAAACCTAATAAAACTTTGCCTGACCCGGGAATAAAACCCTGGACTTCATGGTCATGCTCATGACGAACGAGGCTTGGATTGGTGAACTCAATATGTTGTTATTAAAGTAAGGAGAACCATGCTCTTTTTAGAATGGTGTTTCGTAGAACGGTATTGCTCATTTCTATAATTAAACTAAAATGGGTGTTCACGAATTACTTTTCAAATAGTCTTACAAAAAATATTCAATACCGTTTGCACATTAAAACAATACCAATCAAATATTTCTCCACTACATATTTATTACCACAGACAACAAAAGAAACACTCTTTCGGCCACAGACAAAAGGTTCCATAGACAACTTCAATAAAAAAAAAACAGAAGCCTTGCCACTTTAACGGAAGCACGTTCTTTTTTCGAACAATTGTTCTGAAACCGCATAGTCATGACATTTGACGAGCCGCTATTGGTCGTCGGGTCGACTTTGACAGCCAATCAGAGGAGGTACACGAAATGCGTAAGTCATCGTTCTTATCGTTTGAGATAGTGACTCGGCGAGTTCTAAGACACGTTATGTATTTTTGTAAATAGAATTCTTTGGAAGTGCTGGCCGAAAGGAATAAGGTTACCTATGTGGTGAGGTTGTGAAAAAATAAAGTGAAAACTTTGACATTGACGTTCTAAAATCAAATCTGCGAAGTCATATAATATGGAATTTCCCACCACGAACTCCGCATGACTTTTTTGCTAAGATGTTTTCCTGGAAGAGACCTTATTGGAGATGTTCTTCAGAAAGATCAGGTGCATAGTAGGTACTCACAACCGGCGTGTATGACCAGATGTATGAACGTAAATGAAGCTTAAGGAGAATGTAAGGATCGTAGCAAGTGGGGTTCTGTAGTTTCTGCCTACCTCCATAAGAAGAAAGCATGAGTTTATGTAAGTAAGTTTCATATTGTTCATTGTACAGAATTTTAGTAATTCCCCTAATCTGTCAATATAAAAATAAATACCTATTATACGAATTATACATATAAAAGATAAACGTTTTCTTCTATTTTAATAGCTAAAATTAAAATAATTATGACACCTTAGTTGTTTGTTTAAACATAATTAGTTAATAACACAAACTGAACTTTTCTGATTGGCTGATCCGTTATATTGAAATGTCATACCAATTATTTAACACCTTCTGTTATAAAAAATCCTACTTCTAACTCTAGAAAAACTCATCATGTAATAGGAAAACTACTTTTTTATGAATAACTAAAAAACTTGCTTATGAAATTATTGGCTTTTCATTACAAAAAGAAAATACTATTTTAATGAGATGCTAACTCCCGCTATCAACTTTGCTAATAGGACAATCATTTTTCTATTCATTGAACTCGTGCAGAATAAACATTTTCTTTCTTTCTGTCAGTAATGACAACATTACAGAAAAAGACCGACCAACTGTTAGTCAGACTCGCACAGGAAAGGTTCTGTACCATCGATCAATATTTGACACTACTCACATATTTTTAACAGCAAAAACGCCGAAGAAAACACGTTTATTGTTGGAACCCCTTTTATTTTTAACTTACTTAATTTTTATTATTTGTTGTTATTGCGGCATAAGGAATACTCAATCTGTGAAAATTGCAACTGTCTATCTACGACGGTTCATGAGACGCAGCCCGCTGACAGACAGACTGACGGACAGCGGAAGCTCAGTAATAAGAGTTCCGTTTGGCACCCATTGGGTATGACGGAACTCTAAAAAGAGGGAATTCAAATGAGTAGGTTAAACATGAAATTAGTTGTTGATGTTTTAGTGATGGAAAACCAACACCTAATAAGGTGTTGGTTTGTCACGCTTGTCACATTTCCGTTTTGAGACGAGACTTTTTATTTGCGCTATGAAAATATAACCTTTACCAAATACAAAGAAACTAATATTTCAAATTCTAATCACACCACGCTTAATTTTAAATTTGGAAAACCCACCTCCATGATACACAGCAAAAACATGTAACAACAATAGAAACTTATATAAATAATTACGTTCAAAAAAGGAATACAAGAAGAAATACTGCAATGAAACATAACACAGTTTGTGAATTCGTCACACCACACCGTAGTATCAAATTAACTCCACACATCCATCATCATTTTGTTTGACGCGCTGTGATCAAATGGGATTTTTTACGTCAAGCCGGCCTGTCAGTACGACTGCGCTGTATGTGCACCGCTTATTTTCTTTAATTTCCGTGTTGCTTATGGTTTTTCTGGTATGTGAGAAATCGAATAATGTTCTCACAGTGAGGGGAGGCTTCAAGAAATAGTTAAATAGTAGATTTTCTAATTTTAAGTTTCCTCGCTTTAGTAAGAATTTTGCTCTCTAGCAAAATAGTGAATCCAAACCACAGACATGAAAGAATTGAAAAAATGCACAATAATTTGCAATAATTGAAGTCTCATGCAGACCAGCGCGATATCGCGGGCGCTAGAAGGATCGCGCTGCCTGTAGCGCCCACGAAATCGCGCTGGTCTGCACGAGTCTTAATAAGTTCGTGCAATTAATTGTAACGATTAACATCACAGAATTTCCTCTTCATAAACGCTAATATTAGCAGAAAACAGTTTTTAACTCATAACAACAATTTCAAAATAAGAATACAAAAATGTCATTGATAAACGCGCGAATGAATTCTTTTTTCAAAACTGTCAATAAACTTTTTTTTTAAACGCACATACCAAAACACTAGTGCAGCGCCATTCACATTGAAACCGAAATTGTCGATTAGTACGTTTAATTAAAATTAAACGAAAGAACCGTACAAAATTCTGTTCAGACATGAGAATCGATGCTACGCTCATTAAAAAATATTGTACGCATCTGAGTTTATTGGGTAAAACATTGTATTGAGTAATTTTTAATCAAGCTGTCCCACATCGTATAGTTTTGTAATAGTTTGTGGTAAAGACCTTTATTTTTTTATGTTTTGTTTTTTTTTTTTTTTGTGGCTGGTTAAGGCCTCGTCTCTCATACACAAGGTTGTTGTGGGTTCAAAATCCGGGGAAGTACTAATGTCACCTTTTCAATTCATATGTACTTTCTAAGTTTGTTTTGGACTTTACTAATATTGGTGAAGGAAAACCATCGTGAGGAAACCTGGACCCGTCTTGAGTAAGCGTGGTGATCAATGCTCGTGCCTTCTCTGTATGAGAAGAGGCTTTTTCTCAGCAGTGCATGGGACCATAATGGGCTGGTATTATTATTATTTCGTTTATTTATTTTCTTTCATATATAATTATATTTTTAAATATTTCATACTCTAAACGGATATTAAAAAAAAAACATTTTTTATATTATTATTATTATTATTTTTTACGCTAGAAAATCTGTTGATTTCTTTGTAGTTGTTTTTATTTCACTTCTCGACATTATAAGAGACAATAAAAATGCAGCTATGTAACTCGAAGCTTATATGCTATTGTTGCCAAGTTACCCTTTAAAGCCCCATACGTGACTTAATAAACATAAAAAATTGCATCTTCAACTCAGCTCTGATCAATCATGTTTTTTTTTTTCTTTCATTACAAAGTAACACAATGTAATCGATAAAAAAGTCTGACCTTATAAGCTTAATCCCATTGCATAACAGCAATTAAAAACTTCGTTTCTTATTAATGTAGGGGTTCCGAGTTCTTTTAAAAAGTTATGTAACATTTGAGATGTATTTTCCTGCTCTTGGATCCCTTTCTCTTTTCTACACTAATATTATAAAGGGAAAAGATTTGTTTTTTTTTTCTATGTTTGGTTGTAATGAATAAACTCAAAAACTACTGGACCGATTTTAAACTTTCTTTTACTAGTAGAATGATACCTATATTATCACTGAGTAACATTGGCTATAATTTATGAAGATAACATTTAGGTGAAGCCGCTGGTGGAAGTTACTATTATATATATAGGTATTTTTTTTTTTAATTTTCCCATATTTTTATTTATTTACAGAGTTCTTAAGTACTTACTAACACAAATAGGTATGACAAAACTAAAAAAATATAATATCCTAACCTAACTAAACCTATTAGACAAATACAAAACTAAAATTAAACTAAAATATGGCGTCGAAAAATTCCTTCGCGTCGCTGTCGACTGGTACTGTACCCAACAGACTGGCCGCATTGCCACGTTGTATGGCAATGCTTAGCCGCTGGCCAAGGTAAAAACCAGCCCTTAGGTCACGGGAAAGTTTGTTGGTTTGAATGTAGAAGGTAATTAATCTCTAGAACTACTGATCCGATTTCGACAATTCTTGCACTGACAGAAAGTTACTTTATTGCCGAGTGCCATATGTTTTATAGTCGGTATAGTTGACTACAACGCGGGTGAAATCGCGAGCAGAAGCTAGCATGTCATAAAAATGTTTGTCTACGATGATTAAAATACATTGAATTCAATCCATGTATGGAATATTTTAAACAAAAAATAATAATGTATAGAGGCAAATTTTTAAATGAGAAAAAATTGTGTAGATTTGTCTTGTTAGGCGGGCTTGCCATCACAATGCAATAGCTTCAGATACCTTTTTTTTTTTTTTTTTTTGAGTTTGGGAAATCATCAAATAACTTCTCCCGCTCTGGGCGGAGCGGGAGGGCGTGTCAGACTCTTACTGACTAAAACCCACCCGTGTTCCTTCAGTTGCCCTGCCGGGGGCCACGATCTCCCTTTCGGTTTTCTTCGCAACCCCGGCAGGCATCGGCCCTAGTGGACCCCTTCAAATCTGCTGACATCTCTTTGAGGCGCGCGTGGAACACAACGCGCCGTCGACCCGGGCCTGGTCCTTATCGGACGGTGAGCCACCCATTGCTCACCGTCCGCAAGCCCGCGCCTTCGGTGGCCGGAAATCGCCTCGCGATTCCCGAAACTTCAGATACCTACTGTTTTCTTTTTCAGAACAAAAATATTAGCTAAACGAACTTGCCAAAAAAAATAATTCTATAACTAGGTAATTTGCAATTCCGTTATGCAAGAAGTATACAAATAATTAAGAATTCATCAAACGAACAAAGTAGAAAAGATTTGGTACTTTAAAAAGTGCACATCGACAAGTAACGATCCAAGAAATCTTATCTCTAACACTTAGCAAATTAATCGATACATTAAACTGACATAAAAAATCGTATCTTGTCGCCATCCTATAATGTTAATACAATACCAGCCCCTCCCTGTTTCGCACGGATTTTTCGACTGGACAAAATATCAAGATTTCTTTATTACATGTAAGTTTAATATAAATGTTATATAGTAAACCTTCCGGAATAAATTTATTCTAAATGATGCCGAAAACCGCATCAAAATCCGTTGCGTTGTTTAGAAGAACAACGCGGACACACAGAGAGACGAAAAGCGACTTTAATTTATAATTTGTTTAGATAATTATAAAAGGAACCCAACACGGCAGCTAATAAGAAAAATGCATAGCTTAGGAAACAATAGACTATAGAGCATCGCCAGCACCTTAAGACAAATATAATGATTTATTACCATTGACAAAAACTCCAGGCACAAACTTACATTTACAGTCCCATAAAACTCTAATTCAAAAGTGATAGGGTCGAAAATCGCTCGAGCGGTAAAAGTAAAAACTTAATTATGTTCTAAGTAATGCGTTTTTGTTATATGGGGAATAGTACGGAGTTCAATTCCTACTTTTTTGTTTTAATATGGAATCGAATCGAATAGGCTGTAGGGTTGGGATGATAATATGTATCGGTTTATCGACTATATCGATGTAAAAGGTAGGTATAACAATTAATGAAGTCATTTTATGTCATTAGAAGACTGTGGTTGACTGTGGCTGTGGTTCATAAATTGAAGTGTGTTGATATTATTTTAATAAATACCGTATGCATATTTAATTTATTTACAATATAATAATATTTTATTTTAAAAAATATATAAAGATGAAAATGCCTTCAATTATGCAAATTAATATTAATCATTGAATAAATATTCAAAATAGAGAACCGGTTTGTTGTAGAAACATTAAAACAATAATTGTTTGTGTTTTAAAATATGTGCAAATTAATGTCTAATTTTGACTCGTATGAATAATTATGTTTGAATTTTTTATAATTATTGCAAAAATTTAAATGTTGTAAGTACCTATTCTTAATTATTTTCAAAACAAAATATAAAAATCATTTGAAATACGTATAGTAACATCGACAAAATTATCGACGGTCTCGATTGTCGATGAGCGCACAGCCCTATATCGACGCGGGGCTCATCAAAGTGCGGCTCACAGACAATAACTGAGAAATATTAAATTATAATAAAATTAAGCTGGATCTCACTTTTTATACCGTTAAAGTTAACTTAAGAATGATTAGAGTGTACAAGTGTCTCATATTTAAGGTTTAAAAGTATTTCAAATAGCAGTGATAACCTACTGGTGTGACCGTCGGCCAAGCCATAAGGTCTCGAGTTTGACAGATATTTCTCGACAGCATGGGAGATCTATTGGCGGCATTAAAACTGATACCGGGTTAGTCACTAACCACACGAAAAAGAAAAGAAAGAAAAGTATTTTAAGCCATTAAGAAACGGACGTTTAATTCGTCCATCTCTGATGTTAATTAATTAATTAAAGCAAAATTGTATAAGTTTTATTAATCATAAATTATAATATCTTGCTGTACAAAACGCTTGCCATCTTGCATAGCTATCGCTATCATTGTGTCGTATCAACAAATAAAAAAAAAATAAGTTTGTTTATGTCAGTGAAACGTGATGATAGCGACTTGAATATATGTTATAGTCAAAGTCCGATACACAGTCTCTTCGCGGAAGGACTGGTTTATCCTAGGTTTGGCCAAAGCCATCAGGCAATCCCCGAAATCAATTTCGCCCTTTGCCTGAAGTATTTTTAGTCAAACCCAGGAGCTCCTAACTTTTCAGTCAAACGTCGAAAGTAAATTATTCTGTTTCGGTTTTGGCCTAGTCAATCCTAGAAGCGACTGCAAAACTCAGTCAAACGTTGATCTGAACATGTTTAAGAAAGAAAAATGATTAATTTTCCATTTTAATTACTTAAGAAATTATTAAAACAATAAACATCAAAATTTTAAAAATGTTATTTTTTTATACCTAATCTTACAAACTAACCTCCGTATATTCCAAAGCATTTATTTATTTATTTTATACTTTATTGCACATCGTACAAAAGGCGGGCCTAATGCCACACGGCATTCTCTCAAAGCATCTCAAATATAAAAGTGAAAATCACGTAAGCTGACCAATCAGGTGTCAGAACTGGCAGAGTTAAGCGGTTCTTAAGACTTGAAAGCTGCTTAAATGATAAAATGCTTCCAAATATACGAAGATAAGACACTTCATACCTATATCGGAGTTTGACTCGTCAAACCCCGATTTAATAAAATTGTGTTTTGACGTTTGCCTGACCAAATTAGTCTCTCCCAGGTTTGACGAAAATTGTTTAGTCAAAGGCCGAAAATTTACATTTGTTTGGGCTTTGACTAAGTCATTCAGTCTGACCTGAGGATTAACCAGTCCAACCTAGGAGCGCCGGAGCTTCGGAGTTTGCCTATAACATATACATAAAATTAATATTTGTTTTACGTAGGTAAATTATTTACGCATTATTGATGTCTGCGGATATATTTTTTATGTTATTTAATAATATTGATTCATATAATTGGTTGTATAGTTGCAATATAACCTAAGTATGTGCAAATCACTAAACCCCACTTGATTTCCGTATGTGTTTTTCGGGTGATGACTGACAATCAGCACTGTGCTGTGGTTCCTCAATAGCACAGCATCATGCTGAGTGGAAGCCTTCTTGTCACAGTCACGTCGTGCAGCTGTCGATTAATCCTGTTTTGTGCTCATGATTATAATATGTAGATCTATTTTGTTTTATTTTTCTGATAACTCAAGATATCTTTTGTATGCACGTGTTCTGTGACAAATAAACCTTTCTTTCTTTCTTTATTACGTGAGTACTTACCATAAAGTCAGATATGTATTATCATTTTAACCTATTCGGGATGTTAAAAAACTATGCTTCTCAATGAACGCAGCAAGGAAGGATCAAGGGAGAAATTGCTACCATTCCAGTAGGTACCATGACATGTGACATCTACCATCCTGCACTGGGCCCGCGTGGTGGATTACAGCTCACTCCCTCTCACAGAGAGGAGATCTGTGTCCCAGCAGTGGCCACATCATACGCTGATTATGCATGTTTTGTCACCACTGGTTTGCGGTCTACCGTACCTAGGCTTTAACGCTGCGTGGACGGATTTGTGCAGCATTTTTGCAAACAGACTTGGCGTAACTGAAGAAAAGGGCCAATTGGTTGCTTGGAATCACATGTAACGGTAGCCAATATACTTGACAATAGTCAATTCGATCTATGCATTCAACTCGCAACTTTGCAAGCTTAAAGGAAGCCTGACTTTGAATATAATTATGTCTTACGCTTTAGCGGTTTGTTCATTCATAGATTTTAATGGATTTTTAGAGGTATGAGGAACAGGGTGTAAAGTTCACTCATCCTCTATAGAAAAGGGAGGATCCTCCGACCAGACGGGTGTTGTGTCTGGCGGACTACTGCCCAACGATTGATGTCGGGGAAGTTATATATGGTGTTCGTGCGGTAAAATTTAATAGCGCGATGCAGGATTTGTGTGACGTCAGGATTTTGTGTGACGTCAGGTCTTTGATGAGTAGTTCGCATGTGGCGATGTAGATGGCGCCACAGGTTTTTTTTTTATCAAGAGTTTTTGTGGACACAATATTCAGATTTGTTACAGTTGTAATGGCAATCATGTGATTTGGTTTAAATAGGTTTTTATTATTTTATTTACCTATTATATAGATTATTTTCTATTTTGTGAATGTGAGAACGTTGTAGGCCTTGTAGACAAGTAACTGGTACTTGTTGAAAAGCCTACACTGTCCTCCTATACCTATTAACACTGTTAGGTATTTTACATTTTTGTTAAAGCCAATTATTTTTAAAAGACTAACCGTGGAGTTTCTTGCCGACTCTTCTCGATATGAAATGACCTATTGGAACCGTGCACCTTGTTTCTGACGTTTCATAAGTGATTTTGATTTAAAGTTAGGAAATTCTAAAGCTATTTCAACTTTTTAAAATCATAATTTCATAATCATAGATACACACTAACGGTCACGCTAAAAGTAAAGCCGTGTCTACACATTGCGCAGTCTACATCGTGCCCGGTTCAGACCACGATTATTCATTCCATACGGTGACACATGACGAATCAATTTCCGAACGAAACCAATCGGAATATGGTTTCCGAACGCATGCATTTGTCTATGGTGCATACTTTTTAATAATGATAGGCGCGCTTTGATTGTGGTAGGAGCAAGGTTTGATAGTAGTAATGAGTTTATTGGGATGGTGTAATGAGGACTTTGCCGCTAGAGGCGCTAGTATAGTGTAGCCAGATCTCTGAAATGTCAAATGTCACTGAACGTTGTCTGTTTGCGGGATTTTCTATCAGAAAATGTTACTTATAATTAATAATTTTTATAAAGATTATGCCATTTCGGATTAATTATGGCTTGAGATTTTAATTAATAACTTAGTTTCTAATTTGGTAGCACTTGGAGGAAGAATAATATTTGTTTGCTTCATGCTTGGATCGTTATAATGTAAATATTCATTTGATGTTTTAAAATGTAATAAAATAAATATAAGCAGGTATATAAAGTACTTAATAATATCAATTAAAAGTACTGCCTGGACCGTACTCGTCAGTGGCGCCAACTGGTGAGTACAAAAACGATAGCCCCCATTGTAAAAGGGATGGAAACCGCTGAATGTTTACTTATAATATCAGCCCTATTATTGTCCCACTCCAGAGCAAAAGCCTCTTCTCATACAGAGAAGGCACGAGCATTGATCACCACGCTTGCTCAAGAGGGGATGGTGATGTCAGACTTATATTGACTATAAGTCCAGGTTTCTTCACGATGTTTTTCCTTCACTGATGTTAGTAATGACTTTGTATATTGTCGTCTTTCCCGGGTCGACGGCGCGTTGTGTTCCACGCGCGCCTCAAAGAGATGTCAGCAGAATTGACGGGGTCCGTTAGGGTCGATGCCTGCCGGGGGTGCGAAGAAAACCGAAAGCGAGATCGTAGCCCCCGGCAACAGGGTACCTGAAGAAACACGGGTGGGTTTTAGTCAGTAAGAGTCTGACACGCGCTCCCGCTCTGCGCGGAGCGGGAGAAGTTATTTGATAATTTCGCACCCAAAAAAAAAAAAGGTTTCCTCACGATGTTTTTCCTTTACCTATGTCAGTAATGTTCAAGATGAACTCAGTATAAAATTGAAAGTACATTTCACTTGCTGTACCTACCTCTAAACATAGAAAAGCAATAAATTATGAGTAGTTGGTTTAATGAATGGTACTGTGGCGGCATCTACATCGCCACATGCAAACTACGCATCAAAGACCTGACGTCACACAAAAATCCTGACGTCACACAAATCCTGCATCGCGCAATTAGAGTTTACCGCGCGAACGACATATATGCAAGACATCGACTTCAACCGTCGGGCAGTTCCTCCTTTTTCTATGGTGGATGAGTGAACTTTACACCCTGTTCCTCATACTGATAAAGTACAGCAATAGCCATAACACCATCACGCCTGTATTCCCGAAGGTTTAGGCAGAGGTGTACCTACAAGTACACCCACATTTTGCCAGTTATGTTTAAGTCCTATGTAATAGGGACTCTGGGCTTCTACTGAGAAATTCCAGATGGAAAAACTCAATAACACTTCGCCCGACCCGGGAATCGAACCCAGGACCTCATGTTCAGCAGTAGCGCTTGCGGCCACGGGACCAACGAGGCAGTTACACAGAATTAGAATAAGCTTCTACTACAACAATATGTTTTCATAAAAAATAAAAGTATCTTAGGGTTTTTGTTGCAAATTGAGAGTTTTTCCTGAGAAACAATGATAGGTACAAGAAATACTGTTATAACTCGTTTTTTTTTATCTGTGCGCTTGGAGCTGTCAAAATCGTGGGTTGTTAGCATTGAATTTACCCGCTCAGTTACCTCCTGTGCCCGTTCCTCTAAATACGGTCTACACAACTCGTGTTGTCTCCACAGTTCTGTCTTATTATTCGTTAATTTGTTGTTGTTATTATTAAAACCACATACACTGCAATATTTTGACGTTGACAGATAGATGCACAGTTATAAAAAATGGGTTAAAGCTAGAGTTAGTTGTTTGAAAATCGTTCAAAGTATATTGTAAGCGAAGAAGTCGCCCATGAAGATGAAAAAAATATTGTTCAACTACTTGTCATAGGTACAAGGAAGTTTTTTTATTAGGTATTTATACTTACCCAGGTAGGTACTTGTTTTTTTAATAGCTTAGTAATACCAAGTCTTAAAAAAAATACGACTTTTCAATTCCTTTTACTAATTCATCGCAAAAAAAATTGATACTGTCAATTGAAAGTAGAAAAAAATACCAAGCGCTTTTGTTTCGTAAAAAAACCATAGACTATTCACAATGAAATTACTACTTAGAAGCAGCAGTGCGTTATCTGTGACAGATATTAAAAAAAAAAACTCCTTGTCTTTTAATTATACGTTACTGACATAAAGTGGACATGTTGCTTGCTGATTTTATATTTTATTCTAACAGAAGTAAGGTCCATTTTTAGATTAACACTGATTTATAGATAAAAAAATGTAGTGAATGTACACACTGGTAGATAATTACTAGGTGTGTGACATAATTACTATGCCAGCGATGTGTGGGGATTTTTTTTAGTTTTAATTTTTTTTAGTAAAAATAAAAATGTTTTTGTTTAAGTAATAGTTAATTGATGCAACCGACTGTTAAAATTTTTGTTTAGATATTCGGTGAGAGGAAATAGAAGTACTTAGGTATCTTTAGAGGGACATGGAACAAGACATCCACGACAGAAATACTTAAAAATGTCATATTCTTTGATTTGATTAATGAAAACTGCCACATTGAGACAAATTATTGTAAAAAAAAGTAAATTCAGCTAGTCCTTATTTTAGTTTCATGTTGTTTTAGAAAATAATGATTTCACGTCTTAAATCAACGAAATTCCCAAGAAAACGTTATCAAACCATTATCAGGGCTAAAAACAATTTATTCACTTCATCCATGAGGGCTTACGAACTTATTCTTGCTAGATGGGTAGCTCGCCGTCCGATAAGGACCAGGCCCGGGTCGACGGCGTGTTGTGTTTCCACGCGCGCCTCAAAGAGATGTTAGCAGAACTGACGGGATCCGCTAGGGCCGATGCCTGCCGGGGGTGCGAAGAAAATCTAAAGGGAGATCGTGACCCCCGGCAACATGGCATCTGAAGGAACACGGGTGGGTTTTAGTCAGTAAGAGTCTGACACGCCCTCCCGCTCCGCCCAGAGCGGGAGAAGCTATTTGATCATTTCCCACCCAAAAAAAAAGCGTCACGCACTCGTGGAAATAATTTTCAAGCTCTCTTGCGCTTGTTACTAATTCGATGAGACGCTCAGTAACAGTAAAAACACTTTTTTGAGAAGACTACGGAATCTCTATTATTAGAGACATTACACGAAGACAGAAATTGACAGCTATCCGGCTCTCTTTCCCAATTAATATGAACGAGGGTTTTCAAACACTGAAATACACACAAAATCTTCATTTGTTTTCGTTCTGCTTTTAAAATACTGATATCAAAAACCACCTACCTGAGTCTGTGTGAGACCCAAACTAGCTGCGAGTTCTGCCCTCTCAGGGAGGGCGAGGTACTGCGTCCGTTGAAACCTCCTATTTAGCTGCTGGAGTTGAAGACTGGAGTATATCGTGCGAGGTTTCCTCATCTTCTTCCCTTTGCCGTTCACGCGGAGGCCAGGGTCATCTGAGAGGCCACATTTTTCTGTGGAAGGAAGATTGGATAATTGGTTTTTGTTCAGGTATCATATTAGGAGGTTTGAATTCGATCTCACTTGGTGGAAAGTGACAGTAGAACCAGTGCACCATGCCTGTTCATTCTTACGTCGAAAATAAAAATATTGAAGATAGAATAAAATTAATTAATTAAGTTACTCCATAACTTAAAAAGGGACTACAACTGCGATTAAACAAATAATTGCAATAGACAACTAAACTTAAACGCTTAATTTTAGTTTTTTGTCGATATGAAATGCCGACGGCTTTGGCACATCACTATTTTACATTAGACACGTACGACCAAATATTATTCCGCCATTTTCTCACACTGGATACCTAACTATCGGCATTATTGCAACAGGAAAACATTTTTAAGTCCACGTACGCACTTCTTCTGGTCTGGAAATAATATTGGTCAGGGTGGAAGGAAAACGCGCTCAAGGCAGAGTTCCGGCAAGATAATCAGACACGATCAAGAGGGCTGTTGGAGGCAGCATGTATCAAGCGGGCACAGGCGGACAGACACAAAAATACACGCTTATAGACAGACAGAAAAATACGCGCTTCGGGTGACCACTGAAAATCAGCGCTGTGCTGTGGGTCCTCATAGCACAGCATCATGCTGAGTGGAAGCCTTCTTGTCACAGTCATGACGTACCAGCAGCTGCCGCATATTTCTGTTTTGTGCTCGTGATTATATTTAAATCTATTGTTTAATTTTATTGTTCTCTTCTTTTATGCACGTGTTTTTGTGACAAATAAACTTATTTGTCTTTCTTTCTTTCACTTGTCAATCAACCTTAATATTTTTACTCTCAGTATTATTATTTCATCAGTAATTTTTACCTTGAGAAAACAGGTGATACCTTAATTCATTCATATTTAATTCCCGGTCATTTTAAAGTTTTGATGTAATAAAAGTCAATCAAGAGTTTAAACTGATGGCGCCGAAATGGATTTAATTAATTTTGTACGTTTGGTACAAGTTTCTGAGCTTGTATTTTCACGCTTGTTAGAGGTTGAGAGGTATACATCTAATTGGTAGTATTTTTCTGAAATGTCTGTCTTTGGAATAGTTGCTTGTAGCGGTTTGTAGTTTCTCCTCATTCCCCTGAGAGATTTACCTCCATAGCTGGAGCACCCACAAAACACAATGTGAGAAAATAAATCTTCAAAAAAATAACCGACTTCCAAAAGAAACACTACAAAGTGAAAAATAACTTTAATTTCGGAACTCGGTGTCTTTGGTTTTGAAATCTCGTCGTTTTGCCACCGACTTCCGAAATTAAAGTTATTTTTCACTTTGAGTGTTTTTTTGGAAGGTGGTTTATTTTATTATTTTTAAGTTTTGTTTTTTACTTTTTAGGTGTGGTACCTACTCCACACAAATTCAAATACCAGTACCTACTATGTAAATAACAGTGACAGGAACTTATCATATCATCCATATACTAAGTGGGAAAAAATACGTATTTTTGAAGCTAACTCAAAAACTACCCAAGCAAAGTTAATAAAATTTATATGGGACCACCTCTAAAGTATGACCTACCAAACAAAAAAATAATAATTAAAACCAATTCATAATTGGCTGAGTAATCGTGTAAAAAACATTAAAAAAAAAAAAAACATGCAGTCGAATTGTTAAAAGTAAATATTGTCAGATATTATATATTATAGAATATTATAGAACACGCGGTTGTCTTACTGACTGGGCTTTTTTTAGATCTATTCTGTGTCAAAAAGAGGCTCACTTTTATCCTGGCAAAAAAGAGACTGTCACACAGTAAAATTTTCAAAATCCGAACTCCAAAAAAATTCAAAATGGCCTTCCGAATTCAAACACCGCACCGCAGCCCTCTATAAATCACAACATATTTCTTCGCAATAAATCTACAATATAAATATTCAACGCACAAGACAGGCTGTGAAACACGGCCATCCATTTTGTAAAATATATGAAAGGCACTCCGCTACTTGATAATAGCTATAGTCAGTAAGTTGTAATTACTGGGTTCGTATCGCTACATCGGATCGCCTCAAGACCGACACCCAGCTTTTGGGTAAGCGTGCTGTAGTAGTGCTGCGAATATGAATCGAGTTGGTTGGCAGTTAGTCGATTTCTGTTTTGACGATAGATTCGCTAAGAGACTTGCGTGGTTTAATAATTATGAAGATTTTTGTAAATTAATAAGCAACGTTGAAATGTTATTTTAACTAGGTTTCTGCGATAGTTAGGTAACTAAATAAATGAGCCCCAATACATGAATTTTAAAAACACAACTATTCTCCAAAATCACAAATAAAATCGACTTTTCTAATAAAATCGAATAAAACCGTCACTATCGCCACACTATAACGATACCACACGATTCTCAGCACTGCGTATTAATATCGACTGCACTTTAACTTTTTTATTCGGTATCCAAACGCGCGCCGTGGAAAATTTTTGAATTTGGAATTGTCCGCGGCTCTTTTGGTGCGCTTTATAAAAATCGAACGCGAGACCAATTTTTTTTTTCTTGTTTAGATGCGCCTGTGATTATTAGTGTAATGGAATTTTTGTATACATCCTTCAAAATGAATGAATATTTTAACTTTTACTGTTAGAGGGAATGACACATAACACAGAAAACCCCTAAAACCTATTACTTCTGTAATGTTAGAAGAAGTAAACACTATATAGGAAAAACATAACATTGAAACCAAATAGTTCCATACCATTTACAAAAAACAAAAAAAAAAAGAATTCAAATAACGAACACATATCTTTCAAATTCAGAATTCAGTTACAAATTCAAAGGCTTGCTGGCCAGTGTCGCGATCGCAGATAGATATGCAAAACTGTTTGCGCAACCGAGCCTCGTAAATCAACAGCGTGATATTAATACTTCCACTTGCATGCACTAGTTAAATACGTAAGAAATGAAAATGGATATATTTTTGAGGATCTATTTCTTCATAATAATCATTATTTCAAGGCATTAACCAGTTCCTATTTCAAAAGCGAATCGTTATACCTTCCAATAGTAAGTATCCATTTGCTTACTACTGGTAATTCTATAACGATTCGTTTTGTATTCGTAAAAGCAACGCCTATTTGAAAATATTGAAGGTAACGTTGCCTGAAAATGCTTTTAAAGCATATTATGTTAGCTATGCTTCGATGTTGGTAGATACCGAAATATTTGACACCTCGCTTTTTTTTCCGAAGATGTTGGTAGGAACATGCACATTTTACCAGTTATGTTTGAGCCCCACGTAATAGGAGCTGGGTTAATTGCTATCAACTGGGCATAAATCCAGACTACACAATGTTACTGAGAAATTTCTGATGAAATAATTCAATAACACTTTGATCGAACTTAGGGCCCTATGCTCGCGACCAAGACCTGGGAATAATGTTCCGTACAACCCTAGATGCACTAAGAATTGTCAAAAATATTTTCCACAGGATGTCAAGAGAAGATTGTACTGTCCGTACGCAAGAAAATTTGCGGGCTACAGCTAGCAACTTATAAATTAAATGATATATGAACAGTCCGCAATTTCACATTACATTCATCAAAAAACTCACAACAGGCGCTTCCCATGGTTCCATACAAAATGTATGTATGTGTATGTATGTATGTCGGCGTCCGTCATACATACAGACGAAACAATGCGATGCCCCGGGCCGCGACACACCCTCAAGCAGTAGTGATGTGCTGATGTCGTGTCGATAAGTAGTGATGTGAAAAATAATAGTGTATTTTTTTTATTGTGATTTTGTTATGTGATGCTGCGTTGTTTGAGTGCAGATACCTGCTGCCACTTTTGTCTAACCCCCCACACTAAGGCATATTTCATAAACATAGATTATTTTAATTTAATTAAATTCGAAATGCTTGGTTTACTCTCTTCATGACCAAACCCTTCCTGACCAAATGTAGACATTTTTATTTGCTTATATTTGCATCAATTGTCAATCCTAATGAAAATTATAATGCATCTGCTTTCATTCTCAATAATAATTACAAAAAAAAAAAAAAAAAAATGTCGCCCACAAAATAAAATCTAAATAATATTAAAATTAAAACAGAGCCACACACATACCATACCAGCAGTACTCCGCCCATAGCCCGCCTACCGAAAAACTGAACGTAAAATGTACCAGCTAAAAAACAATAAAACCCTTTGCCAGATAAGAATGAAAAAAGAAAAAATAGAAAAAAATATGTATGGACAGACGGGCGGGTGATAGCGGTTCAAACGTTTGGTTAATTTTCTGTTGAAGTGTACTTTAATACGGAAAAATATTGTTGAATTTCCTTCAGTAGTTTTTGAGAAACATAGAATGTAAAAAAAAAATATGGAGTGGTTTGCAGTGTTGTGAAAATTGACTTTTTTTACATTAATAATATTTAATTTTGTGCTTATTATGAACTGATTAGCTATTACAATCTTTTAAAAAAATAAAATTTTCAAAGTAAAATATATTTACTATTTTACTTAAAAAAATCGCACCATTAAGTTCGAAAGTATTTTCTTCAGTTACATTATAACAATTTTTTTGCGGTTTTCCAAAATTAATCACCTTTTTCCGTACATAGAAGTCACTCGTCTGTTCCGCCTACGATAAGAAAATAAAATCGCGCCGTTCGTTTTTGAGTAAAAAGAAAAAAATACTTCACTCGATACCGTTGGTACGTTACCGCGCTTTTTATTAAAGAATAGTCCTATGGGAATCAAATTACAAACTTTTAATTACTTTCACCGTACTCTATTAACTTATTAAATAAAATTAATAAACAAGTTTTTCGATAAACATGTTTTGGTGTCTAATTTTGTATTTTTTTTCTTTTTTTATAGTTTTTGTGATTATTTCTAAGATCTCTATCTTAAGTAAGTGACAAATCACTTAGAAAAAGAAGGTTTTATTACTTTACAGTGAATTTTACATTTTTAGAACAAGCAAAGGCCAAAGCTAGAACCGAAAACGTTTTTTCTTTGTTTTTCTCGTTCCGAAGTTAGAGTAAGGGGTGTGTCTAACGTTTAGCCTAAGGTTCTCTTTCCTAAGTAATCTTATTTAGATCTAAACAGTTTCGGGAACTGTTACCAACCAAAGTGTTGTCTGTTCATAAATTATTAATTTAGATTCGATAAACATGTTGATTTTTATTTGCCATAATTTTTCAGTAAAGCTTGAGCAAGATTTGATTGGAGATAATATGGCAGAAATGTGAAAATACAGAGTCTTTTGCCCAGAAGTCGATTGTTCAACGTTTTTTTTTATAACTATAGACATTAACAGTATTTTATGAAAATGTTTGTATGAACAGTGGTATGAACGAAAACGTAGCAAAAGGAATATGTAAGGATGGTAGCAGATTGTTCTGCAGTTTCTGCCTACCCCCATGCCCCATGAGAAGAAGGCTTGAGTTTATGCATGTATGTATGAATTAAATTACTGCATAGTCTTGTCTTAATATCTAAAAGAGTATCTATTCAAGTAACAAATGTAATTTTTGTTTTTGTTTCTTTATTTCTTTAACAGTTTTTTTTTTTCATCTTCAATTATATTATTCCTTGTTATTCAAAAACCGGTTTTAAAACTTTAAAATATTAATATTTCTTACAACTAGCAAGTTGTACCGCAAAATCCATATTTTATTGAAGTGTGAACAAGACAAGGTTTTATTATTATTTAACTGGTTAATTAGCAGATACTTAATGCACGTATTACTTTAGTAAGTACTCATTATTTTTATAATTACGACTCGAGCTTATTTCTGAACGATATTGTTTTTTAATAATTTTATGTTAAAACACGTTTTATTGTAGTAACCATAAAAATATATAACATGTGCAGCAAAAAAAAAAAACTACTTGACTTTATACTATCTATCTAGTATTACTTTAAGATAAACGAACAAAACTCTGTCTCTTTAAAAAAATGTCCTACTATTTTGTATGTTTATTACTCAATCACGCAAAAACGGGTCCGTGGCTTAGGCCCCCAGTGGTCGACGCACCTGTGGCCGACGCCCCCGATTCGATTAATTTAATTCAAAGTAATTTTTGATCAAATGTACTGTCAGGCACAAAAATTGTTTTACAAAAATATTAAATGTACTTATATTGATTGTAAGTATATGCATAACATTAAATCGTAATTATATTTATAACATAAAAATGCTTTTATATTAGAGGTATGTTTTGAAAAATTAAGTCTTAGTTGTTTTTCATTATTTATTTATATATCTCGATAAGAAATCTAGTATATTTTTTTATATAAATCACAGTTTTCATCACTGTAATCTATAATCAAGAAAATCATTTAACTTAATTATAATAATCAGTCTCAAATTTAATAAAATAAGATAGTAATTTTAAATAATCAGTCTTAAAAATTACTGCAGAGCAACTAGCTTTTTACATAGTGAAATGTTTTTTTATCTTTGTAACAATAATTATTAAACATATTCAACTGTGAAACAAATGAGAATAATTTTACCTAATTATATCAGTCAGTTTCAATAGCAATATCACAACAAAATAATGAGGCTTAAAAAACGAAAGATAAAATTTCCATAAGGTAATTTATTATAAACGTATATTATAAACATTCACTAACATTTTATATGAAGTCTTTTTGATTTTTTGGATGTTTGTACATAATAAATATGCTTCTAATGGGGAAAAAGGTGTGTAAGGATAAGGTTAAGTGGCGATCTATTCTCTCTGCTATTTGATAGATAACTTTTGTTTAGCAAGGAAAAATACTTTATTAATAGGGTGAAACACTTTTCTCATTTACTGTACTAAGTGAAAAAGCACAAAAAAAAAACGATATTAAATTAATCGTATCGGGGGCGTCGGCCACAGGTGCGTCGACCACTGGGGGCCTAAGCCACGGACCCGCAAAAACGGCTAAACGGATTTGGATGAAATTTGGCACACAGGTAGACCTCGGTTAGAACATAGGATACTTTTTGCTAACCTCCACGTGGGTGAACCCGCAGGTAAAAGCTAGTAATAAAATAAATAACCTCAAACCACTTCACCACGCAACTGTACCTCACGTGCTGCGCTTTAGGCTAAAAATTAAGAATTCTTTAGAAAAACTTGATAAAAATGATGTTTAAGGCAATAATTAAAAGCTAGTCAGTATGTAATTATGTTTATATATCTCGCGGCGATGAGCAGTTGGTTGATCGAAAGGTTTCGGGGTAACATCACGGTTCATACCCTAGGGGATGGGTTGAGGTACTTTTGGGGACACACCCTTTAGTTTTGATGGAGTCCCAATGTTACCCAAAATTTATTAATGTTTACAGTAAAGTTTCCTTTTTTTTTGGAATATAAAACGAAAATGAAAATGCGAATCGAGTTGTTAAACTTGCTAGGAAAATAAGGGGAAATGTTTAGTAAAAAATACGAATCAGCATTACAATATTGATTTCATAAAAAAAAAAAAAACAAAATAAAAGTGTAAAAAAAATAATAAATGGTTTATTCAAGACTCTTATTTATTTCTCATGAAATCCTGACCGACGCGACGTGTAAATTCATTATAATAATAACGACATTAATGTCATAATAAAGCAATAAAAATGCTTGCGAACATATTAAATGTAATTATGAATCTAAAATAGAGCATTTTGCTCAGCCAACGCTCGGTGGGTGTGTCTGCGCTTAACTTGAATTTACTTTGACGTATTTTTTGGATTATATTGAATTAATTTTTCTTTTACAATTTTCAGTGAATACTTTTGTATGATTCGAAAAATTCAAATGCGTAGTTTAGTCTGTATTTTTGTAATAAAATGACAATTGCCTATCACACATTTACGTGAACATAGTTGCAGAATCACTACTATAAACTCGTTAATTTGTTTGTTTTTCAAATAATAACTCGGCAATAAATCAACAAAACTGCCACTAAATCGACATTAAACGTTACTCATGTGACGGATTAGCACAATTATCTAATAAATTAATTTTGTCGTAAAAACGAGCCGCGCGAGCTTAGTAACAGTTCATAAAATATAATTAATGAACGAAATAGAGCACGTTTCGTAGCGTACCAGTGGGTGTGACCGAGCGAACGTTACGTTAAGCGCTTTTTAACATGACTGTACCCTTTTTTATTTTTTGGATTTTGAATTTCGAATATTTTTCGAGGTTTTTAAATGTGAGTGTGTTTTGGGGTTTAGATAAGTTGAGGCCGAAATTAAAATTGAATTTTATTAAATAATCTCATTTTCATACTTCGAAATTTTTAACTATTTAAGCAGAAAGAAAACTGACTCTTCACGTGACCAGAGGGCTGGCTTATTCTTTAGTCAAAGAATCTACATTGCCATACAACGTAAAATGTTGCCAGCCTTTTGGGCACATTTTTCTGGTGACAGCGATGCGGACGAATTTGTTGATGGCCTGATTGATTCTTTCTCCTCCCCTTTTATACACTTGTAGTACATAGTAACAGTTTTTCTAAAAAAAAATCGCAAAATCCAGTTAGGTTAGTCATACCTACTCATCATTAATTAAATTTTAAACTGGCCAAACATTGCTATGAATAAATACAAATCTGATTATTATCTTTTAAACAAATTCAAGCACCATTTAATTTACGACAACGATTAATTTAAAACAATGGCTACAAATTGTTTTGTCAAAACGAATTGTTACCAAAATGTTACAATTAGTTGAACGGGTAATTAAATTTTTTAAATGTTTATTTTAATGATTTAGCACTATGATATGATGAAAGGCATTCTTGTGGTCAAAGCCAAGGTGCTTACCTAAGGTGGAAGTAAGAATAAAGACTCCAGCAGACTGGTTTATATGAAAACTTCTTGGAAATTGTTCCCTCAGAATCATGTGGCACCGTCGCGTCGGGCCTGTCTGCGGGAGCTTTAAAGAGTAACTGCTGAACCCAGTTTCAGTAGTTTCTGGGTTTGATTCCCAGGTCGGGCAGTGTCATTATTTGATTTTGGAGCCCAGTTTCGATTTGTGCCCGGTTTCGATTTGTGCCCGGTTGAGAACAATAAGCTCGCCTCATACATGGAAGTGGAACTTTAAATAGGTTAAATATCAAGGGGATGTCATCAAGCATCTGTTTCCTCACATTTAACCATCAATATTAGCGGAATTTCATATTAACATGCAGACGTCACAAGCCATCCTACAGAGCCGTCATTGTAGTCTATGGTCTGTAACTTCTGGTCCTATCTAACCAACCGTTATCAATGTAGACGTTACCTCTTCAACTTTCACAATGTATTAAAAACGAGTGACATACACATTTGCGTGACAAGTCTGAAGGTGACAAAACGTGTCGTAATCGTGTAACCTTTGAGTCAAGAACTCAATGTAGTGCCTAAAGGGGTGAAGGCATGCACAAGCGCGGTCCTTTAATGTTACACTTATAGACTTTATGAGCATACGTAGCCCGTTAAAATAGCCTTTAAGAGTAGTTACACTTAAATGTACGGACACCCTTATTTTTTTTGGGTGGGAAATTATCAAATAACTTCTCCCGCTCTGGGCGGAACGGGAGGGTGTGTCAGACTCTTACTGACTAAAACCCACCCGTATTCCTTCAGTTGCCCTGTTGCCGGGGAGATTCAGTCACCTTGTTGATTGGGTATATAATATTTTTGCCACGGCATTAGCCATTGTGGAAACGGCAGTGACTTACGAGTTGTAACGTCGTAGGTTCGAACCTACAGGCTCTTAACTTTGTGTACATTTTTTCATCACCACTGCTCTCAAAATGTAAAGGAAAACATTTTAAGGAAACGTTTCGTCTAGAACCAAAAATTTAAAGACATGTGACATCAACCATCCGGCACTGGGTCCACTTCCTCTAACAGAGAGGAGGCCTGTGTCCCAACAGCATTCTTTTGCAAAGAAGAATAAACTCAAAAACTACTGGACTGATTTAAATAATCCTTTCACCAATAGAATGCTATATTATCACTGAGTAACATAGACTATAATTTATAAAGATATAAGGCGGGCGAAGCCACTGGCTGAAGCTAGTTATATTATAAATGCGAAAACGAGTTTGTTTATTTGTTTGTTACGCTTTCACACTAAAACGACTGAACGGATTTAGATGAAATTTGGAACCGGGGTAGACCATTACCTGGGTTAGGGCATAGAATACTTTTACTCCACGTGGGCGAGGCGCGAGCAAAAGCAAGTCTTGATATAATAAAAATACAAGTTCTTTTGCTATGCAAGCAAAGTTCACAAACCTTCAATACCACAGTAATAATTAAGAAACCCATTAGACAGCTAGCCTTTCACCTTTATTCAACACTTTATTAGTTGTCTACTAGATAAGACCACAGTTATCACCTTCGTTAGCATTTTAAAGAACTAATTACTTTAGTTCTTAGCTACTGTATTTTTTCATTTATGTGTTAATCAAGTTTCCAGGTGTGGATTATTATTTAGTCAATTTATTACGGTTTAAGTCAGTATTTTCTACCTTTTTCATGGCGCGACCTCCTTAGTATGGAAAAATATTTCACGACCTAGCCACCTACCCTCCGCTGTTTCTAATTGAATTTAAGTCACTCACACACACACACACACATTCAGTAGTCAGTCTCAGTCACTTTGGGTACATCTTTTTAAAAAAGAAATGCAGAATATCCACAATTATTCACAGAAGCTTTGAAGTTTTTGATTTCATTTGTAACCTCTAAACCTTTAACTTTTTCTTAATAAATATAACATTTAGAAGTAGAATTTTCTTTTTTTTTAAATTTATGATCTTTAAATTTTAAAGTAACGGCGACCCCCTTAAAGAGGTTTAGCGACACATTAAAAAACACTGATATAAGTGACCCGAAGAAAGTTACTTTCGTCAGTTAATCTGACTAACCTTTCCCCAACTCTGTTGGGGTCGGCTTCCAGTTTAACTGGATGCGGCTGAATACCAGTGTTTTACAAGAAGCGACTATCTATCTGATCTACACAACAAACACCCCTGGATAACACGATACCTCTTGGTAAGGCTAGTTGTCATACTTTTTCCATGCCTATTCCTACTGCAGACTTCACAAAAAGTTGAAAAAGTAAATCGGCACCGCGGTAATCAACGCGTTGATGTCTTTTTAATGGTCAAAAGGTGGTGTCATCACGGTGTCGCGAAATCAATGGTTTAGTCCCATCTTAAAAATGCCCAACGCGCCTAAAGAAGTCTGAAGAATTTTTGAGAATGGCTTATGCCACTTTGCATGAAATACGTAATTTTTAATAGGTTACGTCAAATTTGGTTTGACTAGAAGTAGAGAGAAAATGTGACATCACATTTTAATCTAAACAACATAACATCACGCCTTGTTTCCCCGAAGGGTTGGGCAGAGGTGTCCCTGTAGCAAGTTCACCCACATTTCGCTAGTTATGTTGTTTTAAGTCCCATATAATAGGGGGCGAGCCCATTGCCATCAACCGGGCACAAATCCAGACTCCAGGCTGCTACTGAGAAATTTCAGATAGAAAAACCCAATAACACTTTGCCTGACCTGGGAATCGAACCCAGGACCTCATGCTCAGCAGTACGAGGCAGTCAACATTTAACCCTAAAATTGTAGAAAAACCTCATTTAAGCACACCAACAAACATTTTTTCATTCAAACCCCAATTTATAATCTGAAACCTTGGTATCGAATCCAAAACCTCACGACAAAAAAACCAAACTACTAACCACTAGACTACTAGTGTCTTTTACCAACAGAACAATGACATTAATTATAAAATTAGTGTGATCAAACAAGCGGACTATTTAAAATGATCATTCTGATCACCCCTTGTTAAACTGCAAAAGATTTATAGCCATGTATACTGACAGAGGAGATAAGACTTTGCCAGTAAATGATAGAGTTGAATATTGAATGTGTGAACTCAGTGTGGTATGTGGCCATTTTGTTTTGAGCTGTTAATATGAGTTTGTGGTATGTGGGATTAGCAGACATGACAGTTACAGATAGAGAGGGAGAACTTTCAACAGTAAGGTTAACAATAAAGGGATATCTGAAAATGCTGCCATGGTTGTGCTGACTGACTGTCTCGTTGGTCTAGTGGTTGCAAGCGCTACTGCTGAGTATGAGGTCCTGGGTTCGATTGCCGGGTCGGGCAAAGTGTTATTGGGTTTTCCATCTGGAATTTCTCAGTAGCAGCTCGGAGTCTGGATTTGTGCCTGAATAGGCTCGCCCCCTCTTACATGGGACTTAAATATGACTGGTGAAATGTGGGTGTACTGTAGGTACACCTCTGCCTAACCCTTCGGGGATTACAGGCGTGATGTTATGTTTGGTTGTCTACGGTCTTATGGCCCTGGGTTCGATTCTCATGTCGGCTATGTCAATCAATCTGCCTAGCCTTTTCCCAACTATGTTGGGGTCGGCTTCCAGTCTAACCGAATGGAGCTGAATACCAGTATTTTACATGGAGCGACTGCCTGTCTGACCTCCACAACTCAGTAACTAGGTAACACGATACCCTTTGGTAAGATTGGTTGTCAGACTTTCTGGCTTCTGACGACCCGTAATGACTGTCAAAGATCCACGAAATACAACCGGGACCAACGGGTTAACGTGCTTTCCGAGGAGTTTCGGTATGTACAAATGGTCACCCATCTACGTACCAACCCAGGCAAGCGTAGCTTAATCTGATGGATCGATCCGTGCGGCTGTTAGTACTTAGCCTCGCTCTATGCCAGGGTAATATGACTGGTCAGAGACCATAGAGGTCGAGATGAAAATTTATTGCCCGCTACAGTTTAATTTGTCACAATTTGTTAATTATACGTTCGTGTGTTTGTTGTTAAATTAATTTTTAATTGCAGGTTAGTTTTACATAGATATTGATTACTGTTGTCCTGGTTACAACATCATTTGATTAGATTAAAGGCAGTTTTGTTAGGAAGATAAAAAAATGGTTGTTCAGAACCTATGCAATGTTTATAAACTTGCTTCATGTAGGAAAAGATAAGTGATAAAATGATCAAGACCTTGAGTGGTTAGCTTGCGTGTCCTGTACTGAGTACCTGTCCAGCCAGTAATAGGACTCACCCATCAAAGAGCGCTGTCCCAAATTAGACGCATTATTAATTTATTATACATCAATCAAAAAGTATTTAAATAAAACACGTATACTAAAAGATCAATAATTAAATTACCTTTAAAATGGTGTAGTTTTCAGAAATATACGCTTGATAGATTTTGCGTGATTCTCCATTTTTTATCTCATAAATCTACAAATTAATTTCACTATGTAATATAAACATAATCTAAAATATTCCCATATTAAGTTATTGAGAAAATGCTCTTATTTTTTTTTCTATTCATTAACACTACTCGTTTAGACGTGATCTTCAGTACAAAATCATTAAAAATCTGTTATCGTCCCTTTATGATACAGTTTTCTAGAAGAGTGGTGGCAGCCACATAACGGCCGCAGTGACAGCTGTCGTGAAAAAGATGGCGTCGGGATTTGACTTTACGGTTTAAAAAATGCTGTCTAGGAAAACACACTAACTTTTTTCCTTATATAACGTTTCAGTAACGCCTTTCGCCGGTAAATTGCAGACGCTATATGGCGGCCACCGCTCTTTTAGGAAACCGTAGCTTCATTTGGAACCTCACTCAAATGGGCGCTCACAATACGAAAGGGAGAACTCATTTGTTTTTGAAGTAAATCATTGCTGATTAGACACCGTTCGAATTTCGAAGTCATTTTAATAGCAATAAAATTTAAAAGTCGTTTTCAATTGTCACTATTTGAAATTCGAACGGTAAATGCGCGATGATACAATTTTAGTATTTGGATGAAAAACGACTTTTCAAAATGTGCTTTTTGTTTATTTTATAGAAAAAAACCACCTGCCCCACCGCCGAGAAGGAAGGAACTAGCTATCAAGGATTTTCTCTGTAAAGAAACGTACAAAAATTTTTGGGGCTGTGTCAGTAAAAGAGATAAATATACATGGTGGTGGTTTAGACACCTGCATCCGTCAAGGGGGTGATTATACCCTAAAAAAAAATCCGGTGAGAAAGTGTCCGGCAAAATATATACAAGTTCGGCCTGTCCGGCTTTCCGTCCGGCCTGCGCTAGTAATAACTGTGTTGCAGGAGCCAGGGTCCTCCTCGACCGTCCGAGTCAACGGCGCGTTGAGTTTTACGCGCGCCTCAAAGATATGGCAGCACAACTGAAGGGCTGTCCGCTAGGGCTGATGCCTGCCGGGATTGCAGTTTAGTTCGAATGGGTTACCGTGGCCCCTGGCAACATACAGGCAACGGAAGGAATACTGGTGGGTTTTAGTCAGTAAGAGTCTGACACGCCCTTCCGCTCCACCCAGAGCGGGAGAAGTTATTTGATAATTTCCCACCCAAAAAAAAAGAGCCGGCGTCCTCTCGTAATAAAAAGACTCATTTTTTTTTTGTTTTATGATAACACAAAAAATAAAATTAAGATAAAACAAAAGATAATTTTCACTTTTAAAGAGATATTTTAAATAAAGAATAATTTAAAAAAAATAGTTAAGACAAAAAAAAAAAATGTAGGTATTATAACATAACACGGTACCACTAAATAATGTAGCCTACAATATAACATAGATCGCCTAAACCGATTAGTACAGACACAAATCTATAATTTTTTGCTGGCATTTCCGGCGTTTCGAGGCCATACTAAAAACCTAACCAAAACCTTGAATCGAGGAAGGGTTTAGAAATCTCCTAGCGCATTTGGGAAACGACTACATTGTTTATGAAAATCGACCTTGTGCAGGGTTGTCACATCACGAATGTGAAGAATGGAGAAAACTGTCTTTATTAAAAGTTGTGTTTTAAGCTACCTCGTTGGTCCAGTGGCCGCAAGCACTACTACTGAGCATGAGGTCGGGCAAAGTGTTATTGGGTTTTCCATCTGGAATTTCTCAGTAGCAGCCCGGGGCCAGGATTTGGGTCTGGTTGATGACAATAGGCTCGCCCCCTATAACATGGGACTTAAACATAACTGGCGAAATGTGGGTGTATTAAGGTACACCTCTGCCTAACCCTTCGGGAATACAGGCGTGATGTTATGTGTGTGTGTTTAAGGTTAATGTGAAAAGTGACGTAGGTATCACAAAATCGTGTTTGACAGCTAGGACTCCACATCAGATGTAATCGATAACGAATGAAGTTAATGTCATAAGGACATATTACAAGGTGTAATTGAGATAGATATAAAACCTCTTAAGGTCATCGTACTCATAATTGTAAACAACTTTTATAGTATTTAAATCTCACAAAGAACTTGTGATAACCAAGAGTACAAACTACAAACACGCTGTGAATGTGTGTGTAACCGCAGGAACTCCCGGTACCGTCCGAGACACGAGCGAAGTTTCTTCACACACACACTCACAGAGTGTTTGTAGTTTGTACTCTTGGTTATCACAAGTAAAATTACTGTACCTACTAATGAGGCTAAACTTTTAAATGGCGAAAAAAGAAACAGCTTTCCCTACATTCTGTCGAGTTAATTAACGCGAACCTATTTATTTTCGTGGTTATTGGGATTTAAAGATTAGCCAGTCCGCATGGTTGGTCCGCATGGTTGGTTAGCTTCGCTGATAGCAAAGGGTTAGCCGGATGCAGAAGAATCGCCAGTATTAATGACTCCATTAAAATATTTAAAAAATCTTTGACATTCGTTACGGGTAGTGAGTAAGAATTTGACAACCAGTCTTACCAAGGAGCATCGTGGTACCCAGTAACTGGGTTTTGGAGGTCAGGAAAGCTGCCGCTCCATGAAAAATACTGGTATTCAGCTGCATCAAGTTAGACTGAAAACTAGCCCCAACGCAGTTGGGAAAAAGCTAGGCAGATTTAGAGGTCCTTTTAAAATGTAATAAAAATAGAATTTGCTTTAACACAACACACAAAAAACCTAGTCAATCTGCAGAACCGTCTAAAACTTTTCATATAGTTGTTCGAGTAATTATATCTCGATAAATAAATAAAAATAAAGAACAGACATTCAACGTTTCTGTTAAACAAATTCTGACATCAAACATGCTTAATTAAAAATAATGACAGCACAACTAATAAGTAACACAGTAACATATAAAACTTAATTTCAATGGGTACAGAAGTTTGTTTTTTTTCTGCGAAAAACCTCAAGCGGCGTAAGTAGGTATTAACTTATCGGTAATTATATTATTGAACCGTTTGGGGTTGAAACCCCTCGGGCAGTGGTGTCCTAGTGATCTATTCAAACGGCTGGTTGACACTTCCCGCGATCCAAGGGCTGGCTTTTACCTTGGCCAGAGGCTAAGCATTGCCATACAATGTATCAATGCCGCCAGTCTCTTGGGTACATTACCTGTCGACAGCGATGACGAAGAATTTTTCGATTATTATTAAGTTAGGATATTTAGTTTCATTTTGGTAATTAATTGTTATTTATGTAGGTACAGTTTATTTTAATTGAAAATATATTTTTTTAATGTGAATACATAAAGTGCCATCCTTATATGGTATTAAACTAGCAAGGAAGACGCATGTCGGAACGCATCAATTTAATCATAGTTTCCTTTGCACGAAATTTTTGACGCCTAAAAAAGTTATCACGTTTTTTTTTGCGTTGTCTGTGGTTCGCGTGCTGTTTTTTTTCACGGATGGCATTCTCGAAAGCGAAACTGATACTAATTTTTTTATTAATTTTCTGTGACTTTTAATTAATGTCGATTTTTGAACGATATTAATAAGGATATGTATGCATCTTATTATAAATGTAAATTCGATTCGACTGTTTTGTTATGGTTAATTTGCAATTTCCGTAGTTTCAATATTAGGTGCGACCTTTAGAGAATAGGTAATCTTCTATGTATAAAAATCAGTTCCGTGATAGAGAAATCGTGTTCAATGGTATAGTCTATGAACTATAATAGACAAGAGAATAAGATTATTAAAGTTCTTTTGAACTTTAAAAAAAAAGTAACCGTGGAGTTTCTTGCCGGCTCTTCTCCATAGGAAGCGACCAATTGGAACCGTGCACCTAGCTTCTGACGTTTCATAAGTGCCCTTGTAGGTTTATGTGAAATAAAATATTTTGAATTTGAAGTGAATTTGAAAAGAGAACTGTTTCTACCATTGAAAATGGGAGAAATTTAAAAAAGATAGTTATGTTTAGGGGGCAGTAATTAGTGATTTCCCGAAATTCTACCTCTATGGACCATCTAGACGGATCAACATCCTTAAGAGGTGGCTGGAACCGACTGGATACAGAAGGAGGAAAACCGGGCGTTGTGGCGCAACCCGACAGACGCTTATGTACAGCAGTGGACTGCGATAAGCTGAGTTAATTTATGGAACAGGAGTTCCACCACCTTCAGAGGAAGGTTACAACAAAAATACAATTTGTTTAAAATTTTCTTACATTCTTAAAACCTTTTCTTAAAGCATTTTTAAAGCATGCTAGTTATCTTATAGGTTAATTTCCTTATATAGACTGTATGTTTCGTGATATACCATTGGCAATTGGAACTTATTTAAATAAAGGTTACCGCTATCACACAATTCCAATAAAGAGTTGACAAAGTTAATCATGGAGCTGACTTACTATAAGTTTGAAGAAAATTTATAAAATGCAATAGATGTGGATATATTTAGTAACCTGTTCCGCTTAGCTATTTCTAAAGTCTTAAAAAAACCCTGAAAGAAATCGACACGTGTTTCACCTCTCAACAAGGCATCCTTAGGATGACGATTGACTTGTCGCGAACTCGAACACGGCGTGTTGCCACACCAAGCACTGAGCGCAGTCTGCGCGCAGTCATCCTGAGGATGCCTCGTTGAGAGGTGAAACACGTGTCGATTTCTTTCAGGGTCTTTTTAAGACTCTTTAGATTTCCGCGAAGTCACGCCTGAATCAATTGACAATTTATAAGTAAAATTGTGGATACAATTATTATGGTGTCAGTAATGATAAGTAGGTTGTGTATTAAGGTACCTACGCTTTTGATTCTAGCTGCAGAAATGTAAATGAAATAGATTTCTGTATTTTAATATTATATCCACAACGGAAAGCTCTTGGCCTGCAACTCACTTGATGGTAAGTGATGGTCAGGCCGAAGGTGGAAGCGAGCTTCACCCGGAATCCTCAACCACAGAAGAACTGACTCAAAGTCTAAGTCAAATCATTTATTTCAAATAGGCCCTTGACACTTTTGAACGTCAAAATTTACAAAATAATAGAATAGAATTGACTATCTTACCTCTACCTGCCGAAACACAACAATGCTGTTATCATTGTTAGTATGGAGACAGACTTAGATAAGATGGTGGTAGCTAGCCAGGCGGCCACCAACCAAACCGAGCTGAAAATTTTGCCCGCACTGGAAATCGCACGCTGGTCCTCTGGGTCTGAGACAGGTGGTCTAACCACTGACCACAGACGCGGCTATATTTTTTTATTTATGTTTTCTCATGGTGTGATAATTTATGATTCGCTGATTGGAGATAGAAGCTTCATGTTGCTCAGAAGAGAACTCTTCTGGTAATGGCAATATTTTTGATAACATAATATGATTACGAGAATAATTTGCTTTTCATTTTTTCCTTGTTGAATTCATCTAGGTATAGACAAATATGGTCAAGCCAGTGCGTGAATTTTTAAACACACTGTTTTCATTATTATAGCTTTAATATTTATAAATGTGTACAAAATTCTTGATTTTTTCATATTATGTCGATCTCGTTACCACTATTCTTTATCAACTTGGCATTAGTTCCTTATTGGAAGGTGACAGAGGCAAGCTAAGATATATGGTAAGATGGGCAATTTAATATGCAACTACCTAGAAAATCTAACTGAAGATCGATAAATTATTTATTCATTATTTTTTAAAATTTTATAAATTATTAATTTTTAATAAATAAAAAATATAACTGTAAAATTAATAAATCCTTGCTTAATAACAACAGCTCTCACCTTCTATAAGTAACCTTAAACCTATAACGGTTTGACGTTTTCTCTCTATTAAAATATGAAAACTTACCCTTTTACTTAGTACTAAAAGTAACTGCAAAACGAATACTTAAACCCTGATTTAAATACGAAACCAACAGCTTTAGTAAACTGCGGCAGCTATAAACAGTGATTATATTAACATTATGGTATATTTATGTGGTATAAACTTATTACATGATAATAATATTTTGGTACTAAAATTGGGTAGTTAATAGGAATTTCCAAATAGATTTTACAGGTTCACGCGTAGCAGTAATCAAGTGAAAGTAATTCTTTTTAAGTCTTACTACCAAACACTTTACACGTGCAGACACTTGGGTCATACAACAACGCGTTTAGGGTGCTGCTGGGCCAGCCCGTCCTCCGGTTGACGCCTTAAACCGAGGTTCGTACCCCACAAGGGATGCGTGGTATGCACTGAGTGGAGGTGTAATTTTGGCATGCTTCACTGTACTGTTCGCAGCGCAATGTCTTGGTTTTTTATTTGGTCCGAGCTTTTTTTTGGAAGGGACGACCTCTGCCGTGGAGCAGGATGAGTGGGACAATACAGGCTAGTTAGATTAGATTACATTCCGAGCTTTGATTTTTTTTATCGATTAGTCAGATTGTAGATATTTGTTCTTATAAGTTGTCAGAGTTCTATGAAGTCAGTCTTTAAGGAAGCAGTGTGCGTCACTGCTGAGTCGTGTTAGGTCCCGTAGCAACAATATAATAAGCGTGTTCGTGGACAGGTGGGACTGTCCACTGCTGCGCCCCTGGATACGTTTGCATACTGCACTGTGAGCACTGGACAGTTCCTTCCGATCCTAATGTGCGTAACTGTGTCCTTAACTGCTTTTATTTTGTGTGTGTTATTTATTTATTTTATTTTAATGTACTAAATAATGTGTGTTGGAATATGGATGTTTTCTGGAATAAATGTTTAAATTATTAATATAAGAAAGAAAGAAAGAAAAATAGGTTTATTTGTCACAGAGACACGTGCATACATAAAAGACAAGAGTAAACGAAAACAACAAAATGTACATAATAAATCCGAGCATAAAACAGAAATTAATATAATATAATGAATATATTATAATGATGCCGATTCTCTTGTCACAAATGCCTCTAAATTAGACTAAAAATAACCAAAATTCAGTTTAATCCTATCAAATGACGATTTCCCATTCTGAAATAGACTTAAGTGACACAACTTAACTATATTTTAGTTTGACAGCACTAAGATGGCACTGAGATATTAATTTAGTAAAAATGTCAATTTTGCTATTCTGAATTTGACGTTTTTCACCTAAAATTTTATTGTCTAACTAAATCTGACTATTTCTAATCGCGATTAAAAAGGTGTGGAATAAAATATGAACTAAAATTCACATCTACGCAATACCCCAGCAACAATATGTATCTTTTTTTTTTCTTTTGCATATATCTCCAAAATGCTCCATTGCTCCATGTCAAATATTGGTATTCGGCTTCATTTGGTTAGACCGGAAGCCGACCCCAACAGCATTTGTAAACAGCGATATAGTTTAGAGAATAACCCTACCGGTTTTATTTCAGCCATTTTAGGGTCGTTTTGAAAGATTCACAGAATATTTTGAAAATATTTATTCCTAGCGTGAATGTTGAAAGCGTCAATTATAAACGTTTAATTAGTTATTTAACTAATAATTATTGTTGTTATTATACGCACGCAAGCGAATTTATTGAAACAAAATACGTGGTGTGAGCAAAGCAGCTAAGTCTTACAAAAGTATTAGCTATGGTTAGTTAGGTCATTTGTTGACGTTAGCAAATAAATTTCCCGTCGTTTCATGAAAGCGTTTTTAACTTGAAATTGTTGTCAAATGGTATGACAAGTAAATTGATAGACTAAACTTATTAATATAAACTGGGTTCGTAAATGTGAGTTTTTCAATACTGTCTGAGTTTATCTTGGAAATTACTGACATCGGTCAAGGAAAAACATCGTGAGGAAACCTGGACTTACAGTTAATATAAGTCTGAAATCGGCAACCCGTCTTGAGCAAGCGTGGTGATCAATGCTCGTGCCTTCTCTGTGTGAGGAGAGGGCTTTGCCCTGAAGTGGGACAATAAAAGGCTGTTAGTTAGACAGTGTGTTAGTTAAATATCTGTTGATTTCATTAACCTTTCAGAAATAATTTTTAATCGTTTTGAATTTTTTTCATATGACAGTATCCACAAATCCCCGTCTTTATCAAAGTTTACCCAACAACGAGCTCGGTTTTCACTAAACTACGGAATGAATTTTCATGACTGCTTGCGAAAACACTAAGTAGTTATGGATAGGTAGATACTGGTCCATTTAACGATAATTAAATATAATACTTCTAATTTAACAGCCAGTTTCTAGAAAAAGAAAAATCTAGGAATAGGTAACAATTTGCATAAAATACGATATCATTATTTAATGCACTAGGGTTGGCCTTAATCATTTGCAAGAACTTCACCGTTCACCGCCAATTACAGACGGAAAGAAAGTTCTATACTGATACGCGAATGATTCTAAATTCAAACTCTACTCTACAATTGGTCGGGACCAATGCGACATATAAAAGTTTCATGCGAGACCGTTAGGTGGCGTTCGGAAAAATTGAGTAGGTAGCGAACTAGGGTTGTGCAAAATAGTTACTGAGAATTTTTCAGATGGTTGTCATTTGGCTTGTCAATAATTGGTTTTTCTGACTGCTTAGCCTTTTCCCAACTATATTGGTGTCGGCTTCCAGTCTAACCGGATGCCGCTTAATAGCAGTATTTTACATGGAGCGACTGCTTATCTGACCTCCACAACTTAGTTACTGAGTAACATGATACACCTTAGTAAGATTGGTTGTCAGATTGGCTCCTGAATTCGCGTAACGACTGTCAAAAATCTACCAATGACAGCCGGGACCAATGGGTTAACGCACTTTCCGAGGCACAGCGGGGTCCACCCATCCTCAAATCGATTGCGGCAATCGTAACTTAACCTTCGATCGGCCCGTGCGGCTGTTATCATTTAGCCACGAATCCCTTGTCAATAATTAGTTTGTTTTCGACTGAAATTGATAGCATTAAATAATTTGTAATTGGAATTTGAACTGATGAAGGCCATAGGCAGCGTTTGTCCACCGCTGGACATCTTATTAATGTTATGAGGATAGTGATATTTTTTCTTACCAAAGTAGTGGTTTAGATGTGAAAAAGAGACATTTCCGTGTTGATCTGGGAAGGAAAAATACAGTGAAAAATGTAAAGAAAAACAGTGACTAATTTTAAGAATAATCTACAAATTATTATGATTCTAGTAAAAAATGAACCGTTTTTTATTTACTCTCAGATCAAGATGAATATTCTCAGAAATTCACAAAACAATTTCTTTTTTTATGAAAAAAAAAAATCGTAACGAATGTGACAACCCTAATTATACTTGAACTGTGCTATAGGGGACTCCATTAAATATTAACTCGGCGGTTCCGTACTACAATTACTAGTGTTTTGACGTACAGTATTCCATGGCACTTTAGACGTCACGATTTCTAAAGAAAATATCTGATTTGATTGATGTTTTAATTTTGAGTGTGACTTTATAGAGTCCACTTTTTGTGAAGTTGGTCAACAAAATATAGGAATCCATTTCTGTTAGGTATTTATTTAGTAAGCAGCAAAAAATACACGAAACATTAAGTTATGTTAATCAACATCGGATGTTGTCAATTTTTTTATATTTTCTACAAGTAGCAATGTGACTTTTTCAATTCATGTTATGTACTTTCTGAGTTTATCGTGGACATTACTAACATCAGTGAAAGAAAAACATCGTGAGGAAACCTGGACTTATGGTTAATATAAGTCTGAAATCGCCAAACCGCCTTGAGCAAGCGTGGTGATCAATGCTCGTGCCTTCTCTTTATGAGGAGAGGCATTTGCCCTGAAGTGGGACAGTAATAGGCTGGTATTATTATTATTATGCCAAGATTATTTTCACTCTCCGTAACGTTGAATCGTGGTCGTATCGTGTCACATAAAGAAAACCAAAAGTTCACCGAAGCCTCTATGAAATATTCAAGAAAAGAGACATTTTCATTTTTTTTTTCACCAACCAAGGAGTTTTTCGTAAAACTCCATGATATTCATAGTTGACGCCTTAAAATGACGGTTCAAGCCATAATGTGACGATCAGAACACTTGGGTGACGATAATTTTGGGGTAAAACTCGTAAAAATGGGGTATTTCATAAGACAACTGTAATGTTAGACAAATTAGGGTAATTTATAAGTTCAAAATGGCTTCTTTTGTGTCGAAGGTGTTAACGTACGATTGAATTGAATTTGTGATGTTGTAATAGTAGGTATTATGTTTTGGGGGAATTTAAAAACTCTTTTTCTTTGATATTTTTTACTTCTTTTTCCAGTTTGACCTTTAATTCTTCTATAAAGGTCAGTTTATTAGTCGTGTACAGAAAACGGCTTTATAAATATATGTTTTCAATTGCAGAAAAAATATGTCGAATCGAAGGACCAATTTTCTGATTTTGAACAAAAATGTTCGATTTAATTGTATTTTTGTGTAGACTGCAATCGTGATGCAAAAAAAACACAATTGTTTTTTTCAGTTTCGTAGATATTAATGTCAAAATACTCATAATTAGACATACACATGAAAATACCAAAATCGAACTTACCATCTTTCGGTGGACTGGCACATTGCGGCGCGTAGGACCCTAAATGATAACCATACGTATTTTGGTGCATTGGGGGAAAAGGATACCCTAACGACCTAGGACTGGGGAAGCCTGATGCCTCATGAGGATTCTGCTGTCCCCCTGGACTTCCAAAATGATGAGGGTGTTGATACCCCCCTTTGAAAGGACCATACCCATGTTGCTGTAACTCTATGAAAGCTGATTTTGAGGAAACATTTGTGGGTGTTGAATTTGCGGAGTCGTGTGGGGTTTGTGAACCCCCAAGATGGTGGTGTTGGTGGTCTATCGAATCTTGGGTGGTGAGGGCCGGCTGTGGGGTGGATGGGCCCCCCCCGTCCGAAGACTGGGGAGGCCCAAACGGATCTGTGAAACTCAGGGTGGATGGTTTGTTGTTGGGGGATTGAATTCGAGTAATTTTGAGGGATTTTATTGTCTTCTTGTGTAGGGGGCCGCTGGGATAGCCTGGAACAAAGAAATATGTTGGTTAGATGAGGTATACCATCGCAATGTATGTGTTGAGTCAATTTTCATTTTTGTATTAGAAGAATGTAACCTGCATTTCTTTTATCTACCTATAGGTTATAGGAAGATATTCATTATTACTCATTCTATTTTTATATTTTTATATAGGTTCTCAATTAAGTATCAAACAATATATATTTTTTTGGTAGATCGGATATTTTAGATTTCAAAAATGAAAAAATAAAAATTCACATTCTATTTCCTGTAATCATGAATTTTATTGTAAACATTCATTTGAACTTAGTCATATAAACTAATGTCACAATACTAAAGAAAACACAAAAAAAAATAGATAAAGTAATAAAATAACCATATATGATGCAAACACAATCAACACAAAATATTCAACTCTTACGCATATTTCGAAGCGAGCCAATCAGCCGTAACAGTTTTTTGAATAAATTGTAGGGATCCGTAAGTAAACGTTAGGTTTCCATCAATTATAATATTCACTAGAGTTGATTAAATTGCTATTAATAAGAAAAAGGCAATCGAGAATTTTTCTAACAAAGAATCTTCCTAGAGTTTGGGATGGAAACCTAAAACAGTTGCGAGCCCTAGGACCCCCTAGGGCTCGCGACCACATTACAGTAAACAGTTGTTGGTCCTTCTTAAGATTGTCTTCAACCTTAGTATTCATTACTGTTTAACCACTAAGTTAGGTTTAACAGGTGTATAGAAAATATCATTAAACAATATTTGTCTTAACTTTTATAGAATAGAATATTATTTTGATTATTTGCATATAGGATATCGGTATTTACAATAATATAAAAATAATGCATTTAAACATCCTTTTAAATTCTGCCCTATCGGCACGCAAACATTAGTAAGATTTTTAGTAATTTTTTCAACTAGAAAACGTCATTGGTAGTGCCTCAAATACGGGACCTTTATCAAACCTCAGAAAAAATAATAAAATATAAAAATCCCACCCACTCCCACGGGGTCAGTAAAGGTCAAAAGTTGTGGGTTTTCTTTAAAACAATTTGGTCGACACGCTCAATTGAATCAATAAGTGGACGTACATTGTCCGCCATGTAGGGGAGACAAACGTCATTCGTTTTACTTTGTAACTTAGTATTTTATTTGTACAAATATCTGGGAATTAAAAACCAGCTCTTGAAAATGTGTTAAGAGCGTTCATTCAAAAAGTTGGCAACGTCGCAAATAGCTATCAAAGATTTACCTGTTTTGATTAATTTGGCAATATTACTGTATGGAAATGAAAAATATACCTAAAATATGGTGTAAAAAAAGGCATTTGGACAGTTTCAAAATACTTTTTTTTACATCTGAAACTAAATATTCGGTGTTACGATAATAATTATTGCATTTCATATTTAATATTTTAGTTCACTAGTTAGCCATATTTCTTGTTTCCATACAGTAATATTGCCAAATTAATCAAAACAGCGAAATATTTGACAGCCATTTGCGTCGTTGCCAACTTTCTGAATAAATGCTCTTAAATTAAAGGAAAGAATTAAAAACCTCATAAACAGTATTTAAAATAAAATTAATGCTAAGCTACGTAGATGTTTAGAGCGACTGCCTATTTGACATTCACAACCCAGTTACTGGGTAACACGATACTCCTTGGTAAGACTGGTTACCTTTTCAATAACCTACTGTCACCATTTCAATACCGTTTCTATCATCTACCACCAAATTAACACATACAAAACACCCAATATGAAGCGCCATCTACACTTTAACGTGTGGTCCATTCCTATTATATTTCATTATTGATGTCCATAAAAAAAACAAATGAGGACCGATACTCTCCTACAAGATTTCTCACAAACCTAACTGGAAACAGCGCCTTGTATAAAACAAATGGTACGATGAATTAAGATGAGAAAAAAAAACCCTTTTCGGCAAGATCTTTGTGTTAATTACTTGTAGGGTTGGTACAAGGAGGATTTTGGTTTTGATTAACAGTAACACTAAATTTTTATAGGAATTAAAAAATAGGATTTCGATGGATATAGGATAAAGAAAAAAATGAATAATAAATGATCTGTGGGAGGCTAAAAAGGCCCCCGATACCCCTTGTTATGACTGGTTGTTAGACATTCAGGCTTCTGGCGACCCGTAACGACTGTCAAAAATCCACTTATGACAGCCGGGACCAATGGCTTAACTTGCTTTACGAGGCACGGAGGAGTCTCGGTATGTAAAGATGGTCACCTATCCACGGACCAACCTCGGCAAGCGTAGCTTAACCTGATGGAAGGACCCATGCGGTTGTTATTAGTTAGCCACGATCTTCTCCTGACGAGATGTACCTATTAGGTAGAGCAAATATGAAGCACTCAAGTGTATTTCTTGATAAGAAATTTTCTTAAAATATTTCCTTACGTTTTATTCATTTTCAGCCAATGCTTAGTTTCTCGTGTTTTTGTGTTGTCACCAAAATTTAAAATGCCGACCGATGTGTCTTATCCTTTATGTCTTTCGCTGTCATATGTGCATCAGCTTTTAAGATCTTCAGACAACAAGCTAAATATTTTTAAATTGTCCAATAATTTCGCCAAAATTAAACGCTGGGTAAATAATGGTTTAATGCATTGAAGCAAATATAAATGGCAGCAATACGTGCAGCATAATAGATACCAAATGTAGCAGTGTACCAGTTTCAGCATTCACAAGCCTTGGCAATAAAATAATGTTGTTTTGAGTAGACAGCTGTGCATTTCAAGGAAGAAACACACTATTTTCTTTAAAGTCAAATATTTCTAACACTGCTCCTTGCTTCTCAAGTTCATCATCAAAGAAATTATATTCTCAATTCAATTTCTCCTTCAGCACCAACCCTATACTACCATTCCTATTCCCTCTCACTCTCCTCACATTCTCTATATCTCCATCTCTCTCCATTTCCGAGTGTTCCGCCGGCGCCGCCAAAGGTCGGGTCAAATCGTTTCGTTTTTTTGTCTGTTTGTTAGTCGTGTTGATTGCTCATGTTAGTAATAATAATGTTTAGCCATAACTAATTGGTGTAGAGTTTTATTGAAAAATATTTATCACACTGTATTGGAGGATTCAATTTATTAAAGAATTTGTGATAAATGTGAAATGAGAGCCATCAAAGGTGAAAATGATGAGGTTGGAGAAGTCTAAGATGAAATGCCGCCTGTGGCATAAATACAACGTGAATCGGAAGAAAGCTTTCGTGACTGGGCAGGGGATTTTGATCCTGCTAATGTAGGATTAGACTTAGAGAAAGATCTTTTTGAAATTGAAAGATGAATTACTAGTGATGTAGTATGAAGCAGATACAACTAAGAAAAATTTGCAAAATTTTAAAACGACTTCATGTTGGTAATTGACAGAAGTATAAAGCTTTAACTTGAAGAAATTATAAGACATTTATATCATCATACTAACTCACAATTTAAAACATTCTATCTTCATTATCTTACGGACAAAAGACGTTCAGAGCTGGCCATCCTTATACCGTTATATTAAATGACTACACTAACGTCAAAATAGACGTTTCTTTTAGAAAATAGAACCCCTCCTATCAATGTATCCCTGTCTAATTCTGAGTTTAGATATATCTAGACCATTATTTTCTTACTAACTACTCGGTGCACGTAAACTCGCTGATCCGAGACGCAAAGGTTCATGGGAACTCATGGAAAAACCCCATAAATAATGGGTGCCCCATAAAATGGTATTAAGTATTCATTAGAGAATGTCCCATGGTCCAATGGGTTTTGTCGTTCGATGTACGAAATTTTTGTAGTAAGGTTTTGTGTTGCGATTGTTTTAAAAATTGCTTCATTGATTATGATTGGGAATGTGTATATATTATGACGATTTATTATTCTTATAGGGCTTTGTTGAAGATTTTGTCTTCATTGATATTAAGTAAAGGTTCTGAATAAGTTTTTCTCTAAGAGATGCTACTACATTTTTCTTGGTAAAAATCTTGTAAATAAATTATGTGGTCGGACTACCTATCTAAATATTTAAATAGTGTAAATACCACGTAGTGACCAGAAAATAGATTCAGCTTTGCCTGACAAAAGTGCTAAAAGTAATTATTTAGTTAGCACACTTTGAGTAAACCATAGCATTAAAGTGTCTATTCTAACTGACATTAAAGATGAAGAATGCAAAAACAATAAAATTATAACCATTTAAAATTCTTCAATCATCACAATTAATTAAGACTAACAGATTTTTCTAATCATGTTTAAGCTTAAAATCAAGAGTAGCAAAAACTACAATGATTTACGAACAATTTTTAATCATCGTTGATGGTATCTGTCTAATTACACTATTGTTAGTTATTAGTAGGATACCTTACTATTCATTAATACGTTGTCGCTAGTAATATACGATTTTGCGATAACCTTTAGATTATGAGACCTTACATGGAGTTCATCATCATTATTAGCTGCCTTTTCTACTTAGCTATATCTTCTTTTGAGCAGTGGTGGCCCAGTCTAGTAGATCGTGGCGTCGAACACAAGTAGATGATAGTTTTATATTTATTTCATCACCGCTACTCTCAAAACGGTAAAACATCGTGAGGAAACCGGCATGTCCTAGAACCAAAAACTCGAAAACATGTGACATCCATCAACCCGCAGTGAGCCGGCGTGATGAATTATGTTTATGACCGACCGACTCCCTCTCACAGAGAGAAGGCCTGAGTCCGAGCAGTTGGGAGCATTATAGGCTGATTATTCTATATTTTCTTTTCTATCTTTCTTTCTTGATTCAAATGTTTCGTATCCAAGACCTCTTATGTCTTTACAACATCTGCCAATAATTTCTTATTCTTATTATATCAAACTATTTGTGTAAGATCTTTAGAAGAAAGTACAGCCCTTTTATTTTTGTGTTTTCCCTTCTATTTTAATATTATCCTACAATCTTATTGGCTTTTGAAAGAAAATGCTGCAGCTTCATCTGGTTTTAGACGTTTATCAAGAATTCTGTTTAGAATCTTTCCAAGACTGTTGAATTTTTCTATGGAGGTCAGCATCGTTTTTTAGTGAGCACTTACAGGTTGGCATGACAACAATTTACAAGTATTATGAATATTCATGCTTCAAATACCAGTGATCTAGGATGGGAATCAAAAAACGACACAGAATGTGCCAGCTGTTTAAATTCTAGTATATCTTATAAAAGTAAAATGAGGGAAACTGGTTGCTATGGTTCTGCGAAGCAAGGAGGTTGTAGTTAGTCATTATAGTAGGCTATAATGACTAACTACAACCTCCTTGCTTTTTGGTTGCTGTTTGGTCTTTTGATACGTAAGCTTGTATTTATTATTAACCTTTTAGAGTCTCGTATTTGGCGTTTGTTTATATTTTGTATGTCCGTTTGCTAGTCAGCAAAGGTCTCCGCCAACCCTCTCCTTCCCTGTCTCTCTATTGCTACTCTGCCCCATGTTATTCCAGTGACCTGTCTGATGTCATCATCCTGCTTTTTCTCTGGTTTGAGCGACAGGTGACGGACAATCCGACAATTATACAAGTTTCCTTCATACATTTTCGGCTTTATTAAACAGCAGCTGTCGAGAAAATGTGTATTTTTTTAAATTTCTTGACTAATATGTCGCATTTTCGTTATTTTTGATAGGGCCACAATAAATTGTACTCACTGAAACTGGACTTATTGATTGTGGATTCAAATGTGTGAAAAAACCATGCCACGAGAATTTTTTTTTGAAGAATGACGGAAATGAATGACAGACCAAAAGTACCATATTTCATATTATTTTCTTAACTTAAAAAAATCTAATGAAATTATATGAATTCTCAAGACTCACTTGTCTATGTGTACTCCTCGAGAAGGCTATAATCTATCAATTGTGGAAGACAGAATAAAAACTCATAGAGCATGGCATACGTACTATAAAATTATCAATCATGTGAGACGGAATGATTGCATAAACAAAAGCTTTATTCCCTTTGTAACAATGTCGTGAAATTAATAGAAGGGTAGGCAAAAAATTGGCGCCATGTCTGACCTAGAGTTATTAATTATATGAGGATAGGCAGAACTAGAGGGTTGAATGCTATTTGTTAATTATGAGCTTTTTCTTGACTTTTCTTTGTTAAGCTCGTGGTTCTTCTACGCGAATGTTTGTTTCATATTGTTGTGTGATTGCGTGATGTAATGAAATAAGATGTCAGTTAGTTTTCATTTTTGAAGTAGGTATCATACCTACATAGCCAGCACAAAAATTATGATGTGTTGTCTATTAGCAAGTGGAAACTCTTCTATCTAAAGTATACTAGGTATTAACGTTCTTCTTTTATTATTGTAGGTATGTCTTAGGCTTCATGCAAAATAATTATACACTTTCACAGACCATTTTAGACTCTAATCTGCATGGTCCTCATGATCTGACCAAGATTATGTCTGGATTTTAAAAGAGACTGTGATCTCTGACTTTGTTTCGGTTTTTCTTCTCAGAGTACTCAGTTAGGAAACAACGAACTCGTCTAGTTTTAAAACATAATTTAATTTTGACTTGTAAAAGTGTGTTTTTGTACCAATTTACAGAAATAAACATCATTTGTCACTAAAATATCAAATAGACTCAGGCTTTTTCTAAAGATCATTGATCTTATGCATTACAAAGATTCTGCATCAACGCATATCAATATTAAATTTATATTTCTTCGATCCGCGAGTAACTATCGATTGGTCCTTCAGTGCTCGCGTAAAACAAACTGCCCCTTACTCGAAGTGTGCCATGTATACAAATGTACCTCTTCGAATATTCCTTTGTTTCCTTCTTAATGACTTAGTAAGTTAGTATTCTTCATAGATATTGATTAATACGCCTTATAGCTCCCAGAAAATAGCTCTAAGTTTTTCAATTGTTTATTTCTTTTGTTAGAGAAGTGCTATTAGGTAATGATAGGACAAAGCGATGGTGAATTGATGGTCTTCAACTAAAGTAATAGAAGTGTAGGGGATTAAGAAATGTCTAGGAAAAGTATTGGTCAAGGCTTGCCTACTAATAATGGTTTTAATAAAGATATTATACCTAAGTCAATATACATAATAAATATTGCTATTTTAATCATGGTTTCATGTTTTGGAAATTATTTATCCTGAATTAAGCTATATGCTTGTTCTTGTATTTTTTTCCTTCTTATTTTCCTCCTTAGTGATTTTTTTCATCCATTGGTTGCCTGGAAGACATATTTTAGTTTTATGGATCGGCCTATTTGTGTCTAGGAAAATAAATTTTATATCAAATTAATACACTACGTCAATTGGCCTTGTTACAGCCTTTTCAGACAACTTTCAAAGAATGACCTACGGATAATTTAAGTTGGTAAGTATATAGTCAATTTGGTAGATAATTCATTTTCCTAAATTAAGCCCTAACGTACCTACTTCTCAGTGTAAATTAAAGTGACGTAATCTTTAGTTCAAGTAAAGAGTGACACGGCGAACTTACAACCTTAGAGCTCGACAGTCGAAACCTATCTCATAGCCGAAACTAGGACACAAACGCCCTCCCCTTTTACCGTCACGCTAAACAACAATCGCAATAAAAAAATACAAGAAAAAAATATAAAATCTCCGGTCGTGTAACGGTGTCTTAAAACCATGTCGAATCTCATATTTTTGATCATATAACGTAAATCTACGAAGCTGCGCACGCGATCATCTTCGTAAGATTATATTGTGATTATTTATTGAGAACATGCGATGCTGCAATCTTTTTCTGTTTGTTTGTTGAATTGTAGAAAGTCGTGTTGAAGAAGATAATGACAAAATATTAGCACATGGTAGCAGAATTGCAAAACTAGTAGTAGTAACCTGGTCAGAAGCCCGAAAGTCTGACAACCAATCTTACCAAGGGGTATCTTATCACCCAGTAACTGGGTTATGGCGGTCAGATAGGCGGCCCAAACCGATCCATGTAAAATAGTGGTATTTAGCATTCGGTTAGACTGAAAGTCGACCCCAACATAGTTGGGGAAAGGCAGGTAGATGATGGTAGCAGAAATGCAAAGGTTTGCTTTAGATACAAAACTGAAATCAATAGAATATGAAGCAGATTCAAAAGCGAAATCAGGCCATGAGATGCCAAACTGCAAAGAAGGAGATTGGAAAACCTATTTATACATTCGTAATTTCTGATTTCTATTGATAGCCTACAATACTCTAGAATCCATAGGTAAACTTATTCATGAATATATTTACTTGAGCACTTTAAAACTTATAATAAAGAAGACGAAGACGAATTTTTATTTATTTTCCATTCTTTATTTATCAATGGCGATGAATTACATTATTTTACTAAATCTTCATTAGGACCAAACAAAAAAATATTTTCATAAGGACCAGTTTTAATTATACATTTAATTAATCTAATATGTGAGTTTTAGCTTAAATCTGATCACTACTAATCTCACCATCACCTAAACCAAATCCTTTCAACAAAATCACAAATAACATGTAAATGAGATACAATATTTTAGCACTATGACGTAAACGGTCGACTATTACTGGTCACAGCAATTAGTTCAAGGCAAAGAACTCAAAGTCGAATCAAACACGACAGTACGTTTTTGTTGTAAGATTTTCCTATAAAACTTTAAAATCTTTAGATTAACCTATCACGAACGGATGCTGATCAAAAAAGTTTCAGAAATGAATTCGTTGAAAATCTATGAGGTGGAAAAAAACGAATCTTAAAAGACAATTGATGTTGGTAATTGTTTGGTCAGTAATAATGTATTTATGGGGCGTCTTTGCACGTTATGTTGATGTACTAGATGGTAAGAAGTGTGTATATAAAGAGGAAGTTTGAAAGTGACGCCAGAAAATTTGAGAGGAAATCGTTTCGCTTGGTATGGGCATGTGATAAGGAGGGATGAACATAAATGCTGATTGATAGAGAGAGGAAGGCTAAGAAAAGATGGATGGATTGTGTGAGGAATGATATGAAAGAGAAGGGAGTGAATGACAGCGTGACGGTTGATAGGGGAGAATGGAAGAAGAAAACGTGTTCCGCCGACCTCAAGTAACATGGGATAAGCCAGAAAGATGATGGTGATAATGATGATGAAGATGGTGTAAAAAAGCATGAAACTTTTAAAAGAGTTATCGTAAGAAACTCAGAGGTAGGTCACGTTGAAGCATTGATTATTACCTACTTTGAAGAAATAGACAGTTATAGACCAAGCAAAACATTGGGTAGTGGTATACAACACTACATACTCGATGGATGGTCTGTGTGAAAGATGATAATGGCTAGAATAGGATTGACTACCTCGACAACGACTAAATATGGAAGAAAAAGATATGTTACTTCGACCCCAAATAAATTGTGATACAGACAGGAGACTGATGAAGATGATGCACCAAAGAAAAATGGACTGGGCTTCTATTCAGAAGTTGCAGTTACAAAATTTTAACCACAATTTTGATCAATAAAGGATTACTTTACTTACACTAAATAGTTAGTGAGGTTCAGTTCAGGATATTTATTTACCAATGTCTAGCCTTTGGATAAAGGCAACCATGAATTGCTATTCTATAGCAACAATAGTATCTCATCCTACTATTAGGTCTTAATATAAGTGACGGTTTTATTTAACTAAGCCATACGTACTGAATCTAGCTTGTCCAGCATGAAAACTAGATCCGTCCCGAATTGTGTCACAGTTTTACCAACCTCATAAAACCAAGATTGAATATTAGAAAGGATGCCAGCTCAACTAGTTTCCACGCCTATCAAGTTAGTCTCTGAGACATCCCGGATGAGTAAATGTCAACGGACATAAATCTATTGATAATTTAAACATAGGCAACCATGTCGGATCATTTCAATATGTTTACTATGCATAGATCTGCATAGTGATTGTAATACAATAGATTGATGACTAGATAAAGATGTTAAGTTATTTAACTCAAGAATGTTGTAGGTACCTGTTGATAAAATTGTAGTAAATAAGTGTAAGTATGAGTCAGCTAAAGAAGATCTCTGAAGTAAAAATAATAAGAAAAAGAAGCATTTGAAAAGAATAAACTCCCCCCAAAAATCAACCCTCAAAACATATTTCATAATACCAATATCACACTATAAAAAAATTACATAATACCCTAACCCTAACAATAAATATTCTAACGTTAATTTGCGCGGTAAATCAGTAAACACAGTCGCGTGTCACAGCCGCCATTTTGGTCTTAACCTCATTGACAGCTAGGCGTAATGGCGGCCACGATAGAAAGGGCGCGAAGAATAGTCATTGTTGTTTAATAATCTTTAGACGTCATGCAACGATAAAAAATGGGCTGATTAACATTTCATGACAGTTTTTGTGAAAGAAAGGCCTGAAGGCGAATAGATTACCTACTTGGATTTCATAAGGAAAAACTGCCAAGTGTGCCACGTTGGTTTTTCTTGAAGATTTTCTCATGTTTTTGCTGGTGACTTAATAGATAAGTATCGAATTAGAATCAAGATTAGCAGAGGCGTCAATCAAGCTATTTATGATCTAACTTTATTAAATATGATGTTTAAATTAAGTAAAACCACAGACAAAACTTCAGTTAAATAATCTCTTTGTTGTTGAATAATGTGTTTCATTATAACATCATTGATCGTACAATAAAACTATAATTGTAACAATAAATAAGCATGACAGGATTACAAGAATAAAACAATAGAATTGAAATCACTGATTCTTATTTGACTATCGATCTATTAATAAAAAGTATCATGATAAAGTGATAATTAAATTGATATATTTATTACTCACTGTAATGTCAATATCTCAGAAAACATACCTCCTTTATTTAATATAATGGATGATGACATATTGAAAAGAACCATAGGTAGACAATCGTAGAAGTACTTCAAACTTCCGATGAAAACATTTTTGAAACGACCGTCATATAATAGGTACATAAATAGAAATATTTCCTCAAGAAATAGACACGTCAATAACATAAACACTGTCCTCATAATAATCTTGTGTCTAAATTATATGTCATATAATTATGTTTCATAATAATTTATATATATTAATTTTGGTTTCTCATCGTATTTCGGGAACACTGTTCAAGACTCCTTTCAATTCTTTAATTTTGCTATCTCGTCTTCATCATTTACAAGCCTTTCAATTACATCTATTGCCATTTCTACTTTTTTACCCATTTCATAACCTACAGCTATACATTCTCTTGCAATAAAATTATCCACCACTACATTAAAAGCTGTAAAACAAGAAATTAACATTGTCGTGTTACTACTAGTAACCCGTCATTCCATCCCGACTTATTACTAATAAAAATTCCTTGTACAAGACTGTGACAAGCACTTAATAAGTGTCAACTGTCTGTTGATGTTAGAATTTACCTTATTTTAATGCTGCTGGTGTAAAACTGGATTCAAATATTCATTATTCGTAGGACAGTGGTTAATGTCAAAAATATGTCGAAGAATCCTTTAATGCCTGTCATAAGGACAAAGTGAATACGTAAGATTGTTCATAGAGCATTACCAGTATTACCAAGGGGTATCGTGTTATCCAGTAACTGGGTTGTAGAGGTCAGATACACAGTCGCTCCATGTGATATTCAGCTGCGTCCGATTAGACTGGAAATAGACCCCAAAATAGTTGGAAAAAGGCTACGCAAAATGATTGTTATGATGACCCCAGGATAAATCAGATGGATTGTTGAATGAAAGGTAGTATAATTTGGTAGAAGAAGAAAATTATGTACAGGTCGACATAAAAGAATCTGACGTGGTGACATTTGGAACTAAATATTTTACTTAAGTAATGCAGGCCTATATTAGCACTACTTTGCGGACAAGTGCTAGTAGATTTTGAGTCACCCATAAGCATCACCTAAGTGAAATACTGGCGCTCTCATTTCACACAGACTCTTTTATGTCAACGATTTATGATTTTTGTGGCGTTACTTAAAAATAACTATGCTAAATATGGGAAAGGCCGTCGTAATAGCAAGTTAAGTTGTCTGCCATGTTTCACATAATAAAAGTGCGGGATAATTTAGTATAGTTGCAGTATCAGTAGGTAGGCATTATTTAGGGATCGTTCCAGCTTCTTGTATCGTTTATTCGACAAGAAAACAGAACCGTGTATGCAGCTTCCTAACCTGCCTTATTAAACATATGCATTGCATTAGAATTCTTCCTCATTCATTCTTCATCATTATCTTCCTGTCCTTGTCCTATGTTACTTAGGGTCTTCGCAATACGTTTTCTTCTTCCATTCTCCCCTGACAAATATCACGCACCATTCAGTCCCTTCTTTTTGAAATCATTCCTCACACAATCCATCCATCTTTTCTTTGACCTTCCTCTCCCTCTCCATCCATCAACATTTATATTCATCACTCTTTTAGTCACATGCGTTTCCTCCCTCTTCATTACATGACCATACCAAGCCAAATGATTTCCTTTCAATTTGTCTATCATTCTTTTACTTTTGTGTTCAGTTAATTATTGTCAACATTTTTGAACAACCCTATATATATTATTATAATAGACAACTAAACACTAATTTCTTGAATCCGATTATCCTAGTCGTTTCGCATCACTAACAAGTTCAGTATTGACATTTGTAGCAAGTGCAGGTGACATTGACAATGTAAACGTAGACACTGCAGTAGGGATTACTTTACATTGTATAGTTAATAGTTTTTTATTTAAAAAAAAAAAAATTGTTTAAATGTTAATCTCATGGTCTAGTAATGTCATTCCTTAAGCTAGTAAACGTTTTACCTGCTGCAAACATGAACATTATAGATTGACACAGGGTTTTAAATGTTATGTTATCACCACGGTAGAAACAGAAGATAGTTACGAAAGACAAAATTATAGATTATAGAAAGATTACTACGGACATTTGTCACTTTTATAGAAATATATTTGTCTATTCTTCGTAGAGTAGAGATAGAACTGGTCATACTATACCACGTGCAGGCTTGGCAAACGGGTTGATGGTCACAGTATCATTATTGTCAAAAGCAGAAAGTTGCTTTGACGCGATCTCGTGTCAGTATTTGAAAAGGCTGATAGTCTTTCTGCTGTCAAATCATATATTAGATGTTTTTATAACTGACGAACTAGCAACGAATTATAAATAGACATAATAAAAACAATAACAGATAAAATAGCTTTCAGAAACAAGAACCGTGCAGTAGCACATTGGTTAGAAGTAAAAAGGTCAAACACCGCACTGATTGACTCAAAACAAAAACCATGTAACAACAATTTTCTTAAAGACACTTAGCCGGAGATTGAAATCAGTCTTCAGCCCTAAAATTTTCACCAGGCCACCTAAGCAGGCTATCGCTCCAATCGGGTCTCAACAAAAGAAACGTCAGATAAACATCAGCGTTTTCCGAGTAACCACCGCTAGGTGGCGTGCGTAGAACGTACTTAGATTTCGTGAGATAACAAATGCTATCCAAGACAGTCATTTCTTTCTATTCATTCTGATTGCTTTTGTAGGAAGGGAAGTCACATTAAAACGGGTAGTTGATTTAGTTTTAGTTAATGAAGTAGTTACTGATGGAGCAGATTTAGATTATGTTAAAATAGAAGAAAATTGGCACTGAATAGGTTCAAAAGACGAGTAAGCTCAAAATCGAAGATTTATTTTAATAAACCCATTTTCAGGCAGGTTTGAATTAACAAGAATTCGTATTGTCAGAAAAATGAAGCCCATTATAGATGAAGCGCAGAGATTCCTTTGGAGAAAATCGGACAAGAAACTTCAAGAAATTCAATTTTAGATACAAGAAAATGCTGAAATGTGCGTTTATAACTATATGTGTTTGGGTTATATGCTTGATGAAGAGGGTGTTAAATAACCCAATAAATATGTAGAATTAAAGAGGACGTCGGTAAGACTAATAAGTAAGCTAAATGCATCCATATTTTTGATAAAGGTATAACCTATTTATGTTGATCAAAGACGGCATAATTATAATCTCTATTATAAATTAAAGTCAATTCATATCTGCCATTGAAATTAGTCACAGTATGAAACGTTATTTTATACTATTTCCTACTTTAAATGCGTCATATTTAGAGGTCGATATAAATGTCTAACAATTTTGTGCCAGTTTGGAATATTGTGGTTTTAAAATTTTCAGATAAATTTATTGTATTTGAATTTCATCGTCAATCTTCTTGTTGTATATCTATATACAACAAGAAGATTGACGATGAAATTCAGCCTCAGATTTAAAGAATACTTTGTTTAAATATTAGAATCAAGTTATCCAATTGTTAAGTAAGCTGGATGAACTGATGAGCTTAAAATGTTGGTCGAAAGCGGAGAACTGGATAACGTAGCGAAACTTGGGAGAGGTCTATGTCGGGCAGCACTTCTTTATGAATACAAGCTTCATCTTCATCATTATTAGATGTCCACTGTTGGACATCAGGTTCCCCCAAACATCGCCACAACGACCTGTCCTGTACTATATTACATATAGCCCTATTAGCCGATCCCACAACTTTCACCAAGTCGTCGGTTTAATTCTTGCGGGAAATATAACAGCTTATGCCATATATCTGTGAGTGCCTCATTGGTCTAGTAGTCGTCAGCACTACTGCTGAGCATAAGGTCCTTGGTTCAATTCCCAGGTCGAGTAAAATGTTATTGGGTTTTTCCATCTAGAATTTCTCAGTAGCAGACCGGAGTCTGGATTTATACCCAGTTGATGGCAATAGGCTTATCCCCTATTACATGGTACTTAAACATAACTGACGAAATGTGGATGAACAATAGGTACACCTCTGTCTAACCCTGCGATTAAACAAGGCGTGATGTTGAGTTATGTCTGAACAATTTGTACGAAAACGGATGCAAACTTATAAATAAATAATATAACACCATAACCAACGAGTTATTCAGAAAAACTACCCGACATAAGAGAGCAGTTAACATTTGCTCCGGAGACATTAATAAATCATTTGTCAAATGCGCCATTTTGTCTTATTAACCTTAAAAGGAAAGCGCGGTAATTACGGAGGGTTGATGTGCTCTGACGCAGCTAGGGATGGGATAGAAGTCGGGTTAGTTTACTCGATTATGTGTGGAAGGGAATTTTGATCGAGTTATTTGACTTAATCGATGCAGGATTTGGGCTGATTATTTTCACTGCACAATTGATTTATTTATAAGCTCATCTAGATAGGTAACTCATTTAAAATAAAATATCGAATGTGATACTTTGATTTCATTTGTTATTCGAAACAGTAATAATCTGTATTCCAATTACAAATATTTTTATCGTAATATAACATAACATCGCGCCAGTATTCTCCGGAGGATTAGGCAGATGTGCACCTATATTCCACTCACATTTTTTACGTAACATTTCGTAATAACCAAATGATGAATGAATACAACATCGATCCTCGCACTCGACTAACAATCGAATAGCCGAAACAAAGCACATCACTACACGTCGATTGAAACATCTCTATCAGAATCTAATAATAAAGAAGAGCTACCGTGGTGTGTCAATTAAATTCTTTAATTTAATTCGATTCGTTAGGCAGGTCATTAATTTTACAATAATGGCAATTTTTTGTTGTATGTCTTGCCGAATTGACAGGGTGGAGATGGATAGACATTCATTTGTTACAATGGCCGACTTTCAAAGATCGATTTGGAAGTTTGCGTGCTTCTGACATTACGCCATCGATTTAATGAGTACCGTATTTATTTGATTCGACTGTATCGTTGGTCTAGTGGTTGTCAGCGGTACTGATGAGTTCTGTTTTCAATTCTCGATCTGGTTGAGTGTTATTGGGATTTTCAATCAGAAATTTTAAATTTTCAGTCGGATATATGGATATATGGCAAAAAAATCACCCCGTTTTAAGTGGTAGGTATTTTGGTCCTTCCAGTCGAATAACTATTAATTTTGGTCCTTCGAGCCGGATATCTGGCGAAATGTGGCAGTAGTTGGTACCGTCACGTCACCAGTGATAGTCAGAAATACGAAAGTTTGAATGACAAGCTCATTTGATGCATAGAACTGGTTTCAATAAGCACGTTATTCCGTCGGTATTAATTCTTTTGCAAATAGACAGTAATTGCATGCTGTCAAACAGTACCCTAAAAATGTCCAACACACGTCACATGCTCTATTATTAAGAATAACATAACGTTAGGCCTATATTCTGTTTGTATTCTAGGCAGAGGTGTAAAACCTAATTTCGGTAGTTATGTTATAAGTCTTATAAAAAAACGGACGATCCATTTGTCACTAAATTGGTGATAAATCTCGGGGCCTGCTACTGAAAATGTTCTTATAGAAAAACTCAATAAGATCCGGAAAGCTAATTCCACGGGACCTGAGCTCAACGAAGGCCAACCAACGAGGCATTATACAGCATGTATCAGAAAAGTGTGGTCATATTTGAGGGTGTAATACAGACCATCAAACTGAATAATCGAGATTTTCATCGTAATCGAGAAAAACAATCAACCGTCCCCTAAATTTGAGTCGAGTACATATTGAAGTTTTGAATGGGACAGTTGATATTTTTTTATACACGCTGTATAATAATAATGTCGAGAAAAAAGCAGGCAAACCCGTGATGGCACACTTATGTCGTCTAAATAGCCATTGTGTCAACATGACATGTCAATAGTCAAAATAGACGTCAAGTGAGGTCGATTAGTTGCGATAAGACGTCTAATATTTGAATAAACTATTGATTTAGTAGCTACGATGGTTTATCAATGGGGATTGTTGTTTTTGGCTGTCATTTGTTTTTTATGTGACTCATTTTAGGGGTTTTGATTTTTTTATCAATGTAAATAGATTCTTTTTTCCTTTTTCGTGGTACTTAGTTAGTGGGATGTGTGAGTCGGATAAGCGGACGCTTCATGTAGAATTCTGGTATTCAACTGCATTCGGTTAAAGTTGAAGCTGTCCCCAACATAGGTGGCAAAAGGCTTGGCAGATGATTCTGATGACGCTTAAAGATTATTTTTATTGAATTTATCTTCATTCAAGCAATAGGTACAGTCATCACTAAAGAGGTGACTAAAGGATAACGTTAAGAGAATGGATAGAACTATCTTCCTGTTTGCTAATATGTTATAAACTGTTTTTTTTTTCACATTGTGTGAGCATACATTACACCCCACCTGATGGAAAGTGTACCTCCTGCGATACTTCTAGTACTAGTGTAGTCAATAGTACCAGAACTATCGCAGGTACGTAACCATCTTATATACAAAGCTGCAGTATCCTCCAAGTTTGATTATTATTAAGGCAATGAGTAGTTCAGTAGTTGTATCGCTAATTTTATAGCTGTTCAGAAGTAGACATTAAAAGGCTAACAAAATGATGAAATAACGCAAGAATTACAAAATATAATACATTTTTAACCGACACACCTATTTTTAGAACTAAAAACGACTTTTCAGGTGTCGAAAGCAATACAAAAGGTAATAATAACAATTTGAATGAACTGAAAACGTATATTAACGGCAATAATCAATGCTTGGAAGGTAAAACAGCTATTATAGACGTCGACAAAGGGGTTAGGAAGGAGTAAATTATTGATTGGATTGAAAACGTGAAGAGTTCAGAACAGAATTTGATATGAACGGGTTGGAAACGTTTGTTTAACGATTTATTCATAATGTCTTAGAGAATAATTCTGTTGAGATTATTATATTAAATTAAAAGTGATGTGCAGGCGGCTCATCTAATTACGTCTGCTATACCAGGGACATCCGTAGGTGTGTTGTCTATCCCAGAGCTAAAGTCGCAGTATCTCATGTCAGTGATATATTTATCAGTACCGTTCAGCAATGTGGTAGCGGAGCTGACTGCCGAGGATGCGTCGGACGTAAATATAAATATTGCCGCTAGTGGAAGCTTATACCAACAATAGAACAGGCTATGGTGACTTATCCAAGTCTTGAAGATTCAGAAGTCTCAGGTGGGTACCTTACAAGCGATCGACATGAATATTACTATCGAAGAGTTGAACTTTAGGTCAAAACGTATTCATTTACGAGAATTCTTAATTGAATCGAACCTCGCTCATAGAAATAAACCGGTGTTTCTAACAATAATTGCAGCTATAAAAACTATATGTGATTACTCGTGAAATCGACTGTATTTAAATATTTTATTGATTGAAGGACCCGACTTAATGAATTGAGAATTTTGGAGGAAAGAAATAGAATAACTAAAGACGAAAACAGCAATGTGAAGGATATATAACGATGACTACACTATTATGAATGCTAGAAGATGAATATAAACTGAGACGAACGAAAAACAAAACGACATCAAATAAGACGCACGCGCAATAGCGTTGAATTGAAAAAGCTGTAGTGTATTCTGTTGCTGACGATCAAAAACTTCTAGGGTTTGTAGGCAAAATAGACTCAGCTCATCAGCTGCTAAATGTGACTTGCTTCAGCAAAAGACTAGTAAATGTAGACAGATTTTTCTTCTCATTCAATCCTTAAGTGCCTTGTCCTCGAGATTAAGTAAATGTAAGTTCTGGTTACGCTAAATTATTTTCAAGAGTTCTGTCTCTATTACACTATAAGTGTGGAAATAAAGTAACTAAATTAACAGTCAATATAAAGAAACTTAGTTTGCTTAATCGTAGGTTACGAAATGACAATAGACTCAGGTCATCGCTGAACTCAAAATTGTATCCACCGTTCTAAATAGGCTCATTGGAATCACTCAAGCTATTATGAGCCAATGATAAAATGTTATTAGGTTTGAAAGCCTTAAAAGTTAAAGGCCGCCCTAGGCATTTAATCAATGTCATAAACTAACGTTGAGAATATCACCTAGCTGTTTGTGTGCTTGAGTTGAGCTCGGAAACTGTTCTGTTTCTTAGGTTAAGTTTCTGCTTTGAAATCTTTTTGGCAAAATTTTTGAGTTATTATTTGTTGTGCACACGATTGACGTTGTGCAGCGCATTGCAATAAAACATTAACATGTTTTGTATTATTTGTTTTATATATTAACTATGAATATTTACTAACTGATAATTTCCAATATATCTCTGCTGCAATAATCAGCCTGGAAAAATAGGACGGATTGAACAAATTTTATGTGGCAGTGACTGGCAAACAAATTCACTGCTTCTTTGAAAAGATTTTGATGCTACATTGCTAGAGAATAGAGAATGGATTTTATGTGGCAGGAACGGTAACTGAGTATCAAATTCACCGTTGAATTCGTAGCTTTTACCAAGATTTCGATTTTTTTATTTCTACACAAACAGCTGTCCAGAATTTAGTACACAATTTTTACAATGATTCCAATTATTTTTAAGGTAGGTTTTTGCTTTAACACTGCGCGTGCGCTTAAACTTGTTTTTATACAAATACCAACCACAAGGAAAATATAGCAAAATAAATCATGAACAGCCGTAGTTAATCTCAAAGTAATTACAATGATCATACCGCGATGATTGATAAACAACCTTGCCTGTTGCTGTTTCATATACTGTGAGATTATTATATTAGTTTCAAGATAGATAATGCAAAATTAATTATTTACAGTTGACATTTGCAGGTTGATGTAAATTAACCTGTTAATGTCATTAATTTAAATCAAGTGGATAAACTTCGAGTTGAGATTGATGGTAAAGGGTTTAATGAATCAGCTCATTGTATTGATGATAGAACTGAACTATGTTATGAAATTAAACGACTTTATTTGTTAAACTCCATCAAAATACTTCGATTGGTAGCTCTAAAGAAACCATGCGAATGAAACTAAGGATAGATCTAATTAAAACTAAACATTTTAATTCGCGAGTACCTAGATGATCTTTTGCCATTTCGCTTAACTGACAGTGACATCTTCTAAGAAGCTATGCCGAAAGAAAGTCCAATGTTTTTTGTAGATCTTCTTTTTACGAGTCTTTTATTAATAGAAATATGATAAAAAAAAGGTGTTGGAAATGTATACGATCCGTTACTGATACCTGGAGTGATACTCTACGGGAGGTCAAAGAAGCGCTGACAAGTTGTTTTGAAAGGCGATATGTAAGTTAACAGTCTGACAGATGCACTATACAATTGTTTAGAATATCTGAATTCAGATTCAAATATACGGGCACGAAATACGATTAATGATTTTTTTGTGCATTTAAAAAGTAAATCATCTACATAAAAAAATTCAGTGTTTTGGCAGGATTCTCAGGAGTGTTGTAAATGAAAAAAATACATTGGGAATTAAATGGCACAATGACTTTCTAAGCCATATAACTGAAAAACATTAAATGTGTTAGAATCAAATTTAAAGTTGAAGCTGATTGAACGCCATACTAGGATCCAAATTACAATGGTTGAATATGCACAAGACGGAACTATTGGAGTTTTATATTTGAATAAATCGAACAAATGTTTGAGTTTGGAATAGGCAGCGAATGCCCAAACTGAACCAAGTAGTAAGTCAGGATGACGCTAAATGGGAGTTCCTTTTAAGACGAAAGCGGTCGCCGACGCGGGATTCCTCGAAGGAAAAAAAGAGGAAATCAGATTCGGTCGAGAACAAAGTAGTTCATGATTCATCTTTAAATATTTTTGACCTCCGACTTTCCTATAATGGAAAGTTTTTGGTCCTTTGGGAATTGCGGAATTATTTTCGTTTGAAGGAGGCTATTACCATAGGAAAAAGTATCTCAATTGTAGAGTATTTTGGCCCCAAGAATAATTTATGACGATTTTGAACCTTTCTATATAGGTATGGTCATTGACTTGCGAGGATGGGCTGCCAGAAAAAGTCTCAAATTCCGTCCTTCGAGCCGCGAATTCAATTTCCGAAACGGGACAAATATTTTTACTGTCGCTATAAAGACGTGACAACAATAATGAATGAAGATCTGTGCAATGATGCTGTATCTTCGGGATCTGGTTCAACTAACCAGAAATGAAATCGAAAATAGGAGGAGTTTTAGAGAAAATTGGTTTGTACGCCACCATTCTCCAAAACTATGGAAGGGTAAAAATTGAATTATCTACAGAATTTTGTTACTCTTTTGGTATATTATTGAATTTCTGATATTGTAGTTGTTCCATAGTTAAAGTGCTTGTTTTTAATTTAGTCTTAGAAAAGCGCGGGAAGATACTTGCTTATGAATTTGATGATTAGTTACCTACCTAACACAAGTCTTTTTTGTAGGTTTATTAGTCATATTACTTTCAATTGTCTTTTTGTTGGTCCTTAGTTCCGGCTTTACGGAGATTTTACAACGGCTTAGTGGTTTTGGACTTTGGCTAGAATTTGGTGTCATTTTTCGCTTTCAAAGATTTTTGTCAATCAAAATGTTTTCAAAATTAGTACCTAGGTGTGTCGGAAACTTAAAAAGTAGATAGGAAGGGTTTGTCTTGAAATAATTATTTTTCAAAGCATCCCAGTACATTTGGGACCCCAAACGGGCCTAGGAAAACGCCCTCACGTTTTTTCTCAACTTCTGTGAGACTATGCAGGGTGAAGGTATAGAACAGCAAAATTTCGGATTTTTTTTTATGGGTTTACTTAATGGAATATGAGGTTATTCCAATAAGCGTCTTATTAGGCCTAAATTAAATTGCAATAAATTGTTCGTTTTTGCAAAAAATATGAAAATTTTGCCTATTTTAAAAAAATTTACTAATCATGACATGGATTTGGATTTGCTATTGCGGTCGCCAATTTTTTTTCGACAGTTTATTCAACTTTTTCTTTTCTAACTAACTTTGTTGCATTACGAATGACTTTTCCGGTGAGTTTTAATCATAAAGATTTCAGCGGGTATAATAATTATAAAAGTACTTACGGTTTCTGTAGAAATCACGCGATATTACACAGCATCACTTTTTCACAATAATTTTCTTTCACCACAAAATAGTCACACAAAAAAAAATCGTTTATCCTTTTATTTATTGAACACTTGTCTTTTTCGGACACTGGTCCTTCACTATACTCGCCAAAACTTTAGGAAATCGTTGATTGGTGGAATTCAAATTTCAAATCGAAACGTTATATTATTTAAATAATTTGTAACGGATTGGGTACAGCACTAGAGAGTTGAGGCGTAGCAATCAAATTTATGATTGCTAGTCATTAGAAAGAACAGGACAGAATGATAATTGCCTATCAATTAACGATCCATGCATTACGATTCAGCAATTATGGAGCACGTGGCATCATTTTCCAATTTTACTTCGTCGATAGTCGATTTCGTTTTTCGCCGCGCTTATATTACGTCACCGATGTCATTTTTAATCACAACACTGATTCCTGTATCGAGTCTAAACGAGTCATAATATTCTTAAAGTTAAACTATAGAAAATCACAGGCGATCACCTCACACTAAACACAAATGATAACAGTCATCAAGTTTCGAAAAAACCGAATCGTCACTGGGTTCGAAAAAAAAACACGCTCGCTGACGCACACAAGCACAAAATTCTGTCCAATTAAAGATAATGTTTGTGGATATTTTAATAGCGTACCCCTCCGAAGAAACCCGACACAACCAACTCCTGTTGGATTTAAGCACTTAATGATCGGTTGGGGGAAATTGTGCGAGAAACGAACGGCCCAGCGTAGCTCTGTCTCGTTCTAATTAGTTCTCTGCCTCGCCACATGTATAGGGATTGTGGCGCCACTGTAGCAGCGTAGGCGTGGCTTATTCTGAGGCGGTATTTGTCAAAGGAGGAGCTGTTTTGCCATTGGTTGGTGGTTGTGAAGCGATTTTTTTCGTTCGTACGTGCAGAGAACGCGGGTTGGCAATGTAAGATCGATCGTCGGCGCCAGGTTACTATTATATGTTTTTTATGGGTATTTTTTGGCGGTGTTCAGTGCTTTGGTAACCTGTTATAGAAGCCACGCCCAGTCGGCTTCGCGGGCACGGACAGACAGAGACACACCGGCTATCAATCGGGGTTCAAGCCGTAGGGTTTTTTAAGTGCGGTTATATTTTTTTTTGTAATTTTTCGTGAGTGTTTGAACGCTGTGCTGTGACTGTTTGTATGTCATTGTGTTTTGTATCTCGTATGTAATGCGTCGGTTGGCTTTGTTTTTTTTTTTTTTAGAAGGCATCGCTGATGTGTTGTTATTTTGGATATATTTGTCTCTTTATGTTTTGGGATAATAAATTAAGTAGGTAGTATTGTTTTTCATGAGGGTGACTTATGTAATTTTAGAAATTGAAACGTATAACAATACCTTATCTAGCCAGAGGCGAATCTTTGATTGGATGATTCAGTATTTTCTAGGTAAAGTTTTTTAAATTTTTTGTAGAAAATTAGTTTAAAATTTTAAGTGAAGGAAAATAGAAAACTAATAATTTTTTATTGTTTTTTTTTTTAAACCATTTTGTAATTGACTGTACCAATTTCTACTAGTTTTGTAAAAAAATATGTGTTTTCTCTAGATTAACCTCAGACAATAAGATAGGTACCTACCTACCTAGTCACAAGTAGGTATAGGTTTTTTTTTATATTCATCCAGGTAGCTTGGTTATCATAGTCTAATGTAAGCAATATTTTCATTTGATTTGATTCAGATTTTAAACCTTTAAAGATTAATATCGTTTTTTTTATGTTTTTATTTGGGACACGCACCAGAAATACAACATTAAAACTAAAAAAACAACCAAGAAAAAAATAGCAGTGTCAGAAAAGAAAATTAAAATATCTAATAAGATACTATTTGCTACTAAGATCTAGCATCTGCCTGCGACCGCGCCCGTGTGGTTGTCGGAAAGTCGCTTAGCCATGTCATTTACCGAGATAAAAAGTATCGTATGTATTAATCCAGTTTATAAACTACCTGCGTGCCAAATTCTGTCCAAATCCGTTCAGTAGTTTTTGCGTGATTGAGTCACAAACATACAAAAGTAGGATGAGTAGGCAAATCAAAAGCGAACACTACTCAGAAATATGAAAAAAACAGAGATGATAGTAGAAATACGCATGTATACGTCTCTAGGAAGACTATAAAACAATATAATTATAATCAAATGGTAATAAAATTGTTGAATTCATTAATATTTAATTTTACTAGGACTTTGGAAGATCTGTGCCCTTATTTAGATCAAAATTGACTGAATTGGGATTCAGAATTTACGTATAGTTTTCCAGAATAGAATGATCGGAAAAGATTTTACAAGATTTTTATTTAAAAAAAAAACGGTCTTCAACTTTTTAATAAACCAATTAAGTAAAAGTCAATAAAGCTGCCAATGAGTAGGTAGGTATTTAAAATAGCGTCATAATTATTTACAATTCTACGATGTCAAAATAAGCTTTAAAAAACTGATAGTTCTACTCGGAGTTCCTCCGTGCCTCGCAAAGCACGGTAAGCCGTTGTTAGGCTGTCATTTGTAGATCTTTGACCATCGTTACGGATAGTCAGAAGTCCGAACGTCTAGCAACCAGTTACAAAGGGGTATCGTATTATCCAGTAACTGGGTTGTGGAGGTTAGATAGGCAGTTGCTCCATGTAAAACAATTTCATGATCCAGGAAAAATAATAGTACCAAATAGCAGGAAAAAACGATTAGTTAAAAAAAAATATGATTTTAAAATAAATAATTAAAGTGGTCCTTTGGTCCAGAGTTCCAACTTGCAAAATTAGTTAAATACAACTAACATTTTTTTTTGTTAGATAAGTACTGGCAAATAAATACTTAGATACTAACATCCCATTTGTAGAAAACTATAGGTTTTCTACAAATGCAGGCAGTCAGACAGCGAAAAAAATCGATTAACACCTCAGTTTTTTTAATCTAAATTAGGTATAGAGCTAAATATTTTTTTTTAAATCGGAACGGAAGTATAATAAAAATAAAAATTAAATGTTATAAATTTTTATTTTTATTATAAAAATTTATAACATTTAATTTTTATTTTAAAATAAAAATTAAAAATAAAAGAGTATTTACTATTTTCTTTGTTAGTGACTAGCCTGGTGCCAGATTTTTAAAGCCGTCCATGGGCCTCTGAGTTGGCTTCACATGCCATGCCATCGAGAAATCTCTAAGGTGTGCCGGTTTCCTCACGATGTTTTCCATAAGGTAAGGTATGTAGGTGATTTACTATAAGGTTTTTGAAATGCTGAAATACAAAATCAAAAATTCCAAATATTTTATTTCACATAAACCTACATGGGCACTTATGAAACGTCAGAAGCTAGGTGCACGGATCCAATTGGTCGTTTCCTATGGAGAAGAGCCGGCAAGAAACGGTTACTCTTTTAAAAATAATTGGCTTTTATAATATTTTCAAATAACAGTGTTAATAGGTATGGGAGGACAGTGTAGGTCTTTCAACAAGTACCAGCTACTTAACTAAATAGAAAATGGTCTACAAATCTACAGTCTACTGAGCCTACTTCGGTGACCGTACCTAATGTCTAATTGACACATAATTGACAACTTATTAGCTGGGTCTGAACACGATGACAACATGGCTAACATAAAAAAAAAAAACAAAAACACTTCAAAGACATAGTTTATATTATTTAAAATAATCGGTACAACACTAATAAATAAATTACACAGCTCAATAATCTACACAATGGTTAATTACTGCCCTATCGAGCTATAAAATAGCCCTTATAGTGATGTCAACTTGTCACAATATTGTGTCATGTCAACGTCATTTTGACGTAATAAGAACATTGGTTTCATAGACTGTTCAATAAGTTTCCATCGTTCTGGGAACCGTTAAAAAATTGATTCGTAACGTGGAAATGTTACAGGAACAATATGCAATGTCTATATTATTTAAGTAGGTACTAATGTCTTGAAACACTTTCATATTTACGAGTAAGTAAGTAGGTATCTATAAATCATAAATAAAATAAATATAACTAATAAGATTTATTAAAAAAAAAAATTAAACTTATTTAAAAAAATAAATAATAAAATTTATTTTAAAAAATAATTGGTAAAATACAGTATAAATCTTAGAAATAATGTAGGTATTACAAAGTATGATGCCTGTACTAGAATAAATCTGTATCACAGGCGGCATGAGTTCTTACAATATTACTATTACGACAACTGATTTCTTAACAATTTAACAGAAGTTTTAAGAATAGTGACATAACTAGTACCTAAGTTTATTTATTATGTTATAATTTCATAGTCTATGTTCATAGTCCTGTTTTAGGTAGGTACCATCTCCGAATATTAATTCTCGATAAATTATTAGGCAGTTAAGTAGGTACTTAAATAATTCCATACAAATTCTGTTAAATAATCGATTTGGTAAAATTTTTCATCGATTTAGCATTTTTGTACGACACAGCAGACTTTTTCAATATTTTCGAATTCATCATCTGCCTAGCCTTTTCCCAACTATATTGGGGTCGGCTTCCAGTCTAACCGGTTGCAGCTGAATACCAGTATTTTACATGGAGCGACTGCCTATCTGACCCCCACAACCTAGTTACTAGGTAACACGATAAAGAAAGAAAGAAAGAAAAGAAAGAAAGAAAGAAAAATGCGTTACCCCTTGGTATATCAATATTTTAGAATTAATCTCTCTAAAAGTTGTTTATTTATGAGAAGGTAACTTTCACACCCTGAAAGATTGCCATTACATTAAAAATCATCCTGGTATAAGGACTTAAGAACCGAAGGACTCAGTCTCGAAACTACCTACCTATACAGGGTTATTGGTTATAACGTCAGTAATCCGTTAAAGGGATGCAGGAGAGGTCATTTGCAACCAAATTACTCCTGATGATCCCTATGCCATTTTCGAGTAATTCGTTTTTTTTTAAATGTATGAAGTAAAAATATAAAATGTACCCAATAACCCTGATATATAGGGTAAATGGTTATACGTAACCATTTTCAAGTAATTTAAAATGTTATATTTTAAAATGTATGAAATAAAAATGTGTAAAATGTAACCAATAGCCCTGATATACAGGGTTCATGGTTATACGTCGGCAATACATTAAGGGGATGTAAGAGGCGCCATTTACAACCAAATGACGCCGTTTGACTCCTATGCAAATGTCAACAATTTTCGCGTAATTTTATATTTTTATTTCATACATTTTAAAATATAAAATGTCAAATTACTCGAAAATTGTTGACGTTGGCATAGGGGTCATCAGAGGTAATTTGGTTGCAAATGACCTCTCCTGAATCCCCTTAATGTATTGCCGATCTATAACCAATAACCCTATAAAATGTATTCTATTGTACATGTGCTTACACCTGACATATGTTTCCTGTTAACTTATCTTATAAACACAATTACCTAAGACGTTAATTACATATCTCTGGCACAAGCCTTTTAAGGTACGGAAATAGACCCTTACGTTAAGAATGTATGAATTATTTATTAGTTACTGTTAGCTCTGCTCTAGCCCGGGGTGGTAGTCTTGAATGAGTTTTTAGTGTGTTAGAATCTATTTGGTAACAAATTTTTCAAAATTCAGTGTGTTGTATTTAACTCAATCATCTTTTTTACGTGTGTGGTTAGTGATAAACCTGGTGTTAGAGTTTTAAAGCCGCCATGCCTCTGACTTGGGTTCACATGCCGTCGAGAAATATCTCTCCGGCATCCCGGTTTCCTCACGATGTTTTCCTTCACCGTTTTTAAAGCAAGTGATAATTATATAATACGCGCATGAATACGAAAAGTCAAAGGTGCGTGCCTTGGGTTCGAAGTCGAGACCAATACACGGGTGACTTTTCAGTCCATCGGTCATAAAACTAGGGTTTCACTGCCTTATGTCAATCATGAAACTTAATGAAATTATTCTTGAAAATCTTAAACTTAGTTAAGCAACTACCTATTTAAGAGACTCATGAGAAAATGTATTTTCTTAAATACTTAAGTCTAATACGTATCTATATAAAATGCCGCTCATCGGCATCTGACCGCCCGTATTTTTCTGAATATTCTTATCTAATATTATAATTATAATTTATATTTTATTTTATTTATATATATATATTTTGAGTAGTGTTTGCCATATCTCCGATGTTATTGACTCAATTTGGATTCTGTTTATTATTTCTAAAAGCTTATGAGTTATTTTATCGGATTAGTTAACATTTTTTTAAATTAAAATTTGTAGACTATGAATAAAAAACGCAGGTGAAGACATTTTATCTCAAAAAAAAAAAAAACTGTAAGTATTTATTTAAAAAAACACAAGTGTAAGTCCAAAATATCATAATGATATATAATGGGGGATTAAAACAAAATATATAAGGAAAATGAAAAAAAAAAAATAAGATAGACCCCTCCTTTTAAAGTTAATTTTCGATGATTTTGCATGAATATTCTGAAAAATACGGGATTTATGGAAATCATTTCAGAGTAAAGCCTCGTGCAGACTAGCGCGACGCGACTCTAACAAAACAAATTTAAAGAAAACTTCACAGTAGAACAATTACCGGTGTCGCGTCGCCCTGTCTGCACTAGACTTTTCATGGTCTTACAATTAATTAAGTACTTAAATTGCTTATCATAACATAATATCCAAGTCTTTCTACCTGCTTCATTGTTAAAGCTATTTTTTTATCACCAAATAAAATAAAAAAGGCTTTCAAGCATATTGTTTCTCTCCAGGTTTGATAATCGCTTTTCATTTGTTTAAATCGTCATTTTAAAATTCTTTTGGCTTTTCCAAAAAAAGTTTATTTTCTAACCTCAATCTGCCTAGCCTTTTCCCAACTATGTTGGGGTCAGCTTCCGATCTAACTGGATGCAGCTGAATACCCAGTGTTTTACATAGACTGCCTATCTGACCGGCACAACACACATACCTGTGTAACACGATACCGCATGGTAAGACTAGTTAATGATGTTTTGACATAAAGCAAAATGATTCCCTTGTTTTCAGCTTTTTCCTAATTTTCCGATGACATTTTGATTTTCTCTACTAAAAGCTTTCTGTTTTCAAGAGTAGGTACCGTACTGCTTATCCGACCTCCGCAACCCAGTAACTGGGTAACACGATACGCCTTGGTGAGACTAGTTGTCAGACTTTTGGGCTTCTGATGACCCGTCACGACTGTCAAATATGTACGAATGACAGCCGGGACCAACTGCTTAACGTGCTTTCCGAAACACGGAGGGCTCTCGGTATATAATGGACGGTCACCCATCCACGAACCGTCTGCGGCAACCGTGGTTTAACCTTCGATCGACTCGTGCGGCTGTTATCATTTAGCTTTGAGCCCCTCCTTTCTTAACTACAGCTGCTAAACTTGCCATGTTATCTCCTCTGCATACCTTCTATCTCCATTGTCGTATTACCAAGTGCTTTTATGAACAGATGGAGCGATGGATAGCAAAGTGTTGCCTGCAATAAATTATTTACGAAGTAATCGTTGGCCCTCTATTAATTTTTTAGGGTTCCGTACCCAAAGAGGGCCAACGGGACCCTAAATCTCCGCTGTCCGTCCGTCTTTCATAAAGCTATATCTTTTGAACCGTAATAGATACACACATGATATTTTCACAGTTAATGTAATACTATGGGCGCTATAACAACAAATAACAAAAATAAAATTAGAAGAAATTAAAACATAAGAGTGTCCCCAAGTCCCCATACTGAAACGTGTAATTTTTTATTTTTTTTATAGGTATTTAGAGTATACACGGTAGTACGGAACCCTCCGTGTGCGAATCCAACTCGCACTGGGTCACTTTTTTCTACCCCTGAAAGGTGTGTATAATGGAAATAATTAGAGGGTTATATCGTGCATCCCTCTCTTATGACAAAATGGTTAGTTAATAATGTTAAGCATTTTTGGTAACGAAGTTAAAAACTTCTGGCGAAATGTGGGTGTTACTATACCTACAGCTCTGCCTAACCCTTCGGGGAATACAGGCGTGATTTTATGTTATGGTAGTACTATCGAAGAATATCTGTACACTGCTATTCTTGCTTGCAGTCCTCAGCCGCTATAGTAACGCTTACCTATGAAAGGGTCATATGATTGAAAAGAGGGTCGTGTGCACGGGATTTTGTTCTCAAATTGGTTAGATATGCATTACCCCGATGGTACCTATACTCCGTAGGTTTACGTAGTTAAATAAAGGTAGACAAATCGTAAAAAGAGTTTTTATAGATTACACTTTCTTGTTTAAAAATACGATAAAACCAAATTAATTTATTTTATATTATTACAATAGTTTCCTCTTTTATTAATGTATTTTACCTTAACCTTTATTTTTTTAATTAAACTACTATTCGTAGATGTAACTGCTTGAGCACAATTTTTTGTTAGATTTTTAAAAATAATGTTATTATAATATTTTGTAATCTGTCTATTGTAAAGAGCCCAAAATCTAAACGTCAACAAATTATAATGTTGCAAAATTGAATAATACAACTATGACATAGCATAACAACCGAAGTGACAGGTATTACGTTTAGTTGGTTACTTGATAGCTGTCTCGTCTCATGTTTTTTTTTTTTGTTTACCTATATTTAGCTACCTAAACCTATGGAGTATAATTACGAGGCCAAAATTATAAAGAGCTTACCTTTCCGACCCAGATGACCCCATTACACTCTTCCAGGAGAAGAATAGGGCCACCAGTACAGTGCACAAACACAGACGCCTCCCGTCATTCCGACCTCGCCGCCGAGGTCCTTTGCGATCGCGACCGTGTCTCCGAGTAAATGATACTCCCCCGACCCTTGCTCGAAAACGACGTGCTAGCAGTTGTTGCAGCTGAGCACGTAGCTTTAAATTCCCCGATTAATAATAATGATCAAAACTTTGATCCAGCCCGTCCCATCTTTGATGTCCTCCCTCCGGTGACGCCCTAAGCCGAGGCTCATACCCCACAGGTGGTGCCTTTAGCGATCGTTCGCTTAATTTGAGCTGCATCCCGATAGACTGAAAGCTGACCACAACATAGTTGGGGAAAGGCTGGGGAGATGATGACTTAAATTATTCACTATAATATATTATTTATTAATATATATTAATTGTTATTTTCATTTGCAAAACCTCATCTGAATATCGTTGGAGCCGTTTCCGAGATTCAGATTATATATATACATACATATGTGCAAGAATTGCTCGTTTAAAGGTATTAGATACTATCTCTTGCTCGCGAATTCGTCTGCGATTCAAGATTAAATTAGCTTATATCCTTCTCCGGGTCATGGTCTATCCATGTGCCAAATTTCATCCAAATCCGTTCAGCCGTTTTAACGTCAAAGCGTAACAAACAAACAAACTCACTTTCACATTTATAATATTATTTAGAATTCATTAGTAGGTAGTAACGTAACACTTACCATTGTAAGTGGTACCATTTTGCCATTGCAATGTCTTTCATTTTGACAGTCCAACAACATTCATTGCGTTATTTACGTTGTCGAGCAGACGAATTATTCAAACATACATAGCGATGGATTAGCAATTTCCTTCAATTTCTTTCGGATTGTGATTGAAATTGTGTTACGTAATTAGGTTGTTGGCTATTTCGGGACTGTATCTAAAATTATGTTTTCTTTTCCAGAAATCTAGTTGAAAATACAAAATGGCGGATAGAAAAGCTAAAAAATTAAAAACAAGTCCAGCTCAATTTCAAATTAAGAAACCCGTATTACAGAACTGTCATGGTTGCCTTATTTGTCTTTATTACCGGCTGTCGGCACCTAAATGTTGTATTAATAGGCAATTTGCTCAATTATGTCGTGTTTAAATTTTTAACATGGCGCCTGTTATGTCAAGACGAAAATTTAAAGCGTGTGTTGAGCCTGTTTCGTTCATGTTTGTATTTTTTGTTTGTGCTTTTATATTTTAATATTCCTATTAAATTAAAGGCACTAAAGCGTGGTGAGACGGGCTCGTGGCTAAATGATAACAGTCACACGAGTCGTTCGAAGGTTAAGCTACGCTTGCCACGATTGGTTCGTGGATGGGTGACCATCAATAACGAGACCCTTCCGTGCCTCGTTCCTGGCTGTCATTCGTAGAATTTTGAAAGTTGTTACGGGTGGTCAGAAGCCAAAAAGTCTGACAACCAGTCTTACCAAGGGGTATCATGTTACCCAGCAACTGGGTTGTGGAGGTCGGATAAGCAGTACGGTACCTACTTTTGAAAACAGAAAGCTTTTAGTAGAGAAAATCAAAATGTCATCGGAAAATAAGGAAAAAGCTGAAAACAAGGAAATCATTTTGCATTATGTCAAAACATCATTAAAAACTTATTATTCAATTAATTAACCCTACGATACTAACTGTTAATCATATCAACATTACATTCTAAATAAATGCTTTTAGTAAATAATAAAACGCTACCCGAAATCATTAAACTACATAATGAGATACAAAACTTTGAAGCCATAACATAATAATCTGTAATAGCGCTTCAAGCCGCTTTATTGCACAATAAAGCCGTTCGAAATTCAAATTTCGTTTCCTAGAATCTGTAATAGGAGCGTGGAACAGGACGCATTATAATTTTTACTGTTTATTTATTTTTCCGTGGAAAGGGTGATTTTATTTTGAAAAAAGAAGGTTTTATTGTGATTTGATTACTTTGAGCTTTTGCAGTCATTTGTCTAATAGGGTGTTGGTTTTATAATATTAAAATGGTTTAAGAATTAATTTTAAATGCCCCTAAATTCAGCAGGTACCAATTTTACAGTTTTACTCCTGGCCAATAATTTTGAAGTCACCAAAATTATTTTTGCAGATAGGTACCCCGTCACGTCTGCAGTAGCTTACGTAATGCAAATAGGTAGGTTCCGGAATTTTTTTATGTTACTCATAACATTAATAAAATATTTATTTGATTGATTATTATCAATCTATCTTAGTTCCTATAGCATAATTATTTAAACAGATTGCTAAACAGATAGGTAACAATCTATAGTTTTTATAGAAATTGTACCATCATAGTCACATCGCCCCTGTCTGCGGGGGCCTTTAGCTAGGTAACAGATTTATCATACTTGATTCATTTAGGAAGTTGATAGGTACTTACTTACAGTCATTCAAGTCATTGATTGCATCGTTACTTATTATTTAATTAATATAATCTTCTATCTTTCTGTTTATGAAAATTGAATAGAATTGTTAATTTATTGACATGAATAATTATCTTATATTGTAGCTTCAATTGTAAGAATACTCATCAACATCATTCACAGCCCGACTTCACCAACTCCTGCGCATAGGCCTCTCTTTTCTTGTGCCAATCCCCACGCTCCTGTGCCAGCCTCATCCAGGTTTAGCCCGCAATGGCAACAATGTCGTCCGCCCCTCTCGCCGCCGGACGGCCGACACCTCGTCTTCCACTCCTTGTCACCACTCGGTCACAACCTTACTCCAACTGTCATCACTGCATCTTGCCAGGCGTCCTGCCCAACTGCACTTGAGTTCCATAGTACGTTTTTAGATATTGAAGACCTTCAACCTTATTCTCATGTTTGGACAAATAAATGTCTTGAATCTTGAATCTCCTCAAAACCAAGCCAACCAATAAAATAATAAAAGTAACAAAAACCCCCAATAACAAATCGATACATTTATTTAACCTATTTTTACAATCTCACTCTTAATTAGTTAAAAACTCAAAGCAAAGGTTCTAATAGTGTCTATCACCACAAAAGGTAGACCATAAACTGGACTTGCAACAAATGCTTCACGCCTCATAAAATTAAAAATCGAACAAAAAATGCTGGCAACAAACGATAAATGTCACAGAGCATAAATAATAGAAGAAGAATGTCGTCGTAAAATATAATAGGACTTCATTAAACTACTGTGCGTAGGAGATTTGAAATTAATTATGTTTTTAAAATAAATAATAGGAAAGTTAGCGATATTAAACTTGAGTTTGTTTTTCTGTGTTGCTTTTGGTTGATTTAAGATTTGCCGTAGCTAATTAAAAAAAGTATTTTGCTTAGAGTATTTTTAAGTACGTAGGTACATAAAAATCTCCTTAGCCTTTTGTCAACTATGTTGGAGTCTGCTTCCAGTCTTACCGGACGCAGCTTAATTCTAGCATTTTCGATGGACCGACTGTCTATCTGACATCCACAACCCAGTTACTGCGTAACACGATACTCCGTTTTTGTCACTATAGGAATCACTTTTTACACGTAATTTTATAAAATAAAATAAATCTAGATGGAGTCGACATTCATTCCTATCTGACTACCTGAGAAGAAATGGCGAAACAGACTCTGGGGTCATAGTCTCTTTTAAAGTTCAGAAATAATCTTCGTTAGATCATTTATTTACTGTTTTTTTGTATATATTTTTTTTGTCGTATCATGTGAGGATCATGTAGATTAAATCAGAAAATGATGGTTAAATTCATGTTACCTATTTGCATATTTAAGTCCCATTCTAACTTTAGTCAATATAGTTTTAGATACCCATTGTCAACTATTTAGTATAAGCATCTTTCTACAACCACGCATTGTTACAAACGGTACCTCTGAACCATGCAAATTTCTTACATTCAAAAGCACCAAGGGATACCTTTACAAAGAAAGTAGAAGCATTATGCATATAAACTATACTTAGCGCCGTGCGCCAACGAAAACTCCCGAACACTCACGGAAATAGCCGAACCCCGTCGGTCCCTTTGTACATCTATTTAGGCTAGTCCATCATTTTTTATTAGCAAAATGACAATCAAACTGAGTCGGCTCTTTGCCATTTTTTTTTTTCTCAATAATGTTACCCTATTCAACTATTGTTACGGGGAGGTCTAATAGGACCTTGGCAAATTTTTTTGGGCTGTAACACAGGTGAAGTGTTCAAAAGGGGTTGCCAATTTATTTCATGTTATTGATATTTTACTTTATGTTAATATTGTGATTATTTGGTATTATGCTCTAAGTGTTTTATGGTTTGGCAATAGTTATTAAATTTTAAGAAATGACGTAGAAACCGTTGTATGTTTTTCGTTGTAGATATTTTTTTATGTCATCCTTTTCCGAAATATTGTTAATTGTATTGAATTACACAAATTAATTTAATAAACTGTTGTTTTATTCCAATATCCTTAAATTTACACATCAATACAAGACTTACACCCGATATTTGTAAGCAAGGCAAACAACACCGATGTCCTCGGTTCGATACCCAGGTCAGGCAAAGCGTTATTGGGCTTTTAAATCAGGAATTTCTCAGTAGCAGCCTTTATTTATTGGGTGGGAAATTATTAAATAACTTCTCCCGCTCTGGGTGGAGCGGGAGGGTGTGTCAGACTCTTACTCACTAAAACCCACCCGTGTTCCTCCAGTTGTCTGTATGTTGCCAGGGACCACGGTATCCCTTTCGGACTTTCCCGCGACCCCGGCAGGCATTGGCCCTAGCGGATCCCGTCAGTTCTACTGACATCTCTTTGAGGCGCGCGTAGAACACAACGCGCCGTCGACCCGGGCCTGGTTCTTATTGGACGGCGCTCAGCAGTAGCCTGGACTCTAGATCATGTATTTGTGTCAGGTTAAAAGCATCTGCTTAAAGGTTTATTCAGATATAAGTGATTTCGCAGTCGCCTTCGGTAGCGATACTGGTTCGAAGTGACCAACCAGAACGCGGACCAGTACCGCTACTGAGCGCGACTGCGATATCGCCTTAACTTTTCTGGGAACAAATGTGTAATATTATGTGATGGTAACAGGTAATAACCAGCCATGGCATGAACTCATAAAAGCCGATTCCACATTGTCCCCTGGATCTAGGTGCGTCTTCAGCAGCCAGTCTACCCCAGCAGTCTTTTCAATCCTTCGTTCTTGTATTGGGAGTTTGAACATTGCTGCAGAATCATTTAAGGCACTGGCATCCCTCTTTAGGGAATCATACCTATCGATGATCTTAAATTATGCTGCTATTCATCATAAAATAAAATAGACGTGGATATATTTAAGTAACTTTTCGACACGTAGAAATTGACACGTGTTTCACCTCGCAGACAGCGCGTCTGCGTTCAGCGATCGGTGTGGCAACACGCCATGTTCGAGTTCGCGACAAGTCAATCGTCATCCTGAGGATGCCTCGTTGAGAGTTGAAACACGTGTCGATTTCTTTCAGGGTTTTTTTATGGCTCTTTATAAATACCTAGCGGAAAAGTTTCTAAATATTTCCACGTCTATTGTATTTTATAATGGATTTCTGCAAGGTCACGCCTGAATTAATTAACTATCTGCTATTCATCAATCAACCTGCCTAGCCTTTTCCCAACTATGTTGGGGTCGGCTTCCAGTCTAACCGAATGCAGCTAAATACCAGTATTTTACATGGAGCGACTGCCTATCTGACCTCCACAACCCAGTAACTGGGTAATACCCATTGTAAGACTGGTTGTCAGACTTTCGCACTTCTGACGACCGGTAACGTCTGTCAAATATCCACGAATGACAGCCGGGACCAACGGCTTAACGTGCTTTCCGAGGCACGGAGGAGTCTCGGTATGTAAAGATGATCACCCATCCACAGACCAACTCTGGCAAGCATAGCTTAAACGGATGAATCTACCCGTGCGGCTGTTATTACTTAGCCACAAGCTCCTCATTATGCTGCTATTCATATTGTATTAAATTGTTGTGAACTTGTGATCTGCAATAAAAGATTAAATCGTACCCAAATAAGCCATCGTGACTCTATTTACTAAGCCTACGCTGTCTGTCACATAGCTAAATCTTTGGAATCTCAAGAGCGTGCCAGTTCTAATAGAAAACTAGTAACTAAGGGGAATTTCATATAACAAACCTTTATAAAACAATTTAGATTTGCGTTATTTGTAGAGTTCACAAGTTTCTTAGACACTTTAACATCATGCCCTGCATACCCTAATGAATACAGGAGATAATCTCCAACAGGTTATTCTAAACTCAATATTAGTTCTAATTTAGGTAATTTACAAATGATCAATTTAAAATTAGTCGAGCATTTTGCTACTGGTCTACACTAACCATTAATACAACTGTTACGTAAAAATCATGGTGAATCCCACAGTCTAATAGAATCAGTTAATTTACTTAACCCATCATGTATGCATGCAACAATTTGAACGATCATCACAATCAGATGCGACCGTTTAGGTTACATGCGTGCGCGCAATTGGTACAGTAAACCGTACAATTGAACTACGAAAGCAGCCATTACTGCTACGACTTTAAGGCGCTGTCAAAGTCAAATTGTGAGCATAGACGTGCGGTTGACTGTAGGTTACATGACCATGGTTCTATGGCGTGGATATAAATAGGTAATGGAGGGAAAAATGTTGTCAATGTTTACAGTAATCTGAGGAAAATTGGCTTTACGCTTGTTTTTACTTGTTGGGCAAAGGAATATTTTTGTACAGCTTAAGTTTTTAGGTAGGTACTAGTTTTAAGATGATTTCGTTCATGGCCTCCTCCAACTCATAATTTTAATATGTTTAAAGGAGTTACAAAGATTGAAATACAAACAACTTGAATCTTTAAAATTCTAAATTACTTATTTCTCGAAATAGTTTGGTTTCCCTATGACTGAGTTCGAAATTCAAAAATCAATTCAAAATTCTTATTCCTTTTTATCGAATTCCAGACAGCATTCGTTTTTTTTATTATCCCCATGCCATTTTCATTGTCTATGCAAACTATTTTTCCTTTATTTTCCTGCCTTTTAATCATAGGTACATAATTTAATGTTAATAATATTGCAGTTTCGTTTTACTTAGGAAGAAAACCATTGTTGATAATAGTAGGTAGGAAATTATAAGTACGAGGTTTGAAAGAAGAAAATAATAACTTGTATTTGACAGGTTGTCATTCAAAATTATGTGTTGTTCTAGAAAGTGCTTTAGAAACGCTACTGGTAATTTTTCTATAGTGATCTTTAAAAGCTCGCTTGTACTATTTACAATAGTGTTCACTTTTAACGTTAGTATTATCTAAAACTTAATTATTTTGTCATTTCTACACAACTTTACGTAATACAAAATTATAGTCTATTCAAATCCTTGTTTCCAATTGATGTTTAGTCCACTTTTAAATAAATACAGACGTTATTTGAATTTGAATTAAATTACTTTATTTTTAGAATGACTAGTGTTATTGAAAAAATCGTACAAAAAATTGAAGTTGTGTCGCATACTGAGCCTTATGGTATTAAAGATATTTTTGTAAATACTTACACACGTTTATTTACATTTTTGGAAACTAAATTACCGACGTAGAATCAACTAAACACAATTCTCTAACTACGGACGGTGGCGTTATGTAGGTACCACCAACGTTCATCTGATGACGTCCACTGCTAGTCAAATGGCCTCTCCCAAACATCGCCACAGCGCGGCAGCGGTCCTGTGCTTCCTGCATCCAGCGCATAACTGCAACCTTTACGAGATCACTTAATGTCTTTCAAAAGTATAACATTAATATTTATTTAATGACCTAATTAATGTAGATAGGTAATTAAGTTCACCGTTAAATAAATATTTGACAAAAGTCTATCAAAGACAAGTGGGTGGCCCTATTTCAGCGGAAATGCACGATTTAATATCGATCATAATTTAAAAAAGATCAACCAGGCTAAACTGGCGCTAACATGCCATTTTACAGATTATACAAACGTAAAAAAAAACAAAGAGACCGCCGAGCAAAGGAACCGCGCGTTCAGCCAAAAAAAAAACTAAATTAACACAAAATTTTCAATAATTAAAACTCACCTTGTTAGTGGGACTTCGATGTTTTTATAACTTTACCATTTTTATGCTTACAGTTAATGAAAAACCTTTTAATTTTATGTCCTTTTTAACACAACGGAATAGAGTCGAGAGTACTTTAGCAAATGTTCATCTGTGTGGAAACGTTATTTTAGCATTTATTTCGAAATGTGCCGAAGTAAATTGCGTTTCAAATTTTATTGTTTATTTGATTGTCCCTTTGGCAGTATGGAGATATACCTTTGCTACCAGCTACCAGCCTTTTAAAAGTAAAGTTCGTAAATCTTTAAAGTAACTGTATATAAAATCGCTGTTTCTATTAAGGACTGGTGATAAACCAAAATGATTTTTGTATTAATTAATAAAGAAAGAAATAAATGAATTGTTATTAAAAATAGTAATAAACTCATAGGCTTTTTTATTACTGAATTAATTAAATTTATTTTACGGTTGTCCTAAGATGCGTCTTTTAAGTTTTATCAGAAGAGAAGTCTTCAGATGAATGGGACTTATTCCTTATGCATGTAGTTCGATCATTTCAATACAATATATAACACAACATTACGCCTTGTTTGCCCGAAGGGTTAGGCAGAGGTACAGCCACATTTTTAGTTATGTCTAAGTCATATGTAATAGGGGGCACGATCCTATTGTCCACCGAGAGATTCCAGATGGAAAAAATCAATAATTCTTTTTCCTAATGACCTCATACTCAGCAATAGCGCTTGAGACCACTAGACCAACAAGGCAGCAATGTAATGTATTACACTTAAAATTAGTTTTTAATTTAGGCAAGGACTAATTTTGTCTATTATTAATTAATTATAGAAAATAATACAGAAAACAGTTTTTTCTATTTTAGGTATAATTACTTACCTACTTATGATAGGTAAGTATTGGAAAACATAGTAGTATGGTAAAAATAAAGTCAAAGTCAAATAATTTATTCCAATTAGGCATATAAAAGGCACTTTTGGCAAAATTTACAAAATATGGAATTGATTCTAGTCGCCTCTTCCAAAAGGTAGTTTTCGTATGGAGAAGAATGGGCAAGAAAGTCTATCGTTACTCTTTTATTTATTTTTTACAATATTTTGTATACATTAAATATATAAATATAAATAATATAAATAAAAAAATAAAAAATTTATAGTATGTCGTGCATGAAAGTTCTGCAGAAGCTTTAGTAAAATTCCTGGTTCCTATTTTAAATTTTATGTAACAAAGCCATAAAGTAGCCAAGTTCACTTTGACATTATGTATTTCCGATAAAAAAGAACACAAAATTCAAAACTTTTAAACAGAGAACAGAATGCATTTTGAATCTTAAAAAAAAAAACTTGGCAAAATGAAGTAGCTGACTCCGACGTGTCATCGAAAAGTGCATTCTCATTTACTAATGTATTTCGATAAAAAATCCGAATAATGTCGCGTCATCTTACCGAAATAGTGGCTGGCTGTGATGTCTTTGTTAATTTTGTGTCAAAATATTGGTAATAGTGAGGATATTTTTGATTTATTACTTGTCTTACTGTTTATTTAAAGGCTTAACTTGTGGGAAAGATTGATAGTGGTAAATGGTAATAGTAAAGATGTTAAAAGCTGTTACTTTCAAAGCTAAGGGGGGAAGGGGGCTAAGGGGGTTATAATATTACTCAATAAAAGCTTTAACCAAATTTATATTATAATTCTTCCATGTGTAAAGGTTTCATGAAAAGAACTTTGTAGGTATCTGGGTTCTAAGGCTATTTAAATTCTGACCTTGCTTTATTAAACTGAATAGTTACAAAAAGAAAAAAAAAACAATATCTATCTAATAAAAAAATCTTCTAATTTAAAAGAAATTTAGAAGATTTTTCGACAAGACTTAGTAGATAACTACTCAAGGAGAGATCATCCATAATTTGCCGTTTTTCCGCACTAATTAAACAAAAATATAATTATTAAATTAAAGATCCTCTACAATACGAAAACTGGCCAATAGTTCCTTTCTACTTCTGCAAAATTTTATAACAAAAATAAAAACGACAATTACAAAAACTCTAACATACCGTGCAACTGTCAAACTTGCAAACTTTTTTTACCCCCATTGTCAAACACTTTCAAAAAGAAATGGCACATTTACCTGACGACCGACAAAGAACATCGGACGTGCAAAATCTATTTAAATTGTACCGTAGTCTTATTATTTTATGATTTAGAGGACATATCCTATTTTTCTTGTGCGAAATTAAACTGAAGACAATGGGATGCAAGTATGTGGGATAGAGGCACGCCTATTTCGAAGAGTAATATTGCGTTTGTTTGTCTCCCAAGTAGAATCGTAGTTTGATATCGATAAAGACGCATTTTAAATGGCAAAAAAATGCACATTGTGGGCTGAAAGTCTAGAATCGTAGATTTAGAATTCGGCAATCTATTTCTTGTACTTAAGTGAATAGTACGTACTATCTTCTCGTCTCATAAGACACAGTGTCTCAAGATGAAAGTTTTTGACCAGTGCGTGTTGCCAGTGATGACCTATGGCAGTTAAATGTGGTCGCTCACAATGGGCCTCATTAGAAGGCTGAAAGTTACCCAAAGTGCAATTGAAAGGGCTATGCTTGGAGTTTCCTTACGTGATCGGATCAGAAATGAAGAGATTCGTAGGACAACCAAGGTAATCGAGATAGCCCGAAGAATTTCCAAACTTAAGTGGCAGTGGACAACACATTGCTTGCAGAACAGATGGCCGATGGGGCCGAAAGGTTCTGGAGTGGTGACCGCGTACCGGAAGACGATAGGCCTCTCACAAGGTGGACCGATGACCTGGTGAAGGCCGCAGGAATCCGCTGGATGCGAGAAGCACAGAACCGGTTGAAGTGGCGGTGCTTGGGGAAGCCTTATGTCCAGCAGTGGACGTCTTTCGACTGAAATGATGATGTGAATAGTAAAGGGCTCTCGCTATAAAGAAATCTAGCTTTTGTCCGGGACTTACATATCATCACGCCTTGTTTCCTCGAAGGGTTGGGCAGAGGTGTCCCTGTAGCAGGTTCACCCACATTTCGCCAGTTATGTTTTTAAGTCCCATGTAATAGGGGGCGAGCCTATTGCCATCAACCGGGCACAAATCTAGAATGCAGGCTGCTTCTGAGAAATTCAGATAGAAAAACCAAATAACACTTTGCCCGATCTGGGAATCGAACCCAGGACCTCATGCTCAGCAGTAGCGCTTTGGTCACAAGCGCTACTGACTAGACCAACGAGGCAGTCACAGTGTCGGCAGTGCCCGGGACTTCACGCACAATATTCAAAACCCATTTGAATTACTGCAATAATTCTATAACTTATTAAACATATGTCCTGCATGCAGTCAATCTCCCAGAAATAAATTAAACATAAATTTACCTAAATCATAAAATCTATGAAAGCTTATAATAAACTAATAACCTCCACTGATTATTTTAACTATTTGAGCTGCTTCTCATATATTAGGTCCTAGACTTTCACAGGATTCGATGTCTCTATGGTACTCAAGTAATAAAGTTTCCAAAATACTGCCATCAGCATAAGCAATCATTAGTAAAAAAACATCAATATTTTCATCCACAACTCCCTTTGATCTGAAACGGTATATTTTTTCTCAAATCCCGTCAAATCAAGTGTAAACTTTCTTATTGTGGGATACAAATCGGATTTTATGCATCGACGGGTCCTCTATTTAGTATAGGGTTGAATGATCATGTACACTAAGGTTTATAAAAAAAAATATACAAAGGGAACAATGTTAGCGTTGGCTACCGTGTTTAATATCTTTATAAGTTTATGCTGTTGTAACGTTTTGTAAAATAATGTAGGAATGTCGGATTTTGGTGTGGATAGGATCGTAGCTGTCATTCGTAGATCTTTGACTGACATTACGGGTAGTCAGAAGCCCGAAAGTCTGACAACCAGTCTTACTAAGGGGTATCTTGTTACGCAGTAACTGGGTTGTGTAGGTGAGATAGGTATTCGCTCTATGTAGAATAGGTACTGGTCTTTAGCTGCATCCGGTTAGACTGGAAGCCGACCCCAATATAGTTGGGAAAAAGCTAGGCAGATTGATTTGGTTCCTCTTTTATTTAATATACGGTTGAAAGACCATTTATACAAGGGTTTATTGACAAAAATCACAAAGGGAACGACTTTGGAGATGGCTACTGTGTTAAATATCTTTAGTACCTGGTCGACCGAGCTTTGCTCAGGTGAAAATAGAAATCAACGTATCATCCAGGTATACCAACGTTGTATCACATTCCCGAGGCTGTGAAAATAGAGAAAAAGAATTTTCCCAGATATGAGACCTCGCTAGATCGATTTTTCGTCCCCGTAAACCCGTATTGCAACTTTCGTCAAAATCGTTAGAGCCGATTTTGAGAACGTGAATACAAACAAATATACATATATAGAAATATTGCTCGTTTAATAGTACCTATATTTTTATACGGATGTAAAGTTTTTTGGAAAAGAATGGAAGAATTTCGGATTTTGATGTGGTCATGGTTCCAACTGGCTCGCAGCTAGGCACGCTATTTACTGTTCGCGCTAGGAGCGTGACGTTTCAAGCAAGTTTGATACCAGTTCACAATTTTTCGTTTTCCCATGGATAGATTATAGAGTATCGAAAAATAATGCGTTATAATGTAAATGGTATGTTGCAGTACACAATTTTCACGAAAGTTTGGAAATAAATTCAAATTCAAAATATTTTTTTCACATAAACCTACAAGGGGCACTTATGAAACGTCAGAAGCTAGGTGCACGGTTCCAATTGGTCGCTTCCTATGGAGAAGAGCCGGCTAGAAACTCCACGGTTACTCTTTTAAAAATAATTGGCTTTTACAATTCTTTCAAATAACAGTGTGAGTAGGTATGGGAGGACAGTGTAGGTCTTTCAATAAGTACCAGGTACTTAAGAAAATAGAAAATGGTCAACAAATCTACAGTCCACTAAGCCTACAGTGTTCTCACATTCACAAAATAGAAAAGAATCTATACAAAAGATATATAAATGAATAAAAATAAAAACCTCTTTTAATTAAACGCAATTACATTATTGCTATTACAACTGTAATAAATCTGAATAATTATCATGTGCACAAAAGCCACTAATAAAGAGTTGAAATTAATTCGTAATAATACCACTAAGTAACAAATTTCATAATTATGAGGTGACATAGACAAATTTACTTATAAATTCTCGTTACTACAGATATCCATTTCAACATTCTCATCGTGTCCTAACACAAAATACATACCAACATTTAAAAAATCCTCAATACATAAGGCTAGCAACGATTTTAATACATAATATAATAGTTTTGGTTCGCGTGTCGCCCGGCCGGCGGGTAGGCACATAATTGTATGTAATCTCAATGTATCGGGGATAATGTGATCTGCGTCTGCGCGGCTATAATGACAGGCCGGCGTAGCACGCATGCGCTGAACACACGGCGTCATTTTTGAGCTGTTTCTTTGAATAGGTAACGAAATTTTATTTGAAAGTTAAGGAAAGAGAAAAAGGCGTTTGTCTTGTAATGAAGTACGAATGGATGAAATTAAATTGTTTATTCTGTAAATCGGATATCATAGTCACTTTTACACATCTTAGTAAAAAAAAATAAGCTAGATGCAGTCGATATTTCCTATCTACTACCCCTGAAAAGAAATGGAGAAACAAACTCAGGGGTCAAAGTTTCTTTTAAAGTCCAGACATAATCTTAGTCAGGTAATAAGGACCATGTAGATAGATTGTGTCTAAAATATTTTGAGGAAAGAACCTCACAGATTTGAGTGGACCTGTCCAGTCAGTGCAAGCATTTGTCAGTAATTTTGTATCTGAGATGGGAGCCTTTTGGCCTCGTACAGGACTTTCTGTAATTTTTTTTTTATTTGTTTTTTTAATTTTTTATTAATGTTTTAATGAGTGTGTTTTAGTTTAATTTGTGATGTCCTGTGAGAGTCCCAATAAATACTTTTTCTTTCTTTCTTTCTTTTCTCAACTCAGAACATAAGGAGCTCAACGACTCGACGAACAATACCGAAGAAAGGACATTTGGGCAGGCCGTACAATGTACTTACTCACACTGCCAGTTAAAACTAACAGAGAAAGAAAAGAAAATATAAGATCCACATAGTCCTCACAATAATAATAAAAGTAAATAAACAACAACTTACAAACAACTTTACAAAGTAATCATACAGCATGTAAGAGAGATTCGTCCGATCCGTGAGGATGTTGTTTTCAGTATCGTACTGAGAGTCTATTTTTGTGGAAATTTTCAGGAAAAGAGAAATACGCCACATTTTTTTTCAATGGGGAATTTTACCGGGTTTATTACACGGGGCGCAGGCGGCCGTTGTTTAGCGGGTGTCTACAAGTCATAACTTACTACCTCTATTGAAAATTTTGTGATTTTTTTTGTGATGGATTTGTGGCAATTTTGGTACTAAAAACGTGAATTTTAAATACTAATAACTTTTATATTTTCAATAATAATAATTTCTAGAGTCCTATATATTATGAGAACAACACAGTTTCAAGAAACCTATACTGATTGAACAAAAAATTAAACCTGAAACTAAAATGAAAGTAGATCTTCGCCCCGTGTGTAGCGACGCTCGTCAAAGACGTAAAAACAATTGCGTTTCCTCCCGCAGACGTGATTGAAGTTGTCTATTTGTGTACCGTCAGCAAAACATACTGGGAAACCGTCACGGAAGGTGGAATTTTATTTAAAGGGTTTTTCTTAATGTCCCTCGGGAATCATCGTATTTCCGAATACCAACGAACGCCAATTTCCATATCCATCAATTATTAGATTTATCGTGTATAATATTTTGAATTTAGAACTAAGTACTTTAGTGTTGTTTTGATTTGATTTCTGTATGAACTATAAAGAGCTGTAAAACTATTTTCGTGCCTGCGACTTTAGCAGCTTTCCTGCCATTTTTAAAATAAATTACATTAAGTTAAAAGAGTTTTAACAACTGTATATACTTTCAAGTCGATTAAGAGCGTCCGATCTACACCAAGTGCAAAGGGCAACTGATAGAAATCCGACGACTGACGAAACACGAAGTTTGCCGAGGGACATTAAGAAAATAGTTTGGTATACTGTACTAGCACTGCAGACCCACCGTACCCCCGGCCGTACCTCTGGTGATACGGTGGGTATTTCAAAGTAAAACGATACCAGGTAATAGTGCTGTATCACTAGTTAAAACCACTTCGGACAACAACAATTTAATTTAGCAATTAATTAGTTAGCTTATGCCAGTGGTGGCCTTGTGGTAGCGGCGGCGACTTACGAGTTGTAAGGTCGTAGGTTCGAACCCTGACAGGTGCTTTACTTTTCGTAAATGATTTCATCACCACCGCTCTCAAAACAATTAAGGAAAACATCGTGAGGAAACCGGCATGTCCTAGAACCAAAAATTTGAAGACATGTGACACTACCAATCCGTACTGGGCCTGCGTTGTGGATTACGGCCCACACCCTCTCACAGACAGGAGGCCTGTGTCCCAGCAGTGGGAACATTATATGCTGATTATGCCATTATACTATGACATTATGTCAGCGACTGCCTCATCGGTCTATTGGTCGCAAGCGCTACTGCTGAGCATGAAGTCCTGGGTTCGATTCCCGGGTCGGGCAAAGTGTATTAGGTTTTTCTATCTGGAATTTCTCAGTAGCAGCTCGGACTCTGAATTTGTGCCCGGTTGATGGCAATAGGCTCGCCCCCTATTACACGGGACTTAAACATAACTGGCGAAATATGGGTGTACTATTAGGTACACCTCTGAAAACCCTTCGAAGACAAACGCGTGATGTTATAATATTGTGTTTTCTTTTGTGTTCGATATCAAGTTTTACATTTTGGATTCTCTCTGTTCTAGGAATTGAGTCTATGTAGTTCATAAGATTTATAAAAATGCCTCTCCCAAAACAGTTGAATTTTGTCACTGTTAATATCAAAATTAAATATTTAAATTATATCAAAATCATTATTATCCTTGTTTTTTAAATAATATTTACAATGTTTGTCTATTCTTGCTATCGGTACATAGGGTCCATGGCGCCGTTGCTTTCAACGGAGGAGTTCTCCATCCCCCTCACACATCTACCATCTCTTTCTAACGCAATGACAACGACTCTCACTTTTTACATCTTGGAATGGAAATTGAAGCACTTTGTAAAAGTTTTTGGAAACCATGAAAGCGAAAAGTGAGTAAGTTGGAATGGGCAACTAGCTTCATCTTGCTGACTGACCGACCCCTTGACAAATCAAAAGTGCCTTTTTTTTGGGTGGGAAATTATGAAATAACTTCTCCCGCTCTGGGTAATTGGTTTATTTGAAATAAATGCTTTAAGTTTGGGTTTTGAGTTTGAGTTTTAAGTTTGAGTTTGAATTTCAAGTTTGAGTTTTGAGTTTGAATTTTGAGTTTATTTTTGAATTTTAAGTTTCAGTTTTAATTTTAAGTTTGCGTTTCGAGTTTGAGTTTGACAAGTGGTCACAAGTGTGACTGCTGGGCGTGGGGTATGGGTTCGATGTGGGTGTGGGTGTTGCTGATTAGTGGTTATGGCTCTAGAACCATGTTTGTCATGTAACATGTCATGAAAATTCATTCCCTAAAGGGGTTAAATGAAACTCTGTATCGTAGTTCGTCATTTTTGCACACGGCTTGAATTGTTATATTTTAATAGTAATTGAATGAGAATACCTTTTTTTAACATACATATTTTTCAAAGCACTCTTTGCTAACAGATCATAACAAGGTCATTTCCGCAAGCAATGGTGGCCCAGTGGTGGCCACGACTTACGAGGTTAGGCCATTTTTTTTGGGTGGGAAATTATTAAATAACTTCTCCCGCTCTGGGTGGAGCGGGACGGCGTGTCAGACTCTTACTGACTAAAACCCACCCGTGTTCCTTCAGTTGACTGTATTGTCAGGGGCCACGGTAACCGTTTCAGACGAAACCGCAAGCCCGGCAGGATCCACGTGTTCGAATCCCAGGCGCTTTACTTTGTGTGAATAATTTAATTACCACTGCTCTCAAATAGGTGAAGGAAAATATCGTGAGGAAACCGGCGTGTCCTAAAACCAAAGATTCGAAGACATGTGACACCTGCCAACGCGCACTGGGCCCGTGTGGTAGATGGCCACTCTCTCTTGAAGAGAGGAGGCCTGTGCAACCTATAATGTTCCCAGCAGTGGGAACATTATAGGTTGATTATGCTTATGGTAACTTCCCAATTAGAACGGTTGGCTTGGTACCTAGGCTGCATCCACCATCACTCTTTTAAGCTCCCTACTCAATACAAAGTTGACGAACTAAACTCCTCCTATAAAAGTCGGTAGAAAATCAAATTAGACTCGAATCAAAGGAAAAAATACAAAATAATTGTATTACTACACAAACACCGCTCCAGTTCCGAGTACCGCTTTATGACTCAGCGCCGGGGTTCGATTCCCGGAAGAGGCAATTAATCGGTCTACACCTTAAGGCAGATAGCGGTAAAAAAATACTAAGTTTATTTTGGAGTTAGATCGCTTTCTGATTTGGTATCGCACGATGCAAGACAAGAAATTGTAGAATAAGTTCAATAGGTAGATGTAGATATATTTAACATTCTACTCCGCTTAACGCCGAGTCTCTGCGTCCGGCGCTCGGTGTGGCAAGACGCCCGCCGTGTTCGGGTTCGCGACAAGTCAATCGTAATCCTGAAGATGCCTCGTTGAGAGGTAAAACTCGTGTCGATTTCTTACAGGGTTTTTTAGGAATAGCTAAGCGGAACAGGTTACTAAATATATCCACGTCTATGGTATTTTATAATGGATTTCCGCAAGGTCACGCCTGAATCAATTAACTGAGACTTTATAGATCTTCTGGATAGACCTACAACTTCATACCTTGCCTTGTTTGTCATTTTAAACGCTACTAAGGCTTAAGGGCTCGTGGCTAAGTAATAATAACCGCACGGGCCGATCGATCAGGTTAAGCTACGCTTGCCGCGGTTAGTTCTTGGATGGGTGACCATCTTAACATACAGAGACCCTTCCGTGCCTCGGAAAGCACGTTAATCCGTTGGTCCCGGCTGTCATTCATGGATCTTTGACAGTTGTTACGGGTCGTAAGAAGCTTGAAAGTCTGACAAGCAGTCTTCCCAAAGGGTATCGTATTCGAGGTCAGATAGGCAGTCGCTCCAAGTAAAATACTGGTATTCAGCTGCATCTGGTTAGACTGGAAGTCGACCCCAACATAGTTGGGAAAAGGCTAGGCAGATTGACTAACCTTAATAGTCAACTTTTACTCTATGCGAATCAACAAATTGTTTTTTAATGTAATATGGGTTTGCTCTTAACCTCGATTCGCCTGATGGAAAGTGATGGATGAGGACTTTGATGAAACGAGCAAGTCCAGAAGATGCCTATTCACTCTTGCTTTAAAAGCAGGTGGGTTATATGTGATAGGGAACACAGACGCTGGCAGAGAGTTCCACACTGTGGCCGTGCGCATAACAAATGTGGAGGAGAAGCGCTGAGTACGACTAGTCGGTATATCGACCAAGTGCGGATGGTACCCCGCAGATAAGATGCCCTGTGCTTCGAGTAGTCCGGTAGTAAAAGGCAGTTGATGGGTCCATGTCTTGGAGCTCCTACGCACACTGTCCGAAGCCGTTGCACAAGGCAAAAGTCTCAGTGGAACTCCTTGCTGGATTAGGTATGAATTTCCTGATATCTATATAATCTGGAAGTCTGGAGTAAATAGCAATCGTTATTTCTCATTATCGTTATTTCTCATTATCGTTATTTCTCATTATCGCTTAGGTGAGATAATAATTTTTTTTCGTGTAGTGGTGTCAGAGTGTACTAACCTGGTGTCAGAGTTTTTATGCCGTCCATGGGCCTCTGATTTGGCTTCACATGCCCTCGAGAAATATCTCTCAGGGACGCCGGTTTTCTCACGACATTTGCCTTCACCGTTTTTGAAGCAAGTGATTATTATACAATACGCACATAAATCCGAAAAGTCGGAGGTGCGTGCCTTGGGCTCGAACTCGAGAGCTATGACTTGGCAGTCGAATTCTAGTTTCTCCAGTAGTCCAGTTTCTTGACAACACAAAACAGATAGAACTATTTTAAATCAGGTGGATCATAAAGCAGGTTCATCGCTAACTCTAGGAAAAAATATTGCATGTCTCTAAGTGCAAAGAAAAATTTAGGCAATATTTAAATATCCCCAATGACTGTCAGTGTTCAATCCTCCATTTCTTACTGACTGGAAAGGTATATTTTCACGAGTTATTCTCGCACAGCTCGTGCTGACACGAAAATATAGAAAAACCAACATCTGAACTTCATCCTTCATTTGATTCTCCCGACTAAATCTAATGCAGTAAGCGGCGCTAACAAATTACATTAGTGTCCATTTGATGTGCGCCCGCGCCGACTGTGATGACTGGCGGTTTATGCGCAGGCGCCGGATACTAGCGGACAGAAATAAGTGGTCACAGAATAATAAAAAATGGATTAGTATTATTTCGAAAATACATGTTAAGCTTTAATTACCTACCTTTACATTTATTAGCAATTGGATCGCCTAGTCCTGGAATCGTTCTCACTTTGCTGTCGGAGTTGTAGATTGCAGATGGAGTTTCTGGGCCATTCGTCTTCATATGAAACTTCATTTTGGAAGAGGAAACTAGAATCAATTCTATTTTTAATCGACTTCAAAAATGAGGTTCTCAATTTGACTGTATGTTTTTTTTTAAATGTTTGTTATGCAATTACTCCGCCAATAATGCATTGATTTTACTGATTCTTTATTTGTTTAGTAAGCCATACTTCAGAGGTTTTATTGACTTTAAACTGAAATTTTAGTTTATGAGTTAGCTTCAATAATAAGTATTTTTCTCACTTAGTCTATATGGATGATGTTCTAATAAGTTCCTGTCACTGTTATTTATATATTTAGTAGGTACCACAGCTAAAAATTGAAATATAAAAACATTTTTTTTTTTTAAAAACGACTTCCAAAAAACTTTGTAGAGTATTTGTTTTAGAAGTCTGTTGTTTTTTTCTTGTAAATTTTGATACTTATTCAAAAGTGCCTTATAAGCCACCAATTAAAATAAATTATTAGACTTTGGGAATTACGTTGTGTTCTATTTTCAGCTTAGCGAAATATTTAAACCTATAACTTTTTCTGCAAAAGAATAAAAAAGCCACAATACATAATACCTTCTCTGTGCTGTTATTGAAATATAACCTTAAATACCTGTGTATTTTAGATTACATTGATGGGTTCTGTGTTAACTAAAAGAAGCGCGGGCTCGACCGTATGCTCCACCGTGTCCTCCGGGCGATCCACACAATGATGACACCCGGGCGTTTCCTCCCGCCTTATCCTGTGCAGGAACCTCCCGAAACAGCCGTGTCCGGTGAGGACCTGCGTCAGGTGGAAGGTGAGGACGCCGTAGCGCCTCTCTAGCCACTCCTCAAAGAGGGGTCTTATCGCCGCAATTGTGGCGTGCCCAGCGCTGGGTTGCGACAATCGCAGTCTCCATGACGCCATGAGATCCCGCCGGAGCTCTGTCCGCTGTGCCGTGATTTCTCGCGGCAGCGGAGTTAAGCCCCGGCGTTTCGCCTCCTCGCGCAACTCCCACATGTGCGCGAGGACCTTTGCCTCAAGATCCCATGGCGGTAATCCGGCAAGGAGGCACGCCGTCTCGCAGGAAACCGTGCGGTATCCTCGGGCCAGCCGGATGGCCATGACCCTCTGGGACGTTCAACCGGCGGGCTGGCCGCAGCCTTAGTGAACGCGCCCACACCGGCGCTCCGTAAAGGGCCATGGACCGCACGACCCCCGCGTAAAGCCTCCGGCAGGAGGCGTTTGGTTCCCCTAGATTGGGCAGGAGCCGCTTCAACGCAGCCCCGGCCCGCTCCAGTCTGGGAGCCAAACGTCGGAAGTGTTCGACGAAATTCCACCGACTGTCGAGGACGAGTCCTAGATACTTCATCGTCGACTCGACGCCGATGTGAACCCCTCCCGCCACCACCTGGGAACCCAACGGTGGCGCATTCCGAGGTCCATGAAAACCCATGGCCTCGGACTTGTGCAAGGCCACCTCGAGTCCCAACTGCCGGATTCTGTCGACGATTGTCGCAACCCCGCGTGTCGCTAAGTCGGCCGCCGCCTGGTATGACCTCCCCTGCGCCGACGAAATGAGGGTCACTGAGCCGCTGAGGTCCTCCACCCAGTCATCCCTGGGCGGGACAAAGTACGGCTCAGCGACCACGGCGATGTTAATCGACCACTGCGCCATGCTCTGGACCAACAGATCCTGAGCGGCGGCGCAGTGATTGATGTTCGCCTGGAGGAGGCGTAATGGAACCGTTATTGGCACTCCATTTCAACCCCCTCCCGAGCCCCCTGTGATGGCACTGCCGCAGCGGCAGCGGCGGCGACGACGACGACGTTAGAGGCGGCAGCGGCGGCGGCAGTAGTGGCGGCGGCTGCGGCGGTGACGGCGGTGGCGGAGGACTTGCCCCTGCCTCTGGCCTTGGCGGGTGGAGCACAGGCCTTGCCTCCAGCAGTGGGGTGAGGCCTTAGCCCGGAAACGGGATAGAGAAGACAAAGAAAAAAATATGGTATTCACAAATAAAGCTATTAAAAAATAAACCTCTAAGAACATCTAGTTCAGTATTTTCTGGAATCCCTCACTAGGCACTATCGACGACTTCCTTGACAGCTGGCTAATACAGCCGCGCTAGCGATAATAGCAGTAAGTCTTAGAGCATCGTTTTGCATAGTTTCGAGTAATTGGCGCTCAAAGTTTTTAAGGTGAAAACTTCTTTAGGCGCGTTGGGCATTTTTGAGATGGGACTAAACCATTGATTTCGCGACATTGTGACGACACTAGCTTTCGACCGTTAAAAAGACATCAACGCGTTGATTACCGCGATGCCGATTTTCACTTCTGTAGGCACTCCCGGAGTGCCTATAGAAGTGGTACTGCTTTTTGTGTACTGGTACTGTTAGTGCTACGTTTTAAGTGGTACTGTTTTTTTTTTCGTCACATTGTTACCGTTTCTGACTTGTTTTATTAACTTATTTAAAATTTATTTATTACACACACACGATGCCATGACATGTTATGGAGACTGGTAGCGTATGTATGTAATAAATAAATAATAAATGATTTTTGAATTGTGTACCCTAAGTAAAGTATTATTTCATTGTGTAATTATTAAATATTCATTCATTCATTAAATGGCAAAAACTATTTCATATCTAGTACGAGTTTAATAACTTAAGCATCAATTACTTAATATAACCGCAGTTATTATGAAGTTACTGCTCATATCATTAGCAGAAGTCAAACATGAATGATGATACTGCACTTAGAAACTCGTTGTAAGTATGGTTAGGTACTGCTGTTATGCTAAGGAAAACTTATCATAAAATCGACTTACTGCCGTTATCCTTATTGACAATTAAAGAACAAAAAGTTTTTTTATATCTAGTACTAGCTGCCCGGCCCGGCTTCGCACGGGTAGCATTAAGAACTTATTTACGGCGCACCTAACTACCTACCCTACCTACCCTACCTACCCTACCTACCCTACCTACCCTACCTACCCTACCTACCCTACCTACCCTACCTACCCTACCTACCCTACCTACCCTGCCTACCCTACCTACCCTACTTACCCTACCTACCCTACCTATCCTACCTACCTACCTTACCTACCTACCTTACTTACCCTACCTACCCTACCTATCCTACCTACCTACCCTACTTACCCTACCTACCCTACCTATCCTACCTACCTACCCTACCTACCTACCCTACTTACCCTACCTACCGTACCTATCCTACCTACCTACCCTACCTAAAACCTCACGGAGCCCGAGACCTTTCCAACGAATGCAAAACCGTGGAAATCGGTTCGTGCGTTCTGGAGTTATAGCGTCAGGAAGGAAAACCCGACTTATTTTTATATAGTAGATGAGTTTATTAAGTTAAGCATCAATTGCTCATTGTAACCGCAACAAGTAGTTACTGCTCATATTATTAGCAGAAGTAAAACATGAATGATGATACCGCACTTAGAAACTCGCTGTTACTTACTGCCGTTATGCTAAGGAAAACTTATCATAAAATCGACTTACTGCCGTTATCCTTATTGACAATTAAAGAACAAAAAGTTTTTTATATCTGGTATGAGCTTAATAACTTAAGCATCAATTGCTTATTATAACCACAATGTGTAGTTACTGCTCATATTATTAGCAGAAGTAAAACATGAATGATGATACCGCACTTAGAAACTCGCAGTTACTTACTGCCGTTATGCTAAGGAAAACTTATCATAAAATCGACTTACTGCCGTTATCCTTATTGAAAATTAAAGGTTCTTAAAATGGCAGTCAGTTCAAATTGTACAGCTCATTGCGCTGATTCTGTTTAACTCAATTTTAACAAAAATTATACTTACTGCAGTTATCGCAAGCGTGGCAGAATATTTTACATCTTTTCGTCGTTATACCGTTTCTAATATTTTACAACTTCTTTAATTCAGAAGGTTACAGGTTTTTAAATCCAATGGTATCTTTTTTTTTTTTTTTTTGGTTGGAAAATCATCAAATAACTTCTCCCGCTCTGGGCGGAGCGGGAGGGCGTGTCAGACTCTTACTGACTAAAACCCACCCGTGTTCCTTCGGTTGCCCTGTTGCCGGGGGCCACGAACTCCCTTTCGGTTTTCTTCGCACCCCCGGCAGGCATCGGCCCTAACGGACCCCGTCAATTCTGCTGACATCTCTTTGAGGCGCGCGTGGAACACAACGCGCCATCGACCCAGGCCTGGTCCTTATCGGACGGCGAGCTACCCATTGCTCACCGCCCGCAAGCCCGCGCCTACGGTGGCCGGAAATCGGCCTGCGATTCCCGACGCCCTGGGCGTCTCCTCCTGCGGCGGTTAGGGTTAGGGGCGTGAGGGCGCGAAATTTGCCTCTCCCTCACGCGTTCCGCCTCCTCCTTCGCGAGCATTACTGCTTCGCAGAAGGAGGTGACGGCCTCCCATTTCCTCTCGCTCCCTACCATGGCCCTAATCAGGGCCGGACGCGAGAGATCACCGCCGCCGATCGCCTCCACGAGGACACGGCGATGCTCCGCCCAAGCCGGGCAGACCTCCACCGTATGCTCCACCGTGTCCTCCGGGCGATCCACACAATGGTGACACCCGGGCGTTTCCTCCCGCCTTATCCTGAACAGGAACCTCCCGAAACAGCCATGTCCGGTGAGGACCTGTGTCAGGCGGAAGGTGAGGACGCCGTGGCGCCTCTCTAGCCACTCCTCAAAGAGGGGACTTATCGCCGAAATTGTGGCGTGCCCAAAATCCAATGGTATCTAACAACTGCCTCGTAGGGCTAGTGGTCGTAAGCGCTACTGTGAGCATGAGGTCCTGGGTTCGATTCCCAGGTCGTGTAGTGTTATGGGTTTTTCGATCTGGAATTTCTCAGTAGCAGCCCGGAGTCTGGATTTGTGCCCGGTTGATGGCTATAGGCTCGCCCCCTATTTTAAGGGACTTAAAGATAACTGAGTATACCTACTTTAGGTACACGTCTGCTAAATGCTTCGGGGAAATAAGGGGTGATGTTATGGTACCTAAATAACGGGAAACGACCCAAAAAATACCTTATCATTCTCCACTTCGGTCAATAATTCTGCTCGCAAGTGTAACGCTGACGAAGCAACTAATATCACTTCAAACTGATATTCATTCAACTGTTCCTTGCCAATCTATAACATCCTTTATTGCTACGGAAATAAAGCTCAAAATCATTCCTTAATACAATTAAAAGTATTCCACTCATTCTTCTTTAATTAGTGATTGAGTCCACATCTTCATCCCAGCTACCTGATAGGTGTTTTTTTTAAGGATTTTCATAATGGATATTAGTGAATTGTGATGAGCTGATGACAGCATTGCGGCTTGTATCAGAAGTTGAGATGGGTGACTTTATTTGTCCGAAGGTGTAAAGGACTGGCTGGTCTTAGGAACTACAATTGACCTCCATGTATTTACAGAAATGTAAATATTGTTTTAGAGAGATTTAAGGCCCCCCCGCGACTCTAGTAGAACAATTTTTATGAAAACTTCATGGATTCTTTTCCACCAGAATCGCGTCGCACCGTCACGTTGCGCCTCTCTGCGTGAGCCTTTAGAGAGATTACATAACATACATACATAACATCACGCCTCTATTCCCCGAAGGGTTAGGCAGAGGTGTACCTATAGTACACCCACATTTCACCAGTTATGTTTAAGTCCCATGTAATAGGCGGTGAGCCTATTGCCATCAACCGGGCACAAATCCAGACTCCGGGCTTCTACTGAGAAATTCCGGATGGAAAACCCAATAACACCTTGCCCGACCCGGGAATCGAACCCAGGATCTCATATTCAGCAGTAGAGAGATTAATAAAATTTATTCTGAAAGAAAATATCTTAAAGTCTCTGAAAGTCCTTTTAAGGTAAAAAAGTTGGCGATTCATTTAATGGTCTGTGGTCATCGTTACGCCGACTAAGTACAACTAGAATAACAGATCTAGATACACAATCGATACATTGCCATGCTAGACTTTAAAAGCTCAATTACTTTCAAGTTACGTCATTCCTCGTTCATCACTGGCAACCTTGTTTCTCCCCGTTGCTGAATTAGGCCATCTCACCCTTGTGCCACGCTTTCCTGGTCTATGCGAGTCTCATCCAGATAGTACCCGCGTTCTTTTGTGGGCCATCCATCCATCTGGTAATTTGTCTGCCAAAACTTCCTTATACATTTCATGTACAGGGGAACCATTCAAACTTTTAATTCCGAAATTCGTTCGAAAGTGTTGAAATTCAGGTTGGAATGAGAAGAAAGAAAGAAAATGCGTAAAAAAAGAGAAAAAAAACACCTAAAACATGCCTATTATTTCAAAAGGGCCTCAGCTCAGCTATTGTTAGATGACAACATAAGACACAGATTTTCTGCTGTAGCCCACGAGTGCCATACGCTAGAGCAGTGGTCGGCAAATCACGGCTCGCGAGCCGCATGCGGCTCTTTGGCCTATAGACTACGGCTCTGTACAGATGTCGATAAGTGCGAGCGTAAATACGCGCGGGAGACGGGGTTTCTGTCATAAAGCAAGATATCAAGTTTTGTTCAAAATTCAAACTACACACATCAAAAGTGTCTAGGGATCAAGCATTTTTATGCGGATTTCTTGAGATTGAGATGTGGCTTTGTAATAAATTTATGATTATATAAATTTATATGGATCCTTTTTGGTGCATTTCATAATTTGAAACAGGAACTGTTAATCAAATTCGAGTAAAAGATGAAAATCAGCTGTCAATATTTTCCCTATAAAAACATACAACGCATTGAAGACATTATTAGTGCTACTGTTTCCCTACTACTGATTAAAACCAACGTTATTATGGAGCGGCGACGTCATTTAAGCAGGGAAGAAATGCTCAGAGCCGTGGGAATGATAGAAGCTGGTTCCCGGCAACGTACTGTGGCTTTAGCTCTGAATACAAGTCAGAGTGTTATCAGTCGACTTTGGACACGTTACCGAAGCACTGGTACCGTGGCTGAGCGCCATGGAGGACGGTATCGCTCCACCACACGGAGACAAGACCGATACATTCAAATCTTAACTCGAAGAGCTCCAACAATAACCGCCATGATGTTAGCCGTGAGGCTTCATCACTCTTCAGGGAACTTAATTAGCGACCAAACAGTCAGAAACCGCTTGCATGAAGTGAACCTTCATTCCCGAAGACCGCTACGGGTACCACCTATAGCAATGCACAATCGTAGGATTCGATATCAATGGGCTCTTGAACACAGAAATTGGGCAGAAGAACAATGGCGTTTCGTGTGCTTTTCTGATGAGTCTCGTTTTGGTATGAGACCGGATACAAGACGTATACGACACTGGAGAACCCCTGGACGCCAACAGCGATTAAAATCCTGCCAGGAAGTCCATCCTTATAGTGGTGGAACCATCATGGTATGGGCGGGTATTTGGATCGGCGGAAGAACTGAGTTGATTTGGATCAGAGGCAACCTCAACGCTCAAATTTATGCTGAGACGATTGTATCTGACGTCATCGTTCCTCTACAAGTGCAAATCGGTCCCTTATTTCAGTTAATGCATGATAATGCACGACCGCACACCGCAAGAGTTGTAAGAGAGACTCTCGCCGCAGCTAACATCAATGTCCTGTTCTGGCCTGCTCAGTCGCCAGACTTGAACCCGATTGAGCATGCATGGGATATGCTACAGAGAAGAGCTCTGCCGAATATGGAGGGTATCCAGTCGCAAGAAGACCTTTTTTTGTTGTTGCAACGAACATGGGCGGCCATTCCACAGCGTGATTTGGATGAACTCATTTTGAGTATGCCAAACCGATGTTCTTGTGTTGTTAGTGTTCGCGGTAGAAACACGGATTATTAATTGTTTAAGTTACCCAATAAAATTTTAAAGAAAACTGTTATTTCAGTCTTTTTTTCGAACTTTAATGTTACTGGTTCAAATGTCAAAAATCCCTTTATTAGGAAAATGGCAAATTTCTTTATTAATGCAAAGGTGACTTGGTTTATCGTTACTGTGACAAACGAAAACACTTTATTTGATGAATCCTTAAAGAAAATTTTAATTAATATCAATCAGGAGAAAAGTTATTGCAAAAATATATGTTGATCCCTAGACACTTTTGATGTGTGTATATTTCAAAGATTTATATTCGAAATATTTTCACCAAAAATTAACAGGACATCGAAAAAATTTCATTTACCTTTTAAAGTTCTCCAAGGTTAACCTTTTAATAAGTAAAATATCATCGTATTTTTATCAGCCAATATGATGATGATAAAGGCAACTTACTTCCTAGCAAGTTAATTATAGGAAACGTTGTGGAGTGAAAGAGGATGGGAGTTTTAAGGATTAAGTAAAGTGTATTGAGACAGTTTGGACACACAGAAAGGATTGGCTCTCATAAGAAATCTGAGTCGTTATAGTGTTGATATTTGGCTCTATTGACTACAATAATAAACATATAGGGAAGAGTATTTGTGTCCGTTTAAAAAATAAATTAACAGATTAAATTAAAAGTGATAAAAAATACTACTTATTTATTAAAGAGGATAAAATTAATTACACTGGAAAAACTTCTTATACTAAATTAACTAACAAATTATTAAAATAAAAATATAATAACCTAACCAAAACAAAACTAAATGCCAGTTCAATAAAATCTCCAAACGACTGGTTGACACTTCCCGTGACTCAATGGCTGGCTTTTACCTTGGTCAGAGGCTAAGCATTGCCATACAACGTGGCAATGCGGCCAGTCTCTTGGGTACATTACCAGTCGACAGCGACGCGGAGGAATTTTTCGACGCCATATTTTAATTTACTAATAGTTTTAGTTAGATTAGGTTATTATATTTTTAGTTTTGTTTTGATTAAAAATATTTGGCTGTTACAAAACAAATAAAATTTTGTGACGAAATGAGGTCATACTTGAATTTCAACACATTCTATGGAAGGGAAATAATATGATTCTGGTTAGATCAGCGCCAGACATTCTATCTACTACACATAATGACTTCAAATCACACAGTATGATCGCCATCACTCCACCATACCCTAAATACACACATCTCTACATATAAAAAAAACAATTTTCTTCACACAATGTTCAGAAACAATAAGGTAATCAATCACACAAAGATGGCAGCTACTAAAAGTATCAAGCATGATTTATTGTATGCTTACAAAGCCCAAGGCTGTATGATAAGAAATGCCTGTGCTTCTTACGTTTATCTTCACAAATAATAACCGCTTATGGTCGATCAAGGATGACCGATTTGGGTAGTTTAACTAAGGAATCATTCAGTACTTTAAAAATAAGAAATGTCACTGAGAAATTATCAGAAACAAGACTAAGGGTTAAGTTAAAACATGAACTAAAAATTTTGTGGGTGGGCTGCTCATGTTGCCCGTCGAACAGACAATAGATGGACCATAAAAACCACAAAATGGAAAGGACCAGAAGGAAAGAGGGAAGTTGGTAGACCTAACAAACGATGGATCAACGGCATCACCCAAAGCAAAGGCAAAAGATAGATGGAAATAGGAAAAGACCGAACTAAATGGAAAATGCTAGAGGACGCCTTCACTCAAGATTCAACTAATTACACTGACAACAAAATTTAAGCTAACTACTAAACCATTTACTTTATTAAAAGGGTCAACTCTATGTAAAATAATAATATGGAATAAATAAAGGCCAACTCAAGCCTTTCAATCATAACAATCTGCTGAATGTAGATATTTAAAGCTAAAAAGTCTGACAACCAGTCTTACCAAGGGGTATCGTGTTACCCAGTACCTAAATGGGTTGTGGAGATCAGATAAGCAGTCGCTCCATTATAAACACTGTTATTCCACTGCATTCGCTTAGACTGGTAGCTGACACCAATATAGTTGGGAAAAGCTTAATATGCAGAAAAACTGACCATAAATAAGAAGTTGCAACCGCATAGGTCATGCGTAGAAGCAGCGTCGTAGCCGCGTAGACTGCCGTGGATAGAAGCAGCATCGTAGCCATGTTGTATAACTGCTTTGTAGCCGCGTTGTAGCCGTGTCGTAGCCGTTGTAGCCGCGTCGTCGCTGCGTTGTAGCCGCGTCGGAGCCGCGTACGCCGTACGTATAACCAGAATTGTAGCTGCGTAAGCCGTGAAACTATTTGAAGACTAGGAACCATACCATAGAAAGAATCTCATTTTGTACAAGTACATGCCTAAGGTACTTGCTACAATAGTACAACATTAATTACATTACCAATGCAGAATAAAGATGATTTATTTAATATTAACTCGCTTTCACACGCAATAAAACATAAAGAAATGAGCTCGGAACGGAAGAGGCTAAGATTAATTACTTTTTAATTCGCCATTTTGGTTACGTCATTCTTTGCGCGGGAACGCGTAGTGAGCGCGTCTTTTGTTTTTTTTTTTTTTCATGTGAACTTTGATGACCAAAGGTCGTGGTCAGGCAGCCAATGCCATAGATTAAATATTTGTTTAGGGCCAGATTCATAGACTTTGACTTTGCTTAGTAGATACTTAAAGTAAATGTTTCATACGAATATGAACTTTACCTTTATTAATCTTCCACGTTAAAAAACGTTACACGGATAATGTTCTTAGTATGCGATGCTTACTTAACTTGGCAAAAAAAATCTTTCTTTACTATTGCGATCTGTGAATCTTGCCCAAAAAACAAAGGAAGACCACAGATAAGCAATGAATGTATGGAAATAGGTGCACGTTCTAACGTTATCGTGGTCGGAAATTTAAAAGCGTCTTCATAATAATTCCATAAATTTTACTTCTCTGTGTTATCGTGATGCCGTGACGTGGACGTGGACGTCCACAATAATATCGTCACGTTAGAAATTTTATAAGCGCACAATGGATGGAGTGGAAGGTACATTTAGCTAAAAAGAGGGTGAATGCTTTTATTTTGACACGATTTCTGATTCCAACGGAAAAGGAGTCAACCTCACCGTCACGGTACAAAACCTCAGTAAGGGTCAACACATGGTTCGTAAGATTCGATGAGTCATGTTGATATTTCTTTAGCATTCACAGCATTATAAATATTACTTATCTATGTGTAAATAGTAAACTTACCGAATGCTTAGACGCTAACCAAATTTTTAAACGTGAATTATTTGAATGCAAGCTATATCTATTCATAATGAATCCGCCTAGCTTTTTTCCAACTATGTTGGGGTCGGCTTCCAGTTTAACCGGATGCAGCTGAATACCAGGCTTTTACATGGAGCGTCTGCCTATCTGACCTCCACAACCCAGTTATTAGGTAACACGATACCCCTTGGTAAGACTAGTCAAACTTTTGGGCTTCTAAACTACCCGTAATGACTGTCAAAGATCTACAAATGACAGCCGGGACCAACGGCTTAACGTGTTTTCCAAGGCGCGGAAAAATCTTGATATGTAATGGATGGTCACCCATCGACGAAGCGACCGCGGCAAGCGTAGTTTAACCTTCGATCGACCCGTGCGGCTTTTATTATTTAGCTACTCCATTCATTCGTAAGATATTTTAAATGTTTTAAGTGCCTAAACAAAATTAAGTAAATACCATTAAAAAACAATAAATTATTCACATCTAACACGTGGTAAACCTAATTTATATAACACTTGACTTTTTATATCACTTGACATTATGTAACATTCCTCTACCTAAACGATTAAATGAAATACTCACTCAAATACTTTGCAAGTTACTTGAGCGTTATTTACATAATTATCTATACTCTATTTGAAATAAGATCAGATATTTAAACAAACCTTTTTACAGTCCGTTCAACCGATTTAAGGCTCTTTCAAACAGGCGCGACACGCGACGCGACACAAAGACACCGCTCGTCGCACGACGGTATGAGCCTTTAGAATTCTAAACCGTAGGCATAAGGATGGCATTAAAAGCAAAAAAGTGGTTACAATACCAGCTGTTTATGCAGCTGCCATTTGTCATGCCACCAACGCAATAGAAGTCAAAATCGGTTGAACGGACTGTAAAAAAGGTTTATTTAAATGTCTTATTAATCTTATTTCAAATGGAGTGCCTATACTTATAAATCCATACCTACATTCTAATCGTAACTACTTGACATACTAATAAATGCTTTAGGTAAACATTATAACACCACGCTTGCTTTGTAGGTGGCCCAGCGGTAACGGCCGTGACTTACGTGTAGGTCGTAGGTTCAAACCCAGTCAGGCGCTTTACTTTTTTAAATTATTTCAACACCACTGCTCTCAAAACAGTGAAAGAAAATTCAAATTTCAAATTCTTAAATTCAAAATATTATTATTTCAAATAGACCTACATGGGCACTTATGAAACGTCAGAAGCTAGGTGCACGGTTCCAATTGGTCGTTTCCTATGGAGAAGAGCCGGCAAGAAACTCCACGGTTACTCTTTTAAAAATAATTGGCTTTTACAATTCTTTCAAATAACAGTATGACTAGGTATGGGAGGACAGTGTAGGTATTTTAATAAGTACCAGGTACTTAAGAAAATAGAAAATAGTCAACAAATCTACAGTCCACTAAGCCTACAGTGTTCTCACATTCACAAAATAGAAAAGAATCTGTACAAAAGTTATATAAATTAATAAAAATAAGAACCTCTTTTAATTAAACGCAATTACATTATTGCTATTACAACTGTAATAAATCTGAATAATTATCATGTGCAAAAAAGCCACTAATAAAGAGTTGAAATTAACTCGTAGGTATATAACATAATACATAAACATAACATAATACACAATACACAATATACATAATATGTCAAGGACGAATGTAAAAAAAAAAATAAGATAAAAATAAATATGGTAATTTGGGAGCAGTTAATAGAATCTTACATAATTATGCCGTTAATGAGATACCAGGGAAGCCACATGTGCAGAAGGAATTATTGCCAAATTTCCTTGTCTTCAACATAGTCTTTAATCAAAAAATATAGTCTTTAATAAAACATCGTGAGGAAACCGGTATGACCTAGAACCAAAAAATTCGAAGATATGGGATATCTATCAATCCGCACTGGGCCCGCGTGGTGGATTAGGGCCCATTCCCTCTCACTGAAAAGTGCGACACTGGTGCACTGTGTACAGGTGCATTCTGTCCCAGCAGTGGGAACATTATAGGATGATCATACTTGTTTCCCTGAATTGGGAAGGCAGAAATGAGTAATATAAGAGGCGCAAGGCTATTGCCTATAAGGGGAAATGCTTAGGTAGCCCGCGAATTCAAATATTCTATGTGTTTTTGCTATTTGCAGTCAAAATAGTTAAACGATTCAGGCGTGACCATGCGGAAATCCATCATGAAATAAAATAGAATTGGATATAATATTTAGTAACCTGTTCCGCATAGCTATTTCTAAAGAGTCTTTAAAAAAACCCTGAAAGCCACACCAAGCGCTGAGCGCAGCGCTTAAAGTAGCAACACGCCGTGTTCGAGTTCGCGACAAGTCAATCGTCATCCTGAGGATGCCTCGTTGAGATGTGAAACACGTGTCGATTTCTTTCAGGGTTTTTTTTTAAGACTCTTTAGAAATAGCTAAGCGGAACAGGTTACTAAATATATCCACTACTATTGTATTTTATTTGCAGTCAGCATCAAGTTGTATGTTGATCAAAATATTATTTTCGACAGTAACATACATTTATTTACAAAAAAATATTTGAATAATCTTTAAAATCATCAATATAACTCTCTAAGTTAGAATTGACCTATGAGAACTAATATATCTAATAATAAAAACCGGCCAAGTGCGTGTCGAACCACGCACAATGAAGGGTTCCGTAGTTGGGATGAATGTATCCCAAAAACAAACTTTGTAGTTGAAAAACATGTTCTCCTATACGGAATGTCCCATACCATACCATCGAATTGACCTATGAGAACTAATATAGTAATAAAAACCGGCCAAGTGCGTGTCGAACCACGCACAATGAAGGGTTCCGTAGTTGGGATGAATGTATCCCAAAAACAAACTTTGTAGTTGAAAAGCATGTTCTCCTATACGGAATGTATGGGAGAACATGTTTTTGCAACCGCAGATGTAAGTTGGTCGATTATTACTCGTTAACCTGTAGAGCCTACTTAGCTGTGATAGTTTTCCTTTTAATTTCGTTATATAAAATACTGCCATAATTTTTTTACACATCCAAAACCAACCGTTTAGCTTGCAGGGTGCAAAGTGCAAATTTTTGTTAAAGTCAAGTGTCCCCCGGATACTTGACTCTAACAAAAATTAGCACTTTAAAGCTTAATATTTCGCAAACAGATCCCTGAATCCAAAAATGGTCATCACATATTCACAATGTTTTTCAAGGACCTTTCCAACGATACCCCACACTATGAGACAGAAAAAAAAAAACATCACCACTTTACGTGTACGGCAGGTACCCTAAAACAATTTTTTTTCTTAATTTTATTTTACAACTTTGTTGGCGTAATTAATATGTATACCCATGCCAAATTACAGCTTTCTAGTATTAAGAGTATCGGAGCTAAACCGCGGACAGACAGACAGACGGACATGGCAAAACTATAAGGGTTCCTTGTTTACTACGGAACCCTAAAAAGGGGTAATTTGAACTTAGAGAGTTGTATTGATGATTTTAATTACTATAATGCTTTGTTCCGGTCACAAATTTTAATTATATTAGCATACAACCTGATACTGATCTGCTAATTGCAAAAAACGTGAGAAATTTGAATTTCGCGGGTTACCCTGGTTATATAATCTGTGCTCTGATACTCTCTCTTTAACCGGGCATAATAGAGATCAAGAGCTGGGCCATATCACATTAAAAAAAATAAAAAAAACAGACTCCGGGCTGCTATTGAACATCTCATGCCTAACACCATAATGTAAGTCCATATATTTTTTCTTAAAGATTAATTCTTAAATGATCACACTCAATAAAATATTACAATAAAAGTGATATTCTTAGCGACACATTGTTATCATTATCACACAAACATCGATACAACAAGACTCGATCAAATAAAACTAATTTATTTTTTTATCTATGCTCCATTGTCCATTGTTTGGCGCGAACGCCATCTTTCTTAACAACAATTATGGCGGCAATTAGTAGCAGGAAGTGTTCGATTTTGCTCTTCATTCGGATGACGGTGAAAGTGTTTTTTGTTAGCTACGGTAATCCAATGATTTGTCTGTTTTAATTACCTTACCGAAGGAATTTTGCTGTTGAAATGAAATGAAAGGAAAATTCTGTGGTTTTTGTTTCGTTGAAGTCGGTTGAATTTTTCAATGTTTTTCCGAGGGTTATGAATTAGGTACGGTCAGTGACAAATTAAAGTCCACTAAGAGCTTTCATCCAAAAAGTTGGCAACGTTGCAAATAGCTGTCAAATATTTACCTGATTTGATTAATTTGGCAATAAGAAATATGGCTAACTAGTGAACTAGAATATTGATAATGGATTGCAATTTTAGCACTGAATTTGATTTGGTAACCGTTTTAAGTGTAAAAGAAGCATTTGACAAACCAAATAGTTTTTTTTACATCTAAAAGTACTCGGTGTTACGATATTAATTATTGAATTTCATCATCAATATTTTACTTCACTAGTTAGCCATCTAAATTATTCGAAATATTGTATTTCAGAAATTTATAATAGCTTAAAGTTATATATATTTTTTAATTTCACTTCTGTATCGATTTTAATTTACCTCAGTAATTAGAAACCAACCTAACAACATTTTAGTTAGAAACGTAGAATTTATTCAGATCCCTTTTTACTGGCCTTGATCCCATCATTTGCAAATCGTCATTGTAAACAGCACTGCAAAAATCATGGTCCGCAAACCTTCAAAGTATCACCAAATAACAAACTATCAAAAATTTGTTCGGCCACTTAATTAAATTATTGGAACTATACTTTTACCGCACCAACGCCTGTGCCGCGGGGCGTCTCAAAAAAAAAAGGAAATAAAAAAGTATAGAGACCAAAGCGGAAAGGTTTGGCGCCACTGACACTTTGGCTCTTCGCTCTGACACGCCTCCGGCGCCGACTGAGAGGGTTTTAGATCTATAGAGGTTTTATAGCATGTTGGGATAGATCAAATATGTAGTAGGTAAAACTGTAGGAGTGTAGGTATGTTGGATTTTTGGATCTTCTGTATTTAGGTGGCACGTCTGCATTTGTATTCGGTTTCAAAATGATTGAGCTGGATGGTGCTGATCTACGCATCATTTTCGTGAACGGGCGCCGTCAGTTCAGAAACGGCTTTTAAATCTTATAATCTTTTATTTGAAGCAACAAGAATAATGTACCCAGGATTTTGTAATATCTTGATTTAAAAGATTGTCCTTGGACTTTCTTACCCGTTCTTCTCCATAGAGATCTACGTTTTGGAATGGGCAATTAGCTTCAACTTACTGACTAACTGACCGACTCTTTGTCAAATTCAAAAGTACTTGTAAGTAAATGGTTTAATTGAAATAAATGCTTTTTAGATAACTGTTTTGTTTACTGACTGCCAAACAACGCACTGCCGAAATCACTAGTTGAATAGTTTGTAGCTACTAGCACGCTTAGCATGACCACAACAGGAACGGATTTTGTCGACGGAAGAATAGACAAAATGACAGATAAACAATCACAATCTGTCATTTTGTCTATTCTTCCTTCGACAAAACCCGTTTCTATGGTTGTCAAGCTACGCGTGCTGATGAGTATTGTCAATGGGGATTAGTGAAATAACATCCATAAAACAACATTCAAAGCGAGATTTGGTAGTTCTTTGTCCACTGGAATCTACGTTTTGGATGGCTACTAGTTTCAGATTTCTGTTACCTGGCTAACTAACAAACTCTCATTCAAATAATGGGCATATAATTGAAACAAATTTAATGCTCTGCGTCTGAGGGGTTTATTTATAAACGTTGCTTAAAGTTAAGTAATAGTAATTTCTTTACAAAGGTTCACATAGTTATAAACATAGAGACAAGAATTATACCGTTTTGACAAAAATGCATAAAATATGATCCTTTGTGAGAGACTGGCGTCCATACTAGCATACCCTGTGTAACGGATCACCAGGCTCTCACCCTGAATATAATCTAATTAACATTACAATGGTCAATTTTCAAACTCAAAAAAAAATTTTTATTGATATAGGAAAAAAAACAGACGTGTTTACATTAATTAATAAAAAAAAATATAAAGTTTGTATAGTGTAATGCGTGTGTAATATGCAAGTAAAGTGTGAGGATAGGTAGAATGATGGTGTGAGTGTGGGTGTGTAGGGATTTTTTTACAATTATGATTAGCGATTGTTTAACCATACATTTTTGACGTTTGAACGTCACTAAACTTTAAGCAACGTTTATAAATAAACCCCTGATGCCCGTTTTTATTGACAACTAAGTGACACTTAAATGAATCCCAAAATAAAAGTACTTTGTTGGATTTTCAACTCTCACAGCTGTACCTAGCCTTAAATCCAACAGTACACTTTTATTTAGAGAGTCATCTAGTGTACTTGAAGGTGAAAACGAGTGAGTCTCTTAAGAGGTAGGATCATCATCAGTATTTCAGCAGAATGACGTCCTCCGCTAGGAACAGGTTTCCCCCAGCATGTCACGTAGTTCAGCAACGTAATTTCGTAACACAATCAATCGCAATCAGAGGTTTTTGAAGGATATTCCTAATCCATTGCGTCATAGAATTCGTCTGTTCAACAACGTCAATAACGCAATATACGCAGCTGAACTGTCAAAATAAAATAAATTGTAATTAGTATGTTACGCAACATGCAGGCCTATTTCGTCCGGCGTCACTGATTCCCGCGTCCTTTACCAGATCGTCGTCCAAATTGAGGACCCATCAAAATGAAGTCGATAACTAGAAGAGTAGAATGCTGGCACCCTTCAAAAAATCATCAAAATTATTTTCCAAAAGCTGCAGCCCTGCGCTGGTCTAAAGATCGTTAACAGTAGTAAAACTCAAACTAAACCATTGGGAGCAATGATGATTGTATTACGTCATTGATTGGGACTATCTGGGTTACGCTAACGGTCACAGTACGATGGTTATAACCGTGATATAGTTAAATCCCTAGAAATATAACTATATACCGTAAAATAGTTATATGAAAGCGGTTCATAACTGTCGGAGTGCGCTAATTTTGTTAGTGTTACTGCGACTAATTTCACATTTCACAGTTCTAACCTAAACGAACCTATTTAATCGGAGTGTCCTAATAGTTTTATTCCTAGTAAGATAGTTATGAACCGGTTTAAAAAAAAAAATATTTCACGGCTATAATCATCTTACTGTGACTTATACAATTATAAATTAAAATGGTTTTATAAGTTCCAGATAACTTCTTCAAAATAAAAATAAACAATATTTTTAAACTTTTCAGTAATCCAGACTTCAAAAACCCTAAACCGACCCACAATTAACCTCTGGACTACGTAAAACAGCCAAATGCCTGTAATTATAAGCTGTTTTTATATTGAAAATAAAGATAAAAAATCCTTAAAAGCACGCGCCGCTTGCCGCCGCCGGGTCGACCTAATAGGATGAGGTGGCGCCACTGTTGCCAGTTAAAAATATTGTTAATTTTGTTTATTGGTCATACTGTAATTTGCGACTGTGAAATAAAATCATATTACGGAGAGGCTACTGGTTTCTTTGAGCTGTTGGGTCTATATAGGGATGATGAAATTTTTTTTTGTCCGTCATGCTGTTTAAAAAAAATATTGGACACGTATTTTTTTAAGTGAAAACTTCTTTAGGGCAGTTTTGAGATGAGACTAAACCATTGATTTCGCGACAATGTGACAACACTAGCTTTCGACCATTAAAAAGACATCAACGCGTTGATTACCGCGAAGGCGATTTTTTTTCAAGTTTTCACTTCTGTCGGCACTTCTGTCGACGTAGCGACTCCCACTCCCCAACTTTAATGCGTTTAATCAAAGCACAGATAATATCAAAGTATTTTTTTATTAAAATGATAAAGCAAAAAATACGTGTCTAATATTTTTTTTTTATCTGACTGATGAAATTTTTTTTTTTTTTTTCTATTGCACAAGGTTAATGTGACTGCTGAATTTTCTTAATTGGAATTATTAGACATTAATATATTTAAATCTGAGAAGCGTTCCATGAAGTACGTTCAGACTGGATTTAAAATGGCGCCCTACCTCGTTGGTCTAGTGATCGCAAGCGATACTGCTGAGCACAAGGTATTGGGTTCGATTCCCAGGTCAGGAGTGTTATTGGGTTTTTCCTTCTGCAATTTCTCAATAACAGCCCAGAGCCTGGATTTGAGCCCGGTTGATGGCAATAGGCTTATTACATGTAAGGCCCCTATTACGGCGAAATCTGGGTATACTATAGGTACGCCTCTGCCTTACCCTTCGGAGAATACGGGCGTGATGTTATGGTATAACTTAAAATAGTTTTCTTAGAAAACCGCTAGTTGAGTTTTTGCGTTTTCATAGCGTGCTTGAAGCAAGGAAGGAATCTTGTCATACATACTGTTTCTATGATATCAACTGCCTGGTTTATCTCGTGGTCATGACATCTGACCGTGGGGTCCAAGGTTGGATCCCTAGGTAGGGCAAATTGGCGTTCAGATTTAGAGTGTCATGTCAGCTTGCAGGATTAAAAGTGGAAGTCGTTAAAACTGTTCACAGAAATTTTATCCCTACACTAGCTGTGACCGGAGGATTCACCCGCCGCAAAAAAAAATTTTTTTTGCTTGGCTCCTAAAGGTTTTAGCTCGATGTTAAATAGACTAGGTACCTTCCTCATCAAGGGGTCCACTAGGGCCGATGCCTGCCGGGGTTGCGAAGAAAACCGAAAGGGAGATCGTGGCCCCCGGCAACAGGGCAATCGAAGGAACACGGGTGGGTTTTAGTCAGTAAGAGTCTGACACGCCCTCCCGCTCCGCCCAGAGCGGGAGAAGTTATTTGATGATTTCCCACCCAAAAAAAAAAAAGGTACCTTCCTCAAGAATTGGGTTATCAAAAGCAAAAAGATTTTTCAAATTCGACTGGTAGTTTAGTTTCAGAGATTTGCATGTTTAAACAAAAAACAAATCCTTCAGCTTTCATCCTATCCTATATAATAAATGAGCAATATTTGTAAGTACTCGTACCTCTCGAAAACGGCTCTAACGATTTCGATGAAAGTGCAATATGATGATAATGGGTTTACGGGGCGAAAAATCGATCTGGCTAGGTCTCATATCTGGTATTTGTTGTCTCTATTTTCACCCGAGCAGAGCTCGGTCACCCAGGTAGGTACTATTATGTAAGTACCTAACTACCTATAGGTGCCAATCTCTCCCTATTCCCTTGATACGGCAAAGGTGAATACAAAACGGTGAAGATGGGTCTGCGTCTGCGCATCCTAAGTCGAAGTCAAGACTGGTACTCAGTTAAGAGCGTTTATTCTGAAAGTGGGCAACGTCGCAAATAGATGTCAAATATTTCGCTGTTTTGATTATTTTGGCAATATAACTGTATCGAAATAAGAAATGTTGTTAACTAGCGAACTAGAATATTAATAATGAATTGCAAATATAATACTAAATTTGATGTTGTTTATGTGATATTAATGATTGCATTTAATAATCAATATTTTAGTTCCCTAGTTAATTGACATCTATTTACGACGTAGCCAACTTTTAAGATAAACCGTCTTTACTCAAGGCAGTATGATTTTCGAAGCAATCGCCCAAAAAATACAAAGTTTCCGAATAAACAAAAGTATTTTTTCCCAACTTTCTTTAATTTCTCTTGACCTACGTCTATTTGGTACCACTTTGTGTTACCGACGTCACAGGTAAAGGTCTGAATGATTTTTTTTCTAAAAGCCCTTCCCGCCGAAAAGACGCACGCGATCGCTCGGGCGCCATGTTCTTTTATTTTTTTTAAACCACAGTTGCGTTCAGATACTGCCTCAGGCGAAAAACAGTCACTCAAAAGTCACGCGTTCACGAATAAAAAAGGTTTTTTGAATGATACAGTTTTTTCGGTAAATTAGAGATTTGGAAGAGAATAGTTTTTTTAAGAAATTGCGTGCCCGACTTTTTGGTAATGATACGTCTGCGCGTTGATTTTTGACTTTGCTCCAAATACGCGGTTTTAGATTTTTTTGTTTCTGTTTAGGGTTTGCCTACGTGTGGGTTTGAATCCGATTATTTTTTAGTGCTTATTAGCTATTATTATGTGCTTGTCTTTGTGGTAACAAGAAAAAAAATAGTTAGGTAGATACTTCGTGGATAGGTACCTATTTACATAGGGTGGCAGGGACATCAACGCGAAATCTGTTACTATGGATTCAGTACATGATTCTAGAGGTCCCTGCGTTAAAAAAAAAATATCGGTTATTTAAAAAAATAAAGTCTGCTGTTCCTTATATTTTGACCGCGTAGGTATTACAGTTTTCTATGAAACAGTAGATTTTTTTTTAAACAACCGACGAACAATTTCAACGCGGGGTTAGAATCATCTACGTACCTACAAAATAAATTTTATTATTTATTTATTTTATTATTTACTTAAGTTTAGTGCCTGCTTGGTTTGATTTAATTGAAACACGTATCACAGGGGAAGTCTTTAAAAAAAAAACAGCAAAAAAAAAACTTGATTGCGGCAGCGGGCAATATGGGCTAACTATGACGAAATAATTTAATTTTAGGGAATATAAAGCGTAAGTGGCAATTAGAAAATATTTTAAAGAAATTAGGGGTATTTATTAATTAAACATAACTGACTAAATATGGGTGTACTACAGGTACAGTGCGTGCCACTAAAGATGAGACTTGACACACCACGTGGTTTGACTTGCGCAGTAGACGATTTATGGGTCTCTTTAGCGGTATGAAGTCCGCGCCGGGGCGTCATCGGGGCGGCGGAGGGAGCGGCGGGAGGCGCGGTCAAGTCTCATCTTTCGTGGCGCGTATTTCTTTCTTTCTTTCTTTTACACCTCTGCCTAACCCTTCAGGGAATACAGGCGTAATGTTATGTGATGTTATGTTATTATATTTTTATTTTTTAGTTTATATTTTTTATTTACCTATTAAGTATTAATGCCTCGTTGGTCTAGTGGTCGCAAGTGCTACTGCTTAGCATGAGGTACTGGGTTCGAATCTCGTGTCGGGTAAATGTGGTGTTTTGCCCTCTGGAAGTAACTCAATAGCAACCCGCGGAGTCTGGGTTTGTGCCCGGTTGATGGCAATAGGTTCGCTCCCTATTACATTACATGGGACTTAAACATAACTGGCGAAATGTGGGTGTACCTATCTACTATAAGTGCACCGCTGCCTAACCCTTCGAGGAATAGAGGGTTGATGTTATGTAATGTAGGTATGCAATTAAAATAATGGACCGTCTGAAGCTTCGTTTTCGTTTTCGACCATAAACCAACCGAAGCTTGTGGCAAGCCGTTGGGTTCGTACGGACGTAATAAAATCACAGCGATTTTCTTTTGGGCATTTTATTTTCAACGTTCTGCTTAGCGCCGAAAGTTGAAAATTTCAACAGTGTGTTTTTTCAACACGCTGGGACGAGAGTGCGTACCAGTGCGTTGGATTTTCAACGCTTGGCTTTACACCGAGAGTTGAAAATCCAGTGCGTGATAAATTTCCGCCGCGACTTTATTACGTCCATGCGTACGTCAGCTTAATTAGAAGTTCGTGAATTGTCACGCGTTATTCGGCCTACTTCGTAAAGCTCAACAATATCAGGTGACGTTCGGCTTAAATCGGGTCCACTCGTGATTTCTTTTAAAACCATTGCTATTTCTATATATTTTTTTATGACTAAATCATTTTCGCTATTGGCAAAAAATCCATTTTCGGTCGGACACTAAATTAAAGCCAGAATAAAGGTGTTTTTAGAGTCTGTTGGTACTATATTTTTTTTCTTGTTAACCAATACTATGACTTGTTTTACATTTGGTTTTAGCCAGCCCACCTCGAAAACTCATCAAAAGGTTAGGTACTGTGTTTGTCACTTGAGCAAACGCATACCGTATTTGAATAGCATCAAGTCTGAAGTTGGTGAATACTGACCTTCCCTCGTTCACCGACAATCAGGCGCTTTGGGTCACCTTTGTATCTTATTAATGTGATTTTGGTTCAGATACCTGAACTTGCATGTTTTAATTAACTAATTCCTATTTTTTTTTTCTTTCAGAGTTCGAGTTTTTTTATTCTATCAAAAATATTTTCTACAATAATAATGAAGGACTGGCCCGCAATAATTATGGTGGGAAATTATCAAATAACTTTACTGCACCTACACTATTACACTATAATTTAAATAGCTATTTAAATAGCTTTTCTGTACCTACACTATAGTTTATACAATATCACACCACAAGTACCTGTAGCTAATAATTAGTTCTCTTGGGAAAATCAGCTATAGGTATACGAATTTCTCCACCATGTTCGCGACGAAATATCGGGTTTCCAATAAAAAAAAAAAAAAAACGTCGATAAACAGTTGCCAGTGACTAAATCATTTTTTTATTTTCTAAAATGCTTTTGACAGTTTGACGTTGTCAAATGCCAAATTTTGACACTAACTTTATCAAAACATTGTTCGGAAGTCGTTTTTGTTGTGTACTGCCGGTGTTTTTATTTTAAAATAACAATGGTCTCTCGCAATATCATCAAATTGGGAGCCCTAGAGGCTCCGAATACAGCTTTCCTGCTTTGTGACATCCAGGAAATATTTCGTCCCCATATCAAGTACTTTGGCGAGGTGGTCAAAGTCGCAAATAAAATGGTAAGTTATAGACTGATTGTTGCGTAATAACCTGTTGCTATCTGTTTATTATCTATTCTTGTAATCCATACGAGAATTTGATTAGATATTGGTAGGATCTCTGATATTTTTATTGGTAAATAAATGGATACAATGTCGATAATAGTGCCTGTTTGGTTTGATTTGTCTGCTTCACCAGACATTGGTCCTTCGACAAACATGGCCAGCCATTGGTCCTTCGACAAACATGGCCAGCCCACTGCCACTCTAGCCTGCTTACTCTGCAAGCTATGTCGGTAACTCTGGTTCTTTTCCAGATAATTTTTCCTGATTTTATCCTTCAAAGAAACTGAGCATAGCCCGCTCCATAGCGGGCAAAATGTGACGTTATTTAAGGCTTTCTGTTAATGTTTTTACACCTGCAGCCTGTGGACTATGTACACACAGCATACATACAGTGCTCTGCAAGTGCAGTATAATAATGTGTTCAGGGTACTGTTTGGGCTGCCGCGCCACTGCAGCTCTTCAGCTATGTTTGCGGTTAAAAACGTGGATGTCTTTTATGCCATCATGCGGAAGCATTGTGTGTCTCTTATGAGGCGCATGCAGGCTAGCTCGAATAGCCTTCTGAGGGTGTTTGTGGGCCACTGGGACTCACCAGTGTGGCAGCATTGGATGCGGCTACACACTGCGGGTGGATGTGTCCAGGGCTTGGCATAAACCGGCACTCCTATGCAGTGCTACTTTGTGATTTTCTTCTATTACTTAAATTATAGAAACTCAGAAATGAATTATAAAACATTAAAATAAAATAACAATACAACAAAAAATTGCAGATAGCGGCAGCAAAGCACTTCAAAATACCCGTGTATGTCTCTGAGCAATATCCAAAGGGTCTTGGTCATACTTGCAAGGATGTCAATACTACAGATACTGCGTTAGTTTATGAGAAGACCAGGTTCTCAATGTATACTCCAGAACTAGAGGAAAGACTCAAGAAAGACGTGCCTGAACTAAAATCTGTTGTGCTGTTTGGCATTGAGGTAAAGATTTTAAATAATCCGGCTTGAAGAACCACTATGTTTTTGGGGTTACAATTGGTTTTTGCTTAGCAGGAATTTAGTAATTTAAAATGCATGCTAGCCTCAATACTGTTTAACTGTGGTATATAAACCATATAGCTTTTGAAGGAGCTCCTCTGTGAAAGTTCTATTGCTACATGTATTTCAGCAGTCAAGCAGCATGTAAAAAAGGCACATGAGACATTTCAGCTTTGTCTGTGGGATAGCAATGTATCTGTGATGGCTCTTGTATTGCAAACGTCCATAGGCAGTAGAAACCACCTTCTATCAGACGGCCCATAGACATCTGTTCCACCGCCGACGACCGAGAAGCGAGTAGAGCTAGCAACTAAAAATAAATTGGCAAGCAACTAGCAGCAAGTGCGCGACGGGGACGAGCGATTACTTACTAGTATATGTATGTACCTACCGAGCGTGAGTCTCTCAGTGGGTGTTCTGACCGTCAAGCGAGTGTCACTGAACAAGTACTTACTTTCTTTGTTAACTCTTGTCACTGCAACAAACGAGTACTCTGTCGCTGAAAACCAGCGCTGGGGTTCTTTCTTTGCGTCATTTTTACCGTAAATAAACGTATTTTCTTTCTTTTCTTTATTCTTACTCGGTGTGAACAGTCAGCAATCACCTGTTAATATATATATATATATATATATGTATCTCTGTGACTTATACGGGACTTACAATCGTTTGTATGTTTGCGTTGGCTGCCTGACAGGTACCATAGGCTTAAGTGCTATCCAATAATATGAAAAAAAAAAGTGGGGTTACCAAACTAGACCTACACTAATTCTGACATTTTCACATTTTCAGGCCCATGTCTGTATAGAACAGACAGTGATAGACCTGCTGAGCAAAGACCTAGTGGTACATGTTCTGGCTGATGGAGTATCCTCCAGGTCGCTCATGGACAGAGGACTAGCATTGCAGGTTGGTACTTGATTATTTTATTAACAGTAATTACTACTAACCGTGAAGCTCTGGCCTGGCCTTTGTGGTCGAACGGAGGCGATTCACGACTGGGATGAGGGACGAAATTCGTTTGCACCGAATGTGTTAACTATCTGTATAGGAATTCAAACTGGCGCGAAGGAAATAGTGAAAGTTGCGTGACTGCACCGCTTTGTGCTAAAGTAAGACCTAGAGCTAAATAAGTTTGACGTCAAATTTCCCACCCTCATGAAAAAAGGCAGAAGTCAAATATTCTATACATTTGGGTTTGGGGCCCATTTTTATAGCAGCCGGGGGACAATCTAAGTTTCTTTCATAACATTTACAGCTTTATTTAACGACAACTGTCGACAGGTGCCGTTAAAGAAAATGTGTAATTTTTTCCATTTTTAGATAAATTTTTTCGCATCGTCAGTTATGTTAACTAAGGCTCTGGTCATACACGCTCCTGGCTAGATTACTTGCTTATTAAGCTTAAAAAAAACCTCGTTAACCCGATGGTCCCGGCTATCATTTGTAGATCTTTGACAGTCGTTACGGGTAGTCAGAAGCCTGAAAGTCTGACAACCAGTCTTACCAAGCAGTATCGTGTGGGTTGTGGAGGTCAGATAGGCAGACGCTCCATGTAAAATACTGGTATTCAGTTGCATCGGTTAGACTGGAACCTGACCACAACATAGTTGAGAAAAGGCTACGCAAAACTAAAAGTATCTTTACTAATTCCAGCGGATGGGTGTTTTGTCCTGTTTTGTAACCACTTCGGAGAATGTTCTCTTCAAGTTAATGAAGGATAAGAAGCATCCTCAGTTCAAACACATTTCCAAACTGAATAAGGAACCAACTGTAGATACATTAGGGTTTACACATAAAACAATAGATGTATAATGGCCATGAGATAAAAATGTAATCCCTGAATTCTCAAATGACAACTAACGCCTAGTAAAAGTTATAGTTTTTTTTTCTTTAAATCTGCTATTTTTAAGTGGTCGTAAGTTTCCTAAAAAATCCAAAGATTATTGGATTTTTCAAATCCACAAATACCTAGTTATTTTATTCTATTTACTGCATGTACTGGTGGCGCCATCTGTGCACCTCGTTTCACTTACAATGTTCCATTGAGTTGCATTTGAGAAGTCGGCCGAAAAAGTGATAGTATACGGTTATATTTTGTGGTTCTTTTGAATTAATGTGTGATATATTAATGACTGATGAGGTTCTTATTTTTTTTTCCGTTTTTCTATACAACTTATTGTATTTTTTTACTACGTTATTTTATATGGTAGGTATTAAATGAGAAATTGTACAGAAGCAAAGAGCCAGCTTATTTATTTGAGATTGTCCAAAAATAGTAATACACTCCATTTCACAGTTATTTTAACTCTGACAGCAGCAACCCAACGACAACCTTATTGTAATGAGAATAAAGATCATTGTAATTTTGACAGACTTGTCAGTGGCAGGAAACCAACAGAAACCTTTTTGTATCGATGATAAAGATCACTTTAATTTTGACAGACTTGTCAGTGGCAGGAACCCAACAGCAACCTTTTTGTATCGAGAATAAAGATCACTGTTGATAGACTTGTCATTGGCAGGAACCCAACAGCAACCTTTTTGTATCGATGATAAAGATCACTTTAATTTTGATAGACTTGTCATAGGCAGCGACCTAATTATAACGAGAATAAATATTACTGTAATTTTGACAGACTTGTCAGTGGCAGGAACCCAACAGCAACCTTATTATAACTAGAATAAAGATCACTATAATTTTGACAGACTTGTCAGTGGCAGGTACCCAACAGCAACCTTAATGTATCGAGAATAAATATCACTGTTATTTTGACAGACTTGTCAATGGCAGGAACCCAACAGCAACCTTATTGTAACGAAAATAAAGATCACTGTGATTTTGAAAGTGATCCAAAAGCACGAGGTGAAATAACTGTCAAAGTAATGCGGAATACCAGTATTTTACAGGGAGCGACTGCCTATCTGACGTCCACAACCTAGTTACTAGCTAACACGATACCGCTTGTTAAGACTGGTTGTCAGACTTTTGGGCTTCTAACTACCCGTAACAACTGTCAAAGATCTACAAATGACAGCCACCAACGACTTAAAGTGCTTTTCGAGGCACGGAGGTGTTTTGGCATGTAAAGATGATCACACATCCACGGACCAACCGCGACAAGCGTAGCTTAACCTGATCGATCGACCCGTGTGGCCAGCTTATTACTTAGCCACAAGCCCCTTATTTTGAAGGCATATAGTAAAAGGTTTTTGTACAAGCAGTACATTGAAAAGTAAAATACTTAATAAAATATAATATTTTAAAGTATTTGGTCGACCGGTTTCGATTAAATAGGCTACTGGTTACAAAGATAGGTACATAAACTCACGCCTTTTTTTCACGAAAGTAGGCTAAAACTACAGAATTAATGATTCTTTCTTCATCCGCCTTCATACATCTGGTTACACATGCACACAATTACTAATACCCGGTAAAACATCTTGAACAAAAATGGCGCTGACTACGCAGGCTGATTTTAAATGAAAACGCACCCCGCTACGTTCATTCCTTAAAGTTTTGTTACGGCCCACCGCCGCTAGGTGGCGCACGACGGGACTTACTGGAGCCATTTCGTTGCGCCAGTCGGTACTCTTCACGCCGCGCCGCCGCCGGTAAGGGGCGCCGCGAGTTTTTTTTTTTTACTAAACAAAGAAGAATTCCTTCCTTCAGATTCAATGGCGGATGACGCCTTATGCATTATAATATTCAGATCTTATTTCAACTCAGAATACAGAATTGTACCAGCATCGTCCATTAATTATCGAAGCCTTCACAGCGGCAACAGCCGCACCAAGGATATTGTATTATCGTTTTTCGCGCAGGCTCAAGTTATTTTCCGGTTATTATACGAGAGCTGTGCCCTGCAGTTTAATACATAAATATATCAAGAAACCGGTTTTGCTGTCACCGACATAGTTTTCCTTCCTCCATCTTACCATTTTATGTAGCATTCTTTGGGAAGCTTCAATATAAAAACTACTACCACCATACCCGTTTCTGCCGCCAAGCAGCGTTGGTAGTCCCGGTTTGAAGGATATATTTTTAATCTCGGAGACTAAATTGACATTTCCAATGTTACCTGTTTTTGGCAGTTTTTAAATAGTGATGTACCACAATCGGATTTTTTCCGTAATATACGGTTATACGTAGTTGTAGGTACGGTATGCTAATCGTAATTCAAGTAAAAGTTTTGCTAATTACCGGGCTACATTGGCAAGTGCTGGACAAAGACAGTTCAGATTATGAAGATTACACCACAGTACTCATTTGCTCCATAAAGGAGTATGTTTTGAGTGTAGAAGCTCTCCAATATGTTAACCAAGGCTGATTTTCCTTACCTGACCAGTTTTGGGTCAGACATCTAGCTGTAGGTTGAGTACTTGAGGTGGGGACGCCCAGTCATTGTGTCCACCAATGGTGGTTTTACTTGGGTGCTTGGAGAATTGAAATTTGTATGGCAAAATTTCTATCGACGCCCGGCCCATCTTTGGTGTAAAAGGTTTAGATGCGCGAGGATGTGCGAGGCGAGAATTGAAATATTTATTAGTATAATATTGAACTTTATTGAAGTATGAATAGAGCATTTATTTACTTTGTAAAACGGATATAGAAATCTCGCACTGGCCATCCAGGACCCGCACGGTCTCTCTCCGTCAAGCGCTGACTCGCGATTTCTCGCGCTAGCATGCGCCGGCTACCTCCGACCATCGCGAGACATCTCTGCATACTATATTATCCGCTGGCCACATTATTTTAAAGTTTGACATTTGCAGTTATCAATTTAGTCTCAGAGATAAAAAAAACGGACTTTAGGTGCTGGCGTAATTACAGCTGGCTTTTGTTTCCGAGTAGTTAACAAACATGCGATGCTTCATTGATATCGTACACTGCTTTCCCTATTTAGTTCGCAAACATATAACAAATATTTGTTCTTCTCTCTAGTTAGGTCTCAAGTTTCAAGTGTCAAAAGTTTTTGTTTTCGTTATATATGATACGTGAGAAAGAACTTCGTTCCTGACGGGGGTCCCACGACCGTACCCTTTTTTTTCCTCAGAAGGTGATGGTAAAACTAAAATATCTTTACTAATTCCAGCGCATGGCTGCTCTAGGCTGTTTCGTAACCACAGCGGAGAATGTGCTCTTCAAGCTAATGAAGGATAAGAAGCATCCTCAGTTCAAACACATTTCCAAACTGAATAAGGAACCCACTCTAGATACATTATGGTTCATTAATACAACATCTAAATTATAAGTTATCTAATGGCCATTTAGGCCAGAAATCAGAAATAATTTATTTTGCCATTAGATAACGTTGTGTCAATAAAAACGGTCGTGTTAATTTTTACGGGGTTACTTGGAAATTGATGTGTGCCCGGGATGAAATGTTAAAAATTATTTAGTTTTTTCCGAAAAATCACATTATGACAATTGTTCGGAAAAGGTCGGGTTGGCTTCTTCTTAAATCCATTTTAAAAAAAAATACATAAAAAATACTCCTGTGTTTTGGCCTTGCAATTCCAATTGCAAGGCCAAAACACAGGAGTATTTTTTAAAGCTTTTCCGAGTTAAGGCGAATTCGACCAATCTTTATACATAGTGTAAGTCCCTGCGAATAAATTTGGAATTTTTGACAGTTTTCATACAAAAACTGTCGGATGTCAATTTTATTCCACGGATAAAATATGACAGGATGAGTTAGAGCTGATTTTAGCTCTAACTCATCTTGTATTTTTTGGCGACTGTTTACTTTATTTTTTTAATTTTATATGTATTCACAGTTTTTGTTTTATTTTTTATATGTTAAGATGTACTTAAACTTGACATTCCATATTTTTTATTTTAAGAGTAATTTTAATATCAAAAGTGTATCAGCTCTGTTATCCTTGTTCGTACATAAACAAGGCAAAATGAATTAAAATTATAGTAATTATTTTACAAAATGTCCGCTTTAAATTTCTAACGTGACGATATTACTGTGGACGTCCACGTCTTGGCGTCACTATAACACAGGGAAGTAAAATGTATAGAAACATAAATGTAGACGCTTTTAAATTTCCGTCCACGATAACATCATAACATATTTTCATAATTATATTTTATGGACGTAGATGTGTACGTCAATGATCATAATATCGTGACGTTGGAAATTATAAAAGCGCACAATACCTAGATATTTAAATAAGTGATAGGGACTTGAGACAGTTTTATAACCAAACGATTGTAATATTCTAACTTTTTTCAAAATAAAACTTTTTCACACATACCTTGTTTTATTTTCAGCGTCTCCAATCCATCGGTGTCTATGTGGGCACTTCGGAGAATGTCCTATTCAAGCTTCTGCGCGACAAGGACCATCCGGCATTTAAACAAATTTCTAAACTTAATACCACACCTACTGCTGACGAATTTGGGCTTAGTCAGAAAAGTGACTAATTGTAAAGAGCTGTAATAAATAAGGGCAAGATTTATAGAACGCATTTTGACTATACTTCGCAAAATAAGAAAGCGTTGCATACGAATTTGTACCTTATAACGTTCATATTCAAAGTTGATAAGCAAATGTGAGCAACCACCGCATACGAATATGAACGTTAATTACATGCGAATATTTTTTTTATATTCGTATGCGAGTGAAGTCAAAGTGCTATCTGTGAATCTTGCCCGAAAGCTAATGGGCTCCGGACATGAAACCAGTTTACGAACCAATTCAGTGAGTTGGGCCGCTGCACGGGCACGGAGACGCTTCGGCAGCCGCTACTAGAGGCGACATTGTCAATATGTTCCAAGCAAGGCACCGTTTACTCGCATTACGACGCAAGTGACGTATAAAAACTGACGGCTTTGAAGGCGGTCCGTGACAGAAGTTGTGCGTTCAACCGCTCAACACACTTTCGGGTTGTGTCAAGAATTTTATAAGTAGGTACTCTAGTTCTTTCACAGTTATTTTACCTCTGATTTTGCATTACTGTCAAAATCAGTAATCTTTATTCTCGTTACAATATGGTTGCTGTTGGGTTCCTGCCTTTGTATAATCACAGTGAACTTTGTTACAACAAGGTGGCTGTTGGGTTGCTGCCTCTGAAAAATCTGTCAAACTCACAGTGTTCTTTATTTTCGTTACAATAAGGTTGCTATTGGGTTCCAGCCACTGACAAGTCTGTCAAAATCAGAGTGATCTTTATTCTCGTTCCAATGTGGTTGCTGTTGGGTTCCTGCCTCTGACAACTACTCTGTCAAAATCACAGTGAACTTTATTCTCGTTACAATATGGTTGCTGTTGGGTTGCTGGTGCCAGGGATAATATATCTGTGGAAAAACTAGATGCTGTCGGCGGGCGACTCCGTGCTCTATGGGCCGCTGACTGATGCTTATACGAAACCAGTCAGTACTGAACTATCTTCAAATTTATTCGTACGTATACACGAGGTCAGTGAAAGGCCAGTGACTGAACTAACTCGCAAACTGGCCTCATGTCTGGAGCCCATAAGACTTGCATTCTAATTGCCACAGCAATCGCAATCCGACGGATTAAGGAAATTGCTATTCCATAGCTTCATGTTTGAAAAATTCTGATCAACAACGTTGCTCAAGTGTGTAACACACTTTACAACGACAAAGCCTTTAATTTTTACAATTCAACAACATTCATCAAGCGTCATTTACGTTGTCGAGCAGACTAATTTTTCAAACCTATGAACCAATGGATTAGGAACTTCCTTCAAAATCTTTCAGATTGTTATTGAAAGTGTGTTACGCAATTGGGATGCTGGTTTTCAACAAGCGGAGACATGATATGGAAACAACCAATTCGCTATTATTGCGTTAAGCTTTGGATTCCTGGGAAAGCGGTTCCTTCATATTATAGTGAGTGTGTGTCCATGGAGTTTCTTGCCCGTTCTTATCCAAAGGTACCTACTACGCTTTGGAATGGGCAACTAGCTTCATATTTCTGACTGACCGACTCCTTGACGATTCAAAAGTACCTGTAAATGGTTTAATTGAAATAAATGCTTTGAGTTTGAGTTTAACGGCCGTCATGAACATCTGTCATTTTAAGCAATATTTGACATTAAGGTGGAACCTTCGACCATGCCCGCGAAATTCAAATTTTCTTATGTTTTTTTCATTTTATAGGTCAGTCTCAGATCTCATGTTAATGATTGATTGATTTGCGGTCAACTAAAACAAACAAACGCTCTGTATTTGGAAAGCCAGTATAGTTTGACCGGTCATCACTTTCTTACGAAAACAAAGTTTTACTGAAGCTATAAGATAACGCATACCTATTACCTACCCACTTCGGTAAACCGGGCAATTTCCTGTATTTTAAACTGATTTTTGGAAAACGTTTAATTATTTTTTAAAGTAAGTAATTTATCAAAGATGTCTATATTTATCAAATGATTATTACCCTCGGTTTTTATTATACTCGTTGATAACTAATCGTAACGGACGTATCCAATGATATGCTTACCTTTTTCTTACGAATCATTTTGTCCATTTAATTTTCTATCATATTTTATTGTTAGTGATATTTTCAATAAGTTATTTCAGATCATTTATCTACAAGTTTGTAGTCATATTTAGGATTTAAAATGCTGATTTGACTGCGGGCAATTAATAAAACAATTATATTTTAAGCTTACAGTGTTGATGGATTAAAAAATAAATTTTAAAGTTGTAAATTCAAAATAATAAGTTATAAAAAAAACTAAAAGCTCAAAAGTAAGTACTAAAAATATAAGTTTATTTTAAATAAAATTTCCTCACCATTACAATATTAATGTAGTTTAGTAAAATATAAATTCATACCTTAGGATTTTAGAATGAGGAAAATAAAATGTAAATAATATTGGAATAATATAGATTAGAGGTTTTTGCAAATCGCGAGCGCTCGGAAATTGGTTCTTACTGGCATTGAAATAAGGTATAATCCATGTTGTACAACGTGGAGACAATACGACAATAAATTAAACTTCTTATATCTCGTGAGCATGACATTCCCAGTCTGAATAAATAGTAAATAGTTTAGTCACTATAGCTTGTCAAAGATTGGCATAACCCATAGTCGGTACTAAAATCTTTATAACATTGTTTCCAATTCCAACTTTATGCAAGTGTAAATAAAGTTACTTTTAGACCGACTAGTACTGTTGAGTCATAAAAAAATATGAAGTTGTAAGGCAAATTGAACCTTATGAGTTGGAACTAGAGTTGTTTTTCCTAAAACTCATGTTTGTTTACATGTCTGGCAAATAAATTGTGAACGCAGATAATGTAGTTTGTTTTAAAAAATCACTTTTGTATTTCGATGTTAGGATTTATATGATTTTAAAATACTCCTACGCATTAGTATTGCCAGTTTTTCAGTTATTGTCGTATTGTCTTTATATGGAATCAAATATGCGAGAAAAAAAAATCCGATCAAGAAAATTAAGGAGAAGTTACGTATTCCTTATTTAGAAAATGCATATAAACGCAGGTACGTTTTATTAGCTGAAAAAATAAAGAGTAAGTTGGGGTAAGTTCGGCGCTGGGGTAAGATTGAAGACGCTAATTTGGCAATATTTTTAAATGCTGACAACATCGTGTTCTGCGCCAGGAAACAATGGCGTAGGATTTGATTCTTACGGTGTTATCCCAGTGCCGAACAGACCCTAATTACTTGTATTTTAACTTAGCTATATTAATTTTAATTTATATAAAAAAAGAAGTATGTTTAAATTCTTTACCAATTATTTCACGTGCGCTCGTGAGATGCAAGAACTATAAAAGTAACTTATATCGAATATTATATTTTATTAAAAATGCAATTAGTTTTATTTCAACAGCGACCATTTCAGTTGCTCCTTCGCCGATTGTAACACCTGGAAATAAGAAAAACTAACATAGGTATAGAATATTATTACATTACAATAATTATGTATGTCGGGATGGCCTCACAAGACCTCACCTCTCATGCACGAGGTTGTGGATGCAAATCCGGGCAAGTACCAGTGTGATTTTTTCAATTCATATGTATTTTCTAAGTCTATCTTGGACTTCATTGACATTGGTGAAGGAAAACATCGTTAGGCAACCGGGACTTTCCGCCTGACGCAGGTCTTCACCGGACACGGCTGTTTCGGGAGGTTCCTGCACAGGATAAGGCGGGAGGAAACGCCCGGGTGTCACCATTGTGTGGATCGCCCGGAGGACACGGTGGAGCATACGGTGGAGGTCTGCCCGGCTTGGGCGGAGCATCGCCGTGTCCTCGTGGAGGCGATCGGCGGCGGTGATCTCTCGCGTCCGGCCCTGGTTCAGGCCATGGTACGGAGCGAGAGGAAATGGGAGGCCGTCACCTCCTTCTGCGAAGCGGTAATGCTCGCGAAGGAGGAGGCGGAACGCGTGAGGGAGAGGCAAATTTCGCGCCCTCATGCCCCTAACCGCCGTAGGAGGAGACGCCCAGGGCGTCGGGAATCGCGAGGCGATTTCCGGCCACCGTAGGCGCGGGCTTGCGGACGGTGAGCAATGGGTGGCTCACCGTCCGATAAGGACCAGGCCCGGGTCGACGGCGCGTTGTGTTCCAGGCGCGCCTCAAAGAGATGTCAGCAGATTTGAAGGGGTCCACTAGGGCCGATGCCTGCCGGGGTTGCGAAGAAAACCGAAAGGGAGATCGTGGGCCCCGGCAACAGGGCAACCGAAGGAACACGGGTGGGTTTTAGTCAGTAAGAGTCTGACACGCCCTCCCGCTCCGCCCAGAGCGGGAGAAATTATTTGATGATTTCCCACCCTCAAAAAAAAAAAAGGCAACCGGGACTTATAATTAATTTAAGTATAAAATCGCCTATCCGCCTTGAGCAAGCGTGGTGATCAATGCTCGTGTCTTCTCTTTATGAGAAGAGACCTTTGTTCTGCGGTGGAGCAGTAATAGGCTGCTATTAATCAGTATCCTTATTGCGTAACTTATTTTCGTAAACGATTATGCCTAGTTCGTTTCATTTTGACAGTTCAACAACATTCATTGCGTTATTTACGTTGTTGAGCAGTTTTTTTTTCCAACTTATGAAGCAATGGATTAGCAATCTGTTTCAAATCGAAACAGGTTGTGATTGATCGTGTATTACGCAATTAGGGTACAGGTGTACATGTTGCTTTTATAGTAAACCTCTTTTAAATATCCTACCTTGTAAATTTAAGATACGTGGAAGTAATTTTTTCGTATTATTTATTGTCTTTAAAACGAACGTCCAGGTCAGGGAACAGGATTAATCTACAGTCAGGGATGAAACTGTACGTCAATTTGCAATGTTATAGCCATTTCATACCACCGCCAATAAATAACAACTTTAGTGCTATTCTGTAAAAATCACACCGTGAAAAATTATGTGAAGTGAGCTTCAAATAAGCTGTCATTCCAGCTGATGCTATAGTTTGACCGATACCGCTGTACCGCGACTCAGGAATGCGCGGCGAGGCGGGGGGTGGGACACCGTGAGCGTTGACAAATGAGCGGTGAACCCACAATACAGCAGAAATTCCTAGTGTAGGGAAGTTTTATTTTTAAAAAAACCTAAGGCACGGTATAGGAGTATGGGTCAAACTATAGGCGCTGACACTATTGGCAGCTCACTTCAACTAAGTTTTCACGGTGAGACTGTTGTGATCAGAATACATGGACAATTTAAGTTGGTTAGCATTTAATTACCCTGACTACTAAATTGTGTGAGCCAGGTATGTCGCACATACCTCGTTTCCTAGGTCATAAAAAATAACTGTGTTGAATTGAATTAAGAAATTGTAGGGGTGTTAAATATTACATTCTACCTTTTTGTGTAGTGTTAAATTATTATGTTTTCCTTATGATTCAAAGGGTTATTGCGTTTATTCACCGTAAGGTGGATACTCGGGAACGTATGTCCAAGAATTGACCCTTGGCCTTGTTGGATAAAAGGAATTTATAGGCTTAGAGCGGTTTCTTTCTATGTCCGATCAAAATCCGAATTGGGAATATTCTAAATTCGGACGGACAAAGATCGGATCTAGTGCACCACCCCTCATACAAATAGTACTATGGCTACGTCGGACCGACATTTCTCGGATTCGGTTCGGATTTAGATCAGACGTAGTGCGAAACCGCTTTAAGCGTGGATTCTCGGACATACGTTACCGAGTATCCACATTAGGAGGATTTTTTGGAGTGCTTCAAAACGGCTTTAAATTGTAATTCTCGAATATACTGGCAGTTCAGTACTTGGCATAAGGGCCGTTTTCCGATCACGCGGGTTTGTGCCCGCATGCGTGTGATGGACCCGCAACCGCCCATGCGTGTACCATGCGGGACATGAAAAGTATGAACGAAATGATACGTTGCGGGCGGCGCGCTTACGGGGCAAAAACAAACGCGGTCACAAATCAGCATGATAGAAAATATATGTACAGTACAAATATGTTCTTAATGTCCCTCGGCAAACTTCGTGTTACGTCAGTCGTCGGATTTCTATCAGTTGCCCTTTGCACTTGGTGCAGACCGGACGCTCTCAATCGACTTGGAAGCATATAGAGTTGTTAATACTCTTTTAACTTATGTAATTTATTTAAAAAATGGTAGGAAAGCTGCTAAAGTCGCAGGCACGACATATAGGAAAATAGTTTTACAGCTCTATATAGTTCACACGAAAATCAAAACAAAACAACAATAAAGTACTTAGTTCTGAATTCAAATTATTATACACGATAATTCTGGTAATTGATGGACATGGAAATTAGCATTCGTTTGTATCCGGAACTGCGATGATTCCCGAGGGACATTTAAGAAAATAGAAATATTGTAAATTTTAATGCTTTCTTCATTTTGTAATTTTCCAAGATATACAGGATGTTTTTTTTTTGTTCAAGCTGCTATTGTTTTTCTTTCAAATTAAGCCCATAGTTCCTTTCAGCGTTTTTCGCTAGGACCTATATTTTAGGTTTAAAACTTACCCATACCGGATAGAACAAAAAAAAAACATTCTGTAATCTGAAATACTTACTGGATATAGAATTGCTACTTGCAGAAAGACGAAATCTTGCATGGATAAAGTCCATAATAGTAGGTATCTACATAATGCTTTTAGCATAACTATACAATGTTTTTACACCTACACCAGGTGAAAATAAAATACCCAAAGGTACCAAATTTATGCGTTTAAATGAAAAAAAAAGAAGCAAAACTATTTCTTCTTCATTTTTAAATGACACAAAAAAAAATAAGCATCAAAGAAAAAGCGATACAGCCAATGAAAAGGGGTTGCCAATGAGAAAAATAAATGAAAAAATAAAAATGTTAGTAAATAAAATTTTAATAAGCACTAAATAACTACAATTACAATTAAATGTAGAAATACGTAATGTCAAACTATTTGCCCCCGGTTCGCTTACATATTCATTATGTTCTGTAGAATCTGAAATTTTTAATAAATAAAATCATTGTCAACTTATTATTTTGAAAAACTGTTATACTGTGTAAAAAAAAAACAATTAATATTTCAATTCAGAAACCAAATTAAATCCCAGTGTTTTACTAAAATATCTCGTGAATCTAATGAATATATAATAATACTTTTAATCCCAAATGAATAGTAAAAATATTAAATAAAAACGATAAACAAACACAAAGTGCAAACAAACAATAAAATAGTGATACTTATTTCAAAATATTTATTTAACAAAAATCATAATAAAACAATTAATTAAAATATTAATAACTTTATACTTGAACTACAATAATGTTAAAAACGTTTAAAAATATTTAACAAAAACAACTTCTGCTGACCAGAAATTAATGGCATATTGTGCTGCATCTTACTTAAATACTGATATTATTATGGCCAAATATTATAATAATCATATTGTCTTATGGATATAATAATATTGCTTCATTTTACCTTAAAAAATAAAATCTAATACTTAAATACATTAATTATTGATAAACTAATTCTATTGAGTTCTACTTATATAGTATCAACATATAATTCTCTTTTCGTAAAATGGAATTTAAAAAAATATCATTAATTGATAAATATTCACGATCTCAAGTGACGGTGTTGCCAGATTGAAGATCAATCTGCCTAACCTTTTCCCTATGTTTGGCCCGGCTTCCAGTTTAACCGGATGCAGCTGAATACCAGTATTTTACATGGAGCGACTGCCTATCTGACCTCCACAACCCAGAGACTGGGGAACACAATACGCCTTGGTATGACTGGTTGTCAGATTTTTGGGCTTCTGACTACCCGGAACAACTGTCAAAGATGACAGCCGGGACCAACGGCTTAGCGTGCTTTCCGAGGCAAAGAGAGGTCTGGATATGTCATGGATGGTCACCCATCCACGAAACGACTGCGGCAAGCGTAGCTTAGCCTTCGATCGACCCGTGCGGCTATTATTATTGAGCTACGAGCCCCAAGAAAATAAAAATAATATGTAACCTAAATGTGCAATTATCAATTCGTGAGAAAAGTAAAAATATAAAACAGTACTTACTTTGTTTTTAATAGAAGGATATAAAATTAGACGGTTAAGTAAATAAAGATATAGAAATACTATCACCAACACAAAACAAAAGGATTTAGGCCAGGCGGAGCCAAGGCGCGGAGTTATGAAAAAAAAAAAAAGAAAAAAAAAATCCCTACTGAGTTTTTTTTTTTTTTTTTTCACTGGACCCTATACCTGAGAACCTTCTCGTTAAGGAGATATTAAAGGTCAAAGTTTAATAATTTTTTCTAAAACAAGTTTTAAATTTTATATAACATTCCCCCACAACTCCCGTACCGTTGCATGCACCCGTAAGCACAATGGTTTGCGGGCGGCCGTAAACAGCGAATTTTCACACCAAAAAATCGTTTTCCAGCAATAATTATTGCTAATTGCTACTAAGTTTGATGTACAGAATGTGTAAGTAACGGCTATGTGATGGGTTTTTTAACGCCCTTGACTGTACGTGTCTTGCACGAGGTTCGTGGCGTACACACCGCAATTGCGCGCCAACATCCATTGAGATCGCGAATAATCATCGAATTAAAGAAACTATCGAAGTATCTAGCCATACAAATAAAAAGGGTGGTACAACACTATTTACGAAGTTGGTAGATACAGAAAATTTGTCAAAAAAAAAACAGGTTTGTCTCACCCTAAAGTGGTTGAAAATTGCACTCCGGGAGTGCCGACAAAAGCGAAAATTTGAAAAAAAAAAATCAGCACCCCGGTAATCAACACGTTGATGTCTTTCTAATGTTCAAAAGCTGGTGTCATCACGGTGTCGCAAAAAAATCAATGTTTTTGTCCCATCTCAAAAATGCCCAACGCGCCTTAAGAAGTTTCCACTCCAAAAAAATTTAATAAAATGCTAAGTAATTAAATTACAGTAACTGATTTTCAGCTACGTATTTTACGCTCGTCTTAAGTTGCTCAGTTTTTGTTTGTGCTTAAACCATAAAATAAAAAGCCTTGAGCCAATAGGCATAGTTATTAAATATAACTGGCGAAATGTGGGTAACAAATAATTTGCCCAACCCATGTTGTTGGGTTATGTCTTAGTCGCCATCTCCACGGATGAGAGAATCGCCGCCGCTCGCCATGCTATCAAATTCAATAGAAACTTTATGAATCAATCTCCACACGGCGATAATTTCAAAGCAGTGTGACTATCACCGCGATTCTCTCGCCCATGGGGATGGGAACTAAAAACCGAATTCAATTTAATTTCAGTAACTAACTTAGGGTGAATTTCACTAATGAAATTGAACGCGTTCAAATGTGCTGATCGCGTTGAGTTTCATTGGTGGAATTCGCCCTTAAAGCTCCTTAAATTACGTCTTTTCTGTATCTACCAACTGTCAACCGATACCCAGTGCGCTACACAAGTGACAAACACAAACTCTACCAAAACATCTTATTGACTTGTTCCATTACCTGTGCTACTGTTTGCTCGCCTAGAGGGACGTCTTCCGTGCGTAGAGCGGCCCGGCCGACGATGGAGGTTGGATCGGAGTCTAGAATTACTCTGGAAAAGAGGAAACTGGGTTATAGTGTGCGGAGAATTGAAAAAACAGCATGAAATCTATACTAATATAATAAAGCTGAAGAGTTTGTTTGTTTGAATAGCCCAATTCTTGAGGAAGGCTATTTAAAATCACGCTACAAAGAAAAGTCAGAAAGAAGCTAAGCGAAAACTAAATAATAGCGCGAGCGATGCGATGCGACGCGATTGGTTGGGGAACAAGAATTACGCGGACGAAGCTAGAGAATAATATTGTCTCAATAATGATAAAAACTAATTTTTTAAAGGATTGTAAATTTTCTGCAGTCACCTGTTCTTTTCACAGTTATTTTACCTCTGAGAGCAACCCAACAGCAACCTTATTGGAATGTAAATAAAGATCATTGTGATTTTAGAGTAGTGGTGGACCAGTAACGGCCTCGACTTACGAGTTGTAGGTCGTGGGTTCAAACCCAGGCAGGCGCTTTACTTATGTAAATTATTTCATTACCACTGCTCTCAAAACGGTGAAGGAAAACATCGTGAGGAAACCGGCATGTCCTAGAACCAAAAATTCAAAGACATGTGATCTACCAACCCGCGCTGGGCCCGCGTGGTAGATTACAGCCCACTCTCTTTCGACGAGAGGCATGTGTCCCAGCAGTGGGAACATTATAGACTGATTATGAGATTTTGACAGTGATTCAAAATCAGTGTGGATTGTTGAATGTCTCATATCTTAGAAGAGTTTTAGATTCAAGCTAGGACATGCTGGTCTCCTCACGATGTTTTCGACGAGTGAGCTCTTTAACAAAGTGTTCTATTATGGTGTTTGTGTTCCGGTATTCGTGCATTTTAGTCTTTATCAACCCACAATGTACAGTATCGACCAAAAGTCCATAGGCAAACTCACAAACCAATAGACTGACGCTGCGGTTTGACTTACGACCTTCTTCTATAAGTTGTTACACACACACATACTTACTTTGTCTGCAACTCATACTAGTTCATAATTTCGAGCAATACTGTATATAGCATGCTAGCTCAGTGGGTAACCTGCTTTGGTATATGCGATTATGGCGAGCCGAGAGGGTTCGAATCTCACGTGCGGTAAGCTCGTCATTTTTTAATTCGTAGTTTTTGTTATTTTTTAAATAAAGACTAGTTCAATAATCATTTCTTTTTTGGTTCATTCGTCTTGTTCACATAAATATTAAAGTTTAGCAGGTAGACCTCAGAAAACTAAGTAAATTATTTCGATTTCTGTGGGGTAGACAGATGCCGTTCGTTACGAGTATTAATTTAATAGAACTTTGTTGGTTCGTGGTTATTGTTGGTGACAAGTAAAAGCGGTGTTGTGGTTATTATTTTCAAAATGCAGTCAAATATAAATATTGAACGGAGATCAAATATTGTTGCGCTGCGTAAAAGTGAATGTAATTTACACAAATATCGTATGAAACCAGACTAAGTGTGAGTGTTATCATTTATATATTTCATATTTGACTAAACATAAATGTTAATCAAAGGTATTGTTGATCAAACAGAGGTATTGTTGAGACAGAAGATGCCTTTAAAGTTTTTAAATTTATTATGAGGTTTAATTCGATTAGTGAATGATAAATAATTAGTATGTGTAATAAATACGATGTTATTCTTTGTTCTAGAGAAATACTGTGAAGGTTAAGAGATATTAGGAAGATGCTTGTTATCGAGAAGCAGCGACGTCAAATGGTGAATAAATATGAAATAAATGGTTGCATATCAACGGGATATTTTGCTGAATTATTAAACACGGTATTATGAACCGTTCTCCGTGCACTCTGAAGGCTTGCATCACTGAAGACCAGCTAGGAAACCATTTTTGACAGAAAGGCATAAACAAGAACGTTTAAGTTTCGCACGATAATATTAAGACTTCAAGAGGGACACTGCTATATTTTAACCTTAAAATATTTACCGTTCTAACTTAATAAACAACACATTCGTTATTGCATGAATTTGTGGTAACGATTTTTTTAAGTATGTAAGAAATACGACAAAAACCATATTGAAATATGGTGTTTGTCGTATTTCTTGCAAATTGACCGAAAATGTTTAAGATTATTTTAGTAATATTATTGTTTTAGAATTAAAATCTGTGGTTTAGTTTCAATCTTCTTTTCGTAAAGAAAATGAATACTTAAGCTATAACCTCAATACCAACCAATATTTATTAAAGCCAAATAAAATGTAAAATAATTAATGTAAACAAACTGCCAATATTTAACCTTAAAATCACCTATTTTGTAAGTAGTTTTTTTTTACATTTTGAGTAGTCTAATATTCTTATTTATTGCTTAATTACTTCGACCATGATCAAAGCTTAATATTTATGGCGAAAAAATCCATTTAAAATGTAAAACATTTCATAATTTAAATATGTCAAAATAATACAAATTGCTTCTAAGTTTCTTGAGATCTATATCTAATAAATATTGTTTCATTTTGTTATCACATATCTTTTATTCTAAACCCTTTATTGCAATATCAAAATTAATAAAAAAGGCAGCAATATTGAAAAAATATTATTTTTGAAAACAAAAATAATAAATTTCGAAAAGAAAAAAACCGCGCTGTTCTTTACGAGATCAGAACCTAAGCCAGCTCGAATCGCAGACCAACTCTTTAAAGCCTTCTGCTATCTGCACACACAAGATTAATTTGAATTTTAGCAATGACATAAACTGGCCAATGTCACGCGCATGATGCGTGTGTGTTATCGTGTCTAACAAAAGCGACGGAGATATATTTTTGTTTCGCGAGTACGTGACGACAGTGTGTAAAGCGTTCTCTGTGGTGTTTGTGCCGTGTTATTTACACATACAGATATACGGACTATACCGCGTGTTCACAGCAAAACGACTCTTAACGTGCCTATCCACTTTTGAACGCTTACTGTACTTAAGCTCGGTTCTTATAAACAAAAACGAATGGTTTTACTTACCAATGATAACTACCTATTTTTATTGCAAAACTGGGCATATGAATAGATTCGTAAACTGGCTACTTCCATATGGGAGGGTCTACCATGCAAAGCACTTCCTTCACACCTTCACTTCATTATTGGTAAAGATACAAGAGTCTTAATTTTAACCAATAACGGTCTGTAAATAATTGGAATCGACAATAAATCAATTCTTAAATTCAGTTATTGATTCGACACTGACAGACAACGCACATCCTTAACCGCTGGGTCTAGAAACATGAAATTTTGTGCAACAGTTCCATAATTAACGAAGGTGAGGACTAAGGGCGGATTTTCGAAAATTCATCCCCTATAGGGATAGGGGGGATATAATGAAAGGTAGTGTAGTGAAAGGTCGTCATTTTTACCGATGGGATATCCCTTGTTTACCACACAGACTCACACACACACACTCTCGGGCAAGTAGGTGCCCGCGCCCAGTGCCTTTCATGAGTGCTGGGTGCGAGGACTTATATTGCACTCACAGACACACAACACTCTCCAAAGACACACATAGCACATCTCCTTTTGTTTTGTAAATTAATTTCCCTTCCTCTCAGTAATTGGAGCTTTTCAATGTTGTATTTAGTATGTAAGTGCAATTTAATGTTGTAATACAGGGTGTGAGCCTCGAGATCTGTCATACAGGTCCCGAGCCCAGTATAGACTCCAGCTCTCACAAAGTTTTCAATCTGCCTGTAACCTAAATACCATGTACCAAATTTTTACCTTTTTGAGAGAAATAAATTAATATTGTTAAGCACGCGGCTTATTTTATGAGAAATACCAAATTTAAAAAAAAAAAAAAAACTACTGCTGGACCAAATGATAGAAGTGAAAGCTTACGACGGGAGCCGAGTATACGCGATTCCGCGTCACCAAGCGACTGAAGCCAAGTAGACTCGATTCAGCATCACAGACCCAAGCGTTTCGTTTCGTTCACTGTTCAGAATGAGCGCAAAGTGCACAGAAAGAAGTTTTCACCTCTAAAATAGTTGCATAGAACAGCAAGTATCTCACCCGCCGTCACAGATCTCGTCGAAGGCCAGCATAACAGCATCCAAGTTGTCCAGCAGTACTCGCCTCTCCACGTTCCTTCGTAGGAGTATGCTCACAGACTCGTACAGCGCGTTCAGTACAGATTGCAGGATTAACTGTAATGATAGTAATATTAGTTAGTAAATTGGGTTTTTTGGTTTTTCCAGTCAGTATTATTAATAAGAATACCTGAAATACCCAATAATGTTATAAAAGGGCTCTCGTGGCTAAGTATTATCAGCCACACGGGTCTTTGTCTTTGGGTCTTCAAGGTTAAGGTGGAACTAGTTGATATTTTTTCCATACAAATTTCAGGGGGGTTTTACTCCACTGTTTGACATGGTACATCCAAAGTTAAACATGATATCGTTTTGTTTCATTATTAATTTTGTCTGTGCGGAAACAGAAGAGTAAAATATTAAGCAGTTAAAAAGTTAGGAGCCCACAAAGATTCCTTTTTCTTGTTAATTTTAACGCAACTTTGGGGGTAAATAAGCAATAAAAGAAGTGTAAAATCTCCAAAACAAGGTCGGCACCGACAAAGCTCAATTGTCGAAGAGTTCTATAAACTTTATTTGTAATTGATTTATGCAGTGGTTTTATCATAAAACCCTATTTTCAAAAGGACTTTTCGTAATTTTTTACGCACTCGTTTTACTAAAATAGTTCGGAACGGTGTTTGTGTGCGTGCAAACTAGACGTTGTGCACGTAGACCAGTGTCTAACTGCTCATCACTGATACTATCTCTGTCGGACACGATGCCAGGTGACACAGCGTGCTTTTCGGCCATGCCCACTAGTGAGTTCGAGCCCGCGACTAGTGTCACCTTAAGCAATGCTTACCGAAGATGGTTTGTGGACTGATCCACAGACCGAGCATCCATTACATCCTCCTCGGAAAGCACGTTAAGCCGTTGATCATGGCTATCAATTGTAGGTCTTTGACAATCATTACAGATAGTCAGAAGTCAGAAAGTCTGACGACCAGTCTTACCAAGTAGTATTGTGTTACCCAGTAACTGGGTTGTGGAGGTAAGATCATTAAGGCAATCGCTCCATGTAAAATATTGGTAGGAATGGCTTCTCGCAGGTCAACCTAGGAGGTTGTCGGCTGCTTAATCAAGACCATCCTGTGGATGCCTAAATAAATTAAGGCCTCCAGACAAGGCATAAAACTTATAAACTAAGCAACTACATGTTAAGGGCACGCCTTGTGGGTTACGGACCTCAGCTTAGGGCAATGCTGAGCAGTAAGGATCAGATCGTCATTATTTAGGGACGAAATTAAGTGTCTTATGTCGGGACGTTGTTTAAATGCAAGTCGCGCGACAAACTTTGCTTGCGCGATGTAGGATTTTTGCGTGACGTCACTGTGATGTGTAGTTCGCATGTGGCGTTGTAGATGTCGCTACATTTTGATTATTTGAAAATATACATTAATTGCCCTTTTGTTTTGTTTATCCTAGCAATTACCGCTCTGACCACAAATTACAAGCAGTCTTTGGGCACCCTGTGATCATCAAGGGTCTAATATAAAATGAATTACCTCATTTTCATGTGAACTGCCCATAACGTAGAAGAAGAGGTCCACGTTACTCTTGTATACGCATGTAAGACCTTCCAGCATTATGATCTCTGCGTTGGCTCTGAAATCAGTATTTTAACAAGGTTAAAATCTTCCCCCACTTTTATAGCCATCCACATTCATACTCAAAACTTTCCTGATGACATTTCCCTCATTCCTCTGCATTAAAATGCCAATGCCATGACAACCTAATTCTACATAACTTTTGCGTCACGGATGTCACTTTTAGACTTCCTCTCATATCCATACTCATTTCTTTGCGTAACACCACACATCCCTCTAACCATTTTCATCTTAGCTGTATGTAATTGCCTTTCATTCATCCCTTTTGTGGCTCAAAATTCTGATCAATAAAAGAAAGAAAGAAAAAGTATTTAAAAGACAACATATCTAACCATTGTTTTATATTTTCACCTCAAGTTTAAAGGGAATACGGGAGCCACAGATTGTAACCAGCACGCTTAGCATGATGACAATAGAAACGGGTTTTGTCAACAATCACAACCTTTCATTTTGTCTATTCTTTTGTCAACAAAACCTGTAGAAAACTGGTTTCTAAGGTTGTCATGTTACACATGCTGCCGCCATTTTATCCATCTAGTGTTAATTCTGTGTTTAATAGAAAAATAATCTGATCTACTTGCCATCGTTTTACACAGGGCAGTAGTCTGATATTATTTGCAGTATTACAACGGTATTAGCATTCAGCAATGGTTTCAGCTGTTCTATTTAAAAGACAAATAAATGGTGCAGTTGTTTTGGTGATTCTCTTTTTATACTCTGTGCTGAAGATTGTGCCCATCTTTTGATGTCTTGTCCTGGCTTGGCGTCAGTTATGATGATCCTTACCTGTGTGTTTTGTTAAACAAATTTTTCTCAAAAGCCTTCTGTTCCTTGGCGGTCGGCAGGATATTTTTGTCATAGTACTTAGCAAGGATACGGTTGCCATCATTGTCCAGGATACACATGCCTTTCACGAGGTACAGGGTGGGTTCCTGAAATTGGAGAGTAATCAGATAGTGAGATTTTCTTTTTTTAATTATAAAAATGTGAACTGAAAAATGCAAATTATTTTAGTTCAACAGAATACAACAAAAGCTTTGAATATCTGCATGAAAGGCTTTAATTAAAAGTAACTCTTGGTTTCTTATTGAAAATTTGAAGTTGAGATCTTCTCAAACTCTAGTTAAGAATTACTTAAGGATCACCTTAAGTGCAGTACAGGCTACACTGAAGTAATCATCTTGCAATGTAGCCCCAAACATTCAGTTCTGGTTCCAGAGACTTTGTGATCATTATCATCATCATTTCAGCCAAAAGACGTCCACAGCTGGTCATAGGCCTCCCGCAAGCACCGCCACTTTGACCGGTTCTGTGCTTCTCGCATCCAGCAGATTCCTGCGGCCTTCACCAGGTCCACCTTGTCGCAATTGCCAGAGTCGGCAAAAATTATCGAGACCGACAAAAGACGTGACTGTTCACGAAGCCGGAAACGATAAGAATGTGATACCAATGCATACAAATTTCGAAAGGTTTTTTGTTTATAAGTGTACATGTTACCAAAGCAGAATAAAACCTGAAATAACTACATATTGCGAAGGGAGCTGAACCATTTTACAAATAGAATCAACTTGAAGGTTATTTCGTACGTATGAAAGGAATACCACAAATGACTTACAAAAAGTGATCCTTCCATTGTTGTGTAAACCATTTTCAGGATAATTTGAACGGTTTCTTAATTTATTTCTAAACAAAACATGCAACTTCGAAGTCGTTGACGTGTTTCTGTTTGACAATTAAATTTTGACGCATAGTGTTGCCAAAATTAAATTTTTACATTTCCACGTCGAAACTATCGTTTTGACGACAAAAATATCGTACATTCGGCTAAAACTTAGACTATTTAAACCATCGATTTACATCTCTGCACTAGAGTCTGCGCCATCACCACCACTCAAGCTCGATAGACGCGGTGCTAGTGTCTTTTTATTGCAACAAAGGGCATAAAAAAAAAATATTTTTCTGCCGGACTTCAGTGGTAGCGCCGCCGCCGCGTAACCTATGGCCTCATGATTTTATGAATAAAAATCAGAATTAATAGTAATAAAATTGGTACTTTCTATATTGTCATAAAGTAAATAAAATATAATTATTGTGTTTATAACTAATGTTGCATCAATCTTCGGTTCAGCGCCATCTATGATTTTTTGTATGTATTTTTATAACGAAACGAAAATTGAAAATAGAAACAAACTGATAATTAAAATTTGATTTCAAGTAATGCTTAATCTAAGTAACAGATGCCGCTCTACTACGGTCGCCATAAACCGCTAATAGGTGTCGCCAGTGATTCATTCATCAGTATTATTGAGGTACACTGAAATATTAATTTATTTCCAAGCCATTCAGTAACTAAAGCAATCAGAGTAACTTTAGAGGCCTGTATTATAATGACTAAAAAAGTAACTGCTCGCATTATGTCCTAATAAAAAACTAAGGGATAGCGCTGCGAACAATAAAGCGAAGCATGCCAAAACTACACCTCCGGTCTGTGCATACACGGTCACACGCACGCATTTACAACCATTTAAAAACAAACTACTATCAAACTACACCTTAATTTAAGTGCACACATGTGAAAGAAACCGGCCTCAGTCCTCACGTCACTGTTGACAGCGCTATGTCTTGGTTTTTTATTTGGTCTGAGTTCGATGCATTGTATTTCAGTAATTACAAGAGCTAAGAGCTCATAATATTCTTTATGTTTTCGGCCGAAAACGAAAACGAAATTCGGCCTGATTTGCATTTTCGGCCAAAAACCGAAAACCTAATTTAAACTTAAAATTACGCGGAACTTTGTGCTTTTCTCAAAGACATAAGTAATTATAATTATAATACCTAATGGAACTATCTGATATTAATTAAATGCGAGAAAAAGCAACTTTTCAGCCTTCTCTCAGTTATTGTGGTTTTAGTTTTTATGTATATATATGGATATTCTCTGAATAAATTCCCAACAGTCCCAATATTCACACTTCATTTTTTGCTATCGAAAATTTAAAAAACGTTGTCCGAAAACGAAATCAGAAATCATTTATTTTGCAAAGACTGTGGGTACAAAATAAGGTGTTCACATTTTAACATTCTACCTTACGGCAGGCAAAGGTAATAAGTAGGTATATAAGTTTCTAGATCCACTCAGTTGAACAAAAAACAAAAGCACATAAACAAAGTACAGTGGATGGATGGAACAAATATCATACATGCATGAATACAATAAATAAAACAATAATCTAATTCTAAAAATAGTAATAAACAAAAAAAAAAATTACATTTGCACCAAAATATAGATTACCTAATATAACATTATAAACTCTTATCAGTTAAAAAATCATATACTGAATAATAGCATTTATTAATTAATAATGATGTTAGCCTCTTCTTAAATATACTTAATGACTGATCTTTAATAGTATGGGGAATTTTATTATATATGACGGGCCCCATTGACAAAATACTTTTTCTCAATAATGCTGTTTTGTGCCTACCTCTGTACATTAGATTTTTATATTGTGATCTAACAGATCCTGGCCGTGTTCGTATATCTTCCATTAGGGTAAATAGGTGTCTATTAGTTCTAACAAATATTGCAACTTCAAGTATATACAAAGATGGAAAGGTGAGTAATTTTAGAGACTTGAACACCGGTTCACAGCTGTCGGTATTATTAAGACCAGTCATTGATCTTATGCAACGTTTTTGAGCTTTGAATATCCTCTCCCTCTCAGTACAGTTACCCCAGAAAATAACTCCAAATCTCAAAACTGACATAACTAGACCATGGTATGCTGCCAGCACAGTGCGAGTGTTTATTTTTTTTTGATAAGTTATACAGGGTGTTTGGTGCATCGTGTGCCAAATTGAAATGGTCGACTGGGTAGGTCACCTGCTATCCTTTCAGACCCCTAAACACTTCTCATGCCCTGTGGATTTTTTTTCATCGACTTTTTATTGTTTTATTAAAAAAATACCCAAATTTTACAGTCAAGTACAAATAAAAAAAAAAAGTGTAAGTCGTAGCCTCTGAATTTTTGTTTTATTTAGCTGTGTATTGTATTACAGTACTTTTAAATTCAAAACTAGTGACATTAACCATGTAGTTTTTTTTTTATTTACTCGCAAAGTTTCGGACTTCAATTAAAGCTGTCCATGTTACAGCTATTTACATGGCTATAAAAAAAAATACAAAAGCGACCGGGATCTTCCAACTCCCTCAGAAATTCTCTAGTCTATTCTCTTGCTAGTGATGTGCCACATGCCATAAAAATCTTTTTACAACTTTGTGAATTCGCTAGAATTGTGAATCGAGTCACAAAATACTAAATTCCAAATTATGATTTAAAAAAATATTTTTGCTTAAATGATACCTCAAAAACTCATTAAATCTGTTATCTCACTCTTATAAGGTAAAATCTGTCTCGTATCTCTCTGGGGGGGGTTACTAGAAATAAAAAATAATTGCATTTTTTTTTAAAATGAGTTAGGTCTGGGGAACGTGCCGGCCATGCAATAGGGCCATCACGACCAATCCACGCATTGGGGAACACATCGTCGAGATATTCCCTCACAGTCAAACGCCAATGCGCGGGACAGCCGTCATGCTGGAATACTTTGGGCACATTTTCATTAAATACGGGCACCTCGGACACTAATTCGGGCAGGTCGTTTTGAAGGAACTCCAAATAGTTATCGCCATTGAGGTTATCGGGCAGGTAATGCGGTCCAACTACCTGATTCCCAGTCACTCCTGCCCAAACGTTGGCGTTTGACTGTGAGGGAATATCTCGACGATGTGTTCCCCAATGCGTGGATTGGTCGCGCGCGATGGCCCTATTGCATGGCCGGCACGTTCCCCAGACCTAACTCCGCTAGACTTTTATGTCTGGGGACGTGCCAAAGAGCTGGTATACGCCACGGAGGTTCCAACAAGGGAGGTACTACTTCAACGCATTGAAACGGCGTTCACTAAAATAAAGGAGGAAATACGACTTCGTACAACAACTGTGGAAATACGAAATAGATGTCGGGCCTGCATTCGCAATAGCGGCCAACAGTTTGGGCAGAATATGTAAAAATTATTAAATAAATGTTAAAAATGCAATTATTTTTTATTTCTAGTAACCCCCCCCCCCCCCCACAGAGAGATACGAGACAGATTTTACCTTATAAGAGTGAGATAACAGATTTAATGAGTTTTTGAGGTATCATTTAAGCAAAAATATTTTTTTAAATCATAATTTGGAATTTAGTATTTTGTGACTCGATTCACAATTCTAGCGAATTCACAAAGTTGTAAAAAGATTTTTATGGCATGTGGCACATCACTAGCAAGAGAATAGACTAGAGAATTTCTGAGGGAGTTGGAAGATCCCGGTCGTTTTTGTGTTTTTTTTTATAGCCATGTAAATAGCTGTAACATGGACAGCTTTAATTGAAGTCCGAAACTTTGCGAGTAAATAAAAAAAAAACTACATGGTTAATGTCACTAGTTTTGAATTTAATAGTACTGTAATACAATACACAGCTAAATAAAATAAAAATTCAGAGGCTATGACTTACACTTTTTTTTTAATTTGTACTTTACTGTAAAATTTGGGTATTTTTTTAATAAAACAATAAAAAGTCGATGAAAAAAAATCCACAGGGCATGAGAAGTGTTTAGGGGTCTGAAAGGATAGCAGGTGACCTCCCCAGTCGACCATTTCAATTTGGCACACGATGCACCAAACACCCTGTATAGTACGTATGCTGACTTACTTAACTTCTTACATACTTCCTCAGAATGCGGTTTCCAAGTTAGTTTATTATCAATTAAAATACCGAGGAATTTTGTAACATTTGTTGAGTCTACTTTTTGTCTATTGAATTCCACATCATAATGTTCAGCACGTAAGCGCTGTTGAAAATGCATAATTTGAGTTTTTTGGAGATTAATGATTTAGCCAATTAATTATTCTTTTCAATGTATTTTAATGTCTGTTTCGTAGTAATCTTTATTGCCGCATTTTACTATAGCCGTACTATCGTCTGCAAATAACACCATAGGTTGTTGAATGTGACGAGGCAAGTCGTTAATGTATAAAATAAATAACAAAGGTCCAAGTACACTTCCTTGGGGAACACCAAATTTGACTTCTCTATAGTGAGATAGATATTTATGTTCTTTTTTTGTTTTTATTCAAATCCTCGATATTTCTGTACATTGCTTTCGATTCGTAAGGTATGACTTTATCAGACTCAAGACATTTCCTCTGCTGCCGTACGTGTAAAGTTTGTTAACGAGAGCGTCGTGGTTTACGTAATCGAATGCTTTCGTCATATCAGTAGAGATAGCGGACACGGGAGTTTTATGGTCAACACTTGGCATTACATTATTCAGCAGATCGTATATTGCCATATTAATATTTTTATGTTTTCTGAACCCCTTTTGTTCATCACATAAGATTTTATTTTTAGTTAGGAATTTATCAACTGTCTCGTATATAATTTTTTCAAAAACTTTGGAAAACACAGGAATTAATGCCACTGGCCTATAATTAGCCATGTCTTCTTTGTTATTCTTTTTATACAGTGGTTTTATAATTACTTTTTTGAGATTACTGGGGAAGATACCTGAGCTAATACTTATATTCATAATGTAACTCAGTGGTACTGCTATTATGTCGGCCACAAATTTAACTACAGAAGTGGTAATGCCATCATAACCGAATATTGGCGAAAATGCATATTTCATCCGAAAACCCACAGACTACATAATACTTAGTAGGTACGTAATGAAAACCGAAAACGAAATTCAGTTGAACTCTAGTTGTCGTCCACCACGCGGGCCCAGTGCAGCCTGGTGGATGGTACATGGGACAGTTACAGGGTATTATTAGTAGGAAGGTATCGTCTATTGGTTTTTGAAACTTATTTTTAGCAGAGAACTTAACTTAATAATTAAGTCGGTAGTAAGGTAATTAACGTCCTCATCTCCCCATTTTTGTTTCATATACCACTTTGATGAAACTTTTTACTAGGTACCACAGAGAATCCCAGAATAGAGTTCCAATTACAATATTTTCGCGCCACATTTTGACACATGGCGGGAACTGGGAAGATGGCAGCCAAGAATAGACTAGACTACTCTTTGATGTCACCGAATCAAATTACCAAAGTTTGAAGTTCCCTTGTTAATACGTTAGAAGTTTTAACATTAATATTATTATTTTGAAATGTTTTAGGTACCTACCGCTATGTCATGGGGTTTTGGAAATAAGAAACTTTGGTATCTGAGCTGATAGACGACTTAAACTATCCATGAATTTTGGGAGAGTCAGAGAGATTTTTAATGATAAGATTTGTTTTTCCAGGGTCGCAAGCGCAACCGGTTCCCGGAAAAGGCAGTGATTCACTTTAGCACGGGATCGAACGAGGACTAACGAGGCATTATTTTCAGTCTTTTCGAAATTCCCGCTCGATTCAACCTCCATAAAATAGGTTATGCATTTACGTGCCACATAGCTATAACCTCGCCAAAATGGCGGCAAATACAATAAACCACATTAACCAACCCTGGTATTACCCACTATGTTTCTTAATTGACATTTACCGATACTTACCTTCTCATTTCAGCCCTCTAATTACCTTTAAAATGGGCTGAAACTACCTCGAAATATAATCTGTGACTGTTACGACCCCTGTAAACGATTTAAAGGTATAAACAAGAAATATATAGTCGCCATTTTTATTTGACCCCTCATTTCACGAAGACGTAAAGTGTTGCCAGGTCAAGTTATGCGAGGTGGTTGAATGAAGTCCACCATTTTAAATTGAGTTCTCTTTTTTCAAAAACTGGTTGTGTTGGGAGTTTAACTAATTTTGGTTAGTAGACTGCTGTATTTTGGGAAGGATATTCATAAATATAAGAGGACAGTCTCTGGCTAAATCATTTTAACGCCAAAACTGAGGGCGAGCGATGCGTTGGTGTGATTTAGATATTACGATATGGATACGATACGACTCTGATGATATTTATTATGCCAAACATCACGACTGTATTCCTCGATGGGTTAGGCAGAGGTGCACCTTAAAGTCAAAGTCAAATAATTTATTTCAAATAGGCCCATGTATAGCACTTTTGAACGTCAAAATTTACAAAATAATATAATTGATTCTAATCGCCTTCCAAAAGGTAGTTTTCGTATGGAGAGGAATGGGCAAGAAACTTCACCGTTACTCTTTTAAAAAGGTTTACATTAGTTTGTATAAGTACGTACATTAGTTAAATAATTATATGTGAAGACGCTGCACCTAGAATAAAATTACTATACCACAATAGGTAAAAAGAATTAAAATGAAGCAACGACAGATAATTTAATTATGTGATAGATACATGGTGCTCACGTAGTGCGTGAGGAAATAATCACAGAATGTAAATTAAATGTCATATAACACAAAATTATAAATTTTACAATTAAATTAGCTACCAGTTTGATTGTGTCTTGATTCTAAATTGTCCTATGGAGCAGGACCAGCATGTTTCCAAGCACTTTTATCTTGGATATAATCCTCTAATTTGTAATATGCTTGTTTACAAAGTGTACTTTTAATATGAGTTTTAAATTTTCTTTCATTTAATTGCATTTTTCATTCATCATCATTTTATTGCATCACAAGGTATTTTGTTGTAACATTTAACACAGTACCCCATAAAAGATGTAAGTACTTTAGATAATCTGAAAAATGGTTGATCTAGTTTATCTTTATTTCTACAATAGTATTAAAATTATGTGTATCACTTATTTTATTAAACAGATGTGGATTTTTCCTATCTATACTATTACCTATATACTATACTTACTTATTTATTTGTTTGTAAGATTTCTACTCACTTTCTCGAAATCGGCTCTGACGATTTCGATGAAAGTTGCAAGGGATTTACGGGGGAGAAAAATCAATCTAGCTAGGTCTCATATCTCGGATTATAAATGCGAAAGTTTGTGAACATGAATGGATGGATGTTTGTTACAAAAAAACTACGGAGCGGATTTGGATGAAATTTGGATACAAAGATAGTTTATTAACCTGTATTAACACGTAGGATACTTTATCTCGATATTTCCACGGGATCGAGACGTACCTACTTATGCGGGTGTGTCAGTTATATTCAAGTCCCATGTAATAGGGGGCGAGCTTACTGCCATCAACCGGGCAAAAATCCAGATTTCAGGCTGCTACTGAGAAAATTCCAGATTGAAAAACCCAATAACACTTAGCCCGACCCGGGTATCGGACCCAGGACCTCATGCTCAGCAGTAGCGCTTCCGACTTCTAGACCAACGAGGCAGTTCTGTATTAAGTATAAATATTAAGTATATCATCATCTGCCTAGCCTTTTCCCAACTATGTTGGGGTCGGCTTCCAGTCTAACCAGATGCAGCTGAATACCAGTATTTTACATGGAGCGACTGCATAATTGACCTCCACAACCCAGTTATTGGATAACATGATACCCCTTGGTAAGCCCAAGTTCACACTGACATAAAAATATCGCGGCGAGATTTTATCGCGGACTGTATTTTCAACTCTCGGTGTTGAGCTGAGCGTTGAGAATCCAACAGAGTGCATCCTAGCGCGTCGAAAAGTCACACTGTTGGATTTTCAACCCTCGGCGCTAAGCAGGGCGTTGAAAATCCAGTGCGCGCAACAAATCTGCACCACTTCTTCCCAGCTAAAGCACTAGGAAGTGGTGAAGGGTGGGGGTTTTGGGGGACTGTCTTATATAATTTTGGCGTTCAAAAAGTGCTGATTCTGAGCCTAGTTTGAATAAATGACTTTTGAATTTGAATCGCAGCGGGAAAAAATTGCCCGCTTCTGGGCAGACTGATAATTTCTCCCCTAAGTAATTTCTCTAAAACTTATCTTTCAAAAACATTATTTTAAAGACATAACATGAATTACGTTGTTCTTCTAAACTACGCAACGGATTTTGATTCGCGTTTCGTCATCATTTAGAGCATGTATTCTGGAAGGCTTTTGTGAAGGTATGATAATATCATTAAACTTGCATATAATAAAGAAATATCGATGTTTTGATATGTCGTAAAAACCGCGCGGCTTTATTCTTCCATGATAAAATCGTATGCTTTAAAAGCTGTTACCCGTCAAACGTTCAAGTGAACTGACAGACGGGTCTCATAGCCGCCTCTAAATAAAACATGCTTGAGCTTAGGACGAGAACCGAGCATTTAATGATCGCTTCATTACTTGGGAATTATGATTATGACACTGGCAGAGTATTTAATTCAGTGTTTCAGGTTTTCAGCAAGGAATTAGATGAGTTTCCTGACTGTAATATACCCCTTCGTGCCTCAGATAGCACGTTAAAAGAGCGTTTATACTCAAAGTGGGCAACGTCGCAAATAGCTGTCAAATATTTCGATGTTTTGTTTAATTTGGCAACATTACTGTATGGAAATAAGAAATGTGGCTAACTAGAGGACTACAATATTAATAATGAATTGCAAATATAACTCTGAATTTGATGTTGTAACCGTTTTATGTGTAAAAAAGGCACTTAGTAAGTTTTCAAATACTTTTTTACATCTAAAACTAAATATTCGGTGTTACGATATTAATTATTGCATTTCATAATCAATATTTTAGTTCCCTAGTTAGCCACATTTCATAATTTCATACAGTAATATTGCCAAATTAATCAAAACAGATAAATATTTGACAGCTATTTACGACGCGACGTTACCAACTTTTAAGACAAACCCTCTTAAGCCGTTGATCCGGCTGTCATTCGTAGATCTTTGGTTCGTAGTCGTTACGGATAGTCAGAAGCCAAGAAATCTGACCATTAGTCTTACCAAGGGGTATCGTGTTACACCAGTAACTGGGCTGTGGAGGTCAGATAGGCAGTCGCTCCGGTTAGACCGGAATCCGACGTCAACATATTTGGAAAAAGTAACATGGGAAAAGGCTAATTGTTTTTTTCTGATTGTAAGAGAGCTAAAAGTCTGTAACTATTACATTTTTTTTTTCGTTCGTCATCTCGTAGTTGACCTCTGAGATCATGACTACTTAACCGGGCCTTCCTGTGGGTGCCAAAAGCTACTACACTTAAAACCTCCAGCCAGGGGTTATTAAACTATGCTAATTAAAACTAGGTGAACGCTCGCTCAGGGCACCCCCTGTGGGGTACGAACCTCGGCTTAGGGCGTCAACCGGAGGGAGGACATCAAAGCTGGGACGGACTGGAACTATTTAAATGACCACCTCATTGGTCTAGTACACGTAGTAGACTGCTCAGCTTATGTTGGATTCGAATCCCAAGTTGGTATAAGTGTAAAATTTATTGGGGTTTTCCATTAGAAAATTCTCAGTACTAAATTCTCATTTCATTTTCTCATTCTCATTTAGTTGGTTTTATTATTTTTCTTTATTATTCGAATTAATCCTCGTGCAAACTGGCACGACGGGAAACGTGTTAAAGTTTTCTTAGAATATGTTTTGTAAGAGTCGCGTCGCACCACTCTGCATGAGGCTTTGACGTACATTTTCGTATGCACGTGTTTCTGTGACAGAAATAAACCTATTTTTCTTCATTTCTTTTATTATTAGTCTGAGGTCTACATCACTGCTCGGATATTGGCAATAGGGTCACATCCTGTGACTATTACACGAGACATATTACGGGTGAAATATCCCAGTAAAGTCTGTCTACTTCGTCGTCGAATACTAGCTTGATGTTGTAATATTAAACGTTAGTCCGCACAATGGTCATGGAATGCAAACAATTAAAACTTGAACAATGTGAGTTATTAATTGTATATTTCTATACACACTTTAATGGGGATAGCTGTCTGTCGGCACTGGTACCAACTACATATGTCGCAATGATAGTTGGCCGTCTGTCACACCAACATGTAATGTTGAACTATGTTGAATAAACTTTAGGTGTTGAAATTCTTGAATAGGTACACTATTGCAAAGTGCGTTTACATTCATGATTTGGAGATCACCTTTTAAGGCGACGATAATCGACTTTGAATGATTTTATTCTGAAGATCACGTCTAAACGAAAAAATATATGTTAAATGAGAGCATTTTCTTAATAAATTAAAATATGAATATTTTAGATTATATTTAAATATGAATATTATTGGTCTCTTATAAATTTTATTAACTTTGCTGGAGGGGGTTTTGAGTTAGCTTCGATAATACGTAATTAGTCCACTTGGTGTATATCGATAATGTTATAATACTTCCTGTCACTGTTGTTTATCTCACAAGTAGTGGTATACGGTAATAAAAAACTATTTAACAAAAAAACTACCATGTTTCAAAAAAACACTACAAAGTGAAAAATTACTTTAATTTCGGAAGTCGGTGGCAAAAACTAAAACATAGATCCAAAGACACCGACTTCCAAATCTTAAGGCGACGATAACCGACTTTTAATTATTTTTTACTGAAGCTCACGTCTAAACGAGTAGTGTTAATGATTTGAAAAAAAAATATATTTTAAATTAGAGCATTTTCTTAATAACTTAATATGTGAAATTAATTTGTAAAGTTATGTCTAACGCGGATAAAAAACTGAGAATCACGCAAAATCTATCGAGCGTATTTTTCTGACACCTTCACCATTTTCAAGGTAATTTAATTATAGATCTTTTAGTATACATGTTTTATTAAAATACCTTTTATTTTATGTATAATAAATTAATAATGCGTCTAATTTGGGACAGCGCTCGTTGATGGGCGAGTCCTATTAGGTACCGGCTGGACATACGACGCGTTGCGTGAGCTCTATATAGAACACGCAAGACTCACAGGACTGGCATATATCTGAATCTTAAGCAAGAATTGTTTGTCTTAGGTAGGTACAAAATCATAATAATTATCATGTGATAATTATTATGATTTTGTACCTACCTAAGACAAACAATTCTTGCTTAAGATTCAGATATATGCCAGTCCATCAGACATACAGACATCTGTATTCCCCTAAATATTTAGTCAGAGGAAAGAGTTAGCTTACAAATAATTATGGTTGGGCCATGTTAAGAGGATGAACGAAAGGCGATTAGCAAAAGGTAATTACAAGGCAGATGTGTGTGGAAACGCCGGGAGGGGACGCTCTAGAAGGATATAATTTATATAGTGACTTTATTGGTGATGTTCTTGAGAAGGAAAAGTATGTACTACTCGCAACCGGCGCGCGTGTACTCGTAAACGATTATGACTAATTTGTTTAATTTTGACAGTTCAACAACATTCATTGCGTTATTTACGTTGCTGCGCAGATATTTTTTTCAACTTATGAAGCAATGGATTAGCAATCTGTTTCAAATCGAAACAAATTGTGATTGATCGTGTATTACGCTATTAGGGTACAGATGTATGAACGTAAACAAAGCAAAAGGAGTAGGAATGTGAGAATCATAGCAGGTGGCGTTCTGATGAAATCCAGTCTCCGGGCTGCTACTGAGAAATTCCAGATGGTGAAACCTTATACCACTTTGCCCGACTCGGGAAACGAACACAGGACTTCATGCTCAGCAGTAGCGCTTGCCACCACTAGGCTTACGAGGCAGTTATAATTTATTTATAATGCTAATATTTTAACGTAGATGTCGTGAGTACTCTTTACCTATATAGTTTTCAAAAAGAAAGTAGAAAAAAAAAAACAACCGCCTTCCAAAAAAATACTACAAAGTGAAAAATTACTTAAATTTCGGAAGTCGGTGTCTTTGGTTTTGAATTTTCGTTTTTTGCCACCGACTTCCGAAATTAAAGCAATTTTTCACTTTGTAGTGTTTTTTTTTGGAAGTCGGTTGTTTTTATTTTTGTAAAAAATTTTTATTTTTCCATTTTAGTCACAACTAACATAACACTAACATAACAGGTAGTGGTAATCGAATTTGACAACACATACACAAATTCGATTACCACTACCTGCTATGTAAATAACAGTGACAGGAACTTATCATATCATCCACATACTAAGTGGGGAAAAAATACGTATCATTGAAGTTAACTCAAGAACTACCCAAGCAAAGTTAATAAAATTTAAATGGGACTACCGTTGAAGTATGACATACCAAACAAAAAAAAGAATCATCAAAATTAATAATTGGCGGAGTAACCCTGTGACAAATATACAAAAAAAAAGAACATACATTCGAATTGAGCACCTGAATTTGTTGAAAATGAATAAAAGAAAAATTCTCTCTTTTAATTTTGTTCCCGACATTTAAGGCGACCATGACAGACCACGCTTCGGTGTAAAAGAATCCACAAGCGCAAACTAAACTTCACAGTAATACCGCGCTTATTGTTTGACAGTGACATACCTCGGTACCGCCATACCACCTACCACCATACTATCGTACCACTATTCAGTTGAATACCACGATTCAAGAACAATACTTTAGTCATTAATAGCTTTGACCATAGTCACAGTATAATAAAGTAACAGTATTATGTCTCGCCGCTGAGGTAGACCGCGGCGAAGGTGGTGTGACGATCTAATTATGTTTGCGGGGTCAATATGGCCTGAAATTAGATTATAAAGATATTTCCGCTTTTCCGATTTTTTTTCTGTCCGCCTTTGTACCTTTTTAAGTGTGAAAAGTTTAAATAAATAAATAAATATTTGGAAGGAAAAAGGAGAGGCGTTTGCCTGGCTGTGGGACACAATACAGGCTAACAAAATAAAAAAATGTCTCCGCAGTGATCTTGAAATAATTATCTACAGCCGGTCATTGCAAAAAAAATCCACGTCCGTACGTAACTGCCGCGCGCTCGATACTGTTGCATACTGATATACACCGAGATTTCGAAGCGCGTCGTTTCGGCCGTTTTCTATGAAGACAAAATACTGTTACTTATTTATACTGCGACCATACCATCGTACCACTATATAGTTGAATACCACGATCGAAGAACAATACTTCAGCCATTAAATTGTTTTATTGTCTAAAGTATTCCTGAAACACTCTTTAGAAATAGTGTCAGAAATTTTTTACCTGTCTACAGCGAAGCCAAAAAAGGAGGGTTACATGTTTGACCTGTATGTACGTATGTTTGACCTATAGGTATGTGTGTCCTGTCCTGTCCCTATATTCCCTCGTAACTACTAAATGACTGAACCGATTTTGGTGAATGTTCAATAGATACGTCTTTATTGCGCGAGTGTCACTGGGTATATTAAAATTACTAGCTGCGCCTCATAAGTCTCGATCCCGTGGGAATATCGGGATAAAAAGTATCCCATATCCTAATTCAGATCATGGTCTATCCATGTGCCAAATTTCATCCAAATCCGTCCAGTCGTTTTAGCGTGAAAGCGTACCAAATAAACAAACAAACTCAGTTTCGCATTTATAATACCTACCTACTTAATTAGTTAGGTAGTTAGGATATGTTTGCACACCTGTTCATCATCACTGTCATTTCAGCCGAAAGACGTCCACTGCTGGACATAGGCCTCCCCCAAGCACCGCCACTTTGACCGGTTCTGTGCTTCTCGCATCCAGCGCATTCCTGCGGCCTTCACCAGGTCATTGGTCCATCTAGTGGAAGGCCTACCAACGCTATGTCTTCCGGTACGCGGTGGACACTTCAGAATCTTTCGGTAACATCGGCCATCTGTTCTGAGAGCAATGTGCCCTGCCCATTGCCACTTAAGTTTGGCAATTCGTCGGGCTATGTCGGTTACCTTGGTTCTCCTACGGATCTCTTCATTTTTGATTCGATCACGTAGGGAAACTACGAGCATAGCCAGGCACACCTATTAAGGTAGGATATTATATTAAGGTTTAAAGAACAATTCAAGTTAAGGCAAATATATGATTTGATTTGATTTTAGCAACGGATTCGCCCTTTTTTTTTTGTGTGGGGAATCATCAAATAACTTCTCCCGCTCTGTGCGGAGCAGGAGGGCGTGTCAGACTCTTCTAAAACCCACCCGTGTTCCTTCGGTTGCCCTGTTGCCGGGGGCCACGATCTCCCCTTTCGGCTTTCTTCGCAACCCCGGCCGCATTAACAGTATACCTAAAAGAATATTCAGTGTTTTATCTCGCTCCCATCTTCACCTTCGCCCTCTTTAACATACTCCATCACTCCACATAGAACTTAAAAATGAGTAGCGAAATGAAGCTTACATCTCAACCTACCCCTATAGGCAAGGCTCGGATACCGGTTAAATTTTCAAACCGTTATTTTGTACTTAACTCAAAAACCTTTACATTCGGTTTCGTTCGCAGAAACCGGTTTTTATTAACGGGTTTTGGAGAAGTCTTTACAAAGTCAAACCATTTATTTCAAATAGGGCCATGTATGCCACTTTTGAACGTCAAAATTTACAAAATAATATAAGTGATTCTAGTCGCCCCTTCCAAAAGGTAGTTTTCGTATGGAGAAGAATGGGCAAGGAACTCCACCGTTACTCTTTTAAAATGTTTTACAATAGTTTATATAAGTACGAACGTAAACGTTTTTTCGGATTAAACGGTTTAGAGCAATATTAACCTGTTTTTTGTTTAGTTTTTATTCAACGCGGCATCCTCACAAATAGTCACAAGTTGCAACGCATTTACCGACGTGCCGCTCGTCGTATAAACCGGGTAATTTAGGTTAAAATAAAGTTCTTAAAACATTCACGTTCTTAAGAAAAGTTCGGAGTAAAACCCAAATAAATTGGTTTTAACCGGTATTTTTTAAACCGGTTCCGAGCCTTGCCTATAGGGAAAACAAGCCGTGATGTATCATCATTATTCCAATTCATTCACACCAAAACCTCACACTTTTCTCATTCCCTCATCAACTAACGAGTGATCTCGAATGGCGTGACGAATCGATTCTGAACAACAATAGTTGTTACAATGGCCAACTAATTGTTGATATATCGGCCGATTTCACAGATAAACGGTGTGAGGTGTTTTTGTAAGAACGACGCTTGATTGTGGGGTATGTGAGGACAAAAGTGGTTTAAGATAGGAATTAATGGACTGCATTAACATAACACGAACGAGGGGATTGTGGCTAAGTAATAACAGTCGAACGGGTCGATTCATACAGTTAAGCTACTCTTGCCAGTCTGTGGATGGGTGAACATCTTTACATACCGAGACTCCTCCGTGCCTTGGAAAGCACGTTAAGCCGTTGGTGCCTGCTGTCATTTGTAGATCTTTGACAGTTGTTACGGGTCGTCAGAAGCTCGAAAGTCTGACAACCAGCCTTACCAACGGGTATCGTGTTACCCAGTACCTAACTGGGTTGTGGAGGTCAAATAGGCAGTCGCTCCATGTAAAATCCTGGTATTCAGTAATAACAGCCACACGGGGCGATCGAAGCTACGCTTGCTGAGGTCGATCCGTGGACGCCGGACCGGTGATCATCCATGACTTATCGAGACCCCTCCGTTTCTCGTAGCAGGTGGTTCTGTAGTTTCTACCTTCCCCCATAGGAAGAAGGCTTGAATTTGTGTGTTAGTTTCAGTCCCATGAAACCCATGTTATATCGGGCGAAACTACTGCCATTATTGAGATATTCTTAATGGAAAAACTCAGTAACTAGAGTCTGGTCACACTAAGTCCGCAATGGAATAAATGGGCAACCCCAAAAAGTTTTATATATGGTATACTTTTACATCAGTCAGTTATGTCAGTTTCGGGGTTATAAGTAGATCTAATGATTTTGATATTTTGCCTTTTGATTTTTGCATAATAGATTATGTGTAATAGACTATGTCGTATCTATGCTCTACCTCCATACGATGATAAAACTGTATCAAATCCACACTGCATCGTGCTAAAGTGACTAGTATTTACCAGGAATAAATCAGAATGCAAACAAAATAACCTATCAAAAACAAAAAGACAAACAAAGTATCAAATTCTTTTTTCGTAGTACAGGATGGTGTTGCCGTCTATAGATTTTTAAATTCTACCGTTTTTTTAATTATGCAGACTTAGCGTGGCTGGACATAAAATGGGGCTGTCGTTGGTGCAAATAATAAGTATACAATATACTAGAATAGATACACAGATATATATACATATCCTAAATAATAGATACATAAATACTAACTAAATATATAAGCAACAAAAATAAATGAAAACTATAGAAAATTACAGGACTCTAACACTTTCTATTAAATTGGAATTTGATTCGAAATCCCATGCTCAGCGGGAAATAAATAAATGATTAATGTACAGGTACACACGTAAGTTTTTCTTCAGTAATTCAGCTCTAATCACACCAAACAAATTAGGAGTGACTTTATTTTTTTCGTACAATGAATCCTTGAGTCCTTGCAACTTGGGGATGCAATCTTGAATTGAGATTGGCAACTCGAGACTTCGCGTACTAAGTGTCGAGATTCGAGATCACGAGTTTTTTTTTAATTTAATTAAAATAAAAACTACTTAAGGTAATCGTGTTACATATATTTTGTAAATAAAAAACATAATCGAAAATCGAAAAAAAAAAAAACAGTAATTAATAATCATTTGCAACGCAGTACGCAACAAATCGGTACACATACTCCACTCACACTAAAAAGTGCTTCTCAAGAAGTTTAGTGTATATGTATACTAAGTCGTTCGTGCTGTCTCAAATCTCGTTCGAGATCGACTAATACGGTCGAGATCTCGATAGAGATTGTCTTCCCACGAAATTTTATCTCGAGCCTGTTTTCTTCTAACCTAACCAATGAATGATAAATGATATTTATTTCTATAAATTGGTTTAAAAACACTTTTAAACGTCAAAATTATGTAGTTTGAGTTTGGTGTTTCCTAAATTACTACTCTGAGAAGAAAGACCGAAACTCAGAATTAATCCTAACACATTTCTTCTCGCCAGTACTAAGGGCGAAGCGTGATACAGTCACGCAAATACAATGATACTAAACTTTGATTAACTGCACTAAATCGTTAATCTCTCGTTAACTTAAAAGACTATAAACACTATCATTTCGTACACTTACTAATTAAAAGCAAAACAATGGGCGATTTATTCTTGCTTTAGAAGTAATAAACTACTTACAAAAAAATGGTTTTAGAAGAAACGAGTATTTGTTATAATACAACTGACCCGACAAGCGTTGCCTTACCCAAATTTCAATTCCCATAAAAAAGGACTTTCAATTTTCCCCGAATTATCCAATATACCGGACAATTTTTCTATTTTTTTCCCCTTAAAACCTTATTTGGACAATTAGAAAATACAATAGATGTGGATATATTTAGTACCTTTTCCGCTATTTCTAAAGAGCCATAAAACACCCTGAAAGAATCGACACATGTTTCACCTCTCAACGAGGCATCTTCAGGATGACGATTGTCGCTAACTCGAACACGGCGTGTTGCCACACCGACCGCTGAATGCAGCCTGCATTCAGCAGTCGGTGTGGCAACACGCTGTTTTTATGGCTCTTTAGAAATAGCGGAAAAGTTACTATTATAAATATATCCACGTCTATTGTATTTTATAATGGATTTCCGCAAGGTCACGCTTGAATTAATAAACTATCTTGGACTGTTACGAAAACAAAACACAACAAAAAATTGCCAAAATTGTCGACGATACCCTTTGGTAAGACAGGTCAAACTTTTAGGCTTCTAACTACCCGTAAACTGTCAAAGATGGCAGCCGGGACTAACAGCATAAAGTGCTTTTCGAGGAACGGAGAGGTATCGATATGTAATGGATGGTCACCCATCCACAAATCGACCGAGGCAAGCGTTGCTTAACCATCGATCGACTCGTGCGGCTGTTATTATTTAGCAACGATAATCCTTTAAAATAAAATTTTAAATTGACTTGCAACGCCCATTCATTTAATACGCAATGGCACAACGAACCTTTTTTCTAAGATTCCGTACGACCACATTTATTATAAGTACGACGCAATCAAAATCTACTTCCAAAAAAACAGGCGTGAACAATTAATAATGCCCCGATCCGGATATCAAACCTGGTACAATTACGAATCGATCACTTGGTTCAGTTCATCAAGAACAATTAATATACCTAAAATAATTGTTTTACGGTAACTAATGTTTAATGGTCTCGTTAACCAGCCGTTAACGGTATTTGGTTTGTTTCAGTTTTCGAACGATTAAAAAAAATGGGTATTTATCAAGCGTGAGATTTTTCGGTATTTAATTTTTATTCTCGAGAATCAACTGTCGTGCGTGTTCGTACGAAAACGCATCAGAAGTGTGCGCGGCCTAAGCCGACGTTCACACGGACGTAATACAATCGCGGCTATTTTTTTTCGTGCACTGGAATTTCTACGCTCTGCTTAGCGCCAAGAGTTGAAATTCCAACAGTGTGTTTTTTCAACGCCCTGGGACGAGAGTGCGTCCCAGCGCGTTGGATTCTCAACGCTCGGCTTAATACCGAGAGTTGAAAATCCATTGCGCGATAAAATCCCGCCACGATTTTATTACGTCCGTGCGAACGTCCGTCGGCTAACAGTGTTTGGCGTCAGAATGGCGCGCGACAGTCTCGACTCTGAACTCGTTGCACTATTGACATGAACCCACAAGCACAGTTGGTATTATAATTTATGTATTTATCTTAGTTAGAAATTTAACAGATATCGTGCAAACCTCTATGGGTTCACGATATTCTATACATATTTCTTTCATTTAAGGATGCAGTCTAAATATTAATGTCAGTAGCAGCCCGGAGTCTGCAAAAAGTGCCTCCGATAATCTACTCTTCGTGTGGTTAGTGACTAACATGGTGTCTGAGTTTTAAAGCCGCCCATGGGCTTCTGACTTGGCACCACATGCCGTCGAGAAATATCTCTCAGGCATGCCGGTTTCCTCACGATATTTTCCTTTACCGGTTTTAAAGCAAGTGATAATTATACAATACGCACATGAATCCGACAAGTCAGAGGTCGTGCCTTGGGTTCGAACTCGAGACCTATGACTTGGCATATCCAGGATAAGTGCTTGGAAACATGCTGGTCCTGCTCCATAGGGAAATTTAGAATCAAGACAAAATCAAACAGGTTGCTATTTTAATTGTAAAATTTAGAATTTTTTGTTATATGACATTGATTTTACATTCTGTGATTACGTCCTCACACACTGACTTATTAATTTTAATAAATTAGGAAAATCGTCTACTTTTACAATGTTTGTAAATATGTGAGCACCACGTATCTATCACATAATTAAATTATCTGTTGTTGCTTCATTTTTAATTCTTTTTACCTATTGTGGTATAGTAATTTTATTCTAGGTGCATCGTCTTCACATATAATTATTTAACTAATGTACGTACTTTAACAAACTATTGTAAAACATTTTAAAAGAGTAACGGTGGAGTTTCTTGCTCATTCTTCTCCATACGAAAACTACCTTTTGGAAGGGGCGATTAGAATCAATTATATTATTTTGTAAATTTTGACGTTTAAAAGTGCCATACATGAGCCTATTTGAAATAAATGATTTGACTTTGGCAGTCTGATGGTCACACCACTAGGCTCTCACTGCTATTATCATATTTTAAAGTTATCCTTATCACACTCTCATAGCAATATAATAATATTCATAAAATATTTAAACAAGAACGCGATCGAAACAAAACAGTCTTAGATTTATGAGATGGTACACACAAACATACCTACATACATAAATACAAGTTGTATGTGCGTCTTACTACACATTACTCGGGAACTAGTCGCCGATATTTCATTATACATCATTTGGGGACCGGGTGTGCTGTACAGGATGTGGTCGAATTTGTAATTGTTTATTTTTCTTTGATGACAACACCGTACGCATTTGCAGAGTTTTTAAATCAAATTGAAGTGTCTGTTTGTACTGTCACAATTACAGTTTTTTACTAAATGCAGATGAAAATATTTACGGTACATAAACAAAAACTCAATTTAATTTTTTTTTTGTCTGTCTATCTGTCTGTTTGTTCCGGATAATCTCCGAAACGGCTACACCGATTTTGATGGGACTTTCACTGGAAGATAGCTGATATTATAAGGAGTAACTTATGCTACTTATATTTTAGAAAAACCGCGCCGCGCTGTTGCCGCGGGCAACAGCTAGTATAAAATAATTGAGACTGGCTTAAACGCAAAATCGACGTTTATTAATAAGTTTATAAGTACCTAGGTACACGATAAAACACAAAATTATTGTTAACTGTATATTTACTGTATTAAATTAAGCTTTAAGTGCCTACACTAAGGGATTTATTTATAAACGTTGCATAAAGTTAAGTAACGTTCAAACGTCAAAAAGTTAAAAAATAAACTCCCAAAAGGTTAATTAGTCGGTAAGACTAGTAACAGATGACAACATTTGCTGTAAAATCTAACTGAACGATGATTACAACAAACCATTTTGGCATCTACATCATTATTTTAATTTGGTCAAATTAGAGATTATATTTAATCACGACCACAATTCAATGTGCACTTTGATAATTTCTGACGTCACGATATCATCGTGAATCTTCACGTCCACGTCCATAAATTGTATGGATATACGTGCACGTTAAACGTATACGCGAAAAAAATTCAAAGCGACTTCATTATGTTTCCATACATGAACAAGTTAGTATGAATCAACATTTACTTTTTTCCTGCAACTAGCAAACATAACATAATTTAATAATACTTAAAGATACTTCTGCCACTTTTAAAGCACCCTGTACGCCAGGTTACTATAGAAAACCATTAATAACCATCGGGTGCGATCCATCAAGAGTATCTCGGTTCACGCGGCTGACCCGGCGACAACCGTGCCGTACAAGTAACGTCATTTCAAGTATTGTTTTAGTATTATTATAATAATAGAAGGCTTTAAATCATACTTAGGAATTCTAAAAGGTCAACCTGCAGGTATTGCTCTAACTTATTGAACTGAAATCTTCTTTAAGCGGACTTAAAAAATCTTTCTGAACAGTGAACAAAACCAATCTGTCACGCTCGGGCTGAATCGGGTCTACTCGGCTTCAGTCGGTCGGTGACGTTGAATTGCACAAACACGGCGCTGAATCGCGTATACTCGGCTCCAGTCGTAAACTCACTCACTCTTTTAAAAAATAATGAGCATTTACAATGTTTTCAAATTACTGTGTTAATAGTTATGGGAGGTCTCTGTAGGCCTTTCAACAATTACCAGGTACTTAATAAAGTCAGAAATGGCCAACAAATCGAAACATTTATAACTCTAGATTTAACGAAGCAAGCCATTTCCTTTCTCCCAAGCTCACAAGAAATTAAATATCAAGAAAGAAAATAATACCTACACTCAAGCAATTCAGAAATTAATCTCCAAATGAATGTCTTCACTCATTCAATAATAGGTAACTCACAAAAGAACGCAGTACACAAAGGAGAAGTGTTAAAAGATGGACGGCATTATGAACCTGAATGAGACGACTGATTGCATGTTTTGATCGCTTACACGTCGAGAGGATGGGGTTATGCAACAATGCAAGATGGTTCATTTACAATGGGAAGTATTTAATGATGGACACTATTTTAAATGAATGAACCTCTCAAAACTTTTTGCGCTTCTAATGATGCATACTTTTTTTTAACAATTGAGCCTCTTTTGAACTTTTTGGTTTTGTGTTCTGTTACTTGGCTATTTAGTATTTTTAGGACCCCGAAAGCAGGAATTATTTGAGGCTCACAAAAAGAGGCGTAATAATTTCATATTAGAGTTCAATAATATTTTTAGGAAAGCAAATGGGATTAATATCGATGAATAATTTTAACATACATAAAAAACCCGTCCAAAAGCGTGTCGGACCACGCACAATGAAAGGTTCCGTAGTTGGGATGAATTTATCCCAAGGTCAAAACATAACATTGTAGTTGTAAAACAAGTTCTCCCATACAATCCAGTTGCAAATGTAAGTTTGTATACACATCACACAATATTGAGTGATTTACCGTGTTATTTTAAGACCATAGACTTCTTATAGGTTTTCCTGTAATCTGTAAGTATATAACTATTTTCAGTATTTTTCTCAAAACATTAGGCTTATTAGTGTCAGAGATAAGAGGGGGGAATAGTCAATTTTCATATTTTTTTAAATATCTTTAAAAGTATTTATTTTAATTTTTTTTTCCATTCGCTCCCGAAAAGTAATCCCTATATTAAAAATTCATTTATTTTCGTTACACGTCCGTGTTTAGAGGTCACAGAAATTGACATGCCTACAAAATTTCAACTTTATCGGTTCATTAGGTTCGGAGCAAATTGGCTGTTACAGACGAGCAGACAAACACACGAGTGATCCTATTAGGGTTCCATTTTTCCTTTAGAGGTACGGATACCCTAAAAATACAAACAGACAAACATAGAACCTCCTCATTTTTTAAAGTCAGTTATAAAACTTTCTAATTCAAGTCGCTATCTCTTCTTAGCGACAATCAATGTCAAAAACATATAAAAAAAATTGGTAAATTACAGGTTTTTTGACAGATTGAGACTGTTATTCGCGACGGGCTTATCGCTAGAAGCAATTTCTTCCAGAAAACTATTGTATGGCAAAACGTCATAAGTTTCTTACAGTTTGTAATCTTCAGCCCAAGGGTTTCATTGTAAAACCATTTTACGCTTTACCCGCCATATTATGAATATAAATCAACTGAGCCTATCGCAGTCCACTGCTGGACATGGGCCTCTCCCAGGCTGTGCCACAACATGAATCTAAAGACGTCAACCAATCTCAACGGAGACCAGCCTTCGGCGCGGGAGATGTTATAGTGCGCAGACACAGGTGCACTCTCTCTACCCTCACTCTTATAGTCCGATGAGCCGACACGTCCGGAGAGAGATTAGGCGCAGGACCAACGGCTCAACGTGCTATTTGAGGCACGGGGGTATCACACCGCCAATTTCCAAACTTCGGGCTAAATTTTCCTAACGGAAAAATCCAATAACACTTTTCCCGATCCGAGAATCGCACCCAAGACCCTTGTAACCACGAGACCAACGGGGCAGTCCGTAATTTAAACATAACTAGTACACAAGCGTTAATAAAATTGAATTAATCTTAGAAAGAAATAAATAAAGAAAATAAGTTTATTTGCGGTAAACATGACGCAAAGAAAGATTATAAAAAATAAAAAATAAAACACGTAACTAACAAATTGGGGGAAAATATGCGTCACATCCACGCAAAACGGCCATCGCTCAGCATAAATCCTCAAATAATCTTCGTCCTTTACAAATAATCTGTCACATAGGTATACAGCGTACAGCGGTATGGAAAGTAATTAAGGATGAAATTATGGGTAATAACTATAAGAACGATGTGGATAGTATCCTAATTGACAATAAAGTACTAACAGACCCCGTAGAAATAGCAACTGCGTTTAATAACCACTACATTAATACAGCACACTCTTCTAGCACGAGTACAAAGCCGCACCACGATGAAGGTTCACTAGTTCATTCGATGTTTCTAAAACCTGTGTCTGAAAACGAAGTCAGAGCGGTGATGACATCGTTAAGAAACACAAGCTCGGCAGGTTATGACGAAATTAATACGAAGATTATAAAAGCATGCACTGATGAACTTATTATAATAATAATATAATAATAATAATAATAATATTTATTCAAAAATTACAAGGCATAAAAATTAGTACAGCTTTGCTTAAATGTAAATTATATTCCTAAGACTTACGTGCCTGAACTAGGTAATCCTGTGTTTCAGGCGAGAAGAGCTTAAATAGACTTAAAAAAAAAAAAAAAAAAAATAAATCTGTAGGTTGACAATAGATCACTAATAATATTATTATTGTAATGACATATTTAATAAATCTTTCATTTTCACTTGGCACTTTTCCAGAATCTTTAAAAGTATCAATTGTTAAGCCACTTTTTAAAAAAGGTGAAAAATCTGACATTAATAATTATCGACCAATAACATTAATACCTATTATATCTAAAATTTTCGAGAAGTGTATGTGTAAGAGATTGATTGACTACTGTGATAAATTTAACATTATAAAAAAAGATCAATTACGCTTCCAAAAAAAGAAATCCACAACACTAGCTATCTTCACTCTTGTAAAAACCATATTGACTAATATTAACCGAAACCACCTTACTACAGGGTTGTTTTTTGACTTATCGAAAGCCTTTGACCTAGTATCTCACGACCTGTTGCTACAGAAATTGGAGGCAATTGGCATTAGAGGTATTGCACTTCAATGGATATCGACATACTTGAGTAACAGAAAACAGCGTGTTATAATTACAAAAGTGACTGGAAAGAACGACATGACACCACACTCTTCTGAACTCAAATATAACAAATATGGCGTCCCACAAGGAAGTGTATTAGGCCCAATTTTATTCATTCTTTATATTAATTCTATTACTGACATAACTAATCATAAATGTATATTATTTGCTGATGACATTTCCATTATTGTGACATCGGATAAAAAGAATACTACAATTGACGATCATGAAACTGACATTAATAACACAATTGACATACTGATTGAATGGCTAAATAAAAATAATTTATCATTAAATCTTGCAAAGTCTGTATATATTCAATTTCACAGATCAAATAATTCTAAATATAATAATAATAAAATGAAGATAAATAAAATTAGTGAAGTAACGCAAACTAAGTTTCTAGGTGTTACTTTGGATCAAGATATGAATTGGAAATCCCATGTCGATATTGTCTCAAAACGAATAAATAAGTTTGTATTTGCGCTGAGAAAAATTAGGAACATAACAAACGTCCAAACGGCAATAATATCTTATCATGCATATGTTGAATCGGTGTTACGCTATGGATTGATTATGTGGGGTAATAGCACCGATCAAAATAGAGCATTTGTTGCTCAAAAAAAATGCATTCGAGCAATCTACGGGCTTCAATCCGACGATTCTTGTCGGCCGGTATTTCAGAAACTTGGTTTGTTACCGCTACGGTCTCTATATATATATGAGATATGTATGTTTGTGTGGAAGCATAAGGAATTATTTAAAAAAGCAGATGATGTAGTTCCTCGAAACCGGCGCGATCCTCACAGGCTCGTACTGGATGTCATGCCAAGGCTAGCTAAATATAATAAAAGCTGTTTGTATATGTGTGTAGAAATATTTAATAAAATACCGAGCGACTTAAAAATTCTAAATACAAGATTATTTAAAAGTAAATTGTATGATTGGCTGTCCACAAATAGTTTCTATAGTGTAAAAGAATTTTTTGACAAAAAATTTAAATGACTGAAATTTTAAATGTATAAATTATAAATTTTAATGTATTATATAATTAAATGTACAAAATGACATATAATAATTAATTAATTAATAATATAATGAAATGTATGCACGACAAATTTGCACGCTTATAATGTTAAGCAAAGACATGTATGCTCTGTATTTAATTTTTGTACCATCTTCTATACCATGTTTTTATGCAAATAAATTTTATTCTAATTCTTCTAATTATTCTAATTTATTCTATAACTGACGGAGGCGAAGTTCTACAAAGCCAGTGCCGGACCCGCAATTGCATCGGGTACTCAAATTCAAATTCAAAATATTTTATTTCACGTAAACCTACAAGGGCACTTATGAAACGTCAGAAGCTATGTACACGGTTCCAATTGGTCGTTTCATATGGAGAAGAGCCGGCAAGAAACTCCACGGTTACTCTTCTAAAAATAAATAGTTTCTACAATGTTTTCAAATTGCAGTGTTAATAGGTATAAGAAGACAGTGTAGTGAACAAAGAGTACTAAAGCCTTAATTACACCTGTTACTGAAGCCTTAATTGCACCGGGTACTGAAGCATTAAATGCAACTGAGACCGAAATTTACAAATATAAATAAAAAACAGAATTAAAACTGAACTTGATCACTCTTACATAGCACCATCCACTCAAGAGGTACAGCCAACAAAACAAGGTGTGGATGACGTAATTTCCGCTGCAGTTAACCTTTTGTGCCTGCCCTCAGTTTTAGTAACGGCGTCGGAATTTCTTTGAATCTATTGAACACTTATTGTCAGACCGAACTCCATGATATATGAAACTCTCCGAACGTCAGTGACATAGGACTCTTTGAGAAAGATAGAGGTCGCATACTTTTTGAACATTAAAAAAAAGAAAACTATTCGAATGAAGATTCCAAATATGAATTTAAAAAAATATATTACTTCGTGTGTATTGTGTACTGTGGTAACTTTGACATGGTTACTTACTTTGAATTATTGAATAATGAACAGAAATGTGGATTAAAGTCGATTAATCAATTAATAATTCGACGGAAACAGGTAAAGTTACTTTAAAATGTTTTGTATTGTTCTATACAAATCTATACATACATTATTATTATTACATTACAAATAAATAAAATTATACGGTACTTATAACAAAAACTTATTATTTTTGTCTTTCCGTTTGTTTGTTCCAGCTAATCTCCGAAACGGCTGAACCGATTTTGACGCGAGTTTCACTGGCAGATAGCTGATGTTATAAGGAGTAACTTATGCTACTTTTGAAGATGCCTCTGCATTCAGGCTGTCTCTGAAGATAATCTCGAATGTGCCCTGTTGATGGCAATAGGCTCACCCCCATCACATGGGACAAACGTAACTGGCGAAAAATGTTTACTATAGGTACTCTGCCGAACCCTCGGCAAAAAACGGCCGTGATGTTACGTTATGTTATATTCAAACTAAATTAAAATGCATCATAAAAAAAAACAAAACAAAAACACATCAACTGCGCTCCGTATAAAGAAGTTTCTAACAAAATAAAGTGCCATATCTAGTATCTTATTAACACCTCTGTGGTCTAATGAATCGTTTCATTACTGTAATGGACACACGCTTTGCTGACCGTACTTGGAATAAAGTAATTGTATTGAATATAATTAGTAATGCTTGCTTTCTTTATCAGATTTCAAAAGCTTTGTTCTTACAAATTGTTTAATAAAATTTTATTCGACCCGCGAATAAAAGGGTTATGAGTGTGACTCATGCTTTATATCATAAACATAATTTTAGATCGTAAACCTTTTCTAAGTATAGTTCCATGTTAAGATAATGAAAACCATCAGTGTTGATTTAATTTAAACAATTGCCACAATTAATAAATCCTTTCGTTACTTATCACTTTACCGGCCGTTTACGATTCTGAAGACTAAAGCCTCAAGAAGTACAAATATATTTTCTTAATGTCGCTCGGGAATCATCGCATTTCCGAATACAAACGAATGCTAATTTCCATGTCCATCAATTACCAGATTAACGTGTATAATAATTTGAATTCAGAACTAAGTACTTTATTGTTGTTTTGTTTTGATTTCCATGTGAACTATATAGAGCTGTAAAATTATTTTCCTATCTGTCGTGTCTGCGGCTTTAGCAGCTTTTCTACCATTTTTAAAATAAATTACATGAATTAAATGAGTATTAATAACTTTATATATTTCCAAGTCGATTGAGAGCGTCCGGTCTGCACCAAGTGCAAAGGGCAACTAATAGAAATCCGAAAACTGACGAAACACAAGGTTTGCCGAGGAACATTAAGAATATTGTTGTACTGTACCTACATAGGTAGAGGTATACAGGTTATATAGGAGCTCCGCAAAATGTCACATCAAAACTTGACTAATTAGCCTTGTAACGTATCGTCTTGTCTCTTTTTCACTCCTGATAATTACGACGTGCCATCCTACTTCCACGTGTCATCTAATAGAATGACTTTTGCCGTTTTTGAATATCGAATGTTTTTAAGTAACTCATCTACAGTGCGTTCATTATAACTTGTCCTATGACGCGGTTGGTAGCACTGTTCTGTTAGTCGCCATTTTGAACTCTATTTGTATTAAAACTAAGCTTGGCAGTGGTGACGACAAGACGGCAAGGGACAAGTTATAATGAACGATCAGTACCTCTTTTTACTTGCCTATAGTTCGATGTATGACTAACTAACGAGTGTACTCATGACATAAATTTGAACCCCATTCATTGTAATAACAACGTATACTGTGGCGGGGTCGATAATGAGACTTATTTAGTACTAGCTTTTGCCAGCGGCTGCGCCTGCCATAAAAGTTATACTATCCCACAGGAACGTACTACCAGGACAAAAAGTATTCTATGCCCTAATAGAGATCATGGTCTACCCGTGTGCAATATTTCATCTAAATCCATTCAGTCGTTTTTGCGTGATCGAGTTACAAACATTCAAACATATAAACTTTCACATGTATAATACACTTGCGTACAAAAAATCGGCCCATTCTGTACTCTTCCTTGAAACAAGATTATTAACAATAATCTAATACATATATTGTATATTGAAACCTTGCTGAAAGTATGCAGATGTTTTTCGAGGAATTCGGGGAATTAAACAAGAAAAATAAAGAAGCTTTTTTTTAAGTCGGTTAAAAACTTAAGTTAAATTATCAATAAACGAACAGAAATAAACAAAATTAAACTTTTGTCAACTTCACTAACAAAAAAAGTCCCACAGTTTTTCAAGCAAAAGTGAGTGATGACGAGATCTGAAGAACCGAGTCGATCTTTTAAAGAATATTGCTTTTAACAAAGTATAGAGCATGTGTAAATAATCTTTATCTTACCTACCTTTACACAATATAAAATAATTAAAATATTCATTGTCATTTTTGAGATATCTTCTTTGACCGCCCACCCCGTGCTCTCTATGAGCACGGGGTGGGCCATTTTTTTTGCATGCAAGTGAATTACTAGCTGACCCGGCCAACGTTGTTTTGCCATATAAATGTTTGGGGTGGACCACCCTTATCACTTAGGGGTATGAAAACTAGATTACGACCGATTCTCAGACCTACCGAATATACATATAAAATTTCATAAAAATCGTTCTAGCCGTTTCGGAGGAGTATGGCAACTAACATTGCGACACGAGAATTTTATACATGTAGAAGATATACAGGGTGACTGGATCTTGACCCGCCATAGCAAATCCGCATATAGAGGAGGTCATTTGCTAATTATTAGACTTTACTTTCCCTAACTAAAGTTTTATAGTTTAGGAGATATGTCAATTTGATCGAAAATATTTTTTTTTTGTATGAAAAAAAGCGTACTATCTTATTTTTTAACCCTAGTTTGAAGGAAGTTCCCAGGTATTTTAATCACCAATGTTTTTGACTCTTCTTCTGCCTAGCCTTTTCCAACTATGTTGGGGTCAGCTTCCAGTCTAACCGGATGCAGCTGAATACTTGTATTTTACATGGAGCAACTGCCTGTCTGACCTCCACAACCTAGTTACTAGGTAACACGATACCCCATGGTAAGACTGGTTGTCAGACTTTTGGGCTTCTAACTACCCGTAACACCAATATTTATGACTACCAACAAATAATAACAAAAAATACTAAAATAATGCAAAAAAAAGTTATTTAATGCTTATTAGAAATAGGTCAAACTTTGGAAAAATTTCAATAAAAAAAAAAAAATATCTCCCGAACTATAAAACTTTAGCAGGGGAAAGTATGGCTCAGTAATTATTAGATGACCTCCTCTATATGCGAATTTGCTATGGCGGGTTCAGATCCAGTCACCCTGTATAATATTCTATTAGGATAGTATTACTATCATTATCATTCTCCTCCTCATATCCCAATTTATTTGTGGTTGGCTCAACATGGCTTTTTTTTCTTCCATATTTCTCGATAAGCCGTCATCTCAGCAGTCGAAGAAGATGTCGAAGATGATGTGGCTACCCTCTTTCTAGCCACATCATCTTTCACACAGTCCATTCATCGTTTCTTTGGTTTTCAATTCTTACGAGGTAAAATTTGTGAGTTTATATGTACAGAGTAATCTTCGGAATTACTGATCCGATTCCAAAAAATATTTTTGACCAAGGGCCGGAAGTTACAGTTTTTACTGTCGAATGTCATAGGATATAATTTATGTTCCAACAAGAACTTTCACGCAGACGAAGTCACGGGCAGAACCTAAGTTTTAAATAATTATGAACCACTTTCATTTCTCTAAAGATATTCATGAATCACAAAATAATTCAGGTAGGTAATTTCTAAAAATACCCCTGTTTCTTAATAAACCATCGATAATAAAATAAATAATGGAAGAAAAATAGCGCTGGCACATCAAACGCGGGCTTTTGGCGAAGTTTGACATGCGCCGGTAGTGACGGCGGCCATCTTTGCTCGCCACCGGAAGCACCCATTTCGAGGCATCAGCGTTTAGCCATAGAGCTAAGAGTGGATAGAAAGGGTTACTGAAAACTATTGCATTGCAAAGTGAAATATGGGTACACATAGTCATACATTCAATGTTGATTCAAAACCTTGCACGTGAGAATCCCTATTAATATATATTTCTTTTGTTTTCGTTAATACGATCAAGGACCGATAATTTAAAACAGCGTCTATATTCTCTATGTTTAAACACAGATAACTGGCAGAATGTGTCTCCTATGTCCATCAAGTATTAGTGGTCACAGGCCCGAATGCCGAACAGGTTTGGGAAAATAAAATCAAACTGAAATCAAACGCTGCAGAACTTGGGTTTTATTTTCAAATCAGAAAAAAAAAATTGTAACACTATCCTTGTACACACGGCTACACATCAAGCTATACATTTCCAGTATAAGCTGACCTCGCATTGTACGGAAATGCTATACAATGCGAGGTCAGCATAAACTAGAAATGTGTAGCTTGATGTGTAGCCGTAAATACGTGTGCGCAAATAAATAAACATATTTGATTTGATCAGAGATTTGAGTTTTCTCAGTACACTGAATACTGTTTTTTTTTTTTTGGATACTGTTTTTTGTATGGAGCTTTGGCATGCAAGGTAAGTAGGTACTTGCATAATTTTAAGTAAGTAATAATCAGTGAAATGAGGATTTCGTCATTACTCTGCCTAACCCTTTCGAAAAAACAGGTGTAAAGTTAAGGCACGTGCGTCTTCCATCTCTTTCTACAGTGAATTCACTCCAATGTGAATGCGGTGCCCCCGACCAAACCATGGCCCACTTGCTGCAATGTCTAAAGTGTCCCTACACCTGCACTTAAGAGGACAAAAAAAGCCACTGATGCTGCGATGAACGTGGCTATCTGTAGGCCCAAGTAATTTACCACAACGACGTACCATCGACAAGAAAGAAGATTTTCACCTTTTTCTACATCACTACAAATGCCAACTCTATACCCGTCTCTACTCTACAACAGCACTAGTGAAGTCCATCGGAAGCGGGCGTGGTCCGACAATATTGCGCGATCTGACAGTTTGCTCGTTTTTGACCGGACTGAAACACGACGCACGCGCCGACCGTTTGATGTAAGACTACATCTAATTGATTACATTTTGTGATATTTTTAGCAAGCCAAATTAAACTAGGTCTGGGATAGATGTTATTTTTTTAATTATCGACTTCAAACAATTTGATCACCATACTTTCATACCAGCCGAGGGGCTCGTGGATTGATAACAGTCGCATTGCTCGATATAAGATTAAGCTACGCTTAACGCAGTCTGTTCGTGGATGGGTGACCATCCAGTACATATCGAGATACCTCCATGCTTCGGAAAGCACGTTAAGCTGTTGGTCCCGGCTGTCATTCGTAGATCTTTGACAGTCGTTACTGAAGGTATCGTGTTGGATCGGGTAGTGGAGGTCAGATTGGCAATCGCTCCTTGTAAAATACTGGTATTCAGATGCATCCGGTTGGACTGGAAGCAGACCCCAATATTGTTGGGAAAAGGCGATCTATTTCTGTAAAATTCTCAATGTAAAAATTTAGATGGAAGTGCTGAGATCGAAGTAAGCTATCAATAGTGTAGCATCACGCCCTAGCATCAGGTGGAATAACAAGTCACTCTTCAAGCTCAATTCACCTCAGGTTACACCTTCAGTTTACACTTTCAGTTTTACAATATAGAATAACTGGTTAAGACTTTTTGTCTTGTCGTAAATAGGGATAGTGCCTGGGTTAAAAAATGTAAATTCTATTTAAACACGTATTTTTTGCTTTAACATATTAATAAAAAAATACTTATATAAAACGCATTAAGGTTGGGGAGTGGGGACTTGCTACGTCACAAGTAAATATAAAATCGTCGTAATCTTTTGATAACGTAAAAAAAGAAAAAAATACGTGTTATTTTTTAATAATTGACAAGTTTTTGAAGTGAAAACTTCTTTAGGCATCTTTGAGATGGGACTAAACCATTGATTTCGCGACACTGTTACTGACACTAGCTTTAAAAAGACATCAACGCGCGATTCATTATTTCCTGCACAATAAAATTGTTCAAGTTTTCACTACTGTCAGCACTCCTGGAGTGCCACTGTTTTTTAGTCATCATCCCTATTGTCAAGCGAAGTGGCAATCTGGTCAACCTTGCAGTAAAGTGCTTTTTGTGAAGAAGCTCGTCTGATACATAGGTACTGCTATTTCTGCCGCCAAGCAGCATTATTGTGTCCCGCTTTGAAGGATATGGGCGCCGGAGTAACTTCTGATACATGACGTTGGTTTCGACGCAACTGCTATCCAGTTATTGAAGAAGTCAATAGGTAACGAAGACCATTTATCATCACGTACGTGCGACGCTCCTCAATGCCATAAAATTAAGATTTAAGGGCTTGCTACACGGCTGCAAACCGCATCCCCGACAGAGGTGACCTTGGTTGGCGACAGGCAGAGCTGTTTGAAATTTGATTGTAAACCATCAACTCCACGGTTGTAAACCACCAAGGTCACCTCTGTTGGGACGCGGTTGGCAGTCGTGTAGCAAGCCTTTTAGACTATCCATATCGTGATGGCCCAGTGGTTAAGGCCTCGCTCCATGCTCGAGATTGTGGGTTCAAATCCAGGCAAGTACTAATATGAATTTTTCTATTCATAATGTCCCTGGAGAATAAAATGATAACTACTGGATGCAGCTGAATACCAGTATTTTACATGGAGCGACTGCCTATCTGTCCTGCACAACCTAGTTATGAGGTAACACGATACCCCTTGGTAAGACTGGTTGTCAGACTTTTGGGCTTCTGATTACCCGTAACACCAATATTTATGACTATCAACAAATAATAAAAAAACTTTGGAAAAATCTCAATAAAGTATAAAAAAAAATGAATATCTCCCGTACTTTTAAAGGGAAGTACTAATGTGAATTTTTCTATTCATAATGTCCCTAATGACAACATTTCAGGAAAAATAAAGAACAAGTTTTCGTCGATTGCTCCATAAATAATGGACGTAGAGAGATGATTGTCAGGTTTGAAAAAAAGTTATATTTGTCACGAGAACATAATTTTAAGACTGTTTGTCATACTAACAAGTGGGAATACATTCGATAAATATTATATTAACACTTTATTTTCGGAATTTAAGGCATTTGTTATATCATTACTGTAATTAATCACTGTTGTAACATTTTGTAACTTCGTAATTAGCTGTATAAAAATTACGAAAAAAGTTGAAAGAAAAAAAAAAGCACGATTTAGCGTTATTTCATTTTTGGGATCTGTGGGTGCGATCCCAAAAATGAAATAACGCTAAATCTCGTAGCTAACCTCTGAGGTCATGACTATTTAACCGGTCAATCCTGTGGTTGCCTTAAGCTGCTACACTTAAAGCCTCCAGCCAGGGGCATACAAACTAAGCTAAAAAGTTAGGCGAACGCTGGCTAAGGGCACCCCCTGTGGGGTACGAGCCTCGGCTTAGGGCGTTACCGGAGGGAGGACATCAAAGATGGGACGGGCTGGATCAAAGTTTTGATCACGATTATTAATCGGTAAATCAAGCTAATGGCAGTTATCATTTTATCCTCCGGGAACGGCGATATGTGTGTCTGAGTTTTTCTCAGATACTTCTGATATCGGTAAAGCAAAACGTGAGGAAACCGCGACTTATCAACAATATAAGTGTGAAATTGCCAACCTGTCTTAAGCAAGCGTGGTGATCAATGCTCGTGCCTTCTCTGTATGAGAAGAGGCCTTTGTTCTGCAGTGGGACAGTAATAGGCTGCTATTACATTATTATTAAAACATTCAGGTCCATTAGAAAACAGATAAATCAATATAGCACAAAAAAGCCAACAAAAAAACCTGTCAGAGGCAACCGATTCTAATACCCCAAAAAAATACCAAAGTAATTTTGCATACCTTATTTTTAAACTATAGATATTAGATGACATCTATTTTTTAAAGTTAAGTAAGATAGAGATGTCAAATGGGGAGAGACAGGGGCATAAGTTATGCTAATGTTGTGAATATTTCAAGCTAATAGATCCCCTGGCCGATTAACTGGTAACAACTGGTTTTTGTATGTGTTCATTGTAATTCACGGTACGACATTTTACTAACGATATTTTGCTAGTCAGTAGCAACCCGGAGTCTGGATTTGTACACGGTTGATGCCAATAGGCTCTCCCTCTATAACATGAGACTTAAAGATAACTGACGAAATGTGGGTGTACTAAGCTATAGGTACTTACACCTCTGCTGAATATTTCGGGGATTAGTGGTGTGATGGTATGATATGCTATTTTGCTAAGTATTATACGAGGTTCGTTTTACCTAGTAAATGGGTTGCGGAGGTCAGATAGGCAGCCGCTTCATGTAAAATACCAGTATTCATATGCATCCGGTTAGACTGGAAGCCGACTGCAATATAGTTGGTTATGACCAAGTAACTGCGATCAATTTGGATGTAGCAGTTGGTTACAGTTCAGGCCAGGGTGCTTAGTTACTGCAGCCAATTCGGTTCGCGCGCGGTTGGTCACAGTTCTAACTTAACCCGTTCGGTCGGGGTTTCTTAGTTACGGCGACCAACTGTGAGAAAAGGACAGAAAGCTATAAAGAGACTCAATTTTTTTTAAAAGTGTCCATCATTAAAAGGTGAATAAGTTTTTAGAGAATTAGTTAAATACATATATACTTAAACGGTGTGATTTAAAGGAAGATGTAGTGACAAAAATTGAAAAGGATATACTGAGATGGTTTTGGCATGTTGAGAGGATGAATGAAAGGCGACTAACAAAATGTAATTACAAGGCTGATGTGAAGGGAAAGGCCGGGCGGGGACGCCCTAGGAGGACATTATACTGACCTTATTGGTGATGTTCTTCAGAAAGGCCAGGTGCTTAGTACCCGCAACCGGCGTGCGTGTATGACCAGATGTATGAACGTAAACGAGGCAAAAGGAGGATGTAAGGATCGTAGCAGCTGAAGTGCTGTAGTTTCTGCCTAACCCCATGGGAAGAAGGCGACTCTAGTAGACCAATTTCTAAGAAAATTTCATGGACATTATTTTACCAGAATCGCGTCACACCGTCATCGCATCGCCCTTGTCTGCGGGAACCTTTGAAAGGTTGTAATGAGCCTGACTGCACAAAAGACATAATACTTAGTAGGTACGTCTTTTTATTCAAATATTAATCGTGGAAGCTATTTCAATGAACCCCAGAAGAAATTAATAATACGTGGGACAAAGATAGCCATGTAGATTAAGTATTCATACTCACACGAGATTCCACTTATATTCGATTCAAGAATAACTTTTATTCTAACGGTATAGGAACAAAACTGTGAGCCTGTTAAAACAACATAACAGCACGCCATTACTTATACCCCGAAAGAGTAGTATTTTTAAATGTCGCGGCATCATGCTTAGATAGGAGCCTTTTGGCCTCGTACAGGACTTTCTGCTTTCAATTTACTTTGTTTTTTATTTATATTCAGTTAGTTGTTTTATATACAGATAAATTTTATTTGTGATCTCTTGTGCGAGTAGGGCTGCCAGGCTCAATAATAGAAAAGCCGCACACCGATTCATATTTCGCTGGACATTTACACTGGTTTATAAAAGAAAAAAAAAATTGTTTGTGTATTTATTACTGTTATTCATTCGAAACCTACTCTACTCTAGATTATGATTCAAACCACCTTTTTTCTTACAAAAATAATTTGTAACTTCTTAAAAATTAATAATTAACCCTTTTTCATTACATAGAAACTAATTAAAACAATCAATAATCAGGCATCTTTTGTCGGGGTGGGGTTGACCAAAAGCCTAACAAAAGCCGGGCAGGCCGGACACGATTGTAAAGAGCCGGACATGTTCAGTTAAAGCCGAACACCTGGCAACCCTATGTGCGAGTCCCAATAAACACATTTTCTTTCTTTCTTACAGACTCAAAGTAATCAAAAATTATTTTTTTAGATGAACTCTAAATACACCTCTACTAAGCCCTTCGGGGAATCAGGTGTGATGTCATGTTATGTTATCTTTTTTTCCCATCTCACTTTTCTCGCAACACAATGGACACCAACCATCCTCCACCACGCGTCCACCTAATAAGTTCTCTTGTCACCACTCGCTTGTATATAACACACAACACATAGCGTGTGTATATCGACGCACTTTGTCGATCTGTCGCTGTAACGATCGATAATTATGTACTATTGCTGCTTGTGACTCTTGTTGGGCAACAAGAGTCACAAGCAGCAATAGTTCAATATGTAGAAAATCTATTTTCCTAGGCTAGAATCTTCCTCGTCGTGTCGATGATTCCAATGGGGATGACGACAAAAATAATATCCATCAAGTATATTATAAAAAAAATATTGGACTCATATTTTTTTCGTAATCAAAAGATTACGGCGATACATTGAGTCGCAATGTGCCACGACGTCACGAGATTGTAGATTTTATACTTACTTGTGACGTAGTGACGCACTCTCCAACTTTAATGCGTTTTATCTAAGTCATTTTTAATAATTATGATAAAGCAAAAAATACGTGTCTAATATTTTATTTTATTATCTGACTGACGGACTAAATAGTTTTTTTTTTTACCCAGGCATCGTCTCTATTATGCCTATGTTTTAAATAAGCTTCGACGAGAATCCGGCCAATTTGACAGCGTTAGCATTGGCTTCTTGAAGGTCTTCCATAGTGCTGGAGTTATTTGCTCAGAGAGTAGGAGAAGAGGTGTGGCATCGTCTGTGACGTGGCTCATCGGAGTACCTCCACCTGACTAACTTGTACCTGTAGCGGCCCTTCTAGCTTCTTACTTGGTTAAAAGATGTCCAGATGGGCCGTAAAAGTGGGCCGCTGGGAGCTTTTCTGCAAGGTCAACAAACTCAGCTGAAGGAGGATGGTGAGGTGAGTAATGAGAAGCTGGATGTTTGAGCAGCCATAGTTTTAATCGAGCCGCAAGAATCTACACTAATATTATAAAGAGGTTAAATAAGTTTATTTGTATGTTTGTAAGTTTGTATGTAGGGGGTAATCTCCGAAACTACCTGTCAGATTTGAAAAAATATTTTTGCATTGGGTAGCCAAATTCTTGAAGATGGTTATAGGCTCGCGGACGAAGTCGCAGGCAGAAGCTAGTATAAAATATGGCTAAATCTTTTTTCCACCTCTGCAACTCTTTAGGTCTCCTAAACATAGTGGGAAGGCCTCCCACTATGTTTTGAACAGATGGCGGGACATAGCAGACTTGCCTGTAACTAGCACAACATCTTATGAACCGATGATACACAATAAATGATTTGAATTTGAATTAGACACTAAGCAAATTAACGTGCTTTACGAGGCACGGGGTTATCACACTACCAACTTCTAAACTCCCGGCTGTTACTAAGAAATTCCCAATGGAAAAACCCAATAACACATTGCCCAACCTGAGAATCGAACCCAAGACTACACGCTCATCAGTCGCGCTTGCAACGAGACCAACGGTGTATTTTAAGGCCAAAGGCTCATCAAACCAATAAATAAAATGATCTTACAAAAACATCGACGGAAACCGACCAGTTTTCTAAAAAAAAAAGCTCGTGCCTGCCTTTGACATTAATAAGAATTCACCAAAATGTCATAATAACATTAATAAAATGACACTTTACATATTACAAATATTAATCTTTTAGTGGCTAATGCGACAACATTAACGAAAATATCAACATATTTTTTATTTCTGTACATTTTTGTAGTAGGTAGTCAATATAATGTTGTTAAGTTTAAGAATTGATGTCAATATGTTATGTTAATTTTGTGTCTAATAGTAGGATAATACATGGAAATCTGATTTGAAAAATGTAGCTGACAACATGGCATTAAGTCGGTATTTTTTTGGAGTTCCAAATATTTTGGCAGGAATGTTAAAATACATAATCACTTAACAGCCTATAATGTTCCCACTGCTGGGACACAGGCCTCCTCTTTGTCAGAGGTAGTGAGCCGTAATCTACCACACGGAACCAGTGCTGGTTGTTAGACGTCACAATGTACACGTAGTAGACATGAAATTGTGATACCCAAATTTAGATTAACTAAAACAAGTAAGTCATTTCTTATACACAGTATCCGCTTTTATAACAAGTTGCCAAAGTCGGTTACAGACCTTTGCAATTGGAAGTTCAAAACCCACATCAAACGTGTCCTTATCAAGAAAGCATATTATAAAATTAAAGACTACGTTGAAGAGAAGGAAGTTTGGCAATAATTCCTTCTGCACAGGTGGATTCCCTGGTAGCTCATTTACGGCATAATTATGTAAGAGCCTGTTAACTGCTCCCAAATTACCATGTTTATTTTATTTATTTTTTTACATTCGTCCTTGATATATTCATCCTATTATTTGACATTTAATTAACCTACGATTTAATTTCAACTCTTTATTAGTGGCTTTTGTGGACATGATAATTATTCAGATTTATTACAGTTGTAATAGCAATCATGTAATTGCATTTAATTAAAATAGGTTTTTATTTTCATTAATATATTAATCTTTTGTATAGATTCTTTTCTATTTTGTGAATGTGAGAACGCTGGCTTAGTGGACTGTAAATCTGTTGACCATTTTCTATTTTGTTAAGTACTTGGTACTTTTTTAAAGGTAAAAGCCAATTATTTTTAAAAGAGTAACCGTGGAGTTTCTTGCCGGCTCTTATCCATAGGAAACGACAAATTGGAACCGTGCACCTAGCTTCTGACGTGTCTTAAGTGCCCATGTAGAATTATGTGAAATAAAAATATTTTGAATTGAATTGAATTGACATGTCTTCAAATTTTTGGTTCTAGGACATGCCGGTTTCCTCACGATGTCTTCTTTCACCGTTTTGAGGGCAGTGGTGATGAAAAAGGTACGTTGCACAAAGTAAAGTGCCAAATCGGAATGACTCGGAATGAATCGGAATGATAGCTCACATTAAGTCCTATTACACTTATTATGCAAATTCATGATTTTTGGCTTTGTAATTTTCAAATACGGTAAGATATTTTAGTTATTGAATTACGAATAACGATAGTGCCATTCTCTTTCTTGTAAGTTGCAGTTACACATTTAAATTTTTCTTTTCGTTTAATTTACTATAAATATTTTACGAACTCAGTTTACAAGAAAATCCGTTGGCGATGGAAGTTTGACTCTTAATTTCACATTGTTCCATTCAATTGTAGTAAAAGCTAAAATTACTAAAAGATAATTTGAATGTTTTACTTGTTTTATCAAATAAACTAATATGATATAAAACTTCTATCGACAATTAATACGTTTCATTAGTTCGTCGTTTCTCAATATTATAAGACAAAATTACCATAAATAAAATTAATGTGTGTAATTATTTGCTGAATTGACGCGGAATATATATATTCCGCGTCAATTCAGCAAATCACTTGAAAATAATGTGTAACTCCAACTTACAAGAAAGAGAATGGCACTATCGTTATCATAATCAAATAATTAAAATATCTTACTATTGCTGTAAATAACAACGTCAAAAATAATTAATTTCCGTAAAAAAATGTAATAGGACTCTTAAGCTTTCTTTTCGTAACTTTTCACGGCGAGATTTTTAAGGAATAGACCGGCTGGGTTTGAACCCATGATCTACAACTCGTATGTCGGGGCCAATACGACCGCGCCACTACTATTTTGTTAATCAAAATACGGTTTTTAATTAATTACCCCATTAATAAAAACATGGCATTTGAAATAAAACTTTTACAACCTGCCGACACGGCAAATGTCAAATTAACATGACATTCCTAGGTCACACAGACAGATTAGGGTTCAGAACAAATACTAGGAAACGTCAATGTTCAGCATTAGCATAACCGATTGTTACTTGTAAACTAACATTAATATTGATAGCGTGAGAGTATGAATGTTACAAGGCTCGATAGCCTGTTGGAATTTTACGAAGGTTGTAACCAAGTGAGTCAGGTTCGCACGGGCGATATTGTCCCGCGGCGATTTTTTTTCGCACACTGAATTTTCAAAACTTTGCTAAGAGTTGATAATCCAACAGTGTGTTTTTTTGACGTGCTGGGTTGCATTCTCAACGCTCGGCTCAACACCGAGTATTGAAAATTCAGTGTGCGATGAAATTTCGACGTGATATTTTCTGAGTAAGAATGTCTTTGTTTACTTTTCTGTTAAAATGTTAAAAAAATATTATTCTACTAGTTTTTTTTATGGCATCTTGTTTCTAGGAGGTTGCCTGCAGCTGAACCGGACTTTCTTGTGGCTGCCTCACTAAAAAGCCTCCAGCTATGGTAATTTATTCTACTAGTCGGTACTTTCTAAGGTCAACCGCTCGTCAGTGGTAAAACTCAACAATTCGACATAAACACACTGTCAAAGTGTCAATGTCAAATTGGTATCATGGACGTGAGGTTGACTGTACTCATGGTTTGTATAATCCCAAATAATATTTGGTCTAATAATTTAAAAAAAAAATTAAACTGTTGAAAGATCGGGCATTTTAACAGTTATCGTTATTTCTGTGAAACGTAGCCATATTTAAGTAAGTAGGTATATTTGTTTCGTTTCCTACAGCTGGTCTTATTAATACTCTTTTGTGATAAAAATATCAATAACAGCATATCTGAGAGCTATGACTCAGTATGAATCACTAATCATTTCGCAAAAAAGACGGATGGCGGGTAAAACGCCCTGTTGTCGACCACCCATTTAATTTCGTGGGATTGTAATTTAAATAAAACATTTTTAATCTGTTTGAATTTAGGCTCTTTGATGTGTGTTTAACTTTGCTGAAGCTTTAATAATTGCTATTTCTGTTAATTAAATACAATGGCTTTTTTTCGTTTGTTTGTATTTTAAACCATTTTCAATCACTTTAGAATTGCCCAGGAGTTAGTCAGTGAGTCAGAAAGTTGAAACTAGTTTAGGTAATTAAAGAAAAAGAGTATATAATGACGATTAATAGAATTTTGGCAGGCAATTCTGTTTATGTTCTTCAGAACAGTCAGATGCGTAGTATTTTGCAACTGGCGTGCGTTTATAACCAGATGTATGAATGTAAACGAAGCAAAAGGAGTATGTTAGGATCGAAGCAGGTGGCGTTTGTAGTTTCCTCTCTCTTACCCTCATAGAAAGAAGGCGTGAGTTTATGTATGTATGTGATTCTGTTTACTGCACAACGAAATAGATGTTAAATTCAAAACATTAGAAGCTCACTATAGTGTTAGTCCATTGATTTAGGCTCATGTTTGGAGGGCCGCGGTTTTAGAATCAAATGCGCGCCAAACTTAATTCACTGCCTAAACTAACAAGCGTTAGTTTATTTAGTATATTAAACAGTTGACTAAATGTTTCGCTTTTAATCCCAGATTAGTTTAACTGTTCACTTGGTTTTGTTTCGTTTTGTTAATTAATATGTAGGTAGTAGAAGGGTTTATTAGCATGAACCTTGAATGAAGATGCACTAATAAGCTTAATTTGTTTAATTTTATTTATGGTTTCGAGATTATCCCACTTGACAAGTTTTTTTTTTAATGCTGCGTCGTAGATATATATTATTAGAAGAACATTGTAACAAAAAATAAATCTCTTGTACGACCGACGACAACCGGTGCATTCACCCCACATCACCCACAATATTTGCACAGCGGGATTGCTACATTCATTATTAATCTAAAAACTATTATTTGCTATAATAACTATTTGATCTTCAGAAAAAATATCACGAGGTTTTTTATTTGAAGAAATCATTAGTTAGAATTGGGTAACTGTAATGTTTTATTTTTCTCATGTAAATAGTTTATATCTTCCTGTTTCGATATTATTAAAATAATTTAATACAAATATATGAATCAAAACGTCTTTGACTAAATATTTTTGACATTTGTTGTCAGATAGGATCATAGAATCAGGTCTTGCCATATTGAATATTATTTATTAAATTTTCACATTTATTTTCATTATATCCAGATACAAAATGCGTCCATAAAACTATGTGGTTTTGCCTTTTCACTTTTGCTATGGCTATATTCTAAATTGACGGTTTTATGGATGGATAAAAAGTAAGCATAACGAAATTTTGGCGTAAGTTCATGATATACTTCGTGGAATTCTAAAATGATCGTTGGCAACACTGCTGTACTAAAAAAAAAACAAACTGCTGCGGGGCGGCCGGAACACATTGTTTTGGCTTCATTGGTGTTCTCTAGAGTTCTATTTGGTATAATTCATGGTTTTAATAGACGATTGCAACCACATATGAAAAAAAGTAGGATCCTAGATATGTGATATATTATAAAATCAGCATTTCTCGGTATTTGATCCTTTGAACAAATCCTTCAGAGGCTTAGCCATAATCTTTTACAGGATAGGTAGTGTGCAAGTCCGAGTCAAAGTGACAGTTATCAATTGGTACAAAATCGTATCGCACTTCACTTTTTGACTTTTATAGAACTACTTTTTAAGCTCGTAGCTAAATGATAACACCAGCTCCGGTCGATCGAAGGTTAAGCTGCGCTTGCCGCGGTCATTTCGTGGATGGGTGGCCTTCCATTACATATAGAAATCCCTGCGTGCCTCAGAAATGGAATGCACGTTAAGTCGTTAGTCCCAGCTGTCATTCGTAGAGTTTTGACAGTCGTTACGGGTAGTCTGAAGCCCGAAAGTCTGACAACCAGTCTTACCAAATGGTATCGTGTTACCCAGTAACTGGGTTGTGAAGATCAGATAGGCAGTCGCTCCAAATAAAATACTAGCATTCAGCTTGATCCGGTTAAACTGGAAGCCGAACCCAACATAGATGGGACTCTAACCGGATGCAGCTAGAAATAAAGGGCGTGTTATTCTCAAAATCATTAACAAACTACAAATGAGTAATTTTAAATACATTTTTTAGATAATGGACGTCTGTTCCAAGCTTTCAAAGAACGAACAGTATTAAGAAATGAAGATTAACTAATAGTTGAAATGGAACAATAGCGAGATACCTGTCATCGTGTCGATAGTATCGATAAGATCGATATAATACCGATTTAGAATCGATACTATCGAGCAGGCTACAATAATTGCTATTGTTAAATACGAGCGGCCAGCTGAGATGTTAAAGATAGTTAGTTGTTAGGAATGGTTAGAAAAGACATGGTTTTGCTGGCCGATAATAACATAGCATAAGCATGATCAGCCGATAATGTTCCCACTGCTGGGACACAGGCGTCCTCTCTGTGAGAGGGAGTGGGCCGTAATCCACCACGCGGGCCCAGTGCGGGTTGGTAAATGTCACAAGTCTTCGAAGTGTTTGGTTCTAGGACATGTCGGTTTCCTCACGATATTTTCCTTCACCGTTTTGAGAGCAGTGATGATGAAATTATTTACACAAAGTAAAGTGCCTGCCTAGGTTCGAACGTAAGTAAGTCGAGCATAAGTCGGGGCCGTTACCACTGGGCCACCATTGCTCTTTCTGCACTGTGGGCACAAAATTCCTCATTATGCCTATATTCGTCTAGGGTAGGGGCGTCTTAGTTTTAGAGATACCTTCATTTTGCCAATCATCTTTTAGGTCCACTATGTAAAATAATTATGGGGCGACTCTATTGACATCAACTGGACAGCATAGTGACACATTTCTCGATCTGCGAATCGAACTCAGAACCCCATGCTCAGTAGTCACAATTGCGACCACTAGACTAACAAACCAAGTACCTACCTACCCCAAAAATACTTGTCCATCTTTGACATGTCATAGTTCAAAACGTAATTATTATTTACTTATCTTGACATATGGCTATAACCTCAGGTATATTTAATTAGTGAATCTCCGTGAGTGAAATATTAAATTACTTAGCTAAACGAAAAAAAAATATTTGAAGTTTTTTGGGGTTAACGACCGCAGATAGGTACTCTACTTAAGTTGAAACATCAGTAAAAAAAAAACTGTTATTTATTTTCAGTAAATTTCGCACACGTGATGGTTATCAATATCTAAACACTACAAAACAAAAAAAAAAAAAAATGGTTTTCTCAACTAATAACTTCAATTAACTACACAACCAGCAGTCGTTGAACCCAAAACAATTTTTTTTGTCGCTTTTAGTTGCCATCAAGTCTGCGGAGTTTTGCTAGCTAATTTTATTTGACCCTGTACCTATTTGTGCCCAGTAACATTAAACATACCTAGTAAAGTGCCTGTTCCAGAAAATAACTAGCCTATTCTATTCCCTTCTATAGCTCACGCCGTACCCAAGTCAGATGACGCAGCATTCAATGATGACGCTATTCGCGATCTGACCATTACGGACTAAACAATGATTGGATAGGAAACAATAGTGGTTTATGGCACATGTCCCACCGCTGGCGAGAAACGAGTAGAGCTACCAACTAAAAACGAGTTGGAGAGCAGCGAGAACCGAGTGCACGACGATCGATTACTCGCTGGTATACTTATGTATGTAGGTACCAAATTTGAGTCTCTTAGCGAGTGTTCTGGCCAGCAAGCGAACGTCACTGAGCGAGTTCTATCTTTGATAGCTCTTGTCGCTGCCACAAACTAGTACTCGCCAGGGGTGTGAACAGTTAGCAATCAACTAATGCTATATTATTAAAATAGCAATATTTTGTAATTACGTTCTCGAAATCGGCTCTAACGGTTTCGATGAAAGTAGCAATATAGGGGTTTACGGGGGCGAAAAATCGATCTAGCTAATAAAGGTGTCATATCTGGGAAAATTCGTTTTCTCCGTATTGTCACCCGAGCAGAAATTGTTCACCCAAAGTTTAGAAAAAGATGGCTACCTACCTTAGAATAATGACATGGCAGCATGGAATTAGTATGAATTATCCTACACTATTAAATGAGCATTCTCTATTTTCACCAGAGCAGAGCTCGGTCGCCCAGGTACTTGATATAATTATGTCTCCTTACTTACACGGGAACTTCAATATTTTGTACGTTTCTTGAGCGTAAAAATCGTTGATAGCGAGTCGCTTCCTCGTCGGGCGGTGGGACAGATGCCTTAGGTAGGTACAATCTACTTTTATTTCGTATTTTTGTTTATCATTCTTTAATTGAATTCTGCGGTTTGCGGTTTTATTTAAACGTATTGATGAAAATGGTGTGTGTTTTAAAGGTTTTGAATTAATTATGTGGCTTTGAATACTTTGATATAGAAGTGTTGTTTAACGTCGGTAAAGATCTGTTGAGTTTTTTAAATGGTTATTAGAGGTTTTTGTTATGTTTTGTGTGGGAGGACAAAGACGTTGACTGTTTGAATAGATAACTATTTTGCATTCAATAAATCATGGTTAAATCAATGACTAACTACCTACTAGATAATAGTAAAAATCAAAATTGTAAGTATACCTTCTGATTCAAAAGGTTTTTAAAATTCTATGAGTATCACCAACAATTTCAAAGTAAAACCTTACTTAACCATAAAATCATTTGGCCGTCTTAAAACACTTGCAAACAGTTATATCAATCGACTTAGCCAGTCATAATCCTGGTCATAGGCCTCTCCCAGGCTACGCCACAACAATCTGTCCTCCACCTTCCGCATCCAGTCTGTCCCAGCCACCTTCTAAAGGTCGTCGGTCCATCTAGCTGGGTAATAGCTGTTATACATAAGACTAGTTTCCGCCCGCGTCATATCTTTATAAATTTTAGCCTATGTTACTCAGTGATAATATAGCATTCTAGTGGTGAAAGAATGTTTTCAATCGGTCCAGTAGTTTTTGAGTTTATTCATTACAAGCAAACAAACAAACAAACATGCAAAATAAAATCTTTTCTCTTTATAATATTAGTTTAGATATTATATACAGGTGATAATTACCACAATTATTACCTTCCTACTTTATATAATTTTCTTTTGTCATTTATTCTTCAAACATGCAGCAACAGTTTTAGGCAATGTTTACGAGATGAAATATCGAAGATTTCTTATCCAGCCCCAACGCATCTTCGCTGTGAATCCCAGCCGGCATCTGACACGATACTACAAAGAGTTAGAAGTAATGACCCCACTGTTACTATCTGTGCTGTGTACGTTGACAGACAGCCGGAGAATCGATTCATTATCAACAGCATTTAGTCGGCCGGTGCTGGATTTAGGCGTTGCGGAAAAAGAATAGTAGGTATTTTTGTGTAGTTAATATTTTTAGCAGATCTTTTGAAATAAGTATTGTAATAAAGAATTCTTATTTCAAAAGATATATCTTATATACAGGGTTATTGATGGTTCTGTTTCGGCAATCCATAAAGGGGATGTAGGAGAGGTCATTAACAACCAAATGACCTCTTTTGATTCCTGTGCAAATGTCGACAATTTTCGAATCATTTGACTTTTCATATTTTTATTTAATACTTTTAAAATATAAAATGTCAAATTACTCGAAAATTTTTGACATTGGCATAGAGTTCATCAGGGGTCATTTGGTTGCAAATGACCTCTCCTATATTCCCTCAAACGGATTGCCAACATTTAACCAATAACCTTGTATATCACTTTAGGATGCTATGACCCGACAGAGATCGTACTTACGAGTTTTTTTAATCCCCATGGGATACATAAAAAACAGTGTTATAAAATTCTTAAAAAAAAGAAAAAAAATATATAGGTAGAATATGCAAGCGCTTTTAATAACACGAGTACCACCACCACACACTGGGACCCCAGGTTAGTCACTTACCACACGAATTTTCTGGGTACCCTTTTTCGTAATGTTTAATCAATCTCATAGCTACAAAACAGACGTTTTTCTTAATTTTTTATATATAAATGGTAAGGTTAGATTGTTTAGCACAATTCACTGAGTTTGTATTGATTAAATGATTAAAATAATTACTATGTTTAAATACCATCGAGAGGCATCTACTCGCAATGAGTTGGGTTACCCTATGGAAAATTGAAAAGTTCTGACAAAGAGCCTGATTTTCATAGAAAAGTCCTGAGATGTAGTCGTTGAAAAAAAAATTACAAGCATGTGAAAAAAAAAAACATATCAAGCCACGCACTTCACCCTTCCCTTCCTTTTTTATATTTTTTTCAATTCACTTAATAAAAGTTGATCCTTAAAACCAAAGTGGGTAAATTAGATTATGGTTTTAAATATTATGTTAATGTTAATTACGTTGATTTGTGCTGTGATACTATCCAAAGAAGATTTATTTCGTTGATGTTGATTGTAACTAACCAATTAAAAAATCTGAAAAATCTAGACATAGATAACTAGGTACTGTATTTCATTAAAAAAATGATTAATCCTGAGATTCCTGAGATGCCCTCTGTGCCTCGGAAATAACGTTAAGCCGTTGGTCCCGGCTAATTGGTGGATCTTTGACAGTCGTGTACGCGTCGTCAGAAACCCGAAATCCTGACAACCAGTCTTTATTTATTTATTAATGTTTTAATGAGTGTGTTTTAGTTTAATTTGTGACGTCCTGTGCGAGTCCCAATAAATACTTTTTCTTTCTTTCTTTCTTTCCAAAGGGGTTGACCCAAAAAATAACATAATTTTTTTTTTCTTGTTTCGTCTTATTTAAATATCTATACCCATTTCACTAGCTAATTTCATTTGAACCTGTAGATTATTCATATTAGAATAAATGCAATGATTAGATCAGTATCAAACTCAATCAGTTTCGAATCTAAGTGTAGTTAAAATAAAGCGGGTTTAAATCCAGACTAAATTGATTAAATTGGAGTTGATGTAGGAATGGTAACTTGCGATTTTGATGTGGTACTGGGTAGATACTTACCTAAACTTTTGTTCGAAAAAATTGTTTGTGGATATATGGCCAAATTGCCTTTTTTATTGCTACATATAACAGTCTGGGCTTCTCGTTAACAAATTTTAATATTCATTCAAATTTGTAGCATTTCGGGTAACTTCCGTTTACCCATTCATCTAGTAATAATGATTTTTTTATTTTATTATTGTTGGTAGTGGTTACGAGAAGACTTTCTGTTAAGTAATACCTACTTTTTTTTTTTTTTAGCCTGTCCTGGAAAAGCTACTGGTCCATGAAGACGCTAATGAAGGGCGATCTACCGATCTCCCTGAAGCGAAAACTCATCGATATGTGTATTCTGCCCGTCCTAGCCTGCGGTGCTCAGACCTGGTCGCTGGCCCAGGAAGAGGTGGCGAAATGACCTAGACGCATACCGCAAGGGTTGGATGGAGGTGGCCCTGGAAAAGGATGCATGGAAGGATTTGGGGGAGGCCTTTGCTCAGCAGTGAGACAGTATAGGCTAACATAAAAAAAGCCTTTTCTGTCCCCCTCCTTCCATCTTTCTCGATCCCGTAATGCTTAAGGTTTAAATATCAAAATTAGTCAACTCATGATAGTTTATGAACTAGGGCTTTATTGAATCATGTTAGAAGTTCCAAATGAATGGCTGATACATAAACGGTATACCAGAACAAGCCGTTTTTACGGTTTCATACTCGAAGGGTGCCAAAACGGCACCCTATAACTAAGCCTCCGCTGTCCGTCCGTCTGTCAGCGGGCTGTATCTCATGAACTGTAATAGTTAGACAGTTGAAATTTTCACAGATTTTATATCTCTAAAAAATAATAAAATAAATAAATGAAAGGGGGCCTCCATAAAAAAAAAAAACGTGTTTTCTTCGGCGTTTTTGCTCGATATTAAAGCGGTACGGCAACCCTTCGTGTGCTAGTACGACTCGCACTTGGCCGGCTTTGCACATTAAAACCAGTTAACTAAAATCATATTTAAATATTTATCTTAGTTTCTTATATTTGATTCATCGATATTGCGAATAAGCACCTACTTATTAGTCTAGCAGTTTTCAGCAGGTTACGAAAATCGTAAGCAATAGAGATGTACCGATTTAGCTTCCATTATTCGATATCGACACATTGACACTGTAACACTATCGAAATATCCCCCCCACCTAACTCATATAGGTGAAAAAAAAAGTGGTGGCACTCCGGGAGTACCGACAGAAGTGAAAACTTGACCAAGATCGCGTTGACGGAAGAAAAATACTTGTATATAAAGTTGGTCCGTAATGTTATGTAAATAAAGAGCACAATCGCGTCTACAAAAAATAAAAAAATACTTCCGAAACCTTTAAAGTAAAGATACTTGCATAGAACATTGATCCGTAACATGATATAAATAAAGAGCATAATCGCGTTTATAAAACCTTTAAAGTAAAAATACTTGCATAGAACATTTATCCGTAACTTAATATAAATAAAGAGCACAATCGCGTTTAGAGAAATCAGGTATCGTCATAGTGTCGCGAAATCAATGGTTTAATTCCATCTCAAAAATGCCCAACGCACCTAAAGAAGTTTTCGCTTCAAAAAACACTAACACAAATGAAATCGCATGAAAAGTTTTTAAAACCTACCATTTTATGTGACACTTTTAGCTCTGTTTAATTGAAAGTTTAGTCATAAAAGTTTACGATGTGCTTTCAACGGATACCTGTGGTCCATTTGTTTAATTATTTGTTATTTTTGAAGTTCAAATATCTACTTTTACTATATAATATGGTGTCGAATGAATTGTTAGCCAATGATGTCAACCTATTGTACATTTAAATATTGTAGTCTACATTTAGGCAAACTGTTGGTCCCGGCTGTCATTTGTAGATCTTTGACAGTCGTTACGGGTAGTCAGAAGCCCGAAAGTCTGACAACCAGTCTTACCAAAGAGTATTGTATTATCCAGTAACTGGGTTGTGGAGGTCAGGTAGGCAGTCGCTCCAGCTGTGTCCGATTAGACTGGAAGCTGACCCCAACATAGTTGGGAAGAGGCTAGGCAAAGCTCAATCACAAGTCGTGATTGATATTTCAAACCTTAGCCTATGTACGTCATTTAACACGATTCTCGGCTGCTTCCATCAACCTGCTAGTCACCCTGCGAAGATTGTCGCTCCACCTAGCCTGAAGGCTTCCTACCTTATGTTTGTCAGTTCGCAGTCTCCTACGGCTAATATGGCCGGTAAATTGTCACTTCAGCTTGCTTATTCCATGGGCTATCTTGACTACTATGTCAAAATCTTGCCCGTACGTCTCCATAGGAACCTTTTACGCTTTGGAATAGGCAAATAGTTTCATCTGCTTAATTGGTAGACGTCACAAAAAATCCTGCATCGCGCAAGCAGGGTTTTCCGCGCGACTAGGATATATACAACGTATCGATATCAATTACATGTGTAGGTAATCGGGTAGTTGCCCACTAGACACGTCGGAGGATCCTCCCTTTTCTATGGAGGATGATTGAACTTGACACCTAATACCTCTATACTGGTGACCCCGAACATGAACTTCATCGAAACATTCATGCAACTACTTCAACGAAACGTCATCATTATTACTTTCTCAAGCCTTGGAGCTTTGAGTTGGAGTTTGACTTTCGTTTTCTGTCGGGTTACCTGCCGGGCCTATTCTGTAAAAACCTCTACGTGAAAACTTAGATAAACTGAGCTTGAAGTGATCGGTCATTCTATCTAATTCTAAGGACAGCTGAAATCGGATTGATATTACTGTCGATGCCATATCCATTATTTTCTAGCTTCTAGCCCCAACTGAATGCTAAATCAGTCTAGACTATCCTGGTCATTCGTGTGAATTATTAACCTACGCGTTCTATTGAAGTTAAACGTGTGTGCATGTGTGTCAGTCATTGATGGTGTATGTGCGTTATTTTTGACATGGCCGGGTGATTTGATGTGCTTGAATTTAATAGGGGTGGAATTAGAATATTTGGGGTTGAAATTAAGATGTTAGAGTATTAGGATTCATTCTTTTGTTTATTCTGTCAAAAAATGCCTTTGCCATATAAGGAACACCTTATATGGCAAAGGCATTTTTTATATATAACCAGATGACTCAGTGAACTTCGCACCACGTGAGCCAAAAACAAAAAAAAAAAAGTATTCAAATCGGTCGAACCATTTTCGAGTTTTTGTTGCGACTAATGCACGGCAATTGATTTTTATATAATTATATAGATTTGAATCCATGACCTTTATAACTTATACTCATCCATTTATTTTTAATTGCATTGAATCTTTTCTGTAACAATATTGTGAAGTATTATTATTATTATTTTTTGTGAATTCTGTTTCGAGGGCAGAAGCTAGTGAAAAAAAAAATACTTTCCAAACATTTTTATTTTATGTATTCGGTGACAGAATAAAACTTGAGGACGAGAAAAATAAATAAAAAATACATTTAAATAAAATACCAAAAGGCCAAATATTTTTCTTTTCATCCGTCTCTGGTTTATTTGGGGTCTCCTCAATTATCTGCGCCAAATTATTGTCTTGGGTTGTCGGTTCTGGCAGTTGGGCTTTCTTGAGGCCTCTTTTAATTTTAGACCACCAGGTCAATCGCGGGCAGCCTCTGTCTTTCTTTTGTTCCGGCAGATTTAGTACTATTTGTACCACATGATCTTCATTGCGTCTAATAAATGTCCATACCATCTTAGGCGGTTTTCGGCCATTTTATCAGTGAATGCTGCGACTTTAAAGCTGCCTCGTATATTGCGGACTTTATCAAATCTGGTCACACCTCCCACCCATCTAAGCATCTTCATTTCATTCATATGGACCTTTTGTTCGTGCATCTTTGCGTTGTCCAACATTTTAATCCATACAAAAATAGCTCCCATCATTATTCTGCTAAAAATTCTTTCCACACAACCCACAACAAAAATATAGCTTTAAAATGAAGAGCAGTACTCCAGCCCATCCCTCGTTCATTTTGATATACAATTTCATTCACAGGGGTTGAATTTAGCAAGTAATACTGTCAGGTGGCACTGTTGTATGCTTTTTCCCGGTATGGGCGGGAGCGCTTCGTCTGTAGCCCTAGTAACCGACGGTGTATCGATCCGTCTAGGATAGTGATGTGCCTTTGAGGTGGAGTAATCGATATCGATGATTGTGAAACATGTATATGAAGGCTGCTCCTCTGATTATTAAATCTGCTGTTGTATTTAGTTAATTTGACGATTTCAAGGAGAAATCGCCATCGCTCGTTTTGAGTAAGAGTAGTGATCAATGCTCACGTATTCTTTGTAGATTTGTGATTTTTTTTCGATTTTGTTAAGTAACTGGTACTTATTGAAAAGCCTACACTATCCTCCCATAACACTGTTATTTGAAAATATTGTAACAGCCAATTATTTTTAAAAGAGTAACCGTGGAGTTTCTTGCCGCCTTCTTCGTAGGAAACGACCAATTATAACCGTTTACCTAGCTTCTGACGTTTCATACGTTATGTGAAATAAATAGGGTTATGTGAAATAAATTATTTAGATTTTGTGGAAAAGGCTGATAATATTCTGATACAGTTGGGGTAGACTGATGTTGATTTTATTGAAGCCGCGAATGAAGAGATCTCAATCTGTATTGCTATTTTATTTTATTTTATTTCGTACCTGCCTTGATTTCAAAGTAATCATCGTGTATTAATTCCTCGCCACTTTCCGGATTTCGAAGTGATGTTTAGCGAATAGCAAGGACTTGGAAGGGTTATTTATTATTTTTACCTACCAACTAAACAAAATAAATATCGGCAATATTTATCGACACTAATACCTGTGTAGTGTGTACCTTCCCCCATCCCTACACAGCTCAATGTTATATTTTGATAATTAAAGGAACAAACTGTGGGAGTTTCTGTCGAATTCTGAGCTTTCCAAGATTTCTGTAATATTGCGCGTATGCTTAATTGGCGGCGCCTGGAAAACATAATCTGATACTAAGTAGGTACCTAATATTATATTTTGTTGAAATTTTGAAAATGACGTAGGATAATATTATAATTATAAATTATAAAAATATTATAAATGCGAAAGTTTGTGAGGATGGATGGATGGATGTTTGTTACTCTTTCACGCAAAACTTACTGATCGGATTTCGATGAAATTTGGCATACAGATAGTTTATAACCTGGATTAATACATAGGATACACTCATACATTTTTGCGTGATTCAGTAATACACATCCAAACCTTCACATTCATAATATTAGTAAGATAAGGACTTTTTTAAGTTGAAAATCAATTAAAGCTACCGTTTCCTTGACTGTACTTAATTACACAGGCCTATAAAATTTAACCAAACTTCTTAACCAGAAATTTACTAACTAATTTTAAAAAAATATGCGACTTAACGAGTAATGAGTAATCAACTGTATCACGTCTATGATCTCAATTGATTTTCAGGTGTACGAAAATTTACAAAGATGAGAACTTCAAAACACAATTTCTCAGAGAAAAAAAAAAAAAATGAGCAAACTCAATGGCATTTGAAAGAGGAAGACTTGTTCTTCAATTTGGTGACATTTCATTTTTTTTTTAAATAATTCGTGAGTCTACATAACCTCAAAATCGGGAAAAACTGTATTTTTTGCACTTTTATGTTAGGATATCTCAGAAACCTGACGTGTTAGAGCAATTTTAGAGGCTAGATTTGGATTCAGCGCATCGAAAACCTTCGGAAATATATAATCTGGTTTCTGGTTAAAAATTTTGTTGGCCTGTGTTATTTTTGTTGCAAGGTTTTAAAAGTTCCATTGCTTTGACTCAAATAGACGACTTTATTCAATACAAGGGTTCTGTACCCGAAGGGTCTCAAACGGAACCCTACTACTAAGCCTCCATTGTCCGTTGGTCTGTCTATCAGCGGGCTGTCTCATGAACCGTAATAGGTAAACAGTTGAAATTTTCACAGATAATGTATTTCTATTACTACTATAACAAGAAAAGGTTAATAATTAAAGGTACCCATATAAGAAACGATCTCTTGCGGGGCGGCTAAGCTCCGCCGCTTATGCTGTTAGAAAGATAAGACAGTTAACAGATGTAGAAACCACGCGTTTAGTTTATTTTAGCTACCTCCACAGCATTATGTCGTATGGCATTTTACTGTGGAGTCGGGCTGCTGACATTGAATCCATCTTTATTTTGCAAAAGAGCTGTCAGAGCGATTTATAATCTACGTCGCCACGAATCTCTCAGGGAACTATTTAAAAGGATTTATGTTATTACGGTATCTTGCCAATTCATTTATGGAAATATTATGAATGTAAGAAAAAACCGGTGGTACCTTGTCTGTTTGCAAGGGATCGGAAAATTGATGGAGATGTGGAAAGGAGAGTGCACGCGGGAAATAAAGTGAATGGTGCTATACATGCGATTGTAACCAACCAGTCGATGTCTAAAAAGGCTCGGCTGGCTGTTCACAATGGTGTGCTGGTGCCCACGCTTATGTATGGAAGTGAATATTGGGTTTGGCGAAACAAGCATGAAAGTAGAATAAATGCTGTGCGAATGCTTTCCTTGCGCATGTGTGGTTTTACTATGCATGATAGACTGAAGAATGATGTGATAAAAGAGCGGTGTGGTTTAAAAGAAGATGTAGTGACAAGAATTGAAAAGGGTATGCTGAGATGGTTTGGGCATGTTGAGAGGAGATGAATGAAAGGCAACTAGCAAAACGTATTTACAAGGCTGATGTGAAGGGAAAGGCCGGTCGGGGACGCCCTAGAAGGACATATACTGACCTTATTGATGATATTCTACTAGCAACCGGCGGGCGTGTATGACCAGATGTATGAACGTAAACGAGGCAAAAGGAGTATGTAAGGATCGCAGCAGGTGGCGTTCTGTAGTTTCTGCCTAACCCCATGGGAAGAAGGCGTGAGTTTATGTATGTATGTAAGAAAAAATCTACATCTTTTTAATCAAATAAGACATAATTTTTAAGACATAATTTTAATAATTGAAATAAATATAAAATAGATCAACCATTTTTCAGATTATCTAACAGACATACATCTTTTATGGGGTGTTAAATGTTACAACAAAATACCTCGTAATTGTAATAATATACAGTTAAATGAAAGAAAATTTAAAACTCATATTAAAACTACACTTTGTAAACAAGTATATTACAAATTAGAGGATTATATCCAAGATAAGAGTGCTTGGAAACATGCTGGTCCTGCTTCATAGGACAATTTAGAATCAAAACAAAATCAAACTGGTTGCTAATTTAATAATTTTATAATTTATATTTTTTTGTTATATGATATTGATTTTACATTCTGTGATTATTTTCTCACACACTGACTTACTAATTGTTAAATATTAGCAAAATCGTCTACTTTTACAATGTTGGTAAATATAATAATAATAATAATCATTTTATTTCGGAATAGACATCCATAATTTGTTAGTAAACATTAACTTTAATAACTATGTTAGTAAACATGCAGGTTGGACAAATAATGGACGAGCGGGCAATCAAATATCTCCACAATGACATTTAGGAGATTGGTCGAGCTGCCCCGGACCCTCTGCAGCAGCGACGCGGGATGCTTACGTCTGATCGCTGCGAAGCCATCAATGTGCGCATCAGCAAACATTCCTGACGCAGAAGCGTGGTAGCCCCAATAGCATCCTGAATGCATTGTTGTATTGGACTCGAAGATCATTGATGGGTTTCTGCGTACAACCTGTCCAGAGGCTGCTCGTGTAAAATGTTTGACAATATGCTTTCAATTTAACTTCACACGAAATTTGTGAGCACCATGGTTATATCTAGGTATCACATAATTAATTTATCTGTCGTTGCTTCATTTTTAATTCGTTTTACTTATTGTGGTATAGTAATTTTATTCTAGGTGCATCGTCTTCACATATTTATAATAAAATTATTAAACTAATGTACCTATACAAAATATTACAAAACATTTTAAAAGTAGAGTTTCTTGCCCATTCTTCTCCATACGAAAACTACGTTTTGGAAGAGGCGACTAGAATCAATTAATTTTTTTTTTGTAAATTTTGACATTTAAGAGTGCCATAAAATGGCTTAGTTGAAATAAATGATTTGACTTTGAGAAACGTGTTTTTTTTTTTTTTTGTTGTTTTTTTGCTTGATCATAAAACGGTACGAAACCTTTTAGTTGCGAGTCTGAATCGCACTTGGCCGGTTTTTTTTATATATTTTGCTGATCCTATGCTTATTTTGAAGTCAGTCTTCAGAATGCACTTTTCCATTCTGTCCTGTTAATAATCCCTTCAACAGGTAATATTATAAAACAACCCACTTCTCTGCCTCCCCCAAAATTTACTGAAAACGTAAAGTACAGTTGTTTAATAATTCTTCAACTTATTTGCTTTAATAACACAGCCGGGGAACCAAGTCCCCTGTGTTGCCAACCGAAAATATTTACCCCGATTTTAAGGGTAAAACGAACTTCGATATTTTAGGGTAATATTAACTTTACCGTCAACTTTGTAGCGAAATTTGAAGTTTTTTGTTTGTTTTGTAAAGTAATATAAAGATTTTAATTAGGTTGGTATACTGGGGATGTTAAGAGCATTGACTGAAGGTATGTTTCTTTAAGTTTTCAATTCTAGTCGTGCGATTTGAGAGTTTATATTTTAAGTTTCTTAAGAAAGTGATTAATTTACTAAAACTAAATTAGTTTGTTTAGAACAAATCCAGGTAAAGCTAAGTACATACTAATTCTATATTCGTTTTATCATTTATAAGCCTAAGGTTTTTACTTTACTCGCATCATCTGATGATGAAGATGCCTAGCCTTTTCCCAACTATATTGGGGTCGGCTTCCAGTCTAATCGGATACAGCTGTATACCGATATTTTACATGGACTGCCTCCACAACCCAGATAATGGGTAACACGATATTCCTAGGTAAGACTGGTTGTCAGGCTTTCGAGCTTCTGACTACCCGTAACGCCTGTCTAAGATCTAAGAATGACAGCTGGGAGCCGTTGCTCCCAGCTGTCATTCTGAGGTATGAGGTCATGAGGCATGGAGAAGTCTCGATATGTTATGGATAGTCACTGGTGACCCATCCACGGACCGACCTCGGCAATCATTGCTTACCCTTGAAGATTGACCCATGCGGTTTTTATTATTTAGCCACGAGCCCCTCCAGACAACAGCTAAAAATCTCCAATTATATTTTGACAGTGTTGAAATCGATAACATGCACCTAGCAACCCAGTTAAAAGCTCGATCGTTTTCATTGCAAAGTGCAATGAAAGTAAACAGGGGGTGAAATCGGGGGTGAAGGGGGTGAAACGGGGGTAACGCATACATTATAGCTCACTTAGTAGCAATAATATTGGGAGTGTATTTATAATGGATATGATAACCTTATTTTATAACTTTTGTGTAAATACAAATAGAATTGTTAGCATGAATCAAGTCATTTTGGTGGTAAAATTCTATTAATTTCTTAAATACATTGCAATTTTTTACAGTTTTGTATAATTTAGAAGCATTTTTGTTTGTAAATGTAAGACCATGGAGCCGTTTATTAAGTTATTAAGATGTATTCAAAATTCAAAAGTCATTTATTCAAACTAGGCTGAAAATCAGCACTCTTCGAACGTCAAAATTACTTAAGAAAGTCCCCCAAAACTCCCACCCTTCACCACTTCCTAGTGCCTTTAGCTGGGAAGAAGAAGTGGCGCAACAAACTCCCCAGCAGCACAGCTGTATGTTCAAGTTAGAAAATACATATAGATGATTCTATACAATAGTAGGCAAAAAAAAAATACATTATGCAGCACAAAAAATAATTTAAATGATGAATTTTTGGCCATTTGCAGCTAGCACACGCCAATATACCAACCAAAAACATCGAGAATGAGAACGAGCAGAAATAAAAAAATAAAAACTAAACGTAAACAGAACTAAATATCTAAATAAAGCTTCCAGGCATAAAGGGCGTGCCCGCTTACATAAAGCTATATAAAGCTGTAATTGGAAGTTATAAATGTATGTTGACTTGAAAGAGCATGGCAGTTCAGAATATGTCATGCTCACTTAAATATCTCGCTGATGGTGGCGAGTGTGTTGGATCATTCGGTTCTCTACATAACGGTTGAATTGAATGGTGCTGATCTACGCGTCATGTTCGTGAACGGGCACCGTCATTTGAAACTGGTCTAAATAAGCCCTGGCAGATAGCCAGGGCTTATTTTTAATCTTATATTTTCAATTGCTTTTGATTAATTTTTGTACATTGTTCTCACATAATAGAAGCAACAAGAATGATGTACCTTTACAGTGATAGTACAAAATCCTTTTGTAATATCTATATTTAAAAGAGTGTCCTTGGAGTTTCTTGCCCGTTCTTCTCCATAGAGATCTACGTTTTGGAATGGGCAATTAGCTTCAACTTTCTGACTAACTGAAAGACTCTTTGACAATTCAAAAGTGCCTGTAAATGGTTTAATTGAAATAAATGCTTTGAGTTTGAGTTTAATTTATTGATTCGTATTTTTTTCTTAATAAAGCTGATACTATGCTTTCTTGATACTACTGAGCATGAGGTCCTGGGTTCGATTCCTGGATCGGGCTAAGTGATATTGGGTTTTTCTATCAGGAATTTCTCGGTAGTAGCCCGGAGTCTAGATTTATGCCCGCTTGATGGCAATAGGCTCGCCCCCTATTACATGGGACTTGAACATACCTAACTGGCAAAATATGGGTGTAGGTTCTATAGGTACACTTCTGCCCAACCCTTCGAGGAAACAAGGCGTGATGTTATATTATGTTCTAAACGTTTTGTAAATTAACTTGTGTTATCTAAGAGAGCCGGGTGATCTGTAACTCGGCTCCCTCCTCCTCAAAGTCAAAGTGAAATCATTTATTTCGAATAGGCCCATGTATGGCACTTTTGAACGTCAAAATTTACAAAATAATGTAGTTGATTCTTGTTTTCGTGATACATGGTGCTCACATTTATTTACAAACATTGTAAAAGTAGACGATTTTCCAATTTTTTTAAAATTAATAACTCAGTGTATGAGGAAGTAATCACATAATGTAAAATCAATGTCATATAACACAAAATTATAAATTTTACAATTAAGTTAGCAACCTGTTTGATTTTGTCTTGACCTGTTTGATTTTCCTCAGACACCTTTCTCTAATTAAGATTGTGCATTTTATTAACCAGTGCTTATAATAAAGGGTCCTCTAAAGGATATTCTTCTCGTGCGGTTAGTGACTAACCTGGTGTCAGTGTTTTAAAGCCGGCCATGGGCCTCTGGCTTACTGACTTCACATGCCGTCGAGAAATATCTCTTAGGCATGCCGGTTTTCTCACGATGTTTTCCTTCACCGTTTTTAAAGCAAATGATAATTATACAATACGCACATGAATCCGAAAGTCAGAGGTGCGTGCGTTGGGTTCGAATTCGAGACCTATGACTTGGCAGTCTGACGGTCACACCACTAGGCTATCAAGACCAATTCCACGATCAATCGCAATTGTAGTAATATTGTCAATCGCTTCAATTGCATTTGGTAGACGATCAATTTGCGCATTAATGTGTATCAATCACGTTATCAACATCATCATCGTTTTAGCCGAAGGACGTCCACTGCTGGACATAGGCGTCCCCCAAGCATCGCCACTTCGACCGGTTCTGTGCTTCTCGCATCCAGCGGATTCCTGCGGCCTTCACCAGGTCATCGGTCCACCTTGTGGAAGGCCTTCCACCAATCAATCACGTAAAAATTGACAATTGGGATGATGCCTGGGTTAAAAAAAAAAGAATTTCTATATAGTCCGTCAGTCAGATATTAAAAAAAAAATTAGACACGTTTTTTTTTGCTTCATCATAATAATAAAAAAATGACTTAAATAAAACGCACTAAAGTTGGGGAGTGGGGGTCACTACGTCACAAGTAAGTATAAAATCTCCATACCTACTCGTGACGTCATGGCTCATTTTGAAACTCAATGTATCGCCGTTATCTTTTGATAACGTAAAAAAAGAAAAATACTTGTGCAATATTTTTTAGTAATATATCTAACGAACCAAAAAAACATTTTTTTCTCATCCCCCTATTGCATTTGGCAGACGATCAGTTTGCGCATCAATGTGTATCAGTCACTTAAAAATTGACAAAGTCAAAGTCAAATCATTTATTTCAAATAGACCCATGTATGGCACTTTTGAACGTCAATACGACCCTCAAGATCTTGAAATAAATAAAGCTTTATGATATGAATTAATTTCCGTAACGTTACCTACTTATGTACCATGAAGCTTGAAAATTTACACGATGAAAGTCACGACGAATCTTATAAATTCTTTATAAATTTCACTGAATTCAATACACAACTATTATCACAAAATAAAGATACGACACTCCCACGACTCGGCGTCTGACTTATTCATCTTCCATAGTATGGCATATGGCTAATAATTTATACATTCTGCCGGCTACCACATGTCTGCTAAATCATTGTGGCGTTTGATTCCGTCGAGTTGCTAGTGGGTTTTATACTGACTGTGCCCTGTGGCTCTGTCTTTGCTGAAACTACCATATGTATCTATATCAGATATCTAGATTAATGTCGTGTTACTTAAGTGTAAAAGTTAGTACACAGATAGTTTTATTACCTGGATTAGCACAAAGGATACTTTTGGGCCCAATTCTGAAGTTCAAGCAGACAAATTCAAAGTCGTGGGTAGCAACTAACAAAAAATCTAAAAACAATAATAACTCGTTTCTTTTCTTTTTCTTATTAAAATAGTCAACCTGTATTTATTGTGTAAATACTCTCAATGCACAGACATGAGAAGCCACAGTTCCATTATATCCCTAGGTACATGATGGCCATGATATATATCTCACGATTGAATCCTTCTAAGGTAGATTCCTGGGCTTCGGGATATCTGGAAATGGGGATATAAAAGGTGCGAGTACCAGTACATTTTGTGTTAGTTTAGTTTTATTTTATTTACAAGTCTGTTTCTTCTTTCATATTGACACGAACAACTAGGAACAGTCGAACACAGAGTTGAGTCGAACAAGAGTGAAATATCTCATTATTTGCCCTAACTTTTTCCCAACTATGTTGGGATCAGCTTCCAGTTTAACCGGATAGCTGACCAGCTGAATACCGGTATTTTACATGGAGCGACTGCATATCTGACCTTCACAATCAGGTAATACGATACCCATTGGTAAGACTGGTTGTCAGACTTTCGGGCTTCTGATGACCTGTAACGCCTGTCAAAGATCCACGAATGACAGCCGGGATCAACGGCTTAACGTGCTTTCCGAGGCACGGAGTCGGCATGGGGCGATCGAAGGCTAAGCTACGCTTACCGCGGTCGGTTCGTGGATCATTACATATCGAGACCCCTCTGTACCTCGGAAAGCACGTTAAGCCGTTGATCCCGGCTGTTATTCGTAGATCTTTGATAGTCGTTACGGGTAGCCAGAAGCCTGATAACCAGTCTTACCAAGGTTTAAGAGTATTACACAGTAACAGGGTTAGGGGGACACATAGGCAGTTGCTCCATATAAAATACTGGTATTCAGCTGCATCCGGTTAGACTCGAAGCTGACCCCAACATAGTTGGGAAAAGGCTAGGTGGATGATGAGCAAGGTGGTAGCGGTATTAATTTTACATTCTGTGATTACTTTACTTCACATACTGACTGGAAATTTTTACAATTAATAGTAGGACTGAGGCGTATTTATCGTAACAGATAAAAATAACAGATATTTAAAAATAACAAATAACAACTGTCCCTAACAATATAATTTATCTACAACAACAACATAACGTCACGCCTTGTTTCCCCGAAGGGTTGGGCAGAAGCGTCCCTATAGCAGGTTCACCCACATTTCGCCAGTTATGTTTTTTAAGTCCCATGTATTAGGGGGCGAGCCTATTGCCATCAACCGGGCACAAATCCTGACTCCAGGCTGCTACTGAGAAATTTCAGATAGAAAAACCCAATTACACTTTGCCCGACCTGGGAATTGAACCCAGGACCTCATGCTCAGCAGTAGCGCTTGCGACCACTAGACCAACGAGGCAATCAGTCGAGTCAGTGTATTTATCTGTTACTTAAAATAACAGGCCCTCAAAGACTGTTACCGCGGTTGTTACTGTTAATTCATCATAACAATCCCCACACAGACTGTTACTTACTTACACAAACACACGAAGGTGCAAGGTTCTTCGAAAAATGTTCACTTCTCACTCTAACTAAAGCGGCTAAACTACATATATCTAAGCTCCGTAGTTCTATAATTTCACATTACCTCGTCATTCCTAGTTAAAACATCGGATACGATTTTCGACTTTAAGTGAAAAGAAATAAAGTAGATATTCAATTGAGATTTATATACGTATTTATCGTATATACAAAAATAACAGGCTGTTATTTAATAACAGATATTTGGATCTGTTATTTTTGTGTAACAGTAACAGTGATAACAGATATCGTGTTTAACCTGTTACAACCCATCTCTAATTAATAGGTCTACTTTTACAATGTTTGTAAATATGTGAGCACATGTATTTATGACAATTAATTTATCTGTAATTTGCTTCATTTTAAATACTTTTTACTTATTGTGATGTCGTCATTTTATTCTAGGTGCATCATCTTCAGTTATTTGTAATTAATGTATACAAAATATGGTAAAACATTTTCAAAAGAGTAACGGTGGAGTTTCTTCCCATTCTTCTCCATACGAAGCTACCTGTTGGAAGGGGCGACTGGTATCAATTATATTTTTCTGTTAAATGTAACGTTCAAAAGTGCCTTATATGTGTCTGTTGAACTCCACAGTTACTCTTTTAAAATGTTTTACAATATTTTGCATAAATTAATATTATGTCTGAAGACGAAGTATCTATCAACCTACTTGACGATTTTCCTTGAGAAAGGTGCCTACTTCAGCATTACTAAGCAGAAGTAAGCATCTTTTTCAATAAAAATGACCATCTTGCTCATTATCATAAAAGTCATGTAAAGATTCCTCCGAAAAGCAAAAAAATATATAGAAAACCATTTGAATTCTTCCTAAGTGTTGCCATCATTAAAATTCAATGCAAAATCCTGTCTTCTTGATTGAAGTCTACATTTCTCTGGGTCATGAACCCCAGACCATAAACGTATATGGTCTGTAACCCACTAAAATGGTAAAACGACATCGTTAGGCAGAAAATGTAAGTTTTATACAGTAAAATAAGAGTATAAAAAATAAAAGACAGATAAATGTATGGGTCTTTACATACAAAACGTGTATGTAAATGCTGACAGGCGTGCGCACTCGACGAAAGACGGACGGAGACTGATTTGAATTTTTGAATTTCGAACGCACGCTGCCGCGCAAGCGCATTGAATGGTGAATACTTAGAGTGCGCATGAGTTTTGGATCTTTAGGATTTTTACCATTATAATTTTGTTTTTATTTGCTGAAATATTAAGTGTTACCACTGCCACTGCCTTATTCATGTAGGAAAGTATTGTGGCATTTAAAAACTGCGAAGTAATTACGTAACACAATTAAAATAGCTATGTCTTTTGTTTTGACAGTTCACCAACGTTCATTGCGTTATTTACGTTGTAGGGAAGACGAATTTCTCAAACCTATGATGCAATGGATATTAAAATAAAATAAATTGCGATCGATTGGACCCACAGGACTAGCCCATTTACAAAGACTGTGCAACAGTATGTTTATTTAAACGGCATGATATCTTTTGCTGAGAAGAGTGAGATAGAGACTACGTATCACGCTTAAGTACCAAGCATTAATCATTGGGTATATCAAAAAAATTCCTGTCATCATTAGCAGAAACTGTATCCGTCAAACAGTTCATAACCATCCCAATATTTCTCAAAGCCAATGTCAAAGTCAAATCATTTATTTCAAATAGGCCCTTTTAAGGATTTTTGTCGAAATCGATTTTTGTCGCCCCTTCCAAAAGTTAGTTTTCATATGGAGCAGAATGGGCAAGAAACTCCAACTTTACTCTTTTCAAAATGATTTACAATATTTTGTTTAGGTACATTAGTTAAATGTTTATATGTTACTGTATTACTATATCAAAATAGGTAAAAATAATTAAAAATGAAGCAACGATAAATTAAAAACAAGCATTCATTATATTATAGATACATGGTGTTCACATATTTACTAACATTGTAAAAGTCGTCTACTTTTACAATGTTAGTAAATATATTACATATTTCCTAAAATTTTACAATTGATCCACCGACTAACCACCTCCGGTCTCCGGAGGGGACTGATGTAGCGGTTACACCGCCACATACGCATCAAAGACATGACGTCACACAAATCCTGCATTACGCAATTAGAGTTTACCGAGCGATCGACATATATATAACATTCCTATTTCAACCCTCGGGCATGTACTTTTCCTGGTACATGTGGTGTCATCTGACACCATAACATTCCTCCAGGAGAAGAATAGGGCCACCAGTACTTTACACAAACATAGACGACACCCGTCTTTCCGACCCCGCCGCCGAGGTCCTTCGCAATCGCGACCGCGTCCCCGAATAAATGTAACTCCCCCCGACCCTTGTTCGAAAACGAGGTGCCAGCAGTTGTTGCAGCTGCGCACGTAGCTTTAAATACTCCGCCTAATAATCATGATGATACCTAAATTTTGATCCAGCCTGTCCCTTCTTGCTATCCTCCCCTCAGCGACGTCCTAAGCCGAGGTTCGTACCCACAGGGGGTGCCCTTAGCGAGCGTTTGCCTAGTTTTAATTTAGAATAGTTTTACTTGCTCCTGGCTGGAGGCTATAAGTGTAGTAGCTTAAGGCACCCACAGGAAAGTCAGGTTAAGCAGCCATGATCTCATAGGTCAGCTGCGAGATGCCAAGTTAAAAAAAAAACCGTCGGGTAGTTGCCCACCAGACACATCACCCGTCTGGTCGGAGGATCCTCCCTTGTCTATGGTGGATGAGTGAACTTTACACCCTGTTCCTCATACCTCTAAAAGTCAGTGAATGATTTCCACAAGACATGGTGTCTCTTGTCTGGCCAGCGGCCATAGCAGCATATCTTAGACTTAACTATCTGAGAATCATGTCGTATTAGTTCACATTTTGCAGGCATATTGGCTCTGGTTAGAGTTGAGCCTAACAGTGGTCGAAATTAGGATTATTTATTTATTCAACAAGACGAAAATTTTGGGACATGGCATTAAAAATTCAAAGCAAAACCAATACCCCTTTTTTTCTTTTTTTTTTTTTTAGGTGGGAAATTATCAAATAACTTCTCCCGGTCTTGGCGGAGCGGATGGACGTGTCAGACTCCCGTGTTCCTTCAGTTGCCATGTTGCCGGGGGCCACGATCTCCCTTTCGGACTTCTTCGCAATCCCGGCAGGAAAACCAATATCCCTGAATTATTAAAACCCGAAGTAAAATGAATCAAGATTCTATCTCGCTCCTCATTAAGGTTATAATGAAAAAATAAACAAAATGGCTGCTGTGCCACACTTAGTTTAAAATACAGCTGAAATCACGCGCGTTTTAACTTGCAGGGCATCTTGGCATCCCAGATCATCATCGTCATCATTCTCCCTTTTCCTCTTCTCTTCCTCCTTTTTCCTCCTCTCTTCCTCCTTCCTTATCTCTTTCTGGATTTTACCCTTATCCCAATTTATTTGGAATATCACAATTCTTTAAAAAAAAAAACAAAGCACAACAAAGTTAGTTTAGTGAAGTACAGCATAATATAAACACAGTGGGTCCAAAACAGGAGCAAACGGCAACGCGGCAGACACAGTAGGAGATGGCGGGACGAATTCGACTTTTTTCATAAGGATTGGCAACAAACAGCAGTAGATAGGGATAAGTGGAAGAATGGCAGAAGACCTATGCCCTGCAGTGGGACACGAACGGCACATAATAATAATAACTACAGCATAGCATAATGCTGATTAGTCTGCATTGTCACACCGAGGTTTTGAAATAGGTAGGTAACCATCATTTCAATAAAACACAAAAAAAGTTAAAAATTACTTAAGACGCAGATATATGGCAGTGACCTTGAGTAGTTAGCTTGCGTATTCTGTACTGAGCTCACGCAACGCGTCGCACGACCAGCCAGTAATAGGACTCGCCCATGAAGGAGCGCTGTCCTAAATTAGACGCATTATTAATTTATTATACTTAAGCATAAGGTATTTTAATATGGTGAAGATTTCGAAAAAATACACGTGATAAATTTTGCGTGATTCTCTATTTTTAATTCGCGTTAGTTATAACTTTACAAATTAATTTCACATATTAAGTTATTAAGAAAATGCTCTAATTTAACATATTTTTTTTTCAGATCATTAACACTACTCGTTTAGACGTGATCTTCAGTATAAAATAATTAAAAGTCACGTTATCGTCGCTTTAAGATTTGGAAGTCGGTGTCTTTGGATCTATGTTTTAGTTTTTGCCACCGATTTCCGAAATTAAAGTAATTTTTCACTTTGTAGTGATTTTTAAAAGACGGTAGTTTTTTTTTGTTAAATAGTTTTTTATTTCGTATATCACTACTTGCTAGGTAAACAAAAGTGACAGGAAGTATTATAACATCATCAAGATACACAAGAGGGTGAATCACGTATTATCGAAGCTAACTCAAAACCCCCTCCAGCAAAGTTAATAAAATTTATATAAGACCACCGCGCAAGCGTCCTCAACAAACGAAAAAATTACTTTCAAAATCGGTCCACGATTGACGAAAATATCGACAAACTTAAATAAAAAAATAAAATTAAAAAAAAAAACATACAGACAAACATAAAACCTCCTCCTTTTTTGTAGTCTGTTAAAAATATAATACAAACCATTTTTTTACCTGCATCGTAAAACTACCATATTAAGTAGTGTTATTATAACTGAATTAAATTTCGTCTTCTATAAAACTTTAAACTTTTAAAGTCCCATCCCTATTTGATATCGTGCTTACCATCAACTCATACAAATCCTAAGAAAGTCTACATAACGAATAGTTATAAATAACTGTAGATATACTATCTCTACTAAATATTATCATACTGGCTTTTTGATCTGGTTTTCACTGTCTTTTTGGGAATAAAATGCACTGATCTGGATTTAAATCCAATAGAGCAGCGCTTGTACGCTTTTTTTACTTTTGTCGTGACGATATTATCGTGGACGTCCACGACCACGACACTGCATCACGATAATACAGGGAAGTAAAATTTATGGAAATTTAAGAACACGCTTTTAAATTTCCGTCCACGATAACATTATAACGTGCACGTATTTCCATACAGTTTATGGACGTGGATGTCCACGATAATATCATCACAGAAATTATAAAAGAGCTCAATATCATAGTGATTTTAATCATTGTCTATTTTTAACCGACTTCAAAATATGAGGAGGTTCTCAATTCAATGCCCACTTCTTGAATGATGCTCATGTCAATAGCATTATATCACGCGTGTAACCACCTGGGGATATGCAGAGGTGTCACTTTACCTATATTTTGCTAATATTGTTAAAACTCTCAAGGGCGGGCAAAACTCTCAATCTTTACTTTTTCCGGGCACAAATCCAGACTCCGGGCTGTTACTCACAATTTCTTGAAGAAAACACCCAACAACACTTTGCCCGACCTGAGAATCGAACCTAGGACCTCATGCTCACCTAGCCTTTGCTAACCGAGGCAGCCCTAGTTCCTTTAACTTTTAAATTAATTTTTATTTATAGTCTTATTTTAGGTGACAATCGGTAGTTGCCAAGGTCTAAAAAAAATCTATTTAGTTCGTCTTTCAGATAATAAAAAAATATTAGACACATATTTTTTGCTTTATCATATTAGTCAAAAATAACTTAGAAAACACACATTAAAGTTGGGGAGTGTGGGCTCGCTACGTCACAACAGTATAAAATCTAGCAAGGCGTGATGTCATGCCACATCTTAACTCGTAATCCTTTGATTACGTCAAAAAAGAAAAAATACGTGTCCAATATTTTTTATTAATCTACCTTCCGGACAGCAAAAAAATTGGACACAAGCCTATTGTAGTTCAAAACGCGTTTAATATCAGTTCTGAGTTTCTGTTTGCTCTTCCGGAAGACCTCTTCCAAGCCCCTCCAATTCTCTCTGTTCCTCGCCTGTCCAGTCCATGTCTTTGTAGCCGTCCTCACCAAGTGATTCTCCCTTCTTTTCGTGGCTATCATAGAGTCACTTTTTTGTTCCAATTATCTTTTCCCTTGAATATCAAAGTCAAATATTTTATTTCAATTAGGCACATAAAAGGCACTTTTAAACGTCAAAATTTACAAAAAAATTGAATTTATTCTAGTTGCCCTTTCCAAAAGGTAGTTGGAAATGGAGAAGAAGTTTACAAATGGAGAAGAATAGGCAAGAAACTCCACTCTTTCAATTTGTTTTTACAATACAGGGTGGCAGGGACATCGACGCGAAAACTGTTACCATAGATTCAGTACATGATTCTGAACGCCCCTGCGTTGAAATTTTACGTCGGTTATTTTAAAAAAAACCAGCTGTTCCATACATTTTGACCGCGTAGGTATTGCACTTTTCTATGAAACATGGACTACAGACGAAAAATTTCAACGCAGGGAATTCAAAATCATGTAGGTACTGAAACCATGGTAAAAGTTTTCGCGTCGATGTCCCTGCTACCCTGTATTGTAAAAAAAAAATAAAAGAGTAACGGTGGAGTTTTTTTTACCCATTCTTCTCCATATGAAAACTACTTTTTGGACCTATACATTATTTATATAATTATATATGTGAAGACGATGCACCTAGAATAAGATTACAATACCACAAATAGGTAAAAAAGAATTAAAAATGTAGCGATGATAGTGTGGCCTCCAACTTTTATCAACATTTAAACTCAAAATGGCCGCTAAACAGTTCAAACGCGGTAGCTACTCTACTTTCTACCAACGACGTCATTTAGCAACTTATTGAAGTACAAACAAACAAACCGTTTATGATATTTTCTGAAGAATGTTTAAAGTTACGTAAAGATGCCATGTCACTTACCGTAGAGACCTATTAGATGTGCTAAGTGAATGTGCAAACGCCCTTAGAGTAAGGAGCGATACACACTACGTGGTTTGTAGAAGACCCATGATAGACGTAGGTTTAAATTTAGACCGAAGAAGGTCTGTGGGATATAAGTGCAGGAGGATCATCAACGCTGCCTAGCCTTTTCCCAACTCGGAACGCAGGAAGATGATGAGTTCGCTAAGTGCGAGGATGATGAACTTTAAAATATTAAAACCAGCCAACTCCATTTTTGAACAAACTACATAGTTGCATAAATGTACGTATTATAATAAGTTATTTATGAATTGATTTCGTCATTAAATACAATTTTAAGATAATGTAATCGGTAGTAACAAAATATGGACCAAATTAATTGTTTAAAAACATATCGTTAGTAGGCCTTGCCACTTCAGCGTAATCATTCTGTGAGCTATGTCGAGAGAGAGAGAGAGAGAGAGAGAGAAAGTCAGAGAGAGAGACAGAGAGTGAGAGAGAGAGAGAGGAAGAGAGAGAGAAAGATAGAGAGAGAGATTCTAAGCATAAGCTCGTAATTACCAATAAATCGTGCCAATAGGATAAGAAAGCTTGTTGTAATATATGGGCCAAAAGCTAGGGACCTTTCTTGTTCAGGTTATACCTAAATCTACAACAGAACTACAGTGCGTGCCACTAAAGATGAGACTTGACACACCACGTGATTTGACTTGCCCAGTAGACGATTTATGGGTCTCTTTAGCGGTATGAAGTCTGCGCCGGGGCGTCATCGGGGCGGCGGAAGGAGCGGCGGGAGGCGGAAGGAGCGGCGGGAGGCGGAAGGAGCGGCGGGAGGCGGAAGGAGCGGCGGGAGGCGGAAGGAGCGGCAGGAGGCGGAAGGAGCGGCGGGAGGCGGAAGGAGCGGCGGGTGGCGCGGTCGTCTCATCTTTCGTGGCGCGTATTGAACATACAGTGTGAGTCTTTATAATGTGCAGATATCGAAATGAGGGAATCTATGCTTAATTTTATCGACGGAAAAAATATTGAAAAATATCTTAATATATTTGTTGTGAATTTTTTAAACAAAACGGTGTAACTTTTCAACTAAATTATCTATAGCATGTAATAATAACCCCTTAACATTCTGTATTGAAAAAAAAAAATGTGTCGATTTTTTTTTTCTTTTTCTGTAAATTATCTATCACATAAATAGACTCTCAGTACGATGTCTAACAACATCCTCACGGATCGGACAAGACTTTTTTTACTTGTTGTATATGCCAAAATAACGTCTTACCTACCTTTTGTGCTTTATGAAATCTTCGCCGCACACGGTCAAATTGTCTTAGGAGTCAGCACAAAGGCCGGAGTTTGGCCTAAACCTATTGTTTCTCCGGTCTTTGCATACGTAGCAGCATGTGGGAGCTTTGAAAGCGAAGATTAAGAGATATCTATGTTTGAATTTAGCGGAAAATACATGCAAATTGGATTCTAGGCATGTGTGAAGGATATAGTAGTTACTGGCGAAAAATAAACCATCATTCTGTGCCGGTATTAAATTAAATCACTCAATGAGTTGGAGCAGTAGTGGGCTGGAACAGTGGTGGGCTGGAGCAGTGGTGGGCTGGAGCAGTGATGGGCTGGAGCAGTGGTGGGCTGGAGCAGTGGTGGGCTGGAGCAGTGGTAGGCTGGAGCAATGGTGGGCTGGAGCAGTGGTGGGCTGGAGCAGTGGTGGCCTGGTGGCCCAATGGTGACGGCTGCGACTTGCAAGGTGTAGGTCGTAAGTTCGAACCAAGACAGGCACTTTGCTTTGTGTAAATTATTTCATCACCACTGCTCTCAAAACGGTGAAGGAAAACATTGTGAGGAAAAAGGAAACCGGCATGTCCTAGAACCAAAAATTAGAAGACCTGTGTCATCTACCAACCCGCACTGGGCCCGCGTGGTAGATTACAGCCCACTCCCTCTCACAGAGAGGAGGCCTGTGTCCCAGCCCCAGCAGTGGGAACATTGTTTGCTAAGTATTGTTCCATTGCAGGGCAAGGCCTCTTCTCGGGTAGTAGGAACGAGTATTGGTCACCACGCTTGCTCCCTGTTTTTGGTGATTTCAAACTAATAAAAAGGGAGGTTTCGTGGTACACCCGGTTGAAAAAAATATCCTTTTGCTCTATGTTATGTATTAATACAGAGCCATCTAGTGTGGTCTCAAGTTACAAGTCTCAAAAGTAAACAAACATCAAGTTTATACTAGTGCAAATAAAGTGGATTTGAAACTGCTAGGCAGTTTAAAATCGACTTTATTTGCTTACTGTTGAAAAAGTCATAAAAATATGTTGTAGCGCAAACTGAACCTTATGTGCAGGCATTACATTTGTTCTTCCTAAAACTTGTGTTTGTTTATATGATTGGCAAATAAATTGGGAACGCAGATTAGAGGCTGTATATAAAAACCAACCAAGTGCGAGTCAGACTCGCGTACGAAGGGTTCCGTACCATTATCTATAAAAACGGCAAAAAAATTGTATGTTGTATGTTAAATAAATATGTTTTTTTTTCTGTTCGTTAGTATTTATTGTTATAGCGGCAACAGAAATACATCATCTGTGAAATTTCAACTGTCTAACCATCACTGTTCATGAGATACTGCCTGGAGAGAGACGGACAGACATACAGACGGACGGATAGCGGAGTCTTAGTAATAAGGTCCCGTTTTAGCCTTTGGGTACGGAAAAACAAAAAGCTTAGATACTTCAACCTGACTTTTTCAGGCATATCGCTTTTTAGTTATCTGACGAATTCACTCCTACCGAAAGCTGCGTTAAAGAACTTCGTTCCAAAAAGGTATTATCGCGATGTATATTGTTGGCGTAGGTGGAGAACTAAATAATTAAAATTTTCTTGTTTGGAGAAAATTGCGATTTATTTAAGCGGCATGATTCGGGTGTTACAAAAATGGTGAAAAGTCAATTTGACCAAAATCACAGTTATTTAGTTCTCCACTCACGCTGACGATATGTATAATGTAAATTCAAAATCTGGTAATATTGCCTTTAAATGCACGTTTTTTTGCCTATTTCTAAGATATCAATAACTTATTTTTTTACTCAAGCTATTTCTTCTCAAATAAGAATATACTTTTGCTTCATAGTGTGACAACAAAATCTTGAATATTTAAAAAAAAAAAAACCATCCGTCTGTACCACCTTTCTCCAAAACTGGTCGCTCCTAATACTTTGAACAAACCGTCTGTCCGCGCCTCTTTAGCGTCTCGTTTGTGTACGTCTCAATCGACTCTTGCGCATAACGAAGTGGTATATTTAGTCGTGTGATAAATAGTTTACCGTGGTGGTTAGGTGGACGAATGGATGGATGGATGTGTTATTTATGGGTGGATGTCAACGTAATATTGAACCACATTTAAGGTAAATGTGGTTATGATGAAGTCAGTTTGTGGTACATGCTTTAGAAAGCTTTACTAGAGGTTTTTCGGGTTAAAATTTGATGGCGTAAGATTATGACAGGGTGCGTTATCGTGTAAAATGATATAGATTGATTTTATTTAAATAATATTCAGTATATTATCTTTTATTTATTCTTCTTCGTCATTCCTTCAATGATCACGACCACATACGACACGTCTCAAGCTTAGACCTATGTATTTGATTTAATTTCAACTTGATACACGTTCCTGAGAAAAATGGTCTTGACAGACTGACAGACAGGTAGACGGATAAAGAAGTGATCCTATAAGGGTTCCGTTTTTTTCCTTTTGAGGTACGGAACCCTAAAACAGGAACTCATTTTTTTTTCTGTTGGCAATGGGGCGTAAGCTGATTTTCGCACCCCGGCGCCCAATTTGGTTAAGACGGCCCTGTCCAAGCTATACGGTCTTCTGTAGTGTGGACCACTTGGTAAATGCTGCCTGCAACAGCTTTCTTGATCGCGTCTGACCATCTCACCGGTGCTCTGCCTTGAGCGCCTTCCACACGGCCTAGTAAACCTTTCCAGACCATGCTTAGCCGAACGTATAATATGTTCGAAACAGCTAAGGGCACGCTTCTGGCCTATTGCAGAAAGCCGCGTATTTATACGACCCGCTAATATAAGTACGCGAAGTCCATAAAGTACCTGACTACCATAATAGCATAGGAAAAATGCAAACAAACGGGTTGTTTCAAGTTGTCTGCATTTTATACTTATTTACCATAATATCATCACCCAGGTACTTGGATCATTCCTCGTGGAGGCGATCGGCGGCGGTGATCTCTCGCGTCCGGCCCTGGTTCAGGCCATGGTACGGCGCGAGAGGAAATGGGAGGCCGTCACCTCCTTCTGCGAAGCGGTAATGCTCGCGAAGGAGGAGGCGGAACGCGTGAGGGAGAGGCAAATTTCGCGCCCTCACGCCCCTAACCGCCGCAGGAGGAGACGCCCAGGGCGTCGGGAATCGCGAGGCGATTTCCGGCCACCGTAGGCGCGGGCTTGCGGGCGGTGAGCAATGGGTGGCTCACCGTCCGATAAGGACCAGGCCCGGGTCGACGGCGCGTTGTGTTCCACGCGCACCTCAAAGAGATGTCAGCAAAATTGAAGGGGTCCACTAGGGCCGATGCCTGCCGGGGTTGCGAAGAAAACCGAAAGGGAGATCGTGGCCCCCGGCGACAGGGCAACCGAAGGAACACGGGTGGGTTTTAGTCAGTAAGAGTCTGACACGCCCTCCCGCTCCGCCCAGAGCGGGAGAAGTTATTTGATGATTTCCCACCATCAAAAAAAAAAAAAAGGTACTTGGATCATTAATTTCTTGCTTATAAGCGAACACAGATTTATTTTGGAGATACCCCTTTTGTGCTATAATTGTGACAAAGTAGAAAGAAAGAAAGAAAAAGTATTTATTGAGACTCGCACAGGAAATCACAAATTAAACTAAAAGACACTCATTAAAACATTAATAAAAAATTAAAAAACAAATTTAAAAAAATAACAGAAAGTCCTGTACGAGGCCAAAAGGCTCCTATCTCAGCATATGCTGCGATATTAAAAAAAAAAATGTCGCAGCGCTGGTAATCTGATAGGGCCCGCAGTGATGTCACGGATAGATAGATACAGAAATGAATATTAAATAAAATAAAATAAAAAATAGATGTGTATGTGAGGGATAATTAACATAGCAACCATCACGCTTATCAACACGTACCGTCAATTAAAGTATAGATCTTCGTTATTAGGGTTCCGTCCGTACCTCAAGAGAAAAAAAAGGAACCCCTTAGGATCGCTCTCGTGTCTGTCTGTTTGTCTGTCCGTCTGTCACAGCCAATTTGCTCCGAATGTAATAGACCGATTTGATGTTGAAATTTGGTACACATATGTATTTCTGTGTCTCAAATACGGACGTGTAACGTAAATAAATGAATTTTGAATATGGGGGTCACTTTTGGGGGACTAATAAGAAAAAAAAAAATTGTGAGTTGCACCGTGTGACATATCAAATGGCTTGTTGCGAGGACCTCATTTTTATATATTTTTTAAAATAAAAACTTTTAAAGATATTAAAGAAAATAGATGAAAATTTACTATTCCCCCAACTTATCTCCGGTACTACTGAGCCAAAAATTTTGAAAAATACAGATACCGTAACGGTTTTTTACTCATAGGTTCCAGAAAACCAAGAAGTCTATGGTCTTAAAATAACATGGTAAATCTCTCAATATTGTGCGTACAAACTAATATTTGCAGTTGGAATGTATGGGACGACATGTTTTTCAACTACATTGTTAAGTTTGTTTTTGGGATAAATTTATTCCAACTACGTAACCCTTCATTGTGCGTGGTCTAACACACACTTGGCCGGTTTTTATTAAATAGCATAACTTCATGTCGGTATTCCCTGAAGGGATACAGATAGAAGTGTAAGGGAAAGTTAGGGAAATTAATTTATTAAAAAAATTATAACCCACTATATTAAATAATTTCAATATTTTTATACAAAAAAAAAAAACTGTGTATAAAAACCTACATAAATACTTTCTGTATGGTTTATTAATAATAAAAAAAATGAAAAAAAAAAAAAAAAAAACTGTAACTATCAATCTTTAAATTGACGGTGTCAATTTGCTTAGCAATTATTTACTCTGACTGTTCATCTACATTTTATACCTACGCAAAAAAATACTGTATCCAAAATCATTCATCAAAAAAAAAAAAAAGAATAAACAGACTTTAAAAAATCACCGTAAAATCTTAATATCAGAGCATCTTTTTGCTCGTCATCCTGTAACGACATTTACTTGAAGTTGAGATATAAACTTGATGTTACAAAGTAGTCCATAATGAGAGTAATGCCTTAAAATTATACGCTTCATTTCATTACTTAATGTAGATTTAAGGCACTGCTACTCTGAAAGCGATGTTATGTTTTTCATTATGATGTTTGGCTCTAAATATAATATTAATTAGGTGACCAGTTATCAAAATACGGCAGTGCTTTTTGCAAGTTTTTAGTGATATTGATAATTTTTTTTAACAAATCATCTAGAAGTTTTATTCACAGTCCAATTTTTTCACTGACTTACAACCTCTTGAGCTAGCCAGACGTTTTTTTCGTGGAGTACTTTAAGTTTTCTAAGTATAAACTCATCGAACTCCATTAACACGATTTCCTATTGAGGTTTTCGCTTAGTGTCATAGCACTTCATACTCATACTTAACAGGGTTGTAATGGATGTCATATAATGGATGAGGATCCGGATGAGGTTATCGAGATAATCGGGATTGAGGATGCGGATGAGGATACGGATATCGGAAAATTCCTTATTGAGGATGCGGATGAGGGTGCGGATATTGGAAAATTCCTTATTGAGGATGCGGATGAGGATATGGATATTGGAAAATTCCTTATTGAGGATGCGGATGAGGATATGGATATTGGAAAATTCCTTATTGAGGATACGGATGAGGATACGGATATTGGAAAATTCCTTATTGAGGATGCGGATGAGGGTGCGGATGCAGATGTCGTATGAAAAATAACCCTTGTTTTTGACACCTGACACCACAACGGTGCCACCACTGCCACATGCAGCCGATCGTCTGTCATAGGACAGGGACACTGCGAATTCAGGCAATAGGAACGCGTCACTCACACTTCGCCCCCACACATTTAGCTCGGAGCGAGTTTATCAAAATTAAATCGTGAATTTTTAGCGAACAACGTAGGGTCACATCCCCATAGAAATGATGAGGATGAGGATGGGGATGCGGAGCTTTTAAAATCAAAAGTTGAGGAAGCGGATATTTTGCGGATATCAAAATGTATGCGGATGCTCCGCAGTTGCGGATGCGGCTGGGGATATCCGTTACATCCCTGATACTGACTACTTTATTCCCGAGATATTCCGCATTCCACCGCATCACAATAGGTATCAAGACAACCGATTCGATCTTGAGCCCCTTTCAGACTTATTCTTACCGATTTATTTAGTTCTAATTCTATCCTTTCATGAAATACTACTTATCCCTCTTAACTTTGTCATATGTAGATTCTTGGTACCTGCTGTTACAATAAGACAGTTTTCCGAGGAAGATTTTTCGCATAGTCTCGAACTCAGAAATAGAACCTTAATGAACCAAGCTAAAAGTTCTTTTACTATATTCATGGACGGCGTTACTCATCCTTAGAAAAATATTAAAATAAATATAATAAGTTGGAAAAATGAGAAGATTTAAGAAGAAGACAAAGAAGTTAAATAAAAATGAGTGAGTCTTATAGAGTCGCATATGATGTGTAGCATCTGACATCTCACCTTGGTAATAAGCAACATTGAAGGGTAATAAGCAACATTAAAGGGGCGGGGCTTCGTCAAGGTCGTTTCTGACAGCCAACTCAAGCACCACGCGCGCTCATTGGTCAAATCATATAGCGCGCGTTTCCTCAGCTTCTTGTTACACACTTCCGTCCCTTTTCACGAAATCACTCCCACAGATTGCAGGAATGCGAGAGGAAGATGTTACACATCAAGAGTTTTGTACGGATAGCATAACGTAGCATCGCATTTCCAGCCCGTCCCATCCTTGCTGTCCTCCGGTTGACGCCCTAAGCCGAGGTTCGTACCCCACAGGGCTTGCCCTTAGCGAGCGTTCACCTAGTTTTAATTAGCATAGTTGAATAACCCCTTTTTTTTTGGGTGGGAAATCATCAAATAACTTCTCCCGCTCTGGGCGGAGCGGGAGGGCGTGTCAGACTCTTATCGACTAAAACCCACCCGTGTTCCTTCGGTTGCCTTGTTGCCGGGGGCCACGATCTCCCTTTCGGTTTTCTTCGCAACCCCGGCAGGCATCGGCCCTACTGGACCCCTTAAATCTGCTGACATCTCTTTGAGGCGCGCGTGGAACACAACGCGCCGTCGACCCGGGCCTGGTCCTTATCGGACGGTGAGCCACCCATTGCTCATCTTCCGCAAGCCCGCGCCTACGGTGGCCGGAAATCGCCTCGTGATTCCCGACGCCCCGGGCATCTCCTCCTGCGGCGGTTAGGGGCGTGAGGGCGCAAAATTTGCCTCTCCCTCACGCGTTCCGCCTCCTCCTTCGCGAGCATTACCGCTTCGCAGAAGGAGGTGACGGCCTAGTTGAATAACCCCTGGCTGGAGGTTTTAAGTATAGTAGCTTAAGGCACCCACAGGAGAGCCCGGTTAAGAAGTCATGATCTCAGAGGTCAACTACGAGATGCCATACCTAAAAAAAAGCATCGCATTTACTACACCACATCCTTCCTTCAACGAAATTGCATTTTGATCGCGAATCAAAATTACACACGATACGAGTTACTTCACGTAATTATTATTTTATTACAATATGGCTGCCGGAGTAATTTTACGAGATATTATTATCATATTAGAGCTCAAATGTGCTGTAATAGGCAGCGTTTATTATAACCTTGTTATTATTTTATCCTTTTGAGAAGGAGGACCGAAAGTTAAGCTACACTTCCTGCGGTTATATTTTGGATGGGTGTCGGTTTTTTTCGAAGAGCTTTCTGTCATATAACCAGTATTATCAAGGGGTATCGTGTTACCCAGTAACTGGATGGTAGAGGTCAGATGGCATTTATTCCATGTAAAATACTGCTATACAATTGCACCCGGTTAGACTGGAAGCCAACCCTAACTTAGTTTGGAAAAGGCTAGGAAGATGATGAGTAAAAGGAAAGAAAGAATTTGTATGTTTTTCTATGTCACCTCATCTTATATACAGAAGTAAGGGGTACGAAAGAAGATGGCCGTCTTAGAAGCCACCGTTCTTCATCAGCATGTCAGCCACGAAATGAAAGGATGCCTAATAAGCCCGTCACAGACGTAGCTAGGTATAATATATATTAAGACGCAGATATATGCCAGTGACCTTGAGTGGTTAGCTTGCTTGTGCTTGTTCTGTACTGAGCTCACGCAACGCGTCGTACGTCCAGCCAGTAATAGGACTCGCTCATCAAGGAGTGCTGTCCCAAATTAGACGCATTATTAATTTATTATACATAAAACAAAAGGTATTTTAATTAAACACGTATACTAAAAGATCAATAATTAAATTATCTTTAAAATGGTGAAGGTTTCAGAAAAAGACTCGTTTAGACGTTATCTTCAGAATAAAATCATTAAAAGTCGGTTATCGTCGCCTTAATATGGCATATTCAGCCTATAATGTTCCTACAGATGGGACACAGGCATCCTCTCTGTAAGCGGGAGGCATTACAGGCATAATGTCATTATGTTACGTTAAAAGACAAAAACATTCGAAAATCAAATCTTATTTTTATCCAAAGTCATAAAGACAATATTAAAACTTTTAAATTATCCCAGGCGCCACCTAAACCTAACAAAAACGAAAATTTCATATCTTTTAAAAGCTTTTAAGTTCGAGGTAATAAATAATAACATACTTGAGCCTTAAGGGGAAGTCTGTCAAGTTGTTTAAGGGTGGGTTACCCCTTTCGTACCTACTTGAGTAGGGGCGTCTGTTTTGATAGTTAAAATTAAATGTGTGTCAGGGTTGTTTTTCAATATGTTGTTACTGATATTGAGGATCGTTTTCTCAGAAGGAGGTCTTTTTTTTCGTCGGTGCTTTTAATTCAATTTATTTATTCAGTAACAATAAATAATTCACATTGTGTTCGAATATAATACAAATATTCCAATATATTCTGGATAGCAAAATAATGTAATTGCAATGCTTCTTAGGGTTGCGTACCCAAAGGATGCCAACGAGATCCTATTACTAAGGGTCTGTACGTCCGTCCGTCTGTCACAAGGCTGAATCTTTTAAACCGTATTATGTAGACACTTGAAAATAATAACAATTAATTAAATAGAATAAAGTTAAACATTAAGGGGGGTCCCGATACAAGAAACGTTTATTTTTACTAAAGTATTTAAAAAAAATGAAAGTAGTGTTAAAATATTTTAGGTGGCACAGAACCCTTTGTGTGCAAGTTGGCCTCACAGTTGGCCGCATCTTTCATCTTTTTAAATTTTATATTATCAAATCGGAACACAGCAACGCTGTTTGGTGACAGAAATAGTTTTGGTGGTAGTACACACGGCTACACAACAAGCTATACATCCCCAGTATAAGCTGATTGTTACAGTACAATATCTTTGTGCTGTATCTGCAATCTACATCGCAATCTTATGTTCTTTATCGCACGTTCAATATCTATTAAATGTTTCTACTATCTGTTTTCAACACGTAGTCGTTAGTATATAAGATGCACCTTTGGATAATTATAACCAGACTATACTACATCTTTGGTCTCATTTATACCTAACCATATACTGCCAAGAAGTTTGGCAAATTGGTGACCCCGACGAACGAATACGCAGCAAGAAACATGGCGCAACCACCGTGCAAGGCGAACATAAATCAGCAAGGAACACTTGAAGTAGCTGCTGGCACCTCGGTTTTATCCCGCATTCCGGAATTTTGGAAAGACCAACCCAGATTATGGTTCACGCAACTAGAAGCCATATTAGCACCACAGAAGCAAGGAGACGAATACAAATACTGTACGGTAATAGCAAAGTTATCCAAGGAAGAAATACTACAGGTTAGTGACCTAATCACTTCGCCACCGACTACAGATAAATACAAAAACATCAAGGAACGTTTAATTGATTGTTACGAAGAAACAGAACAGCGGCAGTTTCAAAAATTAATATCAGAGACAGAACTCGGTGATCAAAAACCTTCGCAGTTATTACGTCAAATGCGAGTCCTCGGGAGAGGAAAAATCAGTGACGAAACAATTAAACTACTATGGTTCAGGCTTTTACCAACATCAGTTACTACGGTTCTAGCAGTTACGGAAGACATGGAAATTGACAAACTGAGCCTAATTGCAGACAAAATAATAATGAATTCAAAAGTAACCGAAATATCAGCTGTTAGCAACGACACTTCAAACGACAACAATACAGCATGCATTTTAACCCAGCTAGCAAAATTACAGATAGATATTGACGCAATTCAGCAAGGTCGATATGGCTATCGACCCAACACGCACAATCAATTCAGGGAACGTCAGCAATTCCCGATTATGAGGCCGAGAACAAACTATAGAGGGGCAAATCGATTTTGTTACTACCACGGAAGATTCGGAAAATATGCAAGGAACTGCATTAAGCCATGCGGTTGGAAACCAATGACTTACGTACGGAACCAGGGAAACGAATAAGAGCACAGACAACGGCGAAACTCTGTGCAATCCACCCATCCAATCGCCTCACCATTACCGACCGAAAAAGTGGTATGAAGTTTTTGATTGACACGGGCGCAAATATCTCAGTCATTAGCAAGCAACAGAGATATTCAATTTTTCAAAATGAACAATACACACTATACGCTGCAAATGGGACTAAAATTAGGACTTACGGCGAGAAGACGCTTACCTTGAATTTAGGACTACAACGATGTTATAAATGGAATTTTATAATCGCCGATGTTACACAACCAATAATTGGAGCAGATTTTCTAGAGCACTATAAACTATTAGTCGACATAGCTGGTCGCAAACTTATCGACAAAGTTACAGAGCTGACAACGCATGTAACTTCAGAAAAAGCGGCACAACAAGCAATTCGTACTATCGCAGTGGGAACGAATCCACGTATTACGCAACTTTTAAACAAGTACGAAGACATCACGAAAGAGTCCTCTCTACGCAATGCGCCCAAACATAAGATTGAACACCACATTATCACTATAGGACCACCCGTCGCAGCTCGGGCAAGACCATTACCTCCAGAAAAATACGACATAGCCAAAAAGGAATTTCAAAGTATGATAGAACTCGGAATTTGCCGACCGTCAGATAGCCCATGGGCAAGCCCATTGCATATGGTAAAAAAGAAAAATGGCGAATGGAGACCGTGCGGAGACTATCGAATGCTCAATAGCACGACAGTTCCGGACAAATACCCACTACCAAGATTAACTGACTTTACATACATATTAGAAAATAAGAAGATACTAAGCAAGATAGATATACGCAAAGCATACCACTGTATTCCTGTTAAGGATATAGAGAAAACAGCCATCATCACACCTTTCGGACTTTTTGAGTACTTAAGAATGCCTTTCGGATTACGCAATGCGGCACAAACATTTCAACGATTCATGGATTCCTTATTTAGAGATTTAAATTTCGTATTTATATATGTAGACGACTGTCTCATCGCATCGGACAGCGAAGATTTGCATTATCAGCATTTAGAAACGGTTTTCAAACGTTTACACGAGAATGGAATAACCATTAATCTCGAAAAATGCGAATTTCACAGAAGGGAAATAGATTTCTTAGGTTATCATATAACGAGCCAAGGAATACAACCTACCGAGGAAAATTACAAGGCAATCATGGAATTTCCCAAACCGAAAACGATTCAAGAATTAAGAAGATTTTTGGGCATGGTCAATTTCTACAGAAGTAATATTCCACGCGCAGCGGAAAATCAAAGAGTTTTAAACGAATTTCTACATGGTTCAAAAAAGAACGATAATTCACCTGTTCCTTGGACAACGGAAGCAGACCAAGCTTACGAAAAATGCAAGGAAAGCTTGAAAAACGCGGTATTAACAGCGCATCCTTCCCGCAACGCATCACTAGCGCTCATGACCGACGCTAGTGCTACTTGCGTTGGTGGAGTTTTACAACAAAAATCCGGACGCAATTGGGAACCATTAGGTTTTTTTTCACAAAAATTGAGCGAAACTCAACAAAAATATTCTACGTTTGACAGAGAGCTGTTGGGAATTTACATGGCCGTCAAACATTTTCACAGATTAATCGAGGGAAGAGAATTTACAATATTTACGGATCACCGACCTTTGACATACGCATTCTCCCAAAAACCATCATCAAACGATACACCGCGACGGGTCCGGCAGTTAGATTTCATTTCACAGTACAGTACCAACATCCAACACATAAGCGGACGTGACAATATTACCGCCGATGCCTTATCTCGAATAGAGGAAATATACGTGCCATCACCTATCGATTACGCTGAATTGGAAAAATGTCAATCAACAGATAATGAACTTAGTAAATTACGTGACAATAAAAGATTAAAATTCAAAAACATTACGCTTCCGGGTTCCACAATAAACATCACCTGCGACACGTCTACTGGAAAAAGCCGCCCCTACTTACCAAAGCATTTTCGCAAACAAATTTTCGATACCATTCATGGTATGAGCCATCCAGGAAAAAGAACTACGAGAAAAATGATAACCCAAAGGTATTTATGGCCGTATATGAACAAAGATATCAATAATTGGTGTAGATCATGTTTAGCCTGCCAGAAATCAAAAATACAACGACATACGATATCACCTCCTGGTGCTTTTATGACAGCGCAACGTTTTGAGCATTTACATATTGACATCGTCGGGCCACTTCCGATTTCACAAGGGAAGAAATATTTAATCACAATCATAGATCGTTGTACGTCATGGCCCGAAATATTTCCGGTAGAAGATATAACTGCAGAAACAGTAGCCAAGACGCTTTTCGAAGGATGGATTACTCGTTTTGGTTGTCCATTGCGCATTACTACGGATCAAGGCCGACAGTTTGAATCAAGAATATTTGAGTCACTCTCTCGATTTTTGGGAATACATAAAATTAGGACAACACCTTATCATCCGCAATCCAATGGAATGATAGAGAGATTTCATAGAACTTTAAAGGTAGCGTTAATGACAAGAGAATCCAACGAAAATTGGTTAAAAGAAATCCCAACAGTTTTACTCGGGTTGCGGAGTAGCTTGCGAGAAGACACAGGTTATAGTTCAGCAGAGATGACATATGGAACGCCAATACGACTCCCTGGAGGGTTTTTTGAGTCATCAGCAGCACAGTTATCAACGTACGAAGAATTTGTAAAACAAATTCAAAAGGACATCACACAAATGACGTCAATTCCGAAAAGAAAAAACCATAACCAAGCTATATTTGTGCATCCCGAACTCAAAGAATGCTCACACGTATTTGTTCGGTGTGATAGAATGAAGAAAGCCCTGACGCCGCCGTATGAAGGACCCTACCCAGTAATTAGTAGAACAGATAAAACATTTTGCATTAGAATTAGGGATAAGGAGACAGTGATATCAATTGATAGATTGAAACCAGCTTTCATGATCAATGACGAATCAAACTACGTGCCAGATTCAAAGGATTGCGACAGACATTCACACACGTACGCTACACGATCGGGACGTAAGGTAAAGCCAGTGGTACGTCTATAAAAATCGCTGATAGAAGCAAGTTATTCGTATATATATTAGCATAGATCTTAACATATACCATTAATTCACAACTACTCGTAACAACAAGACATCTAAAATGGGAAATCAAAGTTCTAAGGACCAGATAACATACAATACCGACAGTTGCCTCAATCAAAACGAAGCGGACAAACTCCGTAACCTGATCCAGGAGGACTTACGGTGGACAAGAAATGTTGCGATGGGACAGATTATTTTAACAATCGGTGCGATCCTAATTTATGGCATAATGAAAACACTGGACAGAAGAATGAAGAGTTTAACGGAAAAAATAATAAACACTCGTGCAACAGCTAAGTCAAAATTACAGACGTCAGCAAATCGCACCACAACAGGCGTCATCAAATTCCGCCGCGTACAATAGCATTATTATTTATATACATCAGCAAATAACTAGTAAGGTCTAGATCAAATTTATATTGTAAACACTATTACCATAATATTTACTTTTTTTTTTCTTTTAAAGGGGGGTGTACTGTTACAGTACAATATCTTTGTGCTGTATCTGCAATCTACATCGCAATCTTATGTTCTTTATCGCACGTTCAATATCTATTAAATGTTTCTACTATCTGTTTTCAACACGTAGTCGTTAGTATATAAGATGCACCTTTGGATAATTATAACCAGACTATACTACATCTTTGGTCTCATTTATACCTAACCATATACTGCCAAGAAGTTTGGCAAACTGATCTCGGATTGTATGGAAATCCTATACAATGCGAGATCAGGTTAAACTGGAAATGTATGGCTTGATATGTATCCGTGTGTACTACTTCAAACCCGGACGAGCTCCTTGACAAAGAACTTTACACGATTTGCAGATGACTTCTACGCTTCTACTTAAGAGTCCTGTTACACTTTTTACGGAAATTCATAATATTTGACGTTGTAATTTTCAGCAACAGTAAGATATTATAATTATTTGATTATGAATAAAAAATAGTGCCATTCTCTTTCTTGTAAGTTGGAGTTACATATTTAAATTTTTCTTTTCGTGTAATTTGCTATAAATATTTTACGAACTCAGTTTACAAGAAAATCCGTCGGCGATGGAAATTTGACGCTCAAATTCACCTTATTCCATTTAATTATAATAAAAGCTAAAACTACTAAAAGATAAGTTGAATGTTTTACGTTCTAGAATTTCTTTAAATTCCTTGAGTTTTCACGGAAAAAATCATAAAGAAAAGCAATAAATGTCTTGATTCAGCGTACATTATATTCCAATTAAAACACAATTTTGTCAAATAAACTAATAAGATATAAAACTTCTATCTACAATTTATACGTTTAATTAGTTTTCGTTTCTCAATATAATAAGACAAAACTACCATAAATAAAATTAAAGTACCTACTATATATTCCGCGTCAATTCAACAAATCACTTGAAAAGAATGTGTAACTCCAACTTACAAGGAAGAAAATAGCACTATCGTTATTATAATAAAAAAAAAAAATTTACTGTTGCTGAAAATTACAACGTCAAAAATCATGAATTTCCGTAAAAAATGTAATAGAACTCTTAACATAACATCAACAACATTTTTAATTCCAATGGGCGAGCCGGTTTTTTCCCGGATTTTAGCCGAGGATTGTTCCCGGTTGATGGCAATAATCAACCGGGAACAATCCAAACTCCGGGCTGCCACTGAGAATTTCAGATGAAAAAACCCAATAACACTGCCCGACCTGGGGATCGAACCCAGAAGCTTATGCTCAACAGTAGCGCCTACAACCACTAGACCAAAGAGGCAGTCAATCTTTTAAAACTCATCTTAATTCTTTTAATAAAGTGCCGTAAACAGAACGAAATAACGCCCCCATATAAGTTATGGTCTTCATAATAAAAAATAAAACTAAATAATGGTCTCTTAATTCCTCTTAAACGTTTAATAATATCCCTATACAATTTTTTCATTATCCACTTCTAATGCATTTCGAACTTTATCCCATTCTAATAAGAGTTTTTAGACATTTGATTAAAAAGCTGAAATTGAATTTGAAAAGGATATGACTACTTGTGCCTATAGATAATTTTAATAGTTATGTTTTTGAGGGTAGTCTTAAATTAAATCGTATTGGATAATGTTTAGTAGGTAGACTGTAGATTTGTTGACCATTTTTTATTTTGTTAAGTACCAGGTACTTGTTGAAAGACCAACACAGTCCTTCCATACCTAATAACACTGTTATTTGAAAATATCGTACAAGACAATTATTTTTAAAAGAGTAACCGTGGAGTTTCTTGCCGGCTCTTCTCCATAGGAAACGACCATTTGGAACCGTGCACCTAGCTTCTGACGTTTCAATCAATGATTTGATTGAAACGTCAGAAGCTAGGTGCACGGTTCCAAATGGTCGTTAAATTTGAAGACATGTCAATTCAATCAAAATCAAAATATTTTTCTTTCACATAGACCTACATGGGCACTTATGAGACGTCAGAAGCTAGGTGCACGGTTCCAATTGGTCGTTTCCTATGGAGAAGAGCCGGCAAGAAACTCCACGGTTACTCTTTTAAAAATAATTGGCTTTTACAATTTTTTCAGATAACAGTATGACTAGGTATGGGAGGACAGTGTAGGTATTTCAATAAGTACCAGGTTCAGAAGTGCCCATGTAGGTTTATGTGAAATAAAATATTTTGAATTTGATAAGAGTTCGAGGGGTTAATGGTACCTAAATTACCACCACGCAAATTAATTCATCTGTGATCGATCATTATCGTCAGCTTCCAGTCTAACCGGAGCCAACTGAATACCAATAATATATATGTAGCGATTGCGTATCTGACCTCAACTTCAACCCAGTAACTGAGAAACAATGAAACTCTTATTAAGCTTGGTCGTCAGACTTTCGACTGACTGTCCTTCAATCTAGCTACCACAGTCCACTGCTGGACATAGGCCCATTCCAAGTTAACTGCCCTTGACATCTGTCAAAAGTATCAGAACCGATGTTTTTTAAATGAAACCCATCCAAAATACGACCTTAGGAAGTGTCGCTTAACCTCACATAACAGTACATTATAATTCACTAATCAGATTACAAGTCAAAGCCGAAAATCCGACCGCCTTATATTAATTCCAACAATTTTATAATTGTAATAATAATTCCTAAGAAGATTAATAATTAATTTGACATAATATTTTAGGGCACAATATTACAGGTAGAGCTACAATAATATATGTATAAAGGTAAGTAGGTATAATGAGGACAGGTAAATGACACGGGCGTCTCGTGGATGCGGGGTGGATTACATTTTGGGCCGAGTGAATCGACCCTTTATGAGATAAAATACAATAGACGTTGATATTTATAGTAACCTGTTTCCTAAAGAGCAATAAAAAACCTGTAAGAAATCGACACGTGTTTCACCTCTTAAAGAGGCATCCTCAGGATGACGATTAACTTGTTATGAAGCCGAACACGGCGTGTTGCCACACCGAGCGCTGGACGCAGAGCGGCGCTGGTGTGTCTCGAGGTTTTTCATCACCATCATTAGCCTACAGCAGTCCACTGCTGGACATAGGCCTTTCCAATTGCATGCCATTGAGCAGTTCTACGGCTATTATGGCCGGTCCTTTTCTCTTGCTTATTCTGTGAGCTATGTCAATAACTTTGGTTCTCTGCCGGATCACCTCGTTCCGGATTCGATCCCTCAGAGAGACTTCAAGCATAACCAGAGAGACTCCATAGCTCGCTGAGCGACCTTGAATTCATGGACCAGCCGTACCGCGAATGTCCACGTTTCGGCTCTTAGCTGTTTTTAGATGCCCCGGACAATTTTTTTTTTTTACGAAGTTCCAATGTAAAAAAATGCAATAAAATTGCGGGTAGATTTCGTGTCATTCCTGAAAAAATGTATTAATAGAAAACCGACCTTCCTTTTGGTCCTATTAGAGTGAAGTTTCAGGGAACATCGTTAAATATGTTTAGGTATAGAAAGATAGCAAAGGCTCATGACTAAGTAATAACAGCCGCACGGGTCGATCTTTCAGGTTAAGCTACGTTTGCTGGGGTTGGTCCGTGGATGAGACCATGTGATCATTTTTACATACTGAGACTCCTCCGCGCCTCGGACAGCACGTTAAGCCGTTGGTCCCGGTTGTCATTCGAAGATCTTTGACAGTCGCTACGGGTCGTCAGAAGCCCGAAAGTCCGTCAATCTTATCTGGAGCGACTGTCTATCTGACCTCCACAATCCATTGTGGATAATCAATAGACAGTCGCTCCATATAAAATTCGATTAGACAGGAAGCCGACCCTAACATAGTTAGGAAAAGGATAATCAGATTGATATAGATAGCAATTGTAGCCCTATCAGAAATAAATAACGCAGTGCTGGTAGCGCTGCCATATTTATTTATTTTTAAATATCGCAGCATCATGCTGAGATAGGAGCCTTTTTGGCCTCGCACAGGTCGTAATTATTTTTGTTTGTTAGTCTAAAATGCTCCTTTTTTATTTTTGTTAATATTTGTTTCATTTTTTTTTTTTCATTATGTTTTGTATTTCCTGTGCGCGTCCCAAATAAAATATTTTCTTTCTTTCTTTCTTTCAATTATTGAAAGAAAGAAAGAAAGAAAATATTTTATTAGAAGAAAATTGTAATTTCAAGCCTTAATAATTATTATGGCGTGTTTTCTCTCAGCGCTGTATAGAACCCACCATTTCATCCCTAGTCTCCCCTCCCCATCTCATGCGTATTGATTTTGGTCGTTAGAGGGATTTATTTATGAGTCGCTACTGTGAACCCGAGGTACGGGGCTTCAACGCCGGGTCGAGGTACAGTTAGCAGAAGATTTGTTTGTCTGGGGGAGTTATCAACAAGAATTATTCTTATTCGATTTTAAAGGTTTTTTAAAGGTTTCATGTGGTTTGAAGGCGTTTTGATTTGTCTGGTAAGTATGCAAATTCTATTTGGAATGGATAACAAGTGAATATTTTATTCAAAGTATGGATAGGTGGTTGTGTATTATTTTACAATACTTTAATTTTATCCATTCTCACATCGTAAAATTTGAATTATAAACTTCAAAACGAGTATATAATTTGACATACTCTTTACACACAATACCGTTTAAAAATAGAATCATAACACTTCAAAATTATTATACAAAACAATTTTTTTACCATTCGATACATGGCATATCCATAAATTAATATCACCAAGGAGTTTCCATCAATTATTTTTTTCTAATGGAACGAGCATTACCAGCTCTTTTATAACTTTGATGATCTTTTATTTAGTGGGTTCAATCCCAATGTATGAGAGTAGATAAAGTAGTGTATGAAACTGCACATAACTAAGTATTAAAACACTCGTGTGATACTATTAAAAATCTCGCCCATGGCCCGTTTTTTAAACACGCACTCGTGTTTTAATACCTCATTATGCAACAGTTTCATAAACTACTATTAATTATTTATGTGATTATTCAGAGGGCTGTGATTCTTACCGAATTTTCTTGCTTACTAAATACCCACTGACGTCGTTGAAATCTTTGACTGTACTTGTATGAATTATTCTTGTATAATTTGTGCCAACACGGAAGCAGAAGTAGGTACTTTGAGTACTCTTGGCGTAAGTAATAATGAAGTTGACTAATGCTCGGTTCCTATAAAAACAAACGAATAATTTTGCTTACCAGTGGGGCACAATGGGCATATAAATAGATTCGTAAGCTAATTTTATCTGTGATAGTTACTTCCATAAGGCAGGGTCTACTGTGCAAAGTTATGAGGTTTTTGCTTCATTATTGGTAAAAAAAGAGTCTTAATTTTAACCAATAATAGCCCGTAAATAATAGAATCGGACAAGCGTTTTTCTCTTCTTGCTCTGCCCTATCTTGGCAGCAGCTTTGGATATGATTAATTAACTAGACAATCAAGGTCTTATATTATCCTACCTAATATTATAAATACTAAAGCGAGTTTGTTTGTTTGAATGTTTGTTTGTTTGTTACGCTTTTACGCTAAAACAGCCGAACAGATTTGGATGAAATTTAGCACATGAGTAGACCATGATCTGGAGAAGGACATAGGCTACTTATCATCCTGGATCGCAGACGATGTCGCGGGCAATAGCTAGTATCTAATAATTATGAATAACATAGCTACACCCCGCGGTTTCACTCGCATAAATCTCGATTCCATGAGAATATTGGAATAAAAAGTATTATATGTCCTAATCCAGGTCAAGGTCTACCCATGTGCCAAATTTAATCCAAATCTGTTCAGCCGTTTTAGCGTGAAAGCGTAATAAACAAACTCAATTTCGCATTTATTTATGTAATAATATTAGTTGGGAAGTAAACCTAATACATAAAGGTAAGGAAGTTTCGCGTATGTACAATATTATATTATGCCAACTGTAAAATATTGATAAGAATAACACTGGGGTAGGTAAGATTCGGTCACCCATTTCACTTTGAAGCTGTCAGCTGAGGGATTATATCCGGTAGATAGACAGCAGTATCCAGACCTTGTCACCAACTTAACGTACTCACGCATAACTTCACGCCTGTATATTCCCGATGGGGTTGGCAGATATGTACCAATACTATAATAGTACAGTAAAAATATGTTCTTAAAGTCCCTCGGCAAACCTCGTATTTCGTCAGTCGTCGGATTTCTATCAGTTGCCCTTTGCACTTGGTGCAGACCGGACGCTTTCAATCGACTTGGAAGTATATAGAGTTATTAATACTCTTTTAATTCATGTAATTTATTTTAAAAATGGTAGCAAAGCTGCAAAAGTCGCAGGTACGACAGATAGGAAAATAGTTTTACAGCTAAATAGTTCACACGGAAATCAAAACAAAACATCAATAAAGTACTTAGTTCTGAATTCAAATTATTTATTATACATGATAAATCTAATAAATAATTGATGGTCATGGAAATTAGCATTTGTTTGTGTTCGGAAATGCGATGATTTCCGAGGGACATAAACAAAATAGAAAAACTGTACACCCATATTTCGCCAGTTATGTTTCGTCGGGATTTTATCGCGCACTGGATTTTCAACTCTCGGTTTTAAGCTGCGATATTTTTACGTTCGTGCGAACGTGGGCTTTTATAAAGCGCCTGCCTGGGTTTGAACCAACGACCTACAACTATAAAGTCGGGGTCGTTACCAATGGGTCATTATTGCACTAAAATAAAAAATTGGCCTTAGAGCGTTATCACACTGACGATTTGCCAGCGTGTTTCCAGAGAAGCGATTTGTGAACGTACATTCCGCGGGTGCGAAGCGAAGCACAATAAAGTACAATTCAGGTCGCACAGCGCTAATTACCGAGAGCTATATTCACCTAGAAGTTGCCTCTCTTTCTATCGCGTAACTCTTATATCTTCTGACTACGTTACGCCCACTGTATTCGACAAGTCGAGTCCGCCGCGTACCTACTTGTAGCTTCATACCTAAAACGCGGAGTGTCCCATCTGTATTCATCTATGAGTGTGATATGCCCCTTAGTCTGTGCTAAATAAATGTGTTTACTTTCTTTCGAATAATAAAATTATTTCTAAATCCCCAAAGCCGATTTCCAAAACCAGCTCCTACACACTTTTCTAGCAACATTTTCAATCTAAACCACTCAATTATTTTAAGTTGTAGACGTTTTGTCAGCACAAACCAGGCTGACCGATAGACATTAACATAATTGCAGACAAAGAACAAACAAATCCACTTACATTTTGCATATTGAGACACGGTTTGACTCCGAGATCAGAGCCCCATGTAAAGTAGTATAAGATGGCCCGCGCTGGCCAAGGCTCTTGTTCACGATGGCCCATGCTGGCCTAGTGCACGCACACACTCCAAATGCACTGCACTGCATCATGCTGAGTGGAAGCCGTCTTGTCACAGTCATGTCGTGCAGCTGCCGACTAATTCTGTTTTGCGCTCGTGATTATAATATGTAGATCTATTTTGTTTTATGGTTCTGTTACTCAAGTTAATTATCTTTTTGTATGCATATGTTTCTTTTTTTCTTTATTTCTTTCATTGGATGGCTTCTGTTTTTAATGTGGCTGTGGATGACTATATGAGTATGGGAAGACCATAGGAACGGTAGATGGATTACTGCAATAATTTGGTGGTACTACTTCCCTGGACGGCCTCCTTCACAAAAAGCTTTACTATGTACTGAGTGCCGGACAACTTACAGACAGACAGCAGACAGAAGTTAAAGGACTTTTCTGATTTGTCCGCGCAGAAGCGGTGCTACAACAGCATGCTCGGATGCCGAGAACATACCGCGTCGCCTGCAGCTACGCACATATCGGAAAAAAGTTATGCAGAATCGTCTTCAAGTTCCGAGTAATGAAGATACACACTTTAGCTTATTACGCGTCCGGCTCGGCAGAATGCAGAGCGGCCACTGGACATGCATGCCGAGACGCGGTAAGTCGAATCTGTACCACGTCACTCCCGCGCATATCGTGCTAATGAGGAACGCCTAATTGAAACATGCTGATGTCGCAGCGCCGCTGCTCTGACAAATTACAAAAGGTCCTCAGTTTTATAAAAAAAATGATGATAAAAATTTACCATCTACCTAGTCTGTTCCCAACAATGTTAAGGTCGGCTTACAGTCTAACTGAATGCCGTTAAATACCAGTATTTTACATGAAGCGACAACCTATCTGGCCTTCACAACACAGTTACTGGGTAACACGACACGCCTCGATAATGGTGTAGCATAAAAAATAAAACTACCACAAAGAATGTATCCATAAATTATTTGTATGCCAATATCTATAAAGAGCGACATGGATACCCAATATTTTGTATCCTCTCGGGTACAGATGGCTGGTTGCCATGGTAACCGTATCTCGGCTTTCTTCCTGACTGATCGCCAAATACGGCCGGGGAGTCGCGGCGAATACACCTGGGGACGTACTATGGTAACGAGAATTGATATCAAATTTAATGCCTACCTTTGTGTTTTTAGGTCATAGAAGCCTCCATGACTTTTTTGAGTAGACTGGGTTGTTGAGAATGTTATCACACTCAACAGAACATCACGCCTCTGATCCCTGAAGGGTTAGGCAGATGTGTACCTGTCTTCTTCTTTTTCTCGTGTGGTTAGTGACTAACCTGGTGTCAGAGTTTTAAGGCCGCCCATGGGCCTCTGACTTGGCTTCACATCCCATCGATAAATATCTCTCAGGCATGCCGGTTTCCTCACGATGTTTTCCAGGTGCGGTGTACCTACAGTATACTCACATTTCGCCAGTTATGTTTTAAAGCCCCATGTAATAGGGGGCGAGCCGATTGCCATCAACCGGACACAAATCCAGACTCCTAACTGCTACTGAGAAATTCCAATTCCCAATAACAATCTAACCCAGGAATTTAAGCAGTTGCCTTGTTGCGCTCAAAAAACAAAGTTTTAACCAAACTCGAACAAACCTCGCCTCCACAAATCCCTAAAACCGGTAGTAAGGTCTTCCTCAAAGCTAATTACGCATTATACCCACTTCAGGTTGACGTGTCTGTAATTAGGGCAGGTTTAGACAACTCACCCCTCGCCTTATGTTCGGCAGAGCTTAATCCCGGTCGTTGAGATGGGCTGGACGTTGGACGGTTAAAAACTTGGACAACCTTTTGTTTTCGGTGACAGGTAGATTTTGTATGGAAAATGGGAAAGAAAGATATAATTTGGATAGTATTGTTATGCATTGTTTGTCTGCTTCACAGTAAATGGTGTCAGTTACGATAGGAGAAATGATTTCATTTCTGTAAGTAGGTTTGCACAAACACTTTTACACGTCATTCTTTTTTTATACTAGATGAGATCGGCGTTTCCAATCTGACTTCTCTGAGAAGAAAGGCCGAAACAAACTCAGAGGTCACAGTCTCTTTTAAAGCACAGACATAATTTTGGTCAGATCATGTGAAGATCTACCAGTTAAATTAAAACTTGGAACAGAATCTGCATGATATCATTATTATATACAAGTTAAACGCTTTATCAGGCTCTCGTCATCTGCCTCGCTTTTTCCCAACTATGTTGAGGTCAGCTTCCAGTCTCAACGGATGCAGCTGTATAGCAGTATTTTACATGGTGCGACTACCTATCAGACCTCTACAACCCAGCTACTGGGTAATACAATATACTCCTTAGTAAGACTGGTTGTCGATTTCGGGCTTCTGACGACCCGTAACGACTGTCAAAGATCCACGAATGACAGCCGGGACCAACGTGCTTTCCGCGGCAGGGTCTCACGGAAGCAATAATTTCAAATAATTAATTAAGTTGAAAAAAAAAAATTGTCCACTTGGAAAATTAAGAAATTACCAGAAAGGTTGATATAAAAAAAATATATAAAAACGCACGATGTTAAAAAAAAAAAACTATCCTCATATTTTTTTTATGTCAGTAAAAAACTTACCCAAACATATTTCTTTAGTGAAAACTTGAAAACCCTGTTTAGTACCTACGCATCACTAATACCCATCAAATGTGGCCATAACCCATGCCTAAGTACAAATGGCACCATTAAATCGTCTGGCGATGTGTGGAATTTTGCGGGCACGACATTAGTCAAAATTTAGGTATGTTTGTAGGTTTCTGATAAATGCATGTAGGTGTACATGATGCAAAATAAAGACTAAACTAGCGATTTTTCAGAAAGCTTTGGAAAGAAGGATATTGAAAATAAGGAGAATATACAGAATAAGGAGCTAATACATAAGAAGAAAGACAAAGCTTAAAGATGCTTTGCATTACGCCTTAACACCAAAGTGGCGTTCGGCAGGGCACCTAGCAAGATACAGAGACAAAAAGATGGAGACTAGACATTAGCAGGAAAAGAATGACGAATAAACGCAAGGGACAGAGAGATTTGGAGTAAACTGGAGGAGACCTTTACCCAGACTGGGGTTCCAACATCAGAAAACTACGAAATTTTAACTTAAATAAGTTTGCATGTCATTTTTATTAAACACTAGATTCTTAGTAAAATTTGTTTTTAAAGGTTGCTGGAAATAAATGGCTTCATTATTATTTTTCAAATTTCTTCGACACATCTCGGAACCCTGGGGTCCCGGACCTTTGGAAAGCGTACGAGGGGCCGAAGCCAATCGCAGAGGCCTGTTAGACATTTTTAATGAAATGAGGCACCAACCGACGATTATCCCTGTTTGCGCTATGCTAGTGCACTTAAGGACAACCCCCGGTTTGTGCAGGACTTCATTATTATTATTATTATTATACATGGTGTAGGTAATTGAAATATGTAGGGAGTGATATCCTCGTAAATAGACAGAATTTGAAGCTAGTGATGTTCATGCACAAAAAATATCGATACTTTTCTGATGATTAACGATATATCAGTCAAAAAATCGATATTTTCGATACATCGTATTGTAGGAAGGAAAAGACTTTCTTAGGAGCAATTATGTAAACCCACGAAGGTTAATTTCTACCAATCCACCTTAGATAATACAAAAATCGAATTAGATCTGCAACTCCCACCATAGAGGATCCTTACATATTATAAAACAAAGTCCCCCGCCGCGTCTGGCTGTCTGTCTGAACGCGATAAACTCAAAAACTGTTAAACGGATTTTCAAACAGTTTTCACCAATGGACGGAGTGATTCATGGAGAAGGTTTTAGTGTATTCATTAAGATTCTGTGTAAATTGGCTGAAATTTGACGATCATTGTTGAAGATGTCGGCAAAAATCATGCCGACTGGGAACTTTATTGGCGTGAATCGCGGAAATGGTAAAAGTTACATAATATTTATGTTCTACAGTACCTATTGTTCATCTTAAAAATTTCAACAAAAAAGTCCGCAATGATATATGTCTATCTTCTAAGGATGACCCACAATACCCATTTTTATCTTTCAGAATTTGATAAAAATTTCATTGTTATTTCCGAAGCTATTTTGACCGGTATCATATTAATCCTTATCCAATAAACTATGTTACTTAAATTGAGCATTTTTATTAAGATTAAAATATGCCGTGACATTATTTCATTTAAATTAATAGTTTAAAAGATATCACAGATTCAAAATTACGCGTGACAAAATAATTATGGTTGACCGTAACGTGGGCGCAGCGGTAGAAGTCAATGACCTTTTCCTCGGCTTTTAGTATGTAATTATCGGTAGTACGTTCCCGTGGGATATTTGCCGACATCCACGCGGGTGAAGCCGAGGGCAAAAGCTAGTAATACATTAAATTAAAATAGATGTGCAACTCGGTCATGGTTCAAACTGGATGATACAAGTGCAGTGCTGCCATCATGCAGAGTATTTCGTGTATCCGTTGGGTTGGCGAACTTGGACAATACACAAGATGGATTGGTATTTTTTTGTAGTTGAGTGTTTATTGAAAATCAACGGTGTAGTTGAAGTATAAGTTTAGAACATGTTTGAAAAGAATAAATATGTAAATTAATTAATAATGATTTGTCCTAAATATTCTAATTTTGTACAACATTTCATATATCGATATTATATATTAATTTCAATGATTCGATAATATCGAATTGATTCGATATATCAAATGAATGTATCGATATTTTATCACATATCGATTCATATCGAGCGCTCCTAGAAACAGCAGATTTTTGGAACAGTGAATGAAACTGAACCTTCAGTCTGCAACCTATTTTGAAGCGATTTTCATCGCAAATACGCGTTCATCGTAGTTCTAAATAGTGACGCCTCCAGAACATCTGGAAAAACCGTGGTATAAGCTGTAAAACCAAAGCCCAATTGGTCAGAGCACTAGTTTTCCTGATTATCCTCTATGGAGTTGAGACGTGGACAATCCGAGAAAGAGAAAGACAGATAGACGCTTTCGAAATGTGGTGTTGGAGGTGGATGCTCCGAATTCCATGGACAGCCAAACGCACAAATGTGTCTATCCTCTTACCCAACTCGACATCAAGGCCCGATTGTCTACATTTTGCCTACAGCGTATTTTAACCTATTTCGGCCACATAATGCGAAGGGGAGATAGCAGCCTTGAAAAGCCGCCATTGTTGGCAATGCCAAAGGAAAGAGAGCACAAGGCCGGTCGCCAACACGGTGGTCCGATCAAGTAAAAGAAGCTACGTCCTCAAGCAAATTTCAGCAGGAGATGGCAACTTTGGACCGGAGTTGATGGAAGCAGATGGTCCGTTTAAAGGGGTCTAGTGACCACGATCCTCAGTAATGATAGACCGATTGAAGAAGAAGTTCGGTGAACCTGAATATTGACATATGGATGCGACGATCGCTTATTATCACGCTCGGGTCGGTGACGCTGAATCGCATATACCTACTCAGCGCTGAATCGCGTATAGTCGGCTCCATTCGTAAGTTCCTTCTATCGTGTGGTCAGCATACCCTCTTTTTTTCTCAATTTCTGCTGTCGTCCCATAGTCAAAGTTGTTAATAATAATGAGTTCAATTACCTATCTCTTTTCGGGTTTTAGTTATTTCACCTTGACTTTCCCAGTTCTTAAACTGTCCTGCAAACTGGCATGGTACTGGCCCAGTAGTGAAGGAGCTCGTCCAAAGAACTACCCTATACCTTCCTATTTCTGGCGCCAAGTAGCGATGTTGTGTTCCGGTTTGACCATGACAATTCACGCAGCAAGTTGGCATCACTTTGACAAGAGATCTTCCATTTCGATAATGAATATAAAATATACATGGTGGCAAGGATGTCGACGCGAAAACTGTTACCATGGATTCAGTACTTGATTCTGAACCAGATTTTTTTTTTTAAATAACCGGCGAATAATTTCAACGCAGGGGGTTGAAATTATTCGCCGGTTATTTAAAAAAAATCTGCTCTTCCATAGAAAAGTGCGCTACGCGGTAAAAATGATCGAAAAATCGATCGATCGAAAAATTTCAACGCAGGGGGGTTCAGAATCATGTACTGAATCCATGTTAGCAGTTTTCGCGTCGATGTCCCTGCCACTTTGTATGATGACGTTCATCATTCGCACAACCAAATAAATTTTGACGCTTTGACACTATTGACAGGTGCCCGGACCTGTGCTGCCACCTAGTGAATATCATTTCAGAAAACTCTCATTATTAGCATATGAGAAATTTTAGCTTTCATATTTTGCATGCTAACAAACACTCGGTGCCTCTGATAATGCAAATGTCCATAAGCGGCGTTGACCACTTACTATTTTAAAGCGAGTCACTTACATGCATAATCATCTCCATAATCATATCCAAGCTTTTGCCCAACTGTGTTAGGGTCAGCGCCAGTATACCTGCATAAGCAAACCCATAATTAAGATTGGGCCTCAATCCACCACGTGGGCCCAGTCCGGATTGGTAGATGTCACACGTTTTCGAATTTTAGGTTCTAGGACTTCCCTGTTTCATCACGATGTTTTCCTCCACCGTTTTGAGAGCAATGGTGATTAAATAGTTCACACAAAGTGAAGCGCCTGTTTGGGTTCACACTGGGCTACCACTGCTCTTCAATCCAACTGAATGAGGTTGAATAAGTACCAGTTTTCTAGCTATCTCACATGAAACGACTGCCTATCTGACCTCCATAACCCGGTTACTGACTAACACGATACCCCTTGGTAAGACTGGTTTGTATATCAGGCTTGTGGCGACCCGTAACAACTGATTTATTGTCTCCTTAGTGATAGAAGGATCTTTTGGTGCCTAAATGACATTGACAGGGGGACGTTGCTGGTAAAAATTTGTGAAAAAATCAAGATGTCGGCGTTAGTTCCAATTTCAAAATTTAGTTCCAAAGAACTTTATAGCGTTGTTTTTTTTTAATACTTATCTACAAGGCCTGCTTACTTCGCGATAAATATAGGTAACTTTCTGATTCGTCCAATAAGCCATAAGTTTGTTGCACAGCACACAAGCGCGGTGTTTTCTTTGAATTTAGGTTAAGCTGGGATCGACATATCGTGTGATATAAACCAGTACGGATATGGAGGAATCTGGCGGAGTGGAACAGATGACTTGCTACAGATTTTGATACAATAAGGATAAATGTACGATAACGTTTGTATTCCCTGGAGGTGTAGGCAGAGATGTATACTGTACAACCAAATTTCTCTATATGATAATAATAATATATATACAGGGTGGCAAGGACATCGACGCGAAAACTGATACCATGGATTCAGTACATGATTCTGAAACCCCCTTCCTTTGTAAATTTTCCGTCATCAGCTATTCTATACATTTTGACTGCGTAGGTATTGCACTTTGCTATGAAGCAGCAGATTTTTTTTTTTTTATATAACCGACGAAAAATTTCAACGCATGGGGGTTTCCGAATCATGTACTGAATCCATGGTAACAGTTTTCGCGTCGATGTCCCTGCCACCCTATATGTATAGAATCGGCCACAAATCCAGACTCCAAGCTACTACTCAGAAATTCCTGATGGAAAAACCAATTACACTTTGCCAGGCCGGAAGATGGAAACTAGGATCAGCAGTTGCGCTCAGACCTCTAGACAAACGAAGCTGCCTATATCTACTCCAATTTTTAATTTGCTATACTAAAATGACATTTGGTGTTTAAAATAAAAATAACCTAGTAAGAAATCTAGTTATCGAGTAACTCTCACCAAGGACTAAATCATTCTCAATCAATCAAACTCTGTAGAAGGACCTTCACTGTTGTCGTGTTGTCTCTGTAATGCTGGGCCCGCATCTGCGTCTATCGTGATGAAGCAATGCGTGCCGAAACTTCGTATGTTTTGCTCGTTAAAAAGTTATCGCGCTAATGTGGTGGTCACATTAACGGCTTCATAATTTTAACGAATTATCGTGCAATAATCCAAGATGGCCATTCCAGACGGCATTGAGGAGATATCACTACGTTTCTTTGACAATGGACGATGACTTACATTACTTCTACAGGTGTGGTGATTATTACTTCATGCTCTTATTGAAAACTAAAAAGAATGATCGTCTACTCAGTCCGGAAACAGCAGTCAAAATGAACAATCCTAGTCCGAATATGCACCACGCTAATTAGCGCGCTAAAACCCTTCGGTTGCCACCCGGGCGATAAGTGCTACGCAGCCCGAACTATCTCAACAACAGCTGATAATGGTTGGTCACATCTGCGTGTATCGTGTCAGTGTGCGAAGCTTCGTCACGATAGTTGCAAATGCGGCCCCAGCATAATATTAATAATAAATCGTGTTATTTTTTAAAAAAAGGTCTATAGTAGCCGCCATTTTGGTCTAGCAATTGGTCTATGAAATTGTTAAAATTATTGTTATCCCGAAGTTCAAAATGTTGGCCTCAATAGAAACCAAATATAACTCTTTAAAGCAAAATACAAACAAACTTAAAGTTAAAATGATCGCTAAGGGATACGCATCGACTCATTATAATTTGTAATCGATATGAATACAAACTTTTTGAATTAAAACTTCTTAAATCGGTACATCAGGTATTGGTTTACGGGTTTACTCGATTACAGAAAATATCGTAAATTATATATTAAAGTTTGGCGATAATGGTCCACGTGATTTTATTCTTCCTCGTCTGGATGGCACGATAGTGTATTCAATTTTGTTGGCTCAAAATCCGCCACTTTCACGGCGTCATCAGTTCAGCGCAAAGGTCACCTTGGTTGCAGTTTTTGTGACACAGAGGGCAGAATAAGAGGTGGCCCTTGTGATAGGAAGTGATTACCATATTATCTTGCTTAGACCTGTGAACCCAAGGAGTATGCTGCAGTGGCGAGGCTTGACATTTTGTAGGAGAGAAGGGAAAGCCGAGGAAGAAATTGTGCAGTTCTATAAATAGTCATACAATGACGTCAAAATTAATTAATTTACGCAAAAATATAAATCATTCCTTTACTTTACTGAATTTAACTTTATCTGTCGTCAGCTAGCAGAACCAAAGAGACGCTATCAATACACAAAAATAAATTTTAATGTTTTAGAGAATTAAACTCAACTTCAAATTTGACTAATAATTTTTAATTATTATTGGATATATCGAATTGAATAAAATGAATTTAACAGTTGAAAATAAAATAAAATGCATAATATTCCACTATCTCGTTCTCGCCGACGTATCTTTCTATGTCTGTCTCAGCCATAACCCGATAGATAGCGAGTTACTGTCGTCCATATCAAGCCGTGTCACGTGACCGTAAGTCACAATGTCATGACGGGATCGCTATTGTATGAATTTTTATTTTGCGATCATCGTGGCGCCGGCTTATTTAGAGCAATTTGTGTTGTTGTTGTAATTCAAATCTAAGAATATGAGTTTTTGTTGTTTTAATATTATAATAGATTAAATATCTGTAGTTTATCTTTATTATTTAGCAATTGTAGACAATACTGAATGTTCTATTTTTCAATGGTGGTAGGTGAAGTTACTCTTCCGATCGTCCGAAGGGAAGCCGATATACCAGAGGGTATGCTTTTTTTTTTTGAGGGTGGGAAATCATCAAATAACTTCTCCTGCTCTGGGCGGAGCGGGAGGGCGTGTCAGACTCTTACTGACTAAAACCCACCCGTGTTCCTTCGGTTGCCCTGTCGCCGGGGCCACGATCTCCCTTTCGGTTTTCTTCGCAACCCCGGCAGAACCAGAGGGTATGCTGATCAATCAATCTGCCGTGCCTTTTTCCAAGTATGTTGGTGTCAGCTTCCAGTCTAACCAGATGCAGCTGAACCACTGAGCCATCACGATCTAACTAGTGAGAAAAAAAAAGATTTATGGTAACTTGTTAAAAAAATCCTAAGGTTTATGTAAAACCACTATTTACCTCAATATACGCAAACAAGACGTTGCGTACCCTTAAATCACCATTATGGACATATTGTACATATTACCGAGGGAACATGGTAAATTACTTCCCAGTAATAAAGAGAAAACTACGGACAGCGCAGCAGGGCGCAACACTATTATTAAAATATGAATTTTATAATATTTTTAGACTTACACTGTTTTAATAAATCAGTTTTTGAGATGGAACAGACGTAGAATACAAGGAGTACATTCACGGAAATTATTCTACCGGCGTCGGAGTCGGCGGTGTAAACGTGACGACTTTTTATCGTGCACTGTATTTTGAACTCTCGATGTTAAGTCGAGCATTGAGAATCTAACAGAGTGCATCCCAGCGCGTCAAAACAATACGCTGTTGGATTTTGAACTCTAGGCGCTAAATAGTGCGTTGAAAATCTAGTGCGCGATAAAAAATCGTCGCGTTTAAAAAGCACCCGTGGGTATGAGGGCTTAATTTGAAATGATATTGGATGACGGATTACTTATATTGAATAGATTTCTCGGAATATAATCCCAAGGAAAGGTTCCTACAACCTTGGATACACTTTTCAAAGCCTCATAGATGTATGCAAATAAATATGATTATGTATGTAATCAAAAAAATTGTCTCCATGATTTAATGGTCGCAAGCGCTAACTGATGAGCATGTCAAAGACGAAGTCAAAGTCAAAGTTAAATCATTTATTTCAAATAGGCCCATGTATGGCACTTTTGAACGTCAAAATGTACAAAATAATAGAATTGATTCTAGTCGCCTCTTCCAAAAGATAGTTTTCGTATGGAAAAGAATGGGCAAGTAACTCCACCGTTACTCGTTTAAAATGTTTTACAATATTTTGTATAAGTACGTATATTAGTTAAATAATTATATGTGAAGACGATGCACCTAGAATAAAATTACTATACTATACTATATAAAAATAGGTAAATAGAATTAAAAATGAAGCAACGACAGATAATTTAATTACGTGATGGATACATGGTACTCACATATTTACAAAAATTGTAAAAGTAGACGATTTTCCTTTTTTTTTAAATTAATAAGTCAGTGTGTGAGGAAGTAATCACAGAATGTAAATTAAATGTCATTACACAAAATTATAAATTTTACAATTAAATTAGCAACCTGTTTGATTTTGTCTTGATTCTAAATTGTCCTATGGAGCAGGACCAGCATGTTTCCAAGCACTCTTATCTTGGATATGAGGTCGTGGGTTCGATTCCTAGGTCGGGCAGACTGTTATTGGGTTTTTCCATCTGGAATTTCTCAGTAGCAGCCCGGAGTCTAGATTTGTGCCCGGTTGATGGCACTAGACTCGCCTCCTATTACATGCTGCCTAACCCTTTGGGGAAATACAGGCGTGATATTGTTATGTTTTGATATCCGATACTATTAATAAAATGAGCAATAGTTGCATATATATATTTGTAATCAAGTTCTCGAAATCGGCTCTAACGATTTCGATGAAAAAAGTTGCACTATAAGGGTTTTTGGGGGCGAAAAAATGATCTAGCTAGGTCTCATATCTGAGAAAATTAATTTTCTCCGTATTTTCACCCGAGCAGAGCTCAATCGCCCGAAGTTTAAAACAAGATAGCTACCTTAGAATAATTACATGGCAGCATGGAATTAGTAAGTACTTTCCTATACCTACTATTGAATGTGCATTCTCTATTTTCACCAGAGCAGAGCTCGTTCGCCCAGGTATGTACTGTAATGTTGAAGAGACACGTTTTTGATCATCATTTTAAGAACAAACCATCCAACACACATCTCCCATTGTCTTAAAAACTTTAAAAAAAAAAACAATAAACTTGTCAAAACTAAAGATATCACTTACACAACTGTCAATAGTCACCACATAATGCCGAGTTCACACTTAAATCCCCCGATAAGACGCCAGTGTGGACACCGCTTTATCTTCGCTTGAGAGTAAATTATTCGTTTTTGTGTGTGGTCAAAATTGATATCTTTTTATGTAAATGTGTTATAGTAATAAATACTGGAGTGTTGTCTTAATTGAGGTAATTTTCTTGCTCTAAAGGTGAGAGAAATTGTAATGGTTAAATTATGTAATGTAGGAACTTTTCAAGTGTGGTTCTTAGCAGTGATATCCGCCTACTTTGTCATAAATTTGTGTTAACTTTTTTTTAACTATAGGTACACACGGCTACTCATCAAGCTATACAAGTCCAGTTTATGCTGATCTCGCATTATATAGGATTTCCGTACAATGCGAGGTTAGTTTATACTGGAAATGAATAGCTTGATGTGTAGCCGTCTGTACTAATGCTTACTAATAATCTTCTATCTACAACATGTAAAAATACCTGTCCGATCCGTGAGGGTATTATTAGGTATTACTGAGAGTCTATTTGTGTGGTAATTTTCAAGAAAAAAAAAAATCGCCACATTTTTTTTCAATGGGGAATTTTACCGGGTTATGGCATGGGGCGCGAGCGGCCGCCGTTTAGAAGTCATAACTTATGACCCCTGTTGAGCTAATTTTTAATGGATTTGTGTTACTTTAAGTACTAAAATTGTAAATTTTAAATAGCATTAACTTTTTTTTTTTAATTAGCAGCGCCCCGCGATTTCACCCGCATAAGTCTTAATCCCGTGGGAATATCGTGATAAAAAGTACTTATCCTACGTGTTAATCGAGGTTATAAGATATCTGTGTGCCAAATTTCATACAAATTAGTTCAGTAGGTTTTGCGTGAAAGAGTAACAAACACCAATCCATCCTCACAGTCTCGTAAAAACTCGAAAAGGACTCGACCTATTGTGATGAAGTAGCGCCGCGCCGGAGAAAGATAGTAACAAAAAAAAAAAAAAAATGGCTTGGCAACATATGCCGCAAGCATTAGCTAGTATGAAATATTATATTTTGAAAGATGGTAACGTCGCAATAAGCTGTCAAAAAAGTATTTCGCGGTTTTGATTAATTTGTCAATTATTACTAACAAAATTATGAAGTGTCGTTGTTGTTGTTTCGATATATTTTTGTGCAGTACAGAGCAATATTACTTACATAGTTTAATTTTGTAATATTAGAAGGAGCGGCGGGTGGCGCGGTCGTCTCATCTTTCGTGGCGCGTATTGAACATACAGTGTGAGTCTTTATAATGTGCAGATATCGAAATGAGGGAATCTATGCTTAATTTTATCGACGGAAAAAATATTGAAAAATATCTTAATATATTTGTTGTGAATTTTTTAAACAAAACGGTGTAACTTTTCAACTAAATTATCTATAGCATGTAATAATAACCCCTTAACATTCTGTATTGAAAAAAAAAAATGTGTCGATTTTTTTTTTCTTTTTCTGTAAATTATCTATCACATAAATAGACTCTCAGTACGATGTCTAACAACATCCTCACGGATCGGACAAGACTTTTTTTACTTGTTGTATATGCCAAAATAACGTCTTACCTACCTTTTGTGCTTTATGAAATCTTCGCCGCACACGGTCAAATTGTCTTAGGAGTCAGCACAAAGGCCGGAGTTTGGCCTAAACCTATTGTTTCTCCGGTCTTTGCATACGTAGCAGCATGTGGGAGCTTTGAAAGCGAAGATTAAGAGATATCTATGTTTGAATTTAGCGGAAAATACATGCAAATTGGATTCTAGGCATGTGTGAAGGATATAGTAGTTACTGGCGAAAAATAAACCATCATTCTGTGCCGGTATTAAATTAAATCACTCAATGAGTTGGAGCAGTAGTGGGCTGGAACAGTGGTGGGCTGGAGCAGTGGTGGGCTGGAGCAGTGATGGGCTGGAGCAGTGGTGGGCTGGAGCAGTGGTGGGCTGGAGCAGTGGTAGGCTGGAGCAATGGTGGGCTGGAGCAGTGGTGGGCTGGAGCAGTGGTGGCCTGGTGGCCCAATGGTGACGGCTGCGACTTGCAAGGTGTAGGTCGTAAGTTCGAACCAAGACAGGCACTTTGCTTTGTGTAAATTATTTCATCACCACTGCTCTCAAAACGGTGAAGGAAAACATTGTGAGGAAAAAGGAAACCGGCATGTCCTAGAACCAAAAATTAGAAGACCTGTGTCATCTACCAACCCGCACTGGGCCCGCGTGGTAGATTACAGCCCACTCCCTCTCACAGAGAGGAGGCCTGTGTCCCAGCCCCAGCAGTGGGAACATTGTTTGCTAAGTATTGTTCCATTGCAGGGCAAGGCCTCTTCTCGGGTAGTAGGAACGAGTATTGGTCACCACGCTTGCTCCCTGTTTTTGGTGATTTCAAACTAATAAAAAGGGAGGTTTCGTGGGACACCCGGTTGAAAAAAATATCCTTTTGCTCTATGTTATGTATTAATACAGAGCCATCTAGTGTGGTCTCAAGTTACAAGTCTCAAAAGTAAACAAACATCAAGTTTATACTAGTGCAAATAAAGTGGATTTGAAACTGCTAGGCAGTTTAAAATCGACTTTATTTGCTTACTGTTGAAAAAGTCATAAAAATATGTTGTAGCGCAAACTGAACCTTATGTGCAGGCATTACATTTGTTCTTCCTAAAACTTGTGTTTGTTTATATGATTGGCAAATAAATTGGGAACGCAGATTAGAGGCTGTATATAAAAACCAACCAAGTGCGAGTCAGACTCGCGTACGAAGGGTTCCGTACCATTATCTATAAAAACGGCAAAAAAATTGTATGTTGTATGTTAAATAAATATGTTTTTTTTTCTGTTCGTTAGTATTTATTGTTATAGCGGCAACAGAAATACATCATCTGTGAAATTTCAACTGTCTAACCATCACTGTTCATGAGATACTGCCTGGAGAGAGACGGACAGACATACAGACGGACGGATAGCGGAGTCTTAGTAATAAGGTCCCGTTTTAGCCTTTGGGTACGGAAAAACAAAAAGCTTAGATACTTCAACCTGACTTTTTCAGGCATATCGCTTTTTAGTTATCTGACGAATTCACTCCTACCGAAAGCTGCGTTAAAGAACTTCGTTCCAAAAAGGTATTATCGCGATGTATATTGTTGGCGTAGGTGGAGAACTAAATAATTAAAATTTTCTTGTTTGGAGAAAATTGCGATTTATTTAAGCGGCATGATTCGGGTGTTACAAAAATGGTGAAAAGTCAATTTGACCAAAATCACAGTTATTTAGTTCTCCACTCACGCTGACGATATGTATAATGTAAATTCAAAATCTGGTAATATTGCCTTTAAATGCACGTTTTTTTGCCTATTTCTAAGATATCAATAACTTATTTTTTTACTCAAGCTATTTCTTCTCAAATAAGAATATACTTTTGCTTCATAGTGTGACAACAAAATCTTGAATATTTAAAAAAAAAAAAACCATCCGTCTGTACCACCTTTCTCCAAAACTGGTCGCTCCTAATACTTTGAACAAACCGTCTGTCCGCGCCTCTTTAGCGTCTCGTTTGTGTACGTCTCAATCGACTCTTGCGCATAACGAAGTGGTATATTTAGTCGTGTGATAAATAGTTTACCGTGGTGGTTAGGTGGACGAATGGATGGATGGATGTGTTATTTATGGGTGGATGTCAACGTAATATTGAACCACATTTAAGGTAAATGTGGTTATGATGAAGTCAGTTTGTGGTACATGCTTTAGAAAGCTTTACTAGAGGTTTTTCGGGTTAAAATTTGATGGCGTAAGATTATGACAGGGTGCGTTATCGTGTAAAATGATATAGATTGATTTTATTTAAATAATATTCAGTATATTATCTTTTATTTATTCTTCTTCGTCATTCCTTCAATGATCACGACCACATACGACACGTCTCAAGCTTAGACCTATGTATTTGATTTAATTTCAACTTGATACACGTTCCTGAGAAAAATGGTCTTGACAGACTGACAGACAGGTAGACGGATAAAGAAGTGATCCTATAAGGGTTCCGTTTTTTTCCTTTTGAGGTACGGAACCCTAAAACAGGAACTCATTTTTTTTTCTGTTGGCAATGGGGCGTAAGCTGATTTTCGCACCCCGGCGCCCAATTTGGTTAAGACGGCCCTGTCCAAGCTATACGGTCTTCTGTAGTGTGGACCACTTGGTAAATGCTGCCTGCAACAGCTTTCTTGATCGCGTCTGACCATCTCACCGGTGCTCTGCCTTGAGCGCCTTCCACACGGCCTAGTAAACCTTTCCAGACCATGCTTAGCCGAACGTATAATATGTTCGAAACAGCTAAGGGCACGCTTCTGGCCTATTGCAGAAAGCCGCGTATTTATACGACCCGCTAATATAAGTACGCGAAGTCCATAAAGTACCTGACTACCATAATAGCATAGGAAAAATGCAAACAAACGGGTTGTTTCAAGTTGTCTGCATTTTATACTTATTTACCATAATATCATCACCCAGGTACTTGGATCATTCCTCGTGGAGGCGATCGGCGGCGGTGATCTCTCGCGTCCGGCCCTGGTTCAGGCCATGGTACGGCGCGAGAGGAAATGGGAGGCCGTCACCTCCTTCTGCGAAGCGGTAATGCTCGCGAAGGAGGAGGCGGAACGCGTGAGGGAGAGGCAAATTTCGCGCCCTCACGCCCCTAACCGCCGCAGGAGGAGACGCCCAGGGCGTCGGGAATCGCGAGGCGATTTCCGGCCACCGTAGGCGCGGGCTTGCGGGCGGTGAGCAATGGGTGGCTCACCGTCCGATAAGGACCAGGCCCGGGTCGACGGCGCGTTGTGTTCCACGCGCACCTCAAAGAGATGTCAGCAAAATTGAAGGGGTCCACTAGGGCCGATGCCTGCCGGGGTTGCGAAGAAAACCGAAAGGGAGATCGTGGCCCCCGGCGACAGGGCAACCGAAGGAACACGGGTGGGTTTTAGTCAGTAAGAGTCTGACACGCCCTCCCGCTCCGCCCAGAGCGGGAGAAGTTATTTGATGATTTCCCACCATCAAAAAAAAAAAAAAGGTACTTGGATCATTAATTTCTTGCTTATAAGCGAACACAGATTTATTTTGGAGATACCCCTTTTGTGCTATAATTGTGACAAAGTAGAAAGAAAGAAAGAAAAAGTATTTATTGAGACTCGCACAGGAAATCACAAATTAAACTAAAAGACACTCATTAAAACATTAATAAAAAATTAAAAAACAAATTTAAAAAAATAACAGAAAGTCCTGTACGAGGCCAAAAGGCTCCTATCTCAGCATATGCTGCGATATTAAAAAAAAAAATGTCGCAGCGCTGGTAATCTGATAGGGCCCGCAGTGATGTCACGGATAGATAGATACAGAAATGAATATTAAATAAAATAAAATAAAAAATAGATGTGTATGTGAGGGATAATTAACATAGCAACCATCACGCTTATCAACACGTACCGTCAATTAAAGTATAGATCTTCGTTATTAGGGTTCCGTCCGTACCTCAAGAGAAAAAAAAGGAACCCCTTAGGATCGCTCTCGTGTCTGTCTGTTTGTCTGTCCGTCTGTCACAGCCAATTTGCTCCGAATGTAATAGACCGATTTGATGTTGAAATTTGGTACACATATGTATTTCTGTGTCTCAAATACGGACGTGTAACGTAAATAAATGAATTTTGAATATGGGGGTCACTTTTGGGGGACTAATAAGAAAAAAAAAAATTGTGAGTTGCACCGTGTGACATATCAAATGGCTTGTTGCGAGGACCTCATTTTTATATATTTTTTAAAATAAAAACTTTTAAAGATATTAAAGAAAATAGATGAAAATTTACTATTCCCCCAACTTATCTCCGGTACTACTGAGCCAAAAATTTTGAAAAATACAGATACCGTAACGGTTTTTTACTCATAGGTTCCAGAAAACCAAGAAGTCTATGGTCTTAAAATAACATGGTAAATCTCTCAATATTGTGCGTACAAACTAATATTTGCAGTTGGAATGTATGGGACGACATGTTTTTCAACTACATTGTTAAGTTTGTTTTTGGGATAAATTTATTCCAACTACGTAACCCTTCATTGTGCGTGGTCTAACACACACTTGGCCGGTTTTTATTAAATAGCATAACTTCATGTCGGTATTCCCTGAAGGGATACAGATAGAAGTGTAAGGGAAAGTTAGGGAAATTAATTTATTAAAAAAATTATAACCCACTATATTAAATAATTTCAATATTTTTATACAAAAAAAAAAAAACTGTGTATAAAAACCTACATAAATACTTTCTGTATGGTTTATTAATAATAAAAAAAATGAAAAAAAAAAAAAAAAAAACTGTAACTATCAATCTTTAAATTGACGGTGTCAATTTGCTTAGCAATTATTTACTCTGACTGTTCATCTACATTTTATACCTACGCAAAAAAATACTGTATCCAAAATCATTCATCAAAAAAAAAAAAAAGAATAAACAGACTTTAAAAAATCACCGTAAAATCTTAATATCAGAGCATCTTTTTGCTCGTCATCCTGTAACGACATTTACTTGAAGTTGAGATATAAACTTGATGTTACAAAGTAGTCCATAATGAGAGTAATGCCTTAAAATTATACGCTTCATTTCATTACTTAATGTAGATTTAAGGCACTGCTACTCTGAAAGCGATGTTATGTTTTTCATTATGATGTTTGGCTCTAAATATAATATTAATTAGGTGACCAGTTATCAAAATACGGCAGTGCTTTTTGCAAGTTTTTAGTGATATTGATAATTTTTTTTAACAAATCATCTAGAAGTTTTATTCACAGTCCAATTTTTTCACTGACTTACAACCTCTTGAGCTAGCCAGACGTTTTTTTCGTGGAGTACTTTAAGTTTTCTAAGTATAAACTCATCGAACTCCATTAACACGATTTCCTATTGAGGTTTTCGCTTAGTGTCATAGCACTTCATACTCATACTTAACAGGGTTGTAATGGATGTCATATAATGGATGAGGATCCGGATGAGGTTATCGAGATAATCGGGATTGAGGATGCGGATGAGGATACGGATATCGGAAAATTCCTTATTGAGGATGCGGATGAGGGTGCGGATATTGGAAAATTCCTTATTGAGGATGCGGATGAGGATATGGATATTGGAAAATTCCTTATTGAGGATGCGGATGAGGATATGGATATTGGAAAATTCCTTATTGAGGATACGGATGAGGATACGGATATTGGAAAATTCCTTATTGAGGATGCGGATGAGGGTGCGGATGCAGATGTCGTATGAAAAATAACCCTTGTTTTTGACACCTGACACCACAACGGTGCCACCACTGCCACATGCAGCCGATCGTCTGTCATAGGACAGGGACACTGCGAATTCAGGCAATAGGAACGCGTCACTCACACTTCGCCCCCACACATTTAGCTCGGAGCGAGTTTATCAAAATTAAATCGTGAATTTTTAGCGAACAACGTAGGGTCACATCCCCATAGAAATGATGAGGATGAGGATGGGGATGCGGAGCTTTTAAAATCAAAAGTTGAGGAAGCGGATATTTTGCGGATATCAAAATGTATGCGGATGCTCCGCAGTTGCGGATGCGGCTGGGGATATCCGTTACATCCCTGATACTGACTACTTTATTCCCGAGATATTCCGCATTCCACCGCATCACAATAGGTATCAAGACAACCGATTCGATCTTGAGCCCCTTTCAGACTTATTCTTACCGATTTATTTAGTTCTAATTCTATCCTTTCATGAAATACTACTTATCCCTCTTAACTTTGTCATATGTAGATTCTTGGTACCTGCTGTTACAATAAGACAGTTTTCCGAGGAAGATTTTTCGCATAGTCTCGAACTCAGAAATAGAACCTTAATGAACCAAGCTAAAAGTTCTTTTACTATATTCATGGACGGCGTTACTCATCCTTAGAAAAATATTAAAATAAATATAATAAGTTGGAAAAATGAGAAGATTTAAGAAGAAGACAAAGAAGTTAAATAAAAATGAGTGAGTCTTATAGAGTCGCATATGATGTGTAGCATCTGACATCTCACCTTGGTAATAAGCAACATTGAAGGGTAATAAGCAACATTAAAGGGGCGGGGCTTCGTCAAGGTCGTTTCTGACAGCCAACTCAAGCACCACGCGCGCTCATTGGTCAAATCATATAGCGCGCGTTTCCTCAGCTTCTTGTTACACACTTCCGTCCCTTTTCACGAAATCACTCCCACAGATTGCAGGAATGCGAGAGGAAGATGTTACACATCAAGAGTTTTGTACGGATAGCATAACGTAGCATCGCATTTCCAGCCCGTCCCATCCTTGCTGTCCTCCGGTTGACGCCCTAAGCCGAGGTTCGTACCCCACAGGGCTTGCCCTTAGCGAGCGTTCACCTAGTTTTAATTAGCATAGTTGAATAACCCCTTTTTTTTTGGGTGGGAAATCATCAAATAACTTCTCCCGCTCTGGGCGGAGCGGGAGGGCGTGTCAGACTCTTATCGACTAAAACCCACCCGTGTTCCTTCGGTTGCCTTGTTGCCGGGGGCCACGATCTCCCTTTCGGTTTTCTTCGCAACCCCGGCAGGCATCGGCCCTACTGGACCCCTTAAATCTGCTGACATCTCTTTGAGGCGCGCGTGGAACACAACGCGCCGTCGACCCGGGCCTGGTCCTTATCGGACGGTGAGCCACCCATTGCTCATCTTCCACAAGCCCGCGCCTACGGTGGCCGGAAATCGCCTCGTGATTCCCGACGCCCCGGGCATCTCCTCCTGCGGCGGTTAGGGGCGTGAGGGCGCAAAATTTGCCTCTCCCTCACGCGTTCCGCCTCCTCCTTCGCGAGCATTACCGCTTCGCAGAAGGAGGTGACGGCCTAGTTGAATAACCCCTGGCTGGAGGTTTTAAGTATAGTAGCTTAAGGCACCCACAGGAGAGCCCGGTTAAGAAGTCATGATCTCAGAGGTCAACTACGAGATGCCATACCTAAAAAAAAGCATCGCATTTACTACACCACATCCTTCCTTCAACGAAATTGCATTTTGATCGCGAATCAAAATTACACACGATACGAGTTACTTCACGTAATTATTATTTTATTACAATATGGCTGCCGGAGTAATTTTACGAGATATTATTATCATATTAGAGCTCAAATGTGCTGTAATAGGCAGCGTTTATTATAACCTTGTTATTATTTTATCCTTTTGAGAAGGAGGACCGAAAGTTAAGCTACACTTCCTGCGGTTATATTTTGGATGGGTGTCGGTTTTTTTCGAAGAGCTTTCTGTCATATAACCAGTATTATCAAGGGGTATCGTGTTACCCAGTAACTGGATGGTAGAGGTCAGATGGCATTTATTCCATGTAAAATACTGCTATACAATTGCACCCGGTTAGACTGGAAGCCAACCCTAACTTAGTTTGGAAAAGGCTAGGAAGATGATGAGTAAAAGGAAAGAAAGAATTTGTATGTTTTTCTATGTCACCTCATCTTATATACAGAAGTAAGGGGTACGAAAGAAGATGGCCGTCTTAGAAGCCACCGTTCTTCATCAGCATGTCAGCCACGAAATGAAAGGATGCCTAATAAGCCCGTCACAGACGTAGCTAGGTATAATATATATTAAGACGCAGATATATGCCAGTGACCTTGAGTGGTTAGCTTGCTTGTGCTTGTTCTGTACTGAGCTCACGCAACGCGTCGTACGTCCAGCCAGTAATAGGACTCGCTCATCAAGGAGTGCTGTCCCAAATTAGACGCATTATTAATTTATTATACATAAAACAAAAGGTATTTTAATTAAACACGTATACTAAAAGATCAATAATTAAATTATCTTTAAAATGGTGAAGGTTTCAGAAAAAGACTCGTTTAGACGTTATCTTCAGAATAAAATCATTAAAAGTCGGTTATCGTCGCCTTAATATGGCATATTCAGCCTATAATGTTCCTACAGATGGGACACAGGCATCCTCTCTGTAAGCGGGAGGCATTACAGGCATAATGTCATTATGTTACGTTAAAAGACAAAAACATTCGAAAATCAAATCTTATTTTTATCCAAAGTCATAAAGACAATATTAAAACTTTTAAATTATCCCAGGCGCCACCTAAACCTAACAAAAACGAAAATTTCATATCTTTTAAAAGCTTTTAAGTTCGAGGTAATAAATAATAACATACTTGAGCCTTAAGGGGAAGTCTGTCAAGTTGTTTAAGGGTGGGTTACCCCTTTCGTACCTACTTGAGTAGGGGCGTCTGTTTTGATAGTTAAAATTAAATGTGTGTCAGGGTTGTTTTTCAATATGTTGTTACTGATATTGAGGATCGTTTTCTCAGAAGGAGGTCTTTTTTTTCGTCGGTGCTTTTAATTCAATTTATTTATTCAGTAACAATAAATAATTCACATTGTGTTCGAATATAATACAAATATTCCAATATATTCTGGATAGCAAAATAATGTAATTGCAATGCTTCTTAGGGTTGCGTACCCAAAGGATGCCAACGAGATCCTATTACTAAGGGTCTGTACGTCCGTCCGTCTGTCACAAGGCTGAATCTTTTAAACCGTATTATGTAGACACTTGAAAATAATAACAATTAATTAAATAGAATAAAGTTAAACATTAAGGGGGGTCCCGATACAAGAAACGTTTATTTTTACTAAAGTATTTAAAAAAAATGAAAGTAGTGTTAAAATATTTTAGGTGGCACAGAACCCTTTGTGTGCAAGTTGGCCTCACAGTTGGCCGCATCTTTCATCTTTTTAAATTTTATATTATCAAATCGGAACACAGCAACGCTGTTTGGTGACAGAAATAGTTTTGGTGGTAGTACACACGGCTACACAACAAGCTATACATCCCCAGTATAAGCTGATTGTTACAGTACAATATCTTTGTGCTGTATCTGCAATCTACATCGCAATCTTATGTTCTTTATCGCACGTTCAATATCTATTAAATGTTTCTACTATCTGTTTTCAACACGTAGTCGTTAGTATATAAGATGCACCTTTGGATAATTATAACCAGACTATACTACATCTTTGGTCTCATTTATACCTAACCATATACTGCCAAGAAGTTTGGCAAATTGGTGACCCCGACGAACGAATACGCAGCAAGAAACATGGCGCAACCACCGTGCAAGGCGAACATAAATCAGCAAGGAACACTTGAAGTAGCTGCTGGCACCTCGGTTTTATCCCGCATTCCGGAATTTTGGAAAGACCAACCCAGATTATGGTTCACGCAACTAGAAGCCATATTAGCACCACAGAAGCAAGGAGACGAATACAAATACTGTACGGTAATAGCAAAGTTATCCAAGGAAGAAATACTACAGGTTAGTGACCTAATCACTTCGCCACCGACTACAGATAAATACAAAAACATCAAGGAACGTTTAATTGATTGTTACGAAGAAACAGAACAGCGGCAGTTTCAAAAATTAATATCAGAGACAGAACTCGGTGATCAAAAACCTTCGCAGTTATTACGTCAAATGCGAGTCCTCGGGAGAGGAAAAATCAGTGACGAAACAATTAAACTACTATGGTTCAGGCTTTTACCAACATCAGTTACTACGGTTCTAGCAGTTACGGAAGACATGGAAATTGACAAACTGAGCCTAATTGCAGACAAAATAATAATGAATTCAAAAGTAACCGAAATATCAGCTGTTAGCAACGACACTTCAAACGACAACAATACAGCATGCATTTTAACCCAGCTAGCAAAATTACAGATAGATATTGACGCAATTCAGCAAGGTCGATATGGCTATCGACCCAACACGCACAATCAATTCAGGGAACGTCAGCAATTCCCGATTATGAGGCCGAGAACAAACTATAGAGGGGCAAATCGATTTTGTTACTACCACGGAAGATTCGGAAAATATGCAAGGAACTGCATTAAGCCATGCGGTTGGAAACCAATGACTTACGTACGGAACCAGGGAAACGAATAAGAGCACAGACAACGGCGAAACTCTGTGCAATCCACCCATCCAATCGCCTCACCATTACCGACCGAAAAAGTGGTATGAAGTTTTTGATTGACACGGGCGCAAATATCTCAGTCATTAGCAAGCAACAGAGATATTCAATTTTTCAAAATGAACAATACACACTATACGCTGCAAATGGGACTAAAATTAGGACTTACGGCGAGAAGACGCTTACCTTGAATTTAGGACTACAACGATGTTATAAATGGAATTTTATAATCGCCGATGTTACACAACCAATAATTGGAGCAGATTTTCTAGAGCACTATAAACTATTAGTCGACATAGCTGGTCGCAAACTTATCGACAAAGTTACAGAGCTGACAACGCATGTAACTTCAGAAAAAGCGGCACAACAAGCAATTCGTACTATCGCAGTGGGAACGAATCCACGTATTACGCAACTTTTAAACAAGTACGAAGACATCACGAAAGAGTCCTCTCTACGCAATGCGCCCAAACATAAGATTGAACACCACATTATCACTATAGGACCACCCGTCGCAGCTCGGGCAAGACCATTACCTCCAGAAAAATACGACATAGCCAAAAAGGAATTTCAAAGTATGATAGAACTCGGAATTTGCCGACCGTCAGATAGCCCATGGGCAAGCCCATTGCATATGGTAAAAAAGAAAAATGGCGAATGGAGACCGTGCGGAGACTATCGAATGCTCAATAGCACGACAGTTCCGGACAAATACCCACTACCAAGATTAACTGACTTTACATACATATTAGAAAATAAGAAGATACTAAGCAAGATAGATATACGCAAAGCATACCACTGTATTCCTGTTAAGGATATAGAGAAAACAGCCATCATCACACCTTTCGGACTTTTTGAGTACTTAAGAATGCCTTTCGGATTACGCAATGCGGCACAAACATTTCAACGATTCATGGATTCCTTATTTAGAGATTTAAATTTCGTATTTATATATGTAGACGACTGTCTCATCGCATCGGACAGCGAAGATTTGCATTATCAGCATTTAGAAACGGTTTTCAAACGTTTACACGAGAATGGAATAACCATTAATCTCGAAAAATGCGAATTTCACAGAAGGGAAATAGATTTCTTAGGTTATCATATAACGAGCCAAGGAATACAACCTACCGAGGAAAATTACAAGGCAATCATGGAATTTCCCAAACCGAAAACGATTCAAGAATTAAGAAGATTTTTGGGCATGGTCAATTTCTACAGAAGTAATATTCCACGCGCAGCGGAAAATCAAAGAGTTTTAAACGAATTTCTACATGGTTCAAAAAAGAACGATAATTCACCTGTTCCTTGGACAACGGAAGCAGACCAAGCTTACGAAAAATGCAAGGAAAGCTTGAAAAACGCGGTATTAACAGCGCATCCTTCCCGCAACGCATCACTAGCGCTCATGACCGACGCTAGTGCTACTTGCGTTGGTGGAGTTTTACAACAAAAATCCGGACGCAATTGGGAACCATTAGGTTTTTTTTCACAAAAATTGAGCGAAACTCAACAAAAATATTCTACGTTTGACAGAGAGCTGTTGGGAATTTACATGGCCGTCAAACATTTTCACAGATTAATCGAGGGAAGAGAATTTACAATATTTACGGATCACCGACCTTTGACATACGCATTCTCCCAAAAACCATCATCAAACGATACACCGCGACGGGTCCGGCAGTTAGATTTCATTTCACAGTACAGTACCAACATCCAACACATAAGCGGACGTGACAATATTACCGCCGATGCCTTATCTCGAATAGAGGAAATATACGTGCCATCACCTATCGATTACGCTGAATTGGAAAAATGTCAATCAACAGATAATGAACTTAGTAAATTACGTGACAATAAAAGATTAAAATTCAAAAACATTACGCTTCCGGGTTCCACAATAAACATCACCTGCGACACGTCTACTGGAAAAAGCCGCCCCTACTTACCAAAGCATTTTCGCAAACAAATTTTCGATACCATTCATGGTATGAGCCATCCAGGAAAAAGAACTACGAGAAAAATGATAACCCAAAGGTATTTATGGCCGTATATGAACAAAGATATCAATAATTGGTGTAGATCATGTTTAGCCTGCCAGAAATCAAAAATACAACGACATACGATATCACCTCCTGGTGCTTTTATGACAGCGCAACGTTTTGAGCATTTACATATTGACATCGTCGGGCCACTTCCGATTTCACAAGGGAAGAAATATTTAATCACAATCATAGATCGTTGTACGTCATGGCCCGAAATATTTCCGGTAGAAGATATAACTGCAGAAACAGTAGCCAAGACGCTTTTCGAAGGATGGATTACTCGTTTTGGTTGTCCATTGCGCATTACTACGGATCAAGGCCGACAGTTTGAATCAAGAATATTTGAGTCACTCTCTCGATTTTTGGGAATACATAAAATTAGGACAACACCTTATCATCCGCAATCCAATGGAATGATAGAGAGATTTCATAGAACTTTAAAGGTAGCGTTAATGACAAGAGAATCCAACGAAAATTGGTTAAAAGAAATCCCAACAGTTTTACTCGGGTTGCGGAGTAGCTTGCGAGAAGACACAGGTTATAGTTCAGCAGAGATGACATATGGAACGCCAATACGACTCCCTGGAGGGTTTTTTGAGTCATCAGCAGCACAGTTATCAACGTACGAAGAATTTGTAAAACAAATTCAAAAGGACATCACACAAATGACGTCAATTCCGAAAAGAAAAAACCATAACCAAGCTATATTTGTGCATCCCGAACTCAAAGAATGCTCACACGTATTTGTTCGGTGTGATAGAATGAAGAAAGCCCTGACGCCGCCGTATGAAGGACCCTACCCAGTAATTAGTAGAACAGATAAAACATTTTGCATTAGAATTAGGGATAAGGAGACAGTGATATCAATTGATAGATTGAAACCAGCTTTCATGATCAATGACGAATCAAACTACGTGCCAGATTCAAAGGATTGCGACAGACATTCACACACGTACGCTACACGATCGGGACGTAAGGTAAAGCCAGTGGTACGTCTATAAAAATCGCTGATAGAAGCAAGTTATTCGTATATATATTAGCATAGATCTTAACATATACCATTAATTCACAACTACTCGTAACAACAAGACATCTAAAATGGGAAATCAAAGTTCTAAGGACCAGATAACATACAATACCGACAGTTGCCTCAATCAAAACGAAGCGGACAAACTCCGTAACCTGATCCAGGAGGACTTACGGTGGACAAGAAATGTTGCGATGGGACAGATTATTTTAACAATCGGTGCGATCCTAATTTATGGCATAATGAAAACACTGGACAGAAGAATGAAGAGTTTAACGGAAAAAATAATAAACACTCGTGCAACAGCTAAGTCAAAATTACAGACGTCAGCAAATCGCACCACAACAGGCGTCATCAAATTCCGCCGCGTACAATAGCATTATTATTTATATACATCAGCAAATAACTAGTAAGGTCTAGATCAAATTTATATTGTAAACACTATTACCATAATATTTACTTTTTTTTTTCTTTTAAAGGGGGGTGTACTGTTACAGTACAATATCTTTGTGCTGTATCTGCAATCTACATCGCAATCTTATGTTCTTTATCGCACGTTCAATATCTATTAAATGTTTCTACTATCTGTTTTCAACACGTAGTCGTTAGTATATAAGATGCACCTTTGGATAATTATAACCAGACTATACTACATCTTTGGTCTCATTTATACCTAACCATATACTGCCAAGAAGTTTGGCAAACTGATCTCGGATTGTATGGAAATCCTATACAATGCGAGATCAGGTTAAACTGGAAATGTATGGCTTGATATGTATCCGTGTGTACTACTTCAAACCCGGACGAGCTCCTTGACAAAGAACTTTACACGATTTGCAGATGACTTCTACGCTTCTACTTAAGAGTCCTGTTACACTTTTTACGGAAATTCATAATATTTGACGTTGTAATTTTCAGCAACAGTAAGATATTATAATTATTTGATTATGAATAAAAAATAGTGCCATTCTCTTTCTTGTAAGTTGGAGTTACATATTTAAATTTTTCTTTTCGTGTAATTTGCTATAAATATTTTACGAACTCAGTTTACAAGAAAATCCGTCGGCGATGGAAATTTGACGCTCAAATTCACCTTATTCCATTTAATTATAATAAAAGCTAAAACTACTAAAAGATAAGTTGAATGTTTTACGTTCTAGAATTTCTTTAAATTCCTTGAGTTTTCACGGAAAAAATCATAAAGAAAAGCAATAAATGTCTTGATTCAGCGTACATTATATTCCAATTAAAACACAATTTTGTCAAATAAACTAATAAGATATAAAACTTCTATCTACAATTTATACGTTTAATTAGTTTTCGTTTCTCAATATAATAAGACAAAACTACCATAAATAAAATTAAAGTACCTACTATATATTCCGCGTCAATTCAACAAATCACTTGAAAAGAATGTGTAACTCCAACTTACAAGGAAGAAAATAGCACTATCGTTATTATAATAAAAAAAAAAAAATTACTGTTGCTGAAAATTACAACGTCAAAAATCATGAATTTCCGTAAAAAATGTAATAGAACTCTTAACATAACATCAACAACATTTTTAATTCCAATGGGCGAGCCGGTTTTTTCCCGGATTTTAGCCGAGGATTGTTCCCGGTTGATGGCAATAATCAACCGGGAACAATCCAAACTCCGGGCTGCCACTGAGAATTTCAGATGAAAAAACCCAATAACACTGCCCGACCTGGGGATCGAACCCAGAAGCTTATGCTCAACAGTAGCGCCTACAACCACTAGACCAAAGAGGCAGTCAATCTTTTAAAACTCATCTTAATTCTTTTAATAAAGTGCCGTAAACAGAACGAAATAACGCCCCCATATAAGTTATGGTCTTCATAATAAAAAATAAAACTAAATAATGGTCTCTTAATTCCTCTTAAACGTTTAATAATATCCCTATACAATTTTTTCATTATCCACTTCTAATGCATTTCGAACTTTATCCCATTCTAATAAGAGTTTTTAGACATTTGATTAAAAAGCTGAAATTGAATTTGAAAAGGATATGACTACTTGTGCCTATAGATAATTTTAATAGTTATGTTTTTGAGGGTAGTCTTAAATTAAATCGTATTGGATAATGTTTAGTAGGTAGACTGTAGATTTGTTGACCATTTTTTATTTTGTTAAGTACCAGGTACTTGTTGAAAGACCAACACAGTCCTTCCATACCTAATAACACTGTTATTTGAAAATATCGTACAAGACAATTATTTTTAAAAGAGTAACCGTGGAGTTTCTTGCCGGCTCTTCTCCATAGGAAACGACCATTTGGAACCGTGCACCTAGCTTCTGACGTTTCAATCAATGATTTGATTGAAACGTCAGAAGCTAGGTGCACGGTTCCAAATGGTCGTTAAATTTGAAGACATGTCAATTCAATCAAAATCAAAATATTTTTCTTTCACATAGACCTACATGGGCACTTATGAGACGTCAGAAGCTAGGTGCACGGTTCCAATTGGTCGTTTCCTATGGAGAAGAGCCGGCAAGAAACTCCACGGTTACTCTTTTAAAAATAATTGGCTTTTACAATTTTTTCAAATAACAGTATGACTAGGTATGGGAGGACAGTGTAGGTATTTCAATAAGTACCAGGTTCAGAAGTGCCCATGTAGGTTTATGTGAAATAAAATATTTTGAATTTGATAAGAGTTCGAGGGGTTAATGGTACCTAAATTACCACCACGCAAATTAATTCATCTGTGATCGATCATTATCGTCAGCTTCCAGTCTAACCGGAGCCAACTGAATACCAATAATATATATGTAGCGATTGCTTATCTGACCTCAAGGCTCAACCTCAACCCAGTAACTGAGAAACAATGAAACTCTTATTAAGCTTGGTCGTCAGACTTTCGACTGACTGTCCTTCAATCTAGCTACCACAGTCCACTGCTGGACATAGGCCCATTCCAAGTTAACTGCCCTTGACATCTGTCAAAAGTATCAGAACTGATGTTTTTTAAATGAAACCCATCCAAAATACGACCTTAGGAAGTGTCGCTTAACCTCACATATCAGTACATTATAATTCACTAATCAGATTACAAGTCAAAGCCGAAAATCCGACCGCCTTATATTAATTCCAACAATTTTATAATTGTAATAATAATTCCTAAGAAGATTAATAATTAATTTGACATAATATTTTAGGGAACAATATTACAGGTAGAGCTACAATAATATATGTATAAAGGTAAGTAGGTATAATGAGGACAGGTAAATGACACGGGCGTCTCGTGGATGCGGGGTGGATTACATTTTGGGCCGAGTGAATCGACCCTTTATAGGATAAAATACAATAGACGTTGATATTTATAGTAACCTGTTTCCTAAAGAGCCCTAAAAAACCTGTAAGAAATCGACACGTGTTTCACCTCTTAAGGAGGCATCCTCAGGATGACGATTAACTTGTTATGAAGCCGAACACGGCGTGTTGCCACACCGAGCGCTGGACACAGAGCAGCGCTGGAGTGACTAGCGGTTTTTCGTCATCATCATTAGCCTACAGCAGTCCATAGCTGGACATAGGCCTTTCCAATTGCATGCCATTCAGGCAGTTCTACGGCTATTATGGCCGGTCCTTTTCTCTTGCTTATTCTGTGAGCTATGTCAATAACTTTGGGTCTCTGCCGGTTCACGTCGTTCCGGATTCGATCCCTCAGAGAGACTCCATAGCTCGCTGAGCGACCTTGAATTCATGGACCAGCCGTACCGCGAATGTCCACGTTTCGGCTCTTAGCTGTTTTTAGATGCCCCGGACCATTTTTTTTTTTTTACGAAGTTCCAATGTAAAAAAATGCAATAAAATTGCGGGTAGATTTCGTGTCATGCCTGAAAAATCTATTAATAGAAAACCGACCTTCCTTTTGGTCCTATTAGAGTGAAGTTTCAGGGAACATCGTTAAATATGTTTAGGTATAGAAAGATAGCAAAGGCTCATGACTAAGTAATAACAGCCGCACGGGTTGTTCTTTCAGGTTAAGCTACGTTTGCTGGGGTTGGTCCGTGGATGAGACCTTATGACCATTTTTACATACTGAGACTCCTCCGCGCCTCGGACAGCACGTTAAGCCGTTGGTCCCGGTTGTCATTCGAAGATCTTTGACAGTCGCTACGGGTCGTCAGAAGCCCGAAAGTCCGTCAATCTTATCTGGAGCGACTGTCTATCTGACCTCCACAATCCATTGTGGAGGTCAGATAGGCAGTCGCTCCATATAAAATTCGGTTAGACTGGAAGCCGACCCTAACATAGTTGGGAATAGGATAGGCAGATTGATATAGATAGCAATTGTAGCCCTATCAGAATACCAGCGCTGCGATATTTATTTATTTTTAAATATCGCAGCATCATGCTGAGATAGGAGCCTTTTTGGCCTCGCACAGGTCGTAATTATTTTTGTTTGTTAGTCTAGAATGCTCCTTTTTTATTTTTGTTAATATTTGTTTCTTTTTTTTTTCATTATGTTTTGTATTTCCTGTGCGTGTCCCAAATAAAATATTTTCTTTCTTTCTTTCTTTCAATTATTGAAAGAAAGAAAGAAAGAAAATATTTTATTAGAAGAAAATTGTAATTTCAAGCCTTAATAATTATTATGGCGTGTTTTCTCTCAGCGCTGTATAGAACCCACCATTTCATCCCTAGTCTCCCCTCCCCATCTCATGCGTATTGATTTTGGTCGTTAGAGGGATTTATTTATGAGTCGCTACTGTGAACCCGAGGTACGGGGCTTCAACGCCGGGTCGAGGTACAGTTAGCAGAAGATTTGTTTGTCTGGGGGAGTTATCAACAAGAATTATTCTAAATCGATTTTTTAAAGGTTTCATGTGGTTTGAAGGCGTTTTGCTTTGTCTGGTAAGTATGCAAATTCTATTTGGAATGGATAACAAGTGAATATTTTATTCGAAGTATGGATAGGTGGTTGTGAATTATTTTAAAATACTATAATTTTATCCACTCTCACATCGTAAAATTTGAATTATAAACTTCAAAACGAGTATAAATTAACCTACTCTTTACACACTATACCGTTTAAAAATAGAATCATTACACTTCAAAATAATGATACAAAACAATTTTTTTACCATTCGATACAGGCCAAATTCAAAAAGTTAATATCACCAAGGATTTCTATCAATTACTTTTTCTAATTGGAGTGAGAATTACAAACTCTTTTATAACTTTGATCTTTTATTTAGTAGGTTTAACCTCAATGTATGAGAGTAGGTAAAGTAGTGTATGACAGTGCACATAAAGGTTCGTAGCGCCCGCGATATCGCGCCAGTTTGCACGAGCCTTAACTAGGTATTAAAACACTCGTGTGATATTATTAAAAATCGAGCCGTACGCGAGATTTTGAAACTGTACTCGTGTTTTAATACCCCTCATTATGCAACAGTTTCATAATTCAATTCAAAATATTTTTATTTCACATAAATCTACATGGGCACTGAAATGAAACGTCACCTAGCTGGTGCACGGTTCCAATTGGTCGCTTACTATGGAGAAGAGCCGGCAAGAAAATCCACGGTTACTCTTTTAAAAATAATTGGCTTTTACAATTCTTTCAAATAACAGTGTGACTAGGTATGGGAGGACAGTGTAGGTCTTTCAATACACTACTATTAATTATTTATGTGATTATTCAGAGGGCTGTAGATTTTTTCTTGGCTTCCTCTTGCTTACTAAATACCTACTGACGTGGTTAAAATCTTTGTATGTATTTGTATGAATTATTCTTGTATAATTTGTGCCGACACGAAATCAGAAGTAGGTACTTTGAGTACTCTTGGCGTAAGTAATAATGAAGTTGACTAATCCTCGGTTCCTATAAAAACAAACGAATAATTTTGCTTACCAGTGGGGCACAATGGGCATATAAATAGATTCGTAAGCTAATTTTATCTGTGATAGTTACTTCCATAGGGCAGGGTCTACCATGCAAAGTTATGAGGTTTTTGCTTCGTTATTGGTAAAGACATAAGAGTCTTAATTTTAACCAATAATAGCCCGTAAATTATAGGAATCGGACAAGCGTTTTTCTCTCCTTGCTGTGCCCTATCTTGACAGCAGCTTTGGATATGATTAATTAACTAGACAATCAAGGTCTTGTATTATCCTAAATATAAATGCGAAAGCGACTTTGTTTGAATGTTTGTTTGTTTACGCTTTCACGCTAAAACGACCAAACAGATTTGGATGAAATTTAGCACATAGGTAGACCATAACCTGGAAAAGGACATAGGCTACTTATCATTCTGGATCGCAGACGATGTCGCGGGCAATAGCTAGTAGCTAATAATTACGACCAACATAGCTACACCCCGCGGTTTCACCCGTATAAGTCTGGATTCCATGAGAATATTGGGATAAAAAGTATTATATGTCCTAACCCAGGTCAAGGTCTACTAATGTGCCAAATTTCATCCAAATCCGTTCAGCCGTTTTGACGTGAAAGCGTAACAAACAAACTCATTTTCGTATTTATTTATGTAATGATATTAGTTAGGATGAAAACCTAATACATAAAGGTAAGGAAGTTTCGCGTATGTACAATATTATATTATGCCAACTGTAAAATATTGATAAGAATAACACTGGGGTAGGTAAGATTCGGTCACCCATTTCACTTTGAAGCTGTCAGCTGAGGGATTATATCCGGTTGATAGACAGCAGCATCCAGACCTTGTCACCAACTTATATTTTGTGCTCTGTTGGTACTCACACATAACTTCACGCTTGTATATTCCCGATGGGGTTGGCAGAGATGTACCAATAGTATAACAGTACAAATATGATCTTAATGTCCCTCGGAAAACCTCGTATTTCGTCAGTCGTCGGATTTTTTCTATCAGTTGCCCTTTGCACTTGGTGCAGACCGGACGCTTTCAATCGACTTTGAAGTATATAGAGTTGTTAATACTCTTTTAATCAATCTAATTTATTTAAAAAATGGTAGCAAAGCTGCAAAAGTCGCAGGTACGACAGATAGGAAAATTGTTTTACAGCTAAATAGTTCACACGGAAATCAAAACAAAACATCAATAAAGTACTTAGTTCTGAATTCAAATTATTTATTATACATGATAAATCTAATAAATAATTGATGGTCATGGAAATTAGCATTTGTTTGTGTTCGGAAATGCGATGATTTCCGAGGGACATAAAGAAAATAGAAAAACTGTACACCCATATTTCGCCAGTTATGTTTCGTCGGGATTTTATCGCGCACTGGATTTTCAACCCTCGGATTTAAGCCGCGATATTTTTACGTTCGTGCGGACGTGGGCTTTTATAAAGCGCCTGCCTGGGTTTGAACCAACGACCTACAACTATAAAGTCGGGGTCGTTACCAATGGGTCACCATTGCACTAAAATAAAAAATTGGCCTTAGAGCGTTATCACACTGACGATTTGCCAGCGTGTTTCCAGAGAAGCGATTTGTGATGTACTCTCCGCGGGTGCGAAGCGAAGCACAATAAAGTACAATTCAGGTCGCACAGCGCTAATTACCGAGAGCTATATTCACCTAGAAGTTGCCTCTCTTTCTATCGCGTAACTCTTATATCTTCTGACGACGTTACGCCCACTGTATTCGACAAATCGAGTCCGCCGCGTACCTACTTGTAGCTTCATACCTAAAACGCGGAGTGTCCCATCTGTATTCATCTATGAGTGTGATATGCCCCTTAGTCTGTGCTAAATAAATGTGTTTACTTTCTTTCAATAAATTCCCAGTTATGACTCGAATAATGAAATTATTTCTAAATCCCCAAAGCCGATTTCCAAAACCAGCTGCTACACAATTTTCTAGCAACATTTTCAATCTAAACCACTCAATTATTTTAAGTCGTAGACGTGCTGTCAGCACAAACCAGGCTGACCGATAGACATTAACATAATTGCAGACAAAGAACAAACAAATCCACTTACATTTTGCATATTGAGACACGGTTTGACTCCGAGATCAGAGCCCCGTGTAAAGTAGTATAAGATGGCCCGCGCTGGCCAAGGCTCTTGTTCACCATGGCCCATGCTGGCCTAGTGCACGCACACACTCCAAATGCACTGCACTGCATCATGCTGAGTGGAAGCCTTCTTATCACAGTCATGTCGTGCAGCTGCCGACTAATTCTGTTTTGCGCTCGTGATTATAATATGTAGATCTATTTTGTTTTATTGTTCTGTTACTCAAGTTAATTATCTTTTTGTATGCATATGTTTCTTTTTTTCTTTCTTTCTTTCTTTCATTGGGTGGCTTCTGTTTTTAATGTGGCTGTGGATGACTATATGAGTATGGGAAGACCATAGAAACGGTAGATGGATTACTGAAATAATTTGGTGGTAGTACTACCCTGGACGACCTCTTTCACAAAAAGCTTTACTATGTACTGAGTGCCGGACAACTTACAGACAGACAGCAGACAGAGTTTAAAGGACTTTTCTGATTTTTCCGCGCTGCAGCGGTGCTACATCAGGATGCTCGGATACCGAAAACATACCGCATGGCCTGCCTACGCACACGTCGGTAAAATATTATGCAGAGCCGCTAGTCTTCGAGTTCGGCTCGGCAGAATGCAGAGCGGCCACTGGACATGCATGCCGAGACGCGGTAAGCCGAATCTGTACCGCGTCACTCCCGCGCATATTGTTCTAATGAGGAACGCCTAATTGAAACATGCTGATGTCGCAGCGCCGCTGCTCTGACAAATTACAAAAGGCCCTCAGTTTTATAAAAAAATTGATGATAAAAATTTACCATTTACCTAGTCTGTTCCCAACAATGTTAAGGTCGGCTTACAGTCTAACTGGATGCCGTTAAATACCAGTATTTTACATGAAGCGACAACCTATCTGGCCTTCACAACACAGTTACTGGGTAACACGACACGCCTCGATAATGATGTAGCATAAAAAATAAAACTACCACAAAGAATGTATCCATAAATTATTTGTATGCCAATATCTATAAAGAGCGACATGGATACCCAATATTTTGTATCCTCTCGGGTACAGATGGCTGGTTGCCATGGTAACCGTATCTCGGCTTTCTTCCTGACTGATCGCCAAATACGGCCGGGGAGTCGCGGCGAATACACCTGGGGACGTACTATGGTAACGAGAATTGATATCAAATTTAATGCCTACCTTTGTGTTTTTAGGTCATAGAAGCCTCCATGACTTTTTTGAGTAGACTGGGTTGTTGAGAATGTTATCACACTCAACAGAACATCACGCCTCTGATCCCTGAAAGGTTAGGCAGATGTTTACCTGTTTTCTTCTTTTTCTCGTGTGGTTAGTGACTAACCTGGTGTCAGAGTTTTAAGGCCGCCCATGGGCCTCTGACTTGGCTTCACATCCCATCGATAAATATCTCTCAGGCATGCCGGTTTCCTCACGATGTTTTCCAGGTGCGGTGTACCTACAGTATACTCACATTTCGCCAGTTATGTTTTAAAGCCCCATGTAATAGGGGGCAAACCGATTGCCATCAACCGGACACAAATCCAGACTCCTAACTGCTACTGAGAAATTCCAATTCCCAATAACAATCTAACCCAGGAATTTAAGCAGTTGCCTTGTTGCGCTCAAAAAACAAAGTTTTAACCAAACTCGAACAAACCTCGCCTCCACAAATCCCTAAAACCGGTAGTAAGGTCTTCCTCAAAGCTAATTACGCATTATACCCACTTCAGGTTGACGTGTCTGTAATTAGGGCAGGTTTAGACAACTCACCCCTCGCCTTATGTTCGGCAGAGCTTAATCCCGGTCGTTGAGATGGGCTGGACGTTGGACGGTTAAAAACTTGGACAACCTTTTGTTTTTCGGTGACAGGTAGATTTTGTATGGAAAATGGAAAAGAAAGATATAATTTGGGTAGTATTATAATGCATTGTAAGAATAAGGGTCTGCTTCACAGTTAATGTTGTCAGTTGTGATAGATAGGATAAATGATTTCATTTCTGTAAGTAGGTTTGTACAAACACTTTTACACGTCAATCATATTTTAAAAACTAGATGAGGTCGCCGTTTCCTATCTGACTACTCTGAGAAGAACGGCCGAAACAAACTCAGAGGTCACAGTCTCTTTTAAAGCACAGACATAATTTTGGTCAGATCATGTGAAGATCTACCAGTTAAGTTAAAACTTGGAACAGAATCTGCATGATATCATTATTATACTCAAGTTAAACGCTTTATCAGGCTCGTCATCTGCCTCGCTTTTTCCCAACTATGTTGAGGTCAGCTTCCAGTCTCAACGGATGCAGCTGTATAGCAGTATTTTACATGGTGCGACTACCTATCAGACCTCTACAACCCAGCTACTGGGTAATACAATATACTCCTTAGTAAGACTGGTTGTCAGACTTTCGGGCTTCAGACGACCCGTAACGACTGTCAAAGATCCACGAATGACAGCCGGGACCAACATGCTTTCCGCGGCAGGGTCTCACGGAAGCAATAATATCAAATATTTAATTAAGTTGAAAAAAAAAAAATTGTCCACTTGGAAAATTAAGAAATTACCAGAAAGGTTGATATAGAAAAATATGTAAAAACGCATGAATATTTTTAAAAAAACGAGCCTCATATTTTTTTTATGTCACTAAAAAACTTACCCAAACATATTTATTTAGTGAAAACTTGAAAACCCTGTTTAGTACCTACGCATCACTAATACCCATCAAATGTGGCCATAACCCATGCCTAAGTACAAATGGCACCATTAAATCGTCTGGCGATGTGTGGAATTTTGCGGGCACGACATTAGTCAACATTTAGGTATGTTTGTAGGTTTCTGATAAATGCATGTAGGTGTACATGATGCAAAATAAAATAAAGACTAAACTAGCGATTTTTCAGAAAGCGATGGAAAGAAGGATATTGAAAATAAGGAGAATATACAGAATAAGGAGCTAATACATAAGAAGAAAGACAAAGCTTAAAGATGCTTTGCATTACGCCTTAACACTAAAGTGGCGTTCGGCAGGGCACCTAGCAAGATACAGAGACAAAAGATGGATATACTAGACATTAAGTAGCAGGAAAAGAATGACGAATAAACGCAAGGGACAGAGAGATTTGGAGTAAACTGGAGGAGACCTCTACCCAGACTGGGGTTCCAACATCAGAAAATTACGAAATTTTAACTTAAATAAGTTTGCATGTAATTTTTATTAAACACTAGATTCTTAGTAAAATTTGTTTTTAAAGGTTGCTGGAAATAAATGGCTTCATTATTATTTTTCAAATTTCTTCGACACATCTAGGGACCCTGGGGTCCCGGACCTTTGGAAAGCGTATGAGGGGCCGAAGCCAATCGCAGAGGCCTGTTAGACATTTTTAATGAAATGAGGTACCAACCGACGATTATCCCTGTTTGCGCTATGCTAGTGCACCTAAGGACAACCCCCGGTTTGTGCAGGGCTTCATTATTATTATTCCTTTATTCCATTTAAATACTCATTAATTACATTTTTAAATATTAAAACATATAAAATATAAAAACATTTAAAAATATAAAAAATAGAATTCCGCCGGTGTCGCATGTCCGGAGCAGGGTCCAAGCTACCGGTGGTTAGGGCTGCAGAGACAGGAACCTCCTCACAATGCGGGCCGTATCGAGGAGTACTGCTTTCTGAACCAGGCGTTTGATCCAACCGTCTAACGAGAGCCTCGAGAGATGTTGATCGAGGCTTTCGTTATTATTATTATTATTATACATGGTGTAGGTAATTGAAATATGTAGGGAGTGATATCCTTGTAAATAGACAGAATTTGAAGCTAGTGATGTTCATGTACAAAAAATATCGATACTTTTTCTGATGATTAACGATATATCAGTCAAAAAATCGATATTTTCGATACATCGTATTGTAGGAAGGAAAAGACTTTCTTAGGAGCAATTATGTAAACCCACGTAGGTTAATTTCTACCAATCCACCTTAGATAATACAAAAATCGAATTAGATCTGCAACTCCCACCATAGAGGATCCTTACATATTATAAAACAAAGTCCCCCGCCGCGTCTGGCTGTCTGTCTGAACGCGATAAACTCAAAACTGTTAAACGGATTTTCAAACAGTTTTCACCAATGGACGGAGTGATTCATGGGGAAGGTTTTAGTGTATTCATTAAGATTCTGTGTAAATTGGCTGAAATTTGACGATCATTGTTGAAGATGTCGGCAAAAATCATGCCGACTGGAAACTTTATTGGCGTGAATCGCGGAAATGGTAAAAGTTACATAATATTTATGTTCTACAGTACCTATTGTTCATCTTAAAAATTTCAACAAAAAAGTCCGCAATGATATATGTCTATCTTCTAAGGATGACCCACAATAACCATTTTTATCTTTCAGAATTTGATAAAAATTTCATTGTTATTTCCGAAGCTATTTTGACCGGTATCATATTAATCCTTATCCAATAAACTATGTTACTTAAATTGAGCATTTAATTAAAATATGCCGTGTTATTATTTCATTTAAATTAATAGTTTAAAAGATATCACAGATTCAAAATTACGCGTGACAAAATAATTATGGTTGACCGTAACGTGGACGCAGCGGTAGAAGTCAATGAGACCTTTTCCTCGGCTTTTAGGTATGTAATTATCGGTAGTACGTTCCCGTGGGATATTTGCCGACATCCATGCGGGTGAAGCCGAGGGCAAAAGCTAGTAATACATTAAATTAAAATAGATGTGCAACTCGGTCATGGTTCAAGCAGGATGATACAAGTACAGTGCTGCTATCATGCAGAGTATTTCGTGTGTCCGTCGGGTTAGCGAACTTGGACAACAAACTAATGGATTGGTATTTTTTTGTAGTTAAGTTTTAATTGAAAATTAACGATAAGTGTAGCTGAAGTATAAGTTTAGAACATGTTTGAAAATAATAAATATGTAAAGTAATTAATAATGATCTGTCCTCAAATTCAAATTTCGTACGACTTTCATATATCGATATTATATATTGATTTCAATCATTCAATAATATCGAATTGATTCGATATATCAAGTGAATGTATCGATATTTTATAACATATCGATTCATATCGAGCACTCCTAGAAACAGCAGATTTTTCGAACAGTGAATGAAACTGAACCTTCAGTCTGCAACCTATTTTAAAGCGATTTTCATCGCAAATACGCGTTCATCGCGTTTATATGTCACTTTTTGTTAGGTGAACCTAAATAGTGACGCATCCAGAACATCTGGAAAAACCGTGGTATAAGCTGTAAAACCAAAGCCCAATTGGTCAGAGCACTAGTTTTCCTGATTATCCTCTATGGAGTTGAGACGTGGACAATCCGAGAAAGAGAAAGACAGATAGACGCTTCCGAAATGTGGTGTTGGAGGTGGATGCTCCGAATTCCATGGACGGCCAAACGCACAAATGTGTCTAACCTTACCCAACTCGACATCAAGACCCGATTGTCTACATTTTTCCTACAGCGTATTTTGACCTATTTCGGCCACATAATGCGAAGGGGAGATAGCAGCCTTGAAAAGCCGCCATTGTTGGCAATGCCAAAGGAAAGAGAGCACAAGGCCGGTCGCCAACACGGTGTTCCGATCAAGTAAAAGAAGCTACGTCCTCAAGCTAATTTCAGCAGGAGATGGCAACTTTGGACCGGAGTTGATGGAAGCAGATGGTCCGTTTAAAGGGGTCTAGTGACCACGATCCTCAGTAATGAGAGACCGGTTGAAGAAGAAGTTCGGTGAACCTGAATATTGACATATGGATGCGACGATCGTTTATTATCACGCTCGGGTCGGTGACGCTGAATCGCATATACCTACTCAGCGCTGAATCGCGTATAGTCGGCTCCATTCGTAAGTTCCTTCTATCGTGTGGTCAGCATACCCTCTTTTTTTCTCAATTTCAGCTGTCGTCCCATAGTCAAAGTTGTTAATAATAATGAGTTCAATTACCTATCTCTTTTCGGGTTTTAGTTATTTCACCTTGACTTTCCCAGTTCTTAAACTGTCCTGCAAACTGGCATGGTACTGGCCCAGTAGTGAAGGAGCTCGTCCAAAGAACTACCCTATACCTTCCTATTTCTGCCGCCAAGTAGCGATGTTGTGTTCCGGTTTGACCATGACAATTCACGCAGCAAGTTGGCATCACTTTGACAAGAGATCTTCCATTTCGATAATGAATATAAAATATACATGGTGGCAAGGATGTCGACGCGAAAACTGTTACCATGGATTTAGTACATGATTCTGAAGCCCCCTGTGTTAAAATTATTCGCTGGTTATTTAAAAAAAAAATCTGTCGTCCCATAGAAAAGTGCGCTACGCGGTAAAAATGATCGAAAAATCGATCGATCGAAAAATTTCAACGCAGGGGGTTCAGAATCGTGTACCTACTGAATCCATGTTAACAGTTTTCGCGTCGATGTCCCTGCCACCCTGTAATTTTGACGCTTTGACACTATTGACAGGTGCCCAGACCTGTGCTGCCACCTAGTGAATATAATTTCAGAAAACCCTCATTATTAGCATATGAGAAAATTTAGCTTTCATATTTTGCATGCTAACATACCCTCGGTGCCTTTGATAATGCAGATGTCCATAAGCGACGTTGTTGACCACTTACTATTTTAAAGCGAGTCACTTACATGCATAATCATCTACCTAGCTTTTGCCCCAACTGTGTTAGGGTCAGCGCCAGTCTACCTGCATAAGCAAACCCATAATTAAGATAGGGCCTTAATCCACCACGCGGGCCTAGTGCGGGTTGGTGGATGTCACACGTTTTCGAATTTTTGGTTCTAGGACTTCCCAGTTTCCTCAAGATGTTTTCCTTCACCGTTTTGAGAGCAGTGGTGATTAAATAGTTGACACAAAGTAAAGCGCCTGTTTGGGTTCACACTCTTAATTCGCAGCCGTTACCACTGGGCTACCACTGCTCTCCAATCTAACTGAATGAGGCAGAATAAGTACCAGTTTTCTAGCTATTTTACATGAAACGACTGTCTATCTGACCTCCACAACCCGGTTACTGACTAACACGATACTCCTTGGTAAGCCTGGTTTGTATTTCAGGTTTGTGGCGACCCGTAACAACTGATTGACGGATGTTTTGGCTCCTTAGTGATAGAAGGATCTTTTGGTGCCTAAATGACATTAACAGGGGGGCGTTGCTGGTAAACATCTGTGAAAAAATCAAAATGGCAGCGTTAGTTCCAATTTAAAAATTTCATTCCAAGAACTTTATAGCGTTATTTATAAAAAAAGTACTCATTTACAAGGCCTTTTTTTTTGGGTGGGAAATCATCAAATAACTTCTCCCGCTCTGGGCGGAGCGGGAGGGCGTGTCAGACTCTTACTGACTAAAACCCACCCGTGTTCCTTCGGTTGCCCTGTTGCCGGGGGCCACGATCTCCCTTTCGGTTCCTCCACGAGGACACGGCGATGCTCCGCCCAAGCTGGGCAGACCTCCACCGTATGCTCCACCGTGTCCTCCGGGCGATCCACACAATGGTGACACCCGGGCGTTTCCTCCCGCCTTATCCTGTGCAGGAACCTCCCGAAACAGCCGTGTCCGGTGAGGACCTGCGTCAGGCGGAAGGTGAGGACGCCGTGGCGCCTCTCTAGCCACTCCTCAAAGAGGGGTCTTATCGCCGCAATTGTGGCGTGCCCATCATTTACAAGGCCTGTTTACGTCACGATAAATAAAGGTAACTTCCCGATTCGTCCCAATAAGCCATAAGTTTGTTGCACAGCACACAAGCGCGGTGTTTTCTTTGAATTTAGGTTAATCCGGGATCGACATATCGTGTGATATAAAACCGGTACGGATATGGAGGAATCTGGCGGAGTGGAACAGATGACTTGCTACAGATTTTGATGCAATAAGGATAAATGTACGATCACGTTTGTATTCCTTGGAGGTGTAGGCAGAGATGTATACTTTACAACCAAATTTCTCTATATGATAATAATAATATATATTAATATATACAGGGTGGCAAGGACATCGACGCGAAAACTGATACCATGGATTCAGTACATGATTCTGAAACCCCTTCCTTTGTAAATTTTCCGTCATCAGCTGTTCTATACATTTTGACTGCGTAGGTATTGCACTTTGCTATGAAGCAGCAGATTTTTTTTTTATATAACCGACGAAAAATTTCAGCGCATGGGGGTTTTCGAATCATGTACTGAATCCATGGTAACAGTTTTCGCGTCGATGTCCCTGCCACCCTGTATGTATAGAATCGGCCACAAATCTAGACTCCAAGCTACTACTCAGAAATTCCTGATTGAAAAACCAATAACACTTTGCCAGGCCGGAAGATGGAAACTAGGATCAGCAGTTACGCTCAAGACCTCTAGACAAACGAAGCTGCCTATATCTACTCCGATTTTTAATTTGCTAAACTAAAATGACATTTGGTGTTGATAAAAAAATAACCTAGTAAGAAATCTGGTTATCGAGTAACTCTCACCAAGGACCACTAAATCATTCTCTGTAGAAGGACCTTCACTGTTGTCGTGTTGTCTCTGTAATGCTGGGCCCGCATCTGCGTCTATCGTGATGAAGCAATGCGTGCCGAAACTTCGTATGTTTTGCTCGTTAAAAAGTTATCGCGCTAACGTGGTGGTCACATTAACGGCTTCATAATTTTAACGAATTATCGTGCAATAATCCAAGATGGCCATTCCAGACGGCATTGAGGAGATATCACTACGTTTCTTTGACAATGGACGATGACTTACATTACTTCTACAGGTGTGGTGATTATTACTTCATGCACTAAAAAGAATGATCGTCTACTCAGTCCGGAAACAGCAGTCAAAATGAACAATCCTAGTCCGAATATGCACCACGCTAATTAGCGCGCTAAAACCCTTCGGTTGCCACCCGGGCGATAAGTGCTACGCAGCCCGAACTATCTCGACAACAGCTGATAATGGTTGGTCACATCTGCGTGTATCGTGTCAGTGTGCGAAGCTTCGTCACGATAGACGCAAATGCGGCCCCAGCATAATATTAATAATAAATCGTGTTATTTTTTAAAAAAGGTCTATAGTAGCCGCCATTTTGGTCTAGCAATTGGTCTATGAAATTGTTAAAATTATTGTTATGCCGAAGTTCAAAATGTTGGCCTCAATAGAAACCAAATATAACTCTTTAAAGCAAAATACAAACAAACTTAAAGTTAAAATGATCGCTAAGGGATACGCATCGACTCATTATAATTTGTAATCGATATGAATACAAACTTTTTGAATTAAAACTTCTTAAATCGGTACATCAGGTATTGGTTTACGGGTTTAATCGATTATAGAAAATATCGTAAATTATATATTAAAGTTTGGCGATAATGGTCCACGTGATTTTATTCTTCCTCTGGATGGCACGATAGTGTATTCAATTTAGTTGGCTCAAAATCCGCCACTTTCACGGCGTCATCAGTTCAGCGCAAAGGTCACTTTGGTTGCAGTTTTTGTGACACAGAGGGCAGAATAAGAGGTGGCCCTTGTGATAGGAAGTGATTACCATATCTTGCTTAGACCTGTGAAGCCAAGGAGTATGCTGCAGTGGCGAGGCTTAACATTTTGTAGGAGAGAAGGGAAAGCCGAGGAAGAAATTGTGCAGTTCTATAACTAGTCATACAATGACGTCAAAATTAATTAATTTACGCAAAAATATAAATCATTCCTTTACTTTACTGAATTTAACTCCATCTGTCGTCAGCTAGCAGAACCAAAGAGACGCTATCAATACACAAAAATAACTTTTAATGTTTTAGAGAATTAAACTCAACTTCAAATTTGACTAATAATTTTTAATTATTATTGGATATATCGAATTGAATAAAATGAATTTAACAGTTGAAAATAAAATAAAATGCATAATATTCCACTATCTCGTTCTCGCCGACGTATCTTTCTATGTCTGTCTCAGCCATAACCCGATAGATAGCGAGTTACTGTCGTCCATATCAAGCCGTGTCACGTGACCGTAAGTCACAATGTCATGACGGGATCGCTATTGTATGAATTTTTATTTTGCGATCATCGTGGCGCCGGCTTATTTAGAGCAATTTGTGTTGTTGTTGTAATTCAAATCTAAGAATATGAGTTTTTGTTGTTTTAATATTATAATAGATTAAATATCTGTAGGTTATCTTTATTATTTAGCAATTGTAGACAATACTGAATGTTCTATTTTTCAATGGTGGTAGGTGAAGTTACTCTTCCGATCGTCCGAAGGGAAGCCGATATACCAGAGGGTATGCTTTTTTTTTTTTTTTTTTGAGGGTGGGAAATCATCAAATAACTTCTCCTGTTCTGGGCGGAGCGGGAGGGCGTGTCAGACTCTTACTGACTAAAACGCACCCGTGTTCCTTCGGTTGCCCTGTCGCCGGGGCCACGATCTCCCTTTCGGTTTTCTTCGCAACCCCGGCAGGACCAGAGGGTATGCTGATCAATCAATCTGCCGTGCCTTTTTCCAAGTATGTTGGTTTCAGCTTCCAGTCTAACCAGATGCAGCTGAACCACTGGGCCATCACGATCTAACTAGTGAGAAAAAAAAAGATTTATGGTAACTTGTTAAAAAAATCCTAAGGTTTATGTAAAACCACTATTTACCTCATTATACGCAAACAAGACGTTGCGTACCCTTAAATCACCATTATGGACATATTGTACATATTACCGAGGGAACATGGTAAATTACTTCCCAGTAATAAAGAGAAAACTACGGACATCGCAGCAGGGCGCAACACTATTATTAAAATATGAATTTTCTAATATTTTTAGACTTACACTGTTTTAATAAATCAATTTTTGAGATGGAACAGACGTAGAATACAAGGAGTACATTCACGGAAATTATTCTACCGGCGTCGGAGTCGGCGGTGTAAACGTGACGACTTTTTATCGTGCACTGTATTTTGAACTCTAGGTGTTAAGCCGAGCATTGAGAATCAAACAGAGTGCATCCCAGCGCGTCAAAAGAATATGCTGTTGGATTTTGAACTCCAGGCGCTTAGCAGTGGGTTGAAAATTCAGTACGCGATAAAAAATCGTCGCGTTTAAAAAGCACCCGTGGGTATGAGGGCTTAATTTGACATGATATTGAATGACAGATTACTTACATTGAATAGATTTTTCTGAATATAATCCCAAGGAAAGGTTCCTACAGCCTTGGTTACACTTTTCAAAGCCTTATATCATAGATGTATGCAAATAGATATTATTATGTATGTAATAAAAAAAACTGTCTGCATGGTTTAATGGTCGCAAATGCTAACTGATGAGCATGTCAAAGACAAAGTCAAAGTCAAATCATTTATTTCAAATAGGCCCATGTATGGCACTTTTGAACGTCAAAATGTACAAAATAATAGAATTGATTCTAGTCGCCTCTTCCAAAAGATAGTTTTCGTATGGAAAAGAATGGGCAAGTAACTCCACCGTTACTCGTTTAAAATGTTTTACAATATTTTGTATAAGTACGTATATTAGTTAAATAATTATATGTGAAGACGATGCACCTAGAATAAAATTACTATACTATACTATATAAAAATAGGTAAATAGAATTAAAAATGAAGCAACGACAGATAATTTAATTACGTGATGGATACATGGTACTCACATATTTACAAAAATTGTAAAAGTAGACGATTTTCCTTTTTTTTTAAATTAATAAGTCAGTGTGTGAGGAAGTAATCACAGAATGTAAATTAAATGTCATTACACAAAATTATAAATTTTACAATTAAATTAGCAACCTGTTTGATTTTGTCTTGATTCTAAATTGTCCTATGGAGCAGGACCAGCATGTTTCCAAGCACTCTTATCTTGGATATGAGGTCGTGGGTTCGATTCCTAGGTCGGGCAGACTGTTATTGGGTTTTTCCATCTGGAATTTCTCAGTAGCAGCCCGGAGTCTAGATTTGTGCCCGGTTGATGGGAAATACAGGCGTGATATTGTTATGTTTTGATATCCGATACTATTAATAAAATGAGCAATAGTTGCATATATATATTTGTAATCAAGTTCTCGAAATCGGCTCTAACGATTTCGATGAAAAAAGTTGCACTATAAGGGTTTTTGGGGGCGAAAAAATGATCTAGCTAGGTCTCATATCTGAGAAAATTAATTTTCTCCGTATTTTCACCCGAGCAGAGCTCAGTCGCCCGAAGTTTAAAACAAGATAGCTACCTTAGAATAATTACATGGCAGCATGGAATTAGTCGGGAGGGGTTCACATCGGCGTCGAGTCGACGATGAAGTATCTGGGACTTGTCCTCGACAGCCGGTGGAACTTCGTCGAACACTTCCGACGTTTGGCTCCCAGACTGGAGCGGGCCGGGGCTGCGTTGAAGCGGCTCCTGCCCAATCTAGGGGATCCAAACGCCTCCTGCCGGAGGCTCTACGCGGGGGTCGTGCGGTCCATGGCCCTTTACGGGGCACCGGTGTGGGCGCGTTCACTAAGGCTGCGGCCAGCCCGCCGGTTGAACGCGTCCCAGAGGGTCATGGCCATCCGGCTGGCCCGAGGATACCGCACGGTCTCCTGCGAGGCGGCGAGCCTCCTTGCCGGATTACCGCCATGGGATCTGGAGGCAAAGGTCCTCGCGCACATTTGGGAGTGGCGCGAGGAGGCGAGGCGCCGGGGCTTAGCTCCGCTGCCGCGAGAAATCGCGGCTCAGCGGACAGAGCTCCGGCGGGATCTCATGGCGTCATGGAGAGTGCGATTGTCGCAACCCAGCGCTGGGCACGCCACAATTGCGGCGATAAGACCCCTCTTTGAGGAGTGGCTTGAGAGGCGCCACGGCGTCCTCACCTTCCGCCTGACGCAGGTCCTCACCGGACACGGCTGTTTCGGGAGGTTCCTGCACAGGATAAGGCGGGAGGAAACGCCCGGGTGTCACCATTGTGTGGATCGCCCGGAGGACACGGTGGAGCATACGGTGGAGGTCTGCCCAGCTTGGGCGGAGCATCGCCGTGTCCTCGTGGAGGCGATCGGTGGCGGTGATCTCTCGCGTCCGGCCCTGGTTCAGGCTATGGTACGGAGCGAGAGGAAATGGGAGGCCGTCACCTCCTTCTGCGAAGCGGTAATGCTCGCGAAGGAGGAGGCGGAACGCGTGAGGGAGAGGCAAATTTCGCGCCCTCACGCCCCTAACCGCCGCAGGAGGAGACGCCCAGGGCGTCGGGAATCGCGGAGCGATTTCCGGCCACCGTAGGCGCGGGCTTGCGGGCGGTGAGCAATGGGTGGCTCACCGTCCGATAAGGACCAGGCCCGGGTCGACGGCGCGTTGTGTTCCACGCGCGCCTCAAAGAGATGTCAGCATAATTGAAGGGGTCCACTAGGACCGATGCCTGCCGGGGTTGCGAAGAAAACCGAAAGGGAGATCGTGGCCCCCGGCGACAGGGCAACCGAAGGAACACGGGTGGGTTTTAGTCAGTAAGAGTCTGACACGCCCTCCCGCTCCGCCCAGAGCGGGAGAAGTTATTTGATGATTTCCCACCCTCAAAAAAAAAAAAAAAAAAGCATGGAATTAGTAAGTACTTTCCTATACCTACTATTGAATGAGCATTCTCTATTTTCACCAGAGCAGAGCTCGTTCACCCAGGTATGTACTGTAATGTTGAAGAGACACGTTTTTGATCATCATTTTAAGAACAAACCATCCAACACACATCTCCCATTGTCTTAAAAACTTAAAAAAAAACAATAAACTTGTCAAAACTAAAGATATCACTTACACAACTGTCAATAGTCACCACATAATGCCGAGTTCACACTTAAATCCCCCGATAAGACGCCAGTGTGGACACCGCTTTATCTTCGCTTGAGAGTAAATTATTCGTTTTTGTGTGTGGTCAAAATTGATATCTTTTTATGTAAATGTGTTATAGTAATAAATACTGGAGTGTTGTCTTAATTGAGGTAATTTTCTTGCTCTAAAGGTGAGAGAAATTGTAATGGTTAAATTATGTAATGTAGGAACTTTTCATGTGTGGTTCTTAGCAGTGATATCCGCCTACTTTGTCATAAATTTGTATTTACTTTTTTTTAACTATAGGTACACACGGCTACACATCAAGTTATACAAGTCCAGTTTATGCTGATCTCGCATTGTATAGGATTTCCGTACAATGCGAGGTCAGCTTTTACTGGAAATGAATAGCTTGATGTGTAGCCGTGTGTACTAATGATTACTAATAATCTTCTATCTACAAAATGTAAAAATACCTGTCCGACTCGTGAGAATGTTGTTATGTATCGTACTGAGAGTCTATTTATGTGGCAATTTTCAAGAAAAAAGAAAAAAAATATTCGCCACATTTATTTTTTTCAATGGGGAGTGTTACCGGGTTATGGCATGAGGTGCGGGCGGCCGTCGTTTAGCGGGTGTCTGCAAGTCATAACTTATGGTCCCTGTTGAAAATTTGAAAATTTTGAATGGATTTGGGGTAATTTTGGTACTAAAATTGTGAGTTTTAAATAGCATTAACTTTTTTCTTCAATTAGCAGCGCCCCGCGATTTCACGCATAAGTCTTAATCCCGTGGGAATATCGTGATAAAAAGTACTTATCCTACGTGTTAATCGAGGTTATAAGATATCTGTGTGCCAAATTTCATACAAATTAGTTCAGTAGGTTTTGCGTGAAAGAGTAACAAACACCAATCCATCCTCACAGTCTCGTAAAAACTCGAAAACGACTCGACCTATTGTGATGAAGTAGCGCCGCGCCGGAGAAAGATAGTAACAAAAAAAAAAAAATGGCTTGGCAACATATGCCGCAAGCATTAGCTAGTATGAAATATTATATTTTGAAAGATGGTAACGTCGCAATAAGCTGTCAAAAAAGTATTTCGCGGTTTTGATTAATTTGTCAATTATTACTAACAAAATTATGAAGTGTCGTTGTTGTTGTTTCGATATATTTTTGTGCAGTACAGAGCAATATTGCTTACATAGTTTAATTTTGTAATATTGACACAGTAAACAAAACAGTGAAATATTTGACAGCTATTTGTGACGATGCTAAATTTCCGAATTGCTCTCTTAAGTTTGTAAACATGTTTGACACTCAACCACAAAAAAACGACTAAACGGATTTCGATAACATTTAGGATACAGACAGATAAACCATGTCCTGGATGCACACATTAGTTTTAGTTTTTTTGGCTTTTTTGACAACTACTATACTCATAAATTGAATATTGACGAATTTATGGTTCTCAAAAAAATTAAAAGCCTCCCACGATTGAATTATCTTACTTACTTACATTTTACTTAAAAGCACTTTCCTTTAAAACGTAATTAAGTATTCAGAAAGACGCATTATAAAATTCACACAGCATAATTGCATCAGTTTGTAACAAAAATATTACGTTACTTACCTTCATTAATGATTTCACGAAATGCTCGACAATGCCCGAAATTGTAATTTAATACTTTTAACAAAATTCGTGAGTTCCTAAAAATTCGGACCAACGAAATAATTGACATATCCGTTTACATTTTTTTTGGCCGCCATTTTTTTTTCGGCCTATTCGGAAATGACAATAGGCATTTTTGTTGCTGGCATGTGCCCGTGGGTTTAGTTGAGTAAATCGATTATGTAGGTACCTCTGTCGATGTTTCGAGTACAAGGTTTGATTTTTGATGCCAGGTGTGTACCTAAATGGCAATTTAATGTAGTAGGTACCTGATAATAATGGAGTAGATTACAGTTATGCATAAATATTTGACAGGTGTCTTTTATTCAGATAAGGTGTTTGTGGATTGTGAATGAAAATACAGAATTGGATTGTGGAGTTAGAAGTTAAAAACGACAAATTGTTGTGACATCGAAATTCTTCCAAGTTTATAAAAGCTTAGTTGTAAAATAAATGATAGAAGTCCTGCACTCCAATTGCGTACCACAATTTAAGTCACACTAACATCTGAAGGTTTTTGAAGGAAATTACTTAATCATTGCGTCATGTTTAAAAAAAGTGTCACTCCGGGAGTGAAAACTTGAACAACAAAATACTTGCATAGAACATTGATCCGTAACCTAATATAAATAAAGAGCACAATCGCGTTTACAAAAATGAGGTGTCGGTAACGGTGTCGCGACTTCAATTGTTTTTTCCCATCTCAAAAATGACCTAAAGAAGTTTTCTATTCAAAAATGTACTCGACAACGTAAACAACGTATACCTACCTAATTATTTTGTTGAACTGTCAAAATGAAAGGCATTGCAATTGTTGGCATGTTACGTAATTAAACTACAAGATAACATAAGACCTTTATTATAATACCTGTGTTCACGAATAAAGATTGCTGGTTAGACTACTAAATGGTTCCTGTTAGCCTGCAATCAGACTAACCTTAGAATAGATATTCAGTTAAAAGTGGTTCACAATAAATACAGCTATTGAGACATATACCTAATTTGGCTGGAAGCCGATTAACTACATGTTATGGTAGGTAATACTCTGGCTGCCAGAATTTAAATTAAGTATAAAGGTGATGATTACTATTTTAAACATACAACATACACACACAACATACATACACACACACGTACATACATACACACATACACACACACACACACAAACACAAACACACACACACATACATACTTACATACAAAAACACATACATTCATTATTTATTTTTTGATTACTTGATGATGATTTTTTTTTTTTTTTTATAAAGAATATTGTTTTGAATTCTTCGTAAAGCAACAACAACGTAGATATATCCAAAATAATATTATAAATGCGAAAATGAGTTTGTTTGTTACGCTTTCACGCTAAAACGGCTGAACGGATTTGGATGAAATTTGCCGCATAGACTACTTTCATCTTGGATCGCAGACGAAGTGGCGGGCAACGGCTAGTTATATAATAAAATTAAGTTAACACCGGCGTTATTGTTGTAAGACAGACAAAACATGGTAGGATATTGTCCATCTTTTCTGCCCCAATGCGACAATAGGACAAAGGACATACGATGTGTCATAAAAATCTATAAATACTAAAATTCACTCCCCACACCGTCAAATCTACTCCAAATTCTTTCATTCAAAACAATATAATATATTACAAATCGAAAAACATAAAATATATCCAAATAACAATATGTAACCCAACGGTATTTGAATTTACCAAAGATTAAGAAAAACGTGCAGAAGGAAATGTTCTTTGTGTGTCCAGCAATGCAGTCAAAATAGTTACCTAAACTGCTTTTACAATTTAGTATCCAATAACGTAAACAAACGTGTTTATGAAAATATAAATTTAATACCTGCGCCCAGAGACTGGTCTCTATTGGCACTGCAGAACATCAGAACTGGCAACTCACACTACCTACTATGGTTCAGTTTGCTCTTCAACTTCAAATATGATTTTTCTATTCTCCATTCTAGTGTAAATTATGTCATTTTAATAGACTTGACGTAACTTAAGTCTATTTGTTCTGGTCCAAACGAGCATCCTTAACACGTCTTGAGGCGTGAAGGTTACTTAATAAAACGCCTTGTCGTGCAGGGAAGGAGTGGATGGCACTAGACCACGCGGACGCTCACCCATGAGATGGACTGACCAAATTAAATCTACATTGGGCGATCGAGTGCACAAAAAATACCAAAAATTTGAATAGATACCGAGAGATCGTTTGGCGAATCACATCAGCCCCTGGAAAAGAAACTATTTGAAGACCACGACCGCTCTGACAAGAGTGCTATGAAGAAGAAAAACGTAACTGCTTCTCACTTAACTGTAATGGGCTATCATGACATAGTCAGTTCAATGGTCAGACTATATAGTCATCCGTACCGTGGACGGTGGTGTGGTGTTACGGTCTCAGGATGGATTGCCTAAGTAGGCCGGAATGATTAGATTTATGTTGGATCGTTTCCCTCGTATTCTGGCGCAGATTCTTCAATTCTTATCGATTTTTACTTCACCTTGCGATTAGCACTTGCCTAAGCAAAAACTGGCTGTCATCTGGTCAATATTTTCCACAACCGAGCATGTTGGTACAATTCTGACGGTGTGAAAGCTTTCTTACGCCCCGAATCTGTAGGCATTCGGAGCGAGAGTGTCGCATCTACACACCTTATTCTATGACTCTACCTACATCTCTCAATGAATAGAGATTTAAAATGTCAAAGACGCCATTGAAATCTTAAGGGTCGGTTCGAGATCAAAATTTAACGCCTCGAGGAATCAATATAGGTGTCTTTTGTATAGTTTGGGGGCAAAAAATGGCAGATGCAAACAGTTCATTGTTGAGGCAAAGTCGAGGACTCTAGTAGTATAATAATTGACATTAAATGAAGTGTCCCGACTGTGGTTGACTTTTTTTGGGGTTCCGTGTGTGATGAGATAACAATTTGTTTGAAGACCAATATTATTATGAATTCAGAGCACTTTGTATAGGTTTTCTGGGGGAGTATTTCCTCCATATACATTTTCAAACTCAAATTCAAAGCATTGACTCAAGTCAATTAAACCAATTACAGGCACTATTGTATTGTCAAGGGGTCGGTCAGTCAGAAAGATGAAGCTAGTTGCCCATTCCAAAGCGTAGTTGGTACCTATGGAGAATAACCGGCACGAAACTCCACGGACACTCTTTTTAAATCAAAATTATTGGTGCCAAGCATCGTTTCTGTGTAGGTACCGGTTTGAAGCATAATCAGCCTATATTGTTCCCACTGCTGGGACATAGGCCTTCTCTCTTCGAGCTTCGGCACATTAATTTAAAGTATTGCTCAAAGCTTAGCAATCTGGATGTTGTCGTGTTGGTTATAGTTATTTATAAAATACACTGTTTTTTAATAACATCTTCAATAATATAATAAATGGGAAAGTTAGTTTATTGATTGTTTGTTTTCGCTTTCACGCTTAAACGGCTGAACGGATTTGGATGAAATTTAGCAAATGGATAGACCTAGAACTGGATTAGGACATAGCATACTTTTATCCCGTTACTACTTACGTTCTCGTGGGACAATTTCTAACCTCTACGCGGGCAAAAGCTAATATTTCATTACACATGTAGGGTGCAGGTGGTCTTCAGCAGTGGACTGTTTACCGCCTGATAAGATGTTAAAGAATTGAGAATTCTAGCATAATAGCTTATTTCACTGATTCATTGTTTTATGCATGTTGTTTTACCTTTAACTGTTGCTATAAGTTATTATTTATATAAATAAAATACTCTCAAATAGATTAATAATTAAACCATACAATTACAAATTAATATAAATGTAGAAATAAAAGTGACCCATGTGTGTGTGTGTGAGTGTGTGTTTGTGTACCATGTGTGTGTTATTTTACTTTTTTAATATAATTTTTAGGTGTTCATATCAGTGTAATCAATTGCTGGTGAACTTAATAAAATAAATGAGTAAATAATTTTAACATACAGAACCCAAACCATTCAACCTTTTTTTTAACAGGCAAAGACAAGGTGTCATCCTGCCCGTAACCCATACAACATAACATGTTTTTTTTACGATCAACATTCAACAGAAATAAAATGATATAAGAAATGTGAAATTATCAAATTCGCTTTGAAACTTTATATTTTTTAAATGCTATCGGCAAAACGATGGCCATTTGTTTTGCAAAATCAATAAAATGATGAGTGATTTTATGAATGATTTTAATCTGTATACGTTTGAAACAGGATATTTTTATCTGTTTCATTGGATCTTAAATTTTAGCGCTCTGCAAAGAATATTAGTAAAATGATTCACTAAAAGATATGTTATTTTTTGTTAAGAGCCCATAGTATCTCAGCTCAAATTCATTTTTTACCTCGTTCGCACCATACTGCTCGCGGACTGAGAGGGCTCGCGGCTCCAAGACGCTAAAATAGTTTAATTAGGTCTAGTATTATAGTATCTGTGGTTAGGTCATTTCTTATTACGGCGAAAATAATGGAAAATCAAAAAAAAATGGTATCTGCGTTATAATTAGATCAGTTAAATCATCTAATTAGAAGTATATTTTTAAATACCAGCGGCTTATTATACGGTTTGGCGGTAACTTTGGTTTCTTTTGTATTGAGACAAGTTTATGGAATCGTGTTTTAGTTAAACCTAGTACTTAACATTCTTCTTTTTGTGTGGTTAGTAAGTAACTTGGTGCCAGAGTTTTAAAGCCGCCCATGGGCCTTTGACTTGGCTTTACATGCCGTCGAGAAATATCTCTCAGGCATGCCGATTTCCTCACGATGTTTTCCTTCACCGTTTTTGAAGAGAGCGATAATTATTCAATACGAACATGAATCCGAAAAGTCAGAGGTCTTGGGTTTGAACTAGAGACCTATGACTTAATGCCCAACTTTAACATAGATTTAGTTCAAAATTAATGCTGCTCTATTTTCAATGCAACGGAGGATCGTGCTAAGCAATATGAGGAAGTAGAGGCCCTTAAAAATAGGCACCACAAAGTACGTAGGCACTGTCATCAGCTTCACGAATGTGTAGTTTTTATTCTTTAGAACGAAAGTGGAAAATTATTCTCCAGTTCCCAAGTTTCTTACGCCAATTATTTTTAATTTGTTTTAGTAGTTTAACAAACGTACTGTAGTTATTTTTTCTTAATGTCCCTCGGCAAACTTCGTGTTTCGTCAGTTGTCGGATTTCTATCAGTTGCCCTTTGCACTTGGTGCAGACCGGACGCTCTCAATCGACTTGGAAGTATACAGAGTTGTTAATACTAACTTAATGTAATTTATTTAAAAAAATAATAGTATGAAAGCTGCTAAACGATATCATTCACGATAGATAGGAAAATAGTTTTACAGCTCTATATAGTTCGCACGGAAATCGAAACAAAACAACAATAAAGTATTTAGTTCTGAATTCAAATTTTTATACACGATAAATCTAATAATTGATGGACATGGAAATTAGCATTCGTTTTTATTCGGAAATCCGATGATACCCGAGGGACATTAAGAAAATATAAATACTGCAGGTAGGTACTATTATTTAGTTAACGTTTTATTTTAGAGGGGCTCGTGGCTATAATGACAGTTGCACATGTCGATCGAAGGTTTAGCTATGCTTGCCGAGGTCGGTCCGTGGATGGGTGACCATCCATTACATACTGAGACCCTTCCGCGCCTAGAAAAGCACGTTAAGCCGTTTGGGTCCCGGCTGTCATTTGTAGATCTTTGACCGTCGTTACGGATAGTCAGAAGCCCGAAATTCTGACAACCACTCTCACTAAGGAGTATTGTGTTGCCCAGTGTCTGGGTTGTGGAGGTCAGATAGGCAGTCGCTTCATGTAAAATACTGGTATTCAGCTATATCTGGTAAGACTGGAATCCGACCCCAACATAGTTGGGAAAAGGCTAGGCAGATGATGAGTAAGCTAATTTTTTGTTTTAAATCTTATAAGTAAAGTTTTGAATGTTCTGAGGTAAAGATTACCCATTTTAGGTCTTTATTTACCGGGGTATCTATTGAAAATAGCAAACTAGTTGCGTCCCGCGGTTTCACTCGTATAAGTCTCAATCCTGTGGGAATATCGAGATAAAAAGTATTCTATACCCTTACCTAGGTCATGGTCTACCCATGTGCCAAATTTCATCCAAATCCGTCTATCCATTTTAGCGTGAAAGATTAACAAACAAACTCACTTTCGCATTAATAATACTACATACATACTTAAATAAAAAAACCGGGCAAGTGCGAGTCGGACTCGCGCACGAAGGGTTCCGTACCATAATCTATAAAAACGGCAAAAAAATCATTTTTGTTGTATGGGAGCCCCCTTAAATATTTATTTTAGTATTTTTTGTTATAGCGGCAACAGAAATACATCATCTGTGAAAATGTCAACTGTCTAACTATCACGGTTCATGAGATACAGCCTGGTGACAGACGGACAGACAGACAGACGGATAGCGGAGTCTTAGTAATAGGGTTCACACTAAAAATTTAATATAAAATAATAATAGTTAGGATTCAGTCTTGCTGTAAGCCGTCAAAAGTTACTGAAGTAAATACAGAGAGTAACTATCCTTTTTTTAACGAGTTAGGAACAGTGAGACAAATATGTTGTTTAACAGATGGACAGACCTCGCAGTTTTGTACTCATTTCATATTGAGACTGAAAGAGAAAAAGAGTTGTAATATCAATAGGTGTACGGTCAATTTAAGTTGATAGCCAAGTTGGTAAACAATCTGTTTCTCTAACAGTAACATGGGATTGCTGGAAATCCGTCTAAGCTTCTTAAGAGCAGTGGTGGCTCACTGGTAACGGCCACGACTTACGAGTTGTAGGTCTTTACTTTGTGTAAATTATGTCATCAAAACGGTGAAGGAAAACATCGTGAGGAAACCGGCATGTCCTAGAACCAAAAATTCGAAGACATGTGACATCTACCAACCCGCGTGGCCCGCGTGGTGGATTAGACTCACTATCTCACCGAGAGGAGGCCTGTATCCCAGCTGTGGGAAAATTATAGGCTGATTTACGCTACGGAATATGCATATACAACAACTTGTTGTAAATCATGAATACATAATAATACACTCGAGAGCAATGAATCCGGGTCACTTAAAGAATCCTAAAAATCTCGGAAACTAAAAATGCTAGGTTAATGCAATAAATTGTATTTAATAGACAATGTAATACTCCTTAAATGAAGGTATTAAAACTTCTTAGTTATTGTAAAGTTATATCATAAAAAAATCAAATTTGAAAAAGGGCCACTTTCGAAGATGGAACTACGAAATTACAGCATTTGGTTTTGCTTTTGTTTGTAATCTGTCATTTATGTGGGTACATAAACCATGTTGATAGTGCTCTATATTCATTATTCAAGCTGAAATTATGTCGCTTACGCCTGAAGAATGCACCAGAATACTTACAATGCTGGAAACCGGCCGGAGTCAGCGCGATACAGCCAGGACTGTCGGTGTGTCGCTGTCAACAGTACAAAGAGTTCTCCGACGTTACGAAGAAACTGGTTCTAACCTACGCAGACCAGGAACGGGCAGAACCAGGTGTACCACAGCACGAGAAGACCGATACTTGGTGAACACCATGCTTCGAAATCGCTTTCTCACAGGAACTGAACTCACAAATCAGTTTCGACGCCTCGGAGGAAGTAACCCAAGTGCATGGACAGTAAGACGTCGGCTTGCTGAATCTAACTTAAAACCCCTTAGACCTGCAAACGGCCCTAAACTGGAGCGTGGGCATCGTATTTCAAGACTAAGATATGCCCAGAGCCACGTAAATTGGAGTATTGAAGATTGGTCAAAAGTTATGTTCTCCGACGAATCAAAATTTATGCTCTACAAGCACGATGGAAGACACAGAGTGTATCGAAGACCAGGGGAAAGATTCAAGCAAGCATGCATCGAAGAAAAAGTAGCCTACGGTGGTGGGTCTGTACTTGTGTGGGCCGGAATTTCTTCTGAAAGTCGCACAGAGCTGGTGATCATAGAAAACGGCTCTTTAACTAGCGTAAGATATGTGGAAGAAATCCTCAATGATCACGTTGGTCCATTTATGGTCAATTTAGGTGAGGATGCTATATTTATGCATGACAATGCCCGACCTCATACAGGTAGGATTGTGAATGACTACCTTCAAGAGATGAACATTACTAGTATGGAGTGGCCAGCGCGCAGCCCGGATATCAACCCGATCGAGCATGCTTGGGACGAGCTAGGCAGATGCGTAAAACAACGAAACCCTCCCCCAATCACGCTTCGTGAGCTCAAAATTGCTCTCACAGAGGAATGGGAGAATATTCCCCAAAATCGTATAAGGAACTTGGTGTACAGCATGCCAAACCGCGTAAACGCAGTAATGGAAGCACGAGGAGGCAATACGAAGTATTAAAATTCAAGAAAATCGTAATAAAGTTCAAAAATTTCATGTTTCCTATTTTTGTTTTAAGGAGAGATCAGCAGTTTTTTTCTTTATGTAATTTTGTGTTAATAAAATGTATGGTGACTCATATTTTTTTTACTTTCATTTAAGGAGTATTACATTGTCTATTAAATACAATTTATTGCATTAACCTAGCATTTTTAGTTTCCGAGATTTTTAGGATTCTTTAAGTGACCCGGATTCATTGCTCTCGAGTGTAGTTAATTTTAATGAGACTACTAATTAAAACTATGCGGTAGATGAGATCTCTACAAAGTTGATAAAACTGCAACGCAATATACGCAGACAGTTTTGTAATGCATAAGCTTGTCATGATGTAATGTTATGCGGCATAACATTACATGCAAAGATAAATGATTATTAGGCATGATATTAAACAGGGTCAAAGTAAATTAGCTAGCAAAACTCCACAGACGTGACCTATAAAGCAATGGATTCGAAAATATCCTTTTAAATTCTCGGATTGTGATTAAAACTGTGTTGCTGTGTTGGTGTAAGAGGAGCTCGTGGCTAAATAATAACAGCCGCATGGGTCAATCCATCGGGTTAAGCTACGCTTGCTGGGATTGGTCCGTGGACGGGCGACTATCTTTACATACCGACACTCCTCCGTACCTCGGAAAGCACGTTAAGCTGTTGGTCCCGGCTGTCATTCGTGGATCTTTGACAGTCGTTGCGGGTCGTCAGAAGCCTGAAAGTCTGACAACCAGTCTTAGCAAGGGGTATCGTATTACCCAGTTACTGTGTTATGGAGGTCAGATAGGCAGTCGCTCCATGTAAAATACTTGTATTCAGCTGCATCCGATTAGACTGGAAGCCGACTCCAACATAGTTGGAAAAAGGCTAGGCAGATTTATCAAGATATATTTTAAAAAAAAAACTATAAAAGTTAATTTAACAATGTTAAATTATAAAGTCCGCTAATTTAACAAACAAAAAATAAAACATAAATTATACCCTTGGATCACTCAACTAATAAATCATGGCCGAAATATTACGACCTCGGTAATAATCGAACTGTGGTAAATAAACAGAGGTCTAGATAACATCTCTCAAGTAATGGAAGGCTATGGTGGAAATTATATTTTTTACTTATTTCTGCATGTTAAAATAAAGAGTTTTTTGTTACGTTATTGCACTATCTTTGTGATCTTTTTGATAGAGTGGCCATGGTTTGTGGAATGGTGAGGCGTCCTATTTTTTAAGTTGGCACTTTCGATCAACTTGGTCACAAGTTGACGTATAAGAACAAGCTATAAGCCGACGTTCGCACTGACGTAATAAAATTGCGGTCATTTTTTTTCGTGCACTTCATTTTATACACACTGCTTAGCGCCGAGAGTTGGAAATCCAACAGTGTTTTTTCAACGCTCGGCTTAACACCGAGAGTTGAAAATCCAGTGCGCGATAAAATTCCGCCGCGATTTTATTATGTCCGTGCGAACGTCGGCTAAGAGAACAGCTTATGAAATTAGTCAGGTATCAATATTGATAGTTTTGGTGATTACCCAGGGTTCACCAGGTAAACATTAGTGAAAGCTGCTTATCCAATGTATCTTACTTATTCTGGGGCCACAGGACTCAGTTCTTTGGATTTTCCATCAAGTCTACTAGGTTGGTGGTAATTTTATTACAGTTGCAAATGAAAGTTAGGATTTCTCAATACATTCTTAAACAAAGTGTTTGGTAGAAGGACCTACAATTTTTTTCATTTGCAAGCATAAAATTGTTATACAATTTTTTTTATTTAAATTAATTTTAAAGTTGAAATTTTTCGTTCTTAAATTATTTTTGTGCTACTCAAGTCTCAAAATTGTGTTAAAGACTTAAGAAGCACAAAAGTCATTTTATAAAACAAACCGTAAGTACATACTTAAATAACATTGCCGGTAACATCAAAAATTATTGCGTTCCATTACAGCCATCAACAAGAAAGTTGTGACATCTTGCGTGATAAAAAATAAAACAATTGTTTTCTCAATAACCTACCGTGACACTTAAGACAAAGGTTTTAAGGTTGGATATGACGCTCCCTATCCCCAAAAAAAATTGTGTCGGTCCTTTTACCAAACATACAGTATCTTTTTCTTGATAATATCTTGATACCTAAAAACGTCATGGCAACCTTTAATTTTGACAATCTATATCCTGACAGCAGGTAGACCTAAAAATTAAATAAATAAATAAGTAGTTCTTAAGATGCCTTTCTTTCTCGAGGCTAGTTGGCAAGCTCTGTTATTCAAGTCACAACATAATTTCGGACGTATCCACGTATCCACCATAATGATGGTGACTTTAAAAACTGAATTATTCGTTGTACCGTCGAAGTATTTATACATTGGATTAATAAGAGACGGGATACCTTAGACTTTGCAGTATTAATATCACGTTATAGAGAGAGAAGTCATTGTGCCTTTTTACCATTTGTGTAAATATGTGTCTACAATGTTTGTAAATACGTGAGCACCATGTATCTATCACATAATTAAATTATCTGTCGTTGCTTTATTTTTAATTCTTTTTACCTATTGTGGTATATTAATTTTATTCTAGGTACATCGTCTTCACATATAATTATTTAACCAATGTACGTACTTATACAAACTATTGTAAAACATTTTAAAAGAGTAACGGTGGAGTTTTTCCCATTCTTCTCCATACGAAAACTACCTCTTGGAAGGGGCGACTAGAATCAATTATATTATTTTGTTAATTTTGACGTTCAAAAGTGCCATACATGGGCCTATTTGAAATAAATGATTTGACGTTGACTTTGTGACGTAACGATATTATCGAAGACGTCAACGTTTACATCCATAAAACATAAGGAAATACGTGAACGTTATAACTTTATAGTGGACGGAAATTTAAAAGCATCTTCTTATATTTCCATACATTTTACTTCTTTGTGTTATCGTGATATTTTTTTTTTAGTTATGGTATCTTGTAGTTGACCTCTGAGATCATGACTACTTAACCGGGCTTTCCTGTGGGTGCCTTAAGCTACTACTCTTAAAGCCTCCAGCCAGGGTGTTATCTTGATGTTGTGACGTTAGAAATTGTAAAAGTGCACAATGGTGCATATCTTCAAAATTAGGTAATATGAAAATGTTTAATTATTTGTTCATCTTGCTGTTGACTGATGTGTTTTGACTTCCTCGTCGAGGGACGATCCCTCGTCCTAGGAAAAATACTCCATCCATGTAGCCGGATAAAAGTATCCAGGTAATTCAGGCCGTGATGTGTAATTTTGCATCCAAATCTGTTCAACTATTTATGCGTAACAAACATCATTACAACAAAAAAAAAAATGATATACTTAAATGGTTAATATTTTGTTTTCACAATTCAATAGTTCAGATGACATAAGATAATATTTTTCAAAAGACCATTTTAGACACAAATCTCTCCTTACATGATCTGACCAAGATTATGCCTGAACTTTTAAAAGAGACTGTGACCTCTCAGAGTAGTCGGATAGTAAACGCCGACCTCATCTAGTTTTTAAATTATATTAACGTGTGAAACTGTTTGTACAAACGTACTTACAGAAATGAAAATCATTTGTTTTTTATCATTATAATTCAAATGCTTGTCTCATTCATACCCAAGCGTCTGCACATTTTGTATAATACTGTTCGGTTTTGCGTTAAAACTCAAGATTACTGATATTATACCAATATAAATTCAATGTACGGTAATCAGAAACCGATAATAATTATTGAGAAATAAACGTTTTTGTTAAAAATATTATTTATAGCTTGTTTGTTTATCTAAAATGTAAATCGAGTAAAAATTCCTTGCTTTCTTTACATTCTATATTTTACAAAGTGAAATTAATACAGGGTCAAATAAATTCGCTAGCTAAACTCTGCAGACTTAATAGGTATCGATATCTAAACATGATAAAATGAGAACAAAAAATATTGGATGTTTTTTTTGGGTTCGACCGCTTTTAGTGTTGTTACTTGAAGTATGAGTTGAGAAAATATGTTTTATTTTGTTTTATCGTGTTTAGATAACAAAATGCGAGTAATAAAATGTATTTAGTAGCAGATGTGAGTGGAAACGACGGGAGAGGACGCCCTAGGAGGATATAGTGACCTTATTGGTGATGTTCTTCAGAAAGGCCAGGTGCGTAGTACTCGCAACCGGTGTGCGTGTATGACCAGATGTATGAACGTAAACGAGGCAAAGGATAAGGTAAGGATCGTAGCGGGTGGTGTTCTGTCGTTTCTGCCTACCCCCATGGGAAAAAGGTGTGAGTTTATGTACGTATGTACATTTAATTATCGATTCCCATCATCTCTGCGCAGTTTACACATTAAAAAGAAACTGATTTTTTTTACTGATATTTCAAGTGACTACTGTAGTAACTGCTGTCGATGACCCCATAATAAAACATCACCAATTAATTTATTTTTAAATTATCGTGTTTAGATAACAATTTCGATCACGTTTGCGGAGTTTTGCTAGCTAATTTGTATTTGACCCAGTATAGTAATTGTGATTTTCTTCTGTTTTTTTTATCAGAATACCTACTGCTTATACTTGAATTCAGAATTTTAGATAATTCATTGACATTTACTCAACAATCAACTTTAGTGTTATAAAAGCTAGGTTGACTTTAGGGTGATCATTTTTAATAAAAAGGCCCTAAATGAATTGGCTGTAGTGGAATTTGACCTTTGAAATGTATGACATTAAGTTTGTTGTTCAAAAACTTGATAATTATCTTAAGATTCTGAATTGAAGCTTAAAATTGAGTTTTTTTTACTAAAACTGCAATACCTGATAAATCAGAGGCGGTAATAATGGCAATAGATTGCAATGACTTTCATTTTGACCACCATTTTGCTTCATTGGTTTGAAAAATTAGTATACTCAACTATAATAATGAATGAGGCTGAACTGTCAAAATCAAGGGCATTTCGATTAATTGCCATTTTACGTGTGTTCAATGACCGTGTCTAAACTGTCAAAATGAAGGGCATTGCGATCGATTGAGATTTTACGTGTGTTCAATGACCGTGTCTAAACTGTCAAAATGAAGGGTCACTGCGATCGATTGGCATTCGATATGTGTTATGTAACTACTCCGCAGCCGCAGGTTCACCTTAAAAACGTGCTCTTTCTGTGTGTGTATATCATGGCTCCCGTCACCAAAAAAAAATCTCATCTGTCTGGAATTTCATCGGAATCTAACTACGAAATAGCATTTAGTATGTGGGTATAATTTTTCTTTCTTTCTGAGTTTATCTTGGATGCTACTGACATTGGTGAAGGAAAATCATCATGAGTAAACCTAGATTTATAGTTAACTTGCTTTTGCCTGCGGCTTTGCCCGCGTGGATATCGAAAATTATCCCACGGGAGCGCACTACCGCGATAAAAAGTATTCTGTGTCCTAAACCAGGTCATGGTTTACCCATGTGCTAAATTTCATCCAAATCTGTTTATCCGTTTCAGCGTGAAAGCGTAACAAACAAACTGCGTTTAAATTTTTCGTAATTTTTTTTTTTAATCTGCTGTTTCATAGAAAAGTGCAATACCTACGCGGTCAAAATGTATGGAACAGCTGATGACGGAAAACTTCAACGCACGGGGGTTCAGAATCATGTACTGAATCCATGGTAACAGTTTTCGCGTCGATGTCCCTGCCCCCCTATATATAATTTCTTATTTTTATATAATTTCCGTTAACGTTCAGTTTAGAAGTTAAGACGTTAATTAACTAAGTAGATTGAATTAAAAGTTGTCTGTAAAATTAAAAAGGGTAATTTTATTAGATTATCGCGGAGTTGCAAACCGGAAATTCAACGCTTCCATTAACTTTGACAGTTTAAATGTCAACCTAACTCATAAACACTGAAGAGGTGATCACACTTGCAAAGGGTTCTGAATGCTGTGTAGGCGAAAGGCCGAGATTTATTATTTTGTAAGTACTTTAGTAATTGATTGATTAGGTTTGTAGTAGGTACAATGCTGCATGTAGCCGACATTAAAAAAAAACCATAAACTTCAATTTTTTTAACATAACTTCACACACCTTTTTAAAACATCTTTTCTAATGAATTATTTTCGGATTTTTATACTGTACTATGACGGTAATTTTGCAGCAAAATCAAAGTCATTTATCAGATTAAGCTGAGAGTCAGCTCTTTTCAAACGTCAAAATTACATAAGACAGTTCTCCAAAACGCCCACCCTTCACCACTGCCTAGTGCTTTAGCTGGGAAGAAGAAGTGGCACAACAAACTCTCCAGCCGATAAACAGAGAGAAAACCAAGTGATCTCAAGAAGGACCCCACGAAAACCCAAAAAATATACACGACTACCTAACCATAAACAAACAAGCCCCACCACAAATCCTAACGCCCAAATGAACAATATCTTAGATTAAATATCACGTGACACTGACAGGTAGGCCGCCATTTTGTTACCTCTACAAAACATTCTCGCTTCAACTGTTCTGTTCACACTACGTTGCGTTGCTTGTAATTTGAGGAGTGTTGCTGCTAGCTATGTCATGACATGTGGTAGCTTCTTAATTTACTGACGTGATATTCTCGGGAACATTATGAATCACTAATTCCCGGTTGTTTGAGGTCCTCATTGATCAAAATAGCTATTGTTTTGACAAAATTTGCTTCGAAGGGGATATTTCACTATCACATGTCCCTAGACATCATAATATATTGGATGATATCCCTAATCCCATATGAAATGCAAAATAATATATTATTAAGGTGAAGCTCACACATGATTCATAATATCCTATCCTATCCTTTGTTTGTTTGTTTCGCTATCACGCTAAAACGGCTGAACGGATTTGGATGAAATTTGGCACATGGGTAGACCATGACCTAGAGAAGGACATAAGATACCTTTATCCCGATATTCCCACGGGATCGAGACTTATGCGGTTAAAACCGCGGGGCGCAGCTTGTTATGTCTTTAATACAATCATATATCTATGAATCATAGATCTATGATCCTAGATATATTATTATGATAGTGTAATATTCCCATAAGCGAAGTTAGATCTTCGATAGTCGTTACGGGTAGTCAGAAACCCCGAAAGTCTGACAACCAGTCTTACAAAGGAGTAAAGTGATATCCAGTAACTGGGTTGTAGAGGTCAGATAAGCAGTCGCTCCATATAAAATTCTAGTATTCAGCTGCATCTGGTTAGACTGGAAGCCCACTCGGCTGGGCAGATGATCTTCACATTACGGGGGTGGCAATGCCAGCTTGGACAAGCGCCTTACGTGACTCAGACTTTCCAGTCGTCTTCTGTCACCCTTAAACCTACACCCGAGTGAAGGTCTTCTCCATTGCACGTCACCTCTAAGTCACCCTGAAACAAAAGAAAACATGTATTGATAAACAATGCTCATTTTCGACAAAAATTTCATCTAAAAAACGTGAACGTGTGAACTACATTTGCTGGGGAGTCAAAATAAACATAAACATGACAGTAATGCCACCTGCTGGCAATAATCGGTACAAAAGTAAACAAAACAAAAATGGCTGAAGTGTCCCATTTGTCACTGACGTATTAACAAGTTAAGCTTTTTAGTTTTGAGTTAAGTTAGTAAATATTGCTTACATATCGTTGGTTTAAATGTGACATTTTTGGTAAAAATTACTTTTTTTTTCATTTTCGTAATCTTTCATAGGAAAAACTCATTAACTGTACTGATAACTAAATTTTTCTAACTCGATAACTCGAAAAGTTCAGTAATCAGTACAGTTAATGAGTTTTTCCTATGAAAGATTATGCCGTATTAGTGACGAAAATGAAAAAAAAAAAGTGATTTTTACCAAAAATGTCACTTGAGTTTTACCTTTAAACCAACGATATATTACGTTATAATAAGAGTTGTAATGTCTGTGCGTTTAGAACGCATATAATTCGACAACCATGTATTTGATTATGGCGACAATTTTTTTTTCAATATTTTACTTCGATATTCAAAATATTTTATGAAACATCAAACAATATTATAACAATTTAATTTAAGAATTAATTTGATTTGATTCTATGACAATTTTGTCCATGACTTTCATATACTTTCGTTGTTTCGATATAAACATATAATAAACTCTGTTGTTTCGAGATAAATACAAAGCAACGTAATCACGATAATAAAATATATAAAGCAATTATAATATTTCCTTTTATATTAACAAAATTACACAAACTGTTATTTTTTTATATTTTATAAATCTAATAATTTATGAAAAAAAATTATACAAACACAATTAATTCTTGAATTAAATTGTTTTAATATTGCTTTTTGATTAAAAAAAAATTAAAGCGAAGTAACAAATCAAAAACAAATAATAAAATTATCGCTTTAATTAAATGTGGTTGTCGAATCATTGTTAGAAATTCGACTTTTCTAATCAATTGACATAAAGGTACTCTACCAATTTATTTTTTTTCCACAAAATTTTATTAAATTACTTTTAACTTCTTCGCCGTCAAAAGTATATTTTTGCAACAATACCAACATTTAAATTGAATTAACCCAAACTATCTGACTTAATTTAAAACAGAGGGACGTATTTCTCCCGTGACATAACTATGGTTAGCAAAAAACGTAGACAAAAACTCAAGTGTTTAGACAACAGTTTGTGTCATGTTAACCGTACAGTTATGGGTTGAAAGTTAACTGATAGGGTTAGTAGCGACAGCAAATAAGATAGTAGTTAAAAAATGTACCTTTTTCTGCAGCCCCATTTAAAGAATGAAAGAAAATACATTTATTAAGCACAGACAAAAAAGCACACAATATAATTAACAGCAGATAAAAAATAAAATTCAAATAAAAAGTGTAAAGTGCGAAGTAAGACATTAGCAGAGGAGTGGTTTCTAGTTGTTGTTGAGCTCCTTATGTTCTGAGTTGAGCTCCACGATTACTGACAAATGCTAGCACTGACTGGACAGGTCCACTCAAATCTGTGTGGTTCTTTCCTCAAAAGACCATTTCAGACACAAATCTACATGGTCCTCATGAATGGCCTAACCAAGTTTACGTCTGGGCTTTAAAAGAGTCTTTGACCCCGGAGTTTTTTTTTGCCATTTCTTCACAGGGGTAGTCAGATAGGAAATGTCGACTCCATCCAGCTTTTTTTAATGTTTTAAAGTGATTAGAGTCTGGCCAAGCTAAGTCTGCATAAGGAAAAAACTAATGGAATTTGAAAATCTATAGACGGCAACACCATTCTGTCCTACGAAAAACGAATTTGATACTTTGTTTGTCTTTTTGTTTTTGATAGGTTATTTTGTACAGAGTCTGATATATTCCTGGTAAAGAAAAGTCACTTTAGCACGATGCCACACTGCATCATTTGATACAGTTTTATCATCGTATGGAGGTGGAGCATAGGTGCGACATAGTCTATTACACATAATCTATTATGCAAAAATCAAAAGGCAAAATATCAAAATCATTAGATCTACTTACAACCCCGATACTGACATAGTAGACTGATGTAAAAGTATACCATAAATAAAACTTTTTTAAACTAAGTTTATGCAACTAGTTTCGTAATGTAAATCCGGCTTTATTGCAACACTGTGACGAAATAAACTGCACTTAGTGAAGCGTTTATCTGACAGTTTTTGAACCCTACAAGGCATTAATGCTTGCTTCAAAAACGGTGAAGGAAAACATCGTGAGGAAACCGGCATGCCTGAGAGATACTTCTCGACGGCATATGAAGCCAAGTCAGAGGCCCATGGGCGGCTTTAAAACTTAGTCACTAACAGAAAAGAAAAGAAGATAAATGCTTTCTTTTTCAGCCTATCAAAACAATTCATATTTGTTGCGCTTTCCAATTTTTCTCTATGCAGAAAGGAACTGCGTGAAGCTTCATAAGACGTAAAACTGCTACTGTGCCATTTAACAGTAATTCATGGGGTAATTTTTTTCTTACTACCTATGTTACAAGAACTCAAGTGTTTAGAGTAGTTTGTGTCATGTTAAATCCCACAGTTATAGGTTGAACGATAGCTGATGGAATTAGTAGCGACAGACAAAAAGATAAAGTTATTTTTTTGTTAAAATTTACCATTTAAAATATTGCACCCGGTTAGACTTGGGCTGACCCCAAGTCCGCAATATAGTTGGGAAAACGCTGTGCAGATGATGACGACGAATCGCGATGACGCGAATAATTAACTCGTGCGAACTGCGCATCAAGGACCTGACGTCACACAAAAATCTTGACGTCACACAAATCCTGCATCGCGCAATTAAAGTTTACCGCGCGAACAACATACAGGGTGTAAGGGACAGCCCTCCGCAGACTGATAGGGTGAAGTCAGTATATCATACTAAGATGACCGGTACATGAAATTATTTCAGGAATGTTATGGGAATCCAATTAACCTGATTTGTTTTATTACCTTACACGCAATGTATCGCTACCGTGGCAAAACGCACGTAGGTAGGTAGCGAACGGCAGCGCAGCGAGAAATTGAACAGCTGATTTCACGCGTCGTTTGTTCAACATCCATTGCTGTTTTTTCTGTTTTACCTGTTCTATTTACATTAATGGAATACTGCGTACAGAGAAAGTAATTTTACATTGAAAGAAAGAAATAGTAAATGAAAAAACGCCAAAAAAAAATGAAAATTTTCCTGGGAAAATTTTCGGTGGAATATGATTCAGAATAAGGAGCTGAATGTACCCTGTTAGTTTGTGGAGGGCTGTCCCTTACACCCTGTATATATGACTATCTGACATCAATCGTTGGGCAGTTGCCCGCGAGACACAACACCCGTTTGGTCGGAGTTCTAGTAATAGTTATTAATTATTCTGTGGTTTAAGACTCTCTCACTTTAGAAACCTGGAATCTTGGGGCGCCTAGAATCAATTCTATTATTTTGTAAATTTTGACGTTCAAAAGTGCCATGCCTATTTGAAATAAATGATTTGACTTTGACTTGATTTGTGCCCGGTTAATGGCTATAGCAGTGGTCGGCAAATCACGGCTCGCGAGCCACATCCGGCTCTTTGGCCTGTAGAGTGCCTCTGTACAAAATTGTCGACGAGTGCGAACATAGATACGCGCGGGGGTTGGAGTTCCGGTCAGTAAGCAAGTTATCAAGTTTAAAAAAATGCAATTGATGTGGATATATTTAGTAACCTGTTCCGCTTAGCTATTTCTAAAGAGTCTTAAAAAGACCCTGAAAGAAATCGACTCTGCTGAGCGCAGAGTCTGTGTTCAGTGCTTGGTGTGGCAACACGCCGTGTTCGAGTTCGCGACAAGTCAATCGTCATCCTGAGGATGCCTCGTTGAGAGGTGAAACACGTGTCGATTTCTTTCAGGGTCTTTTTAAGACTCTTTGGAAATAGCTAAGCGGAACAGGTTACTAAATATTTCCACATCAATTGCATTTTATAATGGATTTCCGCAAGGTCACGCCTGAATCAATGAATTATCAAGTTTTATTCAAAATTCAAACTATATTTCAAAGATTTATTTCCAAAGTAGACGAAGAGAAGAAGGACATCGAAAATGGATTCAAAGCTTTCCAATGTCAAATTAGTTTTCAAATAGGAAACGTTGTGGAGTGAAAGAGGATGGGAGTTTTTAAGATTAAGAAAATTGTATTGAGACAGTTTGGACACCCAGAAAGAATTGGCTCTCATAAGAAATCTTAGTCGTTATAGTGTTGACTAATGAGTTTGGCGACCACTGGGCTATAGGCTCGCCACCATTACATGGGCTTAAATATAACTGGCGAAATGTGGGTGTTTTTCACACCTTTGGTTTTTCCTTCAAGGAAACGATGAACTGTATTTTCTTTCCTAATCAACAAAATTATGTTAATTCTTTACTTCATTTTTCTTGACTTTTCTGCTAACTCTACCTTAACCCTCGCTCTGCGCGTGCACATGTCGCCACACCACTACTGTGCGCCACTCACTGTTAGCTCGTCTGTCTCTCATGCTTGGGGTTAAATGTCCCGAAGGTGTTATCTTGGATCACTGGGATTCAAACTCTACTATGTTTTGCATGGATTTGGTGTTGACAAGACATACGTCACACGTCTTGTCGTGTTTTCTTGATGGTGATATATACCGTTTAGAAGTGGTATGTAGAGGTTCTTGTGAAAGGATTCTTTCCTTTCGGGGATTCGATTTTTTGTTAATCATAATCAGTCTATAATGTTCCCACTGCTGGGACACAGGTCTCCTCTCTTTGTGAGGAAGTGAGCTATAATCTACCACACGGGCCCAGTGCAGGTTGAAATGTCACATCTTTTTGATTTTTTAGGGTTCCGTACCTCAAAAGGAAAAACGGAACCCTTGTAGGATCACTCGTGTGTCTGTCTGTCCGTCTGTCACAGCCAATTTTCTCCGAATCTAATGGATCGATTAAGTTGAAATTTGGTACACATATGTATTTATGTGACCCAAATACGAACGTGTAATGTAAATAAATGAATTTTGAATATAGGGGTCACTTGTGGGGGGCAAACAAGAAAATTTAAAAAAAGTTTTGCTAACAGTACCGTGTGATATATCAAATGAAAGGGCTTGTTACGAGGACCTTAAACATATTTTTTATATAATTTTAAAAGATATTTAAGAAATTCGATGAAAATTGACCATTCCCTCCTTATCTCTGAAACTACTGGACTAAAAATTTTGGTATTTTTATATAATTTTAAAATTAATACTTTTACAGATATTTAATAAATTCGATGAAAATTGACCATTCTTATTTCCGAAACTACCTATTGGACAAAAATATTTTGAAAAAAATACATAATATGGTTCTTTACTCATAGATTACAGATTTAAAAAAAAAAATTGAACTTATATTTGCAGGTAGAATGTATGGGAGAACGTGTATTTCAATTACAATGTTAAGTTTGTATTTGGGATAAATTCATCCCAACTACGGAACCCTTCATTGTACGTAGTCCGACACACAGGTGGCCGGTTTTTGGTTCTAGGACATTCCGGTTTCATCACGATGTTTTCCTTCACCGTTTTGAGAGCTGTGGTGATGAAATAATAATTCACACAAATTAAAGCGCCTGGCTGGGTAATTGCGTAACACATTAACAGTAGCTTTCATTTCGACAGTTCAACAACATTCATTGCGTTATTTACGTTGTTTAGCAGACAAATTTTTCGAACACATGAAGCAATGGATTAGCAATATCCGTCAAAATAATTTAGATTGTGATTGATAGTGTATTACGCAGTCAGGGTGCTGTTCTGCTTCCTAGTAAATTATTATTCTCCTTTGATGAGTACTGGTGAAATTAGAGAGAGAAGAGTGTCCGTGGAGTTTATTGCCCCTTCTTCTCCATAGGAAGCTACGCTTCGGAATAGGGAACAATATCTTCATCTTTGTGACGGACCAACTCCTTGGCAATTCAAAAGTGCCTGTCCTAATTGGTTTGAAATAAATGCTTTGAGTTTGAGTTTGATTACTGGCACATTAATTTAAAATTTTGCTCAAAGCAATCTGAATATTGTCGTGTTGGTTACAGTTATTTAAAAGTGTATAAAAAATGCACTGTTTTTTTTTTATAATATCTTCAAAAATAATAAATGCGAAATTGAGTTTATTGATTGTTTGTTTTGGCTTTCACGCTAAATCGGCTGAACGGATTTGGATGAAATTTAGCAAATGGGTAGACCATGAACTGGGTTAGGACATAAGATAGGTACTTACGTTCCCGTGGGATAATTTCTGACCTCCACGCAGGCAAAAGCTAATTGTTGATTGGTTCGTCTATAATTCTATAGTTTCTGAATATAGTGCATTTTGAACATGAACTTGTTTAATCAAGCATTTTAGAATCTTCCAAGCCACCAACATAAACCAATACCTACCCAAAGACTTTGGCTTGAAACTCAAAGCAATAAAGAATAATGATAAAGATTACAATGTGCTCGATCTACCCGCATACGATATTTTTCAGGGTGCCCGAAATCTAGGAGTGCAGTCTTGAGCATAGTTTCTGCAACTTTTATCTAAACGGAGGTGTATTTTGAAGCAATTTATTATACGACTTCAAAGTATTCCTTTTGATATTTTATTTACCTATATTCGTATTGATAACATCAATGTTTTGTAAAAATATTTTGATTTCAAAGAGTGTCCGTGGAGTTTCTTGCCCGTTCTTCACTATAGGTACTCACGGCTACACATCAAGCTATACAAATCCAGTTTAAGTTGATCTCGCATTGTACAGGATTTCCGTAAAATGCGAGGTCAGTTTATACTGGAAATGTATAGCTTGATGTGTAGCCGTGTGTAGCTACTACGCTTTGGAATGGGCAACTAGCTTCATCTTTCTGACTGACCGATCCCTTGACAATTCAAAAGTATCTGTAATTGTTTTATTGTAAATAAATGCTTTGAGTTTGAGTTTGATATCCCATAAACTCTAGGGTATTAATGAGAATATGTCAAAGAATCAACTGGCTTAAACCTAATAATTGTATGAAATATTTTACAAGTTTTTTTTTTGTTTTCATATTTATTAAAAATAATTCGACAAAGTCACGATTATTTATGTAAAAAATGAGAAATATAAAAAAAAAGAAAAAAAAACATTTTAATCTTAGATACCATTTTTGTCCGTAAAAAAAATACAACGTCGCATTTTCTTAGCTTCAAATATGAATGATTGAATTGAATCAAAATTATTTACTCGTACTTATATTGAAACTTAGATAGACACATCGAGTGTTATGTTATCTTCAAAACTATGTATTTTTGGGACACTTTTTCGAGGACTTTTTGTATTTTTTTTATTTATAGAATAGAACCATAGAGTTACCTGTACCTTGAGGGTACCTGTTTATATAAAAAAGCAATATTATAGCCTAAAGGAGAGAATACACTAGAGCATTTTCTCGAACATTTCCAAGTAATGTAACGTTCTTACGGCTGGTACAATAAGGTACAAGCAAAAGCTCAATTTAAAAAAGCATTTCCATGTACAGTGCGTGCCACTAAAGATGAGACTTGACACACCACGTGGTTTGAATTGCGCAGTAGACGATTTATGGGTCTGTTTAGCGGTATGAAGTCTGCGCCGGAGTGTCATCGGGGCGGCGCGCCGCCCCGATGACACTCCGGCGGCAGCGGGCAAGATGGGCTAACTGTGACGAAATAATTTAATTTTAGGGAATATAAAGCGTAAGTGGCAATTAGAAAATATTTTAAAGAAATTAGGGGTATTTATTAATTAAACATAACTGACTAAATATGGGTGTACCTACTACAGGTACAGTGCGTGCCACTAAAGATGAGACTTGACACACCACGTGGTTTGACTTGCGCAGTAGACGATTTATGGGTCTCTTTAGCGGTATGAATCGGGGCGGCGGAAGGAGCGGCGGGAGGCGCGGTCAAGTCTCATCTTTCGTGGCGCGTATTGTAATGTAACTTTCTTGCGACTGCTCGACCCGGTGTTCCAAGTAATGCTCACGGCGAGTGAACGTTTACCAGTAACATTCCTTTTTATTTTGCATTAGCTCATTGTTGAATAGTCTGATCTACAGGTCGCGTGTGATGTGTTTATCTTGCTCGATCAAATGTTACACAAATTCGCTCGTTTGTTTGCAAAATCAAGTTGTAACAAAACGTCGAGTGTCGTGGTCACTGTTTGATTTGTGAAAGGGTGACAAATTAGATCAGCTCGATCTTTTGTTACGTGTAAATATTCTAGTCTATGATACTCACCTTAAGACAGGTAAGGTTAAGGCCCCGACTGCACGTGTAGCGTGACCGTCAAAGAAACGAGTTTTGTCGACGGAAGAATAGACAAAATGACAGATTATGATTGTTTATCTGTCATTGTCTATTCTTCCGTAGACAAAACCCGTTTTTACAGTGGTCATGCTACGCATGCTCGTGAACAAAAAAGGTCTTGTAATCGATACCTACATTATTAATATGAGCTCTATATTTATTTATCTTTTATAAACCTAGATTATTTTCTATTTTTTAAACGTGAGAACGCTGTAGGCTTAGTGTACTGTAGATTTGTTGACCACTTTCTATTTTGTTAAGTACCTGGTCCTTGTTGAAAGACCTACACTGTCCTCCCATACCTATTAACACAATTATTTAAAAATATTGTAAAAGCCAATAATTTTTAAAAAAAGTAACCGTGGAGTTTCTTGCCGGCTCTTCTCCGTAGGAAACGACCAATTGGAACCGTGCACTTAGCTTCTGACGTTTCATAAGTGCCCGTGTAGGTTTATGGGAAATAAAATATATACACTTTAATGACGTCTACATACATACCAACGAATCAAGAATTTTTGAATGCCATTATGCTAAAAGAATAATTATCTATTAGCACGGTAAGTTAATATTAATAAAAGCACAATGCATTCACTAGAATCGAAACCACAACGCATATTTTACCATTCAAAACCACACATATTAATAAACCATAAACAAAACCATAGTCTAAGAGACAAAGAAACATTACGAACAACATCAATACGAAAAAAAAAAACTAAATTCAAAAAAAGAAATGAACGGTTTGGGATCATAGATAATGAAATGTTACCGGCCATGCGTAGAATGACGTCTCTTAAAAAGTGTTTGACGGCCAAATTATAGGTTGGGCGAACGTACCGTACTCAATATAGCTTAGTTTAGGAGCTAGAGAGTTTTGTTTTGTAAATTATTCTTGTGTCGTTGAATTTTGAATGTGTTGTGGTTAGTTCAATATAAGTTTGACATTTATACAGGTTCGAATTAAATTATATAGCAAAACTCCGCAGCTGTGATGGTCGTCGATATCTAAACATTTAATAGAAATAGAAAACAAAGTACAGGTATGAGATCTCAATACCAGAATCTATTACGCACTGGCGTATTTAAAACTAGCTTATTGAAAATAAATGTGATTTGTATCTTTAATAAAATACCTGACCAAATTAAAAACTTTCCGTTACAAAAATGAAAAAAAAAAAAGTTTCACAGAATTACTTGTAGATAAATGTTATTATTATTCTGTGCAGAATTTCTTAAATTATATTCTTTTTTTATAATTTTTATTATCCTCTACTTTGTATTACGTTTACATGCTATTTTAAGGCAGAATGTACATGGATCCTATTATATAATTTTACAACTTATTTTTATGTACCTTCGTTCTAAGTAAATGAAGACCTATTCTATTCTATTCATGATAAAAGAAAAAAAAAAGATATGGTGATTTTTTTTCTAGATTCAACGACCGCTGGTAGTGTAGCTACTTGAAGTGTGAGTTGAAAAAACTTTTTTTTTTGAGATATCGATAACCATTACCTCTGTGAATTTCACACAAAAAAATACTAATATTTCAAGTAACCACACTAGACACATCCTACTAAACTCGAAAGTTTGTGAGGATGGATGGATAGATGTTTGTTACTCTTTCACGCAAAAACTACTGAACAAATTTGAATGAAATTTGGCACACAAATAGCCTATAACTTGGATTAACACATAGGATACATTTTATCCCGATACCCCTAATCCTAAACCATATTTTCATTCTGTTTACTTCATTTCTAACGTATTGTTTTTGCTTACTTACATCTAACTTATAACTTATAGGAAACATGAAAGGGAAATTATCTTAAGTTAACCAATTCTATTAAAAAAAAAAAACTGAAAATATAATTACGATAAAAATCTTGTATTTTCACTTCTTCCTTCAGGAAGACGGCATGTTGAACCATCCATACTTCCAAACTAATACTAATATAAAAAATTGGAAAGTAACTCTGCCCATCTGTCTCTTTTACAGATTTCGATGAAATTTGTCATACAGTTAGACCATGACCTGGGTTAGGATATACTTTTTATCCCAGCAGTACGTTTTCGTGGGACAATTTTCGATCTCTACGCGGGCGTGGACTAGAATAAATTTTTTTTTTTTTTTTTTTTTCCCCCCACACTAGGAATTTCTCCTGTATCGTGGGTGCGTTTCACAAACATTTAAACTCACATGCACAAACAGCCAGACCCGGAACAACTACTTGTAGGTCATACAAATATTTGTTCCGTGCGGGGATCGAACCCGCGACGCGCAGCGCAGCAGTCAATCGCTTAACCACTGCGCCAACCGTGTCGTCAAATTTGATGTAAATTTTGATGTTCAAAAGTGTCTGGCATGTGTCTCTTTGAAACTAGCTCCTGCCCGCGACTTCGTCCACGAGCCTATAAGCTTCTTCAAAAATTGGGCTATTCAATGCAAAAATATTTTTTCAAATGTGACTGGCAGTTCCGGAGATTCCCCTATACAGGCTGTCAGGGACATTTACGCGAAAACTTTTACCATGGGTACATGATTCTGAAAATTTTTTTCGTCGGTAATTTTTTTTTTTTAATCTGCTGTTTCTTGGAAAAGTGTAATACCTACGCGGTGAAAATGTATGGAACCACTTATATGTTCATGTTCAGAATCATGAACTGAATCCATGGTAACAAGAATTCGCACAAACAATAAAAAAAAAAACAAACAAAGGAACAAACAAGCAAATTTTACCTCTTTATAATATTATTAGTGTAGATAAATGATTTGACTTTGACTTCACGAAGCTGCAGGCAAAAGCTTGTCTTCCATAATGGGTACACTATCTCCTAAACTACATCGATGAATCGTAGGAACAACGTTTTTTCATCACACAAAACGCTTGGTTTCCCTTTCTTTAAAGTTATTTCATTGTGAAGGGTTAAACACATGTTCCTCAAATATTTATGATAATATATTTAATTGTACGTTTCTTTATTCCTTTATCGATATAAATTAAAAGTAAAAATAAATAATAGTAGTTTAAAATAAGTTTATTGGGTTGTCCTGTGTGTGTATTTTAGTTAAATTATAGACTACATTATATTAAAATAACTGTTTTGTCAGTGATCCTTGTCGTTATTCTCATGTCATTATTCATCATTGTGTTCTAAACTTTGGGCGACCGAGCTCTGCTCGGGTGAAAATACGGAGAAAACTAATTTTCCCAGATATGAGACCTAGCTAGATCGATTTTTCGCCCCCGTAAACCCCTATATTGCAACTTTCATCGAAATTGTTAGAGCCGATTTCGGGAACGTGAGTACAAATCTATATACAAACAAATATATGTATAAATATTGCTCCTTTAATAGTATAATAAAAATAATAGTATAGTTTAATAGTATAGTATTGGATAAACAAGACATGCTTTAAAAAAAACCCTGTATCAAAAAACCTACTTTTGTGCAAGAAACGTCATATTCGTTTTAGGTTGACGTCAAACGTCAAGCTAAAACGAATATGACGTTTCGATCTTTGCTAGATCATGAGCACAAAAGCTGGCCTTTTATGTCAGTCTTCATCGTCGAAAGACTAACAGTACACACGGCTACACATCAAGCTACACATTTCCAGTATAAGCTGACCTCGCATTGTACGGAAATCCTACACAATGCGAGATCAGCATAAACTGGAATTGTATAGCTTGATATGTAACCGTGTGTACTTACGTAGATCAGCTCTCTTAACACTGTCTGTGCTGGAAGTCCTTCTGGAGAGTTCACTTTAGCGCAAACGTAATGCTGGTGACACCCCTGGAAGGTCCACAGGCCATCCACTATTTATGGTGCATATGTATGGCGGCACGTAGCTTCAAATACCCCGCCTAATAATCATGATGATAATCCAATTTTGATCCGGCCTGTCCCCACTTGCTGTTCTCCCCCAGCGAGGCCCTAAGGTGAGGTTTGTGCCCCACAGCGGGTGCCCTTAGTGAGCGTTCGCTTAATTTTAATTTAGAATAGTTTATTTGCTCCTGGCTGGAGGCTCTAAGTGTAGTAGCTTAAGGCACCTAAAGAAAGGTTCGGTTAAGCAGCCGAGACCTTAGTGGTCAAAACTGCGAGTTGGCATTAAAAAAATAAAAAAAGCGGCGTGGCATCTGAGCTCTATGAAAAGTGGGTGGGCTCAAATGTGTTAAAGCAGTCTACATCGTGTCCCTATTAAGAACTACCTAATCTTACTTTGCTAAAAACCTTATTTAATTAATTAAGCAAATTATATTCAAAAATATAAGGTCTTAAAAGAACGTAAAATTAATAACAAACTATACCTACAGAAAACGTTTGACATACTTAAAACATTCTTTTACAAAAATTCACGAAATCTCAAAATAATTTAAGCAAGCCTTTTTAGAAAATTAAACTTGAATTTGAATTTGGAAAATTCAACGTACGCGCTGTTTTCGGGAATTCTGTTGACAGTTCAAAATGGCGGTGGTAACATTTGGGTGATTAACATTTTTTAAATTATTTATTAGTGATTAATAAATTTATTGTGAATGTGTGGGCAATATTTAATTATCCTAAATCGTTTTTGAGTAAATAAACTTACGAATACGGCGTGTGAATTTTATATTAGGGTTTAGACATATCGTTGGTCCAGATGAACAGGGTATTAACTCAAAAAAGCCTATTTTTCAGGAGAGCGATTTGAAGTTTTCAAATCAATATATTTTCATTTCCGTTAATAATTGGTTCACCTCACTTATATATTTTGTAAACTTACTTTATTGATAATGTTTTTGCACACTGCACGAGTTTGTTAATTTTGCTATTTCTGAGAAAAAATTTAAAATCTACAGGCAAGAACATAATAATACCTTTTTACACAAAAAATACTTCTGAACCAAAGTAGTAACTACAAAATATTATTTTCATAAAAATGCAATTTTGAGGGTCTACGTTCGACTTTTCGATTATTTTTTTAAGACATTATTTAAACATCATGCTTAGTTTGATATGCTATCCTATTTTTTCATGATTTGTTAATTCATTTAGTTATGTTTAAGGAGCATTCATAATACTACCATGTTCCACAAATATTAGGAATAAATTTTCAAAATAATACAAAATGAAAAAAAAATTCACTAATAAACGTTTATTTATTTTTAAAAAATCACATAAAAAATAGTTTTAACATCAGTCTTAGTATTTTAATAAACAAATTTAAATCACTAGCTACACTTTTGAGCACATTAAAGAACGTCGGCGTCGTTGGCTTTGTAGTAGATAACTTAGTAGTAACAGTTTTTTGTATGGTTTACTTATAATAATTAAACGATGGCAGCGTTACAACAATTTCACAGTCTATGTTATTTAGTCTCAGTTTAATTCGACTAGGATTAGAGGAACCAGAATAAAAATAATCATAGGTAATTAAATCTTAGGTAATCATTACAAAAACTTAAACAAAAGAGAAAATCAGACTTAAAAAAAAACATAAAGTGTACTTCTAAATAAAATTGAAATATAGGTAACAGTCATAAACATGTAAACAGTTTCAAAACAGTCAAATCAAAGTCAACTAGGTTTTATATACCTAAATAAAAAAACAAAGGTTTTCATAAAAGCTTCTATAATACCTACTGAGGAATTAGATTTTTTTTCAATTAAACTTATAAACCCGTTCTTTTTTGTTCCGATATTTTAATTTTCTCACTATATTGTTGTTTTAGAGCAATATTTTCTAAAACGGGTTTGCTTCGACGATTTGCAGAGAACAACTTTACCTCTTCAAAATCAGTTTCAGAGTAAGATGTTTTATAAAAAAAATTAGTCTTTGTTTTCTGTTGACACTTTAATGACCTTCATTTCTGTTATTTTAACAGGCTCGTTGTCGGTATTTTTTGTGGTAATGTCTTACCTATCTTGTTAGACATGGCTTTAATATCATAGAAACAATTAAATGCCAATTCATTTAAAGCAAAGGGCTGACCACTTACTTTGGCAGTACGAATCAAAGCATAATATTGGTCTGCTGAATAAATTGGACCAGATTTAAGCGATGCCTTTATTTTTCTTCACTATTTTTTGGAGACATTGCCTACAATTTTACCTGTTGTGTTGTTAGATGGTCATTGAAAGTAGAAGTTGAAGCTATTGGTTTTTCAGGACTATCTTCGGGCACTGAGGTTGGTTCTTTTAAAAGCGTTTCTTGATTAGTTGCTACAAATAATAATGGAAATAGATTCAAATTAAACCACTATTTATAACAAGCAAATATAGTGTTGATAATCTATAAACGAAATACTTATAGATACTTATAATATAGATATATTTATACTTTAAAAGTAATACCTTGAGTAGACATATCCAAGGTCTCATCATAAGAAACTAAAGGCTCTTTCAAACAGGCGCGACACGCGACGCGACACAAAGACACCGCTCGTTGCGCGGCGAGCGGTGTCTTTGTGGCGCGTCGCGTGTCGCGCCTGTTTGTAGGAGCCTTAATGCGGATTCTCCCTCTCTTGGATCAGGTGCTTTAACAGCGTTTCTGATTAAGGTAAGTCTTTGCGAAATCATTCTGTAAAATGAAAAATTTAGGTAGTTAGAGAAAAGAGTTCTTTTCGTAATTAATTCAAACAAATACACGACAAATTATGTTGAATATAAAACTTTTTAGTTTTAATACTATTATTTTTTTAAGATTTTCTAAATAATAAAGAATCATAACCAAAACAAACCCTAAAAATCTACGTTATTTTAAATTTACATAATATTATTCACGATAAATACTTTTTCATCGAGAAAGAATTGCACTAAATTCAAAAAAACTTTTGTGAACATGGTAGTATCTCAAATTAGTTCTTTAAACTAGAAACACCCGTTACAAACCAAATGCAACAATTTATTGTTAAGAAGGTATCAACTTGAAATTACTACTCTATTTCACAAAATAATAGTATTCAAAAAGAACTCACCTTTTAATGAACACTGCGTTTTTCTAGGTTAAAACTGTATATCACAAACGAACGACATCCTTTCACCACAACTCCGCGAGTAAGACTGAATACGACAGTGTTGTTCAAACCGACACGTACAGAAGTGCGAAAGAGACGAAGATACTACCCCGCACCCCCGCCAATTTGACGTCATATCGTTATGCAACCACGTTCGTTAGAAAGATCGCATGATTTGAAGTAGGACTGTATTTTTAGGTTAAAAATCGTAAATTTTGAGTTAATACCCTGTTCATCCAAACCAACGATATGTGTCAAATGATAAATGATTTTATTTCTGTAAATAGGTTTGTACAAACACTTTTACACATCAATCATATTTTAAAAACTAGATGAGGTCGGTGTTTCCTATCTGACTACTCTGAAAAGAAAAGCAGAAACAAACTCAGAGGTCACAGTCTCTTTTAAAGTCCAGACATAATCTTGGTCAGATCATGTGAAGACCATGTAGATTGGTGTCTGAGGAAAGCATCACATAGATTGAGAGGGCCTGTCCATTCAGTGCACGCATTTGTCAGTTACCGCAGCTCAACTCAGAATTTAAGGAGCTCAACGATTCGACAAACAATACCAAAAAAAAGGACATTTGGGTAGGCCACATAAATTACTCAAACTAAACTAATGACCAACTAAACTTATTATCTACTTACCACATAGGCTATTATAATTATAAAAATCGCGAGAAAAGTAATATTAGTGTGAAGGCAGAATTAACAGAACGCCTCCGCATTACAAGACTATCTTGTGATCGTATGCTACATCGTAATATTATTTAAAAAATATCTATGCTATAAGCTCGATAAAAATATAATCAGATTTTTTAAATTACTATCGAAGAATCGAATAACGTTTCGGTACATCGACAAAATTACGAAATCACGTAGCCATTACGAAATCAAATGGTAGCATCCTAAGCTTATCAAAAAACAGTATCATGAGAAAATCGCCAAAATCAGAAGCAAACATCAAAACTTGCTCAATGAATGTTACTTCTACTTGATATCCATACATATTACTATGTATTTCATTCATGCATGCATGCTACTACGTAAATAAGTATATTTTCATTGACAAAGTATGCAAATTGACATCTAAATTTGTTCACTGTATTAAAAACTACCAAATTACTATTCAGAAATTACTTCTAATCACCGAAGAATTTTGAAGTTAAGGGGTATGCTAACGAGCCTTGTTAGATACAAAAAAAAAACTTTACTATTTTTATTTATTTATTTTTTACTTAATAAGGCACCAAGTCCCACTATTTTTACATTTATTTATTTATTAATTAATGAATATGAGACAACCATAGGGAGTAATTTAATAATAAGCCTAGGATGGTCAAAAAGTCGTTTAAAGTTATTTTAACAATAAAATTTAGGCAGGTCAACAGTTGGAGAATGTGAAATGGTAGATTGTAAAAAAGATTTGTTTGTCTTTGGACTGATTCGCCCTATCCCATCGTACTAGTATTAAACTGTATCACGAGCGGATAATCTTCCTCAACCTCAACAGATTCCCACAAGGTTCCAGTTACAAGTCACACAGTTAAGCATAATAAAATATATACTAATCACAAATACATACAATTCATTCATTTGACAGAAGTGCCAAAAGATGTATTGCATTCAAAGTTTGTGGCAATAAGAGACTAGGTACAAGAAAATGGAGGAGTTTCAACCTAAAGCTTTTTAAGTTTAGCCAAACCATGAAACTCTTGGGTGTCACAACTATCGACACGATGCCCTCCAAGTTTTTACGCCTGTAAAAATATTTTATTTTAATTAAATAATTGAGAATTGAAACATATGTAATATAAATATAGCTAGGTAATATCACCGTACATCAGTTTGAAATGACAGTGAGTTAAGGTAGGCAAATGTATGCTACCAATATGTACATTTTTAGAGTTTTTAAACATTTAAAAATATCATATAAAAGTTTCATTCTAATTACCTATGTTTTTTCTTATGCAGCTGGATCGCATCACCTTAACTTAACCCGTCGGCTGCCAGCATCAGATACGGCATTGTTTCTCGTGGGCGACTGTAATATATATTTAATTGTAACGCCCTGCGACGCCCACTGGGTATTTAGTGCAGTTCGGACGGAACATAGGTTATGTGGAGCGGTTTAGTGCTAAAGATTTTGGAATGCTGGTTTTATAGGTTTTGTCGTAGGGCTGAGCAAATGGCTTCTTAACTACGTGTCGCAGCGTGGATTCGTAAATGACACAAATTATTATGACATATCTCGGGTCCCTGGCGTCCCGGATCTTTGGAAGGCGTACGATGGGCCGAAGGCAAGTTGCAGAGGCCCCTTAGACAATGTCAAGTGTTAAGTCACCAACAGAATTACCTATATTTGTATGCACTATGCAAGTACACCCAAGGACAACCCCCGGTTAGTGGAAGACTATTGCAGAACATTCACACAAAAGATATTAGGCTATGGGTATGGATGGCAATTGTGGATATTATTACGGCTTACAATCAAGAACAACTTTAACAAAATACACTAAAATTATACAAGAAATTGTAGTACACAAAACACTCCCCAGATGCAATTAATTTCTAAATTATTTTTCACTGCCTCGTTGGTCTAGTAGTCGCAAGGCACTATTGCTGAACGTGAAGTGCTAGGTTCGATTCCTGGGTCGGGCAAAGTGTTATTGAATTTGACCATCTGGAATCACGCAGTAACAGCCGAAAGTCTGTATTTGTACCCGGTTGATGGCAATAGGCTCGACACCTATTACATGGGACTTAAACATAACTGGCGAAATGTGGGTGTACTATAATAGTTACACCTCTACCTAACCCTTCGCGGAATACAGTCGTGATGTTATGTTATTTTAATGTTATGCTATTATTTATCACATTTCATTTTTATTTTTGTTTTTTCGTATTTCGTTTCGGCCGATTTAAATGTTTCTTCCTTCAACACACATGTTTCAATGCCATAAATCACTTAACTGTCACTTGACGCTACCGTCAAACGAAACCAAACTTATAAATCTCACTCCGCTTTACTTTTAAAAGGAATCTTATCTCGATGCAACATCTATGTTCCTCAATATGACAAAAAATATGAATTAAAAAATCTCTTATTCAAAGGATTATTCTAGAGAAAGCTTTGTGAATGGAAAGATAAATTATTATTAAACAATATATTCATACACTCATCTTATATAACTCTAGACATACTGACATAATCGTCTTCCATTCATCCACGAACACACAAATAACATTTAAATAAAATAGGAAAATTAAACGTTTTATAAAACAAAAAATTTATTTTAAAGATACGCATGCATTCTTGTTACCACTTGATAAATGTCCCAAAAAAATAACAACAAAAAATATTTAAAAAAACACAACGTGTTTAGAAAATAAAAAAAAATCAACTTTTGAAGTGCTAACATCTGGTCCACTCATTTCTCTGACAACAGTTATTTGGTATGTCCATTCCCACGTATTCGATTCCTTTGCCAGCGGTGGGCAAGCGCAGTTTGGGGTTGAATAATTACTGGGGTATTTAAAAAAACTTGCACTAATGCATTTCTTGTTAGTAAAACTTTTTATGCAATTAGTATTTTTGTTTTAGAAGTTTAAATTGCACCTGTTGAATAAGTCAAGAAATATCTTTCACTCCATGCATTATTTCAAACACAATTTTAGCTATTCTTTTTTTCGGGTGACCACTGAAAATTAGCGTTGTGCTGTGGGTCCCCCATAGCACAGCATCATGCTGAGTGGAAGCCTTCTTGTCACAGTCATGTCGTGCAGCTGCCGACTAATTTCTGTTTTAAGCTCGTGATTTATTATGTACATTTTGTTGTTTTCTGATTACTCTTGTCTTTAATGTATGCACGTGTTTCTGTGAAAAATAAACCTATTTTCCTTTCTATTCAGAAGTACCATCGGGGTAACGTATATCTAACCAATTTGAAAACAAAATCCCGTGCACACGACCCTTTTTTTCGTAGATAAGCGTTACTAAAGCGGCCGAGAGCTGCAAGCAAAAATAGTCCTTACTTAGTTCAGATATGCGTTTCTTCGATAATACTTAATTTCTAAGAATTAGATCGAGGATATACCTACTATGACACTAATGATCTTTCGGATTGTAGAGGAAGGTTACCGGTAACTTTTCTGGCATTTAAGACTAGTATTTCAACTACTTCTGTCTATATGTATTGTATATCTGGGGATTATCATGCATTAGTGCCAACTTTACCTATGAAACTAAAACTATGAACTCAACTAGCTTATTTTTTTTTTAATATGCGTGCAAAAGTGATTCCGATATCCTATTTACAGAATAAACAATTTCTTAAATCTCAAATTCTTTATTGCGTACCAAGTAATTATATTAGTCACAATTATGGACCCTGTCGGGCACAGCATAGGTCAAGTAGGAGAGAGGAGGAAGAGCACTGGTCGTTTAATGTGACAAATTGTATTATTAGTTAAGTAGTTAGTAAGTTATATATTTATTAATACAGAATTCAATTTAAGAATTATAATTATTGTTTTATAAATTATATACGTTTATTTATTTAGTAACATTAGAATAACCATTTATTTTAAAAATTATTCATATTAATTATGAATTATTGTTTTATTTAGTTATTTTTTTTTTTTATTGCGTAATTAATATTTATTATTCCTAAGGTAAGTTATTTATTGAATGCTTCACATTTTTTTATATTTTTTATTTATTATTGTTTATTTTGCGTATTATGAGTCTTTGTAGATACAAATGGATACCTAGTTTTGAAGTTACCTATAATTTATCATTTAAGTATTCGCTTATATTATAGTAGGATTTGCTTACAAGAAAAAGTTTCAATTTATTCATAAAGATATTATATTTATTTAAATTCTTTATTATTTTGGGTAACTTATTATAAATTTTTATGGACATGACAAAGGTACTGTTGGAGTGCATTTTTAGTCGCGATTTTGGTAAGTTTAGTCTATTTTTATGTCTAAAAATAATTTTCGTTTGTATGTCCTCTCTTTTTGTAAAGAATTCTGGGTACTTACGCACGAACTTACAAACTTCAAAAATATAGAGACAGGGTAGGGATAAAATCGCACCCTTAGTAATATAAGGGCACAACTAAATATTAAGGTTTTGAGTTTTTGTGTTAGATGGGCTCAATATCAACTGTTGTACCATGGAGAGGTTCGTGTGAAAGTGACACAATTACAGTATTCGCTTTAATATTGTCTTTTTTCTCTTTCTGTGAAAGCGAATAGGTAAAACAGTTGATATTGAGCCCATCTAACACAAAAACTCAAAACCTCAATATTTTGAGTTGTGCCCTTATATTACTAAGGATGCGAAATGTTTAGTTCCTGAAAATGGGGTTTACAGCTATCGGTGACCTCACTATTTACTAAGATTCTAATTAGTTTTTTTTGTAGGATAAACAGCGTGGGCGCGTCAGTGCTGTTGCCCCATAAAATGACACCGTATTTGAGCCATGCGTACGCCACGCATAGTACGTTACTAGTGCAGTTTTAAGGTCTGCGGTTTTTTTGATCTCGAGGAGGGCGTATGAAAATTTAGATATTTTTGCTCTTACTTTCTGAATGTGTGACTTCTAATTTATATGAGTATCAATGTTTAAGCCTAGTAGTGTGAATTTATCAACTACTTCTAATTTATTATTTTTAAAGCTAAAGTTTATATTTATTGGTATTTTTTGGCAAGGGTGGAATGAATTTTAGTTTTGTTAAAGTTAATTTCGAGGTTATGTTCAGTCATCCAATTTGTTGTAGAATCTAGTCTATTTCATTTCATTTCATTTCAAACTGAACGCGATCAGCACATCTAAATTACGTTTTAGAGCAATGATGACACTGACAACTCTTGATCGCGTTCAGTTTCATTGGTGAAGGTTAATTTCTGACAAAAACTGTCATGTGATGTGCAACTATTACTTTCACGTTGACCTGCCCTAATCTTAAACTGCCCTGCAAACGGTTAAAGTACCTAAAGGCCCTGTAGGTGATGGGTACGTAAGAATAACCTATTGGTAGGTAAACTTTCGACAAAACTCAAAAATGAGTCTTTACTATAATTTTTTAAAATTCGTTTTTCATTTATTGAACCTAAAGAAAAGAAAAAAAAAGAAAGAACAATTGTTTATTCTGCACAAAATAAACGCACATGCCAAAAAATATTACATAAAATGTACTTTCACAAATTAGCCAAAAGCCTCGTAGCCAAGTAGTAGAAATATGTCAAGATTGTCTATTACTTGAATGTCAGAGCCATAAACAATTTTTATTGCGTAATATTACCAACGAGTGTTACAACACTGGCCATTGACAGCTTATAAACAAACAATAATAATTTAATGACAAAACCTACTTGCTTGCTCGCAGCTTCGCTCGCGTGGACGGGGAAAATTATCCCATGGGAACGTACTGACGGGATTAAAAGTATTTTATGGCCTAACCCAGCTCATGGTCTACCCATGTGCCAAATTTCATCCAAATCCGTTCAGTCGTTTCAGCGTAAACGCGTATCAAACAAACCAACTCACGTTCGCATTTATAATATTTAATTAACATACAAGTAATATGGCATGGAATTCTAACTAACAGAATACTTATACAGATTTAACAGTGGGTCAGATTAAAGGCAGATCCCTGAGTAGACGCAGCCTGTATCTTGTTGACTCAAAAGATCATGGTGGCCCAAAAAAACTGTCTCCTCTTCAAATTCGTAGGTGATACATTAAATATAACTCTGCGCCATTTCTGACAAACTCGACGCTAGTGCAAAAACTAAAAATTGTTAGCCACTAAAACAGAATTTTAAAAGCGCCTAATTGGTCTAAACGATTTGTGTAGTGACAAAAATAACATGCCTTCACGACCTAAGTGAGAAAACATACGGGAGATGAATGACGTATTGGTAATTCGCACGAATTTACTCGCCTGAATCGGGCGAATCGACACTTTTAAATAATATTATTTTTTCTTGAGACGATTCGCATGAAATTAATTTATTTGTAGGCGAATAATCCAGCGTTAGATATAAGATGTTGCATTGGATAGCAAAGAGTTAACATTGATCCAATGACAGGCCAGTGTCAATTAATTCCAGCACTGGGTCAATGTAAATGTGCCTGCAATTCCGTAATAATTTGGTACTTTTTAACTTTTTAGAGTACCGTACCTCAAAAGGCAAAAACGGAACCCTAATAGAATCACTTCATTGTCCGTCTATCTGTTAGTCTGTCAAGACCCTTTTTCCCAGTAACGCGTGGAGAAATCAAGTTGAGATTTGTATGAAATACGTAGATTTACGGTCCCTTGGAGGTCTAAAAAAATCAAACTTCTATGTCAACGTAATAAAAAATACGGCCATTTACAAATGAATAAGTCCGAAAATCGGTAATTAGTAGTTTTGTAAACGCTTTTTTTTGCGATAATAAACTTATATTTGCAGTTGGAGAATTGACAGTGACGTTTAACGATGTAAACAATGTTAAGTTTAGTTTGTTTTGGAATAAATTCAACCCTTCATAGTGCATAGTCCAAGACTTACTTGACCGGTTTTTTTTAATTTTTCTGTCGATTGCAAGCAGTGCCGTTCCAAATCACCTCCCGTATAACAGCATCACTTCAGAAAAATGTCACGTCATCCGATAACATCTAGACATTGCTACAGATCGGCGTCTCATTATGATCTGCAAAAGGCAACATTGTTCTACCTTGTTCCTCTTTTTACTGGCGTGAAGCTTCACTGAAAGTATTTAAGGCACGTTGTAACATGAGTTCTTTTTGAAGACTTGCGAGAAGAAGGAATGGGTGTAAATGTGTTTTTTTTCGTGGGGTTTCTTCATTCGTGGGTCCTGCTTGATGAAAGGTTTGTGGGTATAAGAAATTGTTTAATGAGTGTGAGGGACAGCATCTTCGAGAATATATTTATTTAAGTAAGTAATATAATATTGGTAGGTACTTAAGACCCTGTTTTTATTTTTATTAGTAATGTTCTGCAATAGTCCTGCACCAACCGGGGTGCACATGTGTAGTCCATACAGGGATAATCGGTTGGTGCGTCATTCCATATTAAATTGTCGAAGGGGACTCTGCGAGTTGGCTTCGGCCCCTCGTACGCCTTCCAAAAGACCGGGACCCTAAGGTCCCGAGATATATAAATATATGAACAAGTATATAAAAAGAGGGGGAGGAATAATCATTCTTTATTTAATAAAGAACATTAACAGCATATACATTCAACATTCGTTTACAAAAGTAGGTATTTAGGAGAGGTCATCATCTGTCTAACCTTTTTCCGGGTCGCCTTCCAATCTAACCGGATGCAGCTGAGTACCAGAATTTTACAAGGAGCGACTGCTTATCTGACCTCCACAACCCAGTAACTGGGCAAACGAGACCCCTTGGTAAGACTGGTTATCAGTCTTTCGGGCTTCCAACTACCCGTAACGACTGTCAAAGATCTACAAATGACAGCTGAGACTAACGGCTTAAAATGTGCTTTCCGAGGCACGGAGGGGTCTCAATATGTAATGGATGCTCACCCATCCACGGACCGACATCGGCAAGCGTAGCTTAACCTTCGATCGACCCGTGCGGCTGTTATTATTTAGCCACGAGCCCTTCTACTTAAGAGAGATATTACTGCTAATGTAAGCATAACTTTTAAAGAAAAAAACACATTGGACAGAAGCTGCATAAAAACAAAAAGTACAATTTAAAAAAAGTGCTACAAAATAAAATACTAGAGAACACAAAGTACAGGTCGTGCCATTAAAGATGAGACTTGACGCACCACGTGGTTTGACTTGTGCAGTAGACGATTTATGGGTCTCTTTAGCGGTATGAGGTCCCCGCTGGGGCGTCATCGGGGCGGGGGAAAGAGCGGCGGGAGGCGCGGTCAAGTCTCATCTTTAATGGCACGAACTGTAATGACGGGCGTGAACTTGTCGTGGGACTATTCTCTCTTCTTCATCGTCGTTCCTTTAATGCTGAGGATCGCGACCACATACGACGCATCTCCAAGCAATGCGGTCTTCTGCAGTGTGGACCGCTTGGTAAATGCTGCCTGCCAACAGTCTTCTTGATCGCGTCTAACCAGCTCACCGGTGCTCTGCCTTGAGGGCGTTACACTTCCACCCGGCCTAGTAACATGAGCCTTTCCAGACCATGCTTAGGCGAACGCATAATATGTCCGAAACAACTAAGGGCACGCTTCTGGCATATTGTAGAAAAATATTAAAAGTTAAGTTTTATAATTCTACTTTCATAGAAATTATGTGACTAAATGATAATTGTCAAGTTTTTTTTTTCCGAATACCATCCACGGAGTCTTGAAATAAGAGTAAGGTCTTGGAAGAGTCGTGACGGAATGAAGAGTTGTGAACACTACCTTGGCACTGCTGAATCGACGATTTGACTTTATGGTTTATCGTATCGTAATTGATGACGTTTTAGACTACGAGGAGGTGCAGGAAATAATCTCTTTATGTCAACGAAATAATAGTACAGCGACACCTAAATGAACTCCTAAAAAGCGCGCTGTTAAATTTTCAACTTTCAGTGCTAAGTAGAGCCTTCAAAATCCCACAGCGCGCTTTTTTTTGACCAAAGAAAAAGAACTAGACTGTGTGAGAGATGATAGTGCTAAAAAGGGAGTGACTAGTGATTATCGCTCGAGCGTTGGCGGCACTATTGGTCTGCGGTCGGGCTGCACCTGTCGCCTGTCACTTGTCCAACGACGTGTCGCTAGATACGGAAAGTATTTCATAGAAATTCATAGACACCAGTCGTGTCTCGGCGACACGTCGCCTGCAGTTGCCGCCTGCGGTCGGGTACGGAAAAGTAATAATAATAATAATAATAATAATATTTATTCAAAAATTACAAGGCATAAAAATTAGTACAGCTTTGCTTAAATGTAAATTATATTCCTAAGACTTACGTGCCTGAACTAGGTAATCCTGTGTTTCAGGCGAGAAGAGCTTAAATAGACTTAAAAAAATAAATAAATAAATAAATCTGTAGGTTGACAATAGATCACTAATAATATGTTGAGTACCTTAGTATCTAAATTCGAAAAATACTTAACTTAGGTGAAATTTGTACATGTATTCACTTTAATACAGTTAGTAAATTCTCTGTATCTTCATAAGACATACTTTGGAGAGCATCCTTGAGAATTCTCTTACAATTTGTGTAGTTCAGGGAATAAATGTTTGCTTTCGAGTTTAGTTTATTATAGAGAAGAGGGCCGAGGTACAAGTAAAATTTGGATACAAAAGCATGTTTTGATGTATTTTGTGGACAAACTATATCTTTACGTCTTTTATTAGTGTATGCAGTGCTGTAAGGTAGAGCTGTGTGTTGTTTTAATACAATACCCATTATAAATAGCTGTCGAACTGTTAATACTTCACAATATTTGTAAAGGAGGTTAGTAGGAAAAAGGAAAGGGCGGAAAGTAGACACTTTGAGAATCGCCCTTTGAGCTCTCTCGATGGTTAGTAACATTGTTTTACCTGCTCCACCCCATGTGGTAATACAGTAAGTTAAAATTGATTGACATAGAGCAAAGTAAACTTGTCTAACGATTTTTGGGTCAGCAATATAGCGTAACTTTTTAAAAACAAATATCAACTTGCGAATTCTATTATTTAAAGCTTGTATATGTTGTTTGAACGAAAGTGTTTCATCTATTATAACACCAAGGTATTTTGTTATATTTGTCATTTTAATGTTGGGACAAACACATTGGTTACCTGTAGGAATTGTGCAATAATGAGCATATAATGTCGAGGTAGTGCTTGTTGATGTTTGCTTGCGCATCGAAAACTTAATGTAAGTTGTCTTGTCTGCATTTAGTGTTAGTGAGTTATCTTGAAGCCATTTATTAACAATATTGAATCCATGTTGCGCATGCTTGTAGACATTTTTTTCCGACTCAGCCGAAAATAGAAGGGCAGTGTCGTCAGCATAAGAAACAATTAGGCCGTGATCTAGATTTAGATTACAAAGATCGTTTATGTATATCAAAAAAAGTGTAGGCCCTAAAATACTTCCTTGGGGAACGCCGAAGGACGTGTTTTTTTCAGTATCGCTGAGAATATTACCAATTCTTACACATTGGGTACGATCTTCTAGATAGCTCTTAAATAATTTCAGCTGAGTGCCTCGGATACCCAAGGCTTCAAGTTTGTGCAACAGAGTAGGAATAGAAACCGTATCAAAAGCTTTGGCGAGGTCCAGGAAGATTCCTACCGTGTGGTTACCATTATCAAGTTCTTGTGCTAGATAGTCAGTCAGATGGTGCACGGCATCGTCTGTTGACATTTTAGGCCTAAACCCAAACTGCCGTTTAGATAAAATTGATTTATCCTCCAAGTATTTGTAAAGCCTTTTATTCATAATTTTTTCTAATATTTTAGACATAGTAGGTAGCAAGGAAATGGGCCTATAATTTGTCACTTGATCTTTATTGCCTGATTTGTAAACAGGGACAACAACAGCTTTTTTTAGACACTCGGGGAAAAGACCTGTAGATAAACATTTTTGGAAAATATAAGTTAGGGGCGGTCCCAAAATGTGCCTGAACTGTTTAATAATTTTATTTGATATGTTATCCCAGCCAACTGCACAGTCGTCCTTCAAACTCATAATTATTGTTTCCACCTCAGTCTCGTCAGTGTCTAGCAACACAAAGGATGATGAATTAGTGTTACACGTAAATGGTGTGCTTGTTAGATATTGTGACTGGCCCTGAACTTTTTCAGCCAAACATTTACCAACATTGACAAAGAAATTATTCGCAATGTTGGCAGATGCTAACTGTGATGAGTGTGCGTGTAATAAACCTGAAGATGACTGATTTTGTTTCGAGTTATACGTTACACTTTTAATAAAATTCCAGATTTTTTTACTATTTGTACCAGCTTTTTCTAGAGCAATTTTATCGTAGTTGCTTTTTACTTTTCTTAGGAGATTATTGCAGAAGTTACGATATCGTTTATACGACAGTTGCAAAATTAAATTATCTGGATTATATTTAGTTTTCATATGCAGTTTATCTCTATTTTTCATACAGCGAATGAGTCCTGTCGTGATCCATGGTTTTATGTTGTAGTTTTTGTTATTTCGCCGAGATATGACCGTGTTTTTCTGAATTGCATGTTGTACATTTTTGATTAGATACAACATACAAAACTGTGGATCAGCGGAATCGTAAACTGGGTCAAAGTCGATATTGCGTAAATCTTCTTCAAGTTTATTTACAATTAAACTAGAAATTGTGCGAGTGTCTACTTTTGGTAATTTACAATTTAAAATAAGTAGGGTAGCATTGTGATCGGTTATTGTGGAATTAGTTACAAGGGAAAGTGCAGGGAAATTCGACTTGAGCATAATATGGTCCAAACAGGAACCACTTTGATGTGTAGGAAGCGTGTGAGCAGGAAGCAAACCATGGAAAGCGCATAAGTTAAGGTATTCCTCAGCGGATGCGTCAGCACTTTCTGGAAGAATATTGATATTAATATCTCCAACTAAAATAGTATTTTTGAAAGACGACAGGTTCTGCAAGGTGTTGTTTAGAGAGTCAGTGAAATTGTTTATATTTCTAAAAGAAGGGGGTCGATATAAGGCAATTATAGCTAATTCTAATCCAATTTTAATTAACAATCTGTTACAGTCTTAATAGAGACGAATGGGAGAAAATGACATGTTGCGCTGACGACAAATAAATTGAGATTAGGGAAGGAAAATGATGATAATAATGATGATGATCTGATGTCGCCTAGTGAACACGGTCACTAAATAACTATCTCATTATCAATTACTTACAAGGCAGCTGACGAAGTGCAGGGCAGGTCAAAATAACCGTTTGCAGTTGGTGCACACTTGGTCAAAAATTTTACACTTCATGTTCCGTTTATTACGATAGGTATAAGCATAATCAGCTTCCTCTCTGTGAGAGGGAGTGGGCCATTATCCATCACGGGCCCAGTGTGGGTTGGTAGCAAGTATTAACCTAATATAAGGGTGTCGGTAAACCTGGACTTATAGTTAATATAAGTCTGTAATCGGCAACCCGTCTTGAGCAAGCGTGGTGATCAATGCTCGTGCCTTCTCTGTATGAGAAGAGGCCTATGCCCTGTAGTGGGACAGTAATAGAATGGTTTGTGGTTAAGTAATAACAGCTGCACAGTTCAATAGATCAGGTTAAGCTACAATTGCCGCGGTTGGTCCGTGGATCGGAGGCCATCTTTACATACCGAGAACCCCTCCATGCCTCGGAAAGTACGTTAAGCCGTCATTTGCAGATCTTTGACTGTTTTTACAGGTCGTCAGAAGCCCGAAAGTCTGACAATCAGTGTCTCCCAGTAACTGGGTTGTGGAGGTCAGATAAATAATCGCTCAACATAAAATAATGGTATTAAGCTGCATCCGGTTAGACTGGAAGCTGACCCCAACGTAGCTAGGAGAAAGCTAAGCAGATGGTGATGGTAGATAGTTGGATGTCTAGAACGGTATTAATAATAAAGTAGACTATGAAATATCTCACGAAAGATATCCGAATGAAAACAGTGAATATATTGAGTGGCTTGTCAAGCCTCGTAGTGACGTGGGTTTAGTGCGCTATCTGATAAGAGGCGCAGACGAACGGTTTTACAGCTGCTGGGAAGCGTTTCTTTAGCGTTTTTTCTTGTTGTTGAATGGGCGTGATAGTGTCGGTTATTAAAATGTATGCTTCTTTCTATTCAATAGACTGGTTGGTAACTGTTATTATATTATTTTAATTATTGTGAATGTGAAGACAATGTGGGTCATTCCTTTTTGTTTTGCTTTTAATTTTTTCTCAGTTAGTTCTAATTATAGTCTGACAGTTTGAGTAATTTATGCGGCCTACCGAAATGTCCTTTCTTTGGTATTGTTCGTCGAATCGTTGAGCTCCTTAAATTCTGAGTTGAGCTGCACGATAACTGACAAATGCGTGCACTGACTGGACAGGCCCTCTCAATCTGTGTGATGCTTTCCTCAAAAGACCACTTCAGACACCAATCTACATGGTCTTCACATGATCTGACCAAGATTATGTCTGGACTTTAAAAGAGACTGTGACTTCTGAGTTTGTTTCGGCCTTTCTTCTCAGAGTAGTCAGATAGGAAACGCCGACCTCATCTAGTTTTTACAAATATGGTTGACGTGTAAAAGTGTTTGTACAAACCTATTTACAGAAATAAAATCATTTATCATTTATCATGTTGTTGATGAACAGATTTTACGAAAAAATCGCCTTTCTAAACATTAAGTTCTACTCCTAAGTTATTTCAAAATCAAAAGTCATTAAAACTACCTGAGAATTATCACTATGTGAACGTCAAAATTACATTAAGACAGTCCCCCAATACGCCCGGCCTTCACCATTTTCTAGTGCTTTAGCTTAGAAGAAATGGCGCAACAAACTCCCCAGCAGCACAGCTGTCGGTTCAGTGAGAAGAACTTGATTCTATACAATAGTAACTTATGCAAAGTAATTAACATTACGAAACAGAAAACATTAAATCAAATTATTTGCCATGTGTGCCAGCACACGTCAATATTCCAACAATTACCTACTCTCGTGAAGTCACAGATTAATACCTACAGATGGTTCACTCTGCAAAATCATTTAAATGCGGAGTACACCTATTCTGTGGTGAAGTGTCTGTTATCCTTGAATATTTCACCGATTGTCATCTATACTAAGAGGTAAAATTTGGTTGTTTGTTTGTTTGTATGTGGAGGGTGATGTCAGGAACGTCCAGTCGAATTTGAAAAATTCCTTTTACATTAGATAGTCCAATTCTTGAGGAAGATTTTAGACTAGCGGACGAGGTCGCGGGCAGAAGTTATTCCTAGATATAAAGAAAAGAAAGAAAGAAATAAAGAAAGAAAAATAAGTTTATTTGTCACAGAAACATGGATACATGAAAGGCAAGAGTAATCAGAAAACAACAAACAGTAGATAATAAATCACGAGCATAAAACAGAAATTAGCCGGCAGCTGCACGACATGACTGTGACAAGAAGGCTTCCACTCAGCATTATGCTGTACTATAGGGAACCCACAGCACAGCGCTGATTATCAGTTGTCACCCGGCAAGACAGTGATTGCATTAATAATTCGAGCTTATTAATGTCCCACTGCAAGACAAAGTCTCTTCTCATACAGAGAAGGTACGAACATTGATCACAACACCTACACGAGGCGGATTGGCAATTTCAAACTCGTGTTTTATAAGTCCAGGATTCTTATGGGTGAGATTGCGTTACAAAAACTTTATAACTTGATTTCAAGTCCCTCATCAAAGAAAAAAAAAAATATACTTATACTACTTTACTTAACTTAAAATACCATTTCAGACACTAATCTGCATGGTCTTCACATCACAATTTGACCAAGATTATGTCTGGACTTTAAAAGAAACTGTGTCCTCTGAATTTGTTTCGGTCTTTTTTCTCAGAGTAGTCAGATAGAAAACACTGAACAAAAACAAAAACATTACTTATTTTTGACGTTTTCTGCATATCGCGTGGTTAGTGACTAACCTGGTGTCAATTTTTTTTAAAGCCGCCTGTGGGCTCTGACTTGGCTTCAAATGCCGTCGAGAGATATCTCTCCGGCTTTGATTTTTGACGTGTTAAAGTGTTTGTAAAAACCTACTTACAGAAATAAAATTATTTATCATCAGGTGATTTAGTTATCAAACGAGAGCCTATCTCTCAATAATATTAAAAAATATATAATAAAAAACTATATATATTAAAAAACGCGCGTCTACATCGTAAAACCCAAAAGATATAGTCAAAACATGTCCAGTAAAGTAATTCGGAGGCTCGGACACTTATTAGTTGTGTTTTTTGTTGATCGTTATACATTAGCTGTCACTCCGATCAAAATGATATAAACAGGTATGAACAGAAGGTTCACTCCACTTAATAGCTTGCTTAGAACTTGCGTCGCAGATATTTTTGAGATTGCCTTTTGTCACGGTGACTCTAAAGTAAAAGGTTTTTTTTCAAAGTTATGTCGAATTGACGGGGTCCACTAGGGCCGATGCCTGCCGGGGTTGCGAAGAAAACCGAAACGGAGATCGTGGCCCCCGGCAACAGGGCACCTGAAGGAACACGGGTGGGTTTTAGTTAGTAAGAGTCTGACACACCCTCTCGCTGCACCCAGAGCGGGAAAAGTTATTTGATAATTTCCCACCCAAAAAAAAGGAAGGCATAAAAATTACAGAAATGTGGAAATTTAACGTAAAATTGAATAGAATAGAATAATATTTATTTGCTTAAAAACATGAGCATACATTAACAAGAGCATACATGTTTTTACGTAACAGTCATAGGCAGTGATCGGAGTAGGTAGATTGATTTTACGTACTCCATCATGAATAGTCATAGAAATCATAACATGGATAAGCCTTTTTTCCGGGATTTCATTTTGGTACTTACGGGATTGAATCAAATATTGTAAAAGTAAGGATTTTTAAACTACTACATTAGAAATTTATAGAATGGATAAACATTTAAAATTGTTTTCTTTTTATGTATCAAGTAATAAAGTGAATCTTACTGTTGTGCGTCCATTCGAAACTTACATAATATGACTAATTTAGTAGTTATTTCTTGTAAGTATATTATCTGCTGCTTGTAATTATTGCTATTGTTGAATAAATAAATAAAAATATCTTTATTCTATACTTCTTCATATTTTTTCGCATTCAATGCAATAACAGCAAAAGGGAATTCAGCATTTCTTATTCATATTGATGTATTCTTTATTCTACACATTTCAACATTTGAAATTCCTTAAAAAAATCTTAATAATTTCAAAATCCCGGAATCCCGGAGGCGTATCCCTACTAATATATATGTGCCAGATCATTGACCTTAAATCAATCTACCTACTCAGATCACTGTTGATAACACAACTCTAATTCTTTGTCAAAAAATTCTTATAAAACACCAAATTGGTGTAGCGTATCAACTTTATAAACCATTAATTTCTTGGAGTGTCCTTATGTCATACCTACCTACAATTCATTATTAAAATTATATTTCACTAATTAGCCATATTTCTTATTTCCATACAGTAATATTGCCAAATTAATCAAAACAGGAAACTATTTGACAGCTATTTGCGACGTTGCCAACTTTTGGATGAACGCTCTTAAGGAAATGGTTAGGAAGATAAATCATTAACCTAAAATGCCTCTACTCACACTTCTTAAACTGACTACGGCAAAGCCATATGAGGGTTATGATTAAATTTTTGGCTTTTTGTCTTGCCGAATTTTAGGAAAATTTTATTTGATAGTTGAAAATGGAAGAGCCGGTTTTTGTAGGGTTCAAGCTAACAACATTATTTGATATTGTCTTGCACTCCTGCAACATAATTTTTCTATCTGTGGCAACCCTAGTTCCACTTTGCACCACCAAGACATTAAAGATGGCGCTGCAACCGAGAGTTTAATTGACAGACGTTAAGAGTGGAGCAATCTGAGGACTATGTGGATATCATTATTATTTTCATTTCTCAGCTAGTTTTAATGATGGTCTGGCAGTTTGAGTAGTTTATGCGGCCTACCCAAATGTCCTTTCTTTGGTATTGTTCGTCGAGTTGAGCTCCACGATTACTGACAAATGCTTGCACTGACTGGACAGGTCCACTCAAATCTGTGTGGTTCTTTCCTCAAAAGACCATTTCAGATACTAATCTACATGGTCCTCATATGGCCTAACCAAGATTATGTCTGGATTTTAAAAGAGACTGTGACCTCTGAGTTTGTTTCGGCCTTTCTTCTCAAAGTTTTTTTTTAATAAGACGTGTAAAAGTGATTCCGATATCCTATTTACAGAATAAACAATTTCATTTCATTTAATTTTATTTCAGAACTTCTGACATTTCTATCCGATGTCATCTGTCAATCTGTTTTTAAAAGTATATTAATGAGGCCTCTCAAACGACTGTTGTTTTAATTTCTAACTGACCACTTGCTTGACATTGTTGTACAAGAATGTTGGACTTATCTGATGGACTGACAGTCTGGCTTGACAACATGTTAGTTAGATAAAAACTTATAAGGCTGTTTGTGTAACTAACTATTATCATTTTGATGGACACGGACCAAAGGGCAATGCCTGCTTTTTTGGCATGTCAATGGCCGTGCCCAACTAAAGACTGCAAATTGCAATATTTCTGGGTATCGCCGCAGTCGGGTTAAAATAGTATTAATAGGATAAATACCTTAATGGCCTACGTAAGGCAAAATAAAATAAAAAGTGAATCACAATTTCATTCAGCATGTTTTAATAAATATCTGGTAAAAAGTTCATGAAAACGGTATTATTATTTATTAATTACCTTTCATATTAAATTATAATTAAAGAAAAAATAATATTTCGGGCATCTTTGAACTCCAGGAAGGTTCTCGGTATTTCTCGTAGCAGCATTCGTCATCACCGCTCGTGTCCTATTAACTAATATTTTAAAGTGAAAAGATTTGTATTTTTGTTTGTAATGAATAAACTCAAAAACGACTGGACCGATTTTTAAAATCCTTCACTAGTAGTTTGCTATTATTATCACTGAGTAACATAGGCTATAATTTATGAAGATATCACGCGGGCAAAGCCACCGACGGATACTAGTCGCTTATAAAATAGTGACATTACCCAGAACCATGTGTGTCCCTAATTTATTGCGACAAAAAATACTTTCATACAAGTTCTAAAACTGCGATCACAGATAACACCTTCCAAATCCAATAAAAAAAAAACAGTACCACCAGAAAATTCCAGACAAAAAAAAAAACTATACAACGCATTTGAAATTCGAAACAATCGGCGCTGTCAAACACTCGGACAGACGAACAGACAAAAAATAAACAAAATTCTGAAGCGCATACGATTTTAAAAGTTAAAATACAACAAAATATAACACCATTGTCCCACGGTGAATAGAAAAATGTGAAAATATAAGACAGAAATAAAATTGGCGAACACAGAAAGATGTATAAGAAATAAAGAATATTTTACTAAATAAATAATCATTGATGGTATCTTTTGAAGTAGAGGAGCTTGTGGCTAAGTAATAACAGCCGCACGGATCAATCCATCAGGTTAAGACACACTTGCCAGGGTTGGTCCGTGAATGGGTGACCATCTTTACATACCGAGATTACTCCGTGCCTCGGAAAGCACGTTAAGTCGTTGATCCCGGCTGTCATTCATAAATTTCCATCCATATTTGAATGTTATCATAATTTATTTAATTCAATAATAATTAATGTGTAATCGAATAAACTAACCAAAATCCTAACAATGTATTTGTACGCCGGAAACGGTAGAATATTATGAACTATAAAAACCATGTAACATCTCTGTAACAATATTCTCACAAATAAATGGACTATTAATATTACTATTTTGATAGTCGTTACGGGTCGTCAGAAGCCCGAAAGTCTAACAACCAGTCTTACCAAGGCATATCGTATTACCCAGGTACTGGGTCGTGGAGATCAGATAGGAAGTCGCTCCATGTAAAATACTGGTATTCAGCTGCATCCGGTTAGACTGGAAGCCGACCCCAACATAGTTGGGAAAAGGCAAACAGATTGATTTTTTGGTATCTTTTGATGTAGCGTCTGCTTAGAGTCTCCCTGAGGGATCGAATCACGATTGACGTGTTCCAACAGCCTCTATTTCAACAAATTTGGTTCTCAAATTCAAAATTCAAAAGTCGTTTATTCAAACTAGGCTGAGAATCAGCACTTTTCGAACGTCAAAATTACATAAGAAAGTCCCCCAAAACGCCCACCCTTCACCTCTTCTTAGTGCTTATAGCTGGGAAGAAGAAGAGGCGCAACAAACTCCCCAGCAGCAACATAGCTCGCCGAATAAGCAAGCTGAAGTGGCAATGGGCCGGCCATATTACCCGTAGAACCGATGTCCGTTGGGGTAGACGTATTCTTGAGTGGAGACAGTAAGGTAGCCGATGATCAGGTAATCAGAAAATTGGCCTGTCCTAGTACTAAAACTTCGTAGACACACCTTTGGGCCCGCATGGTTGATAACAGGATTTACAGCCCACTCTTACAGAGAGGAGGCCTGTATTTCAGGAATGGGAACACTCTAGGCTGATAATGCTAAGGCCCTCAGGCTAGGTGGAGCGAAGATCTTCGCAGGATATAGTGAAGGACCGAATTAAATGGTGAGATTGGAGAGGCCTATAGAGTTATAATGATGTAATGAACTTAGGCCCTGTGCGTCGGGAGTCGCAGGCCGATTCTCGGCCACCGTATGCGCAGGCTTGCGAACGGTGAGGAATGGGTAGCTCGCCGTCCGCTAAGGACCAGGCCCGGGTCGACGGCGCGTCGTGTTCCACGTGCGCCTCGAAGAGATGTCAGCAGAACTGACGGGGTCCTCTAGGGCCGGTGTCTGCCGGGGTTGCGAAGAAGTCCGAAAGAGATATCGAGGCCCCCGGCAATATGGCAACTGAAGGATCACGGATGGGTTTTAGTCAGTAAGACACGCCCTCGCGCTCCGCCCAGAGCGGGAGAAGTTATTTGATAATTTCCCACCCAAAAAAAAAAGGATTGACTACCACTTTCAAGATTCTTCTTTTGAGTTCGACTTCAGAATTTTCGTTACCGAAGATTTGTTAAACTGATTGAAACCCATTTCTGCTTGTCCCTTAATAAAATATAGTCATGAACCTACCATTAATCATATCTGGTCTATTAGCGTATTTAACTTAATTATATTTAGACCAGACACCGACATCCGGCGTCTGATATTTTTAGTTTTAGTAGACATAGAAAGAGTTATTAGTTTACAGGGCTCATAGGTTGGATTTAAGTGGCGCTTGATCTTCTTCTTCTTCATGAGGACGGCATGACAGACATACACATTTTTTTGGCCTAAAACTTTGCCACATCCGCGGCATCGTCTGTAGCAGCGCAGGGGTCAGTTCGATTGCAGGTTTTAGTGATGTGCTTAGTGCGATCAGCCCTTGCGACCATTCTTAAGAGGAGGCTCCCAGAATTATTGGCTTAATTATTGGCGTTGGGCATTTTTGGGACGGGACTAAACCATTGATTTCGCGACACCATGATAACACCTCATTTTTGTAAAAGCGATTGCGCTCTTTATTTGTATTACGTTACGGATCAATGTTCTATGCAAGTATTTTTAATTTAAAAGTTTTGTAAACGCGATTGTGCTCTTTATTTATAATAAGTTACGGATCAATGTTCTATGCAGGTATTTTTCTTCCACCAAGGGGATCTTGTTCAAGTTTTCTCTTCTGTCTTCCGGAGTGCTAACACTTTTTTTTGTATTAATGTTCTGAAACAGTCACGTATACAATCAAAATTGAACTTTAGTCTTTGGATCGTTTTCTTTCCATGTACAGTACGCTCCAAAAGTCCATAGGCAATCGCACAAAGCAATAGACTGGCGCTTCGGTTTGACTTACGACCTTCTTCTATAAGATGTTACAATACTATAGATACACACACACTCACTTTGTCTGCAACTCATAGTACTTCATAATTTCAATCAATATAGAACATGGCGTGCTAGCTCAGTGGATAACGTGCTTCGGTATGTGCGATTATTGCGAGCCGAGCGAGGGTTCAAATCTCATCTGTGGTTTGCTTGTAATTTTTTAATAATTACATTCATAGTTTTTATTTATTAATAATTACTATTAATAGTTTTTGTTATTTTTTAATAATGACTAGTTCAATAATCATTCGTTTTTTGTTTCGGTCGTCTTGTTCACATAAATATTAAGGTTTAGCAGGTAGACCACAGAAAACTAAGTAAATTATTTCGATTTCTGTGGGGTAGACAGACGCAGTTCGTTACGCGTATTCGCTTAATAAAACTTTGTTGGTTCGTGGTTATTGTTGGTGACGAGTATTTAGGTATTAGCGGTGTTGTGGTTATTATTTTCAAAATACAGTCAAATATAAATATTGAAGGGAGATCAAATATTATTGCGCTGCGTAAAAGTAAATGTAATTTACACAAATATCTAATGAGACCGGACTAAGTGTGAGTGTTATCATTTAAATATTTTACTAAACATAAGTCTTAATCAAAGGTATTGTTGATAGAACAGAGGTATTGTTGAGACAGAAGATGCCTTTAAAATTTTAAATTCATTATGAGGTTTAATTCGATTAGTGAATGATAAATAATTATTATGTGTAATAAATACAATGTTATTCTTTATTCTAGAGAAATACTGTGAGGGTTAAGAGGAATGAGGAAGAGGCTTATTATCGAGCAGTAGTGACGTCAAATGATGGAGGAATATGAAACAAATGGTTTCATACCAACGAGATATTTTGCTGAATTATTAAACACGTCATTATGAACCGTTCGCTGTGCACTCTGAAGGCTTGCATCACTGAAGACCAGCTAGGAAGCCGTTTTCGATAGAAAGGCATAAACAAGAACGTTTAAGTTTCGCACGATAATATTCTTATATTAGACTTCAAGTGGGACACTGCTATATTTTAACCTTAAAATATTTACCGTACCAACTTAATAAACAACAGATTCGTTGTTGCATGAATTTGTGGTAACGATTTTTTAAGCAAGTTACAATATGTTGTTTGTCGTATTTCTCGCAGATAGACCGAAAATGTTTAAGATTATTTTAGTAATATTATTATTTTAAGATTACAATTTGGGGTTAAGTTTCAATCTTCTTTTCGTAAAGAAAATGAATAATTAAGCTATAACCTCAATACCAACCAATATTTACTAAAGCCAAATAAAATGTAAAATAAATAATGTAAACAAACTGCCCATACTTAAAATCACCTATTTTGTAATAGTTTTTTTTTTACATTTTGATTAGTCTTATATTCTTATTTATTGCTTAATTACTTCGACCATGATCAAAGCTAGCTAATATTTATGGTTTTAAAAATCGATTTAAAATTAAAAACATTTCATAATACAAATATGTCAAAATAATATAAACTGCTTCTAAGTTTCTTGACATCTATTTCACATCTTATTGAGCTGACGTAATGACAAATAATTGTAGCAATATATTATCTATAAGTAAAATAAATATAACGAATACAATTTTTTTAATTTTGCTATCACATATCACGCATTTTTAATTCTAATCCCTTTATTGCAATAACAGCATTAATAAAAAAGGCAGCAATAGTTAAAATATAATATTATTGCAAACAAAAATATTATTATTTGCAAAAACTGCACTGTGCTTGACGAGGTTGGAACTTAAGCCAGTAAGCATCTCAGACCAATGCTTAACGCGTTTTGCTATCTGCACACGTAAATTTTGGTTCGAATTTTAGTAATCGCATAAACTGGCAAGGTCAAGCGCATGATGCGTGTTGTCTAACAAAAGCGACGGAAATATATATTTGTTTCGGTAGTGCAGCGCAAATACGCGACGATACGACAGTGTGTAAAGCGCAATACTGCGGTCTCTGTGGTTCGTGTGCCGTGTTGTTTACACATACAGATATACGGACTACACCGCGTGTTCACAGCAATATGATTCTTAACGTGCTTATGCACTTTTGAACGCTTACTGTACAATACAGTTACGTAATTGTAACATTTTCTCTCGATTCATTTTTTATTCTAAAATCATGTCTTTTAGCTTAATCATGAGTAGGTACGTATATATACTTTATTATCCAGCCACAAGATATTTTTCTCTAAATCAATCATTACTTTAATTATAAACGAAATAAGAAATGAGACTTACGTCATTCAGTTTCGTGCTCGAACACGACCAAAGAGCGCACGCGATATTCAACTTTATTACTGATGTGTTAGCGTTTAGCACATAGTAGAGTGGCGGGGTGCATGGGGGCGGAGCTTGCGTGGAAATTGTCTTTAGAGTGCCTGGTCTTATCGACTACCCCGTATATGGTTATTTTTACCTTCAGGTACCGACCGAGGTTCTCACTATCAGGTAATCAGTATCAGGTGTGGTGTAATAAACTACTATGGACCTGAAATATCATTAAAAAAACAACAGCTTTTATAGACAAAAAATCCTACCTATCCTATCAAACCGATAAACCAGGTTTTTTCCTTTATATTTCTGAATTGTTCTGCTCTATGGTCCACTTGCGCGTTCATGGGTTAGCTAAATAACTCGGAGTTAACAGCTAACTCGGAGTTAAACCAAAGGGAATTATTGGATCAACTCTGAGTTAGCTGTTAATGCGCAAGTGAGCCCAAAAGATGTTCATATTCATATATCCTACCACCTACCACCTGGTACAGTCAGCAATAAAAGTGGTGTTTTATTAAAATCGGTACAGAAGTAAATATTCAAGAACTAAAATGCTCAAAAACTGATTTTCGAATCTATATCTAAAGGAGCTCCATCAATCATCAGCCGTATAGCCTTTTTATCCCAACTATGTCGGGTGAGCTTTCAGTCTAACCCGAAGCAGCTGAATACCAGTATTTTACATGGAGTGACTGCTTATCTTACCTCCCCAACACAGTGACCGTGTCAAACCACTTAAGACGCTGTCAAAAGCAAAACCGTTGTCACTGTCGAACTGCACAGAACAGAGAGAGAAGCGCGATGACACAACGCTTGTATTTTATTGCAAAATATGAAGCAATTATATATTTACTCAAAAATTAGTTGTGTTATCGAAAATAAAAAAAACAACCAAGTCCTGAATTCAATTAACACGTTCTTGTTATTAATGAAATACTAACGTAAGTTTATAATATTAATAAATATAAATTGGATTGGAAGCAAGCTAAAAGGTTAGTTTACCGTTAATTTGTATCGAGATTATTTTTTTCAAAACGTATTTGGTAAATCAAGTTCTGAGAAATATGTTCAAGATTAATATAATTATATTTTTAATTTTAATTTTCTGCTACCTACCACAAACAATTTTATTAAACACAAGTTTAAAAAAATCATTATATCGTTTGCCTCTTGTCAGCGCCTGAAAAAATATTTACGTTTTATAAAAAGATTTTCCCGACCAGTGACGCATGGCATGGCACAGTTTTATATTTGAAATTGACACGTCAATCATTAAACTGGAATGAAAACAAATGATGACCAATATAAACAGAACTGCTATAATTAAACCAACAGGAAATGTTAGGCAGACGGCAAGGCACATCTGTGGTTGCGTTTATTTATGTTAAGATAACTAGCTTATAGCATGCGAGTTTGCCTTGAGAATTATTTTTGAAAGTAAAGCACCCAGTTTCTGGTAGACTTTATACTAATTAATACTTAACTTTAATCTTATTATTTTTAAGTTATTATTAATTATATAACTTTTAAGTTATTATTTATTATTTTTATGTTATTATTAAAAAAAGCACGATTAAAAATCATGTTTTTTATTATCATATGGTCTGCAATTTTATTTATTATTTATTTAATAAGATTGACATTTTATTTAAAATTGAATTGATTATTTATAATTGACAGCTGCTGTCTGAAATTGAAATAGCCAATCAAATCACATGATTTAGACTATCTGTCAGTTATTATTATTGTGTTTATTATTGTCTTTATGATATCAGCTGTTAGTGACGTAAAATAACACAGCATCAAGCCGGTATTCACCGAAGGGGCACAGAGAACACCCACATGACTCTAGCTATTTCATAAGTCCCATTTTATAAGTCAAAAATTGGAAAACTGGGCTGCCAATATGAGGCAGTTTAAAACAAAGCAAAATGGTACGTTCGGACAACTGACTCACAAGTATTTGATACATTGTTTTTAAAATATAGTAAATAGGTAAAAGTCGAGAGAGATTCCTTTAATTTTACTTCCGTTCCCATTTTATTTAAACAATTTATCTAAATAAAAAAATAAAATAAAAAAGAGTTAATCGACGTTTGTCGCTGACTGTAATAAATTAAATTAACTTAAGGCACTTGTCTTACTGAAAATAACGTTATCAATGCATACTGTCTGAACTCTTAAAAGAAAGAAAGAGTATCCTTTCTGTCAACCCCAACGAATCAAAAATTTTTTAACACACATCCTGTCAAAAAAACGAGTCGCCAGCCAGTCCCTGATTAGGTCTACATTCAAAACGGTGTAGGTCATTTTTTTCTCATTTTTTATCAAAAAATGTAATTCGCGTCGCGTTCGAAGAGTGTTTGATAAAAATAAAAGTAGTGTGAGATAGTGTGACGCGAGTATGTGATTTAGTGTGAGTTCCGTCGTCCTTTGTGTTCGAAGGTAGCTGCGTATTTTTAGAATTTAATGTTGATATTTATTTTTAGAGTTTGTTTTGTAAAGACGAGGCCGCAAGGTAAAGTCTGAAAGGGTTTTAGATTTTTATTTACAGCTTTCATTGAGAAAGATCAAGCCAAGCCAGTGAGCCAAATCAAAGGTAGCAGCGGCATAAAAACTCTGGCACCAAGTTAGTTAATAACCACACGAAAAAGAAACGATATTAGGAAAGATTTAAGATTGTTTTGAGTAAATAAAATGTGTTTTTAATCAAATAATGTAACGTGCCAGCCGTCCTTAGCGCTTCAAAGCTTGCGTGCCATGCGCGGATGACGCGCCTGCGTGTTAAGAGAGTGATGTGTCAGAATGACAGCTAGGTTTGTTTTGAGTGACGTTTGATTTTCGTGTGTAATTTACAAAATAAAGTGTTTGTAATATATTATGCGAGAATTGCAGATGACATCGTCATACTGGCCCGATCGCTGCATGACTTGCAGCAGGTGCTGGACGGCCTAGTTAATTATTTTGTACGGATTGATCTCCAGATGAACTTTGAAAAAACCCAGGTTATGTTCAACGAACACGTCACTCCGGAGCCGAATGCTGTCAATGGCGGTGCTCTCGAGGTTGTTCGAGAATACGTTTACCTTGGGCAAACTCTGTTGTTTGGTAAGAACAACTTTGAGAGGGAAGCTAACAGAAGAAGTCAGCATTTGGGAAACTTCGTCCAGTTTTCTCGTCGCGTATACGTCCACAGAGCCTAAAGACGAAGGTCTTCAATCAGTGCGTCCTGCCTGTTTTGACCTATGGAGCCGAAACTTGGGCACTCGCGGTACAACTGGTCCATAAATTCAAGGTTGCTCAGCGAGCCATGGAGCGGGCTATGCTTGGAGTCTCTCTGAGGGATCGAATCCGGAACGAGGTGATCCGACAGAGAACCAAAGTTATCGACATAGCTCACAGAATAAGCAAGCTGAAGTGGCAGTGGGCCGATCATATCAGCCGTAGAACCGATGATTGTTGGGGTACACGTGTTCTTGAGTGGAGACCGTGAATCAGCAAACGTAAAGTAGGACGCCCTCAGGCTAGGTGGAGCGACGATCTTCGCAGGGTGGCTGGTAGCAGCTGAATGAGAGTTGCCGATAATCGAGCTGAATGGCGTGCAATTGGAGAGGCCTATGTCCAGCAGTGGACTGCTGTAACCTGATGATGAATATATTATGAAGATAATCTCTTACAATAATTATTAAGTATTCAATGCTGGTGCCTTCTCTGTATGAGAAAATGCCTTTATTTTGCAGTGAGACAGTTACAGGCTGGTATTATTAATTATTTTAATTTTATAAGGGCACATTAATAATCCTACAACATAAAACTATTTTCTACAGTAAAAATATGACTGATGTCGGCAGGCAACAACATGGTTCGAAAACCCTGAAAAGACGGTTTAATAATATATTTAAATTGTACATAAGTTGTGGAACTACATTTTTTTTAAATGCAATTTGATGCAATGACAGAACCTGGCGCTGCGTCTACCAGACTTGAGTGGTGGAGCGGAATCTACAATAAATATTTTTACTATTACTGGAAAACAGACTACAAAAAAATCTTTCTTTTCTTTCTTTCTTTTCTTTCTTTCTTTCTTTTTTTGCTTTCTCTGTTTCTTTTTGTTTTTGTTTTTGAAAACTGTATGCCTTAACCTGGGTCAAATAAATTTATTTTCTTTCTTTCTTTATTTTTTTCTTTAAATGGCGAAGTGCGAATTACCACCAATGACACTGAACGCGATCAGCACATCTAAGGTCTATTCAAAACCTTGTTTCCAATTGATGTTATTTCCACTAAAACAAACATTAATTTTACGTATGTGTAAATAAAGTTGGTTTTAGACTGACTAGTACTTGTTGAAAAAGTCAAAGCGCAAACTGAACCTTATGCGTATGCATTACAGTTTTTTTCCCTAAAACTCGTGTTTGTTTACATGTTTGGCAACTAAAATGCGAACGCAGAGTAAATCGCGCTCAGAAGCTGTTAGTGCCATAGATGTATTATTTAATTTATGGTCAGTACCATCATTGTTGTAGATTATTAACACTGGTATCTCTTGAAGGCATTTAGATGTGCTGAACGCGTTGAGTTTCATTGTAATTCGCCTTAAGAGGAAAACCATGCATAATTTAATACCAATTAAATCAATCTGCCTAGCCATTTCCCAATCCTATGTAAGGGTCGGCTTCTAGTCTAACTGAATGATATATGACAGTGACCTTAAGTGGTAAGCTTGCGTGTTCTGTGCTGAGCTCACGCAACGCATCATACGTCCAGCCAGTAATAGGACTCGCCCATCTCGGAGCGCTGTCCCAAATTAAACGCATTATTAATTTATTGTACATGAAATAATAGTTATTTTTATAAAACGCGTATACTAAAAAAAAAAAAATTATCTTTAAAATGGTGAAGTTTGCAGAAAAATACGCTTGATAGATTTTGCGCAATTCTCATTTTTTATCCGTGTTAGACCTAACTTTACAAATTAATTTCACTATGTAATATAAACATAATCCAAAATATGCCTATATTAAAATATTAAAAAAATGCTTTTATTTAACATATTTTTTTTTTTTCAAATCATTACAACAACTCATTTAGACGTCATCTTCAGTATAAAATCATTAAAAGTCGGTTATCGTCGCCTTAAATACCAGTATTTGTTATGGAACGACTGTCTGTCTTATTTTCACAACCCATGTTACTGGGTAGCAGGATACCCCTTGGTACGCGGAACGACTGCTTTCCAAGGCACGGAGGGGTCTCGATATGTAATGGGTGGTCACTGGTCACCCATCCACGAACCGACCGCGGCAAGCTTAGCTTAACCTTCGATCAACCCGTGCGCGAATCCCTCAACATAATTGAATACAGATGTAATTCAATAAGACGTTCCTTAATTGTTAATTCCTGTCGGTTTCATTAAGAATCTTTACAGTGCTTTCTGAAGCCACTAGAATTAAACAGATTTAAAGGAGGAGTTTCCAATTTAGATTTGTAAAACTGGACGTGTAGTTTGGGCAGCAGCGTTTTTGTCTTGCAAAGTAAGTAACCGTCAACTTACTGGCGACTTAAAGATAATCCCATCAAAAACATAACAGGTAAAAAATACAAGTCTCACAACGCAGTTCTTCTACCGCAAAAAGATGTGAGATCTAATGTTAAACCAAGTCTGTTATTTTATTCAGTACACACGGCTACACATCAAGCTATACACTTCCAGTATAAGCTGACCTCGCATTGTACGGAAATTTTATACAATGCGAGATCAGCTTACATGTATACATACGTCTATGTGTCATCTTGTTTTCTTTAATAAATATAATCACTTGGCCATCGTACGGCAATATAATCACAAAAGAATAAAGTACTATTTTAAATAGTCCTAATTAAATAAAGCGCAGCGCTAATATTATGCAGAATATAGATTTTATTGCCGTGTTGGATGGCAAAGTCTTTCTATTTATTTAAGAAATAAAGATGAGAAATAGATAGGTACTGAATAAATTACCAGACTTGGTTTTATATTAGATCTCACATATTTTTACGGTAGAAAAACTGCGTTGCGATACTTGCATTTTTTACATGTTATGTGAAGGGATCTCATTTCTTTTTGTATGCCCTGTTTCTTATACTGAACCTACATCATCAACCAACTGGCGAAAATGCAAAAATACAACGAAAACGGACGAAAAAGGACATTGGAAAACATATTTTTGGCAAAGCCTTGTGGCTTAGTAATAACCGGTTAGTCCCCCTATGCTCTAGTCGCTCTATGCTCGACTCGAAAAATACCTACTCAAAAGTTTCGATATGCACGAAGTTCTTCGATTCTACGTCAACAATGGAAGGAAAATCATGATTCAAACAGAATCAGCCGCAAGGGTCGATCGATTAGGTTAAGCTACGCTTGCCGCAGTTGGTTCGTGGATAGGTGACCATCTTTACATACCGGAACTCCTCCGTGCCTCGGAAAGCTCGTTAAGCCGATGGTCCCGGCTGTCATTAATGGATCTTTGACAGTCGATACGTGTTGTCAGAAGCCCGAAAGTCTGACCATCAGTCTTACCTAGGGGTATCGCGTTACCCAATAACTGGGTCGTGGAGATCAGATAGGCAGTCGCTTCATGTAAAATACTGGTATTCAGCTGCATCCGGTCAGACTGGAAGCCGACCCCAACATTTAGAAAAGGCTGTACTGGTCTAAATAGATGTTGGTTTGACCTATTTTTCCTGAGATTCATAGAGAAAATGGCTTTTGTCTTTCGTATCCGATTTACCAACATGGAGAGTAATGTTTTTGTGTGCAAAATAATGTTTTTTTTTTAATGGTAATTCAACTAATTAAGTTTTGTATGAAAAATGCTTTAAGCTTGTCGATATAGTTTACAAGTACAATTTTAACAGTTAAAATTTGAAAAACCCCTGACACAAACATTTCCTCATTTCTATTTCCTACTCCATCACCAAACCCTGTTCACCATCTATCTATAACCTATTCATTGAGACCATTCCAATGAGCTCAAACACGATACTTGTGCTGTAAGTTGGTAAGGGAGTTGGGTATCCAGCACATTCCAGGTGATGGTGCAGCATCAGTTCAAGGTTACTATGTTCTTCTAATATCATTGAAGTGACAGAATACCAAATTTCAAATCGATCAGACCCTCACTGTGGAAGATACTCACATTCATTCATCAACTAGAAAAGACCTGATAAGCTTCAAACCGCTGAAACGATTTTGATAAAATATATCTAAGAAACATCGTTAGAAAACCTGCTTTTAAATTAAAAAAAACCGCAGTCAAATCGGTTCACTCGTTTAAGAGCTACGGTGCCACAGACAGATATACACACAGCGGTCAAACTTATAACACCCCTGTTTTGCGTCGGGGGTTAAAAATATTTAAAATACTTCGATTCCTTCTCTGTGTTTTTTCCGTAGCGTAGAGAATTTCTTGCAACTCTCGTATTACAACCAGAGCTTGAATTTTGTAGTTAAGAAGTTCTTAACTATGATGTTTTATTCGAATTTAAAAAGATCTATTACTATTTACTATGACTCCTTTCCTTCTCTATGTAAAGCGCTCTTTGCCCTGCCGATACCGTGGTGTATTAAATGCCGAAATTATCATTTATATATATAAAACACTAGTTTCCGCCCGTGTCGATAAAAAGTAGCCTATGTCCTTTCCCAGGTTTCAAAGTATCCCCATACCAAATTTCATCAAAATCAGTTCAGCCGTTTAGCCGTGAAAACACGCATAACGCTGAAGCTCTTGTCCTGCGTCTCCCCTGCACGCGTAGCATGACCACCGTAGAAACGGGTTTTGTTGACGGAAGAATAGACAAAATGACAGATAAACAATCACAATCTGTCATTTTGTCTATTCTTCCGTCGACAAAACCCGTTTCTGCGGTGGTCATACTACGCGTGCTGATAGTAAGTGATGATCAGGCCGAAGGTGGAAGCGAGGTACACCCGGAATCCCCAACCACAGAGGATACCTGTATTTAAATGATAATTATAATGACGAATGAACACTGTAATCACTTTTGACGATATAAACTTGACGAAAACATACTCCTTTTTGTATATGACAACTACAAAAAAAATATATATATAGGTATACATCCGTCATCCATCAGAATGCCAAGTCATAGGTCTCGAGTACGAACCCAAGGCACAACATACCTCTGACTTTTCAGATTCATGTGCGTATTGTTTAATTATCACTTGCTTCACAAACAGTGAAGGAAAACATTGTGAGGAAACCTGCATACCTGAGAGATATTTCTCGAAGGCATGTGAAGCCAAGTCATAGGCCCATGGACGACTTTAAAACTCTGACACCAGGTTAGTCACTAACCACACGAAAAGAAGAAAAGAACATTCAAATTGATAACCTCCTCCTTTTAGAAGTCAGTTCAAAAAATGCGGAGGACGAAAAACAATAATCGTACACAACAATCTTTCACCGCGTTACTCTAGCCCGAAGTAAAGTACACAGATTCATTATAACGCCTACGGAACCCCAAAAATCATGCAATATCATACCGTTTGATCAGCGATTAGTCTAACGCGCAATTACTGACAGAATTAACTATTAAACTGGTTACGGATTCGTGTACTATAACTGTTTTAGATAATAGTTGTGCCTTGCGGGTACGCCTGAGAAAATAAATTTATTTTGTATGTTATTAGCACTAGGTATCTAGATAAAATTAAATTAATTTAATTTAAGCATCTGTACTAATAATCTTTTTATTATTTTATTTATCTTTTATATAGATTCTTTTCTTTTAGATTTTGTGAATGTGAGAACGTTGTAGGTTGACTGTAGATTTGTGGACCATTTTCTATTTGTCTAAGTACCTGGTACTTGTTGATAGGCCTACACTGTCCTCTCATAACTATTAACACTGTAATTTGAAAAAATTGTAAAAGCCATTTATTTTTTAAACAATAACCGTGGAGTTTCTTGTCGGCTCTTCTCCATAGGAAGCGACCAATTGGAACCGTGCACCTAGCTTCTGACGTTTCATAAGTGCCCATGTATATGTGAAAGAAAATATTTTGAATTTTGAATAAAGGCTCTTTCAAACAGGCGCGACACGCGACGCGACACAAAGACACCGCTCGTCGCGCGACGGGAACGGGGGGGACGGACGCCCTTAAAGCTGGAGAGTTTTTTTTTTGTTTGTTTGAACGCGCTAATCTCTAGAAGTACCAGTCGGACTTAAAAAATCTTGTTTGCATTTGATAGCCCAATTCTTGAGGAAGGTTAGGTTAGGTTGAGGCTATTTACGACCCTCAGGAGCCGAGGAAAGAAAGAAAAAGTCAGAAGGAACGCTGAGCGAAAACAAAGTACGGGTGATGCGATACCACGGGGTGGGTCGGGGAACAAGAAATTTAACGCAGACGAAGTCGCGGACAGAAGCTAGTATTAGATAAAATAAAATAAACTATGCTAGAGAAGACGTCCGCTAATAAAAAAAGTGGTGGCATTCCGGGAGTGCCGACAGAAGTGAAAACTTGAACAAGATCGCCTTGGTGGAAGAATAATACTTGCATAGAACATTGGCTCGTAACTTAAATGAAGAGCACAACAGCGTTTACAAAAAAAAAAAAATCTTCCGAAACTTTTAAAGTAAAAATACTTACATAGAACATTGATCCCTAACGTAATAAAAATAAAGAGCACAATCGTGTTTACAAATCTTTAAAGTAAAAATATTTGCATAGAACATTGATCCGTAACGTAATATAAATGAAGAGCAAAATCGCGTTTACTAAAATGAGGTGTCGTCACAGTGTCGCGAAATCAATGGTTTAGTCCCATCTCAAAATTGCCCAACGCGGCTAAAAAAGTTTTCACTTCAAAATTCGGCCTTACCCTGTTCCAGCCCTGTTCCAGCCCTGTTCCATTCCTCTGTGCAAAACTTCAGCTTTCTAGATTCAATGGTTTCACAAACTCATTAGTCAATAGAGTCAAATATAACGTATAATAGTATAACGACTAAGATTTCTTATGAGAGCCAATCATTTCTGTGTGTTCAAACTGTCTCAATACACTTTTCTTAATCCTTAACACTCCCATCCTCTTCACTTCACAACGCTTCCTAAAATTAACTTGCTAAGAAATAGGATGCCTTCATCATCATAATCGGCTGATAATAATATGGTGAAGGCATCTTACTTCAACTGTACGAAACGCAATTTAAATTCCATATTATAAGTTGGGGGATTACATCGCTGATATAAATGCTTGGCTAAGCGCTGGTCCTGCTCCACAAGGGCGCATAAACTAATCGATTAGCATTTGAAAATACTGTTGGAGCTGCTGAAGATTTTTAAAACTATATTTGCATTGTATAAATTCAATCCCTTACCATTGTATAATTGCATAAAACATGTGTGAGTACTATGTAAAAAGCTTTCATTTTTTGAACTTGAATGTGCCCTGGCGGCTGAGAGTATGTCATGCTCACTCTAATGTCTCGCTGACGGTGGCGTGTGTGTTGGATCATTTAGCTCCCTTCAAAATGGTTGAGCTGAATGGTGCTGATCCATGCGTCATGTTCGTGAACGGGCGCTGTCAGTAGGGACTGGTCATTTCTTAGCTGCCACGACTTATTTTAGTTTAATTTTTAATATGTTTTATTTTTTATTACGGACGCTTCTAACGTTCTGCATCGTTCTCACATGTATAACTTCAAAATGAATGATAATGATATAAATGCTTTGAGTTTCAGATTGCCTTTAACCTTGGAAAATATTTGTTGAAAATACTTCGGAAATAAATCTTAATTAATTTGCTTAATGACCGGAACCCCGACCCCCGCGCTTATCTCGTACCTACTCATCGACATTTGTACAGAGCCGCAGTCTATAGGCCAAAGAGCCAGTCCACTATGTGCTAAACGCTAACACATGAGTAATAAAGTTGAATATCGCGTGCGCTCTTTGATCGTGTTCGAGCACGAAACTAAATGTCGTAAGTCTCAATTATTATTTCGTTTATAACTAAAGTAATAATTGATCCAGAGATAAAATTTCTTATATCTGGATAACAAATTATATTTCCTTACTGTCAATAATTATATTTAGACATAAAAGCCGAGTAATCTCGATTCTTTTTAAAAAAAAATCTTTGAAAAAAGACATGATTTTCGAATAAAAAATGAATCGAGTGAAAATGTTACAATTACGTAACTATTACGTACATGGAACGAAAAAATCCAATAAATCAAATACTAAAGTTCAATTTTCATTGTATGTGTGACTGTTTCAGAATATTAAAATGCAAATTAACATACAATTTAGTTAGCCTTCTCTTAGGGCGACGAAAACCGACTTTTAATGATTTTATACTGAAGATAACGTCTAAAAGAGTTGTGGTAATGATTTGGAAAAAATATATGTTAAATGAAAGAATTTTTTAATATTTTAATATAGGAATATTTTGGATTATGTTTTTATTACATAGTGAAATTAATTTATAAAGTTATGTCTAATGCGGATTAAAAACTGAGTATTACGCAAAATCTATTAAGCGTATTTTTCTGAAACCTTCACTATTTTAAAGATAATTTAATTATTAATCTATTAGTATACGCGTTTTATTAAAATATCTTTTCTTTTATGTATAATAAATTAATAATGTACAGCGCTCCTTGATGGGCGAGTTCTGTTATTGGCTGGACGTACGACGCGTTGCATGAGCTTAGTACAGAACACTCAAGGTCACTGTCATATATAGAATCTGCGTCTTAATCTATCCCATCGCGTAACACCACACGTCCCTCTACTATTAAAACTACTTTTTGGGTACCCATGGGGAAAATGAAGAAATAAAGAAATGAAAGACCCTGCATCCAACCCTGAACCTTACTCCCAGCAGTCGCGAGCTCAGTGAAGTAGTCATTGGAACTGTGAACTTAACAATAACAAACAAACGTACAGGATTTTCTATTTCCGATATTTTGTAATCATTAGGATAGTTAAGGATATTTAAACCACCACTTAACCGTTTAGCGTGAGTGAATTTATAGTAATTGATGTAACTGTTTGTTTAATTTACAATTTAATGTGAGTTTTGCTATAAGTACTTACAGTAAGTAAATAGTTTAACTTTAACTGACCACGTGACAGAAAATAAATGTTTCTTGATGTATAGGAATGGTGACTGCCTCGTTGATGCAGTGGTCACAAGCGTGACTGCTAAGCGTGAGGACCGGGGTACGATGTTCAGATCGAGTAAAGTAATATTCGAACAAAAAAAAAGCATTAGTTACAGCTTGCCTGTATTATACCCTAATCGGTAAACGTACTCTTAGAAATTTCACAGAATTGACATTGTGTCACGAATAGTTTGAGGACATTCAGAAAAACTCTTTGCGATGATATAAAGCGTGAAAACACAAGCAATTAATTAACAATATTCCAACAAAACTACGCTAAAAGGCAAATGTAGTAATTAGGCGAATGCAAAGTATTTAAACAAAAACTGATAAATTAGTAACTTTATTTATAACTTTTGCCATCGGCTTCGCCCGCGTCGAAGTCAGAAATCATCCCACGGAAAAGTACTGCCGGGATAAAAAGTATTCCACGTGTTAATCCAGGCTATAAACTATCTGTGTGCCAAATTTCATACAAACCCGTCCAGCCGTTTTTGCGTGACTGAGCAATAAACACACAAACATAATTATGACTTCACTAAAACTTAATTTAAGAATAAATTTTGTGCAGATAAAAATCTTTTGTGCAGCAAGTTAACTAAATAATCACCAATTAAAGTTAAACGATTGATATCTAGTGATTAATAAGATATTTTTAATAATTTATCACCCGGTGATTGGATCAGTGTTTCTAAAATAAGTGACTATGAGTTGGCGGCACATTTTTAAAATGGCCGCACAGAATTTTGTACAGAGTAGTGTGAGCGACAGAGATTTTTTTGCATTACTTAGCGGGAGTATAAAATTTATATTTCCAAGCGTGTTACGTATCGCTTTCTTTTTAAATTGAAATTACATTTTAATTGACAATTTATGACGAAAAATTTACTGTAATCTTATTTGTTTTATAATTTGAGTTTAAATTTTGATTGTATTTTTAATTTTGATTTTAATCTTATTTATATTTAATTTTCATTATTTTATTTCAATTCTATTTTAATTTTATCTTTAAATGTGTATGCCTATTCTAATAATAATATGAGTCTATGTTACTCGAATTAAATGATTTGAATCAGCGATAAGCCGTTGGTCCCGGCTATCATTCATGGATCTTTGACAGACGTTAGGGATCGTTAGAAGCCCGAAAGACTAACAACCAGTCTTACCAAGGGGTATCCGTATTACCTAGTTACGGGTTGTGGAGGTCAGATAGGCAGTCGCTCTATGTAAAATACTGGTATTCAGCTGAATCCGGTTAGACTGGAAGCTGACCCCACAATAGTTGGGAAAAGGCTAGGCAGTTGACTGACTTAGTGAAAGTACCTGGCAGTTGTTGACAGGCTAACGCTGTCCTCCCATACCTTTAAAAATTTATATTTCCAAGCGTGTTACGTATCGCTTTCTTTTTAAATTGAAATTACATTTTAATTGACAATTTATGACGAAAAATTTACTGTAATCTTATTTGTTTTATAATTTGAGTTTAAATTTTGATTGTATTTTTAATTTTGATTTTAATCTTATTTATATTTAATTTTCATTATTTTATTTCAATTCTATTTTAATTTTATCTTTAAATGTGTATGCCTATTCTAATAATAATATGAGTCTATGTTACTCGAATTAAATGATTTGAATTAGCGCTAAGCCGTTGGTCTCGGCTGTCATTCGTAGATCTTTGATAGTCGTGACGGGTAATCAGAAACCCAAAAGTCTTTTAACCAGACTTACCAAGGGGTATCGTATTACCCAGTTACTGGGTTCTGGAAGGCAGTCGCTCCATGTAAAATACTAGTATTCAGCTGCATCCGGTTAGATCGGAAGCTGACCCCAATAAAGCTGTAATTGCGATTAGTTTACCATTTATCCTGTCAGTTGACATGACACAGCTATTGACGACAGGTTCATTAGACGTTTTTAAAAACCACAGGTGGATAAAAAAAAAAACACACACACCTACATTCCTGCAATTGATCGTTTCCTATGGAGAAAAGCCGGCGAGAAATTCCACGATAACTCATTTAAAAATACATAATTGGCTTTTACAATGTTTTCAAATAACAGTGTTGATAGGTATGGGAGGACAGCGTTAGCCTGTCAACAACTGCCAGGTACTTTCACTAAGTCAGTCAACTGTCTAGCCTTTTCCCAACTATTGTGGGGTCAGCTTCCAGTCTAACCGGATGCAGCTGAATAACAGTATTTTACATAGAGCAACTGCCTATCTGACCTCCACAACCCGTAACTAGGTAATACGAATACCCCTTGGTAAGACTGGTTGTCAGTCTTTCGGGTTTCTAACGATCCCTAACGTCTGTCAAAGATCCATGAATGATAGCCGGGACCAACGGCTTAACGTGCTTTCCGAGGCACGGGGAAGTAAAGATGGTTACCCATCCACGAACCAACACCGACAAGCGTAGTATCTGATGGATCCACCCGTACGGCTGTTATTACTTAGCCACGAGCTCTAGATATTTTTTATTAATTTCTATCTCTTAGTTAGCGCGTTCGTTAAGATTTTTCAAGAAAGTTCACACATTAAAGTTAAGAGGGTTTATCATAAAAGTTGGCAACGTCGTAAATAGCTGTCAAATGTTTACCTATTTTGATTAATTTGGCAATATTACTGTATGAAATTATGAATTGTGGCTAACTAGAGAACTAAAATGTTGGTTATCAAATTCAATAATTAATATCGTAACACCGAATATTTAGTTTTAGATGTAAAAAAAGTATTTCAAAACTTTCCGAATACCTTTTTTACACCTAAAACGGTTAAAACATCAAATTCAGTGTTATAATTGCAATTCATTATTATTTTTCTAGTTCGCTAGTTAGCCACATTTCTTATTTCCATACAGTAATATTGCCAAATTAATCAAAACAGTGAAATATTTGACATCTATTTGCGACGTTGCCCACTTTCAGAATAAACGCTCTTAAGTTTGCATAGTTCTAATCTATAATGAAAACAAACGAAACTATTTTTATTTATATCACACATTACTTACATTTTCCGAAAAACCCTCTGTCAAAAACTACTCTGTGGTTATCGAAAAATTAATTGGCGCCCAAATCGTGCGAGCGTTCCGAAACAATGTCAAAATCTTTTTGCGTTAACAGTTGCCAGGGCAAAATAAAAAAGTAAAACACAGATAAAGCAAAAACGTTCGGAGGACAAATTTCTTACGCTTTTCTGCACCATACACTTGCCACACTGAAATACAGTCTGTATAATTATCCTGATTTCATGTCAGCTCGTATACCTAAGGAATAAGGTTGAATTTTGAATGTATTTTTATGGTATTTAAGTTTTTTGACGGCAAAATAACTTTGTTTACGTTACAAGTTTTTATTCTCAAGTTTAATTGTGCGAAATTGTTGCATACGTGTTTTTGATGTGGTAAACCTAAAAAAATATTAGTCGCATTCCATCCCACTCAAACTTAAACTTTGTTTCTTTGAAATAGAGTTGATAATTGGAATAATAATCATCTCCTACATGTTTGTTTTAAAATATTTTTTTATCAGTAATTGGTCCGAGGCACGAAGTGTGGCTTTTATTTTTGAGTTCACATAATTTGTTTTATGACTCAAACATTATTTATGCCGATGAAGTGTTAAGTTTACAGTGACCGACAGGTATTTAAACACGTTTACCTCAATAATTAACTTAAAAATAATTAGCGAAACTTAACTGTAATTTTCTACGTATAGAAATTAAGGGGTTCAATCCCTGGGCACGCCACAATTGCGGCGATAAGACCCCTCTTTGAGGAGGGGCTAGAGAGGCGCCACGGCGTCCTCACTTTCCGCAGGTCCTCACCGGACACGGCTGTTTCGGGAGGTTCCTGCACAGGATAAGGCGGGAGGAAACGCCCGGGTGTCACCATTGTGTGGATCGCCCGGAGGACACGGTGGAGCATACGGTGGAGGTCTGCCCAGCTTGGGCGGAGCATCGCCGTGTCCTCGTGGAGGCGATCGGCGGCGGTGATCTCTCGCGTCCGGCCCTGGTTCAGGCCATGTACGGAGCGAGTGGAAATGGGAGGCCGTCACCTCCTTCTGCGAAGCGGTAATGCTCGCGAAGGAGGAGGCGGAACGCGTGAGGGAGAGGCAAATTTCGCGCCCTCCCGCCCCTAACCGCCGCAGGAGGAGACGCCCAGGGCGTCGGGAATCGCGAGGCGATTTCCGGCCACCGTAGGCGCGGGCTTGCGGGCGGTGAGCAATGGGTGGCTCACCGTCCGATAAGGACCAGGCCCGGGTCGACGGCGCGTTGTGTTCCACGCGCGCCTCAAAGAGATGTCAGCAGAATTGAAGGGGTCCACTAGGGCCGATGCCTGCCGGGGTTGCGAAGAAAACCGAAAGGGAGATCGTGGCCCCCGGCAACAGGGCAACCGAAGGAACACGGGTGGGTTTTAGTCAGTAAGAGTCTGACACGCCCTCCCGCTCCGCCCAGAGCGGGAGAAGTTATTTGACGATTTCCCACCATCAAAAAAAAAAAAGGGGTTCAATCCCCAAATCAGGGCATAATATTATTGGGCATTATTAATTTGATGTAATTGGATTTTAATTGATTTTATTTTATTTTATTTGACATTATTTGATTTTATTTTATTTGTAAAATTTCTATTAGGTTTGGCAATGGATGTTATTTATCTGAAATAAATAAATAAATTTATTTATTATTAAATTTTTCTTTTAATTTTGAAAGTTCTACTTTTACCTAATTGCGATTATAGACATAAATTATAATATATAATAGTTAGACTAACCGTGTTGTAAATTAACATGCAAGAGAGCCGTGTGTTCTGTAACTCCGGACCTTCCTACCTTGGACACCTTTCTCTATTTAAGCTTGTGTATTTTATTAACCAGTGCCTGTTATAATTTGATGTTGAGATAAATAATGGTTACGAAGATTGCTGATTAAGGGGTTATTACCAGGAATAAAGCTGTTATTTTGACATTACAAACAGACAGTTCAATTTTACCTATTTGAATGTATGTATGTCAAGGCTCGGAACCGATTTAAAAAATACAGGTGATAACCGGTTTATTTCGGTTTTACTCCGAACTTTTCTAAAGAACTTGACCTAAATTAACCGGTTTATACGATGAGCGGTATGTTAGTAAGCGCGTTGCAGATTGTGACTACTTGTGAGGATGCCGCGCTGAATAAAAACTAGACAAAAAACTGGTTAATATTGATCTAAACCGTTTAATCCGAAAAATCTTAGCGTAAAGACTCCTCCAAAACCTCTAAAAAAACCGGTAACTTCGATGAAACCGAATGTAAAGGGTTTTGCGTCAAGTAAATAATAACGGTTTGAAAATTAAACCGGTATCCGAGCCTTGATTTATGTACAAATATGTATGTATTCTTGTAGCGTCTACCCCACTTTTTTTTTTTTTTCTGTTGGGCTTCTCGTAGCTGACCTCTGAGGTCATGACTACTTAACCGGTCAATCCTGTGGTTGCCTTAAGCTGCTACACTCAAAGCCTCCAGCCAGGGGCATACAAAACAGAGCTAAAAAGCTAGGTGAACGCTCGCTAAGGGCACCCCTGTGGGGTACGAGCCTCGGCTTAGGGCGTCACCGGAGGGAGGACATCAAAGATGGGACGGGCTGGGTCTACCCCACAATATACAACATGTAAAAAAGCCCTGTCCGATCCGTGAGGGTGTTGTACTAAGAGTCTATTGACGTGGTAATTTTCAGGAAATAAGAAATAAAAATTGCCACTTTTTTTTTAAAGGGGATATTTACCGGGTTATTACATGGGGCGCGGGCGACCGTCATTTAGCGGGTATCTGCAAGTCATAACTTATAAATGACCCTTGATGAAAATTTTCTAATTTTTGGTACTAAAAATGTGAATTTTAAATAGGAATAACTTTTTTTATTTTCAATATAATAATTTAGAAAAAAAAAATTTTTTGGTCAATAACTAACAGACAGGACAGTTGTTTTTTACATATTATATCGCTCCTGTTACTGTTAGCGAAATAAAAAAATACGTGATATTATTTCAGGTCCCTATATTAAAATAATAAACGTTTTCCTTCTTGATTATCAGCCATTTTCTACCCAAGATTTGAGTTCCAATATCTGACGCATCGTTAACGAATGGTTCCGATGATCCGTTAGGTTTTATACGTTAGGTTACCAAAAAAGTTACTGGTCGTAAGTAGACCTAAGATATCGGCCGTTACTGGTTATTTTCGATTCTTTAGGTACCTACATAGGTACTCGCGAAGCCATAAGTACGTACACGCGATGTCTTAGTTCGGTTACTGTGGAGATGGATTGTATAAAATAATTAAAAATAATTATTTTGTGACTGCCTGGTGGATCTAGTGGTCGTAAGCGCTACTGCTGAGCATGAGGTCCTGGGTTCAATTCTCATCTCGGGTACAGTGTTATTGGGTTTTTCGATCTGGAATTTCTCAGTAACAGCCTTTTTTTTAGGTGGGAAATTCTCAAATAACTTCTCCCGCTCTGGGCGGAGCGGGAGGGCGTGTCGGACTCTTATTGACTAAAACCCACCCGTGTTCCTTCAGTTGCCCTGTTGCGGGGGCCACGATCTTCGGACTTCTTCGTAACCCCGGCAGGCATCGGTCCTAGCGGACCCCGTCAATTCTGCTGACACCTGAGTGAGGCGCGCGTGGAACACAACGCGCCGCGCGGTTACAGCCTGGGGTCTGGATTTGTGTCCGGTTGTTGGCAATAGACTCCCCTCCTATTACATGGGACTTAAACGTAACTGGCGGAATGTGGGTGTACTGTAGTGCCCAACCCTTCTGGAAAGAAGACGTGATGTTATGGCTTTTGTCTATGAAGATGCTTGTCACTCTAGCACGCATAAATGCCTAAGAGAATGTGGATGTGTCACACATTAGACCATGTCCTGAATTGACGCAAAATAATTTTCATCCAGGTACAGATTTATAAAGTAACTACGTTGGTACTTTATAATTATGTACATGGATGAAAAATAAGATGAAAAAATAATAGTAGGTGTCAGCGGTTTCACTCGCAGTTGCATGTATCCTAAAGTAGTATTTTTTTATTAAAAAGTGTTCTCCACACTATGCAATCGGTGGCGTCTTGCTCAGCCCACAGGATACGTGGTGTAACCGCCACATTCTTTTAACACAGGGTGTTCAGAAAATATCGTGACGCTTTTATTTAAAAAAAAAAAACATTGTTCCGTGGTTTAGGTACCACGAAGGCTGAGGTGTGTCTGTGTATTACACTCAAACGTTACCAGTTGTTAAAGTAGAATAAAATTGGTTCCGATCCGTGTGTAAGGTTTCTTAAAGAACGGAAAACAACAATAATTAAAAAAAAAAACATACCTAAGTGTATTTCTTTACGACTTAGTAGGAGATACAGAGAATTTTCTAATGGAAAACCCAATTCATATTTAATTATTTACATTTAATTAAATGTTTTGTATCAAAATTGTATAAAATAATTTTCCTGTTACACCTATTAAGAAATTGCTGAAAGTTTTTTTTTCAGTGGCCCAGATGAAAGTAATCACTGAATTAATAATAATTGAAAACCCGTGTTGTTAACGGGAAAATTATTTAAGTTGTATAAACAAAAAGTCTATATTGTTTATTCTCATGTAGGTAGGTAAATAGCCTTTATGGGGCGATATTGACAACCTGGGCAGTCAACCGAACTACAAACTTATTGACTGGATACTACCTACTTTTTACTTGTCGATTTATTTGCGTCATTTCTAGACGTTCATAATAATAATTGTGTATTTTGTTTTTTTTTATTTTATATATTTCTTATTATTTAATGCTTGCTTTTGCCAGCGGTTTCGCCGCGTGATATCTTTATAAATAATGGCCTATGTTACTCAGTGATAAATGAGGTAATATATATAGGATTCTACTGATGAAAGATTTTTTAAATCGCTCCAGTAGTTTTTAAGTTTATTCATTACAAACCAAAATACACCCACTTACACTCATTCACTGTCCATTTCAAGGTTGCCTGGAAGAGATCGTGCAAAGTGTTAAGGCAGGATTGTATATATATATATTATTTTCTTTTAATTTGTATTTTTGTGGTTTACAATAAAGTAAACCGAGGTAACCGACATAGCCCGAAGAATTGCCAAATTTAAGCGGCAATGGGCAGGGCACATTGCTCGCAGAACGGATGGCCGATGGGGCCGAAAGGTTCTGGAATGGCGACCGTGTACCGAAAGACGTACCGTTGGAAGGCCTTCCATAAGATGGACCGATGACCTTATGAAGGCCGCAGGATTCCGCTGGATGCGGAAAGCACAGAATCGGTCGGATCGGAAAGTTGTGGTGCTTGGGGGAGGCCTATGTCCAGCAGTGGACGTCTTTCAGCTGAAATGATGATAATATAAATAAATACAAATATTTTCTCTTAGGATATTTTTTTTATTTACTATTTTATTCATGTACGCTTTCGCCCCATCCTGTACACAACGCATCATATTACTCGTATGCGTGTTTTGACAGGCGTTTACCGAACGCTCCGTGAAACCTTATCGTATCGTGATTAGCATGTAATACATGCTAATCACGACACGACTTAGTAGCGTGGTTCCCGAGGTCTGATAGACTAGCGCAACTCTTGAGGCGAAGATTACCTACTGCCACGAGGATGAACAGCAGAATCTTATGTATTTTAATACAGCTTCAAGTAGAACTGGTATTCATTCAATTTCTACGTAACATTATCCTACTATAATAATATATGCATATAAAAAAAATAGTAGATTATTAACCAAGGGGATAAAGCAGTATCTTCTGTCGCGGGTGACGATTTAAATCGCGAGCGTAACGAAGGACTCGAGATTTACTCCACGAGCGAAGCGAGGGATTTAAGACGAGTCCTGAGTGTAGCGAGGGATTTAAGTTCACCCAAGACTAAGACAGCTTTATCACCGAGGAAAATACTCTACGTTTCGTACCATTTGCGAAAAAATTTACACAATAATAATATGAGATAAGCATTTATTAAAAATAATGACAATTAAAAGTAAAAGTTAGCATTCGAAACATTGGTCCAATTATTGATAGAGTTACATTTTTGTTTGGTACATTTATTGTTGACTAGCTTCTGCCCGCGACTTCGTACGCGGATCCTGTTGCTTATGCCAGCGACAATGGGGTCGTCAAAATCGAAGATGTAAAACGTCTGATGTAGAATTCTAAGGCCCGGGGACGGGACAGCAACGGGATGAGCGAGACGATTGGAGTCGTTCCAGATCTTTCATTTTTGTATGTCAACAGGAAATGCCCATCAGACTAAACAACTTTTGCTAAGACGTCATTCCTTAATATGTTATAGTGTCGCTGGGCTTTTTAGTTCCACAACCATTTTATATATCAATGTCCACAACAGGTGTTCCAGATCTTCAAATTTTTTCTCACAGCAGAAAATGCTCTTCACGTGGAATATTTTTTGCTATGGCACCATTTTTATATCTCTTATATCTGTTCATTTTCCAAAATAAATGACGTTCACGATCAGCGGACAGTCGCGCATCATATTCTTCACTGGTCTCTCGAGACCTGGATGTAGATGCATAAAAACGCTGCGAACGCAAGCGAGCTTCGCGATCTGAAGAGGTTTCTATGGAGCGAGTTGCAGCCTGATGTTCTCGAACAGCATCAAGTCTATCCTGACGCTCTTCGGTAGATTCTTGGGATCTTATGATCCTCAATCTTTTAGCTTCTTTGGAACGTTGGGAAAGATTTGACCTCTTTCTAGTCATGGTTATAATTTTATTCTGAAGATACCTGATCAATTAAAATCTAAGTGACTGCTCCCCTGCGTTACCGGGTAGGCTACCGTGTCACGAAGATAAATGGAAAAGGAAATTAAACACTCAAATAACATAAGCCCGAAGGCATATTTACTCGATAAAATAAAATAATAAATGGGAGTTTTAGCCAGTAGAGTCAAATTTTCAATGATTCATAGAATTTTCATCGAAAATCAGTTCTAAACTGTTACCGCCTTCAACGCGTGGAGGTACTCCCAGCTTATGTTATTTTATAATTATACAGTGAAATTAGTGATAGCTTTGATTTCCACATCAGGGGTTCCAGATCTACAATCTTTATACATCAACAGAGAGTGCTCATCAAGCTGAACAACTCTTGCTAAGACGTCATTCCTATATATGTTATAGTGTAGCTGGGCTCTTGGAGTTCCACATCAGCTGTTCCAGATCTTCAAATTTTATACGACAACAGAGAGTGCTCATCAGGCTGAACAACTCTTGCTAAGACGTCATTCCTATATATGTTATAGTGTAGCTGGTCTGTTGGAGTTCCACATCAGCTGTTCCAGATCTTCAAATTTTATACGACAACAGAAAGTGCTCATCAGGCTGAACAACTCTTGCTAAGACGTCATTCCTATATATGTTATAGTGTAGCTGGGCTCTTGGAGTTCCACATCAGCTGTTCCAGATCTTCAAATTTTATACGACAACAGAAAGTGCTCATCAGGCTGAACAATTCTTGCTAAGACGTCATTCCTATATATGTTATAGTGTAGCTGGGCTCTTGGAGTTCCACATCAGCTGTTCCAGATCTTCAAATTTTATACGACAACAGAGAATGCTCATCAGGCTGAACAACTCTTGCTAAGACATCATTCCTATATATGTTATAGTGTAGCTGGGCTGTTGGAGTTCCACATCAGCTATTCCATATCTTCAAATTTTATACGACAACAGATAGTGCTCATCAGGCTGAACAACTCTTGCTAAGACGTCATTCCTATATATGTTATAGTATAGCTGGGCTCTTGGAGTTCCACATCAGCTGTTCCAGATCTTCACATTTTATACGACAACAGAGATTGCTCATCAGGTTGAACAACTCTTGCTAAGACGTCATTCCTATATTTGTTATAGTGTAGCTGGGCTCTTGGAGTTCCACATCAGCTGTTCCAGATCTTCAAATTTTATACGACAACAGAGAGTGCTCATCAGGTTGAACAACTCTTGCTAAGACGTCATTCCTATATTTGTTATAGTGTAGCTGGGCTCTTGGAGTTCCACATCAGCTGTTTCAGATTTTCAAATTTATTCTCTTAGCAGAAAATGCTCATCACGTGAAACAATTTTTGCTATGGTACCATTTTTGTATCTCTTATAGTTTAGCTGGTCTGTTGCGGTTCTGCATCAGGTGTTCAAGTTTCCAAGATAAATTATAGCCTATATGTTGCCCAGACTTAATACCTATACAACAAAAAGAAAATCATTCAAATCCGTCTAGTAGTTCCGAAGATTAGCGTGTACAACCAAACAGACAAACAGACACACAGACAAACAGACAGATTTTTTTTTTTGGTTTCGTGCTCTGTGACTGTTTCTAAACACCCCTCAATTTTTTTTTTTTAAATATATTCAATGTACAGACACAGTTTTTTACTGTTTTATTATATGTATAGATGAGTTGATTTGAGTATTTCTCTGTTCTTGCGTCTGAGGAACTTGCGTTTCATTGTTGATAGTATACGTCGGAGATAGTGGTGGTAGTGCATCGTGAGTTACGGACGAAGATAAGATGCCGGAAGTTGATGGTTGTGGCTCTGATGGATTAAGTTTTATATTTTTGTTAATTTGACTGCTTAATATGGTTTTATTCGCCATTGAGCTTTCGATATAACCCTCAGCTACTCCATCAGAGCTGCAACCACCGTGTCTTTTTATTGACGTAATATCCGCCCCTGAATCCGCCAAGAAAGTCGCCGAAGTTCTTCTAAAGCAGTGACCGGTGTAGAGTTCAACATCTTTAAGTTTTAAATATTTAGCAGTTTCCTTTGGCATATTGCTAATTTTATTTTTGCCGATGGCTTGTCGAGTACATTTCCAATTCCGATAGTTTATAAAAAATCTATTGTTTTCCATGTTGCTGGGACGTAATGCTTGGTATTTATGAATGATTTTAGTATATTGTCCTTGTACAATGAATGACCGATTTTTCTTTGTCTTAGTTTCCTTTACATTAATCAGCAGCAACTCATTGGAATGATTTTCAACGTCCTCCACCTTTAAGTTTACAAGTTCACATCCGCGGCAAGCACCAGTGAGTCCAAAAATTAAGGCCACCTATAACAAAGATAAAAAACAGGTAAATATATAGAATAATTACCATTATTAAGATACGAAATATTCATAGTTAAATCATGTATACTTTTGTGGCCAGAAAAATTTCGTCAGGAGCTTCATTAAGAAATTTTTCCACATTTTGAGTCGTTAAAAATTTTAGACTTCTTTGCGCAATGCCCTTCTGATTTTCTTTATAAAAAAGCCAGTAATTTCGTGAATCTATTTATTTCAATGCTGTGTTTGATGCTTATTGTAGCTTTCAGTTTTGAGTATATGCACCAAAGTGTATTCGGATTCTTTGTCTTGGATAAATAATCAAAATAGACAAGAAGTACTGATTCTGAAATTGATAGGCCTTTCGCACTTCTCCACGTTGAAAATTCTTCATAAGTTTTTAAATAATTTTCTTTGGATTTGGTTGGAAGCAAATTATTTATAATTGCGGCAGCATTTGCACTGATGGAATCCGACAATTCACTGTCACTGTCGCTTTGATTTAACATCGTAACGTATTTTTAGAACATTAACTTATTTATAAAAATAAATTAAAATAAACTTAACGTTTATGTATTTGAAGAAAACCAAAACGCAGCAAATTCCTAGACTAATATTTTTTTGTCGGAAAAGCAAAGGCTCATACGGCCTCGTCGGTTTTCGTAATTTTATTTAATAATCATAACTGCATAATAAATGCGTATTCCTTTTTCAAAAAGATGTATAATGCTTTATATACAAACTCAATGGTGTAAACACAGATGTAGTTCAGTATAAATTTCGGTACGTATTCCAAAGGAGATGTTCCAGAAATGTATGGAGCCTGGGCCAGCTCTGTGTACACTATATGTGAATATGGCTATACAATATAGTAACCGATGTTTTATGTTAATTTGATATCATATTACTTCGTTTAATTGTACATTAAAATTATATCTGTCAAGGAGAGTAACACTACGTAAATATGGTGAGCAATATGCGAAATTATGTCATTTTGACGATGACACTTGACATTTGATTGATGTTGTGTCTTATGTAATGAGTGATGACTGACAGCGATAAAATAACAACGTACGATTTCAAAAAATACTCCAGTTTCGTTATAATTATAATAAAATAGGACTACAGGATATTCTACTCAATTGCGGCAGCACCTAATATTACCTATTCGAGCAGCTAGAGATTGGTTAAATCGGTGTCAAGAGCAAGAAACGAATGCTTGAACGTTATTTTGTAAAACAGTCCTGCTGCTTCATATTTTAGTGCCTATCAGTACAATCTGGACCTCGATCATTCATAGAAGAGCAGTGAGCTTTGCAAAACCTAACAACTGCAAGTTATTCTTAAAGTAGTTAACTATTTCTATTACACAGTAACAGCTGGGAAGAAACCCCAACTAATTTTAGGCAGCAAGTACATATTTTTCAAACAAGTTCTATGTTATTTAGTTCTTAGTATTAGCGACATTAAGGCAATCTATTTATTGGAGAGGCGAAGCCCTACGGAGCGGAGACTTGTGCCAATATTAACCAATAGAATCTTAACTGCACACATAAACACATCTCCGTTTCACAGGGGTTCTCCACTTCAGTGAACAGGCAGCCTAAGTGAATGAGAAATCAGTCATGAGAGGTATGTAAATAAAACAATTTGTTGCGACTTATGATTTCATTCATTTTCCACATCATCTCTTATCAATATTCGACAAGGGAAGGATGCCAGTGCTTTTATGCTCTCTTGGTACCGAGCCCATCCCAAATGCCACACAATGGTCATTGTGTGAGCACAGCAAGAAACTCACTTTTTATTAAGTACTAGCTGCGCCCTGCGGTTTCACCCGCATAAGTCTCTATCCTGTGGGAATATCAGAATAAAAAGTACCCTATATCCTTTTCCGGGTCATGGTCTACCCATATGCAAAATTTCATCCAAATCCGTTCAGAAGTTTTAGCGTGATGCCGTGACCAAGGAAATAGGGATTCATTTTTATATATATAGATATCGGCACTCTATTTCATTCTACATTGTTACGAGCCGACACAAAACAATGAGCACTTGTACACACAAGTAGTAATATCATCTATATAGTGTATATAGTAAAATCATCAAGTGTTATTGATGCACTTGGTGGCTGGATATGAAGTTGTTGCACAACTTCTTCCTTCATTTCTATAATTTCCTGTGCATGTGTCCAGCAGTGGAACAAAGAAGCATATGCTCTGGTAACTGAAACAATACAAGAAAACAATTTACTTACAGGGGCAAGAAAAAGATTATAGTTACATTGTGAAAAAGTAAATTAGCAATGATAGTTGAGGCTTAGCTCTAAGATTTACAATGACTAATAGTCACTGATTAGAGTTTACCAAGTGCACAGTGATGTTAATTTTATATATATATATATATTTTTTATCGTTTATTAATTAAGGAACAAAACAAAATATAAACAGAAAAATCACAAAAACCTATATATAGCAGTTTAATAAATTAAAAAATATAACCTCATTGAGATAAATTCTTGCTGCAACTTCTGCTCTCACAGGACCACTAGCAACGTAAGTTGGCGTTCAGTGTAGCAATATTCTACACATAGTATTGGTGAAGGTAAGATAGGATAGGTTTGCCAGTTATCCTCGTTCCTTGTAGCATGCTCCACATGTCTACATGCTGCTACCCAACAACTATAGCAAACCAGTCCTGCTGGAATCTGAATAAAACAAACATTTAAATCAATATGTATTGGGTATTTACAGAATTATTAAATAAAACAAAATAGGTAAGTTGTTAATGTTACCTCTCTTCGATAGATTAATTCTGTTATTCAGATCCTTCAGGTATGAAGTGTCTTCGTGTTTGAGCAAGAAACCGACGGCACCATACACATGTACTCATATTAAAAGCAGTGTGCTGCTATGATTTTTGTTGTTGAATTGTATGCTGAGTTTGTACCCAACAAGCACAACATACTAAGCTAGCCTCGGGTATTTAAAAGAAAAAATATAAAATAGATATAGTAATATATATAGGTATTAGGTAATATAAAAATAATAAGTAGACTAAATAGTAATTGACGTTGACTGCCTCGTCGGTCTAATAGTTAATGGCGTTGACTGCCTCGTTGGTGTAGTAATAATAAGCGTTGACTGCCTCGCCGGCCTTGTTGTTATAAGCGTTGACTGCCTCGTCGGTCTAGTAGTTATAAGCGTTGACTGCCTCGTCGGTCCAGTAGTTATAAGCGTTGACTGCATCGTGGGTCTAACAGTTAATAGCGTTGACTGCCTCGTCGGTGTAGTAGTGATAAGCGTTGACTGCCTCGCCGACCTTGTAGTTATTAACGTTGACTGCCTCGTCGGTGTAGAAGTAATAAGCGTTGACTGCCTCGTCGGTCTAGTAGTTATAAGCGTTGACTGCCTCGTCGGTCCAGTAGTTATAAGCGTTGACTGCCTCGTCGGTCTAATAGTTAATAGCGTTGACTGCATCATCGGTTTAGTAGTAATTAGCGTTGACTGCCTTGCCGGTCTTGTAGTTATTAACATTGACTACCTCGTCGGTCCAGTAGTTATAAGCGTTGACTGCCTCGTCGGTGTAGAAGTAATAAGCGTTAATTGCCTCGTCGGTCTGGCAGGTATTAACGTTGACTGCCTCGTCAGCCTAGTAGTTATTAGCGTTGAATGCCTCGTCGGTGTATTAGTAATTAGCGTTGACCGCCTCGTTGGTGCTGAAGTAATAAGCATTGACCGCCTCGTCAGTGTAGTAGTAATTCTTTTCTTCCTCCCGGATCCCTGTACGGTACAGACGTGTTTTAAGTTAACTATATTGTCAAAATTTAATTTAAATAAATAAAATCATACACCAAAAAAAAATTGTGCAAGTACCAGGCGCGCATAAACAGTACGAAGCCAGGAGTAACCAGTGTGCGACGAGCATCACCTATATGAGCTATCTCTATGCAACAACTGAGTGAGTAATTAACTAACTCGCCAATAAGGTCAAAACCACACCCCTCGTCGCTAATCACCAGCACTACTTGCGCGCACGCGACTCGACGGTCACCGCCCACCTACCGTACCGGTGCGCACACACTAGGAGCGTAGCTGTCATCTAGTACCAGGAGTACTCGTCCAAGTTTGCGGCGCGCGAGTGAAACTGAATAAATATGTCACTTCAACGTACTCCTCCACAAGTAGCGACCTCCTCGGAAGCTCTGATGTCCCCATACCGCGGCGGCTCTGAACCGAATATACCCACTTGCGGTCTTGATGAAATAAGTCTTAGTGACTTCTCAAAAAATGTAAGTACGCGAGTACCTAAACGGAAACATGACCAAGAATATAAGGAGGAGTGGCAGGCCTTCAAAACAGAGATTATCGGTACATTGAAAACTTGGTCTGATTCTCAAAATAATAAGATCGACCAAGTACTAACTAGCGTGAACGAGATCCGTCAGGAATATCGTGAACTCCGTAAATCCGTTGAATTTAACTCAGAAAAGTTCGATGAAATAATTGCGAATGTAGCAAAATTAGAGAGTGAACGGCGCAATAACCAAAAATACATACAATCACTCGAAAATAAATTAGAATCTATGGAGCGAAGTTTAAAAGGTTCAACTATTGAGATACGGAACATCCCAATAAACGATACGAAGGAGACCACAAAAGATCTGATCAACGTAATTAAAAACGTGGGAAAAGCCGTCAGTGTGGACATTGAAACAACAGGTATCCGTGATATTTTCCGAGTGAACACCAAAACAGACGGTTATAAACCTATAATCGTTGAGTTTACTAGTAAACTAATGAAAGAAAATATGTTAGCTGCTGTAAAAAAGTTCAATCAGGTCAATAAGGACAGCAAACTAAACACTACCCACCTGCAAATTAAAGGGCCGCAGACACCGATATACGTAGCGGAAACTCTAACTGCAAACGCGAAGAAGCTTTCTTATTTGTGCAGACAATTTGCCAAAGAACACCAATACACCTTTTGCTGGGTGGCTCACGGGCGGATATTCCTACGTAAAGCCGAAGGACAAAAACAAATTCGAGTTGATAGCGAATTAGATCTCACTAATCTTAGAGGGCAACACTGACTATCCGCCGCAATTATTAAATTTGCTAAAACATGTTTGTTACCTTTTTTAGTTATAACTTTTTTAATAGATTTTTTACTTTTTATGTTCATTTTTACAACTTATATGCATGTTAACTTTTCATTGATTTTTGTCTGTATTTACACAAACTCCACTAAACAGATCATCAAACTCTATACTCTAAGTCATCTATCTTTTAGAACACACAATACTACATCCAAGGCTCATGTTAACGCATTCTCTCACGGCTTGTATACCCACTTAGCTACTGCACCCATTAAAACCTTTTATTTACAACAGAGCTTTATAAAAGTAACACTTATGCATTTACGGAAAATTCGATCATAATTCCCAATTATCAATAAATAATGAATTGGATGAGTTAACGGTTGCTGACTCCAGGACTTGTGCTATTGATGACTGCTACAGTTTAATTTATACCGAAAATTCCCCTTTGAACATTATTGTACAAAATATAAGAAGTGTTAACCGAAATTTTTCAGGATTGCAAACCCTTATCAAACAATCAGGAATTGACTGGGATGTGATCATTCTAACGGAATGTTGGTTATCTCGGACACCGTTTATTCCACTCATAAGTGGTTACCAGTTCGCAAATACACATGCTAACAGGACACAAAACGAGGGCGTTATTGTTTATTATAAATCTACCCTTACCTATAAGATATTAAAACCATCGCTCATAGATGGCAATTGTCTGATTATCATTATCAATTCACAAACTGTGGTTCTCTGTATTTATCGCCCCCCGGGGGAAAGAAATGTGTCAAAATTTCTTGAATCACTAAACAATATTTTACTAACATTATCGTCATACAATAATATTTTTCTTACTGGCGATATTAACATAGACATAGCGCCTTCTTCTTCCGATGCAAGAGCGGAAATTTACCTTAATCTATTAGCCTCTCACGGTATGTTGCCAGCGTACTATATCCCTACCCATTCTCAAACATGCCTTGACCACGTAATTGTCAAGGCAAAACTTTCGGTGAAATGTTTTGTTGCTCGTACGACACTAACCGACCACTATAGCGTCATTATAAGCCTTTCCCATATGAGCTCCTCACACCATCTTTCAAAAACAATAAGACGTATTCATTATCCATCCCTCGACGAAAAAATGAAAACTATTGATTTCGACAGTATTTACTCCTTAGATGGGGCTAGTGAAGCTGTATCTTTCTTCCTTAAGACCCTAACCACTTTACTGATTGCTTGTACTAAAAAGATCACTGTTCCAAGACGTAAGCGACTGATTAAGCCGTGGATTACTCCTGGACTGCTACGATGCATGCGCAATCGAGACAATCTTCATCTCAAGTCTAACAAGCATCCAAATGACGAAGTTGCAAAAATAACCTATACACGTTATCGTAATTTTTGTAATGACATTCTAAAAAAAGTTAAACAAGAGTATGATAAGGCTGAACTCTCTAAATGTCAGGGTAACACTAAAAAATTATGGGACACCATCAAAAAAATCACCTACACTACCAAACAGAAAAATCCACCCATGGATCTAATTGATCCAAATCAGCCCAAAGACTCTGTCAATGAGATTAATCAATTCTTTGTAAGCATCGGTAGGTCTTTGGCGGGATCTATCACAGTGTCTGACCCTGCCTCATACCAGATTTCTTCTCTACCGCCTTGTCTCCTCTCTTTTGTCCTTCTGCCCACTGATGGGGATGAGATCAAAATCATCATAGCATCTCTTAAATCCACTAATGCCGTGAAGTGTGACGACGTTCCCAGTGAATTAATTAAAAGATACTGTAACTTATTATCTGACCCTATCGCGTTTATCTGCAACATCTGCCTTTCCACTGGTGAATTTCCCTCGGATCTCAAGAAATCCCTAGTTCACCCAATTCACAAGTCTGGTAGCAGGGACTGTGTCAATAACTATCGTCCAATATCCATTTTGCCTACACTATCTAAAATTCTTGAGAAAGTTATTAACAAGCAATTAACCAACTATCTAGAAACAAACAAACTCTTATCTCATAATCAATATGGTTTTCGTAAAGGCAGATCAACAAGCGATGCCGTTCATCAACTTACTGATACCATAGTTTCTAGGTTGGATGAGAGGAAAAAGGTCCTTACGATTTTCCTCGACTTAGCGAAGGCTTTTGACACCGTCTCTGCGCCACTTCTACTGAAGAAGCTTGAACACCTCGGAATTCGTGGCGAACAATTAAAATTGTTCAAAAGTTACCTGAATGGCAGAGTTCAACGTGTTGTAGTAGATGAATGGTTGAGTGATGACTGTGAAGTCAATATCGGTATTCCTCAGGGAAGTATTTTAGGGCCTACCCTCTTTTAATATTCATCAATGACCTCTGCCAGTTAAACCTTATTAATGGCAAGATTATTACATTCGCGGATGACACGGCTCTTCTTTTCTATGGAGATACTTGGGAGGAAGTGTACGACTTTGCTCAGAAGGGTTTCTCGCTAGTTATGACCTGGCTAAACAACAACTTACTCTCTCTTAATACAGGCAAGACTAAATACATAACATTTACATTAACAAACACTCACTTCACTCAACACCCCTTATTAAATATCACGGCCCACTCATGTAAAAACAGCTCTTCCTGCTCGTGCTCATGCCCAAAACTCGAAAAAGTGGACTCTATCAAGTACCTCGGTGTGACTATAGACAAAAACTTGAACTTTAATTCCCACATCGATCTGTTGTCCAAGAGGATTAGGAAGCTCATCTTCATTTTTAAAAGCCTACGACGTGTTGCAGATGCAAAAGTTCTTAAGACAGTATACTTTTCACTTTGTCAATCTATACTAAACTATTGCATTTCTGTCTGGGGTGGGGCCCCTAAGTCATTTATGATTAAAATCGAGCGAGCACAAAGAGCAGTGCTAAAGGTGGCCCATGCTTTACCGTTTTTTCACTCTACCTCTGAACTCTACGTTAAATGCAAGGTTCTTACTGTTCGGCAACTGTTTATCGTTCAAACAATCTTGCGTAAACATTCAACCTTGTACTACAACTCATCCTTAAACGCTCATAAGCGCATTAAAACAAATGTATGTTCTACTGAACTGTGTAAAAGTAGTCTCTCGCACCGCAACTTTTGTTTCCTTGGCAGCTATTTATACAATAAAATAAACTCAACTTTAAATATATACCCTCTTACTAAAGCAAAGTGCAAGCAAGTTCTCACCACTTATTTCCTGAACCTTGATTACGAAAGCACTGAAAGGCTCCTTATTGTTTTAAGATAAATGTGTTTTTCAGCCTGGCCTATACACCACACTACATCACACCGCACCACACCGCACCACATCTCACTACACTACATCACACTGCAACACACTGTACCACACTACACCACACCACACGATCTACACTACAACATACTTCACAGATACCAACACTTTTCAATAATAACTTTTAATTTTGTATCTTTTGTTCTTTTATTATTATTTTTTTTTTCTTGTTTCTCTCTATATAGGTAAAATAATTTGTAAATATTATCTTTATGATTTAATGATCAAACACTGTTTTTGGGGGGGGGCCTGGTAATCTGTGTGACAGGTTTTCCTAGTGCAGATACCAGTCTCCCACAAAGGATTTATCAGACATTGTAATCTTTATATTTTTAAGGCGCCTTTGTGGAAGAGAAATAAATGTTTATTTATTTATTTTATAATTAGCGTTGACTGCCTCGTCGGTCTAAAAGTTACTTGCGTTGACTGCCTCGTTGGTCTAATAGTTATAAGCTTTGACTGCCTCGTCGGCCTAGTAGTTATTAGCGTTGACTGCCTCGTCAGTCTAAAATTACTTGCGTTGACTGCCTCGTTGGTCTAATAGTTAATAGCGTTGACTGCCTCGTTGGTAAAGTATTAATAAGCGTTGACTGCCTCGTTGGTCTAGTAGTTATTAGTTTGACTGCCTTGCCGGTCATATAGTTATAAGCGTTGACTGCCTCGTCGATCTAATAGTTACAAGTGTTGACTGCCTCGTCGTTCTAAAAGTTACTTGCGTTGACTGCCTCGTTGGTCTAATAGTTAATAGCGTTGACTACCTCGTTGGTATAGTATTAATAAGCGTTGACTGCCTCGTTGGTCTAGTAGTTATTAGTTTGACTGCCTTGCCGGTCATATAGTTATAAACGTTGACTGCCTCGTCGATCTAGTAGTTATTAGCGTTGACTGCCTCGTCGGTGTAGTATTAATTAGCGTTGACTGCCTCGTCGGCCTAATAGTTATTAGCTTTGACCGCCTCGTTGGTCTAGTAGTTATTAGTGTGACTGCCTCGCCGGTCTAATAGTTATAAACGTTGGATGCCTCGTCGGTCCAGTAGTAATGAGCGTTGACTGCCTCGTCGGTCTAGTAGTTATTAGCTTTGACTGCCTCGTCGGTGTAGTATTAATAAGCGTTGACTGCCTCGCCGGTCTAATAGTTATAAACGTTGACTGCCTCGTCAGTCTAGCAGTTATTAGCGTTGACTACCTTGTTGGTGTAGTATTAATAAGCGTTGACTGCCTCGCCGATCTAGTAGTTATTAGTTTGACTGCCTTGCCGGTCATATAGTTATAAACGTTGACTGCCTCGTCAGTCTAGCAGTTATTAGCGTTGACTGCCTCGTTGGTGTAGTATTAATAAGCGTTGACTGCCTCGCCAGTCTAATAGTTATAAACGTTGACTGCCTCGTCGGTCTAATAGTTAATGGCGTTGACTGCCTCGTTGGTGTAGTAATAATAAGCGTTGACTGCCTCGTCAGTCTAGCAGTTATTAGCGTTGACTGCCTCGTCGGTCCAGTAGTTATAAACGTTGACTGCATCGTGGGTCTAACAGTTAATAGCGTTGACTGCCTCGTCGGTGTAGTAGTGATAAGCGTTGACTGCCTCGCCGACCTTGTAGTTATTAATGTTGACTGCCTCGTCGGTGTAGAAGTAATAAGCGTTGACTGCCTCGTCGGTCTAGTAGTTATAAGCGTTGACTGCTTCGTCGGTCCAGTAGTTATAAGCGTTGACTGCATCATCGGTTTAGTAGTAATTAGCGTTGACTGCCTTGCCGGTCTTGTAGTTATTAACATTGACTACCTCGTCGGTCCAGTAGTTATAAGCGTTGACTGCCTCGTCGGTGTAGAAGTAATAAGCGTTAATTGCCTCGTCGGTCTGGCAGGTATTAACGTTGACTGCCTCGTCAGCCTAGTAGTTATTAGCGTTGAATGCCTCGTCGGTGTATTAGTAATTAGCGTTGACCGCCTCGTTGGTGCTGAAGTAATAAGCATTGACCGCCTCGTCAGTGTAGTAGTAAATAGCGTTGACTGCCTCGTCGGTCTAATAGTTACAAGTGTTGACTGCCTCGTCGTTCTAAAAGTTACATGCGTTGACTGCCTCGTTGGTCTAATAGTTATTAGCTTTGACTGCCTCGTCGGCCTAGTAGTTATTAGCGTTGACTGCCTCGTCAGTCTAAAATTACTTGCGTTGACTGCCTCGTTGGTCTAATAGTTAATAGCGTTGACTGCCTCGTTGGTATAGTATTAATAAGCGTTGACTGCCTCGTTGGTCTAGTAGTTATTAGTTTGACTGCCTTGCCGGTCATATAGTTATAAACGTTGACTGCCTCGTCGGTCTAGTAGTTATTAGCGTTGACTGCCTCGTCGGTGTAGTATTAATTAGCGTTGACTGCCTCGTCGGCCTAATAGTTATTAGCTTTGACCGCCTCGTTGGTCTAGTAGTTATTAGTGTGACTGCCTCGGCGGTCTAATAGTTATAAACGTTGGATGCCTCGTCGGTCCAGTAGTAATGAGCGTTGACTGCCTCGTCGGTCTAGTAGTTATTAGCTTTGACTGCCTCGTCGGTGTAGTATTAATAAGCGTTGACTGCCTCGCCGGTCTAATAGTTATAAACGTTGACTGCCTCGTCAGTCTAGCAGTTATTAGCGTTGACTACCTTGTTGGTGTAGTATTAATAAGCGTTGACTGCCTCGCCGATCTAGTAGTTATTAGTTTGACTGCCTTGCCGGTCATATAGTTATAAACGTTGACTGCTTCGTCGGTCTAGTAGTTATTAGCTTTGACTGCCTCGTCGGTGTAGAATTAATAAGCGTTGACTGCCTCGCCGGTCTAATAGTTATAAACGTTGACTGCCTCGTCAGTCTAGCAGTTATTAGCGTTGACTACCTTGTTGGTGTAGTATTAATAAGCGTTGACTGCCTCGCCGATCTAGTAGTTATTAGTTTGACTGCCTTGCCGGTCATATAGTTATAAACGTTGACTGCCTCGTCGGTCTAGTAGTTATTAGCGTTGAATGCCTCGTCGGTGTATTAGTAATTAGCGTTGACCGCCTCGTTGGTGCTGAAGTAATAAGCATTGACCGCCTCGTCAGTGTAGTAGTAAATAGCGTTGACTGCCTCGTCGGTCTAATAGTTACAAGTGTTGACTGCCTCGTCGTTCTAAAAGTTACATGCGTTGACTGCCTCGTTGGTCTAATAGTTATTAGCTTTGACTGCCTCGTCGGCCTAGTAGTTATTAGCGTTGACTGCCTCGTCAGTCTAAAATTACTTGCGTTGACTGCCTCGTTGGTCTAATAGTTAATAGCGTTGACTGCCTCGTTGGTATAGTATTAATAAGCGTTGACTGCCTCGTTGGTCTAGTAGTTATTAGTTTGACTGCCTTGCCGGTCATATAGTTATAAACGTTGACTGCCTCGTCGGTCTAGTAGTTATTAGCGTTGACTGCCTCGTCGGTGTAGTATTAATTAGCGTTGACTGCCTCGTCGGCCTAATAGTTATTAGCTTTGACCGCCTCGTTGGTCTAGTAGTTATTAGTGTGACTGCCTCGGCGGTCTAATAGTTATAAACGTTGGATGCCTCGTCGGTCCAGTAGTAATGAGCGTTGACTGCCTCGTCGGTCTAGTAGTTATTAGCTTTGACTGCCTCGTCGGTGTAGTATTAATAAGCGTTGACTGCCTCGCCGGTCTAATAGTTATAAACGTTGACTGCCTCGTCAGTCTAGCAGTTATTAGCGTTGACTACCTTGTTGGTGTAGTATTAATAAGCGTTGACTGCCTCGCCGATCTAGTAGTTATTAGTTTGACTGCCTTGCCGGTCATATAGTTATAAACGTTGACTGCTTCGTCGGTCTAGTAGTTATTAGCTTTGACTGCCTCGTCGGTGTAGAATTAATAAGCGTTGACTGCCTCGCCGGTCTAATAGTTATAAACGTTGACTGCCTCGTCAGTCTAGCAGTTATTAGCGTTGACTACCTTGTTGGTGTAGTATTAATAAGCGTTGACTGCCTCGCCGATCTAGTAGTTATTAGTTTGACTGCCTTGCCGGTCATATAGTTATAAACGTTGACTGCCTCGTCGGTCTAGTAGTTATTAGCGTTGACTGCCTCGTCGGTGTAGTATTAATTAGCGTTGACTGCCTCGTCGGCCTAATAGTTATTAGCTTTGACCGCCTCATTGGTCTAGTAGTTATGAGTGTGACTGCCTTGCCGGTCTAATAGTTATAAACGTTGGATGCCTCGTCGGTCCAGTAGTTATGAGCGTTGACTGCCTCGTCGGTCTAGTAGTTATTCGCTTTGACTGCCTCGTCGGTGTAGTATTAATAAGCGTTGACTGCCTCGCCAGTCTAATAGTTATAAACGTTGACTGCCTCGTCAGTCTAGCAGTTATTAGCGTTGACTGCCTCGTTGGTGTAGTATTAATAAGCGTTGACTGCCTCGCCGGTCTAATAGTTATAAACGTTGACTGCCTCGTCAGTCTAGCAGTTATTAGCGTTGACTGCCTCGTCGGTCCAGTAGTTATAAGCGTTGACTGCATCGTGGGTCTAACAGTTAATAGCGTTGACTGCCTCGTCGGTGTAGTAGTGATAAGCGTTGACTGCCTCGCCGACCTTGTAGTTATTAATGTTGACTGCCTCGTCGGTGTAGAAGTAATAAGCGTTGACTGCCTCGTCGGTCTAGTAGTTATAAGCGTTGACTGCTTCGTCGGTCCAGTAGTTATAAGCGTTGACTGCCTCGTCGGTCTAATAGTTAATAGCGTTGACTGCATCATCGGTTTAGTAGTAATTAGCGTTGACTGCCTTGCCGGTCTTGTAGTTATTAACATTGACTACCTCGTCGGTCCAGTAGTTATAAGCGTTGACTGCCTCGTCGGTGTAGAAGTAATAAGCGTTAATTGCCTCGTCGGTCTGGCAGGTATTAACGTTGACTGCCTCGTCAGCCTAGTAGTTATTAGCGTTGAATGCCTCGTCGGTGTATTAGTAATAAGCGTTGACTGCCTCGTCGGTCTAGTAGTTATAAGCGTTGACTGCCTCGTCGGTCCAGTAGTTATAAGCGTTGACTGCCTCGTCGGTCTAATAGTTAATAGCGTTGACTGCATCATCGGTTTAGTAGTAATTAGCGTTGACTGCCTTGCCGGTCTTGTAGTTATTAACATTGACTACCTCGTCGGTCCAGTAGTTATAAGCGTTGACTGCCTCGTCGGTGTAGAAGTAATAAGCGTTAATTGCCTCGTCGGTCTGGCAGGTATTAACGTTGACTGCCTCGTCAGCCTAGTAGTTATTAGCGTTGAATGCCTCATCGGTGTATTAGTAATTAGCGTTGACCGCCTCGTTGGTGCTGAAGTAATAAGCATTGACCGCCTCGTCAGTGTAGTAGTAAATAGCGTTGACTGCCTCGTCGGTCTAATAGTTACAAGTGTTGACTGCCTCGTCGTTCTAAAAGTTACTTGCGTTGACTGCCTCGTTGGTCTTATAGTTATTAGCTTTGACTGCCTCGTCGGCCTAGTAGTTATTAGCGTTGACTGCCTCGTCAGTCTAAAATTACTTACGTTGACTGCCTCGTTGGTCTTATAGTTAATAGCGTTGACTGCCTCGTTGGTATAGTATTAATAAGCGTTGACTGCCTCGTTGGTCTAGTAGTTATTAGTTTGACTGCCTTGCCGGTCATATAGTTATAAACGTTGACTGCCTCGTCGGTCTAGTAGTTATTAGCGTTGACTGCCTCGTCGGTGTAGTATTAATTAGCGTTGACTGCCTCGTCGGCCTAATAGTTATTAGCTTTGACCGCCTCGTTGGTCTAGTAGTTATTAGTGTGACTGCCTCGGCGGTCTAATAGTTATAAACGTTGGATGCCTCATCGGTCCAGTAGTTATGAGCGTTGACTGCCTCGTCGGTCTAGTAGTTATTAGCTTTGACTGCCTCGTCGGTGTAGTATTAATAAGCGTTGACTGCCTCGCCGGTCTAATAGTTATAAACGTTGACTGCCTCGTCAGTCTAGCAGTTATTAGCATTGACTACCTCGTTGGTGTAGTATTAATAAGCGTTGACTGCCTCGCCGGTCTAGTAGTTATTAGTTTGACTGCCTTGCCGGTCATATAGTTATAAACGTTGACTGCCTCGTCGGTCTAGTAGTTATTAGCGTTGACTGCCTCGTCGGTGTAGTATTAACTAGCGTTGACTGCCTCGTCGGCCTAATAGTTATTAGCTTTGACCGCCTCATTGGTCTAGTAGATATGAGTGTGACTGCCTTGCCGGTCTAATAGTTATAAACGTTGGATGCCTCGTCGGTCCAGTAGTTATGAACGTTGACTGCCTCGTCGGTCTAGTAGTTATTCGCTTTGACTGTCTCGTCGGTGTAGTATTAATAAGCGTTGACTGCCTCGCCGGTCTAATGGTTATAAACGTTGACTGCCTCGTCAGTCTAGCAGTTATTAGCGTTGACTGCCTCGTTGGTGTAGTATTAATAAGCGTTGTCTGCCTCGCCGGTCTTATAGTTATAAACGTTGACTGCCTCGTCAGTCTAGCAGTTATAAACGTTGACTGCCTCGTTGGTGTAGAAGTAATAAGCGTTGACTGCCTCGTCGGTCTAGTAGTTATAAGCGTTGACTGCCTCGTTGGTCCAGTAGTTATAAGCGTTGCCTGCTCCGTCGGTGTAGTAGTAATAAGCGTTGACTGCCTCGTCGGTGTAGTATAAATTAGCCTTGACTGCCTCGTCAGCCTAGTAGTTATTAGCGTTGACTACCTCGTCGGTTTATTAGTACTAAGCGTTGACTGCCTCGTCGGTCTAATAGTTACAAGCGTTGACTGCCTCGTCGTTCTAAAAGTTACTTGCGTTGACTGCCTCGTTGGTCTTATAGTTATTAGCTTTGACTGCCTCGTCGGCCTAGTAGTTATTAGCTTTGACCGCCTCGTCGGTCTATTAGTTATAAGCGTTGACTGCCTCGTTGGTCTAATAGTTAATAGCGTTGACTGCCTCGTTGGTATAGTATTAATAAGCGTTGACTGCCTCGTTGGTCTAGTAGTTATAAGCGTTGACTGCCTCGTTGGTCCAGTAGTTATAAGCGTTGCCTGCCCCGTCGGTGTAGTAGTAATAAGCGTTGACTGCCTCGTCGGTGTAGTATAAATTAGCCTTGACTGCCTCGTCAGCCTAGTAGTTATTAGCGTTGACTGCCTCGTCGGTGTTAATACACCGACGAGGCAGTCAATGCTTGTAACTATTAGACTGACGAGGCAGTCAACGCTTATTACATTAGTCATAAGCGTTGACTGCCTCGTCGGTCTAATAGTTACAAGCGTTGACTGCCTCGTCGTTCTAAAAGTTACTTGCGTTGACTGCCTCGTTGGTCTTATAGTTATTAGCTTTGACTGCCTCGTCGGCCTAGTAGTTATTAGCATTGACCGCCTCGTCGGTCTTGTAGTTATAAGCGTTGACTGCCTCGTTGGTCTAATAGTTAATAGCGTTGACTGCCTCGTTGGTATAGTATTAATAAGCGTTGACTGCCTCGTTGGTCTAGTAGTTATTAGTTTGACTGCCTTGCCGGTCATATAGTTATAAGCGTTGACTGCCTCGTCGGTCTAATAGTTACAAGTGTTGACTGCCTCGTCGTTCTAAAAGTTACTTGCGTTGACTGCCTCGTTAATCTTATAGTTAATAGCGTTGACTGCCTCGCTGGTATAGTATTAATAAGCGTTGACTGCCTCGTTGGTCAAGTAGTTATTAGTTTGACTGCCTTTCCGGTCATATAGTTCTAAGCGTTGACTGCCTTGTCGGTCTAATAATTACAAGTGTTAACTGCCTCGTCGTTCTAAAAGTTACTTGCGTTGACTGCCTCGTTGGTCTAATAGTTAATAGCGTTGACTGCCTCGTTGGTATAGTATTAATAAGCGTTGACTGCCTCGTTGGTCTAGTAGTTATTAGTTTGACTGCCTTGCCGGTCATATAGTTATAAACGTTGACTGCCTCGTCGGTCTAGTAGTTATTAGCGTTGACTGCCTCGTCGGTGTAGTATTAATAAGCGTTGACTGCCTCGTCGGCCTAATAGTTATAAGCTTTGACCGCCTCGTTGGTCTAGTAGTTATTAGTGTGACTGCCTCGGCGGTCTAATAGTTATAAACGTTGGATGCCTCGTCGGTCCAGTAGTTATGAGCGTTGACTGCCTCGTCGGTCTAGTAGTTATTAGCTTTGACTGCCTCGTCGGTGTAGTATTAATAAGCGTTGACTGCCTCGCCGGTCTAATAGTTATTAACGTTGACTGCCTCGTCAGTCTAGCAGTTATTAGCGTTGACTGCCTCGTTGGTGTAGTATTAATAAGCGTTGACTGCCTCGCCGGTCTAATAGTTATAAACGTTGACTGCCTCGTCAGTCTAGCAGTTATTAGCGTTGACTGCCTCGTTGGTGTAGTATTAATAAGCGTTGACTGCCTCGCCGGTCTAATAGTTATAAACGTTGACTGCCTCGTCAGTCTAGCAGTTATAAGCGTTGACTGCCTCGTTGGTCCAGTAGCTATAAGCGTTGCCTGCCTCGTCGGTGTAGTAGTAATTAGCGTTGACTGCCTCGTCGGTGTAGTATAAATTAGCCTTGACTGCCTCGTCAGCCTAGTAGTTATTAGCGTTGACTGCCTCGTCGGTGTATTAGTAATAAGCGTTGACTGCCTCGTCGGTCTAATAGTTACAAGTGTTGACTGCCTCGTCGTTCTAAAAGTTACTTGCGTTGTTTGTCTCGTTGGTCTACTAGTTATTAGCTTTGACTGCCTCGTCGGCCTAGTAGTTATAAGCTTTGACCGCCTCGTCGGTCTAGTAGTTATAAGCGTTGACTGCCTCGTCGTTCTAAAATTACTTGCGTTGACTGCCTCGTTGGTCTAATAGTTAATAGCGTTGACTGCCTCGTTGGTATAGTATTAATAAGCGTTGACTGCCTCGTTGGTCAAGTAGTTATTAGTTTGACTGCCTTTCCGGTCATATAGTTCTAAGCGTTGACTGCCTTGTCGGTCTAATAATTACAAGTGTTGACTGCCTCGTCGTTCTAAAAGTTACTTGCGTTGACTGCCTCGTCGTTCTAAAATTACTTGCGTTGACTGCCTCGTTGGTCTAATAGTTAATAGCGTTGACTGCCTCGTTGGTATAGTATTAATAAGCGTTGACTGTCTCGTTGGTCTAGTAGTTATTAGTTTGACTGCCTTGCCGGTCATATAGTTATAAGCGTTGACTGCCTCGTTGGTCTAATAGTTACAAGTGTTGACTGCCTCGTCGTTCTAAAAGTTACTTGCGTTGACTGCCTCGTTGGTCTTATAGTTAATAGCGTTGACTGCCTCGCTGGTAAAGTATTAATAAGCGTTGACTGCCTCGTTGGTCTAGTAGTTATTAGTTTGACTGCCTTGCCGGTCATATAGTTATAAGCGTTGACTGCCTTGTCGGTCTAATAATTACAAGTGTTGACTGCCTCGTCGTTCTAAAAGTTACTTGCGTTGACTGCCTCGTTGGTATAGTATTAATAAGCGTTGACTGCCTCGTTGGTCTAGTAGTTATTAGCGTTGAATGCCTCGTCGGTGTATTAGTAATTAGCGTTGACCGCCTCGTTGGTGCTGAAGTAATAAGCATTGACCGCCTCGTCAGTGTAGTAGTAATTAGCGTTGACTGCCTCGTCGGTCTAATAGTTACAAGTGTTGACTGCCTCGTCGTTCTAAAAGTTACTTGCGTTGACTGCCTCGTTGGTCTAATAGTTATTAGCTTTGACTGCCTCGTCGGCCTAGTAGTTATTAGCGTTGACTGCCTCGTTGGTCTAATAGTTAATAGCGTTGACTGCCTCGTCAGTCTAGCAGTTATTAGCGTTGACTGCCTCGTTGGTGTAGTATTAATAAGCGTTGACTGCCTCGCCGGTCTAATAGTTACAAACGTTGACTGCCTCGTCAGTCTAGCAGTTATTAGCGTTGACTGCTTCGTTGGTGTAGTATTAATAAGCGTTGACTGCCTCGTCAGTCTAGCAGTTATAAGCGTTGACTGCCTTGTTGGTCCAGTAGTTATAAGCGTTGCCTGTCTCGTCGGTGTAGTAGTAATTAGCGTTGACTGCCTCGTCGGTGTAGTATAAATTAGCCTTGACTGCCTCGTCAGCCTAGTAGTTATTAATAGTTAATAGCGTTGACTGCCTCGTTGGTATAGTATTAATAAGCGTTGACTGCCTCGTTGGTCTAGTAGTTATTAGCGTTTAATGCCTCGTCGGTGTATTAGTAATTAGCGTTGACCGCCTCGTTGGTGCTGAAATAATAAGCATTGACCGCCTCGTCAGTGTAGTAGTAATAAGCGTTGACTGCCTCGTCAGTCTAATAGTTACAAGTGTTGACTGCCTCGTCGTTCTAAAAGTTACTTGCGTTGACTGCCTCGTTGGTCTAATAGTTATTAGCTTTGACTGCCTCGTCGGCCTAGTAGTTATTAGCGTTGACTGCCTCGTTGGTCTAATAGTTAATAGCGTTGACTGCCTCGTTGGTATAGTATTAACAAGCGTTGACTGCCTCGTTGGTCTAGTAGTTATTAGTTTGACTGCCTTGCCGGTCATATAGTTATAAGCGTTGACTGCCTCGTCGGTCTAATAGTTACAAGTGTTGACTGCCTCGTCGTTCTAAAAGTTACTTGCGTTGACTGCCTCGTTGGTCTTATAGTTAATAGCGTTGACTGCCTCGCTGGTATAGTATTAATAAGCGTTGACTGCCTCGTTGGTCTAGTAGTTATTAGTTTGACTGCCTTGCCGGTCATATAGTTATAAGCGTTGACTGCCTTGTTGGTCTAATAATTACAAGTGTTGACTGCCTCGTCGTTCTAAAAGTTAGTTGCGTTGACTGCCTCGTTGGTCTAATAGTTAATAGCGTTGACTGCCTCGTTGGTATAGTATTAATAAGCGTTGACTGCCTCGTTGGTCTAGTAGTTATTAGTTTGACTGCCTTGCCGGTCATATAGTTATAAACGTTGACTGCCTCGTCGGTCTAGTAGTTATTAGCGTTGACTGCCTCGTCGGTGTAGTATTAATTAGCGTTGACTGCCTCGTCGGCCTAATAGTTATTAGCTTTGACCGCCTCGTTGGTCTAGTAGTTATTAGTGTGACTGCCTCGGCGGTCTAATAGTTATAAACGTTGGATGCCTCGTCGGTCCAGTAGTTATGAGCGTTGACTGCCTCGTCGGTCTAGTAGTTATTAGCTTTGACTGCCTCGTCGGTCTAATAGTTATAAACGTTGACTGCCTCGTCAGTCTAGCAGTTATTAGCGTTGACTGCCTCGTTGGTGTAGTATTAATATGCGTTGACTGCCTCGCCGGTCTAATAGTTATAAACGTTGACTGCCTCGTCAGTCTAGCAGTTATAAGCGTTGACTGCCTCGTTGGTGTAGTATTAATATGCGTTGACTGCCTCGTTGGTCTAATAGTTATAAACGTTGACTGCCTCGTCAGTCTAGCAGTTATTAGCATTGACTGCCTCGTTGGTGTAGTATTAATATGCGTTGACTGCCTCGTTGGTCTAATAGTTAATAGCGTTGACTGCCTCGTTGGTATAGTATTAATAAGCGTTGACTGCCTCGTTGGTCTAGTAGTTATTAGTTTGACTGCCTTGCCGGTCATATAGTTATAAGCGTTGACTGCCTCGTCGGTCTTATAGTTACAAGTGTTGACTGCCTCGTCGTTCTAAAAGTTACTTGCGTTGACTGCCTCGTTGGTCTAGTAGTTACTAGTCTGACTGCCTTGCCGGTCATATAGTTATAAGCGTTGACTGCCTTGTCGGTCTAATAATTACAAGTGTTGACTGCCTCGTCGTTCTAAAAGTTACTTGCGTTGACTGCCTCGTTGGTCTTATAGTTAATAGCGTTGACTGCCTCGCTGGTATAGTATTAATAAGCGTTGACTGCCTCGTTGGTCTAGTAGTTATTAGTTTGACTGCCTTGCCGGTCATATAGTTATAAGCGTTGACTGCCTTGTTGGTCTAATAATTACAAGTGTTGACTGCCTCGTCGTTCTAAAAGTTACTTGCGTTGACTGCCTCGTTGGTCTAATAGTTAATAGCGTTGACTGCCTCGTTGGTATAGTATTAATAAGCGTTGACTGCCTCGTTGGACTAGTAGTTATTAGTTTGACTGCCTTGCCGGTCATATAGTTATAAACGTTGACTGCCTCGTCGATCTAGTAGTTATTAGCGTTGACTGCCTCGTCGGTGTAGTATTAATTAGCGTTGACTGCCTCGTCGGCCTAATAGTTATTAGCTTTGACCGCCTCGTTGGTCTAGTAGTTATTAGTGTGACTGCCTCGGCGGTCTAATAGTTATAAACGTTGGATGCCTCGTCGGTCCAGTAGTTAAGAGCGTTGACTGCTCCGTCGGTCTAGTAGTTATTAGTTTTGACTGCCTCGTCGGTGTAGTATTAATAAGCGTTGACTGCCTCGCCAGTCTAATAGTTATAAATGTTGACTGCCTCGTCAGTCTAGCAGTTATTAGCGTTGACTGCCTCGTTGGTGTAGTATTAATAAGCGTTGACTGCCTCGCCGGTCTAATAGTTATAAACGTTGACTGCCTCGTCAGTCTGGCAGTTATTAGCGTTGACTGCCTCGTTGGTCTAATAGTTAATAGCGTTGACTGCCTCGTTGGTATAGTATTAATAAGCGTTGACTGCCTCGTTGGTCTAGTAGTTATTAGTTTGACTGCCTTGCCGGTCATATAGTTATAAGCGTTGACTGCCTCGTCGGTCTAATAGTTACAAGTGTTGACTGCCTCGTCGTTCTAAAAGTTACTTGCGTTGACTGCCTCGTTGGTCTTATAGTTAATAGCGTTGACTGCCTCGCTGGTATAGTATTAATAAGCGTTGACTGCCTCGTCGGTCTAATAGTTACAAGTGTTGACTGCCTCGTCGTTCTAAAAGTTACTTGCGTTGACTGCCTCTTTGGTCTTATAGTTAATAGCGTTGACTGCCTCGCTGGTATAGTATTAATAAGCGTTGACTGCCTCGTTGGTCTAGTAGTTATTAGTTTGACTGCCTTGCCGGTCATATAGTTATAAGCGTTGACTGCCTTGTTGGTCTAATAATTACAAGTGTTGACTGCCTCGTCGTTCTAAAAGTTACTTGCGTTGACTGCCTCGTGGTCTTATAGTTAATAGCGTTGACTGCCTCGTTGGTATAGTATTAATAAGCGTTGACTGCCTCGTTGGTCTAGTAGTTATTATTTTGACTGCCTTGCCGGTCATATAGTTATAAACGTTGACTGCCTCGTCGGTCTAGTAGTTATTAGCGTTGACTGCCTCGTCGGTGTAGTATTAATTAGCGTTGACTGCCTCGTCGGCCTAATAGTTATTAGCTTTGACCGCCTCGTTGGTCTAGTAGTTATTAGTGTGACTGCCTCGGCGGTCTAATAGTTATAAACGTTGGATGCCTCGTCGGTGTAGTATTAATAAGCGTTGACTGCCTCGCCGGTCTAATAGTTATAAACGTTGACTGCCTCGTCAGTCTAGCAGTTATTAGCGTTGACTGCCTCGCCGGTCTAATAGTTATAAACGTTGACTGCCTCGTCAGTCTAGCAGTTATTAGCGTTGACTGCCTCGTTGGTCTAATAGTTAATAGCGTTGACTGCCTCGTTGGTATAGTATTAATAAGCGTTGACTGCCTCGTTGGTCTAGTAGTTATTAGTTTGACTGCCTTGCCGGTCATATAGTTATAAGCGTTGACTGCCTCGTCGGTCTAATAGTTACAAGTGTTGACTGCCTCGTCGTTCTAAAAGTTACTTGCGTTGACTGCCTCGTTTGTCTAGTAGTTATTAGTTTGACTGCCTTGCCGGTCATATAGTTATAAGCGTTGACTGCCTTGCGGTCTAATAATTACAAGTGTTGACTGCCTCGTCGTTCTAAAAGTTACTTGCGTTGACTGCCTCGTTGGTCTAATAGTTAATAGCGTTGACTGCCTCGTTGGTATAGTATTAATAAGCGTTGACTGCCTCGTTGGTCAAGTAGTTATTAGTTTGACTGCCTTGCCGGTCATATAGTTATAAGCGTTGACTGCCTCGTCGGTCTAATAGTTACAAGTGTTGACTGCCTCGTCGTTCTAAAAGTTACTTGCGTTGACTGCCTCGTTGGTCTTATAGTTAATAGCGTTGACTGCCTCGCTGGTATAGTATTAATAAGCGTTGACTGCCTCGTTGGTATAGTATTAATAAGCGTTGACTGCCTCGTTGGTCTAGTAGTTATTAGTTTGACTGCCTTGCCGGTCATATAGTTATAAACGTTGACTGCCTCGTCGGTCTAGTAGTTATTAGCGTTGACTGCCTCGTCGGTGTAGTATTAATTAGCGTTGACTGCCTCGTCGGCCTAATAGTTATTAGCTTTGACCGCCTCGTTGGTCTAGTCGTTATTAGTGTGACTGCCTCGGCGGTCTAATAGTTATAAACGTTGGATGCCTCGTCGGTCCAGTAGTTATGAGCGTTGACTGCCTCGTCGGTCTAGTAGTTATTGGCTTTGACTGCCTCGTCGGTGTAGTATTAATAAGCGTTGACTGCCTCGCCGGTCTAATAGTTATAAATGTTGACTGCCTCGTCAGTCTAGCAGTTATTAGCGTTGACTGCCTCGTTGTTGTAGTATTAATAAGCGTTGACTGCCTCGCCGGTCTAATAGTTATAAACGTTGACTGCCTCGTCAGTCTGGCAGTTATTAGCGTTGACTGCCTCGTTGGTCTTATAGTTAATAGCGTTGACTGCCTCGTTGGTATAGTATTAATAAGCGTTGAATGCCTCGTTGGTCTAGTAGTTATTAGTTTGACTGCCTTGCCGGTCATAAAGTTATAAGCGTTGACTGCCTCGTCGGTCTAATAGTTACAAGTGTTGACTGCCTCGTCGTTCTAAAAGTTACTTGCGTTGACTGCCTCGTTGGTCTTATAGTTAATAGCGTTGACTGCCTCGCTGGTATAGTATTAATAAGCGTTGACTGCCTCGTTGGTCTAGTAGTTATTAGTTTGACTGCCTTGCCGGTCATATAGTTATAAGCGTTGACTGCCTCGTCGGTCTAATAGTTACAAGTGTTGACTGCCTCGTCGTTCTAAAAGTTACTTGCGTTGTCTGCCTCGTTGGTCTAATAGTTAATGGCGTTGAATGCCTCGTCGGTGTATTAGTAATTAGCGTTGACCGCCTCGTTGGTGCTGAAGTAATAAGCATTGACCGCCTCGTCAGTGTAGTAGTAATTAGCGTTGACTGCCTCGTCGGTCTAATAGTTACAAGTGTTGACTGCCTCGTCGTTCTAAAAGTTACTTGCGTTGACTGCCTCGTTGGTCTAATAGTTATTAGCTTTGACTGCCTCGTCGGCCTAGTAGTTATTAGCGTTGACTGCCTCGTTGGTCTAATAGTTAATAGCGTTGACTGCCTCGTCAGTCTAGCAGTTATTAGCGTTGACTGCCTCGTTGGTGTAGTATTAATAAGCGTTGACTGCCTCGCCGGTCTAATAGTTACAAACGTTGACTGCCTCGTCAGTCTAGCAGTTATTAGCGTTGACTGCTTCGTTGGTGTAGTATTAATAAGCGTTGACTGCCTCGTCAGTCTAGCAGTTATAAGCGTTGACTGCCTTGTTGGTCCAGTAGTTATAAGCGTTGCCTGTCTCGTCGGTGTAGTAGTAATTAGCGTTGACTGCCTCGTCGGTGTAGTATAAATTAGCCTTGACTGCCTCGTCAGCCTAGTAGTTATTAATAGTTAATAGCGTTGACTGCCTCGTTGGTATAGTATTAATAAGCGTTGACTGCCTCGTTGGTCTAGTAGTTATTAGCGTTTAATGCCTCGTCGGTGTATTAGTAATTAGCGTTGACCGCCTCGTTGGTGCTGAAATAATAAGCATTGACCGCCTCGTCAGTGTAGTAGTAATAAGCGTTGACTGCCTCGTCAGTCTAATAGTTACAAGTGTTGACTGCCTCGTCGTTCTAAAAGTTACTTGCGTTGACTGCCTCGTTGGTCTAATAGTTATTAGCTTTGACTGCCTCGTCGGCCTAGTAGTTATTAGCGTTGACTGCCTCGTTGGTCTAATAGTTAATAGCGTTGACTGCCTCGTTGGTATAGTATTAACAAGCGTTGACTGCCTCGTTGGTCTAGTAGTTATTAGTTTGACTGCCTTGCCGGTCATATAGTTATAAGCGTTGACTGCCTCGTCGGTCTAATAGTTACAAGTGTTGACTGCCTCGTCGTTCTAAAAGTTACTTGCGTTGACTGCCTCGTTGGTCTTATAGTTAATAGCGTTGACTGCCTCGCTGGTATAGTATTAATAAGCGTTGACTGCCTCGTTGGTCTAGTAGTTATTAGTTTGACTGCCTTGCCGGTCATATAGTTATAAGCGTTGACTGCCTTGTTGGTCTAATAATTACAAGTGTTGACTGCCTCGTCGTTCTAAAAGTTAGTTGCGTTGACTGCCTCGTTGGTCTAATAGTTAATAGCGTTGACTGCCTCGTTGGTATAGTATTAATAAGCGTTGACTGCCTCGTTGGTCTAGTAGTTATTAGTTTGACTGCCTTGCCGGTCATATAGTTATAAACGTTGACTGCCTCGTCGGTCTAGTAGTTATTAGCGTTGACTGCCTCGTCGGTGTAGTATTAATTAGCGTTGACTGCCTCGTCGGCCTAATAGTTATTAGCTTTGACCGCCTCGTTGGTCTAGTAGTTATTAGTGTGACTGCCTCGGCGGTCTAATAGTTATAAACGTTGGATGCCTCGTCGGTCCAGTAGTTATGAGCGTTGACTGCCTCGTCGGTCTAGTAGTTATTAGCTTTGACTGCCTCGTCGGTCTAATAGTTATAAACGTTGACTGCCTCGTCAGTCTAGCAGTTATTAGCGTTGACTGCCTCGTTGGTGTAGTATTAATATGCGTTGACTGCCTCGCCGGTCTAATAGTTATAAACGTTGACTGCCTCGTCAGTCTAGCAGTTATAAGCGTTGACTGCCTCGTTGGTGTAGTATTAATATGCGTTGACTGCCTCGTTGGTCTAATAGTTATAAACGTTGACTGCCTCGTCAGTCTAGCAGTTATTAGCATTGACTGCCTCGTTGGTGTAGTATTAATATGCGTTGACTGCCTCGTTGGTCTAATAGTTAATAGCGTTGACTGCCTCGTTGGTATAGTATTAATAAGCGTTGACTGCCTCGTTGGTCTAGTAGTTATTAGTTTGACTGCCTTGCCGGTCATATAGTTATAAGCGTTGACTGCCTCGTCGGTCTTATAGTTACAAGTGTTGACTGCCTCGTCGTTCTAAAAGTTACTTGCGTTGACTGCCTCGTTGGTCTAGTAGTTACTAGTCTGACTGCCTTGCCGGTCATATAGTTATAAGCGTTGACTGCCTTGTCGGTCTAATAATTACAAGTGTTGACTGCCTCGTCGTTCTAAAAGTTACTTGCGTTGACTGCCTCGTTGGTCTTATAGTTAATAGCGTTGACTGCCTCGCTGGTATAGTATTAATAAGCGTTGACTGCCTCGTTGGTCTAGTAGTTATTAGTTTGACTGCCTTGCCGGTCATATAGTTATAAGCGTTGACTGCCTTGTTGGTCTAATAATTACAAGTGTTGACTGCCTCGTCGTTCTAAAAGTTACTTGCGTTGACTGCCTCGTTGGTCTAATAGTTAATAGTGTTGACTGCCTCGTTGGTATAGTATTAATAAGCGTTGACTGCCTCGTTGGACTAGTAGTTATTAGTTTGACTGCCTTGCCGGTCATATAGTTATAAACGTTGACTGCCTCGTCGATCTAGTAGTTATTAGCGTTGACTGCCTCGTCGGTGTAGTATTAATTAGCGTTGACTGCCTCGTCGGCCTAATAGTTATTAGCTTTGACCGCCTCGTTGGTCTAGTAGTTATTAGTGTGACTGCCTCGGCGGTCTAATAGTTATAAACGTTGGATGCCTCGTCGGTCCAGTAGTTAAGAGCGTTGACTGCTCCGTCGGTCTAGTAGTTATTAGTTTTGACTGCCTCGTCGGTGTAGTATTAATAAGCGTTGACTGCCTCGCCAGTCTAATAGTTATAAATGTTGACTGCCTCGTCAGTCTAGCAGTTATTAGCGTTGACTGCCTTGTTGGTGTAGTATTAATAAGCGTTGACTGCCTCGCCGGTCTAATAGTTATAAACGTTGACTGCCTCGTCAGTCTGGCAGTTATTAGCGTTGACTGCCTCGTTGGTCTAATAGTTAATAGCGTTGACTGCCTCGTTGGTATAGTATTAATAAGCGTTGACTGCCTCGTTGGTCTAGTAGTTATTAGTTTGACTGCCTTGCCGGTCATATAGTTATAAGCGTTGACTGCCTCGTCGGTCTAATAGTTACAAGTGTTGACTGCCTCGTCGTTCTAAAAGTTACTTGCGTTGACTGCCTCGTTGGTCTTATAGTTAATAGCGTTGACTGCCTCGCTGGTATAGTATTAATAAGCGTTGACTGCCTCGTCGGTCTAATAGTTACAAGTGTTGACTGCCTCGTCGTTCTAAAAGTTACTTGCGTTGACTGCCTCTTTGGTCTTATAGTTAATAGCGTTGACTGCCTCGCTGGTATAGTATTAATAAGCGTTGACTGCCTCGTTGGTCTAGTAGTTATTAGTTTGACTGCCTTGCCGGTCATATAGTTATAAGCGTTGACTGCCTTGTTGGTCTAATAATTACAAGTGTTGACTGCCTCGTCGTTCTAAAAGTTACTTGCGTTGACTGCCTCGTGGTCTTATAGTTAATAGCGTTGACTGCCTCGTTGGTATAGTATTAATAAGCGTTGACTGCCTCGTTGGTCTAGTAGTTATTATTTTGACTGCCTTGCCGGTCATATAGTTATAAACGTTGACTGCCTCGTCGGTCTAGTAGTTATTAGCGTTGACTGCCTCGTCGGTGTAGTATTAATTAGCGTTGACTGCCTCGTCGGCCTAATAGTTATTAGCTTTGACCGCCTCGTTGGTCTAGTAGTTATTAGTGTGACTGCCTCGGCGGTCTAATAGTTATAAACGTTGGATGCCTCGTCGGTGTAGTATTAATAAGCGTTGACTGCCTCGCCGGTCTAATAGTTATAAACGTTGACTGCCTCGTCAGTCTAGCAGTTATTAGCGTTGACTGCCTCGCCGGTCTAATAGTTATAAACGTTGACTGCCTCGTCAGTCTAGCAGTTATTAGCGTTGACTGCCTCGTTGGTCTAATAGTTAATAGCGTTGACTGCCTCGTTGGTATAGTATTAATAAGCGTTGACTGCCTCGTTGGTCTAGTAGTTATTAGTTTGACTGCCTTGCCGGTCATATAGTTATAAGCGTTGACTGCCTCGTCGGTCTAATAGTTACAAGTGTTGACTGCCTCGTCGTTCTAAAAGTTACTTGCGTTGACTGCCTCGTTTGTCTAGTAGTTATTAGTTTGACTGCCTTGCCGGTCATATAGTTATAAGCGTTGACTGCCTTGCGGTCTAATAATTACAAGTGTTGACTGCCTCGTCGTTCTAAAAGTTACTTGCGTTGACTGCCTCGTTGGTCTAATAGTTAATAGCGTTGACTGCCTCGTTGGTATAGTATTAATAAGCGTTGACTGCCTCGTTGGTCAAGTAGTTATTAGTTTGACTGCCTTGCCGGTCATATAGTTATAAGCGTTGACTGCCTCGTCGGTCTAATAGTTACAAGTGTTGACTGCCTCGTCGTTCTAAAAGTTACTTGCGTTGACTGCCTCGTTGGTCTTATAGTTAATAGCGTTGACTGCCTCGCTGGTATAGTATTTATAAGCGTTGACTGCCTCGTTGGTATAGTATTAATAAGCGTTGACTGCCTCGTTGGTCTAGTAGTTATTAGTTTGACTGCCTTGCCGGTCATATAGTTATAAACGTTGACTGCCTCGTCGGTCTAGTAGTTATTAGCGTTGACTGCCTCGTCGGTGTAGTATTAATTAGCGTTGACTGCCTCGTCGGCCTAATAGTTATTAGCTTTGACCGCCTCGTTGGTCTAGTCGTTATTAGTGTGACTGCCTCGGCGGTCTCATAGTTATAAACGTTGGATGCCTCGTCGGTCCAGTAGTTATGAGCGTTGACTGCCTCGTCGGTCTAGTAGTTATTGGCTTTGACTGCCTCGTCGGTGTAGTATTAATAAGCGTTGACTGCCTCGCCGGTCTAATAGTTATAAATGTTGACTGCCTCGTCAGTCTAGCAGTTATTAGCGTTGACTGCCTCGTTGTTGTAGTATTAATAAGCGTTGACTGCCTCGCCGGTCTAATAGTTATAAACGTTGACTGCCTCGTCAGTCTGGCAGTTATTAGCGTTGACTGCCTCGTTGGTCTTATAGTTAATAGCGTTGACTGCCTCGTTGGTATAGTATTAATAAGCGTTGAATGCCTCGTTGGTCTAGTAGTTATTAGTTTGACTGCCTTGCCGGTCATAAAGTTATAAGCGTTGACTGCCTCGTCGGTCTAATAGTTACAAGTGTTGACTGCCTCGTCGTTCTAAAAGTTACTTGCGTTGACTGCCTCGTTGGTCTTATAGTTAATAGCGTTGACTGCCTCGCTGGTATAGTATTAATAAGCGTTGACTGCCTCGTTGGTCTAGTAGTTATTAGTTTGACTGCCTTGCCGGTCATATAGTTATAAGCGTTGACTGCCTCGTCGGTCTAATAGTTACAAGTGTTGACTGCCTCGTCGTTCTAAAAGTTACTTGCGTTGTCTGCCTCGTTGGTCTAATAGTTAATGGCGTTGACTGCCTCGTTGGTATAGTATTAATAAGCGTTGACTGCCTCGTTGGTCTAGTAGTTATTAGTTTGACTGCCTTGCCGGTCATATAGTTATAAACGTTGACTGCCTCGTCGGTCTAGTAGTTATTAGCGTTGACTGCCTCGTCGTTGTAGTATTAATTAGCCTTGACTGCCTCGTCGGCCTAATAGTTATTAGCTTTGACCGCCTTGTTGGTCTAGTAATTATTAGTGTGACTGCCTCGGCGGTCTAATAGTTATAAACGTTGGATGCCTCGTCGGTCCAGTAGTTATGAGCGTTGACTGCCTCGTCGGTCTAGTAGTTATTAGCTTTGACTGCCTCGTCGGTGTAGTATTAATAAGCGTTGACTGCCTCGCCGGTCTTATAGTTATAAACGTTGACTGCCTCGTCAGTCTAGCAGTTATGAGCGTTGACTGCCTCGTCGGTCTAGTAGTTATTAGCGTTGAATGCCTCGTTGGTGTAGTATTAATAAGCTTTGACTGCCTCGCCGGTCTAGTAGTTATTAGTTTGACTGCCTTGCCGGTCATATAGTTATAAACGTTGACTGCCTCGTCGGTCTAGTAGTTATTAGCGTTGACTGCCTCGTCGATGTAGTATTAATAAGCGTTGACTGCCTCGTTGGTCTAGTAGTTATTAGTTTGACTGCCTTGCCGGTCATATAGTTATAAGCGTTGACTGCCTCGTCGGTCTAATAGATGCAAGTGTTGACTGCCTCGTCGTTCTAAAAGTTACTTGCGTTGACTGCCTCGTTGGTCTAATAGTTAATAGCGTTTACTGCCTCGTTGGTATAGTATTAATAAGCGTTGACTGCCTTGTTGGTCTAGTAGTTATTAGTTTGACTGCCTTGCCGGTCATATAGTTATAAACGTTGACTGCCTCGTCGGTCTAGTAGTTATTAGCGTTGACTGCCTCGTCGGTGTAGTATTAATTAGCGTTGACTGCCTCGTCGGCCTAATAGTTATTAGCTTTGACCGCCTCGTTGGTCTAGTAGTTATTAGTGTGACTGCCTCGCCAGTCTAATAGTTATAAACGTTGGATGCCTCGTCGGTCCAGTAGTTATGAGCGTTGACTGCCTCGTCGGTCTAATAGGTATTAGCGTTGACTGCCTTGTCGGTGTAGTAGTAATCAGCGTTGACCGCCTCGTCGGTGTAGTAGTTATTAGCTTTGACTGCGTCGTTGGTCTAGTAGTTATTAGCGTTGACTGCCACGTCGGTGTAGTAGTTATTAACGTTGACCACCTCGTTGGTCTAGTAGTTATTAATGTGACTGCCTCACCGGTCTAATAGTTATAAACGTTGACTGCCCCGTCGGTCTAACAGTTATTAGTGTTGACTGCCTCGTCGGTGTAGTATTTATAAGCGTTGACTGCCTCGCCGGTCTAATAGTTATAAACGTTGACTGCCTCGTCAGTCTAGCAGTTATTAGCGTTGACTGCCTCGTTGGTGTAGTATTAATTAGCGTTGACTGCCTCGTCGGCCTAATAGTTATTAGCTTTGACCGCCTCGTTTGTCTAGTAGTTATTAGTGTGACTGCCTCGCCGGTCTAATAGTTATAAACGTTGGATGCCTCGTCGGTCCAGTAGTTATAAGCGTTGACTTCCTCGTCGGTCTAATAGTTACTAGCGCTGCCTGCCTCGTCGGTCTAATAGTTACTAGCGTTGACTGCCTCGTCGGTCTAGTAGTTATTAGCGTTGACTGCCTCGTTGGTGTAGTATTAATTAGCGTTGACTGCCTCGTCGGCCTAATAGTTATTAGCTTTGACCGCCTCGTTTGTCTAGTAGTTATTAGTGTGACTGCCTCGCCGGTCTAATAGTTATAAACGTTGGATGCCTCGTCGGTCCAGTAGTTATAAGCGTTGACTGCCTCGTCGGTCTAATAGTTACTAGCGCTGACTGCCTCGTCGGTCTAATAGTTACTAGCGTTGACTGCCACGTCGGTGTAGTAGTTATTAACGTTGACTACTCGATTTATGATCATTGATGCGGAGCAGAGTTGCGGACTGGGCGGAGGTAGACCGAGTTCACGCGATGAGTAATTTGAGCGGGCTGCAATACCCCGCAGCTGGTTTTTTTGCGCTGCCCCGCTCTGCTTCATCGCTTCGCTTCCTGGTTTTGTATGAATTTTTAAAATAGTTTGCAAATCCCTGTCCCTGTCCGCGGAACGGAGACATTATGCAATTCCATTGGTTAATATTGGCACAGCTCCGCTCCACTCCTCTCCTCTCCAGTGGACAGTTAACCTAGGTTTTGTGGTACATCCCTCATGTACACTTCCTAAGTATGCATTATTAATAACACGTTGTGTTTATAACATGGTGTACACACGAATTGTTGGGTGGTGCTCTGGTTACTTGATCACCGAGTAATCTGTATTTAGGAGAAAAAGAGGAAAAATAATTACCGCCACTAACCACCTGCAGCAACAAAGGGGTTTCCAATATCTACGAAGCTTTCTTAAAAGACAGTCATGTTCTTCTTGAGAGAATGCTCAACAGTACAGTGGACAAATTGGGTAACATCGAAACAAGGTGATAACAAGTCTGAATGTTCTAACAAACGTTTTCACATGATTTTCTTCGTTCACATAGTTAATTGATTCAGGCGTGTCCTTGAGGTGACCTTGAGGTAGAAATCAAAGACTCATGATTTTCTGCGCTCAGTGCTTGGTGTGGCAACACGCCGTGTTCTAGTTAGCGACAAGTCAATCGTCATCCTGAGGATGCCTCGTTGAGAGGTGAAACACGTATCGATTTCTTTCAGGGTTTTTAAGACTCTTTAGAAATAGCTAAGCACTACTATTGCATTTTTTCTTCGTTGACGTTAAATTAGTTTAAGACAGTAACTAGTAGGGCTGCCCGTATTTGAAACAAGTTAATTGGTTCTACTACTGTTTAGTCGAAGTTTGTTTGGGAAGATATTTCTTAATAATTGGTCGATTTTGACGATATACTTACATATTAATTATTAAGTGGTCAATGAATTTTGATTCTGAATTTCACTGCCTCGTTCCAGTCGTTGCAAGCACGATTCCTACACATGGGTCTAGGGTTTGATCGCCAGTTCAGTCAAGTGTAGGATAAACATTTATCAACATATCATTTTCCCACTGCTGGGATTCAGCCTCGTCTCTTTGAGAGAGAGCGGGCTGTTACCCACCACGGGAGTACGTGTAAGTAAATGGGTTTTTTCATAAAAAAATCTCAGTAGCTTGGAGCCTGGATTTGTACCTGGCTAGCGAAAAAAGGCTGAAAAGGCTCACCTCCTATTACACGGGACTAGGTACAATTCCGTAGCCGCCTGCAAGCGGCAACTGCAGGCGACGACGTGTCGCTGCGACACGACTGGTTTCATCTATCAGGGTTCGCATGGGTCGATCTATCAGGTTAAGCTACGCTTGCCGCGGTTGGTCCTTAAGTGGGTGACCATCTTTACATACCAAGACCCCTTCGTCTCTCGAAAAGCACGTTAAGCCGTTGGTCCCAACTGTCATTTGTAGATCTTTGACAGTTGTTACAGGTCGTCAGAAGCCAGAAAGTCTGATAACTAGTCTTACCAAGGGGTATCGTATTACCCAGTAACTGGGTTGTGGAGGTCTAATAGGCAGTCGCTCCGGGTAAAATACTGGTATTTAGCTGCATTCGGTTAGACTGGAAGCTGACCCCAACATAGTTGGGAAAAGGCTAAGCAGATGAAGATGCCTTCTATAGCTAGCGCATGGTCTTCACAGAAAAACATAGAAACCATTCGTGTCGGCGACACGTCGCCTGCAGTTGCCGCCTACGGTCAGGTACGAAATTGTACCTTAAAACATAACTGGCTAAATGTACTATATACATAAACACCGCCTATGCTTTTATACTCCATACTCCAGGTCAAAAACGTCCCTCCATTTTTGTCACGTACTCAAATAAAATGGAAGCCCTTGACCGATCATGAAGCATAACAGTTGAACGTCTATAGGTAGGTCCACACGGCTACACATCAAGGTATACATTTCATATTCATATTCATATATTTATTTGCATTCCATAATATAGGTATAAAGGTGTTACAATGGCTTAAAGCTAAGGTACATTTACGGACCCTGTAGGGCACAGCAAAAACAATAAAATTAATTCTGAGAAAAAACAATTTTTAAATAATTATGAGATCAGTTATAATAATAATTAGATACGTTCAATTTAACATTATATTATATTATAATATTTATCTATATAAGTATGAATGTACCTATACGACTGTGTGTGGTGTCTGTTTGTGTTTCCAGTATAAGCTAACCTCGCATTGTACGGAAATCCTCTACAATGCGAGATCAGCTTATAATGGAAATGTATAGCTTGACGTGTAGCCGTGTGTACGTAGACAGATAGACTATTCGTTCTACTCGCAAAAACTTTCCGGTTATTTGCAACTTAGAGCCAAATATTTGAGCATTTCTTTAGTCTTTTGCCAAACTTTTTTTTTTTTTCAGATATTTTTGTAGATCTTGTAAGTTTTCGTTGCTTATGAAGCTCTATTTTGGAGCTTTTGCTTTAGATTGTGCGGGCCATTTTTTTTATTTATTCCGTTCTAATACCAAGAACTAGTACCACTGGTATTTGTCACTCACACGCACTCTTTATATAATTAAATTTAATGTGCGAACGAATACTTACAACTTGAATTTGGTACAGTCAGCTCAGTCAAACCTTGACGATTTAGAATTTATAAGATACCTAATCAATAGTTGCTTACTACTACTATACTTGGCTGGACGTGTGGTCAACGTTCAATTTGTACAAGTTGAAAACCTGGTATGTAATGGTACATTTTTCAAAACTTTTGGAAGACATCGACTTGCGACATTAAATCATCTTTTTTTTTTTTCAGTTTATTACGTGTCTTCCTAATTCCTATAGGACTGCAATGAGAAAATTTGAGGTGTATGAAAAAAGGCCTAGATAGTGGCACCAAAAAAATACAGTCCAATTTTACTTATTAAAAAGGGAATCCAACGAGTTTCAATGTTTCTTAAACAAATTGGAAGACAAGAGGTAATTATAAATAATGAGTGTTCATAAAACTAAAAAAACTATAAATTTAATTAACTACCTAGATTAGATATTACCACAAAAAAAGTTGCCAAAAACCTCAAAATGAAGGCTCTTTCAAACAGGCGCGACACGCGACGCGACACAAAGACACCGCTCGTCGCGCGACGAGCGGTGTCTTTGTGTCGCGTCGCGTGTCGCGCCTGTTTGAAAGAGCCTTTAGCCACCGTTCTATTCTTCCAACCACCTTCCATAACTCTTAAGTACCCAGCGTTCATCGTGATAGCCCTGTAGGTAGGTATAAAATTGGATGGGTCAACACGGAGGCACTCGATGGACCACCTTCGGAGACGATGTGGCTGTCTAAATACATTTACGTGTGTATTTATATTGAGTAGCCGTGCGTGAGCGCAGGGTTAGGAACTTTTAGAGTGGAATGTCTCTTAAAACTGTAGATTGAAGTGTCAAGTGACTTTGAAATTCGAACGGTGTCGAGGTGTGAATCTGCGATGATTTCATTTAAATACAAACATTGATGATATTCACTTACTTACTATAGTTTGACCGAGACCGCTGTACCGTCCCTTAGGAATGTTCGGCGAGGCGGGGGCGTGACGCCATGAGCGTTGACGAAGGAGCGGTCTGCACTGCTTCCCGTCTCTCATGGTCGTCCGACGTAATCTAATTTAAAAAAAACCGGTCAAGTACGTGTCGGACTACGCACAATGAAGGGTTCCGTAATAGGGATGAATTTATTCCAAATATAAACTTAACATTGTAGTTGAAATACATGTTTTCCCATACATTCCAAGTGCAAATGTAAGTTTGTACGCAAAATATTGAGAGATTTACCATGTTATTTTAACATAGACTTCTTATAGGTTTTTCTGTAATTTATGAGTGAAGAACCATTCTCTGTATTTTTTTCTAAATTTTATGCTCAGTAGTTTCGGAGATAAGGGGAATGGTTAATTTTCGTCCATTTTCTTAAATATCTTTAAATCTATTTATTTTAAAATTATAGAACAAAAAAATGAGATCTCGACCTCGTAACAACCCCTTTCATGTGATTGGTTACACGACACAGCTTGAAAAACTTTATTTTTAAATGTTCTTATTTGCCCCCCAAAAGTGACCCCTATATTCAAAATTCATTTATTTATGTTACACGTCTGTGTTTGGGTCATAATAAAATCAAATACATATGTGGTAAATACAAATATATATATGTGTACCAAATTTAAAATTAATAGGTTCATTAGATTCGAAGCAAATTGACTGTGACAGACGAACAGACAGACAGACACACGAGTGATCCTATAACGATTCCGTTTTTTTCTTTTGAGGTACGGAACCCTAAAAAACGTTACGTTCCTTCTGGGACAGTCAGGTAATAAATCAACTAAGGTATTGACATATTAAGTGACAGATCTAATTACTTTTTAAACGACTATGGCAAAGACAAAAGGCACCTAAAAAAAGCTATAAACAAGACATCACCGACAAACAAATTAAAAATAACATCGGTTTTCATTTAGTTTCGTCTGTTCGATTTACCTCATAATTACCTGATAAATATGATTTAGTAATGACGTGCGTCTTTAGTTATACGAAAATTGATGTTATTTTTAATTTTTCTGTCGATGATGACTTGTTTACATTTTTTGTCGACATTTTTGTCATAGTTGGCGTTTCTTTTTTTCCCTCAAATTCTGATACTATTTGTCATAATTTCATTCCGTCATGATAATTTTATTCAAAAATACTTAGTCACACCCCTATGGATCCTCACCTGCCACCTCTACCATCACTTAGCTCTACAAGTAGAGTGCTCAAGACTTATGTTGACTCTACAGTAGTGCTCTATCGCCTGTGTACCGTCTAATACTGACAAATAATTTGACACCAACAATAATAGCCTCTAAAAGGTTTGCCCTCTCGTGATAGAGTCGGAGGAGGACATTTTTAGGTAGTTTAGGTCTTAATAAAGTGTTGTGCCAATAAATACAGTTCCTAGATCAAATAACAAGAAAATAATAATAGTAACGTAATAAATAGGTTAGTTTAAAAATATGAAAATACTTAATGAAACAGCTGTTTGTTAAAAATAATATGTATAGATTTTCTAGAGTATCAATTCAGCGTCGATGTGACCAGGTAAATTTAGTTGGATCTAGAACCGCATTATTTAAGAAAAGCATTTTTGTAATGGCTCCAAAAACTTATATAATAAATTACCAAAATGATAATAGAAGTGTAGAAAATATTGGCCTATTTAAAAGTAAATTATTTTTATTTCTAGTAGAGAAGACCTATTCTCCATAGAAGATTTTTTTAAATGATAATATAGATATTAATTAACGGCTATTGACATTTTATTTTTTTATATTTATTGACATTATAATATATTAGAAGCTGACTTAGACTTTTGAAATCATTTATTTAATCTTAATTAATTGTTTTGATTATTATCATTGCATGTTATTAAAATTATAGTACTTTTTAAAATTATATAACAAATTATTTATATACCAATTGCATTGGTAGAACATTGAGATCACGCTAAAATGTATATTTTTAAGACATTTTATTTACCTTTGACTGCTTCGTTGGTCTAGTGGTCGCAAGCGTTACTGCTGAGTATGAGGTCCTGGGTTCGATTCCCGGGTCGGGCAAAGTGTTGTTGGGTTTTCCATCTGGAATTTCTCAGGAACAGCCCGGAGTCCTTAAATATAACTGGCGAAATGTGGGTTTACTATAGGTACACCTCTGCCTATTCCTTCAGGATTACAGGCGTGATGTTATGTATGATTATTTACCTTTGTTCACAAATAAACTTTGATTTGATAACGGGTAATTCCCGTATTTTTAAGAATGTTCGCATTTTAATGTTCCCAGTTACTGGGTTGTGGAGGTCAGATAGGCAATCGCAGTGAATTCCTTATATTCACTATCATCGTAATCAGTCTATAATGTTCCCACAGCTGGGATACAGGCCTTCTCTCAGTGAGAGGGAGTGGACCGTAATCCACCACGCGGCCCCAGTGCGGGTTGGTAGATGTCACATGTCTTCGAATTTAGGTTCTAGGACATGCCGGTTTCCTCACGATGTTTTCCTTCACCGTTTTGAGAGCAGTGGTGATGGAATAATTTCAGTAAAGCGCCTGTCTAGGTTTGAACCTGTGGCTTACAAGCCGTAAGTCACGGCCATACCACTGCTCTCTTGGTTTTAATTATTTTTTAATTTTCTATCCCGACAACAGTCAACCTTTAAACAAACACCCAATTAACATCCAAAAAGGCACAAAACAAACATCCATTTGCATCATCCATCATTCCTATGACGTCAGCTAGGCACACAGGAAGTCGCAGGATAACGTTATCACTACTGATAAGGAGATGGCTATAAGTCTTTGTGGTGCCGATAAAGTGTAGCTCAGATAGATAAGGAAGGAGATTGATTGAAAAGGATGGGCTATGTGGGTTGTTGTTTAACCGATTTGAAGGGAAAAAGAGGGTTTTGTGTTTGACTAGAATGTAAGTAATGTGTTGAAGATTGATTTCATTTTGTTTATATACTTTATTAGGCGTTACGGGTAGCCTGAAGCCCGAAAGTCTAATAACCAGTCTTGCCAAGGGGTATCGTGTTATCCAGTAACTGGGTTGTGGAGTTCAGATAGGCAGTCGCTCCATGTCAAATACTGGTATTCAGCTGCATCTGGTTAGACTGGAAGCCGAACTCAAGATAGTTGGGAAAAGGATAGATTGATTGTGTATTGTGCAAGTTATTTTTTCTGTTTCTATGATCCTCTCTTCTGATCTTCGTCACTTGAAATCTAAAGGCTACAACCCGAAACAACTTTAGTAGATACCCCACTAGTACCCAAGTCTAAACTAAACTCAAAACTACCCTATCTTCGTACAATATTAAAAACCTTTAATCTACCGTTGCGGGGAGGGCAGACATAAATTCGTGCGCGTAAGCGACATCTGCCGGCGCTAAGTGGAAACTCGCATAACATCGCGCCGTCAAAGTCGCGGTAAAAGCAGTAATTTACTTACAGCGACGTCTGTTTTACTGGAAGTGAAAGGAATTTTTCTTCAGTTTTTAAGAAAGAAAGAAAAGAAACTTTTATTTGCAATAACCATGACCCAAAAAGGAAAACACACAAAAAAACAAATAAGTTGGGGTAAAATTTACGTCGCATCTAACTGCTATCGCTCAGCATAATGCTGTGATAGTATAATCCTGCAATGTGTGATGCCGTGTGTGTTTTTAAGATTAACTGCTTCTTTGGTTTGGTCGTAATGTTCGCAAGCATTGTTTAGGGTTAGAATACCCTTCAATCTCCGGTCGAGCAAGGTGCTATTGGTTTTCCATAGAGAATTCTCGCACGTACACACGTACTCGTATGCAATAGAAAGACACAGAGGTAGAGAGAGAGAGAAATTCGCATGGAGGGCGAGCATTCCTTATGTGACGATTTCTACCAGTCAACTCCTCTTCGTTCCAAAAGTATTTTTCCTTTGAGTTCCAGTTATAAGGCCCTAAAATAATCATTTGCAAGGGATGTCAATGTTATTGCGCACAGAGCATTCAACCGCGTGACACTTCACTTTTTGTCCAATATCGAACTGCTTTGTAAACGTAAAGTAAACCCTTAGGAAAGTTTAACACGGTACAAGACAAAATCAAACAGGTTGCTAATTTAATGGTAAAATTTATAATTTTGTGTTATATGACATTGATTTTACATTCTGTGATTACTTCCTCATACACTGACTTATTAATTTTAATAACATTAGGAAAATCGTCTACTTTTACAATGTTTGTAAATATGTGAGCACCATGTATCTATCACATAATGAAATTATCTGTCGTTGCTTGATTTTTAATTATTTTTACCTATTGTGGTATAGTAATTTTATTCTAGGTGCATCGTCTTGACATATAATTATTTAACTAATGTACGTACTTATACAAACTATTATAAAACATTTTAAAAGAGTAACGGTGGAGTTTCTTGCCCATTATTCTCCATACGAAAACTACATTTTGGAAGGGGCGACTAGAATCAATTATATTATTTTGTAATTTTTGACGTTCAAAAGTGCCATACATGGGCCTATTTGAAATAAATGATTTGACTTTGACTTTGGTACGCTCCCTTAATGGAGCAATGCCACATCCAGTGTCCCAACATCCGCCCCACATAAAGCAAATGACGCTGAACTCGTTACGTGCAATGATCATACACTTTCTAGGCACATCTAGTCACAATTATGCACCGTGTGTTGAGATAGCAGATCGCTGCACGTACCCTGATGTGATAGCGTGATGATATCTTAATAACTATGTGTAAATTTAACCGTGAGTAAATATATATCAAACCACGTGCAACACCAAAACGAGCAGCATATTTTTATCGATATTTCAAACTTAAACCCTTAGTAAAAGTTCGTGTTAATCATTATTATATTGGTATCTTTTTTAGGGTTCCGTAATCAACAAGGAACCCTTATAGTTTCGCCGTGTCTGTCTGTCTGTTTGTCCGCGGTCTAGCTCCGAGACTGTCAGTACTAGAAAGCTGTAATTTGGCATAGGTTTTTACATATTAATCACGCCGATAAAGTGGTAAAATAAAACTATGAAAAACATTTTTTTTTAATCCTATGGTGTGGGGTATCATTGGTAAGGTCCTTTAAAAATACTGTGAGTGTGTAAAACCATTTTTGGATTCAGGGATCCGTTTGCGAAATATTAAGATTTTTCTCATAATTATTTAAAAATTGTTAGGTACTTAATTTGTTTTTTAAGTTTATTTTCAGAATTAATTTTATAGTTTTTACTGTGCCCTACAGGGTCCGTAATTGTACCTTAGCTTTAAGCCATTGTAACACTTTATACCTATATAAAGACTCTTTCAAACAGGCGCGACACGCGACGCGACACAAAGACACCGCTCGTCGCGCGACGAGCGGTGTCTTTGTGTCGCGTCGCGTGTCGCCCCTGTTTGAAAGAGCCTTTATGGAATGCAAATAAATATATGAATACGAGAATATGAATACAAAGTGCAAATTTTTTTAGAGTCAAGTTTTTTTGGATTTGTGAAAAAAAATCAAGGCAGTAGTTTATACAACGAAATTAAAATGAAAACTATCACAGCTAAGTAGGCTTTACAAGTTAACGAGTAATAATCGACCAACTGATATTTGCAGTTGTAAAAACATGTTCTCTCATACATTCCGTATGGGAGAACATGTTGTTTAATTACAAAGTTTGTTCTTGGGATAAATTCATCACAACTACGGAACCCTTCATTGTGCGTGGTCCAAGACGTACTTGGACGATGTTTTTGTTATTTTATTATTGTAAAAAAAAACAGCTGTTCCCTGTATTTTGACAAGCTATGCGAACATAAATGTAGGGAGTATTAGGTATGTTGAAACTGTTGGTACTCCCCGTCACTTGTCCTTATGGGTTCATTAGAAAACCAGCGTCAGACAGCATCTGTCTGGCATTAATGCTGAAATGAACCTTTTTGGCGCAGCCGTGAGGCACACACTATTGTTTTTAAAACATTATTTTTTATTTAGCTTTGTTATTTGTGTTTCACGAACTGTGTCCAAATAAATGTTTTTCTTTCTGTCTTTTTAGGGAACGGCAGATTTTTTTTTTCAGCGTGGTCTCACAGTGAAATTTGTTCATAATGATGAGTGCAATGAAAGGGTCATTGCACTCATCATTATCAACAACTAAGAGGATACCCATGAATTCAATTTCAAACTGTCTATAGACCCTTAGAAAAAAAAAACACGCTATTTTGTGATAAACATGATACAAAGAACAAGTTGGGGAAAAATAATATATACTCAGCATAATGCTGCGACCCTATGCGAGACAGAGCCCCAGCGCTGGTTTTCAGCCACAGCGTTCGCATTGGCTTTTTTCAAGGTTCCGTAGCAAAATAATAACAAAAATGGAACCCTTATAATTTCGTACCAAATGTCCGTCTATCTGTCTGTCCGTCCGTCAGAATGTTACACAGCCATTTCAGGACTATTTTTACTTTAACGATGAAAATTGGAAAGAAGGTGTATTCTGTGCACCGCTAAGCAATGGTGTTGTGAAATTACAAAAAAATAAAAATAAAATTGTAGTACACTCCACATAATGTAACCGAAGGATGAAATGTGACGAAATGTCAGACTCGCACACAAAGGGTTCTGTACCACCGTACAATAGTTAACACTACATATTTTTTTACAGCAAAAACACCTCGAAAATAACACGTTTATTTTTTTATTATTTATGTTTTATAGCGTCAATAATAAATAATAGTAATTGGTGAAAATTTCAACTGTCTACCTATTACGGTTCATGAGGTACAGCCCGCTGACAGACAGACGGACGGACGGACAGCGGAGGTTTAGTAATAGGAACCCTAATGTTCCCCGATTGGCACCCTTCGGGAACGAAACCCTAAAAAAAAGAATAGTAAAAAGTTTTTATGTTGAACCCAGGAAACACTTCACCAAATTAGATTTATCTATAGGTAACTAGTCACGCCCCGCGGTTTCTCCCGTATAAAGTCAAAGTCAAAGTCAAATCATTTATTTCAAATAGGCCCATGCATGGCACTTTTGAACGTCAAAATTTACAAAATAATATAATTGATTCTAGTCGCCTCTTCCAAAAGGTAGTTTTCGTATGGAGAAGAACGGGCAAGAAACTCCACCGTTACTCTTTTAAAATGTTTTACAATAGTTTGTATAAGTACGTACATTAGTTAAATAATTATATGTGAAGACGATGCATCTAGAATAAAATTACTATACCACAATAGGTAAAAAGAATTAAAAATGAAGCAACGACAGATAATTTAATTATGTGATAGATGCATGGTGCTCACATATTTACAAACATTGTAAAAGTAGACGATTTTTCTAAATTAATAAGTCAGTGAGTGAGGAAGTAATCACAGAATGTAAAATCAATGTCACCCACAAGTTATTTTCTCTTTATTTATAATATTAGTTTAGATTGGTTAAATAAAATCAAAGCGATTTCTAACAAATTATGTTCCCATGTGCCTTCTAATACTAATGTTCGTTCTAATATAATTATAATGCATACAGTAACTGTATCACGCGATAATATATGATTGATAGCAGCGACGCGCGTGTGGGACGCTGTCTTTATTTTGTGGTTGACGGCCTGTACTCACGGGTGCACAAGTGTTAGGAAAAGTAAGAAAAGAAAGAAATAAAGAAAAGAAAGAAAGAAAAATATTTAACGTTGAGGGAGTCAGAAGTTGCAGTTTAATAACGTGCAACATCAAGTTCTTATGACGTTATTGATTGGCAAACGAGCTAAAAGCCCCTGAAGTAAAGAGGTCACGCATGGCTATTTTGGAACGTCTATTGTGCCGGTAGTCAGCCGGTCAGCTCGGAGTTTGGAAGTTGGCTGTATGATACCCCCCGTGTCTCGGATAGCACGTTAAGCAGTTGGCTCTGCTTGGCGGCAGTATGGTAAATGGTTATAATTCCCCGGACGACCTCCTTAAAGAGTATTAAAATCGCAGGAAAAGAAGAGCATGCATCCGGAAAGTTTGTATGTTTGTTACTCAATTACGCAAAAACGGCTAAACGGATTCGGATGATATTTGACACACAGATAGTTTATAGCTTAGTTTGTTTTTTAGCTTAAGACTGTTAAGCAAAAACATGTGTGCTATTGTTATTTTTTTTTTTTGTATTTTACCATCTTTTTAAGCAAATAAATATAATTCTATTCTGTAACCTGGATTAGTACATAGAATACTTTTCGTCTCAATATTCCTACGGCATCGATTTTAATGCGGGTGAAACCGCGAGGTGCTGCTAGTAATAAATATTAGTAAGTTATTAAACACTTTTGTCCTCAACTGTACATGCAAATCAGTGCTTATCCCAACAACCGTAGTCCGTTCGTTCTCAAATAGTTATTGTTAGAACAATACATACATTATTAATATTATGTTATCTATTGTGGAGTTGTTAATTAGGGAATTAAAAATATATTTAACGTACGCCATAGACATGACGTATGCTATATACGTACTACTTTAAAAAAACCTAGTAAAAAGTATTATTTTTTTAGTTTTGTTTTTTTTATTAATATATATTATTTTAACTTCCTCGTTGGTCTAGTGGTCGCGCTACTGCTGAGTGAGGTCCTGGGTTCGATTCTCGGATCGGGCAAGGTGTTATTGGGTTTTTCCATCTGGGATATCTCAGTAGCAGCCCGGAGTCTAGATTTGTGCTCGGTTGATGGCAATAGGCTCGCCCCTATTACATGGGACTTAAACATAACTGGCGAAATGTGGGTGTTCCTCCAGTTCCTCTGTGGTTGAGGATTCCGGGTGAAGCTCGCTTCCACCTTCGGCTTGATCGTCACTTACCATCAGGTGAGATGCAGGACAAGAGATTCCCCGTTGTGGTTAATAAAAAATAAAAGTAGAGGAATATAATCGTAAACTGAAAACTTGGAAAGCATCACTATTGGTGCCAAAATCCCCCGTTTTTCACTTAAACAACCAATTGCAACGAGTTCCAAATTTGAAACTGTTAACCTATATTTTTAACCGCCATTTTTATTCGATACGTGCATTGTGGATCGGTGTATAATAGCGTATGAGGTGGGGGGAGGAAATGACGTCATATATAGAGGAAACTATAAAGCATTAACATCGGGTCGGCCGAATTTTGGACCTGCTCTTCTGTGCATACTTAATGCTGTAGTGGGGGTGGCGTGGAGTGGCCGTTGTGAAAAATGTTTCTCAAATCTTGTTTTACAACTTGCAACAGATCGGTTTAACCAGTAAAGCCCCGACACAGCCCCGACACTTTAACTTTTGTAAAGTATAACTGTCAAGCCCCGCGGTTTGACATTGACGTCACCGATTCGGTGACACCGGGGCTTGAAGGTATTTGCGGCCCTGCCATTATCAAATTTCAGTCAGTTGAAGTCAAGCCGGGCCTTAGTGGTTAGAATGTGAATGACGACGAACTAGGAAGGACAGCATCCAGCACGACAATACCCATGATCCCCTTCAAACAACTGCGCAAGAGGCTACAAGTTCACCCACACACAAGCAGAGAACTGGTAGACCTCGACACCGGGCTGCAGGCAGCCCAGGAAAGCTATGCAATCCTTGGATAGCAGGCTACCAGGCATTTATTATGCCTGGACAGGAACGGCCTGCGCTTGATGACGGGATCATAGGACACTAAACAAGCACTTCCACATAATAGGCATAACGGATAGTCCTCTGTGCAAGATATGCATGGAGGCCGAGGAAATCGTTGCGTATGTGCTCTTTGAAAGCACAGGCGTCACCCAGATTAGAACAGAAACCCTCAGGTCACTCAGATCTTTCACAGATGTTCTGAACAGACCAGGAGACTTACTCAACTTCTGGAGGGAGGTGGGCTGGTTGGAATAACCACCGACGGCCATCATGAAGGAATAAGTACGGACACCAAACCCCATAACATAGAACGTAGAAGGTGAAAGAACCTGCAGTAGGACAGTAAAGCCTGCAGTTAAAGGAATAACGTTGGGTCCCCAAACCCTCATGATAATCGCGTGATCGAGACCATGAGAGTATTTCCCGGTTTTCTGGACCCGGGCACGGTTCCAAACCGTTCCAAACGGAGGGTATGATAAATAATATTTATTCCTTAATTTATTTATTTATTTAACCATTTATGCACACACATATAAACAGACAAGAAGAAAGGAACAGAAAAATACGTACAAAGGCAATGCTTATTAATGCAGGCTTGCTTAATGTAGGTTTATACAAACACAAATTGTAACAGTCGATGTGTAAACATCAAATAATATTATTAAAAGAAATAGTATGTATGAGTGTAACAATGAGGATGTTCCCATAAAAAATAAAATTTCATACAAGGTTCAATTGTCGAATCAAATAATTGTTGCAAATGCTGTCTTAGGAAATCCAATCTTTACCTAGTGCCGTCACCTCCTTCTGCGAAGCGGTAATGCTCGCGAAGGAGGAGGTGAAGCGCATGAGGGAGAGGAAAATTTCGCGCCCTTACGCCCCTAACCACCGCAGGAGGAGACGCCCAGGGCGGCGGGAATCGCAAGCCGATTTCCGGCCACCGTAGGCGCGGGCTTGCGGACGGTGAGCAATGGGTAGCTCACCGTCCGATAAGGACCAGGCCCGGGTCGACGGCGCGTTGTGTTTCACGCGCGCCTCAAAGAGATGTCAGCAGAATTGACGGGGTCCGCTAGGGCCGATGCCTGCCAGGGTTGCGAAGAAAACCGAGAGGGAGATCGTGGCCCCCAGCAACAGGGAAATCGAAGGAACACGGGTTTTAGTCAGTAAGAATCTGACACGCCCTCCCGCTCCGCCCAGAGCGGGGGAAGTTATTTGATGATTTCCCACCCAAAAAAAAAAAGCTTTACCTAGTCCTCTTTGTTAATAAATTGTAACAGAATTTCGAATAGAAATTTACAATTCAATTAAAATTAAGAAGTGGCAATTATCCTCAAAAAAGAGAATCTGCAACGGCCAATACTCGCCACTCTCACTTTACAACTAAAACTGGCAATACACTTAGCATATTAACTGCGCGACTGCGACTGCGACTAGCTACTGCGCCTGCGACTGCTACCACCAACCACTAAGTTACGCGCGTACGTGGGCACATCACTAGATGTTATCGAAGTCACTATTTGGAGGATATTTTGGTAGTCACTACAATATCCGTAGTCTATTTAATCTTGTTTCCAAACGAACATCAACTTTATGCAAGTGTAAATAGCATGATTTTAGACTGACTAGTACTGTTGAAAAAGTCATAAAAATGTGTAGTTGTAGAGCAAACTGAAGCTTATGTTTTGGAATTACAGTTGATTTTCCTAAAAGTCGTGTTTGTTTACATGTTTGGCAAAAAAATTGCGAACGCTGATTAATATCATGCCTGTGGTGTGTGACCAGGTCACATTAAATTAGCTAGCAAAACTCCTCAGACGTGATGTTTATCGATATTTAAATGTGATAAAGTAAAAAATTAATTAATTCGATAAGTTTTTTTTTTTTGGGGCCATCAAACGCATTGTAGTATGTGTAGTGGAAATAAATCAGTATAAAAAAAACAAAACGTTTTTAAATGTGTTAACTTCAAAGGCGTGATGCGTATCGATATCTAGACACGATAAAACAAAAATAAAAGAAATAAGCAGTATCGGGGACTGCCGATAGAAGTAAAAACTTAAAACTGGTATTAGCGCCAACCTATATTCTAACACAGTACTGTACAGTATAACTTTTTTCTTAATGTCCCTCAGCAAACTTCGTGTTTCGTCAGTCGTCGAATTTCTTTCAGTTGCAGTTTACACTTGGTGCAGACCGGGCGCTCTCAATCGACTTGGAAGTATATAGAGTTGTTAATACTCTTTTAACTTAATTAATGTTATTTATTTTAAAAATAGGATGAAAGCTGCTAAAGTCACAGGCACGATAATAGCTACAGCTCTATATAGTTCACACGGAAATCAAAACAAAATAACAATAAAGTACTTAGTTCTGAATTCAAATTATTATACATAATAAAACTAATAATTGATGGACATGGAAATTAGCATTCGTTTGTATTCGGAAATACGATGATTCCCGAGGCACATTAAGAAAATAGACAAGACTGAAGTTTTCACTTCAAAAACAGATTTCTCAACTCGTACTACTAGCGGTCAATGACCCCAAAAAAAAACAACATAATTGTCTTTTTTGTCGTGTTTAGATGTTGATATCCATCACGTCCTCGGAGTTTTGCTAGCTTATTTAATTTATAGTAATAGTCCATTTATTTGTGAGAATATTGTTACAGAGATGTTACATGGTTTTTATAGTTCATATTCTACCGTTTCCGGCGTACAAATACATTGTTAGGGTTTTGGTTAGCTTATTAGATTACACAGTAGTTGTTATTAAATTAAATAAATTAGGATAACATTCAAATTGCAAATTAGTCAAATATATTAGCCATGGAAATGTCAAAAAGAATTAATTATGTCAAAGAGATAGTAAGAAGAGAATAATATAATAATTATTTCCTAATATTTGTGACAACTTTTCATTAGAGTCGAGTAGTAGCATTTACATAAGTGGTAATTGTATAATTTACATAAGTTTTAAATTTTAATACAATCTGGTAGTTGATTAATTTTTTTTTGCCATACAAAATACATTAATAGAAAATAGTATATTATTTTGTCTAGGTATTCGAAGCATGTGGACTTTGAGGCTAGGTCTGGATACAATATCATTTAGTAGAAGAAATTTATGCATATGACTCTGTAAAGGCATGATGTAGAGGTAGGCAGAGGTGTAGAGAACACCCACATTTCACCAATTATGTGAAGGTCCCATGTAATACAAGGCAAGCCTCCATCAACCAACCAGGTACACACGGCAGCACATCAAGCTATACATTTCCAGTTTATGCTGGATGTCGCATTGTATCGGATTTCCGTACAATGCGAGGTCAGCTTATACTGGAAATGTATAGCTTGATGTGTAGCCGTGTGTACAAATCCAGATTCTGAGCCGACAGTGATTTTTTAAAATTAAAAAATGGCGATTGTTTTAGATAAAGTTCATCTTTTTCGGTTAAGTAAAATTGTGGGATATGATACGTCGATGTGTTATTCATCTTAACGCACGGAAGGTACTCCAAATAAGTAAACACAATCAGAAAATTTAATCATTTGACATTTCGAACATGGAATGGAACGCAGGGCTGTAAAATAGAGTGGTAGCATAAAAACCGACAATGAATTTTACCGATTGCCGCGTCAGTATACGGTTATACGATTTTTGAAGGCTCCACACACTGAATGACGTAGTTATTTTTCAATGAAATTGCTTTTTTGATGTTCAATATGGTTGACGTTCGATTTTCGAAATTATACGTTAAATGTTTATTAACGTTCCTTTGTTGAAAATGCAGTTGCTTTTCGAACTCATTTTTGAGAAGCAACTGCTGTTTTTGATTGAACGCAGGCAAAGCAAAAGAAGCTTTTAATCCCGGGTTACACGTGGCTACGTGTAACCCGGGATTAAAAGCTTCTTTTGCTTTTTCTGTTTTGCCTTTTTAAACTAGCCAGTTTTTAAAGCTAGGATAGCATCATCTGCCTAGCCTTTTCTCAACTATGTTAGGGTCGGCTTCCAGTCTAACCAGATGCAGCTGAACACCAGTATTTTATATGGAGCGACTGCCTATCCAGGACCTCCACAACCCAGGTACCCATTACCTGGGTTGTGGAGGCCAGGTTGTCCCACCGTACGGCGTGACAACGAAAAAATAAACGAGTAAAGCTAGCAACTAAAAAGGAGTTGTCGAGCAATTAAAAAGGAGTTGATGAGCAACTAAAAAGGTGTTGGTGAGCAACTAAAAAGGAGTTCGCGAGCAACTAAAAAAGAGTTGGTCAGCAACTAAAAAGGAGTTGGCGAGAAACTAAAAAGGAGTTAGCGAGCAACGAGCAGCAAGTACGCATCGGCGACGAGCGATTATTCGTTTGCGTATGTTCTCCAGAACCAAGTAATAGGGAGCGAGTCTATTGCCATTAACCGGGCACAAATCCAGACTCCGGGCTGCTACTGTGAAATCCCTGATGGAAAAAAAACCCAATAAAAGTTTTCCAGATCTGGAAATCGAACTCTGCAGTAGCGCTTGAAACCATTAGTAGTTATAGCTGTTTGGACCACTAGTGAATAATAAATAAAAGTGGTTAGTGGGTCGAGGGTATTAACTCTTTCAATAGTGGGCGAAGCAATTTTTATTTTACTGTCAAATTAAAATGGAAATAATCGTAATTGAGATATCAAGAAAAACCCATCAATTCTACTAAATAATCAAAATGCCATACATTTCATACAAAAGTTTAGTCTAAATAAAAATATAAAAGCTGAACAATTTGTTTTTTTTTTTTGTTCGTTTGTTTGAACGCGATAATCTCTGGAACTACCAGTCGGATTTGAAAAATTCTGTTTGCATTTGATAGAACAATTCTTGAAAAAGGTGATGGCTATTTAAGAGCGTTTATTCTGAAAGTGGGGAACGTCGCAAATAGATGTCAAACATTTCGCTGTTTTGATTAATTTGGCAATATTACTGTATGGAAATAAAAAATGTGGCTAACTAGCGAACTAAAATATTAATAATGAATTGCAATTATAACACAGAATTTGACGTTGTAATCGTTTTAATTGTAAAAAAGGCACTTGGAAAGTTTCCCAATACTTTTTTTACATCTAGAACTAAATATTCGGTGTTACGATATTAATTTTTCATAATCAATATTTTAGTTTCCTAGTTAGCCACATTTCTAAATTCCATACAGTAATATTGCCAAATTAATCAAAACAGGTAAATATTTGACAGCTATTTATGACGTTGCCAACTTTTAGGATTCTCTTAACATCATGCTGCCTTAGAAGCCGAGCAAAAAACAAGTCTGAAAAATAGCTTAGCGAAAACGAAGTAATAGTGCAGGGAGGCGATGCGATGCGACGCGGTGGGTCGGGGGTACAAAACATTTCACGCAGGTGAAGTCGCGGGTAGAAGCTAGTAAAAAATAATCTAAATATACTCAAAAAAATACTTTAAAAAGACGGTATTAAACCACATTTTGTTCTAATAATTGCTATATAAAGTTTTTACTTCCATCTTTACAGTTATACGACTTTCATTCTTAACATTGTTAGAATAAGGTCTGCACTTAAAAAAAGTTGATAAAAAATAAATTTTCTCTTAAACTTTGACGGTGTTTTTATTGCATATTTTTTTTTAAGTTGACACTTAAAAAGTTATGTCAAGTTACGGGTGATAAGGTTTTTGGGGTTCCGTGGGTAAATGACAGACCCATTTTAAATCTATAAGTTATTCTTAAAGTTAGCATCATATCTCTCTTTCTTTCTCTCTTAAATGTATATTTTTTACTCTTTATATTTCTTAAGCGTAACCCAAATTTTTCTTTATTTTCTTTCTTTCTTTCTGGTCCTATCCGTACCTCAATTTATTCTGGAGAGCTGCATGTGTTCCTGTTTCATACATTATCTCTTTTAGCCGTCATCTTACTAGGAAGTTACATCCTTTCTAGCCATAACATTCACACAATTCGATTCATGGTTTTGCACCATGCAAAACCATGAATCGAATTGTGTGAAAGTAAATTTCAAAGTGTGTCAAAGTAAGTTTTCTTCATGACATTTTACAATTGTATAATTGTCACTCGCTTCAAAAACGGTGAAGGAAAACATCGTGAGGAAACCCGGCCTGCCTGAGAAATATTTCTCGACGGCATGTGAAGGCAAGTCTATGGGCGGCTTTAAAACTTTGACACCAGTACCCTAATTGCGTAATGCACGATCAATCACAATTTGTTTCGATTTGAAACTGATTGTTAATCAATCCATAAGTTGGAAAAAAAATATCTGCCCATCAACGTAAATAACGCAATGAATGTTGTTGGACTGTCAAAATGAAATAAATTTGTCATAATCGTTTACGAAAATAAGTTACGCAATTAGGGTACTGGTTAGTCTCTAACCACACGAAAAGAAGAAGACCGATTTTCTAATGTACGGAACCTCAAAATTAAATGAACCAGACCCACACTTTCCACTTTACACTTTAGAACACGTTTTATGAACAATAAATTGTTGTAAGTGTGAGTTCATTCACAGGTTGGACAGATCATTGCGGTGTCGTAAATAACGCAATGCGGCTGCAGTACCCAAGCAAGGCTTGGAATCTGATGGGTGAGCTTTTACGTTTATTAGTTTACGAATTACGAGTGCGTTTTATCGCTTATCTTTTTGGTACACACGGCTACACATCAAGCTATACATTCCAGTATACGCTGAACTCGCATTGTACGGAAATCCTATACGATGCGAGATCAGTATAAACTGGAAATGTATAGCTTGATGTGTAGCCGTGTGTACAATACGACAAAGGTTCCATAAATGTACTGAATTGAATTACCAAAAGTAGAAGTAGAATGGCTTAGTTTGGCTCCATCTACGAGTTCTGGACTCTTTCTCTATCTGTGTGACTCTGTCTTCCAAGCTTAAGCATAGCATAATTAGTGTATAATGTTCCCACTGCTGGGACACAGGTCTCCTCTCGATGAGACGGAGTGGGCTTTAATCCACCATGCAAGCCCAGTGCGGGTTGATAGATGTCACATCCTTGGAGTTTTTGATTCTAGGACATGCCGGTTTCCTCACGATGTTTTCCTTCACCGTTTTGAGAGCAGTAGTGATGGAATAATTTACACAAAGTAAAGCGCCTATCTGGGTTCGAACTTACGACCTACAAATCGTAATTCGCGGCGTTACCACTGAGCCACCACTGCTAAATAAATGAGGGCGAGCCTGTTATCATTTCCCGGGCACAAATCAATAATACAGGCTGCTAAAGAGAAATTCCCGGTAGAAAATGCAATGCTACTTCAGCAGACTTGAGAATCGGTACCACTTTACCACACTTTTGACCTTGACCCCTATGCAGACAAAGAACAAAATGGTCGTAACTTTACCACAAGCCACCTTCAAAGATCCATTCACCTCACATCAATATTAATGCCAAAAAAACCCAAGTCAAAAGCCAAGTGCGTGTCGGACAACGCACAATGAAGGGTTCCGTAGTTGGGGTGAATTTATTCCAAATACAAACATAACATTGTTGTTGAAAAACATGTTCTCCGATACATTGCGACTGCAAATGTAAGTTTGTACGCACAATATTAAGAGATTGACCATGTTATTTAAGACTTTTTAAAGGGTTTTCTGAAAGATGAGTAAAGAAACCTTCTCTGTACTTTTTTTATAGTTTCGAAGATGAGAGGGAATGGTAAGATTTCCGGCCACCGTAGGCGCGGGCTTGCGGAATGCTTGAGCAATGGGTAGCTCACCGTCCGATAAGGACCAGGCCCGGGTCGACGGCGCGTTGTGTTCCACGCGCGCCTCAAAGAGATGTCAGCAGAATCGACGGGGTCCGCTAGGGCCAATGTCTGCCGAGGTTGCGAAAAAAACCGAGAGGGAGATCGTGGCCCCCGGCAACAGGGCAACCGAAGGAACACGGGTGGGTTTTAGTCAGTAAGAGTCTGACACACCCTCCCGCTCCGCCCAGAGCGGGAGAAGTTATTTGATGATTTCCCACCCAAAAAAAAAAGGGGGAATGGTAAATTTTCATCTATTTTCTTAAATATCTTTAAAAGTTTTTATTTTAAGAAGAAAAAAGAATATTTGAAATTCACACAACAGGCCCTTTCTTAAGATATGTCACAAGGTACAATTTGTAAAACTTTTTTTTTAAGTTTCCTATTTGCCCCCAAAAAGTGGCCCCTTAATCAAAATTCATTTATTTAAGTTACACGTCCGTGTTTATGTCACAGAAATTCATATGTGTACCAAATTTCAACTAAATTGGTCCAGTAGATTCGGAGCAAATTGGCTGTGACCAGCCAGCCAGCCAGACAGTCAGATACACGAGTGACCCCATAAGGGTTCCGTTTTTACCTTATAAGGAACGGAACCCTAAAAACACCATAACTACATCATAATGTAAATCTTTGCCAAAATTCTTATGGAGTACCCCCTAATTAGGGTTCCGTAAACCATAATTAGGGTCTCCATATACCACTTAAGAAGTCGTTAAGTCGCCATAAAGCTCATGGGACAGCTCAGGTAATTATTATACGATCTGCTGGATAATTGTTCGACTTAATTAGTAATTGTTTTGTTGTTATAACAATGTGTGGGTTTAGGTAAATGCGGTGGTATGAGCGGAGCGGGAAGCGGTAATCATTGGTTGGTATTTTGGTATCTATTAGTGCAGTGGGATAACAAAATCATTTTGAAGGGCAGGTCAAGGTGCCAGATAGCAGATGGTGATTTATGGGGTACTGTGTTAAATGTTACAACAAAATACCTTGTGACGTATTGCAATTAAATGAAAGAATATTTAAAACTCATATTAAAAGTACACTTTGTAAACAAGCATATTACAAATTAGAGGATTATGGCCAAGATTAGAGTGCTTAGAAACATGCTGGTCCTGCTCCATAGGACAATTTAGAATAAAGACAAAATCAAACAGGTTGCTAATTTAATTGTAAAATTTACAATTTTGTGTTATATGGCATTGATTTTATATTCTGTGATTACTTCCTCACACACTGACTTATTAATTTAAAAAAAAATAGGAAAATCGTCTACTTTTACAATATTTGTAAATATGTGAGCACCATGTATCTATCACATAATTAAATTATCTGTCGTTGCTTCATTTTTAATTCTTTTTACCTATTGTGGTATAGTAATTTTATTCTAGGTGCATCGTCTTCACATATAATTATTTAACTAATATACGTACTTATACAAACTATTGTAAAACATTTTAAAAGAGTAATGGTGGAGTATCTTGCCCATTCTTCTCCATATGTAAACTACCTTTTGGAAGGGGCGACTAGAATCAATTATATTATTTTGTAAATTTTGACGTTCAAAAGTGCCATACATTTGAAATAAATGATTTGACTTTGTGATGCTTTTCATCAAATAATGACCGGGCTTTAAGAGTTTCACGGTACAGATAATACGGGTCTATTCTAATCAAATTGAAATGTTTGGCGTCCTATCATCATCTGCCTAGCCTTTTCCCAACTATATTAAGGCTCTTTCAAACAGGCGCGACACGCGACGCGACACAAAGACACCGCTCGTCGCGCCACGAGCGGTGTCTTTGTATCGCGTTGCGTGTCGCGCCTGTTTGAAAGAGCCTTTAGGGTCGGCTTCCAGTCTAACCGGATGCAGCTGAATACCAGTGTTTTACATGGAGCGACTGCCTATCTGACTTCAACAACCTAGTTACTAGGTAACACGTTACCCCTTGGTAAGACTGGTTGTCAGACTTTTGGGTTTCTAAATATTGGTAAGGACTGTCAAAGATCTACAAATGATAGCCGAGACCGACGGCTTACCGTGCTTTCCGAAGCACGGAGGGGTCTTAGTATGTAAAGATGGTCACCCATCCATAGACCAACCGCAGCAAGAGTATATAGCTTAACCTGATCGATCGACCCGTGCGGCTGTTATTACTTAGCCCCTGTTATATTTGGCGTCCTACCAAGGGATGAAAATACGTAGGTACTCATGAATAAAAACAACTTTTGGAATGGTACAGACCCCAGACATAAAGAAAAAAAAACGTAATGAATAAAGAACAAAAAATGTAATAAATAAAGAAAAAAAACGTAATAAATAGGGGTGTAACTTCTCGTTAATGTTGTGAAAAGCGATTAGGTATTTTAAGAAAATGAACTGGATTTTTACTTTGAAATTGAAAACTGCAGACCGGCCCCAATTGAGAAAACTCATCTAGTTTTATAACATAAATAATAATGTAAATTGGTTAAAAAAACTGTTTTTTTAACCAATTTACAGAAATATTTTTCATTTATCATTTATTAAAAAAAACATTATAACAAGAATAGGCATTCACGAAATACATTATTAATGAAGAAATCATAACAATAATACATGAAAGAAACCATACCTCTCGTTAGCAAGGTAAATCTTTTGATAAAATCATATTTTTGCCAATACTTTTGTAAAAAGGTTTACAAAAGAAATCTATATTTGCTTCATTTTTCAAGGAGAAATAAGACATAATTGGTTGTTCAGAATAGATTTTTATTGCGATCATTAGCTGTTTTTTTTTTTTTGGAGTACTTAATCTGGAAATCCTATCATAAAATCTAGGTATAGGTAATTTGAATGGTTTGTTAAATACACCGTGTATCTTAAATGTTCACAGCAGACCTTTGGGCGTTTAGATATTGTAATGAAAAAAACGGTAACAATTTTGCAATTTTTATTGTTATTTATTTACACCGCCATGCTAATTTTAACGCATTTTAATATGGGCTCGGAGTCTGGATTTGTGCCCGGTTGATGGCAATAGGCTCGCCCCCTATTACATGGGACTTAAACATAACTGGCGAAATATGGGTGTGCCTGCTACAGGGACACCTCTGCCCAACCCTTCGGGGAAACAAGGCGTGATGTTATGTTATGTGTTATGTTTAACACTTTGAGGGACACTAAACGCCCATAGACGTCATAACAATAAAACTTCTATTGTGTCTCGTGTACTGTCCTTCAAAGTGTTAATATGGAAGTTTCGACGCTCATTTTTTCAAGAATTTTTTATTTTCTTTTTAACTCTGTTTCCTTACTGGGCTAATGACGTGACAAATAGATATATTTTTTAAATTAAAATGCAAGCTGTCAAACAGTGTTAGTATGAAAAATTCAAATTAAAAATTCCAAATATTTTATTTCACATAAACCTATAAGGGTACTTATGACACGTCAGAAGCTAGGTGCACGGTTCCAATTGGTCGTTTCCTATGGAGAAGAGCCGGCAAGAAACTCCACGGTTACTCTTTTAAAAATAAATGGCTTTTACAACGTTTTCAAATAACAGTGTTAATAGTTATGAGAGGACAGTGTAGGTCTATCAACAAGTACCAGGTACTTAGACAAATAGAAAATGGTCCACAAATCTACAGTCAACCTACAACGTTCTCACATTCACAAAATCTAAAAGAAAAGAATCTATGTATGAGATAAATAAAATAATAAAAATAAAGATCTATTTAAACCAAATGACATGATTGCCAATATATTTGCCATATGGAAGAATGATTGACTAGGGTAACCTTAAGGGTGTGGTGACTATCAAACTTAACAACATTTTCCGTGGGTCCAACATAGTAATCGTGAATAATCACCCGTCCCATACAAAACCTCCGTACCTACTCGACCTGAATGTTTGAGACAGCTGATATTTTTTCGCGATTATAATGTTGGTTTCATGGACGAAGTTGTTCAGTTTGATGGTCACACCCTACAGTGACCTTGAGTGGTTAGCTTGCGTGTTCTGTACTGAGTTCACACAACGCGTCGTACGTCCAGCCAGTAATAGAAATCGCCCATCAAGGAGCGCTGTCCCAAATTAGACGCATTATTAATTTATTATATGTACATAAAACATTTTTTTTTTTAAATAAAACACGAATACTAAAATACTAATAATTAAATTATCTTTAAATGGTGAAGGTTGCAAAAAAATATGCTTGATAGATTTTGCGTGATTCTCAGTTTTTTTTCCGCGTTAGACATAACTTTACAAATTAATTTCACTATGTAAAAAAACACATCTAAAATATTCCTACATAGTGAGAATTAATTAATATTTCCAACGTTCTATTGATGCAGAATACATATTTTATAACTTATTTATGCTATTAATTATTATATATATATTATGTACAAGTATGTAAATGAAAAAATAAAAAAATAAAGGAAAGAGCTCATTGGGCGTCAAAAAATTCGTCCGCATCGCTGTCAGCGGGAAAAGTGCCCAAAAAGCTGACAGCGTTGCTACGTTGAATGGCAATGCTGATTTAGTCTTCCTATATTAAGTTATTAAGAAAATGCTCTAATTTAATATATATTTTTTTCCAAATCATTAACACTACTTGTTTAGACGTGATCTCCAGTATACAATCATTAAAAGTCGGTTATCATCGCCTTAATTCTTATAGGAGATCATGTAACTTCATACTATCGTTTAGAACTTATAATATATTAACATAAACATAGCACCACATCGGTATTCTTCAAAAGAGTGGGTAAGTAGAGGGGTACATATTCCTATGTTTTGAGTTCCGTTTAGGTAGCATGCATGTTAGCATGACCACAATAGAAACGGGTTTTGTCGACGGAAGAATAGACAAAATGACGGATAAACAATCAAAATCTGTCATTTTGTCTATTCTTTCGTCGACAAAACCCGTTTCTATGGTTGTATACTACGCGTGCTGATGTTATTGACATTCCAAAATCTTGAAAATGGTGACCATTATTTTATTTTCTTTTATTTCTTTCAGCCGTCACGCCTCCTTTTTCTTTCATTATCATTATTCCTCATACATTCTATCCATCTTTTCTTTGGTTTCATCTTTGTTTTGGAGATTTTACACTCTTTTATTACTTATTTACGCCCAAAGTTGCGTAAAAATTTACAAGAAAAACGAATCTTTGCGGGCTCATAACTTATTAATGATTTTTTATTTTATCGGTTTGGTTTTGTATCCTGTTTCCGTGCAGACAAAATTAATTATGAGACAAAATGAAATCATGTTTAACTTTGTATGCAAAAAAAAAAAAAATGAAATATCAATTAGTTCTACCTTAACACACAAGACAGCGCAAAGTGAAGTTAGTGCAAAAATAAGTGCTATTAAGCCTTATTTATTAACACAAGTTTTGTTTATATAAGAATATCTACCTGCCTGTGTCGCCTGAAATAAATGCTATTATTATTTCCTTTATTTCATCTATATCCATATCATTTCATTTTATCATAAAACAAAAAAAAAAATCTAATAATATTAACATTTATGTTCATCACGCTTTTACGTGCGCTTCTTCCCTCTTCATGACATGCCCATTAATAAAACATAATTCGTCATCATTTCCTAACCCTTTTTCGGTTACATCGCTCCGCTGATAAAATCGCTTCCACTCATCACTGTACCATCAGGTTTAAGTACTTATTTACATACCGGCTACATTAAAAGGTGGCAAACGCATATTCATGTGTCAGCCACCGTTTGAGGAGCGGGTTCGACTCCCGGGTAATGACTTTATACAACTAGGTATAGTCAGCAGTCTAGGTGTCTTGCTTACCAAGTGGGTTTGTGTGGGCCACCCACCAAGAAGAATTTAATGTTATTTTTATTATTACCTCCGAATTTTTAAATCACTCTTTAACGAGTTATAAAAATGTTGTCTATTACAGGTGGATCGATGTCCTCGAGACATCAAAATCGTCACCGAAGAGATTTTTGAAGTGAAAACTTCTTTAGGCGCGTTGGGCGTTTTTGAGATGGGACTAAACCATTGATTTCACGACACCATGACGACACCTCATTTTTGTAAACGCGATTGTGCTCTTTATTTATATTAAGTTACGGATCAATGTTCTATGCAAGTAGTTTTACTTTAAAGGTTTCGGAAGTTTTTTTTTTTTTTGTAAACCCCATTGTTCTCTTTATTTAGATAAGGTTACGGACCAATGTTCTATACAAGTATTTTTCGTCCACCAAGGCGATCTTGTTCAAGTTTTCACTTCTGTCGGCACTCTCGGAGTGCCACCACTTTTTTTCTCTGTTATTAAGAGCTGGCTCCCTAAATTGTATGTTAATTTGCATTAATATTCTGAAAAAGTCACGCATACTATCAAAATGGAACCTTAGTATATGATTTATTTGATCTTTTTCTTTCCATACAGTTAGGTAATTGGAACATTTTCGCTCGATTCATTTTGTATTAGAAAATCATGTCTTTTTTAAAGATTATTTGAAACGAAAAGAAAATTACTCGGCTTTTCTGTCTAAAATAATTATTGACAGCAAGAAAATATAATTTATTATCCAGGTATAAGATATTTTTTATAAATTATTACTTTAGTTGTAAACGAAATAACAATTAACACTTACGACATTTAGTTCCGTGTTCGAACACGACCAAAGAGCGCACGCGATATTCTACTTTATTACTGATGTGTTAGCGTTTATCACATAGTACAGTGATGGGGTGCATGGGGGCGGAGTTTGCGTGGAAATTGTGTTTGGAGTGCCTGGTCTTAAAGGAACAAGAAGAACCGTTAACGCCGAAGATGGACATCTGCAATACAAGAGACATTGAAATAAAATGAAATTGTTTATTCTGTAAATAGGATGTCGGAATCACTATTAAACGTCATATTAATTTTTTTATATTAAAAATAAGCTAGTTGAGTTCGGCGTTTCCTATCTGACTACTCTGAGAAGAAAGTCCGAAACAAACTCAGAGGTCACAGTCTCTTTTAAAGTCCAGACATGATCTTGGTCAGGCCATATGAGGACCATGTAGATTAGTGTCTGAAATGGTCTTTTGAGGAAAGAACCACACAGATTTGAGTGGACCTGTCCAGTCAGTGCAAGCATTTGTCAGTAATCGTGGAGCTCAACTCGACGAACAATACCAAAGAGGACATTTGGGCAGGCCGCATAAACTACTCAAACTGCCAGACCATAATTAAAACTAACTGAGAAATGAAAACAATAATGATATCCACATAGTCCTCACATTCACAATAATTAATTAAAATAATATAATACTTTACAAAGTAATCATGTCATTTTGCAGATGAATAGCCCAGTCCCGGATCTAGAATTTTCCCGAAGCGGGGCAAAACCTGCTGCCTGTCATCCCCCGCCAAGCCGGATTTTTTAAAAATATACTAGGACGTGTTGGACATTTATTTAGTTTATTAGGCTACGTCAGAATAGGGTTTGAAATAAGTCGTGAGATTATAACATTAGAATTAAAATTTTAGTTTTCGAGCCATATTAAGCTTCGTGGAGAATAGCGTGACGCGACACTGGTTATTGTTATAGGTGCAGTCAAGTTTTCTTAGAAATTGTATTGTTCGAGTCGCGTCGCACCGTCGCGTCGCGCTGGTCCGCACCAGCCTTTAATCTGATGTGCGTTCCAATTTTCGATTTGAATTCAAAGGCGAGCGAAGCAAGCGCGAACATTTTTGCACTGTACAAGAGATAAGTTAGATATTCTTTTGCGATTTAAGAATTTGGAGTTATTAAGCTGCAAGACCGAGCGCAGCGAGCTCGAAAATTTTAGCATACTTACCTATAAACATACAAATTTAGTCGATAAAAAATCCGGTAAACCAACAAGGGCGCCAAAACTGTGGTAAAAATTAAGGGAAATCGTGTCGCGTTTGCACATACAGGCATCGGCAAGTGCGGGAGGCCCGGCACCCGCACTACGCAAAGTAAAACTTAAAAAAATAGACCATAGAGGCGCTCATTGGGTTTCTGGTAGAATTGAACTGCGCCCGCTCACAATGCACTCACAGCGTTTGACGATCTGTACTTACGCTAAACAGTGATTTCCTCAGTACATCACCCGCAGAGAAAGATTTTAATTGCTGCACGCCTTATTTATTGCAAAGTTGCGCTGTGCTGGGTGGTGTACTTGTCTAGCACGCTTGAATTTGTCACCCCTGACGTAGGCGCCCGAAGCATGTGCTCCGGTTTGCCCCTCGCATAGCCATTAAAAAGACTAAGCTGGAATGTCTCTTGTGCTTAATTTCACCGGCAGTAGTTCCTTCAAATTGGAACACAGCAATGTTGCTTGTTGGCAGAAATAAGTTTGGTGGTAGTATACTTCCTCAAAAGGGAAGAGCCCTTAAATATTAACAGCTGCACGGATCAATCTTCAAGGTTAAGCAACGTTTGTCAAGGTCTGTTAGTGGATGGGTGACCGTCCATTACTTATCGAGACCTCTCCGTGCCTCAGAAAGCATGGTCCCGGTTATCATGACAGTCATTATGGTAGTCAGAAGCAAGTCTGACAAACAGTCTTACCAAGCGGTCTCGTATTCTTAACTGGGTTGCGGAGGTCAGATAGTCAGTCGCTCCATGTAAAATACTGATATTCAGCTGCATCCGGTTACACAAGAAGTTGACCCCAACATAGTTGGGAAAAGGCTTGGCAGACCTCTCCGGACGAGCTCTTACACAAAGGGAAACTATTACAACAAAGTAGGTTGTTCTCAAATGCAAACGATTTACTAATAAAACTTTAGAAAACATTCGAATATCAATTTCAACCAATTATAAATTCCAACGCCTTTATTAGTAGAAAGAAGCATAAATAAAATTTTGAAAATGGAAACTGACTTAAAAAAAAAAATGCAGGCTGCACCCAATGCTACAATAATCATAACTCAAATTTTAAAAAAAGAACAGCCGCCATTTTGTGCGTCCAAGTCGACACCTACAATTATATTTTCAAGATATTTTATTTCTCATGTCGTAAATTATGAAGGTGGTAACTCCTACTACAGATTTAAATATCATCGGTTTTTAGTCAATTTGGGTTTTGTGAATTAGTAATAGGTAAGTCCGCCGTACTAACCGAGGAATCGATGACGGTTGAGGTAGACGTGTTTTTGAACGAAACGGAGGCTAGACTAGGTGGAGTGACGATATTCACAGGGCTGGTACCAGCTGGATGAGATAGCCGAGGATCGAGTTAAATAGTGTGGTGTTGGAGATGACTATGTCCTTCAGAAGCTGCATAAGCTGTAAATCATAAGAATGTCTTAAACTAAGCTTTAGCCCACGGTATCTCTCGCGTTTTTCGATCCTTCCGTGACAATATTCTAGATAAAAGGTTATGTCCTTTTCTGTACCCCTGTATAAAAAAATTCATGATAATTGGTTGAGAAGCTAATTCGTGAAAGCGTAACAAGCAAATAAACGCACGTTCGGGTTTATAATAACAGTTAGGATACTAAATATAACCAAAATACTGAATATTGACTACAAATATTTTGTAATAGTACCTAATATAATTAGTATTATGCCGTTTATTTATCTAGTTTTTAAATGAAGATAAGATACTTTTTTGCAGAAAAACTTTGACCGACTAAGCCCACGTTTGCAAGGACGTACAAATATCACGGCAGGAATTTATCGCGCACTGAATTTTCAATTCTCGGTGTTCAGCTGACCATTGAGAATCCAACGCCCTGGAATGCACTTTCGTCCCAGCGCGTTGAAAAAACACACTGTTGGATTTTCAACTCTCGGCGCTAAGTAGAGCGTTGAAAATCCAGTGCACGAAAAAAATCGCAGGTTTTTATTACGTCCGTGCGAACATGAGCTAACTAGGCTATAATCCGCAAAAAAATATTTAAGAGCAAATAAAGTTGCGAGTTTAGAGAATAATGCTATTTCTTGTAGATGTTAGACACAACATATTTTTTGAGACTTTCAAACATCTTACTACCCATAACTATAGTCGACTGCTCTCCTCACTTTTATCCCACTCTGTACCCCTAATCGAGAATCAAACGCCTTATCCAACCTTAGTAGCTCCCTTTCCAAGAATCCTTTAGTACCTACATCTGCTGAACTGACGTTTCATTCGACTCCGAATGTGCAAAATAATATAAGTTCGCAAAATATATGAGCTTAAGCATAAATTATACGGACAATTATGAAAGTTGTTCATTATGTGCGTAGGAACTTGAATCATAGAGAGATATAACTGAACGGCATAGTAAGACATCACGCTTGCATTACCGAAGGGCTTAGCAGAGGTGTACACCTAACAATAGATACATCTTTATCTACAGGTCAGATAGACAATAGCTCCATATAAAATACTGGTATTCAGCTGCGTCCGGTTTGACTGAAAGCTGACCCGACGTAGTTTGGTAATGGCTAGGCCGACAATGACCATGTAATATGGGGTGAGCCTATTGCTATCAATCGGTCTCAGATTCAGTCTTCAACTCAATTAGACTGCCTCATAATAATAGGTCTAGTTGTTACAATCCCGACTCTTAAGACGCAGATATATGACAGTGACCTTGAGTGGTTAGCTTGCGTGTTCTGTACTGAGCTCACGCAACGCATCGTACCTCCAGCCAGTAATAGGACTCGCCCATCAAGGAGCGCTGTCCCAAATTAAACGCATTATTCATTTATTATACATAAAACAAAGGTATTTTAATAAAACTCGTATACTAAAAGATCAATAATTAAATTATCTTTAAAATGGTGAAGGTTTCAGAAAAAACACGGTTGATAGATTTTGCGTGATTCTCAGTTTTTTATCCGCGTTAGAACCAAGTTTACAAATTAATTTCACTATGTAATATAAAAATAATCTAAAATATGCCTATATTAAAATATTAAAAAAATGCTCTAATTTAACATATATTATTTCCAAATCATTAACACTAATCATTTAGACGTCATCTTCAGTCTGTTATCGTCCCCTTAAGGTTGAACTAGTCGCTGACTTGAACTCACTGGTAGGCTTGGCCAAAAAGCACGCTGTATCACCTGGCATCGTGTCTAACAGAGATAGTATCATTGATGAGCAGTTAGATGCTAGTCTACATGCACTACGTCTAGTTCGCACGCACACAAACACCATTCTGAACTATTTTAGTAAAACGAGCGCGTAAAAAATTAAGAAAAGGCCTTTAGAAAATCGAGTCTTATGGAAAAAAACACTGCATAAATCAATTACAAATTTATTAAACTCTTCTATAATGGAGCTTTATCGTTGTTGACTTTGTTTTGGAGATTTTACACTTCTTTATTACTTAATAAATGCCCAAAGTTCCGTAAAAATTTGCAAGAAAAACGAATCTTTGTTGGCTCATAACTTTTTAATAGCTTTATATTTTACTATTCTGTTTCCGCACAGACAAAATTAATAATAAGAAAAAACGATTTTATGTTTAACTTTGAATGTATAATGTCAAACAGTGGAGTAAAACACCCCGAGTATGAAAAAAATATCACCTAGTTCCACCTTAAGCATAGTTTTGATTCTCATGTCGGGCAAACTGTTATTAAATATTTCCATCAGGAATTACTTAGTACCAGCACAGCTAAAAATGGAAACGTAGATTACTAATTAATCAAACAACTCAGCCTATCGCAGTCCACTGCTGGACATAGGCCTCTCCCAGCACGCGTAGCATAACAACCATAGAAACGGATTTTCTACGGGTTTTGTCGACCGAAGAATAGACAAAATGACAGATTGTGATTGTTTATCTGATATTTTGTCTATTCTTCCGTTGAAAAAACCCGTTTCTATTGTGGTTATCATAGACGTGTTCTACAGCACTCTGTACTCCGCATGTTACTAGTAACCGTCAGTTAGTTATAGAAACCGGTCATCATTCTGCAAAGATTCTGCTACCTGAGATATTCAAAAACTAAAAGGTGCAGACATACAAAGCACAAAAAATATAAATAACATTTCTTACTTCAAAACAGGGGGCGTTCCCTCCAGAATTTATGATCTGCGTATAATATTGGATTAATTCTGCCTACCTTGGCAAACACAGGTGTTTTATTTTGTTTAAATAATTATTATAACATGCGAATGATTGGTTCGCGATGTTTAGCAGCGCTTCTCGTGGTCAATCAATGGTTGGGAGTGCAATTGTTGGATAGAAGTCTTAGTGTCTCATAAAGGACTTAAACCTTTTTAGTTTTAGTTGAAGTTATAACAGTAACCATTAGGGCAAAATTCGACCAAACTTTTTTACCTAGTGCAAGTCTGTCAATTTTGAATTTTTGACACTTTTTCCATACAAAAATTAAGGACGTAGGGCAATAATAGATCATACCAGCCTATTATTGTTCCACTACAAGGCAAAGCCCTCTTCTCATACAGAGAAGGCACGAGCATTGATCACCACGCTTGCTGAAGACGGGTTGATGATTTCAGACATAGATTAATTCAAAGTCCAGGTTTCCTCACGATGTTTTTACCTCACCGATGTTAATAATGTCCAAGACAAACTCATAAAGAGTACATTGAATTGAAAAACTCACATTGGCACTTGCCCGGATTTGAACCACAACCTCCAGCTTTGGTAAAACCAGCCCTTAGTTCTGGAAAGCTGATTATTGATCGATCTATTTGAGAAGTCTATTTTCATGTCCGTTGCTTGCTATGACCTATCAAAACAAGTAATACCATGGTAACAATGATATAACAAAAAGGGCCAAAACTCCCAAATAGCATGTCGTCTTGCAAGACATGCGGAGTCACTTTAGTGGAATGACCAAAATGGTTCGTCTTTATGAACGTAGTGTCGTAAGTTACTATTATTTGTACTGACTTTTCGTGGTACAAGTCAGAAGATTTCCGAAGTTAAAATGAGTTGAAATGAAGCTTAGATGGTTTGGTCATGCTGAGAGGATGAATGAAAGGCGACTAACAAAAGGTATAGGCAGATGTGATTGGAAACACCGGGAGGGTACGCTCTAGGAGGATATAGTAGTGACCTTATTGGTGATGTTCTTCAGAAAGGTCAGGAGCGTAGTACTCGCAACCGGCGTGCGTGTATGACCAGATGTATGAACGTAAACGAAGCAAGAGGAGTATGTAAGGATCGTAGCAGGTGGCGTTCTGTAGTTTCTGCCTACCCCCAAGGGAAGAAGGCGTGAGTTTTTGTACCTATGTATGTAAGTTAAAAGAATTTGGAGCATTTTGATATGCAATGGCCTCTGCAGCCCCATGAAATATGAGGCTCCAGGGGCTTGTGCAAATCTTGGAGTTCATTCGATTTATCGAGTCTAGTTAAGCCACGATGGGTTGTGTGATGTGATTATGGTTAATCCTACTTCCTACTAATATTATAAATGCGAAAATTTATTAGGATGGATGGATGTTTGTTACTCTTTCACGCAAAAACGACTGAACGAATTTGGATGAAATTTGGAACACGAATAGTCTATAACCTGAATTAACACATATAATACTTTTTATCCCAATATTCCCACGGGATCGAGACTTATGCGGGTGAAACCGCGGGGCGCAGCTAGTTATAAATAGTTTAGAAAGAGGTAAACTGTAAAAACGATGGAAAATAGTTTAGAAATGAGTTGCATGCATTTTATTTTGTTATGTTTTGATTTGACATAATTTCTTGACCATTACCGATAGCTGTCCACTGCTACACATAGTCATCTCCAAATGCAAGCCTTTTAACACGACCCTCGGCAACTCTCATCCAGCTGCTACCAGCCACCCTGCGAAGATCGTCGCTCCACCTAGCCTGAGAGCGTCCTACCTTACGTTTGCCGATTCGTAGTCTTTACATACAACACTTCTTTTTCTGTGAACTATATCGACTACATTGATCGCTCCCACTTCTATTTTAGCCTACACCCCAAACCGTAGCGTTGCCCACGCGTGGGAGTAACTCATTACAATGCGGCACCATTGTGCAGTTTATTATTATGTAAACACCGTCTATATTAGTATGGACTAGACTAGGAAATACTCTGCTCTGCACGAGATATACAAGAATAGCTCACGTCATGTCTGTAAGCCAACTATGTAACAGAGCTGATTCTGCTCTGACTGGTCAGGCCACACCGAAGACCAGTAGGAAGGTAACATCATCATTTCAGTCGAACAATGTCCACTGCTGGACATAACCTCGGGACCGATCCAGTGCTTCTTGCATACAGCGGATTCCCATCAACATGCTCATTTCAGCGGTAAGACGCTCACGGCTGGACCTAGCCTCTCCCAAGCGTCGCAACATCGACCGGTTCAGTGCTTCTCGCATCCAGCGTATTCATATGATCTTTACCAGGTCATTGCTGTCTACCATGTAGGAGGCCTACCTATACTGCACCTTCCGGTAAGTCGTCACTCTGGAATCTTTCGGTTCCATTGGCTATTCGTTCTGCGAGCAATATGCTAAGTCTGCGCGCGACTGCTAGTCACCGACAAAATTGGCAGACCGAGTTAACATGGCTTTTGTCTACCTCTCCCGTCTCACCGCTCATATACCACGCGTAGTGACTAGCAGTCGCGCTCGGACGATACAAGCCGTACAGTAGGTATCCAGCCCTAAATATGGCACATCGAGTAAAAGAAAAAGTGCTCGGTGCAATCGGTGATCAATCAATAGTCATTCCTGCTCTGGTAAAAAAAGGCTTCTGCTCTGTAAGAGACACAGTAAAAGGCTGATCATAATTAACTCGCCTTGAGCTCCTTATCCACACTATGCGACTAAACTATGCGTGCGCGCATGACAATACTAGCTTCCGATGCCGGCCGACCCACTCCGGCGCACCAATTGTATTGATTATTAATCAGTTTCCCTTCAAAACGCTTGAAGATTTTTAGTTTAACATAATTTTACATGCCAAGTATGTTCTTTGTAACGTTTTGATTTTGAAGGCGATCTCAGAATGGAGCCTAACCAGTACCCTAATTGCGTAATACAACACAATCTGTTTCGATTTGAAACAGATTGCTAATCCATTGCTTCATAAGTTGGAAAAAAAATCCGCTGAACAACGTAAATAACGCAATCAATGTTGTTGAACTGTCAAAATGAAACAAATTAGGCATAATTTTTTTACGAAAATAAGTTACGCAATTAATACTGAGCTGTTTTGTCATTATCATATTATTATCTATGTTTTGTACAGATTTAAAGCACCCTTATAGCCTGTGGAAAGCACCTTTAATGTATAGCTATGGTTACCCAGATAACCTATATAAACTAAGCATTTATCTTCCTCTGCAGGGCAGGTGATGTTCAGGTCTTGTCAATGTGACAGTTGGTATCCGTACTATGAGCGCGGTACTAAAATCGCATAACTATTCACTTTTTATCTAATATTTACGGTGTCTTATAAGCCTCTTGAGTTCTCTCTCACTTTTTTTTTTGTAATTACAACAGTAATTGTTATTCTCTCATGTCTGTCCAATCCAAAGGTTCTGGAGTGGCGACTACGTACCGGAAGACGTAGCGTTGGAAGGCCCAACACAAGGTGGACTGATGACCTGGTGAAGGCCACAGGAGTCCGCGAGATGCAAGAAGCCCAGAACTGGTCGATGTGGCGGTGCTTGCGGTCTATGTCCGGCAGTGAAAGTCTTTCGGCTGAAATGATAATAACTATCCAATTTAATTATGGACAGTCCCTATCTGACAAAATTAAGTATGGACAGTCCATAACTGACCAAATTAAGTATGGACAGTTCCTAACGGTCCAAATTAAGCATGGACAGTCCCTATCTGACAAAATTATGTATGAACAGTCCCTATCTGACCAAATTAAGTATGGACAGTCCATAACTGATCAGATTAAGTATGGACAGTCCCTATCTATCCAAATTGAGTATGGACAGTCCATAACTGACAAAATTAAATATGGATAGTTCCTAACGATCCAAATTAAGTATGAATACTCCTTATATCATTATGATCTGTTATTGTTTGATTGACGATTACATCTTCCAAGAAAGAATTAGTTGGCAATACTAACTACTATTACATAGCAATCAACATAAAATCAGTATTTAATTACTAAAGAAAATACACACCAATTATAAAAGGAATTAATGTAATAACATTTAACATCAAAAAGATTTGGATGTAAAACTTAATGTTTGTTTATGAAATACAATTAGGATTGGCTTCCTGAGGCAGAAAAAAAAGCACTCGAAAAATATCTTGTGAGAAAATAAAAGGAATTTGGATTTGTACGATGTTGTGGGTTCTGTACGTATTTTGGGTCATTAAAAAAGTATGGCATTATGGTGGCATCTACATCGCCACATGTGAACTATGCGTCACGCGAAATCCTGTATCGCGCAAGCTGAATTTACCGCGTGATCAGCATATATATAACTTCCCGACATCAATCGTCGGGCAGTTGCCCACTACACACAACACCCGCCTGGTCAGAGGATCCTCCCTTTTCTACAGAGGACGAGTGAACTTTACACCCTGTTCCTCAAATCTCTACAGCATAACAGCACCCCTGCATTACTAAAAGCTACTAAAAGTAAACCAATATTTCGCTAGTGACGTTTTAGTTCATCACTTCATAAATAATAGGGGGCAAGCCTATTGCCACCAACCGGGCATAAATCGGCAGGTCCCAGTCATTCGTTCGAGGTCACGCACTAACGTTCTTACGGCTCACGTCCACCCGGGCGAACAAAAATCCAGTCGGTACTCTCGGGCTTCCGCATAATTAAGTACATTACCGTCGCGGCCAGCAATTAGGGCATAGATGAACGATCGTGAAAATGTGGGCCGAGACACAAATACGTGAGTCTATCAATGCCTGATTACGGCCAAGGCTTATATAGTATTTTTCTCACATAATGCGCGGAAATACAAACTGAGTAAATTAATTATAAATTCCAGAATCAATTACGATCAACAATAATTTTTCACGCGCCAATATGTTCATTTGTTTCTGCTTTACTTTAAACAGCTCTATTTGCTAAGCCGGTTCGAAATTTAAATAAAATCTTTGATAAGTTACCTCCTTGGTTGTCATGTGTTGAAGTAAAAAGTTCGTTCCATTTTTAAATAATACGACAGATATGAGTTTTCATAGTAATTTATTTGGCCGGTAAACATGACAGATATGGATTTTCATAGTAACATTGCCAGCCGCCTACTCGCTTGTTTTTGACCACTACAGAATTTTCGATTTATTTCGAAGAAGGTTGTCAAAATAATGTCCAAATTTCCAAGCATGTTTGTGAAAAGGTACATTTAAGCGCGCCCAAAACACTTGTAATATTTATGCAGGTAATTATAGCGTTAGCTAACTATATGAGTGATTATACATTCATCTGTGCCTCAGGTTCCTAATTCCCGACCTGTGGATCGAACCCAAGACCAGACAGAATAGATAGTAAGATAGGAATTGCATTATCAATTCTTTGAGTACTACAAGGAGTTCAGGAACCATTGCTAACGTCCTTGATCTCTATTAAATGGGTGCGATTCCAATGGTCACTCTTAAATGTTTGCGGAACCCTAAGCCAAAAAATCTACACGCATAAACACGAAACGAAAACCAATTAAGTTGGCAGTCGCCACTGTACGGAACCATCAATACGAATCAACTCGTAGCTCGCTATAAACTGCCAGATTAGACCGGGAGACAGATAGCAGGTTTGTATCGTGATCTGGAATTAATTTGAAATAATTAAAGTGGAGCCCGCAAAATTCAAATTTTCTTACTTTTTTGCAATTTGCAGGTCAGTGTCAGGTTGTATCATAATCAAAATATGATGCGTGACTATAACAGATTTGTATTTATAGAATGATAATCATAGGAATTATTAATTCATCTCTCTAAGTTAGATTTGTTCCATAAGAACAAACTTAAATATGGACATTTCCATTTTAAAGATAAAATTTATGATTTTTCAAATATAAATAAATCGACGTTGTTAGATGCTCAAATATAAAACTGTAAAAAATATGGTGGAAATCATTAATTTAAGGTGTGTGTGACTATATGAGTTGGTGGCCGCAACTGCCAATAATACCCATTTTTTTATTATTATTTCCTTTATTTAATTTTTAAACATATTAATTACATTTTTAAATATTCATATAAAAACAAAAAAAAAAAACATTTAAAAATATAAAAAATTGTATCCCACCGGTGTCGGGAACAGGGTCCAAGCTACCGGTGGTCAGGGCTCCTGAGAGAGGAACCTCCTGACAATACGCGCCGTGTCCGTATTATTATTATTATCTAGCAAACTTTGCTCTTTCAAGTAATCTACCCTACATTTTGTACCGTTTTCCTGGAAAACACTTCTAGTAAGTTCTCAAACGTAACCTCCGATTTGAGAACAATATTAATCCTAGAACGAGCTACTATTCCTGTTAGGATTATTATTTCTGAGTAACTTGAAATAGGATACGATGAAGTTCGGATTTCATGCACTCGACTAAAACCGTTTTTGTCCGTTCCATTTCGTAATACCCTTTCACTCTAGCTCCGAAACTACATTCGTGATCAACGCTTATATTTCAGCGGCTGACCCGCCCAAAATTTAGATTGGATTCATCACCAATCAACCTCTTTATCTCAATCAAATAAGGTCGAAATTCGCTCATCACTTGTTTGGTAGAAAAATATTTAAAAAAACGGGCGATTTCTTTCGCGATCTTTTATCTTTGAAACGTCAAAATGAATTTCTTTAATCAGTTTTGGAGTAACGAGTGTAAATATTTAAAACGGACCTTTCATCGGGTTGAATGAGTTTAATTTTATTAATTTTAAGTTGGAATTTTGGTAGTGGAACGAAGTGAGGATGAAAATGTTTGGTAAATAATTTGGTACCTATTACTTATTAAAAAGTTTTGTATTTGTTCCTGTTAACTGTACTGATTCTATTATTTTCTTCCTTTAATTCTAATCGAAATTAAAGGCGACTTAAAAAATGTATTTACAAGGTAGATGTGAGTGGAAACGCCCGGGGAGGACGCCTTAGGACAGGGATTCCCAACCATTAGGACGTGCCCCTCTTTGGGGACGCCTAGAGTGATCAATGGGGGCCGGCGACTTATTACAACATTTTATATTTTTGGTAAGCATTAGAAAATGTTAAGATTAGTTTCCAAAACCAAAAAAAAATCATAATAGTTACATAGGTGCTGTAAAATGAGGTTCAGCTTTTCTGCATAAATCGACAAAATAAGTTTTTTTAAGTCTGTATGAATGGACTAAAGAAAACCGAACCTATCCGAGGTGGCTTGCTACAACTTTGGAGCTCGCTTCGTTCGCTCTTCCATTCTACATTCTCTTGATTGTTCAACTTTTCTGCATAAGTTGACAAAGTAACTTATATTTCTATTTGAATAATTAAAAGAAAATCTAATCTATCCGAGGGGGTGCAAACATTTTCAACCTCACTTTTGTTCCCTTTACAGTCTTGTGCTTAAAAAATGCAATAGATGTGGATATATTTAGTAAACTGTTCCGCTTAGCTATTTCTAAAGAGTCTTAAAAAGATCCTGAAAGAAATCGACACGTGTTTCACCTCTCAACGAGGCATCCTCAGGATGACGATTGACTTGCCGCGAACTCGAACACGGCGTATTGCCACACCAAGCTAATAGCTAAGCGGTTTAACGGTTTACTAACAGTTTACTAAATATATCCACATCTATTGCATTTTATAATAGATTTCCGCAAGGTCACGCCTGAATCAATTAACTATTCTTATGCTTTTTTGCTTATATCGACAAATTAACTCAGAGGCGTAGTGATTTTAAAATAAAGTTATGGGGGCGCGTATGTCAAAAGGTTGGGAATTCCTGCCCAAGGAGGTCATAATACCTACATAATATAATATACATAGACCTTATTAGTGATGTTCCTCAAAAAGGCCAGGTACGTAGTACTCGCAACCGGCGTGCGTGTATGACCAGATATATGAACGTAAACGAAGCAAAAAATTATAGCAAATATCACTATTTTACAAATAAATTTACCTACTCAGATACCAAAATAAACAAAACGATGCTCACATTAAACAATCAATACGAAAAAAAAAAACAATGGCACTCCGGGAGTTTCGACGGAAATCAAAACTTGAACAAAATCGCCTTGGTGGAAGAAAAATACTTGTATAGAACATTGGTCCGTAACCTTATCTAAATAAAGAGCACAATCACGTTTACAAAACCTTTAAAGTAAAAATACTTGCATAGAAAATTGATCCGTAACGTAATATAAATAAAGAGCACAATCGCGTTTACAAAAATGAGGTGTCGTCATGGTGTCGCGAAATCAATGGTTTAGTCCCACAGAAGTTTTCACTTCAAAAATCAATCATTCCCCATAGTATTTTATTAAACATAAAAACATGTGGCTTTACATATAATAGCATTATAAATATGCATGGCTGTCTGTCTGCAACCAATCAACTCCTGTTATGATAGCAAATATCATCCGGAAACTCAAATAAAAAATATGTATGGCAAACAGGCATTTCGTGAAAATATTAAAAGTAAAATGGGACTGCGCGACCAGTGTGCAATTTTCAATTTACGTGTCGCAGTTAAAGTGAATAATTTAGATGGTTTTTGTGGAAAATTTTGGTACTGCCACGTTGGTTTAGTGGTCGTAAGCGCTACTGCTGAGTATGAGGTCGTGGGTTCGAATCCCGGGTGGGGCAAAGTATTATATATAGGGTTTTTCCATTTGGAAATTCTCAGTAGCAGCTCGGAGTGTGCATTATTGTGCCTGGTTGTTGGCAATAGGCTCGCCTTTTATTGGCTCCCTAGTGAAAGTTGTTCATTATAAAAATCAATCTGCCTAGCCTTTTATCAACTATCTTAGGGTCAGTTTACAGTCTAACCAAATGCAGCTGAATACCAGTATTTTACATGGAGCGACTTCATATCTGACTTCCACAACCAAGTAACGGCAATGGATAATACGATACCCCTTGGTAAAAGTGTTCAAAAAACCACTTTCCGAGACACGGAGGAGTCTCGGTATGTAAAGATGGTCACCCATCCACGGACCAACCCCGGCAAGCGTAGCTTAACCGGATGGATCGACCCCTACAAATAAATACACAAAATAATGCGTACATGCGTACACATTGTGCTCATAATGATGAGGGACCGTTCAAGTATTACGTAAGCAGATTTATTAAAATTATTTACCCCCCCTCCCCCTTGTAAGCAAAAGTAAGCAAAGCTCGTACCACCCTCCCATGCTTACGTAAACATTGATATATGCATTTATCTTTTAATGTAAGTTTTCTGTTTTTGTTTTTTTATTGATTCATGATCATTAGTTATAATTCTAGAAATATGTTCGTTTCGTTTTCAAGCATAGACAATGTGTGGGTTGCCATATGTGTAAAAAAAGTAAATAATTACTGCTGACGTAATCACCATCTAGACCCCCCCTCAAAAATAAGCAAAGCATACACCCTCCTCCCCCCTATAGTGCTTACGTAATACTTGAGCGGTCCCTGAGTACAATGTACCCTAAGAGGATTTCAGTTACTTAAATTTCACCTTGTGTATGTCCGGCGCACCATGGACAGTCAGCTCTGCTACCACCTTGCTGACTGGATAATATTTTTAACATGGCTTGAGCTATTCTCATAGTTTGTGTCAATACAAGAGTACAAGACACTGAAAGTATTTTTTGAAAAAGCGGCGTGTCGGACTACGCACAATGAAGGGTTCTGTAGTTGGGATAAATTTATCCCAAATACAAACTTAACATTGTAGTTGAAATACATGTTCTCCCATACATTACAACTGCAAATGTAAGTTTCTACGCACAATATTGAGAGATATACCATGTTATTTTAAGACCATAGACTTCTTATAGGTTTTCCTGTAATCTATGAGTAACGTGCCATACTATGTATTTTTTTTCCTTAATTTTAGGTTCAGTAGTTTCGGAGATAAGGACGGGAATGGAATTTTCATTAATTTCTAAAATATCTATAAAAATATTTATTTTAAAATTATATAAAAAATATGTTTAAGATCCTCGCAACAAGCCCTTTTATTTAATATGTCACACAGTACTGTTAGCAATTTTTTTTTTAATTTTCTTGTGTGCCCCCAATAGTGACCCCTATATTCAACATTAATTGATTTACGTTACACGTTCGTGTTTGGGTCACAGAATTACATATGTGCACCTCAACTTAATTGATCCATTAGATTGCGAGCAAATTGGCTGTGACAGACGAACAGACAGACAGACAGACAAATCAAGTATCTTGACTTGGCTCGCGAGGCTGTCGACATGTGGAATGTGGACTCGGCGATCATTGTGCCGATTAACGGTTCCGTTTTTCCTTTTGAGGTACAGAACCCTAAAAATAATGTCAAATTGGGAATAACTGTGTGCAATCTAGATTCTAATCATTATAATAATCATCGTTGTCCTACCGTTATCCCCACAACATGACTTTTTAACCGACTTCCAAAGGTAGAAGGTTCTTTTTTGTGTTTGTTACGCGATTACTCCGCTAATTATGAATTGATTTTCATGATTATTTTTTGTTTGGTATCAGAGAAGTGGTTTCATATAAATTTTAGGGAGTGCCTCCGAATTGGCTGCCGGCGCCGGTTGATGAATTGGCTGCCGGCGCAGCGGCGCTAAGTTTGCAAAAAAAAAAGCAGAAAAAGAGGTTAGCAATTTGGCATTTTGAAGTAGACAGGCGGGGTAGACATAATTAAAAAAAAACATGTAATAAAGCATTATTTTTTGCCAGTATTATATGTGCCCGATGTTTTTAATCTCGGCTGCCGGCAGTAATGTCATGCTGGTTCCAAAGGGCATTATTTTTGGGAGCCGGTGCCGGCAGCGGAGGCACTCCCTAAACTTTGTAAACTTTGCTTCAGTAGTTTTTGAGTTAGCTTCAATAAATAATACGTATTTTTCCCTCTTAGTATGTGGATGATATGATAAGTTCCTGTCACTGTTATTTATATAGCAGGTAGTGGTATTCTAATTTGTGTGGGGTAGCTGCCACAACTAAAAAGTAAAAAATAAAAAGAAATTTACAACAAAAAAACCGACTTCCAAAAAAAAAAAACTGAAATATAACTTTAATTTTGCTTTTTCAAAATTTTGTTTTTTTGCCACCGACTTCCGAAATTAAAGTAATTTTTCACTTTGGAAGTCAATTTTTTATTTTTTTTTGTTCTTCCATATTTCTCTCTATAAGTCGTCATCCCGGTAGTCACTCCCTTTCTAGCCATATCATCTTTCACACAGTCCATCCATGTTTTTCCAATTTTAGATTCTAATAAAGAACATATAACAAAATACTGTCGACTCGCTTTGAGGCTTCCGCAAACAGACGCGACGTGACAGCGCAGCGGTGCGCGACGTGACAATTTCTATGAAAACTTCAAGGTTTTTTTTATTATTTTTTATTTATTCATAAACAATTTACATTGCATTGAATTGCATATACAAACAATTTAGATGCAACTACAAAAAACACAAACAACATTTAAATAAAGTGTCAAACTGTTTTAATGACATAACAAATTATATTAAATATCGGCAAACGATTCTAAATTATATAAAGTCGAATGATTAAAAAATGAAATATAATTAATTTATTATTGTGTGACATTAATTCCAATATAATATTATACTTGATATATTACCGATATATTTAAATTGTTCTACCAGAATCGCATCGCACAAAAAAAACGGTTTTTGTTATAATATTAAGTAAGTGTCATTTTTATCAATCAACATAAAATTATGACACTATGGATGACATTTCGAAAATAAAAGAATACCTACACAAATATCGCAGAATCTTCTTCATTGTTGATTCAAGGTCGATTTTTACGATTTCCCATAGATTTAGCCAGAGACGAATAATACATTATTTGCATATTGACGGCGCCACAGATCCTAACCTCTTTTATTATGTGCTAATCACTACAGAACTATGGGTATATGAACAGGGTGTTGCGTGTTTAATTTATGTGTTATTTTTTCTGTGTATTTATTACTATCGCTGGGTCATACGTGTCTCAATTACCACACTTAAATGTAGTTATTTAACTTGACTATTACCTACTTAATAACTTCAATATTATCCACCCTTGGATGTAATTAAAGAAGAGGATAATTAGGATAGGTTGTTAGAGCCAACATATAAAAAACATCTTTTTATAGTTTAAGTTTTTTACTTTATTTTTTTTTCTTCTAATTAGCATCTTATTCACCTGTAGCATAATCAGCCTATAATGTTCCCACTGCTGGGACACAGTCCTCCTCTGTGTGAGACGGAGTGGGCTGTAATCCACCACGCGGGCCCAGTGCGGGTTGTTAGATGTCACATGTCTTCGGATTTTTGGTTCTAGGACATGCCGGTTTCGTCACGATGTTTTCCTTCACCGTTTTGAGAGCAGTGGTGATGAAATAATTTACACAATTAAAGCGTCTGTCTGGCTTCGAACAACCACAACTCGTAAGTCGCAGCTGTTACCACTGGGTCACCATCGCTGTAACTCATGTATCATCTTTTTATTATATTTGGTATTAGGTAGGAAACCACTGTCCGCAATTATTTAAATTATATTTTACGAATTTGTCAGTCAGTTTAACTAAAAAAAAAACGTTTATGTGCGGAATGCACCAACATAAACCCAGAACCACGCTCCATAATTTCACGATCACTTACTTTTCTCACAATAACAAAAATGTATGAAACAAAACCCTTATTTCAACGTCATTCTCACCGCACTGTCAAGATGTCATACAAAAACTGAGACAACATAATATTAGGTTCCGTAATCGTTGCGGCGGCGGTGACGCCAACCGCAAACGTTTGCGGTTCCGTACTCGTAATAATTCATGACATTGTTAAGAAAATGAACAAGGATATTTTGTGAGGGCGTAATCTTCTGCCGTATTTTATAAAAGCCGTATTTTAAGCTGGTTTCCTTTTTAAGCATATTCTTAGATGATCAATACTGAAGGTTTTTTGTTATTGTACCTACTTAGAATTTCAACTGCCTCTAGTCGTTGCAAGCCCTACCGCTGAGCATGAGATCCTGGGTTCGATTCTCAGGTCAGGCAAAGTGTTATTGGGTTTTTCTATCAAGAATTTCTCAGTAGCAGCCCGAAGTCTGGACTTTTTTCCCTGGGACATACTTTTTTATATGGGACTTAAACATCACTGGCGAAATGTGGGTGATGTTAATGTTATGTAAGAGTACCTACGGATAAGTTTAATGAAAAGTAAAATGTGAAGCAGTTTCTTAAGTCATGTCCAGAAAGGGCGACAGACTTTTTATAAGTTTTTATTCAATGGAATCTGAAAGCGTTTACATACTTTGTAAGGAAAACTTTTTACACATCAAGTGTTGCTACTTTATTTAATTCTATGTTGAAGGACAAAACCAATTTTATTGGTTGTCGCCTGAATAAGGCATAATTTTGTACCTGCCCATTACCGTTCCAATGCAGGACAAAGACCTCTTCTCATACAGACAAGGCACGAGCATTGATCACCACACTTGCTCAAGACGGGTTGCCGATTTCAGACTTACATTAACTATAAGTCCAAGTTTCCTCACGACGTTTTTCCTTCACCAATATCAGTATTATCTAAAATACTCAAAAAAGTACATGATATGAATTGTGAAATTGCATTGATACTCGCCCGGATTGGAACCAACAAAATGCATTAGAGGCTAGGCCTGAATGGGCACGCCACAATTGCGGCGATAAGACCCCTCTTTGAGGAGTGGCTAGAGAGGCGCCACGGCGTCCTCACCTTCCGCCTGACGCAGGTCCTCACCGGACACGGCAGTTTCGGGAGGTTCCTGCACAGGATAAGGCGGGAGGAAACGCCCGGGTGTCACCATTGTGTGGATCGCCCGGAGGACACGGTGGAGCATACGGTGGAGGTCTGCCCAGCTTGGGCGGAGCATCGCCGTGTCCTCGTGGAGGCGATCGGCGGCGGTGATCTCTCGCGTCCGGCCCTGGTTCAGGCCATGGTACGGAGCGAGAGGAAATGGGAGGCCGTCACCTCCTTCTGCGAAGCGGTAATGCTCGCGAAGGAGGAGGCGGAACGCGTGAGGGAGAGGCAAATTTCGCGCCCTCATGCCCCTAACCGCCGCAGGAGGAGACGCCCAGGGCGTCGGGAATCGCGAGGCGATTTCCGGCCACCGTAGGCGCGGGCTTGCGGGCGGTGAGCAATGGGTGGCTCACCGTCCGATAAGGACCAGGCCCGGGTCGACGGCGCGTTGTGTTCCACGCGCGCCTCAAAGAGATGTCAGCAGATTCGAAGGGGTCCACTAGGGCCGATGCCTGCCGGGGTTGCGAAGAAAACCGAAAGGGAGATCGTGGCCCCCGGCAACAGGGCAGCCGAAGGAACACGGGTGGGTTTTAGTCAGTAAGAGTCTGACACGCCCTCCCGCTCCACCCAGAGCGGGAGAAGTTATTTGATGATTTCCCACCCTCAAAAAAAAAAAAAAAAAAAAAAAAAAGGCCTGAACCACTGGGGTCATATTTATTTAAAAAAAAAAATGCAAAATGTCCATTGTTTTTTAATGTTTTCTCAAATATATTACAAGAACATCAACCTATATCTTCAAATATTGCGTGACGTAATAACATAAACATTGCATACTAATTCGAAGTCCCGGGTTCGTTTCCTGAGTCGCGTCGAACACATAAAAACGAACAAAAAATCTTTTGTTGTTTTATGTTCAAGGTTTTGTGTAAAACAGGGGGTAGACAGAGGTCATTCTCTTGTAGTAAGATGTTATATTGTTAAGTTATGCTAACAAATAATGGCGTGTGGTGGGATCCTGGTGATTTTCTATCCAGGTAATCCAAGTGTAAATATCAGTCTCTCACAAAACTCATGTTCACTCATCGGAGTAGGTAGATTGATTTTACGTACTCGCATCATGAATAGTCATAGAAATCATAACTTACGGGATTGAAAAAGTAAGGATTTTTAAACTAATACATTAGAAATTTATAAAATGTGATAGGTAAACATTGGTTTTTTTCTTATTTATCAAGTAATAAAGTGAATCTTACTGTTGTGCGTCCATTTGAAACTTACATAATATGACTAATTTAGTAGTTATTTCTTGTAAGTATGTTATCTGCTGCTTGTAATTGTTACTATTCTTGAATTAATAAATAAAAATATATTTTTATACTTCTTAATATTTTTTCGCATTCAATGCAATAATAGCAAAAGGATTAAACGTTTCTTATTCATATTTATGTATTCTTTATTCTACATATTACAACATTTGATATTCCTTAAAAAAATCTTAATAATTTCCCTATACCGGAATCCGAATATATAGGTATGTGCCAGTTCATTGACCCCAAATCAATCTGCCTACTCCGACCACTGCTCATGTCACGTAATTCTTAAAATAATATTGGCTTCCATGGTACCTCATTAACGGCATAATTATGTAAGAGTCTATTAACTGCTCCCAAATTAACTTGTTTATTTTTAACCGACTTAAAAAAAAGGAGGAAATTCTCAATTGGACTGTATTTTTTTTTCATGTTTGTTACCTCAGTTAAGGCTCTTTCAAACAGGCGCGACACGCGACGCGACACAAAGACACCGCTCGTCGCGCGACGAGCGGTGTCTTTGTGTCGCGTCGCGTGTCGCCCCTGTTTGTAGGAGCCTTTACAACTTTCGACTGGGTGAACCGATTTTGATGATTCTTTTTTTATTTGAAAGCTGGTACTTCCCGTGTGGTTCCATTTCAATCTGGTCTAGTTCTGATAGTGGCATCCATGAAAACACCATATAAGTCTTAAATTTGCATTAAGTATGTGCGCGACAAATGGACGAATAACTCAATATCGCACCAACCGATTTCGATGATTCTTTTTTAATAGTAACTCATGCAATTTTTATTGAAAAGCACCATTTGGTGAAGTGGAACTGATGATGAAGACCACAAATGGCCACCGAAATTACGCAATAATAAGTATTTCACGGGTTGCGATTCGATTACTTTAATATGGCTGCAATGCAATTCATGCTCGTCACAATGCATATGGAGAAGTGGAGCTGATGGTTAAGTACCAGGAGAACTCCTCAACGATGAACGTCCCTGTATCGGGAAAAGCAATATTTTGTAAAAGGTGATGAGCAGTTGAGATTAGGCTGTTGTAACTTAGGTAAATTACAAACTACCCACTAAAAAGCGAGAAATAAAAATTTTATACAAAAAAAAAAGAGAAAAATAACTTAAATTTCGGAAGTCGGTGTCTTTGGTTTTAGTTATTTGCCACCGATTTCCGAAATTTAAGTTATTTTTCTCTTTGTAGTGTTTTTTTGGAAGTAGGTTGTTTTTTTTTTTTTTGTATAAAAGTTTTGTGAATGTGAGAACGCTTAGTGGACTGTAGATTTGTTGACCATTTTGCTAAGTACCTCGTACTTGTTAAAGACCGATACTGTTCTCCTATGCATAAAAAATAACAATGTTATTTGAAAATATTGTAAAATCCAAATATTTTTAAAAGAGAAACCGTGGGGTTTCTTGCCGGCTCTTCTCCATAGGAAACGACCAATTGGAACCGTGCACCTAGCTTCTGACGTTTCATAAGTGCCCATGAAATTAAATGTTTTGAATTGAATTGAATTGAATAATTTGAAGTTATTGTTTGTGAAAAAAAATAAATATATTTGAATTTGAATTTCAAGGTTTCCGAGTTGGTTCCAACACACTACTTCAAGACTTTCTTCATAAGAAACGCAACCATGCCTTGCAGGATTATGGGTTTGACAAATAAGATGGGAAGCAGTTTATCAGTTAGTTGTGGCAATTTCAATTACTGTAATTCTATTAATGTCCCTCGGCAAACTTCGTGTTTCGTCAGTTCTCGGATTTCTATCATTTGTCTTTTGCACTTGATGAGTTGATGCAAATCGGACGCAATCGACTTGGAAGTGTACATAGTTATTAATACTCTTTTAACTTAATGTAATTTATTAAAAAAATGGGAGGAAAGCCGCTAAAATCGCAGGCACGACAGATAGGAAAATTGTTTTACAGCTCTATATAGTTTACACGGAAATCAAAACAAAACAACAATAAAGTAGGTACTTAGTTCTGAATTCAAATTATTATACTAGATAAATCTAAAATTGATGTCCATAGATTTTAGCATTCGTTTGTATTCGGAAATCCGATGATTCCCGAGGAATATTAAGAAAATATAAATTAAATATTGTACGCCAATTAACCTTTGATTGAACGGCCCATTTTCAAGGAGAAAAGCATTTTGCAAAAACAGGCAAAAAACATTAAAATCGCTTCAAATTAAAGTCAACAATGTGGCAATACTTAAGTTTAGGGGCTTGTCGCTAAGTAATAACAGGCGAACGGGTCGATCGAACAAGTTAAGCTACGCTTGCCGTGGTGGATCCATGGATGGGTGACCATCTTTACATACCAAGACCCCTCCGTACCTCAGAACGTTAAGTCGTTGGTCCCAGCTATGATTCATAGATCCTTGACAGTCGTTAAGGGTCGTCAGAAGCCTGAAAGTCCGACAACCAGTCTTATCAAGGGATATTACTCAATAACTGGGTGGTCAGATAGGCAGTCGCTCCATGTAAAACACTGGTATTCAGCTGTATCCGGTTAGACTCGAAGCCGACCCGAACATAGTTGGGAAAAGGCTAGGCAGATAATGATGAATCATATCGGCTTATAATGTTCCCACAGCTGGGACGCAGGCCTCCTTCCACGAAGGCCCAGTGCGTGTTGGTGGATATCACATATAATCGAATTTCTAGTTCTGAGACAGAAAGAAAGAAAGAAAATACATCTATTTAGCACAGACAACAAGGCACACAAAACAACAAAATTATAACGCAAGTGAAAAAATAAATAAAAAAGGAAACAAAAAAAAAAGTGTTAAATAATAACTTAACACTTTTTTTTTTCTATATTTAATAGAGTTTGTACGGTTTTCCTTTTTTCTTCGCCGTTTTGGGAGCACTTGCATAATTTTCGTAATTATATGGATGGCCCAAAAGATGCAAACAAAATGGAGATTAGAGAAACGATGGAATTATTGTGTGGAAGAAGATATGGCTAGAAAAAGAGCTATATTGGATAGCCCCGTTACCAACTTCCTGATATGGATAGTATTTTTACCACGTTAGCTATTTTTATCCGACAGCCCTAGAAGGAGGGTAATGTTTTTCGAGAGTGTGTGTGTGTCTATTTCTTTCACGCTCTGTAGCCTAAACGGATTGATGGATTTTAACCTATGAGTTGTCGTTAGATTCATCTTAATTGTTGGAGTGACATAAGCTATAAAATATTTATATATTGCATCGAAAAATACATAAAAAGGGAGTGAAGGCTTAAAAAAAAAATTACAACAATATTGTTATCAAATAAAAGCTAGTAATGAGTAAATTCCAAGTACATAACATCACGCCTGTATTCCCCGAAGGGTTAGGCAGAGATGTACCTATAGTACACCCACATTTCGCCAGTTATGTTTAAGTCCCATGTAATAGGGGGCGAGCCTATTGCCATGAACCGGGCACAAATCCAGACTCCGGGCTGCTACTGAGAAATTCCAGATGGAAAAATCCAATAACTCCTTGCCCGACCCGGGAATCGAACCCAGGACCATGAGCAGTACCGCTTTGCGACCACTAAACCAACGAGGCAGTCAATTCCAAGTATTTATTAATAAAAGTGAAAAGCTTGAAATAAAGAAAATTATTTAAAAAACAAAAAACTCGACTGCAAAAACACATAATTGAAAAGAGAAAAACAAGCATTATAATCTATATAATTTTGGTATCGCAGGTGGGGACAAACCAATAACAGGAAATAAGGTGTAACTTTTGTTTGCTGTGATAACAAAATTCCATAGATTATAATGCTTGTTTTTCTCTTTTAAGTTATGTGTTTTAGCAGTCGGGTTTTTTTTTTCATTAATTTTCGCACCAATAGTCGGTAGAAGAGGAAAAAGAAACCAAGGAGATAATTTTATGAATGAACTTCGTAAAAAGAAAAATAACTATCTCCTGTCATTCTTAATTAAATTTCTTGTTAAAACTAATTTAACTACAGGAAAGACGTAGTTTAGCTAATCAACATTCAAACGGCGTTGAAACATTATTGATAATCCAAAATGGTTGGAAGTTTCGGGTGGCCCAAATTATCTATAACAACTGATCGACGAGACATGAATTTTAATTGCGTTGAATCATAGTTAAAGTGATGGATAGACTGTCAATGATTTTCGATTTTGCATCTTGAGACTAGTCTTTTGATCTGCTCATGGCTAAATAATTTAACTACGGTTGCCGCGGTCTGTTCGTGGATAGGTGACATCCGTTTGTATATCGAGTCCACTCCTTGGCTAGGAAAGCACGTTAAGCCGTTGGTTTCGGCTGTCATTTGTAGATCTTTGAGAGTCGTTATGGATAGTCTGAAGCCCGAAAGTCTGACAACCAGTCTTACCAAGGGATATCGTATTACCAAGTTACTAGGTTGCGGAGGTCAGATAGGCAGTAGCTCTTTGTAAAATACTGGTATTCAGCTGTATTCGGTGAGACTGGAAGCTGACTCCAACATAATTGGGAAAAAGCTTCTTCTTCATCTTCTTTTCGTGTGACTAACCTTTTTTTTTTGGATGGGGAATCATCCAATAACTTCTCCCGCTCTGGGCGGAGCGGGAGGGCGTGTCAGACTCTTACTGACTAAAACGCACCCGTGTTCCTTCGATTGCCCTGTTGCCGGGGGCCACGATCTCCCTTTCGGTTTTCTTCGCAACCCCGGCAGGCATCGGCCCTAGCGGACCCTTTCAATTCTGCTGAGTTAATGACTAACCTGCTGTTAAAGTTTTAAAGCCACCCATGGGTATCTGACTTGGCTTCAAATACCGTCGAAAAATATCTCTCAGGCAAGCCGGTTTCCTCACAATGTTTTCCTTCACCGTTTTTTAAGGAAGTGATAATTATACAATTCGCATATGAATTCGAAAAGTCAGAGGTGCGTGCCTTGGGTTCGAGATCGAGACCTATGACTTGGCAGTCCGACGGTCACACTACTAGACTATCACTGCTCACTTGGAAAAGGGTAGATGCGCTAGATGATGATGATTATTTTGACCTGCTTAATCATATCGACCTATAATGTTCCCACTGATGGGACACAGGCCTTGTTTCTGTGAGAGGGAGTTGGCTGATATCACGTGTCTTCGAATGTTTTGTTCTAGGACGTGCCGCTGTCCTCACGATGTTTTCCTTCACCATACAGAAATCCTGCATGGATCAACCAAAAAGGAAAGAAAAATAGATCGAAGACCAAAGAAACGTGGATGTAATGTTGTGTGAAAGATAATAGGGCAAGAAAGAGGTAAATACTGAAATGAAGACCAATTAGGAATTATGATAACGAAATAAAGAAAGAAAGATTCTTTTTTTACCAACAAATGTTGCACCAACTCCAAATTTTGATTGTGAACATTAAGAGCGTTTATTCTGAAAGTTGCAACGTCGCAAATTGATGTAAAATATTTCGCTGTTTTGATTAATTTAGCAATATTATTGTATGGAAATATGAAATGTGGCTAACTAGCGAGCTAGAATATTAATAATGATTTGTTGTAATCGTTTAAGGTGTAGAAAAGGAATTTGGAAAGTTTCCAAATGCCTTTTCTACATCTAAAACTAAATATTCGGTGTTACGATATTAATTATTGCATTTCATAATCAATATTTTAGTTTCCTAGTTAGCCACATTCCTTAATTCCATACAGTAATATTGCCAAATTAATCAAAACAGGTAAATATTTGACAGTTTTTACGACGTTGCCAACTTTTAGGATAAAGCCTATTAAGACGTACTATAAATAAGGAATACTTTGTTATAGACCGCAGTAAATTTTCTTTTTTATAATTTTTCTACACAATAAATAAAGACGACGCGATTATTAAATAGTACCTAATTATTATGATTATGATTTATAATTTTTAAATTTTTTTATGTTTTGTTATAAAGAAGAATTTATGTTGTTTTGTATAAAGAAGAATTTGTTAAGTCATAATTTAAGAAGATTTGTTTTTGTTTTTTTTTTTATTTTATGTAAATTATATCTACATATTTTTAATTTGTGGAAGTTTTGGAATGGCAATCGTAAGCGCTATTGTATATACTAAATAGAGCTCTCTTAAGAAATAAATAAATAAAATCCCACCAAAAAACACAAAACCCTTAACCGAAGCTGGCTTTGGTAACTTTTGACACACAAATTCCATCCATTTTCTAACATTTTTTCTCCGCGTGTATCCTAACCAAACGTAGCGGCATGCTCGTTTGAGTAGGTTTTTTCGAGGTGTTGAAGTGCGGCGCCCGGATTCTGTTTGACAAATAAAGACGACATAACAAAAAACCCATTTGCATGTGTTAATAGTACTGGACGGTATTGTTTTACAAGCACTTTTGAGGTCGACGTCGGATGAAGATGTTGTTTTAAAGTCTTTTTTGAAGACCGGTTCTTAGTTTTTGTTATTCATTTTTTGCGATAAAATACATTTTGTTGGTATGTTTATATGAGAATATTTTTGACACCAAGCTGCGATAAATAAGTTCAAATAACTTCTCCAGACATGTCAGACTGTTACTGACTAAAACCCACCCGTATTCCTTCAGTTGCCTGTATGTAGCCACGGTATCCCTTTCGAACTTTCCCGCGACCTCGGTAGACATTAGCCTTAGCGGAGCCATCAGTTCTGCTGACATCTCTTTGAGGCGCGCGTGGAACACAACGCGCCGTCGACCCGAGCCTGGTCCTTATCGGACGGCGAGCTACCCATTGCTCACCGTTGCAGATGAGAGAGTCCTGGAGTGGAGACTGCGTATCGGCAAGCGTAGTGAGCTAGATGGACCGACGACCTAAAGAAGGTGGTTGGGACAGACTGGATGCAAAATGCGGGAGACAGGGTGTTGTGGCGCAGCCTGGGACAGGCCTATGTGTCCAGCAGTGGACTGCGATAGGATGAGTTGATAGAATTGCCCACCGGACACGGCTGTTTCGGGAGATTCCTGTTCAGGATAAGGCGGAAGGAAATGCCCGGGTGTCACTATTGTGTGGATCGCCCGGATGATACGGTGGTCTGCCCGGCTTGGCGTGTCCTCTTGGAGGCGATTGTCAGCGGTGATCTCTCGCGTCCAGCCCTGGTTTAGGCTATGGTACGGAGCGAGAGGAAATGGGAGGCCGTCACCTCTTTCTGCAAAGCAATAATGCTCACGAGGGGGAGGCGGAGCGCGTAAGGTAGAGGCAAATTTCACGCCCTCACGCCCCTAACCGACGCAGGAGATGCTATGGGCGTCGGAGACGCGGCCGATTTCCGGCCACCGTAGGGGCGGGCTTACGGACGGTGAGCAATGGGTAGCTCGCCGTCCGATAAGGACCAAGCCCGAGTCGACGGCGCGTTGTGTTCCACGCACGTTTCAAAAATATGTCAGCAGGACTGACGGGGTCCGCTAGAGCCGATGTCTGCCGGGGTTGCGAAGAAATCCGAAAGGGAGATCGTGGCCCCAGCAATATGGCAACGGAAGGAACACGGGTGGGTTTTAGTCAGTAAGAGTCTGACACGCCCTCCCGCTCCGCCCAGAGCGGGAGAAGTCATTTGATGATTTCACACCCAAAAAAAAAAAGGGGGTTCCAAATCCATGGTTACAGGTTTCGCGTCGATGTCTCTGCCACCCTGTATACTAATCAGGTAAGCCGCCAAACCGTTTGCGATCCAATACATTACAGTATCAATCCTGATCTCCACTGTAAGAAAACATCATCAAGAAACATGGACATAACTAACTGTCTGGAAATGTCAACGTTCTATGAGCAAGCGTGGTGATCAATGCCTCGTTCCTTCTCTGTATGAGTACAGGATTTGCCTTGCAGTGGTTTTTTTTTTTTAAATGGCAACTCGCACTTTTGACCACTAAGGTTTTGGCTGCTTAACCGGACTTTCCTGTGGGTGCCTTAAGCTGCTACACTTAGAGCCTCCAGCCAGGAGCAAGTAAACTATTCTAAATTAAAGCTAGGCGAACGCTCGCTAAGGGCGTCGCTGGGGGGAGGACAGCAAGAAGGGACAGGCTGGATCAAAATTTGCTTAACATCATGATTATTAGGAGGGGTATTTTAAGCTACGTGCTCAGCTGCAACAACTGCTGGCACCTCGTTTTCGAGCAAGGGTCGGGGAGGAGTACCATTTACTCGGGGACACGGTCGCGATCGCAAAGGACCTCGGCGGCGAGGTTGGAATGACGAGAGGCGTCTGTGTTTGTGCACTGTACTGGTGGCCCTATTCTTCTCCTGGAGGAGTGTAATGGGGTCATTTGGGTCGGAAAGCACATGCCTCGGACGGCGGATCTGACTTATGCCTTGCAGTGGGAAAATCACTGGCTAAAATGTATGCCAAGTCACCTTGAGTTCTGACTCATAATCACTACTTACTTATGTACGTTTATACATACAGTACCTGGGCGACCGAGCTCTGCTCTGGTAAAAATAGAGGAAAGTACATACTAATTTCATGCTGCCATGTCATTACTCTAAGGTAGCCATCTTGTTCTAAACTTTGAGCGACCGAGCTCTGCTCGGGTGAAAATACGGAGAAAATGAATTTTCCCAGATATGAGACCTAGCTAGATCGATCTTTCGGCCCCGTAAACCCCTATATTGCAACTTTCATTGAAATCGATAGAGCCGTTTTCAGTACGTCATTACAAATATATATATATATATATTTATTTACAAATATTGCTCGTTTAACGGTATAGGGTGAACCATGTAAGTACCTACCTATTGATCCAAGGCAATATAAGATTAATTTGCGAAGGCGTTTTTCGTTGGCATTTTTAATCTTGATGCGATCTTTTTGAGTGGTTTAAGTTATAAACGTAACCTGGCTTTCATGTTAAATTAATTAATTTATAGAACAGGTCACCTTGATGATTTGCATAGCACGCCAAGTTAACAGTTGGTACGCACATGGTACGAAATCGCATCAATTTTCGTCTAATGTAAAAATTAAAACGGTATTTGATACCCCGTTTGTAAAAACTTATTTAGGTTTGCAGTCTCCAGGGGGCCTAAAACGGCCGCTTTGGCAGAATCATAATATGATAATATTATGAATCACACAAACTGACAATTCATAGTATTATTTATCTGCGTTCAATTCATAATGCAATTCAGCTGTGTAACAGTTGAATTGCAATTTTTAAATTTCTTAATAACTTTTTTGTTGTTACATGGATTCAGAAAGAAAATCACGCTATCCTTGCCAAGTTTTTCATAATTTTAATTTTAAATTTCTTAATTTACGTTAGACTATTTTAGTTTATCTTATTTTAGTTTTATTTTAATTTATTCATTTGCAAGGCAACAAGATATTAGTATCAAAGCTATGTACGCCGTAACTGTCATGTACATTAGTCCTTTAGTTATTAAGATTATTTCTAGCATAAGTTTAATGTATGTGATGTGACTGTGTTTTTTTTAAATAAATAAATGTTGACCTGCTGTAAAGGTGTACCTATGCTTACAAATCGGGTTTTAACTATGGATGTAACGGGGCCATCTCAGTGGAGATGGAAAAAGAAAAAATTACCTATTGGTAATCAAAATATAGAAGGCGCAGACTACCTGTATTGCTTGCAGGTGCGGCCGGGCTTGCGGACGGTGAGCAATGGCTGGCTCGCCGTCCAATAAGGACCAGGCCCGGGTCGACGGCGCGTTGTGTTCCACGCGCGCCTCAAAGAGATGTCAGCAGAATTGACGGGGTCCGTTAGGACCGATGCCTGCTGGAGGAGCGGAGAAAACCAAAAGGGAGTTCGTGGCCCCCGGCAACAGGGCAACCGAACGAACACGGGTGGGTTTTAGTCAGTAAGAGTCTGACAGTCCAGAGCTCTCCCGCTCCGCCCAGAGCGGGAGAAGTTATTTGATAATTTCCCACTCAAAAAAAGACTACCTATATTTTACAAAATCAACAACTTGGTAATGTGGCGGTGATTTGAAAGCAAAACTTTGTAACTTTGATAATCTTCACTACTTTAGGTTTTCACATAGTTAGAGCCGATTTTCTTTATTAGAAATCCGTTAGTTAAATTTTGCGTATAGAACGATCTGAATGCTCACCCATCCTTTTTCTGACCGCAGCAACGATAATTTTTTTCCACACTAGAAATGAGTATCATTTCTTTTACCTTCGACTACTCACCAAGCTTCCTTTTTAAAATGATGTGGCTATGTGAGTGATATTAAAGTGAACTTTTCATATTTGCGCCTTGTCGGACGCGCGTTAATAATCATTTCATACTTGTAGCATACCGACTTGTGTGGTGGACGCACCTGTTGTCGACCGTCACTTAAAACTTTAAAAGATTTTCGTCTTAAAAGTGTAACCAACTTTTTATAGATACCGAGAACTTATTATCATGAACCCGTATTGCCTACTGCTGGGTAAATTCCTTCCTCGATTCTTCCATTGGTCAGGGTTCTGTTCAGAAAACTGATCGTAATTAATTCTATAGGATATTGGCCTTTAAACAATAGTTAACACGTATTTGTAAAACTCCTTCTCAAAAAATAAAAGTAGAAGTCATTATTTACTTTACTGCGCCCCCCGGTCTACTCCTTGATTTGCAATGGCCTCTGTAGCCCCATGAAGCATGAGGTTCCAGGGGCTAGTGCAAATCTTGGGGTTCATTCGATTTATCGAGTCTACTGCGGTCGGTGCATTTCATTCGTTCATTAAACAAAAACGGAATTTTCTAGCTGTTCTATCATCAATGAAGACAATATTTCTATATTCGTAATTGGTAGGTGGTAACTATACAAGGACATAAATTGAATGAATGAATATTTCGGTTTATAAATTCGTAAGAGAAACTAAAACTTTACCGAAAACCGGTGCACTTACCTCACTTAATAACTGTGCAAAATCCTTAATGTCAGCATATTGTATGGTGTTAATTTATAACTGGCACAGAGGTCGGTATAACTGGTTGCGCAGTTCTGTGCAAAACGGCTATTATGTGCAGTTTTTGCACAAAATGGTGATTATGCGCAAAATTATATAGCCGAACGACGCGCTCGTCGTGATTTCGAACCTATCTGTTGCATTTTTGAAGTGCACCCACTTAGGTAAGTTTTCATCATGCATATCGTTGAATTGCATTTAAACAGCCGTCATAATCATCTTCGAAAGACGTCCACTTCTGGACATGGTCTCCCCAAGCGTCGCCGCACATCGACCGGTCCTGTGCTTCTCGCATCCGGCGAGTTCTCTCGACTTTCACCAGCTACCAACGCTGCACATAACAGGCACTTTTGAACTTCAAAATTTACAAAAAATGGAATTTTTCCCAGTCGTCCCTTCCAAAAGATCATTTTCGTATGGAGAAGAATGGGCAAGAAACTCCACCGTTACTCTTTTACAATGATTTACAATATTTTGTATACATTAATTTTATTACAATTAAATTAGCAAGCAGTTTGATTTCGTCTAGACTCTAAATTGTTCTATAAGGCTAGACCAGCATGTTTCCAAGCATTCTTATCTTGGATATAATCCTCTAATTTGTAATATGCTTGTTTACAAAGTGTACTTTTAATATGAATTTCAATTTTTCTTTCAGTTAATTGTAATATATCACAAGCTATTATGTTGTATCCTGCACAGTCAGCCCCACTACCACCTTACTAACTGGCAAATATTTTTAACACGACCATGGTGTGCTACTGACATCGGTAAATTTAAACATCGTGAGGCTACTTGGACTCGTGGTCAATAGGTATATGTCTGTAAGCGCCACCCGCCTTGAGAAACTGTGGTGATCAATATTCGCATTGTATAATTGCATAGCACATGTGTGAGCACTATATACCTACCATTTACTGGGTACGTCTTTTATTGACTTGAATGTACGCTGGTGACTGGGAGTATGTCATGCTCACTGAAATGTCTCGCTGGTGGTGGCGTGTGTGTTGGATCATTAAGTTCCCTTCAAAATGGTTGAGCTGAATGGTGCTGATCCATGCGTCAATATCGTGAACGGGCGACGTCAGTAGAGACTGGTCATCTCTAAGCTGCCATGGCTTTTTTTAATTGTTGAATTGTTTTTATGTTTTTATTACGGATGCTTTTAACCTCTTTCTACATTTTGCTCCCATGTATAATTTCAACATGAATGACTTAACCAACCTCCACTACTCCACTCCACTTCCTTGCTCCGCTTCTCCGGTCTGCTTCCTCGCTCCGCTTCCCAGTTTTGTGTGAATTTTTAAACTAGATCGCAAATCCCTGTTCACTGAAGCGGAGCGGAGATTTTATACAATTTCATTGGTTACTAATGGCACAGCTCCGCTCCACTCCTCTCCTCTCCAGTGTACAGTCAGCCTTAGTCTGCCCATCCACTGGAACGGAGCGAGGCAGCGGGGCAGAAAAATGTGCCAATATTAACCAACAAAATCTAAACTCCGCCTCAGAGCTATTTCTCCGCTGCGCTGCCTTGCTCCGCCTTAGTGGACAGGCAGCCCAGTAGGTTGGTATTATTATGGGTTCTTCTCATGTAGTTCCTGAAAAGAAGAGAAAAAAAGAGGGCCATTGACTTGTTTAGCGAGGTAATGTACAGAAAAAAATATAATTATGTATATTCTTAATCATATTATATTTATAAAAAATCTTTGATACCTCATAATGAGGCTTGTCATCTTATAGTAACTAAAATGACAGTTGAGTAATTATGAAGGATTTAAATATTAATGTATTTCTTGATTTGTTAACACACGTATTTAACTAACAATAAGTATTGTACTGTCAGGGAACTGCTGAGCATGAGGTCCTGGGTTCGATTCCCAGGTCGGGTAAAGTGTTATTGGGTTTTTCTATCTGAAATTTCTCAGTCTGGAGTCTGAATTTGTGCCCGGTTATTGGCAATAGGCTCGCCCCCTATTACATGGGACTTAAAACATAACTGGCGAAATGCGGGTGAACCTGCTACAGGGACACCTGCCCAACCCTTCGGGAAACCAAGGCGTGATGATATGTTATGTTATGTTAATTAATTTATCTTTTGTATGGGCTTAGAGGATGGCTTAGTGGACTGTAGATCTGTTGACCATTTTCTATTTTGTTAAGTACCTAGTAGTTATTGAAAGACCTACACTGTCCTCCCATACCTATTAACACTGTTATTTGAAAAAAATTCGTAAAAGCCAATTATTTTTAAAAGAGTAACCGTGGAGTTTCTTGCCGGCTCTTCTCCATAGGAAGCGGCCAATTGGAACCTTGCACATAGCTTCTGACGTTTCATAAGTGCCCTTGTAGGTTTATGTGAAATAAAATATTTTGAATTTAGAATTTTACAGGGTGGCAGGGACATCGATGCGAAAACTTTTAACATGGATTCAATAAATGATTCTGAACGCCCCTACGTTGAAATTTTTCGTCGGTTATTTAAAAAAATCAGCTGTTTCATAGAAAAGTGCAATACCTACGCGCATATAGAATCTATGCATCTTCTTTTTTTCATGTGGTTAGTAACTAAACTGGTGTCAGAGTTTTAAAGCCGCCCATGACCTCTGACTCAGCTTCTCATGCCGTCAAGAAATATCTCTTAGGCACGCCGGTTTCCTCACGATGTTTTCCATCACCGTTTTGAAGCAAGTGATAATTATACCCCTTATGTCTAATTTTACCGGTGATTATTTAACCTATACTTACTAAATAATCAATCTATAATAAATTTTAATAATATTTTAAAGTGTATATCTCGAGGAGCTAAGAGGCCTTTGCCCTGCATTAGGATAAATTCCAGGCCGATATTATTACATCTGTACAAAGATAAGTTACGGTACATTATACCCAAATTAAACACGATGGAAGGGTTAACAGTTAAACTGTCAAAACCGGGTCGGGAACCATTTAATTCTGACTTTAACACCTGTCATCTCAAATTATTTAAATTGTCCGAGAGTTTTAAAAGTTAAATTTGTGACTACTGAGTTTCCCTTCATTTAAATATAATAATTGTATGTTATGTATTTTATATATAAATATAAATTCATGAGTTTTGCGTCCATTTTTTTCAAAAAAGCCGTTCATTTTTGTCACTGAGTTAGGTACTTATTTAATTGGTACTAAAAGCAATTTTGGTAACTTTTATAACAGAGAATACTGTTTTATACAAGCTAATAATCAAAATAGATATAGCAAGTAGGCAATCTTTTGCGTCTTTATTATATTTATCTTTTATATTAGACTTAATAGACTGTAGTTTTTTTTTTTGATAAACGCATTTTTCTTTATTTTTTTCTTTTCTTTCTTTCTTTCTTTCTTTCTTTTCTTTTTTTTGCTGACCATGTGCTATTTTGTTAACTACCTGGTACTTGTTGACAGGCCTACACTGTCCCATACTTATTAACACTGTAATATGAAAACATTGTAGAAGCCATTTTTATAAGAGTAACCGTGAAGTTCCTTCCTGGCTCTTCTCCATAGGAAACGACCAATTGGAACCGTGCACCTTGTTTTGACGTTTAATATGTGCCCTTGTAGGTTTATGTGAAATTAACTGCACCCCGCAGTTTCACCCGTATAAGTCTTGATCCCGTATGAACATCGGGATGAAAAGTATTATGTGTCCTTACCTAGGTCATGGTCTACCCATGTGCCAAATTTCATCCAAATCCGTTCAGCCGTTTTAGCGTGAAAGCGTAACAAACAAACAAAGTCACTTTCTCATTTACGATGCGATAAAATATTTTGATTTCGTTTACTACAACGCCGCATGGAAATAAGCAGAAAACTTCATGTCTATGCTTATCGCCTCTGTATTGTTTCTTCCCTGTCAATATCTCCCGGGGTACTCAGAAAAAAGGGCTTGTGACTTGCTAAATAGGAAAAAAAAATTGGAACCGAGGAAGAGCATTGAAACCGATTGATAAGGTGAGTGAAAGTGGATTTCAGGGAAAAGACGTCCACTATTGGACACACAGTAAGTACTGTCTCCAGCTTTATGGCCAGCCCTGAACCAAGAATCTCTACAAAAGCCAAAATAATTTAATTATAAACCAACTTTTTATTCTGCAATGTGAAACCCCATCTAGCAAAAAGTAAAAAAAAATACCAATAAAAACCTGACAACTTCAATCGATCCTAGGACATCAAAAAGCCTTCACCACTACCACGCCATAGTGACATAAAAAATGCCTTTACAAAAAATATATGTAAAGCAGCGTGCGATAAACTTATGCCGATAGTCTTCGAAGGAACAAGGAACGTGCGAGCGGAAGGTCCGAGTGTGAAGAAGACAGAGGATTGCATCATGGAAGGTGTAAAAGATGAAACACGAAAGTGACGCGTGTTTTAGTGACGGGGTCTTTTTGCAAATTGTATTTGTCGATAAAACATTTTGTTTTTTGTTTTTGTTATGTATTTTTAATCATTTTCTAGGTAGGTATTTGTTTGGCTGGTTTGTTTTCTGTGTGTTATCGTTTTTAGGTGTTTTTTTTGCTGTGTTACCAATAAACGCATTTTTCTTTCGTTTTTCTTCATGCAATTACTGATTTAATTTTGAAACAGGGTTTTTAATGAATTTTCATTCTGGACTACGCAGGACCAAGTAAATTGACTCTAGAGTGTCTAAAGATTGTTATTCAAACTAAATAATTGTAAGAATTCTATTTGAGCTAAACGAATCATTCTTTGAAGTTATAACCTAAGTAGATGTCATAATTATTCCGAATTTAGCATCATCATTTCTCTTATTGTATTTACATAAAGTTGCTAATTAACTTAACCTATTTTTGCATAACCCGCAGACATTAAAACCTTTGTGTGGGATATTCAAAATTATGAGAAATTATTTATTTACTAAAAGTCATTATTTATGTTGAAAAATGGTTCGATAAACTCCGTGTATCTCTTAATTCCTCAATACAATAAGCAATCATAACTCTAACCGACGAGATTAAAATCCAAAACTATCGATATCGACACCCAAACTATTTCCCAATCCCATCACCAGAGGTCACGGCCTAAAGCCGTCTTGAAACGAGTTCCCCGCGGTACCGTCGACGACTAAATAATAATAATACACACACCCAACACACACAACTGACACCCACACACACAACCTTAGGAAGCAAAGGAGCGATGAAGGGGGCAAATTCCGCACTTTTTGACCCCAACACAGGAATAAAACGCTTATTGTTTCCTTACTTGTAGATTTCTTTGTCAACGCATCGACTTGCGTGGGAAGTTCTAAGAATGAGATGGGTTATCTATCGTCTTCTGAGGACCTGTCTAAATCATTTGCTGGGCAGGTGATGTGCAGTGCAGGGTCAAGATGACAGTTAACACTTTATGTGCACATGGTATAAAATTGCATGATAACTTTTTTGTTTAATATTCAAATGCTTTAGAAATGTATGGTAAGATATAAAATCAAACTTAGAATATTTTATTTCACATAAACCTACATGGGCACTTATGAAACGTCAGAAGCTAGGTGCACGGTTCCGATTGGTCGTTTCCTATGGAGAAGCGCCGGCAAGAAGCTCCACGGTTGCTCTTTAAAAAAATATTTTACTGTGTTACTATTATCACTGTAATTTGAAAATTATTTTACAGGCTTACACTGTCCTCCCATAACTATGTATGGGAGGACAGTGTAGCCCTTCCAACAAGTACCAAGTACTTAACAAAATAGACAATGATCTACTTATTAAGTCTATTAAGCCTACAACGTTCTCACATTCACAAAATATAGAAGAATCTATTTAAAAGATAAATAAAATAAAATACAATAGAAGTGGATTTATTTAGTAACCTGTTCCGCTTAGCTATTTCTAAAGAGTCTTAAAAAAAAAACCCTAAAACCCGGCGTGTTGCCACACCAAGCGCTAAACGCAGACTGCGCTCAGCGCTTGGTGAGGCAATACGCCGTGTTCAAGTTTGCGATAAGTCAATCGTCATCCTGAGGATGCCTCGTTGAGAGGTAAAACACGTGTCGATTTCTTTCAAGGTTTTTTTTAGTTTTTTTTTTTTAAGACTCTTTAGAAATAGCTAAGCAGAACAGGTTACTAAATATATCCACTTCTATTGTATTTTATCATGGATTTCCGCAAGGTCATGCCTGAATCAATCATGCCTGTTGGGCAAGGTCTCCCCATAATTTTCCAATTTTCTTTGTATTTTGCCTTCTCCAGCCAATCGGTCAGGAACGAGTTCAAATCATATGCGTCGTTATCAACCGATGAGAGGAACTGAGTTGTAAGATAGTAATACTAGGCAACTTCTTTTTTTCGAAACTGCGATCAAAATTTTGTGTGCTTCATTTGACTATTTTTATTATCTGCTGTCACATATATTTTGATCGGTCGAGAAGAAGACGGATGAAAAAGATTGCATGTAGCGGAGATGAGAATGTTGAGATGGATGTGTGGAGTGACGAAAATGGATAAAGAAGAAATTAGTATATAAGGGGAAGTGGCGGCAGTGACATAAAAGTTGAAAGGAAATCGTTTGTCATACCAGGGTATGGACATGTGATGAGGAGAGAGGAAACGCATGTAACTAAAAGAGTCATGAATATAAAAATATTGATGAATGGAGTGGAAGAGGAAGACTAAAGAAAAGATGGGTGGATTATGTGAGGAATGATAATGAAAGAGAAGGGAGTGAATGATAGCGTGACGGTTGGCAGGGGAGAGTGGAAAGAGAAAATGTGGTGCGCCAACCCCACGTAACATTGGTTAAGGGCAGGAAGATGATGACATACATTTCGATCAAATATTGGGCATCTCATAGCTGACTTCTGAGGTCATGACTATTTAACCGGTCAATCCTGTGGTTGCCTTAAGCTGCTAAACTCAAAGCCTCCAGCCAGGGGCATACAAACTAAGCTTAAAAGCTAGGTGAACGCTCGCTAAGGGCACCCCCTGTGGGGTACGAGCCTCGGCTTAGGGCGTCACCGGCTGGATCAAAGTTTTGATCATGATTATTAATCGGGGAATTTAAAGCTACGTGCGAAAATATGGAACAGCTGATTTTGCTCTATGCATGGTGCTGCATGGTGGTAGAAATAGTTATGGTGGTAATACTTCCCCGGACGAGATCCCTAGCAAAGAGCTATACGTAGATGCGCTAAGCCGTCAGTGTTAACAAGAAAATAGGTATAAGCTTTCTACAACTTGTAAAAAAACCCTGACCGATCCGTGAGGGTACTGTTGGTGGTGGTAATATTTGGGAAAAAGAAAAAAAAATACGCCACATTTTTTTCAATGGGGAATTTTACCGGGTTAATTTACATGAGGCGTGGGCGGCCATCGTTTAGTGGGTGTCTAAAAGTCATAACTTATGACTGATCCTTTTGAAAATTTGCTAATTTTTAATGGATTTGGGGTAATTTTTGTACAAAATTTGAATTTGAAATAGCAATAACTTTTGGAAATAAAAACATCTTTGGGCATTTTTGAGATGGGACTAAACCATTGATTTTGCGACACTGTAACGCAATTTACCGACACCGTGGAGTAAAAGACATCAACGCGTTGATTACCGCGGTGCCGATGTTTTTTCAAGTTTTCACTTCTGTCGGCTGTTTTTTTTTGGCAATATTAATTTAAAAGAAATAACTTTTTGGTGATGTTTTCGCAGTACCTATGTGCCTCTTTCGGATCGTTTAAGTTTTTATTTTTCTAGATATTGTATACGGCGTTTTGGGGGACTGTCTTATGTAATTTTGACGTTCAAAAAGTGCTAATTCTCAGCCTAGTTTGAATAAATGACTTTTGATTTTCATTGAAACTCTATAATTTATTAGACCAGCTCAAGGTCAAAAGAGTTATCACCAATGAGCGGTTTAGGTAGGTACTTATCAACAAAATGCTGTGTCCTCTGCCAAACAAATGCTCCCATTGTCCAACGACCTACAATTAATACAGGAAAGACAAAGCATGAGTAAACACTAGAATATTTGCCCAATCTCGCAGCCTAATAGCGGCATTGGCTGGAGATTGGCACTGGCAACATAACAATAGCGGCTGGGATTTGGAATAAATTAGTCATTTCCTACTGGAATATTCGTTACAGAATTTTAACATAGAGTAGTTTGTAGAGTGGTAAAATGATTTTAGTGATGACATCAATCACATTACAAAACGCCTTAAAGGTAAGGTTTACCTTTAATGCATCCACATTTCGCCAGCTATGTTTAAGTCCCATGTAATAGGGGGCGAGCCTATTGCCATCAACCGGGCACAAATCCAGACTCCGAACTGCTATTGAGGAATTCCAGATGGAAAAATTCAATAACACTTCACTAAAATTATATACAGTCAAGGGCAAAAACGTGTATAATCATCATCATCTACCTGGACTTTTCCGAACTATCTTAGGGTCGGCTTCCAATCTAACCGAATGCAGCTGAATAGCAGTATTTTACTTGGAGCAATTATCTGATCTCCACAACTCAATTACTGGGTAACATGAAACCTACCCCTTGGTAAGATTGGTTGTCAGACTTTCGGGTTTCTGACTACCTGTAACGACTGTCAAAGATCTACGAACGATTGCTATGTGATGGATGGTCAGCCATCCACGAAACGATCTTGGCAACCGAACGATCGTGTCTGTTATCATTTAGCCGCGAGCCCCTCTATAATCTCAGCAAAAAAAAGGTGATTTCTCGAATCCATTTAAAATATTGAAATATGATAGGTACAATGAAATTCACAAAAGTGTGAGTGCAACGTCTCTTCATTCTTTTTATCCATTAGGCTTAATGCTTCTTGACATTAAAATAATGTATGTTTAATATTTTATGGGTCAAAAGAACTCAATGTCAGTACCGAAATAAAGTCACCTTTCAATGTCATATTGCTTACATTATGCCGATCTTTTTTCATTTCATAGGCATTTTCAATTGGATTGAAATACTAGACTTAATTGTTGATTATAATTAATCAGTTAATCTGTGAACGGCGTTGTGGGCTACAATATTGTTCAAATGTTTATAATTGTATATTGTAGCTGTTTGTTGTTCCTTTTGAATAAAATAAAATAAAATAAATAATGGCACCTATCAAATACGACGTTATTGGACGATTACCTAATAAGCTGGATTAAAATATGAATAAATTTACACCAACTGTGATCTTTACAAAAGGAAAAAAAACGTATCTGCAATTTTATAGTAACTTAGCAGTTTAAGGAATATTTAAATTATGTATTAGCTAATAGCCTATATTGTAATGATATGTACGAATAAATTTACACTAACAGCTGTGATAATTCATAAGAAGAAAAAAAAAATTGTCGTATCTGCAATAGAGTCATTATTATTCTTTGACCCACCATCATAGTTTAAGGATCTTCTCGACGGTTGACCTATGCAAATGAGCCCGTACTTCCCTCGCTAATGCTACTATTAAAATAATAATACTTTACTACCTAATAAATAAAATTATTAAATTAAAATACTATACTGTTATGTAAATTCTGTGAAAAGGTTTTTCCGTGGACTACCAACATTTACCATTTCTGTTTCTATGCGGCATTGCTTTGTTCAAGGTGTGAAATTACCGGCACAAGAATTATTTCTACTTCGTCTCTAATTTTAACAATGTTTCAGTAAACCGTTATTTTCACACTTGTGTCCTAATTCGATTAGCAAATTTAAAAAAAACGAGTTTTATTTATAATTAATAAAAAAAAACAGTTTTAGTTTATTTTGACAGCTTAAGGTGAAAGCGCCGACCCTGCCCGCGAAATTCAAATTTTCTTACGTTTTTTGTATTTTTTAGGTCAGTCTCAGATCTCATGTTAATGATTGATTGATTTGCGGTCGTAAAAATAATAAATATATATTTACAGAATGTTAATAATTAAAATCGTAAATACAATTCTCAGTGATGGTGTATAATGTCATAAATTCACGAAATTGACATTCTTAGCAGCAAATAATTTGATATGTTATTTAGGTAACCGTAAGATGTGGAAGAAATGGAGGGAGGCCACCTTTTATGACCGCCAATCAATCAATCATTAACATGAGATCTGAGACTGACCTACAAAATGAAAAAAACATAAGAAAATTTGAATTTCGCGGGCATGGTCGAAGGTTCCACCTTAAGGTGGATTCGTGAAGCGTGCCAGCAAAATTCAATTAATCGTACGTTTTTTGCACTTTGCAGGTCTGTATGTTGATAAAAATATGATTCGCGATCGCAACAAATATGTATTTACAGAATTATAAGGGTCGTTTTTAAGTAATTATGTACATTGTTTTATAATATATTTCTAATAACTTACCACTTCACCTGACAAAATATTGTTGTATCTGGTTACATAGTGCGTGCATTATTTATTATTTGCTGCATTTTTTCAATACGTGCTACTGTGGACATAGCAATCTTGTATGGGAAACAAATTATGGAATTAAATTTAGTTATATAAAGCAATAGAACCAATTTCCATATTAAAAAAAGATATATACTTACAATTTTATTACTAATTAGTCTGAATATGTTTCCATTTCGAACTGTATTTTATTTTATTTTACCATCAAGTTAGTGGACACATAATGTAATTATGTTTCTCCCAAATGTACACTAATTTTGAAAACGACCCATAACCATCCGAGTCTGACTCTCACTTGGCCAGATTTCCTTGAAGGTTATGTACTCCTATAATTTGTGTATATATCGTAGCCATCTGGTTAAATTAGCCAGTTAATTGGACGCCTAGGCCGATAGTTAATTGAACTAGAATCATTCAACATTTAACCACTTGGCGTATTGAAAGTCAGCTCTTCGAAGATGACTGACCAAGACTCAGCCAAGTGATTCAAATGTTGAAAAATGTGTGCGAACAACTTGGAAATAGCGTTCGCTGCTGCTGCAGCACAGCTCAATTCGCTCGCTCGGCTCGCGCGGCTTTGGTCAAAGTTCTAACCTAACTTAACCTAACCTATTTCACCCACATTCAGCCATCTGGTTAAACGTTGCGCTTAATGACTTGGTTAGTTGTCCTTCAGCTATTTAATTGGAAACCGGCATTTAACGAACGGCCTAGGCGTCCAATTAGCTGGCTAATATAACCAGATGGCTGCGATATGTAACATTACCTTAATACCTTTCCTAAATACTTTTGTAAACCAATGTTGAATAAATACAGGGTGGCAGGGACATCGACGCGAAAACTGTTACCATGGATTCAGTACATGATTCTAAATTAGCAGATTTTTTTTTTAATAACCGGCGAACAATTTCATCACAGGTTGGTTCAGAATGACGGGGTCCGCTAGGGCCGATGCCTGCCGGGGTTGCGAAGGGAACTCGTGTCCAGTCCGAAAGGGAGATCGTGGTCCCCGGCAACATGCCAACTGAAGGAACACGGGTGGGTTTTAGTCAGTAAGAGTCTGACACGCCCTCCCGCTCCGCCCAGAGCGAGAGAAGTTATTTGATAAGTTCCCACCCAAAAAAAGGGGGCTTCCGAATAATGTACTGAATCCATGGTTATCAGTTTTCGCGTCGATGTCCCTGCCACTCTGTATATGCAGTTGGTGTTCTTTAGTAAACAAAAATTAAAAAATGAAGAACTCTACTACTAAATACTCCTCATCTCTTTGTTCGAGTCTTCTGTTTCGTCTCTATTTCTGTACCTCGGAAAACACGTTAAGGCGTTGGTCCTGGCTGTCATTCGTAGATCTTTGACAGTCGTTACGGGTCGTCAGAAGTTCAAAAGTCTGACAGCCTGTCTTATTCGGGGGTATCGTGTTACCCAGTAACTGGGTTTTAGACATCAGATAAGCAGTCGCTCCTTGTAAAACACTGGTAATCTTTTAACTCTTTCTCATGACCTTTTAGAAGGAAAAAGGAACAGTTTTTGTCAGAGCTCAGCAGTAAACTCTTCATTATCGGCAATTCAGATTCCGATGCACATGTACTACGATCAATCGCTCTCCGGGACATTTTCCACGAGCAAACTTATTATTTGTTCAGCCAAATTCATTGTGTTGTAACAACATAAAGAATAGCATGCAAATAACTGATATCACATAAATATAACGGTTGTTACAATAAAGGTATTCTGTATATGGGAACATAGGCGCATGCGCATGCGTCGCATATTTTCTGTCACACCTATGGGGCTGTTCTGAACAATAACGTCGTATGTGCAAAATGTTTTAGTATTTCTGTGGTTGAGGATTCCGGGTGATGGTCGCTTCCTTCTTCGGCCTGATCATCACTTACTATCAAGTGAGATGCGGATCGAGAGCATCCCTGATTCGGTTTAAAAAAAAAGCCTGGTGACATAAGGTAGATAAATCTAAGAGTTAGGTCGTTTTGAAAAACAAGTTGATCAGTGTTCTTTCCGCTAAGTATGACATTTTTATTTTTAAAAAATGTGACATTACTGTATCATATATATATTCAAATAGGTCTCATGTTTATCTGCCTAGCCTTTTCCAAATTATGTTAGTGTCGGCTTCCAGTCAAACCGAATGCAGCTGAATACGTTATGGGGCGATTGAATTTCTAACTGTTTCGTTGATCTAGTGGTCGCAAGCGCTACTGCTGAGCATGAGGTCCTGGGTTCGATTCCCAGGTCGGGCAAAGTGTTATTGGGTTTTTCTATCTGAAATTTCTCAGTAGCAGCCTGGAGTCCGGATTTGTGCCCGGTTGATGGCAATAGGTTCGCCCCCTATTACATGGAACTTAAAACATAACTGGCGAAATGTGGGTGAACCTGCTACAGAGACACCTCTGCCCAACCCTTCGGGGAAACAAGGCGCGATGTTATGTTGAATTTCTGACCTCCACTTAAAGGTTAGACTGGTTGTCGGACTTGAAGAATAAGAAGTAATGTGTGTAGTTCTTAGCAACAAAAAAGTAAAAAGACAGATACGCCCTTTTAGCTCACAACTGTACCATTTATTAACGACCACTACTTTATAAAATATATGCGTTTTTATCGTTAAAATAAGTTTAATTAACCAGAAATAATTAATGTACGCATGCAAATATCGGCTAGTCGAGAATGTACAGAAATAACTCACGGCTCGTCTTTCCTAAATAGGTGAGTTTTATTACCAGGATTTCTGTGTAAATCTACCCATCAGCAGTTTTGGTGGCATTTCAAGATCTTAAAGAATTTGTTGAGGATTGTTGAAGATCGATTTCTCGGTATTATTTTTGTAATTCACTTTTTAGGGTTCCGTACTTCAAAAGGAAAAACGAAACCTTTGTTAGATCACTTCGTTGGCCGTCCGTCAATCTGTCAAGACCTATTTTCTCAGAAACGCGTGGAGGTATCAAGTTGGAAATCAAATACGTAGATCTATCTGTAGTCCCTTGGAGATCTAAAAAAATCATGCTTCTAAAACGGAATAAAAAATACCGCCATTTATGTAATATATTTTGATACTCGAAAATAATTCAAAACCTACAGGGTACCTTTCCGTTGACCTAGAATCATGATATTTGGCAGAAAGAAAGGTCTCACAGCACAAGTAAAGGAAAAAGTCGGATAGTTGTTAATTTCTAGTTTTATCACATTTTTTTTTGCGATTACAAACTTACATTTGCGGTTGGAGAATTGACCGTGACGTATTTCGATGTATAGGAGAACATGTTTTTCAAATACAAAGTTAAGTTTGTTTTTGGGATAAATTAATCCCAAGTACGGAAAACCCTTCTTTGTGCGTGGCCAGGGAAATGTATGGTGTACCAGATTGAAACAATACGTATTACGGCTCCGTGCACGAAATCGACTGATTTTGATCAATTTTGTTCATTAATCGTGAGAAAGGGAAGCAGAATTTAAAAAAAAAAATTGTGATTTGAAAATTCGAATTCTTTGTCTTTTGATTTTTCAAATAAATTAAGAGCTCGTGGAAAATCACTAAAATTCGCAACAAGTTTTCCAAAAATTGACGCGAGATTGACGTTTGATCGTTTCATTAGAAGAAACTACTTTTGATTTTGAAAATTAAAAAATATCATCAACATCATTGTATAGTCTACTTGTACATAGGGGAACCACCATAACCATTTTTTTCAACTTCTATACAAAATATAGCAGAAAAAAAATGTTGAAATAACCATTTTTTTTAAACCCTGACAGTAATGTATTTTTTCCTATTATTTATCGAACCATATCAAGAAATTTAAAAATCACACATTAGTCTTCAGCTATCCTTAAAATAAAATCAAAGTTTTATTTTATGACCAAACTATATCTAAATCAAAGGAGAAATGAACCATATTTTCAAGAGCGCAAAAGTGATGCAACTATTAACTGGTTCTGTGACTGACACGAATGGTTTGGCACCACGAAAACTGTACTTTTATACTTATTCAAGTTTTCTTACAATTAGATAAGTTATTGACGAAAAAGGGTTTTTTTATGCATGGAGCCTTAAGTAATATACTTTTCATGCGACTCAAAACAATAACTGTGTTTAGAATACTTTTACGAACAATAATTATTTAAGACTAGCTGTCTCCCGCGGTTTCGCCCGTGTGGAGTTCGGAAATTATCCCACAAGAATGTACCACTAGGATACAAAGTATTCTTTGTCCTAAGCCAGGTCATGGTTCATCTCTATACCAAATTTCATCTCAATCCGTTCTGCCGATTGGCGTGATTGAGTAACAAATAACCAAAGACACAAACGTATAAACTTTCACATTTATTTTATAATATGTAAAAAAAACCGGCCAAGTGCGTGTCAGACTACGCGCAATAAAGGGTTCCGTAGTTGGGATGAATTTATCCCAAATACAAACTTAACATTGTAGTTGAAATACATGTTCTCCCATATATTCCAACTGCAAATATAAATTTGTACGCACAATATTGATAGATTTAAGATGTTATTTTAAGACCTCGTATAGGTAGGTTTTCCTGTAATCTATGAATGAAGAACCATTCTCTGTATTTTTTTATAAATTTTAGGCTTAGCAGTTTCGAAGATAAGGGGGAATGGTAAATTTTCATCTATTTATTTAAATATCGTTAAATGTATTTATTTTAAAATTATAAATATATATATATTTGAGATCCTCGTAACAAGCCCTTTCATTTGATATGTCACACGATACAGTTTAAAAACTTTTTCTTTTAATTTTCTTATTTGCACCCCAAAAAGTGACCCCCATATTTAAAATTTATTTATTTAGGTTACACGTTACTGTGTTTGGGTCACAGAAATACATATATGTATCAAATTTCAACTTAATCGGTCCATTAGATTCGGAGCAAATTGGCTGTGACAGACGGACAGACAGACAGACATACGAGTGATCTTACAAGGGTTCCATTTTTCCTTTTGACGTACGGAACCCTAATATATATAATTTTATGTTAGTAGGATACATAATAAAACAAAAACACGAGGAGCTCGTGGCTAAGTAATAACAGCCTCACGGTTCGATACATCAGGTTAAGCTACGCTTGCTGGGGTTGGTCTGTGGATGGGTGACCATCTTTACATACCGAGACTCCTCCGTGGCTCGGAAAGCACGTTAAGCCGTTGGTCCCGGCTGTCATTCGTGGATCTTTGACAGTCGTTACGGGTCGTCAGAAGCCCGAAAGTTTGATACCATGCTCTGGAGTCTGAACAGACAACCTCACTACCAACCTTGCTGACTCACCAATCCATTCAGCAGGCCATAAGCTATTCTCTCACAACTTAAACCGTCTGAAGAACTCAAGAAAAGTATATTTATTGTCAGGACCTCACCTTTAACACTCTTTTGCACTTATTTTAGCATAATCCAGCCACGCAATATATTTTGGCCCTCGATTTAGCATTCAAATGTCCAAAATGAACGCCTAAGGTGTTCGAAAATCCAAGAAAGTTAAAAATAAGCAGCCAAGTGCGAGTTGGACTCGCACACGAAGCGTTCTGTACCACGGTACAATATTTAACACTATAATAATTATTTTTAATAGGTACTTTAGTGAAGTATTTCAGTAAGACCGAGCAAGAAAAGCCGAAAAAAACATGTTTCTTGTATGGCGTTCATACGAGAAACTTGTTTTTTTTTTTATTGTTAGATATTATAGTGGCCATTGTAGTTACGCACACTCTGTGAAAATTTCAAATACTTCTACCTATTACTGTTCAAAAGAGATAGGCCTGTGACAGACAGACGGACAGCAGAGCCTTATTAATAGGATCCCGATGTCACCTTTTGGGTACGGAACCATAAAAAAGTTTAAAAACTCTTCTGATTACCATATAATAGTCTATAAAGTGATAAAAAGTTGTAATAATATTATTTACAAGGAATTCCCGCCGAGCCGGCCGCCATTTTAAAATGGCGTAATGAAATGAGGGAAATAACAATGTTTTTACCTTCTTGTTTATCGAAAAGAAAGTTAATAAATGTGTCCGTTCGTTGATCAAGATTTTTATTAACAGTTTATTTCTCTTCCAGATTCGTCAGCATTATAAACCTACTAGAAGGGAAGTAAATGTATACTGTCGACCACGCTTTATTGGTTACAATACTAGTTTTGTTACCATTGACGTGCGACAGTACACACGGCTACACATCAAGCACTTCCAGTATAAGCTGACCTCGCATTGTACGGAAATCCTATACAATGCGAGATCAGCATAAACTGGAAATGTATAGCTTGATGTGTAGCCGTGTGTTCCTGTCTGTCTGTAAAATCTAAGCTTCTTCCTTGTTAAAATCAAAATCAAAATATTTTATTTCACATAAACCTACAAGGGTACATAAGAAACGTCAGAAGCTAGGTGCACGGTTTCAATTGGTCGTTCCCTATGGAGAAGAGCCGGCAGGAAACTCTACGGTTACTCTTTTAAAAATAATTGGCTTTTACAATATTTTCAAATAACAGTGTTAATAGGTATGGGAGGACAGTGTAGGTCTTTCAACAAGTACCAGGTAACTAAAAAAATAGAAAATGGGCAAAAAATCTACAGTCTTAGTAGACTGTAGATTTTTTGCCCACTTTTAGGCCACCATAGAGTTAGAAGATTTTGAGTTTTGGAGATAGATCTAACATATAATAGAATCAACCTACGTGTGATGATCTTGCTAATGTGGTCTCCATGCTCTCAAGTCCTTAAAATAAATCTTTCGTTGACGAGGTTCCTATTAGTCACATGATTTTAAGAGTTTTCTTATTTGATATTGTTAGAACATTATTTTGTTAAACCGAATGCTTGAAGGCATGTCCCAGTATTTTGCTTGCGCAGCAGTTTCCATGTTGAAAATTCCAAGCAAAGCCACGATCGAAAGTACTAGTACTTAACGAAAAAAAAATACTACGTTTATAATGTATCATAAAAAACTCTCCGAAAAAGATAAGTATGGTAAAAAGAGTATGAAAAAATATAATATTCTTTCAAAAAAATAAAAAAATGTAACACGCCATACACGGGTAGCCACCGCAAAAGGCTAGGGTTGTCTCAAACTGCAATTTATATTATATACGGACATTTAATAATAAAAGAACGGAAATCTCAAATAAGGAGCTCATGGCTAAGTAATACGGCCGTACGGGTCTGGATGGGTGGATGGGTGACCATCTTATCTTACCGAGACCTCAGAAAGCACGTTAAGCCGTTGGTCCCGGTTGTCATTTTTCGATCTTTGCCAGTCGTTACGGGTTGTCAGAAGCCTAAAAAGTCTAACAACCAGTCTTACCAAGAGGTATCGTGTTACCCAGTAACTGGGTTGTGGAGGTCAGATTGGCAGTCGCTGTATGTAAAATGCTGCTATTCAGCTGCATCCGGTTAGACTGGAAGCTGACCTCGACATAGTTGGGAAAAGGCTAAGCAGATTGATTGATTAAAAATCTCAAATGACTGCCTCGTTGGTCTAGTGCTCGCAAGCGTGCTGCTGAGCATGAGGTCATGGGTTCGATACCGATAAGTCAGGAAACTATTATCGAGTTTTTTCATCAGAAATTTCTCTGTAGCAGCCTGGAGTCCGGATTTGTGCCCGGTTGATGACATTAGGTTCGCCCCCTAATACATAGGACCTAAAAATAACTGGCGAAATATGAGTGTACCACCACTGGTTAACCCTTCGAGAATTACGGGGCAGGTCGCCGGCTTGTTTACTTCATAATAATTTAAAAAAAAACCAAGTTCCACTTTTTTAAATATGATGAAAAACATTACACATCCGTGACAAAATCTGCAGAGACCGGAATATGCGTAATTATACTATTAAAGAATGCAGCCACTGCAGTTGGCCGCAAACGTATTTCATCACCTCTAATAAGCATAACAATTTAAACTATAAAAATATTATACATATTTCCTACCACTAAACCGCCTTTTACTGCTGTGCATTCCATAACTACCCACCATTTATGCGAACCCATGATCAAATAAAAATGCACATGAAAAAATATATTTTACTATTTATAAATAAAATATTTTTTATGAATAATTCAACAGTGCCACCCCTGCCGATCGCGCGGATATCGCACAGCATGGCGACTCTTGCGCAGTTTTCAACACAATGCCAAGAAGTTATTATGTTTGTATGTATGTTTGGAAGGGCAGAGCGACAGGTATCGATGGTGAGGTAAATAAATGATTTACATAGGTTGCTGCACTAAAATAACCTTCACTTTATTTACAGTCAAGGTAAAAAGTGTTTGACAGATGGACACTAGTTAATTGATTCAGGCGTGACCTTGCAGAAATCCATTATAAAATACAATAGACGTGGATATATTTAGTAACCTGTTCCGCTTAGCTATTTCAAAAGAGCCATAAAAAATCCTGAAAGAAATCGACACGTGTTTCACATCTAAACGAGGCATCCTCAGGATGACGATTGACGAACTCGAACTCGAACACGGTGTGTTACCACACCGAGCTCTGAACGCAGATCTCTCTCTTCGTTAGATGGACACTATATTATGCTGTCTGCCTAGCCTTTTTACAACCATGTTGGGGTCGGCTTCCATGTGTAACCGGGTGCAGCTGAATACCAGTATTTTACACGGAGCGACAACCTACCTGACCTCCACAACCCAGTAATTGGGTAAAACGATACCCCACGGTAAGACTGGTTGTCAGACTTTCGGGCTTCTGACGACCCGTAACGACTGTCAAAGATCCACAAATGACAGCCGGGACCAACGGCTTAACGTGCTGTCCGAGGCACGGAGGAGTCTCGGTATGTAAAGATGGTCACCCGTCTATCGATGAGCGTAGCTTGACCTGATGAATCGACTCGTGGGGCTGTTATTACTTAAACTCCTCACGAGTAGATATCCCCATTAAACCATATACATACATATTTGTATAACATCCTTACCATAAACAAATTAAATAATGAATGAAAAGCCCTGACTCACGGTATAAAATGATTTTTTAAGAGACATTGACAAATTGCTCGGAGATGTTCTAAATATTTAAGGGCTATACGGCTATATCGCTATTGTTCTAATATAATGGAGGCCGCACAACGGTATTATAAAGCGGTAGCATTATGAATTTACCCCTTATTAATGTGCGGTCGCATTGTCGCACGGTATTGTTATTAGGAGCGTTTATTCTGAAAGTGGGCAACGTCGCAAATAGATGTCAAATATTTCGCTGTTTTTAATAATTTGGCAATATTAGAAAGAAAAGAAAGAAAGAAAGAAAATATTTTTATTGGGGACACGCACAGGAAATACAACAAAACTAAGAAAACTATACAAACAATACCAATTTCAGAAAAACATTTAAATTAAAAGAAAAAAGAAAAGACCTGTCCTTTTTGTTTACACATTTTTTGCGAGGGCGAGGCCAAAAAGGTCCCTATCTCAGCATGAAAGCTCGTACAGACCAGCGCAATATCGCGGGAGCGACAGGCAGCGCGACCCGTGTCGCGCCCGCGATATCGCACTGGTCTGTACGAGCCTTAATGCTACGATATTACTGTATGGAAATAACAAATGTGGCTAACTAGCGAACGATGCAACGACGACGCACGACTGACGAACGACGCGAATGAGTATATTAATAATGAATTGCAAATGTAACACTGAATTTGATGTTGTAACCGTTTTAGGTGTAAAAAAGGCATTTGGAAAGTTTTCAAATACTTTTTTTAGATCTAAAACTAAATATTCAGTGTTACGATATTTATAAAATTATTGCATTTCATAATCAATTTTTTAGTTCCCTGGTTAGCCACATTTCTTAATTCCATACAGTAATATTGCCAAATTAATCAAAACATGTAAATATTTGACAGTTATTCACGACGATGCTAACGTTTAGGATAAACCCTCTTAATTGTGACCTCATCTATACTATTATCTTATTTTTAGCTATCAATACAAATAATAAGGCTGAAGAGTTTGTTTGTTTGTTTATTTGTTTGAAGTCGGATTTGAAAAAATATTTTTGCATTTAATAGTCCAATTCTTGAGGAAGGTAATAAATAGGCTATTTAATTCGCTGCGACCCTAAGGATCTGAGTAAAAGGCAAAAAGAAAAAAGCGGTGGGGCACAGCTTGTCTTGTATAAAAAATGTTAGTGTTATGTGTAATGTCAGTGTCAATAAATAACATAACATAACATCACGCCTTGTTTCCCCGAAGGGTTGGGCAGAGTTGTCCCTGTAGCAGGTTCACCCAAATTTCGCCAGCTATGTTTTAAGTCCCATGTACTAGGGGGCGAGCCTATTGCCATCAACCGGGCACAAATCCAGACTCCAGGTTGCTACTGGGAAATTTCAGATAGAAAAACCCAATAACACTTTGCCCAACCTGGGAATCGGACCCAGGACCTCATGCTCAGCAGTAGCGATTGCGACCACTAGACCAACGAGGCAGTCAATAAATAGGTATCATTTATAATTCAGTTACCTAAGTTTGTGGTATAATGTAAAGTCTGTAGTTATCTTATTGTGCACATTCGATATGCAGTCAGGGTTTTAAGCAAATTGTTGATTGTCAAGTTGCTTAACAACCCATTTCCGTAAAGTGTCATTAAATTAAATTCGCCACGGTAATTCTTAATCAGATTTAAGAAATGGCTATAAGACGACCAATTTACGGTATGCTAAATAATTTATATCCCTCAATGTACTATTTCGCACTACACTACATTTTTAGGATTACATTACTTTATGTAAAAGTAAAAATAATGTAAAGTAATACTATCGCAGCACAGCGAATGCACTATCCATTCGTATGAGATAAAAAATATATAAATCAACTTGCAAAGTAAAATCATTCCCGTGACGCGTACATTCAAACAACGTGAACGCACATCCTCCGTGATTTATAGGCACGAGCCAGTGTTGTCGTGTTATGAAAATATTTAATTATTACACAGTCGCGGTGTTGCCAGACTAAAGGTGACGATTACCCACACGGTAAGTTTAATAAGAGGAGGGTATAGAACCAAAAAACTTGGGGTTTTTGTTAGAAATTTTGTATTATGTTGTGGTTACTGTTGTGGCATATTACGTTAGCTCTAAGGACCACATAAAGACCGATTAATTATAGAACGAGAAATACAAGAGCTTATAACATAGCATTGAGCTTGTATTTCCCGATGGGTAAGGCAGAGGGGCTAATTATTTGTTGATTAGCACGAATATTGATTTTATGAAAAATTAAAAAAAAAAAATAATTTGCTAATTGCCTAATACGTATTTCTGGAGTTATCGATTCGCCCACAAATAAATTAACTTCGTGCGAATCGCCTCAAGATTTTTTAAATGTTTTTTAAGCCTCGATTCGCCCTTTTTGGGCGAGTAAATTCGTGCGAATCAATCAATAACACAGCAGAGGTGTACCTACCTATGTACTCGTGCGAGTACACCCACATTTCGCCGCGCGTCATCTTAATAGGGTGCGAGCCTATTGCCATCAACCAGGTACAAATCCAAACTCCGAGCTGCTACTGAGAAATTCCAGATGGAAAAACCCAATAACACCTTGCCCCACCCGGGAATCGAACCCAGGACCTCATACTCAGCAGTAGCGCTTTGCGACCACTAGACCAACGAGGCAGTCAATGTCATCTAAATCTTGGCAGTCAAGAAAAAAAAAAAAATTTTTGTATGTTTGTTTATAAGGGATAAACTCAAAAACTACTAAACCAATTTTAAAAATTCCTTCACTTAAAGAAAACTACATTATCAGCGAGTAACATGGGATCTGTTTTATCGACTTCGACGCAAACGAAGTCGCGGGCAGAAGCTAGTGTGTGATATAGTGTCATGAGTGCAAAGTCTTCATCATCTGCGTAGCCTTTTCTCGACTATCGGCCGGCTTCGAGTCTAACCGGTTTTCACATGGAGCGATTGCAAAGTATTAATGGGTTTTTCCATCAGGAATTTTTCGATAACAGTCAAATACATGTAAATTTGTGGGCCGTAGCCCGGTTGATGGTACTGGGCTCGCCCCCTATTGAACATAACTGGCGAAATGTGGGTGTACTATATAGGTACACCTCTGCCTAACCCTTCAGGGAATACAGGTGTGATGTTATGTTATGTGTTATTTAGATGGCATGTCGTGTCAGGTCGTGAGTGCAACTGTTGAGCAAGGAGTTCTGGGTTCATCCAGGACCTCTTGCTCAACTGTCACACTTAGGAACACTTAACAAATATGGTACTTAAGCGTCATCTAATTTTGATGCTGACTTGATCATTCAAGTAATCTAAAAACTGGTTTTTTTAAATTAAATTTTAACTCTACGGTCTAGTGGTTAGACCTCAGACCAGGAGCTCCCGGGTTCGATTCCCAGTGGGGGCTAAACTTTCTGCTTGGATTGGTTGGTGGTAGGGCTTGTTCTAAGTCCACCTGGCTAGCTACCACCATCTTATCTATGTCTGTCGCCATAACAACAATGTTAACAGCATCGTTGTGTTTCGGCAGTTAGAGGTAACATAGCCAGTTCCTCTGTGGTTGAGAATTCCGGGAGAAGCTCGCTTCCACCTTTGGCTTGATCGTCACTTACCATCAGGTGAGATGCAGGCTAAGAGTTTGCCCGTAGTGGATAAAAACTAAAATCTCTTCAGTCCCATGAAACAGTATCATCTAATACATACTTACTTGAGAAAAACCCATATCTAGACTCCAAGTTGTTATTGTGAAATTCCTGATAAGAAAAACCCAAGAACCCTTTGCCTCTACTGTGGAACCAGGACCGCACAAGCCACTTGTAACTACAAGACGAACAAAAACAGTCCATCGGTTTTACTGACTGTTTAGTTGAGAAAAGTTTTGAGTATGAATGTGGATGGCTATTTATCGACGCTTGAAAGGTATAACTTTACTGGAGAACAGTTTAAAGTTAGACGTTTCAGAAAAAAAATTGTATAAATTAATTGTAATCATCCAACAGCACGCGTAGCATGATCACCGTAGAAACGGGTTTTGTCGACGGAAGAATAGACAAAATGACAGATTGTGATTGTTTATCTGTCATTTTGTCTATGCTGGCGTAAATTTTAATGTTTTGAAAATCTTATTATCATCTACATCGTGGCATAAGCAACTTTTCAAAAACGGTATTGTTTCAAAAGTTAAAATAATACCGAATAAAACAAAATCCTCAGCATTACCTCTTCTTTTTTATTTATTAAAACCACGATTTATTGGAGACCTAATTTTTTCGACAAACGATTGGCACAATGCATTGTGTTGCTAACAATTCGACTGAGAAATTATCGCAGACCAGCCAAATAGTTAATTGAGTGGAAATTTAAGTATTGGGATGGCATGGAGTCGATAAACAATAAAGATTTTATAGAAAGAAATTATACTTAATTAATTATAGCAGTGGAAAAAAAATAATAAGGAAAATAGTTAACAGGTAGTGGACATAATTTACATTTTATATTATAATATAATATTATAAATCTGAAAGTTTGTGAGGATGGATGGATGGATGTTTGTTACTCTTTCACGCAAAAACTACTGAACGAATTTGGATGAAATTTGGCACGCAAATAGTTTATAACCGGGATTAACACATAAAATACTTTTTATCCCGATATATCCACAGGATCGAGACTTATGCGAGTGAAACCGCGGGGCGTTGCTACTAATTTATAGAGCAGTGGTGGCACAGTGGTATCGGCCCCGACTTTTAAGAGTTCATGGATTCGAACCTGCGAATATACTTTGTGTAATTTTACCACTGTTGTTAAAACGGTGATGAAGAATATGATGACGAACGAAAAATTCTAAGAATATTCCCGGACTGGGCCCGCGTGGTGGATTACGGCCCAATCTCACTCACAGAGCGTAGGCATGTGTCCCAGTAGCGGGAACATTATAGCCTGATTATGCTAGTGCCTAATTGACAGACTCAATACTATGAAGTACTAAGATCACCTCCTAGATTAAAGACCTGGATTTTTACGAGAAATGGTAAAATAATGCAAGGTTTTATTAAAAAAAAAAAAAAAAACAGATCAAAAACAAAAATAGTTTATTTAAGTAGTAATTAACTCATTATAAATTTAGTAATCAGTTTCGTTGTTGTGTAGTCAATTATTTATCCAAAAAATGGTGGTGGGGGAGGTGGTGGTCCAAATCCTGGACCAAATCCTGGTCCGAAACCCGGTCCGAAACCATGACCGAAACCAGGACCGAAACCGCGACCGTAGCCTGGTCCATAACCGCCAAATCTAGGCCGATACCACGGCGCAGGACCCCCCCAGCTTTCAATGATCTGGAATAGTGAAAAAATAATTTTAATTAAGTAAGTAGGTAACTACCTACTTAATTTACAGCCTTAATTTTTGCCTACCAATGTGACATTCTATTTCATAATTATGTACTTTCTGAGTTTGCCCTGGACATTATTAACGACAGTGAAGGAAAAAAATCGTGAGGAAAACTTGACTTAAGTTAATTAGCAGCGCCTCGCGATTTCACCCGTGTAAGTCTCGATCCTGTGGGAATATCAGGATAAAAAGTATGAGCACATAATTAAAAGTATTATTTATGTGTTAATCCATGTTATAAACTGAGTGCCAAATTTCACCCAAATCCGTTCAGTAATTTTTGCGTGAAAGTGTGACAAACTTCCATTCACTCATCGTCACAAACTTTTACATTTTTAATTTAAAAAAAAATTAGAAGGATTTGTATTTCTACAATGTTAATCATCATGGTTGTCAAATGGATTGGATAACTATCACTGCCAATCAAACAAGATTTATGAATTTAGGAAAATTTAATGCGAAATGTTAAACATCGTTAATATTTAAATTATTTGGACGGCGATGTTAAATTTTTATCACTTGATTGCGTTTATCAGTCACCGAGGGAATTCCAGAACACAGAGATGAATAATTAATTAGAAAAGAACAAGGACCACTGCAAATTCAGCAAACAATAATGTATGAGTTGCCTAGCAAGTAATCTGACTGTTGTTTTATCCTTTAAAGATACATTGACAAAAATCCATCTTATTAAAATCTGTTAGGAGCTCGTGGCTAAGTAATAATAGCCGCACGGGTCGATTCATCAGGTTAAGCTACGCTTGCCGGGGTTGGTCTGTGGATGGGTGACCATCTTTACATACTGAGACTCCTCCGTGACTCGGAAAGCACGTTAAGCCGTGTTGGTCCCGGCTGTCATTTGTGGATCTTTGACAGTCGTTACGGGTCGTCAAAAGCCCGAAAGTCTGACAACCAGTCTTACCAAGGGGTAGGTAATAGGTAATACGGGCTGGTATACGATAAAATCGGTTATTCGATCCACCCCAGCTCCTCAAAGAAGGCCAACAACGCCTTGGCATCACTGACAATCTCACGTAGGGTACCTGGGTTACCGAAGCACTTGGCCCTGTATGTGGCGACCACCGGGTAATTTAATAGCACATGAGCTGCTGTGTCGTCGTCCTCCATGCAGGCTCTGCACAGCGGACTGTCTGTGACTCCTATGACAAAGAGATGTTAATTAACTGACCCATGGCCAGTTACAGCTGCTGTAACTGAACGCAGCTGCTATTTCGTTAGTCGGAGAACCTGCTTCGTGAGGTGGCCATTGATTATAGGGGGTGCCTCCTTGGCCTACCTGCATTCATTGTGGTCCAACCAAAGTTTTACCAAGGGGTATGGTATTAACCAGTTACTTGGTTGTGGACGCCAGATAGGCAGTCGCTCCATGTGAAATACTGGTATTCAACTGCATCTGGTTAGACTGGAAGCCGACCCTAATATAGTTGGGAAAAGGCTAGGCAGATTGAATTAAAATCTTTTATAAATGACGACCCAAAGTTTTAGACAAAGACACACTGGATCAGCGATAACGATGATGAAAAACTCAAAAATGTATGGGACTGATCAATAAGCTACCGAAAAGCTTATTATGTCAATTCAGTTGTAGTTTGTTGTAGAAATACGAAATGATTTGAAAGCGATTGCCACTTTACTAGGCCCTTTTTTTGGGTGGGAAATTATCTAAAAACTGCTCCCCTCTGAGCGGAGCGGGGGGGTGTGTCAGACTCTTACTGACTAAAATCCACCCGTGTTCCTTCAGTTACCTACATGTTGCCAGGGGCCGCGGTATCCCTTTCGGACTTTGCCGCGACCCCAGCAGGCATCGGTCCTAGCGGACCCCGTCAGTTGTGCTGACATCTCTTTGAGGCACGCGTGGAACACAACGCGCCGTCGCCCCCGGCCTGGTCCTTATCGGACGGCGAGCTACCTATTGCTGTCCATCCGCAAGCCGCTCTCAACTCCCAGGGCGTCTCCTGTGGCGGCTAGGGGCTTGAGGACATGAATTTTGCCTCTGTCTCACGCGTTCCGCCTCCTCGTTCGCGAGAATTACTGCTTCGCAGAAGGAGGTGGCGGCTTCCCATGCCCTCTCGCTCCGTACCATGGCCTGGACCAGGGCCAGGGCCTCCTTACGCCACTTCACTTTTCTAGGCCCTGTGTGATTATTACTATGTACGTCCTATATAATATTATAAATGCAAAAGTGAGTTTGATTATTTATTTGTTTGTTTGTTACGCTTTCACGCTGAAACGGCTGCATTGATTTGGATGAAATTTGGCACATAGGCAGACCATAACCAAGGAGGACATAGAATACTTTTTATCTTGATATTCCCACGGAATCGAGATTTATATGGGTGGAACCGCGTTGCGCAGCTAGTATTATTATAAAACAAAGTCCCCTGCCGCGCCTGTCTGTCTGAACGCGATAAACTCAAAAACTACTGAACTGATTTTCATACGGTTTTCACCAATAGACGGAGTGATTCATGAGGAAGGTTTAGGTGTATAATTCATTAAAGGTTTTGTTTAAATTCTCGGAAAAAAATATGCCGACTGGGATGTTTACTGGCGTGCGCCGCGTAAACCAATAGAGTTATATGAAAACAATGTATTACGGAATTTTTCCTCTTAAAAAGATCTACTAACTACAACACAAAGGATTCATTTTTTGTTTTTTTTTTTTCCTGGTATTAGGTACGTTCCCGTGGGATACTTTCCGAAGTTCACGCGTACGAAGCCGCGAGCAAAAACTAGTGAACGTAAAAATAAAATAATTTATTATAATTATGTATTTACGCACCTGTGCCAAAGCCAAAACCACAGTTAAAATTACTAAAAATCTTGCAACAGAATACATTTTCAAACGACACCAGTTTTCCTCTCCCCTTCAAAATAATGATTACACAATACTCCGTAAACTGTACTTACTGATATATACATAAAAATGCAAATTTTATTTTGCCGTCACAAAAAAAATATGTGGTTTTTATTCCAATGAAATAAGGTTCAAATTGTTATAACTTTAGATTTCAAGCTGTTTTATCTCCATGATTTTTGCACTAAGTTACATATTGGATTTAGCATAGAAGCGAGAAATGCTTGATCTATATAAGGAGATAGTTTTTTCCATGACTAACAATGACAGAAGTGTTATTCCCCCCTTACTAAAAATATTACGTTTGTTTTGCTATTATTTGATCAATTAATTAACACAGTGTAACCAGAAATACCTTTGAATAACTTACGAACATAATAGCTATAACAAAATAAATTGATATTTTGTTTCAAACTGCTCAAAAATTAAATTCCCTGACTGCAGTACAACTTTTTTAGATAGGTACAGTAGACTGCACGTCAGTGGTAACTCTTTGACCTTGACCTAGCCTAGCGTAGTACGGAGTTTTAAATAGATTACGAGGCCAGCTTATACTGGCTTTGTTACGACTGACGTGTGGCTTGCTGTACCTACTAAAAAAAGCTAAAATTATTAAAGAAACAAAAAATACATAAATTAAGAGTAGGTTGGTTACATTTTCAAATCTAAGTATGTCATCTAAAACCAAGTATGTCCAACGTACCCTAGGCAGTCACCCTGCTACCAACTTCCCTGTTAAGTCATCATCGGTTTTTTAAAGAAATTTATTACATTACATCTAAAATAAAACAAAAAAAAAAAAACAAAATGGTGGCGACAGAAGTGAAAACTTGAACAAGATCGCCTTAGTGGAAGAAAAATACTTGTGTAGAACATTGGTTCGTAAACTTATCTAAATAAAGAGCACAACCGCGTTTACAAAATCTATAAAGTAAAAATACTTGCATAGAGCATTGATCCGTAACGTAAATGAATAAAGAGCACAATCGCGTTTACAAAAATGAGGTGACGTCATGGTATCGCAAAATCAATGGTTTAGTCCCATCTCAAAAATGTCCAATGCGCCTAAAGAAGATTTCACTTTTAAAAAAATCTTCCATACTTCTATGTTAGTCGTCAATATTCACCCCATTTCTTGCCAGAAAGAGAATAAAATATCAATTCGTTGCCAAAAAAAAAAGAAATTTGCCCACCACAACAATTCCCTCTATTTTGTGATGTTCATATTTTTTTTATAAATCTGTAACGGATAACCTCAAATGGATTCCCGAAAATCCAGGCAGGGAAATATTTTCCTAGTTTAATGTGACGTTGTCTTGAAGGGCATTTATGTCGTTATAAAAGTAGTTGGCTAAGCTACATGCAACCTAACATCAAGCCTGCGAAACCTGACTGCCGAGCGAAATGTGGTTAAGGTTATGCCCTAAGCCATTAGGGCATAACCTTAACCACATTTCGCCAGTTATGACTAAAGTCCCATGTAAGACGGGCGAGCCTAATACCTATAACTGGGCATAGATACAAACTGACAAACTCCTAACGGAAAAACCCAATAACACTTAAGCCTCATCTGGAAATTGAACCCACTACGATTACATGCTAAGCAGTCGCGTCTGCTACTTACTGTATATTATACCAATGACGCGGCATGTGCTTCTTGTTAAAAGAAATCCATTTTTAGGGTTCCGTACCTCATAAGTAAAAAGCGGAACCCTTACAGGATCACTCGTGTGTCTGTCTATCTGTCTGTCCGTCTGTGACAGCCAATTTGCTCCGAATTTAATTGACCGATTAAGTTCAAATTTGGTGCATATGTTATAGGCAAACTCCGAAGCTCCGGCGCTCCTAGGTTGGACTGGTCAATCCTCAGGTCAGACTGAATGACTTAGTCAAAGCCCAAACAAATGTAAATTTTCGGCCTTTGACTAAACAATTTTCGTCAAACCTGGGAGAGACTAATTTGGTCAGGCAAACGTCAAAACACAATTTTATTAAATCGGGGTTTGACGACTCAAACTCCGATATAGGTATGAAGTGTCTTATCTTCGTATATTTGGAAGCATTTTATCATTTAAGCAGCTTTCAAGTCTTAAGAACCGCTTAACTCTGCCAGTTCTGACACCTGATTGGTCAGCTTACGTGATTTTCACTTTTATATTTGAGATGCTTTGAGAGAATGCCGTGTGGCATTAGGCCCGCCTTTTGTATGATGATAAAGTATAAAATAAATAAATAAATGCTTTGGAATATACGGAGGTTAGTTTGACGCTCAATGAACGAACATGAAATGACAAAACAATCGGTCGGAACACCGCGAGAGACATTATGAACCTGTTTAAACATGTTCAGATCAACGTTTGACCGAGTTTTGCAGTCGCTTCTAGGATTGACTAGGCCAAAACCGAAACAGAATAATTTACTTTCGACGTTTGACTGAAAAGTTAGGAGCTCCTGGGTTTGACTAAAAATACTTCAGGCAAAGGGCGAAATTGAAATGTATTTCGGGGATTGCCTGATGGCTTTGGCCAAACCTAGGATAAACCAGTCCTTCCGCGAAGAGACTGTGTATCGGACTTTGACTATAACACATATATGTATTTCTGTGACCCTAAAACTGACGTGTAACGTAAATAAATGAGTTTTGAATATGGGGGTCACTTTTGGGGGCAACTAAGAAAAAAAAAAGTTTTCCAAACTGTATCGTGTGATATAATAAATGAATGGGCTTAATACGAGGATCTGAATATTTTTGTTTTTACGATTTTAAAATAAACACATTCATATTTAAGAAAATTGATGAAAATTGACCATTCCCCTTATCTCCAAAACCTAAGAGCCTAAAATTTTGAAAATAGTACAAAGAATAGTTCTTCACTCATAGATTACAGGAAAACCTATAAGAAGTCTATGGTCTTAAAATAACATGGTAAATCTATCAATATTGTGCGTAAAATAAAATAGTTCATAAAAGTATCGTAATTTTTAAAAGAGTAACCGCGGAGTTTCTTGCCGGCTCTTCTACATAGGAAACGACCAATTGAAACCGTGCACCTAGCTTCTGACGTTTCATAAGTGCCCTTGTAGGTTTATGTGACATAAAAATATTTTGAAATTATGAATTTTTGAAAACTTATATTTGCAGTTGGAATGTATGAGAGAACATGTTTTTCAACTACAATGTTAAGTTTGTATTTGAGATAAATTCATCGTAACTACGGAACCCTTCATTGTGCGTAGTCCGACACGAACATGGCCGGTTTTTTTTGTTTTTTTTTTTTTAAATTGGCCTGCTTGACCTCGATCTCGCCTGATGGGAAGCGATGGATGAGGTCTATGATGGAAAGAGCGTACCCAGAAGATGCCTGTTCACTCTTGCTTTGAAGGCAGACGGGTTATATGTGAATTACCAATCTTTATTTTTTAGTAAACGATTATCTTGTTAATTGATATCGACTCCACTCTTATTCGAAACCAAACCCGAATTAATGTAAATAATTAATAATATTTTATTATACTATCACAACCCACAAATGTGGGTACACAGACATGTTGGTTAACCCATCCATCAGCGTCCACCCGTTATGGAACGGGGTTGAATTGAAAATGTTTTACTCTTCCAATATTTTGGGGTGGTTGAAAATTTCATATGATCTTGTTTTTTTTTTGTTAACAATTTAAAAGGGTTTCAGGATGAATGATATATGTTGAAAAGCAAAACTACATCGTAAACATACACAATATATTTTCTAAAATATAAATAAAAATACCACTTAAATAGCCTCTCAGTACAAACCAGGTGTTGGTTGTGTTGGTGTTGTTCCAAGAGTTCTCAGTTGAATACCTAACAGCACCCTCACGGAGCGGACAAGGTTTTATTTTACATGTTGTATAATTTATTTCTTTAACAAGCTTTCTACCTACTACATAGCTAGTGTTAGAAGTGTAGAACATAAATGCCTGTATTAGGACACTCCACTCTTCCGCAACTTAAATTTACATTGTACATTCACCTTCACATTCATCACAATTCACTTATATATTCAAAAGTCAAAGTCAAATCATTTATTTCAAATAGGCCCATTCATGGCACTTACGAACGTCAAAATTTACAAAATAATATAATTGATTCTAGTCGCCCCTTCCAAAAGGTAGTTTTCGTTTTGTTAAGAATGGGCAAGAAACTCCACCGTTACTCTTTTTAAATGTTTTTCAATAGTTTGTATAAGTACGTACATTAGTTAAATAATTATATGTGAAGACGGTGCACCTAGAATAAAACTACTATACCACAATAGGTAAAAATAATTAAAAATGAAGCAACGACAGATAATTTAATTATGTGATAGATACATGATACTCACATATTTACAAACATTGTAAAAGTGGACGATTTTCCAATTTTTTTTTCAATTAATAAGTCAGTGTGTGAGGACGTAACCACAGAATGTAAAATCAATTTCATATAACACAAAATTATAAATTTTACAATTAAATTAGCAACCTGTTTGACTTTGTCTTGATTCTAAATTATCGTATGGAGCAGGACCAGCATGTTTCCAAGCACTCTTATCTTGATTATGTTATCTTGGTATGTTTTAATTGTTTGTAGAAATACATGTTACCTGCCTGTCTGTTTGTATGATGCCACTAAGTGGGGCCTGGTGACCTGTAATACAGGTTTTTTTAAACCTGCTTCAGGCACCAGCTTTCACAATTAGATTTTTTATAATTCAAAACTGTAACTGTTAGCCCGTAGCCATTGTGAGAGAAAATAAATAAACTTATTAAACAAAAATTTCAGCTTTGTCTCTGGGATGCCAACGCAACTATGATGCATTTGGTATTGCAGATATCCATAGGCGGCGGTGACCACTTACTATCTGGTGGAACGCCAATTTACTACCACTAAGTTTCACGAACGTATTTCCGTGACATCCCCACAGCCTCCGTGGCGCAATGGCTAGCGCGTTCGGCTGTTAACCGAAAGGTTGGTGGTTCGAGCCCACCCGGGGGCGATTCTTTTTACCCGATTACGAGATAGCAAATATAGTGTTTGTAATGTTTTTGCGAAAATTCAGTGCGGGGAGCGAACTAACTGTGATGGTAGTCAACGCCTCAAAAAAAGTCGAGTACGATTTGTTTTGAACTTTGGAAGCCAAAATCGGTTGAAATCACACCAAACCCATTGTTTTGAACGACACAACCTTTGTAATACACCACTAAAACACTATTATTAACAAAAAAGAAAAAAATAACAATTTGAAGTACACTCACCCCCAAAATGCGTGGCCTGGGCATATTAACATGAATCTTTAACTAGCCGTAATTGACCTACATAGAGCACATAGCTAAGTATCACGCGAAAATAATCCAGCCTTACTTGACCTGCTTTTAAGAAGAACATTTGAAGTCGGAGAGGTCTGTTTACGCTGGTAGCCAAGTACTGAATTCACCGATTTGAATAAAAAGGAGTTATGTTATGTGTCGCTTTCTTGTGTTCTGTTTCATTAATTTTATGTTGTTTTTTTGTTCTTAAAATAAAGGAATAATTAGGTGGTTATTCTTAAACTTACTTATTCAAAGCAAGGGTGAACATGGATCTTCTGGGCACGCTTGTTCCTTCATAGACCCCAATCATCACTTTCCATCACGCGAGATCGAGGTCAAAAGCAGGATAATTTCCCGAAAAAAAAAAAATCTGGAAGGCTAGTCAAGATCTAAAAACAGATTCATTAGCTAATGTCGTTAGTCAAACAAAATAACATTAAAAAAAAAACATTCTTGCAATCCTTCCGATGAGAGAACGCGTTCCTGACAACTGTCAGTTTTATGCAGTCCTTTCACAACTTTTTTTTTTGACAGCAGCATTAGATGACAATAAAGTGATATTTAGTTATATTTTAATTAGTAAATACCTGTGAAGGAGTAGGAATTTAAACTTTATTAATTCCTGATCATGTCTAACTGACAGGAATTTATTCTCTCGGTGGCTCGATATACTCTTTTCAATGGTGCACGCTTGCCTAGAAGTAACCTATTTAGTCATGACTTGAAGACTCCTAGGTCATAGTCATTGGAAAACACAAACTCTTGCACACCTTAATACCTACAATGTTTATGGTACATCTTATCACCTTACATAACATCAAAAGCATCCCATATTGTTTATGTTTCTGGCAAAAATATTTGGTAACGAGTGCACTGATTAATAAAAAATATATACCCATCGACAAGGATTCATTTTACTGTCAATCTTAACGTAGCACATAACATAACATCACACCTTGTTTCCCCGAAGGGTTAGGCAGAGGTGTACACACGGCTACACATCAAGCTATACATTTCCAGTTTATACTGATCTCGCATTGTATAGGATTTCCGTACAATGCGAGGTCAGCTTATACTGGAATTGTATAGCTTGATGTGTAGCCGTGTGTACCTACAGTACATCCACATTTCGCCAGTTATATTTAAGTTCCATGTAATAGGGGCGAGCCTCAGACCAAATAAAAAACCAAGACATAGCGCTGTCAACAGTGACGTGAGGCCGGTTTCGTAAACATGTGTGCACTTAGTGAGGTGTAGTGCCATTGTAAATGGTTGTACATGTTTGCGTGTGAGCGTGTATACACAGAGCAGAGGTGTAGTCTTGGCATGCTTCACAGTATTATTCGCAGCGCTCTATCTTGGGTTTTATTTGATCTGAGGGGGCGAAGTGATAATGTTTATTCCCCATAATACTTTTACTGTAAAAATGTGTATCCACAAAAAATAGGTACATAATTGTAGCCACAAAATTGAGAGTATAAATGAAACACAAATTGTAGACCATCAAATGAATTCTTGTCGATGTTCACATCTTTTTGAGTTAGGAAACAGTGGCACCCTTTCTTACAAAACTTTCTATGATTGATCATGATGAACTGGCTTCCCCCTTGTAGGTTCCCCATATTCTCTCACAACTCATAACATATTGATTATTTAGGCTTCTTTATCCTAAGAGAAACTACGGAACATGCCGTATTTTTGAGTCTAACAAGAAGTCTTACCAAGATGAAAATCAAAATCAAAAGAGAAACAGCACTTTTCGAACGTTAAAATTACATAAGACAGTCCCCCAAAAAGCCCACCTTTCATCATTTCCTAGCGTTTTAGCTGGGAAGAAGAAGTGGCGCAACAAACTCTCCAGCAGCAAGAGGTACCTAAGTAATATTAATCATCCAACCCGAATTTCGGCCTTGGCGGACGATATCAGCGTGAGGAGAGGTTATAACATCTCCTCACACCTCTAAGATTACTTGTCGACCATAGTCCACAAGGGGTAAGTATCGTGTTACTCAGAACCTGGGTCGTGGAGGTCAGGTAGGCAGTTGCTCCATGTAAAATACTGGTATTCAGCTGCATCCGATTAAACTAGTTCCCGATCCCGACATAGTTGGGAAAAGGCTAGGCAGACTAATAATAACAGGGCTGCAGCTTGTAACCGTATCAGCTCTGCTATAAGTAACTAACTGTCAATCCTTTTACACGTGCAGCCATGACGCTGTAGTGCGTCAGGCATGTTTAAGGTGAAAGCGCCGACCCTGCCCGCGAAATTCAAATTTTCTTACGTTTTTTGTATTTTATAGGTCAGTCTCAGATCTCATGTTAATGATTGATTGATTTGCGGTCGTAAAAGTAATAAATATATATTTACAGAATGTTAATAATTAAAATCGTAAATACAATTCTCAGTGATGGTGTATAATGTCATAAATTCACGAAATTGACATTCTTAGCAGCAAATAATTTGATGTGTTATTTAGGTAACCGTGAGATGTGGAAGAAATGGAGGGAGGCCATCTTTTCTTATCACGGGTGAAAGTCATCAATTCCTTTCGACCCTTGTATAATGATCTACTATATTTACCTACTGACTCTGTAAACAAAAGTTTGTGTTCTATTCTACAATTATAATTTGTGAAAACACACGTAGGTAGGTACTTAGTCGTACGAGGTAGGTGCTAACGAATTATTAAGCTTCATCACAGTCGATAAAAAAGGGGACAGTCTATTTTTTATTTTATTGGCATTATTTCCGTAAACGTTGACTTTTTATTTTGCAAAATTATAAAAATATTGCCAAAGATTTTTTTTTTTTTAAATAAATTCAATGTAGCAATATGGTAAAGCGAACGTTTATGTTGGGGCCACAAAACGAAAGATGTCGATACGCTTTTCCTCGATCGACTCGCCTTGATACATGGGTCTATCAATGAGCTGAAGTTAACGTAGTTCAATTATTTTTTAAAGAGTAACCGTGGAGTTTCTTGCCGGCTCTTCTCTACAGGAAACAAATAATTGGAACCGTGCACCTAGTTTCTGACGTTTCTTAAGTTCCCATGTAGGTTTATGTGAAATTAAATAATTTGAATTTTGACGAAAAGTTAATAAAATACTGTAAAATCTTCAGTTGCCATGGGGCAAATTTATTATTTACACATTGTAGACAAACATGGTTTTAAATCCACCTTTGTACATTTATAGTGCACAAAGTTCTATAAATAAATGCTTAACTATTCAATACACACACACACACACATAGGCAATGCATAGGTAATCCACACACGCACACACACAGGTAATCCTTTGTGTAGTATTAATTTGTGTAGGACAATTTACAGGCTAGTATCGTAATCATTTCATTAAATTTTCAAACCGATTTAAATAATTGAAGAATATCCAATGATTTCAATCTATAACAATCTATTTAAATATATTAGATATAATTATTGCACCTTCTCAACGACCCGCTGACTTAGTGGCCCGACCATATATTATTATTAATCCTTATTTACAACATGCCGTGTCAAATAATTTCAACGAAAAACATGTCCTCAAGACGAAATAAAAAAACCTACGCTTACGCCGTGTGCGGCTTAAAATATCTTTGATGTGTGAAGGTTTTATTAAAGAACCTAATCATTTAGCCTTCATGGTTGTTAGCTCCAAAATGAACGTAAACCAGCCAGTCTACAGACCGTTCATAACAACTTGTCCCTCGCCGCCATGTTGGCACCATTGCTAGTCAAGCTTAGTTTCAATTTCAAAACTAACCAGTTCAAAATGGCGACTGACAGAACAGTGCTACCAACCGAGTCACGTGACAAGTTATAATGAACGCACTGTACGTAAAAAATAAATAAAAATAGCCTTTATTTCCTCTGAATAAATAACAATAATATTTCCGTAATACTAATAACATTTTGGTCTTATGGTCGTTAACCTTTCATTATCTATTATCAGCTACCAGGTCCGGCCGTCTTGCGACATGGCCTCCTCTATTTCAAACTCAAAAACCCAAACTCAAACTCAAACCATTTATTGCAATTAAACCATTTACAGGCACTTTTGAATTGTCACGGAATCGGTCAGTTAGAAATATGAAGTTAGTTGCCCATTCCAAAGCGTAGTAGGTACCTATGGAGAAGAACGGGTAAAAAACTCCCCGGACACTCTTTTAAATAAAAAAATGTTACAAAATATTACATCATTCATTTCGAAACAATGTAGAAAGACGTGCACGTTAGAAGCATCCATATTAAAAAGATAAAACAAAGAACAATTCAAAAAATTAATAAAATTAAAAATAAGCCACGGCAGCTATGAGATGACCAGTCTCAACTGACAGCGCCCGTTCACGAAAATGACGCATGGATTTCCCTCCACATATTTCTGTCCCAAGCTGTTCTTCGCCAACCTTTTGGCAGATCATCCTCAATCCTTTTCACCTGTGTTCCTCTACGTGGTTTTACCATTCTGTGACTTTTTTTATCCATTTTTCGGTCTTCACTCTCTTCATAAGGCCCGTCCATTTTTTATTTAGTGTTCTTGTTTTTCACTGTACCATCTGTCACTTTAGTGGTGTTCCTCATTTTCGTTACTTTCCATTTGACTTGCAATCCTAGATTCACCATGCTCGTCTCCGTTCCTCTTTGAGAATGACCAAGAGACTCAATGAGAATGGCCAAGTCTAGCAAACTCACTGTAAGTCCATACAAAAACTCTCACTTCTACCCATGGTAGGCAGAAACTACAGAACGCCACCTGCTATGATCCTTACATACTCCTTTTGCCTCGCTTAAAAGACTTCAGCTAGTCTATTCTGACTGGTTGAAGTCTTAAATCTACCCATATATCGCAGTATCTCAAGACGAAAGTCTGTTACCGGCAACCCAAATTCGTAATAAATTGTCAACCACAATCCGAAGGCTTTTGAAGTAAATTCCTAATCCATTGCTTAATAATGTTTGAAATATTCGTCTGCTGAACAACGTAAATAACGCAATGAATGTTGTTGAACTGTCAAAATGAATGTCATTGCCATTGTAAGTGTGCTACGTACACAATTAACATACCCAAATATGTTTGTATCTACATACACAAAAGTCTTTGACCTTACGGCACTAAAACTTGGTCGCTAAAAATGGGTCTGATTAGAAATTCACCTAAAGGGTAATGGAGAGGGCTATCCTCGGAGTTTCCTTGTGTGATCGAATCATAAATGAGGAGATAAGCAGGAGGTTCTCCTGCATATTTCTTCAATAGCTTTTTCCCGCGGCTTAGCTCGCGTGGAAGTCGGAAATTATCCCATGGAAACGTACTACCAGGATAAAAAGTATCTTGCCTGCCGGGGTTGCGAAGAAAACCGAAAGGGAGATCGTGGCCCCCGGCAACAGGGCAGCCGAAGGAACACGGGTGGGTTTTAGTCAGTAAGAGTCTGACACGCCCTCCCGCTCCGCCCAGAGCGGGAGAAGTTATTTGATGATTTCCCACCCTCAAAAAAAAAAAAAAAAGGATAAAAAGTATCTTATGTATTAATCCAGGTTATAAACTATCTGTCTGCTTCATCTAAATCCTATTATTAGCATAATATAATGATTGAATACTATCGTGAATTCATGCAAGCCTAGTACTTTTTGGTAGGTTACTGCTCAGAAATTGTGCATAACGTCTAATGGTTGAAATACTATCGTGAATTCATACAAGCTTAGTGCTTTTTGTGCAAAGTTTCAAGTATATTACTCTCCTTGAGTATAATATTTTTCATACAAACCAACTCGCTCCTTTTCGCCCTCTTAAAGGTGGAATTTTCAAAAACCCTTTCTTAATGGCTCCATTACGTTATAAAAGGAAGCTGTGTGCAAAATTTCACGTTCCTAGTCCCAGTAGTTTCGGCCGTGCGTTGATATGTCAGTCAGTCAGTTCCCCTTTTATGTATATAGATTTCTGATTTGAGGTGAGTTTTACCGACAGAAATCGACGAATTTACAAAATTATGTTACAGTGGATGGGACACATTCCTCGCAGAACGGATGGCCGGTGGCTAATAAAATTCTGGAGAAGCGACGTGGTACTCAAATTGGTCCAGTCTGTGAATCATCATTAACTATTATTATGAACATGTTAAGGAATTTTCAAACAAATTTTCAAACGAATTTGTTTAAAAATTGTTTTGCTTTTTTAGCATGCATGTCAGTTTTTCGAACTGGCATTTTCATTAAAAAAAATTGACAATGACGTAGTCGGAAATAAAATAAGGTGCAAGTAAAATTACCTAACCTTAAAGTCATCAGTATCTTCCTAGCCTTTCCTAACTATGTTGGGGTTGGCTTCCATTCTAACCGGTTGCAGCTGAATACCAGTATTTTACATGAAGCGACTACCTATCGGACCATGACCACCCAGTTACTGGGTAACACGATACCCTATGGACTTTCGGGCATCTGACTAACCGTAACGACTATCAAAGATGTACAATTGACTGCCGGCTTAACGAGCTTTCCGAGGCACGGACGTTCAAAAAAGCCAAAATTCAAAATATTTTTATTTCACATAAATCTACATGGGCACTTATGAAACGTCAGCAGCTAGGTGCAAGGTTCCAACTGGTCGTTTGCTATAGAGAAGAGCCGGCAGAAAACTCCATGGTTACTCTTTTAAAAATAATTGGCTAATAATTGGCGTTTCGGTATGTACTGGATCGTCACTGACCTCGACCGGATGCAGCTGAAAACCAGTATCTTACACGGATATCTATGATTTTACATGAAACGATTGCCTATCTGACCTCCACAACCCAGTTACTGGGTAACACGATATTGGCAACACTGGTTATCAGACTTCGAGCTTCTGACTACCCGAAACGACTGTCAAAGATCTACAAATTGCTTAACGTGCTTTCCGAGGAAAAACCCCTCCGGGTTTCGGTTTTGTACAGGATGGTCACCCATCCACAGACTGACCTTGGCAAGTGTTGCTTAACCTTGAAGATTGACCCGTACGGCTGATATTACTTATTCCCTATAAAGTCTTCGGCATTTAGTCTTTAGGCTCGCCCATGACGACCATCCATATTAGTCGGCTTGTCATATAAGACTGATGCAAATCCGCTTACCGTTCAAATCACGTTATTTATATAAATCTATTGAATAATTCGCCGATAACTCGGCGCGTATGTTTGTGTGTTTGTCATACTTTGAATAATTTAATGAATTTAATATTATCGCTTAGGCATACTTATGTTAATTATGTTGTGATGTAAAGCTTTTCGATGTTTTTGGGGATCCGTCATCATAAGTTATAATTATTAAGATTTTAGTTTTTCGAAGGTTTAAAAAGATTTCGGTGAGTAAATATTGTGTTCATTTGCATGGTCTTAAAAAAAGATATAATACAAAAGTTTATTAATATGATGTATAAATTGGCTCTTGTGATACAGGAATTCCTTGTACAAGAGCCAGGGCTACACAGATATTTCTGTTGGCATAAAGAAATTTAATAAAATTATTTAAAAAAAAAACAGTGGCACTCCGGGACTGCAGACAGAAGTGAAAACTTGAAAAAAATTGGCATCGCAGTGATCAATGCGTTAATTTATTTTACTCCACGCACCGCGATAATTAACGCGTTGATGTCTTTTTAATGGTCAAAAGCTGGTGTCATCACGGTGTCGCGAAATCATTGGTTTACTCCCATCTCAAAAAGTCCAAACGCGCCTATAGAAGCTTTCACTTTAAAAAAATTGCTAGTTGGTAGCAGAACTGACTACCCAGGGTGAGATGGACTTAGGTAAGTCCATCTCACCTACTAAAAGTATCATTCCTAATGAAGAACCTTTTAATTAGATATAGTGTACCCTCTTTAGTTAACGCAGAATTAAAAAAAGGGTATAGAATAAAAGGTGCAATTTAACTTTTTATACTAATTAAATACACACACACTTTGAAGGTGAAGGAAATCATCGTGAGGAAACCGACTAGAGAGAGATATTTCTCGACGGCATGTAAAGCCAAGTCAGAGGCCCATGGGCGGCTTTAAAACTCTGACACCAGGTTAGTCACTAACCACACGAAAAGAAGGAGTTGAAATATTTAACTGTTGACTGCCTCGCTTTGGTGTAAATTCGCAAGCGCTAATACTGAGCATGAGGCCCTTGGTTCGATTTCCAGGTCCGGAAAAGTGATATTGGATTTATCCATTCAGACTTTCTCAGTACCAGCCTGGAGTGTGGATTTGTGCCCGCTTGATAGCAATAGGCTCGCCCCCTATTACATGGCACTTGAAGATAAATGGCGAAATGTGGGTGTATTATATAGGTACCTCTGCCCAACCCTTCAGGAAACAAGTCGTGCACGAATGACTGGTTGTCAAACTTTCGGCTTCTGACGACCCGTCATGATTGTCAAAGATCCACGAATGACAGCCGGGACCAACGGCTTAACGTGCTTTCTGAGGCACGGAGGAGTCTCGGTATGTAAAGACGGACCCATCCACGGACCAACCCCGGCTACCGTAGCTTAACCTGATGGATCGACCCGTGTTGCTGTTATTACTTAGCCACGAACTCTCCGTTATCTACGTAGGGGTTAAAATGTAAAATACAATTATGGCTTATACGGAACCACCAAAACATTTGTCTAAAGCAATTATTTTTTACATTTTGATCAGAAAAATTGATCTTCAATGATATCATTCTGGTCTCACTGGACCGCCCGTCGAGTATCGCCTAATAACGCTAATCATGTTGATTTCTTAAACATTAACATATATTTTAGTTGTAAAACATATTCTCTCTTTGGTAATGAAGTGATGCTATTTAAACATTGTCGTGAATGCTCTTTACTTAAATAGTTTTGAAAAAGGAAGAAGAAAAGGTATGACAAGTGATGTCATTATATATGTTTTTTTTTCTTTTTGAAAATGAATGACAGAACAATTATAAATCGTCTCTTTCAATTTTGTTCCCGACATTATTATGGTGACTGTGAAGCTACAATAAATAGGCGACTGACTGACGTATATAACTGGTGGAAAAAACCCCATCATTGTTGCAGACGTTGCAGATCTTGATACTATAGACCAGCGGGTCTAAAACGGCCCCATTAAGCAATTCCTCTAAAAGCAGTTCATTTTATGAATTCCCAGAAATTCCTCGATGGTGACACATATTTTAGCTGAATCATAATTATAAATTCATATCAGAATCATATTTGGTGCAAATATTACCGCATGACTGCCTCGTTCGTCTAGTGGTCGCAAGCGCTACTGCTGAGCATGAGGTCCTGGGTTCGATTCCCAGGTTGGGCAAAGTGTTATTGGGTTTTTCTATCTGAAATTTCTCAGTAGCAGCCTGGAGTCTAGATTTGTGCCCGGTTGATGGCAATAGGCTCGCCCCCTATTACATGGGACTTAAAAACATAACTGGCGAAATGTGGGTGAACCTGCTACAGGGACACCTCTGCCCAACCCTTCGGGGAAACAAGGCGTGATGTTATGTTATGTTATTACCGCATGAAAAAATGAAGACCGTAATTTTACCGGATAATTTTTCTTTACTGTTTTTATTAATCAAATGAGATTTTTATTTTTTATTTCTACAATTTAAATGTTATTTCCTTATATTACAAAACTGTCAAACAGACGAATTGCGTAATATGAATTGAACGCAGATAATATTATGAATTGTGTAGCATATTATCATATTATGATTCTGCCAAAGCGGCCGTTTTAAGCCCCCAGAAGTCCTTGAACATTCGGGTAAAATATTGTCAGAAACTTCGTTTAGATTTGCGACAGCGTTCTCGATCAGAGTACTTGAGCATGTTGGTACAGCAAAAATCTATGAAAACATCTCAAGTCCTGTTACCTGGACATGTGGTTTTGATACACACCGAAGATAAAAGGACCAACTGGTCGTTGGGGGTCCTAGAGACATATCCGGGAGGATATGGAGTGTGTCGAGTAGCAAACGTGTGGACAACCATGGGTGAAAAGATACGCGCTTTCCAAAGACTCTACCCATTGTAAGTTTCTTCCAGCTCAAGCAACATTACCGATGGTAGGGTTAACATTACTGATAGTAGGGTTGACATTACCGATAGTAGGGTTGACATTACCGATGGTAGGGTTGATATTACCAGTGACTTGGACGTTGCAATTGACGTACTGCAAACAACACGGTTAGGATGCATGGTACGTCCACCCGCACGTCTCAATATTTAATATGGTAGTTGACCTGCCGGTCCACTTAGGCCCGACAGTATCGTGAATACTCTTTACCTATATAGTTTTGAAAAAGAAAGAAAAAAAGGTATGACAAGTGATGTCATTATATATGTAATTTTTTTTTTTGGAAATGAATGAAACATAAATTATAAATTCCCTCTTTTAATTTTGTTTCCGACAATTTTGGTAAAATTTCATTATTGGGTTGAAAAATTTGGAAATGAAAATAAAAAGATGAGCATCGAAGGGTTTAAGAGATTAATAAAACAAGAATAATACCCGCGGGGTAATTTCGTAAAACACTAACAATTTTGCAATGTCTTAAATTTTGACAATTCGACAACATTCATTGCATTATTTACGCTATCGAGGAGATCAATATTTCAAACATAGGAATGGATGTCCTTCAAAATACTTCAGATTGGGAGAGACTGTGTGTTAAGGCTCGTACAGACCAACGCAATGTCGCGGGCGCGACGCGGGTCGCGCTGCCTGTCGCGCCCGCGATATCGCGCTGGGCTGTACGAGCCTTTACGCGATTGGGGTGCTGGTCGCTCGCGAATAGCAAAATGTCTTATGTCTTTTGAAGGAACTATACAATTCTAAACTTCAAAATCTCATTTTCTTCTTCAATCTTTTTTTCTCAATTCATTCTCTATTCAGAAATCGGGTTAGTAATCTATCTATATATAGCTACAGCAAGTTATTAAAAAGCTAACCATTTAACAGTTTCGACTCCACCCACTTTTCATAGAGCTCATACGCCATGCCGCCATATATATTGGAAATGAACCCTCCAGGAGGGTTGCCGGCATTCGTTCGCGCTAACCATCGCGGACGGTTAACTGCATTAGATTTAAAACAGTGTTATAAAACATTGTTAAACGAAGTAAAATAGTGTTTTCGCTATACGTAGTTTCCAACCTTTTAATTTTTTTGTGAATATTTGTAACCCTGAATAAAAAATAAATGCTTTGATTTTAAAACCAACGCACATACTAGTAACTCTTGTTAAAATATACATCAGATCTTAATTTCACGGTTAATAATGCTGTTTTCGCTAAGCAAAACCTACATTTAAAATGAGCCCTCCACGAGGGCTCCAGACATCCCAGATGCGAATGGGTGAACCCTCCAGGACGTACTGAACGTGTTAAATATCACAATAACTTTGGATTTAAATCATTTCTCCTATTTGAGATGTCTGTTGAAGGCAGAATAATAGAATTAATTTTAATGTTATAACATTTTCGAAACGTTGGCTGCCTCATTGGCTTAGAGGTCACTAGCACAAATTAATTTAGAACATCCTCCCCTGGATTCTATTAATAGACTTTGCAAAGTGTAATTAGGTAATCTTCGAAACATTTAGACTGATTTGAAAGGAGCATAACGTTAGAAAAGCTTTAACAACGAAAAAAAACTGACAACCAAGGCCCATAGTGTTTGTTACAAAAAGCTTAAAAAGTATAAAATGCAATTGAAGTAGATATATTTAGTAACCTGTTCCGCTTAGCTATTAGACAGAACCAGTCTCGCCAGTCTGCGCCCAGCGCTTGGTGTGGCAACACACCGTGCTCGAGTTCGCGACAAGTCAATCGTCATCCTGAGGATGCCTCGTTGAGAGGTGAAACACGTGTCGATTTCTTTCAGGGTCTTTTCAAGACTCTTTAGAAATAGCTAAGCGGAACAGGTTGCTAAATATATCCACTTTAATTGCATTTTATAATGGATTTCCGCAAGGTCACGCCTGAATCAATTAACTATCTTAAAAAGAAATAAAAGTGAAAAATAATGTCGACTCCTCAACCTGCACCTCTCACATGCAGATTAATGAATTGTTTGATCACAGCCGTATCCAAATTATCTGTCATTTATCGTTGTTTCAAGACTAACGCGGTTTTCTTCCGCATAATTGCATAGAAAACATCAAATGAATAATCGTAAGAATCATTAAAATAAATATTAAGATTTTTTCTTTAAATTTTGCCGAGCATCAGCAATTTTCGAACTAAAAAATTACATAAGACAGTCCCCCAAAACGCCCACCCTTCACGACTTCCTAGTGCCTTTAGCTGGAAAGAAGAAGTGGCGCAACAAACTCCCCAGCAGCACAGCTGTCTGATCAGTTAGAACACGTTAAGTTAACTTTCTGTTTTAGTCACGATATTACTGTAAAGTCAATCTCACTAGCTTTTTCCCAACTATGTTAGGGTCGGCTTCCAGTCTAACTGGATGCAGCTGAATACCGTATTTTACATAGAGCAACTGTCTATCTGACCTCCACAACCTAGTAACTGAGTAACACGATACCTCTTGCTAAGATTGCTTGTCAGTCTTTCGCGCTTCTGACGACCCAAACGACTGTCAAATATCCACGAATGACAGCCGAGACTAACGGCTTAACGTGCTTTCACAGCACAGTCAGTCACACACAACCCAACGACACTTTATAATTATTATTTATTTGCACCACTTTCTTGCCTTATTTTATATTATTCACTCACTGCTTTATTTTTATTAATACCTCTTGTAAACAGTGGTATATTTTTTTTTAATCAATATTATTTATTTTCTTTATTTACTCCAAAAATATTTTGCACAATAAAATTGACAGCCAATTCCATCGCAGATTTGTGCCATAGACTATACACTCCGGCGCGCGTCCCTTCGCTTGTCACAATAGATTATATATTGTATAATAGTCCATACCGTGGACAAGTGATGTTGGAACGTCGTGTCGGGTGTGCGGTGATTATTTTAATTTATCAAACAATGTTTTTGTTTTCCTTTTTTATTTGTTTTATGTTATTATTTTTATTGTTTTATTTATTTTGTAATCCCCTGGGATTTATAGGTCCGTAGGTATGTCCGTGGCATCACAGCGGGCCCTATCAGAATACCAGCGCTGCGGTATTTATTTATTTTTAAATATCGCAGCATCATGCTGAGATAGGAGCCTTTTTGGCCTCGCACAGGTCGTATTTTCCTTTTTTTTTTTGTAGTCTAGAATGCTCCTTTTTTATTTTTGTTAATGTTTGTGCCTTTTTTTTATTATGTTTTGTATTTCCTGTGCGTGTCCCAAATAAAATATCTTCTTTCTTTCTTTCTTTCTTTCCGAGGCGCGGTGGAGTCTCGGTATGTTAAGATGGAGGTGGAGTCACCCATCTGCAGACCAATCTCTGCAAGCATAGCTTAACCTAATAGATCGAACCGTGCGGCTGTTAATACTTAGCCACGAGTTCCTTTCAACAATGTTAACAATATTACCGTAAAGTGATGGAAAAATAATAAAAAATCCATTAACTCGAACCTTATTGATACATTAAGGTGTTCTGACAACGGGCCACAGTGACTGATCGGCCAATAGCCTTTCAGTTATAAAACGAACGCGCTCACCGCCTTTATTCTCAGGTGTACCTAAGATGGCGCTGTTTGACACTTTTGTGCGATGTAGATAAGTATGATATTATTATAATTCAGAATAGGCCGAAGGAACACGAGTGGGTTTGAATCAGTAAGAGTCTGACACGCCGTCCTGCTCCGCCCAGAGCGAGAGAAGTTATTTGACAATTCCCACCAAAAAAAAAAGTATACACTATCTTATTTTTAGGGTCGATATCATTTTTGTTATTTTTTATCAATTCAGATTTGTTTTAAGGCCCCTGCAGATAGGTATAACTTGACAACGCGACGCGACTCTAGTAGAACAATTTCTTTGAAAAATTTATAGAAACTGTTTTACTAGCATCGTGTCGCATCGTGTCTCTCTGGAGTAGCGTTTAGCCAAAATTTTGTAACGGGACCGCTGTTTTCTGACTCAGTGTTTAGGTTCTCCCGATATCCATCGAGAGACGTCACATACACTGAAAATGTGAGCTGTCCATGAATTTTCAGAACAAAAACATAATTATGTTACACAAATTTTAAAAGTAGTGTTACGTAAGTAGGTATTTTAAAGGTTTCCCCGACTTGAATGGAGATCTAACCCAGGACTCATGCTCAGCAGTCACACTAATGATCTCTTACCCTCAATATTATTCAAACCTGCACAAAACTACAACAAAACGCCCTACGTTAGTAGCAGCATCATTTTAGCGGCTCCGGTCAGTGAGTCACATGTAAATATTTACCGAAAGCGATGCCCCGCGCCAAATTTTACCGGCGGCCACAGACCGAGGCGTTGTTAGAACTGACGTATTGTGGGTAAGGTATGACGGTCTTCATGAAAATTTTCGCCACCAATGTCCAGCATCACTCAGAATAATTTCTTAAGAAAAAATAAAATTTTCATAATTACTCATTACTGGGACTGTACAGGCTATATAATAATAGCCGCATGGGCTCATCGAAGGTTAATGTTAAGGTTAAACTAGAACACAGCAAAGCTGCTTGGCGGCAGAAATAATTATAGTGGTAGTATACTTCCTTGAAGGCTCTTTCTTAAATAATAACAGCCGCACGGATCGATCAAAGAAAGGTTAAAGCCATGCTTGCCGCGGTCGGTTCGTAGATAGGTGATCATCCATTACATATCGAGAACCCTCAGTGCCACGTAACCCCTCGGCCACGACATCATCGCTCGCGCGACCTGCGTCTTGTGTCTGCGACCGCAGCAAGATCATACTTTGACTCGACTCTGCGACTCTTGGCTCGCTCTTATTTAGAGACACACTTACACCTTCTGTATTTAGAGCGAGCCAAGAGGCGCCGCGGTGCAACTTTAATCCGATCTGGCCTGTTCCTTGCTGTCCTCCACCAGCGACGCCCTAAGCCGAGGTCCGTACCCCACAGAGGGTGCCCTTAGCGTGTAGTCGCTTGGTTTATAAGTTTTATGCCCTGACTCAGGCCTTAATTTATTGAGGCAGCCGCAGGAAAGTCTAGTTAAGCAGCCGACAACCTCCTAGGTTGACCTGCAAGATGCCATTTATAAAAAAAAAACGCCGCGGTGCGTATTGCGGTACGTCTTGCAGCGCGGAAACACTCGAGCAACTGCAGCGGGCAGGGAGCGGAGAGATGCGCGATGAAATAAAAGTACGAGATCACAGCGGGCATGCATCGAATCAGAGCAGTGCGACTTTTGATAAGGACATTCTGAATAGGTCCGACGCGGTCGCAGTGCCGCCGCCACTGGTGGGTCGAGCCATGGCATGATGCAGTCGCAAGACGCACCGCACCGCAAAACGCATCGCCCTATGTTGTGGCCCTAGCGTTAAGCCGTTGGCTGTCATTCATAGATCTTTGACAGTCATTACGGTTCAGCCAGAAGTCTAACAACCACTCTTAACAAAGGCCCATCGGGTTGCCCAGTAATTGGGTTGTGGAGGTCAGATAGGCATTTACTCCATATAAAATACTGCTATTCAGCTACATCGGGATAGTTGGGAAAACGCAAGGCAGATGGACGCGAGTGGAACATTAGATAAAGGCTGATAAAGAATATTAAAAAATATTCTCAAAATGAATACCAAAGCACAATATTCATAAACCCGTTGTGAGCTTGCTCTTGTAACTTTACCGTGTATTCATACACAGTTCTACAAAGTTTTAATGGACTACAAAAGTGCTCGTCTTTTTCTGTGGGTGTTATAAAACCACTAGATCGTAATCTTGGGCCGGGCGGCATCACACACACAGTAATGTGATTATGATAACATCAAAACGCGAATTTCTTGTTTTCCTAGAAACACGGAGTTTTGATGGCATTCGCTTGATAATGATGACTAGTCGGTGTATGCGAGGTAAAGGAAAAATCTCCACAAGTGTAATAAGCGTTAAAGTTATTTCCCAAACATGCTTGGGCATTATTTTGACAGCCTTCTTCGAGATAAATCGAAATTGCTGTACTGTTCTCATACATGCGAGCGCCCGGCCGGCAATGTTTGTATGAAAATTCATATTTTCTCTCATCTATCTCTTTCCATATTAAGTATTATAGCCAATGACATGCGGCATGCATGTCTTCTTCAAGATAAATCGAAATTGCTGTACTGTTCGAATATATGCGAGCGCCCGGCAATGTTTGTATGAAAATCCATATTTTCTTCCATCTATCTCTTTCCATATTAAGTATTAATGCCAAATGACATGCATGCCTTCTTCGCATTTTCTTGACACATGCTTCATCCCTTTATTAGGGTTCCGTACATCAAAAGGTAAAAAGGAACCCTTATAAGATTACTCTCTTGTCCGTTTGTCCGTGTGTCACCACCGATTTTCTCAAGAATGGGTAAACTTAGCAAGTTGAAATTTATACCAAATGCTGAGGTCTATAATCCTTATTAGGTGTATAAAAATCAAGGTCCTAAGTCAACATGGTAAAAAGATATAGGCAAATTTAGATTTTCCTGAAACCTTGTACCTTGTACCAAAATTTACCTTAATTTTCAACTATTTTTTATTTTTCGGAATTTTCCCTTAATTATGCTGTAAGACCTTGCTTTTAACCAAAATTGACAATTCCAAGTCAACCGAAAGTACCCTATAGGTTTTGGGTCGAAAACCTATATGGTAGTTCCCGTTGACCTAGAATCACGAAATTTGGCAAAAAGCAAGGTGTTACAGCAAAAATAAAGGGAAAATTGCGAAAAATAAAAAAGTTGAAAATTAAGGTAAACTTTGGTACTTACAAGTTTTCGCGAAAATCTAAATTTGCCCATATCTTTTTACTACTAAAAATGATACCAATTTTATTATGGCGGTATAATGGATAGGTACGGAACCCTTAGTGCGCGAGTCCGACTCGCTCTTGACCGGTTTTTTTATACTTAACGCCCATTCTACCGCATTCCTAACTCTTCAAGAACATCATAAAATGCATTACGGTGTTCAAATTAGCGCCTCTAACAATGTTCCCGGATCGGTGCCGGGCTGCAAACAAGTAATTTAATTACTAAGCCATCGCGACTTTTAACAGCGTTGTTTTTAGGGGGTGAGCAGGGTTTTAAGGGTTGTATATTGTGATAGTAATGATTGTACTTAATTGTATAATGATAACATCACGCATTATTCTCCAAAGGGTTAAGCAGAGGTATTTAGTACCAACCACATTTTGCCAGTTAAGTTTAAGTCCCATGTTAAAGAGGCGGGCTAAGAGCTCTTGGATAAGTAATAACAGCCGCACAGGTTGATCCATCAGGTTAAGCTACGCTTGTCGGGGTTGGTCCGTGGATGGGTGACCATCTGTACATACCGAGACTCCTCCTTACCTCGGAATGCACGTTAAGCCGTTGGTCCCGGTTGTCATTCGTGAATCCTTGACAGTCGTCACGGGTCGTCAGAAGCTCGAAAGTCTGACAACCAGTCTTACCAAGGGGTATCGTATTACCCTGTTACTGGGTTATGCACGTCAGATAGGCAGTCGCTCCATGTAAGATACTGGTATACAGCTGCATCCGGTTAGACTGAAAGCCGACCCCAACATAGTTGGGAAAAGGCTAGGTAGATTGATTGTTATAGAAGCAGGCCAAAGATGTAAATTATAGATTTGCCGTATCGCGTCAAAAGATGGTCACGTTTCTGTTTCGTTTTGACACCTCTGACACATACAGTGATGCAGTGAAGACTTGATTGTCATTGAAACGCTATTATTATTGTGTGAGCACACTCTTATCAGTATGGATACGTTTTCGCGTGACTTAATACAGTGTGAGCAAATCTAACGATTTATATATTTGGGGCGAGCCTATTGCCATCAATCGATCACAGATCCAGACTCCGGGCTTCTAGTGAGATATTCTACACTCTTAATAATCAACATATGACGAAAAATCCACAGAAATCATGCTCCCATCACCTTCCGGCGCACTGAAAATGACTTTATTTCAATATGGCAGGCACTTAAAAAACATTATAATAACATAAATGGCCAGATTCTGAACGAAATAATGGTGATTGATAATTTCATTTAATTTTTGATGATACTTTTCTAGGTCGATAGAAATCGACCTAGAAAAGTATCATTTTGAACTCCAGGATCTTTTTTAGGGTTCCGTACCCGAAGGGTAAAAAGGGAACCTATTACTAAGACTCCGCTGTCAGTCCGTCTGTCTGTCCGTCAGTCTGTCACCAGGCTGTATCTCATAAACCATGTTAGTTAGACAGTTGAAATTTTCACAGATGATGTATTTATGTTGCCGCTATAACAACAAATACTAAAAAACAGAATAAAATAGATATTTAAGCGGCTCCCATACAACAAACGTTTTTTTTTGCTCGTTTTCATAGATGTACTTACAACAAACGTGATTTTTTTGCTTATTTTTTTACGGATACGGAACCCTTCGTGCGCAAGTCCGACTCGTAGTTGGCCGGTTTGTTTTTTTGATATCTCTTTTCGGTTTAAGATTATTTGAAATAAAGGCCCTAAAGAAACGGTAAAAAATGTCGTTTTTTTATTTTTTATTAAAAGAAATTAGGTATTATTGTCTCACTGCAGAACAAAAGCCTCTTCTGATAAAGATGAGGAACGAGCATTGATCAACGTGTTGCTCAAGATGGGTTAGCGATTTCAACCTTTTATCCCAACTAATAATATAAATGTGAAAGTGAGTTGTTACGCTTTCACGCCAAAACGCCTGACCGGATTTGGATGAAATTTGGCACATGCATAGCCCATGCCCTGGATTAGGACATACGATACTTTTGATCACAATAATTATAAACATTTTACAAAAAAATTGTTCGCAGGATTGTAGTCCCTATAGTAACGCATCTTTTAAAATTGAGAACGCTAGCCCACGGTCGAACTTTTCTTGAAAACGGGTACCCCTTTTTTTGGGTGAGAAATTATCGAATGACTTCTCTCGCTCTGGGCGGAGCGGGAGGGCGTGTCAGACTCTTACTGACTAAAACCCACCCGTGTTCCTTCGGTTGCCCTGATGCCGGGGGCCACGATCTCCCTTTCGGCTTTCTTCGCACCCCCAGCAAAACGGGCACCCCTACTTAATCGATCGAAAAGCATTTTTAATGCTAAAATGATGTGTCAAGCGATTTAGAACTGTGTGCAACTGTTTACCTTGAATTGCGTGCACATCGACTGCCCTGCAAAAGATTGTGGTAGTAAGCTTCGTAATTGCAATATCAATAAACGTCCAAAACACGTTATTCTGGCAATTTGATATACCCACAATGTCCTGTGGTCGAATTTTCGAGAAGCAACGACCACACACATTAAATTATTTGATGCGTAAGTCAAAATATATACTTTGTGATCATTTCTGATACTTAGTGCCGAAAATTGCATTATGAGGAAAATAAAGTGCAAACGTAATTTTTTGGGTTCCGTACTCAAAGGGTAAACAAGCCTTTGCCGTCTCTTTGGTGCGGAACCCCAAAAAAAATCGCCCCCGCTTTCGGTTAAAAGCGAAAGCGGGCCGAAACCGCGCTAGCCATTGCGTCACGGAGGCTGTGACGAAGTCATTGAATTACGTAGATCATGTTAATTTTGAATGGCAGGGCACATTGCTCGCAGAACAAATGGCCAATGGTGCCGAAATGTTCTGGAGTGGCGATCGAGTACAGGAAGACGTAAAGTTGGATGGCCTTCCATAAATTGGTTCGATGACCTTGTGAAGGCAAAAGGAATCCGGTGGATACGGGAAGCACAGAACCGGTTGAAGTTGCCGAGTTTAGGGGAGGCTTATGTCCAGCAGTGGACGTCTTTCGGCTGAATTAATGATGAGTGATGTTAATTTTTGGGACACATTTCTGAACAAATCTATTTATTGTTACGTAGAGATCTTTAAGTACCTTCTTGTTTTCAGGGGATACTTTCAAGAGGCGCCCGGCCTTCTGGGAATAAGATGATTGTGGGGTTCTTACCTTACTAGTTTTAAACCAGTGTTCACCTTCCGTCAGCACACGCAGGTCTTCTTAAGAAAAGAAAAATTGTTAATTCTGCACAAAATAAACGCACATTACAAAAAAATATTACATAAAATATATATTCACCAAAAGCCAAAAGCCTCGTATTCAATATTCGAAAACTAATAAAAAGTTTGACAAATTTTGTCTATTAAGAGACCGTGGAGTTTCTTGCCGGCTTTTCTCCATAGGAATCAACCAATTGGAACCGTGCACCTAGCTTCAGACGTTTCATAGCTGTGTAGCAAGTGCCCATGTAGGTTTATGTGAAATAAAATCTTTTCAATATGTGACCAACTCCAGAATCCGCTCTGTGCAACTCCCGTTTGTGCACATCCCTTGAGAAATGTTGTACGTAGGCATATCTACGGCTTCAAAAAATCCTAAGTATTTCAATTGTTTTAAAACTTTAATTCCTAAAATAAAATGACCAGATGACAAACCTCAAATGACTAAAGCAAATTAAAAATAAACGACCACCATTTTGTGTCTCTATAAAGTAATATCGACATAGAACGACAACTCCACCCCCAGCCCTTACTGCGCGGCCTAATAGACAACTATAAATTAAACATTTTGCAGAAAACCAATTCTGTTTAATAGCTCTATAACTTTGCTGGTCAATAATTAAGGGAATTGCTTCGTGTAACGCGTTTGAGTTAAAATGGACGCTTGGAGTTTTGTTTTTGACGTGAATATTGATAACAATTTTGAGGTTTTAGAAAAGTTTTAGGTGAAAGAAATATAGTTTTTTTTTTTTTTTCCTTTTGTTTTTGCATATTTATATATTTAGTTATTAAATATAATGACTGTGGTACCAAACGCAGGACCCCAGCTACGCTTGCGACATTATACCAATGATACTACTATGAAATAGAAACAAATTACAAAGATATTAATTTGGTAACAGTTCAGCTGGGCCCTATCAGTTACAATCAGAGTATTATTTAGTTAACTAATATTATGTCTTAGCAATTAAGTTCCTTAGATTTAATATTGTCGCCTTTCTTAATGAACTTTGACTGAAATGTGCAGTAGTTTACTGAGAAATTTTTGCTATTAAAGACACTTTATTGATGTCTTATAAGTTAAGAAACGCTTTCACTTGAATGAAGTTATGAGTTCGAACTCGGCAAGAAGCCTTCAATATATAGGTTGAATGTTTCCTTCCAGCTATTGAGGGTTGATTCTAAACTAGATATATAGGTTGGAGAAAAACGCTGAAAGGGAACATGAGCAATTTTTTAAAGAAAATTACTCGCTGACTCGCTATAAAGGATAACATAAAGATACAAATAGGACTTCAGGCAGATACTTTAGCATACCTAATCAACAAGAGTGGTAATCAAAAGTTCTGGCCATGAAATATTTTGCCTTTTTTGCATCAAAAAAAGTAGTTTTCGATAACATACAGTTAAAAACTTTGTGGGTTTTTAAATCTCTCATTACAAGCGTTTAAAAACCATTTAGATTGATGTCAAAATATTATGGTTTTGTTGACTATGATATTAATAGGATCAAAGGTGGATAAGGTTATGGATTTGCGTGACCTATGGAATCAATAACCCTAATATTATGGTAAAAAATAGACATGTTCAATAATTCGGTGACCAGGGCTCCGTAGTAGCGGTGATTTTGCTTATCAGCAGTCGTGACTTTTTTATGTTATTTAATGAAAACAAACTGGGTCACTAACACTATCTGCACTTCCAGGGGCATTGCAGATGCGTTGCCATCACAGACTCAAAGGTGAAATCTTTCATTCAATAGCGCAAGGCGACTCTAGTGGAACAATTTCCATGAAGTTTTCACAAAAATTGTTTTACTAGAGTCGGGACGCGCGAACCTTTAACTTAAGATTACCTACCAATACATTTTTAATATAGAGTTGTAAGTTTTAGCATAACTTTACTACGCGTTTATTTATAAAGAGGCAAGGGTTCTACTTTTGGAATGGATGCAGATCCCTAAAAAAACTAAGAACATTGATTTCTATCGTTACGTACATTTAATAGATTTACCATGAATTATTGTAATTTACACGACCTTTTAGTGCTATTGTTAAGATCTATTCGGACGTTAAAAGCACGATCATCGTTTTTTTTTTTAAGGTTTAATTGAACAACTACAATAATATGGCATGCGGTCATAAATACTGCTTCGTCATGTGACATGTGTCTATACCTACAGTCAAATGTTGAACTTCGACTAGAATTTTTACCCGACTACGGAAAATGAAGGAAGAAAGAAATAAAGAAATATTTTCTTTTTTTTTTTAAGAAATAAATATTTTCTTTCTTTTTTTTTCTTCAATGAAAAAATAAACAAACATTAAAATACCAAGCTGGGGGAAATATGCGTCCCTTTTATGCAAAATAGCGGGTTACCATCCACGTAATGTATGTTCGATCGTAGCTCAAAAACGACTTATTCATATTTGTTTCGACTTCAATAGAATAGGTTTCGTTTTGTGAAAACAATGTGCGAGTCAACCTGAGAAAAGAAAAAGAAAACACGCGATTCCCGATCCCGAGGCGGTCGTAAACAAAGTCGTCAAGCTATACACAGAAATGACGTTAATTTGTTCGCGAATCGTCAAAAAAAAAACTTTTTGTGGGTGGTTTTATTTTTATTAAGTTGTTATTTTTTATGTTTTTTAATTTCACTCCTATTACAACAGAGTCCGCATCTGTGTAGTTAAAAAAAATATTTACAATTTTATTAGTCTCTGGGTTTTTTAATTGTTTAATTTTAGTAAAAGCATGATGGTCTGGCAACGTTGAAATATTAATTGCGATAAAAATGACATATTTTATCTAATAAAAACAAAATATATAAATAGAAAAGATTTGATTTTTTGTATGTTTGTTACGCTTTGATTTGGATGAAATTTGGCACATGGGTAGACCATGACCTAGGTTAGGTGTTAGGACATATCCCCACGGGATCGTCTCTTATGTGGGTGAAGACGCAGAGCGCAGCTAGTATATGAATATTTTGCTTTAAATGTTACATATTGAGATGATCACAATCTCACAAAGGCTTTTTCTGATACAGAGAAAGAACGAGCATTAATTGTCATGCACTTCATCTGCCGGTTAGAAAAATATCGGTTAATACCGTTTTATTTCGGTTTTGCTCCGAACTTTTTTTTAATTTTTCTTGAACGTTTTAAGAACTTTATCTTTTTTATTCGACGGGTAAACGTGTTGCAAATTGTGACTACGTGTGAGGATGCCCGCGCTCATTAAAAGCTGAAAAACCGGTTTTTATTTCTCTAAACCGTTTAATCCGAAAAACCTTTATGTAAAGTTTCATCCGAAAACCGGTTTATTCGAACGAATAATAACGGTTTGAAAAAACCGGTATCCGAGCCTTGTCCCAACTCTGTTGGGGTCGGCTTCCAGTCTAACCGGATTCAGCTGAATACCAGTATTTTACATGGATATCTATGATTTTACACGATTGCCTATCTGACCTCCACAACCCAGTTACTGGGTAACACGATTTTAGCAACCCTGGTTGTCAGACTTCGAGCTTCTGACTACCTGAAACGACTGTCAAAGATCTAAAAATTGCTTAACGTGCTTTCCAAGGCACGGATGGGTTTTGTAGAGTATGGTCACCCATCCACAAACTGACCTCGGCAAGTGTTGCTTAACCTTGAAAATCGACCCGTGTGGCTGATATTTTTTAATCACGAGTACCCGATGTACTTCAGAAATTCAGTCTATTGACTAAGAAAGACATTCACAGGCTGCCAGTAATAATTACTTCGTCGGGTTTCGAGATAGCACCGGAATTCGGCCTATTCTAAAGATTTATGACGAACCTGCCTCGTAGTTAACATAAATAATATTAAGAGCGACTATTGCATATGGCCGGGTGGCAGGTACTAGCCCGTCAGGTGGCAAAGCGTGCCATTCACGGTGCGACTTACCTGTGTTAACTCTCTCTCCGGTTTAGTGGTTAGTGATACTAACAAACTCTTTCAGATTTTTGAAGTGAAAACTTAATAAGGCGCGTTGGGCATTTTTGAGATGGGACTAAACCATTGCGACACCATGATAACACCTCATTTTTGTAAATGCGATTGCGTTCTTTATTTCTATTACGTCACGGATCAGTGTTCTATTCAAGTATTTTTAATTTAAAGGGTTCGGAAGTTTTTTATTTTATTTTTGTAAACGCGATTGTGCTCTTTATTTAGATAAGGTTACGGACTAATGTTCTATACAAGTTTTTTTTTTTTTCACCAAGGCGATCTTGCTCAAGTTTTCACTTCTGTCGGCACTCCCGGAGTACCACCACTTTTTTATTAAGATCCGCGCCATCTCGTGATGATCTTATTTTTTTTTTTATCTGAAAGAGGTGGATAGTGACACCAACCACTAAACCAGAAAGAGGAAAATGAGGAAGCGAAACTGGTACCTAATTACTTACTTAGCTAGCATATTGTTCTAAGATTGATTTCTAAATTAAATAGGTAAGTGAGACTATGTATTCGTTACGTTCATTATTGTTTTCTGTTGTTTTTGCCTGTTTTTCACACCGCGATCCGCAAACACAACATAATCACACGAACGATGTTTGTGATTTGACTATTTAGAACATTGCATTTATTACGAAAACCACCATTGATTCAAAGCTACTGTCAATGACACTCTTGCGTTATATTGCACACACACAATACAACAAGAATTAAACACAACAACACCTACATTATTATATCTAACAAATAATAATAATAAATAAATAAGACTTGGCTCGCGAGGTTGTCGACATGTGGGATGTGGACTCAGCGATCATTGTGCCCATAGTTGTGATAGCCATGGCTTAACCGTCAAGAGCCTCGACCAACACCTAAGGAGGCTCACGTTGGGCAGCTGGATCATTGACTTGATTCAGAAAGCGGTACTCCTAGACACGGCTCGCATTATCAGGAGGTTCCTCTCTCTGGAGCCCTAACCACCGGTAGCTTGGACCCTGTTCCCGATACCGGTGGGCTACTATTTTTTATATTTTTAAATGTTTTATTTTATTTTATTTGTTCTAATATTTAAAAATATAATTTATAAGTATTTAAATGAAATAAATAATAAGTAACAAAAATAATATCAATTATTCTTATTCAATTATTTTTCTTCTGACTGGAGCGGCCCGCGCGCCCAAAACTTGTGATGATAATTCCTGATTCTGCAACAAAAAAGTCGCACCAAAATGTCGTCCTGTGAACCCCAATGCTTAGCAAGCCATTACGTTACCTTAGAGTAACGCATGAATAAGCTATGGGGTTTGAAAGGCGATCCACGACACAGCCTAAAGATGTTTGTGCCATCTTGTGCCGTATCGAGATGAGATAGCGCGAATTATGAGACGGGGGTTGAAAAATATTTTTCTAAGTGGATTTTTAGGGTTAAATGTCAACAAGTTTTGTTTTTGGAAGTTTTTGTCCTTTCTCAGTGGGTTATCGAGAAAATGTTTTCGCCTGAATAAAATTCATTGTTGCCTTAATTTAATATATTTTACGTCAGGGGGTAGCAAGGCACTAAAGATTTAAAAAAAAATACTATTTTCAGAAAAGGAGTTAATTTCGAAAAATAATTATTTAATTCTAAATTCAAGATAATTTAAAACTAAATTACACCCATCAAAAACTGGCAAATTTCACCAATGAAAAGACTACACATTTTTCCTGCTAGCAACACTGACTAGAACTTAAATTCCCTCCAAAAATCTTCATCTCTGTTTGACAGAACAAAAATCGTGACCATTTTAAATGGAAGACTTATAATAATTATAATATTTGAAACACAATGCTTTAAGGCGGGTATCAAGATCATCAATCTTGTACTAAAAATCGTTTGTGTTTAATTACTTTTAACTTAATTATAACGGCCTGGTATGTGTGAAGGACGTTATAATTTCGTAATAGGGTTAAAGATGTTTTGTTTTTTTTGGTTTGGCCTATTATTTATGTTATTTAGTTGCGGTGGCCCGAATGTTTTAGTAATAGTCAAGCTGTATAAAGAGTTTGACCGGGGAAGCACTGTCATGTCTTTTTTCTGCTGCCAGCGTTGTTGTTTCGATTTAAAAGAGCCATAATAGTATAATAAAAGAGCCATACCAGTATGATAAAAGAGACATCCTAGTATGATTAAAGTGATATCCTAGTATGAAAGAAAGACAGAAAGAGAAAGAAAGAAAAATGCATTTATTGGCATTACAGCAGAGAAAATACACCTTATAACAATAAAAAAAAAAAACAGAAAATAATGATTGTAATGCCAAAAGGGCCTCAGCTCAGCACATTGTCAGAAAATAATACAAAGTGTTCCACCTGACGCTGATTTTCAGCTGCAACCCACGAGTGCCATACGCGAGATTAATAAACAGGGAAGTGTGTGTCCGTTTTAATAAATTAGGTATCAGAATAAATAATTTAATAAAAGATAGGATAATATTGAAAAGCTCACAAAATCAAATATACTTTATTGATATACATGAGTGTGTTTGTTGTGCTGTGAATCATAATAACTACTTATAATAATAAATCTATCAGATCATCTTTTTATAGAAAGAAAGTAGGTAAGTACCTTCAAGGCAAAATCATGTGACTGCGTTGTTCTTCTAAAACTACGATACGGAATGGATTTAGTCGCGGTTCTTATTATAAAATTTAAAGTATATGACAATAATAATGGAATAATAAGAGATTAAAACCGATTAAATGCAAAAAAAAAAAAAAAAACAGATTGATAATAATTAACATTAACAGCCAGCGTTGACGTTATGACGTCGACCGGTGCAGCATATAATGAGATATATAAATATGATATAAAAATAAAATAATAACTTAAAGCAAATGACTATACAATATTTAAAATGGCAACTTTCCGCTAAGTCGGAATGGACTTGTGCGCCACAGGCTTACAATCTGTGCGCGCAGCTATCAGAAAAACTATTTGTATGACATTTTTACATCTCTGTTACCTAACAATTATCATGGCGCAATGGCGTTTAGTAATAGAATTGTGTTAAGTAATAACAAAGGATGTATTGGGTGATTATGTAGGTAATATTTTCCTAACTAGTTTTTGTGAAATTTGTGGTGTAGATGACCAACTCGATGACCCTATGTACAGACGAAAGAATAAATTATGAGACCAAATAAAGGCTCATACAGACCAGCGCGATTTCGCGGGCGCGACACGGATTGCGATATCGCGCTGGTCTGTACGAGCCTTGACAGGTCAATGAGAAAATGGTAAGTGTGATATTATATTTAGATTTATGCATCGTGATTGTAATTAATTTGATTACTATTAAATACATTGAATTATATTGGTTAATTATATAAATTAAGACATTATTTATTTATGGAACAATTTTAACAAACCGTAGTGTGCTGCAGTTGTATAATTAAGTTTAACCGTAAATTACAGAAACTAGGTGGCGTTCCTGAGTATAAGGGATGAATGCGGTAGCGAAAACACAGACTCCAATACAGCCCCACTCACAGAAGAGCAAACTCCCAGCAGCCTACAGCCTAGGAGATCCCAGGCCAAAGCCTGTAGGCCATGACCCTTTTTTTTTTTTTGAGGTTGTGAAATCATCAAATAACTTCTCCCGCTCTGGGCGGAGCGGGAGGGCGTGTCAGACTCTTACTGCCTAAAACCCACCCGTGTTCCTTCGGTTGCCCTGTCGCCGGGGGTCACGATCTCCCTTTCGGTTTTCTTCGCAACCCCGGCAGGCATCGGCCCTAGTGGACCCCTTCAATTCTGCTGACATCTCTTTGAGGCGCGCTCGGAACAACGCGCCGTCGACCCGGGCCTGGTCCTTATCGGACGGTGAGCCACCCATTGCTCACCGCCCGCAAGCCCGCGCCTGCGGTGGCCGGAAATCGCCTCGCGATTCCCGACGCCCTGGGCGTCTCCTCCTGCGGCGGTTAGGGGCGTGAGGGCGCGAAGTTTGCCTCTCCCTCACGCGTTCCGCCTCCTCCTTCGCGAGCATTACCGCTTCGCAGAAGGAGGTGACGGCCTCCCATTTCCTCTCGCTCCGTACCATGGCCTGAACCAGGGCCGGATGCGAGAGATCACCGCCGCCGATCGCCTCCACGAGGACACGGCGATGCTCCGCCCAAGCTGGGCAGACCTCCACCGTATGCTCCACCGTGTCCTCCGGGCGATCCACACAATGGTGACACCCGGGCGTTTCCTCCCGCCTTATCCTGTGCAGGAACCTCCCGAAACAGCCGTGTCCGGTGAGGACCTGCGTCAGGCGGAAGGTGAGGACGCCGTGGCGCCTCTCTAGCCACTCCTCAAAGAGGGGTCTTATCGCCGCAATTGTGGCGTGCCCAGCGCTGGGTTGCGACAATCGCACTCTCCATGACGCCATGAGATCCCGCCGGAGCTCCGTCCGCTGTGCCGCGATTTCTCGCGGCAGCGGAGTTAAGCCCCGGCGTTTTGCCTCCTCGCGCCACTCCCAAATGTGCGCGAACCGTGCGGTATCCTCGGGCCAGCCGGATGGCCATGACCCTCTGGGACGCGTTCAACCGGCGGGCTGGCCGCAGCCTTATTGAACGCGCCCACACCGGCGCCCCGTAAAGGGCCATGGACCGCACGACCCCCGCGTAGAGCCTCTGGCAGGAGGCGTTTGGATCCCCTAGATTGGGCAGGAGCCGCTTCAACGCAGCCCCAGCCCGCTCCAGTCTGGGAGCCAAACGAGGCCATGACCCTGAGGTTGGTACAGTGAACCAACACCAGAGTACACGATTAAGTTTGAGTATGATTAAAGAGACATCCTAGTATGATAAAAGAGACATCCTAGTATGATTAAAGAGACATCCTAGTATGATAAAATTTTACTTTCTTTTTTACAAAATATATGTCTATTTTTGTCCTATATGTATATCACTTTCTAAGATTATCTACTTAGTATATACTTGTAAATACCAAGTTTAGTTTTATGTTTATGTTAGACTACTATTTTCATTTGAATAAACTTTATTTATAAACGTGTGGCAACAATAAAAGAACAATAATTCTATTGTATTCTAAGGATACAAGTGATACGGCACATGAGACATTTCTGCTTAGTCTCCAGGATAACAAAGTATCTACGATGCCTCTGGTATTCCATGGCTGGCGGTGCCCACTTACCAGGAGGCGTAGTTGTTTTGGTCAATTTAACGGGAAATTTCGATCATTTTGTGTGACTATTATTTAGCTTGAAGCATCTGAAAATCAAAGGGCAATGGAGAGTATTATGCTTGATGTTTCCCTGTTTGATCGATTCAGAAATGAAGAGATCCGCAGGAAAACCAAGGTAACCGACATAGCAGGAAGAATTGCCAAACTTAAGGGGCAATGGGCACATTTGTTCGCAGAACTGGTACCTAACTGGATTGGCGAACGCGTACTGAAAGGCGCAGCGAAGGAAAGAGGACGGACCAATGACCTGCTGAAGGCATTAGGAAACCGCTGGATGTGCGAAGCACAGGACCGGTCGGTGTGGCAACGCTTGGTTCGGCTGAATGAAATGAATGAAACGATGATGATAAACGGAAATCGGTTTCCAAATTAAAACGGAAAAGAACGCAACCAAATACCGTATCACTTATAAAAATATCTTTATACGCGAAACGGACGAAACATGTTTTTGAAATCGTTTTCCATACGCGTAGGTAATAGAAATGTATGTTCCACGCTCGTTCGGAAACTCGTGTCCAGTTCACCACTCTTTTGTTCATTTTATCGTTCAGAAACGCGAGGGTTGCCAGTGCAAAAATATATTTTTACAACCTTTTGTTTATTGTTGTTTATAGTCTGTGAATGATTGGATGGCGCTTTGAAAGTTTTGTATTTCGAATTCGCAACGATTTATTTAGAAAATCGTTTGTCGCATAGGCGTTTCTTTGTAAAATAATGATTTTTGTTGTGAAGGCTCATGATTTTTGTCGGATGATGTCGTCTTTGACCAAATATAAGGAAAGTACTAAAAATGACTGGATGATACATCAGCCCGTAGATTTTCATGCCTTGATCTTACATATGGAATTATATGCGAGAATCCACTACACTTGGTTTATAAAGAAATTAGTGATAAAAAATGACGCTGGTGGATATCTTCTTTAAGTAATGTCAAAGTGTTTTTGTTGCCATTGAAATGTCTACCATTACATCTTAGTAAAAGTAAAAGGCCCTTGTGCATTTAAAATATCACTACGCGTGGCGATACTTCACTTTGGCGCACCCTAAGCGGCAAAACCAATGCTAACATGACCTGTCTCATATTTTTACCAAGGCATGATACATTTTTAACGGGCTTTAAGAAAGGAGGAGTATATAATATAGGGTGGCAGGGACTTCGATGCAAAAACTGTAACCATGGATTCAGTACCCCCTACGTTGAAATTTTTCGTCGGCTATTTAAAAAAAAACTGGTGTTTCATAGAAAAGTGCAATGTAAATGTAATGTACATTTACATTGCACTTTATATACGCGGTCAAAATGTATGGAACAGCTGATTTAAAAAAAAAAAAACTAAGCTAACCATTCATTAAACAAATGACTAATTTTCAAAAAAGAATTCCATATTCCAAATTTGTATTTAGAATTCTTAGTGAAAAAAGAAAAAAATTGGAGCAGTTGATTGAAACGGCAGAACGGCAATTTCATAGGTTAAGACCTAATCTTAATTTTACTACCTCACAGTACAGTACAACCCTACCCACATTTCGGATCATAACCCTTTCCCCGGCCAACAATGTGCGGTGCGAAAATATTGTCTTTTTTCAACAAAGAGACTAAATACAATGTACGGGGAAAATATTCCGATGCGTATGTACGTTGATATCATACGGTCTACGGTTGTTGCTTTGTAAATATGTGGAATCGGGACATATCGTGTGCATTCGTGTTTCCGTAGGTATTGATTTAATTGTACTTAGTTGTACCCTGCATGTACTGTTTCACAAGGAGTGCTGAAGATTGTAAGACCATCTTTGCATTGTATAAACTCAAATCTCTTTGATATTACATAATTGCATAGCATAGCTGTGAGCACTATGTACTAAAGAGTACCGGTTAATATGTCTTGCATTGACTTGAATGTGCCATGGCAGCTGTGAGTATGTCATGCTCACTCAGATGTTTCGCTGATGGTGGCGCGTGTGTTGGATCATTTAGCTCCCTTCAAATTGGTTGAGCCGAATGGTGCTAATCCATGCGTCATGTTCGCGAACGGGCGCCGTCAGTTGGGACTGGTCATCTCTTAGCTGCACAAGGCTTACTTTTATTTTTTATTTATTTTTATTTTTGAATTGTTCTTTGTTTTATCCCTCTAACGTGCACGTCTTTTTACATTGTTCTCACATGTATAATTACAACATGAATGATGTAACCAATATTTTGTAACAATTTTTTATTTAAAAGTGTCCGTGGAGTTTCTTGCACGTTCTTCTCCATAGGTACCTACTACGCTTTGGAATCGACAACTAGCTTCATATTTCTGACTGACCGATTCCTTGACAATTCAAAAGTGCCTGTAAATGGTTTAATTGAAATAAATTCTTTGAGTTTGAGTTTGACTTTTTGAGTCCACCAATCCACTAATTGGTTTCATTGGGGTTCCGTTTTTAAAATAATTTATAATTGTTGTTTGGGAATGAATATGGGCGTAGCGTGATTGACAGACGAGCGATGGACCATAACGCGAGCCGTCCACCGCGAGCTAAACTAATTTAGTTTCCAGTTAGTTTAGTTTAGCTCGCCTGTTTTTCATACATGTGGGTGGACGCACATGTATGAAAAACAGGCGAGCTACACAGCTGGTTGGCGTGCAGTGCTTTAATAGTTATTTATGCAACTGTTGTATAATAATTTATTTATTTGGCACCTTGAATACTTGCTCACTTAAACATACACGTACAAAAATCACATACAGTTTTAGGCACTGTGAACTCGTCACTTAGAACTTATCACTAGCAGAGAACTTAATGATTACAGGACGTGTTAGTTATCGTTATTTGATATAGTTACAAAATAAAAAATAAAAATTAATTATGTTCACAAATACGATGGAAAGTACAGAAATATTTAATTAAAGAACAAAAACCAGACCTAAAAAAATTAGAAATGGAAGTGGATACAATTTTAATAATAGGCCGCTTGTGTCGCCCAGAGGCCTTGATACTCCGAGCTGGTTAAAAGTCTCGTACGAAATTGACGAAAAGGGTTAGAGAAGGTGTCGGTGCTATTGGTTCGTGTAACGATTTTATTATAATTTCCCACTAGACGATTCATGGGTGTGGTGCTACAAAGGTTAGTACGACTTGCAGTTGTGGCAAAGGTAATGGTCTCGCGACCAGATCGAATACTTTTCATAATAAGGGGTATTAAAACACGAATGTGGGTTTAAAGTAGTTTAATAGTATCACATGAGTGTTTTTATACCCAATTATGTACAATTGCATACACGACTTTATCTACACCCATGATATGAATCCTCTATAAAAGGTTCTGAAACCATAGGATGTGTTGTACAATATTGTTTTCTGTACTTTTCTATAGAAATGTCCTGTGCTGCATTAGAAATATCTGGTGGTGGTTTATTAAAGCTTGTATCACTCATTTTTGTAAACAACAAAGTAATAATATTTTGCAGTACTATTATCGAACAAAAAAGGCGATATACGACGTGAATTTGAACAACTTTTTTTTTTTAAATTACGGCGCTTTGGTTGTGAAACGCGCGTACATGACAATGTTCTTTTTTTTTAATTCGAGTTGTATAGTGAAATTTAATACAACATTATAACACTTGTTTGGATGATATTATGGTTGCTATGACGCTGGCTTTTTTAATGTTGGCAATAAGCTAACTGTTTCAAAAACTTTTATAGAGGATTTAAAGTATGGGTGAAGATAAAAATAAAATGTATTTTAAAAATAGTATTGGCTAATATAACCCTAAATTTAAATATATCTAACTTTGTATTTTTTACTAACACGGGAAATAGTAATTACCCGTGTTAGTAAAAAATACACAACACGCACTGGTCACGACTGACCATGGCCTCAACTTTACACTTAGTCAGCTGACTGTTCAGAATTTATGCTCCTAATACTATACATGTGACCTAGATCTAATATTGGACGTCCAATATAGAATGCTAGATACTATTGATTAAAAGCAGCAAAGATTTGGATTATGACTTCAAGAAAAACCTCGGTCATATGTAATTACCGACTATGACTCACATAACAACATCACGCCTATAATCCCCGATAGGACAGGCAAAGGTGTACCTATAGACTAGGGATGTACAGATTTATCCACTCGGGCACGTTATGAGCCAAAGTCGGGCCTAAGAAAAATAAGTAGATAAACTTTTTAAAGAATTTAATTAAAGTACCTTCTTTGAATAACTTCCAATATTCATCGTTTCTAGAGTCTGACCACGCTAAGTTTGCTTAAGAAAAAAACGGTGGAATTTGAAAATCTATAGTTGGCAACACCATCCTGTCCTACGAAAAAGGAATTTGATACTTTGTTATGTTTATATTCAGATTTATTCCTGGTAAATAATAGTCACTTTAGCACGATGCAGTGTGGATTTGATACAGTTTAGTCATCGTATGGAGGTAGAGCATAGGTACGGCATAGTCTATTACACATAATCTATTATGCAAAAAACAAAAGGCAAAATATCAAAATCATTAGATCTACTTACAACCCCGAAACTGACATAACTGACTGATGTAAAAGTAAACCATATATAAAACTTTTTGGGATTGCCCATTTATTCCATTGCAGACCAGATACTATATTTGGCTCCAGATAACTTGTCGCTACACGTAATATTATTATTATTGCTTCCAAATTTTCATTTCCTAAGCGGTTTCGATTTTTCGTTTCGTTAAAACTCATATCTGAAAACGTTTGTTCATAAATATCCGAACTCACCCGAGTGCTACCGAAGACCGTATCGAAAATTCACATCACATTCACGCAATACCAGTCTAATGTAAGCACAGAACAGGTAAAAGAGGAGACCTCTTTTATAACCCGACTACGGCGAAGCAAAAAGGAGGGTTATGATCTGTTCTGTGAATGTAAGTATACAACATTGTTAACGTTTATCTTATAATTTTCTTTAAGTTTTCGCATTTTTAGGGGTCCATATCAAAGTGGTAAACAGGAACCCTTATGGTGCAACTTAGTCTGTCTGTCCGTCTGTCTTTCACAACTGGATATCTCAAGAACTACTAATGCTATCAACTTGAAATTTGGAATAGTTTTAGATGACATTCGCCCAACTATTTTGCAAATAAGAAAAAAACCCCATTCAGTCCCCGTTGCAAATAAATATATATACATATATATTTAACGGGGGTCTAAAAATCGAACTGGGGCTACTAGGACATGTGGAATATCATATTATTATGAAAGAATGCTATTTGCACATTCACAAACATTATTCTTTTTTTTTAAGGCCGCATAGTTTTCGACTTTAGACAAAAATGTAAAAAAATTATAATACCGTTCCCCTTTATCTCCGAAGTTTACACAGAGAAAAATCTGAAATTATTCTATGTGGTAGAAGTTTATATAAAGATTACAAGAAAAATAAAACGATCTCTCTAAATAGCACACTGAGGATCTTCTTTTAGGCAACCTTAAAAGTTAAAGTTAAATATAAAACTAATTCCAAATTTCAACACACAACACACACTCACATTCATACACAAACACTTACATACAACACACACATCCACACCTCAATCAACGCCATACCTTCACTTCTTTTGATTTGTAAATTATTTTTTTATTTTTGCGATGTTTAGTAGTTGTCCTAGAGCTGTAAAAAATCTGGCCTAAAACATTGTTGCGGAGGGACACTGATCTTCTAAGATACAGGTTCGAACCTAGTTTAGAGGTCACCACCTAGCATAAGCCTCTTAATGTATGTACTTCTACTATACCATTGTAATAGTTTTTTAGGCTTAGTTCATTATGTTTTTTTTTTTTTTTTTTCTGAAGTCATCAACAAAAATTACATTAATTCCACTATCGGTCAAGAGATGACGCTGACTTAAAACTGCAATATTCTATACCACAGTGTTATAATTCTCTGATGAATATAAATTTATGTAAATTTATTTATATATGATGGTACTCTGGACTCGGTCTTGTTTGAATTTCTTGGCTGGTCGAGGTCTGTGCATCGCTGCATTAGAATCACAGCATTTCGCTAAAGTCCCATGTAATGCCCGCGAGTCTATTGCCATCGACCGGACACTAATCCAGACTCCGGCCTGCTACTAAGAAATTCCAGATGAAAGACCCTATAACACCTTGCCCGACGTGGAAATTGAACCCTGGACCTCATCCTCAGCGGTAGAGCTTGCGACCACTACACCATCGAGGCAGACCATGACTCATGAACTCATATTCTAGATAGGATTTCGTTTTATTTGATTTAGTTGTGGTAGCTACCCCACACAAATTCGAATACCACTACCTGCTATGTCAATAACAGTGACAGGAACTTACCATACCATCCACATAGTAAATGGGAAACAATACGTATTATTGAAGCTAACTCAAAACCTACTCAAGTAAAGTTAATAAAATTTATATGGGACCTCTGAAGTATGACCTATCAAACAAAAAAAAGAATCATCTTCATAATTATTGGCGGAGTAATCACGTAACAAGAACAGAAAAAAAAAAAAAAAAAAACTGAGCACCTCTTCCTATTGGAAGTCGGTCAAAAACATTAAGAATTTAAGATACATCAACTGGCTTCCCCAGAGGTCTAACTTCACTCTTGCTGATCATTTTAAATGTTCCGTACCCAAAGGGTGTCAACGGGACCTTGTTACTAAGTGTCTGCTGTCCGTCCGTCCGTCTGTCACAGGGCTGTCTGTCTTCTGAACCGTAATAAGTAGGTAGACACTTGAAATTTTCGATTTTTTTTGTGTTTCGTATACGTGTTTTTTTACTAAAGCATATAAAAATGTAGTGTTAAATATAGTGCGGTGGTTCGGAACCGTTCGTGTGCGAGTCTGACTTGCACTTTGCCACCTTTTTATTAAAGTTTCCTGTAAAAAAAGGTCAAGTAACCACACTTTGTCTTCTCGAACATTGGTATTACAACACGTAAGTAAGAATATCACTCAAGATAAGACAAAAAGGCATTACAAGCAAAAACAAAACCACAAAAGAAAAGAACCGCGCAAAAACCTCCACAAGTACTTTGCCAACAATAAACACACGTATAAACTTAATTTAACTGCAAACCATCTTAGCACTCACGAAATAACATATTAACCACCGCTCACGTCAAAAATCTCACTTCAAAAGATCTCCATTGAAAGACAACAAAAAAAAAAACATAAGCACAGCTCTTTTTTTACAATTAATCAAACGTGCCAGTACAAAAAAAAACCTCTCTAAGAGTTTAAAAAGTTTGCACCGATGCATTGACGGACCTCCTTTCAACGAATATCAAAATGACAGTTGATTTATGATTTTCCATTGTGGCAACACAGCGTTCGTTATGGCGCGAAACTCATTTATATTGCTAATGACATTTCGAGATGTTTAAAATGGCGGCTAATAATGGGCGGCAAAAAGTTTTTTATTTTATAGTTTTTTAAGATTATCTCGTGTGTTATTGTGTTTTGTGATTAATTTTTATCGTTTGTCGGCCTTTGACATTATTGCAATTACTTTGGCGTTGGTTAATTACGTGTTTAGTTGATGTATTGTGAGGAGATTTATTTCAATGATTAATTCTACATGTCTTTGAAAGAAGATTAAGGAACTATAGTCTCGAATTAAGCCTCTCACACCATTCGCATTCTCGAAGTGTTTTACTGTAAGTGCATTCACCCATATGACACACAACAATGACGATATGAAGGATGTACTAAAGTAAAGCCGTTGAGTATACTAATTTGTGGAACTCTTAATGGAGTTGGGCAGGACACAGTGATGACAGGTGGACTCAGGCTGTGACTAAGTGGCGTCCAAGGACTGAACTTGACGAAGTGTCGGTCATCCGGCGGTGAGATGGGTGCACGATATTTTTACCATCGCGGGTAGAACTTGGATGAGGCTATCACAGGAAAGTGGGGATTGGCACAATAAAAGAGAGGCCTATCCTCAGCAGTGGGCGGGACCCAGGGAATCGAACCCAGGACCTCAGTAGTCGCGCTTGCGACCACGAGACCAACGGGGCTGTCGAATATATATATATTATGAGCATTTCTCAATTTTTCCCCCTGACTGGAGGCTTTGAGTGTAGCAGCTTAAGGCAACCACAGGATTGACCGGTTAAATAGTCATGACCTCAGAGGTCAGCTACGAGATGCCCAACAGAAAAAAAATTTCTTTGACCAGAGTCTTAAAATTCGTCTAAAATTAAAATCTGTATATTAAGGATATATGATTCTAAATATAATTAGCTAAACTTATTCAGATTCTAAATTTCTGTTTGTTTTTTGTTTTAATTAGGTTTTTTATACAAAAAACCCGTAAAATGTTAGCTAACAACAACATAACAAAAGTTCTTATTTTGTTACTTGGAATTGTATGAATATCTTAAAATAATAACACGATTTTTTTTATGAATTTATATTTTACTTTATAAATCATAAATCAAATAAAATCTTTACTAAAGAAAAACTGTGAAAACAAACAAAATAAATTGTTTTTTTTAGCAATACTAGTAATTTTTGTTACTATTCGAACACTTTCTAGTAATAAAGTTTCATTTTCTTGAATAAAAAGAAGGATACCATTATTCATTTTTATTAAAAAAATATATCTATAATTAATCTTTTAATCAAGTGCTTTTTGTGTTTAAATTTGAAGACAATAAGTATAATTATCAGCACTGTTTTGGGACAGTAACAAAAAAAGAAGTGTTGGTAACATAATCGGAAATATAAGGCCTTTTTTTTTTTTTTTTTTTTTTTTTTTTTTTTTTTTTTTTTTTTTTTTTTTTTTTTTTTTTTTTTTGTGGGTGGGAAATCATCAAATAACTTCTCCCGCTCTGGGCGGAGCGGGAGAGCGTGTCAGACTCTTACTGACTAAAACCCACCCGTGTTCCTTCGGTTGCCCTGTTGCCGGGGGCCACGATCTCCCTCTCGGTTTTCTTCGCAACCCCGGCAGGCATTGGCCCTAGCGGACCCCGTCGATTCTGCTGACATCTCTTTGAGGCGCGCGTGGAACACAACGCGCCGTCGACCCGGGCCTGGTCCTTATCGGACGGTGAGCTACCCATTGCTCACCGCCCGCAAACCCGCACCTACGGTGGCCGGAAATCGCCTCGCGATTCCTGACGCCCTGGGCGTCTCCTCCTGCGGCGGTTAGGGGCGTGAGGGCGCGAAATTTGCCTCTCCCTCACGCGCTCCGCCTCCTCCTTCGCGAGCATTACCGCTTCGCAGAAGGAGGTGACGGCCTCCCATTTCCTCTCGCTCCGTACCATGGCCTGAACCAGGGCCGGACGCGAGAGATCACCGCCGCCGATCGCCTCCACTAGGACACGGCGATGCTCCGCCCAAGCTGGGCAGACCTCCACCGGCGGGCCTAGCACACACACTTGACTCACTATCATAAAATGGAAACAAAAGTAAAATACAAGTGTATACATAGTTACCTACTGACAATTATTACCTCCTCTCTTGATCTCGTAGCCGCGAGCGCTACTCCTGAGCATGAGGTCCTGGGTTCGATTCCCAGGTCAGGCAAAATGTAATTGGGTTTTTCCATTAGAAATTTCTCGGTAGCAGTCCGGAGTCTGGATTTGTGCCCGGTCGATGTACATAGACTCGCCCCATTACTTACATGGAACTAAAATATAACTGGCAAAATGTGATTGTGCTATAGGTACACCTCTGCCCAACCCTTTAGGAAACAAAGCGTGATGTTATGTTTTGTCTGTGAAGATGCTTGTCAGTTTAGCATGCATAAATGCCTAAAAGAATGTGACACATTAGACACATTAGACCATGTCCTGAATTGAAGCAAAATAAGTTTCATCCAGGTACATTTAAAAGAATATATTTTTAATTACAACTAACTTGATAAAAATAACAAAACTTTATACTAACTCAACTAAAACTATTCACAAACTAAAATATGGCGTCGAAAAATTCTTCCGCGTCGCTGTCGACTGGTAATGTACCCAAGATACTGGCGGCATTGCCACGTTGTATGGCAATGGTTAGTGCCTGGAAAAGGTGATAACAAAAAAAAAAAAAAAAAAAAACTACGTACCTAAACCTCCGCCTAATCATTCGAGGATTACAAGCATGATATAATTATGTTATGTTACTAAAACCATAACAAAGATAACAGTACCCGTTACGCTATCTATACATACGAGTAGTTAAAATACAATATCTACTGACCTACCCACAATTAGATAACTTGGTGTAGAAGACACAGGGGCTCGTGGCTAAGTAATAACACCCGCATGGTCGGGGATGAGTGGCCATCCATTACATATCGGGACCTCTCCGTGCCTCGGAAAGCACTTTAAGCCGCGTTGATCCCGGTTGTCATTCGTAAATCTTTGACAGTCGTTGCGGGTGTTCAGAAGTCCAAAGTCTGACAGCCAGTCTTACCAAGGGGTATCGTGTTACCCAGTAACTGGGTTGTGGAGGTCAGATAGGCAGTCGCTCCATGTAAAATACTGGTATTCAGCTGCATCCGGATAGACTGGTAGCCGATCCTAGGAAAAAGCTAGGCAGATTTCTGTCTGCAAATCAGAGAAAACAGTTTCAACTCTGGTATGCACACTACCTTACAGAAAACTGTCACAGGAATTGTCCCCCAAAAATACCTTTCTGACCCAGAAATCGAATTTTGAAGTTTAAACTCAAAAGCTGCGCTGGATAAAACAATAAATCGGTTGATTACTATTTCATTATAATGTTTTACAATGATTAATTCTGCCCGTCTTAATAACAAAAGAATCGTCTATTAATAACATCTTCTAGAATGTTACATTCGCCAATACTTGATGAATTAGCAAAAAATATTGGCTAAGAGACCAATGACATTCGAATCTATGTAGCTTGTTTTGATTCGGCTTTAATTATGTCTAAGCTGCACTGTTTTTAAATGAACTCCTGGATTAGATTCCCATGTCAGGAAAAATGTTATTAAGTTTTTCCATTTTAATCATTTTTATGTAGCCCAGTTTGGACTATTGCCTGGTTGATGATGCGGACGGTTCGCCCGCTTTTACATATCACTAAAGGCATAGACAAGTAACTGATTTTACGTCGGGTGCAGACACGCGGACTACTTATATTTAATTTTTTTAAGTGTTTCACACGTATATTTATTATTTTATTTTATTTAATATTCATTTCTGTATCTATCTATCCGTGAATTCATTGCGGGCCCTATCAGAATACCAGCGCTGCCACTTTTTTTGTTTTTTTAAATGTCGCAGCGCTGGTATGCTGAGATAGAAGACTGTTGGCCTCGTACAGGACTTTCTGTTATTTTTTAATTTGTTTTTTATTTTTTTATTAATGTTTTAATGAGTGTGTTTTAGTTTAATTTGTGATTTCCTGTGCGAGTCTCAATAAATACTTTTTCTTTCTTTTCTTTCTTTCTTCTTTCTTTTACATGGGAGTTAAAAATAACTGGTGACAGTTGATGAAATGACAGTTATGCTAACCTTTGCATTATCCCAAAGTATTATTATGCCACACACATAAAGTAAGTAAGTAAGTATTATAAAGTAGTTAAGTAGTAGTATGCTAATAAAAGTTATGCGAAAACGTTATGCCAAATAATATTATGCCTCAAAATTTAGCCAAGAGTCTCCTCTTGGCATAATCCCTTGCTTCATAGGTTCGAAAAATTCGTCTGCTCGGCAACGTTAATAACGCAATGGACGTGAGTGTACTGTCAAAATGAAACCCATTGCGATCAATTGTCATTTCAGGTGTGTTACGCAAGTTCACCGTAGATCAGCTGATCCAGGTACTTTTCTTTGAGTAACAATATGGTTATAATGTCCATTTCATCTTCATTTTTTTGCAAAGAAACAATTAACATCAGAGTATCATACACCCATTTACAAAGTAACTCTTCGAATCGAAATCCTATTCAAAAGTACTTCAATACGGAATCAAAGAGACAGTCAAAACGACCCAATCTTTACGTTCAAACCCACACCTTATTTACACATGAAAACTACAAGCCATTCAATTTTCAACTTTATGTTTTGATGCCAAAACTAAGGAAACCGATTTAGAGGTGCAAACTAAAGTTGGTGATCGAGGAATGGTGTACGTGGCGTACGGGACCGATTTTCCATTCGAATGTTTTTTTTGTGCAATCGAGAATGGGTGCATCGGTTAATCGAATAGTCGGAATCAAGTATCGATGGAGTTTTCCATCGATTTGAGCAAGGATTGGCAGACTTGGAGATTTGAGGGTTTTCAGATTTGATTTTAGGGAAATATGAGTGCAGTGACTACGTCGAATTGTGTTTGTTGTTTCGTGTTGAGCGTGATAACGCATAGAATGAAGTGTTTTATACATAGTTTGGACTAGGTCCTGTGCTAAATAGTTAGTATGAAGAGATTACAAAAAAATCGGCCAAGTACTTGTCGGACCACGCACAATGAAAGGTTCTGTAGTTGTACAAAATAATTTCATTGTATCACACTTTTAAAATGTCAGTCGCCGACTGCATACTCTTTTCGTTGCAATCTGAAATCGTGCGACAAAAAAATATTGTTTTTGATAACAGAAAGAAATAATTCTCACATTGTGATTACATTTTGACGTATGAATACATTACCTGAAATAATTGTCCTGCTTTTGAAAACAAATGACATCAGCTTTTTTAAAGCAAACAGCACTTCTTTGTCAGCGATTTCGTCCGCCTTAAGGCTCCTAGACATAGTGCTGGCGGCAATGCCACCGGCCTTGCCGCACAACGGAGCCACCAAACAATGGAGTGCCGCTCGGCAAAAGCCGGCGGTTCGTGCCGCTGGCACTATGTAGGAGCCTTAAGGTGGACGAAATCTCTGACAAAAAAGTAAAATTTTAAACCTGCTGCATTAATCTGCCTTTATATCCCGAGGGAATTTCGAAAAATCCGGCCTTTTTCCCAATCTACACCATACCTCTGTCCAAATTTCTGCTTTCTAGTGTGTAAGCTGGGCGGTGATGAGTCAATCAATGAGTGCGTCAGGATATTTCTTTATTATGCATTATGCTTTTGAACAAGAACTCGTGGTCGCGACGGGCAGAGGGCACTTTCCGGTTTTCCTGTCAAAAAGTGGCATAATGAACGCGACGATCGCATATTCGGACTACGATAGCATTTAATAGAACGCGGGCTTTTATGGTCTATGGTCTGTTTCTGCTACCAAACCGCATTGCTGTGTTAAAGTTTGAACTGATACAGGCGTAATTATAAGGACATACGTTTTTAAATTTTTCGACGTTCTCCATGATCGTTGGTTGGTGCTAAAGGTTGTAAGTGGCAGTAACCATATTCCATAGGGTGGGTCGTCGACTTTTAACACAAAAAACCGGCCAAGTGCGTGTCAGACCACGCACAATTAAGGGTTCCGTAGTTAGGATGAATTTATCCCAAGAACAAACTTAATATCGTAATCAAATGGACCAAAGGACACAGCGGTTCGCGGGTCAATGATGCAGCAGACGAACTTGCCAGAAGGGGGTCGAGCATGGCACTAGTGGGGCCTGAACCCATCGCGCCAATCCCTTTCGGGTACTTACGCACTCTGGTAAGGAAATGGACCAGGGAACAACATCACAACTATGGGTGGACCACGGTGAGTGCAAGCAGGCTAAGGAGGCACTCCCTACAATCGACGGCCGCCTCACGAAACAGGTTCTCCGATTAACAAAACAGCAGCTGCGTATAGTTACAGCAGTTGTAACTGACCATGGGTCATTTAATAAACATCTCTTTGTCATAGGAGTCACAGACAGTCCGCTGTGCAGAGCCTGCATGGAGGACGACGAGACAGCAGCTTATGTGCTGTTAAACTGTCCGGTGGTCGCCACATATAGGATACCCGACGTGAGATTGTCAATGACACCAAGGCGTTGGTGGCCTTCTTTGAGGAGCTGGGGTGGATCGAATAACCGATTTTCCCACCCGTAAGCAAAATACGCGCGTTGACGTGGAGTTGCGGATACCAGCCCGTATTACCATTACCTATCGTAGTTGAAAAACATGTTCTCCCATATATTCCAACTGCAAATGTAAGTTTGTACGCACAATATTGAGAGATTTACCATGTTATTTTTAAGACCATAGACTTACAGGTTTTCCTGTAATCTATATAAGTATAGAACTATTTTCTGTATGTTTTCCAAAATTTTAGGGGGAAAAGAGTCAATTGGTCTGGCAATATGGTCAATTTTCGTCTATTTTCTTAAACAACTTTAAAACGATTTATTTAAAAATTATTTAAAAACAAAACGATTCGAGACCCACACAATCAGCCCTTTCATTTGATATATCATTCGATATAGTTTGCAAAACTTTTATATTTTATATTCTTATTTGCATCCCAAAAATGACTCCGTAATCAAAATTAATTAATTTACGTTACTTGCGAGTCTTTGGGTCACAGAAATTCATAATGTGTACCAAATGTCAACTTAATCGGTCCATTAGCTTCGGAGAAAATTGGCTGTGACAGACGGACAGACAGGCAGACACGAGTGATCCTATTAGATCCTATAAGGGTTCCGTTTTTCCTTTTGAGATCCGGAACCCTAAAAAACTGACTAAAAGTACAAGAAAATAAGCCCTCACCATAATCTACTATTGCATTTTTTTCTACAAACTTTTGGCGTGTTGCCAGATGCTATTTTGGTATAGAAACTACACTCATTACCTGGAAGGTAATTAGGTTTTTAGTCTATGATGTGACGAGATTCGAAATTTCGACGTTACTGGAGAGCATCATGCAGCAGTTTGTGTCCTGGAACCAAAACATAATAATTTGCAGGGCAAGTGATGTGCAGGACAGGTCAAGGTAACAGTTTACAGCTGCTCTGCACAAGGTACAAAATCACATGACACTTCACATGATACTTTACGCTTTTCGCGTCGTTACGGGTCGTCTGAAGCCCGAAAGTCTGACAACCAGTCTTAACAAGAGGTATCGTGTTACCCAGTAACTGAGTTGCGGAAGTCAGATAGGCAGTCGCTCCATGTAAAATACTGGTATTCAGGTGCATCCGGTTAGACTGGAGGTCGACTCCAACATAGTTGGGAAAAGGCTAGGCAGATTGATTGATCGACTTCGCATGATTTTCACTTTTAGATTAATATTGACCAGCTATGAGTATACGGTAACCCCGCTGACGTTTGCTATTTTCTGGTATGAACGCAACGCCTCGACGGTTGGAAACCTCCAGATGTTGTTAGTTTTTCTAACTGAACAGACAGCTGTGCTGCTGGGGAGTATGTTGCGCCACTTCTTCCCAGCTAAAGCACTAGGAAGTGGTGAAGGGGTGGCGTTTTCGGGGGACTCTTTATTAGTGGCTTTTGTGCACATGATAATTATTCAGACTTATTACAGTTGTACTAGCAATCATGTAATTGCGTTTAATTAAAATAGGTTTTTATTTTTATTAATTTATATATCTTTTGTATAGATTTTTCTCTATTTTGTGAATGTGAGAACGATGTAGGCTTAGTGGACTGTAGATTTGTAGACCATTTTCTATTTTATTAAGTTCCTGGTACTTATTGAAATACCTACACTGTCCTCCCATACCTAGTCACATTGTTATTTGAAAGAATTGTAAAAGCCAATTATTTTTAAAAGAGTAACCGTGGAGTTTTTTGCCAGCTCTTCTCCATAGGAAACGACCAATTGGAACCGTGCACCTAGCTTCTGGCGTTTCATAAGTGCCCATGTAGGTTTATGTGAAATAGAAATAATTTGAATTTGAATTTTGAATTTGAAAAGACTGTCTTATGAAATTTTAACGTTCGAAAAGTGCTGATTTTCAGCCTAGTTTGAAGAAAATACTTTTGAATTTTGTGGTTATACTTAAATGTAGTGTCCATCACATCCTCGGCAGTCCACCCCGCTACCATCTTGCTGACTGGCTGAATATGTATAACCATCTATCATCTATGGCTATCATAAGTATATTTGTTGTGGCATTCCAACAGCCTCCGTGGTGCAATGGCTAGCGCGTTCGGCTGTTAACAAAAAGGTTTGTGGTTCAAGCCCACACGGGGACGCAAATGTATTTTTTACCTAGTGTAGCAACTAATGCAGCAGTACCTAGTGTATATAAGGTAGTTGATTTCGTAGTGAAATTTTTTCGTATTTATAGGACTCTCACAAATTAATGCAACAGGTTTTAAATTTATCCTAGACATCCTTTATACCGATGAAAGAGAATGGGTACATTCGGTGACAAAAGTCGATTAACACTTCATTTTTTTAAACATTATTAATTTTTTTTTTTTATTCAATTAAAATCAGTACAGAATGTATGATTGTATAATTTATATAAATACGAGAAACGAAGAAGTTGATACCAATCCATGTTCATAGACAACTCCCCAAGTCTTTGATGACGTAGATGACTTTGACACTTATATGATTGTGTTGGTTATCTGTTGCGTGCTTCGGGCAGACAAAATTGTAGCCATTGCGGGTAGAACTTGGATGAGACTCAAGCTCAAAGAATTTATTTCAAATAAACCAATTACAAGCACTTTTGAATTGTCGGTCAGTCAGAAAAATGAAGCTAGTTGCCCATTCCAAAGCGTAGTAGGTACCTATGGAGAAGAACGAGCAAGAAACTCCACGGAAGCTCTTTTAAATCAAAATATTATAACAAAAGATTGAATATTGGTTACATCATTCATTGATTGAACATGTGAGAACGATGTGGAAAAACGTGCACGTTCAAAGCGTTTGTAATGAAAAGGAAAAAAAAAATGGCTAGCACAGGAACGTGAAGATTGGTACAAACAGAGGCTATGCCCAGTAGTTTTTTAGGGCTATGGATTATGATGGTAAGGAACCAAACTTCACCATGACAGAAACAGCATCAGCATTGTTTGAGGTACCATCGTGGAAGCCCATAACTAACCATTTTGAGAACAAAATCCCGTGCACACGATGACCAGATCTGTTACCGCCCCGGTTCTATAGTGGCCGAGCGCTGCAAGCAAGAATAGTCTTTACGGTAGGTAGTTAGTTATGGCTTAGCGATGGTACCTATGAGGCCTTACAAAAAAACAAACATTTTAACCCTCAAAAAGAACACTTAAAATAAACATCAAGGACACAATAAAACCACATAAACTTGTACCAATAAAATGCTATCTCAAGATTAGATCGATATGCGATGACGTCACTATACCAGTTACAACTGGTTATGTTAGGGATAGCACACGGAAATGAGCGAAGGGGATCCCAAGAAAAAAGGATTGTGTGTACTTTCAAGGTTCGCCATGAATGGCTCAATGAATTTTAGTCTGAAGGTCGGCGGCGCCGCCGAAACCGGCCTAGGAAGAGGTGACGAGAGGACTCCGACGCGTAGCTACCGTAAGTAGGGTTGACAACCCTACTATACAGGGTGGCAGGGACATCGACGTGAAAACTGTTACCATGGATTCAGTACATAATTCTGAAACACCCTGTGTTGAAATTTTTCGTCGGTTATAAAAAACTTGCATAGGACATTGATCCGTAACGTAATAAAAATAAAGAGCACAATCACGTTTACAAAAATGAGGTGACATCATGATGTCGCGAAATCAATGGTTTAGTCCCATCTCAAAAATGCTCAACGCACCTAAAGAAGTTTTTACTTCAAAAATATGTAGGTATTTTTAAAATATAATACTTTTGAAACATACCTACAATATTTTTTTTTTTATTCTACTATATTGTTCCGAAAATGGAATCGAAAATACTATGTTTGATATGAAAAAAGTTGCCAACCCTAAGCGTGAGGGCTGGTTCGCGGTGGCGCGGAAAAATAATACCTGGAAGGAGTTGGGGGAGGCCTTTACTGACCAGTGGGACAGTTTGGGATAGAGAAAAAATAAGTGTTTAGATAGCCCCCCGGTGGGCTCGAACCACAAACCTTACGATAAACAGCCGAACGCGCTAGTCATTGCTCCACGGAGACTGTAGAGATGTCATTGAAATACATACGTCATGTTTCCATTCAGCCACGGAAGCTTGTCAAAATGGTTCATGTATGGTTCTAAAAAGAATCGCCCCCGGGTGGGCTCGAACCACCAACCTTTCGGTTAACAGCCGAACGCGCTAGCCATTGCGCCACGGAGGCTATGGGTGTGTTACTGAAATAACCTAGAGCCCCACGGTCAGCAGTCGTGTTAGCAGCCACTAGACCAATGAGGAAGTAGGGAAAAAATTGCACGTAGCTTTAAATTCCCCGATTAATAATCATGATCAAAACTTTGATCTAGCCCGTCCCATCTTTGATATCCTCCCTCCGGTGACGCCCTAAGCCGAGGCTCGTACCCCACAGGGGGTGCCCTTAGCGAGCGTTCACCTAGCTTTTTAGCTTAGTTTGTATGCCTCTGGCTAGAGGTTTTGAGTTTAGCAGCTTAAGGCAACCACAGGATTGACCGGTTAAATAGTCATGACCTCAGAGGCCAGCTATGATATGCCATACAACAAAAAAAAAAAAAAAACAAATCATGCAGCTACCTGATGATGTCAAAAAGTTACCTGTTCATCAATTCAAGTCGAAGCTGCGCAAATTACTAGTGAATAAATGTTATTACTTATAATGTCAAGGACAGGATAAAAATATATTGACATTTATTGAATAATTTTTTTTTTGTGACGAATTAGGTTCAGGCTTTGGGAAAATTTTACTCAATTACCTTAGCCATAGTTTTACCAATCATAGCTATCATAACATAAGTTTTAAACAAATGATTAAAAGAATTGTAAACACAAACCTAGATCATTATTCTACAATGGTTTTATTATTAGGTAATAGTACTGGTATTACCAGAAAGGACATAGTGGATGGTGTGGACACCTTATTAAAATTAAATGTAGGAAAGCTCATGTTGTGTGCTTTTCCTTATTCTGATACTTTATCCTATGATGAAAATAACTACATTTATAAGTTGAATAGTACTATTCACAGGCTGACATGTTGTCATAGTGACAAATTATTGTATTTTGACACTAACCAGTTTGTTAGTGGTTTTAAGTTAACTCAGAGAACTTTATCTCTGTCTTGGGAATGTAGAAATTTGATTGCTATGTTGATAGCATATAATATTAATGAGGTTATAGATAATATAACAAAGTGTAGTATTAGTGACGAATCTATGTTGTCTAGTTATACTAACAGCATAGTGAATAATTATGTTTTACCATGTACGAAGGAGGATCCACCTACAATAACAACATACTTGGAGGCCACTACCAGTCAGATAGGGTATTCCTTTCCTGCTGGAACTCATACGGGCATTTTAGATTCTTCTGTTGTAGTTGTGGAGGTCACTCCGGATAATTCTTTAAACTAGGCAGTAAGACAACAGAAGTTACCCCTTCAATTAACCAATTATTATTAGAGAACAATAAAATGGTATCTTCTGGCAATATAACTCATAATAATAAACCAAAGGGAGTGCAACATACTTTAAAATTATTTAATCAAAATATCCAAGGTTGCTCTTCCAAATTACTGGAAATAGAATTGTTTTTAGAAAATACCAAGTTTGATGTAATTTGTTTAACAGAGCATTGGTTAAAAGATCATCAAGTGATGTCAATTAATTATGAAAATTATTGTGTAGTTAGCCATTTCAGTCGAAAATGTATGATACATGGAGGATCGTTAATATTGATTAAAAATTCTATAAAATCGAAAGAAAGAAAAGACATCATCGGACTGTCTGTTGAACACAACATTGAATTGTCCTGTGTTGAGCTCGATAAGCATGTTATAGTATGCGTATACAGACCTCCAAGTTACCAGAATCTATCTGTGTTTGATTCTGTGATGGAAGATGTATTAAAAAAACTTAGTACTAGTAGTAAGTCAATAATCATATGTGGTGATTTTAATATTAACTTATTAGAAAATAACTCGAACACTGTCAGATTACTAAGTCTTTTTAGGTCATTTGATTTGTCAAATGTTTTTATTGAACCAACCCGAGTGACAGCTTCTTCTGCCACTTGTATAGATAATATTTTTTGTAACTGTGATTACCTACACAAACAAATTGTAAATAAGTTGCCATCAGATCACAGTGGACAAACAATAACATTTTGTTCCTACATACCTTTACAAAAAATTCAAATAAGGTTTAGGCCAATTACATGTAAAAGTTTAGAGAAATTAAATAATTCTTTGGCCAATAAATTATGTGTTCAGAGTTTTAATAATATAGATGACCCAAATGAGTTCTACGCCGAGTTCTTTTCACTATTAAACACGCAATTTAATGACACTTTTCCACAAAAGACTAAAAGTATTTACACAAAGTTCTTATTTAGTGATTGGGCGACTCCAGGTATTCGTAAAAGCAGGGAAAAACTATTTGAACTTTATGGCCTAAAGCAACATATGAATAATACAAGCTTTCATAAGTATGTTGCAAAATATTCAAAAACTTTTAAAAGTGTGTGCAAAATAGCCAAAGCTCTTTATATTAACAATAAAATAAAATCAGCTGATGATAAAATAAAAACTACCTGGCAAATAATAAATAATGAAACAGGTAGGAAAAAACAGCGAAATACTGAATTTAATTTAGAGACTGCACATGGCCCCATTAACTCAGATATAGAAATAGCTCAAGAATTTGAATCCTTTTTTGCTAATATTCCCCTTAAAACTACTCAAGCTTTAAATTCCTCACCCGCGCTTTCTGCTGCCTTACTTAGACAGAATGTGAAGGCTTGCCCTTTGGAGTTTAGGTTTCAGCATACAAACCCCCAGGCTGTTATAAAAGCTTTTAAAGATCTTAAAATTAAATCAACAGAAGATCTATGGGGAATGTCTGTAAAAGTCTGTAGATCTATAATCGAAACCATTGCGCCCTATTTAGCTTACATATTTAACACCAGTATAGACCAAGGAGTCTTTCCGGATCTCATGAAACACAGTAAAGTAGTTCCATTGTTCAAATCTGGTGATAGTAAAGAACCCAACAATTATAGGCCTGTATCAATTCTACCAGTGCTCAGTAAGGTGTTTGAAAAGTTGATGCTCAATCAAATGTTACCTCACTTTAATAAAAATTCCATCTTTCATGAACAACAGTACGGTTTCACCAAAGGGCGTTGTACCACTGACGCCGGTGTCACCCTAATAAAGAACATTTTTAATGCCTGGGAAGAAGCACAAGATGCCATTGGAATCTTTTGCGACCTCTCGAAGGCGTTCGATTGTGTAGACCATGAGACACTTCTGCTGAAACTAGAGCACTATGGGATTAGGAATACAGCTCTTGATTTACTTAGATCATACCTGAAAGATAGAAAGGTTAAAGTTCAGGTAAACGGCGTAAACTCATTAGGGTCTGAAATGGCAATGGGCGTTCCCCAAGGTTCGATATTGGGTCCATTCCTCTTTTTAGTTTACATTAATGATTTACCCCAATTATTTCAAAATCAACCGAAGATGGTGTTATTTGCAGATGACACATCATTAATCTTTAAAATAAACCGACGGTCACAAAATCTTGAAGACGTTAATAGCTCTATTCTGCAAGTCCAAGATTGGTTTACGGTAAACAATTTAGTACTAAATAAAACAAAAACCAAATGCATTAGATTTAAATTACCTAATGTTAGAAGTAGCGAATGTGACATCATATTGAATGGGGAAAAACTGGAATTTATTAATCAAACGGTTTTCCTAGGAATCACGCTAGACGAGAAATTACAATGGGGACCTCATATAACATCTCTTGCGGGGCGGCTAAGCTCGGCCGCTTATGCTGTTAGAAAGATAAGACAGTTAACAGATGTAGAAACCGCGCGATTGGTCTATTTTAGCTACTTCCACAGCATTATGTCGTATGGCATTTTACTGTGGGGTCGGGCTGCTGACATTGAATCCATCTTTATTTTACAAAAGAGAGCTGTCAGAGCCATTTATAATCTACGTCGCCGCGAATCTCTCAGGAAACTATTTAAAAGGATTAATATTATGACGGTACCTTGCCAATTCATTTATGAAAATATTATGTATGTAAGGAAAAATCCACATCTTTTTAATAAAATAAGTGATAGACATAATTTTAATACTAGAAATAAAGATAAACTAGATCAACCATTTTTCAGATTATCTAAAGTACATACATCTTTTATGGGGTACTGTGTTAAATGTTACAACAAAATACCTTGTGACATATTGCAATTAAATGAAAGAAAATTTAAAACTCAGATTAAAAGTACACTTTGTAAACAAGCATATTACAAATTAGAGGATTATATCCAAGATAAGAGTGCTTGGAAACATGCTGGTCCTGCTCCATAGGACAATTTAGAATCAAGACAAAATCAAACAGGTTGCTAATTTAATTGTTAAATTTATAATTTTGTATTATATGACATTGATTTTACATTCTGTGATTACTTCCTCACACACTGACTTATTAATTTTAAAAACATTAGGAAAATCTAACTTTTACTATGTTTGTAAATATGTGAGCACCATGTATCTATCATATAATTAAATTATCTGTCGTTGCTTCATTTTTAATTCTTTTTACCTATTGTGGTATAGTAATTTTATTCTAGGTGCATCGTCTTCACATATAATTATTTAAGTAATGTACGTACTAATACAAACTATTGTAAAACATTTTAAAAGAGTAACGGTGGAGTTTCTTGCCCATTCTTCTCCATACGAAAACTACCTTTTGGAAGGGGCGACTAGAATCAATTATATTATTTTGTAAATTTTGACGTTCAAAAGTGCCATACATGGGCCTATTTGAAATAAATGTTTTGACTTTGACTTTGACTTTGAATATGACAATACAAATAGTGTGACATGCTATAATAATTTAATTTTACACCTGTTTAATTTAATTTAATTTTAATTTGTACCAATATTTTCATTTAATTTATTTGATTGTTATGTCAATGTCATGTATTTTAACAAATCTGATTAAACCTTTGACATTTGTAGTATTTAGTTTTTTTTATATATACTTCAAGCACAGAAATGTACAGAGGCGGACTTAATGCCATTGGCATAACAATGGCTTTATAATTTTGTAATTTTATTTTATTAATTATTTAATTAGATTATCAATACCTAATATAAACATTTGCACACCTTATTAGATAATAATACAGACTACTTTAAATTTATTTGTAACATCTGTTTATACCTACCTGTATCAAGTAAAATAAATAATTTTATTTTATTTGAACACGAAATATATAATAAACAGTTTATTTTGAACATTACTGACATCGCATGTGGGTTAGATTAAAATATAACTAATGTTCATCCTTCTTGGAGTATTTTTAATGTATGTATTTTATATCCTCGACTGACTTCCTCGACTTCCGTTTGACTGCCTCGTTGGTCTAGTGGTCGCAAGAGCTACTGCTGAGCATGAGGTCCTGGTTTCGATACCCAGGTCGGGCAAAGTGTTATTGGGTTTTTCTATCTGAAATTTCTCAGCAGCAGCCTGGAGTCTGGATTTGTGCCCGGTTGATGGCAATAGGCTCGCCCCCTATTACATGAGACTTAAAACATAACTGGCAAAATGTGGGTGAACCTGCTGCAGGGACACCTATGCCCAACCCTTCGGGGAAACAAGGCGTAATGTTATGTTATGTTGTATTTTATTTCCAATCCAGCAAATCTAGCAATTTTTTATCGTTATTCAGACATTATCAGTAATAATGACATTACATTCAAGTTATATCATTACTACTGACAGTGTGGTGATTGAACTTGGAATGATGATGCGATCTAAATATTAATATCAATGTCATTATTACTGATAGTGTCTGGACCCCTTATAGCGTTGCTACAGTTTAATAGATCTTTTTAAGATTAATATACATCTAACACTAAAATATATAAATTATGTACAAGTATACAGATAAAAAAAATTAAATATAGGAACAAATCATTGGGCATCAAAAATAAATTAATCCGCATCGCTGTCAGTGGGAAAGGTTCCCAAAAGGTTGTCAGCATTGCCACGTTGTATGGCAATGCTAATTCTTTGACCTAAAAATTGGCCAACCCTCTGGTCACGTGAAGAGTCGACCAACCACTTGGTGACATCCAGGAATACTCGATGAGTACTCGGATCCCACGGCCCTAGGGCCGTTTCAACTCCAAACGACTCAAAAATATGGCTGCCAGTAAGGTTGTTATATTCGCGCCGTTTGACAGTAATGACATTACTTTACGGTGTCAAAAAACGTTCTCTAGGGAAACACCAAATTACTTTCACAAATAACGTTCAGTGACGTCACTCGCCGGTAATTTTCGGACGCTATGTGGCGTTCACCGCAGTCTCAGAAAACCCTAGCTTAAGAGTTTAATGGTTAGAACTATACGTGTTACATGTCTTTATTATAATTTCCGTATGAATCACTAACCAAAAACCTACGAAATGCATTCTTTAACCTCATAACCAAATGGTTCCAGGAACTGAGTCATTACAGTTGTTCACATTTAACTTTGGAACATAAACTGCATTTTATTACTTACCCACGACCTTAAGGTAGGTATTAAGATCTCTGTTTGAGACCTTTGCCACAATGAAAGATAGTTGCAGAAGGCTTAAACGGGCATTGCATTATCAAATTTGCAGAGCGCTAAACTGGTGCGCTAACTAGTGTACTAGATGAGCAAGCGTGGCAGAGCTCATACAATAGTACTAGATTGGTTCACTAACTGCCTAATTGCCTTTACACCATTCAATTTTTGCACGCTAGCTCAGCTAGCGCTCTACAAATTAAATAATGTAATGCCGCCGCTTCCGTGGACAAGTTCCACAAGACGGCACTAAATCAAACTAGTGCATAGTGAAGTGCTACTGACATAGTCTAAGCCTTGTTTATTAACACAAGCTTTGTTAATATTAAAATATGTATGTTTAGGTTAAGGTATTTTTCTATGGGCCTGTGTCGCCTGCAATAAATGGTAGAAATTATTATTATTTATTTTTAAATGTTTTTGACATATCTCGGGGACCCCAGAATGGGGTCCCAGACCTTTGAGAGGCGTACGAGGGGCCAAAAGCCAACTCGCAGAGGCCCCTTAGAAATTTTTAAGAGTTAAGGCACCAACCGACGATTATCCCTGTTCGCACTATCTAAGGGCACCCAAGGACAATCCCCGTTTTGTAGTACTATTGCAGGATATGAAAACAAAGATATTGGAATATGGGTTTGGGTGGCTAAAGTGGACTGGGATAATTATTATGATTAATTCTCGCTTTACTAGTTTATTTTTTTTAACCACAACCGGGTAGCTTTTGGCCTTCATCTCACCTGATGCTACCTAAGTGATAATCAGGCCGAAAGTGGAAGTAAGCTTCACCCAGAATCCTCAACCACAGTGAAACTGGCTATCTTACTTCTAACTGCCGAAACACTGTCAATGCTGTTAATATTTTTGTTAGCCAGGAGGACTTAGAATAAGCCCTACCACCAATCAATCCGATCTGAAAATTTTGTCTCCTCTGCCGGGCCCAGGTGCCATTGTGATTACTAACCCGACTTCAGTCTTATTGGCCATTCATAGAAGCAGATATTTTGAGTTCCATGATTGTGTTCGAACGCTATATTTTTTTTTTTCTTTTAAGCCGTCATACCCACGGGCAATTTTATTTTTCAAGCGCTGGATTTTCAACGATTGCTCAGCACCGAGGATTGAAATCTAACAGATTATTTTTTTGACACGCTGGGGATGCACTCTGTTGTATTCTCAATGCTCAGCTCAACATCGAGAGTTGAAAATCTAGTGCGCGAATATGCTCCGTGGAAAGGTCTTAAAGTCAATGTGTTGTGGGACTTCTCATCCATACTTTTTGTTGGTGCCTTTATGTTTTTGAAATTATTAACTTGTAACTCACGCATTTACCCTTAACGGGGTAAGCAATTATCGTAGTCATAATAAGCTTTTGGTCGCACTTACATTTTTGTAATAAAAAGCTTTGCAGTTGTGAAAATTGCGTCAGACATAAGTACCCACGCTATGTAATATTCATAAAAGTACACTTCTTAACATAAGCATCCCACATGTTACTGGAAATAATAAAATAGAGTATCAATCTGCCTCGCCCTTTCCCAAATACGTAAGAGTCAGCTTCCAGTCTAACCGAATGCAGCTGTTTTACATAGAGCGACTGCCTGTCTGACATCCACAACCCAGTTACTGGTTATCAGACTTTTGGGCTTCTGTACCCGTAATGACTGTCTAAGATCTTCGAATGACAGCTGGCCAACTGGTGCCAACGGCTTAACCTGCTTTCCGAGGCACGGAGGGATTGCGATATGTAATGGATGGTCACCTATCCACGAACTGACCGCCGCAATCGTAGCTTAACCTTCGATAGACCCGTGTGGCTGTTATTATTTAGCCACAACCCCTCCAAAGAATAAATAGAGTATATTAAGTATGACCCTTTAAATGTTATAGAGTTTATCAGAAAAAATAAGTCACCATTTTGAAGACATTCATCTGGTATTAGTCTAACCATTGGTCCCGACTGTCATTCGTGGATCTTTGACAGTCTTTACGGGCGTCAGAAGCGCGAAAGTCGGACAACCAGGGGTATCGTGTTACCCAGTTACTAGGTTGTGGAGGTCAGATAGGCAGTCGCTCCATGTAAAATACTAGTATTCAGCTGCATCCGGTTAGACTGGAAGCCAACCTCAACATAGCTGGGAAAAGACTAGGCAGATTGAGTCTGGTTAGTCTAACTTTTGCACGACTGGTTTCTGTGTATTTTTATGAAACCGACGTGTCGCTAGCTACGGAATGATACCTTTATGATACAAATTAATAGAAAAGGAATTGTGGATAATCAAATGAATTACCGTCGATGTATACAAATCTTTTTGAAGCTGACAGCACTAGTTTAAATAAAATTAATCAAATTCAAATTCAAAATATTTTATTTCGGCTTCGCCCGCGTCGATATCGGAAAATATCCCACGGGAACGTATATCGGGATTACATACCTAATAGCCGAGGAAAAGGTCATTGACTCCTACCGCTGCGCCCGCGTTGTCGTCAACCATAATTATTTGATTACGCGTAAAACTCAAACTCAAAGCATTTATTTCAAATAAACCAATTACAGGTACTTTTGAATTGTTAAGGGGTCAGTCAGTTAAAAAGATGAACACTCTTTTAAACGAGTTGAGAACGGGCAAGAAACTCCATGGACACTCTTTTAAACCAAAATAATGTTACGAAATGATGTCAAGGCATATTTTAACCTAAATTAAATTCTCAATTTAAGTAACAAAGTTAATTGGATAAGGATTAATACAATATCGGTCAAAATAGCTTCGAAAATAACAATGAAATTTTTATCAAATTCTAAAAGATAAAAATGGTTATTGTGGGTCTTCCTTAGAATATAGACATATGCCATCGCGGACTTTTTTTGTTGAACTTTTTAAGATAAACAATACTGTAAAACATAAATTTAAGGGAGCGCCTGCGCTGCTGGCGCCGGCACTAAAAAATAACGCCGTTGGGAACCGGCAGTACACTACTGCCGGCAGTCGAGATTAATAACAGCGGCTGCCGGCACCGGTTCCTATAATGGAGACCGGCGCTCAGCGGCGCGAGCGGTAAACGTCCGAAAAGACTAGATTCCAAAGCCGGTAAGTATTTAAAAAATACGCCATCCTATCCTCTGAAAGTGTGAGATTTTTAGGCGTAAAATTTCATTAGTTTTGTAAGAAATAACACGAAAGACTCTTTGGAAAATGACTGAAAGTGGTTTTGTGAAGGCCCAATCGGATAATTTTCCGAAAGTTGATATGATCATGATGACCACATTTTTTACATCCAATATCGATTTCACGTCTGTTGAAACCAAAAGACTGAAAACTTTAAGATAATTACGTATGACATATAATGTTTATTTTATCTTGCACACCTTTTCTGGAATAATTTAGTTATTAAAGCCACATAACCCAAAACAAGTAAAATAAAATTAGCTTCGGAAAATATCAAAATCTATATTGTCATAGAATGTTGTCCTACTACAAGGATATTAAAAACATTTCGTAATTATTTTATGAAAATCTTGAGCACAACGAAATGAGTTGCGTTTTGGTTACAATTACTTCTAGTTCTTTTTTTTTATAGATCAAAGAGAGAATCATAATAAATGGCGATTCAGCAGTCCGATATGTTCAAGTTAAACGAGAGAGAAAGAAGAAAGAAAGAAAAGAAAGAAAAAACGTTTATTTGCGGTAAACATGACGCAAAAAAAAGTTTTAAATACATAAAAAAGTTAAAAAAAGTTGGGGAAGCATGCGTCACATCCACGCAAATCGGCTATCTACCAGCATTATGCTACGACCCTATGCAAGACAGAGCCCCAGCGCTGGTTTTCAGCGACAGCCGGCACCGACGTAATGACGTCGACCGGTGCAGCAAACAAATATTTAGACGGTGTACCAGTCCAGCGTACTTAAAGAAAAATAATTTATTAAAATTAAATTGTGATTCAATATATTAAATACATGTAAAAAACAAAAAGAAGAAGAGGGATATATGTCTAATGAAGACTCGGATGGCACCTGCACATAATGTTCTTCAGAAGTGTAATGCTGTAACCCCTTACTTGTAATGAGGCATAAGAAACTGTTTTGTCCGTTCCATGTGATGAGTGTGCAACACATTAAGGCAATACATTGTTGTACAAAAGTATTTTTAAGAAAAAAGATAATGAAAGTGACCGAATTACATGAATCAATTTTTAGAGCGCTTTTTATTTTTTCTAAATGTTTTCTCTTTAAGAAACGTTTTCTCACTGGTGGTGGCTGCGACTGAGTATCCTTTTGACATTGAAATTTGTGAGGGGATTTTTAAATTGTGAAATTAATAGGAAACAGAATGCGTTAAAAAGCAGTGTAACACATGACACAGGTAATATATGCAAATATTGTCTTTTAAAAACTCAAACTGTAAAAATGGTAGGTTGTTAGGTAATTTTGCATGGTCGAAGAAAAATCTTCACGAAATCAAGTCTATGCTGTGCTTCCCGTCATTCCGACCTCGCCGCCGAGGTCCTTAGCGATCGCGACCGCCTCCTCGAGTAAATGACCCACCCCGACCCTTGCTCAATAACGAGGTGCCAGCAGTTGTTGCAGCTGAGCACGTAGCTTTAAATTCCCCGACTAATAATCATGATCAAAACTTTGATCCAGCCCGTCCCATCCTTGATGTCCTCCCTCCGGTTGACGCTCTAAGCCAAGGTTCGTACCCCACAGAGGGTGCCCTTAGCGAGCGTTCACCTAGTTTTAATTAGCATAGTTGAATAACCCCTGGCTGGAGTTTTTAAATGTAGTAACTTAATGTACCCACAGGAAAGCCCGGTTAAGTAGTCATGATCTCAGAGGTCAACTACGAGATGCCCTACCAAACAAAATAATAATAAAGGGAACGACTTAATACTTACGTTATAGTGATCTTCATAACATTATAAACAAGTTGATGGAGATACCAAGTCTTCATAATTTTACACCACTTTTTTCTTAAGTCCGCACCTCGCGGGGCAAAAAAAAACTTTATCGGGTGCATTTCTGCGCTTAGGCACAATGCAGTATGTCGGTTTTTTGCATTGTTCTATAGAGGGAGAAGATGGTTCCATGATGATGTATTAGTCGAAAATAGAAAACACTGTTGAATTGCAGCAGAGCACAATACTTCTTCAACTTAACCTCACCACTCCGTCTTCGTCCTCACACTTCTTTGCTTAGATAATACGCTTAACTATGGGCTTCTTTGTATTGTCATAGACTGTGACGTCAGTCACCATACCAAGCGCGCCCGGGTCAGTTGGCTATTTTTTTTTTAATACTTTTTTTTTCTTTTTCTATTATTTGGCGATGTAAACTATCGAATAAAAATATTACAAAAATACAAGCATATTCCATCGTTTTTTTTTTTTCAAACCCAGAGCCGGCAGCAAATTCAGCAACCGGCAACGGCAGCCATTCCGGGAGCCAGCGCCGGTAGCGGAGGCACTCCCTAGATTTTATATAACTTTTAAGATTTCCGCGGCGCACGCCAATAAAACTCGCAGTCGGCATGATTGCCACTACAGTTGTAACAAATCAAATTTGAAAAAAAAAATATAGAAAATTGTAGGTATATAATGTCAAATAATGAAAAGATTATGTTAAGGAAGTGTGTATTAAAAGTACAATAAAATAATCATCGTAATTTGGGAGCAGTTAATAGACATTTACATTGATACGCCGTTAATGAGGTACCAGGGAAGCCACATGTGCAGAAGGAATTATTGCGAAACTTCCTTTCATCAAAGTAGTCTTTAATCTTATAATATTTAATAAGGCCACGTTTGATGTGGGTTTTGAACTTTCCATCGCTTAATTCTGCAACCAAATTTGGCAACTTTTTATAAAAGCGGATACTGTTTCTAAGAAATGACATACTAGTTTTAGTTAATCTAAATTTGGGTAAGTTAATCTAAGTTTGGGTAAAATGAGTGACCGACTGGTCACCTTACATTATCTAAACTTTATAACATACCTCTTTTATCGCCAATTTAATACACAGATAACATGCCAAAAAGTCAAGTCAAAAACAGAAACGTCATTGTCAAATTTTTTGTAAACAATCAGCTGAACAATAAAAAATTAATACAAAATGCAAAACCTACAAATTGATGAGGGTATAAATTCAGATAATGAAGATGAAGGTGCAATATTTCAGTCACAGGCGCACTTCGAAAAAGAAATATCAAGGCTGTGTCACGGTGATCTGTACGTCATTGGCAGGCTATGGATCCAAGCACTTAGAACTGTCTTAGTAGGTGCAAACTTATCTCTTATTCCTGTCGTAAAAGCTGCACCTGAAAAGAACCAAGCTCCTCCAAGACCACCTAAGATGAAATACAAGGACCTTCCAATTTATGAATGCCCACACTATGAATACAAAAACTATGTAGAAGACCAAAAAAAATGTCCTAACTATAACCAGAAGATACTGCAAACTTACCTCTTTCCAAAAGTGGCGCGCTGGAGAAAAGACTGGGTTGACAGCATCTCCGAATTCAGTAAGGATGCAGGAGAATTGAAGGATGACGCCTGTAGCTTCTTATGTAAGCAGAAACAAGATTTCTTCCATTACATGAGGTGTCCCAAAAATTTAGTAATAAGACAAGCAGTCTTGGTCACAGGAGCAGCGGCAGGTTTCTACGTTGGGAGAGGACGAAGCGTACTAAAAAAATTATTCTTCACGACTCTAGGGGCACTTTCTGCAGGTGCTTTATGTTTCCCCAAAGAGACTGATGAAATATTCCGAGAGGGTTCTTATAGAGTTGGAAAACTGGCAATAACTATGTTCAATAATATTTGCGCGAGGGACTTACCTTCGCGGGGAAATGTACCTTGCCAAGATAAAATGATTCCACCACCGCTTCCCCGGCCTGCGGACCAGAAAAATAAATGCGAGACCCCAAAGAAATAGAACTTGAAAAACTATAAACCTGACAGCAGTAAATATTTATTGAAAAACCCAACGATTGCTTTTTTTTTTCTCTGTTTTGAGTTGAGTTACTTATAATTTGCCTGCGCCAACAAACGCTGGGATATCGGTGCAAGTTACCAGCTTTCTACGTGAATACACCCTGTTTGAAGGGTTTGGTTAATTTTAATGTTCATACATACGTGTCAGCGGCAGAGGCAACTGCAACCGCTAACACGCGTCGACGGCAAACGTCGACACGAGTAAACTCCCGACGTCGACAACGTGCCGCTTGTATATTTGAGTACGTGGTCAAATACACGAGCGGCACTTTGTCAACCATAGACGTGTCGGCGACGGCTGACGACGAGTATCGTCGGCTGCCGCTGATGCGTGCCGCTCGTGTGTATCACACACACACTACACTGTACTAGTGTGTTTGTGTGCGTGTGTGTGTGTGTGTGTGTGTTCGCGTGTGCGTGTGCGTGTGTGTGTGTGTGTGTATGTGTCTTGTTGTCGTGTCTATTTGCGATGCCTCTGGTATTACAGATGTCCACAGTAGGCGGTGATCTCTTATCATCAAGCGGGCCGCTGGTCGTCGGCTTGTATGCATTCAAATAAGAATTGAGTCTTCCACTGCTAGAATTAGGCCATCCTAATCTTCATTAAAAATCCTTACCTTGATCTGATCAAACATACTGTGATGAAAAATTTCAGTTACAAACGTAGGCCATCATCTGCCTAGCCTTTTCCCAACTATGTTGAGGTCGGCTTCCAGTCTAACTGGATGCAGCTGAATACCAGTATTTTACATGGAGCGACTGCCTATCTGACCTCCACAACCCAGTAACTGGGTATCACGATACGCCTTGGTAAGAGTGGTTGTAAGACTAGGCTTCTGACGACCCGTAACAAATGTTAAACATAACAGGCAGTAGTCTAAACCAACAAAAGAAAACTAAATAACATAAACATACAAAAGTTGATGCCTTCATCCAATGGGGGTAGGCAGAAACTACAGAACGTCACCTGCTACGATTCTCAGTCTCTTTTAAAGTCCAGACATAATCTTGGTCAGGCCATATGAGGACCATGTAGATTAGTGTCTGAAATGGTCTTTTGAGGAAAGAATCACACAGATTTGAGTGGACCTGTCCAGTCAGTGCAAGCATTTGTCAGTAATCGTGCAGCTCAACTCAGAACTTAAGGAGCTCAACTCGACGAACAATACCAAAGAAAGGACATTTGGGTAGGCCGCTCAAACTACTCAAACTGCCAGACCATAATTAAAACTAACTGAAAAATGAAAATAATAATGATATCCACATAGTCCTCACATTTACAATAATTAATTAAAATAATATAATACTTTACAAAGTAATCATGTCATTTCGAATATAATTTTCAACAATGTCAATGTGTATATAAAAGGAGTTGAGTTAGGTTCAATAATATGTATGTATCCCACTTAGTGTATGTGGATGATGTTATAATAATTTCCTGTCACTGTTATTTATATAGCAAGTGGCAGTATACGAAATTGAGTGAAGTACCACTACTAAAAAGTGAAAATTTTAACATTTTTACAAAAAAAAAGACACTACCAAACTGAAAAGTAACTTTATTTCGGAAGTTGTTGGCAAAAAAACAAAAAATCAAAACCAAAAGCCGACTTCCGAAATAAAGTTATTTTTCACTTAGTAGTGTTTTTTTTTTTAGTTTTTCAAGTGAAATCAGTTTCTAAATTATTCCAACAAAAGCCTATTGAAGTCCACTACAGGGTCATACACATAATTTGCACAACTTACAAAGGAAACTGCGTAAACTTACGCATTAATGTAAATAATAACAATTTGTGTATCTGTCTGTATGCGGTCGAGTGGAACACGCAAGTCAATGGAATTAAGGCAAAGCCTATTCTGAATAAACGATTAATAGCCTGCGCAGACTGGCGATCGGAATAGTAGAGGATTTTAATTTATCAATTGAATTTAATACTTATCGAATTGAAATAAGGTATACATTTCAATGCTCGGTGATCGACCTAGGAGCATCGCAGCGCAGTTTACTCCGGAGCATCGAAGAGCACGCTGGAGGATACCGCGGCGGGAGGCGGCGGTATGCGCCGGTATAACCCGTTATGCATAGGTATGCGCTGAAGTCTGCCAGTCTGCCACACTCTTTCAAAATCCTCTTTGCGACTGTAGAATAATGAAATCCCGGCGAGCGATGGCTACTCGGCATATGTCACGGCACGCCAGCAGATGCTCCGGTAAGCTAGGGGACGCTCGCGGTATTGCTCAGGTTTTTCTTGACAGTGTGCGCTGGTGAATAGAGGAATCCTCCTCGATTCTCTCCCCTGCTGTCCGCCAGTGTGCGTAGGCCCTAATAGTTATGTAGGGGGCGTATCTTAAGGCGTGTCGATTTAATGCAGATAAGAAAACTAAGAATGGAGAAGCGAATGGAAAATAATTAAGTAGCGTAATGTTTTTTAATAGTCAGGTTCTTGTTTAGGCTTGCTACAAGATGGTTAGTTTCAGGACCCTAATAAGCAAGGCTCGGAATCGGTTTAAAAAATACCGGTGAAAACCTGTTTATTTGGGTTTTATTCCGAACTTTTCTTAAGAACGTAAACGTTTTAAGAACTTTATTTTAACCTAAATTAACTGGTTTATACGACGAGCGGCATGTCGGTAAACGCGTTGCAACTTGTAACTACTTGTAAGGATGCCGCGCTGAATAAAAGCTAAACAAAATACCGGTTAATATAGCTCTAAACCGTTTAATCAGAAAAAACCTTTATGTAAAGACTCCTCCAACCGGTTAATAAAAACCGGTTTCATCAAGCGAAACCGAATGTAAAAGTTTTTGCGTCAAGTACATAATAACGGTTTGAAAATTTAACCGGTATCCGAGCCTTGTTAATAAGTATTTAGTTAAACTCCGTGACACTTTAAAGTCATCTTACAAAAGCAGCCCACTTCATGTACCCAATGACTACTAAACATTGGAAATATACAAGTAAAATAAACTACGCCTTAACAAGTTAGTAGTTATGTCACCACTTACTCACCCTAACGGACACGGTATTTAGCTATCCACTCAACTAAAAAATCGTATCCTTAGATATACAACATCTCGAGTCGTAGTCGTGACTACAGACCCACCGTGGCGCACAGTGGAACGAATGTATGGGAGCGGTTGGACGTAGACATGTCCGAAAAAAAAGAGTAAAATTATGCCAAACTAATGATGCCATCTTATTCGATTACTTAATGCCTTCATAACTTGTGGTGATGAATTTCTTCATAACTCCCATATTTCGGGAGTAATTTGAGAAAATGTGAAATTTTACTATGAAAATGAGTGTATCGAGCTCTCTCCCTCCTGATTCCGGGCTTGTTTCAAGTAGCGGTCTCTAATATCATAATGCTAATACTAAGAGCTATATTTAATACTAAGACACATAGTGCGCCAAATGTGCACTTTCTGGGATAAAGAGTGATGTTTATTTTATAACACAATTTTTTAATTTTTTGTTTATTTTGTTGATTAAAACCGTTTTTCTAAAGGTTTACCTTATTACAATAACATTTCTGATCAGCCAATTAGAGAAGATATAAGCTAATTAGGATATATAATTAGGGACTTAAGGTTTACATATAAAACTGATGCACTAATGATTACTGATAAGAACATTGCTATTATTTAATTACTAAATGGCTCTTAATACACTAATTTAGCATGCATCATTTACTAATTATCACAATAACTAATTACCTTGCAATATTTAACAAAGGATACCTGGGATACCTGGATTTTATATAAATAGGTCACTATTAGTAACTTTAAAATCAGTGTTGATTTACACCTCGTTGTATCCAAGCTAATCTCGCAATGTATTTTCCAAATTTTAATACAAATCTTGATATTCACGTTGCTTTATGCGCACGCGCACATAAAGATTTACGCGACTTTAACTATTTGTTCAGTGTTTTAAAAGATAACAGTTGTGTTCAGTTATGTGAAAGTGCTGAAACAAGTTTAAAAGACTGGTGTCGTCGATTTTGCTACCGCATTTATGCAAAATGGACACAGTCTGGAAGAAGCACAGATAAGTTTCGGAAGAAACATGAGATTTGGCTACAGGCTGCAATTCAATGGCCGGAATTACAGAATGAAAATATGGAACCTTCTACAGAAAATATAAGTGACGTCATCGAGCCCATAATTTCTCCTGCTAAATCTGATGCTTCAACTTGTACACATCCTAGTCCTCGTAAATCTTTTGAGGACCTTAGTAACCGGCAAAAAAGAAGACGCACCACTGAAGATAGTCTTTCATGCAGCAGTAGCAGCGCTGAAATTATGTTTTCGGCCGAAAGGGCGCTTCAAAAGGCAGGACAAAGCGATACAGCTTATGTTATGAAATACTTGACGGAGAATCCAGAAGAGGCCTCAAAAATCAAAGCCTTCATTGAAGGTAAATCAATTCAGGTACGGGAAATATCCCCTTTGAAGGCATTGGCTCTTTATGTATCGATGAACTTATCGAAATGGCGCTATAACACTCTTCGGGATTTCAACACTCAAGAAGGAGCTCTTCAATACCCGAGTTACTACATGTTGGTTAAAGAAAAAATTAAGTGCTATCCGGCCAAAGAAGATCTCACAGTTACAGAGAGCTCTGCAAAAATCAAATTACAAGCCTTGATGGATTTAACCTCAAGAAGACTTATTAGGTCGTTAGAAACCCCTGTTGATCCCAATCAACAGCTCGTATTGACCAGCAAATGGGGTTTTGACGGATCATCTAGCCAAAGCATTTATCATCAAAGGACGAGTGAAGATGAGCAAATCGATCTTGCTAGTAATTTTATGATTAGTCTTGTACCACTGCGGCTCGTCTCAAAAGGTGTAACAATTTGGGAAAACGAGCGACCATCTTCCACTTCATTTTGCCGGCCAATATTGTTTAAGTTTATAAAGGAAACCAAAGAAAATGTGCAGAGAGAGATGGCTGAAATCGAAGCAGAGATTGAAGCCTTAACTCCATCCACCATCACTGATGGAATTAGTGTCAAACACCAACTGCTGTTGACAATGATTGATGGTAAAATTCATTCCATTATATCCAATACAGCAGCTTCAGTGTGTGACATATGCAAGGCTTGTCCTAAAGAAATGAATAATTTAGAGTTAATCAAAGATAAACACGCAAACGAGGACATGTATAAATATAGCTTAAGCACCCTTCACGCTTGGATTCGCTCAATGGAATGCTTATTACACATTTCCTACAAATTAGACATAAAATCATGGCAAGTAAGGGGTGATATAGCAAAAAGGCAAGTTGATGACAGGAAGAAAAGAGTTCAAGAGGCTGTAAGAAGAGAAACGGGCTTACTTCTCGATGTTGTGAAACAAGGCAGTGGATCCACCAACAATGGCAACTCGGCAAGGAGATTTTTTGAAAACTACACTAAATCTGCTGAACTGACCGGAATAGATGCTATGCTTTTAAGAAAAATCTGTGTGATCTTGCAGTGTATTTCATCAGGAGAGAAGATCAACGTAACTAAATTCCGAGAGTTCTGCTTTGATACTGCTAAGCTTTACGTGGAGTTATACCCATGGTATTATATGCCTTCTTCACTTCATAAAATTTTAATGCATGGGCCAGACATAGTTCAGAACATGTCAATTGTGCCCATTGGTTTTCTATCCGAAGAGGCATCTGAGGCTAGAAATAAAGATTTTAGAAAATATAGAGAGGGGCATTCTCGAAAGCATAGCAGTATCTCATGCAATGAAGATATTATGCACAATCTTTTACTGTCTTCTGATCCACTTGTTACAAGTATCCGTCCAAAAGGAAATAAGTTTGTAAAAAAATCTTCTTTTAAGGAATTTTATGAGCTTACGGATTCTGAGAAAAGTGATATCGAATTTGTTAACATAAATGATTTAGCGGACATCGATTCTGAATTTGAATTAATTGATGATGATGATGATGACGAAGATAATTAAATGATGTTATTGTTTTAAAATGTGTAACTTAGTAAATTAGAGCTTACGTCTTAATTATTTATTGTACTTTTAATGAAACTAGGTAATTTATTATCAACTTACTTAAAAGTCATACTCTCATCAGTTCTTGTGAATATTTTTGTTAATATATATTTCTGTATATATATAATATATTTATAGACCTCTTAATAAGTCTGTCTGCGGTTTAAAGTAAATACAAATGGGGAAAAAACGTTTTTTTTTTTAAATTTTCATTTCCTTTTATCCCAGAAAGTGCACATTTGGCGCACTATGTGTCTTAGTATTAAATATAGCTCTTAGTAATAGCATTACGATATTAGAGACCGCTACTTGAAACAAGCCCGGAATCAGGAGGGAGAGAGCTCAATACACTCATTTTCATAGTAAAATTTCACATTTTCTCAAATTACTCCCGAAATATGGGAGTTATGAAGAAATTCATCACCACAATTTATGAAGGCATTAAGTAATCGAATAAGATGGCATCATTAGTTTGTCATAATTTTACTCTTATTTTTCGGACATGTCTACGTCCAACCGCTTCCATACATTCGTTCCACTGTGTGGCGGGGACTTGTGAATGGGCAGCCTACCGGAAAGTTTCGGGAGTCAAAGAAGAGAAAGAAAGAAAAATAATATTTGTTTTTGTCGAAATTACGGATGTAATCGGAAAAATAACAAATTGTTTTAAAACAATCTTATTGAAGGGGATCCCGTCCCAACATATTGAACTGATGGAGGGAATATGAATGAATGAATGAAATGCACCGATCCCAGCGTGGCTTAACCAGATTCGATAAATCGAATAAACACCAAGATTTGCACTAGCCCCTGGAACCTCATGTTTCATGGTGCAACAGAGGCCATTGCATATCAGGGAGTAGACCGGGTGGCGCGTTAGTGATAAGGAAGAACGTGCCCTTAGGATATGGAAGGATTTGCGAGCCATACCGGATATGCATCCTTGAGTAAGCAATGGACTAGTGGAGAGACGGGTGATATTTATCTATGGATGGGCATCGTAGGATTTATTAGTTATACCTAGAATGTAATGAAGTGGCTTGTAGCTAAGTAAAAACAGCCGCACGAGTCGATCTTCATAGTTAAACAACACTTGCCGAGGTTGTTCTTTGGATGGGTGAACATCCATTGCATACCGAGACCTTTCAGTGCCTCGGTAACCACGTTTAGCCGTTGGTCCTGGTTTTCATTGGCAGACCTTTTACATTCAGAAGCCCAAAAGTCTGACAATCAGTCTTGACAAGGGGTATCGTGCTACCCAGTAAATGGGTTGTGGAGGTCAGATAGGCAGTCGCTCCATGTAAAATATGGTATTCAGCTGCATCAGGTTAGACTGGAAGCCGACCCCAACACAGTTGGGAAAAGGCTAGGCAGATTGCAGATTTATACGTTACAAGATTTAAAATGTCTTAAAAGTTTTTATTTCGGAAACAGTACCTCTACTTTTCTTCGCTCAAGTATCAAAACTAGTAGAAACTATATCAATAAAATGTTAGAAGACTTTTACTGTAGTTGATTTTACAACTATTTTATTACCATTACTTTAGAAACTGGGGTGAGTTAAGTGACACAGTTCTTTGCTAGATATATTATAGAGATCGGCTGCCAAAACGCGTTTTCGTACTTTACTTGGTTCTTCAAGTTTTATAATTCCCCGGAAAGCAATAAACCACTGGTACAAAAGGTACTCAGACCAAAAAAAAAACAAGACAGCGCTAACAACACTGTGTCGACGGCGCGTTCTGTTCCACGTGCGCCTCAAAGAGATGTCAGCAGAACTGACGGGGTCCGCTAGGGCCGATGCCTGCCGGGGATGCGAAAAAGTCCGAAAGGGAGATCGTGGCCCCTGGCAATACAGGCAACTGAAGGAACACGGGTGGGTTTTAGTCAGTAAGAGTCTGACACCCCTCCCGCTTCCTCCAGAGCGGGAGAAGTTATTTGATAATTTTCCACCCAAAAAAAAGGTCGGCCAGTGTTATTGGGATTTTCTATTACGAATTCCTTAGACCAGCCCGAAGTCTAGATCTGTGGCAGCGCTGTCAACAGTGACGCGAGGCCGATTTCGTAAACATGTGTGCACTTAGTGAGGTTTAGTTTGATTGTAAATGTTTGATGCACAGAGCGGAGGTGTAGTTTTGACATGCTTAACTGGTCTCGAGTTCGAACCCAAGGCACGCACCTCTGACTTTTCGGATTCATGTGCGTATTGTATAATTATCGCTTGCTTCAAAAACGGTGAAGGAAAACATCGTGTGGAAACCGGAATGCCTGCAGCCTGAGAGATATTTGTCGACGGCATGTTAAGCCAACTCAGAGGCCCATGGGCGGCCTTAAAACTCTGACACCAGGTTAGTCGATACATGCAGTAGTTTCTGATACATGCTGTATCAGAAACATTGCCATCTCTAAAAATCAGAAAACCGGACTTACTCGCAAAAAAAGCCGGATTTTTGGGTCCCACGGCCGGACGGACGCCAAAAGAAAAGAGGATTTTTGACTAAAAGTTCAAATAAAACACATATTTTTTATAAGAAAGTTTTAAATGGGTATTATCATTTTCATTTGCATATTTTTCTTTGTTAGAAACGTGCTTTAAAAGCTCAACCCTTTTAATAATTTTATCATGAAACATTTTGCAAGTCTTAAATTAAATTCCACAATTAACATTTTTGCAATAGTTTCCGATTTAAAACCTGTTTCTTTGTGTCGTCTATTAAAGAGAATAAAAACCCTAACAAAAGCCGGACGGGCAGGACGCAGTCAATTTGGCCCGAACAAGAGGTTGAAGAGCCTAACACTGTCCGGCTCTATCCGGACGGAGAGCCAGTCTATGTATACTCGACTTTGCCGCCCAGTTCTCAGTCACCTATAAAGCGCTTTTCTTTTCCCAATCCCAGTTCAAACTCATGAACTGTCACTCCCGCGCAGCTTGAGCCCTCATCTTTATCGTTGTTCTTTTGTTTTTTTCCTTCTTCCAATCTTGCTTGCCCACCCCGGAAGCTGGCACGCGTGTTCAGCAGGCAACACCGCGGGGCAGCCTTGTAGTACAATCAGTGCATCAGTGAAAGTCGCGCTTCCATGCGATGGTATTGTTTTTATATGATATGCGCGGGTTATCGAACATTGTGCGTAGAAATAGAGGTGATGGAAAAGGCTTGTTATTTTAAGCGTGGTTTAATAAATCAGTCAAAAGTTATTAAAGTTGTATTGATTATTTAATCTTTTAATTTATGACTATTGTTGATTTTATGGCATTTTATATATTATGTATGAATAGTTTTAGTTTTTAAATATATATTACATGTACTACTAACACCTACTGTGGACCAAAAAGTTGTCTTTTAAATAAATGAATTATTACATTATTATTATTATAAATAGGTTATTATTTTTTATTATTTATGTACAAACAGTAAAATACATTTAGATACATCATAATTATAATTTGAGTACAAAGGTACTGCTTATTTCTTAAGAAATTTCTTCCAGCAGACCTGCGAAAGGAGAAATGAAAAAGAAATGTAGACAATAGTGTGTGAGAACAAGAAGAGAAAATATGGATATGCAGTATAACGCAAAAAAATTACATATACTTAAATTAAATACATATATAAACATATGTATATATAAATAAAGGTTAAAAATTGATAAGACTTAATAAAACCGCCCGATTTTTTTAGTATTCTGCGCCATGCATGCGTTTTGTTTTAGACTTAAACTGTCCAAAATAGAAGTCGCCATCGAAGCTCGTATATTATGATTATGATGCAAACCGTAAAACACTTACACTTCACAAATTAACTGCTACCTTCTAATTTGCGTACACTTGACAACTCTTAAATTCAATATGCAATCTAACACCTAAATTACCCCAAATCCATAAAAAAATTGAAAACAGCGGTTATAAGTTATGACTTGTAGACACCCGCAAAACGAAGGTCACCCGCGTCCTATGTAACAACCCGATAAAATTATCCATTGAAAAAACAATGGCGATTTTTTTTTTCTTTTTCCTGCAACATACCACAAAAATAGACACACCCTCACGGATTGGACAGTCTTTTTTTACACGTTGTATTTATTATGTACAAGTATTTCAAGGAAAAATAAAAATAAAGGGAAGAGCTTATAGGGCTGCCACGTTGACATGGATATCAATGTTTCAACCAGATTCCCTAATTTTATGTAAGACTAGAAGAAAAAATAATTGTCACGTCGTCGTAAATAAAATATCAAATAAAAAAAGCATTATTACAATTGCCAAAAAGTCCTTAGCCACATCCAGTCCCCTAACTCCGAACCAATATGTCGGGCCCTCTAGCTCAGTGAACAATGGCTCATTATTTTTACGACGTATTGTTACACGAATACTCTTGTTAAGCCTGTCCGGTTATTGGGCGTACCTTGACGTCATAGGCATGTCTTATATTCCGATTAACTTGGTATAAAAGGGCTTATCAGTCAAGGATGTGTGGACTAAGTTATATAGGTTACTATCTTTACCCGCATAACTCTCGATCCCGTGGAAATATCGGGATAAAAAGTATTCTATGTGTTAAATCAGGCTATAAACTATCTGTGTGCCAAATTTCATACAAATCCGTTTAGTAGTTTTTGCGTAAAAGAGTAACAAACATTCATCCATCCTCACAAACTTTCGCATTAATAATATTAGTAGGATTAATTAATATATTTATCTACACCCATGCTATAAAACCTCTATAAAAGTTTCTGAAACAGTTAGCTTATTGCAAACATTAAAACAGCCAGTGTCATAATATCCATAATATCACCCGAATGAGTGTTATAATGTTGTACCTACTAAATTTCATTATGCGACTCGAATTTCAAAAAAGAACATTGTCATGTATTCAACTCCTTGTTTCCATCAGCTTTTGTAATGGAACGTTGAAGCGCGGGACAGCAGCACCCGTCAGCGCATGTGCGGGGATGTGCTGTTGCAGGTGATACTCATACGTGCACTTGTACTGAATTTCGTAGGTTTTTTTTTAAATTCTTGATCTTGAATTACAAACACCCAATGGTTTCAGAACCTTTTATAGAGGATTGATATCATGGGTGTAGATAAAGTCTTGTATGCAAGTTGTACATGTGATACCATTAACATAACATAACATAACATCACGCCTTGTTTTCCCGAAGGGTTGGGCAGAGGTGTCCCTGTAGCAGGCACACCCAAATTTCACCAGTGATGTTTAAGTCCCATGTAATAGGGGGAAGCCTATTGCCATCAACCGGGCACAAATCCAGACTTCGAGCTGCTACTGAGAAATTTCAGATAGAAAACCCAATAACACTGCCCGACCTGGGAATCGAACCCAGGAATCGAACCTCATGCTCAGCAGAAGCGCTTGCAACCACTAGACCAACGAGGTAGTCTACTAAGAGATGATAAATTATATGATGATATTCTATATTGATTTCTATGATGAGGATGTGATACTGTTGAACTACTATAAACCCACATTCGTGTTTTAATATCCCTTATTATACAACAGTTGCATTAATAACTATAATATTAATATTAGTAGGATGGGAGAGTACGATAAAGCGTCCTCAGACCAAAGAAAAAACCAAGACACAGCGCTGTCAACAGTGACGTGAGGCCGGTTTCGTTAACATGTGTGCACTTAGTGAGGTGTAGTTTGATTGTAAATGTGTGCGTGTGAGCGTGTAAGCACAGAGGGGAGGTGTAGTTCTGGCATGCTATGTCCTGATTTTTAATTTGGTCCAAGAATGCGTCAAGCACTTTTGAATTGTCAAAGATGGAGCTCATGGCTAAGTCATAACAGCAACACGGTTCGATCCATCAGGTTAAGCTACGCTTGCCGGGGTTGGTCAATGGATGGGTGATCTTCATTTTTACATAGCGAGACTCCTCCGTGCCTCGGAAAGCAAGTTAAGCTGTTGATCCCGGCTGTCATTCGTGGGTGGATCTTTGACAGTCGTTACGGGTCGTCTGAAGCCCGAAAGTCTGACACCAGTCTTAACAAGGGGATCGTATTGCCCAATTACTGGGTGGTGGAGGTCATATAGGCAGTCGCTCCATATAAAATACTGGTATTCAGCTGCATCCGGTTAGACTGGAAGCCGACCCCAACATAGTTGGGAAAAGACTAGGCAGATTGATTGTTTTTTTTTTTTTTTTTGGTCAGTGCATCCTGTACCTGTCACCATTACGCTTCCTGCAATGAACTTGTGTAAAAGGAATCGCCCCCGGGTGGAACCACCAACCTTTCGGTTAACAGCCGAACGCGCTAGCCATTGCACCACGGAGGCTGTGGAGATGTGACTGAAATACGTTCATGAAATACAAGACTTTTGTCTGTTATAAGACGAAAAGCAAGCTAACGGCCTAATCAATAGTAAGACTGGTCACTGCTGCCCATAGACACCAGCGGTGTCACAGATGCGTCGCCACCCCAGAGACAAAACTGAAGAGTCTTATGTGCTTGTCATTACGCCGACAACTATACCTTTTAAACTGGAAAACAACGGTGCTTTGCTACGGAAAAAGTTATGATTGTAAAGACGTCGATCTACACAGAGACCCATAGCTAAGATACGCACATGTACCGCAGCTTGGCTTTGTATGAAGATTTAAGCGGGTCCGTTCACTGTAACCCGTGGCCACAATCAATCAAAGTCAAAGTCAAAGTCAAAACATTTATTTCAAATAGGCCCATGTATGGCACTTTTGAACGTCAAAATTTACAAAATAATATAATTGATTCTAGTCGCCCCTTCCAAAAGGTAGTTTTCGTATGGAGAAGAATGGGCAAGAAACTCCACCGTTACTCTTTTAAAATGTTTTACAATAGTTTGTATTAGTACGTACATTACTTAAATAATTATATGTGAAGACGATGCACCTAGAATAAAATTACTATACCACAATAGGTAAAAAGAATTAAAAATGAAGCAACGACAGATAATTTAATTATATGATAGATACATGGTGCTCACATATTTACAAACATAGTAAAAGTAGACGATTTTCCTAATGTTTTTAAAATTAATAAGTCAGTGTGTGAGAAAGTAATCACAGAATGTAAAATCAATGTCATATAATACAAAATTATAAATTTAACAATTAAATTAGCAACCTGTTTGATTTTGTCTTGATTCTAAATTGTCCTATGGAGCAGGACCAGCATGTTTCCAAGCACTCTTATCTTGGATATAATCCTCTAATTTGTAATATGCTTGTTTACAAAGTGTACTTTTAATCTGAGTTTTAAATTTTCTTTCATTTAATTGCAATATGTCACAAGGTATTTTGTTGTAACATTTAACACAGTACCCCATAAAAGATGTATGTACTTTAGATAATCTGAAAAATGGTTGATCTAGTTTATCTTTATTTCTAGTATTAAAATTATGTCTATCACTTATTTTATTAAAAAGATGTGGATTTTTCCTTACATACATAATATTTTCATAAATGAATTGGCAAGGTACCGTCATAATATTAATCCTTTTAAATAGTTTCCTGAGAGATTCGCGGCGACGTAGATTATAAATGGCTCTGACAGCTCTCTTTTGTAAAATAAAGATGGATTCAATGTCAGCAGCCCGACCCCACAGTAAAATGCCATACGACATAATGCTGTGGAAGTAGCTAAAATAGACCAATCGCGCGGTTTCTACATCTGTTAACTGTCTTATCTTTCTAACAGCATAAGCGGCCGAGCTTAGCCGCCCCGCAAGAGATGTTATATGAGGTCCCCATTGTAATTTCTCGTCTAGCGTGATTCCTAGGAAAACCGTTTGATTAATAAATTCCAGTTTTTCCCCATTCAATATGATGTCACATTCGCTACTTCTAACATTAGGTAATTTAAATCTAATGCATTTGGTTTTTGTTTTATTTAGTACTAAATTGTTTACCGTAAACCAATCTTGGACTTGCAGAATAGAGCTATTAACGTCTTCAAGATTTTGTGACCGTCGGTTTATTTTAAAGATTAATGATGTGTCATCTGCAAATAACACCATCTTCGGTTGATTTTGAAATAATTGGGGTAAATCATTAATGTAAACTAAAAAGAGGAATGGACCCAATATCGAACCTTGGGGAACGCCCATTGCCATTTCAGACCCTAATGAGTTTACGCCGTTTACCTGAACTTTAACCTTTCTATCTTTCAGGTATGATCTAAGTAAATCAAGAGCTGTATTCCTAATCCCATAGTGCTCTAGTTTCAGCAGAAGTGTCTCATGGTCTACACAATCGAACGCCTTCGAGAGGTCGCAAAAGATTCCAATGGCATCTTGTGCTTCTTCCCAGGCATTAAAAATGTTCTTTATTAGGGTGACACCGGCGTCAGTGGTACAACGCCCTTTGGTGAAACCGTACTGTTGTTCATGAAAGATGGAATTTTTATTAAAGTGAGGTAACATTTGATTGAGCATCAACTTTTCAAACACCTTACTGAGCACTGGTAGAATTGATACAGGCCTATAATTGTTGGGTTCTTTACTATCACCAGATTTGAACAATGGAACTACTTTACTGTGTTTCATGAGATCCGGAAAGACTCCTTGGTCTATACTGGTGTTAAATATGTAAGCTAAATAGGGCGCAATGGTTTCGATTATAGATCTACAGACTTTTACAGACATTCCCCATAGATCTTCTGTTGATTTAATTTTAAGATCTTTAAAAGCTTTTATAACAGCCTGGGGGTTTGTATGCTGAAACCTAAACTCCAAAGGGCAAGCCTTCACATTCTGTCTAAGTAAGGCAGCAGAAAGCGCGGGTGAGGAATTTAAAGCTTGAGTAGTTTTAAGGGGAATATTAGCAAAAAAGGATTCAAATTCTTGAGCTATTTCTATATCTGAGTTAATGGGGCCATGTGCAGTCTCTAAATTAAATTCAGTATTTCGCTGTTTTTTCCTACCTGTTTCATTATTTATTATTTGCCAGGTAGTTTTTATTTTATCATCAGCTGATTTTATTTTATTGCTAATATAAAGAGCTTTGGCTATTTTGCACACACTTTTAAAAGTTTTTGAATATTTTGCAACATACTTATGAAAGCTTGTATTATTCATATGTTGCTTTAGGCCATAAAGTTCAAATAGTTTTTCCCTGCTTTTACGAATACCTGGAGTCGCCCAATCACTAAATAAGAACTTTGTGTAAATACTTTTAGTCTTTTGTGGAAAAGTGTCATTAAATTGCGTGTTTAATAGTGAAAAGAACTCGGCGTAGAACTCATTTGGGTCATCTATATTATTAAAACTCTGAACACATAATTTATTGGCCAAAGAATTATTTAATTTCTCTAAACTTTTACATGTAATTGGCCTAAACCTTATTTGAGTTTTTTGTAAAGGTATGTAGGAACAAAATGTTATTGTTTGTCCACTGTGATCTGATGGCAACTTATTTACAATTTGTTTGTGTAGGTAATCACAGTTACAAAAAATATTATCTATACAAGTGGCAGAAGAAGCTGTCACTCGGGTTGGTTCAATAAAAACATTTGACAAATCAAATGACCTAAAAAGACTTAGTAATCTGACAGTGTTCGAGTTATTTTCTAATAAGTTAATATTAAAATCACCACATATGATTATTGACTTACTACTAGTACTAAGTTTTTTTAATACATCTTCCATCACAGAATCAAACACAGATAGATTCTGGTAACTTGGAGGTCTGTATACGCATACTATAACATGCTTATCAAGCTCAACACAGGACAATTCAATGTTGTGTTCAACAGACAGTCCGATGATGTCTTTTCTTTCTTTCGATTTTATAGAATTTTTAATCAATATTAACGATCCTCCATGTATCATACATTTTCGACTGAAATGGCTAACTACACAATAATTTTCATAATTAATTGACATCACTTGATGATCTTTTAACCAATGCTCTGTTAAACAAATTACATCAAACTTGGTATTTTCTAAAAACAATTCTATTTCCAGTAATTTGGAAGAGCAACCTTGGATATTTTGATTAAATAATTTTAAAGTATGTTGCACTCCCTTTGGTTTATTATTATGAGTTATATTGCCAGAAGATACCATTTTATTGTTCTCTAATAATAATTGGTTAATTGAAGGGGTAACTTCTGTTGTCTTACTGCCTAGTTTAAAGAATTATCCGGAGTGACCTCCACAACTACAACAGAAGAATCTAAAATGCCCGTATGAGTTCCAGCAGGAAAGGAATACCCTATCTGACTGGTAGTGGCCTCCAAGTATGTTGTTATTGTAGGTGGATCCTCCTTCGTACATGGTAAAACATAATTATTCACTATGCTGTTAGTATAACTAGACAACATAGATTCGTCACTAATACTACACTTTGTTATATTATCTATAACCTCATTAATATTATATGCTATCAACATAGCAATCAAATTTCTACATTCCCAAGACAGAGATAAAGTTCTCTGAGTTAACTTAAAACCACTAACAAACTGGTTAGTGTCAAAATACAATAATTTGTCACTATGACAACATGTCAGCCTGTGAATAGTACTATTCAACTTATAAATGTAGTTATTTTCATCATAGGATAAAGTATCAGAATAAGGAAAAGCACACAACATGAGCTTTCCTACATTTAATTTTAATAAGGTGTCCACACCATCCACTATGTCCTTTCTGGTAATACCAGTACTATTACCTAATAATAAAATCATTGTAGAATAATGATCTAGGTTTGTGTTTACAATTCTTTTAATCATTTGTTTAAAACTTATGTTATGATAGCTATGATTGGTAAAACTATGGCTAAGGTAATTGAGTAAAATTTTCCCAAAGCCTGAACCTAATTCGTCACAAAAAAATATTGATTTATTTTTCTGTGACTTAACACAAGTCTCTGCTGGAAGAGCCAACACCGGAGGGGGCAAGTTAGGCTGAGGCTGAGGAGGCAGTTGTTGGTTTGCACAGCTGCATGAGAGGTTATTAGTCAGGGACTCATACATCTCAGCATTGCACTTCACCAAATCCAGTAGTTCCCCAGCCTCAAGCAAGCGGTCACTTACTTGCTGTTGTGAAGTCTCATATTTTTCAAAAATATCCTTCATCAAGTGCTCCTTGTGTAGTATATCATTATAGAGGAGCTGGATATCAGTATCATATTTTTCCCTACATTTATCTAACTCAATAGTACAAGTATTTAAACTTTTTGATAAGACAACACGGTCCTTTCTAAGTGAAAGATTTAATTTTAAGAGGTTTTTCTTTTTGATTGCTCTCTGTGACCGTTTAATTAATTTCTTGATTTTAATGTATTTTTTTAATTTATTATGACTCACAATAATAGGACATAATGATATGGTATCATCACCAGTCAAATCTATTGTTACAGCTGGCTCACACACTGATTTTAACTTACTACCCACTAACTCACTAAACAGATTACTGGTGCTAGCAACCTGTTTGCTGACCTTGATACACTCTGAGAGAGATAGAGCCTTTTGGGCTTCACACAATTTTTGTTCAAGTCCTGTAATTCTATTTAAAGCAAGTTCGTGGGTGTCACTGCACTCTTGAAACGTTGACACTAGATGTTGTAGTTGACTGTGCTGGTCGGTTAAGTCCATGTGTTGTATGTGTAGCTGAGACAGTTCATTTTTGAGGGAGGTGTTCTTTAAATTAATGTTTTCCACTTCCACTTCACTGTCTTCTCTTTCCTGGAGCAGCTGTTGGCATGTAGCTTTAGAAGCCTCGAGCTCCATTAAGGTAACTCTTAGTTTTGCTTCCAAATCCCTGATTGTAGCACTGCGGGTCATCATTTTCTTTGAAATGTCAATGGCCTGGAATGTGTAAAGTTATGCAGCTAAATAACAAAGTAAGAAAAGATGTTCTAATATTTAGATAAATAGGAGGTAGAAGAGAAAAAAGAATTAATTTAATTTAGAAATAGGTATTGAATTGTTAACAAATAGAAGTTACAATATTAGCTGAAGTTAATAAGGAATTAGATGGGAATGTTAAACAAAAGTGAAGTTATAAGGAATACACTGCTTTTATTGTAGGACACTAAAAGGAACTTGATTGACAACAACAAGTTTATGACAAATTATAGGTTTGATAATCTAAATAAATAATAATCAATAAGGCCTAATGAGCTTATTTTTGTGTAGTAAATTATGTAGTGTTTATTGTCTGAGCGAATGTTTTCATCATCGATTTTGCTTCCACTAGTTGTCAAGCAAAAGGAGACATAAACCGTGCCAGTGTGTGATGGACGTTGCTCAGAAACCTGAGCAGTATTTTGTAATGATCTGCGGTCTGTAAATATTATGTAAAATAATATAAATAAAACAAAATACTCCCCGGGATTTGTGATAATTTGAAATCCGTCACCGTTGGGTTGGTTGAGTTGACAGCCGGTTTAATATCCTTTTTGTGCGAAGTTTACGCGACAAAAAACACTGTATAATCACTGAATAAACTACTTAATAACTAGTTACGACTATATTACTCTAATTTAACACAATTAAACACTTTTATTAATTTTTCTGAATTAATTACTTTAGAGATCGTTTTTTTTTGACGACCGGCTACCAGTGTTGCCAGTGTGTCGACTCAACCTATCGCAGTCCACTGCGGGACATAGGCCTGAGACCCTGTCCTCCGCCTTCCGCAACCATTCTTTATTTTTTATGGCATCTTGCAGGTCAACCTAGGATGTTGTCGGCTGCTCAAATTAATAAATTAAGGCCAGGGCATAAAACTTTGCAACTACACGCTAAGGGCACCCACTGTAGGGTACCGAACTCGGCTTTACCGAGAACCGGAACCAGATCGGATTAATCCGCATCCAGTCTGTCCCGCAGCCACCTTTTTAAAGTCATCGCTCCATCTAGCGATTTTTTTAACGCGATGGCTTTTTATCGCGCACTAAATTCTGGAACTCGGTACTGAGCCGAGCATTGAAAATCCAACTTAGCGCATCTTAGCGCATAAAAAAACAATACTCTTCGATTTTAAACTCTCGGCGCAAAGCTGAAGAGTTATATAATATTATTAAAACTTCGGCTTATTTTCGAAAAACTCACGACACGAGTAAATAAAATAGTGTGGGATCTACCGAGCCCCTATTCCTAAAGTTTATAGGATATTAGTAATCTCCCATGCATACATTAGTCTGAATAAGTATCACATCGATAAATATTGGATTTTGAGTCATGCGGGCTGATATCCCATTAACTTATTCCCCAGATTATAGTGATTTTGGAATATAAGTTTTACTAATATTGACGAATCAGTAAAAAAAATGGTAAAGTAGAGCTGACTTGGGTTGACTAAAGTGTGACTAGTAATGACTAAAAACGTTTTATTAACCGAGAAGGATTTCAATTTTGTTCTTCTTCAAAAACGTTTGAATAACGTTCCGTTCGTACGTAAGCGAAACAAATTATTAGTTTCTTAGATTTTTAAGACGAAACCGTTTAAAAAAATACACCGTTATCCGAGCCCTGTTTGTGACATTGTCCCTTTTTTTTTTTTTTGGGTGGGAAATTATCAAATTACTTCTCCCGCTCTGAGTGGAGCGGGAAGGCGTGTCAGACTCTTACTGACTAAAACCCACCCGTGTTAAGGAACACGGGTGGGTTTTAGTCAGTAAGAGTTAACTGAAGGCAGTTGCCATGTTGCCGGGGGCCACGATCTTCCTTTAGGACTTCTTCGCAACCCCGGCAGGCATCGGCCCTAGCGGACCCCGTCAATTCTACTAATATCTATATGAGGCGCGCGTGGAACACAACGCGCCGTCGACCCGAGAGCTATGGGTACCCTGCGTCTAGGATTTGGCAAAAAGATTATCCACCAATTGCCTTTTGTCATCCTATGCTATTAATTACTGGCATAAATGAATGAAATATTAATTAATTATAATTACCATAAATTATATTAAGCATACCTACATAATTAGTATAATGAAGCCATAATTATAGAGGTATTTGAAAAATATTAAGCAGCAGGCTATTAATATGTTAAAATGATAAATCCCCCGAATTCGTGAGATTATAAATACCTACTTAATTTTTTAATAGTTATACTACTTACTAGATTATCAAAATTATTGTGTTTTTTAAATCAAATCTTCTTAGAGCCTGCGCCCACTGGCTGCGCGACTAGCATCACTACATGCAAGCGTACTGACGACGACTGACTGACGGCCACGATGCCGTAGTATCCTGTCACTGTCTGTCCACCGCACCTTGAACGGGACATCAACGAGAAACAAGGTTACGTGGCCATAGTAAATGTACTATCGCTCCTTCCGGCCTCGTCATCTCGTTCTCGCTGACGTCCCCGTTCACAGTGCGGTGAACAAACAACCTTAGGCATGCCGTGAGGTCTTTAGGCATCACCATTGAAATTTCAATTTTATTGTCATACTATTAAGTTATATTTATATTCATCGCATAAAAATTCTAAATGATTTTTTTTTTATAAAAAACAATATGAGGACCATGCAGATTGTTGTCTGAGATGGTCGTTTAGGAAAAAAACATACAGATTTGAGTGGACCTGTCCAGTCAGTGTACGCAATGGTCAGTCAATCATGCAGCTAAGTAGGACTTAAATGATAATGTAATTTTAAAAAATTGATTCCGATTTTTTTGCTCATTATTGATATAAGTTTGTATAAAAATTGTTTAAAATCAAAATATTATAAAAAAATTATTATTATTCTTGTCTTTGTAACTCTTGTCTGTAAATTAGTAACAACCTTTAATTAAAATTTGCTCACAAGCACGCGTAGCATGATAACCATAGAAACGCGTTTTCTACGGGTTTTGTCGACGGAAGAATAGACAAAATGACAGATTGTGATTGTTTATCTGTCATTTTGTCTATTCTTCCGTCGACAAAAGCCGTTTCTATTGTCATCATGCTAAACGTGCTGATAGCTAGGTGTTGGTAGAATATGACGGAAACTTACCATGTACCTATATTTGTCAAATTGCTCTCATTTTCTGTCAAATCTATCTTTATAAGAGAATAACGAAGAGAGTAACTGTACATTAATATAAATATTTTAAAAATGCTATAAAATGTGGGAACGAATCTGATGCCGAAAATATAGTTTGTAGAATTTTTGCACGTTTTTCTGTTTGTCTGGATCTATGTTCAGGATTGGCGCAAGAACAGCTACACGGATTTGGATGTCATTTGGCACACAGATAATTTATAACCTGGTCGGATTAATTCATACGGTACTTTTAATCCCGGTAGTACTTCTCCGTAGGATATTTTCCCACAACCACGCGGGTGAAGTCGCTGGCAAAAGCTAGTAGATAATATTCTTATTCTTATGGAGCCAAGCATGGTGAATCTTAACATCAACCGTTTATTTTTGAGGATCCCGTGTGCAGCTACAGAGACGAGTTGTTCAATAGGAAACCACGCCACTCGCTCACATTAAAAAAGCTAGAAGTAAGTAGTAACAATACTTAAGGAATCTATTGTCCCCAAAGCTACTGAGTCCATTGAAATTACACAAAAGGTCTTAAACACAGTGTGAAAGATTAATTTGATGACAAAAAATTAGGGCGGCCATGTTTGTGGCTACCTGAGATTACAGAATCAAGTACTTTCGAGAATGTTTGGATTTGGCAATGTTTTGGTATACATAGATTAGTTTCATAGGTTAGTTAGGTTGTGAGGTCCTGGATTTGATTCCCAGGTCGGGCAAAGTGTTATTGAGTTTTTCTGTCTGAAATTTCTCAGTAGCAGCCTGGACTCTGGATTTGTGCCCGCTTGATGGCAATAGGCTCGCCCCCTATTACATGGGACTTAAACATAACTGGCGAAATGTGGGTGAACCTGCTACAGGGACACTTCTGCGCAACCCTTCGGGGAAACAAGGCGTGATGTTATGTTATGTTAGATTAGTTTCGTTGCGTGTTTAGCCTCCAAGAGTGGCGATATCTAAATGTATATAGTCGAACCAGCTATTATGGTATACAATATGTACAAAAAAAACCCTGACCGATGCGTAAGTGCTTTGTTAGGTATCGTTTGAGAGTTTATTTATGTGGTAATTTGAAGGGAAAAAAAATCGCATTTTTTTTCCATCTATAATTTTACCGAGTTTTACATGGCGCGCGGACGGCCATCTTTTAACGGGTGTCTACAAGTCATAACCATTGTTGAAAATTTTCAATTTTTTTATGGATTTTTCGGTACTAAAATGTGAATTTTAAATAGCCATAACTTGTTTATTTTCAGTAATAATATAAAATAAAAAAAACTTTTTGGGAATAGTTTACACCCACATTTTGCCAGTTATGTTTAAGTCCCATGTAATAGGGGGCGAGCCTATTGCCATCAACCGGGCACAAATCTAGACTCCGGGCTGCCACTGAAAAATTCCAGATGAAACACAATTTATTGATAGCAAAAATATAAACATTACTACAGCCAAAATGAGTAGACGATAATGAAAATAATATAAAATGCAAGCATCTGCAGCCGAACTAGATGACAAAACCTGTATCTTCATCCAGCGCCATACCACCCTGATTGATAGATTTAGATTTTTTTGCCAATTAAGGCGACGATAACCGACTTTTAACGATTTTATATTAACTGATTAATATTACGTCTAAATGAGTTGTGTTAATGATTTGGAAAATAATATATGATAAATTAGAGAATTTTCTTAATAATTTAATACAAGAATATTTACGATTGTGTTTATATTACATAGTCATATTAATTTGTAAAGTTATATCCAACGCGGATAAAAAACTGAGAATGACGCAAAATCTGTCAAGTGTATTTTTCTGAAACCTTCACCATTTAAAAAAAAATTAATGATTGATAAATTTGTATACGTGTTAAATTGAAATACTTTTTGTTTTATATAATAAATTAACAATGCGTCTAATTTGGGACAGCGCTCCTTGATGGGCGAGTCCTATTACTGGCTGGACGTACGACGCGTTGCGTGAGCTCAGTACAAGCAAGCTAACCACTCAAGGTCACTGGCATATATCTGCGACTTACAGAATATTTATGATTTAACAAAATTGTAACAAATAATGTTGCGAGTGTACTGTATAGTCAATTAATTTACTTCACTCTCCTAGGGCCAATTGCGCCAGAAATCCTATCCTGTTTTCCTAGCAATCACGCTAGTCGAGAAATTACAATGGGGACCTCATATAACATCCCTAGCGGGGCGGCTAAGCTCGGCCGCTTATGCTGCTAGAAAGATAAGACAGTTAACAGATGTAGAAACCGCGCGTTTGGTCTATTTTAGCTACTTCCACAGCATTATGTCGTATGGCATTTTACTGTGGGGTCGGGCTACTGTTATAATCTACGTCGCTGCGAATCTCTCAGGGAACTATTAAAAGCATTAATATTATGACGGTACCTTGACAATTCATTTATGATATTATGTATGTAAGGAAAAATCCACATCTTTTTAATAAAATAAGTGATAGACATAATTTTAATACTAGAAATAAAGATGAACTAGATCAACCATTTTTCAGATTATCTAAAGTACATACATCTTTTATGGGGTACTGTGTTACATGTTACAACAAAATACCTTGTGACATTTTGCAATTTAATGAAAGAAAATTTAAAACTCATATTAAAAGTACACTTTGTAAACAAGCATATTACAAATTAGAGAGTTATATCCAAAATAAGAGTGCTTGGAAACATGTTGGTCCTGCTCCATAGGACAATTTAGAATCAAGACAAAATCAAACTGACTGCTAATTTAAATGTAAAATTTATTATTTTTTTGTTATATGACATTGATTTTACATTCTGTGATTACTTTCTCATACACAATTAATTCTAAAATTTTAGGAAAATCGTCTACTTCTACAATGTTTGTAAATATGTGAGCACCATGTATCTATCACATAATTAACTTATTATCTGTCGTTGCTTCATTTTTAATAATTTTTACCTATTGTGGTATAGTAATTTTGTTCTAGATGCATCATCTTCACATATAATTATTTAATGTAGGTACCTACACAAACTATTGAAAAACATTTTAAAAGAGTAACGGTGGAGTCTTTTGCCTATTCTTCTCCATACGAAAACTATCTATTGGAAGGGGCGACTAGAATCAATTCTAATATTTTGTAAATTTTGATGTTCAAAAGTGCGATACATGGGCCTTCTGGAGTAAATGATTTGACTTTGACTTTGATTATGCATTGTAACAAGAGCTGTCAACCGAAGTGGTAACACATGCTTTACAAAAACCGTTTCTATACTACGACATACCATAAGTTCGGTTCACCGTATCTACACGTCGTGATAATCAGCCTTTTTCGTAGGTTCATGCAAAAATCTTCTATTGTACACACGGCTACACATCAAGCTATATACAGTATGTTAATTAACGAAAGGCGTTCCCGTTTACCCGCAACAGTATAGCATCCATACATGCTAAAATAAATATTACCATTCAAAAACAAAATGTTTTTATATTTTTTTATAATAAAATATTCACAAAAATATTTAATTGATACGTAAAAGAAACACTCTGTACACGCGCATTTTTATTTCAATGTGGAAGTATGGCAATGTCGCAACAAACTTATGAATGACGACTCGCGTGTGCGGCGATCTATGGATGCGCCTAGCCCCGCCCCCGCCCCCCAATATCCACATTATTTTATTCGAAACTAAAAATAGCGACGTTGCCAGTTTGGGCAGCGCGAATACACTAGGTACTTTACCGCGCTACTATTTTGATTTTAAACAGAACGTTTCAAATTTATTTTCGTTGTTTTATTTTTTTTCATTCGGTTTTTTTTATACTTATTTTTCTATGCTGATACTTTTATTTCAATGTATTAATGATATAGATTAACGCGTTTAAGGGAACGCCCTCTGTTATTTAACATACTGTATTTCCAGTATAAGCTGACCTCGCATTGTACGGAAATCCTATACAATGCGAGATCAGCATAAACTGGAAATGTATAGCTTGATGTGTAGCCGTGTGTACCATAGACGCCGTGGCATAGTTGGTTAAAGCGCCTGTCTAGTAAACAGGAGATCGTGAGTTCGAATCTCGCCGGGGCCTTCATATACTTTTTGCATTAGGTAGGCTGATAGGCTCGTATTTAATTTTTAGGCCTCGGTCTCGAAGTCAGAGGGCGCGGTGTTTCGGCGGCGGCGGCGCTAAAGATGCGCGTTCAAATGCATAGTTTTCTAGGGAACTGTTCTCCTTCCCCACGCCACTGCCATCGAGGCCAGTTCCATATAAATCTATGCATTGAAACGCATCGCTCCCCTCGAAAACGAGTTGCCAGCAGTTGTTGCAGCTGTGCACGTAGCTTTAAATTCCCCGTTTAATAATCATGATCAAAACTTTGATCTAGCCCGTCCCATCTTTGATGTCCTCCCTCCGGTGACGCCCTAAGCCGAGGCTCGTACACCACCATCTCTCCTGCGCCTGCGCGCGAGCCGCATGGGCTCTTGGAAGGCTTCACTCTATCCTTAATGCACGTAGCAAATTGTCACTACAGTGCAAATTGCGTATGTACACAACGTGCATTTGCCCAATCATGACCTATGCGGGTGCTGTTTTTGCACAAGCAAGACCCAGTCACATCCATAAGATGCAGACATTACAGAACCAGTGGAAGGCTTCGGGAGCCCCCTGGTTTGTTAGGAATGAGATCCTCCATCTCGACCTAAAAATCCCCACCATCCACCAATTTCTCAAACGCTCTTCCAAGCGTTACTTCGATACTGCCGCCAAACATCGCAACCCTCTGGTTGTCGAGGCCACTAGTTACACTCCCTCTAGTATCAATCGAACTCGCCGCCCTAAGCGAATCCTTACCAACCCTGACGACCTCATTACCTTACTCCAGGAGAGCAGTAGGGAAACCAGCACAGTGTACAAAAACAGACGCCTCCCGTCATTCCGACCTCGTCGCCGAGGTCCTTTGCGACCGCGACCGCGTCCCCGAGTAAATGATACTCCCCCCCGACCCTTGCTCGACAACGAGGTGCCAGCAGTTGTTGCAGCTGAGCACATAGCTTTAAATTCCCCGTTTAATAATCATGATCAAAACTTTGATCCAGCCCGCCCCATCCTTGATGTCCTCCCTCCGGTTGACGCCCTGAGCCAAGGTTCGTACCCCACAGGGGGTGCCCTTAGCGAGCGTTCACCTAGCTTTTTAGCTTAGTTTGTATGCCCCTGGCTGGAGGCTTTGAGTTTAGCAGCTTAAGGCAACCACAGGATTGACCGGTTAAATAGTCGTGACCTCAGAGGTCAGCTATGAGATGCCCTACAGAAAAAATAAAAAGCATCGCTCCTCGCGCCGCCGCCGTCGCCGTCCAGCGCCCGCTGCCTTCGTGTCCGTAGTCTTTGTGAAACAGGTGCTATTAAGGCGTATACTAGAATTACACGAACATATTTTTCGTCTTCAAACTGGAAAACACCAACGCTGCTATGCTACTTCGCGGAAAAAATATATTATTTCTCAGGTTTAGTCCCATCACGGCACCCATGAATTTATTTATCATGCCCACGAAAAATTCCCATCTCGACACCCTGTCATAAACCATTATTAGGTACATACACATCTAAAAATGGTAACAGCATCTTTGTAGTGAGCGGACTCGCACGCGAAGCGTTCCGTATCATGATACCTACAGCGTTTTTTAATAAGGTCGAGCTAAAAACGCCGAAATAAGCACGTTTTTTGTATGTCCTTTATTTTTTTTTTTATTTATTTTTTTTAGTACGTATTATATTTTGTGCATAGCGGAACTAGTGCATAGCCCTCTATGCTCTAGTCCCGCTATGCTCGACTCGTAAAATACCTACTAAAAAGACTAACCGATATCTTTCCATAACTATTCTTATTGTTTATAACTAAAGTCGCTTTTCGTGTTTATGAAGTCTTCACCATCATTTAGAGCATTTATTCCGAAAGAGTTATGTGTATAGTACATAATTATTATCAACACGACAAGTCGTAAAAACGCGAAGAAGGGGAGGGTCACTTTTTTTCAGTTGCTTTTATAAATTACTTGCTGCGCCCCACAATTTTACTCGCATAAGTCTCGATCCCGTGAAAATATTGAGATAAAAAGCATCTTATCTCCTAACCCAAGTCATGGTCTACTCATGTGCCAAATTTTATCCAAATCCGTTCAGCCATTTTTACGTGAAAGCGAAACAAACAATCATACAAAAAATCAAATCTTTCCTCTTTCTACTAATAGTTTATTTAGAAAATAATTTTATAATTTTTAGACATACCTATTAATTTATACCAAATATTCTATTTAAACGTCTCGTATTAATTTCTAAATACACAAAAGAATAATTTAACGAGAATTTTAACACAAAAAATAAGTACCTATGTAACTCTAAAGTAAAAGCGTCCATCTTTTGTTAAACAAGCTTACAGTCATCGCTTCATACAAAAAATTTTTGGAACACACCATAAAAATAGACAATATCTAAAATACAACATCCATTGCTTGTTTTGAATCACAAAACGGACCTCTATCCTAACAAAAACAGAAATGGTTTCCGAACTAAATGGTGCCAACGTAAAATTTCAAATTTTCGAATTCAGAACGCAAAATCGTGTGTCGAAAATCGTGACTGTTCGAAGTTTGAAATGCTTCGTCATGTAGAATAGTGCTGACATGAATTAAAGATTACTCGAGATGTTTACTTTGATAATGATTCATGATTCTATTCGATTAATCGATGTCCTATTTTGGGACTAATCATTAATAAAGGTGTGAATATTAAGTTATACTTATAACCGAGTAGAGCTCGTTTTTATTTAATTGTAAAAATACACAAGATCATATTAAAAGTTGTCGGCGAAACTCTGCAGACACAGGTAAAAACAATGTTCAAACATGTTAAAATAAAAATGAATTGTTGTTTTTTTTTTTGGGTCAACGACCATCAGTGACAGTGTAGTTCCTTGAAAATAAAATATCTGTTTAAAAAAATACGTTTTTTTTGTGTTAACATCACGGAAGCACAAATAATATAAGTATAAGTATAATACGAAAGATTATGGGTGTCGTAAAAAAAAAAAACTCAACTCATTAGTACTTCGTAACTACAGTTCATCAATTGATTTTGTTTCATCATGATAAGCTATCGACACCCATCACTTCTGCGGAGTTTTGACTACATACCAATTTAATGTGACCCTGATTATCTACCACATTATTTCGCTTGTTCGTCAGAAACAAGCAAACTTGTACTTATCTACCTACGTAAGTTGTAACCACGGTAGGTACTCAGACCAAATAAAAAACCAAGAAAGAGCGCTGCGAACAATAAAATGAAGCATGCCAAAACTACACCTCCGTTCTGTGCATACACGCTCACACGAACACATTTATAACCATTTATAATAGAACTACAATGAATCTTCACCTCACTATGTGCACACAGGTTTTCGAAACCAGCTTCACGTCATATTGACAGCGCTATATTTTGTTTTTTTTTTAGAGTAGGTAACATACTCTGCATTGAGCATCTTATCAAACTCCCCTATTTCACCTCCTTTAGAAAATAAAGCGAAGCCAGAACACCCTTCCAAATCATTACCACCCGCCCAATAAGTTATAGAACAACAAAAATATGGCACCGTAAACGCTTTTCAATGGCTAATGCCCGAGAAACACGAGGCTAGTTTTTCAAGCTCGGATAACAAGCACCCTATTGCGTAACACAGCGCCCTAATTGCGAAACACACTTTCAATCATAATCTGAATGATTTTTAAGGATATTGCTAATCCATAACTAACCAAGAAAAAAAAAATATGTATGTTCGAAAAATTTGTCTGTGCGTACCTAAATAACGCAATGCATGTTGTCAAAATGAAAGCCATTGCCACTGTAAGTGTGTTACGCATTTACACCGCAGTTTCAATCATAATCCGAGAGTTTGAAGGATATTTCTAATCCATTGCTTCATGAGTTTAATTAATTTGTCTCCTCAACTACTTAAATAACGCAATGAATGTGGCGGAACTGTCAAAATGAAAGAAAATGCGATCAATTGTCCCGAAGATAGTGCTAGTAAGCTAGCAAGCTAGTCACTATGGCGGTCTGGTCTCATGTATACAGAACTATCCTCATTTAAAGGCAAGTTAGCTAGTGAGAAAGATAGTAGGCTAGGATAGTTTTAATAGAATGGGTTTGGTTCTATTTTTGAGCTAGTAGCTCCTCTCACCACTGATTTTACTATCCTGGCTTTTGTACTAGCCTCGTGTAACCGGCAAAGCTAGTATCCAATCGGATCATTTTAGTCTACGGACTAAGTCAGTACAATGCTAGTAAAATTTACCAGCATCGTGGAAACAGTTCTAGCATGTGCCAAGCCAGGACATTACTTGTTTGCTATTCAACCTTCAAAAACTAGCCTCGTGTAACCCGGGCATTAAGGTCGATATTCGCGTTAATTACGGCGTATTTCTTATCTGTTCCCCATTGATACTCCATTAGTGCCGAGACATTTAACACAAATGAACGCTAAAGCGAACGCGCCTAAAATACGCAAATTCACGAACACAGAACGGAGCGCGATTTTGTTTTCGATGTTTGAATTTTTAAAATGGCCGCTGCTACGATGACATTTGGAAAATATTTTATTGATGGATATGGGTGGCCGATAATAATTGATGTCTGGGATATAATGTATTGATTTACATTTGAATTGATGATGTTATGTGTGAAGTAAATGCTTGATTTGCGTACCTACTGACCATTATTACTCAAATTTGTTTTTCATTGAAACGTGTAGGTACTTCGTTTGACGAAAATTGACTTATGAAGAAGATAAAATAAATAAAAATTCAATTAAAAATAAAATTTATTGTGTCAAATAATTGGTCTTACAAATTGTTGTGTTCGGAATCTTCTTTTAGACAAATAATGCCTGTAGTAGAAGACTCCGCCCCTCCCTATTTTGTATAGCGTGATAATTAACACAATATTTTTAAAATGTAAAAGAATATTAAGTCTAGGCTACCCAAAATTAGAAATTAAAAGAAGGAAAAAATTAAAGAGTATACTTAAAGGTTGTGAGTGTGCGCGTATGTGTTTTATGTTTGTGTGTGTGTGTGTGTGTGTGTATGAGCGTGTCTGTCAGAGTAAGTGGGTGTGTGTGTGTCTGTGAGTATGTGAATAATTCCGTGTTATAACAATGCTTCTGTGTCTTCATACGTAAGTGGTTTTATCCACTTAATTAGTGTTTCTTTACAGTCATATTTATTTTTCGAGTGTATATTTATCATTTTATTTATTCTAATGCAAACAAAAAAGCAAATCATGAAAATCATGCAAATTTGATCTTAGTTGATGGTATATCTGCTATGCTGAACTTCCTTCTTTTCGGGGTAATACCCACATTAAGGGGCAAAGACTTATGCTTTTTTAATATTGTTTGGACTATGTACAGCTTTCTGACAGAGAGTACATCACTAATGTGATAAAGGTCTACAGTAGGGAATCTAAGTCTTTTAAAATGCATAATCTTTAGGAGTGCGCGTTGTGCTCGTTCTAGTTGTATCAATTTGGTCTTTGCTGTACCTCCCCAAACCGGAATACAGTATCCGAGCACAGATTGTACAAGTGCAAGGTAAACTTGAGTGAGTAAATTTTTAGACGGGCAGTTTTTGTTTGCTTTTACCATTGGCGCAACATGTCTTAGGGTTTTGAACAACCAACTTAACTTTCTAATTCTGGCGGTAACTTGTTCTACATGAGGGTACCAGGATAGCCTATTATCCACTACTACACCCAAATACTTAATTTCGGTAACTATTCGAATACTTGGGCAGTTACAATTATTACCGTATTCACCTTTACATGTATGTATAACGATACCAAAATCATCAGTTGGTTCATTACGCTTAGAAATGCTAAAACATATGAAATTAGTTTTGGAGGCATTTAGCGTTAGGAGGTTGAATTTTAGCCAATCAGCGACACAAGAAATACCTGTCTCAGCATGATGCTTGACATCGTGCCAAGAGCTCCCATAGAAGACAACGGCTGTATCATCGGCGTAGGAGAAAACTTTAGCATTGGGTATAATCATACTGCAGAGGTCATTTATATATATTAATAAAAGGGTTGGACCCAATACAATCCCCTGCGGGACTCCGTACAATATGCGAAGAAGATGCGAAATATCTAACGTTTTCTTTAGATTTCTTCATCTTAAGGGAAGTGAAGGGTGACACTGGCTCAAGTAACGTTCAAAGATCGTTTATAATTTAAATAGGTAGGTACATAGTAAGGCTTCTGCCTCGAATCTTGCGGGCAGCGGGGCGGCGGCGGCAGCGGCGCGTACAAATGCATAGATTTATATGTAACTGGCCTCAAAAGCAGCGGCACGGGGAGCGAGCGGTTCCATATAAAACTATGCGCCCCGCTGCCCGCTGAGTTCGAGTCCGCGGCCTTAGGTACGATGAAGCCCCCGCCCCGATCGTTGCTCGAGCCATCCCGCGCCGCTGAGCCTGTAGCTTTAAATTCCCCTAGTAATAATATTAATATATTTTATTATTATACTTAAAAATATAATTGATTAATATATATAAATAATGAAATAAAGGACAATATTAATAATCCAATCCAGCCCGTCCCTTGCTGTCCTCCCCCAGCGACGCCCTAAGCTGAGGTCCGTACCCCACAGGGGGTGCCCTTAGACGTGTAGTCACTTAGTTTCTCAGTTTTATGTCCCGGCTGGACGCCTTAATTTATTGAGGCACCCACAGGAAAGTCTGGTTGAACAGCCTACAACCTCCTAGGCTGACCTACGAAAAAGCTATTTAAAAAAGTACGACTACGCCTGCAATGACTGCCTCGTAGGTCTAGTGATCGCAAGCGCTACTGCTGAGCATGAGCTCCTGGGTTCGATTCCCAAGTCGGGCAAAGTGTTAGGTATATGGTTTTTCCATCTGGAATTTCTCAGTAGTAGCCTGGAGTCTGGATTTATGCCCGTTTGATGGCAATAGGCTCGCCCCCCTGTTACCTAGATAAAATAACATATCATCACGCTTTGTTTCCCCGAAGGGTTGGATAGAGGTGTACCTGTAGTACTTACACCCATATTTCGCCAGTTATGTTTAAAGTCCCAGGAGACGAGCCTACACCCCTGCCTAACCTTTCGGGAAAACAAGCCAGCTGCCTGCTGGCTGTTATGACTAAGCCAGTAATATCAATTTATTTCACGTTCCCAGCAAAAAACTGGGCACCTTTACCACAGCTTTTAAGTAATTTGTTCCAATAACAGTTTAATTCCATTAGTAATGACTTATTATTATTAATCTCGACCGTGCAATCAGATATTTTCCCACTAAACATAAATACATGAATCGAACACACATTTAAATTAAACCGCCTAATCCAAAATACTACGAACTGGCCGCAAACAAAACTCAAATCATTCAAATGATCGTCGATTTCGAAATTGAAAAAATAAAAAATTCAAATCGTTCCACAGTAGTCTATAATAATGTCAACAACTTTTATTTCTTTTCACAATAAAGTATAAGAAATTAAGAAACGGAACGAAATCTCAAAATATATCAGCTAATCTGCATAAATATACTTTAAGGCTGGTTCATATTGGTAGAACACGATTTTTTTAACATAATTTATGTACCGTTTTATGAAGGGTAAAGTACAACAGTGGTGGGAGGGCTCTAGATGCTGGTCCTAGGTACTTACGGGACGGGAGTTAATATTTTATTTTCCTGAAATTACCTTTTTCGCATGCAGATAATTTCACAATTTTTTATATATTTGATAGAAATTATAGATTGGTAATGCCTCCGCTGCCCTTGTTAAAATTCACGAGGTTTTTCTACGTTTTCTGAATCTCTGTAGCTCGAACACTCCCACTGTAATAAAAACGCTAATTCCGTTAATATCCATAATATTATTCCATAAAACATTTTGTATTAATAAATCAGCCAATACAAAAATGCGTTTAACGTACTTAATGTGACCGAGGGTCAATAAATTCAGCTCAGCCAAGTAATCATTAAAAAGTTAGCATATAAAAAAATTGATACGTTCCTAATTCGAAATCATTTGGAACGTTCAAATAAAGTCGACACCCGCTGGCTAAACGCACGTTACAATAAACGGAATGCGAATTCGAATTTCGAAAAATTGTTGATTGTGTTTTGTTTCTTTTTTCTTCCGTTTAGGTTGAGTTTTGAGCGACATTTTAAGTTTGGAACGAATTATTTCGATTCGATTTAATTTGATAGTTTGAATTTAACTGTTTTCGTTATGAACGATTAGATATGTAAACACAAAAAATTGGGCGTATAGTATTTTAATATCTACGGATGACCACTGAAAATCAGCGCTGTGCTGTGGGTCCCCATAGCACAGCATCATGCTGAGTGGAAGCCTTCTTGTCACAGTCATGTCGTGCAGCTGTCGACTGTTTCTGTTTTGAGCTCGTGATTATATTTAAATATATTGTTTTATTTGATTGTTCTACTCGAGTAATTATCTTCTTTTTTTATGCACGTGACAAATAAACTTATTTTTCTTTCTATTTTTTTTTTATTTTTTAGTAGTTAGTGTGAGCTTGTCCTAGTTGCATTTATAATAATTAAGGTCATCGATAAATGGCAGAACAGACTAGTAAAATGGTGGTTTCAAACAATAAGTACTTAGCTAAAGTACCCGTCACGAGAAGCTATAAATTATGTAAACAAACATCTTTTACTACGTAAACATTTTATACTGCGAGATAATAATAAATTGACCATATTCAATCGACATGAAATATAGACGGGTTATATGAAAGTAACAACCTATTTAATTTAGTCGGATCATATTTTAACGACGCAAAGCGCTATCGTTTGTGTTTCTTGGTACCGGAACGCGTCCGTCGCAGGGATTGTAAACAAAATACAAATTTTAAATTTGACGAGGTAAAACAATGACTACAAGAGGGACTGCAGCAGATTACTTCGGAAAATTGGAAGCGTTGTGTGGAGCATGTTATCAAGGAAGACAATAATTTTTATTCCAAAATCGATGAGATGATTGATAAAACTGTAGACAGCTTCGTGATACATGTCACTGATTCAGACACAGAAATGGAAACATCTGAATCTGACGAATAATTATTATTAAATAATATATGTTAATTAATATTTGTTACTTAATAATTTATTAAATCTTAAACAAATTCATTTTTTTTGTCGGTCCAAATGTTGTGAACTCCTGAACACTTGTTTACAAAATTTATAGCTTCTCATGACGGTTACTTTAGTTAATGTTCTCTGGCTTCCATCGATTACAAAACTATGAAATCCTGGGGACTGCCTCATTGGTTTAGTAGTCGCAAGCGCTACTGCTGAGCATGAGATCGCAGGTTCGATTCCCAGATCGGGCAAAGTGTTATTGGGTTTTTCTATCTGAAATTTCTCAGTAACAGCCTGGAGTCTGGATTTATGCCCGATTGATGGCAATAGGTTCGCCCTTTATTATATGGGACTCAAACATAACTGGCAGAATGTGGGTATACTATACGTACACCTCTGCTTAACCCTTCGGGTATTACACGCGTGATGTTATGTTACATAAAAAGTAGTCCGAATGTGTTTGTTGCTTGTGCCTAAAAGTCTACTCGGCACAAGCAACACTCACATTCATCCTATTTTTTTTACAATACAACTTTAAACCCTGCTCCCACATTTTCCATCTAAATGCAACTACTTAATAAATTCTTGAATCAAAACATGTTTTGGGCAGCATTTTTTATTATGTCCTATCAACGTCCATTACTGCTTATTATGTTTAGTTCGCTGTGTGGTATCCCTTGGATCGATACCCCGCTGTTACCAAGATTTTTTATTTCGGCCGCTGACTGGCCAGGTAGAATAATGCGTTCGAAATTCAAAGCAGTTCAAAAAAATATGTGATGATTTAATAAAATGTGGGCTCTGTAATGTTCTTTTTTTAAATGTGTTTTACTTACTTATTAAGGCTCGTGCGGACCAGCGCGATATCGCGGGCGCTGCAAGGGTCGCGCTGCCTAATGCCTGTAGCGCTCGCGATATCGCGCTGGTCTGCACGAGCCTTTAGTCATGTGAAATATGACGGAGTTTTGTTATTTTATTATTCAAATTAATAAGTATTGGAATGCAAATCATCCTTCATTGCTAAATAACGGTTGGCCACGAATATTATAATAACTGCTTCATTAGATGATATGACAAGACCGAACAGTAGATGCGATATAAAAGTGCTGAGTGGAGAACTGGAGACCCAAATCTCCAATAAGAAGGGTAAACCAACAACCTGGTACATGGCGAGACATCGCGAGACATCACGAGTTAGCGTTTGACGGAGAGAGACAGTGCGGGTCCTCGATGGCCGGTGCGAGATTTATATATCAGTTTTACAATGTAATGTAAATACTCTATTCTTATAGCAGTAACGTTCAATATTGTACTAACAAATATTTTAATTCTCGCCTCGCACATCCTTGCGTTGCGCATCTAGACCTTTTACACCAAAGATGGGCAGGGCGTGGATAGAATTTTATAAAAGCACCTCCGGTTTCTGAATTGAGAATTTATTGAGAACTTATTAAACACTAGCATTAGGTACTTAGTTTAAAGTGAAAGCCCGTGAAACTCGAAATATCTATGCAATTAAAATTATTAATTTCTCAGGCTACATTGAAGGAATCATCATAAATTCTCTATTTTGAAACCGGGTGTTAGTATAATTTTCCACAACCCTTTGCACAGCATGACTTCGTCTAATTATATGAAGTGTCAAACGTTAAAAATGACAGTTTTAATAACGTCATTCTGTAATTGTCACTTCGAAATTCGAATGTTGTCGAGGTGTGTGTGAATCTGCCGTAATAATTAAATACATACTTTAAAACAACTGAATGAGTGTGTGGTTCGAAATGAACTTTGTACAGTTTTGGCGCACTTTATTTCTGAATTTGTACCCGCATATTGGCAATAGGTTCTCCCAGACTTTTAGGCTTCCTGTTCATGACGCCGGAGCCACACCGGCGCCGCCGCCGGCCACATGTTTGTGTTTACGAATTAATGTCACCCATGGGCAAGGCTCGGAACCGGTTTAAAAAAATACCGGTGAGAACCGGTTTATATGGGTTTTATTCCAAACTTTTCTTGAGAACGTGAACGTTTTAAGAACTTTATTTTAACCTAAATTAACCGGTTTATACGACGAGCGGCATGTCGGTAAACGCGATGCAACTTGTGACTACTTGTGAGGATACCGTGCTGAATAAAAACTAAACAAAACACCGGTTAGTATTGCTTTAAACCGATTAATACTAAAAAATCTTTATATAAAGACTCCTACAAAACCGGTATAAAAAACCGAACATAAAGATTTTTGCGACAAGTACATAATAACGGTTTGAAAATTTAACCGGTATCCGAGCCTTGCCCATACGTCGCACCGCCGCCGCCGCATCGGTGTCGCACCCGCGCCGCATAGCTTACTCTCATCCTGAGATTTTCTGATTTTTTTTCGTCTTGCGGTCCGGCACCGGTGTGGCACCGGTGCAGCTCCGGCGTCTTATACAGGAAGCCTTACGTACAAAATGATTTTTATAACTGTGCGCTTGGAACTGTCAAAATCGTATGTTGTTAGAATTGAATTCCCCGCCCGGTTACCTCCTCAGTGCCCCGACGCCTCTTAATGCGGTCTACATAATTCTTGTCATCTCCACAGTTCTGTCTTATTATTCGTTAAGTTGTTATTGTTATTAATTAAACCACGTACACTGTAATATTTTGAAGTTGACAGGCGCACAGATAAAAAAAAATGGGCTATACCATAGATAGATGGTACACGTCGTCTGCTTCCACCTTCAAAAAATACAGATGTGAACATTTTACCGAAGCTAAATAGCATTGGACATATAAAAAGGAATGTTTTAAGTAGTTTTAACATTAAGTACTTAAATTGTTTTAATTCCCACAGACGTAAAAAGAAGAAGGCGCATTGCAGGATGTTCTGCTGGTCGATTTTTCACCGTTTAAAGATGGGCATAGTTCAAGACTATGGCACATCTGGTTAGACTGGTAGCCAGTCCCACATAATTGAGTAAAGACTAATATTGCTTGTTTACTTACATTGTTATCTTAATATATGCAGTCAAACCTGAGTAAGTGAGAACTGGGTAAGCGAGAAACTCGATAAATGAGAGTATTTTAATCCTCTGAAACCTCTATAAGTGGTAAACAGAAACCTCTAAAAGGAAAGTCGATTTTATTTATTTATTTTTATATACTTTATTGTACACCACAAAAATACATAACAAAAAATAAATCAAACACTACAAAATATATAATGGGCGGCCTTATCGCTTTCTGCGATTTCTTCCAGGCAACCTTGGAATGGACAGTGATTTGCCTGGACATAAAATGGTGCTGTCGTCGGTGCAAATAATACGTATACAATATATTAGAATAGATACACAGATATTAGGTCAATTCATTCAAACTTGACTACTGAAAAATATTTTTGTCGCTAGTTGTACAGGTTGTGTCATTAAAGATGAGACTTGACCGCGCCTCCCGCCGCTCTTTCCCCCGCCCCGATGACGCCCCAGTGGGGACCTCACACCGCTAAAGAGACCCATAAATCGTCTACTGCGCAAGTCAAACCACGTGGTGCGTCAAATCTCATCTTTAATGGCACGACTTGTACTAGAGTCCAAGCATTTATTAGTGCGTTAAGTTGCGACGTGTTCCGACGTTTGATACCTAAACAAAACTTATCGCGTCATTTAGTCATAGATCGGCAAAGAGGCATATCGTCTGTGACCGACACTGAACAGCGGGGATTTATTAAAATTCACGTACTCGGTGGGGCTTCCGCTTCCGAAATTCATCGATTATTGCAGCAAAGTCTTGGCAAGACTGCTTACTCTCATTCTGCTGTAAAATTTTGAGTGAAGCGTTTTCAAGAAAATCAGTGGGACATTAGCGAAGGCAGAGGGGGGCTCACCATTTTCACCCTGATCGCGATCAACGTATTGAAGCTGTGAGGCTGGCACTTGAGAATAAAAGAGACTGGTCGGATATGGAGCTTGCCGAAGTTTCTGTTTCTGTTCTTATTCATGTCAATAATAGTACATTACTTCAGAGGGAAGAAAGTGACAGTTCCATACCGAGACTATGGCATTTGCGCCACGAGCTTGCGAGGGGCGCAAACCATTTGAGGTATGGAACTGTACTTTATCCTGAGGGATGTATAGTGCTTTTTATTACACCTACGAGGAAAATTATGGACATAAATGCATAGAAATGTTTATATTTAGTTAAAAGTACAATTATTAAAAGTGCAGCTATTATAAGATGTTACATTTTGTCCGGGTATCTTGATATTTTGAGACATGTTTACATCTTGAGTTAGTTGAAGGCTTGAAGAAGCCACTTCTTCGGTGATTCCGCGCGTTTTATATAAAAAAATAATTTCGTTTTTATTTTTCTGTATGCACCAAGGAGGTTGGTAACTGGTAAAAAAAAACTGTATGTGGCCAGTAACAATTTACTTGAAATTTAATTAGTAGACAGTTAAAGTCTCTTGGCAGTATGACTGCTGACAAATTAAAAAAAAAAGAAAAACCGGGTATGTAATGGAATTTCATACATACTTCCCACCCTTGGGTCGGAAGGATTTTCATACAAACTTCCATACCTTGGGATGAAAGGATTTGAAGGGCGGGATAAAGGCGTTTCTTCCCTCTAATTGGTATAATTAGTATGTATTTTCAGAGCAGGTGTGATAAAAAATAATTAAAAACATGTGGGCAAGTTTGAATGAATTGACCTAATATATACATATCCTAAATAATAAATACATACATACTTACTAAATACGTAAGCAACAAAAATAAATGAAAACTATAGATAATTACAGTTTTTCAATCGGAGACCTCTATAACTGAGATTGCTACTTGGGTACCTCTTTACGCGACAATCGAGCATAATAATTTAACATCTGCTATTTATGATTCATACTTAAATTTCATGGAACATTTACCATTATTTTTGTTCCTCTCAACCTGTCCCAATCAGCCTCAACCTCTGTAAGAGAGAAAGTCACTCCAGTACCTCTATAAGCTAGAAAATCGAGTTATTGAGAAACTTCCATAAGCGGGAAAGAGATCGCGTTCCTTGATCTCTCGCTTATCCAGGTTCGACTTTATTTATAACTACCTATCTAAAATAATTATGGTCCGCCCTCGGCATGAAGCCTAATTATTTATTTTTCTAAAATAAAAGCCCAGTTCATCCATATAACATCAGCTATCTGTCAGTGAAAGTCCAAATAAAAGTCAAATCGGCCGAGCCGTTTCGGAGATAAGCCAGAACAAACAAAAAGACAAAAAAAAATGTTAAAAGTACCGTGTATACTAAAAAAAATGCTTTGTAGAGCGTCATCTCCGTCACTCATACCTGTGTCAGCCTCTTTCTAAACCTCATCATCATCTGCGTAGCCTTTTCTCAACTATGTTTGGGTCGGCTTCCAGTCTGACCGGATGCAGCTGAATACCAGTATTTTACATGGAGCGACTGCCTATCTGACCTTTACAACCCAGTTACCCAGTTTTACCCAGTTTTTTGAATGAAAAGGACTTTTCTATTTCGACTTCCAATACACAGAGTTAAGAATAACAATTTGATAATGTAAATTTTAAATTAATTGACTTTTGATACTTTTTGAATGCATAATAATGAATAGACTGGACATATTTATTTATTATTATTTATTTAACCATTTATGCACACACATATAAACAGACAAGAAGAAAGGAACAGAAAAATACGTACAAAGGCAATGCTTATTTCTAAAGAAATCTCTTCCAGCATACCTGTGACAGGAAATTATAAAAAATGAGATGTAGACAACGTGTGTAACCGTAGAAGATAAAACAAAAACATAAATCAAAGAAGAAAAAAAAAATACAATTTACTATTTACACAAACTACTTACAATATAAGAAATTAAGAATATACTTACATACATACTTCTAAAATAAATATCACTACAATAATTATAATGTGATTTAAGATAACTATGCAACTATGACGAAGTGGAAAGATAGTGTTCTTTCACTCTTCGTTTAAATGTTTCAACAGTACGACAGTCCCTAATGTCAGGCGGAAGAGAATTCCACAACCGAACCGCGTGCACATTGAAGGAGTAGGAATAGAAACTAAACTAACTAACTAACTTAATTTAATTTATTTTTTGACTATTATATACTTATACAATAATATCTTGACATCAATTATTATTCTTTTGTATTTTGTAATTAAATTTCAAATAACTATGCGTAATGAAATGTAATTTTTAAACCAACAAAATTTATACGCCGTTATTGGCAAAGCATGGACGCTCACAACATAGTATTTAACACCTTGCATGTCTGATTACTCAGTTTATGGAAACGCATGTTGACAAATAAATTATCTTTCTTTCTTTCTTTCTTACTGGGAAAATACCAATACGATACCTCTTGGTAAGACTGGTTGTCAGACTCTCAGGCTTCTGACGACCCGTGACGACTGTCAAAGATCTACAAATGAAAGTAGTACCAACGGCTTATCGTGCTTTCTGAGGCACGGAGGAGTCTCGATATGTAATGGACGGTCACCCATCCACGAACTGACCTCGGCAAGAGTAGCTTAACCTTCGGCTGTTATTATTTAGCTACGAGCCCCATGTGTAGGTCAATATTTTGCAATCGAACGCCTACAATCATTTACAAAAGAGAAATGCAAGTAACGCCCGGAGGCAACAGTTAGCTCACGATTAAAACAATAGATGTCAGTTGTAGTCCATACTATTAATTATTAATTGTTGCAATTAGAAAGGAAGGTCAAAATAATAATTATTATTACTGGTATGGTTTCTGTGGGTCAATTTATTAATCTGTGGCGATATTAGTAGGTTAGATGAAATATACGGGAGGGAAAAGTGTCGAGCAATTTTTAGAATAGCTCTTTGTGAAGGTGCTGGATCGGGAAAATACTGCCATCAATTTTGGTGCCAAGCAGCGTTGCTGTGTTCACAAATCAGCCGTCCTTATTTATGCAATGCAACATGAAATATAACACAATAACTAGGCGAATTTGTTGCAACGTGTGTTTCATTTCACCAATCTGTACTCGGCATCACAGACATAGGAGACATTTCAGCTTTTTCTCTGGGATGGCAAAGCATTTGCGATAGTTACCTACCTACCTCTGACATATTTTTGTTTACAACGACGTGGATACTCTTGGATTACATCTCATCTATTGGTAAGTGATGATCAGGCCGAAGGCGGAAGCGAGCTCCACCTGGAAACCTCAACAGAGGAACTGGCTATCTTACCTCTAACTGTCGAAACAAAACAATGCTGTCAACATTGTTGTTAAGACGATAGACAGATAAGATGGTGATAGCTAGCCAGGCAGACTGAGAACAACTACCACCAACCAAACCGAGCAGAAAATATGCCTCCACTGGGAATTGAACCCAGGGACCTCTGGGTCTGAGACAGGTGGTCTTACCACTAGACCACAGAGCATTGCAGATATCGATTGACGGTGTTGACCACTTACCTACCATCGGGGCGCCCTATTTGTTTTTCAAACAATCATATTTAAAAATCCTTGACAAATTCACAAAACACTCACATCGATTAAATAGAATTTTGTGTTATACTCGAAATATTCAATCATAAAATCTAATAAACAATTGAAAGCTCGACGCAATAACCACCGGTATGTGACCAGTCAGTAATGAGCAATGACCGAATGACTGACCGAATGAGTAATGAACAATACTCGACCTAGTTTCATGTCATTGGACATCCCTAAAGAGCATAGGTTATAATACGATCCTGGTCAGGAATAAAAAACTGTTTAGTTTGTACAAATTACTATTTAGAAAAAAAAAGTGGTGGCACTCCGGGAGTGCCGACAGAAGTGAAAACTTGAACAAGATCGCCTTGGTGGAAGAAAAATACTTGTATAGAACATTGGTCCGTATTCTTATCTAAATAAAGAGCACAATCGCGTTTTCAAAAAAAAAAAACTTCCGAAACCGTTAAAGTAAAAATACTTACATAGAACATTGATCCGTAACATAATATAAATAAAGAGCACAATCGCGTTTACATAAATGAGGTGTCACACAGTTGCGCAAAATCAATGGTTTAGTCCCATCTCAAAAATGCCCGACGCGCCAAAGAAGTTTTCACTTTAAAAAATACAAAAATAAATGAGTTAGCCTTACAGTAGTCGTATAATGATGATGTGTAACATCTCACATCTTACCTTATTGGTAATAAGCATTAAAGGGGCGGGGCCTCGTCAAGGTCGTTTCTGACAGCCAACTCTAGCACCGGGCGCGCTCTTTGTTCAAATCAAACAGCGCGCGCTGCCCCGGATTCCTGTTACATCACTTTTCACGAAATCACTCCCTCAGATTTTTAGAGTATAATTATGTTCTGTGCACAGATTGCAGGAAAAGCGAGAGAAAGCAAGCACAGATACAAAAATCTCTCAAAGGGGAAGGAAGAAAATCAAAAATCAATGAAAATCAACAGTTATTTGTTATACAAGAGTGCAAAGTTACTTTTTAACCGCCACCTCAATTTTGATGACCGAGCAAGCGAAGGATCAGCGAGTAATTCAGAAATTAGAATCCTGAGCATTAGCAAGGGAATCAAAAGAGCACGAGGTGAAAAATCTTTGCACTCGAGTGCAACACGTAACTTTTAGCGAGGAAATAACTAAATGCAAAAAAATAAAAAACATTTACAATCACAAGATACTTTTATTTCACATAACATCACGCCTTGTTTCCCCGAAGGGTTGGGCAGAGGTGTCCCTGTAGCAGGTTCCCCCACATTTCGCCAGTTATGTTTTAAGTCCCATGTAATAGGGGGCGAGCCTATTGCCATCAACCGGGCACAAATCCAGACTCCAGGCTGCTACTGAGAAATTTCAGATAGAAAAACCCAATAACACTTTGCCCGACCTGGGAATCGAACCCAGGACCTCATGCTCAGCAGTAGCGCTTGCGACCACTAGACCAACGAGACAGTCACTTTTATTTCAGTTTAGGTATTAACTACTACATTATGATAGGTAAGTATTACAGAATAATCTTTAAATTATAACAAATAATACTTAGGTATAATTAAGAAAAATTGAAAGTAACGTTGCTACAGTTACTTAAATTGAGTGTAATGTTTTTGTTAGGTACTGTAATGTTGGTTTTAGTGACTTGTGTACTGTTTTTCGGTAAACTATCTGTCATACTTAATAGTTGTACCGATTCATCGGATTCCCTTGACGTAAACGTTGGCGAGAGAGGGCGATGGATAGGTGTTTCGTTACGGCTCATTTTTGATGTAGAAGGGCCAGTCCAAGAGTCTGTTGTAATGGCTCCTACGATGCCTTTACATATTTTAGACTTATTTTGGATGGAATCCTCTATTTATCCCTCTACAATCGCAGTGGACTTCCAGCCTCCATGGCGCTTAAGGGACAGGAGATCAGCTCCTGAATCGGCCAAAAGTATGGTTGAAGTTCATCGGAAATAATGACCCGTGTACAACAGGGGTTCTGGAAGTTCAAGAAATGTTGCTATTTCTCGTGGGATACTGCCAATTTTATTAGCACCCATAGGCTGTCTAATACACTTTCCGTTGCGATATTGTAGAAAAAATCGATTGATTGGAGTGTTAGGCGGATGTAAGGCTTGATATTTCTTAACAATTGTTACGTATTCCTTGTGAATGACGAAGTTGCGGTCTCTTTTTGTCATTGTATTAGGTAAATTAATGAATAGTAAGTCATCTGAATGTTTCTCAATGTTTTTGACCTTAAGTTGTGTTAGTTCATTAGTTCGACTTGCTCCGTTTATACCAATAATAAGAACAACCTGTAACGTAAAGAGTATTGTAGTAGATAAATTGGGTCCGTGGCTTAGGCCCCCAGTGGTCGACGCACCTGTGGCCGACGCCCCCGATACGATTAATTTAATATCTTTTTTTTTGTGCTGTTTCACTTAGTACAGTAAAAGAGAAAAGTGTTTCACCCTATTAATAAAGGAAAAACATACAACCACTAATTTAGTAGAGGCCTGGAATCACCGTTTAAAAAACCACCTGGGAACGAACCCGTCTTTGTTGTCGTTTTTAGAAATGTTTAGGATTGATATTTCTACCTACGGCACGGCACAAGCGAGGTAATATTATTTATGTTACTTATATATAAAACAATTTACAATATTACAAACAAAAATGTAGTTTAAAAGAAATTTATTAAGATATTTACCTAGTTTTTTCTTTCAGACTGAAAAACAAAAACATTCTTGTGAGCAGAAGAAAGAACAACACAAGAAAGAATGAAAAAATGATTGCCAATTTAACTGAACAGTATGAAAACAAAAAAATTTGCACAATCATGTTTTTATAACAAATCCGCCCATATGTGGCAATTCGTCCTAAAAAGTAATAATTTAACTTACATAATGAAAGAGATGATTTTGCTTGTATACTATTTTTAAGTTTTAAATTTTGAAATGTTAATTTTTATATTTGTTTAAGTTTTTACAGTTTATTATTTCTATGCTACCAAATTTCATAACATTTCACATGTAAAAAATTTGTTACTCTACGAGTACGTTTTTTTTAAGCCTGATTATTTTGTTGTGTTATTGCTATTGAAACTGACTGATATAATTAGGTAAAATTATTCTCATGTGTTTCACAGTTGAATATGTTTAATCATTATTGTTACAAAGATAAAAGAACAATTCATTATGTAAAATGTTAGTTGCTCTGCAGTAATTTGTAAGACTGGTTATTTAAAATTACTATCTTATTTTATTACATTTGAGACTGATTATTATAATTAAGTTAAATGATTCTCTTGATTATAGGTGATGAAAACTGTGATTTATATTTTTTTTAAATACTAGTTTTCTTATCGAGATATATAAATAAATAATGAAAAATAACTAAGACTTTAATTTTTCAAAACATACCTCTAATATAGAAGCATTTCTATGTTATAAATGTAATTACGATTTAATGTTATGCATATACTTACAATCAATACAAGTACATTTAATATTTTTGTAAAACAATTTTTGTGCCTGACAGTACATTTGATCAAAAATTACTTTAAATTAAATTAATCGAATCGGGGGCGTCGGCCACAGGTGCGTCGACCACTGGGGGCCTAAGCCACGGACCCGATAAATTAATAAAATTGATATGCATGCATAATTATGCCTATGAACATCTACTAAATACGTATTAGATTATGTTAAGTAGTTGATTAATATACTTAAGTAGATACTGAATGTGCAACTGACTTACTTTTGTCGCCAAATATACGGAATCAGGTGCTTCGTTAAGAAACTTTTCTATTTCAGATGCTGTGAAAACCTTCGATTTTTTTGGTTGATGACCAGATGAGGCTCTTTTTAAAAATGCCACTAATTTAGGATAGGTGTCGATATGTATGGCCTTTTTTCATCTTTATTGTTGCTTTTAGCATTGAATACGTACTCCATAGAGTGCTTGATTTCTTGGTCTCGGTGATTTCAATAAAATATGCCAGCAAACGTTTTCTGAGAAAGTTTTGGCTCCTTTAGCTAGTCGCCACGTGTTAAACATATTGTACTGTTTCAAATACTTCTCGCGTGATTGTTGAGGGAGAAAGTTCATTTGCGCATTACTAACAGTTTCAGTCAATTCTGTTGGCGTCAACATTTGTTTTCAAGTTTCTTGTTTTTAACCTAAGGTTTTAACAATATGACGTGAAAAGAAAATGGCGCGCGCAAAGCAAATTAAAAAAGTATACTAAGAAGGTTCCGAGTCTGAGTTTTTGACAAATTAAAAAAGGTTGTATGATAAATTCGGCACTATGGAGGGAGAAGTAAATAGGTTTAATGATGTTTTGAATTCACAAATTTAGTGCACACGATGTTCTAAATTCAATTTACTTTATCCTCTAGCGGATAAAAACGGCTTTGCACTCAGATATCGAAGAGCAAAAATACTCTTTCCGAGAGGGGGAAGGGGAAGGGAGAAAAAGTCATTTTTATTCCAACTAGGCTGAGAATCAGCACTTTTTGAATGTCAAAATTACAAAGACAAAGTCAAAGCTAAATCATTTATTTCACATAGGCCTTTAAAATCACTTTTGAAAGTCAAAATTTACAAAAAAATAGAATTGATTCTAGTCGCCCCTTCCAAAAGGTAGTTTAGGAGAAGAATGGGCAAGGAAATCCACCGTTACCGTTCTTTTAAAATGTTTTACAATATTTTATAGAGATAGATACATTAGTTAAATAATTATATTATATGAAGACGATGCACCTAGAATAAAATTACTTTACCACAATAGGTAAAAATAATTAAAAATTAAGCAACTACTGATAAATTAATTACATAAGACAGTCCACCAAAACGCCCACCCTTCACCACTTCCTAGTGCTTTAGCTGGGAAGAAGAAGTGGCGCATCAAACTCCCCAGCAGCTCAGCTGTCTGTTCAGTTAGAAGAACTAGATTCTATACAAAAGAATGTAAAATAACGTGAGTAAGCCGAGGTAGTACACGTACATTTTTCCGGTTATCTTTACCTCGTATCAGTTTTAGTCAACATTTATTTATTTATTTTATTTGTTTCACCAACAATTGTATACACTGGTACAAGCAAATTAAACAGAAGCAACAAATCAGAATAAAGTGTAACAATCACTTATAGATAAACTCTGCATGCACACAAAATGTTGTAAATTAGAAAAATTAAAAATTAAATTAAATACAATACTATAGAGTTGTACTAAGTAGAACTTATTAAGTTAATTAAACTAAATAAAATTAAAACAGGTAAGTTAAAACAAAATAAAATTAAAACAGATAAGTTAAAACAAAATCAAAACAAAATTGGTAATACCGAAAATAAGTAGCCCAAATTCCACCCAGCGAGATAACACAGGGCTGAGAAACTCAATGTCCGGGGAGATACTTAAAGTTCATTTGCAAATCATTCATTTTTGTATAATTTTAAGTTACCCATTTTATTAAATATTTCTACACACATATACAAACAGCTTTTATTATATTTAGCTAGCCTTGGCATGACATCCAGTACGAGCCTGTGAGGATCGCGCCGGTTTCGAGGAACTACATCATCTACTTTTTTAAATAATTCCTTATGCTTCCACACAAACATACATATCTCATATATATATAGAGACGGTAGCGGTAACAAACCAAGTTTCTGAAATACCGGCCGACAAGAATCGTCGGATTGAAGCCCGTAGATTGCTCGAATGCGTTTTTTTTGAGCAACAAATGCTCTATTTTGATCGGTGCTATTGCCCCACATAATCAATCCATAGCGTAACACCGATTCAACATATGCATGATAAGATATTATTGCCGTTTGGACGTTTGTTATGTTCCTAATTTTTCTCAGCGCAAATACAAACTTATTTATTCGTTTCTGCATGTTTACATTGTCTACATTCAATTGCATAAGATAAGTATAAGTGGAAGCGCGGAGTCTCCTAACACAAGCAATTCCTTGCTTAAAAGGTGATCTCCAACATTAGTGTGTCTAAATGCCTTTTGTAATTGAAATAAACAATTTTTTTTTATTTTTTATTTTTTTATACTTATAAAAGCTGGCTTTCAATTTGCCTTAACTAACATGTAAACAACAAAAGTGAAAACTTGAAAAAAAACTATTGGGCGTCATCGGGGCGGCGGGAGAAGCGGTCAAGTCTCATCTTTCGTGGCGCGTATTGTACATTGTAAAATGGTCTTCTTTTCACGGACTCAAGTCCAGTTAAGGTTGACCCGCTCCTTAGCACATATACTTTTACGAGAAGGCGCAATTTAAAATGGTCCAAATCTTCGCGTCTGGTACAGAACACTAATCACGCTTGTTGTTCAATTGGCCTGTTTTTTGGACTGACAACATAGTATTATCTTCACGCCCTTCTTCCGTTATGAGGAAAGCAGATTTATTGGCTTTCTCAATACTTTTATAAATAAGTAGGTACCCACAGTAAGCAGCTGGTAGTAATGAGCCTTCGAGTTTTTGGTTCGAGGGTTCCGTACCTCAAAAGCGGAACTCAAAGAATATCACTCGTGTCTGTCTATATGTCCGTTTGTCACAGCCAATTTGCTCGGAATCTAATAGACCGATTAAGGGTACACATATGTATTTCTGTGACCCAAACACGGACGTGTAACGTAAATAAATGAATTTTGAATATGGGGGTCACTTTTGGGGGGCAAATAAGAACATTAAAAAAAAGTTTTGCAAACTATACCGTGTGACATATCAAATGAAAGGGTATGTTGCGACGATTGCAAATATATTTTATATATATTTTTTAAATAAATCAATTTAAAGATATTTAAGAAAATATATGATATATATATAATATAACCTTTTTGGCGCAGCCGTGAGGCACACACTGTTGTTTTTAAATATTATTATTTATTTTATCTTTGTTATTTGTGTTTTGTGTTTCACGAACTGTGTCCAAATAAATGTTTTTCTTTCTTTCTTTCTTAATATGAAAATTGACCTTTTCTCTCCTTTTATCTCTGAAACCACTGAGCTAAAAATTTTGAAAAATATACGGACAATGGTTCTTTACGCATATATTTCATGAAAACCTAGAAGAAGTCTATGGTCTTAAAATAAGAAGGTACATTCCTCAATATTGTGCATACAAACTTACATTTGCAGTTGGAATGTATTCAGAACATGATTTGCAACGACAATGTTAAGTTTGTATTTGGGATAAATTCATCCCAACTACGGAACCCTTCATTGTGCGTGATCCGACACGCACTTGGCCGGTTTAAATTTGGGTTGACTGCCTCGTTGTCCTGTTGTAACAAGCATTACTGCTGAGCAAGTTCTGGGTTCAATTCTCAGGTCGGGTGAAGTGTTATTAGGTTTTACCATAAGGATTGCTATTTTTGGCTTTGTAGAGCATCGTCTCCCTCTCTCCCAAATCTGTGTCTCTTTCTAACGATCAATATGACGTAATAAAATGAACTGTAGGTATCTATGATTGAATAAAATACACAAGAGTGTCCCAAAACTTTCAGGCTAATAGAACTATTAATTTCAGTGACTTCCCCACAGCCTCCGTGGCGCAATGGCTAGCGCGTTCGGCTGTTAACCGAAAGGTTGGTGGTTCGAGCCCACCCGGGGGCGATTCTTTTTACAACTGAAATAGTAGAACTGGGCTAATACTTTGGGTTTGGTTCGGCAATCTCATGACTTGTGTTGACGATAACATTTTCTCAAGACGACGTTTTTAGGGTTCCGTATCATAAAAGGAAAAAAACGGAACCCTTATAGGATCACTAGTGTTTCTGTCTGTCCGTCTGTCACAGCCAATTTGCTCCGAATCTAATGGACCGATTAAGTTGAAATTTGGTACACATATGTATTTCTATGACCCAAACACGAACGTGTAACGTAAATAAATGAATTTTGAATATAGGGGTCACTTTTGGGGGGCAAACAAGAAAATTTAAAAAAAAAGTATTGCTAACAGTAGGTACTGTGTGACATATCAAATGAAAGGGCTTGTTGCGAGGATTTTAAACATATTTTTTATATAATTTTAAAATAAATACTTTTAAGATATTTAAGAAATTCGATGAAAATTGACCGTTATCTCCGAAACTAGTAAACCTAAAATAAAAATAAAAAACATAATATGGCTCTTTACTCATAGATTACAGGCAAAACCTATAAGAAGTCTATGATCTTAAAATAACATGGTAAATCTCTCAATATTGTGCGTACAAACTTACATTTGCAGTTGGAATGTATGAGAGAACATCTATTTCAACTACAATGTTAAGTTTGTATTTGGGATAAATTCATCGCAACTACGGAACCCTTCATTATGCGTAGTCCGACACGCACTTGGCCGGTCTTTTTATGATAAAACACTTCTCGAAGCTGATGATTTTTAAGGTTCCGTACCCGAAGGATGCCAAACGGAACCAACTAAGCTTCCACTGTCCATCTGTCTGTCAGCAGGCTGTATCTCATGAACCGTAATAGATAGACGGTTGAAATTTTCACAGATTGTGTATTTCTAATGCCACTTTAACAACAAATATTAAAAGTAATATACAAAGATTAAAGGACTCCCTTTAATTTTTTAAAATATTTTTCACATAGTACGGAACCCTTCGTGTTCGAGTCCGACTCACACTTAGCCGCTTTTTTTGTGAAATCTTCGTATTTATTTAAGTCGTTTCAAATCTTATTAATCTGCTTGGCCTAAAATTAGCGTAAAAGTAACGTAGTCACCATCATTCATCCCAGTGTCATCATGTCATTTAATTATTTTTTCCTTTATTTCATTTAAATAATATAAATTTATATTTTTTTATTTAGAGTAATTACAAAAATATTTAAAAAAAAAATAGCCCCCCGGTATCGGGAACAGGGTCAGGACTCCAGAGAGAGGAACCTCGTATCAGCGCTAAAACATATTTTTTTTAAATGTCGCAGCATAAGCTGAGATAGGACAGGCCTCGTACAAGACTTTCTGCTATTATTTTTATTTTACTTTGTTTTTTAATTCTTTATTAATGTTTTAATAAATAAAATAAATAAAAATAAAATACTTTATTTCAGACCTTGATCCATATGATGTTAGTAAAACACACTACTTATTAGCGAGTGTGTTTTAGTTTAATTTGTGATTTCCTGTCGAGTCTCAATTAATACTTTTTCTTTTCTATCTTTCTTTCTTTTTCTCCTAACAATGCGAGCCATCTCCAGCAATACTGCATTCTGAAACATTTTAATTATATATTTTTATTTTATTTATTTTACATAATATCGATAGATTCTCTTATATTTTGTGAATGCGAGAACATTGTAGACACAGATTTTTCGATTCGCTGGCTATTTCCTATTTGGTTAAGTACGTGGTACACACGGCTACACATCAAGCTATACAATTCCAGTTTATGCCGATCTCGCATCGTATAGGATTCCCGTACAATTTGAGGTCAGCTTACACTGGAAATGTATAGCTATACATTTCCAGTGTAAGCTGACCTCAAATCAAGCTTGATGTGTAGCCGTGTGTACTCTGGTACTCGTTGACGGGCCTACACTGTCTTCCCATACCTATTAACACTGTAATTAGAAAACATTGTAAAATGACAATTATTTTTAAAAGAGTACCGTGGAGTTTCTTGCCGGCTCTTCTCCATAGGAAACGACCAATTGGAACCGTGCACCTAGCTTCTGACGTTTCATAAGTGCCCTTGTAGGTTTATCTATACTAATATTAAAAAGAGATAAAGTTTGTTTGTTTTTTTGTAAGTTTGTATCTAGGGGGTAATCTCCGGAACTACCATTCAGATTTGAAAAAAAAATATTTTTGCGTTGGTTGACCTAATTCTTGAGGAAGGTTATAGGCTTGCGGACGAAGTCGCTGCAGAAGCAAATGTGAAATAAATTATTTTGATTTTTTTTAATTAAGTGTGACTGTCTCTGTTCCTAAATGTTGAAGTAACACATAAAAATAAATCAAATTACAATAACAATAAAAACACAATACAATTGCACAAAACTTACTATCTCATGCATTGCTCTCGTAACTTTACACCACTCCAGAGAATTTGTCGAAACCTTCATTCAATTTCGTTCATTCATCTAGGGTTGAACGGGCGTAAAGTTGAAATTAAAAAAAATGTTGACATGTTGTTGTTGTTGACGTATTTTTTAAATTTAATCAATTTAATTAAACGTTATAGACGAAAGTAAGTTTGTTTGATTTCCTAGATGCGTATTGTACAATTATAACTTTCTTCAAAAACGGTGAAGGAAAACATCGTGAGGAAACTGGCATGCCTGAGAGATATTCTCGACGGCATGTGAAGCCAAGTCAGAGACTCATGGGCGGCTTTAAAACACTGACACCAAGGTCATCAGAGGGTATTTCAAAATATTGTACAAACCAATATTTAAAAAAAGAGTATCCGTGGAGTTTTTAGCCGGTTCTTCTCCATAGGAAACGACCAATTGGAACCGAGTACCTAGTTTTTGACGTTTCATAAGGTCCCGTATAGGTATATGTGAAAAAATAAAGAAAACATAATTATTTCGGGGACGGACGTACTCTTTACCCCTGTCTTTACTTTCAACTCAGCCTACCGCAGTCCACTGCTGGACATAGGCCTCTCCCAGGCTTCACCACAACACCTTGTCCTCCGCCTTCCGCATCCAGTCTGTCCCAGCCACTTTCTCAAGGTCGTCTGTCCATCTAACTGGGGGGCGTCCCACACTACGGTTGTCTTTACTTGGTTGTTCACAATCGCACCTGCATTTGTAAATAGTCTGAGTACTAATTAAATACTCCCAAGAATTACGTGCAATATGTGCAAAACAATAAACCAGTAACCAGTACCGACCATCACGTACCCAACAAGCGGATGTACCCGCTTAGAATGCGAACGGCTTTTGGCAATAATAATAATCTGAACATCGTCACACACAGTGCGACATGGCATAAGATCGTGCATTGGCGGGTTTGATTTAGAACACAATATGATTATCGGGATCTCGTTGTGCGCGGAAAAATTCGGGACTGTTCCCAGGATTGAAGGTCTTGAAGAGGTGGTCCAAATTGGTATGTCAGCGATCTAGTTTTAAAAATCGGCTTTGTAAATCAAAAATTCCCTTACATTCACTTTGTTTTCACTATGCTGTGATAGAAGCCCTTTGGCCTCGCACAGGACTTTCTATTATTTTTTTAATTTGTTTTTTAATTTTTTATTTAATTTTAATGAGTGTGTTTTAGTTTATTTTTTTATTTCCTGTGCGAGTCCCAATAAATACTTTTTCTTTCTTTTCTTTCTTTCTTTCTTTATTGTGGTGATAACCTGCACAGTTCAAAACTTAGCACAACACTTTTTTCAATTTTGATACATGATACGAGTGACGAATACCAGTATTTTACTTGGAGCGACTGCCTAACTGACCTTCACAACCCAGTGACTCGGTCACACGATACCCCTTGAGACAACGCTTAACATCCAGTAGCTAAAGTAAAGTTTGCTCTTGAATCAAGTCGGACGAAAAAGCTAATATGTCAATACTCCCTAATCTGCGTTCGCAATCAACGAGTTTTAGGAAGAACAACTGTAATGCCTAAACATAAGATTCAATTTGTGCCACAACTTGATATTTTTTATGACTTTTTGAACAGTACTAGTCAGTCTAAAATCAACTTTATTAACAATCACTTAAAGTTCATGGTTGTTTAAGTGGAAATAACATCAATGGGAAACGAGAATTTAAATCGACTTTACACGTAATCTGTAGGTGGTAGGCATATAAGTAGACACATTATCACCGTCATAGGCTGATGCATCCGATAGCAATGAGTAATATGACCTCAGAGGTTGCACGATTGTTCGAGACAATATGGCGGCGTGGGTAAGGTTAAATCTTGTGGTTTAGGTATCTTGTGATTATGATTAAATAGTTATTTGTTCTGTTAAACACAGATGCGTCATCATTTTTTAAGTGAAAACTTCTTTAGGCGCGTTGGGCTTTGTTGAGATGGGAGTAAACCATTGATTTCGCGACACCATGACGACAACTCATTTTTGTAAACGCGATTGTGCTCTTTATTTATATTATGTTACGGACTAATGTTCGATACAAGTATTTTTCTTTCACCAAGGCGATCTTGTTCAAGTTTTCACTTCTGTTGGAACTCCCGGAGTGCCACCATTTTTTTTGGATTTTTTATTGTTTCGTGAATTTTTATAAATCTCCTGGGTATTTCCTTACCGTGGAAATTTCGATGAAGTAAGCTGTCAATAGTGCAAACCAGGGACTGAATTACCAAAAAAATTAAGGTACTTACCTTTAAATTTCAGTAGGTATGATGTCATGCCGTTAAATAAGGGTTACCGAAATATTTCGATACCGTCCTTTTTTTCAGTAGTGGAATTTTGTGGTTGGAAGTGCATACCGGTATATTTCGGTAGCAGTACCTTAACCTTTATAAATATATCGGTAGCAGTACTTAAACCTTAATAAATAGGGGTTTTCTTTCGTTCGCTTGCTGATTGTATCTCAGTATTGGTTTTTATTTCCGACCGGAAGGACACGACTGTGAACGCACCCACGTCGCGCCATCTCGCATGTTTTTCGATACCGATATCGTAGGTTAAATAACAGTTTAGCCCAACCTTTATTTTAAACCGGTACCGAAATATTTTTGAGGTATCTTAACCTTTAACCGTAACGTCTTTCAGTCCCCGATACAAACTCTAACATCTGATGGAATGACAGTTCACTTCACTAAAGTTTTCACGATAAGATTTTTATATATACAAGTATATTTATATAAGTGAAGCCTTTTGAGGAAGGGCTTATGGCTAAATAATAACAGCCGTACGGACCGATCGAAAATTAAGCTACACTTGCCGAGGTCGGTCTGTGGATGGGTGACCATTCATAACATATCGAGAACCCTCCGTGCCTCGGAAAGGTCCCGGCTATCTTGACTGTCGCTACGGGTGGTCAGAAGCCCGAAAATAGTATTGTGTTACTCAGTAACTGGGTTGTGGAGATCAGATACGCAGTCTTGTCACGTAAAATACTGGTATTCAGCTGCAGCCGTTTAGACTGGAAGCTGACCCCAACACAGTTGAGAAAAAGCTAGGCAGATTGTAGTGAAGCGTCTTGCGATTTTTTAATACACTAAATGTCACCTTGACCTGACCTGCACATCATTTGCAAAACCGGCCAAGTGCGTGTTGGACCACGTACAATGAAGGTTTCCGTATTTATCCCAAATACAAACTTAACACTAGTTGAAATACATGTTCTCCCATACAATCCAACTGCAAAGTTTGTACGCACAATATTGAGTGATTTACCATGTTGTTTTAAGACCATAGAGTTCTTATAGGTTTTCCTGTAATCTATGGGTAAAGAACCATACTCTGTATTTTTTCAAAAATTTTGGCTCAGTAATTTCGGAGATAAGGGAGGAAGGAATGGTCATTTTTCATCTCTTTTCTTAAATATTTTTATATGTATTTATTTCAAAATTATGAAAAAAAAATATTTGAAATCCTCGCAACAAGTCCTTTCATTTGATTTGTCCCACGGTATAGTTTGTAAAACTTTTCTTTTTAATTTTTGTTTGCCCCGCAAAAGTGACCGCTACATTCAAAATTAATTTATTTACGTTAAACGTTTGTGTTTGGGTCACAGAAATTCATACTTGTATCAAATTTCAACTTAATCGGTCCAGAGGACTGCCTCGTTGGTCTGACTGCCTCGTTGGTCTAGTGGTTGCAAGCGCTACTGCTAAGTATGAGGTCCTGGGTTCGATTCCCGGGTCGAGCAAAATGTTATTGGGTTTTTCTATCTGAAATTTCTCAGTAGCAGCTCGGAGTCTGGATTTGTACCCGGTCGATGGCAATAGGCTCGCCCCCTATTACATGGGACTTAAACATAACTGGCGAAATGTGGGTGTGCCTGCTACAGGGACACCTCTGCCCAACCCTTCGGGGAAACAAGGCGTGATGATGTTTTATGTGTAGATTCGGAGCAAATTGGCTGTGACAGACGGACAGACAGACAGACACACGAGTGATCCTATAAGGGTTCCGTTTTTTTCCTTTTGAGGTATGAAACCCTAAAAATTACAAAAATAAATAAGACCCGAATTTTCTCGAGACCAAAATAATATATAAATAAATATTCAACCCAAAATCTCGCCCGTACCAACCCTAACCAAGTGACCCTTCAAATAAAATTTTATACACATCGTATTAAAAAGATAAATTAATTCGCTACAACTGTCAGGGGTGACCCAAGGGTACAAGATCTGATAACAACCCTTTATTGAGTACCCCTGACTGACAGGTGTATGTGTGTATATGTAATTGATTTATCATAAATACGGGGGTAAGTACAATTTATTCATAAATGTATCTGTATGAACGAATGGGGTAGATTATCTTATTATTAGATGTTACATTTGATAATGTGTTTGGGTAATTAATTAAGTATTTTTTTGCTCTAGTAGCAGCTGCAGATATAGACAAGCAGAAAAACACTAAGCTTAAAAAATACGCCTGACGCAGTTCCAGAAGCTTGTACCTACCTTATTAAAATCATTTATTTTGTTCATGTTTTCACAGTCCTTGTAAATTGTCATTCGTAGAGTTATTACGGGTAGTCAGAAGCCCGGAAGTTTGACTACCGGTCTTGCTATGGGGTGTCGTGTTACCCTGTAGGTAACTGGGTTTTGGAGGTCAGATAGGCAGTCGCTCAATGTAAAATACTGGTATTCAGCTGCATCCGGTTAGACTGGATGCCGACCCCAGCATAGTTGGGAAAAGGCTAGGCAAATTGATTTATATGGACTGTGAAAACATCCTCATCTGACCTCCAAAACCCAATAACTGGGTAAGACGATACGCCTTGGAGTACCAAGTTGGTCGTCAGAGTCGTCAGAACCTACTGATTGTCAGACTTTCGGGCTTCTGCCGACTCGTAACGACTGTCAAAGATCCATGAATGAAAGCCGGGACCAACGGCTAAACTTGCTTTCCGATGTACGGAGGAATCTTGGTATGTATAGATGGTCACCCATCCACGGACCAACCTCGGCAAGCGTAGCTTAACCTGATGGATCGGCTCGTGCGGCTGTTATTACTTAGCCACGAGCTATTTTTTACACAGTACATACTTTAAAACCATAACTAGTTTTTTATTAATTTCTATGTTGTACTCCCCACTGTAGCCACAATGGTAACATTCAAAGTGTAGCGAAAACACTTTGCTCAACTTTTACTTTTCGGTAAGAAATTATCAAATAACTTTTCCCGCTCTGGGCGGAGCGGGAGGGCGTGTCAGACTCTTACTGACTAAAACCCACCCGTGATCCTTCAGTTGCCTATATTGCCAGGGGCCACGGTAACCCTTTCGAACAATAACCGCAAACTTGGAGTTTGCAGAACCTGGGAATTAAACCCAGGTTCAGCAATCAGCGCTTAAGACCACTAAACCAACGAGGCATCGAGAATTGGATAATATTCAGAGATACCTCTTCAAGTATTAGTGCCCAGTAAATGGTAATACCCTTGCTCATATCTCAGTCATTGGGCAATCGTGGGTGAATGACATTACACCTCTAACCCTCTCACGATTATGTGATAAATTGTGACATTTATTGCTATTTTATGCATTAGCCCTATAAGCCGGACATGAGCCTCCCTTATAAACAGAAAACGGTATTGGGGGATTGCTATGATTGTTACAAGTATGTACCTACAAATGCATAATATTGCTAGTCTGTAATTATCTCAATGCAAGGCAAATGCCTTTTCTCATTCAGGAAAGGTTAGCGATGTCCTAATTCCTAACCTAATTACGTACAGTATTTTTACCTCACGAAGCGACGCTTACTTTACTTGTGATAACCAAGTGTACACACAGCTATGAGTGACAGAGAAAATGCTCTACAGGGCTAATCTTTTTTAAACCCGATGATATTCAATCTGCCTAGCCTATACCCAACTATGTTCGGGTCGGCTTCCAGTCTAACCGGATGCAGCTGAATACAGGTATTTTACATGGAGCGACGGCCTTTTTGACCTCCACAACCCAGTTACTGGGTAACACGATACCCCTTGGTAAGACTGGTTGTTCAGACTTTCGGGGTTCTGACTACCCGTAGCGACTGTCAAAGATCCACGAATGACAGCCGGGCCCAAGGGTTTAACGTGCTTTCCGAGGCACGGAGGGGTCTCTGTATGTAAAGATGGTCACTCATCCACGAACCGACCGCGGCAAGCGTAGCTTAACCTGATGGATCGAGCTTGCGGCTGTTATTACTTTAGCCACGAGCACCGATGATATTAAAACCGAATATTGCACAGATTAGTACAGATGGGATACTCCGCAAATTCATTTAAATAAAAACCGGCCAAGTGCGAGTCGGACTCGCGCACGAAGGGTTCCGTACAATTATCTATAAAAACGAGAAAAAAAATCACGTTTGTTGTATGGGAGCCCCCTTGAATATTTATTTTATTCAAATTTTTAGTATTTGTTGTTATAGCGACAACAGAAATACATCATCTGTGAAAATTTCAAATGTCTAACTATCACGGTTCATGAGATACAGCCTGATGACAGAAGGACAGATAGATAGACGGACGGACAGCGGAGACTTAGTAATAGGGTCCCGTTTTATCCTTCGGGTACGCAACCCTAAAAAAGCGACTCTTGCTAAGACACAATAAAGTGCAATTCAGGTCGCACAGCGCTAATTATCTACAGGTATATTCACCTAAAAGTTGCCTCTCTTTCTATCGCGTAACTCTTATATTTTCAATTGACTCTCTCTTTTCTTAACTGATTTACATTCGTAAGACGTACATGAACATAAGGTTCAGTTGAAAACCAGGAAGAATTATGATGAACTGGGCCTATTTGTCGCAGCCGTGAGGCACACAATACTGTTTTAAGCTTTCTCTGTTTTTTTTTTTTTTTTGCAAACTGTGTGCCTTAACCTGGGTCAAATAAATGTATTTTCTTTTTTTCTTTCTTTCTTTTTCTTTATCTTCTGACTACGTTACGCCAACCGAATTCGACAAGTCGAGCCCGCCACGTACCTACATGTAGCTTTATACTTAAAACTAGCTTTTGCCCACGGCTTCGCAAAGTCAAAGTCAAAGTCAAATAATTTATTTCAAATAGGCCCATGTATGGCACTTTTGAACGGCAAAATTTACATAATAATATAATTGATTCTAGTCGCGCCTTCCAAAAGGTAGTTTTCGTATGGAGAAGAATGGGCAAGAAAATCCACCGTTACTGTTTTAAAATAGTTTGTATAAGTACGTACATTAGTTAAATAAATGTATGTGAAGACGATGCACCTAGAATAAAATTACTATACCACAATAGGTAAAAAGAATTAAAAATGCAGCAACGACAGATAATTTAATTATGTGATAGATACGTGGTGCTCACATATTTACAAACATTGTAAAAGTAGACGATTTTCCTAATGTTTTTAAAATTAATAAGTCAGTGTGTGAGGTCGCTCGCGTGAATGTCGGAAAATATCCCACGAGAACTTACTACCAAAAAAACGTACGTAGAACGTACTACTAAAAGCTGACGAAAGGTCATTGACTCCTACCGCTGCGCCCGCGTTACGGTCAACCATAATTATTTGTCACACGTAATTTTGAATTTGTGATATCTTTTAAACTATTCATTAAAAAAAAAGTTTAAAGGATAAAGTTTTTAAGTATCTATTAATTTTGAATTGTTAAAATTTAGTTTCATTTGTTAATTTTTATGTTTTTTTGCATTTATTACTAATTAATTTGAAATTATAATCAGAATATTTGTGCGCCTTTGAAGGCAAGACACAGCGTTCATTTTATTATTATAAATATCTGTACATCTTTGTTTACCTATGTTCTACAAATAAAAATATTTAAATGAAATGATGACAAGACATATTTTAATCTAAATTCAATGCTCAATTTAAGTAACATAGTTTATTGCACAAGGATTAATATAATACCGTTTAAAATAGGTTCGGAAATAACAATTAAATTTTTATCAAATTCTGAAAGATAGAAACGATTATGGTGGGTCATCCTTAAAAGATAGACCTTAGAAGACTTTTAAGATCTTCAATCCTGTAGAACATAATTTTGATGTATCTGTTAAGGTGGATCCAGACTTGGCGAGGCATGCGCTCCGCACGGCGCACAACGCATGCCTCGCAAGGTAAGGGTATATTCGTGGCGAGGCATGAACTACGAAGTCAAAATCGGTTGAACGGACTGTAAAAACGTTTGTTTAAATGTCAAATCTTATTTCAAATGGAGTATTTGTAGTACATAATGCACGTAGGCATGCGTTGTACGCCGTGCGGAGCGCAGGCCTCGCCAAGTCTGGATCCACCTTAACGGTTTACGCGCGCACGCCAGTAAAGCTCGTAGTCGGCATGATTTTTTCCGACATCTTTGACAATAATCGTCATATTTTAGCCAATTTACACAAAACTTTAATGAATTATACACTAAAACCTTCTGCAAGAATCACTCCGTCCATTGGTGAAAACCGTTTGAAAATCCGATCGGTAGTTTTTGAGTTTATCGCGTTCAGACAGACAAACAAACAGACGCGGTGGGGGACTTTGTTTTATGATATGTAAGGATCAGGATGCAGAGTGTCCCATCTGTATTCATCTGCGCCTATAGGCGAAGATTTGCTGGTCTTTTGGATAGTAAGATTTATATAGGTACCCTCAATAGTAAACTAAGACACACGGCAGTCTAACGGTAGAATGTGTGGCAGCATAACGTATTTCGTAGACTCGCAGTTTCTCAGTTCATCATCAGAACGGCTGTAAGACGGTGACCGCTGCACGAAGATATATTTTAATTTGTTGATATTCTTACATCTGCCGATGCTACGCTTGTACTTTATCTCTATTATACTTTGTTAATTCTCTTTAGTAATAAATAAAAGTAATCCTCCGTCCGTATTTCGGCCTTCACAGACACAGGTGCACTCTCTCTACCCTCACTCTCATAGTCCGATGGGACGGCAATCCGACACGACCGGAGAGAGATCAGCACAGGACCAACGGCTTATCGTGCTTTCCGAAGCACGGGGTATCACACCACCAACTTTCAAACTCCGGGCTGTGACTAAGAAATTCCTAATGAAAAACCCAGTATCACTTTGCCCGACCTGGAATCGTAACCAGAACCCCACGTTCAGCAGACGCGTTTGCGACCACGAGACATTCTAAAATTCTCTTTAGTACCTAATTATCGACTCCATTGCAGGAGTCATTACATGAATAAAGGAGAGGAACCAACAACAGTTAGTAGAATATATAAAAACCATTCAGATGAAGTCATCAATGTCAAAATGTAAATCCAATTCTTTACTGCTAATAGCTTCAATCAACCCCTGAAAAAGTACTACCTATCAAAGAAAAAATGCCAAGACAAATAACAAAAACATCGAAACATCGAGATCCGAACGTTCCTTCGGAGATAACAATTTGGAACGCTCCAAAGAATTTTCATTTCTTCGAATACTTAAAAAAAAATGTTTTAGACAAAAGCGTTCGACCTCCTTCGACCGTTCGTGACAATGAACCTATGACGTCTGACCCGTGTGAATCTGACATCGTGACGGGTCGCGTTCGATTTTCGAATTTCAAAAAAAGAATTACGTCACGGGCCGCTGATTGGACAGAATGTGTTCCGCCGTTTGAAGGTAGTCACGAGTTGACTAATTTCTTAAATTGAATTTTTAGGAATGCACGAGCTTTTTATAATGGTTTGTCTCACAAATTATCTGTGGTGTACCGAGTATCGTTCACGACTGTCGGTATGACCCATTTAGCTAGTATCTTCTCACAATTTTGACGACAGACATCGGTCATGGTATTCTGTGATTACACCATGAAAATTGATTGATATGATTTTGTCAATCCATAGTTCGGTGTTGTCCTCAAGACAGTGATTGTTTTTACGTGTTTTAAATACGCCTCTTTCATGTTTGTAGGTATCTTATCGAATACATCATGATAATTATTATTATTATTTGACAGAAATTTCCACTGGTGAACATAGGCATCCCAACGACAAATAAATAGATTAGTGGAGGCAGTAAAGTAAATTGTAATGTTTTGACACAAAACAGGGCCAATAAAGGTATGATTCCGAACAATGCTGCACGCGGCAGTGCTGCTGCAATACTACTGGTCCCCATACATTTATACATGGTGGCAGGGACATCGACGCGAAAACTGTTACCATGGATTCAGTACATGATTCTGAACCCCCCTGCGTTGAAATTTTTCGTCGGTTATTTAAAAAAAAGTCAGCTGTTCCATACATTTTGACCGCGTAGTTATTGCACTTTTCTATGAAACCACAGATTTTTTTTAAAAATAACCGACGAAAAATTTCAATGCTGGGGGGTTCAGAATCATGTCCCTGCCACCCTATAAATAGTGTGAGTCTTTATGATGTGCACATATCGAAATGAGGGAATCTATGCTTAATTTTAATACAAAAATTTATTTATAAAAAAAAATTGCTAAACAAACATGTTTATTTTCAATTGAAGGTAGCTTTTTTTCACAATTTTCATTTTATAAAGGCGCCTAATTGCTTCCAATCATTATGGAGTTTGTTTCATCGCGATAGATAGCGTCTTGTTACATTTTCTTTTTTTTTTCATAAGAAATATAAAATATCATTGAAATTTTTTTTACGATAAAATTAAGCATAGATTCCCCCCCCCTCATTTCGACATGAGCACATTATAAAAACTCACACTGTTATACTACATTCCGAGTATGGCAGCAATGCTGCGCGACATTGCTGCGACGGCACTGCTGCGCGGCAATGTCGCCCTGCCGCTGCGGCAGAACAATTATAGTGTACATACAACATCACAGCGATAACACGTTGACAACTGTTGAAATGTAAACGACGAACAGCAGTGCCGCACAGCGGTGATCGGAATCATGCGGCAGACAGCAGTGTCGCGTGCTGCCGCGTGCATGTTCGGAATCATGGCTGTATTCACCAAAGGAGTATGGAAGATGACGTTGGTCCTATAAATAAAATAAAATACAATATCTTTATTTCAGACCGAAATTTGTCCATAAGTTGTTAGTGGTTAGTAACAGATTGTGCTTACATGCTATGTTAGTGTTGTTAGTAATATAATTAATTAATTAGCACAAACCTAATGCTATTTTTACCCAGTGTCTTTGGATGGGGCAGTCCGGTCTGCTAGCAATCATTTTCAGGATACTGTTACGAGTGTTACGCAAGCGTTGTAGTAAGAAAGCCGCTTTCTTACGCATGATAAGACTCCTCCTCTGCAACGGTTGCCTCGATGCAGTTATTGTAAGCGCAACTAACCACGGCACAGAGTTCGATCCCCGTATCGACAAAATATTATTGGGTTTTTCAATCAGGAAGTTCTCAGTATCAGCCTGGAGTTAGGATTTGTGCCCGATTACTACCACTAGGTTTTACATGGAACTTATAACAATACGAAAGTTATATTTATAAAGATTTATTACCCGGTACATAAAGACTATTTTTTTATCACTCGGTATTTTTATGACACATGTCTCGGGTCATAAAAATTGCGTTTTTTTACTTATTATTGCTTTATTTTTCCGTCGTAATGTTCTTATGTGCGGATCAGTAGTTTTATCTTTATCTTCAAGCTTTATAGTTCTAGGGAGGTGAGCAAAATACATATTAAGTATTAATGTAAGATGGAATAGTACTGTATGACTACTGTCATTTCTGACTTGATTTCCGTACATCTTTTCTTTTTTTTTTCGGGTGACCACTGAAAATCAGCGCTGGGTTGTGGGTTCCCCATAATACTGCATCATGCTGAGTGGAAGCCTTCTTGTCACAGTCATGTCGTGCAGCTGCCGACTAACTTCTGTTTTATGCTCGTGAATTAATAATGTACTTTTTGTTGTTTTCGTTTACTCTTGTCTTTTATGTATGCACGTGTCTCTGTGACAAATAAACCTACTTTTCTTTCTTTTCATTTGAATTAGAAGCATTTTTTAATTTTTTGTATATGTGAGTACCATGGAGCCGTTTATTATGTTATTAAGATGTATGTTGACTTAAAAGAGCATGTCAGGTGAGAGTATGTCATGCGCAGTTAAATGTCTCGCTGATGGTGGCGAGTGTGTTGGATCATTCGGTTCCCTACAAAATGGTTGAGCTGGATGGTGCTGATCCACGCGTCATGTGCGTGAACGGGCGCCATCAGTTGAGACTGGTCATATCTTATCTGCCAGGGCTAATTTTTAATCTTATGTTTTGAATTGCTTTTGATTACTTTTTGTACAGAAGAAGCAACAAGAATAATGTACCCAGAATTTTGTAATATCTATATTTAAAAGAGTGTCCTTGGAGTTTCTTACCCGTTCTTCTCCATAGAGATCTACGTTTCGGAATGGGCAACTAGCTTCAACTTTTTGAGTAACTGACCGACTCTTTGACAATTCAAAAGTGCCTGTAAATGGTTTAATTGAAATAAATGGTTTGAGTTTGAGTTTGAATAAGATAAGGATCTGTATGGTAGAAGGAGAGCTATTTGTGAAAGATCTCATCCCAGGGAAGTACGGCAGTCCGTACGTCAGTGCTAAAACTTTGCCCTCGTGCTGGCCTAGCGTAGTACGGAGATTCACCAAAATATGAGGCCAGCTTATACTGGTTTTGTTCCCACTGACGTGCGGTCTACTGATACGACATGGCGAAACAGAAAACTAACATGAAATGTGTTGAACCTTTGAGTAAAAGCGTGCTTTATTTTGTCCCATTGATTTTATAAGTTAAAAAAAAAACTTTATTTCAGACCTTGATCCATATGATCTTAGTAATACACACTACTTATTATCTATGTCAGTAACAAACGAAAAACAACATTTAATTCATATATCTGCTGCACTCACCAGACGCACCGGGTACATGTACATGTAGACGTACCCAATGCGCCATAATGGCGCAGCACCGCTTACGACCTTCAAAATATCATTGCCGCTCCCACGCACTCACGTGTTTAAATTTTATGGTTTTCCTTTCATTTAATTGATAATATTTCTTAGAGAGATTTGATCCGTATGTTTGACCCTATCGCTTGATGCCATAACAGTACAGAATGTATTTTTTTTTTTCGGATTTTAGCCGTTTCAATTCCCGAGAGTGGCACGCGAATTTTCGAAAATCTTTGAATGCAGATTTGTTTCTATTTAAAAATACAGTTTCCTTTGAGTATTTTTTACTATTTCCAATATTTAGAGGTTAAAAATTCCATCTTGTATATAATATTGACAGGTTTTTGACATATCCTACTTAATGTGCGTTCATTATAACATGTCCCGTGACGCAGTTGATAGCACTGTTCTGTCATTTGCCATTTTGAACTCTATTAGTATTAAACTGCCAATATGGGGGCAAGGGACAAGTTATAGTGAACGGTCTATATCTATCTTTCTTGTCATATCTACCTAAATAAATTTATTTACAATTTAATTTTAATAAATTATTTTTCTTTAAGTACGCTGTACTGGTACAGCGTCTAAATATTTGTTTGCTGCACCGGTCGACGTCATTACGTCGGCGCCGGCTGTCGCTGAAAACCAGCGCTGGGGCTCTGTCTTGCATAGGATCGTAGTATAATGCTGAGCGATAGTCGATTTGCGTGGATGTGACGCATGCTTCCCCAACTTTTTTAACTTTTTTATGTATTTAAAACTTTTTTTTTTTTTTGCGTCATGTTTACCGCAAATAAACGTTTTTTCTTTCTTTTTCTTTCTTTCTTTCTTTACTATGCCAAGTTTTAATTCCGCAATTGTATCGAACGAAGGGTGGTTAAGATGACCTATATATTTCATTGGTAACTCGTCAGCCTCCGTGGCGCAATGGCTAGCGCGTTCGGCTGTTAACCGAAAGGTTGGTGGTTCGAGCCCACCCGGGAGCGATTATTTAAAAAAAAAATGTTGATGTGGATATATTTAGTAACCCGTTCCGCCCAGCTATCTCTTAAGATTCCCAAAAAGACCCTGGAAGAAATCGACGTGTTTCACCTCTCAACGAGGCATCCTCAGGATGACGATTGGCTTGTCGCGAACTCGAACACGGCGTGTTGCCACACCAAGCACCGAGCGTCTGCGCTCGGTCACGCCTGAATCAATTAACTATTTAATATTTTTAAACCAACACGATAATATAAAAAATGTATTGACAACCAAGGACCATCCATCTTCTTCTACTATAATATATCTATCTAAAGATTCAATGTCAATGACGAAGCTTTCTACAATTACTAAAAATATTGCTTTTTAGGGTTCCGTACCTCAAAAGGAAAGAACGGAACCCTTATAGGATTACTCGTGTGTATCTCAGTCTGTCCATCTGTCACAGCCAATTTGCTCTGAATCTAATGGTCCGATTAAGTTGAAATACACATCATATGTATTTCTGTGACCCAAACACGGACGTGTAAAGTAAATAAATGAATTTTGGGGGTCACTTTTGGGGGGCAAAATAGGAAAGTTAAATAAAAAGTTTTGCGTACTGTACCGTGTGATATAATTATCAAATAATAATTAAAATGAAAGGGCTTGTTGCGAAGATCAGTTTTTTTTTTATAATTTAAAAATATAAAGGTACATTTAAAGATATTTTCTCAAACATGCATGGAAATATTGTCATTATTTTCGAAAAAAGAACACGCGATGTATCGAATTTACGGTCAAACAAAATTCAAGGAGCAGTTTTTTGAATTTGGAACATTACAACGCTCCAGAAATGTTGTATGAAACGGCGTGCTGGGGTTATTAAATACTCTTTGATTGGATCTCTTTTATCATGCTTAGCATACCAAAGTAAGTCTCTTTGCTTAGTACAAATTGCGTTCACGTGGCTGTATAGCCATAAATGCGTTTGCCTTTCGGCACAGATGATAAATAGAAAATTGGCGGCAAAGCTGCAAATTAGTCTCGATTTGTTATTTACATACATAATAAAAAGTATATTTTATTTCTCTGCATTCTTTTGAGAAAAGCACTATATATGCCTCAGCGGAAATGGCAATTGCTTGTCTCGTATTAGTGAAAACATACTCGACCTGCAATTGCCTATTTCACGGCCCTTTCAATAATGTGCTATGAAGAAAATAGATGAAAATTGACCATTCCCCTTACCTCCGAAACTACAGAGCCTAAAATTTTGAAAAAATACAGACAATGGTTCTTTACTCATAGATTACAGAAAAACTTATAAGAAGTCTATGATCTTATAATAACATGGTAAATTTCTCAATATTCTGCGTACAAACTTACATTTGCAGTTGGAATGTACGAGAGAACATGTTTTACAACCCCAATGTTAAGTTGTATTTGGAATAAATTCATTATAACTACGGAACTCTTCATTGTGCGTGGTCCGTCCCACACGTGGTCGGTTTTTTTTCCTAAACATTAAATGCTGAGAAGGTTTTACTTAAATGTACGTCCAGGAATGTAAAATTTGATGTGCCATAATTATTATCAACCGTTTAGGTATAGTGTATAGTTGACCTATTGATTGGGTTACCAGTTTTGACAACACTTCCTAGATTTAAACTTTACTACTATTACTTTAGTTGAAACTGGGGTCGTGGCATAATGATAACAGCCGCACGGGTCGATCAAAGCTTTCCGCGGTCGGTTTGTGGATGGGTGGCCACCCATTATATATTGAAGGCCCCTCCGTGCCTCGGAAAGCACGTTAAGCCGTTGGTCCCGGCTGTCATTTATAGATATTTTACAGATGTTACGGGTAGTCAGAAACCCAAAAGTCTGACAACCAGTCTTACCAAGGGGTATCGTAGTACCTCACAACGGGGTTGTGGAGGTCAGATAGGCAGTCGCTCCAAGTTAAAAAATGCTAGTATTCAGCTCCAGTTAGACTGGTAGCCGACCTCAACGTAGTTGGAAAAAGGCTAGCCAAATTGTTTTTTTTTTTTTGTGGTTTGTTGATAAATTATTATTGTTTTTTTTTTACCTACTGTACATACAAATTAGGTATTTTACTGCTAACAAGAATTAAAACAATGAATGAATGACAAACCAACATTACTCACTATGTTGTTCCACTTCATTCATTATACATTTATAGGTCTGCGGTTTAACTGATCTACGTACTTTATGTCCAACTTAATTTATATTCATAGTTAGTTGACTAAATAATGTTACCTAAACCATATTAGTCATGAGTTCATGACGTTTTTTTTTGTTGGGAAATTATCAAATAACTTCTCCCGCTCTGGGCGGAGCGGGAGGGCGTGTCAGAGTCTTAGTGACTAAAACCCACCCGTGTTCCTTCAGTTGCCTCTATGTTGTCAGGGGCCACGGTTTCCCTTTCGGACTTTCCCGCGACCCTGGCAGGTATCGGCTCTAACGGAGCCCGTCAGTTGTGCTGACATCTCTTTGAGGCGCGCGTGGAACACAGCGCGTCATCGACCCGGGCCTACGGCGAGCTACCCATTGCTCACCGTCCGCAAGCCCGCGATGACTCATAACTAGTATTTTGGTTAGATTTTTTTTTAACCTCGTTGGTGTAGTCACAACCGCTACTACTGAACATGAGGTACTGGGTTCGATTCCCAGGTCAGGCAAAGTGTTATTGGGTTTTTCTATCAGAAATTTGTCAGTAGCAGCCCGGAGTCTGGTTCTATGCCCAGTTGATGGCAATAGGCTCGCCCCCTATTACGTGGGACTTAAACATGACTGGCGAAATGTGGGTGTACTATAGGTACACCTCTGCCTAACCCTTCGGGGAATACAGGCGTGATGTTATGTTATGTTATGTAAATCTTTAAGTGTGTGGCTACCATAACAAATCAGTGATAGCCTAGTGATGTAGCCATCAGACTACCAAGTCATACGTCTTGAGTTCGAACCCAAGGCAGGCACCTTTGCCTTTTCGAAATACGTATTGTATAATTATCACTTACTTCATAAACGGTGAAGGAAAAAATCGTGAGGAAAAATATCTGAGAGATATTTCTCGACGGCATGAGAAGCCAAGTCCGAGGCCCATGGGCGATTTTAAAACTCTGACACCAAGTTAGTGACTCACGAAAAAGAAAGAATAATATCTAACAAAGGTCCTATTATCTAAGCCGTGCTCCACACAACTTGTTCAGATCGGCATGGTTTGGCACAGCCGTACGGTAAAATCGAAAATAGCATAATCAGCTAATAATGTTCCCACTGCTGGGACACAGGCCTCCTGTGTGTGAGAGGGAGTAGACCGTAATCAACCACGCGGGCCCAGTGCGGGTTGGTGGATGTTACATGTCTTTGAATTTTTGGTTCTAGGACATGCCGGTTTCCTCACGATGTTTTCCTTCACCTTTTTTAACCGAGTAAAAAAAGGAGGATTTTTTTTTTTATGTATGTTTCCCGATTACTCGAAGACGGCTGAACCGATTTGAAAAAATCTTTTTTAGTTTGAAAGGGTATACTTTCAAGTTGGTCCCATTTTCATTTGGTCATGATCTGATGATGGGATCTTGGAGAAATCGAGGGAACTCTTCAAATATTATAGGCACACCTATAGCGATTTGGGTATTTTTTTATAGAAACTCGTACATTTGCTCTCGAAAAGCACCATTTGGTAAAGTGGAACTGATGAATTACAAAGCAACCCAATAAAAAAGTGAAAAAAAAAATTCACCAGAAATACAACCGACTTCCAACCTACAAAGTGAAAAATAACTTTAATTTCGGAAGTCGGTGGCAAAAAACTTAAAAACTGATCCAAAGATACCGACTTCCGAAATTAAAGTTATTTTTCACTTTGTAGTTTGGAAGTCGGTTGTATTTTTGGTGAAAACATTTTTTAAAATCAGTAGTGATGAAATAAATTAGGTACAGAAAGTAAAGAGCCTGCTTGGGATCGTTGTCGATTGCCCCCAAATAAATTAACTTCGTGGGAATCGCCTCAAGAAACAATAATATTATTTAAAAGCCATTTAGGCTTATTGGTGATTCGCAACAGTGAATTCGGGCGAATCACCGATAAGCCACGGGTTCGTACCCACGACTCGTAAGTCTTTGACAGTCGTTACGGGTAGTCAGAAGCCAGAAGGTCTGACAACCAGTCTTACCAGAGGTTAACGTGTCATCTAGTAACTGGGTTGTGCGGAGGTCAGATAGGCTGTCGCTCCATGTAAAATACTGGTATTTAGCTGCATTCGGTTAGACTGGAAGCCGACCCCAACATAGTTGGGAAAAGCTAAGCAGATTGTGAATAGATTTTAAAAGTTTTTAGTTACGTGAATTGGCATTGTGGTGAGCCTGTTAGCTTCAGCATGAATCCCCAATTCATTTCGTTTTACGTTCCTTGCAAATCATGACGATGTTACTAATATCTGTGACATGAACTCAGCTTGCTTCGTGTTTAACAATGAAACATCTCGGTGCTGATTCTGTGAATGCATATGACTGTATGAATGTATGGAACTATGGATGTGTCATGTGGTGCGACTGTCGATATGCGCGGTAATGTATGTGTGTTGATACTTGATAACACAGCACATCTCTCTCACACTAGTCCGGCTGACTTTATATTCATTGGCATTTTTGAAGTGAAAACTTTTTTAGGCGCGTTGGGCATTTTGAGATGGGACTAAACCATTGATTTCGACACCGTGATGACACCAGCTTTTGACCGTTAAAAAGAAATCAACGCGTTGATTACCGCGGTGCATGGAGTAAAATACATCAACGCGTTGACAGAAGTGAAAACTTGAAAAAAATCGGCACCACGGTAGTGCCGATTTTTTAAAAGTTTTCACTTCTATCGGCACTCCCGGAGTGCCATTTTTTTTAAGAGCAGTTTGATTGGGTAGGTTGAGTTTAGTATTTTTGTCTAAAACAGTATTTTTTATTCGAGATTTCATTTCTGATAATGAGGAGCTCGTGGCTAAGTACTAACAGCCACACGGGTCGATCCATCAGGTTAAACTACGCTTTCCGGGATTTGTCCGTGGATGGGTGACAATGAAACAGTGAACTCTTTTTGAAGTATTCTTTAGATTATTCGTAACGAATTTACTGTTGTAGCAGTGTAACATTTCAAAACTTGGAATGGGTTACCGTGGCCCCTGGCAAAATACAGGCAACTGAAGGAACACGGGTGGGTTCTAGTCAGTACGAGTCTGACACGCCGCCCTCCAGCTCCGCCCAGACCGGGAGAAGATATTTGATAATTTCCCACCCAAAAAAAGAAAGAAAAAAGGGTTAGCATATATACTGACGGTGTGTACTATTTACCTACCTTTTTAGAGAATTATAGCAACATTGTTTTTTTTTTATAAAGACGTCACATATGAAATTATTTTTTATAAATTTAGTATCCAACGCCCCAACATTAACGGGTCACCCACCATACCGACGCGTGTCTGAACCGCACCGATATCCTCTCAAATATTGATTATTTGTTTAAAATAATGTTACATGCGCACACGACATCAGACAGACCCGCCTGGGAACTTATCGTAGTCACTTAGTTAGAATAAATATATAAGTTAAGTTAATGTTGCCAAGGTGTGGAATTGGATGGGTGACCATTTCCGTTTTAAAACTACATTTTCAAAATTGTATAGTTGTGGTTTTAATGGAGATCTTAATCCTTGAGTGTAGTGTAGAGCTTTGTTAAATTAATGTTTCCAAGGCATGGAATTGGATAGGTGACCACGCTTTGTACAGGATGTTCCTATAAGCGATGATAATTTGTCAACTTATTATACAGACGTTGTTATTTAAATTAATAATGTAGTTTTTAATAATTTAATTTATTTGTGAATGTTATTTAAGATAATGTTACAACTGAACACGACATCCAACAGACCTGAGAACTAAACGTAGTCACTTAATTATAATAAATAAAGTAGTTAAATTATGTTGCCGAGGTATGGAATTGGATGGGTGACCACATATATCATGAAAATCCCTAAAATTAAGTCGTTTAGCTTTTATTTGTAAGGGTTCACCGAGATACGGAATTGGATCGGTGACCAATTATATACATGGTATTTTATTTTATAGAAGAGATTTTTTTAAATATTTCTTTTAGTTAAATTACGTTGCAGAGGTCAAGGAATGGATGGGTGAATGTTAAGTACCTGTAAATGTTGTTTTAAATAATGTTACAAGTACACACGACACCAAACAGACCGACTGGGAACTTAACATAGTCACTTAGAATAAACAGTTGCGAGTTAAGTTATTGTTGCCAAGGGATAGAATTGGATGGGTGGCCATTATTAAGTATGTGTTTTGAATAGTGATCTTAATCTTTGAGTGCAGACAGTGTTTTGTTAAGTCAATGTACACTATGTTGCCACGATTTAAAATACAGGTGAGTATAAATAATATAATAATTATACATTAATAAATAAATATATTTTGTAATCTGTGAATGTTATAATTATAAATAAATCTTCACAGGTAAGTTTTATATACCAGTAACGGTTGCTATTATTATTTTTACTAGAAATTCGTACTAATTAAAGTTTTTCCCAGAAAGCTTCTTTAAGCCATGTCGTCAATGGCGTCCTACGCTTTCCAAATAACGTCGTTCCATATAAAATATTGATAGAACAAAGAACTATCTATAATTAAATAGAAATAATGTAACAAACCCACACGCCATCAAACGACGCCGCATGGGAACCTTCATAAGGTTTAATATAAATATTATAACTAATTAATTTTTATGAATAAGGTTTTGTTCACAATATATTCTCTAATTAGCATAACATAACATCACGCCGATATTCCTCGGAAGGTAAGGCACTGGTATACCTTTAGTAGATACCTTTTACCTACACCCACATTTCGCCAGTTATGTTAAGTCCCAGGTAATAGAGGGCGAGCCTATTGCCATCAACGGGCCACAAATCCAGACTCCGGGCTGCTACTGAGCAATTCCAGATGGAAAAACTCAATAACACTACCCGACTTGGGAATTGAACCTCATGCTCAACAGCTCTAAACCGAACAATTTATTGTGTTGGTATAAAAAATAGCCCCCGGGTGGGCTCGAACCACCAACCTTTCGGTTAACAGCCGAACGCGCTAGCCATTGCGCCACGGAGGCTGTGGGGATGTCACTGAAATTCTTAGTAATCTGAAGATTTTAGGATACTCTTCAGTAGTTATAAAGCTCTTTGTGAAGAAGTTTTTCCGAGGAAGACTACCACCATACTTATGTTTGCCGCCAAGCAGCGCGGCGTTGCTGTGTTCCAGTTTGAATGATGATTAATAGTAATTATAGGAAATAGCACACATATCAACTCGGAAAGCGATCGTCACCGTATCAACTCGAGCCATTCAATATTCTTTGTATGAAACTCCCTACTGCAACGCACATTAATCGGAATCGTAACGTAATCGCCTCGCCTCGGGACAAGCTCACGAACCGCGTTGCGGTGCTGGTCAACTAGGAGTTTCTGTGCTTACGGCTCATCCTCCCCGCGCTTACGTCTCTCTGTACCCGAGCTTGCGTCTCTTCGTCTGCGCTCGGTGCTTGGTGTGGCAACACGCCGTGTTCGAGTTCACGACAAGTTAATCGTCATCCTGAGGATGCCTCGTTGAGAGGTGAAACACGTGTCGATTTCTTCCAGGGTCTTTTCAAGACTCTTTAGAAATAGCTAAGCGGAAAAGGTTACTAAATATCAAACAACATCATTTTATAATGGATTTCCGCAAGGTCACGCCTGAATCAATTAACTATCTCTCGCGGGAGGGGTGAGAAGGGTGGACCCTTCTCACCCCTCCCGCGTGACCAGCAGCACACTATTGTTCCTCTTCGATCAGTGCTATGGCTATGATAGCCATCTCGCGTTGGTATTCTGAACCGGAACATAACCGTGCGCTACACTTCACTTACGGATTCAAACTGATCTGGTGCCAGCCAGGTCAACCAGCGGTCGGCGAGCCGTAAGCGCGGCATCGCCTAGCCGTAGCCGAGTTGACGTATCGGAGCTGCTGATCCGCTTTAGTTACGTGTTTACGTTTGGTTGACGCCTGTTTGACGGCGAGGGGAAAGACGATACAGTTACGATCCCATTCCGAGTTGATATACGTTCTCTGACCTTATAGGCACATACATTTTAAACATTGTCTCTGCATTACTTTGACTCTCTTTATTTAGCTCTTTATCTTTGCTCTTCTTTCTCTTGGCTCTGTCTTCGCTTTCTTTTTTGTTTTGTCTTTCTGGGTTGTGGAAGCTAGATAGGTAGTTGCTCCATGTAAACTACTGGTATTCAGCTGCAGCCGGTTACACTAGAAATTTAAGCCGACCCCAACATAGTTGGAAAAAGGCTTAGCAGATGATGATGATAATGTATCTGTACTACTTTGATTGAAGCCTCTGGTATTCAAATGCTGAAGTTTCTTCAAATGTTTGCTACTTACCAAACTTCTGATTACCAAAAAATCTACTTAAAAGGGCCAGCTTCAAACTGAAACAGAAATCAAAGCTATTGGGCTCGTTCATTTAGAGGTAAATGCAAAATTATGAATGATATTGGTGGACTGCCCATTATGAATAATTGAAATTGAATTAATTTATTTCATTTTGTCAGTTCAACAACATTAATTGCGTTATTTACGTTGTTGAGCAGATTTTTTTCCAACTTATGAAGCAATGGATTAGCAATCTGTTTCAAGTCGAAACAAATTGTGATTGATCGTGTATTACGCAATTAGGGTACTGGTTTCCTCAAGATGTTTTGTTTCAACTGATGTCGGAGATATCCAAAATAAACTTAGAAAGTACCAAATAAATTGAAAAAGTCAAATTGGTACAGCTATTTTGTCCCACTGCTGGGCAATCTAGTCTTTCTTACGTTGTGCTTTCTCCGGCCAATCGGTTAGGAACGAGTCCTAATCGTCATGCCAGCACTTCCTAGGCCTTCCCCGGCGGCGACGCCCGTCATCAGGCACCCACTATGTGCCGATTCTGGCCCATCTGTTTTGATGCATCCTATAGGTGTGACCCGCCCAGACCTATTTCAGCTTATCGCCAACATCGGCGATGCCCGTCTTGGAGCATATAATGGTGTCGCGAATTTTGTCGGTGAGTTTAACGTTTAAAATGCTACGCTCCATTGCTCTTTGGCAAACCTTGAGTTTGAACTTCTGAGCCTCGGTCAAAGACCAAGTTTAAGCGCCATAGGTTAGGATAGGCAGGATATATATATTATGTCGACGAGCTTGCGCTTTAATGAGATTGGAAAATAATATCTATTATTATAAATTAAAGTCGTTTTTTGTCTGTCTGTGTGACCGCGTTGTTCTCCTAAAGTGCGCAACGATTTTCACCATCCTTTAGGATTTTTTCCGAAAGGTTTTATGTGTATATTATTATTAAACCTACATTTATAATGAAAAAATCTCGATGTTTTGTCAAGGCATAAAAAGCTATGCGAAGTAGGGGCGGGTCGCTGTTAAAAATAACATTTTTTTTTTAAACTTCTGGTGGTTTTCGAGCTTACAAGAGACTATTGGCTTAAGTAATTGACTTTTTTCTAAAGTTTTTTAATGTATTTACTAAACATTTATTTTATTGCACAGTTTTTAAATTATCAGCAATCAATATGATCATAGACAAGCTCTTTAGTAGTGATGTTCTTCCACAAATTGATGTAGAACAACTTTTTTAAATATTTATTTTTACGCATAGTCATTATAGACAACCGTTTCCACTCAACAAGAGTCGAAATATGGTAATTAGCATTTTATTTATTGCTTATGGTATTTTAATACATTTAGGAATATAGCAAAAAATATTTGAAAGGAAATATTGGAATAGAAAACGGTCTTTTAAAGTATTTTTTAAACATCTTTTGTTAGAGTATGACATATTTTTATTTTATTTAAGGAATAAAGATTGTTTATAATACATAATTTATCTTATATCAACGTGGGTGCTAATTGCCACGTGCCAGGTTGGTTTATAGTGGCTGTAAATGCGACTGTTGAACAATGGGTCTTAGATTTAACCCCCAGCGGAAACTTGCGTAACACACTTACAATGGCAATGCTTTCTTTTTTTAATCTTTATTTATTTGAAGGTTTTATCACTTAGTGATAATGTCACTCTCATAACAACTAAAAACTAAACAATGGGTATAATATAATAAACAGAAATTATTATAATCATGAACTATTTAATAGTGTTGTCTTTATTGGTTTTGGTAAATGTCCAACATCAGTCGACGCAACAACCTAGCGACAAAGGGGACGCTAGGATGCTGTTACATGCCCCCACTTCAAAACCCACACCAAGCGAACATTGTCTATCGTATACGTTCCTTTCATTTTGACAATTCAACATCATTCATCATTGCGTCATCATTCACGTTGTCAAGTAGATGATTTTTTAAACAAAGTAATGAAAAATATCCTATTGTGTTCAACTGTATCAAACGGAGATTTTTTATATATATTTTTTTTTTACACTTGCTTTTTCAAACTCACTTAAGACATTGGCAGAATAGTCGACATCGGCTTTGCTTGCCATTTATTAAAAAATAGAATAGAATAGACAAAAAATCATTCGGATTATGAGTGTGTTAAGCAAAGTTAAGCAAGCTTGTTGTCCTTTTCATTACTTTCTCAATTAGTAGCAGCCGGAGTCTGGATTTGTGCCCGGTTGATGACAATAGACTCGCTCCCAATTACATGGGACTTAAACATAACTGGCGAAATGTGGGTGCACCTCTACATACACCTTTCGGGAAACGGGTGCGATGCGAATGCAATCACCAATTCTTCAGCCAAGCATGGCCGTCAAGATCACTTAACCATTTACAGGTTGATAATTATATTACTAACACTTTAAAAAAGATATGTCACAGCCAATTACATTAAATTAATAACTCTATACTCCTTAATAGGCTAGACCATAGACAGGTAATTTAAAAACCAGTTTCCAAAGACTGTTTCGAACGGTTTTATAAACAGCTGATCCATATCTCGTTTTTTAATTTATTATTTTTTAAATTAATGTAAATTGTTCTTAAATATATTCTGCGGTAGCTAGAAATTTGATATCCTTTTAAAAATATGATTTTTTTTATTAAAACGATGTATTTATATTACTTAAAAAAACTTTGGTGGAAAAAATATACCTCTTTTTATCACATAGGCACTTGCTGTACAACAATATTTGGTATTCTGTTATTTTTTTCTAATGATATATTTTTTTTTTTTTGTTCCTCAAACACAGCACCTGCCATCTAATCTCTTCACCACCCTTGGTTGACTGGTAGAGAATGCCTAAGGCATTAAGTCCACCTTTGTATCTTTTTGAGTGTGAAAAGTTTAAATAAATATTTTAGCACTTTATACTAATAATATCTAGTTATAACTAATTAGTGCAGACAGAAGATAAGAAGGTGTACCGATTTGAATGTGTTTTTTTTATATTTGAAAGCAGGGTTTCTAGCGATGGTTCTTAGATCGAAATCGGTTCAACCATTTGAAGATTATCAGCCCTTTTCTATAGTTAATTGATTCCGGCGTGACCTTGCGGAAATCCATTATAAAATATAATAGACGTGGATATATTTAGTAACCTGTAACCTGTTTTGGCTCTTTAGAAATAGCTAAACGGAACAGGTTACTAAATATATCCACGTTTATTGTATGTTTAGCCCTTTTCTAGTTGATTAATGGATTTGAGTATCTTCCACAGGTCTGATCGATTTGAAATTTGGTATTCAGTTACTTCAATGATATTAGAAGAACATAGTAACCTTGAACTAATGCTGCAGCATCACCTCGAATTTGCGGGATACCAACTCCCTTACCAACTTACAGCACAGATATCGTGTTTGGGCTCATTGGAATGGTCTCAATGAATAGTTAGCTCAATTAATAGATAGATGGTGAACAGGGTGTGGTGATGGAGTAGGAAAGAGAAACGAGGAAATGTTTGTGTCAGAGGTTTTTTCAATTTTAGCTGTTAAAATTGTACTTGTTGTCCTAGATCATATCTGGGAACCTTACGGTTACAGAGAAATTGCAAGTCAAAGGAAATCATACGACATCAAATTTTGAATGGTGTAACTTAACTTCATATAATGTGTAACTGAATTAACGCACATTAAGAAAGTATACAGTTTGTTCAGAATCATTTACTGAATCGATTTCTTTTATTTTTTATTATTTATGTAATTTTCTATCCAAAAAATAATGAAGACTACGTAAATTACAGTCGCACTTCCGCTGTACAGTTAAAGCTAACCATAATGGACGAAGTACCTGCTACGCTAAACCCGATACGTGTGCGCCTGCGCATGCGTAGATTTGTAATGTGACCACAATATTCTCCCACAATCAGTCCCAATAACTAATTTAATAAACAATGTTTTGTACATAACTAGCTGTGCCCCGCGGTTTCTCCCGCATAGGTCTCGATCCCGTGGAAATATCGGGATAAAAAGTATCCTATATTCTAATCCAAGTCATGGTCTACCAAAGTGCCACGTTTCATACAAATCCGGTCAGCGGTTTTTGCCTGAAAGCTAGAAATAATTTCTCTTTACCATATTAGTTTATGATAGCAAAAATTCAGTGTATGTAACATCACACATAATATCACGCCTGTATTCCCCGAAGGGTTAGGCAGAGGTGTACCTACAGTACACCCACATTTCGCCAGTTTTGTTTAAGTCCCATGTAATAGGGGGCGAGCCTATTGCCATCAACCGGGCAGAAATCCAGAGTCCGGGCTGCTACTGAGAAATTCCAGATGGAAAAACCCAATAACACCTTACCCGACCCGGGAATCGAACCCAGGACCTCATACTCAGCAGTAGTGCTTTGCGACCACTAGACCAACGAGGTCGTATTATGATTTTAACATAATATTCTATTTTGGTGTTTGATGGTGTGCGTTAATTCCAGGACATGTTGTATATCTCCATCCTCATGACTCCAGCACGCTTAGCATGACCACAATAGCAACGGGTTTTGTCGACGGAAGAATAGACAAAATGACAGATAAACAATCACAATCTGTCATTTTGTCTATTCTTCCGTCGACAAAACGCGTTGCTATGGTTGTCATGCTACGTGTGCTGGAGCGTTGCATGCACCCATAATCACAATATTTTGCGTGCGTTACATTGCGCGGTGCTTACCGTAAAAGAGCGATTTTTCCAAAAACAAAAGTTGCTTCCCAGCAATATTTTTGTACAATTTTGCTTAGCTTGACGTACAGAATGAGTTGATGACGACTCTATGATGGGTCTTTATCATCTGCCTAGCCTTTTCCCAACTATGTTGGGGTCGGCTTCCACTCTAATCAGATGCAGCTGAATACCAGTATTTTTTATGGAGCGACTGCCTTTCTGATCTCCACAAACCAGTTACTGGGTAACACGATACCCCATAGTAAGACTGGTTGTCAGACTTTCGGGCTTCTAACGACCCGTAACAACTGTCAAATATCCACAAATGACAGCCGGGACCAATGGCTTTCCATGCTTTCCGAAGCACGGATCTTTTATAACCTGTATTATCAAAAAATCTATGTTACGTTTTTTTTTTTTTGTATTTCATGAGATCAAATGACTAACCACAAAATAAATATTTTATTGCACTCCATCATAATCATCATTTCAGCTAAAAGACGACTGCTGGACATAGGTTTTCCCCAAGCACCGCCACTTCGACCGGTTCTGTGCTTCTCGCATCCAGCGGATTCCTGCGGCCTTCACCAGATCATCGGTCCACCTTATGGAAGGCCTTCGAACGCTACGTCTTCCGGTACGCGGTCGCCACTCCAGAACCTTTCGGCCCCATCAGCCATCCGTTCTACGACCAATGTGCCCTCTGCCCAATGCCACGACGCCGATATATGCCAGTGACCTCGAGTGTGTGCTGAGCTCACTCAACGGGTGGTCCATCCAGCGGAGTCGCCCATCAAGAACCACTGTCCCAAATTAGACGCATTATTAATTTATTATACATAAAACAAAAGGAGATAAATAATTAAATAACCTTTAAAATGGTGAAGGATTCATAAAAATATGCTTTATAGATTTTGCGTGATTCTCAGTTTTTTATCCGCGTTAAACATAACTTCACAAATTAATTTCACTATTGTATTGTAAACATAATCTAAAATATTCACAGATTAAGTTATTAAGAAAATGCTTTAATTTAACATATATTATTTCCACATCATTAACACTACTCGTTTAGAGACGTCATCTTCAGTATAAAATCATTTTAAAAGTCGGTTATCGTAGCCTTAAGGTTGGCAAAAGAAACCAGTCATTTAGTAGAACCATTATCATCATCCACTGCCGGACTTCACCCACTACTGGGCATAGCCCTCTCTTTTCTTGTGCCAATCCCCACGCTCCTGTTCTCATCCAGGTTCTCCCCGCGATGGTAACAACATCGTTTGCCCATCTCGCCGCCGGACGACCAACACTTCGTAGTAAAACACAGTCACAATCAAATTAATTGCACAAGTAATGAACCCAGCACTCGTTATACGCATGCAAAACTATTAACTTTTTTACCATAAAGACTTTAACGGTCTGTAAATGCAACTTGGATTAAAGAAATGTGGAAGAGGAATTGTATTTTTGTGGTTTATTTGTTTTGCGTTGGGACATTTGTGATTTGTTGCGAAATTAAAGCTACCGTTTTCTAGGAGAGCAGTGGCCACCATTTGCTCTGCAGTTAACGTCACTTGACGAATGACGTCACTGAACCATAGCTTTTAAGTAGGCGTGCGCAGTTTAACTTAGCCGTGGGCTGTTGTGGAGCGGCTTCACTGTTTTTGGTACTTATTTATTTAGATTATTCGCATAATTGAGTGTTTTTTACCTTGATATTTGAAATAAATGAACGAACATTGTTATATGAGTTTTCAGTAAATTACTAATAAATTTTAACGTTCATGTTTGGTTCTAAATCAAAGCTGTGTATACTGTATTATTTTCATTTTGAAGGTATTTTTGTTTTATTTTTATTTTTTTTAAGTTATGTCAGGCTTATGACGTAAAGTTGTGACATTATCGAATAGCCTTTAAATTGCCAAATGGTCTAGTACATGACCAGACAGAATTGATTAAAAATAGAAAGGCGTATTCGAATGGTTCAGTAGGTAACTGATTAGGTATCAACACAGTCTACTCCATTTCAAAACAGTATTGTATCTCGCTTTTCTAAAGAATTAATTAATGATTGTAAGACTAACCGTACCGTACTTTGTGATTGCCTCGTTGGTCTAGTGGTCGCAAGCGCTACTGCTGAGCATGAGGTCCTGGGTTCGATTCCCAGGTCGGGCAAAGTGTTATTGGGTTTTTCTATCTGAAATTTCTCAGTAACAGCCTGGAGTCTGGATTTGTGCCCGGTTGATGGCAATAGGCTCGCCCCCTATTACATGGGACTTAAAACATAACTGGCGAAATGTGGGTGAACCTGCTACAGGGACACCTCTGCCCAACCCTTCGGGGAAACAAGGCGTGATGTTATGTGTGTAAGACTAAAATAACAAAAAGACCGCCTCGTTGGTGTAATGGTCGCAGGCGTTACTGCTGAGCGTGTGGTTCTGGGTTCGATTCCCGGGTCGGGCAGTGTTATTGGGTTTTTTCATCTAGAATTTCTCAGTAGCAGCCCAGAGTCTGGATTTGTGCACGGTTGATGGCAATAGACTCGCCTCCTATTACATAGGACTTAAACATAACTGGTGATATGTGGGTGTACACCTCTGCCTAACCCTTAAGGGAACAGTCATGATGTTATTTAATTTAAAAAAGCCTATTTAGAAGCACATTTTGAAAAGCTGTTTTAATTTAGAAACTAACTGACCCTGCAGACGTCCTGTCAATAGTTTACTTATCAAAATTTTCTTTTTTTTTTAAACCGCCCTTTATTGAGTTGAAAAATAAACTAATCGTTTGAGCTATTTTCGAGTTTTTGTGGCACTCGACACACGGAAATTGATTTTTATTTACAATATAGATAAGTTAGGTGTGTGAAAAAGGGAAAGTGAGCCAGCAGTATGATATTACGAGCTAAATAGATAATAATTATTAGACCGAACTAGGTACTATTAGTATGAAACCTAATTATAAATCAAGTTTAAAGCTCGAGCTTTTCAGAAAACAAAAATATTTAAATCAACAGTTCCTATCCATACTTCACAAATCTAAGCTCATTACCGTACATTGCTTTCAAGAAAACCCGTCCGAACTCCTCTTTTTAACCGACTTGTAAAGAAGGATATTGTTAATTTGATGATTATTCTATGATTTTTTACCTGTTAACAGTCCTAAAATGATCATGTTAATTACTAAAGGGCATGCAGAATTTCCATATTGAATTGAGAACGTAAGAATAAGATACAATTTATTAGATGCTATAATAATCACTGATTATAAGAATTGCCCTTTGATTATTTATTCTAGTACTAATTGCATCTCGCGGGTTTACCCGCATAAGTATCGGAATAAACTCAAATTCAAACTCAAACTCAAAGCATTTATTTCAAATAAATCTTTCTTTTTTTTTATACGTCCTCACACTAGGAATTTCTCCTGTATTGTGGGTGCGTTTACAAAAATTTAAACTCACATACACAAACAGCCAGACCCGGAAAAACTACTTGTAGGTCATACAAATATTTGTTCCGTGCGGGAATCGAACCCGCGACACGCAGGGTAGCAGTCAATCGCTTAACCACTGCGCCAACCGTGCCGTAAAACCGTAATTACAGGTACTTTTGAATTGTCAAGGGGTCGGTCAGTCAGAAAGATGAAGCTAGTTGTCCATCAAAGCGTAGTAGGTACCTATGGAGAAGAACGGGCAAGAAACTCCACGGACACTCTTTTAAATCAAAATATTGGTTACATCATTAATGTTGAAAAGAATCTATAAAAGGTATGTTCTCCAGGTCATAGTCTACCCGTGTGCCAAATTTCATCAAAATCTGTCCCGTCGTTTTAGCGTGAAAGCGTAATAAACAAACAAACTCACTTTCGCATTTATCATATTAGTTTTATATTAACTAGGATATCTAGATAGAGGGACGCGCTGCAAAAGAACTCAACATACAAGCCATGTTATGCTGGTGTGCGTGACAGCTACGTCTTACACTCGAGCCACGTCATTGTGCTGTCATTGTGTTTTTCTAGCGTGCGTGCATTTTGCGGCCAACAGTTGGACGCAATTTTTTTTTCGACGCGTTCACAGCTTTGACTGTCTATCTAGATGTCTTACCAATCATTTTTCTTTTCATAAAATCAAGGTCTGCTGTAGACACGCCACTGTTATTTTTTTTTTTCAGTAACTATTTGGTAAAGAAAATATGACCCTCCAAAAAATACAAAAATCCCCTATTTTTACCGCCGTGATTAAAGGACTAGCAGACAAATTCAAAAAGTTTTTAACATAAAAGAAAATAATAAGAATCTAGACATACTCTTTCATAAAATTTTAATATAAAAAATAATTGAGTCTGCGCAGTTTTCGAGGACAGAAAAGGGGAATACGAAACGTTGATCTCGTCAAAATATTTGTGATGTAATCGGTCTGAGCTGCAGCTGCACCTATCGCACTCTACAGGGGCAGACTTGAAGTAAGACGACGGTAAAAGTTTCTTCAAATATCTATTTTTCAAATTCCTCACAGGCCCTGTTCCCTCTTAAAACGGGATATTTTAACTAACAGAGTATGGCGAAATTGGCCTCAAGCATTTGATTAGGTACAAGAATGATACTCGAAAGTACACAATGGACAAAACATTTATTAAGCGTCCAACTTAACTTGATACGCAACTAAATTAGAAACTACGTCTTATTGTTCTGTTTCCATATAGTACTACTAAGATTTAAACCGATAGATTCGCCCTACCGTCAAGGTATCGTGCTACCCAGTAACTGGGTTGTGAAGGTCAGTTAGGCAGCAACTCCATGTACAGTACTTGTATTCACTACATACGGTTAGACTAGAAACCGACTGGGGAAAGGCTAGGCTGTATGATTCGCTCTGCAGCGTCAAAAAATAGTCACGTTGACAATAACATACTACTGATAATCGTATCTATCGTACTATGCAGGATGTGTGAGCTCACTCCTCTCAATAAGGACACTTTTTCAAGGCAAATCTAGCGAATTAAATCTTTATCAGATACTGTATGTAACACAAAACAATTAGACGTAGTTCCTTAGTCGATCTTCCTACTTGTGCTAACTTATGTTTGTAGCTCAATCATGCAAAAACGGCTGAACGGATTTGGATGAAATTTGACACAGATAGTTTTAACGTCGATTGGACACATTTTTATACCGGTATAATGCGTTGCCTTGAGGCAGTAAGGATGATGCCTGGGGTAAAAAAAAAAATAGTCCATTAGTCAGATACTAAAAAATATTAGACACGTATTTTTTGCTTTATCATATTAATAAAAAAATACTTAGATAAAACGCATTAAAGTTGGGGAATGGGGGTCACTACGTCACAAGTAAGTATAAAATCGACACACTCGTGACGTCATGGCACATTTGAACTCAATGTATCGTCGTAATTTTTTGATTAAGTAAAAAAAAAATAATACGTGTCCAATAATTTTTAATAAACTACAAGACGGACGAAAAAAAAATGTTTATTATTCATCCATATTTTCAACCGCCACGCGGTCGAAGCCGCGGACAAAAGTCAATTCTCTACACAAACAGTGCTACCCTGATGATGTGTCAAGGTATAATGGTCTCGGAAGTTGCACAATAGTTGTAACAGAACAACTGGAAACACTTTCTAATACCCTTGTTAGATTGTAATCGTTTGTTTGTGATTGCAGTTGATTTTGATTCTGATTGATTAGTTAAATTGTAACAACGTTTTGTAGGTAGGTGGAGTAGGAGGCTATGTTGGCCTTGTAGTCGCTAGTGTGGTTACTGAGCGCGAGATCTTGAGTTAGATCGCACGGTTAGGTAAGTTACCTATTTGGTTAAAAAAAACCGGTCATATGCGTCTCGGAGATGTTAAGTTTGTTTTTGAGATAAATTCATACTGAATTGAAGAGTTCCGTAGTTGGGATGAATTTTTCTCAAAAACAAACTTAACATTTTAGTTGAAAAACATGTTGTCCCATACATCGATATACGTCACGGTCAATTCTCCAACTGCAAATGTAACTTTGTAATCGCCAAAAAAAATATGTTGGTACAAATTAACTATTTTCGGACTTTTTCCTTTACAAGTGCTGTGAGAACTTGCTTCCTGTTAAATTTCATGATTCTAGGTCAACGGGAAGTACCCTGTAGGTTTTGATTTATTTACGAGTATCAAAATATGTCGCATAAATGGCCGTATTTTTTTATTACGTTGACTTAGAAGCTTGATTTTTTTAGAGTTCTTAGGTAACATAGACTTACGTATTTGATATTAATTTTAACTTGATACCTCCACGCATTCCTGAGAAAAAGGGTCTTGATAGACTGACTGACGGACAACGAAGTGATCCTATGAGTGTTCCGTTTTTTCCGTTTGAGGTACGTAACTCTAAAAACCTAATTTATTAATATAACATCACACCTTGTCTCCCCAAAGGATTGGGCAGAGGTGTCCCTATAGTACACCCACATTTCGCCAGTTATGTTTAAGTCCCATGTAATAGGGGGCGAGCCCATTGCCATCAACCGGGCACAAATCCAGACTCCGGGCTGATACTGAGAAATTCCAGATAAAAAAAAAACATTAACACTTTGCCTGACCTGAAAATCAAACCCTGGACCTCACGCTCAGTAATCACACTAGCAAATTAACCCATTGCAGGGCAAAGGCCTCTTCTCATACAGAGAAGGCACGAGCATTGATCACCACGCTTGCTCAAGACGGGTTGCCGATTTCAGACTTATATTAACTATAAGTCCAGGTTTCCTCACGATGTTCTCCCTTCACGGATTGGCGAGTTCCAAGGATTCCAATACGGGTTGGCGCAACACCTTGCTAAAGTCAAAGTCATTTTTACCGACCCCAGGACTCCAAAATCAATTATCAATCGCTTGCGACCTCAAGACCAACTTGCTTAAAAGGATTTGTTGGTTTGTCTTTCCTTTCATTCACGTAGCTACAGTTTTGTAAATTCATTTTTGTCATTAACTTTAAAATGAAAGGCTGTGCGTGCGGGTCTCAAACATATATTTTTCATAATTTTAAAATAAATAGTGTGATGGTCATTTAAGAAACTAGATTAAAGTTTACCTAATTACCCCTTATCTCCGAAACTACTGAGCTGAATTTTTTTAGAAAATAAAGAAAATAGTTCTATACTTATAGATTCCAGAAAAACCTATTTAAGAAGTCTATGGTTTTAAAATAACGTGGCAAATCTCTCAATATTGTGCGTACAAACTTATATTTGCAGTTGGAATGTATAGGAGAACATGTTTTTCAACTACAATGTTCAGTTTTTTTTTTTTTTTTCTTAACTTTTGAACCATTCATTGTGCGTGGTCCGTGACACGCACTTGGCCGATTTTTTGTAAGTATCCCGGATCCCGAAATTATTTTTGTCCTGGCTTCCGTGCTATTGTCATCAGGAGGGAAGCCGCGTGTAAAAGATAGATACGTTCATGGAATATCAATAATTAGGTAGCTGCAAATGACTGACCGACTTCCTATAAAGATCAAAATACTGAAATACGACCTAGATGACTCATTAGATTTGGTCTAGATTTTCAAATTTACGACTGACGTAACTATTGTTCTAGGGCTTGTAATTATGTTGGAATTTATCTTTTAGTGTCTGTAACTGCAGCTCTATGGTACTAACAAAATATGGACAATACTGCTGAACATGAAGTCCTGGGTTCGATGCCCAGGTCAGGCAAAGTGATATTGGATTTTTCCATCAGGGATTTCTCAGTAGCCCGCACCGTATGTAACGCAGTCTCGCTTTCGCTCGTTTTTACCATTTTAACCATTTTTACTACAAATCTATTGATACCTCATTAATCAAAATCGGCTCAGTAGTTTAGGCGCTACGGTGGAACACACGTAAATACATACATACATAGACTGCTAAAATCATAACCCTTCTTTTTGGCTTTGCCGTAGTCGGGTAAAAATAGTCTGTTTTTTTTTTTTTTAAATTATAATAAACCAATAAAATGACGTCTGTATTCCTAAAAACCTAGGAAGAGGTGTTTTTGTAATTGTGTCAAAAGTCCCATGTAATTGTGTCTTTTTTGTGTGTTTAGTGACTTACCTGGTGTTAGAGTTTTTATACCGTCCATGGGCATCTGACTTGGCTTCACATGCCGTCGAGACATATCTCCCAGGCATGCCGGTTTCCACACGATGCTTTCCTTCGCTGTTTTTGAAGCAAATGATAAGTATCCAATACTCACATGAATCCGAAAAGTCAGAGGTGTGTGTCTTGGATTCGAACTCAAGACCTGTGACTTGACAGTTCGACGGTCACACCACTAGGCTATCACTGTCACTCGGGCAGAATGAGGTGTGTAAACCCACATTTCGCCAGTTATGTTCAAGAACCATGTAATAGGGGGCGAGCCTATTGCCATCAACCGGGCACAAATCCAGACCACGGGCTCCTGCGGAGGGATTGTTACTGGCTATAGGTTGGCTCCCTTTCGTATCTGACTTTTAACGAAACTAGCGAAATGTTGCTGTAAGTAATACAATTCTGGCTACCCCTTCGGGTACAGACTACAGGCTTGATGTTTTGCAGTATCTCTACTTATAATATTACTAGCTGCGCCCCGGGGTTTCATCCGCATAAGTCTCGATCCCGTGGGAATACCGGGATAAAAAGTATCCTATGTGTTAATCCAGGATATAAACTATCTGTGTGCCAAATTTCATCTAAATCCGTTCAGTAGTTTTTGCATGAAAAAGTAACAAACATCCATCCATCCTCACAAACTTTCACATTTATAATAATATTACAATATAATATATTATAATATAATAGTTAATATAATTAATAATTATTATATTAGTAGGATAGTAGGAAGTGGGATTATAAATGCGAAAGCAACTCTGTCCGTCTGACCTTGTCACTTCTTAACGGCTGAACTGATTTCCATGAAATTTGCCACACAGATAGACCATGACCAGGGTGACGACATAGGATAACCTTACTTTATTCCAGTAGTATGTTCCCGTGGGACCGACCTCCAGGCGGGCGAAGCCGCAAGCAATTATCCAGTTCTTCACAAGGAGACAGTATTCACCTATTTTGATCTTCGTTATATCTACCATTTTTAAAACAAAAGAAAGGCTATATATCCGTGAAAAATACGCATGGTAACACTGGGACCCCATGAATGATTCATGATACATTTCACGGTGTCCATGACTTTGTGGTCGCTATAAATTAATGATAATTAATACAGTCATCGTATTTCTTTACGTTTAACTTTAGAATTTTAATGTTGACAGTTTTTATTTTGGGGAATAAACGTCAGTAGAACTTTACAGATTTTGAGAAGTTTTAAACGATTTCATATGTAGAATACGTTTTTATTTCAGTAGTTTAAGTTTTTTTTTTTTGTGGAAACGCATTTATTGTTTTGGAAATTGAATTCCAATTCAATTTATAAGGTCATTTTTTTTCGTTTTAAAAATATGTTGCTATCAAACAAACCACCGCTTTGCTTTAAACACACCCACAGGCAAGGCAACAACACACAAAATGTAGAAATGAAACAAAAAAAATAGTTCTCTCCAACATTTATTGGTCGAAAAATAAATTAAAAACTTTGGATTTCAACAAAGGCCCGAAATCGTACAAATAAATACCTACAGGGACTACACTTATTTTAACAACATATTTACAAGTTATTTATTACCAAATACTTAGTAGGTACATTTATTTTTCGAACCTCCAGTACTATTTTTACAAATCTCATTTAGACCACGGATTCTAAAACGATGCGCTGGAAAGACCCACGAACTCTAAAACCCAACATATTTTCTATAATAGTCCAAAAGTGCTTTATGGCCTCACGGCTATACACTTCAAGTGATAAATACCTACATTTAATAATATCGAGTCGTAATATCTACAGAGTGGACTGGTCCTACCAATACTGCAAGCCAAATATTCACGAGCGAAAAAGAGACGACATTACATTGTATCTCTTTCTAACCAGTAAATATTCGGCGTGTAGTGCGATCGAGGCCATTTTCTACGGCACTGTTCTAGAATCTGTGGCCTGACTTTTTCCACGAGGCCTCAACTCATTTATACCAATTGAATGTGCTCAAAATAGTTTTATTTTACAATAGTACTAAAATATTGCAGTATAAAGCATTGAGCTTATTTAATATTATTACAGTGGAAAGCGCAAAGAAAATACATTTTTTTTTTTTTTCAATATGGCGACTTGGTCTTGACAGCTCATTCAATTGACAGAATGTGTTGGCCAGGCGAAACTTTTAAACAATTTCGATAACAATTTTCTTTTATTACTATTCGTCCCGTAATTCAGGCAGAAAGGCAGAGATTTTGTTCAAAAAAATATCTAACATTTTTACAAAATGTTTTGAAAAAACAAATTAATATTTTTACAGAATTGTGAATGTAAGATAATATGGACATACATAATTTTTGAAAAAAAAATTGTTACATCATTTAGTACATAATACTTTTTACAAATTAAATATTTCAATAAAATTAAGTACACGAAAAGATAAAACAATCCTCTGCCCCTACCGAGAAATTTACATTTTTTTTTCCAAATCAAACCAGAGACATTATGGCCGCGTATTTTTAATAATTACAGCATTAACTAACAATACAGCTGCAAAATATATTGTACAGTACACTAACGGTTTTTACCGTCGCCCTACAACCTATTAAGTATCTTCAAATCATTAGGGTCCCGTAGTTATTAGAGGAACAAATAAAAAACATATTCCAATATTAATACAATTTCATTTCAGGGTTATCTTTTTTGAGCAAAAAAATATTTCAGTTTTTTTTTAAGTTTTTCGATGAAAAAAAAAATGTTTGTTCCAAAAATATCTACAGTATCCCCTCTTTCACGTGATAATTCACGCACTCATTTTATTAATATCCATTTTTAGGAAAAGTGTGGATTTTGAATATTTTTTTTTTTCGTTTTAGGAAATCGTGATGACCGAACTAGTGACCCAAGATTTTAAGCTTATTTCACTAATGCTAAGATTAGTTATTTTTTACAAAAATACCTTTAGAACAGTTTAAAGAGGTAGCTGAAGCTTTTTCATATTTCTATAATTTTCTCGCTATTAAAACGTTAATAAAAATTAAGTACATCGAAAAAAGTCAATAAGAAATGTGAAATAAGTACAAAAGTATCAATAAATTAAAATGTAAAACCTATATTAGCGATCACTAGTAGCACCAATGCGAATATTTCTTAATAAAAATGGAACTTTATTTCATTAAAAATAGTAAAAAGAAAAAATAGTAAGAGCAATGAACTACTATTAAAATAACCTTAAAAATTAATTTTTGATACATTTAATCCAGTAGTATGATAAATTTTTACATAAACAACAGCAATAATAATATTGTTAATCCATTTTTTCCAGTCTTAGATCAAATTATTCATGTATTTGAACTTATTAATAGAAAACCGCTGGTTATAGTTCATTGCTCTTGCTTTTCGAGTAAAACAAGATTATAAATACAGAATTGGGTCATGAAACATTTAGATTTTACAACCTTTACTGAGCAAACAAACGTTTTACCAACATAATTCGTTGAAGCTTTAAGTTTTTAAAAGAAAAAAGATTGAAAAAAAAAGATAGGTTATCTTTTTTTTGCAAAATACGTCGGTCTTTTAAAGCTTCAACGGAAATTCGATAAAACCAGGCACAAGTTTTAGGATTGTTGCTCTGAACTTGAGTTACTAGATCGATCATTCATTTTAGTATGAACTAACAATTAGCGTTAAAGGAAATTTGTCACAGACAATTATAATTTTAGGCTTACACAATATCAATTATTTTTAAAATAATTCCCAAACAGAAATCTGTTCACACCTTACGTCATAAGATTTGAACTGTTAGTCAAAACTTTTATTGATTTTTCTGTAACCTAACAGAAAAATCTAAAATGCTTTTATAACTAATTAAAAAAAACACAGTCTTAGGCCGTTGATCGTGTTACATTTTGTAAAAAAAATCAAGGTTATATCGATTTCACATAGTATTTGTCAAGAGTTGTAGAATTAAGTATTTTTCAAACAAAATTAAGAGGTTAATGTTATGTTCAACTGTAAAACAAATTAACATAGATTAGAACAATTAAGACTGACAGATATTGCTTAAATAGCCATTATAATGATAAATGCTGTCGTAAGCAATTAAAATATACCACGGGCTCATAAGATTGGCTGGTACATGCTAGATTTCTAGTCAGATATTTTTTTGTTATACATTATTTAATTTTTGTGTGAAAATTAAACCAATTTTCGTAACTTAAACGAAATAATACAGGTCTAATCTTTAAAAAAAGAACCATTCCATTTGACATTTGTTTAATTTTTCGACGTACTTTCTAATTTCTGTCTGGGAAACATTTCAGCGTTAAATATAAAAATTATGTTTTTTTTTTTTCATTATAAACTAGCGGACTGATTTTCTTTCGAGATTCTGCAAATGAGGTCATCATTTCAATTAATAACAATAATCAGGCAATAATTATTATTTCTAAGTACACAGCACAACTAATCAAAACTAATTAGAGAGATTACTAAGAAAAAATGTTTGTTCTTCACTTTTGAGTTTCAAATTGTATTGAGATTTTTAAATGCATTGTCAATGTCTAATATAAATGCTGTTTCACTACTCTGGCTTTATGGCATTATTATTCTGTAGGTAATAAAAAGTCACCTTAACAGCCGCACGGGTCGATCGAAGGTTAAGCTACGCTTTCCGCGGTCGATACGTGGATGGGTGACCATCCATTACTTAACGAGACCCTTCCGTGCCTCGGAAAGCTTGTTTTAAGCCATTGGCCTGGCTGTCATTCGTCGACCTTTGACAGTGGTTACGGGTCGTCAGAAGCCCAAAAGTCTGACAACCAGTCTTACCAAAGGGTATCATGCTCCCCAGTAACTGGGCTGTGGAGGTCAGATAGACAGTCGCTCGATGTAAAATACTAGTATTCAGCTGCACTGGGTTACTCTGGAAGCCGACCCCAATTTTACTTTAAGGTTGAAGACACTTCTTCAACTTAAAAAAACAAATATTTGTGTCTCTATTTTCAGTCGTAGACATCAGGTCACCAAAGTGACAATCGCTTCCGAAGCGTTTCATATTCCTACAACCATTTGCAACAGAATTGACATAAGCTTTTTTTGGTAGCTTGAATCAATGCAATACATTATTGACGTTTCATTATCGCTGATGACGGGAAAGTTGTTTAATACTTGGAAGGTCTATGTACTGTGAGCTGGTGACCAATGTGGCTACAATTTGGATGACAATTATTTTTTTGTCTGTCTTGTAGATTATTAAAAAATATTTGACACGTATTTTTTCATTTTTTGCGTAATCAAAAGATTACAGCGATACATTAAGTTAAAATGTGCCATGACGTCACGAGCATGTAGATTTTATACTTACTTGTGACGTAGCGACCCTCACTCCCCAACTTTAATGCGTTTTATCTAAGTCGTTTTTTATTAATATGATAAAGCAAAAAATACGTGTCTATTTTTTTATTTTTATTATCTGACTGACGGATTAAATAAAATTTCTTTTTTTTTTACCCAGGCTTCATCCCTAATGTCATTAGCGTAAACAATCTCTATGTCAGTTATTACTCGGAGGTATTCCAACTGTCAGTTGTCAATGTGAGTGCAAAACATTATTTTTACTGAAAATGCAGAAGTCTGTTCCTTAATTATGACATTTTGTTATTTGTAGACCTTTTCATAAAAAAAGTAACGTGACAATCACCATGTTAGTAACTGTCGGAACGACATCAAAGCTGTCTTTAATGTTAAATTAATAATGTTAATGAAGGATCTTCAAAGGACCGTCGCGCTGCCTCGAATAACTTTAGAGTTTTTCTACTATCACCGTAGTATCTACTCGTGATTGCCCTGTGGCATTTGTTGTAGGTGTAAAAAATTACAGCCATCGCTGTGATAACTAGGGACATAAGAAAGCTGCAAAAGTAACAAATGAAGAAACTATAGCAATAAATTTGACAACACAAACAAATGAAGTCTGAAAAGACTGCACTCCATTATAGCGAAAAGGATAAAAGTAGATTTACCGCAGGATATCTTGAACCCAATTTCATAATTATAATGCTTAATATATATCAACCCTAAATTGACATAGATCTACTAGATCAAATACTCTTATAATTGCTATAAATGTTGGTACACCTATTAGTACTACAAATCATCGTTTAGAAAGAGGTCTTACTAGACATGCATCAGAAAGAGACGCCACTAATGCATTTTGGCCGTCGTCGGTATGTACTGGGATTTCAACCCTTTGAAACCCAATTCATAGGGTTTATCTGCTCATTATGGGGTATTAGCCTTTCCCCTCTTTTCATGGCATTCATTCATTAATGACTTAGCTACAGACATAACGATTTTAATGCTGAATATTATGATATTCGGCTTAAAATTTGTTTTGAACCATGGCCAAATTATAACGACGGAATTTATGAAACGGTAAATGGCGAATTGAAATGAGACTTTTGAGAATTGCGATGGTCTAGTTGTAGAAAAAACGATAGTTAATGTTAACGAGGAATAAAGTGACGGGAAGAATGACTTAATGATAAAACTGTAACCATTTAATCAAAAACAGTAAAAGATGAACGTTCACTATTTGTATAATAATACATTAAATTATTTAAACATGGTATACTGCAGAAGATGGAGAAAAATATATGAAGATCGGCCACAATAAAATAACAAAATCATCGACATACATACACCAAATTGTCGCTAACTCTCTCACCACTTTTAAAATCAACACTATAACCATAAAGAATCATTTAGCGAACAAAAACTATCAAGAAAAGAATATCTTAGACATCTAAAAGATATACCATCGAACCAATGCAATGATTTTACGCTCATACTGGGAATGAACTCAATCAAGGCCAGCCATTTTTTATTCAATATATAAAAAAGACGTTTTAAAATGCTATCGTGTAATGGATTAGCCGGAAAACTTTACAAGATTCAGAATGTGAATTGAATTGTATGAGATTTTAAAAGCGGGATGTGTTAGAAATTTTTACGAAGTTTGCAGATATTGAAAGCTTGTATGACTCATAAAACCATTAATTGATTTGCCACATAATGAATAGGAATCCTTCGTATAATTCGATTCGATACGTAGAAAAGTATTGAGTATGAATCATCTGGGAGACTTGTTACATGCATATCCTCAAGATTATCAGGGTTCATTTGATGACGTAAGGTTGTGAATACCAGTTTTTGGGGAAACTATGTAAAAGTTTCCACGATAAATATTATAATGGGTTTACCAAAGCGTATCGTGTTACTCAGTTACTGGGTTGTGGAGGTCAGATAGACAGTCGCTCCATGTAAAATACTGGTATTCTATTGCATTCGGTTAGACTGAAAACCGACCTCAACATAGTTGGGAAAAGGCTAGGCAGACGACGATGATTATGATAATTTACCTTAAGCTAAAAAATAAATATAATGCCTTGAAAAAGAAGGAGCATATTTAAGAGAAAGATGTTTAATTACAAAGGCCAATACAGTTGCCAAATGAGGTGATTAAAGCAATATATCAGGGCTCTGGACATTTACTGGCTGGCGTGAAATTAAATAATCTACATTGTGTTAAATCCTCAATCCCAGATCCACCACAAGTTATAATTAAACCTTTTGTTTTGAAACTGATCCAATAAATAAATCCACGTAAGATTCAAAGACTTGAGTTTCAGCAACATTATGAAATAAAAATAGCCTGCCCACCATATTTTCTTGACAAACTGACGGGGGCATCAATCGCTTGCTTTGATGTCAGTATTCAGTGAATCGGCTCATTTCTTTACAAAAATGTCGGTTATAATTTAAAAATGGTGTCCTCTTTTAACGGTTACTTTAAAACTGTGCTTCTTAAAAATATATATAGCGCCAGAGGATGAGCCCTTGAACGAGAAATGTAGACAATAATGAAACAAAAGACGAATGTCGATGTCAAAGGAGGCCTAGGAACCTGATGACCTGAATGAGCTCATGGGATGTGGGCCAGATAATTTAACACAGAAGGATAATTATGAGGAAATCTAAGAAGAAGATTTGCATAGTTATGTTTTGAAAAATACTCAAAACTATCTCAAACCGTGTTAAAAACTGTGACGAGTACTATAGATAAAGTTATAGACTATACATTGGCAAGTAACCTCAAAAGTTTATCACTCGGCACAGAAAAAAAAATGTTATTGTTACCAGAACAAAAAATAATCAATTATAATCCGCCAATGGAAGAATTAGTTCCAAATATAAAAGAAATGAAAGCTATAAAACTATGAACAAGCTGCTGTTAAGCGCGCTTGAAAAATTTAGTACTTAATTGCCATTTTTATTAGAAGCGTTTTATTATAATTATCATTTTTATCTTTTGGCAAGCCATTGATGTTATCGGTATCTTAATTGTATACTTACATTAAGTTTTAAGACTTAATTATTAGTTAATTTTCGAAACAAATTAGCCAGTGTATCTAAAATTGTTTATGGTTTTATTAATGTTTCAATTTTTGGTATTCATAACTGTACTGACTCTACTATTTTAATGATATACCTATGTCTATGATATGGCCAAATTAATATTTTCGTAAGACAAAGCAATAATATCACCATTTCTTTTCATGGCTAGGCAGTTGTTCTTGTCGTTGCAAGCGCTACTTCTGAACATGAGATCCTGAGTTAGATTCCCAGGTCGGACAAAGTGTTATTGGGTTTTTTCAACAGCAATTTCTCAGTAGCAGCCCGGAGCCTGGAGTCATGCCCGGTTGATGGCAATAGGCTCGCCCCCTATTACATGACACTTAAACATAACTTACGAAATGTGGGTGTACTACCTATAGATTACCTCTGACTAACCCATCGTGGATTACGGCGTGATGTTATGTTATGTTAAAGGGGGCGTCAACAAATTTTTGAGCATCGCTGTTCCATAAATAACAAATGAACGGATGAGGCCGTTTCGTTCACATGATTAATGCGTTCCTATGATTTATCTTCTAGTTTCGCGTATAATTTAGTGCCATTTCTTGCTCATCCTCTTTTTATAATAACAGACTGTTTTTTGTTTTGTTTTGTATTCAAACAATGCTGTCTACAACTTTATGATGACTATGTTTTAGTTACTTTGTTTCTTGATGTGTTTTTGAAGATATCTTGATAATATCCATGTACTTTATAATATGTGTAGTAACTCTGTTTGTTACGTTTTCGTGCCCCGATCATTATGAAATTTGACAGATATATATATAGCCCATAGATATAGAATAGGAGAAGAATATAGGCTACTTCATTCTAAATTTAAAAAAAATGAAATACAAACGCAGATGAATTCGCGGGCAACAGCTAGTCTAATGTAAAACAAAGTCTCTTTTCGTATTTATCTGTGTGTGCGTGTTATTTCTTCTGAACTACACAATATATTTTGAAACAATTTTCAACTGTCAAAAAATGATAGTTGTAATTTAAATATCCACGCAGACAATTTATGTGGGTAGTTAATTTTTTGATAAATAATTTATTTACGTCAGGTAAAATTTATAAATTTATACTAGCGGACCCGACAGACGTTGTCCTGTCCGAACAGCGCCACCTATCGGGTTCAATTGTATTTTCAAACTATCCAGGGACCCACTCAAATATACACACAAACTTTCATCCAAATCGATCCAGGCGGTTTAGGAGGAGTTAGGTGACAAACACACGTACAGAAGAATTATATGTATAAAGATTTAACTTCGATACAGCACAGAAATCTCGATGTTTTGACGTAATATCGCCTCAACAGTAGAACGCACTCGTGCGAAACAGGGGCACTATCGCTAGCAACAGAATAAAGTTTTTACACCTTTGTGTCGATTTTACTGGTTATTTTGTAAATTTATCATATAATAAAAGTTACTGATGGTTATAATTTGTATGAGACATAATTTTCACTCGTATAGAAAAGTAACTTTTTCAATTATAATTAATACTGCATTAATAAAATGTATTGAGTATAGACTGGCAATTATATTATCTGTAATTGATGCTACAATACTTCTTACATAATTAATTATTAATAGTCGCATACTGAATGTAGTGTGACCCACGTTTATTGATAACCCCGCATTCTGATAAGAGACTTATTATATAATAATTATCAATGTCACTAGAGCCACATTCAATCATATTATCAAAAGAATCTATATCACCTACCTAACTTTCGAAAATAGCAATGTAAACAGTTAAGGAATTTCTTAGTAGCAGCCCGATGTCTGAAATTACATAAGATAACATCACGCCTGTAAACTCCGTAGGGTAAGACAGAGGTAAACCTCTAGTACACCCACATTTCGCCAGTTTTGTTTAAGTCCCATGTAATAGGGGCAAGCCTGTTGCCATCATTATCATCCAGGCTGTTACTAGGGAATCCATGATGGAAAAAGCCCAGGACCTCATGCTCAGCAGTAGCGCTTACAACTATTAGACCAACGAGAAAGTCGAAAATCATTGTACCCAGTTAATAAGAGAAAACTTGCCCATATGGCGCTAAAACATGACAAAGAAATTATTATCGGTGTTTCAATGGTTATATTATGAACACACTATAAGAGGGACTAGCGTGATATTAACAAAAGTTAAGCAATAAATATCAATATAACTGAACCAGTTACTGCACACGTTATGCAACTCAATCAGAGATCAATTTATAATGCATTCGCTGACGGCTGAGGTATTTGAAATGAAATGCTGACCGATGTTATAAATGAGGACATCGGTACAAGATGAGCACGTGAACGCAAAAGTATTATCATTGATCGGACGTCAATTTTAAAAGACACTAAAGGACGGAAATTGTCATTAAAGATTTCGAAATAAAAGGTGGTGTTGAGAATATTAAGCATATTGAAGATAGATATCATCCAACAAGACAAACAGAAGAAGGTGATGTAGGAAAATAAACGTTAGCTGCAATAATAATGCATCATCGTCTGCCAGTCTCACTGGAAGAAGCTGAATACCAGTATTTTACATGGAGTGACTGCCTATCTGACCTCTAAAATCCAGTCACCGGGTAATATGGTACTCCTCAGCAAGACTAATTATCAGACTTTCGAACTTCTAACTACCCGAAATCCACTGATCAATATCCAGTATTTGATGGCCTATCATTACGTGATATTGGCAAAATTGTTGTCTTTTCCACAAAAGCCATTAATGAAGAATTAAAGTTCGAGAACGACTGCAAAAAATCTATGAAAGCAGCTGAGCCACACCAGCACCAGTAATAAATGCTCACACAAAAAGCCCCAATAAAAGAGGAAGAATAACGAAAAAACAAAACACCGACGAAATATCAAAAACTGTTAGTAGAAAAACAAATATTTCCAAATATCGAATTCGATAAATCATTAAATGAAGACGTGTCTGTGTCCGTACAAGATTCATTTGCATTTATGTTGTTCAAAATTCGAACTACAAGAAAAATGGCCGACGTTCTTTGAGCGAATATAATTATCAGAGAAGATAGATCGTTCTTTATTTTCCTTCAACTAGATGCGGTCAACAACCCGTTTGGCCGGCGAGATGGCTATGGATATTACTTTCCTTTTTAGGAGAGGGCCGTGTCTACCATAAAGTTAAGAATTGCTCTAGCGAAGGTTTTTCTAGCTCTTGACCTTCATAGAATTTTATTTCTTATTTATTTGGCTGTTTATACAGTCAAGGGGTTGTTTATCAAATTGAGATACTACGTCAATTTCCCGTGTTATAGCCATTTCATACAACGGTTAAAGAATTACAGTTGTGATTTGAATATACGGACAATACAAACTGCGTTATTGTAAATTCAGACGTGACAATATTATCGTGGACGTCCACGGCATCACGATAACACAGGGAAATAAAATTTATGGATAGAAATATAAAAGCGCACAATGGCAGTCAATTTGATAAAAAAACCCTAACTTTAAATCTTCCACAAGTAGTTTCCATTATTTTGGAATCAAATATTTTATACAAATCGACGCTTGTTATTTTAAGTATGGGTAATAAACCTGACGGCCCATCTCAAATAAAAAAGAAGATTTAATAGACCGAGCTATCTCTATTGATTCATATTATAGTTATTGGCAATATATATAGTGAGTATACTATAAACAACATAATTATTTGAAACAGAAAACTTAGTTGAAACTTCAATTTCTATAATTATTGTGAAGTAAAAAATAATTACAGTAGAGAGATTTATGAACCTTGTTTTCCTCGAACGTCTTTTTAAAATCTCATACACAATTAACACAGAAATAAATTTAAAATGTAGAGAAAGGAGCCTCGTACAGACATACAAAAACTAACAGAAGTGTATGAAATAAAAATTAATGGGAAATAATTAAATTTTATTGCAACAAGACTAGTCGCATAAACATTTTTAGATAAAACGCTTCGAAGATTTATGGTAGATCAACCAATAGTAGCAAAAGTAGCAGTGTACGTCGTAAAATAGAAACCAGTTCAAATATTGTTAGAATTTCTTGGAAATAACAACGAAATTAATAGTAAATGTGTTGTGAAGGTCAAACAGACAGTTATTCCATGTAAAATACTGGTATTCAGCTGCTTCCAGTTAGACTGTAAGTCAACCCCAACATAATTGAGAAAAAGCTAGGGGTAATGATATTGAACAACGAAATTAATATAAAAACTGCAACCAAAGTGGATGGCAACGACTACATTTTGGTTGAGAATGTTCTGTACATGGAAATGGATTAGAAATTATACCTAATGTTGAAGCAGAGTGTGTAGGCAGGATTAACTTATATTATCTCACCATTGATTTATTTGCACTATAGCAGGATATAAAACAGAGATAATAAAAAAAGGCAATTTTGGAACGATAGGCCAAATTATCACCGACATTGATACACCAGATATAGAAACAGCATTGACTGATGACAAAATGAATGATTCAATTCATCCAAAAGCAGTAATATGACCAAATCAAACTCACATTACCAATAAAATACCTCCAAATGATGAAATAGTAACTACTATTTCTATACCAGTCACATAGATACTGACAATTACAGCTACATGATTTTGGCCTAAGCAAGCAGCGCCGCAGGCCAAAACAATATCTTAGTACAGTATCTTTGTCAAACAATTTGAAATAGGTGCGCCTTTGGACACGCCTAGTAATTGTAATAACATAAGTTTCTAATGTTAAGGTTGAGTATAATCTAGATACTGTAAGTAGACTTGAAGCTAAATAGACTGAAATTTAGGGAAAGTAGTTGGTACAGTAATAATGATATAATAATAACAGCTTATATTGTCCTCGAGTAGGGTAAAGGCATCTTATAGAATATTCACGAGCATTAACACCACGCATGCTCAAGGCGGATTCGCGATTTGAGTTATATATTAATGATAAGTCCACGTTTCAGTGTTGGCCAAGGTAAACATAGAAAGAACATAAATAAATTGAAAAAGTCACAATAGTATCTGCCCGGATTTTCGGGCTAAATGGCAAATCGAATTCTTAAAAAATAAACTTTTACGCAGTTATGAGCAGGGCTTGGACCCGATGCCAAAAGTACAGGTTCGGTACCGGTACTTAGCGGTTCTTGCCATTTCTGTGCCTGGGTACCGGTTCCACACCGGTACCAGTACTTCAACTAAAAAGTACTGGTACCCACCTCGTACCATAAATCTAGTATTTGTTGTACCTTGAGTTTATTTTCAAATGCCTATTAATTTTTACTTTCTTACGTACATCTGTTTTCGCACTCTAAGTTATGGAAATATTTATTTAATACCGGTTTTGGTACGGGTACAGTACCAATACTGATTAGAAATACCAATAGTACAGGTAATACGTCTGGTACCGGTATCACACCAAGGCCAATGGTATCGATTCCCAGTAATACCGGTATTTCAAGCTCTGGTTATGAGTGACAGATATGACGATCTACAAAGCCAAACTTATTTCAAAACTCGATATATGCCACATTTTAGCTTTTGAGGAACTTAAATTCAAGAGCAAAGATTATTTCATGCTGAAGAACCGACATCAGGAGAACTTTTGTAATTGACATGACACGTTCCAAACTTTTCTGGCATGAAGTCTCCAAAAGTTTTGTGATAACATTAAAGCTTATTTAGTTAATTACTTAATTTTGGTGATCATTCAATTTTGTCTTCAAATAAATAGGTTGAGAATTCGTTGTCATATTGTTTCTTTTCTTTTCCTGATGCTGAAAAGCTTAAGATCATGTTTTGTTTCGTGTTTATCTTGGGCATTACGGGCATCGGCGAAGGAAAAAATTGTGAGCAAACCTGCTCTGAAATCACCAACCCGTCTTGAGCAAGCGTGGTGATCAATGCTCGTGCCTTCTCTGTATGAGAACTGCAGTGAGACAATAACCAAACGAGTAGATATTATTATTTAAGTCTAGATTTGTGCCCAGTTAATAGCTATAATAAACAGCGAATATATTTTGTATAAAACCTTATTGTATGGGACTTGAAACAAAACCGGCGTGCGTGGATGACCGGATATATGAACGTAAACGAAGCATAAAGAGTAAGGATCGTAGCAGATGGCGTTCTGTAGTTTCTGCCCACCCCCAAGTTAAGAAGTTGTGAATTAATATGTTTATAGCTGGTAAAATTTTGGGTGTATTTACACACCTGTCGACTCCTTAGGGAAACACAAAAGTGATGTTATATTATGGTAATGAGGGATATATTGTAGGAGGTGCTCGTGGCTAAATAATAACAGCCGCACGGGTCGACCCATCAGCTTAAGCTACGCTTGCCGGGGTTGATCCGTGATGGGTGACCATCTTTTCATACCGAGACTCCTCCGTGCCTCGGAAAGCACATGGTCCCGGCTGTCATTCGTGGATCTTTGACAATCGTTACGGGTCGTCAGAAGCCCGAAAGTCTGATAACTAGTCTTACCAAGGAGTATCGTATTACCTAGTTACTGGGTTGTGGAGGTCAGATAGGCAGTCGCTCCATATAAAATACTGGTATTCAGGTGCATCTAGTTAGACTGGAAGCCGACTCCAACATAGTTGGGAAAAGGCTAGGCAGATCGATGAAGCATATATTGTAAGTAACATTGTGTTCTCGCAATGAACTAGCTAACTATCATTTGGCCGGTGCTATTTTTAAAACCAGCGCGTTATTTACCGAACCGGTTACAGCGGGCCTTTGAGAAGTACAATCAACTTATAACAGACTCACAGTGCCGTTTTCAAGTTCTTATTGACCGTAAGAAGTATAATTTAAGTATTTAGGCCTAAATGTGTGAACATCTAATAAATAAATAAAAAATCAAATGCCGCATGTAATTGTAAAGATCATTATTTAATGAGATCATAGGTTAGACTGACTTGGCAATTTTTTTTTGTTGTATTCGTAATTCTATGAAAGATTTTTTTGTATGAAAATAACAGTAAAAAATATATACTAAACCATTGGGGACAGAGACATAAAATTCACCCTGGTGACGACGTCATGCATGAATAGCTAATTAAAGTAAAACATATGTATAGAATAACGAAAAGCAGATCTTAATACAGACGGCAAAGTAATAACTGAAGAGAGACTAAAACAGTAAAACTCCACTTGTAAGGACAAGTATACCATTGTTTAAAAGTAGTTGCAAGTAAGCTGCATGTGTACTTATATCTTTTTTTTGACTGAACCTTTTCTTCCAATTTTCATCGTCGGCCTCTCCAGTAAAGATTCTTATCAGCAATAGAGCAATAGGGATAAAGAATTTGAAAATGCGTCTTGCGTAGATTGAAATTTCTATGGCCATCCTAGCTAGAGAGATCTTTGACAGGCGTCACGGGTAATAGAAGCCCCGAAAGTCTGACAACCAAGTCTTGCAATGGGAATCCTGTTACTTAATAACTGGGTTGTGGAGGTCAGATAGGTAGTCGCTCCATGTAAATAACTGGTGTTCAGCTCCATCTGGTTAGACTGGAAGCTGACCCAACATAGTTGGGGAAAGGTTGAAGGATGATGGTTCTAGCTAGAGTTATCTCACAAGTTTATACACAGTCGCAACTTTAAAAATCTTCTACAGTATTAATTCCCCCTACTCGAATACCAGAATGTAACATCTCTTTAATACTTCATAAATATGTCCACAATCATATTATATCCATAATAAGTCCATTTCTAAACTCATATATTTAAAATAATTTAATTAACTGAATTGCTGAACATAAAATTTAATGAGTTGATATATTTATTGTTATTAAGATGTAAGACGGCCATAGTATGGATGTGGTATGATTTTGGGACTTTTATTAATTAATAAATGTCTAATGACTACCGAGATAATGACTAATAAAGAATTATGGAAGAAAAGGACATGTTGAGCCGACCACAAATAAATTGGGATATGGGCAGGAGAATAATGACGATGATGAAATGGTTAGTAGAGTTTTCCTTTACTGAAGTCGTTGTAACTAATTATACAAATATTTTTTCAAAGATGTAAAGTTAATACCAAGCACTCCAAAGAAAGTTTGCACGCAAACTCCGCCCCCATACACTCCACTATGTGCTAAACGCTAACACATCAGTAATAAAGTTGAATATCGCGTGCGCTCTTTGGTCGTGTTAGAACACGGAACTAAATGTCTTAAGTCTCAATTCTTATTTCATTTATAACTATAGTAATCATTGATCTAGAGAAAAAAATATCTTATATCTGGATAATTAACTATATTTTCTTACTGTCAATAATTATTTTAGACATAAAAGTCTAGTAATCTTGTTTTTGTTTCAAATAATCTTTAAAAAACACATCATTTTCGAATAAAAAATGAATTGAGCGAAAATGTTCCATTAATGTAACTATCTTATATATAGAAAGAAGAAAAAGATCCAATAGGTCATATACTAGTTTCATTTTGATAGTATGCGTGACTTTTTCAGAATATTAATGCAAATTAACATACAATTTAGGGAGCCTCCTCTAGTGCATCAAAAAATATCAATGGTAGATTTAATTTATGTAAAGCTCAAGTTTTTGCAGTCAACGTTTAAAGAAGAATAATTCAAGTCAACGTTTAAAGAAGTGAAAAGGAGAAAAAACGCACAACTGTTTATGATTTTAATACCCAGTAATTTTGGCAATTTGCATGTTAGTATGTAATAACTGATTTGATTGCGGTCTTTGCATAGAGAATCCAAAGGTAATTATTTCATTAGGTACAGCTACACACCGATTTGGCAAGGTACAGATAAAATTGATATGAATACTACATCATTCATCATAATTGCAGTAACTTCCAACAATTAAAATCATCCAAGTACGTTCGTTGTTTTTGCACTATTGAATTTATCAACGAGGTTGTTAACATGTCGGTTTTTTCAAAAGCAGAGTACTGTTAACTACTTTAGTTCCTTTGGTTGGCGCCGACAAACAATTTAGTCATTGAAGTAAGATAAAGCAACAGTATCTAATTTAAAATAAAGAGTATCATTTATAGTTTTATCGATCCGACTTCCAAAGGTGCTGGCTCTAACATTTTAATCATTATTTGTCCCCTCGATAGTACCATATTTATAGTATGACATAATGAATGAAGTTCTTGTTTACATAAAGACCCTTGTTAGATATTAACGTACTAATTACAAACGAACCCTTTTCCGAAAACATATCTATAAACCAACAAAAAGACAAACCATTACTACGGTTTAAAAAAAACAAAGACCACGACGTTTTTAACAAGTCCCAAAACATCAAAAAGGTGTGTACAAAAAAAAAACTACACGTCTAAATTATTACAAACATGCCAGGGAGATTGGTTCGTCCACAATCCCTTCAGACACTGAAAATAGCTTAAGACAAGTTTAAACAAACGAGCTGTACCCAGAAATGCTAAGTAGACGTTTAACTGTTTGGTTTGAAATAAAAATAGAAGCACTCAACGTCAGTTGGTTGCTTCGTATACCTGTGTTTGGGATTATATTCACGCTTTAACAAGTTTCAGGCTGGAAATTCGATGGGAATGGATACTTTAAAAGAGTTGGTCCTAAGAGTATACCCTGTAGGACCTCGAAGAAGCATTTCATATTGCAAAAAGTATGAATAATTATTTTCAAAGCAATTTATGTCTAGTTTTTATAACCAAACACTTATTTGTTTATAAGCTGTCGTGTTTAGTTAAACTTAAGCCTGGTTTACACAATTCGATTTAATTGCCGACCCATCCATACCATAGGTTGAAGCAACAATAAAATATACACCATCTAAACAGTGCTTGATTTGCACCTTGCGAATCAATCACTGCTTCAATTTTATTGCTATGCCACAGGGAAGAATCTTGAGGGTAATATGTAAATGGAGCTTCAGGTTATTTAACTAGAAAATGCTTTCAAGAGATGAAATGGCTACTATGGTAAACTTTATTGGTTACGCTTCATTATTGGCAAAGATACGGCTCTTAGTTCCAACTAAGACATATGTTGGAATCAGGCATAAGGCTATTGTTCTCCATAATTTATTGCTTCACGCTTTCTCTAAAGGTTTAAGCAATACTCCAAACGTTCTAATGTTAATTGCGTTAGCACAAGTATAAACTATGCCTAGAATTGAGTACTTGGAACCAAATGCGAGTATTTAATAGGCGATATGAAAAGGAGTCAGGAGATTTAAAGAAAATAAATGAAGAACATGAAAGGCAAGACATTAATTCAGCAATTCATGATGACCGTACTCAAAAATTTCATGACAGTTTAAACTTTATCTAATCTATCTAATCTACAACAACGGACATAAATGACATTAAAGTAATTGTTATACCGTTGTAGGATTTCGTAACACTACTAGTACTATTGGCTTTCTACACAACTGTAAATCAGTTACACAGATTATAGCAGCTGTATAGACCCTGGTAAAACCCAAGTTAAACTTCAGGCTAAAGCGAACTCAGAACTCCTACCATTCGACCACATAAGGAAATTATGGGATTTTTATGACCAAAGATGTACAATTCACCAAAGATGCCAAGACTATTAGCCGAATTCTCAAATGCAAGTTTTTAAGTCACCATTAAGTTTCATGCTGTTCTTATTACTCAAAAAAATAATGAAACGACAGAAAGACTTTGTTTAGTCATGCGTTTGGCCACTATCTCTCGTGATAGTAAGCGATGATGTGGTCAACGATGGAGCACGCTTGCCTAGAAGAACCCTTTTTTCAAAGACAATATAGTTATCGGGAACGACAAACTCTGACAGATAATTGCACTTTTTACTTTAAATATATCCAAGTCACAGTAGACGATATCGTCAAAGTCATGGGAAATACTTGGACAAGAGACGCAAAGAATTGAGAAGTATTGCAGAAGAAAGGGGAGGCCTACCCAGCAGTGGGTGATTTCGGGCTGAAATGATGATGATGATGAAGTCATAGTAAGAATTCGGGGGTATGTGAATGTTTGCAGTAACTCACACCTTCCAAGTTTTCAGTATTGTGACACATTGTGTACTTACGTCAGGTGTGTGCGCATTTTTCCCGGACTGAGGTGTGGTAAAGCATATTGTTTAAACCATCCAAGTGTTTGGGGCGTATCTTCCGGTTACAACGTGTGAAATGTACACATAAGGAGATTTGTAACGATACCGATATCCGTCGACCAAATGTCAAAGTATTTTTTTATGAATCTTTTAGTTTTTCCTCTCACAGAGAGTAGACCTGTGTCTTGTGTGTGTTTATGGATTTAAATGACTGAATAGGATTGGACTGTCTACACAGCAGGAGTATATTAGTAATATTTCGCCAGTCGTGGAAGGCTAAGCTCATTGAAGTAGGTAATAAGATTGATAAAGAGTATATTTTCCTTTTGAAGGATTTGCTCTAAAAGGTCTGTTACCCTACAGAAAGCAGTGACAACTAAGTAATAAGAAAGATGAAATTAGATTAAAATTAGCCATATTCATCTTTCAACACACCAAAGTGTCGTCTAAAAGAAATGGGCGCAATCTATTAAGTTTCCATGTGAGGAGAAATCCATAATTCGAATATTCTTTTTCTAGTTGCACATAACTTTCGAGAAAAGAAATTCTACAAGTCACGGTTGTCTGAGGCCTCATTGCCGACTCTTTACTTTTAACGCTCAAATATGCAAAATTAGAAATCGATTTTCCATTACAACTTTTGTTTCATGGTTATCAAAAATCTGGGTGACAGAAACTTGTAACCGTTACTAATTGTATTGACATCACACAAAGTACCTGGTCGAATATTCAGTCGCGGTACAAAGCTAGGAAAGTAGTGGTAGGTGTTGGTGTATTACTGAATATTCTATCTATCTATCTAGGTACCTATAGTGAAATATCGTAAAACATATCATTTCTTTTTTTTGAGTACGAATGTGGATGGCTATAAGAGTAACAAAAGACCAAAGAGACAATAGATGGATTATCTGAAAGATGATAGTAGGTGAATACGGAGATAACGGCTGATAAAGATCTATGGAAGAAGTCGTTCTGTGCCGACACCAAAATAGATTGAGGATAAAGGCACGAGGATAATCATGAATATCATCTATGTAAAAGTAAGTTAGTCAACAGTGTGTGTTCAACTTAACATCATAAACGCTCATACACGGCCGGATTCTATATTTAAACTTACATTTGTTTAGAAAACAATGCATGACCAAAGTCACTGTTAAAACCGTTTTGTTTTTAAAAGAGAATAAAACCTTTTTATGTGTCACGTTCTTTTTATCTTTAATTAGCTTTATTTTGGGCTTTGGAACGATAAAAAGACTTTCTTGACTGTTGTGGCCAGATGTTTCCATTATTCTTTAAAGTCAGTTGTCTGGTAAAAACAAAATATTTTTGTAGTTACCATTGCTATGAAAACGATTCCTGCCATTTTTCTTATTACTTCATACAGTTATTTATTGTGCATAAATCTCTGAGAATTGAGACGGATAACTTTGCCTGTCACATTCGGAATGAATTATAGGCTCATCTTAGCTAGGTCGAATATCATTTCTATGTGATGACTCATTATAATGAGTTCCCTGCTCTAACCCTTGGAATATGTTTAGTAGATACTTATTTTTCTGTATATTTAGAAGCGTAATTAGCATCTATTTCTTCTGGCACACCTTTATCTTACCCAGTTTCCCTAAAAGACATATCTGAGAGATTGCGTTGTGTCTTAGCTTTCCATAAAATTGCGTCACGTTTCGTGGATAATGCTTTTCTTTTCGTTGTTTTTTCACGTACATATTTATTTCATTTACCTGTTTTCTCAATACAATTTGAAACTCAGTCGTTTTCTTCTTAAAAACTACCTAAAATATATCAACTGTCACTATTGAGTTATGGCTAACAGAAAACCGGTCTATTTCGTCTACTATTTAACTATTTCACTATTTCGTTATTATGTTAAACATGGTTTTCACACGTTTTTATAATGGCACCACAGTGCTTATTCTGTATTTGGAAAAAAATGAAATTTTCATTGTTATCAAACATTTATGAAAATTCCATCTTTTCGAATAGGTGTAGGTCTCAGAATTATTATTTATTTAGCTATAAATGCATGTTTACTATCTTTGTTACTTCATTTTGCTATTTTTTAATAAGGAAATGGCGAATTTTCTGACATTTCATTGACTTTTTACCGCCATTTCCAAAGATAGTTACGTGCTTATTATTCGAGCAATTAATTTTTCGTTAAATATAAGAAAAAGCTGAAATGCTAAAATCAGTCAAGAAAAATGAGGTGAAAAGGCTTCACTTTTAATACATAAAAGGTAAATATATCACATAATAAAAGCATATTATAAAGAGAAAAAATACTAAAACCAAAATCACAGTTTTCTAGACAAGATTCTTAACTTGTCCAAAGTTTTTCATTTATAATATAAATAAATTCTAATTAATGCATTATCCGTTGTGAAAATAATAAAAAAAACTTGTCTTTGAACTAAAATTAAAAAAGCTACCTAATTTTTATATACGTTTTCCTATATCTGCATTTTGATCCATTAAGAACCCTAAGTCTTATTCAAATATCCTTTGCATAATGAAAAATATAAAAAATCGTTAATTCCTAAATGGTTTAAGAAACCTAATTTTATTATACATGTTAACACTTCTTTATATATAAATATATTTAACTGATCGTAGACTACAGTTTGAAGTCCTCTAATGAAATTAACTTCACATATTAGTTCGATTACTCAGTAGGCCCATTATACTTAGATAAAAATTAGGCTTTTGTGTTCCTTAAAGACTAAACTTTTGTCAAATTGGAACTTGTTCGAAACTTCAGTTTTGCACATCCCTAAATCACCATTCCATTACTTACAACTCGATAAGATCCACAATCCTTAGGGCACATCACTAATGCAGTACACCACTTTAGTTTTTTATCACACAACGCACAGATTCACGTGTAAATTAGAGTGTCAGGGCGTAAATGCAGCGTGTGTAAAGTTTGTGTGGTGGCCGGGCCTGGTTTGTCGGCGAGGTCGGGACGCGGTGGTCGCGCCGCCCGGGCGCACATTCACCGAGCCAGCGGAGCTAGCACAGCACTCGCTGCCAGAGCCAAAGCGAGCGACGATGCCAGCGCTGCCCCGCGAGAGTGAGACAACTCCTCACTCTTGATCACCTCATTCGGGGTCTTGTCGTACTTGTGCGTCTTTTTAGTCACTGGCTTCATTGTTGTGGTCGTTGTCGTGGTCGCTGGGGTCGTTGGGGGTGGTGGGGGCGGCGGGGGCGTCGGCTGAGGCTGTGGCGCCGGAGACTGCTCCTCCGGCTTGCAACACACCCGGAACACCAGCTTCATATTATGACTCAAACATCGACCCCCGATACGTCTATGCAAGTCATCTTTACTGGACGTCGATATAAAATAATAGTCTTTGCCCGGCAGGAACTCTAAGCCGCCCGGCTGCGGAGTGAACGGCCGGAAGGTGATGGTGAAGAACATGAGTTTGTGCGGTTTGTCGCATATAGCGATTATTCTAGGATTCGGATTAGTAATTCTACACGTATCATATTCTTCTTTGCTCACATTATAAATTATATATTTTTCTGTGTCCTCCTCAAACGTTCCTGGGGTGTACACTGGACAGATTATGTTCACTTGGTCGTATTCGAACTGAGCGTTTCCTTTATTCAAGTCGAATACATGATCCGTGTTGTCTATTCTGAATATGCTGTTTGTTGTGTTCCAATGTATGTAGAAGGACTTCGCATAGTTTCCCATCACGCTCTCGATGAAGAAAATAAGCACAAGGACGGTCCACGGCGTGTGACGGAGCCCAAAGTAAGTAAGCGACACCATCCTGACTGGTTTATTCGACTGGCATTATTCGACGAAGATGCTACGAAGTCGCTGTTTGCTACACACTATCGCACATACACCAATCCATATTTATATTCCACGATCACTATACATCACTGAACGTCCACAATTTCACATATAAAACACGATCAATCCATTCAGAGGCGACGCGATGGGTCCTCCATGTTACTCCGTCCGCTAGATTCTATTCAACGATAAATGTGGAATTCCATAGGACGTGGCCCGTTCAAAACGCGTTGAAAACGACGCTTTTGTTGATTTTAACACTGGTTTGAACTTCACGGTCGTGTTAGACGGCTATTAGTGTGAGGATAAAGTTGAAATTAATCAATACATCACAGATTTTTTACAATACAGAGGTGTTCTTTGTATTGGGAACGGGCGACGCGGACTGGGACGGGCACGTAAGCGCCGCGCGGTGGTCGGCCGAACTACTGGAATGCGACCTGCGGGCTCGGTACGCATGCTCGCCCCTCCCGCGCCCTTGCACACCCGGCGTTACCGACGCGTTCCGAGCTTTGCCGAGCTTTCGCTCCGTCGCCATTTTAGTTGTTGCCCTGTACGAAAATATAAAACGTTCTAAAACCTACAAATTAACTACGCAAACTGTATTTTTTTGGAGAAATTAAAATATTTTCTTTCTTCATTTTGGAATCATAAATAATTTTTATTCGAAAGTTTAAATTAGGAGCTTTTTGGTTCGACACGAATGCATCCGTAAGCGGCCATTGAAAAAAATCCACAACTGGTTTATACAGTCGTAAAAGGGTATGACGCCGTACAGCAGACGATATTGCACACAATAATCATTTATAATTTTATGCTAATTATGCCAAATGATTTTATTTCGCATAATTTTTTTCTTTTTTGTGTCACGATGTTATTAATGAAGCTCTTAGTATTCAATTTGAGGATTTCCATTGACAATTAAGAATCGATTATTATGGCTGAAATGAATCTGTTTTTTTTTTTTTGTTGGTTGTGTTTTAGGATTTGATTGATTACTAATAATATTCTAATTATTATTAGATTATAGGTTTTATATTAATACAATATATCACAATTTAGTTTGAATTGGATATTAGTTGGAATTGTTTTGACATTATTTTCATTTTTATCCATAGAATATTGTTTAATTTACTGTTACATTGTATTTTATACACAATGGCGAATTATAGTGTAGCTAGTTTAATTCGCCCTATGGTAAATGTACCATATTTTCCCAATTGGTCACAAAAATTTAAGAAATAGGTCACTACCTATTTCTTAATATTGGACACTGAATTAGAGACAGAATACAATATTCTACTGTACATAGATTCCTACAATGAAATATTAAAAGGTTCGTATGTTAGACAAAATATTATCATACTGTTGACGTTCTACCTCATTATTTATTTAAAGAAAAAGAAACAGTACACAGTAACATCAAATTATATTTTATAATTATAACGTTTACAAAACGAAAGAACACATTTATTGTAAGCAGGTTGTCCTGTATTAAACGTTACTATTTAAAATATTTTTGTTTATTATATAGCTGTTTCGATATCATTTTTAATTAATTTAATTGGTGTTACCGTTTTAATTATCAGTAAACAATAAACATATTGTTTTATTATACACCCTGTAGGTATCTACATATACGTATTTCTTCATTACGTGTGTTTGTCACGTAACTCCTCCTAAACGGCTGCAGGGATTTGGATGAAGTTTTGTGTGTATATTTGAGTGGGTCCCTGCGTGGTTGGAAAATACAATTGGACCCGGTAGGTGGCGCTGTTTGGACAGGACAACGTCTGTCGGGTCCACAAGTATCTTATAATTGATAAATCTATGAAGCAAAAAAATATAATAATAATACAATAATTTTAATAAAATTGCTGTTCTAGATCTAAGTACCTATCTTCGAAAGGTGGAGCGGCTACAGATGGATGAGATGATTCATTTTTCCATTACACTGTTTGTACTGGGTATGGTAGGGTACAACGCGTTAAAGATGCGACGGGACTTTGCACTCGCAGCGTATGTAGTGAAGCTACTGCGTGGCGGGGCGCATAACCTGGGAGTGCTGCGGCACCTGGAACTTTGCGTGCCAGACCGGTACGTGTGGAGGCGGCGACGCCCGCCCGCAACCTACTGGCTAGAACTCCTCTCACTAGAACCATGCGAGTGGTGAACGGGGTTCACGAGAGGGTTGATGTATTGTGGTGCAACTTGAGTGAATTCGCAAAACATTATATATAATATGTTAATTAGATGTAGGTTAAGATTTAGGATATAGTATTTAATTTTATAGGATGTACATTAAGGATTTAGCATCCAAGACCCCTCTATCGCATTGGATCGCAGATCTGTAATGGTAGTTATGTGTAAGATTTTCGTAATTAAATAAATGATGACTCTACTCTAGATAATATGTATGTAGTACGTAGGATACATATTAGTAAACTGTTATCTAGAGTAGTAACCAAGTATGAATCAGGAATGCCATAAGAAGCTGATATCAGACGCTTCAGTCGAGAGTTTTTTATTTATTTTTTATTTCAAGTTCACACGACACCAATAAAATTACATAGGAATGAACTTTCATCTGCTCCTTTCAATTAACTTAAAGATCTTTCGGTATGCGAGTGAAAGATGCCGAGTACCGAAGTCCAACATCCTTGGATCGGCTCACAAATGCAAAAAAAAAAACACTTTTAATTCATTTTGTTTTCAGATGATTCAATTCAATTGAGAGATGCAATGAAAGACAATAAATACCAAATTTGAAGCGCCTGCGGGGTAGTTGCGTCTCATTATCTGCCTATAATGTTCCCACTACTGGGACACAGGCCTCCTCTCTGTGAGAGGGAGTGGGCCGTAATCCACCACGAGGGCCCAATGCGGGTTTGTGGATGTCACGTCTCCGAATTTTTGGTTCTAGGACATGCCCGTTTCCTCACGATGTTTTCCTTCACCGTTGGTAGTTGCGTAACACACATAAAATGTCAAAATTTATCGAATTGGTATTCATTTTGACAGTTCACCCACGTCCATTGCGTGTGTTACGCTATAAGGTTGCTGGTATCTGCTTATTTTTTTTTTTTACTATTAGTAGGTACTTGCGGTACTGGTAAAACTCCAATCTTAAGGTACGCTTTTCTGGGAAAACTGTTCCGTCATAATACTATAACGGCCGTCATAAAAATCTGTCATTTTACCAGTATCTGACATTAAGGTGTGAGGGGTTTGTCACTAAGTAATAACAGCTGCACGGGTCAATCGAACAGATTAAATTATGTTGGCCTAGGCCGTTCCGTGGATGGGTCCGTTCCGGGGATCTTTACATACCAAGACCCCTCCGTGCCTCGGAAACCACGTTCAGCCGCCATTTGTAGATGTTACAGACAGTTCTCACGGGTTGTCAGAAGCCCAAAAGTCTGACAACCAGTCTTACCCATTTATATCGTGTGTATTTTATCGTGTTACCCAGTAACTGGGTTCTGGAAGTCAGATAGGCAGTCACTCCATGTAAAATACTGGTATTCAGCTGTATCTGACCTCAACATAGTTGGGAAAAGGCTAGGCAGGTGATGATTGACATTTAGATATAAAAAAAAACGCACTGTATTTGGGTTGCCGTTATCGTGTGCAGCTTTTACCGAAATAGTTATAACCAGTTTATGGAGACGTAAACAGGTAGTTGATGTCATTATAAAATCATAACTCTTAAACTCCAAAATGGCATAAAAGTGTCAGGCAGTTAATGTGTCATTAACACACTGTGTAATTGGTAATTACGACTTGCCGTAATGGTTCTAGGCAGATTTAATGGGTTTTGCAGACAATAGGTTGATTGAAGAGGACATTATGGTAGTTTGATGTTGAGGTAAGATACTTGTAGGAAAATACGTAAACAGTATGAGGTTCGATTCCCAAGTCGGGTGAAGTTTTATTGGGTTTTTCCATCAGGAATTTCTCAGTAGTAGCCCGGAGTCTGCATTTGTGCCCGGTTGATGGCAATAGACTCGCCCCCTATTACATGGGACTTAAAAATATCTGGCGAAATGTGGGAGTAGGTAATATTGTTACACCTCTGCCCAACCCTTCAAGGAATACATAAGCGATTTTTTGTTATGTTATGTAAGTACTACAATGGCGGTACTTCTTCATCTTTTCGTGTGGTTAGTGACTAACCTGGTGGCAGAGTTTTAAAGCCGCCAATAGGCCTCTGACTTGGCTTCACATGCCGTCGAGAAATCTCTCAGGCATGCCGGTTTCCTCACGATATTTTCCTTCGCCGCTTTTGAAGCAAGTGATAATTATACAATACGTACATGAATCCGAAAAGTCAGAGGTGGAGGGGAGGGAGGACTTGTCAGTCGACGGGTCCGACGGTGCTAGTGACGTTTGCATGCCATGTTTTTATGGTGACTATTGAATGTGAGGAAACTGATGCCATACTTAATTGTAATAACGTACTGCTGGAACTGTAATTTTTCGAATGGATAAGCTGTACTTTTATCATTGTAAGCTCTCACAGACGCCATCACGCAGTGCCACTGGGTTTAAGTCCAATGCAATTGGCGAGACCTATGTCCGGCATTGTACTGTTATAAGGCGATAATAATGATGAAAATCTACCTACTTAATTTAGTTTTTTTATGACTATGTGTGTATTAATGCATTAATAATGTATAATAGTAAATGACGACATGTTGGCGGACTGAATCCGCCCCTTATACAGAAAGTAGGCAACGTCGCAAATAGCTGTCAAATATTTCGCTGTTTTGATTAATTTGGCAATATTACTGTATGGAAATAAGAAATATGGCTAACTGGCGAACTAAAATATTGATAATGAAATGTAATAATTAATATCGTTACACCGAATATTTAGTTTTAGATGTAAAAAAAAGTATTTGGAAACTTTCCAAATGCCTTTTTTACACCTAAAACGTTACAACATCAAATTCAGTGTTAAAATATTGCAATTCATTGTTAATATTCTAGTTTACTAGCTAGCCATACCTATTTCTTATTTCCATACAGTAATATTGCCAAATTAATGAAAACAGCGAAATATTTGACAGCTATTTGCGACGTTGCTAAATTTTTGAATGAACGCTCTTAATATAGTTGGGAAAATCTAGGCAGATGATGCATAAGCATACCTAGCAAAATCAGCCTATAATGTTCCCACTGCTGGGATACAGGCCTCCTCTCTGTAGGAGAGAGTGGGCCGTAATCCACCACGCGGGCCAAGTGCGGGTTGGTGAATGTCACGTCTTCGAATTTTTGGTTCTAGGACATGCGTTTCCTCACGATGTTTTCTTTAACCATTTTCAAAGCAGTGGTGATGAGATAATTTATGATGATGATGAAGACTAATGACGAAATTTCAGAGTACCTATCTCTGCCAATACCATCCGAGAATACCGGCGTGATGTTACCCTGTTATTAATATCACAATACATTATGTTTGTCAAAGAGTCCAAGGTTCGGTTCCTGACAAAGACACTCATTAGCATTATGCAACAAAATCCTACTTAATTAGAGATGATACGGTTTCTGGTGGGTGTAGGGGGTGTATAAGTTAGAGTGTGGGTGGGACAGTCTTACTTTTTTTTCCTGGTTAAAAGATGCTTTACCACTCGAAGTATTTGTATTCTTAATAATGTTTTTAGGATGCTATTGCGACTGCCACGTTTTTGCAGTGGCTCAGAAATATTCGCGGTAACGACCTCACTCCTCATTAGAATAAGAGGCAGTCACAATAGCATCCTGAAGGCTGTGGCGGCAGATACTTCCGCCGATATAATAAGGCAATTTGTGCGAAGACTGATAGGTACTCTAGTTTCTTTTTTTATGTCTAGTTGTTGGGTGGTCTTCTCATTAATTCGTATTAATTCGTATTTAATTAGTACATTACTGCCGCGGCCTGCAAAAGGGGCATTGATAGACGAAAGTGATTCGCCACGTCTCACATACATGAGTCCATCGATGCCTGGTTGCGGCCAAGACTTATACAGTACTTTTCTCAAATTCAAACTAAGTAAATTAATTATAAATTCCAAAATTAATGACGTTTTTGAAGTTACTAATAACAGTGTTTGAGAAAAACAGTAACTATTGTTTAACTTTTCTCAAACATGCTTGGAAATTCGAGCATTATTTTGACTACCTGCTTCGAGATAAATCTAAAATGCTGTACTGGTCAAATATACTGGGCAATGTTTGTATTAAAATCTATATCTGTCGTGTTTAGCGGCCAAATATATTACTATGAAAACTCATATCTGAGGAAACTTGGACATAAAGTTAATATAAATCTGAAATTGCCAACCCGTCTTGAGCAAGCGCGGTGATCAATGCTCGTGCCTTCTTTGTATGAGAAGAGGCATTTACAATAATAGGCTGGTATTAGAGTGGCTACACTAAGTCTGCATAAATAAAAAAACGGTGGAATTTGAAAATCTATAGACGGCAACACCATCCCGTCCTACGAAAAAAGAATTTGATACTTTTTTTGTCTTTTTGTTTTTGATAGGTTATTTTGTTTATATTCTGATTTATACCTGGTAAAGAATAGTCACTTTAGCACAATACAGTGTGGATTTAATACAGTTTTATCATCGTATGGAGGTAGAACATAGGTACGACATAGTCTATTTTACACATAGTAATCTATTATGAAAAAATCGAAAGGCAAAATATCAAAATCATTAGATCTACTTATAACCCCGAAACTGACATAACTGACTGATGTAAAAGTAAACCATATATAAAACTTTTTGGGGTTGCCCATTTATTCCATTGCAGATTTAGCGTGGCCAGACTTTATATTATAGAGCTCTAGGACTATTCTGCTACACCACAGACCCATGGTCGCCTAACCTTCCGCCCCAGTTCTTCAGCGTCACCTAATGCGTATTATACGTACGTTTGACAAATCCTATTAACGCGTATACTAGCCATTTAGCCATCCGAACGGAATAGGATTTGGTAAAACCGGATTTGTGAATCCGTCAAACAAAAGTGGTTAATTGTTGGTGAATATTCATTATTGAATTAACTGTTTTAATTTTGTGGGTTGCTATATCGATAACGGATTGTTAAACTTACCAATCGTAGTTCAAAAATTTGCGGGGTGTTTGCAAAGCATCTGTAAACACTTCTAAATCTGCTACTAGGTTCTTATTTAATGCAGTAACTGAACTGAATTGCGTCATGGTAATTAGCCTCAACTAGGCCTAGGACCCGAAGGTCTTATCATGGTCTTATATAACGTACCTATTTTAAACCCGAAAGTAATGTAATTGCGTTTAATTTAAAGAGGTTTTTATTTTTATTAATTTATATATCTTTTGTATAGATTCTTTTCTATTTTGTGAATGAGAGAACACTGTAGGCTTAGTGGACTGTAGATTTGTTGACCATTTTCTATTTTCTTAAGTACCTGGTACTTATTGAAAGACCTACACTGTCCTCCCATACCTAGTCACACTGTTATTTGAAAGAATTGTAAAAGCCAATTATTTTTAAAAGAGCAACCGTGGAGTTTCTTGCCAGCTCTTCTCCATAGGAAACGACCAATTGGAACCGTGCACCTAGCTTCTGATGTTTCATAAGTGCCCATGTAGGTCTATGTGAAATAAAAATATTTTGAATTTGAATTTTGAATTGAAAGAAAGAAATATTTATGAACAATTTGTGAAAGAGTTATTGGATTGGAAGCCTTTTTTTTTTGGGTGGAGCGGGAGGGCGTGTCAGACTCTTACCGACTAAAACCCACCCGTGTTCCTTCGGTTGCCCTGTTGCCGGGGGCCACGATTTCCCTTTCGGTTTTCTTCGCACCCCCCCCGGCAGGCATCGGCCCTAACGGATCGTCATGGGTTAGAAGCTTGGAATCTGGATTTGTCCTGGTTGATGGCAAAACGGATGCAATCGCCACATTGCAAATGCTGTAATTCTTCCCAGCTAAACGACTAGAAAGAGGTTAAGGGCGGACGTTTTGGGGGACTGTCTTATGTAATTATGACGTTTGAAAGTGCTGATTCTCAGCCTAGTTTGACGTTTGATTTTAAACCTTACTAGCGAAATGTGTATTCCTCCTTAATAAAGCCCTTCTGGCTTATCCCTTCTAGGAACATAGTCGTAATGTTATGTCTAAGTACCTATTTGTTTATTTAAGTCTTGTCGAACATGTATACTTAAGCAGCAGATAAGCTTCCTATGTTTGTTACGTACGTAAATATTATAACTGGTCTGAACGATAAGTAGCCACTATCTTGTAATGTGTCAGTTTGTTTGGGTCTCCCGTTATCGGGAACTACCGATTTTGGTATTTGTCAACATAATGTTATATAAAAAAGAAGGTAAAAGGGGACATCATTTCTGAGAGTGACATACTCATAAAAATGAAAGACTTTTACTAAGGGACTTACGCTGAAATATGGAAAAATAAATAGCTATTCCATACATTTTGCTCGTGTTAGTAAATTATTGCAGTTTTGTATGGAACAGCTGTTTCTTTTTTCTTCATATTTATTACTGCAAAAAGTGTTACTAAGCTGCAAGCTTTAATTAACGATTTTTACCAACCATTTGTTCATATACTGTTTACTTTGCAACTTTCATATCTTAAGCTGTGCTAAAACAAGCAATTTTTTTTTTGCAATATTGACCAGAAAACGGTCAATAATTGCCACCACCTCCGGCAACTGCATCTGGACTCCAGTTACAGCTGCCGGAGATGGTGGAGCGAGTTTTTAAATATTGCTTTTACAATATTACCTTTAACTACTCCGAATATTCTATAAATTACTAATGAATGTATCCAATTTACACTGTTACTCTATATTTATTTATTTTATTAAGGTCAACCAACAATTGTTTACGCCAGTACATTAGCAGTGTATTACGTATAATAGGATACAATTGCGGGTGCAACAATTAATTATAGGTTAACACCGCTAGCACAAAAAACAGTGGTAAAACCATTAATTACTAAATTACTAAGTTACTAAATTACGACAGATTCAAAAAAGTGTGAAAATTAAATTAATAAATTAGATCGGAAACGAGTAAACAAGATACAAATTGAATGATAAATGATATTAAAATTAGATTATAAATTAGACTAAAATAAAATAAATTAATTATATTGAACATTTAAGAAAAAAAATAAAACAACAACAATTCAAATACTGACTGGGGTAAGGTAAATAATATCACTCAACTAGCAGTGCCTCGCGATGTCACCGGCACCAGGGGCGGATCTTAAATTTGTGGGGCCCTGGGCTAATACTGCTTAGGGGGCCCTACCTACTTACTCAACTAATTGCCATTTTGACAAGAAACTGTTTTCTGTAGTGATGTAGGTATATGTAATGTAATATATGTTAAGTACAGGAAGAAAATAGGAAAACAAAATATTTTATTTATTTATTAAAACATTATTTACTGAAAAATAAATTGACAGGTTATAAATGGTTGTTATATAAATTATAAAGCAACCTTTCTGCATTTTTTTGCTTTAAATTCTTTTATTTGGTCATCGCACTGTAGGTCCTTTGTTAAATCGCATTTTATCGAAAGAACTGATAAATGATTTAGTCGATAGTTCGACATTGTTGTCCTGTATTTGTTTTCTATATACGACATCCTGGAGAAAGAACACTACGCTTCACAGCTAGTGATCGGCATTGTTAAAAAAATCTTTAAGATGGTATAGCAGTTTGGGAAAACATCAACAAGTTTCTTTTCATAAATTAGCCAAAAAATTTCACTGCAAGAGGTGTTAGACTCTGTCAGTCTAGTTTTGCTGAATACTTTCAATTTTAGTAAATTAAAAGAAAGGTCCGGTCCTTATAACTTTTAAGTTATCTATCACTTAGTAAACTAAACACACGCACTAAACACATTTCACAATAACAAAGTCAATTCGTTAATATAGTCGACGATAGCAGAAGTGCGGAAAAATAACAAAATTGCGTCGGGCAATAAGCGGAGGGAAGTCCCCAGTAATAGACAATACACGGAATACACCGACCGAAAACAAGCGACAGGGAATTCCCCATTCCGTTTGATAGATGCGCACACGGGTTGATTGATCGCAGTATTGCCAACCCTATGATCGGATTTTTTTAAATTCTAGATAATTTTTATTATTGACAATATCGTCTATTGGTTTCAGTTCGGTTGGGGGCCCTCTGTATTCGCGGGGCCCTGGGCTGCAGCCCAAAAAGCCTTTAAGTAGATCCGCCCCTGACCGGCACTCAATTTATTTTTAAATAAATTAGTTCATTTTCGTTTAACGTTCTTTCTGACTTTTCAGAAGCCCGAACGTCTGACAACCAGTCTTACCCAGTTACTGGGTTGTGGAGGTCAGATAGGTAGTCGCTCCATGTAAAATTCTGGTATTCAGCTGCATCTCGTTAGACTGGAAGCCGACCCTAACATAGATGGGAAAAGGCTAGGCAGATTGAATGTTCTTTCTGACTTTTCTTCTTGCTCGGCTCCTAAAGATCGTAGCGTCATTTCAAATCTGACTAATAGTTCAAGAGATTAGCATGTTTAAAAAAAGACAAACATTTTAATTAATGAAAAAATGAAAAAAAGTTGTTTATTTTAACATTTAAACCTTAACAACTAGTGATTAGAGGCAAATAAGCCTGTGTTAGGAGATTCTGCTCTTCCATAACTTGAATAAGCATCATTTAATTGTCTTATGCAAATGTAGGTACTTACTACGAAATAATATGTAATATTAAAATAAGAGAGAATTAAAGCAGCACGCACGCAGGCATGCGAGTGTGTGAGTGTGGGTGTGTGAATGTGAACACGAATGAATCATTCATATTTCTTTATTATATTATGTATAGATAATGGTATGGCGCTCCCTAGCAACAATTTCTCTATTGATATTGCTGTAAATTGCTGGATGTGTTCGTGACGTCATCCTTGACCAATGTTTTTTTAAAATTATTATTCTTAGGACTCGCGTTTGACCACTATCGCACCAACAATACGGGTTGCATGACAACCATAGAAACGGATTTTGTCGACGGAAGAATAGACAAAATGACATATTGTGATTGTTTATCTGTCATTTTCTCTATTTTTCCGTCGACAAAACCTGTTTCTATTATGGTCATTCTAAGCATGGTATATATGTGATGGTAAACTATGATATCCCCAGAATTGGCTAATTTCAGTTACTCGTGTAACTACTAAGTATGAAGGTTGTATATCACAGTACCAACTACTAGCGCCACCTAGCGTCAGTCTGTAGAGCTCATCATAAAGTGCAAGTTTAAAGTTTCACAATACATTAGTAACTTAATATCTTCTGTTTGTTTGTTTGCTTTATTGATAGTCTGCGCGTTGTAAGGTTGTGGGACACTGCAGTGTAATGCTTTGCAAGCACTACAGCATAAGTTAGGCACGGCCGAATTTTCAAATGCAAATCTGTTTAAAGCCACCATTTAGAGAGAATTTTAAGAACTTCTTAAAGTTAGGAGTCGTTTGAGAGTCGACTAGTATTAACCGGTCAACGACTGTATGGACAGTCGACCGCACGTCAGTATCAACACTTTGACCTTGAGCAGGCTTCGCACAGTACTGAATTAAGTTAGAATAAGAGCTTATACTGTACAAACTTTTAGGTGATAGGTTTACAGTAATAAGAGCTCCATGTATTTTATTTATTTATTGGTTTGAGGGGCTTGTGGCTAAGTTTGGCATTTGTGGATCTTTGACAGTTGTTACGGGTCGTCAGAAGGCCGAAAGTCTGACAACCAGTCTTACCATGGGGTATGGTGTTACACAGTAACTGGATTGTGGAGGTCAGATAGGCAGTCGCTCCATGTAAAATACTGGTATTCAGCCGCATCCGGTTAGACTGGAAGCCGACCCCAACATAGTTGGGAAAAGGCTTGGCAGATGATGATTTTTATATAATGGTCTATCTACAATTGTTACACTGTTAAACCAATTAACACAAGCCAACATGTATGATACTAATTATCATACATGTTGGCTTGTGTTAATTGGTTACAACACAACAATAATAAAAAAACCGGCCAAGTGCGAGTCGGACTTGCACACGAAGATTTCCGTACCACCGTACAATATTTGGCGAAAAAGCTAAAAAAAAAACAAGTATCTTGGATAGGAACCCCCTTTAATTTTTAACTTTATTTTACGTTTATTATTTGCTGTTATGACGGCAATAGAAATACACAATCTGTGAAAATTTCATTTCTCTACCTATTACGGCTGATAGACAGACAGCGGAGGCTTAGTAATAGGGTTCCGTTTGGCACCCTTCGGGTATGGAACCCTAAACAAATGACATGCATATTCCCACTGCTGATTAAAACCTCTTCTTAAGTCAGAATTATAGAGATAATAGTGTTACATCTCAAGACAGCATACGGAGTGCACATGATAATTATTCAGATTTATTACAGTTGTAATAGTAATAATTTTATTGCGTTAAATTAAAAGAGGTTTTTATTTTGATTAATTTATATATCTTTTGTATAGATTATTTTCTATTTTGTGAATGTGAGAACACTGTAGGCTTAGTGGACTGTAGATTTGTTGACCATTTTCTATTTTCTTAAGTACCTGGTACTTATTGAAAGACCTACACTGTCCTCCCATACCTAGTCACACTGTTATTTGAAAGAATTGTAAAAGTCAATTATTTTTAAAAGAGTAACCGTGGAGTTTCTTGCCGGCTCTTCTACATAGGAAACGACCAATTGGAACCGTGCACCTAGCTTCTGACGTTTCTTAAGTGCCCATGTAGGTCTATGTGAAATAAAAATATTTTGAATTTTTTAATTTGAATTTTGAGTGTAAATATGTTGCTGTTCACAAACAATGGGGCACTTAATATTATGTGCAGCGTGTCCTGTTGCCTGCACGATGCAGGAGCTGATGGACGTTACTGACGGTGGCAAACTCGTAACCAAACTCTGGGCTTACTCAATTTAGATTCCCATCGACACGCTAAGAAGAAGACAGTATTCTTTATGTATCAATGAATGCTACACTGTAACAGACTGTCTGTCAGACAAGACTAGTAGTAAGACTGGTTGTCAGGCTCCCTTAACGACTGTCAAAGATCTACGAATGACAGCCGGGGACCAACGGCTAACGTGCTATCCGAGGCACGGAGGGGTCTCGATGTGTAATGATGGGCACCCATCCACGAACCGACCGCGGCAAGCGTAGCTTAACCTTTGATACCTATGATAGCGACGAGTCCCTAACACAGGTATCTATTAAACAAATGTAGTTTTATATATGTTACGCCATAAAAGAGAGCCACCTTAACACTTAGTCCCCAGTACTTAGCGCAGTAATATTACGTGTTTGAGCCACATGTCGAGTACTCTGCTAAAACATAGCCTTAGTCCCTGAGTCCCAGGGGACAAAGGGCTTTTATTCGGAACCGAGAAATTTCTAAGAAAAAATGTCGGTTTATGTTGCGTAAATGAAAAGTGACGTAAAAAAGGCTAGTTACCTTTTTACTATACAAAAAAATGAAACGCTAACTTAATATTGGGATCCTAACTTTTTGAGAAGAGCTTTATGGAACATTTTTTAATTATTCTGCCTAGCCTTTTCTCAACTATTTTGGGGGTCGACTTCCAGTCTTACCGGTTGCAGATGAATACCTGTATTTTACATGGCACGACTGCCTATCTGACCTCCACAACCCAGTTACTGGGTAGCACGATACCCCTTGAAAGAAAGAAAGAAATAAAATTGTCATGCGACAAAGTTGTTTTGTGCCACCAAAATTTGAAACACTATCGTGCCATCGACAATAAGGGCAATCAATGATATTATTATAATATCATTGAGGGCAATTCACAGATCACAATCGACTTAATAAAAAAACATGCGAATATGAACCTTATGCTTATGTTGATAATGTCTTCGTTATCAGTATGAGCGAATGTAAGCAAGCATTTCATTCGAACGTGAAAACCCTACAAAAAATGTTCATTGTCGTATTCGACGCTTAGTTTACCTAGCAAAGTCAATTTAAAGTACGGTGTGTGAATCTTGCCCTAAAAATAAAAAAGTCGAGAAGTGTCGTTAGACAACCGATTGGAACGAAGTCATTTTCACTTTTGCATAACTTGGCGACTGAGAGCTAAACCGAAAAAAATATAACATATAACATTTTGACCGCCATGACACTTGTGACGTAACAAAAGCGTCGTGATGATCAAACGTGCGACAAGGAACTTCGTTCCAAATCCAAAAAGAATTTGCGACAAATAGTGAGTTTCCACATTTAAAAAGCAAAAATTAAAAAACTTCACAGACATTCCATACAAAAAGCCAATTTTATAACCACCAAAACACTATACTGATTAGAATATCCTCCGAACTTTCCAGCCAGGTACAGCGAAGCCAGTTAGATATTCTAGACCGGCTTCGTACTCTAAAATTATCAGATTTCGGATCTGGACGCACAGTCTAGTGTCTAGCGGTTTGCCTGGAAATACAGGCGGCGAGAGAAGTGTCTGCAGCTTTAATTAAATATTTAAAACTACGAATTCACGACTTGACAAATATCGAGATTTCTTTATTAAATATATGGCCAATAATTTATCATTTACATTATTTTTTGTGCAGATTTTTTTTTTGCATACTATTGTATAGAATCATTTATTTTCTAACTTTAACAGACAGCTGTGCTCCTGGGGAGTTTGTTGCGCCACTTCTTCCCAGCTAAAGGCACTAGGAAGTGGTGAAGGGTGGGCGTTTTGGGGGACTGTCTTATGTAATTTTGACGTTCGAAAAGTGCTGATTTTCAGCCTAGTTTAAATAAATACTTTTGAATTTTGAATTTTTGAATTTTATGATGCTGCGGCCGCATCTGCGTCTATCGTGACGAAGCTTCGCACAGTGATACGATACACGCAGACGTGACCGACCATTATCGGCTATCGTCGCGATATTTCGGGCTAAGTAGCACTTATCGCCCGGGTACATAATAGGGTTTTGGCGCGCTAACGCTAATGTGACCACCGCATTAGCGCGATAACTTTTCAGTGAGCAAACCATACGAAACTTCGGCACGCATTGCTTCGTCACGATAGACGGTACACTTATCCGGATTAAATTCTCTAAATTATGACGAAAACCACATCAAAATCCTTTGTGACGTTTAAAAGTACAACGCGTCTACATTTTTCTGCACGCCTAGTTTGACAACCATAGAAACGGGTTTTCTACGGGTTTTGTCGACGGAAGAATAGACAAAATGACAGATTGTGATTGTTTATATCTGTTATTTTGTCTATTCTTCCGTCGACAAAACCCGTTTCTATTGTGGTCATGCTAAGCGAGCAGGACTTTTTCCGGCATTATTTCTGACAATTTTAACGACGTATGCCCGATTGTACTTACTTAAAGTTTCGTATGTCAGTACAGTTTGCTTCATTCGTCCACTTAAACTATCAGAAATACTGAAATACTACACACACATTGTATACTATCCAATGATGTGGGTCTGCCCAAGATTATGCTAAGTATTTTATAATATTTTATTTCTTTTATTTAGAATTTAAAATAAACTTGACGAGGAAAATATCGACTTTATCACAATACTAATTTTATTAGAAAAAAGCTACCTGAAAAAACTTAAGATACCTTCATCAACCCCGAAGTTTTTCATCAGAATGTTTACCTATCGATATGATTTACTGTTTTAAAGAAAAATTAAATTAATATGCAACAGTATACCCGCTGAACGCCATCCCCACTGATTCCCCTTAATGACAAATGAAAAGGAAAATATAAAAAAAAACCCCGCTTACTAAAAAGTTCCATTCAAGCTCTCTTTTCAAGCAATTGGTGGCAGTCATATTAGGTCAATCTGAGATTTGATGCATTCTTTCAATCTTTTGGTGTGTTATTGTTTCCGAATCGTCTCTTTCAATCCTTTATTTTGATACCCCACATGTTCATGGTCTTAACTATTTTTTAATCGACTTCCAAAAGGAAGAGGTTCTCAATTCAACTGCATTAATTTTTTTTTTTGTTTTTTTTTTTATGCGATTATTCCGCTAATTATAAATTGATTTGATGATTCTTTTTCGTTTGATACGTTATACCTGAGGTGGTCCCATATGAATCCTATTAACTTTGCTTGGGTAGTTTTTGAGTTAGCTTCAATTATACGTATTTTTTCCGTACGTGGATGATATGATAAGTTCCTGTCACTGTTATTTACATAGCAGGTAGTGGTATTCAAATTTGTGTGGGGTAGGTACCACAACTAAAATGTGAAAAAAAAAAAGACAAAAAAAAAAAAACAACCGGCTTCCAAAAAAAAAACTAAGTGAAAAATAACTTTAATTTCGGAGGTCAGTGGCAAAAAACGAAAATTCAAAACCAATGACACCAACTTCCGAAATTAAAGTGATTTTTCACAAGTACATTTTTTGGAAGTCGGTTGTGTTTTTTAAGACGTATCTACATATTGACATCTTCATTCCGCCATTTTGACTTTGCAGTCGCGCTGTTGGGTAAAAAGTTGATTAAAAAAACCTCCGTATTTTAAAATCAATTAAAACATTTTACAAGTCAAGTAATTACAGCTGCACGGGAAGATTCATCCGGTTAAGCTACGCTTGCCGAGGTTGGTCTGTGGATGGGTGACCATCTTTACATAGCAAGACTCCTCCATGCCTCGGAAAGCACGTAAAGCCGTTAGTCCCGGCTGTCATTCGTGGATCTTTGACAGTCGTTACGGATCGTCAGAAGCCCGAAAGTCTGACAACCAGTCTTATTATCAAGTAAGTATTAGAAGTATCGTATTACCAAGTTACTGGGTTGTGGAGGTCAGATAGGCAGTCGCTCCATGTAAAATACTGGTAGTCAGCTGCATCCGGTTAGACTGGAAGCCGACCCCAATATAGTTGGGAAACGGTTAGATAGATTTTAATGAATGAAGTAACGAACTTTCTCCAAAAATTTGTTTCCAGAACTAAGTAAATACTACATAAACAGTCATAATCTCAACATTTAAAAGGACATAAAGGACAGTCTTCCTATTTACCGATTATTTTATGACAAGCAAACCCTTTTAGAAAGGGTAGAGACACCGGTTAACAGCCCGACAAACAATTGTTTTATTATTTTATTCGTTCATTACAAACCGTTACGAGAAAGTTGAGAAAGGATACAAAAGATAAATAAAAATTTCTTTTCTAAACAATTGCTGATGAGTAATAAATGCAACCCTTATTTTGCTAAGCAGTAAAAGATAAAGATACCGTAATATTGACGGTATTACCCTTTACCGTTTGCCGAAACATTTTTAAGGAATGATTCGTCATTTTGGGTTATAAAACGTGAAGGTTGAATGTTTATAATTTTTATAATTTTATTTATTTATTTATTTCAGACATAATCTAGTCCATAGTTATCACTCTTAACATTATAAATATGCACCTGCATATTTATAAAAATTATAAATAATATTTCCGAATAAGACGTCACAAAAAATTAAACCGACGAAAAAAAAACTGAAAAGCCAAAAATAAAAAATTGCTTTTTAGTGTAACAAAGCTCCTTAATGATTTTAAGTAATAAATTTTGAGTTGGCGCCAAAAAAACAAATTAATTCGTTAATAAAGCGTAAAAGGGTAGCTAGATGGATCTTCGTTGAATAGGTATGTGTTTGGCGCCGCCTCAAAATTTGTTACCTAATTAAATTCGTTTAGGAGCTTAGTTACACTAAAAGGCAATTTTTTATTCCCTGAAAGGTTAGGCAGAGGTGTACCTATAGTACACCCACATTTCGCCAGTTATGTTTAAGTCCCATGTAATAGGGGGCGAGCCTATTGCACTAGGGCACAAATCCAGACTCCGGGCTGCTACTGAGAAATTCCAGATGGAAAAACCCAATAACACCTTGCCCGACCCGGGAATCGAACCCAGGACCTCATACTCGGCAGTAGCGCTTTGCGACCACTAGGCGATTTTTTATTTTTCGCTTTTGAGTTACAATTTATTGTTTTTCTCAAGTAAGGAATTACCTCAACAGCCTTCCGTCTCCATCGTTAGACCCTCGATGATAGTCATACCCAGCTAGGTCTAAAGTTCTCATCAAGCTGCATTAAATAAGCCCAAACACGATATAGCTGCTGTAAACTGCTGAGGAGCTCTCGCGACTGTCTTCCGTCTCCATCATCAGATCAACTCCAGTATGTGTTTGTGTCATCAGAACAACTTATGTGTGCGAAATTACAACAGAATTGGTTCACATTTGAGAATTCGGTAAATGAAAAATCAATCGACCACATTTTTTTACCTTTTCGGGTGGATTTGAGTTGTAAATTTTACTTGGGACCAACTTCAGGGTATACCCTCCCCAATAAAATAATCGGACTACTCAGTAAAAAGTTATGCGTGTTGACTTGAGAACCTCCTCCTTTTTTTCGTCGGTAAAAAAAAGAAAAAAAAAATCTCCTCTTGTTCTCACACATAATAATATTGTCTACAATTATTTTACTAAGAAATAAGCAGTACCTTTGTATTCGAAACTAATTATATCGTATCTGTATCTATTTTACTGAGTAAAAACAGTATAAAAAAAGAAGTTTACTTTATCTTAAACTAACTATTAATTTGGTAGGTACTTAAGATACCTAAACAAGACGCAGAAGTCGGTTCTTAAAATATTACTAAGTACTTTACCATTACGGTTTACTTGGAAATTGTCCTGTGACCAAAGTTTCATGAATACAAGATTTAGTATTCCTTAATACCCTTATAAGTCTCTCTGTCTGTTAGTACACTTACCTCCCTTTTAACCCGATTAACCTTCACATTTTTTTTTAAGTGTCTGTTCGTAATGTCAAAAAAAACGCATTTTACTGCGTACTATAAACTGTCAAATTGACCTGCCATTCGAATGGTTGTACCTGATGTGGCAGCTACGGGTTAAAGCGAAAGGGTCAGAGTAGCTCGCGAAATTCATATTTGTAAGTGCACGTATTGATGGTTTTTATGATTATTTTCTTTTGATATATAATTCTTCTGTACAAGTGTATATCACCTAACTTCTAAACCGTTAGACCTATTTGGATAAAATTTTGTGTGTATATTTGAGTGGTTTGGATGGTTTTAAAATACAATTGGACCCGGTACGTGGCGCTGTTCGAATAGGACAGCCAAGGCCGTCCTTACCCGGGGATTCAAGGGGTGCGTAGCACCCGGGCGCAAGATCTTACGGGGCGCAAGGCGATGTACCTTATTTTATTATGGAGTAAGTACTACCTACATACTTAAAAATAAAATGTAACATCAAAAAAAATTTTTTTTTTTTCGTCGGCGAGGCGGTCGCGGGCTGATTTTCGCACCCTGGCGCCCAATATGGTTAATACGGCCCTGAGTACAACGTCTGTCAGGGCCACTATTAATTCTATAAAAACATAATTATTTATTACTGTCGCAAATTATATTCAGAGCGACATACAACAAGTTGCTGGCTCATTTCAACAAAGCGCATGCGTCATTTAAACGAACAATTTGAGAAACAACAAGAATTCAACCTTGACTCCTAAAAATAAGGTAGATAATTGAATGTGATGTGCGGGACGCTGTTCAGTCATTAGGGTATTGAAATGTCAGCTTTGCGATGTGCAACTAAGTTTGAAATTAACGTGTATTTACACTATTTGCGCTGTAGCATGGTGCGGGTGACAGTTGCCCGTATGACGTTGACATTTGTCAGTACCACGTAGGGATGTGAGGTTATGCAATTCATTTTTATCGCTAACGATACTCGCAGCGTGAATCTAGTTCTCTTTAATATTGTTATGAAAATTAGTGTATTATTCAGTTGTGCAGTGTAACTACGTGTGTGCTACGTGTATAAACTTGTCAATATAAATGTTTTATGGCTACATAATTATCTTTGTACTTATATAAAATAATCAAAATCGGGTTTATGTTTTTTTTTTCGTGACAACATTTTTGCTCTATGGTGCATCGGCGCGGCGGCCATGTTGTTTACCCGTGCGATGCTGTGAGTGCGAGTACGAGTGCAAGCGCGTTATATTGTGACTTAATGTGACACGTATTACGATTTCATTGTTTGTTTTCATTTTTGTTAAATTGTTATTTGTTATAAGTTTGTTGAGTTTGTTGTTATTACCATGCCTAAGCATACAAAAAAAACTGTTTTGGGTAGTCAGGCCAGGGAGCTTGTTGTTCGCCTCCGAGACTACTTTGAAAGAGAACAACAAAATAATGGACCGTTGTTACCATTGAATCATATTGTAGAACGAGTAGCCGAAGCTCTTGATATTGGCCGCAATACTGTTTCGCGTATAACACGTGAGAAAATTGGCCAAGATGGGATGTTTGAAAATAAATTATCGACACCCAACAAAAAGCGGACCAAGGTGAAGCCAATCACAGATTTGGATGATTTTGCTAAGGTTGCTATTAGAAATCATATTTATGATTATTATAGAAGAATGGAGCTACCCACATTGCTCAAGCTTCTAAAATCATTAAAAGAAGCTGACTTGTTCAAAGGAGGTATTACTTCGCTACGGCAAGTTATAAAAGATATTGGCTTTGTTTACAAAAAAGTTAACAAAAGAAAGATTATTATGGATAGGACTGACATTGCCCTAGCAAGATGTAGATTTTTAAGGAAGGCCAAAAACATAAGTGATTGGAGCAAAGTTGTCTTTTTGGATGAAACGTGGCTAAACGCCAACCACACAGTGGGTAAAAGTTGGACCGACGATACGGCACAATCGTGTACCAAAGTGCCGGAAGGCAAAGGCGAACGCCTTATTATTTGTCACGCAGGTACAGCAAGTGGATTCGTCCCTGATTGTTTGCTGGCTTTTAAGTCAAAAAAAACTACGGAGTATCATGAGGAGATGAATTACGAAAAATTTAAAGATTGGTTCATAGGTCTATTAAACAATTTAAAAGAGCCTATGACCATAATAATGGACAACGCACCCTACCATTCGGTGCAAGTTAATAAACCCCCAAACCAATCCAACCGCAAAAGCGAGTTGGTGAAGTGGCTGAGTGAAAACGGAGTTACAGCAGATATAAAAATGTTAAAGACGGAGCTTATTGCCTTAGTCCGACGCCATAAGCCACCAACTCCTACCTATGCTCTGGACGAGATGGCAAAAGAAAAAGGCCACCAGGTCCTTCGACTACCACCCTACCATTGCCAGTATAACGCTATTGAGCTGATTTGGGCCCAAATAAAAGGTATGCTTTTAATTTCAATTCCCATTTTGAAGCTTTATAAAAAAATCAGCTTTCCGATCGTAGCATGTACCTAGTTTAAAAACATTACCAGATACTAGATTAGGCTGATTGATGATTATTTGAATACTTTTTTTTATAAGTTCGTTTATTTTTAGGTTACGCCGCAAGAAATAATACTTCGCCGCCATTTACGGCAAATAAGATGTTGGCCCTATTACAAGAGGCCATCAACAATGTTCAACCTGAAGACTGGTCGAAGGTCGTGAATAAAACAAAAAGGGACATTATGTCTGATTGGGATCGTGACATACATATTGACAACATAATTGAGTCATCGTTAATAATATCCGTCACAGATTCAGATGATGAATTGAGTGACAATTCAGATGTTCCTGACTCTGATATGAGTTTAGACGAATAACATGTATTTTTTTTTAGCAACCTTTTAAGCAACCTTACCCTATAAATGTTCTGTTGTATAATTAGACCTTTTAAAAATAAAAATTGACCTACGCACAATATACGTTTTTTATTATAAAAAATATCGACTATCCATCGTAGCAGTACATCCCATCACTAAATACGTCTATGGCGTTACGTTATACGCATAACACTTTGCTTAATTTTTCATTCAATTTGATTTTATTTCTTGATTAGAACATTCTGGTTGGGTTTAATTTAATTTACTACAGTTATTAATTATTTAATATATTACGAATGTGGTACAACTGAAATATTAAGTCATAAATTGTAAATCGCGGCAACTTTCAAGAGTGAAACGAAATGTTACTGAAACTGTCACCCGCACCATGCTACAGCGCAAATAGTGTAAAAGCAATTTGCTTAGAAAAGAGCTATTGTTTTGAGAATTGAACTCAAATGACTTCTTCGTCTTTGACAGCAAGTCTTTAAATTAAAAATAATGACATTTGTTTAATAAAGGAATCTTCAGAAATAGTACGCAATTTTACCGTGTGAAAACGTTTTGGTCATTTGAACAGAATTTTAATGTTGTGGTTAAGGTATGAATCTCTAAAGCTACGATTTCCTAGAACAACGGTGGCCGCCACATAAAACCTAGTGCATGCGCGACGCGACACCGGTAATTGTTCCACCGAGGAATTTTCATAGAAATTGTTCAAATTCAAGTCGTGCTGTCGCTACGCGCCTGTCTGCGGGAGCCTTAAAATGATGGCAGCGGGGTTTGATTTATTTTCCGGCGTGTTCAATTTAATCATGCTTTCAGGATGCTGTTGGGACTGCCATGGCGTTGTAGCGCTTCGGGAATGTTCGCGGAAGCTCGCACAGATGAGTTTCCATGCCATCATGCGAAAGAAAGCGGCCGCTTTTCTACAGCGCCTGCATGGTAGTGACAGCAGGTTTTTGAAAAGCTAGAGCGGACTGTCCCATTCAAGGACACTGAGTGAGGACAGTCATTGGTCTAAATAAGTAATAAATTTGTGAAAACAAACAATACTAACCTATTTACCTGGCCACGCTAAGTCTGCAATGGAATAAACGAGCAACCCCAAAAAGTTTCACATCAGTCAGTTATGTCAGTGTCGGGGTTGTAAGTAGATCTAATGATTTTGATATTTTACCTTTTGATTTTTGCATAATAGTGTGATAGACTATGTCGTACCTATGCTCTACCTCCACACGATGACAGAACTGTATCAAATCCACACTGCATCGTGCTAAAGTGACTTTTCTTTACAGAAATAAATACAAAAGAACACATAGAAAACAAAAAGACAAACTAAATATCAAATTCTTTTTTCGTAGGACATGATGGTGTTGCCGTCTATAGATTTTTAAATTCTACCGTTTTTTACTTATGTAAACTTAGAGTGGCCAGAGTCTCGACAAAATTATGCACCTTGGTCTGAAATAATTTATTTCATTTAATTTAATTTTAAATCTTTGTGCAGGTCGAGTTTGACTTGCGGTGTCAAATACAGACCGTATAGTACTAGGAAAAAACACCAACAAACTTTTATAATTAACGTCACAGTGACGTCATTCGCCGGTAAATTACAAACGCTATATAGCGGCCACCATTCTTCTACAAAACCGTAGCTAAAACCTTTTAGTTTTAAAAACGGAATTACCAATATTCCTTTAAAACATTCTCCTCCTTCATCAATCAATTTATCGTGACATTATCAATCAAAAACCAACAATCATGTATCAGGATTATGAGATTTATCAATGACACAAAATATTATTCTCGGAAAACGATTTCAAACTATAGTCCATTAAAAATAAAGCACAATTCTGATGTGAACGGGTAAATTCGTTTGAAATTCTGCGCGAAACATATATTGAACATTACTATGCAGAAAATAAGGTATAATTTTGAGGTGAAGTCAGTTTCGAACGGTAATATTCACAAGTTAAATATATGTCAAAATGTCATGTTTTACAAGGTATTAAGATTTTTTAACCCTTGTGTTGTTATATTTATCTAAGTTATGTTAGGTAGTACACATAGCATCATGAATCAGCAAACTCTCTGAAAGAGTGGGCAGACAGTGAAGTGTACTTAATAATAAAACTCGAACACGGCTTGTTGCCACACCAAGCACGCAAGCATGTCTGCGCTCGGTGCTTGGTGTGGCAACACGCCGTGTTCGAGTTCACGACAAGTCAATCGTCATCCTGAGGATGCCTCGTTGAGAGGTGAAACACGTGTCAATTTCTTTCAGGGTCTTTTTAAGACTCTTTAGAAATAGCTAAGCGGAACAAGTTACCAAATATATCCACTTTAATTGCATTTTTTAATTAAACAATACACACACGTCCCCAGTAACTTTTTTAAATCTCATGTAATACCCCGGGGATAGACCAATATTGTCAATAACCGGGTTGAAATCCAGGCTTTGGACTGCTACAGAGAAACTTCGGATACCTTATCAACGTTTAAAAATAACTTACGATAGTAAGAATACCTACTTACTACAAAAAATATTAGAAGCCTTCCTTAATAAGCTTTCATTGTTTGAAATGTTTATTTTTTGTTCTGTCCTTGTCCTGTACTTGCACCGAGGTGCAACACTAACCCGTTACCCAAATAAAAAACTGATTTCAACAGTACTCAGTCATAAAACAATAAAAAATCTCCCTTTCACCGAAAAAAAAAACATTGTTTTTCTTAAAAAAAGATCCTCTTTTCGCCAAAAAAGATTAGAAAAGAAAGTTTCTGAAAAGATACACGTAATCGTGTAACAATAACAAAAATATTGAAATGTCATTGCGCAGTTAAAGAGATTGCCCAATTTTTTTCTTTGTTCGCGTAAAAAGTGGTGTAGTGATGTGCTTAGCTTGTAATATCGATAAAAAAATGTTTTTTTCTTTTGGTGTAGGCCATCTCATAGCTGACCTCTGAGGTCATGACTACTTAACAGGGCTATCATGTGGCTGGTTTTTTTTTTACTAGGACATCTCGCAGTTGACCACTGAGGTCATGGCTGCTTAACTGGGCATTCGTGAGGCTACCTTAAGCAGCTTAAGCAGTCGAGTGTAGACTCAAAGCCTCCAGCCAGGGACAAAAACTATTCTAAATTAAAACTAGGCGAGCGCTCGCTAAGGGTACCCTCTGTGGGGTACGAACCTCGGCTTAGGGCGTCACTGGGGGAGGGCAACAAGAAGGGACAGGCTGGATCAAACTTAGATTTTCATCTTGATTATCATACGGGGTATTTAAAGCTACGTGCTCAGCTGCAACAACTGCTGGCACCTCGTTTTCGAGCAAGGGTCGGGAGGTAGTATCATTTACTCTGGAACGCGGTCGCGATCGCGAAGGACCTCGGCGGCGGGATCTGAATGACGGGCCTGTGGCTGCCTTAAGCTACTAACTCATAGCCTCTAGCCAGGGGCGCAAAATAACTTATATAGGTACTAGCATTGATATATAAAAACCCAAGATGCACACTCAACGTCTAAAAAACGTCCCCAAAAAATGAGCGCAACATTCTAAATTGTGCGCTCATTTCAAATAGTCTCGCGTCGCTCGCGTCTGGAAGCAGTCGTTAAAAATGCCGAAGTGTTCTGTGAGAAATTGTAAAAATATTACGTCAAGAAGGTTAAAAAAGGATGGGATATCGTATTTTCGGTAAGTAAAAAACTTATTGACTAGTTTTTGCTGTTTTTATGACCGATTATAACAAGCAATGTGTGATTTTGATTTATTTTTTCTAAAAACTTTATTCAACGCTCAAAGTAAAATACGGCTAACTTCAATGGCTGCTTGGTCAGTGTTAGAACAACGCATTACAGTCTCCTTTTTATTTTAGTCGCGTTATAAAAATGACCCTGTTCTAATAAGTGGAGCCGATTTTTTTTTGTTTGTGTTTCTTTTTAATAAGAAATTTATGTACTTTTGAACCTTTTTTGTATGTAGTTTTTGAAAAATATATATATTTACGTTACATAACGTGTAGGTCAGGAGGTAGCCAATTTAACATTTTTATAATGTTCGTAAATATTATGATGTATAACGATTCATTTATGGGCCAACTTATGAGTTCGCGACATGCGGCATGCTAAGGATAGACTGAAGTGTCGCGTAGTCTGTAGTCTGTAAGTGTCACATTAGAAACTTCATGGAAACTTTTAATTTTTATATTTTAGTTTTCCTCGTGACCCAATACGATGTGGAGAATGGACATCAATCGTCAGCCAACAAAGGCGAGAAGATTTTTTTAAGTCGAATAATTCAAGCGTCGTTTGTTCCGGGCATTTTTGGATGAAGATATGTATGTCACTTTAAAAGGCATAAAACGTCTTCGTAAAACGGCTGTTCTTTATATTTGAATAAACAATTTTAACAGTTATTATTTGTTTTTTGATATACCCATAGGCTACCCAAAAACATATTTATGCAGAAATAAAAGTATATTTATGTGTTTAAAACACAATTTTACAAACTCTTAAAATACTAACTAATAACGTAAGATGAAAAAAAAAAAAGTCATGTTCGACTCCACTCAATACCTTGTCCTACCGACCACGGTCGGTCGTAAAATTTTATTGCTTTAAGTACCTGCGTTAAAATAACAACTTTAAACAATTGGCGTAAGGTTGAACTTGCAATAATATATGCTTTTAGCTTATAGAAAGAGACAGAAATAGAGTTTCGGGACACTTTCGAGCGTTACTTTTATTCGAGACTGTGCATCTTGGGTTTTTATATATCAATGGGTACTAGGCAAGCGTTCACTAAGGGCAACCCCAGTGGGGTACGAAACTCGGGTTAGGGCGTCGCTGGGGGAGGACAACAAGATGGTACAAGCTGGATCATACGTGTAGGGGACGTACCTATCTTATTTATTTTTTTTTTTTCAACATTTTATTTTACCCCTTTGTCGGCGTGATTAATATGTATACCCATGCTAGTATATTATCTGTGCCCATGCCAAATTACAGCTTTCTATTACAAAGAGTCTCTGAGCTAAACCGCGGAGAGACAGACAGACGGACATGACGAAACTATAAGGGCTCCTTGTTTACTACGGAACCCTAAAAAGCCACATTGGTGGACCCGGATCTGTAACCACAACCTCATGCATAAGAGGGGAAACCTTAACCACTAGAAGCTTCTAATATGTCTTCATGTAGAACGTTTTCGCAAAACGCTTTACACTGCGCAGACGCCTAGTAGATCCTCATCATGACATACTGAGCCATTCCAACATAATTTATAAACAAGTCTATAACTAGGATATTATTATATACTCAGATGTATCGCTGATGGTGGCGCGTGTGTTTAGCTCCCTTTAAAATGGTTGAGCTGAATGGTGCTAATCCATGCGTCATGTTCGTGAACGGGCGCCGTCAGTTGGGACTGGTCGGTCATCTCTTAGCTGCCATGACTTATTTTAATTCTTTTTATTTATTTTTTATTGGCTGGTACTCTGGACGCTATTAACGTGTACATCTTATAATTATAAATTCAACAATAATAATTTAACTAATATTTTTGTAACATATAATTTACAAGAGTGTCCATGGAGTTTCTTGTCCGTTCTTCTCCATAGGTACCTACTACGCTTTGGAATGGGCAACTAGCTTCATCTTTCTGACTGACCGATTCCTTGAAAATTCAAAAATGCCTATAAATTGTTTAATTGTAATAAATGCTGTGAATTTGACTTTGAGTTTGATATCAGAGGCCTCTAATCATGCGGAGAAGGAACGAGCACTGATCACTATGCAGTTTGCTCAGTGCGAGTGGGTTATTTCAGACTATTATAACGCACAGTATATGAAAGGGGCTCCTGGACAAATAATAACAGCCGCACGGGTCGATTAAAGGTTAAGCCACGCTTACCGCGGTAGATGGGTGACCATCCATTACATTATCGAGACCCCTCCGTGCCTCGAAATCGGCTGTCATTCGTAAATCTTTGACAGTTGTTACGGGTAGTCAAGACGCCCAGACAGTCTGACAACCTACCTTAGCAAGGGGTATTATGTTACCCAGTAACTGGGTTGCGGAGGTCAGATAGGCAGTCGCTCTATGTAAAATACTGGTATTCAGCTGCATACGGTTAGACTATTGCCGACCCCAACATAGTTGGAAAAGGCTAGGTAGTTTGATAAGGCACAGTATGTTATGTAGTAGCCTATAGGTTTCAAATAAATTTAATAATGTTATAGAAAGAAATGAAAGAATACGTATATTTGCAGTAAACATGACGCAATAATTAATTCTACATGTTTAAGGGTTCATTTTATAACTGACTAGCAGCGTACCACGGTTTCACCCGTATAAGTCTCGATTCCGTGGAAATATTAGAATAAAAATTACCCTATATATTAATCCAGGTTATAAACTATCTGTGTACCAAATTTCATCCAAATCCGTTCAGTAGTTTTTGCGTAAAAGAGTAACAAACATCCATCCATCCTCAGAAACTTTCACATTTATAATTACACATATTTTATAAGTAGGATAGGATAGTAGGAAGTAGGGTATAAAAACTATATTAAAATGGGATCTCCCTTTGGATTCGGACCCTTTTTAAAGGTTTTCCCCACTGAATTAAGTACACTTTTTCTATTTTATTAATGTCCTTCGGGTATCATCGCATTTCCGAATACAAACGAATGCTAATTTCCATGCCCACCAATTATTAGATTTATCGTGGATAATAATTTGAATTCAGAACTAAGTATTTTATTGTTGTTTTATTTGAATTTCCGTGTGAACTATATAGAGCTGTAAAACTATTTTCCTATCTGTCGTGCCTGCGACTTTAGTGGCTTTCCTCCCATTTTTTAAAATAATTTACTTTAAGTTAAATAGTATCAACAACTCTGTATACCAAGTGCAAAGGGCAACTGATATCCGATATCCGACATATCCGACGACTGACGAAACACGAAGTTTGCCGAGGGACATTAAGAAAATAGAACTACAGTACTTAAAAGATGTTTTATTTTAGACTAGCTTCTGCCTGTGACTTCGTCCGCGTCAAGTTTTAGCACCGGACCTACCGCGTCGCATCGCATCCCATCGCCGGCTCGCGCTATTACGAACTTCGTTTTCGCTTAGCGTTTTTTCTGAGTTTTTTCTTATTGCTCGGCTCCTAAGGGTCATAGCGTGATATTAAATAGCCTATAACCTTCCTCAAAAATTACGCTTTAAAATGCAAAAAGAATTTTTCAAATCCTACGGGCAGTTCCAGAGATTAGCGTGTACTTATAAAAAAAAACAGTCTTCAGCTTTAATATTACATATAATAATATTAAAGATTATATGCATAATTTCTACTACCTCACATTCTAATGTCAATTGACGATCTTCAAATGCTAGTTATGTCATACTCTACTGGTACCCACAATTTCAATTATGGTCTTATCCTGAGGGCCCCGTCGAAAAAACTCCCATTAACACTTTGCCAGAGTATCGAACTCAGGACTCTAACGGGGAAGTCAAACTAACTTTTTTGCACAAAAAAACATATTTTCTTTAATTCCTTTTAAAATCAAACTTATCGATACTTTTTCCCCTCCCTACGCCGAAGCCATTAGCGACGCGATATCCCTGTCAACTGACATAGATCAATCATAATCATCTTTTGTTATCCGAGCCATCGGGGAACCCCGGGCAGCGAGCAACTTGCCCGAACGAGCTAATATATTGCCACAATGATTTTCAGATGTAAGATTATTGCTTCTTCGATTATTACCTTCAAGAATGGAAGAGGCTCTTAATTTGACACGTGTTTTGTGTATCTGTCGCAGTAAAATGGTGGATGCCGTGATATAGTTATATCCCTAGGGATATCTAGTGATATAGATGACTATATACCGTAACATAGTTATATAGAAGCGGTTCATAACTGTCTTACTAGGAATATAACTATGATACGAGCACGATCTAGTAATATAACTATTAGGGCACTTCAACCAAATAGGTTTGGTTAGAACTGTGACCAACTACGCGCGACCTGAACGAGCGAAGCGAGTGGTGCCGCGGCCGGCGAGCGCTACCTCGAAATTGATCGCAGTAACAAAATTAGGGCACTCCGACAGTTGTGAACCGCTTTCATATAACTATGTTACGGTATATAGCTATATTCCTAGGGATATATGCAAATATATCACGGCTTCAGCCATCTTACTGCGACATAATATCTATACTAATAGAAAAAAAACCGGCCAAGTGCGTGTCGGACTACGCAATGAAGGGTTCCGTAGTTGAGATGAATTTATTTATCCCAAGAACAAACTTAACATTGTAGTTGAAAAACATGTTCTCCCATACATTCCAACCACAAATGTAAGTTTGTACGCACAATATTGAGAGATTTACCATGTTATTATAAGACCATAGACTTCTTATAGGTTTTCCTGTAGTCTATGGATAAAGAGCCAATCTATGTATTTTTTCAAAATTCCGGAGAGGTCCAGTAGTTTCGGAGATAAGGGGACGAGTGGTCAATTTTCAACGAAATTCTTAAATATCTTTAAAAGTAAAAGTAAGTAAGTATTTTAAAATTATAAAAAATATAGGTTTAAGATCCTCGCAACAAGTCCTTTCATTTGATATGTTATATGATAGCAAGTTAGTAGCTGTTAGCAAAACTTTTTTTTTAAATTTCTTGTTTGCTCCCCAAAAGTGACCCCTATATTCAAAATTAATTTATTTACGTTACACTTTCGTGTTTGGGTCACAAAAATACATATGTGTACCAAATTTCAACTTAATCGGTCCATTAGATTCGGAGAAAATTGGCTGTGACAGACAGACACGCGAGTGATCCTATAAGGGTTCCGTTTTTCCTTTTGAGGTACGGAACCCTAAAAAACGACCATTGGTCCACATTAGCACTGAATCGCAAGCACTGGAAGAAAAGGCCTTTGCCCAGCAGTGGAAGAATGATACATGCCAACAGTATCAGTATACTAATTACACAGGCCAACAAAATTTAACCAAACTTCTTAACCAGAAACTAGAATATACATTTCCGAAGGTTTTCGATGCGCTGAATCCGAATCTGGCCTCAAAATTGCTCTATCTTCATCTTCATCTTTTAGCACGTATGATCTCAATTAATTTTCAGGTGTACGAAAATTTACAAAGATGAGAACTTCAAAACACGATATCTCAGTGAAAAAACTTGTTCTTTAATATGGTAACATTTTTTTTTTAGAAAAAATAATTCGTTAGTCCACATAACCTCAAAATCGGGAAAAAACGGTACTTTTTGCACTTTTAGGTTAGGATATCTCAGAAACCTGACGTGTTAGAGCAATTCTGAGGCCAGATTTGGATTCAGCGCATCGAAAACCTTTGGAAATATATAGTCTGGTTTCTGGTTAAAAATTTTGTCGGCCTGTGTTATCTATACATATTATAATAAAATCGTAGTAATCGTATCGAAGTCAAAAAAAAAAAAAATATTGCTACGAGATCTGGGATCGATTATAATGCCGAAAATATAGATCTTAGAATTTTTATCTGTTTGTCTGAATGTATGTTCCAGCATCATGCAAATTCTACTGGATAGATTCTGTTCAAATTTTGCATAGATATTTCCTAATAGCTTCGTTCGCGTGGAAGTCGTAAGACATTATAATATATTAAAATAACAGCCACACATTTTTATTAAAAAAAACTGTTAATCTGTGGTCGTAAGCGCATCTGTTGGGCATGAGGTCCTGGGTTCGATTCCCGGGTCAGGCAAAGTTTTATTGGGTTTTCCATCTGGAATTTCTCAGTAACAGTCCGAAGTCTAGATTCGCTGAAAACCAGCGCTGGGGCTCTGTCTTGCATAGGGTTGTAGCATAATGCTGAGCGATAGCCGATTTGCGTGGATATGACGCATGCTTCCCCAACCTTTTCTCATTTATGTATTTAAAACTTATTTTTTTGCGTCATGTTTACCGCAAATAAACGTTTTTTCGTTCTTTCTTTCTTTCAGATTTCTGCCCAGTTAATAGCAATAGGCTCGCCTCCTATTAGGTCGCGTTCACACTATGTCGTGACGATAGATTATCGTGTCGTGTCGTGGCTTGTGTATTTATTTATTTAAACTCTTCACACACAAAAAGGTACAAAGGCGGACTTAATGCCTTAGGCATTCTCTACCAGTCAACCAAGGATGGTGAAGGAATTAGATGTCAGGTGCTCCGTTTAAGGAAAAAAATATTATTAAAAATATATCATTAGAAATAAAATATATAGGAACAACAGTAAACAAATAGGTTATAACTTACATACAAACATATTTAATAAATAAAATATATACCTATATTACATACAAATATACAAATTTAACGAATAGAGGTGTTAAGATGACTACCTTATTTTGAAAAAAAAAACTGCAATTTCCGCTTAAATGCATACCGACTGGTTGTATTTAAATGGAGGTGTTCACATATAGGATGACACGATTAATTGTCGTCCACGAGTTTTTTTGCAATGCGACAGATTATAAAGTTAATGGAAGCATGACAGTCGGAAAACGATAAAAAATCATCACGACTTATCGTGACGACAAATCATGTGTCGTTTTTGCGACTATCTGTCATTCACGCTTACACCTCCCGCTACCATACTCAGATCACTTTATGCGTGACACTACTAGTCTGACTGTTGCGAAATGTCATCACGATCCAATGGGAACAGCTAAATACGACAGTCGTTCAACGATAAAATATTTCGACGACACAGTGATAAATGGGAACAGCTAGAGACGTCAGTCGTCCAACGATAAATTTATCGTCACGACATAGTGGGACACGCGCCCTTATATGGGACTTAAACCTAACTGGTGATATGTGGGTGTACGTACTATAGGTACACCTCTGTCCAACCCTTCGGGGAATACTGGCGTGATGTTGTGTTATTTTTATAAAACTTCCAGTATACCACTTTTGTAGTTTTGGTCTTAGCAGCCGCCAAAATATACAGAGACTCAGGACTGGCAACGCGGAAGCAAGCGGCGTACAGTTGTCCGTGTGAGAAGCAGTTAGTCCAGAGGCAGCTCCGCATTCTTCAGTACCTAGAAATTTCCCATAGCTTGCGAAGTTTTTTCGTGTTTAGTGAATTAATGAACGCCTACGTTCCTGCTTTATATGTAATGCATGTCACAACACTGATATACTGACTGATGCATTCTTACAGATTATTCTTGACGAACGCCTATCTCTAAAATAATCTTAATCACTTTTTTTTATAATGCCACACATACATACCTGTATTTTCTTCTTCGTTAACAACATCAGATGTCTTTTCCCGATCGGCCTGTACCGATTCCAAAGAGGACGCCAACGACGACCTTAGCCAACGTCGCTCTGGACCTCGCCTACGCGGATTATTTTCCATTTTCTTTAGTTTTTTCCACATTTTGGCTTTTGGCATTGTTTATTGTTAATAATATTCAAATATAAGAAATTTTTGTAAGAAAATTGAATCATTTTATTCAAATTTCGTGCGCTAAACGACGACGCTGGCAACTATATCCAGCTGGATATAGTTGCGTAAAAGTTTTTTTGCAGGATTTTGTTATATCGTAATGGGACTACACAGTAAATTAGTATAATTATGGAGTAAGCTTGAGTATAATTACTAAATTAAACGAACATACCTAAGCATTTGAGGGCACGGCACTGCCCCAGCCAAGTTGAGCTTGTAATTATACAAAGTGCTTAGTCCTCGATATTATTATCCTGATTTACTATGTAGTCCCACTATGTCTAGAAGCACAGGACCGGTCGATGTGGTGGCACTTGGAGGAAGCTTATGTCCAGCAGAGGACATATATTGGCTGAAATGATGATGATGATGACTGTACAGTAAGAGAAACGGAAATATGTAATTTTTACGACAAAACTAAACAGTAATTTCATAGTTTATTTACTTATAAAACATCAGCATTCGTTTATTTTAGGTAGAGGAAATAAATGACAATCAGTTTGACTTGACACAAATTACTGCTCTACTGACTATACTATTGATGATCTAGCTAATCAGTACCTCGAATCTGACATTCTGAAAGGCTCAAAAATAACGTTAAGATCTAGTGTTTCTTTCCATCTGACTCAGATTTCTTCGTAATAACTTTATCCAGGCTCAAAGTTCTTGTAGGCTTTTCATTCCGAGCGTCAATTGCGTCACTTGAAAACGAGTCATGGCAAGAATCAGATTCATTTACATATCGGTAAATTTTTCTGTTAAATTTTATATTTGTTATCTGTTTATCTATAATTTCTTCTGTATCCGAATATTGTTGTTTCATTGTATCGTCAAATTCATCGGGAGAATCGAACTGGTCAAGATATTCAACGTTTTCCAAATCCGTAATGCCTGATGATAATGAGTGTCCTGGGCTAGATTTATATTGTTTTATGTCGTTCACAATATCATCAGAAACATAGTCTGCTTTTTTTGGAAGAAAATCATAAACTTGTAAATTACTTTCACTCGTCTGTTTGGTTGGTAGTTCACATTTTGAGTACAATTCAAACTTTGATATACTAGCCTTTCTGGAAAACATCTTTGCCACATCTGAAAAACATTCAGTTTTTTCGCCCGTTTCAAATGCTTCTCCATTTTCTTCTTCTATTTCAGCGTCTAGTTCTTCGATTTTTTGTATGTTGGGGTTTGTACCATAGCTCTTGTTGGCAACTGGGGGAATGAACTCATCATAGTAGTCTGATTCGTCTGGTAGTTTTAAGACTACTAGTTCCTTTTTCTCAGATACTTCTGGCAGATTTTTTCTAAATTGAATAACGCCTTGTTTTACTTTTAATGATACTTTTTCTGGCGTTTCTGCTTTTGAGGTCTCTTCAAGTGGAATAATTTGATTTTGTTGATTTGAAGTTTCTCCCACTTGTACTTTTGTTTTCACACTTTCACGCTTATCCTTCTCTGTTATTTCTATTTCTGGTAAAGTTTGTGGACCCAGAATGCTTCTTGTAGAATCATATATCACGATTGTTCTCTGGTTTTCAGATTGTTGACTGTGACTTGATATTTGTTGAATTTTTGGCGTCGTTTTTTGATTCTGTAATGTTGTTGAGTTCATTTTAAACGTTGTTTCTTGTACGTCTTTTGATTGTTGACTTTGATTAAGAGATTTAGTTTCTTCTGGAGTAGTATTTTCTACTTTCTGTTTTTCATTATCCTTTGGTGTTGGATATTGGTCCATAACGAAAACTTTTTGACTTTGTGTTGAAAACGGATGCTTAACTTTCCTAGTTGTTCTATTTATTGAATCCATACCTTTTTTCAATAATTTCTGCTTAGATATCTTTGATGTAAAAAGCTCAGTTATTGGTTGAGTTATTTCAACTATTTTTGTTGAAGGCTGTATTTTTATATCTGGAAACTTAAGTGGATATGTATCACTATATACAGTAACTAGGTGATCATTTAGTGGTGGTATTTTTACAGTATTTTCCGGAGTCATACCACTGTTAATCAAAGAAGTTTCAGAAGTCTTATTTGGTACAACTTCTTTCCTTTTTTTACCATGTTTTTCACGATAGCCAGCTGCTTGTATTAACATTTTTTTCAAAACTTTATCAATTTCTTTCTGAAGTTTCTTCTTATCTTTTATTGTTTCTAATAATAAAAGTTGTATTTCTTTTTCTTTCTTTTCTAACTTTGCTGACATTTCCTTTATTGTACTGCTGAGCTGCGGTATGATTTCTTTTGATAATTTCTTATATTCCCTGTAAATGTAAATTTATGTTAATTTTTTTTAAATATATTTGGCCAGCACCAGTTAACTAACCCTTCAGAATATTGGATAATATGTCTTTATATTATGTAAATAAGATTTTTAAAAAACTTAAATCTTTTAAAGAAAATATAGTAATAGATCGAGGACTTCCTTGTTGATCGAGGACTTCCTTACAGGTTGATGGGGTCAGGACCCCATCATCCTGTAAATTCAAGGTCGATCAAAGTCGGTAGATTAGGGTTGCCAACCGTCCTGTTTTCCAAGGACATATCCTGCTTTTTGAGATATTATGGGATATCCTGAATAGTTTTTAAGTAACGTCCTGGGTTTTTTAGAGCATCCTGGTAAAGTTCTATATTTAAAATTTCGCACCTTCAACCTTACATTTATCGGTCGGCCCCGCGCCCCGCGTTTGAAGGTAATAGAAAAGTCTATGACCTTCAAACGAGGGAGGGGGAATTTTAAAGTATCGTGCACTCTGCTTGTTGTCTCTTTCTCACTACTATTTTCACGCACTAGAGCTCTCTCTATCTAACGGATAGATAGAGAGCGTTCTTGGGTGCGAAAATTGAGTATCATTGAACTTATTTTCATTGCGTGTTGCTATTAACTACTGCTCTCGTATTTTCACCTTTTAATCCTTGTTTTCAAAATTTGGGGATGGCAACCCTATATTAGATTCTTTCAGGTAGATTAAATTTGGAAATAAGGCTGGATTTAAGCCTGGTTGATAGTAATAATATGCACTCGTTCCCTATTACATGAGACCTTAACATAACTGGCAAAATCATCATCATCTTGCTGCCCTTGTCCTATCTTACGTGGGGTTGGCGCACCACGTTTTCTCTTTCCACTCTCCCCTGTCAACCGTCACGCTATCATTCACTCCCTTCTCTTTCATATCATTCCCTTTCCCATCTTTTCTTTGACCTTCCATTACTGGTCTAAAAATTCAAATTCATAATACTTTATTTCAATTAAACCATAGCCACTTATAAAACGTCAGAACTAAGATATGTGCACGGTTCTAATTGGTAGTTTCCTATGGAGAAGAGCCGGCATGAAACTCTACAGTTTATTCAGTACTAGCTGTTACCCGCAACTTGACTGAGATCCAGGATGAAAAATAGCCTATGTCTTTTTCCAGGTCGTGGTCTACCCATGTACCAAATTTCATCCAAATCTGTTCAGGCATTTTAGCGTGAAAGCGTAACAAACAAATAAACTCACTTTTGCATTTATGATATTAGTAAGGATGTTAATACAAATGCAGGTGACTACAAGACTTCACCCACACACAAGCGGAGAACTGGTGGACCTCGACACCAGGCTGCAGGCAGTCCAGGGAAGCTATGCCATCCTTGGATAGCAGGCTAACCAGGCGTTTATTAAGCCTGGACAGGAACGGCCTGCGCCTGATGACGGGGACCATCACGGGGCACCGCTCGCTAAACAAACACTGCCACACAATAGGCATAACGAACAGTCCTCTGTGCAGGGCGTGCATGGAGGCTGAGGAAACTGTCGCGCACGTGCTCTTCGAATGCACAGGCGTCACCCAGATTAGAACAGAAACCCTCGGGTCACCCAGATCTTTCACAGATGTTCTGAACAACCAGGTGTTTTAATTAACTTCTGGAGGGAGGTGGGCTGGTTGGAATAACCACCAAACGGCCGCCATGGTCCACGCACAATGGTCGTCTTGACGGATTAAATGCGGAAACCAAACCCCATGACATAGAATATAGAAAGATGTTAATTAACGAAAGGCGTTCTCATTAGCCGGCAATAGTAGGTATAGCGTCCATGCATGCAAAAAAATATGATCAATAAAACAATTTTTTTAATAATAAAATATTTACAATAAATATTAAATTTATACGTCAAAGAAACTGTACACGCACACTTGTCTTTCAACGTAAAAAGACGAGTGCGACAAGCACGCATGGACACTACAATCGCGGGTTAGCGGGAATGCATTTCGTTAAATAAACGTACTGTATTGTATTATACATCTCTGTCTATACCCCTTCGGAGATTTTTGGCGTAATGTTATGTTATTTATTTGTTTTAAGGGCACGGTTCCGCAAACGGTTGGCAAGTAACACAATTCCTATGAAACAAGTTGGTCTCAGGTAGCAATTTCGCAAAATAGTTAAACAAATGAATGTCACACCACCAAGCATTAAAACTTAGTTTAGCAAAGATTTTGCTTGCATCTTTGTCAACATTTCTTAGAAAACGATTTCACTTTCACTCCGCAATTTTTTTTTTTTTGTATTGTTTTAGTGAATGTAGTAGTTTGACATAAAAGCAAAAGTGACTGTCAAACAATTGTTTATTGTTTTAAATCATTTAAAAGTGCAAGGATTCCAAGAAATTTGTAAATAAAGGTAAGGTTAGACTGATTCAATGTACAGTCTCGTAAATGTGCCTTTTTTTTACGCCGTTTCATTAACATTTTAAAGCTAGATCCCTTATAACGGGTTAGGTATTGGTTATAAAATTATGTGAAAAAAAACCTGTCCAATTCGAAAGAGGCTCATAGCTACTGCAATAAAATTACCTAAAAGTAATAAAAAATGTAATTATTATTTCAAATAAAAAAGTTATTGCTGTTTAAACATCACATTTTTAGTACCAAAATTACCCCGAATCCATAAAAAAATTGCAAATTTTCAACAGGGGTACATGGACCATAGGGGACATGTAGATACCCAGTATACGACGGCCACTCGCGCCCCATATAATAATTCAGTAAAATTCCCCATTGAAAAAAAATTAGATGTCTTTTTTTTATTTTCTTGAAAATTGCCACATAAATAGAGTCTCAGTACGATAACTAACAACACCCTCACGGATCGGACGGGGTTTTTTTACATGTTGTATGTCGGCAATCCGCTATAAGGATGTAGCAGATTAAAGGCTCCTACACAAAGGTACGTCGCGTCGCGCGACGAGCGGTGTCTTTGTGTCGCGTCGTGCGACGAGCGGTGTCTTTGTGTCGCGTCGCGTATCGCGCCTGTTTGAAAGAGCCTTAAGGGGATATAGTAGGTCATTTGCAACCAAATGACCCCTAATGTTCGAGTAATTTGACATTTTATATTTTAATATTATAAATGAAATAAATAAAATATAAAATGTCAAATAACTCTAAAATTGTTGACATTTAAGTCAAAAGGGGTCATTTGGTTCCATCCCCTTATTACATAGCTGACACATATAACCCTGTACTAATGAGTATATTATGGTTTAGTGTTCAACAGCTTCATCACATAGGACTTTTAATAAATGCCTAAATAAAAGCACGTTGTTTGATTATCACTGCTCGGTTTAGCGCTTAAAGTTGAAAATAAAATAGCGCGAATTCATTAAGACGCAGATATATGCCAGTGACCTTGAATAGATAGCTTGCGTGTTCTGTACTGAGCTCACGCAACGTGTCGTACGTCCAGCTAGTAATAGGACTTGCCCATTAAGGAGCGCTGTCCCAAATTAAACGCATCATTAATTTATTATACATAAAACAAAAGGATTAAAATTTAAATAAAATTCGTATACTAAAAGATTAATAATTAAATTATCTTTAAAATAGATTTCAGAAAATACGCTTGATAGATGTTGCGCGATTCTCAGTTTTTTATCCGTGTTAGACCTAACTTTAGAAATTAATTTCACTATGTAGCATAAAAATAATCCAAAATATGTCTATATTAAAATATTTAAAAAATGCTCTAATTTAAAACATATTTTTTTCAAATCAATAACACTACTCGTTTAGACGTCATCTTCAGTATAAAACATTAAAAGTCTCTCATCGCCTTAAGATGTCATCTAGTGTTAGTCGAAACGGGCATTAGCCTCCTACAGCTCCTCAGCTGGCTGATGTGATAAGGCAGCGGGGCGGTTTAAAATAAGATATAGGGACAAACATCTGAGAGTATCCTTAGATGGTTTGGTCATGTTAAGAGGAATGAAAGGCTAGTCGCCTTTCATTCCATAAAAAGTATTTACAAGGCAGTCAGTTGCGTTGTACTTGCGACTGGCATGCGTGTCTGACCAGCATCTTAATTGTGTAACACACTTTGAAGGATATTCCTAATCCATTGCTTCATATGTTCCAAAAATCTGTTCGCTCAACATCGTAAATAACGCAATGAATGTTGTTGAACTGTGCAGATGGTATGGACGGAAACGAGGCAAAAGGAGTATGTAAGGATCGTAGCAGGTGGCGTCTGTAGTTTCTGCCTACCCCCATGGGAAGAAGGCGTGAGTTTATGTACTTACGTAGACAGAAATATTATAAACTAGTAGCGCCCCGCGGTTTCACTCGCAGAAGTCTTTGCTCCCGGAGATAAGGTATTCTATGTCCTAACCCAGGTCACGGTCTACCGAAATGTCAAAATTCATGCAAATCCATTCAGCCGATAAAGCGTGAAAGCGTAACAAACAAACTCACTTGCGCATTTATAATATTAAAATATACTAGCTGCGTCCCACTGTTTCATCTGCATAAGTCTCGATCCCGTGGGACTATCGGGATGAAAAGTATTCTATGTCCTAATCAAGGTCACGGTCTACCGACGTGTCAAAATTCATCCAAATCCGGCCAGCCATTTTAGTGTGAAAACGTAACAAACAAACTCACTTTTTCATTTATAATAAGTATAAGTTAAGATAGGATTACAAAATCTAAGACCAAACAGTAATTATTATTAGTTTTGCTCTAATTATTAAGTATCTTATCAGGCAGACTGAGATATAATAATGTTCACAAGTTATTTAATTTAATTAGTTTTAAATGAATCTGTTTAAGAATACAAAATGGCGGAAAATGAGGATAGGTAGAATCAGGTTTAAAGTTAAGCAATTGATTAAATTGTTCGTATATTCAAATCACATCTGTAATTTTTTGACAGTTGTAACATAACACAACGTCACGCCTGTATTTTTCCGAAGGGTTAGGCAGAGGTGTACCCTATAGTACACCCACATTTGGCCAGTTATGTTTAAGTCCCATGTAAAGGTACAATTGCGTAGGTTACCGCAGACGGCAACTGCAAGCGACGCGGCGACGTGTCGCCACGAAAAAACTGTTTTCTACGTATTTCTATGAAGACGACGTGTTGCTACGGAAGGTAAGTCATCATCATCATTTTAGCCGACAGACGTCCACTGCTAGACATAGGCCTCCCCCAAGCACCGCCATCTCAACCGATTCTGTGCTTACTTTATCCAACGGATGCGGTAAGCACATATGCGGCACATTGCTCGCAGAACAGACGGCCGAAACGTTCTGGAGTGACGACCGAGTACCGGAAGACATAGCATTGGCAGCGTTGGCAAATGAAAGGTAAGTATTTTATAGAAATTCATAGAAACCAGTAGTGTCGCGGCGATACGTCGCGCGTCGTCTGCAGTTGCCGCCTGCTGTCGGCTATGGAATGGTACCTTAATAGGGAGCGACCCTAGTGTCATCAACCGGACTCAAATCTAGACTCCGGGCAGCTACTGAGAAATTCCACATGGAAAAACCCAATAACAATTTGCCCGACCCGGGAATCGAACCCGGGATCTCATCCTCAGCAGTAGAACAGCACTTGCGGCAACTAATTCCTACGAGCAATCAGTTATAAAAACACTTTTACTTAATAAATACACCACTTTTTATTTAAAAAATCAGTTAACTATAGCAATTCACGCTTTAAAGCAAATTAAAAGTCTGTATAAGTTAAATGCTAGATTTAACATAGACAGCGCCATAGAATAATAAAAGCGTATAGAAATGAAACTCATATTCTTCCCGTTATGTGACCAGCACGCTTAATATGGCCACAATAGAAACGGGTTTTGTCGACCGAAGAATAGACAAATGACAGATAAACAATCACAATCTGTCATTTTGTCTATTCTTCCGTCGTCATAACCCGTTTCTATGGTTGTCATGCTACGTGTGTTGGGAAGCGCCTTAAGAAAGAGATTATAATACAGTAATCAACAAGACCTAACTTTTTAACCGACTTCAAATAGGAGGAGGTTCTCAATTCGACTGCAAGTTATTTTTTTCTATTTTTTTTTTGTGTTTGTTACGCTATTACTCCACCAATTATGAATTGATTTTAATGAATGATTTTTTTTTGTACGTCTAACTTCAGAGGTGGTCTCATATAAATTTTATTTACTTTGCTTAGGTAGTTTTTGGTTAGTTCAATAATACGTATTTTTTCCCCACTAAGTGTGTGGATGATGTGATAAGTTCCTGTCACTGTTATTTACATAGCAGGTAGTGGTATTCGTATTTGTGTAGGGTAGATACCACAGTAAAAATCTTTGCAGCGCTAATTTGCTCGATTTTTCTTCTACTCTACCTATCGTTATTTCTCCTTTTCAAGCTATCTATCACTTATGTTGCAACTGCCATATTTCGTCTCTGCATCACTGTAAGGTTGACTGGTAGAAAATGCCTCAGGCATTAAGTCTGCCTTTGTACAGTATTTTTACTTGTGCATAAAGTTTTAATAAATAATAAATTAATAAAAACACCGACTTCCTAAATTAATGTAATTTTTACTTTGTAGTTATTATTATTTTATTTTTTTTAAGTTGCCCCACCCTAGGAATTTCTCCAGTATTGTGAGTGCGTTTACGAACATTTAAACTCACATACACAAACAGCCAGACCCGGAATAACTAGTTGTAGGTCATACAAATATTTGTTCCGTGCGATCGAACCCGCAACACGCAGCGCAGCAGTCAATCGCTTAACCACTGCGCCAACCGTGCCATCGTTTTTGGAAGTCGGTTGCTTTTTTTTTCTGACACTTGCCATATTTACGTCCAGCTGTACGCTGTACTATGTACACTGTAAGAGCAGAGGTGGCCTAGTGGTAACGGCCGCGACTTTGAAGTCTAGCCCTGACAGGCGCTTCACTTTGTATAAATTATTCCATCACCACTGCTCTCAAAACGGTGAAGGAAAACATCGTGAGGAAACCAACATATCCTAGAACCAAAAATTCAAAGACATGTGACATCTACAAACCCGCACTGGACCCGCGTGGTGGATTACGGCACACTCCCTCTCACAGGGGGGATGCCTGTGTCCCAGCAGTGGGAACATTACGTAGGCCGATCTGATTATAAAATGAAAAAAAAAATACTGTACGCCGATAACGGCGTTTCTTAAGGCAACATTCAGAACCCGCACTTTAATTTTACTCTGTTACGTACAGTTATAAGTGTCTCATTCCAATATAAACTTTATTAATATTAAATCAATGTTCATATTCGTTTGACACGCTTATTCACAATTGCTTATACGAATATGAACATTAATGTCAAAAGAATAAGGTTTATACTCGATAATGAAACAGTACTTAGGCATTTCGAATAATTTCGAATCGAGAGTGTCGCATCTGTTGATTTTTAGTCGATGGCATCACTAATAGATCTGTCTGTCTGACTGTCTATTTGACCCTAAATGACGGTAATAGGAACTATTTTAAAACGTTTACAATGATTTTTAAAAAGCTTTTTACTGTTGCAGAGTTCCTTAATTTTTCGCCTTTTTAAATTATTTGTTATGCACGTTTTTTCATGTAGGTTTCCTTTTAGTGATTGTTTTGTGATTCAGGCTTTTGAAAACTGTTGGTTTCTTATTTATTAAGTGTTTAACATAACATAACATCACGACATTCCCCGATGAGGTATACAGAGTTGTATAGTAGGTACAATCACATTTGACCAGTGATAAGTAAGTCCTTTGTTTAAAGGAATAAAGGAAACATGGAAAAGAAATGCGTTTACCTTAAAACTATCAATCTGCCTAGCCTTTTCCCAACTTTATTGGGGTCGGCTTCCAATCTAACCAGATGCAGCTTCATACGAGTATTTCACATGAGGCGACGGCCTGTCTGACCTATCTGCATGCTTTGACCAAAGTAGAAACGGGTTTTGTCGACAGAAGAATAGACAAAATGACAGATAAGCAATCACAGCCTGTCATTTTGTCTATTCTTCCGTCGACATAACCTGTAGAAAACCCGTTTCTGTTGTCTTGCTACGCGTGCTGTTAACTCAAAGATGGATATATCCCCTTAAACATAAACCCGCATTTTTATATTAAAACTAAATAAAAAATAAGGGGATAATCAGTATAATATTAAGACACATCGCCATTTAGCACGCCCCTTCGTCGTTAGCCACGCCCCTTTCGGTTATTTACGGCTAAGCCTAAGCAACCTTATTTCTACCCGCATTTTTTAATTTAATTCCTTCAGATATATTGAGCATCTTAGATCTACATAATTGTGGTTAAATATCTCAGAAATTGCTGAAACGATTAAGGGTAGCAGGTCACCTCGGCTGAATTAAATTTGCAGACGAAGCCCAATTTCAGGGGCTCTTGGCAAAATAATAACAGCCGCACAGGCCGATCGAAGGTTAAGCTACGCTTGCTGAGGCCGGAATGTAGACGGATGACCATCCATTTCATATCCCGACTGTCAGTCGATACGGGTAGTCAATCGGGTAATAAATGTTTCCCTTTCTTTTCTTTTTCATTTAGTCTTATCAAGAGGTATCGAGTTACCCAGTAATTGGGTTGTGGACGTCAGATTGGCAGTCGCTTCATGTAAAATTCTAGTATTCAACTGCATCCGGTTAGACTGGAAGCTGACCCCAACATAGTTGGGAAGTTAGGCAGATTGATTGAGTCTGGTTTGCGCACTTTTTTATGGATAAACACGAAATAGAGACATATCTGACTTATTCTAAACCTAAACTGACCAGAAAATGATAAATTCAAAGCTATAAGCAATTTTAATTACCAACCTGACTAATAATACCGTATTTTCCCGGTAATCGGTATAAAATCGATAACGGAACCGATATAATATTCATAATCGAGTCACCCAGATTGTCCATGCAAAGGAATAGTTGGAAAAAGGCAAATTTTCGTAATACGACACGATTCAGATACGATTGCTGATGTTGAAAAGTCGGTAACAATTTTTACATTATTACATATCATGATATGATATGTGTATATATATATATATTGAATCGCGTTTTAATTTTAATAAATTATTTTTCTTTAAATTATTGTTTCTCTAAATATTTGTTTGTTTGTTTGTCTAAATATTTGTTTGCTGCACCGGTCGACGTCATTACGTCGGCGCCGGCTGTCGCTGAAAACCACCGCTGGGGCTCTGTCTTGCATAGGGTCCTAGCATAATGCTGAGCGACAGCCGATTTGCGTGGATGTGACGAATGCTTCCCCCAATCTTTTCCCATTTTTGTATTTTAAACTTTTTTTGGCGTCATGTTTACCGCAAATAATCGTTTTTTTTATCTTTTTCTATCTTTTTCTTACATGGGGCACAGACCTGCACGCGTAGTATGACAACATAGAAATGGGTTTTCCACGGGTTTTGTCGACGGAAGAATAGACATAATGACAAATTGTGATTGTTTATCTGTCATTTTGTCTATTCTTCCGTCGACAAAACCCGTTTCTATTGTGGTCAAAGTATGCAGATAGGTCAGACAGGCTTTATTCTTGCTTGCAGCGCTCAGCCGGGTCGTGGGTATGGAATTTTGTTTTCAAAATGCTTAGATATGCGGTACCCCGATGGTACCAAAACGTATCGCAAATGCGTTGCCATCCCAGTGTCAAAATTATGACGGGCTGAGGAACGGGCTGGGCTAATAATTCAATTTAGTTCAGCGCGCTATGCTCGGAATCAGAAATGACATTATTCGGAAAAGAACTGCAGTTATCGCTTGCGAGTCAACAAGCTAAAATGGCAGTTGGCTGGCCATGTCTGTCGAAGGACCGATGGCCAGTGGAACAGACGAGTTCTAGGGTGGAGATTACGTATCGGCTAGCGTAGTGTGGGACGCACTCCCCAGCTAGACGGACCGAGCGACGACCTTAGAAAACTTGGACGTACAGGATACGGAAGGTGGAGGACAGGGTCTTGTGGTGCACCCTGCGAGAGGCCTATGTCCAGCAGTAGATTGCGATAGGCTTGAGTTGATTAAATTACCTTCACCGGTGCCCATATTTTACAAACTAAAATGCAGTAACGCTGCTTGGCGGTAAAAAAAAAAACGGGGTAGTATCTACTTTCCCGGGTAAGATCTTTTAAAAAGAGATCTACTTCTTATCGACACATACAAACCTCACGCCATCTTCCTATGGGGGTATACAGAAACTACAGACGCCACCTTCTACAATCCTTAAATACTCCTTTTGCGTATTACGTTCACAACACGATCACTCACAGTTTCATTTGACAGTTCAACAACATTCATTGCGTTATTTTCGTTCCGATTTTTTTTTCGAACTTATGAAGCAATGGATTAGCAATATCCTTCAAAATTATTATACACACACGTCGGTTGCGAGTACTACGCACCTGACCTTTCTGAAGAACATCACCATAAAGGTGACATGTCCTCCTAGAGTTCACCTCCCGGCGTTTCCACTCACATCTGCCTTGTAAATACTTTTTATTAGTCGCCTTTAATTCATCCTCCCAAAATGACGAAACCATTGAAGCATACTCTTTTAAATTTGTGTCATTACATCTTGTTTTAAACCGAATCGTTGCCTTATCACTGGACGTGAATGAAACCGTTATTTTAAGAATGGCTGTCGCGTATGTTAAAATTCTTACTAGAAATGGCGTATACTTAGTTTCCTATAAGTAGTGCTTGCATAGGGTTGTCGATGTTCTCATAGGAAAAACGAATTAAATAAAATTAGGTTCTCTGATACTAATCCTTAGATTTTAGCTATATCCTGTCCATTCCATAGTCAGTCTAGCCCGGAGATTGGAAGTTAACGGTGTGATACCCCCGTGCGTCGGTGCGCACGTTAAGCCGTTGGCCCTGCGCCTGATTTCTCTCCGGTCGTGTCGAATTGCCGTCCCATCGGACTATGACAGTGAGGGAAGAGAGAGAACACCTGTGTCGCGCACACACTTGTGCACTACGCCGTGCCGACGCCTAAGTCTCCGCTAAAATTGGTCGCAATGACCGAAATTTGGTCTGAAGGACTATTATTATTAGTCGACCATATTTTTAAGGAATAATTTTAAATTTTTGATAGTTTCTCCATGCAAAATTTGTCAATTTTATTCAACGGATAAAAGAAAAATGAGAACATTTCTGCAGAACCAGTTGATATGGCCTACTAGCACAAATATTTTAGCACCCTTATTAAATTAAATAACACACTCGGGAGGGGCTCGTGGCTAAATTATAACAGCCACACGGTTGGAAGGTTACCATGGACCAGGACCATCCATTATATCGAGACCCCTCCGTGCCTCGGAAAGGATATTAAGCCGTTGATCCCAGCTGTCATAATGTAGATCTTTGACAGTCGTTACGGGTAGTCAGAAGCCCAAATGTCTGACAACCAGTCTTCCCAAGGGGTATCGTCTTATCCAGTAACTTGGTTTTAGAGGTTAGATAGGCGGTCGCTCCATGTAAAATACTGGTATTCAGCTGCATCCGGTTACACTGGAAGCCCCCAACGTAGTTGGGGAAAAAGTTAAGCAGATTGAGGTATAGCTAGATTTAGTTGAAAAGTGACAATTGGAGCCCTACTATAAGGTACCAAAACTGAGTTCTGATGTAGAACCAACCCTAGAAAATCATAAATAATACAATATATTAAGCGCTCTCTATAATGAATGTGACATGAAGTTTATAATTACGAACTAGAAATAATACATACATAGATGAATTAAGTAGCAATTATATATGAAAATAATTATTTTAATTACCAAATAATTAGCTGGGATATTATGTTTATCATAATGTCGAACTTGTTTTTGACCTATTTCTGTAAAACTTTGTGTAGTAATTATTACTTTCATCGCAGCAGGGGGCGTTCTTAAGTTTCTGCCTACTCCACATGGGAAGACGGCTTGAGTTTATTCAGGTGTGTATTACTTTTAGGGTTCCATACCTCAAAAGAAAAAAATGGAACCCTTACATATGTCATGTCCCAGCTAATTTGCTCCGAATCTAATGGACCGATTGAGTTGAAATTTAGTACATATATGTATTTCTGTGACCCAAGCATGAACGTGTAATGTAAATAAATGAATTTTGATTACAGGGGTCATTTTTGGGGGCAAACAAGAAAATTAAAAAAAAAAAAGTTATGCTAACAGTACCGTGTAAAATATCTTATGAAAGGGCTTGTTACGAGGATCTTAAACCTATTTTTATATGATTTTAAACTAAATATTTTTAAAGATATTTAAGAAATTCGATGAAAATTGACCATTCCCCCCCTTACCTCCGAAACTACAGGACCTAAAACTTTGAAAAAAAAAAACATGATATTGCTCTTTACCCATAGATTACAGAAAAACCTGTAAGAAGTCTATGGTCTTATAATAACATGATAAATCGCTCAATATTGTGCGTACAAACTTCCATTTCCAGTTGGAATGTATGGGAGAACATGAATTTCAATTACAATGTTAAATTTGTATTTGGGATAAATTCATTCCAACTACGGAACCCTTCATTGTGCGTAGTCCGACCCGCTCTTGGCCGATTTTATAAAATCATGTTTATTTTTAGTTTTATTAGGTAAGACGGCCACGTTGGTTTTGTGGTTACAAGCGGGACTGCTTAGTCCAGTACCCTAATTGCGTAATACAACACGATCACAATCTGTTTCGATTTGAAACAGATTGCTAATCCATTGCTTCTTAAGTTGGAAAACAAAAGTTGCTCAACAACGTAAATAACGCAATGAATGTTGTTGAACTGTCAAAATGAAACAAATTAGGCAAAATTGTTTACGAAAATATATTACGCAATTAGGGTACTGGTTCGATTCCCAGGGAAGGTCAATAGTGTTGTTGGTTTGTGTTTGCTGTATTCTGAGCATGAGGTGCCGGGTTCGATTCCCGGGTCGTGCTAGTTGTTATTAGTGTTGCCCAAATGCAAGAACAAGACGAGACTTAGCCAGTCTTGGTCTTGGTCTTGCGCCAATACACCTGGTCTTGGTCTTGGTCTTGGTCTTGCGCTCCCAGTCTTGGTCTTGGTCTTGGTCTTGCAGCAAGAGTCTTGCAAGTCTTGCAATTACCTATTAGTCTATTACTATTTATTAAAGTTTACTTTAAATGTTAGAAAAACGTATTAGAATTGGAACATTGTGAGCTTGAATTAACATAGCCATAGTAAAGATCAAGCAGATTAATAAATAACTGAAGATTTGATAAGAAATTCGAAAAATCAACTGACCTATATGTCGTTTTCCATGGAAGTAACTGTTTCTTAATAAACATTTATGATTTATAAGCTTACATTTGCTAAAACATGTAAAAAAACAAATTAATTACAATAACTTGACTGTATTTTAAAGAACAATACTTATCTGTCTAGAAAGAGATTGAACCCTCAACTTATAAGAAATTTAATAAAAGAGTTTTACGATTTATCATTTATTTGAATAAAAAATAAAATACAACACAAATCAACAGCTTTATCATTAGGTTATGATACTTTATATCAATTTTTTTGACCAAGAATTAATACAAAGTAACCATCTGGCTGACTCATCACTTAACCTATTTCTATGTTTTCTAATTACTAATGATGCTTTAGAAAATAACCTCTCAGCAGGTACTGAAGTTGCAGGTATTGAGAGAAAATCACGGGCCATTTTCGATAAAATCGGATACTCTGTCTCATGCGTCCTCCACCAATCTAAAATGTCTTCCGAGCTGGCAGTTCTTGGTTTTCTCAGGTACTCCTCCAACTCGTCTATCACTAAGCCTTGAAGACAAGATCCAGATGACGTCGAGGGACATTCATAGAGTTTATCAAAGTCTATTACGTCTTCATCTTCATCACATACTTTATTTTCTTTTTCTGGTAATTCCAGAGATTTGTTCAGTGAGTGTAGACTTTTATATTCTTCATAAAGTTCATTGAACTTGCGCAGACTTTCTGTTTTAAGTTGCTTTCCCCACATTGTCAGGTCAAAAGTCTGAGCCTTATTATGCCTTGGGTCTAAAATTAAAGAAGTACAATAAATCCAGTTGCTCTTCTTGTAATGTTTAAGCATTTTGTCTCGAGCTGCTTGGAAAGCTAGAATGAGCCTTTCATCCACTTCAGATCGATTAGGTTTCTCATCTAACTGTTTTACCATGGATTCAATTTTATCTAGCAAGAGATTGAATGATACAATGACTAGCGGTAATGTAACATATTTGTCTCCACCAAGTTTTGTACTTAAAAGTTTAAAGTTTATTAGAAATTTATGTAATTTTTCGAGTACCTGCATTCATTAGCTGTGATTTGAAAATCATTTAATTCGGTGACAGAACTGCACAATATGTCAATGCCCGCTCTCACTTTTAAACTAAATCCAATCATATCATGTGTGGAATTCCATCTCGTTGGACAGTCAAGAATGGCATTTAGATTTGATGGCACGCCAGCTGCTTCACAAGCAGACTGAAACTTCTTCTTCACTATCTCACTTCTTTTTATTTTACTGGAAATACTGCGTAACTTTGTTACAGATGTACGCGAGTCAGCAATATTTGGTGCAGATTCTTCATCTTCCTCATCCTCAGTTTCGTCTGCATAGTCTTCGTACTGCTGATCTTGCGCGTTAGTGTCAGACTCACAGTGTAATGCTAAGGTCTTTAATAAATCTTGTACACCAAGGTTTAAAATGTGAGCAAAGCACCGGAAATGTTGATTGTCTGAATCAAAGTGTGGCGGCAGCTGTTTGCCCAGTTCATACATAAATTTGGTATTTGCAGTTGCGTTGTCGACCGTGATACCTTGTATTTTATCAATTATGCCATATTCCAATAAACATTCATGGAAAATCGTTGCAATATCTTCCCCAGTATGTCGACCGCGTGATGGTATAAAATCAAGAACTACAGATTGATACTTCCATTCGTTGTCTATATAATGAATAGTAACCCCGTAGTAACTCCTACCAGCAATTGACGTCCACCCATCAATGGTAAAAGACATTTTAGATGATAATTGTTGAAGTCGTTCCTTGAGATTCAATTGGAGCTCTTCAAATCGCTCTTTGACTTTCCTTCTAAGTGTAGACCTTTTAGGAAACACCATATTAGGGCAAATACGTCGAAAATATACTTGTGTAGCTTCGTCATCGAAAAATGAGAAGGGAAGATATTTTTTCACCACCCAATCAACTGTAGCTGTCGTGATGTTGTCACTGCTGTTTTCCGACTGAAACAAAACAATAAATCTTGTGTTATTATTTAAAACATACTAGGTTTGAGCGTATAAGAGGAGGAGGTTTGTTGTTGTTAAATCGAGAAAATCGTTAAATTGATATTTGTTATATTAAGGTTGCACTGTACTGTAATTTACCAAAATAAAGTACTTAGTTGTTACTGGCCGATTAAATGAAAATATGGGTGTTTATAAAAAATATTTAAGACGATAATTACATACTTAATATGTCGCACCCCTAGATGAAAACACCACTAACTCAAAAATACTTACGTAAGTTAATGGCGTTTTTGAAAGTATCGCATGAATAGCTACGCGGAGTTAAAATTCTTTTAACTGTTAAAAAAATATTCTTACCTGTCCACTTCTTCCAGCGGTTACTAAAAAGCTTGTGATATCTCCACTTAATTTTGGTTTAACAGGAAGAAATATTTCTGATTCCTTTTTGTGGAAAGATATTAGATGTTTCCTTAAGCCTGAAGTGTTTCTGTTTTTCATTTTTATTTCAATCTTTTTATGTTGGCACAATTTACAGAAGGCAGTTTGGGATGCATGAATTATTTCGAAAAACTCCTCAAATTTGCTTTTGGGTCTTTTAGATCTGTGACTCAAACTCTCGTTACTCGGACTAGAATAATTTGAATCTTCGTCACTCATATTAAATTGTACACGTGATACGTTTTTAGAAAACAACGAGAATTAGTAAAAACAATTATTAAGTTAGACTCGAAGCACAGCTCAATTGGAAATGACTGGAATTAAAATAATTCCTTTATTTATAGTACGTTTCCTTGCTTTCTACCGCGCCGCCTCGCCACGTGCCGGCTCTATGAAAAGGATGCCGCCGCAAATCAAACAATGCCGCGTGCGGCGTACAAACACACACTAAATATTACCTACTTGTACAGACGCGACGCGTGAATAAAATAGAATTAGTGCCAATCACTATTCTTTACATATAAGTGAATGTTTTGGCGTACATCTATACTAATATTATAAAGCTGAAGAGTTCATTTGTATGTTTGATGACAGAAGTTTTAAAATAAATAAATAAGTCCTGAACGTCACTATACCTCCAAAGTTACTATTCCTCGTGGACGAAGTCGCGGGCACAGCTAGTAAATACTTACTCTCATCATCTCTCTCAGAGATATTCGGGCTGGTAAGTAATACAAAACTCTTATCGCAGGCTTTTTATTTTATTAGTAGGTAAGTACCTACGCTTTTTATATTATTTTATTAGTTTTGTAGAATTTTTTTACACGTTTCAAGTATATTTAAAAGTGGCTACAATATTTATTAAACGGGTGATATTTGAACACTTTTTTGCTATTTTTTCTTGTAAAAACTTAAGAAATATAATGACTAAATGTACAATAATAGTACCTAAGTAATTAGTTTAAAACCATATAAGTAATCAATATTATAATATATACTTACTAGAATGAATTAATATGACATCTACTACCTATCCTTACCATTTTATCCTAATCATAATACTACTTGCGTGATCAGTATAATGTATTCATTTTCATTCTAAGCACTCTGAAACTTATTTATTCTTTGGAACACCTGTAGGTACTCTTAAAAAAATTCGAAATTATTTTGCATGAGTATACCTACGCCCTATGGCGGCAATCAAATAGTGTCACAAATGTTATGATTTCGGCGTGGCGGCAACGATTGTTTTAGATTTCAAAAGAAGCCATGTGGCGCGTGTATCATAACCATGTACTTCCGAAAAGCGGCAAATTTCTTTGAGAAGTAAGTACAAAACCTTTGATGCCGCATTATCAAAGTGCCGATGGTTAAAACATAACTATGCATGCACTCAGTTTGATTTTAATAGATATTTTTTTATTCGTTATGTTTATGGTATTAGTCGTAATGCGCATAGGTCCAGTTTTTCATATTCTTTGATACAGTTTTTTGCGTCTCATAGAATTCCTAAGCGTACCTACCTATACACCGAACTGTTACACCTAACTACTCAGTGAAATAGCGCTAAGTCCTAGCTGCAAGACGCAAGACGCAAGAGTCTTGCAGGCTATGTCTTGTTCTTGCTCAAGTCTTGCACGGTCAGTCTTGGTCTTGGTCTTGCTAAAAATACGCGGTCTTGTTCTTGGTCTTGGTCTTGCAAAAACGCAAGAACAAGACCAAGACTGCAAGACCAAGACTGAATTTGGGCAACACTAGTTGTTATGGGGTTTTTACATCTGGAATTTCTCAGTATCAGCCCGGAGTCTGGATTTGTGCCCGGTTGATGGCAATAGGCTCGCCCCCTATTACATGGGACTTAAACATAACTTTGGCGAAATGTGGGTGTACTGTAGGTGCACCTTTGCTTAACCCTTCGGGGAATATAGGGGTGATTTTATGTGTTACTTTATGTTGCAATTACATTGTATTTAAATGAATAAGTGCCGTAAGGTGGTACCTAGATGGTTTCGAGTGTGTTGGATCATTTAGTTCCCTACAAAATGGTTGAGCTGGATGGTACTGATCCACGCTTCATGTTCGTGAACGGGTGCCGACAGCTGAGAGCTTATTTTGAACTATTTTTATTTTTTGTGCATTGTTCTCACATATAGAAGCAACAAGAATGATGTACCCAGGATTTTGTAATATCTATATTTAAAAGAGTGTCCTTGGAGTTTCTTGCCCGTTCTTCTCCATAGAGATCTACGTTTCGGAATGGGCAATTAGCTTCAACGTTCTGACTAACTGACCGACTCTTTGACAGTTCAAAAATACCTGTACCTAAATGGTTTAATTGAAATAAATGCTTTGAGTTTGAATTTGAGTATATTTTTAATTGAAAAAATTATATTATTGAAATGTTACCGAGTAGTTACATGAATTAATTCTGAACCAATGAAACGATGGATGCTCTGTAAAAGATGAAGGTAGAAATGAGATAAATACTGAAAGAGATAATATGTATATGTCGAAAATACGTTACTGAGTTGACTAATCGGGGTGCCAGCACCGTCTAGCGGCGTACGACAGACTCTACAACATAACGCTCGACCGGGGATAAACGGAGTTTGTCAGTGGCTTTCGAGAAGTGAGCACGTTTAGAAACTGTCACGCATTCCGTATAGTTGTGTCGCGTACCTACAGGATGATCAGGTTTCAGGATGTTCGCAAAAACTTACGACTTTTCAAAATAATAAGGGATTTCCATAACATAAATACACGTAGTAAACATGAAATTGTGATACCCAAATTTAGATTAACTAAAACTAGTAAGTCTTTTCTTATAAACAGTATCCGCTTTTATAACAAGTTGCCAAAGTCGGTTACAGAATTTAGCGATTGGAAGTTCAAAACCCACATCAAACGTGTCCTTATCAAAAAAGCATATTAGGTATAAGATTAGAGACTACGTTGAAGACAAGGAAGTTTGGCAATCATTCCTTTTGCACATGTGACTTCCCTGGTACCTTATTAACGGTATAACAACGTAAATTTCTACTAGGCTGTAGACCGACTTGTGGACCATTTTCAATTTTACTAAGTACCTGGTACTTGTTGACAGGCCTACACTGTCCTCTCATACATATTAACACTGTAATTTGAAAACATTGTAGAAACCATTTATTTTTAAAAGAGTAACCGTGAAGTTTCTTGCCGGCTCTTCTCCATAGGACGCGACCAATTGGAACCATACTCCTAGCTTCTGACGTTTCATAAGTGCCCTTGTAGGTTTATGTGAAATAAAATATTTTGAATTTGAATTTTTGAATTTGATGTGAATTGCTAGTGTGATTAATTTGATCTGAACTTCAAACAGTTTTTCTATTGCGCTATAACCAACACTACTACACTACTAAGATAAAAACGAAAAACAGCTAGGGTTCCTTCGTCATAAAAGCCAAACATATACTGCCACAGAATCTCTCTTTAACGTATTAGTCTAATCAGATTCATCCTCTAACACTCACTCCAACACACACACATACACTCACGCACACACAAACTTACATTCATAAAAACCTCCAACGTTTGTACTTTAACTTTTTAATTGTTTTACTTATATTACTCTAATACTCTCTTGTCTCTTTTTCTAATAAGCTCACTAATTGTTTGAATTTTTTGTTATTTGCTGTGATACCAGATGTAAGCTATCAAATGTGCAACTTTAAACAGGTGGGGACCTGGTGACCTGTATTACAGGTGTTACTACCTACCACAGGCACCAGCGATCCGCAACCAAAAATCGTTGGCTACTTCGTATGATGTAAATATTGTTTGTATTTTTTGGCTTCTGGTGAGAAATAAACAATTTTTATGTCCTTTATTTCATATACATACTTATAAATTATATTTTTAAATATTAGAACATATAAAAAATATAAAAACATTTAAAAATATAAAAAATAGTAGCCCACCGGTATCGGGAACAGGGTCCAAGCTACCGGCGGTCAGGGCTCCAGAGAGAGGAACCTTCTGACAATGCGAGCCGTGTCCAGGAGTACCGCTTTCTGAACCAAGCCCTTGATCCAGCTGCCCAACGAGAGCCTCCTTAGGTGTTGGTCGAGGCTCTTGGCGATTAAGCCATTGGCTGTCACGACTATCGGCACAATGATTGCTGAATCCACATCCCACATGTCGACAACCTCGCGAGCCAAGTCAAGATACTTGATTTGTTTATCTTTCTCAGCTTTCACGAGGTTCTCGTCATGCGGGACCGTTATGTCAATAATCATTGCGCTCCGCTCTCCTCGATCCACCACCACTATATCAGGCTTATTGGCAACAATAGTTCTGTCAGTGATGATGGATCGATCCCAGTACAATGTGATATTTCCATTTTCGAGAACTGGGTCGGGCACATACCTGTAGTACGGCACTTCCGATTCCACAAGGCTGTACTTCAGAGCAAGTTGCTGGTGGATAATCCTGGCTCCAAGGTTGTGTCTATGCAAGTACTCTTCATTAGCTAGACGAGAACACCCGGAGATAATATGTCGGATTGATTCTCCCGGACGGTGGCATGCCCGACAGATGTCAACCGTGCCGTCCTTCACAATGAATCTCCGGTAATTGTTCGTCATCATAACTTCGTCCATAATTGCACAGACAAAACCTTCGGTTTCCCCAAAGAGGTCACCACAACGCAGCCAGGCTACGGACGCTGGTAAATCTACATCGGGCCCATGCAGGGCCCGGAAGTAGCGTCCGTGAAGCTCCTTACTCTGCCATATCTCCATGCGGTTCTTAGTGTCAAGCACTACAGGCTTGCGCCAGTTCTCTTTAGCCAAGGAGAGCGGGGTGAGGCCCTTGTCCACCACGACCACATCTCGATGCATCCCCACGTCGGCTTCTAGGAAATATTCCCTGAGACTGCATATCTCGCGATTGTGGAGGGTCTTAGCGTTTAAAAAGCCTCGACCACCACACTTTCGCGGGATATACAATCTCATTACTGATGACCGTGGGTGATGCATTCGATATGCAGTCAGCAACGTACGGACCCTCCTATCCAAGGCGTCGAGTTCGGTCTGACTCCATTTGAGTATGCCGAAAGAGTACATCAAAACCGGCATAACCCAACCGTTGAAGGCGCGCACCTTGTTTCCGCCTGATAGAAGACTATTTAATACTTTTTTCAGGCGGCCAAAGAAGCGCTCCTTCAACGATTGCTTCATGTCAGTAACATTGATGCCCAACGCTTCCGACATACCCAAATACTTATAGGTTTCGGATGCGGAGAGGGCTCTAAGGTTTATGGAATCCGAGAGTTGGGTTCCCACGGATTCCATAATCTTCCCTCGCTTTACATGCATGACCGCACATTTGTCCACACCAAATTCCATCCTGATGGCGCTACTAAAAGTTTCAGTTACTTTCAGTAGCTCCATCAGTTGCAAGTTGTTGGGGGCAAAGAGTTTTAGGTCGTCCATGTAGAGGAGGTGAGATATAACCTGACCACCTCTCCTCAACCGATAGCCAAGACCTGAAGCCTCCAGCAGTGTGCTTAGAGGATTCAGGGCTAAGCAGAACCAGAGCGGACTCAAACTGTCGCCCTGAAATATGCCTCGCTCGATCCTTATCGGCTCGCTATTCCTCTGGATATTTCGACATCCTGGATAGCGAAGGACCGTCCTCCATTGCCCCATACACGACATCAGGAAAGTGCGCAGAGTTATATCTACTTTATACAACTCCAGCACCCTCATGAGCCATGTATGTGGCACCGAGTCATAGGCCTTCTTATAATCTATCCAGCATGTCGACAGATCCTTTCGGGAACGGCGAACCTGTTGGCTAATGGCCATATCAATAAGGAGTAGCTCCTTAGTACCGCGGGACCCGTTCCTACATCCATTTTGAGAGGCAGACATGATGGAGTTGGTGTCAATATGTTTGTTAATTTTAGCTCTCAAAACGGATGTAAGAACTTTATAGACCGTCGGTAAACACGTGATCGGTCTATAATTTTTGGGTTCCGCGGTGCTACCAGATTTATGGAGCAGGTGGGTAACTCCTGTCGTTAGGAACTGGGGTAGCGAACCAGACTCCAAAGCAGTCTGGTACTGAGCCGCCAAGCGAGCATGCGATCTTACGAACCATTTGATCCAGAAGTTGTGCAGCCCGTCCGGCCCTGGAGACTTCCAGTTAGGTAACGGACGGACTGCACGAGCTACATCTTGGGGGCAGATAGTAATAGCCCCCATTTCTGGTATTGAATCGCAGGCTCGCTCGACTTCCCGAGTCCAATCACCTTCGGTGTGACTGACAGGTACCGACCAGATGCTGCGCCAGAAAGAGCACATGGCATCTTCATCCGGTAGATGCGTGTCAGTCACACCTTGGTTTGGTCGCTCCCAAGCCCTATAAACCCACCTTTCATCGCTCTGGAAGGTGCGATTCTGAGTGTATCGTTCTACTCGCCGCTTATACCTACGAATACGGTTCGCCCATGCATACACTTTCTGCTTCAGGAAGTCGATGCGCTCTGTGACACGGGTCATATAGTCCTGAGGGCTGATATCAGTCCCTAAGAACGCCCGCCTCACAAAGCGCATCACTCTAGGGCGAGTATTGCCCTCCCTGAAGCAGATTAGTTTGCCAATGAGCGTTCTGGCCCCACAAATACGGCGCTCAATTCTGCACTGCCAAGCTGGTACGGCTGGTTTTGGTCGTGTAGCTCTAGAGTCATTAGAAAATTTGACGTGAGCTACACGACATACCGCTACAGCCGCGCAGTACAGAATTGAATGTGTATCAGTGAGGTCTTCGCAGTCATCAAAATAGTTTGACAACTGCGAATCCAGAGCCGCCACCAGCGCCCTATTTTTGTTATGCATGGGCAAACGAGGTAAACGTGGTCTAAGTTCGGGCGACATAAACCGATATTCGTGAATCGCACCCTCCAAAGCACTCCTCAATTCTTCATTGCACTGGGTACTTACATTTGTAGCCCTGTCATCAATCCTCTCGTCAGCTTGACTTGTAATAATCTGTGATGGTACTATAACACTCCGCACCGGGGGGGCGATGACATGGCTACTTTGCATTTCACTTCGCAGGCGATCAAGTACAGTGTCATCCAACATATGATTACGCTGGATGACCCGCACCTGATCCGACAGTCGTTGTGCCGAAACGTTGACAGCTGGCTCAAGCACCTGGAAAAGAGAGAGCATCCGAACACGGTACGCGGTCAGATTGTTTCCCCCCTCTGTAGCCCCATAGTATGAGCGCATGACGTTTTCGTTAATGGATCGTGTCCATCTCATGCGCTGCACCCTTCCGCCGGGAGCTGGGACCCTATCAGAGGCCGGTGGGCCTCGAGGTCCTAAACCGTCCGGCGGCCGGCGTCTTCCCCGTCGGCGAGCAGGTGGCGGCGTCGTGGGCGGGGAAAAATACTCGTCGCTCGAGCTCGACGCAACTGCCGCGGCCGGTGTCATCACAGCATTCACAGTGGGGCTGAGTACCGGCGGCGACGAGGCGGAGCTGAGCGGTGAGTCCGGAGGTGGTAGGCGTGCACGTCGAGCTGCTGATCGTGTCAACATTAATTCTTCATTTTCCCGTTCATTGTTTTATCGGAGGTGACATCTGTCATGTCACCTCCGATTCGGCAGTTTTTAGAATAATTCTATTTCATTTTGGTCAGTTTGAACTCTTTACTAGTTTTTTGTGTAGTTTTCAGGATCCAGGTTCGGTTTGTACGGAAAAACTATTGTAAAAGTGAGTGAAAATTTATTATTGTTAAAATTACGAGATATTAAGAGGTTTTGTTGACACGGTGTTGCCACGGTATTCTTTTATTATTATTATTAATAATATAGATGAAAAAGAAGAACCACAAATAAATTGGGTTATGAGCAAAAGAATCATGGTGATGAAGGAAAGTTCCCTTATAATGCAAACAGATCCATAGGTAAAACAGCTAGTCACATGAAATAAATCAAATCGTTTCACAATAAACGCTATCCAATGACAAAACTGAATTAAAATAGACCTTCCACGAACGTTTGAGTTAGTAAAACTTTCAATGCAAAACTGTCATCGTTGGACTTGTAACCAAGGAGATTGGAAGGTATGTCAAGGGTGGCTTTTGGGTTTTCAAAGTGGATATTACGGAAGATGCAGCGTGTCTAGGCTCTAATTAAGATGGACTGACGGTCAGGGTAATTGCGTAACACACTTAGAGCTTGTCCAGATGACGCGATTTACGCGTGAGTCGAGTTCCGCGTAGGTCTAAATTTTTTTTTTTAGTCCGTCTTGTAGATTAATAAAAAATATTGAACACGTATTTTTTCTTTTTTTGAATCAAAAGATTACGGAGATATATTGAGTTAAAATGTGGCATGACGTCACGCCTTGCTAGATTTTATACTGCGTTGTGACGTAGCGAGCCCCCACTCTCCAACTTTAATGCGTGTTTTCTAACTTATTTTTGATTAATATGATAAAGTGAAAAATACGTGTCTAATATTTTTTTTATTATCTCAAAGACGGACTAAACAGAATTTCTTTTTTTTTTTTAAACTACGACACAGGCCTATTGCACGATTGTGAGGTACTAGTGGTTCATACATTCCGTCCACATGCAGTAGCGCGTTTTGCTATTATAGGTACTCGCGCGTAAAAAAAACGTGAACAAATCAATTCTTACAAGCGAATCAACTCGCCCGTAAAATGCTTCAACTGGACAAGCTCTTAGGCCTAAGTTCACATGTAACGCGCGTCAACGCACGATCAAATTTAAAGAGGGTACAGAACATGAGCGCTAACGCGCATTGCGAGCGCATCGTCACTACTCGTCAGTTTGGTTCGGTAGAACTTACGCGCGATCACCTGCGTCTAGAGACATTTTCTCTGAGCGCTGCGACACCTTTTTTTTTTTTTGGGTGGGAAATCATCAAATAACTTCTCCCGCTCTGGGCGGAGCGGGAGGGCGTGTCAGACTCTTACTGACTAAAACCCACCCGTGTTCCTTCGGTTGCCCTGTTGCCGGGGGCCACGATCTCCCTTTCGGTTTTCTTCGCAACCCCGGCAGGCATCGGCCCTAGCGGACCCCGTCAATTCTGCTGACATCTCTTTGAGGCGCGCGTGGAACACAACGCGCCGTCGACCCGGGCCTGGTCCTTATCGGACGGTGAGCTACCCATTGCTCATAGTCCGCAAGCCCGCGCCTACGGTGGCCGGAAATCGGCTTGCGACTCCCGACGCCCTGGGCGTCTCCTCCTGCGGCGGTTAGGGGCGTGAGGGCGCGAAATTTGCCTCTCCCTCACGCGTTCCGCCTCCTCCTTCGCGAGCATTACCGCTTCGCAGAAGGAGGTGACGGCCTCCCATTTCCTCTCGCTCCGTACCATGGCCTGAACCAGGGCCGGACGCGAGAGATCACCGCCGCCGATCGCCTCCACGAGGACACGGCGATGCTCCGCCCAAGCTGGGCAAACCTCCACCGTATGCTCTACCGTGTCTTCCGGGCGATCCACACAATGATGACACCCGGGCGTTTCCTCCCGCCTTTTCCTGTGCAGGAACCTCCCGAAACAGCCGTGTCCGGTGAGGACCTGCGTCAGGCGGAAGGTGAGGACGCCGTAGCGCCTCTCTAGCCACTCCTCAAAGAGGGGTCTTATCGCCGCAATTGTGGCGTGCCCAGCGCTGGGTTGCGACAATCGCATTCTCCATAACGCCATGAGATCCCGCCGGAGCTCTGTCCGCTGTGCCGTGATTTCTCGCGGCAGCGGAGTTAAGCCCCGGTGTTTCGCCTCCTCGCGCAACTCCCACAGGTGCGCGATGACCTTTGCCTCCAGATCCCATGGCGGTAATCCGGCAAGGAGGCGTTTGGCTCCCCTAGATTGGGCAGGAGCCGCTTCAATGCAGCCCCAGCCCGCTCCAGTCTGGGAGAGCGCTGCGACACCTAACGTCGTTATACTAACAACTGATCACATGCGCGCGCGTTAATTGTTACGTAAATATCAGGATGTCTAGACGCGCGGTTTGAAAACACGCGTCAAAATTTTTGAATTTGATGTGAATTGCTAGTGTGATTAATTTGATCTGAACTTCAAACAGTTTTTCTATTGCGCTATAACCAACACTACTACACTACTAAGATAAAAACGAAAAACAGCTAGGGTTCCTTCGTCATAAAAGCCAAACATATACTGCCACAGAATCTCTCTTTAACGTATTAGTCTAATCAGATTCATCCTCTAACACTCACTCCAACACACACACATACACTCACGCACACACAAACTTACATTCATTAAAACCTCCAACGTTTGTACTTTAACTTTTTAATTGTTTTACTTATATTACTCTAATACTCTCTTGTCTCTTTTTCTAATAAGCTCACTAATTGTTTGAATTTTTTGTTATTTGCTGTGATACCAGATGTAAGCTATCAAATGTGCAACTTTAAACAGGTGGGGACCTGGTGACCTGTATTACAGGTGTTACTACCTACCACAGGCACCAGCGATCCGCAACCAAAAATCGTTGGCTACTTCGTATGATGTAAATATTGTTTGTATTTTTTGGCTTCTGGTGAGAAATAAACAATTTTTATTATTATTGTTATTATTAATAATATAGATGAAAAAGAAGAACCACAAATAAATTGGGTTATGAGCAAAAGAATCATGGTGATGAAGGAAAGTTCCCTTATAATGCAAACAGATCCATAGGTAAAACAGCTAGTCACATGAAATAAATCAAATCGTTTCACAATAAACGCTATCCAATGACAAAACTGAATTAAAATAGACCTTCCACGAACGTTTGAGTTAGTAAAACTTTCAATGCAAAACTGTCATCGTTGGACTTGTAACCAAGGAGATTGGAAGGTATGTCAAGGGTGGCTTTTGGGTTTTCAAAGTGGATATTACGGAAGATGCAGCGTGTCTAGGCTCTAATTAAGATGGACTGACGGTCAGGGTAATTGCGTAACACACTTAGAGCTTGTCCAGATGACGCGATTTACGCGTGAGTCGAGTTCCGCGTAGGTCTAAAATTTTTTTTTTAGTCCGTCTTGTAGATTAATAAAAAATATTGAACACGTATTTTTTCTTTTTTTGAATCAAAAGATTACGGAGATATATTGAGTTAAAATGTGGCATGACGTCACGCCTTGCTAGATTTTATACTGCGTTGTGACGTAGCGAGCCCCCACTCTCCAACTTTAATGCGGGTTTTCTAACTTATTTTTGATTAATATGATAAAGTGAAAAATACGTGTCTAATATTTTTTTTATTATCTCAAAGACGGACTAAACAGAATTTCTTTTTTTTTTTAAACTACGACACAGGCCTATTGCACGATTGTGAGGTACTAGTGGTTCATACATTCCGTCCACATGCAGTAGCGCGTTTTGCTATTATACTCGCGCGTAAAAAAAACGTGAACAAATCAATTCTTACAAGCGAATCAACTCGCCCGTAAAATGCTTCAACTGGACAAGCTCTTAGGCCTAAGTTCACATGTAACGCGCGTCAACGCACGATCAAATTTAAAGAGGGTACAGAACATGAGCGCTAACGCGCATTGCGAGCGCATCGTCACTACTCGTCAGTTTGGTTCGGTAGAACTTACGCGCGATCACCTGCGTCTAGAGACATTTTCTCTGAGCGCTGCGACACCTTTTTTTTTTTTTGGGTGGGAAATCATCAAATAACTTCTCCCGCTCTGGGCGGAGCGGGAGGGCGTGTCAGACTCTTACTGACTAAAACCCACCCGTGTTCCTTCGGTTGCCCTGTTGCCGGGGGCCACGATCTCCCTTTCGGTTTTCTTCGCAACCCCGGCAGGCATCGGCCCTAGCGGACCCTGTCAATTCTGCTGACATCTCTTTGAGGCGCGCGTGGAACACAACGCGCCGTCGACCCGGGCCTAGTCCTTATCGGACGGTGAGCTACCCATTGCTCATAGTCCGCAAGCCCGCGCCTACGGTGGCCGGAAATCGGCTTGCGACTCCCGACGCCCTGGGCGTCTCCTCCTGCGGCGGTTAGGGGCGTGAGGGCGCGAAATTTGCCTCTCCCTCACGCGTTCCGCCTCCTCCTTCGCGAGCATTACCGCTTCGCAGAAGGAGGTGACGGCCTCCCATTTCCTCTCGCTCCGTACCATGGCCTGAACCAGGGCCGGACGCGAGAGATCACCGCCGCCGATCGCCTCCACGAGAACACGGCGATGCTCCGCCCAAGCTGGGCAAACCTCCACCGTATGCTCTACCGTGTCTTCCGGGCGATCCACACAATGATGACACCCGGGCGTTTCCTCCCGCCTTTTCCTGTGCAGGAACCTCCCGAAACAGCCGTGTCCGGTGAGGACCTGCGTCAGGCGGAAGGTGAGGACGCCGTAGCGCCTCTCTAGCCACTCCTCAAAGAGGGGTCTTATCGCCGCAATTGTGGCGTGCCCAGCGCTGGGTTGCGACAATCGCATTCTCCATAACGCCATGAGATCCCGCCGGAGCTCTGTCCGCTGTGCCGTGATTTCTCGCGGCAGCGGAGTTAAGCCCCGGTGTTTCGCCTCCTCGCGCAACTCCCACAGGTGCGCGAGGACCTTTGCCTCCAGATCCCATGGCGGTAATCCGGCAAGGAGGCGTTTGGCTCCCCTAGATTGGGCAGGAGCCGCTTCAATGCAGCCCCAGCCCGCTCCAGTCTGGGAGAGCGCTGCGACACCTAACGTCGTTATACTAACAACTGATCACATGCGCGCGCGTTAATTGTTACGTAAATATCAGGATGTCTAGACGCGCGGTTTGAAAACACGCGTCAAAATTTTGCCATCTGAACATAGTTTTAAGTACAATGGCAATTTGACCTTTCATTTTGACAATTCAGCAACATCAACTCTTTGCGTTATTTAGAAAGAAAGAACAATATTTTATTTGGGATACGCACACGAAATACAAACAATAATAACAACTAAAAAGGCGCATCTGAAACTAACAAAATTTTCGAATTATCGAAAGGAAAATAAATAAAAAATAATAAACGACCTGTGCGAAGCCAAAAAGGCACCTATCTCAGCATTGGCTGAGATATTAAAAAAAAATACCGCAGTGCTGGTATTCTGATAAGGCCCGCAGTGATGCCACGGACACACCTACGGACATATAAATCCCACTATGTGATTACAAAATAAATAAATAAGTAAGCAATAATTTCTAAAAAAAAAATTAAGTATTATGAAAACCGTAAATATGTACATAAATTTTGCAATCGGCTCATACACCCGACGGTCCTCCAACATGACTGTCCATTGTATAGACTATTGTCTATTGAATGATGCTTGACAAGTAAAGGGACGCGGGCGCACAGCATGATGTGTTTCAGTCCAGACTAAGCCCACAAGCTCTACAGTTCAATTGTATCATCAAAGATTTTTATTATTTGTTTTTTAGTAATACACACTTGCTTTTCCAATTCACTTAGACATTGGCAGAATGGTCGACATCGTCTTTGCTTGCCATGACAAAAAATATAATAAAATAGAATAGATATTATAGTCTGTGGTATAGTTTACATTGTATAAGTTTGTGCATTCGCATTTAGGTTGTCGAGCAGACGAATTTTTCAAATCTATGATGCAATTGATTAGGAATTTCCTTCAAAATCCTTCGGATTATCATTGAAAGTATTTAAAGTAATTTGGGTGCTGATCAAGCACCAGATATGGCACACGACCGGTCGATGGGGCGATGACTGAGAGAGGCTTATGGAGCAGCCTTCCACCAGTCGACGTATTTCTACAAAATGATGATTATGATGTTGCCTGCAATATGTTTTGATAACAAGTGTGATGGCTAAATAGTTAATAACAACCAGTTTCTGCAGTACGATACCTCATAGGTGGAAAATGGCTGTTGTACTTCAGAAAATGAAAAATGTATCTACCTAGTTTATCATTTTTTGTGACTTCAAATTACACATTTAATAGCTATAATATAAACGGTCACGCCCTTTATGTCCGGAGGCTTTCATTCGGGTATTAAGTTCTGTTTAATTTTTAGTTTTGCTTGAGAATTGATTTCGATGTTTTTTTGTTGGTATATTGGCGTGTGCTAGCTGACTTCAAGCAAATAATTGAATTTAATGTTTTGTGTTGTCTAATGTACATTATTTTGCATAATTACTATTGAATAGAATCAAGTTTTTATAACTGAACAGATGGCTCTGCTGCTGGGGCGTTTGTTGCGCCACTTCTTCCCAGCTAAAGCATTAGGAAGTTGAGAAGGGTGAGCGTTTTTGGGGGACTGTCTTGTGTAATTTTGACTTTTGAATTTTTACTCTTTACCGCCGCTGTAACCTGAATATTTGTGTTTTTGTAAATAATCTTTGTTGTCTATCTATCTACGACCGTGCAAAGAAATGGTACTTAGCAAAAGCACCTCAGAATTGGTACCACGTAAATGATGGTACTGACAACAGAAATGATGCTAAGAAATAAAGCTCAACACTGCGATGCCTCTGGTTGCCCCATCCACTTTCCTTCTTAAATCTTCATCTAAATCGAAGCTCGATAACCCAGCTAGGTAATTTTCTTTGTAGTACGTCGCAACTCAGAACTGCCCGCTATTTTCTTTTCAATTATTCATAGGGATCAAATTAGGGCGGTTCCAAGCTCATAGTTTAGTTTTAAATTCACTTTAAGTCAAGTTCTATGAGCTTTGTCGTCAAAGTGGATAAGAATAGATTATTTATAAGGTCAGTGGACTGGACTATGATTACTAAAAGTTGTTTATTACGGGAATCAGTAGCTTTAGCAAGAATCTAAGGATCTACGTGGATACAGTACAACTATGTTCCTAATGTCCCTCGGCAAACCTCGTATTTCGTCAGTCGTCAGATTTCTATCAGTTGCCCTTTGCAATTGGTGCAGACCGGACGCTCTCAATCGACTTGGAAGTATATAGAGTTGTTAATACTCTTTTAATTTAATGTAATTTATTTTAAAAATGGTAGGAAAGGTGCTAAAGTCACAGGCACAATAAATAGGTAAATAGTTTTAACACTCTATATGGTTCACACGAAAATCAAAACAATACAACAATAAATTACTTAGTTCTGAATTCAAATTATTATACAAGATAAAATTAATAATGATGGGCATGGAAATTAGCATTCGGTTGTGTTCGGAAATCCGATGATTCCCGAGGGACATAGTGACATAGACAAGAAAATAGAAATACAGTGATTAGTGATAAATGTATCCTTAGATTTTTGTTAATTATTGTTAATTTTTGCTTATTCCCGTTATATAAACAACGTAACTATTGTATAGAATTAAGTTAACATCACACCATTATTCCCTGTAGAGTTAAACAGAACACCCACATTTCACTAATTACGTTTAACAGAGGACGAGCCTATTGCCATCTACCGGGCACAAATCCAGTCTCCAACAGAATCAAGTTCTTCTTGCTGAACAGACAGCTGTTCTGCTGGGGAGTTTGTTGCTCCAATTCTTCTTCCCAGCTAAAGCACTAGGAAGTGGTGAATAGTGGGTGGGCGTATTGGGGAACTGTCTTATGTAATTTTGTCGTTCAAAAAGTGCTGATTCTCAGCCTAGTTTGAATTAAATGACTTTTGATTATGTTAGAGTAGCGTGTTACTCCCTAATATTATATACACTTGGTTAACTTACCTGCATGTTTAGTACAAATTGATTAAACTAGTATAAACATAACCTAATCTAATCCTACCTAATTTGGGGCTAATTTATTTCTAAAGCTATATAAGGCAAGCTGTTAGGAAATGATTTTCCTATCATTACATTTCAACGAAACGCTCTGTTATACCCAATCAACCAACCAACCAAACAAACTATCCAACCAACCGACCAACCAACGACCCACCCAACTAACCTACTAACCTATTTTTCTTACTTAATTCTTAATTCTTCACATAAATAGATTATCTTGAAAGTCGCCTTTTTTAATTTATTTTAACTTAACAAAAGAAGAAATAGAAAATTTTCATTCCATTTTCCAACCATGGAATTCAAATGATTCCCAAGGTCGAAATCATCTTCATCTGACCCAACTCTGACCTTATTAAATATCTCCAATGCGGGACAAAACACAAAAACATTACATTAGCATACCAAAAAGATATTTTCATTGAAGTTTTTTCATCATAAAAATCTGATGTGAAGTGCGAGTTGGACTTGCGCGCTGGAGGGTCGGTAGGTACCACTAAACTGTTTACCTTCTTTTTATTTTCTGTTTTAATATACTTCGCAGAATACAATCAGACCAAGTTTGACGCCGTTTTTTTTTTTTTTTTAATAAAAGGTGGGCAAGAAAACTTTGATTGGTGTTCTTTTTTAGGACCGATGAGATTGGGTGTACCATCGTGGTGAAATCATTGGTCAGCTAGACTGCGTTACCTATCTGTCCAGGTTGTTTTGAATCGGAGTATGTTTCAGGTAAACGCTGCTCGTGGAGACTCCTTTCATGCACCCCGCGCACCACGCGGCCACCTACTGGGCTCAAAAAATATTTTAAAAAGTACCATCTATACGAAAACTAATTCACCTCGATAGCAACCATAGTCTCACACTATTCTGTAAAAATTACAGCTAGCCACGCTAAGTCTGCAATGGAATAAATGGGCAACCCCACAAAGTTTTATATATGGTAAACTTTTACATCAGTTAGCTGTAAGTTGTTTTCAATAAAGAAGTTGTTTAAAATAAAGAAGGAAAATGGTTAAACCTATTAAATGTAGAGTGCGGGAGTTATTATATAATTTATGATAATTATGTAAATTCCAAGATGTTGAAGGAACAGCACGATGTCGTCCTTAATAAAAAAAACATCTATTTTTACAAGATATCGAAAAGTTGACGTCGACTTACAAGGAATAAATCAGAATTTAAACAAAATATAAACTATCAAAAAAACAAAGACAAATAAAGTATCAAATTCTTTTTTCGTAGCATAGATGGTGGTGCAGTCTACAGATTTTTAAATTCCACCGTTATGCAGACGTAGCGTGGCCAGACTATCTAACTATTACAGTTCTTTAAATCTAGCCTTGAGCAATGATGGCCCAGTGGTAATGGCCGAGACTTAGGAGTTGTAGATCATAGATTCGGACCCTAACAGGCGCTTTATTTGCGTAAATTATTTCATCACCACTGCTCTCAAAACGGTGAAGACAAAACATCGTGAGAAATCCGACATGTCCTAGAACCAAAATTGAAGACATGCGACACCCACCAACCTGCACTGGGCCAGCGTGGTGAATGACGGCCCACTCCCTTTCATAGAGAGGAGGCCTGTATCCCAGCAGTGGGAACATTATAGGCTGATTATAAAATTAATCTAGCCTTGCGAAAAACAGACAGACATAGTACCTACTTATGGTTTGTGATACTGGTCAGATCTTATCTACCAGGGCTTATTTTTATTCTTATATTTTCAATTGCTTTTGAAGATTTTTTGTACATTGTTCTCACATATAGAAGCAACAAGAATGATGTACCCAGGATTTTGTAATATCTATATTTAAAAGAGTGTCCTTGGAGTTTCTTGTCCGTTAATCTCCATAGAGATCTACGTTTTGGAATGGGCAATTAGCTTCAACTTTGTGACTAACTCACAGACTCTTTGACAATTCAAAAGTGCCTGTAAATGGTTTAATTGAAATAAATACCTTGAGTTTGGTCCCGTTTCAACATTTTGAGTACGGAACCCCGAAAGCGTACGAAATAATGATGGAGGACTTGTGTAACAAAAATATTCGTTGGTCTGTTCCTCTCAAGGGTCGGGACGTACTTGAATAATATCCATTTGTATTCGCAATAAGACATGAAATCATTTTTTCCTGTAACTGTGGTAGTTTGTATTCAAATATACCTATTTCACGATGTTTGGAAACAAATACATTATAAGAAACGGCGTAAGACTGCGATTTTTTTTAAGGGATATTCATTGGGTTTGAATAGGTAGGTCTTCTTTTCGTGTGGTTAGTGACTAATCTGGTGTCAGAGTTTTAAAGCCGCCCACGGGCCTCTGACTTGGCTTCACATGCCGTCGAGAAATACCGCTCAGGCATGCCGGTTTCCTCACGATGTTTTCCTTCACCATTTTTGAAGCAAATGATACATACACACATGAATCCTAAAAGTCAAAGGTGCGTGCCTTGGGTTCGAACTCGAGACCTATGACTTGGCAGTCCGACGGTCACACCACTAAGCTAACAGGTAGGTAAAGGTCCGTGAAATAAAATCGTAAGCAAATTAAATACACGACAAAACACGACAAATTGATGTAGGTTATCAATTTGCTTTACAATTAATTTCCCTGACTGTGCCTATAACCGTTTTGAAGCCATTTTTAAATTATTTATTTGCATCTTGCAGGTCAACCTAGGAGTTTGTCGGCTAGTTAAACGGACTTTCCTGTGGCTGCCTCAATAAATTAAAACTTTCAGACAAGGCATACAACTTACAAACTAAGCGACAACACGCTAAGGGCACCCCCTGTGGGATACGAGCCTCGGCTTAGGTCATCGCTGGGGGAGAACAGCAAGGAACAGGCTGGATTGGATTAAGTTTTGAAGCCAATGATTATTATAATGATTTAATTATCGTAATCACAATTACTGTTAGCAGTGGTATTGTGGCGACATCTACATCGTCACATGCGAACTACGCATCAAAGAACTGACGTCACACAGCATCCTGACGTCACACAAATCCTACATCGCGCAATTAGAGTTTACCGCGCGAACAACATAACAATATATAAGACTATCCGACATCAATTGTTGGGCAGTTGCCCGCCAGACACGACACCCGTCTGGTCGGAGGATCCACCCTTTTCTTTAGAGCATGAGTGAAATTTACACCCTGTTCCTCATACCTCTAAAGTATCAATAATTGCAACAACATTCTGAACTTAACATAAGGCCTATAATTCTTCAGAGGGGTTAGCAGAGATGTATTGTGATGATATAATAACACTCATCTTTTGCCATTTATGTTTAGGATTAGGTCAGAAATTATTTCTAACTCTGATCAAATTAATATTTATCAGTAAAATCTTTTATGTATTTTTACAAAGCATTCGTTTCCAGAAATAATGATGATCACTTGACAATAAAGGTGGTCAGAAGCCCGAACGTCTGACATCCAGTCTTACTAATGGGATCATCTTACCCAGGCTGGGAGATCAGAAAGTCAGTCGCTCCGTGTAAAATACTGGTATCCAGCTGCATTCGGTTAGACTGGAAGCTGACCCAACATAGTTGACATAAAAGACAGCTGTATTTAAAAATACTTCCAGAAACCGGTTCTTATACTCGTACAAATAACAGTGACGAAAAATCGCACCAAAAAGTCGCAAACTCGCGTGAAAACTTATTACTCCGCTCTGGGAACGAGTTTCATGCGATACCTTCATTCAGGAAATTGAGTTTCATGTAAAGTTGTGTTAAATTTCAGTTGAGAGCTGTTTCAGTTGTTTTATTTACTGTAGTTACGAGTTACGACTCTGCTGAGACCGTTGTGGAAGTAGGGTGTGATTATACGGGGGTGCGCTTATGTACTGAATTGTTAAATCGTTTTAGGTTTAAAATAGGTGGGAACAAACGCGTTGAGTGACCCCGGTGGAGCAAAAATAGATAAGTAACGTCAGCGAAATTTATTAATTACCAAATTAACTTCCAAATTTAATTATCTGTTTAATCAAATCAAATTAAATCTTGGCGTAGTGTCAATTTGATAAGCAATTAATTTATTACTTTAGTTATTACTCTGCTGCCCGAAAGTCAGGAAGTCTGACAACCAGTCTTACCAAGGGGTATCGTATTACCCAGTAATTGGGTTGTAGAGGTCAGATAGGCAGTCGCTCCATGTAAAATATTGGTATTCGGCTGCATCCGGTTAGACGGGAAACCGATCCCAACATAATTGGGCTAGGCTGATTGATCTGATTTGAATCTAATACCAATGAGCTGTGGGTCAAAAATAACCACTATGTGGAGCTGTGCTTTCCGAGGTACGGAGGAGTCTCGGTATGTAAAGATGGTCACCCATCCTTGGCAACGATAACCCGAATTTTAATGATTTTATACTGAAGATCACGTCTAAACGAACTTGCTAGAAGAGGATCTAGCACGGCAGTCTGTGGACCCGAACCTATCGTACCAATCCCCTTCAACCAAATACGCAGGTGGCTACAGGAATTCAACCTCACACAAGCGGAGTACTGGTGGACCTCGACACCGGGCTGCAGGCAGTCCAAGGTAGCTATGCCATCCCTGGATAGCAAGTTAACCAGGAGTCTTTTACGCCTGGACAGGAACGGCCTGCGCCTGGTGACGGGGACCATCACAGGACACTGCTCGCTAAACAAACACTTCCACACGATAGGCATAACGGACAGTCCTCTGTGCAGGGCGTGCATGGAGGCTGAGGAAACCGTTGCGCACGTGCTCTTTGAATGCACAGGCGTCACCCAGATTAGAACAGAAACCCTCGGGTCACCCAGATCTTTCACAGATGTTCTAAACAGACCAGGAGTTTTGATTAACTTCTGGAGGGAGGTTGGCTGGTTGGAATAACCCCCCAAGCGGCCGCCATGGCCCACGTACAATGGTCCACCTGACGGATTAAGTGCAGAAACCAAACCCCATAACATAGAAGTCATAAAAGTCACGTCTAAACGCGTAGTGTTAATGATTTGGAAAAATATATGTTAAATTAGAGCATTTTTTAATAATTTAATATAGGAATATTTTAGATTATGGTTACAGTACATAGTGAAATTAATTTGTAAAGTTAGGTCTAATGCAGATAAAAAACAGAGAATCACGGAAAATCTATCAAGCGTATTTTTCTGAAACCTTCACCATTTTAAAGATAACTTAACTATTGATCTTCTAAAATACGTGTTTTATTAAAATACTTTTTTTTTCGTATAATAAATAAATAATGCGTCTAATTTGGGACAGCGCTCCTTGATGGGCGAGTCCTATTACTGGCTGGACGTACGACGCGTTGCGTGAGCTCAGTACAGAACACGCAAGCTAACCACTCAAGGTCACGGTCATATAACTGCGTCTTAACCTGATGCATCGACCCGTGGGGCTTATATTACTTAGCCACGACCTCCTGCATTGGAATTAGAGTAACTAACCAATAACTCACTGTTACTGGCAGCTGCAAAGGTACTTAGTAGAACTTAATCTGATATAGTATCGTAACGTTCATCACTTTCGATATTAATAATATTAAATACAGAATCGCGATCAGACGGAGTCGCATCTCTAATAACCGGGTACATACTGCTCTGTGTATCGCGAGATACATCTGAAGATTTGGTGAGATACACTGAAGGTCGTGAAGGCTTCAAAATCTTGCCGGAGAAGTAATGTTGTTAAGGAATTGACTTTTGTCGGAAAAGAGTCAAACCTTTTTTATTTGGTTTTAAAACGGGAGGTTATGTAGTTGACACTTTTAACGCACTGTTTTCAATCAGCAGCAGCTTATTTGCGTAACACACTTAGAATGGTAATCCTTTTAATTTTGACAATTTAACAATATTCATTGCGTTATTAACGTTGTCGAGCAGACAATTTTTTCTAATACATCAAGCAATGTTTTATGAATTTCCTTCAAAATATTTCGGATTGTGATTGTGAGTGTGTTACGCCACTGGGGTGCTGGTTTCGTTTTGCCCCCGACTTGGCGTATCTATAAGTATGGATCTAACTTAAGATGCTAAACACTGGATCATAATATCACAAAAGTCACAATATAACACATGAAGTACCTCCACTCGTGTTAAAAATATAACAGACGTTTGACATAATAATTTAGGTTTCAGAGTGTTTTTATAAACATTCTGCGACTTCTAATATTTAAATTCATAACTCAATAATGAAAACTCGCCAGTCTGTCCATCAAACTGTTATAAAAATAGCCCTTTCCTAAACCTTGCGCGAAAAACAGTGTTATTTTGTTGTGTTATTAAAACGTAAATTTTTCTGACCTATCTTTTTTTAGAAATTATAACTACCTACCTACTTATTTGTTGAATTAAAAGATTATAGATGTAGTTAAAATGTATTTGCATTTCGAATCATTGCATAACATTTGTATTTTATGATCTTTTTTTTTTGATCTTGTCAGGTGGCGTTCTACAGTTTCTGCCTACCCCCATAGGCGTGAATTTATTATTGTAAAAATTGCTGTGCCCTTACAGTATTGTTTTCACGTGCCCTTGGAACCCTGGACCTACGACCCTTAAAAGTGTTATAACTTTTTTATACCACATGAGACTTATGAATATTTAAATTAGACATTTTGTTTGTCACTGTTAAAAAAAAAACTGTTTTTTTTTTAAATTTTATTATAACCAACGTTTTTATGTTCCATATTAAGTTCCTGGGATGTAAGTAAATAATAACCTTTTTTCAGACAGCGAAACATTCTACTAAAATATCGTTAAGATAAATCCGAAGAATACTTGCCCTTTTAAGTTGCGTTGTCAATATTAATATATTTAATGATATCGATTTGTCTATCAGTGACTATTAATAATCGTGCACCTGTTCTGATAAGCATGTTGAGTGGAAGTATACAATTCAAGTAGTGGTTGAGTTACATTAAATATTTTTGGTATTTTAAGGGTTGTGCAGACCAGCGCGATATCGCGGGCGCTACAAGGTTCGCACTGCCTGTAGCGCCCGCAATATCGCGCTGGTCTGCACGAGCCTTGAATCTTCTTAAGATCTAAAGCATTCCATAGGTTAATACAGACGAAATGTGGGTGCAATCTACACTACTGCTTATCCGTTCAGGGAATACAAGCATGGTGTTATGAATATTTTTTAATAGGTGCAAGCTTATTTAATAAATAATGAATATAATTTTAGAAAAAAAGGAAGCGTTTTACGATCTTATCTTATTTGGCGGAGAATGACCCTCCGTTCGTAGATATAGGAAAAAACCTGACTACCAGTCTTACCAAAGAGCTATCGTATTACCCAGTAACTGGGTTGTGGAGGTCAGATAAAAAAAAATAGTATTCAGCTGCACCCGGTTAGGCTGGAAGCGGACCCCAATACAGATGTGAAAAGGCTAGGCACATGATGAGATCAATGCGATGTATAGAAAACTAGCTGCGCCTCGCTGTTTCACCCGCATAAATCTGAATCCCGTAAGAATATCGTGATAAAAAGTATCATATGTCCTAACCCAGATCATGGTCTAACAATGTGCCAAATTTCATCCTAATCCGTTGAGCCGTTTTACCGTGAAAGCGTAATACTGCAGCCTCGTCTGCGTCTATTGAGACGCAGCTTTGCACAGTGATACGATACACGCAGATGTGGTCAACCATTATCGGCTATCGTCGCAATAGTTCAGGCTGCGTAGCACTTATCGCCCGGGTACATAAAAGGGTTTTAGAGCACTAACGCTAATCTGACCACCGCATTAGCGCGATAACTTTTTAGCGAGCAAAACATACAAAGCTTCGGAACGCATTGTTTCGTCACGATAGACGCAAACTAACAAACTCGCTTTCGCATTAATAATACCTATTAGTAAAGATTATCAAAAAATAAGCCATATATAAACGACAGCTTTCCCCATCGGGCAAAATGTCGAAATTCCGCACAAAATTTTATCCCCTATTTAACCACTATAAAGAATGACATTTCAAAAATACTTCATTATTGCTCAGCATAACAGCATAATCAGCCTAGAATGTTCCCTACACAGCGTGCATTCGTCTAATCATGACATATGCGAGTGCCGTCTTTGCTCATGCAAAACCCCATCATATCCATAGGATGCAAACCCTCCAAAACCGATTCCTCCGTAGGGCCACTGGCTCCCCCTGGTACGTTAGGAACGAGAGTCTCCATCTCGACCTAAAAATTCCCACTATCCACTAATTCCTAAAACACCTTGCAAAGCGTTTCTTTGATTCCGCGGTCAAACATCGCAACCCTCTGGTTGTCGAGGCCGCCAGTTATGTCCCAAGTAGGATTAGTCGTACCTGCCGTCCTAGGCACATTCTCACAGACCCTGATGACCCCATAACCCTCCTCCAAGAGAGCAATAGGGCCACAAGTACAGTGAGCGTGGTCATTCCGACCTCGCTGCCGAGGTCCTTTTCTATCGCGTCCGCGCCCCCAAGTAAATGATACTCCTCCCCGACCCTTGCTCGAAAACGAGGTGCCAGCAGTTGTTGCAGCTGTGCACGTAGTTTTAAATTCCCCGATTAATAATCATGATTAAAACTTTGATCCAGCCCGTCCCATCTTTGATGTCCTCCCTCCGGTGACGCCCTAAGCCGAGGCTCGTACCCCACAGGGGGTGCCCTTATCCAGCGTTCACCTAGCTTTTTAACTTAGTTTGTATGCCCCTGGCTGGAGGCTTTGAATGTAGCAGCTTAACGCAACCACAGGATTGACTGGTTAAATAGTCATGACCTCAGAGGTCATCTATGAGATGCCCTACAGAAAAAAAAAGAATGTTCCCAGTCCCACTGCTGGGACACAGGCCTCCTCTCTGTGAGAGGGAGTGAGCCGTAATCCACCACGCGGGCCCAGTGCGGGTTGATAATTCAAATTCAAAATCAAAATATTTTATTTCACATAAACCTACATGGGCACTTATGAAAAGTTAGAAGCGAGGTGCACGGTTCACACACAAAGAATACAGTGTTACTAGGTATGGGAGGATAATGTAGGTCTTCAACAAGTAGAAGGGAAGACATGCCGGTTTCCTCACGATGTATTCCTTCACCGTTTTGAGAGCAGTGATGATGAAATAATTTACACTAAGTAAATCGCCTGTCTAGGTTCGAACCTACAACTCGGTAAGTCGCGGCCGTTACCACTGGGCCACAACTGCTTACTTCCAGTATAAATAGAATTCTTGTGCAAAATTTCATGCTTCTAGACCCAGCAGGTACCCGGCTTGGGCGGAGCATCGCCGTGTCCTCATGGAGGCGATCGGCGGCGGTGATCTATCGCGTCCAGCCCTGGTTCAGGCCATAGTATGGAGCGAGAGGGCATGGGAGGCCGTCACCTTCTTCTGCGAAGCAGTAATGCTCGCGAAGGAGGACGCGGAACGCGTGAGGGAGAGGCAAATTTCGCGCCCTCACGCCCCTTACTGCCGCAGGAGACGCCTTGGGCGTCGGGAATCGCAGGCCGATTCCCGGCCACCGTAGGCGCGGGCTTGCGTACGGTGAGCAATGGGTAGCTGGCCGTCCGATAAGGACCAGGCCCGAATCGACGGCGCGTTGTATTCCATACGCGCCTCAAAGAGAGGTCAGCAGAACTGACGGGGCCGCTAGGGCCGATGCCTGCCGGGGTCGCAGGAAAGTCCGAAAGGGATACCGTGGCCCCTGGCAATACAGGCAGCTGAAGGAACACGGGTGGATTTAGTCCCGCTCCGCCCAGAGATGGAGAAGTTATTTGATCATTTCCTACCCAAAAAAAAGAAAAAAGATCCAGCCGCTGGCTGTGCGTTGTAAAGAATTTAAGATTTTTAGTAACTAAAAGAAGATGAAGTCTCGGCACATGTTTGAAATCTAAGCGAGGCCAATATGTATTTTTTTTTAAAACGCTACTCGCGCGCATAAGTCACAAAAAAACATTCCTTTTTCAAACACTATCCTAATTTCTTTTCAACAAACGCCATCTACCTTCTCACCCGGGAACCGATCCCGGACCAACCCTCTCTAACAGATCGATGTAGTTATAAATAAACCGTCTAGCCGGGGTGGGGCTACCCCAAGGCACAGAGTAGATAATAGTGCAGAAGCTCCATATAACGCGCGCGCACGTAAACGCGTTTGTACAGTCAAGACTTTTATATCTTCGTCAATTTTCAAATTCTTTCCTAAGTCAGGACACTTATTATCTTATGAAGCTATGGCACTGAGCAGACTAATGTATAGAAAACGATATTTCATTGACCAATGTCGATTTGACATCAACCTAATACCTAAATCTATTTTTCTTTCTTTCTTTGTAATGACCTTGCCATTTTATGAAATATAAATCAATTTATTTTTAATTTAATTTTCAGAATTTTTCAATGTCACATTTTTTATTCAGTCCCACATGTAAACAAGATGGCTGAATATCATTCTGCGGTATTAACATTACGACGCATTAAACAGACCGTTCACTGTAACTCGTCCCTTGCCATCATGTTTGCTTGTCAAGCAGTTTCAATAATAATAGAGTTCAAAATGGCGATTGACAGAACAGTGTTCCCAATCGCGACACGGGACAAGTTTTAATGAACGCACTGTATAATTCTGAGTCGGTAAAGCAGATTATATCGTGCAAAGAGAAGACAAAAATTGTCCTTAAGGTGAAGAACATAGTTTAGCTGTGACTGTATGGAGATTACTAAGGGTTATACTAAAAGGGTTATTTATTAAACAATGGAATGAGGTTGGAGGAATAAAATGAAAAGCACTAAAAATAATATAAGATCTAAACTATTAGCTTTGAATGTTCGCCACATTGAAAAAATATTAAACTAAAAGTTAAGCTCATTTTGTATAATTTATTAATGAAACAGTATTGGATAGTACTTTAGTTTTATTGAACGGTGCACAGTAAACGGTAAATCTATCTATATATATAAAAATGAATCCCTATTTCCCTTGGTCACGACATCACACTAAAAGGGCTGAACGGATTTGGATGAAATTTGGGATATGGATAGACCTTGACCCGGAGAAGGACATGGGATACTTTTTATCCCGATATTTTTACGGGATCGAGACTTATGCGGGTGAAACCGCGGGGCGCAGCTAGTAAATTATAAAATACATAGATCTCAAACGAATGCGAGTACGCTTGCACGCGCTGTACGTGAAATGTGCCTATGTGTGCGTGCAGTTTTGCTCATTGCATGAAGCTGACCTTCTGTACATATCTACTTTATGGCCAAAAGGCCGATGACCTCAATGCATGGCTCTTTGATTCCTGCTCTATACTTTATGGGGTGACTTTTGCTTCAGTACAGAGGCCGGGCAAGTGCGAGTTGAGTATGACGTGATTTTAATTTTATATGGAAATTCAATGTTACAGATTTGATACAGAATATTTTAAATACTTCAGTATTCGCCACATTTGTAGGTATCTAGTATGACTAAGATTATGTCTGTACTTTATTAAGAGACTTTAACCTCTGAGTTTGTTTCGACATTTTTTTCTCAGAGCCAGTCAGACAGAAAATGTCGACTCCATCTAAGCTATTTAAATGGTTCCAATGTCCTATCTACAAAATAAACAATGTCTTTTCTCATATAATGCGGGGGAATTCAAATTAAATTAATTAATTAATATTCCAGAATCAATGACAAACAACGATATTTTTCACGCAATAGTATGTTCATTTGTTTCTTGCCAGTCAAATCAAAATTTAAATAATATCTTTGATAAGTTACCTCCTTGGTTGTCATGTGTCAACGTAAAAATTTCGTTCCATTTTTAAATAACACGACAGATATGAGTTTTCATAACACGACAGATATAGATTTCATACAAATATTGCCGGCCGCCTAATCGTATGTATTTGACCAGTACAGCATTTTCGATTTATCTTCCGTTGGACAGATAATTTGCAAGAAAAATGTTTTTGCTGACCCCAACATAGTTGGAAATGATCTAGGCAGAATGATGGTGATGTTATAGAAGACTTTATTTTTTCTTTTTTGAAAACAATATATTTAAATGGTTTGGTCATGTTGAAAGGATGAATGAAAGGCGACTAGCTGAGTGGAAACCGTGGGAGGACACTCCCTAGAAGGACATATAGTGACCTTATAGGTGATGTTTTTCAGAAAGGTCAGGTGCGTAGTACTCGCAACCGGCGTGCGTGTATGACCAGATGTATGAACGTAAACGAAGCAAAAGGAGTATGTAAGGATCGTAACAAGTGGCGCTCTGTAGTTTCTGCCTACCCCCGGAAGGCGTGAGTTTACGTATCATTGTATATATTATTTTTCTCTAGTGCTAGAATTAAATGCAGTTCATAAAATGTGTTTGACACTAATTCGTAGTTATTTCAAAGGAAACCTTCAGGTTCCTTTCAGGTAACTAGTTTAAACTAACCGTAAAAACGTTTTCGGGATATAACTCTTTCTTGAAAACTCCTTTGAGAAATTTTTCTTTAACACCAGGATTTTTAACAAAAGTAATTCCTTTTTAGGGTTCCGTACACGAAGGGTGCAAACGGAACCCTATTACTAAGCCTCCGCTGTCCGTTCGTCTGTCTGTCAGCGGGCTGTATCTCATGAACCGTAATAGGTAGACAGTTGATTTTTTTTACAGATTGTGTATTTCCATTGCCGTTGTAACAAAAAATAATAAAAATAAAATAAAGTAAAAAATTTAACGGGATCCCCCATACAAAGAAACCTGTTATTTTTTTTACTAAAGTAAAAAAACATAGTGTTAAATATTTTACGGTGATACGGAACCCTTCGTGCTAACAATTTTTACCACTAACTAAAACCTAGCTAAGTGAAATAATTTAATTGAATTATTCTTCGAAAGAGATTTGTTAAATGTCCTTTGGAATAGGGCAATTAGGGCATTTGTTAATTGGGACCTATTTTGAAAGGGTTGAATAGATGACAAAAATGTTAACTCATTTTAAAAGAACCTATTATTTTAAGTCTCGTGTTTATACAGGGTGGTAATTTGAGATGGGCCATGAAGGGTCAGTTACCATCAGCTACAGGTAAATGTTTTTCTGAAACCATTCAAATCTTGGACAAATTGCTAAAGCTGATATTCATATGAGACGCTTCACTTTTCACCCGACTGCCCCAGAAGGAGGGTAATGTTTTTCGAGAGTATGTATGTTTGTATGTATGTAGTCTATTTCTTTGGCACGCTCTGTAGCCTAAACGGCTTGATGGATTTTAACATGTGAGGTGTCGTTAGATTCGTCTTAATTGTGAGAGTGACATAGCCTATATAATATTTATATATTGCATCTGCAAATCCAAAAAAAGGGGTAGGTTAAAAAAAAAAAAACAACATTATTGGTATCAAATAAAAGCTAATAATGAATCAATTCTATATATATAAATAAAACTAAAAAGATTGAAAAAAGAAAATTATTTAAAAAAACAAAAAACCCGACTGCAAAAACACATAACTGAAAAAAGAAAAACAAGCATTTTAATATTTAAAATTTTGGTATTGCAGGCGGGACAAGGTTCAGTTATGTGTTTTTGCAATCGAGTTTTTTTTTTTTTAATTTGTTTAATATTTTATGCACACAAATGTACAAAGACGGACTTATGCCATAGGCCATCAGAGGGCCATCTTTGCATTGTATGGACTCAATCTCCTTTGTATTATATAATTGAATAGCACAGGTGTGAGCACTATGTACTAAAGAGTTACCAAGTACCGGGTAATGTCTTGCATTGACTTGAATGTGCCCTGGCTGGCGGCTGTGAGTATGTCATGCTCACTCAAATATTTCGCTGATGGTGGCGCGTGTGTTAGATCATTTAGCTCCCTTCAAAATGGTTGAGCTGAATGGCGCTGATCCATTCGTCACATTCGTGAACGGGCACTGTCAGTTGGGACTGGTCATCTCTTAGTTGCTATGGCTTATTTTTATTTTTTTAATTGTTCTTTGTTTTATCTCTTTATTATGGACGTTTCTAACATGCACGTTTTTCTACATTGTTCTCACATGAATGATTTCAACATGAATGATGTAACCAATATTTTGTAAAAAAAAAAAAATTAAAAGAGTGTCCGTGGAGTTTCTTGCCCGTTCTTCTCCATAAGTACCTACTACGCTTTGGAATGGAGAACTAGCTTGATCTTTCTGACTGACCGACCCCTTGACAATTCAAAAGTACCTGTAATTGGTTTATTTGAAATAAGTGCTTTGAGTTTGAGCTCCACCCAGAGCGGGAGAAGTTATTTGATAATTTCCCACGCGAAAAAAGAAAAAAAAAACCGGTTCATGTGTCGATTTCTTGGGGAGGCTTATGTCCAGCTGTGGACGTCTTTCGGCTGAATGATAGTGATGATCATGAACCATGAAGTTTCTTGCCTTTTATTCAATATGGCAGACTAACTTTTGAACTAGCAACTAGCTTTAATTCTTTTTAGTAACTGACAGACTCTTTGACAATTTAAATATATCCGTATCGGACCGGATTTGGATGAAATTTGACACATAGATAGTTTAACCTAGATTAACAAATAGGATACTTCTGTACCCAATTCTGAAGTCCACGCAGATGACGTCTGGGAAGGTCGTCTATCATAAAATTAATCGAAGATCCCAACTTCAAAGTCAAGATTCAAAATTGACATCGATTCCTACGAAATACATCGTACACCGTTTGGTTTACGACGTAAATCGGGCTCGTCTGGTTATCTGGTTGCCGTCACCGCTCGGTTGGCTGGTTGCTCCCGGTTATTCGGTTACAGTCACACTGATTAGCACCTGACGCTCAACTTTTTGGGATGCGGTGCAAAGAGAAGCGGGGAGCGGTTTGAGGAATTTTTTTTAAACAATATAACGTAAGATATATTGGCATAAGGTATGTTTATGTCCCATGGCCTCAGAAGCAAATTTGTTGTCATTAAAACGTTTTTTATTCAAGTAGATATCAGACGTTTTACTTTTTGTTGATATTTGTCTTTTATTTGGCATCTTTCACTCAAAGTGAAACGTCTGGATAAAAAAAAATATATGTCAAAAATGTATTCATTAGTGATTAGTAAATGATTCTGAATTTCACTCGCTTACCGAGTAATCGAAAAATGGAATGAAAGGAGCAGATGAACGTTCATTCCTATGTAATTAAGTTGGTGTTGTGTGAACGTGGAATGAAACAATTCCTCGAGTGAAGCATCTGATATCAGCTTAACAGGACACAAATCTAGAGTCTGACTGAATTACTCCTTTAAAGCATTTCTGATTAAATGGTGCAAAAAATCTTTTGTATTTTGTGTGCATAAAAAATATAGTCCTCCATGCCGTATTTCGGCCTTGGCGGCCAATCTCAACAGAGAGTAGTCTTCGGCGCGGGAGATATTATAGTGCACAAGTGTGAGCGCTGACACAGATGCACTCTCTCTTCACTCACTCTCATAGTTCGATGGGACCGCAATCCGACACGACCGGAAAGAGATCAAGGAGGGAGGGGTTGGGAGGTGAGTTTAAAAAATACTGTGGTATCATCGCTGCGAGCTTTCGTTTGCGTCTGCGGCTAGTCGTTACGATAGACGTCGTGCAGGAAGCGATAATTTTCTTTGAGTATTCGAGAGAGACGGTCGTGTTGTTCATCATGTGAGTGAATATGGAGCATCTTGTTGCCCTTGCCATGGTGCTAATCATGCAAAGGCAAAGGTGCAGAGTACGCCCATCAAGACTGACGCTGAACTGTGGCATGCGACTATCGTTACGACATTATACGTTCGACGATCGATCGACATAAAACAGTCTGACATGGTGACATTTGAAACTACTTGATGAGTCCTATCGTTACGACGTTATACGGTCGACGATCGATCGACATAAAATAGTCTGACGTTGTGACATTTGAAACTACTTGATGAGTCCTATCGTTACGACGTTATACGTTCGACGATCGATCGACATAAAATAGTCTGACGTTGTGACATTTGAAACTACTTGATGAGTCCTATCGTTACGACGTTATACGTTCGACGATCGATCGACATAAAACAGTCTGACATGGTGACATTTGAAACTACTTGATGAGTCATATATTATTTACACTCGAGTACTGTAAAATCGCTACCCTATTCTAACTTGTTCTGTAAAAGCAGACATGTTCGCGTGACATGACAGGGAGCGGCGATTTTCTCGCAGAATTGATTAATTTATTAAGTTTCATATAATTACGGCGTCTTATTTGATCGGTAACGTCGTAACTTGTAGCTTTTGAAACAATTTAGTACCTACTAAAAAGGGACATCGAATTAAAATAACACTGATTAACAAAATTTAACTTTTTTTTTGCTTTATGAAGTTTATAAACTGTTTCTTAGTAATTTGAGTTTGCTGATTTCATATCTATCCTCAGTTAGTTAAGAAGAACTTGCTTAAACAATCCAAATAGTTTTTGTTCTGTTGGTGGTGAATATATGTTTCGAGAATGCCGTTTAAGTGCGTCTGACTTTATAAAAAGGCCTACTTGGACTTCTTTAGGACGCCATTACAAGTGTTTAGTAAGCCATGGATCCCAAATGTTGTATGTGGTAGTTGCGTCACATCATTGCGTTTATGGGCTAGTAAAAAAAGACCTACTAATCATCATGATGACTGTTATTTTTGTTGTGTTACTTACCCGAATTTAAAATCAGCTATTAGATAATTATATTACCCCTCTCCATATAAAATTAGGTCTGATAAAACAATTTGTAAAAGCTCTCAACAAGTATGGGGAATGTTGTAAATATATCAGTAAAATATTCCCGAAATTGAGCACAGAAAAATAAAAGCTGGTATTTTGACGGTCCTCAAATCATTCCCTGATTTGAGGACCTAAAAAGGATCAAAATGACTGTATGACAAATAAAGAGAAATCTGCATGGATTGAATTTGTTTGGGTTGTGCAAAATTTCTAAAAAAAATAAAAAGTCTTCAGACTACATTCAACACATTGAGCAGCTCATGTTGCTCGTTCAAAGACTAGGATGTAACAAGCATCATCTTCAGTCATTTAGACCGCTTCCCAGAAAATTTAGGCGATTTAAGCGAAGAACAAGGAGAACGCTTTCATCAGGACATTCGCACGATGGAAGAGCGATTACCAGGGTCGTTGGAATGCAAATATGATGGCTGATTACTGCTGGAGCATTCAAAACAAGGTTGAAGTTTTGATTCATGCAAGAAAATCTTATAAAAGAAAGTTTTTTTTCATGTTAGGTTAGAGAAACATTTTTTTCATTTTATGATTCGAGTATTTTTCGCAAAAAATGTAATATGTTAATATTTCAAAAACTAGAGCTGCTAGAGAAAAACTGACAACAGATTTGGAATCAGCGTAGCAGAATCATACAAAATCAAGTATGAAACTTCATAAAACAAAACTACTGCTTACCAGTGTAATAATACATAGATACATTTCTCGCTCCTTCTTCCCATGGGGTAAGCAGAAACTACGGTCATAATAATACATTTCAGCTTCAATTGGAATCTACTAAACATTGTAACAGCGAATCAATTTTCACGCCTCCCTCTAAGACCTAGGCTAAATATTTTTATATTTGGATATTCGAATAGCTTATGACCAGGTGCCATAAAGAATATGAATTAAAAAATTCCACTAATAAAAAAATTGTGTAACAACGCGATATTTCGCGGGTATCCTGGTAAGTTAATATACAGGGTAGCAGGGACATCGACGTGAAAACTGTTACCATGATTCTGAACCCCCTGACCTGAAAATTTCAAAAAAAAAAACTGCTGTTTCATAGAAAAGTGCACCTACGCTGTCAAAATGTGTACGTAAATGGTGGTAACGACTGTGCTTTTGTTTGTTTTGCTCGACTTGGAGGGGATACTGCCGTGCCCCCGATTACAAACTAAATCTAGCTTAGGAGGTTACCATACACTTGCTATCATCACCTACCTAATCTTTTCCCGTCTATGTTGGTTTCAGCTTCCAGTCTAACCGGATGCAACTAAATACCAATGTTTTAAATGTAGCGACTGTCTAGTTGAAGTCCATAACCCAATTACTGGTTAACATAATACATCTTGGTAAGACTGGTTATCAGACTGCCAGGCTACATTTCAGCTAGTTATTGGAATAATAAATAGTGGAAATTCGGTGGAAAATCCTCATGGATGTCCTCCGCCCTGGGGCGGGCGAAGGGGTCTGTCAGACTCCTACTGACTAAAAACCACCCCAGTGTTCCCTTCCCACACTTGGACCGGGGATCATGAGCTCTAGTGCGCCTTCCATGATCCTCAACTGGTGCCGGCCTGCTTTTGCGGACCACTTCATGCCCGCGGGTGGAGTGAGGTGCGGGTCCTGCTGGATGGGGGGTGGCGGACGTCCCCGAATCCACCGTCCCTCTGGATCCGTTTACGGGGGCTGGAAGAGGGCATTGTCTGCCCTCCGCTGACGTCCAATCCGCCTGCTACGGATCAGGAGAGTGGTCTCGATCTCCCTCTCCCTTTCCGCAGCCTCCTTCTGTGAAACTACGGTTTCACAGAAGGAGATCACTGCATCCCACGACTCGGCACTCCCGACCATCGAACGAGCGACAGCCGGCACGCCAGGTCGGCTCTGACTTCAGATACGAGGGCACGGCGCGGCTCCTCCCATGCGGCACACTCTGCCAGTGTATGCTGAGCCTGGCAGTCTTAAATCAAGCCTGGAGGGGGTCACTACCATACACTCAGCAGGTCAAAAATAGATGAAGAAAACACAACTGCCCTGCCAAAAAATGAACTAAAAAGTGATTAACAAGTTGTATTAGTTAATCTGTATATACAAAGTGAAAGGTCACTCATTTACTCGTTGACATAACATAACACATAACATCACGCCTTGTTTCCCCAACGGGTTGGGCAGGGGTGTCCCTGTAGCAGGTTCACCCACATTTCGCCAGTTATGTTTTAAGTCCCATATAATAGGGTATCAACCGGGCACAAATCCAAACTCCAGCCTTCTACTGAGAAATTTCAGATAGGAAAACCCAATAACGCTTACTCGTTGAGTAAACTGATAAATAAAATTGTTATTGCATTCGGGGGACCGTTGTGTTGTTGTGTCGAACACTTTTTAATCTAAGAGATATTTTTACCTATGTCACTCGGGATGATGTAAGGATTCTAACGATACCCCAAACATCAAAATCTGTCCAGACATTTAAAACTTATGGTGCCACAATGAAACTCACATACATACACGAACCCTGATAATATTACACTCCTTTTTGTGCAGTCGTGTGAAAAGTAAAGTGTCAAGCGATTTCGAACCAAGTCCAGTACAACTGCTAACTGTCAAATTAACTTACACATCAACTGCCTTGCAAATGATTACGGTACGACCCCTGAAAAAATACTGCCCCAGATCGAATCTTCAGAAAAAGTTTCTTAATGTTGACTGACATATAGGATTGTGGCCTGTCAGGGTCTGTCCATCTTAATTAGGTAGATACGTAAGTAAACTTTTACTGATGTTTTTAGAATCAAAGATGGCCGACTACCTGAACTGTGAATTCGTATCAATGCGTTAATTTGTTAGATATAAAACCGTTTTTTAGGGTTCCCTCAAAAGGAAAAAACGGACCCCTTATACGATCACTCGTGTGTCTGTCTATCTGTCCGTCTGTCACAGCCAATTTTCTCCAAATCTAATGGAGCGATTAAGTTTAAATTTGGTACACATATTATGTATTTGTGACCCAAACACGGACGTACAACATAAATAAATGAATTTTGAATAGGGGGTCACTTTTGGGGGGCAAGTAAGTTTTTTTTTAAGTTATACCGTGTGACATATCAAATGAGGACTTGTTGCGAGGATCTCAAATATATATATATTTTTTTTTACTTATTTTAAAATTAATACATTTAAAGATATTGTTTTAAGAAATTTGATGAAATTTGACCATTCCCCCCTTATCTCCGAAACTGCTGAGCCTAAAATGTTGAAAAAAATACAGAGAATGGTTATTTACTCATAGATTACAGGAAAAAACCTGTAAAAAGTCTATAGTCTTAGAATAATATGGTAAATCTCTCAATATTGTGCGTACAAACTTAAATTCGCAGTTGGAATGTATGAAAGAACATGTTTTTCAACTACAATGTTAAGTCTGTATTTGGGATTAATTTATCCCAACTACGGAACCCCTCATTGTGCGAGGTCCGACACGCACTTGGCCGATTTTTTTTCTGAGAGACGAAAATAGTCACCCATATTTTAGATTTATAAAGGTAGGTGGGTACTATATAGGTCAGTATTTTGATCCCAGAACAAGGCGAAGGCCTTTTCTTAAACCTACAGAGAACGTATATAATTATCATTAAAGGGGAACGCGCGCTAACCCGCCCGCAAAATTCAAAATTTATTACGTTTTTTTTTAGCTATTTTCCTGTCTGTTGATCAGGTCAGATTGTAAATTGATTAAAAATACGATTCACGACCGTAACAAACATAAATTTAAAGAATTATAATAATTAGAATCAGCAATACTACGTTCAGTTAGAATTGGCCTCAAATGTCATGATGATTTCATGATGATTTCATGAAATAGTAATTCAATAGGATTATAATGAACTTATCAACATAGCCCACAGAATAAGCAAGTGAAGTGGCAATGGGCCGGCCATTAGTCGTAGAACCGATGACCGTTGGGGTTGACGTGTTCTTGAGCGGAGACCGCGAATCAGCAAACGTAAGGTAGGACGCCCTCAGGCTAGCTGGAGCGACGATCTTCACAGGGTGGCTGGTAGCAGCTGGATGAGAGTTGCCGAGAATCGAGCTGAATGGCCTGCAATTGGAGAGGCCTATGTCCAGCAGTGGACTGCTATAGGCTGATGATGATGATATGAACTTAGAGAGTTGTATTTATGATTATAATTCTATAAATAAATATTTGTTAAGAATCATATTTAGATCGACATACAACCTGATAAACCACGCTTTTTTTTGGTGGAAAATTATCAAATAACTTCTCTTCTCTGGGCGGAGCGGGGGGGCGTGTCAGACTCTTACTACAACCACCCGTGTTCCTTCAGTTGCCTGTGTATTGCCAGGAGCCACGGTATCTCTTTTGCAGTTTCCAGCGACCCCGGCAGGCATCGGCTTTAGCGGACCCCGTCAATTGTGCTGACATCTCTTTGAGGCGCGCATGGAACACAAAGCGCCGTCGACCCGGGCCTGGTCCATATCGGACGGTGACCTACCCATTGCTCACCGTCCGCAAGCCCGCGCCTACGGTGGCCGGGAATCGGCCTGCGATTCCCGACGCCTGATAAACCAACCTAACGTGTAAATTGCAAAAAACCTTTAGTAAAATTGAATTTCGCAGGGTTGTGTTGTAGTGTTGGGTAACACTTTTGGCCTTATTAAGTCTTGTATGTCACGGTCGTTTAGTGCCTGATAGCCATTTCAGAGCATTTATATAAGTCCAGTGTAACCTAACCTAAAAATAAATAAATTCAATAAAGCAATAATTAATTTTAAGTTTCCTTTAATCGGTGCACGAGAAAATCAGGCCAACAATTGTGCATAATATTTGATAAACAGTGCACTATAAAAACGAATTCTGGCAGTTCTCCGAAATCCTGGAAAAATCGCGGTAGATTGAAATTCGGTGAACATTTTAACGTGATTTTACATCATGGAATATCTAGTTTTACTGGGGAGTTACGTGTGTCAATAATAAATATTGTACATGAATAAGATGGCGCATAAGAATTTCGGTTAGCGCAGTGGTTACGCGATTGACTGCTGCGCTGCGTGTCGCGGGTTCGATTCCCGCACGGAACAAATATTTGTATGACCTACAAGTAGTTTTTCCGGGACTGGCTGTTTGTGTATGTGATTTTAAATGTTTGTGTAAACGCACCCACAATACAGGAGAAATTCCTAGTGTGCGGCAACGATTTAAAAAAAATGATTTGACTACAATTGCTTAACACACTTTCAATCATGATCCGAAGGATTTTTAAATATATTCCTAGTCCATTGCTTCATACGTTTGAAAAATTCGTGTGCTCAACAACATAAATAACGCAATGAATGTTCTTGACTTATTAAAATGAATTACAATCTGACTATTTTCTTAATGTCCCTCGGGAATCATCGCATTTCCGAATACAGACGAATGCTAATTTCTATGTCCATCAATTATTAGATTTATCGTGTATAATAATTTGAATACAGAACTAAGTACTTTATTGTTGTTTTGTTTTGATTCCCGTGAGAACTACACAGACCTATAAAATTATTTTCTTTCCTGCAACATTAGCAGCTTTTCTCCCTTTTTTAAAATAAATTACATTAAGTCAAAAGAGTATTAACAAATCTATATACTTCCAAGTCGATCGACAGCGTCCGGTATGCACCAAGTGCCAAGGGCAACTGATAGACATCCGACGACTGACGAAACACGAAGTTTGCCGAGGGACATTAATAAAATAGTTATACTAGTACTCCGCTCTTTTGCCTTCACGAAATAGACATAAGTAGAAAAATATTATATTCCCTATCCACCCTTAGAAGATTACCTTCCCTAATTATAGTTTTTCCCATAGGATTCAACCTGACCTCAGAAATCTCATTAGTCCAATTCTATGGTGTAATTTCCCTGTGACAAGTAAATAAATATATCTAAAAATACATACATATTATAAACCCAAGCCTTTTCCTCCGGGGATAGGGAGAAATTAGAGAACGCCACGTGCTACGGTCCTTACATACTCCATTGTCCTATAATGTTCCCACTGCTGGGACAGGCATTCTCTCGGTGAGAGGGAGTGGGCCGTAATCGACCACGCGGGCCTAAAGCCAGTTGGTTGATGTCACATGTTTTTTTTTTGTTCCGATTACATTACGATGTTTTCCTTCACCATTTTGAGAGCAGTGGTGATGAAATTATATACAAAAAGTAAAGAGCCTGCCTCAGTACAAACCTACGACCTACAACTCTTAAGTCGCAACCACTGGGGACCACTGCGCCACGTCATTTTTTTTTTGGGTAGTGCATCTCGTAGTTGGCCTCTGAGATCATGACTACTTAACCGGGCTTTCCTGTGGGTGCCGTAAGCTACTACACGTAAAACCTCCAGCAATTATGCTAATTAAAACTAGGTGACCGCTCGCTAAGGGCACCCCCTGTGGGGTACCTCAGCTTAGGGCGTCAACCGGGGGAGGACATCAAGGATGGGACGTGCTGGGGCGCCACGTCCACGTTCATACAATAACTATACAATGTCGCCCCTGGGCATGTGGCCGCCCATATTTTTCTGAATACTCATAAAAAAATATCGAAAATTAACTTAACTGAAACACATACCCTCTCCATCATATATTATTACACCGAGCACTAGAAAATATTGAGCTTTGAGAGCTTAGAATTCTTAGCTGAAAGGCTCTTTTTAAGTCTCTTAATCTACCTAACATTTACCCAACTATATTGGGGTTGGCTATCAGTCTAACCAGAGGCAGCGGAACATCTACCAGTATTTTACATGGAGCGACTGCGTATCTGACGTCCGCAACCCTATTCCTACTAGGTAACACGATACCCCTTGGTAAGACTGGTTGTCAAACTACGCGTAACAACTGTCAAAGATTTACAAATGACAGCCGGGACCAACAGTTTCACATGCTTTCCGAGGCACGGAGGAGTCTCGGAATGTAAAGATCACCCATCCACGAACTGACCGCGGCAAGCGTAGATTTAGGCGGTACTAAGCGACTTTTAATTATTTTTTACACTGAAGATCACTAAACTAAATGATTTGGAAAAAAAAGTTATAAATTAGAGCATTGTCTTATTAATTTGTGAATGTTTGAGATTATGTTTAAATTACGATAGTGTAATTAATTTATAAAGTTATGTTTAACGCTGATAAAAATCTGAGAATCACGCATAATCTATCAAGCGCACTTTTCTGAAACTTTCACAATTTTTTAAGATAATTTAAGTATGTATCTTTTAGTATACGTGTTTTATTAGAATACCTCTTGTTTTACGTATAATAAATTAATAATGACTAATAATAATTAATAAGACTGCCCCGTTGGTCTAGTGGTCGCAAGCGCTACTGCTGAGCATGAGGTCCTGGGTTCGATTCCCAGGTCGGGCAAAGTGTTATTAGGTTTTTCTATCTGAAATTTCTCAGTAGCAGCCTGGAGACTGTATTTGTGCCCGGTTGATGGCAATAGGCTCGCCCCCTACATGGGACTTAAAACATAACTAGCGAAATGTGGGTGAACCTGCTACAGGGACACCTCTGCCCCACCCTTCGAGTAAACAAGGCGAGATGTTATGTTAAATTAATAATGGGTCTAATTTGGGACAGCACTCCTTGATAGATGAGTTCTATTACTGGCTGGACGTACGATGCGTCGCGTGAGCTCAGCACATGACACGCAAGCTAACTACTCAAGGTCACTGGCATATATCGGCGTCTTAAGTTTCGATCTACCCACACGGCTTTTGTTATTTCTCTCTCTATGTACCTTTATGAAATATTATCAACCTCTTATTAACCAATCTCTCATCATGACCACACACGACAAAACATGTCAATTTAGATCAACACTCCCTTTTGACGACTCAATGCCTCTCGGGTGCTCCTGCACAGTCTGTGCCGGATTGTAACGTATACTGTGACACGTAAGTTGACACGATCTGTGCATACTATCACGCTATGGAAGCTGGGTAATGTTGTGGTGTAATATGGTAGTTCACACTGGCTATTTGTAAGCGTGTTTCCAGCGAGGCGATTGTTTGCTCGTCGAGTGTGCGTAGTGAGCACGCCTCGTGTACGCAACGACTTCGCCGTGTTTGCGGAAAGAGAGCGATTGATCTAAGTGTACATTTGCACAAGAAAGAGCGAGATAAAAGAATGTAAAATATTGTGAAAATGCGGTGCGTGGCCGCGGTTAGCTCGCTTCGCACTCGCGGAGAGCATGTTCACAAACAGCTTCGCTGGAAACACGCTGGCAAATCGTCAGTGTGGTAGCGCTCTTACGCCTGTACTGTAGGTAAGGTAATATTTATAGTCAAGCAATATTGAGCCAGTTATGTTAAAGTTCCATGTAATTGGTGGCGAGCCTATTGCTAAAAACCAAGACCCCAGTACTATTTTTACGCAATTCCTGGTGAAAAACCCAATTAACACTTTGCCCGACCTTGGAATCGAACCCAAGACTACACTGTCAAAAGTCGCGCCTACGACCACTTACACCAACGACCATTTTGTTGAAAATTAATATTGCAAAAATTCTTTCGTAAAAATATCGAAGATTTGTAAACGCTGTTAAACACTAAAATAAAACACTACGTATATTTTGCAACAAGCCTACAAAAAATAAAATAAACTCGAATTCTTTCATACCTTCACGCTATCCACTTTATAAGCTAACATATAGCAGGTATCGTGTTACTAAGCACGCGATTCGAAAATAGAACGGCCGCCATCTTTAATTCGTTGACATAATGAAAATTGACAGGTTACTGAGATGTGGTGGGACAGACTGACACGCCGGTAGTCAGGCGATGGCAAATAAATGTAAGGATCGTACTATTTGGTAATCGAATAGTTTTCTTTCCTGGGTAAGATAATACATCTCTCTAAGTTAGAATTGGTCTATCGAACAACTTTTTCATGAAATCATGACATTTGAACTTAGAGAGATGTATTAATGATACTAATGGTTATAATTCTGTAAATATAAATATTTGCTAAGGTTGCGAATAATATTTTGATCAGGATACAACCTGAAAAGGACCTGAAAATTGCAAAAAAAAACCTACAGTATTTCTTAATGTTCCTCGGCAAACTTCGTGTTTTGTCAGCCTTCGGATTTATAACAATTGCCCTTTGCACTTGGTACAGACCAGACGCACTCAATCCACTTGGAATTATATAGAGTTGTTAATACTCTTTTAACTTAATGTAATTTATTTTTAAATGGGAGGTAATCTACTAAAGTCGCAGGCACAATAGATAGGAAAATAGTTTTACAAGCTCTATATAGTTCACACGGAAATCAAAACCAAACAACAAAAAAGAACTTAGTTCTGAATTAAAATTATTATACACGATAAATCTAATAATTGATGGACATGCAAATTTCATTCGTTTGTATTCGGAAATACGATGATTCCCGAGGGACATTAACAAAATATAAATACAGTAAGAAAATTTGAATTTCGCGGTCTACCTTTGTGGATCCACCTTAACGTAACGGAACGCGTGTCTTCCCCAATTGCTAAGGCAGAACTATAGATTAGTGCCATGCCATAGAATTAATGCTATAGCAGAAGCGTACACCCCTATTTCCTCAAATGTTCTTTAAGTTCCATGTAAGGAGCAAAAATATTGCCATAATGTACCAGGCAGAAATCCAGACTCCAGGCTACTGAGAAATTCCTATAGGGAAAAACCACAGGAGATCTTCTACAAAAATTTACCCTTTCCAATTATGGTCGAGGTCAAAACTGTGCAACTCACTTGTTTAAGACAAAACTGAACAACACGAGGCGACGAAATAGACACGAAACAAGTAAATACAAAGGCTTGCTTTATTTTAAACAACATAACATCGCGCTTGTAATCTCCGGCGGGGTTGGCAGAGCCGTAATAGTAAATCAAATCAAATCAATCAAATCAAAATATTTTAATTTCACATAGACCTACATGGGCACTTATGAAACATCATAAGCTAGGTGCACGGTTCCAATTGGTCGTTTCCTAATCCTATGGAGAAGAGCCGGCAAGAAACTCCACGGTAACTCTTTTAAAAATAATTGGCTTTTACAATTTTTTTCAAATAACAGTATGACTAGGTATGGGAGGACAGTGTAGGTATTTCAATAACTACCAGGTACTTAAGAAAATAGAAAATGGTCAACAAATCTACAGTCCACTAAGCCTACAGTGTTCTCACATTCACAAAATAGAATATAATCTATACAAAAGATATATAAATTAATAAAAATAAGAACCTCTTTTAATTAAACGCAATTACATTATTGCCATTACAACTGTAATAAATCTGAATAATTATCATGTGTAAAAAAGCCACTAATAAAGAGTTGAAATTAACTCGTAGGTATATAATGTCAAATAATTGAATGAATATGTCCAGGACGAATGTAAAAAAATAAATAAAATAAAAATAAATATGGTAATTTGGGAGCAGTTAATAGACTCTTACATAATTAAGCTCCATTTCGCCCAATTATCCAGACCCCATCATACAAATGTTATAAACTAGCTTGTGATGACTTCATCTGCGATCCAGGATGCCTATGTCCTTTTCCAGGTCAAGGTCTACCCCTGTGCCAAATTTCATCCAAATCCGTTTAGCCATTTTAGCGTGAAAGCGTAACAGACAAACTCATTTTCGCATTTATAATATTAGGATGCGAAGGTAACTCTGTCAATCTGTCTGTAATTTTTTGTAAGGTTCAACAGCTGAACGGATCTTAATGAAATTTGGCACACAGCTAGACCATCTCTGGCCTGGGTTAGGACATGAGATTTCCCGTGGAGTCATTTCTAACCTCCACGCTGTCGAAACCACGGACAAACGTTAGTTTTCATTAAATGTCCTTCGCAATAGGGGGCGACAAAATTTGCTTCAGAGAGTTTAATTTACTGGTTTCACAATGGCAAGGCCCGATAGCAGTTTTCCCAGTCCGATGATGGGAGCCAGACAATTTCTTCAACAATTATTGACGGCAACAGTTGCCGGAGGTAGTGGCGCACTCTAGCGTATAAACCAGACTGTTCTATTATAATGCTTGTTTTTCTCTTTTCATTTATGCGTTTTTACAGTCGCATTTTTGTTTTTTAAATTTTCTTTATTTCAAGCTTTTTAGTTTCGGTTCCGGTCATTAGTACGGAAACGAAACGAATCGCAAGCGCGCCAAAATCACGTGATCTACCCTCACCAAAAACGCGCTTCTACAGAGTCGTGATGTTTTAAGCCCACGACGAGGAGGATGCAGTCTCTGATCGCATCGGAGTTAAGACGTCGCGGAACTGTACTCGATACGTAATGCATAATTATTGTGTTAATTGTAATTTGTGATTATTGTGTTCATTTGTGGTTTTAATAAAAATCGTGTACCCAGTGTGTGTATTGCTAGTGTGATTAATTTGGTAGTAAATTATAATGTGATCTGAACTGCAAACGGTTTTTCTATTGCGCATTAACCAACACTACCCACAGTACGCCCACAGTAGTTAAAATATCACTGATAATAACGAAAGAGTCACACACCTTTATATAGCCTATATCACTCCCAGAATTAAGACGAATCTAACGACACCTCATATGCTAAAATCCTTGCAGCCGTTTAGGCTACAGAGCGTGCCAAAGAAATAGACATACATACATACATACATACTCTCGAAAAACATTACCCTCCTTATGGTGCAGTCGTGTAAAAGTAAAATTTGTAATGTTGTACATACAATATTAAAATTTTAGATTACCCCCTACATAGGGGGTAATCTTTGGAACTACTGATCTGATTCTGAACTGATGGGAAGCTACAATATTGCCGAGTGTCATACGATATAGTGTCTCTAGAATAGAATAGAATATTTTTATTTCATACGGAGTCTACACTCCGTCGCACGGACGCCGTCCGACGGAGTGTATGTTAGAACCTCGGACCAAATAAAAACCAAGACATAGCACTGTGAACAATACAGTGAAGCATGCCAAAACTACGCCTCCGCTCTGTGCATACACGCTACTATGCACACATGTAGCAAAAAAATATTTTTTCAAATCGGTCCAGCCGTCTTCTAGTAATTGGAAAACATACATAAAAATAAAAATACTCATATGACCCCTGTAAAAATTCGAATAACAATTTCGCACACTTAGCCATCGATTTCGATAATGCCCCCTTTGCAGTATTTAATTACTCATTTTTACCAACAATTTGAGTTACATTTGGTTTGCACCAGGCCTGGGTTTTTTTTTTCAGACATTATGAGCATTGTCCTTTCACGCGGGCGCGATTCGCGAGCAGAAGCTAGTTGCTCAATAGAGTACAGTATTGTGACGGTGTCTATATCAAGCAACAATTTTATTGCTACACGATGGCATAGGAAATTGCTTGACGTCATCGTGACGTCATATATTTAAACAATTGCTCAGAATCGAGTAATTAAGCTGCCCAGCTAATGAAGTGGGCTGGCTGAACATTTTGACTCCAACCCACAATAACTTCGTTTAGGCATAACATAAAGTTCTGCCTATACCATAAAATATTAGAAGGCGTGATACAGATCATATCAACTACATTATATTAGTGCGTCAGAATAAATATTTAACTTTTTAATGGTTCTACCACAGATTAGTACAGATGGGACACTCCGCAAAAACATTTAAATAAATTGACTCTTGTTGTGACACAATAAAGTGCAATTCACGTCGCGCAGCGCTAATTACCTACAGGGGTCCTAAACGGCCACATTATGCAATTCCTCTAAAAGCAATTCATTTTCTGAATTCCCAGCAATTCCTCTATGATGACACGTATTTTAGCTGAATCATATATTCAATTCAATTCATATCAGAATATGTATGGTGTAAATATTGCCGCATTAAAAAAATGAAAACCGTAATTTTACTGGATAGTTTTTCTTTACAGTTTTTATTAAAAAAATGAGATTTTTATTTTTTATTTCTACAGTTTAAATGAATAACATTTAAACTGTAGAAATAAAAAATAAAAATCTTATTTTCTCTTACTTAATTAAAATACAAAACTGTCAAACACATGAATTGCGTAATAAGAATTGAACGCAGATAATATTATGAATTGTCAGATTGTGTAATTCATAATATTATCATATTATGATTCTGCCAAAGCGGCTATTTTAAGCCCCCAGTTATATTGACCTAGAAGTTGTCTCACTTTATACCGCGTGACTTATATCTTCTGATCTGACTACGTTACGCCCACTGAATTTGACAAGTCACGCCCGCCGCGTACCTACTTGTAGCTTCATACTTAAAATGCAGAGTGTCCCATCTGTATTCATCTGTGGTTATACTTAATTGATATTTCAACGATGTACCCACACACGGGTTAAGGCGAAGTTTTTTAACGCAAGGCACCCATTAGATACACTATCAATCTGGGTAGCGAGCGTTCCGATGATCTTGAATCAGTTATGTATACGTATCGTTAATGCGAATTTTGAATCGAAAATACAGTGTTCTTCATCATTTTTGCGCGAAACAAATATTACTTACCGTTTCAAAATCGGGATGATGACATTTTTTTTTCCTTCAAGTTGATTATTATAAGATATTGGACACGTATTTATTTATTTTTTTACTTAATCAAAAGACTACAGGATTACAGTCAGAAATTAAGACGTAGGTACAAAAATTGACAAGGTAAAGCCGTGGTCGCACGCCATTTTAATTTTGTATGTGTACAGGCATGCGACCACGTCTTAACCTTGACCATTTTTGTACCCATGTTTTGATTTTTGTCTGAAATATTTTCTTGTTTCATACTTTTTAGAGCGTGATTTTTCAGTACTCTGGTTTTTGTTATTGTCGTTTTAAATATCGATACCGATCACGTCTGCGGAGTTTCGCTAATTAATTTAATTTGACCCTGTATTACCTGCTTACCATTTCAAAATTAATGATAATATGGTTACGTTACTATAGTCAAAATATTTTTGGTAGACCTACAATAATCATAAATCAGTCATGTAATCAATATCTAATGCATATTTGCATAGCAGTAACTTATGCATATCAAAGCAAATGCAAAGCAAAGCAAAAGCAAATGCAAATGCAAAGCTAAAAGCATTTATTTAAATGACACCATTTACAGGCAATTTTGAACTGCCAAGGAGTCGATCTCGATCAGTCAAAAAGATGAAGCTAGTTGCCCATTCCAAAGCGTAGTAGGTTCCTATGGAGAAGAACGCGCAACTATCTTCGAGCTCCCTCAAATTGCACGATTCTCCGTTATATCGAAAATACTGCAGCATTAATTTTGAAACAAATTTATGTTAAAGTTGAGGATTAATTTTAAGTACTGTTTGACGAAAACACGATTCCTCCAAATTTCCTCGATCGAAAAATAAATCCATAGTTTTTTCACGAAACTTTTCATAATAACTGAACTAATTATATAAAGCAGATACTACGTTGCATAATTTTTTTCCCGTACAAGAAATTACCTGAACTATTGGCGTCTTGGAGCTGTGAGCTAACTCAGTCCGCGAGCAGTATGGTGACAAATGAGATAAAGTGAATTTGAGCTGATATACTATGGGCTCTTCAAAAAATAACTGTACGAGCTCCGCCTTAACACCGTAGTGCTGTGCAAAAAAGACCGGCCACGCCCTTTCCAACAGCGATGCTATCAGCATATTGGATTTTATACTCATCGTTATTAAGTAAGCCAATGAACGATCAATGTTTATTAAAATTAAAACTATTATCGATACGGTGTTTTAAATTTTAATTTAATCATTCCAACTTCCTAACTGTTCTAACTATTATCTATATATTATACATGCTAAAGTGAGTTTGTTTGTTACACTTTCACGCAAAAACGGCTGAACGGATTTGGATGAAATTGGACATATGAGTAAACCATAACCTGGGTTAGGACATAGAATACTTTATATCCCGCTATTCTCACGGGATCGAGACTTCTGCGAGTGAAACCGCGGGGCGCAGCTAGTTGATATAAAACTATTAACTTCACGAGATTTTATGTCTATACATCGATTATTTTAATTTATCAAACAATAGTTTTGTTTTTCTTTTTTATTTGTTTTATATTATTATTTTTATTGTTTTATTTATTTTGTAATACCCTAGTGGGATTTATAGGTCCGTAGGTATGTCCGTGGTATCACAACGGGCTTTATCAGAATACCAGCGCTGCGGTATTTATTTATTTTTAAATATCGCAGCACCATGCTGAGATAGGAGCCTTTTTGGCCTCGTACAGGTCGTATTTTTTTTTGTTAGTCTAGAAAGCTCCTTTTTTATTTTTGTTAATGTTTGTTCCTTTGTTTTTATTATGTTTTGTATTTCCTGTGCGTGTCCCAAATAAAATATTTTCTTTCTTTCTTTCTTTCTTTCTTTCTTTCTCATTCTTTCTTTCTCTTTCTTTCTTTCTTTCTATACAAGGTAGCAGGGACATCGACGTGAAAACTGTTACCATTGAGTACGTGATTCTAAACCCCACTTTTTAAATGGGAAATTTTTAAATAACTTCTCCCGCTCTGCGCGGAGCGGAAGGGCGTGTCAGACTCTTACTGACTAAAACCCACCCGTGTTCCTTCAGTTGTCTGTATGTTGCCAGGGGCCACGGTAACCCTTTCTGACAAACCTGCAACCCTGGCAGGCATTCTAAACCCCTTGCGTTGACATTTTTCGTCGGTTATTTTAAAAAAAATCTGCTGTTCCATGCATTTTGAGCGCGTAGGTATTGCACTTTTCTATAAAACAGCTGATTTTATTTAGAATAACCGATGAAAAATTTCAACGCACGGGCGTTCAGAATCATGTACTGAATCCATGGTAACAGTTTTCGCGTCCATGTCCCTGCCACCCTGTATATTTATATAAGTAAATAAAATGAAATATCTGTTTGTATCATCAAAATCAGCTTTTAACTATATCCATATATATCAGTATCTACATATAACAAAAAAAAACAATTTTTAAATTTTTTGCCTGTCTGTTTGTTCCGGCTAATCTCCTAAACGGCTAGACCGATTAAATATTTAACTACACTTATAGAAGCTACACTTACAGATAGCGTAACTTAGCTATTATAAATCCCGATTGCATTAAATACAACAAACAAAGCATGACACAATAATTACAAAAAAGTGAAACGGATTGCCAAACAACATAATATCTAATAATAGGTGACAAACAGTCGAGCCGTGACCGGCTTTAGGCACATAATGGGCAGAAATGCGGCCGGCATTGCGCCACGGACGGACATACGAATCGTATTGTGACAATTCTATTATTTCTGATCACTTGTGGTGAGAACTTGAGTCAATTTTGTTAACTAACGAATTCAATAGCTATTTCTTGGTTAGCTAAGTAAAGAATTTTCTTTCTTTATTTATTCTAAGTTTACGTTGAGTAAGGAACAAGAAAAATGTAATATGCTAGCTGCGTCCCGCGGTTTCACCCGCATAAGTATCGATTTCGTTGAAATATCGAGATAAAAAGTATCATATGTCCTAACCCAGGTCATGGTCTACTAATGTGCCAAATTTCGTCCAAATCCGTTCAGCCGTTTTAGCGTGAAAGCGTAACAAAAATTCTCGCACTTTGAATATTATTAAGATTTCTGACTGTGTCAAATTTTATTTGGGGTCAGCACAAAACGTTTTAGTTTTTACACATTCTCCCGTGTCAGCATTGGCGTTATTTTTTACTTCCTTTCCATGTTATTCCTCACACAATACCTACATGTCTCCATCTTTTCTTTGCTCTCTCTCTCTCAAACTCAAAACTCAAATCATATATGTATTTCAATTAAAACGAATTGTCAAGGCGTCGCGTCGGTCAGTCAGAAATATGAAGCTAGTTGCCTTCTCCCTCAAGACTAGATTTATATTCAACACACTCTCATTCCGGTATTCAGAGTCGTTACTTAATCAAATTAATAAATCATTAACTTCAATTGACATGATTTTATAAATCGTAACTGTTACAACAAAAAAATAGATTTTACGGATCAATTAAAGTTAATGATTGACTATTTTTAAGTGACGTCGGTAAGTGCAGCAGTTAGTTATCATCCCTCCTCATCTCATAATCAACTTATCTGTCAATCGTACAAATTAAAATATTATGCCTACAATTTCATATTTAACTGCCAAAGTTCATGGTCTACGTGGTCAACCGGTCGGTATCTGTGACCAATACTTATCTGTGAGACAACAATCGCGTTGCAGAGTTGATTATTGCATTCGGTTACTAGATGGTTAAGGCGAAGACAGCGGTATTTAATCTTAATACTGGCTATTAGGGCAGTAGCGCACTAGCGGCCAGGCCGCTTTTTTCATTTTGCAGCATCATATTAAGATAGGAAGGAGCCTTTTGGCCTCGTATAAGAGTTTCTGTTTTTTTTTTTTTTTTTCATTGTTTTAATGTTTTTTTTTTTAAATTAAGTTTAATTTATTTTGTGATCTCCCTGTGCGAGTAGCAAAAAAAAATCCTACGTTTCTTTTCTTTCGAAATCTAAACAATTAAAATAACATTCTAGTCCTGGAATGCAAATGTGGTGCTGTTCCGCAAACGATGGAAAACTAAACTTTATATCATGTCCCTGTGTGCCCTGTTAACTCTATGTTACAGGAAATAATTTACGTTCCTGATAATGATAACGCTAAACTTGTAGCTAAATTCCGGGCTGACACAATTTAGATTACCCGCTAAGAACAAAAAGAAAAAAATGACATCAGATGCTACAACAGATAAAATTGAAAAAAGCACCTGTAGAAACGACTCGCTGCGGCATAGGTCTCAACTCATACCACGCCCTCTTCGCAATTCAGCAAGTTGATAGTTTAACGGCCGAACCGAATAACATATCTATGACCAGTAGTAGGTATTGGCATACTGGAAATAGTAAAACCTATCTATCTATAGTTTTAATGTCCCAATAATCTATCAGAGGATAAAGACCTAACGGAATTGTGGGACGACATTCAATGACGGATAGAATTATATTGTCTGCCATCAATAGCGATCCTTTTACTAAAAATAGGTTATTGGGTTTGGCCGTAAGTTGACTGAGCCTTAACAGAGCTAGTTTAACATCACGACTTGTCCGCTATAGCTTGGAGCTAACAAAACATTGCAACATTTAACTTAGCTCATTATATTCTGGGATTCCTATAGTAACAATCAAAGATATTATATTATTAAATGTAACAAGATATTTCACTTGATGACTAGACTTCTACAGCAGACCATTCAGCTAGAGCTCGGAAACGTTATTTAAAATAACGTTTTTAAAACTTTTCTAACAGTTCTCGTTCTTCTTTGTACGATATTTTATTCGGAACGAAAACGATATGAGAACGTTTTCAAAAACCGTTTTATTCTGCAGGACGCAGGCGCACACGAGGGGTGCGCCGACAAGCATGAACTTTTTAGTTAAATTGTAGCTTATCTTCATTACATTACATCATTGATTCCAATGCGCTTGCCGCTTACGTATTGATTATGGTTGTGTTGCGAGTTTCCTATCGATAAACCCAAAAATGAAAAAAAACAGTTTTTTACCGAGAACGATTTAATTTTCTTCTTCTTCAAAAACGTTTTTATAACGTTTCGTCCGAATGTTACCGAAACAAATCGTTTCTTAAGTTTTTAAGATGAAAGTTTTTAAGACGAAACCGTTTCGAAAAATATACCGTTATCCGAGCCCTGCCGTTCACGATAACTTGTCCTATGACGCGTTTAGTGTTACAGATAATTTGGGTAGTTTCCTAAATCAATCAGATATTTATTATTATATATTCACTATCAGGACATGGTACACTATCTTCTTCTTTTCGTGTGGTTAGTGACTAACCTGGTGTCAGAGTTTTAAAGCCGCCCATGACTTCTGACTTGGCTTCACATTCCGTCAAGAAATATCTCTCAGGCATGCCGGTTTCCTGCCGAGGTTTTCCTTCACCGTTTTTTTTGTGTTAAGTGAAAAGTATACATTACGAAAATGAATCCAAAAAGTCAGAGGTGCGTGCCTTGGGTTCGAACTCGAGACCTATAACTTGGCAGTCCGACGGTCACACCACTAGGCCCACTGCTCTTATGTGACATTATTGCGCAGAATAACTTTGATACGCCCAGGAGGCCTAAACCGGCCGCGTTGGTAGAAATCATAATTATGATAATACATATTATTAATCACACAAACTGACAATTAATAATATTATCTGCGTACAATTCATATTACGTAATTCATCTGTTTGACACCTTTGTAATATAATGAAATAACATTTAAACTAGAAAAATAAAAAATAAAAAACTCATTTGATTAATAAAAACTATAAAGAAAAATTATCCGGTAAAATTATGGACTTTATTTTTTTTCATGCGGCAATATTTACACCAAATATGATTCTGATATGAATTGAATTGAATATGATTCAGCTAAAATATGTGTCACCATAGAGGAATTGCTAGGAATTCAGAAAATTAATTGCTTTTAGAGGAACTGCTTAATGTGGCCGTTTTAGGCTCCCTGATATCCTTTTAAAAATTGTCCAAATCTGAGTTTTCAAAGTCGTCAAATTTAGGGAAAGCCCACAATTTCTTCATTAGATTTGACTATTTAAATCATTATGCGTCAGGACGCACTCGATCATAAAGGCTCTGAAAATCACTTTATTTTTGATAGATTTCAAAAATCAGAAAGTACCTAACCACGGGGTTCGTATCTGAAAGTTTTCAAAGATATTTTCGGTGTTTTCTCATTATGCTGCACCCTACTCAACTATCAACTTTTTCTCTTGGATAAGCTTGCTGAAAAACTCTCTGGGCCCTCTGACCATAGGAAAAAGCATACGTTTGTTTTAACTGACTTCCAAAAAAGAGGTCTATTGTTTGTAGCGTAGGTGTTTTTTTTTATTTTTTTATGTTTGTCCACCGATTTCTGCGTTAATTGTGAACCGAGATTGAAAATTATTTTTTTGTTAGAAAGGGTATGCTTTCGAGGTGGTCTCACATAAATTTTATTAACTTTGCTTGGATAGTTTTTAACTTAGCTTCAATAATACGTATTTTTTCCCACTTAGTATGTGGATGATATGATAAGATCCTGTCACTGTTTTTTACATAGCAGGTAATGGTATTCGAATTTGTGTGGACTAGGTACGACAACTAAAAAGTGAATAATAAAAACTTTTTACAAAAAAACCGACTTCCAAAAAAAACACTACAAAATAAAAATTAATTTCATTTCGGAAGTCGGTGGCAAAAAAAACAAAAACTCAAGACCAAACTTCACCGAATTCCGAAATTAAAGTAATTTTTCACTTTGTAGCTTTTTTTTTAAGTGGATTGTTTTTTTTGTGTATTTATTAACATACATATTACCGTAGGTATATAGCGTTACTGGTAATTAGTGACCGATACTTATACACCTGACTTTACTCATCATTATGAACAACTTTTACTATGGGATGAAACCAGAAATCGCAACAAGAAATATCTGCTGTTCCCATAAAGGCTCCTACAAACAGGTGCGACACGCGACGCGACACAAAGGTACGTCGCGTCGCGCGACGAGCGGTGTCTTTGTGTCGCGTCGCGTGACGCGCCTGTTTGTAGGAGCTTTTACTCGTCGCATAAGTTTATACTCGTCGTTTATGTTTGCATAACTCGTCAAAATGTAGAGGACAGCTAAATTTTCTCGCAATTTCAGATTTGGTCCCAAGGCAAAAGTCGTTCATAATGTAAGGTAAAGTCACGTATTTAAAAGTATCGGTCACTAATTACTAGTCACCCTATATACAAACGCTTACGCCTTGTTATGTTTGCATAACTCGTCAAAATGTAGAGAACAGCTGAATTTTTCTCGCAATTTCAGATTTGATCCCAAGGCAAAAGTTGTTCATAATGATGAGTAAAGTCACGTATTTAAAAGTATCGGTCACTAATAACCAGTCACCCTATATACAAACGCTTACGCCTTGTTATATTTGCATAACTCTGTAGAGAACAGCTGAATTTTTCTCGCAATTTCAGATTTGGTCCCAAGGCAAAGTTGTTCACAATGATGAGTAAAGTCACGTATTTAAAAATATCGGTCACTAATTACCAGTCAAAGGTCACGTATTTAAAAGTATCGGTCACTAATAACCAGTCACCCTATATACAAACACTAACGCCTTATTATTAATTACTTCATGGTAGTCGCCAGGCCGAACAAATACATCACCTTTACGAGCAATTGCAGTCCAACGCTGCAACGCTCCGTGATTCCACGTCGGATCAGACGAAGGTATTTGATAGTAGATATAATTATACAGTTCGTCGGTAGGTGTCGTAGGAATGCCCTGTGACGTCACAGACAGTCTGCGTACTATATCGTGGACGCGCGCCAAAAGATGCCTAGGGCTGTCAGTTATAAAAAGTGTGTAGAAATATTGAGAAAATAAAAAACGACCAAGCCTTACAGTGTTCGCATTTATGTGTAAAATCTGATATCTCAGCTTGGTAATAAAATTAAAAGGGCGGGGTCTCGTTAAGGTCGTTTCTGACGGCCAACTCTAGCACCGCGCGCGCTCATTGGTCAAATCAAAGCGCTTCCCCGGCTTCCTGTGACATACATCCGTTCCTTTTCACACAATCACTCCCACAAATTATTTTTTTTTTTGCCTTAGTTTGGTAATGAAGCCGTTTTTCTTTGTTCAGTCTATCCTCGCATCATCGCTCTCGTTGAACATTACAGTCAGAAAAAATTATTGTTAACCAAATTGACTACATAACAACCATTTCTTTCAAGGAATGGCTGAATTTCGTTTTGAATAACTGTTTCTTAATGAATTTCATTTATCAATATAAAAATTTCTCGGATTCAATATTAATAAGAAAAATTAAACCTAAACTAAGATTTCACAAATATTTACCGTCACCAACATTAAGTCGAAAGACGTTCACTGCTGAACATAGGTCTCTCCCTATCATTGCTACAAGGACTAGTCCTGTACTCTGCCCTGCTAAGCCCAAAGGCGGTATTCTCTGAGATCCGCCCTTTTAGTTTTTTTTTATACCATTCAATAGCTTTAACAATTTCGCATCTAATGGTATAAGCGAAATAGCGCTGTTTAACTTAAAACATTTAAAGAAACCACTACAATTTTTTTTTATATCTCCATTTTTCCTTAAATTTCAATTTACAAAATGACAATTTTTTTCAAAACTTACTCCGGTTGACATACCGCTTTTGTGCTTAGGAGGACAGTACTTGTCGTATCGTCATTTGTGCACCGAGGTGAACCTCGGCCGAAACTCAAGACTCACTTCAGACTTACTTCTCAGAAGTTAGAGAGGAAACGCCGACCTCATCTAGTTCTTAAAATATTATTGACAAGTAAAATATTTTTTCGGTCTCACTGAATACAAAAATATTATAATTTTAAGGACCGACTTTGCAAAGCCAGATAATATATTTTATTTTATACATTGTTTAGAAAAACTGTCAAAAATTCTAAATAAAACTATTCCTCAGATGAAGATATCAGACGGCGGAAATATCAGAATTTTTCAATCGAATCAAATAATTTTTATCTGACGAAAAATATGGTGATTCGACATAATATTTTATAAACGAAAGCTGTCATGTCACCATATATATTTTACAGAAAAAAAGATTAAATTTATAAATTACAAGAATTTTATTTCATTAAAAGAATAATTATTTCATGATCCGCTCTCCTTGCAACCCTACACTACAAATGCGTAAGCTGCGCAGACGCAGAACAAAACGTCTCCATTACTTCGTTGTTTTATCTTCAACTAATTATCCGTACCCAATGCTAAACACTAAGACAATGTTAACTATTTAGTTTTATTTAGTCGCTTTTAGTCTATTTAGTTTTACATAATGTCTAGACTGAAAGTGACGGGCTAAATTTAGTCACTCATCTGGACGCATTCCTTAGCCCAGTTTTAGACCACCCCGGGGAGCTTTCAGTGATTTAACCTTAACTTCTAAAAGGAGGAGATTCTCAATTCGTTTAGATGTTTGTTTTTCGGGCTTCAATGTCGGCAACAGTTTTTTTAGGGTTCCGTACCTCAAAATTAAAAAATGGAACCCTTATAGGATCACTTCGTTGACCGTCTGTCAGTCTATCAAGATCCATTTTCTCTCGAACGCGTGGAGATATCAAGTTGAAATTAATATCAAATACGTAGATCTATAAGACAAAGTCAAAGTCAAATAATTTATTTCAAATAGGCCCATGTATGGCAATTTTGAACGTCAAAATTTACAAAATAATATAATTAATTCTAGTCGCCCCTTCCAAAAGGTAGTTTTCGTATGGAGAAGAATAGGCAAGAAACTCCACCAATACTCTTTTAAAATGTTTTACAATAGTTTGAAGTACGTACATTAGTTAAATAATTATATGTGAAGACGATGCACCTAGAATAAAATTACTATACCACAATAGGTAAAAATAATTAAAAATGAAGCAACGACAGATAATTTAATTATGTAATAGATACATGGTGCTCACATTATTTACAAACATTGTAAAAGTAGACGACTTTCCATTTTTTTTTAATTAATAAGGCAGTGTGTGAGGAAGTAATCACAGAATGTAGTCCCTTGGAGCTCTAAAAAGATCAACCTTGTAAAACAACGCAATAAAAAAATACGGCCATTTATGTGACATGGTCGTATTTTTTTTTATTGCGAGATTTGGCAGTGACGTATATCGATGTATGGGAGAACATTTGTTTTTCAACTTCAAAGCTAAATTTGTTTCTGGGATAAATTCATCCCAACTACGGAACCCTTCTTTGTGCGTGGTCCGACACGAACTTGGTCGGTTTTTTGTTTAATAGAGGTCGTATTTTAAATATCACACTCATGAACAGATGCTTTGCAGAGAACTCAATTACTATAAACCGGAAAGTCAAAGTCAACGTTTTCGTTTGTTCAAAATAGGTATTGAAATAAAAATAAAAATACAGGGTAAGTTTCAGGGTCAGGCGCAAACTTAAACTTATGACTTTACTCATCATTATGAACAATTTTTATTATGGGACCAACACTTAAATAACGAAAAAAAAATTAGCTGTTCCCTACATTTATGTTAGCATAACTCGTCAAAATGTAGGGAACAGCTGATTTTTTAAAAATCTCATATATTATATATTATCTCTATAAATAAAAAAAATCTGTTGTTTGGCACCTTTTTGTTCAAGCTAGCTTCCTAGTGATCCATATTGAAACTGGTGCATTTCTTTGCGAACTATTATCCCACAGAACAGACAGACGGAAAAAGTTTATAAACTCTCCAATTTTTAAAGTCGTGGATTATTTGAGAAATTATGAACAGGGTTTTAAGTTCACTCATTGTCTTTGGTCATTTAATTGGAGAAATAAATGAAGAAATAAATTATCCTCCGACCAGATGGGTCTCGTATCTGGAGGGCAACTGCTCAACGATTGATGTCGGGGAAATTATATACATGCTGTTCGCACGGTAACCTCTGTTAGCGCGATGCAGCTTTTTGTGTGACGTCAGTATTTTGTGTGACGTCAGGTCTTTGATGCGTAGTTCACATGTGGCAATGTAGATGCCGCCACAGATCGATCAAAAGCGCTTAAGTTCATCCCGTATCGTACGCGGGATTCACTTTAGTTTGGTGTTAGCTTGCGTCAATCATCATCCTTTTACTGCACTTATCCCAATTTATTTCTGGTCGACGCAGCAAATCTTTGTATTCCATACATATTTGGTCTTATGTGACCAAGGATACGGAATACGTTAATATGTGCATTAACTAGGTAATCCGCAAATTACCGGAAATGATGCGTTAAAGTGGGAAATTTTACTTACAGTATATCTACACTTTTCTGCATATCAACGGAAGCTACAAGTCAGTGAGCGTAACAGTTTTTTCTCGTTTTCTGCCTAATTTGATCGGTTAATTCAATGGAGTAACATACGATTAAAATTTTAATTACATATTACTTTAGTTTTCTTTTTTTTTATTACTTTGTATATGCGTTTAACAAATTAAATAAATAGTTACAATGATTTCGAATGTTTTATTCAAACAATGAACCTGTTTTATTAACAACCAGATTACCTAGGAAGTTTGTAGATTAACCAGTTAACTCTCTTATATAAACATGTTTAACTGTCATCTCAGAGATTATGCCTAAACAAGTCCTGTGGCCGTGAACGTCTTACATACACACTTTCATCCCCTATTTGCACCTTTAGGGGCAAATTTTTTTTAAATCATCCCTTTGTGCTAACCTTTAATAAATTTATTTGACAAAAGGTAAATGGAACTCTTGTTCAAAATTTCACCCAGGCTGAGCGATGGCCGTTTTGCCATATGACATATATTTTCCCCCAACTTGTTCCTTTTGTGTTTGTATTATTTCTTTGAATCATGTTTAGTGCAAATAAACATATTTTCTTTTTTTCTTCATTTTCTTTTAAGATACATAGTTTCTAAAATCATAATAAAATAAATAGTTGACCATGTTTGCAAAAAACTAAATCAGTTTTCATATGCGAGGGCACATGTTAAGAAAAGTTACAAATGAGAGTACTTTACTAAGTGTTTACCGTGCATATAGGCTTCATACTAAAATATGGCATCCTAAACTGGGGTAATTCAACGAACAGAGAGTGTGCTCTAAATGCACAAAAAAGTGCATTAGAAGCATGTGCGGACTTGATTCATGAAGACCAGTTTCAAAAGGTTGAAAATATTAACCCAGCCTTCATTATACATATTTGAAGCATATATGATGATACAACGCGATATAGATAAGTATGAACGTCGAGAAGTGCGATACACCCTGAACTTACAAGGCATTAAATGTAGAATAGTAAAATTTAAATCGAGGGTATATGGTATTGGAGTTAAAATCTATAACAAACTCCCAAACTGTATCAAGAATATCTATCTCATCATCAAATATTCTTAAATTAAAGTTAAAGGAATTTTTCTTATGTAAAACGTATTATTATATTAACGAATTTCTAAATGACCGAAACATTGACTAAAATTGTTTATGACATATTTAATGTAAATTATAATGACTGTGATAATTATATATGTAGTATGAGCTTGACTAAAACTTGACATGTTAAACTATTTTTTTTTTGGGTTTGTTAAATGTAAATTGTATGATCGTAATAATGATGTATAATAATGAACGTAAAATGAGGTTGACTAAAACAACCAATGCAATGGATATAAACCACCAACAATTAAGAGTGTAATTGTATTAATTATTTTTAACATAGCCAATAACGTTGACGTACATATAAACATTGTTCACCCCGTGGGTGTGTTACAGTGATACAATAATTTTAAGAACGGTCTTTTCAACTATGACTAACAATAAATAAATGAATATGAAGTACTATTAGCCCTGGTTGAAATCTAGAGTATGGTGGAGCCGAAAAGTGGCTACAGGAACACCTCAAAGTCAAAAACAAAGTCAAATCATTTATTTCAAATAGGCCCATGTATGGCATTTGAACGTCAACATTTACAAAATAATATAATTGATTCTACCTCGTTGTCGTCTCTATTAGACTGCCTCTTTGGTCTAGTGGTCGCAAGCGCTACTGCTGAGCATGAGGTCCTGGGTTCGATTCCCGAGTCGGGCAAAGTGTTATTGGGTTTATCTATCTGAAATTTCTCAGTAGCAGCCCGGAGTCTGGATTTGTGCCCGGTTGATGGCAATAGGCCCGCCCCCTATTACATGGGACTTAACACATAACTGGCGAAATGAGGTTGAACCTGCTACAGGGACACCTCTGCCCAACCCCTTGGAGAAACAAGGCGTGATGTTATGTTATGTGTATAATTGATTCTAGTCGCCCCTTCCATTATAAGGTAGTTTTCGTATGGACAAGAACGGGCAAGAAACTTCACCGTAGCTCCTCAACTTTACAAGGGAGCCCTGTTGTATTGAACTCATTGGATTTGTCTTGACAAGTACCTACCTTACAAGTGACGGTGATAGAACAGATATTTTATCAAATTCTAATGCTAAAAATTACAAAATAAAATATAAGTAAAAATCTTTTTGAAAACAAGCTTTTATTGAACTAAAAAGTACTAAATAAAACTTACGTAAACAGAGAACTACAATATTTTCTTAAAATCTTTAAGCGTGAACGTCCTTCTTACAGAAGATAAGCTTGTATTTAAAAAGATTTTTGTCTAAACCTTTTTTTCTTCTTCAAAATCTCGCTCGCTCTAATCTAACCTAACTTAAAAGGAAATAGGGGTTCTATGTTCTATGTTATGGGGTTTGGTTTCCGCACTTAGTCCGTCAGGTGGACCATTGTACGTGCGGAAAAAAAATAGGGGTTATTAAAGTAACTTTAATGGTCCCTATTTCCTTTTCAGTTAGATTAGTACATGTAGATCTGAAGATTTTTATTATTATTTTTATGTGTTTAGCTGATGGTCATATTATTTATTTATACTGTTAAATTGTACAATATTTACTTATAATATTATTTTTATCCAACGTCGGATATCTTTTATCCGTAAAATAAAAGTGACTTCTGGACAGTTTTTGCGAAAATCAACCCTAAATATTATTAAGTAGGATGGATAGAACATTTCAGAGTTGATCCCATTGTGAAGAAGTTCATAGTCGTGAGTACTGTCACCCCTATAAATATTGTAAAATATTATTATTTGGCATTTTTTTAAGAGTTTTCTACTAGGGTTTTCTCTCAATAATATTTCCTTACTTCCGTCCCTTAAGAGTTCCGTCCTGAGAACCCCAGGGAAAAGGAGGTTCGAATTCCCCGTAAAGTAGTTACACATACTAATATCCCTTAGTACAAATACCTTTTAATAAGATATTAATAAAGTTATAACTTTTAGATTCAAAATTCCTATTATATCTTGTCATTTACATCATGTCATTATAACGGCAACCTAGTATAACCATTGTAGACCCTAATAAATTAGAATAAGGGCGAGAAGATGATGATAATGATTATTATATAGGTTTAGGATAATTTGTATTTTTATGGCTGAAATTCACCGCCTTTTAAATATGCGGAATACTGGAGGAATAGAAAATAATAAATTATGTTTTTCCAAAAGGAGTCATAAAAGTAGAAATTAGTAAAAAAAAATAAAAGACGTGAAGAGCAATATTTATTGAAAATGAATAACTCACAATTTATTGTTAAAATATGACCACAGATACAAATCTCTATCTGTAGTTGGTCGTAAACACGTCGCCTTACAGTTACTGTCTCCATATCTTCAACAATGCTACCATCTATGTCCTTATATCTTCTCGTTATTAGCATTGTACTCACTGTTCTGCCATAAGAGCCCCCTTCTGATCCTTCGTTTTTTTTTTCTTAGTTTCTTACTATAATTCTTACCGAGATAATATAGCTTTTACTTCTGGCTGCGCATAAATTGTAACTGTTTGCTTTAGAATAAGCTTTTTCTGGAACTACAGATTGACCAGATTTGCATAATAATTTCGAAGGCAGTTTGCTGCACTTTGCCTGTTTATAATTCTATATGTAATAGAATACATATAGAACTGGTACAGAATCTTGGGAAGATTTGGATTTGCAGGAATGTTGCTGCAGGCCGCATGTAGTTATAGTACTGCTGCTCGGAAACTGTTCAGAAGGAACTGAAGCTCTGGCGCTGTAAGAATGTCCTGTAGGTGTAATGGTCTGACCGCATATAATTGTATTACATGTTACAGGTTTCAGTTATAGAGTTTCAGGCGGAGTTTCGAGACAAATACTTACCCCGCATCTATGTGCTGCTTAGCTGTTAAGCTTAGCTTTGGAAATTTGACATGATTTATAAAAAAGTTCGATATTCTCCAATAAGAATACGTCATTTTTATATTTGAATATAAAATGAATAATATCGTTTATATAAAGTAGCAGGTCGTCAATCACTTGTGGTTTTGGGTCATTCCGGGGTTCTATTTTTGTTTTCTATAAAACTTTCAATGAATTATAATCTGAGAATTTTGAAGAATATTTCTAATCCATTACTTTTTTCGGTTTGAAGAATTCACACCGAAAAGTGGTAAAACTGAAATCACATTGGTAAAACTGAATCATCGTCACTAGTCGTTGAACTGGCACAGAAGAACGGATCTGACTCAACAGTCTTATTTTCATGGCTTCTTTCCAGAGAAATCAACGTGTTATCAGATACACTTGACCAAAGAAACGGTGGGTACGAGGTTGATAAGTCTAAAGATCTGATTAAGGATTCAGATTTGATATTCCTCACAGATTGTTTGAACCCTTTCATCACCGGTACTTTACATGTATTAATAAATCTCTTAGTACTTTTTCCTGATCCACACGATCCACACGAGCTGGTCTTCGACGGTTTCTTCTGTAGTGAGTCGTTAGTACGTTCCTTTACATTTACTGTCTTCGTTTCTTCAACGATGCTACCATCTATCTCCTTATATATTCTCATAGTTGTCGTACTCTCTATTATTTCCGCCTTCGAATCCTTTTTCTTTTCTTCTTTTGGTACTACAATCATTTTTACTGAGGCATAGCTTTTACTTCTTACCGCGCATAAATTGCAACCACTTTCTACAGATTTCGATTTTTCTAGAGGTATAGTTTTATTAGATTTGGATGAACGTGTCGATGGTTGTTTATGGACGCAAGTAAATTCAGTACATAGTGTATCAGAATCTTGTGAAGATTTCGATTTGCAAGAATTTTGCGATTCCTGTTTTAAAGCACGCTGGCCGCATGTAGATGTTGTACTCTGTGCGGACGGAACAAAAGTTCCGGCACTGCAAGAATTTCCCGAAGGTGCGTGGCTGCTTGTTTTTGCACATGGACATGAAACAGATTCAGGATTTGGAGATTTAGGTGGAGTTTTGGGACAAATCTCACATACCGGTGTTGGGCGTGCCTTGTAGCTCTCAAGCTTAGCTTTGGTAGTTTGACAGTGTTTATAAAATGTTTCGATGCTATCCGATAATAATGCGCCATCTTTATATTTTGTTATAAAATCTAAAATATCATTTAGATTTAATAGCAGGTCACCAATCACTTGTGGTTTTGTTAAATTGTGGGGTTCTATTTTTGACTTTATTTCAACGCAACTATTAATGAATCCATCTACGCTTTCACTTACTAGTCCTTTAGCTTTTGCTTCTTTACTTAATACTATGCTATAGTCAATTCTGTTCAAAAGTTTTTCTATACTGGCAACTGAAGGTGGTCCTCTGCATGATTTTAAATAGTCGAGCTTAGCCCTAAATTCTTTACAACACGACACAAAGCTGCTTACAGTAGTAGCCGATAGATCTTTTTTTCTTACAATAGATGTTATTTTTTCCAAATTTGTGACTTGTTCTTTCAAACGATCTAGTTTTTCTCTAACTATTTTCTGAGATTTGTATTCCTGTATTTTAATTTTAACAGATTTACAACATTTTAAGAAATCTTCTACACTTTTAGACAATAATCCCTCCAATTGATAGTGATTAGTCGTGAGAATAACTTTATCAACGTGACTTTCTAATTGGTCTATATGATCTTTGGACATTGCCTGCAAGTCCAATAGTTCGGAGTAAGCCGTTTGATCTATCTTAGGTTGGGGTTTCAATATGTACTCTGGTATGTTCGTCTTCACCTTGAATTTTGGCATCAAATTTATAGCAGCTTCAAAATCGCCAGGTTTGACACACGATCCACACGGTCCACACGATCCACACGAGCTGGTCTTTGACGGCTTCTTCTGTAGTGAGTCGTTAGTACGTCCCTTTATATTTACTGTCTTCGTTTTTTCTTTTGGTACTACAATAATTTTTACTGAGGCAAAGCTTTTACTTCTTACCGCGCATAAATTGCAACCACTTTCTACAGATTTCAATTTTTTTGGAGGTATGGTTTTATTAGATTTGGATGAACGTGTCGATGGTTGTTTATGGACGCAAGTAAATTCAGTACATAGTGTATCAGAATCTTGTGAAGATTTCGATTTGCAAGAATGTTGTGATTCCTGTTTTTCAGCACGCTGGCCGCATGTAGTTGTTGTACTCTTTTCGGACGGAACAGAAGTTCCGGCACTGCAAGAATTTCCCGAAGGTGCATGGCTGCTTGTTTTTGCACATGGACATGAAACAGATTCAGGTTCTGGAGATTGAGGTGGAGTTTTGGGACAAATCTCACATACCGGTGTTGGACGTGCCTTGTAGCTCTCAAGCTTAGCTTTGGTAGTTTGACAGTGTTTATAAAATGTTTCGATGCTATCCGATAATAATGCGCCATCTTTATATTTTGTTATAAAATCTAAAATATCATTTAGATTTAATAGCAGGTCACCAATTACTAGTGGTTTTGTTAAATTTTGGGGTTCTATTTTTGATTTTATTTCAACGCAACTTTTAATGAATCCATCTACGCTTTCACTTACTAGTCCTTTAGCTTTTGCTTCTTTACTTAACACTATGCTATAGTCAATTCTGTTCAAAAGTTTTTCTATACTGGCAACTGAAGGTGGTCCTCTGCATGATTTTAGATAGTCGAGTTTAGCCCTAAATTCTTTACAACATGACACAAAGCTGCTTACAGTAGTAGCCGATAGATCTTTTTTTCTTACAATAGATGTTATTTTTTCCAAACTTGTGACTTGTTCTTTCAAACGATCTAGTTTTTCTCTAACTATTTTCTGAGATTTGTATTCCTGTATTTTAATTTTAACAGATTTACAACATTTTAAGAAATCTTCTACACTTTTAGACAATAATCCCTCCAATTGATAGTGATTAGTCGTGAGAATAACTTCATCAACGTGACTTTCTAATTGTTCTATACGATCTTTGGACATTTCCTGCAAGTCCAATGTTTCGGAGTAAGCCGTTTGATCTATTTTAGGGTGGGGTTTCAATATGTACTCTGGTATGTCCGTCTTCACCTTGAATTTCGGCATCAAATTTATAGCAGCTTCAAAATCAGGTTCCAGTGGTTTAGGTGTTTTTTGGCATGGACACGAGCTCACAGTTCTTCCCATTCTCGTACAGGTTGCACAAACATTTTTGTTCGGGTTTTCACTAACTTCAATAATTTTTTCCAACTCATCTTTCAGCCATCCCAGGTCACATACAGCTAACCCTTGTGGTATCGCTGTAAAAATTGTGATTACGTCAATATATTAATTATGTCCTTGTGATATCATTCATAATTTTAGGTCATCAAAATCTTATATTACTCATGATAGTATTTTTGTTAATCTAAATAATATAAAATATGCAACAAAAACCCTTGTTAGTCCTTGTAGCGACGTAAACATGTGGTGGCAGGGACATCGACGCGAAAACTGTTACTGTGGATTCAGTACATAATAATAAATAAAGATTTATTGTTTAACTAGGACTAGATTACAAAGCAAGGTAATATAAAGCACAAGCATTAAGTTTCATATCTAGTTAGTGGTTGCCGTATTGTTCTCCTAGATAGGTTACAAAATGACCTGGGTTTATGAGAAACAGTTCGGATCCCCGTCATAAATGGCTGGCTTAATAATAGCGTGTGTTAAATATTATGTATATAGTAATCATTACAGCAAGAAACAAATGAGACAAATTAAGGTTATTAAACAACAAAAAACAAAAGAATAATTAAAAAAAAAAAAACTTGTAAAGCTTTAAATCTTAAAGTAGTAATTTTGGAAAAAACAAATTTATGAGTTAAAATGTTCAGATGGTGTGGTGAGTATTTTGTGTGAGTGTTTTATTTATATAGAGTGTGATGCATGTATGTGTTTGAGTGATCACTTCTGTAGGAATTCTTCGATGTCGTCGTAGTTAAGGTTTAGAAAGAAGGATCGAACAGACTTTTTGCATTTCAAATTTTTCATCAGTTATTTTAAAAAATCTGCTGTTCCACACATTTTCACCGCGTAGGTATTGCACTTTTCTATGAAACAGCTGATTTTATTTAAAAAAACCGACTAAAAATTTCAACGCAGGGGGATACAGAAGAATCATGTAATGAATCCATGGTAACAGTTTTCGTGTCGATGTCCCTCATATCGGGTTAAAATTTCTATTTTTTTTCTTTTACCAACTAATTAGCCAGTTATAGCAGAATATAATATTGCTATCACAAAGCTGTATCTATTTCCGGGGTTGCGAAGAAAACCGAAAGGGAGATCGTGGCCCCCGGCAACAGGGCACCTGAAGGAACACGGGTGGGTTTTAGTCAATAAGAGTCTGACACACCCTCTCGCGCCACCCAGAGCGGAAGAAGTTATTTGATAATTTCCCACCCAAAACAAAAAAAAAAGAGCTGTATCTATTTAGCTGTAATAGGTAGCCAGGTGACGTATTACGTGTTACTATAACATACAGACTAAAGCAAATAATAAAACTGAAATCCATAAAAGTTTTGGTGGCACTGAACCCCGGCCTAATTACAAAACAATGTTTATCTCTTGATTCAAGCCTAAACCAGCAAGCCATTTTTGAATTTCGAACTTTACATCACATCATCAGCCTACAGCAGCCCTGGACATAGGCCTCTCTAATTGCACGCTATTCAGCTCGATTCTCGGCAACTCTCATCCAGCTGCTACCAGCCACCTTGCGTAGTTCATCGTTCCACCTAGCTTGAGGGCGTCCTACCTTACGTTTGTTTTTTTTTTTTTTTTTCATTTATTTAGTTCGTAATGTTGGTTTTCTTTTTAAATAACACTTGCCAAACTGCAAAGCAATTTGTCGGCAGCGGTCTCCACTCGAGAACACGCGTACCCCAAGGGTTATCGGTTCTACAGCTAATATGGCCGGCTCATTGCCACTTCAGCTTGCTTATTCTGTGAGCTATGTCGACAACTTTCGATTTTCTGCCGGATCAGCTCGTTCCGGATTCTATGCCTCAGAGAGGTTCCAAACATAGTTCGTTCGCTCAACTGAACCAAATTTATGGACCAGCCGTACCGTAAGTGTCCATGTTTCGGCTTCGTAAGTCATAACTGGCAGGAAGCACTGATTGAAGACTTTAGTCTTTAGACTCTGCGGAATACGTGACGAAAAGACTCGATGAAGCTTGCCAAATGCTGCCCAGCCCAGTTGAATTCTTCTGTTAGCTTCCCTCTCAAAGCTGTTCTTACTGAACTGCAGAGTTTGCCTGAGGTAAACGTATTCCTGAATAACCACGAGAGCATCGCCATTGGACAGCAATCGGTCCCGGAGTAGCGTGTTCGTTGAACATAACCAGGGTTTTGTCCAGGTTCATCCGGAGACCAATACGTACAGAAGAATCAACTAGGCCATCCAGCAATTGCTGCAAGTCATGCAGCGATTCAGCCAGTATAACGATGTCATCTGCAGAAGTCAAGTGTGAGATATACTCACCGTTGATGTTAAATGCCGCGTCTTTTTCAGTTCAGCGTCTTAAAGGAGTAGGGGTCGCTGCGTCACAAGTAAGTATAAAATCTACATACTCGTGACGTCATGGCACAGGCTGTCCGAGGCGAACACGATAGTGGGAAAATGTATAGCCTCCGCGGGCGAAGGGCGAAGCCCTGACCCCGCTTGCCACGCCTCCTTGCGGGGGCGTCGCGACATCTCGATCGATCATGGCACAATGTAACTCAATGTATCGCCGTAATCTTTTGATAACTTAAAAAAAAATACACGTGGTCAATATTTTTTAATAATCTACAAGACGGACAAAAGTATATTTTTAGTCATCATCCCTATTATGCCAGCATAACGGACCTGATTTTACTTAATTTTTGTCTTAATTAATCTACGTATTGTCAGGAAAATAAAATTAATTGTTAAGGAAATTGACACCCTACGTCAATTTGCCGTATTTTAGCCATTAATTGTCAAAGTTCCAAGTGGACAAGTTGTGATTTGATTTATGACAATTTAATTAATAAATTGGTAGTTAATTTCCATAGCAGCAGATATTGCTCCAATACCTATCTGTGCAAGAAGAATTCTTATCCTATCCTCCTAACCATGCTTAGACCGTCTTTAGTCAGTTTGCTACTTTCACAGCACACTTCGTCACTCGCTCGGCTTGTGAGTTGGTGTTGGTCTTAGCCCCAACCAGACCAGACTTAATGAAGGGGTTTCCTATTGAGCTTTTCAACAATTTATTCTTTGGTCCTCAATGTTGTGTTAACCTGTCTAGTTATTTCTTCTAATTACCATACCGTAGATAACACTGCCTGCACGATGTAGGATTTTCGTGACGTCAGGTGCAATGCGAAGTTCATAACCGGCGTTATTGATGAGGTCGCCTCACGCTAACTCGACTCTCTAAGCTGACAGGTTCCCAAGGTCCCACAGGCTGACCAGCTGTAGGAGTACACCTTTTTTGTGTGAGAAATTATCAAATAACTTCACCCGCTCTAGCCGGAGCGGGAGGGCGTGTCAGACTCCTACTGACTAAAATCCACCCGTGCCTCTTCAGTTGCTTGTATGTTGCCAGGGGCCACGGTATTCCTTTCGGACTTTCCCGCAATGTAGGAGCTAGGAGTATACCTCGCATCTGTCCTTACTACCCCATGCGCCAATTCATTATGTTTATTTACTTTGAACCCACCATATTTTAGCACCGCGCCCATAAACGATCAAATAAATTGACAAAATGTTGTCAAACTTTTAGAGCGACAGTGAGCGAGTTTGATAAAAAATCTGGATTGACGAAGTTTGATAGTTATTTGTAAAAATTATTTGTCATTGCCAACAAAAAATCGTCACGACACTGTAAGTATTCAGTCTTTTTCATAGACACTTTTGTGAGGCTAACACTCGGTCCATTCTCTAATGGACCGAGTGTTAGCCTCACAAAAGTGACCACTCTCTGAAAAGAGGCACAACTGAATACGGAACACTCGGTCCGTTATCTATGTCAATAGTTTTTATAGAGTACGGGCAAGTTTGACAAACAGGTTTTTATTTTGTACCATGGTTTGATGAAATCGTCAAATTTAAATGTAAAATTTGACAATCATAATTATCATTATTTAATCGTTTAACCACAGGAGGGCAAGTCGTAGACTTCCTCTATTACTGTGACATTTTTTTTTTTGCCTACGGTTCCATCCGGATCTATCGTTTATCCGGATGTATCGTTTTAGTTGCCCTATTTCTTTATACTTTCCATTGAAATAGCCTAAACCAGGGATGCTCAACCGGTAGGGTGTGCCTCCCTAGGGGGTCGTAGAGTGACCAAGTGGCGGGCGCCGGGACTCCAATGAACAAAGTATAGATTTATGAAATTTTAGGTCATTGGTATTATTATTAGGTGCTGTAAAATAAGGTTCAGCTTTTCTGCATAAGTCGACAAAAGAAGTTTTTCTATTTCTGTATGAATGGACTAAAGAAAATCGAACCTATCCGAGGTGGCTTGCTACAATTTTGGAGCTCACTTCGTTCGCTCTTCCATTCTACATTCTCTTGATTCATCAACTTTTCGGCATAAGTCAACAAATGATCAAAAGAAAATCTAACCTTATCAAGGGGTTGCAAACATTTTCGACCTCACTTCCGCTCTCTTTTTATTCTTATGCTTTTCTGCTTATGTCAACAAAGTAACTCGGGGGCGTAGTGATATTAAAAGAAAGTTAGGGGGCGCGTATGTTAAAAGGTTGGGAACCCCTGGCCTAAACTCTGTTTGGTACAGATTGTATTGGCGGTAATCGGTATTTCTGTGGTTTATCTTATTCTGGCGGTTTTTCTGGTAATTTGCTGCGTTTTAGCGGGAGGCCGCAAGAGACTTGACATGAGAGGATTAATTTGGTCTGCCGGGTTAGAAGGACAGGATAAATCCTCGATTTAACATTTGCATACAAAAGGAAACTTACGTTCATTTTTCAGATGCTCTGCTAGTCTTACTACTTCATTTATGTGTGTCATGAGAAGTTGCATTGGATCTAATTTGGGAGGCTCTGGGACTATTATTGGTATAGGTATTGGTTCAGGTATCGGTTCAGGTTTCGGTTCAGGTTTCGGTTCAGGTTTCGGTTCAACTTTTGGTTCAGGTTCTGGTTCAGGTTTTGGTTCAGGTTTCGATTTAGGTGTTATGGGTTGTTCTTCATATACTGGGTCTTTCTTTTCCAATTTTTCTCTTAAGCATTTATACTTCAGTTGTTTGAATCGTTTCAACCTAAATGACTCCTCTCTCTCCATTTCATCCAGTTCAGACAGAATGTATCTCATTGTAATAATTATCCTTGGTATTATGCATCTTGATAGTACATTCTGTTTCCTGTAAATACAAACTTCTTGTTTACATTCAGATTTTTTATTTTATCGATCTGCTGAACACACCCTTTCTTACATATCGTCACAACCACGGCAAACTTACGAATCTGCAGTTTTAGTGACATTGATATTAAGATGAAAAACTGTACCTAATGTGGTACTACACAACGTGGAAAATTTACAAATTTGTATCTCTGACGGTTACAGAATTCAAATTGTTCGATTTTGCGTTTTATGTTGATACACCCATAGTAAACGTACGAAATTCACATAAATTTTTTTAGCATAATAAATTTAGTATAAAAGAAGTTAATAGATATTTATTCATACCCTGGCAAACTTAAGAAAACTATTTAAATTGGATATTTTTATTATGTTAGTATTAATTACTAACAAAAGTACCACTTTCGTAAGTGACGTACCCTGATACGCCAGGGTCTGAGTATCTATTAATAATGAAGAATAATAATGAAGAAATATCTATTAGTTTCTATGTATGATGATATAATGTTACGAATGTGTATTTATTTCTGACTAGCTGCGCCCCGCGGTTTCACCCGCATAAGTCTCGATCCCGTAAAAATATCGGGATAAAAAGTATCCTATGTCCTTCTCCGGGTCAAGGTCTATCCATATCCCAAATTTCATCCAAATCCGTTCAGCCGTTTTAGCGTGATGTCGTGACCAAGGGAAATAGGGATTCAGTTTTATATATATAGATTAGAATATTGAGAATCCATTGATAATATAAAAAGTACAATTTTGAAAACGAAATGTACTGCGGTACCTTTACACCAGCTACAAAAAAAAAAAAAGTTATCATAGCTTTTTGCTTTCAAAACGTTCCCCTGTAAAATGCATTTTTCATTTCTCATACTCGGAAAGTAGTGTTCGTTTGGTCCGAGGTGAAAGACGCTGCTCCCCATCTTCGGGCGGAAAATACTCATATACGGTCGGACGGCCCGCAGCGGTGACGCGGTGTGTTCCATATTTTAAATAGGTACATATTACTCATGTTATTATTATCAATAAATATTTTAGAAAAACTACAATTTTTTACTTTACTTATATTCGAAATGAAAAGTAGAGTGTTTACACGGGTGAGTCATCAATTCCTACTTGGGCTATATACGGGAATGGATCCGTTTCGACCCTTGTATAAGAATTCTGCAGATTCGCAAGTTTGTAGATGTGACGATAACTTATTTTTTTTTTTTTTTTTTTTGTTAATTGTTACATCATTATTCAATATACTGCATAACTTTATTGAAAAAACATCATATATGTTTTTCAACTCAGTAAATTAGCGTGGCATTATTTTTAAAACACTAATTAATATGTATCTTTTAATTAAATTATTAAATCCATTTTGTATTTTTATTCCATTGAGGTTCAATGTAAACTAGAGCAGCTATTATAAACTAAAAATGTCTCCCGTAAATGTCAAATGTGACAATCGTGGTGTATGCGCAGAGCAAAAAGGTCTATATCGTATATAGGTTCTATATTGCTTATTCTGCCTACATGATACCTAACACAGTTTAAACTGCAGAAAATTTTCCATTTCCATTGTATTAATGATGAACATTATTTGGGATTTTTCACTTGTCAACCCTTGTCTGATTGCGTTTTTTTTTTTTTTTTTTTTTTCAAAAATGTTGTCCACGGTTCCCGGTTTGAATGGTCCAAACGTGGAAACTTTCAAAATATGGATATTTAAAAAGTATAACAAACCAAAAATAAAAATAAACTCAAATTCAAAGCATTTATTTCAAATAAACCAATTACAGGCACTTTTGAATTCTCAAGGGGTCGGTCAGTTAGAAAGATGAAGCTAGTTGCCTATTCCAAAGCGTAGTAGGTACCTATGGAGAAGAACGGGCAAGTAACTCCACGGACACACTTTTAAATCACAATATGGTTACAAAATATTGGTTACATCATTCATGTTAAAGTTATAAATGTGAGCACGATGCAGAACGATAAAAGCGTTCGTAATCAAAAATAAAACAATTCAAATATCAAATTAAAATAAGCCATGGCAGCTAGAAGATGACCAGTCCCTACTGACAGCGACCGTTCACGAACATGACGCATGGATTAGCACCATTCAGCTCAACCATTTTGAAGGGAGCTAAATGATCCAACACACACGCCACCGTCAGCGAGACATTAGAGTGAGCATGACATACTCTCAGCCGCAAGGGCACATTCATGTCAATGAAAGACGTACCTAGTAAATGGTAGCTTTATAGTAGGTACATAGTACTCACACGTGTATAAATGAAAATATTACATTATACAATGCTAAGGGATTGAATTTATACAATGCAAAGATGAGTAGTTTTTAAAATCTTCAGCAACTCCAACAGTATTTTCAAATGCTAATCGATTAGTTTATGCGCCCTTGTGGAACAGGACCAGCGTTTAGCCAAGCATTTATATCAGCGATATAATCCCCCAACTTATAATATGCTTGGCTGCATTGTGCGCGTATTATATAAGATTTAAATTTCGTTTCATTCAGAAATCAGAAAGCTTTATTTGTGAACACAGGTCAAGTTACACATAGTGTGAGGTGTTATAAATAGGTAGATCCTCCATGTTTTGCCCAGAGGCGTACAAATATAATTGTTTAAGTTTAAAAATAACAAATTGGTGAAATTCTGTCAACTTTCACGTCAGTAATAAAATCAGTTTAAATAGGCATAGCATATCAAAAGAAAAATAAACATACAATATATTTCTAAATAAATGTCAAATGGTTCAATTACATGCCATAGTCAATAATGATAATGTCGAACAAAATTCAAGGTCATTAAAACAGGTCAGGTAGGGTGTTCTAAGGCACTAATTATAGAATTGTCGTCGAAATAGTCCTTTATTGAGTAGAGCATTTATTAGTCAAAATTCTAAATAGTTCTTTTTTGAATTTGTCCACATTTAACATTTAAATTTTTTCGGGCAGTTTATTAGTTTAGTAGTTTATTCAGTTAAAGTATGCATTTTATTATAACATTTTAAACAGTACCCCATGAGAGATGAGTCCATTTTAGCCAATCTGAAACCTGGTTGAACTAATTGATCCCTATTTCTGGTGATATAATTGTGTCTTGCACCTCTTTTACTAAAAAGAAATTTCCTTACGTACATAATGTTTTCATAGATATATTGACAAGGTACCGTCATGATGTTAATATCTTTAAACAGTTCCCTTAGAGAGTCTCGCCTGCGGAGGCCATATATGGCTCTGATGGCTCTTTTCTGCAGAATAAAAATAGACTCGATGTCTGCAGCCCGACCCCATAGTAAAATACCGTACGACATAATAGTATGAAAGTAACTGAAATAGACTAGCCTCGCGGTATTTACATCAGTAAATTGATGTATTTTTCTCACAGCATTTGCTGATGAACTTAGCCGTCCTGAAAGGGATGTTAAATGAGGACCCCATTGAAGCCTTGAGTAGAGCGTGATCCCCAGGAAAACAGTTTTATCGAAAAATTCTAGTTTCTCTTGATTCAATACTATCTCACAATTACTACTTTTGACATTTGGTAAACAAAATCTTATGCATTTAGTTTTTTTACCATTTAATAATAAATTATTAGCAGTGAACCAATTTTGGACTTGCAGTAGGGCGTTATTTACGTCGTCAAGATTTGATGCACGTCTATTAATTTTAAAACTTAAGGAAGTAACCTAAAGAAGAATCGTCAGCAAATAAAACCATTTGTGGTTGGGTTTTTAACAAATAGGGTAGATCGTTAATATGTACAAAAAAAGAGGAAAGGACCTAATATCGATCCTTGTGGTACACCCATTTTTACTTTTAAAGCGAGTGAATTGACACCATTTATTTGAACTTACTGCTGTCTATCCTTTAAATAAGATTTTACTAAGCTAAGCGCAAGTTTTCCAAGTCCGTAATGCTCAAGTTTCGCGATTAAGGTTTCGTGGACGACGCAATCAAATGCCTTCGAGAGGTCAAAAAAAAATCCTTTGGCGTCTTGGGCCTCTTCCCACGCCGTAAATATGTGCTTTAATAAGGTGACACCGGTATCAGTCGTACAACGCCCCTAGGTGAAACCATACTGTTGATCATGTAAGATTTTATTAGTGTTAAAATGATTGAGCATTTGATTAAGCATTACTTTTTCAAACAACTTGCTGAAAACCAGCAATACGGATACGGATCTATAATTATTGGTGTCTTTACTTTCCCCGGATTAAAAAGTGGTATTACCTTACTATATTTCATTAGATCAGGGAAGACTCCTTGATCCACACACAAATTAAATATTAAGGCTAAGTACGGCGCTATAGTCTCAATAATGGAGGTACAAACTTTGATAGACATTCCCCATAGATCTTCGGTTAATTTGATCTTTATTTGCTTGAAAGCTTTTATTACTGTTATAGGGTTTATATGTTTGAATTTAAATTCAATCGGGCAAGATGAAACGTTTGCTCTTAATAAATCAATAGAACGCGAGGGCGAGGAATTTAAGGTTTCAGTAGTATAAGTGGAATACTGGTATAAATAACAGTAAAACTAAGATAATGGCAGTTATCATTTTGTTCTCCGGGGATGGCGCTATGTTCTTCTGGAATAATGGAACTTTCAAATGGTGAATTTTTCAAACAGGAGATGTGGTTCCGGAGATTATACACCACATATACACAAACTCACAAAATTCGCTCGCTTTTTTATAATATAATAGATTTGCTGATGGCTGTATTTATAAAATGGTTAAGTTACACCATAATTTCATGTCATTAGTTTGTCCCCGCCTTTTTTTTTGGGTGGGAAATTATCAAATAACTTCTCCCACTCTGGGCGGAGCGGGAGGGCGTGTCAGACTCTTACTGACTAAAACCCACCCGTGTTCCTTCGGTTGCCCTGTTGCCGGGGGCCACGATCTCCCTTTCAGTTTTCTTCGCACCCCCCCGGTAGGCATCGGCCCTAACGGACCCCGTCAATTCTGCCGACATCTCTTTGAGGCACGCGTGGAACACAACGCGCCGTTGACCCAGGCCTGGTCCTTACCGGACGGCCAGCTACCCATTGCTCACCATCCGCAAGCCAGCGCCTACGGTAGCCGGAAATCGGCCTGCGATTCCCGACGCCCAGGGCGTCTCCTCCTGCGGCGGTTAGGGGCGTGAGGGTGCGAAATTTGCCTCTCCCTCACGCGTTCCGCCTCCCCCTTCACGAGCATTACCGCTTCGCAGAAGGTGACAGCCTCCCATTTCCTCTCGCTCCCGTACCATGGCCTGACCCAGGGCCGGACGCGAAAGATCACCGCCGCCGATCGCCTCCACGAGGACACGGCGATGCTCCGCCCAAGCCGGACAGACCTCCACCGTATGCTCCACCGTGTCCTCCGGGCGATCCACACAATGATGACACCCGGGCGTTTCCTCCCGCCTTATTCTGTACAGGAACCTCCCGAAACAGCCGTGTCCGGTGAGGACTTGCGTCAGGCGGAAGGTGAGGACGCCGTGGCGCCTCTCTAGCCACTCCTCAAAGAGGGGTCTTATCACCGCAATTGTCGCGTACCCAGCGCTGGGTTGCGACAATCGCACTCTCCATGACGCCATGAGATACCACCGGAGCTCTGTCCGCTGTGCTGTTATTTCTCGCGGCAGCGGAGTTAAGCCCCGGCGTTTCGCCTCCTCGCGCCCCTCCCAAATGTGTGCGAGGACCTTTGCCTCCAGATCCCATGGCGGTAATCCAACAAGGAGGCTCGCCGCCTCACTGGAGACCGTGCGGTATCCTCGGGCCAGCCGGATGGCTATGACCCTCTGGTACGCGTTCAACCGGCGGGCTGGCCACAGCCTCAATGAACGCGCCCACACCGGTGACCCCTACAGGGCCATGGACTGCACGACCCCCGCGTAGAGCCTCCGGCAGAAGGCGTTTGCGCCACCTAGATTGGGCAGGAGCCTCTTCAAAGTAGCCTCGGCCCGCTCCAGTCTGGGAGCCAGACGTCGGAAATGCTCCACGAAGTTCCACCGGCTGTCGAGGAAGAGTCCCAGATACTTCATCGTCGACTCGACACTGATGTGAACCCCTCCCGCCATTACCTGGGAACCCGACGGGGTGGCGCATTCCGAGGACCATGAAAACCCATGGCATGGCTGCACAAGGACCAACGTGTCGTCAGCGTAACAAACGACGCTGACGCCGCTAGGGAGGTCGGCGCGCAGCACCCAGTCGTATCCGATGTCCCATATGCGGCCCCAGGACCGATCCCTGTGGGACACCGCACGACATCTCTCGCTGGTTCCACTCTCCTTGGCGACCGGGGTAGATGATGGCCTTGTCCGTCAGATAGACCTCGACCACACGACAGAGGTAGGTCGGCATCCGGTGATACCGGAGTGCCTCCCTGATGCAACTCCAGGACAGGGTGTTAAAGGCATTGGCGATGTCTAGAGACACCGCCAAGACGACCCCACCCCGGGGACACAGCATCACCCGTCGTGAGGGCCCGCACGCGCATGATGGCGTAGTTTATCCCCGCCTGCGATACCAAAATTCTATATATTATAATGCTTGTTTTTCTCCGTCGGTTGTGTTTTTGCAGTTTGTTTTTTTTTTTTTTTTTTTTAAATTATTTGCTAATAATAATTTGCTTTAAAAAATTCAAGCTTTTTAGTTGTATTAATATATATTAATATTTTTGGAATTGACGCATTACTAGCTTTTATTTGATACCATAAATGTATTATTTTTAAAACCTAACCCGTTTTTGTTTTGTTTTTGCAAATGCAATATATAAATATTATATTACCTATGTCACTTCCACAATTAAGACAAATCTAACGACACCTGATATGTTAAATTCAATCAAACTGTTTAGGCTGTAGCCTAAACTCGGTATGCTCTGTAAAGCATGTCAAAGAAAAAGACATACATACATACAAACATACATACATCTGGGGCAGTTGGGTAATAAAAGAGTACAAATACACCGTTTTTAATGTGTAACATCTTTCTTCTCGCTTTGTTGCAAATCTTTCATCTCGCTATCTGTAGGAGTGATTTCGTGAAAAGGGACGGAATAAAAAATAATATAATTATGCAGTTAGACGAAAGTACACCCTCACTTAATTATACACCACACGCTGCATTTACTTGGCATTAGCCAATAAATGTGGGCTACATTTATTGGCTAATGCCAAGAGCTGAGAAAAAAAAAACACTCCCGATACTATAACTTTATTTCCAAATTTGAAATTTACATAGGATAGGTTATAAATAAGTAAAGTATAATAAGTATAATTATATGCTGCAGTATGGGATGGATAAATTACATAGGCTGTTTAGATATATTAAAAAGAGGATAGGTCCCAAAATTGAGCCTTGGGGAACTCCAAATGATAATGAGTGTTCGACACTGACATATGAGGAAGCGTATAACAAGAAGCCGGGGAAGCGTGCGCTATTTAATTTGACCAATGAGCGCGCGCCATGCTAGAGTTGGCTATCAGAAACAACCTTGACGTGGTCATTTTTTTTTCTCGATTGACTCATCTTACTCATCATCATTATCATCACATCTCATTGATCATCGTTCTCTTTTTTTTTCTCTCTAGCAGAATAATAGATCTGTAAGTATGGAAGAAAAACATGTTGTGACGATCCCGAATTAATTGGTAAAAGGGCGAGACAATGATGATTTAGTAACTAACATTAAATTTGTAACCTTATGTGCGCTATTAGCGGTTATACCACCACATACGAACTACGCACCAAAAAGACATGACGTCACACAAATCCTGCATCACGCAATTAGAGTTTACCGCGCGAACGACATGTATAAGACTATCCGATTTCGACTCTTGGGCAGTTGCCCTACAGACAACATCCGTCTGGTCGGAAGATCCCCCCTTTTCTATAGAGGATGAGTGAACTTTACACCCTGTTGCTCATTTCTCAAACGCTTTTATAATTTCTAACGTGACCATATTACTGTGGACGTCCGCAATCGCTGTGGGCGTCCACGTCACAGTATCACGTTAATGAGTTAAAAGTGTGAAAATATACGAATACGCTTTTAAATTTCCGTCCACGATAACGTATTCAGGCTAGTCGCGACGCGATTCTAATAAAACAATTTCTAAGAAAACTTCACGGTAGAATAATTAGCCGACGTTCGCACGGACGTAATAAAATCGCGGCGGATTTTATCGTCGCCGATGCTGGCACGCACTCTCGTCCCAGCGCGTTGAAAAAATACACTGTTTATATGGTCGATCGCTATACTGATCGCTATACTGATCGCTGTACAGATTTCTATACTGGTTGCTATACTGATCGCTATACTTGCTTCTTTTACTGATCGCTATACAGATCGCTAAACAGATCGCTATACAGATCGCTATACTGATCGCTACACTGATCGCTATACTGATCGCTATACTGGTTCCTATACTGATCGCTATACAGATCGCTATACTGATCCCTGTACAGATTTCTATACTGGTTGCTATACAGATCGCTACACAGATCGCTACACAGATCGCTATACTGATCGCTATACTGATCGCTATACAGATCGCTACACAGATCGCTATACTGATCGCTATACTGATCGCTAAACTGATCGCTACACAGGTCGCTATACTGATCGCTATACTAATCGCTGTACTGATTTCTATACTGGTTGCTATACTGATCGCTATACTGATCGCTATACTGATCGCTGTACTGATTTCTATACTGGTTGCTATACTGATCGCTATACTGATCGCTATACTGATCGCTGTACTGATTTCTATACTGGTTGCTATACTGATCGCTATACTGGTTGCTATACTGTTTGCTATACTGATTGCTAGACTGGTTGCTATACTGGTTGACGTACTGGTTGCTATACTGGTTGATATACTGGTTGCTATACTGGTTGCTATACTGGTTGCTATACTGGTTGCTATACTTGTATAGTTGTTGTTATACTGGTTGCTATACTGATTGCTAGACTGGTCGCTGTACGGGTTGCTAAACTGGTTGCTATACTGGTTGCTATACTGGTTACTAAACTGGTTGCTATACCGGTTGCTATACTGGTTGCTATACCGACTGCTATACTGATTGCTGTACTAATTGCTAGACCGGTTGCTATACTGGTTGATAAACTGGATGCTATACTGGTCGCTTATACTAATTTCTATATCTGCTAAGCTAGTATGAATGTTATTAGATTCTATTACTGAATTTACAACTCTAGGCGCTAAGCAGAGCGTAGAAAATCAAGTGCACGAAAAAAAGTCGCCGCGATTTTAATACGTCCGTGCGAACGTGGGCTGAAGGTCGGCGCAAACGAGCCACCGACCACAGCCACCGGTGGCTGTCACCTCTTGCTGCGCTATTGTGTACTGCTGCAGCGGGTCACCGCCACCACACGTGTACGATGAATCCATACAAAACATATGATAAAGTATGTCAACTGCTTGTCGCTGGGCTGTGGTCGGTGGTCCGTTTGCGCGAAGCCTTACCGGTATCGAGTCGCGGGACAAGTCGCGCCAGTCTGCACCAGCCTTTACTATCCAAGTTGTTTTGTTTCCAATCTATAATCAGAAAGGTTCAAAACCATTCGGTAATCTGGTCTGACTTTGGGGACGACCGCGGGGTAATATTGACAATGAAAATTAATTTTCTCGCAAGGAATTGTCGGCATTTCCTATAACGAAAGGCGCTTGTACCGACACGTATATTTCATTCACGCAAAGACTGCATGATGCGTTTAAAATCAATATAATAAACGCCACTATTTGTAAGAAAACGGTGGATTTATTGTGGAAAGTGTTATGAAATGAGGTTCACTAGGTGGCAGCACTCAGACGACAGGTCCGGCCACCTATCAAAAGTGTCAAAGCGCCTATATTTTTTTTCCTGACTTTATGATGAACGAATGAATGAAACGAATGATGAACGCCATCATATTTTTTTTTAAAAAAAATGCTATATTTTTACACGGCTTTTTCGCTTTCTTTTTTTTTCTGCAATTTTCATTGTTATGTAATATTCTTTCAGGCATAAAATAATCATGTTCTTATCATTAAATTCAAGATACAAAACTTTTTATCGTAAAGGAGGAATTTACGTTCGAGTGATAAAGAGTCGAAATTTCTAAAAATTCATTGGTACATTATAAATTACCGAAAATTAAGTCGTTATGTTGTTGTCAGTTCACAATCTTTCGATAGTTTATAATATCGCTAGATAGATTATAAACTAACGGTGCTCACAATCTTACGGTAGGTATATTAGTGTCTGGTTATAAGTTATACCAGAGACTATACTAAGAATTAAAATAACAACGCGAAGGTTGATCGGGTTAAAAGAAGGTATAAGTGTACTAACGGTACTATTGAGGAAGACAAAGACAATTTGGTCACAGGACTGTTTCCAAATAAACCGTAGAGGTAAATTAATGTAGGTGGTACACACGGCTACATATCAAGCTATACAAATCCAGTTTATGCTGATCTTGCATTGTATAGGATTTCCGTACAATGCGAGGTCAGTTTAATCTGGAATGGTATAGCTTGATGTGTAGCCGTGTGTACTTATACATGATTTTTTAAGTATATTATGCAATGCCGCCCATGGGCATGTGACTGACCGTATTTTTCTGAATATTCATGAAAAATTATCGAAAGTTTACTTTATGTCTCTCAATCATTATTTCATTTTTTCGTGTGAGACCTACGCTGCCGCACATGGATTAAAATATAATGAAAAGAAATGTGAATACATGGTCTTTGAGGTCAGCGGCAAACGCCGTGGAGAGGGACCCGAGTTGCTTATTAACGGGTCACCAATTAATAGGGTGTCAACTTTTAAATACCTAGGGCATTGTCTTGCCGCTGACCTCAGGGACGATGTAGACGAGGGAGCGCAGGGCTCTAGCGGTCCGGAGTAATATGTTGTCCCGTAGATTTGCGCGGTGTACAGACCAAGTTAAAGTAACACTTTTTAAGGCTTACTGCCAAAGCTTGTACACGGGCAATCTGTGGGTCAATTATACTAAGAGATCGCTGGATGCCCTGCGCGTCCAATATAACAATGCTTTCAGGATATTGTTGAGGCTGCCTCGATACTGTAGCGCGTCGAATATGTTTGCGCAAGCCCGCACCGACGGCTTCTATGCTATTGTACGCAAAAAAACTGCGTCGCTTCTGAGGAGAGTGAGGGGCAGTCAAAACAGCATCCTGAAAACTGTAGCCGAGAGCTCTGGCTCTACGATTGTACAGCAGTTTGTGCGAAGGTTGATTGTTACTAACACTAGGCAATAAGTTGTTTTTTGTATGTTACTAACACCATATGGATAATTGTGTGTCCGAAATAAAGCGAATTTATTTATTTATTATTTTCACTATGTTATTTGTTTTTTTTTTTCACGAACTGAGTCCAAATAAATGTTTTTCTTTCTCTCTTTTTTTTCTGTTTTTTTCTTATATACATTTTTTTTTTTCAGAAAGCTCTTATGATTTTATGGACTAACACTTGTTTTTTTTTTTTTAAATATCAATACTGTTCTTTTTTTAAAATAAGATCTTCGCCTCCGTTTTTTTTTTTGCATAAACGACAAATTTTAATAAAAATAACTCATAAGCTTTTAGAAATAATAAACAGAATCCAAATCGAGCCTATAACATCGGAGATATGGCAAACGCTACTCAAAAAATAAAAAAATGAATAATATGAGAATATTAAAGATAAGTTTCAAAGTTAATTTTCAATAATTGTTCATGAATATTTAGAAAAATACGGGCGGGCACATACTCATGAGTGACATTGTATATGTCGGAAATACGTCACTGATTTGACTAATCCGGGCGCCAGCGCTGCCTAGCGGCACTCGACAGAGTCTACAACATTACGCTTGACCGGGGCTAAGCAGAGTTTGTCGGTAGCGGTGAAGCAAGTGAACATTCAGAAACTCTCGCGCGTTATTGGTATTTTAGCTGCTTCAGAATCATCCTACGAATCACGATGATTTACGTACGTACGAATTATTTTTATTTTTTATTATTAAAACTGTTTTTAATTTCGCCATATTATTAAAATCCAACAGCGCCAGCGCTAGTGGGAAAAAAACACCTCAAAGTTTTTGCGAGTGTTATTTGCCCCAGCAAAATCAATTTGTGGGACACAGTGGTCGACAAAACTGTAAGCAATCCACTTTGTGCCACTGGTGCGACAAATTGGTGGGGGCAAAGTGGAATAATACATAAAACGCAGTTTTTGGTTATTTTAGGGCTCCGTCAAATATTTCGTTTTTGAAAAGGGTTCCGTGGCCAAAACAGTTTGTGAACCGCTGCTCTAAATTATAGTGCAAACCTGAAATTGTGACAAAAAAACAGCTTTTCCGTACATTTCGTTGTGTTATCATAAAAAAGTAGTGAGCAGCAGATTTCTTTTTTTCGCTTTTTCATGGTTGGTCACATAGTAAACCTTGTTCATAATGAGAGGTTATGAGGTTTTCAGTTATTTTAATTACTTTTTGTATAGCATACCTATAATTTTCATAGCAACTTGTAGCAAATTGTGGAAAATATGTATCAATTTTGTTGCTATACATTTCTTGATAGGCGGCGTCATGATGTTCTGTCTCTTTCTACCGAATCATCATCATGTCAGCCGAAAGACGTCCACTGCTGGACATAGGCCTCCCAAGCACCGCCACTTCCACCGATTCTGTGCTTCCCGCATCCAGCGAATTCCTGCGGCCTGCACAAGGTCATCGGTCCACCTTTTGGGGGGGCCTTCTAAAGCTACGTCTTCTGGTACGCGGTCGCCACTCAAAAACTTTTCAGCCTCATCGGCCATCTGTTCTGCAAGCAATGTGTCCTACCAATTGCCACTTAAGTTTGGCAATTCTTCGGGCTACGTCGGTTACCTTAGGCAGGGAAACTCGAAGCTCTCTCCATTGCCCTTCTACTGAAAAGCGTTACTTTTTGAAAGCCGCCATTTTGAACTTTAATTAAGTATTGTTTTTATTTCGTCTGACGTTCTAACCAGTCTGCTTAATTCATAATCAGGTAAGGCTAGTTTGAGATATAAAAATATTGTAGCAATTTGGAAGGAGAGTGTTGCTTAGTTAAATTGAACAGGGGTTACCTTAAATTCTATAGCAGGTATAGGTACCATCAGGGTAAAACATATTTAACCAATTTGAAAACAAAATCCCGTGCAAACGACCCTTTTTTTTCGTAGGTTAGCGATACTATAGCGGCCGAGCGCTGCAAGCAAGAATAGTCCTTACAGTGTACAGATATGCGATTCTTCGATAGTACCTTTTTATTTATTGGTCGCAAGAGTAAGTAAATGTAGGTAGTTTGAATCATGCTAATTATTTAAAAGACACAAACAATTAATTGTTTGCTGACAGCAACCAAGACATGAATGAGCAATGGAAAACTTTATAAAGAGCTTAGGCACTTGAGAAAAATATAGACGTAATAAAATACTAGCCGACCCAGAAAATTCTCGATCAATCAATTCAAATCAATCAGAACACAATTTTATTGTTGTTTTTTTTTTTTTAATAGCGCTCTTGAAGTCATTCGCACGAAGTAAATTTATTTAAAGGCGAACTAATTTTTTGGATTTATCAATTTGCCTACAAATAAATTAACTTCGTGCGAATGTTATTTAAAAGTGTCAATTCGCCCGTTTCGGTCGAGTTAATTTATACGATCCACCAATAAGCCCCCGCTTCACGCCTCAGGGAATCTTACATAGATAAGTACTCTCTAAATCTTAGCACCCGAAAGCTGCTGTTTTCCAGACGACCGGTGGCCGCAACATATCGGCCGCGGTGACGGCTGTCATGAAAATAAAGGCAGCGGGGTTGGCTTTATAGTGTCAGAAAACCCTCTGTAGAAAATCACACCATCTTCATAGAAAACGTATCAGGGACGTCATTCGCCTGTAAATGGTGAACGATATGTGGCAGCCACCGCAGTCTTAGGACAACCTAGTGCCTAATTGCGTGACATACGCTCATATAAAATAACATTACCTTTACGAAGACCATTTTGTCAAAGAATGACAGTTGTCATGTGACAGTTTTATGAAATGTCTCTATCACGGCAAATTGATGTATTGACATTTTAATAAACTAACTTCTCAGATTTATCTCAACATCTTGGTCTTCTAATAGCTTCGATATTTTATGCACACACATGGTTTAGTTGCTGTCAAACACTATTTGACTACTGGCACTTACTTGGTGGCATTCTTATTTGCTATGAACATCACCTCGAATGAGGCTCGAAACTGGCACAGCATCACCATCATTTTCACGAGATCTAGCCACTCATCTTTACACTCTTTGATAAACATTCCACCTCTACTCATGCCCACATACTTGTAGGAATCGCAGCCCAACTGCAAAAGAAAAGACACTTGAGTTAATTTGTTTACCTCAATCTGCCTTTTCCCAATTATGGTGGGGTCAGCTTCCAGACTAACCGAATGCAGCTTCGAATACCAGTATTTTACTAAGAGCAACTGCCTATTTGACCTCCATAATCCAGTTACTGAATAACACGATACCACCATACCGATAAGAGTGGTTGCCAGACTTTTGGGCTTCTGACGAACCATAACGATTTTCAAAGATCAAATCATTTATTTGGCTGTACATACAACAAAAGTTCTTTAAAACCATTTCCTACCGGGTATACCAAATATCTATTATATTAAAATATTTCGTACACTAATCGTTAATTTAACTGAATATTAATCATAGATTGTTTATGAAATTTATTAATTATATAATTTTATTTAAAAAAAATATTACATTTAACTAGTCGCGCCAAAATAATCAAACTGTTAGTCGCGTGCGGATCCCAGAGGTTATATTTTGTGAAAAAGAAATATAAAATAAGTATAAATATTTATTATCAAGGAACTTTAACTAAAGCATCGTAACTTATCAAAAATATAAGGCTTCTAGACAACAATGTAATATATAAAAAAAATGTATATAAAAATAATATATTTATAGTAGCCGCGTATGTATAATATTGACTAAAATATGGACCCTACGAGCCTTTTTTTGTACCACAATAAAACTTACGTAAACATAGAACTTTAATATTTTCTTAAAAGTTTGAGGCTTATCATTAAGTGAAAGAACGACGTTCACGCCTTCAAGCTTTTAAGAAAATATTAAAGTTCTATATTTACGTAAGTTTTATTTAGTACTTTTTAGTTCATTATAGGCTTATTTTAAAAAGCATTTTACATTTTATTCAAGCATTAGAATTTGATAAAATATCTGTTCTATCACCTTCACTTGTAAGGTAAAAAAAAACATCGTGAGGAAACCGGCCATGCCTGAGCGATATTTCTCGCCGGCATGTGAAACCAAGTCAGAAGCCCATGCTTTAAAACTCTGACACCAGGTTACTCACTATCCACACGAAAAGAAGAAGACTTGTAAGGTTCCTACTTATCAACACAAATCCAGCGAGTCCAACACAACAGGGCTACCATGTAAAGTTGAGGTGTTACATTGGCCACCTTCCGGCATCATCAGACCCTAGATCACACCTTGGGCTGACTTACCTTCTTATCAAAACACATCAAAATGACCTAGATACAACGGGGCTATCTTGTCTAGTTAAGGAGTTCCTATAGTGACCTTCCAGATCCATCATGAGGCCCCGGACCTTGGGCTTACAGTACTTGGCAAGACAAAACCAACAACCGCAAACAATAGGGCTATTTTGTTCAGTTGTTTAGAGGAGTTCATATGGACCTGGACAGCACCTAGTCTAAAAGCACTTGTACATAGTCCAGGTAGTCTAAAAACGATGGTTCTAACTTGTTTGGTTGAGGAGTTCCAAAGGCCACCTTCCAGCTACATCATCAGACCCTGAATACCACCTAGTGTAAAAACACTTATCAATTAATGAGTCCCTAACACAATGATACTATCATGTTTCTTTGGCTGAATCTTCGGATTTCGTGGTTAGCTAGCTGAGATAGCTTGTAGTTTTCGAAAATATTTATATTTGACGGCGTTGACCTACTTTTTTCGTATCATAAAAACATGACATCCAATGACATAATTCAATACGTCAAATTCAAATTAAAAAACAGGCCAAGTGCGTGAACCACGCATAATGAAGAATTCCGTAGTTGGGATCAATTTATCCCAAGAAAAAACTATAAAATTGTAGTTGAAAAACATGTTCTCCCATACATTCCAACTGCATATGTTAGTTGGTGAATTGTCGTTATACAATATGTAAAAAAAGCCAGTCCGATCCGAAAGGGTACTTCTTCTTTTTTTTCTTCGATTAAAAATTACAAAAAAATCCTCAAACCTATACACATAATTTCGTCCAGATCGGTTGTAAAATACGACCTGTGGAGGAGTACGTACAAACCGACACACGAAAGCAAATTTTGCTAGACGATCCAGAGAGCTTCGCTCGCTACGCTCGCTCGGTCAATTAACTTTATAGGCTTTATTGATTAGTTATGTCTTTAATTTATTTTTAAATTATATTAAAATTAAAGTACAATTAATATCCCCATTAATTTAATTATAAATTAGTTTGAAATTAAAACAGATCATTTTTTAATACAATGTCAATTACATTTTTTTCTATTATTATTTTAAGAATGAAATGTCAACATAACTTCACGCCTGTATTCCCCGAAGGGTTAGGCAGAAGTGTATCTATAGTACACACACATTTCGCCAGTTATGTTTAAGTCCCTTGTAATAGGCGGCGAGCCTATTGCCATCAACCGGGCACAAATGCAGACTCCGGGCTGCTACTGAGAAATGATGGAAAACCCAATAACACCTTGACCGACCCGGGAATCGAACCCAGGACCTCTTACTCAGCAGTAGCGCTTTGCGACTACTAGACCAACGAGGCAGTGAAATGTCAAATATCGTTATAACTGAAACAATGTCATACGCTATATGTAATAGGCTGAATAATGGCGATGTAATCACCTTTTAAAAGTCGGTGATTGATAAGTCATCAGTAAAGAGTTGCATGAATTATATACAGTATATGACAATAATTATTTCAATGTATAACGATGTTTGGGGGTGGCGAAAATAGGGGTGAATTTGATCAAAACCGGATGGCATTGATACACACAATTCCTTGCACTTTTAGAGCCTAAAATTATAGTGCCATCTGATTTAAGCAATATTAACTTTTTTTCGAATTTTATTTAAAAAAATCGAAAAGAAATGTTTTTTTGGCGACTTTCAAGGGTTTTTTCTCAGAAACTGCCCTGCGGGATCGGAAAGCATTTTTTCTTACAACATAATTATGTATAAGCTCACCAATTTTGGAGCGGTTGCTTCATAACATAACTAAATTCGCTATTGCGGAAACGGCCCGCGTGTTTTAGAACAGAATTCAGCTTCTTTTCATTTTTTTTACCAATTTCCAAAAAGGCGGAGGTTATATGTTCGTACGTAGCGTATGTGTTTATGTGTGTCCACCGATTTCTCCGTCAATTGTGGCCCGTTTTTGAAAATTCTTTTTTTGTTTGAAAGGGTATGCTCTTGAGGAAATTCATTTGGGACCACATAAAAATTGTATTAACTTTGCTTGGATAGTTTTTGAGTTAGCTTCAATAATACATATTTTGTCTCACTTCGTATTTGGATGATATGATAATTACCTGTCACTGATAATTACAGGTAATGGTTTTCGAATTTCTGTGGGGTAGGTGGTACCACAACAAAAAAAGTGAAAAATATGTCTTTTTTTTACAAGAGAAAAACAAACAACTGACTTCCAAAAAAACACTACAAAGTGAAAGTCGGAAGTCGGCGGCAAAAAACGAAAATTCAAAACCGAAAACACCGACTTCCGAAATTAAAGTTATTTTACACTTTGTAGTGTTTTTTTTGGATTTTTTCATCGACATGGTGTCAAAAGTGTCAAAGTAAATTGGCTGTGTCAATCGAATGGACAGACAGACGAACATGATGAAATTACCATTTGGCACCGGAACACTATAAAATATTGCGTTATTGCATTTCGTTTGAGAAGCCTCGCTGCACTAGATAATTATTACAAAGCTAAGGGGAACTACTTATAAATCAATTAGGTAAATACAAAAATTACTATTGGTTTATTTTCATACAACTTTGCCCATGTTTCTCTTGTAATCTGAATTAAAATGTATAAATTAGGAATGGCTAAGAAAACACCTGATTATTAAAATGTACATTGTCCAATTTTTCGTTAATCATCTAATGAAATACATAACACAAGATTTTATAATTTCAAAAAGAATTGTACGCCCCCGGGTGGGCTCGAACCACCAACCTTTCGGTTAACAGCCGAACGCGCTAGCCATTGCGCCACGGAGGCTATTGAAAGATCATCGAAATTTTATATCGCTATCCAAGAGAATCGTTCGGATGTATCCTAGCAAATATAAGTTTTCCTGATTCAACACAATTTTACCTAAATGCGCGACAGCAAAGCAAGGGTTATTTTTTTGGGGTAATTAAGGCGAGTAATTAAGTCGCGGTCGGGGTGAAAACGGGGAATATAGTTTGTATCAAAGATCTTATTCCGTCGATACAGAAAATTTAAATTAAGTAGTTACAAATACATTTTTAGTAAAATAATAAAGATCATACATAGTGATTAGTTTTCCAAAACTACCCTTTAAAGGGGGTGTAGGGGGTATGTTGAAGTTCGTAGCGGAAAGTACGAAATCCGCGAGGACGAAGTGATGGTTTATAATTTTTAGGGTTCCGTACCTCAAAAGGAGAAAAGGGAACCCTTATGGGATCACTCGTGTGTCTGTCTGTCTGTCTGTCTGTCGGTCCGTCTGTCACAGCCAATTTGCTCCGAATCTAATGGACCGATTAAGTTGAAATTTGGTACACATATATGTATTTCTGCGACTCAAACGCGAACGTGTAGCGTAAATAAATGACTTTTGAATATAGGGGTGACCCCTATTTTTGGGGGCAAACAAGAAAATATAAAAAATGTTTTGCTAACAGTACCGTGTGACATAACAAATGAAAGGGGTTGTTGCTAGGATTTCAAATATATATACATTTTTTTTTATAATTTAAAAATAAATACATTTAAAGATATTTGAGAAAATAGACGAAAATTGACTATTCCCACCCCTATCTTATCTCTTATCTCCGAAACTACAAAGCCTAAAATTTTTAAAAAAATACAGAGAATGGTTCTTTACCCATAGATTACAGGAAAACCTATAAGAAGTCTACGGTCTTAAAATAATATGGAAAATCTTTCAATATGGTGCGTACAAACTTACATTTGCAGTTGGAATGTATGGGAGAACATGTATTTCAACTACAATCTTAAGTTTGTATTTACGATGAATTCATCCCAACTACGAAACCCTTCATTGTGCGTAGTCCGACACGCACTTGGCCGGTTTTATTTTCTAAACGTTATTTACTTTGCCTATTATTCTGTAGACAGTCCCGGATCTACATTTTTTTTTTGTGGTGGGGCAAAAACTGACGCCTGCCGCCCCCGCCAATCTTTTATGGGGATGCGCTAAGTTAACCCGCGAAATTCAAATTTTCTCAAAATGAAAATTTTGCCAGCAACATATTAATCAAATTTTATCGATCGACAATGCGCCAATCCAACAGGGGCGCCAAAACTGTTGTAAATTAGAAAAAAAAATAGAAGAGTGCTGCGCGTCTCATTTATTGCAAAGTTGGGTGGTGCACTTGTCTGCTACGCTCGAATTTGTCGCCCCCTGAAATTTGCGCCCGAGGCACATGCCCCGGTTTGCTCCACCCTAGATCCAGGGCTGTCTGTAGAATCAAGTTCTTCTAAGTGAAAAGACAGCTGTACTGCTGGGGAGATTGTTGCGCCACTTCTTCTTCCCAGCTAAAGCACTAGGAGGTGGTGAAGTGCGGGCGTTTTGGGAGACTGTTTTATGTAAGACATTAAAAAAAAAATGCTAATTTTCTGGCCTAATTTGAATAAATGACATTTGATTTTGATCAGAACCACAGAAAAATACAGATGGGTAACTCCGCATTTTAGGCATAAAGCTACAAGAAGGTACGCGGCGTGTTCGACTTGTCGAACCAATTCAGTGGGCGTAACGTAGACAGAAGATATAAGAGTTACGCGACAGAACGAGAGGCAACTTCTAGGTGAATATAACTGTAGATAATATTTTAGGTATGAAGCTACAAGTTGGTACCTACGCGGCGGGCTCGACTTGTCGAATTCAGTGGGCTTAACATAGTCAGAAGATATAAGAGTTACCCCACGTTCGCACAGACGTAAAAATATTACGGTGGGATTTTATCGCGCACTGGATTTTCAACTCTCGGTGTTAAGCTGAGCGTTGAGAATCCAACGCGCTGGGACGCACTCTCGTCCCAGCGCATTGAAAAAACACACTGTTGGATTTTCAACTCTCGGCGCTAGGCAGAGCTCTAAAAATCCAGTGCACGAAAAAAACCGCCCCTTGTGCACCTGGGCTTACGCGATAGAAAGAAAGACAACTTCTAGGTGAATATAACTGTAGGTAATTAGCGCTGTGCAACCTGAATTGCACTTAATTCTGCCGTGGCAAGAATCGCTTTTTATTTTAAATGATTTTGCGGAGTGTCCCATCTGTAGGTACTATCTGTGTCATACTCATAACATAACTTACTTCCACGACGTGCAGATTTTTCACTTTCACTCCTGAGACACTTCTTTTTGTTGAGGCAACAGATACACATGCCTGAAACAAATAAAACATCTGACATATAGGGTCAAATTAAATTAGCTAGCGAAACTCAACGACATAATGGGTTTTGATTGATAAGTAACTAAAAATAAGGAAACAAAAAACATGATTTGGGTTTTTTTAGGGTTTCGTACCTCAAAAAGAATAAACGGAACCCTTAAGTATAGGATCACTCGTGTGACTTTCTGTCTGTGATATTTAAGAAAATTAATGAAAATTTACCCCCCCCCCCCCCCTTATCTACGAACAATAACAAAGGAAGGACATTTGGCTAGGCCACATAAATTACTCAAACTATCAGACTATATTTAGAACTAATTAAAAACAAAACAAAAGGAATGACCCACATAGTCTTCACATTCACAATAATTAAAATAATATAATACTTTAAAAGTAAATATTCATGTCATTGTATATATAAAATTCATAAATGTCAATGTGTATATAAAAACCAGGAAATAATCTCGGTTCTGACCGAGATTATTTCCTGGTTTTTATATACACATTGACATTTATGAATTTTATACATACAATTTCATTTGAGGACCATGTAAATTTGTGTCTGAAATGGTCTTTTGAGGAAAGAGCCATACAGATTTGAGTGGACCTGTCCATTCCATGCACGCATTTGTCAGTAATCGTTTAGCTCAACTCAGAACTTTAAAAGAGCTCAATGATTCGACGAACAATACCAAAGAAAGGACATTTGGGTAGGTCGTATAAAGTACTCACAACTGCTAGATTATCATTAAAAAGTAACTGAGAAAATAAATAAATAAATATATATATGACCCACATAGTCCTCACATTCACAATAATTAAAATATATATATATTATACTTCACAAAGTAAATATTCATGTTACTGTGTATATAATTTTAAAGTTAGCAAAATAAAGTTCCGAAAGTAAAAAATAAAAAATTGTCGCAGCTCAATCCCAAGCCTTTTTGTCCTCAATGTAATATTTAACGGCATAAAAAGCTTTCTGGCACAACTTACGTTTAATGAATGATTTGAATTTATTAAGGCTTAAATCTTGTACGTGCCTTGGAAGTTTATTATAAAAGCGTATACATTGACATCTGAACGAGCCACCTTTTTTTTTGAGCGTGTTTGTAGGTACAACAAATTTGTGTTTGTTCCTAGTATTTATGTTATGGATATCATTGTATTTTTTAAACAATTTTATGTTTTTAAAAGATTATCAAAAATATACTGAGAAGGCACAGTCATTACATTAATCTCCTCTGAGAGAGTGTCTCGGACTTAATTTATAAATTGATCAAACAGCTCTTTTCTGCAAAACAAAGATAGTTTGAATGTCGACATTGCACTATGAAAATAGCTAAAGTACACTAAACGGGCTGTCTCTATGTTAGTTAAATTACGAATTTTTCTAACAGCATATGCTGCGGAGCTTAGCTTTTTTGACAATTTATCTATATGTGGGCCCCACTGAAGCTTAGCATCCAAAGTTAAGCCCAAGAATACTGTGCTATCTTCAGGATTCAATTCTTCGCCCTAACATGAGGTAGGGTAAACTTAATGCATTTGATTTCTTTTTCATTCAGAAGTAAATTGTTAACATTGAACCAGACTACTTTTGAGATTGATGTATTTACATCGTAAGTAACTAGCTGCTGACGTTTAAGTTGAAACAAAAGTGAAGTGTCATCCGCAAACAACACTATATCATGGTTATCCTTTATGAGGTAAGGCAAGTCATTAATATAAATAAGAAACAAGAAAGGACCAAGAATTGAGCCCTGTGGGACTCCCATTGTTACTATAGATCCGGGAAATCTTTTTCCAAGTTTACATATTTTGTAAATTGTAGTACAATTCTTACAGGTGGTCTCACGGTGTGTCAAAATTTTACAATTTTGTACCTCAACTAAAGAAATTAAAATATTATTGCAAAAAAAATAGTTCTAACAACGAGTAGTGAAAGTAGTGATGTTAGTGATGATGAATATGAGATTGAACGGCAACGGCAAGTTTTTCGTAAAAGGATACATTTTAATTTTAATGTGACAGATTTTACGTTTAACGAAAACTTTCGGGTAAGCAAGACTACCGTCGAATATTTGATAGCAAAAATAGGGCATTTACTTGAACACGATACGAAGAGAAATGTAGCCTTTACACCGACGCGCGTGAGGGAGAGGCAAATTTCGCGCCCTCACGCCCCTAACCGCCGCAGGAGGAGACGCCCAGGGCGTCAGGAATCGCGAGGCGATTTCCGGCCACCGTAGGCGCGGGTTTGCGGGCGGTGAGCAATGGGTAGCTCACCGTCCGATAAGGACCAGGCCCGGGTCGACGGCGCGTTGTGTTCCACGCGCGCCTCAAAGAGATGTCAGCAGAATCGACGGGGTCCGCTAGGGCCAATGCCTGCCGGGGTTGCGAAGAAAACCGAGAGGGAGATCGTGGCCCCCGGCAACAGGGCAACGGAAGGAACACGGGTGGGTTTTAGTCAGTAAGAGTCTGACACGCTCTCCCGCTCCGCCCAGAGCGGGAGAAGTTATTTGATGATTTCCCACCCACAAAAAAAAAAAAAAAAAAAAAGCCTTTACACCGACCGAGCAAACTGGAAGGGCCGTGGCTCACAATACCATGTGGTATGCTCACAATGCACATGATGTGACTGAAGGAACGGTACATAACTGCATAAAAAGCATGTCTATATTTATGATTAGTAATGATTTGGAGAGGAAGACCGCTGGCCTGCAAATTATTTCAATATCAAAGTACCTACTCCGTGAAACACTAAAATTCTAAACTCAAGAGTAAGAAATCTACCCTCATTTATTAAGAATCTGCTCCAAAAACTTACATTTTATGTAAATTGTAACTTACAACTACATACATGTAAATACAATATTGTCATCGAAATCTTCAGTCATTTCGTTTATAAGTACTTATGGAAATGTTTATTACACAGCATTCGTAATTATGATAATTGTAAGTTACTTACTTGTTACTTTCTTACATATTTGTAAGGTTAAACAAATATGTGACTTTTATACAAAATTTTAGGATTGTAACGTTTATTAAACAGGGCCATGGGCTCTATACCACAAAATTTAACAATTACAATTTACAAATTTGTAAGTCATACCACTTCTCTCTGTCTGTATATCACTTCGGTCTGTATCTACCACAAAACTCTAATTGTAACGAAAAAACCTTACAAATATGTAAATTGTAGGGACAAATCTACAATTTACATATTTATAATTTCTATGTTACGCAATATTTTCTACAATTTTGTAGAATTTTAGACTTGTAAAGTTTTTTGTGGTATAGGTTTGGTATAGGCCTTGGTAAGCTATAATTGACCTAGTTGATATTATTATCAGTTTTACTATAACACAACATCACGCCTGTAATCCCCGAAGGGTTAGGCAGAGGTTTACCTATAATACACCCACATTTTTCCAGTTATGTTAAAGCACATATTTACGGCGTGGGAAGAGGCCCAAGACGCCATAGGAATTTTTTGTGACCTCTCCAAGGCATTTGATTGCGTCGTCCACGAAACCTTAATCTCGAAACTTGAGCATTACGGACTTGGAAAACTTGCGCTTAGTTTATTAAAATCTTATTTAAATGGTAGACAGCAGCAAGTTCAAATAAACGGTGTCAATTCACTTGCTTTAAAAGTAAAAATGGGTGTACCACAAGGATCGATATTAGGTCCATTCCTCTTTTTAGTATATATTAACGATCTGCCCCATTTGTTAAAAACCCAACCACAAATGGTGTTATTTGCTGATGATACTTCCTTAATTTTTAAAATTAATAGACGTGCATCAAATCTTGACGACGTAAATAACACCCTGCTGCAAGTCCAAAATTGGTTCACTGCTAATAATTTAGTATTAAATGGTAAAAAAACTAAATGCATAAGATTTTCTTTACCAAATGTCAAAAGTAGTAATTGTGAGATAGTATTGAATCCAGAGAAACTAGAATTTGTCGATAAAACTGTTTTCCTGGGGATCACGCTCGACTCAAGGCTTCAATGGGGTCCTCATTTAACATCCCTTTCAGGACGGCTAAGTTCAGCAGCATATGCTGTGAGAAAAATACGTCAATTTACTGATGTAGATACCGCGAGGCTAGTCTATTTCAGTTACTTTCATAGTATTATGTCGTATGGTATTTTACTATGGGGTCGGGCTGCAGACATCGAGTCTATTTTTATTCTGCAGAAACGAGCCATCAGAGCCATATATGGCCTCCGCAGGCGCGACTCTCTAAGGGAACTGTTTAAAGATATTAACATCATGGGGGTACCTTGTCAATATATCTATGAAAACATTATGTACGTAAGGAAAAATCTACATCTTTTTAGTAAAAGAGGTGCAAGACTTAATTATATCACTAGAAATAGGGACCAATTAGTTCAACCAGGTTTCAGATTGGCTAAAGTGGACTCATCTTTCATGGGGTACTGTTTAAAATGTTACAATAAAATACCTCCCCACATACTTCAACGGAATGAAACGAAATTTAAATCTTATATAAAACGCACACTATGCAGCCAAGCATAGTCATTATAAGTTGGGGGATTACATCGCTGATATAAATGCCTGGCTAAACGCTGGTCCTGCTCCACAAGTGCACATAAACTAATTGATTAGCATTTGAAAATATTGTTGGAGTTGCTGAAGATTTAAAAAATACTCATCTTTGCATTGTATAAATTCAATCCTTTAGCATTGTATAATTTCATAACACGTGTAAGTACTATGTACCTACTTTAAAGCTACCATTTACTAGGTACGTCTTTCATTGACTTGAATGTGCCCTTGCGGCTGAGAATATGTCATGCTCACTCTAATGTCTCGCTGACGGTGGCGTGTGTTCAATGCACTTTGACTTTGATTTGTATTTTTATTTTAAAATATTTGGACAGCGAGCTACACCGATAGAGACGTCAAACGTCAAACTCCTTAGTGTTTACATAAATTGAACGGTTTAGAACTCGCTGTATCATCAAAATAAATCATTGGAGATGGGTAATGAGGTCGTTCTCAAAATGGTTAACCGAAAAAGTGGCTATTTTTGTAACATATTTTTTTTTGTTTTGTGGAACGCTCTTCTCTTCATTTATGACATAAAAAAGAGATATAAAACAAAACCGAATCATCTACTTAATAACAATCTTACATGAATTCACTGGCAGACAACGCACAGGCTAAACGGATGGGTCTAAAAACATGAAATTTTACACAAGATTTCATTATACGAGCACAAAGGCCGTTGGTCCACCGCCACGTCAACGGAACGTCAACGAAAATGAAATGACGGCGACGAAGTAGCGATACCACCGCACGTCCGTCAACACGGTTTGAATAATTTCGTTTCTCGTTGACGGTAGCGGTGGACAAACGCTGTAAGAAAGTATTTTTAATATTCAACCCCAAAATGGGTTTAATAGGGCATGGAAATTTGTGGGGAGATTCCTAATTTTTTTTTGATGGGTGATCCCATCGGGCTTGAGGTGTTATTAAATTTAAATTATATTAGGATAATATCGCTAAAGCTGTTTTGACATGTGAAAGTGACAAAAACATTATTACCTCCCGTTAGAAAATTCTGTATTAAACCAAAAAAAAAAAATCTCCGCATAAATATACAAAAAGTAACCACCGAGGCCCCGGCGAGATTCGAACTCACGATCTCCTGTTTACTAGACAGGCGCTTTAACCAACTAAGCCACGGCGCCTGCGTGTGTCGAGGTGAATTTTTACTATTGTGTTCTATGTAGTTAGGTATCTATAAATAGTATTTAAATATCCATGACCTATTTAAAAGTTTAAAATGTAAATAGAGTTTGATACATACTTTGTTTTTTTTTACAATCTCTACAAATAGCATATGCAGAACTTAAAAAACTATAAGTATGGAATTTTCTCACAAAAGTAAAAATAAATTCGTATTGTTACTAAAATAACTAAACTGATTTTCGAGGAGTAATTCTCTCGTATTGGCACTAGAACGGCGCGGCATGCTGAGGTGAAAACGGTGTAGAAAAATATTAATGAGGTTTCAAAATTAAGGTACCATTCCGTAGCCGAACGCAGGAGGCAACTGCAGACGACGTGTCGCCGCGACACGACTGGTTATTATGAAATACCTTCCGTAGCTAACGACGCGTCATCGGCAGCTACGGGCGAGTGACAGGCGACATGTGTAGCAGACCAGTAGTGCCGGCAACGCTCAAGCGATAACACGTTTTTTATCTTCTATCTACCGAGTAGAATACGGGCTGCCGCCGCCTGCGGTCAGGTTTGGAATCATGACTGCAGCGACATGATGCCGCGACGTGTCGCCGCGACAAGACGCCGCAACACGTCGCCTGCAGTTGCCTCCTGCGGTCGGGTACGGAATGGTACCTTTACACAATTAGGCTGCTAATTGGCTGTCAATAACCCAGTCAACTACACTCAGAAAATGAAACAACTGCAGTAAGTTGAAATGCGTTTGCGATGCAATTTTGTTACAAACTCATACATGGTACCTGCAGTTAGGTTAAGCGTATGCTAAGAAGCAAGTGACGTATCGACGCAGCTACACGTACAAACAATCTGTCATTGAAGCAAAATTATCTATCAGTGTAAAAAAAAAAGTGACAATCTGCACGCTTCGCGCAAAAATCTGTGCCGGCTCTACAACAAGACGCAGAGCAGGTCAGTACAGCTGTCAGTACGTTAATGTATCATAATCTGCTCTGCCCTGCGCTGCGTGAACCTGCGTCACCTGCATCTCAGCATACCCTTAGCTGTAGGTCGCTATAGGTTCTCGTGGCTTTATAATAATACAATAGCAAAACTACGCTTTCCGCGGTTGGTTCATGGATGGCCTCAAACACACGCCAAGCCATTTGTCTCGGCTGTAATTCGTAGAACTATGACAGTCGTTCCGGGTCGTCAGAATCCCTAAAAGTCTGAAAACCAGTCTTAGCAAGGGGTATCGTGTTACCCAGAAACTGGGTTGTGGAGGTGCCGAATGAAAGGCAAAAACTGGCCAAGTGCGATTCTAACTCGCACACGAAGGGTTCCGTACCGTATTAAGATTGAGCAAAAAACGCCAAAAAAACACGTTTCTTGTATGGGGATCCACTTTATACTTTTTTTAAATTATTTGTTGTTATAACGGCAATAGATATACATAATCTGTCAAAATTTCAACTGTCTACCTATTACGGTTTAAGAGATACAGCCCGCGGATAGACAGAGGGACGGACAGACAACAGAGGCTTAGTAATATGGCGGGTCGCAAGTTAGACTTATCTTGGTTACAGCACAATTGCCAGTTGTCGCTAATATTTGGTAATTATTAAAGAGAAAACTTCTTTAGGCGCGTTGGGCATTTTTGAGATGGGACTATTAACGCATAAAAGACATCAACGCGTTGATTTCCACGGTGCGTGGAGTAAAAGACACCAACGTGTTGATTACCGCGGTGTCGATTTTTTTTCAAGTTTTCACTTCTTTTGGCACTCTCGGAGTGCCACTGTTTTTTTTTTTAAGTATTCTTTATGCTGTACTAATTGTGGCTAAGCAATAACAGCCGCACGGGTCAATCGATCAGGTTAAGCCACGCTTGTTGGATGGGTGACCATCCTTTACATTATGCGAGACCTTCCCGCCGTTCGTCCCGGCTGTCATTCTTGGATCTTTGACAGTCGTTACTGGTCGTCAGAAGCCTGAAGGTCTGACAGCCAGTTTTACCAAAGGGGTATCGTTTTACCTAGTAACTGGGTTGAGGAGGTCAGATAGGCAGTTGCTCCATGTAAAATACTGGTATTCAGCTGCATCTGGTTAGACTGGAATCCTACCTCAACATAGTTGGGAAAACTTGACGTAAGTAATTTCAAATCATAAGAGTAATATGTATTTGATAAGAAATTAATAATTTGACATCATCTATGATGTAGTATCATGTCATATTTAACAGTCTTTATTACAACGCCTCCGTGGCGCAATGGCTAGCGCGTTCGGCTGTTAACCGAAAGGTTGGTGGTTCGAGCCCACCCGGGGGCGAATCTTTTAGCGTTACATCTATAACTGATAAGCATTTTAAAATATAGGTATTTATTGACGTGTCAGATAAAATACACAATAGCAATTATTTTTTGGTGATAAAGATAATTATGTAATGGTGTTATCACTAAGATGTGATAATTAGGTAGCATGTAATTAAATTTAATCAAATTAATCGTCATGTCACGTCAAATTCTCCTGAATAAGCAACAGGTTTGCTTATACAGGAGAATTTTGCATTTAATAATCTAATTTAAACATCACGCTAGGTATTTAGCCCAATTCATATCGACACAAAAAAATGCAAACTTCGCGAACGCGCATGTAACTACGATTGTTTTACCCTTAATTGTTCCTCGAAAAAAGAATCGCCCCCGGGTGGGCTCGAACCACCAACCTTTCGGTTAACAGCCGAACGCGCTAGCCATTGCGCCACGGAGGCTATGTCTGTGAATTTTATAATAAAGACTGTGAATATAGAATAATATCGATTTTTAATAGGAATAGCAGAGTGCTAGTGATAGTAGTTGAAGTTCGCGAGCCGTTCGTTTGAAGCTGGCAGGTATCATCACAACGTTAATGTTTTCCCATTATTTGTCTTATTTGTTTTCGTATTTTTATCTGTATTTATTTTCGCTTATATTTATATATAATTGGGAGAACATATTTATGTATATGTTTATATTTAAATTAATATTTATTCCTCAATTCTCACTATTGCACCTACCACTGTTTGTCTCTTCATTACCCAAACGTTGACTGGTAGAAAATGCCTTTGGCATTAAGTCCGCCTCTATACATTTGTGTGCTGGAATTATTAAATAAATAAATAATAAATTAATGATAAATTTTATTTTTTTGTTGTCGTTGCTAATTTGCTGCCATACATTGTTCCATTCTCTATCTTCGAAGACTTATACAGGTAGGCCAGGTTATACAGGCCTCCGCAAATTTAGTGCGACGTATTTATTTACCGACCCCACCCATCGTCGACCTTCTAATTTGCGGACCATGTGTATTAGCTGCTCTCGAGGGTCGTCACACCAGGAAACTAGACGAGTTCCAGCCGCCAGAAAAGGCTTTATTTAGTACCGCAGATTAGAGTTGCAATGGATATTCGGTCACTATACGGTATCTGCACGGCCGGGTTGTCATCTTGTAGGGATATTCGGCTTGCCGGATACTTGGTCTTATTTTCATAATAAAATGTAAATAACACTATTAATTTCAGAAACCAACATGTTAATGAAAAAAAAAATGGTCTGTACTTAATAAAATACACTTAATAAGGTAGCTAATTATAATCAACATTTGAAATCTACTAAAGGCAAATTGTCATGGTCGGTTGAGCTTGCGAGCAGGTTTTTTAACATGCATATAGATGTTCGCTTCGGCCGAATATACGGTGGCCGGATATCCGGCTATCCGGCTTCGGCAGTCACCGGTTATTCGGTATCCAGTATCCGGCCAAATCACTATCCATTGCAACTCTACTGCAGACCACATCCATACTGTTCAGCAAATATTACAGAAGACAAAAGAGTGCGACCAGCCGCGGCTGTTTATGGTATGTGTATTTTATGTACATGGGGCCCTCAGAAAGTTTTGCGATACCAAAACAAAATATACTACAGCTTATAATTTTTTATTATTACTTTTAAATAATTCTCCATTGGTACACAGTTTCATACGTCTAAACCAATTTTCATAACACATTTTCCAGTCCGTATCAGACACCTCTTTAATCCCCTTCTCAAATGCAGCCAGTGCATCTTCCGGTGATGAGAACTGTTTTCCTTTGAGTTGATTTTTTTATTTTATGAGTTGATTTTTTTATTTTATTTGGGTAATAAAAATGATAAATCCATACATATCTTAAATGAGTCGAGACGAGTCTGTTTCAAATTTTGCTATCATGTCTCAACACGATTCTACCCAAACCTCCTTCTGAGCCTGCGTTGGATTTTGCGGTACCACCGTGAAACTACTAAACTACACCATGAATCTTCCTTATCCGAAGATGCCCGTGTAGAATTTCATGCACACTTCCCGATCCAATCTGTAGTATATGCTGAACCTCTTTATATGTAAATCGCTTGTTTCTTGTTTTTTTTTTTTTTTTTTTAGCAAGCACATTTTCTTATGTAACAGCCGTCATATGGCGGCCCCTTCTTTCTTCGTCCGCCAAAGTTACTCGACCACGCATAAATTCGTTGAACCAGGTTTAGAACGGCTTTTGTCTATTAACACCACTCGAAGTATTTCAAACAATTCTTCTGGTTTTAGTCGACATTTGAAATCGTACAAAATCACCGCGCGAAAATGTTCTCGTTGTAAATACATTTTTCAGTGAGACAGAGTATTTTGATTTTGCTCGTAAAAGAATGTGAAGGGAATTTCGAATTTGAAATGTTGTTTTTTTTGTAATAAATAGTCATAGCTTTAATTGACATCAAAACCAGCCAGTGTCCCATAGACAAAAACCGTTAGTCGCAAAACTTTCTGAGTCACCTTTGTATGTGTGTGTGGCTGCACCATTACCATTATGATATGTCGCTATGACAGTTCAGTATGACATTCTTTCTTCGGTAACTGACAGATTAGTATGACATTTGTGGACTACGAATAAGCCATACTCCATCGAAATATGGGCAGTTTTGGCCTCTCTCCAACGATGTCGAGTTGACTGACGCTATATCGAAGTGTATGACGATGACTGTACAGATCCAGGATAATAAGATCAGCCGCATCCGACTGCTCAGAGAGATGACACAGGGGGATGTGATATCGTGTAGACCGCGTATCGCAAGCGTAGCGTGAGACGCCCCTCAGCTAGATGGACCGACGTCCTTAAAAAGGCTGAGACAGACTCCGGAGAACAGAGGTAGGTACGTAGGTAGGTATAGGTAGGTAAGTCTAGGTAGGTAGGTAGGTAGGTAGGCAGGTAGGTCCGGGTAGGTAAATAGGTAGGTGCGCCGTAGATAATAATAAAATATTTTTTCCGTGTGGCCCTATGGGATTTTCTCTCGGCAGAAATGATGGAATTCCGCACAAAACTTTCATCCTCTATTTCTCCCTATAAAGGGTTAAAATTTTCAAAAAAACAACGTGAGGAAACCGGCATGCCTGTGAGATATTTATCGACGGCATGTGAAGCCAAGAGGCCTTTTAACGCTCTGACACCAGGTTAGTCACTAACCACACGAAAAGAAGAAGATTAGATTTCAGTTTCTGTTGTCTCTCGTAGTTCAAAATAATGTTCAAACCAGTACTTACTTGGTTAGGCACAGTCTCAAGAACTGTTTCGTTCATGCCGGGGACGAAGTACCTCGCACGAGCAAGCAGCATGAACGCTTCCTGCATTTTTCCTTCATAGTCTTGCATGATTCTGTAAAATAAATATAAAGTTTGAGATATCTTTATTTCCCAAATCCCACTAGATTTTACCCGCGACTTTCATCTCCTTTAGAGGGCGTCATATTTAATTTAATGTGACGTCGAGTGCAAGTTCCCGGGTCCAAGGTGCTGTTACTTCGCAATTATTACTTCAGTTTAAACCTTGGATACCCTACATTAATATTATGGCCAAACGTCCGCTGACATACCATTAAACGTTGACGTTTAAACGATAATGGTCAATTTTAGCTGGCCATTTCTTGAAATGCATTCTTTTCATGAAATGGTCGAACTCTTCATGAAATACACATACATACATACCGGTGAAAATCATAACCCTCCGCCGTTGTCGAGTAAAAATAAAACATTTTGATTGACGCACAGTAAACCAAACTCAAAGCATTTATTTCAATTAAACTATTTACAGGCACTTTTGAATTGTCAAGGAATCGGTCAGTCAGAAATATGAAGCTAGTTACCCATTCCAAAGCGTAGTAGGTAGGTACCTATGGAGAAGAACGGACAAGAAACTCCACGGACACTCTTTTAAATAAATTGTTACAAAATATTAGTTACTAATTAAACATGTGAGAACAATGTAGAAAGACGTGCACGTTAAAAGCACGTAATAAAAATACAAAACAAACAACAATTTAAAAATTAAAATAAATTAAAAATAAGCCATGGCAACTAAGAGATGACCAGTCCCAACTGACGGCGCCCGTTCGCGAACATGACGCATGGATTAGCACCACTCAGCTCAACCATTTTGAAGGGAGCTAAATGATCCAACACACGCGCCACCATCAGCGAAACATCTGAGTGAGCATTACATACTCACAGCCGCCATGGTACATTCAAGTCAATGCAAGACATATTACCCGGTGAATGATAACTCTTTAGTACATAGTGCTCACACCTGTGCTATGCAATTATATAATACCAAAGAGGTTTAAGTTTATACAATGCAAAGGTGGCCTTACAATTTTCAGCAGCTCCAACAGTATTTGCAAATGTTAATCAATTAGTTGTGTTTGTGGAGCAGGACCAGCATTGAGCCAAGCATTTTTATCAGCGATGTAATCCCCCAACTTATAATATGCCTGCCTGCATAGGGTGCGTTTTATACAGGATTTGAATTTCATCTCATTCAGTTGAAGTATGTGGGGAGGAATTTTATTGTAACATTTTAAACAGTACCCCATGAAAGATGAGTCTACCTTAGCCAGTCTGAAACCTGGTTGCACTAATAGGTCCCTATTTCTTGTACTATAATTATGTCTATCACCTCTTTTACTGAAAAGATGTAATTTTTTTCTTACGTACATGATGTTTTCATTGATATATTGACAACGTACCGTCTTGATGTTAATATCCTTAAACAGTTCCCTTAGAGAATCACGCCTACGAAGATAATATATGGCTCTAATCGCTCTTTTCTGCAGAATAAAAATAGACTCGATGTCTGCAGCCCATCCCCACAGTAAAATACCGTAAGACATGATACTATAAAAGTAACTGAAATTGACCAGCCTCGCGGTATCCACATCAGTAAATTGACGGATTTTTCTGACAGCATATGCTGCTGAACTTAGCCATCCTGCAAGAGATGTTAAATGAGGACCCCATTGTAGCCTTGACTCGAGCGTGATCCCCAGGAAAACAGTTTTAACGACGAATTCTAGTTTCTCTTGATTCAATACTATCTCACAATCACTACATTTGACATTTGATGTAAAATTTGATGTACTTAGTTTTTTTACCATTTAATACTTAATTATTAGCAGTGAACCAATTTTGGACCTGCAGTTTTTAACAATAATATTACAGGTGTTAATAATATAGCTTTTTAAGGTCATTCGTCAATCTAGCTTGAGGGCGTCCCACCCTACACTTGCCAATCTATTCGGTAAAAATGTCACTGTGAAAACTTAGGTGAAGTCAGCACACAGTAAGCTTGAAGTGAGCTCACACTGCGCTTGAAGTGAGCTCACAGTGAGCTTGAGCATCAGGTAGAATGACCGAAGTTTTCACGGTAAGATTTATGCAGAATATACCGGCAGGACTCGTTAGCCTCACCGGCCTTCGACAAACATGGCTGCCCCACCGCATCTTGCTAACTCAGGAAGCTATACTTATCTGTAATCTTATTTTTGATTAGGACTCACATTGCTATCTCAATCGAAAGTCTTCGGAGCTCTTTACCAGTAGCCAGGGCGGTCCATTTCATCAGCTTTTTCCCCAAATATGCGAGATGAAGTCTGTTTCTCATAGTTTGTAGTGACATCAACGAGGGCATGACGGGGTACCTGGTGGCACCCAGTGACGCTTCCGCTTCCTCATCTAGGAAAAAAACGCGTTGAAAACAGGCCATCGGTTTGGAACGTACGATGCTACAGACATACAGACAGATAAAGAACTCTTATAACACGCCACTTTGGACGTCGGGGGTTTATGCCATAAATTAGAAGATAGAAAATGCGATTATTGGCATTCATATTGATCGTTTTGATCATAGCTGATTTATGCTCGTTCGTGAAAAAAAAATGGCAGAAGTGAAAACTTGAACAATTACGTGTATTTTTTGAATCGTCAGGAAATACTTTATCCTTTCAAGTAAAAATACTTGCATAGAAAACTGATCCGTAACAGAGTATAAATAAAGAGCACAATCGCGTTTACAAAAATAAGGTGTCGTCACAGTATCGCGAAATCAATGGTTTAGTCGCATCTCAAAAATGCCCAACGTGCCTAAAGAAGTTTTCACTCGTTTTCACAAAAACAAAAACCCACAAAGTGCGTGCACGCACAGTAAGGCTTCATGTACATGATGCTGGAGCCGCACCGGTGCGACACCGGACCGCAAGAAGATTTTTTTTTTTTTTTTTCATATTTTCTCAGAGTGAATGTACAATATACGCGGCGCGGCGGCGGTTGTCCTTGGGTGCACTTGCATACCCCGGGTTGATAGCGCGTAGTGTTCCACGCGTCAATTAGAGGCCTAATTGACGTCGCGGGGGGAGTCTCACACCTTACTCCCCCCGCGGGCATGAAATGGCCCACAAAAGCGGGCCGACACCAGTCGGGGATCATGGAGCGCACTAGATCTTATGATCTTCAAAACATCTAACAAGCCTCTGCGAGTAAGCTTCGGCCCCTCGTACGCCTTCCAAAGTTTCGGGATCTCTGGGTCCGGGAAATGTCAAAGGTATAAAAATTCACGACTTCTTCTCATGTAGGTAGAACACCACTTGCTACGATCCTTACTTAATCTTTTTGCTTCGTTTACGTTCATACATGTGGTCATACACGCATGCCTGATGCGAGTACTACGCACCTAACCTTTGAAGCACTCTACCAATAAGGTATTTGTCGTCTTAGGGCGTTTCTATTCACATCTGCCTTGTCCTTATGTTAGTCGCCTTTCGTTCATTCTCTTAACATGACCAAACCATCTAAGCAATCCCCCATAGGAAGATGGCGAGAGTTTATGTACCATCGCGGTCGAGTGTATCATCGCAGTCACGCATATCTGAACACTAAGGACTTGCGCTCGGCCGCAATAGTAACATTTATGTCCGAAAAAAAGGGTTGTGTGCACGGGATTTTGTTTTCAAAGTGGTTAGATATATACGTGACCTTGGTACCTATGTAGTAAATATGCATTTAAAACATTCTTACCACCCATTCTTGTTCAGTGTTCTGTTTCGGATTCTTTCTAATGTAGGTAGGTGTCCTTTTGCTAATATCGGTGTGCTTGGAAATCTAACATTTTTCTTACGACTATTTCATTTTTGGGCATAGACAGACGGGCATTACGTACAAATGTACAGATACATTTTTTACTTTATTTCATTGTGATTTAGACATTTTTAAATTTTCGTGATTTTTTTTTGCAATATTTTAGGCTGACATTATGACAGATTTTTTGACATTTATGTCACTTAAAATAATGTACTTAAATATTTTTCGTCATTTTATGACAAACAGAGAGTAAAGAAATTCTGTAAGAAGAATTTATTTAGTTTTTTTTTTTTAAGCTTACTCTTAAATTCGACAGCTGTGTATAAAACTCTGGCCACACTGACGCGAATCCCGCGCGGGACGCGACTGTTGTTTCAATGATTAGGAAGGCACGCGACTATCCGCGCCAGTTAGAACACCTTCATAAAAATTAGTTGACACAATCGGTACCAGCGAATTTCGTCCGCATCCCGCGCGAGATTCGCCCTAGTTTGACCAGAGCCTGTACTTGACAACAGATGATCGACGCCCGTATCGTCGTAAAAAATTTTGGTGCAAAAAAAATATATTGGTAAGTTTTTTTAATTTTTTTTTTTCTAACCTCAAAACATTACCCGCCAATGAATAAACTGTGTAGTTTTCTTTGTGGAGTAGAAAGTAGATGTTTGCGTAGAAAAACAACTAAAATATCATTACCGCCCCCGGGTGGGCTCGAACCACCAACCTTTCGGTTAACAGCCGAACGCGCTAGCCATTGCGCCACGGAGGCTATTGGTATCCAGTCTGAATATTATCAATACTACTATACAAAAATATTACAATTAAATAAAAAAAACTTGCAGATATGCTAATTGATAATATTAAGGCAGGTATATACGAGCCCAGTAATGTCAGTGCAGTAAGTCAGTCCAGCGCTGACTTGCAACTGAGCTCGTGTAGACACTAGTTTCAAGCTAGCACGCGTAGCATAATAACCATAGTAACGGGTTTTCTACGAGTTTTGTCGACGGAAGAATAGGCAAAATGATAGATTGTGATTTTTTATCTGTCATTTTGTCTATTCTGCCGTCGACAAAACCCGTTTCTATTGTGGTCATGTTAAGCCTGCAGATGACTAACCTACCAGTCTATTTTCGGGCCCACTAACTTCCGTCACCTGACTTACTGCCCATCTCGTCTACATGAATCCACTGACTGGGTCCGAAATTCTGAGTCACCTGGGTCCAGTAAATGCCATCGTATAAACCTGGCATTCAGCACCTACACTTCTATACTACCATAGAAATATGAAGAACAGGGTGGAAAGTTCCTCATCCTTCGACAAGACGGATATATTATGTCTGGTGGACTAATAAGTACTGCTCGTCGGTTTTCGGGTTTCTATGAAATTATGCTTATCGCGCGGATAAGTGCTCAGCGACACGACGCCGTCGCGGCGCCGCCGCCGCCACCGCGCAACCAGCGCGCTGCCACCGCGCCTCTAACCCGTGTATATGATTGATAGATAGATAAAACATTTATTCAGTGCACACATAAACACAATAAAATGATAACAAATTACATTAATGTATATAAAAACAAGACGCCAATAAACAAAAAAGAAAAGACATGTAAAGAAATAGAGTGATATTATGACATACTTCAAATCAAATGTACAAGGTGCGGTGTGCGTCTCAAGGTTCCACCAAATGGGAGTCCAGCTCAGCCTGTGTTTGGCAAATATACCTTTTTTTTTGAGTTGGAAATTATCAAATAACTTCTCCCACTCTGGGCGGAGCGGGAGGGCGTGTCAGACTCTTACTGACTAAAACCCACCCGTGTTCCTTCGGTTGCCATGTTGCCGGGGGCCACGATCTCCCTTTCGGACTTCTTCGCAACCCCGGCAGTGGCAAATATACCTGGCGCTGATATTCTGCTAGATCCCTGCAGTGACATACGGATGATGCCTGGGTCAAAAAAAAAATCTATTTATTCCGTCAATCATATAATAAAAAATATTAGACACGTATTTTTTGCTTCATCATATTAATCAAAAATGACTTAGATAAAACGCATTAATGTTGGGTCGCTACGTCACAAGGAAGTATCGTGACGTCATGGCACATTTTAACTCAATGTATCGCCGTAATCTTTTGATTACGTAAAAAAAGAAAAAATACGTGTCCCATATTTTTTAATAATCTACAAGACGGACAAAAAATATAAATTTTAGTCATCATCCCTATTGCTTGCAGGCCCCTACTTTTCGCTCACATCTCACTGGAATCAAACTGTCAAAAGACTGCGCACGAATCGGAACATCGCAAAGGTAGTTCTAGTTTAGTGCTTCCAATCCTTGAGCAATCGATGAAACCGATAAATCCTTCTTCTACTTTTAATTGGATTGCGTATCGAATAGTTTTAAACAATTGTTCTTTTTTATAGCTCGGGGGAAAAAAATCACATGCTTTCACTTCCTCTGCCTCTCTAGCTAGGCATGCTATGCTACTTAAGGCGACGAAAACCGACTTTTAATGATTTTATACTGAAGATCACGTCTAAACGAGTAGTGTTAATGATTTATAAAAATACATGTCAAATTAGAGCATTTGCACAATTACTTAATAATAATAATAATAATCATTTATTACAAGTAACAAGACTCATAGTGTTAGTAACAATAATACTTATAAACTATGTTAGTAAAACTATCACAGAGACAAAAACCAGACATAAAAACATAAACAACGCAGATGATGACTACTGCAAGGTTACAGGCTCAGCCGAAACCTTGCAGCAGTGGTTTACAAAAACACAATCCAACCTACTTGCTATCATAGACAGGATGCTGTTGGCACTGCCCCGCACCCTACGGACCAAGGATGCACATCGCTTTCGCATCGTCGCGAAAAAGCAGTTTACGCGAGCTTCAGCAAACATCCCTGATGCGCTGCAGTATCGGGGCAACCCCATCAGTACCCTGAATGAATTATTATACTGGACGCGAAGGGCGCCGTATGATTTTTGAGTATAATGTACCCACAGTGCACAAGTGTAAAAAGACGTGCAATACGCACTAAATATAGTGCGCTTGACCTCCTTAGAGGCACGCCTGAACCTGCGGGCAATCATGTTAGCTCTCACACACAGCGCCCTCCACTCCCTGTCAATATCCTCGTCATCCCTGAGGCCAGTGGTCAATAAGTGACCCAGATATTTAAAGCGGTCTACCCTCACAAGCGATACACCGCCCAACTTAACTGGAGGTACCGCTTCTGGGTAATTTCCCCTGGCCGCAAATACCATGACGACACTCTTTTTAACATTATATGTCAGACCATGCATTCTGGCATATTGTTCCCAAGTGGCTACGAGTTTTTTAAGCCCGCAGATTGACGCACTCAGCAGCACCATGTCATCCGCATAGCTAATGTTATTGCAACATACACCATCAATATGACATCCGACACGCATGCTGCTAAGCGCGCCAATCAGATCGTTCACGTATAGGTTGAAAAGCGTAGGGGAACACAACCCCCCCTGCCTCACCCCGCACTGCAACCCATACGGTCTAGACAGGGCACCAGCCCATCTCACACTATTGACTTGGTTTCCGTACCAGTACTTAATTACATTAGTCACCTCCGATGGCAAGTTCACCTCTTCCATCTTCTTCCATAAAATGTCGTAGGAAACCAAGTCAAAAGCTTTGCTCAAATCCAGGAAACAAGAGTAAACTGGAGTGTGGCGATCCGTGTAGTACTTCACAGTGTGCTTCACACTCAATATAGCGCTTTCAGTGGATAATCCTGAACTAAAGCCAAACTGGTTATCATGGACACGTATATGAGTACTAAGTTGAGCATTTAGCACACTGTCAAACACTTTCGACATGATTGTGGCAAGAGATATTGGCCTATAATTGTTTTTATCGCCCAAGTCACCAGTTTTATTTTTGACGATGGGTACCACTGTTGTTTTTATCATGTCACTCGGCATATAAGCATGACCCAAACAAAAAGTAAAAAGCATAGCCAGCAGTCTCGGCAAATGCGGACCAGCAAATCTGAGATGCTCAATGCTGAGACCGTCATGACCAGGAGACTTTCCTCGGCGCATCGCATTTATTACGTTCTGGAGCATTTTAGCAGTAATTTTGACTCCCAGTTCATTCCGTGGCTCAACATTGAGCATCGACCTAGATGGGCCTAGTGGTGACTGCACACTGAAGTGATCTACAAAAAGGTCAGCTATTTCTTTTGCATCACTCACACCATCGACACAAACAGGGAGGCCTGGCTTCCCCTTTAACTTATTTGTATGCTTCCAAAAAGATCGAAAATCGTTTTTGAGATGCTGTGAAGCTAAAATATCCATTTTAATTTGAGTCTCATGGTCTTGACACCACTTCAACCGAGACTTAAAAATTCTTCTAGCTTCACGCATTTCATCATAAATACGACCCGATGTGGGCATACCGTTATTGAGCCAGCATAAAAATTTGCACCTAGCCTCCCTATGCGCGCCGCTCACATGCATGTTCCAGCCCACGACTGCTCCTCGCTTTCTAGACCCATTCCTATACGCCATGGTCTCGGTAGCCGACTCGCATAAAGCACTCACAATTCTACAAATATTCTAGGAATATTTTAGATTATTGTTATATTAAATAGTGAAATTAATTTGTAAAGTTATGTCTAACGCGGATAAAAAACTGAGAATCAAGCAAAATCCATCAAGCGTGGTTTTCTCAAACCTTTGCCATTTTAAAAGATAATTTAATTATTGATCTTTTAGTATAAGTTTTTTATTAAAATACCTTCAGTTTTATATATAATAAATTTAAAATGTGTCTAAATTGGAACAGCGCTCTTTGATGGCCGAGTCCTATTACAGGCTGGTTGTACGACGCGTTGCTTGAGCTTAGTACAAAAAACGCAAGCTAACCACTCAAGGTCACCGGCATATATCTGCGTCTTAATAATATATAAGGTGTTTCAAAATTAATGGGATAAAAGTATTTTATGTGTTAATCCAGGTTATAAACTATTTGTGTGCCAAATTTTATCCAAATCCATTCAGTAGGTTTTGCGTGAAAGAGTAACAAACATTCATCCCATCCTCAAAAACTTTCGCATTTATAAGATTATTATTATAATAGGACTGCCTCGTTGGTCTAGTGGTCGCAAGCGCTACTGCTAAGTATGAGGTCCTGGGTTCGATTCCCCGGTCGAGCAAAATGTTATTGGGTTTTTCTATCTGAAATTTCTCAGTAGCAGCTCGGAGTCTGGATTTGTACCCGGTTGATGGCAATAGGCTCGCCCCCTATTACATGGGACTTAAAACATAACTGGCGAAATGAGGGTGTGCCTGCTACAGGGACACCTCTGCCCAACCCTTCGGGGAAACAAGGCGTGATGTTATGTATGTTGTATTATAATAGGATGTAAAAAAAAAATCACACAGACGAAGTCGCGGGCAGGAGCTAGTATTTATACAATGTATTTAAAGAAAAACCCTGCCCGATGCGAAAAGGGCACATAGGTACTGCAATGGCATCACTAAAAAGTTTTTTAAAATTATTATTGAAAATAAAAAAAGTTTTGCTATTTAAAAAATCTCAGTTTTAGTACCAAAATTACCCCCAATCGATTAAAAGTAGCAAATTTTCAACAGGGGTCATAAATTATGACTTGTAGAGTGTGAGCCAGTAGATGGCGACACTGGGTACTACATTGATATTAGACGCTTATCCAGTAGGTACATTTAATGATTCAAACGACAAGGTATTAATAAGTAAAGCAATTTATACAACATTTAATAAAAACTTTGTCCGATCCGTGAGGGTGTTGTTAGGTTAGGTTAGGTTAGGGAATTTTACCGTTTTGTTACATGGGGCATGGGGCGTCCCATGTAACAAAACGGTAAAATTCCCAACAAAAAAAAAATTGCGATTTTTTCTTTCTTTCTTTCCTAAAAATTACTACATAAATATACTCTCAGTACGATACCTAACAACACCCTCACGGATCGGACAAAGTTTTTATTAAATGTTGTATAAATTGCTTTACTTATTAATACCTTGTCGTTTGAATCATTAAATGTACCTACTAGATAAGCGTGTAATATCAATGTAGTACCCAGTGTCGCCATCTACTGGCTCAAAAGCTACCCACAAAACCTAGTGCTTAACTGAGACGAATACTTAATACCGATATCCCTAGAGCCTGAAAATTTAGCTAAAATTACTAATCACTTAGTTCCTGTGAAATAACGCTTTGTTCATACTGAGAAACTTTTAGTCGCATTTATGTTGAAATGTTCAACACCTTTAGCATGACCACAATAATTATTATAGAAACGGGTTTTGTCGACGGAAGAATAGAAAAACTGACAGATAAACAATCTTGTCTATTCTTCCGTCGAGAAAACCCGTAGAAACCGTTTCTATGGTTGTCATGCTACGCGCACTGTTAGCCACATTTAAGTTCTGGCCACACTGAGGCGGATCTCGCGCGGAACTCGGGACATGACTGCGCGCGTCTTTTTTTAATGGTTGAGTGTGGCGACTGGATACGTGGCACCGTCGACGCATGCCATTATAAATTTGTAGGGGTTCCTGGCATCCACAACCTATACAGGCATGCGACCACGGCAGTGTTACTACAAAAATGCAATACCTAAACAGTCAAAATGTATGGAACAACTTCCATAACAGGGTCCAGAACATGTACTAAATCCATGGTAACAGGTTGCGCGTCGATGTCCCTGCCACCCTGTATTTCTCAGTTTGTGCAAGATCTTAGACACTTTAAGCGCACTCTCTTAGGATTATCGCGCGGCGGCGTAGTAATTGGCTAAAATTGCCTTTTTAATACATTTACCTTGGCGAGGCTAGGCTAAATAATAAATGAACTTGGCAGGAGTTTCAGGATGTGTTTTTCTTAAAGACTTTGTCTCTGAGGATGTCAGGTGTTAGTATTATTCCGTTCTTTTCTATACCTATTTATTATATAGGGTCATTTTAAACTAGCTAGCAAAACTACTAGATGTGATATCTAAGTATGATAAAAAAAAAGATTTTATAAATTCTTAATTTTTTTAAGTTACATATCTTTTTATTTTCATATTTGTACAAAATCTTCTTCCAAAACTAAAAATATCCTATACATAAATGAGCAATATTTGTATATAAGTATATTTGTTTTTTTTTTTTTATATTTGTCACGTTCTCGAAATCTGCTCTGTTTTGATTAAAGTTGCAACGTATGGGTTTATGGGGGCGAAAAATCGAACTAGCTAGGTCTCATATCTGGGAAAATTAGTTTTCTCCGTATTTTCACCCTAGCAGAGCTCGGTCGTCCAAAGTTTAAAACAAGATAATGAATAATGACATGGGAATAATGATATTAGAATAATGACATGGCGCATGGAATCAGTAAGTACCTGCTATCATGGCAGCATGGAATAAGTAGGTGCTATACATGGATTAGTATGAACTTTCCTATATTAGGGCATTCTCTATTTTCATCAGAGCAGAGCTCGGTCGCCCAGGTCTTAATATCCTTACCTAACTAAAACTATTAACAAACTAAAATACGGCTTCTAGCCAAGGTAAAAACCAGCGCTTGAGTCACGGGAAGTATCAAATAGTCGTTTTGAAATGTCACGAAAGAGGCCATGGGCACTCGGACCGCTCGGCCCGAGGGTTTCAACCCCAAACGCCTCGAAAATATAATTACCAATAAGGTTATTTGACTTACGCTGCTTGAGGTTTTCCGCAGTCGCAGCAACACCAGCACAACCCGCCGAGCCAGGAAGATGGGATGGCGCAAGAGTGTCAACACAGGTTGTATCCCACACTAAAGGCCTACCCCCTTCCATGGAAATAAAGACATGCCGTCCGGTCTCTTGCCATCGTCGCGTACCAAGCCATTAGGTTCTTATACGGTCGGTGACAAGATCTCGTCGGATGATGTCGTTGATGTTCTCGTGCCGCGCTAAGCGACCCGCAATTCGGCTGCAAGCCAGGCCGCGATGGCCAACTTCGCCACAGTGGCAGCGATGAGGAGAACAACATTGAAAAAAGTGCCTATGTTTGACGATCGTATTGCATGAAGCCACAGACCCGATTCCCACTTAACCACAGCCTGCAGGCGCGCACGCTCCGCAGTTGTAGCAGACGTGTCAAGTAAATTGTTCTGTACAATTCTGCAGAGCGGCTCATCCCACCGTCTTTGAGAAGACGGATAATCGGGTAGATCTGAGTTCGGGCAAGCGAGTCTCCAGATATTCATAGCCTCGGTGAGCACGGCGCATCAAAATTAATCAGTGTGGAAGCTAGAATTTTCCTGATTGACCAAGGATATGAAAGCCCGTAAACTAATACACGAAATTTTGCGGACGCCGAGGCCTCGGAAAAGTAGCTTGTGCCCAAGCTCAGTCGTCCCTCTAAAAGATGAGTGTGCTTCCATAAATGGGATACTTACTTAGCTGTATTTTCGATTCAAAAATTGTTTCAATTTACGTTAAATTAACGTCGCATGTTCGAGCTAATGCCTCAGATGATAGAGGATCTTCTTCTTCTTTTTTTTTCCGTCATAGGTTCCCCATCTCTACAAAAAGCATATACCTACTTCGATCCTTTTATGTGCAACTCGACGCATCAACCATTGAGCTAGTAGTGTATGGGGCCTATGGGGTGTGTTCTATGGTAAAAGCTATGTTCATTATACAAATTATGGAGTCCCACAGTTCTCGAGTGGCGCGCTTGTCACCATATCTAGAGGTGTGAATGATTGTGAATGAGCTACGAATTTTGTGGAGCTGGTATTGAATTAAGACATGTATTTTAACGAACCTCTAGTAAAATTTCCATTTGGCACTCATAAAACTATTATTGAACACTCTGATTGCGCCTCTTTTTGTGAATCTCCAATAAATGAAATATTTTGGGTCCCAAAAATATTATAATAAAACTGTGACAGTTGGTCGCAGTTTATACTTATGATAGTGATCATATATCTGCGTCTTAACATGCTACTACATTTGGGAGCAGAGCCAAAAAAAAGTAAAAAAGAACCCTAACCGAAAACGAAGTAACGATGAATGGGCGGGCGATTTGATGGGTCACCCGGGGTCAGGACTTCAGGAGTCGAAATATAGGTATAAGGAAGACTTATTCTGGTGTTCATGCTTCTTTCCGGGCCCTATCAGCATATACCAGCGCTGCGATACTCATTTTTTAATGTCGTAGCATCATGCTCTGATAAGAGCCCTTTGGCCTCCTACAGAAGTTTCTGTGTATCTATTTTTTGTACAGTCGTTCGTTTTTTTTTTTTTATGTATCTATGATTGGATTTTGTTTAGTTTGTGATCTTCCTGTTCGAATCACAAAAAGTACTTTTTATTTTTTCTTGTAGACCTAGCGATTTAGGCTCCGTGTTCTCTGTCAGTACCAAGTGAATTTAATACCAGTGAATTTAACATTATTAAGTAGAAATGCAAAATCAATCCATTAGTAATTCCTTGTAAGCAAATACCACATCGGATTGAAAAGCGAAGGAGGTGTGAAAGAGGGTTGCAGACTCTTTGTCAGTGCATAATAGGCATTGTACGGCTGTGTCACGCGTTCCATAACCCACCTAGCGCACATAGACCCCTCATCTCTCCTTAACAACCCCCCGCGGCTGAACAAAACTGGGGTCGAAAAGGGGGGAAAGGGGTCAAGGGAAAGTGGTTACGATATTCCATATGATAAGTGCGTTTATTATTTTTAAAGTAAGGAATCTCCTTCTGTTTAAAGAGGGGGATCGAAGTGTCGAGAAATTCTTTAATGAATCTCTGTGAGTAAGTGCGTGTTATTTTTTATCTGTTTATGTTTAATTTGTTTATCGTTTATGACAAATCTTGGCATAGTTGGTGTGAAGAATGTTGTATAGTCAACCACACGATTTCACGTCAGTAGAAACACATGAACTACGTAGGATGATTTCCGCGAAACGGCTCGCATCGCTTCGGATCGGAACGGATTTTACAATATTTTTTCTTAAATTGTGTACACAGTATTTAAACTATATTACCAAGCCGTGCACAGGCGCTTGACCGCGGGCGTCTTCCGCAACACACTATCGTAGCCGAAGTATGCTGCGACGCGCGATCGGCTTCGTTCGCCTGTCGTCGTATCCAATCGGATCCTTTCGGCTGTTTTATGATTATTTTCTTCGTCTTCTAATGCAATAGCCAAAATTACTACGTCATTTTAAAAAAATTGAACACGTCAACACGGTAGGAATGAAACTATTTGACTAGGCGCAGAAACGGATACGTTCGCAAGCGACGGTAAGAAGCCGATCGTATGCGTCGATATTCTGCCGGTCGCGATCGGCCGTCGCCGCATCCGTTCGTAATCTTCCGATCCGATGTGATGCGAGCCGTTTGATGGAAATCATCCTTTACCTACCTCTACGAAGAAAAGGCGCTGTCAATGTCGAAATGTAACAGCTGGCGTGCGGTTGACCTTACCATAGTCTGTTCCAAAACTATCCGATGAAAGTGTAAACAAACCATTGTCCGGTAAAATTCTTACACAATCAATTGCTAAAAGGAAAACCATTCATCTGTATTGAAAAGGTTTCAACTTTATGTCACCACTTTTTCCAACAATTATCGTTTGAATAACATAATTAAATAGAGGTCCTCAATAGGGAATATTACGCAAAACTGAGACAGCAGATGGCGCCACTTTGACACTAGGTAAACATAGCAAACTGTCAAAAGCGCGCGCCAACATTTTTCGGTTTCATTTTATCTTTGTTAAAATAAAATATATAGGTTTCCGAATGACAGCGATGCGGACGAATACTTCGACGCCAAGTGTCCTTTTGTCCGTCAATTATGAATTGATTTTGATGATTCTTTTTTTGTTTGATAGGTCATACTTCAGAGGTGATCCCATATAAATTTTATTAACTTGGCTTTGGTAGTTTTTAAGTAAGTCAAAGTCAAATCATTTATTTCAAATAGGCCCATGTATGGCACTTTTGAACGTCAAAATTTACAAAATAATATAATTGATTCTAGTCGCCCCTTCCAAAAGGTAGTTTTCGTATAGAGAAGAATGGGCAAGAAACTCCACCGTTACTCTTTTAAAATGCTTTACAATAGTTTGTATAAGTACGTATATTAGTTAAATAATTATATGTGAAGACGATGCGCCTAGAATAAAATTACTATACCACAATAGGAAAAATGAATTAAAAATGAAGCAACGACAGATAATTTAATTATGTGATAGATACATGGTACTCACACATAAATTACGAACATTGTAAAAGTAGACGATTTTCCTATTTTTGTAAAATTAATAAGTCAGTGTGTGAGGAAGTAATCACAGAATGTAAAATCAATGTCATATAACACAAAATTATAAATTTTACAATTAAATTAGCAACCTGTTTGATTTTGTCTTGATTCTAAATTGTCCTATGGAGCAGGACCAGCATGTTTCCAAGCACTCATATCTTGGATATAATCCTCTAATTTGTAATATGCTTGTTTACAAAGTGTACTTTTAATATGAGTTTTAAATTTTCTTTCGTTTAATTGCAATATATCACAAGGTATTTTGTTGAAACATTTAACACAGTACCCCATAAAGCCATAAGCTTCAATAATACGTATTTTTTCCCATTTAGTATGTGGATGATATTATAAGTTCCTATCACTGTTGTTTACATAGCAGGTAGTGCTAGTGGGGTAGATACAACAACTGTGAAAAATAAAAAACTATTTACATAAAAAGAAACAAACGACTTAAAAAAAAAAATCACTACAAAGTGAAAAATAATTTTAATTTCGGAAGTCGGTGGCAAAAAAACGAAAATTTAAAACCAAAGACACCGACTTCCGAATTTTAAAGTTATTTTAAAAAGAAACAACCAATTAAAAAAAAAAACACTACAAAGTGAAAAATAATTTTAATTTCGGAAGTCGGTGGCAAAAAAACTAAAATTCAAAACCAACACCGACTTCCGGATTTTAAAGTTATTTTTCACTTTGTAGTGTTTTTTTTGGAAGTCGGTTGTTTTTTTTTTTTTTTTTTTGTAAAATTTTTTTTTATTGCACAGTTAGTTAGTAATTTAATTGAGTACCTACCTAGTGTAAATGGTTAGTTGTATAAAAAAAATATATATATTAAGTACAAATAATTTAGGTTAAAATAATAAAGATCCACTTAAGAAAATAACCGGTGTAACAATATTACTAGTAACTAATATGTATACAGTAATGAAGGTAGTTTAATAAGGAATTTACCAAAGAGGCTTTTGAACCAACATTCCTTATCGATTGCAAAGATATTTTGTGTACGCCGAATGGGTTCCGAGGCTTGTGGTTAAATGATAACAAACGCACGGGTCTATCGAAGGTTAAGCTGCACTTGCCGCAATCAGTTCATGGATGGGTGACCATCTTATTACATATCGAAACCGCTCCATGCCTTGGAAAGTACGCTAAGCCGTAGGACCTGAGGCAGTTGTTACGGGTAGTCAGAAGCCAAAAAGTCTGGCAACCTGTCTTATCCAGAGGTATCGTGTTACCCAGTAACTGGGTTGTGGAGGACTAATAGGCAGTAGCGCCATGTAAAATACTGATATTCAGCTACATCTGGTTAGACTGTCTTCACAGTCTTTATTTTTCTATCTTCTACCGTGATTTTTTTTCTGAAGTGAGCTGTAAATCTATTTCAGCGCTTCTAAAAATATTAGTGAACACTCTAATATAATATTTGCGCTTCTTTTGTAAGAACTTTATTTAAAATTAGAATTAATTCATATAGGTGTAGAATAAATTTATAAAAATTCTAATTGAGAATTCTAATTGAGTCTTATTCTGTTCGGTTATCTGAGGGAGGTTCTTAAACTTACAGAATCATCAAGACAACCGCATTCACGAAATTGATACCGCCTTATTTTTTACTAGTTGTTACCCGCAATTTCGTCTACGATCCAGGATGAAAAGTAGTCTATATCTTTCTCCAGGTCATAGTCTACCCATCATCCAAATCCGTTCAACCGTTTTAGCGTGAAAGCGTAACAAACAAACGTAGAAACGAACTCACTTTCGCATTTAAAATATTAATTAGGAAGTTAGGATTATCAAGAGCAGTTGTCGCAGTTCAATTACGGTTGCCCGTATGTAAAACAAATACTACTACTTAATATTATAACTGTGAAAGTTTTTATATTTGGATGTTCGTCACTCAATCCCGCAAAATCGGCTAAGCGGATTTGGATGATACTTTTAATTCCGGTAGTACCTTTCCCTGGCATATTTTCCGGCATCCACGCTAGCGAAACTGCGGGAAAACGCTAGTAGGTACATAAAAACATTTTTTTTTTAAATAAAACAGCATCAAATACAGATCTCCAGCCATTAAACCACCCTCATCCAGCACATAATTATATCCACAACTACTTTTCTAATACTTTGCACTAGTTTACCCCTCTCCCCTATTTCTCTAGGCATATGCCAACCCTAGGTGGAAAGTAATTCAAGACTACATAGTGTGTGCTTTGGCGAGGGGACAGCCCTATGTGGCAGAGGCTTTGATGTAAGTGAATAGAAATATGTCAAGAGATATGCGTGAGCCCATCTTAGTATGCGTGTCTTCTCAAGTCTGTTTTTTAACACTATTTTTTGTTTTCAGTAAATGGAAATAGGAAAATGTTTATTATCCAGGTGAAACAGTAAGTAGACACAGGTTGAACATACTTGAGATTTCATGTATAATCGGCCTATCATGTTCCCACTGCTGGGACACAAGCTTCTCTCTTCGAGAGGGAGTTAGCTGTAATCTACCACGCGAGCTAGCTGCTGCTCGCGCCTTCACCAGCGTAGACCCATATTCTTTTTCTAAAATAAAAATAAATCTTAGTTACTCCTTATAATATCAGCTATCTACCAATGAAAGTCCCGTCAAAATCGGTCCAGCCGTTTCGAAGCAGATGACCAGAAAAACATTTTTTTTTTTTTTTGTTACAGGTATGCAAGTATCGTACCTTTCATAAATATTAAAGTAAAAAATCAAGTTAAAAGCTGTTTTTATTTTGACATTACAAACAGAAATTTCAATTTTATTAATTTGTATGTACAGCTAACAAAATATTTATCAACAAATGTTTAATACTAATGGTGCTCCCACATTGCCGTTATAAAATGTTTGTAAACATTTTATAACACCAAAACATTTACTAACAAATGTTAACAATTGTTGCACTTTGTTAGAAACTGTTACATGTTATAAGTGCTCCTACATTGATGGAAAATGTTTAAACATTTTATAACATCTAGTATTGGCTCACAGTTTGGTTTCGCCTTCTGAGGGCCGAGGACGTCTACACGAAAATGGAAGAAGATTTGCTCATTGGAATAGCTTTTATTTTTTGTTTAAAAAAGAAGAAAAAGCGCTCTTATTGGATGCGCCAAACGCTAAAAGCTAGAGGAAAATATAGTGCCACAGACTATCTCAAGGATTTGGGTATTGACGGTTGCTTAAAAGATTTTATAAGAATGAACAGTTCCGAATTTGAATATCTACAAAATTTAATTGGGGCAAAAATAGGCAAACGAGACACTACATTTAGAAAATTTGTAAGTGTGACGGAAAGACTTGCGGTAACGTTAAGATTTTTGGCAACTGGTAGCAGTTATAAAAGTCTTGGAAATGTGTTCAAGTTGTCAGACCAAGTGATATCTATTATCGTACCAGAAGTGTGCGAGGCTCTCAATGAGGTTTTAAAGGAATACATACAGGTAAGTCAAACAACATTTTTAATTATTTTTTTATTTACTTTTAATATGATCTAATCTAATCATACTTTAGGTAGGTACCTACCTTACCTTACTAATAATTTTTTTAATAATTAACAAACCAAACATGTATTTTTTAATTTTTGATTGATTCCAACCAATCGTTTAATGATTGGGTCGAATCTTGGCTTGATTCCGATAAATTAGACGGACTCTGTGTTCTTGCGCTGGTACGAGTATGTGTCCTGGAGTTATCCGAAGAACTGGTTTCAAATGAAGCCGAGGGACTCGGTGCGGTGTAGTATCCTCTCGAGCTACAGTCAGCATTATTTTCCGAAAAAGTGGATAGATTTGGTTCAGAGTTGTATCCCCAGGAACTACTAGCGGTTGGGTCTGTAAAGGTTGTTGGAAAATCATATTGTCCCATTGTCGCATTGTACAAAATATTGTTAATGTGATGTTGAGCAGTATTCTTAGCATGACTGTTTTTTATTTGTTTCAGTTTCATCGAGACATACTCTCCAAATGCGTCATTTTCATCCCTGCTTTTTCTAGATTCGTACATTCTTTGTAAAATATTTACAGCTTCTTGTTGTGTTGGATCTTGTTCTACTTCAGGCCGTCTTCTTTTCCGAAATGGTTTTGGGGTGGCGAAAGGCGTGCCCGTAGTTTCATCAGTGACAGTATTTCCTGTTTCGTTCAAACTGAGAGTGTTTTCTGAAGCAATTCTGTTTTCTTCGTTACCCTGAAAGAATAGAATTAAACGATAATTTCAAGTTATAGGCGCGTCAAATTAGCTAAAATTGTAAAAAAATCTATAACCGCGATTTTCTTTTTCTATTACTTAACAACCCTTAACTGAAATCATATTTTTTTATAGTGTATTCTATTAATATTTCATACTTAATAAAAATATCCAATAAAATTTGTTAGAATAACGAGTTATAAATTTATTTTTCGCGCCTATTTCTTAATCTTCTATTTTTGTTCCAGATACCAACAACACCTCAAGATTGGCTACACGTGGCAAATTCATTTGAAGAAAAATGGAATTTCCCAAATTGCTTAGGAAGTATCGATGGAAAGCACGTAGCCATACAAAAGCCAATTGATAGCGGCAGTGAATATTACAACTATAAAGGATTTTACAGCGTTGTACTTTTAGCGATAGTGGACGCAGAATACAACTTTCTGTACGTGAATATTGGCTGCCAAGGACGCATAAGTGATGGCGGAGTTTTCGCAAACACAAAATTTCGAAATAAAATTAACGACAATAGTTTGAAAATACCCAGTGACAGCTCACTACCAGGCAGAAACAAACCTGTTCCTTATGTGTTCGTAACAGATGATGCGTTCCCTTTAGAAAAACACTTATTAAAACCTTTTCCAGGACCACAGGATAGCAATTCTAAGGAAAGAATCTTCAGTTATAGACTGAGTCGTGCGAGGAGAACAGTAGAGAACGCATTTGGGATTTTGTCAGCCAGATTTAGAGTTTTACGAACTACAATATTATTAGATCCAGAAAAAACTACTACTTTAATTATGACATGCGTGCTACTGCATAATTTTATAAGAAAAACTGAATCGAGCATGATTTACGCTCCATCTCAATACTATGATGGAGATGACATAGTAACTGGTACACGTATCGATGGACAATGGAGATTAGAACAGCAGCAATTAACACCACTTGAAGCATGTGAATCCCTGACAGATGATGGGAAAGAAATAAGAAAAGAATTCGCAGAATATTTTTCAAATGAAGGGTTTTTGGACTGGGCATCTAAATATTATTAAAAGACGTTAAAATAAAACTCACCTGCAACCCTCCATCGACAGTTAAACTTGGAATATTTTTGCCTTTAAGGAACATGAGTTTTTTAAATGCAAACCATTTACTTGACTCATTAGCTCCTGCACCAGATTTATTAGATTTACATTCTCGGTTAAATTGACCTACGAGTGATCGAATCTTTTTTTCAATTACTTTTTTATCCATATTAAATTCACTGGCAATTTCCATCCAAGCATCGTGTTTTTTATTTCGGTCTTTGTAGCTCTCTGACATCGTGTTCCATAGTACTTCTCTTGCTTGAAACATTTCAATCAGTTTGTAAACATCATCGTTATTCCAATTACCGGACATATTTTATTGCTTGGTGCACGCGCAACCACTAATACACACGCACAGCGATGCACGCTGACACAAAGGGACTGACAAGCGAGACACCACGCGCAGCGACCTGCGTACTCTAACCCCCACCGCACCGCACCGCCTATCCCGCCATCACCCTTATAAAATGTTTACAAACAAAAGATAACACATGTTTTATTTTGTTATAATTTGTTTTGTTATAAAATGTTTACTAACATTACTAAACATTTTCTAACATGAAAATTTATTTGTGATTAAATGTTTGCTAACAAATGTTTACTAACGTTATTAAACATTTTCTAACGGCAATGTGGGAGCACCATTACAGTCAAAAAATTTAAATGATACATCTTGGTACATTTTTACTTCCAAAATGCAGGTTATTGAGAAAAAAATGGGATTGATAATTGCGAGATATATGGAAAATTTTGGTTATTTTCCCCGTTACGTATAAAAATTTTAAATAAAAAACGCGCCCACTGTATGAAAAACGAATTTGTTCGAAAAAAAATAATGACTTAAAAAAATGATTTTCCATTTTAAATGATAAATTGGTTAAATACTTTTTTTTTTAAATATATTATAATTTATAGACGTTACAATACAGGGGGCCCAAAAAAACGATCTCCTTTGCTTAAACAGTTCCGCTCCTTGACCGTAGCTCCCGTAAAATGGTACGGGAGAAAAAAACCTCAAAATGATGAGGTTTTTCTTTCAACTAACGAGTACTGAGTATGTCTCTCGCACATTTCCGATATTGTCAGAGTGAGATGGGTCATTGGTTGGGGTGGGGCCAACGCCTTTGTTCTTGTTTTGAAATTGTTAAGGCCCGTTCATATTGAATACTTTTAAAATTTACTGTAGGGAAAATTTAATTACTATTTTATGATTTAAAGGAGGTGTTTTTTTTTTCCCTACAATAATGGCCCAGCCATGTACCTCAAGGACAAAAATACGAAATTATAGGAAAAAAATCGTAGATTTTGAAAAAAAATATGTTGAATTTATTCGCGCATTTGTACCAGTAGAAATTGTCGATCAAAGATGTTAAAACTTGCAACCCAAGAATTTCAATCTGGCAATGTCATGATTTACGTCTCCGATTATGCGTTTCGTTACTTCATTTTATAAATGTGTGAAAACACAAAAATGTACTTTTCAGAATTTATTTATGTATTACAGATAAGTTTTTAATTCTAGTACACATTTTTTGCGAATGATCATGGGAACAAGAATTTTAAAAATACATTTATTTCACATTTCGTATTATTTTTTGCGTTTGGTCAATTTTGCTATTCTGAATTTGACGTTTTCGTTTTCGTTTTCGTTTTTTGTTGTTTTCTGAATTAACTATAAATTTGACTATTTTTAATCGCGATTAAAAAGGTGTAGAATAAAATTAGTTGTCAGGAACATTATAGATGCATATTCACACCAACATTGGAGATGTTAGTGTGAATTCTTCAGGTGCAAAAAATATTTTTTTCTGTTCTTTTGCTAATATCTCGAAAGTCGTGTGTCCTATCGAAAAAATAATGAAAATTTCGACCCCCTTTATGAAAGCATTTTCCATACAAAAAGTGAAAAAAAAAACACGTCGAGGCTGCCCTGCCTGCGCGCATACGGCTCTAAAAAAAAAAATCACGGGTTAGGTTAGACGTGGAATCGCGATTGTCAAATTCGATTTTGGTTGTGTGTGAAATTATTTTTAAATTTAGAGATTTTTTGCAAAATAGTTTAAGATTCTCATAGCCAAAAGCAAGGAATTTTTGTAAAAGTTTAGTTAGTTTAATTCGGTGTACAAGAGAATCGGCACCATTAAGCTTTAAAAAGCTAATTTTTATTACAGTCAAGTGTCCCTCCCCCCCACCTTGCCAGCTAAATGGTTGGTTTATAAGATAAAAGATCACAGGAGGAGTATTTATAACGAAATTAAAAGGAAAACTATCACAGCTAAGTAGGCTCTATAAGTTACCGGGTAATAATCAACCAACTTAAATTTGCGGTTGCAAAAACATGTTCTTCCATTCATTCCGTATGGGAGAACATGTTTTTCAACTACAAAGTTTGTTCTTGGGATACCAACTTACCAACTACGGAACCCTTCATTATGCGTGGTCCAACACGTACTTGGCCGGTTTTATTTGATATTTTTAAAAAACATTAAAGGCTCTTTCAAACAGGCGCGACACGCGACGCGACACAAAGACACCGCTCGTCGCGCGACGAGCGGTGTCTTTGTGTCGCGTTGCTTGTCGCGCCTGTTTGAAAGACCCTTAAGCCGTCGTTCGCACGGACATAATTAAATCGCGGGGGGATTTTATCACGCACTGGATTTACAACTTTCGGTGTTGAACCGAGCGCTCAGAATCCAACGCGCTGGGACACACTCTCGTCCCAGCGCGTTGAAAAAACACAATTGGATTTTCAACTCTCGGTATCTCGGCAGAGCGTTGAAAATCAAGTGCACGAAAAATAATCGCTGCAATTTTATTATATCAGTGCGAACATGGGCTTACTGCCAAAATGAGTTCGGACGAAGAATGCGTGATTTCAGTTTTAGGGTTTTATCAATAGTAGATTTGGTAACGAGGCGATGAAAATCTAGATTTAGCATTGAAACACAAAAAAATACATAAAGAGGCATTCACTGCCGCGTAAAAAATGCTAGCTCACTCACAAAAATGAAACTATTCCGCCAACTCGAGATGTTTTTGTTGTATTGTACTCGAGATGTTTTTGTTGTATTGTTATTATACTTGTCCTTGAACGTACCGTGCGATGTGTGAATGCCATAAGTATCTAAGTCGACTTCTAGATGGCGTTATAAAACTACAGTCTCTGGCAATTTGTGAGTCGCTGATGCTGAAGAAAAATAGCCAGCTCAATAACCAGACTTAGGGAGGTATCATTTCTTTGTATGGGATTGGGTATCTGTACTAGTATTATATCTGTGGTTTGGTTATCTGCCGGCCAAAAGCCAGGGTTCCAGACCTAGGCCGATAGTTTTTTTTCTATTGTTGTTGATATTCATTGTCAAATTTTCATTCCGTTTCGGTTACCCGTCTCTGGAGTTTATAGTTCGCTATTTTTCCGTGTGATTTATTTTTTTTGTGACTTAGCTTTCATCCCTGGACTTCCGATAGATTTCTTTCCACTTGATGACCTGGCTAACTCATTTGGACTTGATACCTACTGATTTGGTTGCGATCGTTCTCTCGTTGGATTTTTACGGAGATTTTTATGATTTTACCTATTACGGAGAACATATAAGGCAAAATGGAGTGTTTGAAATTGAAGTTTGCCGTGATGTTGAGAGTCTTCATATACCAGATTTGGAAAATGAATTGTTTTTATTTAGGGGTAGAATCCAATCGAGACACCATAGTGGAAGGGCTTATTATACATATATTTTATTGAATATGCAAGAAAGCAATTGGGAGCACAGAATCCACGGGTATTACTGTAACTGCATAATTGGAAAACGTACTGTGGGTTGCTGTGCTCACATCATGACTATTGTCTGGTATATGGGGTGGGCTCGACATCAAGAGCATATAACAGCTCCTGCCTCCTTCCTAGATGATATCTTAGTAAGAGAAGATTTTTAAAATGAATATATGGAATAAAAGAAAACAATAAGTTATTGGTTTTATTTTAAATATCCCTAGTACATAAACAGACATACAAACACAACAAAATTCCCATACACACTACCCAATTATTAATTTCTTGTACGTTGTCTTTACTTTCTCTATTCGGTCGCGGGCAACCGATGGATGCAAGTGGCGAATTGTCGTTCGGCGTGGCGGTCTAAGGGGGAGGCCTATGTTCAGCAGTGGACGTCTTCCGGATGATGATGATGTCTTTACTACCTACCAGAATTCATAATGAAAATAGAAGAATCAATACTGTTATTCCGACTACCTAGCTTCACGATTATCTTTTACTATATGACGATAATCAAATCTTAAAGACAAATAATATATAATCTTGTATTACGCTTCCACAAATGCCATTCATGAAGAGTTGAAGATAAATCCTGTATATAACATACGATGTTGTTGGCGTAGAATGACCATAGTGTACATAATTTAGATCCTCTTGTCAGACTTCAAAAGTGTTTCGTATAGTTTTCTCAGTCTAGGGGTGGATATGTTTATTCATATAACCCGTTTTTATCATGCTTTTATGGTTTTTATTGAACACCGATGTAATAAATATTTTGACGTGATTTTGACAGATGAAACAGATTGACAGCCGTCAATTCTGTCATAAACGTTTCTTTGAACGCAGTTACGTTACGTGGTAGTGTTTTTTCATATACTTTGATATGAAACCTTCTTACGTAGTAAGGAGATCATTTCGATTCTCCATCATAGACTATATTGTCATAGTGATTTCTCTCTCTCTCTTCAGAACTCTCCAAGCAAACTCATTTCTCTACATAACTCTCTTTGCCACCCTGGTATTTCACGCATGACTCATTGGGTACGGTCCAAAAATCTACCCTATTCAATCGAAGATATCAAAAGAATGACCGCTGCCTGTCCAGTATGCGCCGAAATCAAACCCCGTTAGAAATGAAGGGCGTCTCATAAAAGCTACATCGTCATTCGAGAGATTAAACTTAGATTTTAAAGGCCCACTTCCTTCAAAAACTTCGAATAAGTACATTCTAACTATAATTGATGAGTTTAGTCGGTTCCCTTTTGCATATGCCTGTAAAGACATAATGTCAGCAACGGTTATAAAATGCTTAATTGATCTGTTCTCCACATTTGGCACGCCAGCATACATACATTCCGATAGAGGGACGTCGTTCTTATCGGATGAGCTCAGAAAGTTCCTGACGTCACTTGGTACTGCGTGCAGTCGTACAACTCCATATAACCCACAGGGGAATGGCTTGGTTGAACGCTTAAACGGCACCTTGTGGCGTACGATCCAGCTGTATCTTCGGTCCAACAACGCTGACATTAGTGACTGGGAGAAGGGCTTGTCTCCAGCCCTACATTCTATTAAATCCTTGCTTTGCACGGGAACTAACGCAACTCCTCACGAGCGCATGTTCAATCATCCTCGTCGCTCGGGGAATGGACAATCGCTACCGACATGGCTCCACTCTCCAGGGCCAGTCTTTATGAAAAGAAACGTACGAAACTCTAAATATGAACCTGCGGTAGAAGAAGTGGAACTACTACAAAGCAACCCGGAATACTCATATGTACGCCTACCTAATGGCCGTGAGACAACTGTTTCGAATAGATCCCTGGCGCCTCTTCCATATACAGTAGATGACGAAGAAAACTCCGACGATGAACCACCACGTGGACCATCTACTGCACCTACAAGTGATGACGAGTTTGTTGACGCAACTGGGCCAGCTGAAGTTGAAGACATTGAAGTTCCTCGTCGTTCTACTCGAGAAAGAAGACCTCCGGCTTATCTTCATGACTACGTTTCTTCATAGGGCATGGGTGAATGATATGAAACCTTCTTACGTAGTAAGGAGATCATTTCGATTCTCCATCATAGACTATATTGTCATAGTGATTTCAAACCGTAGTGTCAAACGATTTGAAAGCTTCTAATACGCTATGTAATTTTATTGTGGAATAAAACCAAGATTTCCTTTGGTTTTGTCTTTATTGTGTATCAATTTATTCCACAATAATTATTGTTATCGCAAAATAATATCAGATTCTTATAGCACGATGTCTCAAGAGAAAGTAACTCAATATCTTCGACCCGATCATTTTGACGTAGAGCCTGCTGCACCCGGTGCCGATCTAAAGTGGGCCCACTGGAAATACACCTTTGAGAACTTTATCGCACAACTAGGATCGCCCGATAAATCGCCCGATGAATCGCTCAAACTGAAGGTACTTGTCAACCACATTTCGCCAACAATCTTCAACAACATCCGCTCCTGCAATAAGTACAGCGACGCAATAAGCAAACTTAATGATGCCTATGAAAAGAAACAGAACATAACCAAGGCATCGACTTACGACTAGGAAACAACAGCCTAGAGAAACATCGCAGAATACTCTCGAGCGCTTAACATCCTTGCTCATGACTGTAATTTTGAAGCAGTGACAGCAGAAGAACACCAGGACCAAGCCATACGTGAGACTTTTATCAGCGGGATCTTATCAAGCAAAATAAAGGAACGGCTTCTAGAAAAATCTCTGACACTAGAAGAGACTTTGAACCTTGCAATTACCTTAGAAACTGCAGAGAAAACCTCTCAACTACTAGTACAATCTCTTTCCTTCAATCCTAACCCTGTCAATGCTGCCACTGAGGCAGAAACACGAACGCAGCCGAACCTAGCAACAACTCTCCGCCGTCGTTGTTTCTTTTGTGGGGGTAATATTCATCAAAGATTAAAATGCCCCGCCCGCAACGCGGAATGCCAACTCTGTTCGAAGCGTGGCCATTTTGCCAAGGTCTGCAGAAGCTCTAATCGCGATTCTAATAATAACTCAACAAATGCAGCTGTCACAGATGATGATACGCAAGTACAATCTGCCGGCTCCCAACTATCAGCATTTTCTGCCGCTGCTCCTTCTAGTCTCAGCAAAGCTACAACTCCCATTACTCTCAACAACTACCGCGCTGATGCACTCGTCGATACTGGCAGTTCTATCAGCTTCATTGACAAGAATCTTGCTCAAATTTTGAAGCTCAAACTTAAGCCTTGTAGACAGGCTATATAACACTCGCACGGTATAACACTCGCATCTCTCAATAACGTTTCCTACGTCGATGGATTATGTTACGCGACACTTCAAATAGGTGGCCATATACACCGAAATCAGCCTTTATTGATCATCAATAATCTTTGCGCCGACGTTATTATTGGACATGACCTACTCCAAAAGCACTCTTCTCTTGAACTTCAGTTTGGAGGTGATAAACAACCGCTAAAAGTCTGCAACGTATTAGAGGCTTCCGTTCCGCCTGTATCAGTATTTACGAATCTTTCTCCAAATATCAAACCAATCGCAATCCGCTCAAGACGCCACTCACAAGAAGATCAAGATTTCATATCGAATGAAATAAACAATTTGATCAAGGATAAAGTTATTGAGCCCAGTGTGTCACCCTGGAGGGCTCAGGTTCTTGTCGCTGGAGGAGGGCACCATCGAAAACGTCTTGTGATCGACTATTCACAGACTATAAACAGATTTACGGAACTTGACGCATACCCCCTTCCAAGTATCGATTCTATTATAACGCGAGTATCACAGTACAATTTATTTAGCCAAATAGACCTCAAAAGTGCATATCACCAGGTGCCCATTCTGGCCAGAGAACGAAAATATACAGCTTTTGAAGCATGCGGGAACCTATATCAGTTCACACGGATTCCTTTTGGAGTAACGAACGGCGTGGCAGCTTTTCAGAGGACTTTACAATATATCATCGATTCGGAGAACCTCAAAGGCACATTCGCTTACCTGGATGATGTCACTGTATGCGGTGTCAATAAAAAGGACCATGAAGAAAACCTTCGCAAGTTTACGGAAGCTGCTAGAAAGTACAAACTTACGCTTAATACTAACAAATGCACGTTCGAAGCGGAGTCAATTAACCTCCTTGGTTATAACATACACAAAAACATTATCAAACCAGACGAGAACCGTCTTGAACCCCTGATGAATCTTCCTGTTCCAACTGACTCGGCAACTTTGAAAAGAGCCCTTGGCCTATTCGCTCATTATGCGAAATGGGTAGAAAACTTCTCATCCAAATTAAGACCACTGGTCGAAGCAACATTTCCCTTATCTCAAGACGCTATCAATTCTTTTAACGACCTTAAGAAGGACATTGCTAAATCGGCCTTGGCTGGAATTGACGAGAAGGAAATATTCTCGGTGGAAACCGATGCATCGGAGTTTGCAATTGCTGCGACACTGTCACAAAAAGGAAGACCTGTAGCATTTTTTTCACGGTCGCTAAATGATGCAGAAAGGCGACAGCCATCAATAGAAAAGGAGGCCTGCGCCATTGTTGAAGCACTTCGAAAATGGAGGCACTTTCTGATTGGACGTCATTTCTTACTAATCACAGACCAACGATCTGTAGCATTTATGTTTAACCAGACGCACTCTAATAAGATAAAAAACGAGAAAATCGAGAGATGGCGCCTGGAGCTCTCCTGTTTCAAATACGACATAATCTATCGGCCAGGCAGTCAGAACTTTGCTGCTGATGCTTTATCAAGAGTTTGCATGCACATCGACAGCAACTCTCCAAGCAAACTCATTTCTCTACATAACTCTCTTTGCCACCCTGGTATTTCACGCATGACTCATTGGGTACGGTCCAAAAATCTACCCTATTCAATCGAAGATATCAAAAGAATGACCGCTGCCTGTCCAGTATGCGCCGAAATCAAACCCCGTTAGAAATGAAGGGCGTCTCATAAAAGCTACATCGTCATTCGAGAGATTAAACTTAGATTTTAAAGGCCCACTTCCTTCAAAAACTTCGAATAAGTACATTCTAACTATAATTGATGAGTTTAGTCGGTTCCCTTTTGCATATGCCTGTAAAGACATAATGTCAGCAACGGTTATAAAATGCTTAATTGATCTGTTCTCCACATTTGGCACGCCAGCATACATACATTCCGATAGAGGGACGTCGTTCTTATCGGATGAGCTCAGAAAGTTCCTGACGTCACTTGGTACTGCGTGCAGTCGTACAACTCCATATAACCCACAGGGGAATGGCTTGGTTGAACGCTTAAACGGCACCTTGTGGCGTACGATCCAGCTGTATCTTCGCTCCAACAACGCTGACATTAGTGACTGGGAGAAGGGCTTGTCTCCAGCCCTACATTCTATTAAATCCTTGCTTTGCACGGGAACTAACGCAACTCCTCACGAGCGCATGTTCAATCATCCTCGTCGCTCGGGGAATGGACAATCGCTACCGACATGGCTCCACTCTCCAGGGCCAGTCTTTATGAAAAGAAACGTACGAAACTCTAAATATGAACCTGCGGTAGAAGAAGTGGAACTACTACAAAGCAACCCGGAATACTCATATGTACGCCTACCTAATGGCCGTGAGACAACTGTTTCGAATAGATCCCTGGCGCTTCTTCCATATACAGTAGATGACGAAGAAAACTCCGACGATGAACCACCACGTGGACCATCTACTGCACCTACAAGTGATGACGAGTTTGTTGACGCAACTGGGCCAGCTGAAGTTGAAGACATTGAAGTTCCTCGTCGTTCTACTCGAGAAAGAAGACCTCCGGCTTATCTTCATGACTACGTTTCTTCATAGGGCATGGGTGAATGATATGAAACCTTCTTACGTAGTAAGGAGATCATTTCGATTCTCCATCATAGACTATATTGTCATAGTGATTTCAAACCGTAGTGTCAAACGATTTGAAAGCTTCTAATACGCTATGTAATTTTACTGTGGAATAAAACCAAGATTTCCTTTGGTTTTGTCTTTATTGTGTATCATACTTTTATTTCTTTTTCTATCTAGTATTGAAGGATTTTAAATACTGCTAAAAATACAAATTATTGGAAGGAGTTTTAATAGTAATTTGTACCTCGGTACATGTCTGGGCCGAAAAAAAAACACCTCCTTTGCATACTTAGTATATTCGTAATAATTTTTTTTTTGTTCGCTTTATATGATATTTTCATAAATAAATAACAATAAAACAATATTGTAATAATATATATATTAATATGCACTAGAACATATAAGTCAAATAATTATTATACAATTCTTGTAATCTTAAAAACTATTGTCATCACTTCCTTCTGATGAACTTTCTGCAGATATGTCAATAATAAACTGCTCTAACTTAGTTTCTACATGATTGTCGACACCGTACATTTTTGTTTCGATCTTGGTTAACACATGAGGATCATTTTTGTGTATCCACTTTAGCTACTCCTTGGAACAAAAGAGTTCGAACTTCATCAATTTTATAACTTTTGTTATTTGCAGCCACGTAGCCCTTCACTTGAGCCCAAACAAGTTCAATTGGGTTGAGTTCACAGTGATACGGTAGCAAACGTATGTCGCAACGATTTGTGGACTTAGCCATCTCATCTACAACAAATTTTTCAAAACGATCTTTGTTTTACTTAACCAAATCCAAAAGTTGCAACTTTAACATTGATTGCAACTTGAACTTTAACGTTACAAGCAATATTTTTCGACCGCAGCCATTCAATAATGTCTTGTTTGCGAGATGAAGTTGTCAAGTTTTCGAGAATGATACGATGCATTATTTAAAACAATAACTGCATTCTCAACCAATTTAGGTAAAACATCTTGGAACCAGTTTTCAAACACTGTGGCGTCCATATCTTGGTGGTAGTCAACGGTTTTCTTTGATTCAAAATATTTCAATCCTCCTTCTACAAATCCATTAACACTGCCGATATGTACAATAATAAGCCGCTTACCTTTTCCTGCAATAATAATAAAACATCAGTCAATGAAATAGTGTGTATTTTTTATTGGATATATATGTGCATATATATTTATAAGAAAAATATATTTAAAAAATACAAAATTAAACGGATTAGTGGGGAACTGTGAGAGTGAGCGTTATTATTATTTAAATACAATATATTATCTGACGGATTTTTCAATCCTGTTGATAGCCCATTTAAGAATGCAGATCTCGATGTGGTCACTGTATTGTCAACCCAGCCGTTTGATTTTGTATGACCGGCATTTAACTACGTCTATATCCGGCCTTACTACTAAAATACTGTTTCTACCTCTTTTATTATAGGAAAACCGATATTTTTTTTAGTGCTTTGTACAATGTTCATTTTGACATAGACGGGAAATCAGAATCTTCCTTTACGATGTTCAGAATTTTATCTAATGTAGGCATTTCATTTTCAAAATAAAATTTGTGCACCACATTTAGAAGAGCGCTTTTTGTGAAACCAACAAATTTATTATTTCGATTTTTTTTTTTCGTTCATTGTGGTGGTCCACCTGAATTCATCTCTCGAATAACCTAAAAAAAACGAAACACATCTAATGACATCTGTAATATAACATAATTAATTACCCTGAGCGACAAGATGGAGATAACTTTGTACTGTCGTCGTCGTCAAAAAAGATACAAACCCTGTTAACCTTATTATCAGGTTGTGACCTCTTTGCTTCATACATATATCTAAATGGCCATTATAATTTTCAAGAAAATATATTTATAAAATGAGTTATGTCAATGTAACATTTTAATTCATCGTTTTAATATAATAAATAATTTATAATGTTTACATTATTTTCAAAATGCCAAAAGTGGGTAAGCAAAAAAATGTTTACCTTGTACACCGTAGAGACATGAATTCCTGTTGAACTTGCTATTGTCTTGGCAATTTCACCATGTGAACTATGATAATCAGACTCTTGAAATCATTTAAACAAATTGTTTATCATTATTTTTCTGTAGATTGCAAAGGGCGCTTAGTACGCTTAACTACAGGAAACATGTCCGCCATGACTCACGCATAAACAATGTCGTCTGGTTCACTCACTAAAACACGTGCGACGCGCAGGTAGTCGATGACTCAACTGAATGTACATGTAACTACAGCGTTTGTGTGGAACGGACTTTATGTTGATTACGTGGACAAAGTTAAAAAAAAAAACAGACTATGGTATAGCTCTAGGTAAAGTAGCCATAAGCTGGATATCACTTTTAATAAGGAAGAAAAACAGTGCATTTTCATCGTTGTTTATCATCCAAGTTCCTCGTCAAGTCGTCGTCGGCGTAAGATAAGTGTCAACGTCAGAATAGCCGGTCAACAGTCGTATTTAGCTTTGAAATTGTGCCTAAAAATTACTTATCAATTGCTTATATTTGCTTACCATGATGAGAGAATTGCTTATTTCCTATGTTAAAAGAATCGCAACATTTAAGATTGACCGACCATTCTGATGTCAGAATGGCTGGTCAATCTTTGTAGAGTAGTAACTATGTGGAATTATTGAAATTTTCATGGGCCAACAATTGCTTATTAATTGCTTATTTCACAATTTGTAAGCCTAACCCTGTTATTCTTTCTTTAGCTAGCCAAGAGTTTAAAAACCCCTGCGCCTGATAAATATATGAGAGCAAAGTGACGTATGTTGAAAATTGTATATATATATGTCAAAAGGCACTCGTATCTTTATTTTCTGTAATAACCAAATGGTGGCTAGTTTCTATATTATTTTTAATTATGGCTGTATTTATTAACTATATATATTTTACTGATAGAGAATGTAAGCTGGGAACAAATTATCGGACGCATCCGTAATCCGCGGCTGACAATTGCGGCTTATTTTTATCTGGATAGTACCTACATTTGACATCAGTGTGGCCATCTCAAAATCACCGATCCTGCCATAGCTTTGTTTTAAACCTGCCAAATCCTGCCAAAACCTCGAGTAAAAAATGCCAAAAAATTGCCAACTTCGTTTAGCGTTGTAATAGTAGTATTCGTAGTTAAAAATATAATATAAACACTTGTTTTAGATATTTTGTTTTATAACTTGGGTCAAATGTAAATAAAACATGGCAATTAGCCTCATATTCTTCATTTTCTATCCATACTAATATTATAAATTTGAAAGTAACTCTGTATGCGCCTAAACCACTGAACTGATTTTGACAAAATTTGGCAAGGAGAAAGACGGGGGAGATAGACTGGAGAAGAACATAGGCTACTTTTTACCGACACACCGCGCGGGCGAAGCCGCGGTTGGAAGCTAGTCTCTTTATACATGGCTTTATTCATATGATTTAACATTTCCTTACATTCAACAATTATCAACTTTAAAACTACTTACCTACATTAATGTTCTTAGTTGAATGAGATACAAACAAATATTTGTTTATATTTTCTCAAATATCGTAGCATTATGCTGAGATAGGAGCCTTTTTGGCCTCGGACAGGTTTTCTTTTTCTGTTCCACGTTGTTTTATTCTAATTTTATTAACTTGTTTTATTGATTTTGTTAGTTTTAATGTGTTTCTATTGTTTTATTTCCTGTGTGAGTCCCAAATAAAATATTTTTCTTTTCTTTCTTTCTTTCTACTAATATAACACGAGAAGTACAGGGGAATTCCCTACGATCTGATTTTAGGGTTGCTATTTTCGAAAATTGAAGATGCTGTTATGGAACATTTATTTTCTATACTGCAATCCTGCCAAAAACTGCCAATTTTCTAAAACGTCAACCAATCATGCCGGCGGCTAAAATTGGAAGCCAATCCTGAAAAAGGCAGGAAACTGCCACATATGGTCACACTGTTTGACATTCTAACATTTTTACTTGTACTAGCATTTAAATAGTTGCGTGGATTAATGCATTTTTAATTGCATTTTTATTATTTCCATAATGAAAAGAGGAAGGAACACAAATTTAAAAGTCTTTGTTAAAAGTATAAGAGCAAATTCAAGTAATGTTGCTCTCATACTTTTAACAGGCTCAGGGGCTTTTAAACTTTTGGCTAAAAACGAATATAGAAAGAATAACAGGGTCTAGGCTTATAAAATGTGAAATAAGCAATTAATAAGCAAGCGAGTGCCTTTTGACATATAACCATAATTTTCAACATACGTCACTTTGCTCTCATATAGTTATCAGGCGCAGGGGTTTTTAAACTCTTGGCTAGCTAAATAAAGAATAACAGGGTTAGGCTTACAAATTGTGAAATAAGCAATTAATAAGCAATTGTTGGCCCATGAAAATTTCAATAATTCCACATAGTTACTACTCTACAAAGATTGACCAGCCATTCTGACATCAGAATGGTCGGTCAATCTTAAATGTTGCGATTCTTTTAACATAGGAAATAAGCAATTCTCTCATCATGGTAAGCAAATATAAGCAATTGATAAGTAATTTTTAGGCACAATTTCAAAGCTAAATACGACTGTTGACCGGCGATTCTGACGTTGACGATATATCCTACTATCCTGCTTTAGAGAAGCAGGATAGTAGGTCGGTAGTCTCTAAATATTATAAAACAAAGTCGCTTTTCGCGTTTGTCGTATGTCCGTGTTGTTCTTCTAAAATACACAACGGATATTGATGAGGTTTTCAACATCATTTAGAGAATGTATTCAGGAAAGTTTATAATTCTTTTATTTACATTAAACATTAACGTAATACTGAAACTTGACGTTTTGTCAAGTTAAATATCGATTCCCATCACGTCTAAGCAGTTTCGCTAGCTAATTTAATTTGACCGTGTATTGTTCAACACTAAAAGAAAAAAGAAAGAAAGAAAAGAAAGAAATAAAATACACATGACGCAAAGAAAGAACATAAAACAAAAAAGAACAAGTTAAGAGAAAATATGCGTCACATCCACGCAAAATGGCCATCGCTCACCATAATGCTGCGACCCTACGTGAGACAGAGCCCCAGAGCGTCCAGCGTAGCATGGCGTTTTCTCGTGTTAATAATTCATACGACTGTTAACGGAATTGGCAGTTTTTATATAAATATACTGACAATTGCTGAAGTGACCCAAATATCCGTTCACGATCAACAACACCACCACCACCACCACCATCACCTGAACCTAAACAGTATTAGATGTACCGACGAAACCAAAAAAAAGAAGACTCACAATTTAAGTTGATAGTAAATTTTCGAAACCTTTAATTTTCATGACTGTACGTCCTACGTACAGCGGGCATACGGCCTAATATTTTTGCACTTTAATTTCGTAAGTTCATGTCTTTGGATATTTCAATTATTTGCCACCGACTTCCGAAATTAAAGTTATTTTTCACTTTGTGCTATGTTTTTTTGTGGCGATTATTATTTTTGTGAAAAAGTAAAAATAAAAATACAGTGGTAAGCGAATTGGTGTGGGGTACCAAAATAGTACCCCACACCACTACTTGTTATGTAAACAACACTGACAGGACGAATAAAACATCAACAAGATACACAAAGTGGATTAAATACGTATTATCTAAGCTAATTCAAAAACTACCCAAGCAAAGTTAATTTTAAAAAAATGTGACCACCGCGCAAGCATCTCCTACCAAATGAAAAAGAATTTAAAAAAATAGGTCCACAATTGACGAAAATATCCATGAACACGCAAAAAAAAAAGCTAACATTATTATAACCTCCTTTTGAAGTCGATTAGCAAAGGATGATACACATGGGGTTACATGTTTATTAATATTTTCCGTATTTTCTTTAGAATGTTAATGTTTTTCGTACCCTAATAAATAAAATAACATAACATATATATCACCACGCTTGTAATCCCCAAAGGGTTAGGCAGAGGTGTACATAAAGTACACCCACATTTTGCCAGTTATATTAATTAAGTCCCATGTAATAGGGGGCGAGCCTATTGCCGTCAATGGGGCACAAATCCAGACTCCGGGCTACCACTGAGACGTAAATAAAATCTATAAAAATAAAAATAAAAGTCTTGCCTGACTGACTGACTCATCAACAGCCAGCTCAAACCTTTGGACCTAGAACGCTGAAATTTTGTACAGAATTTCCCTATATCTATAATTTAAACAAGGAATAAGGAAGAATTTTTCTAAATTCAACCCCTAAGGGAGTATAATAGGGGATGAAAGTTTGTATGGGAAATCGTAATTTCTGCCGTTTAAACCATGAAAATTGGTATTCAGTATTAAAGTTAAATATTAAAAACCAAGTGTTTCAGTGTTTTTGGAAAATCATCCCCTAAGGGGGTAAAATAGGTAGGATAATTTCCGACCACCACACGAGCAAAGCCGCGGGCAAAAGCTAGAAGACTATACAATTCCTGAAAAAAAAAACCAACATTCTTACTTCGATCTTTTTTTTTCAGCCGCCTCTGAAACTTTTATAAGCCTACCCACCTCTTTGATCGTGCTAGGGCTGGGGAAAGCATACACTTTTATAGTTAAATTAGACCACACCGTCGCATTAATGTGATTTTCCGTTGCCATTCGTATACGCACTACATGCATGTACTAATATTTGGAGAAGAATTAAGTTTATTTTCGTATTCCCGCCCTATTTCAGTTTAAAAATCTGTACTGGTCCTTAAATTTTATACCAGCATCGTGACTTCGACTACGTGAAATTTCGGCCCCGACCCACCGCATCGCATCGCATCGCCCGCTCGCGCTATTATTTCGTTTTCATATATTTGGAGAAGAATGAAGTTTATTTTCATATCCCGCCCTATTTCAGTTTAAAAATCGGTGCCGGTCCTCAAATTTTACACTAGCTTCGTTACTTCGACCGCGTGAAATTTCGGCTTAATAGGTTATTTGTGTTAATAGGTTTTATGTGGGGACAGTGTAGGCCTTTCAACAAGTACCGGGTACTTAACAAAATCTTCTTGTTTTCGTGTGGTTAATGACTAACCTGGTGCGAGAGTTTTAAAGCCGCCCATGGGCCTTTGACTTGGCTTCACATGCCGTCGAGAAATATCTCTCAGAAATGCGAGTTTCCTCACGATGTTTTCGTTCACCGTTTTTGAATTAAGTGATAATTATACAATACGCACATGAATCCGAAAAGTCAGAGGTGCCAACTCAGCACTTTGAGTGCTAGATTTAGCACTATTTTCATGTGCCTAGCACTGAAATTTAAGAAACAGCACCCAGCACTAAATCTAGCACTAATTTTGATGTTGTCTGTTCGCTCACAAAATGCAGCTATGGCTGAAGTAACAAAACGCAAACTAGTGTAGTCTGTAATCTGCGGCACTTCGGTAGGGGATTCCTGTGAACATGAAAACAAAGGCGTGTATGGCAGACGAGGCGAACAGTGCTATGTTTGTCTTTTTCTCTAAGATAACTCCTTCTTTGTCTAACCTAATAAAATTAATTTGTAAAATAATAAATTAATTTGTAAAATGTAATGGTCACATTTTCCAATTTAACTGTATCTTTGTTTGTTTTTGTTTTTTAATATAACTTTTAGATATTAATGTAACAATAATTCGAAAATTAAAACATTCTGTTATGTGTTCTTTTTTATTAAATTCATATATTTGGCACTATTTTTGAAACTTTCTAGCAATTTAGCTCTATTCGAAATGTTACTTAGCACCCAATCGTGGCATTGAGTTGGCAACCCTGCAAATCACAGTCTACTGCCCAAAACGTTCTCACATTCCCAAAATAGAAAATAATATTTGTAAGTTAAGTTATTTAATTGTTACTGGTTTTTTTGTTTGTTTTATTATTCAATAATAGTAGTTATTTAAGTTATGACAACACTAAAAATATAGTATTATAACCTAACTTAAATTATTAGACTAAAACTAAACTAAAATATGGCGTCGAAAAATTATATTATATAAAAATAATATTATATAAAATAATATTGGTAATAAAAATAAAATCAAATGTCATGATTGCCAACATACAAACTTTTTTATATGGATAACTTTATATTCAGCATTGCCAGACGTCCCGATTTTTAAATCAAAATTAAATGTCCCACGCGGGACAGTCTCAGTCACGTTTTTTTTTTTATTCAGAAGACTAAGAAGGTTCAACTACCTAACGATAGGGGAAATCTGATTTAAAATATCATACTTTTATTTAAATACATTTTCTATGGCTATTTTTGCTATCTATTGTCACGTAAACGTAACTTAAAACTCAAATAAAAAGATAAATATTTAAAAACTTCTGATTATATACGTTTTTATACTATGTCCCCGCTTTCGACGAAAGAATCCCGCTTTTTTCACTCAAAAAATTTCAGAATTTCGACTTGATAAAAAAAAATCTACTAGCAACGCTAGTACATACCATTCCGTAGCCGACCGCAGATGGCAGCAGCAGGCGATGTGTCGCCGCGACACGACAGATTTTTATATATTTCTATGAAATACTTTCCGTAGCTAAGCGACACGTCGTAAATACATAGAGACCAGTCGTATCGCGGCGACACGTCGCGTCGCCTGCTGCTGCCACTTTTATTTATCTCCACCACGTTAACCTTATCCGTCACATTGGCACATTTCATGGAAAAATGTGATCAAAAAACGGATTTCTGAATCAATTAAAGAAATTAATGATTATTTTACACCGTCGTCGCGTCGCCATATTTAATACCTCGGTGACATTTACGCAATATCTTGTTAGCGGGTAAAAAGCGCGCGAATTTATATTTTTCTTTTTCGAGTGTCATTTCAAATGTTCAGCGGTTGTTTATGGTTCGATGAGGCTCTATTGACAACTAGATGCTTTTATTTTTATTTTGTTAGTAAGTAAACAAGCACATTTAGATGGGAAATTGTTCTACATTTTTTTTTACAAACTTATACTCAGGCCTTCTTCCCATGGGGGTAGGCAGAAACTACAGAACGCCTCCTGCTACGATCCTTACATCCTTTTGCCTTGTCTACGTTCATAATTATTATACATCTAGGTCTTCACGCACGCCGCGCGCCGGTTGCGAGTACTACGTACCTGACAGTTCTGAAGAACATCACCAATAAGGTCACTCTATGTTACTATAAAGTACCATGTGTTTTTTTTTTAAATTGATTTTTAGAATAATAAATTTACTTTTAGAATAAATGTGGAAGGAAGTTGGTCAGAGTAATATGCCTTTGGCAAAATTATGTTTTTCATTAAGAATTAAGGATTTCTGTGCATTTTTGCCTATCGTTCGAGGACTACAGGCGTTATATTTATGTTGTCACTGTTAGGTAGTGGTATTTTTAAGTATTTCAGGCAGACAGCATAATAATTAGGAAGTGCCTCAGCTGCCGGCGCTGACTTAAAAAAGCTGAAAATGGAGTTACCAATTTGGCATATGGAGTAGATAGGTGGGGTAAATATATTTCTATATTCAATCATTTCCATATCTCAGTAATGAAGTACTACCTGGAACCGAAATAGTTAGATCAGGTTAAATATTTTTACTCGCAAAAAAAGGTGAGGTTAGAACAGTGACCCGCTACGCCAAAAACGACTAGAAAATATGTATAGATAAAAATACTTTATTTAGGGTTAGTTAGTTGGGGTTCTGAATACTTCAAGGTTTTACACAAACACCGCGCCGCCGCCGGTGTCCATTATCCATTATGGGAACCGGCGGCGCCGGCAGCCGATGTTTTTAGTCTCTCGGCTGTCGGCAGTAATGTACTGCCGGTTCCCAACGGCGTTATTTTGACGGGCACCGGCAGCGCCTAATAATTAAGATATCGGATCAAAGGTGGCTTCTTTTTACATCCCACACTGCCCATAGGCTACCATTATAACTGGAAAGCTACCCCTTTAGAGGTAATAAAGAACAAATTCTGAGCTAACTGGGTGCCAGTAATTTCTTCGGAGTAATGCTGCTTAGTGCCTATGATAGTCTTTATATACTTACAGCATGGTATTAGAAAGGTTTGGTACAGTTTACCAAACTGAACAACTTCACCCATAGGACTGAATTCGTAATGGCTGTCCCATACATTTAAATCGAGTAGGCTAGGTTAAAGAACATCAATTAAAAATGCTAAAAAACCTAACATGAACAAGAAAGAAAGAAAAATAAATTTATTAAAAGATTAAAAATCAATCAATCAATCTGTGTGATGCTTTTCTCAAAAGACCACTTCAGACACCAATCTACATGGTCTTCACATGATCTGACCAAGATTATGTCTGGACTTTAAAAAAGACTGCAACCTCTGAGTTTGTTTCGGCCTTTCTTCTCAGAGTAGTCAGATAGGAAACGCCGACCTCATCTAGTTTTTAAAATATGATTGACGTGTAAAAGTGTTTGTACGAACCTACTTACAGAAATAAAATAATGTATCATTATCATTTATCATTTATTTATCAAAAAGAAAAAGATATAAAAAAGATAAAAGATTCATAAGATGAAAAAAGAACAAAAGATTAAAAGATAAAATAGATTATTTAAAAGATTTTTTGGTAAGAAAACAATCCCAATTAAGTAATTAAAAAATCTATTAATTGTCCGACTGGACAGCACAAAGACAAACACGAGGTTTTCGTTGTGTGGCTAAAACCAAATTATTGTAAAATTGACTACTTAAATATTTTGGAAAAAAATAAATACATTTTCGATTACAATTTTTTTATTTAACCTCGGTTTCTAAATAATAAAACTGATGTCCAATTCATTTAGGTACACGGCAAACGACGGAAATTTATTGAAAATGTACTGAATTTGAAGAACTATTGACTTTTTCTTTTACAAACAAAGCCACGTTCAAGTTTCAAGAAATACCAGTTTTACACTATTGAATCAACTTGTAATTTGTTTGTTTTTACAGCTGCTTCAGGATTTTGTCTTTTTACCTAATATACGTACAATTAAATTAATTAAATAATGTCTACAATTATCGAGTATACACAGCCGTTCTTGATAATGAATTACTGACACATAACGTATCAAAGGTCTTGAACAGGCCCGGATTTAAAACTCTTATACCTAGGTGTACGCCTAATTACCTTAAAATCGAAACAGAAGTATTGCTTGGCTGTAGAAATATATGTAAGTTAAAATAAAATCAAATCAAAAGTTTTTCAAACTAGGCTGAGAACCACTACTTTTCGAACGTCAAAATTACATACGACAGTCCCCCAAAACCCCTTCACCACCCTTCACCACTTCTTAGTGCTTGGTGGGAAGAAGTGGCGCAACAAACTCTCCAGCAGCACAGCTGTCTGTTCAATTAGTATAGGTAACATTCGTAATAAATGTATTTTTTAAATAAATAGAGTTCGGTAAAATTTCAAAGAGTTGTCTCAGATGGTTTGGTCATGTTGAAAAGCGACTAACAAAAGGTATTAACAAGGAAGATGTGACTGGACACACTGGGAGACCTTTTTGGTGACGTCCTTCAGAAACGGCGTCCGTGTATGAACGTAAACGAATCAAAAGGAGTATGTAAAGATCGCAGCAGGTGGCATTCTGAATTTCTGTCTACCCCGTGGCAAACTAAGGGGCTAATTCCATGAATAAGGCTATGTTTAAAGTTCGGGTGTGACCACAATCTCACCAATCTGATGGTAAGCGATGATACAGTTGACGATTGTGCAGGCTTGCCTAGAAGCACTAACCTATTAAAAAACTAATCAAATTAAAATATATGTTTAAAGAAATTTATTTTTCAATAAGAAATAAGAGAACATTTTTTTAAATGTAATAAAATAACTTAACCTAACGAAAACTGTTAACAAAACTAAAATATTGCGTCGAAAAAATCCTCCGCATCACTGTCGATCGGTAAATGTACCCAAGAGACTGACGGCATTGCCACGTTGAATGGCAATGCTTAGCGTTTGGCCAAGGTAAACGCCAGCTCTTGGGCCGTTTAGAGTTTTTATTGAACAAACCACGAGCACTTGCACCCCACGGCCCAAGGGTTTCGACCCAAAACGGCTCAAAGATATAATTATCGAAAATTAATCAATAATAATACATTAACTTTAATGTCATTAATTATCAGTGACATTAGAGGTATATAATAGAATTTAGGCTGTCTTAATACATCCCTGTCATTCAAACGATTTTCTTTAATATAAATGGCAAGAAAATATTGTAAATTTTCGTATTTTATATAATATTAAGTATTGTTGTGTCTAAAAGATTTACGTATATTCAAAATGAAACTATTTTGTTTTCTTATAATTTTATTTGTGGGAGTTGTCTACGCTGCTTTAGGTAAGTCTCAATCCAATCTTAAACTTATAAAGAGAAAAGATATGATTTTTTATAATATAAACATCACGCCTGTAATCCCTGAAGGGTTAGGCAGAGGTGTACCTATAGTACACCCACATTTCGCTAGTCATGTTTAAGTCCCATGTAATACGGAGCGAAGCTATTGCCATCAACCGGGCACAAATCTAGACTCCGGGCTGCTACTGAGAAATTCCAGATGGAAAAACCCAATAATACTTTACCCGACCCGGGAATCGAACCCAGAACTTCATGCTCAGCAGTAGCGGTTGCGACCACTAGACCAACGAGGTAGTCTATAAAAAAAAAAAAAATAATATGTTTGTGGATGGATAAACTAAAAAAAAAAACTATTCTTATTTTAAAAATTATTACACATATTGTTTACAAGGGATGGGAAAATTGATGGGGATGTAGAAAGGAGAGTCAACGCGGGAAATAAAGTGAATGTGCTATACATGCGATTGTGACCAACCAGTCGATGTGTAAAAAAGCTCGACTGGCTGTTCACAATGGTGTGCTGGTGCCTACGCTTATGTATGGAAGTGAATGTTGGGTGTGGCAAAACAAGCATGAAAGTAGAATAAATGCTGTGGAAATGCGTTCCTTGCGAAGCATGTGTGGTTTGTCTATGAATGATAGACTGAGGAATAATGTGATAAGACAGTGGTGTGATTTAAAAGAAGATGTAGTGACAAAAATTGAAAAGGGTATGCTGAGATGGTTTGGGCATGTTGAGAGGATGAATAAAAGGCGACTAACAAAATGTATTTACAAGGCTGATGTGAAGAGAAAGGCCGGTTGGGGACGCCCTAGAAGGACATCTTACTGGTGATGTTCTTCAGAAAGGCCAGGTGCGTAGTACTCGCAACCGGCGTGCGTGTATGACCAGATGTATGAACGTAAACGAGGCAAAAGGAGTATGTAAGGATCGTTCTGTAGTTTCTGCCTACCCCATGGGAAGAAGGCGTGAGTTTATGTATGTATGTAAATCGTCTTTATAGATGCCACTTTCTTGTTTAAAAATACGATAAAATAAAATAAAATTATTAATGTATGTTAAACTTTATAATTTACTCTTAAACTACTCTTCGTAGACATAACTGCTTGAGCACAATTTTTTTGTTAGATTTATAATAATAATATAATATTTTGTAATCTGTATAATGTAAAGAGCCCAAACTTTAAACGTCAACGAATTTTAACGTTGCAAAATTGAAAAGTACAACTGTAACATAGCGTGACAACTGAAGTGACAGGTATTACGTTTAGTCGGTTACTTGACAGCTGTCTTGTCAATTGTTTTTTTTTTTTGTCTACCTTTTGTTTAACTACCTAAACCTATGGAGTATAGAGAAAACTACATAATCAGCGAGTAAAATAGGCTGTATTTTATAGACTACCACGCGAACGAAGTCGCAGGCAGTGTGAGTTTGTTTGTTTGTTATGCTTTCACACTAAAACGGCTGAACGGATTTGGATAAAATTTGGCACACAGGTAGACCATAACCTAGGTTAGGACATTGGATTCTTTTTAATCCCGTAGTACGTTCCCGTGGGTTTATTCCCGACCTCCACTCGGGTGAAGCCGCGGGCATAAGCTAGTAGACTATATGAACAGGAAAACGTCAAAGAAAGAATGGATAAAATGTGTTAAAAAAAAAACATAATAAATGCAAGGATCTTTTGGCGCGTGGTCAAAATCGGAACTAACGCTTCCATCTTGTTTTTTAAATACATTTCACAAAACAATTGAACTAAATGTTTACCAACAGCGCCACCCTGTCAACGTCATTTGAACGTCAAAAGATCCTTGTACCAGTGTAGAAAGGGAATAAATACTGAGATGACGGCTAAGCCGAGAAATAATCTATACTAATATATTTACTATAATTTGTGTTTGTTTGTTTGTAAGTTTGTATGTAGGGGGGGTAATCTCCAGAAATACTTTTTTTTGCATTGGATAGCCCAATTCTTAAGGAAGGTAATAGGCTCCCGGACGAAGTCGCGAGCAGAAGCTAGTTTAAAAATTAAATATTTTTATAGATTTTCCGTACAAAATTTTCAAACGTCAATTTTATTACACGGATTTGAAAAATCTGCTAGAAGAGCGGTGGCCGCCACATACTTAGCGTCCGCATTTTACCGGCAAATGACGTCACTGAAACGTTATTTATGAAGTAAATTGGTGTGTTTTCCTCTTGGACTTATTATACTTTCCTAGAGAGCGTTTTTGACATCGTAAAGTCAAACTCCATTACCATAATTTTCATGACAGCTGTCACTGTGGCCATTGTGCCAGCCATTGCTCTTCTAGAAAACTTAAAAGAAACGTGTATGGAAGCAGACGAAGACTTGCGGCGTCGAACTCAAATAAATGGATAAGAAGGGGAGGAGGATGATGATCTAGATTTATCCTTTTCATTAAATGATGTTTTCTTTTTCAGATCCCATATGCTTGCAAGCGTATGACACGGGATTATGTCGTGGTTTTTTTACTAAGTAAGCATTTTAGTTATTTAATTTTAATTTATTTTTAAAAAGATACCTCTTCACCAACAGTCCGGCCGTCGAGAGAATGCGTTCCTGACACCTGTCAGTTGGACAATTTCTAGTAGTATTATGGATCAAATTCGCAAAACACATACCTATATCGTTAAGTAGTATGAAACTGACAGGTGTCAAGAACGCATTATCTCGACAGCCGGAGAGCACAACTTATCGACAAATACAGTGGCAAAGTTATACAGGATGTAAAAAGATTAAGTACTAAGCTGTCATTTACGCATTCTCATAAAACTAAGTAAACATTGAGAAAAGTAATGGTTGGCATTGGAAAACGACTTTAATTTTTTTTTTGCCGACTTCAGAGGAGGTTCTCAATTTGACTGTTTTTTTTTTTTTAGATAGTCGGTGGCAAAAAACGATAATTCAAAACCAAAGACACCGACTTCCGAAATTAAAGTTATTTTTTCACTTTGTAGTGTTTTTTTTTGGAAGTCGGTTTTCATTTTTTTTAATTTTGGAGTGAAAAATTACCATATAGGTTACTTTGTGGTATTTAAAGTAAAGTTATATAGTTTAGAACTAGTTTTAGTAAAGAAAATGTGAGAAAAAACATGGATTTTTGAACTTCAATATCTCTGTAACCAGAAAGTTGCAGGGTTCAGTGGGGATCGTAATGACCGGAAAACCGGTTATGTGCCGGTTGTTTGTCGGTTGTGTGTGGCGGTGTGTGTTTTACACCTGTTTTGTTTTTATTTTACTGTATACATACTAATTATTTGCTTTTTTTTCAGGTATTTTTACAACGCTACTTCTGGCAGTTGTGAAAGTTTTACATATGGCGGATGCGGTGGAAATGAGAACAATTTTGAGAGTAAATGTCAGTGTCGTAAAGCATGCCGTGTTTAACGCATTTCAAACATCAATTTGAGAACATTATTTTAACCTCGTATTCATAACATGGCCGCATACAATGTCAAATTAAATTTAAATATTGTTGAAACTTCAGACATGAAAAATGACTTTTTAAACTCATCATTATTATTTCAAGTAACAACAGCCGCACGGGTCGATCTTCAAGGTTAAGCAACGCTTGTCGAAGTCAGTCTGTGGATGGGTGACCATCCGTTAAATACCAAGACTCCTCCGTGCCTCGGGAACTGTCATTTGTAGATTTTTGACAGTCCTTACAGGGAGTCAGAAGCCCGAAAGTCTGACAAGCAGTCTTGCCAAGGGGTATCGTGTTACCCAGTAACTGGGTTGTGGAGGTCAGAAAGGCAGTCGCTCCATATAAAATACTGATATTCAGCTGAGCGTCCTTGCGGAAATCCGTTATAAAATACAATAGAAGTGGATATATTTAGTAACCTGTTCCGCTTAGCTATTTCTAAAGAGTCTTAAAAAAAAACCCTGAAAGAAATCGGCACGTGTTTAACCTCTCAACGAGGCATCCTCAGGACTCCATGCATCCGGTTAGACTGGAAGCCAACCCCAACATAGGGAAAAGACTGAGCAGATTGATTTAATTATTATTTTAAGTAACTACACTGCCAACTCATCCAGCTGTAGATTTGAAATTATAAGACTTAAATAATCATATTTTTTTGTTTTATCATTATTGGACATTGACTGTGAAGTTTGACAACAGAATTGAATTTGACCTTGTATAGGTCACTGCACACTGATTTGTTGTAGAATTCATAAACTTTATTGTTATTTATTTTTTGTTTTAATTGTCTGCTGCCCCTTTATTTCTTAATACTTAGGTAATTGCTGAAAAACAGACGACGCGCGGTTGCGCGGTTTTGGCATCAACCGTCTGACGTCCATCAACTGGGCCGGGCATCGCGGAAGTGATACTACGCCTGAATCCTGATGTTCATTTAAATAATTAGTTACCACTTCCTATATCTGTAACTAATGTAAATCCATTTATGATAAACAAAACAAGTAAGTAAAACACAGATAAACAAAAAAATATATATAAAGCTAACTCCACACAAACGGAGAATAGACAAGAAAAAGCTGCAACATGTTTTTATTGTGCGCCGCTTTGCAAAGGCAACTACGTTCTGCCTCTCATCATAAACCATGTAAAAAAAAAATGATAAAAGAGCGGGATACAGTGCTCTCAGTATAAAGACAGTGAAGGAAAACTAAAGGAAAAAATGCTCTTACACGATACTGAATTGCGTAAAAGTGCTACAAGACCGCGTTCAGTGAGTAAAGGTAAGCATTTTGTGTGAATACATTTATTTATTTGTTTTTCGTTCTTTTTTTTTTTGTATATGCGTTCTTTGCGAAGTATGTGTAGTGTACATAACTTTGAATGATAGGCTGAGGAATGAGGTGATAAAAGAAATGGTGCAATTTTTAAAGAGTAGCTAGTAGCGATGGTTTGGTCATGTTGAGAGCATAAGTGAAAAGCGACTAACAAAAGGTTTACAAGGCAGATGTGAGTGGAAACGCAGGGACAGGACGCCCTAGAACAGTGTTTCTTAACCTGTGGTCCGTGGACCCCTGAGGGTTCGGGAGTATACGTATGGGGGTCCACAGTCTCATCTCCGGACTATTTAAAACAAATACAGAAACAGATTACAAGTGGAATTCAATTTGAGAATACAACTTTGTAATACACACCGCACCACACCTACCTTTGTACCATATCTAGTTGCGCGCGTTGCGTGTATGTTTACGTTTTAGCTGTGTGAAATTATAAGCGATTACCCTACCTTTAGAATATTTTTGTGCGTAGTTTTCCAAAACTGTACGCTAATCAATAATGTTTTTAAATTAGGTAAATATTTCTCATGTAAGTGAAATTTCTTATGGGAAATAAAGATATTCCAAACCCAAACTTTGTAGTAACATCAACCCGAATATCACTAATTTATTTGCAAAAAAGCAACACCAACCTTCATATTAAAAATCGTATTCTAACACATTAAGAAACGAAAACAAAATACTTAAGTATTTTTAATAAAACATTTTTTTTAAATGAAATGTGGGTGGTGTGTGCGAAATGTGGGTGAACCTGCTACAGGGACACCTCTGCCCAACCCTTCGGGGAATCAAGGCATGATGTTATGTGTTTGTTTTTTTATGTTTCTGTACTAGAAATACAAAAAAAAATTATAAAAATAAATGGTCCGAAATTTATTGCCGTTTTTCTTTTACTAACGGCAACGTGAAGGAACATGAGTGGGTTTTAGTCAGACAGTCTAACACGCCCTCGCACTCCGCCCAAAGCGGGAGAAGTTATTTGACAATTTCCCATCCAAAAAAAAAAAAATTGTCGTTGATAATTATCCTTGATTTTTTAGGGGTCCGCGGCTGAAAAAGTTTAGGAAACGCTGCCCTAGAAGGACCCATACTGACCGGGGCGTCCGTGTATGACCAAATGTATGAACGTAAACGAAGCAAAAGGAGTAGGTATGTAAGGATCGTAGCAGGTGGTGTTCTGTAATTTCTGCCTACCCCCATGGGATTAAGGCATGAATTTATGTACCAATGTATGTTTTGTAAAAAAAAATCTGCTTTCATTGTTATGGATTGTTTATGAGTATGTAGTAGATTTTTTGAGGTATTGAATATTGTTTTACACTGTCTAGTAAGTTGGTGCTCCTGACATAATCTGGATGTTGTGTTGATTACAAAGTCAAAGTCAAATCATTTATTTCAAATAGGCCCATGTATGGCACTTTTGAACGTCAAAATTTACAAAATAATATAATTGATTCTAGTCGCCCCTTCCAAAAGGTAGTTTTCGTATGGAGAAGATTGGACAAGAAACTCCACCGTTACCTATGTATTTTATCAATTGTAAAGGTTGTCCTAAAATTAAGGCGACGATAACCGACTATTAATGATTTTATACTGAAGATGACGTCTAAACGAGTTGTGTTAATAATTTGGAAAGAACATATGTTGAATTAGAGCATTTTATTAATATTTAAATATAGGCATATTTTGGATTATATTTATATTACATTGTGAAATTAATTTGTAAAGTTCGGTCTAACGCGGATAAAAAACTGAGAATCGCGCAAAATCTATCAAGCGTATTTTTCTGAAACCTGCACCATTTTAAATATAATTTAATTATTGATGTTTTGGTATACGAGTTTTATTAAAATACCTTTTGTTTTATGTATAATAAATTAATAATGCGTTTAATTTGGGACAGCACTCCTTGATGGCCGAGTCCTATTACTGGCTGGACGTACGACGCGTGCGTGAGCTCAGTACAGAACACACAAGCTTACCACTCAAGGTCACTGTCATATATCTGCGTCCTAACATAAGATTTGAATGAAATAGATAACACATGTTATTATTTCTTTATTGAATTATAAATGACATAGGCTAGGGTTATGTATCGAACAGCACATCAGGCAAATGGCTGACACATTAGCTGGCACGAATGCACTCTTTTGTCAAAATTTTCCATGAGTTTTTTGCTTAAATGTGGCTGAATTTCTTTGATACAGCGTTGAATCTCATCCTTAAATTTACAGGTTGTGTGCCTTTGACTTCAAATGACCCTATTAGAAGAAATCCAGTGGAATAAATCATATGATCTTAGGGGCCAATTCTGACCACCAAAACGACAGAGTACACGGCCAGGAAAAGTCTCATGCGGTAATCGAATTGTTTAACAGCTAAGCCGTGGAGGCCATTTGACCGATATGCTGTTCCATACATAACAGAAATTATAATTAAAAAAAAACTGTTTTCTATTTCATTGAAATCTTGCGTTAATTTTGGGACACCTTTATATTGTAAGTAGATATATAAGCATTTTAATGTTTATTAAGTACAAAACATTTTCAGTTGGTAGTTATTTTAATTAACATAATTATCACATCTTTTAACACATTGTATGCCGTCACTACACGAATTCCATTAGAAATTTTAGTGTAAAGTAGCTAATGTAGGTAGGTACAGATATCAACCATGTTTTTTTTTTACTTTTTTTAAAATACAATTAAGTAATAAGTAACCTACCTGTAAGATCTACGATGAAAAAAGGAGTCGACGCTCTTTCATTAAACTAAATCTGGGGTGTAATTGCTTATCATACTAAGAATTACAAAAAAATATTATAGATACATATTATATATTTGAACAAAATATTGTAAAACATTTTAAAAGAGGTTTAGTGGAGTTTCTTAAAGTTGGGGAGTGGGGGTCGCTACGTCACAAGTATAAAATCTAAATAACAGTGACGTCATAGCTCATTTTAATTCAATGTATCGCCGTAATCTTTAGCTAACGTAAAAAAAGATAAAATATGTGTCCAATATTTTTAATAATCTACCAGACGGTCAACATTTTTTTTGTCATTATTCCTATTCAAAGTCAAAGTCAAATAATTTATTTCAATTAAGGCACTTTTGAACGTCAAAATTTACTAAATAATATAATTGATTCTAGTCGCCCCCGAGAAGAATGGGTAAGAAACTCCACCGTTACTCTTTTAAAATGTTTTACAATAGTTAGTATAGGTACCTACATTAGTTAAATAATTATATGTGAAGACGATGCACCTAGAATAAAATTACTATACCACAATAGGTAAAAAGAATTAAAAATGAAGACAGAAAAAATATGTGATAGATACATGGTGCTCATATATTTACAAACATTATAAAAGTACACGATTTTCCTAAAATTTTATGTCAGTGTGTGAGGAAGTAATCCCAGAATGTAAAATCAATGTCATGTTACAAAAAATAATAAATTTTACAATTAAATTAGCAAACTGTTTGATTTTGTCTTGATTCTAAATTGTCATATGGAGCAGGACCAGCATGTTTCCATTCACTCTTATCTTGGATCCTTGGATCCTCTAAATTGTAATATGCTAGTTTACAAAGCGTACTTTTAATGTGAGTTTTAAATTTTCTTTCATTTAATTGCAATTGCAAATTGCATTTGTTAGGCAATTGGGGTGCAGGCCAATAGCAATTGAATAAGGTTATACCCCTTTAAATAGGTACTTCGGTATAGGTACCTACTTAGTGAAACCATATGGCCACTAACACTCGCTGGTCAAGACTCGGAACAAAAATAAGAATAAACAAAAAATGTGGAGAAAACAAATACAACAACATTTTTATTTGAAATCACGAGCAGAACATTTTTTAAACTGCAAAATAGTTTTTATGTGAACGCGGCCGAACGCAACCCCATTTAGTCCATAGACAATGGACAATTTATTTTTCTATAGCTCGCACTGGCCACTAGTTGGGTCACATTTAATAGTTCGGCACAGAATAAAATTGGAATTGATTTTTAATAACGGCAAGATGGTGGCGTGACTTTGATAAAGTTTAATGGATTTTATTGATAAAAAAAGCGTCATCAAATTTTTGTTCTATGTGATCTTCGAACCTTTTACTTTTAATTGAACATGAAATAACATCGTTTAAACCTAAATAAATAGGTAGTCAAATCAATAAAAAATATGTCAACCAAGGTATAGTACATTACTGTCGCGGCCAGCAATTAGGACATTGATGGACGATCGTGAAAATGTGGGCCGAGGAAAAGCCGAGGCACACATACGTGAGTCATCAATGCCTGGTTGCAGAAATTCAAACTATGTTTTCAGAATCAATGACGAACATAGAAAATTTTTCACGCGCCAATACATTCATTTATTTCTTCTTTACTTTAAACAACTCGATTTGCTAAGCCAGTTCGAAATTTAAATAAAATCTTTGCTAAGTTCTCTCTCGTAGGTAAAAAGTTTGTTCCATTTTTAAATAACACGACAGAAATGAGTTTTCATAGTAATTTATTTGGCCGATAAACACGACAGTTATGGGTTTTCATGTGGTTTTCATAGTAACATTGCCAGCCGCCTACTCACTTGTTTTTGACCAGTACAGCAATTTCGATTTATCTCGTAGAAGGTTGTCAAAATAATGTTCGAATTTTCAAGCATGTTTGAGAATAGGTTATTATAGATATAAACACGCGGTTATGAGATCATTCTATCGAAATACAGCCGTAAAATGTTTGCTCTCGATTACGATTGACAAAGTACAGACCGTTCACTATAAGTTATCCCTTGCCGTCATGTTGGCACCATTGCTTGTTAAGCTTAGTTCCAATACAGTTATGAGTTTAAAATGGCAACTGACAGAACAGTGCTACCAATCGCGTCAAGGGTCAAGTTAATATAATGAACACACAATACTTATTTTGGCCTTAGGTAACAGTAAGAGAGCCCACGACCAAAATAATCGTGTCATGGTCAGTGTTACGGTCAAAACCCATCGTCACAACAAACCTTTTAACAAACTCATATGGTAGTAATATTTATAGTTGAGTTTTTAGTTTGAAAATACCTAACAGATCCGTCGTTTCTACCCCTATAATCTTTGATGCTGGACGACAAACAATCGTGCAATATAGACTTATTATTAATTGAAGCCACGAGAGAGAAGGGTCGCATGCTTTAGTAGTCCAGCTGCTTGCCTAGACCAGGGGTCAGATGTTGAGGGCCTTGAGGGTTGTCAGATTACAAAAAAAAAAACCACCAAATTAGTAGTTTTTGTTTTTTTCTCAAATCATTGATCTTTTTGAACTGGTATATTAGGTAAGTACTTAGAATGCAAATAATCACTTATTAAGACTGCAAAGTACTCCTCCACATCGAAAAATAATAATATTGTATTTAATTTTATCTGATTAAAAACATAATTATCTTTTTAGATGTCCAGAGGTGCGGTTAAGGACGGTGAGCATTGGGTAGCTCGACGTCCGATAAGGACCAGGCCCGGGTCGACGGCGCGTTGTGTTCCACGCGCGCCTCAAAGAGATGTCAGCACAACTGACGGGGTCCGCATAGGACCGATGCCTGCTGGGGTCGCGGAAAAGTCCGAAAAGGATACCGTGGCCGCTGCAGTACAGGCAACTGAAGGAACACGGGTGGGTTTTAGTCAGTAAGCCGATGTTCGCACGAACGTCGTAATAAAATCGCGGCGGGATTTTATCGCGCACTGGATTTTCAACTCTCGATGTTAAAAAGAGCGTTGAAAATCCAGTGCACGAAAAAAAAATCGTCGCGATTTTATTACGTCTGTGCGAACGTTGGCTTAGAGTCAGACCCGCCCTCCCAGAGCGGGAGAAATTATTTGATAAATTCCCACCAAAAAAAAAGAGGTGCGGTTAATGAGAGAAAATTTTAAGTAATTTTGAAAATTACTTACACGTTCCTGTCCCACATGTGACATGTCACATTTTTGAATAGTCATTTTCATTTAAAAAATTGGCAATACGTAGGGGGAAAATAATAAGAGGTGAATAAAAATTTACTTTCACGTGCTTTACATTTTAATTCCTTAACTGTACTTACATTAAATTATTTTCCTACCAATATGATAATATTATAAATGTGAAAGTTTGTATATTTGTTACTCAATCATGCAAACTGGCGCGACATGAAGCTTTCTTAGAAATGGTTTTGTTAGAATCGCGTCGCGCCGTCGCTTCACGCCTGTCTGCACGGAACTTTATTTTAATGAAATTTGGCATACAAATAGCTTATAACCTATATTAACACGTAGGATACTTTTTATCCCGGTAGTAAGTTCCCGTGGGATAATTTCCGAGATCGATCGAGGTCGAAGCCACTGCCTAAACCTAGTATTAACTAAATATGTCACTGTGTATTTGTCAGTAGCAGTCCGGAGTCTGGATTTGTGCCCGGTTGATGCCAATAGGCTCCTCACCTATTGCATGGTAAACATAAGTCAAATGACAATACTCAACGTTAAAAAAATAAAACATTTTTGCAATTGCGGCGAGGTCGGGCAACACCACGTCATGACCCCTCCTATTTTGAATAGTAAGTGCTTCTCTAAAAATTCTATGGTCATTATTTTCTAAGTATGATTTCTAATCTGTGGCTAGGTCCTCTAGGTGTATGGTTTTATGGGAACTGGACCTAACGGACACACAATATTCAATAAATACTCTTTTAAAATAAGTATGTGAAATTTAAGCTAAGAGGCTAAAGAGGTTGAGCAGAATGGTGCTAATCCATGCGTCTTGTTCGTGAACGGGCGCCGTCAGTTAGGACTGGTCATCTCTTAGCTGACTTGGCTTATTTTTAATTTTTGAATTGTTCTTTGTTTTATCTTTTTATCACGGACGCTTCTAAGATGCACGTCTTTCTACATTGTTCTCACATGTATAATTTTAATATGAATGATGAAACCAATATTTTGTAACATTTTTTTATTTAAAAGTGCTCGTGGAGTTTCTTGCCCGTTCTTCTCCACAGGTACCTACTACGCTTTGGAATGGACAACTAGCTTCATATTTCTGACTGACCGATTCCTTAACAATTCAAAAGTGCCTGTAAATGGTTTAATTGAAATAAATGCTTTGAGTTTGAACTTTGAGTTTGAGTTTAAAAACGTTAGTTTTAGAAAATATAGTAGGTATTCTAAATGAAGCAAAAACTGTCAAAAAAGCATGGGTGGTGGGGACTGTCGACAGAAGTCAAAACTTAAAACTATGGATTATTTGTGGTTTTTTTTCTAGGCAGTAATTAGACTGTTGAGTATTTTAAATATAATATACAATCTAACACTAATATATATATATATATACATATATTATGTACAAGTATGTAAAGGAAAAAATAAAATAAAATGTGAAGAGCTCATAGGCATAATGGGCATCAAGAAATTCGTCCACATCGCTGTCAGTGGGAAAACTGCCCAAAAGGCTGGCAGCGTTGCCACGTTGGATGGCAATGCTGATTCTTTGACCTAAGAATTGGGCAGCCCTCTGGTTACGTGAAGAGTCGACCAACCGATTTTTTAATATTTTCAAATTAATTCTAATATCAAAAATTTTAATTTCATAATTAGTAATTTGAATGATTAATTATTACCAATTAATTAAAATATATTATATGCTTTCAGTGCTGACCAATGCGCAACACATCATACTTTTCCATTACCAAAAATCGCTCAACGCGCCTTAAGAAGTTATCACTTCAACAATTTTAACTAGACTGAAGTTAAAATTGACTTTTGTTTGAAAAAGTAACTCGATTCTAAATTCAAAAGTCATCAAAGACGACTGACGCCTAAAATTAATGATTTCTATTTCGGACACATCTCAATCCCGATCTTTAACTGTTGCATATCGTTGAATCGATCTTCTATCCGTGTGCCAACTCGACTATCCCAATAATCTCAATCATATTAGAGAACCTGCCAGCTGTTTGGGGCACTTTTCTTGTTGACAGCGATGCGGACGAATTTTTTGATGCCGTAAGACCATTCTCCACCGCCCTACATTTTATATACTTGTACATATTATTATTTTAAGTCTATTAGTTCTTAAAATTATGTAAATATCGTGTATGTAATAAGAGAAAAAAAATATTTTCAGAAATCATATTCAGAAAGTCGTGGCTAAATAATAATAACCGTACGGGTCGATCGAAGTTAAGCTACACTTACCGTGGTCGGTTCCTAGATGGGTAACCAGCCAGTACATATCGATACCCCTCCGAGCCTCGAAAAGCACGTTGAGCCGTTGGTCCCGGGTGTCATATGTACCTAGATCTTTGACAGTCGTTACGGGTAGTCAGAAGTCCAAAGGTCTGACAACCAGTCTTACCAAGGGGTATCGTGTTACCCAGTAACTGGGTTATGGAGGCCAGATAGGGAGTCGCTCCATGTAAAATACTGGTATTCAGCTGCATCCGGTTAGACTGGAAGCCGACCGCAATATAGTTGGGAAAAGGCTAGGCAGATTGAGTAGCTGAGAGTCGTGGGTGATGTTTGATTTAAATTAAGATCGGAACATTGTAAAACGAAATAAACTCTAAACCATACATTGTTCCTCCAAAAATAGTTACATAAAAATAAATGAAAACGTTTCAGTTGTAACATACATTGTATTTTTACGCGGTCATGTCGGCCATTTTGTTCATGTCACTGGTACCGAGCGGTAATTAATTTGTGGGAACCTACAAAAGTGGAAGCACAAAAAAGTATGGTGTAAGTGATAGGGGGCAAGCAATTTTTTACTAGATAGTAACGGATCGTAAATCAAACACTTGTTTGTGATATAAGTCGAATAATCGTTTAGAATATAAAGATAATATACTTAAGTGAAAACTTCTTTAGGCGCGTTGGGCATTTTTGAGATGGAAAAAACAATCACCTCATTAAAAGTATTCCCTGCACAATCAAATTGTTCAAGTTTTCACTTCTGTCGGCACTCACGGGGGGCCACTGTTTTATTTTTTTACATTTTTTTTTCATGTCACTTGCCAGATCGGGGAGCTGATAGTCAATTTTTTTTCTTCTTTTTAATACCATTAATGTTCGTCTCTAATCTGCCATTTACTTATAATTAAACTCGCGGAGGTTTTATTCTTCTTTCTTTCCTTTTCGTGTGGTTAGCACCAGAGTTTATATGTCACTCATGGTCCTCTGACTTGGCTTCACAAGCCGTCGAAAATTATCTCTCAGGCATGCCGGTTTCCTCACGATGGTAAGAAAACAATGTTAAGCTAAAGCCTCTACAGTACCTACTCAAAAATATATTTTATCTGTGATCCATTCTCTTAGTTTATTAAGCTTACCTTATGTGAAAATAGTTAAAAAAAAAAATCAATAAAGAGTAAGCCCACGTAGGCACGAACGTAATAAAATCGCGGCGGGATTTTATCGCGCACTGGATTTTTAACGCTCTGCTTGGCGCCAAGAGTTGAAAATTCAATAGTGTATTTTTTCGCCGCGCTGAGTTACACTCTGTTGGATTTTCAATGCTCCGCCGGATTTTCAACCCTTGATGTTGGATTTCCAACATCGAGGGTTGAAAATCCAACAGAGTTGAAAATCTAGCGCGCAATAAAATCCCGCCGCAATATTGTTACGTTTCTGCGAACGTGGCAAGCACTAAAAGATGGAAAACTCATTTCATGGATTGCTTATTGGCAAGCTTCACCTGTTTGTCTGTACTATAAAGGCAAATACCCAGAAAGATTACCATAGTCTTGCAGGTCAATCAATACATCTTCTATTTAAGTAAATAAAAATCTTAAATTCACTGACAGAATACGAACAGCCAGTTTGTATTAGGCCGCGCGCACTTTGGACAGGCATTTGTATCGTACGTAAAATGTATGACCGTGTTCGTACGAATTGAATGCGCACACGTTTATCTACGTCAAATAGGTAGTGTTCCGGTGATATCACATTGAACGCACGAAAAATTCCAACAATTTCGGATTGTTTTCTGACGTCGCGTCGAAACTATACGTACGTATACGTACGACTAACTCGCACTCAGTCTGCGCAATCCCTTAGTACTTGGAAGTTCGAGATCGTTCGTGCGTGTTCGTATGTGTTCGCACGAGTGAAATTCGCATGAAAACGGGTCCAAACCCAAAGTGCACACGGCCTTTAAATTATTTCTGACTCACTCACTGACTGACTCATCAATGCCCGCCCAAACCCTTGGACCTAGAAAGCTGATTTTTTTAATGCGCGTTGATCAACTTCTTCTCACAGAGAAGAGGCCTGTGTCCCAACAGTGGAAATGTTATAGGCTGATTATGCTTACGAACTCTAGTGCCAATTGTGTGCATTGCTCGCAAGTATATCGATAAATAAATATTTAGATCAATCTAGATTTATTTCGCGTCTCCCTTATAACTTGTACCACACCCAAATAGCGAATCAAGTGTCGATATATTAACCGTCGATATGGCCGACCTAAATGGCGCGCAAAAAAATCGCTTTTTTTAATACGCCACCGAGAGGCACCGAATCTACCGCGTAGTGCCAACTTTGAAAATGGAACTCCATTAATTAAGTATTGAAAGTTAAATATGGGAACAGAGGATTTAATGAATGCTGTTTTTGGAGGGAAGTTTTTTCTCTAATTGCCTCGTAGTCAAGTGGTCACATGCGTAACTGAGGAACTCATGCTCAGCATCAAAAGGGTCCTAGATTTAATCCCCGGATCAGGCAGTGTTATTGGGATTTTAGAAAAGGTATTCAGTAGTAGCAACAGTCCAGTCCAATTGGGATTTATACCCGGCATAGGCCCGTGGCTAAATAATAACAGCCGCACGGGTTGATCTTCAAGGTTAAGCAACCCTTACTGAGGTCGTTCCGTGGATGGGTGACCATCTAGTATATACCGAACCCCTCGATGCCTCGGAAAGCACGTTAAACCGTTGGTCCCGGCTGTCATTCGTAAATCATTGACCTTCGGTACGGGTAGCCAGAAGCCCAAAAGTCTGACAACCAGTCTTACCCAAGCGGTATCGTGTTACCCCGTTACTGGGTTATGGAGGTAAGATAGGCGGTCGCTCCATGTAAAATACTGCTATTCAGCTGTACCCCAACATAATTGGGAAAATGCTAGGCAGATTGATTGATTTTGCAGGTTGAATTGGCTTTCTGGAATTTCTCCTAAAATACAATAGATAGATAGTACGCACACTCTGCGTTCAGCACTCGGTGTGGCAACACGCCATGATCGGGTTCGCGACAAGTCAATCGTCATCCTGAGGATGCCTCGTTGAGACGTGAAACACGTGTTAATTTCTTTTAGGATATTTTTATGGCTCTTTAGAAATAGCTAAGTGGAACAGGTTATTTTATAATGGATTTCTGCAAGGTCACGCCTGAATCAATTAACTTTCTCCTAAATTAATTCTCACGCACTGTGTCCTCTCAATTTAAAATACAGTTTTTTCTACCGTGATTATTTTCTATTGCACGTTCTAACAACAAATCATTTCTATTCACGCCAATCATTTCATCTCAATTTCAAACATGTCAAAAATCATTGAACCTTTCAATTTTGTTCACACTAGAATATAATAAAAATAAAATTAATAAAAATATTCAGTCGACTGATTTTCAACAGCTATTATTGTCCGACAACGTCACTACATAGGCAAGACAATAGTGCCAGTTATTAATAGTACGTCATAGACAAAAGATTTCTCTATGGTTGAACGCCTCTATGCTATGGGGGCTAAATAATAGAGTGTTGGTTTGAAGTTTTAATTTTGTGAAATATCAAACAAAAATGGGAAATAACCATCTTATTAATATGCGGGATCAAAGACTGTTGTATTCAGGTAACTTGACTACCAACATATAATCAACTAACTAACGTTTATTCAAATAACAACTGTCACTATTTGATAGTTGTTATTTAGATTGTCAAAATAAATTCCCTATTAAATTGTTTAGCAGAATGATATAGTCTAATAGTACTAACCATGGAATTAGTATGTACCTACTTATATTGGTACTAACTAATTCCATGGATATAGCTATTAATTTCATAATAGTTTTCACTAAAGAGGTCACTACGTTATTACACAGTCTTATACAAACGTTTTGTCCATTTTACGACTTGTTCTTGATAGATAGAGTTAATAAACCCTAGGCTGCTCTCTTTTACTACCAAATCAGTAAAAAAAGAAATAAAAAGGTCGTGAAGCCTACTAAAAAACAATAAAAACCGACCTGAGACTCCACAAAAAAATAATTTAATTTTTTTATTACCATTTCCTAACCTTTTACGAGGTATATTTTATTTCGCGCCATTTTTAACGTCAAAATAAACGAATTGCCTCCAAAAGTGAATAAGGTTTTCATTAAACAAGATATCTTTTTCTAATGTCCTCAAAATGCGTCGCCAAGATGCTATCTCGACCTTTCATAAGGTTCTCCATAGACATTAAAAAAAATATAAAGAGTTCTTAGGAAAAAAGTTGAAGATTTTCCTTCGGAGAGGCGGGAGGAATGAATATTTATTTTAAGGAGGATGCGGTAGATTTTGTGTTTTGAAAAAACACAACCATTTCCCGTATTTTTAAAAACGATCGCATTCTAATCTTAGTCTCAATCTGTCAAAATATCCTGTAATTTACCTGCACTTTTGACAAGTTTTTGACATTGATTGTCGCTAAGATGAGTTTCCGACTAGATTTTGAACGTTCTTACGGAGGATGCGCTGAGGTAATCCGTGAAATTCATTTATTTTAATGTTTTCTTGCAATTTACAGGTCAGTGTCAAATTGTATGTTGTTCAAAATACGATTAGCGAACGTAAAAAATGTGTTTTTATAGAATTATAATAATTAAACTCATCGATACAACACTCTAAGTAAGAATTAACGTAAAATGTCATGATTTCTAGAAATAGTAATTTTATTGAATGATTATTACATGAAATTGTGACATTTTACAAAAAAGGGACTTGCGCCCGGATCATATTAGTTGTTTTCTTGTTTGTGGCACATAGGTCATGCACACGCCTTATTATGAAAAGTTTTCCTATAAATACTACCAAATTCGAAACAGATTTTTTCATTCTTACTTCCTAGCCCCAAAACTTCGAAGCACCGTAAATAATGTAGATATTATTGCATATTTCTCGAATATAAAGTCATCCACCGTCCGCCATCTTGGTTCCCTCAATGAGGCAATACAGCTGAAGTGTTGCCCACTCAGAAAAATGTTGCCAAGTTAAATTAATACTTCACGCTACGCAGTGAAGAGGGTAGGCTGGTCATTTGGTATTCCGTTATGGAAAATATATCATGAAATATTTTTGGGTTATCGAGAGGGCATTTTTTTTTTTTTTTTTGAAAAATGTTTTTGAGAGAAATGTGCTAAGTTGGGTCTTAATGAGGGCTGCTTGTTTCTACACGATTGAGGTCAAATACACACTTCAAAAGTGCTGATAAAAATGTTTTCTCTTCCATAGAATATTGTTAAAAGCAAAAACTGTCGACGCTGATTGACGTAGACGTTAAGAATGATAGGCTAGTATAATAAATAGAAATGAAGATGTTCTCCAAAGTGAAAAAAAACTCAAAAAAGGTCTTTTTTCGCTTCATGAAACTTTATTTTCATATATTTTCAGAAATGATTTCGAAATACTACTGAATTGAATGTAGCGATGAGATCAAACCCTTGAAAACATTCCTATCCTTAAACGAGTAACATTTGTACCTATATATATATTTCTACTCACGTTCTCGAAATCGGCTCTAACGATTTCGATGAAAGTTGTATTATAGGGGTTTACAAGGGCGAAAAATCAATCTAGCTAGGTCTCATGTCTGGGAAAATTTGTTTTCTCTATTTTCACAGCCTCGGGAATGTGATACAAAGTTGGTATACCTGGACGATATGTTTATCTATTTTCACCCGAGCAGAGCTTGGTCGACCACAAATCATCCCAAATTATTATTTAATACAGTATAAAAAAATACCCTTTTAATTTAACACCTCTTTAAAAAAAACCTTGGAATTCCCTTTTGCACCCCTAAATAAAAAAAAAGTTACAAACCAAAGAGTCTTTGACACATTAGATCAATGCTAATGTGTGCCGACCTCGTCATGTACAAGTCGTGATGGTAAACTAATGACGTAGGTAATGAAATGAGCTCATAGCACTTGTGATTGTTGCGAATCTATAGATGTCTATAGAGTGACGTAGGGGGTCGTATTCATAGTGTTGGTTAGAGCTTGTCATCTTGGAACGCTGTAGGATTTCTACGCCCGTTTGTCTTAGGGTTATCCGATCTTGTTTAGGAAGGATGAAGGGTTTGTTGGAATCCCCACCCAGCCCGTCCCATCCTTGATGTCCTCCCTCCAGTTGACGCCCTAAGCCAAGGTTCGTACCCCACAGGGGGTGCCCTTAGCGAGCGTTCGCCTAGTTTTAATTAGCATAGTTTAATAACCCCTGGCTGTAGGTTTTAAGTGTAGTAGCTTAAGTCACCCACAGGAAAGCCCGGTTAAGTAGTCATGATCTCAGAAAAAAAAAAAACATTTAAAAAAAATGTAATCCCCACGAGACGAGCGTCTTTATCATGAACATGGGCTTCTGGATCCAAGTATACAGATATTAATATTGCTGCTTACTTTGCAATATGTGGCGATAAATAATTATGACACAATCAATCAATCAATCTGCTAGCCGTTTCCCAATTATGTTGGGGATGGCTTCCAGTCTAACCGAATACAGCTGAATACCAGTATTTTACATGGAGCGACTGCCTATTTGACCTGCGATCGACCCATGCGGCTGTTAGTATTTAGTCACGAGCCCCTCTATTTATAGTTACTATCATAGCTGCATAATTTGCGAGTGCAAAAAATATATCTTTGTTGCGCGTCGTGTCAATGACTCCATACTACATATCTATAATGTTCCCACTTCTGGGACACAGGCCTCCTTTCTGTGAGAGGGAGTTGGCCGTTATCCATTACGCTGGCCCAGTGCGGGTTGGTGGATTCTCCAGAACTCCATACATACCTGTGTGAAACCCTCTGTCTAAATCGCGATGGATATATAACGAAATTATTAACATCCAAGTAGCTACCTACTTGGATGTTAATAATTTCAATACTAACACAGTATAATTTGCTTGCAAACATCACCAAGGTTATTTCCAAATAAAGAGCTGAAGGTACGGTCAATCGCACGTCAGTAGTAACCCGAACGATGTAAACGCCTTTAATCATCATCATCTGCCCAGTCTTTCCCAACTATGTTAACTAACCAGATGCAGCTGAATACCAGTATATAATACATGAAGCGACGCCTATCTGACCTTCACAGCTTTAGGTGGGTAACACGATACCCCTTAGTAACACTGGTTGTCAGACTTTTGGGCTTCTGTCAGTAACGACAGAAAAATTTACTGCTACGAAATAAAAGCGCTGTCAACGTCCAAACTTTAGCCAGGGATTTCTGGTTGACTGTACGCTCACTTAACTTCGCATGACCGTTTCATTAGGTGTAATAACAATAAAATGCTGTTGACACTACCGTAGCCTTTGTGTTAACGTAAACACATTTTTACTGTCTATTAAATAGGAATTACTTGGCATACTACCAATGCTTCCTATTTAACTGCTTAGTTAGACTGTGGGCAAATTAACTGCTATCGTTACAGATTCATAATGTCAACGAATTTTAGGAATGACTAGGTTAATTTACGAAGTTAACTGTCCCATTGCAGGAACAAATAGTTTTATGACAGCTGCGCGCACAAATTGCATTAAGTCTGCGACGCGTGAGTCGCCGACAAAACGAAATGTTACCATTTTAAAATATTTATATAAATATTTAGGACTAAGTGTTGTATTTATTTTATTTTTAATTTCTTATTTTGTTACTTCACTATATGCTGGTTGATGTCATTACTTCAAAACCGATGTCGCTGAGAACCAGACCAGACCAGACAATAGTGATAATGAGCGATAGCTATTTTGCGTGGATGTGACGCATATTTTCCCTAATGTGTTACTTTCGTGTTTTGTCATTTCTTTGAGTAATGTTTTCCGCAAATAAACGTATTTTCTTTCTTTAAAAAAAAAAAATAGCTGAAATGTCATGGGTCTGTATTTGCACCGACGCCTGTACCTTTTAAACGCTATACAGTAACGCCGCTTGGCGACAGAAATAGATGGGTATACTTAATGGCCCTTTTCCAGACGAGGTTCTTCAAATTCACATAGAGCTAGACTACTGAATAACAGTATCTCCGCAACGAAATTCCTGTTTTGAATTTTATATCTCTGTTTATTTGGACTGGAATAATGTGACATTAATTCGGCTCTAAGCACAGACTATGAATACGGAGACTGCGTGTATTTCTATATTACCGTGGTACAGCAGCACGCTCTTTGACGAACCCACAGTTCGATAAAATGTAACACAGGGCTGTCACTAACGCAGGTATATGTTTTAATTATTTTTATTTTCTGTTACTAAAATTACTATTAGAGTCCGCGCCACCACTGAAGTTCGGCGGTAAATTACGGAACAATAAAAAAAAAACGGCCAAGTGGGTGTCGGACTACGCAAAATGAAGGGTTCCGTAGTTGAGATGAATTTATTTGTCCCAAGAACAAACTTAACATTGTAGTTGAAAAAAATGTTCTCCCCTACATTCACTGCAAATGTAAGTTTCTACGCACAATATAGAGAGATGTACCATGTTACTTTAAGACCATAGACTTCTTATAGGTTTTCCTGTAATCTATGAGTAAAGAGCCAGACTACGCTTTTTTTTTTTTCAATATTTTCTTTTCAGTAGTTTCGGAGATAAGGGCATCTTTATAAGTGTTTATTTTAAAATTATATAAAAAATATGTTTAAGATCCTCGCAACAAGCCCTTTCATTTGATATGTCGCACGGTACTGTTAGCAAAACCTTCTTTTTTAATTTTCTTGTTTACCCCCTAAAGTGACCCTATATTAAAAATTAATTTATTCACGTTACACGTTCGTGTTTGAGTCACGGAAATACATATGTGTACCAAATTCCAACTTAATCAGTTTATTAGATTCGGAGCAAATTGGGTGTGACAGACGGCCAGACAGATAGACAGACACATGAGTGATGAAGAGAATTTGCACCTTTTGAGGTACGAAACCTTAAAAATGCAATTTCACACTAGCGCCGCGGCGTCAAAAGGACTTCAGTGGTGGCGCCGACTCTGCGTCCAAAAGCAAATGAATCCGTTTAAATACAGAGGGATAAACAACAACGAATCGACATGACGGAATGTGTCTGTAAACTGAAGGGGATAGATTTATTTTTGGTTGGTGGAGGGCTTGTTCTAAGTCCGCCTGACTAACTCCATAGCCACCATCTTATCTAAGTATGTCTCCGTAACAATAATATTAACAGAGGTAAGCTAGCCAGTTCCTCTGTGGTTGAGGATTCCGAGTGAAGCTCGCTTCTACCTTCGACCTGATCATCACTTACCACCAGGTGAGATGCAGGCCAATAGCTTACCCGATATGAATAAGAAAAAATAAAATAAAAAAATATTTCCGTATTCTTGAACGTTCGCATTTAAATCTCAGTCTAAATCTGTCAAAAATATGTCTAATTTTCATAAATTGAAGTTTTTGACATTGATTGTCGCCGAGATGTGATTATGACTAAATTTTAAACGTTTTTAATTTCGGGAATTGGCATTCAGACCGTTAGTAGCCTCCACAGTGTTTTCTCACAATTTTTGTTAGACAATGAAAGTACCTTCAGGAAAATGTATTATTTAGCAGATGACATAATCATGTGATATGAATATCAGTACATTTTAAGCTGATAGTCAAATTGATAAACAATCCGCTACCCTGACGGTATTTAAATATCTGGCCGTGGCTGTGGAACGAAAAAGCTGTTTTAAATCTTCATTTTTTTTTTTTCAAAATGTTGTGTGAAGCATAGAAAACATAACACTCCTTTTTTTGGCCAGTAATATAAAAGTGTCATCACATCTTCATACAAAATAATATTCCATTCTAAAACTTCTTTGACAACCCTACACCTAGATCCCCTCCCACTAGGGTTGTGCAACAATAGCGCCGTGGGGTTGTAATTAAAAAAAAGCGCGTAACGTGCTGGCGTGAATTTTCACGCGTACCACTCAATGGGCTGTCTACGTGTGCGTATTTATAATATTGCGTGCGTATGTGTTTGAATTAGGAACGCATCTTCGCGATTTGAAATACATTTTTTTCTGATTTTCGTCTCTTTTTTTCTTTTTATTGTCTCTTGCTTTGGAAATAATTATTGTTACCTAGTTGGTTTTTTTATATGTCAAATTTTACCTCTTTATAATATACTTAATATTATAAAGAGGTAAAATTTGTTTCTTTTTGTAAGTTTGTTTGTTTGTATATAGGGGGTAATCTCCGGAACTATCAGTCGGATTGGAAACATTCTTTTGGCATTGGATAGCCTAATTCTTGAGGAAGGTTATAACCTTCCTCAAGAATTAGGCTATCCAATGCCTATATGCCCTATAGGCTCGCAGACGAAGTCGCGGGCAGAAGCTAGTGTTTAATAAATTGCAAAATAAAAAATACCGATACTTTTTTAGAAAATAAACGGATGGTTATATTAACAACTAGGTTCTGCCCGCGACTTCATCCACGACTCAATAACCTTCCTCAAGAACTAGGCTACCCAGTGAAAAAAATAAAATAAAATCCAACTGGTAGTTCCGGAGATTACCCCCCTACATACAAACTTACAAACAAACAAATTTATTTATTTATTAACTAGAAAAAAATCGCAAACACAAAAATTACCCCTGTCGCATGTGTGTAGCGAGCTTAAAATTATGAGATATATTATAAAACACGTCAGTAAGTAATTAAAACACTAGCTCGTGTGTAATCAGGCCTTATTTAATAAAATTATACACTATGGTGTCACGTGGGGCGAAGAGACTTACAAAGTATACATGGTGGCAGGGACTTCGAAAACTGTTACCATGGATTCAGTACATGATTCTGAACCCCCTGAATTGAAATTTTTCGTCGGTTATAAAAAATCAAAAACTGCAATTTCACACATTTTGACCGCGTAGGTCAAAATATGACCACTTTTCTCTGAAACAGCTGTTTTTTTTTTTATTACTGATGAAAAATTTGAACGCAGAGGCGTTCAGAATAATGTACTGAATCCATGGTAAAAGTTTTCGCGTCGATGTCCCTACCGCCCTGTAGTAAGTACTGTGAAAGTACTGTGTCTAAGAAATGTATGATAGTACGTATTCAGTTGATTATTTTTGAGAGACTTATATAATATAGGTATACTATGTAAGTCTCTCAAAAATTATTAACTATCCAAAACTTCAATACCTCTCGACCCAAAGGTATGGGCGGTGTGATATAAAAAATAAAATATTTATTCATTTTTGCTGTGCCCGATAGGGTCCATAATTGTGTAGCGGAATATCACCCTCACAGATAAATTACTTCACGTACATTCAAAAATGCCGAATACTTTGAAACTGAACGATTGAAGCGAAACGTCATCAAAGCAAAAAGATTCGCACGAAGTGTCAGCCGTATCGTAACAACCAACGGATACCGCCTCTATAGAGAAACAGAATCAAACTTTGGTTCCTGCAATTTTAAGCGATCGTGTCTGCTGAGAAACTAAGCGACAAGGAACTATCCGAGCTGCTCATCCGTCAACTTGACCTACAAGATCTAGACGAAATTCAAGACATCATGTTCGATAGCAAAAATGCAACAGAAAACAATAGATACGCCACCATGAAGATGAGGCTCATCCAAACCTACGACGAGAGCGACCACACTAAGCTCGAGCGGCTACTGTTCAACGTGGAACTTGGAGATTTGAAGCCATCGCAACTGCTACGCCGCATGCAAAATCAATTCAATTTATTTATTCCTACCACCTATATGTGCTGCATCAATTGGGTACCCTCATCGGTGGTACCCTAGTTGTATTTAAATTTTAGTACAACTGGGTTTCCCAATTAATGCAGCCCACCGTGCATTATGGATTGCACTAAAGATAAATAAGATATTTTTTTCGCATTTACGATGTTGGTCCTATGGAAAAAGTGGTTCAGTTTGGTGGTCCGTACCACAATATAACCACACTTTTCTGATACATACTGTATACAGGTTTTTTTTTTAACCAGTTCGCAAACTTAAACACGTGACTTTACTCATCATTATGAACAACTTTTACTATGGGACGAAACCAGAAATCGCGACAAAAAAAAGTGGTGATACTCCGGGAGTGCCGACAGAAGTGAAAACTTGAACAAGATCGCCTTGGTGGAAGAAAAATACTTGTATAGAACATCCGTAATCTTATCTAAATAAAGAGCACAATCGCGTTTATAAAAAAAAAAACTTCCGAAACCTTTAAAGTTAAAATACATGCATAGAACATTGATCCGTAACATAATATAAATAAAGAGCATAATCGTGTTTACAAAAATGTCATGGGGTCGTCCCATCTCAAAAATTCCCAACGCGCCGAAAGAAGTTTTCACTAACTTAAATGTAGGGAATAGCTGATTTTTTTTTTTCGTGATTTCAGTTTTAGTCCCATAGTACCTAAATGTTATTCATAATGATGAGTAAACTCACGTATTTAAGTTTGCGCACTGGTTAAAAATTTTCCCTGTGTGTAAGTCTTATATGAGTTGTAACCGTTAATAGCACGCGGGCTCAGTGCTGGTTGGTAGATGTCACATGTCTTCGTATTTTTGGTTCTAGGTGGTTTTCCACTATGATGTTTTCCTTCACCGTTTTGAGAGCAGTGGTGGTGAAATTATTTACACAAAGTAAAGCGCCTACCTGGGCCAATATACTCGTAAGTCGGGACCGTTACCGACCACCACTGCTCTCCAAAAAAGTCCAGCTTTGTAGAAAACGTCCTCTCTGAAATGCACACATTTGTGACAGTAGCACATGTATCAGTACTATGTACCTACTATAAAGCTACCGTTTACTGGGTACGTCTTTCATGGAGTTGAATGTGCCCTGGCGGCTGAGAGTATGTCATGCTCACTCTAATGTCCCGCTGATGGTGGCGTGTGTGTTAGCTCGAGAGGGAACAGGGCCTGTGAGGAATTTGAAAAATAGATATTTAAAAAACTATTGCCGTCGTCTTACCTCAAGTCTGCCCCTGTGCAGTGCGATAGGGACAGCTGCAGCTCGGACCGATTATGTCACAATTTTTTTTAACGTGATCGACGTTTCTTAATCCCCTATTTTCTCCTCTAAAACTGAGCCGATTCAATAAATTTTTACATTAAAATTTAAAAAAGAGTATGTCTAGGATCCTATATTTTTTTTTTTTTTATATTAAAAACTTCGAATATGCCTGGTAGTCCTCTAATCACGGCGGTAAAAATGGGGGATTTTTGTAATTTTATGGAGGGTTATATTTTCTTTACCAATTAGTTGTTGAAAACAAGAAAATAACAGGGACGTGTCTACAGCAAAACCTTGGTTTCATGAAAAAAAAAATGTTTACTCTAGAGGCATAATTCAGGAAGAAAAAAGGGGAATTCATTTATATGGAGAATCACAGGCCCTATTCCCTTCAAAATGGTTGAGCTGAATGGTGCTGATCCATGCGTCATGTTCGTGAACGGGCGCCGTCAGTTGGGACTGGATATCTCTTAGCTGCCACGGCTTATTAAATTTGTTGAATTGCTGTTTTATCTTTATAGTACGGACGCTTTTAACGAGCACGTCTTTCTACATCGTTCTCACATGTATAATTTCAACATGAAGGTGTAACCAATACTATGATTTAACCGTGTCAGTAGAGTTTCTTGCCCGTTCTTCATAGGAACCTACTACGCCTTGAAATGGGCAACTAGCTTCATCGTTCTAACTGACCGACCCCTTGATAATTCAAAAGTGCCTATATCTTGATATAATTGAAATAAATGTTTAAAAGATACAGAACTCACTTTATGAAAGCCAAAAGTATAGTCTGCTGTCAGAACTTATATGATTGGCTGATGTCACTTCTTACGTTCAACCAATTATTCACATTTTAGAAGATGAACAGTTGTTTATGAATGTGCTTGACCGGGACAGTAGATGACACTGGACGTATTACTGCTGCCAAGTATGGCTGTGTTCTGGTTCAGAAGCAACAAGAATAATGTAGGCACCCAGGATTTTGTATCATCTGGATTTAAAAGAGTGTCCTTGGAGTTTCTTGCCCGTTCTTCTCCATAGAGCATAACATAACATCACGCCTTGTTTCCCCGAAGGGTTCGGCAGAGGTATCTCTGTAGCAGGTTCACCCAGATTTCGCGAGTTATGTTTTAAGTCCCATGTAATAGGGGGCGAGCCTATTGCCATCAACCGGGCACAAATCCAGACTCCAGGCTGCTACTGAGAAATTTCAGATAGAAAAACCTAATAACACTTTGCCCGACCTGGGAATCGAACCCAAGACCTCATGCTCAGCAATAGCGCTTGCGACCACTAGACCAACGAGGCAGTCTCCATAGTGATATACGTTTATTATAAATTATTGATTAAGTATATTAATCAAATAAGTGAAGTTAATAAAATTGGTAAATACATCATAATTAATACATTAAAAATGTCAAGAATTTATCTAATAGGAAAATGTCAGTGTAATTTTTAAATGTTTCACGGAACTAACACAGTTAATTTAGGTAGTGTTTTAATCTGCGCAACTATACATTTCCCTGAGTGATATGAGTGAATATTACCATGGATTCGATTAAACACAAAGTTATGCACTACTAATATACCGCTATTTATTATCAAACAATACGCACAATAGAAACGGGTTTTGTCGACAGAAGAATAGACAAAATGACAGATAAATAATCACAATCTGTCATTTCGTCTATTCTTCCGTCGACAAAACCCGTTTCTATTGTGGTCATGCTAAGCGTGCTGAAAGTCAAAAATATAGTGAGATGTCAGAACTTAAGACATGACTGGTTGATCATCAATACATCAATCATCAACTATACATTTTCCTGAGTGAAAATGACTATATATTATTATGGATTATATGTATTACTATTTTCAAATAACACACACACACCGATTATTTACAAATAACCCATCATAATCTGCCCAGCCTTTTCCCAACCGGAGTCGGCTTCCAGTCTACCCGGATGCAGCCGAATACCTGTATTTTACATGGAGCGACTGCTTATCGGCCCTCTACAACCCAGTTACTGGGTAACACGATACCCCTTGGGAAGACTAGTTGTCAGACTTTCGGGCACTTACTGCCCGTCGACGACTGTCAAAGATGTACAAATGACAGCCGGGACCAACGGCTTAACGTGCTTTCCGAAGCACGGAGGTGTCTCGATCTATAATGGATAGTCACCCATCCACGGACCGACCTCGGCAAGCGTCGCTTATCCTTGAAACTCGGCTTGTGCAGCTGTTATTATTTATACACGAGCTTTTCCACTTTCAAATAACCCAGGTTTAATATTCTATCCAACGCTGGCATTGCAAATAAAAATAAAATAATTACTTCCACCTAATGTAATGAAAGAAAATGTATGTAAATATGTACTTTCTATTCACATGACGCGTATATAAAGTTTAGTACATAAAGCTAGGTTTGAAGTCTCTAGAGTTAGACGCCTATGTGAGCCGCACGCACTTTTCAAGACAGACTGTTTCCATTGTGCCCGAGAAAATGTGGGATAAAATTATTTTGTCACCAGTTTTTGTAAGTATTATTATTTTCGTAACTAGCCCTCTTTGCCAGCGACATTTTTCGGAAATTTTTCTGACTTAACTCTCCAAACTTTCATCAACTAATTTCACAACCTTAGAAATAGTTTCGGTAATTCTAACACGTGTTTAATTGGTTCTAACCAAAAATCCAAATACCAATAAATTAATTCTTAATTTAGCATAAAACTTTCATACTTTCTTAGTGGACGTCTACGTTACTTAAGGACCTACTGGCGCGAGTTTCCAGCTTCAGTGGTTTGGACTCTACTGTGATGATTCAAGATAGGAAATCTTGTATTTTAGTAGGTGATTCCTGTGAAGGTGCTCGTCCGGGGATAAAACGCTATTTAATAGGGACATACACTTCCCTATGTGTTTATTATTCTAGGGTATGGCACTCGGGATGGACAGCAGCCAAGGCTCAGAACCGGTTTAAAAAATACCGGTTTATTTGGGTTTTACTCCGAACTTTTCTTAAGAACGTGAACGTTTTAAGAACTTTATTTAAACCTAAATTAACCGGTTTATACGACGAGCGACGTATCGGTGAGGCTGCCGCGCTGAATAAAAACTAAACAAAAAACCGGTTAATATTGCTCTAAACCGTTTAGTCCGAAAAAACTTTTATGTAAAGACTTCTCCAAAACTGGTTAATAAAAACCGGTTGCTTCGAACGAAACCAAATGTAAAGGCAACCTTTACATTCGGTTTAAATTTCCGCAATTACAGGTACATGAGATATCTCAGTTTTTTTTTAAGATGGCAACGCATTTGCAATGCCTCTTGTATTGCAGATGTCCATAAGCGGCATTGACTACTTACCATCATGTGGCCCGCTTGCTTGCCAACCAATAATTAAAAAAAAAAACACTGCTTATCAATGGAAACCAACCCTTGTCATTCTTAACGAGCCTAGCTCCCCTCTTGCACACACACACATCACTCACGCACTTTTGCACACACATCATATACACACACAGACGTACAGCCACTGTTGAGGGTTGACGTATGTTGATATTTCAGAGCATTGACTTGCCTAGACCGACCTAGTTAGGTATTTTTTTTAATTCTGTGATGGATGAAAATTGTATATTTTGAGTTATAGTTCCTTATTGAACGCAATTTCAGTTTAGGCATTGTTGAGAAAAAAATGAGCGTGCCTTAAAGTAGTCGCATATGATGTGTCTAAAATCTAGCAATCTCAAGTTGGTAATTAGTAACATTAAGGTATTATGCAACGTTAAAGGGGCCTCGTCAAGGTCGTTTCAGACGGCCAACTCTAGCACCGCGCGCGCTCATTAATCAAATCAAATAGCGTGTACTTCCCCGGCTTCCTGTTACACACTTCCGTCCCATTTCACGTAATCACTCGGATTTTTAGAGTATATAATGTTCTATGCACAGATTGCAGGAAACCGGGAGAAAAGATGTTACACATAACCTACTATAGGTAGGTACACGTCTGCCTAATCCTTCAGGGAACACAGTCTTCATGTTAACATTTTGTCAACGGTTTATGATGTTAATAATACTTTCATCACAGACGATAATTTTATAATAGTACCATCACACATTGAAATAGATTCACAGACAACGAATATTTTGATCTCTGATAACGTAAATAGTTCCGATACGCATACTATTCAAACATTAGGTTATGAACAAGTGTTTTCTCATGAATTAAGTATCAGCGCTGTAGAAATTATACCTCATTTTGAAAACACACATCATGTTGTACCTTATCCGCCGATATCGGATGATAGTGATATAGAGAAAAAGCTTGTGCCTTATTCTGATTCCAACTCAGATTCACTTGCTAAAATCAAAAAAAGTAAGAAACGAAAGAAAGGTTTAAAGTTGATAAAAAAGAATGGGTTAGTGAAAAGAATAAACAAAGAAGACAAGAAGGTAAAACATATTTTGGAAGAGAGAAAAAACAAGACTGTTGGAATTATAATAAAACTAAAGAAGCACGTTCCATTAAACCAAGATGCTCGTGTAAGATTGGGAAGTACAGTACTTTAAAATGTGAAACAGTAGATGAAGGTGTAAGGAGAAGTATTTTTAATCGATTTTGGAGTCTTACTTGGGGCGAAAAAAAACCCTTGTTAACGAATGGGTAACAAGTATTCCAATTGTCCGACCACGAAATCGAAACACCGAAGGGACAACCAAGAGGGCTAACACCTTTGTTTATCATTTAAAAGTAAATGATCAAAGTCTCAAAGTATGTCGATAGATATTTTTGAACACTTTGGATTTAGGAAGATGGACGGTTCAAAATTGGAAGCAGGAGTTTTCAATGCGGCCTCCTAGTACATTGAGACGTCCAACACGATTATCTGAAACTGCTTCGAAGCCGAAACAATCACTTATTCAGTTTCTGGATTCTCTTTCCGTAATGGAATCCCATTATTGTCGAGCCACGTCACAAAAGTTATATTTATTGCCAAAATGGAATTCTAAAGAAAGCCTCTACAAATTTTACGTTGACGATTGGTGCAAAGACCGAAATATAAAAGCTCTCTCCATAAGTTTGTTTTCGAATTTATTCGAAGACAAAAATTTGGCCCTATTCAAGCCGAAAAAAGATCAATGCCTAAAATGCGCCTGTTATAAAGTAGGAACAGTTACAGAAGAAGAATACAAGGAACATATTGAGAGAAGTATACAAGCAAGAAAAGAAAAAGATGCGGATAAGAAAGGAGACAATTACGTTTTCACAGTGGACTTACAGGCGGTACTAATGGCACCAAAATCGAATGTTAGTACGCTTTACTATAAAACGAAGCTGCAAGTTCACAACCTTTGCTTTTTCAATATAAAAAATAAAGATGGCTTCTGTTTCATATGGAATGAAGTAGAAGGTGGACTTAATGCTGAAGAATTTGCCTCCATTTGGGTCGACTTTTTAGAAAACAAAATAATACGTCCTGAAGTTAATGCTGAAGATGAGACAAAAACAATCATAATTTATAGTGACGGTTGCACTTATCAAAATAAAAATTGTATTTTATCTAAAGCTCTTTTGAATATTGTCATGAGGCACAAGAATATAGCTATCGAACAAAAATTTTTAGAGGTGGGTCACACCCAAATGGAGGCCGATTCAATGCATTCCACTATAGAACGTCACCTAAAGGACAAAGTCATAAATAAATGTGCCAGCTGAATACATATCTATTGCTAAGCATGCTCGTAAATGCCCAGTACCGTACTCTGTAACATATTTGGACCACACTTACTTCAAAAAATTCAGTTTTATAAAAAAAATCGTCCAGGAAGATCCAAAGGGGATCTCAAAGTGACCGACATTCGTGCACTACGTTACGAAAGCAATGGATCAATTCTTTATAAAACTTGCCTTAAGGATGAATGGCAAAGTTTACCACAAAGGCGATCTTTGCAATGTAATCCTTGCGAGATTACTGAACTATCTCAATTGCACCAGAACCGACGTAAAATTACTGCACGAAAATTTGAATACATTTGCAGCAAATAAAAAAGACCCTTCCTTCTGACTATCATAAATATTATGACGACTTGCCTCATGAGTAGAATGAGAAGAATCATGATTATAGATTTCTAAATATTGTTATCCAATTTAAGATTTTTGGAGAATTGTTTCTGTTTTTTTTTTTAGATTAAGTCTCTATTAAATTAGATATTTTAACACTGTTTCCTATTAAAGAAGACTGAATATTTAATTGTTAATAATAAATATTTTGATTACTGATTGCATTCGTTTCACTGTACAATTAATTAATCAATACACCATACTAAATTTAACTCAAAAAGTGCTAAGTCCTCAAGCAAACCGAAACTTCTCCTCGAAAACCGGCTAAATAAGTGTTTTTCTGAATTTTATAAGATGTATATAAGTTATGCTACTAATTATATTGTTAAAATTACAAGAAAAATTATAGCAACCAACGGGATTTTCAGAATTTTGATTGCTAAATTAATGAAGAAATAATTCAGTTTTTTTTTCGTCCTGTAAACTATGAAAATATGGACTTAGCGGGTTAACGAATTAGGTCGACGTACTTGAATGTAATGTCATTATTACTGATAGGATCCTAATTATCAACGATAGTTTGACAGTAGTATGAAATGGTGAAATGGTACAACGGCAAACAGTTAGCTTCAAAAGGCCGAAGCCTTTAACTACACATTTCCCCACCATGCAGAAACCAAATCTTTGCGAAAGAAGTAGAATTCCAATCGGAATGTAATCGTGTACTCAAATAGAAGATCCGTTAAAAGATGAACACTGAAAAATATGTTAGAGCAAACTGTACATAGCGTATACAGGATGTTTCCGGCGCACTGGCGGTGTCTGTCAGACCAAACCGTATCGTTTTTTCATTTATCTCTATTGCTCGAGTTATAAATGGCTATTGATTCGGCTTTGTATTTTAGTTAACGTAGTATGTCTAAGGTCTAACAGAAATATTGAAAAAATAAATAAAAAGGCGATAGAGATTCAAATGTTTTTTTTTTTTGTACGGCATCAAAGTAATAAATAAAAAATAAATATTTCAATATTAAAAGTCATTCCTCGCAAACAAAGAACTATGTATATTTTTTACATATTTTTTAATTTAATTAAATGAGTGTAGCTTCTATAGTTAAAGAATTTATTGATAAACAATTTGGATGCACTGAATGTCAGTCTTATCCTAGCTGAACGTTATTATTATATTAAACACTATTGTAAACTATGTTTTATGCTAATAAATAAATGGTTAGGTTAGATATTTCACAGTGGCGTAGCTTCATAGACGCGTATTCGTCTATGCGTGTTTGTGTAAGTATTAGTTTGTTTCAGAAGATCCAAGTTACAAAATACATGTCTAGATACATAACATCATCCCTGTATTCTCCGAAGGCTTAGGCAGAGTTGTGCCTATACAGGACATTTTTACCGTGAAAAAAAATCTGCTGTTCCATACATTTTGAGGACTTATGCGAACATAAATGTAGGGAACAGCTCCTATAGGTACCCTGTATATAGTACACCAACATTTCTCCAGTTATGTTTAAGTCCATGTTATAGAACTAGCCTCTTGCCATCAACCGGGCACAAATCCAGTTCCAACACTAAGGCTGGTTTCACAGCTCTCCAGGAGACCCGCACGGACCACCCACACACGGGAGACCCGTACGCGTAGCGTTCGCAGTGCTCTGAAACGAGGGAGTTAGTACGATACGTTTGCTAGAGGTTGGCAGAGCCCGTTGAATGGTACGGGCTCTATCCGGAACAGTCCGGGTCTTCTAGCGCCTCATGTGTCTGTGCGTTCCGAGTGCCCGTAAGGGCGTCCCGCACAAGTCTCCCGGACAGCTGTTAAACCAGCCTTATTAATAAAATGTCAAATTGTTACTACATGTAGTGGTGCTACGCTACAGTGTAAGAGTTTCCCAATATAAAAACATGCACTCACTCCAGGAAGCGAACACGACTGCGCTTTTACAAATGCAATTCAAGCTGTCCCCTCACACGGTTAGCGGTGTTGAGTGATGTCAGATTTAGAACCCTGAACACCGGCAGCTTGGTACCTGTTCTTGATGCCGATGGGCCACTATTTGTTATATTTTTTATGTTTTTTTTTGTATTAAAAATATTTTAAGATGTAATTTTTTTTTTCTGTGAACGAATTATTTTACAGTTTAAGTACACAGATATTATTTAAGGTATGACAAAACTAAAAAAACGGTCCTTATGGTATATTACAAAACTTTACCCATTACAGACCACCTCTACTCTCAGGGGACCTAACAACGTAAAAAAATCGCAGTTACATGCGCTTTTACGATGTTTGATGTTGTTATTGACTGGGCTAATTGTTGTTTGTCGGTTTTAAAGTATTCTTCCGACACTATATTCATTTATATTTAGCATCTCCAACAAAGACACAAAATAATTATGATACATAATTAAAGGGCAACATCAGTACCCTAATTGCGTAATACACGATCAATCACAACTGTTTCGATTTGAAACAGATTGCTAATCCATTGCTTCATAAGTTGGGAAAAAAATCTGCTCAACAACGTAAATAACGCAATGAATGTTGTTGAACTGTCAAAATGAAATAAAATAGTCATAATCGTTTACGAAAATAAATTAAGCGAACCTAACCTGAGCGAACCTAACCTGAACCTAACTCAAGTGAACCGTAGATACTGTGGTTACTTGAATATAATTCCAAACTTAGTTCGTCTAAAACTTTGATGAACTTGGTTTGGAAGTGTATTATATACAATCAAAACAATTTGGAGGGATTTTCATTTCCCAATCCAATGAATTCAATGCATTCTGTACATACACTTCACATTAATATCTTTGTGTTCAACATAGAGAACAAAATTGTCTGCATGTTGAGAAACAACTACATCAAACGGAAGCAAACGGAACATTTCGTGTGTTATTAAAGTGTACCTAATGGGGACAAAGGATCTCCTCGAGCCAACCCTTTATTAGTCCACCTACCTATTAAATCATCACTATTATCAGATTTGATTTTTTAATATCTTTCACTCAAAAACGCCCATCCATTAGAACAAAATTTTGATCCGATTTTAAGTCCGATTTTCCGATAAAAAAATAAGCTATACTATACTTACATCTATCATTTCAGGGTAACCTATTGCGATAGCGTATTTATCTTAATCTTATCCTTACTTATTATTAACTTATAATTATAATAAAATTTTGCAACGTATTACAAATAATGCATTCTTTGTGAACTCACTCAGAGAACAACAGAATAGGTCCGAGTCATTAGGTTGAGAGTGCAGAATGAACGGGTCAGTGGCGCCTCACTTAAAAGATTGCCGGAGCTGACACGCGAAAAGTGAAAAATAAATTAAATTTCGGAAGTCGGTGGCCAATAACTAAAATACAAAACCAAAGACACCGACTTCCAAAATTTTAGTTTTTTTCACTTCGTAGTGTTTTTAGAAGTCGATTGTTTTTTTTTTTTTTTTTCTAAAATCGTTTTTTATGATTATAATATTCATTAAATGTTAAACTTGATAAAAATAATAACAAATAAATCTATTAAAAAAACACTCAAACTAAAACGTCTATGTGACACCGTCTACGGATGACCGCGATAGGAGCTGTAGTGGGAGCGACGCAGTCGCGCTGGCGGCCTAGGGCGCCGCGCCGCCGGCGCCGATGCATTTCGGCGCAGCCATGGCAACCGATTCCGAGTGAGCGACGGACTGGCGTCGTGTCCTCACCGTCTTGTTGAGAATTCGAGTCTTATCTCTGTTTTTTTTTTTTTTTTTTTTTTTTTTTTCTGTTGGGCATCTCGTAGCTGACCTCTGAGGTCATGACTACTTAACCGGTCAATCCTGTGGTTGCCTTAAGCTGCTACACTCAAAGCCTCCAGCCAGGGGCATACAAAACTAAGCTAAAAAGCTAGGTGAACGCTCGCTAAGGGCACCCCCTGTGGGGTACGAGCCTCGGCTTAGGGCGTCACCGGAGGGAGGACATCAAAGATGGGACGGGCTGGATCAAGGTTTTGATCATTATTATTAATCGAGGAATTTAAAGCTACGTGCACAGCCGAAACCACTGCTGGCACCTCGTTATCGAGCAAGGGTCGGGGAGGAGTATCATTTACTCGGGGGCGCGGACGCGATCGCAAAGGACCTCGACGGCGAGGTCGGAATGACGGGAGGCGTCTGTATTTGTGTAGAGTGCTAGTGGCCCTATTGCTCTCCTGGAGGAGGGTTATGGGGTCATCTGGGTCGGTGAGAATGTGCCTAGGACGGCGGGTACGGCTAATCCTACTTGGGACATAACTGGCGGCCTCGACAACCAGAGGGTTGCGATGTTTGACCGCGGAATCGAAGTAACGCTTTGCAAGGCGTTTTAGAAATTGGTGGATCGTGGGAATTCTAAGGTCGAGATGGAGACTCTCGTTCCTAACATACCAGGGGGAGCCTGTGGCCCTACGGAGGAATCGGTTTTGGAGCGTTTGCAACCTATGGATATGATGGGGTTTTGCATGAGCAAAGACGGCACCCGCATAAGTCATGATGGGACGAATACACGCTGTGTAGATTCGCAATTTGCACTTAAGTGACATCTTGCTGCGTGCGTTTAGGACGGAATGGAGCCTACCGAGAGCGAAAGCGGCTCGCGAACGAACCTTTTTTATGTGCTCAGCGAAAGTGAGATGGTGGTCGAGGAAAACACCTAGGTATTTGGCTCGCTTCTCCCAAGGAATCTGCTTACCGAACATAGTGAGAGGTCGGGGGAGGGGGTCTCTAAGCCTTGTGCGCGGTTTCGAGAAGAGAACCGCTTGGCTTTTTTCGGGGTTGACTTCTATGCGCCACTTTCGAAACCAGGCAGCGAGTCGATTGACTGCGCCTTGGAGAGTGTGGGCGATATTGTCGGGGTATCTAGACCTAAAGTAGATGGCCGTATCGTCTGCGAACAGAGCGAAATGCGCCCTTCTACCTGGGTTTGGAATATCGCTAGTAAATAGCGTGAACATGAGGGGAGCTAGCACGGGGCCCTGAGGGACTCCTGCACGAATGGGGCGGGGAGAGGAAAGTGCTCCTTCAATGCGATAGCGGAATACGCGGTTCGATAGATAGTCCCGTAAGATGAGTACGAGACGATCCGGCACACCGAGTTGGTACAGCTTGTATAATAAACCGTTGTGCCAGACTTTATCGAATGCTTTCGCAATGTCGAAGAATACTGCACCCGTCAGAGAGCCGCGTTGGAAACCATCGCTTATGAACTCAATGATGCGGTGGGCCTGATGCACGCTAAAGTGCTCAGTTCGAAAGCCGAACTGTTCGTTGGGGATGAGGCCCTTGGTCTCGGCGAAGTCTCTGAGACGCTTGTAAATAAGCCTCTCATAGATTTTTCCGAGAACCTTGAGCAAACTGATGGGACGGTAGCTAGAGGGCTCGGTACTGGGTTTACCGGGCTTTCTGATACCTATGACGGTGGCTTCTTTCCACGACTGGGGAAAGAAGTTGTTGCTTAAGGCACCATTGAAGATGGTAGTCAAAAGCATTATCAGGTGGGCAGGGAATAATTGGATCACCCTATTGGTGAGTCCATCTGAACCGGGAGCTTTACGAGCTTTAAGACCTTTGATAATGTCATGCACTTCGTCTGGAGCGACGGGAGGCAGTGGACAATCAGGGTCGTCGACGGGAGGGAGAGAGGCTCTACGTTCGACTTCAGCGTCGACCTTTAGGAGGTGAGCTTGGTCTACTGGCAGGGAGCTGGGTGAGCATTGGGCCTCGAGGGTGTCGGCCAGGCATTCTGCCTTTTCAACGTCCTCGAAGGCTATGGTCTTATCGGGGCGGGTCAGGGGGGGCATGGAGGAAGTTTGAGGGGATTTGAGTTTCCTCTGAAGTTCCCAAAATGCCTGATGGTTGGGCTCTAGTTCGCCGAGCATCTTGTCCCAGCCCGCGTCACGCAGCTCCTGTATGCGTGTTTTTACAGATCTCTGTAAATAGCGCATATGGGCTTTGTTTGCGGGGCAGGGGAAGCTGCTGTAGGCACGGACGGCCGCGTTCTTCTCAGTCAGTAATGCACGCACATCGTCCGGCAAGCTCCAGTGACGGTCGTCCGTCGCTGGAACCTCCCTTGAACATTCGTTCAGGACGGTTTGTACGTGATTAGTGAGTGAGTCGATCGCGGACGTCGTGTCTGCGATAGAGTTGAATTGGTCGGGAATAGAGTCTAACTGAGGGGACGTGTTGGATTTCAGCTGGGTGCTTACTTTCTTCCAGTCCGTGATCCTCTTAGTGATAGGGGGAGCGTTGGGGTCGCGGAGACCTATGCGGGGGTCTAATCTCATGACTACCGGACGATGATCAGAGTCGAGCTCATTTAGTTTCTATTGAGTCTAGTCTTAGGTTGACGTTCTTAAGGAGCGCCACATCTAAGATATCAGGGGCGTGATTTACGTTAACCGGAAAGTGAGTGGGAGTCATCGGAGCGATGACGTCAAAGGTTAGGGAGTGGGAGAGGTCGAACAAGTGTCGGCCTCTTGTGGTGGTTACCGAACTATTCCAGGAGGGATGTTTGGCATTGAAGTCGCCCGCTAAAATGAGCGAGTTACTCATAGTGAGTAGAATCGAGAGGTCGTCAGAGAGGAGTTGGAAATTCTCCGAAGTATTAGCGGGGGGGAGATAGACCGACACGAGAGTGATCGGCTCGTGGCCTGACATGCCTAGGCGGCAGGCCGAAACTTCTAATCGTGAGAGGGGAGGAGGGTCAATTGGGATGCAGTGAAGCTGCTTTTTGTAGTAAATCAGGGTACCTCCTCTATGGCATCGTGACCTATCGTTGCGAACTATCCGGTAGTTAGCTATTGATGGGTTACGATTGCAAGGTTTTAGAAAAGTCTCTTGGACTAAGAGAACATCTATTTGATGATCGCGGAGGAACGCCGCTATCTCTTCGCGTTGATTTTTAATGCCGTTTGCATTGAAGTAGCCTATTATTAGGGATCGCGGTTTGAACCTAGCTAAGACCGTATTATCCATAATGGGGTTTAGTAGCGAGGGAGGTTAGGGCTTGCGTAATATCGGGATACGCATTGTAGATGGCCTGGATCTGGAGGAGATTACCATGAGCCGCAAGGATTTCGTTGGCCATTGTCTTTGCGCGAGGGGAGACGAAGGCCAAGAAGGTTGAGGTGATGACGTTGAACGAGTCAACGGAGGCGTTGGGGCTAGCCACGGGAGTGGTTTGAGAGGGACGCGTAGCTTTAGGAGCGGACGTGGGTTTCGCGGGGGGCGCGGCGGGCGCCGGAGGCGCAGAGGGCGCAGGGGGCGCAGAGGGCGCAGGGGGCGCGGGTGGCGCGGCGGCGCGAATACGGGGATCCATAAGGCGGGAGAGGGGAGCGGGGGGAGGGGAGGGAAATTTACAAATTGAGAGGGCACCATGGCAGGGAAAGACTGCTGGTGGTGGAGGTAACTCCGCGGACTAGGCCTCTGAGGGCTTAGTCGTTGGGGCAAATGGGATGAGGGAATCCTATAAGAGGAGGGAGCTTCCCTTTGCTGGCGGGCGTCGAAACGCTTGGCCAGTTTGGGAGAAGAGGCCTTAGGGGCTTTGGGGCAACCGCGGTAGTTGGCCGGGTGGCCTTGTTTGCCGCATAGAACGCAGCTGGGGAGGTCGGTACAAAGGGAACGATCCTTTGGACGGGGGCAATCGGAAGTGCCGTGCTCACCTAGGCACTTGACGCATCTAGGTGTAGCATGGCAGTTCCTTTGCGAGTGACCATAAAGCTGGCAGCGGTGGCATTGACCGACAATGCCACTCTTATGGGGTTTCTCAATTTCGAACCCTGTGAGCTTGCACAGGGAACGAATTTGGAAGATCGGGTGGTGGCCCTCTACGGGCGGGCAAATGACAAGGACCATGTCGTATGACTCTCCGCCTCTAGAGCGGTGCATGCGATGGACCTCATATACGGGGACTTTCTGTGACTGAAGGTCATCAAGAATATCAGATGCTGGGATTTCGCGTGGGATACGTTTTATTACTACGCGGATCTGCTTTTCCTCTGGGAGTGAGTAGGTGTGGTATGACACACCTCTCATTCTCAGAAGTCGGGTTAGTTCCCTATAGTCGCGTGACGTAGGGACGGAGACTTTGATACCCTGTTGGGTATTTCGGGCGCTAGAAAAGTTTATTTTGTGGTCGACACACCATTTCGATATGTCGGTCCACTTCGCCTTGTCCTGAATGAACAAGGGTGGCGGGAGAGGGATCTTTTTGGCGTTAGGCGCGGGGGTGTCCTTCGCGGAGGATGACGCAATCGGACGAACGGTGGAGGGGGAAGCTACTGTAGCGCAGCTAGCGGATGACGTAATCGGAAGAGAGGTGGTGGGGGAAGCTACTATAGCGCAAGTCGCGGGGGTAGCGGGAGAGATTTTTAAGGACGGTACCAGTGGTGCGGGCGACGAGGGAGCAAAGTCTAAGTCCTCAAGCGCAACGACCTTGCTGGCCTGGGACGAGCTTTGCTTCTTGTTCTTCCTCTTCTTGCCCTTTCCTTGGACGGTTGTGAAACCATCGTCAGATTGGGAGGAGGATGAGGAAGAAGAAGAAACGGCGGACTCTGCTTCGTCGTCGTCCGAACCATAGGAGTACGGGGTAGTGGGCCGCTTTGAGGAAGCGGCGCTGATGGGAGCGTCAGTGTCCATTGACTCTGACGGACTGAGGGGTCGGGATGGCTCTGTAGCCGGGGGGGTTTCTAGGGCATCGCTAAAGTTAGCGATGCTATTGTCAGAGGGACAGGACTGAGATTCAGACTCAGCTTGGAGCCTGGCGAACCGAGCTCCATACTTCGTCTTCAGGGCGGGCTCTTCTTCGAGAACACCCTGGAAGAACTTGATAAAGAGCGCTAGGCACTTTACCGGGTCCTTCATAATGACGGGGGAGAGAGACTTTTACGCGGGAATATTCCTAACTTCCTAATAATCCTAACTCCCCGGTGGGTATGCCGGGGATGTGTAATCCCTCCCTGTCGGGTGTAGACAGGGAGGATGTGTGCCTATGGGTGAGCCCTAAGCTTGCTTTGGCCCGTTGCCTATCTTATTGTGCAACGGGGTCCTATCCAGTCTAGTGTGAAGGGTATCGATATACCCGACCACGCTAGGTGAGTCGCTGTGGAGGCAAAACTGTCACCAGTGCCGACTAGGAGACCCCCCAAGGCCGAACACTGGGACCCGGCCAATTGACTGCCTAACCCTGAAGGGGATCGGCGGGTGTGATTGGGTCAACACCCCCTCGGTTTCGTTGGCACCGTAAGGTATCCAACGAGGACCACGAAACTGTGGTTTTGCCCAGAAGGGGCCAAAATTGCCTCGACGAACGTTTTGAACGACAATCTTAAAGAAAGTCGATATTAATTGTGTCTTGAAAAAGACCCCAATTAATAGACGTGATGGTAGTCGGGTGACTACGGAGACGACTCGGGAACCACCAAGGAACGCTTGAGCCGGAATATCGGGAACTCTTGTACACAGCAGCGCAGCGCAACACGACCGTCCGCCACCGGTGCCGGGCGCAGAGTGTTGCTTATCTCTGTAGAACGAATCCTCGTTTTGTACCACCGCTCACGTATGATTATGTCGTTTCGTATACACTAATGTATAGCATTCATGCGGCCATGCATAACCAGATTATGCAAAACGTAAGACACCTTAATTTTCTACATTTTTATTTATCGGTATTTTCCCTTTACTTTATATTATTAGTTAGGATGGTCGTATATTTTTATCCGTATATGTGGATGATGTTATAAATCGTAAATTAATTAAATTAAAATATTTTATTTCAATATCCAGCTATTCTATATGACAGCTGTCAATTAAATGTAAATTATATGTGAATAGATGAAATAAAGAAATATAAATATAGTGTAATAAATAACCAGAATAAAACAGAAAGAAAGAATGAAAAAGTATTTAATGTCTTTCGCACAGGAAGAACACAAACTAAAACTAAACACAAGGAAAAAAATATAAAAAACAAAAATTATATATTATAATCACTAAAACAGTCAATTGATTCAGGCGTGACCTTGCGAAAATCTACTATATAAAAATAAGTCGGGTTTTCCTCCCTGACGCTATAACTCCAGAACGCACGAACCGATTTCCACGGTTTGCATTCGTTGGAAAGGTATCGGGCTCCGTGAAGTTTTAGGTAGGGTAGGGTAGGTAGGGTAGGGTAGGGTAGGGTAGGGTAGGTAGGGTAGGTAGGGTAGGTAGTGTAGGTAGGGTAGGTAGGGTAGGTAGGGTAGGTAGGGTAGGTAGGTAGGGTAGGTAGGGTAGGTAGGGTAGGTAGGGTAGGTAGGGTAGGTAGGGTTGGTAGGGTAGGTAGGGTAGGTAGGGTAGGTAGGGTAGGTAGGTAGGGTAGGTAGGGTAGGTAGGGTAGGTAGGGTAGGTAGGGTAGGTAGGGTAGGTAGGGTAGGTAGTTAGGTGCGCCGTAAATAACTTCTTAATGCTACCCGTGCGAAGCCGGGCCGGACAGCTAGTCCATTATAAAATTCAATAGAAGTGGATAAATATTTAGTAACCTGTTCCGCTTAGCTATTTCTAAAGAGTCTTAAAAAAAAAACCCTGAAAGTAGTCGACACGTGTTTCACCTCTCAGCGAGATCACACCAAGCGCTGAGCGCCAACGCCGTGTTCGAGTTCGCGACAAGTCAATCGTCATTCTGAGGATGCCTCGTTGAGAGGTGAAACACGTTGATTTCTTTCAGGGTTTTTTTTTTTAAAGACTCTTTAGAAATAGCTAAGTGGAACAGGTTACTAAATATATGCACTTCTATTGTTTTTTTTTTAATCACTAAAACATTATTTGCGATAAGTTAACGATAGGATACGTCAAAATTATTCCTACAAGGCCTACAGTACTCCTTTAAGCATGATGAAAAGCTTCACAACACTCCTGCGCAGTCATAAAATTGTTTTCGTTACCACCGCATCCACCAAAGATGAACATTTCACATTGACGACTACTACAGTTGCATATCTGAAAAATAAATCATTAAATTACCTCTGTATTCGCCAAAAGGTCCCTAATCCTACCTAAACAAGATTGTATAGGTGGATCATCGTCATCATCCTCAGACTACAGCAGTCCACTGCTGGAGATAGGCCTCTCTAATTGCACGCCATTTAGCTCGATTCTCGGCAACTCTCATCCAGCTGCCAGCCACCCTGCGAAAATCATCGCTCCACCTAGCCTGAGAGCGGCCTACGTGACGAATAAATGGCTACACCAACATATCGCCAGTTATGTTAAATATTTAAAAAGAGTTTGGTCCTAAACTGCATATGTAAAGGGTCTTTCAAATATGGCAGGGTCGATGTTGACAGTTTGTGGCGGCCATGTTGTTTTGGCGGCATCTGTCAAATGCGTTGCTATTTCTTCAGTTACTGATGCCAAATCACCATGGCAAGTTACACGATTGAGCAGCACGTCCAAATGACAAAACTTTATTATCAAAATGAGTGTCCGTTAGTGCAAAGGTTGCGCGTATTACGTCCATTTTACGGTAGACGCGCCCTTCAAAGTCGACTCTCCAACGTTTGGTGACCAAATTCGAGACGACTGGTTCGGTAAACAACCAACCAACTTCCTTACGTCAAAGGAACGCCAGATCGGCCGAGCCGAGAACATCGCTGCTGTCCGTGAGAGTGTGCAGGAGACTCCGAGGCAGTCGATTTCTCGCCGTGCACAAGAACTCGGACTTTCGCAGTCTTCAACTTGGCGAATTTTGCATCGGGACTTACGCATACACCCGTACAAGATCCAACTGACCCAGGAGCTCAAAGTGGATGACCATAGACAACGCCGTTTGTTCGCTGACTGGGCTATAGAACGTTTGACCCCGATTTTGGCCGAAAAATCATCTTTAGCTACGAGGCGCATTTTTGGATGAATGGTTTTGTTAATAAGCAATATTGCCATATATGGGACGACCACAACCCACAGGAGGTTCACCAGGTGGTAATGCATCCACAAAAAGTTACTGTTTGGTGCGGATTTTGGTCCGGCGGCGTCATTGGTAGAGTAATTGAAAATTGGACCTCTCGGATCCGTGCCACCGTTCGAAGCCACGGTGGACTTTTAAACGATGTCATATTTCATTTTTTTAAAATGGCTTAAATGGGCCTTTCAAATAAAAAAATAATTTCTTTAATATGTCACATACAGCTTGTTTTATCTAATTTCAACATCGACTCGTCCTTGTTGAAAGACCCTTTACAATCGCTGAGCAAAAATGGGGGTTTCGGAAAGCCCTTCGAAGTAGGCTTCAAAAATAACTTTGAACAATTGTAAATGCACTAACCTGTATGATTCCCAAAGAATAGGAAGCGAGCCTATTGTCATCCACCGGGAACATAATATCCAGTCTCCCAGCTGTTACTGTGAAGTATTACTATTAAACGAGCAATATAAGTTACGGCTAAAACCCGAAGTGCTGCTACACCTAGTTTTAGCCGGCTACAACTGAATGTTGTTCTAAGTATGATTCGCGACCGTTATAAATATTTATTTACAGGATTATAGTCATCTAAATCATCAAAACAAATCTCGTCGGTAGACTGGCAGCCGACTCTAACGTACTTGGGAAAAATCTAGTCTGATAGTGCCCTATTTGTGCCGCCAAAGAACACTGCTGTGTTTTGGATTCAAGGGTAAGTTAAAACCCCCTTCGGAATTAAGGCCGAGATCTATAACTTATATCGTTACTTAGCATGTGCTTTGACTTCAAGGTATAATTTGAAGGTATGATTCTGAACCTCGCTGCACGCAGCAGTGTTGCCTGCCGCGCTGATTCCGAGCACCTACTGTTCGTGTTGTCTAGCTGTTTTTTTTTTGTCTAATTACTTGTCATCATTCACATGTTATCGCTGTGATGAACGGCGCACTATCTACTGGTGATGAACGCTGCACTACTGGTTTAACGACAGGAGGACACTGCCGCGCAGCAACAGCACTGTCACAGCAGTGCTGCCGTGCTCGGAATGTAATCTCAAATAAACCTATAGAAAATGTGTGAGGACCAGTAGTGAAGCAGCAGAAGTATTGCGGCAGCACTGCCGCGTGCAGCGGGGTTCTGAATCATACTTTTAGATATGTTCCGTCTATATCTTGTAGTTTAAGATTGTCAATAGTGCGACAGTGACAAGAATAACTCTTAGCCAAACTAGGTGATAAGTACGCTCAAACACCGGCCTATAGCGTAAAGTTTCTACGTAACTTTACGCCGTTTACGTTTTTAATACAGCCCTGCATAATACCGGCTGATATCAATGATAATCAATGAGAACATTGGAGCTGTCTACACTCGATAGCTAAGGAAATTAATTAAATACTAAAGACAATAATCTTATAGCAACTGTAGATACAAATTGACTTTAGAGTGTACCAATTTTATATTGCAAACTTCAGGGTGGCCCTGTTAGCCATGAAAAGCGTGACAATCTTGTACATTTTTATTTAGTTCCATATTTTTCCGTATACCAATGTTAATTGGACAATTACTTTATCAAAAACCAAGATTAATGAAAAAATAAATAAAAAGAGAATAAATAAAAATAAATTAAACGAGTGAGTACCAAATACTTTTATCGTGTAACATTTTTAGGGTTACACCTAAAGTGTTTCATTCGTATATCTCTAAAAGCAGTCGTTTTGGGTAGTTAGCAGTTACTAAATGGAGCGGGCCGGGCCCAGGCATGAACGTCGAAATATTTATCACGCTGCCTCGAAAAGGTTAAGTTTTATTATGATACAGAAATAGGAGATACAATTACTGTCGACAACAGAAAAGCTAGAGCATCAGACTAATGTAGGATGGTAGAACGAGCGGAGCGAGCTCGAATTTTTTTGCGCCCTGCACAGTTAAAATTTTCTTTTGAAATAGGGATTACTTTGTTAACCTATACAGAAAACATTGAAAATGTAGGATGCAAAAGCGAGCGAAGTGAGCTCGAAAAAGTTAGCACCCCATCCCGGATAGGTAAGTTTTTCTTTTGTTAAATATTCGTACATACATAGGAGTTACTTTGTCGACTTACGCAGAGAAGTCTGAGAAAAGAGAAAATATAGGTTGCAAGAGAGAGTGAAGCGAGCTCGAAAATTTTAGCACGCTACGTTTATATTTAGCATGCGTAGGGCCCCCAACTACAAACAAGGGGTGCAAGGGGACCATACCATTCCTTTTGGTGAAAGAGTTATAGTTCTGTGGCCGACAGAATAGAATGGAATAGAATGTTCTTTATTATGTACACCATAATTATGGACCACCGGACAGACAGACATACCGATAGACATAAACAGACAGGGGGCGTACATCGGCACCGTTTGAGTACGAAACTAATTCGGTATATCATGTTCGGTTTGTAGCATTTTTTAATTATTTTTCTTTAACCGAGACATGCAAATTATTAGCTTAGATAGTCATGTAAATACTAGAAAACTATCTAAGACTTCACTGACAGAAATAATCTGAAATCGTCAATATTGAAGCGTGGTGATTAATGCTCGTTGTGTCTCTGTATGAAATGAGACCTTTGCCCTGCACAGGAACAATAATATTGTAGGCAGGTATGTTATTTGCAATTATAGGTATATTTCCAGACCGAACTACGAATTTTAAAACTCACAGTGACCTCTATTGACAGAATAGAAAACTATTACAAAACAAAAACAGCCATCTTGCAAGTGATTTACTAGAAAATGTTTAGATGGCGCTGTTTTCAATACCATCTCATGAAAAAGGTCGTACAGTAGAAAACGAAAGTATCGACTGTTGGAATGATCTCCCACCACCAATGCGATGCCTGAAATCAATACAATCCTTCAAATTCCAACACAAAAAGATAGGTACTCATATATGAACAAACCCTTCAACCTTAAAGGTATGTAGGTACTCTAATATTGGTTCACTGTACCTCAGAGGTTATGCTCGCGGGCTTTGGCTTGGGATCTTCTAGGGCCTGTAGGCTTACTCTCGACACTTGATCTCAATCGGAATTGGAAATTGGGATCGAAATCTTGTCATTTGGCACCCTTGAATGCCATACTAGCGCACGATTGGAATCGTATTAGGTGGATTTTTTTGGTACTAAACATGGACCTAAAAAAAAGGCCTTTTTTTTAGGTCCATGGTACTAAATGAAATCGAGTTTACTCGAACGAATCGAACGAATGCACTTTTTCGGTACTCTAGACGAGATTTTGACGTTGACATATCGAGTTTGAAGTCGTGTTTATGTCAAAGTTGAACAATTACAAAAAGGCTACCTTTTCGGGATCAAGTTTGATATTGTGGCTGATTTGTGAAGTTTTTACTGTGAATAATGGCACGTTTAGAACTTATTTATGATATTTTGGACAATGCTCATAAGTTAGATATGAGACAAAGGCGGAATTTGAGACGACTGGCGCGTTATGCAGACAACGCATTTGCCATGACTGACGAGGAATTTAGGAGAAATTACCGAATAAATAAGGAGCTTTTCGAAATGATTTTTAAGGACTTGGAACCTTTGATGCCCCAGCCTACTCGCCGAAGTGACATACCAAGAAAATACAAGGTTTGTAAACTAGCAATTCCATTTTCACATGGTAGGTATTTTTTGTATAATTATAAGTTATTAACTATATTAATTTAATTTTTTAGTTACTAGTGGCTCTTTCTTTCTACGCCACAGGCAGCTACCAAAGATCAGTAGGTGGGACACAAGGTACAATGATGTCTCAACAATCAGTTTCAAGAGCAATAGGAGAAGTTACAAATGCTCTTAATTCCAACAATATTTTAAACAAATGGCTTAAGTTTCCACCGACTCGCCAACAACGAGACTTAATTAAACAAAGGTTATTAACAAACTACTTATTTTAACCATAATATTAAATAATAGGTAGTATCATTCAATACTTTAGACATTATGTTATTTTGATGTTTAATACCTATGTTTTTTTTTTTAAACTTGTGAAGAATAATAAGCTAATAATTAATTAATTCCAGATTTTATGAAAAATTTAAAATTCCCGCTGTCACAGGATGTATTGATGGTACTCATGTGGCTATTGTAAGACCATCAGAAAATGAAGAGCAGTTTTACAACAGAAAAGGTTACCATTCGAGAAATGTTTTGATTGTGAGTTAAGTTGGCTATTTATCTAGTTATTAATTATTAGAGTAACTGTTACTTTCTATAAAAAGTATTTCATTTACAGATTTGTGATGCAGATCTCAATATACTCAGTGTAGATTCTTCATTTGGTGGAGCCTCACATGATGCTTTTGTTTGGAACCAACATCCAGTTAAGAATCACTTACAAAATTTAATAAACGCAGGAGAAAGAGTTTTTCTACTCGGTAAGGATTATAAACAGTTGTTCAAATTGGAAATTAATTTACATTAGGTCTACAATATATTTTGTAATAATGTGTTAGATATCGATATTATTTATGCACGGTGATGCCTGCGGATTATTTTTTATGATTTTTAATAATATTTATTCTTATATCTCGTGTATTTGTCTTTCATTCTAAGCACTGTTTATTTTATTACCTGCCTATGTAATAAACAAATCACTGTACCTGACTCGATTTCCGTACGTCTTTTCTCTTTTTTTTTGGGTGACCACTGAAAATCAGCGCTGTTCTGTGGGTTCCCCATAGCACTGCATCATGCTGAGTGGAAGCCTTCTCGTCACAGTCATGTCGTGCAGCAGCCGAATAATCTCTGTTTTACGCTCGTGATTTATTATGTACTTTTTGTTGTTTTCGTTTACTCATGTCTTTTATGTATGTATGTGTCTCTGTAACAAATAAACCTATTATTCTTTCTTTCTACTTATATATAATAATTACTAAGACATTTTAATATAATTTTAGGTGATTCCGGTTATCCTCAAAGGGAATATATGATGACCCCAATAGTGGATGCACCACCAGGCTCAGCTGAAGAGTACTACACGAATCTGCATTGTGTGGCTCGCAGTACTGTGGAGCGCACAATTGGGGTTTTAAAAAATAGATGGAGATGTCTTCTTGGCCATAGAGTTCTTCATTATCATCCAGACACAGCTGCTAAAATTATAAATGCATGCTGTGTTTTACATAACATTTGTAACCGAGCACGATTGGGTTTGCATGATATTGAGGATACCGTACCACCCATTGAAGAAATGCAATTGGCACAGAGTGGGTTAGAAGTGGATCGAGGTTCGGCCTCCGTGGAGCAGCGCAGGGGTAGCGAGGCTCGTGCGCAGCTTGTACAAGACTTGTGGACAGCTCGGCATCTACATTAATATTATCTTTAATTTAATTTTAAAACATATTATTTACATTTTTAAATATTTATATTTAAAAAAAAATATTATTTACACTTATTTACATTAATATTATTAATGTAAATAAGTGTAAATAATTTACCTAAAAGTTTATTATAAATTATAATAGAAGTTCATGGTACAATTAATAAAGAGCTTAAGTTTAAAAGGTAATGTCTAATTATTATTTTACTTTCAGATTATTTAGAAGATAAAAAAACATGGGATTGAGCTTCTCGCTCTGCTAAGCCTTATGATAAAACGTGACATTTTAATTATTTTGTAAAATCATCAAAATATACCAGTTTTATATACACATTGACATTGTTGAAAATTATATTCAAAATGACATGATTACTTTGTAAAGAAATGATTATTTGACATTATATTGAAATGACATAATTATTTTAATTAATTATTGTGAATGCGAGGACTATGTGGATATCATTATTATTTTCATTTTTCAGTTAGTTTTAATTATGGTCTGGCAGTTTGAGTAGTTTATGCGGCCTACCCAATGTCCTTTCTTTGGTATTGTTCGTCGAGTTGAGCTCCACGATTACTGACAAATGGTTGCACTAACTGGACAGATCCACTCAAATCTGTGTGGTTCTTTCCTCAAAAGACCATTTCAGACACTAATCTACATGGTCCTCATATGGCCTGACCAAGATTATGTCTGGACTTTAAAAGAGACTGTGACCTCTGAGTTTATTTCGGCCTTTCTTCTCAGAGTAGTCGGATGGGAAACGCCGAACTCAACTAGCTTATTTTTTTTTATATGACGTGTAAAAGTGATTCCGATATCCTATTTACAGAATAAACAATTTCATTTGAATAAATAAAACTATAGCGTTTTTTTTAAATAAGTTATTTTCATTTATATTCACAAAATTTCCACCACACAACTAATTTGGTTCACATCTTAAGTTTAAACATCGTATTTATACAAATACTGTAAGGTGCATTCGGGTAATTCCGAATGGTTTTCAGACAAATTGATGGAATGTGTGTATTTTGATGAACCAGGCAGAATCAGTGGATTGTATGTCTTCTAGAGAAGTCACTTCGTCTTCTTGAATGTATAGCCTAGAGCTCTATTCGGAGGTCTTTTATAAATATCGTAGTAGTTTAAAAAAAAGGGTTTAAAAACTTCCTTTTTTTTTCTTTGCAATAGTGTAAATTCGAATTATGGACGGGCAATTCCGAATGACAGTTAAAAATGGACTTTATTCACTTTTGACAAAAGGTACATATATCTTTTTCTATCGTAATTACCCTCCAAAAATAATATTCACGCTATTTGTCATAGAAAAACCTGAACACGTTTGTGTGAAATTTCTATTTCGGAATTACCCGCCGCATGGGTAAATGGTTCTCAATCTTTTAGCAGGTACAGAGCGGATATGATTCTTTTACTCACGCGATTATTCTCATAGTTTAAAAGATATTATTTTAACGTAATCAAACTGATCGCTTATAGGTATCCTACTAAAAGTAACATTCAGATCTTTGTATGGATTTGTATGCAACCCCTTCCGATGTACGCAGCCGTGTAGCGCTACCCGGCAGCGCGGGGACGGGCAGCTTGCATCGGAAAAGAAACTGCTTACAAATCCATACAAAGAGGTGGGCAGTTTCGGCAGTCGCGACTCGGCAGCGCCGCCGGGTCGCGCTGCTGGGTCGCGACTGCTGAGATCCGAATGGTAGCTTTAGATGCAATTCAATATTAATCAAAATGTTTAAGATTTTCTGTAATAAGAATGGAAATAATCATGGGTCTTGGGTTTGAAAATAAGACTGAAAATAATAAAAAATAAAGATTGATTTGAAAATTAAGTAAGTAATTAAATTAGTACTTAAGTAGCAAAATCACAAATAAACAGAATAATAAATTGAATTATAAAATTAACCCACTTACAAGTTTGACATAAAAATTAAAAATGTTAACTTGATAACTCAGGTAAGCACACTAAAATAGTTGAGCCTCTCTCTGACACCTGAATAACATAAACAAATTATAACGATTTTTTTCGAGGATTTTAGACTAAAAAAAATAATCTAAACTAAAGTTCTCAAAACTTATATAATTTATTTTGTGTATGCTTTGTTGGTTGTAGCCGAGTGGCAACCGACTGCCATTTTCTTACCAAGGGCCGGCCGATTATACCTAAACTGTGAAATGACACCCCCCTGCTTATATCACGTTTAGACGGAACTAACCTACCATCGGAATTACCCATACACATTATAGATTGAGAATATTGAGAACCACTGACAATCTCCATAGAAAAGCAACATCGGCTAAATCCGAATTATTTATGATTCGAATTTACCCTCTTCGGGTAATTTCAATAAAAACAGAAAAAGATACCTAGGATGCGCTGAATCCATTCAAAATTATATTAAAAACGAAAATCTATTAAACAAAAAAACAATCAGTTAAATAACTTACCAAATTTCTGAGATACCAATTTTCGTGTAATTCCGATAACTAGAAAACGCGCGAAAAATGACACACTGCGGGAAATGCGGCGTTGTGACACGTATATTTACAAGTAGCGACCTGAGCCAACTGAAGCGGGGGGAGTATTAAGCTGGCGTCAAGGTTAATGTTGCCACATTATAAAATATCGTTGCGTTTGGTAGGAAATTGAAATTTTCGGAATATGCCGATTTTCGACATTACCCGAATGCACCTTAGAAGACATGTCACACATCATTGGATTCCTTACAAAATTATCTATCTACTGAGGTATCTATATTATATATATATATATATCTGTTTCCAATGAAAAGATATTTCAATGTAAATAGGTTTTTTGTTTTTATAAAAAACTATTAAGTATATGTTAATTAAATCACTCGAAAAGTACTTAACCGATTTAAGGCTCTTTCAAACAGGCGGGACACGCGCCGCTACACAAAGACACCGCTCGTCGCGCGACGTGTGTTGTGTTGTGTCGCGCCTGTTTGAAAGAGCCTCTACGAGTTACCTCAAGCTAATATAGCAAGCAATATGTATTTTTCAGAGCGTGACGCGGCCACGAATGATGATTGCAAAAACCATATTTAAAAATAATAACAAACTGAAGTTTTACAACAGAATATATAAACTCAATTAAGTAGGCTTTTCAGATGGACATCAATCATCAATGGCTAAGTCTAGGGTACCTGGACATACAAAATATATATATATGAATTACAGCTATAAAGCCCACTTAATTGAGGTATATAAGGGTTGTACTTACGATTTTTCATAGAATCACTATTTTATCACAAGATTTTGCTTAATTTAGCAATATTATCACTATGAATTTAAGTTAATGAAATGAAAAAACACTATAAAACTGGTTAGTGACTTTGGGTTTTTTGGGTGGGGAATCATCTCATTCATTCATTTATTCATATAATAATTCGCATTGTGTTTGAATTTTGTAGTACATTAATTAATATTTTACAGCTAAAAACAATAAATTATGAATATCAAACATTAAATTTCACTAAAAATAAAATCAATAACTTATATGATAAATAAATATGTCAATAGATTGTAAATAGTAGTTATATAAATTATTGTAAATATTATCATGTCAAATTCGTATAAATCTATTCTCTAAAATGCAAAAAATCGATCTTGAATGTATATTTAATGTCAAAAAGGTAAATTACTAAATATAAAAACAATTCACCATCATTTGTCACCAATTCAGATATAGAATATAAACATTTACTCAACAGGAATGCTTTAAGTTTGGCTTTGAATAGTGTACCTTTGTAAATCAATGATCTTAAGTCAGTAGGCAACTTATTAAATAATTCTACTGCTTGGTATTTAGAGCAATGTTCAGCAATATTAAGTTTTGGCGCTATTTTATTTTTTATAACGTTTCTTCTAGTTTTCTCTCTAAGTTCACGTTCTTCCTGTGATTCGTGCTAGTGTATGTATTTCGCAAAGTGGCTGAGTAGTACTAAAACATATAAACTTAGCACTGTTAAAATACCTATTTTTTTTAAACATTCTTTACATGACTCTTGTTGTGGGATTCTGACAATCGTTCTTAATGCACGTTTCTGTAGAATGAATGCTCTTTGGAAATTATACCCGTAACTGCTCCCCCAAAACATAATGCTATATCGTAATCTGGATTCTACTAATGCATAATATACAGATTTAAGTTGCTTAAGATTAATATTGTCCCTGAGGCTTCTTAGCGCGTAACAAGCTGAAGATATTGAGGAATCAATGGCGGTAAGCTCCTTTTTCCAATTTAATAGGGAATCTATAATAAACTCCTAAAAATTTAACTTCGTTCACCAGTCCAATATTTTCCTTCTTAAGCTTGACATCTATACTATCTTTGTTGCGTGACGTTGTTTTAAACAAGATTACATTGGTTTTGCTTGGGTTTATTATTAAATTATTTTCTGTAGGTAAACCAAACAGAATGATTCTTTAAACACTTATTTACATTTTCTGTCAACTCATTTAAGTTTGGCGACCCGAGTATGGCATTCGTGTCGTCTGCAAACATTACAAGTCCTGCGTCGGGTTGGGTATTATTCATAAAATTTAGTAAATCATTTGTAAAAATTAAATATAACATTGGTCCTAAGATTGAGCCTTGAGGCACTCCGCGGCTTATGTTGGTAATTTTTTACTTATATATTACTTCATTCACACACTTTCCGTCACAATTGTTTGAGTTAATGTCTTTTATTTCTACGTACATTCTACGGTTTTTTAAATAAGATGTCATAAGTTTTAACGCTTTTCCTCTAATACCATAATGCTCTAGTTTAGCCAGAAGTAGCTCGTGATCTACTGTATCAAACGCAGAACTTAAATCAATAAGTAAGCCAGCTACCTTCATTTTGTCATTCAATTTATTAATAATGTCATTAACAAGATTATCTATCGCATCTGAGGTGCCTATCCCCTTTTGGTATCCAAATTGTTTATAATTTAGTATTCTATTTAAATGTAAGTGGGTCATTAATCTAGCTTTCATTATCTTTTCGAAAATTTTTGATTAAATTGGTAGTAAGGATATTGGCCGGTAGTTTTTGGGATCAGTTATTGTACCCTTTTTGTGTAGCGGAACCACCTTTGCCAATTTAAGTTGTTCAGGAAATACAGACTCTTCAATACATTTGTTAATGAACTCAGATAAGGGATACGCTAATATTTCTATATTATCTCTGTTCACCGATATGGGCACGTCATTGTGTCCACAAGACGCTTTGTTTGCCATCGTCATATTGAAAGTCATCTCACTTTCTACTCTCAATGTTGAGTTTCTTAGGAAGGACAGCGCACTTTCTTCTTCTGTTTTTAAAAGTGATGATTTATGCACAAATTTATCAACAAACGTATCTGCTATTTCTTGCGGATCCTTAACCACCTTGTTGTTAATGTTTAGAACAAGTTTTCTTCTAACTTTGTTTTGCTTTCTCTTTGTTTGATCATTTACAATTTTCCATGTCTCCTTTATTATATTTGTGGCTTTGTTAAGATGACATGATATGGCTAATTTTCGTGCGTGCTTTAAAACTCTTCTATAGATCCTTACGTAATTCATTTTATAGTTATAGACACTAGAATTAATGGTGGTGCCCGAACATAATATTCTTTTCATTTTGCTTGACACCTTAATTCCCCTGGTAATCCACTTTATCTGATTATTAAATAACTTCTCCCGCTCTGGGCGGAGCGGGAGGGCGTGTCAGACTCTTACTGACTAAAACCCACCCGTGTTCCTTCGGTTGCCCTGTTGCCGGGGGCCACGATCTCCCTTTCGGTTTTCTTCGCAACCCCGGCAGGCATCGGCCCTAGCGGACCCCTTCAATTCTGCTGACATCTCTTTGAGGCGCGCGTGGAACACGACGCGCCGTCGACCCGGGCCTGTTCCTTATCGGAAGGTGAGCTACCCATTGCTCACCGTCCGCATGCCCACGCCTTCAGTGACCGGAAATCGGCTTGCGAAACTAGTACCTACTTACAATAGCTATTAATATAAATTTAATTACTGTCTATTTTCTCTAAGGGCATCAGCAATATTATTTAGGGCATTTGCCCCAGTTTAAGAGCCTTTTCTTATGGCTGCTGAAAGTCCCTCCATTTGATCTACAGCTTGAGATAAGGCCCTCGCTGTGACAGTTTCTGCTTCAACCCTCTTCCTCTCCATATCTATGAATCTCTCCCAGTCTTGATCCAACATAGTCCTTGATCGGACACGCTGTCCTGGGGGCAGGCTGTTCCTTCCAGGACTATGTTCTCTTGGTATTGGTGAAACTGACAAATAAAATAAATAACATTTATGTAAGTAATTATATCATGAAAGATGCCATACATAGTTTGAAAGATTATTACCTCTCACAGTCTCTACATTTTGGTCAGGAGAAGCATGAGACTCCAATTCATTTGCATCCATATTAATATTCTTGGTTGGAATGATCATTTCCACTTGGATTTCATTCTGGCTTTGGCTCTGCAATGATAGAATAAGTACTTCATTATGAAGGTGTTAACTTTTATCAAGTTCACAATTATGTCTTAAAATTCATAAACTTACTGTGGAGGGAAACGGGTTGGCAGCAACATGGCTGTCTCCTGCAGCAAATTAACGGCCCCCCATCACTGCTACCAGGCGTTGGTCAATGGGTGTTAATACAGGTAAATTATCTGCAGACCCACCATACGCCTCATCGACTGTGCATGCTCGCCACATGTCTTCTTCAAGGTATGCTTTTTGTCAGCCCAATACTGAAAAGGAAATAAATGTACTAATTAAGTATTGTAACTGTTGTCATATAACTAAGTGAAAAAAATATATATTTGTGTGTATATAGTACCCTAGCCCAGCCTTTACCATCTTTCAGTGCATGCCTAGTGCATTTAAGGATACTGCTATGTCGTTCCACTTTTTTTTGTCTCCTGCTTAGCACAAGAAGTGCGCAATAACCCCTTGGCAATTCCTGGGTTCTGTACCAGGAAATCTACCAGAGTCTCCAGCTGTTGGTGTGTTGGCCTACTCATCCTGTAAGAACAATGTTTGCATTGAGCAAGTATTTAATATTAAAATTTAAAGGAATTACATTATTTATAATAGAATTGTATCCTTACCTTGATATTTTCGTCTTCCTCGGTTGAATACTTGTCTTAAAGTAAAACTAACTTGTACTTGTGCGTAGAAACATACTTTAATACATTCCAAACTAAACACTTGAAAACATTTAGATAACATCGCTTTGAAACTTTTCTTTATCGCAACAATAATAATTCACACTTTTTATTCAAGTAGAAACTCCTCAGAACAATAACTAAGTTATTGTTCTGAGAGAGAAACTCAAAAGATTCTATTTCTAAGGCTCTAGACAGACGGACTGCATTTCAACTGCAAATCTGCAGTTTGAATGCAGTTAGTACGACTGCAATAAACAAACACAGTCGGTAAACTGCATTCAAACTGCAGACTTGCAGTTGTAATGCGGTCCGTCTGTCTAGAGCCTAAGTGGATGACAAACGCCAAGAAACGCGCGAATTTTTTTTTTAAATGTATCCTTGGCAATGACATAGACAATGAGCCTATGCTGCCTAAAAATTTAGTATTAAAATACATAATTATAAATGCAAGCAAAGAACATTTAAATGATTATTTATGTTAAAATAAATATCAGAACAGATTATTAATGGATTTAACGAGTTATTCGATATTTATAAATTTGGTAATTAATGTTCTGATGTGTATGGCCACCCCATGTGAATCAGTCCTAATCGAACTTGCAGTCGATTCCAATTTTAATCTCGATTTCGTTCAAGAGTGCCAATTCTGAAGATTGGAATTGAAACTGGATCGGATTAGAATAGGATCGAGATTGGGATTGATTTCAAGAGTAAGCCTGTGGGCTACTTGAAATTCGTTCATCTGTGAGTGGGGCTGTATTGGTTGTCTGTGCGTTCCGCTATTGCATAAAAGACATTCTTTATACTTATGAATGCCTCCATTTCTGTAATTTATGGTTAAACTCCAGGTCAACTGCAGCTCACTACGGTTTGTCAAGAAGTATAGTTGCTTGATAAAAAAAAACCTGATTTATATAAAACCAACCTTTCATAATAATAAAAATCATAATCACCATGCATAAATCATATATAATAGAGATAAGGACATAAAAATATGTTGGATTAATTCACCGGGACAGTGGCATGCCCGACAGATGGTCAACCATACAGTCCTTGACAATATACAGGATTTTTTTTTAACCAGTGCGCAAACTTAAACTTGTGACTTTCCTCATCATTATGAACAATGGGATTTACTATGGGACCAAACCTGAAAGCGCGAAAAGAAATAAAATCTGCCTTTCCCTACATTTTGAGGAGTTATACGAGCATAGATGTAGGGAACAGCAGATTTTTTTTATCGCGCGCTGTGTTCCACGCGCGCCTCTTAGAGATGTCAGCAGAACTGACGGGTTCCGAAAGGGCCGATGCCCGCCGGGGGTTGCGGTTTTGTCCGAAAGGGTTTTAGTCAATAAGAGTCTGACACGCCCTCCTGCTCCACCCAGAGCGGGAGAAATTATTTGGTAATTTCCCACACAAAAAAAAGGTAAAAGTAAAAAAAAAGTAAAAGTAAAAGTTAGTAAAAGTAAAAGTTGTTCATAATGATGAGTGAAGCCACGTGTTTAAATTTGCGAACTGGCTAACAAAAAATCCTTGTATTTCCGTTAATAATTGTGAGTAATTAATTATTTATGATATGACTATTACCTATGACTGATTCGTATAATTAATATTTACATGACATTCAATCGTGACAGATTATTTTCGTATCATTTATTTCATGGTAGAAAAATAATTAAAATATGAATGTTACTAATCAAGCTAATAATTAAGCTATTAATAAATTAAGTAGCCATTATAGTGTTTGATAAAGACACAATTCCACTGCGGGCTGTGCCGCCAGCTACGGTACGATAGGTACAAGGTAGGTACGTATAGTACAAGGATAATATAGGTATTGGCGAGTGGCCAAAATCGGAACTTTTGCAATACAATTTCAAAAACACTTTCAAAATATATTCCTGGATAAACTTCTTGTTCTAAATTATCTAACTGTTTATTAAATAAAATATAATATCCTAATCTAACTAAAACTATTAACAAACTAAAATATGGCGTCGAAACATTCGTCCGCATAGCTGTCGACTGGTAATTTGTCCAAGAGACTGGCGGCATTGCCACGTTGCATGGCAATGCTAAGCCTCCAGCCAAGGTATAAGCCAGTCCTTGAATCACGGGTAGTGTCAACCACAAAACATTACTTATCAATATCCAATTTCAGAAATTATTATCACAGATACCATACAGCGCCCCCCTGTCAATGCTAATCAGCATCCGTAACCACGGGTTGTAGTAGATGTACCTAGATCCCGGCTACATTTTCATACATAGCGAAACTAAGTAGTAACACGTCCGTAGCGTAGCCGTGGCGTAGGTAGCAGTGGAACAGCGCCTTAAAGGCTTACTGGATGGTAACACTTACCTTCTCTAAGCTATCAAGATATTTCTTACCCATTGCAAGTCCGTGAAAAACTCGTGCACAATGAAATCTATATTTTTTCTTTTTATATTTGTTGTGGTTACAGTTTTCGGCTTTGTTGACGGTAACGTTTTTTTAACTTAACTGACTGGACTGATTTTTACAAGTGACAGATAATTCTTTATACACGTAATAATTTTTGTAAGTTTTTTCTTCGAAAAACAATCGGACGTTAATTTTATTCGACATCAAAGATATCTGACGTTGGAAAAATCTGTCCTTACACAAATAATTATTCCAAAGAAGTATAATAATATACTTACAAGTCGTGCCATTAAAGATGAGACTTGACGCACCACGTGGTTTGACTTGCGCAGTAGACGATTTATGGGTCTCTTTAGCGGTATGAGGTCCCCGCTGGGGCGTCATCGGGGCGGGGGAAAGAGCGGCGGGAGGCGCGGTCAAGTCTCAACTTTAATGGCACGACCTGTACCTCCCTACCATATCTATTTCTGCGGTTAGGATTGTCGTGTTTAAGGTTGTCATTATAGGCACTTGAGACTAACTAATGGTATACTTAGATATTCATAAGAATCGGTATTTGGTTGCCATGCTGACTTATCGTCAGCCTGTTACTTATTCCAACACAAAATTTCTAAAAACCCAAGGAATAAGAATTTTCATACTAACGAAATCCCCGCTTTTCACCCCAAGGGGTAGAATTTCCAAAAATATTATCTTAGTGTATGCTAACGTCACAAAAGGAACCTACCGTACAAGTGACATGCCGAGTTCCTGCCCTATGGTCAAGGGTAACGTTCAGAATTTCTGGTTTTACAGAATGCTAAGCGGTTTGGGTGGGGCGATGATATGCCAGTCGGGATACTTGCCTTTTATATATACAAGGTGGCAGGGACATCGACGCAAAAACTGTTACCATGGATTCAGTACATGATTCTGGACGTCCCTGCATTAAAATTTTTCGTCGGTTATTTACAATAAAAAAAAGTCGTGGCACTCCGGGAGTGCCAATAGAAGTGAAAACTTGAACAAGATCGCCTTGGTGGAAGAAAAATAAACTCTTTTGCAAAAAAAACGGGCACTTTAGATTTTTTTCTCTACTTCAATGAAGAAGAACAAGAAATAGGTTTTATTAATTTGACGATGTATTGGCATGTTATTTGAAGCATCCTGGCATGATTCTTTACGTTCCAAATTTAAAATTTGAATTTAATAAAAGAAAAATAATGATTATTGTGGATTATTCTAAAATTGCTTTACTAATGGCGCGAATTGCTGAAACGATTTTTAACTGATTACGATATTTTAAAACTTTTTGGATTTTTTCTGCATATTAAACAATTTAATCTTTCTTTTTACATTAAATACCACTTTTTGATATGAGTGATAAAGCGATAAGGGCCGGTAAAATTATAGCCCTACTTGAAGAAGGTTGTTCGCTAACTTACGTGTCTCAGCGGCTAAATGTTAGTCATTCAACTGTCCAGAGGACTTGGCAACGGTATCAAGAGACTGGTTCGGTCAAAAGAAGACCCGGTTTGGGAAGAAAACGATGCACAGAACCAAGAAATGACCGCTTTTTGGTGAGTCAGGCGTTGCGGAATCATAAGGCGTCAAGTGTGGACCTGAAGAAGAGCCTTGAAGAAGTAAGAGGAGTAGAAGTTAGCTTGTGGACGGTCAGGAGGAGGCTTTTGGCTGCCAATATCAGGAGTTACCGCCCAGCTCGGGGCCCTAAATTACTCCGTGAGCACCGTGTTGCTCGACTTCAGTTTGCTCGGAACTGTGCTTCATGGACTCTGGAGGACTGGAATAAAGTATTGTTTTCTGATGAAGCTAGAATCTCTTTGTGTGGAGAGGACCGACGCCGGCGAGTGCTGCGAAGACCACGGGAACGCTATGCGGAAGTGTGTTTCGAAGAAATCACTCCTTATGGCGGAGGCTCCGTTATGTTTTGGGCAGCAATTAATTCGACGGAGCGTACGGAGTTAGTTTTCATAGAAAATGGAACATTAAATGCACACCGGTACATAATGGGAGTCCTAATTCCATATGCACAACCCACATTGACTGCACTTGGGGAAGATTCCATTTTTATGGACGACAATGCTCGCCCGCACCGTTCTGGCGACGTGGAAGCGTACATGCAAGAAGTTGGGATCCGTCGTTTAGATTGGTCAGCTCGAAGTCCTGACCTCAATTCAATTGAGCATGTCTGGGATGTTCTAAAGAGACGGGTAAGATCAGTGCAACCTGCTCCACAAAACATCAGGGAGCTAAAAAGAGTCATTGCAGAAGGGTGGGAACGTATTCCTCAAAACGTTATTAAAAACATCGTGGAAAGCATGCCCAGAAGGATTCAAGCTGTGATTTTGGCAAGAGGAGGTCACACTCGTTATTAGGTTTTTACATTTGTAACTTTATTTAATTAAAAAAAGTAAAAAAAAATCTTGTCTTTATTGCCGACCACTTCTTATTGTTTGGACATGTACATCGGTTTTAAAGAATCCATCGTTTTTTTTTCTTTTAATTGCCCCAATTCACTTCACGCGCATTAATTTACACGATTATAAGTATACATAGACTACGTCAAAGAAAGTTAATTGATTCAGGCGTGACCTTGCGGAAATCCATAATGAAATGATGATGTGGATATATTTAGTAACCTTTTCCGCTTAGCTATTTCTAAAGAGTCTTTTAGCGGAAAAGGTTACTAAATATATCCACATCATCATTTCTTTACGTCAAAGAAATAAATTTCATTTCATTAATTCAAATCGACCTTAGAACGTAAATTTCCTTAGGTGCCCGTTTTTTTTGCAAAAGAGTGTACTTGTAAAGAACACTGGTCCGTAAGCTTATCTAAATAAAGAGCACAATCGCGTTTACATAAAAAAAAAACTTCCGAAACCTTTAAAGTAAAAATACTTGCATAGAACATTGATCCCTAAAATAATATAAATAAAGAGCACAATCGTGATTAAAAATCTTTAAAGTAAAAATGCTTGCATAAAATATTGATCCGTAACGTCATAAAGTGCACAATCGCGTTTATAAAACCTTGAAAGTAAAAATACTTGCATAGAATATTGATCCGTGACGCCATATAAATAAAGAGCACAATCGCGTTTACAAAAATGAGGTGTCGTCATGGTGTCGCGAAATCAATGGTTTAGTCCCATCTCAAAAATGCCCAACGCGCCTTAAGAAGTTTTCACTTATAAAATCTGCTGTTTCATAGAATAGTGCAATACCTATGAGGTCCAAATGTATAGAATAGCAATTTGTTTTTTTTTTTTTTAATAACGAAGCGAAGAAGTCCGAAAGGGAGATCGTGGCCCCCGGCAACATGGCAACTGAAGGAACACGGGTGGGTTTTAGTGAGTAAGAGTCTGACACGCCCTCCCGCTTTAGAATCATGTACTGAATCCATGGTAACAGTCTTCTTGTCGATGTCCCTGCCACCCTGTATAGCTAAGATATAAGATAGGTAGATGTCAGTCAGATCATCGTCTGCCTTTGGGTTCCGCGTGCAGCTGAATACCAGTAATCCAGTATTTTACTTGGAGTGACGGCCTATCTGGCCTCTTTAGCCCGGTTAGGGAACTCGCGCACTAGACACGACCACGACCAGTGGTCGTACCGAACAAGTAAACTATAGAAAACGATACGAACCGCGCACTTAGTCGGCTAGTTGGCCATTGCGACCAAGTGCGTGATCCGTATCGGTTTCTGTAGTACCTACTGTAAATCGTTTACTTTACCAACAGGTAACACGATACCTCTTATTCTGTTTCTATAAAAACTTTTTACAAAAAAACAATCAACTGACTTCAAAAAATCACAACAAAGCGGGAAATTATTAAAGTTATTTCTCGCTTTGTGGTGTTTTTTTTTTTTTGAAAGACGATTGACTTCTTTTTTTGTAATTTTTTTTTATTTTTCACTTTTTAGTATTATTTTCCTTTTAATATTATTTCAGCTGGTGTTGACTACAGATGCATCCTACCTATAAATTCCATGGCAATGGGAGAGCTCTACTGTGTGGCGTATTTCCCAAGGTGAGTTTTTGAACTTTAATCCATCTTGTGACATCTTTCATGGCACCACCGCTCCACAGCAGCCAACGGAATAAGATACGCACGTGTACGACGTAGACTCTGGCCACGCAAAGTCTGCAATGGAATAAATGGGCAGCCACAAAACGTTTTATATATGGTATGTTCTATGTTCTATAGAACATAGATATATATGGTATACTTTTACATCAGTCAGTTATGTCAGTTTCGGGGTTGTAAGTAGATCTAATGATTTTGATATTTTGCCTTTTGTTTTGCATAATAGATTATGTGTAATAGACTATGTCGTACCTATGCTCTACTTCCATACGATGACAAAACTGTATCAAATCCACACAGCATTGCGCTAAAGTGACTTTTCGTTACCAGGAATATATCAGAATCTATACAAAATAACCTATCAAAAACAAAAAGACAAACAAAGTATCAAATTCTTTTTTCTTAGGACAGGATGGTGTTGCCGGCTATAGATTTTCAAATTCTACCGTTTAAATTATTTTATAGACTTATGTATATGGAATTTCTTGTGATAGTCTATGGAATTTCTTGTCCATTCTTTTCCATAGAGATCTACGTTTTGAATGAGCGACTAACTCACAGAGTACTATAATATAAAATGGACTAACTGATCGACTCCTGACAGTTCAAAGCATAATCAGCCTATGAAATTCGTTGCGTACAAGACGCGTGACTCGGGCGCCAGTTATAACAAGGGCAACTGCTGGGAACACAGGCCTCCCTTCGGTCGGCGGCGGTGATTTCTTGCGACTGGCCCTGGTCCAGGCCATGGTACGAAGCGAGAGAGCATGGGAGGCCGTCATCTCCTGCGAAGCAGCGATGCTCGCGAAGGAGGAGGCAGAACGCATGAGGGAGAGGCAAATTTCGCGCCCTCACCGTAGGCGCGAGTATGCGGACGGTGAGCAATGGGTAGCTCGCCGTCCGATAAGTACCAAGCCCGGGACGACGGCGCGTTGTGTTCAACGCGCGCCTCAAAGAGATGTCAGCAGAACTGACGGGGTCCGATGCCTGCCGGGATCGCGGAAAAATCCGAAAAGGATACCGTTGCCACTGGCAACATACAGGCAACTGAAGGAACACGAGTGGGTTTTAGTGAGTAGGTAGGAGTCCCCGCTCCGCTTAGAGCGGGAGAAGTTATTTGATCATTTCAAACCCAAAAAAAAAGGTGTACGGGTTGGTAAATGTCAAGGTCTTCGAATTTTTGGTTCTAGGAAATGCCGGTTTCCTCACGATGTTTTCCTTTACCGTTTTGAGAGCAGTGGTGATGAAATAATTGACACAAAGTAAAGCCCCTGTCAGGGTTCTTCTAGCCTTCGAACTATACAGCTCGTAAGTCGCGGCCAAAAGTGCCTGATAAGTAATGGTTTAACTGTAATAAATAAATGCTTTCAATTTCAGTTTATAAGAAAGAGAAAGCGGCATCTTCCACTGCGATCTTTAGCCTACGCTACGCACGAATGCGTTGCTGGTAAAGAAATGAACCGCACAACTAATGTAGCAACCCTAGGTAGCAATAAGCGGTTGACTGAAGGCCCCCAGTTAATTTTATATTTACTTTCAGGTATGCTTATGACTCCTCTATAGGCGAATGTGTGCGGTTCGTCTATGGCGGCTGCGGAGGCAACGCAAATAACTTTTTTAACAAACTTCACTGCGAAAAGTCTTGTAAGAAGCCATCAATTTCATATAAGTAGCCAACTCATAATAAAATTGTAACATACTGTGAACGGTTTCGGCCTGTGCAATATTAAAACTTGTTCTCGTTTTTTAAATGCTGTTTTATTATGAAATTAAAGACCTACCTTAACCTACCTACCTACCCTACCCTACCTTAACCTACCGACCCTACCTATTTACCTACCAGCCCACCTAGCATACCTACCCTACCTTAACCTACCGACCCTACCTATTTACCTACCAACCCACCTAGCATACCTACCCTACCTACCCTACCTTCCCTACCTACCTACTCTACCTACCTACTCTATCTACTTACCCTATCTACCTTCCTACCCACCCACCTACCCTACCTACCTACCCTACCTACCTAACAACCTACCCTACCTTGTACTAGTTTCTTGCCCATTCTTCTCCATACGAAAAGTACCTTTTGGAAGAGGCGACTAGAATCAATTATGACATTCAAAAGTGCCATACTATAGTCAAAGTCAAATCATTTATTTCAAATAGGCCCATATTTGAAATAAATGATTTGACTTTGACTTTGACTTACCCACCAAAAATTCCATACAAAATGTATGAGATAATGAATTTTCTTCATAAATTTTTTCGATAATTTCTCTGAGGGGCGGACACAAGTCCTACAAATCGCAAATCATAAAAATCAATCCAACCGTTCTTGAGTTATAAATGGTGTAACTAACCCGACTTTCATGAAATAGAACATCGACCACTAGTCACATCATGATGTGACTAGTGGCTCTCCTCTTTTTTTACTTATAATATCATTGCTATTTGCAACAGATTTTCTTACCTACGGTTTCCGATACTGCCGTTAGCTATTGTATGGGCTCGGCACTAGACTTTTTAGGCTCATTCCATTCCTAATGATACAAGCTTTCTTCGATTGCGATGTTATTCAGTTCCGAGCATATTTACGGCCGGTATGAGACGATATATGAAATTAGTTTACTATTGACAACTTCATAAATATGCATTTTGTACCCTATTTTGCAAATATTTTGTTGTATTTCTTCAAGTTTCTGGTAGTCCTTTGTACATTCTCGACACTGACACCACAATCTCCGTTCTACCTGAACACGTTTTTGCAATAAACGACTTTAAATTTCGACATTTAGTGAAAAATAGAGGGTCGCGCGCATGCGCCTCCCTCGCGTTGTGATGTCATAGGCAAATTATATATCCTGCTTCTTTTTAGGGTTCCGTATCTCAAAAGGAAAAAACGGAACCTTATAGGACCATTCGTGTGTCTGTCTGTCTGTCTGTTCGTCTGTCACAGCCGATTTCCTCTGAATCTGACAGATTAAGTTGAAATTTGGTACACATATGTATTTTTTCTGTCCCAAACATGAACGTGTATCGTAAATAAATGAATTTTGAATATGGGGGTCACTTTTGGGGCAAATGAGAAAAAAGAAAACGTTTTGCTGGCAATACCGAGTGACATGAAAGGACTTGTTGCGAGGATCTCAAATATATTTAATTTATAATTTTAAAATAAATACATTTAAAGATATTTAAGAAAATATGTGAAAATTTACCATTACCCCTTATCTCCGAAACTACTGAGCCGAAAATTTTGAAAAAAAAAAATACAGAGAATAGTCTAATCTATGTTTAAACCTATAATGAGTCCATGGTCTTAAAATAAGATAGTAAATCTCTCAATATAGTGCGTACAAACTTACATTTGCAGTTGGAATGCATCGGAAAACAATAGTTTTCAAATACAATGTTAAGTTTGCATTTGGGATAAATTGATTCCAACTATGGAACCCTTCATTGTGCGTGGTCCGACTCGCAGTTGGCCGATTTTTTTATAAATAGCACCTATCTTTTGCGTGCTCAACCATTACTCTAGCATTAAAAGTCTCGTAATTATTAGCGACTAGCTGCGCCCCGCGGTTTCACCCGCATAAGTCTCGATCCCGTGGGATCATCGGGATAAAAAGTATCATATATGTTAATCCAGGTTATAAACTATCTGTGTGCCAAATTTCATCTAAATCTGTCCAGCCGTTTGAGCGTGAAGAAGAGACAAACATACACACTCACAAACTTTCGCCTTTATACTATTAGTATGATTGAAACCTTACATGTTTTTGCCGGTCAGAAATACTGAACTTACTACCAGTACTCTAAGCCAAAAGACGTTTTTAAAATCATAAATATGTATTATACTCTTCTCTCTGTGATTTTATTTATAAAATATAATATTATAAATACACACATCAAAAGTGTCTAGGGATCAACATATATTTTTGCAATAACTTTTCTCCTGATTGATATTAATTAAAATTTTCTTTAAGGATTCATCAAATAAAGTGTTTTCGTTTGTCACAGTAACGATAAACCAAGACACCTTTGCATTAATAAAGAAATTTGCCATTTTCCTAATAAAGGGATTTTTGACATTTGAACCACTAACATTAAAGTTCGAAAAAAAGACTGAAATAACAGTTTTCTTTAAAATTTTATTGGGTAACTTAAACAATTAATAATCCGTGTTTCTACCGCGAACACTAACAACACAAGAACATCGGTTTGGCATACTCAAAATGAGTTCATCCAAATCACGCTGTGGAATGGCCGCCCATGTTCGTTGCAACAACAAAAAAAGGTCTTCTTGCGACTGGATACCCTCCATATTCGGCAGAGCTCTTCTCTGTAGCATATCTCATGCATGCTCAATCGGGTTCAAGTCTGGCGACTGAGCAGGCCAGAGCAGGACATTGATGTTAGCTGCGGCGAGAGTCTGTCTTACAACTCTTGCGGTGTGCGGTCGTGCATTATCATGCATTAACTGAAATAAGGGACCGATTTGCACTTGTAGAGGAACGATGACGTCAGATACAATCGTCTCAGCATAAATTTGAGCGTTGAGGTTGCCTCTGATCCAAATCAACTCAGTTCTTCCGCCGATCCAAATACCCGCCCATACCATGATGGTTCCACCACTATAAGGATGGACTTCCTGGCAGGATTTTAATCGCTGTTGGCGTCCAGGGGTTCTCCAGTGTCGTATACGTCTTGTATCCGGTCTCATACCAAAACGAGACTCATCAGAAAAGCACACGAAACGCCATTGTTCTTCTGCCCAATTTCTGTGTTCAAGAGCCCATTGATATCGAATCCTACGATTGTGCATTGCTATAGGTGGTACCCGTAGCGGTCTTCGGGAATGAAGGTTCACTTCATGCAAGCGGTTTCTGACTGTTTGGTCGCTAATTAAGTTCCCTGAAGAGTGATGAAGCCTCACGGCTAACATCATGGCGGTTATTGTTGGAGCTCTTCGAGTTAAGATTTGAATGTATCGGTCTTGTCTCCGTGTGGTGCAGCGATACCATCCTCCATGGCGCTCAGCCACGGTACCAGTGCTTCGGTAACGTGTCCAAAGTCGACTGATAACACTCTGACTTGTATTCAGAGCTAAAGCCACAGTACGTTGCCGGGAACCAGCTTCTATCATTCCCACGGCTCTGAGCATTTCTTCCCTGCTTAAATGACGTCGCCGCTCCATAATAACGTTGGTTTTAATCAGTAGTAGGGAAACAGTAGCACTAATAATGTCTTCAATGCGTTGTATGTTTTTATAGGGAAAATATTGACAGCTGATTTTCATCTTTTACTCGAATTTGATTAACAGTTCCTGTTTCAAATTATGAAATGCACCAAAAAGGATCCATATAAATTTATATAATCATAAATTTATTACAAAGCCACATCTCAATCTCAAGAAATCCGCATAAAAATGCTTGATCCCTAGACACTTTTGATGTGTGTATTTATATAATATTATTATTTTATTAATATTTAATATAATATTATTAATTTAATATTATTAAAAAAGTTGATAACCCTACCCCTTCCCCCAAAATTAATTCCTGGCTACTGTCCTGTCCAGGAGTACTGCTTTCAAGAATCAAGCCCTTAATGAGAGCCTCCTGTGGTCTTGGTCGAGGCTATCCGCTAGACCAGTCGTTCCCAAAGTTGACTGGACCGCGACCCACCTAACAAAAACTTCAAAATTCGGGACTCGTCTGTTGGCTGTCATGATGAAAAAAGGGGTATAGTTAACTATAATTAAGAATAAAGGACTGTTCAAATACGAAAAAAACATTCACTTACAATCGACTTTTTTTAAGCGTAATTAAATACAAGGAGTGCTATTTCAATGAGAAGGATGTATTTGCTTCCTTTTGTTATCATTACAGCTTTGGCATCAACTTCAATTTGAATTACTTTTAATCGCAATGAGATTGATACGTCCAATTTATTTCGGGATTCAATATTAATCAGAGATGAAAATAAATTTTTCAAGGCTCTCCCAATATTCGCTCGCGACCCATAGTTTGGGAACCACTGCGCTAGGCCATTTACCGTAACGATTATTTATCAGTCCAATAATTGCACTACTACGTCCCACATGTCGACAACCTTGTGAGCTAAGTCAGCAGAAGCTGTCTACTATTGACGCCAGTAGCTCGCACCGTGTAACCAGGCCTAAATGGTCAAGCTGTAATCTTCACTATGGAAAACAGCGCCACCTATTTTCAAGGAAATCATTTGCAAGAGGACTGTTTTTGTTTTGTAATAGTTTTACATTCAATCAATAGATGTCACTGTATGTTCTTAAATTCGGTATTGGGCTGCAAAAATAAAAATTGCGTAATAACAATGTTAGGGGCAATGCTAATACGGTGGAGGTCTACCCAGCTTGGGCGGAGCATCGCCGTGTCCTCGTGGAGGCGATCGGCGGCGGTGATCTCTCGCGTCCGGCCCTGGTTCAGGCCATGGTACGGAGCGAGCAGAAATGGGAGGCCGTCACCTCCTTCTGCGAAGCTGTAATGCTCGCGAAGGAGGAGGCGGAACGCGTGAGGGAAAGGCAAATTTCGCGCCCTCACGCCCCTAACCGCCGCAGGAGGAGACGCCCAGGGCGTCGAGAATCGCGGGGCGATTTCCGGCCACCGTAGGCGCGGGCTTGCGGGCGGTGAGCAATGGGTGGCTCACCGTCCGATAAGGACCAGGCCCGGGTCGACGGCGCGTTGTGTTCCACACGCGCCTCAAAGAGGTGTCAGCAGATTTGAAGGGGTCCACTAGGGCCGATGCCTGCCGGGGTTGCGAAGAAAACCGAAAGGGAGATCGTGGCCCCCGGCAACAGGGCAACCGTAGGAGCACGGGTGGGTTTTAGTCAGTAAGAGTCTGACACGCCCTCCCGCTCCGCCCAGAGCGGGAGAAGTTATTTGATGATTTCCCACCCTCAAAAAAAAGGGGCAATGCTAAACAGTAATACCTGGCTACAATATTATTCCCTCTGCAGGGCAAAAGCCTTTTTATCCCGAGAAAGAACGAGCATTTATCACCAGGATTGCTCAATGTCGGCCATTTCTAACTATTTGTGTCAGTGATGTCTAAGATAGTTTTTTTAGTATTTACATGACTATCTTAGCTAGTCATTAGAATGTCTAGATTAAAGAATAATACAATTTAAAATGCTACAAACCGAAAATGATAAGAATGTTTGATACCTACACAGTCCACACTAATATATTTTTAAGGTTCCGTAATCAAACGCTGACTCCGGGCTTTGACTAAGAAATTCCTAATGAAAAAACCTAATGACACTCACTTTGCTTTGTCTTTTTTTTTTTTTGCTTTGATAAGCCGAGCGTTGAGGATCCAACGCACTGGGACGCACTCTCGTCCCAGCGCGTTGAAAAACACACTGTTGGTTTTTCAACTCTCGGCACTATGCAGAGCGTTGAAAACCCAGTGCACGAAAAAAAATCGCCGCGATTTTATTACGTCCGTGCGAACGTCGGCTTACTGGGTAGCACGATACCGCTTGGTAAGACTGGTTCTCAAACTTACGGGATTCTGATGACCCGTAAAGACTATCAAAGATCCAAGAATGACAGCCGGAACCAACGACTTAACGTGCTTTCTGAAGAACGGAGGTGTCTCGATATGTATAGATGGTCACCCATCCACGAGCCGACCGCGGCAAGCGTAGCTTAACCTTCGATCGACCCGTGCGGCTGTTATTATTTAGCCACAAGCCCCTCTCTATTATTTTGATATGTTATGATTTACGGCAGAATACAGTGAAAACCGTTTAAGTATAACGACTTCGCTTAAAACTCGTTTACATAACAGTTTTTTTGTTATATCGTTATATCGGCTTTAACAACCGTAATCTGACGGTCCCTTCAAAATATAAACGGTTTTCACTGTACGAAACAAAATTTGAATTCTTCACTATGATCGCCAACCTGAAGTTTTTTTTTTTTTTTTGTGGTAAGCTGTTTTTACACTCTAATCAACATATTGTAATTTGTATTGAATTACAATTGCTATAAGAGTCTCTTATATTTGTACCTAATATCCTTTTCATTTCCATAGTTATCGAATTTAGACAGCTCTAATGTTCTTGATGATTACCATTGATATCTGCTGGTATTAAACAGGGCTGAATTATAATAGAAACTTAGGTATACGGCCCCGTTCACGGCATCGTAACACAAGAATAAAAAACGAGTAGTAATAAGCATTAAAAATGTGTAGGTATAGGTAGAATTACCTGAAAAGATCCTTTGGATAATATAAAAATAAGAAATCTTGCTTTTCCTACTATTATTAATACACGCAGTACAACAATTTGGCATTTTTTAAATCAAAAACTAAGTCGACGTTCGCACGGACGTACCTAATAAATTCGCGGCGGGATTTTATCGCGCACTGGATTTTCAACTCTCGGTGTTAAGACGAGCGTGGGCTAAATGTTCGCGTCGCTCGTATCGTTGCCGCTGGCACACAGCATCATACCCCTGAACTTTGTCTTCTGATTTTGCCGGCTCAAACCAGTTTGGCCTCAAGCGGGCGCCGGTGCACCCCCCGCACGCCTTGTCTGTAACACTGCACGCCAAGGCTCGAAACCGGTTTAAAAAATACCGGTGAGAACCGGTTTATTTGGGTTTTACTCAGAACTTTTCTTAAGAACGTGAACGTTTTAAGAACTTTATTTCAACCTAAATTAACCGGTTTATACGACGAGCGGCATGTCTGTAAACGCGTTGCAACTTGCGACTACGTGTGAGGATGACGCGCAGTTTAAAAACTAAATAAAAACCGGTTAATATTGTTCTAAACCGTTTAATCCGAAAAAACCTTTATGTAAAGACTCTTTCTACGAGCTAAACCGAATGTAAAGGGTTTTGCGTCAAGTACATAATAACGGTTTAAAAATTAAACCGGTATCCGAGCCTTGGTCTGCTCCTTTTTTATTAGTCTTGTGCTCATAGGCCGTGGCGTGGTCCAAAAAACTCCTTACATTTTTCTCCGTAGTCGCTGTCGCAAGGCGCGTGTCGCTTGAGCGTGTTTTTTAAGTTCTGAGTTGAGCTACACGATTACTGACAAATGCGTGCATGGAATGGAAAGGTCAAATCTGTATAGTTTTTTCCTCAAAAGACCATTTCAGACACAAATCTACATGGTCCTCAAATGAAATTTTGGCGTAAGTTCACAATATGCTTAGAGGAATTCTAAAATTATTGTTGGCAATACTGCTGAACTAAATAAAGCAAAGTGCTGCCGGGCGGCCGGGACACATTGTTTTAGCTTCATTGGTGTTCTCTAGAGTTCTATTTGTTATATTTTGTGCCGAAGGTTTCAAAATTTGGTTTTAATAGACGATTGCAACCACATATGACAAAAAATGGGATCCTAGACATATGATAATGTACACAGATATGATTCTAGGGGTCATATATGTAGGATAGGAGATAGGATCCTATATATAATAGTGTAATACCCCGCTATGGCTTGAAAAATATACTTGACAACATTTCAACTAAATCATTCAAAACATATTATGCAATATAGCTTTTTTTTTATGTCGAAAGTGATGTGGAGCGCGCGTCAATGTCAAACCGCGGGGCTTGACAGTTAAAACGTTACAAAATGGGCGGCGCTTCATCGTAATTTCTAAAATATTATTATTAATTTAAAAAAACCTTTTTAATGCATAATAAATCAATAATGCGTCTAATTTACGGCAGCGCTCCTTGAAGGGAGAGTCCTATTAGAGGCTGGATGTACGACGCGTTGCGTGAGCTCAGCACAGAACACGCAAGTAAACTACTCAAGGTCACTGGCATTTAGTCTCGTCTTAATTAACCCTTATCACCAAAACACAGTAGTTTTGCTTGAAGGCACACATAGATCATTATATATCTGCCTAGCCTTTCCTAACTATTTTTATGGTAGACTTCCAGTTTAATCGGATGCAGCTGAATACCAGTATTTTACATGGAGTGACTGCCTATCTGACCTCCACAACCTAGTTACCGGGTAACACGATGCCCCATGGTAAGACCTGCAAATTGCAATTAAATAATAATACCAGCTTATAACTGTCCCACTGCAGGCTAAAGGCCTCTTCTCATATAGAGAAGGGACGAGCATTGATCACAACGCTTGCTCAAGACGGGTTGGTGATTGCAGACTTATATTAAGAGCATTTATTCTGAAAGTGGGCAACATCGCAAATAGATGTCAAATATTTCGTTGATTTGATTACTTTCGCAATATTACTGTATGGAAATAAGAAATGTGGCTAACTAGCGAACTAGAATAATAATAATGAATTGCATTTATAACACTGAATTTGATGTTGTAACCGTTTTAGGTGTAAAAAAGGCATTTGGAAAGTTTCCAAATACTTTTTTTACATCTAAAATTTAATATTCGGTGTTACGATATTAATTATTGCATTTTGTAATCAAAATTTTAGTTCCCTAGTTAGCCACATTTCTTAATCCCTACAATAATATTGCCAAATTAATCAAAACACGTAAATATTTGACATCTATTTACGATGTTGCCAACTTTTAGAATAAACCCTCATAACTACTAGCAATTTGCCCGCGTCTTTCTCCGCGCCAATCTGCACTACAGCAACACCTATCTTGTCCGAAACTTTCAAGCTGGAACCAACCATACACATTCACAAAATTTCATTGATATCGGTTGGGCGGTTTCGAATATAATCCTAGCTTTTGCCCGCGCGGACGTCGGAAAATATCCCACGGGAACGTACTACCGGGATTACATACCTAATAGCCGAGGAAAAGATCATTGGCTCCTAGCGTTGCCCCCGCCGCCATCAACCATTATTATTGTTACGTATAATTTTGAATCTTCGATATCATTACAAACTTTTTCAAAGTATTTATTTTAATGATATAGTCAGGGCATATTTTAATCAAAATTAAATACCCTATTTATATATCATAAGTAATTATTAATATTATTATTTTTTATTCTTATTATTGGTTATGGATTAATATAATACCGGTAAAAATAGCTTTGGAAATAACAATTAAGTTTTTATCAAATTCTGAAAGATAAAAGTGGTTACTGTGGGTCATCCTTATAGAAAGATTATGTTATCGCAGACTTGTTTGTTGAACTTTTTAAGATGTACAATCCTGTACAACATAAATTTTATGTATCTCTTACGGTTTATGTGGCGCACGCCAGTAAAGCAGCCAAGCGCCAGTTGGCAAGATTTTCTCCGATATCTTCAACAATAATCGTTATATATCAGCCAATTTACAATTAAAAAAAAAAAACAAATCAAATCTTTTCTCTTTAAAATATTAGTTAGATTAGTTTAGATAAGTCCAGGTTTCCTCACGATGTTTTTCCTTCACCGATGTCAGAATATCCGACATAAACTCAGGAAATAGGTAGATACCATGTGAATTCAAAAAGTGACATTTGTACAGTCAGCCCCAAAAAGATGTACGGACGAGGAACCATTTTATTGTCAACAACTTTTGTATAGGTAAAAAAATATTATATACAATTTATTTCACCAAACTCATCTATACACCCTATGACCAAAACAATGTTCACAGTGATAGTTCCGGAACAAGTAACAAGACTGATAACGTCATATGACTTACATCAAATGACACGTCTTTAGCTTGAACAAGATTTTTATTTTTGTCCTTTTCATTTCATGCGTGACGTCACTGACGTGTCATTTATTTTTGATTTGAAATACAAATAGGTAAATTTAAGTTGGACACTCACCGGGTATTCGCGTGTAATAAAAATTACATGATTTGATTTTGAGCATTGCTTTAAAATACTGCGCCAGCTCGATGCACTGTCTAAGGAGCATTTACTTTCGTAACCGCTCGAACTGTGAGTATTGGTAAGTGTAACATCGACTCAGTTGTAATGCTCGGTTGTCCGCACATCGAATTCACACACATTCGTAACATTGCAGCAGTGATACTGCAATGTTACGAATTCGAAACATTCCAACAGTGCGTAATAATGTATTACATCATTACAGGTACGCACTGTAATGATCGCCGGGACGCATTCACTGATGAAATACTCGAATCTGATCTGTTACATTACACGCAAGTGCTTCCGGTGACTGACTACCTTAAGAAGTGAACTTTGTCATTAGAATAATAATATGTCAGTCTGAAGTTGTCAAACTTTTATGACATCGTATTTTCAACTAAATACTTATTTCTAACATCTCCTCTCGAGGTTGAACTTTTGATTTCAATCAGTCAATATCTTTATTGTAGGTCATAGGTAAGTACATAAAACAGGTATAAAAAAATTAAATTGTGATCAGCTATGTCCCGCCCTAAGGAACACGGGTGGATTTTAGTCAGTAAGAGTCTGACACACCCTCCCGCTCCGCTCAAAGCGTGAGAAGTATCTGATAATTTCCCACCCTAAAAAAAAGGGCATACAATAGTTACTTGGAAATTAAATTTACATTATTGATGTAAATTAATAGAATTTCGCATACAAAAAGATAAAAATAAAACGGAACGAATTTAGATACACATCAGTGGGACACTGAACGTATCATTACTGAGGGGGACTGTAATGGAGAAGTGATTTGTCTGATAGATAGTCTTTTATAGAGTAGTAGCACTTGTTTACTAACAGACCATGGAGATCCTTCTTTACCCATGTCCGTAATTATTATAATAGGCCCCGGAATATTATTAAAGATGCGTGAAGCTGTACAAAATATACTTTCATACATTAGATGACTCTTGCTAGCTACTGTGCGCAATTTGTCCTCACGCCGTTGCATGTAGTAATTATACATGTCAATGTTATTTTTGACAAATACTGCTGCCTCAAATATATGGCAGTGTTAATACGTTCATCTTTAAAAAAAAATGGTTTAAAGGAGTCGGGCTCAAAAACCTGATGCAACATTTTTGAGAAATGAAAGCACGCTCCTTGTCTGTACCTTAAATGTGCCCCAAAATATTACACCGAATCGAATGATTACTGTATACAAGGTGACAGGGAATACTTCGAAAACATCGACGCGAATACTGTTACCATGGATTCAGTATATGATTCTAAACCCCCCTTTTTTGTGAGTGGGAAATTATCAAATAACTTCTCCCGCTCTGGGTGGAGCGGGAGAGCGTGTCAGACTCTTACTGACTAAAACCCACCCGTGTTCTTTCAGTTGCCATGTTGCTGGAGGCCACGATATCCCTTTCGGACTTCATCGCAACCCTGGCAGGCATCGGCCCTAGCGGACTCCGTCAGTTCTGCTAACATCTCTTTGAGGCACGCGTGGAACAAAACGCGCCGTGGACCCGGGATTCTGAACCCCGCCCCCCGCGTTGAAATTATTCGCCAGTATTTTTTTTTATCATCTGTTCATAGAAAAGTGTAATACCTACGCGGTCAAAATGTATGGAACAGCTGATTTAAAAAAAATAACCGACGAAAAATTTCAACGCCCCCTGCGTTGAAATTTTTCAATCATGTACTGAATCCATGGTAACCGTTTTCGCGTCAATGTCCCTGCCACCTTGTACATATTGGTGAGACTTATATAGATTATGATGTTTTGGTCATATAGGGTATATAGGTATTTTGGGACAAAATGCTTACATTGTTTTTGTCAAATAAATTGTATACTACGTTTTGTACCTATACGGTGGATACAATGTTATGTAACAATGGTTGTGGACAATAAAATGATTCCTTGTCCGTGTATACATCTTTTTAGGGCTGACTGTACTTGCCCGGATTTGAACCATAACCGTGCATGAGAGCCGAGGGCTTAACCACGAGGTAAAAAAATTAGAATTTCGCGGGTTACCCACTCTACCCAGGTGCTTTCGCCTTTAGTTGGTTTCAAGTAAATTAAAAAGAGTTCTAAAAACGTAAAATTTAGGCAACCTTAATACATGCCTGTTACTCAAACAGTTCTTTAATATAAATGGCAGGAAAATATTGAATGTTTTAGTTTGTATACTACTAGGTGTACCTAGTTGTGGTGTCTGAAACCTTGCCTTGAAGATAATTACGGTTATTCAAAATGAAACTAGTTTGTTTTCTCATTATTTCACTCGTGGCGGTTGTCTACGCAAGTCACTCAGGTGGTAAAGGTAAGTTATTCTACCTATCGTATGATAATTTTCATCTGGAGAACCATTGTTAAAGAGAGGAAAAAAAGGATGCGAAGTGTCAAACGATTTTGAACCCTATGCGGTGCAACTTTTGCTGTCAACAATGGTTATGGAACGGGCCAAGTATTTGGTTTTGAGTATCTTCTTCTGGATTTAAATTTTGACCTCATTTTCGGTGTCAGCACCCCCGAAAACCATGAAAAGACATCCAGGACGGAAAATACACAAATAACGAATTTCATTTCAATATTTTGTTCTACATTTTGTTTTCGTTTTTAGATCCCATTTGCCTGCAACGCCCTGTAACGGGACTCTGTCGTGGTTATTTCCCTAGGTAAGCTCCCATTTATTTTAACATGAAAAGCAACTTCATCATCTATGTCTGCCGCAAGCGCGACTGTTTACCCTGAAGGGTTCGATTCCCGGGTGCAACCAGACAAAGCGATCGATTGACGTCGAGGTTCTACTCAAAGGCCCTCATACATCATTTCACTCAAACTATGCTGTCGTCGATTGACCCCTTTTTATTTATTAAATTAAATTATTATATACACAATTAAATATATATAATTAAATTAACATAATTAATTTATCATCACGCCTGTAATTCCCGAAGGGTATGGCAGAAGTCTGCCTTTTTATTTATTTTATTGAAAATACCTAATGAAATAGTATATGAATACTAAATCGCTCATTATCCTAAATGGAATGAAGAAAAGATACTTATCAGAATGGGTTTTTTTTTTTGATTGGATATCCTTTTTTTATTTTTTTTATTAGGGCTTCTTGTAGTTGACCTCTGAGATCATGACTACTTAACCGGGCTTTCCTGTGGGTGCCTTAAGCTACTACACTTAAAACCTTCAGCCAGGGCTTATTCAACTATGCAAATTAAAACTAGGTGAGCGCTACCCCTGTGGGGTACGAACCTTGGCTTAGGGCGTCAACTGGAGGGAGGACATCAAGGATGGGACGGGCTGGTCGGTTTTCCTTATTGCTCGTTTTACTCTGCACACTTGGCGAATGAGAGCTAGACCGAAAAAACTGTAACATTTCAACCGTCACGACGTGTGTAACGTAACAAAAGTGTGGAAGAGCTGAAGGAATTTCGTTCCAACCGGGACGACAACTCCCTTTTTTAAAAATTTAATGTCTTTTACACCATAATCAGACTATAACGTTCCCACTGCTGGGACACAGGCCTCCTCTCGGTGAGAAGGAGTGGGCCGTAGTCCACCAAGCGAGCCCAGTACGGGTTGGTGGATGTCACACGTCTTCGAATTTTTGGTTCTAGAACATGCCAGTTTCCTAATAAAGTTTTCCAACACCGTTTTGAGAGCATTCTTATGATGAAATAATTTTCACAAATTAAAACGCCAGATTTGGTTCGAACCTAAGCCTAAACCTAACCTGGGTTTTCACTCGTAAGTTGTGGTCATTACCACTGGGTCACTGCTGAGTCTGATTTTACCACTTTTCTGTAAAATTGGCGAATACAGTGTGATATTTTTGTTTCAGATATTATTACAACTGTCATTCTAAGAAATGTGAAACATTCGTCTATGGTGGATGCGGTGGCAATAAGAACAATTTCATGACTGCGCACGAGTGTTGTAAAGCTTGTCATGCCTAAGAGTAACTACTGAGGAAATCTATTAATATAAAATATATCGTTGTTCTCAAATTGTTGGTTCTTGGTACGAAAATAATTATCGCATGTTACACTCTGTTCACTTGGCGAATGAAAACTAGACCGAAAAAAGTGTAACATTTTGACAGTCACGACCAGGGATGTTGCGGATATTCGCATCCGCATCCGCAATAGCGGAGTATCCGCATTTATTTAGACTTAATGCGGATGCATATGTGGGTGGAAAAGGGTGAATACCTATAAGTAAAATTATAATTAGCAAAATGGAAATTATAATAATTTAAATCATCAATATAGCTCTAAATCGTCACACTTTCATGAAATAGTCGTATCCATCAAACACATAAAATTTCTAGAGCTATATAGATTTTAAAAGATTATCATTTAGTGATTATTTTATTATTATAATTGCCGCGAATTGAATTATGATCAACATACAAAGAAACAGCGCTGCAATTACTAAAAACGTAAGAAATTTTGAATTTTCCCTTGCCGCCTTGACTTGGATCCCTTAAAAAAACCGGCCACCACAATCCGCATCCGTGGATGTTAAAAATCTGCATCCGCAACATCACTGATCACGACACTTTTATTACGTAACAAAAACGAAAGGAACTTCGTTCTCATTGTTTTTCTTTTTCTATTAAACTTCTATAATTCTTACTTAATGTTTTCGTTTTAATTGTCTTGCTGTTTCTTTTAATTATTTATCTACATGTTGCTATCCCAGAGACAAAACGTTTTATGTGCCTCTAATGCGTTGGAAAGACAGAGGCGGTGGCACAGTAATTTGATTATCAGACATAAATGCTAATGTTTTCTTTTTTTTTCTTTTTTTACGTTATCAAAGATTACGGCGACACACAGTGGAACGAATGTATGGAAGCGGTTGGACGTAGACATGTCCGAAAAATAAGAGTAAAATTATGACAAACTAATGATGCCATCTTATTCGATTACTTAATGCCTTCATAAATTGTGGTGATGAATTTCTTCATAACTCCCATATTTCGGGAGTAATTTGAGAAAATGTGAAATTTTACTATGAAAATGAGTGTATTGAGCTCTCTCCCTCCTGATTCCGGGCTTGTTTCAAGTAGCGGTCTCTAATATCGTAATGCTATTACTAAGAGCTATATTTAATACTAAGACACATAGTGCGCCAAATGTGCACTTTCTGGGATAAAAGGAAATGAAAATTTAAAAAAAAAAACGTTTTTTCCCCATTTGTATTTACTTTAAACCGCAGACAGACTTATTAAGAGGTCTATAAATATATTATATATATACAGAAATATATATTAACAAAAATATTCACAAGAACTGATGAGAGTATGACTTTTAAGTAAGTTGATAATAAATTACCTAGTTTCATTAAAAGTACAATAAATAATTAAGACGTAAGCTCTAATTTACTAAGTTACACATTTTAAAACAATAACATCATTTAATTATCTTCGTCATCATCATCATCATCAATTAATTCAAATTCAGAATCGATGTCCGCTAAATCATTTATGTTAACAAATTCGATATCACTTTTCTCAGAATCCGTAAGCTCATAAAATTCCTTAAAAGAAGATTTTTTTACAAACTTATTTCCTTTTGGACGGATACTTGTAACAAGTGGATCAGAAGACAGTAAAAGATTGTGCATAATATCTTCATTGCATGAGATACTGCTATGCTTTCGAGAATGCCCCTCTCTATATTTTCTAAAATCTTTATTTCTAGCCTCAGATGCCTCTTCGGATAGAAAACCAATGGGCACAATTGACATGTTCTGAACTATGTCTGGCCCATGCATTAAAATTTTATGAAGTGAAGAAGGCATATAATACCATGGGTATAACTCCACGTAAAGCTTAGCAGTATCAAAGCAGAACTCTCGGAATTTAGTTACGTTGATCTTCTCTCCTGATGAAATACACTGCAAGATCACACAGATTTTTCTTAAAAGCATAGCATCTATTCCGGTCAGTTCAGCAGATTTAGTGTAGTTTTCAAAAAATCTCCTTGCCGAGTTGCCATTGTTGGTGGATCCACTGCCTTGTTTCACAACATCGAGAAGTAAGCCCGTTTCTCTTCTTACAGCCTCTTGAACTCTTTTCTTCCTGTCATCAACTTGCCTTTTTGCTATATCACCCCTTACTTGCCATGATTTTATGTCTAATTTGTAGGAAATGTGTAATAAGCATTCCATTGAGCGAATCCAAGCGTGAAGGGTGCTTAAGCTATATTTATACATGTCCTCGTTTGCGTGTTTATCTTTGATTAACTCTAAATTATTCATTTCTTTAGGACAAGCCTTGCATATGTCACACACTGAAGCTGCTGTATTGGATATAATGGAATGAATTTTACCATCAATCATTGTCAACAGCAGTTGGTGTTTGACACTAATTCCATCAGTGATGGTGGATGGAGTTAAGGCTTCAATCTCTGCTTCGATTTCAGCCATCTCTCTCTGCACATTTTCTTTGGTTTCCTTTATAAACTTAAACAATATTGGCCGGCAAAATGAAATGGAAGATGGTCGCTCGTTTTCCCAAATTGTTACACCTTTTGAGACGAGCCGCAGTGGTACAAGACTAATCATAAAATTACTAGCAAGATCGATTTGCTCATCTTCACTCGTCCTTTGATGATAAATGCTTTGGCTAGATGATCCGTCAAAACCCCATTTGCTGGTCAATACGAGCTGTTGATTGGGATCAACAGGGGTTTCTAACGACCTAATAAGTCTTCTTGAGGTTAAATCCATCAAGGCTTGTAATTTGATTTTTGCAGAGCTCTCTGTAACTGTGAGATCTTCTTTGGCCGGATAGCACTTAATTTTTTCTTTAACCAACATGTAGTAACTCGGGTATTGAAGAGCTCCTTCTTGAGTGTTGAAATCCCGAAGAGTGTTATAGCGCCATTTCGATAAGTTCATCGATACATAAAGAGCCAATGCCTTCAAAGGGGATATTTCCCGTACCTGAATTGATTTACCTTCAATGAAGGCTTTGATTTTTGAGGCCTCTTCTGGATTCTCCGTCAAGTATTTCATAACATAAGCTGTATCGCTTTGTCCTGCCTTTTGAAGCGCCCTTTCGGCCGAAAACATAATTTCAGCGCTGCTACTGCTGCATGAAAGACTATCTTCAGTGGTGCGTCTTCTTTTTTGCCGGTTACTAAGGTCCTCAAAAGATTTACGAGGACTAGGATGTGTACAAGTTGAAGCATCAGATTTAGCAGGAGAAATTATGGGCTCCATGACGTCACTTATATTTTCTGTAGAAGGTTCCATATTTTCATTCTGTAATTCCGGCCATTGAATTGCAGCCTGTAGCCAAATCTCATGTTTCTTCCGAAACTTATCTGTGCTTCTTCCAGACTGTGTCCATTTTGCATAAATGCGGTAGCAAAATCGACGACACCAGTCTTTTAAACTTGTTTCAGCACTTTCACATAACTGAACACAACTGTTATCTTTTAAAACACTGAACAAATAGTTAAAGTCGCGTAAATCTTTATGTGCGCGTGCGCATAAAGCAACGTGAATATCAAGATTTGTATTAAAATTTGGAAAATACATTGCGAGATTAGCTTGGATACAACGAGGTGTAAATCAACACTGATTTTAAAGTTACTAATAGTGACCTATTTATATAAAATCCAGGTATCCCAGGTATCCTTTGTTAAATATTGCAAGGTAATTAGTTATTGTGATAATTAGTAAATGATGCATGCTAAATTAGTGTATTAAGAGCCATTTAGTAATTAAATAATAGCAATGTTCTTATCAGTAATCATTAGTGCATCAGTTTTATATGTAAACCTTAAGTCCCTAATTATATATCCTAATTAGCTTATATCTTCTCTAATTGGCTGATCAGAAATGTTATTGTAATAAGGTAAACCTTTAGAAAAACGGTTTTAATCAACAAAATAAACAAAAAATTAAAAAATTGTGTTATAAAATAAACATCACTCTTTATCCCAGAAAGTGCACATTTGGCGCACTATGTGTCTTAGTATTAAATATAGCTCTTAGTATTAGCATTATGATATTAGAGACCGCTACTTGAAACAAGCCCGGAATCAGGAGGGAGAGAGCTCGATACACTCATTTTCATAGTAAAATTTCACATTTTCTCAAATTACTCCCGAAATATGGGAGTTATGAAGAAATTCATCACCACAAGTTATGAAGGCATTAAGTAATCGAATAAGATGGCATCATTAGTTTGGCATAATTTTACTCTTTTTTTTCGGACATGTCTACGTCCAACCGCTCCCATACATTCGTTCCACTGTGCGACACATTGAGTTGAAATGTGCCATAACGTCACGAGTATATCGATTTTACTTGTGGCCGTAGCGACGCCCACTACCCAACTTTAATGCGTTTTATACACGACATTTTTTATTAATATGTTAAAGTAAAAAATTCGAGTCCAATTTTTTAATTTTTTTATTAGTTTTTTTTTTTTTGTCCCAGACATCATCACTATTTCTTTACTTGTATTTATAGCATTCCTTTTCCAATTTTTTTGTAGATGTCCAACGAATAATGTAGCCACACAGTCTGGGTAGTTCTGTCGTTAGCCCCATTTAAACCAGGGTGCAAATAGTCGCGCATGACTGGCAAAAAAGAGGGTGTGGTGTAACCTATGTAGGGTTTCACAGACTTCCACAATCATACTGTATTTGGGATGGTTTAGTGATAAATATTTTATACTCCATTAATCTAGTTTTAGCCAACCATCTCTGACACCAGCACGCTTAGCATGATCATAATAGAAACGGGGTTTTGTCTGGTTTTGTCGACGGAATAATATACAAAATAACAAACAATCACAATCTGTCATTTTGTCTATTCTGCCGTCGACAGACGCGTAAAAAACTCATTGCTAAGGTTGTCATGCTACGCGTACTGATTAGTCACTAAAAGGGTTGCCAAACCTATTATATAATATAGTATCCTGCTTTATTAGAGACCTAAATATTATATATTTCTAAATAACAGACGGAACTACTATATTTTTTTTTATACAAAATGGCGAGATGATCGCAATTCTTCGCAATAGGGCCAGTATTAATCTCATAAAAGCTGAATTAAAGGTATTTTGTAACCTTGATTCAGAGTGTAAAAAGATACAAAGTAGCAAAAAAAATGCATTTAAGGCATAAAAATGGTCGCAAAAAGGTGCTTACAGTGTTCCTTTATCTCACTAAGGCCTTCGACACCGTTCCCATTTCTAACCTTTTACTTAAACTTGAGAGAGCAGGCGTCAGAGGACTGCAGCTAGATCTTTTTGAAAGCTATCTGAAAAATAGACTGCAAATGGTGAAAATTCGGACCATTTCAGTGACGAGCTCCTGATATGTTACGATATTCCGCAGGGCAGTATACTCGGTCCTACGCTGTTTCTCATCTTTTTGAATGACCTCTGCTATTTTAATATCACAAATGCAAAAATTGAGTCATTTGCTGATGTACAGCTCCTCCCTTTTTTGCTAACTCGTGGTCTGAACTTCAGATTATTGTACTAAATGGTTTTAATGCTGCCTTTAACTGGCTTGTATCCCACGCTTTAACAATTAACACATCCAAGACGAAATTGATGACATTCTCTATTTTACCAACCTCACAACCTGATATTCCAATCACTTTAAAGGTTCACTCTTGTAGCAGCATACATTCACACACATGTCAATGTTCACTCATTGACACAGTTGATAATATTAAGTACCTACGTATAAATTTAGACAGATATCTGAATTATAAAACTCATGTTAACTTGGTAACAGCCGTCAGAAAACCAATTTATATTTTTTAAACTCTTCAACACGTCGCTAAGCAGTTTGTTATTCAGAATGTATACTACGCCTCATGTCAATCTATTATTATTTATTGCATTAGCTGTTAGGGCGGCGCCACGAAGAGTGCCCTTAAACCGTTGAAAGTGTCCCACAGAGCTATTCTGAAAATTAAACCTATTCGGTTTCCAACCACAAAACTTTACAAAAAATCTGGTGTCCTCAACGTTAGGCAACATTTAATTCTACAAACCATTTTTCTACAAGACGAAAAATAACTTTAATTTCGGAAGTCAGTGTCTTTGGTTTAGAAATTTAGTTTTTTGCCACCGACTTCTGAAATTAAAGTTATTTTTCACTTTGGAGTATTTTTTTTTTAAGACGTTTGTTTTTTTTTGTAAAAAGTTTTTATTTTTCAATTTTAGTTCAAAGTGAAAGTCAAAGTCAAATCATTTATTTCAAATAGGCCCATGTATGGCACCTTTGAACGTCAAAATTTACAAAATAATATAATTGATTCTAGTCGCCCCTTCCAAAAGGTAGTTTTCATATGGAGGAGAATGGGCAAGAAACTCCACCGTTACTCTTTGGAAATGTTTTACAATATTTTGTTTAAGTGCGTACATTCGTTAAATAATTATATGTGAAGACGATGCACCTAGAATAAAATTACTGTACTACAATAGGTAAAAAGAATTAAAAATGAAGCAACGACAGATAATTTAATTATGTGATAGATACATGGTGCTCACATATTTACAAACATTGTAAGTTATGGTACCTACCCCACACAAATTAGAATACCGCTACCTGAAATAACAGTGACAGGAACTTATCATAATGTTATCCACATACTAAGTGGGAATAAAATACGTATTATTGAAGCTAACTCAAAAGCTATTCAAGCAAAGTTAATACAATTTATATGGGACCACCTCGAAAGCATATTCTTTCAAACAAAAAAGAATTTTTTAAATGGGTCCACAATTGACGGAGAAATCGGTGGACATACATAAAAAGCATACATACGCTACGAACATATAAGCTCCTCCTTTTTTTTGGAATTCGGTTAAAAACCCCTCTTACTACTATTATGAAACGACGGACAGACATGATTTGTACTATTCCACAAATTCAGTTTAAATTTGAATTTTCTATCTTGGCTTTGCTTTTGTATAATAAAATTAACGTGTCCCTAAATATCTATAATTTACCACACAGTAAATGCAAACTCGCCCTACGTGTTTCCTGAATAAAACCTACGACGAGACTGAAAATTATTTATTGTCACTTACATAATGGTTACCTCATTTCCTTTTATTCAAATGCACATACATACACACTCACTCTCACACACTCATACACACACACGCGCGCGCAGACTCTCATTTGACTCAGCACATCTATACTCCTCATTCTACTTTGTTTTATTTAATTTTAATTGTAAGATATTATCTTTTGTGTTTTGATACTGTAGTCTCCAAAAAGCATAGAAATATGATTTTTTGTGATAGTCAAATTGGAAGTCGAAACTGTCTCTCCTAAATACAGATTACTCAGTGATCTAGCTAGGAGAGTAGCGATTCACCCAGCAATTAATTGTACCTACACCATGTATGTAATTAATAATGCACACTTTGTAAGTCCCTCTTGTACTACAAAACCTTTGTTCCTAAATAAATTATTATTATTATTTTTAGACTTCCGTACGTCAAAAGAAAAAAAAAGGAACCCTTATAGGATCACTCGTGTGTCTGGCTGTCTGTCTGTCCGTCTGTCACAGCCAATTTGCTCCAAATCTAATGGACCGATTAAGTTGAAATTTGGTCACATATGTATTTTTGTAACCCAAACACGAACGTGTAATATAAATAAATGAATTTTGAATATAGGGGTCACTTTTGGGGAGCAAACAAGAAAATTAAAAAAAAACCTTTTTGCGAGGATCTTATAGTAGATTATTAACCAAGGGGATAAAGCAGTGTCTTCTGTCGCGGGTGACGATTTAAATCGCGAGCGTAACGAAGGACTCGAAGTTTACTCCCGAGCGTAGCGAGGGTGTTAAAAGCGTAAATCACGAGCAAAGCGAGGGATTTAAGACGAGTCCTGAGCGTAGCGAGGGATTTAAGTTCACCCAAGACTAAGACAGCTTTATCACCGAGGAAAATACTCTACTTTTCGTACCATTTGCGAAAAATTAACACAATAATAATATGAGATAAGCGTTTATTAAAAATAATGACAATTAAAAGTAAAAGTTAACATTCGAAACATTGGTCCAATTATTGATAGAGAGAGTTACATTTTTGTTTGGTACATTTATTGTTGATGAGCTGATTTGAGTATTTCTCTGCTCTTGCGTCTGAGGAACTTGCGTTTCATTGTAGATAGCATACGTCGGAGATAGTGGTGGTGGTGCATCGTGAGTTACGGACGAAGTTGATGGTTGTGGCTCTGATGGATTAAGTTTTATATTTTTGTTAATTTGACTGCTTAATATGGTTTTATTCGCCATTGAGCTTTCGATATAACCCTCAGCTACTCCATCAGAGCTCCAGCCACCGTGTCTTTTTATTGACGTAATATCCGCCCCTGAATCCGCCAAGAAAGTCGCCGAAGTTCTTCTAAAGCAGTGACCGGTGTAGAGTTCAACATCTTTAAGTTTTAAATATTTAGCAATTTCCTTTGGCATATTGCTAATTTTATTTTTGCCGATGGCTTGTAGAGTACATTTCCCATTCCGATAGTTTATAAAAAATCTATTGTTTTCCATGTTGGTGGGACGTAATGCTTGGTATTTATGAATAATTTTAGTATATTGTCCTTGTACAATGAATGACCGATTTTTCTTTGTCTTAGTTTCCTTTACATTAATCAGCAGCAACTCATTGGAATGATTTTCAACGTCCTCCACCTTTAAGTTCACATCCGCGGCAAGCACCATTGAGTCCAAAAATTAAGGCCACCTATAACAAAGATAAAAAACAGGTAAATATATATATTAATTACCATTACTAAGATACGAAATATTCATAGTTAAATCATGTATACTTACTTTTGTGGCCAGAAAAATTTCGTCAGGAGCTTCATTAAGAAATTTTTCCACATTTTGAGTCGTAAAAATTTTAGACTTCTTTGCGCAATGCCCTTCTGATTTTCTTTTTAAAAAAACCAGTAATTTCATGAATCTATTTATTTCAATGCTGTGTTTGATGCTTATTGTAGCTTTCAGTTTTGAGTATATGCACCAAAGAATATTCGAATTCTTTGTCTTGGATAAATAATCAAAATAGACAAGAAGTACTGATTCTGAAATTGATAGGCTTTTCGCACTTCTCCACGTTGAAAATTCTTCATAAGTTTTTAAATAATTTTCCTTGGATTTTGTTGGAAGCAAATTATTTATAATTGCGGCAGCATTTGCACTGATGGAATCCGACAATTCACTTTCACTGTCGCTTTGATTTAACATCGTAACGTATTTTTAGAACATTAACTTATTTATAAAAATAAATTAAAATAAACTTAACGTTTATGTATTTGAAGAAAACAAAAACGCGGCAAATTCCTAGACTAATATTTTTTATCGGAAAAGCAAAGGCATCAAAGCTCATACGGCCTCGTTGGTTTTCGTAATTTTATTTAATAATCATAACTGCATAATAAATGCGTATTCCTTTTTCAAAAAGATGTATAATGCTTGCTACTCAATGGTGTAAACAGTTGTAGTTCAGTATAAATTTCGGTAAGTATTCCAAATTTAAATCATATTCTCCCCCTAGAGGATGAATGAAATTCAGTACAATTTTCTTTCCCTGTTTTTAACAGATTAAAAATGACTATTGTTATGTTCGCTTTTTGTGGCATAGAATGTCACTTTTTTGAGCAAGGGGTACGAAAATACTTTTTCATGTGCTTCTTGATTGTAACAATAATTATGGCAATATCACCCAAGGAATCCACGAGACAGGCTCGTCCTAGTGTGGAGTTCATAAGCCTTGTACTTCCTTTGCGTCTTATTTTATTAAAGTACGTAAACCTAGCTAGTAATGTAGATTATAAGGAAATGTAAAGCACTATTTTTTGCAAAAATAAACAACAAAATAAACATACTAATATAATAATATAAATAAACAATATGTAATACAAAACATATTATTAATTAAAGAATAAGAAAAAATCAAAATGAGTAAAAAATATTATTTTACATGGGTTAAAACGTTTGAAAAATTGGAGAATAAACTATAATAGCAATATATTCTTTGGGCAATTGACATTGGTGCCGATTCTCTTGTCACATAAACTAGACTAAAAATCACGAAAATTTAGTTTATTCCCGTCAAACGACGATTTCCCATTCTGAAATAGACTAAAGCGACGAAACTTAAGTACCTATATATTTTAGTTTGACAGTACTAAGATGGCACTGAATAATTAATTTAGTAAAAATTTTGCTATTCCGAATTTGACTAAAAATTGTGATCGTCTAACTAAATCTGACTATTCTAATCGCGATTAAAACGGTGTGGAATAAAATATGAACTAAAATTCACATCAACACCTCAACTTCAGGTGCAAAAACAATACTGTATATTTTTTTTTTTTTGCATATATTTCGAAAATGCAAAAATAATAAAAATTTTGAGCCCTTTCTAAACCTCTTAAACTCTTAACACTCAACATTTATAAGCTTTTTTTTTTCCGAGGCTGACCCCCGCGCGTCTCCGGCTCGAGCCGATCAAAACCTGTCAAACAAGTACCACGTGGACTCGCGATTGTCAAATATGATTTTAGATGTGTCAAAATTATATTTTTATTTAGAGAAATTTTGTTGCAGAATACCTTTAAGATTCTCATAGCCAAAAATAAGGAATTTTAGTGATAGTTTAGTTATTATAGTTCGGTGTACAAGAGAATCGGCACCATTGTTGTCGATAGCCTACGTTAGTGGATCTGCACAAGCACATCACTAACTCGCTGCAAGATCCAGCGGCCGTACTAAGCGATGCATTCGCATATATAAAGTACCGTTTTGTAATTTTTACATTGCTTGTCCAGATACTTAGCGACATGCTGCAAAAATAGTACAGTAGAGTCGCTTTGATATATGAAAATAAGGTAACTTAGCAAGATAATTTTACGTTTTGTTGTTTTTCATGACTTTAAAGACAAATATAATAAAATACTTTTACTTATTATAAGATAAGTGATTCCATGATTTATAAAGTTTTAAGTTTGGCTTCGCGTTTTACAGGAAAACACTGAACAATACCATAATTCTTAAATGTTGTCACGACCGCAGTCGAAAGCGCACTAGTTCGCAGAAACGGCCATTAGCCTGTGACATGAGCACTATGATCACGACGCGACACAGACACGCCCCCTCGCCACTTCTCCTGTTTTTTATATTTCTATGATAGCGACCGATGTTTTCGTGTAAGTTGTACGGCTCATGATAAATGCACGCTGTGTTTGATGGGATAAGGTTTATAATTGTTTGTGTAGTACGTTCTGATTTATGAATTGCGGGTGTGTGACTTCGTATCTATTCCTTTTACTGCACTGCATGTGTGTTTGCTGTTGTAATGCCAATAAACGCATTTTTCTTTTTTGTTTCTTTCTTTCTTTACGTTTAGTTTTTGTGGCGAATGGTGGGTACAACTTGAAGACATTGGGTTCCGATACATTTTCAACCACCGAGCATATATCCTTATTTCTTATATCTATGATCTCGAGATAAGTGTTTGCTACGTCGCAGACGGCTCCCTTGCAAGCTTTTTCACAGTCATTAAGGGTACGAAAATTATTTTGGTTGCCTCCGCAGCCGCCATAGATGAACCGAACACATCGGTCTATAGAAGACTCATAGCCATACCTGAAAATAAATCCAAAATTAACTTTAGGTTCCCAAGAAAGCGGTTACGTCATATTATAACGAGCGTAATAAAAATCTGTCATTTTCAACAGTATTTGACGTTAGGATGTCAAAAAAACGTGTGCGGTCGGGGGTCACTAGAACGGGGGTCCCGTTGTGCGTCCGTTGTCCGTTGGACTGTCTTATGTAATTTTGACGTTCGAAAAGTTCTGATTCTCAGACTAGTTTGAATAAATGACTTTTGAATTCTGAATTTTGTGTCAGGAAGGAAGATCCTTCTCACGTGTGATTTAAAACACTGGGGGGAGACAGTCATAGATCTACATAAAAAAATAATTTATGAAAACTAACAATACTAACCTACTTATTTAAGCCCATTATTACAAACCAGAATACTAACAAAATTATGAACCTCACGCTGTGTCCACATCACCACGTCACAACGTCATTAAAGTGAAACTAGAGAGAGTGCAACTTGTAGACTTTCACACTAACGACCTCGTGATGTGTGTGGACAAGCCCTTAGTCTGAAATAAAGTTTTATTTAATTTAATATCTTTCAGTGCAGCAGTGAACAGTTTCGGAGAGAAATCGTCTCCCTGCCTCACACCTCGCTGTAAAAGGATAGGTGCGTTTTCATACAGACACTTCAGTTCTTCTTAGTGGCTTTTTGGTAGTCCACAAACGCTAGGCAGCAGGTTCACACAGCTTCTGGAGGGCCTTAAGGAACCGGTATTTCACCGGCCTTCAGGAGTTCGGTCTTAATTCCGTCATCGCCCGGCGCCTTGTTGTTTTTAAGCTGCTTCAGAGCTATCCTAATCTCGTTCAGGCTGATGTCCGGGATTTTGAAGTGTATCAGTGTCCATAGAACTTCTCGACCTCTCAAAAGTTTAGGTTTAGACGATACAATTCTGCCATCATCAGTTTTCGGGTCCGTAAGCTCGCTCTGCCCAATACACAGATCTCTTGCAATGACCTTGGAACCCTTGTTCCGCTGTATCACATTCTTAATACATTTAGTATTAAAGCGGTGAAGGTCGTTTTTCAAGGAATTAGACACGTCTGTTGAGCTGTACTTGCGCGTATCGTCTGAAAACTGCAAGATCATCTCGCGCCTCTCCTCCATGGGCTTGAGAGTAGGATCGGAGAGCTTCTTATATTTCTGTTCTAAGATTCGACCGTATGGACAACTTTCAAAAACCCATCGTTCGCCTAACCTTATGAATGATAAATCTTTTCATTAAACTATGGAATCATAATACCTATCAAATGTTTCTGTACTTTGTTTTTTTTTTTTTTGTTTTTCTCTGTTATCGTTGGAAGGCAGACGTTGCCGTCATTAAAAGGATTAATTATGAATTTTGATCAGAATTCACCCAGGTTGCAATCGGCCGAGAGTTGGGGAGTTTTAGGTAGTGATTCAATACCACATACACAATCCATGTACCAAAATTCAGTTGGTTGTCAAATTTTTTATCTTATACTCGTGGGCTACTGTGGAGCGACGGCAGCGGCTTGAAAGGTGTCACAAGATGTATCAATGTTCAATAACTTACCTTGGCATATACCCCATACAGTAAATATTTCCGATTACGCTTCCAAATTTTATTAATGGATCAACGCACCTCATGTCGAAAGCAGCTGAAATAATAATCCCATCAAAAACATAACAATGAAAGTCCCGCAATGCAATTCTTCTACCGCAAAAAGTTGTGGGATCTAATGTAAAGCCAAGTCGGTTAATTTATTGAGTACAAATTATCTATGGGAGCATCTATCCAAACATTTTTTTTTTTTTCATAAATTGTTACCTAATTAGTTAACTAATAACATTTTATGGTGACCGTATAAATATTAGACATCTTTATTTCTTTAATATATAGAATTATGGCAATCAAATAAAATTCAGGTTTCTTGCTTTTTCCACAACGAAGTTACAGGGGTCGAAAATATCCTGAATGGCTTCGAGAAAAGGATGGTACGGCTGTGCCTTTGTTTTTGAAGTGAAAACTTCTTTAGGCGCGTTGAGCATTTTTGAGATGGGACTAAACCATTGATTTCGCGACACCATGACGACACCAGATTTTGACCATTAAAAGACATCAACGCAAACTATCATCAAACTAGAACCTATGTACGGTGGGCTGCACTAATCGGGTACCCCAGTTGTATTAAAATTTTAATACAACTGGAGTACCCAATTGATGCAGCCCACCAGTTGAAGTAGATTTGTAACACATCTTGGGAAATACGGGCATGATGTTAATTTATGCTATATCTAATGAACTAAACCGGCCGATCTCATGTGTAGAAATCTCACCATGAAAGATGTGGTGAAGTGAGCTAAAAGTGAGTTGTCCATAGTGTCAATCCCTAGCATAAAGGTGCTGATGATAAACTTGAGCATTCACTTGTAACAAAACATCGAGCATTCGCCGTTTTTAAATTTGTCGAACTGAACAACGAACAGAGCCAAGCATAGAGTTAAACATCGCTACGAACATGTTCACGATCATTCTAGCGAATGCTCTCGTCAATGCTCGTCAAAAAAATATTCTACACGAAGACGTCAAACTTGACGGTCGCGTGTGACAAAATTACTGTGAAACAAATTTACTGTCCTTTCGCTAGAATGCTCGCTAAACCGCTCCCGTTTATTTTTCTGTAATGTAATATTCGCTAGAATGCTCATTACAAGTGAATGCTCAAAAGTATTCACAATAAGATTTGTACAGAATAGACTAGCTGGCATTTGATCAGCTCCCGATAAGTATTTTATTAAACAGGCTGACGAAAAGGTCTCCATGGCAACCGAATACTGATTCCTATCAATATCTAGGTATACCCATGGTATAATAAAAAGCTTCGCCTGGTATTCTCTTCCGACGATGGCCTAAGACTACGTCACGATAAGTGTTGCCATTGATTGTCCTTTTCAATAAATTTAGGAACTTTCTCATTCAGTTAATGAAAATAAAGTAAATTACTAACTAGCTTAACTATTTAGTAATTCGTGTGATTCATCTATTTAGTTTTAAATTAATGAACATATTGAATTATTAGTTCATAATTGCTTTGTTAAGTTACAAATGTATTTTGCACGGGTAATTCAATTACACACAGTGGCCACACATAGAATTGACAAGTGTCATACTGACGGTTCGCCATTTCATCGATATTGTCGTGTCGCTCATATCTATAGCGTTGTTTCGCTCGGTGAGCAAAATATTGTGGTTCCCAAACATTGGTTATTGTGAAAAGGAAAATTGTGTAAACTGTGAAAGATACACAATAAAAATGGTTAATTGTTCCATACTAAACTGTAAAAACAGAAGTAAAAAAGGCGGTGTAATAAGGTTTTTTTCTTTTCCCAAAGAAGAGATGCTAGCAAAAGCGTGGCTTCAGTATTGTAGACCGAAAACAACAATAAGAACTGGTATGCACCTTACTATATATTATTTCATTTATCTACGCGTTGTAAATTCCATAGAAGGCATAATTGTGCCAATCCGGCTGTACGCCCGAACATAACCTAACTGTTAAACTTTTATTGTATTCTTAAAGCTTATAATTGTTTAATTGCCGTAGATGCAGAAATAAACGTTTTAATAAAACTTTGTTTTATTATGTAGAAAGCATATTTTTATTTTTTTATAATGAGTGACAAGACAAAATGTAACAAACATTGCTAAGCAACAAACCATCGATAATATATAAAGGTTGTATATCTTCACACTTACCCAACTAGTTTTTGACTTATTTTAGTCGAGTTATTTGCGTTTTAATTGGGTATTCGTCGTGAACTACCTAAATGAAGTTGGTCCATTTTATCATGTTCAGAAAGACAGACAGACGCGGCGGGTGACTTTGTTTTACATTTGTTTTGTAGTGATTTTTATTTTTTGTTTTTTAAGTCCTAACTAAGGACAGGCAAAGAAATCTTAGCCCATACAGCCAAGTCAGATGTATTTTTTTTTTCAAGTGTTGTTGCCATAGCTCGCTAGATAGTTTTTTTTTCAAATAAATATGGTTTAACGGCTCTGGCTTCCAAGGCCTTTTGGGCTCATCTAAAATATTAATCAGTGTTTTTCGAGTCCCTGCGGACACATAATACATAACAATAGCGTAAGTTCGAACGAGGACCTATCTACGAGTGAGGGAACTAAATAAAACCATAATATGCAATCAATTAAAAAAGAAGCAAAGTAAAAAAATACAAAAATTATCAAATATGTCGATTTATTAAAAATGTTAAAAATTGATTACCAGTTGTATTATTTTTATCTTTTTCCCCCACTAAAAAAGTTTGAGAGCCGCATCGCAACTGATGACGTATTCTTAGGCCAATCACGTGACCCAGCTGTCACGGGAAGAGAATACCATATATTATTATACCATCATGGGTATACCTGTGGCTGTGTGCTTAATTAGGTCTCAAGTGCTTGTAATGTAATCCTTCAAACCTGAACACTGCAACTCTGCATGGCCGCAGGAATAGTTATGGTAGGTATAGGTAAGTTTATTCCTATACTTCTGCGCAAAGCCTTACCGTGCTTATATCGCGCGTAAAGTGACATTTCTTAGAAGAGTGAGCTCACACATCCCTTATATGGCGATTCCATGGCAGCATGCAACATTGTGTGTCAGAGGTGTCGAACTAAACAGAAACGCGGCCATCTTTTGACGCGGTAGGAAGAATCTTACGATTTAAATCTCTGCTTCTTCGGAATAATTAGTCGAGTAAGGACTGAATTTCCAACATAAGATATCTTTTCCGTCGAATAAAATTAACGTCTGACTGTTTTTCAATGGATAAATTTCAAAATTATTTCTAGGATAAAGTTATCAGGCGTTTTAAAAATCAGCCCTAGCCAGCTAAGTTAGTATATTTTACCGGCAATCCCACCAAATATAAAAAGAAAATTAAATATTGGTTTCATTGTGCACAACTTTTCTCAACAACTAGCAATGGACAAAAAAATATGATGTCTTACACAAGGTAAGTTCAACCATTAAATATGCCTTTAAGGCCCTGTTCCATTGCCGCCCACGGCTACGCTACGCACGTGTACCTAATTAGCTTCACCATAGCATAATCAGCCTATAATGTTCCCACTGCTGGGACACAGGCTTCGTCTCTATGAGAGGGAGTGGGCCGCGCGGACTCCAGAAATCACCGGAATCCACCACGCGGACCCAGTGCGGGTTGGTAGATGTCACACGTCTTCGAATTTTTGGTTCTAGCCGTTCTAGGATATGCCGGTTTCCTTACGATGTTCTCCTTCCACGTTAGCTTCGCAATTTATGAAAATAAAAAGGACCGACTTTCAAAAAACACTACAAAGTAAAAAATAACTTAAATATCGTAAGTCGGTAGCCAAAGACAGGTTATGTATTTTCATATTTTGACGGGTATTTTTAACTTTTCTCTTTTTATTAGTGGTACTATCTCGAACAAATTCGAATACCAGTAGGTAAGTGTTATGTATATAACAGCAGGACAGGTTTTTATTATAACATCACCCTCATAATTAGTTTATGAGGGCGATGTTATAATAAAATCCTGGGAAAAATACGTATTATTGAAGCTAACTCAAAAACTACCCAAGCAAAGTTAAAAAAGATTATATGGGACCATCGACACACAAGAATTTTCTAAATCGGTCCACAATTGAGGAAAATAACGATGAACATACTATCTACATTTTAAAAAATACATACAAATGAACATAATTATAACCTCCTCCTAATTATAACCCAACTACGGCCAAGTCAAAAGGAAAGGTAATGATTTTAACTGTGTGTATGTATGTTTGTATTTACGTGTGTTCCACCGTAGCGCCTAAACTATCAATAGATTCGTAATAATGTTCCGCAGAACACGTTTTTCAACTACAATGTTAAGTTTGTTCTTGGGATAAATTCATCCCAACTGCGGAACCCTACGACGGGATCTACACCTACTGCAACCACGCTACAGTGCTATAAGGATCTTCTGGTGCATGAATGATATTGACAGGGGGCGCTGTAGGTAAATATAATGAAACAGCAATAATTCAGGGAAAGACTACATTCCTTTTTTAAACATGAACAAAGATACATTAGGTAACAACCTCATTTTGTTACATGCAATTGTTAGGTTTCAATTTATTAATACATAATTATTTATGTACTGTTGTCCCTACCTATATTTTTCTAATGATATATTTTTAATAATTTTTTCTTTGTTCCTCTTAAACAGAGCACCTACCATCCAATCTCTTCACCGCCCTTGGTTGACTGGTAGAGAATGCCTAAGGCATTAAGTCCGCCTTTGTACCGTTTTGAGTGTGAAAAGTTTAAATAAATAAATAAATAACAGCAACACCGAAAGATTCGATATGTCAGAATGGTAGAATAACGGCCTTCTGTAAAAAGATAGATTATCATAATATTGGTATGAGATCTACTGTAAATTAAGGTAACCTATTAGTTTTATGGTAAATATTAGAATACTGATTAAATAGTGATATTATGTGGGGAATAGGAGATGTGATGGTATGGTGTAGAATATTGAATTTGATGTTAGCAAAGAAATACCTATAAATTAATGACAAAATATCTTGGTGTTTCATATTATTTTCCTTATCCCTGAAATATTGTAAATATGTAGTTTTATTAAACAGTTTTAGATTATGATATTGGGATAACGATTTTAAGATTCATTTGGGGATTAGTATCTATTTGAGGTTAAATTATTATATTCGGAATTAAATTAGTTATTTTAGAGCAACAATGGTTCTTATTATACAATCAACACTACCACTTAACAAAATAAGTATATTTCAACATAACATATTTTTTCACTACATATTAAAGTACTTGGGCGACCGAGCTCTGCTCTGGTGAAAATAAAGAATGCTCATTTAATAGCATACTAATCCATGTATAGTACTTACTTATTTCATGCTGCCATAATACTAGGTACTTACTAATTCCATGCTTGCTTGATCGTTATTCTGTCATTATTGTCATGTCATTATTCATTATCTTGTTCTAAACTTTGGGCAAACAAGCTCTGCTCGGGTGAAAATAGGGAGAAAACTAATTTTCCCAGATATGAGACCTAGCTAGATCGATTTTTCGCCTCCGTCAACCCCTATATTGCAACTTTCATCGAAATCGTTAGAGCCGATTTCGAGAACGTGAGTACAAATCTAAATACAAACAAATATATATACAAATATTGCTCGTTTAATAGTATAGGATGGGATAAACAAAACATAGTTAAAAACCTGTAGTGTTTATTTTACACAAGCCCTTGGTTAACAAATCTGCGGGCAGTTCAGCAGCATTTAAGTTTACTCTGAATGACTAATTTCCACTATTGACTTTCGGGTCCATTCAACACTTCTTCATAGAAGATATATTACTAGCACTTACGCACACATTACTGAAGCCGTCCAAATCAGGGTGTTTACGAGTACGTTTTAAAGGGAGCGCTGAAGAAACCTCATGCCTTGTCACAGACTCAACTTCTTCCAGATATTAGGCCCTTCTCACAGGCTCAGTCGCTGTCACATCTGAAGAATCCTGAAAGTCCTCTTCCACAGAGCTTGAACTTTCCTCTTTTGTGTTCGGCACCTTATGCTCCTGCTCCAGTTTTCTTGTGTTATTTATGTCCCCCACTTCTTGGGTAGCTTGTCCGATTTCTATGAAAACATCACCTGTGCCTTCATTTGTATTCAGGTGTATTGCAACTTGCTTCTGCTCAATCCCCTCCTATAATGAAACAGCAGAATTCAGGCAAAGACTTCATTTATTTTTTTAATCATTATCAAAGTTACATTAGGTAAAAACCACATTTTGTTACATGCAATCAGCAGTAAACATTTTTGTGATAATGTTTTGTGAACATAACAACATCACGCCTGTAGGCCTGGACTCCACTAAAGCGGAGATCTGCGGAGATGTCCAAAGCGGAGACGAGAAGAGATGTTTTTCAGCTAGTGTGTATCCACCGAAGATGTATGAAGATGCGTACTGGCTAGACCGGGCGGAGATATGTGCTGGCTAGAGCGGAAATGAGCTTCGTGCGGCGAGCATTGGATGTTGAGATGAAAGCACATCTCTTCTCGTCTCCGCTGCGCGCCATCGCCACCTTGCAAGCACAGCTCATAGACATCTCCACTTCGATTGTGCCATACAAATATGATACATCTCCGCTCAGTGGTATCTGATGTATGAATAACGAAATTCTATTGGTTGTTTAAAACACATCTCCTCTCTTCTCTTCTCTCCTCTCTTCTCTTCTCCTCCTCTCCTCTCTTCCCCTCTCCTCTCTTCTCCTCTCTTCTCCACTCCTCGCCTCTCTTCTCTCCTCTCTTCTCTCCTCTCTTCCTTCCTCTCTTCTCTCCTCTCTTCTCTCCTCTCTTCTCTCCTCTCTTCTTTCCTCTCTTCTCCTCCCCTCTCATCTCCTCTCCGCCTTAGTGTGGTGCAGGCCTTATCCCGATGAGTTTGGCAGAGGTCTACTTTTAGTAAACGTTTCGCCAGTTATGTTTAAATTTCACGTAATAGGGGGCGAGCCTATCCAGCGGGCATAGCCAGACTCCGGAATGATACAGTGGGGGGAGCCTATGTTCAAACCGGCCAGGATTCATCGGCCGTATTGTAACCTCTCCGTGCACATACAAGCAGCAGTGGAATAGCACCTTTATCAAATATCTTCATGGCTATTTAACTTAATACAAGCTAATAATTTGCAACATTAATCTTTTAATTGATTTTCTACCGTAAAATTAATGATGTGAGAATTATAAAATTCCATGTCAATATTACTTACCTACATTAATGAGTAATAGAAATGAAGAATTAGGTAAATTAAGTATTCAGGTACTCATTTAAATTCTGAGATGAAAATATAGTGCTTCTGACTAGGGTTTTTTCTACAAGTTTTACATTTTATGTGGATTTTAGCATTAATTCAAGAAGTGCGAATATGCTTCGTTGGTGTAGTGGTCGCAAGCGCGATTGCCGAATTAGATTCCTGGGTTCAATTCCCAGTTCGGACAAAGTGTTTTCTTCAGAAATTATTCAAAAGCATATAGCCCGACGTGTTGAGATGCTTATAAGACGCTGCCACGATGACTGTCCAAGTCTTGGATATGAAAACCAGCCCCAATAAACTGCTCAGAGGTGTCAGGTCATACATGGGGATGTGATATCCCCGAAAACTGTTCACCTATGTGTCGGAAAACAACTTTATGACGCTTGACTCGGGACAGGATATCAAAGTAGTATTATACGATTTTACTGTTAGGAATTTCTCAGTATCAACCCGGAGTTAGAATTTGTGCCCGGTAGATGGCAATAAGCTCGCCCCCTATTTCATGGAACTTAAACGTAACTGGCGAAATACAATAGGTACACCTCTACCTAACGCTTCTGGAAATACAGGATACAGACGTGATGCTATGACAGCTAATAGTTTTATGACAGCTGCGCGGACAGTTAACTTTAAGCCGGCGCGTGCGTTGTTGCCAACGAAATGGAATGTTCAATAACACAACGCAAAATAAAATGCATACATAATACACGCGTATTATGAATGTATTTTATTTTGCGTTGTGTATCTCGTTTTAAGCTGCACCGATTGAAGTTATCACGTCAACACTGGCTGTCGCTGAAAACCAGCGCTGTGGCTTTGTCTCGCATAGGGTCAGAGCTAATGTATGTAAATAAAATAAATAATAAATAAAATTGTTTTTGCTGTCGGGGACCTGTTAGATTAAAAAGTGTTTTACACAACGACACAACGCGGCAACGGTTCCCCGACAGCGATGACTATCAAAAAAATAATAATACTGATGATAAATAAAATTTAATGTAATGATAGATGTAAGTTGGAAATAAATAAAATTTTATTTATCTGTTTAGTCAGCGAGTAACAGATTAACTATTGCAACTTGTTTTTTTTTTACTTTTTAGTTCGTTTTTTGACAGGGGGGCGTTTTTTTTACAGGTACGGTTTTTCATGCCCGCAGGAACCCATGTGTCAAATTTACTTACGGTGGCTGCGCGGAGAACAACACTAATTTCCGAACGAACGAAGATTGCGACATCGTGTGCCTTGGCCTACCTTCCGATGTGTATAGCGATGAAAATGTAGTATTAGCTAGAGTGATCAATAAACGTGTTTTCTAATTTTTAGAGTTCCGTATGTCCGACAAAAAAAAGAAACACTTATAGCATCACTCGTGTGTCTCTGTCTTCTGTCACAGTTAATTTGCTCCGAATTTAATAGACCGATTGAGTTGAAATTTTTTACACCTATGAATTTCTGTGACCTAAATACGGACGTGAAACGTAAATAAATGAATTTTGAATATGAGTGTCACTTTTGAAAGGCAAAAATGCCGTGTGCAAAAATGAAATGTAGATTAAATGAAAAAGTTTGTTGTGAGGATTTCAAATATTTTATTTTTATAATTTTATAATAAATACTTTGAAAGATATTTAAGAAATATCTCCGAAACTCCTGAGCCAAAAATTTTAAAAATAATATAGAGAATGTTCTATACCTACTCATAAATTACAGGAAAACCTATAAGAAGTCTATCGTCTTAAAATAACACATAAATATATTAATATTGTGCGTACAAACTTACATTTGCAGTTGGAATGTATGGGCGAACATTTATTTCAACTAAAATGTTAAGTTTGTTCTTGGATAAATATAAATTCATTCCAACTACGGAACCCTACATTGTGCGTGGTTCGACACGCTGACCGGTTTTTTGGTTAAGCATTTTTTCCCGGATTTTAAAACGCATAGTGACATCTATCGATAGAATACAAAACTATTTCAAAGCTAAAAACTCCTTTTGCATATGATTTCCTCAAAGATATATAGATGGCAGTGTTCTCAATACGATTGCGTGAAAAAGTGAAGGGCAGTTACCTGTCATAGAGCATAGAAAACAAAGTTTTTCTCGTAGCCTTGCCGTAGTTTGTAGGCTGCTCAACGTAGTTCAATGCTACGACGAGTGATCCCCATAAATATTATTTATTATCCTTGGCCATTTGATGGATGAGAGAGACCGAGAATTGGGTTCAGTGAGCTGCTATATTCTGCTAATAATCCGCTTTTTTGTGTAAAATTTAAACACCTAGGCCATCTGGTTACTAATGATCTAATTGATGATATGGATCTAGACAGGAAGCACAGAGCATTGACAATGGATTTGTTACCGCTGCCGTCTCTTTATATTTTTTAAATTTGTTTGTGTGGAGGCATAGAGAGTTGTTTGCGAAAGCAAGCGATGTAATTTCTCGCAGCGGGCGCGACCCCTACAGGCTCATGTTAGATGTCCTCCCAAGGCTTGCGAAATGAGGCAGTCAGCGCAAAAGCGGCCTAACCCACATTTTTTTTTTTCATTTTAACCTGACCGTCGCAAACAATTAAAAACAGATAAAAATTTAAACAAAAATGGCCTACATTTTTTATTTTCATAATAGATGTCGTTACAAAATTTGTTTTTGCATTATGATGTTTCAATCGTCCAAAATGCAAAAAAAAAGCTTAGGCCACTTTTTAATAACAAAAAAAAGCTTTTGCGCTGACTGCCTCAAATATAATAAAAGTTGCATGTTTATGTGTGTCCAGGTATACAATAGAAATACCAAATGAATATACAAGATTGTTCAAAATTAAATTATACAAATGGCCATCTGCCAATAGTTTTTACAGTGTTTGGAAGTTCCTGGAACAGAAAAACGCATGATGACTGATTGTCTTGTTGTGCATGTAAAATTTGCACGCTTATGTCTATTAAGCAAAACATGTATGTTCACATGATTAACATTACCATCTTTTATACCATCTTTTTAGCAAATAAATGATATTTCTATTAAAATAATCGTTGGTAACGGCTCCGACTTACGAGTTGTATGTCGTGGGTTCGAGCCCAGGCAAGCGCTTTACTTTTTGTAAATAATTTCATCACCACTGCTCTCAAAACGGTGAAGGAAAACATCGTGAGGAAACCGGTATGTACTAGAACCAACAATTCGAAGATGCACTGGACGCGGTCCCGCGTTACAGCCCACTCCCTCTCGAAGAAAGCAGGCCTGTTTCCCAGCAGTGGGAACATTATAGGCTGATAATGCTAAGGCATACTATACAGTACTGTACTTGGCAATTGTTCACATAAACCCAAAGGGCTGAAAATGCTCTGAGTACCCAATACAATAACTCATTATGCAGGGTATTCTTGCGACTGCCGCGCTTCTGTAGTGCCTCGGTAATGTTTGCAGACGCACGCACTGACGGCTTTGATGCACTGTAGCGTAAGAAATCTGCCTCACAGGCTACGTGACAGTCTCGACACTATCCTGCAATCGATAGCCGCCCGGGCAGATAGCCCGCTAGACCGTCCGTCCGTTTTATTTAATAAGTACTAACATAGACTAAGCTATTTTTATAACAATTTGTTTTTTGTAATGTGCATATTGTTTGTGCATAAAGAAATAAAGAAAGAAAACTTCTTTCTTTATTTCTTTCTATTTTGTTACTAACACTATACTCCTCATTGTAGTCTGAATAAATAAAGATTTGTTAGTTGCTGCCCGCGGCTTCGCCCTCGTGGACCCCAATCCTTTTTCTTTCCTAAAATCAAAGTAGCCTAAATTGCTCCTTTTAACATCTTACATTAGCTATCTGTAATGAAAGTCCCGTCAAAATCGGCCCAGTCATTTCGGAGATTAGCCGGAACTGACAAGCAAAAATGTATAATTTTTAATTTTATTTTTGAAGTGGAAATTTCTTTGGGCACGTTGATGAAACTAAAGTGTCTGTTTGTAATGTCAAAATAACAGCTTTTTAGTAAAAAGATAATAAATGGGGCGTCGTCTCTGTCACTCTTTTACCTGCGTGACAGTCTCTTTCTAACGCTAGATCTCTCATAATATTAAACCCAGCCAGGGTTTGTATGTAATGTATTGAGAAATAAAACTGCATTTAGAAATAATTAAATTTAATTAAATCTTAACAAGCCGCTTGACAGTCTTCTAAGGTAGCAAAGCGGTTATCGTTGCCTTGGCAACCTCCATAGATGAAACCAACACACCGTTCAGCTACACTATCAAATGTAAACCTGAAAAAATTATCAGATATAAGTAGGTATCCTTACATCCTTACATATTATAAAACAAAGTCCCCCGCCGCGTCTGTCTGTCTCTCTGAACGCGATAAACTCAAAAACTACTGAACGGTTTTCACCAATGGACGGAGTGATTTATGCGGAAGGTTTTAGTGTATAATTCATTAATGTTTTGTGTAAATTAGCTGAAATTTGACGATTATTGTTGAACATATCGGAGCTTTATTGGCGTGCGCCGCGAAAATAGTAAAACTTACATAAAATTTATGTTCTACAAGTATTGTTTATCTTAAAAAGTTCAACATAAAGTCCGCACTAGCATATTATCTTATCGTATCTTCTAAGGATGATCCACAGTAACCATTTTTATCTTTCAGAATTTCATAAAAAATTCGTTATTTTTTCCGAAGCTATATTGACCGGGCTATTATATTAATCCTTATCCAATAAAATATGTTATTAAAATTGGGCATTTAATTAAAATTAAAATTTGTATGTCATTTAAATAAATAGTTTAAAAGATATCACAGATTCAAAATTACGCGTAACTACATAATTATGGTTGACGGCAATGTGGGCGCAGCGGTATTAGTCCATAACTTCTCCTCGACTATTAGGTATGTAATCCCGGTAGTACGTTCCCATGGGATATTTTTCGACATCCACGCGGGCGAAGCCGCGGGCAAAAGCTAGTAATTTATAATCTAACCTGTGACCCGCCCCAGCTACGCACGGTTTTTATGTTTTTTTTTTGTATTAACATTTTTTTTTTTTTGTTTTATTAAATACAATGTATAAAACATAAACCTTCTGGAATAACATCTCTAAGTTTAAATGATGGTAAAAACCACATCTAAATTGATTGCGAAGTTTAAAAAGAACAACGTGGTCACACAGACAGACAGGAAATTTATACAGTAACGACGCGCGACGTATATAATGTCCCGGAATTAATGCTCACCACCAAACACTCCAATTAGAATGTTATGTATATGGGATTATTGTGTGCTTCGAGGTAATTTTGTTCCTAATATCTTGTTGTGCCTTAGTAAATATGGATTTCGACAGTCTTTTACGGGATTTCAGAACGTAAAAATCTACACACGCACACAGTCGCACACGTATTAATTAAGTCTAGCGTATTAATTACTTGGTCTATTTTGACTGTACAGTAGATGTGTGACTGTAATTTACGTAGTACTAATTATTTTTGGTACAAAAAATTACGGATATTAAAAATGACGGATATCGATTCAGTCAACGATTCTGAACAAACTACTTTTATAATGTGCATTATTTCCACACACATTGTTTATAAATAAAACATACATAGGTAGGCTTCCAAAGCATATCCCTGCATCTGTAGGTTGTAGGCATTTAGGATCTGAAAAAATTATGTATAAGTATAAATAAATAAATAATATTAATAAACGGTTGCAGCTGAATATATCAATTTATGTTGAAGTATTAATTTATGTATCTTTAGGTATTTTACATGAAGTGACTGCGTATATCTGACCACCACAACCCAGTTACTGGGTAACACGACAACCCTTGGTAAGACTGGTTGTCAGACTGCACTTTTTTCAATGGGGAATTGTACCAGGGCGGGTGGCCATTGTTTAGCGGGTGTCTGCAAGTCATAAGTGACCCCTGTTTAAAATTTGCTAACTTTTAATGGATTTGTGGTAATTTTGGTACTAAAAATGTGAATTTTAAATTGCAATAACATTTTTATGTTCAATAATAATAAGATTTATTATTACTTTTTGGTAATTATTTTACAGTACCTATGTGCCCCTTTCGGATCAGACATGATTTTTTTTTAAATTGTAATTTTAGTTATACATAGTTTTAATAAAAAATATGGTTTAAGTTAAAATGGTTTTAAAACTTACCCCTAGCTTCACATAGGGCAAGAGCCACAAACACTAAGACAAGAAAATATAATAATTTCATTGTAATAATTTAAAGTTGACTCGTTCACTTCGAAACAATGTTAGCGCTGATTATATTAATATTAAATTGCTAAACGTTTATATTCGTCAATTGTTTTTAAAGCAGGGACGCATTCACTAAATATTATGGTAATAAAGAATGTAATTGTCTCGTCTTTTGCGTTTATTTATGTTTTCTATGTGCGTTTGCCAGTTGGCGAAGGCCTGCTCCAACCTTGTCTCTTTCTGGTCACTCTGTCCCATGTTGTTCCAGCGACCTGTCTGATGCCATCGTCCCACCTTTTCTGTGGTCTACCTCTCTTTCTTCGGCCGTTTCTTGGGTACGACTGAGTAACTATTTTGCTCCATTTGTCCTTCCCTCTTACCGTGTGTCCAGTCCAGACCAATGCCAGTGGCCTTGAGTGGTTAGCTAGCGTGTTCTGTATTGAGCTCACGCAACTCGTCGAACGTCCAGCTAGTAATAGGACTCGCCCATCAAGGAGCGATGTCCCAAATTACACGCAGTATTAATTTATCATACTAAATAAAAAAGTATTTTTATAAAACACGAAAACACTAAAAGATAAATAATTATATTATCTTTAAAATAGTGAATGTTTAAAAAAAATACGTTTGATAGTTTTTGCGTGATTCTCCGTTTTTTATCCATGTTAGACATAACTTTACAAACTAATTTCACTATGATAATATAAACTTAATTTAAAATATTCACAGATTAAGTTAATATTAAAATGCTCTTATTTAACATATATTTTTTTCAAATCATTAACACTACTCGTTTAGACGTGATCTTCAGTACAAAATTATGAAAAGTCGGTTAGTGTCGCTTTAAGCTTCTTATTTTTATGCCCTTGAACCTTGTTCTTGTACCTGACGGATTTGTTTATTATTCTGTCAGCTTTCTTGGCTCCTAGCATATTACGTAAGTAGTAGGTTTTGCTTGCGACTCCGTCCACATGAAATTTTCTTTTCCCCCCGTCTCACCTCATCGCATTGCATCGTATGCCCGCGCAATTACTTCGTTTTCGCTTAGCGTTTTTTCGGACTTTTTCTTCTTGCTCAACGCCTAAGGATCCTAGCGTGATATTAAATAGCCTATAGCCTTTCCTCAGAATTGAGCTATCAAATGCAAAAAGATTTCTTCAAATCCGACTGGTAATTCCATAGATTTGCGCGCTCAAATAAACAAACAGAAAAAAAAACTAACTCTTGAGATTTTATTATTAGCTTATTTAGGTAGATTCAGTAAGTTTACATTAATTTCTTTGGTCAAAAGCAGATAGGTCCTGCCTTATTGGTAGGTTACTACGTAAGGTAGCTAGTATTTATTAACACAAGTTTTTAAGTTTTGTTTTAAATATTAAAATACTAGCTGCGCCCCGCGGTTTCACCCGCATAAGTCTCGATCCCATAAAAATATCGGGATAAAAAGTATCCTGTGTCCTTCTCCGGGTCAAGGTCTATCCATATCCCAAATTTCATCCAAATCCGTTCAGCCGTTTTAGCGTGATGTCGTGACCAAGGGAAATAGGGATTCATTTTTATATATATATAGATGTATCTTTAGGTATTTTTCTATGGGCCTGTCACGCCTGAAATAAATGGTATTATTATTATTAGTACTGCTGCAGAGCTGTAGAGCGACTGCATATCTGACGTCCACAACCCAGTTACTCCCCTTGGTAAGAATGGTGTCAGACTTTAGGACTTTTGACTACCCGTTACGACTGTCAAATATTTACAACAGCGATCAACGGTTCAGCGTGTTTTCCGAGGCGCGGAGGGGTCTCGATATGTAATGTATGGTCACCCATCCACGCATCGACCTCGGCAAGCGTTGCTTAACCTTGAAGATCGACCCATGCGGTTGTAATTATTTACCCGCCATGAGGTAGGTACATGATTAACGTGGATTTGACGTACATAGCGTTTTCCAACTATTACAGCAACTTACTAGGGGCTTATATTTAATTTATATTTTATTATTTATCCAATACGGCCCTGTAGCTAATATCGCTGAGGTTAACTATGTGTTAACCTCAATGATATTAGTTCAGCTAGCCTGACCTTAAATTCGATACTAATTGACTTTTTACTGAGAAACGTTCACGATTCGCTTCTATACCGGTAAATAATAGTCCCCTTTTATCTTGAGGCTACCTACCAAATACATAGACAGATCATTTTTCTTATTTGCGTTCCACAAGGTAAAACTATATGTTAACAAAAGGGTTAAAGCTAAGAGCCGTTGTAGACCCTGTCCAGGCAAGGCAAACATTATTTTTAGATTGCTTAAAATTAAAAATCTAAGTTGTAGAAAGCTAAAAATTAAAACAAAATTATACATGAAAACTAACACGAATTACGAACGAACGATCGACGAATTATTACATTCGCATAATTTTTTTTACTGGTAAGTAGGTAGCTATTTTCTTGAAATACTATTATTACGTTTAGATAAAGTTATATTCACTTAGATAATATTATGACAAACACTTATTTAATGAGAGATCATATTTTAAGGTTACAAAATTATTAACAGACAGATAAGCTTTACGTGTGTCACAATTTGAGACAATTTATTGATGCAGTAGGTAGCATTTTATAATTTACTCATTGTGTATAAATAATCTTCTTGATAAATATACACATGTATATATTTAAGAATGTATTTATTGTAATTATAGTCTTTTCATTCAAGTATTCGTTCACATTATAATAGCTTTTGTTTAAAAGAAATAATTTTATTTTATTAATGAAGATGTTGTATTTATTTATATTTCTTATATCTTATATCAACTAACTTGTTATATACACTCGAGAGCAATGAATCCGGGTCACTTAAAGAATGTTAAAAATCTCGGAAACTAAAAATGATAGGTTAATGCAATAAATTGTATTTAATAGACAATGTAATACTCCTTAAATGAAAGTAAAAAAAATATGAGTCACCATACATTTTATTAACACAAAATTACATAAAGAAAAAAACTGCTGATCTCTCCTTAAAACAAAAATAGGAAACATGAAATTTTTGAACTTTATTACGATTTTCTTGAATTTTAATACTTCGTATTGCCTACTCGTGCTTCCATTACTGCGTTTACGCGGTTTGGCATGCTGTACACCAAGTTCCTTATACGATTTTGGGGAATATTCTCCCATTCCTCTGTGAGAGCAATTTTGAGCTCACGAAGCGTGATTGGGGGAGGGTTTCGTTGTTTTACGCATCTGCCTAGCTCGTCCCAAGCATGTTCGATCGGGTTGATATCCGGGCTGCGCGCTGGCCACTCCATACTAGTAATGTTCATCTCTTGAAGGTAGTCATTCACAATCCTACCTGTATGAGGTCGGGCATTGTCATGCATAAATATAGCATCCTCACCTAAATTGACCATAAATGGACCAACGTGATCATTGAGGATTTCTTCCACATATCTTACGCTAGTTAAAGAGCCGTTTTCTATGATCACCAGCTCTGTGCGACTTTCAGAAGAAATTCCGGCCCACACAAGTACAGACCCACCACCGTAGGCTACTTTTTCTTCGATGCATGCTTGCTTGAATCTTTCCCCTGGTCTTCGATACACTCTGTGTCTTCCATCGTGCTTGTAGAGCATAAATTTTGATTCGTCGGAGAACATAACTTTTGACCAATCTTCAATACTCCAATTTACGTGGCTCTGGGCATATCTTAGTCTTGAAATACGATGCCCACGCTCCAGTTTAGGGCCGTTTGCAGGTCTAAGGGATTTTAAGTTAGATTCAGCAAGCCGACGTCTTACTGTCCATGCACTTGGGTTACTTCCTCCGAGGCGTCGAAACTGATTTGTGAGTTCAGTTCCTGTGAGAAAGCGATTTCGAAGCATGGTGTTCACCAAGTATCGGTCTTCTCGTGGTGTGGTACACCTGGTTCTGCCCGTTCCTGGTCTGCGTAGGTTAGAACCAGTTTCTTCGTAACGTCGGAGAACTTTTTGTACTGTTGACAGCGACACACCGACAGTCCTGGCTGTATCGCGCTGACTCCGGCCGGTTTCCAGCATTGTAAGTATTCTGGTGCATTCTTCAGGCGTAAGCGACATAATTTCAGCTTGAATAATGAATATAGAGCACTATCAACATGGTTTATGTACCCACATAAATGACAGATTACAAACAAAAGCAAAACCAAATGCTGTAATTTCGTAGTTCCATCTTCGAAAGTGGCCCTTTTTCAAATTTGATTTTTTTATGATATAACTTTACAATAACTAAGAAGTTTTAATACCTTCATTTAAGGAGTATTACATTGTCTATTAAATACAATTTATTGCATCAACCTAGCATTTTTAGTTTCCGAGATTTTTAGGATTCTTTAAGTGACCCGGATTCATTGCTCTCGAGTGTATTTTTATCGACTTGACATAGGTATACGTTTTTTTTGGGTGGGAAATTATAAAATAACTTCTCCCGCTCGTCGTGTCAGACTCTTACTGACTAAAACCCACCCGTGTTCCTTCGGTTGCCCTGTAGCTGGGAGCCACGATTTCGGTTTTCTTCGCACCCCTGGCAAGCATCAGCCCTAACGGACCCCGTCAATTCTACTGACATCTCTTTGAGGCGCGCGTGGAACATAACGCGCCGTCGAACCGGGCCTGGTCCTTATCGGACGGCGACCTACCCACTGCTCACCGTCCGCAAGCCCGCGCCTACGGGGTGGCCGGACATCGGCCTGTGATTCCCGACGCCCAGAGCGTCTCCTCCTGCGGCGGTTAGAGGCGTTTAGTTGAGGATTCCGGGTGGAGCTCCACCTTTAGCCATTTTTTTTTTTTTTTGAGGGTGGGCAATCATCAAATAACTTCTCCCGCTCTGGGCGGAGCGGGAGGGCGTGTCAGACTCTTACTGACTAAAACCCACCCGTGTTCCTTCGGTTGCCCTGTCGCCGGGGGCCACGATCTCCCTTTCGGTTTTCTTCGCAACCCCGGCAGGCATCGGCCCTAGTGGACCCCTTCGATTCTGCTGACATCTCTTTGAGGCGCGCGTGGAACACAACGCGCCGTCGACCCGGGCCTGGTCCTTATCGGACGGTGAGCCACCCATTGCTCACCGCCCGCAAGCCCGCGCCTACGGGGTGGCCGGACATCGGCCTGTGATTCCCGACGCCCAGAGCGTCTCCTCCTGCGGCGGTTAGAGGCGTTTAGTTGAGGATTCCGGGTGAAGCTCCACCTTTAGCCTGATCATCAGTTACCATCAGGTGAGATGCAGGCCAAGGGCTTCCCGGTTGTGGATAAAAAAAACTTGCTATAAACACCTACATACTATGTATTCAAAAAATAAAAATTATACAATATTTATTTATTTCCTAAACATAAAGATAGAACAGAATTATTACAACAGAAAAGCGGCGAAAAGTATGTTGTGGATGATGTTCATTTTGACAATCTGCAGTCGCTGTCTACTCCTATGTTATTATCGTCGTGATTATTTGTAGGTATGTATTTATATCATCGGGTAAGTATACCCAAATCGAAGGTATTTTAAAGAAACAAATCACCCCTCTGATGAAAAACAAATAGCAGCATCACACATTTAGACATCAAATCTTTTAATGAAATATTTACAGAATGATTTCACTAAATATCAGTAAAGTTCTCTCTGGTCCCTTTAGGAGTATTATCCTTTAAATAAAAACCTTTTTAAAAACAAGCTTTAATGAACTGAAAGGTACTAAATATAACTTACGTATGCATAGAACTTTAATATTATCTTAAAAACTTGAGGCCAAATAATAATAAAAAAAAACAAAGTTAAGAGTTCTTTTTCACGTTGCAGTATTTTGTTTGGAAGTAAGATGGTACGTACCCTACACAAATTCTTATAGCACTACTTGATGTAAACAACAGTGACAGGAAGTATTATAACATCATCAAGATACACAAAGTGGATTAACCGTATAGTTCGGAAGCGCCCCCGATTGGACCTGAACATACAAACCTCCGCCGCCGCGCCGCCCGCCCCGGCTCGGTAGTGGGTCCAATTGGCCCCAGAATAACGACATACGTCACCCTTAATTGATTCTGTGTAAATATTTATTAAGCTACCCATCAAATCTTATGAATGTGCGTTAATTAAGAGAGTTGGATAAAAAACTCATATGCTTACGCCAATAAATCTCTCATATTTAGCGCGCAAGATTATTAATTTACGTTTATAAGACTCAAGTCTGTAAATGCGATAATCGCCATTTTGATGACAGTTGAGGTCGAGGCTAAAAAACATAAAAATTGGGGATTTCGAACATCCAAACTCCACCACAGGGGCAGTGAATACTAGGTACATCACTTCATTATTTGACGAATTCATCCATTGTTCAAGGTAATTATATAGCGGTAAAGAAGATTTTTGTTATCCAAAGTCGAAGTTTCGCGCCAATAGTGCGTGTTTACATTTGAGCTTTTCACAAATATCACACATACACATGTAGATACGATTTAAAATGTGACAAATATTATTAAAAATATTATAAACAACTAGAAAATGCTTAGATCTTTACGTAATATACGAACACAGGTCCAATAACACGTAATATTCATTATTACTACTCAATTTATGTTAAAAATCGCCGACCATTATTGTTGTTTTTTTTTTTATTGTAATGGTGTGCGAAAACGATTATGCCAAACTTTTTTTTTTAATTTTTATCGACTCGATTAAATAATATGTTGAATATCAGAAATCGATACTTGGAAATTGAAATAAAATTGTTTTATGCATTAAATATAATAAGCATTGTTTATGATATTTTTTTATACTTTTCTAATGTAATTTTAATCATTTTTTGGACATTATGTATCAGCCGACAGGACGGGAATAATTCAGCGCCAAATTCAATAAATTAGGTAGGTAAGTACCTAATTTATTGAATTTGGCGCTGAATTGTTTCCATATTTAAATTAAAATTCGGAATGCGCTCGCTGTTAAAAATTATTTTAATTTATTGGACAGTTGTTTACTGTGGATTTTATTTTTCTTACTTTTTCTTTTAGGTAGGCTTAACAAAATTTTGTTTGGGAATGATGATAAATTAATTCTATAAATTGGGTAGGTATTCCGCAAACACTTTTAAATGACGTCCATATTTTTTTTTACCAATAATTTATCCCAAGAACAAACTTAAGCTTGTACGCATTATATTGAGAGATTTACCTTATTATTTTACGACCATCGACTTTTTATAGGCAACTATCAATGTATTCAGAAAAAAAAAATCAATAGCTCCGGATATAAGTGGGGAATGGGCTACCTATTTTCTATAATAAATTAAAAAATAAAACGTGTGCGTCCGTTCTTCCGTTAAGTTCTTTTTCACGTATAATTTCAAACAAAAACAATTTTTACAGCGACTCTTGGATTTACATCTTGGCATCACTATCGACTTTAGCACGCTCAAAAACTATGAAAACGATACCCATGATGAAAAATCTGAAAATTTTCGAAGCCGTCATCTTGGATTTCCATTTTAACGTCACTATCGGCTTTACTTCCCTCGAAAACCATGAAAACGCCATCTTGGATTTACATTTTAACCAAATTCACACTTTCTCTGAGTCACTTTATCAAATTAGAAGAAGACAGTTGCAAGTATGAACACTTATGCGCGTGACGATTTATGCAAGCCGCGTTAAAGAACTTCGTTTCGAAAATAATATAGAATAATAAACATAAATATTTGAGACCCTCACAACAAGCCCTTTCATTTGATATATCACACGGTACAGTTTGCAAAACATTTTTTTGAAATTAAAACTTCTTTAGGCGCGTTAACCATTTTTGAAATGGGAAAAAACAAATGAACTCGCGACACCGTAAAAGTATTTCCTGCACAGTAAAATTGTTCAAGATTTCACTTCTGTCGGCACTCTCTTTTTTCTCCAACTGTCTACTTTGTCCCCAAAAGTGACCCCATGTTAAAAATTCATTTATTTACGTTACACTTCCGTATTTGGGTCACAGAAATTCATATAATCTAACTCGGCGTAAGGGACAAATTGTTACTTTTCAGGAGAGCCAAAAAATTTCTTTTTTTTTTGGAAATGTAACCATAACTTTTTATTTTTTAGGGTATATTGAAGTGGTTTATGTGGTTCTGCCTAACTTTTTGGCCTCTAAAACTTGATATAATCTACTTGCCCATTAACCTACCTAGATAATAGACATCGGGCGCTTGAATAATTTGTAATAATACATATACCTTTGCAGTAAAAAGTCAACTTCTGTGTCCACTAAGTTGAAACTAAAATATTACTTTTAATTTCACTTTCACCAACAAATGGCGGCGTTTTGGATCCGACAAATATACGCATTGCATAAAAAAACCTTGGATAAAATGATGATGTGGATATATTTAGTAACCTTTTTCGCTTAGCTATTTCTAAAGAGTCTTGAAAAGACCCTGGAAGAAATCGACACGTGTTCCACCTCTCAACGAGGCATCCTCAGGATGACGATTAACTTGTCGTGAACTCGAACACGGCGTGTTGCCACACCAAGCACCGAGCGCAGACTGCCATCTGCCCGTCCAACTCACTTCTATACTGCTCGCCCCACCTCAGCTCGGAACGTGATCTGCGCGATAAGGGGCGAACAATTGCAGTAAAGGTGACCTTGGCATACTCGTATTTATTTCGTTCAACAGTGTAACGTTTCCTGTATTATTTTTCACTATTTCTAAGCTATCTAGTACTGACATTCTGAAACCTTTATCACATGTGTGTAAAATTTCGAAAGTGTTATTATTATTTAACGAATCGATTTCTTCCAGGGTCTTTTCAAGACTCTTTAGAAATAGCTAAGCGGAAAAGGTTACTAAATATATCCACATCATCATTTTATTATGGATTTCCGCAAGGTCACGCCTGAATCAATTAACTATCTTAATACCTTGGATGTTAAAAACGTTAGCACCTGAGGCGGTTTTTCCTTTGTGGATCTATGCTAGAGCTCACCAACCACCTAATTGCTACCTTTTCATCACTTAAAAATATAGTGAGCGACATGGTAGTTCTACTGTACCGCTTAAGGAGTTAGAAACTTATTTGCAGCCCTTTTAACAGCCAAAGAGTTAATAAACGATATATTACTATATTGTAAAATAGAGGAAAATATTCACGAAAATGAACTAAAGGAGTTAATTTTCGCCTATTTACCACGTTTTTATTCCTTGTATTTTTAGATATCGCTATTATAGCTCTCTTATTGCTTTATAGAAAACCTCTTAACCCATTCTGTAATTCTGAATTATCGCCATTAAACAACCTTTTTTTTTTTGGGTGGGAAATCATCAAATAACTTCTCCCGCTATGGGTGGAGCGGGAGGGCGTGTCAGACTCTTACTGACTAAAACCCACCCGTGTTCCTTCGGTTGCCCTGTTGCCGGGGGCCACGATCTCCCTTTCGGTTTTCTTCGCAACCCCGGCAGGCGTCGGCCCTAGTGGACCCCTTCAATTCTGCTGACATCTCTTTGAGACGCGCGTGGAACACAACGCGCCGTCGACCCGGGCCTGGTTCTTATCGAACGGTGAGTCACCCATTGCTCACCGCTCGCAAGCCCGCGCCTACGGTGGCCGGAAATCGCCTCGCGATTCCCGACGCCCTGGGCGTCTCCTCCTGCGGCGGTTAGGGGCGTGAGGGCGCGAAATTTGCCTCTCCCTCACGCGTTCCGCCTCCTCCTTCGCGAGCATTACCGCTGCGCAGAAGGAGGTGACGGCCTCCCATTTCCTCTCGCTCCGTACCATGGCCTGAACCAGGGCCGGACGCGAGAGATCACCGCCGCCGATCGCCTCCACGAGGACACGACGATGCTCCGCCCAAGCTGGGCAGACCTCCACCGTATGCTCCACCGTGTCCTCCGGGCGATCCACACAATGGTGACACCCGGGGCCATTAAACAACCTAAGGTGATAAAAAAGTGAGCCCATTTCGGGGGCATAGTAGAGTAACTCCGAATGCGTAACACTTATTTATAGCTTTAGGATCTGGTTAGCACCTATGTGTTAGTAATAGATTTACTCTTGTCTTAGCGCCTATGTGTTAGTGGGGTAGGGCAAAAAAAATACGTTTGCAATTTTTTTTTGTTATACGCACACACAAACACACACTCTAATTGGCTCTAATTGGGCGAAAGCAGGGGTAGCTGCGCTGCCGCAGAAATATTTTCTAAACTGAGCATGTCTGTTTCACCGTCATCGCTGCTTATGGTTTCTTAAAAGAGCAGTGGGGTTGGCCGCCGGCCGCCACGTAACGGCCGCCACGTAACGGTCGCCACATAACAGCTGCCACATGATGGTCGCCACATAACCGCCGCCACATAACGGCCGCCACGTAACGGTCGCCACATAACAGCTGCCACATAACGGTCGCAACATAACCGCCGCCACAAAACGACCGCCAAATAACGGCCGCCGAATAACGGCCGCTAGATAACAGCCGCCAAATAACGTCAGCCAAATAACAGCCGCCACATAGCAGCCACCAAATAACGTCAGCCAAATAACGGCCGCCACATAACAGCCGCCAAATAACAGCCGCCAAATAACAGCCGCCACATAACGGCCGCCACATAACGGCCGCAACATAGCTGCCGCCATTTAACGGCCACCATTTAACGGCCGCCAAATAACGGCCGCCACATAACGGCCGCCATTCAACGGCTGCCAAATTACGGCCGCCACATAACGGCCGCCAAATAACGGCCGCAATATAGCGGCCGCCAAATAACGGCCGCCACATAACCGCCGCCACATAACGGCCGCCAAATAACGGCCGCCACATAACGGCCGTCAAATAACGGCCGCAACATAGCGGCTGCCACATGACGGCCGCTAGATAACGGCCGCCAAATAACGGCCGCTATATAACGGCCGCTATATAACGGCCGCAACATAGCGGCCGCCAAATAACGGCCGCTACATGACGGCCGCTAGATAACGGCCGCTACATGACGGCCGCTAGATAACGGCCGCAACATAGCGGCTGCCACATGACGGCCGCTAGATAACGGCCGCCAAATAACGGCCGCTATATAACGGCCGCTATATAACGGCCGCAACATAGCGGCCGCCAAATAACGGCCGCTACATGACGGCCGCTAGATAACGGCCGCTACATGACGGCCGCTAGATAACGTCCGCCAAATAACGGCTGTCACATAACGGCCGCAACATAGCGGCCGCCACTTAACGGCCGCCATTCAACGGCCGCCAAATAACGGCCGCCACATAACGGCCGCAACATAGCGGCCGCCACTTAACGGCCGCCATTCAACGGCCGCCAAATAACGGCCGCCACATAACGGCCGTCAAATAACGGCCGCCAAATAACGGCCGCAACATAGCGGCCGCCACATGACGGCCGCTAGATAACGGCCGCTACATAACGGCCGCACAATACGCCAAATACGTTTCGTGACGTGATGTCTACGAGTGTTTTTTTTTTTTTTAAATGCTACCTCTGAAATGACTTGTCCCATGACTTTCACTCTATTTTTCACAGGCTAAATGTACAAAACTGAATTTTGAATAAATATTAAAAATTCAGTTTTGTACATTTTAAAATAAATGAAATACCCAAACATTAACTATTAAGGTGGAACCTTCGACCATGCCCGCGAAATTCAAATTTTCTTATGTTTTTTTCATTTTGTAGGTCAGTCTCAGATCTCATGTTAATGATTGATTGATTGGCGGTCATAAAAGATGGCCTCCCTCCATTTCTTCCACATCTCACGGTTACCTAAATAACATATCAAATTATTTGCTGCTAAGAATGTCAATTTCGTGAATTTATGACATTATACACCATCACTGAGAATTGTATTTACGATTTTAATTATTAACATTCTGTAAATATATATTTATTATTTTTACGACCGCAAATCAATCAATCATTAACATGAGATCTGAGACTGACCTAAAAAATACAAAAAACGTAAGAAAATTTGAATTTCGCGGGCAGGGTCGGCGCTTTCGCCTTAAATTGGTATATTTTACTTAAATATTAATTAATGGAGGAGGTGATGTAGACACCGTTTTGAAAGACCTACAACTCCTCAAACAACAATTTAAATCCATTGGCTTGGACCTTAACCTATCAAAATTTGAAATTTTCCTTTCTAACATTACTGACAGACAATTGACCCTTGAAAAATTTAATGCAATAGCCCCACAAATCAAAATTTTAGAAAAAAGTTCACTTCAGCTCCTAGGTTCCCCAATTTTAGAAGACAGTTTTTCTCCTTTCATCAACGAAAAAATCAAAAACTTCAATGACGTTTCGGACAGACTCTCCAAAATTAATTTACATTCGGCATTCACCCTGATTAGATACTGTTGTTTTGGTCCAAATTTTATATATTTTCTACGCTTTTCCCCCTTATGGAAGCAGTCACACCTCTTGGACAAAATTGACCAAATCATTCGCAGCACATTATCGTCCATTTTGAATGTGGCCCTGGTTGACCGAGCGTGGCTGCAAGCCACTCTACCCATCCGTTTTGGTGCCTCGGTGTCCGCAAAATTACCAATATTAGCTTACCCGCGTTCCTGTCCTCTGTCCACAGCACTGAAAAGTTGTCCGGGAAAATTTTAGCCCTAAAATTATTCATTATTAATCTATTTTTGTTCAAGAATTGTGTGTTATTTGGAAAGGATTATATGTATCAGATTCAATGATATTCTAGTTTAGAATGAATTGTTGTTTAAAATAATATAAAATAATATTTTTGTCTCGTCTCTCAAAACTGCATTGATGGAAATTTCCGCATACGCTACATCAGCTTATTGATTTTGTACCAAAAAAATTACTAGACTATATTTTGTGTTTGAATGATGACAACATTTTAGTCCGTAAACGGTCGCCTTAATTTGTGTTTTGACAGCATTAATAAATGCTGTCAAAAGACAAATTAAGGCGACCGTTCGACCAAAGAATCCGAATACACTTTGGTGCCTATACTCAAAACTGAAAGCTACAATAAGCATCAAACACAGCATTGAAATAAATAGATTCACGAAATTACTGGTTTTTTTAAAAAGGAAGGGAATTGCGCAAAGAAGTCTAAAATTTTTACGACTCAAAATGTGGAAAATTGTCTTAATGAAGCTCCTGACGAAATTTTAGTAATAGTAATTATATATTTACCTGTTTTTTATCTTTGTTATAGGTGGCCTTAACTTTTGGACTCAAAGGTGCTTGCCGCGGATGTGAACTTGTAAACTTAAAGGTGGAGGACGTTGAAAATCATTCCAATGAGTTGCTGCTGATTAATGTAAAGGAAACTAAGACAAAAAAATATCGGTCATTCATTGTACAAGGACAATATACTAAAATCATTTATAAATACCAAGCATTACGTCTCACCAACATGGAAAACAATAGATTTTTTATAAACTATCGGAATGGGAAATGTACTCGACAAACCATCGGCAAAAATAAAATTAGCAATATGCCAAAGGATATTGCTAATTTTATTTTTGCTAAATATTTAAAACTTCAAGATGTTGAACTCTACACCGGTCACTGCTTTAGAAGTACTTTGGCGACTTTCTTGGCGGATTCAGGGGCGGATATTACGTCAATAAAAAGACACGTTGGTTGGAGCTCTGATGGAGTAGTTGAGGGTTATATCGAAAGCTCAATGGCGAATAAAACCATATTAAGCAGTCAAATTAACAAAAATATAAAACTTAATCCATCAGAGCCACAACTATCAACTTCCGGCATCTTATCTTCGGCCGTAACTCACGATGCACTACCACCACTATCTCCGACGTATACTATCTACAATGAAACGCAAGTTCCTCAGACGCAAGAACAGAGAAATACTCAAATCAACTCATCAACAATAAATGTACCAAACAAAAATGTAACTCTCTATCACTAATTGGACCAATGTTTCGAATGTTAACTTTTACTTTTAATTGTCATTATTTTTAATAAATGCTTATCTCATATTATTATTATGTTATTTTTTTCGCAAATGGTACGAAAAGTAGAGTATTTTCCTCGGTGATAAAGCTGTCTTAGTCTTGTGTGAACTTAAATCCCTCGCTACACTCAGGACTCGGTGTTAAAAACTTAAATCACGAGCGAAGCGAGGGATTTAAGTTTTTAACACCCTCGCTGCGCTCGGGAGTAAACCTCGAGTCCTTCGTTACGCTCGCGATTTAAATCGTCACCCGCGACAGAAGACACTGCTTTATCCCCTTGGTTAATAATCTACTATACCTGCACACCATTCTTCGTCTAATACCCTTTTTAACGTAAATATATGATCATCTGTGTGTCTGTGTGTGTCTGTCTGATCAATTAAACCATTTAGAGTCAAAGAGTCGGTCAGTTAATTTAATAAGAAAGTTGAAGCTAGTCGCCCTTTCCAAAACGTAGATCTCTATGGAGAAGAACGGGCAAGAAACTCAAAGGACTCCCCTTTAAATATAGATATTACAAAATCCTGGGTACATCATTCTTGTTGCTTCTATATGAGAGAGAGATGTACCAAAAAAAATCAAAAGCAATTGAAAATATAAGATTAAAAATAAGCCCTGGCAGATAAGAGATGATGATTGGGCAAGCCTTCCCATCAACCGGGCACAAATCCAGACTCCGGGCTGCTACTGAAAAATTACAGATGGAAAACCCAATAACACTTTTCCCGACCTAGAAAAATAGAACCCAGAACCTCATGCTCAGCAGTACCTCTTGCGACTACTACACCAACGAGGCAGTCCATCTTCAAACCCCTCTTCGTAATCAGCCTAAAACGTTTCCCACTGCTGGGACCTCCTCTCTGTCAAAAGGACTGGCCGTAATGCACCAAGCAGGCCCAGTGCGGGTTGGTAGATGTCACATATCTTCGAATTCTTGTTTCTAGAACATGGTTTCCTCACGATGTTTTCCTTCACCATTTTGAGAGCAGTGTTATAAAATAAATCACGTAAAGTGCCAGCCTTTTTTTTTGTTAGGAAATTATCAAATAAGCAGTTATTTGATAATTTCCTAACAAAAAACAGACTCTTACTGACTAAAACCCACCCGTGTTCCTTCGGTTGCCCTGTATTGCCAGGGGCCACGGTATCCCTTTCGGACTTTCCCACGACCCCGGCAGGCATCGGCCTTAAAAGTGCCTACCTGGGTTTAAATTGAACCCACTACTCTCATGCTAAGCAGTCTGTCGCACTTTTGACCACTGGCCCAATAAGGCAGTCATATTTTTGAAATGATAACTTCTTTAAGCGCGTTGAGCGATTTTTGGTAGGGGGAAATCTTATGTCGCGTCACCGACATGCTAATTTTAACAGTAAATCTGTAGCTGTGAGTATGACGTCTTGCACTTGGCCAGCGGTGTAAGCATTTCATATCACAGTTTTCACCTCTCGGCAGTCCCCATGACTGCCTATAATTTTTTATTAATTAATGATTAGCGTCAACTTATAGGCTTTTCTATCGTTACAGAATTCGTCACGTCAAGATGTTTTTACAAGGAATTTAATTGGGTACTTAAACTGTTGATTACTGAGTAAAGAACTAACTATTGGTGTAGACTTTAGTTAGATAGTTTATTCTTTAACTAGCTTTTGACCGCGACTTCGTCCCCGTGAAATTGCTTGCTCCCTCGACCACCGCGTCGCATCGCGTCGCCCGCTCGTGCCATTACTTCGTTTCGCGGCTTATTGGTTGGTTGATTCGGAAGAATTTTCTCGAAGGCACATGTCTACCCATTTGCCAAATTTTATCCAAATTCGTTCAGACGTTTTAGCGTGACAGCGTAACAAACAAACTCACTTTTGCATGTATAAATTATATTATTTGCATGTATAGATTAGTTAGGATTAAGAGTAGCTGCGCCCCGCGGTTTCACCCTCATAAGTTTCGATCCCTTGGGAATATTGCAATAAAAAGTATGTCTTATGTCCTAGCCTAGGTCATGGTCTACCCATGTGTCAATTTTCATCCAAATCCGTTCAGCCGTTTTAGCGTGAAAGCGTAACAAACAAACTCACTTTCGCATTTTATTATTAATTACGATTAGGACTAGTCTTTTTGGCATAGCGATTAGCGCCAGCATTTAAATTTATCAAACGTCAGAAAGCCATGTAAGTATAATTGGGAATTTAAATGATTAATTAGGTAAGTACTTTCTTATTTCTTTACGTTTCGAGGTGACACACGGTAAATTCTCTAAAATGAGAAATCTTTTTAATTTTCTCTTATTCGTTTTAATCAGTGTGTTGGAAATTGAAGTCATTTATGGTAAATACATTTAATAAAGTCTAACAATATTCAGGGTGGCGATGTCACCTGCATCTGTCAAGGGGGTGACTTTACCCATCTTATTAAACAACTTTCGCTATGACACTCAATTAAATATTGAGTGAACATTATTAAAAATTATTGAAAATTTTGATTGGAAATGAGTGAATAAGTAACTTTAATTGTAAATATCCTTTTTGGCTTTGTATATAATTATGTAAAATCATAAATGTTGCATGTTGTGTTGGCCTGTAAACAATTTTTGGCTTAATAAATAAAAAATAAATTACCCTCAAACACGATTCGTGAAAAAATTGTAGATTGTTATACAAGGGTCGAAAGGAATCAATTCATATACGACGTATTTAGACGCCCTAGCGCAGCGATGGCGGCTGTAGTCCGAATAGGAATTGATGACTTTCACCCGTGTTAAACACTCTACTTTTCATTTCGAATTTAAGGAAAGTATTTTTTTTTTAGTTTTTCTAAAATATTTATTGATAATAATAACATGAGTATTCTAGTACCTATTAGTCTTTTTAAAATTTTAAATATGGAACACACCGCGTCAACGCCGCGGGTCGTACCGCTTATAGGTATTTTTTTAAATTCACTCTGGCTGTTTATACACTAACTAGACTGCGGCATTGTTTCTTTAAAGGCGAACCAAGTCATCCTTTTCGAATAGATGGAATGAAAACACTACTTTCCGTATATGAGAAATGAAAAAAACTATTTTTAACTCTAAACTAAATCGCTTTTCTGTATACAGACAGTTTATTTCACTACTGCAGCTACTGCTAGGCCAATCTTGTTAGATGTTGTAAGCAGGGACTGAATTACCCAAAAATTAAGGTACCTTTAAACAGTATGAAGTCATACCATTAAATAAGGGCTATAAAAATATTTCGATACCGTTCTTTTTTTCAATAGCGGAATTTTGACGTTGGACATGCATACCGGTATATTTCCGTAGAAGTACTACAATATAACCTTTATAAATATTTCGGTAGCAGTACCTAAACCTTTTTAAATAGGGGTTTTCTTTGACGCACCGGCCGCCACACTCTGTCTGTCGTTCACTTGCTGATTGTAACTCAGTATTGGTTTTTATTTCTGATCGGAAGGACACGACTGTGTACGCATCCCGCGCCGCGCCGTCTCGTATGTTTTTCGGTACCGAAATCGTGTAAAGATTAAGTAACGGTATAGCCCAATCTTTATTTATAAAGGTATCGGTATAACTTAACCTTTATTTTAAACCGGTACCGGTATATTTTTGTGGTGTGAGGTACCTTTAACCGTAACCGCTTTCAGTCCCTGATTTTAGGGTAGGTACCACAACCAAAAAGTAGAAAATTAAAACTTTTAATAAAAAAAAAAAACAACCGACTTCCAAATAAAAATCATTACGAGGTGAAAAATAAATTTGATTTCGGAATTCAGTGGCAAACAACGAAAATACACCGACTTCCAAAATTAAAGTTATTTTTCACTTTGTAATGTCTTTTTGGAAGTCGTTTGTTTTTATCATAAACGAAAATACCACAAATGGGAACTTTACTAAGGGGCTAACCGTGACATCATGAAAAAAAACTGTTCCAAATATTTGTGTGCACAAAACTTGACAAAATATATGGACCAATAGATTGCGGACGAGATCATGGTGTTAGTCATCATCTATCGAGCCTTTTGCCAATTAAGGCTCTTTCAAACAGGCGCGACACGCGACGCGACACAAAGACAGCGCTCGTCGCGCGACGAGCGGTGTCTTTGTGTCGCGTCGCGTGTCGCGCCTGTTTGAAAGAGCCTTAAGTGGGGGTCGGCTTCGTCCAGTCTAACTGGATGAAGTTCACTTCCAGTATTTTACATTTAACGACTGTATTAGACACATATGTAGTAAATAAAACAAAACTATTATGACCGGTATCTATTACCGATCGACACCAGTAATTGTTTTACCGTAAAGTTTTCTTAGAAATTGTTTTGTTAGAGTCGCGTCGTGCCAGTCCGCACGAGTCTTTAGGGCTAACAAAAACGCATATTGCTTAATTATTTTTCCCCATAATAATGTGTCAAAATATTTTCAGGAGACAAAGCTCCCAATTGCTTGGTGCCATTTCAGAAACAAACCTTTTTTTGTTTAGCACGTATTCCAAGGTTTGTACACAGCTTTTTATTAGACTATATTGTGTCCCACTGCTGGGCAAAAGTCCTTTTTACTTCGTTTCTTCGTACCCGACCGTTACTCCTAAAAAAGTAAAAAAAAACAAGTATCTTTATCTTGACTTAGCACACGAGGGGGTACGTGGAAGTGGTGGGACGTGGACTCTGTAATCATTGTACCGATAATCGTTACGGTTATTGGTCTAATAGCGGAGAGCCTCAGGATGAGATGAGAGCCCATTGTGCGACTGGATCAAGGGCTTGATTCAGAAAGCAGTACTCCTAGACACGGCACGGACCCAGTTCTTGATGCCAAGGAGCCACATTTTTTTAATGCTTTTTTTATTATTATTTTATTTAAAAATGTAATCAATATGTATAAATAACTATTATTAAATTTTTAATACCCCTTATTATAATAAGGGGTATTAAAACACTCATGTGGGTTTACATGAACGTTTTAATACCTAATTATGTACAGTTGCATACAAGACTTTATCTACGTCCATGATAAAAGGTGGTTCTATAAAAGGTTCTGAAACCGTAAGATGTTGTACAATACTGTTTTCTTGACTTTTCTGGTAATAATTGGTTAGAAATGTCCTTTGCTGCATTAGAAATATCTGGTGGTGCGTTATCAAAGCTTGTATCACTCATTTTTGTAAACAACAAAGTAATAAAATTTTTCAATATTATTATCGAACAAAAATGGCGGGATACGACGTGAATTCGAATAACCTTTAAATTATTATTTTTTTTTAACTTTTTTTTTAAATTACAACGCTGTGGTAGTGAAATGCGCGTGCATGTTAATGTTCTTTTTTTCAAATTCGAGTTGCATTATGAGTTTTACGACAAAATTTTAAAACTCATTTGGATGTTATTAAGGTTACTATTGAACTAGCTGTTTAATGTTGGCAATCAGCTAACTGTTTCAGAAAATTTTATAGGGGCTTTATAGCATCGATGTAGATAAAATTATAATGATATCACGGCGGGAGCTAGTCTCGAATTTAAAACAAAACGTTTAATTTTCCAGATTTTACTATGACTTAAAGACCAACAAATGCGTTTTCTTCATTTACGGAGGGTGCGGCGGTAATGCTAACAATTTTATGAGTATGGAGGAATGTGAGCAGGATTGTGAAGTTCAACCTAAAGTTGAGATTGGTAAGTCTCGTGCTTGTGTCACTTTTTGTTTTAGCCGGAAAGCGCCCTCTGTCGGCGCGACCGTGCGTTCAGATTCACCGCACAAAAAGTTCGAAAGATCGTGTATACAAGGGGGTAAAAGCCCTGATGCGGTACCGCCTGTATTACTTTATGGTACAACTTTGCAGAGAGTCTACAGGTTTAAGTATCTTGGTCATATATTGACTCCCAACCTCAAAGACGATGATGACATTGAACGGGAGCGGAGGGCGTTGTCGGTTAGAGCGAACTGCTAGCTCGCAGGTTTGCACGATGCTCACTTCCTGTAAAAATCAGGCTCTTTCGAGCCTACTGTACTATTTTTTACACGTGCAGCCTGTGGGCTAGATATACGCATAGATCGTATAGCGCTCTCCACGTTCAATATAACAACGCGTTTAGGATACTGGTGGGGCTGCCCCGTTTCTGTAGTGTGTCAGGGATGTTTGCAGATGCGCATGTAGATTGCTTTTACGCAACAATGCGTAAAAGGTGCACTTCCCTGGTGCGCAGGTTGTGAGACAGCTCCAACAGTGTATTAAGCATGGTTGCGAGTCGCCTGGACTGTGAATACGTGGGTCACTGTTGTGCCCTCTCTCATGGGATGTCACAGCGGTGACCAACCGTTATTGATTGTATTTTTTCCTGTTTTTTTTTTTGTGTGTATGCGCGCGAAGATTGCTTTTAAATAGGACACGAGGTTAAACTCTAACCAAACTAAAGAGAAAACCGCGCGAGATGCGGGACGAAATTTGCTCACGCCCGCACCGATTCTGTATTCAAGCTGACGCGAACAGTCGCGTGTCTTCCTAATCATTTAAACAAAAGACGCGCGCAATCGCGTGCCGCATCTCAAGCGAGATTTTCTTCAGTGTGGCCAGTGCTTTATTAAAAATTAAAGCCTTTTTTACTGTAATTACGCAATTACCCCGTCGTTCATAAATTTTCTTAAGCCAGGTTCGCACGGGCGTTATCTTATTGAGGCGATTTTGTTTTTGTGCAGTGGGTTTTGATGCGGCCTATTTTGAACTATCAAATGAATCTTGACGTCGAATTTAAAAAGTGTTTTTTTTTTTCTGTCAAACTAAATAGTAGTGATGAGCCGATTATGAGTTTCGCCAATCTTTGACTAGCTATAGTTACTAAACTAGTGGATATCATTGATAGAATTTTTGTATACAGACAACGAACGTCAATAGATAAGAAAGAAAGAAAGAAAGAAAATACGTTTATTTGCGGTAAACATGACGCAAAGAATAACAATATGTGGAAAATATGCGTCACATCCACGCAAAACGGCCATCGAAAGAGAGAAATTAAGAAAGAGGTAAAAAAATTAACTAAGGGTGGTCGCACACCTGACGGAAGATGCGGCGAGCGTAACTTTTTTAATCTCCAGTAAGTACGCTCGACAGAGTTACGCATTGTCGGTTGCGCGTGTAACCTACCTAAAAACAACGAGTAATGCAATAATTAATTAAAAATATTTTACATAATTGCTGTTCGAATATTTAGTCAAACTCAAAGCTTTCAAAGTTACCAAATATAGACACTTTTGAATAGTCAAGGAGTCCGTCAGTCACATTCCAAAGCGTAGTAGGTTCCTATGGAGAAGAACGGGCAAGAAACTCCACGGACACTATTTTTAAATCATTCGATATTTTTTGCTCAATCGATTGTGTTATTATAGTTTATTTTATTGTTCTATTCGTGTTCTGTGATTACTTTCTCACACACTGACTTATTAATTTTAAAAAAATTAGGAAAATCGTCTACTTTTACAATGTTTGTAAATATGTAAGCAGATAGACGACAGATAATTTAATTATGTGATAGATACATGGGTATCTATCACATAATTAAATTATCTGTCGTTGCTTCATTTTAAATTATTTTTACTTATTGTGGTAGGTATAGTAATTTTATTCTAGGTGCATCTTCTTCACAAATAATTATTTAACTAATGTACGTACTTATACAAACTATTGTAAAACATTTTAAAAGAGTAAGGGTGGAGTTTCTTGCCCATTCTTCTCCATACGAAAACTACCTTTTAGAAGGGGCGACTAGAATCAATTCTATTATTTTATAAATTTTGACGTTCAAAAGTGCTGTAAATGGGCCTTTTTGAAATAAATTATTTGACTTTGACTTTGTTAATTATGTTTTTTTTATGTACGTGTTTCTGTGACAAATAAACTCATTTTTCTTTCTTTCTTTCTTTCTTTGGTTCTGTTACATTAGGTAACTAAGGCGAAACTAGGTAAAGAATAACATTTAGAATACTATTTTTTATAAAATAATAGATAGATACTTATTTAATAAACCTTATTTAATTTATAAATGACAGGCATGCATTTGACACAAAATCAGATAAATGCGTTACGTTAATGGGTTTCCAGGAAAACGGCAAACAACACCATACCAACATAGGCGATTATGAAGAGCAGAAGAAACTTGTAAAGTATAATTAATCAATAAAAACCTTATTAAGTAAAAACAGTCGTTTTTGTTAGTCCATAATAAAATCTACCGTCTGCTGCTCCGTCCGATGTGCACAGAGAGGGTTTCCTACAAAAGCGGTAGCCGCCACCACAGATAATATACTAGCCGCCACATTACGGCCGCACTTACGGCTCTTATGAAAATGACACCAGCTGCCGGGGTTTAACTTTACGGAGTCAAAAAGCGCTCTCTAGGACAACTCACCAATTTACTTTCATAAATAAATCGGTGAGTTGCCCTAAAGAGCGTTTCGTTTCAGTGATGTCATTGGACGGTAAATTACGGACGCTATGTAGCGGACACCGTAGCTTTAGAGAACGGAGCAATGCTGGATTAACCACGTAGCAAAAGTAGCAATTGCTACGGGCCCCGCGCTAAAGGGAACCCCGCGTATCCATGCACCTCCGCCTAAGCGTAATTTTTTGAGTGAAACTTATTAAGATGTTGTGATATTTTAAAATTACTTGATGTCACAAAAACGTGATACGTTACACCTTTTCCAACTACGGCAATCCACGCCAGACAATCGGTAATACAATTTTTAACATATTTCTAAAAGTTGATGGCAAATAAACGCGTTGAGTATTGAATTATTATTTTTTACCACTTCATTGTTAAGAATCCATAACAGATCAAGGGCCCCTCAATAAAATTAGCTACAGGCCCCGCGGTTGCTTAATCTGGCACTAGAACGGAGGCGGTTCATTTGTTTGCCAGTCACGTCACTCGTGCTTTGTGTGGCCGTGGGTCGCAGTGGAAGATTCCGCATACATTTTCATACAAAGCGAAGCAGGTACGAGATGGAGCTATAGAGGACATTATAACTCCATCTCTTTCACACACTAATAATCTCAGCATAGTATTGTCCCACTGCAGTGTAAAGCTCTCTTCTCGTACAGAGAAGGCACGAGCATTGATCACCACGCTTGCTCAAGACGGGTTGGCGACTTCAGAGTTAGGCGATTGGCACACTGCACCGCATCACGCAGCGTGGCGCGGGGCAGCAAATTTAACATAGTACCGTATATGATGCAGCGTAGCGCGTGGATGCGTGTTCTTCCGTTGCTTGTAGCCATAGCAAATAATCTGCGCGCGGGAACGCGTCGCGCAAACAGATTGTGTTTTCTATACAAACTGGTACTATGCCCCGCGCCACGCTGCGTGATGCGGTGCAGTGTGCCAATCGCCTTATCTATACATCTATACTAAAACTTATACATAAACTAGCGGACCCGACAGACGTTGTCCTGTCCGAACAGCGCCACCTACCCCACCCAATTGTATTTTCAAACCATCCAGGGACCCACTCTATAAAAAGATGATAGATTTATTATTTGTAGTTATTATGATTCACAGCACAACAAACACACTCATGTAGGTACTACAGTATATTCTTTATATTATCCTATCTTTTATTACATTATTAATTTATTCTGATACCTTATTTATTAAACCGGACGCACACTTCACTGTTTATTACTCTAGCGTATGGCACTCGTGGGTTGCAGCTGAAAATCAGCATCAGGTGGTACACTTTGTGTTGTCATCTAATAATATGTTGAGCTGAGGCCCTTTTCTTTTTTGTAATGGTAGATTGTAAAGGGGCCATTATAGTTTAAGATCATACTTTGTAAACCTACATTCTGGCAAATAAATAGTTTGCCAGAAGGTTTTGGTATTTACAATCATTGTTTTCTGTTTTTTATAGTTATAAGGTGTATTGTCTTTGCTGTGATGTCAATAAATGCATATTTCTTTCTTTCACTCAAATATACACACAAAATTTCAGCCGAATCGGTCCAGCACTTACCGTTCGCAATTTACCGTCCAATGACATCACTACGTTATTTATGAAAGTAAATCGGTGAGTTGCCCTAAAGAGCGCTTTTTGACTCCGTAAAGTTAAACCCCGGCAGGCGGTGCACTCATTTTCATGACAGCCGTAAGTGCGGCCGTTATGTGGCAGCTACCGCTTTTGTAGGAAACCCTCTCCGTGCAAATCGTACGGAGCAGCAAGCGGTAGATTTTATTACGAGGAATTAAATAACAAAAACATTTACAGAAGAATTATTCATATGTAAAGAATAGCGGACCCGACAGACGTAGTCCAGTCCGAACAGTGCCACCTACTTGGCCCAATAGTATTTTCAAACTACCCACTCAATTATATATACAAAATTTCATCCAATTCGGTCCAGCGGCTTAGGAGGAGTTAGGTGACAAAACGCACGTACAGAAGAATTATACAGGGCGTCCCACGGATATGCCATATGGAGGGAAAGTACCTTGAATATTGTAGATGGAACATTTTACTGAAAGAAAACATTATTTGAATTTAAAAAACAATTGAAACTATATTCAAATAATTACATGGTTGAACCGGGAATCGAACCCGTTACACGAGAAAAATAATCACCCTGTAGATGTATCATACCGATCTAAAGGCTTCATCATAAGGATTATTTTTTGCTAAATAACATAGTGTCACAAATAAAAGGAAGACCATGAATTTTAACATTTTTAATACAAAATAAAACAATTTATCAAATGCTCAAAATGAGTTCCTTCTATTTCGCTCCCTGTCGATTTTTTGATCTTGTTGTGGTGGATATTTAGAATAATATGTCTAAGTTCTGCTTGTAGCTCTTGGACACTTTCATACTGGTTCTTGTAATTTTTTTTTACGTATGTTTTATGTAAAAAAAAAAATCTAACGGTGTTAGATCCGGGGATCTCGGCGGCCATCTTATTTGTCCATTTGTCCCGATCCAGGGATGAAAGTGTTCATTGAGATAGTCCCTTGTTCTGGGACTGTTATGAGCCGGAGCCCCATCTTGCTGAAAGTAAGGTTTTGTCGTTCTGCAACCGGAAGATTATTTATCTCATTTCTCAAAATCTCAAGTATATCTAAATACCTTTCCTTATTTAAATGCCTTTCGTAAAAATGTACCAAGAGGACTCGGTTTTTACAATCCCACACCAACAGTTGAACGAAAAACGCTCTTGATTATTAGTCTCGCGGATACGTAAGGGATTCTCCCTGGACCAAATGCGATTATTATGTCGGTTGTACATCCCATTATTGAAGTTTGTGTTGTCTGACCAGATAATATTATTTAGAAAATACTGATCCTCTAGGATAAGCCTCTCGATTTCATGGCAGAAAGTAAGTCGTCTTTCAGCATCACCGGGCAGTAATTTTTGTACTAATCGCCCTTCAATGTAACTTTTGAATTTTTATTTTTTTAGTACACGGTGTATTTTGCTTGTCGAAATTCTGAACTTTTAGGATTTGCCTCAAAGTATATCAAAATGTCGAGTTCATCGGCAGTGATTTTACTTCACGGCGATCTGAAATATAATTCGTTAAACAAAGTAGTAATTCTTATGCACAGCGTAGACATCGCGTTCGTTTAGATATAAAATATTATAAATTAATAGAATTATCGTCCTTGGTGGCAACACACGCAGGAATGTCACTTTTCTTTCGCGCGCGTTTTTTCATCGCACGAAAAAATTTGCTCTCTTAAAATTATTCATTCAAAATAAGTTTACGGAACTGTTTACTAGAATAACAAATGTTAATTATGTTAAGTGATAGAAAGTGCAATAAGTGCATCGTTAGTGAAAACCTGAGACGGACAAGGCGTCCATCAACGATATTAACAGGAAAGCTGATAAATTACCTACATCAGAACTAACTAGAAGCAGCTTTAGTCTTGAGTTCCTGACCCACATTAGATGTACTTAGATCCGGAGGCCTCCCACAATCCTAATGTGCGAGAATGCCTGGCTTTAACTGACCACTTTGTACGTGATACTGACAGTGTTTTACAAGCACTATGGTGGACATTAACACAACACAACTTGTTAAAGCATTACCTATCTCTCCAGTGGACACGAGATGTCTTTAGTAACGTTATCTCCACGTTACTAGCTGGATGAGAAGCTACCAGAGAGGCACGTGATGCCCTTAGCGATGTAACTGTACATAGCTAGCTGGTACGCGCTTGTCAGCATTACCCCTCCAGTAAGCACGAGATGCTCTCAGTAACGCTAATTCTACGTTACCAGCTGAATATGAAACTACCAATGTAGCACGTGATGCACTTAGCGATGTTATTCTACATAGCTAACGCTAGTATGTACTCGTCACCAGGGGTAAGTCACATTTCTATGATCTTGGCTAAGGAATTGTCAAAAGTGGTTCTATATACTTTTAATTTACAAACATGAAGGTTGCGAGACAGCCTTACTTAACCCTGCACACTGTCTGTGTGTTATAAACTTGCAAAAGCATTATACTTCCTATAGTGAGTGTGGAATTCTGCCTCGCTAACTAGATTGTTATCAACGAGTACAAGGTACTCTCAACAACATTGATTCTATGTTGCTAACTGGCACATATCTGACATGGTGTGCACATGCTTAGCACGAGATGCTTATAGCATGTTATCTCAATACTATGTGATCTAGCTTTCATATCGAGGATTGCCATTTTTAACAAACAAAATCTCAACAACATTGATTCTATGTTGCTAACTGGCACATATCTGACATGGTGTGCACATGCTTAGCGCGAGATGCTTATAGCATGTTATCTCAATACTATGTGATCTAGCTTTCATATCGAGGATTGCCATTTTTAACAAACAAAATATAGCTAATTAAAAGATATCACTGTGTACGAGATACTCAGTGACTTATCTAGCTCTAGGTGGCTTAATTATCCTGCCAAAAACTGATAAATGATATCTATTTTGTAAACTAAAACAATAATGCAAAATTGTGCAATTTTTACAGGCATACAGTTAAATACAGAAGATACTTTGTAAACTTGATTCTGTGATACAATGGCTGACGACAAATGCTACCTCTGGAAACTCTTGATTTCAGATACAAGTGCAATGGACTAAACCATAATTGGAATAATACAAAGTATTATTCATGCTCCCATACTTATTCACCCCATTTAGATTCCTCTAAACTGAGGAAACAAGGGATTGAGATATTCCAGAAACAAGCCATACTGGTTATTACCCCTATCATAGGGAAAGCAGTGACTGACCCTATGCTTATGAAGAACATAAGACAAACACAAATTGTTGATTAACTTGGCTGATGCAGCAAAACCAGCTGGCAATGCCCACTGCCACCAAACTAAAACCAGAACAAAAGTTATATAATCTCTAATTGACATTAACTTTAATTCATCCTATTTGATAAACAAACCGAAACAATCACAAACTTGAGTACACAATGTTTTAGCTACAAACAAAAACAATAACAACTATTCAATAAATATTAAAACCACAAGACATTCTCATGATAATAGTGAAACTTACCAGTTCTATGGTGAAAATGTAAAACAAGCACAACATTAGTTGAGTTACTTACTTTTGTAAATAACAAAATAAAACATCCTTCTACCGGGTTAATAACAGGAATCACACCATTGAAAACCACCACCACAATATCTTATGATGTTTTGGTTTAATCTAATCGGTTGGAATGGACTATGTCTGAAAAATAAATGAACTAACTACTTTTGTCACTGAAAATAAAAATCAATATATATGGTGGACCTCAACAACAACCCGGCTTATATTCCAAAATAACAATTCAAGAAGACCGATACTGGAATAAATGCTGGCAAAGCAGTTATATTCCTCTGATTCTGCTACTGGCTATGGACCTAGATAAGAAAATATTTGATACCTACCAAATTCAATATCTTAACCTCTCAAAGCCATTCTCTGGAAGCTGACCCCAACATAGTTGGGAGAAGGCGGGGTAGATGATGATCCTCTTAATACCATCAAAGAACTTATCAAATATTGAGATGCATTTACAAACAATACAATACATAGATCTACAAAGAATTTATCTGAAAAATACATTTCAGTCAGTCCCAAACAAAATAGAAAATTCAGTTTCATTATGAACAAAAAAAAAAAAAAAATCATCAAGACTGTCTAATATCATACTGAAGGAAAATAAAAATAAAAATCCCAGTAATAACTACAAGTATGTTACAAACTGACAACTTGTACACTAATCAATTATAGCTTAGCATGTCAAAATAGATAGGTATAATATACCATATTACCTTTATGAAATCATATTATGATTTCATCCTATAGGTACAGGGGTATCACTTAGGACTATCTGGAAGATAACATTACCTACCAAATAACCAATAAAGGGTTAATTACATACACATTTACTAATACTTTTCATACTTGAATAGTCTCTTATCTCTGTTTTACCTACTAAATTACCAGTAGTGAGTGCCACTTACAGAAAACAAGGTTTTCTTACAATCTAACTTGACTGTTTATTTGGTAAAATATCGAGACTGCGATAAGACATACCAATAAATACCACTATAAGTGTGTTTAAATGTTTGGGCTTGAAAACTAACAATGCTATTTTTTAGGCTTGATTATTAAGTTTTATTTTTTTTTCACTTTAAACAAACCTTGAAACACAAGTACAAAAAAAAAAGTGCTAGTAAACTTATATTTAACATTACGCCCGGACTTCCCGAAGGGCTGGGCAGAAATGGGTGATCTTATTCAAAGCTTATAAAATCAAAATACCTAATTAATCATTTGATTGCCAACTACTAGTCTACATATTTAACAGTAGATTTAAATGATAATTGCAGCACTAAAGTGAAATTATCAAGGAAACAAAAAAAAAAGGAGGGGGGGAGAACATTGTGAGGACAACGTAGGTATTGATGGATTGTGAGTAGAACATGAACAAGATAAGGTATAATACAATAAATGTAGGTACTATGAATGAATCATCTATAAATTGCTTCACTCTAAAACTCTCCATCTGCTCACCAAGTGCACATCATAACAAGTTTAATTATACAACTCCCTCACTTAAAAATGCAACTCATTGCACAATCCCAATTTTGGACATATTATGAGGTCAAGGAAAAGAGTTCATATCTTTATACTTCTAAAATGAATCTAGTTTCGATTAGCTCTAAACTCGTCAAGTAATTACTGCTAGCAGAATATGTGAAACTCATATGGAAATTAGTATCGTTGAGGAAAAACCCTAAGCATCTGAAATAGACCCTTTCACCTCAAATTTGTTCAAACCTCTTTCCTATCCAGGGCATAATATACTGCCCTTATTAATTGGTGCTTACAAGTTAAAAGCCTATTCCGTATTTGAAATTCAGTTTCCAAAATACCTTTAATAACTAAAGTTATGGAAAACTAGTCCATCCAAAAATTAAATGAAACCATATCATAAAGTATATACTTACCTAAACGGAAATAACATCAACTGATCACAAGAATTTGACCAAAAAATCCTACTACATTAAAAAAAAAAAAAAAAAAAAAACTAAGTTCCTGTCAGTACAATTTAGGTACAATACAATTCCACAAATGCTTACCAAAAATACCTCCCTGCTTACAACATTCAGGGGCTAAAAGATCCTGTTACACCCTATGAAAGTTTAACTACTAAGGACTTCACAGCCATGGTGCCTCTTATTGAGATCACTAGATAACTGACATTCTTTAAAATACCCTAATGATAATCTTTACAATTCATCTTCTAGACTCACTGAGCTCGACACTTACCTTGACAGCAAGATGTAATGTGCAACTCAATACTCACTCATTAAGCACAACAGTATCCTAAATAATTAACTATTTACAGACAGATCTGAGAATGCTATTCTCAATCATGGAAACTTTTATAGTAACATCATAACATTACGCCTTGTTTCCCCGAATGGTTGGGCAAGGTGTCCCTGTAGCAGGTTCACCCAATTTTACACTTTTAAAGTATTCATATCATAATATCCTCCTGGTATATTAATTCAGAACAACTTTATAAAATTTGTATAAACACAAGCTGGGTTAAATGTGGTAGGAAGTGAGAGTGATAATTCACCTCCCACAGCACAAAACATACAGTAGCTCAACTTAGTGCTGGCATCAATTGAAATAGACACAGTGCCAACCAACATTGTGTTGATGATTATACCTCATTACTGATGGAAAATAGTTAAACACTATTAATTAAGCAACGTTATTAAGAATTTATCTAAAATGGATACGCCAAAAGCATATATATTGTACATTAAATATTAAATGTTAACAGTTATGGTCTTATATACATACCAATAACAGATGTACATGACATTCACATAAAACAAAGCAACCTTCTTAAATTACATAAAATTAAAATATTGTATTCAGAAAGAATGATAAAAGTACCTAATAAATCAGAATATGCCGTAACTTATTAACTAACTAAATTATTGCAGACAACTCTGAACATCTACTTTGTTTAACGAATTATATTTCAGATCGCCGTGAAGTAAAATTGGGAATCAAACGAGCTTACCTGTTAAGCGAAATCTTGATTCTAATTTTACGAACGGCGATCTGAAATATAATTACCCACCCGCCACTAGCTAATATCCCCAAAGCTGCAATAATTAGTCTACTTAATTTTTCCAGGAAAACCTAGTGAATGTAAGTATGCGGAACTACTCTGTACAGAAAACAGAGCTTGTTCTCCATCATAAGGATCTCTAAAATTAGTGACATTCCTGCGTGTGTTGCCACCAAGGACGATAATTCTATTAATTTATAATATTTTATATCTAAACGAACGCGATGTCTACGCTGTGCATAAGAATTACTACTTTGTTTAACGAATTATATTTCAGATCGCCGTTCGTAAAATTAGAATCAAGACTTCGCTTAACAGGTAAGCTCGTTTGATTCCCAATTATCATTTGGTTCCGCGGTTGTGGTAAGCGATGATCGAAACGTCCCAAATTTTGCAGATTATCCACCAACCGTTTCATAATAAATCGAGATGGTGTATTTCTATCAGGATATCTTTCGTGGTGCCATTGTAAGGCTAATGTTATGTTTTTATGGTTCAAAAAGTATGCTTCCATTAAATCAAAATTATTTTGATACGCCATGGTTATGTAAAAACATCACAATACAATACAAAAATCCTACAATCAAATAAACAAAAGAACAAAAGTTAGAAAATGGAACACATTTTTAAATTATTTCTTTATAATCAGCCAGCCGCATTGCGATGGACAAAATAATTTACGCGGCTTTCGGTTCACGGCTCGATTTGTTCATACAACCAGGTACCTACTAATTACGTATCTCTTTATCATTGTATCATGCACTTAAATTATAATAGGGAAATTATGCGTACTTCTACTATTTATTAATAATAGGTACTTTGATAATGTCAGTTGTATGTACTTACGGCAATGTCAACTTTTCATTTTTCTGAACAAAATTTCACATCAAATGTTAAAATTCATGGTTTTCTTTTTATTTTTTGACACTATGTTATTTAGCAAAAAATAACCCTTATGATGAAGCCTTTCGATCGGTATGATAAAGCTACAGGGTGATTATTTATTTTTCTCGTGTAACGGGTTCGTTTCCCGGTTCAACCATGTAATTATTTAAATATCTATGAATGCAGTTTAAATTGTTTTTTTAATTCAAATAATATATATCTTCTTTCAGTAAAATGTTCCATCTACAATATTTAAGGTACTTTCCCTCCATGTGGCATATCCGTGGGATGTCCTGTATTATAAAGTTATGTATAAATATGTACATACAAAGTGTCTGTTTGTAATGTTAAAATAATAGCTTTTTACTAAATGCATATGAAAGAATTAACATGTAAAAAACCCTGTCTGATCCGTGAGAGTGTTGTTAATTTTCAGGAAAAAAGTTTTTTTTTCAATTGGTAATTTTACCGGGATATTACACGGAGCGCGAGCGGCCGTTGTTAAGCGGGTGACTACAAGTCGTAACTTAACCCCTGTTAAAAATTTCTAATTTATAATGAATTGGGGGTAATTTTGGTACTAAAAATGTGAATTTTAAATAACAATAACTGTTTTATTTTTTGGTAATTTTATTGCAGGACCCATGTGCCCCTTTCGGATCGTACAGGTGTCTTTTACATATTGTATACGGCACCTACTTGTAAAAAAAAACTTTTTTTTTTTGTTTTGTCTGTCTGCCTGTCTGTTTGCTCTGCCTTAGCTCCAACCCACTGCCATTTCAGCTCGCTGACTCTACAAGCTGTGTCGGTAACTCGAGTTAATTTCCTAATATTTTTATTCTGACCGAAGCCTCATATATTTTAATCTTACCAGTGTCCAAGAAAAACATCTTGAGGAAACCTGAATAATAGCTGCTGCGGTCGACCCTAATTATTTTCCTTTTTCTTAAAATAAAAATAGACTAAGTTACTCCTTAAAACATAAACTATCTGCCAGTGAAAGTCGTGTTAAAATTGGTCCAGCCTTTTCGGAGATTAGACGGAACAAACAGATACACAGATAGACAAAAATGTTTTTTTTTTTTTTAATTATAAGTGCCGTATGTATTTTCATATGCATTTAGTAAAAATCTGTTATTTTGACATTACATACAGACACTTCAATTTCTGATTATAATGACGATGATTTGTAGGCTTATCTTTAACTAATTAACTTTCTAATAAAACAGCATTTTCAGGACGAAAATAAGTTTTAATATACAATACAATATTTTACTTGTTTATCTTGAGATTACTGATGAGCGTTTGCTACTTCGGAGACATTTCACTTACAAACCTTCTCACAGTCATTCATGGTAAGAAAATTATTTTCGTTACCTCCACAGCCGCCATAAATGAATCGCACACATTCGTTTGTTGAAGACTCATAGCCATACCTGAAAGCATAAGCATAATCAGCATATAATGTTCCCACTGCTGGGACACAGGCCTTCTCTTTGTGAGAGAGAGTGGGCCGTAATCCACCACGCGGGCCCAGTACGGCTTGGTGGATGTGACATGTGTTCGAATTTTTGGTTCTAGGACATGCCGGTTTACTCATGATGTTATCCTTCACCATTTTGAGAGCAGTGGTGATGGAATAATTTACACAGACTAAAGTAGCCGCTTGGGTTCGAACCCACGACCTTACAACTCGTAAGTCGCGGCCGCTACCACTGGGTGCTCACTGCTCTCATACCTGAAAATAAATCCAAAATGAGTTTCATAAGCGGTTCCGTCATACAGCCGTCATAAGTCTGTAATTTTCATCAGTTTTTGACATTAAGTTGTCAAAGAACCTCTGTATTTGGACATCCATAATTGCATGACCGTTCACCGCTTTCTTAGGAAATTGGTTTCCGCTTTAGGCTGCCTATCCACTACTGGAGCGGAGCGAGGTAGCGGAGCGGAGAAATGTGCCATTATTAAGGCTCTTGCAAACAGGCGCGACCCGCGACGCGACACAAAGACACCGCTCGTCGTTAGTCGTATAGATACATTCATACTTATATAGATAAATATTATAATATGATATAATGTTAAATTGAACTTATCTAATTATTATTATAACTGATCTCATAATTATTTAAAATTTACTTAATAAGTTTTTTAAATTTTATTTTAAGAATTAATTTGATTGTTTTTACTGTGCCCTTCAGGGTCCGTAATTGTACCTTAGCTTTAAGCCATTGTAACACCTTTATACCTACATTATGGAATGCAAATAAATATATGAATATAAATATGAATAAGTGAATCCGCTCAGCTAACGTGCGTATTGCGTAACCTCTCCGTGGACATACGCAGCAGTGGAGTAGCACCTTGATGAAATATCTTCATGGCTATTTAACCGAATACAAGCTAATAATTTGCAACATTATTATTTTAATAATTCACAACATTAGTCTTTTAATCGCTTTTTCAACCGTGAAATTAACGATGCGAGAATAATAAAATTTCATGTAAATATTACTACGGTCCGTGGTTTCATCCACATAAGTCTCGATCCCGTGGGAATATCGGGATGAAAAGTATCCTATGTCCTAACCCAGGTCAAGGTCTACCCACGTGCCAATTTCAACCAAATCCGTTCAGCCGTTTTAGCGTGAAAGCGTAACAAACAAACAAACAAATAAAAAACAAACGCAGTTTCACATTTATATTTATAAAATATCCCCAAAAATATTATTATTATAATAGTTTGGATTATATCAATCAGTCAAATAAAAAACCGGGCAAATGCGAATCGGACTCACGCACGAAGGGTTCCGTACCATTATCTATAAAAACGACAAAAAATCACGTCTGTTGTATGGAAGCCCCCTTAAATATTTATTTTTATTCTTTTTTTAAATTCTTTTTTTAGTATTTGTTGTTATAGCGGCAACAGAAATACATCATCTGTGAAAATTTCAACTGTCTAACTATCACAGTGCAGGAGATACAGCCTGGTGACAGACGGACAGACAGACAGACGGACACCGGAGTCTTAGTAATAGGGTTCCGTTTTACCCTTTGGATACGGAACCCTAAAAAAGAATTGGCAGTATGTGGCGGTGTAACCGGTACAAGGTAAATGTGTAAGTAATTTTAATTTCGAGATGAGATACACAATAGTGCTTCTGGCTATGGTTTGTAGGGTTCCGTAGTCAACAAAGAAACCTCATACAGGGTGGCTTGTAATTTGATGTATTCCTTCCATGACGTGATAGTGTGACCGATTTGCAATAATTAAACCCCACATAAAGCCTAGGCGAAATTTCATGCGATTCATATTTTTTTTTTTGAAAATTCCCGAAATTCGTAACTAAATATCACTTTTCTCGAAACTCTCAAATTGAATGGCTTTCATTGCCTTTCCATGGGGTACCTAATACTTTAATAAAACTTTCGATGTAACCAAATTTTCTAAAACATCAAACAGGTTACAGTTAAAAGAAGAAGTTACCTAACCATTTTCAAAAATCACCTACGTATATGAACTTTGTCACCAGTTATCTAAAAATTTTACTATGACATTGAGCATACAAATTATGGAGAAGATATCTTCATTTTATCTGCTAGGTACCTCGTTAGGTACAAAATTTAAAAAAATATTTAGAAAGTCCGATGAAACAGTCGGTACCTAATGCTGGCAAAGGTCTAAAATTTGCAACTTACTGAAATATTTAAAAATTGTGTAATAATCTTATTAAATAGCTGGTTTATGCCTTCCCATACCTCCCAGCAATCCATAACACGTTAGATGACACCTAGTACCCTAATCGCGTAATACACGATCAATCACAATTTCTTTCGATTTGAAACAGATTGCTAATCCATTGCTTCATAAGTTGGAAAACAAATTGCTCAACAACGTAAATAACGCAATGAATGTTGTTGAACTGTCAAAATGAAACAAATTAGGCACATTGTTTACGAAAATATGTTATGCAATTAGGGTACAGGTCGTTATGACCAAGGCAGAGGTCGCAGAGCGACTTTTGAGTTTTTAACATGACTCACGGTCTACTCGCTGGCCACGGTTCACTTATCGCTTAGTTTGCGTGTACACATAAACAAAACTATACAAAAATAAAATCACGAAACAAAATAAAGAATAAAATCTGTCTGTCAGTGCGTCCGTCTGTCACAGCTAATTTGCTCCGAATCTAATGAACCGATTAAGTTGACATTTTGTACACATATGTATTTCTTTGACCCAAATACGGACGTGTAACGTTAATAAATGAATTTTGAATATGGGGGTCACTTTTGGGGGCAACTAAGAAAATTTAAAAAAAAAGTTTTGCAAACTATACCGTGTGACATATCAAATGAAAGGGCATATTGCAAAGATCGCAAACATAATTTATTTATAATTTTAAAATAAAGATATTTAAGAAAATAGATGAAAATTGACCATTCCCACCCCTTATCTCCGAAACTACCCAGCCAAAAATGTTGAAATAAATACAGAGAATGGTTCTTTACCTATAGATTACAAGAAAACCTATAAGAAGTTCATGATCTTAAAATAACATGGTAAATCTCTCAAAATTGTGCGTACAAACTTACATTTGATAAAAATCCAAAATACATTTTTTATTTTTTTACTATGTTAAGATAAATTCATCCCAACTACGGAACCGTTCATTGTGCGTGGTCCGACACGCACTTGGCCGGTTTTCTTTCACGATGTCTAGTCCCTTAGTAAAAAAAGTCAGTATGACCAAGGGATACCGTGTTACCCAGTAACTAAGCTTTACAGGTCTTAGAGACAGTCGCTCCATGGAAATACTGGTATTCAGCTGCATCCGTTGACACTGTAAGGCGACCCCAATATAGTTGGGGAAAGTCTACGCAGATTGATTGTTGTACAGGACAATAGCTGTTACATCATTTATACCTTGTTTATTTTAGTTATTTTTTTCTAGCTTCGCATTCCGATCTATATGACCTCATGCATGACAGTCCGCAAGATTGATTCAAGTAGAATACCAGAAGATAAAGGCACTACAACTGCACGCCGTGTTAGGTACACGGCGTGCAGTTGTAGTGCCTTTATCTGCCACAAAACCCTGTAAATAAGATAAGACCTTTTTTTTTAGGTAGAGCATCTCGTAGTTGACCTCTGAGATCATGACTACTTAACCGGGCTTTTCTGTGGCTGCCTTAAGCTACTACACTTAAAGCCTCCAGCCAGGGGCAGTAAACTATGCTAATTAAAACTAGGTGAACGCTCGCTAAGGGCACCCCCTGTGCGGTACGAACCTCGGCTTAGGGCGTCAACCGGAGGGAGGACATCAAACATGCGGGCTGATAAGATAAGACCAACTTGCTGCAAGAATATAATATACGTTGCAAGATAAAAAGAAAATATCACGACGAATAAAATGCAGGAAATAATGAATATAAGAAATCTATTATACAGTGCGTCCCACGGATATGTCATATGGAGGGAAAGTACCTTGAATATTGTAGATGGAACATTTAACTGAAAGAAGACATTATTTGAATTAAAAAAAAAAACAGTTGAAACTGCATTCCTTAATATTTATGAATATTGCGTGGTTGAACCGGGAATCGAACCCCTTACACGAGAAAAATAATCAGCCTGTAGCTTTATCATACCGATCGAATAGCTTCATCATAAGGATTCTTTTTTGCTTAATAACATAGTGTCATAAATAAAAAGAAGACCATTAATTTTAACATTTGATGTGAAATTTTGTTCAAATAATGAAAAGCTGACATTGCCGTAAGTACATACAACTGACATTATCATAAGTACCTAGTACTAATAAATTATACTTTAAGTGCATGATAAAATGATATATAAAGAGATACGTAATTGTTAGGTACCTGGTTGTATGCAACAAATCGAGCCGTATCCTGAGCCGAAAGACGCGTAAATTATTTTGTCCATCGCAATGCGGCTGGCTGATTATAAATAAATAATTCAAAAATGTGTTCCATTTTCAAACTTTTATTGTTTTGTTTATGTGCTTTTCATTGTAAGATTTTTGCATTGTATTGTGATTTTTTTACATAACCATGGCGGGCGTATCAAAATAATTTTGATTTAATGGAAGCATACTTTTTGAACCACAAAAACATAACATTAGTTTTACAATGGCACCGCGAAAGATATCCTGATAGAAATGCACCATCTCAATTTATTATGAAACGGTTGGTGGATAATCTGCAAAATTTGGGACGTTTCGATCATCGCCTACCACAACCGCAGCACAAAATGATAAACACTGACGATGAACTCGACATTTTGATATACTTTGAGGCAAATCCTAAAAGTCCAGTGAGGAAAGGTGAAGAAGTAATCGGAATTTCGAAAAGCAAAATACACCGTGTACTAAAAAAAATACAAATTCAAAAGTTACATTGAAAGACTATTAGTACAAAAATTACTGCCCGGTGATGCTGAAAGACGACTTATTTTCTGGCATGAATTCGAGAGGCTCATCCTAGAGGATCAGTATTTTCTAAATAATATCATCTGGTCAGACGAGACAAACTTTAGCAATAATGGTATGTACAACCGACACAATAATCGCATTTGGTCCAGTGAGATTCCCTTATGTATCCGCGAGACTAATAATCAAGTGCGTTTTTCGTTCAACTGTTGGTGTGGGGATTGTTAAAAACTAGGTCCTCTTAGTACATTTTTATGAAGGACATTTGAATACGGAAAGGTATTTAGAAATACTTTAAGAGGATGAGATTTTAAGAAATAAGTTAAGTTTTTTTTTTTTTGTATGGGATTAAAAACTTAATGTACATTTTTTTAAAGTGAATAGAAGTAAAGGGCTGGTGCTCCATACGTTAATATTACATTTTTACTTTTATTTTTAATTCCTGACCTTAAGGCGACGAAAACCGACTTTTAATGATTTTATCCTGAAGATGACATCTATTCGAGTGGTGGTAATAATTTAGAAAAAATATATTAAATAAGAGCATTTTTTTAATATTTTAATATAGCCATATTTTGGATTATGTTTATATTACATAGTGAAATAAAATTAATGTGTAAAGTTATGTCTAATGCGGATAAAAATCTGAGAATCACGCAAAATCTATCAAGCGTATTTTTCTAAAACTTTCACCATTTTAAAGATAATTTAATTATTGATCTTTTAGTATACGTGTTTTATTAAATTATTTTTTGTTTTATGTACAGTAAATTAATAATACGTCTCATTTGGGACAGCGCTCCTTGATGGGCGAGTCCAATTACGGGCTGGACGTACGACGCGTTGCGTGAGATCAGTACAGAACATGAAAGCTAACCACTCAAGGTCAGTCATATATATCTGCGTCTTAAGTTTCTATGAGTATGGAGCTCGACTTTCAGACCGCTGTGCGGCACCCGGTGCGACTCCTTTGTCATAGTACAGAAAGTGCGACTAGTGCCCTAGTGCGGACGAGCCTTATCTAATATTAACAAAAAAAAAAGCCATACTCACATCTACTCCCGGACCTTGTAAGGCTAGTGAAGTTGTGATCGATATAAATTATTTTAAAAAAACAAGCTGTTTTTAATTTTTACACTAAATATAAAAACATTTTTCTTCCCCATCTCAGTTATCTCGAAGTATTCTAACAAACCACAAATCTGGAACAAGGATCTTTTTAAATAGCGTCTTTTTTCTTTATCCCCATTGAACAATTAAAGTATACATAATTTCCTTAACCCAATATCTACAAAAAAAAAAAACTGGCCAAGTGCGTGTCGGACCACGCGCAATGAAGGATTCCGTGGTTGGAATGAATTTATTCCAAGAACAAACTTAACAAACAGTTGAAAAACAATCCAACTGCAAATGTAAGAAAAAATGATCGACTATTAATCGTTTACTTGTAAACGCTACACCAGCCCGTCCCATCCTTGATGTCCTCGCTCCGGTTGACGCTCTAAGCGTAGGTTCGTAACCCACAGGGGGTGTCCTTAGCGAGCGTTCACCTAGTTTCAATTAGCATAGTTGAATAACCCCTGGCTGGAGGTTTTAAGTTTAATAGCTTAATGCACCCACAGGAAAGCCCGGCTAAGTAGTCATGTTCTCAGAGGTCAACTACGAGATGCCCTACAAAAAAAAAGTAAAGCCTACTTAGCTATGATAGTTTTCCTTTTAACTTCGTTATACAATATGTAAAAAAAAACCCGATCCGATCCGAAAAGGGCACATAAGTACCGCAATAACATTACTTATCAAAAAGTGTTTGTTTTTTTTAAAATTATTATTGAATACAATAAAGTTATTGCTATTTAAAATTCACATTTTTAGTACCAAAATTAATTAAAAATAAGTAAATTTTCAAAGTGATCATAGGTTGTAACTTGTAGACACCCGCTAAACCACGACCGCCCGCGCCCCATGTACACACGGCTACACATCAAGCTATACATTTCCAGTATAAGCTGACCTCGTATTGTGCGGAAATCCTATACAATGCTAGATCAGCTTATACTGGAAATGTATAGCTTGATATGTAGCCGTGTGTACTAACCATTTTACCACTCTGTCGGCGTGATTAATATTTATTTATTCATTTATTTATTTATATATGTATATATATGTATACACATGTCAAATTATAGCTTTCTAGTACTAACAGTCTTTAAGCTAAGCGGCGACCAGACAGACGGACATAGCGAAACTATAATGGTTCTTTATTTACTACGGAACCCTAAAAATGACAGTTATGACACAAATTAATAATGGTTTGAGCGGTGACCTCAAAAGTAGCATGATTCAATATGAAATGGAGTATTACCTCGCAATTTAACAAAACTCATAAGTTTTATGGTAAAAAAACAAGATGAAGTTTAAATACGATTGTTTTTTTCTGTTAAAAGATATGAAAATTCACTTATATGAACCCAAGAAAAGTATTAATAATTAAATTCAATTCTTGTTTAGAAGATCCAACAATTTTCTACTGCAGTCAAATCCGTCACGACTATGATGTGACGTCATTATTCACGATACTACATTGTTTACATCTCTTTTTAGCCCCATTTTTTGTTGTGCTAAAACATGCAGAAATCGCACTTTCTTACATACCTTCGTGAGATTTCAAGGAATTTGCTTAAAGATGCTTATTCAATTTTTTTCACGTCCTTTCGACGACGCGTTTCGAGTTTGTATTGCGTGACGCCAAAAAAACGTAACCTAAAATAAATAATCCTAATCCTAACTATAATAATAAAATAATGTAATCAGTCCTGATAGCCGTGGAATACCTCTCCACTCCTCACAAGCACCTCAGGACATGTATGCCACTACGATACTTAGTGCTAGCGACCGTTTTCGAAGGCCCATTATTGAGTGTGTAAGTCACACACACACATTGACAGTAATTCAATTATGTCAGCCTCTTAAAATGGATGTAGGAACGGATCCCGCGATACTAAGGAGCTTCTCCTCATCGAAATGGCCATAAGCCAACAGGTTCGTCGATCCCGCAAGGATCTGTCGACATGCTGGATAGACTATAAGAAGGCCTATGACTCGGTGCCACATACATGGTTTATGAGGTGCTGGAGTTGTAGAAGATAGATGCAACTCGCGCACCTTCCTGATGTCATGTATGGGGCAATGGAGGACAGTCCTTCGCTACCCAGGATGTCGACAGACCCAGGGGAACGATGAGCTTGTATGGATTAAGCGGGGAATTTTTCAGGGCGACAGTTTGAGTCCACTTTAGTTCTGCTTAACCCTGAAACCTCTAAGCACACTGCTGGAGGTTTCAGATCTGGGTTATCGGTTGAGGAGAGGTGGTCAGGTCATATCTCCTCTACACGGATGACTTGAAACTCTTTGGCCCCAACAAATTGCGACTGATGGAGCTACTGAAGGTAACTGAAACATTCAGTCACGCCAGCAGGATGGAATTTGGTGTGGACAAATATGCAGTCATTCATATAAAGCGAGGGGAGATTATGGAATCCGAGAGAACTCAACTTTCGGACTCCATACACCTCAGATTCCTCTCCTCAGCCGAAAGCTATAAGTATTTGGATATGTCGGAAGCGTTAGGCATCAACGTTGCTGACATGAAGCAATCGTTGAAGGAGCACTTCTTTGGTCGCCTGAAGAAGGTATTAATTAGTCTTCTTTCAGGCGGAAACAAGGTGCGCGCCTTCAACGGTTAGGTCATGCCGGTTTTGATGTATTCTTTCAGCATACTCAAATGGACTCAGACCGAACTTGACGCCCTAGACAGGAGGGTCCGTACCGGATGCATCACCCACGTTCATCGGTGATGAGACTGAACATCCCGCGGAATTACGGGAGTTCAGGCTTTTTAAATGCGAAGACCCTCCACAACCGCGAGCTATGCAGCATCAGGGAATATTTTTTTAAAGCTGATGTAAGTATGCACCGTGATGTGGTCGCAGTGGACAACGGGCTCATCCCGCTCTCCTTGGCTAAAGAGAAGTGGCGCAAACCTGTGGTACTTACCACAGATGACCGCAAGGAGGTATGGCAAAGCAAGGCGCTTCACGGGCCCTTCTATCGGGCTCTTCGTGAGCCCGATGTAAATTTCTTGACGTCCGTATCCTGACTTTGTTTCGGTGACCTTTTCGGGGAAACTGAAGGTTTCATCTGTGCAATTATGGACGAAGTTATCTTGACGAATAAGTACCGGAGATATATTATGAAGGACGGTACGGTTGACGTGTGTCGGGCATGCTATAGTCCGAATGAGTACATCAGACATATTATTATCTCTGGGTGTTCGCATTTAGCTAACGGCGAGTACTTGCATAGGCATAACCAAGTGGCTAGGATTATTCACCAGCAACTTGCTATAAAATATAAACTTGTGGACTCATTCATCGATCATTGTGCCGATTGTCGTAACGGCTAATGGCGTGATGGCCGAAAGCCACGACCAACATCTCTCGAGGCTCTATTTAGGCAATTGGATCAAGCGCCTGATTAAGAAGGCAGTACTCCTCGATACAAATCGCATTGTGAGGAGGTTCCTATCTCTGCAGCCCTAACGACCGGTAGCTTGGGCCCTGCTCCCGATACCGGCGGACTTCTATTTTTCAATATTTTTTTTTATGTCTTTTTAGTGTAAGAAATATTTAAAAATGTAGATAATTATATATGAAAGAAAATAAATATACGACAAAATATAATTTAAGCTTAGACCTCGTTCCCGATACCGGTGGGCTACTTTTTTAAATATGTTTACATGTTTTTTTTTTATAAAAATATTTAAAAATGTAATCAATATGTATAAAAATGCAATACAGGAAATATAATATATGCTAACCCTAACTATAATGAGTTTATTTGTTCGTTTGTTTTGTTTGTTACGCTTTCGCGCTAAAACGACTGAACGGATTTGGATGAAATTTGGCACGTGAGTAAACCATGACTTGGAAAAGGACAAAGAATACCTTTTATCTCGATATTCCCAGGGGATCGAGACTTATGCGGGTGAAACCAAGAGGCGCAGCTAGTTAATAATATAAGTAATATTTACATGGTATTTTATTATTTTCGCATCGTTAATTTCACGGTATAAAAAGTATTTACATATACACACTAGTTGACCCGGCGAACTTCGTTCCGCCTCATAGTCAATGAATTTGCATGTTTAGGATTATAAAATTAATACAAAATTCCTACCCTACCTACCTTACCTACCGTACCTACCCTACCTACCCTACCCACCCTACCTACCCTACCTACCCTACCCCTACATAGAGAAAAATAGATTACGACCGATTCTCAGACCTACCAAATAAACATATAAAATTTCATTAAAATGGATCAAGCCGTTTCATAGGAGTATGGCAATTAGCACTGTGACACGAGAATTTTATATATGTATATATGTAGGTAATATTATAAATGTGAAAGTAAGTTTTTTTGTTTGTTTGTTACGCTTTCACGCTAAAACGGCTGAATCTAGATGAAATTAGTTAGACCAGACCTTGACCTGGAAAAGGACATAAGCTACTTTTCGTCCTGGATTGCAGAAGAAGTCGCGGGCACGAGCTAGTTTCAAATAAACCATTTTCGAATTGTCAAGGGGTCGGCCAGTCAGAAGGATGAATCTAGTTGCCCATTCCAAAGCGTAGTAGGTTCCTATGGAGAAGCACGGGCAAGAAAATCCACGGACACTTTTTAAATTAAAATATTGGTTGCATCATTCATGTTGAAATTATACACGTGAGAACAAATGTAGGAAGACGTGTGATGATGACGAGATATTTAAAGCAGTGCACTGCTGTATATTAGCATGCTACTAGAAACTCTGCGAAGTTCGCCGCTCCATCAAGCCTGAGAGCGTTCTACCTTCTGCCGGGGTTGCTGAGAAGTCCGAAAGGGATATCGTGGCCCCCAGCAACATGGCAACTGAAGGAACACGGGCGGGTTTTAGTACTGACTAAACTACTGACAACTAACTAACTCTTACTGAAGAGTCTGACACGCCCTCCCGCTCCACCCAGAGTGGGAGAAGTTATTTAATAATGTCCCAACCAAAAAAAAAGGGCGTTCTACCTTACATTTGCCGAGTCGCGGACTCCACTCACGAACACGTCCCAACGGTCATCGGTAATACGGCGAACATAGCTTGGCCCATTGCCAGCTTGCTTATTCTGTCAGTGGGTACTCCATTTGCTTATTACTCCGTATAAAATGGTGACAATGTTTTAGTAACCTTGTGACAATTTTATTGAGATAACTTAGCACAATTGGTATTTAAAGAACTGACTTTGCTATCAACTATCCTTCTTTGACAAGTCTTAGAAAAATATTTATAACAGTTGGTGGAATTCTTATCGAAGTTTTTTTCTTTTTAAACGAATGAAAAAAGACTGCTAAGCAACATCATTGAATTTTGTTTAATTTTGCTTAGTGTCTAAGGTGAAAATAATGTCGACGTTTTGGAGTTTCTGTGCCTTTTTGACTCTCTTTAATCTAACGAATACACAGCAAATAAATGGTATGTATATACAATATGTAAAAACCTGAAAGTAATAAAAGATCTTATTATTATTGAAAATAAAAAATAATTAGTAATTTTATTCTACGTGCATCGTCTTCACATATAATTTATTTAACTAATGTAAACCTATACAAAATGTTTTAAAACATTTTAAAAGAGTAACGGTGGAGTTTCTTGCCCATTCTTCTCCATACGAAAACTACCTTTTGGAACGGGCGACTAAAATCAATTCTATTATTTTGTAAATTTTGACGTCCAAAAGTGCCATACATTTTAAATTTGAAATAAATGATTTGACTTTGACTTTGAAAAAGTTATTGCTATTTAAAAATTACTTTTTTAGTACCAAAAATACCCCAAATTCATAAAAAATTTGCAAATATTCAACAGGGGTCATAAGTTATGACTTGTAGACCCACTAAACGACGGCCGCCCGCGCCACATGTAATAGACCAGTAAAATTCCCCATTGAAAAAAAAGTGTCCATTTTTTTCCTGAAAATTACCACATAAATAGATTCTCAGTACGGTAACTAATAACAGCCTTACGGATCGGACAATTTTATTTTTTACATGTTGTAGATAAAACAATAGTTTACTAAAACATAATTTCATGTTCCCTATAACCAGATTAACACTAGCCCAAACAGTAGAACGTTATCTGTGGTAGAACGTCAGGGTCCTACACACTTGGTCGGCTCGGCATGATTAGTCACAGTTGGGCGGCATCATCATCATCGTTTCAGCCCGGAATCACCCACTGTAATACACCCATAATAATAATAGGTACCATTTATATCAGGCGACACAGGCCCATAGAAAACTATCGTAACCTAAACATACATATTTTAATATAAACAAAGCTTGTGTTAATAAATAAGGCTTAGACTATGTTAGTAGCACTTGTCTTTGCACTAGCTTGACTTTTTGCTGTCATGTGGAACTTGTCCGCGGAAGCGACGGAACACCACGTCCTGTGGTCAAAAGTCTTCTTCCCTGACGAGGAGCATATAACAGTTTGGTACACGCACGCCTTGAAGTTGACGTTCCGGTGCGATTCCAGCATTGAGATAGAAAAAACATGGAGGCGCCGCGATATTCTATACATAAATTTGCTTATACAAATATGGGTGAAATACGAACTAGAATGTGAAATATCGTGTTATTTCACTCTTTCTAATGTGGTAATCATATTTCATAAAAGAGACAACAATATTTCAGTTGTTCCTCATAATGGCAACATTTTGTTGAGACGTAGTAACAGTTGTAGGTAAGTGCCATATCCGCCATAATATGCGACAAGTTCATGGTAGTTCTGCTGTCAAGTGGTTGTTTACTTTATGTTTTATTGAGATTTGTGAGAAAATTACGAGGAGTTTTCCTTTAAAACTACATAAATACGTTGGAAAACACCAATTCAACATGCCTGTGTGTTGTATTGTGAAGTGTGGTGCAAGAAAGAAGGAAAATCAACCTCAATTGTCTTTGCACAGGTTAGTAGCCAGTTTTCATGCAATAGTACATAAAGTTATAAACTTCCGATGAAAAAATTGCTAGGCGATCATGAAATACGGCTTAAATTTTAATATATGGTTTTATTTCCGTCCAACAGACCTTTTATTATTTCATAATTTCATTCGTTTGTTTGCAATGATATGTCATGGTGGAATAGTGTTGTACCGTTGCCGTAATAGTTTCTGATACTAGTTCCTTCGCTGCGCTGCAATGATATTAGGTCCGGCCCGTGGTTTACAGCAAACTGTACTCTTTGGTTCATAGCACCGAGAGACCGTTCCACAGAGTTTTATGATGTGTATACGATTTTTTTGTTGAAGTTTTTAAGATGAACAATACTGTAGAACATACATTTTATGTAACTTTTATGATTTCCGCGGCGCACGCTAATAAAGTTCCCAGTCCGCATGATTTTTTCCGACATCTTCAACAATAATCGTCAAATTTCAGCCAATTTACACAAAACCTTAATGAATTATACACTAAAACCTTCCGCATAAATCACTCCATCCATTAGTGAAAATTGATTGAAAATCCGTTTAGTAGTTTTTGAGTTTTTCGCGTTCAGACAGACAGAAAAACAGACAAACGCGGCGCGGGCGGCGGACTTTGTTTTATAATATTGTTACGTGTCGTACGTACGAGATCTTTCGAGAAAGCACGGATTACAGTGTGTTTGCGCTAAAAACTTCGAGAAGCATTCCATTATTATTAGTTTGAAGTTAAGTAGGTAACTACTTATAAACAATATTAGAACTCGTCATTGTAATTTCGACCGTACGCCGAGGGCATAAAGTGCCTATTTCTTCATTCGGTACAAGTAGGTTATTATTTTTTATACCTACTACTTTTGTATTTCCTGGTAATGTTTATTTGTTGATGTTTTTCTGGAACCGTTCTACACATAGCTGGAATGTTCTTGAATATTGGCGGTATAAAAGCAGTGCGCCGACACACGATGTAGTCCCTTTCCGACCCTGATGATCCCATCACACTCCTCCAAGAGCAGAATAGGGCCACCAGCACAATACACAAGAACAGACGCCTCCCGTCATTCCGACCTCGCCGCCGAGGTCCTTTGCGACCGCGACCGTGTCCCTGAGTAAATTATACTCCTCCCCGACCCTTGCTCGAAAACGAGGTGCCAGCAAGTTGTGCCGCTGAGCACGTAGCTTTAAACTACCCCGCATAATAATCATGATTTAAACCAATTTTGATCCAGCCTGTCCCTTCTTGCTGTCCTCCCCTCAGCGACGCCCTAAGCCGAGGCTCGTACCCCACAGGGGGTGCCCTTAGCGAGCGTTCGCCTAGTTTTAATTTAGTTTAGTTTTTTGCCCCTGGCTGGAGGCTTTGAGTGTAGCAGCCAAAACTGCGAGATGCCCGTTCAAAAAAAAAAAAAAAAAACACGATGTAGTCAGTCTGATTTAGGCGATACAACGAAGCGAATCGAAGTGAACTATAAGTGCGATATCTAAGTGAATAGTGATCAGTAGTGTATTTGTGATTAAGTTTTAAGTGTTTTGTGTTTAATAAAGTTATTTAATTGTCTGATTGGTAATAATTAATTTATCCCATACCCAGCTCGTAACAATATGTAAGGATGTGTATTATTCTGAATGTTCATTTATGATAAAATTGTTAAAAATTTAATTCACTAATGCCCGTTTTCACCGACAGCTAAGTGACACTTAAATGAATACCTAAATAAAACTGCACTGTTGGATTTTCAACTCTCAGCGCTGAGTCTACCGTTGAAAAACCATCAGTGAACTTTTATTAGCGATTCATTTAAGTGTCACTTAGTGAAGGTGAAAATAGGCATAAGACTTGCATGCTCGCTCGATACTAAATATTTGGCTTTGTTTAAACGTTCACTTGCCAAACATTAGGTTTGCGTTACAATTATTTGTGAAACCTTTATTTGCTAAGTAATAATTCTATAAATGAAATTATAATTATGCGGAAAATTGTTTGGGAAGTGATAAATTGTCAATACTCGTTTTTTTCTGTTACAACGGACTATTAGCTAATAATTTTTTAATACGATTCAACCGTGATATCTAGTAAGATTCGTAATACTATTACGTACTAGTATCGATACTCGAAATAGTAACACTATGTTTCCCTGATTGACACAACCCTAGCATTGGCAGCCATTTTAAGAGACATGTCTATGGATTCCAGGTCCAGGCCAGGCTAGGGATTATAGCAGGGTTGGCATAAAACAAACAAGTTTTTAAAACACGTATTTTAAACAGTGTTTAAATATTTTAAACATTAAGAAAAAAACATGGTTTTAAATAGCGAATGAATGGAAAGAAATGAAAAGTTTTATATTTTTAGGACTTGAAATAGCTCGAAAATAAATTTAAAAGGTTCGATAGTTTCATACACTTCGTCACCGGTCGAAATGAAGTATGTCCCGCAACTATTTTGGGGATTCCCCTTATTGAATATAGTCCATCCTACCTATATATATCTATACTTCGTCACTTGTTGAAAAGAGGTAATTCCCCGCAATTATTTGGGGACTTCCCCATATTTAAATATACTTTTAGGTAAGGTAAGAACGAAAATCGGATTTCGCAATTATGAACACTAGGGGATTCAGTATCTGTGTTACATACCTACTTAGATAGATTTAAAAAAAAAAGTATTTTCACAGATTAGATAGTTTATTAGTTAGTTCTAATCAGGGACTTGAAACGTTACCCAAAATAACGTTACGCGAAGTTCCAGTAACGATCATTTGTACCGTTCCACCAGGATCGCAACAAAATTAACTCCTTGGCTATAACGACATTAACAAACGGAACGAAATCTTAAACTGTTTAATAACAGTATTAAAAATATATCGTTATTAATATATCGGTATAACGAAATAATAACGTTATACATTTCCATACGCAACATAGCCAAAAAAAAATTGTGAAGATGACACTATCACATAAATATAAAAGTAGGTAGGTAACCACAACTATTCATTCACAACACTGTCTGTAAAAGATGCGCACTCTCGAACGAACTTAATGTTTAAATATGGCGGTGACTTACCACCAGCCGGCCGCCGGCCGCCGTAACGGGGTGGCCGGTGGTGGTGGTGGTGGGCGACGACGGAGCGGTAGTCAGCAGAAAAAGTTCTTAGAATAACTTTATAAAAATGAATCTGTAGCGATATTACAAGCGGATATAAGTATAATGTTACTGATACCATAACGTTACTTAAAATATTGTTCTACAAAAATGATATTCTATAACGTTTTGTTTTTGTAACATTATTCATATTTTTTGGTTTTAGTATTAGTGTAACGGAACGAAATTAATTTCGTTTTCAAGTCCCTGGTACTAACTAATACGTTGTTATTATTATTATGTTTTTTTTTTTGTAAATGTATCCTCAGGTAAATTTAAAAATTGTCTAGAATAGTACATTATTGCAAAGTCCGTGAAATAGGCAATTGCAGGACGAGTATGAGTTTGAAGGCCGAGCCGTAGGCGAGGACTTCACTAATACGAGACAGGCAATTGCCATTTCCGCCGAGGCATATATAGTGCTTTTCTCAAAAGAATGCAGGGAAATAAAACATACTTTTTATATTATATATATTTTCTTTTGACTTCGCTGGAAGCAGGTTTTCCATTGCCAATTTGGCTTCTGATCTTAAATCTGGTGGAGTACAATAAATCTCCATTTCACTCTCTTAACCGTTGGAACTCATTTTAATTATTAAATTTATATTCATTATGTATGTAAATAACAAATCAAGACGAATTTTCAACTTTTCCGTCAATGTTCTATTTATCATCTGTGCCGAAAGGCTAACGCTTTATGGCTATACAGCCACGTGAACGCAATTTGTACTAAGTAAAGAGACTTACTTTGGTATGCCAAGAATGATAAAAGAGATCCAATCAAAGAGTATTTTATAACCTCAGCACGCCGTTTCATACAACATTGCTGGAACGTTGTAATGTTCCAAATTCAAAAAACGCTCCTGCAATCGACTTGATTTTCTTTGACCGTAAATTCGATACTTCGCGTGTTCTTTTTTCGAAAATAATACAATATTTCCATGCATGTTTGAGAAAATGAATTTTATTAGGCTTGATCGATTTGTGTTGAAAATAAATTTGATAAATCGCTTAATGAAAAAAAAAAAAACAAAAAAGACTCTTGTTTGAAACATTTTGAACTGTTTGTTTTTAAAAAAATAAACAGTTTTTTTTCCAACCCTGGATTATTAGGCCTCCCCTAATTTCTGCCATACTTCCCGGTTCCGTGCGTCCCTCATCCAGGTGTTTCCCGCGATTTTGACTCGACGTCATATCCGAATATATAATTATGTAGATAAATGTACAGAAAAAGATGTTCAAATTCAAATTACTTCATTTCATATAAACCTACAAGGACACTTATGAAACGTCAGAAGCTATGTGCACGGTTCCAATTGGTCGCTTCCTATGGAGAAGAACCGGCAAGAAACTTCACGGTTACTCTTTTAAAAATAAATGGTTTCTACAATGTTTTCAAATTACAGTGTAAATAGGTATGAGAGGTCAGTGTAGGCCTATCAACACGTACCAGGTACTTAATAAAATAGAAAATGGTCCACAAGTCTACAGCCTACAACGTTCTCACATTTACAAAATATAAAAGAAAAGAATCTTTATAGAAGATAAATAAAATAATAAACATAAGGACGTATTTAAACCAAATGACATGATTGCCACTGCAGCTGTTACAAATCTAATTTCAAAATCGTTCGAGGCCTGAAGGCTTTATAATTATCGCGGGCCTCCATCCATAAAGAGCGGTCTGCGAACGGTACACTTCGGAATCCAATGGAATTCCGAAGTGTACCGTTCGCAGACCGCTCTGCGGGCGATGGCCCGAGCAGACATATCAGGCCCAAGACAACGGCCCGCCGCTGCCGTCTCGTCGGTTCACCTTCAGAGGGACCTACCCACGCTGCAGGCCACACTTGGAGACCAAGGGCCTCTAGGCACTTCGACATTTGGGGCCCCCCATTTCAAAGTCATTTTGTAAATAAAATGCAGTAGTAGGTACAGGAAATAATCTTTTTGCTATTGCAAATAATAAAAATAAATGAAATAAAGAAGCTACTTTTGACTCAACCCAACGGCACTATTAAAGTACCTAAATGAAATAAATGAATGAAGTACTTTCTATTTTATTTTTTTAACTCATTGTATAATTGTATTTCCGCCTGCCATCGGGCACGTAAGCTGGTCGGGGTAGCAGGGTGGGCCGGCCTAGGGACCCCACCCAGCCTAGGGGCCCCCCCTAGGCTGGGTGGGGCCCCTAGGCCGGCTGGGACCCTAGGCTAGCGCCTTATGTGCCTAGGCGTAAATCCGGGGCTGCTCACCACTCAAGAATTCGTTGGCAAATGGTTTCTACAAGCAATGCAGTGTAGCTTGTCCACTGAAACTTGGGTCCTTAATCTTCTGGGTCTGGGCTGGGATCTGCGACATTCTAACACCATACATTATCTACGCTATGTACCATTCGCCGTCACGCTGACCTAACCACTTTGAAAACAAAATCTCGAGCACGCGACTCGTTTTTTTCGTACATAAGCGTTACAATAGCGGCCGAGCGCTGCGAGCAGGAATAGGCCTTATATGCGTCCACGATAGTACCTAGGCTAATTTTGAGTATATTTTCAGGTGCTAGCTGTCAATTACCAATCGATTCCGGCAACTGTGGCGTGCTGGCTGTTCTATCTACTCCTACGCTTAGGTAAATTAAGTATACAGCTACTTTTTAGGGTTCCGTACACTAGGAGTGCCAAACGAAACCCTATAACTAAGCCTCCGCTGTCCGTCCGTCTGTCTGTCAGCGGGCTGTATCTCATGAACCGTAATAGGTAGACAGTTGAAATTTTCACAGATAATGTATTTGTATTGCCGCTATAACAACAAATAATAATAATGTAACTGTAATGTAAAAACTAATAATTAAGGGGGGGTAAAAAAACGTTTTTTTTCCGCCGTTTTTTGCTCGATCAGACCAGGGCGATATCGCGGGCAACGATAGGGCAGCGCGGCCCATGTCGCGCTCGCGATATCGCGCTGGTCTGTACGAGCCTTAATACGTAACGGAACCCTTCGTGTGCGAGCCAGACTCTTTGAACAACTTAACGACAGGACCAACCTCTTTTATCTATTCCGTGGGACCAACTATGACATCATGAAAAACAGCTGTTCCATACATTCTTCATTCCGTATATTCCCACAAATGCATGGAACAACAAATTATTTTTTCGCAACTTCATGTTTGTTCCCGTAGGTCCTTAGGTAGTAGAGAAACGTTGAAGTCGGCGCTATGTATTTCTGCTATGATATTATTACGGCAGCTCATTATTGAATAGTAACAATAACGATTAAGCTAGGTATAGTTAGCTAGGTACAGCCGCCGGTACGTAACTTGGCAAGGTATTGACGTATTGTGAGTAAGATGGCGCATACATACCTACACATAGTGCAACAAAACAAAAAAAGTGGTGGCATTCCGGGAGTGCCGACAGAAGTGAAAACTTGAACAAGATCCTTGGTGGCAGAAGAATACTTGTATAGAACATTGGTCCGTAACCTTATCTAAATAAAGAGCACAATGGCGTTTAAGAAAAAAAAAAACTTCCGATACCTTTAAAGTAAAAATACTTGCATAGAACATTGATCTGTAACGTAATATAAATAAAGAGCACAATCGCGTTTACAAAAATGAGGTGTCATCACAGTGTCGCAAAACCAATGATTTAGTCCCATCTCATAAATGCCCACCGCGCCTAAAGGAGTTTTCACTTCAACAATGTACACTTTTATAGCATGTCATTATTCTATGGTTATTCCCATAATTTATTTTTGCACATGTCTGTTAAGAAAAACAAGCGAAAACGGATTCTGCGCATCTACGATTCTTGCCAAGTTACGTGCCGGCGACTATATTAGATTTTGGTCGACTAATGAATGACACAACATTTATTTGACGTTGGTCGTACAGTAGGCCTTACGTCAGTGGTAAGAAAACCAGTATAAGCTGGCCTCACATTCTATTGAAACTATGCACTACGCTAGACCAGCTTGAAGTCAAAGTGTTGTCACCGAATTACAAATTCGAGATGCGCGAGAATAGCCTCGCAACGGCAGTATTTGCTAACAGCATTTGTTTAATCGAACCTCTCCTATTTCCCATTATGCTCTACTAAAATATTATTGAACACTCTAATTTCAAATAATTCCTATTTTGCGGTCCTAAATTAAAGACTACTACTAAATACTAAATGGCAAAGTAACTGAGACCAACTTACGCTCGCCGCCCGTTCCCGTAGCACCGCTCGCTTCGCTCGGTCGGCTCGCGCGCCGTTGACCACAACTGTAATCTAACCTAACCAATTTAGTCGGAGTGCCGTAGCTTACTTACTGCGACCAACTGTGAGCAAATGCTAGATGTTTAGCTGCGAGATGTTTTAAAAGAGGCACAATTATTTAAATAAGTGTCCATCATTAGAAGGCCAAAAAATTGTATAGAGGATCAGTTAAATATTTCCCATTTTCAGGTATGCCTACGACAGAGGTAGCGCCCACTGTATCCAGTTCTCGTACTCCGGCTGTGGTGGTAACACCAACAGGTTCATCTCCTACAACCAGTGTCTGGTAGCTTGCTCCTCATCTCAACAGCTATCATTTAACGACTTCGTTAATTTAGTTGGATTTGTATTGACTGGTCAGAGCAATATAAATAGTTTAGTTGTGTATTGTTTTGTTTTTTATTTACTTATCATTAGGCATCTGTCTCTTACGTCACCTGTCCTGTGTGGGTTGCGGTTTTTGTCCGAAAGGGTTACCGTGGCCCCTGGCAATATAGGCAACTGAAGGAACACGGGTGGGTTTTAGTCAGTAAGAGTCTGACACGCCCGCTCCACCCAGAGCGGGAGAAGTTATTTGATACCTAATTTCCCACTCAAAAAAAAAAGGAACCTGTTCTACAGCCGACAAGGAAGCGACTACTTAAGTTCTATTCAAATCTTTTATTCCAATTGATGTTATTTCCTCTTAAACATCAACTTTACGTAAGTGTAAATAAAGTTGATTTTAGACTGACTAGCATTGTTCAAAAAGGCATAAAAATATGAAGTTGTAAGGCAAACTGAACATTACAGTTGTGTTTTCTAAAACTCGTGTTTGTTTACATGTTCGGTAAATAAATTGCGAACGCAGATTAGCTAGCAACGATTTTCTCGCTGAAGAAAAGTACAAAAGATTGTACCTAAGGTTTCGTGTAAATAAAAGAGATGCGTAAATTAATAGTTGTTCGCTGACTATTCACACCGCCGACGAGTACTCATTTTTGGCAGTGACAAGAGCTATCAAAGAGAGTACTCGCTCAGTGATGCTCGTTAAAGGGCTTGCTACAGGGCAGTCAACCGCGTCCTCAACAGAAGTGACCTTGGTTGGCGACAGGCAGAGCTATTTGAAATATGGTCGTAAACCACCAACTCCACGGTTGTAAACCACCAAGGTCACCTCTGTTGGGACGCGGTTGACTGCCGTGTAGCACAGATAATATAATAGCGTTTAGCAAGCCCTTAAGCGGATAGAACACCGGGAGAAACGTTCGGTACATACGCATACCAGTGAATAATCGCTCGTTGCCTCGTCGTGTCTGTCCTTCTGTCACATCCAATTTGCTCCGAATGTAATGAACCGGTTAAGTTGAAATTTGGTACACATATTTATTTCTGTGACCCAAACACGGACGTGTAACGTAAATAAATGAATTTTGAATATGGGGGTCACTTTTGGGGGGCAAATAAGAACATTAAAAAAAAAAGTTTTGAAAACTATACCGTATGACATATTAAATGAAAGGGCTTGTTACGAGAATCTCAAATTATATATTTTATTTATAACTAGCAGCGCCCCGCGGTTTCACCCGTATAAGTCTCGATTCCGTGGAGATATGGAAATTTCAACAAAATCCGTTCAGTAGGTAGTTTTTGCGTGAAAGAGTAACAAATATCCATCCATCTTCAAAAACTTTCCCGTTTATAAAATTATAATAATAAATAAAAAAATAGGATTTTAAATTAAATACATTTAAAGATATTTAAGAAAATAGATGAAAAAATTATCTGATCTCCAAATTTACTGAGCCAAACATTTTAATAAAAATACATATAATGGTTATTTACCCATAGCTTACAGGAAAACCTTTAATGGTCTTAAAATAACGTGGTAAATCTCTCAATATTGTGCGTACCAACTTACATTTGCATTTGGAATGTATGGGATGTTTTTCAACTACAATGTTAAGTTTGAATTCGAGATATATTCATCCCAAAACCATATATATTATTTATATATTATTAACATATATTTATCCCAACTACGGAATCCTTTATTGTGCGTGGTCCGACACGCACTTGGCTGGTTTTTTAGTTGCTAACTCTGCTCGATTCTTGTTACTTGGTAGCAATCTTAAAAACCCTGGAAAACCCTAGAAAGAACCAAAAATTCGAAGACAATTGCGAGAGAAAATAAGACGAGGAGGCTTGTGCAACAGCAGTGGGACCATTATTACCGGATATTCATGAATGAACTTACGCGTGTTTCAGTAATTGTGGTAAACAAACATTGATAATAAAGTCTAACAATGGAAATGTAAGCGTTGTATACAGGACGCGTGTAATGTAGTTGAGAAAATTGTATTCAAAAATTACCTTGTTGTGGGTAAGGTACAATCCAGCCTTAAAAAAATGTATATGTCACTGTAAAATTGTGAGAACCGTTAGTAATTTATAATCTATCTGTATTATTTCCGTTAGATTATAAACTATTGAAAAATTGTGAACTGGGTGACATGGGTTAGGTTAGGTTAGAACTGTGACAAACTGAGCGCGAGTCGAGCGAGCGAAGAGAGCGAGCGCCACTTAATATTGCTCGCAGCTAGGCATGCTATTTAGTATTAGCGCAAGGTGCGTTACGTTGCAAGAAAGTTAATTTGATACCGGTTCCATTTGTCGGTTTCCCATGGATAGATTATAAACTATCGAAAAATAATGCGTTAAATTGTAAATGGTTTGTTGCAGTTCACAACTTTTCGACAATGTATAATTATATAAAATTTATAATATATATAAAAATAAAATATAATAATAAATTATAATAATAATATATTATTTATAATATATATATATAAATAATAGATACCGGTATAAGAAACTAACGAAGTTCATAATTTATACGTTGACATAATTATTACATCGACAAGGATTCATTGACAGTCGTGTCAATGAATCCTTGTCGATGTCCTCTTGCCCGCTTCTTCATTGTAAGAGGGGTCAGGTAATGCAGAGTATTAACCGTACCATTATAAATAAATAAAATTACATCACAGAATAAATAATTAAAATCCGTAGCCAGGGCGACTCTACGTGAGTCGCCCTGGCTACGGATTTTAATTATGTGTTTGCCTCAGCTTCGCCTCGGCTCACATTTTTACGATCGTCCATCAATGCCCTAATTGTTGGCCGCTAGAGTAATGTACTATTAATTAGAATTAGTAATTACTGACTTATATTTGCAATTTTTATTAGACGCATTTTAAATTTCCCGCAGTATTGACGACACAGTCGAGTATGATGACGTTTTTGTCAGCAACATTTCCGAACGATTGTCTGCCTCGTTGGTCTTGTGGTTGCAAGCGCTACAGCTAAGCATGAGGTCTTGGCTTCGATTCCCAGGTCGGACAAAGTGTTATTAGGTTTTTCTATTAGAGATTTCACAGTAGCACCCCAAGGAGTCTAGTTTTGTGCCCGGTTGAGGGCTATAGTTTCGCCCCCTAATACATGGGACTTAAATATAATTAACGAAATGTGGTGTACCTAACCTACAATGGGTACACCTATGCCTAACCCTTCGGGATAAACAAGCCGTGGTGTTATGTAAGTGTTATTTCCGAACGATGAATTTGACATTTACTTCATAAAATAATTTTTTAATTATAGTTTTGACAGTTAGCTAAACATTTTACACTATTTGCGCTGTAGCATGGTGCGGGTGACAGTTTCAGTAACATTTCGTTTCACTCTTGAAAGTTGCCGCGATTTACAATTTATGACTTAATATTTCAGTTGTACCACATTCGTAATATATTAAATAATTAATAACTGTAGTAAATTAAATTAAACCCAACCAGAATGTTCTAATCAAGAAATAAAATCAAATTGAATGAAAAATTAAGCAAAGTGTTATGCGTATAACGTAACGCCATAGACGTATTTAGTGATGGGATGTACTGCTACGATGGATAGTCGATATTTTTTATAATAAAAAACGTATATTGTGCGTAGGTCAATTTTTATTTTTAAAAGGTCTAATTATACAACAGAACATTTATAGGGTAAGGTTGCTTAAAAGGTTGCTAAAAAAAAATACATGTTATTCGTCTAAACTCATATCAGAGTCAGGAACATCTGAATTGTCACTCAATTCATCATCTGAATCTGTGACGGATATTATTAACGATGACTCAATTATGTTGTCAATATGTATGTCACGATCCCAATCAGACATAATGTCCCTTTTTGTTTTATTCACGACCTTCGACCAGTCTTCAGGTTGAACATTGTTGATGGCCTCTTGTAATAGGGCCAACATCTTATTTGCCGTAAATGGCGGCGAAGTATTATTTCTTGCGGCGTAACCTAAAAATAAACGAACTTATAAAAAAAAGTATTCAAATAATCATCAATCAGCCTAATCTAGTATCTGGTAATGTTTTTAAACTAGGTACATGCTACGATCGGAAAGCTGATTTTTTTATAAAGCTTCAAAATGGGAATTGAAATTAAAAGCATACCTTTTATTTGGGCCCAAATCAGCTCAATAGCGTTATACTGGCAATGGTAGGGTGGTAGTCGAAGGACCTGGTGGCCTTTTTCTTTTGCCATCTCGTCCAGAGCATAGGTAGGAGTTGGTGGCTTATGGCGTCGGACTAAGGCAATAAGCTCCGTCTTTAACATTTTTATATCTGCTGTAACTCCGTTTTCACTCAGCCACTTCACCAACTCGCTTTTGCGGTTGGATTGGTTTGGGGGTTTATTAACTTGCACCGAATGGTAGGGTGCGTTGTCCATTATTATGGTCATAGGCTCTTTTAAATTGTTTAATAGACCTATGAACCAATCTTTAAATTTTTCGTAATTCATCTCCTCATGATACTCCGTAGTTTTTTTTGACTTAAAAGCCAGCAAACAATCAGGGACGAATCCACTTGCTGTACCTGCGTGACAAATAATAAGGCGTTCGCCTTTGCCTTCCGGCACTTTGGTACACGATTGTGCCGTATCGTCGGTCCAACTTTTACCCACTGTGTGGTTGGCGTTTAGCCACGTTTCATCCAAAAAGACAACTTTGCTCCAATCACTTATGTTTTTGGCCTTCCTTAAAAATCTACATCTTGCTAGGGCAATGTCAGTCCTATCCATAATAATCTTTCTTTTGTTAACTTTTTTGTAAACAAAGCCAATATCTTTTATAACTTGCCGTAGCGAAGTAATACCTCCTTTGAACAAGTCAGCTTCTTTTAATGATTTTAGAAGCTTGAGCAATGTGGGTAGCTCCATTCTTCTATAATAATCATAAATATGATTTCTAATAGCAACCTTAGCAAAATCATCCAAATCTGTGATTGGCTTCACCTTGGTCCGCTTTTTGTTGGGTGTCGATAATTTATTTTCAAACATCCCATCTTGGCCAATTTTCTCACGTGTTATACGCGAAACAGTATTGCGGCCAATATCAAGAGCTTCGGCTACTCGTTCTACAATATGATTCAATGGTAACAACGGTCCATTATTTTGTTGTTCTCTTTCAAAGTAGTCTCGGAGGCGAACAACAAGCTCCCTGGCCTGACTACCCAAAACAGTTTTTTTTGTATGCTTAGGCATGGTAATAACAACAAACTCAACAAACTTATAACAAATAACAATTTAACAAAAATGAAAACAAACAATGAAATCGTAATACGTGTCACATTAAGTCACAATATAACGCGCTTGCACTCGTACTCGCACTCACAGCATCGCACGGGTAAACAACATGGCCGCCGCGCCGATGCACCATAGAGCAAAAATGTTGTCACGAAAAAAAAAACATAAACCCGATTTTGATTATTTTATATAAGTACAAAGATAATTATGTAGCCATAAAACATTTATATTGACAAGTTTATACACGTAGCACACACGTAGTTACACTGCACAACTGAATAATACACTAATTTTCATAACAATATTAAAGAGAACTAGATTCACGCTGCGAGTATCGTTAGCGATAAAAATGAATTGCATAACCTCACATCCCTACGTGGTACTGACAAATGTCAACGTCATACGGGCAACTGTCACCCGCACCATGCTACAGCGCAAATAGTGTAGAAACGTTTTAATAACCTGCTGTATACGGAAAGGAAGTTGTGCACGCCAAAGAAAACGAAAAAGGAATTAACCACAATCTACTATGACTAATAGTTAGCATCGATACGTAGCGGAGAATTCAATTTAATTGGATTAAGTACTAGAATAACCTTAATAATTTATTGCCCTAGTAAAGAGAATACAGTGGTTTTTCTTTTGTTTTTTTTTTTTGTGAAGCAATGAAAACAGACTAGAGACAATAATGATTAACTTTAGCAATTATTATTGCTTAGTAACAGTATTAATTTTTGGAATAACCGCATGCAAAGCAGATAATTCCAACACTACTCGTACAGAGATTGATGTCTCCGATGGTAAGTAAATAAATAATTATTGTAATAATCTGTCATGTCGACAAAAATACGTGATTGTAAAAAAAAACTGATTTGTTCCGCATTCGCCCCACAGAAAAAAACCTTGTTCGCCCCCACATTTTACTCCTATTTCGTCCCGAAAATTATTAATTTATTAGCCAGTCAGATTACGTCACAAACTTTTCAGTGTGAGTCACGTACTACCGGCGGCCGTTGACCCCGTGATCAGCTGTAGTCACAAGAAAGTGGTTTTTTTTTGTCGTCTTATCGTCATCAGATATCGATAATTATAACAGCAGCAAGTGTCAATTGAAGGTATGCTTTGCTTGCCGCAGTCGATTCGTGGATGGGTGCCATTACATATCGAGACCTCTCCGTGCCTCTGAAACCACGCTATGCCGTTGGCCCTGCTAGTCATTCGTAGATCTTTGAACTGTCGTTACGGGTAGCCAGAAGCCCAAAAGTTTGACAACCAGTCTTACCAAGGGGTGTCGTGTTACCCAGTAACTGGGTTGTGGAGGTCAAATAGGCAGTCGCTTCATGTAAAATACTGGTATTCAGCTACATCCGGTTAGACTGAAAGCCGCTCCAACATAGTTGGGTTCCCCGGTTGGTGTAGAACTATTGCAGAACATGGAAACAAAGATATTGGACTATGGGTTTGAGTGGCTAAAGTGGACTGGTTACCTGGAACTATGGAAGAACTATGGCCCCTGCCTGATCAATGTTTATATGTACATGGATTAAATGGCAGGGGGTGACTTGCGGCTCAGCGGACAGAGCTCCGGCGGGATCTCATGGCGTCATGGAGAGTGCGATTGTCGCAACCCAGCGCTGGGCACGCCACAATTGCGGCGATAAGACCCCTCTTTGAGGAGTGGCTTGAGAGGCGCCACGGCGTCCTCACCTTCCGCCTGACGCAGGTCCTCACCGGACACGGCTGTTTCGGGAGGTTCCTGCACAGGATAAGGCGGGAGGAAACGCCCGAGTGTCACCATTGTGTGGATCGCCCGGAGGACACGGTGGAGCATACGGTGGAGGTCTGCCCAGCTTGGGCGGAGCATCGCCGTGTCCTCGTGGAGGCGATCGGCGGCGGTGATCTCTCGCGTCCGGCCCTGGTTCAGGCTATGGTACGGAGCGAGAGGAAATGGGAGGCCGTCACCTCCTTCTGCGAAGCGGTAATGCTCGCGAAGGAGGAGGCGGAACGCGTGAGGGAGAGGCAAATTTCGCGCCCTCACGCCCCTAACCGCCGCAGGAGGAGACGCCCAGGGCGTCGGGAATCGCGGGGCGATTTCCGGCCACCGTAGGCGCGGGCTTGCGGGCGGTGAGCAATGGGTGGCTCACCGTCCGATAAGGACCAGGCCCGGGTCGACGGCGCGTTGTGTTCCACGCGCGCCTCAAAGTGATGTCAGCATAATTGAAGGGGTCCACTAGGACCGATGCCTGCCGGGGTTGCGAAGAAAACCGAAAGGGAGATCGTGGCCCCCGGCGACAGGGCAACCGAAGGAACACGGGTGGGTTTTAGTCAGTAAGAGTCTGACACGCCCTCCCGCTCCGCCCAGAGCGGGAGAAGTTATTTGATGATTTCCCACCCTCAAAAAAAAAAAAAAAAAAAAAAGGGGGTGACTTGCACACTCAATAATGAGCCCCGAAAACAGTCGCTAGCACAAAGTGTCGTAATATTATTTCATTATGTAATCATGTTTTTTAGATGTTTCTGGATCAGCTAATGATGTCTCTGGGTCGGGTTTAAAATTTGATCCCGATGTTTGTAAGCTGCCAATTGACGAAGGTGACTGCAGGAACGAAAGCCTGATTACCAATGAAGACAGTGACAGTGACAACGAAATCAAAGTATTCCACAAACTCAACAACTCCAACGCACTTAACGAAAGCAACGAGCGCAACGAACTCAACGAAAGTAACGAGCGCAACGAACTCAACGAAAGTAACGAGCGCAACGAAACTAATACACTCTAGTAAGTAAAAAAAATAATCACAAACATAACATCACAACAATAGGTATTTCCCGTAGACAGAATGTAGACATATGCAGGGTTATTAGGTATTATAGTGTAGCTTGTCCAGTCAGATATGACGCGCCCCACTACCACATTTTACGTACATGGCGTCGGCGCGGGCGCCGCGCGCTGCGGTGTGTACGTAAAATGCGGTAGTGGCGGTACGCCAGTTGTATATTATATTATAATAGGGGATAAGCCTATTGCTATCAGCCGCGCCAATACTTCTCTTACTGAGAAATTCCTAATCGATAAATCCAAAAATACTGTCCAACCTAGCATTCGAACTCAGTTCCCTCGTATTGCACCGATAACTGTATAAATGTGTAAATATTAGCGAATTAAAAAAAACCGGCCAGGTGCGTGTCGTTTACGCACAATGATGGGTTCTGTAGTTCGAATGAATTTATCCCAAAATTAAACTTAAAATTGTAGTTGAAAAACATGTTCGCCCATACATCGATATACGTCACGGTCAATTCTCCAACTGCAAATGTAAGTTTGAAATAGCAAAAAAAAAAAAAGTGTGATAAAACTACAAATTTACTAGTTTCGGACTTTTTCCTTTACATGTGACTATGAGAGCTTGCTTCCTGCCAAATTTTATGATTCAAAGTCAACGGGAAGTACCCTGTAGGTTTTGATTTATTTGCGAGTATCATGTCGCATAAATGGCCGTATTTTTTTATTGTTCCAAAGGACCATAGACCTACGTATTTGATATTAATTTCAACTTGATACCTTTACGCGTTCCTGAGAAAAAGGGTCTTGACAGACTGATGGACGAACAACGAAGAGTTTCATTAAAGGTTTCGTTTTTTTCCTTTTGAGGTACGGAACCCTAAAAAAGGAGGGTGTGTTTATGACCACACGATGAACCGAGTATACGCGATTCGGCGCCACCGACCGACTGGCACCGACTATACCCGAATCAGCGTCACCGACCCGAGCGTGTCGTTTCGATCACTTTTCAGGAAGAACATACTTCAAAAATGTGTTCTTTAATATAATTAATACATTAACTTGTTTCAGTTTTGGTTACAATAAGAGTACGAAGAAATGCGAAAAATTTAACTACAGTGGCTGTGGGGGCAATGAAAATAGATTTGAATCTATTAACGAATGCAGGAAAACCTGTTACACATCACTGAAGAATTTCCTAACTAAGGTGGCAGACCTCCTAGTGTTCAGAGTAACTAATGGCTCTTCTAAATTGTCCGCCACGTGATATTTGTGTCAATATCTGCTTAGCTTGGCTTTCAGTACAACCGGATGCAGCTGAATACTAGTATTTCACATGGAGCGGCTGCCTATCTGACCTCCACAACCTAGTTATTGTGTAACACGATGCGCCTTAGTAAGACTCGTTGTCAGACTATCGGGCTTTCGACTACCCGTAAAAAGTATCTAAGGATGAAAGCCGGATCCGGTTGAAATCAGTCTAAAAATTTTTTGCAAAGAAATTTGCAGATTACAAAACTTAGGATAGTCTTACTAGTGGGCCAGCCATGTCTATTGAAGGACCGATAGCCATTGTAGCAGACGCGACATCAAGTGGAGACCGCGTATCGACAAGCATTAGGGCTTAGAGCGTTGTGCACCACCGCCGTCACCGGGACGTCACCGAGAAACGACGTTGTTTAAACCGAACCTGACTTCCCGGTGACGGCGATCATGTGACCGCCGTGAGCGACCAAACTCGGCATAATAGGCAAAACAAAAACCGGGCGCACGGCGCGGTGAGACGGTAGTGTGTGGACAAGATGTTTTGTAATGCCGGCACATCCACCCGTCACAATCGGGCTGAGATCTAGCGGTCGCGTCGAACTAATCGAAACTTTGACGGCTGGGATAGCGGCGCTAAGGCGATGGACGTGCGGTAGACACGCGGCCATAGTAAATGTATCGCTACTTCGGCACCGTCATCTCGTTCCCGGTGACGTCCCGGTGGCGGCGGTGGTGGACAGTCGCTCTAGCGTGGTGCGTGAGAAGCCATGCTAAATGGATAGATTTATTGGGCGATTGAGCATTGTAGATTGATAAAAAATGTATGAATTAAATGGTATTCTAGTACCACGTCCTTACACCATAAGCGATTTTCGCGCGAATGGTACGCGATTTTTGCGCTCGTTCATATAAATATGACGTACACGCACAATCAATCAAGTCGCGTATGTATGTACTACATTATTATTCAGGTAAACGATCGCATAATAGCGTAATCGTGCGATAATCGATTTCGGTTAGCACTTAGGACGCAGGGTAGGAGCTGATTTTTCAATAGTCGCATATCTTTCTACTTCTTCTTCCCAGCTAAAGGCACTAGGAAGTCGTGAAGGGTGGGCGTTTTGGTGGACTGTCTTATGTAATTTTGACGTTCAAAAAGTGGTGATTTTCAGCCTAGTTTCAATAAATTACTTTTGAATTTTTAATCTGAAGAATAAATATGACAGTTTGACATAATTTTCTTTACAAAAGCTGTCAAATCGCAACATTTATTCCTCAGACAAAAGTTATCTGTAAATTGAAAAAAATTTTGGCCACTTTAAAATAATTTAGAGACAATAAATTTTTGATTAGGTACTTAATGCAATTTATTTACGTATCATCGTTTTTAATCAAATTAGGTAAGGTTGATACTATTTGGCAGAGAACCGAAATTGTCGACAAAGCTCACAGAGTAAGCGGGCTGAAGTGGTAATGGGCCGGCCATATTAGTTGTAGAACCGATGACCGTTGGGGTTGACGTGTTCTTGAGTGGAGACCGCGACTCGGCAAACGTAAGGTAGGACGCCCTCAGGCTAGGTGGAGCGACGATCTTGGGCGGCTGGTAGCAGCTGGATGAGAGTTGCTGAGAACCGAGTTGAATGGCGTGCAATTGAGAGGCCTATAGCAGTGGACTGCTGTAGGCTGATGATAATATTATTTGTAGTTTAATTAAAATTGTTAGTCTTATTTTTCAAACGTCATTAATAAACTTGTTGTCGTTAACCGGTCTTGTTCTGGATATAAAGTTTCTTAAGTTTCCTGGCTGACATAAAACGGCCGGCGGAAACTGTGGGCAAAAAAGTTTTTGTTTTTAAAATATTTTTACACACATGCGATTCGATTACAAATAATTAAGTGCTCATAGACACGAGCGGCACGCGTCAACGGCAGAGCTGGGTGTTCGATCTTAGTACAAAAAACTGGGAACAGCAATGGGTACAATGATACATAATAATAATAATAATAATAATAATAATATATTTATTTGCTCAAAACACGGTATAATAGGTCTTACAGTTTAAAATAGTACAAACATGTTTTGCCGGGTTTAGACTCAGCATGCAAATTTGAGAATAAAAGTAAGCACTTACTTAACTAACATAAATATATTATTATTATTTATTATAATAATAATATATTTATTTGCTCAAAACACGGTATAATAGGTCTTACAGTTTAAAATAGTACAAACATGTTTTGCCGGGTTTAGACTCAGCATGCAAATTTGAGAATAAAAGTAAGCACTTACTTAACTAACATTTTGTGTCAAAAAACTGTTTCAGACTATAAAAGTTATTTTGTCTTAGCCATGCACTCAATTTCCACTTAAAACAGTATCTCGTATTTAACAATTTAAAATCACCGGGAAATTTATTATAAATCCGTACACACATAGCTAAGCAGCTTTTGCTATATTTTGCAAGCCTAGGAGCATTGCTTACTACGAGCCTATATGGGTCTCGTCTGTTTCGAGGACATATATCGTTCGCTGTTTTAAATAACTTTTTATGTTTCCACACAAACATGCATATTTCGTAGATGTATAGACAAGGCAGCGGCAACAAACCAAGTTTTTTAAATACTGGTTTACATGATTCGTCAGGTTGGAGTCCATATAGAGCTCTAATGCACTTTTTTTGTGCAACAAATGTTCTTTGTTGGTCAGTACTGTTGCCCCACATTATAAGTCCATAGCGCAGTATAGATTCTACGTATGCGTGGTAAACTAATATGGCTGTTTTTAAATTGGTAACTTTTCTTACTTGTCTCAGCGCATACACAAATCTATTTATTTTACTAGAGACATTGTCTACATGCATTTTCCAATTTAAATGTTCATCAATAGTTATACCCAGAAAATTAATCTGGGTAACAGATTTGAGTTTGGGTATATGAAGACTGAAATTAGATTTATTGTTATTACATTTATTAAATTGTATATATACTGATTTGTCAAGATTTATTTTCAAATTTTGAATACGAAGCCAATTAATTAAGATGTCAATTGTGTTGTTAATGTCAACTTCATGGTCATAAATTGTATTATATTTTTTATTAGATGTCACAATAATAGAAATGTCATCAGCAAATAATATGCATTTATGGTTAGTTATTTTAGTGATGTCATTTATGTACAATAAGAATAAGATTGGCCCGAGTATGCTTCCTTGAGGAACACCGAATCTGTTACAAATATATTCAGATGCGTATAGTGTTAGGTCCTTATCATCGTTAATATTTGGTATAGTTACACATTGTTGTCTGTTATGAAGGTATGACTTTATCCACTGTAAGGGTGGCCCTCTGATTCCAAGTGATTCTAGTTTTTGTATTAGTAAATCGTGGGAAACTAGATCGAAGGCCTTTGATAAATCAAAAAACAGACCTGTGGTTAGATTATTATCATTGATACTAGGTAATACAGCTTTCATGAGGGCATAGATGGCTAATGTTGTAGATTTATCTTTTTGGAACCCATACTGTTCATTTTCTATTATATTAAATTTATTACAATAATGCACGAGTCTTTTGTACATGCATTTTTCATATATTTTAGATAAAATGGGTATTAATGTAATAGGGCGATAATTATTCATGTCATGTCTTTCTCCTTTTTTGTACAGAGGCTTAACAATGGAAAACTTCAGCGCTTCTGGAAAAATTCCACAGCCAAATGACAAATTAATTAAGTATGTTAATAGGTCAACGATTTCGTTAGCACATATTTTAATGATTTTTGTGCTAATTTCATCGTAGCCTTCGGAACTGGTATTATTTAAAAGCGTTATTTCCTGTCTAACTTCATTTACTGTCATGGGCTTAAGGAACATTGAATTGACAGTTATATTTTTCCCACAGTTACTTTTAATGTTTGTATCTATTAATTTATTAGTTGAATTGATGTAGTGGTTATTAAAAGCGGATGCTATTTCAACTGGATTGGAAATTAGTGTGTTGTTAATTTTGACATTCTCAATATTACTTTTAGGGTTTGTATTATTAAGCTCATCTTTTATAACCTTCCAGGTGGCTTTACATTTGTTATCGTTTTTAGCAATAAAATTGATGTTTGCATTCTTTTTAGAGTTGATGATGCATTTTTTAAGAAGTTTAGAGTAGTTAAAGTATTTGATCTTATTAATTGCCGTTTTATTTTTATAGAATCGATGACGTAGAGATCGTTTTGTCTTGCAACTTTTTTTTAAGCCCTTACTTATCCAAGTTTGTTTCTTTTTGTTATTTATATTAACTTTTACTCTTAATTTAGGGAAGCAAAGATTGTAGAGTAAGCAAAACATTTCATGAAAGTGATTAAATGCTATGTTTGCGTCATTAGCTGCATATATATCACACCAAGATAAATTACGTAGGCATTCCTTAAACTTTCGAATATTATCCATGCTGAAATCTCTTTTATATGTATAATATGTTGGTAGTTTTTGTGTTTTGTATTTTAGTGGAATGGTCAACATTTGCGCAGTGTCATGGTCCGATAAGTGAAGTGGCATTACAATTGCAAAAGCGTCAGGAATATTACTAAGAATGTGATCAATACATGATAACTTGCGTGTTGGCTCATTGATGTGAAATTTCAGGTTGTAATTATATGCCAAGTCCTGTAATTGATTAGTAATATGACCTTTTTTTAAGGTGTTGATATTAAAGTCACCTGCTAAAACTACATTCATTTTAGATTTATACTGTTGCATTAGATTGTGCAGGAGGCTATTTAATTTACTTAGGAATTGGGTGGGATCCGATTGAGGTGTTCTATAAATACAAATAATAATTAATTTGTGTTGTGTAAGTTCAATCCCACAAACCACGAAGTACTTTTAATTTTGTTGGATTATAATCGTGTAAACATTCACCAACTTAAGATAAGAGATGGCAGCTCTGAAGCAATGTAACAATGTTTACTATAATTTAATCGCCTTGGTGGTTTTCGTAACAATAAACGGAGGCGCTCCGATTGGCCCTTCACCAGTGAAGACCAGTGAAGAGCCAATCGGAGCGCCGAACGCGGTCGATACGTAAAGTCGAGAAGGTTAAAAGAAACTCACACTAAGCCGACGTACGCACGGACGTAATAAAATCGCGGCAGGATTTTATCGCGCACTGCATTTTCAACTCTCGGTGTTAAGATGAGCGTTGAGAATCCAACGCGCTGGGACGCACTCTCGTCCCAGCGAGTTGAAAAAACACGCTGTTGGATTTTCAACTCTCGGCGCTAAACGTAGCGTTGAAAATCAAATGCACGAAAAAAAACTGCCGCGATTTTATTACGTCTATGCGAACGTGGGCTTAGGCCTCTGAATTCTGATAGCCCCAATACAAAAACGTCTACAAATCTCTGACGCTTGCCGTGTTTTACGATTTTTTGTTTATTTTTGTGATCTTTCTGTGTTTTTGTATGTATTTTTTTGACCAGAAAGTGATTTTGTGTGTGGTTGTGTCAAAACTGAGATAGGACTTTAGTGTAGTGTTCAGTTTGAGATAGGATTATTCTAGTTAATAACTTTGGTTCATAGTAGTAAAAAAAATATTACTAAATTGTATTTCATTTATTAATCCCTGAAATATTTTTACAAACTTTCACATTTATATATATTATATATAAATGTGAAAGTTTGTGAGGATGGATGTTTGTTACTCTGTCACGCAAAAACTTCTGAACGGATTTGGATGAAATTTGGCATACAGATAGTTTATAAACTGGATTAACACATAGAATACTTTTTATCCTGGTATTCCCACGGAATCGAGACTTATGCGGGTGAAACCGCGGGGCGCTGCTAGTGAATACTAAAACACTACAGAATCAATACCCATACTATCACCATATCTATACACATACTAGACATAGCTATAGCATACCGGTTTTCTATACAAAGGTGTAGTTCTAACTCTGAATATCAGATGGCGCTAGTTTCTTTACGAACGCAAATGACCCCGTTCTACGGAACAAGATTGGTCTCTATTTCATTATACAAGGTGTCCCTGGAAGTATGGATCGAATCGAATAGGGGTGTGGGCAAGGTCTTTTTCAAACTTAACCCTGAGAATTTCGGTGCAATTTTTTACGGTTCAAAAGTTAAGACCAATTTTTGTTTTTTTTTTTTTCTATCATTTCGCAGAGTGCTCAAAGAAAAAAATCATAGACATAAAACTATCAGGGCTATCTATTTTTTTTTTCAGGACGTTGTAGTAGAGTGGGCCTTTCCTTTGGTAATACTTTTACGCAGTTAGAAAACATGTGTTCAATAAGAAAAACATTTACTGCAAAGGTTTAGGTCTGGCAAAAAAATTGCAAAATTTCAAATCTCAAATTCTTTATTGCGTACCATAATGTTTAGTTGGTAGGGAAGTAATTATGATTTAATTACTAATTAAATCATTTAATTAATTATTATGATTTAATTTACGAGCGATTCTCATAGGAAAAAGTTACACTCGCGAAATTTGACCATCGATTAGAAAAAAATGCCCAAATCATAGATAGAGATCCTTTGGAGGTATAAATCACTGGGATATTCTTTTTAGTTTAAAAGTTACAGAATTTTATTAACAAGGAGATCGTATTTTTACAGTTTTCTAAGTTTCAAATTTTCATTTGTTTCAGCTCAGCTAACGATTTAATTTCAGTCCCTAGGGGCTGAAACTAATGCCTAGGCATTAGTTGCGTATATAAACATAACTGATGTGGTTTAAGTTTTTTTTAATATATATTTTCGGTAAACTTTTTGCTATCTCTTGAATCATGTTATTTGCCCTAGCTAGGAATGTACATAGGAAGGAAAACAAAAGAACCAGTGGGAACGGGTCGTAAACAATAACAAAATGGTTAATTGAGCAAAAATAAATGAATATTTCAAACTCAGAAAATTTTAAAATACGACCTCCTTGTTAATAAAATTCTCTAACTTTTAAACTAATATAGAATATCCCAGTGATTATACCTCCAAAGAATCTCTATAATTTGGGCAGTTTTTTCTAATCCGTGGTCAACTTTCGCGAGTGTAACTTTTCCCATAAAAATCGCTCGAAAATTTAGTCAAATTTTTGCCAGACAGAAGACTTTTCAATATTTTTTTTTTTTCTTATTGTACCCATGTTTTATAGTCGGATTAATTTATTACTACAGGAAAGGCCCACTCTTTAACAACGTCCTGAAAAAAGAAATACATAGATAGCCTTGATAGTATTTTTTATGATTTTTTTCTTTGATCACTATGCGGAATGATTGATAAAAAAAAAAATTGGTCATAACTTTTGAACCGTAAAAAGTTGCTCCAACATTCGCAAGGTTAAAAAGTTTGGAAATGACCTTATCCGCACCACTATTTGATATGATCCATACTTCCAGGGACACCCTGGATTAGTACTCTGTGCCTCTGCCGTTGAAGCGTGGCAGCTCGTGTGTATGAGCACTTGCATGGGACAAGGAATGTAAGGTTCCGTACGAAATGGTAAAAGGAACCCTTATGTTGCGACTCAGTCTGTCCGTCTGTCTGTCTGTCACAGCTGGCGCTGATCGAAAACTGCAATATTCTACACCGCAGTGAATTCGCTGACGAATATAGGCCTTTTTTTTCGCTCTGGACTAGTTTTTTTTTATTTATTTTTTTCTTATTCCTTTGTGCAATGTCGATTTAAAATCAACCTTTTTAATGCTCTGGCCATTTTATGTTTTTTTTTTTTTAAATCTATTTGTAGGGTGGTCAGTGTCACATTGTCAATTTGAACTGACATGTAAAGAAAATAGCTTAGCTGAATGCCATTTTGCGGTATTGACATTACGACGTAAGTAATAAAAATGCTCGTCGGAAAGCAGATTGCGTGATTAGCGCAGAAAAAATAGCGGTCTAACCAAAAAATCTTAATAATAATAAGGAGAAGCCTTTAACGACAAACCGGGAGAGGGAAGACCATCATGTCTTTAAAACATATTTTCCTGAAAAAAAAAAGTGTCACTCCGGGAGTGCCGACAGAAGTGAATACTTGAACAAATTTACTCTGCAGCACAGATAATATACTAGTACAGATACCCAATCCCATACAAAGAAATGATACCCCCCTAAGTCTGGCTATTGAGCTGGCTATTTTTCTTCCTCCATTTTTTTAACAGATGGCAGCATCAGCGACTCACAAATTGCCAGAGACTGTAGTGTTATAACGCCATCTAGTAGTCGACTTAGATACTTATGGCATTCACACAGTGTGCGTCCCAGCGCGTTGGATTCTCAACGCTCGGTTTAACACCGAGAGTTGAAAATCCAGTGCGCGATAAAATCCCGCCGCGTTTAATTGCGTCCGTGCGTACGACGACTTAATGTTTTTAAAAATATCAAATACAACCGGCCAAGTACGTGTTGGACCACGCATAATGAAGGGTTCCGTAGTTGGTAAGTTGGTATCCCAAGAACAAACTTAACTTCGTAGTTGAAAAACATGTTCTCCCATACAGAATGTATGGAAGAACATGTTTTTGCAATTTAAGTTGGTTGATTATTACTCGTTAACTTATAGAGCCTACTTAGCTGTGATAGAGAGTTTTCCTTTTAATTTCGTTATAAATACTCCTGTGATCTTTTATCATATAAACCAACCATTTAGCTGGCAGGGTGGGGGGGACACTTGACTGTAATAAAAATTATCTTTTTAAAGCGTGGTGCCGATTCTCCGAACTAAACTATCACAAAAAATCCTTGCTTTTGGCTATGAGAATCTTAAACTATTCTGCAAATAATCTCTAAATTTAAAAATAATTTTCACACAACCAAAATCGAATTTGACAATCGCGATTCCACGTCTAACCTAACCCGTGAATGTTTTTAGAGCCGTATGCGCGCAGGCAGGGCAGTCTCGACGTGTTTTTTTTTTCACTTTTTGTATGGAAAATATGAAAAATTATTACCAAATTGTTGAGTTTAATGCTTTCATAGAGGGGGTCGAAATTTTCATTATTTTTTCGATAGGACACACCATTTTCGAGATATTAGTAAAAGAACAGAAAAAAATATTTTTGCCACCTGAAGAATTCACACCAACATCTACAATGTTGCTGACAACTTATTTTATTCTACACCTTTTTAATCGCGATTAAAAATAGTCAAATTTATAGTTAGACAATCAAAATTTAAGGCAAAATTTTATTGAAAATGGCAATTTTGCTATTCTAAATTTGACGGTGAAAAACGTCAAATTTAGAATAGCAAAATTGCCATTTTCACTAAATTAATAACTCGGTGCCATCTTAGTACTGTCAAACTAAAATATAGTTTTGTGTCACTATAGTATAGATACGGAACCCTTCGTCCGCGAGTCCGACTCGCACTTCGCCGGTTTTTTATACAAAGTTTTAGAAAGGAATTGGTAAATAAAAAAAATATAATTAAGAAGGTAGGTATTTGCCAAAAACAAGTTAATAGATTTCTTTCAATTCCTTTATTTCTTTGTAAAGTAGGTACTAAATTATAAAAATATGTTGTTTGATTTTCCTACTAAACGTTTATACAGTATGTGATGACAAATTGAGTAAAACGCCATCTATTGCAAAGAGCTCATGATTAACTTTATCATTCTATGGGTTCGAATTCAAGTAAAAGGTTTCACTTATCATTTTTGTTGGAAATACGTGATTTATGAGTTTAAATGGATAAATCAGCATTAAACAAGGAAGTTTTGATGTTTACTAATCTTACTTCAGCCAAATTCAGACGTTTATCAGTTTTTAGTGATTGTTAATTTCATAATTGTTGCCTATGCTGCCATCTATGAATTTTTTTCAAGACTAATTATAATTTGTTCGAGTTGAGACCCCATGTCTGCAGGAAATACTTTTAATGAGGTGTCGGTAACGGTAACGGTAACAGAGTCGCGAGTTCAATTGTTTTTTCCCATCTCAAAAATGCCCAACGCGCCTAAAAAAGTTTTCACTTCAAAAATTATTCAAATAAAAAAAAAAACTTACCCATATTAGTGACTAAAATATAGAAGAACACTGTTAAAAGCAATAACATTATTAAGGTCTTCATTTTTGTATCAACAAACACGTTTGTTCAGCAGATATCAATTTTAATTAACGCTAAACACATTCGTTATAAATGCAATTGTAGGTAATAATGCATTCTGCCGATTAGAGGAAAAAACTAACTTGCATTATACTGGCGTAGGAACTTCACTTGATTCTATAAGTACTTACTTAAGGTGCAACTACACTGCGGTCGATCGATGAAATCGTGTCAAAGTCAAATCATATAAAGAAAGAAAGAAAAGAAAAATGTTTATTTTGTGACAAAAGCACGTACATAATACATATAAAACCGGCCAAGTGCGTGTCGGACCACGCTTAATAACAGGTTCCGTAGGTGGGATGAATTTATTTCAAAAACAAACTTAACTTTGTAGTTGAAAAATATGCTCTTCCATACGCAATGTATGGGAAATCATGTTTTTGCAACTGCAAATATAAGTTGGTCGATTACATACTCGCAATGTTTTTGAAGGAACTTTCCAAAGATATCCCACATCATGGGATAGAAAAAAAATATCCCCACTTTCCGTGTAGGGGAGGTACCCTTCTTAATACCCTAATAATACCCTTCTTAATTTAATTTTACCACTTTGTCGGCGTAATTAATATGTATACCCATGCCAAATTACAGTTTTCCAGTACTAAGAGTCTCGAAGCTAGACCGCGGACAGACAGACAGACATGGCAAAACTACAAGGGTTCCTTGCTTACTACCAAGACAACCATAGAAACGGGTTTTCTCGACGGAAGAATAGACAAAATGACAGATAACAATCTTATCATTTTGTCCGTCGACAAAACTCGTTTCTTTATTGGTCATGCTAAGCGTGCTGAGGGGTAATTACATAACACCAACAATGGCAATGGTGCCGATTCCCTTGTCACAAATTTATTTGTTTATTCCCGTCAAACGACGATTTCCCATTCTGAACTAGACTGAAGTGCTGTGTCACTTCAGTGAAACCGACCTTGTAAAGGCCGCACGAATTCGCTGGGTGCGGGGAGCACAAGACCTGTCTATCTGGCGACGCTTGGGGTAGGTTTATATCCAGCAGTGGACGTCTTTCGGCTGAATGATCATGATGATGATCGCCCTTAACGATTGATGGACGTTTTTTTCTTGATTGACCTTCGTTCGACCATCGATCGATATCGAATAGGTTTTCATCAAAATCGACTGGTTGATCGCAGTCAGTCTGCATGCACCTTAAGGTAGGTATGTATTATGAAGATACGTCAGTAATATTAATACTTAGCGGTAAGTCAACGACATCCGATACTTACCGTGATTCCGTGACTATTCAAAATCTTGTTTTTGCAAAAACTCGAACTCAAAGTCAAAGCATTTATTTAAAATTAAACCATTTACAGGGAATTTTGAATTGTCAAGGAGTCGGTCAGTCAGAAAAATGAAGTTAGTTGCACATTTCGAAGAGTAGTAGATTTCCATGGAGAAAAACGGGCAAAAAAAACTCCATGAAAACTATTTTAAATCTCAAAATATGTTTAATATTGCTTACGTACCTACATCATTCATGTTGAAATTATACATATTGGCATAAAATATGTAAGAACGATGAAGAAAGATGTGTTAGTTAATTTTGTTTAAAAACAAAAAAAAAACTCATGACGACTACACACATAAATGAGTACATTGTGGTACTCATTTGTGTAATGGTTTTATCGTGTAGGTAGTAGGTACACACGGCTACACGTCAAGCTATACATTTCCAGTGTAAGCTGGCCTCGTATTATACGGAAAGCCTACACAATGTGAGATCAGCATAAACTGGAAATGTATAGCTTGATGTGTAGCCGTGTGTACAAAAGGCGAGCTTAACTCTAATTATGAAACAAAATACTATCAGCAGAAAATATTATAAATAGGTACCTAGTCGACAGAAAAACAATTTTGTTTATAAATGATTTTACCAACCATGTTGAGATTAGCTTCCAGTCTAACCAGATGCAGCTGAATACCAGTGTTTAACATGAAGCGACTGCGTATCTGACCTCCACCATCCAGTTGCTGTGTAACACAATAACCCTGAGTTTTATATTATCTGTGCACCTGGTGAGACTGGCTGTCAGACTTTCGGGCTTCTGATTACCCGTAACAATTGACAGCCGGGACCGCGTTTTCCGAGGCATGGACGGCACTGCTGTTTTTTTTATTTTTTATTATGTGGATACTTTTGTTTTTTAGGGTTCCGTACCTCAAAAATAAAAACGGAACCCTTATAGGATCAATCGTGTGTATGTCTGTCTGTCTGCCCGTCTGTCACAGCGAATTTGCTCCGAATCTAATGGACCAATTAAATTGATGATTCTGAACCCCAGTGCATTGAATTTTTAGTCGGTTATTTAAAAAAACAACTGCTGTTTCATAGAAAAGTGCAATACCTTCGCGGCCAAAATGTATGGAACAGCAGATTTTTTTTTTAATTAACCGACCAAAAATTTCAACGCAGTGGGGTTCAGAATCATGTACTGAATCTATGGTAACAGTTTTCGCGTCGATGTCTTTGCCACCCTGTATAAAACAGAGTCCCCCGCCGCGTCTGTCTGCCTGAAGACTCTGAACGCGATAAACTCAAAAACTACCGAACGGATTTTCATACAATTTTCACAGGTTTTCACCAATGGACTGGAATGGAAGGTTTAAGTGTATAATTCATTATGGTTTTGTGTAAATCGACTGAAATATAACGATGATTGTTGAAGATGTTGGAAAAACATCATGGCTACGGAGAACATTACTGGCGTGCGTCGTGGAAACCAATAGAGTTATATAAAAACAATGTATTATGAAATTATTCCTCTTAAAAAGTACGTTCCCGTGGGATAATTTCCGACATCCACGCGGGTGAATCCGCGGGCAAACGCTAGTATTCAATAAAATATGTAACAACATGAAATTAAAATAATAATGTTAGTAATTCCTTCATTTTAATTAGGTATAAAACTCTGAAATAATCAGTATCAATACAGGAAATATGGGTTAATTAGCAATAAAACTAACGGTATGTTGTATGGAGGAAAAATACTATGAAATAGGTACCTACTACTTATTATGTACCTATTTATAAAGCTAATTAGGCACGAAAATGTAAGTCTAAAATGGAATCTATATCTATAAACAAAACAGTCGAGAGGTGTCGTTGGACACTCTTATCTCTTTTTTGGTCAAATAACTTCTCCCGCTCTGGGCGGAGCGGGAGGGCGTGTCAGACTTATACTGACTAAAACCCACCCGTATTCCTTCAGTTGCCTGTGACTAGTATTATATAATTTGTGCCTGTGTGTTGCCAGGGGCCACAGTAACCATTTCGGACTTTCGCATCGGCCCTAGCGGACTCCGTCAGTAGTACTGACATCTCTTTGAGGCGCGCGTGGAACACAATGCGCCGTCGACCCGGGCCTGGTCCTTATCGAACGGCAAGCTACTCATTGCTCACCATCCGCAAACCCGCGCCTACGGTGGCCGAGAATCGGCCTGGGATTCCCGAAGCCCAGGGCATCTCGTGCGGCGCGAGATCTATGATCGAATCTATTGCACAAATCCGGAGTCCGAGCTGCTACTGAAAATTACGCTGCCCAATAGATAGCAGAGGCATCCCAGATGCTTTGGCATCCTAGACACGGTGCTGGTAATTTCTGCCCTTAATAACACCGGTAGGTACACGGTAGCAGCGTGGCGTGGACAGTACTTCCTCGGACGAACTCATTTAAAAGTAGCTACAATTTCGATAACTCCAATTTCCGTGCCTATGTCGCTTTATCAGATACACACGGCTACACATCAAGCATTGCAAGCATCTCGCATTGTAAAGGATTTCCGTACATTGCGAGGTCAGCTTATACTGGAAATGTATACCTTGATGTGTAACCGTGTGTACATACCTACATAATTAATAGTAGGTATACCTATTTTATATTATTTTTCCGGTAAACAACACGCTGTTAGTATTATTGCAATATAGTATTCCATATTTCCTGTATTGATAACTAGATGTTTCAGTGCAGTCATGTTTGTTTTTTTTACTTTTATAGCTTACTAGCTTTTGCCTGCGGCTTCGCCCGCGTGGATGTCGGAAAATATCCCACGGGAACGTACTACCGATTCCGGGATTATATACCTAATTGCCGAGGATAAGGTCATTGACTCCTACCGCTGCGCCCGCGTTGCCGTCAACCATAATTAATTTGTTACGCGTAATTTTGTCAATATCTTTCAAACCATTCATTTAAATGAAATGATGTCACGACATATTTTAATCTAAATTAAATGCTCAATTTAAGTAACGTAGTTTATTGGATAAGAATTAATATAATACCGGTCAAAATAGCTTCGGAAATAACTTTTTTTTTAAATCAAGTTCTGAAAGATACAAAATGGTTATTGTGGGTCATCCTTAGAAGAAAGACATATGCAATTGCGGACTTATTTATTGAACTTTTTAAGATGAACAATACTGTAGAACATAAATTTTATGTAACTTTTACTATTTCCGGGGCGCACGCCAATAAAGTTCCCAATCGGCACGATTTTTTCCGACATTTTCAACAATAATCGTCAAATTTCAGCCTATTTACACAAAACCTTAATGAGTTATACACTAAAACCTTCTGCATGAATCATTCCGTCCATTGGTGAAAACCGTTTGAAAATCCGTTCGGTAGTTTTTGAGTTTATCGCGTTCAGACAGACAGACAGACGCGGCGCCCGACTTTGTTTTATCAAAGTTTTATCGATTTTTGTTTTATCGATATCGCACTGGTCTGCATGAGCCTTAATATGTAAGGATTGCACCTTATTGTAAAATTATGTTTTGTAGCCAGGTTATAAACTTTATAACCTGGATATAAAGTTATAAAGGTTATAAAGTTTTTATCCCGATATTCCCATGTGCATCTGGACTGAGGGCAATTTTTTTCCTGCGAATCAAGTTGAGGTTTATAGGGAAATTTGTTAAAAATAGTAAAAACTCCATACATTTCTTAAACGTGAATTAAAACTTTTATAAACAAATGACTCTCAATCCAGATGCTTGCATAACATAGCATAAATCTCAGAAAGTACTATCTCTGTGTTAATAATTTTTATTTTAGAAATTAGTTACGATTTTCTTAAATCTTTTAAGAAATTTCCAACTCGCTACAATCTGACGTTACAGATTTATGGCGGTTTAACTGGGTCCCTCAGTCCGTACTAAGGAATCTTCAAAATATGAGTTTAACTGTAGAAATAAATAAATATGCCTTTTGTATCTTATAGTTGAACATCTCTGTGAATTAGTTAAAAAGAAATAATGGCTCACAAGTCATTGATTAAAAAGTAAATAAAAGTCAAATTTTCGTAAAACGTTTGAAATGAGAGGCCAATATTTTCGGCTTTATTGAGTAGGCTCAACCTTATAGGATAATACAAATTAGACCAAGTATGTTTACCTACATTTTAATTAAAATTTTACTTATCGTCCGTTGTTCTAAATGCCATACTTTAAGAAAAAATGCATTTTCAATTTTTGTATAGGAATAAATTTGATAGGGTGACCATAATGAATTAAGAACATAATAGAAGAATTCAAATTAAGTTTTGTAAAGCGCAGTCAGAAACTCATAAAGAATCTAAAACCATTTATTTACTTACAACTTAGACTCACATAAAGTATGTAAAACAGATTGTTCTCCACTATTACAAAATCATACCATCGATCGGCGAGCCGTCAACTGGGCACAAATACAGAAAAAAATTAAAATTAACTGAATATTGGAAAGAAAGAAAGAAAAATAGGTTTATTTGTCCTCTGTGACAAATAAACCTATTTTTCTTTCTTTCTTTCCATACATAAAAGACAAGAGTAAATGAAAACAACAAAAAGTACATAATAAATCACGAGCATAAAACAGAAATTAGTCGGCAGCTGCACGACATGACTGTGACAAGAAGGCTTCCACTCAGCATGATGATGTGCTATGGGGAACCCACAGCACAGCGCTCATTTTCAGTGGTCACCCGAAAAAAAAAGATAATGTACGGAAAATTCAGACTGCCTCGTTATTAATCTGTTTGTTTTAATATTTATTAGAAAAACGTTGGTTTTCTTTCGTTTTCACAAGCTTTAAATTAGCTTGCTTCGTTCATATGTTTATATTCCAGTAATTCCAATTGTCATCCATTTTTATGCACTTTCTGGCATTCGATTGAGCTGAAACTTGGCATATTAAAAAAATATGATATTATGGAGCTCAGACTATCTTTGTTTTGCAGAAAAGAGCTGTTCGATCAATTTATAAATTAAGTCCGAGACACTCTCTCAGAGAAATTTAAGGAAATTAATGTAATGACTGTGCCTTCTCAGTATATTTTTGAAAATGTTTTATATGCCCATAAAAATATAAAATTGTTAAAAAGAAACAGTTCATAATGTGTACATAACATAATTACTAGGAACAAACACAGTTATACCTACAACAAGGCTCAAGAAAATAGGAGGCTCTTTCAGATGTTAATGTATACGCTTTTAAATAAACTTCCAAGCCACGTACATGAGCCTTAATAAATTCAAATCATTCATTTAGACTAAGTTGTGCCAGAAAGCGTTTGATATCGTTAAAGATTACATTGACGACAAAAAGGCTTGGGATTGAGCTGCTCCAATTTATTTTTTATTTTTTACATTTAGAATTTTGTTTTTATTGCTAACTTTAAATTATATACACAATGACATGAATATTTACTTTGTGAAGTATATTATTATTATTTTAATTATTGTGAATGTGAGGACTATGTGGGTCTTATATATATATATTTACTTTTCTCTTTCTCAGTTACTTTTAATGATAATCTGGCAGTTTGAGTACTTTGGCGGCCTACCCAAATGTCATTTCTTTGGCATTTTTCGTCGTGTCGTTGAGCTCCTTTTAAGTTCTGAGTTGAGCTACGGGATTACTGACAAATGGGTGCACTGACTGGACAGGTCCACTCAAATCTGTGTGATTCTTTCCTCAAAAGACCATTTCAGATACAAATCTACATGGTCCTCAAATGGAATGCTCTGACCAAGATTATTTCCGGGTTTTTATATACACAATGACATTAATTAATTTTATATATATAATGACATGAATATTTACTTTTAAAGTATAGTATCATTTTAATTATTGTGAATGTGAAAACTATGTGGGTCATTCCTTTTTGTTTTGTTTTTATTTTATCTCGGTTAGTTTTAATCAAGGTCTGGCAATTTGAGTAATTTATGCGGCCTACCCAAATGTCCTTTAGTCTCCAAGACATTATTAAAATGTTGAAGGAGACCGACCCGGACGGCGTGCCGACTTTCGTGGCGAAGGATTTGCGCAAGCTGCCCCCCGTCACATTCGACCACGCTGATGTTTCTAGGCTGCTACGAGACATCACAAATTCACAAGCCTGAGATCAAGCCTGGCGGAGATGCAGTTGAAGCTGGAAGCATCGCAATCCACCATCAGTGATCTACGTATCGAGGTAGCAGATTTACGCATCGCGGTATATAGGTCACACGAGCCAACAGCGTCAACACACGAAACGGCGTACTCAATGCATCGCAGCTGAGTTTCAAGTCAGCAAAATTCGACTCGTCGCCGGCCGCCGTCACTACGAGCGATGCATAACCGCGCCCCACCCTCCCCGCATCCCTCATCGTAGGGACGCCGAAGAATATTAGCACGTCCACACCAGGACGAGCTTATTCAGCTGCCGTTATTGCAACTCCAGCAAAACATCAGCGGCAATGCTTCCTATCTTTAGCTTACGAGGGGTGCCCAGCGGCTCTCCAAACTTTTTCGAAGCTCCACAGGTAACAAGCCGAGGACAGGCCAATGAAGAAGGCTTCATACGTATGGAGAAGAAGCCTGCTTGTCGCAATCAATACAGTACTGCATTGACTGGTTCGAACATGTTGCTGCGTCCCGCTCTTCCATCGACGCAGCTGTACATATCGCGGTTACATCACTCCACAAAGGCAGAGGAGACATAAAGATAAAGACCAAATTCACTTTAAGAGTCGAGAAGTTGGAATCGCGCCACAAAGTTAACTTTAAATCTTTTGTGGTGCGCGTTCCGACTCATCACTTGGAACCTTCATGAAGGAAGAATTTTGGCCGAAGGGTGTCGTGTATCGGCGTTTTCGCGGAAGGCTACGTGGCAACTCGACTCAGCGCAATACGTCGTATATTAATGTTTTTCATAATTATATATTGAGTTTATTATTTTGTAAGAATATTTTGTATTTTATTTATGGGCCTTAGTTCCCTGACAATAAAGGAATTATTGTTATTTTATTTTTTAACAAATCTCGGGACCATGGATCCCGGTCCTTTGGAAGGCGTACGAGGGGCCGAAGCCAACTCGCAGAGGCCCCTTATCATTTTTAAGTGTTGAGGCACCAACCGACGACTATCCCTGTATATGCATTATACAAGTGCACCCGAGGACAACCCTCGGTTGGTGTAAGACTATTGCAGAACATGGAAACAAAATATATTGCGCTATGGATTTGGGTGGCTATAATGGATTGGTTACCAGGAACTATGGAAAGACTATGGCCCCGGCCTGGCCAATATTTTATATAAAATACACAGGAAAATGGCAGGTCATTATTGAGTGTGTAAGTCAGCACACTTAATAACGGGCCCCCGCAAAATGGTCGCTAGCACAAATTGTCGTAGCGACAAGGGGCAACATGTCCTGAGGTGCTTATGAGGAGTGGGGAGGTATTCCACGTCTATCAGGACAACCACGTCTAACAGCATTAAGGTGCTGGTAGGGATCTGGAATACTTCCTTCCTCCGAGCACGTTTGCTCTTGCGAATCTCCACTCAAGCCGGCCAATTAAGGCAAGAATAAGGTGGAAGCTCCGTTCCTCGTCAGTGTTCACTCCAGCCGGCCAATAAAGGCAAGCCAGAGGTGACAAACAAGACTTCTCCCAGGAGATAGGGTCCATGGGGTCGCTACTGCCCAACAGCTCGCCACATGCAGCCCTGCGGGTTTTTGTATCTCTCTTGGTCCACCCAGACCTGTCCCATCACAGTAAACTCTACCGGCACAGACCTAGAGTTCGGAACGCGCAAGCCCCACCACGACGTCAACGTAGAGATACGACGCGGTGGGGTTATTTTATTTATTAATAACGTTTGAGCCATTATTTCTTTTTAACTAATTCACAGAGATGTTCAACTATAACATATAAAAGGCATATTTATGTATTTCTACAGGTAAACTTATGTTTTGAAGATTCTTTAGTACAGACTGAGGGACCCAGTTAAACCGCCATAAATCTGTAATGTCATATTCTAGCGAGTTAAAAAATTAAGAAAATCGTAACTAATTTCTAAAATAAAAATTATTAACACAGAAATGGTACTCTCTGAGATTTATGCTATGCCGTTTTAAGCAAACGTCTGCATTGAGAGCCCAAGTCATTTGTTCATACAAGTTTTAATTCACATTTAAGAAATTTATGGACCTTTGCTTTAAGTTTATACTATTTTTAACGAATTTCCCTGTAAGTCTCGTGTTGATACGCAAGAAAAAAAAATAGGCCCTCAATCCAGATGCACATATATTCCTACGGGATCGAAACTTATGCGAGTGAAACCGCGGGGCGCAGCTAGTATAAATATATTATAAATTCGATAGTAACTCTGTCTGTCTATCTGTATGTTACCTTTTCACGGCTAAACCACTTAACAGATTTCGATAAAATTTGGCAAGGAGATAGATGACATCCTGGGCATAAGTTACTTTTTGTCTCAAAGATAATCCTAAAGGGGGTGATATTATAGGGGATAAAACTTTGTATGGGAAATCCAGCATTTCTTAAGTTAGGTATATGAAAATTCAAATTTATGCTTTTGGTAAGAAATACAGAATTACGCTTTTCAGCGTTTTGGTAAAATCATGCACCAAAGGGTAATTTATCTTTCAGATTTTTCTTTTCAAGAGATTTAAGGGATTGGAAATATAGTCTGTATCTTGAATTAACATTTAGTCTTCATTTCATTAAAATCGGCCCATTTGGTCAATAATTATAACAATTTAAAGTCATAAACTAATCTTTCTAACATGTACGTATTATGTGTTCCATGGCGGCACTAGAGTAAGTAATACAAATTGGTGATAATAATAGAAAATGAATAATTAGGAATTTAAGTAAGTCATTTAGAATCTTAAAAACCTGTACTCGAATTGCGTACTACACGATCAATCACAATTTGTTTCGATTTGAAACAGATTCCTCATCCATTGCTCCATAAGCTGGAAAATCTGCTCAACAATGTAAATAACGCAATGAATGTTGTCGAACTGTCAAAATGGAACAAATTAGTCATAATCGTTTACAAAAATAAGTTACGCAATTAGGGTACAGATTTATTTATTTTAAAAAACCGGACATGGTGTGAGTATGACTTGCGCCCTGAGGGTTCCGTCTCAAAGCTGTGCTGCATGAATTTCCAAATCTGGATTGAAGGACAAACTTAACTTTTCAATTGAAAAAGAACTTTTTCGTACCACCTGCTCAAAAAAGTGACATTCTATGCCACAAAAAGCGAACATAACAATAGTCATTTTTAATCTGTTAAAAACAGGGAAAGAAAATTGTACTGAATTTCATTCATCCTCTAGGGGGAGAATGTGATTTAAATTTGGAATACTTACCGAAATTTACACTGAAGTACATCTGTGTTTACACCATTGAGTTTGTATATAAAGCATTATACATCTTTTTGAAAAACGAATACGCATTTATTATGCAGTTATGATTATTAAATAAAATTACGAAAACCGACGAGGCCGTATGAGCTTGATGCATTTGTTTTTCCGACAAAAAAAAATTAGTCTAGGAATTTGCCGCGTTTTTGTTTTCTTCAAATACGTTAATGTTCTAAAAATACGTTACGATGTTAAATCAAAGCGATAGTGACAGTGAATTGTCGGATTCCATCAGTGCAAATGCTGCCGCAATTATAAATAATTTGCTTCCAACAAAATCCAAAGAAAATTATTTAAAAACTTATGAAGAATTTTCAACGTGGAGAAGTGCGAAAGGCCTATCAATTTCAGAATCAGTACTTCTTGTCTATTTTGATTATTTATCCAAGACAAAGAATCCGAATACACTTTGGTGCATATACTCAAAACTGAAAGCTACAATAAGCATCAAACACAGCATTGAAAGAAATAGATTCACGAAATTACTGGTTTTTTTTATAAAGAAAATCAGAAGGGCATTGCGCAAAGAAGTCTAAAAATTTTACGACTCAAAATGTGGAAAAAATTCTTAATGAAGCTCCTGACGAAATTTTTCTGGCCACAAAAGTATACATGATTTAACTATGAATATTTCGTATCTTAGTAATGGTAATTATTCTATATATTTACCTGTTTTTTATCTTTGTTATAGGTGGCCTTAATTTTTGTACTCAATGGTGCTTGCCGCGGATGTAAACTTGTAAACTTAAAGGTGGAGGACTTTGAAAATCATTCCAATGAGTTGCTGCTGATTCATGTAAAGGAAACTAAGACAAAGAAAAATCGGTCATTCATTGTACAAGGACAATATACTAAAATCATTCATAAATACCAAGCATTACGTTCCACCAACATAGAAAACAATAGATTTTTTATAAACGTAATTGATTTTTTGTAATGGGAAATGTACTCGACAAGCCATCGGCAAAAATAAAATTAGCAATATGCCAAAGGAAATTGCTAAATATTTAAAACTTAAAGATGTTGAACTCTACACCGGTCACTGCTTTAGAAGAACTTCGGCGACTTTCTTGGTGGATTCAGGGGCGGATATTACTTCAATAAAAAGACATGGTGGTTGGAGCTCTGATGGAGTAGCTGAGGGTTATATCGAAAGCTCAATGGCGAATAAAACCATATTAAGCAGTCAAATTAACAAAAATATAAAATTTAATCCATCAGAGCCACAACCATCAACTTCCGGCATCTTATCTTCGTCCGTAACTCACGATGCACCACCACCACTATCTCCGACGTATATCTACTATCTACAATGAAACGCAAGTTCCTCAGACTTAAGAACAGAGAAATACTCAAATCAGCTCATCAACAATAAATGTACCAAACAAAAATGTAACTCTCTCTATCAATAAATGGACCAATGTTTCGAATGTTAACTTTTACTTTTAATTGTCATTATTGTTAATAAATGCTTAGCTCATATTATTATTGTGTTAATTTCTTCGCAAATGGTACGAAAAGTAGAGTATTTTCCTCGGTGATAAAGCTGTCTTAGTCTTGGGTGAACATAAATCCCTCGCTACACTCGCGATTAAAATCGTCACCCGCGACAGAAGGCACTGCTTTATCCCCTTGGTTAATAATCTACTATTTGTAGAGTAATGAAATTAAACACAGACTAAATGTTATTTCAAGACACGGCCTATGAACTTTGTAGTTCATATTATTCTACTTTATTTTCGATAAGCACACTTAAAAATACTTTATTTCTAATCTTTACTGTGATGCGTTAAACGAAACATTCACAGTGTTACCCATGGGTAATTAGTTACTGAACTATTTGTCGATACCTATATGACAAAAAAGAAAATCTAATAATACTGATAAAAAATTTACAGAGAAAAACACTTTTGACAAATGGCAATGTTAAAAATGGATCTGATTTATTTACTCTCTATTCCCGCCACTTCAGCTTTCACAGTACTTTTTTTTTTGTTCGTGATACTTTTTTTTTCTCACAAAGTTCTAGCCGTACCAAATACCCTGGTTTATTTGCGAGTGTCAAAATATGCGGCAGAAAAGGCCGTATTTTTTTAAAGCGTTGACTTGGAAGTTTGATTTTCGTAACAGCTCAATTCAATTTGATTATTCAATTTGATGTCTCCACAAGTTCCTAAGAAAAAGGGTCTTGACAGACAACGAAGTCTTCCTTTAAGAGTTTCAATTTTTCATTTTAGGTACGGAACCCTAAAACAGATTTATTAGGTATCTGCCTGTTACATTTTCATGCCGTAACGGCTGAACGGATTTAGATAAAAGGCATACGGAAAGGCCATGACCTGGGTTATGTCATAGGATACCTACTCTTAATTTCGGTAGCATGTTCCTGTGGGTTATTTTCCGACATCCACGCGGGAGAAACCGCGAGCTATTATAACTCTGAAATCGTCAACCCGTCTTGAGCAAGCGTGGTGATCAACGCTCGTCTCTTTTCCATATTTATTGACTTGATCTACTCACTTGTATTGCATTATATAGCGACCTCCACAATTGATCATGCCTGAGCAACCGGCAGCAAGTTCGTCACGCTCCCTTAGATGTCACTGCTTACGGTAGGGTTGGAGGTCGGGTTGTCTGCTTCCCTCAAATATGGCGATGGGGGTGATGGCTGATCTTTGCGTTATGCTTGTGAACGAGTGCTGCTTGTGGTGACTGATCATATTGCTGACCATAATTTTGTTACTGTTTTAGTAATTAACTGTTTATTTATTTTACTTCGATGGTCCTAGTTTATCATTTGTGATTACAAGTTACAACTGCAGCTTTATTTGAAGCTTTATGCCTGGAGGCTTTTAATTAGGTATTAAGTTTTATTTACGTTTGTATTTCTTTTATCTGCTTGAGTAGTATAGTTTGTTTTGCTTGGTATATTGGCGTGTGCTAGCTGACATAATTGGAAAATAATTTAATTTAAAGTTTTTGTGTTTCGTAATGTTAATTACTTTGCATACGATTGTATAAGAATACGATTGTAAAGGAATCAAGTTGAACTGAATAGATATAGAGCAGTTGTGCTGCTGGGAAGTTTGTTCGCCACTTCTTCTTACCAGCTAAAAGTACTTAGGTCTAGGAAGTGGTGAAGCTTAGAACGGGCGTTTTTGAGGGACTATCTTATGTTATTTTGACGTTTGAAAAGTGCTGATTCTCAACCTAGACTCCGCGCCACCACTCAAGTCCGATAGACGAGGTGCTAGTGTCTCAATTCAATTTTAAAAAGTCTATTCTAAATATTTTTATTTCACATAAACCTACATGGGCACTTATGAAACGTCAGAAACTAGGTGCACGGTTCCAATTGGTCGTTTCCTATGGAGAAGAGTCGCGCAAGAAACTCCACGGTTACTCTTTTAAAAATAATTGGCTTTTACAATTCATTCAAATAATAGTGTGACTGGGTATTGGAGGACAGTGTAGGTCTTTCAATAAGTACCAGGTACTTAAGAAAATAGAAAATGGTCAACAAATCTACAGTTCACTAAGCCTACAGCGTTCTCACATTCACAAAATAGAAAAGAATTTATACAATAGATATATAAATTAATAAAAATAAAAACCTATTTTAATTAAACGCAATTACATGATTGCTATTACAACTGTAATAAATCTGAATAATTATCATGTCCACTAATAAAGAGTTGAAAGTAACTCGTAGGTATATAATGTCAAATAATAGGATGAATATATCAAGGACGAATGTAAAAATAATAAAATTAAAATAAACATGGTAATTTGGGAGCAGTTAATAAACTCTTACATAATTATGCCGTTAATGAGATACCAGGGAAGCCACATGTGCAGAAGAAATGATTGCCAAACTTCCTTTCTTCAACGTAGTCTTTAATTTTATAATATGCTTTCTTGATAAAGACACGTTTGATGTGGGTTTTGAACTTCCCATCGCTAAGTTCTGTAACAGACTTTGGCAACTTGTTATAAAAGCGGATAGGTACTGTTTATAAGAAATTACTTGCTTGTTTTAGTTAATCTAAATTTGGGTATCACAATTTCATGTCTACTACGTGTATTTATATTATGGAAATCGCTGCTTATTTCGAAAAGTCCTAAGTTTTTGCAAACATACAAAATACTTTCTTAGATATAAAGAGAAGGCAGAGTCAGTATATCAATTTCTTTAAATTTGTCTCTAAGGGACTCGCGAGGACCCATTTTATAGATCGCACTGATTGCCTTCTTTTGTAAAATGAAAATTGAATCTACGTCAGCTGCCGATCCCCACAGCAGAACGCCATAAGACATAATAATGTGGAAATAAGCAAAGTATACTAACCTAGCTGTGGCTGTATCAGTCAACTGCTTAATTTTTATAACTGCATATGCAGCTGAACTTAATCTACCTGAAAAGTTATGTCTATGTTATAACATCAAATTACATTTTTTAAATGTAGTTTCACAACTTTTCCGCCGGACTTTAGTGGTGGTGTGGACTCTAGTTTGAATGAATGACTTTTGATTTTGATTTTTGACATGCCTTTGCCCGGCAGTAAGATACATGTCCAGTTATTATAAGCAGACCCCTCATTGTACGGAAATTCTATACCTACCCACCTAGAATCTGGTATCTATCTATAGCTTGATTTGTCATCTTGTATAAAAGTTGACATAAACTCTTTTGCAAAAAAAACGGGCACTTTAGATTTTTTTCTCTACTTCAATGAAGAAGAACGAGAAATAGGTTTTATTAATTTGACGATGTATTGGCATGTTATTTGAAGCATCCTGGCATGATTCTTTACGTTCCAAATTTAAAATTTGAAATTAATAAAAGAAAAATAATTACTATTGTGGATTATTCTAAAATTGCTTTACTAATGGCGCGAATTGCTGAAACGATTTTTAACTGATTACGATATTTTAAAACTTTTTGGATATTTTCTGCAAATTAAACAATTTAATCTTTCTTTTTACATTAAATACCACTTTTTGATATGAGTGATAAAGCGATAAGGGCCGGTAAAATTATAGCCCTACTTGAAGAAGGTTGTTCGCAAACTTACGTGTCTCAGCGGCTAAATGTGAGTCGTTCAACTGTCCAGAGAACTTGGCAACGGTATCAAGAGACCGGTTAGGTCAAAAGAAGACCCGGTTCGGGAAGAAAACGATGCACAGAACCAAGAGATGACCGCTTTTTGGTGAGTCAGGCGTTGCGGAATCGTAAGGCGTCAAGTGTGGACCTGAAGAAGAGCCTTGAAGAAGTAAGAGGAGTAGAAGTTAGCTTGTGGACGATCAGGAGGAGGCTTTTGGCTGCCAATATCAGGAGTCACCGCCCAGCTCGGGGCCCTAAATTACTCCGTGAGCACCGTGTTGCTCGACTTCAGTTTGCTCGGAACTGTGCTTCATGGACTCTGGAGGACTGGAATAAAGTATTGTTTTCTGATGAAGCTAGACTCTCTTTGTGTGGAGAGGACCGCGCCGGCGAGTGCTGCGAAGACCACGGGAACGCTATGCGGAAGTGTGTTTCGAAGAAATCACTCCTTATGGCGGAGGCTCCGTTATGTTTTGGGCAGCAATTAATTCGACGGAGCGTACGGAGTTCGTTTTCATAGAAAATGGAACATTAAATGCACACCGGTACATAATGGAAGTCCTAATTCCTTATGCACAACCCACATTGACTGCACTTGGGGAAGATTCCATTTTTATGGACGACAATGATCGCCCTCACCGTTCTGGCGACGTGGAAGCGTACATGCAAGAAGTTGGGATCCGTCGTTTAGATTGGCCAGCTCGAAGTCCTGACCTCAATCCAATTGAGCATGTCTGGGATGTTCTAAAGAGACGGGTAAGATCAGTGCAACCTGCTCCACAAAACATCAGGGAGCTAAAAAGAGTCATTGCAGAACAGTGGGAATGTATTCCTCAAAACGTTATTAAAAACATCGTGGAAAGCATGCCCAGAAGGATTCAAGCTGTGATTTTGGCAAGAGGAGGTCACACTCGTTATTAGGTTTTTACATTTGTAACTTTATTTAATTTAAAAAAGTTTAAAAAAATCTTGTCTTTATTGCCGACCACTTCTTATTGTTTGGGCATGTACATCGGTTTTAAAGAATCCATCGATTTTTTTTTCTTTTAATTGCCCCAATTCACTTCACGCGCATAAAATTACACGATTATAAGTATACATAGACTACGTCAAAGAAATAAATTTCATTTAATTAACTCAAATCGACCTTAGAACGTAAATTTCCTTAGGTGCCCGTTTTTTTTGCAAAAGAGTGTAGTTGTTATGGTCGCAAATCATTAATTAATCAAGATAGAACCTGACTCTGACCTGCAAATTACAATTAACGTAAGTTTTGAAATTCGCGGGCTACCACTTTGAAGTATATGCACGGAATGAAGTTAAAAACTAAAAGCTCATAGCAGATGGCAGCACAGTTGAACGTCTTTATAAACCACCATTGTTGTGTTTGTTTACTTTTGTGTCGATCACAAATTATACGAAAACTAGATAAATATGTATGAGACTTGGAGTGTAGCACTATTAATAGACGAGGTAAGGACAGGGGAAGCGTCTAGCACTGGGAAAAAAGAAATTATGAACGTTTTATAATTTATAGGTTATTTTGTGTTTTTTTTTTTTTTTTCTTTAAGTTCGTATTTTGTTAAAGAGTTGAAGAGTACGATCGAAATAACCTGATCAGAGTTGAAAACCAACTCGGGTTTGGTCTTCCTCACTGAAAAACCTCAGCGATAGCACTTCTAGCACTGATATAATTTGATAATATAAACACACATACTTTACTAAAATTACACAATATCACATCACAAGTGCCCGTATGTAATGAAAACAGACTTAGTTCTCTTGTAAGCATCACATATAAACCACTTTCTCCCATAAAAGGCTTAAAGGATAGCACATTGTCTCGACGAAATATCGGATTCCAATTTTTTTCGGAGAGCTTTCTCCCTCAGTTTTCTTCTTATAACATCTTTGACAAATACATGAGGCCCCGTATTTTTGCAGTAAACAGCTGCACAACTGGGCTCAATAATTAATTATGCGTAAAAGAAGTCACTTGTTTACAAAAAATGCATGGCTAGCTGTCAAATTATAAGACGCTGAAGATCAGCGACATCTGAAGTGAGCAAATGCCAGTTTTTAACCCCATTGGTATATGAGTATGGCCGCCAAAAATTGTACAATAACAGTCGTGAATTGGTAACACGCGGTATCATGCGTGAATGAAGGTAACACACGTGAATTTGTAAAGCGTTTTTTTTTTTTTTGGGTGGGAAATCATCAAATAACTTCTCCCGCTCTGGGCGGAGCGGGAGGGTGTGTCAGACTCTTACTGACTAAAACCCACCCGTGTTCCTTCGGTTGCCCTGTTGCCGGGGGCCACGATCTCCCTTTCGGTTTTCTTCGCAACCCCGGCAGGCATCGGCCCTAGCGGACCCCGTCAATTCTGCTGACATCTCTTTGAGGCGCGCGTGGAACACAACGCGCCGTCGACCCGGGCCTGGTCCTTATCGGACGGTGAGCTACCCATTGCTCACAGTCCGCAAGCCCGCGCCTACGATGGCCGGAAATCGGTTTGCGACTCCCGACGCCCTGGGCGTCTCCTGCGGCGGTTAGGGGCGTGAGGGCGCGAGATTTGCCTCTCCCTCACACGTTCCGCCTCCTCCTTCGCGAGCATTACCGCTTCGCAGAAGGAGGTGACGGCCTCCCATTTCCTCTCGCTCCGTACCATGGCCTGAACCAGGGCCGGACGCGAGAGATCACCGCCGCCGATCGCCTCCACGAGGACACGGCGATGCTCCGCCCAAGCTGGGCAGACCTCCACCGTATGCTCTACCGTGTCCTCCGGGCGATCCACACAATGATGACACCCGGGCGTTTCCTCCCGCCTTATCCTGTGCAGGAACCTCCCGAAACAGCCGTGTCCCGTGAGGACCTGCGTCAGGCGGAAGGTGAGGACGCCGTAGCGCCTCTCTAGCCACTCCTCAAAGAGGGGTCTTATCGCCGCAATTGTGGCGTGCCCAGCGCTGGGTTGCGACAATCGCATTCTCCATAACGCCATGAGATCCCGCCGGAGCTCTGTCCGGTGTGCCGTGATTTCTCGCGGCAGCGGAGTTAAGCCCCGGCGTTTCGCCTCCTCGCGCAACTCCCACAGGTGCGCCAGGACCTTTGCCTCCAGATCCCATGGCGGTAATCCGGCAAGGAGGCACGCTGCCTCGCAGGAGACCGTGCGGTATCCTCGGGCCAGCCGGATGGCCATGACCCTCTGGGACGCGTTCAACCGGCGGGCTGGCCGCAGCCTTAGTGAACGCGCCCACAGAATTTGTAAAGCCTGGGGTTCATGTGAGAGAAATTACTAATTATTTTGATGCAATGGATATTTCGATAATTCGAAAACATTGTCAAATTGCGAAAATAAAGTGCTATGGTAGGTGTTATTTATATTTTGTTTAACAAGCGATTTTCAAGGTTTTTTTTTTTTTTTTATTAAAATCAAAATGTTTTTCATAAGGAAGTTTTTTAATTATATGAAAAAATTAAATAAAAATTTTATTGCTAACTACTTATGGTAGGTACTAATCTAATATTATATTATTAATCAGTTCCAGAGAAGCCTACCTACTTTAAAAAAATAAATTTCAAACATTAACACTTAAAAGTATTCAAAATTTGATAAAAATATTGAAATATAAAAAAAGTAATTCAAATATACGTAGATCGTCTTCCCTGGTATCATAAAAAAATATGTGTAAATGAATTTTGACACTAATAAATTAATCACTAAGTTTCTATAGTATACACTCAGCTTGATAACAGATCAGTAACACACGGTATCATTCGTGAATCAAAAACACTGTCAACAGCCAAAAAAAAAAGTTGATGTGAGTTTTGAAGTTAAAAGGCACCGTACAGCGTTATTTGGTAATCAAATAGTCTATCAACACGTACTATTTAAAATAATATAGTAAACTTACGATCTTACCTTAATTATCAGCTCTTAAAATTATGAGAATTTCCCTAGACTGACTCGATGTTCACTTGTATTCAAAAATAAATGGCGCCTTTTTTCCGGCGGTTGGCCAACTGTAGTGTGGTATTGCCATGACCCAAAAATGGTTTTAAAGCACTTGGATTATCGTTAGTTTCACAGATAAATAGTAACATACGTGAAGTAACATACGGGAACGAAAAGTGAGACACATTTTCAAAATTGTTTTTTAATACTTTAAAACATTATCAGTATTACAAAAAAATAAAAATAAACATAAAACATATTGGAAAAGTTAGCCATTTCAAAATGTAAGTGGTTACTTATCAATTATGTACATATTTTTGACTTCAATGTGCAACATGTCGTAGAGGGACACACGAGTTTTGTATGGAAGTGAAAAGAAGCCAATTAAAAAAAAATATCCGAAAATTCCGGAAACCGAAATTTACATCGAATAAAAATTATATATGATTCTATATAATTTTACTAACCCGATCCAGTTAAAACATACCATAAAAATTAAATATAAATATGTTTTTTTTTTTACATAAATGAGAAGGACACAAACTTTTCTTCAAATGTACAATTTTTGGCGGCCAGACTCATATACTATATTGAATCAATGAAAAGAACGTTTCTGTTGCCATATCTAACATTGAAATGATTGTCCTAAGTACCTGCTTTCTGAAGTTTAAGGCCCTAGTTATAAAAGGCGCCCGAGGCAAGCGACTTGAACGCTGCGTTTTGGGCGCTCAATAAAATTGTATGAATTTCTATTTACGTATTAACGAATTACATCAAGCTCTGCCGTCTAAGGGCGCACGTAATATGCGCGTCCAACGCGTGTATGAATCCCGCCCCTCCCGGGCGAACACTATAATCTTCGTAGTCTTTTCCTTTTTACAATTTTTCCTTGTCGTTTTCTATGCATTAGCAATAAGCTTTAAAATAAAAAACACAAATACACTGGGTATTTGAGCAACACAGTTCACGTCAATCTATTACTAAACTCTATGGTTCACGTTCTGTCAAGTGTCAGGTAGACATTAGTCATAGAGTATAGTAATAGATTGACATTAGTTTTACAAAATTGTCAAAACGTCAGTCGAGACAATCGAATTCTTCATTCTAATTTAGGAAAAAAGCGTGTATTTAATAAATTAAGTCGAATTCATTCGTATTAAATCTCCACTACCACTTCTAAATGTAAGTATTTTCATATTATTACCTTTCAAAGCGATTTGCGCAAATAAAAATGTGAAAAGTAGATTTTCATAGTTCTGCATAATGGCGTTGAGGTTATTACAAATAGAAAAATGTGTGCCAACGACGCGTTAAATTAGAAAACGAAGGAGTCGTTTCTATTCCTTTCGTAAGATTATAAAAGTTAGCTTAAAAAGATCCGATTCCTTTTTTTGTTCATTAGATGAACTACGTCTAACCAAGAGCGTTTCGAGCATTTCACTTACTCTCGCTGTGCTCGTTCAAAAATGTTTTTCCTCCACAAAGTTTGATAGTCCCAAAGTCATAGAATTACAGCCATGTAGATTTACAATTTCTATTCACTCATTCTGTAAAATCAAATCAAATTATTGATTAGGAATACAGGCATCGAATGTAGGTAATCAGTAAGTATACAAAAATTCGATCACTTTTTTTTATTTCTAAAATTTTTAGACTGTCGACTGCATCATTGGTCTAGTGGTCGCTAGTTCTACTGCTGAGCATGAGGATTTGATTCCCATGTTAGCCAGTATTATTGAGTTTTACCATCTGGAATTTCTCAGTAGTACCCTGGATTCTGGATTAGGACCCATTTGATGGCAGTAGGCTCGCCCCCTATTTACATGGGCCTTAAACATAGCTGGCGAAATGTGGATGTTCTATAAATACACCTGCCCAACCCTTCTGGGAAACGGCATGATGTTATTTTTATGCTACCTTTGTTTTTCAGCTATAGTATAATAAAATTAATTATAATAAATAACCATAATGGATTCATTACTATGTTGGGGCTAGATCCTAAGTAAACCAAGTCAGCCCCGAGATTCAGTATTTTGCAATATCAAACTTGACTTAACAACCAACTGTAAAATAGAATAGAAAAAAAATTGTTATATGGTCAACTGCACGTCTGCACATCAGTAGTAACACCTGCACAGATTCACAATCACAATCTGTCATTTTGTCTATTCTTCTGTCAACAAAACCCGGTTCTATGGTGGTTCAAGTTGAAGACCAATTACTGTAGATATTTGAAAACTTTCAAAATGAGTCACAATTTTTTTATAATACAGTTTAGAATGTGACCAGTCTTAAAACATATGGCTATTGCCTTATGTCAATGTCTTGCCATGACTGTATACTGGGAAGAACTGTTTACATTCATACATAAACTCACACCTTTTTTCCACCAGGGTAGGCAGAAACTACATAACGCCACCTGCTACAAGCCTTACATTCGTACTCCTTTTTCCTTCATTTACATTCATACATACTAACACACACCGGTTGAGAGTACTACGCACCTGACCACCAATAAGGTTGCTGGTCGTCTGTTTACTGTTCAAATATTACACATATGAAATAAGACAGGCCTTAATACTCACGAAATTATCTTGAAAGCACTCATTCAGAGCGATGGATTACAAGCATTGTCCTTCGTTTAAAGCTGGGTGCTATATTAAATTGATTTTCACTTTACTGTTCTATTAATTATTTTAAGACTATTTTGTGAAAATTAAACATGTTTATTAACAATCAAATGATTGATGCTTGGGGCAAGCCTATGCATAGTATTATATTATCTGTGCCTATCTCCAGCAGTGGACGTCTTTTGGCTGAAATTATGATAGTGATGATTACCAATCAAATCAATCAGTATATAGTCTATTTATGGTCATACACATTATTCAAGTTGCACCAGAATGCTCAGTTTACTGTCTTCTGTGTCTAGTAAGACTGACTGCTAACGCTGTCTGTTGCTAAATTCTGGCTCAAGCTAAGCTTGTTAAATAACTATCTACCAACTCCTGCTCCACAGATTTACGACATAACAAAACATCTATATTTCGTTATTTTGTGTAAGTTTAACCTGAATAAACCTTCTAGAATAAATTCTCTAAATGATGGTAAAAACTACATAAAAATCCATTGCATTGTTGAAAAGAATAACGCTGTCACACAGACTGACAGGAAGAGCTACTTTAGATTAGCTGTCAACCTGTACCCATATCGCGTAATTTATTTTCGTAAACGATTATGACAAATTTGTTTCATTTTGACAGTTCAACAACATTCATTGCATTATTTACGTTGTTGAGCAGATTTTTTTTCCAACTTATGAAGTAATGTGTTTCAAATCGAAATAATGGTGATTGATCATGTATTACGCAATTAGGGTACTGGTATAAATCCTGATCCTTGACTGCCACTGAGAAATTATTCACTGACAAATGATGCCATTGCTAGAACAACGTAGTAGCTTCACCAAAAAAATTAAGAATACATACATACACTCACGCCTTCTTGCTACGGAGGTAGGGAGAAACTACAAAGCACCACCTGCTACGAGCCTTACATACTCTCGTTGCTTCGTTTACGTTCAAACATCTGGTCGTACACATACACGGGTTGCGAGTACTATGCACCTGACCTTTCTGAAGATAAGAGATGTCACCAGTAAGGTCACTATCAAATCAAGCAGGCCGAGATGACCTTTAAATATACTCATTTGTGAGTCAGAACCGTGTATCGTTAATTAGTCAATATTAGCTGTGACATCCATTGTAGATCATGTGTGTAATCCTTTTTTATAATATGTATTATGCAGGTACATTTTATTTATGACCTACATGTGTGTTTGGGTAAAATATCTAATAAATAAATTGCTGGGGAATTTTGGGACTATTATAATATTTGAATTGTATTGAAAACTAATTGTATACCTATTTTAAAACTCATAAGATGATGTGGTGTGTCATACCATCATCTGTCATAAAAAAATTGATAATGGGGTATTATAGTTTTTTTTTTTTGCTTTTAAAATAATATTTTAATTTTATATATATATAAAATCAAAGTTTTTATTAATATTTTAATTTTGATATTTGCAGATGTCAGGCCGTGAAGGTGGTAAGAAAAAGCCGCTGAAGGCGCCTAAGAAAGACTCCAAGGACCTTGATGAGGATGACCTAGCTCATAAACAAAAGTTAAAGGAACAACAAAAGGCATTACAGGTTTGTACCTAAAGGTTTTTAACAATATTTTCGCTAAAGAGACCAGTACCACATAGCAGCCGTAATTATTTTGTTCCAAAATGTATTTGAACATAATGTCACGCCAGCAATCTCCGAAGGGATTACTGGGGATTTCACAGCAATCATAATTATAAATTAATGAATTACCGTGATTGATTTATTTGATGATGATGCAGTCTGGATTTGTGCATGATTGATGGCAATAGGCTCGCCTCCTATTAAAAACTAAAGGTAAAACCTCTGCTTAAAAAAAAAGAAAATGTAAACTGCACAATCTGACCTATGGAGAATGTCATCGCTCATTATTCCTTTACTCCATAATTTCGTGTAACAGGATATTCTTTTATTTTTCAGGAGGCGAAAGCAAAGGCCTCACAAAAAGGTCCTTTGGCAAGTGGAGGCATCAAGAAGTCGGGAAAAAAGTGACACAACTAACTTTGTAATTTAATTATAGGCTATAAATTCTAATGTAAGAATTATTAAAGATCTTTGTTGTTTTTATTTGATGAATACAGCATAAACAATGGTTGTTCACTACTATCATGCAATTAATTATCGTCACTGAACATCGTCGTACTGCCATAATTTGGCCCATATAAACGTTTCTAACATACATACCAAACTTGTAACATGCATTTTTTATAAATAAAAAGCATTTGACTAGATTTTGGTTCTTATTTATTGGGCAGTATGGATTTTGACCTTTGCCTGCATCAGTGTTGCCAACTCCAAAAGTTCAAATTATCAAGATCGTCGAAATTATCGTTTTTTGGGAAAAAATCTCGTACAAAAGAAAAACCAAAAAGTGCGTGGTCCAACACGCACAATGAAGGGTTCCGTAGATCCTACCTACTTTAGCTGTGATAGTTATCCTTTTAATTTCGTTATATATGGCTCAAAATCACCAAGGTGGAAAATTCTGAATTCTGTTTTATGATTCATAGAGTAGAAGCTAAATATATTGATAATTACTCTAAATCATAACTAAACTTGTGTTTAAACTATATTTACCTTGGCAGAGCATAGAATTAAATACTTTTCTTGAAATTTCAATTTTTAAGTGTGCTATCACTAAAATTAATCATTCGGGGAACGTTATTCGGAGGTTTATAATTAAATAAAAAAATTAATTATATATTTCATTTTTACCCTTTGCTATAGCGGAGATATGTCGCCAATAGTACGAAACTAAAAAACTTTGACAAAATTTGGAATTAAAACGTTTTTAAGGACAATGTCGCTGTAAATTAAGCTATATGACTATTTCATGTTCTTAAATTAACTAAATAAGTGAATATCGCTCACTGCACGACTGACGATATGCAGACAATTAGGGTTAAATTCACAGTTAAATTGAATTTTAAGCCAAATTTTAGGAAGTAATTATTATTTATTTATTTGCTATAAGGTTTATCTTAACAAAAACTTAATCTTAACTAAATTAAATCACTTTTTTAGTCTTATAATTGATGACACACAGCCAAGTAAAACTCTTAACAATCATATTAAACTTTGGATATTGCTGGAGATGATCAAACCATCTAAACAAATAAATATAGTTCTTTACTAAAATCTTATTTAAACTTTTAAACAAAAACAATCTTTCTTAATCATTATTAATTAAGGTAGAAATACCTTCTTATAAAAAAAGAAACGATATACTTAAAAAACGAAATAATTAAAATTTTTCGAAAACATCGATATCAGTGTCAAAGTAATAATACTCTCGATTGTTTTCTTTTTTCAGTAATGGCATTGAAAGAATAGAAATTATTTGCTCAAATTCAACGTGAGATACATCTTGTGGCTATATTTTTTTTTTGGCATTATTACGTACCGAACTCAAGAAAGTTACTAAAATTTCTCCGTCATCGTAATCGACACCTGTCTGACAGGTGGCAACATATCTGTAGATGACTTTTTTTGTGTAGGTACTTTAATTAATAAAAATGTTCCAGGGGATATTAAATTAGGATGTATGTTGTCCTTGTCTTGACCCTTATGAAGCAATTTGTATTGCCATATCATAGTCCCGCTAACACATTTTTGAAAAACTTCCTTCTCCTTGGAATTTTTTCTCAAAGTATTGGCTTTATCTTGTAATTGGGCAGTCAATACTTCGTTAAATAAAAGATTCTTGCGCACTTCAGGAGGTACGTCAACGTTTTCTAACAATGCGTTAACTTTGCTGTTGGGAGTTGTAGGGTTCTGAGACTTCACTTCTTTTCTTTTTACTTGTCTTCTTAATTTTTTCTTTAAAGTGTCATATTTACGTTTAATTTTAGCAATGGTTTTCTCTTGTTGTTTTATTTTACGATATGCTTTGGCTCTATCCTTCCGCACAATTTGTCTTCCTACTGTTTTTCTCACTGAAGCTGATGCAGCTAAATCATCATCGAAATGTGGCGGTGTACTGTGTAATATGCCAGATAATGCCTTCTTGTTTTCTCTGTATTTTTTTGAAGCTTCTTTCCACATTTTTCTTTGCTTTCGCTTTTCTCGTTCAGTCATCTCAGCTATGTTCTTCACTTTCTTTTCTTTTTTTTATGATAGTATTCTTTGCCCTTAGCCCTTTTAATCTCCTTCTCTTCCTCTGTCATGTTTTTATTTTAAAAAAATTCTTTTTCTGTCATTAGCTTTTTCTCTTTGGCGCAAGTAAGCTGTACTGTTTTTCTTTATTTGCTTTTTCTAACGGTTGTTATTTTTTTCAGCTTTGTGAGACTCCATATTAAATGTCAAGTGTGTCGGTTGTTATGTTTTACACAAAATTGACAGTTAGTAACAGAAAGTACCACTTAGTAACTAAATAGTCATTTGGGGAACAACAACATCATTTAGAGAACGGTTCATCAAATCGGAGAACGTTCCCCAAATGACCGTTCACCAAATGATATTTACAAATAACCGCGCATTTTTTAAACGGCAGCCATATTTGACAGCAATTCTCGCTTCCTTATTGTAAAATATTTGAGGTTAACATTTGATAAACAACACTATAAAAGCTATTATTGCAATATTTTGATTGAAAAACGCGTTCCCCATTTGACGACCTATTGATGTACGCTTTGTAAATAATGAATTAAAAGAAACTTACCACTTATTTTAATTTCTTTTGGCGAACTACTTTCTTCACAGCCACTTTGTTTACAACTCTCTCTACAGCTGTTCCATATAGACTAAAGAGGGATGCGTTCGAATTTTTTTTTTCGCGCAATCAATTCTGCGTTCACTAAAATGATGCTTACATTGTCGGACATTATTTTTTGACTTACATTTTTTAAATTAGTTTTTCTTCTTTATTAATGCTTGCAATAATTTAATATTAGATACAATTGAAGGTGAATGGGTATTAATAACCGTTAAAAATGTTTTATTTTATGACTATTTCTGGTGTTAGCTTTTAAGAATTGCTACTTAGGACGCGTTCTCCAAATGATTTCTTGTACTTATTTGTCCATATAAAATGTAATAGATAAGACTTTTTAATTATTTTGTGTGATGTGTAGTTGAAGTTAACACAGTTAAGTGTTTACTAATGATAAAATGTTAAAAAAAAAACAGAATTTAAGCATTTATTTGCTGCCGAAGTGGATTTACCACCTTGGTGATTTTGAGCCATATACTACTGCTGTTAATTTTTCCACATATCGCTTGTCCGGAAGAATACAGTATCATGTCAAAATTTGGCAAGTTGCCAAATTTTGACATGATACTGTATTCTTCCGGACAAGCGATTAGTGCCAGATCGCGTTAATACATTTTTTAAGAAGAATAATGAAGATACATGAAAGGGACGAGGCGTCTGCATCCCGTCCTCGTCTCACATCTCTTCTCAGTAGCTGTCACAAGACACGTATCGAAACTGCCAAATTTTGACATGATACTGTATTCTTCCGGACAAGCGATATCTAGAACCAATCATTTAGCTGACAGGTGGGGGGGCACTTGACCTCTAACAAAAACTAGCACTTTAAAGCTTAATATTTGCAAACGGATCCCTGAATTCAAAAATGGTTTTCACACTCACAATATTTTTGAACGACCTTTCCAACAATGGAATAAACGAAAAAAAAATCCCCTCTTTATGTGGGGGAGGCACCCTATTCTTTTGTTGATTTTATTTTACCATTTTTTCGGCGTGATTAATATGTCATCATGCCAAATTACAGCTTTCTAGTACTAACAGTATCTGAGCTAAGCCGCGAACAGACAGACGGACATTGCGAAACTATAAAGTTCCTTGTTGACTTCGGAATCCTAAAAAGTAAAACGTTAATTCAAATTGCTATCAAAAGACAATGAATAATTTAATACTAGTGTCAAGAGGGAAGTATAAGCCAAGTTTCACCACTAATTCACACAAACCATAAACATGTTTTGTCATAATTTCGATATTTTTGTGTTTTCACCGAAAAATTAAATAAAAAATATAAAGGAAAAGAGAGAGGTGTGAGGTGACTTATTGATGTTGACTTGGTTTTTTCTGCCTTTAATTTTGTCTAACAAATACGTTTTGTTAATGAAACTTGTTTTTTCAGCAAATCGCAAAATTATCATACATTAGACGTTCATTATCGTACATCATACCATTGGCCAAATTATCGTACGCCCCCGTAATTATCGTACGAGTTGGCAACACTGGCCTGCATGCTCATTTCCCGCCTTTTCGAAGTTGACATTTCACTTTTATGTTGTTGGGTATTGTTTTGGTAAAAATAAATGAAGTACCTACCTATTTTTGAGCAAAATACATTTTTGGACAAAGTGAGTATCTACCTACCTACATATTACAATGTTATACAGGGTTAAGTGTGTATCCGGAACAGCAACAATCACGATCAAATAATTAAAACAACAATCAGGATTGAATACTTGAATAAATGTGTCAATAATAGGTATTATACTGCACAACTATTATCTTAAAGTAGATCAGCGATATTCTATGTGTGTACTTACTCAGTTCATTAAGTACCTACCTATCATAGGCACCCTAAAATATGGCACATGCATCGAGATACACATGGTATCGAGTAGAACAAATTAGGCTTTGTAAAGTGCCGTCTGTTACCTATTGTTGCATAAATGACTTTCTCTGTCTGTCTAAAACCCGTACCCTAATTGCGTAACTTATTTTTGTAAACAATTTTGCCAAAGTTTCTTTTTGACAGTTCAACAACATTCATTTCGTTATTTACGTTGTTGAGCAGATTTGTTTTTTCAACTTATGAAACAATGGATTAGCAATCTGTTTCAGATTGTGATTGTGTTGAATTGTTTGTTGTTTGTTTTTTTTTTGTTTTTGTATAATCTGTGTTGTACCTACTAACACTAGATGTTAAGTAAAATTGTTACTAACCCTATGGACTCCGTCTGAAATAAAAATATTCTATTCTATTACGCAATTAGGGTATCGATGTGCCTCAGTAACTACACATTATAAGTTGGTAGGTATACGATACTTTTTTAATTCATATTAACAATTTTGATGAAACCGGAATTTGTCGTCGAAAAGAGTTAAGTACTTAGATAATGTCTAAACTTCTTCTGTCTAAACTTAAGCGTCGACACAATATAAAATCTTCATAGAAAACGGCTGAACGACGCGCTTAGAAATCTCGGTGCATATCAGTACGCAACAGTAGCGCGCGGCAGTTCCAGTTACGCACGGATGCGGAAGGTTTATCTAACAAGCAGCCGTAGGTTACTATCCAAGGTCACTGCCGAGATATAATACTGTTACTTATTTATACTATGGCTTTAGTTGGGCATTTATTCGTTACATAGTTTGCTGTATTAATTGCATTTGCCCACAGCTTCTCTGGAACATTTGATTCAAGCATTAGGCATCTCGCCTTCTAGACGCTTTTTACGCTCTGCAATTCCATTACCTACTTTTGAGGTGTATAGGGTGCCGTTAATCGTCGTTGTATTCCATGTTGCATTCAATAATCATGTTGCATAATACGATGACGACATCGTTTCTCGCACTAACCACGCTCTGCTACCAATTGATAGTTTGGTACCTGGTTAGGTACAGTACATATTAATAAGGAAATACAATGAAGATGCCAGATTATTTTAGCTAGTAGATGTTATACAATAGGTACGAATCGATTAAGGAATGTCTGTTAGAAAAAAACGCCATAGCAATTGTACATTTCTAGTAAGGAGATTATGCTCTGTGATGTGCAAACTCGGGGAACCCCGTCAGGAACGACGTTCCTTTTCACGTATGATTTAAAATTAAAATAAAATTTTCTCATCAGCCATCCTGGATTTACATTTTGATCTCACTATCGTCTTTAGCACCTTCAAAAACTATGAAAACGACACCCACGACGAAAAATTTGAAATTACGAGCCTGGGCATACCTATAGTCCTACCGTTTAAAAGACTTCTAGTAGGCACAGTATTTTTATCTGACGAAGCGAATCTTCGTTCCTGACTCAAAAGAATTCATAATAAGCAGAGACGTAAAATTTAAGATAGTTAATTGATTCAGGCGTGACTTTGCGGAAATCCATTATAAAATACAATAGACGTAGATTGTATTTTTTTTTAACGTAAAATTTGTAAATACCATGTCAAGAAACAAGGGGAAATATAAGAAGTATCAATAAAAGAAGTACCGATCAAACAGTAAAACCTAAAAGGCAACATAAAGAAAAAACAATCGAAAAATTAAAATCGACGTAAAAATGAAACATAAATCGCCAAAACCAGACGCAGTGCCCAGTTTTTCTACGTAGTATGAAACCCCATCATTGACGCAATGTAATTCTCCACCACATGTCTTCGGAGATACGTTCAATGATACACTTCTTTCAGATTTATTACAGTTGTAATAGCAATAATGTAATTGCGTTTAATTAAAAGAGGTTTTTATTTTTATTAATTTATATATTTTTTGTATAGATTCTTTTCTATTTTGTGAATGTGAGAACACTGTAGGCTTAGTGGACTGTAGATTTGTTGACCATTTCTATTTTCTTAAGTACCTGGTACTTATTGAAATACCTACACTGTCCTCCCATACCTTGTCACACTGTTATTTGAAAAAATTGTAAAAGCCAATTATTTTTAAAAGAGTAACCGTGGAGTTTCTTGCCGGCTCTTCTCCATAGGAAACGACCAATTGGAACCGTGCACCTAGCTTCTGACGTTTCATAAGTGCCCATGTAGGTCTATGTGAAATAAAAATATTTTGATTTTGATTTTGCACTTGATGAATTTAAAAAATTGTCGATGAAGCAGTAGTCGAACATCATGAAGAACATGAAGGAACCGAAGGCCAAACAGTTCATGATGATGCCAATAACAGAAGACAATCTCAAAGAAAAAGACAATTGCCAATATGGGCTCAGAATTATGAGATGGAAGGCAGAAACGACGAGGAAATTGCTAATAAAATGTATCAATGCGAAGAAAAAGAAGAAGAGGCAAATAAAAGGTGGCATGATGCTATAAAAGCTGAAATTAGAGCACAAGTAAAGAACGGTACGTGGCATATCGCAAAACGAGAGAAAGAAATGAACCTTGTAGATTTCGAAATTATAGTAAAAAAGAAAATAGGTCCAAAAAACACGGAAACAAAGACAGCCAGACTAATTGGAAGAGGGTTTAGGCAAAGACCTGGAGTTGACCATGATGAGACATACTCACCCGTTGGAAAGCTTAGTTCAATTAGAAGCGTCATCGCTATATCTGTGGAAGAGGAATGGAGCCGTGGCCACCAGGCCTGATATAACGTTCAATGTGAGCTATTCATCACAATTCAACAGTTGTTTTGGAAGGGGAACGCTTTAAGAGCGCGAAGCGTGTAGTACGTTATTTAAAAGGAACCAAGGCACGTGGCACAGACCTGTGCTGCAAGAAAACGAAAGACCGAAGATCATACAGTGGCTTTGTTTTAAACTCACCGGTGCTCCCGTTAGCTGGGAAAGCAGAAAACAAAAGAGTGTAGCCTTATCAACGGTGGAAGCGGAGTACAAGTGTGTGGCCAAAGCTGCTAAAGAAGCAATCCACCTAAGACGTTTAATAAACGATATATCAGAATGGAGGCAACCCATCCTCAAGCTATATAATGATAACCAGGATTCCATACAATTGACGAAAAATCCTATGATTGTCTCTAAGACAAAGCATATTGATACGAAACTACATTTCATACCTACGACAGTTGAAAGAAGTTCAAATAGAATACCGTCCAAGTACCCACATGGAGGCAGATATGTTGACTATGAATTTATCTGGACCAAGGCTTAATGGATTAAGATCCTCACTTGGTTTGATGTAACGATCATGCTAGATAGTGATGCGGGGGTTATGTTGTAGTTTGCACATCACAGAGCATAATCGCCTTACTTGAAATGTACAGTTGCTATGGAGTTTTTCCCTAACAGACTTGTCATTCATTAATCGATTCGTATTGTATAACATCTACTAGCTAATATAATAATTAACACGTAATCTGGCATCTTCATTGTATTTCCTTATTAACATTATGTACCCTAACCAGGTACCAAACTATCAATATTGATTTATCATCAGACGAAGAATTTTTATCACTAACAGTAGCTATGGAAAATGACCGAAGTCATGTAATACAGGTCGTTAGACGTATCGTCAGATACATGGGACGATTAAAACTCAGCTATGTGGCAAGAATCGCGACGCATTAATGCAATAACACGTCCGATATAAATTATCGACCGATAATAACGCGCCTGTGGTCCAACTCGCGCCCAGCTCGTATTATGCGTCCAGTTACAGTATTATGCTCTTAGCCATAAGTATATGCATAGATACTTAAATAAACTCTTGATATTTCAGCATACAATGAACTTCTTTCGAATTTACGAATTATTTCTACAAACTCATGGACACAATAGGGCCTCAGACACGCAGGAGAATAATAATATAACGAGAACAAGAGAAACATCTATAGATCAATGTAATTCACAAATAAATTATTATAATGCAATTAAACCTGAAACTGAATGTAATGTAATGTTAAACAATAATGAAGATGATACTATAAACACCGATTCTTCTGTTGTTAGTATTGATGAATTCGGTGTTACTAAGATTCTTCATATTCTTGAAAATGTTGTTCCTATTGAAATCACTCCTAATGATAATACTTACAAAGAACCTAAGGAAAATGAAATAAGTTTCAATGATGATGGTGGTTCTGAAGAAGATAGAATTTTAAATAATGCAACTGAAGCAAGTTCAGTTGTTAATGTTATAGTGGATGAAATTGACATAAACCAGAGCAATAATGATCTCACACAAATTCAAGTAACTAACAAGGCTATATTTTCAAATGACGCCACTTATAAAACTGAAACCGGTACATTCAATGCTATGGATGAAAAAACGATTGAAAACCTTAAAGAATTTGAAGAAACTTTAAATAATATAGATACAACTGATTTTGGAACAGAGTTGATAAATTTAGACGATTTTATCGAAATATTTGATGAACTGGACGCTGTAAATGAAGATTTGGTTTCTATAAACGGTTCTGTTAAGAATAATGAGAATGCAACTCATTGCAAAGATAATAAAATTACAAATATAAATGAAACGAATATAGATGAAAACATCGATATTATTTCGATAAATTCATCATCTGAAGACGAGAAAAGTCAAAAAGAAGAAATAAATGACACCATTTCAATTCATGCTGTTTCTAATGAATCAGATTCTGATGATGGCTACAACTCATCAGATTTTGAATTCATATCAGAGACTGAGGCAAACATGGCAGGATTTGTAATTAATTACGGTCTTGAAGATTACCAGAACCAGTCTCAAGCTAGTTCCGAACCATTAATTCGTTTTTCTGGATATTTGGACGGTGAGGGCGAAAAAGAAGCGTTTGATCCAGGCGTAGGCCCTAGTAGACAAAATAGACCAAGAAATGAATTCGAAGACAGGAGTTACAGAAATGATCATCATATTCCTATAGGGGACGATTATTTGGGGTTGTTTCAAGGGATTTACAACCCAATGCTACCTATGTCGGAAATATATTTCTTGGAAAATAAATCGGTCAGAGCTTCAGCGATGAATAGCCAATATGATGGGATTGGGTTTGATAAGCAGCTGGCGCTGAGGAGACATCAGCCTGACAGCTCTGAAGATGAATGTGAGTTGTATTTTTCATTTGTGTTAGTTTTTGAGGCAGAGCGAAAAGCGAAGTACTGATGATAAAATTACTTTAAAGGAGCCGTAAGCTCCATTTTCAAAAATATTGTATTAATTATATATTTTTTTTTTTTATCTTTTCTTTTGGCACTAACATTATTGATCGATCGTAAGGTTCGATTTCTGGCTAAGCAAGAACCATTGTTCTGCCATTTCACTGGCATCAGTTCAAACCGAAGTTTGATGCGTCAATCAACGATATAAATCTATGGTTTTTAGGGTTCCGTACCGAAAGGGTAAAACGGGACCCTATTACTAAGACTCCGCTGTCCGCCCGTCTGTCATTTTTTTTTTTGCCGTTTTTATAGAAAATGGTACGGAACCCATCGTGCGCGAGTCCGATTCGCACTTGGCCGGTTTTTTACATACTTTACATAAACTCCGCCTTCTTCCCATGGGGGTAGGCAGAAACTACAGAACGCCACCTGCTACGATCCTTACATACTCCTTTTGCCTCGTTTACGTTCATACATCTGGTTTTTTAATCCTTGCTTTAATATTTTTGTAATACCCTCGAACATGTGTAGTATACCTACATATTTTATTTTATTTTATTTGGTTAAGCCAATCACCAAATCTGCTGCCAAACAGTTTCTTATGAGTTTTTAATAATGTGTTATTTTTCAGTCGAAGATGAAGCAAAGGAATCTACCAAAAAAATCCTCAAAATGTATCCTAGAGAAAACAGAAAGAGAAGGCGACGATATTTATAAGTAGATCTTTTTTATTATGCTACTTTTATGTTTAATATGTAAATTATATAATTTATATAATTCCGTGATTTATTTAGTTCTGAAATTTACCTTGTCCTTTGTCCAATTTGTCAGGAAAAATTGACCAAATCTTGCCCTATTGCCCATTAATGTTAGATTTAGGTACACACCCAAATAATTATGTACAGTTCGTGCCATTAAAGATGAGACTTGACGCACCACGTGGTTTGACTTGCGCAGTAGACGATTTATGGGTCTCTTTAGCGGTATGAGGTCCCCGCAGGGCGTCATCGGGGCGGGGGAAAGAGCGGCGGGAGGCGCGGTCAAGTCTCAACTTTAATGGCACGACCTGTATGTCAATAGGCCATCCCCTTGAGATAACCCAGTAGCCTTTGTATCCTATCCTCTGGCACCTGTCCCATCGCCGAAGAGGAAGCTACTAGCTATCGATTATTTTCTCAATCAAGAAACGTGGATACAGTAGACCTACATATATTAATAGTTGATCGCCGACTGTTCACCCTGCCGGCGAGAACTTTCCCTCCACTAGCTATCAAAGAAAATTCTCGGTCAGCGACGCTTGCTTGCCGGGCAGCACACTTGCCGAGACTCTCGCTTGGTACATACGCATACCAGCAAGTGACTGGGTAGCCATTTTGCTTGTCACACTCGCGTACTCGCTCGTAGCCCAGACACAAAACTATCCCAACTAAACACTCGCTGCTCGCAAACTCGTTTCTAGTAAATAGCTCTATTCACTTTTCGTTAATCGTCAGGACAGGTGTCTATTAGAAGGGGTCCACTAGGGCCGATGCCTGCCGGGGTTGCGAAGAAAACTGAAAGGGAGATCGTGGCCTCCGGCAACAGGGCAGCCGAAGGAACACGGGTGGGTTTTAGTCAGTAAGAGTCTGACACGCCCTCCCGCTCCGCCCAGAGCGGGAGAAGTTATTTGATGATTTCCAAGCCTCAAAAAAAAAAAAAAAGACAGGTGTCTACATTTAATTAAACTGCAATTAAAGGCCCGTGCAGATGGTTTGAGGCATTTTAAGCTAGATTCTGCTTCTTTTAGGCCTGGCGCGCATTAGCGACCAGCGAGAAAGTTGGTGGGGCCTCTGGCCGCATGTGACCAGGTGCACGTGTTCTATCTTGCTGGCCGCTGCGACCTAGCCGCTGCGGCCTGGCCGCTAGTGCGCTATTACCCTTACACACTATTGAAAGAGTACAGATCAGATGAGATAAGTGCAGGTCTAAAGCAAGACTCACATAAGAAATTAGAAGTTTCAGCTGTTACCAAATAAAACCAAAGATTCATATAAGTAGGTACGTTTATTGTAAGTATTTACAATGTAAATTATAACTAACATTTATCTCTATTATAAAGTCTATTACAATAAAAATGTACTTTAACCATAAAGATTGTTTCGAAGAGATGAAGTTGACAAAAGAAAACTTTTTGAAAAACTTCCATATACCTACATGCTTTTAAACGTTCCCAAACTGTGCTGAATTATTATTGACCATTACATAGGCATAATTTTCTTAAGACCAAACTAATATTACTACTTTTAATCACCCAGTAAACGTGATATTTCTTGCAAAAGCTATGCACAACCTAGTAGTACTTTATTTACATAGTTTTATTTTAATAAAGAAACGAACGTAATGAACCATAGGAATACTTAATTTTCTCAAAAAGGAACTAAGTTTTAACAAATGAATGCTGTAAGTTTCAAACAGCGGGTAATTCCGTAACTCACTCACAATTCCAATGCCATTAATTTAAAATATTCAATAATATTCATTGCGTTATTTACGGGATGAGGAATTTTTCAAACATGATGCAATTTCGTGGATAGGTGACTATCCATTACATTATTGAGACTCCTCCGTGGCTTGGAAAGCACATTAAGCCGTTTGGTCCCGGCTGTCATTCATAGATTTTTGACAGTGGTTACGGGTAGTCAAAAGCCCGAAAGTCTGACAACTAGTCTTGCCAAGGGGTATCGTGTTACCCTGTAACTGGATTATGGAGGTCAGATAGCCGATAGGCAGTCGCTTCATGTAAAATGGTGTTCAACTACATCCGGTTGGACTGGAAGCCGACCTCAACTTAGTTGGGAAAAGGCTAGGCACATTGTTTCAAGCAATGGATTACCAATTTCCTTTTGGGATTGAAAGTGTGTTACGCAACTAGGGTGATGGAAAGTAATTCAAAATAAGGCATTTTACTAATAGATTTAGTGGTGCAAATTAAGCAATACAGTATAATTGAAGGAATTAGCAAATAAAGGACCTTATTATACTCATATTTACTTCGAAAAAGGCCGCAGATTCATAATAATAATTTTCGAAAGGCATCGTCATTTATTCTTGAATTTGAGCAGTGCCATAACAACATGGTATTAGTTATGCCAAGATATTACATACCAGCTTCCGCCAGTGCCTTCACCTGCATGATATCATTATAAATTATAGCCTATGTTACTCAGTGATAATACAGCATTCTGCTGTTGAAAGAATTTTTCAAATCGGTCCAGTAGTTTTTAATAATTAATTACAAACAAAAATACCAATATTTTCTCATAAATACGCTGTTTTTAGCAATTTTGATATGAATCAATTTATTGACTAATTCTAGAATGTTCATAATGGAAAGAAGAAAAGAAAGAAAATAAATTTTTAATATTATAATATGTTCTAGACTTAGCACAATCGTTCTGACAAAGTTAATCATATTTAAAAAAATACGCATGGAGGTTGGGAACGAAAAAACTTCTATAAAAAAATTGCATACATAAATTTATATTTATTTATGTTTTAAAGATTCGCTTTAGAAACTTTAAGGGCGTCTTCATACATGTCATACTAATCTATGGTTATCTCAAATATTTCATAGAAACTGGTTTACGTTAATTTTTTTACATAATAAATAGCGGATTCACCGCTTCCTCTTTGTGGATGCATTTTTATATTGTATTTGAAAAACTAGTTAAAATCTAGTTCTTTAGAAGAATTGAAATGAGTAAAAACAATTTTAATTGGTAAATAAGATGATGTATACTCCATTGGTTTAAGTAATGAAATAAAGGTAAACAAATCGTAAAAAGGGTTTTTACAGAGAACATCATGTATGATCTATAAAAACTTAAAACCAAATTAAATTTATTTTTAATTTTTGTTCGATTTATAATACTATAATATTTTGTAATCTTTTTATTGTAAACAGACCTAAAAGACAGGTTCTCTAAACGTCAACGAATTGACGTTGCTAAATTGAAGAGTACAACTGAAGTGACAAGTTTTACGTTTAGTCGGTTACTTGACAGCTCCTCGCCACGCGGTTGTTTTTGTTTACTTACCATAAGTTAATGTATAAGTACAACATTCGGAAAATCAATAATTTTAACTTACTGTCAAATCTCACCGATATTTGACAAAAAATGTACTGATCAAACTGAGGCAAATCCTGCGCAGAACTAAGGACACTACTACGCGCTTCGTTTTTCCTCCGTACAAGTTAGTTGACACAATCGGGCGACCGGATTTCGTCCCGCATCCTGCGCGGGATTCGCCTCAGTTTAGCCGGAGCTCAAGACTTGATCAGACTTACAGAAACCGTGGGGTAAGTAAACTTCTGACCACAGATACAAAAAGTTTAGCATAATATTATAGATATTTTGTTAGAACATGATGAAAATATTAGATCGAGCAGTGAGGAAACACTAAAAAAAATGTGCAAAATAGCCGTAAAAGTACAATTAAGTAAATTTTATAGTTTACAAAGCCCGCATTTAGCGTTGTTCAAAAGCTATGAACAGTATGTAAAAAAAAGATATTTAAATTTTTTAAATATTTATTTATTTTTTATCTCTCCCTTATAACTGTCATTACAGGTTCATTACCTAATGCGACAGTGCGATCTCTTATACTGTCTTTATATAATAAAATTATTTACAATAGTTTGACCGGGACCGCTGTTCCGCTTCTTGGGAATGAGCGGCGGGCGGGACGCCGCTCGCCGTGAGCATTGACGAATGAGCGGCCTGCACTGCCACCCCGTTTCGCCGCTTACATACCTCAAATAACTTCTCCCGGTCTGGGCGGAGCGGGAGGGCGTGTCAGACTCTTACTGACTAAAACCCATCCGTGTTCCTTCGGTTGCCCTGTTGCCGCTTACATACCTAAGGCGCGAAACAGCGGTCTCGGTCAAACTATATTTAAAATAACAATATGACTCGATTTTTTTACGTTGAGCTTCTTAGAGTCTATATAGACTCTGCCACTAATACCTGTGTGACATTGTCTTTTTGTATTATTTTAACGACCGCGTACTGTACCTACATACGTTTTTAAACGCTCTTTTAATCATATTTTTAGCGAAGCCTTTACTGCCCGAACTTAAAACACCTTAAATAGTAGAGATATTGCAATAAATATTAACATAACATAACGATTGTATTTCCCGATGCAGAGGAATGTACCCACATTTCGCCAATTTTGTAACATGTATTTATTAAAATATATTCTTTTTCTAAAACAACATAGAAATGCACCCACAACACATAACAAGACCGCGCCGCGCGGTCGTTCGTATAAAAATAAAATCCAATATTTGTTTTATAAAACAAGATTGTTTAAAATTTTGACTTTCGCTTAGCAGGTGACCTTGGCGGCGGGGGTTCAGTCTTCTTGCTCTGTAAATAATTATAATTTTGTCAATACAAAATTATTTAAACATTTAAAGGTAGCATTCGGTGCCCTGCCGCAGAAAGCGAAGGACAGCTGCGGTAAAAAAAACAATCAAGTCTCGTATTCATGGCAAACAAAAGTTGAAAAACACTTCCTAAACATTGTTTCGCGTAACATGAAATGTTGCAAGAAACACTAAAATTACATTTGACAAGTTTCACGCAACACTTATTTCTATTGCCGAAACAAGTAATTGTCAGCACAACGTTTCATGTTGACAAAACCATGTTTTTTAAACAAAGTTGTGCAACTTATGTTTACCATGAAGGTTTTAGCTGCCGTGCGGCAAGTGCCCTCGGTGGCTCACGGGTCAGTAGCAAACACAATTTATGAATAAAAAATTAAGCTGCAGCAGTATCTATGTCGTCTGCCGTTTGCCGTAGGGCACCCAATGTTACCTAAGTTATATCGACAGAGTTTTGGGGCCTTCCGGACTCCGGGCAGTATAGTCTTAAATATGTATGACCGTGTGGGACTTCCATTATGGGGCACTGGCGTCTGATTTTATTCGGAGAGTTTGACATGTTCTTAACTTCAAATTCTGAATTCAGAAACCGTGCCTGGGTCCGAAAAGCGCAGAACCTGATGCACATAAAAAAAAAGTTTTGCACATGTATGTATGACGCGTACACGGGTTAATTAATAGCGGAAATAGTTAAAAGTATATTGGTTATTTTTGATCATTCTTAAATAGTAATGCTTAAATATACGCAAAAATATGTTAATTAGTTATGCCTGTTTCCACAAACACTCCGTCACACCGGACTGTTCGATTTTCAACTGTCAGCGCTGAGCCGAGCGTTGAATATGCAACAGTGTGGTTTTATTTAGGTATATTCATTGAGTCTTCTAATATTAGTGAAATGGGCAAAAGCGTCAACAATTATAGGGACGAACGTTAAAAATTATCAGAACAACGAAATTAAAGTTAATCTCAATTAGATTTCGTTCTTGTCAGAATGGCCGTTGCGTTATCGTGTACTGTGTTCATTCTTTTTAATTTTCTTTGTTGTTCTAATTATTTTAAAGTCTTTTCGTCCCTTTATTTTGCTGTACAATACTTTATTGATGTGATCCTTGCATGCCGCTATTAAGCCTTAATGGCAACTATTTTCTATAATACGTTAGTTGCTACTTCTGTGTTACAAATAATACATAAACAATGTTAGTGATTATGTCTTAATTATTTTATTCATAGACTACTAGATAAATGTCTTTAATCAATAGACTAAAGTCCCATATTAAGGGTCAAAATTTGCAAACCATTGTCGCAGCAACATGTTACTGGCAACATTGCACCGCAGTATATTATATAATGTTTTCCAGTAACACAAATCGTGTTACTGCAACAATGTTGTGCGACAGTGGTTTCCTATATCTCCGAAGGGTTGCCCCTCTTTTTTTTTTCAAAGGTGTAAATTCAGGGTAAACAAAAGTTGCACACTATTGTCGCAGCAACATGTTACTGGTTACATTGCATGCAATATATTATGTAACACATGTTTCCAGTAACAAAAATCATGTTGCTGCAACAATGTTATGCGACAGTGGTTTCCTATATCTCCGAAAGGTTGCCCCTTTTTTGTGCAAAGGGGGGGTGGGTACACGCCTGGATTTCGACAGTTATATCTCATGTAATTGGGTCTCGAGATGTCGCGACGCCCCCGCAAGGAGGCGTAGCGGAGGCGGAGGCTATACTGTGGCCCGCTAATATGGACCACATGAACGCCTTGTGTAGTCTAAAGCCATTTAAACCCTGTCCACTCTGATATGGCGTACCCCGCTACCGCATTCACGCACACGATAATGTGGATTTCTATGGGTAATGCGGTAGTGGGGCGCGTCATTTCAAAACGGACAAGCTATACGTGAAGGGCGGCGTTTTGGGGGGACTATCTTATGTAATTTCGACGTTCAAAAAGTGCTGATTCTCAGCCTATTTTGAATTAATGACTTTTGATTTTTATTTTCCCAATTACGGATCTTAGAAGCCAGAATATTAATAGACAATATTATCTATAAAGACAACTTTGTAAATGTCTAAAATAACACAGTTTTATACCAAATTCGATTTGTATTTATTTTTTAGCTTAATTTTAGAGTTCTACCCATTCGTTATAGGATGTCCAAGAACCTTATCATAATAAAATTTTAAGATCTAATACTCTGTGCCACTTGACCTTTAGTCTTTTTTAAAGGCCATTTTTATTTGAGATCATAATTATTATCCTATCCTCACACGTATAGTCCCTATATCCCTACAGTCAGGACTCAGTCCTTTCGGTGAGCGTGAGAGGGCTAAATTGTTATAATTTTGTTTACCAAACTGTGCTTTTATTGCCTTAAAAGGTACCTAACCTTAAAACATTTTTAGACATAAGCAAAGCCTGGTATTTTAGAAACATTTTATAATCACATATTTTTTACTAGCAACATTAGTGCATGCTAGCAACACTAACCTAAGTAACGTCAATTGATAATTATATATTACTATGATTATCAGTAAAATAAATAATTATTCTCCCTAACAATTGATCAAAAATCTAAAAATAAATCCTATTTTGAATGATACAATTTCAGTGAGCGTAGTAATCAGGATCCGTATTATGAAGTATTAAGACCATCATGATTCTGTTGCAGAAAGAGATAGTGTTATTGGTCAAGTATATTTCCGTCACTCGCTCACACTGAAAAAATTATGGCAATGTCATGGCCAGATCTTAGAATTGATCATTTCATGAAGTGTTCGATCATTTCAGGAAATGGTTGTATTTCATGAGATGTTCTAACATCGACCGCTGGTCACATCATGATGTGGTCTGACCAGATTATTGAATATTCAACGTTTGACGATATGAACAACTAAACGCACGACTACTTCATGATGTGGTCAAATATTAGTAATCAGATCGTAAAATAATTAGATCATCCACCGGTAGAGGCGCTGATGTCGCTTTGATTTTGTTATTCATAATGGCGGCGGCATACAACAAATCAAACAAAGTAGGGTATCACGCAAAAAAAGTCGATGGAATTTTATTGGATTTTCAAATATGTTATTATGGAAAGCGACGACTTGAAAGTAGAGCTCGCCGGCCGCTGGCACGGGCACCGCTCGCTAGGCTTTGCAAATGCAACATAACACTTAAAATTAATTATAAAAAAATAAATCGCTGCTTGTGGCACCCCTACCAAATGAGTTAGGTTAGACATGTGACGAGCGAAGCGAGCAGCACCGCGGCAGCGGTCGGCGAGCGCTACTTATTACAAGTTGGTCGTAGTTACTACTTGGCAATTTTAGCTGGCCATTTCATGAAACAACGGTTTCACGAAATGGTCGAACACTTCATGAAATGATCTATTCTAAGATCTGGCTACGACATAAGACTCTTTATAATAACAATATCCTGAATATTTTTACATTTTTTTTTTTTATGCCTTTCAGTTCGTTTTGGTTAGAGTATGTTTTAAGTGTATAATACGTATAACTTATTGTTATTGTGTAGTAATTTCATAAAAATTCTATCTCTAATAGTACCTACAGATTTGCTCCTACAAAACTTAATCGATCAACACAATCGATTTATGAATAGTGAATATCAATTATCGCGAACAAATCTATAGGGACTTATCATGCTACACTATCCGAATGATTTAGCCAGAATCTTCTCTAGACAAGCTACTAATATCAAGCTGTAAATCCGAATCCACAAAGCAGCATGTAAGAAATGGTTAGAGAAAAAATAATTAGCTAAACTAAATTCGCGAATGCATTACTTCAAAACTTGGGTACTTGACTACTTTTTAAATACTTCGTGCATAGAGAAAATCTATTAAAAAAAAAAACTTTTCTGACCCTTTCCGCGATAGAATTGTTTTGTCTATAGTAACATCATCATATTACATGGATTCGTCTCCTTCTAATCTGTAAAAATGAAATTATTTTTTAACTTTTTGATGTACATTTTTTTTCATGTTTTTGCTTTTTTACCAAATAGAATGACAATTTTTTTAACAGCGATCTTTGTGATAGCTATGTCAACCGTCAGAAGAAAAACAGAACCCTCCTTCTTGGCTTTGCCGTTGTCGGGTAATAAGGGTAGAAAGGTAGAAAATATAAAATTTATAATTTTAAAAGCATTCCTAAACTTCAATTTAGGTTCAAAATGTGTTATAAGCAATTTTAAGACACTTGGAAATTTTAAGATGGATTTGTAACATCACATCCTAGTAACGATTAGCAGACAGGCTGTCAAAGGAACCACAATAAAAAAAAAAAACACCTGTATAAGAACTAGTTTAAGCAATTTTGAAATCTAGTTTTAGTTAGATTAAAGTATTTTATGGATGCATGCAAAAAAAAAAAGATTTTGTTTTGATTTTGACTTTCACTTTGAGGATTTAAACCACCGTAATTATTGCAAGATGAAAATGATAAGACTAGAATAAATATATTTTAAGAAACGTCTAGTACTGATCTGGGATAACTGAATTGCCCAAGGGCCGGACACACCTAAACTACACCAAAGGCAGCACAACGCGATTTTAGTGAAATAAAAATATAAAGATGGCGGCACTATCGTAAACTCGCCTTTTTAGGGCACCATATTCGGTTATGTACACATATTCGCAAAAATTACGTGGTGGTGGTTTTGTATCATACAATTTTGGCCAAACTTGGCCATTATCTACGAGAAGCTGTGTTAAACTCATGTCCTTTACTTTGGTTACCATTTTAGAATAATCTACATGTTCCTCACATGATCTGACAAAGATTATGTCTGGACTTTAAAAGATTGACCCTGCGTTTAATTCGCCATTTTTTCTTAGGGGGATAGGAAATGTCAACTCCATCTACATGGTGGCAGGGACGCGAAAACTGTTACCATGGATTCAGTACATGGTTCTGAGCTGGTTCTGAGCAAATTTTTCATCGGTTATTAAAAAAAATCTGCTGTTTCATAGAAAAGTGTAATACCTACGCGGTCAAAATGTATGGAACAGCAGATTAAAAAAAAATTACCTATTTTTTTTTGAAAAATTTCAACGCCGGGGTTTCAAAATCATGTACTGAATCCATGGTAGCAGTTTTCGCGTCGATGTCCCTGTCACCCTGTATACTACATAGGTTTAGGTAGTTAAATAAAGGTAAACAAATCGTAAAAAGGTTTTTTATAGATGACACTTTCTTGTTTAAGAATACGATAAAACCAAATTAAATTTATTTTAATTTTTTACAATAGTTTCCTCTTTTATTAATGTATGTTAAACTTTATCATTCATTCTTAAACTTTTCTTCGTATATGTAACTGCTTGAGCACAATTTTTTATTAAGATTTATAATAATAATATAATATTTTATAATCTGTCTATTGTAAAGAGTCCAAACTCTAAACGTCAACGAATGATAACGTTGCTAAATTGAAGAGTATAACTGTGACGTAGCATCACAACTGAAGTCACAGGTATTACGTTTAGTCGGTTACTTGACAGCTGTCTCGTGACGTCGTTTTTTTTTTTGTTTACCTTTAACTACCTAAACCTTTCAAGTATAGCAGTTTTTTTAAAATATTTCTTGTAAATTGATCCCATATCCTATTTACAGAATAAGTAATTTCACTTCAGTACAATTTCTATTCATTCTAGAGTTACACAATAATAACGGGTACTACATACAGTACACCCGAATTTCACCCGTTGCGGTTCTAACTAGTTGTTTTTATTTATCCTAAATTGTCTAGCATAAATCGATGATTACGATAATACCGACAATTATATCACCCTTCATTTGTTTTTCCTTTATTAGGTGTGCAAAATAAGAGCATTCTCTTTCTATCTATCTATCTTCTAAATCAAAATAGTCAAGTACCCAATATTAAAAGGAACTTATTTAAATTCTTATCAGAAATGTACCTATTTTACTAGTGAAAACGATAAATGCTCACCAAAACATTATGCTTAGGCATTATGCATAATTTTATACAGGTTGGCAGGGACATCGACGCGAAAACTGTTACCATGGATTCAGTACATGATTCTGAACGCCCATTGAAATTTTTCGTCGGTTATTTTTAAAAAAAATCTGCTGTTTCATAAAAAAGTGTGCAGTCAAAATATTTTGTTTTTATTTCAATGCACAGGGTTTCAGAATCATGTACTGAATCCATGGTAACAGTTTTCGCGTCAATGTCCCTGCCATCCTGGATTGGTGAGCGTTACCAAGTCTTACCAAGGGGTATCTTGTTACCAGTAACTGAGTTGTAGAGGTCAGATAGGCAGATGCTCCATGTAAAATACTGGTATTCAACTGCACCTGGTTAGACTGGAACCCGAACCGACATAGTTGGGAAAAGGCTAGGGAGAGAATTATGGTTTTTTGTAGTAAAATAGGTACATTGCAGCAAGCGTTTAAATAGCATCCGAATTAAAACAGCTGACAAGAACTAACCTCTCTCGATCGTTTCGCTCTCGGCTCTCCGACATCTTCCTTTTCTTTAACTTTCTCCACTTTCTCTGCTTCATTCTCTACAACTTTCTCTTCTTCATCCTTCTCCACGTCACCATTCTCTTCTTTCTCAGCTTCCTTCTCTTCTGGCGGACTTTCTGTCTCTATTTCAGGCTCTGGCGATTTTTCCGGTGTTTTTTCTCGGTTTTCGTCTACTTGTTCTGGCGTTTCCTCGTCTGGTTTCGTCGCTTCTGGTTCTTCTGTCGTGGCCTCTGGTAGGGTTTCTTCTGTAATTTCTTTATCTTTCTCTTCTTGTTGTAGTTTTCTAGAGGATTGCCGTTTGACTGGCGGTTTCGATGTGCTGTTCACTTCTTTCTTTTCCTTCTTTGATTTTGCTGTGGACAGGTTTTTGATGTTAGAAAATGCTGGGTGGTAATTAAGTTATATACTACGTGTTTTAGGAACTTTTTAATAGGAAACTGAAATACTAAGCCGTAATGTTTACGTTTGGACAGTTTTTTTTTTAAGTTCCTCAGCGTCATGTTCAGATGCGCTAGATATATAGTGTATACATAATATTATTGTGTCAAGAACGTTTGGGAAAATACATAACTATCAGAAAAACTTTGAAGATTTTTTTAAATGCTATTTGATATCAAACAAGCAGAGAGCCCACCTGATGGTAAGTCCGTTTTTAGTCACTGCCGCCTATGGACTACTAATCTGCTATACTAGAGGCATCACGGATGGGTTTCCATCCCAGAGATGGAGCTGAATTGCCTCTATCAGTAACCTCTTCTGGTAAATTATTTTTTTAGGTTTTCTTTGTTTGTCTTTACCAACAACATCTGTCTTTATTTGATAGAGGTGTATATTTTTAATTGTAATAGGTAGCTCGTTGAAATTCTCACAGGTACTAAGGCTTCTATCATGGTGAATATTAATAATTCCAGCCTTTTACTGTGCCACTGCAAGGCAAAGGCCTCTTCTCAAACAGGGAAGGCACGAGTATTGATCACCAGGCTTGCTCAAGACGGGTTTGCGATTTCAGACTTATATTAACTATAAGATCTGGTTCGTTACAATGTTTTCCTTCATCAATATCAGTAATGTCTAAGATAAACATCGCAGAAATCCATAACTAACCACTTTGAAAACAAAATCGTGCAAACGATGACATGATGTGTTATCGCCCGGTGCTATAGCAGCCAAGCGCTGCAAGCCAGAATAGTCCTTACGGTGGTTAATAATGGGTCTCCGCGATGGTAAAAATGGATTGAAAAATATATAACCTGGCGTAGATTTTTTCTTGGCTTTCTCTGTTGTGTCTTCCGCTTCCGGTTGTGTCAGTTCGAGCTGTTCTGCTTCATTCGCAGCGGCGACAGCCTCTTTCATGTCATGCGAAGATGGGACTGACATTTCTGAAATATTTAGAAATTGAACATAACATTACACTTTTATTCTCTGAAGGAGTAGGAATAGAGACCTACTCAATAATATACACAGAAAAACAATATAAAGTCATTTAGGGGTAGACGGAAATGAATAACACACCCTGATGTCACTAATTATGTTGAAGTCCCTATTAATAGGGGGCGAGTCTATTGATTAACCAGGTCAAATCTAGACTCTGGGCTGGAACTGGCCCCTTTCTTAGCAGTCGCGCTTCCGACATCTATACCGAGAGGTTTAGAAAAAATTGAAAAAAGTCTATGCTTTTTTTAAATACGGACTGCCTCGTTGGTCTAGTGGTCGCAAAGCGCTACCGCTGAGTATGAAGTCCTGGCTTCGATTCCCTGGTCGGGCAAAGTGTTCTTGGGTTTTTCCATGAGGAATTTCTCAGTAGCAGCCCGGAGACTGGATTTGTGCCCGGTTGATGGCAATAGGCTCGTCCCCTATTACATGGGACTTGAAACATAACTGGCGAAATGTGGGTGTACTATTGGTACGCCTCTGCCTAACCCTTCGGGAAATACAGGCGTGATTTTGTTATATTTCTTTAAATAATTTTATGAAAATATGGTTCATATTTTATTAGCTTTTTCAATCATCTTTTGCAAGGATCGATCGTTATTTGGCTGCAGTTTACCACACTGGATGTATCTGAACGGACTGTGTCATTTATCAATAGTACAGTATAAGCACTGTTTAGTACTACATTCCCTCTCACATATAGGAGGCCTGTGTCCCAGTAGTGGGAACATTATATGCTGATTATACTATGCTAAGCACTATGGTCTGTTCCAAAAGTATTTGATGAAAATATAAACAGAAAACAAACCTGTGGATGCCAAACTGTAGACACTTACATATTGAGCACTTTGATTTGATTATTTGAATACAAACACCCGAAATTCTAATTATAAATCACCTAAAACACGTTCATTTGAAAATTGAGGTATTTCACTTCCATTTTCGTCGATGGTGTTTCAATTACAATTATTATTTAATAACTTTATTCAAACAACATTATTTTTTGGAAAAAAAATGAGAATTATGAAGTTGAAAACTTCTAAATACAAATGAATGTGTAACTAATGCCCCGAAGTGAGCGGTTGCGTAAGAATTTAACCTCAAAAGGGTTTGTTTACACTTTCATCAGATACTTTAGGAACGAACATTACTTACCGAGTGGTTCATGTATCATCTCTAGTAGCTCATCGGCGCTTATCGTAGATGTGGCTTTCTTGAACTTGAGCACTCTATTTGTGAAGTACTCCCAGAACGATAACCCTTCTAGTGGTGTGAACAGGTCCTGTAACAAGACATTACAAAAGCCGTAAGTAGAGTTTAAGAAAAAGGTTTGCATAATTCTTTCTTTTTCAGATTAGCATTATCATAATTAGCCTATAGCGTTCCCACTGTTGGGACACAGGCTTCCTCTCTGTGAGAGCGCGTGGGCAGTAATCCACCACGCGGGCCCAGTGCGGGTTGGTGGATGACATATAATGTCTTCGAATTCTAGGACATGCTGGTTTTCTCATGATGTTTTCCTTCACCGTTTTAAGAGCAGTGGTCCTGCCTAGGTTTGAACCCACGACTTACAACTCGTAATTCGTGACGATATCACTGGGGCCACCACTGCTCCACTACTCAGAGGTCCTAGTGTTGAGTTTTTTAACCATCTCGACTTTACGTATCGACCGCGTTCGGTGCTCCGTTTGTTTAATGGATAGCAAACAAGACAACAGCACACCTAATAGAATGTGGTCAGTCGCCTATAGATATCTGCAATACGAGACCTCGCAGATAAATTGCGATCCCAATGACAAAGTTGGTGAAGTATTGGTATGATTACATCGGCAAAGTTTTAGTAAACATGTCAGTTTTACCTTCATCTTTTTGTAAACGCAGTCGGCCTGCTTCCTGATGCGGTGCGCTTGCTTAGTGAACACCAGCGCCGCGCTCTCTGAGAGCTCCCAAGACGGCGTGTTGCCGACGTAGGCTCGCATGCGTTTGATTGTCTCCAAGCATGTCGGGTGTTTTAGCAGCATTAACGGTTTTATATCTAAACCTGTAAGAATTTATATTTTTACTTTATTAACTAGCAAACTGCTAAAGCTTTGGTTTCCTAAGAAAGCTGTGAACGGTCACACAGTAACGGCCGTCCAAATACTGGGGGTTTTTGACACCTTAATGTCAAATATTGGACAAAATGACTAAATTTCATGACAGCCGGGGTCGTCATAATAAGACGGAACAGCTCTTCTAGGAAACCAAAGCTTAAGGCTATTTTTTCTAACCTGATTCGTCCTCTAATAAATACTGTAAAATAAAATTAAGATTGGATGCTTTCTTTGGGCTTTTTCTTGGATGGGAAATTATCAAATAACTTCTCCCGCTCTGGGCGGAGAGGGAGAGCGTGTCACTCTTACTGACTAAAACCCACCCGTGTTCCTCCAGTTGCCTGTATGTTGCCAGGTGCTGCGATAGTAACCCTTTCGGGCAAACCCGCAATCCCGGCAGGCTTTCTTTGGCCTGGTTTCGAACGTATTTGTGTACGTTTGGCACCCAGCCAACGATTGGTAGACGATTATCATAAGGATTAAATATCTCTAATAAAAGTTAAGTTTTGGACTGTAATGTGTGGTCGTATTTTGTTTTAATGTGTATGATATGTGTAAGTATATGAAGCACTTACCCATTAAATCGTCCAAAAGTTTCAAACACATATCGGTATCTGCCTTTTCGAGAGACAAGCACGTTTTAATTTTAGCATCTAGTTCTATCAACTTCATTTCAGTTTTCAGAAATTGTACACGGGACTTTTTCTCTTCTGTAAAAGAAAAAAATAAATGATTTAAACAAATTTATGGGACTAAGAGGTAGGCAGGGGTGTGTCGTCGGCAGATTGCTCGATTCGTCAAAATACAAACGGTGTCGTCGGTCTGCAAACGCTCGCTGTTATATGAAATGCCGAAGGCAAAATGTAGAATGCCTCGGCATTATGTAAAACTCCATGAAGCCTAATTGCCGATTTGAACTCCCGTATTATAGAAAATGCCACGGCAACCTGAAACAGTTACTTTCCATTTTCTACTTGTGCGCTGCTAATCAAAACGATTAAAATGGCGGAGTATTGCTCACTGTGAATTAACCGCATGCGTGTTTTGACACTTCTATGACATTCTATAACCTCACAGGTTTTACGGTAAATAAGCGCACGACAATGCACACTAAGCCTAAATACATTTTACGAATCTCAAACGGGAAACGAAAGGCTTGGACAAAGGACTTTATATTGAGGTTATAACGGCAAGTAGAAAATGCTAAAGCGTCCACGGAAGCTGACGTTCGACGAACTCAAGCGAAGTATAAATGGTATTAACTTCAAAGGATGATGACCATGGCATACAAGCCGCTTCGTCCGTGTGCAAACAACGAACGACGCCGTTGGTATAATGCCGAATCATTAAGTCTAGAATGATGATTATGATACTGCAAACACATACCAGTTTCTCTTTCTTTATCGAGGGTCGCTTTCTCTTCGTCTGTGAGGTTAAGATCTGTCACCAGCTGTGCTAGAACCGACTGCGATGTTATGTGACCTTTTTCTGTTGACAAAAATCTTATTTAAATAAACGAAAGAAAATATGTTTTTTTGGCACATGTCACAATTAAAAAAAAAGCTGTTGGGAAACAAACGTTAGGAACAAAGTTCTTTACGCGATACTCGCGGGCGCATACATTTGTATATGATAGAAAGAGTCAGAGAGAAGAAAGTAGCATAACGCTTTTTCCTTACGTGACGATTTCTACCAGTCAACTTCTACCGCAAGCCACGTAAAGAACTTCGTTTCAAAAACATATAGAAACGATAATGATTAGTTGTGCCACATCTTCCCTTCTCATGCAAATTGGTGACAGGCGGTCGTCCAAAAGTTTATGCTCGGTTCCTATAAAAAACCTATCGTAGCAAATTTTTATTGCTAAACTGGACATACAGAGATTTGTAAACAAATTTTATCTGTGATAGCTATTTTCACATGGGAGAGTCTACTATGCAAAGCTATGAGATATTTGCTTCATTATTGGTAAAAATACAAGTCTTAATTTTAACCAATAACAGTCCGTAAATTATAGGATTCGGCGAGATGACTTGTGAGGACAATATGCTGTCGCCCTGAATTTACATTGACAAAGGTCCTCCTTGCTATATGCTTATAATACTTCAACAAAACATAATTTTGATAGTTAAGACTTTGATTACTGATAACTTTAAGTTGTAGGGCTAACAGTAAGGTATTTCGGAATTCTTTCGAATCCACACTGTGACCGTCCTTCGCACATGTGGTGCATCGTGACCATATTTTTAAAATTCAAATACAAATTCAAGTAATTTATTCAAACTAGGCTGAGAATCAGCAATTTTCGAACATCAAAATTACATAAGACAATCCCCCAAAAACGCCCGCCCTTCACCACTTCCTAGTGCTTCAGCTGGGAAGAAGTGGCGCAATAAACTCCCCAGCAGCAAATTAGGCCAGAAAACAGTTGCATGTTAAAGAAAATACAAGAAATCCTTAATCCAAAATAACAAACATGTAACCAACACCAATAAAATGCAATTGATGTGGATATATTTAGTAACCTGTTCCACTTAGCTATTTCTAAAGAGTCTTAAAAAGAGCCTGAAAGAAATCGACACGTGTTTCACCTCTCAACGGGGCATCCTCGGGATGACGATTGACTTGTCGCGAACTCGAACACGGCGTGTTGCCACACCAAGCACTGAGCGCAGACTGCACTCAGTCAATCGTCATCCTGAGGATGCCTCGTTGAGAGGTGAAACACGTGTCGATTTCTTTCAGGGTCTTTTTAAGACTCTTTAGAAATAGCTAAGCGGAACAGGTTACTAAATATATCCACATCAATTGCATTTTATAATATATTTCCGCAAGGTCACGCCTGAATCAATTAACTACCAACATTAATGTCCACATTGCATTAATAACAGAATTTGAATAAAAACAAAGTGAAGATTTCACCTCAATAAGTCTAGACGGAAACTAACTCTTAAATATTGTACATACCTAGCTGCATCTTAAGTGTAACAGCATTCAAAGCAGCTTGCTTATCCCACTGTAGCCTTGTAGAATCGTTTTTGAAGCTGTTAGGTCTTGACTGGAACAGCTTGATCCCGATATACTGCCCCGAAGGCAAGTAAGCTATTAGAATGTTTTCTTTCTCTGCGTCTTCTGCGAATAGAGATTGTTATGTTATGTGATAGGAAAATAAATAATAATTTAAGAAAAAAGGTTAATATGATACATACATTGAATTTATAACTTTCTCAGCTCATAGAAAGAGATTGTCACTCAGGTATGAGAGGCAGTCTCTTTCAAATCAAGTCTTAGAAAAAGTTCAGCTTTGTATTACTCTACAAGGTACATGACTATTATTGGGATTGCAAGTAATTACCTTTTTATAATAAGCATATATCACGCCATTATTTCTACATGATGAATGAAGTATTTTGTAGAGTGCCCTCACTTTGCCATTCATGTTATAAGTTCCATGTATGAGGGGCAACCCTAATGCCATAAACTGGTCACAAATCCAAACTCCAGGCTCTGCTAATTACTTTATTTGACTAAAATAAACTAAATGAAAAACACAAAAATTTATCAATAAACATTTTATTCCTACAGTTTCTAATTGGACAACTTTTTCTTCAATATACTGTTTTCTTCAGGATACATATTTATAATTTTCAAACAAGTATATTTTTCCTCTTCAGTTTGATCGTCAATAAATCCAAAATCCTTCATAAAATCAGAATATTTTGTATTAAAACCTACATCACCAAACTCTGTACTCATAGCTACGGGCTTAACTTTTTCACAGAAATTATTTTTAAACAAATCCAAAAACTCATTTCCTTCTGGTATTCTATGGCCGCCATTTTTAAAACTGTTGCAGTCCAAGTTTTTATATGTTTTATTCAAAGAGGTTACAGAGCAAAAAGATTGGTCTTGAGTCTGAGATAGGTTTTTTATGCTTGATTGATCAGAATATGCCTCTAGAGAAAGATTTTCAGTAGGAATTAGATCTTCATCATCCAATATGTTTAATGAACTTGAAATTATGCCGCCAATTAAGTTTGATTTCATTCTCGTTGGTATTAAAACTTTTTCATTAATAGTTTTATTTTTTTCTAGAATATCTGTGTGTAACATCCCTTGTAAGTGCGATAGTCCTTCTGTATTTGATAGATTTTCTAATATATTATTAACGTTTTCAATATCTTGATGTGTATTGAATAAGTCCGTACTCCCTATGTTTATAGAATCATCTAAAGTAGTCAGTAAATTGGGATAAGTCTCGATATTATTAATATTTTGAGTGAACTGCGACTTAATATTTTCAAATCCCGTCACAATATGCATAGTTTGCATTAATTGTGATGTAATGTTTGAACTTTCAAAATCTTGGCTCAGATTAGGCTTGGCTTGGTTGGTCAAGTTGGTCTTGGGTGTTGGCTGCAGATACTGCTCCAAACTTTCTTGTATTTTCCCAGTATTATTACTTTTCTTTGCATTATGCTCATTATTTGAAGTCTTTTTAACCGGTGGAACGAATTTTTTAGCTTTCACAACTGGTTTCTTACATTCTTTCTTGAAATTCTTCTGCTTACCGAATGTCGGTACTATTTTAGTTTCGGAAACATTCGGTTCTATTTTTTTTTTATTCGAGATCGAATCTAAAAATATTTATAAAAACATGAATTCATAGCACACGGTCAAAAAAACGCGTTGAACGTATAAAATTGTGTTGTTTTTTAAATTTAGTTTATTTCAGTCGATTTTTAAGTGCCTGAATCATTTTGACTACTTATGATCACGTTTCCATGTCATGATAAAACAAATTCATTTTAGCTTAGCTAGTTAGATTATATAATCTAACTAGCTTCCCGTTCTGTTTCGTACAGAAGCAATAGCAACAAGTCACAACGTTTAGTTTGATAAAGATCAAACTAAACGTTGTGACTTGTTGCTATTCAAAATTTGCATTAAACCTTTCACGAATTTAGTGTCATAATTATCAATTGCGTAATTCTACGATTTATAATGTAGAACTAACTTGAATTTTAATGTAACATTTTATTATTAATTAGTAAATATTACCTTCACACATTTTAGCATCCTGTGATCCGATATTATTCTCATAGCTCTTCAAACAATCTTCTGTAGCGAAATTATCGTCATATTGACTGAATATGTCATCTTTGAAACTAAATTGACTATTTTCATCACTTTTATCGTCCATTCTTGAAATAATTTTAAGAAAAACAAAATAAGCTTTTAATTTTAGCAAACGTTATTTGTAATTTTCGCGGTAAAATAAAACTTTTGAAATTGGAATTCATTTCGGAAGTTTTTTTTTTTTGTATATCTGTTCTTGGTGTTCAGCCAAGGTTTAATGAGGTTTTAATTCTGACGCCATTTCTACGTGTACGTTTTTGGTTTTGAAATTGCTTTACGGTGAATTCGAATAAACTAAGAATAGCACCATTAGTGTTTTTGGTTTCGATCACAAACAGACAGGTAGAATAAGTTTTTTGTACCACAGAAGTGAAAAATATATTACGTAAATTTGTCTTCTATTTTATTTTACTTAAATATAACTCTTTCTTTTTGTCGTTCGATAATAATATATTTCTAGAACAAATCGTAAGTGTTTACTCATTGCTTCCAACTTTTCATCGGGTACATCTTTAATGAGTTCATTGACCTCTTCGACTATTTTTGTCGTACTTATCTTGGTATCGGTCGTTCCTAAAAACGATACGGTTCATGCATGGAAAAATGTTCTTTATTTCGATTAGATAAGTATTCATTTAAATTGATGCCGTCTACGTATATTAATGTGTACGTTTTCACATTTCAAAATTGGAAAAACGCAGAACTAATTGACTTCTAGTCGGCCTGCAAAAATCAATTTAATATTTACGTTTTAATAGTTTATGTAAAAAAAAACTTTGAAAAAATATTGGTAAATGTTTATAGGTAATTTATAGTGATGGGTGTAGAAATAATAAATTGTGTTCCTGGGTTCGATTCCCGAGTCGGGCAGTGTAGTTGTATTTATACGTAATGAAATTATCAGAAACAGCCGGGCGTAAGGATGCGTCCGGTAAATGGCAATAGGCTCCACATGAAACTTATAATAAACTGGCGAAATGTACTCAGATTTCGGCGGGAAGGCAGGGATTATTGCAAAGGAGTAGGCAAAAGTATATGCATATAGTTTGACCGAGACCGCTGTTTCGCGCCTTAGGAATTTGCGACTAGACGGGACGGCGCGGGCGTTGACGAATGAGCAGCCTGCACTGTCCCCCCCGTCTCGCCGCGCACATAACTTTCCTGAGACCCAGGCTGGCATTGGCCCTAGCGGACCCCGTCACTTGTGCTGACATCACTTTGAGGCGCGCGTGGAACACAACGCGTCGTCGACTCGGGCCTGGTCCTTATCGGACGGCAAGCTACCCATTGCTCACCGTCCGCAAGCCCGCGCCTACGGTGGCCAGGAATCGTTCTGGGATTCCCCACGGCCCAGAGCGGGTCCTGCGGCGGCTAGGGGCGTGAGGGCGCGAAATTTGCCTCTCCTTCACGCGCTCCGCCTCCTCCTTCGCAAGCATTACTGATTCGCAGAAGCACATACCTAAGGCGCGGAACAGCGGTCTCGGTCAAACTATAGTACGAGTATTTCTATTTTTTTAAATGTCCCTCGGGTATCATCGCATTTCCGAATACAAACGAATGCTAGTTTCTATGTCCATCAATTATTAGATTTATTGTGTATAATCATTTTATTTCTGAACTAAGTACTTTATTGTTGTTTTGTTTTGATTTCCGTGTGAACTATATAGAGGTGTAAAACTATTTTCTTATCTGTCGTGCCTGCGACTTTAGCAGCTTTCCTCACATTTTTTAAAATAAATTACATTAAGTTAAAAGAGTATTAACAACTGTATATACTTCCAAGTCCATTGAGAGCGTCCGGTCTGCACCGCTGTCCTGCAGTGCAAAGGGCAACTGATAGAAATCCGACAACTGATGAAACACGAAGTTTGCCGAAGGACATTAAGAAAATAGATACAGTACTATGCATATACCTATGCCTTCTCCTTCGTGGAATACAGGCATAATGTTATGTTATATTAAATATTTAGTTTCTTACCTGGTTTGAACGGCTCTTTCAAATCTTCGAGTTCAGACTGTAAAAAAATAAATATTATCATGTAATTGTTAAAACATAACATTGTAAGTATAAACCTACTAACGAAAATATATGGGGCTATTTGATTATGGGTAAATGATAAACGGTTTTATTAACCTCGACGAAAAAAGAGGGGTGTTATAAGCTTAACCGCTGTGTGTGTCTGTCTGTGGCACCGTAGCTCTTAAACGGGTGAACCGATATTTGAAAGCAGGTTTTCTAGCGATGGTTCTTAGACATGTTTTTTCAAAATTGGTTCAGCCGTTTGTAAATTATCAGCTCTTTTCTATTCGATGAATGCAAGTGAGTATCTTCCAACAAGTTTGATCGATTTGAAATTTGGTATTCTGCTACTTCAATGATATTAGAAGAACATAGTAACCTTGAACTGATGCTGCAGCATCACCTGAAATTTGCAGGATACCCAACTCCCTTACCAACTTACAGCACAGGTATCGTGTTTGGGCTCATCGGAATGGTCTCAAGGAATAGGTTATAGATAGGTGGTGAACAGGGTCTGGTGATGGAGTAGGTCAAAGAAATGAAGAAATGTTTTTGTCGGAGTTTTTTTAAATTAATCATCATTTACCCATAATCAAATAGCCCAAAAATACCTTTTTTAAATTCCAGTCAGGAATAAGGGAATGATAATTTAAATCGTAGCTTTTTCTACAAATTTGCCGTGGTAAAACATAAGCTGTTAACTGCACGTTACAGGAGCTAATATGGACGCTACAGAAGCTGCTAAACTCGTAGCAAAATTATGAGCCGACTCTGTTTAGATTGCCATTGACACCTTAAAAAGCTGGCCAATAAGTTGATACCAGGAGACTGCACATGGTGAGCCAGATGTACCGTCAGCAAAACAGTTGAGGAAATTTATCGTATACTTAATCTCTGTATATTCTAATTACACAACTGATAGCAGTAGTTTGATATGGCTATAAGAGGTGCTTTCTTATTTTCGTGTGGTTAGTGACTAATCTGGTGTCAGAGTTATAAAGCCGCCCATGGTTCTCTGACTTGGCTTCACATGCGGTCGAGAAATATCTCATAGAGCAAAATCGGCCGCGGCCCATATGTGACATAGATATAACAGATTTATGGTAACAATTTGAATTTACAGCGGCTTAATTACAGGAAGGTCGTTTTTCCAAGTTCTTGCCACTGAACTGCCTGACAGAATTAAAAGTTTAAACAATAACTGAATGCAACCAACCTGTGTAACAGCGTTGAATTGTTTAATATTTTTGTCGGGCACCTTCTCCTTTGGGTCTGTCTTCTCCTTCTCTTTGTCAGGCGTCGGTGAGCCGCCGCGTCGCTTCTTCGGCGCAGGGGACGGTAGTGTTGTGTTCTCTTCTGTTTGTTCGTCCATATACCTGCATATTTTGACAATTTATTATTAATAGAAAAAAGAAAACAATTTCTAAATTATCATAACTTTAACGAATTCCTCTTAAATATCAAAAATCCATCATCAAATCTTTGTCTATTTATCCGCAAATACATATTTTTCAAGAAAAGTATGCACTTCGGGGATCATCGTCTATCTTCGGAAATACGAACGCGCGATGATGAGATCTTATATAGAGCTGTAATAACCATGGAGGTATTTGCCTGTTTTGGATTTCCATGATTACTATATTACGATTAAGATTAACAAGTCTAAGCAATTCTAAAATTCTTTTCAAAATTTTTGAGTGACAAATAACATGAAAGCGCGGCATTCCAAAACTCTTAGAAGCTTTGCCTCTGTTGGGGGTTACTCTTCGGCGCAACGTTCGTGCTAATTCGGAAACACGAAGATAACCGAAGCACTAACCTTTCCTGAATTACCTGTAGATCGTTTGATGGAAAACAATTCAAGAGATAAAGTCATAAATAAATGTGACAATCCGCGGCTAAAGGTACCTTATGGACGTTTATAGTTTCGAAGATATTGAATGTTTTGTAAATTTTGCAAGAAATATAGATTTTTTTTTATTGCTTTTTCGCAAAGCATAAGATCTGAAATTTATTTCCCTGTTATGTGCCACTATGTAACTTACAACGGCAACATAGTGTTCGAGGTGACTGAACTTAAAATGTCTGTTTCTCGAAATTGCACAATTTCAAATATAATTTTAAAAAAAAATTATATCTCCGTAACAAACCATCGTAGGAGGTTGACCTTTTTTGATATCTACAGCGTATTAATCGCAGATTACTAACGTATGCATAACTCCATATCGACCACAAGGTACCTTTAGCCGCGGATATTCACAAATAGTAAGTCAGGGAACTTAATGATAAACAAAAAATTATCAACTTACTAAATTGGCCGTAAATTCAAATCACAGTTATAATTATTTGTCAATCGTATGAAATAGAAAGAAAATGCGTTTATGGCACTAGCGAACACATTGCAAATTAACAAATTAATTTCGCTGCCTGTTTTATATATATTTGTAAGTTTGTACGTCACAATCGCTACCTCAGTTTAGAACTCAAAAACAGCGCTACGGCACGAGACGCTTTTTATCTATGGATTTCATTTAGACAAGTTGATAACTTCACAAAATGTCTTTATGTAATCCAATCCTTACATATTATAAAACAAAGTCCCCCGCCGCGATGTCTGTCTCTGTCTGAACGCGATAAACTCAAAAACTACCGAACGTATTTCTGAAAGGTTTTCACCAATGGACGGAGTGATTCATGCGGAAGGTTTTAGTGGTTATAATTCATTAAGGTTTTGTGTAAATTGGCTGAAATTTTACGATTATTGTTGAAGATGTCGGAATCATGCCGACTGGGAGCTTTATTGGCGTGCGCCGCGGAAATCGTAAAAGTTACAACAAATTTGTGTTCTACAGTATTATTGTTCATCTTAAAAAGTCCTTCAAAAAGGTCCGCGATGGCATATGTCTATGTTCTAATGATGACCCACAGTAACCATTATTATCTTTTAGAATTTGATGAAATTTTCATTGTTATTTCCAAAGCTTTTTTGACCGGTATTATATTAATCCTTATTCAATAAAATATGTTATTTAAATTGGGCATTTAATTTAGATTAAAACATCACATCATTTAAATGAATAGTTTAAAAGATATCACAGTTTTAAAATTACACGTAACAAAATAATTATGGTTGACGACAATGCGGGCGCAGCGGTATGAGTCAATGACATTTCCTCGGCTATTAGGTATGTAATCCCGATAGTACGTTCCCGTGGGATTTTTTTGACATCGACGCGGGCGAAGCCGCGAGCAAAAGCTAGTATTAATATAAAATTTAAATTAAAAAATATAATTGCAATACTACTATTAAATGTATGCGCTTCGACAATCTTCGTGTTTCCTAATAGTGCGAAAAGCTACCAATGTATGGTATGAAAGTCGCGCCTCGTTATCTGTGGCTCAATAGTTTTGAAATCTTATTTGGAAGTAGGTAAGCACGGCTACAAATGAAGCTAAACATTTCTAGTATAAGCTGACCTCTCATTGTACGGAAGTCTTATACAATGCGAGATCAGCTTATATTGGAAATGTATAGCTTGATATGTAGCAATTTACACATAGAGCTGTACATATTCCCATATTGTCCATTTAGTTGCATTTATTAAAATGTTGGTTCCAGTAATGAGTTTCTGACTCTCAAATGTGGGGCATAGCAGCCATATTAGATTCTAACTGCTTATTACTTAACATTAACAACAGAACATTTCGTATTTTTTAATCAATACCAAATTAAATTGAATACTCTATTAGATTATCATAGTCACTCGCTCGTATTTCCGGAGAAAGACCCTAATTGCCGAGGCGCATAACTTAAATCGTAGTACTGTATGCTAAAATCAAGATAAAATAATGGTGTAAAACGGACATATAAAAAGATTAAATACCTCTTCGGCCGTATCTTCCGTCCGCTTCTGCTGACAATTTCCTCGTCTTTCTTCCCTGCCTCGTCATCATCTTCTTTAGCGGGCTCGTCCTTCTTGCCTTTGCCCCGAGGAGTCTTAGGTTCTTTAACTGGTTTGACTGGAGTCTCTTTAGCTTTGACGTCGTTCTTCGTCTTTTTGGTTTGCTTTTGCTGTGAAAACAATAAATTATTCAGTATTTATTTCATAGACAAAACAAAAATATAAGAGTTGAAAAAAGCATACGAGAAATGATCCCATGCAAACAATTTTCAACTCTATTTCAGTTGTAATTTATCACAAAATAGAGTGTCATTTGGAATTTCCATTTTCCGAAATGGAATTTCTCAATTTTAGGAGTCGGAAACGGGATTTGTGCCCAGTTGATGACAATAGGCTCGCCCCCTATTACATGGGACTTAAACATAACTGGCAAAATACTTCTGCCTGACCATTTGAGGAATACAGGCGTAATGCAATATAATTTCCAACATACCTTCCCTTCATCAATCACAAGGTTTCCAGTGTCATCTGAGTCTTCAACTGCGGCGTCAATCTGAGTTGCATTGAGGGTAGTCTGTCAATTAAACAAAATAAGCTTTATTCTGCTTCTAACAGTTATGAATTTTAAAAACCAATTTTTTCGTACTTGTGAATCTTATGTCATAAACGTTTACGTTCTTGAACACGGTGATGTAACTATTTATGATTTTTTGACATACTTCATATAACGATAATATGTGCAGTTTAAAACAAAAAACCGCTCTAAATCTGAAAATCTAATAAGTATGTCAATAAATCATAAATACATACCGTGTGCAAGGACATTAAGGTTATTCTATCCATTCCAGATATATAAGCATATTAGCTCCATACATTTTTTTTTTTTGCAAAAAAAAAATACATGTTGCCACTTTGCCTACCAGATTGTATCCCGAGCCATTCCGTAAAAAAATGCCCCGTTACTAAAGGGCAACATGGACAATTTTAAAATTCCACTCGTATTTAACGACACTAAACGGACGTGACGAACTCCCGCTTTACTAACAATAATGACAACAAAACCAATATTCTTTGTTCTTTTAGAGGGAATAATTATTTCATTACAATCGCAGATTTATTAAGTATAATTCATAAATGAAAGAATGTTTTAAAAACTTCCCAGTATCACGTTATAACTGTGACTATAGTGGACTTCTTATTTGACTACCTTTTTTTTTTTGAGGGTGGGAAATCATCAAATTACTTCTCCCGCTCTGGGCGGAGCGGGAGGGCGTGTCAGACTCTTACTGACTAAAACCCACCCGTGTTCCTTCGGTTGCCCTGTCGCCGGGGGCCACGATCTCCCTTTCGGTTTTCTTCGCAACCCCGGCAGGCATCGGCCCTAGTGGACTACCTGTAGTTCGTACGCCCTTCGTCACCGATTACCGCGTCACGGTTGCCCGATGGGTAAAAAGAAATGGCTGGTCTACCATAATAATATTACCATGAAAATAAAATAACTTGTTTTGTTAGTTTAGTACTACTGAAAGCAAATAAAACAGTAGTGACTAAAGTGGAATGTCCACCTTGGTGCTAATTTGATCATCATTATTTCAAGAATTTTATTGTAATACAATAAGATTTGTTTATAAAATTAATTTTATAAATTAAAACAAAACATTATTCTTTAAAGCCTCACACATAACGCTGAGGTGTCTTATAAAACCATGAACATCGTCATGCTAAAATTGCCTGTTTTGCTTCTTATTTTTAATTATGAATCTGTTAAATTACCAACAACTGACTCCATTATACATTTTTTTTAAAGCATAAGACTTAAACAGTACATTGAAAAAAAAAATGCATTCCACGGAGAATAAGAATGTGTTGTAAATTGTTTGTCGGTATTTGTGACAGGTACTTTTTCCCTACGGTCAATTTTTCACGGAATGGCTCTCCTATGATGATATTATATAAGCATGATATTGGCTATTAGAAGCCATTTCAAGCAAAAAAGACACTTTCAAATTTAGGCCGCTGTCTTCAGAACCTATATTCGATCCACTGGGCAGCGCGACGATTCCGTGCTCAGTGGGAACGATAAACACAAACATGTGGCAAGCAATAATATGTTTGTGAAAGCTCCTAGAAGATAGTAAAAAGAGAGTGGGAGCAATGTTTGAAAAGTATACTCACATCGTCAGCCATAGTCTCATCGGCAACTGTAGTATCAACACCAGTGTCATCCAACGTATCATTTGTTGTTGAGTCATTGGCGGAGTCGTTAGTAGAAGATTCAGCTGGTGGTACCTGTTGAGAACAATTTAATTTAATTAATCTTCTTTTTATATAAAATGCCAAAATGGTGTTAAAAGGCTAGAACATTTGGACTTTGTGCCACAACTCAAAGCATTGCAAAAAAAAAAAAAACACTGTACTGAATGGCGCCAACGCTATAATGGTATTTTTGTGTTGACTTCAGACCAGTAGTGCTGTCTCTGCCTAGTCTTTTTTAGTAATTAATCTTTACTTTTTTGCAGTAGTTTAGTTTTATCCTAGGTTTCGAGAAATGTAATTTACAAAACCTGTCAAAGGCCCTATTAGCATCTAGTACTGTTTTTAGAAACTTCTAAATGCAGCAAAAGTGTGAAGTGGGAATAAATATCTATCTTACCTCAACAGAAACCCCTATCACTTGCTCCAGAGGTACTTTGTTCGCAAAATCATGTTCAATCTGCTTCACACCATCATTAAAGTCTCGTCGCTTGACAGTTTTAGTCAGAAACTTGTCTTTATTGTCCGCATAGTCAAAGATCATGTTCGGAGAGAGGTTTGCACTGGAAATCAAATTAAATAGATTTATAAAAAAGAGACAAAAGTGTGTAATGAAAGTATTAACAAACCTTGTTCTGGTTATCACTCACAAAGGAATTAGGAACACATTAATCCATATTAGAAGGTTTCAACTTCATATATCACCACTTTGTCAAACAATTATTGTTAAATAATATTATTTAAAAAATTATCAATGAAAATTGAAGTAATAAACTCAATTGTTAAATGAAAATCATCTTTTAAAGTGATTTAAAATTAGAATTTAGTGTTTAAGTAATCAAATAAAAGCACTCAATTTGTAAGTGGCAATACAAATTGGCATCCACAGGATTTTTTTCTGATCGATTTATTTATATTTTCATAAGATACTTTTCGATTTGTTAACATTTTCATGAGATTCTTTTGGAACAAATTATAATTACTTATGTAATTATAATTACGTATGAGGACTTAGAGAAAACATCATTAGGAAATATGCATGTCCTGAAACTAAAATTTCTGAAATCTGTGACTTCCACCAGCCCAGCCTGGGCGCTACCTTATGATTAGGTCCTTCGCACAGAGCAGAGGCCAGTCTCATCAACAGTGAGAACAATATAGGCTAATTATGCTACGGTTTATCAAAATATTTCGTAGAAATAGTTTTAATTAGAAATAATTTACAAAAAATGCATGTTCTGGTTCCATTGAAACAGGGAATTCATTGTGATAAGATATTTTAATTGATAAATTGTATGTTTTCAACTTGAATCATTTTGATAAGGAGAATTACAAAATTAATTGCGTGAACACGTGAGAAGTTAATAATACTTTTCATATTAAAAATATTACTAAACATAATTGACACAACAAAAAAAAGTATTGTATTCGGTAACTTTAATACTATCATAGAATGTTTTTCAATTAACAGAATGGTTATGCAAATGAGATTTTTTACAATAATTTCGCTTTCAGTATTTTATTTTTTAATCAAATTATTTATTTAAACAGAAAATTATTAAGTTGAGATTAAACAAATAATTTTACACTTACGTTTCTCCCGTGCCATAGAAATATACAAAATACTTCTTCCCATTTGGCTTTTGTACCTGAAATTAAACAATTAAGTTTTAAAATATAGTCTCTAATAATGATAAAGAGTACCAAACAAGCTTTTTGTGTTAATTAATACATTTGTTAATCATTTCTAGTATGACATGAAAATATATTATTTATAACATTTTGTGTATTTGTGGGTGTATTTATATCAGGGTTGGCAAAAAAACAAATAAAGCATGATTTTTTTTTATCATAAGTTTTAAATCTATATTGCTGCGTAAAACAGAATGGCCCTTGGGTGTCAGAGAAAAGAAGACCCTGCACAGTGTTTTGTAAACTTCACATGTAATTACTATTGTAAATTAAGAAACCAACTGGGACTTGAAAAATCTGGAAAGCTTAGTTTTTTTTTTTTTGTTCAAGCATCATAATAATGTTAATGATATTTATTTTTCAGATGTAAGACACTAAGTTTTTAACATACAATTTCTAAATGTTTTTTTTATTTTGATTTCTGTGACAAAAAGGTAAAATTAAACACTGAATCATTGATTTTTATTGAAAAGCAAAAGTATATAAATCATGATTTAATTGTGCCAACCCTGATTTATATACTTTTGCCTACCACTGCAAGGTATATATGCATGACATTATATGTATGTATCTTTCGCACAAAGCAAAAGGAGTATATAAGAATCATAGCAAGTGGCCGTTGTGTAGTCTCTGCCTACCCCCATGAGAAGAAGGCATGAGTTTATGTTTTTGTATGTGTGAATATTTTGTATTTTTTTTTTTTAGAAGCAACATTCATTTAGTATTTCCTCATAAAATAAATGTTTTAACAAATTAATATATATCAACAGAATAGTTAAAGCATCATAAATTTACTTCTGAAAAACAAATAGAATTGAATTAAGTAAGTACTTAGAATTATTTTAGTACTTGTCTTTGTCAATATCACAATGAATATTTGTATAAAAAAATAATCTAAATAAAACGAAAATGAACATAAATTACTTCTTTTTTTTTTTACTGCGTGTAGCTCTTTTCTGAATTCAATTAGGTGAATTTTGGTGCAGCCCAAGTTGCTATCTTGTAAATCAAATCACCTATTTAGTGAAAACAGGCATCAAACAGGACTCAGCATAAATGACAGATAAGGGTTATCTAATGTTTGTTTATGTCAATATTTTTAGACTCATTAATTATTAGAACTACAACAAAATAAGCTATGAAGAATTACAATACTTAACATGTTTGGATATTTTATGTTTATTGATATAATTGGAAATATTAAGAGCAAAATGTTTATTAATTATTTTGCAAGTGTCATTCACCTACACACAATGGTGACAAAATTTTATCTTTAGAATAATGTGTATTTTGTTTTAAAATTCTAGAATAGGGAAATATGATTTGAACCCGAAAATTGCTGCATAACATGAAAAGAGTCAATCAAATCACTAAATAATGTTAATAGAACAATGTTATCAGTAAATTAGTGATCTCTTGCTGTGTCAATACAAAAAATGTAAATTATATGGATAATATAGTCTCTATTTGCTTTCTGAGGCCTTGGGGCAGTGCGAAGGCGTCGGGACCGCGATACAACATGTCTTCCCGCGCTTACACCCAATTAGAACACAAAGGGTACAGCTTTTTCATTTTAACACACAATGGCAACAGAATCACTTATATTTCACACTCACCCTGGCCGGCCATGCTGGATATCCTTTAACTTTGGCGAAGATGAAGTCGCCAGATTTATATTCCTTTACTTTTTTGCCCATTTTCAACGAACGCCGCTGCAATACCTAATGTATTCTTGAAATTTCCAAGTGCTCACTGCCTTTTCACAGAAACTGGAACCGAAACGTTATTGCACCGGTAATTCTTACTTGTTTATCAACGCGTTTGTGATGAATAATCTGTAATTATTTAGCTTATTCATAGAGACGCCAAGATAAGTAATAACCTATAAAAAAATTCTTACCGCGGCAACGAATTGACGGTAAAGAAATAAACATGGCGTTTGTCAAAGTTACCATGTAAAAATATTTGTAAATCTACCACGAAAATCTACTATTATGCGAAACCCCACAGCCTCATACATTGCGATGATATTCTATTCATGCTTGAAAAATTTCGTCTTCAAAACATGATTACATGCATTTTCATGATGTTTTATTGCGAATCACGCAACGAAATATGGATAAAGTGGTCCCATAATTATAGCAAATCTTCTTTAGAAAATGCTAGAGACACTTGCGAATGGTCATGTGATTAAAATAATTTTATTAGTTTAATACCTAAAGTGCGTGGACTTGAAACAATATAGATACACTCTTCACTTTGTTCTGTAGCCAGTGGCGGATTAGCATTAAGGCCAACTAAGCCCAGGCCTAGGGCAGCCAGATATTAGGCGTAGCCATCTAAGCGATATGTACTCGGCAACAGTCAGAACTGACCCCCTAGAGTATATATGGTCTATGGGACTGAGTGATAAAGCTCGTACGGGGGTGGTGTGGGGTGCGGCGAGCACAGGCGGCGCGGTGGCGATTTCCGAGATCACACATCACAAACTGCCCGCCCACTTTGGCTGCTGGAAGTATTCACAGAATGTAAAATCAATGGACAAAATTATATATATAAATTGTCCTATGGAGCAAGACTAGCATGTTTCCAAGCACTCTTATCTTGGATATAATCCTCTAATTTGTAATATGCTTGTTTACAAAGTGTACTTTTAATATGAGTTTTAAATTTTCTTTCATTTAATTGCAATATGTCACAAGGCATTTTGTTGTAACATTTAACACATTACCCCATAAAAGATGTATGTACTTTAGATAGTCTGAAAAATGGTTGATCTAGTTTATCTTTATTTCTAGTATTAAAATGATGTCTATCACTTATTTTATTAAAAAGATGTGGATTTTCCGTACGTACATAATATTTTCATAAATGAATTAGCAAGGTACCGTCATAATATTAATCCTTTTAAATAGTTTCCTCGGCGACGTAAATTATAAATGGCTCTGACAGCTCCCTTTTGCAAAATAAAGATGGATTTAATGTCAGTAGCCCATAGACATTTAATAAGTATGGACTGGAAATACCTACAAAAAAAAGGTGCATACCTACAACTCAAAATGTCGCATAAAATGGCTGCCAATGCTAGGGTTGTGTCATTCAGGGAACATGGTGTTACTATTTCGAGTATTACTAGTACGTAATAGTATAACGAATCTTACTAGATATCACGGTTGAATCATATTAAAAAAAATATTAGCTAATAGTCCGTTGTAACAGAAAAAAACGAGTATTGACAATTTATCACTTCCCAAACAATTTTCCGCATAATTACAATTTCATTTATAGAATTATTACTTAGCAAATAAAGTTTTCACAAATATTTGTAACGCAAACCTAATGTTTGGCAAGTGAACGTTTAAACAAAGCCAAATATTTAGTATCGAGTGAGCATGCAAGTCTTATGCCTGTTTTCACCTTCACTAAGTGACACTTAAATGAATCCCTAATAAAAATTCACTGTTGGATTTTCAATGGTAGACTCAGCGCTGAGAGTTGAAAATCCAACAGTGCAGTTTTATTTAGGTATTCATTTAAGTGTCACTTAGCTGTCGGTGAAAACGGGCATTAGTGAATTAAATTTTTAACAATTTTATCATAAATGAACATTCGGAATAATACACATCCTTACATATTATAAAACAAAGTCCACCGCCGCGTCTGTCTGTCTGAACGCGAAAAATTCAAAAACTACGGATTTTCAATCAATTTTCACTAATGGACGGAGTGATTCATGCGGAAGGTTTTAGTGTATAATTCATTAAAGTTTTGTGTAAATTGGCTGAAATTTGACGATTATTGTTAAGATGTCGGATAAAATCATGCGGACTGGGATCTTTATTAGCGTGCGCCGCGGAAATCATAAAAGTTACATAAAATGTATGTTCTACAGTATTGTTCATCTTAAAAACTTCAACAAAAAAATCGTATACACTACATAAAACTCTGCGGAACGGTCTCTCGGTGCTATGAACCAAAGAGTACAGTTTGCTGTAAACCACGGGCCGGACCTAGCAATATCATTTCAGCGCAGCGAAGGAACTAGTATCAGAAACTATTACGGAAACGGTACAACACTATTCCACCATGATATATCATTGTAAACAAACGAATGAAATTATGAAATCATAAAAAGGTCTGTTTGACGGAAATAAACCCATATATTAAAATTTAAGCCGTATTTAATGATCACCTAGCAATTTTTTCATCGAAAGTTTATCACTTTATGTACTATTGCATGAAAACCGGCTACTAACCTGTGCAAAGATAATTGAGGTTGATTTTCCTTCTTTCTTGCACCACACTTCACAATACAACACACAGGCATGTTGAACTGGTGTTTTCCAACGTATATATGTAGTTTTAAAGGAAAACTCCACGTAATTTTCTCACAAATCTCAATAAAACAAAAAGTAAACAACCACTTGACAGCAGAACTACCATGAACTTGTCGCATATTATGGCGGATATGGCACTTACCTACAACTGTTACTACATCTCAACAAAATGTTGCCATTATGAGGAACAACTGAAATATTGTTGTCTCTTTTATCAAATACGATTACCACATTAGAAAGAGTGAAATAACACGATATTTCACATTCTAGTTCGTTTTTCACCCATATTTGTATAAGCAAACTTATGTATAGAATATCGCGGCGCCTCCGTGTTTTTACTATCTCAATGCAGTAGCCCGACCCCACAGTAAAATGCCATACGACATAATGCTGTGGAAGTAGCTAAAATAGACCAAACGTGTGGTTTCTACATCTGTTAACTGTCTTATCTAACAGCATAAGCGGCCGAGCTTAGCCGCCCCGCAAGAGATGTTATATGAGAATTGAACAAGAAATCACCAAATTGGTGCCAGTTTAATTCAAAAAGCCGTAAAAGGAGCACAAATGTGGATCAACTCAGGTGGTCATTTGATCGATATAATTGTTTGACTTAAAATTTTAGACCTTTTTATTCTTTCCGTGAAAACAGGGCCCAATTTTATTTTTATTTGTTTCATCAAAATGGCAGCCAATTCACATTACGACAATATTTTTGCCCCCACCTTGTACAGTAAAGTTATTTGAACAATGTCAATCCTTGCATAATAATATTATACCGAAAGCAATGGTTATTTAATTTCACATTTGTACACCGTTATATTAGTAGAAATTAAGGAGCGGCCAACACCGTTAGTCCGCCTCTGTCCGTCTCATTTTGAACCGCTGCAAGATGTCGAGTGCATACTATACACTCGTCTTCGGTTACTTTTTATCTCTACAACATAGAATATTCTAGATGGATAAACAGCTGCCCTCCCTTGCCAATTTTGTTTATTATAAAACATTCAATATTCCCAATAATGTACCGATAACAGTCCCATCCACCCACATATCTCTATTGTCTATACGCAAAAACATTAATATTTTAAGTGGTAACCCAGTTACTGTGAGTGGTCGTGTCAGACGAATGCTTCGGGCGAGCATTTTCGCGTAAACTAATTGATTTCTTCTAATTAAATTATAGTGAATCATTGTGTAAGCGATGCAAGTGTGATGTGAGCCATGCGAATTAATATTGTGCGAATATACAACCGAGAGACTTCAAAATAGGGGATGTAACATAAAAAATTAAAATGGCTTCAGGAGATACTGATCATATCGAAGTGATGGACACTTCGGCTTCCAAAAAGCCTGATGCCGCGACTGGAACTTCGGGCGCTGACGAAGATGGTAGTACATTGCTAAATCTAATAATACTACACCGCATTCCATTATTGTAATCCCATTGTAACAAGATAATAATGTTGTCAACTGGGACGATTTTCACAATACTCATCGGCCCATTTTTCTTCTTTTCAGATCGAGACAAGAGTTCAATCGCTGAGAAAAATGTACCGTACGATGTAAGTGATCGTTTTATTTGCTATTATTTTAACTATTTCATTCATAACTGCGTGAAAAGTTGCAAATATTGTGGAGAAAGTGTTGCAGAGATTGGTTAAATGAATTGTGTGTAATTAGCATTTAAGATTCATTAACAATTACGCGGTGAGAAACTGCAAAGTAACACAATTGTGCGTACAATATAATCTTCGTAACACATACATACACAGTTTATTCATGCCTATCTATATAGCTTAAAAAATACGAAAACAGCATTCAAATTTTTCTAGAACACCACTATGGTAAAAATCCCATCAAAATTTGCCAAGTATTTTTTGGTATATGTCTGTACAAATTTGTTTTTGATTGTAATGTAATAAAGATAAGGTGTGTTACATCATTGCCAGATTTAATTGAATCTTTACGACCACAAACAATCACAAATGTTTTAGTGAATTGTTTATACATTCAAGGCCTATTATTTGAATATTTATTCAGGCCCTTTCTCCCACTTTTAATGGACTTTTGAACTCACTATAGCCAACATTCTCCTTATTTCTACTTAACACAGCCCTATGCTGGATATAAGCATGATCTTATCAAAGTCTGTAATAAAAATATGAGCATTATCCGTGTCCAAAATAAAGATTGTTACAGCTGTAGTGTATGTAACAAAAAAAAAGTTCCTTCCAAATTCAATCATTTAAAAACCAAAATTGAATGCCTTAGCAACCATTACTTATAACCGATTGTAATCAACAATGGAGCTCATTTTGAATGGTAACAAAAACTTGTATTTATTTTTTGTCAGGTTTTCTTTTTTTGGCAGATTCTTCTTTACCTGCTTCTAACAGGTTTATTGCTATTATTTTTGAGTAAATTACTGTTTGTTAGAATAGACTTTTCTTTAATTTAGATTGTCAAAACACCAATTATTATCCAAAAAAAATTCAAATAAAAAATAATAATCATTAAAATCAATTAAATACTTACATAATACCTAGAACTCTCACAAAAACTGATTTATGCAATTAATTTCCTTATTATTAAAAATTGCAGTTATTAATAATTTTAATTACTTATTTAATATTTTGTTTTCCTACTGTGATAAAATTTCCTTTAACTACTATAATATTAATATACTTGGTACTTAAAATTAAAATTAATGGCTTAAATTAGCTGACAAACAAATTTAATTCTTTTCAGGATGCTTAGCATATTTTTTGTTACAACCACTAAAGAATCAAGTTCTTCCCAGCTAAAGCACTGGGAAGTGGTGAAGTGCGCCCGCACTTCACGGTATATTTTGGAGGATTATCTTATGTAATCTTAACGTTCAAAAAGTGCTGACTCGCAGCTGTATTTGAACAAATGACTTTTTAATTTTGATTACCTACTCAATTATTATGGCAGACTTTTGTTGTAAATCTTTATTATTTTTATATCAGCAGAACAACTATTTATATCCTATTAATAATGAAAATGTCAAAGTTTGGATGTTTATTACCTACTTAGTCATGCTTTAAATAACAGTAAAAAAAAAGTTGTGGCACTCTGGGAGTGCCGACAGAAGTGAAAAGTTAAACAAGATCGCCTTGGTGGAAGAAAAATACTTGTATAGAACATTGGTCCATAAAGGAATTAAAATAATATTGTAAACCACATTCGTGTGTTCATTGAAGAGACAAGAATAACTTTGTATTGGAGTAATAATTAATGAAATTGATCATAATTATTGGACTATATACTGCTATCTATAGTATTAAATATGGGCGAACTCTTCGCCTATCAAACGACACTTTACTACTTTAGCACGTACGTACGTATTCCTGTTTTCTCCCTGGATAATGAATGATACTCGTCCATTTTTTTTACGATTACGCCATATATCTATCTACGATTGCCGTGTTTGGTTTTCTGGTGTAATTTCAATAATATTAGAAAAAAAGTGGTGGCACTCCGGGAGTGCCGACAGAAGTGAAAACTTGAACAAGATCGCCTTGGTGGAAGAAAAATACTTGTATAGAACATTGGTCCGTAACCTTATCTAAATAAAGAGAACAATAGAATAGGGTTTACAAAAAAAAAAAACTTCTGAAACCTTTAAAGTAAAAATACTTGCATAGAACTTTGATCCGTAACATTATATAAATAAAGAGCACAATTGCGTTTACAAAAATGTGGTGTCGTCATGGTGTCGCGTTTTCACTTAAAAAAAAAACAATTTAATATGGCCAATCTTCTGGATTAGTATGTAAATGTAGAATACTGTTTTAGGGTTCTGTACCTGAAGGGTGCCAAACAGAACCCTATTACTAAGCCTCCGCTGTCCGTCTGTCCGTCCATCTATTTGTCTGTCAGAGGCTGTATTTCATGAACGGTAATAGGTAGACAGTTGAAATGTTCATAGATTGTGTATTTCTATTGCCACAATAAAAAATAAATAAAGTTAATTAAAGGGGGTTCCCATATAAGAAATGGGTTTTATCGGCGTGTTGTTGCTAAAATTTGTATGGTGGTAGGGGTACGGAACGGACTCGCACATGGCCAGTTTTTTTTTTATCTGGCACATGTAGTCGTTTCCCTAGGATGCTAAAGAAACTGCGGGCAACAGGCAAAATATCTCAGTAGCAGCCTTGTATTTGGTTTTATAGGTTACGTCCCTTATTTATTGCATAGGATTTAACAGGAGTAATGTGGGTGCAAAATTTCTCCGCCAACCCCTATATCCCAAACACAGATGTGATATGAAAATTATTATTATGTATGTCATTATTGAAAAAAAAAACACAGGTTAAGCTACGCTTGCCGGGGTTGGTTGGTGGTTGGGTGACCATCTTTACATACCGAGACTCCTCCGTGCCTCGGAAAGCACGATAAGCTGTTGATCCCGGCTGTCATTTGTGGATCTTTGACAGTCGTTACGGGTCGTCAGAAGCCCGAAAGTCTGACAACCAGACTTACCAAGGGGTATCGTATTACCCAGTTACTGGGTTGTGGAGGTCAGTCAGTCGATGTAAAATACTGTTATTCAGCTGTATCCGGATAGACTTAGCCAATCCCAACATAGTTGGGAAAAGGCTAGGCAGATTGATTTGATTATTAAAAAAAATACAAACCTCATTTTTTTTTTAAATTGGCTGTCATGGGGACTAGCTACAGAAGTGAAATCTTAAAACTGGTATTACCGCCATCTATATTCTATAGCCCAGCACTACGCGAATCCAGAAGTTTACCTCCTACCAAAAATCGCTCAACGAACCTAAAGAAGTTTTCACTTCCAAAATCAATCTTGCTCTTACAAAGTGATCAGTGTAGACTCTTTATTTACTTTTATTAGTTTCACAATAATTACTTAATGTAGTGATAACACTTTGTTATCTACCTAGACGTGAGAAATTATTAGTTTTAAATAAGATTACTTAAGGTGAAAGCGCCGACCCTGCCCGCGAAATTCAAATTTTCTTACGTTTTTTGTATTTTTTAGGTCAGTCTCAGATCTCATGTTAATGATTGATTGATTTGCGGTCGTAAAAATAATAAATATATATTTACAGAATGTTAATAATTAAAATCGTAAATACAATTCTCAGTGATGGTGTATAATGTCATAAATTCACGAAATTGACATTCTTAGCAGCAAATAATTTGATATGTTATTTAGGTAACCGTGAGATGTGGAAGAAATGGAGGGAGGCCATCTTTTATGACCGCCAATCAATCAATCATTAACATGAGATCTGAGACTGACCTACAAAATGAAAAAACATAAGAAAATTTTAATTTCGCGGGTATGGTCGAAGGTTCCACGTTAAGTAATAAAAGTTACTGACGTAAGTATTAAAAATAAAAATGGTAACAAGTAGGTATGAACTATGCTCTATGCTGTTATAGAAACAAAAAAAAAAATATAATTGCCGTGCGCGAAAATGGCATGACCGTATTGTTTTTTTTTTTTGTTTGTTTTGATCGCCGAATAGACCGTGGAAGTGTGACGTAAAAACATGGCGTATTTTGACATTTGGGAAAAAACAAACATCTCCCAGATGGGATTAATAAAATCGGGCCCTATCAGAATACCAGCGCTGCGGTATTTATTTATTTTTAAATATCGCAGCATCATGCTGAGATAGGAGCCTTTTTGGCCTCGCACAGGTCGTATTTTCCTTTTTTTTTTGTTAGTCTAGAATGCTCCTTTTTATTTTTGTTAATGTTTGTACCTTTTTTTTATTATGTTTTGTATTTCCTGTGCGTGTCCCAAATAAAATATTTTCTTTCTTTAATAACGTTTCACTACTAATAATACTTTACGTTGTAATACTTTATGGAATACACACTTAGGTACACAGTAACGGCGAGTATTTTCCATTTTAGATCTTTTTCTTCGCCGGGAATCTTAAACCTTACACCTTTCTCTTCTCGACATATGGTTGCACCGGTTGCACGCAGGGGCAAAAAAATACGGCGTCGTATACACTACTAACACCAACACAAACTCGTTAATTTATTCAGAATGTAATTTATCAAGAAATTACCATACGTTTACGTCTTTATTTTTACCCAAAACGTCAAAATCTGCCATTTTTTGACGTCATAGCTTCTGCTCTCTATACTGGGATGCTTTGGGAAAAAACCCAAAGCAACAGCCAAAAATCGAAATCTGATAGGTACGAGAAATTTGAAACGTGGTACGAAGTTCACAGGGTCATCTAGTACTAATTAAAACACATCCTTTATAGGGGATGATATGGAATCGTAAATGGCGAAGTGTGGAAGGACTATACATTTTGGCAGGGACATCGACGCGAAAACTGTTACCATGGATTCAGTACATGATTCTGAACCCCCCCTGCGTTGAAATTATTCGTCGGTTATTTAAAAAAAAAATCAGCTATTCCATAGAAAAATGCAATACCTACGCAGTCAAAATGTATAGAACAACTGATTTTTTTTAAAATAACCGTCGAAAAACTTAACCGCAGGGGTGTTCAGAATGCGGGCTTGCGGACGGTAAGCAATGGGTAGCTCACCGTCCGATAAGGACCAGGCCCGGGTCGACGGCGCGTTGTGTTCCACGCGCGCCTCAAAGAGATGTCAGCATAATCGACGGGGTCCGCTAGGGCCGATGCCTGCCGGGGTTGCGAAGAAAACCGAAAGGGAGATCGTGGCCCCCGGCAACAGGGCAACCGAAGGAACACGGGTGGGTTTTAGTCAGTAAGAGTCTGACACGCCCTCCCGCTCCGCGCAGAGCGGGAGAAGTTATTTGATGATTTCCCATCCAAAAAAAAGGGGTGTTCAGAATCATGTACATGGTAACAGTTTTCGCGTCGATGTTCCTGCCACCCTGTATACACCTCGCATAACCTTTTCAGGAATACAAGCTTGATGTTATGTGAATATATTATGTCATGTCTATTATGCGACGCGGTGGCCCAGTGGTAACGGCCCCGATTTCGATTTGTAGGTCGTGGGTTAGACCCCAGGCAGGCCCTTTATTTTGTGTAAACTGTAAATAATTTAATCACCAGTGCACACAAAACGGTGAAGGAAATCATTGTGAGAAAACCGGCATGTCCGAGAACCAACAATTCGAAGACATGTGACATCTACCAACTTTCTCTCACAGAGAGGAGGGCAGCAAATGGGAACATTATAGGCTGATTAGTGATAAACTGATAATGAAATTAAATTGTTTATTCATAATTGTTATTGTTACACTTTTACACGTTATATTAAAAAATATGCTAGATGAATTTGGCAAATGCATGCGACGCCAGCGCACCATCAACGCGGCGTCAACCAGCGCTTAATGCGAAGGCATCCTGAGTATCTGACCATCTCCTTCATTCAATTAGTAATTGATAATCCCTTAGAAACTAATTATCACTGGATTTTTTCGGTCAAAAGCTTAGCACTCATCTCTAACTTATCACAGGTCAATGACCCTCAATGATAAGACAGCTCTTTATCAGTCCCGTGGGAAATATTGGGATTAGATATCACAACAAATATAAAATCATGCCTATTCTCTGAACGGTAAGGCAGAGGTGCCCAATGATTGTGAAAACAATAATTATTGTCAAAATTACTGACTGACGAATTACCAGTGTGTATGGTTGATACTTTCTCTTCACAACTTTTGACACAAAAATATTATGACTCGTGTAAATTTTTCTGTGTTGATATAACAAGGTGAGCTTTAAACTAAAGAGTCCCCGATACGATCAATGGCAAAAAAAAGAATAAAAGATATTCTGAAACAAAAAAAAATATTTATGAAAAAAACCGGAGAATTAAGAACACAATGCGTCAAGAAAACGTCGGAAAAAAATCCACGTCGAATTTATGGTAATTCCTCGTCTCCTACTGCATGGTGCTTATAACCTAACTGGCAAAAAGAGGGTGTATACTTTACTATTCACCCCTTCATGCCGGGAACACAATCATGAGATGTTATGTTCATCGCATTTTTTCTTATAGTTCTTCTGAAACATCTATACGTATTCAGACAGACCAAGGCGTCTGCCTCACAGCCTAAGAAATCAGTATTCAGCCTTTATAGATATTGTTTATGGGGAAAAAGCAATTACAACAAAGCTGGCATACGGCCAGTGTTGTTGAATAAAGACTAGTTTCCATTGAAACTGCGCGAATATATCTTCATGGTTTTATGGCTGTGCGCAGGCGAAGTCAAAACAATTTTTATGTCGCTGTCAAAACAGTAGCCTCATCACATTCATTTATTCAAATTAGGCTGAGAATCAGCACATTTTGAACATAGTTAAGAACAAATAGAGAGAGAAATTAAAAAAAGAACGTTTATTTGCGGTAAACAAGACGCAAAAAAGAGCTTAAAACACAAAAATTAGAAAAGGTTGGGGGAAGCATACGTCACATCCACGCAAAACTATCGCTCAGCATTATGCTGAGACCCTATGCAAGACAGAGCCCCAGCGCTGGTTTTCAGCAACAGCCGGCGCTGACGTAATGACGTCGACCACGTCAAAACACGTCCCCATAACGCCAGCCAGTCACCACATCCTAGTGGTTGAGTGGAGAAGAAGAGTCAGGAACACGTCTTTGACAGGCTCCATCTAAAACTTTATATATGTCATATTAACTCCCGCGGTTAGTGCACATAAATATACTCATCCTGATCCATCGTAATCACGATTGGTGGCGCGTCAAAGCTGATACCATGTAAAAATTACATAATTTGTGTTACACGTTACGAGGTACCTATCTACCGCAACAATGGTGGCCTTAAAACAATCATAGGAAATCTTGTTAAATACAACTTAGGAAAAAGCTAAAACATGAACAAAAACTCACAATACATAGATTTTAAAGTAAAATTCTTCACGTAATGGCGTGTAAAGTCCTTCATACAGTGTGGGAACTGACCTTACAATCCATTGTGAGTTCTGAGTCAACCGGTATGCGTATGGAACCACGATGTGTTGTAGAAGACAGATTAAAGAATTGTATTTTAGTACCTACTAGAGCTCTTTGTGAAGTAGCTTGTCCGAGGAAGTACTAACACCATGTCCTCTTCTGCCGCCAAGCAGCGGTACTGCAGTGTTGAAGGATGTGGGCAATGGGCGCCGGTGTAATTAGACACATGTTGTTTCAGAATGGCAACGCATCTGCTACAACTACAGAGTGGCAGTTCCCGTATTTTAAAAACGCTCGCATTCTAATCTCAGTTGCAGGCCTCGTCTCATTTAAAAGCGATTGTCGCGGTCAATGTCACTTTTGAAAACTGAAAAGCGCCCTCTGTCAACGCGACCACGCGTTCGTGTTCACCGAACAAAATTGACATATGAACGCGAGGATCGCTTCAAAGCCCCCCAGTACACGTTGGGCGAGCGCGCTCGGTCAATGCAAATCAAACGGCAAAACTCGCAAAAAGGCCCAGTATTCAAAAATACCTCAAATTAACCTACTTTTCTACAAGTTTTTGACATTGATAGTCGTTGAGATGATTTTACGACTAGATTTTGAATGTTTAAATAAATACTTGAATTGGGCATCTGGTATTGCAGATGTCCTTACGCACTTGACCACTTATCGTCAGGTGGGCTACCCATTTATTAGCCATACCCATGTGATATTTGATCCGGATTTCTAAAACCGGGACTTTGCATAGGTCGCCGTTGCTACCCAGTCTGTAATCTGCCTTACTTTTGTCTGGGCAGCCCGACTATTACCGACGTAGACAGTCGTCCCAATAAAGTACCTACTTGGCTACAACAGTGTAGGACCTCCAGGATATTATGTCAACCTTGAAATATGGCTATGGTTTTGGCAAAAGTGGATGTACTTAAGCTTACAAGATATGGCGGAATATGGCTTAAAAGCTTTTAGTTGTAATAGTGAAAGTTAGTATGTAAACTGAACCCTTTTAGGGATAATAGAGCATTTTCACAAGGCGTTCGTCAAGTTTGGCTTCGCTATGTTAAATACATATGGTATCCGGACACATGAAGCTTAGAAATAACTGTCAGAGGTATGAGTGACGGATAAGTTCTGCAAAACCGAACAACAAGTTCATGTTGTGGTGAAAACCCACCACCAACACTGGGTTAGCCAGTCATCAGGTCGGAAACAAATCTCTGGGAGGGTGGCGCTGTTCGGACAGGACAACGTCTGTCAGGCCCGCTAATACATATATACAAATTTAATAGGATATGATTAGTTTGGAAGAATGAATGAAATGTAACACTTTCACAGATTAGAAAACAAAAGAAAATCATAATGTATCAAAATATAACGACTCAGTCTCGTTACGACTAACCCATCATTGTTTGGGACCGTTGACCTTACCAATTTAGGTGTTGCGGCCATGTGACAGTTAGCGGCAGAAATACCACTTAAAATGTGTGGTGACAAACTCACGCACAATACTGGCAGTTGTTTTTGAGACTTAATCGTCGGTGTGCTATCAAGTCATTTATTCAAACTAGGCTGAGAATCAGCGCTTTTTGAACGTCAAAATGACATAAGACAGTCCCCCTAAACGCCCGCCCTTCACCACTTCCTAATGCTTTAGCTAGAGAGAACGTGGCGCAACAAAGTCCCCAGCAGTATAGTCGTCTGTTAAGTTCGGATTCTCTACAATGCTATGTAAACGATTGTTTTGTAATAAAACATTGCAAAACAAACATTTTGCTTACTGATTGAAGTCCTCATGGTCAGCAGTCGCGCTTGCGACAATTAAACTAATATGGTTGTCACTACACCAACAACGAGACAGTCATCATCTGCCTTGTCTTTTCCCAATTGTGTTGCGGCCGGCTTCCAGTCGAATCCGGATGCAGCTGAATACCAGTAGTTTACATGGAGCGACTGCCTATCTGACCTCCACAACCCAGCCAACCACTCTTGATCATTGAAATACTGGTAAACCTTGATAGAGTCTGGCCACGCTAAGTCTGCATAAGTAAATAAACGATGGAATTTGAAAATCTATAGACGGCAACACCATCCTGTCGACTTTACGAAAGAAGAATTTGATACTTTGTTTGTCTTTTTGTTTTTGATAGGTTATTTTGTTTATATTCTGATTTTTTCCTGGTAAAGAATAGTCACTTTAACACGATGCAGTGTGGATTTGATACATTTTGATCATCGTATGAAGGTAGAGCATAGGTATGACCTTGTCTATTACACATAATCTATTATGCAAAATCATCGTATGAAGGTAGAGCATAGGTATGACCTAGTCTATTACACATAATCTATTATGCAAAATCAAAAGGCAAAATATCAAAATCATTAGATCTATTTATAACCCCGAAACTGACATAACTGACTGATGTAAAAGTATACCATATATCAAACTTTTTAGGGTTGCCCATTTATTCCATTGCAGATTTAGCGTGACCAGACTCTATTTTGGCTGATGTTGCGTTTGTTTTACACATTTTGTTGGAAGTCAGTCTTCTGTTTTGTCCTTGTAGGTGGTTACCGCGACGATGGTGGGTGGAAGGCTATAAATAGCCGAAAGTAGGTAAAGAAAGGTGGTAGGGGGCGCTACAGGCTGCCAAGTTGGGAGGTAGAACGGTTGTCTTAAAGTTTGTGACATATTTATTAGAAATGGTAAGAATTGTTTGTTCTGCGTTTTATCCAATCGTAAACCTATTAGTCTGCAAGTATACCTAGATCTTGCCGTTCCTCAACTATGTTAAGAGCGGCTGAATGTTCTAGATATTTTACGAAACTAAATTCGGCTGAGCACCCCAAATAATAAAATTAACCAGGAAGCCAGATTTTAGGCTAGTGTTAACTGGTTAAGTAGGCTGATGTCCCACCATCCATCCATCGAAGCCTAATACTAGACATCGCGAGAATAGAGATGATGACAAAAAAATTGTCCTTCATGTAGATTATGAAAAAATTAAGTTTACGTATTTTTTCTTTTTTTACCCGACTGCCCCAGAAGGAGGGTAATGTTTTTCGAGAGTATGTATGTATGTCTGTCTATTTCTTTGGCACGCTCTGTAGCCTAAACGGCTTGATGGATTTTAACTTATGAGGTGTTGTTAGAAAAAAAAAAACTAGTAATGGGTCAATCAAATATATATATATATATTAATAAAACTAAAAAGCTTGAAATAAAGCAAATTATCTAAAAAAAACAATTTTAGATAATTTGTTTTTTGTTATTTTAAACAATTTTTACGTTATCAAAAGATTACGGCGATACATAGAGTTAAAATGTGCCATGACGTCACGAGTTATAGATTTTATACTTACTTGTGACGTAGCGACCTCCCACTCCAACTTTAATGCGTTTTATCTAAGTATTTTTTTATTAACTGACTGACGGACTAAATAGAATTTCTTTTTTTTGACCCAGGCATCATCCCTATTATGATGACCGATAATGATTGTACACATTACGTCTTTCTCAAATTGCATAAAAGCAAAGAAAGAATATATTGCCAAGTAACTGGACTAAACTGCATTTACAATATCATAGACACAGCTTCAAAAGTCCAGTAGCAAAACTAAAAGTTGGCTCAATATATTTTGCTTGCATGGACTGTAGCACCGGAAGCGACAGGTCATAGACTGCCAAGACGAGGTCAGCATTGTCGCACTTGTTACGCTTCCCTACTCTGAGCCAATTTTGTTACACCATCGCCAATCGTGCAGCATAATTAGCCTATAACATTTCCACTACTCGGACACAGGCCTCCACTCTTTGGGAATTCAAATTATGTCTTTCACATAAACATAGGCACTTATGAAACGTCAGAAGCTAGGTGCACGGTTCCAATTGGTCGTTTCCTATAGAGAAGAGCCGGTATGAAACTACATGGTTACCTACTCTTTTAAAAATGGCTATTGCAGTGTTTTCAAATTACACTGTTAAGCTATGGGAGGACAGTGTAGGCCTGTCAACAAGTACCAGGTATTTAACAATATAGAAAATGGTCAACAAAACGAACCATCTATGAGTGGGTTATAATCCATCACGCGGGCCCAGCGTGAGTTGGTGGATGTCACAAGTGTCTTCAAATTTTTGGTTCTAGGGCACCAATCGTGTGATAGCTCTTATTTTTTATTTCCTTTCCGTATTTTGAATAAGCTGTCTATCTATTTATAGCCTGCCACGTTTTCCTTAAAAAAATACCTACATTGCAAGGAAATGATTGAGTCAGACTTTGAGGAAAAAGTTAAAAATAGGTGCAGAATAGGAAGCTTTGGGAGAAGAAAATAGCTGTATTAATATAATAAGTAACAGCTAGGAGTATGGGCTTGTGCCCCGTTGATGGCAATATGCACCACCACGTCGACCGTTTCTGTGCTTCTTGCATCCTCCTGCGGTCTTCACTAGGACATCGGCCTCTCAACGCTATGTCTTCCGGTACGCGGTTGCCACTCCAGATCCTTTCGGCCCCATCCGCCATCTGTTCTGCGAGCAATGTGCATTGCCTACTGCCACTTAAGTTTCGCGATTCTTCGGGCCGATTACCTTGGTTCTCCTACGGATCTCTTAATTTCTGATTCGATCACGTAGGGAAACTCCCACTCCATTGCCCTTTGGGTGACTTTCAGTCTTCTAATGAGGCACATTGTGAGTGTGAGGTGAAATGTGTTAACACTAAACACCTATTATTATATATGAGACCTATAAAATCAAAAGCAGCTAAATCGAAGTCTGTCAAATATTCAGGAAGCTACAAAAACGGATATTTTTGTCTTGCTTTTGATTGTCATTGGTTGGCATATAGGTGTTTTTGATGCCAATATTGGTTTTTGAACTGAATTTGCTACGGACCTAACTGCATTTGTAGTCAAATGAGTACATCAAAGCGTGTCCAAGTAACTAAATTAGATGCCGCCATAGTTAACTCATTTTACGACTTTAAGGCGTTTAGCTGCCTTTGATTTTATAGGCCTCATATCTTTTTACCTATCTCTTGGCGTTTGTGACATACATAAATTCAACGTGGTTACATCAACAATTCTTTTTAAATTCCCTACATCCCATAAGAATGAAAGCGTCGCGTATCTTATTTGCATTGAAAATTAAACACGTCGAATATCCGTCGCGTAACTTTCGGCAGATGTGTCGCTACGCTTAGCACAAATTACGCCTCGGGGAACTGAGAATTTCCTCATTAAAATATCTTGATCAAACATAGGGATCCACGCTCAGTCAGCATTCGCACCGGGCGGCGACTTGCAATCACTTCACATACCAACGAGACGAAACTTTGTATACATGTTTTTTAAATCATATATCTTCACTCAGTAACACTAACATGCTTCACTATTTCAGTTTTTGTCCGAGATAAGATGAAATCTTTTTTTATCAAGAATAACATTGTTGTAAAAAATATTACGCAATGTTTACCTATATTAGTCATACTTACCTTCGTATTTCTTCGGATTCAAGAAAAACATACCCAACTTTGAAGAATACTGAATATTTATTTACCATAATGACTTACTGAGAACCGACTCTTTGAAAGTTGAAAAATAAATCTTTTTTTATTATGCCCATATTCTAAGTATCGACGTCATTTTGTTATTTACTAGCGACTTGCCCGTGTTACGCACGGGTGCAGTGACGACATGTCAAAACATTGAGATTTCTGTGCGGTATCAATCTGCGTAATCTTTTCCCAACTATTTTGGGGTTGACTTCCAGTCTAACCGAATGCAGGTAAATACCAGTATTTTACATGGAGCGACTCCCTATTAAATCTCCACAACCTAGTTACCGAGTAACACGATACCCCTTGGTGTTCTTTCTGTGCTATATCCTATACTTTTAAACGAGCAATATTTGTAATATGCATTTCATGAAATAGAACATCGATCGCTGGCCACATCATGATGTGGTCTGGCCTGATCATGAATACTCAACGTTTGACGATATGTACAGTTAAATGCACGACTACTTCATGATGTGGCCAAACATCTCAAAATCACGTTCTCGAAAACGGCTCTAACAATAAAAGATGCAATAGCAATAAAAGATGCAATATAGGGGTTTAAGGCTGCCTGTCCACTGAAGCGGAGCGAGGCAGCGGAGCGGAGAAATGTGCCAAATACTAATCAATAGCATCTAAACTCCGCTTCACAGCTCCGTTCCTATTGGTTAATATTGGCACATTTCTCCGCTCCGCTGCCTCGCTCCGCTTCAGTGGACAGGCAGCCTTAAACCCCTATATTGCATCTTTTATCGAAATCTTTAGAGCTGCTAGAGCTCCTCTTCAGTGAACAGGCAGCTTTAGGGTACGAAAAATTGATGTAGCTAGGTCTCATATCTGGGAAAATTTGTTTTCTCTATTTTCACCCGAGCTGAATATAAATGAATTATACACATAAGGAAACCTTCCGGAATAAATGCTCTAAATGATGGTGAATCCATTGTTTAGTTTAGAAGATCTCAGCGGTCACACAGATAAACACGAAAAGCGACTTAGTTTTAATACTATGTACATGATAGATATGACTTACTGAGAAAATGAGAACCCACTCTTTGTAGGTAGTTTTTTTTTTTTTTTTATAAGCTTTAAGGCTCTTTCAAACAGGCGCGACACGCGACGTGACACAAAGACATCGCTCGTCGCGCGACGAGCGGTGTCTTTGTGTCGCGTCGCGTGTCGCGCCTGTTTGAAAGAGCCTTTATTTGGAATATCGACGCCATTTAATAATTTTAATAAATTTTATTGTGGATGGCTATAAGAGTAGGAGAAGGCCGTAGAACCTATGGATGGATTTTGCGACCTGATATGATCACTGGGTTTTGTCAACGGAAGAATAGACAAACTGACAGTTAAACAATCACAATCTGTCATTTTTGTCTATTCTTCTCGGTCGATAAAACCCGTAGAAAACCCGTTTCTATGGTTGTCACGCTACGCGTGCTGATAGGGGATGAAAAGAGTTGATAGAGAATAATAGAAGATATGCTGCGTAGTCCTCAAATAAATTTAGAGCACTAGTGTTAAGAGTATATACTTCTGTAAATGTGAAAGTTTGTAAGGATGGATGGATGTTTGTTACTCTTTCACGCAAAAACTGCTGAACGGATTTTGATGAAATTTGGCACACAGATAGTTTATAACCTGGATTAACACATAAGATACTTTTATCACGATATTACCACGGGATCGAGACTTATGCGCGTGAAACCGCGGGGCGCAGCTAGTACATACATAAACTCACGCTGTTTTCTCATGGGGGTAGGCAAAAACTACAGAACGCCGCTTGCTACGATCCTTATACATCATTTTCTTAGCACAACAACACATAAAACTGACACAGACACGTTGCCGTTTTCAACTTTTTTAATTCGTTATTTAAAATGGGAACAATCGAGGCTGAACTAAAATTTATTACTTAATTAATGTTATTTTTCTCTACTTAGTAACAAGAAAAAAACTTGTTTAAAACAAGTCTTTGATAAAAATGTATTTTATTCAGAATAATTAATAAAGGCTATATAATATGCAAATGCCTAACGCGTTTATTCACATCTCAAAGGAAGCTGAATTGATGAATGTGCAGTTAAATATCGTCATAAACCGTCTAGTTTTACAATGTTTTACCCTAATATAATCCAGTATGTGGTAGTTAGAATGCGGACGACGAAATGGCATTTGGAATGAACACAAAACCTTCAAAAAGATCGAATAAAGAATCTATGTCATTCGAATTTAGTTATTAGACAAGATTTTGAGAGACTACTAAAGGCGGTGTTAACTGACTTCAAAGACCAACTACCAACCTGACCCCACGGTATTAATTTCTCTAGTACTAAGTTGTAGAATTCGTAAATTCGGTAACAAACATAAATCTCACATACGCAAACAGCCGAAACAACTATCTTCAAGGCACACGACCACTTTTTTTTAAATAGAGACTGGTCACTCACTCTGCCAATCCGCCAACTGTGTTGCTGAAATAAAACTAAAACAACCCCAAAAACATTCTAAAAATATAATAATTCATTATGAAAAAGATGCCTTTTTGGTCTAGTGATCGCAAACGCGACAGACGAACCTGACCCTTGGGATCGATTCCCAAGTCGGGCACGGTGTTGTTGGGTTTTTCCTTCAGGAAATTCTCAGTAGCAGGTCGGAGATCGAACCTGTTGCCGGGAACTGTCAATCAATAGACTCGCCTTTATTACATGGTACTTAGTCGACAACAGGAGCGGAAAAATGTGCCAAAATTAACCAATAGAATTTTAACTCCGCTTCTGAGCTCCGCTCCTATTGGTTAATATTGGCACATTTTCCGCTCAGCTGCCTCAGCCTTAAACTGGGTGAAATATGGGTGTGCTTTACACATATGTTTAATTACTTCCTGGGAATACGGGTTTGTTTGATCTAGAAAACTCTTTTTTTTTCATGTACAAACAAATAATATAATTTTTCCTTACAGCCGGCCGTGGGCCCCTCGGGGGCCATCAGCAAGGTGCACAAATCGGACAGAAAGATCGGTCATCGTCGAGTCGGCGAGGGTGGCGAGATCACCTACAAGAAGATACAGTCCTCGCAGATTATGGGATCTATACAGCTCGGTAAGTCGAATAAACTTTAAGAAGGCTTTTGTGCAAAACAGTCCAGCGGGATAATTGCGTAACACACACAAGATGGCAATTTCTTTCATTTTGACAGTTACGTTCATTGCTTTATTTACGTTTTTGACGAATTTTTCAAACCTATGAAACAATAGATTAGGAAATTCTTTCAAAACCCTCGAGATTGTGATTGAAAGTGTATTACACAATCAGGGTACGTGCAAAATAGTACTTGTATGTGCAAAATAGTCCTTGCATGTGCAAAATAGGCGATTTATGTTGAAGAAATATAATAAAGGTTTTCGTGCAAAATGGTCCTTGTATGTGCAAAATGGGTGAAACGTTGGCACAGTGCTCAAAGGAAAAACTTCCGTTACTGTGTCTTTTATGTATTTTTATTTGTGCACACTACTTTTTCATGCAGAAATCCTATCCTAGGTTGTTATTCAAAGACACTCTTGGGTTATGAAATCTGTACCCAATATTCTGATATAGCTAACCCATTGCAAAATCATGGCTTTAAGAGACGAGATCTTCGTCCTGCAGTGGTACAGGGTTTTATTAGGTACATACTTTAGTATGTGCAAAATAGGCGTTGAAACCGTGGGTTTTTCAGCTTTACGGCACTACATCTTTATACTATGCAAATGACACTGGTGACTACTCATTTCCAACTAATTAAAGTCTAATGATAATGGCGAAACGTCATTGCCACATGTGACATTCACGTACATATTACGTGTTATGTATAGATTGTATTTACATGCCAATAGAGACCATTACATACCATATAATGTATTCTTTTAGTGAGTGGGTAATTATGTGATGACAGGCCAATCGCTGATTGAACTTTGTAGCATTATTATGAGCAGAATCTGTTTGACTTAGTCGCCGTAATCTGCGATTTTGTTATTGTTTAAAATTCAACCTTCATCATCATCTTCCTGTCCTTGTCCCGTGTTACGTGGGGTTGGCGCACCACTTTTTTTCTTTCCATTTCCCCTGTCAACCGTCACGCTATCGTTCACTCCCTTTTCTTTCATATAATTTCTCACACAATCCATCCATCTTTGCTTAGGCCTTCCTCTCCGTCTCTGTCCAACAACATTTAAAATTTAACCTTCAATCATCGAAATAAAGTCGAAAGCTTTTTAACTCACAAACTGCAGGCTGGCGAATACAGCAGTACTATTATTTTTGAAAGCTCCTCCAGGGAAGTCTACCACCATACCTATTTCTGCCGCCAAGCATCGTTACTTTGTTCCGAGTTGAATGGTGTGGGTGGCGGTCAGTTTAGTCAATTTAAACAATAGAGGAACGGCATAGGACTTGATGGCAGAAGGGAATTCCTTTGCTTCATTTCTGCTTTTCAGGATACCTTGATCCCTAAAATTTTGAACCTGCTCGATGAGTCTTAGTGCTTGTTTACTAAAACGAGGACCCATACAATAGAGTTTATCGTGTTTTCTGAAACCTTCTTAAAATACATGTGTCGTGTAGGGATCGCAAAAAAGTCAGACTGGTTTATTTTCAGATGTAAAAGGTGTACCTTGGTCCGTGTCCTTGTTATGCTGTCTGTCCTCTACGACCCTAGTCATGGATGGCAGACGATATATTTCTCTTCGTGGTAAACTATATACGTTATGTTCGAAGGAATCCCACTGGCATACTATATCTTTAAAGGTACCAGACAAAATTCTACAGATGATGACGTCTTTTTAAACATGGCTGTTTAATTAAAAACCACCATTCGTATAGATACTTTGGAGATTATTACTCTCATGATGGGATCGTGGCACGCCCGGACGGAGATGGCGGGATGAGCTAGTCTCCTTTGATACACATGGGTTCTTGAAGCTCCACAAAGGAGGAGTGGAAGGAGAGAGGAGGGCTTTTACCCAGCATTAGGACAATACAGATTATAAATAAACTAGTTTCTGTCCGTATTCAACTAAAAACCACTTTATTCGTATATAGACACTTTTGAAACTACTACTTTCATGATAGGGAATTGCATCGTGGCAGGCCAGACGGTGATGGCAGAATGAGCTAATCTCCTTTGATAAACATGGGTTCTTGAAGCTCCAGAAAGAGAGAAGTGGAAGGAGAGAGGAGGGCTTTTACCCAGCATTAGGACATTTCTGCTGCGTAAAATTTCTGGTCCCGATCCACTCCGACGCATCGCTTCGCATCGCTCGCCCGCGCTATTACTTCTTTTAATTTTTAGCATTCTTTCTGACTTTTTGTCGTTTTGCTCGGCTCGTAAGGGTCATTGCGAGACATTGCCCATAGCCTTCCTCCAGAATTAGGCTATCAAGTACAAAAAGATTTTTTCAAATTCAACTGAAGGTTCGTGCAGACCAGCGCGATATCGCGGGCGCTACAGGCAGCGCGACCCTTGTAGCGCGTTGATAGTTGATAGTTTCAGAGATTAGCGCGTTCAAACAAACAAATAAACAAACTCTTTAGCTTTATTATTACTTTATAGATAAATAAAAAGATATCACTACAAACACGTTATGGCATTGACTATCGTCGAAACCGATGTTAAAGAGACGTATGTTATAATGAATGTCGCGATTCCATACAAATTATTTATATTTTTATTCCATATAATTATTATGTAGTCGTTGAAGTGAAGATTAGTAATCCGTTGGTCTCGTGGTTACGAGTGCGACTGCTGAGTGTGGAGTCCTGGGTTCGATTCCCAGGTCGGACAAAGTGTAATTGGGTTTTCCATTAGGTTTTTTTTACTAACAGGTTAGGCCGTTGGTCCTGCGCCTGATTTCTCCAGTCGTGTCGGATTGCCGTCCCATCGGACTATGAGAGTGAGGGAAGACAGAGTGCACCTGTGTCTGCGCACACACTTGTCCACTATAATATCTCTCGCGCCAAAGCCTAGTCTCCGTTGAGATTTGCCGCCATGGCCGAAATTCGGTCTGGAGGACTTTTATCACTACTCTTCACAGACTACTCCTATTCCAATATTATTAAAAATCGTTACTGTTAAGCCACAAAAACCACAATAAATTATACCAGTTGATATTCTTTTTCATTTCAAGGTATTAATAACGTAACCCATATTTAAAATGAAAGAAAGAAAGAAAGAAAATATTTTATTTGGGACACGCACAGGAAGTACTAAACATAATAAAAAAAAGGAACAAACATTAACAAAATTAACCGTTTTATTTCCAACGGTTTTGCGTTGACCTGAGACATTTCAATGTTTTTCACACGCAACCGTGGGTTTTAGTATGAGAATTAGGCACTTTAACGTATACGGCAATTTAGCTTAGCAATTAATATGAAATCTAACTATACTAACATTTACTATACATTTTAACAGCGAATCAATTTTCACACCTCCCTTTGAAGACCTAGGCCAAATATTTTTTGACATTCGGATAGCTCATGACCTAAACAGCTGCCATAAAGAAAATTAATTAAAAACAAAAAAAAAAACAGTGCCACTCCGGGAGTGCCGACAGAAGTGAAAACTAAAAAAAAAAACTTCCAAAACCTTTAAAGTAAAATTACTTGCATAGAACATTGATCCGTAACGTAATATAAATAAAGAGCACAATCGCATTTACAAAAATGAGGTGTCGGTAACGGTGTCGCGAGTTTAATTGTTTTTTCCCATCTCAAAAATGCCCAACGCGCCTCAAGAAGTTTTCAGTTCAAAAATACAAATTCGAGAAATTTTGCGGGTTATTATTATTACAATAAAATAGTACCGAAGTTAAAACTGTACATGATGCCGAAAAATAGTTTTTAGAATTTTGTCCGTTTGTCTAAATGTATGTCCCGGATTGGCGCAAAAACGGCTGAATGAATTTGGATGAAATTTAACATATATAGTTTATAACCCGGGTTAACACATAGAGTACTTTAATCCCGGAAGTACATCCTCGTGTGATATTTTCCGACATCCATGTGGACGAAGCCAGGGGAAAAACTAGTTTCTACTTAAAACTACTTAAATTACTGTTTCTACTTTTTTCTAAAATATTGCCGAACTTCTTTGGTCTAGCGGTCGTTAGCGCGTCTGCTGAGCATAGTCCTAGGTCGAGTTTTGAGTCCCGTTAGGAAATCTTCGGATTATGTTTACGGTCTTTGCGTTCTGTAGTTTCTGCCTACATAGTAAAAAAAAAACCTGCCAAGTGCGTGTCGGACTACGCACAATAAATACGTTTAAGATCCTCGCAACAAGCTCTTTCATTTGATATGTCACACGGTACTGTTAGCTAAACTTTTATAATTTTTTTGTTTGCCCCCAAAAGTGACCCCCATATTCAAAATTCATTTATGATACACGTTCATGTTTGGGTCATAAATACATATGTGTACCAAATTTCAACTTAATCGGTCCATTAGATTCGGAGCAAATTGGCTGTGACAGACGGACAGACAGACAAAACAGACACACACACACACACGAGTGATCCTATAAGGGTTTTTTCTTTTTGAGGTACGGGACCCTAAAAATAGACCGTAGTGCATGTCATTAGCCTCTAACGCTTTCCCATTTTACGTAATTTTTTTAGGTTGACTCATTCAAGGCAACGGTCCATCTCAATAATTGTCGTCTGATTCTTTAAGTTTACATCCAAATCTTCTAGTACTTTCTATCTATGTTAGTAGTACTTGTACAACACATTGTTGAATGTCAATAAACAAGCGTTTAAAGCCATTACATTGTTTATTTACTCGATTCGCCGATCCAACGTCACACGTAATGATCAAGGCCGTGCGATTAATGGTTCGTATCATCTGATTGCTACAGTATAGTGATAGGACTGCGGAAAGTAATTGGAATGCTTTTTTCTTTCTTGTTTTTGTTTGACATGTAAACGGCTCCCACGGGGGCTTACCATACACTATTATAACAAACTAGCATTTGCCCGCGGCTTCGCCCGCGTGGATGTCGGAAAATATCCCACGGGAACGTACTACCGATACCGGGATTACATTCCTAATAGCCGAGGAAAAGGTCATTGACTCCTACCGCTGCGCCCGCGTTGCCGTCAACCATAATTATTTTGTTACGCGTAATTTTGAATCTGTGATATGTTTTAAACCATTCATTTAAATGAAATGATGTCAAGGCATATTTCACTCTAACCTGATGCAGCTGAATAGCAGTATTTCACATGGAGCGACTACCTGTCTGACCTCTACAACCCAGTTACTGGGTAACACGTTTATAATAGACCAATATTAGGATGTGCGGTGCAATTGTTACTTGTTAACTTCTACAATTGTTATCTACTTCCTTGACCTGCCCTGAACATCCTGTATCCTATAAATGAACACACACACCATGAACATCTGCAATTTTTTTTTTTTTTTTTTTTTTAAGCTAAAATGTGTAATGTTTTAGATTGTAAAATGTAAGTCAAATTTGCTTGTCATTTTTTTGAAATAATAATTATTTTCTATTTTAGAAATAAGAAGTGAAATTGCAATAAAGTGACAACTTTAAAATTGCTTTACTTGCACTTTCTCCTTTATGAAAGAAAGTTATTAAATTTCATGTGACTTGTAGCAGCAAGCTCTTGTGTTGGAATTATCGCATCTATTTTGGTCGCCAAGCAGCGTTGTTATAGGTGTGTGGTGGGGTTTGCCAGTGTAGTTCGGGCACTTGAAATATTTCAACTTTGTCTCTTAAAAAAAAAGCATAATATTTTTATTTCACATAAACCTACATGGGCACTTATGAAACGGCAGAAGCTAGGTGCACGGTTCCAATTGAAAGAGCCGGCAAGAAACTCCACGGTTACTCTTTTAGCTCTCTTTTTTTCTCTGGGAGAGCAACGCACCCGTGATACCTCTGATATTGCAAAAGTTTATATAGCCGACGGTGACCAGTTACCAACAAGTGACCTCTGCCCAAAATCATATAAAAACCAACGAATTTAATATTCAGTCAGTTTACCACTTGTACGTGAACGTAACCTATCCTGCTGTTGAGTGACGGTCGCTGCGTTAAACACGAACTAAACTCAATGCATTTATTTCAATTAAACCATTTACAGGCACTTTTGAATTGTTAGAGTCGGTCAGTTAGTCGGAGAGTTGAAGCTAGTTATATCCTCAGGTCGATCAAATTGTTATTGGAATTTTCCAAGCACACGAATCTCAATTGCATCCCTTTAGATGACAATAGACTAGCCCTTATACAATAATATAAAAAAAAACATTGTCCGATCCGAAAGGGCATAATAGGCACAACTAGGTACTGCAATAATATTAAAATAAAGTTTTTTTTTTTAAATTATTTTTTTAATTATAATAAAAAAGTTATTGCTATTTCAAATTCACATTTTTAGTACCAAAATTACCCCAAACCCATTAAATAGACACCCGCTGCTCAACGATGGCCGCCCGCGCCCCATGTAAATAGCCCGGTAAAATTCCCCATTGAAAATAAATGTGCGATATTTTTTTTCCTTTAAATTACCACATAAATAGACTCAGTAGGACACCTATCAACACCTTCACGGATCGGACGGGTTTTTTTACATGTTGTTTAATGGTGGGTCATTAACTGGCGAAATCTGTCTGTACCTGTACTACACTTCTGCATACTCCTTCGTGGGATACAGGCGTTCATACTCCTTCGTGGGATACAGGCGTTTATACTCCTTCGTGGGATACAGGCGTTATAAGTAGTCGTGATGATAAGGTAACCTTAACACTGCGACGTATAAAACCGATAATTTTCCGCTACCGTTACTAAACAGTTTATTTTGTAAACAAACCCGTAGGATGTTAGCTTGTGTAATGGTTAAAATTAGATCGCCGACTGTGGGTTGAGTTACGAAGGAGGAAGATAGTGGATGTGGCAATTTTTGGGAAGATTCTTTTTAGCATTTTTTACATTTGACGACGTTATGTGGGTCTTGAAGTTCACCATCATCCTCCTCTCCTTATCCAAATTTTGTTGGGGTCGACACAACAAGTCTTCATCTCCCATACATTTCTTATTAGCATTCATCTCTGAAGTGGTCCCCTTTCTAGCCATATCATCTTTCACACAATTCATCCATCGTTCCTTCAATCTTCTGCTACTTCTAAAGTCATCCACATTTGTATTAAAACCTACCTCACATGTTCCTCGTTCCTCTGCCCATATCATGACAATCGATTTGGTCTGAAGACTGCCGCTGATATCAATCCACCCGCATTGGACCCGCTTGGTCGATTCGCGTAGTGGATTACGGCCCACTCACCGCTCACAGACAAGAAGCCCGAGTCCCAGCATAATTATCGGCCGACTAGTGGTAACAGCCGCATCTCGAATTCTAGGTTCGAACCCCCGTGTTCCTTCGGTTGCCCTGTTGCCGGGGCAACGATCTCCCTTTCGGTTTTCTTTGCACCCCCGGCTGGCATTGGCCCTAACGGACCCCGTCAATTCCACTGACATCTCTTTGAGGCGCGCGTGGAACACAACCCGCCGTCGACCCGGACCTGGTCCTTATCGGGCGGTGAGCTACCCATTGCTCACCGTCCGCAAACCCGCGCTTACGGTGGCCGAAAGTCGGCCTGCGATTCCCGACGATCTGGGGGTCCCCTCCTGCGGCGGTTAGGGGCGTGAGGGCGCGAAATTTGCCTCTCCCTCACGCGTCCCGCCTCCTCCTTCGCGAGCATTACCGCTTCGTAGAAGGAGGTTACGGCCTCCCATTTCCTCTCGCTCCGTACCATGGCCTGAACCAGGGCCGGACGCGAGAGATAACCGCCGCCGATCGCCTCCACGTAGGTTCAAACCCTGACAGGCTCTTTACTTTGTCTAAAATATGTCATCACCACTACTCTCAAAACAGTGAAGGAAAACATCGTGAGGATACCTGCATTTCCTGGAACCAAAAATTCGAAGATATGTGTCATCTACCAACCCGCACTGGGCTCGCGTGATGGATTACGGCCCACTCCCTCTCACCGAGAGGAGGCCGTGGCCCAGCAGTGGGAACACAGTATGTGGTTATGTATGAACATATCGACTAGAATCATCATAAGTCACTTGCAAACGCATAAAAGATAAAAAACGTACTAGAAAAAGCATAAAAACAATGATGACTCATGTTTATTATGTAGATATTTTCTACACATTCTTCCATGTGTAATACAAAATTATGTATATATAGTTTACGATGACAACTGTTTTGTAATGTTCCTATTAACGATTTAAATTATAACTTTTATGGTTTTCCTTGTCTTAGCACAGGTCATGATGGATCAATGTTTTATGGAAAAGTGACGTGTTCAAACAAGGTAAACATTAATATGTGCTACAAGAGGATTATGAAATTTTCTTGTTATGATTCTAGAAAATTTCTCAGGAATATACAGCCGTGTAGTCACGAATACACTTGCCAGTAACTTTCGCAAGTGTATGCTAGTAGCTTGCATGCCATTCTGATGTGACCTATATTTTGATTTAAAAGAGTGTCCGTGGAGTTTCTTGCCCGTTCTTCTCCATAGGATCCTACTACGCTTTGGAATAGGCAACTAGCTTCATCTTTCTAAATGACCGACCGACCCCTTGACAATTCAAAAATTGGTTTAATTGAAATGAACGCTTTCGAGTTGAGTTGACATACTCTTGCTATCTATCACCAATTAGAATTTGTTATGACAATGGTATGCTAACTATTTAAAGAAAGTAAGAGAGATAAAATACTTTTTGGGACTCGTACAGCATGAACACTAACTAAGTAGTACGACACAACCCAACCACAGAAAAAAAAAATATTAAAAAAAAAAAAACTAGCACTCCGGGAGTGCCGACATAAGTGAAACCTTGAAACACCGTGGTAATCAACGCGTTGATGTCTTTTACCCCACGCACCGCGACAATCAACGCGTTGATGTCTTTTTACGGTCAAAAGGTGGTGTCATCACGGTGTAGCGAAATCAATGGTTTAGTCTCATCTCAAAAATTCCCAATGCACCTAAAGAAGTTTTCACTTCAAAAACTGCATAGTTTTATGCAGGTCGCTTGCTGGCATGTGGAATTCTTGGCTTATGCGATATCCATACTATAATCCCTCCATGTCACAGTTATAGCACTAACCGTAATGTTATGGTTCATCTGTGTATTGAACAAGGTCGATTTAATTGACGGATGAGCGTCCTTAAATGTTCTCTACCTATATCACATTCAGCTGAAGGTGTAGCTTGGCAAAAGAGTAGGAAAAAAACCGACTATAATAGCCAACTACGCAGGAGATAGTGTACAAGTCTGTGCGTAAACACAGGTGCAATATAAATAAAGAGCACAATCGCATTTACAAAAATGAGGTGTCGGTAACGGTGTCGCGAGTTCAACTGTTTTTTCCCATCTCAAAAATGCCCAGCGCGCCTAAATAAATTTTCACTTCAAAAAGGGAAATCAAATTAAAAACCAGTTATATATGAAACTAGAAGATAGCCACCACACATGAGTAGCGCAACGAGGCATAACAGTTAACAGTAGACCACAATAGTAACAATATGACAGCACGAAGGTCAATCATCAACGGATGCTCAATGCTCATTACCGATGCCTATCAGTCATGCATTTGTTATATCTGACGAGCGTATATACAGTAGACAACACGTCTGTGGGTAACACTTTGACCTTTGGCTGGCCTAGCGTATAAGTTTCAGTAGAATGCGAGGCCAGCTTATACTGGTTTTGTTACCACTGAGGTTCGGTATACTGTACCAGCCTAGCAAGGAAATGAGCTGTGTTTATTTATAGCAACTTCGACGTGTTCACCTCAAGGATATATTTCTTGAGGTAGGTTGATCGATCATAACAGTGGAAGAGGTCAAGATAATTTGTTAATAAAAGAAAAGTGTTTAATATGGTCTTCTTCTTTTTCGTGTGGTTAGTGACCAACCTGGTGTCAGAGATTTTATGCCGCCCGTGGGCCTCTGACTTAGCTTCATATGCCGTCGAGAAATATCTCTCAGGCTTGCCGGTTTCCTCACGACGTTTTTGATTAACACGGTGAAATGTAGTGTTTGTTAGAATAGGGATGAAGCCTGGGTCAAAAAAAAAAATCTATTTAGTCCGTCAGTCAGATAATAAAATAATATTAGACACGTATTTTTTTGCTTTATCATATTAATCAAAAAATAATTAGATAAAACGCATTAAAGTGGGAGAGTGGCGGTCGCTACGTCACAAGTAAGTATAAAATCTACATACTCGTGACGTCATGGCACAATTTAACTCCATGTATCGCCGTAATCTTTTGATTACGTAAAAAAAGAAAAAATACGTGTGCAATATTTTTTAATAATCTACCAGAAGGACAAAAAAAACTATTTTTAGTCATCATTCCTATTTATTAGGGCTGCCATAAACGTCGACCAAGTCATTTGCAATAGAACTAGACAAAGATAAATAGAGTAAACCATCATTATTCATTCTCCTAAGGAGCTCGTGGCTAAGTAATAACAGCCGCACAGGTCGATCCATCAGGTTAAGCTATGCTTGCCAGGGTTGGTCCGTGGATGGGTGGCCATCTTTACATACCGAGACTCCTCCGTGCCTTGGAAAGCACGTTAAACCGTTGGTCCCGGCTGTCATTCGTGGATATTTGACAGTCGTTTCGGGTCGTCAGAAGCCCGAAAGTCTGACAACCAGTTTTAGCAAGGAGTATCGTGTTACCCAGTTACTGGGTTGTGAAGGTCAGATAGGCAGTCGCTCCATGTAAAGTACTGGTATTCGGCTGCATCCGGTTAGACTGGAAGTCGACCCCAACATAGTTGGGGAAAGGCTAGGCAGATTGATTTTGATCATTCTCCAGATCTTATCCCAATTTATTTGCGATCCGTGCAACATGTCCCTTCCATAATTTTCTATCACTCGTCATGTCGGTAGTCACCCCCTTTCTAGCCATATCATCTTTTACCCAGTCCATCCACCGTTTCTTTGGTCTTCCCCTACTCTTATAGCCATCCACAAAACTTAAGCCATACTCAAAACTCTCCTGATGACATTGAAATAAGGTTGAAGTAATGTATAAGATAAGACACATTTTGCAAGGCCTTCTGAGTTTTTGAAGAGTTTTTCACAGAGGTCGGGTTTTCAAGAGTAGTTTTTTTTTCCATATACCCTTTTTTTGTGTGGGAAATTATCAAATAACTTAACAGCGGGAGAGCGTATCAGACTCTTATTGACTAAATAAAACCCACCCGTGTTCCGGACCCCGTCAATTCAGCGTCAATTGAGGAGCTCTTTCATATAGCCTGCGCAGTGCTCATGTAAACCAGTAACCAGGTATTATCCTCAAAAAGTAAATTAAATATAGGAATGAGGAATGCCATATTATTATCTAAATCATAACAACTGCACCACGAAACATTGATATTGTATGATTCATCAAACACTAAATATAAACAGTTATGTAACTACTAGCTGTTACCCACGACTTCGTCCGCGTAGAATTCTATACATCAATTTCCTTATAACATCAGCTATCTGCCAGTGAAAGTCCCGTCAAAATTGGTCCAGCCGTTTCGGAGATTAGCCGGAACAAACATACAGACAAAAAAAATTGTTTTTGTTGTATGCGTCGTATATATTTTCATATACATTTAGTAAAAAGCTGTTATTTTGACATTACAAACAGACACTTCAATTTTATTTATTTGTATAGATAATATTATATTACTCATTGTTGTTACCTGATAATTCCTGCTATGCATATTATCGTGGTAAACAATAGTGTTAGGCCCAGAGTCCAAAGCGGAGATGTGCGGAGATGTCCGAAGCGGAGGCTAGAAGAAATGTTTTTCAGCTAGGGTGTATCCACTAAAGCTATGTGGAAATGCGTACTGGCTAGACTGGAGCGGAGCTAAGTGCTAGCTAGAGCGGAACTGAGCTGCGTGCAGCGAGCGTTAGATGTTGACCGCTCACTGCACGCCGCTCACATCTCTTCTCGTCTCCGCTGCGCGCCGTCGCCAGTTTGCGACGCACAGCTGACATCTCCGCTTGGATCGCGCCATACAATATGGTACATCTCCGCTCAGTGGTATCCACTGAAGCTGAGTGGAGAATTTTACAATTCTATTGGTTATTAACAAACACCGAAAAACCGCTTTGGTGGAGTCCGGACCTTATCGTTCTTTTAATTTGAATTGGCTGTCGAAAATTAATTAAGTTCACCAGTATATCATCCAGTGCGGTGCTTCTGAACAGACGATGACCCATCTGCTAGTGTCCCAAATGTCCGTTCACCTGCACCCTTGACGATCTGAACAACTCCTCTGACGCCGCAATGAGTGTGGCCACCTACTGTGCCGAGTATAAGATACATAGATGTAAGCTTATAAAGTTCCTACTGTTGAGACTCAACCCTCTTCTTTCTTTGAAGTTTGAGTTTACTTTGTGCCACAGAATTCTCCAGGTTTAACTATAGGCTTACTCCAGTTTTTCACCTTTTGTCTTGTCAGCACAAGCTAGACTTAAGTAACTCATTTTGTAATTAAGAGAGAACCAGATAGCTAAGGTGGAAACGGGGCTAACTGTCCAGGGTGCCCTGGGCGTTTTAGTACTTGCACTGTTCGTTTAGTAAACACCAAAGTTAAAACCATTGCTGTCAACTCAGTGTGACAGGATTGGGAAAAGGTCTTGCCGCTCGTATAGGGCACCTAAATTAATAATTTGCAGGGCACATGATGGGGCGGGTGCATGTGACAGTTGACAGCTGAAGCACATATAATTGGTACAAAATCTCATGAAACTTTCACTTTTTGTCTAATCTTGACTTGCACCCCAATTGCGTAACACACTTTCAACCACGATCTGAATGATTTTGAAGGAAATTGCAAATCCAATGCTCAAATGTTTGAAAATTATTGTGATCGATAACGTAAATGACGCAATGAATGTTGTTGAACTGTCAAAATGACGAACGAGAGACGAAGCGGGGGGAGGGTGATGCGTTGCGCTGACGGACAGTGTTCCACTCACTAGACGTTGTGACGTTGTGCATCGGCCTCTTGCGTTGCGACGTCGCACTTCGTCTCGTTGATCCGTTGTGACGACGCAACGCAAAGCACTAATGAGGCCTCACTCTGAATCAATTACCCGCTGCTTAGTCTAAGATTATTTTAGTGCAATCAATACTATTTCACTACAGACAGTATTAATCTGTGTTCCAAATCACACCGAATTCCGGCTAGACAATCACAGCACCTCACAGATTGGACAGATAAACTTATCAAAGTCTAAAGATAATTTATTTATTGGAACATGATTAAGTACTACTATCACAGATATCAGCACACGTCACAGAGTCACGACATGTGAACGGTCTACGTCACTTCTTCGATAACTTTTGTTGATCTACGTCACTGGTCAGGTTTGTTATCAGCGGTCGGTAATGACGGGTGTAAATATATGACTTTTGATATTAAGAACAGTGTGTAATGGGGATTCCGGATGTCTTGCGATGCGTGAATCTATCGGATCAAAAAGTCGATTGCTGTGAGTGTTTGCAACGGACTAAAAACCCGGATCAAACTAAACGCACCCACACGATGCAGCAACATTATTATTATGCGCTAAGGATCTATTCAAATAATTTATACAATCATGCAAATAACATTTTAGTATGACGTAATCATACTTATCTATCCCAGTCTTTAATATCCCACTGCCGGGCAAATACCACTTCATTTCGAAACTGCACAGCTTTGCGCAACGATGATTAATTAGTCTTTGTTTTAACGGTCTAGTGCGTCCCACCATCGCCTTTTTGCTAATCCTACCATAATCATTTGCAAGGCTAGTGATGTGACAGGTCAAGGTGACAGTTAGCAGTTGCTCCGCACATAGTACAGCAGACCGCTCATCAGTGGTAACAAAACCAGTATAAGCTGGTCACTATTCTATTGAAACCCCGTACAACGCTAGTCTAGCTTAAAGTCAAAGTGTTACCAACACCGACGAAAGAAAGAAAGAAAGAAAATACGTTTTTTTTTGCCGTAAACCTGACGCAAAGAAAGAACAAGTTGGGGGAAAATATGCGTCACATCCACGCAAAACGGCCATTGCTCAGCATAATGCTGCGACTCTATGCGAGACAGCTCCAGCGCTGGTTTCCTGCGATAGCCGGCGATGGCGTCGAAGTGCGGACGACTGTCAAAATCGAAAGACACTTGACTTTCCTCTAATATGGGTCATCTATAAGAGAATCGCAGGAATCTGCTGGATTCAGAAAGCACAGAACCGATCAAAGTGGCAGTGCTTGCGGAAGGCCTGTGTCTAGCAGTCGACGTCTTTCGGTTGAAATGATGATGATGATGATAAGAGACACTACTATATGAAAAGTTAAAAACCCCAGGTCTCTCCACGGAAATATTTGGCCCAAAAGGGACGACAAGAAAAATTTGTCCGTAGGTAGGTTATTAAAAAATATTGGACCCGTATTTTTCTTTTTTTACGTTACCAAAAGATTACGGCTATACATTGAGTTAAAATGTGCCATGACGTCACGAGTATGTATATAGATTTTATACTTACTTGTGACTCCCACTCCCCAACTTTAACGCGTTTTGTCTAAGTACTTTTTTTATTATTATGATAAAGCAAAAAATACGTGTCTAATATTTCTTTATTATCTGACTGACGGACTGATTTTTTTTTGACCCAGGCATCATCCCTATTAATGACGTAATCATCTTTCAATTTGCTTCTCCGAAAACACAGTCATGATTAAAGAACTTATTGTATTATTTTCGGTGCAGCGATGACTCAATACAAGGAATTCTTTCCTGATAATAATCTGAGTCAAAACAATCACGTGTTGGGGGCATTCGCCAGCCAAATTTATGGAATATGTTTCCGATTGTCAATGTGATCATTGTCAAAATTAAATGTATATTTAGATATTATACTTCATGCTTTAGGCACCTGTCCCACCGCCAGCGAGACGAGTGTTTGTGTAACAGAGTTCTCGCCGGTGCGGTAGTATGAACAGTCAGCGATCAACTATTAATATAATGCCTCTCTATTACTGATACGGGAACTACTGACTAGCTTTTGTATGTTTCTTGAGCGAGAAAATAGCTGATAGCTAGTCCCTCTCTCGTCGGTGGTGGGACATATTTTCTTCCGTGTCGAATTTAACGTACAGTATTCGACAGTACGAATTTCAATAAAAATTCTGTTTCTAGAGCGTCAATTGTGTTCATTCATATGTATGACAGTCTCTTTTTAAAACTGAATGTGTGAAACGCCCAGTTCCCTTATTGCGTAACTTATTTTCGTAAACAATTATGACTAATTTGTTTCATTTTAACAGTTCAACAACATTCATTGCGTTATTTACGTTGTTGAGCAGATTTTTTTTTTCAACTTATGAAGCAATGGATTAGCAATCTGTTTCAAATCGAAATAAATTGTGATTGATTGTGTATTACGCATAAGGGTACTGGTATATTTTATACATTGTAACAGTGAAACAATTTTCACGCCTCCCCTTATGACCAGAGCAAATATTTTTTGACATACGGATACCTCACGACCTAAAGAGGTGCCATAAAGTATATGAATTAAAAATCTCGACTAATTAAAAAGTTATGCAACAACGCGAAATTTCGCGGGTTTTCACTCGTACCATACATAATAATGTCTGCAAAGGTATACCTGGGGTTCCGTACGAGTTTATTGCTTAAAGGGCTTGCTACACGGCAGCCAACCGCGTTCCCAATAGAGGTGACCTTGGTTGGCGACCCACAGAGCTGTTTGAAATTTGGTCGTAAACCACCAACTCCACGGTTGTAAACCACCAAGGTCACCTCTGTTGGTAGCGGTTGGTAGCCCTGTAGCAAGCCCTTTAGTTTTTAGCGATGAAGGTTACCTTCATACCTAAAAATTTAAACTTTTTCTCTTTCATTTACTTTTCTACTTGCGAACCGCGACTGCATCACACGGTTTTTGCGACTTGATAAAACGTCGCGATTTCTTTATTATATGCAATTTTAATATTAAAGTATTATACACATATCCCTTTCGGAATAAATTCAATAAATGATGGTGAATATTGCATCAAAATCCGTTGCGTAGTTTAGAAGATCAACGTGGTCACACAGTTAGATAAGAAAAGTGACCATGTAGTAATTAAAATAGACCTACAGACACATAATATAAGGGTCTGCCCCGCATGGGTTCACTGTCCCTTGAGGCTTAGGGAAAATAAAGCTTGTGTCGTGGCTTGCATACATTTTATATGAAGTTGTTCATACATTTCCGGACGACCGGAAGCCCTGACCCGGAACAGTGTAGATATAGCTTAATCCTGCCAACATTATTAACGTATCAGGGAAAACGCAAATGGCTCTAAAAAGTGTGTGGAAATCGTGAAATCCATACTTAAGGCGACGATAACCGACTTAATGATTTTGTACTGAAGATCACATCTAAATGAGTAGTGTTAATGATTTGGAAAAAATATATATTATGTTAAATTAGAGCATTTTCTTAATAAATTAATAAAGGAATATTTTAGATTATGTTTATAGTACATAGTGAAATTAATTTATAAAGTTATGTCTAACGCAGATAAAAAAACTGGGAATCACGTAAAATCTATCAAGCATACAGGGTGGCAGGGACCTCGTCAGCATTTAGGGACGCCCTAAGGCTTATAGACCAGAGCGTCAGCGGCTGGGCCGTTGTCCACACCGGGGATCTACAGCATTCGGGCCCCTGTCGCAGTGACCTTCAGCCGGATGCCATTGGCCGCCTCCACCTAGGCGAACACGTCTTAGGACACGCCCTTCTTCTTCGCTTCCGGCTGTAGTGTAATCAGTACAGCTGCGGACTTCGAGCCTAGCCGCGAAGCTTCGATCCGTGCGTTAGCTCCTCGCCTTCGTTTTGACCCCTTGCCTCCATGCCAGCCTTCTTCTTCTCCCCGGCTACTGGCCATTCGGCGTCAGCCGGAGGAGATTTAGGAGGCGGAGGCGGCCGATTCGCCGGAGCCGTCGCCACCTGCGTAACCGCTCCGCCCTTGGCCTGCCCCGACGAGCCCGGTTTGGCTGCTGCAGATGCGGTGGCGGCATACGAAACCACCTTCCGCTGGTCCAAGGTCGGCTGGCTTGCCGCTAACAGGGGGCGCAGGACGATGGCCTCTCGAACGGTGAACCTGCTCCACAGGACAGCCCTCTGCCGCACCACGGGCCGTCCCTGAACGGAGCAGCCGCTGCAGGCCGACTGCTCGTAGCCCAGCCAGGTCCGCTCGGAGCCCATCATTCTCCTTTCGGAGAAGCTCCATGGCGGCTGTCAACTTGGCGACCTCTGCCCGCATCTCGGACATTCCGTCCGACGGAGGCTCAAGGTGAAAGCCCTTCGCTGCACAATAGAGGCCGTATTTTATAAAAATACCTTTTGTTTTATGTATAATAAATTAATAATGACTCTAATTTGGGACAGCGCTCCTTGATCGGCGAGTCCTATTACTGGCTGGTCGTACGACGCGTTGCGTGACCTCAGTTACAGAACACGCAAGCTAACCACTCAAGGTCACTGACATATATCTGCGTCTTAAGTACTAATATAAATACGAAAGAAGCTGTCCGTTTTTTACTCTTTGACGCCGAACCGATCGTTATGAAATTTAACAGATAGAGTATCCTGAGAACTGAAGAAGAACAGGCGGGCATAATGCAATTTCATATTTAAAAAAAAACGGCCGACTGTAAGTCTGACTCGCACACGTAGGGTTCCGTACCACCGTACAATATTTAACACTACGTTTTTTACTTTAGAAAAAAAAATACACTTTTGGGGATCCTCTTTAATTTTAGACCTTAGTTTATTCTGATTTTTTGTTATTATAGCGGAAATAGACAATCTGTGAAAATTCAACTGTCTACCTATTACGGTTCATGAGATACAGCCCGGACACGTACCGACGGACAGCGGAGGCGGCTTAGTAATAGGGTTCCGTTTGGCACCCTTAAAACTATGAAACTAGATGAAATCGTGGTCAACAACTAGTAGAATAAATTATATCGCTTCCAGTCCACTGCTAGACCTCCACAACCCAGTTACTGTGACAAAACAGATGCATACCAGTAGTAGAACTCCATAACCCAGTTACTGTGACAAAACATGCATACCAGTAGTAGACCTCCACAACCCAGTTTCTGTGACAAAACATGCATACCAGTAGTAGACCTCCACAACACAGTTACTGTGACAAAACATGCATACCGGTAGTAGAACTCCACAACCCAGTTACTGTGACAAAACATGCATACCAGTAGTAGACCTCCACAACACAGTTACTGTGACAAAACATGCATACCGGTAGTAGAACTCCATAACCCAGTTACTGTGACAAAACATGCATACCAGTAGTAGACCTCCACAACCCAGTTTCTGTGACAAAACATGCATACCAGTAGTAGACCTCCACAACACAGTTACTGTGACAAAACATGCATACCGGTAGTAGAACTCCACAACCCAGTTACTGTGACAAAACAGATGCATACCATATTAGGATATCCTACCAGCACGCGTAGCATGACTACAGCACAATAGAAACTGGTTTTGTCGACGGAAGAATAGACAAAATGACAGATTCTCTCTGTCATTTTGTCTATTCTTCCGTCGACAGAACCCGTTTCTATGTTGGACATGCTACGCGTAAGGTAAATCTAGTGGTCACTTTCGGGCTTCTCCACGTAACGATTTTCAGCCGCTTGTGATTTTAAAATTATCGAAGTTTTATCCACCTATTAATTAACATGGTCACGTAACATTCTGGTTGGTTTCACAGTTGTCTGGGAGACCCGCACACAGGAGACCCGTACGGGTAGCGCCCGTAGTGCTTTGAAACGAGGGAGTTAGTACGATACGGTTGCTAGCGTTGTACCCGGGGCTCTACCCGGAGCGGGTCGCGTACAGACCAATCCGCGTCGCTGTGAAACAATGTTCTAGTGCCTTACGTGTGTCTCCCTTCCGGGAGCCCGTACGGGCGGCCCGCACTGGTCTCCCGAACAGCTGTGAAATCAGCCTTAGTTAATTTAGCTACAAAACTATCAAACTCGTTGTGAACACTTCAATTATCAGCATTTGTACACAGTTCAAGGTTTTCCTAAGGCATTGAGCTCGTTTTCATGTGTATGTTATTTTAATTATCGTTTTTTCAATTTAAACGACAAATTATTTATGTATATTATGGTCGTATTTCCTTCATTTGAGGATAAGGGATGTTACTTATGTTTGAAGTTGCATAACGACTGATTCAATGATGATGTCACGCTATTGGTGACATCTAGGCTCTATTCTGTTAACTGTTGACATATTTGTCAAAACTGTCAGAATTGTCGCATTTTCATGAAAGGTGTAGTTTAAAAGCGAAATAATTACCTTGAAAGAAACCTGTTAAATTTTGTGATTGTCCGATTGTCGTCTGTCGGTAGGTAAATAGGCACCAGCGTGGTAATCGTGTAACACACAGTAGCAATGGCTTTCATTTTGACAGTTCAACAAAAATCATTGCGTTATTTACGTAGTTGTGCAGACAATTTTTTTGAACATATGAAGCAATGTATTAAAAATATCCCTCAAAATCATTCAGATTGTGATTGAAAGTGTACAGAGTAATTTACACACTGCACAGAGTAATTTACACACTGCACAGAGTAATTTAGTACTTTGTAGCACCTGTGAGCATTTCAAAGACATTACGCAACGACGCAAGTATTTACATTGCCATAGCAACCATCTTAACGCAGCGTCTTGCAAAACCTGGATTTTGTTTTGTGGTCAATGCATTCGTCAATGCTGCTCCTCTCTTTCAGTTTACGTCTTTTAAATGACGCATCCTGAAGCGCAATAGTCCATGCGTCAAAAGTTACTTGACAGCGCATCACAAGTATAAGGATAGCTTTTGTTTAATAACCGCAAGCGCAGCTAACGAAAGCTAGACAAAAGAGTCGATTCCTAATCAGGGCAGTGTTTTTTGATAGAAAATAATGAAGTGAATTGTTTATTTATTTACGTATTATCAACGAGATACATTACAATTATCTTTTACAATAATAAACACTTGTTTAATATAGATTATCCTGCAATTCTCACTCAATTACAGGTAACCACAGCTTACACATTATAGAATAGAGCACATGATACAAAAAAAAAAAAACGGTATACATGCTAAAAGATCAAACTTACACTAATACAGTAAAAGCAAGCATTAACTTGATTATCAATACATTTTATGTTTGAATAAATAAATAAAATAAACAAAAGAACAGAGGCACTCCGGGAAATACTTGCATAGAACATTGATCCGTAACATTATTTAAATAAAGAGCACAATCGCGTTTACAAAATTGAGGTGTCGGTAATGGTGTCGCGAGTTCAATAGGTCTGTATCCAATAATTTTTTTTAGTCCGTCTTTCAGACAATAAAAAAATACTAGACACATATTTTTTATTTTTTGACATAATCAAAAGATTACGGCGATACATTGAGTTAAATGTGGCATGACGACACGCCTTGCTAGATTTTATACTGCGTTCTGACGTACCGAGTCCCCACTCCCCAACTTTAATGCGTGTTTTCTAAGTTATTTTTTATTAATATGATAAAGCAAAAAATACGTGTCTAATATTTTTTTTATTATCTGAAAGACGGACTAAATAGAATTTCTTTTTTTTTTACCTAGGCAACTATCCTATTGTTTTTTTTTTTCTATCTCAAAAATGAATTCATTTTTATTTTTTATTGATCCAATACCTTGTCATGATCTAAAAATAAAACATTCGAGTTGAAAAGGGAATTCAGTGGCCTTTTGTTGTGCAATTATGCAAGATGCATCATTCGTATTTCTAATAACAATAAATGATAATTTTAAATGTTTGTTTATATTCCGTGACAACCTTATAAAATTATGACTAACTGCCCACCAATACCAAATACTGGAATACGCAGTAAATACTGATATTACCCGTTTCCCGTTGTAACAGATACTGAAATCAGTCACTCACCAACTGCCAATAAAACAGTACATTATACAGTAATTCTCATCAACTTATTATTTCATTATAGGAAATAACAGGAAAATATAGACTATTATATTCCAGCTGATGGAAGTTTTGAGGAAATAATTTGTGAATATTAACAGTTTTGTGCCCGATGTGTCGCGTTCTGAATATATTTATAGTGATTTAGTTCTAAAAAGTTCAGTTTAAATGGTGTTCTTTAGTGGTTTTGCAGTGGATTAGGTGGTCAGAATGGATTCTAAAAAGTTAATGCATGATATTGTCTGGGGTAAGCTTTATTTGTTACATAAAATTATTTATTGTACCTATTTATACCTTAATATAGTTATAGGTGTGGCTTTCAATGGCGTTCAATGAATATAGTTTTGTGCTAATAACGTACTTATCATCACGCTTTGCTGCCCCGAAGGGTTTTGCAGAGCAAGGCCTGAAAACGGTTTAAAAATACCGGTGAAAAACGGTTTATTTGGGTTTTACTCCGAACTTAAGAACGTTTAAGTTTTAAGAACTTAACCTAAATTAATCGGTTAATTGCGTTGCTTGTTAGGATGCTGCGCTGAATAAAAACTAACAAAAAAACCGGTTAATATTGCTCTAAACCGTTTAATCCGAAAAAACCTTTATGTAAAGACTCTTCCAAAACAGTTTAAAAAAAACGGTTTCCACGAGCGAAACCGAATGTAAAGGTTTTTGCGTCAAGTACATACTAACGATTTGAAAATTTACCGGTATCCGAGCCTTTTTGCAGATGTCCTACACCCACAATACATAGAGTACATACATTATACTGCTGTGTTAATATTATCGGTTTCAAATGACAAAATGTCAACTTTGTGATAGTCAATCTTGACACAAAGACACAAACCCTTGAAAGATTGAAGAGTTGATGATTTACGATTAAAATTACAAATGTAGAAGGCCGTCTACACAAAGAAGTCTCACTGAAATCGGTACATCCGTTTTGGAGCTACAATGCCACCCACAGTTTGACACACATACAAAGGCTTTAAACTTATACAACCCTTCAATTTGCTTCAGGAGACTAAAGAGAGATGGACTCTTAAAATAATTTATTTAAACCATTTACAGGCACTTTTGAATTGTCAAGGAGTCGATCAATCTGAAATATGAAGCTAGTTGCCCATTCCAAAGCGTAGTAGGTACCTATGGAGAAGAACGGGCAAGAAATTAGAACGGTTCATTAGAAAACCAGGCTCAGACAGCATAATGTGATCGTTTTGGCGCAGCCGTGAGGCACACACCATGTTGTTAAAACATTATTTTCAGTTCTTTATTTGTATTTTGTGTTTCACGAACTGTGTCCAAATTAACGAAATTCTTTCGTTCAAATTCGCCATTATTCCGTTCTGCATTAAAAAAACATACAAAGCAAAGTTATAACTTGAAAAAAAGAGGAAAAATGTCAACAGCAGTGCTTCCTGTGTGGCGCATAGGAAACTGATATACATCCAAGGGCACGCTATCGTTCAGGGTCAAGTGTGTTACAGCAACATACACCACGCCTGTGTTCCTCGAGGGCAGGCAGGGTATACAACATTTTTTACTTTCTTTTCTTTATTTCTTAGTAAATAAAAAAAGGCATGTTATTGAAAATTAAAAAAAATATTGAGGTTTATAAATCTCATTTTTATTACCAAAATGACCCCAAAATCCATTAAAAATTAGCAAATTTTCAACAGGGGTCATAAGTTATGACTTGTAGGCACTCGCTAAAAGACTGCCGCCTGCGTCCTATGTAATAAACCCGGTAAAATTTAATGTCGATGAAAATTGCCACATATAGAACAATAGACTCTCAGTACGATACGATACTTAACAACATCCTCACGGATCGGACAGTTTTTGTTTCACGCTGTATATAAACCCCATAATGTCAGATTTACTGCAATTATAATAAAAGCAATATTTTTCCTCCTACGCTTTTGTTATGTTTTGATGTATCATCAATTCATCATAATAATCCTCGTAACGAGAACGAGTCCAACTGTCTCGTGAAAAGTGGGGTTATACTTACTTAACATTTAAAGGGAAAACAATTAATTTCCTTCATTAGTGATTCTTGGACGCTCAATTGGAGGAAACCGGCATATTCGAAAACCAAAAACTTCGAAGACATCTGACATCTACCAACCCGCACTGGGCTCGCGTGGTGGATTACGGCCCACTCCCTCTCACAGAGAGGAGGCCTATGTCACAGCAGTGGGAACATTATAGGCAGATTATTCTGTGATTATGCTGGACGCAAAATTTATTATTTGGGGGAAGGGCATTACAAATATATGTATATGTCATGGCCAGATCTTAGAATGGATCATTTCATGAAATGGTTGTGTTTCATAAAATGGCCAGCTAAAATTGACCATATCGTTTAAAAGTCACCGTTTGATATATGCCAGTTGACGTTTGGCCATATCATTAAGTAGGGTATCCATGCAAATATAACTGGCATTCATTATCGTTTAGCAATCTGGGTCAATGGATAAATAAAACATTTTATATCGCTTTCATTCTTGAAGAAAAATAATAATGAATAAGAATGAATAGTTAAATACTAACCTGTGAAATACGTTCCAAACTCGCATGGTTTTTTAACGTTGCGGTCGTTTTTCTAGTGACTTTCATAAAAGTCACGTAGCTTGGTATAATAACGATAGTTCACTGCACTTTTATCTGCCATTTGCATATTTATAATTGCTTTTCCAATCGAATTATCGTCCGCCGCCATGATGCACAACAAAAACAAAGCGGCATCAACGCCTCTACCGGTGGATAATTGAACTATTTAACTATATGATCACTTGATGATCACTAATGTTTGGCCACATCATGAAGTAGTCGTGCATTTAACTGTGCATATCGTCAAACGACGATGATGTGGCCAGCGGTCGATGTTCTATTTCATGAAATGGTCGATGATTTCATGAAATGATCAATTCTAAGATCTAGCCACGACTTAAGTATATATAAATATGTCGCAGTAAGATGGTTGAAGCCCTGTTATAGTTATAACCCCCCTAGGGTTATAACTATAATAACGATCATTATAGCTATATAATATACCGTAATATAGTTATATGAAAGCGATTCATTACTGTTGGTTATTTTAAATTTATTTTTGAATTGTTCTTTGTTTTATCCTTCTAACTTGCACGTCTTTCTACATTGTTCTCACATGTATAATTTCAATGTTTAAAAGAGTGTCCGTGGAGTTTCTTGCCCGTTCTTCTCTACCTACCTACTACGCTTTGGAATGGGCAACTAGCTTCATGTTTCTGACTTACCAGTTCCTTGACAATTCAAAAGTGCCTGTAAATGGTTTAATTGAAATAAATGCTTTGAGTTTGAGTTCGGACTGTCCTAATTTTGTAACTGCGACCAGTTTCGACGTTGCGCTCGGCGGCCGCTTCCGCGGCACTGCTCGCTCTACTCGCTCGGCTCGCGCGTATTTGGTCCAAAGTTCTAACCTAACTTGTATGGTCGGAGTGCCCTAATACTTATATTACTAGATCGTGCTCGTATCATTGCTATATTCCTAGTAAGACAGTTAGCCCAGGTCCGTACGGGAGATTTTTTTTCGCACACTGAATTTTCAACCTACTTTTAAGCGCTGAGAATTGAATATCCAACAGTGTGTTTTTTCGACGCCTTGGGATGCTTTCTGTTGGATTTTCAATGCTCGGCTTAACACCGAGGGTTGAAAATCCAATGCGCGATAAAATCCCGCCGCGATATGTTTACGTCTGTGCGAACGTAACTTTATGAACCGCTTTCATTACGGTATATAGCTATATCCCTAGGGATTTAAATATTTCACGGCTTCAACCATCTTTCTGCGAAATATATACATTTTGTATACTTGATCATCATTATCATCTTCCTGCCCTTGTCCCATGTTATTTCGCGTCGGCGCAACACGTTTTTTTACTTCCATTCTTGATATGGCTTTAAATGTTCCTTCTTTTCTCGTAATCCGCGTTATTCGGGGACAAGGGTTAATTAGTTGGCGTAATTTCACAGATGATACCGGTATCGATATCTAAATATCATCATCATCTGCCTAGCCTTCTCTCAACTATGTTGGGGTCAGCTTCCAGTCTAACCGGATGCAGCTGAATACCAGTATTTTACATAGAGTGACTGCCTATTTGACCTCCACAATCCAGTTACTAGGTAATACGATACCCCTTGGTAAGCCTGGTTGTCAGATTTTCGGATTTCTGACGACCCGTTACGACTGTCAAAGATCCACGAATGACAGCCGGGACCAAAGAGGCTGCCTGTCTACTGGAGCAGAGCTAAGCAGCGAAGCGGAGAAATGGGCCAATATTAACCAATAGGAGCAGAGCTGTGAAGCGGAGCTTAGATTTTATTGGTTAATATTGGCACATTTCTCCGCTCCGCTGCCTCGTTCCGCTCCAGTGGACAGTCAGCCTTAACGTGCTTTCCGAGGCACGAAGGAGTAGGATATTTAAACATGATTGAACAAAAAACAAACAATTTTTGTACGAAAACTTAGCCTGTGCCGTGGTATAAATGTTGAAACAGCTAGCAAGATGGTAACGGTGTTGACCGCCCAGAGTTCGACAGTTGTAGGTACAGTCAGGGAAATTATCCTACGTCAATGTTTCATGCTAACAGTTATGATATGAATATAAGGTCAATTTAATTTGCTAGTCAATTTGATATCCCTACAATTCATTTCCCTGACTCTTCGCTATCGCTCAACTAGAATATCGTTCCATAATCCATCAGATAGCACTAAAATCCTAAACTACCCAACAAAAAGTATCATTCAAATCCATTTAAAAGTTTTTGTGAGATCCGGAACATATGTTTCTCATCACAGAGGCCTCCATTTTTCACTGTTTTTGAACTGAAAACTTTTTATCGACGTCCATTGGATATAGATTGGCTGAATCAATAATTGATAGCAACATCGTTAGTACTTTAAGGGTCGCACATCTAACGGAAAATGCGTCGGGCCAAACTTCGTTAACATCCAGTTAGTAGTCAGTTGAGTGCGTAAGAGCGGTTTCGCACTACGTCCGATCCGAATCCAAATTCAACTTCCCAATTTAATCCGAATTGGGAATGTTCTGAATTCGGACGGAAAAAGATCGGATCTAGTGCACAACCCCTCCTACAAACAGGACTATGGCTACTTCGGACTGGCATTTCTCGGATTTGGATCGGACGTAGTGCGAAACCACTCCAAGGTTACATGTTTTATCATTTACTTGTCCGTTCTGGCGTTACGCGACCAACGATTCGCGACGCATTTTCTGTCAGATGTGCGACCAAGGTTCATTTTCATTGGTCGATAGGGCTTGTATGTAGTGTAGTGACACCGTCTGCGGGGATTTCGCGCATGCTGTATATCGACTAATGAAGATGAGCCATAATCCCAGCCCTCCCCCCATACAGGGCAAAATTTTAACTAGTGCGCAAACTTCAACACGTAACTTTACTCATCATTATGAATAATTTTATTATGGCATCAAAACTGAAATCGCGAAAAAAAACAGCTGTTCCCTACATTAATGCTCGCATAACTCATCAAAATGCGCAATCTGCGTTCAGCGCTCGGTGTGGTAACATGCCGTGTTCGGGTTCGCGACAAATCGATCGACATCCTGAGGATGCCTCGTTGAGAGATGAAACACGTGTCGATTTTTTTCAGGGTTTTTTATGGCTCTTTAGAAATAGCTAAGCGGAACTGGTTACTAAATATATCCACGTCTATTGTATTTAAGTAGCTTAATAAAATACAAATTCACCAAATTGGTACGGCTTTGTGAGCAGCACTGGCAGCGCAGACGACAAAAGTAGGTAACTAAAGTATTTTTGAAGGTGCCGTCTTGCAGACTGCACCCTTTTATCTGACTGCCTTGAAAACCTGTCTGTTTTTCTCCACCCAATGTTGTCACCATCATTATCATTAAGTCATAGGCCTCCTCCATGCATTGCCACAACGACCAGTCCTGTGCTTCTCGCATTCAGCTAATTCCCGCGACCTTTACGAGGGCTTCGGTCCACCTTGTGGCATTGGCGTGGTAGTCATGTGCAAACCTAGTAAATATATATCTCTTTTCTTCTCAATCTTCGCCCGTAAAATATAGCCCGTATATAAGTAACTTCGTGTAAACTGAATCTTTCATTTGAAGTTTCGATCGCCACTTTACGGAACAAAGCTATTTTTATAAGTACGGAAGTTCTTGAAACGTCTTTATACTTGAATATTTTATAGCTTGTATCAATCTGGGGGCTTACCGCTTACCATACATTCTTATAGTACGTCAATATTAGATGAAAAGTGAATTGTCATGCGATTTTCGACCATATACCTACTTTACTTTTGTCTTGATTTGCTCGGGTTGACTTACTCGGGCCGAGTTGTCTGTGACCCCCCTGCACAACGTCTGCCCTGCAAATGATTACAGCAGGATCCAGATTTTTGATGACAAGGTAATAAGTGAAGATTTGGAATTTCTAAAGTAGGGTAGAATAGATTAGGGAGAGTCTAGCGATTTTGATAATACGTTTCTGTAACTCATGGTTCCAATGCAGAGCAAAGTTTTCATAACAAAGAATGGACGAGCATTGGACGTCATACTTACCTATCTATAAATTTAGAGCAGTGATAGCCTAGTGGTGTAACCTTTAGACTACGAAGTCATAGGTCTCTACTTCGAACCTAAGGCACGCACCTCTGACTTTTCGGATTCATGTGCGTATTGTATAATTATCACTTGCTTCAAAAACGGTGAAGGAAAACATGGTGTAGGGAGGAAACCGGCATGCCTGAGACATATTTCCTTGACGGCACGTGAAGCCAAGTCATGTATCAACTCTGCTGTGTCTTCTGGGTCTTGGGATTTATGGTTAGTGCAAAGTATTATTGAGTTTTTTTTTATGGAGTACTAGCTTTTCATTACGTTGGGAATGTACTACTGGGATAAAAAATCCTAACCCAGGTCACGGACTACCTGTGTGCCGAACTTCATCGAAATCAATTCAGTCGTTTTAGCGTTAAAGCGTAACAAACTAACATACAAAAATCAAATCTTTTCTCTTTATTTTATAGTTTAAATAAGTCCATTATGCTAAGGGCCGGCGCACATATTATGGCGGAGCGCAGCGCAGAGCATTTTTCACTATCAAAACTATTATCGACATTGTCCTCATTGAAATAAAGTTGAAAATAAATAAACTTCCATTAACTCGAGAGCGCGTAGAAGCGAAAAGATGCGCGAGTCTCAGGTTTTAATTTATTCTCAACTTTATTTTTAGGCACGCAACGTTGATATTTGGTTTGGCAGTGCCAGTGACAACCGCGCTGCGCTGCGCCTCGGCAGATATGCGCCAGCCCTAACTCAACTGTCTTTTTGGTTCGATTCCCAAGTAGGGCTAAGTATTATTAAGAGCTTAATTATTACCAGAATTGTGTCCGGTTTATGGTAACAGACTGGATCCTTTTGAAATGTGTTTGTAGTTCTACTAAGTATCTCTTTTCATTTGTTATAAAAATTAGTCCCAACCGAAGCTGCGGCCAAGCCAAAAATCAGAAGTTTGTGAATTGTCGCGTCATTCGGCCTACTTCGTAAAGCTCGGCAATATCAGGTGACGTGCGGCTGACTTCGGGGTGAATCGGGTCCGCTCGTGATTTCTTTTGAAGCCTTTATTTTGCTCTTCTCTCACTAGGTGTAAAAAAAAAACAAACTAGATTTTAGTGTACAGCGCAATTTTTTTTCGGCTTCGTTTTCGGCTGAAAATCCATTTTCGGTCAGACACTAATAAAAAATACCTACTTCGCTAGCAGAAGTGAACAAAGTATAAATTCTTCAATATTATGCAAATATTCATTCGTTTTCAAGGTCGATTTCTCAAGTGTAGCCTTTGACCGTGGACCCGTGGTGTTACTAATGACTTGGCATTAGCATCTTAATAATAGAATTATCTTGTCAACCATTACATATTGCCTGTTGTGTCAGCAACACAAGTGGAATGAATGAACAGTTTTTTATGAGTTGAGAAGTTTTTTTGCGGAAACTGTGAACGTTTTAGCTGATTTGTTCATTGACGTATTTTGTAGGTTAGGATCTTGTTTCTAGTCAAAAAAACGAAATTGCACTTTTATTTATTTATTATTAGGCTCTTCAACAATTACTCATTGTTGAAGAGCCTAATAATAAATAAATAAAAGTGCAATTTCGTTTTTTTACTTTGTAATTAGAACATTGCAAACTTAAGTCTAAGCGCGTCATTACTTACAGAAAAGCACAGCATCCACTACATTATGCGCAGATAATAACATAATTAATTAATTAAAACAAGTAATACTTAGTTTAGATGAAAATAAATTATAAAAAGCTAAATTGATTACAATAAATAAATTAAATTACATAGATTCGATTTTAAGTTTGATAATTTTTATATAAGATTTATACCTACCTACAAGACATACCTCAAGAAATATCGTACCTACCTAGGTACGATATTTCTTGAGGTATGTCTCAGAATCACCCGGCTATCCTCAACCTCAACGCAGCTTATCGCTGTCCATTACAGGACAGAGGCCTCTCCCAGGATGCGCCACAACACCATGTCCTTCGCCTTCCGCATCCAGCCCCCGGCTAGGCGTTTCAAATCGCCACCATTCCGTATGGCGTGGTTATGGGTCTGTTCGAGACCATAACTTGTCTGGTTCATTCTGGCACGTTTTGCCAGAGCCAGACAGTAAGCACATCCTTAATAATTTTAAGAATACAACATTTTCGGGATTCTTCTCAAACCTTAAGATTTTAAAGAATGTTATAAAACAATATCATCATCTACCTAGCCTTTTCATAACTATGTTAGGGTCAGCTTCCAGTCTAACCGGATGGTTAGACTGGAAGCTGACCCCAACATTTGAATACCAGTATTTTTCATGGAGCAACTGCCAATCTGATCTCCACGACCCAGTTACTGGGATAAGACTGGTTGTCAGACTTTCGGACTTCTGACGAACCGTAACGACTTTCAAAGATCCACGAATAACAGCCGGATCCAACAGCTTAACGTGCTTTTCGAGCCACAGAGGGGTCTTGGTATGTTAAGATAGTCACCCATCCACGGACCAACCCCGGCTAGCGTAGCTTAACCTGATAGCAATAGCAGCCTGATAGCAATAGCAGCCTGATAGCAGTACATGATTTTGAACGCCCCGCGTTGAAATTTTTCGTCGATTATAAAAAAAAAATTTGCTGTTTCACACCTACGCGGTCAAAATGTATGGAAAAGCTATATTTTTTTTTAAAACGACGAAAAATTCCAACGCAACTTCAGTATCATGTACTGAATCCATGGTAACAGTTTTCGCGTCGATGTCCCTGCTACCATGTATATCTATTTACCGAAACAACATCTAACAATTGCCTTTCTCTCTCTCCCACAGGAATCCAGCATGCAATCGGCGGGCTAGCATCGAAACCAGAGCGAGATCTCCTCATGCAAGATTTCATGACCGTGGAAACGACGAACTTCCCACACGAAGGATCCAATCACACGCCAGCACATCACTATTCGGAATTCAAATTCAAGACTTACGCGCCAATAGCATTCCGATATTTCCGCGACCTATTCGGGATCCAGCCCGATGATTTCTTAGTAAGATTACTGTATTAACTTTTTTCGAAGCTTTTAGATGTTCTTCTGTTTGGTTTTGTAGAATTGAAGGCTCGTTTTTGTGGCGATTTAGTGCCAATTTCGCCACTGAAATTGAACGCAATTAGCACATCTAAACTCCGTTCAAGAACTGTTCAACAGACAGCTCTTGAACAGCTTTTGAACGCAGTTCAAATGTGCTAATTGCGTTCAGTTTCATTGGTGAAATCGCCCTTACAGTACCCGTTAGTACGGCACATTCAACCTTATTACAAAACAAGGTGTTTTTTCCTGTCAGGTTTAAACTATCGAGCCATTTTTATATTTCGTACAACAAAATTAAAGTTCTAAATACAAAAATTGATTTTGAACCGGAATCTAAGTTGCCAATTTGTAATAAGAATTTTACGATAGTTGAAATAAGGTTTGAAATACAAAAACTGACCCGAAAGTTGGCTAAAGTTAGATCTCGTTTTGTAATAAGACGTTTTAGAAAGAGACGACGCACAGGTGAGTAACAGAGATGACGCTATACAAAGCCGAACTTTTTCTAAAGACCATGTGCCATATTAACGGTCACTTACTGTAGGTGTCTAGTGATTGCTGACGTATGCAATATGACGTAATAATGTTGTAGATACTTAAAAATTGTGACGGAACGCAACGCTGGGTCAAACCCAGCGTTGCGTCCCTCAAATTGAGTCGCTGAAACTTGCGTCATTCTAGGTGTAAAATTCAAAATTTCTTGACTCACTTTCTGTGACGCAAACGATGCTTGATTGAGCAAAAGCTGGGTTTCCACAAGGAATCTTGTAAGGAAAGGGAGCGGTGAGCGTGGAAAAAATCTACCAATAAAATCGCTCCATATTAAAAACGAAGCAATTCTATTGGTAGATTTTTCCTTTGTTTATCGCTCCGCTTTCACAGCTTTGGTGCAGTTAGCTAAAACGTCAATTTCTGACTTGCCAGTTATGGTGAGTGTAGTTTAAAGAAATCAATTGACACTGCGCCATTTTACAGCGTTGCTAATACAGGAATTTTGTCGCGTAATGAAAACGAGTCTTCACGCTAGAGGCTGTGGTTTGCGACATTGTAGAGCGGAGCGGAAAGCGATTAACAAATGAGCGTTATGTGTTCACTAGGCTATATATCCAGGTGGCTAATGTGTCCTCGAGGCTAATCTATCCAGGCGGCTAATAATCTGTTCACGAGGCTAATTTATCCACGAGGCTAATCTGTCCAGAGGGCTAATAATGTGTTCACGAGGCTTACTTGTCCATGGCTCTAATATGTTATTCTGTATAAATTCCTAATAAGTCCTGGGTTTGACTCCTGGGTCGGAGTGTCTGGATTTGTGTTAATTGGCTCTCCCTCTATTTCGTGGGCGTTAAAACAAGACCGGCGAAATGCAGGTGTGTCTACTCACCGCTGCCTAGTTCTTCAAGGAATACATCGTGTTATGTCTAAATAGGAAGCCCTAGCCATAATCAAATTGCGTCGGACATTTATTATTCGCTCCGCTCCGCGCCGTTCCGCCCCGTTCCGCTCCGCTCATCCTTTCAGAGATATCGCAAGCTGCAGCTTAAACGTTGATGTGATAGTTTCCAGACTTAAAGCACCGTTTTAGATATTTTCTTTAGAATATCCTTTAATAAATTCACGTAGCTTTGATCAGTATTTTTAGCACGATGCATGTAAAACAAATGTGTGGCACGTAGTTTTGGTTATAGGACGGTCAGAGTCAAAAATATATTGACGAAGTGACGGTTCAAAATGATCTGCCCAAATAAGGAAATCATTCTTCATCTCTACCAAACGTAGCTTATTAAACCACATTTATCTTTAGACCCAGGTTTAGACTATCGAGACATATTTTTGAATTTTGAACTTTATTCTGACCATGTTAAAGTTGTAAAGCTGTTTGTTAAAGTTCTAAATACAAAAAATAAAAGCTTAAGTTGTCAATTTTTAATTTAGAACTTTACTTCAGTCCGAATAAGGTTCGAAATACAAAAACCGGCTGTAAGGGTTAAGCTTCTCGTAATGAGACGGAGTGTGTGACAGAATGAACACAACATATGACAAGTGTCAATTCAGGCAAAAAATTTTATCAAAGTTTTCTTACTCGTTCAGATCACTTTGAACAGTTTGAGGTTCCATTTTTTGACGCTGTCTGTACCTTCAAACGAGTAGACCCCTGTGCTAGTTTGTTGATTATGATAACATGAAAACGAAAAGATTCATAACGCCCACACACATTTTTGGTTTTAGATCAATATAGGCAAAGAAAACATAGAATTATTGTATAGTATTTTTATCTCACGAAGCGACGCGCGCTTTACTTGTGGTTACCAAGTGTAAAAATACGCTGTGAATGTGTGTGAAAGCGTTGGAGCTCTCGGTACCGTCCGAGATAATGGCGAAGTTGGAAGAGTGTGTGTGCGTGCGTAATATGGGCTGACGCTACTCGTCTTCACGCACACATTAACAGTGTGTTTGTACACTTGGTTACCACAAGTAAAGCGCGTGTTGCTTTGTGATATAAAAATATTGTTTAAGGGACAAAATTGTGTGTTATAAAGTATTCTGATAAAATATCATAATAAAATTCAGAATGCTCGAGAACTCAGGCCAAATTCCAAAGCTATTAATTTGTACAAATATTCGCATTATTTAAGCAATACAAAATATCCCTTATTTCAATTCTTATAAAGTAATTTTTTGATTAGCCAATTAATATTCTGCTGCCAGAACATTCTCATAGATTGACTAGAAAATCACACAATATTATTTACTGACTAAGTCGACACAACACATAAATATAATATTTGTTTTGCGTGCAACTTTTTCAGAGAGTCGTGGCAATGATGACATGTTCATATATCTGCTGTTTAATTTACAATAATGTTATACATGCTATTGTCATCAGTCACGATATTTCCTTATAGGTGTACTAGCGAATTATTAATTTGTATAGATGAGTTAGAAATATACGTTTATTTTAGTGTAGGGAAATCCCATTTTTTTATGTATCTCAATCTATTGGTATTTAGTAGTGATTATAATAGGGAAAAATACGTGTTCCATAGTGATTATTAAAGGATAGGTTAGGTCTGTCAGAAACGAATTAACACAAAGTATTTATTTAAAAAAAAAAACAACTGTTTCTCGTTACTAGTAGAAATTAGAAACTAACAAAGATTGATGCATTTTCATAGGACACTGATTTCATATACATTCATAATAATTATGAATTTTAGGAAAATAAGGATTAGGAAACCAGTGTCACTAATAATTCAATTTTAATAAAAGTTGCGCAACATGTTTTTGTGTTGTTACATGTTGCTAGCATGATTGCATACAGTATGTGTGCAATGCAGCAAAATACGTCATTTTGCTGCATTGCACACAAATTTAGCCGCAAATTTTGTTTACCTCAAATTAGGGACACAAGGATTTCAGATATTTACATTCATAATATTCACATTTTTGGGAAACTAAAGTATTAGGTAAAGGTATACACAATGTATTTGATAAAAAAAAAATGGTTGACCTTTCTACAGTTACAAATTTGGTAGGTTTTAAAAGCATTTAAGACTAAATAAATTGGGTCACTAAAGATTAATTGTAAACTGAAGTTGTGTAGCATTGTTGCAAAAACATGTTTTTGTGTTGCCAAAAACATCAATGCACACTGTGTGTGCAATGCAAAAAGAAGTCATGGTGCTGAAGCAATTAGGAACAAAGAATCAGCATTGCCATACAACGTGGCAATGCTGCCAGCCTTTTCTTATTGACAGCGATACGGACGAATTTTTTGATGCCCTATGATTATCCCCCCCTTTTTTATACACTTGTACATATTATTATTATTATTTAGTCTTTGTTTTAAAAATCATGTAAATTAGGGACACAAAAATTTCGGAAACTTGAATTCGTAATAAGTTTTTTTTAGAAACTAAGGCATTAGGCTTTTACTGAGATTAAATTGATTTAAAAACTATCACAGAAAGGCATTCTCGAACCTACAGAAGAACATCACAAGCACACACAAAAAAACAACTCATATTACTATAGCGAAATTCCAAACCATATTATGTTAATCGATTTCTACCAGATGTCAATGTGCAGCGCCCCGCTGCGAGAGTTGAGCAACCCGGGCGCGAGCGGCAGCATCTTTTACTTGACAAACGATGACGAGTTCATCATCAAGACGGTGCAGCATAAAGAGGGCGAGTTTCTTCAGAAACTTCTGCCTGGATACTACTTGAACCTTGATCAGGTGAGTTTTTTGGACCTTATTTACTAGTAGTAGAGGTTTTTGTTAAACAGCTTGTCTGGGGAAGTACTAAAGTCGAAAGAAGTACTCTAATCTCTTTGCTGTGCGAGTTGAGCAATCTAGGGGCTTGGGGAGCAATCTTTTACTTGACAAGCGATGACGTGTTCATCATCAAGACGATGCAACGTAAAGAGGGGGAATTCTTACAAAAACCTGCTAGGATACTACTACAAGGTGAGGCAAAAGTAATGTCATAATGTGAATGTGCCATAATTTTTGCAAATGGCGTCTTAATGTGATTGTGATTTTAAACATATGCAATGAAGCGATACAGTCGTATAGCTCAGGCAACGATGGAGGTTTTAAAACACCAATTTTCGGGTCGTGTGCTCTCCAGTTTTTGTGATTTGAACTGGCCGGCCGGATTGCTAGATCTGACGGCTCCAAACTTCTTTCTTTGGGACTTAAAATCTCGCGTTTACCACGACAAACCACAAACCTTGCAAGTTTTGAAAGCCAACATCGAAGAAGAAATCACAGATTTAGAGGATATTTTGCGAGCAACACTGCAAACAAACGAGCACAATTTATGTACATCCACTCCGGTGGTTATTTGTCAAATAACATTTTTTCGACAAACTGTTATAAATATTTACACCTTTAAATAAACTTTCCATGAAAACAGAGACCAATTTTTTTATTTCCTGCAATATGGCGGCCAATTCACATTATGACATTGTATTTTTGCCCCGCTTTATATATGACCCTTGATCAGGTGAGCTTTTTGGCCCTTATTTCGCCATCATACATATTTCTAACGCCAAGCCGCGTTGTTAAGTTCCGGTTTGAAGGGTGAGAGGATTGTGTTATTACGGGTACATGATTACATGAGACATTTCGTTTTGTCTCTGGCATGGCGAAGCATCTGCGATGTCATAGGCGGTGTTGACCACTTATTGGTAATTTGTGCCTGATTAAAGATATGATTTCGAATAACGCCGCACGCGGCAATGCTGCGCGTCAGTGCTGTCTACCGCGTAATTCCGAGCACTGCGAAGCGGCACTGCTTTTCGTGGTATCCTTCTCAACAGTTGTCAACGTTCACGTTTTATCGCTGTGATGAACGCCGCACCACTGGTCTGCCGCGGTGACAGGGCGACACTGCCGTCGCAGCATTGCTGCCATGCTCGGAATATAATCTCCTATAGAAAATGTATGGGAACCAGTAGTGACGCGGCAGCAATGCTGTACTGCCGCTTTCGGCGTTGTTCGGATTCATACCTTAATAGCTGAAGACTCGCCCCTAAATACACGGTACTTAAACCAAAGCAATTGTAGTGTAGGTTCAATCGCGGGCAATGGTGATTGATCAATTTTCAACCTTATTAACTTAGTAATAAGGTTCAAAATTGGTTCACCACCAGTGGCTGCGAAGGTACCTACTGTACATACACGTCTACCTATTTCAGAGTAGAGAGAGTACACCTGTGTCTGCGCACACACTGGTGCATTGTCATATCTCCCGCGCCGAAGGCTAGTCTCCATTGAGATTGGAGTCTGGAGGACTATATATATTATACAATTTTTTTGGAAATACTGGCGCAAGATAATAGAATGCATGCAAATTCCAGATTTTAACTCAAAATACTACTAACCTAAGTTTTTCATGATTCCAGAACCCACGCACATTATTGCCAAAATTCTTCGGTTTATACTGCTACCAGTGCAACAGTAAGAACGTTCGACTGGTCGCCATGAACAACATACTGCCGTCATCCATCAAGCTACATATGAAGTACGATCTCAAAGGGTCTACTTATAAGAGGAAGGTATGTGACGTTTAGTGGGACATCAGATTCTCCCCAGATAGATTTTAGAAATTATAATATAGTTTCTCTTTGCTTTTTATAGTCTAAACTGATGCCCGCAACTTCGTCTGCGTTTATGGGGATAAAAAGTATCTTCTGCCCTAACCCAGGTCATGGTCTACCCATGTGCCAAATTTCATCCAAATCCGTTCAGCCGTTTTAGCGTGAAAGCGTAACACACAAACTTACTTTCGCTTTTTATGTATTAGTTAGGATACTGAATAAAGCAGAGCAGTTTTCGCCCAGTGGAAATGACCGCGACTTACGAGTTGCAGGTCGTAGGTTCGAACCCAGGCAGGCACTTTGCGTAAATTATTTCATCACTACTGCTCTCAAAACGGTGAAGGAAAACATCGTGAGGAAACCGCTGTGAACCCGCACTGGGCCCGCGTGCTGGATTCGGCCTACTCCCCCTCACAGAGAGAAGGCCTGTATCCCAGCAGTGGGAAAACTTATTTATTTTTGCCTGTTGTCCCACTGCAGGGTGAAGGCCTCCCTTTCTCCTTTCCACTCCTCTCTGTCTTGAGCTAGTGTGGACCGAATCCTGTCGGTAGGAGTCAAGCTCCTCCCGCCATCTCATGGGTCTGCCTCGATACCTCCATTGGGAACATGATGGGCTGATCAATACTGAATAAAACCTCTCCAAATCGAGAGTAAGACATGGTATATTTTTACGGTTTGGGATTCTCCTCTTGGAGTGTTTCTGACGGAGACAGTTGGCACCAGTTTTGCCAAAAGATTCGGCAAATTTCTACTATTTGCCGAATTCTAATGATTCTGGATAGTTCAAGTTACGGGCTTCGGAAATACCAACTTCTTTTCGAGTCGATTGAGTACTACTCAAATTTTGTTCACTTACACCAGTAAGAAGCTACCACTACAGCTGTAATTCGCCGCGTTTATATCCTGAAATGTGCAGGTGGTTGTGCATGACGGATAAGATAGAAGGTGCTGCATGTCCTGTGAGAGAGCTTCACACTGGCACTGTGTCTAGAAAGGGGCAACCAACTTAAAATATTGCTGTAAAGAACTTGACTACTTAGCACACACACAATACAACAGGGAAAGAAAGAGAATAAATTCTATTTAGTCCGTCAGTCAGATAATAAAAGAATATTTGCTTTATCATATTAATAATAAATTACTTAGATAAAACGCATTAAAGTTGGGGAGTGGGGGGTCGCTACATCACAAGTAAGTATAAAATCTACATACTCGTGACGTCACGGCACATTTTAACTCAATCTGTCGCCGTATTCTTTTGAATACGTAAAAAAAGAAAAAAATATGTGTCCAATATTTTTTAACAATCTTCTTGACAGATAAAAAAGTTTATTTTTATTTTTTATAATTGTTTTAAGTTGGCTGCCTGTATAAATATCTTTCCGTTTGACTACTATACAGTACCGTAAAATCGTCACTTAAATTCTGATAAATTATTACAATTTTTGTCTTCTTCATTCCAGGCGAACAAAAGCGAGCGTCAGAAGACATCGCCTACCTACAAGGACCTGGATTTCATGGAGCATCATGCCGAGGGTCTGTTCCTAGAAGCGGACACGTACAACGCGCTCATCAAGACTATGCAGCGGGACTGTCGAGTGCTGGAGAGCTTTAAGGTTACTAATCTTATTTATATACATTATTGTACACCACAAAAATACATAACAATAAAAAACAACCGACTTCCAAAAAACACTACAAAGTGAAAAATAACTTTAATTTTGGAAGTCGGTGTCTTTGGTTTTAGTTATTTACCACCGACTTCCGAAATTAAAGTTATTTTTCACTTTGTAGTGTTTAACCTAACCTTTGTTGTGTGTAACCTATAAAAAAAGAATCATCGAAATTTCGGAAGTCGGTGTCTTTGGTTTTAGTTATTTGCCACCGACTTCCGAAATTTAAGTTATTTTTCGCTTTGTAGTGTTTAACCTAACCTTTGTTGTGTGTAACCTATAAAAAAAGAATCATCGAAATTTCGGAAGTCGGTGTCTTTGGTTTTAGTTATTTGCCACCGACTTCCGAAATTTAAGATATTTTTCACTTTGTAGTGTTTAACCTAACTTTTTTTGTGTGTAACCTATAAAAAAAGAATCATCGAAATCGGTTGGCGCGATATTGAGTTATTCGTCCATTTGTCGCGCTCATACTTAATGCAAATTTAAGACTTTATGGTTTTCTCGTGGATGCCATTATCAAAACTAGACCAAATTGAAATGGGGGAAGTACCAGCTTTCAAACAAAAAAAAGAATCATCAAAATCGGTTCACCCAGTCGAAAGTTCTGAGGTAACAAACATAAAAATAAAATACAGTCGAATTGAGAACCTCCTCCTTTTTTTGAAGTCGGTTAAAAATAAATACTACAAAATATACAATGGGCGGCCTTATCGCTTTCCGGGATTTCTTCCAGGCAACCTTGGAATGGACATAAAATGAGGCTGTCACTGGTGCAAATAATAAATATACTATAATAGATACACAGATATATACATATTCTAAATAATATTGACTGCCTCGTTGGTCTAGTGGTCGCAAGCGCTACTGCTGAGCATGCCACAGAAGAGAAAAATGTTTTTTTTTTTTCTCGTCTATGCCATGCTGCGGGATCTCCTTGGAAAGGTCGTTCAAAAATATTGGGAGTTTGTGAAAACCATTTTTGATTCAGGGATCCGTTTGCGAAATATTAAGCTTTGAAGTGCTAATTGATATATGCAAATAAATAATAATAAAAAATATATATGAATATGAATATTTTTTGTTAGAGTCAAGTGGGGGGGACCCCTGCCAGCTAAATGGTTGGTTCTGGATAAAGTCAAAGTCAAAGTCAAAACATTTATTTCAAATAGGCCCATGTATGGCACTTTTGAACGTCAAAATTACGGATACGTGAAAAAATTCACAGCAGTAGTATATATAATGAAATTAAAAGACTAAAACTATCACAGCTAAGTAGGTAGTCTACAAGTTAACGAGTAATAATCAACCAACTTACATTTGCAGTTGAAAAAAACAAGCCCTCTCATACACTCACACTCACATATCGGAGATGTTTTTCAACTACAATGTTAAGTTTATTCTTGGGATGAGTTTATCCCATCTACGGTACCTTCATTGATCGTGGTATCTTTTCCCTCGTTAGGCTTCACACAATATGCCCTATGCCCGGGCCCTATCAGAATACCAGCGCTGCGGTATTTATTTATTTTTAAATATCGCAGCACCATGCTGAGATAGGAGCCTTTTTGGCCTCGCACAGGTCGTATTTTTTTGTTAGTCTTGAATGCTCCTTTTTTATTTTTGTTTATGTTTGTTTCTTTTTTTTTATTATGTTTTGTATTTCCTGTGCGTGTCCCAAATAAAATATTTTCTTTCTTTCTTTCAATATTCTTTTTACACCATTAACTCATAACAAATTTTAATATCCCCAGATCATGGATTACTCTCTCCTAGTCGGTATTCACAACCTCGACGAAGCTCAAAGAGAGAAGTCGGTAGCCCGAAAACGTACGGACTCCGGTCAGAGCGAGGGTGACGACGCCGAAGGAGAACCACGGAAGGGACTTAATAGAACGAGGTCCGTAAACTAAAAGGATTTTTTTATATTTATTATTGTGATATGTTTATAAATTAAAGATTATGTTACTCAGTGATAATATAGTATTCTACTCGAGTCCGGTTCAGTAATTTTTGAGTTTATTCATTACAAACAAAAATACAAATGTGTCCGACCGAAACCGAAACCGAATTTCGGCAACAGTCTCATATTCGGTCGAAACCGAAACTTCCTTACAAGGATCATGTTTTGAGGGGAAAATAAAGTCAACGTTATTCGTTAATCAGTCTTTATTTTTTTTAAATAAATCAGTAAAATCACACGAAAACTAATAAACAAAACGAACTGCAAACACAAGTCAGTCATGACATGATTAGGCACGTGGACGCGGCAGAATGTCTTCGTCGCTTCCTCGCTTGGATGGTAATTAACGCGCCGAACATGAACGATCACAGCGCGAGAACTCCCGAATGCAGTTTCGGTTTCGGTCGTAGTTTCGGCAGGTTTGCCGACTAAACCGAAACTCGTTTTTTTGCCGAAACTCAACCGAAACCGAATTTTGCTGTCGGGCACTAAATATAAAAATATGTATACGTTTATCGCTAAACGAATTTAAAACTTTGTTCTGTTTCTATCAACACTTTGAAGATGACAGAGACAGAATTATGTTTTAAATACGTTATTATGTAACACGCATTTAGCCCACGTTCGCACCGACGTAAAAATATCACAGCGTCATTTTATCGCGCACTGGATTTTCAACTCTCGGTGTTAAGCGGACCGTTGAGAATTCAATGGAGTGCATCCCAGCGCATCGAAAAACACTGTCGGATTTTCAACACTCGATGCTAAGCAAAGCGTTGAAAATCCAGTGTACGAAAAAATCCCGCCGCGATATTTTTACGTTCATGCGAACGTGGTCTTACAGTGCGTTCGTTATAACTTGACTTGTGACGCGATTGGTAGCACTAAATTTTGCAATCATTTGATTGGTAGTATTGAAACTAAGACTGCAAAATTCAGTCCTAAAATTCGCGTCACTTTTCAAGTTATAATGAACTCACTTCGATTTGTGGTACAAGCGGACCATTGATTAAGTAAAAAATAGTTTACAAAATTAAGCCACAGACTACAAAAGAATGTGTTTTGTTCAACATAAAGAAAACAATAGACGAATAAGAGAAATTTATTATTAATAATAATAGAAAGTATGTATTGTACTACTGTTTGAGTTGATAGAATATGTATAAGGTATTTTTATTTGTTTCTATCATGGGTTATTTGATATAAACTTGACGTTAATTATTACCTAAAATAAATAAATGCTATAAAATTTCCAAAGAATCCATTACGTATTTATTTTTATTCATGTAAAATTGATTATTTAATTGCCATGAATCGTGCGCATGAGTCTGATTTTCTTCTGATATTTAAAACAGTTCGATTCTGAACTTTGTTAAAAAAATATGCCAAAAAAAAACTTCGTCTTTAAAATTTTATATAAAATCTCGACATTTTCTGTCTATTCTATCGGTGGCGGTACTGTATCTCTTTTTTGTATTATAAAACCATTTCAGATCGGAACAAGGCAGGGAGGATTTCACCGCGCAAGTCAAACGGACGCAGTACGATTGAGTTTTATATGTTTTGAATGTTTCTTTTTAATAATACGTATTATTATTTATTATTATGTAAAATTTTGGTATTATTATTCGTATGTATTTTTTATTTCTTGGTGGTGTGTTGGTTACTGGTTTGTGGGGGTTATTCGAGTTCGTTTTTAAATGCTATTTGTGCCATGTGTAGGTGTTTGTGCAAGTATGATTTAAGCTATAGTTTGACCGATACCGCTGCACCGCGCCTTAGGTATGCTGCGTAGGCGAGACGGCGGGGGGGCAGTACAGGCCACTCAATCGTCAACGGCGTCCGGCCCTTCGCCTCGCCGCGCATTCCTGCTACAGCGGTATCGGTCAAACTATAGTAAACGCGTTTATATGGGCGCTTGGCCACTAGTTCAATTGATTTAAAAAGTCCTCAGTGGACCATTGAATCGATTCGATCATCTTTAAAGAAGAAATTTTAGATTATTGCTATAAGCAATCAGTGGAAATCATAATTTGGCTAAAAAGAACTAGACTAAAATTGTTTTTTATATGAAATTATATCATGTCTCTACAATAGGCTGAAAAAGGAAGGTGGTGGCACTCCGGGAGTGCCGACATAAGTGAAAATTTGAAAAAAAAAAACGGCACCGCGTTGATGTCTTTTTAATGTTCAAAAGCTGGTGTCATCACGGTGTCGCTAAATCAATGGTTTAGTCCCATCTCAAAAATGCCCAACGTGCCTAAAGAAGTTTTCACTTAAATAAAACTTTTAGTTCCTTTCAATCGATAGTCCCTGATTTACAATGAGTTTTAGCTACAGTAAAAAAATATCGATTTAGAATCGAATGGACTCGACTAACTGATAATCTTCACACCACTACTCTACTCGTCAAGTGATCTAATAGTTAGGTGTATTAACTCGATTAACTGGAGACAAACTATCTCTAACTGTATATAATTACTATTAATTATTATGCATGTTCTAACGACTAAATTGAGGCTCCATTGTGAAAAGATCTCTTTGAGAAAGTAATGACAAGTACACATCCCTTAAGGTGACAATGAATGCAAATAAAGGAACAAACAAGAGATCCCTTGGGACTTCTGGGACGACCTTTAGCAAATACGGAACTTTTAGTATCGAAGACCAGGGCTCGGATAACGGCATACTTTTCGAAACGGTTTCGTCTTAAAAAACCAAGAAACGATTTGTTTTGGTTACGTTCAAACGGAACGACAAAAAAACGTTTTTGAAGAAGAACAAAATTTAAATCGTTCTCGGTTAAAAAAAAAACGTTTTTAGCCGTGGTTGGGTTGATTGACAGGAATGTCACAACATAGCCCGAATCAATACGTAAGCGGCAAGCGCATTGGAATCAATTATGTAATGAAATTAAGAAGATAAGGTACAATTTAACAAAACAAGTTCATGTTTGAAGAACTGTCCGAAACGTTTTAAAAACGTTATTTTAAATAACGTTTCCGAGCCCTGTCGAGGAGTAGAGATTTTGTCGCTTTTCGGTTGCTCCATGCAGCGACTGACTAAAAGCAACTCAGGTCATATTTAACGGCATCCGGTTAGACTGGAAGCCGAACCCAACATAGATGGGAAACGCAGCTGTCATCAGGTGACCGCAAGTTAGTTTCAGTTCATTCAAGATTTTCTCTTTTACTCTGGAGCCTTTAAATGTGAATGTGTATGGAAATCTAAAAGCATGCATCTACATGTTATTGAATGCATTCGCTCATTCAATTGTTCGTTCAAGGTTTTTTAATGTACTGAAGTGTTAAATACAATTCTCGACCATTGCTAATTTAGTTTTTTAAATTAACGATTTACTAAGCTACCTTCTGCTAAACTCATTAATTAATTATGTTTGGGATGGTACTTTGTGTTTCACACTTCGGAAATAATAATTTGTTGCATCGTTCAAATGTTTTACAAAGATTTTGCAAAACTATCATTATGTCCTAAAAATGCTTTTTGTATGCACAAGTTATATTTAAAAGTAAGACTCTCATAATAGCTTCATTCATGTTCATTTGCACGAAGAAAAAGAAAACTGGTAAATTTTGTTCTCAGTCTTGGGTTTTGATCCTCGGGAAATGAGCAATATTGTATGTTGAGTATTGCCCAATTTTTTAATATTTTCTTAATCCCCATATCAACTTGGCTTTCATACCAGCACGAGTAAGACAAGTCTCATATCGTGGTGACACAATAACTATGCAAAAATGTTGTGCAACTTTTGTTTCCCATGAACACTCTTTTTACCCTGACCCTTGTGCATACAACTGGCTTTTTACCCTTCCGTCCTACTAAACAAAGCCGTCTGTTCCAGATCTATCAATCGTCAGCGACTGGTAGCCCACTCCACCGCGATGGAAAGCATACAGGCTGAAAGTGAGCCTATTGATGAAGAGGAGGATGTGCCGTGAGTGTTTTTAGATTATATAAGTCTATAACTAGTCCTGTACATAGCTACTAAAATAATTTTCTGTTCATTGTATGGTGATCAAAGGCAACAGGCTAAATGAACTGCATCATTTTACAGTCCTTCACTTTGTATTAATTTCTTTCGTCATTTGAACGTATTTAGAAACTTGAATACCCTCTTTCTGTCACAGTATCATACCGGTTATGGCAGCAAACACAACGCAAAGGCATATAAAAACTTACAGTCTATGACACCGGAGATAATATTACATACACAACAATATTTCCTACTTTTCCGCAGTCCTGGCGGCATTCCTGCAAGGAACGCGCGTGGCGAGCGTCTCCTCCTGTTCCTGGGTATCATCGACATCCTACAGTCGTACCGCCTCCGCAAGAAACTGGAACACACGTGGAAGAGCATGATACACGATGGGGTAAGTACCCGCGGCAAGGGTAACATAGGGTTTTATTATCGGTGACTTGCGTACCATTGAGAGCGAGTCGAAGCGGATTATCGATATGGATTTTGCATTTAATACAATAATAGAAAAACGCCTCCATAGTACATTCAACCTCTTGTCAATGGTAACAGTTTGACTTTGACAGGGAGTTTAATTCGTGGGAGGTTTCGTAGACTGAGCGTTAGCCTCCGAAAAATAACCACTCTCTAGAAAGGGACAAAGCAACTAACCTAACCTAACCTAACGAGACAACTACTGGCCGCACATTCGTTTTCTCTCTCGTACTTTTCGCTCTCTATTCACTGAACAACTGAATACGGAATGCTGTCTCTATGTCTATGATACTCACTGATATACTATTGACCGTACGGAACTTGGAAACTCAAAAAACTCAACCATTTATTTCAAATAAATCAATTACAGGCACTTTTGAATTGTCAAGGGGTCGGTCAGTCAGAAAGATGAAGCTAGTTGCTCATTCTAAAGCGTAGTCGTAGTGTAGTAAGCGTAGTGGAGTTTCTTGCCCGTTCTTCTCCATAGGTACCTAAACTATGGAGAAGAACGGGCAAGAAACTCCACGGACACTCTTTTAATTCAAAATATTGGTTACATCATTATGTTGAAGTTACATATGAGAACGATGCAGAACGTTAGAATCGTCCGCAATAAAAATAAAACAATTAAAAAATTAAATTAAAATAATCCGTGGCAGCTAAGAGATGACCAGTCCTTACTGACAGCGCACATGACGCGTTCACGAACATGACTCATGGATTAGCACCATTCTGCCGTCCTTTAACTAGAAAGCCGTTAAGCCAATCCTTTCTGTCCAGAAACTCTTAAAGAAGAACTGTGGGTTAGACGCTTTCAAGTGATGGAATCATCTTAAATTGTCTTACATTTATGTCGTAAAAATGTTTCTTAGACAGAAAGATAGAGAATTTTGCACTTTCAATAAAAAAATTGCCATTTGAGGGTTAACGGCTTTCTAGTTAAAGAACGGCAGCATTCAGCTCAACTATTTTGAAGGGAGCGGAATGATCCAACACACATCCCACCATCAGCGAGACATTTGAGTGAGCATGACACTCACTCAGCCGCCAGAGCACATTCAAGTCAATGAAAGACGTACCTAGTAAATTGTAGCTTTAAAGTAGGTACATAGTACTCACACGTGTTATGAAATTATACAATGCTAAGGGATTGAATTTATACAATGCAAAGATAGTTTTAAAATCTTCAGCAACTCCAACAGTATTTTCAAATGCTAATCAATTAGTTTATGCGCCCTTGTGGAGCAGGACCAGCGTTTAGCCAAGCATTTATATCAGCGATGTAATCCCCCAACTTATAATATGCTTGGCTGCATAGTGTGCGTTTTATATAAGATTTAAATTTCGTTTCATTTCGTGGTATTTTATTGTAACATTTTAAACAGTACCCCATGAAAGATGAGTCCATTTTAGCCATCTGAAAACAGGTTGAACTAATTGGTCCCTATTTCTAGTGATATAATTGTGTCTTGCACCTCTTTTACTAAAAAGATGTAGATTTTTCCTTACGTACATAATGTTTTCATAGATATATTGACAAGGTACCGTCATGATGTTAATATCTTTAAACAGTTGCCTTAGAGAGTCGCGCCTGCGGAGGCCATATATGGTTCTGATAGCTCTTTTTTGCAGAATAAAAATATCGTACGAAATACAATGAAAGTAACGAAAATAAACGCATTTCAGAGGTTTTTAGGCTTTCTTGAGATTTTGCTGTCACTACAGCACAACTTGATATTTGTTAACCGAAAACAGCTGAATGCCAGTATTATCAGTATCATTGGTATCACTGGATAATTTCTAGACTAAAGAAAATATAATAAATGGTGATTATTATAATAATTTAACATGCTTTTTTATAATTTCAGGACACTGTTTCAGTTCATAGACCGAGCTTCTACGCGCTGAGATTTTTAGATTTCATGGCTAAGACCGTGTTTAAGAAAATACCTTCGTGTAAGTATTACTCTATGATTTTCTTCAAATCTATTTACTGTATGACCATAACCAAAGATGTTCCTTTCACAATGGTATTAAAATGTTGCCATCTACAATTTAGGGTTACCAGTCTAAATAATTTCAAGTATTTCAATTTTCTCTTTTTCTATTAAAATCCTGTCATTAGTTAAGCTCTATATCATGTCGCTATTAATTCTCTTATAGATATTTACCAAATATTATGTCCTAATGTATTAATGTGTTTCGAGGTCAATTTGGAGATGGGTCGGCTTATTAAACAGAAGTTTATTTATTCGATAGCACTATGTTTGGTGGAATATCTCTCAATCTTGGACAAAAAAAAAAAATGATCTTGAAATGAAGTTAAAGCTATTCCTGTAAATTAACGTTAACTAATATATGTTTTTTTAAATCAATGAAGTTATGATATTAATATGGCATTCCCATCTTCATCTGAATCTTATATTGAGAAAGGTCCCTTATGTAGATCCATAGTAACTATGAAAGTGTGAATACGAATCGTTCCCAGTTATAGCTAAAACAAACCATAATCTCTCAATAATTCAGTAAATTATGTCAAAATAATTAAATATACGGGTTATTGATAATATGTCTGCAAAACATTAACGGGATGTAGGAGAAGTCATTTGTAACCAAATGACCCTTATGACCCCTTTACAAATGTCAACAACTTTCGAGTAATTTGACATTTTATATTTTAAAATGAATGAAATAAAATTTCAAATAACTCGAAAAAAATTGACATTTGCATAGAGGGGTCATTTGGTTGCAAATGACCTCTCCTACATCCCCTTAATGCATTGCCGACATATTATCAATAAACATATTTATACCACCGAGAACTGATCAATATATTCCAAACGTGTTTATAATAGATATAAATCGGCTTAAAAGCTATCTAAGATCATAAGAATCACGAAATCTTATAATAAAACTAGTACCTTTAACTATTTATAATAAGCCTTGTTCACACCTTCATAGAACACTCGATCTCCGATAATTAAATGCTAACATTGTGTCTAACGTCTAAATGTTGCCTAATCCGTAGGGGGCGGTTTATCAACAAGGTTTTAAGACTCTTTATGATTTTATAGAAGGTTTGAGTAAATAAAATCGTTAGAAGAAAAATTGGCTCGAAACGCAAAACGTTCGTCCCAAGTAAAAGTAAATCCCGGGAAATGTTCGTCCCGAGTAAAGTTCGTCCCGGGAAGTATGTTATGTACAACTATACCGATTTCTAATGCCAAGCATCATTCATAGAGTGGATCTAGAAATGACATGCACATGAGACCAATATATGTATAACTATAAATGAATGGAGTCTTAAAACTATGTTAGAGAATTATTCTACTAATATATTGCAGCCTAATGTGTTCCGAAACAAAGTTAAGAAACTTCCCCTTTTATCAAAATTACGTTCTTGTTCTGTGGCGTGGCCTAGAGAATGGATTCTAGGAATTGGTCTCGGGTTCGAACATACATAAATGAAGCATGAAAGTTGGAATGTAATAAAATTGAAATGCAATCATATAAAATGCACCCCGCGTAACAGTTCTGATTTAGATATTTAGCTGCCTTATCAACTGCACAATGCAAGAAATGGATTTGATTGAATGCTGAGAAAACAAGTCTTAGAATTTAACTGGTGCAACTACTTTAATAAATTAATGTCTTTTTATATACTTGGTCTAAACTTTTAACCAAAATCCACCCAAGCTTTGTCGCCTCTAAAGCCCGACAAACTTCCATATCAAAGGCGGAGGCGGCGCGTGTAAAGGGAAAGTCAAGAACCCGTCAAATCCAGAAAATTTCATGATACACTGCTACAAGGATCATTTGGCGCTCGAATGACGTTGACAGGGGGGCGGTGTCGGTAAACATTTGTGCAACTGATTTGTGGAATGTATTGAAAAAGCAAGATGGCGGCGTTAATTCAGAATTTGGCCACACGCCAAAAGAACTTGTAGCGCTATAGTTCTCTATTTGACCTCGTTCACCGCGTTCATTATTATCTGTGTACGCTCTGGACCAATTCCTACCTCCAGGCCACGCCTTCTAATAAACTTACTAAACAAAAAATGTATGTGTTGCATCAGTGGACCTACCAGAGATCAAGGGGAACCATCGCAAGTTCCGAACGCTAGTCACCTCTTACATAGGTACCGTAGGGATTACTGTGTTACTTGTATATTATAATGTGTGTGGATGTGAATAGGGGGGCGGGTGTTGGTGTTAATCGAAAATCTTCGGTAGTAGACCAGTAGTAGAGAACCAACGTTCTGTAATGTCGCTAATAAAGCCTCGAAACACGAGGAGAGTTATTTCAACATTGAGAGGCAAGAGTCTCCATGCTGACTCTTACTTAAAAAAGTTCGTCCCGGGATAAGTTCGTTACGAGAAAAGTTCGTCCCGGGATAAGTTCGTTACGAGAAAAGTTCGTCCCGGGATAAGTTCGTTACGAGAAAAGTTCTTTCCGGTAAAGTTTAATTTTTTTATTAGTATCTGTGTGAACTCGCGAAAGACAAGAGCTGTTTAATCGGCTTAAGTTCACGTATTGCCGAAGTATGTTCGCAGTTTCAGTATATCGAATGACAAAGACTGGTAAATCGTAATAGGCTTGGTAATAAAGTTTATAAAATGCCGAAAAGAGTCCGCATACTGGCAAAACAAAAAAAAAAACCACATTATGCCGGAAAAAAAACATTCTATTCTCAAAAATATGTCGTTATGGCGATAATTATTATTATTTTGGGGTACTATTTTCAATTCTTGTGTATGATAAAAAATGAACAGTAAATTGTGTGTTACTTAGATAAAAGCATGGTGTGTTAAATATACTTACCTAATATCTCATTTGTGACTAAAAAGGTTTTAATGACTACACAAAACTTTTTTTTTTTTTTTTGTCTTAGACAAAATATTCGTTCGATAGAAGTACTTATATTTACGTTCCTATGTAGTGCATTTATATTTAAAAAAATTGAAACAACAGTAAGTATTATTATGAGACGTATGTTTATGTAATATATAAGAATTGGCTTAATATGTAGTACATTCTTCATAGTTGTATCGTGTTTTCAGTAGAAACATGTTTTTTTGGGGTTAGAAAGGGAAAAAACACCAACACCTAAACCTCATTTTTGTAGGAATTAGCTGAATAACGTGGTTTTATTTAAACTAAATTTTTAATTTCGATTTTATTTAAATTAATTTTTCGTTCGGAGCAATATAATCAGGCATGTATTTAGACACTGTTCAATTTTATTTTATATATTTTTTTTAATTTAAAAATATAATTGGATGCAATATAGCATGACGATATAACGGAGATCATGCACGCCCTTGAATAATGTTGCCAGCCGAAAATAATATCTGTGTTTTTTCCATTTTTCTTCCCGACAATTGTCCGTAATCGGATACTCGCGCGGGTCCGTGGAGGTCTGAGTAAGTCCCAGTTGTTTTGGTGGTACCAAAGCATGATGATGTGACCTTGTGACCCTGCCCCCCCCATTTCATGACCTTGACCCCTCAATGTTTTTTGGATTGTCTCCAGTATTTTGTATGTGGTGTTGTTGTAAATATGATTTTTAAAGGAGTATGGGTACATTTGAATGAATAACGTATTCGAATTTGAGGAGAAAATAAAAAATTACCCAATAAACGATAAAATTTAGGTTAAACTCAATTTTACCCAATTAAGAATTATCTACGAGGACAAAAAAAACACTTGGTAATACATAATATGTGCTCCAATCATTATCTACGACGACTACCCGCGAATGTGTTGTGGTCTAGTACTAGTAATCCCCGACATCGTAAGTGGCTCCATCTACCGAGCTCACCCCTCATTCATCCCCTACCGTAGTTAGCTACCTCTTTGTGGTTTCTTTCGACTTTCGACGAAGCACGTGTACTCTGTCTGTTTCTTCTTTTTTTTTTCGTTTGACAGATGTCATTTCGCAGTTGTTTATTTTTTCTCTCCGGTTGAATTTCGAACGTTTTTTTGTTTTTAAATGGTGAATGCGAAATGATGTCAGATGGAGTTTTATGATGACGTTGTTGGTTATGAAGAATAATCAGTTTTGTTTTTATTTATTTTTTTACCTTTGGTATAGTAAAATCAGAGATCAATATTAAATTGTGTTACCAAATAATATGAAAGTAACATTAACTGCATGCAATTTTACTAAAGATTGCATTTACCTTTTTTTCAGATAACAGGGTTTTTCTTATAAAACTAATGTTATAGTAATTTCTGATGTTACTACCCCTCTAACATATTTCCACACAATTCTTCACTGTATTAGAATGCTTTTTGAGAACATTTTGACAATTATTTTGCGAATTTAAGCGTTCACGCTGATATGTTTTACTTTTGAGAAAAAAAGCTTTTTTATTTCAATTAGTGAGCTGATGTTTTTAATTGTTTTTCTTTTATGTTTTGTACATATTTTGGAATATTATTGTGGCCTGCATAAAACATCAAAAAATGTCATAAAAAAAAAATGAACTGTTTTATCATGCATCCGGAATTAATGGCATTTCCATAAGAAATTATTCTTATTGCCTTTTTAGATTAAAAAAAAAATACATGCCACATCTGGAATAATGAAACACTGTATTAATTGTATTTAAAATTTAAGTTATTAAAACGATAATAACTTTTATCAACAACAAATACAGGGTGTTGTCGAGCGGGTTTTCTGTAACTTAAAAAAAAAATATGATTCTCAGCCTTATTCAAATAAACAGCCACAAAAATATTCCTTTCTCGTACCATCACCACACAACGTAACCTCTTCATCTTCATCTCCACAGCCCTGAAACACTCTCCGTCGAAGAGGAAGAGCATCGCCAAGCCGTCGAGACCGCAGGAGGACATTGATACACCAGGTATTATAGAAACCAATGTTTTTAGTACTCCTGGTGTACCTATTTTTTTCTTTTTTTTTTTTGAGTGATTTGACGATTTTTTTTTTTGTTTAAACGTAAAAACGGAGGCTTCAATCTCATATTTAGAGTATAAATGCAAACTTGTTCATAACATGAAAAGTTGTTTTACAATTATTTTTACCGATTACCGGCGAAAATTAAAATGATTATAATAACGTCAAAATATAATAAAGTAATTATTAATCGTCAACTCGTTTCAAATGAATGCTCGATTGTTGAAAAACTAAATTATTAACCATTACAATTATTTTAAACAGTAGTTTTCACCCCAACTTACCCTAACATTGAATGCGAATTATGTTGGTACCTATATATTATTATACATTTCAGTTTATTTTATCCCCCACCCTTCCCCCCTTTCCGGTGTTTGTTACCCCGCTGTTGTGAACCGTCCTATTTTTCGTTTCCTTATTCTTGTAGACTTTTTTTTCCAATTTTTTTTTATACCCGCGTTTGGCGAATTACAAAAAAAAAGAAAAAATTGTGATGTGTTTTTTGTGCTAACGGTGTTGGTGGTCAACATGTTCAAAGCATGGTTTGCCGACGGGGGAGTGAAATAAACTGAAATGTACCAAAAAGACGTCCAAACGATACAACCATTTTCACAAAGACGTTTTTTATTCAGGACGTATCTACATCGGCAGACCGATTAAAGATTACAACCCTGACCTCTTGAGGCAGTCGAGACTATCGCCTAGATCTTCAATAAGATCCAGTATGAGCGATTTTACTGATACTACTATATCTACATGGAATCAGAGGCATCCTCCGAGCATACAGCCGCCTACCGAGTACCCCTCCGTACTGTCTGATAGACTGAAGATAGATAGGGACAGAACATTCCCGAGACGTATAGAGTTCGATACGTCAAACATTACTCGAGACCCTGGAACGTCATATAGTAACAACGTATACAGAGCCTCAATTCAAGACAGAATGGATACCCTATCCGATCAACTCACCAAAGTTCTAAGCACAGGAGCGGGAAGTTCTCATATAAACGGTAGCCTAGCTGACAGTGGAATCCAAACGGACAATACAAGCACAAGTGTTCCTCAAATATACGTTGAAGCGCAAACGAACGTTCCTACGAAAAAAGACGCCGCTGTCGACACCAGAAATGAAAACAATCTCCAAGATATACCCTTTATAGACGACGAAGATGAAGATAAATGGAAAAGACGATCGAACATTCTAGAGAAGCATAAAAGCACTTCAAACATACCTGCAAGGATTGACGAAATAAAAGAGAGCTCCAATGAGAGATTAACTAACAGTCTTAACAGAGCAAAATCTCCAACATTCGTAGAAAAATTCAAGAAATTTTTCGTAGATATAGGCTTAGTGAAGACAGATAGCGTTTTGAATGCTGAAACATCGAACACCTTACCGAAAAGCTTAAGTTCAAGCTACAGGAAATCAGCAACGCCCAGTTTAGAGGCTAGAGAAACAGCGACTCTGCCCAAAGACATGAGATTTCGCAAAGTTATATCCACACAAACGGTTTATATTAAACCAGAATCTCCAATTATGATCGAAAGGAATCTACAGTCGACCGAACATGTGTCCGTAGTACAACTGAACGGCGATGAACATATCAGAGATTCGGAATCGAAGGAAGAATTTATCAAAGAGGTTGTCTACATTAGAAGCATAGAAAAAGCTGAAATTTATTCTGGTAAAGACAGTGGAAGTACTATAATAGTAGTACCGCCAGCAGATTGAGGAAGATTACACAATAATTTGGTGTCACACAAAAATCGATAGTTTTGTTGACCGTCTCAAATATATCTGACGTCACATTACTATTGATATATCGATAAATTTTTTGTGTATATATCGGAAATTATCGATAGAGAAATTACTGTCCTAAGTTATTTTTAGAAAGCGTGTTTTGTGAATCGATGTTAGAGATGTTTGTCGATGAATGTAGTGAAGTGTATTTGTGTATCGATATTTTACGATTATCGAAGTAGTTCAGTTAAAAGCAAAAGACATAGCTCATAATAGCTTAGTGTTTGTTAATACTTTATATGTGACTCGTGTAATCCTTTATAACTTTGATAATATTTGCAGACATTTTTTTTTTCACATTTTGTATCGATAAATTTTATCGATAAATCACATTGTCCATGTCTCGTAAATATAAAGCGATATTAATGTTGACAATACATATTTAGTAAATTAAAAATGTCAATGATTTATCTAAATAAAAATAAAAGGCCTTAGATTTTATATCGATAAAATTAGAGAATATGATTATGATTGAAATCCCCAAATATGTATACTAAAATGCTTATACATTTGATTTAATGTAACGTCTATTTGATATTATTTAAAAATAGATGGTATTAATAATTACCATTAATAATTATGCTAAATTGAGTTGACATAACTAACATTTTGGACATTTCTACTATCAAATCGCTGAATTATTATTAGGACTTAACTGAAACTAAATTAATATTAGAATTCGACTAAATATGTAGTCGATTTAGTCTGTTTTGTTACCTATACTTATCTTATGTAATATTTTAATTTTAAAAGATGATATAATATATGCAGTATTTTATTTCGAACGAATATTTGTGCGATTGGGTTCTTTTTGAGGTTAAGGCAGTTTCTAGCAGAAATTTCTGTTGCAACGTCCAACTATTTATTTGAAGAATATCAATTTTGAAGCGGAAACTTATTTAGGTGCACGCTGGGCAACTAAACCGTAACGCTCAGGTCAGTGTCACTGAATCGGGTGTACTCGGCTCCAGTCGGTCGGTGACGCCGATTCGCGTAGTTGGCACTTCAATCGTGATTGAAGCACTAACCCTCTTTTTTTGTACACTGATCGAGAAAATGTTTTAAACTTTTTGAAAATAAATTTCTTCTTTAGTATCAGCATGAACAATAAGAAGTATATTGATGCTGTGGTATAAATATGCAGCAGTGGGGACCCAGTGGTAATGACCGCGAATTACAAGTTGTAGGTCTTAGGTTAGAACTTTTAAATCGTCGAGGAAATGTGATGATTTTTGTCCCAGTGATGAGAGAGTAGGTTTTTGAAGACTGCACTTCGAATGAACAAATGAAAGAGAACTGAAGTTGAAATTGAATAAAGTACAATTTGTAGTGCAGTATTTTAAAAGAAAAATTTGAACTGAAATAATGTATCGGAATATGAAGTAAAGAATTTGTAGAAATTCATTATTTATTAGATATATATTATTTTTACTGTTTTATCGTAATTTACTTGTGGTGTCTGTATTTTTATTTTTGCCAATGTTTGTGGTATTTGCCTAATTGGTTTACGAAAATTAATTTAATTAGGTAGTCTTCCAGGCTGCCATTCAGCTTATGAATGATAGAATGTGAATTGGTTCCGTTATTAATGGTACTTCTCATCCAAGTTATTTGATAAAAACAAAAATGACGTCACAAAGTAAGAACTGAGTCATCAGACTATTAGTTTTAAAATTAAATATTGATTTTTTATGACAGCAGTTTCGGGTATTATATTTAAAAACGTGTCTTGCAAAATTTTAAGTAATTTTATGGTATTTCTAATTCGAAAAAATACTCCCTCAACGAAGTACAGTCTGACTATTTTCTTAATGTCCCTCGGGAATCATTGCATTTCCGAATACAAACGAATGCTAATTTCCATGTCCATCAATTATTAGATTTATCGTGTATAAAAATTTGAATTCAGAACTAAGTACTTTATTGTTGTTTTGTTTTCCGTGTGAACTATTTTCGTGCCTGCGACTTTAGCAGCTTTCCTCCTATTTTAAAATAAATTACATTAAAGTTAAAAGAGTATTAACAACTACATACTCCAAGTCGATTGAGAGCGTCCGGTCTGCACCAAATGCAAAGGAAAACTGATAGAAATCCAACGACTGACGAAACACGAAGTTTACCGAGGGACAGTTAAATAATAATAAAGTTTAAGAAAATAGTTATACTGTATGAAGTTGATAGCAATAGTCCTCCAGATCGAATTTCGGCCATGGTGGCCAATCTCAGCGGAGAGTAGCCTTCGGGAAATATTATAATGCACAAGTGTGTGCGCAGACGCAGGTGCCCTCTTCCTTCCCTCACTCTCACAGTCCGGTGACGGTGATGGCGTGGTAATTGAGTTATTAAAACCCCTTTACTAAACAAACCTATCTTAGTTAGTTACATTTCTTTAATAAAAAAAAGAGTATTGTTCTTGTCACAATCTTAATGCCAATCACTCAATTTAATATTTTGTTTTCATTGTAAGTACCATTATTTTTATTACCATTAATTAAACAACGCGAGTAGACAATATTCCGTAGAATTTATTAAGACACCTTTCACAACAATGTATTGAGATTAATTGAATGAATGTTAGTTTATTTAAATATTTAGTTTTGAATGGCTGATTAAACTTTTGTATGCGACTGTACATTTTTACAATTTTGTTATAATTATTTGTAAAAAGTCCGATGGAATTGTAGAGTTCTGGAGACAAAAAAAAGAAGAAAATTACAAAAAAAATCCCTCGTTTTCTTGAACAGTCACGAACAAAAGTGTTGAAGTTATTGAATACTGAACCAGTGTAGTTAGACTGTTAAATTTATATTGCGTATCGCTTGAGCTGTTTGACCAAAATTTTATGTATATACTATGGTAATAAATGTGAATTTATGTTGGCTGGAATTAATTCGTTTTATTTATTATCTTTACTACATTGAAATATCACATTTGAGATAAAATTTAAAATACTCCGAAAATCTATTCATTACACGATGATCTCGTACTGGCATGTGACTTGACGCTGATTTATTAGAGTTAATAAAAGAGCAAAATGTACTCGACCCCGTCATTTAATATAGAAAGAAAACACTTTTTTTTAAATAAGTTATGTATTGTTGGAAAAAAATGACTTTCTATTCAACTATGTCAGGTAAAAATAACTCAGTAGAACCTAAACATCTGGAGGCATCATGCAAGTTCGCAAACACTTAAAAAATTACCTTTTATATTTTATGAAACTATTGATCACGAATATGACGTAATATTTTCACGCTATCAAACGGATAGGAGCAGGATCGAGTGGTGTCGCGAGCGTCAAAGCAGGTGAGACTGAATGTCGTATTGTGTTATGTCGTAATATGACAACTATTTGTCGTTTTTCTACGACATATTTTAGATGAATAAAATCGAAATAAAGACAATTAAATTTATTTGAAATACAAATAATTTTTGGTGGGATATGAAAGTTCAGAATGACATCGACTACCTGTAAGTTCGAGGCAAAGAGTAATTGTGTATTCCTTCAGGAATTTCTCATGTAGCCTGCAGTCTAGATTTGTGCATGGTTGGTGACAATAGACTCGCCCCCTTTTAAATGGAACTTAAACATAACGTAGTCAAATGCAGGGATACAATCATAAAACGATCTAAACTTCTCTACCTTATCGTTCAGGAAATACATATTATTTTAGAATGACATATTATTGAGATAATAAAGAAAAAATAGCCAGCCTTAATATATGTCGGTAATGTATAAAAAAGCAATTCTGTTCTTTCATAGATCACAAAACGTTGATAAATAAATTTCTCTTACATGAAGTACTATCTTATCTACAATAAAATATAATATACCAAAAAGTGTAGCAAGGAGTACACTTTTAAACCCCAGCATAAATTTTAAATAAAATATTTAATATCAAAATTGTATAAAACTGTTCCCACAACCATTAATCGCTTTAATCAATTAAATGTTCAGAATTCATTAAATTATTTATGTACATTAAATCAATCAATTGGCTAAATGTAGATTTAAAATTAATTTGCTGCTTTATCGTTGATGCCAAAATTATTTTATATTTCATTAATAAAGTCACTGTTGCTTTTGCTTTTAATGTCGAGCCAATCAAGTAATTGGATTAACGCGAAAATATAATTCAAAATTTATTCGCACCATTTTCAAAATTCTTGTAATCGTTATCAGTCTAGCAACTCATTTGAAAGGTATGAATCCCTTGCTACGCTTTTTGCTTAATAAATAAAGGCTATTTAAAGGATTTTCATAAATGTAACTATTTTAATACATTAAAGAATAAATATTTATCAAAAACCTAACCTAACATAACCTAACCTAAAAAACTTAACCTAACGGTTATGGTGTGTTTTTTTAGCTAAGAAACAATTATTTTATTTATCCTTTTTGATATTAAAATAAGTATATTTCTGGCAAGAATTTAAATTGGGGCCGAAAATAAATACAAAAAAAAGTATATAAAGAAACTTATGGTCATGTTATCTCTCCTTTTTCATGCTGCTGTGGCCTTGTTGGAACTTTTTTCTTATTGGGTATACCATCAATCTTCGCTTTTCTTTTTAATCCCTTAAATCTGCATGCTGTAATTTATTTTTAATATCTAATACATAAACTTGATGCACCAATAAAAAATACGTTATTTAAACGGTCAAGCTCCATCTAAAAAATATAAATTCAAACACGCCATTTTGGATATTTAACGATATTACGTAAAACCCGTCTGTAACTGTAACTACGCTTCCAATGATACACAAATCTTTTAATATTTTTATTATTGTTATCTGTTTCTCTAATGTGCCAAATTTTTCGTTTATACATTTTATTATTGTGTATTTTAATTATTAATAAACCTATACAAAATGTTGCGCGTTTTTGTCGATCGCCAGTTTCTTTATCGGATGTGACAGCGCATATAACGCCGATATCGGTGACGTCACCGGTCTCGACTGCCGCTAAAGTCACCATGTCGTCGGCTAAGACGACTATCGCCGTGTCAGAGCCCGACATCGCGTTCCCCGCCGTCTTGAAAGGCTCCCAAAAGCAGAGAGTCCCTCCTCCGGTCCCTCCGAGAGGGTCTCCTAAAGCTAAACGAGGAGGCGCGTCCTCCCAAGCGTCTAGCATCGACACGAAAGGTGATTATCCGAATTTAAATATCTCTGTGAGTGACATCCCTCCGCAGACACCTATCACTAGCAGTGATGATGACTTCTGCTTTTACGGGCATGATTTTAAGTTTAAAGAACCCACTGCATGTCGCATCCCACCGTCTGTATCAAACAGTTCTGTTAAGATCACGAAATTAGTTGCTTCGAACTCTTTCTTAGACTTCGTAGAAGAAGCTGATAGTATCACGGAGAGATCTCATCCTGGTAAAGATTTGATTGCTCAAACTTCAATGATGGCTAAATTCAACATCGATAAAGTATTGAGGGAACATTTGGACTCTGGTGATTACGATGATACGTCTTTAACTGAATCTAGTAGCGAAGAACGGATTGTTATTCAAGAAATACGTGAAACTGTTGAAGACGTTAGAGCTAAACAATCGAAAAGTCCGTCGCAATTCGTGAAGGAAGTTGTAACACAGATAGGTGATAAATTGACCGGAAAAACTCAGATAAGCTTAGATTCTTCGAATGAAAAAGTAAGCGTTCACAACGTTAAATCATCAGACCTCATATCAGCGGCCAGAACATTGAGGAAAGTAGCTCCGGCTGATACAACGAAGATAGAACAGACTCCAAATGAAGATACAGAAGCTAAAGTGGAAAAGAACGGCTCAAAACCAGGAATAATATCAGGCATATCGAAAAAACTGAACTTCACTCAATCTAAAAGAGACAAAAACCGTTCGCAAGAGAAGAAATGTAAACCAAAAGTAGAAATTAGAACGTACCAACGAGGAATGACAAAAGACGAAGTCATATGTCACAAGAAAGCTAAAACCAACATCGACATGTTCCAAAAACATATATTTAAAGCCCAAACAGACTCTGATAGTTCAAGAAGAAGTTCTATATCGTCTTCACAGGATAGTAAACAATCAGAAAAGAATATTGATACGCAAAGATTAGTCAAAGAAACTAAGAAAAGGTTCGAACCGATAGAATATACCCACGGTGGTTTGACCTCTATTGATAAGAAGCATTTCTCGTTAGCGACAACAGCAATAAACCCAGTAGTTTCAAAATCAATAAGTGGTAATGTACACGAGAAAATTAAACAGTTTTCCGAGACGCCATTGATGAAGACGCCAAATAAGATACCGAGACAGAAAAAGAAGGGAAGCTTTAAAAGGAAATCGGATAAGAAGAAGATGATTATCAAAATGAAGAAAGAATTTGAAGAGATGCTGTAAATGAAACGAATGAAAATTGACGAGAAGCTAAAGCCAAATTTCAAACAGAAGGAAATTAAGAAATCCAAATAGTTGAAAATGTATTAAAATTACGAGTCGATAATTTAGAAAGATGCGTTGAAGATATATTTAATTTAGAAAGATGGATTGAAGATATATTTCGTTGAGGCTCAAAGGCATTTGTCTTTAACTACTGTTGTTCATAGTCAAGCATGTAGATGTTTCTAGATTGTGTTGTGATCCGTAATGACTGCCATTTTTTCTATATTTAACGTTATAATTGCTCGGTCGTTGGATTTTCATATTTTATTAAACTCCTTTTCTCCTTAACATAGTGCATCCTTTTAAAATAACACGATGACTATATTATTATTATCTATTTATATGTATTTAATTGCTACATTATCAATCACTTTAGTATTTACTTTAGATTGTATGTTGATGTCAGTCTCTTTTTATGTATTTTTCTTTTCTATGGTAATCACAGTTAGCAAAAAGTGGGTTTCTCTTGTTTTTAGTCATAAATTATGTGGGAAATTGATGACGCCAGTAACTCATCTATATAAACCAACTTCACTGATGATATTCTATATTATATTTCATTATTGGGGGAAACTATTCTATATTATATTTCATTATTGGGGATTGAGGGTTGAAAAGAACACATTTGTAAAACTTCAAGCTGGGCGAAGCTTCAAATGATATCTACGCAGTAGATATTTTCACTCTTTGAAGTTTTGTTAACAATGACAGAAGAAAAATCATGCTTTTTCTTCATCCTGACTTTAAATACAATATCCTAATCCCATTACTTTTCAATTCAGTAATTAGTATTTCTAAAAGTTTTACTGTAGAATTCTTAATACTGTATTCAAACTTCAATAGCTTCAATTTTGCTGTGAAGTTCTACAGTGAAACTTAACAAAATTTCACTGATTCATAGCTTTAGTAGATTTGTAATTCCACGACAGCTAAAATACAATAGAAAACTTTATTTTTAAAACAAGCACCTTTTTTACATGCAGACATAAATCCTTCTTAAAATCTTACTAGCTAGAACTAGAATCAAACTTTAGAATTTAGTACCTACATTCTCCACAATTTACCTTAATGTAGAAATAACTTGAATCTTTTGAACTACCACTGAACCAAGCTCACAGGCGTAGCCACTTTTGAATTGGAAATCTGATCTGACCAACTAACATTTTTAAGGGTGCGTTCATATTTGAGACATTTCAACGGACCGGACATCGTGACCGCGACAAATACACGTGGCATAAACAGTAATAGGTAATCTAAAGTTGCACAGCAAACCATTCCGATGTTTCATAAAAATACACAGACAACCGTACCATTGTCACGGACTATTGTTTAAAATGTCACGCATGTAAACGCAGCTGTTACAGTAAAAAGCCAATTCAAAAAGCTACTCCTGTCTTCATCATCATTGTTACCTCCACAACCATTACGCCTTTACCCACCAAACATTAGTCCACCTATCCTCTAAGACTTGTCTTGCTAGTCCAAGTAGTAACGCTAGCTTACCACCAGGCGGTGCCCCTCTCTCGTGTTGTTCGACGCCTCCACCACCTTTCGAAGAAGCTCCACCTCCCAGAACAAGTCGCACGAACTCTTCGTCAACAACGTCGTCAAGTGCCTCTGGTAGACGCAGAGGCGCGTCTAGTGCGGCGAGTGTGATGACGACGTCTTCAGCGTCGTCTTTGGCGTTGACGCCGGCTGCGTTGAGCAGTGCGCGCAGTAATGATGCCAGGTACACATGCATTTTTTAATTATTTTTACGAGTAATTTTTTTCATTTGCTTGTTGAAAATTGTAATGCGAATTTCCGAATTCTCAACCTCCATTGAACGAGGGCCAATACCTTTTATCGCCACAGTAAAAAAAAAAATGATGACAAACCAAATTGTGTCCAGCATGCTACGATCATGACAAGAGATCGGATATTCGTATGTATATTTTCCTAAAGTTGAGGTATTGGCTATTATAGAATGCACTTTTGTATAGAAAATAATAAAAAAATAGTGGCACTCCGGGAGTGCTGACAGAAGTGAAAACTTGAAAAAAAAAAAAAACTGCACCGCTGAATAAACGCGTTGATGTCTTTTACTTCACGCACCGCGGTAATCAACGCGTTGATGTCTTTTACTCCACGGTGTCGGTAAATTGCGTAACAGTGTCGTGAAATCAATGGTGTGGTCCCATCTCAAAAATTACCAACGCGCCTATACATTTTTATGTTAACACCGCAAAAGTAACCTTCATAAGAGGGTTGACAAGTCGTTTCCATACTATGTATCCAATTAGCTGTGCTATCACATCAGTAATAAAGTTGAATATCGCGTGCGTTCTTTGGTCATGTTCTAGCACGGAACTAAAGGCTCAATTATTATTTCGTTATAACTAAAGTAATAATTGATCTAGAGAAAAAATATTTTACACCTTGATAATAAACTATATTTTCTTACTGTCAATAATTATTTTAGACATAAAAGCCGAGTAATCTTGTTTTTGTTTCAAATAATCTTTAAAAAAGACATGATATTCAAATAAACAATAAATCGAGTAACTGTCTTATACATGGAAAAAAAAAATTCAATAAATCTATATATATAAAAATGAATCCCTATTTCCCTTGGTCACGACATCACGCTAAAACGGCTGAACGGATTTGGATGAAATTTGGGATATGGATAGACCTTGACCCGGAGAAGGACATAGGATACTTTTTATTCCGATATTTTTACGGGATCGAGACTTATGCGGGTAAAACCGCGGGGCGCAGCTAGTCATATACTAAAGTTCCATTTTTATTGTATGCGTGACTTTTTCAGAATATTAATGCAAATTAACATACAATTTAGGGAGCCTCTCCTTAAAGACAAAAAACGTGTCGCAAAAGTTGAAAGCTTTCTTGGACGTATTTTGTCATGAGTTAGGTCCTTAAATTATTTCTACGTGTTTCCAGTGTGTGCTGGACGCCGCCCGCGTCTGTGGAAGGTTCCACTCCGACGTGGACGGAGGGCACGCCCAGCTTCACTGAGTCCAGTAGTAGTGAACAAGGTACGTAACTTACGTGTGAAAATTTTAATCAATAAGACGAGGATAGATGGACTTTTGCGGAGTAAAACAATGTAGTCAATATTCTTCTTCAGAAAGAAAACATTGGACAAATCGTCTTACCCCATTAGAGCATTGTTTAACATAATCAGTCTCTAATGTTCCAACTGCTGGGACAAAGGCCTCCTCTCTTCGAGATCCCGTGTGGGCTGATAATCGGTAATCTACCACACGGGCCCAGTGCGGAGGTTTCCTTCACCGTTTTGAGAGCAGTGGTGATGAATTTATTTACACATAGCAAAGCCCCTGGCTGAGTTCGGACGTGACGACTTACAAACTCGTAAGTTGGGGCCGGTACCACTGGGCCACTATTGCTCTCATTGCAAGCACTACGAGCATTGTTTACTGAGAGTTTTTGTACCCCGGTAGGCTACCGAAAGAAGTTTATGAGTGTTCCAAACGAGTGTACTATCGCATTTTGGGTCACATTCGGGTTAAGAAAACCTATTTCAAGCCAAAATAATAAATAACTTACGTGGTCTTTTCAACAGGCTACCCAATAACTCCAGCTCGCGGCGCTACGCCGTGCGAGGGCCGCTCGGGGCGCCGCTCCCCGCGCCCCCCGGCGCCTCCCGCGCGCGCTCTCCCTCCGACCACCATCAACTGTCTGACCAGTGAAGTGGTGAGTGATTCATACGCTGTCTGATTGATTCAAAGCTGGGTGATTGGTTCAATTTTGGAGAGACGGATTGATTGATTCATAAATAATTGGTTCGAGAATTTTAGTTGATTGATTCATTTGAGTAGATGTTTGATTTTAGATATCTTAATTATATTTGGTAGAATTGCAGTATAATACGAGTATCTTTCTGCTATTTCAATTTCGACACATAAAATACCTTTAAAAATGTATCAACCGTCTCTTCAAAATTATAGTACTTTTAACTAAAGCAAGGAAAGGGTAAGTAAATAATGTCACATGTTTGGTAAAGGATTTAATATACTAACCACACTGATAACCATTTTACACGCTACAGCTTCTTATCCAATGCGAAAATGAACGGTAAAAATATTTTTTGTACCGACCTTTGACGGTGGCCCTATCGTGCACCCAGCTTAACCTACAATTGCCACAATAACAATTGAAGGCATTTCTTTTTTTCAATGTTTCAGAATTAAAATATTTATTTCTGTTTTGTTTTACCGTTTATTTTCAACTCAAACGTGTTGCCAAAAATTGTTGGTTTATTAATTAACTTTTTCGGAATACCAGATCAGAAAAACAAAAGAATGATTGTGAATTGGGATTGGTTATTTTGCTGCTAACAATTTTTGGAACAGAACAAATGCTGCTATGATACTTTATTTATTTATATTTAACTGTTACAAATGATACTTTATTTATTTTTATTTACATAGCGCATACGCCATATTAATGAATGCCCCTTTTCTTTGGACGCTGCTTACGGTGGGTTCTAGTTGCATCTAAAAGAAAGAGTAGAAAAGGATTACAAATGATTAAAATATCAATAAACATATTTATAAACGCTTATAACTCTGTTTTTACGACGCTAGCTTTTTAGGAACATTTTTTGTCATGGCAATCTCAATATTTAATTAACACAAAATTGGGTGCTTCCATTTTAAGGAATGCGTTATAATAATTAATGCTTTTGAAAAAAATGGCGCAGGAATGTCTAATTTAAAAAAATAAAATTAAGCAATAATAACTGTTGCGTGAATATCGGCTGGTGTAACTTAATTTTAAACTAAGTGTTGCCATTGTCTTGTTGATAAAAAATATCGTAAATTGAAACGCTAGTTGATGAATGTTGTTGCGTGTGCGCCGTTTTCGAAATATTTAATAATTGCCAAAAAGAACGGACCCATTTTTTTAAAACAAAAAATGTTTTTAGACTATGTAACTTAGCTATTGTGTAGTAAGTAATAATTTTAATTTAATTTTTGTACTTTGGGACTTATTTAATAGTTATTTAGATATAAAAAATCTCACAAAATAAAATGGGTTTAAAAAAAATTGGTTTAGTCCTCTAAAAACCTCGATTTTTTGGCTAAATTAAATAGTAATGGCATTTTTTTAACTGTATATCTATTACAAAATTACTTTAAACCTATTAAATAAGTCCCAAAATAAAGGTTTCGACTGACTTCATCTAATCATATTCAGCAATCGACTGATCTCGACACATATTTGTGGAATTAGAGATAAACAGGGTGTTATGATGAAACAAGTATGTGTGAATAACGAGAATATACGAATATCTATATAAAACAACCTTGCACACCCTGTATTTAAATACCGGCTTCCTGCCGCTTAACGATAAAAAAAAAAAACATTTTAATCTGTTGTCGTATGGTATATACAATACGACAGTCGATTAAAGAAACAGATAGACGCAAATAAAAAAAAATCATGTCTGAAAAGACATTCTTTAAAATATCGACCTCCTTCTAAGATAATGACTTTAATAAAATGATGCGTTAAAAAATAACAACATCCATTCAACTCGAAAAAAGCCGGTATAGCCCATAGTTACTTCAACAACTGATAGTCTAACATTTTAGTTTTTTGTATTTTTGTGATCTGCAGACTAGAGTACACGCGTCCAGTCGTTCGTAAGAAGTCATATCAATTCGTTGCTAAAGTACAAAATTAAAAAGACAATTGAAAACAGAACTTCCTTTTTTGAAAGAAAAAAAAAACTGCCACGAGATCCGGTGTTGCCAACACTAAGTCGACCAAAACTATCACTTTCGTATTTAAAACTTCTGTTTAAATGTATTGCTATTCATAAAATGAAGGTTGTCAGTTAACGAAAGCAATTCGTTGTACGCTTTTGAAATAAATATAATCCGCTTTCATGTGAGTGTAATAATATTTATTAAACTGTATGAGATCTGTAAGTATTTTTACCGAAAAATAAAGTTATAAAATATTAATGTTAATACATTTCCGACGGCTTTAAAAAGTTATCATTTATTTGACCATAAAGCTTATAGGCAAGGCTCAGGTTCAAAATACGCATTTTCTATAAAATAAAATATTCGCAATAATACTGCATCTTAATCGAAAATAAAACAAAATTATAGTTATACAACTGACCATTTTAATGTGTAGTATAGATTTGTTCGTTATAATCAAATATTGTAAAAGTGCTTACAGATCAAAACTAAATTAAAACCTTTTTGTAAGTGGTGACCTTTCCTTGATAAGAATTAGTTAAAAAATAATTAAAAATAAATGTGTTCATTGTAGGATCACTGGTACAGTACAAATTGTATATCGATTAGGGTTGTAGTATTTCAATTTAAATACACCTAATTTAATGTTAAAATTGAATTAAACGCATTACTTACGGTGTGAAGTTAATTTTAGTACGACATAAATATGTGATATTCACATATTTTTATTAGAAATTCAACAATATAAGAAATTAAGAAAAAGTTTTCTCTTCAACATTCGTTCAAGGTTAAAATATTTTCGTAAGAAATAAATTCAAACTGAAAAAGTACGGCGATGTCAAATACACAATGATTTCGAAACTGTGCTACTTCAATATGGGCCGGCAACGTACCTGCGATGCCTCTGGTATAGCAGATACCCATAGATGTTAGTGACAACCTGCCTTCAGGTGGGGCCGCCTACTTGATGGAACAATAACATCGAGTTTACAAGTAAAAATAAAAGAGTCAATATGTTGAACAAGGATTATGATGGTATCGATTTCGTAGTCATGAAATCTGGCTTTTTATTGCAATTTGGCCTTTACGTCATTGTCATAAAAAAACAGGACTTCGTGAAATGATCTGATTTTAGTAAAAAAAACAGATCAAAATGATTTTTCTCCACTGGTCACCCTTACAAAAACTTAGTCTGGTGTGTATAAACTGTTACGTTTCTCGTCGTTGTTACTATATATCAATATAATGTATATTTTGTTGTTGTTAACTATTTAAAACGACCGACATGTAGAATAAACATTTGAGAAAAAAATACTGATTATTTTTAATCCTTTTTATGACCGTAGAATGTACGACGATAAATCGAGCTATAATTTTCCAGTGTAAGTTTCCATCTCATTGTACGGAAACCCTATACAATGCCAGGTCAGCTTATACTAGAAATCTGTAGCTTGTTATGTTAAATTATAGGATAAAGTATTGCATTTCTGCCTTACTTTAAACACAAAATTAATTTTATCAGGCATTCAAAATACACATGGTTTTTCTACTTTCCATAATTTAGATTTTTGCCGTGTTTGATAACAATTCTCTAATACTGTCATATAAATAAAAATAAATAAAATAAAAGTTAAGTTTATTTATCTCCACAAATTACATTCATATACATAATAAGTTGACAGATATTTTGACAAAATTTTATAATTTGTGGGAGATCTGAAGTCTAAACTATAAACTAAATATATAGTGATTCACTACAGATAATTTTATGGCAACCTTTTTCTATTAACCATACCCAAATTAACTTAAATATTTTAGAGTAGTTACCCTAACTGATAATATATTGTAATTAGGATGTTAACCATTTTAGTCTGCTAGTTACATAGTTTAGGCAGTTGAAATATTTTACTCCAATTATTTCTAGAGAAACTTACTAATAATAGTGAACGTGTAATTTAATTAATCGCCTGTTCTAAAATTTCTACCATTTAGTCTTGCCATCATTTAAAAAATACTACTAAAATAGAAATCATGCTTAAAGCTTACCTATGACTGGCTTAAAGCTGACTTTCCAAAACTTAGTTTAATATGGATAACTGCTTGCAAAAGGTAAGAATTTTATACTGTATGATATTATATTATAAGTATGGTTTAAAAGTCGTAGGTAAATTATAAAAAGTAGTACGTATTCTTAGAAATATAACTTTACAGTTATGATCTTATTCTTCCATTGAATATTACTCAGTCAGCAAGCTGGGAGCAGGGCTGAAAAGAGCAGCCCAGGGTGCGTCGAACGCAAAAACATTAAGTTTTACCCAAGGAGGCTATGTCAATTCCCCTCGAAATATGACATTATTTTTAAGTCCTTTCTATAATTACCCTACGACTTCACTAATATGGAATTAACATTAATTAAAATTCATTAGTACGTATTTTAGTATAGTAAAGTATCAATGAAAATACTAAAATGAAGACACCAGAGTGCCTCGTTTTTATTGCACAAATTTATACAATGCGATTCAACTTAGACTAGGAACGTCAATGACCTCTCCTAAAAATAACTGTAACCTGGAAAATACACCTGCACGCTTAGCATGACCATAATAGAAACGGGTTCAGAATAGATAAAATGACGGGTAAACAATCACAATCTGTCATTTTGTCTATTCTTCCGTCGACAAAACCCGTAAAAAACCCGTTTCTATGGTTGTCATGCTACGCGTGCTGGCAAAGACAACTTGTTGTTATTCGTTTTTGTTAAGTTTGTTGTTATCTGAGTTTATTATTTATTTTTTTCACTGATTTTGCTCCATAATGAGTAAATGAGGCGTTGTTTTGCTAAAACTCCACAATATGACGCAAGATCATTCCTATTCCTAGTCGAATCGCATTGTAGAAGGTCCCATCAAAGTAATAGAGTACCTACCGGGGCTATGAACTTCTTTAATCATCCTACTACCCTTATTTCAATAGTAAATTTGGTGTCGGTGTAGCATGTCTTCCTCCATACAGCATCAATCGTGATCTCAGAATGAATTAAAGTATATATTTAAAAAAAAAAACAGTTAAATTGGCCATACGCATTGAACGCAATGCAAACAATCGAGCACATATTTTGATGGGTCCTTTAATAAACAATTAAACATTTTGAGAAGTCACAAGTGTAATAATTAACTACACAAACTGATCATAACTTTTGATAACAGGTGGAAATAACGCACTTAAGATCTGAAACATCAAGAATTACAATATCGAGTTATGAAATACATAAAGATGCAGACGACGAAGAACCGTGTTAGATTATTGAATTATGCAGCTAATTTTAAAAGTTTATTGCAATATATTTCAATGAAAACGTTGAAAAAAAGACATGATAGTTTAAATTATAAAAATATAAAATATCTTTAGAGAGATACGAAACTTTCTTTACAAGTGAAATTATATTGCAATAAATTAATAAAAAAATAAAAAAAACTGTTTTCCTTGCTATTCAAATGTAACCGTTACGAAGCTTAATGTAAACGTTCAAATCAATATTTTATAATTGGTGCTTTACCAATAAAATATGGCTATACTGGAGATCAAACACTACTGGTAAATGTACTTAATGAATCTCTTTTGTCTTGAAACGTTATATGGCAACTACTGAGTCCACAATATCTAAGATACCCAACTACCTAACTAGCCACAACTACATAACAATTATTACTAGATAACTAAGATACTTAATCATCGGTTTCTGAAAGTCTCGGGACAGTAAATCTGCTATCAAGCTCCGGCTGTACTATGAAGTGTGTGTAACTAAACAAGACGAATAGCAACATTTCATCTCTTTCGCACCGCAACATTGGTGACTTTAAAGCTTTCTTAATATTTTAAATTAAAAAGTAAATAAACAGCTGTATCATAGTAAGCTGAATTATAAAATCCCAATAATTTAAACAGGCTTTTAGACACCGAGGTTTTTTTTTGTTTTTTATCTGTCCAAGTCTTAATTTGTCATGAAAATGAATATTACGATCTCCAGTTACTATTAAAGGCAACTTAAAACTTTTCGTAAAAACCCCATGTAGCCAAATGTTCTGAAAAAGCATATTAATGTTGTCATCTTTATAGTAATTGTATCAATAAAATTATATTAATCGATATATTATTATTAGGATAAGAATCTACCCACTGCCATTGTTGTTAATTTTAATATTGTAGATAATTATTTATGGATGGCACTCTTAGTGACTAATTTATAAAAAAGAATATATATTGTAGTACCTGATATGACAGCTGATTAATAACAATGAACGAATACTACAGTCGGTTTAATAAAATTAAAAGACATTTTTTTTTCTTATTAATTAAAGCTCGTTTATGCCTAAACAAATAAATAAATTAATTACATTAGTTTATACGGTGAAATAAAATATAAAAACGATTTGAAACTTAAAAAATAAGATGCCATTCATAAATGCCTAATAATTTACGTTAGTTAAGAATAAAAATACCGTAAATCAATTTGAATTTAGATAAGAATGAAGAAGCTGCAAAATCATTAGTTTTATTATTTCCGTAGTATGATGTATAGCTCCAAATCAGTATTTTTTAATCTCATATTTTAGGCAACTATATTTTCTTGCCTATATCATAATTGAACACGCTGGCAGCCGGGTTGTTAGCCAAAAAGAAGTATCTCTATATCTTATTCTACACTGTAAAACCTAACTATGATTAATAATAGGGATGTTGCCAGAGTAAAAAAAAAAACTATTTAGTCCGTCAGTTAGAAAATAAAAAAATATTAGACGCGTATTTTTTTGCTTTATCATATTAATAAAAAATTACTTAAATAAAACGCATTAAAATTGAGGAGTAGGAGTCGCTATGTCACAAGCAAGTATAACAAATCTACATTCTCGTGACTTCATGATACACTTTAACTCAACGGATCGCCGTAATCTTTTGATAACGTAAAAAAAATTAAAATAAGTGTCCAATATTTTTTAATAGTCTACCTGACGGATTAAAAACATTCATCATACCTATATGCCTTTTCATAAAAAGAAGAAACAACTATTGATCACCACGTTTGCTGAATGCGCGTTGGCCATTTAAGACCAATAAATCAGAGATGTCTAAGATACTTAACTGATTTAAAAGTCAATTTTTTTGGGTTTCTTTTTTTCCACTTGTATCTACATATTATATAAATTCGTGTCTAAGCCGGGTTGCCAGTGTGTTGTTTAACTATAATTTAGTTTATTTCGGTGTGTTGGTTTTGTAAGATGTTAAGTTATTATAATAAACTGTTATTATGTTCTGTTAACTTTTATGCTGATCAAAAGGGTGAATTTAAAGGCTTTTTGCTCACAAAAAAATTACTAGATGTCTAACTTTTAAATAGAGCCATTATTCCTCTTATTTATAAAAAAATGTGCTAATGATGAATTTATGTGTTATAATTGACATTTTTAGAATAAGCGCGTGAAGACCATTTCACGAACCTAAAAAACAAGTTCAAATTCAAGTCGCAATCTCAACGACAATCAATGTCAAAAACCTGTTAATGAAGTAGGAAAATTGCATCGAATTAGTAAGAAAGTTGATAGTATTTTTAACAGATTGCGATATTAAAATGCGAACGTTCTTAAATATATGGGAATTGCCCCTCTGATTTCTAAAAGCGTTATCAAGTCTGCAGTGTTATTGTTATTGGTTGACTGATATAACATCAACCAAAAAATATCTAGCCATAAGATTTGACAATAGATTAAATTGAGTAGGTTTTCAGGAAAAGGGTACAAATATTTGTCACCAACTAGTGTTATGTCACTTTTATAAATAAGAGGGTAATATAATAAATAATCCATTTGACATGCAAAAAGTTAAATCGTACAGTTTATTGAACCTGAATTTTATCTTTTTTTTTTCTAATGTCGTCAGCTTTTATGTTTTACCTTTTATTTTCGTTTTTATTTCTTTTGATAGACTGATTATCTTAGATCTGATTTTATTTTATTTTATTTTTACTTAAACAGTGTAATCGGTTTTTACAAATCAATGATTAGCTATGATACGAAAACGGTATCATTCTTTTAATTTTTAAGTAGACCAATCTTATTTTATCTTTAGTAAATTATTATAATCATGCTCATTTTATACTTATTCCTTTTCAATTATGCATGTTGCAAAATATTTTTACTATTCTGAAAATACAATTTTTATTAAAACAATTTACTCAGTATATTTAATTGATTTACATAAATGTATGGTAAAAAATATATAAATTTATTAAATATCGTGTGTTGAAGCGCTTGTATTTTGAAGGTAGCTGTCCCAGTATAAAACTAAATTATTCAGCAGCAAAAAAAGGTCATTCGAAAGATTCATGTTAGCTATGTACGAGTTTAAACGTACGATAAGAACATTTCTAAACTGAATAAATTAAAGTTTTAAGTTTTTAAGCAAAAGGCAACGTTAGTCCTTTCAGAAAAGACGGTTTCAAGACAGATCATATAAGACATAAAACCTCTTGCTTTCTAGAAACTAGGAAGAAGACTGTCGTGAGGTCAAACGAACACAAATTTTAAGTGCCACACATTTCTATGCATAAACCTGTATATCTTGTTCTGAAATCTTATAATGCCATATCTGCATGGACAAGCTAGAAATTATGCACGGTCACACAATAGACTTTCACATGGTAAATACATTAATATCTTTGTGCTTGTCCAGAGTGAAGGGCAAAGTCTGTGTTGAACCTGCGTCCTCATTTGTGACATTTCAACAAACAATTATCCGTGACAACTAACGATACTAACTACGCTTACTGTACAAGGGATTCGTTACATCGTCCGTGCATAATTTCGGGTTGGTTGTGTAACATTGATTGTCCGGTCTGTTAAAACGTCACAAATACGGACTCAGCGTCTATATTAAACGTACAAAATTCGTCATATACGCCCTAAGTTAAACGACTGAGGCAGCTGTGCAAATTAAGACCAGCGATGCTGTGCGTATTAAAACATCTGTAAACGTGTACACACGACGACACGTGAAGCTATACGTTTCCAGAATAAGCTGACCTCACATTGTATAGGATTTCCGTACAATGACAGAACAATACTGCCGTCATAAGGAGAAAAGACGTATCTGACATTTTTTCGAAATAGAGTTATATACATATTCGGAATCGTCTTTTTTTGCTGATTCCGAATATGTATAGAACTCTATTTCGAAAAAAATTCAGAATATGGCAGAATATAACATCACACTTATATTCAAAGGTACACCCACATTTCGCCAGTTATGTTTAAGTCCAATGTAATATTGGCGAGTATATTGCCAGTGACCGAACACAAATCCAGACTCCAGGCTGCTACTAAAAAAATCCAGAGGGAATCTAACCCCATGCTCATGCTCAGCAGTAGATTTTGCGACCACTAGACCAACGAGGCAGTCAGGTCAATTACAGGTCAGCTTATACTGAAAATGTATGGATGATATGTCGTCGCGTCGTGCGCACCTATTCAGTCTGTACGAGGCCTTATAGCTAATATTAAAGTTTGCAATAAAGAAAGTTAACTCACCTTTGAAATTTTGCTGTCTAACACTTTCATACAAACGCAATAAAAAGGTAGGAAATGTCATTTTATTACCCGTTTTACGATGCTCCGGTCAAATATCGTTTCAGTTTTATTAAAGAGGTTTCGAATAGGTACAGCCATTAAGTCATTCATGTGAAAATCTACCGTGTGATCGTAATGTATTGTATTCAAGCTCAGTAATCTAAACAAGATTTAAGAGTTCCTGTCCTATCATCCGTTTATGCACTGCGATGTAACATATTTGAAGAATTTTAACAGTAATTCAGTTGTCAGTATGTCAGTCACTTAACATGTAAACTTAATCTTCTTTGGGCTCGACTAATGAAAGAGATATAAATTGAGAATGTTAATCAGATTTCCATGCAGATTATTTTATTTTTAAGTGTTTTACACGAAATAAAATGTACCTATGTATGTTGCAACGAACTATCCATAAAAAATACGTTAATTTCGTGCATAAAAAAAAAACAACTTTTATCTACATGTTTTAGCTGCTATTTAATATTCATAAAAATAACATAAAATTTTATTATTTACAAAATAGTTTATGCGAATCTTTTTTTCAAATGTCAAGAGCATACTGAGCCTCTTTAAATGAACATACGACATCTGATTAATTAATCAATACTACATATGATTAATTAATTAAAATTAAATAAAAATCGTATCCATTTCAGTTATTCCACCGATGTAATCAATGTTTAATAGAATTAGGAAAGGTGTCATCACACTTAGCTTACTTAAACATACATATTTAATAGAATATTATCGATCTGACTTTAGGTTTATTTTTATCGAGATCTGTGTATAAAATCAATGAAATTGAATGTTGAGTTAGTCGTAACACACTTTTTATTCGTTTTCAATAGCGTAATATTTATTTATTTCTTAAATAGTAAAATGTAATCTTTAACATAGTATTTTTTGTCCATTTCAGTCATTTAAATGAAATACAAACCAGTACCCTAATTGCGTAATACAACACAATCACAATTTGTTTCCATTTGAAACAGATTGCTAATCCATTGCTTCATAAGTAGGAAAAAAAACAGTGGCACTCTGGGAGTGCCGACAGAAGTAAAAAAGGGGAAAAAAATTGGCACCGCGGTAATCAACGCGTTGATGTCTTTTTAATGGTCAAAAGCTGGTGTCATCACGGTGTCGCGAAATCAATGGTTTAGTCCCATCTCAAAAATTCCCAACGCGCCTAAAGAAGTTTCACTTCAAAAATCTGCTCAACAACGTAAATAATGAATGTTGTTGAACTGTCAAAATGAAACAAATTGGGCATAATTGCTTACGAAAATAAGTTACGCAATTAGGGTACGGATTATTTTACTTATATCTTATATGAACGTAAGCTAAAACTGATAATATCATAATTGTTGTTATATAATGTAAATGTACAAAACTTTTGTACCTATCTTGTTGAACTTTGCTAGAGCTGTACCTACCATGTCTAAAAATGTATTTGTATTATCATGTGTACTTATCTGTATATCGCGAGAGATATTTGAATTAAATGCGTATTTAAAATATTTGATTTTTGTTTTCTTGAATAACCCTTATAGTTAAAAGAAATCAGAGAAAATTACCTAAAATTATTTAAAAAAAAACACTTCTGGAGTGCTGACAGAAGTGAAAACTTGAAAAAAAAAATCGACACCGCGGTAATCAACGCGTTGATGTCTTTTAATGGGCAAAAGCTGGTGTCATCACGGTGTCGCGAAATCAATAGTTTAGTCCCGTCTCAAAAATGCCCAACGCGACTAAAGAAGTTTTCACTTTAAAAAAACTTTATTGTAACTAAAAAAAAAAAAACATTATAATCAAAATCTTAAAGGCTACACTTTTGGCTCAAAAACCAATTAATTATTACACTTCGTGCCTTAGAGTTCTATAAATAATTTCTTCAGAACGATTACATTTCAGACGATCTATTCTGTAAAAATCTTGAAAAGAGCTGTCATTCCATCTGATGCTAGAGATTACCACTATTTACAGCTACTTCAATCTCACTTCACCTAAGTTTTCTTATCTTGCTGAGTTTTACAGAATTGACCAGCAGGTTTTAAAAAGCCCACAATTGTATTGGCTCAATCTATTATGGTTACAGTGAAGAAAAATTCTACGAATACATTTCGGGCTTAAACCTGTATACCTACTCTGGACTCAATGTATACTTTGGGCACTTAAGTCCACATTTATTCGGCACTTTTGTTTTTTTTTTTTGTTATAACCACTGGTGGCTGGTGATGTAAGGTAAGCCGGGTGTGTTTATGTTGCATGTTTTTGTTCATGTTACTACCTTTAAACAATATATAAAATGTTTTTTACATATTACACTGTTCAAATTATCGACATATTTTTTATACATAGGTATATAAAATTCATTATCATTTAGACCTGCTGCCGTGTATGGATCAGAATTTTGGACCATAAAAGGGATGAATGAAAGGCAATTGCATGCAGCAGAAATGAGAATACTAAGAGAGATGTAAAATGTTAGGCACCTGTCCCACCGCCGCCGCCGCGCCGCGGCCGGCGATCGAACGAGAAGCGATTACAGCTAGAAACTAAAACCCGGCCAAGTGCGTGTCGGACTACGCACAATGAAGGGTTCCGTAGTTGGGATGAATTTATCCCAAATACAAACTTAACATTGTGGTAGAAATGCATGTTCTTCCATATATTCCAACTATAAATGTAAATTTTTACGCACAATATTGAGAGATTTACCATGTTATTTTAAGAGCATAGATTTCTTATTGGTTTTCCTATGAAGAACCACTCTCGGTATTTTTTTCAAAATTTTAGGCTTTGTAGTTTCGGAGATGACGGGGGGAATGGTAAATTTTCATCTATTTTCGTAAATATCTTTAAATTTATTTACTTTAAAATATACCTCCAAAAGTAACCCCCATATTCAAAATTCTTTTATTTACGTTACACGTCCGAGTTTGGGTTACAGAAATACATGTGTATGTACCAAATTTCAACTTAATCTGTCCATTAGATTCGGAGAAAATTGGCTGTGACAGACGGACAGACAGACACGAGTGATCCTATAAGGATTCCGTTTTTTTTCCTTTTGAGGTATGGAACCCTAAAAAGGAATTGGTGAGTAACGAGCAGCGAGTGGTTGATGGCGACGAGCGATTACTTCCTGGTATGCGTATGTACTTACCAAGCATGAATTTCACAGCGTGTGTTCTACCCGCCAAGCGAGCGTCGCAGAGCGAGTACTCTGTTTGACAACTCTTGTCTCTGCAACAAACGAGTACCGGCAGTATCAACAGACAGCGATCAACTAATTAATATATGTTTAAACTTATCCGGAACCTTGCTACGCTTGCTTGCTTGCTACGTTACCTTGTTTTATCTTTGGAATGTTTCTTGGGCGAGAAAGTCGTTGATAGCTAGTCGCTTCCTCGGCGGTGGGGCCAGTGCCTTACGCGGATGATTAGTTAGAAATGAATATGTAGGTAAAAATAGAGGCTCAAAGAGGAGGCACGCGTCCCAAGCAGTGGAAACATTAATAAATGTTGTTTTGTTATTTTGTATGTAAAGGTGCTCCCTCACCGGGAGCATTCGCCTGTAATGTAACGTTCAGAGTGGAGCATTACATCAGTGAGGAAGGAGCACCGAGCATTAAACTGTGCAACCTGTTATGATACAATTCGAACATTACATCAGTGAGGGACGAAAACCGAGCATTACAGTGTGCAATGTCTGTAATATTTAATCTGAAATGTTACATTACAGTCGAATGCTCGTCAGTCAGGGAGACAGTATTGTAACGTAATGCACAAAATCGAATCTGTAACGTTACATTACAGGCGAGTGCTCCCGGTGAGGGAGCACCTTAAGAGGGAGTCTCAAATTGGCCGCTGACCGAGAAGTGTTGTGGAAATATTATTATTTTCATAGATAGATATTTTTTATTTCACATTTAATAAATGTTTACTTTGTGCAATACTTTAAAAATAACAACTTTATGATTCCAGACACGCCTGTAAGAAGATGAATGCAGCTCTAACTTCATGCCAAAGGAAATTATCTCTTATGTTATACTACGATAAGCATTTTATTAAATGCGGCTCCTATACTTAGCATTTATGTTTTAGCTCAATTTTACACTTCTACGCATGTATACCAAAAATGATTCTGAAGACTTCCAAAAATGATTCTATGTATACCAAAAATGATTCTGAAGACTTGCGTATACCTACCTAATTATTTTTAATTACTTTAGTGTTTTTATTAGGAATTATATTTTCGTGTTTTTATTTAATTATCAATATATATAAAATATGAAAGGAAACAAGAGTCTCTCCAGAGAGGACGTTTCACGCGCGTAAATAGTCGCGGGTAGCCGAGATACTAGAGTTAATAATTCCGTCCATACACGTCCTATTACGTACATTTACAGAATGTATCTCGGCACTCTCGTAAATAGCCTTAAGTAGACAAGCTCTATAATATAGTAAAGCAGATAAAAGACATGGATCGATATTGGAGCGATATCGATGTTATAATGTCAAATTTTATCGTAAGATTATAATCGAATATTTTTGCACATGTCTATTTTGTGCTATTGACGTGCATCCATTCTCATCATAAGTGTAATTTAGTTTAGCTGAAGTGGCTTACAGAAAAAACTAGTAGGTTCTTAAGGTATTACTTCGTATGTAGCATTCATCCTCATCGTCATGTCAGACGAAAGAAATTCCACAGCTAGGCTCGTAGGTGATCTCATTCGATCGCTGGAATCCTCTGTATGCAGGCAGTGCCGAAGCAGTCGTAATGGCGATGTTTGGGAGAAACCTATGGCCAGCAGAAACCGTTTAAGTAGTTTGTTTCGGCTTAGTTCTTGGTGTGTCAACGTCTGTGGTGTGTAAAACTGATCTCTCGTTGCGTTGAGGCTTTTGTAATTGTAACCAGTTATTGTTAGAAAGTAAATCCGTGTCTTTTGTAAGAGTATCAGATGTTTATTTTTAACCGACTTCCAAAAAGGAGGAGGTTCTATGTTCATAGCATATGTTTTTTTTTTTATGTACTTCCACCTATTTCTCCGTCAATTGATGAGCGATATTGAAAATTTTTTTTTTTGATTGGTAGGGTATGCTCTCGAGCTGGTATAAATTTTATTAACTTTGCTTGGATCGTTTTTCAGTAGGTTCAATTATACGTATTTTTTCCCACTTAGTATGTGGATGATATAATAAGTTCCTGTCACTGTTATTTACTTAGCAGGTAGTGGTATTTGAATTTGTGTGGGGTAGGTAGGTACCACAACTAAAAAGTGAAAAATAAAAACTTTTTACAAAAAAAAAATAAACATCCGACTTTAAAAAAAAAAAAAAACACTACAGTGATGTTTTTTTTTAAACCTTTTTAAAAGTAATTATTATTATATCCCTATTGATCTTACATATTCTAGTGATTAGGTGTTTTTTTAGTAAAAGTATTAGGGTTCCGTACCTGAAGGGTGCCAAACTGAACCCTATCACTAAGCCTCCGCTGTCCATCTGTCTGTCAGCGGGCTGTATCTCATAAACCGCAATAATTGAAATTTCCACAGATTGTGTATTTCTATTGCCGGTATAACAAACAATAATAAAAATAATTGGTGTATCGATTATTATGATATCGATCCTGTATTGCGCGGCTGTTGCGGCATATCGTTTACCTAACGTCAAGTTTCCAAACTATGACTCAACCAAAACCAGCCTGCTAGCACTGCCAGGCTGGTGCGCCTGGCAGTGCAGGATCGAGCGTCGTATCAATGGGGCCAGAGTGGGTACTCATCGGCAAACTATACTGCTTAAGGGAGGGCAATACACGACCCTGAGTGATGCGCTTTGTAAGGCGGCCATTCTCGGGGACTGGAATCAGCCTTCGAAAATAAATGTCCCGTGTGACAGAGTGCATCGACTTCCTGTAGCAGAAAATTTGTGCGTGGGCGAGTCGTATTCGGCGGTATAGGCAACAGGTTGATCGATACACGCAGAATCGCAAGTTCCAGAGCGATGAGAGGTTAGAATATAGAGCTTGGATGCGACCTAAACAAAATGTGACAGACGTGTGCCGCCCGGCTGATGCCGCCACGAGTGCATTCTGGCGCAGCATCTGGTCTGTGCCAGTCTGTCACGCTGAAGCTGGCTGGATGAAGGATGTCGAGCGAGTGTATAGAACTATACCAGAAATGGAAGCTGTATTAATTACTCCATTAGACGCAGCCAGAGCAGTTTTTCCATTACTGAATTGAAATCACCGGGACTGTACGGACTGCATAACTTTTGGTTGAAATGGCAAATTAGTTCACACACTCGCCTGGCATCTCAGTTCCAGACATCCTTAGAGTCTGGGTCGCTACCACAGTTTCTAGCAACAGGCGTTATCCACCTGCTCCATAAGTCAGGTAGTCCTACGGAATCCAAGAATTATAGACCGATCACGGTTTTTAAACTTCTTACATCCATTTTGAGAGCGAAAATGAATACGCACATTGACAGTAAATTGGATTATGTCTGCCTCTCATAATGGATGTAGGAACGGTCCTGCGGTACTAAGGAGACCTCATCGACATGGCCATTAGCCAACAGGTTCGTCGATCCCGCAAGGATCTGTCGACATGCTGGATAGATTATAAGAAGGCCTACGAGTTGGTGCCACAGACATGGCCCATGAGGGTGCTGGAGTTGCACAAGATAGATTCAACTCCACGCACCTTCCTAGAGTCGTGTATACCGTGCCTTCCAATGGAGGACGGTCCTACGTTACCCTAGGAGTCGACAGATCCAGAGGAATGATGAACCTGTATGGATTAAACGAGGAATATTTCAGGGCGAGATACAGTTTGAGTCCATTTTGGTTCTGCTTCGCCCTGAATCCTCTAAGCACACTGCTGGAGGATTCAGGTCTAAGCTATCGGTTGAAGAGAGGTGGTCAGGTCATATGTCACCCTCTACATGGATGACTTTTGCCCCCAACAGATTGCGACTAAACGAGCTACTGAAGGTAACTGAAAAAATCAGTAGCGCCATCAGGATGGAATTCGGTGTGGAAAAATGTGCAGCCATGCAAGTAAAGCGAGATGAGATTATGGAATCCGAGGGAATTCGACTTTCGTATTCCATATTAGATCCCTCTCTTCATCCGAAAGCTATAAGTTTTTTGGTATGTCGGATGCGTTAGGCATCAAGAAAGTAAGAAATATAGGTTTATTTGTCACAGAAACACGCGCATAGAGTAAGACAAGAGTAATCAGAAAACAACAAAAAGATACATAATAAATCATGAGCGTAAATAGAAATTAGTCAGCAGCTGCACGACATGACTGTGACAAGAAGGCCAGACCCACAGGACAGCGCTGATCAACGTTGCTGACATGAAGCAATCGTTGAAGGAGCACTTTTTACGTCGTCTGAAGAAGGTATTAATTAGTCTGCTTTCAGGCGGAAACAAGATGCACGCCTTCAACGATTGGGTCAAGCCGTTTTTGATGTACTCTTTCGGTATACTCAAAAGGACTTAGACCGAACTAGACGCCCTGGATAGGAGGGTCCGTACTTCGTATACTGCTGATCGCAAACCGGATGCATCACCTAAGATCATCGGTGATGAGACTGTACGTCCCGCGGAAATGCGGGGGTCTCGAGGCTGTTTAAACTCTAAGTCAAAGTCAAATCATTTATTTCAAAAAGCCCATGTATGGCGCTTTTGAATGTCAAAATGTACAAAATAATATAATTGATTCTAGTCGCCCCTTCTAAAATGTAGTTTTTGTATGGAGAAGAATGGGAAGAAACTCTATCTGTTGGCAGCACTATTGCTTTATCTATGGTAGTTGCCAGTGCATTGTTGATCTGCAATCTCGATCACTGAGCTATGGATATGCTAGTGAATCATTTAATATATTAATAAATATATTTAAACTATATAAAGTTATCATTTCAAAACACCATCTTACTCTTTTAAAATGTTTTACAATAGTTTGTATAAAAGTACTACGTACATTAGTTAAATAATTATATGTGAAGACGATGCACCTAGAATAAAATTACTATACCACAATAGGTAAAACGAATTAAAAATAAAGCAAGGACAGATAATTTAGTTATGTGATAGATAAATGGTGCTCACATATTTACAAACATTGTAAAAGTAGACGATTTTCCTAATTTTTTAAAATTAAGCCCCTCCACAACCGTGAGGTGTGCAGTCTCGTAGAATATTTTTAAAAGCCGAAGTGGGTATTCACCGTGATATGGTCGCAGTGGACAATTAAGGGCTCACCCCGCTGTCTATGGCTAAAGAAAACTGACGCAAACCTGTAGTACTTACTATGAATAACCGCAAGGAGGTATGGCAAAGCTTCACGGGTGCTTCTATCGGGCTCTACATGAGTCCTGTCCTGTGTAGATTTCTTAGCGTTCTTATCCTGGCTACGTTTTAGTGAACTTTTCGGGGAAACTGAAGGAGTTGTCTGTGCCATGCAATTGGACGGTTGACGTGTGTCGGGCATGCCACCGTCCGGGTGATTATCTCTGGTTGTTCTCCTCTAGCTAACGGCGAGTACTTGCACAGGCATAACCAAGTGGCCAAGATTATTCACCAATAACTTGCTTTCAAATATAAACTTGTGGACTCTGAGTGGACTTTAGTGTACTACAAGTATGTGCCCGACCCAATTCTCAAAAATGACCATGTCACGTTGTACTGGGATCGGTCTATCATTACTGACAGGACTATTATCGCCAATAAGCCTGATATAGTGGTGATAGATCGATTAGCTCGCCGCGCAATGATAGCCGATGTTACTTTTTTTGTTATTTCACATGACTGATATTTTCACATTTTCACATGATCCTCGCGAATGCTGTGAAAGAAAAACAAATTAAATATCTGGACTTATGTAGCACACTTGAAAATGTGGAATGTGAAATAGGCTGTCATTGTGCCCATTGTCGTAACGGCCTATGGTCTGATGGCCAAAAACCTCGATCAACATCTCTCGAGGCTCTCGTTAGGCGGTTGGATCAAGGGCCTGATTTAGAAGGCAGTACTGCAACAAGCGTATAATGACAAACATAGAAACGGGTTTTGTCGACGGAAGAATAGACAAAACAACAGATTGTGAATTTTTATCTGTCATTTTGTCTATTCTTCCGTCGACAAAACCAGTTTCTATTGTGGTCAAGCTAAGCGTTTGATGGCTCGCATTGTGAAGAAGTTCCTGTCTCTGCAGCCCTACTGGTAGCATGAACCCTGCTCCCGACAAATCTATGTGTTTATATTTTTTTTAATATTTTGTATTCTAAGAAATATTTTTAAAATGTATATAAATAAGAAACAAAATTAATCAACGACATAAAAATAAAATAAAGTTAAAAATTAAAGGAAGTCCTATACAAGAAACATGTTCTTTTTTGCTTTTTTTTTTTGGTAAATATTCGCCGTTAGTAAACCGTTCGAGTCCGACTCGCGCTTGGCCGGTTTTAATTTTATAACTATTGTGTATTGTGGATTTAATAAAATACATTTTTTACAGAGCTTGCTATTTTCATTTGCAAATCCTATAAGCCCGTATAATAGGTGGAAAAAGAATGTTGGCACTCCGGGAGTGCCGGCAGAAGTGAAAACTTAAACAACATCGCCTTGAAAAATACTTGTATAGCACATTGGTCCGTAACCTTATCTAAATAAAGAGCACAATCGCGTGTACAAAAATGAGGTGTCGTCATGGTGTGGCGAAATCAATGGTTTAGTCCCATCTCAAAAATGCCCAACGAGTCTAAAGAAGTTTTCACTTTAAAAAAAATTGGACCTGAAAAATTTGTATTGCTTGTTATGCATACGGCGGCGGCGCGGCGTGGCGTCGGCGTCGCGTCGCCGTACTACGTTTACGATCTAATCTTTGCACATACTAGTAATCCCCTAATTTTTCTTAGGCTATAACTTTTATGAACTGTTTAATAAAAATCGTTATTGTTTATTCGGACTTGAATTTTGTTCTGTTCAAGTCGAAAAAAAGCCGTTGCGGGACGCCTGGCAGATGTGAAACATCGAAATTATTATGTATATGATAGTTTACCGCCGCCACCATTGGCGTTGGTTTGGCATTGGCACTGTTGTCGGTCTGACCCGCCGTTAGAGATGTTTCACATCAAAAACTAATATCTGGTAAGTAGCCGCCGCCAGAATTGAAGCACATTTGGGCGCGTTTTAGAGCATTTTGCATTACTTTTCTCGACAGATTCGGCACTTTTTCTTCAAGTGACCTTAAGAGCATGCATTTCATGCGAATTTTCAGTGCCCCAGAAACGATAGTTTTGCTTGTTCACGTATACGGAAAGGTGAAATGTGCCTTATGTCTAATGATAATTTTCGAAGGAAAATCGTCGTCTTCGCGGTCAATGTTTAGAAAATTTAAACACGATAAGTGGTCTGCAGCCAATATCTGCTGCACTTTTTGCACTTTATATGGGAACATCTTCATTTTTTTTCCAATAGTCGCTGTAAAGACCTTCTACTGATGCCCAATTGCAAAGCACGTCGTCGTCTCACTTGGTGTAGATCGGACGCTCTCAATCGACTTGGAAGTATATAGAGTTGTTAATACTCTTTTAACTTAATGTAATTTATTTAAAAAATGGGAGGAATGCTGCTAAATTCGCAGGCACAAAAATAGTTTTACAGTTCTATATAGTTCACACGGAAATCAAAACAAAACAATAATAAAGTACTTAGTTCTGAATACAAATTAAACACGATAAATCTAATAATTGATGGACATGGAAATTTGCATTCGTTTGTATGAAATGCGATGATTCCCGAGGGACATTAAGAAAATAGTCAGACTGTAAGTACATTTTTACGATGTGTATTTTACATTTGTGTAGTTCGCAATGTCAAACTTGCGATGACTAAACATTCCATTTCAAAAAATTCAAAGGTTATTACACTGAATTAAGAGTGCGCATGGCCCCTTATTAGAGACATCCATTATTACACTACACGGATTTTACGCCCTTACTCAGTCAGAGAGCGAATCTTAGAGTAGCTGGATGTCATGCCACCTATATTAAATAACAAAAAAAAAAGTCTATGGCTATGGCTGTCCTTGCGACAACATATTAGCCTGTTCCGCTTAGCTATTTCTAAAGAGTCTTAAATAAAAAAATCGACACGTGTTTCACCTCTCAACGAGGCATCCTCAGGATGACGATTGACTTGTCGCGAACTCGAACACGGCGTGCTGCATGCCGTGTTCGAGTTCGGTATTTTATAATGGATTTCCGCAAGGTTTCGCCTGAATAAATTAACTAATTAATATTAAAGAAAAGAGGAGGAATTATGTCCTTATAAATATAGTCCTTGTAGTCCTTCTTCCACAAATAAGGCATATCATTGTACAAGTCTGTTACAGACAACAACACTTCTTTTTCTTTGTTGGATAAGGACATGGTTGGGCGCGAAAACAAAGCACACGACCGCTCTCCGCGCTCGTCGCATATCGAATAAGTGCACTAACTGTCTTAAGTATTATACTGCACGGTGGTAAACGCAATAAAGGAAATAGCACACATATCAACTCGGAAAGGGTTCCTCACCGTATCAACTCGAACCATTCAGTATTCTTTGTATGAAACTCCCTACTGCAACGCACACTAATCGGAATCGTAACGTAATCGCCTCGCCTCGGGACAAGCTCACGAACCGCGGTGATACGGTGACGATCCCTGTCGGAATTGATATGTGTGCTATGACCTTAAGGGCCCACTCTGACACCCTAATTAGGGACCCTTACTGCCTTACTCTTATTACACCTTTCTTATTAATTAAGGGTTTAGGGACCCTCTTTTTTTTTTTTTTGGGTGGGAAATCATCAAATAACTTCTCCCGCTCTGGGCGGAGCGGGAGGGCGTGTCTCTTAACGACTAAAACCCACCCGTGTTCCTTCGGTTGCCCTGTCGCCGGGGGCCACGATCTCCCTTTCGGTTTTCTTCGCAACCCCGGCAAGAAGGGTTTAGGGGACCCTGATTCAGTCTTCATGCGGGTGTAAGACCTGCATGAAGACTTACGCGCTTGATAACTTTTGCGCCACCTAGTACCTATGTATTTAGGTATACAAGTGTAACTAAAATGGTGTTCATTATGAACAACTATTATTATGGGACTAAACCCAAAACACAAAAACAAATCTGCTGTTGTTTAAGGCCTTTTTTTTTTTTTTTTTTGAGGGTGGGAAATCATCAAATAACTTCTCCCGCTCTGGGCGGAGCGGGAGGGCGTGTCAGACTCTTACTGACTAAAACCCACCCGTGTTCCTTCGGTTGCCCTGTCGCCGGGGGCCACGATCTCCCTTTCGGTTTTCTTCGCAACCCCGGCAGGCATCGGTCCTAGTGGACCCCTTCAGTTATGCTGACATCTCTTTGAGGCGCGCGTGGAACACAACGCGCCGTCGACCCGGGCCTGGTCCTTATCGGACGGTGAGCCACCCATTGCTCACCGCCCGCAAGCCCGCGCCTACGGTGGCCGGAAATCGCCCCGCGATTCCCGACGCCCTGGGCGTCTCCTCCTGCGGCGGTTAGGGGCGTGAGGGCGCGAAATTTGCCTCTCCCTCACGCGTTCCGCCTGGATTCCTCTTACGCTGATGTCGGTCGCGTACGCAATGTACGTACGTACGCGCCGCTGACGTCAGCATCGCAGTATATATGCGTATATACATAGAACACAATGTATATACGCACGCTCGACCGACGTACGCGACTGACATCAGCGTAAGAAGAATTCAAGCCTTAGAGTTAAGTTAACATTTTGTATGGAGCAGCAGATTTTTTTGCCCCATCGCGGACACCATGATAGTTCGAAACCAAAAGTTGATTAACCACAATTTGTAATACATTGTACTGTGATACTGTATAACTACAATAAAGTACCCGATGTGAAATATGTGTTCTGGATACACATTGATTCAAAATTATAGAACAAAGAATGTAAAACGGCCATGACCAGTCCTATACATGATACCCTAACCAAAACGATCAGGGTCCAAAAGCTACAAACGGTGCATTTAAAACCACATTAGACCTAGGTGTTGAAAGAATTCCTCTATTTTAATTTTATGTGCGATTTTTTGTATATTACATAACGAAAAATACTGTTCCTAGCAAACAGCTCATTCGGTACATATAAAAAAAACGATTGATTGCTGATAATTTTCTATCAGGCGTTCAGCGTACACAATTAGTTCAGAATCAAATTTCGATTTAAATAACAGTACCTAATCTAGTAGGGTTTGACTAGATTTAGCAACATAAATTTTTAAATGTGGCACAACTTGCCATTAGGTCTGGCGGCTGCTGGAACTAGCTTAAAATGCACCAACACTGTGGTGAGAACTATGTAGGTACCCACCTATATTTTTAAAACATGAGAATTAGGCAGTCTTTCCATCAGGAATGTGTGCGGTCGCTAAGCGGATAAACTAAGCTACGAAACTATGTGTAGGTACTTCGTTTCGTTTAACCCTTTTCGAGCAGAATTAAACCAAAGTATGCTATGAAAATCAAACTATCCTATTGGATCGATCGTTAAGCAGCTTAGCACATCTTTAGTAGAAAGGCTGAGTTAGGATAGTTAAATATATCTGGAGTGCCGAATGAGCCTACCAGATGCTTTTAACTTATAGAGAGAATTCCACATACTACCTAATAAAGCGATCAAACAGTGTAAAGGAAAATAAAACAAATCTCTCACAAACAACGTAGATACCCCTTTTTTCAATCTTTAAGCATTTATTTCAAAACCTAAATAAATATAAGCTATTTCAGTGAAGAGACGGCCAGACCCAGCACCATTTAGCTTAGTCACTTAAGGGAACTGACTGCTTCAACACGTCATGTTGTTTTGTTTCCATCAAGATGCTTTGCAGTTGCACTGATAATTCACCGGCTGCACGTCTCTAAATACGTTGCACGCGCAAAACACATATGATGCACTGAAACATTGATGCATGATTTCAATTAACTCAGCACCACAATATCGTATTTCACCTGTAAGCTGACAAGTATCGTAAGTCCAGTAGGAAAACCAAAATTCGACAATGAGATATCGCTTTCAAGAATATGAATATCGAGCTAAAAAGGTACGTATACGGTAAGTATTTAATAAACACAAAGAAAAAATAACACCCGCACAAAGCTCAAGTTTGAACGTAACAGTATGTTTCTATGGCAACGAGTGACATGACACCAACAATCAGTGTTTCCAGATAGTTTACTTTTTTACCCACCTTTTCAAGAATTTGCTTCAGGAAAAATTACCTACAAAAGAACTTATTAATCAAAGTGAGGACTGCCTCGTTGGTCTAGTGGTCGCAAGCGCTACTGCTAAGTATGAGGTCCTGGGTTCGATTCCCGGGTCGAGCAAAATGTTATTGGGTTTTTCTATCTGAAATTTCTCAGTAGCAGCTCGGAGTCTGGATTTGTGCCCGGTTGATGGCAATAGGTTCGCCCCCTATTACATGGGACTTAAACATAACTGTGGGTGTGCCTGCTACAGGGACACCTCTGCCCAAGCCTTCGGGGAAACAAGGCGTGATGTTATGTTATAATATAACATCCTTTTTTTTTGGTTGGACATCTCGTAGTTGACCTCTGAGATCTTGACTACTTAACTGGGCTTTCCTGTGGGTGCCTTAAGCTACTACACTTAAAACCTCCAGCCAGGGGTTATTCAACTACGCTAATTAAAACTAGGTGAACGCTCGCTAAGGGCACCCCCTGTGGGGTACGAACCTCGGCTTAGGGCGTCAATCGGAGGGAGGACATCAAGGATGGGACGTGCTGGAATATAAAATCTTGGTAACATCATAAATATTGAAACTATACATATGATTATGTGACAAGAGAGACTGCATGTTAACTGAAGTGTCTAGAATACTCACAATTAAAATCATCAAAAAGATAAAAACTGAATAATGCAGTTAAGAAGGGACTCCTAACTATGTTGACTATCGTCCTGTTTACACTACAAAAGGCATACGAAAGTATAATTCAATATTTTATTCAAAAGTATTTTCCATTTTGTCCATTTAACTTCTCAGATACCTTTTCAGCCTTTTTTTGTTATTTTGTAATATATTTCCGTACTTCCCATTGTATTTGTTTACATAACTCATTTTTGCTCTATTTTGAAACTTGTAACTAATGAGGTTAAAAACTGTAAACTCATTGGAGATGGCAGCACAGTTGTACGTCTTTATAAACCGCCATTGTTGTGTTTGTTTACTTTGTGTCGATCACAAATTATACGAAAACTAGATAAATATGTATGAGACTTGGAGTGTAGCACTATTAATAGACGAGGTAAGGACAGGGAAGCCTCTACCACTGGTAAAAAAAACGCAGCGTTTGTTGACTTTAAGTTCGTATTTTGTTAAAGACTGGAAGCGTACGATAGAAGTAACCTGATCAGAGTTGAAAACCAACTCGGGTTTGATCATCCTCACTAAAAAACCTCAGAGATTGTACTTCTAGCACTGATCTAATATGATATTATAAACACACAAATACTTTACTATAATGTACACATCACAAGTACCTGTATGTAATGAAAACAGACTTAGTTTTCTTGGGAGCATCACCTATAAACCAGTTTCTCCCATAAAAGGCTTAAAGGATAGCACGTTGTCTCGACGAAATATCAGATTCCAATTGTTTTCGGAGAGCTTTCTCCCACAGTTTTCTTGGCAAATAAATGGGGTCCCGTATTTTTGCTGTAAACAGCTGCGCAACTGGATTCAATAATTAATTATGCGTAAAAGAAGTCGCTTGTAGAAGTCGCACTAAAAATGTATGGCTAGCTGTCAAATTATAAGATGTTGAAAATCAGCGCCATCGGAAGTGAGCAAGTGGCAGTTTTTAACCCCATTCAAGTAACGTTATCTTACAACACATCCTTTAATGATTAAGTTCTCTGTTATAGTGCTGTCACTTCTGAAAGTGACGAATTCACAATACGAGGGCGACACTGAAAGTTCTTAGAAAATCAAAAACTGAACAAACTAGCAAGTTATTAGTTTTATTATATCTTTTCAAAATAGCATCCATTTACATCAATACATCGCTGCATCCGATGGAACCACTGAGAAAAGCACTTTATCCACTCGTCCTTAGGGGTCTCTTCGACGGCATTTTTTAACGCAGCCACTGGTTCCTCGGCGTCCATAAAACGTTTTCCTCGAAGATTTTCTTTTATTTTCGGAAATAAATAAAAATCGCAAGGTGCGAGGTCGGGGCTATAGGGAGGGTGACGCAGTAATTCCACGTCTGTCGTCGCCAAGTAGTCGATTGTTTGCTTGGCGGTGTGCGACGAGGCGTTGTCGTGGTGAAGGAGGATCCTACTGCGAGGTCGTTTCTCCCGATATTTTTGCAAGACAAGTGGCAAACAATTGTTAGTGTACCACTCTTCAGTAACTGTTTTTCGATCCTCTAAAACAATTGTTGCGTAATGACCTGTCCTTCCAAAGAACGAGGCCACCATCTTTTTTCCCACGCTTCGACCTCTCTTCACTATAGTTGGCAACTCCTCGGAAGGACACACACAGACAGAAGACTGTCTCTTAGTTTCAGGATCATAACAATAAATCCAGCTTTCGTCACCCATAAGTATGTCGAATACAGCATTTGAGTTACCTCCGTTAAATCTTTGAACCATTTCACGACACACACGACAATCAACACGACGGAGTTTTTGGGCCTCTGTCAAATTATGAGGTATCCACCGGGCACAAAGCTTCCTGACCGCTAAATGTTCATGGAGGATTTTGTGCACTTGACTCATACCGATGTCTAAGCTTGTTGCTGATAATACTCTTTTGTCAGTCCCTATCATACGCCGCACAACACTGATGTTATCTTCAGTCGTCGCAGTAGAAGGCCGTCCCTCACGCAGATCATCGGTGAGATTAGTGCGACCACGTTTAAACTCATTAAACCAATTTTAAACAGTGGCACAAAATGAGGCTTCCTCGTGAAAGGCCAATCGAAGTCTATCATAACTTTCTTGTTGACTTAAATGACATCGAAAGTCATAAAAAATTAATTGTAAGAAAATTTTCTCGCATTAAATTCATCCTGACGTGACACGAAAATTTTCTCGCATTAAATTCATCCTGGCGTGACACAGACAATTTTCAATTTGCCGCCAAATAGTAAAAAATGACAAATGAATAAAATACATACACTAATATATATTTTTTTTTTATTATATCGTTTACAAGTGGCCAGTTCCAAAAACTTGCAGTGTCACCCTCGTAAAACTGTAAGTGATTTTTTGTTAGTTTATGTTTTAGTGAGATTAGTCTCCATATCAATAAATAAATATGGTTGCTTCCTTGGTTATCTCCTGTATCTCAAAAATAAGGTATACTCCTACCATTCATCTGATCACATTGACCGAATGAACAGTAATCTTTCACTTATCGTCGCCACAAATAATATTTTCATTCAATCTTAAACAAATGCTTGACTGAGTCTATTCATCTTAAATCTAAGTAGTTTGAATAAATGAAGGATACTTAAAAATATGAATTGGCTGGAACTGATTAGGGCATAATCATTAATGATTTTTTGCTGATGTACATTGAGGCTGAGAGTACGTTTGAAAGCGCGCATTATTAACAATCAAACAAAAACAAGAAACAAATACCGTATATTCCAAAAAATAAGAACCTAAACAATCTACACAGATTCCAAGACAATAAAAAAGCTAGTTTAGATACTATTCATTATCTCTTGATAGCCATCATAATAATATTTTTTTTACAAACCGTTTTGTAAGTGTTGGTCGCCATAGCTTCGTAATTCGCCTGAATTTCTTGCTCTCTGTCATACACAAACTTTGGTAATTTCGCTACCAAATGCTCCCCGTCGTCCGAAATAGTTTTCTCTGCATAAATCTCCAAAACGGCTTTCTTGGCTTCATAGGACTGCAAGATGTCTGAAGCATGCATCTCCGTCATACCTTTCTTCTCGTCTTTTCGAGTACATGGACCACTAAGTAATGAGACTTTTTCTTTATCTGATATACTCAGAATTGCGTCTCTGTTGCGTTTTCTCATTTCGCATTCTATGATATGGCACATTTCAGGAGAAATCGTCTTCCTCAAGCTCAACTCTCTTGAATCCACATTTAAAACTCCCGAACCTGCTTTTATTCCTTCCTTAAAGTTGAAGCTGCCGCCAATACTAGGTCTAATACTGCTGTGTTCTGATAAATTGGTGCTATTAATTTTGCTCGTCAAATATCTAGAATTCTGCGTTTGTACGTCCACGAAATCCGTTGTTTTGTAATCGATTTGTGTGTAATCTGATTCCCTCTTCAAATCGCAAGTGATTTCTTCATTTTTCTTGATTGTTTGTTTAGCGGCGCAGCAACAGCCGCCTCCTTCGCATCCGAATCTTGAAGCTAGTTTTAGTCTAGCAGCCACAGTACTGCACATACATCCTCCTCCTCTCTTCGATTCGTTCTCAGATGATAGAACGTCGACACTGCGGACGCTGTTACTGCAATCACTATTGTTCTCTACTGTTGGGTACACAACTTGCCTGTTGATTGCTGCTTCTGAAAGCACTGTTTTGCTATCCGCTTTAAAGTAATTATTCATGCTGTCAGTATCTCTAAAATAGTTAGGTTTCAAGGAAGTGTAAGTAACATCTTTAGCTAAGTCGCTTGTCGGCACTTTATTGTCCTCATGATCACTGCTATCTGAAGTCAATATCACTTTGAGCATATCTCGTAGTTTTCTCATTCGAGTTTTGTTCTTGTTTTTAGTATCATGGACTCTTTCCATTAAGTGTTTTAACATTTCTTTCTTTTCTTCTTTAGTTTGAGGTTTGACGATTACGGCTAAACTTAGTGATTTCTTTATTTCTGGTAGCGTGTCTGGTTCGTCGGTATCTGTAGTGGACATGAATGTATCGTATTTTTTATCAGGCCGTTTTTCCGTATCTGTCTCGGTATCATACTTCGGCGGGTCGACTTGTCTGTCCGTGTCCGTTTCTTCCGTGTCGTATTTCATTGGTTTGTCTGTATCGGTGTCTTCATTATATTCATACTTGTGATCTGTCAGTTGTGTATCCGTTTCTTCTGCGTTTTCATGAATATCTTTAGTATTACTGTACTTTTGACTTGGATATGACTTTGTTTCATTATCTTCACTCTTTTCCTCTTCCGTCGTAATGCATCTACATAGAGAAATTTCAGAAGAACCCATTAAAATTGCCCTTCCGATTTCATTTACCGATTTGTTCACAATTTCCACGCTTCTGTTGCTGTGCATGCTTTTCTTGGTGAGCACGCTTTTCTTGCTGTGTATGCTTCTGTTGCTGTACATACTTGTGTAGTTCGTCTTAGTGTTATCGACTGAAGATGTAAGATCAACAGTAGTTCTATGAACTGAAAAAGCCTTATCTTCGTGGAAAATGTCACTGTACCCTGTGGAGACTGTGTGGAACTTAGCAGATATCTTCTTTGAAAAGTCATTGTAGTCTTCGTGTTTTAAGTTCACAGATTTTTTCTTCGCCGATTTAGATTTGAAGTTTTTTATTACTATGCGAATGTTAATATCGTTCTTTTGATCTGAATGCTCAGCAGAGCGTTCGTCTTCATTTTTAACTACAAAAACTTCTGGAGTTGATTTCTTTACTGGCTCTTTGCGTTCAATATTCTCTTCATTTTCTTTTTCACCATCATTCGCTATATCTATTTCAGTCGTTTTTTCTCCTTGTGTGACTTTAAGTTTGAATTGAATTTCTATTTGATTTGCTATACTAGCATCGCTTGCAACTTCCTTAATTTCTTTTCGTTTGTCTTTATCTGCTCCTATGGCTTGTGCAGAGTCATTTGTGGTTACTCTGCGTACTTCAGATGCCTTGTACATTTCACCTAATAAAGAAGGCCGCCTGTCTATACTGCAGTCTGCATGTTGCAGTCTGTAATCTTTTCTCTCAAATAAAGTCATACCGTCTTCATCTTGCACTTTTATATTAAGGGCTTCTCTTATCTCTTCTGTGCTTGGAGTTTCTTTTTTCACTCGTATGGTAATTTTCTCTTGGGAATTAAGACTTATACACCCGTCGTCCTGATTTTCGCTCTGCCAGGCAAGGCAATCTTTAGAGCATGTTGGCTTTTTAGTAGAAGGCATCATTTTGAGAAAAAGCCCAGATATTTTTGATTTGCTTTTGGTTGGGACTGGGGTCGATAGTTTGATAGGTACCGTGGGAGGCGATAGACGGCGGGGGGGCACGGGACACTGCATTCCAGATATCTTAGTCAAGCAGGGTGGTCGTGGCGATCCCGGATAATTTGGACAACTTATCTTGCAATCTATCTTTTTGAGTGTACTGAGTGAGGGTACCGTTTCACATGACATTCTAGGCATCGATGGACAATATCGTTTACATTGTCCATTTGGCTCTTGATAATTTTGAAAAAGTGATGTTCTCGACGACTGATTAGACATCTGATTTTTGGTTGGCCATGGGAAGTCATCTTTAATATTACAAGGCGATGTACTACACTTCTTAGATTTTGGCTTAGGTTCTTCTTCCGGCGGGCAGGGATGAATGGGAGAATAATAGAAGGGTGCGTCAGGATGGAGTGCCTTATACGAAATCGATGTCGTAGAATGCTGGCACGCTAGTGATCTACAAAAAGATTGTTTACAGGGCATTGGTTTGCACGGGGATGAAGCTGGACACACTTGGGATGGCTTCTTTTTGAAGAGTTTCTTGATACCACTTGATGACTTTTTGCAAGGTGGGGGAAGAGCAGGGCATCGATTAGGGTCCTTGCAACATGACGGAGGTGATAGGGGGCAGGTCGGGGGAGCCTTTGGGCATTTTTTATTATTTTTAAAGCAAGGTGGCGGAGTGCACGGTGGTGTGTGTGGGCATAGCGGTGGTGGGCACGGGTACGGCATCGGCGGGCACGGGGGTGGGGTCGTTGGGCAAGGTGGTGAGTGTGGACATGAAGGGGGCTTCTTTGGACACGGTGGTGGTGATAGTGGCGGACAGAAACACGGTTTTGGTGTTGGGGGTGGTAAACAAGGAGGTGGTAGTGGGCACGGTAGTGATGTGGAAGGTGGAGGTTGGCAAGGGGGCGTGTGGGGACATGTCGGTGGTAGCGCCGGCTTTGGCGGACACGCCACGATGTGGATATGGGGGCACGATGGATGTGAAGGACAACGGGCTGGCTTCACACAGGTAGGTGGTGAAGGAAGACAAGATGGTGGCTTTATGCAGCAAGGCGGTGGGGATGGTGGGCAGGATGTTGGGGATGGTGGACAGGGTGGTGGTTGACAGTAAGGTGGAGTTGGTGGACAGCTAGGCGGAGTTTTTGGCGGACATGGTGGAGAATGGGGACAGCTTGGTGGCTTTTTTGGTGGACATAGTGGAGAATGGGGACAGCTCCTTGGGCTTTTCGGCAGACATGGTGGAGAATGGGGACAACTCGGTGGCTTTTTCGGTGGACATGGTGGAGTATGGGGACAACTCGGTGGCTTTTTCGGCGGACATGGTGGAGTATGGGGACAACTCGGTGGCTTTTTCGGCGGACATGGTGGAGTATGGGGACAGCTCGGTGGCTTTTTCGGCGGACATGGAGGCGATGGAGGGCAAGGTGGTTTCTTTTTCGGTGGACATGGAGATGGCGGAGGGCAAGGTGGTTTCATTTTCGGCGGACAGGGAGGTGACGGAGGGCATGGTGGTTTCTTTTTCGGCGGACAGGGAGGTGACGGAGGACACGGTGGTTTCTTTTTCGGTGGACATGGAGGTGACGGAGGGCATGGTGGTTTGCTTTTCGGCGGACATGGAGGTGACGGAGGGCATGGTGGTTTGTTTTTCGGCGGACATGGAGGTGACGGAGGGCATGGTGGTTTCATTTTCGGCGGACAGGGAGGTGACGGAGGGCATGGTGGTTTCTTTTGCGGCGGACATGGAGGGGACGGAGGGGAAGGTAGTTTCTTTTTCGGCGGACATGGAGGCGACGGAGGGCAAGTTGGGGGGGAAGGACGAGGGGATGGAGTCTGTGGGCACGGTGGCGAGTGGACGTACGACGGAGGAGTACTAGACGACGGACATTGTGGTGGACATGGGGGCGGCTTGTTGCAAGACTGTTTAGAATCCGAACAAGGTGGCTTCTTCATCTGCTCACACGAATCCCTGCAAGGGGCGCGCGAGATCTCACTAACCGCCAACGGATTCACTTTCGCATGCTTAGGACAAGTACCAATACCCTTTTTCTTACATATTTCGCAACCACTCCCTTTGAATGCCAAAATGCTTTCGGGCGACTTAGTGCTTAATTGCCTTGCCAGCATTTCGTTCATTGTATCGCAGTCAGGCAGAGACACATGCTTTTTGCATGTTCGTGTTCTTGGTTTAGGCGATACTGTCTTGCAACAAGGCTTAATTAGCTTCGGGCACGCAGTTTGCGGCGTTGTCTGCCCGATCTTCACTGTACTCTCACAACTGTGTCCAGCCCGCAGTTCATCGAAGTCCGGATTAGGGCCAGACCATTTGGATTTCATACTTGCTGCGTATATCTTCCTTCTTTTAAAAACTTCAATGGAATCCTTGGGTAGTATTCTTCTATCAGCATCGCTCTTTTTCCCATCGTTTTTCTTGTTTTTTTTGTTTTTCTTTGACTTTTTATCGTTAGCATTATCTTGAAATTTATAGCACTGGCTACAAGACGACGCGCCGCACGACGAGACGATGGCCGACGTTTGGTAGTCTTCGAAAATGTTAGGACAGGACTTTGTCCCATCCCCCTGATTGTGGTAGCTAGTTCTGGAGTGTTCTGATGAGCACTTGAGCTGTGAATCGCTGACGCACCAGGAATATAAGTCGATACCCAGAGGTGTCCAATGCCGATAGTATTCTTGTAAGTAGCTCTCTGCAAATTCACATTTCTTCGTGTGGGGCTTCAGAAGGATATGTTCTGATTCCTCGTCCGAAAAGTCATCTTGGATCTTCAAGCTGCAATCAGTAAAACATAGCTGAAAACGAGTGTCTTAAGCTGAACGCACTTTACAGCCGTTTTGTAGCGCATAACTTTCCAATACGAAAGGTGCCGCCCGCCCTTAGTGTGCGATGTGCGACAGTCTTTAAGAGACAATGCGAGCAGCGTTTAATTCTTGATCAATCAGTCACAACAATTGACATAAAATATAGTGCATTCAGGGAAATTAATTGTTAAGCAAATTTACTTACAACTTAAATGTCCGTATATTAACAGACAGCTGTGCTGCTGGGGAGTTTGTTGCGCCACTTCTTCTTCCCAGCTTAAAGGCACTAGGAAGTGGTGAAGTGTGGGCGTTTTGGAGGAATGTCTTATGTAATTTTGACGTTCGAAAAGTGCTGATTCTCAGCCTAGTTTGAATGACTTTTGAATTTCGAATTTTGAAATGACTTTAAAACGGAAAATTGACGTAGTGTGTCAATTTGGTTAGCATTAATTTCCCTGGCTGTATATTAACTTTTCATACGCAGTAAGGCTTACAGAAACCAAATTAAGCTTAAAACATAAGTAAACGTCTACGCTTAACACTTACATTGGTTTCCGTACTTGGTTCAGGTCTCTATGCGTGATGATTCCAACTCCGACTACATCACACCTCTTCGGTATGTACACATTACTGCCTTGTACCACCACGTCTCGGAGCTTCGGCTTCTTAATCGACAAAACGTCCTCTGCAGATTTTTTACTTTCCTTCACACTAACAGTCACTTTTATCTTATTTTGTTTGTGATCACCTATGTTCAAGTTACGAGTTGCTTTGTCCTTCTTCAAGTCACTGCCAGTTTCATATTCTACAATTTTAAACACCTCTTCGTCACTAGACTGGTTCGTAGTACGTTTGTTGATTTCATCATTACTAGAATCAAGAAAGAATCCTTTTGGTATGTCGATCCTTAGATATTCTGAACTTTCCTCCTTATTAAGTTTGCGGAAATTTTTCGAATGTAATACAACCTCTATTTTATGTGAGAACGCTTTAGATTTGTCTATAAACCATTTCTGATCTGAGATTCTAACTTCCATGTTATCTTTCCTGTCTTCGTCTGACGTACATGTCAGCTGTTGCTTTATTTGCTTAACTGGCAGCTGTGAGTTCTGTCTGTCTGTAATAGTTTTTGGAATCATCCAGGCTTCTATATTTTGTTGCATAAAGTTAACATGCTGTCTTGTATAAGATTTATATGATGACTGAACTGTCACTTGACTTTTTGATCTGAAGACTATGCTGGTATCTTTATAAATATTGTCCATTAATTCGAAGACAGTACTACTGCTTGGGGCATAAGTTTTGTTGTTCCACCTGACCTTGACACTATTCCGTGAATCAATCGTAGGTGTAAGGAATTTCTTAAGCCATGCTTTCCTTACTATTTCTTCATAATCATCAGGCTTAATTTCTGCTTCTTTCTCAATATCGTCAGGATTAAAAACATTACCGCCAAGTACTTTTATGACTAGTCCATCCCTTACTTCACATCGTCCTGCAGTAACACCTTTCTTAGCTTTAAAAGGCTTTTCTTTGGTCTTCTTTTTATTTTTAAAAAAGAAGAACTTTCTGCCCTCTTTCTTCTCATCTATTTCTGTTTTACTAGTCGGCTTAACTTGTGCTTTAGGTACCGCAATTTTCTTCGTGGGTCCTTTCCTTGTGGAGTTATATGAAGGTTTTGGAGTGCAGCGTCTCTTATAATGATCATCTTCGAAGTTGAATTTCTTCCCCCATAACTTAAACATGCCTTTGACGCCTTGGGTTTCGCTGTCATCATCAGCAGCTTTTGAAGACCACTCAGCACTACCTCTTTCCTTTTTGTTGCCAGTTACAGACCGTCTATAATGTGAAGATCTGGGATTGTACATAGTTTTGTCTCGACAGTACCTCGTTCCGAAGGGACTGTAAGGTTTCGTGTTGGAGAAAGATCTTCCTTCTAAAGATGGTGGATCAGAATTGATCGAGACGTCCTTACGGCTCCGTGCGCTAACCTGACTAGATACTTTATTGATAATAACAGCGTTCTTCTTGGAGTCTTCCTTCTTAGCCAAGCCTCGCCGCAGAGCTTCAAATCTTCGTTTCAACGTTGAAGTAGTCTTAAGATCAGAAGTTTGTGAACTATGTTTTGAATCTTTGGATTTGGCTGCAAATATATTTCGGTATTCCAGTTCAAGTTTATTCTCCATAAGATGTTCGGCCGCTATGGACATATGGCTATTTCGTTCAGCACTGGGGTTCTCAAGATTATGGACATGCTGTAGCAATGAATCTGAGGAGGACCCTTTCTGTACTGGTTTAAGGTTCGTTTCCGCAGGTGTACTTGAATCTACTGTGATCGTCTTCATCTCTGTCGGATCTTTCTGAATTATTATTATTGGTTGTACTCTATCTTCTTTTCTTGCTTCAGATTTTATTTCAATGTCTTTTTTACTTGAATTTTCGACTTGTGTTGTTGTATTTGTTAAACTTTTCACAACAAAACTACTTCCTATTTCTTTGGTTTTATTGAAAGTGGAGTCCTTGTAGCTCGTCGATCCTGATACAGTCTGTACTATAGGGGATAGTTTTTCATTTATACTGCAACCTATATTATATTCTAATATTCCTCCCACACACTTTGATGATGTTTTTTTATTTTCATAATAACTACTTGCCCGGTGCTGCTTGGTTCTTTCTGAAGAAAAAAAAAGGCAGCTTATTAATATTTTGTTCAAAAATTGGCTAGTAGGATGGGTAGAGTAGATCTTCAAGAGGACACGCTAAGGTAGCCCGCGAAATTCATATTTTCTTAAGTTTGTTTCAATTTGCAGGTCTTAAGAAAATTTTGATTTTGCCGACTACCTGGTGCTTTCTCCTTAAGGTAAAGTATCCCACAGCAAGATTCCCTTCGTTCGTCGTATAACAATGATGTCAGACTGTCAGTTGTCCACTCTTACGATCTTGTACCTGCAAAGATAAATTCTCCGCGCTAAGTGTGCTTATAAAACTTTCAAGCAGTGATACACTGTTATTAACTAATTATATTTGCCTTTAGCCGTTGTATGTTCAAGTCAAAACAATAATAGGTAAACTGAAAGCTAGGTAGATTGAAAACAAGCCCTAAAATGTCGGAAGCCTAAATTAACATACATCGGACAATTTATGTCTATTGAGCTTGTCATCACCAAACAATTCTACAACTTTCAATCATGACTTACGTAAGAAGTACGCAGACAAATCCGAACTACCGACTCCCCTCTCGATTGTCTCTGGTAGATATATTTTTTTCACTTTCTTCCTCTGTAGTGCCTTCACACTACCCACTCCTATATCAGTGAAGCTCCTTGATCTTTGGTACGCGTAGATTTGTTTTGGCGATCCGTAGTATCTGATCTCTTGTCTCCTTCTAGGCGGTACCAGATACCTACAAGTGCATATCAGGTTATCCCGTTTACTATCGTACTGGCAACCCACTTCTTGGGTTTTCTGGTCATATCTTGCAGGCGCAGGTAAATATTCAACGTCCCTTACAACTTTGGTGGCGTAGAATTGATATTCCCTATTTAAATCTGCACTTAAATCACGTTTTCTCACATAAACAGCTTTACTTTCTTTCATTTCTTCTTATTTATCATAATTAGTTTTGTGCACTTGCATTTTTCTTCAATTTTATTGCGTTTTTGATTATTTGATTTGAAGTTTTATCTGCAATGTTATTTTATGAAAACGTTTAGCTTGTTATGGAAAGCAAATCAGGGATGACTAGAAAAAGGCTAATGTGTTATTCTTGACATTTCTCGGGACCTTCGGAAGGCGTACGAGGATCCGAAGCCAAATATTTTTAATTAAATAAGGCACCAACCGGCGACTATCCCTGTTCGCGCTGTGCAAGTGCAACCAAGGCCAACTCCCGGTTGGTGTGGGACTATTGCAGGATATGGAAACAAAGATATTGGATGATGGATTTGGCTAGCTAAAGTGAACTGGTTATCTAGGACTATGGAAATACTGTATTCTTAAACTATCAATAACATAAACATTGTGAGTTTATTTAGGATTAAATGACGCTTCTTATTCAATATGAATTCAATTTTTTTCTAATACTAATATATTTGTAAATATTCTTGTTCTCACAGGCTTGAAGCTAAAAGCTTAGAATTTTTTGACATCACTTGTAATTATTATAAAAAATAAACTGTGAATTTAAAATTTTTACAAACAATTTTTTTCGGAATCTTTTCCCTTTGTTCGATTTTATTGACATATGCCTCATTGTTTTCAAGGTGACAGTTTTCTGGGCATCCTAAGTTAAAGAAGAATGTATTCATATACTTTTGAGAAGGTCGGTCAATAAGACCGGTCTTTTTGAGGTGATTTATCATCATCATTATTTCAGCCGAAAGACGTCCACTGCTGGACATAGGCCTCCCCCAAGCACCACCACTTCGACCGATTCTGTGCTTCCCGCATCCAGCGGATACCTGCAGCCTACACAAGGTCATCGGTCCACCTTGTGGACATTCTGAGTATAAAGTACGCCACAAGGGCGACGGCGGCGGCTGCAAAAACTCGATTCCTACCGGCTTCTCTTCGGAAATTCGGAACACAACCACTCTATCGTCATTGAATAATCACACTATAAGTATTTGATACACCATAAAATTAAATAAACCACCTTGAGACTGCTGGTGGCCCTGCCGGAAATAGAGCAAGTTCCCGGATTTGAGGATTATTGAGTCCTCCCTCTCTCTTCGGACTTCAGATAACCCTACTATACCCCAACGTAACCTGCTCAATTCTCACCGTAGCCAAGGGCAGGTAGGCCGCCGGGCACTAGGGGCCATTTTTTCATCGTTTTTGGGGGGTATGCCATAATCGCCACGCATGGCAGGCGGATTGGCGGTTGCAGTATGGTGTTAAAAATGCATACGTTACTGCCCATTCTCTTGTAATTCCCTTAGTCGCCTTTTACGACACCCATGGGAAGGTCATTTTTTTAATATTAGTTATCCTGATTTTATGTACCTATACTCAGCGGCACCAAATTTGACCCAAGCCTAAAAATTTAGTAATCATTAACTTTCACACATTAATAAGTTATTACCTAGTTCATATCTTACACAAAATTAAAATGAACTGAACTTAATTAACCTCTACCAAATTGTTAATTAAGTTATCTTTACATATATGCATATAAAAGCGAAATACTACTCGATGATAAACATTCGGAATTTAGTAATTCGTCATAGCAAGATTTCGAAGTTCCGTAAATCGCGCTTATGAACATTCTCAATTAAGTAATTCGGCATAGCAAACTTTCGAAGTACCTACCCTAAATCGCGATTATGAACATTCTCAATTAAGTAATGGTAATAGCGTACATTCTAACTCACGTAAATCGTAATTTTAAACTTTATGAATACAGTACATCAGTATTTAAAACTTCAAAGTTCATAGTACAGTCAGAAAAATGAACTTACAAAACACTTGCAGCACACCGAGCGTAAAGACATTTTCACGTCCCCGATTTGGGAGTATCCGTCCAGCAGTGGACGTCTTTCGGCTAAAATAATGATGATGATGATGTGACTTACAACATTATCATCATAAAAGCTTATCTACACAATTATAACAGTATAATGTTGGGGCTGTCCCGTTGCCGCGCACCAGGGAAGCGCATCTTTTTTGCATCGGAGCGTAAAAGCAATCGACACGAGCATCAGCTGACATCTCTGATACGCTACAGAAGCGGAACAGTCCCATCAATACCCGGAACGCATTATTATTTTGAACACGAAGGGCGCTGTACGATTTTTTGTGTAATCACAGGCTGCACGTGTAAAATGAGGTGCAATATGCACGAAATAATGTTCTTTTAACTACCCTAGAACAACGTGCTAACCTGCGAGCGTTCATATTAACTGTCACGCACAGCGCTCTCCTTTCTCTTTCAAAATCATCATTATCTTTGAGGTCAGCGGTCAAAGATGTCCCAAATATTTTACTTTATATACCCTCACAAGTGATATTCCGTTCAACTTGACACCAAAGACCATGACTTCACTTTTAGTGTCGTTGTAGACCAATGCATGAAGTAAAGCATATTCTTCACAGATGGTCAACCTTACCAACCTCCTAAGTGTGCCACAAACTGAGTTGATCAGCAGTGACATATTATCAGCGTAACTAATGTTGTTTACACAAACTCCGTCGATGTAACAGCCGGCGCTCTTTGCTGGGCACCTTGATTAGCCCATTGACGCTAATAACTAAGATTATTTTTAGGAGCATATGGAGGATCGTAACAGGTGGCGTTCTATAGTTTCTGCCTACCCCCATGGGAAGAAAGCGTAAGTTTTTGTATTTTTAAAATCCCTGAACCCGGTCCATCCGATGCCCACTGGAACATTTGACCTTGTTGGTGAAACTGATCGTATACCTACCTACCTATGTTTTCACGAGTCAAAATTATCGTCGAGGCTAGGCAGCGGAGCGGAGCGAGGGAGTAATGCGGAGCGGAGTTGCGGACTGTGTATGTCCATTGATGCGGAGCGAGGTAGTACTGAGCGGAGTTGCAGACTGTGCGGAGCTAGGCCCAGTTTACGCGACGAGTAATTTGAGCGGGCTGCAATACCCCGCGGCCGGTATTTTTCCGTTTCCCCGCTCCGCTGCCCCGCTTCGCTTCCCGCTCTGCTTCCCGGTTTTGTATGAATTTTTAAACTAGTTCGCAAATCCCTGTCCACTGAAGCGGACCGGAGATTTTATGCAATCCCATTGTTTAATATTGGCACAGCTCCGCTCCGCTCCTCTCCTCTCCAGAGGACAGTCAGCCTAAAACGAAAGGTGCATAATTATATTATTTTAAACCTGCTTACACTTTTTCGAGAGCATAGACTTTCGATACAAAATTCTTCTGTCAAATTCAAATATATTATTGACATTAGCCAAAATATTAATTTTTCTATTGTGTTTAGATTTTTTTATGAATTTATTCAAGAACATTTGCTGGGTCGAAATATGAAAAGGAATACAGTCGTTCCTACTCGTGGAGTAAGATCTTTTTTGTAGATATTATAATAGTTACTATATACTAATACCTAGTTACTTTTGGACCATTTTTGGACTAGATTTTCGGGTTGGCAAACCCATGGGGTCCACGGTGAACTGCATAGATCCAAAGATATTATAAGTAAAAAAAGAGGTAGATAGGTTATACACGCTTCGCAAGAGGCACGTCAAAATTTGGCTAATTAGCCACATTTTCTTCGTCTTGTCTCTTTTTCGCTCCCGATAATTACGACATGCTGTCCTACTTACACGTGTCATCTAATAGCGTGACATTGTGCCGTTTTTGAAGAACGAATGTACGGTAGGTAACCTACGCTTCGCAAGAGGCACGTCAAAATTTGGCTAATTAGCCACATTTTCTTCGTCTTGTCTCTTTTTCGCTCCCGATAATTACGACATGCTGTCCTACTTACACGTGTCATCTAATAGCGTGACATTGTGCCGTTTTTGAAGAACGAATGTACGGTAGGTAACCTATCTACGTCTTTTTACTTAAAATATCATTGCATAGATCCGATGAAATCACTGGGCCTAAGCTCTGGCTAAACTGAGATAAATCCCGCACAGGATACGGGACGAAATTCGCTCGCCCGATTTGGCAACTAACTTGTATGGATGTTTTTAATCTGGCTAAAATATTCGCGCGACTTCTTATCATTACAACCATCGAAGCGCGCAGTCGAATCCCGCGTAGAATTTGCCAGAGATTAAGGACAACGGTGCTGCGTATTCGTCAAAACGATTATCGTGGACAACCCTTATGATTCCAGTTGTCCTTGTACTGCATGTTCACACAAGAATATATTCAAAGGATGTTTAAATGCCCACTTTCGAGTCAAGATTTAAATCTCTAAATTTCCAAAGAATTAAATCTTGCCTTAAACATTATGCAATTAGTTGTTACCTCAAGAATGAATAGTAATTGTAGGTTGTAGGATACAATGTTCATAAGTCTTCTATCATTTCAGAACTTCATATGATATCGGGAGCTAGAACAAAACGCATCCGTATAAACATAACAACTTATAAAAAACACGAGTATTACCCAGGAAACGAAATGGAAGAAAAAGTAAATAAAAAATGTTGCAGCAAGGGCCATCATAATAAGTTTGTGTGTGCTATATGCCTGAACCCGAAAACAGAAGGGAATGATAGCGAATGTTTTAAAAAAGTACATAAAAGTTGTCCCATTTGTCAGAAAAGTAACTGCAGTGGAAAAATGCAAGAGAGGGGAAGATTACTAGCAGAAAAAGAAACTTTTAGTATGGTGAGAAATAATACCAAATCTTGCAGGGAGAAAAGTCCTGACACACAACACAATTCTTCAGATTGTAGTGAAATCATGAAAGGAAGAATGGTGGTAGAAAAAGACAGTCAAAAAAGAGATCCAAATGTTAAGACAGTGCAAACTTCGGATACAAACGTCGCCCAAGGCTTAACCCTCCTAAATGAAGTGTTGACAGTCTTCCAAAATAACAAAGTTGATATCAACAAAGAGAAAGTTAAATCTGGACTCTTAAAAGACGTCGCCGTATCCACAACTGACAAAAACGATGACAGGAGTCCAAAAGACAAACCTAGATTGTCTGTCAGTACCTTCCAATATTCTATCGATGACAAGAAAAATGTCATGGAAAATGGAAAATTCACACTCGTGAACTGTTGCCAACCAGTATATCTGAAGAAGAAAAAATCACTAGATATACTCAAGCACAAGTCGTGTTCCATACCTCAAATGAAGTTGGAAGAATTGAAGTACTCATTGAAAGAGAAATCGAGGTCGAAAGACGCAATCGAAGAAGTCAACAGAATGTTCGCGACTGTTAAGAAAAGTAGTAAGAACTCGGACTACTCTAACCGCCCCATGGTCAGAAATGGACCAAGAGTACTGCCTTTAGTCAAAAGTCGTCCAGAAAAAAATCAAAATTACTTTGGAGCTGAACACAATGACAGCTGCAAGTGTTGCCAAACTTGCATGTCCAGTGGAGACTCTTTTGCGAAAAACGAGTGTTGCCATGATAAAGAAAAGGAGAAGTGCGACAAATGTGTCTACATGATGTGTTGCCATTATGAAAAGTCACATAAAATGCAGACCGGGGTGTTGATATGCGAACACTGTAGGGATTTGAATGACGAACAGTGTTGCCAGAACTGTGTCGATGACAGTGGGTAGTTCTTTTGCAACTCGAAAAAATGTTGGTGACAGATTCTAGTTTCTGCAAGATTTAATTTTAACGGTGGTGTCTGTCGTTGTTTTATTTTTACCTTTGTTTTTAATAAAGCTGATTCATTTTGAACAAAACACTGGGTATTTATTTCTCTATTTTCTCTAAAAAATTACTTTTGAAAGTATTTTTGATAAGACATACCGATCGCTTTTAAGTTTGTGAAAACTCAAAAAGGAATGTAGGCTCAACACAGTATCTTAACTTCAAAACTGAGTCAAGTTTCCTAGAAGAGCGGTGGCCGCCACATAGCATTCGCAATTCACCGGCGAATGACGTCACGGAACGTTATTTATAAAAGTTGGTGCGTTTTCTTAGAGAGCGGTTTTTGACAGCGTATGAATGAATGAATGAATGAAATGCACCGATCCCAGCGTGGTTTAACCAGACTCGATAAATCGAATGAACCCCAAGATTTGCACTAGCCCCTGAAGCCTCATGTTTCATAGGACTACAGAGGCCATTGCATATCAAAGAGTAGACCGGGTGGCGCGGTAATGGTAGGGAAGACGTGCCCTTAGGATAAGGAGGGATTTGCGAGCCTATCGGATATGCATCCTTGAGTAAGCAATGGAATAGTGGAGAGACGGGTGTTATTTATCTATGGATGGGCATCTTTTTGCGACGTCACCGCTATGTTGGTTCAGGTCCATCTTCACCGGTGAATATTTTGACGGGGTTATGCTGCTTTCTCGGCTCTTTTCTATATTGCTGCTGTGCTGTATTATATTTAGCTGTTTCTAAGTCTTCGTCAAAAGCTTCGCTGCTATCCATAGTTTTTCGTTTCATATTCGTCGTGTTTCCTGATCGTTTACGTTTCTTGTAGATCTTGCTGGCAGCCTTCATAACCCTATATCGGTCTGCAGCCGTGTCCATCCAAGCGTTGAATTTCTTGTCAAACGTCAAGTCCCGTTTAAGGTTGTCGTTCCATGTGTAAATAGGACGGCCTACTTTCTTGAATTTGGCCTTATACTGCATTGCTGCGTGTAACAGGTGAGGTTGCCCCGCCTGTAAACGTGTGCGAGATAGCACATCCTGTGATTCTTGATGCGATATGTTACTGTTTTTCCCGTCTAAGATTTCGCGCAGAAGAAGCCCCTGCATTTTTGTTTTCCTCTTGGTGTTTAATCTTTTGAAGTATTGCCAGACATTATTTTACACGAGTATGTCTATTTAGGTTATCTAGTTGTCTTCTTTGTAAGAATTTATCCTTTTGGAGGTTAGCAAGAGCTATGTTATGGTACACGATGGTATTTCGATGTTTTCATCCGTTGAGTGGATCCCTATGCTTTCCAGTTTTGGTTATGCAGGCTTAGTATTTTGTTTTGGTAGATTTGATGTTGAGAACGGCATAATAACATTGTTCCTATTGTAATTGCATTGACATTTTATTCTACGTATATGTGATTTATTCTGTTGCAGTATTGTGAAATTTTATTTGATGTTATATGGGTTTATTAATTTTTTTTTTGTCGTCCCCAAGAGGTGCCATATGAGGTCCCCATTACAATCTCTCGTCCAGCGCGATTCCTAGGAAAACTGTTTGATTAATAAATTCCAGCTTCTCTCCATTAAATACGATGTCACATTCTTATTACTTCTTACATTCTTCTTAATTTAAATCTAATGCATTTGGTTTTTTCCTCATTTAGTACCAAATTATTTACCGCAAACCAATCTTGGACCTGAAGAATAGAGCTAGTCACAACGTCATTATTTTGTGACCGTCGGTCTGTTTTATAGATCAGTGATGGATGATTTTGAATTATGTATTACGTCACTCGTATTTGTTTCTGAGAAAGCTTGCTGTTAGGAATAAAATCTTGGATTTATTCCTATGTGCTAGGCAAATTCTGGCGTCACCGCAGTTATCCACACCATGCGTAGCGAGGTCTCGGCGGACAGACACGTGGTAAAAGTTAGCCCATTATGTCATTTATTTGGTGGGCTTCTTTGTTCATGGGCGCTATTTATTACCATTGTTAAACTATTGTTTAGGAGTCAGAACGCCGCACTGCAGCCGCATGTGCAGATTTCGTTCGAGACAGAGATACACAATTTTGACAGGGCCGTGCGCTTGCTGCGATTTATTAGTTACACTCTTCGTTTTTCTATAGAAATGTATCTTGTCCTGAAGTTTTTTGTTTTTGTTGAATGGACTTAGCTTAAGCACTCATGTGCCTTTCATCACAAAAACTCGGGTGAATTTTTCAACAAAAATCAAGATAAAAAAGGTTGCCTCAGACGCGACTGTTTTGTAGGGCTAAAGAAATTTCCAAATGGTTAATGGTAGTTTGTAGGAGTTAATATTGATGTTATAATTATCAGCAAGGTTTATAGCTCAGGTCAAGCTAGGAAGTTTTATGGAAAATATTTTTGTGCGAAATCAATACCGACCGACACTGTTAATTTGTTAGAATCATACGTACTTACGTCTTTGTATGTTATTTTATCTACTTTTACTATGTCAAATACCCATAAACCTATTTTATAGCTTAAAAATAAAAGTTAATTCTGCGCATAACATCAACTTTGCCAGTTACTACGCAACTATAGATTCGCGCTCACGATGTTGTACCTTAATCTATCAAATAATATACCGAACTTTGCCACAGAATTATAGTCACGTAATCGAAATAAAAGCCGAGAATTAAACTCAGTTCTCTTGGTCGCTACACTTACTAGAGACAATTCAAAATGCAAATCGATTTTGTATCTGGATCTATCGTTGGAGTTAACGTTAACCTTGAGTTTGAAATATGGGAATTTGATTTACTGAATGATTGGTAGGTATGTATTTTGTGAAATAGTGAGCTCTGTGCATCTGTTGATGCAGTCCTACTCAGGTCGAGGTGTGTATTTGCAGAGAGGAGCAACGCCCTGAAAGATAAAGATATGGAATGATCTCACTGGATTATCCTGGCTATGTTCAGTGGCCCTGGAACCTTCGGCAGACGATTAGTCCCTCGTATGCCCTGGTATTTGCATTCCAGGCGAGCGCCTGGGATCGGAAACGCATGTAGGCCTAGCACACCTCACTTTTGCACTATATGAATGTATTTATTTGTCGACACGAAAAGTCACAGCCACATCAAATAAAATAAACATTGTTCGATTTCGTTGACTGGCCATTAACGCGGCCCGGGCGCAAGCTGCGCTAAACGTACAATAAACACTAAGACGCGGTCTGACGCGGACACAAACAAAAAAAAAAAAGGGACGCGTAGCGCTCGAGACGTCCTTCCGCTATGACGTCCAGTCAAGCTCTCCTAGACAGCGGTTTTTGACACCGTAAAGAGAAAATCAGCTGCGATCATTTTATGACAGCCGTCATTGCGGCCGTTATGTAGCGGCCACCGCTCTTCCAGGGAAACCTTAGCTTTACAGTAGGCATTGGTCAGATTTAAAGTAGCTAATGTCATTTCCAGCTAGTTATAATGTAGATACAATCTAAAATAAAAGTACATTATCTATAAAATAAGGAATAGTTTATTGTTAAATATCTTAAAACTGTTCACAAATTATTAGAAGTAAAAACTCTCGGATGAAAACTTCTTGTCGCCTCTGAAACAGTGAATTAAAATAATATTCACACAATGTGATCCTAAGGTTTTGTGCAGAAGCAGATAAATGTAACATAAATAGAAGTAAGTAGGGTTCAGCCACAGCACGAAAACGCCTCGGCGGCTGCTGTAAGAGGCGGCATTGTCAATACTTTTCATACAAACCAAGGGTGTCACAGTTAACTCGAACTACGACACAAATGACGTATAGAAACTGACGACTTTGAAGGCGGGCCGTGACAGAAATTGTGTGCTCAACGCAATTTCTGCGCCACGAATTTTATTAGAACCTAATACTGACATCTCTAGACGCTGGCGACGACGCGGCAATTCCGTTGTCTGCATATATCTTCGCGCGAATACGCGATCATCGCGTTCATATGTCTATTTGTTTTCGGTGAACCGAAACGCATGGTCACCCCGACTGAGGGTGCCTTCCAGTTTTCTGAATAAAAACTGACATAATATGAACGCGACGATCGTGTATTTTCGCGACGATCGTTTTTGGATAGGCCGCGTCCTATTCAAAAACGTTCGGCGTACGAATGGCTAAACGCCGTGATGGCTGATAATTTAAAGAAAAGAAAAAGAAACTACATTTATTTATTTTTATTTTTCATTAATTTCAAGTAACTACAGCTGATTATGGGGTTAACAACCATCATCTGCCTAGCCTTTTCCCAACTATGTTGGGATCGGCTCCCAGTCTAATCGGATGCAGCTGAATACCAGTAATTTACATGGAGCGACCACATTATGCATTTATAAAGTTCACTTACTTATTATTTTCACCATACTTGCTTCTGCCCCTGTCTATTTGATCGCTGTGAGCTCGGTCCCACATCCGTGACGTATTCCTGCTGCTTGATAAAAATACATTATTATGTCTTAGGGGCCGTTCAAGTATTACGTAAGCAGATTTATTACAATTATTTACCCCTCCCCCCTTGTCAGCAAAGCTATTAACCCCCCTCCCATGCTTACGTAAACATTGGTATATGCATTTTTCTTTTAATGTAAGTATTCTGGTTTTTTTTTTTATTGATTTCTGAGCAGCAGTTATAATTCTAGAAATATATTCGTGTCGTTTTCAAGCATAGACAATGTGTGGGTTACCATATGTGTAAAAAAGTAAATAATTACTGCTGACGTAATCACCATCTAGACCCCCACCCTCCATGTCATCAAAAATAAGCAAAGCATAGACCCTTCCGCCCCCCTATAGTGCTTACGTAATACTTGAACGGTCCCTTAACATATCTCGGGACCCTGGGGTCCCGGACCTTTGGACGACGTACGAGGGGCCGAAGCCAACTCGCAGAGGCCCCTTAGACAAATTTGTATGGAATGAGGCACCAACCGACGATTATCCCTGTTCGCATTATACAAATGCACCCAAGGACAACTCCCGGTTGGTGTAGGACTATTGCAGGATATGGAAACAAAGCTATTGGACTATGGGTTTGGGTGGCTTAAGTTGACCTGGAACTATGGAAGGACTACCCCTTCCTGATCAAATTTTTTATATGTACAAGGATCAAATAGCAGTGTGTGACTTGCACACTCAATAATGGGCCTCCGAAAACTGTCGCTAGCACATAGTGACGAGTGGGCAACATATCCTGAAAAATATATTATTATTAATATGATACGGTTAACCAAAAGTCAGTTTTCAACGCGAGAATCATCAAAATTGGCCCACGCGTTAGGTCTCTAGAGCGTCACATAGGAACAAACATAGGTACATACTTAAAGGGTGATAAACATATTAGCCTCATTTGCGTCGCGCAGTCGGGTAATAAGTACCTATGCGTATACTAAATGCATCTAGCAGTCTGACCACGCTAAGTCTGCATAAGTAAAAAACGGTGGAATTTGAAAATTTATAGACGGCAACACCATCCTGTCCGTCGAAAAAAAAATTTGATACCGTGAAACCTGGCAACTTTGCCAGTTTACGGTGGTAAAAAAGTTTGAAAAGGTTTTTCTTAAAAAATCTCTATGATGTTATAAAAAGCTATCAATGAGATAGGTAGTAAATTTTATGTATTATTGAAACACAATCTTATATCTATTGTTTTCTCATTCCATAATGATGTTTTAGTCCAAAAACCTTTTATGGCAAAGTCAACTATCACTTGTGGTAAGATTGCCATCCCAAAATTTTGGAAAAATTTAAAAGAGTTACCATAAAAAATCACAGTCATCATTGCCGCATGCTTGATCGCAGTAAAAATATACTACAGTTGTATAATATTTAACACTGGCAATTGAATTTCCAAAATATGGCAAATTCACCCGCCTTGTTTCGATTTTTTCGAAATAAATAGAAATTACTGTCAGGATTGCATCAGTAAAATTAGGGGTAGGTAAGTAGGAAACAAAACAAAATAACAGGATTTTAGTTTCTTTCTTGTGACAGCCTTAGCCTCTAAAAAAATATGGCTAAGTCGACGTTACTAAAACTTAGCATTGGGTTGGTTATATTTGCCAACAGTGATTTCTTAGGTTTAATTGGTTAAAGACACGTAATTATTATGATTTTAACTAAAGAATATTATTAAGAACGTGGTCTTAAAGTTTGACATTTCTACACAACGTATGTTATACCCCACTTATTTTTATTAAAGTTTCGGAGCATAAAGTCACTCACAGTTAGCGCGGGAAAAAAGTAACCGCCAAAAAATGACAGTTCTATAAGAGCTGGGTTATCATATGCAATAAAATGTTGCCAATCAAATATTCAAATTTGATTTAAGGGTATTACAAACGTTAAAAAAAATACAGTTTTGACGTAACAAATTATTTTGCCTCGTAAGGTGGTATATGGCAAATTAAACAACCTTTGGCAAAGTTGCCAGGTTTCACGGTACTTTGTTTGTTTTTGATAGGTTATTTTGTTTATATTCTGATTTATTCCTGGTAAAGAATAGTCACTTTAGCACGATGCAGTGTGTATTTGATACAGTTTTGTCATCATATGGAGGTAGAGCATAGGTACGACATAGTCTATTACACATAATCTGTTATGCAAAATATCAAAATCGTTAGATCTTCTTACAACCCGGAAACTGACCTTGCTTCTTGCCAAATTTCATGATTCTAGGTCAACGGGAAGTACCCTGTAGGTTTTTATTTATTTGAGACTATCAAAATTCTAAAGAAATGGCCGTATTTTTTTATTACGTTGACTTAGAAGCTTGATTTTTTTTGAGCTCTAAGGGAACATAGATCTACGTATTTGATATTAATTTCAACTTGATATCTTAACGCGTTCCTGAGAAAAAGGGTCTTGACAGACTGACAGACGGAAGACAGTCAGACAGACGAACAAAGTGATCCTATAAGGGTTCCGTTTTTCCCTTTTGAGGTATGAAACCCTAAAAATCAGTACAACAATGTCACCCAAGCTAGCAAAACCATAGATACTCACTCTCCTAAGCATAAATCAAAGAAAGGCGGCTCCGACAACAAGTGCTCACGAACATTATGCTTCGAATTCGAATCTAACCCTTTAGCCAAAACCTTCTTCAACGTATTCGAAGAATCCACAAACTTGCACATGCATTCATTTAAAGTTTGCATTTTACTCAAGAATTCATCTTTATCACATTTCTCCAAAGGATACTTTATTAATTTCTCTAGCTCTGCCGTTATAATTTGACAGTTACTCTTCAAATCTGGTATATCTGACCACTGAATGTCCGTATTCGTTGATGCATGCTTTAAAATCTTTATTTTTGGTGTCACAGTTTCTATGATAAATTCGCCATCTTCTATAATTTCGTCTGGGAGCTTGTAGTAGGGTCGTCTTATGCCGTATAAGGACATTTTAGGATCTTCTTCAGATAGTCCATCTTTTGTTTTGGCCATGACCAGCTTGAGCAGGTTCTCGAGACCTATTTTGTGGTCGTTTAGGAGATGTCTGTCTAAAACTGTTATCCTGTAAAGAAGATTTTAGCACTTTTGAACTGATGTCTGGAAATTGATGTCTAGTGATCTGTACCAGCATTATTAAGCGGCCGGTAGCGGGTTTATTCCTTTCGGTATCCACTAAATTTATCGCCGCTTCAGCGTATTTAGGCTTGATCGTGATCTTTTCAGCGTAAAGACGTCCACTGCTGGACATAGGCCTCCCCCAAGCATTTCCGGCCCACTAGGCTTATCTGCTCCAAATTCCAGTAATTTCTGATTACTGGACTTAAAGCCTCGTATTCATAGTTAGTAAAAGATTCATAACATCATTTAGGGTTAGCGCACACGAGCCACCGGCCATAACCACCAAACACCGGTGGCTAGTGGCTATAGCAATTTGTTTTACATTCAAACCGTATCAATTTTAGCAGCAACATTTTTCCAGCAACACAAGGTACAGTCGATCAATCTTCCGCAAGCTCACCTTGAAGGCGATAATCGCATAGCACGGCTGACGACTCGATCGCCCGATGCTTGCGTTTTGACCAATAGGATGCACGAAGAGTATTTTAATCGTGTACGTATTAATAAGAAAAGATTATAGCTTAAGTTATAATAGGTGTAACTTACTTGTACAAGAATATTTGGCAAAACTCAATTATGCAGACACGGAAAAACTACTAGAAATTTTAAAATAAAATTTCTATCTACGTACTCTAATATAAGTCTCTTCCGTTACCAAATTAAGAATACTTTATTTATTTTAATGTTATTCGTTAATTTATTTAAACATAATATATCTTACATAATCTAGTTTTAAAATAATATACCAAATAGTTAATGTTTAAGTAATTGAAAATATTATGTCTACTTTTTAATTTAGCTTCTAATAAATGTATTGTTGTCTTCTATGTAAATGTTTGATGTAAATTGATGGCCTGAAACACAGGTTTTCATAAACCTAGATCAGGCAGGTCTACATTACAGTTAGAATAAAATTTTCCTCGATTGTAATTAATGTAAATCATAATTTTACTTTATACTTGAATAAAATTTTTATTATTTTATTATTATTTTAATATAATGATGTCTAGAAGTGTGACACTCACACAAACACATGCATATTGTCTCTAATTGGGCTAGACCAGGAAGGGGTGTGGTTTGTCACTGCCACAGAAATATTTTCTTAACTGAGCATGCTTAGTTTTTGTCGACTGTACATGTTACTGCAATAATGTAATGTAGTGCAATTTATGCTATGAACACGAGTCCAGGCATAATAAATTTAAAAAAAGATGTGTTTACCGATCAGCATCAAACTTGCACAAGTGACATCCAAATGTCTCTTTATCATCTAGACTGGTGACATTGACATTAGCTGCACGGGATTTCGAGAATTCTGCTTTTACAGGTTCTGGAGAGTATTCGGTCCTTGACATTGATGTGTCCTGGTAGAGAGAATAGATTTTAGTCCTACGCAGTTTAACAATTTATGAGTTGTAACATCAAGCGCAACCTGCTACAATACAACGTTGCAAGGTTTATATTCCGAAGGGACCAGAAATGAGTCATGAATTTGAAAAACTTGACTTGGCTTTCGAATTTGTCAACATCAATCTGCCTACCTACCTACCCTTTCCCCAACTATGTTGGGGTCGGCTTCCAGTCTAAGTGGATGCAGCTAAATACCAGTATTTTACATGAAGCGACTGCCTGTCTGACTTCCACAAGCCAGTAACTGGATAATACGATACCCCTTGGTAAGACTGGTTGTCAGACTTTCTGGCTTCTGACAACTTGTAACGACTGTCAAAGGTTCACGAATGACAGCCGGAACCAACGGCTTAACGTGCTGCCCGAGGCACGGACGAGTCTCGGTATGTAAAGATGGTCACCCATTCCATGGACCAACCCCGGCTAGCGTAGCTTAACCTGATGGATCGATCCGTGCGGCAGTTCCACGAGCTCTTTTTTCGTATTTGTCAACATATGGGTAATTATTATAATATTTAGACTCATTGACGACATCGATCATTGCGCCAAAAGGAAGTTCCTCTCTCGGAAACCCTGACTATTAGCAGAAGGTATCCCATATTCGCCAGTTATGGTAAATATATGGTTTTTATATTGAAATGTTTGAAAAATAAACAAACGGGATACGATACCGATACATACCAAACAAAAATGTTACTTCCTACTAGCCGACGTTCGCACGGACGTAATAAAATCGTGGCGGGATTTTATCGCACACTGGATTTTCAACTCTCGGTGTTAAGCCGAGCGTTGAGAATCCAACGCGCTGGGACGCACTCTAGTCTCAGCTCGTTGAAAAAACAGACTGCGGCGATATTTTTTCGTGCACTGGATTCTCTACGCTCTGCTTAGCGCCGAGAGTTGAAAAACAAGTGCACGAAAAAGATCACCGCGATTTTATTACGTCCATACGAACATCGGCTTACTGCTTACTGAGTAAATAAGTTTTTTTTTTATAATACTCACTTCAGCTCCTCCCGAGTCGTCAATACTAGCATTAACATCCAAGTCCTCCTCTGGGTGTGAGAACAGTGTTCTGCTCCGACAGATGCGGGCACGCAGCTTGCCTAGCAGCCGCGTCGCTGAAGATGTGCGGCCTAGCTTTAAAGCCTTTGGGTCTAGCGCTGTTGGAGAGGGTAGTTGTAATAACAGTACATAAACAAAAAAAAAATAATCATTCAGCCATTTGTAGTTTCGAACTTTATTCTGGCGAAGTTAAAGTTCTAATTACAAAAACGGACGTTAAAGCCGAATCTAAGTCGTCAATTTTGTATTAAGAACTTTAAAGAGTAAAGGAATAAAGTTCAAAATACTAGCTCGAAGGTTTGGGCTTGAACTAAAATGAAATGAAATTCTTTATTCTGTAAATAGGATATTGGAATCACTTTTACACGTCATATTAAAAGTTATTAAAAATAAGCTGGATGAGGTCGGTGTTTCCTATCTGACTACTCTGAGAAGAAAGGCCGAAACAAACTCAGAGCTCACAATCTCTTTTAAAGTCCAGACATAATATAATATTGGTCTTTTAAGTAAGAACTCGTTTTGTAATGAGACGGACAGTATTTAAGATAGTCCACTAAAGGCTAGTGCACACTAAAGCCGCAGCGCATCGCATTGCGAAACAAAAAACCCCGCGGTGCGGCCCACCTGTAGCGTACAGTAGACTGCACGTCGGTGGTAATACCTACTTTGACCTTTAGCTGGCCTAGTAGCGTAGTTTCAATAGAATAAGAGAAATTACATGTAATTATGTACATAAGCAGATCTTCTAAGACACTTTTACAAGTCAATTTGGTCATAGTTCAACACACACTGCTACTTTCATCGAAATTGTCGCAAAGTTATTCGAAACATTAACGTATTTCAGAATTTCATATAATAGGTAGTGAAGAGTTAATTTATTATTTTAATTTAACTTCTGTTTCGATTTTAATTAAATATTTCGCTCAATAAATAAGATTGAAAAAACCGAACTATTGTCGCTCACTCCATAAAAGTTATGCAGGAGGTTTTTGACCATACGTTGCGTTGCGGCGCGGGCGAAGCGTTGCCAGTATACGGCTTGCGCAGACTGGCGGACGGGACGGCAGAGGATTTAAATTAAACCAAGCATTGAAATAAATACCTTATTTCGATTGAACAAGTATTAAATTCAATTGATAAATTTAATATTTTCTGCCGTCCCGTCCGCCAATCGGCGCAGGCCATAAGTAGCTGGTACTTTAACTTACGATCCTGTAAAAACAATTGTATCTTGGTTAAAGAAATACTTACATTTTGTGTCTTGATCAGTTTTCATATTATGATATGTTGGGCTCAGTGAGGAGGCTCGGGAAAGCGTGCTGGACCTCTTCTGAAAAACAAAATTTTATGTGTAGAACATTGCAAATTACTTGTCTTTGTGATGAAGACAGGAACCTCTGCTGAACTGTCAAAGACCAGGTTGAGATTTGCCAGCAAGCCATTGGTCAAGCATTAGGCAGTGATAACCTAGTGGTGTGACCGTCAGACTGCGAAGTCATAGGTCTCGAGTTCGAACCCAAGGCACCTCTGACTTTACGGATTCATGTGCGTATTGTGTTATTGTCACTTGCTTCAAAAACGGTGAAGGAAAACATCGTGATTCGAGAGGAAACCGGCCGGGAACCGACCTCGCAGATATTTCTCGACGGCATGTGAAGACAAGTCAAAGGCCCATGGGCGGCTTTAAAACTCTGACACTAGGTTAGTCACTAACCACACGAAAAGGAGAAGAGTCAAGCTTGAGGTTTGCCAGCGAGCAATGGAGCGCAGTATCCTTGGAGTCCGATAAACTGACCGTGTTAGGAACAACACAAAAACTGCTGCGCTCCAAAACACAAATCACCGACATCACCCAAAAAGCAGCCAAGCCAAGGTACTAGGCTGTACACGTTTGCCACATGTCGAATGAGTCATGGGCCAAATCTACCACAATTTGGGTCCTAAGAAACATCCGGCGACGTCGAGGCAGACCCAGAAGAAGATGGTGGGACAAGCTTGACGCCTACAAACAGCATTGGACCAGACTAGCTGAAGATAGAGAGGCATGGAAAGAAAAAGGGAAACCTAGCCCTGCAGTGGGAACACGAAGACTAAAAGTAAAAATACATAAAATAAAATAAGAAATGAAGATCATCTCAACGGTCGAGAAACTGCCCTCATGTAAAGCTCTTTATCAAATTGTTGCACTCTGAAAGATTAGATTTTATTTTGATCATTCAAACATAAATAGGAGTTACTTTGGCAGAAAAACTGAAGAATTAAGAGAATGTAGAATTCTGTTACATTCTACATTCTCCTAAGAGAGAAGCGAACTCGAAAATTTAAGCACCCGCCTCGGATAAGTTCGGGTTTCCTTTGACAATTCAGACCAAGTTCTTTTGTACGACTTATGCAGAAAAGCTTAAGCTGATGTTACAGCACCTAATATTATGAAGTGTTTGGGTTTTGGAATCGAGTTTTAAACTTTTTTAGTACCAAGAATATAAAAAATTACAGTACAGTCAAAACCGTTTAAAAAGACTTCGCTTTAAACGACGAAATTTTAAGGTTCCAGCATTTCTGTTTACTTAACATAGTTTTGGTTATAACGACTATCGGCTATAACAACCGTAATCCGACGGTTCCTTCGAAGTCGTTATAAATGGTTTTTAACCCCCGACGCAAAAAGAGGGGTGTTATAAGTTTGACCGGTATTTGTGTATGTCTGCGTGTCTGTCTGTGGCACCGTAGCTCTTAAACGAGTTAACTGATTTGAATGCGTTTTTTTTATTTAAAAGCACGTTTTCTTGCGATGGTTCTAAGATATGTTTTATCAAAATCGGTTCAGCCGTTTGAAGATTATCAGCTCTTTTCTAGTTGATGAATGGATGCGAGTATCTTCCACAGGTCTGATCGATTTGAAATTTGGTATTCTGTTACTTCAATGATATTAGAATATCACAGTAACCTTAAACTGATGCTGCAGCATCACCTGGAATTTGCAGGATACCCAACTCCCTTACCAACTTACAGCACAAGTATCGTGTTTGGGCTCTTTGGAATGGTCTCAATATGAATAAGCTATGCTGAAATAGCTGAAGCAGCAATGTGAACAGGGTCTAGTGATGGAGTAGGAAATAGAAATGAGGAAATGTTTGTCGGGGGTTTTTAAATTGTAACTGTTAAAATTGAACTTGTGACTGTATATTTTTAGAGCCACGTGTCGTGGGTCCGTACGCACCCCTGGTTTCCCGAACCCTTGATTTAGCTGATAAATTGATAAATAATGACCGAGGTGGTAATTAATGTTTTTTGAAGTGAAAACTTCTATAGGCGCGTTGTGCATTTTTGAGATGGGAAAAAACAATTGAACTCGCGATACTGTTACTGTTACCGACACCTCATTAAAAGTATTTGCTGCACAATAAAATTGTTCAAATTTTTCTTACCGCTGTCAGTTTGCTTGTCTTGCTGATTGTCGAGCAATTGTCCTTATTATCATGATGAAGTTGATAGTGCATCTTCAGAGCACTCTCGAAGTTAGCCGTAAACGTGCAACGTGAGCAACTGAAATTAATAACATAAACACCTACTTAAGATCACGCCCGTATTCCACAGATAGGTAGAGGTGCATATAGTTTGACCGGGACCGCTGTTCCGCGCCCCCACGTATGTGCGCGGTGAGACGGGGGGCAGTGCAGGCCGCTCATTCGTCAACGCTGCCCCCCGCCGCAGGCGCGGAACAGCGGTCCCGGTCAAACTATAGTACACACTGTCCTCCTATACCTATTAACACTGTTATTTTAAAATATTGTATATCTGCGCTATTACGTCTTGAGTCCCTCCCCACCGAGAGTAGGCCTGTGTCCCAGCTGTGGGAACATCATGTACTGATTATGGTTATAGTACGTCTTGAGTCCCGGGATATTTTTTTTTTACAATATTTAGTCATACATTAATTGCAATGGTTGAACATTGCTAAGTCCTTGTTGACAGGCCTACACAGTACACTGTCTTCTTACGTAACACTATTACGTAACACTAATAAGAAAACATTGTTTATGATTATAAGCCGATTATTTTTTAAAGAGTAACCGTGGAGTTTCTTGCCGGCTCTTCTCCATAGGAAACTACCAATTGGAACCGTGCACCTAGCTTCTGACGTGTCATAAGTGCCCATGTAGGTTTGTGTGAAATAAAATATTGTGATTTTGACACAATATCTTAGCAATTATGTTAAAAGAAGTAGGTATTTTATGTGCTGCGTAAGTGCGAGCATCTGGCTGCAGGCGCTTAGCTACCTTTTTTATTGGTTTGGATATTTGGATGACGAGTTACACGCTCCAGCTGACGGCCCACGGTACTAATATGGTAAGGTGGTCACCGTACACATGTATTCTGTAAAAAAATACCTAACCACCTATTACGGCTAACACGATATAGCCCTGCTTTGTCGGACGGACGGGCGGACAGACAGATGATAGGCTTAGACCCGAATTCCACCAAAGCGGAGAGGTACGGAGATATCCGAAGCGGAGACGAGAAGAGATGTTTTTCAGCTAGGGTGTATCCACCGAAGCTGTGCGGAGATGCGTACTGGCTAGACTGGAGCGGAGATGTGTGCTGGCTCGAGCGGAGATGTGTGCTGGCTCGAGCGGAGATGTATGCTAACTAGAGCGGAACTGAACTGCACGTGGCGAGCGTAGGATGTTGTGATGAACGCGTATCTCTTCTCGTCTCCGCCGTCACCAGCTTACGAGGCACAGCTCACATCTCCGCTTCGATCGCGCCATACATATATGTTAGGTACATCTCCGATCAGTGGTATCCTGAAGCAGAGTGGAGACGAGATGTGTGAATAACAAAATTCTATTGGTTCTTTAAAACACTACTCTCTTTCGCTTTGGTGGAGTCCGCGAGGCCTCAAAGTCCTTACACAGTTATTTTACTTCTGACTTTGCACCATTATTGTCAAAATCATAGTGATCTTAAAGCCCCCTTAACACGGTGCTTAAGTTTCTGGAACGTTCAAGAGCAATAATCGCACGTAATAAAGCACGTTCAATTATTGCCATTCAAGAATTGCATGCAAGTGTTTGCACGCGTGTGATTTCCATAAACTGGCGTACAATAATTGAATGCCAGTTCTGTTTACACCAAGGAAATCATTGCATGCAAGTTTTGCCTAGTCTAAACACAGAGTTGCACGTCCTTGTATTTCAATGATTCAAGTAGGTACCTATTGCCCATACTTGCAGTTCAAATATTTAATTAAATTTTATTGAACGTCTGCTCAAGATTTTTGTTTCATATCGCTCGCTCATGTTTGAATGATAAAAAAAATTCATGCCAGAAATCAATACGATTATATTGTACGTACTGTTTAAACTTGAACGGCAATTATGTTTAGACGGTGCCAGTCAATTGATGCTTCAATTTTATTGTATGCCACAGGCAATTAACTTACACCGTGTAACTGGGGTTTTATTCTTGTAGAATAAGTTTGCTGGTGAGTTGGGTTGGGTTGCCGTCAGTGGTAAAATAAATTTGAAATGAGAAAGGACTGTAATAATAGGGCTCCGTTATAAATAAATAGGTTAAACAAAATCAATTTTGCAAACTGGCCCAAAATAACATACTCATCAACTAATCGATTAAGAACAGGTACTTACGAATGGGTCATTATAAATAAATATTATATAAAACAGTGCAAATATTTTTGTAAATGCTCTTGTCAAATTAACGTTATTTCTACTACAGTAGTGTGAAAATGTCAACGGAAATTATAGGAGAACAGAATAAAAAATAAGACGCTCTATGCTTTCAAAGAGTTCGAACATAATTTGAATAGGTAATCAAAATGGTCAAGTGTGAAAGATTTACAGTTAGGCCGTCGAAAGAATACGTTCTTGACAACTGTCAGTTGGACAAAGGGTTACCAGCCCTGTGTTTGGATCTATAAATAGTACACTGCACGGTTGATGGCAATAGGAACGCCTCCAATAACAGGACTTAAACAAAATAGGCTTAAGGCCCAGCTACCAAAGCGGAGACGAGACCAGAGGAGAGCGAGATGTGTTTTAAACAACCAATGGAATTTCGTTATTCACACATCTCGTCTTCACTTAGCTTCAGTGGATACCACTGAGCGGAGATGTATCATATTTGTATGGCGCGAGTGAAGCGGAGATGTGTGTTGTGCCTGGCCCAGATTGAGCTGGGCGGCGGCGGTACGAAGCGGAGATGTGAGCTGTGCCTCGCAAGCTGGCGACGACGGCGCGCAACGGAGACGAGAAGAGATGTGCGTTCATAACAGATCCAAATATCTGTTATTAAATAACAGCCTGTTATTTTTGTACGGACGATAAATACGTATTTAAATATCAATAGAATATCTTCTTTATTTCTATTCGTTTTAAGTTTATTTTACAATGGTAACTGGTCAGTAACAGGTAACAGGTAATACGACCTAATTTAGGAGTCACTTTTTCGTAAATGTTTGTTCTTGTAAGACCATCAACTGTATTATTTTTAGGGATAATCAATACTAAATGCTTCTCTTTTTAGCGCAGTTTAACCGTTTTAGTAAGAGTGAGAAGTAAACATATACACATACATACATATATTGAAGTAAATAATAGTTGTTTCTCTATTTAGCAAGGGTCATTCCTTAATGAGGGAGAAAGAGAAATTGTTAACCTTGCAATATTTCTTCCTTTGTGTGAGTGTATATGTAAGTAACAACCGTAGTAACAGTCTGTGTGAGATTGTTATAATGAATTAACAGTAACAGCCTCGGTAACAGTATTTGAGGGTCTGTTATTTTAAGTAGGTAACAGATATGTTATATTGTTAGGAACAATTGTTATTTGTTATTTTTAAATATCTGTTATTTTTACCTGTTACGATAAATACGCCTCACTCCTAATCCAACGTTCACCGCACGCAGCTCAATTCCGCTCTAGCCAGAAGAGATGCTTTTTCGGTCTTCTGCTTTCCTCTTCGAGGAATACAGGCTGATGTTATGCTGTAAATAATACTTTTAGGTACAACTAGCTTTTACTCGCGTGCATGTCGGAAATTATCCTACAGGAACGTACTATCCGGGTTAAAAAGTATCCTAGCATACTTTTACCTGCTGTTTGCCAATTAATATCATCTAAATCCGTTCAGCTGTTAGGGCGTAAGAAGGTTTTGCATCTACAGACAGCATAATCAGGAATGTGTGGGCAAATTATCAGCTGTCCCATACATTAGGTCGCGCGCACTTTGGATGCGTTTTCGTACGAATTTCACTCGTGCGTACACGTACGTCCATGGTCGTACGAATTGAGTGCGCACACTGTATACGTTTTTCTCTGTCAAATAGAACAAATCCCAACAAGGTCCGACGTCCGTATACGTACAACTCGGAAAGGGATCGTCACCGTATAGCCGCGGTTCGCTTAGCCGAGCTTATCCCGAGGCGAGGCGAATACGTTACGATTCCGATTAGTGTGCGTTGCAGTAGGGAGTTTCAAACAAAGAATACTGAATGGCTCGAGTTGATACGGTGACGATCTCTTTCCGAGTTGATATGTGTGCTATTTCCATACGTCGCACCCAGTCTGCGCACTGCGTTTGTACTTGAAAGGTTGGGATCGTTCGTGCGTGATCGTATGTGGTACGCACGAGTGAAATTCGTACGAAAACGCATTCAAGTGCGCGCGGCCTTAGGGTCGAGTAGGTATTGAAGATTTGTAAGTACGGGGAAATTGATATTTTTTATGCGATTACAATGATGCTTCCATGGAGAAGATGGTCCTGTACCATGCACATTTCTGATACACGCTTTATAATATGAGTATGGATTTTATAGTTAAAATACGTTTTCATTTCCAGGCAGTCTCAGGCTTGTTTAGTCCAAAATACTCACAGCTTGCAGCTATGGAATGTAGAGGTAACCAAAACATTGTTATAAAACTGTCTTGTCATGCAACTCCTTTCTTTTCGTCGTTAGCCGTGACATTTTACTCGACAGCGCGGAGTTGTAGTGGCAAGACATTGTAAGGTAGATACTGTAGATAGATAGATTTACGTACCTTTTTTACATAACACCACGTGTTTATTCCCGAAGGGTTAGGCATAACTGTAGACTCTGGCCACGCTAAGTCTGGAATGGAATAAATGGGCAACCCCAAAAAGTTTTATATATGGTATACTTTTACAACAGTCAGTTATGTCAGTTGCGGGGTTATAGGTAGGTGTAATGATTTGATATTTTGCCTTTTGATTTTTGCATAATAGATTATTGTGTATGTCGTACTTATGCCCTACCTCCATACGGTGATAAAACTGTATAAAATCCACACTGCATCGTGCTACAGTGACTATTCTTTACCGGGAACAAATCAGAATATTTAACAAAATAACCTATCAAAAACAAAAAGACAAACAAAATTGAAGATTTATAATGGGTTTGGGTTACGTGTGATAACTTTAGTAAAACGACGGAGTGAGAAATTATATCTACTTTAATTAGCGCGGCAAAAGCAGTGAGAGAGTTTTTACACAACTGTCATTTGACAATGACATTACGTTCTTGTATGTTGCCAATGTAAACATTTATCAATGTTGCATTCATTATTTAACAAAAATACCAAATCCTTTTTCAAAATTCCAGATAGAAAACCCAATCATAATTTGCCTGACTGTTCGATCCCCAAGTCCAGCAGTGTTATTTGGCTAGATTGGTGTCCGATTGATGGCAAAAGGCTCGCCCCCTTAAAGAAAGAAAGAAAACATATTTATTGAGATTCGCACAGGAAATCGCCAATTAAACTACTACACACTCATAAAAACATAAATTAAAATGAAATCATCAATGAAAACATCCTATCGAAAAAAAAAGTCTCAACTCAACGCAGTGGCATCGATATTCTTCGCCAGTGATTAAAAAAAATGCTGTTCGATACATTTTGACCGTGGATATGTATACCACTTTCGTAGGGAACAGCAGATTTATTTTTTAAATAACCGACGAAATATTTCAACCTTGCACGCTTAGCATGACCACAATAGAAACGGGTTTCGTCGACGGAAGAATGGACATAATGACAGATAAACAATCACAATCTGGGTGGCAATCTGGCAGATGGGTCCAGAATCATGTACCGTACTGAATTCATGGTAACAAGTTGTGCGTCGATCTTTGTCATCCTATATTGAGACTTGAAACTGAAGCTTGAGACTAAGATGAAACTGGCCAAATGAGATGGAACGACTGTTTTTAACACAACTCTGTCTATCTCTTCGGGGAATATTAATTAGATAATATTGTTTCTGACGGACTGTCGTCTTTAAAAAACCCTACGGCAATTTTTGTATTGCTTTATAATAAAAATGTTTGTTTTTTTAAACCCCCGACACAAACAAAATCCCTTAAAAAGTAATAATATTAAATAAGTTTGAGGTAATATTTTGAAATAACCGTCATCGCGTCGGTCGGGGAACGGCCATTTTATGGTAGAAAAGATATTTTTATTCGCCGTCCCCCAAATCTTCAAACGGCTGAATAGATTTTCTTGAATACTTTCGATCAAGTCACTTTTCAAACGAAATAAAAAAAAATCTAAATCCGTCTATCCGTTTGGAAGCTATGATGCCACAGACAGATACACAGATACACACGTACCCCTCTGTTACCGTCGGGGATTAAAAAATAATACCAGCCTGTCACTCAGGCCGAAGGCCTTTTCTCATACAGAAGGTACGAGCATTATCATCTCGCCTGCTTTGACGGGTTGGCGGTTTCAAATTTATCTGCCCAGCCTTTTCCCAACTATGTTGGGGTCGGCTTCCAGTCTAACCGGATGCAGCTGAATACCAGTATTTTACATGGAGCGACTGCCTATCTGACCTCCACAACCCAGTAATTGGGTAATACGATACCCCTTGCTAAGACTGGTTGTCAGACTATCGAACTTCTGACTACCCGTAGCGACTGTCAAAGATCCATGAATAACAGCCGAGACCAACGGCTTAACGTGCTTTCTGAGCCACGGAGGGGTCTCGGTATTTAAAGATGGTCACCCATCCACAAACCAACCCTGGCAAGCGTAGCTTAACTTGATGGATCGACCCGTGCGACTATTATTACCTAGCCAGAAGCTCGGCGATTTCAAACTTATATCCTATAGTATTAATCGAGCAATATTTGTATAAATATTTATATATATATATATTATATATACGTGTATATATCGATCATGTTCTCGAAAACGGCTCTAACGATTCCGATGAAAGTTGCAATAAAATCGATCTAGCTAGGTCTCATATCTGGGAAAATTCGTTTTCCCCATAAATTCACCCGAGCATAGCTCAGTCGCCCAAAGTTCAGAACAAAATGGCTACTCACCTTAGAATAATATCATGGCAGCATGGAATAAGTATAAAGTACCTACTAACATGGCAGCATGGAATTACTTTCCTATACTATTAAATGAGCATTCTCTATTTTCACCAGAGCAGAGCTCGGTCGCCCAGGTAATTAACTATAAATCCAGTACCCTAATTGCGTAACTTATCTTCGTAAACAATTTTGACAAATTTGTTTCATTTTGACAGTTAAACAACATTCATTGCATTATTTACGTTGTTGAGCAGATTTTTTTTCCAACATATGAAGCAATGGATTAGCAATCTGTTTCAAATCGAAACAGATTGTGTTGTATTACGCAACCTACTGGTTTCCTCAAGATGTTTTTGTCCAAGATAAATCCAGAAATTGCCTTGTCTAGGTACCTATATGAATGTTTTTATTATAGGATAGACAAGTGACTGTAGTCACAGTCTTCTTAAAGCCTCTTATCAAAATGTAACTAAGCTTAAATGTAACATTAAGCCTTGCTTATCTTATCTTGTCCTCTGAAATTACAGTGCAGGATGAACTACAGTAAGTCCTATGTCAACAGTAAGTGCATTGACACTATTCTACACGAGCTCCTTAAGTTCTGAGTTGAGCTTCACAATGACTGACAAATGCGGAAATACGTGCACTGCGGTATCGGTTTAACCACGTAGCAATAGTAGCATTGTTACGAGCAAGGCTCTGATACCGGTTAAATTTTCAAACCGTCATTATGTAGGTACTTGACGCAAAAACATTTATATTCGGTTTCGCTCTTGGAAACCGGTTTTTTTAAGGGGTTTTGGAGGAGTGTTTACGTAAAGGTTTTTTCGGAATAAACGGTTTAGAGCAATATTAACCGGTTTTTTTGTTTAGTTTTTATTCAGCGCGGCATCCTGCCAAGTAGTCACAAGCTGCAACGCGTTTACCGATATGCGTATAAACCGGTTAATTTTGGTTAAAATAAATTTCTTAAAATGTTCACGTTCTTATGAAAAGTTCGGAGCAAAACCCAAATAGACCGAAACTTGATTACGAGCCCTGAGCAAAAGGGGACCCCGCGTATTCAAATCCACCTACGCCTGAGCGTTATTTTTTGAGTGAAACTTATTAAAATGTGGTAACTACAGAATTTACTTGATGTGACAAAAACGTGATATGTACTTTTCCGACTAAGACAATCCGCGTCAGACAATCGGTAATATTTTTTAAAATATATTTCTAAAAGTTGATGGCAAATAATCGTATAGAGTTTTTATTTTTTTACTACTTTATACATAAGAACCCATAGCAAATTAAGGGCCCCTCGATAAAATTTGCTACGGGCCCCGCGCTTGCTTAATCCGGCACTGGTGCACTGACTGGACAGGTTTACTCATATCGGTGTAGTTCTTTCCTCAAAAGATCATTTCTGACACTAATCTACATGAGCCTCATATGGCCTGAACAAGATTATGTCTGAACTTTAAAAGAGACTGCGTCCTCTGAGTTTGTGTCTCCATTTCTTCTCAGGATAGTCAGATAGGAAACACCGAACTGTTTTTGAAACCTAACTACTTTTAAAACATGTTATATTTTTAAAACACGATACCCCTTGGTAAGAGTAGTTGTCAGACTTTTCAACTTCTGACTACCCGTAACGACTGTCAAAGATCTACGAATGACAGCCGGGAGTAACGGCTTAACGAACTTTCAGAATCACGGAACGGATGATATGTAATGGATGGTCACCCATCCACGAACTGACCGCGGCAAGCGTAGCTTAAACTTTACTCGATCCGTGTGGCTGATATCATTTCACGAGCCATGAGACCCTTCACACTCCGGATGGTGACGGAATTTCTTAAAAGAAAAACTCAATAAGTTCTGCAACCAGAGGTCAAACACAAGACCCCAAGATTGCGAATATTGAAATGACTGCTAGTCCAATGAGCAGATTGTTAATTGAATTAATTTGGGAAACAACAATTGTAAACTTACTAGCTGTGCCCCGCGGTTTCACTCGCATAAGTCTCAGTATAAATAAAACTATTAGTATTGTCTTAAGATCATTTTGAAAATAAGTTTGTCACAAATAACACGTGCATAAAAAAAGAGAACAATAAAATAAAATAAAAAAATATAATCACAAGCACAAAACAGAAATAGTCGGCAGCTGCACGTCATGACTGTGATAAGAAGGCTTCCACTCAATATGAGGTTGTGCTATGGGGACAGTGCTGATTTTCAGTGGTCACCCGAAAAAGTCGTACGGAAACCAAGTTAGCTTTAATGAATTAAATATAAATAGATAACAAAATAAAATAAATATAACTTAGAATATTATGCTAATTTACAACCAATTATCCGCAGGCATCAACCGTGCGTGCAACAATTACGCATTTTTTTTTTTAAATTGTCCTTTATCTTGTGATGAGAAATCAGTCCATAGTTTGTTTCTCCATTTCTTCTCAGGGTAGTCAAATGGAAAACACGAACTCATCTGCTTTTAAAACATAATTTACTAACCGACTTCCGAAAAGGAGAAACCTTTTACGCGTGATGTCGTAACCAATGGAAAAAGGGATTAATTATTTTCTATATAAATTTATATTTATCAATATTTTCGTCAATCGTGGACCGAATTTGAAAATTCTTTTTTTATTTGGTAGAAGAAGTTTGCGCGATGATTATTTTTAACAGACTTTAATTCTTTTTGAAGTGAAAACTTCTTTAGGCGCGTTGGGCATTTTTGAGATGGGACTAAACCATTGATTTCGCGACACCATGACGACACCTCATTTTTGTAAACGCGATTGTGCTTCTTATTTAGATAAGGTTACGGAGCAATGTTCTATGCAAGTATTTTTCTTCAACCAAGGCGATCTTGTTCAAGTTTTTACTTCTGTCGGCACTCCCGGAGTGCCACCCCTTTTTTTTTTATTAACTTTGCTTGGTGTAGTTTTAGAGTTAGCTTCAATAAATACGTATTTTTTCTTGTATGTTAAAATAAGTTCCACTGATAATTACATAGCAGGTAGTGGTATTCGAATTTGTGTGGGCTAGGTACCTACTGCAACTAAAAAGTGAAAAATAAAAACTATTTACAAAAAAAAAAAAAAAACCGACTTCCAAAAGAAACACTACAAAGTGAAAAATAACTTTAATTTCGGAAGTAGGTAGCAAAAAACGAAAATTCAAAACCAAAGACATCGACTTCCAAAATTAAAGTTATTTATCAGTAAGTATGTAATGTTTTTTTTTTTTTTTTGTAACACAAACTTTCGGATTTTATTTTTGTCGACCCGTAACGACTGACAAAGATCCAAGAATGACAGCCGGGACAAACGGTTCGTGCTTTCCAAGGCACGGAGTGGTCTCGGTGTGTTAAATGGTCACCCATCCACGGGCTGACCACGGCAAGCGTAGCTTAACCTGATTGATCGACCCGTGCGGCTGTTATAATTAGCCACGAGCCCCTCAAATCGCAATACAATACACGATGCGATAATTACTTGACAAAGATATAAATTAACAATAAAACACTATTTATTACGTACGCTACATAAAATCCATTTCTCTAAAAACAACAAGCTGCCTGCACATCATTCTAAGTTCAAATGCCCTCAATTTAAACTTTAGAGTGCTTAATTTAACACAAACTTCAAATAAATTCTATGAACATTGCAATAGTCACTTTCTAACCCTTTAATGCGAAACGGATAATATAAAATCAATAAACAATAACGTTATTGTTGTAACGATTAAAAACCGTTGCGGTATACGTTCTCGAAGGTAACTTAAGAATTTTATTGACATAAAATTGTTCTTTAGTTCAATGTTGTATAAAATGAGTCATTCTCAAATTGAGTTACAAATAACGTACTTATATTAGGTATGTTCTTATAATGAATATCGAGTACAACTTAAAATAAACGAATAATATTGTACTTATTCTAAATTGGATGTGGTTCTAAATTCAAAATGAGGTGTTTCGCATACAGCGTATCCGTTACAAGTCTTTAGTATTTATGCAATGCAACTGGGAACGAAGCTACCTGCGGGTCACCGTTTACCACCTGTTTTCGGTGTTGCCAAGTTATAATGTTCGCTTGTTTTGTGGGTAATGTCGTAGAACTACTAAGGTGGTTGCCGTGATAGGTATTTTTATGAAGTGATTTTGTTTTTGTTTGTTGATGATTGTATATTTTCGTATTAGTAAAATTATTTTTGATGTTGGTTTGTTGGATAAAATTGTGCAAAGCATTAATATTATTGATATTACTTAGGATTACCACATGTTGCGCAAAAGAGTACATTGGCGCAGCGTCTACGCGGTGTCCACGCAGCCTCTAAGCGTCGACTTCGGAGAGCTTCAATGATAAGTCAACGACTAACATTTATTGCGAACACTCGTTCATAAAAATTACTAATTAGTACGTGTTTTATGTTATAATTATAGTTTGGCAGGTGTGCGATAGTGAAAGGATTAACGCTTAGTCAAATTACGTGCTAAGTAACGTTTATATATGAGGCCTTATAATTCAAATTCAAATAATTTATTTTTCTCTTCACATACAATGGCATCTTATAACTTAGACAAACTGAATAACTGTGACAATAGTTTGTGAGAGACTGTTGTCTGCACTAGGAATACCTGTATAGCAGATCACCATGGTCCCACCACACGGTATGTGAACATAATCAGTTAGTTAGTAAATGTAAAGTGATAATATAAAAATCAATTATAGACTTAGAGATTTATACAATATAAAACAAAAAAAGAATTAAATGTAAAAAATAAATAAAAATGCTTGAACTATTAAGTGTCGGGAAGTTAGAGGGATGGACTATTTTGGATGAGTTAGTAATTCCTCCGTTGCATTATAATATAAGAAAATACTCTAAAAAGTTTAGAAAACTATGCCCGTTATGGCGATGTTGTTTGAATGTGAGCCAACGTTCGCTTTTCTAGTCTGAATCTGAAAAAATACATGTTCGCTCGGTCAGAAGTAGCCACAATAGTGCAGATTAATGAGTCAAATCGCGACGAACTAATTAAAGTTTATTGGTGATTTTGGTCAAGTTGTTTCCAACGTTTAAATGAGTAAAAAGCTTCGATAATATCTTTAGTATTTTCCTTATTACGATTTTTTCATACCTCCAAAATGCTTTTAGACCAGCCGGCAACAACTTCTAAAGTAATAAATCTGTAAAACTAACAAAAAAATCATGCTACCTACAAAAAATTGGTGTGTAACAAAGCATTGAAGAAATTCAAGACTGGTTTTTTAATAGCTTAGTGTCTAGGTAGTGATTTGATTCGAGCAGTAATGAGTTATTGTATGTTATCAGATGCCAGCAAAAAATACTATAGTTAATAGATGATTAACTAGTTTGAAGCCCGCAGACACAGAGGCAAAAACATGCTTTTTGCGTCTAAATTATAACAAAATGACCATTAAGACAGCTCTATGTACTAATTATCGAGAATAACTATCAATTCTCTGTACTTAAACAACAAATAATGAACAATTAACTTATCAACACATGGAACCAGGCTGAACGTGTGAAATCTTCACATTTTTTTCTTCCTTTAATGTCATTCAATTATGTATTTTTTATTCGTTTTCAAAACGATAAAATACTCTTTGTACGCGTTCTATCACGATTATGATTAGAAACAAACTTATTTTTTCATGTAAAAGGCGCAAATGCAGATAAAATTGTCCCTTATGTCGGCAACATAAGGAAGTAATAAATTTTTCGAATTGGAAAACTATGTTTGCATTGGAGCAAAACCTTCTTCGTACACTGGTAACACTACTTGAGCTGCTGGAAGTCAGTTGTGTGCGGGGGGTCGATGTGATCGCGCGTTGTGTACCTTTCTCCATTTTTATTTCAACACGCCAACAAAAATCTCATTGTAAAACAAATAAATAATATTGACATACTGATTCTATAATTAAACAACGATAACTGTGAGTTTCGCAAATCAGATTCTAATATCTAAACTCGTAAAAACCGGTTGTAAGTAATAGGAAGTAACAGTTATATAAAAGTTAGTTTTCTTTTGCAAGTATACGGTATACGGCGAGTTTTTGTTTGTGATTTTTTATAAAAACAGTTTTTTATTGTTGTTCTGAAAGTGTATTTGAGAAGTTTAGTCTGTGAAATCAACGACTACTGATACAGGTGAGGTTTTTTTTAATCTAGAGCAGTTTCGACCGCTTTCTCTTGTTAGCGGCAGGGTTGGTTGAATAATTATCTGTTACTTTTAACGACTCTGCGAACTATTCACTGTTGAAAGAAACTGCGTTCGTGTTTACTAAGTCCTGTGTATAAATATTGGGTAACAACTTGCGTAACTTACCGGTTTTTTAAATGTAATCAAATAAGATTGTTTTCGCATAGAGATTGGCGTGTTAAATTGTGTGTGGGTAATTATTTTTAGAAGGCAAGGCATCACTTCCGGCTGAGTGGGGCCCACAAACGGCCGTAAAACAGCACAAAAACAAGTCGAATGTTCTATGGCATTCATGACACAAAAAATAGCCAATGGAAAAATATTGACTGGTGATTACTCATTCGTAGGCAAAGTTACATTGTTTTTTTACATAAAGAGAATGAAGACCTACTTACGTACTAGGCAGGACTTAGGCATGACATTTGCCAACGATTCTCCAATTAAAAAAATAAGAAGAACATCAGTCGAAAAATCTTTTGTACAAGCAATTCAATCCGATAAAATCGTAATAATCTTAACATTTTATTGACAAATAACACTTAATTGTTAGTCAGAAACGGTACCTAGAAATCTTAACTATATTATTTACAGTTCCTGTGCTAGTAAATTAGTGACTTTATTCTTTTCTTCTATCAAAAGTTTGTTAACATAATGGCCGCATTGAAAGCCGTTGCAATCCCATTCAAAAAAGGAAACAATTAAGAAGTGGGTACTTTCTTAGGTACTTACTCAGTAATTACCTATGTAGTATTTTTTATCGAAAATTATATTTGTAGCTAGGTATGCCTTCTGATTTTATTTTATAAATTACATAAATCCACTCCATTGTGGTTCTGAATTCTAGAAAACTCGCATTACTTAGTCACTTCTTTTTTCAAATTGGCACCGACGAAAAAAGAACTTAGCTTTTTTCTTCGGCGCCATTTTCTGAATCATTCTGTCATTTTGTGGTGAAAACTTAAATAGGCGTTGCTGTGTTGTAATGAGAGGTTGCTAACCCATCGGTTACTGGCTCCGCGGTTACTTTTCCCTGTAGATTTATGGATTGACTTTGTATTATAAATAGCTTGGAACCTACCTACATTCTACCCGGTTCGATTAATTGACGGCTCTTTAGAAATTGAGAAACTTACTGGTGGCCAGTTGTCAACATCCTAGACTGCATATAATTAGTGGTTTATTTTCCTGGAATTGGAATGGCTATTATACGGACAAACAAAAAACAATTTGCCTAGCCTTTTCCCGACTATTTTGGGGTCGGCTTCCAGTGTAACTGGATGCAGCTGAATGCAAGTATTTTACGTGGAGCGACTGCCTATCTAGCCTCCACAATCCAGTAACTGGGTAAAACGATACCCCTTGGTAAGACTAGATTTTTTGTGGGTTTTTTTTTTTTTTTTTTTCTGTTGGGCATCTCGTAGCTGACCTCTGAGGTCATGACTACTTAACCGGTCAATCCTGTGGTTGCCTTAAGCTGCTACACTCAAAGCCTCCAGCCAGGGGCATACAAAACTAAGCTAAAAAGCTAGGTGGACGCTCGCTAAGGGCACCCCCTGTGGGGTACGAGCCTCGGCTTAGGGCGTCACCGGAGGGAGGACATCAAAGATGGGACGGGATTTTTTGTGGGGAGCGGAGTTTTAACTATTAAAACCCCACGATTTCCTCCTGCTACCATGAATCGGGAGCTTATTATACTTACTTCGGAAAACCAACTGACCTTTACAATGTCAATATGTTTACTAGATACTGTGATTAGCTCATCGGCTGACAGAAGTAACAAAACAACTGTCAATAAAATCGCTTAATACTGAAATGAGTTTGACAATCTGTCAAGCAACTCTTGAGAATCCTTTTAAAAACCTGCACTCCAATAGCAAAACATGCTTTCTATCACAATCCGAAGAATTTTGAAGGAAATTTATAATCCATTGCTTCGTAATCATCATCATTTCAGCCGAAAGATGTCCACTGCTCGACATAGGCCTCCAGTAGATTCCTGGGGCCTTCACAGTGTCATTCCATTGCTTCATATTATGGTTAAAAAATTTGTCTGATCAACAACGTGAATCACGCAATGAATATTGTTGAACTGTCAAAATGGAAGCCATTGTGAGTGTGTACATATTACGTCGCTGGGTGGCAGTATGACATTTTCAGTGAACCAAAGACTAAAGCCGTAAATACTAGTCATAGAACCGATGACCATTGGGGTTGACGTGTTCTTGAGAGGAGACCGCGAGTCGGACGTAAGGTAGGACGCCCTCAGGCTAGGTGGGGCGTCGATCTTCGCAGGATGCCTGGAAGTAGTTGGATGAGGGTTGCTGGAAATCGAATTGAATGGCGTGATATCGGAGAGGCCTATGTCCAGCAGTGGACCGTGAAAGTACTCCGTAACGGGGGGGGGGGGGGGGCAGACTTCTTTGGTCACTCCTTTCCTAAAACGAGGTACTCCATGACTTTCAAAAACTTTGCCAAGTAGTACCTAAAATTTTAGGGGGCGCGGCCCCCGTATAATTTTAGGTGGGGCATTTTGCCCCCTCTGCTTCGCACTTCCGCGGTCCCTGATGAAAGACTACAACACAAAATGCACTTAATAAAAAAGTGGAACCAGAAGAACTTACACTTAGGCATAATTGAATACATCATAAAGTTAATGCATGCATTTGAATAATCATTAATTCAATTAATTACAACTGTAATCATTTCCTTGTGTCTCTGTTTTCTTGCTCCTTAAGGCTCGTGCATACTAGCGCGACTTGTCGCGCGACACGACACCGGTTATTGTTTTACCGTGAAGTTTTCTTAGAAATTGTTTTGTTAGAGACGCGTCGCGCTGTCGCGTCGCGCCAGTCTGCACGAGGCTTTATAATTTTGCTTTGCTTAATCTGATTTTGAACGTTTTAGTATATTTATTGATAATCTTTGATTTATTATTCAAAAACCTTTGTAAAATAAACTCTTTACTTCGTCTTCTTTCTTTTCTTTCTTTCTTACATCTAAAGCATTTCTTAAGAAATAGCGGAGTCTGGATTTATACCCGATTTATAGCAATAGGCTCGCCCACACCATTCTTTTTAACGTTGCCCCACATTAGGAATTTCTCCTGTATTGTGGGTGCGTTTACAAATATTGAAACTCACATACACCAGACCCGGAACAACTACTTGTAGGTCATACAAATATTTGTTCCGTGCAGGAATCAAACCCGCAGCGCAGCAGTCAATCTCTTAACCACTGCGCCAACCGTGCCGTCAAATAGAATATAAATATAACAACTGGCGAAATGTGGGTACATAATAATAAGTGAACCTCTGCCTAACCTTTCGGGGATAAGGCGTCATCTTGTGTTTTCCTTTGAGTAATCTCTTTTCCTATATTTTTTTTATTATTAAGAAAACTTTCAATGGTTTATGAAAGGGATGTTTAATAAATCTGTACCCTAATTGCGTAACTTATTTTCGTAACTATGCCTAATTTGTTTCATTTTGACAGTTCAACAACATTCATTGCGTTATTTACGTTGTTGAGCAGATTTTTTTTTCCAACTTACGAAGCAATGGATTCAATCTGTTTCAAATCGAAACAGATTTTGTTGTATTTCGCAATTAGGGTACAGGCTTCAAAATATATCATCAAAACTCTCAAGAGATGGTCAGCATTTTGCAAAAGAAACTACTTACCTAACTAACAGACGTATCGAGTCATAAATCTTTAAATCCACGTGATTATCGCCCGATTTCTGAAACGAAAAATTATAGACGCGTCAAAATAGGAATGATGCCTGGGTCATAAAAAAAAGAAATTCTATTTAGTCCATCAGTCAGATAATAAAAAATAGACACTTTTTTTGCTTTATCATAATAATAAAAAATGAATTATAATAAAAACGCATTAAAGTTGGGGAGTGGGGGTCGCACGTTACGTCACAATTAAGTATAAAATCTACATACTCGTGACGTCATGGGACATTTTAATTCAATGTATCGCCGTAATCTGTTGATAACGTAAAAAAAGAAAAAATACGTGTCCAACTTTTTTTTGTAATCTACAAGACGGACTAAAAATATATTCATCATCCCTGTTAAACGCAAGTCAAGCTGTTTGTAATTCATTCATCCAACCACAGCAGTGTACGCGCGCTTGACAATTTGTCAGCAAATTATGTTGATTTTTAACCATATTCAAAAAAGGAGGAGGTTCTCAGGTAGATTTTTTTTTTGTGTATGTTCCCCGATTACTCGAAGACGGCTGGACCGATTTGGAAAATTCTTTGCTGTTTGAAAGGGTGGTCCCATATAATCTTTTTTAACTTTGCTTGGGTAGTTTTTGAATTAGCTTTATCAATAAAACGTATTTTTCCCATTTAGTCTATATGGATGATGTTATAATAACTTCCTGTCACTGTTATTTACATAACAGGTAGTGGTATTCGAATTTGTGTGGGGTACCCACCACAACTAAAAAATTACAAATATAAACTTTTTTAAAAAAAAAAAAAAAAAAAAACAACCGACTTCCAAAAAAAAGACTACTTACAACGTGAAATAATTTTAATTTTGGAAGTCGGTGGCAACAAACGTAAATACACAAAAACTAACTGGCTTTAGTTTTTGTGTATTTACGTTACGTGTACTTGCGTTACGTACGTGTTTTTGTGTATTTACGTTACGTACGTGTATTTTAAATAAACCGAAAACAATTGCAAGGGCATTTTTACCTCTAACGTCTTAAAACAAAAAAAAACACAGGTGCATAATCTCAATTCTACAATTTTCGTTATGTTCTGCATATAATAAAAATTAATGCAAAAACCAGATTTGTTTAAAAAACCTGTTTAAGACTCAATTTAGATTGAAACACAGTTTTTGAGTCTGATCAGACAGTTTCGAGCTCAGAAAATACTAAAAACGACTTTATGTTGAAATTTTTTGACAAAGCGATGTAATGTAAGATAGTTATAGCCGTGAGATAGTTATATCCTTAAAGATATAGCTATACAGGGTGGCAGGGACATCGACGCGAAAACTGTTACCACGGATTCAGTACATGATTCTGAACGCCACCGCGGCTGCGTTGAAAAATTTTCCGTCGGTTATTTAAAAAAAAAATCTGCTTTTCCATACATTTTAACCGCGAAGGTATAAAATAAATGAAAAGCAGATTTTTCTAAAATAACCGACGAAAAACTTCAACGCATGGGGGTTCAGAATCATGTACTGAATCTATGGTAATAGTTTTCGCGTCGATGTTCCTGCCACCCTGTATGAAAGTAGTTCATAACTGTCGGAGTGCCCTAATTTTGTTACTGCGACTATTTCGACTTAGCGCTCACTGGCCGCTGCCGCGGCACCACTCGCTTCACTCGCTCGACTCTCGCGTAGTTGGTCATAGTTCTAACCTAACCTAACCTATTGTCGGACTGTCCTAATACTTACATTACTAGATTGTGTTCGTATCATAGTTATATTCCTAGAAGATAATTATAAACCGCTTTCATTTAACTATATTACTGTATATCCCTAGGGATATAACTATATCACGACAATAACTATCTTATTGCAACAGCGACATATCGAGAGTAGAGCACTCTCACACGCTGAAGCACTGTGAGGCGTACAATTGAAACATTTTCTCTAAATTAAATTAATATCTTCCAATCGGGGCTTCTTTAATTATAAATTTTAGGCTATCTCCAAAAACTGGTTATTATCACATACTAATTGGTGATGTATCCCGTGAAAGTCGAATAGCAGAATGATGTCGAAACAATTTCACTCAGGTGTGGACTTTCTTATAACCTAGTTTTTGTTAGTTTTCTTCCTATTTAAGTACGTATGTTGAGATAAAATCTGTGTCTTCCTATAGCTAAGTATTAAACGGACATAAATCTCCGATATTTTTATCATAATCTTGATATACTATTTTTTTGGGGTCTGCGCAGTACGGCTCCTCCTTAAATCTATTTGACACAGCAACGTGTAACACAGCAATAGCAATGATATAGAAAGTAGTCGAGAAAGTATTTAACTCCGCCAAAAGATGCACCGGTGAAGCTGGACATGAACCAATCTGGCGGCGACAATGTTAAAAGATGTCCATCCATAAATAAATATCACCCGTCTCTCCACTGGTCCATTGCCTACTCAAGAATGCATATCCGGTACGGCTCGCAAATCCTTCAATATCCTAAGGGCACGTTCTTCCTTACCATTACCGCGCCACCCGGTCTACTCCTTAATATGCAATGGCCTCTAGCCCCATGCAACATGAGGCTTCAGGGGCTAGTGCAAATCTTAAGAGTTCATTCGATTTATCGAGTCTAGCTAAACCACGCTGGGATCGGTGCATTTAATTCATTCATTCATTCATTCAACTGTAGTTCACTTAGTAGTTACCCCTTTCGGTCTCATCATGAACCGCCCCGGTTTCCAAAAACATAAGTATTTAATTCAAATTACCGTCAAATCTCATGAAAAGTGATTTTAAATTGCTTTGCAGGTTTAGGTGGTACTGATAAGGTACTTAGGGAGGGATGGAGCCTTTAGAAATCTGATTTCTGATTGTAATTTTTAAGTCCCATATAATAATTAATGGGCAAGCCTATTACCATCAACCGGGCACAAATTCTGACAGAAATTCCGGATAGAAAAACCTGATAACACTTTGCCCGACCAGGAAATAGAATCTTGTGCTCAGTGGTAGCATTTTTGCAAATACGTGTACCTACAATGTTAAATTAAGGCCAACCATTCACCTGCCATTCCTGCCTACCCCACTAACAGGCCACCGCGATGAATGGAATCAGCTGGTACACAACAACAAAATAGCTAGAATTCAGTTAACGGTAAACCAAGTTTACTGCGAACGTGTGAGCGAAATAGCTTGTCAATATCAGTGAGAGTGAAAGAGAAGGCATGTTGGTTGTCGTCGCTCAGAATGAGCTTAAAATTGTCGTCTCCGGTTGTGTTTTGCTGATGTCATATATCTTGACTATTTAGATTAGGACAAAACGGTGCGGACCCCGTTTGAAGCTGGTTTGTTAGAATTTGAGACATGTTCACATCATTTACTAGGTTTATTAAATAAGAAATATTTATATTTATCCAAATATTTGTAATCACGTTGTTCGAAAACGGCTCTAACGATTTCGATGAAAGTTGCAATATAGGGGTTTTTGGGGGCTAAAAATCATTCTAGATAGAATTTATTTTCTCCGTATTTTCACTCGAGCAGAGCTCGGTCGCCCAATGTTCAGAACAAGATGGTACCTTACAATAATGACATGGCAGCGTGGAATTAGTATATGCTTTCCTATACTATTTAATGAGCATTCTCTATTCTCACCAGAGCAGAGCTCGGTCGCCCAGTTACTAAATACAGTAATATTGTTTCCCTGCAAACTGTTTACATAAAGAGAACGAACGAGCATCGATTTCCATATAATTTTTCTAGGGTTTTGACGATTTCGGAATCATTGGTATGTAAGTTCAGATTGGGCTCATTTTTCTAGATTTATTTACTAAAGAATAATTATTAACTTCTGACACTTTCTCCACACGAAAACTGACAGACGTCAATTTTATTCCACGAATTAAAGTTACTGACGGTTTCAGAAAAACAATAGGTGCTGAGGTCGAAACCTGATGATTTATTTAGGTCAACTTATTACGTTAAAGGAAATCAACGCGAAAAAACCTGCGGTATAATCCCGTAACACACATAAAATTGCAATCGATCGCAATGCCTTTCGTTGTGACTTCCATTGCTTCAAAGTTTTGAAGAATTCGTCAGCTCAACAACGTAAAAACGCAATGAACGTGGGTAAACTGTCAAAATGAAAGGCAGGGAGATCGATAACCACCGTCCGATAAGGACCAGGCCCCGGTCGACGGCGCGTTTTGTTCCACGCGCGCCTCAAAGAGATGTTAGCAGAATTGAAGGGGTCCACTAGGGCCGATGCCTGCCGGGCTTGCGAAGAAAACCGAAAGGGAGATCGTGGCCCCCGGCGACAGGGCAACCGAAGGAACACGGGTGGGTTTTAGACAGTAGGAGTCTGACACACCCTCCCGCTCCGCCCAGAGCGGGAAAAGTTATTTGATGATTTCCCACCCAAAAAAAAGTCAGTGAACGGTTCATTAGCGTCCCTTAATGACCATTAAAGTTAAGTACCTACAGCAAAACCTTTCTAACGATTCATTTTGACATTTACGTTTGGTTTATATTTTTATTTTTACCAGTCAATTGGCTTTGCATTAAGAGTTTATTAAAAATCAACCCTTTCTGCTTTTTTGAGTTTGTGGACTTTGCCATACGATATAGATATAGTAGGACCGAAGTGGTATTTACGACATTATTCTGATCTCATAACAAAATACTCAATTCAAGAATTCCACGTACGATATAGAGCAAGATGTAGACAAAATACAAGAAAATTAAAAAAAAAAAACTAGTTACAATTCATATTGCTTTGGAATATAATCCAGCATGAAACTTAAGTATTAGATGTACAAATATTATAATAAAAATACATGCAATTCAATTTAAATCAGAAAATATTAAAAACTTAGTTTTTTTTTTTAATATTGCAAAATAATTGCAAACTTAAATTATAAAACCTATGTCAATAAATTAATAGCTAATTAATCGCGAACAATAATTTAAAAAACCCTGATTTGACATTGACAGTTAACAGTGGTGCCATAGAACAAAGATCGCAATCGTTTTATTTTATTCAAATGAAAATAGCTGTTTCGCTTTCAATTTAGTCAAAACTTACATAAAAAGAACTGATTTTCATATTAATTAAACTTTTTGTTAATTAATATAAACACTTTTTAAATGTGGATAGCCAAAAGCCTTTATCGATATGCAATCGATAAAATGATTTGATGATGCTTCGCCCCACGGATACTTAAAACTGTCATTAGCTAATGAACCCTTAAATTATGTCTCCGAGACGTACCGTTGATTAACGGGTTTAATGCTAAGTAGTTAAGTACCAGTTAAAACTAATTTAATGAACCTTTCTGATTCCGGCTGTGAGGTCTCATTTGTTTACCGACTTCTAAAAAGGAGGAGGTTCTATGTTCGTAGCGTATGTTTTTTTATGTCCCCCGATTTCTCCATCAATTGTAGACTGATTTTGAAAATTCATTTTTTTGTTTGAAAGGGAATTTCTCTCGAGGTGATCCTTTATAAATTTTATTAACTTTGCTTGGATAGTTTTTGAGTTAGCTTCAATTACGTATTTTTCCCCACTTAGCATGTGGATGATATGAAGTTCCTGTCACTTTTATTTACAGTGAAAAATAACTTGGCAAAAAACGAAAAATCAAAACCGACTTCCGAAATGAAACTTATTTTTCACTTTGTAGTCTTTTTTTTTTGTAAAAATTTAACGAAAAATCAAAACCAAAGACCGACTTCCGAAATGAAACTTATTTTTCACTTTGTAATGTTTTTTTTTTTTGTAAAAATGTATAACCTAGGTACCATATTTACTTTTACGGTGAATTTATGGTTTCATAGCTGCAGCAATAATAACTACTTTTGCTATCATTATAAAACGTAATTTTGTGTTGATCATACTCATATTCATAAATGGTGTAATAGCTAGCAATAACAATACATTATTTTATTGGCTGTTTTGACCCATTCGACCTTACAACTTACTGCGAAACTTGTCTATGGGTATGTGCAAGCACAGCTGTGTTGACACTTCTGCACGGTATCGACACGACTGTCGATTGATGTGCCTATGATTACGCTTGTATCTCCAAAACGGGTCTAGTATTCGTCACTTTTCGCCAGTAATGTAATAAGTGCCGTGAAATATGCCAATTTTGCCCACTTTTTTCGAATAATTACAATTTCAATACGATTTTTCTATGGAGATGTAAGTATTTTCCTTCATCAGCTACAACTTTATGGTCATGTGCATGTGTTAGTTTCGCTAAATTTACTATTATTAACATTAAATCAATATTTGTTCGATTTTGTTGGCGGGCGAAGTTATGTGAACTTTTAGCCAACTTTCCCCACATAGCTTTTTTGACGCAAACATGGACGCAGCATTGGATGCGACATTTTTTTGACGCAGATGACATAAAAACCAGTACGACAAACGACACTATGAAAAGTTTTTTTTACTAAATTGACTGGGCAATATATTACCCTGACATTGCACTAAAATTTACTCGCAAAAACACGCACCTCATTCGACGAATTCCAGCTAGCTACTAAGCGAAGTTAGCAACAAACACGATAGTCAGTATTGCCATACATATAACCTATTTTCCACCTAAGTGAATCAATGTTGCCATAATATTAAGATATTTGCACATCCTTAGGATATGCTTAAAAATTATTTTTCTGGCAAAGTTCCCCTTGAGCGTAATGTTGGCATATTTCACGGTGCATACTATAGGTAGGTACTGTCGCGGAAACCCATAACTAACCACTTAGAAAACAAAATCCCGTGCACATAATGACCACATCTGTTACCGCCCCGGTTCTATAGCGGCCGAGCGCTGCAAGCAAGAATAGTCCTTACGGTGGTTAGTTATGGCTTAGCGATGGTACACCTCTGCCTAACCTTTCGGAGAATTTAAGCGTGATGTTATGTTTGTTTCTTGTAATAAGAGCGCCATTTTACTTTGGGTTAGCGCGAAATGATTTTCTCTTCCATTCTCCATGTTAAATATCTCGTTTACATTCAACATCAACAATCCATCCATGATCTTTTTTTTGGTCTCCTTCTTCGTCATCATCCCGCACCAAAATTAACACTCCCATACCAAGACAAACTATTCCCTTTTAATAACACTAGCGTCTACCCGCGACTGCGTCCGTGAACCTATAACCTTCCTCAAGAATTGGGCTATCCAAGGAAAAAATATTTTTTCAAACCCGACTGGTAGTTTCAGAGATTACCCCTTACATACAAACTTACAAACAAACAAACAAAACCAGTGTTTCTTAGGCCTGCCTCGGTGACGATGCCCGTCTTCAGGCACTCACTGGGTTACGATCCTAGCCCATCTATCTTCATGCACCCTTTAAGTGTGATCCGCCCATCTCAGCCTAGGAGACTTATCGCCAACTTCAACCTTTGATAAATTACCGCGCCCTCCGGTCTACTCCCTAATATGCAATGGCCTATGTAGCACCATGAAACATGAGACTCCAGAGGCTAGTGCAAATCTTGGGGCTCATTCGATTTATCGAATCTGGTTAAACCACGCTGGGATCGGTGCATTTCATTCGTTCATTCATACTTATCTCCTTGACCTACCCTGCACATTACCTGTCCCACATATCTTAATTGTACGGCCCCCTGAAGCACTACTTATAAACCTCTAAAATCACAAGCTTTTAAGTCAACAAACAATAAAATTGTCCTCTTAAGTCGTCCAGCGACTCTCTGACGTCATCCTCGACCTGAGATCTACACAGAACTTACATACTTTAGCTATGACTCACCAAGCTGCCTTTGTACTAAGCACAAAGGTATTAAATTGTAGGTGCTCACATTTTAAGCTTTAAAGCGCTTTATTATGTCCTATGCAGTGTATATAGCAGCTAGATTTTCTTCATTTTCTGCCTAGCTTTTTCCAACTTTGTTGGGGCCGGCATCCAGTCTAACCCAGTCCAATACCAGTATTCATATTAAGGGATGCAGCTGAATACCAGTATTTTACATATGAGCGACTGTCTCTCGGACCTCCACAACCCAGTTACTAGGCAACAAGATCTAAATCAATAGCAATTTACCAACTAAGCTGCTTCTTCTTCGATCATATTTGCACGAACTATTTATTTATTACTAGCAACCCGCTTCGGCTTCGCACGGGTTGGTAACTCGCTACCCGTGAAGCCGTGTAGAGCATATATCCCTACATTGCTTTTTTCTTTCGTAATGTTATATCAGGCTGTTGCGTCGAGCATGTGGGTTAGATTAAAACGTAAATGATGTTCATTCTACTTGAAGTATTTTACACAGTCATATTTCAACCAATTTACACCACACTTTAATGAAGACACCTAAACCTTTCTCATGAATCAATTCGTCCATTGGTGAAAACCGTATGAAAATCCGGTCGGTAGTTTTTAGGTTTATCGCGTTCTGACAGACAGACGCGGCTAGGGTGGCCCCCGTCCGGATTATGTCCGGCCTTCTCATTTGTCCGGACTTATCGATGTAAGGGGATTTTCTTTAAAAAAATAAATGATTAATGAAAAAATTAAGATTAAAAAGTTAAATATCCGGAGTTTTTTTTGCAAATGTCAGGCACTTTAGAAGAACTTTTAGAGAAGAGAAGCTTTAGGGGCAGCGGACTTGATAAGAATAGTTTATACATACATACATGCTCACCGCTTTTCCCTATAGAGGTAGGCAGAAACTACAGAACGCTACCTGCTACGATCCTCTCGATCCTTACATACTCCTTTTGCCTCAAATGAATAGTTCACTGTAGTACTTTATATTACCTTCCTCAAGAATTGGGGTATCCAATGCAAAATTAATTTTTCTAATCTGACTGGTAGTTCCGGGGATTACCTCCTACCTACAAACAAACAAATTTTAACCTCTTTATAATATTAGTATACATTATTGGAAAACTTGGGATACTGCAGAATATAAGGAATATTTAGCAGTGCTCTGCGAAGGACCTTTATCTTCAACTACAACATTGGCCTGCCTCGTTGGTCTAGTGGTCGCAAGCGCTACTAATGAGCCTGAGGTCTTGGGTTCGATTCCCTGGTCCGGCAAAGTGTTATTGGGTTTTTCTATCTGAAATTTCGCAGTAGCAGCCTGGAGTCTGGATTTGTGCCCGGTTGATGGCAATAGGCTCGCTCCCTATTACATGGGACTTAAAACTTAACTGGCGAAATGTTGGTGAACCTGCTACAGGGACACCTCTGCCCAACCCTTCGGGGAAACAAGGCGTGATGTTATCTTTATGTTATAACATTGATTTGATTGACATATTGAATCACCTATATACAGGTCGAATGACGAAATTGATCATGATAATTATGATGATCATCATGCTCGCACGCAATTTACCAACGCATTCAGAGTTTTGACCCCCTTTAATTATAAGCACTTATTTCTTATGCAAGGTCGCAACAACCTAGATTTTGTTATGATGCGCAGGCATTGAACTGAGGCTGTTATTGTGTATTGTACGTTTATTACTTGACTTGACTAGTAAATAATTTATAATAATATGCGTCGACGAGCTGTGCCCGCGGATATGCCTTTACATTTCGACAAATTTTGAGATGGTCTAAAAATTTGTTGAGAAAATTGCCGTGTCTATTAGCTGTTTTTAGGACAGTATAATAGTTATACATTATATGTATGCAACATCTTCTAATTAGGTCATTTTTAGATCTTTGACAGTTGTTACGGGTAGTTAGAAGCTCAAAAGTCTTACAACCAGTCGTAGTTATCGTGTTACCTAGTAACTAGGTTGTGGAGGTCAAATAGTCAGTCGCTCCATGTAAAATACTGGTATTCAGCTGCATCCAGTTAGACTGAAAGTCGACCCCAACATAGTTGGGAAAAGGCTAGGCAGATGATGATCTTCATATTAGGAAGACCAAAGAAACGATTGATGAACTGTGTGAAAGATGATATGGCTAGAAAGGGGATGACTACTGAGATAATGACTAGATAGAGAAGTATGGAAAAGAAATGGACCTGCGTCGACCCCAAATAAATTAGGGTTAGGGCAATGATGAAATACATTATCTTTATATCTTCACCTTAATTCTCCTTCTTTCATTTTTTCTTCTTCTTTTTCTTCTTCTATTTTTCTTCTTCTTTTTGCATATTTATTCTTTTCTTCTTCATTTTGGTTCTTTTTAAGTTTACCACCTAAGAATGTGGTATGCAATAAAAGTATTGAGTATCAGCACCATTCAGCTAAAAGATGTTCACTGCTGGGCATAGGCCTCCCGCAAGCATTGCCACATCGACCGGTTCTGTGCTTCTTTCTAACATCCAGCGGATTCCCGCGAACCTCACCAGTACCCTAATTGCGTAACTTATTTTCGTAAACGATTTTGAAAAACTTGTTTCATTTTGACAGTTCAGCAACATTCATTGCGTTATTTACGTTGTTGGGAAGATTTTTTTTCCAACTTATGAAGCAATGGATTAGTAATCTGGTTCAAATCGAAGCAATTTGTGATTGATCGTGCAGTGCGCAATTAGGGTACAGGTCGTCGGTCCACCTCGTAGAGGACCTACGCTGTACCTTCTGATACGTGGTCCCTACTCCTTATTTTTTTAACCCCATCGGTCTTTTTAACTGACTTCACAAAGGAGGAGGTTCTCAATTCGACAGTTTTTTTTTTGTATGCTTGTTACGCGATTAATCCGTCAATTAGGAATTGGTTTTGATGATTCCTTTTTCGTTTGGTAGGCAAGCGTGGTGATCAATGCTTGTGCCTTCTCAGTATCAGACAAGGCGTTTGCACTGCAGTAGGCCAGTAAATAGGCTGGTATCATTATGAGATATCGTGCCAACTCGAGAAAAGAAAACAAGATATATTGGAGCAAAACAAAAAAAGACCGTCGAACTATTTTTAACTTATGATTTAAAGACGAACCTTTGATTTAAAATCGATGTATTGAAATGTCTTGCAGATGATTTGGAATGCAATTCACGACCTACTTGACACAACATTTAATGTTAGCACACTATTTATAAGATAATGCATATTGCTTAGCGGTCTTATGTCACGACTGTTTAATATAATCTTCACGCTTGCATTTCTCAAAGGGGGGGCAGAGATGAATACTGCAACCTTGCATTTCCTCAGTAAGGGGTCGTTCCTTAATTACATGAGACGTTTAGGGGGGAGGAGGTCGAGCCAAATGTCACCCAATTTCACGTGGCGGAGTCTCTGCAAATATCACGAATATTTTTTTCCGCAAACCTAAACATTATAATATTGCGAGAAAACTGGGTTAACTTAAGTTAAACATGATTCTACACTAAAATATGGCTAAAACCCACAACAAAAAACGAGAGGTTTCCCGCACGCACGAGACCCTTACGGATTGTTACACATTGAGCTACTGAGTTACTGTGTGCAAGCGACAGCGGTTTAGTGGCTTAATCAGAGCGAGGTTAAAGGAACAGATGATTTTACTGAAAATCAAATGGACAGGTTGCTTCCAGCAGTACTCTTGAGACCACAGATGAGTCCCCGTGAACTGAATTAGAATGAATATTATTTTACGAATTTTAGTAGTTCCTATTGAAGTATTTTATTGTTCGATTTTCTCAGTGTCGATTCTAGTCTATAATACTAGTCTTAACTAGTCTTAAATAATAATAATAAATCAAATAATGTTTTTTTTTTAAAGTCCAACGCAATTAAGCACAGATTATCGTATACGTTATACAAAAAATAGGTACGCATTTTGAAAAATCTCTCGTGAGATTAGGGTGGGTTTCGAGATCTCACGTTTCCAAATCTCACGAAACCTCACCAAGGGGAAGGGGGAGTCGAAAATCGCCTCATGTACGACCCATAAGGTTTAAATCCCATCCTTCAAGGGGGCGAGCCTATTCACCCGAACACAAATACAGAGTCCAGGTTGCGTTTGAGAAATTCCTGATGTAGGTACCCAATAACACTTTGCTTGATCTGAGAATCGAAACCCAGAACGCTCAGCATTCGTACTTGCAACCACCAAGGCTGTCTGTACTCAGTTTGAAACCACAAAACATAAACTAGGTCGCCTCATGACAATTTTGTCTAACTGTTTAGAAAACAAAAAAAAAACGTAGCCAGCGAAAGTCAAAGTCATAGACAATTAGAGAAAGCAAACGATTGTCGTCCGCCATTACGCTCTGACCAATTACGGGTCAGAGTTAGTTTGTGAAGCCAATCACGTGCTTCGAAAGTGTACAGCGCCAAAATTGGCGGCCGCTGACTGGGTGGCGCGTTGCAAATTCGAATTTCTATTTTTTTTTTAAGTTTTAATTGTGGGAACGTTTTTTTTTTGTGCATCCGTTATGGGAACGCACTCAATTGTTTATTAATTGGTATAGTTCTTACCGAAAAAGGCCGCTGAAGTTATTTTTTACTTGGGGTCTTGCACCTATGTTTACATTCGCACCTAAAGGCACCTCCATACATGAAGTCCGAAAGGGTTACTGTGGCCCCTGGCAACACACAGGCAACTGAAGGAACACGGAAGGGTTTTAGTCAGTAAGAGTGACACGCCCTCCCGCTCCGCTCAGAGCGGGAGAAGTTATTTGATCATTTTCCAACCAAAAAAGGGAAAATTTGAACAAGAGAATACTTGCATAGAACTTTGATCCGTAACGTAATATAAATAAAGAGCACAATCGCGTTTACAAAAATAAGGTGTCGGTAACGGTGTCGCAATTTCAATTGTTTTTGCCCATCTCAAAAATGCTCAATGCGCCTAAAGAAGTTTTCACTTTAAAAAAAAAATCCTTGTAGAGATCAATTTGAGCCAATGTGATCTGATCAGACCGGATGCTTGCCCAAAACGATTAGACCGTGATAATAGTAGTAAAAGCTCTTTATGGAAGGGCTCTTCCGGGGAAGTAGGTCATCATCATTCCAAAGCAAAACACTACGAAAAATGTTCGGTATCCCTCAGTATATTAGCAATAAATACATTTATCATCGGGGTAACGCATATCTAAGCATTTTGAAAACAAAATCCCGTGCACACGACCCTTTTTTTTCGTAGGAAAGCGATACTATGGCCGCCGAGCGCCGCAAGCAAGAATAGTCCTTACAGTGAACAGATATGCGTTTCTTCGATAGAACCTAGACCTCGGCATAAAAACTGTTCGATAAGAAATACTCCAAAGCAGCCTGAAGCACCAGGAGAAGGTGGACTCCACTCTGAGCGGATGAGGTGGACTCCATCATACTCGGCTCATGAGACATGACATCCCTAATCTCACCAAAAGATTCCCGCAATGAGACAATGAGATAGTTTGCTGGAAACTTTTCAATAGTTTATGATTCTCGTAGATCACATTTAAAACGGATATTTATCAGCCAAGGAAGTGGCTTATTGTTCCTAGAACAGATTGAATGTAGCAGAATAAAAAATACAAATATTGGCAGCCGTTTTCCACCCCCTGCTGAGTATAGGCGTCCTCCCTTTTGCGCCATGCTTCCCTGGTCTGTGGGAGTCTCATCCAGGTCTTGCCTGCAATCTTCTGAAGGTCGTCCACCCACCTGTTTATTAGTTTGCCAACGCTCCTACATTAGTTTTCGAATATAGAATACGAGGCTTTTTGGCTTTTGGTGAATGTGTATTTTATGTAAAAAAAAAACTGTAATGTACGTTTATTTTGTGCAGATGAAACAATTTTTCTTTCTTTTTCTTTCTCCTTCTACCGTATCTATGCTGTATTCCGTTGCTGTGTTCCGGTTTGAAGGGTATCAGCGTCTGTCCACCCAGCACCGTCAACGGACGTCACTTCTTCTTTTTGCCTTGCCCTTTAACTCTCTCTCTAGGCGTCAACGACAAACGAGATTATTCGAACTAAGCGTGATGCGGTGACGGCGCGCGGTAGACACGCGGCCATAGCAAATGTATGAAGTCCAATTCGGCGCCGATATCTCGTTCTAGTTGACATCTCGTTGACGAGACGGTGGACAAACGGCCTATGGTTACCGGTGTAATTATATTATAATATACACATTAAACATTTCAGCTTTGTCTCTGGGATGGCGATATATCTGCGATGCCTCTGGTATTGCAAATGACCATATGCGATAGTGACCACTAACCATCAAATGGACAAAGTCTTATTTACCACTCAATTGCGTAGCATTGGACCGTGCTTCGGAAAGCACGTTAAGCCGATTGTCCCGAGTGTCATTCGGTTGATCTTTGACAGTCGTTACAGGTAGTCAGAAACCCAAAAGATAGGTATCTGACCTCCACGACCCAGTTACTGGGTAACACGATTAGCCTTGGTAAGACTGGTTGTCAAACTTTTGGGTTTCTGACTACCTGTAACGACTGTCAAAGATCTACCGAATGATACCCGGGACTATCGGCTTAACGTGCTTACATGGAGCGACTGCCTAGTCGCTCCATGTAAAGTACTGGTATTCAGCTGAATCCTGCTAGACCAACCCCAACAAAATTGTGAAAAGGCTAGGCAAATTGATTCTTTGACTAGCATAGGTGACATTACATGTACCATAAAGTAACAAGAACGGATATAGACCAGTGAAACTTGTACGTGTCATAGGCTTACTATATTTATCTTACGTGCGCAGACTATCAAGCTACCACTATGATTGACACTTGATGTTTCTGAATGAAAGTGTATTAATCTATGGTATAGGTATAATCTACCGTCAAATTATCGTTTAGATTTCGAAATTGTGAATAGGCAGCTTGCTAGATAATTTCTGATCGAACATTTCATGAGAATTGTCGGCATTAAAATAACCAAGCTATTTTGCAGGATGACGTTGTCACTAAACATTCGTAAAAATACCTACGACATGGAAAAAAACGTTACCTACTTCACATTTCTTAGCACACTTCAGCGTGTTTTTGGGTGGTTTGGATGTGACCATAAAGTTTCTTTTCATTTATTAACTGTTTAGCTCAGAAACTGCATTAATGTCCTGCAGCCACTTAGCATGACCACAATAGTAATGGGTTTTGTCGACGGAAGAATAGACAAAATGACAGATAAACAATCATAATCTGTCGTTGTCATCCTACGCGTGCTGGAATATACGATCTCCTTACCTGTCCTCAATCTGCCTAGTCTTTTCCCAACCATATTGGGGTTGGCTTCCAGTTCAACCGGATACAGCTGAATACCGGAGGAATTACAAGTTTTACATGGACTAACTGCACAACCAAGTTACTGGGTACCCCTTGGTCAGACTGGTTGTCAGGTTTTCGGGGTTCTGGCTACCCGTAACGACTGTCAAAGATCTACGAATCACAGCCGGGAGCAATGGCTTAACGTGCTTTCCGCAGCATGGAGGGGTCTCCATATGTATTGAAGGATCACCCATCCATGAACCAACCGCGGCAAACGTAGCTTAACCTTCGATCGACCTGTGCGGCTGTTACTATTTAGCCATGAGCCAACAAGAATCCATTTTTTAAACGTTTTGATTAATTGAACCCATCTAAACGATAATGGCATTAGAGTTTTGGGTTTATTTTTCATTCTTGCTAGTTATCGGTAGGTTCTACCTCAAAATGACTCCTAGTCCTAATATTTTCTATCCGACCTCTATTATCAATTTATCTATGTCCTCAATAGATAAAATTCATGAGATAATTTCTAACAGACTTACAGTAATATTGATACTTCGTCTTGCGTTTCTAAAACCTTGACCTACGGCCTCCTAATACCGATAACTATCCGTTATCAGTTCAACCGAGAAGTAATTATGCTATCGATGAGCATTTTGAAATATACTTATTTCCATACTTTTACTGGGACATTCCTAAAATGCAAAAATACAACATTAACCATAACCATTGCCGCATCACGCCTAGGGGCTTATCTTTAATCAAGAAATCCGTAGTTCCGGCCGAAGTTACGGGCGATTTCTACACCGTATTGCTAACAGACAAAATTGTGATTTATCGGGGCCTGAACTAATAATGAATAACAACACGATTTGATAGTTGTTCCTACTCCCGATATGTTAGCTCGTTCGAAAAACTGAATTTGAAATTTGTTTTGACGGATTATCTACTTTCGTTCGGGCTTCTCTTCTTCTCGCATCTTTGTTGACGGACTTAGAGAGTAAACCCCCTAGGGGCAGAGGTGCCCACATCACCATGTTTAAGTCCCATGTAATAGGGGGCCAGCCTATTGCCATCAACCGTTACTGAGAAATGCCTGATGGAAAAACGAAATAGCACTAAGTAAACCTCTCTTTGTGAATGAGCTCGTCCGGAGAAGTATTAGACGCTGGGCAGCCTCTAGTGATGGAATAATTAGTATATGCATTCATTGTTAGCATGCGAATGCTCATTTAGCATTTAGCAAATGAAATGTAGTTGCGAAATTCTGTGAAGTGCGAAGTGAATTTATCGCTTCGTACTTTCTATACTATCATACGTCAGAGCTTGTTAATATGTTTGAGTTTGTTAATATGTTTTAATTCGCATATTAACAAAATTCACATACTTCATTATTATCAATTATCGTCATATTAGCAATTAGCATGCTAAGACTTAAGAATTCACATGTTAATGTAATTTATGCGAAATTGCATTAATTGACATTACTAATAGTTTCCTAAGTGTGCTCGTTGTCGTCGCCTTAGTGGTCCTATTTCTGATGGTGAGCGGTCAACCGAAAGGACTGGCACTACCAAAAACGAGAATAGGGATGATGCCTGGGTAAAAAAAAAAGAAATTCTATTTAGTCCGTCAGTCAGATAAGAAAAAAAAATTAGACACGTATTTTTTGCTTTATCATATTAATGAAAAATTACTTAGATAAAACGCATTAAAGTTGGGGAATGGAGGTCGCTAGTCGCTACGTCACAAATAAGTATAAAATCTTTATACTTGTGACGTCATGCCACATTTTAACTCCATGTATCACCGGAATATTTTGACTACGTAAAAAAATAAAAAATACGTGTCCAATATTTTTTTTATAATCTAACTGACGAACCCAAAAAAAGTTAATCATTATCCCTATTGTCTGGAAAAGAAAGATCCCAGGCCTTTGCCCTGTGGCAAATTTCGCGCCCTCACGCCCCTAACCGCCGCAGGAGGAGACGCCCAGGGCGTCGGGAGTCGCAAGCCGATTTCCGGCCACCGTAGGCGCGGGCTTGCGGACTGTGAGCAATGGGTAGCTCACCGTCCGATAAGGACCAGGCCCGGGTCGACGGCGCGTTGTGTTCCACGCGCGCCTCAAAGAGATGTCAGCAGAATTGACGGGGTCCGCTAGGGCCGATGCCTGCCGGGGTTGCGAAGAAAACCGAAAGGGAGATCGTGGCCCCCGGCAACAGGGCAACCGAAGGAACACGGGTGGGTTTTAGTCAGTAAGAGTCTGACACGCCCTCCCGCTCCGCCCAGAGCGGGAGAAGGTATTTGAAGATTTCCCACCCAAAAAAAAAAAAAAGGCCTTTGCCCTGTAGTCTAGTTAGATTAATTTGGATTAGATTACTTTCAGCTTTATCTCCGGGATGGCAACGCATATGCCATGCCTCTGGTTTCGCAGATTTCCATGGACATCGGCGGTGGTTGCCCTGTTTGTTTAACATAGCATAATCAGCCTATAATGTTCCCACTGCTGGGACACAGGCCTCCTCTCTTCGAGAGGGAGTGGGCCACGCGGGCCCAGAACGGGATGGTAAATGTCATATGTCTTCGAATATTTGGTTCTAGGACATGCCGGTTTCCTCACGATGTTTTCCTTCACCGTTTTGAGAGCAGTGGTGATGAAATTATTTACACAAAGTAAAGCGCCTGCCTGGGTTCGAACTCACGACCTACAACTAGTAAGTCGGGACCGTTACCACTGGGCCACCACTACTCTCGTCCTGTTTGTTTGCCAACCAATCAATCTGCCTAGCCTTTTCTCAACTATGTTGGGGTCGGCTTCCAGTCTAAGCGGATGCAGCTGAATACCAGTATTTTACATGGAGCGACTGCCTATCGGACCTCCACAACAAAATTACTGGGTAATACGATACTGGTTGTTAGATTTGCGGGTTTTGTTTGCCAACCAATTAAAACAAAATAACTTCTGTAAATGATAAGCCATTTGGTACATAATATTATTGTTTTTCTCCTACTTCTCGTGTCTGATAACAAACGGGGAAGCGGTATTTTCGTGGCTTTCCGATGTTGTGTTTTTGTTTTCATTCCAAAGAACTGGGAATCCTTATCTTTATTTTGAACCCTGGTGAAGATAAGTGATGATAATATATTATTATTTTATTACGTAAGCTTCCATTTCGTGGAATCTCTGAAAGCTACTCGATTAAGAAATGTGACTAATTTATCAATAAAACAAGTTAAAAAACGACGACTTACGAGGTTATATTTAATTTAGAAACTTTGAAATAAATGCTCTATTTAATTCACTCTATCGCTTTTATTCTTTATCCTTTTATGTCCTAATCCAGGTCATGGTCTACGTCTATCCATGTGTCAAATTTCATCCAGATCCGTTCAGTCGTTTTAGCGTAAAAGTGTAACAAAAAAACTCAAGTTTCGCATTTATAATATTGTTTAGGATTTCAATTTAATTAAGTACTTATTTTTTATATTAGTTTCAGTAGACAACTTTACGGCACTGCTTAAATGGAACCACAATTTTCTTTATGAGTATAATGCACGACCTAAACCTGTGTCTAAGCGGTCGAAAATGCGATCACGGCACTCACTGTAACACGATATTCCTTGGCAAGACTGGTTGTCAGACTTTAGGGCTTCTGACTACCCGTAGAAAACGTCAACGATCTACGAATGACAGGCGGGACCAACGGCTTAACGTGCTTTTCGAGGCACGGAGTGATTTCCGTATTTTATGAAATGAAATGAAATTGTTTATTCTGTAAATAGGATATCGGAATCACTTTTACACGTCATATTAAAAAAAAAAATAAGCTAGTTGAGTTCGGCGTTTCCTATCTGACTACTCTGAGAAGAAAGGCCGAAACAAACTCAGAGGTCACAGTCTCTTTTAAAGTCCAGACATAATCTTGGTCAGGCCATATGAGGACCATATAGATTAGTGTCTGAAATTGTCTTTTGAGGAAAGAACCACACGGATTTGAGTGGACCTGTCCAGTCAGTGCAAGCATTTGAATTAATTTATGAATGGTCACCCATCCACGGACCAACTTCGGCAACCGTTTCTTGAGGCTATTATTATTTAACCTCGAGCCACTCCACAATGCAGTCATAGCTAGCTGAAAATCATGATATCATGTACACAAGACTGCACATGAATACCATGATACCTAAGCTTATTTAACTCGCTATTTACCAAGAATTCCCGAATTACGCCCCCCTTCTACCTACCATTGACAAAAATACCAGGAAAGTACGCCCCTCCAATGTTTTGCGCGGATTTACCCGAAAACGTGGATGATACGGCGTGGTACAACACTGAAATTACTAGTGACGTAGTGGATGGACTTATGCGATATAGAACCAAGAATGTAAATGTTTATTTATTTTTGTATTCTAACTGAACAGACAGCTGTGCTGCTGGGGAGTTTTTTGCGCTAAACCTTCCCACCTAAAGCACTAGGAAGTGATGTAGGGCGAGCGTTTTGGTGGACTGTCTTATGTAATTTTCACATTCACATAATGACTTTAGTTTTTTTTTTGTATTGTCTATGGGCCTAATAAAAATGGCAAAATAAATTGAGGATATTACAAAACTGTTTTGAAAAAAAAAAAAATGTCTTGCCAGGAACACAATTCTCAAAATAAAGAGACACTCCTAATTTGGTTAAATTTGATTTGTAATTCGGAAAAAAGTAGTACAATCCTGACCCTGGGTGTAGTGTTTTTAATAAAATACCTTGTTTACAGAATATTGATGAACAAACAGGAAAAATATTATCGTAAAAGGCATAACTTTTTCCTAATAAGAAGAAATGTTATTAAAGTATTGACGTATTTTAGAATTCTGATTCAAGGTTTTATACGGAAGATAAGTAACTGGTTTAAAAACTTGCTCATAGGTATCAATATCCTAGTTAAAACAGGAAAACGCTGCTTAAGTATTTATTGTAATTCGTGTTTGAGTATTTACCATTATTTTGTGAACATGACCGATATTCGATCCAGAAAGATCGATCAAAGTTACTAGCACTGTTTTTTAGGGTTCCGTACTTTAAAAGGAAAAATCGGAACCCTTATATGATAACTCGTGTGTCTGGCTAGCTGTCTGTCCTCCTGTCGCAGCCAATTTGCTCCGAATCTACTGGACCAATTTAGTTGTTTTTTTTTTAAATAAAAAATGTGCGCTGTTATTTTTTTACCTTGTTTACAGCTTACAGGAAAACAATAGGTATGCAACTATCGATTCAGGATACATAAAACACAATATCCAGCATAATTAATTAATTAAAACTAGGTAAAATCTTATTAAAATGACAACAGGTTTTCCGCTACGATTATTTAGCCAATACATACATAGTTTGACGTCAACAGAATTGATTGTTTGCGAGGTAAAATAAAAACATTCATAGATGTTTCAACGGTTATTAGACTCAACAATTAGTTAAAATCTGTATTAAAATTGTTTAATTATATTAATATATATGTCAAATGAATAAACAGTAATTTTGTAATTGCCTAAGCGTCAGCTGGTAACACTGGAAGTCATGAAAAGTTGCGTGTATTTTTAATTTTCGCTTTCATTTTTGTTTTTGTATGTGCATAATTTATAAATACCGAGGTTACTGGAGCATCGAAAGTAGTAACATTTCCTCTCAGTAGAAATAATTTAAGTAGGTAATCTTTTAATTAATGATGAAATGCCCGAAAGCACGTATCTTTGACCTTTTGATAGACTCTCATGAGGACTTATCTATGTAGTTGAAAAGACATAACTAGAACCCAGCAGTCCTCAGCAAACGGACAGGTAGGATGAATAATAATCTAAAGAGGAGTTGTAGTCGGAGGGTGGAAACTGAATATAACGTTGATCATGAAGCTATGGACATAGAGACACTGAAACAAAAATTGATAGCAAAGAAGATGGCTAAGAAGGTTTAGAATGTAGGCTAGAAAGAGTTGATGAACGAAAACGATACATTATATAAGAATGAATCATGGATAGCTACAGTAGGAAGAGAGATAGACCAAAGAAAAGAAGAAAAGATTGTGTGACAGGTAATTTGGCTGGAAAGATTATGAATTCTGAGGTGACGACTGATACAGATGTATGGAAGACAGAAAACCGATAGCACAAAGATAACGATTATATTACCTTAGACAACCGTACTGAGAACGTCAGGATCTTAGCACGTTCTACCGTTTCTGCTAACCAACTACAAGTAAAAGACGTAAGATTATTCATGTAATGTGGTTACGCCTTCCAAAGGTAGATTTCTGAGTACTGCAATCGAAGTATCGACGAGCGATATCACCGATTCGTTTTGTTTTGTTCAACACAGAGCTGCAGTGTCGCGCGCCAGAATGTTCTGGCTATCGCTGTACTTACTAGTATTGAGTGCGGGAAAACCTGCTATTGAACTTTTAAAACTAGCAAAGGCTTACTTGGATCCATATTTTGTATTTTCTGGTATCGTGTATCTTTAAGAATTTGATTGTGTTCCGGAATCAAAGTCAAAAAAGTTTTTTTTTTGCCCAGTTCTTAGGCAGAGAAGCATAGCATACCAGGGAGAAGGCTTATATTTAGCAGTGGATGGAACAAGGCTCCCAATGATGATAATGATAATGACGAGACAGTTTTTGATTTTGACCCGAAATTCCGATGGTGAAGAAGGCAAAAGTGATGGTACGTTTTTGCATTCTCTAGAGACCATTTCCAATAGTGCCCCAGAAAATCTCTTTCCTTGAAAGGGAACAGTTTGATATGAAATATCACTGTAGGAATCTAGAAATAGGTACCTTTTTTGACGCAAAAACTGGACATTCATTACGTCTGATTGGCTATAATGCGACTGTCCATCGTTTTCTACCTCACAACACGATCAGAATACTAACAACCGACTGCTTAACTCGCCTCACCGTTTTCCTAATGTCATATCAATCCGGAAATACGCATTATACGTCTGTATGTGTGACTTATTACGTGGACAAGTTACTTAGGTATACGCCCAACATATTTGTTTAGCTTATTAAGTAATACATAAGTGGGCCAAAGTAGTGGGTAGACAAGTATTATTTAAAGAAATAAAAACTGATCTGTACTTGATTTTACTGGTGGTACTGGGGTTTAAACAGGAAGTAGGGCAGTTAAGCAGTGTATGAGACAGGAGTCTTCTCTGAAGACTTGCAAGCATAACTCAAACTCAAAAGCATTTATTTCAATTAAACCATTCACAGGCACTTTTGAATTTCAATGAGTCGGTCAGCCAACATGTTGAAGCTAGTTGCCCATTTCAAAGCGTTAGTATCTACGTTCCTATGGACAAGAACGGACAAATCAAGGAATATACAATGGTCAAAGATGTCTTAATGTCTAATAATTAATATGTCGTGTCACTATTAATCCGTTTCATCAATAATAATGGTAAACAAAGAAACGCAACAAAGGCATTATCAAAGAAGTAATATAAGAATAAATATTTGATGATTGTGATGCTGTGGCATGCGTCAGCTTTGCATAAACCAATCCAATTATCAGTGCCACAACATCGTCCAGCGACCATCACACGTTATCTGTGTATGAGCGTCCATCATTATATTAACATCAATAAAATAATCGTAGAATAGAAACGTTCAGTGCATCGCCGAACGCCGCGGAGACGGGTCGTGCGCGCAAAAACTGTTACGTTATTTACCTCAACAAAAAGTAATTTCGCGTTTTAATAAGTGTTTATAATAAAATGGCAGAAGGCGACGTGCCTTTGGTTGCAAGTTTTGGCGGCAGTGAAATTGAATTTGGTGTAAACGGATCTAAAATGACGAAGGCTAATTCCAGGTTTGTGTTTTTTTTTTTTTTGTCTAGGGTATTTTCGGTCTGAACTGTCATTGTTTTTTTTTTTTTTTTGTGACTGTGTAAATTAATAGTGTCTGAGATTTCCCAATTATTTTTATTCTAAACATACTCATTATTAGATACAATAATTGTTAAATAAAAACACAACGCAAACAAAAACCTTGAATCGTAATCACAAGTTGACTTAGCAAAACTTTATGCTCACTTTGTGTTCAATGCTAAATCTTTGTTTTTCTCAACAAACTTTTTATACGATTCTCGACTTTAAAAGCATAGTATAATTAAGATAATCTATATTTACATAGATTCTCTTGGCAAGTTTTGTAAATATACGAACATCGGACGTGCACAATCATTTTAAGATGAAAGAACAATGTAGTCATGTCAAAACAAAGAGCGCATAATGAAAACGGCTAGCGACAGTATATAAAAACAATACATAGATACAGAGTCACAGACGAGGCATTTTATTTTTGAACTAGCTGACCCGACAGACTTTGTTCTGCCAAAACTTTAATAATTCATACAAATATCCCTTAGAACAAGGGACTTTTTAATTATTCCCAAATTTGAAAATTTTCTGGGATACTTTTTCCATAAAAACCCCATTCGGACAAAACATTTAAAAAACAAAAAACAGCCAAGTCGCAATTAAAGCGTTTACCAACAGCATTTTCTTAAATATTTTTTTTTTAATAAATAAAAATCAAATGCTGTACTGACCTACTTCACAATAATATTGGTTTGGAGTTGCGTTTATATTTTGCATAATGCCATCCTACCTCCTTCGTATCAAGTTCATACACTTATTTTTTTAATTTCGAGTTTCGAAATTCGGATTCAAAACAAAAAAAAAATGGCCTCTAATTGCAATGCGATTAATAAAATAATATTAATGTTATGACCTACATTAATTAAACATGAAGTCATAAATGGTAAGTTTATTGAAATATAAGAACAATATTGTAATATCTGATATCAGCTGATCGCGAATGACGGGAAACTGCTATCAACGACAAAAGTTTGCTGTATTGAAGTAATGCAATGTTTAAACATGATTTATGAGTACATAACGTAAAAATGTAGGTAGGTACCTTACTTACATAATAATAGGAATCCGCTAATATATTTTTAAAAAAATAGGCAGGTAAGGCATGGGGACTGCCGATAGAAGTAAAAACTTAAAATTATGAAATACTAGTGCTGTTAACATTAGCAGGTTAGTGTCGCGAACCCCGTAAAATTTTCCCCTACCGAAAATCGCTCAACCCTAAATAAGTTATTCACTTAAAAAAAAAAACAATTATTGTAAATACGACATTCTGAGTGTCAACAATGGAACTGTGGTCGTGTTTAGCACATCTAAACCGCGTTCAAGAACTGTCAGTGTCAAAATTATTATGAAATATTGACACTGACAGCTATCAATCGAAGAACTTATTTTTTTTTTACTTTCAATTGATGAAAAAAAAAACTATTTTTTTTTTTCATCAATTGACTTTTTTCATCATTGCACTCTTATTTTTTCCAGCTCACTTTAGACATTAGCAGAATAGTCGACGTCGACTTTGCTTGCTTGCTTGATTTATTAAAATTAGAACAGAATAGACACTGACAGCTCTTGAACGCGGTTTAGAAGTTCAGTTTCATTTTATTAGTCTTTTTCTTTCGAATCAGCACACTTTATGAGACTAGGCATCTGAAGCTGTGATAAAAATATTAGTCAGTCTACAAGATGGTTGCGGGGCTGATTGTCCAGGGTGGACGTAAGATTTAAATATCGCCTCTCGTAGATTCTATGCATTTTACAGTTTTTACCCGACTGCGGCGAAGCCAAAAAAGGAGGGTTATGTATTTGACCTGTATGGTGTATGTATGTCCGTCCCTATGTTCCCTCGTAACTACTAAACGGCTGAACCGATTTATATGAATGGTATGTCGTTAGATTCGTCTTTATGGCGCGATCGGTATATTAAAATTATAAAAAAAAATCTAATTGCGAATTTTGTAACATGGGACAAGGGAAGGAAGATGATAATGATGATTGAACTCATCATAACACACTAGTCCGCAATTTACATTAAAACAGCGAAACTACTACATTGTCAGTTCATTGATAAAAAAAAACAATAATTATTGTGACAGGCTATCAACCCCTGATAAAGTAAGTCAACAAACCCTCTTCCAGTTTATTTTTATAATATTGCAAATATAAATGATAACTGCTCTTTTTAATCTATATAACAAATTAAAAACATTGAAGTCTGTTTGTAATGTCAAAATAAAAGCTTTTCACTAAATGCAAATGAAAGTATTTACGGTACTTATAATATAATAACTATTTTTTTAATTTTTTGTCTGTCTGTTTGTTCCGGCTAATCTCCGAAACGGCTGAACCGATTTTGACTTTTATTTTAGAAAAAGAATTTATCCCACGCGGGCAAAGCCGTGGCAGCAGCTAGTTACATATGTGAGTAGAAGTAAAAATAATGAAACAAGAAATAAAGTTAAATTAAAAAACAAAAACCCAACTGACAAATCTACCACCTAAAAAGGTATAAACAGGACATTGTAACAAAATAACATCGGTTTTCGTATAACCGGAGTCCCTTCCTTTTTGGCTTTGCCGTAGTCGAATAAAAATTATGGTAGTCTACCCGGATTTCCACTTGTGAAATTTATGCCGTGCAAAAGCTGATATTTGACTTAACCAATACTGGAAAACGTCCCTAACATATTTAGGAGAAGGTTATTTTTATAGTTGCCGACTTGCAACCTTTTACAGCATGATCTGTTTTAAAAGCATTTTTCCTTACACTATCCTTGCATTTGTAACTCATCTAAGTATCTAAGCAGTTTTCCCCTTCATTTCAAAATGGTGATGGGTTTATGCCCAAGCATTTAGGGCACCTATAAGATGATCACAAAGTTCGAATTTCGAAGTGATGTTTGAAGACTTTTCGCTATACTGACAGCTGTCAAACTTACGATCCCGTGATTCGAACGATTCATCAACTGAATTGAAAAATAGCTCTTGGTCGCAAGCAGGTCATTATGGTTGTTGTCCCATTGAGTATGGCCCATAGGCTACGATTGACGGTGGCCGGAATTAAATGATTACACTAACCTACCTATTTTGTTTCTTGAATCAAATGGGAAGTTTCATGTTTATCATTTAGTCCTAGAAATTTAAATACAGAGTAATGTAATAAAGATAACAATGTTGTTTGTTAATAATAAATTATACCTACTTTTAGTTGTGTTTTTAACGTGTAATGTTGTGTAAGATTATTCACTACTGGGGATAGTTAATTTTATCAATAGTTTATTATTATTTTTGAACAACCCAAAAATAAATACATTTTTGATGCAATGCCACGTCATAAAATTACAAGGATATGTGGCAGACATCTACTTAAGTTTTTAAACTAAATGGGGGGCAATATTTTCGGTTATTTAACGGTACAATTTCCTGAGAAACTACGCAACAAAAAATTCTTGAGTTTTGATGCTAAACCGGTCGGAACATTAAAAGATTTACATATAAATTATCTAGTAAGGTCGCGGTCGTTTGACGCAACCATATGTTATTGGAAATACCTATTTGATTTTTGCTGTAATTTTTTTCTTCTTATTTTTCGTTATTTTAAGTATTTCGTAAAAGTATCCTTGTTTGTAATCTGACACTATTTTGCAGCCAGAAGATTGCTTTTTCTTTTATTTTTTGACGTAATTTTTGTGTAGGTAGGTACACAATGTGGACTGTGTGAGTTGTTATGACTCTTTATTCTATTACATTTAATAAAAGGAGATCATTTTTCATTGTCTCATTTATTTGAATTAAAAACGATATTCGGCTACTGAAGAAGATGTTTGCATCTTTGACGGGTTTTAACATCGAATATGTATAATTATTATTTCGTGTTTTACCACTATAAGCTAGCTAATTTGTCCTCTTACTCAAAAACACACGCATGGCCATATGAATGTAATTTTTTATCGTTCTATTGTAACAAGTGACGCGAAAATTAATTCATTTGTGTATGTGGTCTAGATTCCATGCGTTGTCTGTGGTTTTGTTTCCCGCCTAATGTGATAGTGATAAAAAAAAATGTTTAGGCACAGATGTTCCGCCGTGTCTGGTCTATGCGTTCCAAATATGAGGTGAGAAATACAATTTATTTTTGTTAACTTTGGCAAAAATATTTGTTTCTTTATTTTTTAACAATTGTGCGCATTTTTTATTTATTTTTCTGTGACCATAATGTTTGACAAATCTTGGTCTATGATCTGACCAAAAATAAAATTTCTTTTTAATGCTTTCAATTGTGCTCATAATGGTCCAATGTGCAAATGGAATGGAATCATTCGATCTTGACTTTTTTTAGGTGTTAGTAATAATATTACGCAATATTGTGTTCATTATAACAATATTTAAAATAATAAAGTAGGTATTTACAATATGAATTTAGCAAGTTGACAAACTTGATTTTACAAGTGTGATTCATTTGGAAAGGCCAAATTTTTATTTGTTTTGATGTAGAAGTAAACGAATACTTTATCTTTACTGTAAACATATTTTTACTAAACATACAACCGACTTCCAAATTACAAAGTGAAAAATAACTTTAATTTCGGAAGTCGTTGTCTTTGGATCAGTATTTAAGGTTTTTGCCACCGACTTCCGAAATTAAAGTTATTTTTCACTTTGTAGTTTGGAAGTCGGTTGTATTATTGGTGAAAATATTTTTTTTTTTTCACTTTTTAGTGGGTTGCTTTGTAATTCATCAGTTCCACTTTACCAAATGGTGCTTTTCGAGAGCAAATGCACGAGTTACTTTAAAAAATACCCGAATCGTTATAGGTGTGCCTATAATATTTTAAGAGTTCCCTCGATTTCTCCAAGATCCTATCATCAGATCGTGACCAAATGACAAGTATATATACAATTTCAAACAAAAAAAAAGATTTTTTCAAATCGGTTCAGCCGTCTTCGAGTAATCGGGGAGAATACATAAAAAAATTAAAATATTCCGATGAACTGAGAAAATCCTCCTTTTTTTTGAAGTCGGTTAAAAAATATAAATACATTATGTTGTAATTATATTAAACAAACAATCTTTTTATGTCCGTTTGGAGAAAAAAAAAACAACCTCCAACAATTTTTATTTTATTTTGTGGCTTTATTTTTAAGGACTGGCCATAGCCTACATGGCTTGTGGCTTTTTTTATCATTCCCATAATGTGAGTTAGATGTTAATACTTGTTTACAAGGAAAACTGCCCAATATTTTGAGGCTCAATTTATCAGTAAATAAAAGACCAATAAGTAAAATTTTATGAAGCAAAATGCCTATCGTCCTTGTCCAGCCGCGCCGGTCTGTTCATATAATACACAGTGAAAACTTAGGTGAAGTATGTCGTCAATAGTAACAGTAATGACAGCTCACTTCACGTAAGTGTTCACGGTGAGTTTTTAAGAACGTCTATCCTGAAAGTTGGCAACGTCGCAAATAGATGTCAAATATTTCGGTGTTTTGATTAATTTGGCAATATTACTGTATGGAAATATGAAATGTGGCCAATGCCACATGCCATGTGTGTGGATATTGCCAAATTAATCAAAACAGGTAAATATTTGACAGCTATTTGCGACGTTGCCAACTTTTAGGATATACGCTCTTAACAGAATAGATTGGCCGTATCACTTAGTTAAGTGACAATTTCACTCTAAAGCTCGATGTGTCATTAATAATACACAGTGAAAACGTAGGTGAAGTGTGTTGTCAATAGTAACAATAATGACAGCTCACTTCACGTAAGTGTTCACGGTGAGTTTTTAAGAACGTCTATCCTGAAAGTTGGCAACGTCGCAAATAGATGTCAAATATTTCGGTGTTTTGATTAATTTGGCAATAATACTGTATGGAAATATGAAATGTGGCTAACTCGCGAACTAGATATTAATATTGAATTGCAATTATAACACTGAATTTGATATTGTAACCGTTTTAGGTGTAAAAAAAGGCATTTGGAAAGTTTCCAAATGCCTTTTTTACATTTAAAACTGGATATTCGGTGTTACAATATTAATTGTTGTATTTCATAATCAATATTTTAGTTCGCTAGTTAACCACATTTCATATTTCCATACAGTAGTATTGCCAAATTAACCAAAACAGGTAAATATTTGACAGCTATTTGCGACGTTGCCAACTTTTACAGAATAGATTGGCCGTATCACTTCGTTAAGTGACAGTCTCATTCTAAAGCTTAATGTGTCATAAATGCCCGAGCACAGACAATAAAATCATTGTAAAGTCAGGGAAATTAATAAAAAAGAAAAACCATGTTTTATAAATGTGTGTATTAATTTTTCCTTTTTTTTTCCACAACGCGGAAGCTCTTGTCCTACATCTCACCTAATGGTAAGTGATGATCAGGCCGAAGGTGGAAGCGAGCTTCACCCGTAATCCTCAACCACAGAGGAACTGGCTATCTTACTTCTAAGTGCCGAAAAACAACAATGCTGTTAACATTGTTGTTATAGCGACAGAATTAGATAAGACGGTGGTAGCTAGCCAGGCGGACTTGACTTAGCCTTAAAGCCTTACCACCAACCAACCCAAGTGGAAAAAAATATTTTGTTAATGCACAGTAGAGGTATTAGTTATTTTATGAAAACTCGCGTGTTAATACGATGTATTCGACACGAAGGTTACATTACGGAGCTGAATGGAATCAATCATTCAAGGATTCCGTATGCTTGTATGAAATTGTTAAACATTCGACAAATTGGTCATGCTTGTATTTCCGCTTGGTATTTAATTTTATATTTTATTTGTGACTAAGAGATTTTATTGTCACTTCGGTGTTCCCTGAATGATTCGGTAGGCAGTATCCCGATTGTTTCACGCAAGGCTCGGAACCGGTTTAAAAATACCGGTGAGAACCGGTTTATTTGAGTTTTACTTGTGAGGATGCCGCGTTGAATAAAAACGAACCAAAAAACCGGTTAATAATGCTCTAAACCGTTTAATCAGAAAAATCCTTTATGTAAAGACTCCTCCAAAGCCGGTTACAAAAACCGGTTTCTTCGAGCGAAACCGAATGTAAAGGTTTTTGCGTCAAGTACATAATAACGGTTTGAAAATTTAACCGGTATCCGAGCGTTGGTTTCATGGTAGCTCGAGTTTCTAAATGCCTCCTAATTAATACCTATAATTTCTTATCAATTTTTGCGCCAAGTTTAATCGCTACGACATAAAGTCGTTTTCAAATACACGTTACACTCATGTGCGGCTGACTGTACCTAAGAACTTTGTGTTTTTTGTATTGAACAATTTTAAGTTAATGCAATGGCATTAAGTTGAAATTAAAATTAAGTACATTTTGTAAACAGATCCAAAATTCACAACACGATGCGATGTAATTTAAAATAAACAATGAATTTTTTCGCATATATTTGCTATAATTGCACGCGAAAACATTGAATTTGCTAGATTTTGAGGTTATTTTCGTAATGTACAAGGTTACTTTTAAGTGTTACATTTATGCGGGTCAAATGTTTTAGATTGATTGTAGGATAACACGAACATTCGCGTAAAATAAAGTACAACAAGTAAAATTAAAGATCCTCCACGAGTGACGTACTTAAACTGGTGGGGCAATTTGGGCAGGCAACCTTAAAATACCAACCCTGGAATCGTGCGGCAACTTGGGCAGGCCGCCCCACTTGCTGTCTGGCTAATCCCCGCACTCTGACGTAGCACGCTCGCATAGGGCATTTTGTCGGTCCAACAATCGGTCAGATTATTTCGCGCCGAGTTTTATCACCAATTTTATGTAACCGACGTTTTGTGGGACATGTGTGTTGCTAGTTGCTACATTTTGATCTCTACTGTTTCATTTAGCTCCTACAAAAATCGGCCACCAGTATGCCGTCTTCGAACACTCTTAATGTAGTTTTTCCGAGTCAGGAATAACCACAACATTACTTCAACCTCAACTCAGCTGTTCAATGTTCATATTATGATAAATGACATAAGTGCTAATAAAATGAATACATAAAACGTAGTGATGTCACATTTAGTACACGTTTTATAAGTGCTTATTTAAAGCTGTAGGTAGGTAGTGTACGTACTTGGGGTCATGTGCAAACGTCATCGAGCTAAAGTTCAAGATCATAAAATAAACACCATTTTTGCGACAATTGAAATGACATTGACCAGTATCCTAATTGCGTTGACAACCCTAATTGCAACCCAATCTGTTTCGATTCGAAACAGATTGCTAATCCATTGCTTCATAAGTTGGAAAAAAAAATCTGCTCAACAACGTAAATAACGCAATGAATGTTGTTGAACTGTCCAAATGAAACAAATTAGGCATAATTGTTTACGAAAATAAGTTACGCAATTAGGGTACAGATTGAGATGCCAAAATATAACATTTTTTTTTTCTTATTTTGCTAACTCAACTATATTGTTTACATCGTTACAAGTTTAAAATAAATTAAAATCGGCCTTAAATATAAACATAGAGATATTTACCGATAAATTGTATTAAAAACAAAACACCAATGATAGGAAATAATAATTTAGAAATTGTTAATAGCTATTCTGTGGAACTTGCCAAATGAGTCAAAGTATACGTCAACAAGACCGCTTTGGCTGTTTAACAGTTTACAAAGCCGAAAACATGTTACTGGTGTGTAACCGTTGCGCGTTGTAATTAATAATAATAAATAAATAAACATGCTTGTATTTCCCGAAGCGTCAGAGGTGTTTAGTATGCCCATATTGCACTAGTTATTTAAACGTAAGTACTTTCGTTTTTAAACGGGCATAGGTCCCGTGAAAGGGGCGAACCGGGCACAGGAGAAATTCCTGATGCGCAAACCTCATAACATACCACTTTCCCGACGTGGGTTTTGAACATGAACCCAAGAACCCGACGAGGCAGTTTTTACCTAGAAATCGAAAAAGGATAACCTTTCAGTTGGTAAGCCCAAAAATGTCCAAACGGTCATGTTTGCCACGACGAGTACAATAAGCGCCACGAAAGATGAGACTTGACCGCGCCTCCCGCCGCTCCTTCCGCCGCCCCGATGACGCACACTGGTCCCGAATGATAAAAAAGTGGACATTAAGAAATTTTTGACAGAAGGTCAACGGATTCGGCTGATTTTTTTTTTGTAGACAGCTGATGCAATTACAAATCACTTTTATAGATTGAGTTTTTGCCAAATAAGCCGTATTTTCAGAGAAAAAAAATATTGAAATATTTTTTGTATGAAAGAAATCCTAATTTTGTCTTTATCTTCCAAGATTCAAACGTATTCAAAATAAAACTTAGCGCAGCTTGTAGAGGTGCTAATTGCTCACCACTTTGTCATAGACACTCTTCTGCGATTTTGTGCTCCTTTTGAGTTACAGGCACTTTAAATATTTTTTGTATGAAAAAATCCTAATTTTCTCTTTATCTTCTAAGATTCAAACGTATTCAAAATAAAACTTAGCGCAGCTTGTAGAAGAGCTAATTGCTCACCACTTTGTCATAGACACTCTTCTGCGATTTTGTGCTCCTTTTGAGTTACATGCACTTTAAATATTTTTTGTATGAAAAAATCCTAATTTTGTCTTTATCTTCCAAGATTCAAACGTATTCAAAATAAAACTTAGCGCAGCTTGTAGAGTAACTCTTACAAATATATGAAATTATCAGTATCAAATAAACAAACAAGGAAATCTCAAAACGTGTTCAGACATGTTTATGTACAGGTAAGTTATTGTGTGACTCGTATGTAAAAATTTTTTTGTATAGAGTCATTGCTTAATTACCCTATAAGTGACGACTATGAAACGCTGAATGATGAATAGGTATATAAATTGCAATTAAAAATTCCCTTTGTAGTTTTGCGGTATTTATGTAGGAGCACATCTTAGTATGTTTTATTTTCTCGTGACTCATCCAAATTGCAAGAATATTTGGCTCATTATCTAACTACCCCATTAAGTAATGAGGTAGTTAGGTAATGAGCCATTATCTAACTACCCCATTAAGTAACGGGATAGTTGGGTAATGAGTCATATATCAATAGTATAAGGGCAAGCGGAACCCGTTTTTGTTCATTACGCGTCTTGTGCTCGTAAAAACAACACAATTTTTTATCAACTATCACCACATTGTAACTTTTATTTATTTGCCTGTAACATTTTTGTATCAAAATGACTACATTTGTGACTAATTTAGACATTTTTTCTTTTTTGAGTAATAGTGGGTGCCTTAAAAATAGTGATTTACTGTGTCAAACCATTATAAATCGTATTTCAAGTGAAATTCCAAACGAAGAGCTCAGTATTATCAAAAAGTTTTGCCAAAATTATACGTCAAACCTAGCTAGAAGATGGGACAATTCAGGTAGAAACGAAAGATTTGGTGTTAAAAACAAGGAGTGGTTGGAGTCTAAAATTTTGTGGCCAACTTTAACTTCTGTGAATTTTCCTATGTTGTTTGATCCAGAATATACCATAGAGGACATTTCAGTAGACGTAGAAGAGCATAATTTATCGTACGAAGAGGAAGCGGGTGCATCTACATCAGAAGCTACCACAAATACTCCCAGAACTAGAAATAAACGACCATTTGAAGATTTAACAAATAAGCAGAAGAAAAGACGTTCTTTGTCTCTTTTGGAGCATTCCGAAGAAGAGCTGTTCTATGCTCTTATTGCTAAACTTAATGAAAACGGGCGCACTGTTTGTTCTAAAGTTATTAAGTGCCTCTCAAATAAGCCAGAAAAGGTGCAAGAAGTAAGTGACTTTTTATATAAAGCTTCTGATAAATCGATTTCCGAGGAAGACACCTTAGCTCTTGCCACAGCATTGAGTTTATCAAAATGGCAATATCTAACTTTGAGGTCCATTTTAAGTACAAATGGCACAGCGGCTTTTCCATCTTACCAGAAGTTACTGTTGAAGAAGAAAGAATGCTATCCAGCAAAAGAAGATATTGTGATATCGGAGTCAGGAGCTAAAATTAAGTTACAGGCAGTTCTAGATTTAACTGCCGAGAAGATTTTGAAAGTGACTGGTTCAAATATTAATGGTGGTGTTTTGAAGCTAGTTAGTAAATGGGGCTGTGACGGAGCTTCTTCACAAAGTTGTTACAAACAAAAACCAACTGGTGACATATTTTCAGAATCTTCTGTATTTATGGTTAGTTTTGTGCCACTTCGCCTTATGAGTGACAACGATGTGATAGTATGGGAAAATCCGCGCCCTTCTTCAACAAACTATTGCAGACCAATTATGTTCGAATTCAAACAAGAAACAAAAGAATATATTCAGCAAGTAGAAGCAACATTACAAGAAGAAATTCAGAACCTTCTACCAACAAAGTTATTTGATGGCGAATTTGAAGTATTTCATGAATTGCATATGACGATGATCGACGGCAAAGTATGCACGGCACTTTCACAGACACAGTCTGCAGCCAATTGCAACATCTGCTTAACAAATCCGAAAGATATGAACAACTTGAACCTCGTTTTTAACAAACCAGAAAACCATGATATGTACAAATATGGTTTATCTTCACTTCACATGTGGTTGCGATGCATGGAATGTATTTTGCACATATCTTACAACTTAGATTTCAAAAAATGGGCGGCTCGGGGTGAGGACAAACTGCTCCGAAAATCAAGAAAAGAGTTAACGCAGCATGAGTTTTTTGTTGTAACTGGCTTAATGATTGATATCGTCAAACAAGGCTTTGGGACAACAAACGATGGCAATACAGCTCGACGGTTTTTCAATGATTACGAAAGGTCAGCTGAGATAACAGGAGTTAATGCTAATTTGATTAAGAGATTTGCTGTAATTTTGCAGGCAATATCTTCTGGGAGAAATGTAGATATTGAAAAATTTAGAATTTATTGCAGAGAAACAGCAGAACTTTATGTCAGCGAGTACTCGTGGTATTACATGCCTTCGAGTGTACATAAACTTTTAGTGCATGGTGCAGATATTTGCCAGCATTTTTCTTTTATTCCAATTGGTATGATGTCCGAAGAAGCCTCAGAAGCAAGAAACAAAGATTTTCGTTCAATCAGAGAAAAGCATACTAGAAAGATAGGCAGAATGCAAACAAATGAAGATATTTTACACCAGTTACTTATCAGCTCCGATCCGTACATTACGAACATAAGACCGAAGTTCACCAAAATTCAAAAGCAGCAGAGGTTTGAAGAAGCCGAAAATCTTCTAAAGGATGACGTTTCACCCAATGAACTCGATTTAGAAGATGCTGATGAGGAAGAAGTATACGTCGACATTGAGAATAATCCCCCACAAGATCCGCTAGCATAATTCACATTGTAACATACGCACGTTCATGTTAGTTTATTTAAGTTTGTAAGTTTGTAATCTAGTTTATTTAAGTTATTAAGTTTATAGGTACTGAGAAAAAATGCGCTTAAAATTAATTTATGTTCTAGTTTATTTAAATTTGTAAAATAATAGTTTACTTTAGTTATTAAGTTTACAGGTACTGAAAAAAAATGCGCTTTGTTTTATTTTTTGTGTTTGTTTTATTTATTTATTTATTCATATTATGTTGACGACAGCCCTAGCAAAGTATTACATTTGTAAACAAAGACTACCCACTGTTGGGGTAGTCAAATAAAAAGTTGTATTTTACATTTCATATGACTTATTAGGAAAAAATATTTAAAGTGCATGTAACTCAAAAGGAGCACAAAATCGCAGTTGAGTGTCTATGACAAAGTAGTGAGAAATTAGCCCCTCTACAAGCTGCGCTAAGTTTTATTTTGAATACGTTTGAATCTTGGAAGATAAAGAGAAAATTAGGATTTTTTCATACAAAAAATATTTAAAGTGCCTGTAACTCAAAAGGAGCACAAAATCGCAGAAGAGTGTCTATGACAAAGTAGTGAGCAATTAGCATCTCTACAAGCTGCTTTAAGTTTTATTTTGAATACGTTTGAATCTTGGAAGATAAAGACAAAATTAGGATTTCTTTCATACAAAAAATATTTGAATATTTTTTTTCTCTGAAAATACGGCTTTTTTGGCAAAAACTCAATGTACAAAAGTGATTTGTAATTGCATCAGCTGTCTACAAAAAAAAAAATAAGCTGAATCGGTTGACCTTTTGTCAAAAATTTCTTAAAGTCCCCTTTTTTATCATTTGGGACCAGTGTGTGACGCCCCGGCGCGGACTTCATACCGCTAAAGAGACCCATAAATCGTCTACTGCGCAAGTCAAACCACGTGGTGTGTCAAGTCTCATCTTTAGTGGCACGCACTGTACCAGTTGAGAGGATAAATGGAAGGCCTATTTAAAATGAACAATGAATGAATGATATAATCAGCTAATGAATGAAGTTGGTATTTTGACGTTGTCAATTAATTTTCGTTGACCGATCAACTCAACTACAACAAAAACTTGATCAGACTTTCGGAAACCACTGGCTACACAATTAATTTTATAACTAAAGATGGTTATCGAAATAAAAATTAAAGAAAAACATCTCTACCTCAAATCCGGTAATTTTTCATAAGCATACTAAAATTAACTGACCAAATGAATAGAAGGTCATCTGTAAAGCGAAAGTACTGACATCCTTTACTGACGTCACCCAATGTCGAGTATCTAAACTTAAAGTATACAAACTCAAGTTAGCGTTTTCCTGCATTTAAATGTACACCTTATGACATGAGTGTCAGAGTTTAAAGTTCATTGAAGGACTGGATGTAAGGATATTGTTTACATTATGCTTGATTAAGGTGACTTTAAAGTGTTTGTAGATACTTAGTGTGAGTATTAAGTCTAGGTTATCTAGGCAGAACTAATAGGGAAATAAATTGAAATGCAGGCACTTCTATTCTGGTATTGGTACGAAATATGCAAGATGAATAGCTTATGTCATCATCCGCCCCCTGACATCCCCAAAGGGGTGTTACTTGTTAGAATAATGCAAGCAGTGTTTATTATGGTACATGTCACATGACCAATTAACTTTAAGACCCATGTAATGGGGGTAAGCCTATGGCCATCAACCGCCTGCACAATCTCAGAATCCGGGGCTACTTCATGCTTAGCAGTCATATTTGCGACTACTATTCCAATATACGATACAGACTCAGTTTGTTAGTAAAGTAGCTGAAGTAATGATAGTTGACGGCAGAGACGCCCTAGTAGGACATACAGTGAACTTAATGGTGATGTTCTTCAGAAAGGCTAGGTGCGTAGCACTCGCAACAGGCTTGGGTGTCTGACCTGTACCCTAATTGCGATACACGACTAATCACAATCTGAATCGTTTTGCAAAAGATTGCTAATCCATTGCTTTATAAGTTCGAAAAATAAATATATCAACAACGTAAATAACGCAATGAATGTTGTTGAACTGTCAAAATGAAACAGATTAGTCCTAATCGATTACGAAAATTTGTTACGTAATTAGATAGCAGAACGAAGCATAATGTAAGGATCGTAGCAGGTGGCGTTCTGTGTGTGTTTCTTTTTACTCCCATGGGAAAAAAACGTGAGTTTATGTAATGTATAGTAGATGTTGTGTTTGTTATTTTATTTAGCAAATTAATAATTAGAAAATTGGGCATATTGTATGCCAATATGCCCAATTTTCCCTATTTTTGTAGTGACACCATGTTTTGTATAGGGGGCGTTTGTACCTACATGATAATTATGCGTCAGAGGGCGTCGCTTGGCGCTTAATGCATCCTGAGTTCAAATACAGTTATGTAGGTATTAATGGTTGCCGCTAAATGGGAGTGAGCAATTTCGCAAACCAGAGAGTTGAACATTTTTTTATTGACTTTGTTTCATTCAGAACCTTCACTGATAAATATTAATTAAGTATATTTGGAAAAATATATAGAATAATTTTAAAAAACGTGGATATGTTGGTAGATGATTTTTAATGATGAACTAATAGGAAATACCAATATTGACATAAATAATAACATTTTTTCCTGTTAATTTAGGTATTTAGGCCTACCACCCGAGTAACCAAATTTTTTTTTTGTAAACAATAGGTATGTATGACAAGAATTTAATAAGAAGTAGGCAAGTTTCAAGTAAATTATCAGTTTTTTTTTTTTAAATTAATAAACATGGAAATCTGACGCAAAAGGAAAATTGTGATTTCCGCAACTATGCAAGTGTACACACGGCTACACATCAAGCTATACATTTCCAGTATAAGCTGACCTCGCATTGTACGGAAATCCTGTATAAGATCAGCATAAACTGGACATGTATAGCTTGATGTGTAGCCGTGTGTACCAGTTAATTTGACAAGATAGTGCAAATGGGTATACTTACCGTATACCGTATTGTATGCTCATTTAAATACAACTTAATCTTATCTCCTTGGTCAAGTGGTTGCAAGCGAGCATGGTCCAAGTCCCAGGTCGCGTATATTCGTAATGGCAATGCGCTCGCCCCCCTATTATATGGCATATAGGATAACTTTAGAAATGTAGATGAACTAGGTACACCTCTGCCAAACCCTTCATCTCACCTTCTATCTCACCACTTCCTAGTGCTTTAGCTGGGAAAGAGTAGGGCAACAAACTCCACAGCAGCACAGCTGTCTGTTCAGTTAGAAGAACTTGATTATAAAAAAATAGTATAGGTATGCAAAGTAATTAACATTACGAACACAAAACATTAACTTATATATGTTATAGTCAAAGTCCGATACACAGTCTCTTCGCGGAAGGACTGGTTTATCCTAGGTTTGGCCAAAGCCATCAGGCAATCCCCGAAATACATTTCAATTTCGCCCTTTGCCTGAAGTATTTTTAGTCAAACCCAGGAGCTCCTAACTTTTCAGTCAAACGTCGAAAGTAAATTATTCTGTTTCGGTTTTGGCCTAGTCAATCCAAGAAGCGACTGCAAAACTCGGTCAAACGTTGATCTGAACATGTTTAAACAGGTTCATAATGTCTCTCGCGGTGTTCCGACCGATTGTTTTGTCATTTCATGTTCGTTCATTGAGCGTCAAACTAACCTCCGTATATTCCAAAACATTTATTTATTTATTTTATACTTTATTGCACATCGTACAAAAGGCGGGCCTAATGCCACACGGCATTCTCTCAAAGCATCTCAAATATAAAAGTGAAAATCACGTAAGCTGACCAATCAGGTGTCAGAACTGGCAGAGTTAAGCGGTTCTTAAGACTTGAAAGCTGCTTAAATGATAAAATGCTTCCAAATATACGAAGATAAGACACTTCATACCTATATCGGAGTTTGACTCGTCAAACCCCGATTTAATAAAATTGTGTTTTGACGTTTGCCTGACCAAATTAGTCTCTCCCAGGTTTGACGAAAATTGTTTAGTCAAAGGCCGAAAATTTACATTTGTTTGGGCTTTGACTAAGTCATTCAGTCTGACCTGAGGATTGACCAGTCCAACCTAGGAGCGCCGGAGCTTCGGAGTTTGCCTATAACATATATATATAACTTAATGTTTTATTCGTCAAAATATAATAATAATAATTTTATTTATTTTCTTACCACAAATTACAGGGATAGTAATACATAGTCTTCAGACACAATTTCATAATTAATTTGTAGAAGACTGGTGCCTAAACTAAGTTTTTTACAAAACCTGTATGTCATGTCACCAGAAATATGTGAGGAGCTTGTGGCTAAGTAATAACAGCCGCACGGATCAATCCATCAGATTAAGCTACGCTTGCCCAGTTGGTCCGTGGAGCCTCGGAAAGCACATTAAGCCATTGGTCCCGGCTGTCATTCATGACAGTCGTTACGGGTTGTCAGAAACCCGAAAGTCTGACAACCAGTCTTACCAAGGGGTATCGTATTACCCAGTTACTGCGTTGTGGAGGTCAGATGGCAGTCGCTTCATTTAAAATACTGGTATTCAGCTGCATCCGGTTAGACTTGAAGCTGATCCCAACATAGTTGGCAAAAACCTAGGCAGGTTTTGATTTTGAATATGTGACAGCAACAAAAACAGTTTGCATGTGCAATGTTACAGTAAGTACTGTAAGTTCTTTAAAAAAGTGTCACAATATTTGGCTTACCGTGGGAACTAAATGACTTTATCAAATTGAACAAATTGCCTATGCATGGTAACCATTAAGTATGAAATTGCTCAAATGCTCAAAATATAAAAATCTTAGTTGAATAAAATCAGACGGGAAAAATCGCTTATTTGATCGTTGGTATAAACAATTAAATGCATAATATGAAAGTTTATATCTTATCAAAAAAACAATTTTTCAAATGTTTGTCTGTCTGTCTGTTTGTTCCGGCTAATCTCCGAAACGGCTGGACCGATTTTGACGGTAGCGATAGCTGATGTTATATAGAGTAACTTTTAGAAAAAGTATTAGGGCCCACGCCCACATGGGCGAAGCCCCGTGCAGCAGCTAGATGATTCTAAAACTCTAAATTAGACATAAACTAAGCTTGCTGTATTGGTTTTTTAATTTGCATTATAATATTTTCGAAAAATAGGTGCCGAAAGTTTTCTTTTAACGGAGATTTCTCAAGCGCCCACAAAGCAAGTTTTTTTTTTGTAGCAATTGTGAGAATTGTGAGAAATCCCGCCCGTCCCCCAGAGAGAAAAAAATCCTGCAAATCCGCACCTGCTAAAGTTTGAACTGGGAAGACTACTAACTCCGCCGCAATGCTTCATAGTAAATATCTCCATTTATGTATTGTATTGTAGTTTACCACAACACAATACCATTTTGTACACAATTGCGGTTGCTGCTTACTACTCGATTGAGTAACCAACTTTCTAGTTTATTATCATAATAATGAATTCTGTACCATAGCCAGCGAAGTTTATTTGAATATATCTTTATGCCTATCTATTTATTCAATATTTTACTGAGGATAAAATTATACAAAAAGGAAAAACTTCTAAGAAAAAAAAAACGTGCATTCTTATTTTAATTTGTTTTCAAATCTCACGTCAAATAGATCATTTGAATTGGCTGTTGTTTCAGATATATTACCATCATCAATATTCTCCTGCCCATAACCCAATTTATTTGCGGAGCACGTCTTTTTCTTACATAATTCTCTATAGTCGTCATCTCGGTATTCACCCCCTTTCTAGCCATATCATCTTTCACACAGTCCATCCATCGTTTCTTTGGTCTTCCCCTTTTTATGGAATTAGTAAGTACTATATCAATCACAACAACTAACGTGAAGTTTGACAGTAGGTACCTAGCTAAAAAGTTTATGATAATGTGCTGAGTAAAGCTACGGATTCTCATAAGAGTGGTGGCCGTCATGATAAAACGTCCGTCATGAAAATCGGTCGTTTTCACCAGTATTTCACCGCTCCGTATTTAAACATTCGATAATAAGTAACCGTTCACCGCCATCTTACGAAACCAAAGCTTTAGTGAGTAGACATTTTGTTTATTAATCAAAGGAGGGTTTCTATGATTCATTAAATAAAATATACCTAAACATCCTATTTCTATGTCCAATAGTCGAATACGTTCACTTTTTCTTACAGATAAACCTAAGAGGTCATTATGCGGACTTCCATTGTATTTTATATTTATAATCTATTTTTAAAGCTGCCCATTCACGTGTTTTTTTTCACGCTCAGAATTTTAGAATCAATTTGAATTTGCCACGGCATATCTAGACTTGGACTTTTGACAAAGTTTAAATTGTTAGTGAGAAAATGTTGTTTCTTTAGATTTTCATTTAAAGTGTAACCAATACGGTCGTTGACAGCTGCAAATATAAGTTTGTCAACTGAATTGAATGACTCGCTTTCGAAAGAACCCGGAAGGAGTTGAATCAGAAAATATTATTGTATAAAGTAAAAGTTTTGAAGTGTGCTTATTTGAACCAATTCAGAATAAAATTATTATAGGTTTTCTGCGTTGAATTTATGCGATCTGTGTGTGTAATTCCCGTAAGTAAACAGTATGCTTACAATAGTTGACCAAAAATTGGGGGTGGACGGAACCTATTTTTGTTTTGTCATTTGATTTGACCACTACTTTCATAACTCATTCACTACTAAATTTCATGCAAATCTGACTTAAATTTGTTTTATTCGAAGTAAATCTTGCTTGAGATGTTACGTCTATTGTTTTGCGATCTTCAAATCCTTTTAGCACTTTATTTCATGTTTCTTTTGTTTTCATAATAATCAAGGCTGCCAAAAATGACTTGCTTGAAATAAAAAAGTGATTATTTTAAAGTATTTTACAGCTCAAATATCAGCCTGTCTGAAATAGCCGTTGCAGTTCACTGCTAATACCCTTGAATGTCTATCAAAATTTCAAGTACTACCGTTCACTTTTGGTGATTTTGAAAGTACTTATTTTTGTTATTAATACCTACCTACCTAGTGTTATATTTGATACTTGTTTGATTGTTTTATTATAATTAAAATCATTTGTCTTTAGTCATTAGATTTTTTGAGGGTTTACGGATCATGAGCACGTGTTAGCATTATTTCGATGGGACTACAAAATTAGCTTACCTACATTCGTTGTTTAAGAATAATCTATATACTTTTACTCGCATTTGAACAAGCTCATTTAAATCGCAGATCAGTTACGTTGATTTAACAGCAGATAATAATTATGTAGGTATTATAATTACCTACAAGATACTGGTTGGTCCTCCGCCTCTAAATTAACTTCACATGTCCATCTATACCTACAATATAATATTATAATTATAATACATCTGGAATTTGGGTACAATTTAAAAAAAAATACCACTTTACAGGAAACTTCCTCTTTTCGACGGAACGCTTAATCTTTTATAAACATAACTTTAAAAAGTAGGTACATACTTGTTTGATGACAATAGATTAATTGATTTGATCAATTTTGCCTGTTTCTTCGCTAAAACAATTGGTAATTAAAATTCTACTCTCGTAAGAAAAATACCTGTGCAGATAAGACACGAAATTACTAAGGATCAAGTTATTATTTATAATAACTCGGACAACGTTATTGCGAAGCGATTGTTATCTGAATCCGAGAGTATTTTGCAACTCATACTCACTATAAATGGAACTGGGTAATAATTGTGTGTCAGCGGCTCAGCGTTGTTCTAATAAGTGGCTTTCGTGTTGTGTGTCTAGTCTAGGTAATGTTATGTTTCCTTTCCAGTATTAGAATTAGTTACACGAGTTTGAGTCTGTTCTTCAGTATCATATAGTTTTTGTTATGTTGTTATTTATTTTGTTGTAACTATTCGTCAGTATAGTTCTTTGGTAAGACCACATTGTCTTGTTCCCAAAGAATCTAGGCTCCAGTTTTGGGTCAAAACTTTTCTTTTAGATTCTCGTTGCTTTCGAACCATGTTTGAAAACGGCAGCCTTGAGTTGGGATATCTTCGGTACTATAGTAGACAGCTGAATATTGAGATGTCTGCTTGAGACCTACCGCCTAGTCGCCTTCTTCAGTTTCATTATCATCGAAAGCAAGACCTCTATCATCATTCATATAAGTTATATTATTGAAATACATCCTAAATACACTTTCAAAATACATAATTTAGATGGTCCAATTGTTTTAATTGCGCAGCGTCCGCCTCGCGTCCTTCTCAGTTCAGTTTAATTCTCGCATCGAGACAAATATTTGTGGGACCTAATGATGTTGGCTTTGCGTCCGAATGAGTGTTGACTGTTGAATGATATTCATGTTCTTAATTCGTAGGATATCCTTGTGTCGAAGTATAATAAGAAAACGTTTCTATTCACTAGATTATCTAATCAACTTGTGACAATTAACATCTTCTAATCAACGGTCGCTCGAGTTTTGCCAAAATTATCTCTTTTGGCAAATTAATTCAATTTATCGACGATGTTGCTACATGAGTAGGTAGGAGGGTACTGGCATAATCCTTTACAACAATAATTAAATAATAGAAGCGATCGTACTTTTTTTTAGATTAGATTATGTTACTGAGGAAATGTTTGGCTGATCTTTTACCAGATTTTTACTTCGTTGAAAGTAAATTACGACTTTGACATTGCACACATTATTTTTCACAAAACATTGACTTCAGCGAGGTCATAATTACAATTTGTGTTCTTACAAGCAGTATTGAGCAAGTCTCATATGTATGCAAGATTCTAATTGTTACAACGCGTGACTTCGCTTATGCAATGCATTATACAAACAATTGCCAGAGCATAATATTTGCAGCACAAAGAATTTTCGCTATTTGTTTTAATTATTCTGTTTTGTGTGACAAAAGCCTAAGTAACTGGCTGAGTCTGGCTGTAAATAACTAATAAATTGTTTTGAATAATAATTTGCATAAATAGTGCAAAATTTCTGGTGCATGACGTCAATTGGTAAAGCGTAAGTAAATAAAATAATAAAAACAGCTTGTTAATCATCACGTATGAGTATGCTGATTTCATAGGTAAGAGATTAGACAAATGTCATGACTAGATTAATAGCTTGAGTAGTAGCTTTGAGCCGTCCTTAAGAATTAAACTATCATTTTTTTTAAGTGAAAACTTCTTTAGGCGCTTTGGGCATTTTTGAAATGGGACTAAACCATTGATTTCGCGACACCATGACGACACCTCATTTTTGTAAACGCGATTGTGCTCTTTATTTATATGACATTACGGATCAATGTTCTATGCAAGTATTTTTACTTTATAGGTTTCGGAAGTTTTTTTTTTTTGTAAACGCGATTGTGCTCTTTATTTAGATAAGGTTACGGACCAATGTTCTATACAAGTATTTTTCTTCCACCAAGGCGATCTTGTTCAAGTTTTCACTTCTGTCGGCACTCCCGGAGTGCCACCACTTTTTTTCTAATATTATTGAAATTACACCAGAAAACCAAACACGGCAATCGTAGATTGATATATGGCGTAATCGTAAAAAAATGGACGAGTATCATTCATTATCCAGGGAGAAAACAGGAATACGTACGTACGTGCTAAAGTAGTAAAGTGTCGTTTGATAGGCGAAGAGTTCGCCCATATTTAATACTATAGATAGTAGTATATAGTCCAATAATTATGATCAACTTCATTAATTATTACTCCAACACAAAGTTATTCTTGTCTCTTCAATGAACACGCGAATGCGATTTACAATATTATTGTAATTCCTTTATCACGTAAAGAACCGCATAGATATACAGCAAACGAAAACAAAGGGTGTTTATCGCTTATACCCAAGACAAATCGCCTTTGTCGTATTCCCTTTGTTGGCGGCCTCATACGGAAGTCGACTTATTCCGGAATCGTACGTGAATGGGTCGCTTTATGTCTTTAATTTGAATTGATGTTCTAAGAATTTGATTGTGACAATGGCGCTAGTGTCGCTGAATGTCATAGATTATAGAGTGACCTAGTTTTAATTTGAGGTTATGTTTATTTTATCTTCGCGCGCAATTTTAATGGCTTTGATTGAAACATCACCGACGCGAAAGGATTCGTTCGAGGCGGTCAGCAACCCGCTTGTTTAGTGTGGTGACTACGAATTTGCTACGGATATTTCAATAGGTTTTAAATTTGATATTTAACTTTTGAAGAGTCATTTCAGCCGAAAGACGTCCATTGCTGGACATATGCCTCCCAAGCATCGCCACTTCGACCGATTCTGTGCTTCACGCATTCAGCGGATTCCTGCGGTCGTCACAATATTGTAGTCTTGTGGGAGGACTTCCACCGCTCCGTCTTCCGGTAGGCGGACTCCAGAACGTTTCAGCCATCTGTTTTATAGAGTAGTCAGTCGTAAACGTATAATATTTACGAAAAAAAAAAATATATTCCCGCGGAAAATTTTAATGAAATCACCTTTTGCTTATCACTTCAAATCACAGGCCAAAGCAACTTCCTACTCGTCCGCTACAACCTTGATTGGGGGTACCTTTTTCTGAACGCACGACGTAACCTTGTCAGTGCAATCTTAAGAACCGATATATAGCTTTACGTGACTTAGAAATGTAATTGTTTTACGTACATTTTGATAACGTTTAATTAAAATTTAAGTCCACACATAAGTTTTGCGTTATCGTTACGGTACGTGTTACGCGAGGTCGAAAGATTATGAGCTACACATCATACGGTAGGTAGCCTTATCACTTAATGAAAATCCTGGTGAAATTACAGGCACATAAAACAAAGAAAGAAAGAAAGAAAATATGCTATTTTGACACCTGTCATATGTACACAAAATAAATTATATATATTATAACTTAATAAAAAAATAAAATACCTATGTTGAACAAGGCTCCAGTAGGAAGATGCCAGAGGGTGGTTTTAAACGAACATTTTTAAGGAACACCCTAGATTCTAGGTGTTCAGCCTTCCAGGTGTCTAAGTATTTAGCTTCTTCTTCGCTCACGTAATATCTGCCCGAAATGTGGTTATAATATTACCCAGTCAGCATAGTGACTGAGTTCTGAGTTTATCTTGGACATTACTGACATAGGTGAAGTTAATAATCTGAAATCACCAAACCATCTTGAGCAAGCGTGGTGATCAATGCTCGTGCCTTTTCTGAGAAGAGGCCATTATTGGAGTGGGACAATAATAACCTGGCTTTTTTTATTTTTCTGGTGTTACCGGGGCTGGCTGCCCAGAAAAACAATATGACATTTTTCTCATTAATCACTATGTAAAGATGAGTCATAATAAGCATACTTACCTATAAAAATTAAAAGCAGTATCCACATAGGTATTAAGTAAGTTATCCTCGGTAACTAATGTCGGTTTTCCTCAAGATTAATTATTGTCACTATTTATGGGTTTAACCAACATCCAGCATGATTAATTACGTTATGGTATTTGCCCGAATGTTATCTAAATAACACGTGATCCTAATATGCTTCATATTCAATTATCATCATTATCATTAGCACCCTTGTTCCACACACTGCGGATTATAGGCCTCATCTCTTTTGTGCCATGCTTCCCTGGCCTGTGGCAGTCTCTTCCAGCGCGCTTAGCATGAGCGATCTTCTGTAGGTCGTCCACCCATCCTGGCTATTGGTTCGCCAACGCTTCTTCTACCGTTTTAATTTTTAACCCTGGAAGGAAACACACGGGTGATATAAATTTAACGTGTGTATCTGTCTGTGACATCATAGCTCCCAAACGGATGGACCGATTTAGATTTTTGTTTGTTTCTATTGAAAGGTGACTTGATCGAGAGTGTTCTTAGCTGTGATTCAAGAAAATGTATTCAGCCGTTTGAAGATTATCAGCTCTTTTCTAATTGATGAATGGATCTTCCACAGGTCTGATCGAGTCGAATTTGGTATTCTGTTACTTCAATGATATTAGAAGAACATAGTAACCTTGAACTGATGCTGCAGCATCACCTGGAATTTGCAGGATACCCAAATCCCTCACCATCTTACAGCAGAGGTATCTTGTTGGGGCTCATTGGAATGGTCTCAATGAATAGGTTATAGATAGATGAATCAGTGTCTGATGAGGAGTAGCCAAAAGAAATTAGGGTAAATTAAAATTTACTTTGGGAAAAATACGTACAGCTGCGCAGATTTAAGCGAGTCACGTGTGGATCGTAGCGTGTCTGCTAGTAATAAATATAAAAAAAATGTTTGAAAAGCAGGAAATAAAAATAAAATTAAAAAATCCCCCGACACAAACAAAATCCTTTAAAAGTAATAAAATACTTTAAAAAGGATTTGGTTTGCATCGAGGGTTTTTGTTTTTATTTTTCAATAATCTATCCAAACTAATATTTAAAAATAAAATTCTGAAGTAACTGCCCGTCGAACGGCGAATTTCGCCCGTCGAATTTCGTCCAACGGCGGCCAATCTCAGCGGAGACTAGCCATCGATGCGAGAGATTTTATTGTACATAAAGGTGTGCACAGCAAACACAGGTACACTCACTCTTCCCTCACTCTCATTGTCCGATGCAATCCGACTCGACCGCAGAGAGGTCAGGCGCAGGATCAACAGCTTAACGCACTTACCGAGACACGGGGGTTACACACTGCCAACTTCCAAACTCCGGACTTACTGAGATAACGGAAAAACCAAATACCACTTTGCCTGACCTGGGCATCGAACCCAGGACCCCACGTTCAGCAGTCGCGCTTGCAACCACGAGACAAACCAGTGTCAGGTGTCGCATAGTATTAACAAAATGGGCACAACTGTTTTAGTGTTAATTTTATCGCCTCAGTTATTAAAGGCCTCGTTGTACCATCTGGTACCTACCATCAATGCATTGTGTTATCTAATATGGCCCCGTCATGACCCAATTCATTCGCTCCCGTTTGTTTTAATTCATCAATAGACAAAATTGATAACACACTGACCTGTGTGTAACCTTTTCGTTTTATCCTTCGTTGTAAGTGGGTTACTGTCTTTATAATCGTAACAGTTTCTAAATACGATAGACATATCAAGTAATACAGCGTGTTTATATTACGGCCATGCGTTTCTGACACCTGTCACTTGGACAAGATTAGGAACTAATAAACTTTAAATTCGTGAAACACACAAACACGTATGTTTTTGTACTCAGCTGACAGGTGTCAGGAACGCATTCTCTCATCGGCCGGAGTGTAAAAGGAAAGTAATGTTGAATAATAATGTTATTAATATGACATAAAATTATTGCAAATCTCGTGAGGAAAGTTCTGAGTATTAATGTGGATGGCTATATGAGTAGGGGAAGACCACAGAAAAGATGGATGGAGTGTGTGAAAGATGATATGGCTGAAAAGATGAAAGGGGGGTGACTCCTGAGGTGACAATTAATGAGAGAATTATGGAAGAAAAAACATGTTGTACCGACCCCAAATAAATTGGGATACGGGCGGAGAAATGATTATAGTAAAATTGTTGCATATATGTTATTTATATGTTACTATAATATTACTTACCTGCCGATCTATTCTGTAAAAATCTTACCGTGAAAACTTAGGTGCAGTGATCTATCAATAATGTCAAACCCTAGTATGAGGTGGAATGACAGCTGAATTTTTCTGTTAAAAAAATACCGTTATGAAGTGAAAACTTCTTTAGGCGCGTTGGGCATTGTCGAGATGGGACTAAGCCATTGATTTCGCGACACAGTAACGACACCAGCTTTTGACCATTAAAAAGACATCAACGCGTTGATTACCGCGGTGCCGATTTTTTTCAAGTTTTCACTTCTGTCGGCACTCGCGAAGTGCCACTGCTTTTTTTTTAAAGTCTTTCGCCATGTTGCTATTGATTCGTCAGATTCTTTATGAAAATGAATCAACTTCATCAAGAAAGTACCATGTTTTTGAAAATAAAACCACCTGAGTTAAACTGACCCATTTGAATGGCTGCCGTTATAACTGCACACCACACAAACGCGCGAATTTGCGTTTGAATTACATACGGCCAGGTATTGTTCTGTCAACTGGGCGTTGAACCCGGCAGCGCCATCTTGTAAACATCTGTTTTTGAAAATCGAAGTTTTTTGAGGTTGTGATTTTGTGAAATCTAACTGACTTCAATAGACTCTCTCGATGAACGTGCAGAAATGGGGAACTAACATGAAATATACAGTGGTACAAAGATCCTGAATGTCATTGACAGGGGGCGTTGCAAATTTTTTAACAACTAACATATATGTCCAGTAGTTAAGCGATTCACGAAACCGTTTAGTCCATGATGTTAGTAGCAAACCAGCCATATTCTCAGAGGATTCATGGAAGCATCGTCATTATGTGCCAGTAGAATAGAATAGAATCTCTTTAGCATTAATCATCACCATCCTAGAACAGTCCATCGCTGGACTACGCTTCTCCAAGCTTCATCTCCTTACCTCGGCTGAATACCAGTATTTTACATGGAGTGACGGCTTATCTGACCTCCACAACCCAGTTACTAGGTAACACCTTGGTAGGACTGGTTGTCAGACTTTTGGGCTACCCGTATCTACTGTCAAAGATTTACGAATGACCAACGCCTTTTAACGTGCTTTCCGAAGCACGAAGCGGTCTCGGTCACTCCCACTACCATTTCATTCTATAGAATTAAAATTTAAGGCGTCCATATTATCTAGCAGAAGTTGATACAAATTTAAAACCCATTTATTCAAACTAGGCTGAGATGGTGAGAGTCCGTACTTTTCGAACGTCAAAATTACAAAACGCCCACCCTTCACCACTTCCTAGTGCTTTAGCTGGGAAGAACTGGCGCAACAAACTCCCCAGCAGCACAGCTATCTGTTCTGATACGACCATAATCAACCTGTCCATCCGTATGCACAAATTAACCTCAGAAATGGCTGTCCCGCCTGAATTACAACTGCCTTGATTACTTGAACGGAGAGCATCCTTATTGGTTCAAATTGCATGAGTCACGTTCAAAGATAGCTGCTATGAGAGGTACAGGTAACCCGTTCATATTCCTTATACTCTTGCTAGTAAACGGGGCTAGTTGCCCTCGGTTCCTACCGTAACATTTGGTAATAGATGAAAGGTATAATATGATACAAAATCGTGTGACACAATTTTTTTTTTTAAATCTTGATCTGATAGTAATCTGCTTCAAAAGTCTGCTCAAATATCGTCACTATGATAATTTGATTATTAAATTCTAAAATCTCTTTGTTATAAACTAGAATTATACGGATAATATTACGGTATTCGCTATTTATATCTGTTGACTCAGCCTCATAGTTCTTGCGTAAGATAACCTACTATATTGGCTTAGACTAATCTTAGCGTATATTAGTTTAAGTTATCCACTGGTTTGTGTGCCAAGTTGCTCACTAAAACATTAGTAGTATATCTGCACTGGTAGGTATTGACGGAAGTTTCGTAAGAAAATGTTTTGGAATGATTCTAGATTTTTTCGGAAGTATTTCGAAAAGTTCTGGGAAGACAAATTATGACACGCTATTGCACATTTTTGGCACACTTCAGCGTGTTTTTTCTTGTATCGTTGTTTTTTTCTTTAAATTTATTGACTTTTTTTCTCAGAAACCGCATAAAGGCTCTTTCAAATAGGCGCGACACGCGACGCGACACAAAGACACCGCTCGTTTGTGTCGCGTCGCGTGTCGCGCCTGTTTGAAAGAGCCTTTATAAGTCCTGCAGGACCATACGGTTTCTGACCTCACCTGTCCTCAATCTGCCTAGCCTTTTTGTAACTACAATACGGCCGATATAACTTGACAGTTCCGAACGTTGCGCAGTAGTTTGCGCAATAACATTTTTGGGAACCAAATGGTGACATGACTCCATGAGGCGAGTGTGAGTGAGAGAACATACGCGAAAGTTTATATTTGTTCAAACCTGCCAAATTATATAGACCGTATTGTATCTCAGCTTCCAGTCTAACCAAATGCAGCTGAATACCAGTATTTTAAATGGAGCGACTGTCTATGTGACCTCCACAACCCAGTTACTGGGTATACGGTTTCTGTCATCAACTGTCCTAAATACGGAAATTACGCCTAAATTCACGCGCGTAAAAAGCGTATTTACAACTAAACTGATTTATAGCGTTAACTATTAAAGGCTCTTTCAAACAGGCGCGACACGCGACGCGACACAAAGACACCGCTCGTCGCGCGACGAGCGGTGTCTTTGTGTCGCGTCGCTTGTCGCGCCTGTTTGAAAGACCCTTAATGCGTAATATCTTTACGCCGAAGTATTACGAAAGAGTAAGAGAGTGTAGTGCGTGCGTTTGGAGTTCAATCGGTAATTTATCGAGTATTATATGAATTATCTGATGAAAAGTATGAGAATATTATTGTTACATGTAACATGCAACACGTTATAAATAGTTATTAAAATAAGTTAGTGCTATTCGATTACAATCGTTTATTTATTTCGTTAAAAATACCATCGACGTAATAAAGAACCACAAAATTCAAATAAATTTGAAGATGACAGTTGACTTTTGACATTAACAACCTTTGGCAGCAGTTGTCATTGTATCAAAGTATCAAATGACGTTTCTAGTTGGTAGCGGGGCTGACAGCCCAGGATGCACTGGACCTAGCGGACTTAATGCAAATATTAATTAATCTTTTTTAATGCATTGAAGTTTAAAAAATTGGCTGAAAATAAATGTCCATGTGCTCAATTCTTTTCTTATTTTCCGCACAACCTATTTAGGTAATGTTTTTTATTTAATCTATATTAATGTGTATATTTTCTGTTTATTTGCAGGTAATTTTTTGTTCTACTTTAACCTGTTGCAAAGGAGTTTTGAAGGTAACATAATTATTTTAGAAATAGAAATATTTTATATTTTATAAAACATAGTTACCCCTAATATACTTAAACTAATGCGAATAGAGTAGGTACGTCGCCTTTGTTAAACAACTTTATACAGTTTTTCTTTTAGTATCATTTTAATCTAAAACCGAACTGTTATCAGACCTTTCGATAAGAAATTGGTAATTACTTAATTCGAATGGATAACTCCAAAATTATCACAATATTTTTATTTTATTAACCTAATAGATGCATGTAAACCTAATATTCAATAACTGTACAAGACAATAATCAGTAATGTAGTCAAGATATAACATCAATTAATAAACCAAAGACAATTTAAGAATTTTAAAAGTGCGCGAACGCGAACCCCTTCTCACCCACGACCCAAATTGAAAATCGAACGCGTTACAGTTGTTTTAAACGGCCACCAACAACTTGCATGGGTATGACACATTCATTCAGCCTATAATCGATTACGGACATCGATATTGTTTCATCGGTATGACGAAACGATTCATTACATTGTAAATGATATTGTTGATGTTATAATGTCATCGAGTTATGCGAATAAATATTTTTGTTTGTTATTTGTTTACAATGTGTTACAAAAACAGCAATATTATCTGACACAGGAGTCAGGCTGAATGTCATGTTGCAAATCGAGTTTTTATTTATTCAACTTAAACACACTAGGATCTTATGACTATTACTAGCACCGCCCCGCGGTTTCACCCGCATAAGTCTCGATCCCGTGGGAATACCGGGATAAAAAGTATCCTATCTGTTAATCCAGGTTCTAAACTATCTGTGTGCTAAAATTCATCTAAATCCGTTCAGCAGTTTTTGCGTGAAAGAGTAACAAACATCCATCCATCCATCCTCACAAACTTTCGCGTTTATAATATTATTATTACTAGCTGCTGCCCGCGACTTCGTTCGCGAGCATATAACCTTCCTCAAGAATTGGGCTATCTAAAGCAAAAATAATTTTTCAAATCTGACTGATAGTTCCAGATTACCCCCTACCTACAGATTTGCAAACAAATTTTAACCTCTTTATAATATTATTATATTATATTATACTTTATTTAATCTTGAAACATATTATTTAAATATTTATATAAAAACAAAAAAAATAAGCATTTAAATAAATATAATATTACTTATTAAAATAGTATAGATTAGTAATTAGTGCAGCTGTTATTAATTAGCCACGATCCCCTCCACATCAATAAGTACAAGTATTTAAAAAAAAGGTAACCCTCTTACTTAGTTCTTTTTTCAAACACCTAATTCCTTACGTCACAACATAGTCGAGGAGTTACGTATATATTTAAACACATCATCGACCCAGTTGTCTGTCCGTATGTCCCTAGAAAGAAAGTTGGTCGAGCATTACGTTAAATACAATTTCTATTCTGGCTCCGTGTCATTTGCGTTAGCCCGCCATATTTATTTATGCAAGGCGCGTCGCGAATTTAAGACATGTTTTAGGAAATAGTATGATAAGCATCATTTTAGACGTTGGCGATAGCTTCCAGTCCTATCAAGATATGGCTGAATATTTATCTACTTACACTATGCATATGAAAGAAAACAAAATAATAGTGACGCATAAACAGAAAATGAAGAAAATCATAAACAACGTTGACTGGATTTTTGATATGATTGAAAAGTTTGTTATTTTGTTTTTTTTTGTGTCTCTGAAATTACTAGCTGGCATGAAGTATGGACTTTTTGGGTGAACATAGGCTATATCCATGTTGAGAGCAAGCGGGAAATGAAATGATGATGGTTTTCTAACCGGCACACAGGCGACACCATTTTTGGAATTTGGATTATGTTACAGGCCCTCTCCCTCACACACAGAGAAGACCTGAGTTCCACCAGTGCAGGAACATTATTGACAATTTTTTTTAGTCTGTAATTTGTCCTACAACAAGGCACAGCCTTCATTCATATCGTTTCTTCAGCTTTATGTTAATAATTTCAGACCGTTATGTCTAGGTTTCCTTAAAAAAAATCCTTCACCGTAACTGCAATTAAAGTCACATTGAGGCTGACACAGAAAAATATCTAGCAAGACAATGACGGAATGTAATTACTGATCTGAGTAATTATTTTAGCGAAAAGTCGCCAAATTATGTATAAAAATTTTACTGCCTACTTATTTGCAATTAAATAGCATTATTCTTTTCCGTATTTCTTTGAGGTTCTTAATCCTTAGAAAATAACTCTATTTAAGAGTTACAATCAACATAGGGGCCTTCCATCAATGTTAATCGTAGCGAAATTGGTCGCCAGCTCACTGTACGGCTATGAACATCTCAATTTTCTCGACAAGCTAACTAAAAAAAGACACAGTTTTTGTAGTGTTTATCTTTTTATTATTGCCCAAGTTTGGGATTTTTGGAGTTATTTTTCCGTTCCAAAAATAGCAAATTCTAAGTAGAAACTGCAAAAAAATCCATGAATAGTTACAGATTACCATCTATCTTTGAACGCACTTGACCGGGAAAAACCAAAGTACCTTCCTGCAGAGTTGATAACTGAAATTATGCACCACGTAGTTTCAGACAATAATGTATAATGATGCCAGTAAAAAGCTACTACAAAAACATTATGGAAGTACTTGTTTTGAAATGAGTCTTTATTTAGATTTCAATCTATTTTTGAAGTATGTCTCTTTGACTATACCACAGTATAATAAAGAAACAGTATTGGCAGTGACCTTGAAATAATTACCTACGACCGCTCGGTAGATAAGCCTTTCCCGTCCTTCCGTAACTGCCGTGCACTCGATATTGATGCATACTGATGTACACTGAGATTTCGAAACGCTTCATTTCGGCCGTTTTCTATGGAGATATAATACTGTTACTTATTTATACTGTGACTTCACTTACACGACTTCTGAAAGTTAGCTGTCAACTATCAATTTCTCAGTAGGGATATCAACCCTGTGTCTCAGTTGATGGTAAAAAGCACGCCCTCTATTGACTCTTACATGATCATTGACTTAAACATAAATAACAAAATGTGATTGTACCAAAACACCTCTGCCTAGACCATCGTTGAATACAGGTGTGGTGTTATGAAGACTCTCAAGTCTGTGCTACTTAAGTACGTTTCTTTCGTAGGTTTCCGTGTAGGTAGGTACGTTAAGCCGTTGGTCTCGGCTGTCATTCGTAGATCTTTGACAGTCTAGTCCAGGGATTCCCAACCGGTGGGGCGCGCCCCTTTACGGGGATGTAGAGTTTACCGGTGGGCGCGACCGGGGGGGGGCGCGGCGACTCTAATAATAAACTACAGATTTATTAAATTTCATGTTCATTCATTCATTCAGAAAAGGTAAAGGCTAGTTTTCAAAACCCGAACGTTTCATAATATTGTAGGTGGTACTGTAAAATGATCTTAAATGAAGTCGACAAACTAAGTTTTCCTACTCCTGTATGAATGGACTAAAGAAAATCAAACCTATCCGAGGCGGCGTGCTACAATTTTCGAGCTCACTTTGCTCGCTCTTTCATTCTACATTCTCTTGATTCTTCAACTTTTCTGCATAAGTCGACAAAGTAACTCCTTATTCTGTATGAATGGTCAAAAGAAAAATGCAACAAATACGAAATTGTACAACAGTATTCGAGCTCGCCTTGCTCGCTCTTAAATTATGCATTCTCATAATCCTTGAGTTTTTCTGCAAAACTCGAAAAAGTAACATCTACTTCTGTTTGAATCATCAAATTAAATCTAACCTATCCAACGGGGTGCAAAAATATTTTCGACCTCACTTTCGTTCACTTTACATTCTTATACTTTTTTGCTTATTGACAAAGTAACTTAGGGGCGTAATGATTTTAGAAGAAAGTTAGGGGGCGCGTATGTTAAAAGGTTGGGAATCCCTGGTCTAGTCGTTACGAGTTGTCGGAAGCCCAAAAGTGACTACCAGTCGTACCAACGTTTTATGCAGTAACAGATATGCAGTCGCTCCATGTAAAATACTTCAGATATGAATTCAGATAAAAGATTAGGCAGATTCTATGCTAACGTTTATCCCGTAGGTCAGTCCGATCCAGTGAGTGACCGGATATGATTCACAGTAACAGCTAAAACCACAATACTTCCGAATTTTAATCATGAATTCGTCATCGGAAATCCTGGAAGTGGTCCAGAAAATAACACTGCGTCATAAAGAGTTGAGCTTTCCAATTTATGATAGTAATACATATTGTGATACTCATACATATTCCTGGTGTCAGAGTTTTAAAGGCGCCCCTTTTTTTAGGGTGGGAAATCATCAAATACCTTCTCCCGCTCTGCGCGGAGCGGGAGGGTGTGTCAGACTCTTACTGATTAAAACCCATCCGTGTTCCTTCAGTTGCCATGTTGCCAGGGGCCACGGTATCCCTTTCGGACTTTTCTACAACCCCGGCAGGCATCGGCCCTAGCGGACCTCGTCAGTTGTGCTGACATCTCTTTGAGGCGCGCGTGGAACACAACGCGCCGTCGACCCGGACCTGGTCCTTATCGGACGGCGAGCTGCCACCCTTGGGCCTCTGAGTTATTTCACATGCCGTCGAGAAATATCTCTCAGGCATGCCGGTCTCATAGTTCATACGTAGTTTATGGAGGTACGTATGCAAACCTACATCTTTTTCCTATGGAGGTAGGCAGAAACTACAGGTATAAGTACCTAAAAATGTTTTGGACTTGTAGAGAGGAGGCCTATGTCCCAGCAGTGGGCACATTATTGGCTGATTATCACGACTCTCTCGGTATTCGTAAGTCGAGGATCGAAGCATTAGTAGATATGTACTTAGAATGTAAGTATGTCTACCCCTGATTTCTGCAACAATGAACTAAAACCAACAGCTTTAAAGTAAGCCAACACTAAAGCGATTTCTAGCAACATTTTTATGAAGTACTGAATCTACATTCCCTACATAATCAATTTTAAACCCTATCTCCTAGACTATAGTGTTAAAGTTCCACTACTAAAATTATAATCGCCTTAACAAAAAGTTCAGTGAAATTGCAACTCTATGACTAGAATGTTTAAGGTTGTAAGTTCAACGTAAGTGAAAACTAGATACTTTTGCTTGTTCAGCCGTGTAGATGTTGGATATTCGATATTGATACTTTACATTTAAAGTGTTACGTTACTTTCATAAAAAGTAATACGAGACGAGTCCATTTCTCTTTAGAAAATTGTGCATTATTTTTGCACCTCTTTAGTGATAAATAAAAAAAAAACTGTTAGAAATGGCTATAATACAAAAAACAGTGGCACTCCGGGAGTGCCGACAGAAGTGAAAGCTTTAAAAAAAAAACGGCACCGCATTAATCGACGCGTTGATGTCTTTTACTCCACGCACCGCGGTAATCAACGCGTTGATGTCTTTTAATGGTCAAAAGTTGGTGTCATCACGGTGTCACGATCAATGGTTTAGTCCCATCTCAAAAATGCCCAACACGCCTAAAGTTTTCACTTCAAAATTACTCAAGAAAGCGTCTAGGCTAGCGCCTAGAGGACCTCGTTAGTCTAGTAGTCACAACCTCCACTGCTGAGCGTGGGATCCTAAATTGGAATGGTTCGATCCCCATTCGGCAGAGTTGGGTTTTTCTAGGATTTCTGAGAAGCAACTCGGAGTCTGTATTTATTTGTGCCCAGTTGATGGCAGATTGATACAGCGAGACTCTTATTATTACGTAAGACTTAAACATAACTGGCGAAATGTGAGTCCATTTTTTATCTGCCCCTTCGGGGATTACAAGAGTTATGTTAAGAATATTTTACTTTACAACCTGCTTCAGAAAATAACCTTTTTTCCAACACTACAATTATCAAGAATGTCTGATCAATTCTCATGGTAACAATAGAGGGCGTGAATGCGTGATCTCTTTCACTTTTAACCTCAAACTATTGCCATTTTCGCGCCATTCTGTCCGCCATGTTGTTTTACGTGACCTTTTTGCTGCGTTCCTGGATAAGATCTAGTGTTTTCGTAATTAAAAACTTCTAATAGCTTACCTAACTATTATAACTAACGATATTTCTGTTGACTTTTAATTTGAAATTAATACCGATATACTATACTATACGAATATGGTAAATATATATTCGTATTGGTAGATAGTGTCTCATAGATTTGGCAAAAAGACCAAAAAGAGTTTTTAAAGGATCCTTTGGCGCCTGAATGTCATAGCCAGGGGGGCGTCGTAAACATTGTTTTTTTTTTTTTACAAAACAAGATGGAGTCGGCGGCCACGCGCCAAAACCGATTTGTCGATGGATATTTTGTTCCAAAAAAACGTTGACATTCTATGTATGTATAAGGGTGAGGTTACACTGGCCCTTTTTTGTTTTTTGAAAAGTAAAGGACAATAATAATTGTTCTAAATGAAACGTTTGTCCACCGGCACCGTCAACGATTCGTCAACGAGAACGAGATGACGTCCCGTTGACGTGGACAAACAGTCTTACCCAGTTTTTATTTGACGTCAATAACACACAGTTGCCAGTAATCAATTTTCATTTATTAATTAATACCTACTGGTGTTATCTACGTAGGTACTAGGATATTCCCAAGCAATTTGTTGCAAATTGCAGTAAAACTAAATTACTTATATATGACAATTACTGGCAGTATAATTTAGGAGAAACCAGAACTTACTTTGTCGGTATCTCAGTGAAATTAAATCTTAAACAATGGATGTTGATGAGAATAGTCTTGAAAACACGTCAGATTGTAGTAATTTGTATACCAAATTATTAAAAAATTACGACTTTTTTAATTGCTAATACTGTGGGATTTAAAAAGAAAAGTGTAAAACAGTTATGAAAACCAAATTAATTAAATCAAATCTTTTCGCCACAAAAGTAATGTCTCGAATCCAAACGATAATTATCAGTCTGTTGAAGTCCCATCCTACTGCTGCCCTAAAGTAAACATACTCTTTATTGGCATAAACTGAATAAAGGCTCTTTCAAACAGGCGCGACACGCGACGCGACACAAAGACACCGCTCGCTCGTCGCGCGACGAGCGGTGTCTTTGTGTCGCGTCGCGTGTCGCGCCTGTTTGAAAGAGCCTTAATGGTAAACCCTGACTCCAGTACCCTAATTGCGTAACTTATTTTCATAAACAATTATGCCTAATTTGTTTCATTTTGACAGTTCAACAATATTCATTGCGTTATTTACGTTGTTGAGCAGATTTTTTGTTCCAACTTATGATGCAAATTAGCAATATGTTTCAAATCGAAACAAATTGTGGTTGTGTTGTATTACGCAATTAGGGTACAAACCTTTGTGGGGTAGAGAACCTTCCAAATAGAGAAGGAGTAAAGACATGCATAAGATACGGTCTACGGTCCAAGAATCATGGGCGGTCTGAACTTAGCGCAGAAGGCTGCGTAATAATATTTTTAAGAACAAAATGGTGACATGAGGAGACATTATACAAATCGAGGGAACACACAGTTAGTACATAGATATCCATTATCATTAATGTCTGTAAATTGCATAGGAATTTACTAATTAATGATTTTAATTGCACACAGAACACGGACAAAAATATACAGGCACCGACAAAAAAAAAAACTATTCTAAATTTAAACTTCCCCGAACGCAGTTTTTGCATCGTTGGTTTTTTTCTTATTGTCATTGCGCTTAGCCTTAGCACACACATGCAACTGTCAACGTCTTGACTAATTGATTTAGTTGTGTCGTACAAATTTAATTATTGTTGAAGTGTAAGGTTGCCTTCTAATTTTGACTCATTGAGATGATAATTGCGTCCATTGATCCTGTCAATGTACTCTTTCATTATTCTCAGCTTTTTTAAAATTAAACAACTGTCAATTGTTATTGTCACCATTGCTATTTACTCTACTTGTATGACCTTTTATTGATTCAAATAATATATCCATAATTATGTGTGTGTTCTCATGTCTGTGTATTTGTGTGTTATATGTGCGTGTGTGTGTATGTATGTGTGTGTGTGTGTGTGTTTGTGTGTGTGTGTGTTTGTGTGTGTGTGTGTGTGTGAGTAAACCAATGTCAAGGGTTTTTGTAACAGTAAACATTTTATTACCTATTTATTATTTATCTGCTAAAACTGTAGCTTCTGGTGAACCAAGCAGTTGAAATAATGGAGATAAAATACTCAAGAGGCAAAATGTGTCTTTGAAACTACCATAGACGATGGCTCATATCCGGAATGTTCTATCTTATCAAGGGTGAAAGGGTTTTTCCGAAGCGGAAATATTTGTAATCCTGTGGGTTAAATTGTTACGGAAATAACGATAAGCCAGCTTCATAGAATAGTCGGTGTTCGATGATTCAGTTAATAATAAAACTAGCGTGATGATTGTGTTGAAATTATGAAATAATTACTCTTATAACTATGAATCTTTGCAGCGCTGATTTGCTGGATTCGTTTTCTCCTCTACCTATCGTTATTTCTCCTGACAAAGTTTATTCGGTTTATATGTATGTATCTATATTGCACCTGCCATGTTTTGTCTCTGCATCACTCTAAGGTTGATTGGTAGAAAATGCCTCGGGCATTAAGTCCGCCTTTGTACACACGGCTACACATCAAACTATACGTGTCCAGTTTATGCTGATCTCGCATTGTATAGGATTTCCGTACAATGCGAGGCATTTTCTACCATTCGACTCGTACTGACTAAAACCCACCCGTGTTCCTTCGGTTGCCCTGTTGCCGGGGGCACAGATAATATACTAGTACAGATACCCAATCCCATACAAAGAAATGATACCTCCCTAAGTCTGGCTATTGAGCTGGCTATTTTTTTTCCTCCGTTTGTTCAACAGATGGCAGCATCAGCGACTCACAAATTGCCAGAGACTGTAGTTTTATAACGCCATCTAGAAGTCGACTTAGATATTTATGGCATTAAGATAGATTCTCTACATCGCACATCGCACGGTATGTTCAAGGACAAATATAATAACAATACAACAAAAATATCTCGAGTTGGCGGAATAGTTTCATTTTTGTGAGTTAGTTAGTTATTTTCACGTGGCAGCGAATGTCTCTTTATGTATTTTTTTTTTTTGTATTTCAATGCTTAAATCTAGATTTTCATCTCCTCGTTACCAAATCTACTATTGCTAAAACCCTAAAACTGATACGGTCTTCGTCCGAGCTCATTTTGATAAGTTTTTGTAAGCCCACGTTCGCACGGATGTAATAAAATTGCAGCGATTTTTTTTCGGGCACTTGATTTTCAACGCTCTGTCGAGATACCGGGAGTTGAAAATCCAAGTGTGGTTTTCAACGCGCTGGGACGAGAATGCGTCGCAGCGCGTTGGATTCTCAACGTTCGGATTAACACCGAGACTTGAAAATCCAGTGCGCTATAAAATACCGCCGCGATTTAATTTTGTCCATGCGAACGACGGCTTAATGTTTTTAAAAATATCAAATAATACCGGCCAAGTATGTATTGGACCACGCATAATGAAGGGTTCCGGAGTTGGGATGAATTTATCCCAAGAACAAAATTAACTTTGTAGTTGAAAAACATGTTCTCCCATACGGAATGTATGGAAGAACGTGTTTTTGCAACCGCAAATTTAAGTTGGTTGATTATTACTCGTTAACTTATAGAGCCTACTTAGCTGTGATAGTTTTCCTTTTAATTTCGTTATAAATATTCTTCCTGTGATATTTTTTTACATAAACCAACTATTTCGCTGGCAGGGTGGGGGGGGGGGGGACTTGACTATAAGAAAAAAAAAACTTCCTTGCTTTCGGTTATGAGAATCTTAAACTATTCTTCAAAAAAATCTCTAAATTTAAAAATGATTTTGACGCCACCAAAATCGAATTTGACAATCGCGATTCCACGTCGTACTTGTTTGTTCTAAACCGTGAATTTTTTTTTAGAGTCGTAGGCGCGCAGGCGGGGCAGCCTCGACGTATTTTTTTTTTCACGTTTTGTATGGAAAATATGAAAAAATATTACCAAAGTGTTGAGAGTTTAATGGGTTTAAGGGTTTTATAAAGGGGGTCGAAATTTTCATTATTTTTTCGATAGGACACACCATTTTCGAGATAAAAAAAACAGAACAGAAAAAAAAAATGCACCTGAAGTCGAGATGTTGGTGTGAATTTTAGTTCATGACAACAAATTATATTCCACACCTTTTTAATCGTGATTAAAAATTGTCAAATTTAGTAAGACAATCAAAATTTTCGATGAAAAACGTCAAATTCAGAAAAGCAAAATTGCCATTTCTCGTAGCTCATTACCTATCTACTTTTAAAACGTTTCGTATAATCCGTTTTAGGGTTCCGTACCCAAAGGGTAAAACGGGACCCTATTACTAAGACCCGCTGTCCGTCTGTCACCAGGCTCTTATCTCATGAATCATGATAGTTAGATGGTTTAAATTTTCGCAGATTATGTATTTCTGCTGCCGCTATATCAACAAATACTAAAAAAACAGAATAAAATAAATATTTAAGGAGGCTCCTATACAACAAAGTGATATTTTTGCTCGTTTTTATAGATCGGAATTTTACGGAACCCTTCGTGCGCGAGTCCGACTCGCACTTGGCCGGTTTTTTATAGAAAGTTTTAGAAAGGTTTTGGTAAAATTAAAAAAATATATAATTAAGTAGGTAAGTATTTGCCTAAAACATGTTAATAGATTTCTTTCAATTCCTTTATTTCTATGTAAAGTAGGTACTAGGCTATAAAAATATGTTGTTTGATTTTCCTACTAAACGTTTAGGTATACAGTATGTGATGAAAAATTGAGTAAAACGCCATCTATTGCAAAGAGCTCATGATTAACTTTATCATTCTATGGGTTCGAATTTAAGTAAAAGATTTCACTTATCATTTTTGTTGGAAATACGTGATTTATGAGTTTAAATGGATAAATCAGCATTAAACAAGAAATTTTTGATTTTTACTAATCTTACTTCAGCCAAATTTTGCCGTTTATCAGTTTTTGGTGAATGTTCATTTCTTAACTGTTACCTATGCTGCCATCTATGATTTTTTTTTCAAGACTAATTATAATTTGTTCGAGTTGAGACCCCATGCCGGGGGCCACGATCTCCCTTTCGGTTTTCTTCGCAACCCCGGCAGGCATCGGCCCTAGTGGACCCCTTCAAATCTGCTGACATCTCTTTGAGGCGCGCGTGGAACACAACGCGCCGTCGACCCGGGCCTGGTCCTTATCGGACGGTGAGCCACCCATTGCTCACCACCCGCAAGCCCGTGCCTACGGTGGCCGGAAATCGCCCCGCGATTCCCGACGCCCTGGGCGTCTCCTCCTGCGGCGGTTAGGGGCGTGAGGGCGCGAAATTTGCCTTTCCCTCACGCGTTCCGCCTCCTCCTTCGCGAGCATTACAGCTTCGCAGAAGGAGGTGACGGCCTCCCATTTCCTCTCGCTCCGTACCATGGCCTGAGCCGGACGCGAGAGATCACCGCCGCCGATCGCCTCCACGAGGACACGGCGATGCTCCGCCCAAGCTGGGCAGACCTCCACCGTATGCTCCACCGTGTCCTCCGGGCGATCCACACAATGGTGACACCCGGGCGTTTCCTCCCGCCTTATCCTGTGCAGGAACCTCCCGAAACAGCCGTGTCCGGTGAGGACCTGCGTCAGGCGGAAGGTGAGGACGCCGTGGCGCCTCTCTAGCCACTCCTCAACTCGCACACTGCTTGACGTCTCGCTGAGCAACAGAGAGTGCGCGAAGTAAAGTTCGCGATACCGCGGCAATGTAGCCCCAGACATGCTATGTCTATTTAGTTATGCTAAATACGGCTAGATATCAAAAGTATCAGAAACCTTCTGACTATTGCTTGTGGCTAGACCAGGGTTAAGGGGTAATATAATTGGCATTTACGACTTATGACATATTTGTCAAAAATTCAAAAATTTACACATTTTCACGATTGGTGCTGTTTGCTGAAAACTATTAAAGAAACTTCCAAAATTATCGCATGTCACTAGTCGTCTTTTTTTTTTTGGGTGGAAAATTATCAAATAACTTCTCCCGCTCTGGGCGGAGCGGGAGGGCGTGTCAGACTCCTACTGACTAAAACCCACCTGTGTTCCTTCAATTGCCATGTTGCCGGGGGCCACGATCTCCCTTTCGGTTTTCTTCGCACCCCCGGCAGGCATCGGCCCTAACGGACCCCGTCAATTCTGCTGACATCTTTTGAGGCGCGCGTGGAACACAACGCGCCGTCGACCCGGGCCTGGTCCTTATCGGTCGGCGAGCTACCCATTGCTCACCGTCCGCAAGCCCGCGCCTACGGGGGCCGGAAATCGGCCTGCGATTTCCGACGCCCAGGGCGTCTCGTCCTGCGGCGGTTAGGAGCGTGAGGGCGCGAAATTTGCCTCTCCCTCACGCGTTCCGCCTTTTTCCCGAAATTTCTACCAACCTTTTGGAGCGGCAGTGTCTTTATTTATTTATTTTTATATACTTTATTGTACACCACAAAAACACATAACAAAAAATAAATCAAACACTACAAAATATACAATGGGCGGCCTTATCGCTTTCCGCGATCTCTTCCAGGCAACCTTGGAATGGACAGTGATTTGCCTGGACATAAAATGGGGTTGTCACTGGTGCCAATAATAAGTATACAAGAATAGATACATATCCTAAATAATAGATACATAAATACGCTCTTTATGTGAGCAAACCAAATAACCGAAATAAACTAAACCTTTCTTTCTGTCCAGCTGTCTATCTGCAAATAAATCTCACTTCTAACACCATGATTGCCGACATATAAATCCTATTTCAAACATTCTAGCTAGCTTTACCTATAAATTAGAAATGTGTTTGTCCATAGTTTAACCATTTAGAGTCACGCGAACCTTTGACGTCCAGCCATTGACCGAAGCTTATGACCTACTGTAGGTAAATTTAAATTAATACTTCTGGTCGTTAACAACGGAAAAATCCTACAAATGAAGTTCAGGGTCGTTGTTATGGCAAATAGTCATTAAGTCAATACATAATAGGTAATATTAAGAGTCATAGTCCTTTGTAAGCTCGTGTTAAGGCGAAAGCGTATTGCTGATTCTAATGATTATAATTCTGTAATGCCATATTTGTTACGGCGGTGAATCATATTTTAATCAAGATACAACCTAACATTGACCTGCAAATTGCAAACTACGTAAGAAAATTTGAATTACGCGGGCTACCTTAGAGCATCCCCCTTAAACAAATCGCTGTCCCCGACGAATAAAATGGTAATGTGCTACTACGATAGATAGGTTATTGCATATTCGATATTAAGAGGTCCGATTACACTCTGTAATTTTTTTTCATTCATTTCCTACGGTTATTTAAGAAGTTACAATATTTTAAGGTGTATTGCAATGAATGTAAAAAATCACTTTTTTATATTTGAACAATTCCGCTATGTATATTTAGTTAAAAAGATTTTCACAAAAAAACTGTTTTTTATTTTTCCTATAAAATTTGGTTTTTACGATTACCATTTTATTCGCCTGGTATAGCGAAATCTGTTTTAGGATAAAAAACTTGGCTTTCTCAGGTTGGTACAAGTTGATCCACAATAACTTTGATTGTAAAATTGAGCAGATTTTGTAGATCTACCTACTTAACTGTGAAAGGTCTTTTATTTATATGCAGCTGTCGCTTTTAGTTGGTAATAATGTGGATTTGTTACTTTGGAACTAGAATATATGTATAATCAGCTTATAATGTGGCTTCCTCTCTCTGTGAGAGGGAGTGGGCCATTATCCACCATGTGGGCCCAATGCGGGTTGGTGGAACTAGAACGTACTTTTCATTGTTCCAAATTACCCTATACATCAGTCATTTTGCCATTTCTTTAAGTCAATACCAAAATGTGAATCCATTTAATTATGTTTTCTATAACTCGTCTCGCCGCCATCTTTGAATCAAAAGCCATAAAACGTCATGTCAATAAAACATTCAACCGATTCATACCACTAAACGGTAATGCCATTAAAATCATACATGTAGAACTGGCCTTAATATTTGTATTTCACGTTAGCACCTTACGTCTTCTATTAGCGAATACTGAGCGGTGACCTAGACACACATTGTGTGTACTATGCCTTACAATGCATTATACGCTCATGCCAATGCCGGCCGGTCGTTTAAGAAAAATAAAATATTGTTTTTGGTAGGTACCTACCTGGTTTTTGGGAAAAGAGGATTTAAAGGGGTTTTATTTTGAAATTGTTAGACTAATTCATTTTCTATGTAAGCTTGGATGCAAGATCAGGCTGCACTAGGACTTCGTTTGCAAGAAAAAAAAACGAAGTATCTATGATTTCTGAGTATCATTTCATTATCGAGTTAATTCTGTCCATACAATGATGTTTGTTGCAAAAAACTAAATAACAAAGTATTAGTACCTATCTACCATTTGACAATGGACAAGAATGGGCGTACCAAGGCCAAATGCTAAAATGGCGGTGGTATACGTACCACAACAAAAAACAACATGGATTATAGCGTGACAAGCAAATAATTGACAGTTTTTTAGTCCCTATGTAATAGGGGGTGAGCCTTTTGCTATCAACCAGGTAGAAAATTAGTCTTATTAGTGACCTTTATAGTGATGTTCTTCAGAAAGGTCAGGTGCGTAGTACTCGCAATCGGCGCGGCGCGGCGTCCGTATATGACGGGTTTTGTCAACCGAAGAATAGACAAAATGACAGATTGTGATTGTTTATCTGTCATTTCGTCTATTCTTCCGTCGACAACACCCGTTTCTATGGTTGTCATGCTACGCGTGCTGATGTATGAACGTAAACGAAACAAAAGGACTGTGTAAGGATCGTAGCATTTGGCGTTCTGTAGTTTCTGTCTATCCCCATAGGTAGGCGTGAGTTTATTTATACAGGGTGGGTAAAAATTCGTAGATCAAACGAAACAGGGCGATAGTTGAGGTTATTTGCAGTAAAAAATATCTCTGTGACATAGCCTTAACTTGATCTCCTTAAAAGTTTTACAAAAACCATATTTTTTAAAATAATAGGCAATTAGGTTAAAATAGGTACCTAGGTCTTTAGTTACTTCAAAGCAATGTATCATCACTACAAAAGTGCTTTTATGACTGTGGGTAATGAGTATTGATGATATTGTACCATGATTAATGAGTATTGGCACTTTTTTCAATACCTTATCAGTCTCACGAAAAATTATTTGTATAAATATTTATTCATATTTTTTTACTGGTAATAACCCCATCTATCGCCCTGTTTCATTTGATCCACGATTTTTTATCCACCCTGTATAGTAAGTAAGATCAGCTAAGTACTAAGAAATTCCTAAATGGAAAGAAAGAAAGAAAAAAAAAATGCGTTTATTAGCCAGTCTTGCCAAGGGGTAACGTGTTACCCAGTAACTAGATTGTGGAGGTCAGATAGGCAGGCACTCCATGTAAAATACCGGTATTGAGTTGCATCCGGTTAGACTGGAAAGTTCTGAAAAGTTTTGGCAAATAAACGTTATCACTCCTGGGACTCAGTCCTCCTCTTCGCAAGAGAGATCAGTCGGTATCGTCCACAAATAGGCACTCACTATTCTAAAAATAAACGAAGGTTATAAATTAATGAAAGGACCTTCGACCTTCCAACACCCGGTACTGCTTCGAACGGAACTAAACTTTAGACGTAACGACCAACAAATTGTCCCTATAATATTTGGACAACTGACCCGTAGATGACCCTAATAGAATCATCATTGTAGAGGGGAACAAATTGCTTTGGAACGTTCACATGACGTGTGACCGGTTCCTATATTCAACGAATGGTTAATGTAACCGATCGTTGTTTGTCAGGCGGTGTACAATACGGCCGATATAACTTGACAGTTCTGAACTTTGGCACTACAAACTTTCGCGCATGTTCTCTCACTCACACCTTATGTTACCATTTGGTAACAAAAAAATTATATTGTGCAGCCATAGAAACGGCTTTTCTACGGGTTTTGTCGACGGAAGAATAGACAAAATGACAGATTGTGATTGTTTATCTGTCATTTTGTCTATTCTTCCGTCGACAAAAACCGTTTCTATTATGATCAAGCTTAGCGTGCTGCGCGAAGTTCGGAACTGCCAGGTTCTATCAGCCGTATTGTAGAATGCTGAAGGCAGAAGTCAATGAAAATCAATGTTTTAATCATTATAATTCATTTGTCTTCGAACCTTCTTTTAAATAAGGAATTTTTACACGTTATTTTCATACGTATTTAATGCTTATTGTTTGTGACTGATAATTATCTCGGTCCGCGTTTACCTTTACTGTTCATTATTTTCTGTTTTACCAGTTGTTAAACTTACCAGTAACGATCCGTTATGAATACGTGTTACCCATCGTAACTCGGAACTCACTGGTCGGTAGTGACGCACGATGGAACTAAAAATAGATGATTCTCAACGATAATATAACAATGAACTGTATGATAGTCAGTTTGGCCCATTGATGGAATTCTACTACATGTTACTACTAAATAGGAATCAAGCAAAACCAACCAATATCAACTTTGCCTAAGGGTGGTATTAAACCCCCAAGATCGACGTCGCATCGATGCATATGAAAACGTCGACCGCGTAGGTGAAAGAGCTAAGATGATCGATAATTACCTTCGGATTGCAGGATATCAGTTCCGTCACTTACTCGACTTGATTGGTTCTTGTCATTTTGATCCATTAATGACAGGAAACACACCATGAAGAGGAGCACCCACAGAGTGAGCGAGCAGAAGTGGCAATAGGTAGAAGACCGAAAGTCCGCGTCAGACTTGCCAAGGGGTATCGTGTTACCCAGTTACTGGGTTTTCGAGGTCCGATAGACAATCGCTCCATGTAAAGTACTGGTATTCAGCTGCATTCGGTTGGACTGGAAGCCGAACCTGACAAAGCTGGGAAAAAATCAGGCGATTATTTCGGCTGTTGACCATTGGGGTAGACATGTTCTTGAGTAAAGATCGGAATCGGTAGTCGTACCTGTGATATTGCTTGCCGATTCTTTCCTTACGCTAGGAGCAATAGATCTTGCGGAGGCTGGTAGCAAATGGATGAGAGGAGCTCAGGATCAAGTTATACGGCGTGCAATTGGAAAGACCCCCTCAGCAGTATAAGTTGATGATAATGATGTAGATTCCGGTGCTATCATAAGATTTACGAAAATAGAAGGGCAATTCCATACTTTTAAGAACGTTCGCATACTAATGTCCGTCTCAATCTGGTAAAATACCATCAAATTTATCGACATTTTATCATTGATTATCGCTGAGATGAAATTGCGACATTTTGAATGATTCTAATTACAGGAATTAATTGGCCTGCTGATCAGAAAAACCTACTTTCGAAAACCCGGTGTATTGCGTAATAAACTGACAATTGCCTTTTATTTTGACAATTCTACAACATTCATTGCGTTATTTACGTTGTCGAGTAGAAGAATTTTTCAAACATATGAAGCAATGTATTAGGAATTTCTTTCAAAATCCTTTGGATTGTGGTAGAAAGTGTATTACGCGCAGATGTTATTCATCTAGAGGATATTTAATAATATAAAAATAACTCATTTGTCCTGACTCAAAAGAAAAAGGAGGTTGCGTAAATGTGTTTTTTCGTCACACCATTGAGAACCATTGTCTTTGGAACAGTCACAGAGTAGTCAAGTCGTGGGAATATTATTTATAATCTGTGCATTTTAATTGGTACCAACACCATTGTTCGCTAGGAGAGAATTTTTATATTTTCGTTTGTTTTTTTTTTTTCCTTGGTTGCTGTTTTTTATGTGGTTATTACTTATTTATTACAAAGACCAAATAAAAAAACTAAGACATAGCGCTGCGAACAATACAGTGAAGCATGCCAAAACAACATCTCCGCTCTGTGCATACACGCTCACCCGCATAAAATTACAACCATTTGCAATCAAACTACACCTCACTAAGTAAGTGCACACATTTTTACGAAACCGGCTTCACGTCACTGTTGACAGCGCTGTGTCTTGATTTTTTATTTGGTCTGGGATTTATAATGGAATATTTTAAAACCTTACTATAATTAGACTAGTCTAAAATGTATACCTTTTCTACCCTTATTCCAATTTATATTACCATATTTCTATATGCCGTCATCTCAGTATTCACTCCCCTTTCTATCCATGATACATTCCATCAATTTATTTTGCTCTTCCTCTAATCGTTTAGCCATCCTCATTCATAGTACATACACACAACTTCCAAGTTCAGGGGATAACATTTGTTCCATGTAAAAAAGAGACAGGCGTATATTACTGTCCCATTGTGCAGGGCAAAGATCTTTTCTCAAACAGAGAAGGCAAGAGCATTGATCACCACGCTTGCTCAAGGAAGATTGGTGATTCCAGACTTATGTTAATTTATAAGTCCAGTACCCTAATTGCGTAATACAACACAATTTGTTTCGATTTGAAACAGGATGCTAATCCATTGCTTCATAAGCTGGAAAAAAAAAATCTGCTCAACAACGCAATGAATGTTGTTGAACTGTCAAAATGAAACAAATTAGGCAAAATTGTTTACGAAAATAAGTTACGCCATTAGGGGACAGGTTTAATTTAGTTCAATTTAAAAACCCTGATATTCAGCATCTACAAACATATACGACATTTATTTTACTTTTAAAATTCAATTGCACGTCGTCGATGACGAATTGAAGCCAAAACACAATGCTAAAGTGAAAGGAGCCAAGGAAACTGAATTCAATTGGAAGGTATATTTGTAGCAAATAGGATGCCGAATGGGTTAGATTAAATATAATATAACATTACGTCTGTATTAACCGAAGGTTAAGTTGAGTTATTTACTACATTTCGCGTTTAGTGCATTAGCGTTTATACAAAAAGTGGGCAACGTCGCAATTAGCTGTCAAATGTTTCCGTTTTTGATTAATTTGGCAATATTACTGTATGAAAATAAGAAATATGGCTAACTAGTGAACTAAAATATTGATTATGAAATGCAATAATTAATATCGTAACACCGAATATTAAGTTCAAGATGTAAAAAAAGTATTTTGGAACTTTCCAAATGCCTTTTTTACACCTAAAACGGTTACAACATCAAATTCAGTGTTATAATTGCAAGTCATTATTTATATTCACTAGTTAGCCATATTTCTTATTTCCATACAGTAATATTGCCAAATTAATCAAAACAGGTATCTAAATATTTGACAGCTATTTGCGACGTTGCCAGGGGGCAAGCGAGGGCACGCCAGAATTGCGGCGATAAATCTCCTCTTTGAGGAGTGGCTAGAGAGGCGCCATGGCGTCCTCACCTTCCGCCTGACGCGGACGTGTCCTCACTGGACACGGCTGTTTCGAGAGGTTCCTGTTCAGGATAAGGCGGGAGGAAACGGCTGGGTGTCACCATTGTGTGGATCGCCCGGAGGACACGGTGGAGCATTCGGTGGAGGTCTGCCCGGCTTGGGCGAAGCATTGACGCGGTCTGCCAGGGCCGATGCCTGCCGGGGTTGCGAAGAAGTCCGAAAGGGAGATCGTGGCCCCCGGCAACATGGCAACTGAGGGAACACGGGTGGGTTTTAGTCAGTAAAAGTCTGACACGCCTTCCCGCTCCGCCTAGAGCGGGAGAAGTTAAACCTGAGTTTAAACCCTGATTTTACAAAACTTGGTCTGAAGTTTTAACTTATTTTGTTTGAAGATTACTTGGTTTTATTTAAGAATTCATGCCGAGAATTAGGCTAGTTTGTATCTATATTCTAAAATCGATCAAAACTTTCAGGCTTGGCTTTCGTAGGAATTTTTACGTAAATAATGCTCTCTTCAAGACTAGTATAAATCAAGTATGGAAAAAACCGTCACCATTACGGTAACATTTATCGATTACGTTCCATTCTTTCACGTTCCATACACGTTCATAACACAACCATAATTACTGTTTAGTATCATCATAATTAATCTACTGGTATGTAGAACAAAGGTAAAGACATTGATACACACATTACCTTTTATTTATTTATGTTGTTTAACATTCGACACGTGTTGCCAATTAAATATTCATATTATGATATCGATAATGAGGTGGCACATCACTATTGCGCAGTGCGCTCAGCTGATTGCTGTTCGTTTGTTTGTGCGCCATCTTGGAAATTGCTTGATCGTTTACGATTACACTTTGACTACATAACTTTCATCCGTCACCCAAAAATCTAAATCAATCTGCCTAGCCTTTTCCCAAAGTTGGGGTTAGCTTCCAGTCTTACCGGATGCAACTGAAGACCAGTATTTCATACGGAGCGATTGCTTATCTGATCTCCACAACCCAGTTGCTGGGTCAAAATCAAATATTTCACATAAACCTACATGGGCACTTATGACACGTCAGAAGCTAGGTGCACGGTTCCAATTGGTCGTTTCCTAAGGAGAAGAGCCGGCAAGAAACTCCACGGTTACCGTTTTAAAAATATTTGGGTCTTACAATATTTTCAAATAAGAGTGTTATTAGGTATGGGAGGACAGTGGTCAGTGACCAAGGGTACATGATACCCCTTGTCACCCTTCATTTTTCACCTAATCCAAAGGGCAGTGATAGCTTAGTGGTGTGATCGTCAGACTGCCAAGTCATAGTTCTCGAGTTCGAACCCAAGGCACGCATCTCTGACTTGTGCGTATTGTATAATTATCACAAGCTTCATAAACGGAGAAGGAAAACATCGTTAGGAAACCGGCATGCACCAGGTTACTCACTAACCGCACGAAAAGAAGAAGACCCAATCTAAAGAAAATATGGATGTCTTGATTTAGTCAGGCTCTTTCCAATTCCTTTTAGGAAGCCCAGGCTTAAAAGTTTCTAACCCTTGCCGGTTTGACAATAGTTAAATTTAATTACTTTTTCTACAAAAAACAGTTCTCACATGAAACAGAATCACGCTAGTTATCTAACAAAGAGAAATACAAGAAAATTTAGACTTGCCCCAATTTTGCCTTTTACGAAATTCATTACTAAAGTACCCGTCACGAGAAGCTATAAATTATGTAAACAAACATCTTTTACTAAGTAAACATTTTATACTGCGAGATAATAATAAATTGACCATATTCAATCGACATGAAATATAGACGGGTTATATGAAAGTAACAACCTATTTAATTTAGTCGGATCATATTTTAACGACGCAAAGCGCTATCGTTTGTGTTTCTTGGTACCGGAACGCGTCCGTCGCAGGGATTGTAAACAAAATACAAATTTTAAATTTGACGAGGTAAAACAATGATTACAAGAGGGACTGCAGCAGATTACTTCGGAAAATTGGAAGCGTTGTGTGGAGCATGTTATCAAGGAAGACGATAATTTTTATTCCAAAATCGATGAGATGATTGATAAAACTGTAGACAGCTTCGTGATACATGTCACTGATTCTGACACAGAAATGGAAACATCTGAATCTGACGAATAATTATTCTTAAATAATATATGTTAATTAATATTTGTTACTTAATAATTTATTAAATCTTAAACAAATTCATTTTTTTTTGTTGGTCCAAATGTTGTGAACTCCTGAACACTTGTTTACAAAATTTATAGCTTCTCATGACGGTTACTTTAGTTCGCCACACACTAGATTTTCAACTCTGTTCTTGTCAGTAAAGGTTTATTATTCAGTGTGTGCGAAATTGGGTTGCGATTTCGGTTTTGTAATAGGTATGCTTAGGTATTTTCGCGGTTACTCGTAATTTGAAGGTAGTTAAGTCTAAGTAGGGTTTGGTAACGTAAAATGAGGTTTGTATCAAAATGGATGTGAAGTTCTTCTATACATACTTACATATTAACTAAATATATATATATAAATGAATCCCTATGTGGTATTCCTTTGGTTACGGCACCACGCCTGTTTGTTATTGTCAGGAAAAGGTTCATATGAAAGAAAAAAAAAAAAGTTGCGCGGAAAATTTGAAAATTTAAGAAACCTTATCGACCATATTAACTTTTCTAATGTAACCTTAGTGCCTTTGACATAACTGTCAGTCGTTTGACAGTTGGCGCGATTGACAGAATGCGCGCTGCAAACAGACAACGTCTGTCGGGTCAGCTACTTATAAATAAAAGTCGCTTTTCATGTCTATCTGTGTGATCACGTTGCTCTTCTAAACTAATCAACGGATATTGATGCAGTATTCACCATAAAGGCTCGTGCAGACCAGTTTTACTATGGTCATTCTAAGCGTGCAGGAATTTCTCAGTAGCAGCATGTTATCTGGATTTGTGTCCGGAGATAATGTTAAAATAAAACGCATTTCAGTGACCTTTGAATCTAATAAAGAAATGGCGCATCTTATACTAATTAATTCTCATTACTTTGAAGAGTTAGATAACCCAATTTTTCGGCTAAAGTTCAGGATATACATGATAACCTTTCTTCTTGTGGTAACGCCGAAAGTGCGCAAAAAGATCGGTTCAGTTCAGAAAAGATAAAATAATTACTACATCTTGACACGAGGTTTCAAATAGGGTCATGTGATAGTTTGTTTGGATGTCAACATTAATATGCTTAAATAGCCTCTTCCCAACTGCGTCGGCTTCCAGTCTAACTGGATGCAGCTGAATACCAGTATTTTACATGGAGCGACTGCCATCTGACCTCCACAACCCAGTTACTAGGGTAATGCGATACCCCTTGGTGAGACTGGACTGGTTGTCACTTTTGGAATTCTGACGACCCGTAACGACTGTCAAAAGATCACGATTGACAGCCGGGACCAACGGCTTAACGTACTTTCCGAGGCACGGAGGGGTTTCGATATGTATGATGGTCATCCATCCGCGGACCAGCCTTGGCAAGCGTAGCTTAGCCTTCGATCGACTCGTACGGCTGTTATTACTTAGCCACATTCCTGTGCTTCTCGCATCCAAAAGTTACCTAAATGTCATCCAATCAAATGTATATTTTTCTTTCCTTATTCATTGCTATTCTAAAAACGGAAACTCGATCTAGTTTACGACATATTACGTATAAAATAAAGTTTATAAACGTAACTTATAAGAATTACGTAAGGACACGTAACCGAGGCAGTTAAAGTTAATCGATGCGAAATGTTACCGTTTAATATTTAATAGGTGTTAGTCATCGTGGATTTTTGTTTCGTTAATGATGATAACGATGAAATGAGGATAAAAATTGACGATATCGAGATTATTTTACTCTACTTGGATAAGGCAACACTTCAGCACATGATTTAGGTGAAGTTCATATACCACTGAACATGGGCGTCCCAAAATGAAAGTCACAACCGGTATCATGCCACCCGCATTCAGCAGAATCCCTCGACCTGATCGTCGGTCCACCTTGTGTGAACCCACGCTGCAACTGCAAACACCAGAGCTTTTTGGCCCACCAATGTGCCCAACCCAAGTCAATGGCAATTCTTTAAGCAGTATCAGCACTTTTCATGTTTTCTAGGAATCACAAATGATCTGTTCTTAGAAAAAAAAAAGAAGTACGAATCTCGGGAATCCCTATTTCAACGCAATACGAGTTATTTACGAACAAAAACAGTAAGTCCAAACTCTAAACGTTTATTAAGTCTAAAATCATCTTGCAGCTCTTAGAATAGAACCGGTCAAGCGTGTTTTTATTGGATACACGATGATTTTGGCTCCATATCTTTATTTAGTAAGCAGAATTTTAACGTAACACACTCGGCTGTTTTGACTATTTTGACACAAGATATGGGACGTTACTGATATTGACATCGGTGAAGGAAAACATCGTGAGGAAATCTGGATTTATAGTTGCCGACTGTTTTTGGAGTTCAATGATTTGCGTCAACGTTACATTACGGCCGATATAACTTGACAGTTCCGACCTTCGCGCAGAAGGCTGCGCAGTAACAATTTTTAGGAACCAATTGGTGACATGAGGCGAGTGTGCGCGAAAGTTCGCAGAGGCTATGTTCAGACCTGTCAAGTTATATTAGCCGTCATGAAATTAGTTCGTTTTCGAATCGTGTACGGTCTAGAATGAGGTTCGAAGTCAAGTTTACAGAATTGCACTACTGCAGTCGAGTGAAAATCAAGTTGCAAGATACTATCATTACAGAAATAGTGGCAGGTCGAGCATTCATAGCAATTTCAGCGCTTCAATGGATCTAAACAATAGTTAAACGCTATGGGAACCTCGGTGATCTAAAACTTCTCTAGTGCAGTTTTTTCTTGCACTACCTACATTGGTTAAAGGAGGGTAATGTTTTTTGCGTGATTAACAGACGTGTTATGTTTTAAGCTAGACGATTAGGTAACCAATTGCATTACAGTGCAGTTTGTTGACTGACTTTTCTCTGCGGTTTTGTCTGACCAAATCGTTCAGTAATCGAAGATTTTAGACATGGATGATTATCGAAGAATTTGTATTAAACACATCGATTGATAATCGATCAACCTTATTTTGGTCTCGTCACCAACCAAACCCAATTTGTTTGTGATCAATCCGCAACGTTGTTGGACGATCGACGCCAGATAGGTCACATTGAAAATTGATCGGTTTAATGTAAAACCACATATCTAACGATCAATGTAGAATTGGGAATCAAACGAGCTTACCTGTTAAGCGAAGTCTTGATTCTAATTTTACGAACGGCGATCTGAAATATAATTCATTTAACAAAGTAGTAATTCTTATGCGCAGCGTAGACATCGCGTTTGTTTAGATATATGATTTTTTTAAATAGAATTATCGTCTTTGGTGGCAACACATACAGGAATGTCACTAATTTTAGAGATCCTTATGATGGAGAACAAGCTCTGTTTTCTGTACAGAGTGGTTCCGCATACTTACATTCACTAGGTTTTCCTGGAAAGATAAGTGAATAAAGTAGGCTAATTATTGCAGCTTTGGGGCTATTAGCTAGTGGCGGGTGGGTAATTATATTTCAGATCGCCGTTCGTAAAATTAGAATCAAGACTTCGCTTAACAGGTAAGCTCGTTTGATTCCCAATTTTACTTCACGGCGATCTGAAATATAATTCATTTAACAAAGTAGACGTTCAGAGTTGTCTGCAATAATTTAGTTAGTTAATAAATTACGGCATATTCTGATTTATTAGGTACTTTTATCATTCTTTCTGAATACAATATTTTAGTTTTATGTAATTTAAGAAGGTTGCTTTGTTTTATGTGAATGTCATGTACATCTGTAATTGGTATGTATATAAGTCCATACTGTTAACATTTAATATTTAATGTTCAATATATATGCTGTTGGCGTATCCATTTTAAATAAATTCTTAATAACGTTGCTTAATTAATAGTGTTTAACTATTTTTCATCAGTAATGAGGTATAATCATCAGCACAATGTTGGTTGGCACTGTGTCTATTTCAATTGATGCCAGCACTAAGTTGAGCTACTGTATGTTTTGTGCTGTGGGAGGTGAATTATTAGTATCACTCTCACTTCCTACCACATTTAACCCAGCTTGTGTTTATGCAAATTTTATAAAGTTGTTCTGAATTAATATACCAGGATGATATTATGATATGAATACTTTAAAAGTGTGAAACTGGGTGAACCTGCTACAGGGACACCTTGCCCAACCATTCGGTGAAACAAGGGGTAATGTTATGATGTTACTTTAAAAGTTTTCATGATTGAGAATAGCATTCTCAGATCTGTCTGTAAATAGTTAATTATTTGGGATACTGTTGTGCTTAATGAGTGAGTATTGAATTGCACAATCATCTTGCTGTCAAGGTAAGTGTCGAGCTCAGTGGGTCTAGAAGATGAATTGTAAAGATTATCATTAGGGTGAATGTGGTGAATGTTGTAACATTCAGGGGCTAAAAGATCCTGTTACACCCTATGAAAGTTTAACAACTAAGGACTTCACAGCCATGGTGCCTCTTATTCAGATCACTAGATAACTGACATTCTTTAAAATACCTCCCTGCTTACAAGCAGGGAGGTATTTTTGGTAAGCATTTGTGGAATTGTATTGTACCTAAATTGTACTGACAGACAAACTTAGTTTTTTTTTTTTTTTTTGAAAAATGTGGTAGGATTGTTTGGTCAAATTCTTGTGATCAGTTGATGTTATTTCTGCTTAGGTAAGTATATACTTTATGATATGGTTTCATTTCATTTTAGGATGGACTAGTTTTCCATAACTTTAGTTATTAAAGGTATTTTGGAAACTGAATTTCAAATACGGAATAGGCTTTTAACTTGTAAGCACCAATTAATAAGGGCAGTATATTATGCCCTGGATAGAAGAGAGGTTTGAACAAATTTGAGGTGAAAGGGTCTATTTCAGATGCTTAGGGTTTTTCCTCAACAATACTAATTTCCATATGAGTTTCACATATTCTGCTAGCAGTCATTACTTGACGACTTTAGAGCTAATCGAAACTAGATTCATTTTAGAAGTATAATAAAGATATGAACTCTTTTCCTTGACCTCATAATATGTCCAAAATTGGGATTGTGTAATGAGTTGCATTTTTAAGTGAGGGAGTTGTATAATTGAACTTGTTATGATGTGAACTTGGTGAGCAAATGGAGAGTTTTAGAGTAAAGCAATTTGTAGATAATTCATTCATAGTACCTAAATTTATTGTATTATACCTTATCTTGTTCATGTTCTACTCACAATCCATCAATACCTACTTTGTCCTCACAATGTTCTCCCCCCCCCCTCCTTTATTTGTTTCCTTGATGATTTCACTTTAGTGCTGCAATTATCATTCAAATCTACTGTTAAATATGTAGACTAGTAGTTGGCAATCAAATGATTAATTAGGTATTTTGATTTTATAAGCTTTGAGTAAGATCACCCATTTCTGCCCAGCCCTTCGGGAAGTCCGGGCGTAATGTTAAATAATGCGACTAAGTTGACTACAACTTTTTTTTTTTTTACTTTTATTTCAAGATTTGTTTAAAGTGAAAAAATAAAACTTAATAATCAAGCCTAAAAAATAGCATTGTTAGTTTTTAAGCCCAAACATTTAAACACAATTATAGTGGTATTTATTGGTATGTCTTATCGCAGTCTCGATATTTTACCAAATAAACAGTCAAGTTAGATTGTAAGAAAACCTTGTTTTCTGTAAGTTGCACTCACTACTGGTAATTTAGTAGGTAAAACAGAGATAAGAGGCTATTCAAGTATGAAAACTATTAGTACATGTATATGTAATTAACCCTTTATTGGTTATTTGGTAGGTAATGTTATCTTCCAGGTAGTCCTAAGTGATACCCCTGTACCTATAGGATGAAATCATAATATGATTTCATAAAGGTAATATGGTATATTATACCTATCTATTTTGATATGCTAAGCTATGATTGATTAGTGTACAAGGTGTCAGTTTGTAACATACTTGTAGTTATTACTGGGATTTTTATTTTTATTTTCCTTCAGTATGATTGGGTTAGACAGTCTTGATGATTTTTTGTTCATAGTGAAACTGAATATTTTGTTTGGGACTGACTGAAATGTATTTTTCAGATAAATTCTTTGTAGATCTATCTTGTATTGTTTGTAAATGCATCTCAATATTTAATAAGTTCTTTGATGGTATTGAGAGGATCATCATCTGCCTGGCCTTTTCCCAACTATGTTGGGGTCAGCTTCCAGAGAATGGCTTTGAGAGGTTAAGATATTGAATTTGGTAGGTATCAAATATTTTCTTCTCTATCTATGTCCATAGCCAATAGCAGAATCAGAGGAATATAACTGCTTTGCCAGCATTTATTCCAGTATTGGTCTTCTTGAATTGTTATTTTGGAATATAAGCCGGGTTGTTGTTGAGGTCAACCATAGATATTGATTTTTATTTTCAGTGACAAAAATAGTTCATTTATTTTTCAGACATAGTCCATTCCAACCGATTAGATTAAACCAAGACATCATAAGATATTGTGGTGGTGGTTTTCAATGGTGTGATTCCTGTTATTAACCCGGTAGAAGGATGTTTTATTTTGCTATTTACAAAAGTAAGTAAATCAACTAAGGTTGGGCTTGTTTTACATTTTCGCCATAGAACTGGTAAGTTTCACTATTATCATGAGAATGTCTTGTGGTTTTAATATTTATTGAATAGTTGTTATTGTTTGTAGCTAAAACATTGTGTACTCAAGTTTGTGATTGTTTCAGTTTGTTTATCAAATAGGATGAATTGAAGTTAATGTCAATTAGAGATTATATAACTTTTGTTCTGGTTTTAGTTTGGTGGCAGTGGGCATTGCCAGCTGGTTTTGCTGCATCAGCCAAGTTAATCAACAATTTGTGTTTGTCTTATGTTCTTCATAAGCATAGGATCAGTCACTGCTTTTCCTATGATAGGGGTAATAACCAGTATGGTTTGTTTCTGGAATATCTCAATCCCTTGTTTCCTCAGTTTAGAGGAATCTAAATGGGATGAATAAGTATGGGAGCATGGAATAATACTTTGTATTAGGTTTAGTCCATTGCACTTGTATCTGAAATCAAGAGTTTCCAGAGGTAGCATTTGTCGTCAGCCATTGTATCACAGAATCATGTTTACAAAGTATCTTGTGTATTTAAATGTATGCCTGTAAAAATTGCACCATTTTGCATTATTGTTTTAGTTTACAAAATAGATATCATTTATCAGTTTTTGGCAGGATAATTAAGCCACCTAGAGCTAGATAAGTCACTGAGTATCTCGTACACAGTGATATCTTTTAATTAGCTATATTTTGTTTGTTAAAAATGGCAATCCTCGATATGAAAGCTAGATCACGTAGTATTGAGATAACATGCTATAAGCATCTCGTGCTAAGCATGTGCACACCATGTCAGATATGTACCAGTTAGCAACATAGAATCAATGTTGTTGAGAGTACCTTGTACTCGTTGATAACAATCTAGTTAGCGAAGCAGAATTCCACACTCACTATAGGAAGTATAATGCTTTTGCAAGTTTATAACACACAGACAGTGTGCAGGGTTAAGTAAGGCTGTCTCGCAACCTTCATGCTTGTCAATTAAAAGTATATAGAACCACCTTTGACAATTCCTTAGCCAAGATCATAGAAATGTGACTTACCCATGGTGATGAGTACATACCAGCGTTAGCTATGTAGAATAACATCGCTAAGTGCATCACGTGCTACATTGGTAGTTTCATATTCAGCTAGTAACGTAGAATTTGCGTTACTGAGAGCATCTCGTGCTTACTGGAGGGGTTATGCTGACAAGCGCGTACCAGCTAGCTATGTACAGTTACATCGCTAAGGGCATCACGTGCCTCTCTGGTAGCTTCTCATCCAGCTAGTAACGTGGAGATAACGTTACTAAAGACATCTCGTGTCCACTGGAGAGATAGGTAATGCTTTAACGAGTTGTGTTGTGTTAATGTCCACCATAGTGCTTGTAAAACACTGTCAGTATCACGTACAAAGTGGTCAGTTAAAGCCAGGCATTCTCGCGCATTAGGATTGTGGGAGGCCTCCGGATCTAAGTACATCTAATGTGGGTCAGGAACTCAAGGCTAAAGCTGCTTCTAGTTAGTTCTGATGTAGGTAATTTATCAGCTTTCCTGTTAATATCGTTGATGGACGCTTTGTCCGTCTCAGGTTTTCACTAACGATGCACTTATTGCACTTTCTATCACTTAACATAATTAACATTTGTTATTTTAGTAAAAAGTTCCGTAAACTTATTTTAAATGAATAATTTTAAGAGAGCAAATTTTTTCGTCGCGATGAAAAAACGCGCGCGAAAGAAAAGTGACATTCCTGTATGTGTTGCCACCAAAGACGATAATTCTATTTTAAAAAATCATATATCTAAACAAACGCGATGTCTACGCTGCGCATAAGAATTACTACTTTGTTAAATGAATTATATTTCAGATCGCCGTGAAGTAAAATGATCTATTATCGACGTTGATCAATACAGGGTTGGTAGAGCGACGATCTTCGCAGGGTGGATGACAACCATAGAAACGGGTTTTGTCGATGGAAGAATAGACAAAAATGACAGATAGACAACCACAATCTGTCATTTTGTCTATTCTTGTTAAACGTGCTGGTAGTAGCTGGATGAGAGTAACCTAAGATCGCTGACTGGCAAGTGAATGGAGTGGCCTATAACCAGTAGTGGCCTGCTATAATGATGATGTTGATCGCATACTTAGATCGATGAACGTCGATCTTGTAGGTGTTTTGCTTATTATACCCGAAATAGCCGTGTCTATTATTGGCTGTATTGCGAAAGTATAATAGTTATACATGCAATGCAATATCTCCATATTTAGAAGATCAAAGAAACGATGGATTGACTGTGTGAAAGGTGATAATTATGGCTAGAAAGGGGGTCACTACTGAAAGAAATAAAGAAATACATTTATTTGGACACAGTTCGTGAAACACAAAATACAAATAACAAAATCAAAATAATGTTTTAACAACAATAATGTGTGCGGCTCACGGCTGCGCCAAGATGGTTCATTTCAGCCAGCATTAATGCCAGACAGATGCTGTCTGACGCTGATTTTCCTTAAGGGTTTACGGACAAGTGACGGGGAGTACAAACAGTTTTATATACTGAGATGAATAATGAAGAAATATGCAAGATACGTGTTGCGTCGATCGCAAATAAATTGGGATAAGAGGAGAATGATGATGAAGCACATTTAGCAAAAAGCAATTTCCGCAACAACTTGTATGACTGTGTAGGTACTACATATGCAAAATACCGTTTTTGCATTACAACATTTTCTTTCCATAGTGGCAATAACAACAGGAATAAATATTAGATCATGTTTCTATAATTTATAATTACATCAGCGATAAAAATAGCGTGGGAATAGACATTGATATCTGATTCTCGACTTAGTGCAAATCTGTGAAGACAGAGCTTATGTTCGAATTCTGTTATTGAAGAAATTAGGTCAACATGGTTTTTAATTGCCTCGCTGGTTAGTGCTGAGCATGGAGCCCTGGGCTCGATCCCCAGGCAAATTGGTGTATGGTTTTCCCATTCGTTTCTCAGCACGCTTAGCATGACCAGAATAGAAAAGGGTTTTGTCGCCGGAAGAATAGACAAAATGACAGATTATGATTGTTTATCTATAATTTTGTCTATTCTTCCGTCGACAAAACCCGTTTCTATTGTGGTCATGCTAAACGCGCTGCTATGATCCTTACAATACTCCTTTTGTTTGTTGGGTCTAATGATGGAAAATTACCGAGAATATTCTCCTAGCGAGAAGTTCTCGGGAATATTCTTTTGTAAGGGAATTTACGAGACTTACAAAATTGAATGTCGCTATCATCAATCACTTCATCAGATACTTTTAGAACAGAGCATACTTATATGGGACTCGACAGCCGTGTTAATCGAGTAATAAACACAATAATAGGTATATACAAATGCTTAAATACAATGCAATAAATCATTAATACCTATTACCACATATTAAAAATCATTTATTACAGTCATTTTTATTTCATCGGAATCGGCCAGGAAAATTATAAGGATAACGTTTTTAATAAGAATACGAAACAGAAAATCCATTTAGTTATTCTTCTTTTTTATTGAAAGACGTTGATCGTCTTTTGTCGGGTCGGAATTACAGAATATAGCGCTACAAGGTTATTTTTTCGCGTGGCCAAAATCGGAACTATCTAACCCCGCATCTTCTTTTTTAAATACATTTCAAGTAGCGTTGCCATCTCTAAAAATAAAAAAACCGGACTTACCCGCAAAAAAAGCCGGATTTTTGGGTACCACGGGCGGTCGGACGCAAAAAAAGGGTTCAAATAAAACACATATTTTTTTATAAGAATGTTTTAATCGGTATTATCATTTTCATTTTTATTTCATCCAAATGGTGACATGAGGCGAGTGTGAGAGAGAGAACATGCGCGAAAGTTCGCAGTGCCTATGTTCAGACCTGCCAAGCTATATTGGCCATATTGTATTGTAGTTTATGTCATGTCGTGGTAAGAATATGAGCCAGTAAGGTGCAAAAATATTTTAATATTTTAAATGATTAATACTGGCCCTATTGCGATCATCTCGCCATTTATTATTTAAATAAAAATGTAGTAGTTATGCCTACTATATTTTTTTTTAGAAATTTAGTACCTATTTAGGCCGCTAATATAGCAGGATACTATATTATAGGGTTGGCAACCCTTTAATATTTAGGTAAGGTTATGTTCTATTAAATATTTAAAAAAAATCAAGACTTATGTAATTCAAAATATGCGGAATTCTTAACTGTAACAAGGCCGTGTGCGATTTCTTAACGAAACTACTTAGAAACTAATTATTTTTTTTTTAAATATAGTTTCTATGCGGAATGTAATAATTTTAATTAGAATGCCTATCAAGCATTATTAATTTATTTGTTTGTTTACATAAGAGGCAGCTTAAATGTCTCATGTGCCTTTAATTATACCGGCAACCACACATACATTTAAAACTGGAACACAGCAATGCTAATTGGTGGCCAAAAATTATAGTATTTGGCAGTTGTCAGAACTGTCAAAATATTGAGCGCTCTATGGCTTCTATTTTATTTGTTTATTAGGCAAAGGTATAAAATCCATACAGGCATGTCGCAACCTAAACCCACAAGCGACAGTACACAGCATGCATTAGTTTATCTCACGATCCTAGAACGTTCCATGCATTTTTAAATGCTGAGTCACTATGTCAACACACCTTTTCGCTATTTCAGTCAAATAACCCGCATTGTTCCATCTACAATACAGTTTTAGTACTAATACTGTAAAATTATTTGCAAATGTACGAGGCAATGAATGTAGAACATGGAATAGCTGTCAAAGTGAGTGGTTTCGCGCGCAAATCGTGTGTTCGAATTTAGAATTTGAATAACTTAAGGGTGTTCCGTTTAGGCAATCGTGCTCTATGTGATGTGTTCTAAATCGATCAGCAGGTTCAGAACCATTATGATAATAATTTTGAGACTTGATTTGCATAGACGTCATTTGACGCTAAGTTCTTGTGGCCGCTAATAGATACCTACCGGCCACTACGCTGTCCTAAGAAACCGAACCGTATGGTAGATAAAAAGTAGCATGTAATTAATCGAACCTCAAATAATTCCCATTTTGCTTTCCTCTTTTTGTGAACCTCGAATAACCTAGCCCTTGCTTAATTAGTTACTGTGTGAGAAAAGGTCAGAAAGTAAAGAGGCTCATAAAATTTAAAAAAGTGTGCATCATAAGAAGCCGAAAAAGTTTTTAGACGATCACTTTATTTTTTCCGATAAAACGTTTTCTAAGTTCTAAACCGAGGGACTCCCTCGGTCCTCATAATTAATTTCTTTAACAATATTCAAAGAATCATTTACGAAATCAATAAAAACAAAAAAATGTTATCCTTATGTGAGTAAAAACAATCATGTTTTACGCTGGTAATAGACAAAGGTGCTTTTTATTATAAAACCTGTTTGCTTGCGTCTAGTGTCTTACTAAGACTTTGAATGTCGGCGAACCTATTAATATAGAGGAATGTCGGTTCAGAACATACACAGAAGATAATTATGTAGGTACAGAAGAGACATAACTAAGCATATTATACTTATATACCTATGTCTCTTCTGTGAACTTCTAAAGATCTTCTTTTTAAATACTCGCCTTATAAAATTCATCGGAATCAAAGTAGGAAAATTAATAACAGTATCCGCAATGGTTATATTTGTCAACAACAAAAAAAAAAATCTTTTAAATATTATTTTCCTTATACAGTTAATGAGTTACTTCACCTTTATCTTCCGGGATGACAAGTTGGCAACGGATCTGCCATGCTTCGGGAATTGCAGATGTCCTTTGGCGGCAACGACCATCTACCACCAGCACGCGTAGCATGTAAACCATAGAAACGGGATGTCTACTCGTTTTATCGACGGAAGAATAGACAAAATGACAGATAGTGATTGTTTATCTGTCATTTTGTCTATTCTTCCGTGGAAAAAACCCGTTTCTAATGTAGTAATGCAGTAAGTGTACAGGTGACCACCCTTTTTTGTCACCCGATAATACTTCTACTTCATCTCGATCACCATGCCGTCAAGATGTACTCCTTTGTAAAGATAAACGAAAGATAAACCAATCTACACGGTCAAATTAAATTAACTAGCGAAACTCCGTTACGAGTATCGATATCTACTATCGACGTTATGGATATCTAAACATGATCAAGCTAAAATTAATTAATTTCATGATTTTTTCTGGGGTCATCAACCGCGGTGTAGTTGAATATAATTTGGAAAAAATTAATTAGTTTTATTATCAGATTAAAAAAACAGTTTTTTGTGTAACTTCACAGACGTGATCGGTATCGATGTCTAAACATGATAAAACAAAAAGAAAATAAATATCTTAACTCATACTTTTAAGTAATAACACTACCAGATGTCGTTGAGAAGAGCTCGTGGCTAAATAGTAACAGCCACACGGATTCATAAGGTTAAGGCTACGCTTGCCGGGGTCCGTAGATGGACAACCATCTTTACATACCGAGACTCTTCCGTGCCTCTGAAAGCACGTTAAGCCCTTGGTCTCGGCTGTCATTCGTGGATCTTTGATAGTCGTTACGGGTCGCCAGAAGCCCGAAAGTCTTACAACCAGTCTTACCAAGGAGTATCGTATTGCCCAGTTACTGGGTTGTGGAGGTCAGATAGGCAGTCGCTCCATGTAAAATACTGGTTTTCCGCTGCATCCGGTTAGACTGAAAGCCAACCATAATATAGTTGGGAAAAGACTAGGCAAATTGATTATCAGAGGTCGTTAATCCCAAAAAACACCAAAAAAAAAACCACTTTTGCGAAGTTTCGCTAGATATTTCAATTTGACCTTCATAACTTTAGATTACCCATTACGACCACAAGCCTAACAAACTACCTATAACTTATTTTCTATATTGTTCTCCTCACCTAATAAGGAAAAACCTGACAACAAAGATACTGCCTCAATGAACTCGACACAGGTTATCGTTTATATGTTCGGAGTGCAATTACTGTGAAGGAAGACATGACACATCGCTCTGACGTCACAGGTAGTCTAAGATACCTATTCTAGAATCCTAAGAACGTGGCAATCTCTTAACTGGTCAAACCGGCATCACAAAAATGATGAAGTAATGAATAACAGATGTTTTGCCGCGCTCGCTGTTCAGAAAAAGTCATTTTCTAATTTCAAACAGTTGTCAAAACTTTACATCTGTTTATGGTTTGTTCCAATTTTGAAGAGAGAATGACAATTTGTTTAAAGTAACACTGACAAAGAAACTACACTGAACTGGATGAATATTCCGAGTTAATTTGTTTCAAGGCTAATAACTTTTAAGGTTTCATTAGAAATAGTATGTGCCGTAATTACGGCTAGAAATTAGACTACAGTAGAACTCAGGGCGGATTTCATAATTGAAACTGAACGCGATATGCACATCTAACCCACGTTCAATTGCTGTCAGTGTCATCATTGCTGAGCTCTTGAACGCAGTTTCGATGTGCTGATCGCGTTCAATTCCATTGATGAAATTGGTACTCAGTGTCTGTGTTTTCCGATAGCTAGGTATAACCTGGAAGTCTTCAAGTCCCGCCGTTGAGAGAATGCGTTCTTGACACCTGTCAGTTTCATACTAACAAATATTTGTTTTGCGAATTTGATTCTTATTACTACTAGAAATTGTTCAACTGACAGGTGTCAGATACGCATTCTCTCGACGATCGAACTATACCTAAATAGTTTATTTAGGCGCTTGTAGCATCGCTTAAATTCATTTAAGGTCAAAAGCAAGCTTACGAAATAAGAAAATGGTCTTTTATTTCAACTACCATTTTCAAATAGTTAAATTTACTGATCACAGACGTATTTCTTCGGAATATCATTCAGTATCCGTCTGCCCTCATACCAATTCATCTGTGGTTTTCTGCTCATATCCTAATACTAACTAATATTATAAATGCTAAAGTGAGTTTTGTTGTTTCTTCTGTCACGCTTTCACGCTAAAACGGCTGAACAGATTTGAATGAAATTTGGCACATGGGCCAAATCTCATTCAGACCATGTCGTGGGTTAAGACGGATATCTTTTTATCTGGATATTTCCCCGGGATCGAGACTTATCCGGGACGCTAGTATTCCATACATCGTTATTAGCCGTCATCTCAAAAAGTGCTGTCATATCACCTTTTGTCTCTCTCAAAGATTTGCACGTAAAACGTACGTATATTTAAAAACTGCTTATCTCCAGTATTCCTTTAGTAAAGCCAAAAGGATAGTTCGCAATAACCTAGTCTACTCGGCGTCCGGCGGTTGTGTGCGTATGTGTTATGCAAGTTATAGTGATGTGCCTTATCGATTATCGTAGGTAACTTGAGATGGAATCAATATTTGTTAACGGTAAAGGTCAGATTCAGACCTTGGTGATATTGTCTTTGGATTCTCTAATCAGCAAACTCCTGTAAATGATAAATGATGAGTGATATTTATTTCTGTAAATAAGTTTTAAAAAAAACAATTTCACATGTCAAAATTAAATGTTTTATTACTAGATGAGTTCGGTGTTTCTTATACGACCACTCTGAGAAGAAACCACAAAACAAACTCAGAGGTTACAGTCTTTTATACAGATTTTTGAGGTACTAATAAAAGTCTTCGACGAAGCAAAAGGAGTGTGTCAGGATTTTAGGTGATGTTCTGAAGCTTCTGCCTACCCCGATGGAGAACAGGCGTGAGTTTATGTATGTGTATGCAATAAAACTCTTTCTGTCCATGTCAATCATTCCAATGGTTATACCAGTGTTTTCATTTTAGTACAAATGTCTCTTCTATGGTATTGTGTATCGTATTACCCAATTAATGAGTTGTAGAGCTCAGATAGGCAGTCGCTCCATGTAAAATACTGATATTCAGTTGCATCTGGTTAGACTGGAAGCCGACCCCAACTTATTTGGGAAAAGGCTAGACAGATTGATTTTGTCTCTTCTGTAGACATTTAAATATAAAACATTATACATTAATAGTTATCCTTCTCGTGGACTCTGGAAAGATGCGACATGCATAAGTATCATCATCATCTTCAAACTCTTATCCAAATTACTGTGGGTTCTGCACTACATCTCATCTTCCTCCATCTCAGTATTCACCACCCGTTTTCTGCCTATATTATATTTTAATTTAGACAATTTATCCATCCTTCGTCCTAGTTTGACGACTTTTATATCGATTACAATTTCACCCCCTGCTTCAGACTTAAAAACCTGAAATTGCTATTGTTCTGAAAGGATGATATATTAGATGAATATAAATCTCGACACTCAATAATCAAAGTTAATTACAGCCATTATTTTTACTTTTATGACAATAATTGCTATTTTGATTGAATGTTCTGGAGATTTCGATGGTCAGTATTAATTTTTATTTTCCATTAATGTTAATTAGCATTGATTGTGTTGTCTGTTATTTAAAAATACTGCATTTTATCAGATTTTTTGTTAGATGGCTTTTTAAAATATATTTGGTTTACTGTTATTGCTAAAATTACCTGGAAAATGACATTAAATTAATGTAATACTTCATAAAAAGTTGATGTTTTGCACCTTTGCAACCAATGACCCGACCGAAAGAGAAGTAATAAAAATAAAACAAAAAACAGTTATAAAACTAGTCAACAGTTTCATTCCAATAATTTTATGTAAAAAAAACTATAAAAATACTAAAAAGAGTTGTTTTATTAAAAAAATATACAATAACACAAAGGTCGTTGAACGTTTACATAAGACTGAATAATGTTAAAGAAATATTGAGAGTCCAAAGGTTATCGTCAGCATTAATCAAGTCAACCTAGATTTTTACAAAATACACGTTTATGTTAATTTTAATATTTTGACCTTTGAAAAGGTAATAGAGACTTCTTGAAAATACATAATTATCATTTCTCAGTAGGAGCAACGAATCAGAGTATAATATGCTATTTAAATATGTGATGTTCTAAATATAGAATAAAGCAATGGAATGAAGTAGATTAACCGGAAATTGTGTAATGCTACGAAGGATTTTTTTTTCAGTCCTATAATCAAAAAGCTTTTTTATTGAAATAAATTGACTTGAGACATTGTTTGCTAAAAAAAAACCAGTAAAAATACAATCAACGAAATATCTAAATCATCTCTTCAAAGACCATCATTGCCGTCCTCTTATTTTTCTGCAGCAACAAATGAAAACTGATTACTTATCCAAAGAACCAAACTATCTTCGTCAACTATCGAGCATGTCCCATCACTACATTTGACAAGTGTGAATGAACGACGTTTTGCTCATGTGTGAGTAAGCGCCGTATCAGCCGGTACTAAGTACGGAACTTCGACGCCATCCGCATTGCTATAACGTAACAACCGCCATGCCATCACCAATTGAATGTAGACTTTATTTCTCTACACATAAAGTTGTGTTTAAATCTGGTGGTCTAAAGAAACAATGACAAAAGTTCTTTTGTTCAATCCAACTTTATCTTCTTCGTGATATGGTTGATTATTGCATGCGTTTTGTAAGTTGTAGACTAGTGTGTAGTCTACAAAGAAAATTGTGATCTATTTTTAGGGTGTTAGGGCAGAGTTTAGTTTGTAGGTTTTCGTTAAAACCAGATCCTTCCAAGTGAGAACAGATGAACTGAGTATAAATTATATCGGTACCTAATAGTTTGATAGTTTGTATTTCGGGGTTATTGAAAGTACTAAAATTAATTAACACAAGCTATATTTTTTCTTCTCGTTTTATTCGTCCAATCTTAGGTATCATTAAGGCAATGCTCAAAATAATTTCAGATAAAAAAAAAATATTATTGCGTTCGATATAGAACAAGGCAGAATTTGTCATTTATTAAAGTTATTATCTTTTTTAAGCATATTAATTTAATTATTAATCCTGCATATTTTAATTTATAATAAAAAAAAACATATTATTACAAGAATGAGAAAAAAAAAATTGAAAGTATTTATTGTCTTTTTTTTTGACACCATTGCTTCTGATTCTATAATTATTGTTACAATTCTTCCTTTTACTTACTTAATATGGCATTTCTAACTACTTAGTACCTACACCTACTCAAGACAATAATTTTCCTACCTATTATATATACGGCTGCCTCATTCAAAACCTAATAAGGGGCACTTTTTACAAAAATCGTGTTATTGCATAATCTTCCTAACCTAACATGTCCCCACCAAATACAAAAACAACAGAGTTAAAAACTCATTTTTAAGCAGATATATTTAAGGGCCTATACTACCTCAAATGGCTTAGCATGATCCTCCATTATATCGAAAATACTGCAGCATTAATTTTGAAATAAATTTATGTTAAAATTGAGGATTAATGTTAAGTACTATGTTAGACGAAAACACGATTCCATAAAATTTTCTCAATAGAAAAAAAAATCCAAAGTTACCTCCAAACCGAACAATAAACCGCTGGTATTTAAAAAAATACTTCAAATTAGATCATGAAACTTTGTATAATAAGTGAATTAACTATAAAGCAGCGACTATGTTTTTTTTAAATTACCATTATTTTCGCCGTAAAAACCAATTACCTAAATTATTGGCGCCTCGGAGCCGCTACTACCCCAATCCGTCTTGCTCTCACTCACTCCGCAAGCACTATGGTGCGAGCGGGGTAAAAAGTGAATTTGAGCTGAGGTAGTATAAGGCTCTTAAACATCGAAACCTTGTAAGTGCCCCATTGACTGCCCCGTGATCACTTTAAAATCTAGTAAGTTACTTTAACCACTTCAAACACTGTACTTTTCAATGGCTGACTCTATTTACGTTTTTGCGCTCTCCTGTAAAGTTTCGTTTCAAGTCCTTACGAAGTTTTGAAATGGGGCAGCCGTATAATTTTCATGCATTAGTCTAGTAAAACCTACGATTACTAAATCCAACTACTTATCAGTTTTTATAGTATTGATAGTTTTACGTAACTTTTACGATTCATTCTTTATTTAGGAACCCACAACCCAGTACAGTGCGTGCCCCTAAAGATGAGACTTGACACACCACATGGTTTGACTTGCGCTGTAGACGATTTATGGGTCTCTTTAGCGGTATGAAGTCTGCGCCGCCCGGGGCATCATCGGGGCGGCGGAAGGAGCGGCGGGAGGCGCGGTCAAGTCTCATCTTTCGTAGCGCGTATTGTACCTATGTTTTTAGGATTCCGTACCCGAAGGCTGCCAAACGGAACACTATTAACCCTATAACCCTATTATTAAGCCTCCTGTCCGTCCTTCCATCCCTCTGTCAGCAGGCTGTATCAGAATCTTATGAACCGTAATAGGTAGACTGTTGAAATTTTATAATTACATCGCTATAACAACAAGTAATAAAAATATAATAAAGTTAATAATTAAAGGGAACTAGATATGTGTTTTTTCCGGCGTTTTTTGTTCGATCTATAAATAATACGGTACGGAACCTTTCTTGTGCTAGTCTGACTTGGTCATATTTCTATCGGTCACCTTGCTACGTCCTAAAAATTCTAGCTTACTTATCTACTTAATTTTGCAACACTAAAATGATTAACTATAATTAGTACTTACACAAAATTATTCATTAATTGGTCGTGTTTTCCGTCATTTTGCTATTATCTTAAAATCTTTTTATTCTCAGTGTTGCCGTCACGATAATTAAATGTAATTTTAGTTGGCAACCCTGGTTAGCTGGTAAAACACACGGAAATGATTTCATCACCGTATTGTGTTATGTGAATATAATCAAGCTAAATCCCTAGTGGTTGTAGGCGCATACAAAAACTACCAACTATATTGAGACAAAGCAATATAGATAATTTATAAAATTCACTATACGCAGTGGCAATAATAGGGATGATGCTTGCGTCAAAAAAAAAAACTATTTAGTCCGTCAACCAGATAATAAAAAAATATTAGACACGTATTTTTTGTTTCATCATAATTTATATAAAACGTATTAAAGTTGGGGAGTGGGGGTCGCTACGTCACAGTAGCGCCTGCGACTACTGGACAAACAAAGCAGACAAAGAATCTTGCAAATAAATAAAGAAGTAACGGAACCGGACATTAAATACGTATACGTGACGCCAATATAAACTTAAATTCGCTTTATCTAAATGTCACAACAAACAACCAAGTCAAGGTTTTAAAACTGACCTCACTGAAGTGACGCGGCGTCTGGTGTCATGTTTACCAACATTGAAATAATGACGCTGCAAAAAACATGGCGGCTACGTATTCTATTTTTCATCTTCTCTTTTCAAATTCAAGGAATTAATTTCAATAAAAATATGTAAATAGCCACGTTGAATTGTTAAGAAATCTGTCAGACAGTTGCAGCTAGTTGCCCGTTCCAAAGCGTAGATTCCTATATGGAGAAGAACGAGCAGTAAACTCGGGGTGACTGATCGACCAGTTGTGACTAGGACGCTTCGGAAGTACTACTTATAGTGACTTCTGACTTTGTATCCTCACCTGTACCCTAATTGCGTAATACAACACAATCTGTTTCGATTTGAAACAGATTGCTAATCCATTGCTTCATAAGTTGGAAAAAAAAATCTGCTCAACAACGTAAATAATACAATGAATGTTGTTGAACTGTCAAAATGAAACAATTAGGCAAAATTGTTTACGAAAATAAGTTACGCAATTGGGGTACTGGTACCTATCATCAAATAAATCGACATTTAAATAGCCTGGGCAGGGCAGTGACCATCAACAATTGACTGGTTAAAGGCTCCCGCGGACAGACGCGACAACTCAAGCACAGATAATATACTACTCGAGTAACCAATTTCTGTGAAAACTTCATAAAAATTGTTGGTTTGTTTTATTGCCTGTCTGTCTTTATATTTTTCCGCAATAGTATTTTCATTTAGCTTGTGCCGACCGATACGAAAGAATATCAATAATAATCAAATAAATAAAAAAAAATATGAACTTAATTTTCCTCAATATGTGGTACAGTAATAAATAGATAGAGTCATCTCAACACCTCTCTCCCCTAAATTTGTATAAAAAATCAGCTGTTCCATACATTTTGACCACGTAGGTATTGCACTTTTCTATAAAACAGCAGATTTTTATTTTAATAACCGACGATAATGTTCAACATAGGGGGGGTTTAGAATCATGTACTGAATCCATGGTAATGGTTTTCGCGTCGATGTCCCTGCCCCCTGTATGTATACCTATATATAATTAGGTATATATTATAAATATTAAATATGTATGTATGAGTTTTATAAGCACAAGAATAAAAAACGAGTTATAAAAGTTATGACCTATTTATGTACTGTTGTACGAGTACCTATACTTATTTTATTTATAATTCATTACAAAATATAAAAAAAAACTTCTTTCCTCTCAAAAGATCACCTGCCATCTAACCTCTGCACCACTGTTGGTTGAATGGTAGAGAATGCTTAAAGCGCTTGCTACACGGCTGCCAACCGCGTCCCCAACAGAAGTGACCTTGTTTGGCGACAGGCAGAGCTGTTTGAAATTTGGTCGTAAAACTCCAACTCCACGGTTGTAAACCACCAAGGTCACCTCTGTTGGGACGCGGTTGACTGCCGTGTAGCAAGCCCTTTAGGCATTAAGTCTGCCTTTGTACCTTTTTGAGTGCGAAAACATGAAATAAACAAAAAAAAAGTTACAGCTGAACTCACCTGTATTTAATTAAAAACAACAGAATGGAAATTCTCAATGTCAGTGAGGTTTACCTTTTTATCGTTCACCAAACTATTATTAAAAGGTTTCGTCATCGCGCTTTGTTTTATTTTTCCAATCGATGTTTGATAAATTAATTCGGTCAAGTTCGTTGACAATATTAATTGGCTTATTTAAGTAAATCAATTGAGCGAAGTATACTAGGCGTTAAATTAACGGATCGTATTCGAAACACAATACTACGCTCCAAAACAGAAATTGCCGACGTGGCACAAAAGTCTACTCAACTTAAATGGGACTAGACATGTCCAACCCGTCCCATCCTTGATGTCCTCCCTCCGGTTGACGCCCTAAGCCGAGGTTCAAACCCCACAGGGGGTGCCCTTAGCGAGCGTTCACCTAATTTTAATTAGCATAGTTGTATAACTCCTGGCTGAAGGTTTTAAGGGTCTTTCAAACAGGCGCAACACGCGACGCGACGCAAAGACACCGCTCGTCGCGCGACGAGCGGTGTCTTTGTGTCGCGTCGCGTGTCGCTCCTGTTTGAAAGAGCCTTTAAGTGTAGTAGCTTAAGGCACCCACAGGAAAGCCCGGTTAAGTAGTCATGATCTGAGAGGTTAACTACGAGATGCCGTACCAAAAACAAAAAGCATGTTGTAAAATCTATTTGGAAGATACTTTTTGTTAGGTTTTATGTCATTAATAATGCCGATAAAAAGATATTCGAAATTTAATATGCTTGTAACTTGACGTTTGAAAAGCAACCATCGTACAATGTTTTCTGAGTCTTTCTTTTCCTTTCTTATTTCCCTATTTCCACGAACGTGATTCTTCATATCTATTATCATACCTATTACAATCACAACACGTTATCAGCACGAAGCTTTGTATATTTTATCTACGATCGAATTTAAAAGGAGATTGGTGGTGAAAATATGTCGTCTGCAGTTTCTGGTATGTCACTAAATGGTATTCCGATACTTTGTAATAGAGAAGGATACACTGTGTGGAAATTTAAAATGAGAATGCTATTAATCCATGAAGGATTGTGGGAAACCATAAGCGGAGTATTTGTCGAAGGCAATAAGACGGCCGACGATGTACGGAAGGATGAAAAGGCTCTTTCTAAAATATGCCTTACTGTGGATGGCGCTGCTATTTCGGTTGTTCGACCAGCTAAGACCGCAAAGCAAGCGTGGGATGCTCTTATGAAATCCTACGAGGATCGAAGTTTGGGTCGTAAACTGTCGTTGGAACGTAAGTTGTACAGGTACACCTTATCTGACTTTTCTAATTTAGAAGCTTACATAAATGCAATAACTACAACAGCACTAGACCTGGCCGATATTGGCAAAACTATAGAAGATAGTTCTTTAGCAGCTATTATATTGGGAGGTCTAACGTCTCGCTACGAGCCTATGATAATGGCGCTTGAGAATGGGAGCGTTGAAGTCACAACAGATTTGGTGAGGACTAAGTTGTTGAGTGAAATGACGAAGGAGACTAAAGATGATGTGGCTGCGTTGAATGCTAACAGGCAGGTTATTTGCTATCGTTGTAAGAAGCCAGGGCACAAGAGTCCTAATTGTCCTCTCAAAAAGAAGGAGAAAAAGGCAAAGGCGAGTTGCTCTATAGAAAATTGTTCTAAAGATAAGGGAATGAATGTTTCTAGTTCAGGGAATATGGATGCATGTGTCACGGAATTGGCTTTGGATGGTGTCAAGGAATTGGCTTTGTCTGCACTAAGTATTCAGATGTCTGAGAAGTGGATTATCGACTCTGGTGCGTCTACTCACATGACTCCACATGCTGAATGGTTTAATAGTTACCGACCCTGTGATGGGAAGATAACTGTAGCAAATGGTAAAAGTTTGCCGGCTGTGGGTTTAGGAGATGTTGCTATTGACACAAAAACCGATTTCAAGAAGATTAAAAATGTTGTACATGTTCCTGGCCTAGATTGTAATTTACTCTCAGTCAAAAAGGCAGTAGAGAAAGGTTTCTCGATTGTTTTTGATACGAATGGCTGTAATTTTTATTATTCTAATGATGTTTCTTTTATAAATGATCCTGTTTTACATGGTTCTATTTGTGGTGGATTGTACACTTTAGATTGTACAGTAAAACCGCAAGGTGTTTCAGCTTATAATGTTCACACTAATTTGTCCCAGTTTCAGCTTTGGCATAAGCGTCTAGGACATCTCTGCCGTATTGGTATGGATCTACTCAAAAAAGGTCTAGCTGTTGGTGTTGAGTATACTGAGGTTGACAAAGAACCATGCGTACCTTGTGTAGAAGGTAAGCAGGCCCGGAAGCCTTTCAAAGGGATAAAGTATAAGAAGGCTTCGTCACCATTAGAATTGGTCCATACGGACGTTTGTGGTCCCCTGACCACTGAATCTTTTAAAGGTAATAAATACTTTATTATTTTTGTAGATGATTATACACGTTTTATATCCCTTTATTGTATGTCATCTAAGACAGAAGTTCAGAAGTATTTTTGTGCTTTCCAAGCACTTGTTGAGAGACAGACTGGCAGTAAGATTCAAACCCTTCGGTCAGACAATGGTACTGAGTATGTCAACAAGGAGCTGACAGATTATTTGCAGGCTCAAGGGATTCGACATGAAACCTCTGTACCATACAGCCCTCAACAAAATGGGGTAAGTGAACGTTGCAATCGTAGTATTGTGGAGAAGGCCCGTTCCTTGCTAGCACATAGCTCTCTGTCGAAAGCTTTTTGGCAGGATGCTGTTGAGACTAGTGTTTATTTAAAGAATAGGTCACCTCATCGTGCACTTGATGGTAAGACGCCATATGAAATGTGGTGTGGTAGTAAACCCGACCTGTCTCATTTAAAGGTGTTTGGTTGCCGAGCTTTAGTTCACGTGCCTTCATGTCAGAGAACTAAGCTTGACATGAAAACTTCTGAACATATCTTTGTTGGATATTCAGACGATCCAAGGAGTTATTATTTCCGTAGCGCGGAAAACCCTCGGAGGTTGATTAAGTCACGGGATATTACGTTCTTTGAAAATAATTTTTCAGGATTGAAGGATAAATCTGTTCAGCCTGAAGTTGTTGTGAGCCCTAATGTCATTAATCTTTTTTCACAAACTTCTTCAGATACCACATCGCCACAGGAGATTTCTATCTCATCTGCTTCTATTTCTTCACCTACTTCAGAAAGTGTGGACATGGAGGTAGAGCAAATTGACGATTTTGTGGACGCGACTGATGAAGCTGGTGGGGTTGGCGACACAGAGTCTCTACATTCAGGTGAACAACGTGATCTGTCCTTGGTTCCTTCAGATGAACCCAACGATGTATGTCCTGAGAGAAGATATCCTAATAGAGTACGTAAACCTCCAGATTATTATTCATATGGCACTCACGGTGTTGATTTGTTGTGTGATGATCCGAAAAGTTATCGTGAAGCTATTAATAGCGATGATAAAGATAACTGGATTTCCGCAATGAAGGATGAGTACAATGCCTTATTGAAAAAGCAGACTTGGACATTAGTGGATAAACCAAATAAAAAGGTTATACCGTGTAAATGGGTATTCAAGGTAAAGAGGGACACGAACGGTGCAATAGTTAAGCATAAGGCGCGACTAGTTGCGAAAGGTTTTAGTCAAGTTTGGGGGACTGACTATAACGAGACTTTTGCCCCTGTAGTTCGAAATTCATCTCTACGTACGCTTATAGCGTTGGCGGCAGAAATGGATTTAAAGATCCAACACATGGATGTTGATACCGCATTCCTCAATGGGGACTTAGAGGAGGAGGTGTACATGCAACAGCCTGAGGGATTTGCTGAGCGCGGGGCAGAAGGTAAAGTCTGTTTGCTCAGAAAATCAATTTATGGTTTGAAGCAGGCAGCTCGAGCCTGGAATATCAAATTGCATCAAGTTCTATCGAAAATTGGCTTTGCACGAACATCTGCGGAATCATGTGTTTACTTGAAAAAGTTTGGTAATGAAATCATAATACTTGCAGTCTATGTTGACGATCTAATTGTCTTTTACAAAGAAAAATGTTTGTTTGACGCTGTCAAAAATGACTTAGAAAAATTTTTCTCGCTAAAAGATTTAGGTGCATTATCATATTGTTTAGGCATAAATATTAACCGTGTTGACGATAAAATCATGGTCAGTCAGAAGACCTTTATTCAGGCAGTGTTGGAGCGGTTTAATATGAGAGATTGTAAGGAGATGTCTACACCTTTGGAGAATAACAAGTTGGAGAAAGGTAATCCATCATCTCTTGGTGAATATCCTTACCAAAACTTGATAGGATGTTTAATGTACCTAGCTGTGAATACGAGACCCGATATAGCTTATGCCACAAGCTATTTAAGTCAGTTTAATAACTGTTACGATAAGAGGCATTGGTTGGCCGCTAAAAGAGTGTTACAGTATTTGAAGGGTACTATGGATTACTGTATTACTTACAGGAAAGTCGGTAGACGTTTGTGTGGATTCACGGATGCTGACTGGGCGAACTGTGTACATGACCGTCGGTCGTACACTGGTTTCTACTTCACGCTAGCGGGCGGACCTATTAGCTGGGAGTGTAAGAAGCAGCCGACGGTAGCCTTATCGTCTACAGAAGCTGAGTATATGTCCTTAACCAGTTCTGCAAAGGAGGCTATTTTTCTCAGACGGTTAGTGTGTGACATTACTGGTTTTTCTGATAGGGTGTTGCTATACAACGACAGTCAAAGTGCACAGAAACTTGTGCTAAATCCAATCCACCACAATAGAACCAAACACATTGATACGAGATATCATTTTATTCGTGAAAAGGTTACTGAGGGTGTTATAAATATAAAGTTTATACCTACGGATAAAATGACAGCCGATGTTTTAACCAAGCCCTTAAGGCGCATAGCTCATCTTAGGTGCGTTGTTAATATGGGTTTAGTGATAAACAAGTAGAATAATCTTCTATTTATTTATTTTTCGTCGGTTTATATTTTGTATTTGTGTTTAGTCTGGTAGTAATGTTTTATTATTTTCAATTGTGTTTAGCATTACTACTTTATCTTTTTATTTCCATTAAGGGCGGATGTTGTAAAATCTATTTGGAAGATACTTTTTGTTAGGTTTTATGTCATTAATAATGTCGATAAAAAGATATTCGAAATTTAATATGCTTGTAACTTGACGTTTGAAAAGCAACCATCGTACAATGTTTTCTGAGTCTTTCTTTTCCTTTCTTATTTCCCTATTTCCACGAACGTGATTCTTCATATCTATTATCATACCTATTACAATCACAACAAAGCAGGACATGTCTGCCGCATAAACTGTGGGCCCGAATAGCACAAAACTGGTGCCCTGAGACAGTGAGGCGGGGTCGCGGCAGACCACGTAGGAGATGGCGGGACGAGCTGGATAAATTCCGTCAAAACTGGAAGGAGGACGCGCGGGCTCGCGAAAGGTGGAAGGAGTGGAGGGAGGCCTTTGCCCAGGACTGGGACAGTATCAGCAAGCAAAAAAAGTAAATCAAACATGAATTGTTAATTACCTCGTTTGTCCCAGTGGTCGTTAACAAGACTGTTAGACGTGAGTTCTTGGGTACGATACCCTACTCGGGTACTGTGTCATTGAATTCTGAGTAGATTTTTGTAGGTTCGCCCCCTATTACATGGGACTTAAACATAAAGCCTCGTGTAGATTTTTGTAGGTTCGCCCCCTATTACATGGGACTTAAACATAAAGCCTCGTGTAGACTAGCGCGACGCGACTCACAAAACAATTTCTAAGAAAACTTCACTGTAGAACAATTACCGGTGTCACGTCGCGCCAGTCTGCGCGAGGCTTAACAGGAGGTGATATGTGGGAGTCCAGAATACCATACGTCCTCTACCAAACCTTGGTGGGGGGATGTTATGCTATATTTACTATCTTCTAATTTTATTTCTTCAACCATTATATGTATGCGAACTTTCAATTAAGCTTGAAAACAGTCAAGTGACATTTCGCAGTCAATGACGTAAGCTTCCTCTGTAGTCTATGATTTCGTCGCCATCCGGCAGGTACTAAAAAATGATTGGGTAACAGTACCATTCGATCACGGATAAGGATTTATTTGAAGGAAGTTACCAGTCAGTATTAGATATTCTAGAATGTAAGTACACGGAAATGATGAAAAAGGTAAGAAAGGGAATGAAGCCGAAGGACATGAACCTGGGAAAACTCTTGATAATAAATTTATTTATTTACGAAAATCTTACCTACAACTACCATTACAGATCTGCGATCGATAGAGGGGCCTTACATGCTAAATCCTTAATCTACATCTTATAAAATTACATACTATATCTTAAATCTTAACCTACATCTAAATAACATATAATATATAATGTTATGCGAATTCACTCAAGTTGCACCACAATACATCAACCCTCTCGTGAACCTCGTTCACCACTCGCATGTTTCTAGTGAGAGGAGTTCTCGCCAGTAGGTTGGTTCTGGCTGCAGGCTCAGCAAGCAGGGGTGGGCGTCGCCGCCTCCACACGTATCGGTCTGGCACGCAAATGTGTGTAGTTTATTATAACGATTTAATGTTATAACGTAGGAATGAGGAAAATGTCTTGAGGAAAGTATGAATGCGGATGGCTATAAGAGTAGGGGAAGACCAAAGAAACGATGGATGGACTGTGTGAAAGATGATGTGGATAGAAAGGGGGTGACTACTGAGATGATGACTCTCTCTATAGTCATCATCTATGTAAGAAAGGGACATGTTGTGCCGACCACAAATAATAAGGGCAGGAGAATGATAAGTTATTATGAAAATTAAGAAGGACTAAATAAATGATGGGTGGATATAAAATCCACATACAAGTTACAATATAGAACTCGTGGCTAAGTAATAATAGCCGCACGGGTCGATCTGACAGGTTAAGCTACTCTTGCCGGGGTTGGTCCGTGGATGACCATCTTTACAAACAGAGACTCCTCCGTGCCTCGGAAAGCACGTCAAGCCGTTGGTCCCGGCTGTCATTCGTGGATCTTTGACAGTCATTACGGGTCGTCAAAAGCCCGAAAGTCTGACAACCAGTCTTACCAAGGGGTATCGTATTACCCAGTTACTGGGTTGTGGAGGTCAAATAGGCAGTCGCTTCATGTAAAATACTGTTATTCAGCTGCATCCAGTTAGACTGGAAGGAAGCCGACTCCAACTTAGTTGGCAAAAGGCTAGGCAGATTGATTGAACGACCATATTGAGAGGAGGGCAAAAAGATATTTGGAATTTAGAATGAAGCGACAATAAGCTCACAAATAATCTGTTGTTAGTGATAATTGTGATTATAATGATACAACAGGCATCACGTTGGACCTTGGCGTGTCTGATGAAGCGATAGCCGGCATAAAGACCAATTAATATAATATGTATACACAATCGTGAGCTACGAACACGAACATTATTATCTACTAGTTTCGCCCTGCTGAATATCGGGATAATAAAGTAACCCAGTACCCTTATTGCGCAACTTATTTTCATAAACAATTATGCCTAATTTGCCTTTTTGGCCTCGCACAGGTTGTATTTTTTTTTTAGTCTAGAATGCTCCTTTTTATTTTTATTAATGTTTGTTCCTTTTTTTTTATTATGTTTTGTATTTCCTGTGCGTGTCCCAAATAAAATATTTTCTTACTTTCTTTCTTTTAATTTGCTTCCTTTTGACAGTTCAACAACATTCATTTCGTTATTTACGTTATTGAGAAGATTTTTTTTTACGAACTTATGAAGCAATGGATTGGTAATCTGTTTCAAATCGAAAAAAAATGTGATTGATTCTGCATTACGCAATAAGGGGTACAGGTTTCATTTTGTTCCGTGTAAAAAACCTGATATTAAGCATCTACAAACGTATATACTGTCTGTTATCTGTTTGAAATCGAAACAGATTGTGTTGTATTACGCAATTAGGGTACAGGTCATAGTCTACTCATGTGCCAAATTTCGTCCAAATCCGTTCAGCCGTTTTAGCGTGAAAGTGTAACAAACAAATTCACTTTCGCATTAAAAATAAGTTATGATAGTTAGGAATATTCTATTAATATTTCTGACATTTACGGGAGAGCAACCAATTGAATGGGTTTTTTTAATTGAAATGTCAGCCGATCCTATATACACCGTGAAATGTTAGTCGTCCTACAAAAGCTGGGCTGCTTTTGAAGGACGACTAAAATTTCAAAAAAAAAAGATATATTTGTTTCAATTTTTTAATTGCTCCTAGAGGTGTTGGGTACATTGTAAGGCCCTTTGTAAGACGATTAAATTTTCATGGTGTATATCAATTTTTTTTTTTATGAATGTTTATTAGTCACTGGATACATGAAGTGGGCAGCTTTTGCAAGACGACTAAAATGTCACGGTGTATAATCAAGTACGTTCGAGCTCAGCACTAGCACTTGTGACTACTACACCAACGAGGCAGACAAACACACATTTCACTTCCTTATTAATTATCATAATTATTCATACAATATGCACATCACTTTATACAGGTATTTTTCAATTATTAATATCAAGAAAATCTTCATTGTAATTACCATACGCACATAATATTTCATAGTATTGCATCTACATGGTCGTAAAACAATAATACTTAGTAAATAATTATTTATTGCACACGTGTTATAAAAATTCGATTTTCCTTCCGTATTGCACGCTTTTTTTTATACAGGTTGGTTCTCTTTTTAAGCTTACTAGCTTCTCCCTGCGACTTCGTTCAGGTAGAAGTCGTAAGATAAGTAAAACAATACTGAAATGATCGTCATCATCTGCCTGCATTTTTTTTTATAGTGGGCTTGCAGTCTGACCAGATACTGTTGTGGATACTGAAATAATAGCCACATTTATTTAAACTCTCGGTCCCCGACCCCCCGCGTCACGTCGTATCGCCCGCTCGCGCTATCTATTACTTCGATTTTGCTTAGCGTTCTCTCTGACTTCTTTTCTTGCTCGGCTCCTAAGGGTCGTAGCGTGATGTTAAATAGTCTATAACCTTCCTCAAGAATTGGGCTATCAAAATTAAAAAGATTTTTTGAAATCCTACTTGTAGTTCTGGGATTAGCGCGTTCAAACAAAAAAAAAACAAAGAAACTCCCGCTTCTTCCATATTTCTCTATCAGTCGTCATCTCATAGTCACCCTCTTTCTAGCCATATCATCTGTCACAGTCAATCCATCGTTATTATGGTCTTCCCTTACTCTTAAAGCCATCTACATTTATAGTCAATATTTTCTCCACGACGATTTAACTAAATTATCCCCAAGGACCGCCGCCGGTTCTGTGCTTCTCGCTTCCAGCGGATTCCCGCCGCGACTTTCCCCCGGTCATCGATCCACCTTGCGGGAGGCCTTCCATCGCTACGTCTTCCGGTACGCGGTCGTCACTCCAGCAGAACCTTTTGGCCCCAACGGCTATCTGCGCTGCGAGCAATGTGTACCCACTGCCTACTGCCACTGCAATTTTTTATTTGTTTTTTTACAAATTATCACCCAAGGCACAAGCCAAATGTGAACTTCCTTCCAGGGACTGAATTACCCAAAAATTAAGGTACCTTTATATTTCACTATGACGTCATACCGTTAAATAAGGGTTACCGAAATATTTCAATACCGTTCTTTTTTTCAGTAGCGGAATTTTGAGGTTGCAAATGCATACCGGTATATTTTGGTAGAAGTACCAAACCTTTATAAATGTTTCGGTAGCAGTACCTTAACCTTTATAAATAGGGGTTTTCTTTGACACACCGCCGCCACACTCTGGTCAGTCGTTCACTTGCTGATTGTAACTCAGTATTGTTTTTCATTTCCGATCGAAAGGACACGACTGTGTAAGCAACCGCGCCGCATCGTGTCGCATGTTTTTCGGTACCGAAATCATGTAAAGGTTAAATAACGGTTTAGCCCAACCTTTATTAATAAAGGTATCTGTATAGCTCAACCTTTATTTTAATCCGGTACCGGTATATTTTTGAGGTATCTTCACCTTTAACCGTAACCGCTTTCAGTCCCTGCTAACTTCTTTTCTTGTAAGATTTTTCAAACACTTTTACAATAATTATTTATATATGAATTTGTTATGTATAAAACAATTACCTACATATCCTGGAATTATCCTTATTAATTTTATAGATATATCGCCGTAGATAATAGTTAATTACATCGATAGATACCTTATATGGCATGCTTTGAAAATGCCCTCACGAGTAGCGACTCTTAACTGTCAGGGACATAATACAATAGTCTGTGTGGTATTGTAAGGAAAATTAATCGTTAAGCACATTGATTATCAACTTAAACGTCGTTCTTTACAGTTGTATGAGACAGACATCCCTACTACCACATTGCTGCATAATTGCCCCATAATGTTCCCACTGCTGGGACACAGACCTACTATTTTTCATCTGTGTAAGCAAACAAGTCTTGTTTCCTTTGCCTAAGATCACATACATGAGCTACCTTCAGATCCTTCTGTCTGATCTGACTAAAATATATATATACCGTGTGTGGCTGTTATGGTCTCAAGATAGATCGCTTACGACGACGCCAGAACGATTAATATTAGAAGCAAATAATTGAAACTGAACAGGCCGCAGGACATACCGATCTGGTCCAGATTCTTCGATTTAGTTTGATCTCTCCGTGTGCCTTAAACACTCTCACAGACCGAGGGCCATGTCAAAACCTTGTAAGACCAGTTCTACTGCCTCCTCCATCGTATCTCATTGTTTTCTCTGATTGTTCCAGGATGTCTACCCTGCTGTTCTGGCAGGGCAAGGGGAAGCAGAACGGCGCTCCGAATGGCAGGACGTGGATACATGCGCCTGATGCCCTCGTGAAGGGCCATGTCGCGTACCTTGTTAAGGTATGTAATCTACTGGTTTGATATTAATGTACGGATTTGATATTAATTTACTGGTTTGATATTAATGTACGGATTTGATATTAATTTACTGGTTTTATATTAATGTACTGAATTGATATTAGAAGTATGTAGTAGAGCAATTTCTGTAGTAGTGTTTTATGTATTTAACTCAGCGACCGAAAAAGAAATACCACGATACGCGCCAAATGAGAATCATCGATGAAGCCAATAAGTCTGCTAGGCTGAAATGGAAATAGGTGAAGTCAGTGATGGCCGGACTGCAAAGTGTCGAGTTCGAACCCAAGGCCCGCACCTCTGACTTTTCGGATTCAAGTCCGTATTGTTTAATAATCACTTGCTTCAAAAACGGTGAAGGAAAAAATCGTGAAGAAACCAACATGCCTGAGAGATATTTCTCGATGGGATGTGAAGCCAAGTGAGGAGCCCAAGGGCGGCGTAAAAATTCTGACACCAGGTCAGCTACTAACCGCACGAAAAAGAAGAATAGGAATAGGTAAGCCATATTTTTGGAATGCAGCTAAATGTTTAGGCAACAGTGAGTCGTCACGCTGTGGGAGGTTGAGGCAGGCCTAGGAAACGATGTAAAAGCGTTCATGATGGATTGGTCAGAAAACGTAATATAGAAAAGAATGAAAGGCTGTGGGGAAGACAATTGCCCAGCAATATTCACATTAGAAACTCGTCCGGAGAAGTAGATACTGACGACATTACGTCAACGCTGGCTGTCACTGAAAACCAATGCTGGAGCTCTGTCTCGCATATGGTCGCAGCATTATACTAAGCGATGGTCGTTTTGCGTGGATGTTCTAAGCACTGTTTATTTTATTAACTGCCTATGTGATAAATAAATTACTGTACCTACCTGACTTGATTTCCGTACGTCTTTTCTTCTTTTTTTTTTCGGGTGACCACTGAAAATCAGCGCTGGGCTGTGTTGCTGCAGTGCTATGGGGAACCCCCATAGCACTGCATCATGCTGAGTGAAAGCCTTCTTGTCACAGTCATGTCGTGCAGCTGCCGACTAATTTCTGTTTTACGCTCGTGATTTATTAAATTATGTACTTTTTGTTGTTTTCGTTTACTCTTGTCTTTTATGTACTCGTGTCTCTGTGACAAATAAACCTATTTTTCTTTCTTTCTTTTCGTGTAGGTATATATTCTTTCTTTGCGTCATGTTTACCGCAAATAAACGTATTTTCTTTCTTTCTCTTCTTTTACCGCCATACCTTTTACTGACGCCGGAATTATTAGGGGATAGTATTTTCATCTTTGCTTTTGCTAAAGCCAGGGGGCGACGGGATGTTATAGCCTAGACTGGCCATAAAAACAAAAGCCTGTCGATCTAACAACAAACAATTGATAACGTTATCATTGCACGTGCTAATAGCAGATGGTCCGTATCTGTGGTATGCAGGGGGCGTAGCGCAAACGTCAGTGGTCTGCGGTGTTATCTAAGCACTAGTCTGTATCATGGCTGGGTTTAAAGCTCGGAAGTTATTGGTAAACCAGAACATCAAGCGCAGGCTACACTGGGAACGAAGCTAAGTTCGTTTATTTTCGCTCTACCGTGTCTTTTCATACTTTGGTCATAGTTCGCAGTGTAAACGGAAGTATGTAAACACGAGGTAGCTACATGAACGAAGCTAAACGAACTTAGCTTCGTTCCCAGTGTGGCCTGCGCTTCATGCAGCAAGGGATAACATCTACATATCGGCTTGCAATAGACGTCTTAAATGCCTTTGACATTTTTTATATATATTCAAGAAATTTAGGTCGGGCAAACGGACTTTTAAAATCAACTTAGGTACAAAAAAAAATTGTCTATGGAAGAATTTGGGGGAATTGTCTATCATAAATGTACTAAGTATCGTCACGCGTGGAGGCTGTTTGATAGCACCCCCAAATTCTTCCTGTCGGCGTGTGGACCTTGTTGAGACGTTTTGAGAGCAGTGGTGATGAAGTAATTTAGATAAAGTAAAGCGCCTGTTAGGGTTCGAACCTACGACTTATAAGTTCTCGTATGTCACGGCCGTTACCACTTCAAAAATTTCAAAATTCAATTCAAATTCAAAATATTTTTATTTCACATAAACCTACATCGGCACTTATGAAACGTCAGAAGTTAGGTGCACAGTTATAATTGGACGTTTCCTAAGGAGAAGAGCCGGCAAGAAACTCCACGGTTACTCTTTTAAAAATAATTGGCTTTTACAATTCTTTCAAATAACAGTGTGACTAGGTATGGGAGGACAGTGTAGGTCTTTCAATAAGTTCCAGGTACTTAAGAAAATAGAAAATGGGCACTGCTGGGACACCGCTGTTCTTTATGTAAATAATATATTTATTTGTAGTTTTTTGTAATAGTTATATGAATGCAAATATTTAAATAAATATTTTCCACAATTTTCGTTATTGCACCTACTTTCTACGGTTTGTCTCTGCATAACCCTAAAGCTCTGACCGAATAAAAAACCAAAACAGAGCGCTGGGAACAATACAGGGAAGCATGCCAAAACCACAATCACTATAATCAAACTACACCTCACTAAGTGCACACAATTTTACGAAACCGGTTTCTCGTCACTGTTGACAGCGCTGACTTGGTTTTTATTTGTTCTGAGCCCTGAGGTTGACTGGTAGAAATTGCCTATAGTATTAAGTCCGGCCCCTGTACATTTCCGAATCTAGGTGAGATGCAGATCAAGAGCTTCCCATAAAAAAAAATGTGATGGCACTCCGGGAGTGCCGACAGAAGTGAAAACTTAAACAAGATCGCCTTGATGGAAAAAAAACATTGTATAGAATATTGGTCCGTAACTTTATATACTTAAATAAAGAGCACAATCGCGTTTACAAAAAAAAAAACTTCCGAAACCTTTAAAGTAAAAATACTTGCATAGAACATTGATCTGTAATCTAATATAAATAAAGAGCACAATCGCGTTTACAAAAATGAGGTGTCGTAACAGTGTCGCGAAATCAATGGGTTAGTCCCATCTCAAAAATGCCCAGCGCGCCTAAAGAAGTTTTCACTTCAAAACTAAAATAAAACAATATATAAACAGATGCTCAAAAATATATTATTGATTGATAGATCTCTCACGGCCCTACCCTGACCCGTATATCTTTAAATCAATAATTAAACAAGTAGCCGCCATTTTAGTTATTAATTGTACACGTTCACACTTACAAGCTATTGTTTTATTATAATTGTTTTGTATCGTTTAGATTTTAACTTCCTTTAAAGATAAAGTTGATTTAATGGTTGTCACACACTGCTTTACGAGGTATTATTGTCAGCGGGGTAATTGTAAAATGACAGTTGATGCTGAATGTGACTAGTATAGTCGATCTCGTAATTTATTTACCATCCTAAGATTGAATCAAAGTCAAAGTCAAAGTCAAAACATTTATTTCAAATAGGCCCATGTATGGCACTTTTGAACGTCAAAATTTACAAAATAATATAATTGATTCTAGTCGCCCCTTCCAAAAGGTAGTTTTCGTATGGAGAAGAATGGGCAAGAAACTCCACCGTTAGTCTTTTAAAATGTTTTACAATAGTTTGTATTAGTACGTACATTACTTAAATAATTATATGTGAAGACGATGCACCTAGAATAAAATTACTATACCACAATAGGTAAAAAGAATTAAAAATGAAGCAACGACAGATAATTTAATTATGTGATAGATACATGGTGCTCACATATTTACAAACAGTAAAAGTAGACGATTTTCCTAATGTTTTTAAAATTAATAAGTCAGTGTGTGAGGAAGTAATCACAGAATGTAAAATCAATGTCATATAATACAAAATTATAAATTTAACAATTAAATTAGCAACCTGTTTGATTTTGTCTTGATTCTAAATTGTCCTATGGAGCAGGACCAGCATGTTTCCAAGCACTCTTATCTTGGATATAATCCTCTAATTTGTAATATGCTTGTTTACAAAGTGTACTTTTAATCTGAGTTTTAAATTTTCTTTCATTTAATTGCAATATGTCACAAGGTATTTTGTTGTAACATTTAACACAGTACCCCATAAAAGATGTATGTACTTTAGATAATCTGAAAAATGGTTGATCTAGTTTATCTTTATTTCTAGTATTAAAATTATGTCTATCACTTATTTTATTAAAAAGATGTGGATTTTTCCTTACATACATAATATTTTCATAAATGAATTGGCAAGGTACCGTCATAATATTAATCCTTTTAAATAGTTTCCTGAGAGATTCGAATGTCACGTGCACGTCATAAAAAGGTCTAGTGAAAGTAAAATTTACTGGGAATAGTTCTCAAACGAAGTAAAGCCATAGGGGATGATGCCTGGTCACAGAAAAAAAAAATATTTAGTCCTTCTGTCAGATAACAAAAAAAAAAATAAGACACATATTTTTTGCTTTTTCATATTAATAAAAAATGACTTAGATAAAAAGCATTAAAGTTGGGGAGTGGGGGTCGCTACGTCACAAGTAAGTATAAAATCTACATACTCGTGACGTCATGGCACATTTTAACTTAATGTATTGCCGTAATCTTTTGATTACATAAGAAAAGAAAAAATACGTGTCCAATATTTTTTAATAACCCACCTAATGGAAGAAACTTTTTTTTTTGTTATCATCCCTTTTGGTTTACTTCGTATACTTCTGCCACTTTAGAGATTCTGTCTTCTAATTGCAACAGGCATTCTGAAAACTATAGCTGATAGGTGGGACAGCCCCATACTGGGACATTGGATACGCCTACTTGCCACTGTGGCGTACTAAAAAAATATTTGTGTTGATTTTGTGGTAGATAAGTACACACGGCTACACATCAAGCTATACATTACAGTTTGCAGTTTATGCTGATCTCGCATTGTATAGTATTTCCGTACAATGCGAGGTCAGCTTATACTGGAAATGTATAGCTTGATGTGTAGCCGTGTGTACTAACACTAGTTTGTAAGTCATGTGTATGTATACTAACCAAATAGACTATACCTATGGGTCCGAAATAAAAGTATTAAGTTTTTTAACTTACGTACCGTAACGTATTTAAAACATGTCTCAATTAAATGTTCTCATCTTCCAGTTCCTCGGCTGCACGCAAGTCGACCAGCCCAAAGGCATCGAAGTCGTCAAGGATGCGATAAAGAAGCTCCAGTTCACGCAGCAGCTGAAGAAGTCGGAGGCCAAAGATGGTGCCAAATGCAAGAAGGTCGAAATTACCATATCTGTCGATGGAGTTGCGATACAGGTTAGTTTTTTCTTCAACCTTATTAAGACCAGGTACTCCAATGACAATTTCCACGCAAGCTCCGCCCCCATACACCCCGCCACTCCGCTATGTGCTAAACACTAATACATCAGTAATAAAGTTGAATATCGATTGCGCTCTTTGGTCGTGTTCGAGCACAGAACTAAATGTCGTTAGTCTCAATTCTTATTTCGTTTATAACTAAAGTAATAAATAAATCTAGAGAAAAAATATCGGATAATAAACTATATTTTCTTACTGTCAATAATGATTTTATACATAAAAGCTGAGTAATCATTTTTTTTTTTTCAAATAATATTTAAAAAAAGACATATTTTCGATTAAAAAATTAATCGAACGAAAGTGTTCCAATTACGTAACTGTCTTATATTTGGAAAGAAAAAGATCCAAAAAATCATATATACTAAAGTTCCATTTTGATTGTGTGCGTGACTTTTTCAGAATATTAATGCAAATTAACATACAATTTCGGTTAGTAGAAGCTCGTTCGAATTAATATTAACGCTAGACTGAAAATCTTCTACATAATATTATGTATAAATATCTACAAACCATCATCATAGCTATAACTACTAAGTAATGTCAATGGCCGTTTTTTCCCAATTCGTCAACGTAAGTAACATTTGGAGCGTAGGTTTTTAAAAATTCCATGCTGAAGGCTTCAAATCGAGGATACAATCAAATGTATGTTTTAGTTTTCGGTTAAAAATAAGAGTTACGTGTTTACATTTTTGAAAACTAATTAAGGAAGATAGTTTTATGGGAAAATCCGAAATCTAGTAGAAAAAGTGGGTCTAAAAATAAATAACCAAACGTGCTATAAATTCAGACAAGACAGCACAATAAAATTGACAACTACAAAAAAAAAAATGCTTATCCCACGACTTCTCGGTCTCAGAAACGCCGCAAAATCAATGACTTTACAAACTATCCGCAGATTATAATCACTGTTACTTTCAATTCTACTGTAGATCTGTGTAACTTGGTACTATTATAGTATTCACACGCACGCACTTTGTTATGTACTGTTAGCAAAAGTGATTTGTAGACAGGTGTCTATGGTATCAATCGTGTCGTATTCTGGCTGGGTTATGCGCGTGCTAAGCTGCCAAACTCTTTGTCACCGTCATTATAAGAAAAGATTTAAATATCGAATGTTATTTATTTGGTAATTGGTTATCAGTTATTTTTAAGTAGCTGTGCCCCGCGGCTTCACCCGCAACGCTCGGCTTCTAGGGCTCGTATTTGTGCATGCATAATCAGCCTATAGCAATCCTATGCTGGGAAAAAGGCCTCCTCTTTGTGAGAGGGATTGGGCGGTAACCACCACGTGGGCCTAGTGCGGGTTGGTAGATATCACAGGACTTCGATTTTTTGGTTCTAGGACGTGCCGGTTTCCGCACGATGTTTTACTTCACCGTTTTGACAGCAGCGGTGATGAAATTATTTACACAAAGTTAAGCGCCTGTTGGGGTTTGAACCCACGACCTACAGCTTGTAAGTCGGGGCCGTTACCACCCGCACCATTGCTCCGAACCCACTGACTGTGTCCGAAATTCCGAAGGTCCAGTCCAGTCACTGTCATCGTATACACACTTATAATATATACCTTTAACTTCAAGTCAGTTAAAATGTTAAAGCCACACAATATTATCACCTGTGAAGATCACAGATGTTCCTTGTTACCCTGAATACCGATCTCTTTTGCCGCGTGTACATTTGATTTCACTTTTAACCGCATATTGTATGAGCAAACATTGTTTACATACATGAGCAATACGTAAGCGTTACGCTTGTTAATTATTATTGGGAAGGGAATGCTGAGCTGTGTATCTCGTGTTGGCACGAGAATAACTCATGCCGTGATGGTAAGATTAGTCAGTGGCCAAGATATGAGGTGACTGTGTAAGGGTGTCATCTACGGCTAAAAAAATACTGCCCTTTTTTGCGTGTGGAGATACTCTTCTGACAAACTCTATGTAAGGCTCACTTTACATTGCCGCGGAACGGAATGACAGTAATTTTTTGTACAAAGCATAATGAACTTTATGTTAATACTGTAACTTACAAATTAGATAAGAGACATATAACAGATTGCGCGTTTTCTGGAGCATTCTCGCGCATTCTCGGTGATTCCCGCAGTTACAAGCTTGTATCCAATTTGTACGTTACAAAATTGACATTTAAAGTTCATTTTGCTATGTACTATACCTGCCTATCGTTACAGAAACACGCTTCATCTACTCCGTTTCGTGACAATGTAAATTGAGCCTTACTGACGAAAACGACACAGTATTCTTCAACTACCTTCGTTCGGGGTGCTGCAGCTCTTGCGCAGTTCAAGGATACAGTCCTGCGGACGACGGTTGAATAGACAGATGGCTTAGACTGAATAAAAAAGATTACAAAAATATGCAAATCCAATAATGTTATAAAACCGACGACGTTGTCTCGTATCTTTAGAACTTTCTCTAAATCTAATAGTTTTAGACTTTTCCATATTGATTGAATTGATCAACCTGTAGGTATCTGTCATTTATCCGTCAAATGAATCAATCTATCCCAGAGGTTCTCAAACTTATTTCATCTACCGCCCACTTTGAAAATCAGGTATTTTTCAGCGTCCTCAATATTTTTAGCCGACTGATACAGGATTGCACAAATCGCGTTATTTAACAGAAACTTATTGAAACTTGATTGCTTTTAGTTTTTAAACAATCAAACAGAATTATGAACTAAATAATCGATGTTGTGTAGTGGGTAAGTTTTAATTTCAGAAAATTTTAAAAATTAATTTGATCAATTTACAAATCAGCCATCGCCCCCCTAAACCACTTCAACTCCTCCCAATTTTTTTTGAGCCCCTTACCGCCCCCTTCTAGGCCTCCAGTGCCCACAAGGGGGCGTTATCGCCCACTTTGAGAAAGACTGATCTATCCTGACAGCACTATACATACACTGTGAGCCCTTAATGTGCACATATCGAAGTGATGAATCTATGCTTCATTTCATCGAAGAAAAAAAAAAAAGAACTTACGTATAGGAGTCTTATTCAGAAATTTTACGATTATTGTAAACATTTATGAATATAAATAACAGATATTTGCTAAAAAAAAATGTTAATTTACAATTGAGGTTTTCCACAATTTTCATTTTTATGAGGACGCCTAATTGCTTTCAATCATTATGGAGCTTCTTTAATCGCGATAGATCATTTAGTTTAAAAGTCACACCGTTTTGTTTAAAAATTCAATAAAAAATATTTAAAAAAAAAATACTTATTTAGATTTCTAAAATATTTTTTCCGCCGATAAAATTCAGCATAAATTCCCTCATTTCGATATGTGCACATTAAAAAGACTCGCACTGTATAGAACTATCTTGTGCATGTGCACTTACCAGAAAATATGCAAATCATAGCATTTATCGTGTTAGCTAAGCACATAATGAACATTATATACTCAACACGTACATAATTCGCTACTTATATAACTACCATAACACTTAGCTTCATGCGATCAGCCTGCTTTTAACCGACTTTGAAGCCAAAAGAAGGGTTATGTGTTTAATGTGTGTATATATGGTGTTACATCCTAAACGGAACGAAACGACCGATTTAGATAAATATGAGGGATCTGTAGATTCCGGAAAGTGACTTGATATTGTAGAAGACAGCGGCAAAAGTGCTAAATAACAACAAATTAATCACTTCTTTCAAAGGCATCAATTAAACAATTAAAAAAAACTGTCAATGCTATCACTTAATTCCTTATTTCCTTCCATTGTTTGTAACACAAAGTTAATGAAGGTAGGTTCTAAGAAATTCTGTGTTGATGCCGATTTTTCATGCAAATATTAGCGTAGTGTTTTAAGGGCATGAAATTATTCGTCCAGCAGATTAGGTACTTCCTAATCTTAACAATGTAAAGGGGTCTAAAGATGTACTATCGCTGAAACCCATAACTAACCACTTTGAAATCAAAATCCCGTGCACACGATGACCACATGTGTTACCGCGGCCGAGCGCTGCAAGTAGCGTTGCCATCTCTAAAAATCAGAAAACCGGATTTACCCGCTACAAAAGTCAGACTTTTGGGTCCCAAGGCCGGGCGAACGTCAAAAAAAAGGGATTTTTGACTAAAAGTTCAAATAAAACATTTTTTTTACAAAAATTGTCATTTACATTTGCATATTTTTCTTTGGTAGAAACGTCCTTTAAAAGCTCAACCTCCTCAATAATTTTATCATAAAACATTGTGCAAGTTACATGTCTTTAATTAAATTCCCCAATTAACATTTATGCAACAGTTTCCAAACCTGTTTCTTTGTTTCGTCCATTGCTGGCCTATTAAAGAAAATAAAAAGCCGGACGGGCCGGACGCAGTCAAATTGGCCCGGACAAGAGTTCAAAAAACCTGACACTGTCCGGTTTTATCTGGACGGATGGCAACTCTAGTTGTAAGCAAGAATAGTCCTTACGGGGTGGTTAGTTATGGCTTTCCGCGGTGGTACCTAACATGAGCAATATGTACACTTGTACAGTCTTGGATTTGTTGTATTTGTCACGGACAACTCAATTTCAATTTCAAAATATTTTATCTCATAAAAATCTTCATTGGCACACCCTGCTGGACCAAAACCTGGATTCTTAGTACTATGGAAAAAAAAGATAGATCATACTGACAGGGGTAGTACTGGAAGTTTAGAAATTTTTGGGGTGATCCATGTCCAGCACGAACTGCTTGCTTGGTGAATAATTATGGTGCCTATGGCAGGTAGGCAGGCAATTATTCAATAAAATACCTTTATATCTAATAAATCCATGTCATCTTCTGCCTAGCCAGCTATTTTGGGGTCGGCTTCCAGTCTAACTGGATGCAGCTGAATACCAGTATTTTACATTGAGCGACTGCCTATCTTACCTCTACAATCTAGTTACTAGGTAACACGATACCCCTTGGTAAGACTGGTTGTCAGACTTTTGGGCTTCCAACTACCCGTAACGACTGTCAAAGATCTACAAATGACAGCCGGGACCAACGGCTTAACGTGGTTTCCGACGCACGGAGGGGTCTGGATATGTAAAGATGGTCACCCATCCACGGACGAACCGCGACAAGCGTAGCTTTTAACCTGATCGGTCGACCCGCGCGGCTGTTATTACGTAGCCTCGAGCTCCTTCTAATAAATCCATGTGCAACATGCAATTACGGCAAAATGCAAAACGTCCAACTATTACACAGAAAAACTAATTAGAAAGGGTAAATACCAAATAGTCGCACAATCACACAGCTGTAATCAATGGTGGTTAGCCGAGTGCGTTCGGGCGAACTCGGGCGTTTCCGCCGCTTTCACGTCACGGTGCGCAAACGCAAGGTCACGAGCGAAAAGCGTCACCGCTCTCTATTGTCAAAGCGCTCATAGGCATAGCGTTGTGACTGTCAGAATGTTTGTTTGATGACAGTCAGCTGTTTGTATGTTTTGATTATATTGCACTTATAAATGATGCCTTTATAGTCTATTCCTTAAGGCAAAATAATCAGGGTAAATGAAATGAAATTAAATTGTTATGATTATGATACGGCCGCGAATCATATTTAAATCAACATGCAATCTGATACTGACCTGCAATTTGCAAAAAAACAAAGAAAATTTGAATATAGCGGGCTACCCTGACGCATTCGTCTTAAGGGTCTTTCAAACAGGCGCGACACGCGACGCGACACAAAGACACCGCTCGTCGCGCGACGGGCGGAGCCTTTGTGTCGCGTCGCGTGTCGCGCCTGTTTGAAAGAGCCTTTAAGCCTCGTGCAAACGGGTGTGACGCGACAGCGCGAAACGACTCTAAACAATTTCTAAGAAAACTTGACGGTATAACAATGACCGGTGTCGCGTGGCGCGACCAGTCTGCACGAGCCTATAAGGCTACCTACTGTACTTAGAGAATCAATCTGAACCGACGAATCCTGTGATGTATTTGGTTTTTAAGATTTGAAGATGATCAATTTTGAGGCCGTAACTGCTACAGGATATAGTATAGATTCTGATTTGGTTAGATCAGAAGGATCTGAAGATAAAACTCGCGGATAGTGATAGGATTAGATCATCAGACTCGCATTTGATTCCTAGGTTGGTCTGCTAACATAGTACTGACTGCGTGGGCAAATGACTTGCTCGGTGGAGCTTTTTACTCGGAACGTACTTCAAATTAAATTCAAAAAAAAAAAAAGTTTATTTGCGGTACACATGACGCAAAGACGGAACACAACGACGAAAAGAAGGAAAAATATGCGTTATATCCACGCAAAACGACCATCGCTCAGCATAATGCTGCGACCCTATGCGAAACGAAGCCCCAGCGCTGGTTTTCACCGGTCGACGTGATGACGTCAACCGGTGCAACATATAATCAGAAAAATAACAAAATAAAATAATTAAGTAGGTACAATACGGCCGACAAAACTTGGCAATTCCGAACTTCGCGCAGAAGGCTGCGCAATAACATTCTTTATGAACCAAATGGTGACAAGAGGCGAGTGTGAGAGAGAGAACATGCGCGACAGTTCGTAGAGCCTATGTTCAGACCTGCCAAGTTATGTCGGCTGAATGGGGATAAAAACTGCCACTTGCTCACTTCAGATGGCGCTGATCTCTAGCGTCTAATAATATGACAGCTAGCCATACATTTAATGTAAACAAGCGACTTCTTTTACGCATAAATAATTACTGAGCCCAGTTGCGCAGCCGTTTGCTGCAAAATATGTGCACGTGTTTGCCAAAGATGTTATAAGAAGAAAACTGTGGGAGAAGTTCTCCGAAAAAAATTGGAATCCGGTATTTCGTCGAGACGATGTGCTATCCTTTAAACCTTTTATGGGATGTTTTTGAATGGAATGGAATTTATAGGTGATGCTCCCAAGAGAACTAAGTCTGTTTTCATTACATAAAGACAATTTTGATGTGATATTGTGTAAATTACAATAAAGTATGTGTGTGTTTATACTATCATATTAGATCAGTGCCAGAAGTGCTATCTCTGAGGTTTTTCAGTCAGGAAGATCATGCCCGGGTTGGTTTTCAACTATGATCAGGTTATGTCTATCGTACGCTTCCAGTCTTTAACAAAAAACGAACTTAAAGTCAACATACACAAAATAACCTATAAATTATAAAACTTTCATAATTTATTGACTTTCCACTAAAGCTGCTTTTTTACCAGTGGTAGATGCTTCCCCTATTCTTAGCTCATCTTTTAATAGTGCTACACTCCAAGTCTCATACTTATTTATCTAGTTTTCCTATAATATGTGAACGACACAAAAGTAAACATAAACAACAATGGCGGTTTAAAGACGTACAACTGTGCTGCCACCTGTTATGAGCTTTCAGTTTTTAACCTCATTGTACCAACACATCCATTTATTTACCAAAGCCATAGATACATATTTCTATGACCGAAACCCACATATTTAGGTACATACTTACCCCCTATTTTTTTGTATTACAGGAGCAAAGATCAAACAATATCATGTACCAGTTCCCTCTTCATCGGATATCCTACTGCGCCGACGACAAAGGGGCCAAGAAATACTTCTCGTTCATCGCGAAAGGTGGCAGCACCGTCAACGCGGTGAACGGCCATGATGGCCCGGCGGAAAAACACGAATGTTTCGTGTTCATTTCGACTAAATTGGCTTCAGAAATCACGCTTACCATTGGACAGGCGTTTGATTTAGCTTACAGGTACGTCTACAGAAAATAAAATAGGTATTTTTCTTAGCTGTTCCAGCGTTGCTGTTCCGGTTTGAAGGGTATGCGGCCGTTCACATGGCGATGTGTTGTACCTACAATATTTTGTGGTAAAAAACACTACAAAATGAAACTTATCGTAAGCCATAAAAAAGCTTATAATATATAGTCTTTTGGTCTTAAATCCAAAACCTTAAAAAGCTGGCAACTAAGGATGTAACGATACATAATTTTCCCGATGCGATACCGATTATTTTAGTAAATAATCGGCAATACCAATGCCGGTATCGATAGCTTAGTAGATAATAAATCAAATAAATAATGAAGTATTTACCTCGGGCGCTTGTCACAGAATCACGAATAGCTGTGACGTGAAATAGGCACGAAACAATACATCGTTCAGCCAACGCTCAGCAAACTGCAAACACTGCCGTTTGCCGTGTTGCTATGTCGCTAAGTATGCGCTGCGTGGTTCTCCTGCCAGTCCCGCCTGCGACGGAGCGACATGTTTGATATCAGTTTTATATAATCGGCGATGCCGATATTGGGGCAACAATTAAAGTGCATCGGCACTACTTATCATAAATTTGAGTAATGTCCCCCCATAAAAATGTCATACTGGGGCCTCCAAAGCAATTGGATCACAGAAATTTATTAAGTCTTTGGGTTGGATAAACCTTTGTGCGAAAACTAACTTAATGAAGGTTTTAAAGAAATCATTGTATGACCTTGTGGGACAATGATCGACCCTTTTGGTGTTGGTACCTACATACTTATAATAATAATACAGCCTCTTATTGTCCCAGTGCAGGGCAAAGCCCTCTCCTCTTACAGAGAAGGCACGAGCATTGCTCACCACGCTTGCTTAAGACGGGTTGCCGATTTCAAACTTATATATTAACTATAAGTCCAGGTTTCCTCACGATGGTTCCCTTCACCGATGTTAGTAATGTCCAAGATAAATTCAGAAAGTAGGTACACAATTATGAAGAAGTCGCATTAGTACCTACCTACCCGGATTTGAAACCACAACTTCGTGTATGAGAAGCGAGGCCTTAAAACTACTGAGCCATCATGACTTTTCCTGTACTTACTTAATAAGTTTATTTCCGAGAGTTTACTGTGACTTCAAAATGGTCTGCGAAAATTGCAGCCAAAGAAATATATGTCTGACAGTTAAAGCTGTGAACTGTTCGAAAAAAAAATAGCGTCCAGCTGTTGGCCGCCAAATGCACGCACACTAGAAAAGCACAATGACGTGGCGCGAGTGTAAGACGTAACTGTCACGCACACTAGCATAAGAAAGTTGGTTTATTTGTTTTAGTTCTTTTGCAATGACACTATTATATAGACCATACTCAAATAATCAAAGACTATAGCTATGTTTTATGATGAACTTTTCGACCTTTCAGCCTAAAAAACAAAATAATTTTCTTTATTACCTTGATTATACAGGGTGTCAACCAAAAAAAAATCTGCTGTTTCATAGAAAAGTGCAATACCTACGCGGTCAGTCATAATCTATGGAAAAGTAGTTTTTTTTTAATAACCGACGAAAAATTTCAACGCAGGGGGGTTCAGAATCATGTACTGAATCCATGGTAACAGTTTCCGCATCGATGTCCCTGCCACCCTGTTGTTATTTTGACTATTTTTGATAGACTCTTTTTCCGACTCTAACCAAATAACAAAATAGTTCTTGCTTGGGTAGCCCTATCCAGACGAAAAGTCAAGAAACTTAATTAATAAAGTTTGTAACAATTCCTTACCTACATCATTATAAATGTTAATTTCTGTACATTCCAGACGGTTCTTGAACGACAACGGCAAATACATCGAGATGCAGAAGATGCAGCTACAGAATAAGAAGCTAGAGCTACAGATGAATACTTACAAAAATCGTTTACAGGTAAATATTATACACAATTTTTATCTGGACATGAACAAACAGTGGTTGAGCCAACCCTTTCCACACACGTGGCTGTCGTAAACAGCTGCACGGGTCGACCATCTTTACATACCGAGACTCCGTCGTGCCTCGGAAAGCACGCTCTAAAGACAATTTCCACGCAAGCTCCGCTCCCATAGTGCTAAACGCTGCACGATGCATGCTTACATATTATAAAACAAAGTCCCCCGCCGTGTCTGTCTATCTGAACGCGATAAACTTAAAAACTTCCGAACGGATTTTCAAACGGTTTTCACTAATGCACGGAGTGATTCATGAGGTAGGTTTCATTACGGTTTTGTGTATTTTTTTTTATTTCGGCCAAATATGACGATTATTGTCGAAGTTGTCGAAAAAAATCATGCCGACTGCTTTTGCCGTGCGCAAATTGATGTTCTACAGGATTTAAGATCTTAAAAAGTTCAACAAAAAGTCCGCGATAGCTTAAGTCTATCTTCTAAGGATGACCCACAATAACAATTTTTATCTTCAGAATTTCATTAAAATTTTATTGTTATTTCCGAAGCTGTTTTGACCAGTATCATATTAATCCTATCTAATAAAATATGTTATTTAATTTGGGCATTTAATTTAGGTTAAAATATGCCTTGACATCATATCATTTAAATTAATAGTTTAAAAGATATCACTGATTCAAAATTACGCGTATCAAAGTAATTTTGGTTGACGGCAACGCGGGCGCAGCGGTAGGAGTCAATGACCTTTTCCTCGGCTACTAGGTATGAAATTCCAGTAGTACGTTCCCGTGGGATATTTTCCGAAATATAAGCGGGCAAAAGCTAGTCAGTAATAAAGTTGAATATCGCGTGCGCTCTTATAACGAAAATAATAATTGACCTGGGGAAAAAATATCTTGTGGCTGGATAATAAACTATATTTTCTTACAGTGAATATGTCTTATTTTAGGCATAAAAGCGGAGTAATCTTGATTTTATTTAAGTCGTTCGCCCCGGCTGTCATTCGTGGATCCTTTGCAATCGTTACGGGTCGTCAGAAGCCTGAAAGTCTGACAACCAATCTTACCAAGGGGTATCGTATTACCCAGTTGCTGGGTTGTGGAGGTCAGATAGACAGTCGCTCCATGTAAAATACTGGTATTCAGCTGCATCCGGTTAGACTGGAAACCGACCCCAACATAGTTGGGGAAAGGCTAGGCAGATTGATTTTGGTTGTCGTAACTCGTAAATGTTATGCATAGTATGCCTATGCATAACAAAATTAAAAAATTAGGCATAATTGTTTACGAAAATAAGTTACGCAATTATGGTAGTGGTCAAGTACACCCACATTATATTTATTTTTAAATGTCGCAGCATCCTTAGATAGGAGCCTTTTGGCCTCGTACAGGACTTTCTGCTTTTATTTCCATTTTACTTTGTTTTTAATTTATGTTTCTATAACATTTATTATTCATTGATTTTTTTTTTAATTGTTCCACTATTTTCCGCTGGCCTTTCGTGGCGTGCGTGCCACGATATTCTACGTGCTGTTTAATTTTTTTTAGTTCATAGTTACGTAGGTAGGGCTACTATCCGTCCGGATTTGTCCGGACTTTTCGATTTAAGGGGATTTTCTTTAAAAAAGATAAATGATTACTGAAAAAAATAAGATTAAAAAAAAATTAATATCCGGACTTTTTTGCAAATTTCAGGCTGCTTGTCAAAACTTTTCAAATTTCGAAATGGTAACCCTATGTTACGTAGGTAGGTCAGTTTTGTCTTGAAGGTACCTACCTACTTTTTTCTTTATAAAGATGATAGATTTATTATTATGACACAGATATTGTGTGTTTATTCACAACACAACACACACACTTATGTATGTCACAACAATTATTTGTTTTTGTGAGCTTTTTTATAAATAATATTCCTATCTTTTGTTACATAACCTTTAATTTATTCTGATACCTAATTTATAAAAACGGACACACTTCCCTGTTTATTATTCTCGCGTATGACACTCGTGGGTTGTAGCTGAAAATCAGCGTCAGGTCACCTGACATTATGCTGAGCTGAGGCCCTTTTGGCATTATAATCATTGTTTTCTGTTTTTTATAGTTATAAAGTGTATTTTTCTGCTGTAATGCCAATAAACGCATTTTTCTTTATTTTTTCTTTACCATTGCCTAATTCCTATCACTTGTTTCACCAATTCCAGGAGTTATCAAAGATCACGTACAAAGATGACCTCTCGGCTTACCTCTCTCGGAGCAAACTGTCAGACATCACAGAGTTCAAGCCGCCGCCTGAACTTGAGAAGCAGATCGCGTCTCTAACCATGGCTAACGGATTTGCCAATGGTAGTAGCAACGGTAATGGAAATGGGAATAAAAATATTGAGATGGGTAAGTATCTTTATTCTCTTCTTTTTCCAATGGTTAATGATTAACTTGTACCCTAATTGCGTAATACACGATCAATCAGAATTTGAATTGTTTTGAAACAGATTGCTAATCTATTGCTTCATAATTAATAATTGGAAAAAAAACAGCTCAAAAACGTAAATAACGCAATGAATGTTGTTGAACTGTCAAAATGAAACAAATTTCTCATAATCGTTTACGAAAATAAGTTATGTAAATAAAGTACTGGTGTCAGAGTTTTTATGCCGGCCATGGGCCTCCGATTTGGCTTCACATTCCGTCGAGAAATATCTCTCAAGCATGCCGGCTTCGTCGCCATGTGTACCTTCACGGTATCTTTAAAGTCAGGGAACTAGATTGATAAGCAAATTAACTATTACAGCGCTAGAACGATCTTTTGGTGTGTGGCTAAAATTGGAACTAACGACAAACAAGATGGCGGCTTCTTGTTTATTCAGTACAATTTCTGTGACAATTTTACAAATGTGTATTATCCTAAAATCACAACTGTAATTCTTTGTCAGTCGTATGAAATGATAATTACACGGCATAGTGACGTAATGTGTCAATCTGCTCAACAATCAAGTTCCTTAACATAACAATATAATTATCATAATCGGTGTTCCCACTGCTGGAAGTCAAGCCTCCGCTTCGTTAAAAGGAGTGAACTGTAATGCACCATACGGGCCTAGTACGAGTTGGTGAATGTTATGTGTCTTCAAGTTTAAAAGTTCTAGAAAAAAACCAACCCAAAACGACGATGACCCAAACCCTCTCAACAACCACATCGGCCATTTTGAAGTTTACTGTACTACGTACTACAACCACATCGCTACTGTGGTTCGACACTATTGCGATTATCTATTAAACTAAGCGTCCTATCTCTTTCATTCTTGGGGTATAGTAAGCACGAAAGACAGAGCTAACAATAAAACAGGCCATGCTACCAATATTTAAACGTCAAAACTAATCCATGGCACTCGAAAGTAACCTTCCAGATTATCCAAAATGGCGGAAATTCGCAAATATTGCGAATTTATATATTTATGTTTTTTGCTCAAATTAATCATAATATAAATGAAGGGATATGGGACAAACTTTAATACGTGCCTGCCAGGCTTCGAATCTACGACCTGCGACTTATAAGTCGAGGCCATTATAACTGAGCCACCACATCTCTTTGAGTTGTTGAAGCATTTTTAACCGACTTCAAAAAAAGGAGGATGTTCTCTATTTGAAAATGTTTGTTTTTATGTATGTTCGGACATAACTCCGTCATATATAGACGGATTTGCAAAGTTCTTTTGTGTTTGAAAAGGTATGCTCTCGAGGTGGTCCCCTATAAACTTTATTAACTTTGCTTGGGTACTTTTTGAGTTAGCTTCAATAATACGTATTTTTTCCACTTAGTCTATATAGATGATGTTATAATCTTGTCACTGTTATTTACATAGCAGGTAATGGTATTAGAATTTCTGTGAGGTAACCTAAAAAAAAATAACAGTACAAAGTGAAAAATTATTTTATTTCAGAAGTCGGTGGCAAAAAATTAAAATTCAAAACGAAAGACACCGACTTCGAAAATAAAGTTATTTTTCACTTTGCAGGGTTTTTTTTTTTTGGTAGTTGGTTGGTTTTTTTTAAAGTAATATTCCTACATTGTCCGTAGGCACAGACGCGTTGTCAAACAACTCGACGGACACGTTCAACTCCAGCAACGACAACAACATGTTGTTAGCAACGCCGCCGCCACAACACAACGGGAAGCACAGCTTTGGCATTGGGTAAGATACCAGCGGCTTAATATCTGCCGATCTATTCTGTAAAAATCTTACCGTGATAAACTAACGTGAATGTGAGATTGAAGTGAGCAATTTTTTTTGTAACATGGCAACTCGCAGTTTTGACCACTAAGGTCTTGGCTGCTTAACCGGACTTTCCTGTGTTCGCCTTAAGCTACTACACTTAGAGCCTCCAGCCAGGAGCAAGTAAACTATTATAAATTAAAGCTAGGTGAACGCTCACTAAGGGCACCCCCTGTGGGGTACGAACCTCGGCTTAGGGCGTCGGCGGGACGACAGCAAGAGGGGACAGGCTGGATCAAAATTTGGTTATCATCATGATTATTAGGCGGGGTATTTAAACCTACGTGCTCGGCTGCAACAACTGCTGGCACCTCGTTTCCGAGCAAGGGTCGGGGGGGAGTATCATTTACTCGGGGACACGGTCGCGATCGCAAAGGACCTCGGCGGCGAGGTCGGAATGACGGGAGGCGTCTGTGTTTCTTCACTGTACTTGTGGCCCTATTCTTTTCCTGGAGGAGTGTAATGGGGTCATCTGGGTCGAAAAGGGAAATGAGCAAAGAATTTTTAATGTTTTTATTCTATATTCACGAAGACGCTTCCGCGGGTACAGCTATATTAGTGCCTATTCTATACGATGTACTTTTTTCCGACTTCTACGCGGAGGAAGTCGTAGGCAAAAGCTAGTTACTTAAAAAGCAAATAAACCATCGATTTAATAACTTTTCTTCACTATGTTACTGCAAACTATGTAACAGTACCTGGGCGACCGAGCTTTGCCCTGATGAAAATAGAGAATGCTCATTTAGTAATATAGGAAAGTTAATACATACTAATTCCATGCTGCCATGATAGTAGCTACCTACTAATTCCATGCTTTCATGTCATTATTCTAAGGTAGCCATCTTATTCTACACTTTGGGCGACCAAGCTCTGCTCGGATGAAAATACCGAAAAAAAAATAATTCTTAGATATGAGCCCTAGCTAGATTAGTTTTTCGCCCCCATAAATCCCTATATTGCAACTTTCATCGAAATCATAAGCCGTTTTCGAGCACGTGCTTACAAATATATATTTAAATTCAAATATCGCTCGTTTAATAGTATAAGATAGGACACAGTTTTACTCTTTTTCACAATTGAAAAATGTTTTCAATCATTGAAATAATCATCATATTCCTCCCCTTGTACCATGTTACGTGGGGTTGGCGCACCCGTTTTCTTCTTCCATTCTCCTGTCAACCGTCACGTTATTATTCACTTTCATATCCTTCCTCACACAATCCATCCATCTTTTCTTTGAAATAACCAAATAAAGTATTTTGTGTTTTCCAGCAAATTCCTGGGTGATTTGTCGTCAAACAAGAACCCCTCTGTAGGTACCAAGCTTGAAGGTCTGGTGCTACACTCTGATTCAGACAGTGGTAAGTTACTAAAGTATCGAATATAGTAAAACTATAATTATTAAGGATAGCAATTTAATTAGTTTTAATTACAACCTTAGCTGTAAACAACTGAAAAGCTTTATTAAAACTTTCTAAGAATTTCTCAATAAATTGCCACACTAGTTCTTTTTTTGCACTGACAATCTTTTTTCACATTCTACCACAGAGTATCCCAACTCGACGCAGACAATGTTGTTATTTTTAAATAAACATTTTCGTACCATTCGTTTCAGACTTCGACCCGCGTGCGTTCGAGTCGGAGCCGATGTCTCGATTCTCAGCGCCGTCACACGACAGCGCACTCACTACCACGCCGCCGCTTTGTAAGTATTACAGTTTACTCAGCTTTTTATAAGCAGTATCATGATAACATGACCCTGAGATAATCCGTCCCCGAATAGACCTAGTCAACTGGACCCAAGAGAACTGGACCCCGACAACTCAAGCCCATGAGAGCTCGACCCCGACAACTTAACCCCAAATCGTTCCTGACCACTCGACTAGGCGATCCCAGAATAAATATTATGACCAACTTCATTTGTTAACCACCTGCAATAACTACAATATTCTATTGTATGTGATATCATTCGAAATGTCGACGTAATTCCAAATAATAGTTACATAAATAAATAATCATTTATTTCGACTCATCTTATGATTACGTCCACATATTTTGTTAGTACAATTGCGAGCTTACAAACTATAGTAATCATCAATAATTATTGACATATAATAATTTAACTATCGTTGTTTTATCCTTTTTATTTTAAGAAATATTTAAAAATGTAAATGAATAAGAATCAAAATGAATAAACGATTTAATTTAATAATATATAATAATAATAATACTTAGCGGCTATGTAAACCAGGGTTCAAAGTCTTCTTACTTTCAAAAATACTAAATAATAAATTATCTAAACATTAACATCTTATTTATCTTTCCAGTGGCGCCCCCACCAAAAGCGTCGAAGCGTCACACTCCACAACAGCCAGCCATAAACGGGAGCGATCTATTCGGTTCCTCCCCCTTTTCCGTCCCCAGCCCGCAACCCGCCCCCATTTCTCAGCCCCAATCCCAGCCGTTCGCTGCGTCAAACAAACCGACCCCAAACGGACCGAACCCAAACGGACCATACCCGAACGGACCGTACCCAAATGGAATGAACCCAAACGGGCCCAACTACGATATAAGCGACTTTAACCTGCAAACGTCTGTTTTCAACACAACTTCGTTCACGAACGGCCTCAGCGGTTTTGACCCGTTTGATACACAGAAGAGTGGCAACATTTTTGGCAACGGATTTAATCCTACCTTCAATGGATTTGGCAACCTCAGTGAGAAGCCGGTCGTGGAATTGGACAGCAATTTCAATGGGTTCCTAGACAAAACTATTTCTGAAATGAAGGTGCGTATCTGGTGATTTTTTAGTCTGTGGTAGAATGGGTGTCCTGTCTGGCAAACTAAAATGTGGTAATAGTGTTATCACAACAGAAAATAGGATTTAAATAATTACTTCCCTCCGTTATCTCGGCCGACGGAAAAGTAAAAACAAAAAAAAAATTCAATGATCAAACTATTAACAGTGTTCAAATCAACCAATTTACTACAGCCAGCAACAAAAATATTGGGTATTAAGAATTTATTTATTAGATTTGTATTGAACTCTTTACACTTTATTTTTTTATGCTTGTAACCTTAAAAATATTCCAATATTTTTTTACCAGACAGGACTCTATTCTTATAAATACTTAATACATAAAATAGTAACTATTATTTTGATAGTTGTAATAAAGATTGGTATTCTGAAAAAGATTTTAAAAGTTTTTTTTTTTATTAATTTTGACAGCTCGGGGATCGGTAAGTTCAAAAATATAATTTAAAAAAAAACAACGATTGTGATCGTCAAGGGTTGATATGTTTGTCGAAATTAAATGTTTTGTCTTTGTTTTATGTGATGTGAAATAATGATATTATTTACACAGTGCCATGCTTATTTAGACAGACTACACTACAAGCGAAAAAAAGTGACAGTAAAAAAAAAAAAAAAATCACTACCAACTTTAAAAATGATCCGCGTATTCAAATCTCAACTGTCATTCTTTGACAGTTGTGTAAAATGGCTAAATCACAGCAAACCAACGGAGGGTGTCAATTTGCATATCTATTAATTTATCTGACTGAACTTTGATATTAAAATACTTTACCAATAGCTCTTGAAAATTAGAAGTTAGTTTATTTAATTAACGTACGTCAAAATATGCAGGGCACTCTGTAATAAATATCTGCAGGTCTAATCTGTGAAAACCTTACCGTGAATACTTAGGTGAAGTGAGCTTGAACTGAGCTGTCATTCCACATTGACAGCTCAATTCACCTAAGGCTGCGTTCCGAGTAATACTGTAATCGATTTGAGCGTGCTAACACCCGTACCGAATTGGCGTTATCGCGATAACGATGTCCCGTGAATCTTCATAGAGATAGACGTCATGGCATGCGCCATCTTGCATTAACACCGACCATGCCCTAAATTAATATCACCGTGAGCGCTGTCAAAAATGACAGTTGTGCTGTTTTGTTTTGAGTAGTTATGACTAACGTGGCATTTTCGAAATTGTGCTTCTGGTTACAGTCGCCACCTAACCAAAGAAGAAGAAATTTGTGGTGTATACTCAAAGAAATACTGTAATCCAACCATCTTGAAAAGCGATGCAAAAATTTTGGGGTTATGTTACAAGTTTAGACGTTGAGCGATCACTGCGAGCAGTGTGAGCGCGTTCACGAGCGTTCCGAATTGTTGGCAGCTTTGAGCTGTCATAGTCTCAATATCTAAATAGGAATGCGAAGTACCGATGTGAGCGCTGTAAGCGATTAAGGCGTAACTCGGAATGCGGCCTAAGTTTTCTCGGTGAGTTTTTTACGGAACAGATTGGGATAAAAAGGTGTGAAGGTACACATAACTGCCGAATAACAAATTAGGTACCTACGTGTTCGCTTTCATTATCAAAACTAATTTTGTGTAGGTACGTTTAAACATCATTCTGGGCATTTTGTAGAAGGGCAAAGGGCGTCATTTGTTCAAATCGACGGCATTTTGTGAAGTGTCCTTTTTTGTTCTCATTAAACTCCGATGGTGAAAACTACAAAATCTCATATAATGACGAAAATGGAAACTCTTTTAGGCGAATGTAGTTTACTTTATCGGAAAAAAAAAAACATGCAGCTAATTACAGTCAGTGACAAAAACATGTCGGCAAGCAGAGAACGAAAATTCTTCTTCTTAGATCGCGATTAAGATTTTTTTTGTGAAAATTTATCACAACGTTAATTAAAACATAAGTAACAAAAAGGTATTGATATTTACAGTACCTATTTACGACTATAAAATCAAAAAGTGTTTTCTTTTTTTATTGTTTCGATTTCCATTAGGCTAACCGCTAAAGAGACATGTTTTTGGCTAATATGACCGCTTATAACTTTTCCTGTTACTTATTTTAATTTATTTTATTTACAGGATGGATTCAGCCGAGGGATCTCCTTTGGAAACGATGATTTTTCAATAGATAACCTCGATCCCCTGAAGAAAAATTAAAATTCATCATTTTTCATAAAATTATAATTGAATAGTTAAAAATTTAGGTGAATGAAAACCCTTATTTTAGCTCATACAGCTTAGTATAGACAAATGCAATAAATTTATACATTTTTGGAAGGAACTGTATTTGTGGATTAATGAAATATAGTTTTAAGTGCTGTTTGAACTCAAATAAACGTTTTTTTGTACACATGTGTTGCCATGTTATTGGTTACAAAAAATAAATTTGATGCGTTCGTGATAGTAGATTAGAAATATAGATATTCTGTCATCATTTCCTAACTCAATCTTGAATCTCGAAATTATAACCAGTAATATGACAAAACATAGAATGTAATGAAAAAAAATCTAAATTTTTTCGGTGATATATTTTAGAGTACGCGCGAAAACGCTCAATGTCATTCCAAAAGTGCCTTTAAAAAAGTTTTACAATTGTAATAAAACTTATTGAAAAAAAAAATCCATTTCTCCAATAGATTTTTTAGAACTAAAAATATATTTTGGTAGAGATTATGACTTAAAATGTTTTAGGTAGGACCAAATTTTTTACAAAACGATTATCGAAATTTGAAGATCGCCTCATAATATTCTGTGATAATTCTTTTCAAGTTGAGGTTCTTCAAATTGTATTTAAAGAAAATTGTCCAAAGTCGACTGAATCGAAAATGATTAGAATCGTCTAACAGGGTGTGTAAATAAACTAACCTCTAATGTAAATTAACGTCATTTAATGTTAAGTTGAAACTGGCAACTTTAGCAAATAAAAACCCGGGAGAATGATACCATTAAAAAAAAACATGAACTGCCGTGGTCGGGCAAAAAGCATAATTGTAATTTTCTTTCAAGAAAAAATCCCAGTTTAAAATATTGTGCCCGACAAATAGCAGAATCTCCATTTATTGCTGAAATAAGCCCTATGGTCAAAATTCCAAAAATAAAAACAAAGTTGCCAGTTACAACAAAAAAAATCGTAGTTATACGGATGACATTGCAGCACATAGGGCAACATTCCAAGAAAGAACATACCTATTATAAAATAACTATTTTTACTCCTGATTATTATAAATAAATAAACATGATTTATTTTTAAACGTGTATGATAGTGGTCATAGAACTGTTGTATTGAATATGTGTCATTAGTGTTATTAGCATTATTATTTGTTTTAGTATTGTGTACACTAATGTTACTTTAAGGCCAAAAGATATACATAATTGTGTATTTTCAATAATAAATTTATATTTATAATAGATGTTTTTGTTTTATTCACACACTTACCTACACAAAATAAACCCTTTTCCCATGTGTCAGGATAACATAGAAGACACTACAGAACACCACCTCGTACGATTCTCTTGCATTTTAGCAAAAAAAAAAAAAAAAACGCACTCCGGGAGTGCGAACAGAAGTGAAAACTTGAAAAAAGATCGGCACCGCGGTAATCAACGCGTTGATGTCTTTTACTCCACTCACCGCTGTAATCAACGCGTTGATGTCTTTTTAATGGTCAAAAGCTGGTGTCGTTACAGTGTCGCGAAATCAATGGTTTAATCCCATCTCAAAAATGCCCATCCCGCCTAAAGAGTCTTCACTTTAAAAAAAAGTTTCATTTTAATCTTTACAAATGTATGTACGGTACGGTGGTACACACGGCTACATATCGAGCAGTTCCAGTATAAGCTGACTTCTCATTGTACGGAAATCCTATACAATGCGAGATCAGCTTAAATTGGAAATGTATAGCTTGTTATGTAGAGGCTGTCTAATGAAAGCTAAGAGTAATTTTTATTGAAAGAAAGAAAGAAGAATGAAAATACATTTATTTAGAACAGACCATAAAGCACACAATATAATTAAACAGCAGATAAAAAACAAAAACAAATAAAAAAGTGTTAAAGGTGATGTAAGACATTAGCATGGGAGTGTGCCTCACGGCTGCGCCAAAAAGGCCCAGTTCAGCACAGCCGCAGTTATTCATAAATTGACAATACTGCTGCAAGTGTCACTTATTGTCAGTTGTTGTTTTTATAACCTCACTAGCTTTTTCCCGCAGCTTCGCCAGCGTGAATATCCTACAAGAACATGCTACCGGAATTCAGAGTATCCTATGTTCTATCCAGCTTATGGCCTATCCGTATCTTTTATCTAAATACGTTTAGCCGCTACGGCATAAAAAGGTAACAGGCAGATAATAAATCTGTTTTAGAGTTCCGTACTCAAAATGAAAAATTTAAACCGTTAAAGGATGACTTCGTTGTCTGTCAAAACCCTATTTCTCATTAATGCGTGGGGGCATTAAGTTCAAATAGATATCAAAAACTTAAATCTACGGTCCCTTGGAGCTATACAGAAAATCAAACTAAACGTCAGTGCAAAAAAATACGGCCATTTAACATACTTAGATTTTTGGTCTCGCTAGTCGGGTCCTGGGCATGAACAGAATTCATCAATAGCTACTTATAGCGACGACTCGGATGCGGGTTGTGGGCACTCGAACGAATTATTTTTCGACTCATGCTGGGTGCTTGGCATTGAAAGTGTTTTAATTACACCGCATATTTATGTTGACACTCGCAAATAATACAAAGCCTATAATATGGTACTTCCCGTTGACCTAGCAGCATGAAGTTTGGCTTGAAAACTTTCATCCCCTTTATATCACCCCCTTTAGGATTATTTAAGAGACAAAAAGTAGCCTACCCTAGGATGCTATTTATGTCCTTGCCAAATTTTATCGAAATTCGTTCAGTGGTTTAGGCGTGAAGAGGTAACATATAGACAGACAGACATTCTTGTACTCAAACCTCAGTTGGCCCGATATACTTTTTGACCCTAGTAATAAGACATAGGATCGAGTGACATCAAAAAAAGCTTTTGTGAAAATTGGCCATTGTCTTGCTGACTGTACATTTTTTTCAAAATCTGTGAAAGCAGATCAACATGTTTCAAAAAGTTAAGGACGTCTCCTAAGAATGTATTCTTGTAGCGAAAACGTGATAATAATTTTAGAAAAGTCTATTGTGACGTTTCCATTATTTGACTTATTGATTATTTATACCAATTTTTAAGTTAACCAAACCACACAGTAAAATCCTACCCTGTAAAAATGAATACCCCTTTTCACCCCGTTAAGGGTAAATTTAAAAAAAAATCCCTGTATTGGTTTTTATTTATTTTCAGTCCTAAGTATAAATACTGAGTTTCGAGTTAATCAGACCGCGGCGCGCGTTAAAATTCTTCCATACATACTTTGACACCCCCCAATCCTCCTTTAGGAGATAGTTTAGAAAAACTAAAAATGGCAAACGCTATAGTTAAGAAGCAGTGCGAGAAAGTTCTTATACACTATGATAAATAATTACAACCGAGTGAAAAGCGAACCCGAGGATACTTAACGAAAAAGTACAATTGTTTACAATAATTTTCGAAAATTACTGGTAAACTGTTGAATTCGTTTTGATACTAAGTAAACAAGATTTATATTTATAAGGGTCTATCAATATAACAGTTTTAAATGTGGAATCATAATTTAATATACCGATGAGAAATCGCGTGACATCAGTATACAAAGCTGTGTTATTATTATTTATGTAATCCAGTTTAACATCCAAGGTTTCCTGCTATGAAAACTAAATTACTTAATTGGAGTGGCCAACAAAAAGCCCAGACATGAATCCCATAGAACATGGGGCATGCTTAAAAAGCGAATCCGGTAAAGTTTCAACCCTCCTTAGACCCCCCATGATTTGAAAACCGCTCTGGTGGTTGCCTGGGACGAAATTCCCCAAGTAAAGAACATCATCCAGAGCATGCCTGATCGCATGCAGGTGGTGATCAGATTCCGAGGTGGAAACACACGTTATTAATTTTAAGTAAAATGTCCTTATTTTGTGTTTTTTCTAAACAAACCTTTATTTTAATGTTTGTGTTAATTGCCATTTTTGTAATTTAATTAAGGTTTAATAAAGTTTTAATTTTTCGGAATTTGTGATTTAAATTTACGTATCCAGATTTAGACCATCCTCTAAGTTATATAAAACGACAAACATGTCCTTCGTGTTTCATTTTGACAATAAACTTACAGCATTAATTTCTTCACCTGGGTGTCGTAAAAGGCGACTAAGGGACCAAAGTGCTTGCTACACGGCTGCCAACCGCGTCCCCGACAGAGGTGACCTTGCTTGGCGACAGGCAGAGCTGTTTGAAATTTGGTCGTAAACCACCAACTATACGGTTGTAAATCACCATGGTCACCTCTTTTGGGACGCGGTTGGCAGTCGTGTAGCAAGCCCTTTACTAGAGAATGGGCAGCAACATTCTCTATGCATTTACATATTGCGATACCTTTACCATATTGCGATCGCTAACCCGCCTACCAAGGGTGGCGATTAAATAGCATACCCCCCTGAAAATGACAAGCACCGAAAAGAAATAGCCCCTAATACCCAGCGGCCCACCTATCCTTGGCTACGGTACCGGTAAAAGTCATGGTGAGGCAAGGGGTGCAAAGAATCCCCGAAAGAGATCCGGCTAGCACAATCACTGGAAACTAAACCTGTCAACATTCAACACGCGTACACTCCGGACCGACAAGAAGATCATCAAACTCGAAGTACAATTGAGCAGGTTACGATGGGAGAGGATGAAGAGAGGGGGAGGACTCGATAATCCTCAAATCTGGGAACTTGCTCTATTTCCGGGAGGTCGACCACCCGTCCCAAGGTGGTGTCGGGTTTATCATCCATAAGTCCCTTGTGAGTAACGTGGTGAAGATCGAGAGTGTGTCCATCAGGGTGTCGTACCTTATAATGCTCACAAGGTCATCGGTCAACCACAAGGTGGACCGATGAACTTGTGAAGGCCGCAGGAATCCTTTGTATGAGGGAAGCATAGAATCGGTCGAAGTGGCGCTGCTTGGGAGAGGTCTGTGTCCAGCAGTGGACGTCTTTCGGCTGAAATGATGCTGATGATGTGACTTACAACTTTATCATCATAAAAACTTATCTACACAATTTTTTGCTTTATGCTTTCCTATTAATTTGTAAAAACAAAAATAAATATTCTGCATAAAAATATTCAAGTGTCAAATGCGTTTTTCCATAGTTGATCTAGGGATAACCGACGTAATTTTTTAAATTTGCCGCTCTTTTTCACCAGCTTTCTTTAGCCGTGTGTACGTAACGATAAAGGTATAATCGGCGTTCGAAAATTTGGGTCGAACAGAGAAATATCTACAGAAAATTATCAGAGCATAAGAAAAAAGTATAATAAAAGTGGACCTTAATCGTTGTAGCTACAGGAAAAGGGTCTTAGGAGACTATCCTTAACTTTTTGAGTCTCATATCCTCTTAAATGTATGGGTACCATTTTTGTGATTTTTGACTTTTCTAGTACTCAAACCTCAGTTGGTCCGGTAGAGTTTTTTGATCCTTTTATGAAACACGATCGAGTGGCATCAAAAACATTTTTTTTGTGAAAACTGTCCATTTTCTTGTCGACTGTAATTTTTTTTTTTTTCAAAATTTGTGAATGCATATCAAAATGTCTCAAAACGTTAAGGACAGTCTCCTAAGACCGTTTTCTTGTAGCGACAACGGATACTGCCCCATCTAAAAAAATTATCTGTATTATCAAATCAAACCAAATAATACAATAATTAGTTCCAGTGATGATTACTTGATTAGTTTTAACTGTACCTACATTAAACTCACGGTTTCAAACCACAGTATTATTACAAACCTACGTAATGAATTATATCACAGTGGGTACCGAGAATGAAGGTGATTTATCTACTACCTGGAACTATTTATTGAGTTCTAGTAGTGTGCTTAGCAAAGAATGAAAAAACTCTTAAAAACCTGTGAAAACTGCAATCATAAAAAAAGGAGATTTCAGTACACATTTCAATCAAAGTACACCGTCATAATGCATGGAATAATCCTGCCTTGGATTTCGAAACTCAAAAGACTAGGGTTCGAATCAAATAAATGGAAAAACATTAAACTTTTTTGTCTTGTTGTCGTTTGCGTTTCATATTTTGCGGATCAAAGATTTTTATAAATTTTTTGGGAAAACATTTGTCTTTGAATAAATAAAATGGTGTATTTTATGATCTGAATAAGCAAATTGAACGTTTTATCGCAGTATTAGGAGGTAATATCTCAGTATTAAACAACAATGGTGGATCTAAGTGGCGGGTCTGAGGGCCCTTTGGAACACGCATTTTCCAATAGTGTTTTTATCGTTCCTGGGATTATTGTCATCAGTTTATCAGGTAAGACGATTCTTTAATTATTTTACTATTATTTAAAATCTCTACAGTAAGAAAATCATAAGTCTCTCTTCGGTACGATGTCAAATTATTTATATTATTTTTGCCCAATTTTCGCGGAATTTATCGCGCCAGTTTCTATTTTTGTTTTGTTTAAAAATGTTGGACATAAAATTAAGTTTTAATATTCACGCATGTAATTAGTGGATCTTCTTCAAAGTAAAAGTTTATTACTTAAAGTTAACACATCTCATTATTTAAAGTTATCTGTTTGAAAATTCCTTGTAAAAATCAGTACCTTTATAAATATTAAAAATATAATGTACTTTTTTCTTACACTTAAAAAGTAATGCTGTGTTATGGTTGATTCCAGCTATACTTGCTGATGAATTTGATCAATGCTTGAATCGGTGGTTAGTGACTTGTCATAGTCAAGATTTTATTGAGCATGACCCATGAAATTCAGGGCATGGTAAAAAATGTTCGTGTAAAAAAGTGCCCCTGTGGACCCCATCATGCCCAGCAGAAAAAGTGGTGAAAGTCGACATGATAGTGCAGGAGTCACCAAATGGTGGACCGCTGTCTGAATCCGGACAGCCAACCTTATTTGGAACTTCATAGAAAAATATTAAAATGAAAATTTTCATCATTTTTGCTAGTAATCATCTACCAAACAGACCGGGACAGTCATATTATTTTTATAAATGGACTCCCAATAAACTGTGTCAGTGGTTGAAAACGAAATATAGTTCAAAAGTTTGTAAATGTGTGCAGCAAAATGTGATCATATTTAGAAGACAGCTGAATGGAAGTTATACAATTTACATCAAATGCTCAGAAGATGTAATATTAAAACAATTTTTTAAAAGAATAAAGCACTTTTTAATATAAAGAGTACAAGCTTGTTCTTGAGAATAGAATAAGAAATTTAAAAAATCTAAAGGGCATCATGGCATTGAGGTCTTAGAAAATAGTTTTGAAACGGCTACCAGAGAATTAAATGTGCTCACCAGATCACTGTAGATCCAGGATATATAAATAATTCCAGCCTATTAATGTCCCACTGTCGGGCAAATGCCTCTTCTCGTACAGTGAAGGCATGAGCATTGATCACCACATGTTGGCAATTTCAGACTTATATTAACTGTAAGTCCAGGTTGCCTCACTGCTTTTCCTTCACCAATGTCAGTAATGTCCAAGACGAACTCAGAAAGTGCATATGAATTGAAATGTCACATTGGTACTTGCCTGGATTTGTACCCACAACCTTGTCCATGAGAGGCGACCATCACAACATCTCTGGGCCTGGGCCAGGATCCATGATAGTGGAAATGTGATGGAAATATATTTTCCAGCAGTAGAAAACTCCAGTACCCTTTCTATCAGAGGGAACAGGTTATTATCCACTATGCAGACCCAGCGCAGGTTGGTGGTGGTCACATGTCTCTAAAGTTTTGGTTCTAGGACATTTTCTTTACCATTTTGAGAGCAGTGGCAATGAAATAAAGACACTCAGAATCAGACGGTCCTGAAATTTCAGTTATGTCTGAAATTGCAATGTACCTGCAGTCCGTTTGGTCTGGTATTGTAGAATGTAGATGTCCATAATGGGATTATGGTTATCAGGTGACCATTAACGTTAGGGACTCCTGGCTCAACAACAGCCGCACGGGTCAATCCAAGGTTAAGCTACGCTAGCTGCGGTGGGTTCATGAATGGGTGACCATTCATTACATATCGAGAACCTCCGTGCCTCGGAAAGCACGTTAGTCGGAAAGTCGTTGGTCTCGGCTGTCATTCATAGATTTTTTACATTGTTATGGGTAGTCAGAAGCCCAAAAGTCTGACAACTAGTCAACTAGCAAGGGGGCTATCCTTATCTGTGTTACCTACTAGGTAACACTGGATTGTGGAGATCAGATAGGCAGTCGCTCCATGTAAAAAACTGGTCGTGTTTCTTAATTTGACGACTCCGAGTCCTTGATATCAAACACTACGAACAGATAAAAATACATGCACTTATATATTTTCAAGTTATTCAAGTTGTTCTTAGGTGTTTTAATTAAGACATTTGTATGTATACTTAATTATCACACATCTCTGTCGATCCAATAAGTGGTCGTTCACATAAACAGGCTGGGAGGAAATTTTTATCGTATTTAAAATAGAGTTTGGAGACATTAAAAAAAGATTTATTTTTACATCTTCTGTGATAAGAGGAAGCTCGATAGCCGCCCCAACAGACACTTGAAAAACAGCCGACCGTCTCCGATTGCGTGCTTATTTGCGCTCGAGCAGCCGACCAACTACGTTTTCGTGCATCTTTGTTTGGGGCAGTCCAGTAAAAACAAAAACTCGACTGCGATGCCCAAGTTCCCAAAGGAATGCTCTCGATGCTGAAGATATGATTCAGCCTCCAAGAATACGGCCGAGCGCATCTGCTTTTATGCTCTCCGAAAGTTGATCTATGTAAACGGATTTGACCGCATACATTCCGAACTAAGACCTCTGGTTTGTGAAATACAATTTCTCTCTGAATTATCTGATGCTTACGACCTGGTCTATGTGAACGGACGTTAAGATTGATAATAGAGTAGAACACTTGTGTAATCAATGCTTCATTATAATAAGATGCAAGACAAAAGCGGTGGCGAGAGCGATAAGAGATTTGGTGCATTATAATTTCCTCCACGAGTCATTAACATTTTAGAGGCAAGAGGAACAGGGTGTAAAGTTCACTCATCCTCTATAGAAAAGGGAGGATCCTCCGACCAGACGGGTGTTGTGTCAGGCGGGCAACTGCCCAATGATTGCTGTCGGAAAATTATATATTTGTGTTGATCGCGCGGTAAACTTTGCTTGCGCGAAGCAGGATTTGTGTGACGTCAGGTCTTTGATGCGTAGTTCGTATGTGGCGATGTAGAGGTCGCCACACCATCATAATCAGCCTACAGCAGTGCACTGCCGAACAAAGGCTTATCCTTGCACGCCGTTCATCTCGATACTCGTCAACTCTCATCCAGCTGCTAACAGTCACCCTCCATTAGCGGCGATACTTAAAAGATCCACAAACACAAACGACAAATCCGTACACTGACTGGACAGGTTCATTCAATCTCTGTGGTTCTTTTCTCAAAAGACCATTTCAGACACCAATCTACAAGATTTTCACATGATCTGACCAAGATTATGTCTGGACTTTAAAAGAGACTGCGACCTCTGAGTTTGTTTCGGCGTTTCTTCTCAGAGTAGTCAGATAGGAAACACTTACCTCATATATGCAGTTTTTAAAAATATGATTGACATGTAAAAGTGTTTGTACAAAGCTACATACATAAATAAAATCATTTAAATGTATGTCTGGCGGACCCTGGACAATGAGCCCCGCTACCATCTTTGGTTGATTGGAATAATATTAGTTTTTATCAATGTCTGAGCTATTCCCATGAAGTTCTTGCCGAAACGAGAGAAGAAAAATGGTAGTATAAGCATTGATGGTAGATTTGAATCCCACAATATTGATGTTAACCCACTCCTAGCACCAAGCATTGTTTGCTTCATTGGAGGGGCTTACAAAAATACAATAGAATGTGCAAATCACACAAATCTGGTCATGGTAAAAAGGCGAGGCTGGCTGCCCAGGATACGACAGACATACTGGAGCATCATCACTCGAGTGTCACGGAGACTCTATTAATGGATAGCTAGAAATAATAAAAGCAAAGAAAATTAAAAGAAGCAAAAATCTTGTACATTACTACTGAAATAATAATATCGGTTTCATCCAACCGTATCTTGAAGCTTATCAAACCGCCGATATCTTACACTCTACACCGCTCCTTGCCTACAACGTGGAATCCACGTTTCATTACAGATAATGAGCTCAGAATCATATCGTTAAAAAGTTTAATTTGACGAAAATATTCGCCCAAGATGGACACTCTCGATAAAGGAACCCTGGACAAACTCCAGGAATTAATAGCAGCCAGCTCCGAACCTGGAAAGCCACCTTCTAGAAAGGTGCTGATAGAATTATTGGACACCGTAGACATAGCTGATGATGTAAAGGAAAATTTGAAGGCTATGCTGACTGGGGACGTGCCAAAAGTGTTTGGTGGTTATGCTGGAGGAACGATCTTGGCTATTGTTTTTATATTGCTGGTTTTCGCGTTGATCTGTAAGTTTTTTGTGATTTTTTGACTGTGTTGTGATTTTTCGAAATGGTGATTGTGATTAACCGTCTTTTTGGTACGTTTAGGCTATGGATACTAGGCGGTAAATGAAAAAGAAAAAGCAAATTTTATAATTTTAGTGAAAGTAACATGTTGGTTTTAGATAAAGTTTATCTTGATAAGAGGTCAATATGTTGCCACGAGTGGTTTTCGACTACATAAACATATGGGGCGATAAAATATGTTGTAGCCGGCAGGATTGATTTCAATAAACGCGAGAATCTAGCTCTGCCTAAGTCTAGGGATTTGCTGGATCCTGAGGATGTTTTTTTTGCTTACTGTCTCTATTTTTGGGTGACAGATAGGTTTTCATAGAAAATGGCGGCAATTCTGGAATAATGTTGTCGTGAACATTCGCGCGCAAAACGCTACAATTAATATAATATGTATTTAATATTCATCTAATACTCCAAGAACTACTTTAGCTTATCGCATCCTAATAATAACAGTTTTAATTAAAATAACTTAGATTATAAATCAATTAAATGTGGAAGCAGTGGAACCAATTTCTTTTAATCAAATTTTAAGGCGACGATAACCGACTTGTAATGATTTTATACTGAAGATCACGTCTAAACAAGTAGTGTTAAAGATTTGGAAAAAATATATTATGTTAAATTAGAGCATTTTCTTAATATAGGAATATTTTAGATTATGTTTATATTACATAGTGAAGTTCATTTTTAAAGTTATGTTTAACGCTGATAAAAAACTGAGAATCACGCAAAATCTATCAAGCGTATTTTTCTGAAACCTTCACCATTTTAAAGATAGTAAATTAATGATGCGTCTAGTTTGGGACAATGCTCCTTGGTGGGCGACTCCTATTACTGGCTGGACGTACGACGCGTTGCGTGAGTTCAGCACGATACACGCAAGCTAACCACTCCGTTATTTCACGATAAATACAAAGCAATGTATTGTATTTACCATTTACATATAAATTTGAGCACTAAAATGCAGTCATCTCAAAAATACAACAAAATAACTGTCGTTATTTGGCTCTTATTTATCTAATGCTATATAAATGGAGTATAGAGTAGCTGCATTGCTGCATCATTGCAATAGGTCCACGAGTGGCAGTACTTTTAAATGAAGACCCGGCGCCGGCGCATCCTGGACGGTCAGCCCCGCTAGCAACATACGGACTGGCTAATATATTTAGACGCCAAGAGCTAATAGCTCTGTAACTTGTGCTGATACAAGAGAAGAAGACCACAGTTATTCGCCTTAACCGCATCTACCTTGTCTTTGTTGTCTAGTTTCGGGCTGGTATTCATCTATACTATTATAATAAAATAAGAAATAATAAAAAGAAGAAAAAAAGAAAAAAAAAACATAAACAAGTTTTCTTTTCTTTTTCTTTCTATAATATATTGTTAGGACAGTAGTGAAATCACAATTTAACAAAATAATTATTTATTATCCTAAAAACTAATCTCATGAACTTTATAAAAATAATATTCAAACTTAGCAAAATAACAATCCGAGGAACAAAATCATCACCAATCAAATCAAAGAAATAACCCAGAGAATAATGAGATACAGAGACACCAGGTTCTAGCAGATTACACCGAACGGCCGAGTAGTATTTTTGCTGGAAGGCATTTCACATAGACTTTGTAAATTACAATATCAAAAAAATATAAACTTCCTATTATTATCTAAATGTCATCATGTCTCATATAAAAATCAACATAGGTTTACATCAGACATTTACATCATACAACAAGCATTATTTGTAGAAATGTAAGTATAGCTTAATTAGCTAGCAATCATTTGGTGTTCATTTTAGTATCATTCTTATAATTACGCTATAAAAAAATCTGAAAAACATTTAAAAAAAATGTTAAAGTACTTACACTTTTCTATGAGGTTTTTATAAATAAACCCAGGTCTTTCTGTTTCGAGTGGTCTTGTTTCACTATAATTCAAAGCATCATCTTCGTCTGATCAGCGTCAGTCCCAAACTCAATGTCAATATTTAGCGGTGAGGCGATTGAGATAGAAGGAACCGCAGAAAATGTCCGTTGAAACGATGTGAGTCACATCTAATGATTGTAATACCGCAATCACGGTATTGAAGTTTCACTGCCGGTATTGAAAAAGGTCGAAATAAAATCCGTGATCACAGTATTACGGGATCCCGGAATACCGGTATTGGAAGCCTTAATCCGGTTAGACTAGAAGCTGACCCTAATATAGTTGGGAAAAGGCTACGCAGATGACATTGGTCGTAATTTTAGAATTACGTTCTTTAGAGTTACAAGTTAGCTTTTGGTTTTTCAGAACACTCTAAAAACTATCAAATAAAATAACAATTTTCTCGCTTCGACATCTAGGTCACATATTTATCGATATTGTTTCTTAGCTCGAACATACAAACTTGTAATATATTGATAGTAATATAATGTTTATCATTATATCCAGAGAGACTGTTACCTACGTTAGTGAGATAGCGATTACGGGTTGGATTACGTGTGATATTGCTATCGTTATGTTGTGGGTTTTTTTACGTTTTCTGGTCACGTGCAAATATGGTGAACTTCCACTTAACGAAAAAATTATGGCCCTATCACCTACTTACCTACCCTACATAACTACATTAAAGTATTCATTTAAATGCTATCGCGGACCGTTTGTGAACTTTTTAAGATGTACAATCCTTTGGAACATTAATTTTATGTATCTCTTACGGTTTACGCAGCGCACGCTAGTAAAGCTCCCAGTCGGCAAGATTTTTTCCAACATCTTCAACAATAATCGTCATATTTCAGCCAATTTACATAAAACCTTTATTAATTATACACCTAAACCTTCCTCATGAATAACTCCGTCCATTGGTGAAAACCGTTTGAAGATCGGTTCGAGAGTTTTTGAGTTTACCGCGTACAGACAGACAGACAGATGCGGCGGGGGACTTTGTTTTATAATATGTAACGATAAGGATATATAGAAATACATTCCAGAATGTGAACGTGTGTGGTAGGTTTAAGAAAGGTGGACCCTATCGGGTACAGCAAAGTAGGAGAGAGGTAGATTTTCGGGTAATCTGATTAATTTGTTGGTATACTTTATATTATTTAAGTAATTATTTTATTCAACTTGTCATTTACATATTCATTGATATTTTAACCCCTCTCGACTCTCCTCGCCTCTCTCTACTCTCGAACACTAAATTGGTAGAAATTCTGCATGTCTTTACCTAACTGTAACATGTTTGGCTTTGCCAAAGCAAAGCCGAACTTATGCTTGGGCAAATTTTAAATCAATTACCTAACCCAAAATCGAGATTCCGTAGAGTTCGCATTACGCGGATCTAATCAATTCTGAAGCATTCTGGAATGACCCTTGAGTGCTTATCCCCAAACTTGATTTGAGTCTGAATTATAAAGCAGTTAATATTTTAATATTAAATGAAATTTAATCATATTTACATAATATTAAAGCTAATAGTCTTAGCATATATGACAAAGAAATAATCATAGGACAATTAGGGCATCAAAAAATTTCGTCCTCATCGCTGTCAACAGGAAAGTGCTCAAAAGGCATGTTGTATGGCAATGCTGATTCTTTGGCATACAACATGAGCAGTAGAATAATACAGAGTTTAAAATTAATAATGTGCTATCAATTCCTTATCAACGGGTATTCATAACACACAGGTTAATTTGCTGTTGATACCCGATAACCTAAAAACAGTTTGCTTTTAATATCAGTAAAAGTTTTGTTTTTAATCGGTTTTATCTACGTCACGCTATATCTCGGGTTATTTTAACTACAAAGAAAACAGATATTGGATTCGTACCAAAATCCCACCTCAACAAAATAATATTTAAAAAAAAAAAAACATAATTTTGAAAAAATTTAATTATATTTTTTTAGTAAAAAGGTGTATCTTACTGCATTTTTCAAAGCTTTCGAGCACTGATATTCAAGAAGGCCGCTGAAAACATTATTTGGTGAAATTATCGATTTATCCAATATTCAGAGCGAGTGCGGTGCCTCCTGAACAGCCTGTGCCTCATCTGCTAGTTTCCCAAATGTCCGTTCACCTGCACCTTTGACGATCTGAACAACACCTCTGGCGCCGCAATGAATGTGGCCACCCTGGACCCAAACAGTATAAGAAACATAGCTGTACCTACCTTCGAAACTAAATGAAGAGAAAGCAGAGAAGAAGATGCATTTGAACTGTAGTCCAAGCCAGCCCATAAAACATGAAAATTATAACAAAAGTACACCAATTCCATTCTTATGACAGCTTCTAAATTCAGCCACAACGTTATCAATGAAGAGATAAATAATTTTCCAATTATATGTAAACACGTAATATGGACTAGTGATAAGTCTTTTTCTTCAGATATAGTTAGTTTATCGCTAGGTGTCCAACGAGCTGGTGAGTCGAAAGACTGTTTTATTGGGCTTATTAAGTTTTCTGAAATGCGTGTTTTTGAGTCCCATTTTTTTTGTGCGCTTTCGGTCTGGTGGTCTATAAAGTAGATGGTATTATTTCATTTTATTGTTTTATCAAGAATAATTATTTGTTAACACTTAATTATCATAACAAAACATTTTTTTTTGCCGTCTAAAGTACTTCAGTTGTTCCCCGATATGTATTATTATATACTTCACAATCAGCATATAATGTTCCCACTGCCTGGACTCAGGCCTCCTCTGTGATTAGGAGTAGGCCATAATCCACCACGCGGGCCCAGTGCGGGTTGGTAGATGTCTATGTCTTCGAATTTTTGGTTCTAGGACATGGCAGTTTCCTCACGATGTTTTCCTTCACTATACTATATAATTCGTTGATCCTTTTTTTACACCAAGTGCATTTGATAATGTGCTTTTTAAAGGCTAGTCCTTTTTTTTTATTTGTTCGGAAACTTTGGTATTCTAGGACAGTGGTGACCGCCACATAACAATTATGAAAATGACAGCACCGTAAAGTCAAACCCCAGGGTTTGACGACTACATGGTGTCAAAAAACGCTCTTAAAGAAAACAAATCAACTTACTTTCATTCGACAGTAAATTGCGGACGCTGTGCGGCTACCGCAGTGCTAGGAAAAAGTCGAAGTCAAATAATTTATTTCAATTAGGCACACAAAAGGCACTTTTGAACGTCGACCCTAGCAGCCAGCCCAGAACCAGACCCGACCAGACCCTAACTATCAACAATCAATACCTCTCTGCTTGACCCTTTTTGAATAAAAGTGATATTTTATGCCCTCGATAGTTAATATTGCTCGGGATGCGAGTGGGCGATAAATGATAAGTATTGAATCTAGGTTGGTTGCAAAATAGCGGTAGGCAATACTTTATTGGATCATGCGGGCACGAAATTATGCAGGAACTCTGTGGAAATAATTAGAAAATGGTACTCTCATTCGACAGGTTCTGTACCTAAATAAGAATCCCTCTTTATTATAATAATTTCAGCCTGGAATCACCCACTGCTGGATATAGGCCTCCTTTCAATTCTACCATTTTTGCCTGTTGCGTGTGTCTCTAATCCATCATCCAGCACGCTTCGCATGACCACAATAGAAACGGGTTTTGTCGACGGAAGAATAGACAAAATGACAGATAAACATTTTGTCTATTCTTTCGTCGACATAACCAGTTTATATGGTTTTCATGCTACGCGTGCTGGTGTTTCTCGCGACTGAAATTGTCTTTGCAACACGCGTTTGGACCTCCTTATTTTCTATGGTTTAACCTTGGCCCCCATTCGGTTAACACGGCCATCTCCGCGTCTCCCTTTTACCTCCAATAATACACAAAAAGATAGGTAAAAAAATACATATTGGAATCTCCATCATTTTTAATCCGATTATCAAATCCTTGATTATTAAATACCAACTTTGAAAAAAGAGCCTAGAGTTCAAAGTATCATAATTTTTAGCAATTCTTATGTCTCTTCTGAAAAAGACCCCTAAACCTATCTTCTCCTTTAATTAAACCCAAAACTCAAGCTTGTTATCACCAGACCGATGCGCTAACATTCTCAAAATAAATTAGAGACAGTATTTTTGGCTGACATTATGAGAGCGCATTTCGGTGGCGCCACTCGTAATGCATCTAGTAGTCATACACGATGCACTAGTCAATATTTAAAATCAGAAACCATATTGCTCAAACAAAGTGTTCGAAAATCAAAATTAAAATCACCGTAACGTTTTTTCTCGCGCAACAGAAAATGGCGGACCAACAAGAACAAGACGTCCCGGACAGGCTTCAACTCAGCAAAGTAATCGGAGAAAAATTAACAGAATCGATCCAAAATATGGACCTTATAAATACGCTCCAAAAAATGGTCGCCGCCGAACCTGCCGATGAGGAATCTGAAGGAATCAGAGACAAGTTAAGAGGAGTTTTGGCACAGTTTAAGGATATGAGTCCGGAAGACAAGGAGAAATTCGCGTCAAAAATTAAAGAAGGTTTGGCTAGTAAGCTAAGTACGAGGTTGAAAGATAATGCGATGCTGGCTGGTGTAGAAGATGCCATAAGAAGTGCCGTGATGAGTAAACTTTATATGGTTGCCGCTGTGGTGTTGCTCGTCATATTTTTGTTAGGTATGTGTTTAATACGAACGTTTCGGACCGAGGTAATTTGTGGCGATGATTTCTTTCGTGTCAGTAGAACCGTATGGCGGTATGGTGTAGTGAAAAATTTACTAGTTAGCAAGGTATGGTTTAGGGACTGACTACCCAAAGCTCGCCTGACGAATTTAAGTACAGTCAGCTTGTTTAGACTTAAATTATGGTTTGTGTTCATCGTAAAGTTGTAATTGGGCGAATACCACAAGGTAATTTTCGTACTTAAAAAACGTTCACATTCAAGTCGCAATCTGTCAAAAATTTTGGTAAATTGGTTGTATTTTTGACAGACTAAGACAATGTGAATGTTTTAAAAATACGGGAATTAGTAATAATTGATGGAGTGCCTCCGCTGCCAGCGCCGGCTCCCGATTTGGCTGCCGGCGCCATTTGCTGAACCAATTCACTTTCCGCTTTTTTTTTTCATACTCAGCGCCGGCAGCCAATTGCCGGCACCAATTTAGCAATTTGCCAATTTGGCATATTGGGGTAGACAGGCGGGGTAGGCATAATTAAAGAAACGTAATAAAGCATAATTTTTTCCAGTATTATATTTCCATATTCCAGTCATCAAGTATTAAGTATCCGGAACCGTACTAGTTAGATTAGTGTAAATATTTTTAATCGCAAAAAAAGGTTATTTAGGTTAGAACTGTGACCCCCTACGCATGAGCCGAGCGAGCGAAGCTAGCGGTGCCGCGGCAGCGGCCGGCAAATGCCAAAAACGACTAGAATATATAGAAAAAAATACTTTAGTTAGGGTTAGTTAGTTGGAGTTCTGAATACTGGAAGGGATTCCATAAACACTGCGCCGTTGCCGCCGGTGTCCATTATGGGAGCCGGCGGTGCCGGCCACAGAGTATGTAATGTGCCGGCAGCCGATGTTTTTAATCTCGGCTGCCGGCACTAATGTCATGCCGATTCCCAATGACGTTATTTATGGGAGCCGGCGCCGGCAGCGGAGGCACCCCCAATAATAAATGATTCGGATTGGTCCTTTGATCGCCTAAAATTATTTTATCGTTACCTTTTAACAGATATCCGTCTGGGATATCTTAATTATTTCTATTATCGTATTTCGACACTGATTTCAGCTTAAAGTGGGGCGCGTAAACATTGTTTTTTTCTATAATCTTGAAATTATTACGATACTGATAGAAAATACAAATCGCTGGGTAGTATTATTATTTTTCTTATTTTCTTACGTTTTCATGCTTTACATAGGAATGTCAATTCCCAGGTTACCAGGTTGTATTCGCCAGGTTGGATAAAAAATCATTAAGAACATTTTTTTTTAAATTTAGTTAATCAATAATTAATACTTAACATAAACTCGAAATAAATAATTGAAAAAAAATTAAACAAAAATTTAAATAAATACATAGTTGAAAATGAATTAAAGTATTTTTTTTTCATTAAGGCATCTTTTTCTTATTGGTATCTTTGAGAAAACTTCAACACTGACCATTCTTCTTCTCTTTCTCCCGTATGAGCACGAACTATAATGTTAATGAGAATAGCTCATGTCGTGGTCAACTATTAGCTACAACAAGTGTATTATGCAATCAGATTTTTAGCTCAACAATAGTTCTTTTCTTTATTTTTATTGGAACGTAGTTCCTTATCGCGGCTTGCGGTAGAATTTGACGTTAATAGAAATCGTCACGTAAGGAAAAAGCGTATTGCGAATTTCTCTCTCTCTGTCTTTTTCTGTTATATTCGAGTGTGTGTTTGCGTGCGAGTATCGCGTCAGGTACTTCGTTCGTAACGAGGGTCCCCTGACTGCAAACGTTTTTTTTTATTCACAGTAAACCTCTGTACAATTTCATTATGTTTATTCTGATCATAATTTGACACGAAGAGAAACTTATGTGTGAAAATTGTTTTTAAGATATTGTTTGCAATTTCTACATTTTTATAAGACCGCCATTTGTAGCGGTCTAATGTGGCATGTTGTGTCCTGCACCCTTATTCCGTAACACACGAACAATCATAGTCTGAACCATTTTGAAGGATGTTGCTAATCCATTGCTTCATATCTTCTAAAAATATGTTTGCTCAACGACGTTAATAACGCACTGAATGTTGTTGAACTGTCAAAATGAAACAGATTGTGATTGATCGTGTGTTAGGTACGCAATTAAGGTCTGTTCTTCCTTGATCCTTCTCTAAGGATGTATTCATGTAGAACGCTGGCAACCGGCGCCGGTGGCGTCGACATGGGCCGGTTGTCAACGCTGCCGCTGATCGGCACAGGCAGTTTCCATACTTTTTGACTAATCAGCGCGAACCGGCGCCGACTAATCAGATAAGAACGGCACTAATCGGCGACGGTTAACCCTTACCAGCGTTTTAGAATAAATTCTTAGGCCCGATTTTCAGATTACTTTTATCTGAGAAATTAAAATTGTGGTTTGACATCTTTTGTAAAGAAAACATGTCAACCGCCATATTAATATACCGCCGCCATATTAGTTACCAAAGACAAGACACTCCATTTTTACACCCAACACCCAACCTTCCTCAAATATTCAAAATCTTGTCAAAATAACTAATGATGTGTTTTTCTCACTATTCCAGTATTCTTCGGTTACAAACTTTACAAATCGATAAAAGAGAAAGAAATCAAACGCGAAGAAAAGAAAAAAGCTAAGCAAATGAAGAAAAAGAAATGATGTGACGACCCAGCGAGAAATGGAATGAGGCTTTCACGGCGTTGTGTGTGGAAAATTATGTAAATATTATCGTTTATAAGGGTTTATTAAGAGCAAGCATTTTGAAAGTGACACCTTCGCACCTTCGACAGGGCTTGGTACCGGTACCCATAGTACAGATACTACTCTGGTATCGGTATCACACCAAGGTCAATGATACCGGTTCCTAAAAATACCAATATTCAAGCCCTGGTCACAAATAGCTGTCTATTTCGCTGTTTTCATTAATTTATCAATATTACTGAACGAAATTATGAAATATCGCTCTGTTATGCGCTAAAATGTAGATTGCTATAGCTGTTGCTCGCAACTTCTGCGATCCGGGATGAAAAGTAGCATATGTCGTTCTCCAAGTCTTGGTCTACCCATGTGCCAAATTTTTCCCAAATCTGTTCTGCCGTTTTAGGGTGAAAGCATAACAAACAAACAAACTCACTTTCACATTTATAATATTAGTTAGAACTATAGCAAACCTGTTTATAAGACTTGACAAAACGTCGAGATTACTTAATTATATGTAACTTTAATACACATAAATGTTCCTGAATAAATTCTCTAATTGATGCTGAAAACCACATCATTATCCGTGGTCGACTTTAGAAGAACAACGCGGTCACACAGCCAAACACGAAATGCGACGAAGCGGAACCCGCAGACATGCGCGACGCGACGGCGCGACGTGTATTTTGGTGGAACAGTTTCTATGAAAACTTCAAGGAAATTGTGCTACCGGTGTCGCGTCGTCCCTGTCTCGAGCCTTCACACTGCATATTAAGTTTGTATAGTTAGGCGTTAAACTCTTACAACAACTAATTCGTACATAAATTCATGCCTTCTTCCACTGGGGGTAGGCAGAAACTTCAGAACGCCACCTGCTAATACCCTTACACACTCTTGATTCGTTTACGTTCATATAACTGCACTAGGGTTGCCAACACTATTATAAAATATAATAGGCGAAAATAAAATATTTTTATTTCAATAGTAAATGGAGAGATGATCGCACTTCGACCAGTATTAATCTCATAAAAGCTGAATTAATGGTATTTTGTAACATTAATTTAGAGTTTAAAAATAGCTTATATGCATTTAAACATAGATGAAAAATGATTTTAAAACATACCTACTATATTTAAAAAAAATACTAAAATGATGATATGGATATATTCAGTAACCTGTTCCGCTTAGCTATTTCTAAAGAGTAAATATCCACATCATCATTTTATAATGGATTTCCGCAAGGTCACGCCTGAATCAATTAACTACCAAAAAAATACTAAAAAAAGTTGGCAACCCTAATTGCGTAACATACTTTCAATCACAATGCGAGAGTTTTGAAGGATATTATTGCGAATCCTACTTCATAGGTTTGAAAAATTAATAAAGACTGGTTGTCAGACTTTTGGGCTTCTGACTACTACCCACCCGTAACGACTGTCAAAGATCTGGGCATGACAGCCGGGACCAAGGACTTAACGTGCTCTCTGGGGCACAGATGGGAGTCGATATTTAATGGATGGGTATTGGTCACCCATCCACGAACCGACCGCGGCAAGCGTAGCTTAACTTTCTATAGACCCGTGTGGCTGTTATCATTTATCCACAAGACGCTGCACTACAGAGCATAATTTCATTTAGTAATATTGATAAATTAATCAAAACTGACATATTTACAATGTTGCCAACATTCAGAATGCACCCTCTCAACTGTAATAGTAATTTGTCAAAAAATTAAACGAAAAGATAGAAACCTCTTTTGTTAAAATCGGTCCAGTAGCATATTAGACAAACACTGAAGATTTTAATTCATAAAAAGTGTAGGTTCTGTAAATGTAATTTTAGTTTTGGTGTGCGTAGCCCGTTTTAATTTTTAGATAGAAAAATATATTGTTATTTCTAAATAGCGGGAATTAATTGGTTAAGCAAATAGACACCCTACATCAATTGGCCGTTATCGTGACCATTTCATACAAATGTCAAATAATGACAGTTGTCGTGTAAATATACGGACAATTTAAGTTGGTGCTTATATACCTATAAATTTTAATCGTTAACGCGACATTTATTGTAATATTCTTCCATGATTTATGATATCTGATTTCTTCCAATGACTGTAAAATAATTTTTGATTATAAGCATAAATTATTATTGCATTACTGTTGCGGCCTGCAACAAGGGCATTGATCGCCTCGGCCCACATTCGCGAGTCCATTAATGCCTGGTTGCGGCTTGTATAGTACTTTTCTCAAATAATGCGCGGTAATTCAAACAAAGTAAATTAATAATAAATTCCAATGACGAACAACGATAATTTTTCACGCGCCAATATGTTCATTTGCTTTTTCTTTATTATTAAACAGCTCTATTCAAATCGAAATTTAAATAAAATCTTTCTTACCTTTTTAATTGCCATATGTTGAAGTAACAAGTTCGTTCCATTTTTAAATAACACGACAGATATGGATTTTCATACAAACATTGCCGGCCGAGTGCTGGCATGTATTCGGCCATTACAGCAATTTAGATTTATCTCTAAGAAGGTTGTCAAATGCTCGAATTTCCAAGCATGTTTGAGAAAAGGTAATTTATTAAGAATGTTCTCGATTAACAATGTATTAGAATATCTCATTGAGTACCTAGATACAGTTTTTGTAATATATATCCTTGAAAAAATTGAAATCAATCAATCTACCTTACCTTCTCCCAACTATGTTGGGGTCAGCTTCAAGTCTACCCGGATGCAGCTGAATTCTAGTATTTTACATGGAGCGACTGCCTACCTGACCTCCACAACACAGTTACTAAGTAACACGATACCCCTTGTTAAGATTGGTTGTCAGACTTTCGGGCTTCTGACGACCCGTAACAACTTAAAGATCTACAAATAACAGTCGGGACCAACGGCTTAACCTGCTTTCTGAGGCACGGAGGGGTCTCGATTTGTAATGTCACCCATCCACGGACCATAATATTTTAAATCAAGTTTAGAAAATATTGTTTTTTACTAGCGAAATGACAAAGTCCACAAAATATAGTATTGTATTGTTTTTTTTTTAAATTATATTGATGAGGTAAAATGTGAATTTGAAATTAAAATACGTAATTTTCCGAACACAACCCCAAACGACTGATTAAAAAATATTTAAGATTAAACCTTTTTTTTTAATTTATCCTGTTGTAAGTGAAGACGAAGTATATTGTGACATCTTTTAAATATTCTTTGCTGGTAACCCTAGTTTTTGCAAACGCACAAAAAAGAAGCTTACTTCAACAAATTTGGCCAAAAAGCATTGCTGAAAGAAAATTGATCACAATTTTGGAAAACTATGGGTTAAAAGCAAAAATATAGTTGCTTATATTTTAATATTGCAAGTTTAGATTATTGATAATATTGGAAATACAATCAATCAATCTGCCTAGCCTTTTCCCAATGTCGGCTTCTAATCGGTGCAGCTCAATACCAGTATTTTACATGGAGCGACTGCGTATCTGAACTCCACGACCCAGTTGCTGTTGGTAAGACTGCTTGTCAGACTTGGGCTTCTTCTGACCCATATTGGAAATAAAATCCAATTTCAATATAAATAATCTAGTTTAATAAACGATAGAAGTCAAATTAGCTGATTATAAACGTTTTCGAAGACTTGCAGTATCAAAAATTAAGCAGCACATTAAAAATTAAACTAATTTTATATCAATGTATTTTATTGTAATTTAAAACATTCCCTGACAGTGAAATTCCTTTAGATTGTTATTACTTCTCTATCTTTGTTATTAATTTGTTTTTGATCTTTGTGAGCTCAGCTGATTTTCTGTTGATAATACATTTATTTTTACATGACTGTGATAAGTTTTATTTTTCCTTGCAACATGTTTCCTGAAGTCTCAAGCCGAGATCTACAAGGTAAAATTAAATTAGCCAGCTCCGAAAAAGCAGAAATTAAAAAGTTTTTAGGGTTCCGTACACCAAAAGGAAAAAACGGAACCCATACAGGATCACTCGTTGTGTCTGTCTGTATGTCCGTCTGTCATAGACAATTTGCTCCAAATCTAATGAATGGACCGATTAAGTTGAAATTTGGTACACGTATATATTTCTGTGACCTTTAAAAAAAATATATTTGAATATCGGGGTCACATGAGAAAAATTTAAAAAAAAATTGCAAACACGATATCAATTGAAATGGCTTGATGCGAGAAACTAAATAAAAAATAAAATAAAAACTTTAATAAATATCTAAGAAAATATATGTAATGACCATTTCCCCCTTATCTCCGAAACTAGGTATTGCGCCTTTTTTTTTTTATACAGAGACTGGGTCTTTACTCATAAATTACAGAAACACCCATAAGAACTCTATGGTCTTAAATAACATGGTTAATCTCTCAATATTGTGCGTACAAACTGACATTTGCAGTTGAAATGTATGGGTGAACATGTTTTTCAACTACAATGTTAAGTTTGTTTTTGGGATTATCCTAACTACGGAACCCTCCATTGTGCGTGGTCCGACGGCAACTTGGCCGGATTTCTTGGGGTCCTCGCCCACTGTGAGTGTTATTACTTGAAGTTGAGTTGACAAAATCTGTACTTTTTCTGTTTGACCCATCACGTCTGCGCAGTTTAGCTAGGTAATTTAATTTGACCCTGTTTAAACGCCACTTAGTATGTGCTTTGGTTTAGACATGTTCCTGTCTTCATCTTACACTTGTTGTTTTACAGTTGTGCGGTAGTGAAGGGAATTACGCTTAGCCAGTACCAGTATTACCAACAGCAGGGATTTCCAAACTCTACCTACAGTGCGTGCCATTAAAGATGAGACTTGACACACCACGTGGTTTGACTTGCGCAGTAGACGATTTATGGGTCTCTTTAGCGGTATGAAGTCTGCGCCGGGGCGTCATCGGGGCGGCGGAAGGAGCGGCGGGAGGCGCGGTCAAGTCTCATCTTTCGTGGCGCGTATTGTACATCTTAGTCAAAATGTGTGGCTTGGCCGTTTCCGGCCCGATCATCGTCGGTTTATTGGTGGGGGTTAAGAAATAAAGAAAGAAAGAAAATATTTTATTTGGGACACGCACAGGAAATACAAAAAAAGATCTAAAAAAAGGAACGAACATTAACAAAAATAAAAAGGAGCATTCTAGACTAACAAAAAAAAAAAATTACGACCTGTGCGAGGCCAAAAAGGCTCCTATCTCAGCATGATGCTGCGATATTTAAAAATAAATAAATACCGCAGCGCTGGTACACGCACCAGTTACAAGCTTTGCTCTACATGAGAAATAATTAACTATTTGAATAAATAATTAGCTGTTGGATAACAGAAAAGTAATGAACAGTGAATATATTTTTCAACTTACGACCATGTGATGGTAGCGAAACGGCCAAGCCACATATTTAGACTAAGGTGTAAGGTTTGTAAAATTAGGGATTGTACAGAACCTAACTGTGTGTGGGTGGGAATCGCGAGGCGATTTCCAGCCACCGTAGGCGCGGGCTTGCGGGCGGTGAGCAATGGGTGGCTCACCGTCCGATAAGGGCCGGGCCCGGGTCGACGACGGCGCGTTGTGTTCCACGCGCGCCTCAAAGAGATGTCAGCAGATTTGAAGGGGTCCACTAGGGTGCCTGCCGGGGTTGCGAAGAAAACCGAAAGGGAGATCGTGGCCCCCGGCAACAGGGCAACCGAAGGAACACGGGTGGGTTTTAGTCAGTAAGAGTCTGACACGCCCTCCCGCTCCGCCCAGAGCGGGAGAAGTTATTTGAAGATTAAAAAAAAAAAAAGGTTGGTGGCTTTTTGACAGTGCGAGTCATATATGCTCTCGTCTAGGAATGTTCAACACCGTCTACCAGGCGGAATGTGTCGGCATCATACAAGCGGTCCACGCCATAGAGGCCAGGAGAGTTACGGACACTCACATACGCATACTCTCCGACAGTGCCTCAGTTCTCCAATCGCTGAAGAAAAAATATATTACCTCGAAGTTGATACTAGAATGTCACAATGCACTAGAACAGGTAACGGTGTCTAGTCGCAACACAGTGACACTGCAATGGATAAAAGGACACAGCGGATCGCTAGGTAACGACGCAGCTGACGAACTTGCTAGAAGAGGATCTAGCACGGCAGTCTGTGGACCCGAACCTATCGTACCAATGCCCTTCAACCAAATACGCAGGTGGCTACAGGAATTCACCCTCATACAAGCGGAGTACTGGTGGACCTCGACACCGGGCTGCAGGCAGTCCAAGGTAGCTATGCCATCCCTGGATAGCAAGTTAACCAGGAGTCTTTTACGCCTGGACAGGAACGGCCTGCGCCTGGTGACGGGGACCATCACAGGACACTGCTCGCTAAACAAACACTTCCACACGATAGGCATAACGGACAGTCCTCTGTGCAGGGCGTGCATGGATGGCACAGGCGTCACCCAGATTAGAACAGAAACCCTCGGGTCACCCAGATCTTTCACAGATGTTCTGAACAGACCAGGAGTTTTGATTAACTTCTGGAGGGAGGTGGGCTGGTTGGAATAACCCCCCAAGCGGCCGCCATGGCCCACGTACAATGGTCCACCTGACGGACTAAGTGCGGAAACCAAACCCCATAACATAGAACATAGACCATATGCTCTCGTCTTGGCAAAATTTTACATGAAAATGTTTTTGGTGAGATTTCACTTCTTTTTGTAAGTTGCATAACACAATAATTTTTTATTTTGTTCATTTTCTCTTTCTTTTTTAGGGTGTATTTATTTCTTGCACATTAGTTAGAGGTGTCTTTTTTCATAGCCCACTTTCTATCTTTGCTTTGCCTTTTTTTTGGGTGTATGAGAAAACCCATACAAACTTCCATCCCATAATTTAAAGGGTGAGGGGGTGATTTACTAAAAATCCTGAAATATGAATGACAGATCAAAATTTGCGTAAGTCGCATTCAAACTTCCATCCCCTAGTTTAAGGGGTAGGGGTTAAAGTTCCAAGTTTTCGATTTCTTTTTGTTGTTTGTGTTGAGTGAATCAGTGACGAAATTAGGGTTTTTTAGATATCAATAAAATCTAAAGTAGAGAAAAAACGACGCCGACAAAGCGCTTCGAGAAAAGGTAGGAAGTGCCCTTGCACTTCGCTTGGCAGTCTTGGCGGGGACACTGCCGTGCCCCCAGATTACTTGGAATTTTTTGAGTTTTTCGCAAATATCTGAAAAACTAGACGATCTAGGTAAAAATGATGAAATTTTCATCACCCCTGGTAAATTCGTCTACAGAATCATGGATGACCTTCGTCTTGGATTAAGTACCTACATATAACATAATCTTAGCGAAGTCAAAACTGTATATTGAATATTTTCGAAAAAAAAGTAATTGCTACGAGGTCTGGTATCGATTCTAATGCCAAAAATATAGTTTTTGGAATTTTTGTCTGTTTATCTGTTTCTCTGTATGTATATTCCAGCATGACGCAAATTCTACCGGACAGATTCTGTCAAAATTTTGCATGGATTATTCCCTATAGGTCTGTACCCTAATTGCGTAATACAACACAATCTGTTTCAATTTGAAACAGATTGCTAATCCATTGCTTCATAAGTTGGAAAACAAAATCTGCTCAACAACGTAAATAACGCAATGAATGTTGTTGAACTGTCAAAATGAAACAAATTAGGCATAATTGTTTACAAAAATAAGTTACGCAATTAGGGTACCTACTGGTCAAAATGTAGGGTATAAAATATCACGCTATTTGCTATGGGGGCTGATCAATATTACATTATGTCGTATTTGTATGTTCCAGCATGACGCAAATTCTACCGGATAGATTCTGTAAAAATCTTGCAAAGGTATTCTCTATAAGTCTGGTCAAACTGACTGTAGGGTATAAACTATCACGCTATTTACTATGAGCAATATTACATTATGTTCGTATTTTTCTCCGCAAATTGTAAAACGACGCGCCAAAAGGATATTGTAGATGGTTTTCAATTTAACTTATTAAATGATTATCATCACGCTTTACCTTTACGGAGCTAAGCGGTCAATCAAGAAATATATTATTACTAGCTGCGCCCCGCGGTTTCACCCGCATTAGTCTCGATCCTTTGGGAATATCGGGATAAAAAGTCCTATGTCCTTCTCCGTGTCATGGTTTACCCATACGCCAAATTTCATCCAAATCCGTTCAGCCATTTTAGCGTGATGCCGTGACCAAGGGAAATAGGGATTCATTTTTATATATATTATTATTATAAGAACGGCTATTTTAGCTAATATTTCGACATAGTATATAACTAAGTCATTGGACGATTGGTATACAAACATTTGATCGTAAGTTCGATTCCCAACTATTGGTATTTTTTGTGATTCTTTTTTTAAACATGAACTATTGGTATTTTTTGTGATTGTTTTGTTTTATATTTTGTAATACTAATATGTATATAATACGAGTAGTTCGTAGATCGTATTAATTCACAAAAATAGGAAACTTTGTAAGCAATCTGAAATTGCTACAGATTGTCCTAGCGATTATAAAATCTGTGTGGATGTGCAATTTTGAAGTCGCACGAAAAAAGTCGCTGCGTGTGTACGTACATTATTAACAATGTATATGTTTAGTAAAAATAGACTAAAAGAAATAAACGATAACTATTAAAAAAATATATTTGTGGTTATTATTTCACACAGTACAGGGCCAAACGTCGTTTGCGTTCCTGAGGACAGTTGATGATGCAGAGTATCCCATATTCTACGTAGCCTGCTTATCACGTCACGTTTTAGAAGGAGACCAACATTGGGATGATCGGTGGCAATCCACTGACCGATTATGGTTTACCGGCTCCGCAATCATTGGCTCAATTAAGACCGCGGGAATCCGGAATACGCCGCCGAAACAAATTACATGAGTACCATTGTCTACGATGACCACGTATTTATGTTCACCTCAGAGCAAAGGGGCATTTCTAACACCGTTCTCCAAAGCGTTGGGCTCAATCAAGTTAAAATGTTTTTCTTGGATGCTCCTGATAGAACAGGAAAAACATTTATTACCACTGGCATCCTTGCAGAGGTCAGGAGGCAAGGCATAATTGCAATCGCGGTAGCGTCTTTCAGAATCGCTGCAACACTGCTTCCTCGTAGCAAAACAGCGCACGTCATGTTTAAGATTCCCATCGATTAAGAGTGCAACGAAACCGTGCCTGTTTGTGGGGTGTCGTGATAGTGACAAGGGGCAAAAAAAACAAAAATGTAACCATTTTTGTTTAGTGGCGATTTCCGCCAAACACTACCTGTGGTGACGCGAGGAACTAGGGCTGACGAGGTGAATACTTCGTTGAAGAGATCAACTTTACGGTCGCGAATTCATAGACTGCGCTTGACAATCAACATGCTAGCTCGGCTCGGCGGGAATTCACATGGTCTGCTGCATTCTCCGAAGTTCTTCTAAAAGTTGGTGAAGGCACTCTACCAGAGGAGAGCGGCCACACGGCCCTAACAAAGACTCTTAGTAAGGTAGTAGAAGTTCTGACTCGTCTGGTGAACGAGGACATCAGTGGAATACTGTACCAAGAAAATTCTTAGCTGTGTGAACGGGCCATTTTAACGCCCAAAAATTATCAAGCTGTACCAACCACAGTACACTCTCGCAAATTGAATGGAACGAAGTGATATACCTACATTTTCATTAACACTGTTGTGGAGCAAGATGATGCCACACATTACCCCGTAGTATTTCTGATTTCGCTAACGGGAAGTGGACTTCCGGTGCACATCATCCAGCTCAAAGTCGGTGTCCCGATTATGCTCTTTCGGAACTTAACTCCGCCGAAGCTGTGTTTCGGAACTCAAAGTCGTATCTTTGCAGAGAAACGTCATCGACGCGGAAATTCTAACAGGTTGTGGCGTTGGCGAGACAGTGTTTATACCGCGTATACCACACTAAGTACCCACAATTACGCCTTCCAGTTTAAGCGCTTGAAGTTCCCTGTGAGCATATGCATTGCGATGATTATCAACAAGTTACAGGGGTAGACACTGAAGGCTGCGGGTGTGGACCTTATGACCACTGCTCACACGGACAACTGAACGTCGCTTGCTCCCTTCCGCGTCACCAGTCCTGACTCTGTAGATTTTGGCTGCTGAGAAAATAGGTGTTATACAAGGGGGGGATGAAAGTATTTTAGACATAGGACGTCAAATTTTTGAGCTATTTGCGAAAAACTCGAAAAGGGGATTCCAAGGTATCAATTTTAGGATACCAATTACCATTACACTTTTCTGAATTCATCGGCGACAAAATTCAGCCAAGTGGAACTAAAGCTTTAGACTTTTTGCCAAACTCAGTTGCGAATGAACTTTCAACGGCCGTTCAAAAAAAGCAAACTGTTGGATTTGTGTTACTGAAGAGCTAGATCGAACATTTTTCGCAAACTCGTTGTCTAGTCTCTTGGACTATACTTAAAAATTGAACTCATTTTATCTTCTAAACTAAGACCCGACTAAATCTGTAACTTAGCGAAAAATTCGACTAATTAGCGACAAAATTTGGGAGAAAACAAATCTTCGCTAGGTGCCTTAGCTTTTGAGATTCAATTGGGCCAAGCTGGGGAGATGCTCCTGAGATCGGCCACCTATAAACCCATATAACTTTTGAACCAGTGACCGACAAATTCTGATATTTGGCGACAAATTGTTTGTGTTAACATAATTAAAATCCCGGATTGTGGTCATGCCAGTGTCAGTCACACGTTGGATTTTCAACTGTCGACGTTAAGCAGTGCGATGAAAATGCAGTGCGCTAGAAAAAGGTTCGGTTCTATGCTGTGTTATAAATGGGACACCTCCAGACGGATAGGTAAGTCTTAGAACTGAAAGATTCTAAGTCTTTTAGTACTTAGAATCTGTCAGTGTCCAGTGTCCGCGGCTCGTCCGCAATCTGTCCGTTCCGTTGTGATTGATCCTTGACTGAAATTAGTGCATAGTTGATAGTTTTAAGGTTAATTTTGCTAGATTCTGTGTTCCTATACCTGTTAACAAGCGCTTCTCGCCATAAAACTGGAAAGTTTGGCGATGTTTGAGAATAATAAGAAATAAATTAAAAAAATAACGCTGATTGGCGGCAGAAATAAGTATGCAGGTAGGTATGTGATGTTCTTGACACCTGTCAGTTGCATACTAACGAATACAGGGTGGCAGGGACATCGACGCGAAAACTGTTACCATGGATTCAGTTCATGATTCTGAAAACCCCTGCGTTAATATTTTTCGTCGGTTATTTTAAAAAAAAATGCGTTTCATAGAAAAGTGCAATACCTACGCCGTCAAAATGTATGAGAGCTGTTTTTTGTTTTTCTAAACAACCGACGAAAAATTTCAACGCAGAGGGCTTCAGAATCATGTACTGAACCACATATACTCTTAAATCTGTGTACTGAACCCATAGTAACAGCTGTTTTCGCGTCGATGTCCCGCCACCCTGTATGTGTTTTACGAAATTGATCTTATTACTACTAGAAATTGTCCAACTGACAGGTGTCAGGAACGCATTCTCTCGACGGCCGGACTTTAAATAAATAAAACTCGTCAAATACTGGGAATGCTTTTTATTTGGTATCTATTTGGAACATTCAGATCGACAAATATTATCATAAATACGTGTACATGTAATATTTTTCTAGACTAGATTAAGGACAACAAATGAATACTGTTTTATATACAGTCAGGGATCTTAATTGTTTATCAAATGAGATAACACAAGCTTATTAAATAAGCGAATAAATCGCGATAGATAAATTTTATCTATCGCGATTTTATACAATCGACGTCTTCTCGGTTCATCGGCCACGTACCATCGGGGTAACGCATATCTAACCAATTTGAAAACAAAATCCCGTGCACACGACCCTTTTTTTCGTAGATAAGCGATACTATAGCGGCCGAGCGCTACAAGCAAGAATAGTTACAGTGTACCGATATGCGTTTCTTCGAACGCAGAATTGTCTAGGTAGGGCTGCTCCATCGTCGAAGCCGAATAACTTGGCTATTGGTTAAAATTTATGCTTTGTGCACGTGGGTACGGATTATACAAATCATGATTCTTGATCTTCGCCAACCCTTCATTGTTTATCAAATTGACACACTACGTCAATAGGGATGAGGCCGGGATAAAAAAAGAACTATTTAGTCCGTCACTCAGATAATAAAAAAATATTAGACACGTATTTTTGCTTTATCATATTAATAAAAAATGATTTAGATAAAACGCATTAAAGTTGGGGAGTGGGGGGTTGCTACGTCACAAGTAAGTATAAAATCTACATACTAGTGACGTCATGGCACATTTTACCTCAATGCATCGCCGTAATCTTTAGATTACTTAAAAAAGGCAAAAATACGTGTCCAATATTTATTAATAAACTACATGACAAAAAAAAATAAAAAATTGTCATCATCCCTCTAGATTTTTTTTTTGGCTATTGAGCCGGTGTCGAGTATACTTCGTAAAAATATCAAAGAACGACAGATGTGATTTGTATATATGTAGGTACAATTTAAGTTGGTTTAAGTACCCGAATCGCTTTAACATAGTAATAGCGATCATAGCCCAAAAGAAAAAAAAGAAAAATTGTTTATTCTGTACAATCAAAACGTACATTAAAAAAAAATGACATAAAACACATAAACTAGCCAAAAGCCTCGTATTCAAGCAATATCAATTGTGTCAGGGCCAGAAACAAAGACAATTTCCATATCTCCAAATCCAAACATTCTATTAGTTTTTGAAAAAAAGAATGCTAGAAAATGTAAGTAGGTCAATGACCGTTATTGCCACGCTAAAGCGATTCGGGTATAGTTAATTTGATATGCAATTAATTTCCCTGACTTTACCTAATTTGCATGATACACCGACATTTAGATTGTAATCAGACATTTATTTATACATTTATAAAACAAGAAAAACACTGTCCTATCTACATAGTACATAGAATGGATTATAACATCATATTTTTTTTCTTAGACTTATGGAATGGGTGTGAGAATATTCTTACAATACCTAATTCGTAATTGTATAGTCGACCGCACGTCGATGGTAGAAATATGACCTTGACCTTGATAATATTACGTAGTATCAAGGCGAAAGCGTCAAGGTTGCCCGCGAAATTCATATTTGCCTACGTTTTTTCGCCTTAATGAGAGGCCAGCACCTGCCGGGGTTGCAGTTATTGTCCGAAAGGGTTACCGTGGCCTCTGACAACATGGCAACTGAAGGAACACGGGTGGGTTTTAGTCAGTAAGAGTCTGAGACGCCCTCCCGCTCCACCTAGAGCGGGAGAAGTAATTACAGGCAACTGAAGGAATACGGGTGGGTTCTAGTCAATAAGAGTCTGACACGCCCTCCGCGCTCAGAGCGGGAGAAGTAATTTGATAGTTTCCCACCCAAATAAAAATAATAAAAAAGCGCCTTAATTTCGTAACACACGATCAATCACAATCTGTTTCGTTTTGACAGTTCAACAACATTCATTGCGTTATTTACATTGTTGAGCAGACATCTTTTTCGAACATAAGAAGCAATGGATTAGCAATTTCCTTCAAAAAATGATTCAGATTATGATTGATCGTCTTACACAATTAGGAGTGCAGCTTATACTGGTCTTGTCACCACTGACGTTTGGTCGACTGTACATACAATATCACTGAAAAGGCAAGAAAGGTATCTTTAACATGGTTTTAACGATGTTTCAAATGAATGAACGAATGATATATTTATAAATGCTTTGAGGCAACTTTAAGTGAAAATTATGCAGCAAATTCCAGAAAATGCTTGCGACGTTGTAGCTAGATTTAATCAATACACTATTTAACATAAATAATTACCTACTGAGTTTTTGGTACATTTTTGTAACTATAAATCATTATTACTAAGACATGAATAATATACACTCACAAAAGAACATTACGCCTTGTCCGCATTACATATTATTACGCTATCTCTCGTCATCATAGTTAAGTTTCAAACATTTTTACTAGGTTTTAGCTCAACAAGACCATCAGATTCCTAGCAATGTTTATACAAGGTGGAGAGAGCAAATACATTAAACTGCATGTATCTAATGACGTTCTCAGTCTGCATACAAAAATTCAATCAAATGTACCCAATAGTGTGTCACTATAGCCACAGAATATTACAGAAGGTGCACTCCGCATTTTAGGTATGAAGCTACAAGTACACGACAGGCCCGACTTGTCGGGCCAATTCAGTGAGCGTAACGTAGTCAGAAGATATAAAACTTCCAGCCCGTCCCATCCTTGATGTCTTCCCTCCGGTTGACGACACCCTAAGCCAAAGTTCGTACCGCACAGGGGGTGCCCTTAGCGAGCGTTCACCTAGTTTTAATTAGCATAGTTGAATAACCCCTGGCTGGAGGTTTTAAGTGTAGTAGCTTAAGGCACCCACAGGAATCTCAGAGGTCAAATACGAGATGCCCTACCTAAAAAAAAGATACAAAAGCTAAGCTCGTCACACACTTTGAAGATAATAATTATATAATTTACCATAAAGTATATTTAAGTGCTATAATATCCATTATCATCGATGTGTGTGATGAGCTTTACGCGATAGAGGGGCAACTTCTAAATGAATATAACTGTAGGTAATTAGCGCTGTGCGACCTGAATTGCACTTTATTGTGTCGTAACAAGAGTCACTTTTTATTGAAATGATTTTGCGGAGTGAACCATCTGTACTAATCTGTGCCATCACTACTATTAAAAAGTGATGTTGTTAAAAATTTGGAATTATTTGATTGTGCCAAAATATTCATATGCATTACCGTGAGTTTGCACTGGCGAAACATTTAGATAAAAACATGTTGAAATCTCTGTTTTCTGTATGTATCGGCTCGCGTTCCGCACGCAACTTGTTCACGCGAAACATGTTTGACGTTTCATTTCACTTGTAATGTTTAACAGACAAATTGCCAAAATATTTCTTTATGAATCTTGCAACATGTTATCTACTATATGTTTCGATGTTTGGAAAACACTTGAGATCTGTCTTATAGTTTACTCATATTGCGTGCAGTGCGACCGCAAAATCAACAAGTTATGAGATTTGTTTCATGTGACAAGTTTCTAAACATTCACAGAAAAACATGTTGAAATCAAACATTGACAGAATTTATAATTTATGTATTTCAACATGTTTTGTTGTAAATGTTTCGCCAGTGCATACGCACAATTAAGGCTTTGGTCTCCTATTTTATGCTATATGCGACGTCAAACTTCAGCGTCAACGTTCCGATCTACGTCTGAATGCCACAAGATGCAGACGTCGTCGTGTGAAAGAGACCACAACAGTACATTTCTATAGTAAGCAGCGTGAAGTTGTAAGCGGCCGACGCGACGGCGTTTAGAAGAGCATAGCCTGTTTTCTGGAGCAAACACATACTGTATTTTTATTTTCTTAACCCTTCGTATGGCCGGAACGTGGATCCACGCGAGACACAATGGCTTTTTAATTGTTTCTGTAATTACGGCATTCAACCGGTTAATGTACCTCGACAAACTTCGTGTTTCGTCAGTCGTCGGATTTCTATCAGTTGCCCTTTGCACTTGGTGCAGACCGGACGCTCTCAATCGCCTTGGAAGTATACAGAGTTGTTAATACTCTTTTAACTCAATGTGATTTATTATAAAAAAAAGAGGAAAGCTGCTAAAGTCGCAGGCACGACAGATAGGAAAATAGTTTTACAGCTCTATATAGTTCACACGGAAATGAAAACCAAACAACAATAAAGTACTTAGTTCTGAATTCAAATTATTATACACGATAAATCTAATAATTGATGGACATGAAAATTAGCATTCGTTTGTATTCGGAAATCCGATGATACCCGAGGGACATTAAGAAAAAAGAAATACTGGACTTAGTATTGCCAGTGTTATAATTTGTTGCCTCCACATTGTATAATGACTTAAACAGCACCTCATTACGCGATTCCCATACGTTTTAACTTATAACCATATCACAGTCCTAATTCTGAGTTACTATACTTATTTTCTTTTTATCACACCTGCTCTGAAAATACATACTAATTATACCAATTAGAGGGAAGAAACGCCTTTATCCCGCCCTTCAAATCCTTTCATCCCAAGGTATGGAAGTATGTATGAAAATTCTTCCGACCCAAGGGTGGGAAGTATGTATGAAATTCCATTACATACCCGGTTTTTCTTTTTTTTTTAATTTGTCAGCAGTCATACCGCCAAGAGACTTTAACTGTCTACTAATTAAATTTTAAGTAAATTGTTACTGGCCACATACAGTTTTTTTTTTTTTACCAGTTACCAACCTCCTTGGTGCATACAGAAAATTAAAAACGAAATTATTTTTGTATATAAAACGCGCGGAATCACGGAAGAAGTGGCAGCTGCACTTTTAATAATTGTACTCTTAACTAAATATAAACATTTCTATGCATTTATGTCCATAATTTTCCTCGTAGGTGTAATAAAAAGCACTATACATCCCTCAGGATAAAGTACAGTTCCATACCTCAAATGGTTTGCGCCCCTCGCAAGCTCGTGGCGCAAATGCCATAATCTCGGTATGGAACTGTCACTTTCTTCCCTCTGAAGTAATGTACTATTAATTCTTCATCAAACATCAGTTTTCATGTCACAGAAATCTTAACATTAAGAGCGTGCATTCTGAAAGTTGGCAATGTCGCAAATTGCTGTCATATATTTCGCTGTTTTGATTATCTTGCCAATATCAATTATTTAAATAGGTAGGGAGCATCCTACCAAAAGCCAAAGGGGGACCCGGGTTACCGAAGTATTGGTAACCTAGGACCCCCCCTGAGAATATCAGTAAAACTAAAGCTTAGAGAATATAACACTGGAAAAGCCTTAGGAACACTTTCCCGAACAACTATTTTTATTTGTACATTGAAGAAAATTCAAGGGTATTAACACTATTTATAAATGCAATTATTGATTTTAAAATGTGTGTATTTTACTAATAAGAGAGATTCAATTCACTTTTTAAACTTGTCTAAGGTATTTTATACAAATTTACCGATTTTCATTCATCAAAGAGTTTAAGTCACTGTTAAGACAATTTTTTGTCACTAAAACGTCTGGTTTTACCTACAGAAATATATCAATCACATTTGACACCTATTTTAAAAATTACCAACATCGGTCCGGCCGTCGAGAATGCGTTCTTGACACCTGTCAGTTTCCTACTAACGAATATGTGTTTTGCGAATTTGATCCTTATTACTGCTAGAAATTGTCCAACTGACAGGTGTCAGGAACGCATTCTCTTGACGGAAGGACTGTAGTCATTATTCCAGCTAATCATGAAAGTAATTATCACTTTCAACTCTATATAAATCAACCTATAATGTTCCCACTGCTGGGACACGGGCCTCTGTGAGGAGTGGGCTATAATCCACCACGCGGGCCCAGTGCGGGTTGGTAGATGCCACATGCCTTCGAATTTTTGGTTCTAGGACATGCCGGTTTTCTCATGATGTTTTCCTTCACCGTTTTGAGAGCAGTGGTGATGGAATAAATTACAGAAAGTAATGTGCCTTTCTGGGTTCGAACCCGACACGTAAGACAGTTATCACTGGACCACTACTCTTAACATTAATTAATCATCTAATCTTGACAATCCACTCACAGTAACCCGACCGTAGATAACACATTGAATTTAAGAAAAAGTTCAGCTAAGTAGAGCATCATCTCACTCAGTAACGTTTGAAATAATAACAAAAGTTCTAATGATCATATGACCTAATTTCATTTTACATACTTTTTTTTTTAGCTACAGCTTTTCTGAATACCACAATGGTGCCTGGTGGCATGCTTTACAGAAATCGCCAACACACCTCATGAGGTATGTCGAACAAAGAATATGAGCGTTTAATCGCAATCCATCACTGTAGCACTTTCTTCACCTCCATAGCAGCGAAATCCAGTCTCTAGCCAGAGCCTACTGCTCACCGAAATCATCATACATCTGGTAAACCAGATCGGCGATCTGTCATTCGTCCGTCATGTCCTCCGGTGTGTAAGGAGGTAGGGAAACCTCGGCCTCTTGTACCTCAATTTCTTTCACCTCCGCGCGGTCGTCAGCGGAGGCCTCTGCAAAGTCTTGTAACTCTTCAGTGTGCGAGTCCTCGGACGATGATGAAGGTTCCGATTCGGAGTCGGATCCGTCTTTCTGTGAAGGGTAATTTAACAATATGAACGAGAAGTGGAAAAGAAAAAAAAAACAATTTAAAAAAGCATTCAATCCCTTATGTTGCACCTGCCATAATAATATTGCGTAAAAATGTACATTTGTTATCAAGTAGAGTGCTTAATCTAAACTTATAGTACACAAAAGTATTAGCATTAGGGGCCGAACTAGGCATAGCCCGTATTTCAGCCCTCAACGCCGATCCCCCTGTGTTACAAATTAATTATCGTTATTATGTCCGTGCAATAATCACATGTATGAATGAACGTATCCTAATTAGAAATATAAAAATAAAAAAATTAAATTTAAGTTTAGAGAAAAAGAGAAGTTTTTTAGTGTGTAGAGCAGTCCTCTCTTTGTCTGTAATGGCGGTGTGTGTGAATGAGTGTAAGAGGGTGTGTAAGATTGCGGAGGATGACCTTTTGTTATTTTAGTGATACGTTACTAAGTTTAATTTTAATAATTCAACTATTGTCGTTTAATTTATTTTTTAGCTAGGTATCTCAAGCAGTTTTTCTGTCTCCTCATATGTGAGTTTCTGTAGGTACTCACTTACTGTAGTTTTGCAAGATTTTTTTGTCATCGGGTATATGTTAAGATTTTTATATGTTATTGTAGATGTAGGGGCAAATAAATGGAGCAAACCTATTGCTAAATTTTGTTTTAGATGCGATGGGCTTTGGGCGAACCACATATTTTGAGCCATGTTTTGTCTCTGCATCACCCTAAGGTTGACTGGTAGAAAATGCCTCAGGCATTAAGTCCGCTTTTGTACGGTATTTTTAGAAATGTGGTGCTGGAGAAGAATTCTTGGGGTATCATGGACAGAATTTCGCACAAACGTGTCTTGTGTCAAATTTTTAAAATCGGTTCAGCCGTCTTCGAGTAATCGGGGAAAATACATAAAACGACAGATACGAAAATAGTTTTACAGCTCTATCACAGGAACATCAAAACAAGACAACAATAAAGTACTTTTTTTTGACTTATCTACGTGAACCCACTGACTGGGTCCGTCAAAGTCACTGGGCCAGTCATTGCCATCGTATAAACCAAGCATTCTATAAAAAGTACAATAAACATTTTGATTGCCCCCTATTACTACAACCAAGAATCGTAATTGTTCCCCTTCTCTTTTCGTGGGAGGCATAAAATTGAGCCTATTCGATCCATTTATTCTCTAATTAGTTCATACTGGGATCATTAATCGTAGCTATCCCTTTGAGCGACCCTATATTCAAGAGATGACGTTACTCTCGATACCTATTTCAGTATTATTTCTTTTGTTTTCGAGTATTCTCATGGAAAACTCTCGAAACCAGACAATAATACAAATAACTACAAGGTACTGCACACTTTAAACACTTATTTTATAGTGACTTTGGCCAACTAAAGTGCTTAAACAAGTAACTTAAGAGACAGGATTCATGAAGATAATTTGAATGAAATAATTCGGCATATAAGTTAACTTTTTATACCTACATCAACCTAAATCTAATAATTGATAGACATGATGTTTGTATTCGGAAATGCGATGATTCCCGAGGGACATTAAGAAAATAGAAATATTGTACGTACCTTCAAAGTAAACACGGTGTAAACGGGAGGGTCGGTGTGATAGCGACAGCTGGAAGACGGCAGCGGGAGCTTCGGTATCGGCTCCCGACACGACGCCACGCCGCGAATGTCGCCGCACGCGTTGAATAACACCTGGAAATTAACAACAGAATATTTTAGCATTTCGCAAATTCCACTACGAGTATTTTGTATTTAATTTTTGTTAGAAACTAGCTGACACGATTAACTCCGTACCACGAAGAGACAAAATACGTGACAAAATTGAGATTTTTTAAAATGTTTTCGGCTGTTCCTTTAGGTTTTTCCAAATTTTATTTTTTCTTAAACCACCCCAGCATTGAGGCGATCAAAACAACAACAAAATATTCATATCGGTCGAGCCATTTCTGAGTTTTTGCGAGACTAACGCACGGCAATTGATTTATATATATAGATAACTGCCTCGTTGGTCTAGTGGTCGCAAGCGCTACTGCTGAGCATGGGGTCCTGGGTTCGATTCCCGGGTCGGGCAAAGTGTTATTGGGTTTTTCTATCTGAAATTTCTCAGTAGCAGCTCGGAGCCTGGATTTATGCCCGGTTGATGGCAATAAGCTCGCCCCCTATTACATGAGACTTAAACATAACTGGCGAAATGTGGGTGTGCCTGCTACAGGGACACCTCTGCCCAACCCTTTGGGGAAACAAGGCGTGATGTTGTGTTATGTATATAGATAGACAGACTAGCTGACCCGAAAGAGTGCTGTCCAAATTTCAAAAATTCATACAAAATTCTCTTAGAAAATGCACTTTCAGTTTTCCTAAATTTTCCGGCAACTTTTAAAATTTTATTTCCCTTGGAACCTGATTCAGATCTAAATCGGTCTAGGCGTACTCAAGTGATGCGCTGACCAACGAACACCATTTAATTTTTATTATAAAGTATGGATTTATTATATATTCCTCAAAATACAATTTAACAAGACTCAGTAAAAGGTGTAGGTGTAAAGGGGGGATGGAGAAGTGGTACGGCATGGGTGCCACGCACCAAGGAGTGACAACGACAACTCACTCTTAAAACCAAAGAATGGGCACTAAATATCTATTTACATTTCAATAAATAATTACCTAAATTTCCAGTTTATACTGATCTCGCATCGTATAGGATTTCCGTACAATGCGAGGTCAGCTTGTACTGGAAATGTATAGCTTGATGTGTAGCCGTGTGTACCTAGCCACTTACTAATATTATATTCCGAAACGCATCGTAACTATACTTAAATTTTTTTTCGAATATAATTTCTAATTCCCTAAAACAATAAATTTATGTTGAGCTTGGTCCGATCTTATAACTGTTTAGCGCGAGGTCTTAGATTTTTTTTTAACATTTTGTTTCGGGGGCTTCATGTAAACCTGCCGGGGGTGCGAAGAAAACCGAAAGAGAGATCGTGGCCCCCGGCGACAGGGCAACCGAAGGAACACGGGTGGGTTTTAGTCAGTAAGAGTCTGACACGCCCTCCCGCTCCGCCCAGAGCGGAAGAAGTTATTTGATAATTTCCCACACAAAAAAAGGGGGTTTAATATTTAGTGTTTTATTTTCAGTAGGGGTGTCAATCTACCCTACGCCGCTGCCCTACGACTCAGCTTCCAGTTTAACAAAGTCAGTAGGACGCAGCTGAATAGTAGTATGTTGTAGTAATGTCAATTAATGCGATTTCGCATAAATTTCATTAGCATGTGAATTCTTGAGTCTTAGCATGCTATGCTATTTGCTAATACCACAATAATTGATAATAATGAAGTATGTGAATTTTGTTAATATGCGAATTTAAATATATTAACAATCTCTGACGTATGATAGTATAAAAAAGTACGAAGCGATAAATTCACTTCGCACTTCACAGAATTTCGCAACTACATTTCATTTGCTAAATGAGCATTCGCATGCTAACAATGAATGTGAATGCTAATTATGTTGCAAGGAGCGACTGCCTATCTGACCTCCACAACCCGTTTGCTGGTGAACACGATACTCTAAGGGTGTATTCACGTGTGTAGGTGATCATCCATTTCGTACCGAGATGCAAGGATGAGTATGTGTCTCGGAAAGCACGTTAAACTGTCGTCGGTCCCGGCTGTCATTTGTAGATATATTTGACAGACGTTTCTGGTAGTTAGATAGCCAGTGTAAGGTCACATTGCGCGAGTGAAAAAGAAAATGCTTTTTGAATTAGAGTCGTCACTCGTTTAATACTTAAAACAGGTTTAAAAAGAGAGATTCTTTATTTTTTTCATGTGGTAAAAATATAGGAAAGAAAGACGAAAATATTAATTTGGCACTCGTTCAGGAAATTAAAAATTTACAAACAAATGAAGAAAAATATCTAAGTACAGCTAAGTACATTTCTATTTTCTTAATGTCCCTCGGGAATCATCGCATTTTCGAATACAAACGAATACTAATTTCCATGATCATCACACATAAACATAACATCACGCCTGTAATCCCCGAAGGGTTAGGCAGAGGTGTACCTATAGTACACCCACATTTCGCCAGTTATGTTTAAGTCCCATGTAATAGGGGGCGAGCCTATTGCCATCAACCGGGCACAAATCCAGACTCCGGGCTGCTACTGAGAAATTCCAGATGGAAAAACCCAATAAGACCTTGCCCGACCCGGGAATCGAACCCAGGACCTCATACTCAGCAGTAGCAGTTTGCGAACACTAGACCAACGAGGCAACGAGGCGCATCAATTATTAGATTTATCGTATATAACAATTTGAATTTAGAAATAAGTACTTTATTGTTGTTTTGTTTTGATTTCCGTATGAGAGTATAGTTCACAGAGCTGTAAAACTATTTTCCTGTCTGTCGAGTCTGCAACTTTAGCAGCTTTCCTCTCATTTTTTAAAATAAATTACACTAAGTTAAAAGAGAATTAACAACTCTATATACTTCCAAGTCGATTGAGAGCGTCCGGTCTGCACCAAGTGCAAAGGGCAACTGATAGAAATCCGACAACTGACGAAACACGAAGTTTGCCGAGGAACATTAAAGAAATACTGTAGAAAGCTGGTTACTGGCGCTTATATGCCAGCGTTTTTTTGCAAAATCAGCGCGGACCGTCGCTGATAAGCGCCGACGAGTTCCTATCTGATAAGTCAGCGCTGATTCGGCAAGAAGTATAAAGACTGCCTGCACCGACCAGCGTTGACACCCAGCACTTGTCGGCGTCGACAAGTGCTGCCATATCGGTGCCTGTTACCAGCATTCTACATGAATTCGGCCTTACACTGGTAGTCTAATTACCCGTAACGACTGTGAAATATTTACAAATGACAGCCGGGACCGACGGCTTAACGTGCTTTCCGAGACACATACCCATCCTTGCCTCTCGGTATGAAATGGATGGTCACCCATTCAGCTAGCGTAACTCAACCTTGATCTATGCGTATGTGCTTACGACGTGAAAACTGTTACCATGGATTCAGTACATAATTCTGAATCCCCTGCGTTGATATTTTTCGTCGGTTATTTTAAAAAAAAATCCGCTGTTTCATACATTTTCGCGTAGGTATTGGGCAGGTACACTTTTCTATGAAATAACTGTTTTTTTTTTTTAATAGTCGACGAAAAATATCAACGCAGGGGGTTCAGAATCATGTACTGAATCCATGGTAACAGTTTTCACGTCGACGCTTTTTTTTTTTTTTTTTTTTTTTTTTTAACGGGCATCTCGCAGTATGACCACTAAGGTCTTGGCTGCTTAACCGGACTTTCCTGTGGGTGCCTTAAGCTGCTACACTCAAAGCCTCCAGCCAGGGGCAAAAAACTAAACTAAATTAAAACTAGGCGAACGCTCGCTAAGGGCACCCCCTGTGGGGTACGAACCTCGGCTTAGGGCGTCGCTGAGGGGAGGACAGCAAGAAGGGACAGGCTGGATCAAAAATGGTTTTAAATCATGATTATTATGCGGGGTAGTTTTAAAGCTACGTGCTCAGCGGCAACAACTTGCTGGCACCTCGTTTTCGAGCAAGGGTCGAGGAGGAGTATCATTTACTCAGGGACACGGTCGCGGTCGCAAAGGACCTCGGCGGCGAGGTCGGAATGACGGGAGGCGTCTGTTCTTGTGTATTGTGCTGGTGGCCCTATTCTGCTCTTGGAGGAGTGTGATGGGATCATCAGGGTCGGAAAGGACGTCGACGCCCCTGCCACCCTATATTTATGCCTACAGCGGCTTCCAGTGAATGAGTTTTGTTATTAAATTATTATTGTTGATTTATAAGCTGTCAATGGCCAGTGTTGTAACACTCGTCGGTAATATTACGCAATATTAATAGTCTATGGCTCTGACATTCAAGTAATAGACAATCTTGACATATTTCTACGGCTTGGCTACGAGGCTTTTGGCTAATTTGTTTTGGCTTTTGGCGTTTAGTTTGTGCAAAATAAACATTTTTTCTTCTTTCTCAGTGTAAGCTGATGCAGCAGAATACTAGTATTCTACAAGGAGTGACCTGCATGACCAGTAAGACTGTTGTATATGGATATAGTGGTCACCTGATGCCTGTCATGCAGTATATGCTTGAGGCAGTGCTTGGCGGCCGGCAGTACGTGCGAGGGGCAGCGCACGCCGCCCTCCGTGAAGGTGCAGCGCCCTTGCGACGGTATCGGCCGGTTCGGGCAGGGGTCGTTCAACTGTGGAAAAAAGTTAAAAATAATAAAATTGTATTAGTTAAAACAATAGCACGTAAAATTTCATCGGAGAGGCAACCGGATGGCGAATGGTAATCTGGGTCTTGAAGTGATACCGAACCCCCCCGTACCGTCCAAATGGACCCCAAATGGATGGGGGATACATTTTTTTTTTTGACCTGGCATTCAAAATTCAAGCTGTATTATGTGCAAGGAATTTGTGTGTATCATTGTATGTAGTGTTAATTATTTTAGTTTGTTATTAGTTTTTATGTTTTATTTGACTGCCTCGTTGGTCTAGTGGCCGCAAGCGCTACTGCTGAGTATGAGGTCCTGAGTTCGATTCCCGGGTCGGGCTAAGTGTTATTGGGTTTATCCATCTGGAATTTCTCAGTAGCAGCCCGGAGTCTGGATTTGTGCCCGGTTGATGGCAATAGGCTCGCCCCCTATTACATGTGGCTTAAACATAACTAGCGAAATGTGGGTGTACTATAAGTACACCTCTGCCTAACCCTTCGGGGATTACAGGCGTGATATTATGTTATGTTATTTTAGTTCACTAGTTAGCCATATTTCTTATTTCCATACAATATTACTATATTACTAATTTGGCAATTTTACTATATTGCCAAATTAATCAAAACAGGTAAATAGTTGACAGCTATTCGACGTTTTGGATAAACGCTCTTAACAATACACTTAAAACGTTAGCTTTTAAGTAAATTATGTTTCACTTTGTAGTCGAAATATTAATAGGTTTATTTTTCGGGTCCCGTACCGGAAGGGTGCCAAATGGAACTCTATTACTAAGCCTCCACTGTCTGTCCGTCCGTCTGTCTGTCAGCAGGTATATCATGAACAATAATAGGTAGACAGTTGCAATTTTCACAAATTGTGTATTTCTATTATCGCTATAACAAGAAATATTAAGTTTAATAAAGTTAATAATTAAAGGGGGTCCCGTACAAGAAACTTATGTTTTCGGTGTTTTTGCTTGATCTTAATACCGTACGAAACCCTTCTTTGTGCGTGGTCCGACCCGCATTTGGCTATTTTTTTTTTGTTCGAAAAGGTGATTCTCAGCCTAATTTCGACAATTTTTAGGGTTCCGTACCCAAAGGGTAAAACGGGACCCTATTACTAAGAATCCGCTGTCCGTCCGTTTGTCACCAGGCTGTATTTCATGAGCCGAGACAGTAGAAATTTTCACAGATGATGTAGTTCTGTTGCCGCTATAACAGCAAATGGTAAAAAACAGAATAAAATAAATACATATTTTAGGGGCATACATACATTTTTTTGCTCATTTTTATAGATAATGCTACGGAACCCTCCGTGCGCGAGTCCGACACGCACTTAGCTGGTTTTTATTATTATTTTTATGTTATAGCTCATACCTTAGCTCTCTTGTGGTGCATCTTCCGCGCTAACACAGCGTCGTTCCCGTGCTTCTTGTGGTAGCTCGCGAACGCCTTCAGTTTGCGCAGCTGTCGGCGCTCGCGCACCGTGAGCGGGCCGCTGCGCGCCTGTGCGTTTATGCTACCTGTCGGGTGAGAGACACATGTTTCATTAGCACTAGTGGACTATGGGCGTCCCAAATCTAGAGAAGTACTTTTTAACCAAATTCTCCTAAAAGGCCAAATTATGTTGAGTAAATGATTTAATTATTTTATTATTAACTAGCTGTTACTCGCGACTTCGTCCACGTGGAGTTCTACACATCAATTTAATTTTTTCGTATATATAGGTACCAGTGAAATTCTAGCGGTTTTCTCTAATTCGGTTGCTAAAAAGTAGCCTATGTTACTCTTTATAATATCAGTCATCTCTCAGTGAAAGTTCCGTCAAAATCGGTCCAGTTGTTTCGGAGATTAGCTGGAACAAACGGACAGACAGACAAACACTTTTAAAATTGTGTTTTTGTTGTAGTATATACCGTAGTGGCAGGGACATCGACGCGAAAACTGTTACCATGGATTCAGTACATGATTCTGAAAAAAAAAAAAAAAAACTGCTGCTCCATACATTTTGAACGCGTAGGTATTGCACTTTTCTATGAAACAGTAGTTTTTTTTTTTAAATAACCTGGTTCAGAATCATGTACTGAATCCATGATAACAGTTTTCGCGTCGATGTCCCTGCCACCCTTTTTTTTTTTTTTTTTGGGTGGGAAATCATCAAATAACTTCTCCCACTCTGGGCGGAGCGGGAGGGCGTGTCAGACTCTTACTGACTAAAACCCACCCGTGTTCCTTCGGTTGCCCTGTTGCCGGGGGCCACGATCTCCCTTTCGGTTTTCTTCGCACCCCCGGCAGGCATCGTGTTGTGATTGTAATAGGTATGATAATAGATATGAAGAATCACGTTCGTGGAAATAGGGAAATAAGAAAGGAAAAGAAAGACTCAGAAAACATTGTACGATGGTTGCTATTCAAACGTCAAGTTACAAGCATATTAAATTTCGAATATCTTTTTATCGACATTATTAATGACATAAAACCTAACAAAAAGTATCTTCCAAATAGATTTTACAACATCCGCCCTTAATGGAAATAAAAAGATAAAGTAGTAATGCTAAACACAATTGAAAATAATAAAACATTACTACCAGACTAAACACAAATACAAAATATAAACCGACGAAAAATAAATAAATAGAAGATTATTCTACTTGTTTATCACTAAACCCATATTAACAACGCACCTAAGATGAGCTATGCGCCTTAAGGGCTTGGTTAAAACATCGGCTGTCATTTTATCCGTAGGTATAAACTTTATATTTATAACACCCTCAGTAACCTTTTCACGAATAAAATGATATCTCGTATCAATGTGTTTGGTTCTATTGTGGTGGATTGGATTTAGCACAAGTTTCTGTGCACTTTGACTGTCGTTGTATAGCAACACCCTATCAGAAAAACCAGTAATGTCACACACTAACCGTCTGAGAAAAATAGCCTCCTTTGCAGAACTGGTTAAGGACATATACTCAGCTTCTGTAGACGATAAGGCTACCGTCGGCTGCTTCTTACACTCCCAGCTAATAGGTCCGCCCGCTAGCGTGAAGTAGAAACCAGTGTACGACCGACGGTCATGTACACAGTTCGCCCAGTCAGCATCCGTGAATCCACACAAACGTCTACCGACTTTCCTGTAAGTAATACAGTAATCCATAGTACCCTTCAAATACTGTAACACTCTTTTAGCGGCCAACCAATGCCTCTTATCGTAACAGTTATTAAACTGACTTAAATAGCTTGTGGCATAAGCTATATCGGGTCTCGTATTCACAGCTAGGTACATTAAACATCCTATCAAGTTTTGGTAAGGATATTCACCAAGAGATGATGGATTACCTTTCTCCAACTTGTTATTCTCCAAAGGTGTAGACATCTCCTTACAATCTCTCATATTAAACCGCTCCAACACTGCCTGAATAAAGGTCTTCTGACTGACCATGATTTTATCGTCAACACGGTTAATATTTATGCCTAAACAATATGATAATGCACCTAAATCTTTTAGCGAGAAAAATTTTTCTAAGTCATTTTTGACAGCGTCAAACAAACATTTTTCTTTGTAAAAGACAATTAGATCGTCAACATAGACTGCAAGTATTATGATTTCATTACCAAACTTTTTCAAGTAAACACATGATTCCGCAGATGTTCGTGCAAAGCCAATTTTCGATAGAACTTGATGCAATTTGATATTCCAGGCTCGAGCTGCCTGCTTCAAACCATAAATTGATTTTCTGAGCAAACAGACTTTACCTTCTGCCCCGCGCTCAGCAAATCCCTCAGGCTGTTGCATGTACACCTCCTCCTCTAAGTCCCCATTGAGGAATGCGGTATCAACATCCATGTGTTGGATCTTTAAATCCATTTCTGCCGCCAACGCTATAAGCGTACGTAGAGATGAATTTCGAACTACAGGGGCAAAAGTCTCGTTATAGTCAGTCCCCCAAACTTGACTAAAACCTTTCGCAACTAGTCGCGCCTTATGCTTAACTATTGCACCGTTCGCGTCCCTCTTTACCTTGAATACCCATTTACACGGTATAACCTTTTTATTTGGTTTATCCACTAATGTCCAAGTCTGCTTTTTCAATAAGGCATTGTACTCATCCTTCATTGCGGAAATCCAGTTATCTTTATCATCGCTATTAATTGCTTCACGATAACTTTTCGGATCATCACACAACAAATCAACACCGTGAGTGCCATATGAATAATAATCTGGAGGTTTACGTACTCTATTAGGATATCTTCTCTCAGGACATACATCGTTGGGTTCATCTGAAGGAACCAAGGACAGATCACGTTGTTCACCTGAATGTAGAGACTCTGTGTCGCCAACCCCACCAGCTTCATCAGTCGCGTCCACAAAATCGTCAATTTGCTCTACCTCCATGTCCACACTTTCTGAAGTAGGTGAAGAAATAGAAGCAGATGAGATAGAAATCTCCTGTGGCGATGTGGTATCTGAAGAAGTTTGTGAAAAAAGATTAATGACATTAGGGCTCACAACAACTTCAGGCTGAACAGATTTATCCTTCAATCCTGAAAAATTATTTTCAAAGAACGTAATATCCCGTGACTTAATCAACCTCCGAGGGTTTTCCGCGCTACGGAAATAATAACTCCTTGGATTGTCTGAATATCCAACAAAGATATGTTCAGAAGTTTTCATGTCAAGCTTAGTTCTCTGACATGAAGGCACGTGAACTAAAGCTCGGCAACCAAACACCTTTAAATGAGACAGGTCGGTTTTACTACCACACCACATTTCATATGGCGTCTTACCATCAAGTGCACGATGAGGTGACCTATTCTTTAAATAAACACTAGTCTCAACAGCATCCTGCCAAAAAGCTTTCGACAGAGAGCTATGTGCTAGCAAGGAACGGGCCTTCTCCACAATACTACGATTGCAACGTTCACTTACCCCATTTTGTTGAGGGCTGTATGGTACAGAGGTTTCATGTCGAATCCCTTGAGCCTGCAAATAATCTGTCAGCTCCTTGTTGACATACTCAGTACCATTGTCTGACCGAAGGGTTTGAATCTTACTGCCAGTCTGTCTCTCAACAAGTGCTTGGAAAGCACAAAAATACTTCTGAACTTCTGTCTTAGATGACATACAATAAAGGGATATAAAACGTGTATAATCATCTACAAAAATAATAAAGTATTTATTACCTTTAAAAGATTCAGTGGTCAGGGGACCACAAACGTCCGTATGGACCAATTCTAATGGTGACGAAGCCTTCTTATACTTTATCCCTTTGAAAGGCTTCCGGGCCTGCTTACCTTCTACACAAGGTACGCATGGTTCTTTGTCAACCTCAGTATACTCAACACCAACAGCTAGACCTTTTTTGAGTAGATCCATACCAATACGGCAGAGATGTCCTAGACGCTTATGCCAAAGCTGAAACTGGGACAAATTAGTGTGAACATTATAAGCTGAAACACCTTGCGGTTTTACTGTACAATCTAAAGTGTACAATCCACCACAAATAGAACCATGTAAAACAGGATCATTTATAAAAGAAACATCATTAGAATAATAAAAATTACAGCCATTCGTATCAAAAACAATCGAGAAACCTTTCTCTACTGCCTTTTTGACTGAGAGTAAATTACAATCTAGGCCAGGAACATGTACAACATTTTTAATCTTCTTGAAATCGGTTTTTGTGTCAATAGCAACATCTCCTAAACCCACAGCCGGCAAACTTTTACCATTTGCTACAGTTATCTTCCCATCACAGGGTCGGTAACTATTAAACCATTCAGCATGTGGAGTCATGTGAGTAGACGCACCAGAGTCGATAATCCACTTCTCAGACATCTGAATACTTGGTGCAGACAAAGCCAATTCCTTGACACCATCCAAAGCCAATTCCGTGACACATGCATCCATATTCCCTGAACTAGAAACATTCATTCCCTTATCTTTAGAACAATTTTCTATAGAGCAACTCGCCTTTGCCTTTTTCTCCTTCTTTTTGAGAGGACAATTAGGACTCTTGTGCCCTGGCTTCTTACAACGATAGCAAATAACCTGCCTGTTAGCATTCAACGCAGCCACATCATCTTTAGTCTCCTTCGTCATTTCACTCAACAACTTAGTCCTCACCAAATCTGTTGTGACTTCAACGCTCCTATTCTCAAGCGCCATTATCATAGGCTCGTAGCGAGACGTTAGACCTCCCAATATAATAGCTGCTAAAGAACTATCTTCTATAGTTTTGCCAATATCGGCCAGGTCTAGTGCTGTTGTAGTTATTGCATTTATGTAAGCTTCTAAATTAGAAAAGTCAGATAAGGTGTACCTGTACAACTTACGTTCCAACGACAGTTTACGACCCAAACTTCGATCCTCGTAGGATTTCATAAGAGCATCCCACGCTTGCTTTGCGGTCTTAGCTGGTCGAACAACCGAAATAGCAGCGCCATCCACAGTAAGGCATATTTTAGAAAGAGCCTTTTCATCCTTCAGTACATCGTCGGCCGTCTTATTGCCTTCGACAACTACTCCGCTTATGGTTTCCCACAATCCTTCATGGATTAATAGCATTCTCATTTTAAATTTCCACACAGTGTATCCTTCTCTATTACAAAGTATCGGAATACCATTTAGTGACATACCAGAAACTGCAGACGACATATTTTCACCACCAATCTCCTTTTAAATTCGATCGTAGATAAAATATACAAAGCTTCGTGCTGATAACGTGTTGTGATTGTAATAGGTATGATAATAGATATGAAGAATCACGTTCGTGGAAATAGGGAAATAAGAAAGGAAAAGAAAGACTCAGAAAACATTGTACGATGGTTGCTTTTCAAACGTCAAGTTACAAGCATATTAAATTTCGAATATCTTTTTATCGACATTATTAATGACATAAAACCTAACAAAAAGTATCTTCCAAATAGATTTTACAACACATCGGCCCTAACGGACCCCGTCAACCTAACGGACCCCGTCAATCCCTGCCACCCTGTATTATTTTCATATGCATTTAGTAAAAAGCTGTTATTTTGACATTACAAACGGACACTTTAATTTTATTTATTTGTATGGAGTATAGACTAGCAAAGCAACCCGCCCCAGTTTCGCACGAGTAGCAGAGCATTATGCCAACTGATTATTATAATTTTTTTCTGTCGTAATGTCGTATAAGTCTGTTGTGTAAAGCATGTAGGTTTAGATTAAAATGTATTTAATGTTCATCCCACTTGGTATTTTACATTATATTTCAGGCAATTTACTCAAAATTCTAAACATTTATATGCGTTGCGTTATACACCATTTTTTTGGGTGGGAAATTATCAAATAACTTCTCCCGCTCTGGGCCAGATTCTTACTGACTAAAACCCACCCGTGTTCCTTCGGTTGCCCTGTTGCCAGGGGCCACGGTAACCCTTTCGAACTTACCCGCGACCACAGCAGGCATCGGCCTTAGCGGACCCCGTCAGTTCTGCTGACATATCTTTGAAGCGCGCGTGGAACACAACGCGCCGTCGACCCGGGCCTGGTCCTTACCGGACGGCGAGCTACCCATTGCTCACCGTCCGCAAGCCCGCACCTACGGTGGCCGGAAATCGGCTTGCGATTCCCGACGCCCTGGGCGTCTCCTCTTACGGCGGTTAGGGGCGTGAAGCGCGAAATTTGTTTCTCCCTCACGCGTCCCGCCTCCTCCTTCGCGAGCATTACCGCTTCGCACGCGGAGGTGACGGCCTCCCATTTCCTCTCGCTCCGTACCATGGCCTGAACCAGGGCCGGACGCGAGAGATCACCGCCACCGATCGCCTCCACGAGGACACGACGATGCTCCGCCCAAGCTGGGCAGACCTCCACCGTATGCTCCGCCGTGTCCTCCGGGCGATCCACACAATGGTGACACCCGGGCATGAATTACACACCTAAACCTTCCTCAAGAATCACTCCGTCCATTAAAATCGTATGAAAATCCGTTCGGTAGACTTTTTTTTAATAATATGTAGTGATTGGTGTTAGTGATAATTGATACTTTATTTTATAATACGTAGTGATAGTTAGTGAGGAGCTCGAAGCTACGTAATAACAGCCGCACGGGTCAAATCATCAGGTTAAGCTACGCTTGACGCGGTTAAACCGTGGATAGGTGACCATCTTTACATACCGAGACTCCTTCGTGCCTCGAAAAGCACGTTAAACCGTTGGTCGGCTATCATTCGTGGATCTTTGACAGTTGTTACGGGTCGTCAGAAACCCGAGTCTCTACCAGTCTTAACAAGCGATATCGTATTACCTAGTTACTGGGTTGTGGAGGTTAGATAGGCATTCGCTCCATGTAAAATACTGGTATTTAACTACATCCAGTTAGACTGGAAGCCGACCCCAACATAGTTGGAAAAAGGCTAGGCAAATTGAGTTAGTAATAATCTTTATATATAGAAGTCTTCTGTACGTGTGTTTTAACTCCTCCTAAACGGCAGGACCGAATTTGATGAAATTTTGTGTGTATATTTGAGTGAGTCCCTGAATGGTTTGAAAATACAATTGAACCCGGTAGGTGGCGCTGTTCGGACAAAACAACGTCGTTTTCAATATAGTAGCATTTTCATATAAAAAATTATTTCATCGCTCGATGCCTCATTTCATAGCCCGGAAAAATACTTACAGTACAGTTCTCTCTCAGCCTTCAGCTCTCTAAGATACTGCAATCTGGCCGTCTGTAGTAACACGCGCAAACGGGTCATTTGTTTGATATACGCTGTTTGTAGGAACTTTAGCGCGGTCTTAGCGACGCACACCGCTTCTTCAGCTGTGTAGACACCTGCTCGCCTGTAAAATAGAGAAAATTATTATGATTCAATAAATAAAGAAAGCGAGCCTTACAATAGTTACATATGATGTGTTACATCTGACATCTCACCTTGCTAATAATGAGCAGTGATAGACTAGTATTGTGACCGTCGGACTGCCAAGTCATAGGTCTCAAGTTCCAACCCAAGGCACGCACCGCTGACTTTTCGGATTCATGTGCGTATTGTATAATTATCACTTGCTTCAAAAACGGTGAAGGAAAACATCGTGAGGAAACCGGCATGCCGTTTTTTTTGTGTGGGGAATTATCAAATAACTTCTCCTGCTCTGGGCGGAGCGGGAGGGCGTGTCAGACTCTTACTGACTAAAACCCACCCGAGTTCCTTCAGTTGCCATGTTGTCAGGGGCCACGGTAACCCTTTCGGACAATAACCGCAACCCCGACAGGTGCCTCTCATTTATTAAGGCGAAAAAACGTAGGCAAATATGAGTTTCGCTGGTAACCTTGGCGCTTTCGCCTTGATACTACGTAATATTATCAAGGTCAAGGTCATAGTGCTACCATCGACGTGCGGCCCTTGGGCGGCTTTAAAACTCTGACACCAGGTTAGGCACTAACCACACGAAAAGAAGAAAAAGTCGTGTCAGTCGCTCCATCTTTAAAACTGGTGTAGTAGATATGAAACAACTTAGATGTAGCATCGGCAAAATTCGTAAAACCGATCACCATTTGAACTGAGTGTGCCTTCAAAATCCAATATTTATACAACAGATAAAAATGATTTTTACGCAAACGCAATAACTTGTGTCAAAGTCAAATAATTTATTTCAAATAGGCCCATGTATGGCACTTTTGAACGCCAAAATTTACAAAATAATTGATTCTAGTTGCCCCTTCCAAAAGGTAGTTTTTGTATGGAGAAGAATGGGCAAGAAACTCCACCGTTACTCTTTTAAAATGTTTTACAATAGTTTGTATAAGTACATACATTAGTTAAATAATTATATGTGAAGACGATGCACCTATAATAAAATTACTATACCACAATAGGTAAAAAGAATTTAAAATGAAGCAATGACAGATAATTTAATTATGAGATAGATACATGGTGCTCACATATTTACAAACATTGTAAAAGTAGACGATTTTCCTAATTTTTTAAAATTAATAAGTCAGTGTATGAGGAAGTAATCACAGAATGTAAAATCAATGTCATATAACACAAAATTATAAATTTTACAATTAAATTAGCAATCTGTTTGATTTTGTCTGTGAAGTGATATACCCAAATACATTCGTAAAATTGAAATTAATAAATGCAAATTTTTAAATTTATGCTACATCTAAGCTGTGTCGTACTGTATTCAGTTGCGTCCTGTTAGACTCGAAGCTAAAAAATTGCGAGTTAAGGTGGATCCAGACTTGGCGAGGCATGTGCTCCGTACGGCGCACAACGCACGCCTCGCAAGGTGTGTACCTTTATATTCGTGGCGAGGCATGAGCTACGAAGTCAAAATCGGTTGAACGGACTGTAAAAACGTTTGTTTAAATGTCAAATCTTATTTCAAATGGAGTATTTGTAGTACATAATGCACGTAGGCATGCGTTGTGCGCCGTGTGGAGCGCATGCCTCGCCAAGTCTGGATCCACCTTTACGTGAACATAAATGTATGAAGCAGCTTATTTATTTTTTTTGCAATTTCAATGTTGGTCCCAAGTCTTGTATGTATATGAGAACAATGTAAGGACTTGAAACGTTACTCAAAATAACGTTACGCGAAATTCCAGTAATGATAATTTGTACCGTTCTGTTGGGTACATTTATTAGTACTGTACTTATGATAATGTCAGTTGTATGTCCTTACGGTATTTTTTTTTTTTTTCGCTTACACATACAGCCAGACCCGGAACAACTACTTGTAGGTCATACAAATATTTGTTCCGTACGGGAATGTACGGGGACGAACCCGCGACACGCAGCGCAGCAATCAATCGCTTAACAACTGCGCCAACCGTGCCGTCAAATGTAAGGTAAGGTAAGGTAATGTCAGCTTTTCATTTTTCTGAACAAAATTTCGCATCAAATGTTAAAATTCATAGTCATTCTTTTATTTGTGACACTATGTTATTTAGCAAAAAAATAATCCTTATGATGAAGCCTTTCGATTGGTATGATAAAGCTACAGTGTGATTAATTTTCTCGACGGGTTCGATTCCCGGTTCAACTATGTAATTATTTAAATATCTATGAATGCAGTTTAAATTGTTTTTTAAATTCAAATAATGTCTTCTTTCAGTAAAATGTTCCATCTACAATATTTAAGGTACTTTCCCTCCATGTGGCATATCCGTGGGACGCCCTGTATATGTCGTTCGCGCGGTAAACTCTAATTGCCCGATGCAGGATTTAATCGACTTCAAAAAAAGGAGGTTACGCAGTCGACGAATTATTTTTTAGGTTTTCTGTTATTTCAATTACACCTTGCGTACTCACCACAGCGGCATCTCCTCGCACGGAGCGTCTTCAGCATCAGACAAGTCCTCGTGGTCTCCCGCGCGACAGTCTCCGTCGGGGCCCAGGGTCACAGACTCGCCGTCAGAGTCACTGCAGCTCGCGCATTCCATAAGAGAGGTGGAGTAGGCGTTGTTTACTGATGTTGCGTCGATTTGTTCTGGAATTACGATAATAAAATATTACATCAGTAATCTGCGAAAAGTTTAGTCTTATCAAAGGGTTCGTGTTATTGAAAACTTTTTTTAATATCAAATATAGTAGGTATATTTCAAAAGCATTTTTATTCTTTATTAAATGCATATTTTTGAAGTGAAAACTTTAGGCGCGTCGGGCATTTTTGAGATGGGATAAACAATTGATTTCGCGACACCATGACGACACTTCATTTTTGTAAACGCGATTGTGCTCTTTATTTATATTAGCTTACGGATCAATGTTGTATGCAAGTATTTTTACTTTAAAGGCCTACGCAGACCGGGATGGCATGGCAAGGGATTTTGCCGTGAGTCAGCGCACACTGGCCGCTTAGATACCGCGGCATTCCAGCACTTTGCCACGACATGCCACGGCGTGCCGCGGCACGACAAAGCACGCCTCAGCGACTCCGCTGCCTGATACACTTTTAGTCTTCAGTTGCGTTTGATCGAGTGTTGGTGTGCCTCAGTTTTGAAATGGTAGATTGGGATTTGGTGTTGATATCGATTATTGCAGATGAAGAAGAAGGTGCACAGGTTAATAATAGGGATAGAAGAAGATTTTGGGTTGATAATGTATGGAAAGATGGCGCAAATGGATGGTCAATTGTGTGCATGCCCCGCTTTTCTACCCCCGCCGCCGCACCCCGCAGTATATCACTACGAGCGCCGGAGTCCGTGGCATGCCGTTGCCTACCGCAGTATGCCACGGCATCCCGCCACGGGAGCCTGTGGCGCGTCTTTTAATGCCGTGCGATAAAATCCCTTTCAATGCCACGGCATCGTTTTAAAGTATAGCAATTTATGTCATTACACATATTTCTGTAATAGTACGGTTGAATGTCCATTAGTACAAATTAAAATCCCTTACCATGCCATCCCGGTCTGCGTAGGCCTTTAAGGGTTCAAGGGTTCGGAAGTATATTTTTTTGTAATCGCGATTGTGCTCTTTATTTAGATAAGATTACGGACCAATGATCTATACAAGTATTTTTTTCAACCAAGGCGATCTTGTTCAAGTTTTCACTTCTGTCGGCGTGCCACCAGGAGTATGAGAATAATAGATAATAATTCAGTATTGCCTTCATTAAAAGGTGTTATAACAATTTTACACTCTAAATTAACTCTGACCCTATTGCGACCATTTCGTATTGTGATAAAAATATTTCAGTTTCGACTACAATATTTTTTCTTTAGAAATATAGTATTTAAGCCTTTAATATAGCGGGATACTATATTATATGTATACTAAGGTTGGTAATTCAAGTAATAGACAATCTTGACATATTTCTACTACTTGGCTACGAGGCTTTTGGCTAATTTGTGCAAGTACATTATAAGTAATATTTTTTGGCATGTGCATTTAGTTTCTGCAAAATCATTGATGTATAAAAACCCAAGATGCACACTCAACGTCTAAAAAACGTCCCCAAAAAATGAGCGCAACATTCTAAATTGTGCGCTCATTTCAAATAGTCTCGCGTCGCTCGCGTCTGGAAGCAGTCGTTAAAAATGCCGAAGTGTTCTGTGAGAAATTGTAAAAATATTACGTCAAGAAGGTTAAAAAAGGATGGGATATCGTATTTTCGGTAAGTAAAAAACTTATTGACTAGTTTTTGTTGTTTTTATGACCGATTATAACAAGCAATGTGTGATTTTGATTTATTTTTTCTAAAAACTTCATTCAACGCTCAAAGTAAAATACGGCTAACTTCAATGGCTGCTTGGTCAGTGCTAGAACAACGCATTATAGTCTCCTTTTTATTTTAGTCGCATTATAAAAATGACCCTGTTCTAATAAGTGGAGTCGATTTTTTTTTTGTTTGTGTTTCTTTTTATTAATAAATTTATGTACTTTTGAACCTTTTTTGTATGTAGTTTTTGAAAAATATATATATTTACGTTGCATAACGTGTAGGTCAGTAGGTAGCCAATTTAACATTTTTATAATGTTCGTAAATATTATGATGTATAACGATTCATTTATGGGCCAACTTATGAGTTCGCGACATGCGGCATGCTAAGGATAGACTGAAGTGTCGCGTAGTCTGTAAGTCTGTAAGTGTGACATTAGAAACTTAGAAACTTCATGGAAACTTCTAATTTTTATATTTTAGTTTTCCTCGTGACCCAATACGATGTGGAGAATGGACATCAATCGTCAGCCAACAAAGGCGAGAAGATTTTTTTAAGTCGAATAATTCAAGCGTCGTTTGTTCCGAGCATTTTTGGATGAAGATATGTATGTCACTTTAAAAGGCATAAAACGTCTTCGTAAAACTTCGTTCTTTATATTTGAATAAACAATTTTAACAGTTATTATTTGTTTTTTTTATATACCCATAGGCTACCCAAAAACATATTTATGCAGAAATAAAAGTATATTTATGTGTTTAAAACACAATTTTACAAACTCTTAAAATACTAAATAATAACGTAAGATGAAAAAAAAAATAAAGTCATGTTCGACTCCACTCAATACATTGTCCTACCGACCACGGTCGGTCGTAAAATTTTATTGCTTTAAGTGCCTGCGTTAAAATAACAACTTTAAACAATTGGCGTAAGGTTGAACTTGCAATAATATATGCTTGTAGCTTATAGAAAGAGACAGAAATAGAGTTTCGGGACACTTTCGAGCGTTACTTTTATTCGAGACTGTGCATCTTGGGTTTTTATATATCAATGTGCAAAATATAAAATTTTTCTTTCTTTCAAACTGGGTTGTGGACATCAGATAGGCAATCGCTCCATGTAAAATACTGGTATTCAGCTGCATCCGGTTAGACTAGAAGCCAACCCCAACATAGTTGGGAAAAGGCTAGGCAAATTTATATCCCCCCAAAGCGTTAGCAGAGGTATAATGCACTCACATTACGCCAGTTGTGTTTATGAATTAGCAATATCTTTCAAAATTATTCAGATTGTGATTGATCGTGTGGTACGCAGTTAGGACATAAGGTACTTTTGATCTTCGGATAATTTCTAACCTCCACGCGGTCGAAACCGTGGGGCAAAGCTAGTATAATATAAAGGTACTCACTAAACGGATCAACAGCCTGAGGGTCGACTTGTTCCTGTTCTGCTGGATCGCTTACAACCGATACTGATGAAGCACAGGATGTGGTGCGTGGACGCTCCGGTCTGAAACACGATTTTAAAGCGTTTTTATTCTATTATAGGGTGAGGAGCTCGTGGCCAAGTTATAACAGCGTTTGTCGGGGTTGGTCCGTGGATGGGTGACCATCTTAACATACCGATACTCCTCCGTGCCTCGGAAAGCACGTTAAGCCGTTGGTCCCGGCTGTCATTCGTGGATCTTTGACGTTCTTTACGGGTAATCAGAAGCCCGAATGTCTGACAACCAGTCTTACCAAGGGGTACAGTATTGCCCAGTTACTGAGCTGTGGAGGTCAGATAGGCAGTCGCTCCACGTAAAATATTGGTATTCAGCTGCATCCGTTTAGATTGGAAGCCGACCCCAACATAGTTGGGAAAAGGCTAGGCAGATTGACTGATTCAATTCAACACTGTTTAACGGCAGATATAAGAACAGTGGAATGCAAAAAAAAAAAAACTTTACCCTTGTCAGGAAACGATGTTCCTTACGCGATACTCGCACGCACACATTCATATTATATATATATTATAATAGAAAGAGATAGAGAGAGAAAGTCGCATGGAGGGGGCATAACGCTTTTTCCTTACGTGACGATTTCTACCCGTCAACTCCCACCGCAAGGCACACTAAGGGACTTCGTCCCAAAAAAAATAGAAACTTTTAATTGCAGTACATAACGCAAAGAGAGACCACAAACATAACCAGTCGGTTAAGAAAGGAACAAGTTGGGAAAAAATGTCATCATTATCATTTCAGCCGAAAAACGTCCAAGCACCGTCACTTCGAGCGGCTCTGTGCTTCCCGCATCCACCGGCCTTCACCAGATCACTGTGGGGGGATCCACCTTGTGGGGGCCTTCCAACGCTACGCTAGGCTTATACGCTCCCATCGGCCATCAAGAATTGAGAAACTCAGGGGACATTGCTCGCAAAACAGAGAGGCAATTCCCGTAATTTTTAAGAACATTCGCATTCCATTCGCTATCTGTCAAAAATACATTATAGTTACCAACATTTTTGACAAGTTTGCTAGATTGCGACGTGAATATGAACGTTTTTTATGTACGAGAATTGGCCTTCTGATGGGGGAAAATACATATGTGGTACCTACAGTTATTGCGTTTTATCATAGAAATAGCGGCCATAGCCCATTCCCTAACATTCATTTAATAGGAACCAAAAATATAAAAAAGTATGCAATGTTTTTCATTAATACAAAATGATTAAATAATTTTAAAAGCTAACAGTCTCAAAATAATAATATGTACAAGTATGTAAAAAAGACGGGGAAATAATCATAGGGCATCAAAAAATTTGTCCGTATCGCTTTCAAGCGCCCAAAAAACTGGCAGCATTGCCACGTTGTATGGCTTTAGCAAAAAAATAGGCCCGCCCTCTAGAAGAAATATAGTCGTTGCGGTTAAGCATGGCATTAGCGGTCATTGACCCACCTATGACTATTGACATTCTCCATTTAAAAAACGAAAATAAAGCTCGTTAACGTCCTAAATCCACATCTATCTACACTCTACACTAATATTATAAACAGCAAAGATTTTTATTTTTATGTTTATATAAACTTAAAAACTCCTGGACGGATTTTAAAAATTATTTCACCAGTAGAATGCTATATTATCATCACCGAGTAAAAAAGGCTAAAATGTATAAAGATATCATTCGGGGGAAGCCGCTGCCGGAAACTAGTGTATAATAAACTCACTTGACGTAATGCTGCAGCTGGTTCAGCAGTGACTCGGTGGTGGTTACAGGTGGAGGAGCGGCCGCGCTGCGTTGACGAGCGTACAAAGCGGCGCGGGCGTGCTCGAAGCATAGACTGAAATCAAAGGAAATTATATTATAGATTATGAATCATTTGTTTGCAGAAAATACAGGTGTTACCAGTTGTAAAAAGTTGGTGGTTTAATAATTTAATTTACATTTTACATTAATACCTAATAGAAAGAAAGATAAATATTTTATTTGGGACCATTGATGTATAAAAACCCAAGATGCACACTCAACGTCTAAAAAACGTCCCCAAAAAATGAGCGCAACATTCTAAATTGTGCGCTCATTTCAAATAGTCTCGCGTCGCTCGCGTCTGGAAGCAGTCGTTAAAAATGCCGAAGTGTTCTGTGAGAAATTGTAAAAATATTACGTCAAGAAGGTTAAAAAAGGATGGGATATCGTATTTTCGGTAAGTAAAAAACTTATTGACTAGTTTTTGTTGTTTTTATGACCGATTATAACAAGCAATGTGTGATTTTGATTTATTTTTTCTAAAAACTTCATTCAACGCTCAAAGTAAAATACGGCTAACTTCAATGGCTGCTTGGTCAGTGTTAGAACAACGCATTACAGTCTCCTTTTTATTTTAGTCGCATTATAAAAATGACCCTGTTCTAATAAGTGGAGTCGATTTATTTTTTTGTTTGTTTTTCTTTTTATTAATAAATTTATGTACTTTTGAACCTTTTTTGTATGTAGTTTTTGAAAAATATATATATTTACGTTACATAACGTGTAGGTCAGGAGGTAGCCAATTTAACATTTTTATAATGTTCGTAAATATTATGATATATAACGATTCATTTATGGGCCAACTTATGAGTTCGCGACATGCGGCATGCTAAGGATAGACTGAAGTGTCGCGTAGTCTGTAGTCTGTAAGTGTCACATTAGAAACTTCATGGAAACTTCTAATTTTTATATTTTAGTTTTCCTCGTGACCCAATACGATGTGGAGAATGGACATCAATCGTCAGCCAACAAAGGCGAGAAGATTTTTTTAAGTCGAATAATTCAAGCGTCGTTTGTTCCGAGCATTTTTGGATGAAGATATGTATGTCACTTTAAAAGGCATAAAACGTCTTCGTAAAACTTCGTTCTTTATATTTGAATAAACAATTTTAACAGCTATTATTTGTTTTTTTATATACCCATAGGCTACCCAAAAACATATTTATGCAGAAATAAAAGTATATTTATGTGTTTAAAACACAATTTTACAAACTCTTAAAATACTAACTAATAACGTAAGATGAAAAAAAAAAGTCATGTTCGACTCCACTCAATACCTTGTCCTACCGACCACGGTCGGTCGTAAAATTTTATTGCTTTAAGTACCTGCGTTAAAATAACAACTTTAAACAATTGGCGTAAGGTTGAACTTGCAATAATATATTCTTGTAGCTTATAGAAAGAGACAGAAATAGAGTTTCGGGACACTTTCGAGCGTTACTTTTATTCGAGACTGTGCATCTTGGGTTTTTATATATCAATGTTTGGGACACGCTCAGGAAACACAAACAGTAATAAAAATAATGAAAATATAAAACAGGACTGCCTCGTTGGTCTAGTGGTCGCTACTGCTGAGCATGAGGTCCTGGGTTCGATTCCCAGGTCGGGCAAAGTGTTATTGGGTTTTTCTATCTGAAATTTCTCAGTAGCAGCCTGGAGTCTGGATTTGTGTCCGGTTGATGGCAATAGGCTCGCCCCCTATTACATGAGACTTAAAACGAGATGTGGTTGAACCTGCTACAGGGACACCTCTGCCCAACCCTTCGGGGAAATAAGGCGTGATGTTATGTGTGTTATGTATAAAACAGGATTATTTTAAACTAACAACAAAAATAATAGCGACCTGCGCGAGGACAAAAAGGCTATCTCAGCATAATGTAGGGATATTTAAAAAAAAATATACCGCAGCGCTGGTATTCTGATAGGGCCCGAAATAGTTACCTACTTATTTTAATATAAGATATTGAAAAATACCTATGTTCTAATAGAGTTTTTAGTAAGACATAACAAGTCATTTAGGCTGTGTTCTGTGAGAGGATAGGCTTAGGTGTTCAGCACTTTTACAATTATCTCACTAAGCGACGCGCGCCTTACTTGTGGTAACCAAGTGTATAAACACGCTGTGAATGTGAACGAGAAGACGAGTAGCGTCAACACGTAATAGACACACACACACACACACACACGTCCGACTTCGCCCGTGTCTCGGACGGTACATTCGTTTACCACAAGTAACGCGCGCATCGCTTAGTGAGATAAAACTACTGTGATAGGAGGCGAGCTTACTGCCATCAACTGTGCATAAATCCAGATTGCTGCTTTTGTGAAATTCATGTTGAAAACCCAATAAGACTTTCCGGGGTTGTTATTACTTACCATGCACAAAATATTTGACGGAAAGCAGGTGAATATTTGACAAACAGTGAAGTGACAACGGATTTTGGCCCATGTGCAGTGCAACTATTACTGTTAATTTGACCTGCCCCACAAATATCGAACCCAGAATCACACCCGAGAGGCCCGAGACCACGGATAGAGGAACATTCGTAGTTTTGGTGTCTAATATGTAAATGAGAAAAAGAAATATATATGGGACAAAACGCGTCAACCGGGCCACCTGGATCCCCAAAATTTGACGCAACGTAGAAAATTCATTTTGGGCTCAAAATTTTTGTTGAAGCATGTACTATTAGGTGCTTTTACTGTCAATCTGCTTTGCAAATATGGTATGGGCCTTTGAGATCTAACTCAGGATCACACGCTTAGCAGTCACTCTTGTAACAACTAAACCAAACAATATAACCAATAAATAACAAATATTTTACATATAAACTCACCCCGGATCCCTATGATCCCTCGAATCACTTGGTGCAGGCATAGTACACCGCTCTCCATTCCCGTATGTGTGCGCACACTGGCGATACGGCGCCGTCGGGTCGCGCACTATGTGTCGGTAGCAGTACTGGCGGCCCGAGATCACTGGTAGGGGACATTCGTAGCTCTTGTAGGCACATACTCGGGAACGCGAGACTATTTCTTTTTGGAGCTGTGAATAAGAAAAAGATGGGTTAGAATGACAATATGACACGGTTCAATTGAGTTTCTTAGTTAGGCGAGACCACGGCGAGACCGTGCGAGGAAACCCTGGATTTACGCTTAGGCACACAAGGCATTGCTCCGACCTGACGGTAGGCGGAAAAAGAATTATACATTGAGAGTATTGTTTTATTTTTTTCAATAACCGTACCTCATTTATTTATTTCACTTGAATAGTGCAGTTGGGTTGAGTCAAAAGTAGCTTAATTATTTCATTTATTATTTGCAATTGATAGTTGCATTGAAAAATGTGTTCAAGAAAAAAAAATGCTACTACTAGTGACTTTATAAAAAAAGTTTTTGAAATTGGGGCCCCCAAATGTCAAATGGCGTAGTGAGGCCTACCTCGCACCAAGCCCGATCTTATTAGAGACCCATGGCCCCTAGTCACTTCGACATTTGGGCCCCAATCACTACCGGCGCCTACACAACGCAGCGCGGTTTTCACTGCAAAACAAATAATTGCAGTAGTCGAAAAAAAAACTTACTACAACTCTACGATTTAAGGAACCATCGAGCCTAATCATACACTTTTATTAGGGCTCCGTACCTTAAAAGGAAAAAACGGAACCTATGAGGGTTCCGTTTTTTCCTTTTAAGGTACGGAGTATCACTTATCTGTCACAGCCAATCTGCTCCGAATCGAATGAACCGATTAAGTAGAAATTTGGTACACATATGTATTTCTGTGACCCCCACACGGATGTGTAACGTAAATAAATGAATTTTGAATATTGGGGTCACTTTTGGGGGGCAAATCAGAAAATTTAAAAATGTTTTACGAACTGTACCGGTGAGACATATCAAATTAAAGGGCTTATTGCGAGGATTTAAAAAAAAAATGTTTTTTCATAATTTTAAAGATATTTAAGTAAATAGATGAAAATTGACCATTCCCCCTTATCTCCGAAACTACTGAGCCTAAAATTTTGAAAAAAATACAGAGAATAGTTCTATTCTCATTGATTACAGGAAAACTTATAAGAAATCTATGATCTTAAAACAACATTGTAAATCACTCAATGTTGTGCGTACAAACTTACATTTGCAGTTGGAATGAATGGAGAACATGTTTTTTAACTACAATGTTAAGTTTGTTCTTGGGATAAATTCATCCCAACTACGGAATCCTTCATTATGCGTGGTCCAACACGCACTTGCCCGGTTTTTTACAACCAGAGCGTGTGTAATGCTGATATTTACGGACCAAAGATGATGGCAACACTGAACACTGGACAATAGCTGTTGGCAACCCCAAATTCCACAGACAACAAATCAATTTGTATACCTGAGCTCTAAGCTTCTCCTCTTCTTGCTTCTTCACAATTTCTGGGTCTGGTGGTTTGATAGACTTGACATTAGTGATGCGAAGACCAGAAGCCATTCGACCTCCGCGGCTGAGCATCCTGACTTTGGGAAGGTGGATTACTTTCCGAGGAGGCTGCGACATTGTTGACGTTGATGGACTATATATGTTCTGTGTTGATGGATTAACTGAAAAAAAAAGGAATGGGCAGATTTATTTTTAGACCTTTGCCTGTGTTTGGGATTTCGGGATTTTGGCGCGAAAATAATGTAAACAATTTGCAGTATTGAGTAAAAAAGTTTGCTAGGTTCTAGAAAATTGCAAATGTTCACAAATCAGCGTAAATACAAACGTTGAACAGCCTTGAAAATTAAATGTTTTCAGAAAAGTATGCATGGTGGTTGACATTTTAGTCGTAGTAAATATGTCGTAAAATACGATTTATGCTTATGCTTCTATTTTTTACACAGTCATGATATAAATAAATTGGAATATGCTTGAATATAATTTCTTATCATAATGTTGAACTTACGTTCGGTAATCCTAATATTATGAGCATTAAGCTTGTTGGAATTTTCACTTCTGAACGAAAACATATTTGATATTGAATTATGAGTATTTATCGATAATACACAGCATAAATAAATATCCACAACATAGAAATATGTTTACTAGAAATAGAAACGCGAACACTGTACTAATATTACGTAATTAGGGCAGCACACAAAAGTAATTTTCTCGTTTTTGTCGCAATCGTGCAAATCCACGTAGCCGCGCAAAATTTCACTTCATCGGCTCGATAGTATACCGTGTCAATACTCATTCTCATTAATTAATTACCAATATTTTGGGAATCCTGATGACACTACATTGTTTAAAAAAATAATTAATTAATTATGGCATCATTAATCGTCACTTATGTTATAAACGAATGTTTTTTCACCAAAGAAATAGTAAAGTGTATTGTAAACAGTGGTGGGTCGGCCATTTGCACGGCGTGACAGAGTATTTAGGTCCGTAATTTTAAACTTGTGTATTATCGTTCAAAAGTTAATGAATCACATTAAAAATATGCACAAAAGAAAGAGAAATGTCTATACTATAAAATAAAACATAGTGATAAAGTGAAACATACCTGTGATTGTTGCAGATCCACATTCTGTCACCGGAGACCTCACTGCGTTAACCACCAAGTTTTACAATGGCGTCTGTTTGAGAATACCTATCAAGAATTTATGTTGAGACGAAATTTTCTCAATAGTTATATAATTAATTTGTTGTTTTCAAAAAACGTAATTAATTTTTAGTTCATAATTAGTGATTAATATCAGTGTTGTACATTCAAAATGTTAAATTATTAGTTTTAAATCTCTCAAATGTTAACGTGGTCTACGTCCGGTCGCCGCTGTCATAGCGCTATCCCTTTCCCACTCACGCACTTAGACGGAGCTCTGCTCTCCGTCGTGCTTTCTCGCGCGCAGTCGGAACATCCGTTCAATGGCTGGAGGGCAAGAAAAATGGTATTTTACAAAAGAACAATTACTGAGTTCTCCAAGCAGAAAATGCGGTTTAGATGCAGATAAAGAATTAGCATATCGGCAGCAGGCCGCGAATTTAATACAGGATATGGGACAGAGGCTCCAAGTGTATCCTTTTTCAAAATGTGGTGTTTTCAGCTCAATGTTTTTGTCGAGTCATGTGCTAAAAGTGCGTAAAACACGCCAACGAAATGTGTTTTTATTTGTGTAATTATCGTTAGCGTGCGTTCGAATGCAATAAGAAGTGTATAAAGTGTGTTGTGAAGGTGAAATATAGTGAAAAGATGACGAAACTTCGACTGGCTCGCGGCGTCATTGTGCCCACTTTCGCTCGGTAGTGTGGTATTTCCCGCCTGACAGTGAGTAACGGCTCGTTTTATACAGGTAAGGCTGTTAAAATATGTATGAAAGGACCTAAAATGTATGAAATGTTTGTATTTAGGTTAGGGTCACGCATGATAGCGTGGTTTTTTCTCGAGGTCACTGATCCTACAGCTGTGAAACGACGGGACGCTTGCGCGGGTGACGTAGGGCTTGTGTGAGTGATCGACCTGCATGCCCGAGCTAAAATTACACGATACAAACGATTTTTACATTGAACACGCGCGTGGCGCGCCTTTCTACGTAAATTGGTCGTGATCTTCACCTTATCATGTTTTCCTGGTACATAGTAAGCTATAAACATAGATAACGTGCGTAATTTCTTCCACTTTAGTTTGAAAATTCATGTACTGACCCTTATCTTGATCACAATACACTTTAAAACATGAAACAATGCATCTTGAAGCTTAATTCTGTCATAAATCATAATATTATAAATGACAAGTAATATTGTCCTTTGAGGAAAATGTAGGAATAAATAAAATACTATACTTGAGTTATTATTTATTATAGACAACAATGCGGTCATAATTACAATATAATGTTATTTTTTCCTGTTATACTTGAACCTGACTACCAAACAAATTATTCATTGTAATCATTGTGGAAAACATTAAATATTGTCTGCATTCATGAGATAGGGTTGGGCTTTTTTTTTTAAACAAAACTCATTCTATGTCCAAAAAGCATTGTAAAGCCTGTCCTCTTGTATTCATTCTACAATAGTTCACTTGTTAAATGACTTGAGTATAAACTGTATTATAAGACAGCTTTTTAGACCACTTTCTCTTCAGTTCCAATCCAAAATATGATGCAACAGTTGTAAGCGTTACTTTCTGAAATTCCGACTAGTGAAATAAAATTAATTTCATGAGGATATTTCTGTGAAATTGTACTGATTTTCAGCTGCATCATATTAGAATTAGTTATACAGGTCTTTTCTTTACAGATTTGCAAAAAAGAACTGTGTCATATTCAAAAATAAAAAATATGTATTACTAGCTAGCCGCTGCTGTTCCCTCATGGAGGTTAATATTATCCCACGGGAACGTACTACCGGGATATTAAGTATCCTATCTCGCGATTTTTTGCAAAAAAAAACAAAAATCATTGATTTTTTACAAAAAAAAAGTGATTTTTGTATTTTTTGCTGAGCCTTTAAAATCTCCTCTCTGTCCTTTTAAATCCATCGCATCGTCAGCATAAGTGGAAAGAGCCTTTTCCTCCTTTGCATTGGTACATTCTAAAATCATATTAGGAACAGAAAAAGCAGGGAAGTTGGTGTTTTTGTTTAAATATTAAAATTCTAATACAAAGTGATTTTTAACATACATTTTTATCTATCTACCCATTATATAAAATTAAGAAATTTTAATTTGTGTTACAAATAAGAAAGCAAGAATACAATTTGATTTAATCAAATGATTTTTATTGAAATGATCACTTGATTTAAATCGTGATTTAATCATGCAAACCCTGGTCCTAACCCAGGTCATGGTCTAACTGTCTGCCAAATTTCATCAAAATCCTGTATGCAGTGGAAAGATGACTTACAGACTAGAGTTACTTTCGCATTTATTATATTAATATGGCTGAGTAGGATCAACACTTTTTGAACATCAGAAGTTGGAAAAGATTGCTGCTATGAGCAGATCCTTCTTCACTTCTGGTGTTAGTGTAGTAGTGTTTGACATAAGAACACTACAAAGTGCAAAGGTAGTTGCCATCATCATCATTTTGGTCTTAAACACATCGCTATACTTAGGCCACCTTATAAATCCCCAATATTACTAAAAATCACAAATTTTGACTACAATAAAGATACAATGCAAAAGGAGTATAAAGGGTGGCAGGGACATCGACGCGAAAACTGTTACCATGGATTCAGTACATATTCTGAACCTGTATTGGAATTTTTCGTCACTTATTCAAAAAATAAAATCATCTGTTCCATTCATTTTGACTGCACTTTTCTATGAAACAGCAGATTTTTTTTTAATAACGTGTGAATCTATGGTTACAGTTTTCGCATTGATGTCCCTGCCATCCTGTATAAGGATTGTAGCATGTGGTGTTCTGTAGTTTCTGCCTACCCCAATTGGCATGAGTTTATGTAAAGATCCCAATAAATCCATCCCAGTAACATTGAAAAGTTATACTGTAGGTCTTTTGAACAAAATTCTCATTTTTTACTTATGCCTATTGTAGGCAAGACCTTGCATTGTGAATGCCAAGGCTGTTACCCTGACCCTCATTGATTAAACAACTGACCTTGTGAACTGTGTTTTACATTGAGAAGTTAGTTTTTCATTGTAATTTCATGTAAAGTTGTGTAGATTACATTCAAGACCATTTACTGTTTTTTGTGACCTCTACCCAATAGTGGTACAGTACAGCTTAGTTTAAAGCAGATAACTTTCCAAAATAGTAACTGTACTATGCAATGACTGAGACAGCAGAAAAAAAGCCTTGGAAAATTCAAACATAATGTGCTGCACCATATAGGAACTGCTGGACAGTCCAATCCAATCACTGACTGTTATTTTTGTGTAAGAGTTGTCGCCGTAATCACCATAATTCGCTATCATTCGGTACCATGATATTGATAGCGAATTATGGTGATTTCAAATTTTGAAATAACCTAGAACAAGACATTTGAATATGGAAAGATAGAATTGTTAAGAATATGGCTAGAGTAAGTAGAAAACTTCTTCGCAACCTTTGGGACAGGATTAAGGCAGACATTTCTTCCTCGCTAGAAATGACAATGGAATCAGCCAGTAATGTTCTAGAAAAAAAAAAGATAACAGACTGATGGCTAGTAGGTATATCCAAAATCAATGAAACAACCTCTAGCTTCTATCAGGAGATGATCCAATTTGATAAAAGTACATGTATCTTGAGTAATCTTATGTTGAACACAAAGGGTGCTTATCAGACCAAAAACGAACAGTGTTATTATTATTTGTACGATAATTTTCTTTAATAAGTGATAGCAATTATTATGTTGTATTTTATCAGCACAAACTGATTGAAAATAGCATAGCGATGGTAAATAGATGATAGAGAGTATAAATGCCAATTAGTGATGCTAAAATGTTGTCTTTTTATGAAAGTAGAGCCTTTGCAAAAGATATTGTGTTGCATCACAGACATATAAAAGAAAAATTAAACCCAAGGGAAGTGTTATTATTTTATTAGCCCTCGGACATACATAGCTGTATAAAAAGCATAATCAGCTTATATTAATGTTGTCACTGCTGGGACACAGGCCTCCTCTCTGCGAGAGATAGTGGGCCATATTCCACTATGCAAGTCTATTGAGCGTTGGTGGATGTCACGTCATGACTTTGAAAGTTGGGATCTAGGACATGCTGGTTTCTTCACAATATTTCCCTCTTCATCACCATACCATAAGTACATTCAAAACCGTTTATAACAACTTCAAAGGAACCGTCGGACTAGGTTGTTATAGCCAATAATCATTATAACCAAACAATATGTTCAGTAAACAGAAATACTTCTAAAATTCGTCATAAAAACCAGTACGTTGTTATAAAAGTTGTTATAAATGACTGACTGTATATGGTATTTTAGTTTTAGTCTGTAATGTGCCTGAAATGAAACCCACCTTCAAACATTTATATTTCAGAATAATAGTAGTTGTAATACAAAATGTTTAATCTCCGTTCTGATGCTCTGTGTGCCTTTTGGCAAAGGCTTCTTAACCCCTTCCTCTCCCTGTTCTTTACCTGTTCAGCCCGTCTTCCCGCCGCCTTCATCTAGTCATCCTGCCATCTTTTCAAGGGTTTCCCTTTCTCTATCTACCTCTTCAACCTTCAAACTTTAGTAATGAATTAATATGAGTAATATAAACTTATCCTATCTCTTTGAGACACCCTGGCAAGGTTATGTATTCATTCTACTACACAATGTTGTGCAATAAATAACATTAAAATGTCAGTGGAGGTACACACGGCTACACATCAAGCTGTACATTTCCAGCATAAGCTGACCTCTCATTGTACGGAAATTCTATACAATGCAAGATCAACATAAACTGGAAATGTATAGCTTGATGTGTAGCTGTGTGTACTTCAATAAACATGTTGTTTTAATTACTTTGATTATTGGAACGATTAAACAAAGAATAGCATTCAGTTAAACAAAGAATAGCATTCGTTTTACAACCAGTGTTTCCAACCAAGGGGTATCAAGTTACCCAGTTTTTGGGTTGGTGAGGTCAGATAGGCAGTTGTTCCATGTACAATACTGGTATTTATCTGCCACTGATAACCAACCCCAACATAGTTGGGAAAGGGCAGATTATTAGTTTAGTTTTGCTATTTGATGAAGTTCTGTTATTGCAATTTTGACCTTATATTTAACATCATAATGGCAACTAGGTAGGACTGTGAAATAGTTTAACTAGACTTATATCCTTTTGAGTGAACCAAGGATTTTTTTAAGCCTATATTGAATTCACTGCTAGGTAACCCTTTTTCCTTCCAAATCTCCCTGTCTTGTGAGATCACCGACCATGTTGACCTTGCAAACATTATCAGATCAAGTTGGTGTCCATGTGAACCAAGGAATTGACTAAAGAAATTGATTACCAGGAAACAAGTAAAATATTATGTAGCAACACATCCCACACAACTTATACATTACGTAAATCAGCTGAGACATTTATAATCATGATGATAATATAAAGTCAGTGACCTGTGACTATTCTAGTGCACTTAACATAAAGTCATAGTCAATGACAAACTGTCTAAACTGTCGAGCAATATGTTACATAAGTTCTCATGGAAGTTTTTGAATAGATTCATAAACTAGCTGATTATTTTTTGTAAACAGTTTAGCGTCAGTAACCTGTTATGTTTATTAGGGTTCCATACCAAAATGGTAAAAACGAACCCTTATGGTGTGACTCCGTCTGTGTGTCGGTCACAGTTGGATATCTTAAGAACTACTAATGCTATCAATTTGAATTAATTTGGAATGGTCTTAGATGACGTTTGCCCTAGTATTTTGCAATTAAGAAAGAAATAAATATAATTTTTTCTTTGCAACTGGGACTGAACGGGGATCTTAAAAATTCGAAGTGGGACTACTAGGACAAATGGGGTATCATATGAAAGAGCGCTATTTCTAATTGTATATTCTCAAAAAAAAATTTTTAGGCTGCATAGTTTTCGACTTGTGACGAAAAATTAAAAAAAAAATACTGTTCCCCCCTTATCTCCGAAGTTTGCATATGTGATAAAAGTTTACGTAAAGATTACAGGAAAAATAAAACGATGTCTCTAAATAGCACACTTTTTCAGAAATCATGACGAAATGGAATTGAAAGAGAATTTAACGAACTAGTAGCTGAGAGGACAGTAGTTTAGCAGCTGAGCTTCAAAAGGCAGCAGCAGACGTACCACACACTATTCCATACAAAATCAGCCAGTAATGTTCCCACTATTGGGACACCGGCTTCTCTGTGAGCGGGAGTGGGCCGTAATCCATCACGCGGGCCCAGTGCGGGTTGCACTTTAAATTTTCGACTCTAGGACATTTTCAATTTTTACAAAGTCAAATGCCTGTCTGGGGTCGCCAGTCGTCTACGACCTACAACTCTTATTTGCGGTCATTTTCACTGGGCTGGGCCTCTTCATATTATTGGGCTATTACTTTTTATCATTGTTGACGCATATTAGTCACGTGATCATTTCGGGATGTCCGATTATTGCGGCCTCCCCCGACCGGCGCGACCTTATCGTGCTCTGATCACGTGGGTTCGCCACGAGTTGAGCCGACCTTGAATAATAAAGGGGAGGTTATGCGTTCGGCGCGTTTTCGCTGTTTACATGAACATAGATCGATGTTTTTGCTTTGTAAGTATAATTGTTGACAAGGCCCTGTGATTGCGTTCGTGTTACGCAACTTTAGTAATTATGCTGCAAGTTTTTTTTTTAAAGGATTTATTTCACTACAATAAGTAGGTACTAGTAATGATTATATTAAAGAAAACAAAGGCGATACCGCCAGCGTACCCCGCGAAAGTGATATTTTCTTACGTTTTAAGGCTGGGAATACACGTTCGATTTTTTCCGATAGTTTGATCCGGGTATCAGAATAATGCAAACTATTCGACTATAGGTCGGACGTGTGTTGAATGTTCAAACAAAATAATGGCTGTGGGAGCTATTCTGATAGCCGGATCAGACTATCTGATGAAAAAATCTGACGTGTATTTATTTATTTAAACTTCTCGCACACAATAAGGTACAAAGGCGGACTTAATGCCTTAGGCATTCTCTACCAGTCAACCAGCCTAACGCCACAGACCTGCAATTCTGCAAATAGCAAAACCCGTAAGAAAATTTGAATATCGCGGGCTACCTTAGCGCTTCCCCCTAAATAAGGCCCAATATTATGGAGTTTTGTAACTTCACTGTAGCAGACTAATAAGTTCTTTTCTCGTGCGTGGCAACGTGAGCTATGCAATTGTAAAAAGTTTACCTAGCCAGCAGTTTGGTAGCGCGGCTAAGCCGACGTTCGCACGGACGTAATAAAATCGCGGCGGGATTTTATCACGCACTGGATTTTCAACTCTCGATGTTAAGTCGAGCGTTGAGAATCCAACGCGCTGGGACGCACTCTCGTCCCAGCGCGATGAAAAAACACGTTGGATTTCAACTCTCGGCGCTAAGCAGAGCGTTGAAAATCATTTTCACGAAAAAAATCGCCGCGATTTTATTACGTCCGTGCGGACGGCTAACTGCCCAGGGTCAGCCTGACGAATGTTTACGAATTAGGTATACACGGCTACACATAAAGCTATACATTTCCAGTATAAGCTGACCTCGCATTGTACGGAAATCCTATACAATGCAAGATCAACATAAACTGGAAATGTATAGCTTGACGTGTAGCCGTGTGTACGTGGAAGCTCTCGTGTTGCACTTCTTCACCGTCTTTGAGATGACCACGTAGAGAAAAGATGACTTTTGGTGGTAACAAAATCAGTATAAGCTGCCCCCTTATTCTATGAGTTACCACAGATTTGCGGCTTACTGTACAGTCAACCACACATCAGTGGTAACAAACTGAAAGTGACAGCGCCTTTATGTTGTAGCTGTAAGGTCGATTTTCGTTGCGTCTGATGCGCGGTTGATTTTATGTACAAGACAGCTTTATCATATTAATAAAAAATAAGTTAGAAAACACGCATTTAAGTTAGGGAGTGGGGGCTCGCTACGTCACAACTCGGTATAAAATCTAGCAAGGCGTGATGTTGATGATGACGTTATGCCACATTTTAACTCAATGTATCGTCGTAATCTTTTGATTACGTCAAAAAAGAAAAAATACGTGTCCAATATTTTTTATTAGACAATAATAGGTTAGGTTGGGTGGTTGGTGGATATTGTTTTTCTTTTAGTCTTTTAGACAAAAGACCAAAAGAAAAACAATATCCTTATCGCTACATAACATTTTCACATCAAAATAGGTACAGTTCTTGACGTAAACACTGCTAGCATAACACACAGATATCAAAGTATTAACAATAATACAACAAAATAATAAAGCATTATTATGATTCAACTGTGCATTCAAGTTTATATGACTCACAAAGATAAATTCGTTATAGGTATTTTGCTACTATTTAGCGCGACAAACACTTGCTGGAAAAATTTCTGAGTCATACTTTGAAATACAGTCCGGCCGTCGAGAGAATGCGTTCCTGACACCTGTCAGTTGGACAATTTCTAGTATTAATAAGGATCAGTTTCGCAAAACACATATCCGTTAGTATGAAACAGACAGGTGTTAAGAACGCATTTTTTCAACGGCCGGACTGTAATGCAGGCAATACAAAATTTACTTATTGTTACCGACTGCTGTTGTAACGCGGATTTCCTTGTTGTAATTACCATTATCTTATGGTTTTATTCACTGTTACTTAGGACCTTAGCAGACATGCTACTTTTGGTATCAGCTATTTAGTCGAATTAGGGATTACCGGACCGTATTACTAAGTCTTCGCTGTCCGTCCGTCTGTCACAGGGCTGTATCTTTTGAACCGTTATGGGTAGACAGGCCGAAATTATAAACAAAATATACAAAACAAAAAATAAAATAACGTAGTAAAATGAAAAAATGCCAATAAAATCACTTTGCTTTGTATGGGGGGTCCCATACAAAAAAAGTGATTTTATTGGCTTTTTTTTTTGCTAAATATTATACGGTGGTACTGAACACAGTGCGAGTCTGAATTGCACTTGGCCGCTTTTTTTAAACTCTTAACAGCGATTGAACTCTTCATTCCGCACACACATTCGAAAGCCATTCGCAGCAATTTTGACACCAGTCACCACTCTCAAACACAGTAAGTCGCCAAAACACGATACAGCATCGAAGCAATCATTGAAACGTGTTTTTGCTATCGCGAATTCGCGACCGATCGCAGAAAAGTCAAAAAAGTCAAATCATTTATTTCAAATAGGCCCATGTATGGCACTTTTGAACGTCAAAATTTACAAAATAATAGAATTGATTTTAGTCGCCCCTTTCAAAAGAGTAGCTTTCGTATGGAGAAGAATGGGCAAGAAATTCCAACGTTACTCTTTTAAAATGTTTTACAATATTTGAAATGTTTGTATAGGTACGTACATTAGTTAAATAATTATATGTGAAGACGATGCACCTAGAATAAAATTACTATACCACAATAGGTAAAAATAATTAAAAATGAAGCAATGACAGATCATTTAATTATGTGAGCAAAGAGTTGCCAAAACGCATTGATGACGTCGCATAATCTCCGATCGCCGATGCAAAGGTAGCAAGTCTGCTAAAGCCGTTAGGAATGAAGTTTCAAAGAGCAATTAATCAGTTTATCCGCAGGTATTATGTAAAGTTATGTCCATCTTGGTAGTTTCCTTGATCAAAGGCTATATTTTATACCTTTACTTCTCGGAAGGTTAGATCGATATATTTGATTTTAACTTGAAGGTGTCACGTGTAACGACTGTATTCCGTAGGGTAAAGCAGAGGTGTATCTCTAGTCCACTCACATTTCGCCAGTTATGTTTAAATCCCATGCAATAGGGGGCGAGCCTATTGCCATCAATCGGGCACAAATTCAGACTCCCGGCTGCTATTGCACTATTCCAACACAACACACACCACTCCACATCCACCATCCACTCCACTCTTCCATTCCACTCTTTGACAATTCAAAAGTGCCTGTAAATGGTTTAATTGAAATAAATGCTTTGCGTTTTTTTTTGAGTTTTTTATACACTCCTATGTCTGTAAAATGATTCGATGCAAGTAAGATCTCGCCTACTCTCAACTTTAAAAAAGAAATCCCAGGACAAAACATCAATTTTAGTGCTCCGGGCCCTTTGTAGTACCACACCACCATTCAGGACTATCCCAAAAATTGCCGTAAATAGCAGGTAAACCATAGACCACCCCATAACAAATAATCTAACTGTACCCCATTTTAGAAAGTCAGTTACATGGTTTAGGTTAACTTTCGCTTAGTGAAAGTTATCTCCCACATCACCTAACAGTACTTACAATAGTCCATTTTCTAGAATGTTTCTTACGCAGTTTGGTAGAGGCCTTGAAAAAATGCGAGCGTGTTTGATTGACGTAGGCTCTTCAAATGTTAAGAAGGTAGGTATCTAAATACAGGTTACTGCTACTTTTGAACACGTCATTGGTTGGCAACCAAAAATGAGTAAAAAAACGTCAGCTGTAAGATGACTGATTGCCTCGTGCGTTGATCTAGTTCTCGCATCGCAAGCTCAATTGCCGGTTTCGGCCCCAAAATCGGGGAGTGTTGTCCAGGTTATTCATTAGGAATTTCTCAGTAGCAGCCTAGTCTGGATTTGTGCCCGGTTGATGGCAATAGATTCGCTCCTATTACATGGGACTTAAACATTTGGCGAAATGTGGGTGTACTACAAAAGTCTGGCTAACCGGTTATCATCATCTGCTTAGTCTATTCCCAACAAAGGGCGGATGCGGAGGGGGGCGGAAGGCACAGGAGCCCGTGCCCCCCTCAAACCGTTTAAGTAAAATCGAATCGTTTAATTAAATGGATTGGCTAATGCATATCTATCAAGAAATTGCTTCAATAATGAACGCTGAAGAAGTAGGCTACTATATCTTCATTGAAAAAGAATGAATTCCAAAAACAGCATAGTGCTATACGAGATATGGGACTATGGGAGACACTTGTTATCTGTCCGGCCCATGTGTCCCTCCCAGAAATAAATCTTTAATCCGCCCTTGTTCCCAACTATGTTGAGTTCGGCTTCCAGCTTAACCTGATGCAGCTGAATACCAGTATTTTACATGGAACGACTGTCCATCTGATTACATATTATGTTATTCATTAATTTACCTGGGTAAATGCATTTATGACGCATCATAAACTCAGTAGCAACGTGTTTTTCCATCTCCCGCGTTTTTTTAACGTTTTTTTTTTTTCTTGACCGAGGAAATAAGGTCATTGTCTTTTAGCACAGAGGTTAGCTTCTTCTTTACCTTGACATTCATACTGTGTCGCGTCTGCACAGGCGATGATATTGTTTGATTGGTCAATTTATAGCTATTGAGAAATAATAACATAATAGTCACGTGATTTTGACCGCAATAAACAAACGCACCTCTGTACCTACTACTTGAATTTGTACATCCATATTTCATGGTGGGGCGCACCATACTCTTACTGACTATTAAAACTTACCCATGTTCCTTCATTTGCCTCTATTGCCAGGGGCCACGGTAATTTCGGACAATAACCGCAACCCCGGCAGGCATTGGCCCTATCGAACCCTGTCAGTTCTGCTGATACTTTTTGAGGCGCGCCATCGACCCGGGCCTGGTCCTTATCGGACGGCGAGCTACCCATTACCATGCATTACCGCACCTTAACACGGGGAACATATCTTTGGGCTGCTGCTGAGAATTTCCTAATGAAAGAACCTTATAGAAACCCCTTAGCAGTCTAGTTTACTCCTAAATAACAAACCAGACACAATTTTTAAACTGGAAGCTAAACAAACGTGTACCTAGTCATAAATTATACTACTATAAAATCGTTAACTACACTCCAACTGTAATGTTATCACGTATCAATGAAGTAAGAAATAGTCAAGAATTTTGTTACCAATCAGTTACCTTGAATTTCATGCTAAATTACAAAAATTCCATACACAAGAATTTTAAAACCATTCGATATTATATTGTCGCCGCCACAACACGCTTCTAGTAGCGACATCTATCCGTAAATCATCAAAGCTAAATGTCATTTGAATGACCCGACGCGTATTCATTGGCTGATTCATACTTCGAAGCCTCGTTGAAATGAGGTCAATGAGAGTGCGAAATTCACGTCTCGTTTCACGAATGTAATCCCGAGTTTCAAGTACCGGTTTTTCCCCGATACTTATTCGAGACCCAGTTCCATGGAGCGATTAACCGTTCTACGAAATCTGCTACCGCAATGGCGGCAGTTTCCTGTTTTATTTATCCTGTGTACTTAACGCATTTAGTGCCGCCAACGCGGATGCGAGTTTTTCGGATGTTCACTATGTGCTTCCGACGCTAATGCGCGTCCATACAATTTACATAACTTTCTTCGAGTGCGGCGTGACGCACCTATGCGTTCCATTGTGCATCTCTATTGTTTCGAAAACATCCTAAAATAAGGGTGTCTACACACAAGTACGATATTCGGTTGTTACATATGTAATGTGTTACAGTGTATGTGTCGCAATTTGATTCATTCATTCACTCTATAAGTTTACGTACGAACAACAAACGTGAGTCCGTGAGGTTACATTACGGCCCAGTAACTTCACAAAAAATTGTTACAAAAACAACTGTCGTGTGAAACAACCTTTACTTAGAGCGTATAATTAATATTTAAATAAATAATTGTTTTATGACTGTCATAAAACTCAAAATTTTCAAACGCACAGAAGCGCCGTGCCGCACTTGGACAAATATTGAATGCCGCACTAATGCGTCCAGCCGCACTGGGTAGACTTTCTTCAACCGCGCATACGCGTTCATAGCACCACACGAAATATTTATTGAACGCGCAAGTGCGTTTGCCGCACAGGGTTAGTGAGCTAATTAATAAGCTTTTGCATAAAATTCGCTAATTAATCAGCAGGTAATGCGTTAAAATGCAAATTATGCAGAGTTGTATGTAAAAGGGCTTGTCGGGGGTCAGTCTTACCAATCATCACATCTTAACAATTTGTGTCGCTAGCATTGCCGTGTTCCGGTTTGAAAGGGGCAGGTGAAATTATAGGTACATGACCATGAGATGTTTCGACTTTGTTCCTAAGATTGGCAACGCATCCGTAAACCCCTTGTCTGTGGGAGTGCGAGTTATCCCACCTATAGCCTGCTTGCTAAACTATCGTTGATTATTATTAGAATTACACCTGTAATTATTACAATGCAAGGCTCTTCTCATACAAGGAAAAAACGAGCATTGGCTGATCAATGCGCTTTGTAAGTCTCCAACAACTTCCCATTTCGATTTTGCAAGTCAAGACAGGTCAAGGTGACAGTGTTTACAATGAGGTTAAAAACTGAAAGCTCATAACAGGTGGCAGCACAGTTATATGTCTTAAAGGCTCTTTCAAACAGGCGCGACACGCGACGCGACACAAAGACACCGCTCGTCGCGAGACGAGCGGTGTCTTTGTGTCGCGTCGCGTGTCGTGCCTGTTTGAAAGAGCCTTTAAACCGCCATTGTTGTGTTTATGTTTACTTTTGTGTCGATCACAAATTATACGAAAACTAGATAAATAAGTATGAGACTTGGAGTGTAGCACTATTAAAAGACGAGCTAAGGACAGGGGAAGCGTCTACCACTGGTTAAAAAGCAGCTTTAGTGGAAAGTCAATAAATTATGAAAGTTTTATAATTTATAGGTTATTTTGTGTTTGTTGACTTTAAGTTCGTTTTTTGTTAAAGACTGGAGGCGTACGATAGAAATAACCTGATCAGAGTTGAAAAACAACCCGGGCATGATCTTCCTGACTGAAAACCCTCAGAGATAGCACTTCTAGCACTGATCTAATATGATAATATAAACACACACATACTTTACTAAAAAAGACGTAGATAGGTTACCTACCGTACATTCGTTCTTCAAAAATGGCACAATGTCACGCTATTAGATGACACGTGTAAGTAGGACAGCATGTCGTAATTATCGGGAGCGAAAAAGAGACAAGACGAAGAAAATGTGGCTAATTAGCCAAATTTTGACGTGCCTCTTGCGAAGCGTGCATAACCTATCTACCTCTTCTTTTACTTATAATATCATTGACTATAATGTACATAATATCACGTCACAAGTGCCTGTATGTAATGAAAACAGACTAGTTCTCTTGGGAGCATCACCTATAAACCACTTTCTCCCATAAAAGGCTAAAGGCTCGTGCAGACCAGCGCGATATCGCGGGCGCTACAATGGTCGCGCTGCCTGTAGCGCCCGCGATATCGCGCTGGTCTGCACGAGCTTTTAAGGATAGCACATCGTCTCGACGAAATATCGGATTCCAACTTTTTTCGGAGAGCTTTCTCCCACAGTTTTCTTCTTATAACATCTTTGGCAAATACATGGGTCCCCATACTTTTGCAGTAAACAGCTGCGCAACTGGGCTAAATAATTAATTCTGCGTAAAAGAAGTCGCTTGTTTACATAAAATGTATGGCTAGCTGTCAAATTATTAGACGCTTGAGATCAGCGCCATCTGAATTGAGCAAGTGGCAGTTTTTATCCCCATTGGAGTTGGCGTTTACATGATAGAATATAGCCATGACACTTTATTTTTTGTCTAATTTTAACCTGCTATTTGAGTGTACCAATTAACATGGTAGGTATATTCATTTAGGCTCTTTTGGTTAGAAATGGGGTCAGGCGTTGTTTTTTTTTTAAATTGTATGTTTGTATGTAAGCCTTAATAAATTTTGCCTGAAATAAACGATTATTATTATTATTAATGAGACCATGTAAATGTTGAAAGTAATTGAACACATGACTCGACTTTATATTTATTTCTTGTGTACATTTTCAGCAAAATTTTGAAAAATATTTCCTTAACCAGTCCCCCACAGCTCTCAACTATGTATCAACACAGCGATAGTGTACATGCACAGGTTTTACGCCTTCCACTCGTTCACACAGTTCCACAGGAATGCTATAGCTGCTGCGGCGCTGTTCCTCGCCGCAAAGGTACGTGTACTTTACTGTTAATTTATACCAGAGGCTGAAACCGGTATGAACAAATACGGGTAATTTTTACAGGTATTTTTAAGGGATACTTAAATTAAATACAACCAGTTTAACCTAAATAAATTACCTGTATCTGACACGAGCCATTGGCATTAGTCAAAGGGCGCGCATCGCTTGCGTGTGTAACCGGTATTAAAACGGTAACCTAAATGAAGTAGCATGTTTTTTCTTCTTGGTTACCCAGATAGCGGTAACCTTAGTCGTAGAAGTAACCAAAATTACGGTACAGGTCTGCCGTGTCAATCCAGTACACTGTAACTCGAGTTACAGTGTTTTACCTTAATAGCGTCCATATATTAATATTTATTTTATTTTATAATATGTAGAAGGAGATATGAGCACACATAAAACACTGTATTTTAATAATATGTATGGTTTGAAAAAGTTTTAAAAGTCCTTTTCGCGAAATAGGTATTTCTGAGATACAGTGTCTTGGATTGACACGTCAGAGGTATCGACGTGGTTTTCGGTCCCTGATTTAAATTTATACTACGCTTTTTTAACGCGACTAAAAAGCTCGGTACTACGACGAGAGTTGAAAATCCAGTGCGTGGTAAAAAAACGTCGCGTTAAAAAAGTGCCCTTGTGAACGTGGGCTAGGATCATACACGATTACCCATCAAGCTTTAATTTCTTCCAAAAGCTGACCTCTCAGCTTGCGGGTACAAAATCGGCGTCAAGGTGCGATGGCTGAGCGGGGCGTTGGCGACGGTACAAAATTGTTCCATCGCTACCGCCCCGCTCGGCCATCGCTCATCGCCGCTGATTTCGTGCTCACAGCCTTATTGTAAGAGCAGCCTAATCAATGCGAGGTCAGCTTATACTGGGAATGTATAACATGATGTGTCATTTTAAAGGCGCGAGTCCACCAAATTCAAATTCAAAATATTTTTATTTCACATAAACCTACATGGGCACTTATGAAACGTCAGAAGCTAGGTGCACGGTTCCAATTGGTCGTTTCCTATGGAGAAGAGCCGGCAAGAAACTCCACGGTTACTCTTTTAAAAATAATTGGCTGTTACAAATCTTTCAAGTAACAGTGTGACTAGGTATGGGAGGACAGTGTAGGTCTTTTAATAAGTACCAGGTACTTAAGAAAATAGAAAATGGTCAACAAATCTACAGTCCACTAAGCCTACAGCGTTCTCACATTCACAAAATAGAAAAGAATCGATACAAAAGATATATCAATTAATAAAAATAAAAACCTATTTTAATTAAACGCAATTACATGATTGCTATTACAACTGTAATAAATCTAAATAATTATCATGTGCACAAAAGCCACTAATAAAGAGTCGAAATTAACTAATACTATGTATATGTCAAGGACGAATGTAAAAATAATAAAAAGCATCAACCAAAATTGTGTTCAGCACATTTTGTTCACAAACATTCTGTACGAAACGTCAACAGTGCATGTACTGAACTTCAGATTTCCACATTTGCAGCCCATTTGTAAATGTTTACTTAGACCACTGAAAGAAGCATTTGTGCTGTACACTGTCGCACAGTGCAGTTTTACACTGGTGGAATAGCACTTTATTGATGTCTTGTGTACACACGTACAGGTCGTGCCATTAAAGATGAGACTTGACCGCGCCTCCCGCCGCCCTTTCCCCCGCCCCGATGACGCCCCAGCGGGGACCTCATACCGCTAAAGAGACCCATAAATCGTCTACTGCGCAAGTCAAACCACGTGGTGCGTCAAGTCTCATCTTTAATGGCACGACTTGTACAGTCGACAAAACAGATTGGTAACTAGCCAAGAAATTAAAAGGTCTTTGCACTACATAACGTCGGCTCACTCCTCGACTGCTGCACACGCCCAAGGTTTAAAAGAAGTTTTAGTAAGCTGCGTGCGATCAAAACATTTCTCGGAAGTTAACAAAACAAGTTGCTGAAACAATGTCGTGTAACATGTTTTGATTATTCGACCATCACTATTATAGGAGACAGGAATTTCAATTCGTAGTGTATCCAGGTTCTTTTAATAAACACAGGTAACAACTTTCCAAGTAATTTTCATTGATATTAAAGAAGAAACTGTGCCAAAATTTACCAGACCGGAAAAAAAATTGCCTCACTCAAGCGAACTATTTTGGAAACTGGATATAAAAAGTATACAAATTCGTTGGTTAGAAATGTTTGAACACCCAAATGTTGGCCCCCTTTTCTCCCATTCGGAAGTAGATCTCAAGAGGAGTATTTACCTTCACGTTTATAAATAACAACGAACTGCAATCCCTCTACCATTAGGGAGTGAGTGACCACACTTATCAACGCGGAATCGGCTTGAGCCTGTCAAAAAGAGCTTTATGTCGATGCAATAAAGGTGACAGTGTATCTAGCCGCATCGTCCGAACCGAAACAAAGCGAATGACGTCTTTTTCGCTTTTATTGCATTGATATAAAGCTCTTTTTGACCGGCTCAAGCCGATTCCGCTTCAATAAGTGTCGTCTCTCCCTTAATCGACATTAGACTCTTGGAGATTATAAAGAAAAAAAATATATGTAGAAGGTGTTTTGAAATGAAAAATTGCAAAAAACGTCGGCTTCTAAATAAATACCTAACAATGTTTAGTAAATTAATCGCTGTCACCGACGGCCTTGATTCGGCAGACGGTGTCTACGACAACGACCTATTTCTATATTTTATCTAATGTTTATCAGTTGACACAAATAGTTTGAGTAAAATCCCACGGTACAGACAGAATTAATTACACTGTTAATGACGAAGTATGATTTGTTTTGTACAGTCGACAAAATAGATAAGTATGCATGCAGGCAAATACAACTAGTTCTTTAAACTGCTACAGAGGTCACAGTACGATGTATTTTGAGTCACAATTAGGACCAAAAGAAATAAAAAAAAAACGTTATCGGTGGAAGAAACGATAGAATGAAACAATCGAGAAATCTCTTCGTTTTGTACGAAATTTAAACACTGCTTAGAAATCAAATACAGGCAAAACTAGATCTTACTACATCGGCTGGTATTGGTCTAATACGAGCATAATTGAGTCGATACTATTATAGTCTGTTCCAATCGTATCTGATGAAAGTGTAAACAAGCCTTTTTCAGGTTAAATTCTTTCGCAATTATTCGCTAAAGGGAATTAGTAACTAATTCATCTAAATTTAGAAGGGTTCAGCTTTATATCTCCCTAATATTTCCAAAATAATATTGTTTAAATAACTTTATTAAATTGTACCTGAAAAATCATCGAAGAAAATTGAGGTTATAAAATTAACCTCAATTGTCAAAATATGAAAAACATTTTTCGGTGATTTCAAATTAGAATTTCGCACTCAATTTGTAATTGACACTACAAATTATTGTTATCCACAGGTACGTTTTTGATCCATTTTGTTAGGTCTTGAAATTAAACTATGAGTACTTTAAAATAATTATAATGTATACAAAAGGAACAACACGTTACGCTCCCGCGCACTCCTGAATATTAGTTTCGTCTATCGACCAGTTCGTGCCGATCGCTAGTGCTGCCCGCCCAACACATAGGGTTGGGACCACCATTGGATTATCGTTAGCAATTTGTTTACATTTTCATAAAAAATACTTTTTTGAATAGACCATACGTAACGTTCTCGAAACACTGTTCTCTCAGGCGATCAAAATAGTATGATTATTTATAAACAAAGAAACTCGTTTATTTGCAACGTTTTTTTTATCCTTATTCATAAAAAATAAAAAAATAAAACAGGTTCTCAATCTAGACTATAAGACTAATAAGCAATTTTAATCTAACTTACATTTTAATTACTTTATTCATAAATACACACATCAAAAGTGTCTAGGGATCAAGCATTTTTATGCGGATTTCTTGAGATTGAGATGTGGCTTTGTAATAAATTTATGATTATATAAATTTATATGGATCCTTTTTGGTGCATTTCATAATTTGAAACAGGAACTGTTAATCAAATTCGAGTAAAAGATGAAAATCAGCTGTCAATATTTTCCCTATAAAAACATACAACGCATTGAAGACATTATTAGTGCTACTGTTTCCCTACTACTGATTAAAACCAACGTTATTATGGAGCGGCGACGTCATTTAAGCACGGAAGAAATGCTCAGAGCCGTGGGAATGATAGAAGCTGGTTCCCGGCAACGTACTGTGGCTTTAGCTCTGAATACAAGTCAGAGTGTTATCAGTCGACTTTGGACACGTTACCGAAGCACTGGTACCGTGGCTGAGCGCCATGGAGGACGGTATCGCTGCACCACACGGAGACAAGACCGATACATTCAAATCTTAACTCGAAGAGCTCCAACAATAACCGCCATGATGTTAGCCGTGAGGCTTCATCACTCTTCAGGGAACTTAATTAGCAACCAAACAGTCAGAAACCGCTTGCATGAAGTGAACCTTCATTCCCGAAGACCGCTACGGGTACCACCTATAGCAATGCACAATCGTAGGATTCGATATCAATGGGCTCTTGAACACAGAAATTGGGCAGAAGAACAATGGCGTTTCGTGTGCTTTTCTGATGAGTTTCGTTGGTATGAGACCGGATACAAGACGTATACGACACTGGAGAACCCCTGGACGCCAACAGCGATTAAAATCCTGCCAGGAAGTCCATCCTTATAGTGGTGGAACCATCATGGTATGGGTGGGTATTTGGATCGGCGGAAGAACTGAGTTGATTTGGATCAGAGGCAACCTCAACGCTCAAATTTATGCTGAGACGATTGTATCTGACGTCATCGTTCCTCTACAAGTGCAAATCGGTCCCTTATTTCAGTTAATGCATGATAATGCACGACCGCACACCGCAAGAGTTGTAAGACAGACTCTCGCCGCAGCTAACATCAATGTCCTGCTCTGGCCTGCTCAGTCGCCAGACTTGAACCCGATTGAGCATGCATGGGATATGCTACAGAGAAGAGCTCTGCCGAATATGGAGGGTATCCAGTCGCAAGAAGACCTTTTTTTGTTGTTGCAACGAACATGGACGGCCATTCCACAGCGTGATTTGGATGAACTCATTTTGAGTATGCCAAACCGATGTTCTTGTGTTGTTAGTGTTCGCGGTAGAAACACGGATTATTAATTGTTTAAGTTACCCAATAAAATTTTAAAGAAAACTGTTATTTCAGTCTTTTTTTCGAACTTTAATGTTAGTGGTTCAAATGTCAAAAATCCCTTTATTAGGAAAATGGCAAATTTCTTTATTAATGCAAAGGTGACTTGGTTTATCGTTACTGTGACAAACGAAAACACTTTATTTGATGAATCCTTAAAGAAAATTTTAATTAATATCAATCAGGAGAAAAGTTATTGCAAAAATATATGTTGATCCCTAGACACTTTTGATGTGTGTATGTAGGTAATGAATTTGTATTAATTATTTTCAGGTGGAGGAACAGCCAAGGAAATTAGAATATGTAATAAAAGTGGCACATGTATGCCTCCACCGAGGTGAAAGTCTCACCGCCCTGACGCCCGAACAATACCAAGAACAGGTAATTTTTGTTTTATAAAATAATCAAAGTTTTTTTGAGTTTTTTACTTTTCTAGTACTCAAAACTCAGTTGGCCCAATAAGAGTTTTTTGATCCTTATGAGAAACAGGATCGATTGACATCAAAAAAGTTTTTATGAAAACTAAATCAGTGAATTCAGATTAAAATGTCTCAAAAAATTAAAGCCAGTCTCCTAAGACCGTCTTCTTATAGCTACAACGGTTAAGGTAGTTGCTTACTGCCCTTGCTGCCCCATCTCAAAAATCTCCCCTGTATACCTCTGCCCAAGCCTTCGCTTCAGTACAGGCGTGATGTAATTAAAATTCAAAATATTTTATTTCACATACACCAACATGAGCACTTATGAAACGTCAGAAGCTAGATGCACGGTTCCAATTGGTCGTTCCCTATGGAGAAAAGCCGGAAATAAACTCCACGGCTACTCTTTTAAAAATAATTGGCTTTTACAATACTTTCAAATAACAGTGTTACTAGGTATGGGAGGATAGTGTAGGTCTTTCAATAAGTATCAGGTACTTAACAAAATAGAAAATGGTCAACAGATCTACAGTCCACTAGGCCTACAGCGTTCTTAAATTCACAAAAAAAGAAAAAAAAGTGATAATAATTTAAGATGAATAATAAAACTTTAGAGAGGTATGTGTCGTGACTGGCGGGCAACTGCCCAACGATTGATGTCGGAAAGTTATATACATTATGTCGATCGCGCGGTAAACTCTAATTGGGCGATGCGGGATTTTGTGTGATATCAGTTCTTTGATACGTAGTTCGCATGTGGATGCTGCCACAAACTATTTCCAAAAAACGCACCCTGGGTTGCACCCCCGATACCACTGTGCTGATTGGCTAATATTTTGATTACGGCATGAGTAATTCTCTTATAGAAGAAAGGCAGGACCTTTCTCACATTCGATCGATCCCTTGGTCTGGCTAAGTCTAAACCTAGGGATTGATCTAATCGGGATCCGAATCTTGGGATCAGTCGGTCCTCCCGGGCCCCCGACTTGTGTTAGGAACCGTGGGGTTTTAGTCGGTTACTAGTAAATTCTCAGCAGCCCGGAGCCTTGATTTGTGTCCGTTAAATGGCATTAGATTCGCCCTATTATATGGGACTTTTAACAGATCTGGCGAAATGCGGGTATCGCATGTCAGCTAGTACTTTTCTAAAAGCACAGTTTTTTTTTCGTGTCGTATGGGAAGCCTGTGTTATCCAATACCTCCTGCGTGTCACTTAGTACTTGTTCTCAATCACCCGTATTAGGTGATACGTTACATGCGTTTTATTAATGTGCACCGACACGGACTGAAGTGTCGTCATTTATCCGACTCGGAGCAAAGGAACTGATACTCAGCTTAATTTGACTAACTTTTGATTTTGATTGTTTAAAAATATTCGTTGTGTGAGTAAGAGACGGGGTTCAAGATATAAAACATTCCGTTCAGATGTAGCAGCTAGTATTTATCATATAACATCACGCCTGTTTTCATTGAAGAGGTAGGCTGAGATGTTTTATAGTTTGACCGGGACCGCTGTTCCGCTCCTGAGGTATTATTATATATTATTATAGGCCGCTCATTTATCAATGATCACGGCGCGCGGCGTCCCGCCCGCCGCTCATTGGTCAACCTTGCCCCACGCCTTGCCGCACATTCTCGAGGCGCAAAACAGCGGTCCCGGTCAAACTATATCGCACATTTCGCAAATACTCCCAAGTAAAAGAAAAGAGTATGTCATCAACAAGACCCGGGCTGCTTGTTGCTGAAAACAGATAAATGCAAAAACCCAATAACACTTTCCCCGACACTAGGGATCAAATCCACGCTCAGCTTTCGTATTTCCGACCTTTATATTTACGAGTTAACGGGGATCTGCTATCGGTAATTCCGGGTTTCGGCTATAAGTGATAATATTATATTGATAAAAGCTTATCTCAGCCGAAATAATGATTGTCGTTATTTTATTAATCCATGTTTCATCAGTGTATATGCAGAATAATAAATAACGATATGTGTTACGGGTCGTCAGAAGTTCGAAGGTCTGACAATCAGTCTTACCCAGGGGTATAGTTTTACCCAGTTAGTGTTGTGTGGTCAGATAGGCAGTCGCTCTATGTAAAATATTGGTATTCAGCTGCATCCGGTTAGACTGGAAGCCGATCCCAAGATAGTTGGGAAAAAGCTAGGGACATTGATTGATTTGTTGCTGGGGAGTTTGCGCCACATCTGGTGAATGGTGGACGTTTTGGGGCCTAACTTTGGTCTTTCAAAATCAACTTATTCGTAGTCCACTTTGAATAAATGATTAAGGCTGGTTTCACAGCTGTCCGTCCGCACACATGAGACCCGTACGGGTAGTGCCCGCAGTGCTCTGAAACGAGGGAGTTGTATGATGCGGTTGCTAGCATTGTACGGGCTTTACCCGGAGCGCGTCGCGTACGGTCCAATCTGCGTCACTGTGATACTATGTTCTAGCGCCTCACGTGTGTCTCAGTTCTGGGAGCCCGTACGGGGGCGGGCCCGCATGGGTCTTCCGGAAAACTGTGAAACCAGCCTTAATATTTAACATTGCCCATGTCCTTAAAAATATTACTATTGTAGTTTTCTAATAATTTTTTTCTTCCATTGTTACAGGCGCAGGACCTAGTTTTCAACGAGAATGTACTCCTACAGACATTAGGGTTCGATGTTGCCATCGACCACCCCCACACGCACGTCGTACGGACGTGTCACCTTGTCAAAGGTGAGACAAGCGTCCTATTGTGTCCTGATGACGTCATGCGACCGACACGACCGATGCGTTACGAGCGGGCGACGCGACTGCGTTCAGGTCGGCTCGTTCGGGTTTTTTAAACGGCTGTGGGTCGGATTCGGTCCGGTTTTGTTCGTTTTTCGAATTTTGTCGTGTTTATTTTGTTTATGTATTCTGATATGCCACAGTGTAATTTAGAATTTAGAAAAGTACTGTCAGCGAAAGTATTAGGTGTCTAGGTTGGACATCTGTGTTTTAAGAGATGGCCTGGGAGTTAGTTGTTGAGCATATTTTGCGAAGTGACTGTTGTTTGTCTGTATATTTAATTCTTTTGCTGTAAGCACTTACCTAACATTGAAAATATTTTAAAATATGTTTTTAGACAATATTCATTATTACATGTGGTATAACGTATTTTTTTTTAATGCGAATGCATCGTTTGACTTCCATTCTTTGAATTATTTTTATTGTAAATATTGGCATCAAAAAAATATTGTAAAATGAAAATAAAAGATTTTTTCCCAAAAAATAAAATGATTAATTTTCCCTTTCTACTGTTTTGTTAAAAACTTTTCTAACACAACCCTGTAGTTTTGTCATCAAAATATAATTATTAAAAAAAAAAAAATAGTTAACTGATTTTTGTCTCATTTACTCAATTTTTCTAACTTCCAAACTAATTTCAAATAACACTATTCCTTCTCATAACTACAAAAACATTTTCCCCATTTACACATTTTGTCCCAAAATATGGAACCCACACCCACAAAGTATGGAAGCCACACGTTGCAATAATAACGAGACAAAACCGTTACCGTTTCCGCTAGCCGCACCGAACTTGACCGGCGGCAAAAAAATATGCCGCGAATCTACAGGCAATGTATATCTACTTAAGAAAATATACCACAGGTATGTGTATAAAACATGGAATAATTGTTTGAGTGTCATCCCTAATCACGTCCATAAAATTGCTGCAATATAGTCACCATACTTCATGGATAGTTTTTGCACTTTCATGTATTCTGCCGCTCAGACTTCGGTTTGCAAGAATAAATATTTATTTTTCAAATATATTAATTGTAGGAAGCTTTTCGAGTGAAAAAGAAAATGCTTTATAAATTAGAGTCGTCACTCGTTTATTACTTAAAACAGGTTTAAAAAGAGAGATTCTTTAATATAGGAAAGAAGACAAAAATATTAATTTGGCACTCGCTCTCAGGAGATTAAAAATGTCCAAACAAATGAAGAGAAATATCCAAGCACAGTATTTCTATTTTCTTAATGTCCCTGTCCCTCGGGTATCATCGGATATCCGAATAAAAACGAACGCTAATTTCCATGTCCATCAATTATTAAATTTATCGTGTATTTTAATTTGAATTCAGAACTAAGTACTTTATTGTTGTTTTGATTTCCGTTTGAATTATATAGAGCTGTGCTACTATTTTGCTATTGTCGTACTTGCGACTTTAGTAGCAACTCTGTGTACCCACAAGTCGACTGAGAGCGTCCGGTCTGCACCAAGTGCAAAGGGCAACTGATAGAAATCCGACAACTGACGAAACACGAAGTTTGCCGAGGGACATTAAGAAAATAGAAATACAGTATAGTTTTCTTTCTGTGACTACTAAAGCACCTTTCACACACTCATGACGTGATCCATGATGCACATGTGCACCTCTTCACGCATAAATTCTCAAATATATTAAAACAAGTCGACCGTGAACGTCACAAAAGTCCACAATTTAAACAAAGTCATGTTACAACGGAAATATTCTTACATGTTGACTATGTGCCAATTATTGTAAGGTGTTAACGACATGGCGCCGCTGACGACAAAAGTGATAAATGACTGACGACGCTAAGCATAATATTAGAACAAAATGAGAATAGGATTGGGATTGACTGGAAAAGTATTAAATTCTGAGTTCGTTTGGATCCTTTTGCAATAATTTTACCCAAGATGTTGTCCACTTCCTCGTTTTACGTATGTAAGCGTAGGTACACGCCTGAAATAAAATGGGTACGTTTATAAGGTCCCATTAAAATAGATGGACAAATTTTAACACAGCGTTCAGCACGTTTAACCAAATATATCCAAGTGAAAAAAAAAACACTGTTTAAATTTTTTAAATTTAAATTTACCAACATTGTTTACTGTATTTTCGTTAGCAGATTTTTTTTTCTTGTAAGTATCTAATGCGTTATTCTAATATTTTTTTTTTACCATTGTCCTTATTTTGGTAGTCTGAATGGTTTCTAAAAGTTTGTCCATCTATTTTAATGGGACCATATATGTTCACGTTGAATAGCAGGTGAATATCAAAATGACTGGCCAAAATTCTCTTGACTTTCTGTATAAACTAAAAATCTCGAATAAAATCTTTATTCTTTGCCCTAAAAATCTAGAAAAAATATACAGGGTGGCAGGGACATCGACGCGAAAACTGTTACCATGGATTCAGTACATGATTTCAAACGCCCCTGTATTGACATTTTTCGTCGGTTATTAAAAAAAAAATCAGCTGTCCCATCGATTTTGACCGCGTATTGTACTTTTCTATGAAACAGCAGATTTATTTTTTTAAATAACCGACGAAAAATTAAAAAACAGGAGGGTTTGAAATCATGTACTGAATGTATGGTTACAGTTTTAGTATCGATGTCCCTGCCACCCTGTATAATTACGTATCAAATAGGCACTAAATTTCTGTAAAGGTGAATTGAAAATTTTGGAGCCCTTACGTGGGGAATCTAAATGTGGCAGTCATCCTGACATCAGAATTACTGCCCATTTTTTATTAATTTAATTTTCTTTGTTATAAATTAGGTACCTATTATTTAAACAAAGGTATCAAATAGGTATTAGATTTTAGTAATATTTTATAGCTGATTGGTCATTTTGGCCAGTCATTCTGATGTTCACGAATTGCAGTCGCGTAATCGTTACGCTAATACTAGGATATTGATAATCTTTTGGAACCTGAATACATATGGTATTGTATAACAGGCTGCTCGCATAGCATGACAACCATAGAAACGGGTTTTCTACGGGTTTTGTCGACGGAAGAATAGAAAAATTACAGAATGTGACTGTTTATCTGTCATTTTGTCTATTATTCCGTCGACAAAACCAGTTTCTATTGTGGTAATGCTAAGCGTGCGTGGTGTCCGTAAACCGACGTTTGCACGGACGTAATAAAATAGCGGCGATTTTTTTGATACATTTGATTTTCAACGTTTTGCTTAGCGCCGAGAGTTAAAAATCTAACGGTGTGTTTTTCAACGCGCTGGGAAGAGAGGTCGTCCCAGCGCGTTGGATTCTCAACGCTCGGCTTAACACCGAGAGTTGAAAATCCAGTGCGCGATTCAATCCCGCCGCGATTTTATTACGTCCTTGGGAACGTCGGCTTAGTCCACGTCCAACCGCGTATTTTATGGAACCCAAGAAATCCTATTCTTATTTAGTTCGTTTCACTGAAATTTATTATTTATACAACTACATACTTCAGCGGAAATCTATTTAGAATTTATTTCTCACGCATTTTAGATTTTTGAGAGCTAGTAAAACCCTAGACCTGATCCGCTTAAACCCTTAAGTCCATTAGCTTTATGATTGTACCCTATACACTAGCAATACTAAACTTGTTTTCTTGGGTTTTTTTGAGGCAAAGTATTAGCTCCTTTTCACATGATTCCGCTGTCTAATAGATGAACTTAACGAATGTTCGTATAAGCCGGGTACTTGTGAAGAGTGTGAAAGTTTCCATACAAAACCCGGTGGATGTTTTATGTAAAAGCCCGGGTGGCGTAAATACAAAGGCGGATGCAACACATACACCCATAGTCTGTGCTGCATTATCTTGTGAATAGCTTAATGCAGTAATAGTCCGTCGTAGTGCAGCCGCATTTTTTTGTATACGGCAATGAAAAGGCGGATTCAACGCAGACACCCATAGTATTATTTCCGATAGATTATAAACTGTCGAAAAATTGTGAATTGGGTGGAATGGGTTAGGTCAGAACTGTGACAAACTCTTTCAAGTTGCTCGTAGCAAGGCAGGCAAGCATGTTTGGTACCTGCAGTGTAGACAGAGCGAGTACTTATAAGCTGTATTGCAGTCGTTTTTGTTAAAACAATGTCTTTCGGAGCTGATATTATTGCAGACAGTTTTCAAATCTCTGTGGTGTGATCGTGTTTGTAATACTATATTCATACAGACGCGGCTGCGTTACAGTACAGCTACTGCCTATGTTGCACCCGCCTTTGTATTTACGCGCCCGGGTACAGTACCCGTACAACCGCAACCGGAGCATGAGAAAAGGCACTTTATGCCTAAAGGCCCAAGAAAATAAAGTTTAAAATCGCATACCTTTAACAAAACCTCCCGTCTTTATTATCATTAGCAATATCTTCATCCTTAGCGCCGAAGGACCTCGCGCAGACGTCCTACTTTATGGCGTCGAACAGCCTGCACTTGACGACGATGTGCCTGCAATACAGACCTACAGTCGTTGCGTGTTTCTGTATACATTTAGCAAGCAAATGGAGTAATTGGGCTGTGAGTATTGTACTGTACATACTTTATATCGTTGGCGTAGGTGGAGAACTAAATAATTACAATTTTCTTGTTTCGGTGTTACGAAAACGGTGAAAAGTCAATTTGACCAAAATCGCAGTTATTTCGTTCTCCACCCACGCTGACGATATATTATCAATATTAATACAGTGAGTCTTTATTATGTGCACATATCGAAATGATCCCCTATGCTTAATGTTATCGACGGAAAAAATATTCAAAAAATCTAAATATATTTTTTATGGAATTTTTAAACTAAATGATCTATCGCGATGAAACAAACTCCACATTGATTGGGAGTAAATAGGCGTCCTCATAAAATTAAAATTGTGGACTAAGAACTACCCGCAATTGAAAAAAAAACTTTTTTTTTGCAAAAATCTGTTTTTTTTCCGTCGATATAATTAAGCATAGATTCCCTAATTTCGATATGTGCACATTATAAAGACGCTCTGTATACTAAGGTCAGTATTACAGAATCTAACTCAAGACTCAAGCATAACATAAAACTAGTTTTAACCAATCAAATTGTATTAACCATTTTTTTTTTTGTAAATGCTTCTGTAATACAGAAACAGACAGGCAGATAGGCCGTCGCTCCATATAAAATATTGGTTTAGCCGACCCCAACATGGTTGGGAAAAGGCTAGCCAGATGATGATAGTTCTGTAATACGGACCTGAGATCCTTAACCAGGATTTGTCCCCAGAACATGGTAATAGACTCGCCCCTATTACGTAGTCTTACTATTTTCTTAATGTCCTTCGGGAATCATCGCATTTCCGAATACAAACGAATGCTAATTTCCATGTCCATCAATTAGTAGATTTATCGTGTACTAGCGACACGCCATGCTTCGCACTGGCGCAATCTACTTTCCGCGCAACTTTCTTAATTTTTCCTTTTATAAGAACCTTTTCCTAACAATAACAAACCCAAAAAAAAGTCAAAGTCAAATAATTTATTTCAAATAGGCCCATGTATGGCACTTTTGAACGTCAAAATTTACAAAATAATATAATTGATTCTAGTCGCCCCTTCCAAAAGGTAGTTTTCGTAAAATAATCAGCTAAATCGGTCCACTCGTTCACGCGTGATGCTGCGACCAACGGAAATAGGGATTATTTTTATATATATAATAGATAACAATTTAAATTCAGAACTAAGTACTTTATTATTATTTTGTTTTGATTTCCGTGTGAGCTATATAGAGCTGTAAAACTATTTTCGTGCCTGCAACTTTAGCAGCTTTCCTCCCATTTTAAAAATTAATTACATTAAGTTAAAAGAGTATTAACAACTCTATATACTTCCAAGTCGATTGAGATCGTCCGGTCTGCACCAAGTGCAAAGGGCAACTGGTAGAAATCCGACGACTGACGAAACACGAAGTTTGCCGAGGGACATTAAGAAAATAGTTATACTGCACATGGTACTGTTAGTACACCTTTGCATATATCTTCGGGGACTTCAAGCGCGATGTCATGTTATGTATAACTACCATTTACTGCTTCGTTGGTCTAAGAAGAACAAGAAGAGTGAAAACACAGCTTGGTCAAACAAAATGAGCTAAACCCAAGTTAAACAATTGGTTTTAAAAGATAAACATACTCCTAAGATCCCGGTTCTAAACCTACGCACAGATCCCACAATCAAACGAGGGCCGCCACTGGTTCTCCTACGTAGACCGGTCAGTCACGACCGATCTACTGGAGAAGTTGACGGCGGAATTCCTGCTCATCTTCGAGAAATGCCCCTCGAGGCTCAAGCGGAAGATGATGAATGTTAAAGCTGGTGAGTTTAATTAATTAATTTGTTTATTTTTTAGATAAAATAACACCTGGTTTTGGCTGAAATAAACCAGCCATAATGTTTTTATGCTCATGAGTTTGACAGTTTGTTAGCATTTTTTTTTTTTATATTATTAACCATGCAGAAACCGGGTACTGCCCCCAAATAAGCGATAAGGATAAGACCGCCTATTGTGCCATCGTATATACAATTTCTACATTTATATCTGCAATATAAATGCTTTAGGTATATAATTAAATAAAAAAATGCTATATATAAATGTTACTTGGGTTTGAGTTCATGCCTCCCTCACGACACGCAATTACAGTGCGTGCCACTAAAGATGAGACTTGACACCCCACGTGGTTTGACTTGCGCAGTAGACGATTTATGGGTCTCTTTAGCGGTATGAAGTCTGCGCCGGGGCGTCATCGGGGCGGCGGAAGGAGCGGCGGGAGGCGCGGTCAAGTCTCATCTTTCGTGGCGCGTATTGTACTCCAGTAATTTACCGTAAGGCCTATTTAAAATACTAAAAAGGCTTACTTTGTTCGTTTGTGACCTTATTGCTTCGAACGAAAGTTGTTAAATAAATTAGTATAACCCAGTGTTGATTTTGTTTCTCAAATCTGATTTAATCAATGTACAGGACTTTTTAATTTTATAGCATTTGACTTTTTGGTGCAATTTGTTGCTATTGGATACCAATACCCATCACGTCTGTGACGGTTTACCAATAAATAAAAATATGGTCTTAAAATACAATAGAGGTTGACGTATTTACTAAACTGTTCCGCTTAACTATTCCTAAAGAGCCACAAAAAACCCAGTAAGAAATCGACACGTGTTTCACCTTTCAACGAGGTATCTTCAGGATGACGATTGACTTGTTGCGAACCCGAACTGTTACAAAATATATCTACCTACGTCAATTGTATTTTATAAAGGAGTTCCGCAAGGTCACGTCTGAATCAATTAACTATCTTAAAAATATGATATCTTAACACTTTGAAGGACAGTACACGAGACACAATAGAAGTTTTATTGTTATGACGCCTATGGGCGTATAGTGTCCTTCAAAGTGTTAATATATATATTTTATTAACATAAATATCATAATTAACCCAAACATTGTTTCCAACAGCAGACGGCAGTTCGCCTCACTCGTTGCCGAACGCGTCCGGCTCGGGCGTCGCGAACTCACCGTTTGACAAGAAACATGTCGCCGGCGTTGATGACATTGACAAGTCATTTGATAAAGGTATGTTTATTTTGTACAATTTGAGGGTACTGTTGTCTATAACAGTGCTGGCCCAGTGGTAACGGCTTACGAGTTGTAGGTCGTGGGTTCGAACCCAGGCAGGCGCTTTACTTTTTGTAATTTATTTTATCACCACTGTTCTAAATAGTGAAGGAAAACATCGTGAAGAAACTGGCATGTCATAGAACCAAATATTCGAAGACATGTAACATCTACAGTAACTAACCCGTACTGGGCCCGCGTGGTGCATTACGGCCTACTCGCTCTCACTAAGAGGCGTGAGTCCCAGCAGTGGGAACATTATAGGCTGATCATGTTGTTCATTTATTTTATTCGGTAGCCTCTTTAGGCACCTCACACGTTCTTAAAGGTGATTTGTCTGCTATAAACACTCTTCACCGTAGTCAAGATACTTGCCATGAGAATGCACCGCTGGGAATCTTTGAAACACTGAAGCTTAAAAACCATCTGTGAACTGACGACAGTGTTTTAACCAAATTTCAATCTGATTTATTCTTACAGTTGCTTGATATAAAATACTTTGGGGTAACTGTCGAACAGCCAAATTTTGGAAACATAATAAACATCACGCCTGTATTCCCCGAAGGGTTAGACAGAGGTGTACCTATAGTACACCCACATTTCGCCAGTTATGTTTAAGTCTCATGTAATAGGGGGCGAGCCTATTGCCATCAACTGGGCACAAATCCAGACTCCGGGCCGCTACTGAGAAACTCCTGATGGAAAAACTCAATAACACCTTGCCCGACCCGGGAATCGAACCCAGGACCTCATACTCAGCAGTAGCGCTTTGCGACCACTAGACCAACGAGGCAGTCAAAAAAAACATAATATAAGAAGATTTTTTTTTTATATACTTATTGTAAAAATTTTGCGATTGTCAGTAGGAGTAATTTTCGCTCAGTTCTCGCGTGAGAACTGAGCGATAATAATTATAATTTAATTTAGCAGGTGCCACTAGTCGACGGCTCGAACTCGTGGTGGCGTGACCGGCGTGGCCAATACGCATGCTATTTAGTATAGTTATCTATTTTAAGGGCGGGTTTTTCCGCCAGTTAACTTTTATCGAACGAATAAGTTGTCATTTTGACAGGTTTTGTTTGGACAATCTGTCAAAACGTCACATTTATTCTTCAGGTAACAGTTATCTAATTATTGAAAAGTCGGCCCTTGGTGACAGACTGATTTTTCAATATATGATTTATAAAGAAAACGAGCCCGTAAAATTTCATGAACAGACCTCTGGCCATATAGATATTATGGATGTATCTACTCAAAATAAAATTATTTGAACTGAATAAATTGTCTATGCCTGAACGGTTTCTATTTTGCCATTTTCATACTACATAGGTTATTTATTTACGCCCAAACATGAGTTAAATATAGTGTTGAAATATGGAAGTTTCGAAGCTCATAACCAAAACCTTTATCCCAATTCTGCTTCAATACAGGGCTAGATAATGACAAGACAAATTGATAGAATTTTTAGTTTTGAACGTACACCGTCTAACTGACGAGTAATACCATACAACGTTTGTATGAAAGAATGATAGACTAGTGTACCCTTAATTGTATCATTAGCATTTCTGTGTCATCAAATCCTATAACCTAACTATGTTTACAGAATACGAAAGGGAAAGAAGACGTCAACCAGTTCCCGGTGGTTACGTACCAGCAACAACTGCACCACCTCCACCTCAGCCGCCACCACAAAAAATAGACTACACCCTGTATAGAGAAAAGAGAGAGAGGGAAGAACGGGAAAGACGGGAGGAGAGAGAGAGACGGCAACAGGCCTTGCAACAACAGCAGCAGCCACAGGCAAGGCCCGGAGCTCCTCAACCAAGACCTAATGCTCAAGCGCCGCCACATCACCAGCGACCGTCTGGTCAACACCACCATAAACAACACCATCCTTGGCCTCCTCATAAGCCCCACCACCAGAAACCGCCACATGATCATAGACACCACCGTCCTCCTATCCCTGGGCCTTCAACTGCCACTTCTACGGCAACATCTGCGACTGTTACACCAGCGCCTTCGCATCCACCTACTGTTCAACCCGAAGTGGTTCCTCAAAGAACACGACCTCCTTCCTTATTCTCTCCTGAGAATGCGACCACGCCGAGCGCGGCGGCCGCTCAAGCCCCTCGTAGGCCTCCCCAACCAACCCCACACCGGCCCAAACCCGAAGCGAGGCCAACCCTAACCCCCGCACCGCCAGTACCTCAACCTCCCGTACAAACTCAAGAGCAAAGGCCGCCGAGTCCGCATAGAAAGCGGCCGGATCCTTCAGCGGCTATCAGAGAAATGCAACCACCGGCCATACTGTCTCCCTTCTCGTCTCCTCCTTCGAAGGAAGTACAGAAACCTAGACAGCGTCAACAGTCCAGTTCTGAACCTGAGTTAGTACCGGTTGTTAAGAAAATTGACGAAACGCCTGGATATGAGAATGTTATTCGCGATTCGCAAAGGGGTACTGCGATTAGGACTAGAGGGCCTGAACGAAAGCTAGAAGCGCCTGCACGGCCGGTAAATGGCATTGAAACTGACCCCACATTAGTATCTAATTTACTAAAGGAAAGTTTAGCCAAACCAGCCCCTATCACAGTCGCAACAGAGCGCAAATCGCCTGAAGTGAAACGCGAGCCGGTCGCGGAACCCCCTCCCGCGCCCGTCTTACCTCCTCCGCCAGTCGTAGAACCCCCTCCACCTCTAGAAGAAGTGCCGGACCATAGACACAAGAAGGAAAAAAAGAAAAAGGACAAACACAAGCACAAAGACCGGGACAAATCTAAGGAAGAACGGAAGAAACACAAAAAAGATAGAGAGAAGCGGAAAGATAGTCCCGCTCCTCAACCAGTCGAGGCCCAGCAGCAGCAGCAGCAAGATGGGGCTCTAAGGATAACTATTCCCAAAGAGAAGTTATCAACAAGTCCTGGATTGAAGATAAAAATTCCTAAGGAAAGGTTAGCGGCGCCTCCACCACCTCCGCAGACTTCGAGCTTGAAGATCAAGATCTCTCGTGACGTTCTCGACGCGTCGAGGAAACGCGCGCCGCCCCACGAGCCCGGCCCGCCGCCCAAAGTAGCGCGCCACAACGGAACTCCACACCACCCCAAGGTAGGCAACTGGAATGTACCCCCCCCTTTCAGACAACCCTTACCTTACTTTATGGTGCAACCTCCCCCGCCGCTGTACTACGGGTTAGGTATGGACGGGTATTATTATGGTATGGAGGGGTTCATGTACCCTCCGCGGCCCCCGCCCCGGGCCCCGGGCCCCCCGCCGCGGGCCCCGCAGCCCCCGCAGCCCCCGCTGCCCGCGATGCCACCGCCGCCCGTGCCGCCGCCGCCGCCGGAATAGTGTCACAAATATTGTAGTTAAGTAGTGTTAACGCTAGATACAATTTGTTAATTGGTTGGTAAAGTTGTGTGTGCGTGGCTGGGAGTCTATCGTCAGAAATGTAGTCACAAGAAAATTCTGCAGATATACTGTACGCAGTGCGAGGCAGAAGAGCGGTGAGCGTGGAAAAAATCGACCAATAAGATTGTGTTATTTTGAATAAGAAGTAATTCTATTGGTGGATTTTTCCTCGCTTGCCGCTTCTTTCCCTTCGAACAATCTTCATTCGATTTTGAAGTACTTATACAGTAACTTCAATTTTAAAATGACGAAATTCTATTGGTTGTATTCTTCCTCGCTTACTGCGTCTCCCTTCAAATAGTTGACAGAATTAGAAATCTTGTTACGAATACTTTAATTGTTCAGGTATTTTCTAAATTAATACTATAAAAGTAGTTTGTAATGAATAAACTCAAAAATTACTGGACCGATTTAAAAAAAAAAAAATTCACTAGTAGAAAGTTATACTATTACTGAATAACATAGGCTATAATTTATAAAGATATCACGCGGACGAAGCCACTGGCGGAAACCAGTAATAAATAAAAAGAAACCTCAACTATATACAAAACGTTTGGTTTTTTTTAAATTGTTTGAATCTTTAGATAACTATGGACACCTTATTTTGTCAAAATTGGAACAGTCGTTTTGAGCATCGTCGTAAAAAAAACTTAAATACATAATAATTAAAAAATTAAACTGAACCTTTATTTGGCTGCACGTTGGGTTTGTTTGTGGGCAGCAATCAGAAGATTTTTAATGTCATAAATGGTTACTTTTATTGAAATACCTAAATAACCCGAGTATTCATATCTGACGATGGATTTCCAGTTTAAAGTGAGCTTTTGAATTCTTTACCACGTTGCATTCGCATGTGTGAAAATGAATGTGCAATTTTGACTAAGGGAATTGGTAGTTTTAAGATGTATGTCGGATCAACAAGAGACTTGAAACTTATCATAATAAGTTGACTTAAATAAGTGTTCAAATAAGTACTGAATATATTCTGTTGAATGATTTTAGTATTCAACTTGTGCTAGGTAAAAGACTTAGGGCAAACGGACTGTGGTTATGGCTGGCCTGTTTAGCACTCAGTAAGTACTTAATTGTGGGTAAGGAAATTCTTCCTGCAAATTTTTTGACTAGGCATCTGTTTAGGTGATAAATTATTTTATTTCTGTAATTAGCTTTATACAAATTCTTTTACTCATCAAATATAAATTATGTTATTAGAACTAAATTAGGTCGGTGTTTCCTATCTGACTACTCCGAGAAGAAATACCGAAACAAACTCAGAGGTCAGTCTCTTTTAAACTCCAGATATAATTTTGGTCAGATCATGTGAGGACCATGGAGATTAGGGTTTGAAATGGCCTTTTAAGGAAGAAAACCACGCAGATTTGAGGTGGACTTTCTCACGCATTTGTCAGTATACACAAAGTCAGCGTCAGTATGACAAACAGACATAAAAATGACTCATTATTTCTGGGAGTCCACTCAGTCTCTATTAGTGAGTTAGCAGTGAAATTTCATGTTAGCTGTTGTGATTTGTTGATCAAGATACGTATCGTAGTATCATTTAACATGTGATTTATTGATCTCAGACTTGTATAAGATGGTCTGTGAGCGCGACTGTTAAGCCGGTCCTGCATAGCTACTCACAACCATTCGACAGGCTTCCGAGTCGAAAGAGACACATTTTCGGTTACCTGATTTGCCTAATCCCCGGCAGCAAATAGCCGTCGAAAGAATAGTGATTGTCTATTTGGTTGAAACTGTCGAAATTTTTGGGTTTAATGTGGATCTGCAGTTGTGGCCCGCAAAATTCAAATGTTCTTACGTTTTTTTACAATTTGCAGGTCAGTGTCAGGTTGTATCTTAATCAAAATAAGATGCGCGACTACAACAGATATTTATTAACAGAATTATAATTATTAAACTCATTAATATATCTCTCATAGTTTGATTTGTTCCCAAATGTCATAATTATTTCATGAAAAAGTCATTCAATGGAACAAATCTAACTTAGAGAGATGTATTAATGATTATAATTCTGTAAATACATAGCTGTTACAGTCGTGAATCATATTTTGATCAAGATACAACCTGAAAATGACCTGCAAATTGCAATAAACCTAAAATGTTTTGAATTTCGCGGGTTACAACTGCGGATCCAATATTGATGCATTACATTGATTGATGTTCGATTCGGTACGGAAGCGTATTAAACGGTTGTGAATAGCTATGCTGGGCTCGATCACCAGGTCAGCTTATGTAGTTGTGTTATTTAGTATTGCCCCATTCAATACATTAAACTTAAAACCTGGTTGGTGAAATTTGGGCGTACTATACACGGTAATGTTATGTAGTATTTCATGCAAAAAAAAAAAAACGTTTTTATGGCAGCTATGACCACACTCACGTTTTTTCCCTAAAAAGGAACAGAGTTGCCAAATTAACTAAACATAACTGTTTTTAAGGCAACTATTTACACTGCAAAATCACAATTTGCAATCACATATAAGAATAAATTATTTAAAACTATGTATACATTGTTGACGAGCTAAATATCTAACTTATGTACAAATAATGTAGGACTAAAACACATTTACAGGGCCGAAATAAATATATTTTATATTTACACTGTCATTTATATTTAGGGGAAGAATTACATTTTTTAAGTAAGAGATTTAAACATTTGAAATACACAAAAGTATTTTTAAAATCTATTTAATTTCAAGAAAGTAAAGATCCAAACGATAATTCTTGAGAAGCCCAATTTCGATTACGAATCATTTACCTAGTTAACAGGTGTAATAAATATTTAGAAAAATAAAGTCGGACTTAACTTAAGTCGAGAGTTCAAAACCGACTAACGTAAAGACTCAGAGGATATTATAATTTCAGCTTTATATCTAGTCCAGTCTAAACTAAGCTAGTCTCAGTACAAAGAAACTGAGGCCAAGACTGGGGTACTATAGTTTGACCAAATCTGCTGTACCGCACCTTTGACAGCGCGCGGCGAGACGGGGAGCAGTGCAAGCTGCTCATTCGGCAATGCTCACGGCGTCCCACCGCTCATTTGTCAACACTGCCCCCGCCACTCCACGCATTCCTAAGGTACAGAGGTCTCGGTAAAACTATAGCGGCCTAATTAGAAATACAGGTCGTTTACAAAGTAAAAAAAATCTTACACCACTTTCCCCTAAATGTGTTTGACAAACACTTTTATTATATAATATTTATAATAGTGTAAATATTTACTTTAGTTTCAACATATAGCTTTTTGCTATTCTGTGTCGCTTGAAAGCTAGTATATTTAATAAATATTTACAACTGTACGTTATACTACAAATATATACGATTTAAAAAGAATTATAATATTTACATTTTTGACTATCATAGTTTAGTACATCACATTGAGTGATATTTTTAATTAGTTGTAAGTCGCAGGCCTGTTAAATGTATAACTATTTATATAGAACGTGATTTTCACTATTATTATAGCATTCCATAAAGGACTTTTCATATTTTTTCCAATATTTATACGACATTTTTGAAATGTTTATTATGTTTTTTTTTTTATAGTATATTATATTTTATAAAGTGATTTATAATGTTGCTACTCATAACTAATTTTAGGCAACTATCTGAACACATTACCATTTCAGCTTTAATTACATTTTTAATGAAAATATTAGATTTTCCTTTAGCTAAAAGTTGACTTGTTAATAAATATTCCTTTTAAGTTGTAAAAATATGTAAATAAAGAAATGCTTGCTCAAAAATGATCAAAAAGTAAAAAAAAATATATACAGGGTTTATCTTTAATGTTCCTTAAAACTTAAGCTTTCAAGTTCAAAGTTACATCCAAACGGGATTGTTGTTTTTTGTACAAATGTTTTCGTAGGTTTTATAAAAATGAACGAAAACAATACAAAACCGTTAATTAGTTTTTTAATGGTAGACTTTAATACATCTTAACTTCACAATATTTCTCTGAAAAAAAAAACAAATTTTACTATTATTTATGAAAACAATTGTGTGTATATATTTTTTTTTTTTGTAAATTGTGTAAATAAAACAAAACATCTGAATATGGTGCCATTGCTGTTACCATTATACTGTAGTAGAAATAAAAATAAAAATACTTATATTTTTGATATATTTTCCAAAACGAAAGTACTTAAAGCTTGTTCATTGCTAAATGACAAGAAATAGTTTTAATTTTTGTATGTTCATAGTTTATAATAATTTTGTATAAAAATGTTAGTTTGATTTCCTTAGAAATTATGTCGTGATTATTCAAAAATTAAAATAAATAATCTGAAAAGTAATCATTCAAAAAATCCACATGCTGTATCATTATTTTTTAAGTTATTTGAGGCTAATTCAGTAGTTTATTTTTTATTTTTCCTTTCCTAGAAAATTGATTCTTATTCTTGAATAATCATTTCATTATCATAACGGTAAGCGTTGCATTGTCAGTGAATATTGACAATATTTTAAGTACAAAGTATTTTGTCGAAAAATTTTTTAATACACTATAATATTTTTATAAAAATCTGACAGAATTATTGTAAAATTATATTGACAGTACATGGTGATAGTGTGACGCTGTTTACTATAAGATTGAGTTATTAATTTAAATTGAAAACGTTCAGCCATAACTCGACACTAGACCCATATACCTAAATAATATATATTTTTCTTTTAAGTTTTACAAAATATTATTTTAATATTTACAATAGTGTAAATATTAAAATAATATTTGTTTATTTTTATTATATTTTTATGGTACTAGTATAGACTAGTAACATAAAATTATAATAAAAATAAACGCAATTATAAAACAAAAAAAAGGGTAATTATCATCACGAATGATTTCAATAAACTTAAAACAATCATTTATGGGAACATTTTTTTTTAAATCCGTAAGTAGTGGTTTGATAAAATATGGAAATATTAGATATCAGAATAAAATTACATAATATTGCTTGCGTTTATTAACAGTTGTGGTTAACTCAACATTTCCAAACGGAATTTTTAACAAAAAGTAGTGTCATTCTGTTTTTCTATTTAAAATTTTATATATGTGTAGTGTCGAATTATGTCTAAACATTTAAAACTGAGATTACCATTACGAATTTCATAATTATTTTTGTAAAATAGCATTACTGTTTGCATAAGTTGAATCTATCGAATTTATTATGTTTTCAAATCGATTTTATTTAATTAAAAGGCATGATTTCGTAATTTGACGAGTTTTGTATTTTATTTGAGTTTATAAAACCAACATATTTTAATAACGAAAGATACAATGATCTCCTGACTGAAATAAAAAGGTTTTCGTAAACTGTGACTTTTTCTTACAAAAATAAGGTGGTCGGGTGTCAGTATATTTTAACCTATAACACCATTCTATTTTCGTGATATATATACACTTTGACATTATCCTGCAAAACGCCCATTGAATAACAGTAACATTTTACACACAAACTATGAAATTTCGTAGTTTACGAAAGTCCTAAAAAATCTTAACGTTTTAAAGTAATAGTTTCATTCTATTCCTCTCACTAATGAACGCTTGAATAAAGTTATGTCATGAATATCCTCAGTCTAACCATACATTTAGAACCGACTCAAAAACAGATGGTTCTATGTTCGACCCGTATGCGTGTATGTTTGTGATTTTCTCAAATACTACTGGACAATTTTAACGTAATTGAGGTATTATAAGCTTTTCGTATCTTTATAGAGCGTTTGTTAGTGAGGGTCTATAATTAACACAATATTGTTACAATATAATGCATGATTATGTTGCTTGACATATTTTTCATTACACTTGTCTGTCAAAAAGCACCTTTTTCACTATTATTTAGCTGTTATATTTATTTTACTGATTTTTTATTTTATTTTTGTAATAAAAAGATGATTTTTTATGTTTTTATTTGCTTTTTTTGTTTTAATTTTTTTTTTTTTTCATTTTGTGGTCGTATCATTTTCTCGAATTATTTTTTGTATTTTTTATGAAATTTGAGACTTGGTCATTTTTATCATGTATAAATGAAATGTCTTCAGTAATTTTGTGTAATTTTTTTATAGCTCGCAACGTTAATGTGGTTGCTGACTTTTTTCAGCCGAAAGACTGAACAATACTTGACAATGTCTGCCGGCAATTTTTTACTTTTTTGGGCTATTTATATTTTGTATTATAATGGAATAAGTAGCTAGTTCAAAAATAATTAAATTAAAAACTTAACTTTAAAGAAATTAAATTATTGTTGCTTAGTATTTGACCGACAATTTGCAGCGCAACTATCACCCAACAGTTGCGATACAATCGTGCTGTTAAATATGAAAACACATATTAGAAAGTAACAGTCGTTTGTTTTATTTTAAAAATAAACTGATTGCCTATTTATTTCGTTATAATAAAAAAAAATTGTCCCAAAACTTATCGATGTTTTAAATGTAACAGCTAAATAATAGCTTGCGCGCAGCTGTGTATATCGTGACCTCCTGGGGCTCAAGGCTTTTTCAAACAAAACCTCTTTACTTTGAAAAAGTCAATTTTGGGTTGCAAACGCACATTATTCGCTGGGAACCCTCGCTTTTTAAAACCCTGGTGGCGGGAGGCACATAGCACTTCGGATTTGTAAAAAGAACAGCACTCGAATTTCGTAACCCATTCGAAATGACAATTCCTGTCATTCTGACAGTTCAACAATATTCATTGCGTTAAGGCCGTAGTACACATGCTTGCTTGCGTGTTGTTGTGCCATATCAACTTCTGATTGGTGAATGTCACAAAGGCATGCAATCTTGCACACTTTTGAGCACGTAGGCATGTGTATTAGCGGCTTTATTTCTGTGGACAGACCAATTTTTCAAACATGTGGCGATGGATTTTGTTGTAAAGTCAAAATGAAAGAGATTGACATTACGAGTGTATTACGCAATTAGGGTGCTGGTTTCTATTGCAATCCGAGCTGTAAATGTGTATAAAAAAACACACAGCGGTGGGATAATTTCTTCGTTTTTGAGATCTGAGATTATGTTTTAGTTGGAATTCGTTTTTTATTTATTTAATGATTAGATGAATTTCGACGGTCCCAAACCAGTACTATCAGACAGACACCCGGTTTCAGAAAGACCAATCAAATCTCTGCCGATCTATTTTGTAAAAATATCACTGAAAACTTGGGTGAAGTGAGCTGTCATTCCGTCTTATGCTAGGGATTGATATTATTGACACCTCAGTTTTCACGGTGATTTTTAACAGAATAATTCGACTGGTATTTGATGGGCCTTTTTGAAGCCAGGTAAGTCATTTTTATTTAATTTTCTATAGTTCTTCTCGTCCCATTGCTGTGCGTGACCCTTGCAGCCTCATTAGGAACGACGACACACGGCTGTGCGCTGAACTGGTCGAACGTTTGCAGGTCGTCGAGCAGGCGATGGGCAACGGTCACGTGGCCAAGTGACGTCAGCCCCGTCCGCGGTAGCGCTTCGTGTGTCGACGTTCCTCAAGCAACAACTATCGGACCTCAATAGTGTAGTGAACCTACGGTTAAAACCTTTTTTTTAAATCAATAATCACCTGTTTTAATTTTTTTTCTCTTCTCCTTTTTTTAACAGCGCACGGTTTTGGTTCGTTTTTGAAATTCGAATGTCTGACGCCGCAGCTGTGTCGAAATTTGAAAATGAACACTGAATTGTAAATTATCATTAATTACAGCACTTTTGTAAATAAAATGCAAGCAGTTGTGACGGTTTTCCAAACGGTCTGTTTGTTTTTGGAGCCAAAATCGTGTGTTGCCTGAATTCAAAATGGCGGGGTCTAGGTGCGGGGATGCTAGCTATACTAATAAAACGGCCACTGACGCCGTCGCCCACCCTGGGGATGAATGGGCTTGAAATGATATGTATATCAGTGTCATTTTAAGCGATATTTTTAAGGGCTGTTAAACAGTTTCGCAACATAATTATCTACCAACACAACTCAATATCTACTAACTAAACAAGTATAAGAAGGGACAGTTGCTTTTCTTATATTTCTTTTTTCTGGAGTTTTATTGTAATTTTAAATCTTAAATTAATTCTGTTTCAATCTGATACTGACATACGCATTTTTTCACATAAATTCGACAGCCAACCAGAAGTTACTAAACTAAAAAAAAAAATAAAAAAAAATTACAAAAATTATAACTTTTCGGTTGGTTGCCGATAGTGACTGTTGTTTGTAAAATGGTGAGATTTTTGTTTTAAATAATTTTAATGTAAGTGTATATTTTGTAGGTATTAGGGCCTGTCTAGATTCTAATAGTATTTTTTTCCTATTTCTGGCTGGCCCAAGACTTATCGTACAACGCGGATGCAGTGACATCGGCCAACTTCGTAAAACACGAATGATCCCGAAGCTAAGACGTCACCAACGATGCATGCCAATGTCACTGCTACCCGCATTGCTGAAGTGTCGATAAATTATTATTCCGTAGATATCGATGCTCTACGATAACAAAAAGCTTACTTTATGTATATGACGATTCTTATGAATAATTCTGATTAGGTGTTAAAAATAAATTAAAAAAATACAAAACAAAAATATTATGACGTAGCGTTGAGTGATTGGACGAATGAATTGCAAAAATAAAATAAAAATATTAAAAGCAAAAAGCGATTCTAGGTATTGAAAGTTAGCTTTTAAGATGTCATTAGTTAGACAATTGTGAATTTTTAAAATAGTATCATTTTAGGGTTGTTGCAAATCGGCGATTAGTCGCTGCGACTTTTTCGGGCGAGTTTAGGTTACTTTGAAGTGAATGGAAATACTGTAAATTCAACGAATAGTTCTTAAGTTTGTGTTTGTCTCGCATTTAGTGTGAATTATATGAGGAAATACATTTTGTACAAGAAATATGCAAATTCGTATAATATTATGGGTCCCTCTTTTCCTTCTAATATTGCCGTTGCATGTTCAAAGACTAAATAAATTTACAGTGTTCAATATAACTTGAAACTTGCTTTAAATGTATGGAACGTATAGGAAATAAATGTTTACGATTTTAAATGGCTTTTTAAGAAACTAAGAGTATTCATACAATATGTTGGCTGATAAATCTAATGCGACTAATCGCAACTGCAATTAAGACTTCTAACATTGATTTGTGGAGTTATATGCTGTAAAAAGAAATTCTCATTTAAGAGTACTAAGGCTATTTGAAAGCCCTTATTTCATCTATAACCTTGTATATAGATTTTACTAATAATAATTTTATAAACACCATTTTTAAACCTTTCCTGGCTGTACATCGAGAGAGAATCGCGCGAAAAAGTCGCCCAGCACACCAACAGCCCACTTTTTTAATTTAGTTAGACGTTAGCAATTTGTTAAAAAACAAAAAGAAAACTTGTTAATTTCTTTCCTAAGGCTAGGTATGGTTAAGTGTACATAATTCGTGAAATTTCAATGTAGTTGAAGTTCTAGCCTTCGCACCTATTTCGTTTTGAAACTGAACGTCAACTGTTAGTGAACTGGCACGTGTGTACTATCACGGACACGTATATCTTAACACCGTAAGGACTATTCCTGCTTGCAGCGCTCGGCCGCTATTAGTAACAATCAACTACAAAAAAAAAGGGGGCGGTAAACAAATGTGGTCATCGTGTGCACGGAATTTTGTTTTCTAAGTGGAGGTAGCGTGGCCGCGATGGTACATACTTATGTTTCAAAATGTACCGCCCGTGAACAAAGAGTGTGTTCAAACTGGTCAGCTTGTGAGTACTGGGCTCTGATTGGCTGGCGCTTTTTTTTTTAATATTGTGCAGGGGTATAAGAATGCGACACCGCGTTATAATTAGAGATTTTAATTTAGTTTTTACTGAAATAAGTTTAGTTTCGTGATTTTCTTTTACGAATGAAGCGTTTTTTTTAAGTTTATGGGGTTTTTGCAGGTATATTCGCAAATAATCATTGCTCCTTAAGTATCTTACAAAAAAGAGCTTCAGTTGCCCCACAATCGCCCAACAGTTGCGCCACAGTCGTCCGACTATCTGAACACACTCCAACTTAGTCAATGTATTTATGAAAAAATAAATAATTTTGTAAAGCAAATGATATAAGCGAAGAATCGGCCAGGTTTCTTAATATGTTAAAAATGTGATATAATAGATGTTTTGATTCAGGTAAATAATGGTTGTAAACATATATATTATTGTATCGTCTATACGTAAGTTGATTTTATAACGAAATTAACAGTTTTTAGCCCAGTTTTGTTCAACCGACAGACGTTGTCCTGTCGCATACAAATATCCCATAAAAAATGACATCAGTTTTTCCCGAATTTGGGAAACTTCAAATTTTTTTTTCCATAAAAACCTAATTGGAACATTTTAAAGCAAAAAATAGCTAAATCAGTCCAGCCGTTCTGAAGTGATGCGCTTACCAACGAACAGAATTTCATTTTTATTTATACAAAGTGTTACAAAAACCCTGTCGCATCTGAAAAGGGCACATAGGCACTGCGATAACATTACCAACAAGTAATAAAATTACTTATTATTATTGAAAATCAAAAAATGATAGAATTAACCCGAATCTATTAAAAATTGGCAAATTTTCAACAGGGGTCATAGGCTATAACTTGTAGACACCCTCAAAAGGACGGCCCCATGTAATAACCCGGTAAAATTCTCCATTGAAAAAAATGAGTTTTTTTTTTCTGTGATAGATATAAATATCCATATAAATAGGCTCTCCGTACCATTCTTAACAACACCCTCATGTATCAGACACGGTTTTTGTTACACGTTGTACAGTAGATTAGCCTATAAAAGCAGTCGAATGAAATTATTCTTGATTCTCGGCTATCCAGCTGTCAGAATCAAAATCTAAAAGTTTATCATGTCGATACTAAGCTCATTATAAATTTCTATAACCAATGGACCAGGACGGATTCAAATTAGATGAAAAAACAAAAAAAAAACCCTAAATTCCTATCACCGACATGAATAACATTATAAAACAGAAACTACCCGCAAAAAGCAATTTCATTCAAAATAAAATTTATTGGCATCGAGCGAAATAGTTGTTAGAGAACTTAGTCTCACGAATAGGCGCGCTCCTATTACTTGATGCTAACATTTGACAGGCGGAATGTGGGATATGTTATGAATTAAAACTGGGCTAAAAATTATATATAACCGCAAGACTTGCTACCCCCGAAACGTTGCGGTAGAAGAAAGCTTTCTACAAATAGTGAACGTCTGTGGCTTATTGTAAAAATAGCCTACTTTTCAAAAATAGATTTTTACCAAATCAAAAAAATGAAGAAAAGAATCTATTATATGCCTACTTATATCTGAAGCTCCCTTGTTGGCCTAACAACCGCAAGCGGTACTGCTAAGGGTATTGTTATCGCTTCGCAGCTCGGGTAGCGTTGAGTTACTATCTAGATTTTCTCTCCAGAAACCCATAGTCTGAATTTGTATAAATTAAAACGTAATTATGACAGTTCCGTTATAAACACAGTCATTTTAATTCCAATTTGCATAACTCTATACACATCATAATGATTCATATGAAAAAAGGAATAAGGTTAATTTTACAAAAGCTACAGAGTCCAGCTTACATTATAGTGTTTATACAAATATACTTGGCATTACTTAGGTTTTGCGAAAAACGAAGTTTCCTTTCAAATTGCTGGTCGTATAGGTGACAATTTTTATTAGCACGAGATTTTGGGTGAACTCATGTGAAATGTAACAAATTTTTTACAAAAAAATATTAGTAATTTATGTAGGATTCATTTAAAAAATAACGCTTGAAATTATGCAGGCGTATCTAGTGTGGCTTGAAATGTTTAAGCACGATAAAAAGTGGCTTGAAATAGCTATAATCGATGGAGTTTCCAACACAAAAATGTATCTTAAATCCGCCCAACGGATTTCATCAAGAAGCAATAAGTGGCTTGAAATATTCATATATATAAAATATTTATATTGTTGGCGTACATTAAACAAACTATGTAAATCAAATATGCCAGGCTTATATAATATATATTTGTATTCATATGAAACGGGCTATTAATGTTGAAAATTATGTACCGAACCAGAAAATTGTTTAGGAATGTATAAAAAATTGTAAAATAAATGTGATAAAAATGTCTTCGAAATCTAATAACACGCGAATGTAATATAACTGAAATAAAAATATTCGCGTTAATATTTTGTTTGTCTATTTTTCCAACTCCTTTTTCGTCTGTCATCATTTTATATCAAAATTAAAATTTTATAAGAATGAAGATGAGTTCACCCAAACTCAAAATAGCTATTTTATAAAAATATGCAAACTTAAGATTTTTTCCAAATATTCAAACGTAATATCCAAAAAATACTAAAAACATATTTATGAAACAATATTATTGAAATGGGGATAAAGATTCGCCTCATAATTTAAGTATTTAAAAAGTACTAGATATTTTCCTGTAGCTTTTTCAGTATTTTTTATAAGAACACTGTAAATAGCTGAGAAACGTACCTATATCATTAATTCTAGGCTTCCGTTTCATAATTAATTATAATAATCACAATAATGTACACAATGACATCATGAAACGTCACTAAGGTCTAAAGATACGGTTTTCTGAAGAGCGGTGGCCGTCATATTATAACGGCCGTCATGAAAATTCATTTTTCACCAGTATTTGACATGATCGTGTCAAAAACTCTCTGTATTGGACAGCCAATCACCGCTTTCTTAGGAAATCAAAGCTTTATGTAGGTAACCTTGTCATTTTATAAAGTGCAAGTGACATTCAAACTTAGGGTGGCAATTATTCACGGGTGGGTTTTAGTCAGTAAGAGTCTGACACGCCCTCCCGCTCCGCCCAGAGCGGGAGAAGTTATTTGATGATTTCCCACCCTCAAAAAAAAAAAAAAAAGGGTGGCAATTATTAGGTCGACTGTACCTTGTCTTCTGTAAATACTTACTGCCTGTTCGTTTTCGTTGCCTTAATTCTCATTGATGAGGAAGAGGTCCATTTAGAAGAAAAAAAAAACACGTCCTGAGAACTGACTACATGACAAGTAGGGTTGGGAGTTCTATAGTTAAAATAAGCCCTCCCGATCATACTTATTGAGAAGATTTTCCACAAGAAAACCTCTCATAATGCTCGTTTTCACTAATACTAGGCGACACATAGAAGCGCGTGTTGGATTTTCATCTCTCGGCTTAGGGCCGAAAGTAGGAAATCCAAAAATACGCTTTTATTTAGGCATTAAGTTAGGTGTCCCCAAGTGTTAGTAATAAAACGGGCATAATAATAAGTCTTGTAAAAATATCTAACAAATAAGCAGAAATCGAAATAAACGTGAATAGACAAGTTAAACTAAGAAGTTGCGGGAAAAATCTAGTATTTTTATTTTACCTACAAATTATTGGCTGCAATTTTTTAAATAACTTTCTCACAAGCGTAGTTTTTCATAGCATTGCGACTTGACAGAACATCGTGATTTCTTTATTACATATTGGTTTTATATTAATGAGTACTACACATAACCCTTCCGGAATAAACTCACTAAATGATGTTGATAACATCAAAATCCGTTGCGTAGGTAGTTAAAAGAATGTTTAGAAGAACAGCGCAGTCACACAGACAGACACGAACAGCGACTACATAGGTTTAGCCTGGCTGATATTACATACGCGGTGTAACCACTTGTGGTAAGATTCACAAAGTAAGCATCGCATACCAATATGAACAATACATCTATAACGATAAGGTTCACATTCGTATCGAACACTTAATTTGTGAACTAGTGAATTTTGCCCTATCATTCTCGGGTGGGTCCACCCGAGAACAATGCCTGCTTGATTGTGAACCAAAAACGTGTCTATTTGTATGGATGATAGAGTTCAATTTGAAACTGAGTTTTTCTTGTTTTTTCTGGTAGTTAGCTTTACCAATTTTGGAATTGTACAGAAGTATCAGCGTTTATAAGGACCTGGTAGACGTTTGTCGAACTACGCTTGTGTGAAATCCTCGACAAAATATAGTCACATTATTGACAAAAATTCTAAGGATGAATTTTTAAATCATTTTCTTAGCTTTTCTTCGCACCTTTTAGCTTTAGACGTATTCTGATATCCTTATCCAAAAATTGATTTTTGAAATAGGTAGAGAAAATAATCATTTACAACCCGGTCACATTATCTCGAGACCTGGCGTCAATGACGTCACGTCGCGTATCGGCAACGAAAGTACTAACCGTACTGACGCGCCGTGGCGAGCGCGGGGAGGTGAAAGGAGAACGGGGGGCAGGTTCGCATTCCAACGAGGTCTCGAGATAATGTGACCGGGTTGTACTTCTCGAACATGTTGTCATGTGAACATGTAGTCAGAAGATATAAGAGTTACGCGATAGAGAGGCAACTTGTAGGTGAATATAACTGTAGGTAATTAGCGCTGTGCGACCTGAATCGCACTTTATTGTGTCGTATCAAGAGTCGCTTTTTATTTAAATGATTTTGCGGAGTGTCCTATCTGTACTAATCTGTGCCTTTACTCGAATCTACCATAAAGAAAGCAATTTTTTTCTCTTATAACGCGAAAGGCACCCTTTTCCATAATTTCTATAGTGTAGGCTTAAAGCGAGATTCAAAGACTGCGCAATGACTTTACTTTGCTAAGTAAGCGGTTCATATAAATGTAAGCCGTGTTTTTATGTGCATAAGGTCCATCTGTGAGCAAGTGTTTCATATGAATATGAACATTAATTTTATATAAATAAAGTTCACATTCGTATGAGACGCTTAACTTACCAAAGTGAAATTAAAGTGCGGTCAGAAACTTGCCTTTAGTGGTACCTATTGTTTAAATGCTTTAAGACGTTATAAGCTCCAAAATGAGGAATTTCAGACATTTGACTAAGAAATTTTCGGAGTTTTCTTATGCATTGATCCAACCTTTTGTCGTCATCCTAATAAGATTAGCAACAAATAGGGCATTCAAAAGACTCAACAACCACGTAGTTGATCAAAACGCCGTCTTGTATCAATACGCCGCTTCGTACCAGTACGCTGTTTCGTGTTACGAAATTTCGTAGTTTTCTCTGTATAAAATAAGCTATAATATAAAAAAAAAATTGGCAATAAAGCACTACGACAAAAGTACTCGCAATAACTTTGATATGTTATAGTTAACCGGAGATTATTGATAATTATTTTAAATTAGAAAAATACTTCTGCAGTGCATTTCACATCTTAGTATGACTTTGTTTTGATGTTGGGGTTAGGACCTCTGCCGGCCTGAATCTCACCGTGAAAACTTAGCTGAAGTGAGCTGTCATTCCACTGACGCTAGGGATTGACACTATTGACAGGTGACTTCACCTAAGTTTTCACCGTGAGATTTTAACAGAATAGACCGGCTAGTATCGTTTAATTTGTCTGCTATATCTCGGACTAACAAGTTTTTATTTAAAACCACAATTATTATTGATCATTAGTTTTTTTTTCCAAAGATGTATACTCTGGATTATTTTTTTAGAAAAAAGTCGGGAGGAGTGCTGCCAATAATGTTGTATATATAGTTTTTAATGGAAAATAAAAGCATTCTTTCTGTAAAATGTGTTTTATTATAACCCAATGTCAAAAGTTTACAGCACACGCAGGTAATCACAACATATTTTTACTAACTTTATCTATGTTAAGATAAGTACGGTCAGCACCGTCGAATAATAAAAAAATTAAATTACGGATGAAAATATTCATAAAAAATCTGAACTGATATAAAATTTAAAGAGCTGAAAAGCAATGAATTCGTGTTTTTTCGTATAATTTTAGATAATAATACAATCAACATTGGTTAATAGACTTTACTGACTGTACATACACGATATCTTATTTTGAGTAGAGTTGGTGTTGAGTCGGTAAATGAGAGCTTAACTGCCGGATGTGGCTAGCGAACCCAGTAGTGATATTCTGGTGTGACTGACACTGGCATGGCCACCATCAGGGATTTTTGATAACCCAAAAAATTGTCGCTAATTCGTCGAAATTTGCCGCCAAATATCAGAATTTGTCGGTCACTGGTTCAAAAGTTATATGGGTTTATAGGTGGCCGATCTGAGGACCATCTCCCCAACTTTGCCCAATTTAAATTTAACTTTGCTCAAAAGCTAGGGCACCTAGCGAAGATCTGTTTTCTCTCAAATTTTTTTGCTAATTAGTCGCAATTTTTCGCTAAGTCACAGATTTAGTCTGGTCTTAGTTTAGAAGATATGATGAGTTCAATTCTTAAGTATAGTCCAAGAGCTGAAACGATGAAATGATGTAATGAATTATTAAAATAATTTCATTTTACCTAATTTTATGTGCTATTATGAACATTTTCTATAGTTCACATTTGAATTAATATTCAATTAGTCTTTAGTTTTAAGTTACTAACAATAGTGATTTAAGTGCAAACATGTTTCTAACAATTTATGGATCTTTTTGTGTTATCCGAAATATAATGATTTTATTTATTTATTTGGGTTAGGTTAGTTGGGATTGTGTTGGGTAGCATTTGGGTTAGGTTAGAACAGTGACCATTAACGCGCGAAGGCGAGCGAGCGAAGCGAGCGTGCCGCGGGAGCGGCCGCCGAGCGCCAGATGCCCTTTATCATTAGTGAATCATTTGGGTTAGGTGAGGTTATAACAGTATGATGTATGCTTACTGCATCTCCCTAGAAACATCATTCAACCATCTTCACAGATAATTTTCTAATAAGTACGGAGGCGCCTCCGCGGCCACTGTTAGAAGCGGCATTGTCAACACTTCTATTATAAACTAAGCGTGTTACCGTTTACTCGCACTACGACATGAATGACGTATAAAAACTGACGGCTTTTAATTATTATGCATTATTATTATTTGCGTGTTATGATATTGCCGAACTATCCGGCAATATCATAACACAGGAGTACAATACGCGCCACGAAAGATGAGACTTGATCGCGCCTCCCGCCGCTCCTTCCGCCGCCCCGATGACGCCCCGGCGCAGACTTCATACCGCTAAAGAGACCCATAAATCGTCTACTGCGCAAGTCAAACCACGTGGTGTGTCAAGTCTCATCTTTAATGGCACGCACTGTACTATTGCTGCTTCTCCAACAATCGAGGAGTTCTATAATTTCTTGCGAAATCGTGCTGACGTTTTAGAGACCTTGCAGTATCAATAATGTGTATTATTCTGAATGTTCAATTATAATAAAATTGATAAAAATTAGGTTTTAGTGACAGAAACAAATCGCTGTAAATCCGACTCCATGCATTCTTGTCTGCCCTACCCCTAGAGTGTAATTTAGAATCGCGTAAGCGTGGAGGGGCGAGGCGGCCAGCGAGTTGAGAAGCAGGTTGTTGTAACGCTCACCGCCGCGGCTGAGGCTGGCCGGCGAAACATATTTTAAATAGTTTCCTATAATCTCCGTTACAACTGTTTTTTTGAGTAACAAGAATCGTGTTTTCAAGAATCGAATTTGAAGAGTTCTAATTTATCCAAGTTAGTTTTGAATGTCAATCCATAGCTGTCAAGAGCATAACTCATAATAGAATCTACTAATGGCATGTATTAATAAGTTAACCTTAAAGCTTAGGTGATACATTTTATTTAATAATATTCTTAATTTACTACAAATATAGTCCATGTGTTGGGACCAAGAAAAGTTCTCATCTATTTTCATGCCAAGGTAAGTTACACAGTCAACTCTTGCAATAGGTCTACATTTACAGTCCAGTAAGTTGTTATGGTGGCACAAATAATCATGGGTAAATAAAGGTGGAGTCGCACTATGAGGTCGCAAATATGGCGAATGAATTAACATTAATTTAGTGTTATCTGCGTTTAATATAATGCCACTTTTATAGGCCAGCAATGGGGCGGTAGTTATTCATACAGTTTCTATTCCCTCCCTTATGTACTGGATGTACTAAAGCTTTTTTCAAGCACAAGGGGAATATACCGGTGCTGAGGCAAAGATTAAATAAGTACGTTAGTGGGGGAACAAGCAACGTTTTAGAAACTTAGTAGAAATGCTGTCCCATCCAATAGCAGCATCAGTTTTCAGAGACCCGAGCAGCGCTTCGACCTCACTCTCATCAGTGTCAACCATCACAAACGAGTGTAAGAGTGAGAGTGCGCAGGTGTGGGATTAGTGGCATGCAGTGGGCCTTGGATATTACTATGGTGAGTAAAAAGCACTCGCAAGATTTCTGCCTGCAAATGTCGACAAAAAAATCGTTAACGCAGTCTACCGATTGTTGGGGAGAAGCAAAAGGAACAAGTCAGTCAGTAGTTGGATTTTTTGTAACTTCCGTGTTTGTGAGAGAATGAGAAGAGAATAAAGAAATCGATCCAATGTATATAATGGCCTGTTTGTTTATATATAGCAAAGCATATAAAGCCTACTTAAGTTCTTACCTGTAACGTTCCCACTGCTGGGACACAGGCCTCCTCTCTGTGATAGGGACTGGGCCGTAATCCACCACGCGGGCCCAGTGCGTGTTAGTGGATTGATTGGTTTTAACATCGCGTAGGTATTTTGCATGCAGGATGATAGAGACACTGGTGGCTAGGTAACAACCGCACGAGTCGATCGATGAAGGTTAAGCTACGCTTGCCGCGGTTAGTCTGTGGATGGGTGACCGTCCGTTTAATACTGAAAATTTCTCCAATACTCAGTTTTGACTAGGTGACAACATTGTATAAATTTATGAAAACAATTTTATTACAAGCAATATAATTTATTTTAAAAGTGCGGAATGAAATCTACAGTAGGTTTGAACATTGTGCATTGTTACTTAGTTACAATATTAACTCTATCAATACAAAATCAGTCGAGAGGTGTCGTGCGACACGCGGTTGGAACGAAGTTCCTTTAGCTTTTGCAGTGTAACATGTTGTCCGTCACGACACTGTTACATAATAAAAGTGTCGTGACGGTCAGAATGTTACACTTTTTTTGGTCTAGCTCTCATTCGCCAAGTGTGCAGACATGCGATAAAGAACTTCGTTCCAAAAACCATTTCCAATCGGGGAATTATTTAATCATTGAGTGCTACTCGTATCTCCAAATGGTGGATATCCTTACAGTTCCCGTATTCAGAACATCTCTTGTAAACTGTGACGAGCTTAGCAGGATCCCCATTGTTGTGATACTCATCTGCAAAATAACACAGTTTCATTATAAGGTTAAGGTTGTCAACTTATACTGAGATCGGACATAGAAAATTATAAATCAAGTCGAAAATGGTACAAGCTTTTGAAATTATTCTTCTATACTTGTCACGGAAAACGATCATTGCACTGAATGGCGCGAAGTCACTAAGACGTTCCTGTGTTGTGACGTCAGATGCTACTAGTTCTGTCTCTGTCTAGCATAGACTTCAAAATGCATAAAATGTTGCAATTTTTGAGATATTTAAACATTTTTATTAATGTGTTTTTTTTTTCTGGGTTTTGAAAAATCCACAAAAATGAAAATTCAGGATTGCTTAAATTACCGGATTACCTAGTAACTAGATGGTGATAGTGGCAGATGAGGGGTTCGAACCTAGGACTACATGCTCAGCAGTCGCGCTTCGGGCCACTGGATCAAAGAGGCAGTACAGTAATAAGTAAAGTAAACTTACTTTTTTGATAAACTTGTATATAGCTCCCATCTGAAGCTGGTCGGCTGGTGGTGACAACGTCTGAAATCACGAAACTACAGTCAGTCAACAGTAGTTCAATGAAAGACATACCAGTAACATAAACATAACATCACGCATGTAATCTCCGTAGGGTTGGGCAGAGGTGTACCTTAGTATAATTATATAGGGTGTAAAGTCAACCATCGTTCCATAAGATTTTCCCCTACCAAAAATCGCTCAACGCGCCTGAATAAGTTTTCGCTTCAAAAAAATTGAAATTGCCCTTTAATACCTATCTCTGTAACCAGAAGTTTCCCAGGTACGCTCCAGTCAAAACTATGATCACTCGCGCTTCGTTGAACGTATTTTTGCAATAATATATAGTAAGAGATTCAATTTATACAATGCAAAAGATAGTTTTACAATCTTCAGCAGGCCGAACGATATTTTCAAATACTAATCAATTAGTTTATGCGCTCTTGTGGTTGTGGAGTAGGACCAGCTTTACGGACAGCAGGACGTAAGCAGATGGGGCAGGGGATCCAACCCAGGAGCACCTGCTCATCACTCGCACTTGCGGCGTCTCCTAGACCAACGAGGCAGTACCCACGAGCTACTAGTCACATAATAGGATTGGTAAACTTACTCTTTTGACTCGGTATAATAATATAATAGCTTCCATCTGTCTCTTTTTTGTAGTCAGCAGTACCACCATACGTTGACTGAGTAGCAACATCCGACTCCGTATCGGCGGTAATGGTGGTTTCGGTTGACGTAGTATAATCAGCTGCAATCACGAAACTAGTAAGGTGCTTATTGTATGGCTACAATTTGGTCAGCGTCAGTTGAACAACAGCTTAAAGTTTCGGCATAACGGCCGTCACATAACGGGCGTTAGCCCGCAACATAACGGCTGCCACATAACGGCCGCAACATAGCAGCCGCCATTTAACGGCCGCCACATAACGGCCGCCAAATAACGGCCGCTACATAACGGCCGCCATATAACGGCCGCCAAATAACGGCCGCCACATAACGGCCGCCACATAACAACGGCCGCAACATAGTGGCCGCCATTTAACGGCCGCCATTAATGACAGTGTCATTTGCATTTGTTAGAACTGTAATGCAGAGCGCTGTATTGAAGAGCGTCTTTAATTTCTTTGAAGTGTTCTCAAGACTTATAAGGTTGAAATTGCATTGCATCTTCCACTCGTTTAGTTTGAAATAAAGCATTTTATCTATGATGAAGATATTTGTTTAGTTTCACACAACACTTTTAAAGTAATGCGTAGTGTGCTAAAAAGTCTTCGGATAGATGATGCCGATATTTCTTCCATAACAGAACTCGGTTTGAGATTCTACAAACATTAAAATGAAGACAAACAAATGCCGCAGACGACTGGGATTGTCGCTGACGCTGGCCTCCACCCGGTGTTGGTCACCGTCAAAAAGGTGACGTCTACCAGTGGCTTATTCCTAGACTTAAGTTCGGCGTTTGATACTGTAGAACATTGCATTCTAATTGATAAGTTAGAGCATTACGGAATGACCCTTGCTAAATAGAGGAACACCTATTATTTACTTCGAAATATGTTTACTTCTCACTCTTACTAAAGCGGTTAGCTACGCTAAAAAGAGAAGCACTTAGTATTTATTATCCCTAAAAATACAGTTGTTGGTCTTACAAGAAGAAACTAACGAAAAAATGTGACTCCTAAATTAGGTCGTGTTACCTGTTGCTGACCTGTTACTATTTAAAAAAAAAACTTAAGACGAATATAAATAAAGAAGATATTCAATTGATATATAAATAGTATTTATCATCCGTACAAAAATAACAGGCTGTTATTTAATAACAGATATTTGGATCTGTTATTTTTGTGTAACAGTAACAGCGATAACAGATATCGTGTTTAACCTGTTACAACACATCTCTAGTATTTATGCTTATGTTTATGTAGTTACGGAACCACAGCCGTTACAGATTTTGCGTGTATAAGCACTTTCGCCCATCACGATCTGTTCGGTCGCTGAGCTTGCATACTTCATAGAATACGACTGTTTAGTTCGTTGGTTCGCGATTTACATCTAACTCTGTAACACGTCTCATCATAGAATTAATTAATTATTTTACTTTTTTGAAGTGAAAACTTCTTTAGGCGCATTGGGCATTTTTGTGGTGGGACTAAACTATTGATTTCGCGACACCATGACGACACCTCATTTTTGTAAACGCGATTGTGTTCTTTATTTATATTAAGTCACGGATCAATGTTCTATGCAAATATTTTTACTTTAAAAATTTCGAAGTTTTTTTTTTTGTAAACGCGATTGTGTTCTTTATTTAGATAAGGTTACGGAGCAATGTTCTATACAAGTATTTTTCTTCCACCAAGTCAATCTTGTACAAGGTTTCACTTCTGTCAGTACTCCCGGAGTGCCACCAATTTTTTTAAGTCCTTTAACTACTATGTTATTTCTCTATGTGTTTTACTATGTAAAACAGATTGAGTTTACCAAGTATATTGTTAAATGCTCCAATTAGTAATGATTTTCTTTCTTTTTGGTGGTAAAATTCTATTAATTTATTAAATACATTGCAAACTATAGTTTTGTATAATTTAGAAGCATTTTTATTTTTGTAAATGTAAGACCATGGAGCCGTTTATTAAGTTATTAAGATGTATGTTGACTTGAAAGAGCATGGCAGTTGAGAGTAGGTATGTCATGCTCACTTAAATATCTCGCTGATGGTGGCGAGTGTGTTGGATCATTCGGTTCCCTACAAAATGGTTGAGCTGTATGGTGCTGATCCACGCGTCATGTTCGTGAACGGGCGCCTTCAGTTGAAACTGGTAATGTCTTATCTGCCAGGGCTTATTTTTAATCTTATATTTTCAATTGCCCAACTCAACCCTTCCCAACCCAACCCAACTCTACCCAACCCTTCGGGAAAACAAGGCGTGATGTTATGTATGTATGTATGTATTTTCAATTGCTTTTGATTATTTTTTGTACATTGTTCTCACATATAGAAGCAACAAGAATGACGTACCCAGGATTTTGTAATATCTATATTTAAAAGAGTGTCCTTGGAGTTTCTTGCCCGTTCTTCTCCACAGAGATGTACGTTTTGGAATAGGCAATTAGCTTCTACTTTCTGACTAACTGACCGACTCTTTGACAATTCAAAAATGGTTTAATTGAAATAAATGCTTTGAATTTTGAGTTTTTTTGAATTTTGTGTGCTCAGACCAAATAAAAAACTAAGAAATAGCGCTGTGAACAATACAGTGAAGCATGCCAAAACTTCACCTCCACTCTGTGCATACACGCTCACACGCACACATTTACAACCATTAACAATGACACTACAGAATAGAATAGAATAGAATAGAATAGAATAGAATAGAATAGAATTTTATTTTGCAAATATGGGTACTACATAATAGTTCTTAAGATTACATTTAGCTCAGCCACATTTTACCAATCGGCATGCGAACATTTGAAATTATTTATATCACTATTATTACAATTATAAATTTATAAATTACCATTATAAAATTCTTAAATCATCAACTTAATTCAAAATATAGGTTTGTATTAAAAGAAAAATATAAATTAGTATCATAAGATTAAATATCATGTCATTACTATTACAAATATAATACCATTGTCATTACATCATTTAACATGTCATTACTATTACCAATATCATTATTATTACAATTCCAAAATCAAAATGTCAGAAATCAAAATGTCAAAGATCAAAATGTCAAAAATCAAAAATGTCAAAATTTTTTAATTTTTTTTATATCAAGATTTCACTAATTAACAGATATTTTTCTCCGATAGGAACTCAGTTACACTGTAGTACGTTTTGTCTACCAAAAATTTCCGCAATCTACTCTTAAATTGTGCTGTATTTAAAGCTTTCCAACTACTCGGTAATTTATTGTAGATAATGGGGGCCATGCAAGAAACGCTCTTACGCATCAAAGTGGTTCGAAATGATACTTGACATAACTTGCTGTTGTCACGCCTATTCCTTGGGAAGACAACAGCCAGGCGCTCAAAACGAGATGGATTTTGCTTGACAAACATAACTACTTCAAAAATATAGATACACGGAAGTGTCAAGATTTTATGTAACTTAAAATAAGGCGCGCAACTGTCTGTCGATTTAAGTTTTAACAATGATCGGAGACATCTTTTCTGGGCCTTAAAAGCTATATCTCGATCAGTTGAGTTCCCCCAGAAAATGATACCGTAGCGTAAGTGCGATTCAACTATTCCGTAGTAAGCCGTTAGAAGTGTTTTGACATCTACTATGGAGGATAACCTATATAACACATATGCGGAGGAACTCAATTTTTTACACAAACTGTCTATATGTGCTTTCCACTTTAAGTTGCAAACTATTTGCAACCCTAAAAATTTGGTATCCTCTGCTTCCTCAATTTTGTCATTTTTGTAATGGATGTTGAGATTAGTTCCGCCGGGAGTACGTTGTCTGAAATGCATTATTTTTGTCTTACCTAAATTAATATTTAAATTATTTTCGTCTAGCCATTTAATTAGTGCGTCAAGAGAATTATTTATGTCATTTTCATATGTATATGTACTTTTACATGGGATTGTTATATTGCTATCGTCTGCAAACATAGTTATAGGATATTCAAGGGACATGTAAGTTATAAATAAAAACGGGCCCATCACGGTTCCTTGTGGTACACCGTATGAGATTTTACGTTCTCGAGACCTTATAATGTCTTCATGTTTGGTAACTATGTTAATGTTGCTAACTTCAGTAATTTGTGTTCTGTTTTCCAGATAAGATTTTATAAGTTCGAGCACGTTACCTCTAATGCCATAGACTTCTAATTTATTAAGTAATATATTATAATCTTCGTCGTTCGTCTGACACTGTGTACATAAATAATATTGTAAATTAATAAAATTAAAAAAGACATCTAAACCTATATGGTACTTACCGTTGACTTGCCGTCGGCAATTAGCAAGGTCTCACAGCATTAGTAATGGAAAAACTTTTACAAAAACAAAAAACAACCGACTTCCAAAAAAAACACTACAAAGTGAAAAATAATTTTATTTCGACTTTCAAAATTAAAGTTATTTTTAATTTTGTAGTGGTTTTTTTTGGAAGTCGGTTGTTATTATTGTAAAAAGTTTTTATTTTTCACTTTTTAGTTGTGGTACCCACCTCACATAAAATTCGAATACCACTAACCGCTATGTAAATAACAGTGACAGGAACTTATCATCATCCACATCCTAAGTAGAAAAACAGACGTATTATTAAAGCTAACTCAAAAACTACACAAGCAAAGTTAATACAATTTATATGGGACCTCCTCTGAAGTATGACCTACCAAACAAAAAAAGAATAATCAAAATCAATTTATAATTGGAGGAGTAATCGCGTAACAAACATACTAAAAAAAAACATACAGTTGAATTGAGAACCTCCTCCTTTTTGAAGTCGATTAAAAAGCAGATAAAAATAATTAAAAAATAAGTAAGCACATTATTTGTTATATTAAGAGCTTACATTTGCATTTGGAACATCGATCGTTATGTAGACCGATATACAGCGTGTATCAGAATGTAGTCCATATTTAAGGATGTGGTTCAGCCTAGTTATACCATGAAACTGAACAAATTTCTCTCATGAGTCGAGTAGGTATTGAAGTCTTGTTTGGGACAGTTGATATTTCGTCGCGATTACGATATTAGTCCCATGGAAAAAATTGTTCAGTTTGATGGTTTGTACCACATTCTTAAATAGGACTACACCTTTCTGCTACATGGTGTATTGTGGGAAATTTTTATTAAACTTACCTTTGTGTTACACCGTTGATTTTGATTAGATACGGAACCCTAGAGAGACTTGACTCGATCTTGGCCTTTTTTTAGTTAGATAACATATCTCGGTCAAGGGCCATGTTGTTAAAATAATATAAAATGTCTCATCAAATGTTTTGAGTGTGACACAGTGATAGTATATATTTCTTGAAGAGTACACGTACCGACAAGATGGCCGCCGTGAAGATATATTTTGCTTTTTTTTTATTCTTTGTTTTCATTTCCGCTCTTTCGGCTTACGGTTTCGGAGATATCGAAGAGGAGAGAGAAATTGATCCAATGAGTGATGGTGAGCTTGTTTTAATTTAATATTGAGTACTAGCTTTTGCCGGCGGCTTTGCCCGCGTGGTGGTCGGGCCGGAATAAAAACGGATGGACCATGTCCTTACCCAGGGCATGGCCAAATTCAATCCAATACCGGAAAAGTAACAGTCAGACAGAATAACCGACGGATAAACAGTTACTTTCCCATTTGACTCAGTACTTGTTGATAGGCCTACACTGTCCTCTCATATCTATTAACACTGTAATTTGAAAACATTGTAAAAAGCCTTTTATTTTTAAAAGAGTAATCGTGGAGTTTCTTGCCGGCTCTTCTTCATAGGAAGCGACCAATTGGAACCGTGCACCTAGCTTCTGACGTTTCATAAATGCCCATGTAGGTTTATATGAAATAAAACATTTTGATTGATTGATTGATACTACTATGGATGTATAGACTGTGTATGCATAATGATTTACCCACATTCTATTCCCTAATGGTAGATAAGCTACCTTTCTAGCTATTTACTTGTACCTAGTAGTTTTCCGTTAGTGCTAAACGGACTCGCAGAAAACTACTTAAGGGGACAATTACAGTTGATTTTATACTGAAGATGACGTCTAAACGAGAAGTGTTAATGATTTGGAAAAAATATATGTTAAATAAAAGGATTTTCCTAATATTTTAATATAGGCATATTTTGGATTATTTTTATATTATATAGTGAAATTAATTTGTAAAGTTAGGTCTAACGCGGATAAAAAACTTAGAATCGCGCAAAATCTATCAAGCGTATTTTTCTGAAACATTCACGATTTTAAAGATAGTTTAATTATTAATATTTTAGTAGACGAGCTTTATTAAAATATCTTTTGTTATATGTATAATAAATTAAAAATGCGTTTAATTTGGGACAGCGCTCCTTGATGGGCGAGTCCTGTTACTGGCTGGAGGTACGACGCGTTGCGTGAGCTCAGTACAAAACACGCAAGCTAACCACTCAAGGTCACTGTCATATATCTGCCAATATTCAATGTCATATATCCAATAAATACAACACTGAAGATTTGTATAACCTATATCTCCGAAAAAAGTCAATTTCATCAAAAATTTCGAAGTAGTTTGGTCGTTTCCGATATATTTTCGGTTTACGTCTGTTATTTACGTCGAATATAGTAGAAACAGTTTCTAAATTTTCAACAAATTCAAATAAATCACTATCCATATTCGTTGCTTGAGAGATCACTTACGTATGTGCCGCTTTATGACCCCACATTTCGGCCACCTAAATTTAGGGGACCTTTTAACGTCTAACTGACCCCTTACTTCTGGTGAAACAGAAACAACCACCTAACGGCCCCCTAACCAGTCTTAGGGGATCCCATAAACTTAGGGGATGACGGTGAAAACGGGCATTAAACTGTGAGTCCTGCCTGGGTTAAATATCCGGGTTGGGTAAAATGTTACTGAGTTTTTCCAATAGGAAATTCGCATTAGCATCCCGGAATGTAGATGAAGCTCATCCCTATTTTATTATTTGCCAGAGTCAGGAATTCATTTTCTTTTCCAAATATGTTTATTTACCTTAAAAGAAAATTAACAAAATGCACTTATCCTAATCTAAATTAACAAATTAAGTTGAGGCACTTTACAAGGCTAGCGATTCGCCTTTCTAAGCTTATGAGAGATAGGTACACAGATATAGATAGACCTAGATAACGCAAGTATCACAATCTGTATGAAAACCAAGCGTGCCATTTTTTGACTACCTACTATGACGTCACAAGCACTAGGAAACGTTTCCTTTATTTTTTCTCCTCGCATTTGCACAGTTTTTACAATTTAATAACAGCGCAATTAACCAACTTCACACTATCACGTGCAAGCGAGATGCACGGATACAGTACTCAACGTGTTAGATAAGAATAGAAACAAAACGTATGTTTGACATTTTGACGAGATGTCTTATCTTTTGTTTAGATCCACAGATGGTCAGCAATTATGGCGACCTTTTTTTTTGTTGTTGTTTGATCTTAGCTAAGTTGATAGGAGTGGGCACGTATTTACCTAAAATGGATCAGTTACAAAGAAATTTGCTGTGCTTTCGACTTGGTACTAAAAGTTGAGCATAATGGCATAAAATTGTTAACAAATTTCGTCCTGAAAACGTAAGAAAATTACTATATTTAGAAATATAAAAAAAAAAACTGTCGTCAATTGAATCAAATACATCTATGTTTTCAACAATACAGGAGCACGAAAACACGCAGAGGCAAAGCACATTAAAACCTCAAACAAAACAAACGTCAAAACATTATTTATTCCCTAGAATAAGGTACTAACTGAGGCTTGAAGGGACAGTTAACTTTATTACTCAGTTACGGGCTTTATTCGTCAGATACTTACTATCTGGCTGTTGAAAAATACAGAATCATGCTATCTATGGAATAAACGCTATTCAATTGTTTATCTGAGGATTGAAAATTCGGCCCTTAGTTGATCTTTAACCAGGACTGTTTATATAGTGTAACGTTACATTTTCCCAGAGGGGGAAAATGTAAGGGAAAATATAACAATATAATTGAATATTATAATATAATTAAAAATACAAGGGGAGTACAAAAACACAGTTTAACACTACTGATCGGCACTGCACGCTTAGGAGGTTAGGCCTCAGAGGAGGCCTGCAGCGGGAGGTAGTCTTCGGGAGTTGGAGGCTCCGGCAGGGAGTGATTGACGGCTGGTGATGGCCTCGGCGGGTCGATGACTCCGAGGGAAGGAAGAGTTGGCTCCGGCAGGGAGTGGGTGAGCCCCGGAATGGCCAGGGTAGGCCAAGATGGACTGTAAGAGAGACAGACCCTTTTATTATTATAAAGTCGGAGATAGAATCGGAGATAGATAGAATCCGAGATAGAATCGCCCGTTGCTTCTGACGGCCTCTGCTTTTATATCCTTCAGCTCGTTTCCAAAATCAATATTTTTTTCCATTTTCAAACAGTGGTTTCTTCAAATATAATCGGACCTCCTTGGAGTGCGTAAATTTCATAAATGAAATTTAGAACAATAGTTAATTTGTAGTTATTTTGTACAATCATAATATAAAAATAAATTATAATTAATGCAATGTTTTAGCGGTAACAATAAAAATAATTGAAACTATATAAACCAAAAAGTAACATCATAGACTAAGCCAAACAGAAAAATAAAAAGAAACTGACAGTTTAACATTTGACATAGGTAAGTGTCACAACAAGAAAATCTACAGAAAATATCAATAACAATGAAATACAGAGCCTCAGGAATATTTAAAACAATGGTCATGCATTTATCTAGAGAGAACGTATGATAAAAGACCAACATTTTAACAACCAAACCGTAAGTTGCACAATTAAACATGCAACATTACAATAGGGATAACTTAACTTCATCTTTATAATATAATATTCATTTGAAATTTTACTTAAAACCGATTTCAATTGATTTCCTGCTTCGGAAACGAAATGCGTAACCAAGATTTACCATGCGAAGTACCTCAAGTTTCCTCGTAAAATTATTCATTTAGCTCAAATTACCTGTTCGGCAACTGTTTTAATAATAATTATAATTTGTTTTTGATGAGTTTTTTTTATATTAGCAAATCTATACTTATAATTATAATATTAGGGTTCCGTACCTCAAAAGGAAAAAACGGAACCCTTCAGGATCACTCGTGTCTGTCTGTCTGTGTGTCTGTCACAGCCAATTTGCTCCAAATCTAATGGACCGATTAAGTTGAAATAAGTAATATAAATAAAATAAAAATTGATTATGGGGTCACTTTTGGGGGGCAAATAAGACAATGAAAAAAAAATTGCAAACTGTACCGTGTGAAATGAAAGGGCTTGTTGCGAGGATCTTAATTTATTTTTAATATTTTTAAATAAATATCTTTAGCCTAAAATGTAGAAAAAAATGCAGAGAGTGGTTCTGTACACGAGTAAAGAACCACTCTCTGCATATTTTTTTTTTTTTTGTTAAAACTTATAAGACGTCTATGGTCTTAAAATAACATGGTAAATATCTCAATATTGTGCCTACGAACTTATATTTGCAGTTGTTTCTCAACTACAATGTTAAGTTTGTTCTTGGGATAAATTCATCCCAACTACGGAACCCTTCATTGCGCGTGCTCCGACACGCACTTGGCTAGTTTTTCATATAATATTATAAAGAGGTAAAAAAATATTGTTTGTAAGTTTGTACGCAGGTAATCTCTGGAACTACCAGTCGGATTTGAAAAAATCTTTTTGCATCGGATAGCACAATTCTCGAGGAAGGTTATAGGCTCACGGACGAAGTTGAAGCTAGTACGTAATAAATACGGTTGCCCTTTCTTTTCAGTCAAAATCCGGGAGAAAAATGTTTTTTATTTTTATTTTGATTTTATATTTTCCATTTGAACGTACAGACTTCATAGGTCTTGAAATAACTTTAAAAAACTCTTTGCAGTCCATTTTAAAATTGAAAAAGTTTGGATTTATGCCTTGAAAATGTTCGTCATTTCAGCGGGTTCTATCTTTTGTCCATAATATAAAATACTATTCTAATAAAAACACGCTCGCAGGCAGCGTTTGATATAGGAATAGACAAAACGTAGTTTCGAGTGTCGCGAGTTCGCGACTGCATTAGCCAGCAGCTTTCTACCGTGCGCGGTCGTACGATTTTTGCTACTACCTAAAAATAGAAAGAAAGAAGATACGTGTATTTGCGGTAAATATGACTGGAAACATGAAAAGAACAAGTTGGGGGAAAATATGCGTCATATCTCACGCAAAACAGCTATCGCTCAGTATAATGCTGCGACCCTATGCGAGACAGAGCCCCAGCACTGGTTTTCAACGACAGCCGGTGTTCACGTTATGACGTCAACCGCTGCAGCATACAATGAGATATAAATAAGATATAAAAATAAAATAAATACACAATAGTTCTACATGTTGTCTGTCAATTATTCCGCCAGCGCGCATAAATTTTAAATTCCGGAAGAATTTTGTTTATTTGAAATTCCTTTCGGGAGCCGTATATTTTCTTATCTAAATTCTGGGAGACTCCCGGAATTCCGGGAGAGATGGGAACCCTAGTAATAAAGTGGTGAATTTTCATTTTTGTTTCGCTACAGTATGTAAATAAGTACTGACAACCGTGCCACCGGTCATCAGTCATCAGTCAGTCAGGAAAATTAACTGTTAAGCAAATGAACTAGGTACCAACTTAAATTGCCCAGAGTACAGTCGCTGTCGCAAGACGCGTGTCGCTTGAACGTGCAGCTCTTGCACACGGGGTAATCATTTTAACAATCTTTTTATTTATTTTTCAGGTGGTGCATTCAAAGTGCGCACCGACAGACTAGCGACAATTTCTAAAATGCAAGCACAGTATAGACAGGGCATTGCCAACAGATACAACAGCCAGAGGAATTCATATTGACAGCGGGGCATCAGACAGGCACTATCTGTACAATCAGCGTCATCAGTTCACCCGAAACACGTCCACTGCTGGACATAGGCCTCCCCCAACCTTTGTTCTATTTGACGTTAAGTTGTAAAGTTTTAAAATGGAATTGAAGTGGATATATTTAGTAACCTGTTCCGCTTAGCTATTTCTAAAGGGTCTTAAAAAAAACCCTGAACGAAATCGACACGTGTTTCACTTCTCAACGAGGCATCTTCAGGATGACGATTGACTTGTCGTGAACTCAAACACGACGTGTTGCCGCACCAAGCACTGAATGCAGACTGAACTGACTGTTTCAATCTTGGTGTGGCAACACGCCGTGTTCGAGTTCGAAGTTATTTTTTTTAAGACTCTTTAGAAATAGCTAAGCGGAACAGGTTACTAAATATATCCACTTCAATTGCATTTTATAATGGATTTCCGCAAGGTCACGCCTGAATCAATTAACTATTGTAAAGTTTTGTTTGATGAAGACGTGTGTTTATTACTGTTTTGTTTAATATGTTAAATGTTACCTTGGTTTTCGTTTTAATAAGATGTTAAAATAAAATTACGCGTATAAAAAAAGCTATGTTTAAATCATTACAAGCTTATTGCAGTATGACGAAATTTATCCTGCGGTTCACTAATATCTCACCAAAACTCCATCGACAATTTTTTTTTTTACAACCAACGTTACATATATTATAGGTACTACATACATATTTAGGTATTTCACAAACAACAGGAAGTAAGTAAGTCGTTCATTTTGTAAATATGGGTACAGTACATGGTGATAAATTGATAACAAATACTATAGGTTTAGTCATATTTTACCAATAGGCATGCAAAAGTTATAGTTTGACGCTAAAACAATAAAGGCAACAAGAACAAGATACATTGAAGAGTTTTAAATCACAACTTTATAGTTCTCGATGTTTTTGGTTGGTATATTGTCGTGTGCTAGCTGACATATGGCCAATAATTTATCATTTGAATTATTTTTTGTGTTGCATAATGTAAATTATTTTGCATACTTTTGTACAGAATCATATTTTTTCTAATTAGAACAGACAGCCGTGCTGCTGGGGAATTTGTTGCGCCACTTCTTCTTCCCAGCTAAAGGTAGTAGGAAGTGGTGAAGGGTGGGCGTTTTGGGGGACTGTCTTATGTACCTTTGTCGTTCGAAAAGTGCTGATTCTCAGCCTTGATTTTTGAATAGATCACTATCACACAATTTATGCATACAACATTTTCAACAAAAAATATTACACAATACCTAAACAAAGTTCTTTCTCAGCGAGGAATTCGCTGACGGTATAGTATTCATGCTTTATGCATTAAAAGCTTCGAAGCCTGTTTTTGATTGCATTGCTTACATGTATTATAAATGACAGGAGCCATGCTCTTGGAGACACTCTTGCGCATTAGTGCCGTTTTGGCGGGATGGGAACACACTTGGTTACTGTCGCGTTTATTACGTGAGATTACGTCAGAGAGAGACGTTTAAAACGACTTGGCTTCGACTTCACAAACACAGCACCTCCATTATTACAGACTAAGTAATGTTAATATTTGTGCTGTTTAAAATATGGCATGCAACTATCAGTGGATAAACATCACCTGTAAATATCTTATCTGGGCTTTAAAAACTGTTTCTCTTTCGGTTGAGTTTCCCCAGAATATTATACCGTAACGTAAGTGGGATTCTACTATGCCATATTAAGCAGTAAGAAAAGCATCCATGTATATTATTGGGGATAGTGAATGCAGAGCGTGTGCGGACTTACTAATTACTTACTAATACTTTTAGAAATTGCGTATTTTCTACTTCTTCTTGTTCAACAACTTCATTGTTGAAGTATATATTAGGACTATTGCAGGGAATCCGCTGACTAAAATGTACAACTTTGGTTTTTTTCCAAGTTAATTTTTAAATTATTTGCCTCTAAACAATTTACAAAAACAAAAACAATTATTTATTAATGTCCCTTTCATATATCTCCACACTTTTATTAAGGTATTGTTACAGTACTATCGTCCGCAAACAGTGTTATTGGTTGTTCAATGCATTCAGGTAAAGGGTTTTTGTACAGTATGAATACAAAAGGACCCAATACGCTCCCCTGCGGTATTCCAAAAATAACTTCACGTTTTGAGGATTGATATATCTCTTCGTGCTTGCTACCTGGATTAATTTGTCAAATTTCACTTATTTGTTTCGGTCTTTCAGGTAAGATTCAAGAAGACTAAGTTAATTGCCTCTAATACCGTACGCTTCAAGTTTTCTCAAGAGAATAGCATAATCTACGTAGTCATAGGCCTGAGCCATGTCAAAATATGCCACGTACAAGTATTCGTTTGTCGACATTCTGTATCACATTATATATACAATCATATAATTATAGTATTTTTTTTTTTATAAACACTTGCTTTTCAAATATTTATTTAGCTAATGCTTTTCTTTACAAAATGTTTCATATGATATTTAATCATTTATGGAGTTTTCATTTAATATTAACATTCTTTTGGAAAAATCACTTTTATACTAAATATCATTTAATAATTTTCTAAACCAGTCACAACAAAAGTGATCATAATTTCCATTTGGGTCAAATCATTTACAGGCAAGTACTTCAGTTCTTTAAACCTACTAAAGTATTATTTTTCTATAATTATATTCTTGACCTTTTTGGAACTCGCCACCGGCCCCTACCGCGGCACAGCTCGCTTCGCGCACTCGGCTCGTGCGTAGTCGTAGGGAGTCGCAGTTCTAACCCAACCTTTTGCGAGTAAAAATATTTATCCCAATCTAACTAGCTCGGTTCCGGGTAGCCTACAAAAATAAATGCTAAAAACGACTTGTGCTAACAGTAATATAGCACAAGTCGTTTTTAACATTTTTTTTTATAATTCTTGTTGATTTATTAACCAAAAGTAATAATAACAAGGTTCAAAAAAATTCAAAACTAAAAATTAAAAAAAAAACAAATGTCATTTATTGTAACTAGGGTGAAAATCAGCACTTTTCAAATGTCAAAATGACATAAGACACTCCCCGAAACGCCCAACCTTCACCACTTCCTAGTGCCTTTAGCTGGAAAGAAGAAGTGGCGCAACAAACTCCCCAGCAGCATAGCTGTCTATTCAAGTTAGAAAAAAATTACTCTATACAACAGCATGCAAAAAAAAATTACATTATGCAGCACAAAAAATAATTTAAATGATAAATTATTGGCCATAAGTCTAAAAACATCGAGAACTTTACTCAAGCAGAAATAAAAAATAAAAACTAAACGTAAACAGAACAAAATATCTAAATATAGCCTCCAGGCATACCTAAAGGGCGTGCCCGCAAGAAAACTTAAATAGTATTTTCTTTCTAATGAAAAATAAGTAAAGTAACTCATTAAATATAATTGCGAACAACTATTAAAATTCTTCCCAGCAATTCTTGCATATAACAGTTAGGTGCTCATTCAATAAACAGATGTCAGCAGAATTGACGGGGTCCGTTAGGGCCGATGCCTGCCGGGGGTGCGAAGAAAACCGAAAGGGAGATCGTGGCCCCCGGCAACAGGGCAACCGAAGGAACAAGGGTGGATTATAGTCAGTAAGACTCTGACACGCCCTCCCGCTCCGCCCAGAGCGGGAGAAATTATTTGATAATTTCCATCCAAAAAAGGTGCTCATTCAATACATTGTGATGGCATACAAGGCACAAGGCACGAAGTTCTAGTTTTTTTTGTACTTTGATCTTGGAACAATATATCTGCCATCTCAACAATTTTGGCCTGTTATACCTATTACAAAAGCGGTGATTCCGATGATGTTGAATATGTTAACTTACAAATACTACTAAATTAGTCGCGTGGGGTTCAGAAGACTCAAAATAGAGTGTACCTACCTACCCGCTGCTCACGTGGCAAGATTAAGTATTTGAATATAAGAAAACAATTTTATCAAAAGCAATAATATGATTTATTTTAAAAGTGCGGAATGAATCTACAGTAAGTTTGAACATTGTGCGTTGTTACTTAGTTACAATATTAACTCTTTCAATACAAAATCAGTCGAGAGGTGTCGTGCGACACGCGGTTGGAACGAAGTGCCTTTAGCTTTTGCAGTGTAACATGTTGTCCGTCACGACACTGTTCCGTAACAAAAGTGTCGTAACGGTCAAAATGTTACACTTTTTTTGGACTAGCTCTCATTCTCAATATGCAGAGTAAAGTATACATGCGATAAAGAACTTCGCCCCAAAAACCATTTCCGATCGCGGAATTATTTAATCATTGAATGCTATCTCCAATTGGTGGATATCTTTACCGGTCCCGTCTTCAAAACATCTCCTGTAAACAGTGATGAGCCTAGCAGGATCCCCATTCTTGTGATACTCATCTGCAAAATAACACAATAAAAAAGGTACTTATAATGGGGTCGGACAAAGAAAATTAACAGTATTTAAGGATAAAAATCAAATCGAAAAAAAGGGAGAAGTATTAGTTATTCATCTATCCTTGTCAAGGAACACGATCATACACTGAATGGCGTGAAGTAACTAAGACGTTCCTATGTTGTGACGTCAGATGCTAGTAGTGCTGTCTCTGTCTAGCATAGACTTTAAAATGCATACAATTTCATTTTTTTTTAGATATTTATAAATTTTAATGAAAATGGTTTATTTTTCCCGGATTTCGAAAAATCAACTAAATAATTCAATATTGCTTAACATATCGGATTACCTTCAGCAGATTACCTAGTATCAGATGGTGATAGTGGCAGATGAGGGGTTCGAACCTAGGACTACATGCTCAGCAGTCGCAATTCCTGCCACTGGACCAACGAGGCAGTAATAAGTTAGGTAAACTTACTTTTTTGATAAACTTGTATATAGCTCCCATCTGAAGCTGGTCGGCTGGTGGTGACAACGTCTGAAATCACGAAACTACAGTCAGTCAACAGTAGCTCAATGAAAGACATACCAGGAACATAAACATAACATCACGCATGTAATACCCGACGGGTTAGGCAGAGGTATACCCACATTACGCCTGTTATGTTTAAGTTCGAAGTAATACGGGGTAGGCCTATGGCCACATCAACTGGACATAAATCCAGACTCCGGGCTGCTACTGAGAAAATCCAGATGGAAAAAATCAAAAACACTGCCCGATCTGGGAATCGAAACCAGAACCTCATACTCAGCAGTATCTAGCGCTAGACCTACGAGAGAGTCATACCTAGTAAACGTCAGCTTTATAGTAGGTCGCCTTCAGACTTCGGAATACAGATAAAAAAAATTATAAATCTGAACTCTGTACGTCAAAAAGTGACGGTTTTAGCGACCGAGCCGGGAGTTGTCGCGACGACTCGAGAGATGGCGTTGGGTTTCCAAACACTAGTCTCAAGTTGTATACGGATGCAAGAATCCGTATACAACTTGAACGATTTATATTTATAAACTTCAGGATTTATTTTCTCGAAAACCAGGTGTTTAGTAGTTGTGACATTTTGCAAAAGCGTTCTACATGAAGAAATCTATACGCAGAAGATTCTGGTGCGCGGTCCATAAAGTACAGGTGGAGCCAATATTTACGTTTCTAATCTAAAAATAAAATACATTTTACTATTTTTTTGAATGCGTCTCCAGCAAAAAAATCTTGTGGAGGGTTCAAGAGCGAGGCGGCACGTTTCTAAACTCAACCCTTAGTTTCTTTTAAAATATTGTTTTTGGTTACTTATTGTTGTATCTAGGTACATTTAAGATTAAAATAAAAATATAATTGAGTGTTTACAATTAGAACTGAGTTTTTCATTTAAACATCCTGGACATTATTAACAAAAAAAAAAAAAAAAATTACTAAGCCCGCTAAATCCACCTCTAAGCTAACTCCATAGGTTAGTTACAATCCACTTTTAGACTATATTTAACTTCTTTTTACCCAACTACGGCGGAACAAAAAGGAGGGGTTAAGATTTTGACCGGTACCTATGTATTAATGTATGTTCTTCTGATACCTCATAACTTCTAAACTACCGATCATAATTTGACAAATGAGATATCATTGGAAGCGTCTTGATGATCCGCTGGTTATAGGCAATGTGACATTAATTGTAATATGGCGCCCTCTAGTGGACATAAAGTGATGAACTAAAAAAAAAAGATTTTTATTGTGCCATATTGGGTAACAAATGAAAGAACTTGACGAGAAAATTACAAATATGTATATATGTTGTACTGTCTCAATAAATAAACATGTTTAAATTGTTAAATTCAAGCAAAAGTGAGACTTAGCTACGTACTGCGCGGCTGTATAATTAATACCTATTATAAAATAAAACGCAAACAAAAATAATTTTAAACTGCTCTGAAAATACTTTATCACGAAATTATAACCCCATAATAATTTAAATAAAAAGTGAGTTCAAAAACTAAAACCTGACTACTGAAAAATCAGGCTCAAAAAAGTATGAAACAAGAAAATATTTCAGACAGAAATCAAGACATAGGTACAAAAATGGTCAAGGTAAAGCCGTGCCGCATGCCATTATAATTTTGTAGGTGTACAGGTGTTTTGGTGGTGTAAAATTGAAGAATCAGAATTCTTCAATTTTTTCTGTTTTATTTACATGTCGCATTTTTTACGAATGTTTAGTAACAACGTCACCTGCAGGTAGTAGTTAGTAATTTAGCGTTAATACAGATGAATGTATTAGTAACTCGCTTTAGTGTGTGATTGCGTAAGAATGTAACCTGAACAAGGTTTGTTTAGGTACACTTTCATCAAACACTTTTGGAACAGACTATGAAAACTAGCTTAGTGCGAGTCGGACTCGCGCTCCGAGGATGTCGTACCATTTGTAGGAAAATATTAAATTTTCTTAGATAATTGCTTGTGCTTAGGTTGGGTTAGGTTTTGGAGGTTTGCGGTGATCTCCTTCTGTGAAACCGTAATTTCGCAGAATGAGTCTGCGGAAAGGGAGAGGTAGATTGAGAACACTCTCCTCATCCGTAGTAGGTGGACCGGGCGTCGGCGGAGGGCGCCCGCCGCCCCCCATGCAGCAGGACTCAAGGTGGTGGCGCGTAGTGTTCCACGCGCGCTCCTATTTGACATCGCGGGGTAGTCTCACATCTCACTCCCCCAAGGTCATGAAGTGGCCCGTAAAAGCGGGCCAGCGGCACCAGTCGGTGATCATGGAAGGCGCACTAGATCTCATAATCCCCGGTCCAAGGGGAAGTGGGAAGGGAAAAAGGGGTGGTTTTTAGTCAGTAGGAGTCTGACAGACCTTCGCCCACCCCAAGGGGGAGAACACGCCGGAACAAAAATAAAAGGTTTTGAACTCAATTTGGATAGGTACCTTATATAGAAATAAAAAATGACCAACTTACATTTTTCAGTATCATCCAAGGGCAAGCCATTACGATCGTGTACCCAACCAAGCGGCTGCGCGGAAGTGAAAACAAAAAATAAAAATAAAATGAAACATATCTTCATGGCGGCCATCTTCAATACATGTGCACTACAAGATTTTTTTTCACAAATGTCAGTTGCGATATGTTTGATGCGCGTTTTTATTCCGTTGTATCGTTACAAACAATGGTGATAACGTTATCTTACCAACTATGTAACCACTATTCGACTTCTGGCTTCAGCCAAAAATTATGAACTTTGTCATTGAAGCTTGTGTAAACCGATCAACGTGGAACTTTTACAAATTATATCAGTAGCCTACTACTGATAACATAGGTACAAGTAGGTCAATCTAAAGCAGATATTCAGAAGCTTCACTTTTAGTTAATTTCATTCGAAGTGAAACTTTTGAATGCTAAATGAATCATAACGGTAACAGGAACTTATCAAATCATCCACATACTGAGTAGGAAAAAATACGTATTATTGCAGCTAACTCAAAAACTATCCAAGTACAACTTAATAAAAAAAAGTTATAGGACCACTTCGAGAGCATGGCCCTTTCAAACAAAATAAGAATTTTCAAAATCGGTTCACTACTGACGGAGAAATCGGTGGAAAAACATAAAAAAAACATACGCTACGAATATAGAACCTCCTTCTTTTTGAAAGTTGGTTAAAAAACTGCAACTATCCGACCTGCCGCTACAGCGCCAGAACTAACTCAACGCTGGCCCCCACCCACGCATCTCATCCATATCAACGAAACCAGCCGGCAGCCTGGCTTCGTGCTAAATTGTGGTGGAAGTAGGACGTGTAGATAAGAAGACTCTTATCTACACTTCCTGCTTCGTCCATATCTCTCACAAAGTCAAAGTCAAAGTCAAATCATTTATTTCAAATAGGCCCATGTATGGCACTTTTGAACGTCATTTACAAAATAATATAATTGATTCTAGTCGCCCCTTCCAAAAGGTAGTTTTCGTATGGAGAAGAATGGGCAAGAAACTCCAGTGTTACTCTTTTAAAATATTTTTAAATAGTTTGTATAAGTGCGTACATTAGTTAAATAATTATATGTGAACACGATGCACCTATAATAAAATTACTATACCACAATAGGCGAAAATAATTTAAAATGAAGCAACGACAGATAATTTAATTATGTGATAGATACATGGTGCTCACATATTTACAAACATTGTAAAAGTAGACGATTTTCCAAATTTTAAAAAATTAATAAGTCAGTGTGTGAGGAAGTAATCACAGAATGTAAAATTAATGTCATATAACACAAAATTATAAATTTTACAACAACCAACATTAAATGACCGCCCATAGAAACAAGACAACGTTGAGATTAAGAGTATGTAGTGTACCTATTGTGTGCGGCTGTGTGCGGGTTTTAGCTAAATTCATAGTGTTACGTCGTACGTACGGGATCTTTCGAGAAAGCACGGATTACAGTGTGTTTGCGCTAAAAACTTCGAGAAGCATTCCATTATTATTAGTTTGAAGTTAAGTAGGTAACTACTTATAAAGAATATTAGGACTTGTCATTGTAATTTCAACCGTACGCCGAGGGCATAAAGTACCTATTTCTTTATTCGGTACAAGTAGGTTATTATTTTTTTATACCTACTACTTTTGTATTTCCTGGTAATGTTTACTTGTTGATGTTTTTCTGGAACCGTTCTACACTTAGCCAGAATGTTCGTGAATATTGGCGGTATAAAAGCAGAGCGCCGACACACGATAGAGTTGCCCCTGGCTGGAGGCTTTGAGTGTAGCAGCTTAAGGCACCCACAGGAAAGTCCGGTTAAACAGCCAAGACCTTAGTGGTCAAACAGCGAGATGCCCGTTTCAAAAAAAAAAAAAAAAACACGATAGAGTCAGTCTGATTTAGGCGATACAACGAAGCGAATCGAAGTGAACTATAAGTGCGATATCTAAGTGAATAGTGATCAGTAGTGTATTTGTGATTAAGTTTGAAGTGTTTTGAGTTTAATAAAGTTATTTAATTGTCTGATTGGTAGTAATTAATTTATCCCATACCCAGCTCGTAACAATTTGGTGTCAGAAGTGAGGGATAAATTATGCCAATTCTACCGAAGGACGACACGGACGGTATCCGTACCAGGAGTCAGCGACAGCAGGACATGGACCAAAGGCGGTTTGGACATTCTCCAACACAGACACCGGGTGGTGTCCAGCCTACGTCAGTGCCAGTCGCTGGCCCATCCGCAGTTTCTACAGCATCAATGGCGCCAGACTTGTCAGCTTTAATGGCGCTGCTACAGGAGCAGTCTCGCCGTCAAGATGAGCAGTCTCGCCGTCAAGAGGAGCAGGCTCGCCGGTTGGAAGAGCAGTTGCAGCGAGACAAAGAGGAGCAAGCTCGCCGTCAAGAGGAGCAGGCTCGCCGTCAAGAGGAGCAGGCTTGCCGTCAAGAGGAGCAGGCTCGCCGGTTGGAAGAGCAGTTGCAGCGAGATAAAGAGGAGCAAGTCCGCCGCCAAGAGGAGCAGGTTCGCCGGTTGGAAGAGCAGTTGCAGCGAGACAAAGAGGAGCAGGTCCACCGCCAAGACGAGCAGATGCTCCTCATAAAGGTTCTTCATGCAACTTTTGGCAAAGACCTAAAGGTGATGAAGGATCAGGTACAGCAGCACGAGAATCGCCTCTCAGAAGCCGAAGTTCAGATCGCTGGGGTGAAGAAGGCTTTGGGGGAACTGAAGACTGGAGACGTGACGGTAGCTTCAGTAGTTGCTGCACCTTCAGCGCGGGGCTTTAAGGTGTCTCCATTCGATGGCACATCTTCGTGGTCGGCTTATAAAATTCAATTTGAGGCCGTTATGAAGGCGAATGGATGGACAAAACCGCAAGCCATGACCGCGCTCACCTTGGGCCTCCGAGACCAGGCCCTAAACATTCTTGAGGCGCTCGGCAAGAATGTAACCTACGAGCAGCTGCTGGAGGCGTTAGAGTCCAGATACGGCGACGCGCACCTGGAGCACGTATTTCGTGCTAAGTTGAAGGATCGTGTTCAACGTAGTGCCGAGAACCTACAGCAGTGGGCCCTCGAAGTTGAAAAGCTGGTTCGGAAAGCATACCAGTCTGCCCCTGCACTTATCGATGGGAATCTGGTACAAGCGTTCGTTGATGGAATACGCGACCTAGAAGTTAGAGCCGCTGTGAGACTTGGGCATCATGAGACGCTGAAAGACGCCTTGGCCCATGCCTTAGAAGTAGAGGCAGTGAGGCAGGACCACCGAACGCACCGCGTCAGGGAGGTTGTAGCATCACCTGTACGCGACCGGCCGCAAGGGTACAGTCCTAGGTGCTACACTTGCGGAGAAAGGGGTCATCTTCGGTCAAGCTGTCCTAAGCGCAGCACCCCGAGAGAAGACCAGCAGGGAAGGGTGGCTGAAGTGACTGCCCAGCCACAGCAGGGAAACGAGTAAATGCCAGGACTGGGGGGCGGGTGCTGGCTGGTATTGAAAGAGCCCCGAGAATCTTGATCTCGCAAGCACATGATGGGAACAGCCTGACCATCAAAGGCGAAGTCAACGGAACACCATGCAAACTGACGTTGGATACTGGAGCTTCTCACACGGTCGTCAATTCTCACCTAGCAAGTCGGTTTCTTGGGGACTACGTCGATAACCACGACCGTATACGATTACTAACAGCTACCGGTCAGCACATAATCGTCCGAGGCAAGAAGGAGGTGGAGTTAAAATTGGGTGATAGAACTTACCAGCACAATGTCATCGTGGCCGATATAGTGGACGATTGCATCTTGGGCTTGGACTTCATGCGGAAACATCGTTGCGAGATCGACGTTGATCAAGGAGTATTGAAATGTGGTTCAGATGAAATCTTCATGGAAGGTGCACCATCAGGAAAAGTGTACTGCTTGAAAGAGATTGTTCTTCCTCGCAGATCAGAAACAATTGTGCCAATTAGTTTACCACAGAATTCTAGACACAAAGATCGAAGCGTTCTGATAGAAAGGGTGAACAATGACTTCCCATGGAAGATGGCACGTACTCTGGTCAAGGCCACCAACGTCTCAGCAGTACGCATACTGAATCCAAGTGACAAGGAGCATGTGATCAAGAAGGGCACCTTGATCGGTACTTGCGAGGAAGTAGCTTGGATGCGTCAATTGCAGGATCCGCCTACCGGAAATAAAATTGGTAGTGCAAAATTTGACGTGTCAACGCTTTTGGAAAACTGCGATTTAACTAAAGGAGAAATGGACAAGGCTAAGAAGATGTTACTTCAGTACGCCGACACTTTCTCTTCAAACGATGCTGACATAGGGAGAACTGGACTTGTTCAGCATAAGATTAATACAGGCAACGAGTTACCAATCCGTCAGCGACCAAGAAGACTGCCAGTTGCACGAGAAAAAGAGGTGGAAACCATGATTGAGGGAATGGTGAAGGACGGTGTTATAGAACCCTCATCGAGTCCATGGTGTTCTCCTGTGGTCCTGGTAAAGAAAAAGGACGGCAGTATGCGCTTCTGTGTGGATTATCGACGACTGAACGACGTCACGAAGAAGGACAGCTACCCGCTGCCTAGGATCGATGACACACTGGATACGCTGACTGGTATGAAGTGGTTTACCACACTTGACCTGAAAAGTGGTTACTGGCAAGTAGAAATAGACCCCAAGGATAAGGAGAAAACTGCATTTTCAACAGGAAAAGGGTTGTGGCAGTTTAAAGTTATGCCATTCGGTTTGTGCAATGCTCCTGCGACGTTTGAAAGGTTGATGGAGCAAGTACTCACCGGATTGATTGGAGACGCATGTCTTGTATATCTAGACGACATTATCATCGTGGGCCGTACATTTGAAGATCACCTTAAAAACCTCAACCGAGTGCTGTCGAAAATCCAAACAGCAAATCTCAAGTTAAGTCCGAAAAAGTGCTCGTTTTTCAGACAACAAGTAAACTTTTTAGGACACATAGTTTCGGGGGAAGGTGTTCAAACAGACCCAGAAAAAGTAATCGCCGTAAAGGATTGGCCAGTTCCGAAAGACAAGACACAGGTCAGAGCATTTCTGGGTTTGTGCTCCTACTATCGAAGGTTTGTCAAGAATTTTGCCGACATTGCGAAACCTCTGCACAAACTCACTGAGGAAAAGCGGCAATTCTGTTGGGACGAGAACTGCGACGTCGCATTTCAGGAATTAAAGAAACGTCTGTGCAATACACTTATTTTGGGATATCCTGACACTGAAAATGACTTCATAGTTGACACCGATGCAAGTAATACTGGAATTGGGGGCGTGCTGTCTCAACGGAAAGGAGACCAAGAGGTTGTGATAGCTTACTTCAGCAAGTCTTTATCCAAACCAGAAAGAAATTACTGCGTTACAAGACGGGAGCTACTCGCCGTAGTAAAGACATTGCAGCACTTCAGTAAATATTTGCTGGGACGAAAATTCCAATTACGAACTGACCATGCTGCATTGAAGTGGCTATTACAGTTTAAGAATCCAGAGGGGCAAGTGGCGAGATGGATTGAACTACTACAAGAGTTTGACTTCATAACTGAACATCGCAGTGGGAGAACTCACGGTAACGCAGACGCCTTGTCAAGAAGACCTTGTCCTGAAGACTGTAAGCACTGTGCCAGGCAAGAGACTAAGGAAGTAGTGCCCGTGAGGATGCTTAGAACAGATCTCAGCGATGAATGGAAGGAAACCCTACAGCAGGCTCAGCAAAATGACTCGGACATCAAACCGATCTTCGAGTGGGTCAAAGCTGGTGCTCCTAAACCTAAGTGGAGTGATGTGGCTGCGATGAGTTCCATCACGAAGAGTTATTGGGCGCAATGGAACAGCTTGGTGATCCAGGATGGAGTCTTGTGCCGTAAATGGGAAAACGCTCGAGGGGACAGCTGTCATCTACAAATGGTTGTCCCTAAAGCTAAGGTGCCGGATGTTCTACGGCTCTACCATGATGGATGTTCAGGAGGACATATGGGAGTAAAAAGGACTCTACTAAAAATTCGAGAACGCTTTTACTGGATCCACTGTCGAGATGATGTGGAGGACTGGTGTCGCAAATGTACCAGTTGTGCGGCCGTGAAAGGACCCCACACACGCAGCCGAGGTGCATTAAAAGTGTACAACGTTGGAGCCCCTTGGGAACGGATAGCACTAGACGTTGCGGGACCATTTCCAGAAAGTGAGAGCGGAAACAAGTACTTCCTGGTGGTCATGGATTACTTCACAAAGTGGCCAGAAGTCTTCGCCATTCTTAACCAAGAAGCTACAACTGTCGCAGATTAATTAGTTCAGAAAGTTTTCTGTCGTTTTGGAGTACCCTTAGAAATACACAGCGATCAAGGAAGGAATTTTGAATCGCAAGTATTTCAGGAAACTTGTCGATTGATGGGTACCTACAAAACCAGAACCACCTCTTACCACCCACAATCTGATGGAATGGTGGAACGATTCAACCAAACGTTGGAGAGATATCTGGCAAAAGTCGTGGAAAGCAGGCAGAGGGATTGGGACAAGCACATACAGCCGTTTCTGCTGTCCTACCGCAGCGCAGTCCACGAAAGTACGACTGTGACGCCAGCCTTCGCGAACTTTGGAAGAGAATTACGGTTGCCTGCAGATTTAATCACTGGAGCTCCCCCTGATGCTCCACGTAGTGTAACAGATTACGCAAATGATTTGCGTAACAAGTTGAATGATGTTTATGAGCTTATCCGACAATCCGGCCAACAGATGTCTGAGAAGACGAAGACCCGTTATGACCGCAAGGCAAACAGTAGGGGTTTCGATGAGGGTTCACTGGTGTGGTTACATAATCCAGTGCGGAGCAAGGGGAAGTCTCCGAAATTGCAAGCAAAATGGGATGGACCATACCGAGTCGTGACTAGGATCAACGATGTCACCTACCGAATACAGAAGGGTCTACGAGGTGCGCCTAAGATTGTTCATGTAGACCGATTGGCCCGATACTACGGGGCTAATGATGCTCGGGACGAGCATGTCTAAGGAGGGGGCAGTGTTACGTCGTACGTACGAGATCTTTCGAGAAAGCACGGATTACAGTGTGTTTGCGCTAAAAACTTCGAGAAGCATTCCATTATTATTAGTTTGAAGTTAAGTAGGTAACTACTTATAAAGAATATTAGGACTTGTCATTGTAATTTCGACCGTACGCCGAGGGCATAAAGTACCTATTTCTTTATTCGGTACAAGTAGGTTATTATTTTTTTATACCTACTACTTTTGTATTTCCTGGTAATGTTTACTTGTTGATGTTTTTCTGGAACCGTTCTACACTTAGCCAGAATGTTCGTGAATATTGGCGGTATAAAAGCAGAGCGCCGACACACGATAGAGTTGCCCCTGGCTGGAGGCTTTGAGTGTAGCAGCTTAAGGCACCCACAGGAAAGTCCGGTTAAGCAGCCAAGACCTTAGTGGTCAAACTGCGAGATGCCCGTTTCAAAAAAAAAAAAACACGATGGAGTCAGTCTGATTTAGGCGATACAACGAAGCGAATCGAAGTGAACTATAAGTGCGATATCTAAGTGAATAGTGATCAGTAGTGTATTTGTGATTAAGTTTGAAGTGTTTTGAGTTTAATAAAGTTATTTAATTGTCTGATTGGTAGTAATTAATTTATGCCATACCCAGCTCGTAACAATAGTTTCGAGGCCCGCAGAAAATATAGTAGACTAGCTTCCGCCATGCAGCGACTTCACCCGCGTGATATGTTACTCAGGGATAATATAGCATTCTACTGGTAAAAGATTAGAAAGGTTAAATAGATTCAAAGGAAAACAATTTATTTTTATGAATAAACAGAGTTATAATACAGGTACAGGTATATAAAAATAATCCAAAATATTTAAGTACTTTTTGCAGATAAAACATAAATAATAGTAAAGCGAAATGTTAGTATCTTATTCGCGATCTCCTGACTTACATGTAATCAAAGTCAGGAGTTCCCAAGAACAACTTAATGGTCTCCTAAAGCAGTGCTTCATCTCTCCTACCCTTTTTGCTGTGCCCTACAGGGTCCATAATGATCTAAATTATATAATTACCACCTAAGTACACATTATGGTAAAGCAATTGAGTATTGAAAGATTTTTTTCAATCGGTCCAGTAGTTTTCGAGTTTATTAATTATAAACAAACATTAAAAAAAAAACAAATATTTCCTCTTTATATTAGTTTAAATTAGATTTAGATAGATTAGATGTCACATTCAGTTCGATGAAAATATCTATCGTTTTTTCGGTTCTTGGATAATTACCCTAAGCCAAAAATTAGACATTCGGAGCATTAGTCTGGATTTGTGCCCGGTTGATGGCAATAGGCTCGCCCCCTATTACATAACTGGTGAAATGTGGATATACCAATACATAATATACCTCTGCTTAATTCTTCGGGGAAAACAGGTGTGATAAAACTGATAAAACGGATATTATGCAGTTTTTTTTGTAAAAAGCTCAAATTAAAATCCCTTTTAAATGGCAGTTTCTCTGAAGTTCTTAAATATACTACATTAAATTCAATATGTCGTCGCCACTTTTCGGAGATTTTGATAATGGCTGCTAAATAAATACGAGTCACTTGTAGTGTTCCAGCCTCTAATCAATTATTTACTTATGTATTACATTGAAATTAAAAATAATAAACGACAAAAGAGAATACCTATATAAATTATGCAGAACAAAAATTTATATTATATAAAATTGTATATTATATTTTGAAGCAATACACTCAACAGTAAAATCTGATACATGGTTTCGGAACAATGAAAAAATGACCAAAATAACAACAATCAAAATACGCAGGGCGCGTGTGCTAAATTGCGAATAGGCAACTCGTAGTCGTAAACTATTCTCAAGGATACCGGTGCGGGGACTGAGTGAGTCACAAACGTAATTTTGACGACACGCACCCCATTCATTACCCTGTTACCCCGTTCATTTTGCGAGCAGAAATTTATGCGTTAAATCGTTAGCTTTAAGAAAATTTATCGCAATTTTTTTTCGTTCCCCCGCTGAGGGATTCCCCGGATTCCCTTATTTTTTTTTATTTTGCGCATAGAGTACGCCTTAAATTATTAGCCGTAACGTAAGGACATTTTTCGCTTCATTTGTTTACGTTTTTTTTAATTGTTAGTATTTCCAAGTCATTCGGAATGGCATCGTTTGAACTACCTATTTCGTCGTCTTAAGCCTCGTGCAAACTGACGCGATATTGCGGGCGCTACAGGCAGCGCGACCGGCGACCCTTGTAGCGCCCGCGATATCGCGCTGGTCTGCACGAGCCTTTATGCGTCGATTCTTTTAATTTATACAATAGTTTATTTTATTTGTTTTATATTATTATTTTTATTGTTTTATTTATCTTGTAATCCCCTAGTGAGATTTATATGTCCGTAGGTATGTCCGTGGCATCATAGCGGGCCCTATCAGAATACCAGCGCTGCGGTATTTATTTATTTTTAAATATCACAGCATCATGCTGAGATAGGAGCCTTTTTGGCCTCGCATAGGTAGTTATTATTATTATTATTTTTTTTAGTTTATAATGTTCCTTTTTTATTTTTTGTTAATTTTTGTTGTTTTTTTTTTCATTACTGTTTTGTATTTCCTGTGCGTGTTGCAAATAAAATATGTTTCTTTCTTTCTTTCTTTCTATCTTCGCCGGCCACACATTTTTTTTTTATTGGTAGGCTTCTGTTTATTCTTGTGAATTAAGATTTTTTTTAGAGCAAGTCGGGCTTTTTGGCTTCTATGAAGGTACCGCCACTACGTAGTCGGTATTTCGCCGTCTATTACGCCATGGGCTCTTCAACTCTTTGTATAATGTTTTTTTTTTCAACTCCTCCAGTTCTTTTTCAGAGGTTCCCTGAGTTGAAATGGAATTCGTCTGCATGCTGCGACGGTTGAAGTGACATCTGGTTTGATTTTGAGATCAACTTCTAAATCTATGATACACCCTATGCCCTATACCATTTGTCAAATCCTGAGGAAGCTGTGGTACAAAATCAACTTGATGAACTCTTTTGATTAGGTCATTAGGTTAAGCGTTTTGCATGTTGCCTGCCTATAGTATTTTGACATTGTAAGTCAACAATATGGAAATTGACAGTATAGCAACTGTTGTTATATTTGACAAGAAAGTTGCATTGACCAATAATTGGTATGAGGTCCCCACTTAATGAAGCTAGCCTATGACTACTTTTCTGTATGATGTTGGTTCAAATGTGTAGTGATTTAAATGTTTGCACTGAAAGAATATTAATGTCTGCGCCTGAGTTTAGACAAAATTTTACATTTTGACTGTTTATCGAGAGTATTGCATTCCATGACTGTGTAATGACTGAATTTACATTAATAGTGCCTACAAAAAGCTTGCTATCGCTTTTTTTTTAGGTACGGCATCTCGTAGTTGACCTCTGAGATCATGACTACTTAACCGGGCTTTCCTGTGGGTGCCTTAAGCTACTACACTTAAAACCTCCAGCCAGGGGTTATTCAACTATGCTAATTAAAACTAGGTGAACGCTCGCTAAGGGCACCCCTTGTGCGGTACCAACCTTGGCTTAGGGCGTCAACCGGAGCACAGATAATAGACCGGAGGGAGGACATCAAGGATGGGACGGGCTGGGCTTGCTGTTGTTTACACTTTTACATACTTGAGCAAAATTATTGTACTTCCCGCACTTCTTATATTTAACACCTTTTGCTGTACATCTGAACCTGTGGATCTGACCACTTCTGGAGCAAGGACTAGTCTTGACTGATGACTGCGACTGAGAACGTTTTGATCCTGACTTCGGATTTTCCTTATTATGACATGCAGCCTTGGAAACCTGGCCTATGAGAATATGAATGCAGGCTTGTATTCTAGTTGCTTCCATGGTTTTTGCTAGAATTATTGCCTTGTCCAAAGAATCTGGCTTGTCTGTCAGTATTCGTTCCTTGAAGTACTAATTGTTAGTATTCAAGTTTATGCTAATGACGTCACGTAAGATGCTGTCTTTTATTGGTTTGAATTCGCATTGTTTGGCGATATTTCTCAATTCCGTAGCGTAAATATCAATGGATTCGTTGAAGCCCTGTCTGTGTTGAATAACTGTTTATGGCGTTCTAATTTTACATTAATTTGCGGCAAGAAATGCAAGTCAAACTTCTCTGTCTGTATTAAGAAACTCATGTTGTCGATGTCCAAGTTGAAAGAGTAGAATATTGTGAGTGAGTAAAAGTATGGCGACTTTTCTCACGTCATTTTCGTTTTTAAATTATTTGCCCGCAGATAAATTTTGAACTGTGTAAGCCAGTTTATCCACGCTAATGGCATATTTGAATTATTCATGTCCAATGATGGTAACATGACTGCTGATGACTTTTGACTTCCGGGTCTCACAATGACTGACGTACTAACTTGAACCACTTCCGGGTCGCACAATGCCCACCGTACTAACTCTCAATAACGTGTCTTATTAAAAGTATATTAATACTAAATGTTGGACTTTTACTTCATACATGATCACCCCAAAGACGTCCAGACAAGTCACTCAGCGTACAGTCATAATCAGCACACGCTAACGGCACATTTAACAACTAAAATGTTACTCCTGCTGTTATTAACAGAACTAAGGATACAAGAGCGAGCAAAGCGAGCTCGGGTCTTGGGGCACCCTGACGGACAGGTTAGGTTCGAGGTTGTTTTTTTAAACTACTCAGAAATAGAAGCCACGCTTCAGCGGAGCTCCGTCGATAACACCGTCGCTGTTATTGATTGTTGTTTGTTTTGGAAATAACGATCATAATGTATAATAATACAGAGAATGTTTGCGTTGAAATACATTTTCCTCTTTAGTATAACGAGCACAAAGCAGTCCAGCACAGACTATGGGTGTCTTGGACGCCGGTGGATTGGGCAGTTACGTTTTTTTTGATAAGCAATAGAGCCACGTGTAGGAAATTAGTGTTACATATTTAATTATTAGGTATATATTAGTTTGATACAATTACATAAGTTATTTTTATGATAGATAAAATTGCAAGTTACTCAATTTTCAAATAAACTCGTCCGAACAATCAATAGTCTCAAAACTTAGTTCATACGGGACCAAGAGATGGATGAAGATGAAGTGATCTTGAAGTAGACGATAGTATAATAGGGTCTCGTCAAAATCCCAAGCAAATACAATGCAAACTACTTACGGTGCAATTTGGAGATTATCACACTACGGTATATTGACACACTACGATCGATATTCAATTATCTCGATGAAGACGCGTTTGAGTACCATCAAATTGGTGTTAATATGATAAATAAAGAAGCTACTGGCAAGTTGTGGCTTGTAAACTTCGCTCAAGATTCAACCGATAAGTCATTGAGTGGAATTAAACGATAATTTTGTATTACAGTGACTCAACGCTACTGGTATAAGTAATTTTATATCATGATATTCAAATATGATGATGTCACTAGTTGTAGTATTAACACTTTTGTATGTATGTAACGCAAACAAACATTTAATTTTAGTGATAAGATTTTTAAATATCTAAACAAATAAATGACAGTAATCTTAAATATTAGTAAGTACGTCAGTCAAATAAAACACATTATTATACTTTAATTAATCATGTTTTCTATATTTATCCAACTTGTTGAATCCATACCGAACCATTTTATTAATACTTTATCACCTTTTTTTGTCAACACTCTCTCCACCAGGTACATTTCATGATATTTAACTTTTAGTAGTTCATACTCATAAAATCCACTCAAGATTGGCTGTTTCCTTTCATCTTATAATTATTATAAAGTTTTACTGAACTTACTAGAACTGTAGGTGTGTTTACTTTTAACATTCTGTTTTTGTAGGCATTTAAAAGTCGGTGAGGTATCTCAGTTATATTAGTTTCTACTAATTCTTCCAATATTGCAATAGTTTAATTATCATGACCATTATGACCGAAATTTTGCAAACTGCCTCGTTAATCTAGTGGCCGCAAGCGTTACTGCTGAGCATGAGGTCCTGGGTTCGATTCCCAGGTCGGGCAAAGTGTTATTGGGTTTTTCTATCTGAAATTTCTCAGTAGCAGCCTGGATTCTGGATTTGTACCCGGTTGATGGCAATAGGCTCGCCCCCCTATTACATGCGACTTAAAACATAACTGGCGAAATGTGACTGAACCTGCTACAGGGACACCTCTGCCCAACCCTTTGAGGAAACAAGGCGTGATGTTATGTATGTTATTTTGCAAACCTTCCTCCCAATACGTGCAATCTGTGTTTGGGTAGTATTTCTTCAATAACAGAGAAGCATCGGTATTTTAACGATTATTACTATGAAAACCGTATGAATTACAAAAGAAAGCGATATAAGTCCAGTCATGTGAAAACAATTGTGTATGAAGCTTCTGTTCTTCTGGATGACAGTCATCTATCATCATCACATTAACATCATGAAATCAGATGTTATCCAACTGAGTATTTGTTTTATTCATGCTTAATAAAATAATGTTATAGTGATTACACTGTTTTGTTTTTATTATCATCATCTCAAAACACCACAACCTGCATCCTCTTATTAAAAAACATATATAAAATGAATATCAAAACTGATATGTATATACAGCAAACGCAATATATTCCGGATGGATTTGCCGACATGTTGGATAGATTATAAGAAGGCCTATGACTCGGTGCCACATACATGGCTCATTAGGGTGATGGAGTTGCACAACATCGATGCAACTCTACGCACCTTCTTGATGTTGTTTATGGGGCAGTGGAAGACGGTTCTTCTTTATTCAAAATGTCGACAGATACGGGGGATCGGTGAACCGATGAGGATTGACCGGGTAATATTTCAGGGTCATAGTTTGAATCCGCTTTAGTATTGCTTAGCTTTGAACTCTCTTAGCATAATGCTGAATGATTCAGGTTTAGGCTATCGGTTGACAAGAGGCGTTCTAACTAGCCAGTATGTACTTTCAGCACGTTTTATTTATTGTTTGTATATAATTCGTACAATTCGTGCTTGTTCTATGAATGAATGAATGGAATGCACCGATCCCAGCGTGGTGTATATCTCGAGTGCGCAGCAGTACTACACACGGACGCGGAACGTTTATCTACCGAGCGGCCGTAGGTAATTATTTCAAGGTCACTGCCGAGATATAATAGTTTTACTTTATTAAACTGTGCCGCAGATTACTTAATTTCTGTTCCAATGACTAGACTTTTGACCTTGAACTTTCTAGAATGTGTAATTGAATTAACTGAAAACCTCTTAAGGGGTCATTGTGCTCATAATTATGAACAACTTAAACAATGGGACAAACCCTTTTTTATTGTTTTTTTTTTTGAGGGTGGGAATTCATCAAATAACTGCGATGTCTGCAAACTGACAATACTGACGCGCAAGCGGACATTGCCACGCATTGAGCGTTATTACCCTTATAATTGCTACTCCCTTGGTGTGTAGTTCCTAAAACATTAACAAAAATACAAGGTCAAGTGCAAGGTAGATATAATGTTACAAGAGGGAGAATATTTTGTAATGACAAAAATCATCTACACCACCCTTTGTAAGGCAAAGCGTCTTTTTTGTCCCCATTGATTGGATTAATGGGTTACAGACAGCTCGCTGACAGAGACGACAGTAAGCAAAGAACAACATATTTATTTTTATTTACTGGGGAACCTGCTTCCAATTTTTAACTTATTTTTATTATGTATAGCGGCAACCGAAATCCACATTCTTGATCATGAGCTGCAGCCCGCTAACAGACAGATGGACAGACGGACGAACAGCAGTCTTAGTACATAACAAGATTCTGTAGTTTTTACCCTTCAGGTACGGCACCCTAACAATTAATAATGTTTGTATGTTTTACCTCTAAACTGTCTTAAACAATTGATCAGGTTGTCAAGAAACTGTTAGGATTTTAGAACGCGAGGGTTTCTGGCACAAAACAAAATTTATAATATATATTTTTTTTAAAAATATGTATTTCCCACTCATTTTTTGTGCAGAACATTTAGGAGCAGAACAAAGGAAAAAACCAAAAACATTATGTATGCATTAAATATTCGAAAAATATCTATTTCACGTTGTAGCACAGGATGACATTGAACTGACTGCAAAATGAGCTCAAAAGTCTGCATGGCTAATAATATGGTGTCTCTTATAAGCATTATTTCTAATGATCAGTAGCTAATTATGTCAATTTTCTAAATTATTTAAAAACAAAACAACAAAAATAATATCCCTAAGTATATTAGCTGGCTGATGATTAAACTGCTTTTTAAGTACCTATAACTTATTAATTGATATGTACTTACCTACTTAAATTAATCAAACATTAATTTGTGATAGCCTAGAATTATTTGATGAAGGAGCTATGAGATCATATATTTATACTTGAATACTATTTCAGCAGTCTCGACATTAGTAGGTAATGACGCTGTCGCAAACTTGCGATCGTAATAATACCTAATAACGAAAAAATTCTGTTGCAATAACGACGCTCGTGAGAAACGCAAGTCTCTACATCCAAGTTAGCGAGCCAAGATGTACAATACCTTGACATATCGGTACCAATGATAATAAAAGTAAATCGGTACGGCAGCGAAAAACGAAAATAAAATCTCCTTGATTATGGGGAAAAATAGAAAACATGGTTCAATAAAAATAGACTATAATAAAAGCCTTATTTTGAAGGCACTATTTTACATGAAAACTCGTACTTAAGTAAGGCTACAAACGTGTAAAAAAAAACAAAAAATATTAAATATTTAAGGAAATTAAAATTTGCCTCCTTGCAACATTGGTTTAGTGTCAAACTTGTCAAGTCATTGGTTTTGACGTTTTGTTTATTTTGTTTCTGTTCTATTAACAATGGACCTGTATAAAAATGTACTCTGTGCAATGGACAATGGTATTTTCTCAAGCATTTTTTATTGATAGCTAAGAGTACAGTACCTCTGCTTTGTGGCTGAAGCTGCTACCCCACTGGATATACTTCTACATTCACGGTCAGTGAGTCGTCTTTGGGGCGGATTTACAGACGTCTGAGTATCTACGAAATGATACTGGAATTCGACAAAAATGTGTTTGAAGAGATGGCTGTAGGAGCTGCATGAAACATTGGTATTCCGTCAGGATACAGAAATAAGCAGATTCAAGGGATTTTTCATTTTAATCATGCGGATTCCTTGTGTCGTACCATACCAAAGCTTTGGGAAGTAGTGTGTAGCGAGCTGTTCACACTAAAAAGAACCTCCGACCTCCACGGAGCTGGGGACTACCAGTAAAAGAATGACAAAGGACAAGCAGAAAATCAAACTGAGTGAAATGTGAGTGTAGTGTATGTAATATTGATAAGATTCTTTCAATATAAATGTATGTAATTGCAGTGTTCCAATATTTAATATTACCGTACTATAGTTGTAAGGGATACACAGCAGAGTTATTACAAGTTTAAGTGACACAAAAGAAATGCTTGTGTGCAAAATAATTCCAAAATATTCAATTTATAATGTTATATCGAAGAAAGTAGTTAACCAATCCTATATATTTTTTTTTGTACCAATGGCAAATTCAACCAAATTAAATTTATTATTAAATCATTTAATTCAAGCAACAAGACTCGATAGTGTTATTAACAATATACTTACAAAAAACTATGTTAGTAGCACACTAACATAGTTACCATTATTCATCTCATTCTTCCTATATTAAAAATGCAGTGTGAAATTTAATTTTAACGTTGATTTTCATGTTAGTATTTCAATAATTGATCATTTTGCCTTGTTTGAAGAAAGTATTTGTGTATATTATTGTATTTATTGATACAGATGTGTGTACTTTAGTATTTTTTTGTATTATAATTAAATGATGTGTGTATTATTTATTGTCTTGTTTAAAATGTTTACATAGATAGTATAGCTATGATGTAGGTACTGTGATATGTAATATTCATTACTTGTGTGTTCTGCACTGAAATAACTGTAATGTCCTATTTCTTCACATTTTATGCAAATTAAGATACATAGGTACATGTATACGACCTTCATTTTACCTTCATTACATGTTTAATACTTTACTTTTAAGCTAGATTTTAAAATATGTGAGCGGCTTTTTAGTTGCAACCAATTAATAATTTAACGATCATTATCTCTGTCTCTATGTCTGTTATCGTGGACCGAGCCTGACTAAACCAACTTGTTCATGTGATTGGCAACTGTGAGATTGTTCAATCTTATATGTTAGTAAGTACCTTGGTTCCATAATCAATTAATCACACACTGGGGGGTGTGAGGATGAGATTCTAAGGAGATGTGCTAACACAACATCTGCCGTTGATAAGCTCAAAAGAGTCTGGGCCAATCATAATATCACCAAAGCTACAAAAGTCCGCCTGTCGAGAAGTTTGGTTTGTCCAATATTTCTGTACGGCGCAGAAACATGTAGGTACGGTTCGCCTCAAAGACCGACGCAAAATAGATGCACTTCTTGTCCATGGGCAAGTAAGGCTAAACGCTGCAACACAAACGTCCATGGTCCAAAGCTCCCGAGACGCCAGTACCTAGGTTTGGAAGCCTGCTAATAAGGTTACGTTAATCACTTAACAGAACTATTCAGAAACTCACCAGAAATAAGACATTCTGAATATTCCACAGCTGGTGGGACTGGTGCCTTTAATGAGGGCGTGCCTGGCCTTTAGATACGTTCCTAAAGGATGGAGGGAAGTGAAAGTAATATTCATCCCTAAGCCAGGTAAGGGCGACTACACAAACGCCAAATCCCACCGACCAATCAGCCTGACCTCCTTTCTCCTAAAAACTCTGGAAAGGCTATGTGATAGAGAGCTGAAGGATGGCGCTCTGAAAAACATACCGCTACATGGTAATCAACACGCATACAGCTCAGGTAAGTCGACCGAATCTGCTCTCCATCTAGTGGTCAGTCAGATAGAGGACGCGATTCATCAAAAAGGCACCTGCCTGGGTACTTTTATAGACATCGAAGGAGCTTTCGACAAAACCAACTTCTCCAGCATCAGAAGCGCCCTCTCCAGGCATGGAGTAGAACAGGTACTTACGGACTGGATTACAAACATGTTAAGCAAACGGGTGGTTCGCCTTGAGGGTGAGCGGCAGTTGGCCATGATAGCCAGAGGCTGCCCCCAGGGAGGGGTTCTGTCCCCCCTTCTATGGAATCTGGTAATTAATGACCTCATTACCAAACTCAATGCCAACCGCTATTACACAATAGGGTATGCAGATGACCTCGCAATCCTTGTATCGGGGAAGGTGACGGGTACGATCTGTAACCTCACTCAGCAAGCACTACGTATCGTAGAAAGTTGGTGCAGGGAATTTGAACTGTCAGTGAACCCCACTAAAACTGAACTAGTCATGTTTACCCAAAAACGAGCATTAGGTCCTTTCCGCCTACCCAAACTGTTCGATACTGAACTTCAGTTGGCCAACGAAGTCAAGTACCTCGGGGTCATTCTAGACAGTAAGTTAAACTGGAGTAGTCATGTAGACAACAAGCTAAACAGGGCCTGCATTACCTTCTGGCAGTGCAGGAGAATGATAGGTAAGAAGTGGGGCCTATCCCCCAAAATCATACTGTGGCTGTACACAGCAGTGATCCGCCCTATGATCGCGTACGGGGCCGTGGTTTGGTGGCCCCGCACTCAGCTGGTTACAGCCTGCAACAAACTACAACGCATGCAAAGACTAGCCTGCGTGGCAACCACGGGCTGCATGAGGACTACTCCGACTGCAGCAATCGAAGCCATGCTGGGACTGCCCCCACTCCACCTGTTCATACAGCAGGAAGCGACAATGGCGGCGGTGCGTCTTAATGCAATTGATCTCTGGGGTAAGAGAGTCACACAACACACCGCGCTGCTTGAGGGACTCAACAATGAGTTCCCTATTACGAAAGCGGTAAATGACCGGGTGCCCAAACAATTTATCTTCGATAAAAAATACAGAATCCAACTCCACGAGGACCGCAGATGCGAGGGTTTGCGCCCCGCAGAGCTGCGAATCTTCACCGACGGATCCAAAACAGGTAGTGGCACAGGTGCTGGAATCTTCTCGGAGGACTTCAACATACACATAGCCACACCATTGGGTGTCCATAACACAGTGTTCCAGGCCGAATGCATGGGTATATCTCTTGCCGCTTCAGCCATCATGGCCAGGGAAGTTAAGGACCACTCGATAAGAATACTCTCAGACAGTATGGCTGTTCTGCAAGCGCTAAACAGTCACACTGTTGATTCTGGGCTGATATACGAGTGCCACCAACGCCTCAACCAGGTGGGTGACCTCAATAATATAACCATTCAATGGATCAAGGGACACAGCGGTTCGCGGGGCAATGACGCAGCCGACGAACTTGCCAGAAGGGGGTCGAGCATGGCACCAGTGGGGCCTGAACCCATCACGCCACTCCCCTTCGGGTACCTACGCTCTCTGGTAAGGAAACGAACCAGGGAACAACATCACAAAATATGGGTGGACCACGGTGAGTGCAGGCAGGCTAAGGAGGCTCTCCCTACAATCGACGGCCGCCTCACGAAACAGGTTCTCCGATTAACAAAACAGCAGCTGCGCACAGTTACAGCTGCCCTAACTGGCCATGGGTCATTTAATAAACACCTCTTTGTCATAGGAGTCACAGACAGTCCGCTGTGCAGAGCTTGCATGGAGGACGACGAGACAGCAGCCCATGTGCTGTTAAACTGCCCGGTGGTCGCCACATACAGGGCCAAGTACTTCGGTAACCCAGGTACCCTACGTGAGATTGTCAGTGACACCAAGGCGTTGCTGGCCTTCTTTGAGGAGCTGGGGTGGATCGAATAACAGATTTTCCCACCCGTACGCAAAATACGCGCTTTGACGTGGAGTTGCGGATACCAGCCCGTATTACCTATTATTACCTATTATTACCTATATTCCACAGCTGTGCCTCCGCGACGCGGAACAGTTGATAACTCTTCAGTACTTGCTCGTTTCATGTTGAAAATCCCTACGCTACGCTTCGCTTTACCGCTACCTAGTTTCCGAGATACGATGGGGGGAGGGGTGAAGGGGGGCAGAGGGGGGAGTTTTGAAAAAACTAATTTTGACCTACTCTGGGCCCACGGACATGAATCTGAAAAAGAAAATGTTCCGAGTTTTAACTTCCGAGATCCGCCTAAAGGGGGGAGAAGGGGGAGAGAATGGGGGGAATTTTGAAAAATGGTTTTTACTTTTCCGAGCTTCCTCTATACGAATCCGTAAAAAAAACAAAACCCAGGAGGGGTGAAGGGGGGGAGAGGGGGGAGTTTTGAAAAATGATTTTGACCAACTCTAGGCCCCTTGATATGAATCTGAAAAAAAAATGTTCCAAGTCTCTTAACTTCCGAGATCTACCTAGAGGGGGGGAGAATGGGGGCAAAATGGATTTTACTTTTCCGAGCCTCCTCTATACGAATCCGTAAAACAACAAAACACGGGACTCTTAGTTTCCGAGATACGATAGGGAAGGGGGAGAGTGGGGTGGAAAAGGGGAGGTTTGGGATTTTTCCCATACTCGTGAGAGTTACTTCTATACGAATCTGTAAAAATATACCCACCTCCCCCTTCACCATCTGGGAGAACAATTATGTCAGTCAGTGAGTGAGTGGTAATCGAGGTTTATATAGTATAATAATATAATTGAACGCACCCCAAACAAAAACGCTGTCCGCCATGTTAGTATTCCTCCCCCCTTCGCTCCACTCAGGACCTACCTACCACCGGAAAGCTATCGTGACCTTATCCCTACGCTACGCTACGCTTCGCTTTACCGCTACCTAGTTTCCGAGATACGATGGGGGGAGGGGTGAAGGGGGGAGAGGGGGAGTTTTGAAAAATGATTTTGACCAACTCTGGGCCCCTTGATATGAATCTGAAAATAAAAATATTCCAAGTCTCTTAACTTCCGAGATCTACCTAGAGGGGGGGAGAAGGGGGCAAGGGAGGCAACTTTGAAAAATGGATTTTACTTTTCCGAGCCTCCTCTATACGAATCCGTAAAAAAACAAAACCCAGGAGGGGTGAAGGGGGGGAGAGGGGGGAGTTTTGAAAAATGATTTTGACCAACTCTGGGCCCCTTGATATGAATCTGAAAAAAAAAATGCTCCAAGTCTCTTAACTTCCGAGATCTACCTAGAGGGGGGGAGAAGGGGGCAAGGGGGGCAACTTTGAAAAATGGATTTTACTTTTCCGAGTCTCCTCTATACGAATCCGTAAAACAACAAAACACGGGACTCTTAGTTTCCGAGATACGATAGGGAGGAGGGAGAGTGGGGTGGAAAAGGGGAGGTTTGGGATTTTTCCCATACTCGTGAGAGTTATTTCTATACGAATCTGTAAAACTTCACCATCTGGGAGACCAATAATTATGTCAGTCAGTGAGTGAGTGAGTGGTAATCGAGCTTTATATAGTATAATAATAATATAATAATGTTCCAAGTCTTAACTTCCGAGATTCGCCTAAAGGGGGGAGAAGGGGGAGAGAATGGGGGGAATTTTGAAAAATGGTTTTTACTTTTCCGAGCCTCCTCTATACGAATCCGTAAAAAAACAAAACCCAGGTTTCTTAATTTCCGAGATACGATGGGGGGAGGGGTGAAGGGGGAGAGGGGGGAGTTTTGAAAAATGATTTTGACCAACTCTGGGCCCCTTGATATGAATCCGAAAAAAAAAAAATGTTCCAAGTCTCTTAACTTCCGAGATCTACCTAGAGGGGGGGAGAAGGGGGGCAAGGGGGGCAACTTTGAAAAATGGATTTTACTTTTCCGAGCCTCCTCTATACGAATCCATAAAAAACAAAATCCAGGAGGGGTGAAGGGGGGGAGAGGGGGGAGTTTTGAAAAATGATTTTGACCAACTCTGAGCCCCTTGATATGAATCTGAAAAAAAAATGTTCCAAGTCTCTTAACTTCCGAGATCTTCCTAGAGGGGGGGAGAAGGGGGGCAACTTTGAAAAATGGATTTTACTTTTCCGAGCCCCCTATATACGAATCCGTAAAAAACAAAACCCAGGAGGGGTGAAGGGGGGGAGAGGGGGGAGTTTTGAAAAATGATTTTGACCGACTCTGAGCCCCTTGATATGAATCTGAAACAAAAAATGTTCCAAGTCTCTTAACTTCCGAGATCTACCTAGAGGGGGGGAGAAGGGGGGCAAGGGGGGCAACTTTGAAAAATGGATTTTACTTTTCCGAGCCTCCTCTATACGAATCCGTAAAAAACAAAACCCAGGAGGGGTGAAGGGGGGGAGAGGGGGGAGTTTTGAAAAATGATTTTGACCGACTCTGAGCCCCTTGATATGAATCTGTAACAAAAAATGTTCCAAGTCTCTTAACTTCCGAGATCTACCTAGAGGGGGGGAGAAGGGGGGCAAGGGGGGCAACTTTGAAAAATGGATTTTACTTTTCCGAGCCTCCTCTATACGAATCCGTAAAAAACAAAACCCAGGAGGGGTGAAGGGGGGGAGAGGGGGGAGTTTTGAAAAATGATTTTGACCAACTCTGAGCCCCTTGATATGAATCTGAAAAAAAAAATGTTCCAAGTCTCTTAACTTCCGAGATCTACCTAGAGGGGGGGAGAAGGGGGGCAAGGGGGCAACTTTGAAAAATGGATTTTACTTTTTCGAGCCTCCTCTATACGAATCCGTAAAAAAACAAAACCCAGGAGGGGTGAAGGGGGGAGAGGGGGGAGTTTTGAAAAATGATTTTGACCAACTCTGGGCCCCTTGATATGAATCTGAAAAAAAAAATGTTCCAAGTCTCTTAACTTCCGAGATCTACCTAGAGGGGGGGAGAAGGGGGGCAAGGGGGGCAACTTTGAAAAATGGATTTTACTTTTCCGAGCCTCCTCTATACGAATCCGTAAAAAAACAAAACCCAAGAGGGGTGAAGGGGGGGAGAGGGGGGAGTTTTTAAAAATGATTTTGACCAACTCTGGGGCCCTTGATATGAATCTGAAAAAAAAAATGTTCCAAGTCTCTTAACTTCCGAGATCTACCTAGAGGGGGGGAGAAGGGGGGAAGGGGGGCAACTTTGAAAAATGGATTTTACTTTTCCGAGCCTCCTCTATACGAATCCGTAAAACAACAATACACGGGACACTTAGTTTCCGAGATACGATAGGGAGGGGGGAGAGTGGGGTGGAAAAGGGGAGGTTTGGGATTTTTCCCATACTCGTGAGAGTTACTTCTATACGAATCTGTAAAAATATACCCACCTCCCCCTTCACCATCTGGGAGAACAATTATGTCAGTCAGTGAGTGAGTGAGTGGTAATCGAGCTTTATATAGTATAATAATAGGTGGCCGATCTGAGGACCATCTCCCCAACTTTGCCCAATTTAAATTTAACTTTGCTCAAAAGCTAGGGCACTTAGCGAAGATCTGTTTTCTCTCAAATTTTTTTGCTAATTAGTCGCAATTTTTCGCTAAGTCACAGATTTAGTCTGGTCTTAGTTTAGAAGATATGATGAGTTCAATTCTTAAGTATAGTCCAAGAGCTGAAACGATGAAATGATGTAATGAATTATTAAAATAATTTCATTTTACCTAATTTTATGTGCTATTATGAACATTTTCTATAGTTCACATTTGAATTAATATTCAATTAGTCTTTAGTTTTAAGTTACTAACAATAGTGATTTAAGTGCAAACATGTTTCTAACAATTTATGGATCTTTTTGTGTTATCCGAAATATAATGATTTTATTTATTTATTTGGGTTAGGTTAGTTGGGTTTGGGTTGGGTAGCATTTGGGTTAGGTTAGGTTAGGTTAAAACAGTGACCGCCACACGGCCGACAGCGTGCCGCGGGAGCGGCCGCCGAGCGCCAGATGCCCTTTATCATTAGTGAATCATTTGGGTTAGGTGAGGTTATAACAGTATGATGTATGCTTACTGCATCTCCCTAGAAACATCATTCAACCATCTTCACAGATAATTTTCTAATAAGTACGGAGGCGCCTCCGCGGCCACTGTTAGAAGCGGCATTGTCAACACTTCTATTATAAACTAAGCGTGTTACCGTTTACTCGCACTACGACATGAATGACGTATAAAAACTGACGGCTTTTAATTATTATGCATTATTATTATTTGCGTGTTATGATATTGCCGAACTATCCGGCAATATCATAACACAGGAGTACAATACGCGCCACGAAAGATGAGACTTGACCGCGCCTCCCGCCGCTCCTTCCGCCGCCCCGATGACGCCCCGGCGCAGACTTCATACCGCTAAAGAGACCCATAAATCGTCTACTGCGCAAGTCAAACCACGTGGTGTGTCAAGTCTCATCTTTAATGGCACGCACTGTACTATTGCTGCTTCTCCAACAATCGAGGAGTTCTATAATTTCTTGCGAAATCGTGCTGACGTTTTAGAGACCTTGCAGTATCAATAATGTGTATTATTCTGAATGTTCAATTATAATAAAATTGATAAAAATTAGGTTTTAGTGACAGAAACAAATCGCTGTAAATCCGACTCCATGCATTCTTGTCTGCCCTACCCCTAGAGTGTAATTTAGAATCGCGTAAGCGTGGAGGCGCGAGGCGGCCAGCGAGTTGAGAAGCAGGTGGTTGTAACGCTCACCGCCGCGGCTGAGGCTGGCCGGCGAAACATATTTTAAATAGTTTCCTATAATCTCCGTTACAACTGTTTTTTTTAGTAACAAGAATCGTATTTTCAAGAATCGAATTTGAAGAGTTCTAATTTATCCAAGTTAGTTTTGAATGTCAATCCATAGCTGTCAAGAGCATAACTCATAATAGAATCTACTAATGGCATGTATTAATAAGTTAACCTTAAAGCTTAGGTGATACATTTTATTTAATAATATTCTTAATTTACTACAAATATAGTCCATGTGTTGGGACCAAGAAAAGTTCTCATCTATTTTCATGCCAAGGTAAGTTACACAGTCAACTCTTGCAATAGGTCTACATTTACAGTCCAGTAAGTTGTTATGGTGGCACAAATAATCATGGGTAAATAAAGGTGGAGTCGCACTATGAGGTCGCAAATATGGCGAATGAATTAACATTAATTTAGTGTTATCTGCGTTTAATATAATGCCACTTTTATAGGCCAGCAATGGGGCGGTAGTTATTCATACAGTTTCTATTCCCTCCCTTATGTACTGGATGTACTAAAGCTTTTTTCAAGCACAAGGGGAATATACCGGTGCTGAGGCAAAGACTAAATAAGTACGTTAGTGGGGGAACAAGCAACGTTTTAGAAACTTAGTAGAGATGCTGTCCCATCCAATAGCAGCATCAGTTTTCAGAGACCCGAGCAGCGCTTCGACCTCACTCTCATCAGTGTCAACCATCACAAACGAGTGTAAGAGTGAGAGTGCGCAGGTGTGGGATTAGTGGCATGCAGTGGGCCTTGGATATTACTATGGTGAGTAAAAAGCACTCGCAAGATTTCTGCCTGCAAATGTCGACAAAAAAAATCGTTAACGCAGTCTACCGATTGTTGGGGAGAAGCAAAAGGAACAAGTCAGTCAGTAGTTGGATTTTTTGTAACTTCCGTGTTTGTGAGAGAATGAGAAGAGAATAAAGAAATCGATCCAATGTATATAATGGCCTGTTTGTTTATATATAGCAAAGCATATAAAGCCTATTTAAGTTCTTACCTGTAACGTTCCCACTGCTGGGACACAGGCCTCCTCTCTGTGAGAGGGACTGGGCCGTAATCCACCACGCGGGCCCAGTGCGCGTTAGTGGATTGGTTGGTTTTAATATCGCGTAGGTATTTTGCATGCAGGATGATAGAGACACTCGTGGCTAGGGAACAACCGCACGAGTCGATGAAGGTTAAGCTACGCTTGCCGCGGTTAGTCTGGATGGGTGACCGTCTGTTTAATACTGAGAATTTCTCCAATACTCAGTTTTGACCAGAGTGAGACTCACGTAACAAGATTATATAAATTTAAGAAAACAATTTTATTACAAGCAATATAATTTATTTTAAAAGTGCGAAATGAAATCTACAGTAGGTTTGAACATTGTGCATTGTTACTTAGATACAATATTAACTCTTTCAATACAAAATCAGTCGAGAGGTGTAGTGCGACACCCGGTTGGAACGAAGTTCCTTTAGCTTTTGCAGTGTAACATTTTGACCGACACGACACTTACATAAAAAAGGTGTCGTGTCACTTATTTTGGTCTAGCTCTCATTCGCTAAGTGTGCAGACATGCGATAAAGAACTTCATTCCAAAAACCGTTTCCAATCGTCGAATTATTTAATCATTGAGTACTATCTCCAAATGGTGGATATCCTTACAGTTCCCGTATTCAGAACATCTCTTGTAAACTGTGACGAGCTTAGCAGGATCCCCATTGTTGTGATATTCATCTGCAAAATAACACAGTTTCATTATAAGGTTAAGGTTGTCAACTTATACTGAGATCGGACAGAGACAATTATAAATCAAGTCGAAAATGGTACAAGCTTTTGAAATTATTCTTCTATCCTTGTCACGGAAAACGATCATTACACTGAATGGCGCGAAGTCACTAAGACGTTCCTGTGTTGTGACGTCAGATGCTACTAGTTCTGTCTCTGTCTAGCATAGACTTCAAAATGAATAAAATGTTGCAATTTTTGAGATATTTAAACATTTTTATTAATGTGTTTTTTTTTTCTGGGTTTCGAAAAATCCACAAAAATGAAAATTCAGTATTGCTTAAATTACCGGATTACCTAGTAACTAGATGGTGATAGTGGCAGATGAGGGGTTCGAACCTAGGACTACATGCTCAGCAGTCGCGCTTCGGGCCACTGGATCAAAGAGGCAGTACAGTAATAAGTTAGGTAAACTTACTTTTTTGATAAACTTGTATATAGCTCCCATCTGAAGCTGGTCGGCTGGTGGTGACAACGTCTGAAATCACGAAACTACAGTCAGTCAACAGTAGTTCAATGAAAGACATACCAGTAACATAAACATAACATCACGCATGTAATCTCCGTAGGGTTGGGCAGAGGTGTACCTTAGTATAATTTCCCCTACCAAAAATCGCTCAACGCGCCTGAATAAGATTTCGCTTCAAAAAATTTGAAATTGCCCTTCAATACCTATCTCTGTAACCAAAAGTTTCCCAGGTACGCTCCAGTCAAAACTATGATCACTCGCACTTCGTTGAACGTATTTTTGCAATAATATGTAGTAAGAGATTTAATTTATACAATGCAAAAGATAGTCTTACAATCTTCAGCAGGCCGAACGATATTTTCAAATACTAATCAATTAGTTAACGCGCTCTTGTGGTTGTGGAGTAGGACCAGCTTTACGGACAGCAGGACGTAAGCAGATGGGGCAGGGGATCCAACCCAGGAGCATCTGCTCATCACTCACACTTGCGGCGTCTCCTAGACCAACGAGGCAGTACCCACGAGCTACTAGTCATATAATAGGATTGGTAAACTTACTCTTTTGACTCGGTATAATAATATAATAGCTTCCATCTGTCTCTTTTTCGTATTCAGCAGTACCTCCATACGTTGACTGAGTAGCAACATCCGACTCCGTATCGGTGGTAATGGTGGTTTCGGTTGACGTAGTATAATCAGCTGCAATCACGAAACTAGTCAGGTGCTTATTCTTGATATGGCTACAATTTGGTCAGCGTCAGTTGAACAACAGTTTAAAGTTTCGAGACATGATTTGAATGATACTGTCTAATTATTACGTATTTTCACAAACATTATTGTTTGGTGTTAAATTAACCTGCCTGTAAAATAGATGCTTAACGCGAAGGAATTCGGATTGCTCGAGTTGAGATGTATTTTTTGTTAGGGTTTTATCACTAATCAAACATTTGAAAGCAAAAACATTTAGCTTTTTAATAGAAAATTAACTGTCTCAACAATAATTATTAGTGTCATTTTTGTGTGCTGAAAGTGATATACTTAACCTAATTACCACAAAAAAAAATGATTACCTAAATAAAATAAAGAACATGATTCTATATCATCATATCTTCGACTTCCTGACAGATTTGCATAGATATTTTTTATTGTTAATAGACAGTTCTAAAAAATATTTTAAGATAAATTTTAGGTGCCACTTACAAAAGACGTCAGTGAAAAAATAAAAATGATAAAATCAGGCATATTTATTTTTCTATCATAGCGATATCTTTTCTGTTTCGCCTTTGCAATACCTTGTCTATAATGTCAATAAATTTCAAAAACAAATTTTAAAATATTTTCATCACATCGTTTATTTTGGCGTTTTTCTGAAAAACCCAAATATTCGAATAAACATTATAAGTATATTTTAAAGTATATTTAAGATCCGAGAGTTCCACTCTCGCATTCAAAATAGTTCATACTTTCGATTAATAGAATGCAACAGTGATATCCCTTTTTTGAGGCATTTTTCATATTGTGCACTGGTGCGGCCTACCGTCTCTACCTAGGTACGGTACACTCCTTTCATAGTGGTACCTACCTAGGTACCGTACACAATTTTCATCACCGTACCTACCTAGGTACAAAAGTGATATCCCTTTTTTGAGGCATTTTTCATATTGTGCACTGGTGCGGCCTACCGTCTCTGCCTAGGTACGGAACACTGTTTTCATCGTCGTACCTACCTAGGCAGGACGATTAAAGGAGTGTTATAGCTGTTAAGATAGATAGATAAAATACTCTATATTATGAACATCATAAATATTTCAGAAATACTTGTAGAAATTTTACAAGGGGCGGTCTTGTCGCTTAAAGGCGATCTTTTAAAGACAACCTTTGGATAGATTAAGGGAGTAGGAGAGACATTACTGCAGGGAGTCTGTGGTGTACCGTTTAGATAATAATATACAATAAAATACATACATACATAAAACATAAAGTAAGTAATTAAGTAGTTGGTGTGACTCAATGGAACCAAAATCGAAGCGGTAACTATAAGAGAGTTAAGTTTCTTCACATTAGTCGTATCAGCGACCCTCCAAGCTACTTATGGGTGAGCGACAGACAGTGTCAGTATGACAATGTACAAATGTTGCCAAGTCACAAAACCGCATAACTGATGCTGACATTACAAAATATGTTTTATGAGAACAATATTTTTACAAGTGTTATATCTAATATAGAATATCTTTTCACACACATTGTCATTTTTAGTTTCATAATGTCAGCTGCAATTATATGCCACGTACCGAGAGAATTTACCAGTAGAAAGCCCCATTAAACCTACCTGCATTGTAAATATTGTACCAGTTTAGTGCCAGGGTCTTCTTGCAAATGAAGGAAAACTCTACTGAACAGAATAGACCGGCTGGTATCATTTAATTTGTCTGCTATATCTCGGACTAACAAGTTTTTATTTGAAACCACAATTATTATTGATCATTAGTTTTTTTTTCCAAAGATGTATACTCTGGATTATTTTTTTAGAAAAAAGTCGGGAGGAGTGCTGCCAATAATGTTGTATATATAGTTTTTAATGGAAAATAAAAGCATTCTTTCTGTAAAATGTGTTTTATTATAACCCAATGTCAAAAGTTTACAGCACACGCAGGTAATCACAACATATTGTTACTAACTTTATCTATGTTAGGATAAGTACGGTCAGCACCGTCGAACAATACTCCTGTTTTGAAAAATTTAAATGATTGATCAAAATATTCATAACAAATCTGAACAGATATAAAATTTAAAGAGCTGAAAAGCAATGTATTCATGTGTCATTTTGTATAATTTGAGATAATAATACAATCAACATTGGTTAATAGACTTTACTGACTGTACATACACGATACAGATGTTCTATGTCACGAAGTCCGTTTGGCTATGAATGTTGTCAAGCGTGCACATGCACATTGTTTTTGTGTGCGTAACCTCGAGAGCGCTCAGTGTCGATCGGGACACGGTCCGGATCAGTAGTGGTTTTTAGTTCGCGCCAACAAAACGAAGAAGAGTTGTCCATAGTGAGCTAATATTTATTTATACGTTTTCAATTAAAATGTTATACAAAGATACTTAATATAGCAATAGAAGTATTTATAAAATGAATGTTTTTTTGTGTTATAAAATGTTTATATTACTTAATTAATTTGATTACATTTTGTTTTAGGGTCGAAACATGATAGCTAGTGTTTATCATTTTCTGCGAGAAGAATATGAATTTACAAAATCATTAATGGAACTCAACTGTGATTTGTCTCATTTACGAGACATTACACGCCGTACAGCTGAAGCTACGGGTGTGAGCCAAAAAACAGTTCAAAGAATATTAAAAGAAGAGAAGGAATTGCCATCCACTTCATCAAAATTCACTTCACCTATGAAGAAAAGGAGAAAGCGAGATAATAAAGTGGATATAGATAATTTTACAGCCAATGTGGTTCGCAGTACTGTACAAGATTTCCATATTGTCCATAAAGAAATTCCAACATTAGCTAAGTTAAGAACAGCATTGAATGAAAAAATTGGATTCGAAGGTGGTTTAGAAACTGTTCGCAAGTTACTGTTGAAATTAGGTTACAAGTGGCGCAAAACAGAGAACAACCGTAAAGTCTTGACGGAGCGTCATGATATACAAATGTGGCGTTTAAAATATTTAAAAAAAATAACAGAGTACCGCTCTCAAAGTCGGCCCATTGTCTACACCGATGAGAGCTACGTCCTTTCGACACACGTGCGAAACAACACCTGGGCAAAAAAAAGGAAAGAACTCCTTTTTTAAAAAAATTAGCACAGGCACTCGCTTTATTTTAGTGCACGCGGGAACCAAGGATGGTTTTATTGAAAATGCTTCCTTGGTTTATAAGGCCAACTCAACAGCTGGTGATTATCATTCAAATATGAGCTATGATAACTATGTAAAATGGCTAAATGAAAAGTTACCACCCAATTTACTTCTGCGCCCTGTCATTGTCTTAGACAATGCATCTTATCACAACACACGGGCTGAACGACTATCGACGCAATCTACAAAGAAAGCTTATATGCAGCAATGGCTCAGGGATAAGGGTATAGCATTTGATGAATCTCTTCTTAAATTGGAATTGTACGATACAATAAAGAAGTACAAAGCCCAACACGTAATCTACAAGATTGACGATTTTATAAAAAGCAAGGGTTTTGATGTCTTACGCCTTCCCCCTTATCACCCAGAATTAAATATGATTGAAATATTTGGGGGATCGTTAAAAATTATGTCGCATCTAAAAATATCGAGCAAAACATGACGAATACGGAAAGACTGATCAATGAAAGTTTGGGCCAAGTTAGCAGTGAAACGTGGCAAAAAACTTGTGATCATGTTGAAAAAATTGAAAAAGACTACTTGAAATATTTTGATCTCGATTTTGAATTTATAATCAATGTAAAGGGCTTGAGAACACGATTCCAAAAATATAACATCTATACATATAATAAAATCGTAGCGAAGTCAAAACTGTACATTGAATATTTTTGAAAAAAGTAATTGATGCTACGTGGTCTGGGAACGCTTCAATCTCCAGGATCCATCATCAGATCGTGACCAAATGACAATGGGACCGACTTAGAAGTATGCCCGTTTTCCTTTTCCATTAATGCGACATTTATTTTGAGCCTCACAAATAAATGAAAACCACTAATTCCAGTTGACATGGAATCATGAAAGGTAAAAAGCAAGGTCTCAAGGCACAAGTACAGGAAAAATTCCGAAAATCGTGAATTGTTGTAGTAACCCCGACTAAACGGGTTCGAATTGGCTGCAGAAACTAAGCTAGGGCGCCCAGACCATATGAGTTAGGTTAGCTTAGAACTGAAACCAACCGTGCGCGGGCCGTGCGAGCGCTACATCCCAGTTGGTCGCAGTCACTTGGCCATTTAGTATTTTTAGGACCCCAAAATAGGAATTATTCGAGGTTTACAGAGAGATGCACAATCAATGTACATGTATATTAGAGTGTTGAAGCTACTAGCATAAACCCGCGACTTCGCGAGAAAAAAAAAAAAACATATCATTTCTGTATGGGCACCCTTTTAGGTCATGCATAAGCTATTCGTATATGAAAAAATATTTGGCCTAGGTTTTAAGGGGGAGGCGTGAAAATTGATTCGCTATTACAATGTTTATATATTAATGAAGATGATAAAAAAAAAATAGAAGCGCAACATTGGAATTACTAGAGGTTCGATTAAAAATACATGCCAAAGTAAAATATATTTCACAAAACTAGCAATATTTGTTATGACAACATAAATAGAACTTGAATTTTAATCTAAAAAAATATAAAAAAATTATGGTACAAGGCGCGTTCCGAAATTGTATAGTTTTCTAGGCAAGTTCTCGCGATACGTTCGGAAATACTAACGGAGTTCCGGTAGTTTAACTAATTACTTATGGGATATTATTAATTGCACATGAAATAAATAATCACCTGTCAATTTATTTCCATCATTTATATACTTTTTACACTTTATATACATTTTATATACCTTTTTCAAAAAAAAAAATTCACTACTAATAAAGTAATTGTTTAACTAAACTAGTACAGGCAGATAATTTGAAAATATACACCAACACTACATCAGGTACGAAAATACGACAGTCACATTATCATAAATACTGACTGCACGGCAAATTAATTAGAGCGTACATACATAATACATAGCAAAATAACTATCCGTGTAACGTATATCCTAATAAGCATCTAATAACTCAAGTCCTAAGTACCCGGAACCGAACTAGTTAGATTAGGTTAAATATTTTTACTCGCAATGAAAGGTTAGGTTAGGTTAGAACTGTGACCCCCAGCCTAAAACGACTAGAAAATATAGAATAAATATATTGTTGCTTATTTAGTTATATTTTGAGTTGAGTGTTTTGATGTGCAATCAGTAATTTTGATTGGAATTCGGGTTATTTTTGGATACAAAAAGTTTAATTTTTTAATTGCGTTCAAATACTAGAAGGAACTACTTAAAGACTAGATTGTAACGTGAATAAACAACTGTGATACTTAATACGAGGGAAAAAGAAAAAAAAACTCATATTTAAATAAATACTATTATTTGAAAATGTTGCATGCCGTATGTTAAAATGTATCTGTGTTAGTATTACAAAAAATCATCTTATCTGTATACCTACATTTTAAGCAAATAAATGGTTTCTAATTCTATTTGTGTTTGTGATTCTAATGAACATAATTCTATAAATACATATTCGCACTAACTAGCATTGTCTTATTAAATAGTTGTCACAAAAACAATCAATCACTTTTGTTTTGTTTTTTATTTCCGCCATCTTGGATTTGGAAATAGGTTTCGTATACCCATGAATTATTATTTAGGTATTAATTTATTATTTCGCAAAAAAATAAACATTGTGATTTTCGGTTTTGATATTTTCCGAAGTTGTAATACAGAATGCTCAGTAAATCTTAGGTAGACGTCAAATAACTTCTCCCGCTCTGGGCGGAGCGGGAGGGCGTGTCAGACTCTTACTGACTAAAACCCACCCGTGTTCCTTCGGCTGCCCTGTTGCCGGGGGCCACGATCTCCCTTTCGGTTTTCTTCGCAACCCCGGCAGGCATCGGCCCTAGTGGACCCCTTCGAATCTGCTGACATCTCTTTGAGGCGCGCGTGGAACACAACGCGCCGTCGACCCGGGCCTGGTCCTTATCGGACGGTGAGCCACCCATTGCTCACCGTCCGCAAGCCCGCGCCTACGGTGGCCGGAAATCGCCTCGCGATTCCCGACGCCCTGGGCGTCTCCTCCTGCGGCGGTTAGGGGCATGAGGGCGCGAAATTTGCCTCTCCCTCACGCGTTCCGCCTCCTCCTTCGCGAGCATTACCGCTTCGCAGAAGGAGGTGACGGCCTCCCATTTCCTCTCGCTCCGTACCATGGCCTGAACCAGGGCCGGACGCGAGAGATCACCGCCGCCGATCGCCTCCACGAGGACACGACGATGCTCCGCCCAAGCTGGGCAGACCTCAACCGTATGCTCCACCGTGTCCTCCGGGCGATCCACACAATGGTGACACCCGGGCGTTTCCTCCCGCCTTATCCTGTGCAGGAACCTCCCGAAACTGCCGTGTCCGGTGAGGACCTGCGTCAGGCGGAAGGTGAGGACGCCGTGGCGCCTCTCTAGCCACTCCTCAAAGAGGGGTCTTATCGCCGCAATTGTGGCGTGCCCAAGACGGGGTAGGCCTAACTAGTAAAAATTAGTTTGGGGGATTTTATGATATATGATGTTTTTTTTTTTAAATATTCTGTTTAATAATCATATTGTAAGTTTTTTTACACGTCATTACACAGCACACACGACATTCAATCTCCGAACTAATTGTTGCTACGCCTATAGAACATAATAATATTGGGCATTCTGTATCACAGGGATCCTTCCGTTTTGCCAAAATTATTTTGACAAAACTTCATTATCCAAACAAATTTTAGCAACCTTTTTTATACCAATGCAATATTTTAAATGATTTTACTACGCACATTTTCATTTATTCAAATTTTTACACGGCAAAATATTACCAAGGATAATGTCACTAAGGCATTTGGTCTTTAATCAAATTATTTACTACAGCAAACAATCTTCAGACAATAAACATTTAGTCAAATGATTTGTTATGACAAAAAATATAAAGGCAAAAATAAGATTACATGATCTTTATGTGCTTGAATTTGTCTGAAACAAGTCAAATTTATGGCTACGGACGACGTACGAAGAACGAGCTGCTACCAGAACTGTAGGTTAAGTTAGAATCCATTTAATATTATATAATATTAATTGCAATGTATAGTTGTTAATTTCTTAGAGATTAGTGAAATTTGCAATGTAACACGCTGAAATCTTTTTTTAAATCGAAACAGCTAGGTTAGGTTAGGTTAGAACAGTGACCACACAACGGCCAGAAACGGTACTCCCTTTCTTCTCCTAAAAATGTTTTGTCCGAAATACATTATCTACAAAACGTTTCCTATAAATCTCCTAATTTTGCATGAAATATATGTCCTAAGTATTGTATTCTACAATTTGTTTTATTCTGAATGTTCATTTATAATAAAATTGATAAAAATTAGCTTTTAGTGACAGAAACGAATCGCTGTAAATCCGACTCCATGCATTCTTGTCTGCCGTACCCCTAGAGTGTAATTTAGAATCGCGTAAGCGTGGAGGGGCGAGGCGGCCAGCGAGTTGAGAAGCACTAAGCTGCGATGATGAGCTTTAAACCATCTGCGACGATAAGCTCGCGTGGGACCGCCGGAGCCGTGTCAGAAACCATGTCTGCAGCAGACTTTAAAAACATTATTATGATAAATAAACATTAAATAATTTTAATTTAGAACTTATAACTACATAAAGATGCAAATCTTTTGTCATTGACTAAACATTTGACTGAATAGAAATGGCAAATTGAAAACTGACGATACTAAATATTTTGCGTAAAATATGTTATACGAACTGAAATATTTGATTTAATTAAAATTGCTAAAAGTACTAGTTGGTAAGCAAGTTATTGTTTAATCATTAACTTGCCAAACAGCGTTAGAATTATTTGTGAAGAGTTTATTTACTAAGTAATTATTTGGCAAATTAAAACTTCTTTAAGCGCGTTGGGCATTTTTGAGATGGGACTAAACCATTGATTTCGTGACATCGTGATGGCACCAGCTTTTGACCATTAAAAAGACATCAACGCGTTGATTACCGCGGTGCGTGGGGTAAAAGACACCAACGCGTTGATTACTACGGTGCCGATTTTTTTTTTAAGTTTTCACTTCTGTCGGCACTCCCGGAGCGCCACTGTTTTTTTTTTATATTCTAGTATTTATTCCCGAAGATTGCAGTCAGTAAACCTTGTTTTATATATATTTTTCGTGCTATTAAAAATACACCGCATTAAAGTTTGCTTTTATGCAGAAGGACGGTAGATTGGATATTTTTTTATTTTTCTTACTGTCATACAGCAAAAATATTTATTGTATTTCAAAACTATTGCGATCTAGTTAGATTTCGGGAGCGCAAATGAAACGGAGTTTGCGGGGAAGTAAGAGTTTATTACGACCCGAGCTTTACAGAAGTTCATGTAAAACTAACTTAGCCTATCTTAATTCTAATACTTCGCAAAACTTTCTCATAGACCGGTGGTCGGCCCACCCGCGGTCGCGCCACACATCCTGTCACGTACGCCTAATCACAAAAGGTGCCAGGTCAGCGTCTAGACTCTACCACATACCACAGCGTTAGGCTGGGAACATAACTCCTCCCCCCTTAAATCAAAGTTATCGGAAAACAGGAGTTTTCCGAGAACTTTGTATAATTACAAATTAGAAACTACAATTATCACTTATGACAAAAAATAAAATGATCAAACTATTCCTATAATAAAGTCACAACTTGAAAATTGTAAAGTCAATCAAACTAATAGTATAGGTCTTTGATTAACTTGACCGTCCTCAGGTTGTGCGGGATTATCCTCAATAACTCTATCCCGCTCTTTACAGAATTTTCTTACAACATCTAAATACTTATATGTAATTACAGCTACTGACAATAAAATGACTACCGCGTATAAGACATAAAGGGCGACACTAACACTTTCACTTGTGGTTTCACTTTTCACTGTATTTGCACTATTCTTCAGAATATTATTCAGTTGGCGTATGTCATTCAAATTTACTCCCTTCAGATTTATAGGTTCGATCCTTGCTGCGTCACGAGTTAGATCTATCAAGTCAGGTAAGTTCAATAAGGGAACAGGCATATAATCCGTTTGTAGTGAGTAAGAGCGCCGTCCATGTATTTGAATATTATCTATAGAGAAATCACATTGTCCTCGTACCGCTAGCAGATATGTTCCTCGTATGCGTTCTTTTGTTTCATCATTATTACAAGTCTGTGATATGACTTGGTTGTGTTTTGAATACACTATCCAACTATTGGGACCAATTCTTTGAAGTTTCAGGGACTCAGATAGTATCTTACGTGGGAAACAGCGCGACAGATTGTCGTGGTATTTCATTAGTTCCTCAATGCAAGTTTCTTCCCCATATTGAATTAGTTTATCTTCAGAGCAGAGGTATTCTTTAGCGGTTATCTCTTGACACGGTTGATCAGTTGGACGATACCTTGACCCTTCTACTAGTAGGTAGGGAAATTCAGGAATAACAGCAAAGGTAAGATTTGAGGAATCATCTGAGATAGGAATGGAATACAGTTTATAGTAACTATAAGTTGCATTATAAATAAGTGGAACTTCGATTACAAAAGTTAATTCTTCATTCTTAATTTAAGCTTTTACAGATAAGGATTCTTCTATGTTTATTAAATTTCGTTCATTTACAGGGTACATTAGATTATCATATTGGCTTATATATTTTAACACTTTCAACAGTTCGCTAGGATTCATTACGGCCTTATGTAATACTGATAATTTACTGAATGCAATGGCCGTTTCAAGTTCGCTGAGTTTTATATCAAGTGTTCTAAAGTTTACAATAAATTGGTTTAGTAATCCGAAGACATAGGTCATATAAATTGAGTGATTATCTTTCTTAGTGAGATCGGTTCCAAGACCTTCAAGTAATTTAATGCGTGCGTCTATTATTTTTGTATTTTCATTGATTATTTCGGTAGAATTCAGAAAATGATCCAACATTTTAGATATCATCGTAAATTTGTTAGAAATTGCTTGTTCCTCGGTCTGAATACTACTGATTATATTGTCATATCTGACTGCGTCTTCATGGTCAAGATTACCCGTTATAATTTTGATGATAGAGCCAAGAGGGTTTACAATACCACGTTTGAATCTTTTAGATGGAATTAATTGCTGTAATTTTTCTAGTCTCATTTTTTATGTACTCCACCTGTATTTTAAGGCTCCTGAACTCATCCGCATACGATTTACTTGGGTGTAACATTTGGCTAAATTCAGAATATTTTTTAATATTAAAGGAAAGATCTGTACCAATGCATTGGAGGTTGATTATTTTAACAATAGACCATTTATCATATTGCATAAATGCTTGACCTAATTTCGATTAGATACAATTTCTATCGCTTGTCCTAATTTGCTAAAGGCATCGATTAAAGTTAAATAGTATTTTGATTCTATACTGAACAGATCTATAAATATTTCTGGGTTTGTGTGAGCTGCAGTACAGGTTTAATTGGTTTTCTGTCATACTTAGAGGTTTTACAACGATCACATGAGTTAATTATGGTGGAAACGGTTTCGGATAAATGTGGCCAATGATAATTACGACGGATTCTTTTAACAGTTTCTGTAATGCCGCGATGACAGGTCTTGTCTTCATGTAACTTAATCACAATGGCTTTCTGTTCCTGTTCATCTTCGACGTAAATAACGCGCTCGGTACATTCATAAAAATTAACCATATCTTTCTTAAATAATGAAATTATAATATTACTAAAGTGTTTTCTGTGTTCTGGATTCTCAAAATAAATGAAATATTTAATTTTGGGTTTTATATATTCTTTTAAAAATGTTTTGATATGATCTTGATTATGAAGAGGCAAAAATACTTCCAACACTTTTTGTTTGTCCCTAGACAAGTCTTTTACGTGGAGCTCATTACGAAACCAGCAAAAAAACTAGTATTTGATTAGGTTTGGTGTCTATTGCTTCCTTCAATATCGGTATTCCATGGGATTCGAGATCTTCGGCTGAATGAACTGTTTGTATACTAGAAGGTTCAGAGGGTATAGGATAATTATTGGGTGATTGTTCCAAGTCTGTAGGAGTATCGAAATCTAAATCTATGGTCATTGGGCTAGCTGTTGCGGTTCTTTCAGAGTCGGAAACAGAAATAGTCCTTGAGTCATCAGAATTTAGTGTGGCCACGTCTTCTAAATAATTTTGAAGTCTACTTTCTTTTTCGTTTATGTTAGCAATCATTGAAATGTCGTCGGAAACGTTGGCTTCTCCCAGTGCTTTAAGTTGAATTCGAGATAGCGCATCTGCAGTTACATTCTGTTTACCATTTTTAGATATGACATTAAAGTCATATTCTTGCAACTGCAAGCGCCAACGCGTTAGCTTGTTATTAGGTTCCTTGAGTTGATACAGCCAGACTAACGGTCTATGGTCAGTGTAAATATCAAATTTATGTCCGTATAAATAAGGTCTAAAGATCTAGTGCTTCCTGTATCCAACATAAATTTACCGTTTATGTCGGGAATGGTTATATAAGGATGTTTAAGATTAGCGTCAAACTTAAGTTCTATCATTTCGGGTGAACACGAATCAAATTTATTTGAAAATTTGGAACATCTTTTGCGACATCTTTAGAGTCTACTTTATTTTCAGCTGAATGCGAATCATCAGCCTTTTCAATAGCTTTGGGAATTCAGTATTTGGGTTCTGATCCACGCAATCGTTGTTAATGTACATATTTGTATAGTCATAGTCACAGTATCCTAGATAACATATACCATAATCATTGTAATTGGGGTTATAATAGTACTGTTCATTACTGGTATAAAGCTCGTTAGTAGGAAAACTTTGTGGTTGCTTAACAGGTGCTGGAGCACTTCTCATTGTTACGTCACGATCACCCAATAAATTGTTAGGGGGGCGGTGGCTCGAAGGTTGTGGAGCTCTATAGCCGAATTGTCCTACTTGAGGTCTATAACCGAATTGTGCTGCTTGGGGTCCATAACCGAATTGTACCGCTTGGGGTCCATAACCGAATTGTGCTGGTTGGGGTCCATACCCGTATTGTGCTGCTTGAAGTCTATTACCGAATTGTTGAGGTTGTTTATTCCCAAGCTGCGGTAATTGCGGTCGAAAGCCTATTTGTTGATTCGGCATATTCGGACGTACAAAAACTTGGTTAGGTATACCGAATTTAAATTGAGTTTGATTTGCAGACGGCCTGTGGTAATTATGTTGCAATTGAGGTGCTGTAAAGGTAGGTTTCGGATTGTTTGAACTTGAATTAACGCCTTTTTCAGATGACGGCAATAACTGATGACCTTGTGGCCGATGTTGTAACATTTGGCTGCGTAAATTATATTGTTCCTGGAAATTAACGTCTTCAAGGACAAATTGTAAGACTTCTTCCAATGTACTAGGATTTTTCAATCGAACAATCCGCACCATATGTTCCGGTAAATTGTACATAAAAACGTTAAGCGAAGTGTTATTATAAATTACTTTCTTAGCTTCTCTTAACGTAGCGGAACCGTTCTGATTAACCTTAGATATTAAAATAGCACGAATATCTTGTATACGGCTGCAAAATTCTAAATATGACTCATTTGATTTAATTTTTAGGGTTTCGAGCTCAATTGCCACGCATTCCTCACTTCTGGGATCACCAAAATGTTGGATCATTAAGATTTAAATTCAGAATAAGTTTCAAGGTCACCCTTTTCATTTAAGAGAGCCGCTGCTTTACCCTTTAATTTACTTGTAATATTCTGCATTAAAAATTCGTTTCGCTCTGAAGTCCCTTGATATTTTCCGATAACATATTCGCACTTTCGTATAAATAAACTAAGTATATTAGTTTCACCATTAAATTCGGGAATTAATTTTAAAACATCTTGAGGTATCAAAGAATCTGGCAATTGCATCGGAAACGGAGTTTCAGAACGAACCGAAGGGGTCGCCCCTGCCGCCGCCGTCGCAGATAAAGGAATTTGACCTTGATTCATTTTAGACAACATTAAAATTAACAATGTAATTTAAATTGTAAAATTAAAAGATAAACCTCAATTTATATGTTAAATTACACCGTAGAATTAATAAAAATAGGCAGAAACATTAATGTTACTTACCTCTTAAAAAAAAAACTAAATTAAACTAATTCTAATTACGTCTATCACAATAATAGTGTAGGGAATGAGGAAGGATGTAGAAGGTTACTCACATGCCAACCGCTTGATATATTATCACCATCTCTGCTAACCCACGTAATTTGCGCGTTATCTAAACTTATTTATTTGGTTCGAAGATTGCCCAATATAGAACGCCTCACTGATTTTAAGCACGACGACTATACGTATATAATCAGTAACCACTCGCGAAACACAGTCCACGCGTTCTCATGTAAGTATTTCACAGATTTTCGCACTTGACTTTTCGCGGAGGAAAACTGTTTGCGGCAATCCTACCGGCTGCGCCAGTTAGATTTCGGGAGCGCCAAACGGAGTTTGCGGGGAAGTAAGAGTTTATTACGACCCGAGCTTTACAGAAGTTCATGTAAAACTGACTTAGCCTATCTTAATTCTAATACATCGCAAAACTTTCTGATAGACCGGTGGTCGGCCCACCCGCGGTCGCGTCATACATCCTGTCACGTACGCCTAATCAGTGCCAGGTCAGCGTCTAGACTCTACCACATACCACAGCGTTAGGCTGGGAACATAACTATCTCGATATATGTTATGGTAATTAAAATGACTACTATAAATTGCAGTACATTCTTAAGTTCTAAAGGTGGACAAAAACTTTGTGCAAATGGATTCATTCATGACAAAAAAAAAAGATCACACATGTAATAAAATAAAGTTAATTAGATTTGTGAACGATAACGTGCGGAAAAATGTATGTGTCGTGCTGTAAGAATAGTCAACATGGAGATGGTTACAGACTGTGGTTAAAATATATGATGAGTAACATAATCATGATCCGGAATAACCGGAACCAACACGGCTGTCCGTGGCATCTATAACTGATAAAATCAAAACAGATTCAGAAAAAAAAAACAGCTGGTCCATACATTTTGACCACGTTGTTCACTGTTCTGCTGTTTCAGAATCATGTACTAAATCCATGGTAACAGTTTTCGCGTCGATGTCCCGGCCGCCGGGAGCTAGATCCCCTCTATTGTTGGTGAATCATTTGGGTTAGATGAGGTTATAACAGTATGATGTTTCCTGATATTTACTTATTCATTACAGAATATTGGCTGAAAATGAATAAATATGTAAATTGGGTCAAATGAAAATTAGGTCAACTAAACGTTATATAAAAGAGCATAAGTATACAAATTGAAAATTATACTAAATGTTAATAAAGCAAAAGAAGGTTATATGAAATATAACATCTGATCACATGAAATTAAGTAATTTGTTTTTATAACATATGAATTATATCAAGTGAACATTATTTCATGTGATATTTTATACTATCTGTTATTATGTCGTATATTACATGGGTGTGTAACTTTGAAATAATAACAAAAGCTCTAAAAATTTCATTTATACTTTTTTTAACGATGAAATGATATAATGAATTATTGAAATAATTTCATTTTACCTAATTTTATATGCTATAATGAACATTTTCTATAGTTCACATTTGAATTAATATTCAATGAGTCTGTAGTTTTAAGTTACTATCTAACTATTTAGATTTAAGTGCAAACATGTTTCTAACAATTTATGGATCTTTTTGTGTTATCCGAACTATTATGATTTTATTTATTTATTTGGGTTAGATTAGTTGGGTTTGGGTTGGGTAGCATTTGGATTAGGTTAGCTTAGAACAGTGACCATTAACGCGCGAAGGCGAGCGAGCGAAGCGAGCGTGCCGCGGGAGCGGCCGCCGAGCGCCACATGCCCTTTATTGTTCGTGAATCATTTGGTTTAGGTGAGGTTATAACAGTATGATGTATGCTTACTGCGTCTCCCTAGAAACAGTTGAGAAAATTAGAAGTCTTGTTGATGTTGGGGTTAGGACCTCTGCCGGCCGGAATGTCACCGTGAAAACTTAGCTGAAGTGAAGCTCACTTCAGCTCATTGACACTATTGACAGATGACTTTACCTAACTAAGTTTTCACCGTGAGATTTTAACAGAATAGACCGGCTGGTATCATTTAATTTGTCTGCTATATCTCGGACTAACAAGTTTTTATTAGAACTATAATTATTATTGATCATTAGTTTCTTTTCCAAAGATGTATACTCTGGATTATTTTTTTAGAAAAATGTCGGGAGGAGTGCTGCCAATAATGTTGTATATATAGTTTTTAATGGAAAATAAAAGCATTCCTTCTGTAAAATGTGTTTTATTATAACCCAATGACAAAAGTTTACAGCACACGTAGGCAATCACAAAATATTGTTACTAACTTTATCTATGTTAGGATAAGTACGGTCAGCACCGTCGAATAATACTCCTGTTTTAAATATTTCAATTATTAATCAAAATATTCATAAAAAATCCGAACTGACATAAAAATTTAAAAAGCTGAAAAGCAATGGAATCGTGTGTCATTTTGTATAATTTTAGATAATAATACAATCAACATTGGTTAATAGACTTTACTGACTGTACATACACGATATCTTTATTTTGAGTAGAGTTGGTGTTGAGTCGGTAAATAAGAGCTTAACTGCCGGATGTGGCTAGCGAACCCAGTAGTGATATTCTGGTGTGACTGACACTGGCATGGCCACCATCAGGGATTTTTGATAACACAAAAAATTAGTCGCTAATTCGTCGTAATTTGTCGCCCAATATCAGAATTTATCGGTCACTGGTTCAAAATTTATATATTTATATGAATTTATAGGTGGCCGATCTAAGGAGCATCTCCCCAGCTTTGCCCAATTTAATCTCAAAAGCTAGGGCACCTAGCGAAGATCTGTTTTCTTCCAAATATTGTCGGTAATTAGTCGCAATTTTTCGCTAAGTCACAAATTTAGTCTGGTCTTGGTTTAGAAGATATGATGAGTTCAATTCTTAAGTAGGTTTAGTCCAAGAGCTAGATCGTAAAGTTTACGAAAAATCTTCGATCTAGCTCTTCTTCGATCTAGCTCTTGGTCTATCCTAGGCATCCTAGCCTATCCCTTCCTTCATAATTGGAGACATGAATGGAAGGAGCCTTTTTCCAAGGAATGATAGTCCAGGTTAGGACAAAAAAAACATAGGTACAGCCCGATGCAAACTTTATGGCCGCTCCTGAAAGGTAAATCCAAGATGGCGGCAGTGAAAATTTTCAAATTTCTCGTCATGGGTGTCGTTTTCATAGTTTTCGAGGGTGCTAAAGCCGATAATGACATTAAAATGTAAATCCAAGATGGCGGTTGTGAAAATTTTCACATTTTCCGTCATGGGTGTCGTTTTCATAGTTTGTGAGTGCGCTAAAGTCGATAATGACATTAAAATGTAAATCCAAGATGGCGGCTGCGAAAATTTTCAAATTTTTCGTCATGGGCATCGTTTTCATAGTTTTTGAGCGTGCTTAAGTCGATAGAGAAGTTAAAATATAAGTCCAAGATGGCGGCTGCGAGAATTTTGTTTCTTTTTTAAATCATACGTGAGAAGGAACTTCGTTCCGAAGAGAATATATGAAGTTTATCTCGTTGTATTTTTTACCTTTAGTAATATGTTCTCGCTGCTGAGGTGAAAAGTTGTATGTGTTACACAAGACCACAGTTATTTGCATCTCGTTTCTTTGAATCCCTCGCTGTGCTTTGGATTCTAACCTAGAATCACTCGCTACGCTCGTGATTCAATTATAGAATCCTTCGCTTACTCGGGATTCGTCATCAACATTCGCAACAAAAACCAACTTTGCTCTCTTGTTGCACAAATAACTATTCTTGTGTTTCCTTCCTTCCTTATATATATACCTCCGTCAGATACTGTTATTACTACACATACATATCTACTTTTATTGAATGGGTTAGGTTAGGTTAGAACAGCGACCATTAACGCGCGAAGGCGAGCGAGCGAAGCAAGCGTGCCGCGGCAGCGGCCGCTGAGCGCCAGATGCCCTTTATTGCTCGTGAATCATTTGGATTAGGTGAGGTTATAACAGTATGATGTTTCTTCCTCGCTTACTGCGTCTCCCTAGAAACAGTTGAGAAAATTAGAAGTCTTTTTACGAATACTTTAATTGTTCCGGTATTTCCTAAACTAATATTATAAAAACTAATTTGTAATGAATAATCCCAAAAACTACTGAATTCGGATTATTTTTGGATACAAAAGGTTTTATTTTTTATTTGCGTTTAAATACTAGAAGAAACTACTTAAAGACTAGATTCTAACGTGAATAAAGTATAATCAACTGTGATACTTAATACGAGGAAAAAACAGAAAGAAACTCATATATAAATAAATTAAATTATTTGAATTAAATTATTTTAATTATCTGATCAAGTTTGGTTTGGTGTGGTTGTTATCTGCCCCAACATTTGGGGACCACCGACGTGATTAAATGAAGCTTGATGATCTGGCAGCGGCGTGCTTGGCGACGTCGGCCTCTATGCGTGCTTAAGTGAAACACGAGGCGAGCTGATGATTGGAGCTCCGCTACTAAAAAACTCACCTACCATAAGGTCCTGTGTGTTGTGATTGGTGTGCTTACAGGGAATTACGCCCAATTATAGTATACTTAACCTAATACATAATACCTTTCCTTTGAAAATGCTTATGCCGACTTCTGTGCACCAGTTTCCCTCTTAAAACTGTATATGGAGTCAGATAATTACTTAATGATAATTTCTTGCTAGGTAGGTACCTACTTATTTGATGAAAACTATACCTACCTAACTACTATTCTATTTTAAAACCGTCACCATTATTGTTGGTGACCTTTTTGAATTTGGAACATCTTAGTGTTCAGCGCCAAAGAAATCGAACGTAAATATTGTTTGAATAAAGACTGGCCAGTACGACGGCTCATAGTCGCGCCGCCGCCGCCGGCTGAAAAAAAATAGAAATCAAATTAAAAACGCACTACAACCCGCGTTTTCGTCAATTTTCACCGATTATTAGAAATTCATGGTTTTGTTAAAACGTGACCATTTGAAAATAGAACCTTGACCATTTCAGTGTTTCTAATTAATATTCAATTTGTTTAATATTCAGTTACTGTAATATTCAAAATCTATAAGTTACGTTTAATATAATTTAGAAACGTCATCATTTGGGTTAGGTTAGGTTAGAACAGTGACTCGCCTTCGCGCGTTAATGGTCGCTGTTCTAACCTAACCTAACCCATTCAATAAAAGTAGATATGTATGTGTAGTAATAACAGTATCTGACGGAGGTATATATATAAGGAAGGAAGGAAACACAAGAATAGTTATTTGTGCAACAAGAGAGCAAAGTTGGTTTTTGTTGCGAATGTTGATGAAAACGAGATGCAAATAACTTTGGTCTTGTGTAACACATACAACTTTTCACCTCAGCAGCGAGAACATATTACTAAAGGTAAAAAATACAACGAGATAAACTTCATATATTTTCTTCGGAACGAAGTTCCTTCTCACGTATGATTTAAAAAAGAAACAAAATTCTCGCAGCTGCCATCTTGGACTTATATTTTAACTTCTCTATCGACTTAAGCACGCTCAAAAACTATGAAAACGATGCCCATGACGAAAAATTTCAAAATTTTCGCAGACGCCATCTTGGATTTACATTTTAATGTCATTATCGGCTTTAGCGCACTCACAAACTATGAAAACGACACCCATGACGGAAAATGTGAAAATTTTCACAACCGCCATCTTGGATTTACATTTTAATGTCATTATCGGCTTTAGCACCCTCGAAAACTATGAAAACGACACCCATGACGAGAAATTTGAAAATTTTCACTGCCGCCCTCTTGGATTTACCTTTATTTTTTTTCAGGAGCGGCTATAAAGTTTGCATCGGGCTATACCTATGTTTTTTTTTGTCCTAACCTGGACTATCATTCCTTGGAAAAAGGCTCCTTCCATTCTTTTCAATTGTTTTCATGTCTCCAATTATTGAGGAAGCCATCCTAGGTGTCCACCTAGGATCAACACACATAAAAAGTGAAACAAAAAAAAATACCAAAAATACAACCGACTTCCAAACTACAAAGTGAAAAATAACTTTAATTTCGGAAGTCGGTAGCAAAAAACTTAAATACTGATCAAAAGACACCGACTTCCGAAATTAAACTAATTTTCTTTGTAGTCGTGTCTTCGGTAAAAAATATTTTTCGACATTGAATCGATGCCAACCCTTGTAGCGCCCGCAATATCGCGCTGGTCTGCACGAGCTTTTAAAGTAACATAGGGACAACTAAGGTACCTAATTAAAACGAAGAGAAATAAATAAAAAAATCGCATCCTAACTCGTCGCACTTGAGACCTTCTTCTATAAAGTCATATCCCACACACACACACACACTCATTACACTCACCCGTATATTGCACTCGTTCAGCATGATCCAAACAGAATGAGCGCGGTATATAACAGTTTCCCTCAGTTCGCAGGCCTATCGCGGCCCGCTGGCTTTTTTATTATAGCAATGAGAAATAGACAGCGAATGTCGAAGAATCACTATGTTGGATTTAATATTTTAAACTAGTCAACATAAAATACATAAAAATTGAGGGTAGATTCGAAACCAAATTTATTTAATGGGTGTATAATAGTGGGACGTTGTTGGGTATTGTTGAGCTTAGTTACGAACGTTTGTAATACTAATATATTTGACTAATAGAGAAGTATGGAGGAGGGGAGGAGGGGGCGAAGAGGTTATGGGCTCCATCCTCAAGAATAATAATTAAAGTGTGAAGTGCGTGTCGGGCTACGCACAATGAAGGGATCCGTAGTTGAGATGAATTTATGTATCCCAAGACGATGAAAATGCAAATCCAAAAATGTTTCTACTCAGTAAGCCCACGCTCTCACGGATGTAATAAAATCGCGGCGATATTTTTTCATGATTTACCCCAAGAACAAGCTTAACTTTGTAGTAAGTTGCAAATGTAAGTTGGTCGATTATTAATGAATTATGGGTCGATTTTATTGCCAAATTACAGCTTTCTAGTACTAAGAGTCTCTGAGCTAAGCCGCGGACAGACAGACGGACAGACGGACATGACGAAACTATAAGGGTTCCTTATTCACTACGGAACCCTAAAAACGATCAGAATAACATAAAAATCACAACAACGTAATACTAGTTACAGTTGGTTAGTAGATACCTAAGGTAGACACTAACTAATAAACTATCTAATCTGTGTACATATTTATTGAAGTGAAAACTTCTTTAGGCGCGCTGGGCATTTGAGATGGGACTAAAACCATTGATTTCGCGACATCATGACGACATCTCATTTTTGTAAACGCGATTGTGGTCTTTATAAACATTACTTTTCGGATCAATGTTCTATGCAAGTATTTTTATTTTAAAGGTTTTGTAAATGCGATTGTGTTTTTAAATAATTTAGAAAATTGACATAATTAGGTACTGATCATTATAAATAATGCTTATAAGAGACACCATATTATTAGCCATGCAGACTTTTGAGCTCATTTTGCAGTCAGTTCAATGTCATCCTGTGCTACAATGTGAAATAGATATTTTTCGAATATTTAATGCATACATAATGTTTTTGGTTTTTTCCTTTGTTCTGCTCCTAAATGTACTGCACAAAAAATGAGTGGGAAATACATAATTTTTTTTTTTCATGTATATTATAAATTTTGTTTTGTGCCAGAAACCCTCGCGTTCTAAAATCCTACCAGTTTCTTCACAACCTGATCAATTGTTTAAGACAGTTTAGAGGTAAAACATACAAACATTATTAATTGATAGGGTGCCGTACCTGAAGGGTAAAAACTACAGAATCTTGTTATGTACTAAGACTGCTGTTCGTCCGTCTGTCCATCTGTCTGTTAGCGGGCTGCAGCTCATGATCAAGAATGTGGATTTCGGTTGCCGCTGTACATAATAAAAATAAGTTAAAAATTGGAAGCAGGTTCCCCAGTAAATAAAAATAAATATGTTGTTCTTTGCTTACTGTCGTCTCTGTCAGCGAGCTGTCTGTAACCCATTAATCCAATCAATGGGGACAAAAAAGACGCTTTGCCTTACAAAGGGTGGTGTAGATGATTTTTGTCATTACAAAATATTCTCCCTCTTGTAACATTATATCTTCCTTGCACTTGACCTTGTATTTTTGTTAATGTTTTAGGAACTACACACCAAGGGAGTAGCAATTATAAGGGTAATAACGCTCAATGCGTGGCAATGTCCGCTTGCGCGTCAGTATTGTCAGTTTGCAGACATCGGAATCTGACTTGTCATGATATCGATGTCATTCTCCAAAGTGGAGACACTTTATATATGTCGCTTAAACCAATTCTACCGAAGGGTGTCATATTTTTGAACCCCGAGGAATTGCCTACGGAGATTGTCGTCGGAAACAATAGAGCTCAAATTGAAAATATGACCGCCAATTGGATTACAAATGGAGTATTTCCTCAAATTTCAGAAAATGAATACGGTATTTTAACTCTTGCAAACATAATTGAATCCAATGTTTTCGACGCAAACCACAATGATGAGACGGATAGTGTGGTATTTACCGGGCAAGACTATACAGTTTCTTTTTGGAGATTCGATAGTGCATTCTATTTATTTAACAGTCACGCAGTAGATGAATATAACAAATCAAATTCTACATGCGGAGTAGCACGTTTGTTTAAATGTTATTCGATTCGCGAATTAGCCAGATTGCTGTTATTGCGAAATATAGGTGTAGGTCAGTATTCAATACACAGACTACGCGTTCTCAATTATCAAACAATTGAAAATTTAGTTGTAGGATCTGCATTGCCATTGCCAGCGTCTGTCGAGTCTATAATAGACTTCGAATGCCCGGCATCAACAGATCATAGTCAATTATCGGAATCACAATCTATATTGCTTGGTTTTCAAAAAACCCCTGAACCGGTAGTAGTTGACACCCATGTGGCGTCAACAAAGAGAGGTCGACCCAAAAAACAAAAACGTGGCAGGAAATGTAGTACAGTAAACGCCCATTTGGATGCGGTTAAAAAATATAATTAAAAAAAACCGCAAATTCATCGCGATGCCGTTAAAAAATATACCAAGGAAAATCCAGAAATTAATCGCGATGCTGTACACCGTTATACCAAGCAGAACCCTGAAATAAATCAAATAGCCACTGACAAATATAATAAAAACAGCCGTCGTATTCACATACCACTACGTCAATCTAAAAACCTAATAGCACAGAAGAGGGACGCTGAGTTAGACGTAATAAAATTATTTTCTTTAAAAACAACGTCCTTGCTTTCTTCAGACACTTTTAGGTGTCCATCTTGTAATGCGCGTCTGTTTGAAGAAGAAAAATCTCGAAAACAATGGTGTTGTGGGTCGGGCGCGTACAACATACAAAATTTAATTCCGTTAACCGAGGAGTTTTACTCTCACCCGTCTTTTCTGAGTAGACCGCGAGCTTACAATAATTTATTTGCCTTCAGTGCCTTGGGCGTTTCTCACGGGTACCAACAACCAACGGGAATATCTTTTCTTAAAATTCAAGGTCGAGTCTATCATAGAGTTTTTGATTTAGCTTACACTGGTAGCGTAAATAATTTAGGACTATACATTAACGATACAAGCGAACGCGAGCAAATAGCCGCAAATATGAAACTTGATAGGCAGGTAATTAGTTGCATAACTAACTTTTTACATAACGTCAATCCGTTTATCGAATGTTTTAAACGATTAAGTAGGGAACCATCCGATCAGGCCTTTTTAAATTTCAGCAAACGTCTCGCTCAATCCACGGTAACATTTTAGGAGATTTACCTGTTGGTAAAAAAGTCGCGGCCATTATTAGTACAGAACGCGAAAATTTTATACCTCATTGCATAGCAGTTTGGAAAATCGGTGATAGGAAACCGCACACTGTAGATATAATGCATCCGTTATATGAAAGTTTTCAGTATCCACTATTTTATCCTGAGGGTAATGCGGGTTGGTACCCGAACAAAGTAGATAATAACGGAAATAAATTAACTCAAGCGAAATACGTTCGCTGCTTGTTATTGTCGGAGCCACGATTTTCCGATATAGGCAGGCTATCGAAAGAATGGTTAGTTGACATGCATTGCCGAATCATAGAAGAACGCCTACGTTTTATATCAAGTCTACAAAAACATAACTCGAGTAGTGCACTGAGGTCCGCTCCACTTCAAGAAGTTGAAATGAGCATTGAAGTCGCGCGTCAAATTCGTCAAGATGAAACCATTCAGGGAGGGATTCGTACCAGGTCGCGTTTATTTGCCCAGCACTTTTACGGGGGGGCCGCGATACATGAAAGGAAAATATAGTGATGCTATTGCTATAGTAAGCAGATTGGGGAACCCATCATTTTTCTTGACGTTTACTTGTCATCCCAAGTGGCCAGAAATTCAACAATCCACTCAAAGCAGCTATGTAAATCCTTCTGTATGTGCTAGAGTTTTTAATTTAAAGCTAGCAGAATTATTAAGAGATATCCGAGGTGGTAATTGGTTTGGCAAATGTATTTATATGATGCACGTAATAGAGTTTCAAAAGCGAGGTTTACCACACGCTCACATTTGTTTTAGGGTTGAAGGTGGCGGGCCTGTCCAAAATATAGATATTGATAAATTTGTTAGAGCAGACATTCCTGATGCATCAGAGGCAGAGGGAAATACATACTTAATATAGATGAAGTTTAGATTTGTTTTAGTGTTATGTAAATCGAGTAGTTTAGGTGGATTAGGCCTCTTATAGTTTTTGATATACATACCTACTTAATATAGATGTAGTTTAGATATGATTTAGCGTTATGTAAATCGAGTAGTTTAGGTGGATTATGCATATAATGTATACCTTGAAATAAAACGCACCAGGAACCAAATTTTCTGGTAGCGCGGAAATTACTATCTTGTGAGTGAATCGAACCAGGAAATAAAAAATCAATGCGACCTTGGTAATATTGCATACTCCCATACACATGCTAAATAAATAAATAAATGTTACCCTGGGGTAGAGTAGTTTTGAAAAGCATAAAAGTAGGAACTTATTTCATTATTTACTTACCCCCGAATACTGAATCGTCACTCAACATTTAAGGGCTGCTTAAAATTTGAGCAGTTAAACCTAAACTTTAAATTTTGTATGGCCAAACGTCACTTTTGAGTAACTGTTAAATTTAAGTGCTACTTAAATTTTGAGTGACGTTTCAGCATTCGGGGGATAGTCACTTACAAGGAATATTATTTTATAGTTTATTCGTACTGACTTTTATGTAAATCAACTGTAGGAATAAAATAACATTCAGTTGATTTACTTAAAAGTCCATACATAAATCCGTACAAAATATTTAAGAGATTTTATTACAAAATCCTATAAGTGCTAAGGATTACTGTCCAAAGGGTAAGAAATACTCCTCAAAAACACGACCCCGCGAGCTGCTTGCAGCTCGCGCAACGCCCAAATACTAGTTATACTATATAAAGCTCGATTACCACTCACTCACTCACTGACTGACATAATTGTTCTCCCAGATGGTGAAGGGGGAGGTGGGTATATTTTTACAGATTCGTATAGAAGTAACTCTCACGAGTATGGGAAAAATCCCAAACCTCCCCTTTTCCACCCCACTCTCCCCCCTCCCTATCGTATCTCAGAAACTAAGTGTCCCGTGTATTGTTGTTTTACGGATTCGTATAGAGGAGGCTCGGAAAAGTAAAATCCATTTTTAAAAGTTGCCCCCTTGCCCCCCTTCTCCCCCCCTCTAGGTAGATCTCGGAAGTTAAGAGACTTGGAACATTTTTTTTTTTCAGATTCATATCAAGGGGCTCAGAGTTGGTCAAAATCATTTTTCAAAACTCCCCCCTCTCCCCCCCTTCACCCCTCCCCCAATCGTATCTCGGAAATTAAGAAACCTGGGTTTTGTTTTTTTACGGATTCGTATAGAGGAGGCTCGGAAAAGTAAAATCCATTTTTCAAAGTTGCCCCCCTTGCCCCCCTTCTCCCCCCCTCTAGGTAGATCTCGGAAGTTAAGAGACTTGGAACATTTTTTTTTTCAGATTCATATTAAGGGGCTCAGAGTTGGTCAAAATCATTTTTCAAAACTCCCCCCTCTCCCCCCCTTCACCCCTCCTGGGTTTTGTTTTTTATGGATTCGTATAGAGGAGGCTCGGAAAAGTAAAATCCATTTTTCAAAGTTGCCCCCCTTGCCCCCCTTCTCCCCCCTCTAGGTAGATCTCGGAAGTTAAGAGACTTGGAACATTTTTTTTTTCAGATTCATATCAAGGGGCTCAGAGTCGGTCAAAATCATTTTTCAAAACTCCCCCCTCTCCCCCCCTTCACCCCTCCTGGGTTTTGTTTTTTTACGGATTCGTATAGAGGAGGCTCGGAAAAGTAAAATCCATTTTTCAAAGTTGCCCCCCTTGCCCCCCTTCTCCCCCCTCTAGGTAGATCTCGGAAGTTAAGAGACTTGGAACATTTTTTTTTTCAGATTCATATCAAGGGGCTCAGAGTCGGTCAAAATCATTTTTTAAAACTCCCCCCTCTCCCCCCCTTCACCCCTCCTGGATTTTGTTTTTTATGGATTCGTATAGAGGAGGCTCGGAAAAGTAAAATCCATTTTTCAAAGTTGCCCCCCTTGCCCCCCTTCTCCCCCCTCTAGGTAGATCTCTGAAGTTAAGAGACTTGGAACATTTTTTTTTTCAGATTCATATCAAGGGGCCCAGAGTTGGTCAAAATCATTTTTCAATACTCCCCCCTCTGCCCCCCTTCACCCCTCCTGGGTTTTGTTTTTTTTACGGATTCGTATTCGTATAAGCCTCCTCGGCTGGGAAAAGTAAAAACCATTTTTCAAAATTCCCCCATTCTCTCCCCCTTCTCCCCCCTTTAGGCGGATCTCGGAAGTTAAGACTTGGAACATTTTCTTTTTCAGATTCATGTCCGTGGGCCCAGAGTAGGTCAAAATTAGTTTTTTTCAAAACTCCCCCCTCTCCCCCCCTTCACCCCTCCCCCCATCGTATCTCGGAAACTAGGTAGCGGTAAAGCGAAGCGTAGCGTAGCGTAGCGTAGCGTAGGGATAAGGTCACGATAGCTTTCCAGTGGTAGGTAGGTCCTGAGTGGAGCGAACCTGCGAGACCGAGTGGAGCGAAGGGGGGAGGAATACTAACATGGCGGACAGCGTTTTTGTTTGGGGTGCGTTTAAGTCAATTATTCAGTTTAAAATTGACTGCCTAAACGTCAAACACCCCGTTTAAGCACACCGCGAGGTGAAAAATTAATCTGACTAAAATTGAATCTGCTCCGTTTACGGTCGTTCGCTGGTATAAGTTTTCGTTTGGGGTACGTTTAAGCCGGGGAAATTTTCGCCGGTTAAAAATTAAACTATGGATAATTAACGAACTTTTAAAATAAAGATTTTCTGTTTTCTAGGTCTCAAAGAAATATGGTAATATTTTTTTTTGAGATAATCGAGAAATTATTAATCATTTAAATATGACCTATTTAAAAAAAGAGTCGATTAACATATTTCCAACAATCAAACAATCGACCATAGAGTCCATCAATTTGAATTTTGAACTTGACATTGAATTTAAAAAAAAACTTGAAAAGAGCGCCAAAATTAAGCGTCCTGCTTCTGTCGTGAACTCGTGAATCGAGGTTTCTTGTTGCAAGTTGCAAGTTGATATTGATTGATAATTATTATCAAAATAATCAATTTCCAACATGAAAAGTACTTGCTAGTACTGAAGAGTTATCAACTGTTCCGCGTCGCGGAGGCACAGCTGTGGAATATTCAGAATGTCTTATTTCTGGTGAGTTTCTGAATAGTTCTGTTAAGTGAATAACGTAACCTTATAAGCAGGCTTGGCGTCTCGGGAGCTTTGGACCATGGACGTTTGTGTTGCAGCGTTTAGCCTTACTTGCCCATGGACAACAAGTTTTAGTGCTGAATGCTTGAGAAAATACCATTGTCCATTGCACAGAGTACATTTTTATACAGGTCCATTGTTAATAGAACAGAAACAAAATAAACGAAACGTCAAAACCAATGACTTGACAAGTTTGACACTAAACCAATGTTGTAAGGAGGCAAATTTTAATTTCCTTAAATATTTAATATTTTTTATTTTTTTTACACGTTTGTAGCCTTACTTAAGTACGAGTTTTCATGTAAAATAGTGCCTTCAAAATAAGGCTATTATTATAGTCTATTTTTATTGAACCATGTTTTCTATTTTTCCCCATAATCAAGGAGATTTTATTTTCGTTTTTCGCTGCCGTACCGATTTACTTTTATTATCATTGGTACCGATATGTCAAGTTATTTTACATCTTGGCTCGCTAACTTGGATGTAGAGACTTGCGTTTCTCACGAGCGTCGTTATTGCAACAGAATTTTTTCGTTATTAGGTATTATTACGATCGCAAGTTTGCGACAGCGTCATTACCTACTAATGTCGAGACTGCTGAAATAATATTCAAGTATAAATATATGATCTCATAGTTCCTTCATCAAATAATTCTATGCTATCACAAATTAATGTTTGATTAATTTAAGTAGGTAAGTACATATCAATTAATAAGTTATAGGTACTTAAAAAGCAGTTTCATCATCAGCCAGCTAATATACTTAGGGTATTTTTTTTGTTGTTTTGTTTTTAAATAATTTAGAAAATTGACATAATTAGGTACTGATCATTATAAATAATGCTTATAAGAGACACCATATTATTAGCCATGCAGACTTTTGAGCTACAATGTGAAATAGATATTTTTCGAATATTTAATGCATACATAATGTTTTTGGTTTTTTCCTTTGTTCTGCTCCTAAATGTACTGCACAAAAAATGAGTGGGAAATAGATAATTTTTTTTTTTTTATATATTACTAGAGACCCGCCCCGGCTTCGCACGGGTGGCCGAAAATAAATACCAGTTTTCGAAAATAATTCGAATTATTTAAGAATATATTTAAGAAATATTGAATGAAATTATTATAAGTATTTTTGAAAAGAATTTTTGATAATGAGTATCTAAATAGTTCCGAAATCAATTTTAATAAGTGCATTAATTCAGTAAATTTACTCGATTTGGCCGCGTCCGCTGCGTAGAGAGCCGACCGCGCGAGTGAGCCGCGCGGTAACCTGCTTCATAGATGTGCACCCCCCTCCCCTGCGGTTTCGCCGTGCGAGTCGTGCGACACCATCATTCATTTTAATACCAATTACAATTTTAAATTCGTAATATCTTTTGAATGGATTGTTCGATTGGAATAAAATAAAAAGTAATTTATACCTATTGAAACAATCTTGCTCAATAAATAGTTTATTTGGATAAGGATTAGTATTTGACGATAATATGATCAATAAACATAGGCTAATAATTTTAATTACTTTTATTCTATGGAAAAGTGGTTATAACACATATAATGCCGTACTAACAAATGACCTAACTGATTTTTTTTTTTTGTAAAATACGTTCATGGAATGTGAGGAACGTCTCATGACACTAATTTCGTTACATTTTACATATTATAATAGTAAAATAAATAAATAAATAATGGTGGCTACCATATATGGCTGACGCGGCGCCACATTCTCAATAGGGCCGCGACAACCATTTGATTTCAAAAGCGCGCGAAACCTGCGCCTCGCTTGCCGCCGCGGGCGCCATTTTGATTTTATAGCGTCGTGTGTAACGGCCGCCATATTACGGTCGCCATCTTACGGCCGCTATATTACGGCCACCATATTACGGCCGCCACATAACGGCCGCCATATAACGGCCGCCACATAACGGCCGCCATATTACGGCCGCCATATTACGGCCGCTATATTACGGCCACCATATTACGGCCGCCATATTACGGCCGCCACATTACGGCCGCCACATAACGGCCGCCATATAGCGGCCGCCACATAACGGCCGCCATCTTACGGCCGCTATATTACGGCCGCCAATAACGGCCGCCATATTACGGCCGCCATCTTACGGCCGCTATATTACGGCCGCTATATTACGGCCGCCATCTTACGGCCGCTATATTACGGCCGCCATCTTACGGCCGCTATATTACGGCCGCCATCTTACGGCCGCCATATTACGGCCGCCACATTACGGCCGCCATATTACGGCCGCCATATTACGGCCGCCATATTACAGCCGCCACATTACGGCCGCCACATAGCGGCCGCCACATAACGGCCGCCATATTACGGCCGCCACATAACGGCCGCCATATTACGGCCGCCATCTTACGGCCGCTATATTACGGCCGCTATATTACGGCCGCCATATTACGGCCGCCATATTACGGCCGCCATATTACGGCCGTCATATTACGGCCGCCATATTACAGCCGCCATATTACGGCCGCCATATTACGGCCGCCACATTACGGCCGCCACATTACGGCCGCCACATTACGGCCGCCACATAACGGCCGCCATATAACGGCCGCCACATAACGGCCGCTATATTACGGCCGCCACATAACGGCCGCCATATTACGGCCGCCACATAACGGCTGCTACATTACGGCGCCATATTACGGCCGCCATATTACGGCCACCACATAACGGCTGCCATAAAACGGCTGCTAGATAACTGCCGCCAAATAACGGCCGCTACATAACAGCCGCCACATAACGGCCGCCATATTACGGCCGCCACATAACGGCCGCTACATAACGGCCGCCACACATTGGCCGTCAAATTATGGCCACTACATAACAGCCGCCAAGTAACGGCCGCAGTAACGATTGTCATAAAACCGGAAAAGTGCACTCGCACTTTTATTTTCTTGCGGTGTGGTCACCGTACAATATTTCCGTGCAAAGAATGCACTTTTCCGGTTTTATGACAACGTTATTTGCGCCCGTTTTTGCGGCCGTAGAGTGACGGTAACTACGGTAATTGTAGCGGCCGTTATGTGGCCGCCGTTATGTGGCGGCCGTAATTTGGCGCCCGGTATGTAGCGGCCGTTATTAAGCGCCCATTATTTGGCGGCTGTTGCGTGGCGGCCGTTATTTGGTGCCCGTTATTTGGCGGACGTTATTTGGCGGCCAGCGGCCTGCCCCACCACTCTTTTAGGAAACCGTAGCTTTATTGGTAAGGACCCTTAAAATAGTAAGGTCACCGTCATCGCCGCTTATAACCATTTAGGCAGCGTTCGCGAGAATCGTTAACGTACGGCAGTTTTTTCGACGCCTTACTCCACAATTTTCACTACCACGAAAAATCCTATCTATTTTCCGGGATAAAATATAGCCTATACGGATTCGGAAGAATCACTCTAAGTAATGGTAAAAGAAATTTGAAATCGGTCCAGTAGTTTTTGAGCCTATTCAATACAAACATACAAAAATACAAAGGTTTCCTCTTTATAATATTAGTATAGATAAATTTTGTTTTGTGCCAGAAACCCTCGCGTTCTAAAATCCTACCAGTTTCTTCACAACCTGATCAATTGTTTAAGACAGTTTAGAGGTAAAACATACAAACATTATTAATTGTTAGGGTGCTGTACCTGAAGGGTAAAAACTACAGAATCTTGTTATGTACTAAGACTGCTGTTCGTCCGTCTGTCCATCTGTCTGTTAGCGGGCTGCAGCTCATGATCAAGAATGTGGATTTCGGTTGCCGCTATACATAATAAAAATAAGTTAAAAATTGGAAGCAGGTTCCCCAGTAAATAAAAATAAATATGTTGTTCTTTGCTTACTGTCGTCTCTGTCAGCGAGCTGTCTGTATCCCATTAATCCAATCAATGGGGACAAAAAAGACGCTTTGCCTTACAAAGGGTGGTGTAGATGATTTTTGTCATTACAAAATATTCTCCCTCTTGTAACATTATATCTTCCTTGCACTTGACCTTGTATTTTTGTTAATGTTTTAGGAACTACACACCAAGGGAGTAGCAATTATAAGGGTAATAACGCTCAATGCGTGGCAATGTCCGCTTGCGCGTCAGTATTGTCAGTTTGCAGACATCGGAATCTGACTTGTCATGATATCGATGTCATTCTCCAAAGTGGAGACACTTTATATATGTCGCTTAAACCAATTCTACCAAAGGGTGTCATATTTTTGAACCCCGAGGAACAAGGGTAGGAAATACTCCTCAAAAACACGACCCCGCGAGCTGCTTGCAGCTCGCGCAACGCCCAAATACTAGTTATTATACTATATAAAGCTCGATTACCACTCACTCACTCACTGACTGACATAATTGTTCTCCCAGATGGTGAAGGGGGAGGTGGGTATATTTTTACAGATTCGTATAGAAGTAACTTTCAAGAGTATGGGAAAAATCCCAAACCTCCCCTTTTCTACCCCACTCTCCCCCCTCCCTATCGTATCTCGGAAACTAAGAGTCCCATGTTTTGTTGTTTTACGGATTCGTATAGAGGAGGCTCGGAAAAGTAAAATCCATTTTTCAAAGTAGCCCCCCTTGCCCCCATTCTCCCCCCCTCTAGGTAGATCTCGGAAGTTAAGAGACTTGGAACATTTCAAGGGGCCCAGAGTTGGTCAAAATCATTTTTCCCCCTCTCCCCCCTCCCCCCATCGTATCTCGGAAATTAAGAAACCTGGGTTTTGTTTTTTTACGGATTCGTATTCGTATAAGCCTCCTCGGCTGGGAAAAGTAAAAACCATTTTTCAAAATTCCCCCATTCTCTCCCCCTTCTCCCCCCTTTAGGCGGATCTCGGAAGTTAAGACTTGGAACATTTTCTTTTTCAGATTCATGTCCGTGGGCCCAGAGTAGGTCAAAATTAGTTTTTTCAAAACTCCCCCCTCTCCCCCCCTTCACCCCTCCCCCCATCGTATCTCGGAAACTAGGTAGCGGTAAAGCGAAGCGTAGCGTAGCGTAGGGATAAGGTCACGATAGCTTTCCGGTGGTAGGTAGGTCCCGAGTGGAGCGAACCTGCGAGACCGAGTGGAGCGAAGGGGGGAGGTTGACAGCGACATGGTGGACAGCGTTTTTGTTTTTTTTTTTTTTTTTAATCTTTATTAACGAAGGTTTGATCACATAGTGAACATGCCACCCTCATAGGAACTTTTATTACATGCAAAACTTAGCCTCTACGCTTAATTCCTAAATTAACTAATTTATATAATATTTTTGCGGCTTTGGATGCTGGAAAAGCTAAAATAATATTACATTCTCCTAATTGACTAATGTTCAAATTAGATTGGTCTCTAATCAAATACCTTTCCGCTCCGTTCCGGACACACTCCACCATAATATGAAAAGCGTCTTCAACCACGTTGCATTCCGTGCAGTTTGGAGATGAAACTTTGCCCATCAATGTAGCAAAACTATTCAATGGGATGTGTCCGGAACGAAGTCTCAAACTTGTCACGATTTCTTGTCTACTCATATCGGCATTATCAAACCAAGGATAATTCTGAATGGTTGGCTGCATCGTCCGGTACCAAATACCTTTTGTCAATGATTTCTCGTCGAAGTATTCTTTCCAAATTTCGTAACATTTTAATCTAACTAGAAATAAAATATCTGTCCAGAAAGGTTTATACGTCACAGGAATACCCTCCAAACACGCTTCTTTAGCTAAATGATCGACTTCTTCGTTTTCCTCAATGCCGATATGAGAAGGCACCCATTGTAAAACAATATTTTTATTTTTATCTTTTAATCTATTAATAGAATTTATTATTTTGTATGCTACAGGATAACCACGAAAATTTCCTATACACTTTGTCAAATGTTGGAGTGCGCTTTTACAATCAGAATAGATTACAGAATCTTGAAAATCCACCGATTCAAGGTATGAAATTGCCTCGCAGATCGCGATTAACTCGGAATACATGACAGAAATGTTTGAATTTAACTTGAACTTACAGGAGGTATTACTTTGAGGGTCAAAGAACGCAGCTCCAACATTATCTCCAACTTTAGATCCATCTGTATAAATCCTGTAATATCCAGAATAGTTCCTGCTAAAATTACTACTACATATAGTTCGAAGTTGATAGTGATCGTACGATTTCTTAGCTTCGGTAACCTCTTTAATTTGTGGTTTAATCGTACAAGACAAATTCACACTGCTTATCCACGTATTAAGCGAAAATAATCCTAATTCATCGCTGGAGTATACGCATATGTGATTTAATGATTCAGAAATATTAGCTAGTAGTGGTTTTTTTTTACGTCTCCAATAATTACCTTGGCAACAAATATTAAGTTTGTTAACAATTTCACACGTGTCCCCATTTACAAAGGACTTAAGTTTCAAAAAGAATTTACCAGCTAAGTAATATCTACGAATATGTAACGGCTGTAGATGTAGTTCGCATTCCATCACATGAATGGCTGTACTTTTAATAAATCCACCAATGACCCTCAAACATTGGTTTTGAATTTTAGTTAATTTATTTAAATGGGTTTGACAGCTATTATCAAATAGAAAGCTAGCATAATCAATTCTGCTGCGTATGATAGCAATGTATAAACGCCGTAAATGAGTGGGGTGTATGCCCCAGCCTGGACCAGTTAGTATTTTAAACACATTCAGAAATTTGGACGATTTGTCTCTTAACTCATTAATATGTTTAGACCATCTTAGAGATTGATCTAACCATAGTCCTAAATATTTATAATTGTCAATTACTTGGAGGGATCTTTTATTTATTTTAATATCAATAATATCTTTTCTAAACCCATTTTTGAATATACAAATTTTACTTTTACTAGATGAAATATTTAAACCAATATCTTGAACTAACTTATTAAATAAATCTAAAGCTGTTTGCAATTTATGTGTCGCCTCCAAAATCTTGTTGGTAATAAAATATAATACAAAGTCATCTGCAAACTGTGAAATGTATACATTATTTATCTTCCTACAGATATTGATAGTAGCTATATTAAACAACAATGGTGATAATGGATCACCTTGTGCCAAGCCACGAGAAGTAGTTCTACATAGTGAATCATTATCAAGCTGAATTTTTAAATTTCTTGCTTGTAAAAAGTTCCACAGATAGGTACAAAGTTTTTGTCCCACACCTAACTCATCCATTATACGTAATAAACTATGTACATCCACATTGTTGTAAGCATTATCCAGATCAATAAAACAGCATATGGTCATTTTTTTTTCAGAAAATCCTGTTTGAATTCTAGAAACTAAACTAGTAAGATTATTTAATGATGATCGACATTTTCTAAATCCTGTGGTATTCTGGTCTAACAGACAGTTCTTTTCTATAAACCACTCTAGTCTATTGAGTAGAATGTTATGGAAAGTTTTGCATATACATGAGATCATAGATATGGGGCGAAGGGAAGAGGCTAAACAAGGATCACGTCCTGGTTTGGGAATTGGCACCACCACTATATCTCGCCATTGTTTAGGTACAAACGAATAACTGAAAAATGTATTAAATAACTTGAGTAGGACTTGCTTCCCGTTCTCAGGTAAGTATCTTATCATAGAATATGTGATCTTGTCGCTACCAGGGGCTGTATCTTTATTTTTTATGCATTTAGTTAGCTCTTGCATTGTAATAGGTACTTCAAGTTTTGGGTTATTCGATGTAGGTATAGGGTAGTCGCATGATACGAAATCGGGGGCTAAACTACAAAGTAATTCGCTTGCTATAGTGCTATCAATACGGGATTTTACTGCGTTATATCCCTTAATCCATCTCATCTTTCGCCACAATTCACTATGGGTCGTAGTTTGGTCAAGAGTAGAACATAAGTGCTGCCATGACTTGGTTCTAGCACACCGTATATATCTTTGAGCATCACTGATTTTACTTTGAAGGATTGTGAGGTTATGTGGTGATGGATTACGTCGAAATTGAGAAAGTGCTAAACGACGCTCCGCTACAGCTTTAGAGAGATTGGGACACCAATAAGGTTTTGGTGTGAAATTTTTTGTTGGGTTAGTATTAATTTTGATATATGGTATAAAAAAATCTGCCGCCATGTCTAAATAGCCTATAAAAGTGTCGTATCCTTTTTGTAAATCATTTGGGAACACGAATCCATTGAAAATATCGTTTAAAAGTTTTTGGTAACCTACCCAGTCAGCCTTTTTATAGTTTCGATGAGACATGTAAACGTTACTAGTTGTAAGGTACGTTGAAATTTTAATAACACAATGATCGCTTCCTAGTGTCTCATTTAACACTCGCCAGTTTAAGCTTAAGCTTATATCGGATGACGCTAACGAAATATCGGGGGACGACTGTTGCAGTACATCATTGACTAACTTAATTCGCGTGTGATCGCCATTGTTTAATGAAATAAGGCTACTACCAATAAGTGCGTCAAAGATTTGATTACCTCTCCTGTTTACTTTATTGGACCAATTGGTATGGTGTCCATTGAAGTCACCTAAAAGTAACGTTTTATTGTTAACCTGTGAAAATAATTGATCCCAGTCTGACTGGCTAGTATTTACAGAAGGTGGACAGTAGATCGATATAATATTTTCAATTTGATTACAATTATACACTTTAACGTGTATACTTTCTATACCCGAGTTGATATTTTGTAAATCATGGCAAATCTGAGATTGAATTGACTTATGTGTGAGTATTGCTACACCTCCGTATGAATCGTCCCTGTCTTTGCGAAATACATTGTAATCTTTTACTTTAAAACAAATTTCTGGTTGTAGCCAGGTTTCGCTTAATACGGCAATGTGAATCTTGTCTTGTATTAACAAATTCTCAAACTCATTAACCTTTGGTCTAATACTTTGTGCGTTCCATTGTATAATATTTAATTTAACAATAGTTTCATAGTTATTCGCCATTTGAGAAATAGTCAAGAATTAATTTAAGGATAGGCCAGTCCGCTACATTGTCAATTACTACTAAAATTACCCACTCAATGCAAGTTTTAAGTACTCCTTTGAAAATCATTTGTATTGTGCTTCCTTTCATAAATATTATCTCTTGTAATCTCTTTAACAATTCCTTAAAATTGATATCTCTGTGCTTTTCTTCGGTTTCACTCGAGTTTTTTTTTTCAGTTTCTTTATATTCTTCTAATTCCGTTTTACTCCACTCCATAAACTCCAGATCTGACGAGTTCTCCTGCTTCTTCTGTTTCTCTTTAGAGTTTGACTTTTGTTTTCGTTTATGTACATGCGCCTTAGTTGTCACTTCAGCAAAAGTTAGACTACTAGTGGTTTGAGTAGCAGCTGTGTCCATGATATGTTGTGATGAAAATTTTATATCAGTATCCTTTATTTCTGTGTTCATTTCCTTGTGTGTTGGTTCGTCTTTAGGGATATAGATAGTTAGGGCCTTTCTATAGGTGCAATTAAACTCAGACATAAGTTCCCTCAATCTTTTTTCTTTTAAAAAAATTGGACATGTCTTTGACAGGGATATATGTCTACCATTGCAGTTAACGCATATCATGTTAGTGGTATCGCAATTGTCATGATTTTTTCCGCATTTGGGACACACCACTTTAGCACTCGGGCATCTCTTGAGTACATGTCCGTATTTCCAGCAGCGCGAACATTGCGACACTGGAAATACATATGGTTCTACCTTTATCCTTAAACCATTTGTATAGACATAAGGTGGTAAGTACGACCCTTTAAAACAAAGACGAACCGCTTCACTGGGTGACCACCCATCTGCCTCAAAATTCTTACGATTCAAGCGATTTAAGGACAATAGTTTGGCTGGTTCGGGGCAACATATGTTCTCCAAAATGTTTTCGTCTGACATTTCTAAGTCAACATCTCGTATTACACCGTAGGACAAATTCCTTTCCATCGCTCGCTGAATATGCCATCCCTTCTCGATAAAGAATTGACATGTCTCCAACTTCTCAGCGCTGATTTCGCTAATCAATTCTATACGAACTCGATACGGATTGATAAATTTCACTCTGCTAATATCTTTTATATTCTGGTCTCTAAATAACTTAGCAAGACTAAATTGTTTAGGCAGTTTCTCTTTGCTAGATATATAAATTTCTACCTTTTCTGTATCCTTCAATATTTTTTCTTTCCGCTTAACTTCCATCCATTCTTCATCGCTGCTTTCTCTCATTCTTTTATTGGTCTTGTCTTCACTGTCTTCAATGTCTAACTCTTCATTTAGAATAGAAATCTCATTCATAGAATCATTATTTATTTCATTACTCGTCTCACAATTATCGCTCATTTTACTCGTAAACAAGTCGCATCTGCAGCAAGCGGCAGGTAGCCGGCCGCCCGGCCACGTGCCGCACCTTTCTAAGTTCGACTGTACTAAATAACACGCGCTCTGTTCAGTCGACGGAACGAAAACAACTGTGACACGACCCGCTCGCACGAGTGCCGCGACGAAACTCATGCGTTTTTGTTTGGGGTGCGTTTAAGTCAATTATTCAGTTTAAAATTGACTGCCTAAACGTCAAACACCCCGTTTAAGCACACCGCGAGGTGAAAAATTAATCTGTCTAAAATTGAATCTGCTCCGTTTACGGTCGTCCGCTGGTATAAGTTTTCGCTTGGGGTACGTTTAAGCCGGGGAAATTTTCGCCGGTTAAAAATTAAACTATGGATAATTAACGAACTTTTAAAATAAAGTTTTCCTGTTTTCTAGGTCTCAAAAAAATATGGTAATATTTTTTTTGAGATAATTGAGAAATTATTAATCATTTAAATATGACCTATTTAAAAAAAGAGTCGGTTAACATATTTCCAATAATCAAACAATCGACCATAGAGTCCATCAATTTGAATTTTGAACTTGACATTGAATTTAAAAAAAAATTTGAAACGAGCGCCAAAATGAAGCGTCCTGCTTCTGTCGTGAACTCGTGAATCGAGGTTTCTTGTTGCAAGTTGCAAGTTGATATTGATTGATAATTATTATCAAAATAATCAATTTCCAACATGAAACGAGCAAGTACTGAAGAGTTATCAACTGTTCCGCGTCGCGGAGGCACAGCTGTGGAATATTCAGAATGTCTTATTTCTGGTGAGTTTCTGAATAGTTCTGTTAAGTGAATAACGTAACCTTATTAGCAGGCTTCCAAACTTAGGTACTGGCGTCTCGGGAGCTTTGGACCATGGACGTTTGTGTTGCAGCGTTTAGCCTTACTTGCCCATGGACAACAAGTTTTAGTGCATCTATTTTGCGTCGGTCTTTGAGGCGAACCGTACTTACATGTTTCTGCGCCGTACAGAAATATTGGAAAAACCAAACTTCTCGGCAGGCGGACTTTTGTGGCTTTGGTGATATTATGATTGGCCCAGACTCTTTTGAGCTTATCAACGGCAGATGTTGTGTTAGCACATCTCCTTAGAATTTCATCCTCACACCCCCCAGTGTGTGATTAATTGATTATGGAACCAAGGTACTTACTAACATATAAGATTGAACAATCTCACAGTTGCCAATCACATGAACAAGTTGGTTTAGTCAGGCTCGGTCCACGATAACAGACATAGAGACAGAGATAATGATCGTTAAATTATTAATTGGTTGCAACTAAAAAGCCGCTCACATATTTTAAAATCTAGCTTAAAAGTAAAGTATTAAACATGTAATGAAGGCAAAATGAAGGTCGTATACATGTACCTATGTATCTTTATTTGCATAAAATGTGAAGAAATAGGACATTACAGTTATTTCAGTGCAGAACACACAAGTAATGAATATTACATATCACAGTACCTACATCATAGCTATACTATCTATGTAAACATTTTAAACAAGACAATAAATAATACACTTATCATTTAATTATTATACAAAAAAATACTAAAGTACAAACATCTGTATCAATAAATACAATAATATACACAAATACTTTCTTCAAACAAGGCAAAATGATCAATTATTGAAATACTAACATGAAAATCAACGTTAAAATTAAATTTCACACTGCATTTTTAATATAGGAAGAATGAGATGAATAATGGTAACTATGTTACTGTGTTACTAACATAGTTTTTTGTAAGTATATTGTTAATAACACTATCGAGTCTTGTTGCTTGAATTAAATGATTTAATAATAAATTTAATTTGGTTGAATTTGCCATTGGTACAAAAAAAATATAGGATTGGTTAACTACTTTCTTCGATATAACATTATAAATTGAATATTTTGGAATTATTTTGCACACAAGCATTTCTTTTGTGTCACTTAAACTTGTAATAACTCTGCTGTGTATCCCTTACAACTATAGTACGGTAATATTAAATATTGGAACACTGCAATTACATACATTTATATTGAAAGAATCTTATCAATATTACATACACTACACTCACATTTCACTCAGTTTGATTTTCTGCTTGTCCTTTGTCATTCTTTTACTGGTAGTCCCCAGCTCCGTGGAGGTCGGAGGTTCTTTTTAGTGTGAACAGCTCGCTACACACTACTTCCCAAAGCTTTGGTATGGTACGACACAAGGAATCCGCATGATTAAAATGAAAAATCCCTTGAATCTGCTTATTTCTGTATCCTGACGGAATACCAATGTTTCATGCAGCTCCTACAGCCATCTCTTCAAACTTGTCGAATTCCAGTATCATTTCGTAGATACTCAGACGTCTGTAAATCCGCCCCAAAGACGACTCACTGACCGTGAATGTAGAAGTATATCCAGTGGGGTAGCAGCTTCAGCCACAAAGCAGAGGTACTGTACTCTTAGCTATCAATAAAAAATGCTTGAGAAAATACCATTGTCCATTGCACAGAGTACATTTTTATACAGGTCCATTGTTAATAGAACAGAAACAAAATAAACGAAACGTCAAAACCAATGACTTGACAAGTTTGACACTAAACCAATGTTGCAAGGAGGCAAATTTTAATTTCCTTAAATATTTAATATTTTTTATTTTTTTTACACGTTTGTAGCCTTACTTAAGTACGAGTTTTCATGTAAAATAGTGCCTTCAAAATAAGGCTATTATTATAGTCTATTTTTATTGAACCATGTTTTCTATTTTTCCCCATAATCAAGGAGATTTTATTTTCGTTTTTCGCTGCCGTACCGATTTACTTTTATTATCATTGGTACCGATATGTCAAGTTATTTTACATCTTGGCTCGCTAACTTGGATGTAGAGACTTGCGTTTCTCACGAGCGTCGTTATTGCAACAGAATTTTTTCGTTATTAGGTATTATTACGATCGCAAGTTTGCGACAGCGTCATTACCTACTAATGTCGAGACTGCTGAAATAATATTCAAGTATAAATATATGATCTCATAGCTCCTTCATCAAATAATTCTATGCTATCACAAATTAATGTTTGATTAATGTAAGTAGGTAAGTACATATCAATTAATAAGTTATAGGTACTTAAAAAGCAGTTTCATCATCAGCCAGCTAATATACTTAGGGTATTTTTTTTGTTGTTTTGTTTTTAAATAATTTAGAAAATTGACATAATTAGGTACTGATCATTATAAATAATGCTTATAAGAGACACCATATTATTAGCCATGCAGACTTTTGAGCTCATTTTGCAGTCAGTTCAATGTCATCCTGTGCTACAATGTGAAATAGATATTTTTCGAATATTTACTTTTTTATTATTTAGTTTTTGGTTTTTTCCTTTGTTCTGCTCCTAAATGTACTGCACAAAAAATGAGTGGGAAATAGATAATTTTTTTTTTTTATATATTACTAGAGACCCGCCCCGGCTTCGCACGGGTGGCCGAAAATAAATACCAGTTTTCGAAAATAATTCGAATTATTTAAGAAATATTGAATGAAATTATTATAAGTATTTTTGAAAAGAATTTTTGGTAATGAGTATCTAAATAGTTCCGAAATCAATTTTAATAAGTGCATTAATTCAGTAAATTTACTCGATTTGGCCGCGTCCGCTGCGTAGAGAGCCGACCGCGCGAGTGAGCCGCGCGGTAACCTGCTTCATAGATGTGCACCCCCCTCCCCTGCGGTTTCGCCGTGCGAGTCGTGCGACACCATCATTCATTTTAATACCAATTACAATTTTAAATTCGTAATATCTTTTGAATGGATTGTTCGATTGGAATAAAATAAAAAGTAATTTATACCTATTGAAACAATCTTGCTCAATAAATAGTTTGTTTGGATAAGGATTAGTATTTGACGATAATATGATCAATAAACATAGGCTAATAATTTTAATTACTTTTATTCTATGGAAAAGTGGTTATAACACATATAATGCCGTACTAACAAATGACCAAACTGATTTTTTTTTTTGTAAAATACGTTCATGGAATGTGAGGAACGTCTCATGACACTAATTTCGTTACATTTTACATATTATAATAGTAAAATAAATAAATAAATAATGGTGGCTACCATATATGGCTGACGCGGCGCCACTGTAATAACATTCTCAATAGGGCCGCGTCAACCATTTGATTTCAAAAGCGCGCGAAACCTGCGCCTCGCTTGCCGCCGCGGGCGCCATTTTGATTTTATAGCGTCGTGTGTAACGGCCGCCATATTACGGCCGCTATATTACGGCCACCATATTACGGCCGCCACATAACGGCCGCCATATAACGGCCGCCACATAACGGCCGCCATATTACGGCCGCCATATTACGGCCGCTATATTACGGCCACCATATTACGGCCGCCATATTACGGCCGCCACATTACGGCCGCCACATAACGGCCGCCATCTTACGGCCGCTATATTACGGCCGCCACATAACGGCCGCCATATTACGGCCGCCATATTACGGCCGCTATATTACGGCCACCATATTACGGCCGCCATATTACGGCCGCCACATTACGGCCGCCACATAACGGCCGCCATCTTACGGCCGCTATATTACGGCCGCCACATAACGGCCGCCATATTACGGCCGCCATCTTACGGCCGCCATATTACGGCCGCCATCTTACGGCCGCTATATTACGGCCGCTATATTACGGCCGCCATCTTACGGCCGCTATATTACGGCCGCCATATTACGGCCGCCATATTACGGCCGCACTCTTACGGCCGCTATATTACGGCCGCCATCTTACGGCCGCTATATTACGGCCGCCATCTTACGGCCGCTATATTACGGCCGCCATATTACGGCCGCCATATTACGGCCGCCACATTACGGCCGCCACATTACGGCCGCCACATAACGGCCGCCATATTACGGCTGCCATCTTACGGCCGCTATATTACGGCCGCTATATTACGGCCGCCATCTTACGGCCGCTATATTACGGCCGCCATCTTACGGCCACTATATTACGGCCGCCATATTACGGCCGCCATATTACGGCCGCCACATTACGGCCGCCACATAACGGCCGCCATATTACGGCCGCTATATTACGGCCGCTATATTACGGCCGCTATATTACGGCCGCCATCTTACGGCCGCTATATTACGGCCGCCATATTACGGTCGCCATATTACGGCCGCCATCTTACGGCCGCTATATTACGGCCGCCATCTTACGGCCGCTATATTACGGCCGCCATCTTACGGCCGCCATATTACGGCCGCCACATTACGGCCGCCATATTACGGCCGCCATATTACGGCCGCCATATTACGGCCGCCATATTACGGCCGCCATATTACGGCCGCCACATAACGGCCGCCATATTACGGCCGCCACATAACGGCCGCCATATTACGGCCGCCATATTACGGCCGCCATCTTACGGCCGCTATATTACGGCCGCTATATTACGGCCGCTATATTACGGCCGCCATATTACGGCCGCCATATTACGGCCGCCATATTACGGCCGCCATATTACGGCCGCCATATTACGGCCGCCATATTACGGCCGCCATATTACGGCCGCCACATAACGGCCGCCATATTACGGCCGCCACATAACGGCCGCCATATTACGACCGCCACATAACGGCTGCTACATTACGGCGCCATATTACGGCCGCCATATTACGGCCACCACATAACGGCCGCCATAAAACGGCTGCTACATAACGGCCGCCACATAACGGCCACCACACAACGGCCGCCAAATAACAGTCGCAGTAGCGGTTGTCATAAAACCGGAAAGTGCATAACGGCTGCTACATTACGGCTGCCATATTACGGCCGCCATATTACTGCCGCCACATAAGAGCCGCCAAGTAACGGCCGCAGTAACGGTTATCATAAAACCGGTAAAGTGCATAACGGCTGCTACATTACGGCCGCCATATTACGGCCGCCACATAAGGGCCGCCATATTACGGCCACCATCTTACGGCCGCTATATTACGGCCACCATATTACGGCCGCCATATTACGGCCGCCATATTACGGCCGCCACATTACGGCCGCCACATTACGGCCGCCACATAACGGCCGCCATATAACGGCCGCCACATAACGGCCGCTATATTACGGCCGCCACATAACGGCCGCCATATTACGGCCGCCACATAACGGCTGCTACATTACGGCGCCATATTACGGCCGCCATATTACGGCCACCACATAACGGCTGCCATAAAACGGCTGCTAGATAACTGCCGCCAAATAACGGCCACTACATAACAGCCGCCACATAACGGCCGCCATATTACGGCCGCCATATAACGGCCGCTACATAACGGCCGCCACACATTGGCCGTCAAATTATGGCCACTACATAACAGCCGCCAAGTAACGGCCGCAGTAACGATTGTCATAAAACCGGAAAAGTGCACTCGCACTTTTATTTTCTTGCGGTGTGGTCGACGTACAATATTTCCGTGCAAAGAATGCACTTTTCCGGTTTTATGACAACGTTATTTGCGCCCGTTTTTGCGGCCGTAGAGTGACGGTAACTACGGTAATTGTAGCGGCCGTTATGTGGCCGCCGTTATGTGGCGGCCGTAATTTGGCGCCCGGTATGTAGCGGCCGTTATTAAGCGCCCATTATTTGGCGGCTGTTGCGTGGCGGCCGTTATTTGGTGCCCGTTATTTGGCGGACGTTATTTGGCGGCCAGCGGCCTGCCCCACCACTCTTTTAGGAAACCGTAGCTTTATTGGTAAGGACCCTTAAAATAGTAAGGTCACCGTCATCGCCGCTTGGTTTTGGTTTACTTGGTCACCGGACCTACTAGCGTCCACACAGTCGTCAGGAAAGTCCGGATTCCGCGCGGATCGCTATAAGTTTTAACTCTACTTTCTCTGTGTACGTGCAGGACACCGTCGGGTCCCTGTGCGCACACAGAGAGAGCAGCCCCGTGCTGCCCGGCGAGTTCGCCGTCGCGGTCGCGGAGGCCAACAACCCCCACCAACATGCCGAAGCCCGGCAAGCGCGGCTCGCTAGGCCGCGATGCCGGGAATCTGGAAGAGGCCCGCCCGACGTTGGACCGGGCGATGTCGTTGCCTAATATTGGCGACGCGTCGTCCGGTGCGCCGCCGGCCGGCCCCCCGAAGATTTTAACGAAGAAGAGGAAGGAGGAGAAGAAGCCAGCAGCAGCCTCAACCAAGAGGGAGGTGAGTGCCGCCGTCGCAACTGGCCCATCGGCGTCATCGGCGCCTGCGCGCGTTGCGCCCACGCCGTCGACGAGCCGGGTGCACGCTGTACCTGTCCGCCCAGCCGCGTTCCGTCCGGTGCCTATACAGGCTCCGGGACCGGCCGCAACCACTAGCCGCGCACCACATGCGCGTGCCCCGACGCCGTCCGCGCGCGCCACCGCGCCCGGACAGCAACGATTGCCCACCACGCGCCCTGGCGCGTCTAAACAAGACTTCCCCTCGTTGCCCCCCCCGCGTACACCAGTAACAGCGGAGCGGGCCCGAGCTCCACCGACGCGAACCTCCGCTCCGCCTCCGAGGTTCGTGTCGCCTACGCAACCCCAAGCTGCTCCTCGCGCCGCCGCCCCCGGCCCCCGCCTCTCGCTGGCGGGACCGGCAGCGGCTGAGCGTGAGCGGGCAACCGGTGCCGGGCCGCTCGTACGGCCGGCACAACTCAACATAAAGGCGCCTGAATCGCCAGCGCCACCCCGATCCTCGGCTTACGACTCGCCCGCGATGTTGTCGACATGCTCCTCACGTGCGGGGTCGAGCATGTCGCTGGCGTCTGCGGGCTCGGCCGCCTCCGGTCGCGGAGACATGTCCCCGGACATGACATCGCGATCCGGACAGCGGCCCATCGTGGGAGGAGCTGCCTTATCCACATCAACATTGTCTCTGGGGCTCGACTTTGAGTATCAACTCGAGCCCAGGCCCCAGAGACGCAGGAGAAGCTCCGGCGAGACCGCGTCGGAGGAGGCGAAGCGGTACTGCCTCGACCCGCCGCGGCCACAGCGCGAAAGCGCGCCGCGGGGTCGGGACGCGCCGCAATCGCCCTCCTTCTCGGACGCGGTCCGCCGGCGTACACCGCCGATGTCGCCGACACCCTCTGTGTCGCCCACAGGGGTAAGTACCCGGAACATACCCCCGACCGGTAGGACAACTACCCCCCCCCCCCTGATGCCCCCCCGGGCGCTGCGGCGCCGGGGAAAAAGAAGAAATTGAGATTTCCCCCGCTGGTAGTGGAGACGCTGCCAAATTGGGCCGCGCACTTCCGGGCCATCCGGGAAAAGCTGGGCCGGCCCCCGAATGCTCGTCCCTACGGGACCGGGGTGAGGTTCACCCCGGAGACCGAGGATGAGTATCGGCTGGTCCAGCGCTACTTGACCGGCCTGGAAAAGAGTAGCGGCGTAAGCTGGTTTGCTTACTCATTGCCAGCGGAGAAGAACCTAAAGATCGCCATCAGGGGCCTACCGGCGGATACGGACCCGAAGGAGATCGAGGAGGAACTCCGGGAGATGGGGCACCAGCCGGAGTATGTGCGTCACATAAAGGGCGCACTTGGACGACCCGGCTGCGTGTTCCACGCTATCCTTAAGAAGACCCCGGATGTTAGGGAGGTATATGGCACCACCGTGTTCATGAACATGCGTGGTGTCAAAATAGAGGCTTGGCGTGGGAAGCGTGGGCCCGCACAGTGCCACCGGTGCCAGCGATTCCGTCACAGCTCGCACCAGTGTCACCGCCCGCTCGCTTGTGTGCGATGCGGGGCGGAGCACGCGGCCCGTGACTGTCCGCGTCCGCGGGAAGAGCCGGCCACCTGCGCAAATTGCGGTGGCCCGCATCCCGCAAATAACACAAAATGCCCCGTATTCGAGCGTGAGATACGGAATAAGCGAGCGGGGACCGTCGCCATCACGGCCACACGACGGGCCCAAACAACTGGGCCCCAAGCCCAGATGGCAACAGTCGTCCAGACTGACGGAGCGACGTTGATGGCGGCGGCGAATGAGCCCACCACCAGGACGCAAGCCCCCTCCTCTGGGCGGAGGAAGAAGAAGCGCGGGGGGAAAGGGAGAAAGAAGAACTCCCCCCCGGGCGCAAAAGACGACCCCTCCACGGCCGCCCCTGCCTCCATGATGGCGCAGGTTGTGACCACAGGAACCGACGCTAGACGAATGGGCGAACCTACTACTAGCGCCAAGTCATCGCAGCGGCAAAATGCCGCATTAGAAAGGTTCGCCCAAAAGCCGCAAGGCGCCGCCACCGCCGCGGCGAAAGTCATGAAGACGCCGCGGCCAATCATAGTGCAGGAGAACTTCCCTGCACTGACGAGTGGCGGCGCACCAATCGCCGCATCTGCCGATACATTGCCAAATGTATCGGCGAATAAACATAGATCGGCTAAACAAAACAAAGAATTCACAACCTGCGCAATAAAGCTCCTGATGGATCTCATCAGGGCTTTGAGGCAGGGCCGAGATATTGAATCGGTGGTCTTCGACGGCCTGGCCACATTACTCGCCCTCTGTGATGGCTAGGCCGTTGAGGATTATACATTGGAATGCCCGCGGCCTGAGGGAAAAGGTCGTGCTCCTCCGCCACCTCCTTCGGGAACAGGACGTCGACGTGGCGCTCGTCAACGAGACGCTCCTGGGACCCGAAGATAGGGTCAGGGTCCCAGGATATTACCTGTATCGGAAGGATGAAAGGTCGGCACAGAACGCCCGCTACCGTGGTCTGGCGGTACTTGTGAGGCGGAGAGTCGTCCATCAGGAGCTCCCCCCGCCGAGCCTCAGCACGTTCTACGCGCTGGGTGTGCAATTACATGTTGCCGGCGAGGACATAAACATCTACGCGTGCTACAAGCCGCCCGCGTCTCCCATGGACATGGTTGAGATGCGGGCCCTACTTAGCACGCGTAACGGGAACGCGGTCCTCCTTGCCGGCGACTTAAATTGTAAGCACCCGGCGTGGAACTCCACGAACATCAATAACGGGGGGAGACGGCTCTTCGCGGACGCGGAAGCCTTCGGGTATACGGTGTCCGGCCCGGAGACGCCAACCCATTACCCGGACGACCTAGGACGAATGCCTGATGTGCTGGACGTCGTAGTCCACCGAGGGCTACACCGCCAGATCACCCAACAAGTGATTGACGACGAGCTACGGTCCGACCACCAACCCGTACTCGTCGTCCTATCGGGTGTGCCGACCCGACTGAAGCCTCTAGCGCCACGTCGACGCACCGACTGGACTACCTTCGGAGAGATGCTAGACACCACCACGCCAACTCGGCCCATCGTCACCTCCGCGGACGTGGACCAGACAGCGGGTGACGTCACTGCTTGCATCCAAAGCGCCTTACAAGCGGCGACTACTCCAGTGCCGCAGGGGAGAGGGCTATTGCCGCCCCTGCCGGCACACATCACGAGGATGATCGCCGAGAAGAGGCGCCTACGCAAGCAGTGGCAACAGCTCAGATGCCCGAGTCTTAAGACAAGACTTAACCGTCTCGCGGAGAAGGTGAAGGCCGAGCTAGTGGCCCACACCGCCGCGGGCTGGGAGGAAAGAATAGACGCGACGACGGACAGCTGGCCGTCGGTACACGCGCTCTGCCGCCAGCTAACGAGTACCCCAGTCCCGCCGCGCCCTCTACTGAATAGTGACGGGGCGCTCAAATACGCATCGGAGGACCGGGCGGAGGTCTTCGCCAGTCACCTGGAGCGTCAGTTCCGGCCGAACCCTGCGACTGATCACGATCATGTCGCAGCAGTCGAGCAACACCTTGGAGGCTACTTCGCGACGCCGATAGCTCCCGAAGAGGACCCCATCTTCTTCTCGCCTGGGGCAGTGAGACGCGCCATCCTGCGGACCAAGCCCAAGAAGGCCCCCGGTGCTGACGGTATCACCAATACAGTGCTGCGCCACCTGCCGTTCCGTACAGTAGCGGCACTGGCGCGCCTGTTCACGGCGATACTGCGCACCGGGACCTTTCCCGCGGCCTGGAAGGAGGGGCGCGTCATAATGCTGCCCAAGGCGGGGAAGAATACCCTGAAGCCGGAGAGCTATCGGCCAATCACCCTGCTGCCGTCCATCTCCAAGGTGTTCGAGGCGCTCCTGCTGCGACACCTTACACCCCACATCGTGCCACGACCCGAACAGTTTGGGTTCCGGTCGGAGCATAGCACGACGCTCCAGCTGTCGAGGGTACTGCACCATATGACAGCTGCGATGGACAAGAAGGAGTACTCGGTGGCAGTATTCCTCGACATGGAGAAGGCCTTCGACCGTGTGTGGCACGAGGGCCTTTTATACAAGCTCGCCACCTCGGACGCGCCCCGTCGCGTAGTAAAGGTGGTGTCTAGTTTTCTCTCCCATAGGACTGTCAGGGTGGTGGTCGACGGTGCGCTCTCTAGCGCCCGCCCGGTGCTCGCCGGCGTACCCCAGGGTAGCTGCATTTCGCCTGCGTGCTACTCACGTTACACCGACGACATCCCCACCACCGCAGACGCGCTGCTCGCGCTGTATGCAGACGACGCCGCGTACATCACTACATCGCTTAATGCGAAGTACGCGGCGTCCAAGATGCAGCGCGCCCTCGACGCGCTCCCCGCATGGCTGTCGAAATGGCGGCTTTCGGTTAACGTGGGTAAGACGCAGGCACTCATTACCGGGTGCGCGCCCCTCCCACCACCCCTGACACTTCAAGGAGCAGCAGTCGACTGGTCGCCCCGGGCTAAGTACCTGGGTGTGACCGTCGACCGCCGCCTCACGATGGGGCCACATGTCCGTAGGGTCGTCGCGCAGGGGAAGGTCGCCCGCAACCTCCTTTACCCAGTGCTCTCTTCCAGCATCCCGGCGCGCGTCAAGCTGAGCGTGTACAAGATGTACATCCGCCCAGTCTTGACGTACGCCGCCCCCGCTTGGTTCGCCCTCACGAGTGAGTTGAGCCGAAAGCTGCTCCGCGCGCAACAGCATATTGCGCTGCGGACCATTGTTGACGCTCCTCACTTCGTGAGGAATGACGTCATCCAGCGGGATCTCGGAATCGAGAGCCTGGATGAGTTTGTGCGGCGACTCGCGAAGGCCATGTTCGCGCGTGCCGACGCTTCTGCCTGGCCCCATGTCAGGCAGATAGCGCCCTTGCACGCGCGGCCGCCTGACGCGAGACCCCTGCCCCGCGACCTGGTAGCGGACCCTTGACCCCATCGCACCGGATATGACGCCTCGAGTAAGCAGCACCCAGGTTACACGCAGCTTACTCGATATAATAAGACTCTACAGATGTACACATACATCTGTTGTGCGGCGTGTTCTAAGTTAATATAGGCATGCCGCGCAACTGCATACAGACAACCATATCTATACATGCATCTATACACAACACGTGCGGGCGCGACGCGGGCCGCGACGCACGTAATACACTGAGCGGTGTTACTCTACAACACTAGCCGCTCATACATACGAGACTGCCTGCCTCTCAATCCGCAAACGGCTCGATCTGTGAACGGGGCGAGAGGTAGACTACATATTAACATGTAGGTGTGTCGAGTCGGCATCCTCGTCGCTGGTCGTCTTCGCTGGGCCTCCCCCAGGTAACTGGGGGTCTCACCTGGCGGGGATTGACCGCCGGGATGTCGTGAAGAAAGCGGCGCTACAGGAGTTAGCGCCGTGGCGCGCCTACAATAATATTCATAGCAACCAAACACACAGACGTATCTTGCTCGCAAGATACGTCGAATGCTACGACGCCGTCCGAGGCGCATCAAATTGAGGGGCCCATATTAATGGGTCTCCGTATGGCTCCCGCGGGCGAGGGGCGATGCCCCGACCCCGCTCGCCACGTCCCCTTGCGGGGACGTCGCGACGACCCGGTATCGCCGCTTATAACGCGCGCGTGCGAGCGGACAAACAGACACGGAAACGGAATTTTATTTAGATAAAATTTTAAGTGTCCGTTTGTCCGCGTTTGTGTCAGTTTGTTTGTACCTAAGTACAGTGAACAAACTTTACGCATATCTATATCTATACTAATATTATAAAGAGGAAACCTTTGTATTTTTGTATTTTTGTATGTTTGTATTGAATAGGCTCGAAAACTACTGGACCGATTTCAACATTTCTTTTACCATTACTTAGAGGGATTCTTCCGAATCCGTATAGGCTATATTTTATCCCGGAAAATAGATAAGATTTTTCGTGGTAGTGAAAATTGTGGAGTAAGGCGTCGAAAAAACTGCCGCACGTTAACGATTCTCGCGAACGCTGCCTAAATGGTTAGAGATGTATGGTTGACTTCTATAGAAAAGTTGTAGAACTCAATAATGCCTACAAAAAAGTCCGCGATAGTATAAACCAAACATTTATATTTTAGCCATTATCACATATAGGCATTATATGTGATAATGGCTAAAATATAAATCTCTAACCATTTAGGCAGCGTTCGCGAGAATCGTTAACGTACGGCAGTTTTTTCGACGCCTTACTCCACAATTTTCACTACCACGAAAAATCCTATCTATTTTCCGGGATAAAATATAGCCTATACGGATTCGGAAGAATCACTCTAAGTAATGGTAAAAGAAATTTGAAATCGGTCCAGTAGTTTTTGAGCCTATTCAATTCAAACATACAAAAATACAAAGGTTTCCTCTTTATAATATTAGTATAGATAAATTTTGTTTTGTGCCAGAAACCCTCGCGTTCTAAAATCCTACCAGTTTCTTCACAACCTGATCAATTGTTTAAGACAGTTTAGAGGTAAAACATACAAACATTATTAATTGTTAGGGTGCTGTACCTGAAGGGTAAAAACTACAGAATCTTGTTATGTACTAAGACTGCTGTTCGTCCGTCTGTCCATCTGTCTGTTAGCGGGCTGCAGCTCATGATCAAGAATGTGGATTTCGGTTGCCGCTATACATAATAAAAATAAGTTAAAAATTGGAAGCAGGTTCCCCAGTAAATAAAAATAAATATGTTGTTCTTTGCTTACTGTCGTCTCTGTCAGCGAGCTGTCTGTAACCCATTAATCCAATCAATGGGGACAAAAAAGACGCTTTGCCTTACAAAGGGTGGTGTAGATGATTTTTGTCATTACAAAATATTCTCCCTCTTGTAACATTATATCTACCTTGCACTTGACCTTGTATTTTTGTTAATGTTTTAGGAACTACACACCAAGGGAGTAGCAATTATAAGGGTAATAACGCTCAATGCGTGGCAATGTCCGCTTGCGCGTCAGTATTGTCAGTTTGCAGACATCGGAATCTGACTTGTCATGATATCGATGTCATTCTCCAAAGTGGAGACACTTTATATATGTCGCTTAAACCAATTCTACCAAAGGGTGTCATATTTTTGAACCCCGAGGAACAAGGGTAGGAAATACTCCTCAAAAACACGACCCCGCGAGCTGCTTGCAGCTCGCGCAACGCCCAAATACTAGTTTTGAATATAATTTTCAACAATGTCAATGTGTATATAAAACTGGTATATTTTCATGATTTTACAAAATAATTAAAATGTTAAGTTTTATCACAAGGCTTAGCAGAGCGAGCAGTTCAATCCCATGCTTTTTTATCTTCTAAATAATCTGAAATTTTATAATACCCTTTTTTACAAAGTTTAGTTTTAATACAGATTTTAAATCTATTAATGGGTAAGTTTCGAATGTCAATGGGAAGTTTGTTGTAAAAGCGTATACATTGACCCATGAACGAGTTGCCTACTTTGTGGAGACGTGTGCGATGCACAGCAAGATTGTGTTTATTCCTGGTATTTAAACTATGAATATCGGACATTTTCTTAAAATTTGATATATTTTTGTGTACATACAATAGGTTTTCAAAAATATATTGTGAGGCTACAGTCAGAATATTTATTTCTTTGAATTTTTCTCTAAGGGAATCTCTTGGACCTAGGTTGTATATGGCTCGAACAGCCCTTTTCTGTAGAACAAAGATAGTATCAATGTCCGCACAGGTTCCCCAGAGAAGAATCCCATATGACATAAGACTATGAAAATAACTAAAATAAACAATTCTGGCTGTATCCATATCAGTTATCTGTCTAATTTTTTTAACAGCATAGGCGGCCGAACTTAGTCTTCCTGACAATTTTTGTATGTGTGGGCCCCATTGTAATTTACTGTCAATAGTGATTCCAAGAAAAACTGTCGAATCAACAGGGTCCAACTCTGTTCCATTTACTTGAACATTGGTAGATAGCTGCCTGACATTTGGCATTGAAAATTTAATGAGTTTAGTCTTTTTTTCGTTCAGTAGAAGATTATTTACATTAAACCAATGCACTACTTTAGACAGTGCATCGTTAACTTGTTCAAAGTTGACTAACTGACGTTTGATTTTAAAAATGAGCGAAGTGTCATCTGCGAATAATACTATCTTGTGATTATCCCTTATGTGATAAGGTAAATCATTTACATAAATTAGAAATAAGAAAGGCCCAAGAATTGAACCCTGCGGAACGCCCATGGTGACCGCAGATCCTGCAGATTTCTTGCCATTAACATCGACCCTCTGGATTCTGTTGTTCAGATAAGAAGTCAGAAGGTCAAGAGCCTTGTCCCTCATACCATAGTGGTACAGTTTCCTGGTGAGTGTATCATGATGTACGCAATCGAAAGCCTTAGACAAGTCGCAGAAAATGCCAAGAGCATCCTGCGACTCCTCCCAGGCCTCGAATATGCTCTTCAGTAATTCCACGCCCGCGTCTGTAGTTGAACGACCCTTTGTAAAACCAAACTGTTTCAGATGAAGTAGATTATATGCATTGAAATGTCCTAACATTTGTTTTAAAATTAATTTTTCAAAGATTTTGCTCAAAGTAGGTAATATTGAAATAGGGCGAAAATTTGTGGGATCAGTTGCGCTGCCAGATTTGAACAATGGAATCACTTTGCTAAGTTTCATCAGATCAGGAAATACACCAGATGCAATACAAGAGTTAAAAACGACTGCTAAAAAGGGTGAAATTACATCAATTATTGAGGACACGGTATGTACTGATAATCCCCAAAGGTCAGCAGTTTTTTTTACATCAAGATTTTTAAAAGATTCTATAATGTCTTTAGCAGTAATAACTGTGAATTCAAAAAGTTTGTCACATTCTGGTACACATTCTTTAAGTATTGAGTAAGCAGAAGTAGAGGACGACGATGACAGAGTTTTGGTTGTTAAAATAGGAATATTAGTAAAAAAAAATTCAAACTCAGTTGCCACCTCCACGTCTGCCTTAATATCTACATCATTAATTTTTAGATGGAAGTCACGATTCCGTACTGTCGTTCTTCCCGTTTCTGAATTAATAATATTCCAAGTTGTTTTAATTTTATTTCCAGAAGATTTTATTTTATTTTTAATGTGTATGGCTTTTGCTGAGGAACAGGCTCTTTTAAATTTTTTTGAATATTTCTTAACAAATTCTTTAAAAGTTTCATCATAGTTATATGTTTTTTCAAAAGCTTGTACTTCTCCATTTTTACAAGCTTTTATTTAACTTGCCGTTAGTTAGTTAGTTAGTAAGTATGTATTGATCAAATCTTGCAAGCTGAATTAAAACCACTTCCTCTTACCCTACGGAGTTGACAATTTTCGACTTGATTTATAATTTTCATGAGCATTTCTTGCTGAGCATGAGGTCATGGGTTCGATTCCTAGGTCGGGCAAAGTGTTATTGGGTTTTTCTATCTGAAATTTCTCAGTAGCAGCCCGGAGTCTGGATTTGAGCCCGGTTGATGGCAATAGGCTCGCCCCCTATTACATGGGACTTAAAAACATAACTGGCGAAATGTGGGTGAACCTGCTACGGGGACACCTCTGCCCAACCCTCCGGGGAAACAAGGCGTGATGTTATGTTATAATTTTCTTAGTCCGACCTCAGTATAAGTACGTTTTTTTTTTACAAATAAAAAGTTGGCAACCTTAACCTTATAATGAAACTGTGTTATTTTGCAGATGAGTATCACAGCAATGGGGATCCAGCTAAGCTTGTCACAGTGTACAAGAGATGTTCTGAAAACGGCAACTGTAAGGATATCCACCATTTGGAGATAGCACTCAATGATTAAATAATTCGACGATTGGAAATAAATGGTTTTTGGGACGAAGTACTTTATCGCCTGTATACCATAATATATATACAAACTTGGTGAGAGCTAGACCAAAAAAAAGTGTAATATTTTGACCGTTACGACACTTTTGTTACGGAACAGTGTCGTGATGGTCAAAATGTTACACTGTAAAAGCTAAAGGAACTTCGTTCCAACCGGGTGTCGCACGACACCTCTCGACTGATTTTGTATTGAAAGAGTTTATATTGTAACTAAGTAACAATGCACAATGTTAAAATCTACAGTAGATTTTCATTCCACACTTTTAAAATAAATTATATTGCTTGTGATAAAATTGTTTTCTTATATTCAAATACTTAATCTTGCCACGTGAGCAGCGGGTAGGTACACTCTGGTCAAAACTGAGTACCGCAGAAATTCTCAGTATTAAACCGACGGTCACCCATCCGCAGACTAATCGCGGCAAGCGTACCTTTACCTTCATCGATCGACTCGTGCGGTTGTTACCTAGCCACGAGTCCCTCTATTATCCTGCATGCTAAATACAGGGATGAGGCAAAAGTAATGTCGTAACGTGAATTAGCTGCCATATTGTAGAAAATTAAAAAAATCTGTTTTCAAGGAAAGATTTTTTAAAATTGTGTTAAGTCAAATTGATGACATTAAGAGCCTGTTTTACGTGTGTTGTCTCTTACACGAGAAAAATAATCACCCTCCAATCTAAACGCTTCATCATAAGGATTATTTTCTGCTAAATAACATAGTGTCACAAATAAAAGGAAGATCATGAATTTTAACATTTTGAATACAAAATTAATCAATTTATCAAATGCTCAAAATGAGTCCCTTCCTGTTGAATACAAAGTCGCACTCTTTAGATTATTTTGCTGCCTGTCGATTTTTAATGTCGAATAATACGTCTAAGTTCTGCTTGTAGCTCGTGGACACTTTCATACTGGTTCTTGTAAACTAAATTTTTTACATAACCCCATAAAAAATAACCTAACGGGGTTAGATCTGGGAATCTCGGCGGCCATCTTATTTGTCCATTTGTCTCGATCCAGGGATGAAAGTGTTCATTGAGATAGTCGCTTGTTCTGTGACTGTTATGAGCCGGAGCCCCATCTTGCTGAAAAGTAAGGATTTGTCGTTCTGCAACCGGAAGATTATTAATCTCATTTTTCAAAATCTCAAGTATTTCTAAATACCTTTCCGTATTCAAATGCCCTTCGTAAAAATGTACTAAGAGGACCCGGTTTTTTACAATCTACCTACAGTTGAACGAAAAACGCACTTAATTATTAGTCTCGCGGATACGTAAGGGATTCTCCCTGGACCAAATGCGATCATTGTGTCGGTTGTACATACCATTATTGCTGCTGAAGTTTGTCTCGTCTGACCAGATATTTAGAAAATGCTGATCCTCTGGGATGAGCCTCTCGATTTCATAGCAGAAAATAAGTCGTCTTTCAGCATCACCGGGCAGTAATTTTTATCCTAATCGCACTTCAATGTAACTTTTGACTTTAACTTTGCAGATTATCCACCAACCGTTTCATAATAAATCGAGATGGTGTATTTCTATCAGGATATCTTTCGCGGTGCCATTGTAAGGCTAATGTTATGTTTTTGTGGTTCAAAAAGTATACTTCCATTAGATCAAAATTATTTAGATACGCCATGGTTATGTAAAAAAATCACAATACAATGCAAAAATCCTACAATGAAAATCACATAAACAAAACAATAAAAGTTTGAAAATGGAACACATTTTTGAATTATTTCTTTATAATCAGCCAGCCGCATTGCGATGGACAAAATAATTTACGCGTCTTTCGGCTCAGGATACGGCTCGATTTGTTACATACAACCAGGTACCTACTAATTACGTATCTCTTTATCATTGTATCATGCAATTAAATAATTATAATAGGGAAATGATGCGTACTTCTCAAGTGAGACATTTATTAGTAATAGGTACTTATGATAATGTCAGTTGTATGTCCTTACGGCAATGTCAGCTTTTCATTTTTCTAAACAAAATTTGACATCAAATGTTAAAATTCATGGTTTTCCTTTTATTTGTGACACTATATTATTTAGCAAAAAATAATCCTTATGATGAAGCCTTTCGTTCGGTATGATAAAGCTACGGGGTGGGGATCCTGCCGTTTTGCCGAAAAGATTTTGCCAAATTTTCATTACCCAAACAAATTTTAGCAACCTTTTTTTATACCAATGTAATATTTGGAATAAATTTAGTACGCACATTTTCATTTGGTCAAATGTTTACTTGGCAGATTGTTACCAAGGATAATGTCATTAAGGCTTTTGGTCTTTAATCAAATGATTTATTACAGCAAACAATATTTAGACAATAAACGTTTAGTCAAATGACGTTTAGTCCAATGATTATATAGAATGATTTCATTTTCTGGCAAATAACTTAAAGCCCATAAACATTTTACTTGTTTGTTAAATTTGATGTCATTTGCGTATTTCTTTGTAAGCTTTTGTGCTTGAATTTGTCTGAAACAAGTCAAATTTATGGTTACTAGACATTAGGTTATTTATGGAACTAGTTACAGTAGGTTATTAATTTAAAAAAAATGGTTAGGTTAGGTTAGGTTAAAACTGTGACCGCCTACGCGGCCAGAAACGACAATTTTGCGTAACATATGTTATACCAAATGAAATATTTGACTAGATAAAAAATGGTGAAAGTACCAGTTGGTGAACAAGTTATTATTCAAACGTTCACTTGCCAAACATAGGTTTTCGTAACAATTATTTGTAAAGAGATTTTTTGGTAAGTAATAATTTGGGAAATGAAATTATGCGAACATTTGTTTGGGAAGTGATAATTTAGCAATTTCTTTTCGGTAAAACAAGGGAGACCCAGCTACCGGGTGATTATTTTTCTCGTGTAACGGGTTTGATTCCCGGTTCAACCATGTAATTATTTAAAAATCTATGAATGCATTTTAAATTGTTTTTTTAAATTCAAATAATGTTTTCTTTCAGTAAAATGTTCCATCTACAATATTCAAGGTACTTTCCCTCCATGTGGCATATCCGTGGGACGCCCTGTATGCCCAGATGCTTATTTTTTTGTTAATTTTTGTCTTTTATTCGAAGTGAAACATCTGAAAACCAAAAGATTCAAAAGTGAATAATGAATTCATTTGTGAACCGATCCAACGATGTAGGATTTCGGCACTCAGATCTTCCATTCGCCTACCGAATGATCGGAAAATGAAATGAAAGGAGTAAATGATCATTCTTAAATGTTGTCGGTGTCGTGTGAACGTGGAATGAAACAAAACTGAACCTTGATGACTGAACCATTCACTTGAGTGAAGCCTTTGATATCGGCTGAAGTAAAGTCAGCGTCGCAAACGAATGTGAAAACTATCCGTATAGCATTAAGATTCACATTCGAATGAAACGCTTGCTCATATTCATAACGAATACGAACATAATCAAAACGGGTTTCCTTACTTTATTACTTTGTCTACTGCCGTTGAAACGTGTAATGTTCACGCACAGTTATTTCATCACGACACGGCGAGGATTTTGACGTGAAATACTAGATTGTTATACAAGGACCGAAAGGAATCAATTCCCGCGAGGGCGGCTATGGTCCGAGTAGGAATTGATGACTTTCACCCGTGTTAAACACTCTACTTTTCATTTCGAAATTAAGGAAGTAAAATCTTGTAGTTTTTCTAAAATATTAATTGATATTAGTAACATGAGCATTCTAGTACATAATAGTCTTTTTAAAATTTTAAATATGGAACACACCGCGTCACCGCCTCGGGTCGTCCCGCTCAAAGGTATTTTTTTTATTCACACTGGCCATTTATACACTGACAAGACTGCAACATTTCTTTTTAAATCGATAGTTTTCTAAAAGGGGGGCGTTACACTATCATAAAAATTACTATCTTTAAAATTGAGAATTTAATTGTGAAATACACATATTATGGGTAATTTGTGAACTTCGTAGATAAGTATAAGATATAATAGATAATGTATAATACATTATCTATTATATCTTATACTTATCCCCCTAAGGAGGAAATACCCAAAATAAATGTCTATTTTACAATTTCATTATATCTTTGATCATAGATATGATAGTGTAATATCCCCGTTAGTAAAATTTTTCGTAGCCGACTACCTAACCAAATTCAGTTCTATTTTTAAAATTCATTCCCGCCCTAGAGAGGGAAGCAATTACTATGAGTCCTTCCTGCCCAAGGTTGGGGAACAGCGTCTTCCACCCGCTACTCGGATCAAACAAACGCTACTTTCCGAGTATGAGAAATGAAAAAGTATTTTCGCCTGTCGTACTGAGGCGGCTGCACGGCAGAAAACTTCAAGGTCTAATTCTGCTTTGACCTGCGGCGGCATGTACATCGCCACATGCGAACTACGCATCAAAGTCCTGCGCCCTATTTAGTAAAACTATCAAATTGTAAATTGTAGATGACTCTAAAATTTTATAAATTTTTGTTTTTTTATTTATTTTCATATTTATTTAGTGAAATAGACGATGATTTATAACGAAAACGAGCGCGTTTAATTTCATGAACAGACCTTTGGGCGTTCATTATTTATGGAAAACTACTGGATGTATCTACTCAAAATAAAATTATTTGAATTATACAATAAATTATCTATACCTGTACGGTTTCTATTTTGCCATTTTCATACTACGTAAGTAATTTATGTACGCCCAAATATGAGTTCAAATTAGTGTTGACATATGGAAGTTTCGACAGTCATAACTTCCAAACCAATACTTTTTTCCCAATTCTGCTTCCATACAGGGCTAGATAATGACGAGGCAAATTTGATTTATTTTTTAGTTTTGTACGTACACCGTCATACATACGAGTAATCACCATACTACGTTTGTATGGAAGAATGACCGACTAGTGCACCCTTAAGGTGGAACTAGTTGATATTGTTTCCATACAAATTTCGGGGGGGTTTTATTTCACTGTTTGACATTGTGTATCTAAAGTTAACATGATATCGTTTTGTCTCATCATTAATTTGTCTGCGCGGAAGCAGAATAGTAAAATAAAAAGCTATTAAAAAGTTATGAGCCCACAAAGATTTATTTTTCTTGCTAATTTTACGCAACTTTGGGCGAAATCTATATCTAATGTCAAAGTCTGACTGATCTCTCAACGCACAGCTCAAACCACTGAACGGATTGAGCTGAAATTTGGCACACAGGTAGATAATATGACGTAGGCATCCACTAAGAAAGGATTTTTGGAAATTCGACCTTTAAGGGGGTAAAAAGGGGGATTTTGTTTGTATGATAAATCTTATTCCTTGAGTTAATAAACTTGAAACTTGGCACGAATACTTATCTATGTAAATTACAAACTTTAAGAGAGGATTGGGAGGTGTTAAAAACACAATTACGCGCGGTCTGATTAACTCAAAACTCGGTATTTATACTTAAGACTGAAAATAAATTAAAGCTTATATCAAGATTTTGTGAAAATCTACCCCTAACGGGGTGAACAGGGGTATTCATTTTTACAGGGGAGAATTTTACTGTGTGGCTTGGTTAACTTGAAAATTGGTATAAATGATCAATAAGTCAAAATATGAAAACGTCACAATAGACTTTTCTTTAATTATTATCACGCTATTTGTTACGGAGGATGAGCAATATTATAATAAGTTTGTATTCTTCTATTGTTTACCGCAAACTGTAAAAAGGCTAGCCAATAGGTTGGAATATTGCAGATAGTTACGGATTTAACCTTTTAAAAGATTATCATCACGCAATAGCTTTATGGATCTAAGCAGTCAATCATAACATATACAGGGTGGATTTTGAGATGGGGCAAACTTAACCGTTGTCGCTACAAGAAAACAGTCTTAGGAGACTGTCCTAACTTTATGAAACATTTTGATCTGCATTCACAGATTATGAAAAATAATTACAATCAGAAAGAAAATGGCCAATTTTCTCAAAAACTTTTTCGATGCCAGTACATCCTATTTCTTATTTCTAGGGTCAAAAAACTATATCGGGCCAACTGAGGTTTGAGTACAAGAATGTCAGTCTGTATGTTACCTTTTCCACTGAACAGATTTCGATAAAATTTGGCAAGATGATAAATGGCATCCTAGGGTAGGGCTACTATTTGTCTTAAAATAATCCCAAAAGGGGGTGATATAATATAGGAGATAAAAGTTTCCTTGCCAAACTTCATGCTGTTAGGTCAACGGGAAGTACCATATAGGCTTTGTTTTATTTGCGAATGTCAACATAAATATGCGGTACAATAAAATTGCCGTATTTTTAAATTGCGTAGATGTGGAAGTTTGATTTTCTTTACAGCTCCAAGGGACCGTAGATCTTAGTTTTTGATATCTATTTCAACTTGATGCCTCCACGCGTTCCTGAGAAAAAGGGTCTTCACAGACAACGAAGTCATCCTTTAATGGTTTCAACTTTTCATTTTGAGTGCGGAACCCTAAAACAGATTTATTATCTGCCTGTTACCTTTTCATGTCGTAACGGCTGAACGTATTTAGATGAAAGGCATTCGGATAGGCCATAAGCTGGATAGAACATAGGATACTATGAATTCAGGTAGCATGTTCCTGTGGGATGTTTTCCGACATCCACACGGGCGAAGCCGCGGGCAAAAGCTAGTTAAGTAAAAAAAGAAGAGTAAAATCTCAAAAACAAAGTCGGCACCGATAAAGCTTAATTATCGAAGACTTCAATAAATTTCATTTGAACCTCTTAAGGGGCATTGCACTCACCATTCAAACAACTTTTACTAAAGGACCAATAATGTAATCGCGAAAAAATAATCAGCTGACCCATACATTTTGACGAATTTTGTAAACATTAATGTACTGAACAGTAGAATTTTTTCGCGATTTCCTGACCTACGCCATAACCGTGGCGCAATTTAAGCTACGTCTCAGAGTCGTAGCGCAGCCTGGGCTACATCGTAAAGTCGTAGCGCAGCGTTAGCTAAGTCGTAACGCAGCGTGAGCTAAGTCGTAGCGCAACGTAAGCTATGTCATAGAGTCGTAGCGCAGATCAGCTACGCCATCCAGTCGTGGCGCAATGCTACGTCATAGAGTCTTATCTCAGTATGGTCAAATAGGTAGATTTGACCTCTACAAACTTGTTACTAGATAACACGATACCCATTCGTAAGACTGGTTATCAGACTTTCGGGCTTCTGACTTGTAACGAGTGTCAAAGATCTACGAATGACAGCCGGGACCAACTGCTGAACGTGCTTTCCGACGCACGGAGGGGTCTTGATATGTAAAGATGGTTACCCATCCACGGATGAACCGCGGCAAGCGTAGCTTTTAACCTGATCGGTCGACCCGTGCGGTAATACAAGATAAATGAATAAATGAATAAAATACAAGATCAATACATGATAAATTACTAAGTAGTGCCATCATCTAACTAATATTATAAATACGAAGGTGAGTTTGTTTGTTTGTTACGCTTTTACGCTGAAGCGGCTGAACGGATTTGGCTGACATTTGGCACATGACCTGAATTGGGACTTTTTATACCGATATTCCCACGGGATCCAGACTAATGCGGGTGAAACCGCGGGGCGCTGCTAGGGATAGTATAAGTAGTAGCTATGTACAGTAGTATGATGCAAAACAAGGCCCAAAATATTCCAAATACAATAAAAATGAACATACTACACTCTCTCTCTTCAGTTGAGTTGACTCTTTCAGGTTGAGAAGACATTAAAACCGTGTTGTTACAAAATACTTGGAACACGAACAAGACAAACTAAAATAAACTGTATCTCTCTACTGGTTCAATTTGAGCATGGAGAAATTTGTACGATACTGTATAGTCAGGCGAAGCTGCTTCTGACCGCATCAAACGTGAAATGGGACGAATTTTGCGGTAAGTTAAGAGATGGTTTTAATTTAATTAATGTATCTGAAAGAATTGTGTTTTTAGACACGCCAGTTAGGGGTTTACATAAACTCATGCCTTGTTTCCGTAGGGGTATGCAGAAACTACTTAGATGCAATAACACAATACAATCATTGAAAACTCCTTTTGCTTCATTTACGTCACTTTGGCATCACTGTTGACAGTAAATTACAATGGGGCACACACATAGAAATATTGTCAGGAAGGCTAAGTTCGGCCGCCTATGCTGTTAAAAAAATTAGACAGATAACTGACGTAGATACAGCCAGAACTGTTTATTTTAGTTATTTTCATAGTCTTTTGTCATATGGGATTCTTCTCTGGGGAACCTGTGCGGACATTAACACTATCTTTGTTCTACAGAAAAGGGCTGTTCGAGTCATTTACAACCTAGGTCCAAGAGATTCCCTTAGAGAAAAATTCAAAGAAATAAATATTCTGACTGTACCTCACAATATATTTTTGAAAACCTATGGTATGTACACAAAAATATATCAAATTTTAAGAAAATGTCCGATATTCATAGTTTAAATACCAGGAATAAACACAATCTTGCTGTACATCACACACGTCAGTAAGTAGGCAACTCGTTCATGGGTATATGTTTACGCTTTTACAACAAACTTCCCATTGACATTTTATAGTAAAGCTTTCTACTAGTGAAATAATTGTTTAAATCGGTCCAGTAGTTTTTGAGATTATTCATTACAAACTAGTCTTTATAATATTAGTTTAGAAAATACCTGAACAATTAAAGTATGCTTAACAAGACTTCTAATTTTCTCAACTGTTTCTAGGGAGACGCAGTAAGCGAGGAAGAAACATCATACTGTTCTAACCTAACCTAACCCAAATGCTACCCAACCCAAACCCAACTAATCTAACCCAAATAAATAAAGTCATTATATTTCGCATAACACAAAAAGATCCATAAATTGTTAGAAACATGTTTGCACTTAAATCTAAATAGTTAGATAATAACTTAAAACTACAGACTCATTGAATATTAATTCAAATGTGAACTATAGAAAATGTTCATTATAGCATATAAAATTACGTAAAATGAAATTATTTCAATAATTCATTCATTCATCGTTAAAAAAAGTAGAAATGTTTGGTAATCTTTTGAATTGAATGATTACTGTATACATATATTTGTGAGACTTATGTATAATACCATGTTCTGGTCATAGGGTGTATTTGGGACAAAATGTTTACATTGTTTAAAATAAATCGTAAACTATGTTCTGTACCTGTACCGTGGATACAATGATATGAAACGAATGACTGGAGAGAGACTTCAAAGGGAACGGCAAAAGTGGCGTAGTGTAAACTGGCTTATTATTGATGAAATATGGTGCCATATTTAACTCTACGTAACGTTAATCTTCGTTTACAGCAATTTAAGGAAAATGAAGCATTGTTTGGTGGAATTAATATTCTTCTTTTCGGAGATTTGATGCAATTGCCACCGGTGGTGTCTAAAACAGCTCCCGGGTCTTATTGCTTCCGTCAGCCTCAAAATTTGTCAGGAGAAATAAATCTATGGCATCTTTTTAGGTTTTGTGAGTTACCTCAAAATATGAGGCAAACTGGTGACAATCAATTTGTGGATATTTTAAATAGCCTTCGAGTAGGAGAATTAACGATGAAACAATTATCAGTCTTAGATGGCCGTAGAATACCGCTTACAGGACCTTTCGACGACGGAGAAGCAGTGAGAATATATTCAACAATTAAACAAGTAGACGCTTATAATACCACTGTCACAGCAGAGTTAAAAAAACATGCAAAAGTCTATACAATGAATGCCGTAGACATTTCATTGGAAGCTAAAACATACGGTCAACCTCCACGAAATGAGTACATAACTAATGATCCCAATAGAACAGGTGGTATACCAAATGTGCTGGAAATCGGTAAAGGATCACGAGTGATGTTGAGGCGAAGTTTGAATATTAACCATGGACTCGTCAATGGCGCTATGGGAGTAATTCGTAAAATCGAATGGCCTGCTCTGCGCAGAGAACAGTTGGCAATTGGAGAACTTCCCCTGGCTGTATACATTGAGTTTGATGACTCAAATGTAACAGGTAATCATCCCGGTGTTGGTGTGCGCATTGAGCCATCTACGACCGAGTTTGATGCTTCGCGTGGTAAAGGCAAAGTCGAGCGGCGTATGCTTCCTTTAATCCTATGCTGGGCTGTAACAGTACATAAACTGCAGGGAACAACTTTAGACAGGGCCGTTGTTGATTTAAGCAGTCACCTTTTCGCTAAAGGTCAGGCGTATGTAGCGCTAAGCAGAGTAAGATCTCTCTCGGGCCTAGCTATCAGCTCACTTGACCCTAAAAAGTTGTTAAACTCACCACATGATCAAAATTCCCTTAAAGAATTAGACCGTCTACGAAATCTGCATATAGAAACATAAAGAAACCCGCGTAGAACTTTTTCTTCTTCTTTATATTGAAATAGGCATCGTTGTTATCCATCATGGGCCTGCCAATTATTAAAAGGTGATAGATAAATTCGTCGCATTTGTAAAAATCATCCTATCAAAATGTGGTAAGTAACTGCTGTCGGAGGCATACCTACGTGTCTTGAACTTGCTGCGAGTGTTGCTGCATGATCGACTATTTTCTCTGTTATTAGACAGTCGGATTTGCCCCCTTCTTCTTCATTTCTTATCGTCGTTAAGTCGTTGTAAGCGTTTCCTTTTTGCATTACTAGTGCAATTTAAAAAAACCGGCCAAGTGCGCGTCGGACCACGCACAATGAAGGGTTCCGAACATTGTAGTTGAAATACATTGTCATGTTCTCCCATACATTCCAACTGCAAATATAATTTTGTACGCACAATATTGAGAGATTTACCATGTTATTTTGAGACTTTAAATGGTGCGAGGTAAGTCCCCTGGTCATGATGGTCTCAGCATTGAGCACTTGAAATATGCTGGTTTCCATTTGTCTCGAGTACTTGCTATGTTTTTCAGCTTATGTATGAGCCATTGTTACCTACCCGATGAACTTATACATACCGTGGTTGTTCCGATTATAAAAAATAAGACCGGGGATGTTTCAGACCTGGCGAACTACAGGCCCATCTCGCTGGCTACTGTGATAGCTAAAGTGCTGGACAGTCTGCTTGACAAACACCTGGATAGGCAAATGGAAATTCATGATGCTCAATTTGGGTTTAGACCTGGCCTTTCAACCGAGAGTGCCATCCTGTGCCTCAAGCAGACTGTGCAGTATTATACAGCCAGGAAAACGCCGGTCTATGCCTGTTACCTGGACTTGTCCAGAGCATTCGATTTGGTATCATATGATGTATTGTGGCAAAAGATGAAAAATGAAACAGATGTGCCAAGTGAAATTGTTTCAATGTTAAGATATTGGTACTCGAGTCAAAGGAATGTTGTGCGGTGGGCAGGTGCACACTCGGACGTGTATGGGTTGGAGTTCGGGGTGAGGCAGGGGGGGTTAACCTCTCCTCGTCTCTTTAACCTATATATGAACGAGCTGATCGGCGAGCTCAGCAGAACTGGCATCGGGTGCCATGTAGACGGTCAGTGCGTCAATAATATCAGTTACGCGGACGATATGGTGCTGCTGAGCCCATCGATCGGTGCCATGCGCAGGCTGCTAGATATTTGTGGAAAGTATGCAGGAACACATGGACTCAGATATAATGTGAAGAAGAGTGAGGTGATGGTGTTTAAGGCTGGTAATAAATCATTTGCTAATGTGCCTCCCTTGTATCTTCAAGGTGCCAGCTTAAACAGAGTGTGTAATTTTAAATATCTGGGTCACTGGGTCTCTGAGGATTTATGTGACAACATTGAGTTGGAGAGGGAGCGCAGGGCGCTGTCTGTGCGCTGTAACATGCTGGCCCGCAGGTTTGCACGGTGTACAGAGCAAGTTAAAGTGACATTATTTAAGGCTTTCTGTCAATCTTTCTACACCTGCAGCCTGTGGACTAAGTACACGCAGCGTACTTACAGTGCTCTGCGAGTACAATATAATAACGCATTCAGGGTACTGTTCGGACTGCCGCGCCACTGCAGCGCTTCGACAATGTTTGCTGTGAAAAGCGTGGATGGTTTTCATGCCATCATGCGGAAGCGCTATGCATCCCTAATGAAGCGCATGCGGACCAGCTCGAACAGCCTTCTGAGCGTGTTCGTGGGCCGCTGGGACTCGCCGATGTGGCGGCACTGGATGCGACTACACACTGAAGGTGGTCGTGTCCAGGGTTTGGCATAAACTGGCACTCCTGTGCGGTGCCATTTTACGATTATTTTAATTTTAATTTAATTCAATTTTATTTTATTTTATTTTTCTTTTTGTACTAACAATATCTTTATAAGGTTTGTGTTACTAACAAAATATGGACTACACGTCTGAAATAAATGTCTTATTATTATTATATTATTATTATAGACTTCTTATAGATTTACCTGTAATCTATGAGTAAAGAACCATTCTCAGTAGTTTCAGAGATAAGCCATACCATTTTTTTATTTTCTTATTTGCCCCCCAAAAGTGACCCCCATATTCAAAATTCATTTATTTACGTTACACGTCCGTGTTTGGGTCACAGAAATACATATGTGTTCCAAATTTCTCAACTTTTCTAATGGACCGACATTAGATTCGCAGCAAATTAGCTGTGACAGACACACAGACAGACAGACACACGAGCGATCCTAAAAGGGTTCCGTGTTTTCCTTTTCCATTAATGCGACATTTATTTTGAGCCTCACAAATAAATGAAAACCACTAATTCCAGTTGACATGGAATCATGAAAGGTAAAAAGCAAGGTCTCAAGGCACAAGTACAGGAAAAATTCCGAAAATCGTGAATTGTTGTAGTAATCCCGACTAAACGGGTTCGAATTGGCTGCAGAAACTAAGCTAGGGCGCCCAGACCATATGAGTTAGGTTAGCTTAGAACTGAAACCAACCGTGCTCGAGCCGTGCGAGTGCTACATCCCAGTTGGTCGCAGTCACTTGGCCATTTAGTATTTTTAGGACCCCAAAATAGGAATTATTCGAGGTTTACAGAGAGATGCACAGTCAATGTACATGTATATTAGAGTGTTGAAGCTACTAGCATAAACCCGCGACTTCGCGAGAAAAAAAAATTAACAAATCATTTCTGTATGGGCACCCCTTTAGGTCATGCATAAGCTATTCGTATATGAAAAAATATTTGGCCTAGGTCTTAAGGGGGAGGCGTGAAAATTGATTCGCTATTACAATGTATATAATATATATTAATGAAGATGATAAAAAAAATAGAAGCGCAACATTGGAATTACTAGAGGTTCGATTAAAAATACATGCCAAAGTAAAATATATTTCACAAAACTAGCAATATTTGTTATGACAACATAAATAGAACTTGAATTTTAATCTAAAAAAAAATATAAAAAAATTATGGTACAAGGTGCGTTCCGAAATTGAAAACTAGTAAAAATTAGTTTGGGGGATTTTATGATATATGATGTTTTTTTTTTTTTAAATATTCTGTTTAATAATGATATTGTAAGTTTTTTTACACGTCATTACACAACACACACGACATTCAATCTCCGAACTAATTGTTGCCACGCCTATAGAACATAATAATATTGGGCATTCTGTATCACAGGGATCCTTCCGTTTTGCCAAAATTATTTTGACAAAACTTCATTATCCAAACAAATTTTAGCAACCTTTTTTAAACCAATGCAATATATTACCAAGGATAATGTCACTAAGGCATTTGGTCTTTAATCAAATTATTTACTACAGCAAACAATCTTCAGACAATAAACATTTAGTCAAATGATTTGTTATGACAAAAAATATAAAGGCAAAAATAAGATTACATGATCTTTATGTGCTTGAATTTGTCTGAAACAAGTCAAATTTATGGCTACGGACGACGTACAAAGAACGAGCTGCTACCAGAACTGTAGGTTAAGTTAGAATCCATTTAATATTATATAATATTAATTGCAATGTATAGTTGTTAATTTCTTAGAGATTAGTGAAATTTGCAATGTAACACGCTTAAATCTTTTTTTAAATCGAAACAGCTAGGTTAGGTTAGGTTAGAACAGTGACCACACAACGGCCAGAAACGGTACTCCCTTTCTTCTCCTAAAAATGTTTTGTCCGAAATACATTATCTACAAAACGTTTCCTATAAATCTCCTAATTTTGCATGAAATATATGTCCTAAGTATTGTATTCTACAATTTGTTTTATTCTGAATGTTCATTTATAATAAAATTGATAAAAATTAGCTTTTAGTGACAGAAACGAATCGCTGTAAATCCGACTCCATGCGTTCTTGTCTGCCGTACCCCTAGAGTGTAATTTAGAATCGCGTAAGCGTGGAGGGGCGAGGCGGCCAGCGAGTTGAGAAGCACTAAGCTGCGATGATGAGCTTTAAACCATCTGCGACGATAAGCTCGCGTGGGACCGCCGGAGCCGTGTCAGAAACCATATCTGCAGCAGACTTTAAAAACATTATTATGTAAAATAAACATTAAATAATTTTAATTTAGAACTTATAACTACATAAAGATGCAAATTTTTTGTCATTGACTAAACATTTGACTGAATAGAAATGGCAAATTGAAAACTGACGATACTAAATATTTTGCGTAAAATATGTTATACGAACTGAAATATTTGATTTCATTAAAATTGCTAAAAGTACTAGTTGGTAAGCAAGTTATTGTTTAATCATTAACTTGCCAAACAGCGTTAGAATTATTTGTGAAGAGTTTATTTACTAAGTAATTATTTGGCAAATTAAAACTTCTTTAAGCGCGTTGGGCATTTTTGAGATGGGACTAAACCATTGATTTCGTGACATCGTGATGGCACCAGCTTTTGACCATTAAAAAGACATCAACGCGTTGATTACCGCGCTGCGTGGGGTAAAAGACACCAACGCGTTGATTACTACGGTGCCGATTTTTTTTTTAAGTTTACACTTCTGTCGGCACTCCCGGAGCGCCACTGTTTTTTTTATATTCTAGAATTTATTCCCGAAGATTGCAGTCAGTAAACCTTACCTTGTTTTATATATATTTTTCGTGCTATTAAAAATACACCGCATTAAAGTTTGCTTTTATGCAGAAGGACGGTAGATTGGATATTTTTTTATTTTTCTTACTGTCATACAGCAAAAATATTTATTGTATTTCAAAACTATTGCGATCTAGTTAGATTTCGGGAGCGCAAATGAAACGGAGTTTGCGGGGAAGTAAGAGTTTATTACGACCCGAGCTTTACAGAAGTTCATGTAAAACTAACTTAGCCTATCTTAATTCTAATACATCGCAAAACTTTCTCATAGACCGGTGGTCGGCCCACCCGCGGTCGCGCCACACGTCCTGTCACGTACGCCTAATCACAAAAGGTGCCAGGTCAGCGTCTAGACTCTACCACATACCACAGCGTTAGGCTGGGAACATAACTCCTCCCCCCTTAAATCAAAGTTATCGGAAAACAGGAGTTTTCCGAGAACTTTGTATAATTACAAATTAGAAACTACAATTATCACTTATGACAAAAAATAAAATGATCAAACTATTCCTATAATAAAGTCACAACTTGAAAATTGTAAAGTCAATCAAACTAATAGTATAGGTCTTTGATTAACTTGACCGTCCTCAGGTTGTGCGGGATTATCCTCAATAACTCTATCCCGCTCTTTACAGAATTTTCTTACAACATCTAAATACTTATATGTAATTACAGCTACCTACTGACAATAAAATGACTACCGCGTATAAGACATAAAGGGCGACAGTAACACTTTCACTTGTGGTTTCACTTTTCACTGTATTTGCACTATTCTTCAGAATATTATTCAGTTGGCGTATGTCATCCAAATTTACTCCCTTCAGATTTATAGGTTCGATCCTTGCTGCGTCACGAGTTAGATCTATCAAGTCAGGTAAGTTCAATAAGGGAACAGGCATATAATCCGTTTGTAGTGAGTAAGAGCGCCGTCCATGTATTTGAATATTATCTATAGAGAAATCACATTGTCCTCGTACCGCTAGCAGATATGTTCCTCGTATGCGTTCTTTTGTTTCATCATTATTACAAGTCTGTGATATGACTTGGTTGTGTTTTGAATACACTATCCAACTATTGGGACCAATTCTTTGAAGTTTCAGGGACTCAGATAGTATCTTACGTGGGAAACAGCGCGACAGATTGTCGTGGTATTTCATTAGTTCCTCAATGCAAGTTTCTTCCCCATATTGAATTAGTTTATCTTCAGAGCAGAGGTATTCTTCAGCGGTTATCTCTTGACACGGTTGATCAGTTGGACGATACCTTGACCCTTCTACTAGTAGGTAGGGAAATTCAGGAATAACAGCAAAGGTAAGATTTGAGGAATCATCTGAGATAGGAATGGAATACAGTTTATAGTAACTATAAGTTGCATTATAAATAAGTGGAACTTCGATTACAAAAGTTAATTCTTCGTTCTTAATGTAAGCTTTTACAGATAAGGATTCTTCTATGTTTATTAAATTTCGTTCATTTACAGGGTACATTAGATTATCATATTGGCTTATATATTTTAACACTTTCAACAGTTCGCTAGGATTCATTACGGCCTTATGTAATACTGATAATTTACTGAATGCAATGGCCGTTTCAAGTTCGCTGAGTTTTATATCAAGTGTTCTAAAGTTTACAATAAATTGGTTTAGTAATCCGAAGACATAGGTCATATAAATTGAGTGATTATCTTTCTTAGTGAGATCGGTTCCAAGACCTTCAAGTAATTTAATGCGTGCGTCTATTATTTTTGTATTTTCATTGATTATTTCGGTAGAATTCAGAAAATGATCCAACATTTTAGATATCATCGTAAATTTGTTAGAAATTGCTTGTTCCTCGGTCTGAATACTACTGATTATATTGTCATATCTGACTGCATCTTCATGATCAAGATTACCCGTTATAATTTTGATGATAGAGCCAAGAGGGTTTACAATACCACGTTTGAATCTTTTAGATGGAATTAATTGCTGTAATTTTTCTAGAGTCTCATTTTTTATGTACTCCACCTGTATTTTAAGGCTCCTGAACTCATCCGCATACGATTTACTTGGGTGCAACATTTGGCTAAATTCAGAATATTTTTTAATATTAAAGGAAAGATCTGTACCAATGCATTGGAGGTTGATTATTTTAACAATAGACCATTTATCATATTGCATAAATGCTTGACCTAATTTCGATTAGATACAATTTCTATCGCTTGTCCTAATTTGCTAAAGGCATCGATTAAAGTTAAATAGTATTTTGATTCTATACTGAACAGATCTATAAATATTTCTGTGTGAGCTGCAGTACAGGTTTAATTGGTTTTCTGTCATACTTAGAGGTTTTACAACGATCACATGAGTTAATTATGGTGGAAACGGTTTCGGATAAATGTGGCCAATGATAATTACGACGGATTCTTTTAACAGTTTCTGTAATGCCGCGATGACAGGTCTTGCCTTCATGTAACTTAATCACAATGGCTTTCTGTTCCTGTTCATCTTCGACGTAAATAACGCGCTCGGTACATTCATAAAAATTAACCATATCTTTCTTAATAATGAAATTATAATATTACTAAAGTGTTTTCTGTGTTCTGGATTCTCAAAATAAATGAAATATTTAATTTTGGGTTTTATATATTCTTTTAAAAATGTTTTGATATGATCTTGATTATGAAGAGGCAAAAATACTTCCAACACTTTTTGTTTGTCCCTAGACAAGACTTTTACGTGGAGCTCATTACGAAACCAGCAAAAAACTAGTATTTGATTAGGTTTGGTGTCTATTGCTTCCTTCAATATCGGTATTCCATGGGATTCGAGATCTTCGGCTGAATGAACTGTTTGTATACTAGAAGGTTCAGAGAGTATAGGATAATTATTGGGTGATTGTTCCAAGTCTGTACGAGTATCGAAATCTAAATCTATGGTCATTGGGCTAGCTGTCGCGGTTCTTTCAGAGTCGGAAACAGAAATAGTCCTTGAGTCATCAGAATTTAGTGTGGCCACGTCTTCTACATAATTTTGAAGTCTACTTTCTTTTTCGTTTATGTTAGCAATCATTGAAATGTCGTCGGAAACGTTGGCTTCTCCCAGTGCTTTAAGTTGAATTCGAGATAGCGCATCTGCAGTTACATTCTGTTTACCATTTTTAGATATGACATTAAAGTCATATTCTTGCAACTGCAAGCGCCAACGCGTTAGCTTGTTATTAGGTTCCTTGAGTTGATACAGCCAGACTAACGGTCTATGGTCAGTGTAAATTATGTCCGTATAAATAAGGTCTAAAGATCTAGTGCTTCCTGTATCCAACATAAATTTACCGTTTATGTCGGGAATGGTTATATAAGGGTGTTTAAGATTAGCGTCAAACTTAAGTTCTATCATTTCGGGTGAACACGAATCAAATTTATTTGAAAATTTGGAACATCTTTTGCGACATCTTTAGAGTCTACTTTATTTTCAGCTGAATGCGAATCATCAGCCTTTTCAATAGCTTTGGGAATTTCAGTATTTGGGTTCTGATCCACGCAATCGTTGTTAATTTACATATTTGTATAGTCATAGTCACAGTATCTTAGATAACATATACCATAATCATTGTAATTGGGGTCATAATAGTACTGTTCATTACTGGTATAAAGCTCGTTAGTAGGAAAACTTTGTGGTTGCTTAACAGGTGCTGGAGCACTTCTCATTGTTACGTCACGATCACCCAATAAATTGTTAGGGGGGCGGTGGCTCGAAGGTTGTGGAGCTCTATAGCCGAATTGTCCTACTTGAGGTCTATAACCGAATTGTGCTGCTTGGGGTCCATAACCGAATTGTACCGCTTGGGGTCCATAACCGAATTGTGCTGGTTGGGGTCCATACCCGTATTGTGCTGCTTGAAGTCTATTACCGAATTGTTGAGGTTGTTTATTCCCAAGCTGCGGTAATTGCGGTCGAAAGCCTATTTGTTGATTCGGCATATTCGGACGTACAAAAACTTGGTTAGGTATACCGAATTTAAATTGAGTTTGATTTGCAGACGGCCTGTGGTAATTATGTTGCAATTGAGGTGCTGTAAAGGTAGGTTTCGGATTGTTTGAACTTGAATTAACGCCTTTTTCAGATGACGGCAATAACTGATGACCTTGTGGCCGATGTTGTAACATTTGGCTGCGTAAATTATATTGTTCCTGGAAATTAACCTCTTCAAGGACAAATTGTAAGGCTTCTACGATCGAACTTCAATCGATCGAATCGAATCGAATCTTTTTCAATCGAACAATCCGCACCATATGTTCCGGTAAATTGTACATAAAAACGTTAAGCGAAGTGTTATTATAAATTACTTTCTTAGCTTCTCTTAACGTAGCGGAACCGTTCTGATTAACCTTAGATATTAAAATAGCACGAATATCTTGTATACGGCTGCAAAATTCTAAATATGACTCATTTGTTTAATTTTTAGGGTTTCGAGCTCAATTGCCACGCATTCCTCACTTCTGGGATCACCAAAATGTTGGATCATTAAGATTTAAATTCAGAATAAGTTTCAAGGTCACCCTTTTCATTTAAAAGAGCCGCTGCTTTACCCTTTAATTTACTGTAATATTCTACATTAAAAATTCGTTTCGCTCTGAAGTCTCTTGATATTTTCCGATAACATATTCGCACTTTCGTAAAAATAAACTAAGTATATTAGTTTCACCATTAAATTCGGGAATTAATTTTAAAACATCTTGAGGTATCAAAGAATCTGGCAATTGCATCGGAAACGGAGTTTCAGAACGAACCGAAGGGGTCGCCCCTGCCGCCGCCGTCGCAGATAAAGGAATTTGACCTTGATTCATTTTAGACAACATTAAAATTAACAATGTAATTTAAATTGTAAAATTAAAAGATAAACCTCAATTTATATGTTAAATTACACCGTAGAATTAATAAAAATAGGCAGAAACATTAATGTTACTTGCCTCTTAAAAAAAAAAAACTAAATTAAACTAATTCTAATTACGTCTATCACAATAATAGTGTAGGGAATGAGGAAGGATGTAGAAGGTTACTCACATGCCAACCGCTTGATATATTATCACCATCTCTGCTAACCCACGTAATTTGCGCGTTATCTAAACTTATTTATTTGGTTCGAAGATTGCCCAATATAGAACGCCTCACTGATTTTAAGCACGACGACTATACGTATATAATCAGTAACCACTCGCGAAACACAGTCCACGCGTTCTCATGTATTTCACAGATTTTCACACTTGACTTTTCGCGGAGGAAAACTGTTTGCGGCAATCCTACCGGCTGCACCAGTTAGATTTCGGGAGCGCAAATGAAATGGAGTTTGCGGGGAAGTAAGAGTTTATTACGACCCGAGCTTTACAGAAGTTCATGTAAAACTAACTTAGCCTATCTTAATTCTAATACATCGCAAAACTTTCTCATAGACCGGTGGTCGGCCCACCCGCGGTCGCGCCACACATCCTGTCACGTACGCCTAATCACAAAAGGTGCCAGGTCAGCGTCTAGACTCTACCACATACCACAGCGTTAGGCTGGGAACATAACTATCTCGATATATGTTATGGTAATTAAAATGACTAGGTACTATAAATTGCAGTACATTCTTAAGTTCTAAAGGTGGACAAAAACTTTGTGCAAATGGATTCATTCATAACAAAAAAAAAAAGATCACACATGTAATAAAGTAAAGTTAATTAGATTTGTGAACGACAACGTGCGGAAAAAATTATGTGTCGTGCTGTAAGAATAGTCAACATGGAGATGGTTACAGACTGTGGTTAAAATATATGATGAGTAACATGATCATGATCCGGAATAACCGGAACCAACACGGCTGTCCGTGGCATCTATAACTGATAAAATCAAAACAGATTCAGAAAAAAAAAAACAGCTGGTCCATACATTTTGACCACGTTGGTCACTGTTCTGCTGTTTCAGAATCATGTACTGAATCCATGGTAACAGTTTTCGCGTCGATGTCCCGGCCGCCGGGAGCTAGATCCCCTCTATTGTTGGTGAATCATTTGGGTTAGATGAGGTTATAACAGTATGATGTTTCCTGATATTTACTTATTCATTACAGAATATTGGCTGAAAATGAATAAATATGTAAATTGGGTCAAATGAAAATTATACTAAATGTTAATAGAGCAAAAGAAGGTTATATGAAATATAACATCTGATCACATGAAATTAAGTAATTTGTTTTTATAACATATGAATTATATCAAGTGAACATTATTTCATGTGATATTTTATACTATCTGTTATTATGTCGTATATTACATGGGTGTGTAACTTTGAAATAATAACAAAAGCTCTAAAAATTTCATTTATACTTTTTTTAACGATGAAATGATATAATGAATTATTGAAATAATTTCATTTTACCTTATTTTATATGCTATAATGAACATTTTCTATAGTTCACATTTGAATTAATATTCAATGAGTCCGTAGTTTTAAGTTACTATCTAACTATTTAGATTTAAGTGCAAACATGTTTCTAACAATTTATGGATCTTTTTGTGTTATCCGAACTATTATGGTTTTATTTATTTATTTGGGTTAGATTAGTTGGGTTTGGGTTGGGTAGCATTTGGATTAGGTTAGCTTAGAACAGTGACCATTAACGCGCGAAGGCGAGCGAGCGAAGCGAGCGTGCCGCGGTAGCGGCCGCCGAGCGCCACATGCCCTTTATTGTTCGTGAATCATTTGGGTTAGGTGAGGTTATAACAGTATGATGTATGCTTACTGCGTCTCCCTAGAAACAGTTGAGAAAATTAGAAGTCTTGTTGATGTTGGGGTTAGGACCTCTGCCGGCCGGAATGTCACCGTGAAAACTTAGCTGAAAACATTGACACTATTGACAGATGACTTTACCTAACTAAGTTTTCACCGTGAGATTTTAACAGAATGGACCGGCTGGTATCATTTAATTTGTCTGCTATATCTCGGACTAACAAGTTTTTATTTAGAACTACAATTATTATTGATCATTAGTTTCTTTTCCAAAGATGTATACTCTGGATTATTTTTTTAGAAAAATGTCGGGAGGAGTGCTGCCAATAATGTTGTATATATAGTTTTTAATGGAAAATAAAAGCATTCTTTCTGTAAAATGTGTTTTACTATAACCCAATGACAAAAGTTTACAGCACACGCAGGTAATCACAACATATTGTTAGTAACTTTATCTATGTTAGGATAAGTACGGTCAGCACCGTCGAATATACTCCTGTTTTAAATATTTCAATTATTAATCAAAATATTCATAAAAAATCCGAACTGATATAAAAATTTAAAAAGCTGAAAAGCAATGGATTCGTGTGTCATTTTGTATAATTTTAGATAATAATACAATCAACATTGGTTAATAGACTTTACTGACTGTACATACGCGATATCTTTATTTTGAGTAGAGTTGGTGTTGAGTCGGTAAATAAGAGCTTAACTGCCGGATGTGGCTAGCGAACCCAGTAGTGATATTCTGGTGTGACTGACACTGGCATGGCCACCATCAGGGATTTTTGATAACACAAAAAATTAGTCGCTAATTCGTCGTAATTTGTCGCCCAATATCAGAATTTATCGGTCACTGGTTCAAAATTTATATATTTATATGAGTTTATAGGTGGCCGATCTGAGGAGCATCTCCCCAGCTTTGCCCAATTTAATTTCAAAAGCTAGGGCACCTAGCGAAGATCTATTTTCTTCCAAATGTTGTCGGTAATTAGTCGCAATTTTTCGCTAAGTCACAAATTTAGTCTGGTCTTAGTTTAGAAGATATGATGAGTTCAATTCTTAAGTAGGTTTAGTCCAAGAGTTAGATCGTAAAGTTTACGAAAAATCTTCGATCTAGCTCTTGGTCTATCCTAGGCATCCTAGCCTATCTCTTCCTTCATAATTGGAGACATGAATGGAAGGAGCCTTTTTTCAAGGAATGACAGCGCAGGTTAGAACAAAAAAAAAAAAAAAAACAGGAAACAGTGAAACACTGTTACCATACGTATACCACGGAATGGTGTATGTGTACACATATTCGTTAGTAGGAAACTGACAGGTGTCAATAACGCATTCTCTCACGACGAGTCGGACTGTATCATGTTTCATTGTGTTCCTTAAGAGTCCTATTACATTTTTTTACGGAAATTCGTAATTTTTGACGTTGTAATTTTCATTAACATTATGATATTTTAATTATTTAATTACAATAACGATAGTGCCATTCTCTTTCTTATAAGTTGGACTTACACATTATTTTCAAGTGATTTGCTGAATTGACGCGGAATATATAGTACTTTAATTTTATTTATGGTAATTTTTTCTTATTATATTGAGAAACGAAAACTAATGAAACGTATTCATTGTAGATAGAAGTTTTATACCTTATTAGTTTATTTGATAAAATTTTGTTTATTTGGAATATAATGGACGCTGAATCAAGTTATGTTTTTCATTTGTATCTGGATAATATGTATGTGGTATTCTTTATACCCTCGAAGCATCCAAACGCCTGGATGGATATAAAATAATGAGGTGTCTATGGATTCGTCTAAGCCGTGCAATGGTTATTGGCTAGGATTTAATTTAAAAAAAAAAACAAAATGGCGTATCTTAGGCGTCATTAGGTAATATTTAGAATATATTTTTTTTGTACCAGGGCCATGTGGGGTATCAAAATCAAGGGCTTGAGAACATGATTCCAAAAATATAACATCTATACATATAATAAAATTGTAGCGAAGTCAAAACTGTACATTGAATATTTTTGAAAAAAAGTAATAATTGATGCTACGTGGTCTGGCATCGATTCAATGTCGAAAAATATTTTTTACCGAAGACACGACTACAAAGAAAATTACTTTAATTTCGGAAGTCGGTGTCTTTTGACCAGTATTTAAGTTTTTTGCTACCGACTTCCGAAATTAAAGTTATTTTTCACTTTGTAGTTTGGAAGTCGGTTGTATTTTTGGTACTTTTTTTTGTTTCACTTTTTATGTGTGTTGATCCTAGGTGGACACCTAGGATAGCTTCCTCAATAATTGGAGACATGAAAAGAATTAAAAAGAATGGAAGGAGCCTTTTTCCAAGGAATGATAGTCCAGGTTAGGACAAAAAAAAACATAGGTATAGCCCGATGCAAACTTTATGGCCGCTCCTGAAAAAAAATAAAGGTAAATCCAAGATGGCGGCAGTGAAAATTTTCAAATTTCTCGTTATGGGTGTCGTTTTCATAGTTTTCGAGGGTGCTAAAGCCGATAATGACATTAAAATGTAAATCCAAGATGGTGGTTGTGAAAATTTTCACATTTTCCGTCATAGGTGTCGTTTTCATAGTTTGTGAGTGCGCTAAAGCCGATAATGACATTAAAATGTAAATCCAAGATGGCGTCTGCGAAAATTTTGTAATTTTTCGTCATGGGCATCGTTTTCATAGTTTTTGAGCGTGCTTAAGTCGATAGAGAAGTTAAAATATAAGTCCAAGATGGCGGCTGCGAGAATTTTGTTTCTTTTTTAAATCATACGTGAGAAGGAACTTCGTTCCGAAGAAAATATATGAAGTTTATCTCGTTGTATTTTATACCTTTAGTAATATGTTCTCGCTGCTGAGGTGAAAAGTTGTATGTGTTACACAAGACCACAGTTATTTGCATCTCGTTTCTTTGAATCCGTCGCTGTGCTTAGGATTCTAACCTAGAATTACTCGCTACGCTCGTGATTCAATTATAGAATCCTTCGCTTACTCGGGATTCATCATCAACATTCGCAACAAAAACCAACTTTGCTCTCTTGTTGCACAAATAACTATTCTTGTGTTTCCTTCCTTCCTTATATATATACCTGCGTCAGATAATGTTATTACTACACATACATATCTACTGTTATTGAATGGGTTAGGTTAGGTTAGAACAGCGACCATTAAGCCGCCGAGCGCCAGATGCCCTTTATTGCTCGTGAATCATTTGGGTTAGTTGAGGTTATAACAGTATGATGTTTCTTCCTCGCTTACTGCGTCTACCTAGAAACAGTTGAGAAAATTAGAAGTCTTTTTACGAATACTTTAATTGTTCCGGTATTTCCTAAACTAATATTATAAAAACTAGTTTGTAATGAATAATCCCAAAAACTACTGAATTCGGATTATTTTTGGATACAAAAGGTTTTATTTTTTATTTGCGTTTAAATACTGGAAGAAACTACTTATAGACTAGATTCTAACGTGAATAAAGTATAATCAACTGTGATACTTAATACTAGGAAAAAACAGAAAGAAACTCATATATAAATACATTAAATTATTTGAATTAAATTATTTTAATTATCTGATCAAGTTTGGTTTGGTGTGGTTGTTATCTGCCCCAACATTTGGAGACCACCGACGTGATTAAATGAAGCTTGATGATCTGGCGGCGGCGTGGTTGGCGACGTCGGCCTCTATGCGTGCTCAAGTGAAACACGAGGCGAGCTGATGATTGGAGCTCCGCTACTAAAAAGACTCACCTACCATAAGGTCCTGTGTGTTGTGATTGGTGTGCATACAGGGAAGTACGCCCAATTTTAGTATACTTAACCTAATAATACCTTTCCTTTGAAAATGCTTATGCCGACTTCTGTGCACCAGTTTCCCTCTTAAAACTGTATATGGAGTCAGATAATTACTTGATGATAATTTCTTGCTAGGTAGGTACCTACTTATTTGATGAAAACTATACCTACCTAACTACTATTCTATTTTAAAACCGTCACCATTATTGTTGGTGACCTTTTTGAATTTGGAACATCTTAGTGTTCAGCGCCAAAGAAATCGAACGTAAATATTGTTTGAATAAAGACTGGCCAGTACGACGGCTCATAGTCGCGCCGCCGCCGCCGGCTGAATAAAAAAATAGAAATAAAATTAAAAACGCGCGAACTACAACCCGCGTTTTCGTCAATTTTCACCGATTATTAGAAATTCATGGTTTTGTTAAAACGTGACCATTTGAAAATAGAACCTTGACCATTTCAGTGTTTCTAATTAATATTCAATTTGTATAATATCTGAATATTATACAAATTGAATATTAATTAGTATAATATTCAGATATTTTACTGTAATATTCAAAATCTATAAGTTACGTTTAATATAATTTAGAAACGTCATCATTTGGGTTAGGTTAGGTTAGAACAGTGACCATTAACGCGCGAAGGCGAGCGAGCGAAGCGAGCGTGCCGCGGCAGCGGCCGCCGAGCGTCAGGTCCTCTTTATTGTTGGTGAATCATTTGGGTTAGATGAGGTTTTTCATTACAGAATTTTAGCAGAAAATTAATAAATATGAAAATTAGGTCAACTGAACGTTATAGAAAAGTGCATTATACACATTGAAAATTATATGAAATTAACGTTATACTAAATATTATTAGAGCAAAAGAAGGCTATATGAAATATAACATTAGATCACATGAAATTTGGTTATTTGTTTTTATAGCATATGAAAATTATACAATGGTTGTACAAACTATACATTGAACACTTTTGAAAAAAAAAGTTATTGATGCTACGTGGTCTGGGATCGTATCAATGCCGAAAAAACACCATTCAATATTTAAGTTTGGAATCAGTGTTTAAGTTTTTTTGCCACCGACTTCCGAAATTAAAGTTATTTTTTTAGTTTGTAGTTTGGAAGTCGGTTGAAAGCGATTGCCAATTGTTTAGTCCCTCTGAGCTGTCAGTGCTCATAATGCTCTTGAAGTCTGGCTAATCTTTTACTATTACAAGTGTTATAATGAAAGATATCATGCCGATAAGGGCCACGTTATGGTTTTAGAAGGACCACACACTTGAAACTCATGGGTCGGCGTCCAGTCTAACCGAATGCAGCTGAATATCAGTATATTCTATTGCGCGCCTGCCTATCGGACCTCCACAATCCAGTTACTGGTTAATACGATACCCCTTAGTAAGACTGGTTGTTAGACTTTCGGGCTTCTGACGACCCGTAACAACTGTCAAAGATCTACAAATGACAGCTGGGACCAAGCTTAACCTGATAGATCGACCCCGTGCGGCTGTTATTACTTAGCCATGATACTTGACACTTCTGAAACATAAATTCAATATTTTAAACATACCTATAATATTACTTTATAGTTCCTAACTGCTTATTATACTTAGTATTCTGCTCAGCCCCAATACCTGCTCGCTTAGCATGAAGATACGAATTCAAGTCTTAATAATTGACAATATCTATTGCCAATATGAACTAACATACTTAAGTACAGTATCGTATTAGAATTGTACAGAAAATAATGAGAAGGTCTACATAAAATTATTATATATCTAAGATATAATCTAAAATAAGGACATCTTTGATTGTCTTACTATGTCTGTTCTAAAAGTATCAGACGAAAATGTAAGCAAATATATCAGAAAATGTACCTGTTGATGCCAATTTGTAGTGCCACTTACAAATTGAGTCCTTTGATTTGATTATTTTAACACTTAAACCAGTAATTCTAATTTTAAAGCATCTTCGGCTGTCGCTGAAAACCAGCGCTGGGTCTGTCTCGCATAGGGTCGCAGCATTATGCAGAGCTATGGCCGTTTTGCGTGGATGTAACGCATATTTTCATAATGGTTGTAAACATATATATTATTGTATCGTCTATACGTAAGTTGATTTTATAACGAAATTAACAGTTTTTAGCCCGGTTTTGTTCAACCGACAGACGTTGTCCTGTCGCATACAAATATCCCATAAAAAATGACATCAGTTTTTCCCGAATTTGGGAAAATTCAAATTTTTTTTTCCATAAAAACCTAATCCGAACATTTTAAAGCAAAAAATAGCTAAATCAGTCCAGCCGTTCTGAAGTGATGCGCTTACCAACGAACAGAATTTCATTTTTATTTATACAAAGTGTTACAAAAACCCTGTCGCATCTGAAAAGGGCACATATGCACTGCAATAACATTACCAACAAGTAATAAAATTACTTATTATTATTGAAAATCAAAAAATGATAGAATTAACCCGAATCTATTAAAAATTGGCAAATTTTCAACAGGGGTCATAGGCTATAACTTGTAGACACCCTCTAAAGAACGGCCCCATGTAATATACCCGGTAAAAATCTCCATTGAAAAAAATGCGTTTTTTTTTTTCTGTGAATTACCATATAAATAGGCTCTCAGTACCATTCTATACAACACCCTCATGTAACAGACAGGGTTCTTGTTACACGTTGTATAGTAGATTAGCCTATGTAAGCAGTGGAATGAAGTTATTTTTGATTCTCGGCTACCCAGAATAATATATAATAATATTATAATATTCTTATTTTTATTAATATTAATTATTATTTTTATTATTTTATTATATATTTAATATTATATATTATTATTTATTAGCGAAGTCAAAACTGTACATTGAAAATTTATGAAAAAAGTAATTGATGCTACGTGGTCTGGGAACGCTTCAATCTCCAGGATCCCATCATCAGATCGTGACCAAATGACAATGGGACCGACTTAGAAGTTTGCCCATTCAAACAAAAAAATGTGTATCGTAGATCGTATTAATTCACAAAAAAATTAAAACTTCGTATGCAATAGGAAATTGCTACAGATCTGTCCTAGCGAATTTAAATCTGTGTGTGGACGTGAAATATTGAAGTCGCGCGATTGAAGTTGCTACGAGTGTAGCATAGCATTATTTTTCAGAATGTTATATTGTGCGTACAAACTTAAATTTGCAGTTCGAATGTATGGGAGATCATGTACAGTAAGCGTTCAAAAGTGGATAGGCACGTTAAGAGTCGTTTTGCTGTGAACACGCGGTATAGCCCGTATATCTGTATGTGTAAATAACACGGCACACACACCACAGAGAACGCAGATTTGCGCTTTACACACTGTCGTCACGTACTCGCGAAACAAAAATATGTTTCCGTCGCTTTTGTTAGACACGGTAACACACACGCATCATGCGCGTGACCTTGGCCAGTTTATGTCATTGCTAAAATTCAAATTAATCTTATGTGTGCAGATAGCAGAAGACGTTAAACAGTTGGTCTGAGATTCGAGCTGGCTTAGGTTCTGATCTCGTAAAGAATAGCGCGGTTTTTTTTTTCTAAATTTATTATTTTTGTTTTCAAAAATAATATTTTTTAAATATTTCCGCCTTTTTTATTAATTTTGATATTGCAATAAAGGGCTTAGAATAAAAGATATGTGATAACAAAATTAAACAATATTTATTCGTTATATTTATTTTACTTATAGTTAACAAACTGCTACAATTATTTATCATTACTTCAGCTGAATAAGATGTGAAATAGATCTCAAGAAACTTAGAAGCAATTTGTATTATTTTGACATATTTAAATTATGAAATGTTTTAAATTTTAAATGGATTTTTTCACCATAAATATTATTTATGGTGAAAAAATCCATTTAAAATTTGCTTTGATCATGGTCGAAGTAATTCAGCAATAAATAAGAATATTAGACTACTCAAAATGTAAAAATAAACTACTTACAAAATAGGTGATTTTAAGGTTAAATATGGGCAGTTTGTTTACATTAATTATTTTACATTTTATTTGGCTTTAATAAATATTGGTTGGTATTGAGGTTATAGCTTAAGTATTCATTTTCTTTACGAAAAGAAGATTGAAACTAAACCACAGATTTTAATTCTAAAATAATAATATTACTAAAATAATCTTAAACATTTTCGGTCAATTTGCAAGAAATACGACAAACACCATATTTCAATATGGTTTTTGTCGTATTTCTTACATACTTAAAAAACTCGTTACCACAAATTCATGCAATAACGAATGTGTTGTTTATTAAGTTGGTACGGTAAATATTTTAAGGTTAAAATATAGCAGTGTCCCTCTTGAAGTCTTAATATTATCGTGCGAAACTTAAACGTTCTTGTTTACGCCTTTCTGTCAAAACTGGTTTCCTAGCTGGTCTTCAGTGATGCAAGCCTTCAGAGTGCACGGAGAACGGTTCATAATACCGTGTTTAATAATTCAGCAACATATCTCGTTGATATGCAACCATTTATTTCATATTTATTCACCATTTGACGTCGCTGCGTCTCGATAACAAGCCTCTTCCTAATATCTCTTAACCTTCACAGTATTTCTCTAGAACAAAGAATAACATTGTATTTATTACACATTATAATTATTTATCATTCACTAATCGAATTAAACCTCATAATAAATTTAAAAACTTTAAAGGCATCTTCTGTCTCAACAATACCTCTGTTCTATCAACAATACCTTTGATTAAGATTTATGTTTAGTCAAATATGAAATATTTAAATGATAACACTCACACTTAGTCCGGTTTCATTCGATATTTGTGTAAATTACATTCACTTTTACGCAGCGCAATAATATTTGATCTCCGTTCAATATTTATATTTGACTGCATTTTGAAAATAATAACCACAAGACCGCTTTTACTTGTCACCAACAATAACCACGAACCAACAAAGTTCTATTAAATGAATACTCGTAACGAACTGCATCTGTCTACCCTACAGAAATCGAAATAATTTACTTAGTTTTCTGAGGTCTACCTGCTAAATTTTAATATTTATGTGAACAAGACGAATGAAACAAAAAACAAATGATTATTAAACTAGTCATAATTTAAAAAATAACAAAAACTACGAATACTAGTAATTATTAAAAAATGACGAGCTAATCGCACATGAGATTCGAACCCTCTCGGCTCGCCATAATGGCATTTACCAAAGCACGTTATTCACTGAGCTAGCATGCTATATACAGTATTGCTCGAAATTATGAACTACTATGAGTTGCAGACAAAGTAAGTATGTGTGTGTGTAACAACTTATAGAAGAAGGTCGTAAGTCAAACCGCAGCGTCAGTCTATTGGTTTGTGAGATTGCCTATGGACTTTTGGTCGATACTGTACTTCAACTAAAATGTTAAGTTTGATCTTGGGATACATAAATTCATCTCAACTATTATTATATAATATATTATAAATATAAATAAAATAAAAAATAATAGATAATTAATAAAAAAAATAAAAAATAAAAATATTATTATTTATATTAATATATTATTATTATTATATTAATATAATTATTATTTTATTATTAATATTAATTAATATTTTTTATTATTTTTATTATTTTATTATATATATATTATATTATATATTATTATTTATTAGCGAAGTCAAAACTGTACATTGAATATTTTTGAAAAAAGTAATTGATGCTACGTGGTCTGGGAACGCTTCAATCTCCAGGATCCCATCATGACCAAATGACAATGGGACCGACTTAAGGCCGCTTCCGACGCGTGCGCAATATCGCGCACGCACGCGCACCGGCCCGCACGACGCACCGTGGGAAGGGTTACGTGCGTGGTAGCGAAGACGCGTGCGTCGCGGTGCGTCGTGGTGCGTCCGAGTTTGGATACATTCCCTTTGAAGTTACCGACTCGCCACGGATCAGCCCGCACGGACACGCACCATGGGAAGGGTACCGTGCGTGGTAGCGCAGACGCGTGCGTGGCGGTGCGCCCGATCCGCGGCGAGTCGGTAAACTTCAAAGGTGCGCGCGTATGCCCGGTTCCTATAAACTACAATGAATCGTTTTGCTTACCAATGGTAACGTTTTTATTGCCCAAGTTGGCATATATAAATAAAAAATAAAAATATGCTTTAAATATGTATGGTAAATTCGTAAGCAAATTTTTAGACATGGCCGTTTTTGTATTTTTACGCAAACGGTTAAATATTTGATATCAGATTATGAAATCGTTTTCAAAATTCGTTTTTAGAAATCAATTTCTGGAGCGGCTCTGGCGCCGCTGGCTCGCAGTTTCGATCGTCTCTAGTAATATTATAATTCGGTTGTAAGTTCATCGATCAAAACTACCTAAACATAAACAAATACTTGCTTACGCAATTTAAGGCTCTTTCAAACAGGCGCGACACAAAGACACCGCACGTCGCGCGACGAGCGGGGTCTTTGTGTCGCGTCGCGTGTCGCGCCTGTTTGAAAGAGCCTTTACTCTTGCCGTGGTTTTGTGAAATCGGTTTGTCTAGTTCGGATTATCGATACGATACAATTTGTGACTGAAATCGGATTTTAGATACGTTTAGTTTCGATATATCTGATGCATGTCTACTAATTTTACCTTTGATAGCTAGTTCCATAATTTGCATAGTAGATGTAAAGCTATGAGGTCTTTGCTTCCGGTTAGTCCCCCTATACTCTAGTCCCTCTATGCTCGACCTAAAAAATACCTACTAAAAAGTATCGCTATGCACGCAATTCTTCGATTCTACGTAAACAATGGAAGGTATAGTTGGAAAGAAAAGTGTTTAAATTAAGGTAAAAAAAATTATAGCGTTATTCGTATAAGCGTAAGCGTCTGTAAGTTAAAATTTGTTTTGTCTCGTTCTGACAGTCAAAAAGTCAAAATGACAGACAAAGACAAACGAATTTCAGAGCAATTCTAAGTTAAGAAATGTTTATGATTAGAGCTGTACTGAATACTGGATCCACAAGATTTAACGAAGTCTGTAGACAGAAAACTAAAAAAATATAAAAGAGCGTAAATAAAAAGTCCGTTCTCAAAGTCAAATCACCTGTATTCATAATATTTCTTATGAATAACACAAATAAAATAAAAAATAATCAATTACTTAAAAAAAACAAATAGATAATAATGAGATGTAAGTATTACTATTTCAATCACAGAATGAGATATGACTATTTTAAATCACAGACTTTAATACGAATCAAATTATTAGTACTAATTTAAAATTAACATTTATTTCTCGATAATTGGGTTTTGGTTTCATTATTCTTTGCTTTATCAAAGAGAACCCTAATTACGTAAATTATTTTCTTAATTGATTATGACTAATTTATTTCATTTTGACAGTTCAACAACATTCATTGCGTTATTTACGTTGTTGAGCAGATTTTTTTTCCAGCTTATGAAGCAATTGATTAGCAATCTGTTTCAAATCGAAACAGATTGTAATTGATCGTGTATTACATAATTAGGGTACTGGTAATGATTCGCGGAAGGGCTCATTGTTATAGTCACCCTGAAAAAACCAGTTCGACACATGCCTCATCAAGCGCAAAGCTTGACCCGTTTTATTATAATAAATTTTCTTCTTATCGTGTGGTTAGTGACTAACCTGGTGTCAGAGTTTTAAAGCCGCCTAAGGGCCTCTGACTTGGCTTCACATGCCGTCGAGAAATATATCTCAGGTATGGCCGGTTTCTTCACAAATATAATTAATGATGATTAAGAATAGGAAAACATAATATATTTACATACTAGGTTTTCTTCATCACTGCCCACGAATATTATTTCGTGTATAGCGAAACTTTTTAGTAGGTATTTTACGAGTCGAGCATAGCAGGTAGAGCATAGAGGACTAATCGTTTGCTTCATTATTGGTAATAATACAAACAAGTGGTGATGTATCTTTTGGCATATTTGATCTTTTCGTCGAATTTGAAAAAATCTTTTTTTTTTTATAGGTATACTTTCTAGTTGGTCTCATTGTCATTTGGTCACAATCTGATGATGGGATTTTGGAGAAATCGAAGGAACTCTTCAAATATTATAGGCACACCTATAGCGATTTTGGTATTTTCATAGTAATTAACTCGTGGATTTGCTCTCGGAAAGCAGCATTTGGTAAAGTGGAACTGATGATGAAGGCCACTGATGGCCAACGGAACTTCTCAATAATAAGTAGGCAATTGCTGACTCTCTAAAAAGCGAGAAATAAAAACTTTTTTACAAAAAAAAAACAAACGACTTCCAAACTACAAAGTGAATAAATAACTTTAAATTTCAGAACACGGTGGTAAAAACTAAAATACTGATCCAAAGACACCAACTTCCGAAATTAAAGTTATTTTTCATTTTGTAGTGTTTTTCGCGTTGGTTGTTTTTTTTTTTTTGTTAGGTTTATAATAATAATATTTGTTTATATGACTATTGTAAAACAGCCCAAAATACTGGTTCTTTATTAAACTTCAACAAATTATAACGTTGCTAAATTGAAAAGTATAACTGTGACGTAGCATGACAACTGAAGTGACAGGTATTTTGTTTAGTCAGTTAACTAAGCCTCCGCTGTCCGTCCGTCCGTCTGTCTGTCTGTTAGCGGGCTATATCTCATGAACCGTAATAGGTAGACAGATGCAATTCTCACAGGTTGTGTATTTCTATTCCCGCTATAACAACAAATAAAAAAAATAGAACAAACTAAAAAAAAACCGGCCAAGTGCGTGTCGAACCACATACTATGAAAGGTTCCGTAGATGGGATGAATTTATCCCAAAAAGATACTTATAGTTTAAAAACATGTTCTCACATACATCGATATACGCCACGGTCAATTCTCAAACTGAAAATGTACATAAGTTTGTAATCGCTATTTTTTTTTTTTATTGTAAATTAACAATTTTCGGTCATTTTCCTTTACTTGTGCTAAGACACCTTGCTTCTTGCCAAATTTCATGATTCTAGGTCAACGGAAAGTATCCTATAGGTTTTTGATTTATTTTCAAGTATCAAAATATATCGCATAAATGGCCGTATTTCATCCTGCTCAATAAGCGAAATTATTTTGCCATACTACAGCGCCATCGGTTAAAAAATGTTCTGCAAATTTATCTGTTATGGTCTTAGCAAAAAGATTAGAAAGAAAGCAAGAACAAAAAGTTTTTTTTTTTGGGACACGCACAGGAAATACAACATGAAAACTAGGGCACGCTATCCGGATATCTGGATATCCTAATTATCCTAAACCTTCGAAAATATTATCCGGATATCATTTGTTTTACTATCCGGATAAAAAGAGTAATACCGATAGTTTCTTTTATTCGTTTTCAATATTTTATTACATCAAAGTCAGTAATAATATAACATTGAACGTTGTGTTTTAATAAAATAGGTATTCGCAATCATTACAATTCATGGTATATCATCTAAAATCCATCTGAAGACACAATTACTAGATTCATCATAAAGATAATTCAAAAATGCTTTTGCTCAGAGCTCGACTTCAGTTGTCGACAGCGATGATGATGACGTAGTGCTCAGTGATTACCAGCAGCAGAAACTGAAAAATCATTTACTATAACAAAGAAAATAAGCATAAAAAATTTATTTCGATATATTTTGATCGAAAGGACCATGCCAAAAACCTTTCAACGTCCACTGGAACTGATCTCAGTTGCAGGGAATGTAGTGCTGTTAAAGTAAATAATTTTTTGAAGTAATGACCATCATCGCTCATCAACTGAAGTCAAGTGTGAGTCAAAGAAGATTTAGAAACTCTTTGCTGAGCACAGATGGCACACACCAAGAAAAATTCATCTTCGTCAAATAAACAACCTCCTAATCACATTCCTCCAATCACCATCGAAGCTAAAAAGGTTTTTCCTCCACTGGTTACATCCAAGTGTAACAAGATTATATATAATTATATATTATTATTATATGTAATATAATACGTATATAAAAGCGTTACATCCACGATAAAGTTGCGAATGTGTAATTTTCGCATAAAACTGTTTTTTGTCACAACCCGCTCCCAATGTAACACATACCGTGGCAAAGTTTCAATCGTGTCTGTAATATTATAGTTTACAAGATATCATAGTAGTAAATGTGCGAATCACAGATTTTACGAATTGCAGGTTTTCACGCCTGCATATTTTTAAAATAATTATCCTATTTCGTTTAAACCATTTCATTGTTTACAGCCCTATTTGATTACCGGCAGTCAATTTTATTCGAATCTTTTGGAGTTTTGAATTGTTCGGTTGACGTTAATTTTTCTTTCTTGCGGCTCATGTCATTGTAGTTTTTTTTTTTAGAATGGACGATATTTTTTAGACTATGAAAACACCGAAATTTATTTATCCAATGCTATATTGCTTTCATTTCATTGTTAATTATAAATGTGCTCACTGTGATTCGGTGATTTATGAACCCAGTGTAGTTAAAAGTTGTCGTGGTCTGAACTGGGTACGTATTCCTTCTTTCTCATGTCGCTGGCAGGTTCTCGAATTACTGGTGATAGCTCCTTGGTATTAGGACATCGTTACATAATTTTAGTAGATCTGTCTTTTTCACCTTCGAAATAGGCAACCGGCTACTATAAACAGATTTAGGTATTATAATTGTACTTTCCCTTTCTTCGCTTTTAATTTAAACTCAATGAAGCTTTCACTATTATAATCTTTTTTGATGATAATGGATTTTGGAATTTCTTTGCAATATTGCACACACACAGAATCTTAAAACTTTGGAACATCATTTTCAGTAAGGGTTTGGTGCCTTTTCTTTAGGGGTTTTCTTTTCTACTGCGAACTCAAGTACTTTGGTACACGATTTTTGGAGAGTTTTTGTAATGAAAATGTCCATTGGAAACTTAAATAAGTTTGATTTACCTTTTTACAGTGGTGTCCAAAATATCCATACTATCCGGATATATCCGGATAGTTGTCTAGAAGTATCCGAAATATCCGGGTAGTCAAATGTGGCGGATAATTGCATTCCCTTATTAAAACTAAGAAAATTATAAAAACAATATCAATTTCAGAAAAGAATATTAAAATTTAAAAAATAATGTATTAAAAAAAGTTGCTCTTCTTGGTACATTCCTCATAGATATCAAGGAAGTATTTCCTTAAGGATCATTTGGCCATGAGCCTGGATGACTCCACCTTCATTTTCAGTATCAAAAGTACCAGGGGGTGTACATATTTGTGGTGAATTTTTAGATCGCCTTAAAAAGTTGTGCAATAAACAACACTTCATAACAATATTGGATACCTTCTTTGGTTCTAATAAAAATGTTTTATAAAAATGGTGTATAAAAATGATACCCTAAAAATATCCGACATTATGCCGAAAACGTTCTCAACTATTCTCAGACCACGAGACAAACGATACTTAAAAATTCTTTCTTTTGTTCCCGTGGCGTGGAGACGGCTTCAACGTATTTTCAGTGAGAGCAAATGCACTATCTCCCACAAACACGTAGGGAAGTGGTTCCTCCTTGAAGGGCAAATTAGTTGATGCTGGAAAATCCAGTTCATTTCTGTTTTTTTTTTTATACATCTCTGTATTTCTATAAACACCGCCATCATTTATTATACCTTGACATCCGCAATCCACAAATGTGAAGTTATAGTCAGCATTTACCAAAGCTAACAGAACAATGCTAAAAGTGGCTTCGAATCTCAAGGCCCACACAGACCGACACGCAGCGTCGGAAAAAGCCAGGTGTGTGATGTGTAGGTCGTCGGCCGTGTGGGCTGGTGCGCGTCCGTGCGCAATATCGCGCACCGTGGGAAGGCCTTCGGTGCGCGGTGCGTGGTCGTGCGCCGTGTGGCCCGGTGCGCGTGCGTGCGCAATATCGCGCACCGTGGGAACCCGCCTTTAGAAGTATGCCCATTCAAACAAAACAATAATTTTTCAATTACCCGGCTGCGCGACAGCAAAGACAGGGTTATGTTTTTCACTTGTATCTAGATATGTATGTGGTATTCTTTATACCCTCGAAGCATCCCAACGCCTGGATGGATATAAAACCATGAGGTGTCTATTGATTCGTCTAAGCCGTGCAATGGTTATAGGCTAGGTTTTGTTTTTAAAAAAAAAAACAAAATGGCGTATCTTAGGCGTCATTAGGTAATATCTTGAATATTTTTTTTTGTACCAGCGCCATGTGGGGTATCAAAATAAAGGGCTTGAGAACACGATTCCAAAAATATAACATCTATACATATAATAAAATCGTAGCGAAGTCAAAACTGTACATTGAATATTTTTGAAAATAGTAATTGATGCTACGTGGTCTGGGAACGCTTCAATCTCCAGGATCCCATCATCAGATCGTGACCAAATGACAATGGGACCGACTTAGAAGTTTGCCCATTCAAACAAAAAAATGTGTATCGTAGATCGTATTAATTCACAAAAAAATTAAAACTTCGTATGCAATAGGAAATTGCTACAGATCTGTCCTAGCGAATTTAAATCTGTGTGTGGACGTGAAATATTGAAGTCGCGCGATTGAAGTTGCTACGAGTGTAGCATAGCATTATTTTTCAGAATTTTATATTGTGCGGATTTAATTTAAAAAAAAAACAAAATGGCGTATCTTAGGCGTCATTAGATAATATCTTGAATACTTTTTTTTTGTACCAGGGCCATGTGGGGTATCAAAATAAAGGGCTTGAGAACACGATTCCAAAAATATAACATCTATACATATAATAAAATCGTAGCGAAGTCAAAACTGTACATTGAATATTTTTGAAAAAAAGTAATTGATGCTACGTGGTCTGGCATCGATTAAATGTCGAAAAATTTTTTTTACCGAAGACACGACTACAAAGAAAATTACTTTGATCAGTATTTAAGTTTTTTGCTACCGACTTCCGAAATTAAAGTTATTTTTCACTTTGTAGTTTGGAAGTCGGTTGTATTTTTGGTATTTTTTTTTTGTTTCACTTTTTATGTGTGTTGATCCTAGGTGGACACCTAGGATGGCTTCCTCAATAATTGGAGACATGAAAAGAATTGAAAAGAATGGAAGGAGCCTTTTTCCAAGGAATGATAGTCCAGGTTAGGACAAAAAAAACATAGGTATAGTCCGATGCAAACTTTATGGCCGCTCCTGAAAAAATCGTTTTCATAGTTTTTGAGCGTGCTTAAGTCGATAGAGAAGTTAAAATATAAGTCCAAGATGGCGGCTGCGAGAATTTTGTTTTTTTTTTTAAATCATACGTGAGAAGGAACTTCGTTCCGAAGAAAATATATGAAGTTTATCTCGTTGTATTTTTTACCTTTAGTAATATGTTCTCGCTGCTGAGGTGAAAAGTTGTATGTGTAACACAAGACCAAAATTATTTGCATTACGTTTCTTTGAATCCCTCGCTGTGCTTAGGATCCTTCGCTTACTCGAGATTCATCATCAACATTCGCAACAAAAACCAACTTTGCTCTCTTGTTGCACAAATAACTATTCTTGTGTTTCCTTCCTTCCTTATATATATACCTGCGTCAGATACTGTTATTACTACACATACATATCTACTGTTATTGAATGGGTTAGGTTAGGTTAGAACAGCGACCATTAAGCGCCAGATGCCCTTTATTGCTCGTGAATCATTTGGGTTAGGTGAGGTTATAACAGTATGATGTTTCTTCCTCGCTTTAACTGCTCAAATTTTAAGCAGCCCTTAAATGTTGAGTGACGATTCAGTATTCGGGGGTAAGTAAATAATGAAATAAATTCCTACTTTTATGCTTTTCAAAACTACTCTACCCAAAACCTATAGGTTACTTCCGGTTGATCTAGAATTGTCAATTTTGGTAAAAAGCAAGGTTTAACAGCACAAATAAAGGGAAAATTCAGAAAAGTAAAAAAGTTGAACAGATAAATTAATTATGTGATAGATACATGGTGCTCACATATTTATAAACATTGTAAAATAAGACGATTTTCCTAAAATTTTACAATTAATAAGTCAGTGAGTTAGGAGGTAATCACAGAATGTAAAATCAATGTCACTATACAATTAAATTAGCAACCAGTTTGATTTTGTCTTGATTATCCTATGGAGCAGGACCAGCATGTTTCCAAGCACCCTTATCTTGGATATAATCCTCTAATTTGTAATATACTTGTTTACAAAGTGTACTTTTAATGAGTTTTATATTTTCTTTAATTTAATTGCAATATATAAATTTAGTGTTTTTAAAAAACTTTATTTCTTCACGTATCTTCCTTTCTGTAAACTTTCTATTTCTACTGGAAATTCTTCGCATTGTGCTATTGTTATGCATTTTGTTAATGCTTCTTCCAATTCAGTAGTTGTAATAGCTGTATCTAAGTTTTCAGGCTTCCTCTTAAATCGTAAAAATCTTAAACGGTAAATTATTGTTTTCAAAAGTTCATGTAGCGTATTAAAGTCTTCAAATTTCATTCCTAGCGTTTTAAAATTCAGTGATATGTTTTTCATTTCCAGTTCTGTACGTTTTATGTTCGGTTTATTAAATTTTATATTTTTATCCTTGAGCCAACCTGGCCCTTCCCACCATAGTTTATTATTGACTAGGTTGTCTACATATGTTTCTCTAGAACCAATATCGGCTGGATTGTCTTTTGATCTTACATGGTACCATTGTGAATTGGGAACATTATCCAATATTTCAATAACACGGTTGGTGACATTATAATTTCCATCTATTTGGATCGCCTGCAAGCCGCGCCAAAACCACTGTCTATAATCGGTCCAGACGTAGACTTCCTTGTCTGGTAACCTCATTGCTTCTCTCATTTTTTTTTTTTTTGGGTGGGAAGTTATCAAATAACTTCTACCGCTTTGGGCGGAGCGGGAGGGCGTGACAGACTCTTAATGACTCTACTGCTTCTCTCACTTGCGTCAAGATTTTGACAAAAAGCACGGCGCCGCAGAGTTCGAGGCGGGGAAGCGAAACTGTCTTAACTGGTGTCACTTTAGTGCGGGATGCGATTATTCCTGTTTTAACTTCTCCATTTTCTTTTTCTACTCTATAATATACTACTGCACAATATGCTTTGATTGAAGCGTCACAGTATCCATGTAAACTTATCTTCTCATTTTCTGTGTCTGTATATCCATCTTTCTATTTGTTTCTCATGTAAATTGTTAAAACTTTCTCTAATTTTATTCCATTCTTCTTTATGTGTATTCTTAACCTCTTCATCCCAGTCAAGTCTATCTTTCCAAATATTCGTATTATTTTATTAGTTTCGTATTATTTAACGGAACACAAATTAACTATTCTCCCTCTATTTTATGAAGATTAGGGTTTGTATTTTTATTTACAGTTGGAGGATTAACAGGAGTAATTTTATCAAATTCATCAATTGATATGACATTACAAGATACTTATTATGTAGTAGCCCATTTTCATTATGTCTTATCTTTAGGAGCTGTATTTGCTATTTTAGGGGGATTTGTTCACTGATATCCATTATTTACAGGATTATCCTTAAATCCATATTTATTAAAAATTCACTTTTTTTGTTATATTTATTGGGGTAACGGCCGTCACATAACGGCCGTCAAATAACGGCCGCCACATAACGGCCGCAACATAGCGGCCGTCATTTAACGGCCACCACATAACGGCCGCCATTTAACGGCCGCCACATAGCGTCCGCCACATAACGGCCGTCAAATAACGGCCGCAATATAACGGCCGCCATTTAACGGCCTCCACATAACGGCCGCCATTTAACGGCCGCCACATTGCGGCCGCCATTTAACGGCCACCACATAGCGGCCGCCATTTAACGGCCGCCACATAACGGTCGCCATTTAACGGTCGCCACATAACGTCCGCCAAATAACGGCTGCAATCTAACGGCCGTCAAATAACGACTGCAATCTAACGGCCGTCAAATAACGGCTGCAATAAAACGGCCGCCATTTAACGGCCGCCACATAACGGCCGCCACATGACGGCCGTAACATAGCGGCCGTCATTTAACGGTCGCCACATAACGGCCGCCATATAACGGCCGTCAAATAACAGCCGTCAAATAACGGCCGCCACATAACGGCCGTCACACAACGGGCGTTAGCCCGCAACATAACGGCTGCCACATAACTGCCGCCACATAACGGCCGCAACATAGCAGCCGCCATTTAACGGCCGCCAAATAACGGCCGCTACATAACAGCCGCCATATAACGGCCGCCAAATAACGGCCGCCACATAACGGCCGCCACATAACAACGGCCGCAACATAGTGGCCGCCATTTAACGGCCGCCATTGCCACGCCACGGCAGTGTCATTTGCATTTGTTAGAACTGTAATTCAGAGCGCTGTATTGAAGAGCGTCTTTAATTTCTTTGAAGTGTTCTCAAGACTTGTAAGGTTGAAATTGCATTGCATCTTCCACTCGTTTAGTTGGAAATAAAGCATTTTACATATCTCTTGCTCTGTAAGTACACCCTTACACCCCTGAATGCCGGGGTGTATGACTATCATTACAGCATAGGTTTTGGATTTGAAAAAAGAACTGTCATACTCATACTGCACGAAGAATATTTTTAAAAAGTTATTTTTTTTTTCTCGGTATCGATTAATTACTCGAATCGGAATCTAGACAATTTATTTTATAAAGATTTTATTTTAAATATGGAACTATTTGTTTCCACATCGTATGTTAGATGGAATCGATTTAAAAATCAAACTGGCCAGCAAGATTTGACGCGCTTGCGTGCGTGAAAAAAAAAAGGCAGTCTACTAGTAGGCGCGAAAGCATCGCGAAAATAATTAATTTTCTTGTTTGAGTTGTTTTTCAAAAGTTTTAAACAGTCTTATCATCACAAACTCATATTCAAACTATAAATATACCTAAAAAGAACGTGACCATATCTCTTACAAATTGTAATAATTTTACTATTAATTTTAATTAAATACACATTTTTTTCTTCTTAATAAATGTTCATTGAAACCTGCTGTCTTGTTGTTTACTTACCTCACAATCGATATGTAAAGCAGAGTATTTATCTCGGGCGTAAGCATCAATTGCATACTCGGGTTAATTAGCGCCTTCGCTTCGCTCAGGCGCCAAAAACCTCGTATGCAATTGATGTCATACAGCCCTTGGTTAATAATCTACTATTATTTATGATGAAGATATTTGTTTAGTTTCACACAACACTTTTAAAGTAATGCGTAGTGTGCTAAAAAGTCTTCGGATAGATGATGCCGATATTTCTTCCATAACAGAACTCGGTTTGAGATTCTACAAACATTAAAATGATGACAAACAAATGCCGCAGACGACTGGGATTGTCGCTGACGCTGGCCTCCACCCGGTGTTGGTCACCGTCAAAAAGGTGACGTCTACCAGTGGCTTATTCCTAGACTTAAGTTCGGCGTTTGATACTGTAGAACATTGCATTCTAATTGATAAGTTAGAGCATTACGGAATGACCCTTGCTAAATAGAGGATCACCTATTATTTACTTCGAAATATGTTTACTTCTCACTCTTACTAAAGCGGTTAGCTACGCTAAAAAGAGAAGCACTTAGTATTTATTATCCCTAAAAATACAGTTGTTGGTCTTACAAGAAGAAACTTTAACGAAAAAATGTGAAATTAGGTCGTATAAGCACTTTCGCCCATCACGATCTGTTCGGTCGCTGAGCTTGCATACTTCATAGAATACGACTGTTTAGTTCGTTGGTTCGCGATTTACATCTAACTCTGTAACACGTCTCATCATAGAATTAATTAATTATTTTACTTTTTTGAAGTGAAAACGTCTTTAGGCGCATTTTTGTGGTGGGACTAAACTATTGATTTCGCGACACCATGACGACACCTCATTTTTGTAAACGCGATTGTGTTCTTTATTTATATTAAGTCACGGATCAATGTTCTATGCAAATATTTTTACTTTAAAAATTTCGAAGTTTTTTTTTTGTAAACGCGATTGTGTTCTTTATTTAGATAAGGTTACGGAGCAATGTTCTATACAAGTATTTTTCTTCCACCTAGTCAATCTTGTACAAGGTTTCACTTCTGTCAGTACTCCCGGAGTGCCACCAATTTTTTAAAGTCCTTCAACTACTATGTTATTTCTCTATGTGTTTTACCATGTAAAACAGATTGAGTTTACCAAGTAAATTGTTAAATGCTCCAATTAGTAATGATTTTCTTTCTTTTTGGTGGTAAAATTCTATTAATTTCTTAAATACATTGCAAACTATAGTTTTGTATAATTTAGAAGCATTTTTATTTTTGTAAATGTAAGACCATGGAGCCGTTTATTAAGTTATTAAGATGTATGTTGACTTGAAAGAGCATGGCAGTTGAGAGTATGTCATGCTCACTTAAATATCTCGCTGATGGTGGCGAGTGTGTTGGATCATTCGGTTCCCTACAAAATGGTTGAGCTGTATGGTGCTGATCCACGCGTCATGTTCGTGAACGGGCGCCTTCAGTTGAAACTGGTAATGTCTTATTTGCCAGGGCTTATTTTTAATCTTATATTTTCAATTGCCCAACTCAACCCTTCCCAACCCAACCCAACTCTACCCAACCCTTCGGGAATACAAGGCGTGATGTTATGTATGTATGTAGATATGTATTTTCAATTGCTTTTGATTATTTTTTGTACATTGTTCTCACATATAGAAGCAACAAGAATGACGTACCCAGGATTTTGTAATATCTATATTTAAAAGCGTGTCCTTGGAGTTTCTTGCCCGTTCTTCTCCTCAGAGATGTACCTTTTGGAATGGGCAATTAGCTTCTACTTTCTGACTAACTGACCGACTCTTTGACAATTCAAAAATGGTTTAATTGAAATAAATGCTTTGAATTTTGAGTTTTTTTGAGTTTTGTGTGCTCAGACCAAATAAAAAAACTAAGAAATAGCACTACGAACAATACAGTGAAGCATGCCAAAACTACACCTCCACTCTGTGCATACACGCTCACACGCACACATTTACAACCATTAACAATGACACTACAATCAAACTAAACCTCACTAAGTGCACACGTTTACGAAACCGGCTTCACGTTACTGTTGACAGCGTTCTCTTCGTTTTTCATTTGGTCTGACACTGTGTACATAAATAATATTGTAAATTAATAAAATTAAAAAAGACATCTAAACCTATATGGTACTTACCGTTGACTTGCCGTCGGCAAGAAGCAAGGTCTCACAGCATTAGTAATGGAAAAACTTTTACAAAAAAAAAAAAAACAACCGACTTCCAAAAAAAAAACACTACAAAGTTAAAAATAATTTTAATTTCGACTTTCAAATTTAAAGTTATTTAAATTTTGTAGTGGTTTTTTTTGGAAGTCGGTTGTTATTATTGTAAAAAGTTTTTATTTTTCACTTTTTAGTTGTGGTACCTACCTCACATAAAATTCGAATACCACTAACCGCTATGTAAATAACAGTGACAGGAACTTATCATCATCCACATCCTAAGTAGAAAAACATACGTATTATTAAAGCTAACTCAAAAACTACACAAGCAAAGTTAATACAATTTATATGGGACCTCCTCTGAAGTATGACCTACCAAACAAAAAAAAGAATAATCAAAATCAATTTATAATTGGAGGAGTAATCGCGTAACAAACATTTAAAAAAAAAACATACAGTTGAATTGAGAACCTCCTCCTTTTTGAAGTCGATTAAAAAGCAGATAAAAATAATTAAAAAATAAGTAAGCACATTATTTGTTATATTAAGAGCTTACATTTGCATTTGGGACATCGATCGTTATGTAGACCGATATACAGCGTGTATCAGAATGTAGTCCATATTTAAGGATATGGTTCAGCCTAGTTATACCATGAAACTGAACAAATTTCTCTCATGAGTCGAGTAGGTATTGAAGTCTTGTTTGGGACAGTTGATATTTCGTCGCGATTACGATATTAGTCCCATGGAAAAAAATGTTCAGTTTGATGGTTTGTACCACATTCTTAAATAGGACTACACCTTTCTGACACATGGTGTATTGTGGGAAATTTTTATTAAACTTACCTTTGTGTTACACCATTGATTTTGATTAGATACGGAACCCTAGAGAGACTTGACTCGATCTTGGCCTTTTTTTAGTTAGATAACATATCTCGGTCAAGGGTCATGTTGTTAAAATAATATAAAATGTCTCATCAAATGTATTGAGTGTGACACAGTGATAGTATATATTTCTTGAAGAGTACATGTACCGACAAGATGGCCGCCGTGAAGATATATTTTGCTTTTTTTTTATTCTTTGTTTTCATTTCCGCTCTTTCGGCTTACGGTTTCGGAGATATCGAAGAGGAGAGAGAAATTGATCCAATGAGTGATGGTAAGCTTGTTTTAATTTAATATTGAGTACTAGCTTTTGCCGGCGGCTTCGCCCGCGTGGTGGTCGGGCCGGAATAAAAACGGATGGACCATGTCCTTACCCAGGGCATGGCCAAATTCAATCCAATACCGGAAAAGTAACAGTCAGACAGAATAACCGACGGATAAACAGTTACTTTCCCATTTGACTAAGTACTTGTTGATAGGCCTACACTGTCCACTCATATCTATTAACACTGTAATTTGAAAACATTGTAAAAAGCCTTTTATTTTTAAAAGAGTAACCGTGGAGTTTCTTGCCGGCTCTTCTCCATAGGAAACGACCAATTGGAACCGTGCACCTAGCTTCTGACGTTTTATAAGTGCCCTTCTAGGTTTATATGAAATAAAACATTTTGATTGATTGATTGATATTAGTATGGATATATAGACTGTGTATGCATAATGATTTACCCATATTTTATTCTCTAATGGTAGATAAGCTACCTTTCTAGCTATTTACCTGTACCTAGTAGTTTTCCGTTAGTGCTAAACGGACTCGCAGAAAACTACTTAAGGGGACAATTACAGTTGATTTTATACTGAAGATGACGTCTAAACGAGAAGTGTTAATGATTTGGAAAAAATATATGTTAAATAAAAGGATTTTCCTAATATTTTAATATAGGCATATTTCGGATTATTTTTATATTATATAGTGAAATTAATTTGTAAAGTTAGGTCTAACACGGATAAAAAACTTAGAATCGCGCAAAATCTATCAAGCGTATTTTTCTGAAACATTCACGATTTTAAAGATAATTTAATTATTAATCTTTTAGTAGACGAGCTTTATTAAAATATCTTTTGTTATATGTATAATAAATTAAAAATGCGTTTAATTTGGGACAGCGCTCCTTGATGGGCGAGTCCTGTTACTGGCTGGAGGTACGACGCGTTGCATGAGCTCAGTACAAAACACGCAAGCTAACCACTCAAGGTCACTGTCATATATCTGCCAATATCCAATGTCATATATCCAATAAATACAACACTGAAGATTTGTATAACCTATATCTCCGAAAAAAGTCAATTTCATCAAAACTTTCGAAGTAGTTGGTCGTTTCCGATATATTTTCGGTCTACGTCTGTTATTTACGTCGAATATAGTAGTAACAGTTTCTAATTTTTCAACAAATTCAAATAAATCACTATCCATATTCATTGCTTGAGAGATCACTTACGTATGTGCCGGTTTATGGCCCCACATTTCGGCCACCTAAATTTAGGGGACCTTTTAACGTCTAACTGACCCCTTACTTCTGGTGAAACAGAAACAACCACCTAACGGCCCCCTAACCAGTCTTAGGGGATCCCATAAACTTAGGGGATGACGGTGAAAACGGGCATTAAACTGTGAGTCCTGCCTGGGTTAAATATCCGGGTTGGGTAAAATGTTACTGAGTTTTTCCAGTAGGAAATTCGCATTAGCAGCCCGAAATGTAGATGAAGCTCATCCCTATTTTATTATTTGCCAGAGTCAGGAATTCATTTCCTTTTCCACATATGTTTATTTACCTTAAAAGAAAATTAACAAAATGCACTTATCCTAATCTAAATTAACAAATTAAGTTGAGGCACTTTACAAGGCTAGCGATTCGCCTTTCTAAGCTTATGAGAGATAGGTACACAGATATAGATAGACCTAGATAACGCAAGTATCACAATCTGTATGAAAACCAAGCGTGCCATTTTTTGACTACTATGACGTCACAAGCACTAGGAAGCGTTTTCTTTATTTTTTCTCCTCGCATTTGCACAGTTTTTACAATTTAATAACAGCGCAATTAACCAACTTCACACTATCACGTGCAAGCGAGATGCACGAATACAGTACTCAACGTGTTAGATAAGAATAGAAACAAAACGTATGTTTGACATTTTGACGAGATGTCTTATCTTTTGTTTAGATCCACAGATGGTCAGCAATTATGGCGACCTTTTTTTTTGTTGTTGTTTGATCTTAGCTAAGTTGATAGGAGTGGGCACGTATTTACCTAAAATGGATCAGTTACAAATAAATTTGCTGTGCTTTCGACTTGGTACTAAAAGTTGAGCATAATGGCATAAAATTGTTAACAAATTTCGTCCTGAAAACGTAAGAAAATTACTATATTTAGAAATATTAAAAAAAAACCATCGTCAATTGAATCAAAAACATCCATGTTTTCAACAATACAGGAGCGCGAGAACACGCAGAGGAAAAGCACATTAAAACCTCAAACAAAACAAACGTCAAAACATTATTTATTCCCTAGAATAAGGTACTAACTGAGGCTTGAAGGGACAGTTAACTTTATTACTCAGTTACGGGCTTTATTCGTCAGATACTTACTATCTGGCTGTTGAAAAATACAGAATCATGCTATCTATGGAATAAACGCTATTCGATTCTTTAGCTGAGGATTGAAAAATCGGCCCTTAGTTGATCTTTAACCAGGACTGTTTATATAGGGATAACTTAACTTCATCTTTATAATATAATATTCATTTGAAATTTTACTTAAAACCGATTTCAATTGATTTCCTGCTTCGGAAATGAAATGCGTAACAAAGATTTACCATGCGAAGTACCTCAAGTTTCCTCGTAAAATTATTAATTTAGCTCAAATTACCTGTTCGGCAACTGTTTTAATAATAATTATAATTTGTTTTTGATGAGTTTTTTTTTATATTAGTTAATCTATACTTATAATTATAATATTAGGGTTCCGTACCTCAAAAGGAAAAAACGGAACCCTTCAGGATCACTCGTGTCTGTCTGTCTGTCCGTCTGTCACAGCCAATTTGCTCCAAATCTAATGGACCGATTAAGTTGAAATATGTAATATAAAATATGTAATATAAATAAACAAATTTTGATTATGGGGGTCACTTTTGGGGGGCAAATAAGAAAATGTAAAAAAAAATTGCAAACTGTACTGTGTGAAATGAAAGGGCTTGTTGCGAGGATCTTAATTTATTTTCAACATTTTTAAATAAATACCTTTAGTCTAAAATGTAGAAAAAAATGCAGAGAGTGGTTCTGTACATGAGTAAAGAACCACTCTCTGCATATTTTTTGTTTTTGTAAAAACTTATAAGAAGTCTATGGTCTTAAAATAACATGGTAAATCTCTCAATATTGTGCCTACGAACTTATATTTGCAGTTGTTTCTCAACTACAATGTTAAGTTTTTCTTGGGATAAATTCATCCCAACTACGGAACCCTTCATTGCGCGTGCTCCGACACGCACTTGGTCAGTTTTTTATATAATATTATAAAGAGGTAAAAAAAAATTGTTTGTAAGTTTGTACGCAGGTAAACTCTGGAACTACCAGTCGGATTTGAAAAAAACTTTTTGCATTGGATAGCACAATTCTCGAGGAAGGTTATAGGCTCACGGACAAAGTTGAAGCTAGAACGTAATAAATAGGGTTGCCATCTCTTGTCAGTCAAAATCCGGGAGAAAAATGTTTTTATTTTTATTTTGATTTTATATTTTCCATTTGAACGTACAGACTTCAAAATATGGTCTTGAAATAACTTTAAAAAACTCTTTGCAGTCCATTTTAAAATTGAAAAACATTTGGCCTTGAAATATTCGTCATTTTAGCGGGTTCTTTCATTTGTCCATAATATCGAATACTATTCTAATAAAAACACGCTCGCAGGCAGCGTTTGATACAGGAATAGACAAAACGTAGTTTCGAATGTCGCGAGCTGCGACTGCATTGGCTAGCAGCGTTCTACCGTGTGCGGTAGTACGATTTTTGCTACTCTCTAAAAAAGAAAGAAAGAAGATACGTTTATTTGCGGTAAACATGACTAGAAGCATGAAAAGAACAAGTTGGGGGAAAATATGCGTCACATCTACGCAAAACAGCTATCGCTCAGTATAATGCTGCGACCTTATGCGAGAAGAGCCCCAGCGCTGGTTTTCAACGACAGTCGGTGTTGACGTTATGACGCCAACCGCTGCAGCATACAATGAGATATAAATAAGATATAAAAATAAAATAAATATACATTAGTACTACATGTTGTCTGTCAATTATTCCGCCAGCGCGTATGAATTTTAAATTCCGGAAGAATTTTGTTTATTTGAAATTCCTTCCGGGAGCCGGGAGATATAAATTTTCTTATCTGAATTCTGGGAGACTCCCGGAATTCCGGGAGAGGTGGGAACCCTAGGAATAAAGTGGTGAATTTTCATTTTTGTTTCGCTACAGTATGTAAATAAGTACTGACAACCGTGCCACCGCCCGGTCATCAGTCATCAGTCAGTCAGGAAAATTAACTGTTAAGCAAATGAACTAGGTACCAACTTAAATTGTCCAGAGTAAAGTCGCTGTCGCAAGACGCGTGTCGCTTGAACGTGCAGCTCTTGCACACGGGGTAATCATTTTAACAATCTTTTTATTTATTTTTCAGGTGGTGCATTCAAAGTTCGCACCGACAGACTAGCGACAATTTCTAAAATGCAAGCACAGTATAGACAGGGCATTGCCAACAGATACAACAGCCAGAGGAATTCATATTGACAGCGGGGCATCAGACAGGCACTATCTGTACAATCAGCGTCATCAGTTCACCCGAAACACGTCTACTGCTGGACATAGGCCTCCCCCAACCTTTGTTCTATTTGACGTTAAGTTGTAAAGTTTTAAAATGGAATTGAAGTGGATATATTTAGTAACCTGTTCCGCTTAGCTATTTCTAAAGAGTCTTAAAAAAAACCCTGAACGAAATCGACACGTGTTTCACTTCTCAACGAGGTATCTTCAGGATGACGATTGACTTGTCGTAAACTCGAACACGGCGTGTTGCCGCACCAAGCACTGAGCGCAGACTGAACTGACTGTTTCAATCTTGGTGTAGCAACACGCCGTGTTCGAGTTCGAAGTTATTTTTTTTTAAATAGCTAAGCGGAACAGGTTACTAAATATATCCACTTCAATTGCATTTTATAATGGATTTCCGCAAGGTCACGCCTGAATCAATTAACTATTGTAAAGTTTTGTTTGATGAAGACGTGTGTTTATTACTGTTTTGTTTAATATGTTAAATGTTACCTTGGTGTTCATTTTAATAAGATGTTAAAATAAAATTACGCGTATAAAAAAAGCTATGTTTAAATCATTGCAAGCTTATTGCATTATGACGAAATTTATCCTGCGGTTCACTAATATCTCACCAAAACTCCGTCGACAATTTTTTTTTTAAACCAACGTTACGTATATTATAGGTACTACATACATATTTAGGTATTTCACAAACAACAGGAAGTAAGTAAGTCGTTCATTTTGTAAATATGGGTACAGTACATGGTGATAAATTGATAACAAATACTATAGGTTTAGTCATATTTAACCAATAGGCATGCAAAAGCTATAGTTTGACGCTAAAACAATAAAGGCAACAAGAACAAGATACATTGAAGAGTTTTAAATCACAACTTTATAGTTCTCGATGTTTTTGGTTGGTATATTGGCGTGTGCTATTTGACATATGGCCAATAATTTATCATTTGAATTATTTTTTGTGTTGCATAATGTAAATTATTTTGCATACTTTTGTACAGAATCATATTTTTTCTAATTAGAACAGACAGCTGTGCTGCTGGGGAATTTGTTGCGCCACTTCTTCTTCCCAGCTAAAGGTAGTAGGAAGTGGTGAAGGGTGGGCGTTTTGGGGGACTGTCTTATGTACCTTTGTCGTTCGAAAAGTGCTGATTCTCAGCCTTGATTTTTGAATAGATCACTATCACACAATTTATGCATACAACATTTTCAACAAAAAATATTACACAATACCTAAACAAAGTTCTTTCTCAGCGAGGAATTCGCTGACGGTATAGTATTCATGCTTTATGCATTAAAAGCTTCGAAGCCTGTTTTTGATTGCATTGCTTACATGTATTATAAATGACAGGAGCCATGCTCTTGGAGACACTCTTGCGCATTAGTGCCGTTTTGGCGGGATGGGAACACACTTGGTTACTGTCGCGTTTATTACGTGAGATTACGTCAGAGAGAGACGTTTAAAACGACTTGGCTTCGACTTCACAAACACAGCACCTCCATTATTACAGACTAAGTAATGTTAATATTTGTGCTGTTTAAAATATGGCATGCAACTATCAGTGGATAAACATCACCTGTAAATATCTTATCTGGGCTTTAAAAACTGTTTCTCTTTCGGTTGAGTTTCCCCAGAATATTATACCGTAACGTAAGTGGGATTCTACTATGCCATATTAAGCAGTAAGAAGAGCATCCATGTATATTATTGGGGATAGTGAATGCAGAGCGTGTGCGGACTTTCTAATTACTTACTAATACTTTTAGAAATTGCGTATTTTCTACTTCTTCTTGTTCAACAACTTCATTGTTGAAGTATATATTAGGACTATTGCAGGGAATCCGCTGACTAAAATGTACAACATTTGTTTTTTTCCAAGTTAATTTTTAAATTATTTGCCTCTAAACAATTTACAAAAACAAAAACAATTATTTATTAATGTCCCTTTCATATATCTCCACACTTTTATTAAGGTATTGTTACAGTACTATCGTCCGCAAACAGTGTTATTGGTTGTTCAATGCATTCAGGTAAAGGGTTTATGTACAGTATGAATACAAAAGGACCCAATACGCTCCCCTGCGGTATTCCAAAAATAACTTCACGTTCTGAGGATTGATATATCTCTTCGTGCTTGCTACCTGGATTAATTTGTCAAATTTCACTTATTTGTTTCGGTCTTTCAGGTAAGATTCAAGAAGACTAAGTTAATTGCCTCTAATACCGTACGCTTCAAGTTTTCTCAAGAGAATAGCATAATCTACGTAGTCATAGGCCTGAGCCATGTCAAAATATGCCACGTACAGGTATTCGTTTGTCGACATTCTGTATCACTTTATATATACAATCATATAATTATAGTATTTTTTTTTTATAAACACTTGCTTTACAAATATTTATTTAGCTAATGCTTTTCTTTACAAAATGTTTCATATGATATTTAATCATTTATGGAGTTTTCATTTAATATTAACATTCTTTTGGAAAAATCACTTTTATACTAAATATCATTTAATAATTTTCTAAACCAGTCACAACAAAAGTGATCATAATTTCCATTTGGGTCAAATAATTTACAGGCAAGTACTTCAGTTCTTTAAACCTACTAAAGTATTATTTTTCTATAATTATATTCTTGACCTTTTTGGAACTCGCCACCGGCCCCTACCGCGGCACAGCTCGCTTCGCGCACTCGGCTCGTGCGTAGTCGTAGGGAGTCGCAGTTCTAACCTAACCTTTTGCGAGTAAAAATATTTATCCCAATCTAACTAGCTCGGTTCCGGGTAGCCTACAAAAAAAAATGCTAAAAACGACTTGTGCTAACAGTAATATAGCACAAGTCGTTTTTAGCATTTTTTTTTATAATTCTTGTTGATTTATTAACCAAAAGTAATAATAACAAGGTTCAAAAAAATTCAAAACTAAAAATTAAAAAAAAAACAAATGTCATTTATTGTAACTAGGGTGAAAATCAGCACTTTTCAAATGTCAAAATGACATAAGACACTCCCCGAAACGCCCAACCTTCACCACTTCCTAGTGCCTTTAGCTGGGAAGAAGAAGTGGCGCAACAAACTCCCCAGCAGCATAGCTGTCTATTCAAGTTAGAAAAAAATGACTCTATACAACAGCATGCAAAAAAAAATTACATTATGCAGCACAAAAAATAATTTAAATGATAAATTATTGGCCATAAGTCTAAAAACATCGAGAACTTTACTCAAGCAGAAATAAAAAATAAAAACTAAACGTAAACAGAACAAAATATCTAAATATAGCCTCCAGGCATAAAGGGCGTGCCCGCAAGAAAACTTAAATAGTATTTTCTTTCTAATGAAAAATAAGTAAAGTAACTCATTAAATATCTTTGCGAACAACTATTAAAATTCTTCCCAGCAATTCTTGCATATAACAGTCAGGTGCTCATTCAATAAACAGATGTCAGCAGAATTGACGGGGTCCGTTAGGGCCGATGCCTGCCGGGGGTGCGAAGAAAACCGAAAGGGAGATCGTGGCCCCCGGCAACAGGGCAACCGAAGGAACACGGGTGGGTTTTAGTCAGTAAGAGTCTGACACGCCCTTCCACTCCGCCCAGAGCGGGAGAAATTATTTGATAATTTCCGCCCAAAAAAAAAAGGTGCTCATTCAATACATTGTGATGGCATACAAGGCACAAGGCACGAAGTTTTTGTACTTTGATCTTGGAAAAATACGCCATCTGCCACCTCAACAACTTTGGCCTGTTATACTTATTACAAAAGCGTTGATTCCAGTGATGTTGAATATGTTAACTTACAAGTACTACTAAATTAGTCGCGTGGGGTTCAGAAGACTCAAAATAGAGTGTACCTACCTACCCGCTGCTCACGTGGCAAGATTAAGTATTTGAATATAAGAAAACAATTTTATCAAAAGCAATAATATGATTTATTTTAAAAGTGCGGAATGAATATACAGTAAGTTTGAACATTGTGCGTTGTTACTTAGTTACAATAATAACTCTTTTAATAAAAAATAAAAAACAGTCGAGAGGTGTCGTGCGACACCCGGTTGGAACGAAGTGCCTTTAGCTTTTGCAGTGTAACATGTTGTCCGTCACGACACTGTTCCGTAACAAAAGTGTCGTAACGGTCAAAATGTTACACTTTTTTTGGACTAGCTCTCATTCTCAATATGCAGAGTAAAGTATACATGCGATAAAGAACTTCGCCCCAAAAACCATTTCCGATCGCGGAATTATTTAATCATCGAATGCTATCTCCAATTGGTGGATATCTTTACGGGTCCCGTCTTCAAAACATCTCCTGTAAACAGTGATGAGCCTAGCAGGATCCCCATTCTTGTGATACTCATCTGCAAGATAACACAATAACAAGGTACTTATTTATAATGAGGTCGGACAAAGAAAATTAACAGTATTTAAGGATAAAAATCAAGTCGAAAAAAGGGAGAAGTATTAGTTATTCATCTGTCCTTGTCAAGGAACACGATCATACACTGAATGGCGTGAAGTAACTAAGACGTTCCTATGTTGTGACGTCAGATGCTAGTAGTGCTGTCTCTGTCTAGCATAGACTTTAAAATGCATACAATTTCAATATTTTTTTAGATATTTATAAATTTTAATGAAAATGGTTTATTTTTTCCGGGTTTCGAATAATCAACTAATTAATTTAGTATTGCTTAACTTACCGGATTACCATCAGTAGATGGGATGTGGGGTTCGAACCTAGGACCACATGCTCAGCAGTCGCAATTCCGGCCACTGGACCAACGAGGCAGTAATAAGTTAGGTAAACTTTCTTTTTTGATAAACTTGTATATAGCTCCCATCTGAAGCTGGTCGGCTGGTGGTGACAACGTCTGAAATCACGAAACTACAGTCAGTCAATAGTAGTTCAATGAGAGACATACCAGTAACATAAACATAACATCACGCATGTAATACCCGATGGGTTAGGCAGAGGTACACCCACATTACGCCTGTTATGTTTAAGTCCCAAGTAATACGGGGTAGGCCTATGGCCATCAACTGGACATAAATCCAGACTCCGGGCTGCTACTGAGAAATTCCAGAAACACTTTACCCGATCTGGGAATCGAAACCAGGACCTCATACTCAACAGTATCTAGCGCTAGACCTACGAGAGAGTCATACCTAGTAAACGCCAGCTTTATAGTAGGTCGCCTTCAAAACTAACGTGTCCGAGCTGGGGTGCCCCAAATCTCAAGGTCGCTAGGCTCGCTCTTACATCCGTATATAACTTGAACGTTTATAAACTTCAGGATTTATTTTCTCGAAAACTAGGTGTTTAGTAGTTGTGACATTTTGCAAAAGCGTTCTACATGAAGAAATCTATACGCAGAAGATTCTCGTGCGCGGTCCATAAAGTACAGGTGGAGTCGATATTTACGTTTCTAATCTAAAAAATAAAATACATTTTCCTATTTCTTTGAATGCGTCTCCAGCAAAAAAATCATGTGGAGGGTTCAAGAGCGAGGCGGCACGTTTCTAAACTCAACCCTTAGTTTCTTTTAAAATATTGTTTTCGGTCACTTATTGTTGTATCTAGGTACATTTAAGATTAAAATAAAAATAAAATTGAGTGTTTACAATTAGAACTGAGTTTTTCATTTAAACATCCTGGACATTATTAACAAAAAAAAAATTACTAAGCCCGCTAAATCCACCTCTAAGCTAACTCCATAGGTTAGTTACAATCCACTTTTAGACTATATTTAACTTCTTTTTACCCAACTACGGCGGAACAAAAAGGAGGGGTTAAGATTTTGACCGGTACCTATGTATTAATGTATGTTCTTCTGATACCTCATAACTTCTAAACTACCGATCATAATTTTACAAATGAGATATCATTGGAAGCGTCTTGATGATCCGCTGGTTATAGGCAATGTGACATTAAATGTAATATGGCGCCCTCTAGTGGACCTATAGTTCATGACATAAAGTCATGAACTATAAAAAAAAGATTTTTATTGTGCCATATTGGGTAACAAATGAAAGAACTTGACGAGAAAATTACAAATATGTATAAATATCATACTGTCTCAGTAAATAAATATGTTTAAATTGTTAAAAACAAGCAAAAGTGAGACTTAGCTACGTACGGCGCGGCTGTAAAATTAATAACTATTATAAAATAAAACCCAAACAAAAATAATTTTAAACTGCTCTGAAAATACTTTATCACGAAATTATAACCCCATAATAATTTAAATAAAAAGTAAGTTCAAAAACTAAAACCTGACTATTGAAAAATCAGGCTCAAAATAGTATGAAACAAGAAAATATTTCAGACAGAAATCAAGACATAGGTACAAAAATGGTCAAGGTAAAGCCGTGCCGCATGCCATTATAATTTTGTAGGTGTACAGGCATGCGACCACGGCTTTAACTTGAACAAGGTTTTTACTTATTAAAATACAATAAATCAGGGTTAGAAACAAATGAAAATTATAATGGCTACTGGAATAACTACAATATTCATTTTTATGAAACAGATAATCAGAGAAATTTAATTAATACAATGTTTTGTTTGTAAGTACGGAAAATACTTACTATTTTCATTATTCTGTGATCTCTTAAACCCAAAGAATGTAAGTTCTGTAACTTCTAATATATTTAAAGTTTCTGATTCTTCAATTTTTTCTGTTTTATTTACATGTCGTATTTTTTACGAATGTTTAGTAACAATGTCACCTGCAGGATAGTTTAGTAATCTAGCACTTATGCAGATGAATGTATTAGTAACTCACTTTAGTGTGTGATTGCGTAAGAATGTAACCTGAACAGGGTTTGTTTAGGAACACTTTTGGAACAGACTATAAAAACTAGCTTAGTGCGAGTCGGACTCGCGCACCGAGGGTTTCGTACCATTTGTAGGAAAATATTACATTTTCTTAGATAATTGCTTGTGCTTAGGTTGGGTTAAGTTTTGAAGGTTTGCGGTGATCTCCTTCTGTGAAACCGTAATTTCGCAGAATGAGTCTACGGAAAGGGAGAGGTAGATTGAGAACACTCTCCTCATCCGTAGTAGGTGGACCGGGCGTCGGCGGAGGGCGCCCGCCGCCCCCCATGCAGCAGGACTCAAGGTGGTGGCGCGTAGTGTTCCACGCGCGCTCCTATTTGACATCGCGGGGTAGTCTCACACCTCACTCCCCCCAAGGTCATGAAGTGGCCCGTAAAAGCGGGCCAGCGGCACCAGTCGGCGATCATGGAAGGCGCACTAGATCTCATAATCCCCGGTCCAAGGGGAAGTGGGAAGGGAAAAAGGGGTGGTTTTTAGTCAGTAGGAGTCTGACAGACCTTCGCCCACCCCAAGGGGGAGAACACGCCGGAACAAAAAAAAAGGTTTTGAAAGTTAGGGTTAGTGGTTTTGAACTCAATTTGGATAGGTACCTTATATAGAAATAAAAAATGACCAACTTACATTTTTCAGTATCATCCAAGGGCAAGCCATTGCGATCGTCTACCCAACCAAGCGGCTGCGCGGAAGTGAAAACAAAACATAAAAATAAAATGAAACATATCTTCATGGCGGCCATCTTCAATACATGTACACTACAAGATTTTTTTTCACTAATGTCAGTTGCGATACGTTTGATGCGCGTTTTTATTCCGTTGTATCGTTACAAACAATGGTGATAACGTTATCTTTCCAACTATGTAACCACTATTCGACTTCTGGCTTCAGCCAAAAATTATGAACTTTGTCATTGAAGCTCGTGTAAACCGATCAACGTGGAACGTTTACAAATTATATCAGTAGCCTACTACTGATAACATAGGTACAGGTAAGTCAATCTAAAGCAGATATTCAGAAGCTTCACTTTTAGTTAATTTCATTCGAAGTGAAACTTTTGAATGCTAAATGAATCATAACGGTAACAGGAACTTATCAAATCATCCACATACTAAGTAGGAAAAAATACGTATTATTGCAGCTAACTCAAAAACTATCCAAGTACAACTTAATAAAAAAAGTTATAGGACCACTTCGAGGGCATGGCCCTTTCAAACAAAATAAGAATTTTCAATATCGGTTCACTACTGACGGAGAAATCGGTGGAAAAACATTAAAAAAAAACATACGCTACGAATATAGCTAGACGCGGCAGCCAAAAGCACTTAAGTCAATTTTTGCTCAAAATTATAAAAACTCACAGCACCCATGTTTTTGTATTACCCGTCAACTGGAATAAGCACGTAAGTCGCGCGTCACTTTGAACAGTCTCAACACTTGACTGTACCATAAAGCTTAAGTCGTATCATTAAATCGAGCGGCGACAAAAATACCTTAAGTCGACTTAAGCTTTTTTTCCCGGCTTGGCAACTCTTAAGTCGACTGACTTAAGTAACATGGTAACAGTAGTGAGGGTTAGCACTTGAAATTTTTTCAAGTACCTGCCCTCACTTTACTCTCTTTTTTAAGTGATTGATAAAAAGTTGACGAACGATGTGGGTAAAGTAAAATTAAATACGTATTTCTTAATTAGTGTTTCGGTGTGACGGTCGTAGTGGTGTTGTGCATTAACTGTATTAATAATGAATTCAAGAGCCAGGAAGTTAGTAAATCTCGTCATAAATAATGAGAATAAAGGTAAGTTTTGAATGTTTTCCTGGCATTTTTATGCAATATGCAAAATAAATGTATGGTTTTTGTTGACATGATTACAACACAATAAGCAAAAAAATGTCATTTCACTTTTTTTTACAGGCGAAGAAGACCCATTCTCTAATCCGCAACCAAGTACATCTGGAACTCAAAAACAAATTACTCATGATGAAATCGCTATTGACTATTCTAGTGACGATTCTGTTGCTGATCCTACCTACTCTCCAGACAGTCTTAGTTTGCTTACACAACATGAAGATGAGATGGAAACCACTGTTTACGATGCATCAGTAGATGTACAGATAGCAGCACAAAATGCAATACCTGAAAGTATTGAAGATACGTCATTACTACAACAAAACAATTCCGTGCCCTGTAGAAGAAGGAAGCAAGATAATAAAATAAAAAGAAATTTAGGCCAATCCTATTTGACAGCTACTGGGAAAACTATCGCCAAACGTCAAATGAAGGAATTACCTAATTGTCGAAATAAGTGCCGTCAAAAAATAAGTGATGAGCAACGAGCTGTAATTCATAAAGACGTTTGGAATCTTGGGTCTTATGATTTAAGGGCAGCGTTCGTTTCATCTTTGATTACCATTCAAGAGAAAAAAACAGAGCGTCGTCGGGTCGAAGAACCTAGTTTACAAAAAAATAGACAGTGGACTTATAAGTATCATTTTAACGTCAATAGTGAAAAAATATCCGTGTGTCAAGGTTGCTTTTAAAAACCCTAACGATAAGTGATAATTTTGTAAAACTAATCGGTTTGAAGAAACGTGGCAGCTCGAGTGGAATTATACCATCAGACAAACGTGGCAAGAATACACCAGCAAACAAACATTCCGAACAAAAAATTCAAGAGGTGATTAATCACATCAATTCGTTTCCGCTATATGAAAGTCATTACACTAGACGTAGAAGCACCCGCAAATATTTACCATCGCATTTGACAATTTCAAAAATGTATTCTCTTTACTCAGAATCACATGAAAATCCTGTAAGTGATAAGATATACCGCAAAGAATTTCATAAATTAAATTTAAGTTTCAAAAAACCAAAAGTGGACACTTGTCACACATGCGACCTCTTTAAAATGAAATCAAACATTGCTACGGATGAGATCACAAAATTAGCCCTTGAAGAAGAACGCGACTCTCATCTGCTAGCAGCTGATATGGCGTACAACGAGAAGCAGTGGGATAAAAATACCGCAGTTACAAATAACCAAATCAAATGTCTGACTTTTGACTTACAGCAATGCTTGCCAACCCCAGCTTTACAATCATCTGTAGCCTTTTATAAAAGACAACTTTGGACCTTCAATCTTACAATACATGACAACGCAACAGGAATGTCAACGCACCACATGTGGCACGAGGGTATTTCGGGTCGAGGTGCTAATCAAATAGCCTCTTGTTTGTTTGCATATTTACGAGAACTACCAGAAAATATCTCAGAAGTGATTTTGTACTCTGATACTTGCGGAGGACAAAACAAGAACACTCACGTGGCTGCAATGTTTACGTACTTGTTGACTGTAAAACCCTCAATGAAGATGATACATCAAAAGTTTATGATACCTGGTCATTCACATATGGAGGTTGACTTAGACTATGCAATTATTGAAAAAAAAAAAGAAAAAAACCGAAATACAAATTTATCACCCACACGATTGGATGCAGTTAGTAAGATCGAGTAGCAAAAAATTTACCGTTAGAGAAATGCGACAAAATGATTTCTTTGATTTCGCTAGTCTATTGAAAGGTCCCTTAGTGGCCCGAAAAAAAGACGACGACGGAAATATTTTCAAGTGGCATGAAGTGAAGTGGCTGAGTTATGACTCTGAGTACGGCGTCATAAAATACAAAACATCTCTTTCTAAAGATGAATCATTTAAAACTATTAATTTCAAACGGAACACGCGACGACCCAAAGAATTTAATTTGATGCTGATTACTGACAAGCCAGTACCAATAAGTGTCGAAAAAAAACGTGATATAATATCACTTTTATCTTTAATACCAGAATGTTTCCATAATTTTTACCAGAATTTAGTAACCACTGACGATACCAAGGATGTTGATCCAGATATATCAGATTCAGAAGACAGTGACTTTTAGTTTTTGACTTTACTGCATGCATTGCATCATATTATAATATTTTAAATTGATAAGCATAATTATAATTCAAAATTATTCATAGTTTGTGTTTTAATATTATATAATAAAATAAATAAGCCAAGTAATTATAGTACGGTAATAAATACTTAAGTCGCAATTTTTTGACGTTCAATGAAACTTAAGTCGGATATCTTAGTAAATAATAATAATAGCCTAAATATCCATACTCTGATATGTAACTAAAGTACCCGTCACGAGAAGCTATAAATTATGTAAACAAACATCTTTTACTAAGTAAACATTTTATACTGCGAGATAATAATAAATTGACCATATTCAATCGACATGAAATATAGACTGGTTATATGAAAGTAACAACCTATTTAATTTAGTCGGATCATATTTTAACGACGCAAAGCGCTATCGTTTGTGTTTCTTGGTACCGAAACGCGTCCGTCGCAGGGATTGTAAACAAAATACAAATTTTAAATTTGACGAGGTAAAACAATGATTACAAGAGGGACTGCAGCAGATTACTTCGGAAAATTGGAAGCGTTGTGTGGAGCATGTGATCAAGGAAGACGATAATTTTTATTCCAAAATCGATGAGATGATTGATAAAACTGTAGACAGCTTCGTGATACATGTCACTGATTCTGACACAGAAATGGAAACATCTGAATCTGACGAATAATTATTCTTAAATAATATATGTTAATTAGTATTTGTTACTTAATCATTTATTAAATCTTAAACAAATTCATTTTTTTTTGTTGGTCCAAATGTTGTGAACTCCTGAACACTTGTTTACAAAATTTATAGCTTCTCATGACGGTTACTTTAGTTCATAATTGTGTAATAATAAATAATAAAAACAAAAACCGTAGTAATTTTTTTTCATACCAATCGAATAAAACCTCCTCCTGTAAAATTTTTGCATGCAAAAAGATTTGACTTAAGTGTTTAACGCTTCCGCGTCTAATTAATGAACCTCCTTCTTTTTGAAAGTTGGTTAAAAAGCTGCTACTATCCGACCCGCCGCTACCAAACCAGAACTAACTCAACGCTGGCCCCCACCCACGCATCTCATTCATATCAACGAAGCCAGCCGGCAGTCTGGCTACGTGCTAAATTGTGGTGGAAGCAGGAAGTGTAGATACGAAGACTCTTATCTACACTTCTTGCTTCGTCCATATCTCTCACAAAGTCAAAGTCAAAGTCAAATCATTTATTTCAAATAGGCCCATGTATGGCACTTTTGAACGTCAAAATTTACAAAATAATATAATTGATTCTAGTCGCCCCTTCCAAAAGATAGTATTCGTATGGAGGAGAATGGGCAAGAAACTCCACCGTAACTCTTTTAAAATGTTTTACAATAGTCTGTATAAGTACGTACATTAGTTAAATAATTATATGTGAAGACGATGCACCTAGAATAAAATTTCTATACCCCAATAATAGGTAAAAAGAATTTAAAATGAACCAACGACAGATAATTTAATTATGTGATAGATACATGGTGCTCACATATTTACAAACATTGTAAAAGTAGACGATTATCCTATTTTTTATTTTATTAATAAGTCAGTGTGTGATTACTTCAATCACAGAAGGTAAAATCAATGTCATATAACACAAAATTATAAATTTTACTATTAAATTAGCAACATGTTTGATTTTTCTTGATTCTAAATTGTCCTATGGAGCAGGACCAGCATATTTCCAAGCACGCTTATCTTGGATATAATCCTCTAATTTGTAATATGCTTGTTTACAAAGTCACAGATGATATAATACTAGTACAGATACCCAATCCCATACAAAGAAATGATACCTCCCTAAGTCTGGCCACAGATAATATACTAACAAAGTGTACTTTTAATATGAGTTTTAAATTTTCTTTCGTTTAATTGCACTATGTCACAAACTATTTTGTTGTAACATTTAACACAGTACCCCATAAAAGATGTGTACTTTCGATAATCTGAAAAATGGTTGATGGTCTTTCAATAAGTACCAGGTACTTAAGAAAATAGAAAATGGTCAAAAAATCTACAGTCCACTAAGCCTACAGCTCAGCGTTCTCACATTCACAAAATAGAAAAGAATCTAAACAAAAGATATACAAATTAATAAAAATAAAAACCTATTTTAATTAAACGCAATTACATGATTGCTATTACAACTGTAATAAATCTGAATAATTATCATGTGCACAAAAGCCACTAATAAAGAGTTGAAATTCACTCGTAGGTATATAATATCAAATAATAGGATGAATATGTCAAGGACGAATGTAAAATAAAATATTAAAATAAACATGGTAATTTGGGAGCAGTTAATAGACTCCTACATAATTATGCCGTTAATGAGATATCAGGGAAGCCACATGATTGTGTTGAAGGAATTATGCCAAACTTCCTTGTCTTCAACATAGTCTTTAATTTTATAATATGCTTTCTTGATAAGAACACGTTTGATGTGGGTTTTGAACTTCCCATCGCTAAGTTCTGTAACAGCCGTTGGCAACTTGTTATAAAAGCGGATACTGTTTATAAGAAATGACTTGCTTGTTTTAGTTAATCTAAATTTGGGTATCACAATTTCATGTCTACTACATGTATTTATATTATGGAAATCGCTTCTTATTTTGAAAAGTCCTAAGTTTTTGCGAACATACAAAATACTTTCCAAGATATATAGAGAAGGTAGAGTCAGAGACCCATTTTATAGATCGCGCGGATTGCCCTCTTTTGTAAAATGAAAATTGATATACTGATTCCGAACTATCAATACTCGCAAAACTTAATTCATACAGGAGCAAGATTTGGATGAAGATGAAGTGATCTTGAAGTAGACGATAGTATAATAGGGTCTCGTCAAAATTCCAAGCAAATACAATGCAAACTACTTACGGTGCAATTGGAGATTATCACACTACGGTATATTGACACACTACGATTCAAATTGGTGTAAATATGATAAATAAAGAAGCTACTGGCAAGTTGTGGCTTGTAAACTTCGCTCAAGATTCAACCGATAAGTCATTGAGTGGAGATGGAGTTTAATTTAATTAAACGATAATTTTGTATTACAAATGAAATACAATTTTGTGACTCAACGCTTCTGGTATAAGCAATTTTATATCATGATATTCAAATATGATGATGTCAATAGTTGAAGTATTAACACTTTTGTATGTATGTAACGCAAACAAACATTTAATTTTAGTGATAGGATTTTTAAATATCTAAACAAATAAATGACAGTAATCTTAAATGTTAGTAAGTACGTCAGTCAAATAAAACACATTATTATACTTTAATTAATCATGTTTTCTTTATTTATCCAACTTGTTGAATCCATACCGAACCATTTCATTAATACTTTATCACCTTTTCTTGTCAACACTCTCTCCACCAGGTACATATCAGGATATTTAACTTTTTGTAGTTCATATTCATAAAATCCACTCAAGATGGGCTGTTTCCTTTCATCTTATAATTGATTAGGTATAAAGTTTTACTATGAGAACTGTAGGTGTGTTTACTTTTAACATTCTGTTTTTGTAGGCATTGGAAAGTCGGTGAGGTGTCTCAGTGACTCTCTCTAACTCCTTTCTGACATTACTGACAGACAATTGACCCTTGAAAAATTTAATGAAATAGCCCCACAAATCAAAATTTTAGAAAAAAGTTCACTTCAGCTCCTAGGTTCCCCAATTTTAGAAGACAGTTTTTCTCCTTTCATCAACGAAAAAATCAAAAACTTCAATGACGTTTCGGACAGACTCTCCAAAATTAATTTACATTCGGCATTCACCCTGATTAGAAACTGTTGTTTTGGTCCAAATTTTATATATTTTCTACGCTCTTCCCCCTTATGGAAGCAGTCACACCTCTTGGATAAAATTGACCAAATCATTCGCAGCACATTATCATCCATTTTGAATGTGGCCCTGGATGACCGAGCATGGCTGCAAGCCACTCTACCCATCCGTTTTGGTGGCCTCGGTGTCCGCAAAATTACCAGTATTAGCTTACCCGCGTTCCTGTCCTCTGTCCACAGCACTGAAAAGTTGACCGGGAAAATTTTAGCCCCCTGCCTGGTTAACTCTGAAGTGCCGTGCTTGACCGATGCGGAGAACGCCTGGAAAGCGACTTGCCCGAATACAGATCGGCCAGTGAACCCATCTTCCCAGAGGCAGTGGGATGAGCCGCTCTGCAGGTTGCTACGGAACAATCTTATTAATACGTCCACCAATACTGCTGAGCGTGCCCGCCTGCTGGCTGTGGGTGAGTGGGAGTCGGGCCTCTGGCTTCAGGCGCTACCGTCACCCAACATAGGCACTATGCTGGGTGATACCACCTTCCGGCTCGCTACCTGTCTGCGTCTGGGCGCTCCTTGGGTGGCTCCGCATCTCTGCCAATGCGGTGAAGGTGTCGACTGTCTCGGACACCATGGCCTATCCTGCAATAAGAGCGCAGGTCGGATAGCACGGCACGCCAGCATCAATGACATCATCCGTCGTGCTCTTGTCACCGCCGGAGTGCCAGCTATTTTAGAGCCCAATGGCTTGGCACGCGACGATGGTAAGAGACCAGACGGAATGACCATGATGCCTTGGAAGGTAGGTAGGCCTTTGGTGTGGGATGCAACGTGTGTCGACACCCTTGCGCCATCCCATCTTCCTAGCATGGCGGGCTGTGCTGGGGCTGCTGCTGCAGGTGCGGAAAACCTCAAACGGCGCAAATACTCCAATCTTATTGGGACTTATATGTTTGAGCCGTTTGGGGTTGAAACACTAGGGCCATGGGGTCCAAGTGCCCACCTAGTTTTTCAAGATATTGCCAAGCGACTGGTCGACTCTTCACGTGACCAGAGGGCTGGCCTATTCTTTGGCCAAAGAATCAGCATTGCCATACAACGTGGCAATGCTGCCAGCCTTTTGGGCACTTTTACTATTGATAGTGATGCGGACGAATTTTTTGATGCCCTATGATTATCCCCCCCCCCCCCTTTTATATACTTGTACATATTATTATTATTAAGTCTTAGTTTTAAAAATCATGTAAATACGTATGTGTAAATAAATGTTTACTTTGTAATTAATAAATAAGGTGTCTCAGTTATATTATTTTCTACTGATTCTTCCAATATTGCACTAATTTCATTTTCATGACCATTATGACCGAAATTTTGCAAACTGCCTCGTTGATCTAGTGGCCGTAAGTGTTACTGCTGAGCATGAGGTCCTGGGTTCGATTCCCAGGTCGGGCAAAGTGTTATTGGGTTTTTCTATCTGAAATTTCTCAGTAGCAGCCTGGAGTCTGGATTTGTGCCCGGTTGATGGCAATAGGCTCACCCCCTATTACATGGGACAGGCGAAATGTGGCTGAACCTGCTACAGGGACACCTCTGCCCAACCCTTCGAGGAAACAAGGCGTGATGTTATGTATGTTATTTTGCAAACCTTCTTCCCAATACGTGTAATCTGTGTTTGGATAGTATTTCTTCATTAAAAGAGAAGTATCTGTATTTTTACGATTATTATAAGCAGAAGATGATCCTCTACCGGTTATGAGAACTGTTGCGGATAACAGATCTGTAACATCTCATCCGTTATCTGTTGGATTCAACAGACCTGTTAAATCTGATCTGTTATCTAACAGACTTTTTGTATCTGATCTGTTTTTTTTTCAGTTGCTGTTCCTGATGATGATAGTAGCTGTTCAAGACATCCACCAGTTTTCGTTTTATTGTATCGATGTACGTTTAAGTCTGCTAATAGGATAAAGTTTTACCTTGAAAACCGTATGAATTGAAAAGAAAGAGATATAAGCTCAGTCATGTGAAAAAATTGTGTGTGAAGCTTCTGTTCTTCTGGATAACAGTCATCTATCATCATCACATCAACATCATGAAATCAGATGTTATGCAACTGCGTACTTGTTTTAGTCATGCTTAATAATAGTTATTTGTTATACAAGAGTGCAAAGTTGCTTATTAGTGCGATATTTGGCGGCCGTTATGTGGTGGCCGTGAAATGGTGCCTGTTATGTGGCGGCCGTTATGTAGCGGCCATTAAATGGCGGCCGTTATATTGCGGCCGTTATTTGACGGCTGTTATGTGGCGGCTGTTATGTGGCAGCCGTTATGTGGTGGCTGTTAAACGGCGGCCGTTATGTGGTGGCCGTTAAATGACGGCCGCTATGTGGCGGCCGTTATGTGGCAGCCGTTAAATGGCGGCCGTTATGTGGCGGCCGTTAAATGGCGGCCGCTATGTTGCGGCCGTTATTTGGCGTCCGTTAAATGGCGGCCGTTTTGTGGCGGCCGTTATATTGCGGCCGTTATTTGATGGCTGTTATGTGACGGCCGTTATGTGGCGGCCGTTAGATGACGGCCGCTATGTTGCGGCCGTTATGTGGTGGCTGTTAAATGGCGGCCGTTATGTGGTGGCCGTTAAATGACGGCCGCTATGTGGCGGCCGTTATGTGGCAGCCGTTAAATGGCGGCCGTTATGTGGCGGCCGTTAAATGCGGCCGCTATGTTGCGGCCGTTATTTGGCGGCCGTTATTTGGCGTCCGTTAAATAGCGGCCGTTTTGTGGCGGCCCTTATTTGACGGCCGTTAGATTGCGGGCGGTATGTGGCGGCCGTTATGTGGCGGCCGTTATTTGGCGGACGTTATTCGGCGGCCGTTATCTAGCGGCCGTTATTTGGCGGCCGTTATGTGGCGGCCGTTAAGTGGCGGCTGCTGTGGTACGGTATGGTACATTGGTTTCTCGCTTTCAAACACCCACACACAACATTTCTCACACATTTCTCTGGCGACTGTAATCTAATTCCAAGGGAATGTTTGTGTTGTTGAACAACCGCAGTGGAAACGGAAGTCAAGAAGGGGTGCAGGGGCTCGCGGTTTGCGGGTGTCTAGCAGGGAGGCATCCTGAGTCTTGGGTCACGTAATATATAATTTGGTTTAATCTAAGGCGTAACTTGTGTTTAAAAGATGTTTTTAATGGGCAAATATTGTGTAAGTAACAAGTGTATGTGTATTTTTATGTTGGTCAATAAAATTATTATAATTATGATTTATTATGTCTGGCGAATATGGGTGCACAACCCTCTAATATAATAATGTTTTTGTTATGTATCTTTCTTTAGTCTTCATTAAATCTACAATTTTGTACCGTGCAAATTATTTATTTATACTTTTGTTATTTTTTCCTAAAAAAAAAAAACAAATTCTCTTCATATTATTTAAAAAAATGACATATGTTTTTTTTTTAAATATTCTGTTTAATAATCATATTGTAAGTTTTTTTACACGTCATTACACAGCACACACGACATTCAATCTCCGAACTAATTGTTGCTACGTCTATAGAACATAATAATATTGGGCATTCTGTATCACACGGTGTTTGTAACGGAGCTGGAACGCTGTGATGTTCAAGAACTCAAGAACTGTCACTTTACGTCGAATGGAACGCACCACGGCTCTGCTGACCCGCGGCTGCCATCTTTTCTTCACTTTTCTTCTACACGAATTCGACGGCGCGACGTACTTTATTGTCGCGGCGAATTTTACATCTGTTAAACCACTGAAACTACTTATTATACTGAATTGTCCTGTTCTCACCATCTTTCATTGATCTGCCCCAACATTTGGAGACCACCGACGTGAGTAAATAAAGCTTGATGATATGGTGGCGGCGTGCTTGGCGACGTCGTCGGCCTGTGTGCGTGCTTAAGTGAAACACGAGGCGAGCTGATGATTGGAGCTCCGCTACTAAAAAGACTCACCTACCATAAGGTCCTGTGTGTAGTGATTGGTGTGCATAGGTACAGGGAAGTACGCCCAATTTTACTACTACTAGTACTAGTAGTATACTTAACCTAATAATACCTTTCCTTTGAAAATGCTTATAGCCGAGTTCTGTGCACCAGTTTCCCTCTTAAAACTGTATATGGAGTCAGATAATTACTTAATGATAATTTCTTGCTAGGTAGGTACCTACTTATTTGATGAAAACTATACCTACCTACTATTCTATTTTCAAACCGTCAACATGAGTCCGAAAGAATCACACTGTTATTGAATTCGCTGGATGTTGGAAGGTGTAATAGCATGCTCGCGTCTCCATTGTCGACGGACGCAAGACACTTGTATAAGTTAGCAAAAATAGGATTAAGGTTATAAGGAATAATTGTTTGTACCGATGAGGGTGGCATAATCAGTTTTTGATTAAACCTTCTATAAATTAAAAAGAATAAAAAAAAAAAAAACCGTCAACATTATTGTTGGTGACCTTTTTGAATTTGGAACATCTTAGTGTTAAAACGTGTTAACGTAAATATTGTTTGAATAAAGACTGGCCGGTACGACGGCCCAAAGTCGCGCCGCCGGCTGAATAAAAAAAAGAAATCAAATTAAAAACGCGCGAACTACAACCCGCGTTTTCGTCAATTTTCTCGGATTGTTACAAATTCATGTTTTTGTTAAAACGTGACCATTTGAAAATAGAACCATGACCATTTCAGTGTTTCTAATTAATATTCAGTTAACACTATAATATTCAAAATCTATAAGTTACGATTAATATAATTTAGAAACGTCATCATTTGGGTTAGGTTAGGTTAGAACAGTGACCATTAACGCGCGAAGGCGAGCGAGCGAAGCGAGCGTCCCGCGGCAGCGGCCGCCGAGCGCCAGGTCCCCTTTATTGTTGGTGAATCGTTTGGGTTAGCTGAGGTTTTTCATTACAGAATTTTAGCAGAAAATTAGTAAATGTGAAAATTAGGTCAACTGAACTTTATAGAAAAGTGCATTATTTTAAAAGAAGCCTACTAAAAATTAAAGATTTAGAAGCCTTTGAACTGCTACCACACCCCGCGTTTAGTGCCGACCTAGCACCATCCGATTATTATCTTTTTCGATCAATGGCACAATTTTTTCGTGGAAGAAATTTTCAAAGTATTGAAGAAGTCGACACTGCGGTGACTGAATTGTTTGCATCTAAAAATAAGGATTGGTTCTATCAAGCTTTTCGAGAATTAGCTGACAGATGAAAATATAATCCTTGATATTGTATAACCTTCCCCAGGTTATACAATATCCATGTTATACAATATATATATCTATCCATGTTATACAATATTTTGAATATTAAAAGACGTTTCCTTAACTAAATTTTTAGTTTTGAATTTTTATATTCCTAACCGACATTATTTATGGGACAACCTAATAATTATTAGTATTTCCAAGTAATTCGGAATGGCATCGTTTGAACTACCTATCTCGTCGTCTTATGCGTCGATTACGACGCATTGGGATGAAAAATAATGTTATAGTGATTACACTGTTTTGTTTTTATTATCATCATCTCAAAACACCACAATCTGCATCCTCTTATTAAAAAAAAAAAAAATTAAATGAATATCAAAACTAATATGTATATACAGCAAACGCAATATATTCCGGATGGATATGTCGACATGTTGGATAGATTATAAGAAGGCCTATGACTCGGTGCCATATACATGGCTCAGTAGGGTGATGGAGTTGCACAACATGGATGCAACTCTACGCACCTTCGTGATGTTGTTTATGGGGCAGTGGAAGACGGTTCTTCTTTATTCAAAATGTAGACAGATACGGGGGATCGGTGAACCGATGAGGATTGACCGGGTAATATTTCAGGGTCATAGTTTGAATCCGCTTTAGTATTGCTTAGCCTTGAACTCTCTTAGCATAATGCTGAATGATTCAGGTTTAGGCTATCGGTTGACAAGAGGCGTTCTAACTAGCCAGTATGTACTTTCAGCACGTTTTACTTATTGTTTGTATATAATTCGTACAATTCGTGCTTGTTCTATGAATGAATGAATGGAATGCACCGATCCCAGCGTGGTGTATATCTCGAGTGCGCAGCAGTACTACACACGGACGCGGAACGTTTATCTAACAACAACAACATCACAAAAAACAAAACCTGTTACTTAATATTTTTAATTAGCTTTTGCTCGCGGCTTCGCCTGCGTGGATATCGGAAAATATCCCACGAGAACGTACAGTCGGCTACACATCAAGTTAGACACCCTATATACCCATAACTACGCTACCAGCAATACGGAGAATTGTAGGAAAGGGACTGAGTATCGTGGCATCGACCAATCACACCATTTGCTGGTTTGCACCTATGCACACAGATGCACTTTTTTGCCAAAGATTTTATGTAGTTTCCCTCGCGTTCAATGTTTTATGATTTATCTATGTTAGTCAGTTCCCAAATCGGCCGGGGCTATTGTTCTCACGGACAGAGTTTTTTTTTTAAATAATCTGTGTTGTTTATAAACTTAGTTACTTTACGATTGCTTAGCTAAACAATGGCTAATCAGTGATTAGCGAGATTTTTATAAATAAGACTGTAAGCCCAGGTACGCACGGACGTAATAAAATCGCGGCGATTTTTTATCGAGCACTCGATTATCAACGCTAAACGCAAAAACACACTGGACAAGAGTGCGTCACAGCGCGTTTCATTTTCAACTCTCGGAGCTGAGCAGAGCGTTGAAAATGCTAGTGCGTGGTGCACCAATATTAATTATTATTAATAATTTAATTTAATTTAATTAATGTCGCCACAATTAACTCCACAACAACGGCAGCTGATAGTGGTGTTGCGAGAGGGTGGTTATACCATCAAAGAAGTTGAAAGGAGGACGCGGATAACGTTGAGTGATATGATTTTAATATAATAGCAGGGACTTGAAACGTTACTCAAAATAACGTAACGTGAAGTTCCGGTAACGATAATTTGTACCGTTCCACCAGGATCGCAACAAAATTAATTCCATGGCTAGAACGATACTAACACGAAATCTTAAACTGTTTAATAACAATATTAAAAATATCAACAAAAAAAAAATGCCTATGTAATTTGGGATGATGTAAGGATTCTAACGATATCCCATAAATCCAAATCTGTTCAGGCATTTAAAAGTTATGGTATTTTCCGCACACCTTAAAACTAAAAACTATAAGAATGTAGAATTTTTTACAGGTCAGAGTTTAAACCTAATGTAAAAACATAATATTTTTAATATTATTTACTTAAATGTAATGTTATAAGTCTACCGTAAAGTAGTTCAATATTATAAAAAAAAAAAAAACAAAGTGGCGCCAACTGCTGTCTCAGCCTTGCGATATATTCCCAATTAGCGCCATTTTGTTAACAAATGGACGGACTGTTGAGCCAAATTTTTGTTATGTTTATAATAAGAACTGATGTATCTACACAGTCATGCAATATCTTTATATCTATCTCTATATCTATATATTTTTTCTTTGAACCCCGAACTGGTGGCACTCGCACTTGACCAGAATATTTTTGTTTTTTACCACAACGAACCTACTCAAGAAAGTTTACAGGGGTATCAGAGCAGTACCTGGGTGACCGAGCTCTGCTCTGGTGAAAAAAGAGAATGCTCATTTAATATTATAGAAAAGTTCATACTAATCCATATATAGTACCTACTTATTCCATGCTGCCATGATAGTAGGTATTTACTAATTCCATGCTGCCATGTCATTATTCTCATGTCATTATTAATTATCTGAGCTCTGCTCGGGTGAAAATACGGGGAAAACGAATTTATTTATTTTCAAAGTTCAATTGTTAATGAGTTATAGTGCTTTGATTGGATTATTTGAATACTTAAGCCCGTCAATTTAATTCTAAATCACCAAATGTTTTTCATTTGAGAATATTGAGGTAAATTTTTATAACCTCGATTCTTCAATAATAATTTAATAATGTTATTCAAACAATAATTGTTGGAAAAAGTCGTCAGATATAAAGTTGAAACCTTCCTATCTCTAGATTAATCTATCATAAAAATTAGGAATAAGAATATTTTTATTGGTCCATTGTTACAAAATAAATTTCAGAAAATAACGATATTGTATGTACTGTAACTAGAATATTTACCATAGTATTAAAACAGTGGTCCCCAAACTAGGCCGCACCTGTATCTTGGGGGCCTGAGTTGCCTTATTTTAAATTTTAATTCGAAACATGTTTGCGTTAGCTTAAATTTCATTTCAGGATATTTGAAAATGGACAGAATAGTTAATTAAAGGGTAGCGAACTAAAATAAAAATAAATTGAACAAAATAAAATAATTCAAAAAAAAAATAGTGTGTGTATGTGAGTGTGGGTGTGTGTGGTGGTGAGTTGAAGGTGTGGGTTTTGTGTGAATGACTTGCTTATATATTAACTCACTATATCCTCAGTGTCGTTGTACGACAGGGAGAGAAGCCAACTTTTTGTCATACTTTTAAACGAGTGGGTGTTAAGACCTTTAGTATCACAGCGCTTGCTTATTTTATTGTAGATATGAGTGTGTGAGTAAGAGGGGTGCCCGCACTTTGGAAAATGGTAGAATAACGGCATATCAAAAATGTTATTTATGACTTCCTTAATCGAGATATAATTTTATTTAATAGTTTAAATGTAGTTCTTCAATATGCAGTAGGTTTTATGTTATTAAGGCTCATAAATTAATAAAAAGAGGGGTACAATATGTCTTCTACTACACTCTCCCAGTTTTACTGTACAAATTCCTTACTTTCAGAGTCATATTTCGTAATGACTCTGTTAGAAAACCTATATACTATTATATATTTTTGAAAAGCTCAGCTCACATAGAGTTGAGAACAAATATTAGTTTTTTTTTTTGTAGTATATATCATAAAAAATGAAATAATTAAAAAGAAAAATATCGTGCTTTTTTAAGTTTCATTGAAGCTTTTCTCTGTTGCCGAAGCTTGCCGAAGTTTTAAATTTTACGTTTTCTGATAGTGTAGGGTTTATCTATACATATAATAAAACTGTAGAAAAAAAGTTTATGTAAGTTGAAAATAAAATAAAAAAAAATATAGCCAGGGTGTTAAAAGACAACCAATAGAACCCATTTCCAGCACTTTTAGAATTTTTGTCTGTTTGTATGTTTAGTTATCCGAGCATCACGTAAAATGTACGAAATCAATGTAGATAACTTTTATACACAACGATTTAGCGTAACTTGAAGTAAAATTTAGTTTTTGTTTCATTGCAATCGGTTCAGTCTATCAAAAGATTTTTGAATTTAAAGTGTTTCAGAAGTAAAATTAGTTGACGTGTGTTATTGTGCACTTGGTCTCACAACTTCACGTTTATACACAACAATATTTGCGTTAATAATTATATAAATTGAAGTAGCATTGAGTTTTTTGTTTCATCGTAATCAGTTCACACCTAAAACATGTAAATTAGAAAATGATAAGCGTTTCAGAAATAGATGTTAAAACAGCGCCATCTATGGACAAAATTAGTTAATGTGTGTTAATGTGTACTTGGTCTCACAACTTCACGTTTATACACAACAATATTTGCGTTAAAAATTATAAATTGAAGTAACATTGAGTTTTTTGTTTCATCGTAATCAGTTCACACCTAAAAAATGTTTTGAACAACTGCGTGCAGTATTGAATATTAATAGTACTTCGATAGATGGCGTTGTGCTGTGACGGCATTTTTTTCCTTGTAAGAACCACCTTCGCCAATTCTATCGGCCAATTTTGAGTTTAGTATGTGTCTTGAAAGTTCTGTCTTTCAACAGGTTAGTTTTTAAAAGGTCATAATAGTGTCGTAAATCGTACGTTAAATGGTTTTGTTTTTCGAAAGTTTTGATTTGGATAGATTCGTTCGATCTTAAGGTGCAGTGCGAAGTAAATAATAGTTTGCTATTTGAATCAAGTAGTTTTAATTACTTCGTATCGTACCTTCGTAGTTAGTTTTGAATACATTCGTTTGATTTAAATTTTAAAGTGCGAAGTAAATAATAACTTGCAATTTGAGTCAAGTAGTTTTATTTACTTCGTAGTTTGAAATTTTAGTCAATAAGGTCAAATCAATAAGTCCCAGTCAGTCTTTGTTATGCCATGACGATTAATAAAGCTCAGGGCCAGACATTATCCGTTGCGGGGGTGGACCTAAGTATTGGATGCTTTCCCATGGTCAACTATACGTAGCTCTTTCACGCGTAAACAACCCCAATAACCTTTTTGTGTACGCTCCAGATGGTTCCACAGCTAATGTTGTTTATAGAGAAGCACTAGCATAAATAAAAAATAAAGATTTGAATCGGTATCCTCCAACAGCGCTTCGCACTCACACACTGTTGGAGGATACCGACGCACACAAAATATATTGTTAAGTTCCGACATCCACGCGAACGAAGTCGCAGGCACAGCTAGTTTATAAATATATGTGAAAATTTTTTGCGGTTTCCAAAGATATGAACGACACGGTAAGAGTCCTATAATGAAAAAATCTGTTATCTATGTAATTTTCACACGAGTCGGTTCTATCTCATGATAATAGCTGTGCGGTTATACTTTTTATAATTATTTATTATTACTCCACGTCAAATGAATAATTAGGAAAATATAAGCACCAAGCCCAAAAATAAATATTCTTTTCATTACGGACTATCAACACTACACGCCTGGATACGTTGCATGAAGATGATCTTGCATATTTCTTACGATATTTCTTTAGAAAAATGGTCAGCTACGAGTGAAGAAAATAAACAGAATGGTGCAAAGACGCTTTCGAGAAGAGCTAGGCTTAATCATCTATAAACCACGACAAGTAAGCGGTAACAGCAATGATGGTTGCACAGCTAAACGTTGTTTTTATAATAATAAAGAAAATATTATTGTATAATTTTGTATAACAACCTGCTCTGCCGAAATTACAGGAGTCGATGAAGTGTTGATTAGGCGACTTTATATAATATAATATAATCTTCCAAGTTTTATCATCTGATGTAATGATGGATGCTCAAAAATTTGGTCAATATGCTTTGGAAACTGTAAGAATTTAACGTCAGTAAATATGATTGGTAGTATATGCCATCTTCTGTGCATAAATATTGATTCATGGAGAAAGTGTCATAAATCATTTTGCTGTATTACCTATTGGACAATTGTGAGAGGACGCTCAAGAATCTCGTAACAAAGATTACAAAAAAAAATTGATTAGGTACAGTAAGCGTTCAAAAGTGCATAAGCAAACAACACGGCACACACACCACAGAGAACGCAGTATTGCGCTTTACACACTGTCGCATGTCGTATCGTCGCGTACTTGCGTCGCACTACCGAAACAAATATATATTTCCGTCGCTTTTGTTAGACAACACGCATCATGCGCTTGACCTCGGCCAGTTTATGGGATTACTAAAATTCGAACCAAAATTACGTGTGCAGATAGCATAACGCGTTAAGCATTGGTCCGAGATGCAAACTGGCTTAGGTTAGCAAATATTAATATTTTTGTTTGCAATAATATTATATTTTAACTATTGCTGCCTTTTTTATTAATGCTGTTATTGCAATAAAGGGTTTAGAATTAAAAATGCGTGATATGTGATAGCAAAATTAAAAAATTGTATTCGTTATATTTATTTTACTTATAGATAATATATTGCTACAATTATTTGTCATTACGTCAGCTCAATAAGATGTGAAATAGATGTCGAGAAACTTAGAAGCAATTTATATTATTTTGACATATTTGTATTATGAAATATTTTAAATTGATTTTTTCACCATAAATATTAGCTAGCTTATTATTAGTTAGCTTTGATCACGGTCGAAGTAATTAAGCAATAAATAAGAATATAAGACTAATCAAAATGTAAAAAAAAAGAACTAGTTACAAAATAGGTGATTTTAAGGTTAACTAAGTATGGGCAGTTTGTTTACATTATTTATTTGGCTTTAGTAAATATTGGTTGGTATTGAGGTTATAGCTTAAGTATTCATTATCTTTACGAAAAGAAGATTGAAACTAAACCTCAAATTGTAATCCTAAAATAATAATATTACTAAAATAATCTTAAACATTTTCGGTCTATCTGCGAGAAATACGACAAACAACATATTGTAACTTGCTTAAAAAATCGTTACCACAAATTCATGCAACAACGAATCTGTTGTTTATTACGTTGGTACGGTAAATATTTTAAGGTTAAAATATAGCAGTGTCCCACTTGAAGTCTTAATATTATCGTGCGAAACTTAAACGTTCTTGTTTATGCCTTTCTGTCGAAAACGGCTTCCTAGCTGGTCTTCAGTGATGCAAGCCTTCAGAGTGCACAGCGAACGGTTCATAATGACGTGTTTAATAATTCAGCAAAATATCTCGTTGGTATGAAACCATTTGTTTCATATTCTTCCATCATTTGACGTCGCTACTGCTCGATAATAAGCCTCTTCCTCATTCCTCTTAACCCTCACAGTACTTCTCTAGAACAAAGAATAACATTGTATTTATTACACATAATAATTATTTATCATTCACTAATCGAATTAAACCTCATAATGAATTTAAAATTTTAAAGGCATCTTCTGTCTCAACAATACCTCTGTTCTATCAACAATACCTTTGATTAAGATTTATGTTTAGTAAAATATGAAATATTTAAATGATAACACTCACACTTAGTCCGGTCTCATTAGATATTTGTGTAAATTACATTCACTTTTACGCAGCGCAATAATATTTGATCTCCCTTCAATATTACATTTGACTGCATTTTGAAAACAATAACCACAACCCACTAATACCTAAATACTCGTCACCAACAATAACCACGAACCAACAAAGTTTTATTAAGCGAATACGCGTAACGAACTGCGTCTGTCTACCCCACAGAAATCGAAATGATTTACTTAGTTTTCTGTGGTCTACCTGCTAAACCTTAATATTTATGTGAACAAGACGACCGAAACAAAAAACGAATGATTATTGAACTAGTCATTATTAAAAAATAACAAAAACTATGCATAGTGATTATTAAAAAATAACAAAAACTATGAATGTAATTATTAAAAAAACACAAGCAAGCCTCAGATGAGATTTGAACCCTCGCTCGGCTCGCCATAATCGCACATACCAAAGCACGTTATCCACTGAGCTAGCACGCCGTATACTATAATGATTGAAATTATGAACTAGTATGAGTTGCAGACAAAGTGAGTGTGTGTGTATCTATAGTATTGTAACATCTTATAGAAGAAGGTCGTAAGTCAAACCGAAGCGTCAGTCTATTGCTTTGTGAGATTGCCTATGGACTTTTGGTCGCTACTGTACATCATGCAAGAAAGTGCTCAAGGTCTGCAACAAATGAGGATGTATTTCACACACTACACCTCAGATCCATACATTACTAGCATCCGAAAACCATATGTTAAAAAAATAAAAGAACTTGATCAAGACACCCTACATCTTTTGAAAATTGACCGTCTTAACACTAATTCTGACGATCAGGAATGATGAGAATATATCTACTATATACCTAAGCGTATTTATTTGTATTTGAAAAATGTTTTTAATGCAACTTCCGTAATAGAAAAATAATCCTAGTAGTTATGTTATAGGCAAACTCCGAAGCTCCGGCGCTCCTAGGTTGGACTGGTCAATCCTCAGGTCAGACTGAATGACTTAGTCAAAGCCCAAACAAATGTAAATTTTCGGCCTTTGACTAAACAATTTTCGTCAAACCTGGGAGAGACTAATTTGGTCAGGCAAACGTCAAAACACAATTTTATTAAATCGGGGTTTGACGAGTCAAACTCCGATATAGGTATGAAGTGTCTTATCTTCGTATATTTGGAAGCATTTTATCATTTAGTAGCCGAACTCAACTAGCTTATTTTTATTTTTTTTAATATGACGTGTAAAAGTGATTCTGATATCCTATTTACAGAATAAACAATTTCATTTCATTTCATTTCATTTCATTTCATTTAAACAGCTTTCAAGTCTTAAGAACCGCTTAACTCTGCCAGTTCTGACACCTGATTGGTCAGCTTACGTGATTTTCACTTTTATATTTGAGATGCTTTGAGAGAATGCCGTGTGGCATTAGGCCCGCCTTTTGTACGATGTGCAATAAAGTATAAAATAAATAAATAAATGCTTTGGAATATACGGAGGTTAGTTTGTAAGATTAGGTATAAAAAAATAACATTTTTAAAATTTTGATGTTTATTGTTTTAATAATTTCTTAAGTAATTAAAATGGAAAATTAATCATTTTTCTGACATGGTGAGGCATTAACTTTAATGTTAATTGTTTTAATAATTTCTTAGGTAATTAAAGTGGCAAATTAATCATTTTTCTGACATGGTGAGGTATTAATGTTAATGTTAATTGTTTTAATAATTTCTTAGGTAATTAAAATGAAAAATTAATCTTTATTCTGGCATGGTGAGGCATTATGACATTTAGAATTGCACAATACATTAGATCTTTTACATTTGCATAATTTTGAAGAGCATTTTTTATTGCAGTGGCATTTTATAAAGCCTTGGCCACCAAATTTTGAATCCTTTGCACTGATTTCGTTAAGAGACAGCCGAACGTCAGGCACATCTTCGATCTTAAGAAATTTTTCTTTGCATTCTTTTATTTGATTCCTCGAAAAAAGTGTGTTTATTGTCCCGTGTTTCGTGCCTACTCTGTATAAACCATCATCTGTTTTATCTTGTATGATACCCAAAACATTTCGAGCATCTCCTTTGGCTCTGTCAAAGCTGGGAATAGGTAAGGTTACAGTTTTTCCAATCGCGATTGGCGGAAATTTTTGATCAGATAATTGTTTCATAATATCAGCCTGAGCTTGAAGACCTTCTATCGCCTTTTCTTTATTTTTTTTTATATTTTCTGTCTGCGCACAACGTATGCATGTAACTTTACTTCCGAAGCCTTCATAGTCTGCGCCAAGTGTGCTGTCAGTGAAAAGAACCTGCACGACCTGATTACAAATAATGCACGTATGTGCGCCGGAGCTCTCTTTTTGGCAAATACAACAAACGATGTCTGAAGAAGTTATCTCAACTGTTGGAGAGTTTATTTCCTTTCTTAGTTATTTCCTTTCCGAGTTTTGCAGTCGCTTCTAGGATTGACTAGGCCAAAACCGAAACAGAATAATTTACTTTCGACGTTTGACTGAAAAGTTAGGAGCTCCTGGGTTTGACTAAAAATACTTCAGGCAAAGGGCGAAATTGAAATGTATTTCGGGGATTGCCTGATGGCTTTGGCCAAACCTAGGATAAACCAGTCCTTCCGCGAAGAGACTGTGTATCGGACTTTGACTATAACAGTTATATTTAAATGCTCTGGTATCGGACAGTCGCGTCAGTATGAGGTCACATAGATTGTTGCCCAGGGAAGTGAAATAAGCATTACAACTATTTAAAGAACCGATAGGGTCCTGTGAGTTAGATAATAACATTGAATATTTCTGAAAAAAAGTAATTGATGCTACGTGGTTTGGGATCGATTCAATGCCGAAAAATCACTATAATTTCGGAAGTCGGTATCTTTGGATCAGTATTTAAGTTTTTTGCCACCAAATTCCGAAATTAAAGTAATTTTTCACTTTGTAGTTTAGAAGTCGGTTGTATATTAGTTTTTTTTTTCACTTTTTAGTGTGTTGATTTGTAATACATCAGTTCCATTTTACCAAATGGTGCTTTTCGAGAGTTACTACAAAAAAATACCCAAATCGCTATAGTTGTGCCTATTATAACATTTGAAGAATTCCCTCGATTTCTCGAAAATCCCATCATCTGATCGTGACCGAATGACAATGGGACTGACTTGGAAGTATACCCTTTCAAACAAAAAAATATTTTTTCAAATCGGTTCAGCCGTCTTTGAGTAATCGTAGAACATAAATAAAAAAAAAATATCCGACGAACCGAGAACCTCCTATTTTTTTTGTTAAAAATATAGTTTTTAGAATGTTTGTCTGTTTGTATGTTCTAGCAGTACGCAAATTCTACTGCATAGATTCTGTTAAAATTTTGCATAGATATTCCCTGTGTGACAGGTCAAATTATAGGATATAAATAATCACGCAATTTACTATGGAGGATTAGCAATATTACATTATGTTCGTATTCTTCTCCGCAAATTGTAAAAGGACGCGGCAAAATCTTTGGATATTGCAGATAGTTACCGATGTAACTTTTTACATGATTATCATCACGCTATACCTTTATGGAGCTAAGCAGTTAATCATGAAATATAAGAACGGCTATTTTGACTAACTTTTAATAACAGCAAATAACTAAACGGTTGGACGATTGCTTTGAAAGCCAGTGGTTGTAAGTTTGTTTCCCAACTATTGGATTTTTTGTGATTCTTTTTTTTTACGTCAATTTAACTATGGGTATTTCTTAAATTCTATTTTTTTTATAATTTGTAATACTAATATGTGTATCGCAGATCGTATTAATTCACAAAAACATTAAAACTTTGTATGCAATAGGAAATTGCTACAGAACTGTCCTAGCGAATGAATTTAAAACCTGTGTGCGGGCGTGAAATATTGAAGTCGCTACGAGTGTAGCATAGCATTATTTACCAGAATTAACGCTCATTAAAAATTTACTAAAATAAATAAACGATCACAATTTTTAATATTATTTGCCGAAGAACGGCTATTTTGACTAACTTTTAATAACAGCAAATAACTAAACGGATGGACGATTGCTTTGAAAGCCAGTGGTTGTAAGTTTGTTTCCCAACTATTGGTATTTTTTGTGTTTTTTTTTTTTTACGTCAATTTAACTATGGGTATTTCTTAAATTCTATTTTTTTTATAATTTGTTATACTAATATGTGTATCGCAGATCGTATTAATTCACAAAAACATTAAAACTTTGTATGCAATAGGAAATTGCTACAGATCTGTCCTAGCGAATTTAAAATCTGTGTGCGGGCGTGAAATATTGAAGTCGCTACGAGTGTAGCATAGCATTATTTACCAGAATTAACGCTCATTAAAAATTTACTAAAATATATAAACGATCACAATTTTTAATATTATTTGCCGTTATTACTTCACACAGTACGGGGCCCATTGTCGTTTGCGTTCCTGCGGACAGTTGATGATGCAGATGTATGTAATTCCGCGCAGACTGCGGGAAGATCGTGGTTAAGACCTCCTGATAGGAGACGTGGTAATTATCGTCGACGAATCGCTACCACGAGGGACATGGCCACGAGGCCGTATAGTGAAGGTGTTCCCTGGAAAAGACGGCGTTAGTAGGGTGGTGGACGTTCCGACTGCCGGAGGTACGTTACGCCGGCCCCTCAAAAAACTTGTAAAGCTTGCCACATAAGGCTTCTTTAACCCTTGACTGTTGGTGCAGTGCTGCACGAGGGGCAGGATGTTACGTACTCTTTGGTGTTTTATACTTTTTCTTTATTATTTCAAATTTAAATTGTTTTTTTTTTTACATTCTGTCTTGTTGCGGTTTTGTGTTGCTGTCAAAAGGTGTGATTTTCTTTACATTCATTAAAATAATAAAATATATTTATTCCACTTTCAGATAACAGCCCACACCTCATCTTTTTCAACAAGGAAACCCTATAGATACCCCACAACGCAATTATATGCTGACTGTCAAGTCCTGACGGTTCGACAGCTCTATGTCCTTCGATCTGTTCTCAGGATACATGGCTGCTTGCCTCCGTCTGATCCAAAGAAGCGAACATATGTTCCCCCAGGTGTACAACACAAAACCTCGTTTGCAAGACACCAATACTACGTTTTAAGCAGTCACGTCTTCAAAAAGATACAGAAGGAACTAGACATAATAAACATAAATAAATTTAAAGTTAAATCTAAAATTACAGAATGGCTCACTCAGCAGGACTATTTTAAAACAGAATCCCTATTAACTTACATCGCTTGACAATCACTAATAAAAGTAACAGCAACACAAACACAACCCTCACACCAACACACACTCACACATTCACACGCGCACACACCCAGACACACATTCAACAACACACACGCACCCAGGAACACATACACTAACACACACGCACACACACAAACAGTGCACAATAAACAGATTTAATTTAATTTAATCACAACTGCAGGAAGTGTTCACTTAAAATGTTAAATTTACAAATAATGTTATTCACCATATAATCATAGATAGATCGACACTACTTCACTTAAGGGTACTTAATTTACGCAACCATCTGGCCGAACACTGTCTCTTAAGATACAGGCCTCCTAGTTTGAGAGACAGGGTTTATATTTTTTGTCACATAGATTTTTGTAGTCTTTTAACTTTGTGTACAAACAATTATGTATAATTCTTAGTATAACTACTACTGTGGTCAACCTGTGTCTATGTATTATTTTGGATAAATAAACATTATTATTATTATTATTATATACCATTAACGCGCGAAGGCGAGCGAGCGAAGCGAGCGTGCCGCGGTAGCGGCCGCCGAGCGCCAGATGCCCTTTATTGTTCGTGAATCATTTGGGTTAGGTCAGGTTATAACAGTATGATGTATGCTTACTGCGTCTCCCTAGAAACAGTTGAGAAAATTAGAAGTCTTGTTACGCATACTTTAATTGTTTAGGTATTTTTTAAACTAATATTATAAAGACTATCTACAAAACGTTGGTTTTAAATTATTTGAATCTTCAGGTAACTATGGGCACCTTATTTTGTCAAAATTGGATCAGTCGTTTTGAGCTACGATCTTAAAAAAACTTAAATACATAATAATTATAGATTTAAACTGAACCCTTATAGGTTCGTGAACCTTATAGGTACGAGTATTTTCAGTTACATTTATGTTGCAGTTTAGTAAAAGACTTTCAAAATCGGCGTATATAACGAAATTATTTTTTTGTTTTCTTTCGAAGTTCTTAAACTGAAGAATACTATTTTTTTCAGGTAATATTGTCAAAATCTTAGGACACTTATTATGGGCCTTATATTTCATTTCACTCGTGAAAACATTTAAGCATGTCTCACATAGGTACATTTTACCTTTATGTTTACTTATTTGACGTTTGATCAATCTCAATAGATTTTTTATTAAGCAATAATGACCTTTACCTTTCTGTTCAAAGTACAATAAATTGACATGCTGGTGTTTTCTTAAACTTGTCACATATAAAGGACCAGTGACCATGTTTTTATTATCTAATCCATATATATTAATACTTATGTGTGGATTTAAATTTTCTAATATTTTAATATCTTTACATGATGGGGGAAATGATAGACCATCTATATTTAAAACTTTTGAAAAATGTGGATATGAACTTGTTCTGCAAACATTCATTTGGGTGGGATATATTATCGCTGTTTTTAATATTTAAACAACTTCTAGTTTGTTTTATTACTTGCGGCAAATCTATATAGGTGCCACCTTTCAAAGGAGAGTATTTGTTAAGGTTAATTTCTAGATGACTTATAAATAAACAAGACCAACCAGATTCACGATGTTGGAACTCTGAGAGCTTTCTGTCAAATGTATTTATTGTTTTCAAATATAATTCATTTATATCTGTATTATTATATACAATTTCATATTTTGTGTTAAATGATTTAAGCTGTTGCTCATCAGATTTTGGAAGTATGAAATAAGCAAAAAGCTCAAAGTTTAATTTAACACAACTATGTTTTATCAAACAATCGTTAATTAGTCTTATGACCTTATGCCGATTATCCATTAGGAATTCCTCAGGTGCTAGGTATTCCATTGATGGATTCAGTTTGTAACTTATTATTCTCTTTTTAAAAGCCGTGGCTATTATATCGATATTTTCAATTTCAGTTTTTAGTATGCAATTAGATTTATGCAAATTCGTTCTCAAATGATACTGATATTCAATTTTAGGTATTTCAATGTGACATTTTTGACATATTATTATATCATTGTTATTTGTTCTGATCCGGGTCTAGGTGTAACTGTAAGAAAGAAAAAAAAAACATGAATATTAAATAAAATTTGATATAATATGAATTCCTATTAATACTTAATTTCTATAACCGATTACATGATTTATTTATATGCATAAGTAAGTACCGGCTAAGGTTGCAATTGCATTATAATAGATTTACACCTTAGATCTATTTATTCTTATTCATTTATCTAAGTATAGCAATAGTGTCTTCTATAATAATGTAATCGCAATCTGCCTATTATTTGTTACATAATTTTACTATTACTATTCTTGAAATACTAAGATAATATCTTAATCACTAGAAGACAGTAATACAAAAAGTGTATAAGTGAATAGGCATGTTATATTGGGATAAGTGCCTACTTTTGTAATTAAGTATTATTTCAATAATAGTTACTTACAAATGTTGCTGGGCACTTAACATACTCTTTTCGTGTAGCTATAATAAAATTAGACAAATGTTGCCAAGCATCTGTATTGTCAAAGGTTTGATTTTTAAGCGTGACAATTGCTTGGCGCCACCTATTCATTGGCGGAACTTTCTCTATTTCAACGCACCGGTATATTTTTAAATCAATATAGTACGTTCCCGGCTTGTTTTCGTGGGTTTGGCGCGAATGACCGTTTGCAAGGCGTCGTGTTATATATGAAGTTAACGGTGTTTTACCAGTAACTGCAGGGACCGCTTTCTCGTCGTCCTCGCTATCGGTTCCAAACAGATCGTACACCGTGCACTTGCTCGGTGGGATGGGTTTGATAAACGGCTTCTTTGAAGCTGATGGATGGGACGATACGGCAGGTGTCGCGGAAGTGGACGACCCTGGCACCGGACTTACTCTCGATGGTGACGACCACGAACCTCGTGCCGGCTCCGTCGTGCGAGTTGATGCTTGCTTCCTTTTACGCCCGTCATGCTTCTTTTTTCGAACCTGAAGTTCCTCGTCGACGTCGGAGGGGAAAAAGGGTCTCGGCGTTTTCGTGCAACCTGAAAATGGAGTGAAACAAATAAATAAATATTAATACAATCAAATAATGATTCATGCACATATCATTGGTGAGGTCACTTGTCACCTGCAGTCCGATTCTGTAACCATCTCACCGTGAAAACTTAGGTGAAGTGAGCGTGGAGTAAGCTGTCAATAGTGTCAATTCCTAGCAAAAACAAACTCACATCACCTAAGTTTTCACGGTGAGATTTTTATAGAATCGGCCGGCTGTACATTGTCGGTGTTATTAGTTGAGTACTAACATATGTTAAGACTATTGTTACTAACCCAATGATCTCTGTTATCTGAATATATAATAATAAATAATATCCCACTTTGACATGTCAGGTAGGTACACTACTCTAATTAATTATTATTATTATTTTATTATTGTCTATCTATCTACACCTTATATTGAAATACATCTTTTTAGAATACTGAAACATAGCCATCACAGAAATAATACTCTATTAAACCACAATACTATATCGCGCTAGATTAGGGGGGTCGAACCCCTTGGCCCATAGCTGTTGCTGCAACTATATTCGATACATTGCTACTAAACTGCGATAGTAAAAATAAGTTAATATATATTTTATTAAAAAGCTACTTACATTTTCCTTATTGCACGTTGATTCTTGATAAGTACTTGATGTTGATCTGGAGCACCTGGTAGCTGAAGTGATGCTCCTAATTCACTCTCCAATATTTAAATAGCCGGGATCCACGTGAAGTTTTTCCATATATGTAATGCACGCGTGATCCTAAAATCCTGACTCAGGACTTCTTCACGAGACAAATGCTTTGCAATCATAACCAAATCTACAAATCTCAACCTTAAATTATGATATCTAAAGTGTATATTAATATTTGACTAGGTATAGTAACTACAGTCAAAGTCCCAAGTCTTACATACTAGTTAAACACCGCGACTTCGTTTATATAATATTTATTTTATTTTATTACAACATTAACATTATAACTATTAATTTATTATATACTAATATAACACAGTAAGAGAATTACCCGACTGTGTCAAGCAAAAGACGGTGACATGAACATTAAGTAAAGTTCTTTTGGTGATTTAAAAAGTATTAGTTTGAAGAATAAGATAATAATAGAAGGCAAAACTAGGGGTAACAATAGTATGTCGATATTGCTATTTTGTTTTCATCCATCTCCTTATAAAATTAGGACTTATATTGCAAATTAGACATACTACTTACATGCAACGGTTTTGAACGGTTTGACGGTCTTCTTAAGAAAAATGTATAAAAAAAATTACAGTGAACAAACGTACAGTAGTGTTTATTCTATCAATATATATTTATAGTAAGCAATAAAATGTTTGGTGCCGTGATGTCTTGAGGTTTCAATTTCAATCCATCTCCATAAATAAAATTAGAACTTACATTGCAAATTAGACATACTACTTACATGCGATAGTTTTGCTTGGCGAATCTTCTCAATAATAATGTATGAAAAAAGTACAGTGAACAAACGTACAGTAGTGTATATTTTATCAATATATATTTATAGTAAACAATAAAATGTTTGGCGCCGTGATGTCCTGAGGTTTCAATTTACCACACCATTTTTGTCCGGAATATCAACATCTAACAAAAAAAATGTACGACTTTGAACTCTATACATTAAAATTAACATAATTATATAAATTGATAAATAATTTTAAAGTCGATCATTTCAATTTCTGCTCCTGCTGAGTCCTGAGTCCTGACTGAGTAAAAACGGTACCTTTGCGTCGGTGAGTGTTAATATTTTCTTTAACTTTAACAATATATTATCCAACAATTAAAATATTACATTATTTTTATCTAAAAATAAAATGTATTAATTGATTGATTATTGTAAACGGGTCAAACATAGGTACATAATAAGTCCTCGACATCAGAGTTTTCTATTCCTGATACAACACGAATTTAATTGCATTCTGTATTTTTATTTTAAGGACTCCGAAAACGACCTCTTCAACTTCGTTCCTATGAATACTGTGGTGGGACAGAAATACGAAAACCAACTGAATCTGGAGGGCCCCAGCAGCAAACAGCTCAAGAGAAGTTCAACAGCTGCATTCACCTCTTTAAAAAAACTTACGCGTGGTGCTAAAGTGATCAGGATCGAAGTTTATGATGTAGAAAATTTTCCTGATACCATAAGTTCGCTATGTAATTGTGATGCCGAATTGTGCGTGCAGCATGTAGTTAAAAACATATTCATGGATGATATTTATAAATCGGTTAAAGAAATTGCTGTAAAAGTATCAAATAATATGTCGTAAAATAAATCATAATCCTTATTCAATGATAAAGTATTTTTATTTTAACCTGTCACATAAGCACCCACATTCAATAGTTCTTTTACGTCACGAAGCGACATCATGTGACTTTTAAATCTTTGAGGGTAAGGTTGAAAGTCGAATAATTCACGTCGCTTCGTGAGATTAAAGAACTCTACCTATATTATAAAACACGTATAAAACTTAGTTGATATAGGTATGCACTCTCTAATACAAATAGGTATCAATACTTCATCTACATAACTGAGACAGCGACGCAGTGACGTATATCAGAAATCTGATGTAAGACGACATCGGAGAATGTGTGAGCGCAATCAACTATCAGAATTTTAATGTGCTGAATGGATGAAATGATGAATGAGAAAAAATTGCGGGTTTCCAGGTCTTATCTGGTCTGGAAACCAAGAGTAACCATGGAGTTTCTTGCCGGCTTTTTTCCATAGGAAACGACCAATTGGAACCGTGCACCTAGCTTCTGACGTTTCGTAAGTGATCATTTAGGTTTATGTGAAATAAAAATATTTTTATTTTGATAGATCAAGACCTCAATTTATTAAAGAAAAAAAGATTTTAAAATAAAACTAATACAAGTCTCATTTCAATAACTTGAATACAACATTCACTTTCAATAAAGGATTCTGAATACAACACTCATTTTGAATAGAGGATTCTGAAAACAACACTCATTTTGAATAGAGGATTCTGAATGCAACCTTCACTTTGAATAGAGGATTCTGAATACAACATTCATTTGAATAGAGGATTCTGAATACAACACTCATTTTGAATAGAGGATTCTGAATGCAACCTTCACTTTGAATAGAGGATTCTGAATACAACATTCATTTGAATAGAGGATTCTGAATACAACACTCATTTTGAATAGAGGATTCTGAATACAACACTCATAAATGAATGAATGGTGAAAATTGCGGGTTTCCAGATCTTATCTGATCTGGAAACCCCAATTTTAACCTACTTATTGCTTCACTTACCGGATTATCTTCAGCAGATGGGATGAGGGGTTCGAACCTAGGACCACATGCTCAGCAGTCGCAATTCCGGCCACTGGACCAACGAGGCAGTAATAAGTTAGGTAAACTTACTTTTTTGATAAACTTGTATATAGCTCCCATCTGAAGCTGGTCGGCTGGTGGTGACAACGTCTGAAATCACGAAACTACAGTCAGTCAACAGTAGTTCAATGAAAGACATACCAGGAACATAAACATAACATCACGCATGTAATACCCGACGGGTTAGGCAGAGGTATACCCACATTACGCCTGTTATGTTTAAGTTCCAAGTAATACGGGGTAGGCCTATGGCCACATCAACTGGACATAAATCCAGACTCCGGGCTATGCAAATTACCGCCGCACTATGCAAAATGGTAGAAAAACGGCATATCAAAAATTATATATAATGATATAATCGAGATACACTTTTAATTTTATTGAATACTTAGTTTAAATGTCGTTCTTCAATATGCAGTAGGTATTTTATGTTATTAAGGCTTATAAATTAATAAAAAGAGGGGTACAATATATCTTTTACTACATTCTCCCAGTTTTACTGTACAATTTCTTAACTTTCAGAGGCATGTTTTGTATTGACTCTGTTAGAAAACCAAACCAACTATTAAATATTTCTGAAAAGCAAACCTCACGTAGATTTCAAAACAAATATTAGTTTTTAATTTTGTTGTATAAATATCGTGCCTTTTTAAATTTCATTGAAGCTTTTCACTGTTGTCGAAGTTTTGGATTTCAAGTTTTCCTTTAGTGTAGGTATTCATTATGAACATAATTTGTGAAAATCAGCTGCGGTTTTTTGCGGTTTTCAAAGATATAAACCAAGACACGATAACAGTCCTACAACGAAAAAATCCGCATTCTTTGCAATTTTCACACGAGTCGGTCCTATCACATGATAATAGCTATGCGGTTATAAGTGTTTTTTTTTTATAATTATTATCAATAATATTATCATCGTGGTAATGGTTTTGCACACGACATGTGTATTAAAAATTTATTTAATAGTTTAAGAATCAAACTAAATTATAAAGATTTTTTTTTAATTTTTTTTTTTCTTTATGGTGCCTGATCTTTATAGTTTTGACGGACGTCCATATCAAGCCTGCTCAATTCATCACTTTTGAAGTGATTTTAATGTTCAACTTTGTAGGAATAGATATAAAGTACAAATATTTCTGAAAAGCTCACCTTCTGAAGATTTTAGAACAACTAATATGTTTATAATGTTATATTAATGTATATGTAATAAATAATAAAAATAACGTTAAAATAATATCAAAATAAAATAAAGTGTAAAAAGTTTTTTTTTTTTTTTAACTTCATCGAGATTTTTGACGTTTACTCAATTTTAATAGGCCAAATTTTGGATAAAGTGACGCTAGATACGGGTTATTACACTGTGTGCGGCGCGGCGGCGTTTATGGAAACCCTTCCCTAACTAAAGTATTTTTTCTATATATTCTAGTCGGTTTTGACACTCGCCGGCCGCTACCGCGGCTCCGTTTATTTCGCTCGCTCAGCTCGTGCATAGGAGGTCACAGTTCTAACCTTACCTAACCTTTTTTTGCGAGAAAAAATATTTAATCTAATCTAACTATGTAGTTCGGTCCCAGGTACATGGTACTTGATTACTGGAATATGGAAATCATTGTTTATGGAAATATATTAATGGAAAAAAGTAATGCTTTATTACATGTTTTTTTTTTAATTATACCTACACCCGCCTATCTACTCCAATATGCCAAATTGTTTTCCGTTTTTATGTTTCTAAACTCAGCACCGGCTGCCAATTCAGCAACCGGCGCCGGCAACGGAGGCACTCCCAAATAAAAAACATAAATTCTTTATAATATTAATAACCACAAAAAGCAACACTAATACCTTAAACCACCATGTAATAAGTACTCGTAAGAGTGTACTTACTCTCGGCTAAGTCGTGGCTTACTTACTTAGTTCGCGACGCGACACAAAGACACCGCTCGTCGCGCGAAGAGCGGTGTCTTTGTGTCGCGTCGCGTGTCGCGCCTGTTTGAAAGAGCCTTAATGTAAAATTTGTAACTACGTAATTTTTAGTAATTTTTACTATTTAATTATAATTGTATTGGTATTAATTTAAAGTCCATATTATAAGTAATTTAGCTTTTAAATCGGAAATTGCCCAAAATTCAAGTTAGCGTAGTGTAAATTGCCCTATCCAGCACAAAACTGAGGTGGTGAAATTTCATAAACACGTACCTGAGTTTGTCACAAATGCGCATAATGTGTGTTTTCCATCAGAAGCTGTTGTCTATGACTAAACCCAAGGGGTGTGTAATATATGGCATAATAACAGATAGTATCCTAATATCATTTGAAATAACGTTCACATGAGATAATTTTCATATGCTATAAAAACAAATAACCTAATTTCATGTGATCTAGTGTTCTATTTCATATAACCTTTTGCTCTAATAAAATTTAGTATAAAGTTCATTTCAAATAATTTTCAATTTGTATAATGCAATTTTTTATAACGTTCAGTTGACCTAATTTTCATATTTACTAATTTTCTGATAAAATTCTGTAACGAAAAAACCTCATCTAATCCAAATGATTCACCAACAATAGAGGGGATCTGGCGTAATGGTCACTGTTCTAACCTAACATAACCCAAATAACGACGTTTCTAAATTTGATTAAACGTAACTTATGGATTTTGAATATTATAGTAACTGAATATTATACTAATTGAATATTAATTCAAATGTGCGTTATAGAAAATGTTCATTATTCCATATGAAATTAGGTCAAATTAAATTATATAAAAAATTAATTACATCATTCCATCGTTATATTAAAAAAAGTATATAAAATGAAATTAGGTCATATGATCATTAGAACTTTTGTTATTATTTCAAACGTTACACACCCAAACCCAAGTACCTGTATTCCTCCAGCACCTCAATGTTTGCACACTCACACAACGTCCGTCCCTCACTGTGTAGACGTACTCGTAGCTACGCCGCACTATACGCGGCGGATGTTCGATCTTTTAATAAGGAGATCGTTTAAGCATACATTTGGTTTTATTAAGTTGATTATGATGCCATCGTAGTGAGCGTGATATTAGTAAAATCCTCCTGAATGTTACTTTCAATATTTATCTGTATAAACTAGACAAGATCATCAGCATATATACACATACATTATATTTCACATTTACGCACCATATTGCACATACTGTTGACATGCATGATGTATCCGACGGGACCAAACACGGAACCGGTTGGCATTCCACACGTGACGTTTCTGGGCTCTCCGACGACGCCGTCAATGACCATTCGCAGTGTCCAGTCTGTGAAGTAGACAGGGAACCACCTGTTCAGTGGTCCCGTGACCCCGCACTCCTCCATGGCTTTAGCAACTGATTTTGCTCCAAGGTGTCAAATGCTTTTTTAGGTATCAATTTTGACCACCACCACCTTCTTCCGTTGATCCAAACACTCATTGACGTCGTCCGAGAACTGCGCCAAGGCCGTCGCCAAACTCCACCCACGTCGGAAACTATTTATTTATTTATTTAACCATTTATGCACACACATATAAACAGACAAAAAGAAAGGAACAGAAAAATACGTACAAAAGCAATGCTTCTTTCAAAATAAATCTTTTCCAGCATACCGGCGACGGATTTAACAACGCGCTGCGATGCACTCTCGTCCCAGCGCATTGAAAAAACACTGTTGGATTTTCAACTCTCGGCGCTAAGCAGAGCGTTGAAAATCAAGTGCACAGAAAAAAATCGCCGCGATTTTATTATGTCCGTACGAATGTGGACTAACTGCCGCTCGCTCACTCAGATCGATTGCGGATGTTACAGTTCCAATGAAACCTACCTAGTAAGTAGTGTCTTCTTACTTAGGATTCTGCCGTTGTAACCTCCTAACGTTTTCGTAACCCTCAAGCATACTTACACGATGATAGGCGAAATCTTTTTTACTTTATAGGCTTTTCTTTTTAAATGTTACGGTTTTCAATAGTGCCGTAGCCATTGTATTTGCCTGTAGTCTGTTTTTTTTTTTTAATACAGTATTTATTATTTGCGGGAATCCCCGAATATGCGTTTCGTTTTCAAGCATAGACAATGTGTGGGTTGCCAATTTGCCATAACGTGTAAAAAGTAAATTATTACAGCTGACGTAATCACCATCTAGACCCCCCACCCCGCATGTCATCAAAAATAAGCAAAGCATAGACCCCCCCCGCCCCCCTATAGTGCTTACGTAATACTTGAACGGTCCCTAAGTGATATTTTTCAGTGCTGAGTTTTTACGACCGATATGAAACGACATCTTAAACTTTTTGCTCCTTGCTGCAGATTTTCTTTCGGTTTCTGATACTGCCGTAGTTAATGTATTTGCCACTGAACTTTTGAGGCTCATTGCTTACTTTTATTAAAAGTTTTTCTTTTCTGGCTAGATTTACGGCCGATATGAGACGACATCTGAAATTATTTTGCTATTGTCAACTTCAAATGCATCTTTTACCCAAGATTGGCCAAGATTTCTGTTGTTTCTCTAACATTAACAAAGGCACTAGAATTATCGTTCTAGCTAAACATGTTTTTGCGCTACTCGATACTCGAATTGCAATTGTGACACATAGTGAAAAATAAAGGGTAGCGAGCATGCATGTGTATTCGCGATGTGACGCCATAGGCAAATTATATCGTAGCTCAAAATTAGTACAAATTTAACCTGTTTTTTGAATGCTCAACCATTACGTATTCAAATTCTTGTAGTTAATTACGGTTCAAATCTTACATGTTTTTGACAGTCAGAAATATTGAACTTCCCACCCGTACACCGAGCAGAAACACGTTTTCACGTCAAAATTGATTCAAATAAATCTGATTTTGTGATTCTGATCTCTTAATTTTTTAAACAAAAATACATTAGAATTTAATTTGTTTTGCTCTTTTTATAACCTACCTGCTCTGCTAACAGCTTTAGTAATATCTTGGGATTTGGTCTTCTACCCACCGTTTGTTTCTTAGACTGGCCACTAATATAAAAGTCAATCACATTTTTTTGTGCTTATCTTGAATGTTCAAGATCCGAGAATTCAAATTAGGATCAAAGATTGACGAATACTGGGTCTGTTTGATGAGTAATAATAACAGTACAAATCTGTGGACTATTGGTACACACGGCTACACATCAAGCTATACATTTCCAGTTTATGCTGATCTCGCATTGTATAGGATCGCAATGTGAAGTCAGCTTATACTGGAAATGTATAGCTTGATGTGTAGCTGTATGTACAAATCGCCCTTTTTTACATTTGCTTAAATAAGTATTTATTAGAATTTCTAATTATATAAATTGACTACTTACACAGAATAATGGATAAATTTCCTATTAAGTTATGCAAAAAGTTTCATTCTAAATGAAATACTTTGCACACAGCAGTTCTTTTAAGTCAGTGAATTTCAAAACCCGACGAGTATTGGTACGTTTACCTTAATCCTGTTAAATAGTTCCCTAAGAGATTCGCGGCGACGTAGATTATAAATTGCTCTGACAGCTCTCTTTTGCAAAAAAAAGATGGATTCAATGTCAGCAGCTCGGCCCCACAGTAAAATACCATACGACATAATGCTGTGGAAGTAGCTAAAATAGTCCAAAGACGCGGTTTCTCTGTTTTATCTTTCTAACAGCATAAGCGGCCGCGAGCTTAGCCGCCCCGCAAGAGATGTGGACTTTGAATGAAAAGCAAATATTAACAAAAAGTGAAGCGTCTGATATCTATCTTAGGTACCGACCTAGCTCCCTACTGCTGATACCATTCTTAAACGTTCCACGTTTATCGACGACTTGGACAAGCTTCAATGACAAACTACAGAAATTTTAGCGGGAGCCGGAAGTCGAACTGTGGTTACATAGTTGGAAAGATAACGTTATCACCATTGTTTGTAGGTAACGATATACGGAATAAAAGCGCGCATTAAACGTATTGCAAGTGACATTCTTAAAAGTATTTCGTGTAGTGCTCATGAAGATGGCCTCCATGGAAATATATTTCATTTTGATCTTATTCTTTGTTTTCACTTCCGCGAAGCCGAGTAACTGGGAATATTCCTGGTATAATGAATGTAAGTTGGTCATTTTGTACTTTGCATGCAGAAGTCTATATTACGTATCTATCCAATTTGAGTTCACAACCACTAACCCTAACCTTCAAAACCTAACCTAACCTAAGCACATAAGCAAGTATCTAAGGAAGTTTAATATTTCTCCTACAAACGGTACGGAACCCTCGGTGCGCGAGTCCAGCTCGCACTAAGCTGGTTTTTATAGTCTGTTCCATAAGTATTTGATGAAAGTGCACCTAAACAAAACCTGTTCAGGTTACATTCTTACGCAATCACACACTAAAGTCAGTTACTAATATATTCATCTGTATAAGTGCTAGATTACTAAACTATCCTGCAGGTGACATTGTTACTAAACATTCGTAAAAATACGACGTAGAAATAAAACAGAATAAATTTAAGTTTTTTTTTTTTTAAATTATTTTAGAAGTAACATTCTTTGGGTTTAAGAGATCACATAATAATGAAAATAGTAAGCAAATATGTTTTTTACTCTACACAGTTCGAAAACATTCATGTTGTGGGCCCTACAAATCGCTCTTTTGTATTTCATGCAAGTTGTTGTCTTTGATTTTTCTTGACTTCAAGACATATAATGCTTCCTGTAAATCAATACACAGATGACAGCCGTCCTATTTCAATGTCAATGACTGCACGTGGTACACTGACAGAACTAATTAAGAAGGTAAAGTGAAGCGGAAAACGCGGGAAGATGTCAATTTTGTTTTTTTAAGGAATCGTAATTTTTCCGTCGTTTATGTACCAATTCGTTACAAAAACGTTTGTAACGACTTGCTACATAAACTTAAAACTGATTATAACAATCAACTTATAATCAAAAACCAACACAACCCAAAAAAGCTCTGGAACACCATCAACTCTATTTTTTTTTTTTATTTGGGAAAATAAACGGTTACTCATTACAATATTACAAAATAATTAGAGCTAAGTAAGGAGTAAGCAAATGTATAACCCACGACATTTTCCACATAATATTAAAACAGGATATTAAAAAATTTTACGATGTGCGATTACAATTACATCATAATTGTATGCATAATGTGGTTAATGATAAATTAAACAGGCATGCAAAAAGAATAAATACAGTCTATAGTTTAAACATTATGGAGTTAAATCTATGATTGTTTTGCGAAAAATTTATTAATTAACCAACAATTTATAAATTTATTAATTAAAATAATAATTTATTTACAACCCAAATACCGAAAAAGTGACTCTTCCCAGTTATTATCTAACTCACAGGACCCTATCGGTTCTTTAAATAGTTGTAATGCTTATTTCACTACCCTGGGCAACAATCTATCTGATCTCATACTGACGCGACTGTCCGATATCCAAGCATTTAAATATAACTACTAGGATTATTTTTCTATTACAGCTATTTCATGCATATTTCAGCATTATTTGTGGGATAAAAGAATATTACATTATAAATTAATAATTTAAATTTGACATATTTATGTTATTGTTTAACTAATTCTTTATTTAATTTACTTCATTAGAAGTAAATGCTAATTTACTATAAAATGGTTTAAGAGACCAGTACTTGCTTTCAGTCATCTAATGAGGAATAATTATTAATTCAATTAATAAAGTTTTTAATTGAAATTCTTTCAATTACAATAGGTATAAATCTATGATTAGCTCCACAAATTTCAGAACATTGTCCATAAAAAATACCTGGGCGATTAATAAAAAAATTAGTTTGATTAAGTCGTCCTGGATTGGCATCTACCTTAACACCTAAAGATGGGATAGTTCATGAATGAATTACATCTGTGGCAGTTACTATAATTCGAATTTGATTATTTATAGGTAATACAATTCGATTATCAACATCTAATAGTCGAAATCTATTAGGAGATATTTCATTGGAGGGGATTATATAAGAATCGAATTCAATGTTGTGAAAGTCTGAATATTCATAACTTCAATACCATTGATGACCGATAGATTTTAAGGTAATTAAAGGGTTACTTAATTCATCTAATAAATATAATAAACGTAATGATGGTAAAGCGATAAAGATTAAAGTAATTGCTGGTAAAATAGTTCAAATTACACAATACATACAATTATTTCTTTATAATCAGCCAGCCGCATTGCGAAGGACAAAATAATTTACGCGTCTTTCGGCTCAGGATACGGCTCGATTTGTTACATACAACCAGGTACCTACTCACACATGACACGGGTCGATTTCTTTCAGGGTCTTTTAATGACTCTTTGGAATTAGCTAAGCGGAACAGGTTACTAAATATATCCACATCAATTGCATTATACTGAATCAATTAACTAGGTACCTGCTAATTACGTATCTCTTTATCATTTCATCATGCACTTAAAATATAATAGGGAGATGATGCGTACTTCTCAAGTGGGAACATTTATTAGTAATAGGTACTTATGATAATGTCAGTTGTATGTCCTTACGGCAATGTCAGCTTTTCATTTTTCTGAACAAAATTTCACATCAAATGTTAAAATTCATGGTCTTCCTTTTATTTGTAACACTATGTTATTTAGCAAAAAATAATCATTATGATGAAGCCTTTCGATCGGTATGATAAAGCTACAGGATGATTATTTTTCTCGTGTAATGGCTTCGATTCCTGGTTCAACCATGAAATTATTTAAAAATCTATGAATGCAGTTAAAATTGTTTTTTAAATTCAAATAATGTTTTCTTTCAGTAAAATGTTCCATCTACAATATTCAAGGTACTTTCCCTCCATGTGGCATATCCCTGTATATCAGATGCTTAAATGTTTTGTTAATTTTTGTCTTTTATTCGAAGTGAAACGTCTGTAAACAAAATTAATCAAAAGTTAAAAATGAATTTATTTGTGAACCGATCCAACGATGTAGGATTTCGGCACTCAGATGTTCCATTCGCCTACCGAATGATCGGAAAATGAAATGAAAGGAGTAAATGATCATTCATAAATTTTTTCGGTGTCGTTTGAACGTGGAATGAAACAAAACTGAACCTTGATGACTGAACCATTCACTTGAGTGAAGGCTCTGATATCGGCTTAAGTAAAGTCAGCGTCGCAAACGAATGTGAAAACTATCCGTATAGCATTAATATTCACATTCGAATGAAACGCTTGCTCATATTCATAACGAATATGAACATAATCAAAACGGGTTTCATTACTTTATTACTTTGTCTACTACCGTTGAAACGTGTAATGTTCACGCACAGTTATTTCATCACGACACGGCGAGGATTTTGACGTGAAATACTAGATTGTTATACAAGGACCGAAAGGAATCAATTCCCGCGAGGGCGGCTATGGTCCGGGTAGGAATTGATGACTTTCACCCGTGTTAAACACTCTACTTTTCATTTCGAAATTAAGGAAGTAAAATCTTGTAGTTTTTCTAAAATATTAATTAATATTAGTAACATGAGCATTCTAGTACATAATAGTCTTTTTAAAATTTTAAATATGGAACACACCGCGTCACCGCCTCGGGTCGTCCCGCTCAAAGGTATTTTTTTTAATTCACACTGGCTGTTTATACACTGACAAGTCTGCAACATTTTTTTTAATCGATAGTTTTCTATAAGGGGGACATTACACTATCATAAAAATTAAATTGAATAAAATTGAGAATCGAATTGTGAAATAGACATATTATATGTAATTTGTGTGCTTCGTAGATAGGTATAAGATATAATATGATAATTTAATAACCCCCTAAGGAGGATATACCCAAAATAAATGTCTATTTTACAATTTCATTATATCTTTGATCATAGATATGATAGTGTAATATCCCCGTTAGTAAAATTTTTCGTAGCCGACTACCTAACCAAATTCAGTTCTATTTTTAAAATTCATTCCCGCCCTAGAGAGGGAAGCAATTACTATGAGTCCTTCCTGCCCAAGGTTGGGGAACAGCGTCTTCCACCCGCTACTCGGATCAAACAAACGCTACTTTCCGAGTATGAGAAATGAAAAAGTATTTTCGCCTGTCGTACTGAGGCGGCTGCACGGCAGAAAACTTCAAGGTCTAATTCTGCTTTGACCTGCGGCGGCATGTACATCGCCACATGCGAACTACGCATCAAAGTCCTGCGCCCTATTTAGTAAAACTATCAAATTGTAAATTGTAGATGACTCTACAATTTTACAAGTTTCAAGTTTGTTTTATTTGTTTAGTATCTATTTAATTTTTTTTTTTTTTTTTTTATTTATTTTCATATTTATTTAGTGAAATAGACGATGATTTATAACGAAAACGAGCGCGTTTAATTTCATGAACAGACCTTTGGGCGTTCATTATTTATGGAAAACTACTGGATGTATCTACTCAAAATAAAATTATTTGAATTATACAATAAATTATCTATACCTGTGCGGTTTCTATTTTGCCATTTTCATACTACGTAAGTAATTTATGTACGCCCAAATATGAGTTCAAATTAGTGTTGACATATGGAAGTTTCGACAGTCATAACTTCCAAACCAATACTTTTTTCCCAATTCTGCTTCCATACAGGGCTAGATAATGACGAGGCAAAATTGATTTATTTTTTAGTTTTGTACGTACACCGTCATACATACGAGTAATCACCATACTACGTTTGTATGGAAGAATGACCGACTAGTGCACCCTTAAGGTGGAACTAGTTGATATTGTTTCCATACAAATTTCGGAGGGGTTTTATTTCACTGTTTGACATTGTGTATCTAAAGTTAACATGATGTCGTTCTGTCTCATCATTAATTTGTCTGCGCGGAAGCAGAATAGTAAAATAAAAAGCTATTAAAAAGTTATGAGACCACAAAGATTAATTTTTCTTGCTAATTTTACGCAACTTTGGGCGAAATCTATATCTAATGTCAAAGTCTGACTGATCTCTCAACGCACAGCTCAAACCACTGAACGGATTGACCTGAAATTTGGCACACAGGTAGATAATATGACGTAGGCATCCACTAAGAAAGGATTTTTGGAAATTCGACCTTTAAGGGGGTAAAAAGGGGGATTTTGTTTGTATGATAAATCTTATTCCTTGAGTTAATAAACTTGAAACTTGGCACCAATACTTATCTATGTAAATTACAAACTTTAAGGGAGGATTGGGAGGTGTTAAAAAAACAATTACGCGCGGTCTGATTAACTCAAAACTCGGTATTTATACTTAAGACTGAAAATAAATTAAAGCTTATATCAAGATTTTGTGAAAATCTACCCCCAACGGGGTGAACAGGGGTATTCATTTTTACAGGGGAGAATTTTACTGTGTGGCTTGGTTAACTTGAAAATTGGTATAAATGATCAATAAGTCAAAATATGAAAACGTCACAATTGACTTTTTTAAAATTATTATCACGCTATTTGTTACGGAGTATGAGCAATATTATAATAAGTTCGTATTCTTCTATTGTTTACCGCAAACTGTAAAAAGGCTAGCCAATAGGTTGGAATATTGCAGATAGTTACGGATTTAACCTTTTAAAAGATTATCATCACGCAATAGTTTTATGGATCTAAGCAATCAATCATAACAAATACAGCGTGGATTTTGAGATGGGGCAAACTTAACCATTGTCGCTACAAGAAAACAGTCTTAGGAGACTGTCCTAACTTTATGAAACATTTTGATCTGCATTCACAGATTATGAAAAATAATTACAATCAGCAAGAAAATGGCCAATTTTCTCAAAAACTTTTTTGATGCCAGTACATCCTATTTCTTATTACTAGGGTCAAAAAACTATATCGGGCCAACTGAGGTTTGGGTACAAGAATGTCAGTCTGTATGTTACCTTTTCCACTGAACAGATTTCGATAAAATTTGGCAAGATGATAAATGGCATCCTAAGGTAGGGCTACTATTTGTCTTAAAATAATCCCAAAAGGGGGTGATATAATATAGGAGATAAATGTTTCCTTGCCAAATTTCATGCTGTTAGGTCAACGGGAAGTACCATATAGGCTTTGTTTTATTTGCGAATGTCAACATAAATATGCGGTACAATAAAATTGCGTAGACGTGGAAGTTTGATTTTCTTTACAGCTCCAAGGGACCGTAGATCTTAGTTTTTGATATCTATTTCAACTTGATGCCTCCACGCGTTCCTGAGAAAAAGGGTCTTCACAGACAACGAAGTCATCCTTTAATGGTTTCAACTTTTCATTTTGAGTACGGAACCCTAAAACAGATTTATTATCTGCCTGTTACCTTTTCATGTCGTAACGGCTGAACGTATTTAGATGAAAGGTATACGGATAGGCCATAAGCTGTATAGAACATAGGATACTCTGAATTCAGGTAGCATGTTCCTGTGGGATGTTTTCCGACATCCACACGGGCGAAGCCGCGGGCAAAAGCTAGTTAAGTAATAAAAGATGAGTAAAATCTCAAAAAAAAGTCGGCACCGATAAAGCTTAATTATCGAAGACTTCAATAAATTTCATTTGAACCTCTTAAGGGGCATTGCACTCACCATTCAAACAATTTTTACTAAAGGACCAATAATGTAATCGCGAAAGAATAATCAGCTGACCCATTCATTTTGACGAATTTTGTGAACATTAATGTACTGAACAGTAGAATTTTTTCCCGATTTCCTGACCTACGCCGTAACCGTGGCGCAATTTAAGCTACGTCTCAGAGTCGTAGCGCAGCCTGGGCTACGTCGTAAAGTCGTAGCGCAGCGTCAGCTAAGTGATTACGCAGCGTGAGCTGAGTCGTAGCGCAACGTAAGCTGTGTCATAGAGTCGTAGCGCAGTATCAGCTACGCCATCCAGTCGTGGCGCAATGCTACGTCATAGAGTCGTATCTCAGTATGGTCAAATAGGTAGATTTGACCTCCACAAACTTGTTACTAGATAACACGATACCCATTCGTAAGACTGGTTATCAGACTTTCGGGCTTCTGACTTGTAACGAGTGTCAGTTGGTCCCGGCTGTCATTCGTAGATCTTCTACGAATGACAGCCGGGACCAACTGCTGAACGTGCTTTCCGACGCACGGAGGGGTCTTGATATGTAAAGATGGTTACCCATCCACGGATGAACCGCGGCAAGCGTAGCTTTTAACCTGATCGGTCGACCCGTGCAGCAATACAAGATAAATGAATAAATGAAAAAAATACAAGATCAATACATGATAAATTACTAAGTAATGCCATCATCTATCTAACTAATATTAAAGGTGAGTTTGTTTGTTTGTTACGCTTTTACGCTGAAGCGGCTGAACGGATTTGGCTGACATTTGGCACATGACCTGAATTGGGACTTTTTAACCCGATATTCCCACGGGATCCAGACTAATGCGGGTGAAACCGCGGGGCGCTGCTAGGGATAGTATAAGTAGTAGCTATGTACAGTAGTATGATGCAAAACAAGGCCACAAAATATTCCAAATACAATAAAAATGAACATACTACAAAATTAACATCAAACTCAAGACTCTTTCAGGTTGAGAAGACATTAAAACCGTGTTGTTACAAAATACTTGGAACACGAACAAGACAAACTAAAATAAACTGTATCTCTCTACTGGTTCAATTTGAGCATGGAGAAATTTGTACGATACTGTATAGTCAGGCGAAGCTGCTTCTGACCGCATCAAACGTGAAATGAGACGAATTTTGCGGTAAGTTAAGAGATGGTTTTAATTTAATTATTGTATCTGAAAGAATTGTGTTTTTAGACACGCCAGCTAGGGGTTTACATAAACTCATGCCTTGTTTCCGTAGGGGTATGCAGAAACTACTTAGATGCAATAACACAATACAATCATTGAAAACTCCTTTTGCTTCATTTACGTCACTTTGGCATCACTGTTGACAGTAAATTACAATGGGGCACACACATAGAAATATTGTCAGGAAGGCTAAGTTCGGCCGCCTATGCTGTTAAAAAAATTAGACAGATAACTGACGTAGATACAGCCAGAACTGTTTATTTTAGTTATTTTCATAGTCTTTTGTCATATGGGATTCTTCTCTAGGGAACCTGTGCGAACATTAATACTATCTTTGTTCTACAGAAAAGGGCTGTTCGAGCCATTTACAACCTAGGTCCAAGAGATTCCCTTAGAGAAAAATTCAAAGAAATAAATATTCTGACTGTACCTCACAATATATTTTTGAAAACCTATGGTATGTACACAAAAATATATCAAATTTTAAGAAAATGTCCGATATTCATAGTTTAAATACCAGGAATAAACACAACCTTGCTGTACATCGCACACGTCTCCATAAAGTAGGCAACTCGTTCATGGGTAAATGTATACGCTTTTACAACAAACTTCCCATTGACATTTTATAGTAAAGCTTTCTACTAGTGAAATAATTGTTTAAATCGGTCCAGTAGTTTTTGAGATTAATCATTACAAACTAGTCTTTATAATATTAGTTTAGAAAATACCTGAACAATTAAAGTATGCGTAACAACAAGACTTCTAATTTTCTCAACTGTTTCTAGGGAGACGCAGTAAGCGAGGAAGAAACATCATACTGTTATAACCTCACCTAACCCAAATGATTCACGAGCAATAAAGGGCATCTGGCGCTCGGCGGCCGCTACCGCGGCACGCTCGCTTCGCTCGCTCGCCTTCGCGCGTTAATGGTCACTGTTCTAACCTAACCTAACCCAAATGCTACCCAACCCAAACCCAACTAATCTAACCCAAATAAATAAAGTCATTATATTTCGCATAACACAAAAAGATCCATAAATTGTTAGAAACATGTTTGCACTTAAATCTAAATAGTTAGATAATAACTTAAAACTACAGACTCATTGAATATTAATTCAAATGTGAACTATAGAAAATGTTCATTATAGCATATAAAATTAGGTAAAATGAAATTATTTCAATAATTCATTCATTCATCGTTAAAAAAAAGTAGAAATGTTTGGTAATCTTTTGAATTGAATGATTACTGTATACATATATTTGTGAGACTTATGTACAATACCATGTTCTGGTCATAGGGTGTATTTGGGACAAAATGTTTACATTGTTTAAAATAAATCGTAAACTATGTTCTGTACCTGTACCGTGGATAGAATGATATGAAACGATGGTTGGCTTTACACCCCATATATATACTAAGGTACACCTCTGCCCAACCCTACGGAGATTACATGCGTGATGTTATGTTTATGTTACTGGAATGTCTTTCATTGAGCTACTGTTGACTGACTGTAGTTTCGTGATTTCAAACGTGCTCACCACCAGCCGACCAGCTTCAGATCTATATCGGACTTATAAACTAAGCGTGTCACCGTCTACTCGCACTACGACATGAATGACGTATAAAAACGGACGGCTTTTAGTTATTACCCGGCTGCGCGACAGCAAAGACAGGGTTATGTTTTTCACTTGTATCTGGATATGTATGTGGTATTCTTTATACCCTCGAAGCATCCAAACGCCTGGATGGTTATAAAACCATGAGGTGTCTATTGATTCGTCTAAGCCGTGCAATGGTTATAGGCTAGGTTTAGTTTAAAAAAAAAAAACAAAATGGCGTATCTTAGGCGTCATTAGGTAATATCTTGAATATTTTTTTTTTGTACCAGGGCATGTGGGGTATCAAAATAAAGGGCTTGAGAACACGATAAAATCGTAGCGAAGTCAAAACTGTACATTGAATATTTTTGCAAAAAATGTAATTGATGCTATGTGGTCTGGGAACGCTTCAATCTCCAAGATCCCATGATCAGATCGTGACCAAATGACAATGGGACCGATTTAGAAGTATGCCCTTTCAAACAAAAAAATAATTTTTCAAATCGGTTCAGCCGTCTTCGAGTAATAAAATAAAATAAAAAAATCCGACGAACTGAGAACCTCCTTTTTTTTCAAGTTGGTTAAAAATATAGTTTTTATAATTTTTGTCTGTTTGTCTGTATGTACGTTCTAGCATCACGCAAATTCTACTGCATAGATTCTGTTAAAATTTTGCATAGATATTCCCTGTGTGACAGGTCAAATTGTAATTGTATTATCATCACGCTATACCTTTATGGAGCTAAGCAGTTAATCATGAAATATAAGAACGGCTACTTTGATTAACTTTTAACAACAGCAAATAACTAAACGGTTGGACGATTGCTGTAAAAGCCTGTGGTATTTTTAAAATTCTTTTTTTATAATTTGTAATACTAATATGTGTATCGTAGATCGTATTTAATTCACAAAAAAAAATATAAAATGAGATGTCGTCATGATGTCGCGAAATCAATGGTTTAGTCCCATCTCAAATGCCCAGCGCGCCTAAAGAAGTTTTCACTTCAATAAATATGTACACAGATTAGATAGTTTATTAGTTAGTGTCTACCTTAGGTATCTACTAACCAACTGTAACTAGTATTACGTTGTTGTGACTTTTATGTTATTCTGATCGTTTTTAGGGTTCCGTAGTAAATAAGGAACCCTTATAGTTTCGTCATGTCCGTCTGTCCGTCTGTCTGTCCGCGGCTTAGCTCAGAGACTCTTAGTACTAGAAAGCTGTAATTTGGCAATAAAATCGACCCATAATTCATTAATAATCGACCAACTTACATTTGCAACTTACTACAAAGTTAAGCTTGTTCTTGGGGTAAATCATGAAAAAATATCGCCGTGATTTTATTACATCCGTGAGAGCGTGGGCTTACTGAGTAGAAACATTTTTGGATTTGCATTTTCACCGTCTTGGGATACATAAATTCATCTCAACTACGGAACCCTTCATTGTGCGTAGCCCGACACGCACTTCACACTTTAATTATTATTTTTGAGGATGGAGCGCATAACCTCTTCGCCCCCTCCTCCCCTCCTCCATACTTCTCTATTAGTCAAATATATTAGTATTACAAACGTTCGTAACTAAGCTCAACAATACCCAACAACGTCCCACTATTATACACCCATTAAATAAATTTGGTTTCGAATCTACCCTCAATTTTTATGTATTTTATGTTGACTAATTTAAAATATGAAATCCAACATAGTGATTCTTCGACATTCGCTGTCTATTTCTCATTGCTATAATAAAAAAGCCAGCGGGCCGCGATAGGCCTGCGAACTGAGGGAAACTGTTATATACCGCGCTCATTCTGTTTGGATCATGCTGAACGAGTGCAATATACGGGTGAGTGTAATGAGTGTGTGTGTGTGTGTGGGATATGACTTTATAGAAGAAGGTCTCAAGTGCGACGAGTTAGGATGCGATTTTTTTATTTATTTCTCTTCGTTTTAATTAGGTAGCTTAGTTGTCCCTATGTTACTTTAAAAGCTCGTGCAGACCAGCGCGATATTGCGGGCGCTACAAGGGTCGCGCTGCCTGTCGCGCCCGCGATATCGCGCTGTTCTGCACGAGCCTTAAATCCTAGTGTGGTGTTATTGTTTTTAGGGTTTCGTACTTCAAAAGGAAAAAACGGAACCCTTATAGAATCACTTCGTGGTCCATCCGTTCGTCTGTCTGTCTGTCAAGCAAAGACCGTTTTTCTCAGGAATGCATGGGGGTATATCAAGTTGAAATTAATATCAAATACTTACGTAGGTCTACGTACGGCCCGTGGAGCTCTAAAAAATCAAGATTCTAAATAAACGCAATAAGAGATACTTACGGTCATTTATGTGACAAAATTAAAAATATAACAAAATCAAAACTATTTTTATTTCACATAGACCAACATGGGCACTTATGAAACGTCAGAAGCATATTTTGATATTCGCAAATAAATCAAAACCTTTAGAGTGGGTACTTTCCGTATACCTAGAATCATGAAAGGCGAGACACAGCACAAGAAATTTTTTGGTCTCACAGCACGAGTAAAGGAAAAAGTTAATTTGTAGTTTTATCACATCATTTTTTATTTATTTTTTTGTGATTACAAACTTATATTTGCAGATGTAGAATTGACCGTGACGTATTTCGATGTATTTTTAAGAATGTATATTTTCAACACAACTTTCAATTTTGTTCGTGGTATAAATTAATCCCAAAGGCAAATTACGGAACCCTTCATTGTGCGTGGTCCGACACGCTCTTGGCCGGTTTTCCCTTTCTGTATCGCATTTTTCTTTTTGTTTCAGTAAATGCAAATGCAACATCTCGAATTTGGTAGCTGTGAGGTAGGCGGTAACCGGTGTGGGTAGCGGGGGACGACACGTCATTGAGTGAGGGCATCCGTCATTGACACTTGTCTTGCTTAGTGAAAAATAAACAGCGCTGTGACTGGTCTTTAGTGCGTTCATTATCATTTTTCTAAACTTAATATTGCTTCAAAATGCCACTGTCCCGTAAAACAAAAAAAGCTACCGTTGCTAAAAACAAATACAATACGGAATCTCCCCGGTCACATAAAAAACGCCTCAATGACATGAAAGGCAGAATGGCAAGATATTATAGCCAACTTTTGCCATATTCAAAAAAACTATTATCACAGAAAAATAATGCTTATAAAAGAGTTGGTACGCTTACAAAGGAGTCTGAAATCGATAGAGAAGAGAGGTTGAGTCGCAAAAGGAACCACAGTGCTTTTGAACGTGATAACGAATCGCCGTCGTCGCGAGCAGTTAGATCGAAGCGAATGAGGGAGTATGCTACATCCAGCAGGGTGGCTGAGTCACCCTCATCCCGAGCAGCTAGATTAGAGCGAATGAGAGAGTACGCTACCTTCATCAGGGAGACCGAGTCACCCTCATCCCGAGCAGCTAGATTAGAGAAAAAGAGGGAACAAGCGTCTGAAACATACACACAAAGGTCTCCTAATTCCTGCGAAGAAAGACTTTCGGCCATGAGGGACAGATGTCGTGCTCGAAGGCGGCTGCTGTTCAGTGGATTTGAGGAAGCGATATCACAACTGGCTGTAGTTCCTTGCTTTGTATGCAAAAAATTGCTATATCCCAAACAGTGCCATAATTTTACCGTAACCGCTAACATAACAGTGCTACCCGTCAACTCACCTGAACGTATAATTTGTTGCGATAGATGTACAAGGAAGCTAACAAAGAATCAATATCCTTCAAATGCATTTTGGAATAATATGACTGTTTCACCGATTCCTAAGGAACTTGCTTGTCTATCCGAAATTGAATTGAGACTAATATCGCGAATAAAACCATTTGTTAAAGTTCTGCGCTTGGGCGGGCGATACGGTCAGCAAGGGTTTAAAGGACAAGCCATACTGTATCCTCAGCAAATCGAAGAAGTGGGGCAACGGCTTCCTTTGTCTGGAGTTAACACGGGAATTGCTATCGTGACAGAAAGTCTTGATAATGTAACTGGAAATAAAAGGTATGGTGTAGATGCAGATAAAATTAAAAGAGCACTTTCATGGTTAGTGCAAAACAATCATTTGTACAGGAGTGTGCAGATTAATTTTAGCATTAGTAATGAAGAATTACATGAAAGTCTTTTACAATCAATAACAGTCTTAGAATCACAGGGGGAATTTAATGTCATCAAAACGCCACAAACCAATTTTAAAGAAATAAACAATGATAAAAAATATATTTTGCGTGGAAATTTCCATCAAGCGAATGAAAGATTTGGCCTTATGAGTGGACGTCAGTGCACAGCCATGGCTGCTACTGCTATTGCCTACTCTCAATTACAACCACTCCCACAGTGGAATACAACTGACATTGATTGTGTTCTGTTAGCAGGAAATGCATACTTCATTCAGTGCTTGTCGAACTTGAACCACGAACCGCAGTACTTGAACACTGAGGAACTGTTGTCATCAATGTCTATCGCTGATGCCGAACTGAACTTGTATATACAACCCGATATTGTCGTAGGTATTGTAAATGCTAGTGCACCGTCTGATATATTAGAAGGATATTTTAATGGATTAAGAGCGGGGTTCGATTTCTTTTTCTTAACCCATGATAAAGGCATCGTTACTTGCGAAACCATGATTTCCGTTGCAGTAATGTATTTCAATGATGAATATTATTTATTCGACTCTCATGCTCGGGGCCCTAAGGGTCATATTGCTGGTAGAAATGGAACAGCAATGGTCATGAAGTTTATAAATAACGAGAGTATGTGCAATCATCTTGCCGTAGTATTAGGGGTGCGTGGCCAGCAGCAAGATTTACAATATTCTGTTACTGCTGTTAATGTAACGGTAGTTAGAGGCGATCTCACGTCGTCATCACTTAACGATGAAGAGGGTGTCAATACAACGATTGCAGAAACAGAATTTGCCGAACATATTCATGATGGCCAGATGGTCACTACTTCTCTAATACCTATCGATTTTGCTGTACCAGCTATGAATGAGGTGTTGTGTAATAATGAAGTAGAAAACGAAACCGTCCCTATTTATAATTTAAAACGGAAGACTCCGCCACCTATCAGTGTCTTTAGAGAGCAAAGAGCTGAAGAACTTGCATGGGTACAGTTATTCCCGGAGGGAAGAAATGGCTTTAAAGAAGACAGATCAGTTTCCATTACGCCGCTTGATTACTATCAGACGAGGATTATGAGTAACGAAAGGAGGTTTCAAAATAATGAATATCTATTTTATGCGCTTTCTATTGTGGAACTGTATAAAGCTCAACAAAATGTTTCAGTATGTGCAAAACTACGTCAGAATGGTGCACAACCGAATGATGTAGTACAAAACGTTCATTTGATGATGCGGAATATTCGTGGCACTTCATCGTATTGGCATAAAGCTTACACAGATCTTCTGGCTATGGTGAAGAACTTAGGGCCACCGCACTGGTACTTGACGTTCTCATGTAATGATCTCAACTGGCCCGATATTTTGAAAGCGCTTCTGGTTGCCGATGGTCAAGATATGAATACTGCAGTAGAGGAGCTAATTTTTTCTGAAAAGCTACGACTGGTCGAACAATATCCAGTTACACTATCAAGGCAGTTCATGATTCGCTTTAATGCTTTATTTAGACGGCTGAAACAAAAAGAAAATCCGATACTCGGGAGATGCGTCGTAGATTTTTGGTGGCGCATAGAGTTCCATACGCGTGGAAGCCCTCACGTTCATATAGTAGTATGGTGCGAGCAAATGCCAACTTTTGATAGTCCGGAAGGTGTGCAGCTTATAGATCAAATTGTCACTTGTGAAGTACCAGATGCAGAAGAAAATCATGAAATGTATGATTTGGTGATACGGTTACAAAGCCACAAGCACACGCACGCATGCTACAAAAAAGACACGCCGCTATGTAGATTTGCTTTCCCTAGATCAGTATCAAGTTCAACCAGAATTTTAGACGAAGAACAGGCGGCCAGGAATAAGGGAAAGTTTTATATTTTGAAAAGAAATGACTCGGAGACTATGATTAATTCATACAATCCTGAATTGCTAAAACTATGGTCCGCTAATATTGACGTTCAACCTTGTGGGTCGGCTCTAGGGATAGCTTATTATATATCTAAGTACGTTTCAAAGTCAGAGCCGGCAGGAATTTCAAGATCAATAAGAGAGGCCATACAGAGAGTTCGAGAGCGCGGTGATGATGTTGGAACGCAGATATTTGCGATACAAAATGCAATATTAAGCCACCGTCAGGTATCAGCATGTGAATGCGCCTTCCGATTATGTCATCTAAAGCTAAGGGATAGTTCCAGAAAATGTATTTTCGTGAATTCCTGTATTCCAGAGGAGAGATATCGAATGCTGAGGATCGACAGTGAATCCACGGAACCTTATAAAAACATTTTTGATAGGTATGTTCGCAGACCCCGTGATCTGGAACATCTCAGTCTAGGAGAATTTGCCGTTTCATATGATGTAGTTTCACAGCGAAATTACTTGTCCGGTGATGAACAAGACGTTGATGCATACGAGAATAATGACCAAGAATATAATTTGGATCATTCACAACAATACATCACGTTACTTGATAACGCCGGTCGAATGAAAAAAAGGAAACGTCCAGCCATTTTGCGCACCCGGTACTATACTTTGGCATCAAATCCGGAAGCATATAATTATTCCCTGCTGGTTGTCCATTTTCCATTTAGAGCTGAAAGTGAGTTACTGGATGGTTTTGATAATGTAAATGATGCTTTTTATGCTAAACGCAATCAGTTACGACCTCTGCAGGAAGGTACTGATGTGGAAACTTTTGCTGTGTGGGAAACAGAAATTCAACATGCCATAAGTCGGGCAGTGGTTGAAAATCTAGCGGCAGAGTCTATTCGCCGGGATGTAGATGAGAACTTAATAGTGGATCCCATAGAACGAGTGCTTATTGAAGACAGACGTGTCATGCCTGACGACTTCGAGGAAGTGCCATCGGATGTGGCAATGTTGGATCAGCTCTATCAAACTGCAGTGACGTCGCTAAACATCCAGCAGCGAGAACTATTTAATAAAGTCGCTAATAGGTTATTTCTTGATAGTACGAGCGATGTCTTGCGAGTATTCGTAACTGGTGGTGCGGGAAGTGGAAAAACTTTTGTACTGAAACTACTCGTCGAACAAATAAGAAGATTGACACAAAATAATCGAGGTAAACGTGTTGTAGTAGCCGCACCTACAGGAGTGGCGGCAAGACTAATAGGAGGAAACACACTGCACTCTACTTTTGCACTTCCTATTGAAAAGGATAGAACAGAAAATTTACGACTAATGACTGGAGAGAGACTTCAAAGGGAACGGCAAAAGTGGCGTAGTGTAAACTGGCTTATTATTGATGAAATATCAATGGTGCCATATTTAACTCTACGTAACGTTAATCTTCGTTTACAGCAATTTAAGGAAAATGAAGCATTGTTTGGTGGAATTAATATTCTTCTTTTCGGAGATTTGATGCAATTGCCACCGGTGGTGTCTAAAACAGCTCCCGGGTCTTATTGCTTCCGTCAGCCTCAAAATTTGTCAGGAGAAATAAATCTATGGCATCTTTTTAGGTTTTGTGAGTTACCTCAAAATATGAGGCAAACTGGTGACAGTCAATTTGTGGATATTTTAAATAGCCTTCGAGTAGGAGAATTAACGATGAAACAATTATCTGTCTTAGATGGCCGTAGAATACCGCTTACAGGACCTTTCGACGACGGAGAAGCAGTGAGAATATATTCAACAATTAAACAAGTAGACGCTTATAATACCACTGTCACAGCAGAGTTAAAAAAACATGCAAAAGTCTATACAATGAATGCCGTAGACATTTCATTGGAAGCTAAAACATACGGTCAACCTCCACGAAATGAGTACATAACTAATGATCCCAAAAGAACAGGTGGTATACCAAATGTGCTGGAAATCGGTAAAGGATCACGAGTGATGTTGAGGCGGAATTTGAATATTAACCATGGACTCGTCAATGGCGCTATGGGAGTAATTCGTAAAATCGAATGGCCTGCTCTGCGCAGAGAACAGTTGGCAATTGGAGAACTTCCCCTGGCTGTATACATTGAGTTTGATGACTCAAATGTAACAGGTAATCATCCCGGTGTTGGTGTGCGCATCGAGCCATCTACGACCGAGTTTGATGCTTCGCGTGGTAAAGGCAAAGTCGAGCGGCGTATGCTTCCTTTAATCCTATGCTGGGCTGTAACAGTGCATAAACTGCAGGGAACAACTTTAGACAGGGCCGTTGTTGATTTAAGCAGTCACCTTTTCGCTAAAGGTCAGGCGTATGTAGCGCTAAGCAGAGTAAGATCTCTCTCGGGCCTAGCTATCAGCTCACTTGACCCTAACAAGTTGTTAAACTCACCACATGATCAAAATTCCCTTAAAGAATTAGACCGTCTACGAAATCTGCATATAGAAACATAAAGAAACCCGCGTAGAACTTTTTTTTCTTCTTTATATTGAAATAGGCATCGTTGTTATCCATCATGGGCCTGCCAATTATTAAAAGGTGATAGATAAATTCGTCGCATTTGTAAAAATCATCCTATCAAAATGTGGTAAGTAACTGCTGTCGGAGGCATACCTACGTGTCTTGAACTTGCTGCGAGTCTTGCTGCATGATCGACTATTTTCTCTGTTATTAGACAGTCGGATTTGCCCCCTTCTTCTTCATTTTCATCGTCGTTAAGTCGTTGTTTATCGTTTCCTTTTTGCATTACTAGTGCAATTAAAAAAAACCGGCCAAGTGCGTGTCGGACCACGCACAATGAAGGGTATCGAACATTGTAGTTGAAATACATTGTCATGTTCTCCCATACATTCCAACTGCAAATATAAGTTTGTACGCACAATATTGAGAGATTTACAATGTTATTTTAAGACAATAGACTTTTTATAGGTTTTCCTGTAATCTATGAGTAAAGAACCATTCTCAGTAGTTTCAGAGATAAGCCATACCATTTTTTTATTTTCTTATTTGCCCCCCCAAAAGTGACCCCCATATTCAAAATTCATTTATTTACGTTACACGTCCGTGTTTGGGTCACAGAAATACGTATGTGTACCAAATTTCAACTTAATCGGTCCATTAGATTCGGAGCAAATTAGCTGTGACAGACACACAGACAGACAGACACACGAGCGATCCTAAAAGGGTTCCGTGTTTTCCTTTTCCATTAATGCGACATTTATTTTGAGGCTCACAAATAAATGAAAACCACTAATTCCAGTTGACATGGAATCATGAAAGGTAAAAAGCAAGGTCTCAAGGCACAAGTACAGGAAAAATTCCGAAAATCGTGAATTATTGTAGTAACCCCGACTAAACGGGTTCGAATTGGCTGCAGAAACTAAGCTAGGGCGCCCAGACCATATGAGTTAGGTTAGCTTAGAACTGAAACCAACCGTGCGCGAGCCGTGCGAGCGCTACATCCCAGTTGGTCGCAGTCACTTGGCCATTTAGTATTTTTAGGACCCCAGAATAGGAATTATTCGAGGTTTACAGAGAGATGCACAATACATGAGTGTTGAAGCTACTAGCATAAACCCGCGACTTCGCGAGAAAAAAAAATTAACAAATCATTTCTGTATGGGCACCCCTTTAGGTCATGCATAAGCTATTCGTATATGAAAAAATATTTGGCCTAGGTCTTAAGGGGGAGGCGTGAAAAATTGATTCGCTATTACAATGTATATATATTAATGAAGATGATAAAAAAAAATAGAAGCGCAACATTGGAATTACTAGAGGTTCGATTAAAAATACATGCCAAAGTAAAATATATTTCACAAAACTAGCAATATTTGTTATGACAACATAAATAGAAATTGAATTTTAATCTAAAAAAAATATAAAAAAATTATGGTACAAGGCGCGTTCCGAAATTGTATAGTTTTCTAGGCAAGTTCTCGCGATACGTTCGGAAATACTAACGGAGTTCCGGTAGTTTAACTAATTACTTATGGGATATTATTAATTGCACATGAATTAAATAATCACCTGTCAATTTATTTCCATCATTTATATACTTTTTACACTTTATATACATTTTATATATTCTTTTCAAAAAAAAAAAAACACGTAATTGTTTAACTAAACTAGTACAGGCAGATAATTTGAAAATATACACCAACACTAAATCAGGTACGAAAATACGACAGTCACATTATCATAAATACTGACTGCACCGCAAATTAATTAGAGCGTACATACATAATACATAGCAAAATAACTATCCGTGTAACGTATATCCTAATAAGCATCTAATAACTCAAGTCCTAAGTACCCGGAACCGAACTAGTTAGATTAGGTTAAATATTTTTACTCGCAATGAAAGGTTAGGTTAGGTTAGAACTGCGACCCCCAGCCTAAAACGACTAGAAAATATAGAATAAATATATTGTTGCTTATTTAGTTATATTTTGAGTTGAGTGTTTTGATGTGCATTCAGTTATTTTGATTGGAATTCGGGTTATTTTTGGATACAAAAAGTTTAATTTTTTAATTGCGTTCAAATACTAGAAGGAACTACTTAAAGACTAGATTGTAACGTGAATAAACAACTGTGATACTTAATACGAGGGAAAAAGAAAAAAAAACTCATATTTAAATAAATACTATTATTTGAAAATGTTGCATGCCGTATGTTAAAATGTATCTGTGTTAGTATTACAAAAAATCATCTTATCTGTATACCTACATTTTAAGCAAATAAATGGTTTCTAATTCTATTTGTGTTGGTGATTCTAATGAACATAATTCTATAAATACATATTCGCACTAACTAGCATTGTCTTATTAAATAGTTGTCACAAAAACAATCAATCACTTTTGTTTTGTTTTTTATTTCCGCCATCTTGGATTTGGAAATAGGTTTCGTATACCCATGAATTATTATTTAGGTATTAATTTATTATTTCGCAAAAAAATAAACATTGTGATTTTCGGTTTTGATATTTTCCGAAGTTGTAATACAGAATGCTCAGTAAATCTTAGGTAGACGGGGTAGGCCTAACTAGTAACAATTAGTTTGGGGGATTTTATGATATATGATGTTTTTTTTTAAAATATTCTGTTTAATAATGATATTGTAAGTTTTTTTACACGTCATTACACAGCACACACGACATTCAATCTCCGAACTAATTGTTGCTACGTCTATAGAACATTATATAGAAAATAATATTGGGCATTCTGTATCACAGGGATCCTTCCGTTTTGGCAAAATTATTTTGACAAAACTTCATTATCCAAACAAATTTTAGCAACCTTTTTTATACCAATGCAATATTTTAAATGATTTTACTACGCACATTTTCATTTATTCAAATTTTTACACGGCAAAATATTACCAAGGATAATGTCACTAAGGCATTTGGTCTTTAATCAAATTATTTACTACAGCAAACAATCTTCAGACAATAAACATTTAGTCAAATGATTTGTTATGACAAAAAATATAAAGGCAAAAATAAGATTACATGATCTTTATGTGCTTGAATTTGTCTGAAACAAGTCAAATTTATGGCTACGGACGACGTACAAAGAACGAGCTGCTACCAGAACTGTAGGTTAAGTTAGAATCCATTTAATATTATATAATATTAATTGCAATGTATAGTTGTTAATTTCTTAGAGATTAGTGAAATTTGCAATGTAACACGCTTAAATCTTTTTTTAAATCGAAACAGCTAGGTTAGGTTAGGTTAGAACAGTGACCACACAACGGCCAGAAACGGTACTCCCTTTCTTCTCCTAAAAATGTTTTGTCCGAAATACATTATCTACAAAACGTTTCCTATAAATCTCCTAATTTTGCATGAAATATATGTCCTAAGTATTGTATTCTACAATTTGTTTTATTCTGAATGTTCATTTATAATAAAATTGATAAAAATTAGCTTTTAGTGACAGAAACGAATCGCTGTAAATCCGACTCCATGCATTCTTGTCTGCCCTACCCCTAGAGTGTAATTTAGAATCGCGTAAGCGTGGAGGGGCGAGGCGGCCAGCGAGTTGAGAAGCACTAAGCTGCGATGATGAGCTTTAAACCATCTGCGACGATAAGCTCGCGTGGGACCGCCGGAGCCGTGTCAGAAACTGTATCTGCAGCAGACTTTAAAAACATTATTATGATAAATAAACATTAAATAATTTTAATTTAGAACTTATAACTACATAAAGATGCAAATCTTTTGTCATTGACTAAACATTTGACTGAATAGAAATGGCAAATTGAAAACTGACGATACTAAATATTTTGCGTAAGATATGTTATACGAACTGAAATATTTGATTTCATTAAAATAGCTAAAAGTACTAGTTGGTAAGCAAGTTATTGTTTAATCATTAACTTGCCAAACAGCGTTAGAATTATTTGTGAAGAGTTTATTTACTAAGTAATTATTTGGCAAATTAAAACTTCTTTAAGCGCGTTGGGCATTTTTGAGATGGGACTAAACCATTGATTTCGTGACATCGTGATGGCACCAGCTTTTGACCATTAAAAAGACATCAACGCGTTGATTACCGCGGTGCGTGGGGTAAAAGACACCAACGCGTTGATTACTACGGTGCCGATTTTTTTTTTAAGTTTTCACTTCTGTCGGCACTCCCGGAGCGCCACTGTTTTTTTTTTTATATTCTAGAATTTATTCCCGAAGATTGCAGTCAGTAAACCTTACCTTGTTTTATATATATTTTTCGTGCTATTAAAAATACACCGCATTAAAGTTTGCTTTTATGCAGAAGGACGGTAGATTGGATATTTTTTTATTTTTCTTACTGTCATACAGCAAAAATATTTATTGTATTTCAAAACTATTGCGATCTAGTTAGATTTCGGGAGCGCAAATGAAACGGAGTTTGCGGGGAAGTAAGAGTTTATTACGACCCGAGCTTTATAGAAGTTCATGTAAAACTAACTTAGCCTATCTTAATTCTAATACATCGCAAAACTTTCTCATAGACCGGTGGTCGGCCCACCCGCGGTCGCGCCACACGTCCTGTCACGTACGCCTAATCACAAAAGGTGCCAGGTCAGCGTCTAGACTCTACCACATACCACAGCGTTAGGCTGGGAACATAACTCCTCCCCCCTTAAATCAAAGTTATCGGAAAACAGGAGTTTTCCGAGAACTTTGTATAATTACAAATTAGAAACTACAATTATCACTTATGACAAAAAATAAAATGATCAAACTATTCCTATAATAAAGTCACAACTTGAAAATTGTAAAGTCAATCAAACTAATAGTATAGGTCTTTGATTAACTTGACCGTCCTCAGGTTGTGCGGGATTATCCTCAATAACTCTATCCCGCTCTTTACAGAATTTTCTTACAACATCTAAATACTTATATGTAATTACAGCTACTGACAATAAAATGACTACCGCGTATAAGACATAAAGGGCGACACTAACACTTTCACTTGTGGTTTCACTTTTCACTGTATTTGCACTATTCTTCAGAATATTATTCAGTTGGCGTATGTCATCCAAATTTACTCCGTTCAGATTTATAGGTTCGATCCTTGCTGCGTCACGAGTTAGATCTATCAAGTCAGGTAAGTTCAATAAGGGAACAGGCATATAATCCGTTTGTAGCGAGTAAGAGCGCCGTCCATGTATTTGAATATTATCTATAGAGACATCACATTGTCCTCGTACCGTTAGCAGATATGTTCCTCGTATGCGTTCTTTTGTTTCATCATTATTACAAGTCTGTGATATGACTTGGTTGTGTTTTGAATACACTATCCAACTATTGGGACCAATTCTTTGAAGTTTCAGGGACTCAGATAGTATCTTACGTGGGAAACAGCGCGACAGATTGTCGTGGTATTTCATTAGTTCCTCAATGCAAGTTTCTTCCCCATATTGAATTAGTTTATCTTCAGAGCAGAGGTATTCTTTAGCGACCATTAACGCGCGAAGGCGAGCGAGCGAAGCGAGCGTGCCGCGGCAGCGGCCGCCGAGCGCCAGATGCCCTTTATTGCTCGTGAATCATTTGGGTTAGGTGAGGTTATAACAGTATGATGTTTCTTCCTCGCTTACTGCGTCTCCCTAGAAACAGTTGAGAAAATTAGAAGTCTTTTTACGAATACTTTAATTGTTCCGGTATTTCCTAAACTAATCTTATAAAAACTAGTTTGTAATGAATAATCCCAAAAACTACTAAATTCGGCTTATTTTTGGATACAAAAGGTATTATTTTTTATTTGCGTTTAAATACTAGAAGAAACTACTTAAAGACTAGATTCTAACGTGAGTAAAGTATAATCAACTGTGATACTTAATACGAGGAAAAAACAGAAAGAAACTCATATATAAATAAATTAAATTATTTGAATTAAATTATTTTAATTATCTGATCAAGTTTGGTTTGGTGTGGTTGTTATCTGCTCCAACATTTGGAGACCACCGACGTGATTAAATGAAGCTTGATGATCTGGCGGCGGCGTGGTTGGCGACGTCGGCCTCTATGCGTGCTTAAGTGAAACACGAGGCGAGCTGATGATTGGAGCTCCGCTACTAAAAAGACTCACCTACCATAAGGTCCTGTGTGTAGTGATTGGTGTGCATACAGGGAAGTACGCCCAATTTTAGTATACTTAACCTAATAATACCTTTCCTTTGAAAATGCTTATAGCCGACTTCTGTGCACCAGTTTCCCTCTTAAAACTGTATATGGAGTCAGATAATTACTTAATGATAATTTCTTGCTAGGTAGGTACCTACTTGTTTGATGAAAACTATACCTACCTAACTACTATTCTATTTTAAAACCGTCACCATTATTGTTGGTGACCTTTTTGAATTTGGAACATCTTAGTGTTCAGCGCCAAAGAAATCGAACGTAAATATTGTTTGAATAAAGACTGCCCAGTACGACAGCTCATAGTCGCGCCGCCGCCGCCGGCTGAATAAAAAAATAGAAATCAAATTAAAAACGTGCGAACTACAACCCGCGTTTTCGTCAATTTTCACCGATTATTAGAAAGTCATGGTTTTGTTAAAACGTGACCATTTGAAAATAGAACCTTGACCATTTCAGTGTTTCTAATTAATATTCAATTTGTATAATATTCAGTTACTGTAATATTCAAAATCTATAAGTTACGTTTAATATAATTTAGAAACGTCATCATTTGGGTTAGGTTAGGTTAGAACAGTGACCATTAACGCGCGAAGGCGAGCGAGCGAAGCGAGCGTGCCGCGGCAGCGGCCGCCGAGCGTCAGGTCCTCTTTATTGTTGGTGAATCATTTGGGTTAGATGAGGTTTTTCATTACAGAATTTTAGCAGAAAATTAATGAATATGAAAATTAGGTCAACTGAACGTTATAGAAAAGTGCATTATACACATTGAAAATTATATGAAATTAACGTTATACTAAATATTATTAGAGCAAAAGAAGGCTATATGAAATATAACATTAGATCACATGAAATTAGGTTATTTGTTTTTATAGCATATGAAAATTATATAATGGTTGTACAAACTATACATTGAACATTTTTGAAAAAAAAAGTTATTGATGCTACGTGGTCTGGGATCGTATCAATGCCGAAAAAACACCATTCAATATTTAAGTTTGGAATCAGTGTTTAAGTTTTTTTGCCACCGACTTCCGAAATTAAAGTTATTTTTCAGTTTGTAGTTTGGAAGTCGGTTGAAAGCGATTGCCAATTGTTTAGTCCCTCTGAGCTGTCAGTGCTCATAATGCTGTTGAAGTCTGGCTAATCTTTTACTATTACAAGTGTTATAATGAAAGATATCATGCCGATAAGGGCCACGTTATGGTTTTAGAAGGACCACACACTTGAAACTCATGGATCGGCGTCCAGTCTAACCGAATGCAGCTGAATATCAGTATATTCTATTGTGCGCCTGCCTATCGGACCTCCACAATCCAGTTACTGGTTAATACGATACCCCTTAGTAAGACTGGTTGTTAGACTTTCGGGCTTCTGACAACCCGTAACAACTGTCAAAGATCTACAAATGACAGCTGGGACCAAGCTTAACCTGATAGATCGACCCCGTGCGGCTGTTATTATTTAGCCATGATACTTGACACTTCTGAAACATAAATTCAATATTTTAAACATACCTATAATATTACTTTATAGTTCCTAACTGCTTATTATACTTAGTATTCTGCTCAGCCCCAATACCTGCTCGCTTAGCATGAAGATACGAATTCAAGTCTTAATAATTGACAATATCTATTGCCAATATGAACTAACATACTTAAGTACAGTATCGTATTAGAATTGTACAGAAAATAATGAGAAGGTCTACATAAAATTATTATATAAGATATAATCTAAAATAAGGACATCTTTGATTGTCTTACTATGGTCTGTTCAAAAAGTATCAGACGAAAATGTAAGCAAATAGATCAGAAAATGTACTTGTTGATGCCAATTTGTAGTGCCACTTACAAATTGAGTCTTTTGATTTGATTATTTTATCACTTAAACCAGTAATTCTTATTTTAAAGCATCTTCGGCTGTCGCTGAAAACCAGCGCTGGGTCTGTCTCGCATAGGGTCGCAGCATTATGCAGAGCTATGGCCGTTTTGCGTGGATGTGACGCATATTTTCCTCCAAATTGTTATTTTCGTGCTTTGTTCTTTCTTTGCGTCAAATTTACCGAAAATAAACGTATTTTATTTTTTTCTTTCTTTCTTTATCTTCGATGTTTTCGTATAACAATTGAGGTTAATGTTATAACCTCAATTTTCGTCGATAATTTTTCAATTACAATTTAATAATGTTATTCAAACAATAATTGTTGGAAAAAGTGATGAGATTATAAAGTTGGAATCTTGTAAATAATGATGTGATGAACGTGTTAGTAATTCTCTTTAGTGACTTTTGCGTAAGAATTTAAATTAAACAGGGTTTGTTTACAGTTTTATCAGATACTTTTGGAACAGATAGTTACTATAATGATGGTATGTGTGTGTACCTTTTGCAATTCTTAGTTGATGGCTCTACCTAGAAAGCGTTCAAGCATCATATTGGTACCTACATACAGCGCTGTAGCAAGCTGCATACATAATGTTCAGTTTGCATGCGATTATTGCCTGTATTACTCGGTCAATAATAAGGGAAGACATGCAACCAGCGAATTTATATGTGTGTACCTTTTGCATTTCTTAGTCTATGGCTCTACCTAGAAAGCGTTCAAGCATCATATTGGTATTTACATACAGCGCTGTAGTAAGCTGGATGCAAGCTGCATACATAATGTTCAGTTTGCACGCGATTGTTGCCTGTATTACTCGGTCAATAATAAGGGAAGACATGCAACCAGCGAATTTATATGAATTGCTATTGTGAACTACATTGTGGATGACGGTGGATGTTGAATATAAAATATGGGAATATGTTAACGCGTTGGCTTCATTATTGTGAAGAAAATATTTCATTTTTGTTATCCTAATGGTTCGTATCGTAATCGTTTTTGTTAAATGAACAACATTTGTATATATATTTGTAATTACGTTCCGAAAAGGGCTCTAAAGATTTCAATGAAAGTTGCAATATGGAGGCTTACAAGGGGCGAAAAATCGATCTAGCTAGGTCTCATTTCTTGGAAACTTTGTTTTCTCTATTTTGACCCGAGCAGAGCTCGGTCGACCAGTATTTGTTAAACGGCATTGTAGAATGAATTGTACAGATTATTTCATTTCCATTTGTTCTGCATTTCATCTTGATAAGATATTTGCAAGGGCGATAAGGAAACAATCCCCTTTGGAATCTATTGCAGGTTGGACTATTCTACACCTCTGCTTAGCTCTTCAAGGAAAACAGTCGTGATTTTATCTACGGGTTGTTTCAGAAGTTAATTACGAATGCGTAAGCATAATCAGTCAGTCTATAATGTTCCCATTGACACAGGCCTCCTCTCTGTGAGAGGGAGTGGGTCGTAATCCACTACGCTGGCCCAGTGCGGGTTGGTAGATGTCACGCTGTACGTCTTATTTTGAAGAGTACTTCTGGTTTTCTTGACAAAACAAGGTTTTAGATTTGTGGGAGAATTTGGGATGAAGGACTGCTAAATGGGTGAGGAAAAACAATATAATCTGGTTTGAAAAAACAAAACTCATTAGCTCATTTTGGCTTACTTCCTGCAGCTAATACTTAGTTCTGAACAAGATTTGTTATTTATAATACACCACAATGTATATAAGTTTAAGATATGAGCAGAGTTCTCAGCCTGTTCTAAAACAAAGAACAATCAATGGAACTTATTCGCTCATTTGTGTTTTCTTCAAAGGAGCAAACAAAATGAGCTGATTCAATTCTTTAATCATTACAAAGTTTAAAATGAACTATTCAAGCAAGGAAAATCCAAAATTCTTGAATTGAAAAGTGATCTATTATAATCAACAGACAATGATGTTGGAAACTCTATTGTATGCAAAAAACTTATCTAAGGGCTTAAAAATATGTAGCACCAATTCTGTACCTAGTACTTATACTCACAAAAGTGGAGTTGAAAATTTCTTCAACATTACATAAAGTGGTAACAGGTGCCCTGAGCAAAGTTAAATAAATAATAGTGCCTTTAGCAAATCATTTCGAATCGAATTTCTGAAGGTTAAGGTCAAATAGTTGAACTTAGTTCAATGACAGGCTCAGTTTCACTGGCTTCATTATTATTGTTTATTTAGTGTTCAGTTTTTCAGTTTTGTTTTTTGCCCTTTACTCTATTGTTACAGTCGCTTCATATTTCAATGTCATCAGTAGAGGGCCAAGTCTGGACTATAAATACTGAAAAAGATTTTGTAATGACGTTAGTATATCATTATTTTATGACGAAAATAGTAATAGGAGGTAGATGTTTTGATAGATTATGGGTCGTAGTTGAAGCTGTTAATAAAGATAAATAACGTTATAATCCGATAACCTGGATTCTCTTAAGGTCGCAGAGGTTAAACATCATAAACTTAAAAAATACAAATAATTAATGTTTGCACACTGAATAACACTGTTGGAGAGTTAAAAAGGCTAATACAAATTTTCCGCTTTTCTTTTAAAATCTAGTGCAGTATAAAAGGCTAGCTCGTAAATCACGCTTCAAACCAAAAGAAAAAAGGCAATAACAGAATTTCCCTGACTTTCCCATATTTTGCACAACTCCACAACTAAAACCATACATTTGGAGTGCAGACAATTCATTTTTCAAATAGCGGACCGGTGTGGTTGGGCAAGTTTCAGTCTCGGAACTTCTAAGAAAGTTGTTCATGAACTTTTGATATTCGTAGTCGAAGCCGTTCGTCCAAACCTAGTCTTGCTTAAATTCCATAATTCGAGCGTAAGCCGCTTAAGTTCGGTGGTTTAAATACAGATGGATAACTCTTTAAGGTTAAAGCTTTATTAGTGGATAAGTAAACAGAAACTTTAAAATAATATTGGTTTTAGAAATGAACTTTGGGATTATGTCAAATTCTCTTCTCAACGAAAATGGCCGCATGATATTTGCTCCAAACTCGATTACTTGGCATATTACAGCAACAGCTCTTGTTAAAGTTATTAGAAATAAATCAAAACGTCTGAGCGTAACCAGTAGTTGTTAAGTTGCAATCGTTATAAATCAAACAATATCGAATTATTACAAATATTGGTACAACATTAATCATTTTGCAATTATACCTATTGATAGTTAAGAGGCAGGTACGCATTACTTTAAAATGTTGTGTGAAACTAAACAAATATCTTCATCATAGATAAAATGCTTTATTGCAAACAAAACGAGTAGAAGATGCAATGCAATTTCAACCTTACAAGTCTTCAGAACACTTCAAAGAAATTAAAGACGCTCTTCAATACAGCGCTCTGCATTACAGTTCTAACAAATGCAAATGACACTGTCATTAATGGCGGCCGCTATATTCCGGCCGTTGTTATGTGGCGGCCGTTATTTGGCGGACGTTATCTAGCGGCCGTTATGTGGCGGCTGTTAACTGGCGGCCGCTATGTTGCGGCCGTTATGTGGCGGCCGTTAAATGACGGCCGCTATGTTACGGCCGTTATGTGGCAGCCGATATTTGGCGGCCGTTATGTGGTGGCCGTGAAATGGTGCCTGTTATGTGGCGGCCGTTATGTAGCGGCCATTAAATGGCGGCCGTTATATTGCGGCCGTTATTTGACGGCTGTTATGTGGCGGCCATTATGTGGCGGCCGTTATGTGGTGGCTGTTAAATGGCGGCCGTTATGCGGTGGCCGTTAAATGACGGCCGCTATGTGGCGGCCGTTATGTGGTAGCCGTTAAATGGCGGCCGTTATGTGGCGGCCGTTAAATGGCGGCCGCTATGTTGCAGCAGTTATTTGGCGGCCGTTATTTGGCGTCCGTTAAATGGCGGCCGTTTTGTGGCGGCCGTTATATTGCGGCCGTTATTTGACGGCTGTTATGTGGCGGCCGTTATGTGGCGGCCGTTAGATGACGGCCGCTATGTTGCGGCCGTTATGTGGTGGCTGTTAAATGGCGGCCGTTATATGGTGGCCGTTAAATGACGGCCGCTATGTGGCGGCCGTTATGTGGCAGCCGTTAAATGGCGGCCGTTATGTGGCGGCCGTTAAATGCGGCCGCTATGTTGCGGCCGTTATTTGGCGGCCGTTATTTGGCGGCCGTTATCTAGCGGCCGTTATTTGGCGGCCGTTATGTGGCGGCCGTTAAGTGGCGGCTGCTGTGGTACGGTATGGTACATTGGTTTCTCGCTTTCAAACACCCACACACAACATTTCTCACACATTTCGCTGGCGACTGTAATCTAATTCTAAGGGAATGTTTGTGTTGTTGAACAACCGCAGTGGAAACGGAAGTCAAGAAGGGGTGCAGGGGCTCGCGGTTTGCGGGTGTCTCGCAGGGAGGCATCCTGAGTCTTGGGTCACGTAATATATAATTTGGTTTAATCTAAGGCGTAACATGTGTTTAAAAGATGTTTTTAATGGGTAAATATTGTGTAAGTAACAAGTGTATGTGTATTTTTATGTTGGTCAATAAAATTATTATAATTATGATTTATTATGTCTGGCGAATATGAGTGCACAACTCTCTAATATAATAATGTTTTTGTTATGTATCTTTCTTTAGTCTTCATTAAATCTACAATTTTGTACCGTGCAAATTATTTATTTATACTTTTGTTATTTTTTCCTAAAAAAAAACAAATTCTCTTCATATTATTTAAAAAAATGACATATGTTTTTTTTAAATATTCTGTCTAATAATCATATTGTAAGTTTTTTTACACGTCATTACACAACACACACGACATTCAATCTCCGAACTAATTGTTGCTACGTCTATAGAACATAATAATATTGGGCATTCTGTATCACATTTTTTTTTTTTTGAATTTTATGACCTGGTTACTGGACCTTTAGGTCAAATCTTATTTTTTTTCGAACACTGCACTATCATTTCGTTTTTAAATTGTTTTAATAGTATTTTAAATGTATTTATGTATCGGTTTGTAAGTATTTTTGTCTTTTAATAACTCTTCAAGTGGCGGCGGGCGGGATAAAGAATCGCACTTAATGTTCACATCACTAAGTTCACTAGCCAACACTAATCTGTCAAGTAAGAAGTTTTGACAGTCAAAAATAAGAAGTTCCATTGTTCCTTCTTGGGATTCACAATGTGGGCATGTATTGCTTGTAATAATGCCAAGCCTAGCAAGGTGTGACGGAGCAGTATTATGGCCAAAGCGCAATCTATTTATCGTAGTGATAAAGTCTCGGCTGGCTTCCTTCAATCTATTGTACCAGGGTCTAACAGGTAATCTTTCTTGAATACTTCCATACCACTTTCCTTTGATGACTTGGTCTTTCTTCCACATTTCTAACCATAGCTTACATATATTTTCATTAATGCATTGCAGGAAGTCAGTCATAGGAATGTCCATTGCATTTCTAACATCAATAGCATTATTACCTTCATATGCGGTTTTATCAACTACTTCATTGCCAGAGATACCTCGGTGAGAAGGTACCCACAGGAATACAATTTTTATGTGCTTAAGATAATATTGATGAATTATTTCTTTGATGAAATACAGAATATAATTTGACTTAAACGAAACTGTAAGGTTAGTTAAGGCTTTTATCAAACTCAGTGAATCAGAAACAATCAAAAAGTATTTACAATTGCTAATTTGGCGAATATGTATTAATGCCTGATAAACCGCATAGGCCTCCGCAGTGAATATAGTACATGTATTGTACAGAGCAAAGCTTTGAGAGAATTTAGCTTGTGGATCATATATAGCAGCCCGTACATAATCACTCCCCTTACTGCCATCAGTGTAAATAACATAATAATTATTATTATCTGCCAAAAACTGTAACATATCTGAATTATTATTAATGGGATTTTGTAATTCTTTAATGGGATGTGAAATACACTGATAAGAGAAGGAGTAACATGGCCATCGGAACTGTTTTCTAATACCAGTAAAACTGTTTTCTGTTTCTAACAATATTTTGGACAATGTTGGGGATTTACCATTCAAGAGATCCTCTCCTGTTGTTAGAGGCCCAAGAGTTCAGTCTAGTCTATTTACAGAAGGTACAATTTTGTTTATTATTTTCCTGTTATTTGCAGCAATTAATTTAAGACAAAATCTCTCTGCTAGTAAAATGCGTCTCAAAATTAAGGGCATAGTTTTAGTCTCCACTTCCATGGCCCTTATGGGAGTAGAGCACATTGCACCAGAAATTGTTCTCAAAGCCCTGTTCTGCAATAGATCTAGTTTATTTACATGAGTACTATTTATATACACTAGTGAACTATAATCAAAATGACTTCTAACTATACTTTTATACAAAATTGATAATATTTTCGGGTCTGCTCCCCATGAGACACCTGCAAGACATTTAATTACATTTAAACCTTTTAGAGCATTCTTTGATATATATTTAATATGTTCCTCAAAGGTTTTTTGAGGATTAGGTGATTTCTTTGAATTTACTGGATTTATAGATTCTCCGTTATAAACTACTTTTGAATTTGTGTTCTCATTTCCAAATATCATAACACTGCTTTTGGAGGGATTAATTTTTAAATGGAGCACATCATTGTAATAGTGAAATAGTTGGGACAAGGCTCTGTTAATATTGTCAATTGCAATTTCTACATTATAATTACTACTGTACAAAACAATATAATCAGCAAATTGCAGAATATCTACATTATTATTAATAAATTTACAGATTTCACTTGTGTATATATTGTATAACAAAGGAGATAGTGTAGCACCCTGCATTGTACCCCTAGATGCACATTTTGGACCTTGCAATGTATTATTATGTCTTACATAGAGTGTTCTATTATTCAAAAAATTATATATCCATTTACATAGTTGGCCAGGCACACCTAACCTAGACATAACTTGTACAAGTATAGTCGGATCCAGGCTGTCAAAGGCACCTTGAACATCTAGAAATACACAAACAGTGTTCAACTTTCTATCCTTTGCATGTTTCAGGTCTGAAATTAAGGAAGTGAAGCTGTCTGCACAACTTCGCCCTCGACGAAATCCATATTGTACATGTGAAATGATGCCGTTAGATTCCATATACCAATCCAAACGATTTTTAATCATGTTTTCAAATAATTTACCTAGACATGAAGACAGTGATATTGGTCTATAAGAGCTGGCAAGCTCTGAAGGTTTATCTGGTTTGAGTATTGGAATGATACATTGTGTTTTCCACGATTGTGGAATACATTTACAATGCCAGAGTAAATTAAGGATATTAAGAAACATTTTTTGTGCAGATTCATCTAAATTTTTAATAGTACAATAGGGGAGATCATCTAAACCAGGTGTAGTGTCTTTCCGAGATAACAAACTCATTTTAAATTCAGACCATGTAAAAAAATCTAACAAAAATTTTGAATTTAGATTATCATTGTTTAATTCGAAAATATTGCCAAAATTATTAACATTATTTAGATTGCTGTTGTCGGATAATTTATCTAGAAATTGAGAAATAAACTCATCCTTATATGATTTATTGCCAGCTCTTATACCCTTAAACATTTTTAGAAGATTCCAAATCTTACTTATAGGAGTAGTTCTATTGAATGTGTTACATAAGTTATCCCAACCTATTCTTTTTTGTTCCGATATGGTTCTTTTTTTAAGTGCATCTTTTCTTTTATAATCTAAATAGTTCTCCATAATAGGTTCACTTCTATATAGTTTTAATGCGTTGTAAGAGGCAATTACACTTTTTTCACAAATGTCATTCCACCAAGGACCTGGAGGTCTGCTTTTAAAATTATTTGGTTTACTAAGTTTAGGAATTGTCATATCTTTTAAAGTATCCAATCGAGAACAAAAATCATTATAGGTTGAAATAGGATCATGCAATTTTGGGACTAAATCATTGAATATTGTTTTAGAAATAGTTTTATATTTTTCCCAATCTGCTTTTTTATATATAAACCTATCAACAGGGGGATTAATATGATATTTATCTATTTGTAGTGAAATCTCTGTTATTGTTGGGTAGTGATAGCTACCCATGGCATCATCATGTACAGACCATTCGCATATTGATGCGAGGTTAGCACTAGTAAAGCTAACATCAATTGCAGACGGATTCCGTCTCGGGTTGTTAACAGTTGTAGAACTACCATCATTTAAAATACATAAATCCAAGTCATCAATTATATTAAATAAATCATGACCTCTGCTCTTAGTCGATAGACAACCAAATGCAATGTGGTGTGCATTAAAGTCACCACTGACAAATATGGGCTTTGGAAGATCATTAATAATATTACGTAATCTATTGATCCGTATATGTCCACTAGAAGGAGGAAAGTATACACAAAGAATAGTCAAGCTACCATGTGTAGTAGATAAGGACAGAGCAACTGTTTGAATGTCTTCATAAAATCTAGTGTTTAAAACTTTGTACTTTAAATATGGCTTAATCAGTATTGCTACACCATTATGAGTATTTTTGGAATTTTTATTATAAATATTATATCCAGGTATTCTGAAACTATTGTCTTTAAACCATGTTTCGTTAAGTAAGCAAATGTCAATATTTTGGTTTTGTAAGAATTGAATCAATAAGGGTTTTTTACTATTAGCACTTTGAATGTTATATTGAGCAATACGAAGCTTAGACAATGTGTGACTTGGATCCATTACTTGAGATTTTTAAGTAATATTTCTTTAATACTATTTACGGTTGTAGGTGTAGTATCTCCCTTATTACCCAGTTCCACCAATGTCTGTACTAGGGCCATTAGTACATCATTGTTGGCAACAATTTGGGCTTTGATGTCTACTTTAGGAGGGACATCTTTAGATTTATTTACACTATGTACAGTATTGTTTACAAATCCAGACTTATTTACAGATGTATGTACAGATTTATTTACAGACTTATTTACAGATGTATGTACAGCTTTATTTACAGACTTATTTACAATGTCAGTTGGTTTCATTTTTGGAGGTAGTAGAGGTGGAAATTCAGTATTATCACTCATGTGTTGTTTCGTCAATGTAGTACTTGCATAAGTAATCTTATTTTTCTTTTCTAAAATTTTATTTAACTTAATTGGACATAATCTAGAAATTGCAAGATGAGGCCCGCTGCAATTGCAACAGCAGATCTCTGTTGGTCTATCACATTCTTTATATAAATGCTCACCTCCGCAAATGGAACATCTTTGTTTGCCATTGCATACCCTAGCAGAGTGGTTAAATTTAAAGCAACGGAAACATTGCTGTAATGGGAGAACATATTCAAAAACTCTGTATGAAAACAAATCATATTGTACATTGTCTGGAAGAATATTCGATAGAAAAGTAATGCTAACTGTTTGGAGTGGTACTCGCTCCTGTCCTACCTTCTTAGTGAATCTTCTTATAGCTATTATTTCATTAATTGATGATAGTTTGGTGTATAGTTCTTTGTTCGAAATGTTTGCTGGTACAAATCTAATTATACCTGTTTTTTCTATTTGTGCAGCCGGAATAAATGCTTTCAAGCCATGCTTGTTAAGAAAAGCGCTGTTATTTATAAAATTATTGGCCGTATTATACTGTTTAAATATTACTGCTATTTTATTTGCGTTTATTCGTTGTATAGCCGTCACCCCTTTTATTTCGCTGGAAAATATGTGATTGAGATAGACAGGGCTCTTATTGCCTATTCTATCCTTATTGTTGGAAGCTTCAATGAACACTTTAAAGTCCACATAAGTGGCATTTTCTGGATATAGTCTTTTATAGTCGGGTTTCATGTAAGGTGGATAGTCAGAATGCTCACCGCCGCCGCCATCACTGCTGTTCATCCCAGTCCCTCCGCCTCCGGCCTCAGGCCGAGGACGTTTATGTGAGGTGGGCGGGTTATCCCCGCCCCCCTCATTTCCCACCATTTTTTAGGTTTACGTACCTAGCACTATTGTTTTAATTAGCTTTTAAGCAAGAAACTAGCGAATATTTTACAAAAATTAAAATTGAAATAAAAAAACCGAACCGCTCTTTTTTAAAGTTCCCGCCAGAATCCTTCTGTATCACACGGTGTTTGTAACGGAGCTGGAACGCTGTGATGTTCAAGAACTCAAGAACTGTCACTTTACGTCGAATGGAACGCACCACGGCTCTGCTGACCCGCGGCTGCCATCTTTTCTTCACTTTTCTTCTACACGAATTCGACGGCGCGACGTACTTTATTGTCGCGGCGAATTTTACATCTGTTAAACCACTGAAACTACTTATTATACTGAATTGTCCTGTTCTCAGCATCTTTCATTGATCTGCCCCAACATTTGGAGACCACCGACGTGAGTAAATGAAGCTTGATGATCTGCTGGCGGCGTGCTTGGCGACGTCGGCCTGTGTGCGTGCTTAAGTGAAACACGAGGCGAGCTGATGATTGGAGCTCCGCTACTAAAAAGACTCACCTACCATAAGGTCCTGTGTGTAGTGATTGGTGTGCATACAGGGAAGTACGCCCAATTTTAGTATACTTAACCTAATAATACCTTTCCTTTGAAAATGCTTATAGCCGAGTTCTGTGCACCAGTTTCCCTCTTAAAACTGTATATGGAGTCAGATAATTTCTTGCTAGGTAGGTACCTACTTATTTGATGAAAACTATACCTACCTACTATTCTATTTTCAAACCGTCAACATGAGTCCGAAAGAATCACACTGTTATTGAATTCACTGGATGTTGGAAGGTGTAATAGCATGCTCGCGTCTCCATTGTCGACGGACGCAAGACACTTGTATAAGTTAGCAAAAATAGGATTAAGGTTATAAGGAATAATTGTTTGTACCGATGAGGGTGGCATAATCAGATTTTGATTAAACCTTCTATAAATTAAAAAGAATAAAAAAAAAAAATAAAAAAAAAAAACCGTCAACATTATTGTTGGTGACCTTTTTGAATTTGGAACATCTTAGTGTTAAAACGTGTTAACGTAAATATTGTTTGAATAAAGACTGGCCGGTAGGACGGCCCATAGTCGCGCCGCCGGCTGAATAAAAAAAAGAAATCAAATTAAAAACGCGCGAACTACAACCCGCGTTTTCGTCAATTTTCTCGGATTGTTACAAATTCATGTTTTTGTTAAAACGTGACCATTTGAAAATAGAACCATGACCATTTCAGTGTTTCTAATTAATATTCAGTTACTATAATATTCAAAATGTATAAGTTACGATTAATATAATTTAGAAACGTCATCATTTGGGTTAGGTTAGGTTAGAACAGTGACCATTAACGCGCGAAGGCGAGCGAGCGAAGCGAGCGTGCCGCGGCAGCGGGCGCCGAGCGCCAGGTCCCCTTTATTGTTGGTGAATCGTTTGGGTTAGCTGAGGTTTTTCATTACAGAATTTTAGCAGAAAATTAGTAAATATGAAAATTAGGTCAACTGAACGTTATAGAAAAGTGAATTATTTTAAAAGAAGCCTACTAAAAATTAAAGAATTAGAAGCCTTTGAACTGCTACCACACCCCGCGTTTAGTGCCGACCTAGCACCATCCGATTATTATCTTTTTCGATCAATGGCACAATTTTTTCGTGGAAGAAATTTTCAAAGTATTGAAGAAGTCGACACTGCGGTGACTGAATTGTTTGCATCTAAAAATAAAGATTGGTTCTATCAAGCTTTTCGAGAATTAGCTGACAGATGAAAATATAATCCTTGATATTGTATAACCTTCCCCAGGTTATACAATATCCATGTTATACAATATATATATATCTATCCATGTTATACAATATTTTGAATATTAAAAGACGTTTCCTTAACTAAATTTTTAGTTTTGAATTTTTATATTCCTAACCGTAGACAGAGAATCTACGTTCCTAACCGACATTATTTATGGGACAACCTAATAATTATTAGTATTTCCAAGTAATTCGGAATGGCATCGTTTGAACTACCTATCTCGTCGTCTTATGCGTCGATTACGACGCATTGGGATGAAAAATAATGTTATAGTGATTACACTGTTTTGTTTTTATTATCATCATTTGTTTATACCGCCACATGACGGCCGTAACATAGCGGCCGTCATTTAACGGTCGCCACATAACGGCCGCCATATAACGGCCGTCAAATAACAGCCGTCAAATAACGGCCGCCACATAACGGGCGTTAGCCCGCAACATAACGGCTGCCACATAACGGCCGCCACATAACGGCCGCAACATAGCAGCCGCCATTTAACGGCCGCCACATAACAACGGCCGCAACATAGTGGCCGCCATTTAACGGCCGCCATTAATGACAGTGTCATTTGCATTTGTTAGAACTGTAATGCAGAGCGCTGTATTGAAGAGCGTCTTTAATTTCTTTGAAGTGTTCTCAAGACTTGTAAGGTTGAAATCGCATTGCATCTTCCACTCGTTTAGTTTGAAATAAAGCATTTTATCTATGATGAAGATATTTGTTTAGTTTCACACAACACTTTTAAAGTAATGCGTAGTGTGCTAAAAAGTCTTCGGATAGATGATGCCGATATTTCTTCCATAACAGAACTCGGTTTGAGATTCTACAAACATTAAAATGATGACAAACAAATGCCGCAGACGACTGGGATTGTCGCTGACGCTGGCCTCCACCCGGTGTTGGTCACCGTCAAAAAGGTGACGTCTACCAGTGGCTTATTCCTAGACTTAAGTTCGGCGTTTGATACTGTAGAACATTGCATTCTAATTGATAAGTTAGAGCATTACGGAATGACCCTTGCTAAATAGAGGAACACCTATTATTTACTTCGAAATATGTTTACTTCTCACTCTTACTAAAGCGGTTAGCTACGCTAAAAAGAGAAGCACTTAGTATTTATTATCCCTAAAAATACAGTTGTTGGTCTTACAAGAAGAAACTTTAACGAAAAAATGTGACTCCTAAATTAGGTCGTGTTACCTGTTGCTGACCTGTTACTTTTTAAAAAAAAAACTTAAGACGAATATAAATAAAGAAGATATTCAATTGATATATAAATAGTATTTATCATCCGTACAAAAATAACAGGCTGTTATTTAATAAAAGATATTTGGATCTGTTATTTTTGTGTAACAGTAACAGCGATAACAGATATCGTGTTTAACCTGTTACAACACATCTCTAGTATTTATGCTTATGTTTATGTAGTTACGGAACCACAGCCCTTACAGATTTTGCGTGTATAAGCACTTTCGCCCATCACGATCTTCGGTCGCTGAGCTTGCATACTTCATAGAATACGACTGTTTAGTTCGTTGGTTGGCGATTTACATCTGACTCTGTAACACGTCTCATCATAGAATTAATTAATTATTTTACTTTTTTGAAGTGAAAACTTCTTTAGGCGCATTGGGCATTTTTGTGGTGGGACTAAACTATTGATTTCGCGACACCATGACGACACCTCATTTTTGTAAACGCGATTGTGTTCTTTATTTATATTATGTCACGGATCAATGTTCTATGCAAATATTTTTACTTTAAAAATTTCGAAGTTTTTTTTTTTGTAAACGCGATTGTGCTCTTTATTTAGATAAGGTTACGGAGCAATGTTCTATACAAGTATTTTTCTTCCACCAAGTCAATCTTGTACAAGGTTTCACTTCTGTCAGTACTCCCGGAGTGCCACCAATTTTTTAAAGTTCTTCAACTACTATGTTATTTCTCTATGTGTTTTACTATGTAAAACAGATAGAGTTTACCAAGTAAATTGTTAAATGCTCCAATTAGTAATGATTTTCTTTCTTTTTGGTGGTAAAATTCTATTAATTTCTTAAATACATTGCAAACTAAGTATAGTTTTGTATAATTTAGAAGCATTTTTATTTTTGTAAATGTAAGACCATGGAGCCGTTTATTAAGTTATTAAGATGTACGTTGACTTGAAAGAGCATGGCAGTTGAGAGTATGTCATGCTCACTTAAATATCTCGCTGATGGTGGCGAGTGTGTTGGATCATTCGGTTCCCTACAAAATGGTTGAGCTGTATGGTGCTGATCCACGCGTCATGTTCGTGAACTTCAGTTGAAACTGGTAATGTCTTATCTGCCAGGGCTTATTTTTAATCTTATATTTTCAATTGCCCAACTCAACCCTTCCCAACCCAACCCAACTCTACCCAACCCTTCGGGAAAACAAGGCGTGATGTTATGTATGTATGTATGTATTTTCAATTGCTTTTGATTATTTTTTGTACATTGTTCTCACATATAGAAGCAACAAGAATGACGTACCCAGGATTTTGTAATATCTATATTTAAAAGAGTGTCCTTGGAGTTTCTTGCCCGTTCTTCTCCACAGAGATGTACGTTTTGGAATGGGCAATTAGCTTCTACTTTCTGACTAACTACGTTAATTGAAATAAATGCTTTGAATTTTGAGTTTTTTTGAGTTTTGTGTGCTCAGACCAAATAAAAAACTAAGAAATAGCGCTGCGAACAATACAGTGAAGCATGCCAAAACTTCACCTCCACTCTGTGCATACACGCTCACACGCACACATTTACAACCATTAACAATGACACTACAATCAAACTAAACCTCACTAAGTGCACACTTTTACGAAACCGGCTTCACGTTACTGTTGACAGCGTTCTCTTCGTTTTTCATTTGGTCTGACACTGTGTACATAAATAATATTGTAAATTAATAAAATTAAAAAATTAAAAAAGACATCTAAACCTATATACTTACCGTTGACTTGCCGTCGGCAAGAAGCAAGGTCTCACAGCATTAGTAATGGAAAAACTTTTACAAAAACAAAAAACAACCGACTTCCAAAAAAAAAACACTACAAAGTGAAAAATAATTTTAATTTCGACTTTCAAATTTAAAGTTATTTTTAATTTTGTAGTGGTTTTATTGGAAGTCGGTTGTTATTATTGTAAAAAGTTTTTATTTTTCACTTTTTAGTTGTGGTACCCACCTCACATAAAATTCGAATACCACTAACCGCTATGTAAATAACAGTGACAGGAACTTATCATCATCCACATCCTAAGTAGAAAAACATACGTATTAGGTATTAAAGCTAACTCAAAAACTACACAAGCAAAGTTAATACAATTTATATGGGACCTCCTCTGAAGTATGACCTACCAAACAAGAAAAAGAATAATCAAAATCAATTTATAATTGGAGGAGTAATCGCGTAACAAACATACTAAAAAAAAACATACAGTTGGATTGAGAACCTCCTCCTTTTTGAATTCGATTAAAAAGCAGATAAAAATAATTAAAAAATAAGTAAGCACATTATTTGTTATATTAAGAGCTTACATTTGCATTTGGAACATCGATCGTTATGTAGACCGATATACAGCGTGTATCAGAATGTAGTCCATATTTAAGGATGTGGTTCAGCCTAGTTATACCATGAAACTGAACAAATTTCTCTCATGAGTCGAGTAGGTATTGAAGTTTTGTTTGGGACAGTTGATATTTCGTCGCGATTACGATATTAGTCCCATGGAAAAAATTGTTCAGTTAGATGGTTTGTACCACATTCTTAAATAGGACTACACCTTTCTGCTACATGGTGTATTGTGGGAAATTTTTATTAAACTTACCTTTGTGTTACACCGTTGATTTTGATTAGATACGGAACCCTAGAGAGACTTGACTCGATCTTGGCCTTTTTTTAGTTAGATAACATATCTCGGTCAAGGGTCATGTTGTTAAAATAATATAAAATGTCTCATCAAATGTTTTGAGTGTGACACAGTGATAGTATATATTTCTTGAAGAGTACACGTACCGACAAGATGGCCGCCGTGAAGATATATTTTGCTTTTTTTTTATTCTTTGTTTTCATTTCCGCTCTTTCGGCTTACGGTTTCGGAGATATCGAAGAGGAGAGAGAAATTGATCCAATGAGTGATGGTGAGCTTGTTTTAATTTAATATTGAGTACTAGCTTTTGCCGGCGGCTTTGCCCGCGTGGTGGTCGGGCCGGAATAAAAACGGATTGCCCATGTCCTTACCCAGGGCATGGCCAAATTCAATCCAATACCGGAAAAGTAACAGTCAGACAGAATAACCGACGGATAAACAGTTACTTTCCCATTTGACTAAGTACTTGTTGATAGGCCTACACTGTCCTCTCATATCTATTAACACTGTAATTTGAAAACATTGTAAGGCTCAGGCGCAAAACGTCTCTTTCGCAAAATGTCCCCTGGCCGTAAAACGTCTCTTTCGCAGAATGTCTCTTTCGTAAAATGTCTCTTTCGCAGAATGTCTCTTTCGCAGAATGTCTCTTTCGCAAAATGTCGCGCCAGGGACTTAAGAATAAAATTTTGATTTTCAAAACAAAAAATCATTTATTAAAATTATAGTGCAATTATGATGTAAAAATTTTGGTACTTAAATTTACTTAAGAATGTATTCCAAATAAAAAAAAAATTTTTTGATACAGTTAAAAATAATATTTTGGTACAATTTAAAGTTCAGTGATGGCAACATTTATAATAATATGTGAGGGTAGTTAGAAAAAAACTTATAAATGTATGTGTCATTCATTAATTGCCGAGCTGTGTTTTGTCTCTTACTTTTTATTGAAAAACAGTAGTGAATTTGAGTTTTAATATGGATCAAGAAATCGAATACATTCGTAATCAAAAAGGACATAGAACACTTATACATTGTGAGTACAGATAGCATAAGAGCAAAACAAATAAAAGTGGAACTACTTTCTGGCGGTGCATAAATAGGCGAGACTGTAATGCGTCACTAACATTAGACAAAACAGGAAAAATTATCATGTTTACTAACAGTATTGATTTTTTTGATCTAAATTTTGAATGTGTGTAAAATGTTTGATACCTATTGATATTGTTTTTATTTTGAATACATACTTAAGTAAATTTAAGTACCAACATTTTTACATCATAATTGCACTATAATTTTAATAAATGATTTTTTGTTTTGAAAATCAAAATTTTATCCTTAAGTCCCTGGCGCGACATTTTGCGAAAGAGACATTCTGCGAAAGAGACATTCTGCGAAAGAGACATTTTACGAAAGAGACATTCTGCGAAAGAGACGTTTTACGACCAGGGGACATTTTGCGAAAGAGACGTTTTGCGCCTGAGCCCCTGAGTCTTGGGTCACGTAATATATAATTTGGTATAATCTAAGGCGTAACATGTGTTTAAAAGATGTTTTTAATGGGTAAATATTGTGTAAGTAACAAGTGTATGTGTATTTTTATGTTGGTCAATAAAATTATTATAATTATGATTTATTATGTCTGGCGAATATGGGTGCACAACCCTCTAATATAATAATGTTTTTGTTATGTATCTTTCTTTAGTCTTCATTAAATCTACAATTTTGTACCGTGCAAATTATTTATTTATACTTTTGTTATTATTTCCTAAAAAAAAAAAAAAAAACAAATTCTCTTCATATTATTTAAAAAAATGACATATGTTTTTTTTAAATATTCTGTTTAATAATCATATTGTAAGTTTTTTTACACGTCATTACACAGCACACACGACATTCAATCTCCGAACTAATTGTTGCTACGTCTATAGAACATAATAATATTGGGCATTCTGTATCACACGGTGTTTGTAACGGAGCTGGAACGCTGTGATGTTCAAGAACTCAAGAACTGTCACTTTACGTCGAATGGAACGCACCACGGCTCTGCTGACCCGCGGCTGCCATCTTTTCTTCACTTTTCTTCTACACGAATTCGACGGCGCGACGTACTTTATTGTCGCGGCGAATTTTACATCTGTTAAACCACTGAAACTACTTATTATACTGAATTGTCCTGTTCTCAGCATCTTTCATTGATCTGCCCCAACATTTGGAGACCACCGACGTGAGTAAATGAAGCTTGATGATCTGCTGGCGGCGTGCTTGGCGACGTCGGCCTGTGTGCGTGCTTAAGTGAAACACGAGGCGAGCTGATGATTGGAGCTCCGCTACTAAAAAGACTCACCTACCATAAGGTCCTGTGTGTAGTGATTGGTGTGCATACAGGGAAGTACGCCCAATTTTAGTATACTTAACCTAATAATACCTTTCCTTTGAAAATGCTTATAGCCGAGTTCTGTGCACCAGTTTCCCTCTTAAAACTGTATATGGAGTCAGATAATTACTTAATGATAATTTCTTGCTAGGTAGGTACCTACTTATTTGATGAAAACTAAACCTACCTACTATTCTATTTTCAAACCGTCAACATGAGTCCGAAAGAATCACACTTATTGAATTCACTGGATGTTGGAAGGTGTAATAGCATGCTCGCGTCTCCATTGTCGACGGACGCAAGACACTTGTATAAGTTAGCAAAAATAGGATTAAGGTTATAAGGAATAATTGTTTGTACCGATGAGGGTGGCATAATCAGTTTTTGATTAAACCTTCTATAAATTAAAAGAATTAAAAAAAAAAAAAACCGTCAACATTATTGTTGGTGACCTTTTTGAATTTGGAACATCTTAGTGTTAAAACGTGTTAACGTAAATATTGTTTGAATAAAGACTGGCCGCCCGGTACGACGGCCCATAGTCGCGCCGCCGCGCCGGCTGAATAAAAAAAAGAAATCAAATTAAAAACGTGCGAACTACAACCCGCGTTTTCGTCAATTTTCTCGGATTGTTACAAATTCATGTTTTTGTTAAAACGTGACCATTTGAAAATAGAACCATGACCATTTCAGTGTTTCTAATTAATATTCAGTTACTATAATATTCAAAATCTATAAGTTACGATTAATATAATTTAGAAACGTCATCATTTGGGTTAGGTTAGGTTAGAACAGTGACCATTAACGCGCGAAGGCGAGTGAGCGAAGCGAGCGTGCCGCGGCAGCGGCCGCCGAGCGCCAGGTCCCCTTTATTGTTGGTGAATCGTTTGGGTTAGCTGAGGTTTTTCATTACAGAATTTTAGCAGAAAATTAGTAAATATGAAAATTAGGTCAACTGAACGTTATAGAAAAGTGCATTATTTTAAAAGAAGCCTACTAAAAATTAAAGAATTAGAAGCCTTTGAACTGCTACCACACCCCGCGTATAGTGCCGACCTAGCACCATCCGATTATTATCTTTTTCGATCAATGGCACAATTTTTTCATGGAAGAAATTTTCAAAGTATTGAAGAAGTCGACACTGCGGTGACTGAATTGTTTGCATCTAAAAATAAGGATTGGTTCTATCAAGCTTTTCGAGAATTAGCTGACAGATGAAAATATAATCCTTGATATTGTATAACCTTCCCCAGGTTATACAATATCCATGTTATACAATATATATATCTATCCATGTTATACAATATTTTGAATATTAAAAGACGTTTCCTTAACTAAATTTTTAGTTTTGAATTTTTATATTCCTAACCGACATTATTTATGGGACAAGCTAATAATTATTAGTATTTCCAAATAATTTGGAATGGCATCGTTTGAACTACATAGGTAGTTCGCTCGTCGTCTTATGCGTCGATTACGACGCATTGGGATGAAAAATAATGTTATAGTGATTACACTGTTTTGTTTTTATTATCATCATCTCAAAACACCACAATCTGCATCCTCTTACGAAAAAAATAATTAATTAAATGAATATCAAAACTAATATGTATATACAGCAAACGCAATATATTCCGGATGGATTTGTCGACATGTTGGATAGATTATAAGAAGGCCTATGACTCGGTGCCACATACATGGCTCATTAGGGTGATGGAGTTGCACAACATGGATGCAACTCTACGCACCTTCGTGATGTTGTTTATGGGGCAGTGGAAGACGGTTCTTCTTTATTCAAAATGTAGACAGATACGGGGGATCGGTGAACCGATGAGGATTGACCGGGAAATATTTCAGGGTCATAGTTTGAATCCGCTTTAGTATTGCTTAGCTTTGAACTCTCTTAGCATAATGCTGAATGATTCAGGTTTAGGCTATCGGTTGACAAGAGGCGTTCTAACTAGCCAGTATGTACTTTCAGCACGTTTTATTTATTGTTTGTATATAATTCGTACAATTCGTGCTTGTTCTATGAATGAATGAATGGAATGCACCGATCCCAGCGTGGTGTATATCTCGAGTGCGCAGCAGTACTACACACGGACGCGGAACGTTTATCTACCGAGCGGCCGTAGGTAATTATTTCAAGGTCACTGCCGAGATATAATACTTTTACTTTATTAAACTGTGCCGCAGATTACTTAATTTCTGTTCCAATGACTAGACTTTTGACCTTGATCTTTCTACAATGTGTAATTGAATTAACTGAAAACCTCTTAAGGGGTCATTGTGCATGATGAACAACTTAAACAATGGGACAAACCCTAACATCACAAAAAACAAAACCTGTTACTTAATATTTTTAATTAGCTTTTGCTCGCGGCTTCGCCTGCGTGGATATCGGAAAATATCCCACGAGAACGTACAGTCGGCTACACATCAAGTTAGACACCCTATATACCCATAACTACGCTACCAGCAATACGGAGAATTGTAGGAAAGGGACTGAGTATCGTGGCATCGACCAATCACACCATTTGCTGGTTTGCACCTATGCACACAGATGCACTTTTTTGCCAAAGATTTTATGTAGTTTCCCTCGCGTTCAATGTTTTATGATTTATCTATGTTAGTCAGTTCCCAAATCGGCCGGGGCTATTGTTCTCACGGACAGAGTTTTTTTGATTCTGAAACATTTCTCCGACATTCGTTTCGCCGTTGAACTGTTCACCGACAGAACGACTCACTTTTCATTTTTTCACCGATAGAACGTTTCAACGGCGAGCGATTCGCCGACAGAACGATTCACTTTTCATTTTTTCACCGATAGAACGTTTCAACGGCGAACGATTCGCCGACAGAACGATTCACTTTTGAAAATTTCATCGACAGAACCTTTCACAGGCGAACGATTCGCCGACACAACTGTTCATCCGACTCTGGGGTATAAAACATAGGTATTCGACATGTAGACCTGTTGAAAATACAATCAATAATACAATATAATACTAATACATAAAATAAACTTTGCACTCATAGTCATTCCGAAGGAATTTATAATTTCCGGCTAGCTTATCATTTAACTGCGTATAATTCGATATTAAATGCACAATGCATGCTAGTATTATTGAGGTAATGATAGACATACATACTTGATATAAGCACGTTCGCTTAATTTCTAAACGAAAACAATTAAATATGAAAATGTGGGTAGTCCACCGTTTTTTACCTGTCAACGTCCCTCATTACGTTGTTATGTCTGCCCGGAATTAATTTCCAACGTGTTAATGAAAAGGTTTAGATTTGCTGTTAAAAAATGAGTAATTGTGTAATGTTGAAATCAAAACGCGGTAAAGATATATTGATTTACGAAGGATATTCCTATCATCTAAACAGAATACGAAATACGAAGTTCTACTGGCGGTGTACGAAAAAAGATTCTACCCGGTGCAATGTTGCTATCACTTCAACAGTGTCTACGAATAATTCTCATATTGTTATTTCGAAAAATTTTGAACATGTTCATTTACCGGATCCCGATAAGCAGATAGAATTAACTGTAAAAGCTAACATCAAACAAAAAGCCCACCATTCAATGGATGCACCCTCACAAATTGTTCAACGGTGTATTCAAGATGTACCAACTATTAGTGCTCCTTACATGCCGACTAAGGATGCCATGAGAATGATGGTTCATCGGGTAAGGAATAAGAATTTACCAAGTATTCCCAAAGATATACATGCTGTTGTGATTCCCGATGAATTAACCAAAATTAGCAATGATGCCAATTTCCTTATCGGCCACTACACTCATAATGAAGAATCCGTAATCGTATTTGGCACAAATGAGAATTGCAGACTTTTAAGTGTAGCAAATTATTGGCTGATGGATGGAACATTTAACTGTTGCCCTCCCCCGTTTCGACAAATATATTCTATACATGCAATTGTCGGAACTCCGGACGGTACGCATAAAGTACTTCCTTTAATTTATGGTTTACTTTCACATAAAACTGTAAAATGTTATGAAATATTTTTAGAAATATTAAAACGGCACACACTAAATACCTTGAACATCGATTTGTGCCCACAAATAATCCTTACCGATTTTGAACGCGCAGCCATGAAAGCTATAAAAATGGTGTTCCCAGACTGCTTAAATAAACTTTGTTTTTTTCATTTGAACCAAAGCATATGGCGTCATATTCAATCGGCTGGTCTCGCGAAACAATACAACAGCGATCCAGTATTTGCCCACAAAATGAGACATATTGCTGCACTGGCATTTTTAGAGCCAATAGAAATTCCCGATGCGCTTGATATAATAAAAAACGAAATTATACCTGATGAAGCTAAGAGAGTGATGCGATGGTTTGAAAATTATTATGTCAGTGGATCAGCGATAATTACAAAAAACATTAGCTCAAAAATGACAGTAAAGCGGAGTCCGCCAGTATTTCCTCCAAGGATGTGGTCAGTACATGACAGCCAACTTTCACATATACCATTATCACAAAATGCGCTGGAGTCGTGGCACAACAGGTGGAATACCTTATTAGGCCGGCGAAAATGGAACATTTTCAAAACAATAGTGGAGTTCCAGAAGGAACAAAAGCACACAGAATGCACTATCGAACTCATTAATTCCTCGGAGCCAACGCTTAAGAGAAAAAGATCAAACTGTCAAGAGAGGATTACTCAGCATTTGTCAGAAAAGGATGATATGGACATAAAAACCTACTTAAGTGGCTGGGCTCATATTTCTCATTTATGTAATACAAAATAAGTATCCTATGAACTTTAGAATTGTTTTTATTAATTGTTGATTTGTTATATTTTTGTTTTGGTGTTAATCATGTTGGTTAGGTAATAAAAATTATTTTCATTTGCAAATATATTTCATTTAACCTTTCAAAACGTATGTATAACCATAACAGGTATGATACATTTTTTGGTTAGTTTTGCATAAAACTTTAAGTTTCGTCTTTACAACTTGATTCAGGTGTAAACAACAAATGGAAACAGGTCTACATGTCGAATACCTGTGTTTTATACCCCAGGGTCAGATGAACAGTTGTGTCGGCGAATCGTTCGCCTGTGAAAGGTTCTGTCGATGAAATTTTCAAAAGTGAATCGTTCTGTCGGCGAATCGTTCGCCGTTGAAACGTTCTATCGGTGAAAAAATGAAAAGTGAATCGTTCTGTCGGCGAATCGCTCGCCGTTGAAACGTTCTATCGGTGAAAAAATGAAAAGTGAGTCGTTCTGTCGGTGAACCGTTCAACGGCGAAACGAATGTCGGAGAAATGTTTCAGAATCGTTTTTTTTTTAAATAATCTGTGTTGTTTATAAACTTAGTTACTTTACGATTGCTTAGCTAAACAATGGCTAATCAGTCATTAGCGAGATTTTTATAAATAAGACTGTAAGCCCACGTACGCACGGACGTAATAAAATCGCGGCGATTTTTTATCGAGCACTCGATTATCAACGCTAAACGCAAAAACACACTGGACAAGAGTGCGTCACAGCGCGTTCCATTTTCAACTCTCGGAGCTGAGCAGAGCGTTGAAAATGCTAGTGCGTGGTGCACCAATATTAATTATTATTAATCATTTAATTTAATTTAATTAATGTCGCCACAATTAACTCCACAACAACGGCAGCTGATAGTGGTGTTGATAGAGGGTGGTTATACCATCAAAGAAGTTGAAAGGAGGACGCGGATAACGTTGAGTGATATGATTTTAATATAATAGCAGGGACTTGAAACGTTACTCAAAATAACGTTACGTGAAGTTCCGGTAACGATAATTTGTACCGTTCCACCAGGATCGCAACAAAATTAATTCCATGGCTAGAACGATACTAACACGAAATCTTAAACTGTTTAATAACAATATTAAAAATATCAACAAAAAAAAAATGCCTATGTAATTTGGGATGATGTAAGGATTCTAACGATATCCCATAAATCCAAATCTGTTCAGGCATTTAAAAGTTATGGTATTTTCCGCACACCTTAAAACTAAAAACTATAAGAATGTAGAATTTTTTACAGGTCAGAGTTTAAACCTAATGTAAAAACATAATATTTTTAATATTATTTACTTAAATGTAATGTTATAAGTCTACCGTAAAGTAGTTCAATATTATAAAAAAAAAAACAAAGTGGCGCCAACTGCTGTCTCAGCCTTGCGATATATTCCCAATTAGCGCCATTTTGTTAACAAATGGACGGACTGTTGAGCCAAATTTTTGTTATGTTTATAATAAAAACTGATGTATCTACACAGTCATGCAATATCTTTATATCTATCTCTATATCTATATATTTTTTCTTTGAATCCCGAACTGGTGGCACTCGCACTTGACCAGAATATTTTTGTTTTTTACCACAACGAACCTACTCAAGAAAGTTTACAGGGGTATCAGAGCAGTACCTGGGTGACCGAGCTCTGCTCTGGTGAAAAAAGAGAATGCTCATTTAATATTATAGAAAAGTTCATACTAATCCATATATAGTACCTACTTATTCCATGCTGCCATGATAGTAGGTATTTACTAATTCCATGCTGCCATGATAGTAGGTACTTACTAATTCCATGCTGCCATGTCATTATTCGAATGTCATTATTCTCATGTCATTATTAATTATCTGAGCTCTGCTCGGGTGAAAATACGGGGAAAACGAATTTATTTATTTTCAAAGTTCAATTGTTAATGAGTTATAGTGCTTTGATTGGATTATTTGAATACTTGAGCCCGTCAATTTAATTCTAAATCACCTTAAAAATGTTTTTCATTTGAGAATATTGAGGTAAATTTTTATAACCTCGATTCTTCAATAATAATTTAATAATGTTATTCAAACAATCATTGTTGGAAAAAGTCGTCAGATATTAAGTTGAAACCTTCCTATCTCTAGATTACTAAACTATCATAAAAATTAAGAATAAGAATATTTTTTATTGGTCCATTGTTACAAAATAAATTTCAGAAAATAACGATATTGTATGTACTGTAACTAGAATATTTACCATAGTATTAAAACAGTGGTCCCCAAACTAGGCCGCACCTGTATCTTGGGGGCCTGAGTTGCCTTATTTTAAATTTTAATTCGAAACATGTTTGCGTTAGCTTAAATTTCATTTCAGGATATTTGAAAATGGACAGAATAGTTAATTAAAGGGTAGCGAACTAAAATAAAAATAAATTGAACAAAATAAAATAATTTAAAAAAAAATAGTGTGTGTATGTGAGTGTGGGTGTGTGTGGTGGTGAGTTGAAGGTGTGGGTTTTGTGTGAATGACTTGCTTATATATTAACTCACTATATCCTCAGTGTCGTTGTACGACAGGGAGAGAAGCCAACTTTTTGTCATACTTTTAAACGAGTGGGTGTTAAGACCTTTAGTATCACAGCGCTTGCTTATTTTATTGTAGATATGAGTGTGTGAGTAAGAGGGGTGCCCGCACTTTGGAAAATGGTAGAATAACGGCATATCAAAAATGTTATTTATGACTTCCTTAATCGAGATATAATTTTATTTAATAGTTTAAATGTAGTTCTTCAATATGCAGTAGGTTTTATGTTATTAAGGCTCATAAATTAATAAAAAGAGGGGTACAATATGTCTTCTACTACACTCTCCCAGTTTTACTGTACAAATTCCTTACTTTCAGAGTCATATTTCGTAATGACTCTGTTAGAAAACCTATATACTATTATATATTTTTGAAAAGCTCAGCTCACATAGAGTTGAGAACAAATATTAGTTTTTTTTTTTTGTAGTATATATCATAAAAAATGAAATAATTAAAAAGAAAAATATCGTGCTTTTTTAAGTTTCATTGAAGCTTTTCTCTGTTGCCGAAGCTTGCCGAAGTTTTAAATTTTACGTTTTCTGATAGTGTAGGGTTTATCTATACATATAATAAAACTGTAGAAAAAAAGTTTATGTACATTGAAAATAAAAATAAAAAAATATAGCCAGGGTGTTAAAAGACAACCAATAGAACCCATTTCCAGCATTTTTAGAATTTTTGTCTGTTTGTCTGTTTGTATGTTTAGTTATCCGAGCATCACGTAAAATGTACGAAATCAATGTAGATAACTTTTATACACAACGATTAAGCGTAACTTGAATTAACATTTAGTTTTTGTTTTATTGCAATCGGTTCAATATATCAAAAGATTTTTGAATTTAAAGTGTTTCAGAAGTAAAATTAGTTGACGTGTGTTATTGTGCACTTGGTCTCACAACTTCACGTTTATACACAACAATATTTGCGTTAATAATTATATAAATTGAAGTAGCATTGAGTTTTTTGTTTCATCGTAATCAGTTCACACCTAAAAAATGTAAATTATAAAATTATAAGCGTTTCAGAAATAGATGTTAAAACAGCGCCATCTATGGACAAAATTAGTTAATGTGTGTTAATGTGTACTTGGTCTCACAACTTCACGTTTATACACAACAATATTTGTGTTAAAAATTATAAATTGAAGTAACATTGAGTTTTTTGTTTCATCGTAATCAGTTCACACCTAAAAAATGTTTTGAACAACTGCGTGCAGTATTGAATATTAATAGTACTTCGATAGATGGCGTTGTGCTGTGACGTCATTTTTTTCCTTGAAAGAACCACCTTCGCCAATTCTATCGGCCAATTTTGAGTTTAGTATGTGTCTTGAAAGTTCTGTCTTTCAAAAGGTTAGTTTTTAAAAGGTCATAATAGTGTCGTAAATCGTACGTTAAATGGTTTTGTTTTTCGAAAGTTTTGATTTGGGTAGATTCGTTCGATCTTAAGGTGCAGTGCGAAGTAAATAATAGTTTGCTATTTGAATCAAGTAGTTTTAATTACTTCGTATCGTACCTTCGTAGTTAGTTTTGAATACATTCGTTTGATTTAAATTTTAAAGTGCGAAGTAAATAATAACTTGCAATTTGAGTCAAGTAGTTTTATTTGCTTCGTAGTTTGAAATTTTAGTCAATAAGGTCAAATCAATAAGTCCCAGTCAGTCTTTGTTATGCCATGACGATTAATAAAGCTCAGGGCCAGACATTATCCGTTGCGAGGGTGGACCTAAGTATTGGATGCTTTCCCATGGTCAACTATACGTAGCTCTTTCACGCGTAAACAACCCCAATAACCTTTTTGTGTACGCTCCAGATGGTTCCACAGCTAATGTTGTTTATAGAGAAGCACTAGCATAAATAAAAAATAAAGATTTGAATCGGTATCCTCCAACAGCGCTTCGCACTCACACACTGTTGGAGGATACCGACGCACACAAAATATATTGTTAAGTTCCGAAATCCACGCGAACGAAGTCGCGGGCACAGCTAGTTTATAAATATATGTGAAAATCAGCTGCGGTTTTTTGCGGTTTCCAAAGATATGAACGACACGGTAAGAGTCCAATAATGAAAAAATCTGTTATCTATGTAATTTGCACACGAGTCGGTTCTATCTCATGATAATAGCTGTGCGGTTATACTTTTTATAATTATTTATTATTACTCCACGTCAAATGAATAATTAGGAAAATATAAGCACCAAGCCCAAAAATAAATATTCTTTTCATTACGGACTATCAACACTACACGCCTGGATACGTTGCATGAAGATGATCTTGCATATTTCTTACGATATTTCTTTAGAAAAATGGTCAGCTACGAGTGAAGAAAATAAACAGAATGGTGCAAAGACGCTTTCGAGAAGAGCTAGGCTTAATCATCTATAAACCACGACAAGTAAGCGGTAACAGCAATGATGGTTGCACAGCTAAACGTTGTTTTTATAATAATAAAGAAAATATTATTGTATAATTTTGTATAGGTAACAACCTGCTCTGCCGAAATTACAGGAGTCGATGAAGTGTTGATTAGGCGACTTTATATAATATATATAATCTTCCAAGTTTTATCATCTGATGTAATGATGTATGCTCAAAAATTTGGTCAATATGCTTTGGAAACTGTAAGAATTTACGTCAGTAAATATGATTGGTAGTATATGCCATCTTCTGTGCATAAATATTGATTCATGGAGAAAGTGTCATAAATCATTTTGCTGTATTACCTATTGGACAATTGTGAGAGGACGCTCAAGAATCTCGTAACAAAGATTACAAAAAAAAATTGATTAGGTACAGTAAGCGTTCAAAAGTGCATAAGCACGTTAAGAATCATATTGCTGTGAACACGCGGTGTAGTCCGTATATCTGTATGTGTAAACAACACGGCACACACACCACAGAGAACGCAGTATTGCGCTTTACACACTGTCGTATCGTCGCGTACTTGCGTCGCACTACCGAAAGAAATATATATTTCCGTCGCTTTTGTTAGACAACACGCATCATGCGCTTGACCTCGGCCAGTTTATGGGATTACTAAAATTCGAACCAAAATTACGTGTGCAGATAGCATAACGCGTTAAGCATCGGTCCGAGATGCAAACTGGCTTAGGTTAGCAAATATTAATATTTTTGTTTGCAATAATATTATATTTTAACTACTGCTGCCTTTTTTATTAATGCTGTTATTGCAATAAAGGGTTTAGAATTAAAAATGCGTGATATGTGATAGCAAAATTAAAAAATTGTATTCGTTATATTTATTTTACTTATAGATAATATATTGCTACAATTATTTGTCATTACGTCAGCTCAATAAGATGTGAAATAGATGTCGAGAAACTTAGAAGCAATTTATATTATTTTGACATATTTGTATTATGAAATATTTTAAATTGATTTTTTCACCATAAATATTAGCTAGCTTATTATTAGTTAGCTTTGATCATGGTCGAAGTAATTAAGCAATAAATAAGAATATAAGACTAATCAAAATGTAAAAAAAAAAGAACTAGTTACAAAATAGGTGATTTTAAGGTTAACTAAGTATGGGCAGTTTGTTTACATTATTTATTTGGCTTTAGTAAATATTGGTTGGTATTGAGGTTATAGCTTAAGTATTCATTTTCTTTACGAAAAGAAGATTGAAACTAAACCTCAAATTGTAATCCTAAAATAATAATATTACTAAAATAATCTTAAACATTTTCGGTCTATCTGCGAGAAATACGACAAATCTTAACATATTGTAACTTGCTTAAAAAATCGTTACCACAAATTCATGCAACAACGAATCTGTTGTTTATTTAGTTGGTACGGTAAATATTTTAAGGTTAAAATATAGCAGTGTCCCACTTGAAGTCTTAATATTATCGTGCGAAACTTAAACGTTCTTGTTTATGCCTTTCTGTCGAAAACGGCTTCCTAGCTGGTCTTCAGTGATGCAAGCCTTCAGAGTGCACAGCGAACGGTTCATAATGACGTGTTTAATAATTCAGCAAAATATGGTATGAAACCATTTGTTTCATATTCTTCCATCATTTGACGTCGCTACTGCTCGATAATAAGCCTCTTCCTCATTCCTCTTAACCCTCACAGTATTTCTCTAGAACAAAGAATAACATTGTATTTATTACACATAATAATTATTTATCATTCACTAATCGAATTAAACCTCATAATGAATTTAAAATTTTAAAGGCATCTTCTGTCTCAACAATACCTCTGTTCTATCAACAATACCTTTGATTAAGATTTATGTTTAGTAAAATATGAAATATTTAAATGATAACACTCACACTTAGTCCGGTCTCATTAGATATTTGTGTAAATTACATTCACTTTTACGCAGCGCAATAATATTTGATCTCCCTTCAATATTATATTTGACTGCATTTTGAAAACAATAACCACAACACCGCTAATACCTAAATACTCGTCACCAACAATAACCACGAACCAACAAAGTTTTATTAAGCGAATACGCGTAACGAACTGCGTCTGTCCCCACAGAAATCGAAATAATTTACTTAGTTTTCTGTGGTCTACCTGCTAAACCTTAATATTTATGTGAACAAGACGACCGAAACAAAAAACGAATGATTATTGAATTAGTCATTATTAAAAAATAACAAAAACTATGAATAGTAATTATTAAAAAATAACAGAAAATATGAATGTAATTATTAAAAAAATACAAGCAAACCACAGATGAGATTTGAACCCTCGCTCGGCTCGCCATAACCGCACATACCAAAGCACGTTATCCACTGAGCTAGCACGCCGTATTCTATAAAGATTGAAATTATGAACTAGTATGAGTTGCAGACAAAGTGAGTGTGTGTGTATCTATAGTATTGTAACATCTTATAGAAGAAGGTCGTAAGTCAAACCGAAGCGTCAGTCTATTCCTTTGTGAGATTGCCTATGGACTTTTGGTCGCTACTGTACATCATGCAAGAAAGTGCTCAAGGTCTGCAACAAATGAGGATGTATTTCACACACTACACCTCAGATCCATACATTACTAGCATCCGAAAACCATATGTTAAAAAAATAAAAGAACTTGATGGAATGATGAGAATATATCTACTATATACCTAAGCGTATTTATTTGTATTTGAAAAATGTTTTTAATGCAACTTCCGTAATAGAAAAATAATCCTAGTAGTTATATTTAAATGCTCTGGTATCGGACAGTCGCGTCAGTATGAGGTCACATAGATTGTTGCCCAGGGAAGTGAAATAAGCATTACAATTATTTAAAGAACCGATAGGGTCCTGTGAGTTAGATAATAACATTGAATATTTCTGAAAAAAAGTAATTGATGCTACGTGGTTTGGGATCGATTCAATGCCGAAAAATCACTATAATTTCGGAAGTCGGTATCTTTGGATCAGTATTTAAGTTTTTTGCCACCAAATTCCGAAATTAAAGTAATTTTTCACTTTGTAGTTTAGAAGTCGGTTGTATATTAGTTTTTTTTTCACTTTTTAGTGTGTTGATTTGTAATACATCAGTTCCATTTTACCAAATGGTGCTTTTCGAGAGTTACTACAAAAAAATACCCAAATCGCTATAGTTGTGCCTATTATAACATTTGAAGAATTCCCTCGATTTCTCGAAAATCCCATCATCTGATCGTGACCGAATGACAATGGGACTGACTTGGAAGTATACCCTTTCAAACAAAAAAATATTTTTTCAAATCGGTTCAGCCGTCTTTGAGTAATCGTAGAACATAAATAAAAAAAAATATCCGACGAACCGAGAACCTCCTATTTTTTTTGCAAGTCTGTTAAAAATATAGTTTTTAGAATGTTTGTCTGTTTGTATGTTCTAGCAGTACGCAAATTCTACTGCATAGATTCTGTTAAAATTTTGCATAGATATTCCCTGTATGACAGGTCAAATTGTAGGGTATAAATAATCACGCAATTTACTATGGAGGATTAGCAATATTACATTATGTTCGTATTCTTCTCCGCAAATTGTAAAAGGACGCGGCAAAATCTTTGGATATTGCAGATAGTTACCGATGTAACTTTTTACATGATTATCATCACGCTATACCTTTATGGAGCTAAGCAGTTAATCATGAAATATAAGAACGGCTATTTTGACTAACTTTTAATAACAGCAAATAACTAAACGGTTGGACGATTGCTTTGAAAGCCAGTGGTTGTAAGTTTGTTTCCCAACTATTGGTATTTTTTGTGATTCTTTTTTTTTACGTCAATTTAACTATGGGTATTTCTTACATTCTATTTTTTTATAATTTGTAATACTAATATGTGTATCGCAGATCGTATTAATTCACAAAAACATTAAAACTTTGTATGCAATAGGAAATTGCTACAGATCTGTCCTAGCGAATTTAAAATCTGTGTGCGGGCGTGAAATATTGAAGTCGCTACGAGTGTAGCATAGCATTATTTACCAGAATTAACGCTCATTAAAAATTTACTAAAATAAATAAACGATAACAATTTTTAATATTATTTGCCGTTATTACTTCACACAGTACGGGGCCCATTGTCGTTTGCGTTCCTGCGGACAGTTGATGATGCAGATGTATGTAATTCCGCGCAGACTGCGGGGAGATCGTGGTTAAGACCTCCTGATAGGAGACGTGGTTATTATCGTCGACGAATCGCTACCACGAGGGACATGGCCACGAGGCCGTATAGTGAAGGTGTTCCCTGGAAAAGACGGCGTTAATAGGGTGGTGGACGTTCCGACTGCCGGAGGTACGTTACGCCGGCCCCTCAAAAAACTTGTAAAGCTTGCCACATAAGGCTTCTTTAACCCTTGACTGTTGGTGCAGTGCTGCACGAGGGGCAGGATGTTACGTACTCTTTGGTGTTTTATACTTTTTCTTTATTATTTCAAATTTAAATTGTTTTTTTTTTTACATTCTGTCTTGTTGCGGTTTTGTGTTGCTGTCAAAAGGTGTGATTTTCTTTACATTCATTAAAATAATAAAATATATTTATTCCACTTTCAGATAACAGCCCACACCTCATCTTTTTCAACAAGGAAACCCTATAGATACCCCACAACGCAATTATATGCTGACTGTCAAGTCCTGACGGTTCGACAGCTCTATGTCCTTCGATCTGTTCTCAGGATACATGGCTGCTTACCTCCGTCTGATCCAAAGAAGCGAACATATGTTCCCCCAGGTGTACAACACAAAACCTCGTTTGCAAGACACCAATACTACGTTCTAAGCAGTCACGTCTTCAAAAAGATACAGAAGGAACTAGACATAATAAACTTAAATAAATTTAAAGTTAAATCTAAAATTACAGAATGGCTCACGCAAAACAGTGCACAATAAACAGATTTAATTTAATTTAATCACAACTGCAGGAAGTGTTCACTTAAAATGTTAAATTTACAAATAATGTTATTCACCATATAATCATAGATAGATCGACACTACTTCACTTAAGGGTACTTAATTTACGCAACCATCTGGCCGAACACTGTCTCTTAAGATACAGGCCTCCTAGTTTGAGAGACAGGGTTTATATTTTTTGTTACATAAATTTTTGTAGTCTTTTAACTTTTTGTACAAACAATTATGTATAATTCTTAGTATAACTACTACTGTGGTCAACCTGTGTCTATGTATTATTTTGGATAAATAAACATTATTATTATTATTATTATATACCATTAACGCACGAAGGCGAGCGAGCTAAGCTAGCGTGCCGCGGCAGTGGCCGCCGGGAGCTAGATCCCCTCTATTGTTGGTGAATCATTTGGGTTAGATGAGGTTATAACAGTATGATGTTTCCTGATATTTACTTATTCATTACTGAATATTGACTGAAAATGAATAAATATGTAAATCAGATGAAATGAACGTTATATAAAAGAGCATTAAGTATACAAATTAAAAATTATGTTAAATGAACATTATTTCAAGTGATATTTTATACTATCTGTTATTATGTCGTATATTACACGGGTGTGTAACTTTGAAATAATAACAAAAGCTCTAATGATCATATGACCAAATTTCATTTATACTTTTTTTAACGATGAAATTATATAATGAATTATTGAAATAATTTCATTTTACCTAATGTTATATGCTATAATGAACATTTTCTATAGTTCACATTTGAATTAATATTCAATTAGTCTTTAGCTTTAAGTTACTAACAATAGTAATTTAAGTGCAAACATGTTTCTAACAATTTATGGATCTCTTTGTGTTATCCGAAATATAATGATTTTATTTATTTATTTGGGTTAGGTTAGTTGGGTTTGGGTTGGGTAGCATTTGGGTTAGGTTAGGTTAGAACAGTGACCATTAACGCGCGAAGGCGAGCGAGCGAAGCGAGCGTGCCGCGGTAGCGGCCGCCGAACGCCAGATGCCCTTTATTGTTCGTGAATCATTTGGGTTAGGTTAGGTTATAACAGTATGATGTATGATTACTGCGTCTCCCTAGAAACAGTTGAAAAAATTAGAAGTCTTGTTACGCATACTTTAATTGTTTAGGTATTTTTTAAACTAATATTATAAAGACTATCTACAAAACGTTGGTTTTAAATTATTTGAATCTTCAGGTAACTATGGGCACCTTATTTTATCAAAATTGGATCAGTCGTTTTGAGCTACGATCTTAAAAAAACTTAAATACATAATAATTATAGATTTAAACTGAACCCTTATTTGGCTGCACCGTCGTTGGGTTTGTTTGTGGGCAGCAATCAGAAGATTTTTAACGCTTTTTTAAAATGTCATAAATGGTTACTTTTATTGAAATACCTAAATATCCCGAGTATTTATATCTGACGATAGATTTCCAGTTTAAAGTGAGCTTTTGAATTCTTTACCACGTTGCATTCGCATGTGTGAAAATGAATGTGCAATTTTGACTAAGGGAATTGGTAGTTTTAAGATGTATGTCGGATCAACTAGAGACTTGAAACTTATCATAATAAGTTGACTTAAATAAGTGTTCAAATAAGTACTGAATATAATTCTGTTGAATGATTTTAGTATTCAACTTGTGCTAGGTAAAAGACTTGAGGGCAAACGGACTGTGGTTATGGCTGGCCTGTTTAGCACTCAGTAAGTACTTAAATGTGGGTAAGGAAATTCTTCCTGCAAATTTTTTGACTAGGCATCTGTTTAGGTGATAAATTATTTTATTTCTGTAATTAGGTTTATACAAATACTTTTTCACATCAAATATAAATTATGTTTTTAGAACTAAATTGGGTCGGTGTTTCCTATCTGACTACTCCGAGAAGAAATACCGAAACAAACTCAGAGGTCAGTCTCTTTTAAACTCCAGATATAATTTTGGTCAGATCATGTGAGGACCATGTAGATTAGGGTTTGAAATGGCCTTTTAAGGAAGAAAACCACGCAGATTTGAGGTGGACTTTCTCACGCATTTGTCAGTATACACAAAGTCAGCGTCAGTATGACAAACAGACATAAAAATGACTCATTATTTCTGGGAGTCCACTCAGTCTCTATTAGTGAGTTAGCAGTGAAATTTCATGTTAGCTGTTGTGATTTGTTGATCAAGATACGTATCGTAGTATCATTTAACATGTGATTTATTGATCTCAGACTTGTATAAGATGGTCTGTGAGCGCGACTGTTAAGCCGGTCCTGCATAGCTACTCACAACCATTCGACAGGCTTCCGAGTCGAAAGAGACACATTTTCGGTTACCTGATTTGCCTAATCCCCGGCAGCAAATAGCCGTCGAAAGAATAGTGATTGTCTATTTGGTTGAAACTGTAATTTTTTTTGGGTTTAATGTGGATCTGCAGTTGTGGCCCGCAAAATTCAAATGTTCTTACGTTTTTTACAATTTGCAGGTCAGTGTCAGGTTGTATCTTAATCAAAATAAGATGCGCGACTACAACAGATATTTATTAACAGAATTATAATTATTAAACTCATTAATATATCTCGCATAGTTTGATTTGTTCCCAAATATCATAATTATTTCATGAAAAAGTCATTCAATGGAACAAATCTAACTTAGAGAGATGTATTAATGATTATAATTCTGTAAATACATAGCTGTTACAGTCGTGAATCATATTTTGATCAAGATACAACCTGAAAATGACCTGCAAATTGCAATAAACCTAAAATGTTTTGAATTTCGCGGGTTACAACTGCGGATCCAATATTGATGCATTACATTGATTGATGTTCGATTCGGTACGGAAGCGTATTAAACGGTTGTGAATAGCTATGCTGGGCTCGATCACCAGGTCAGCTTATGTAGTTGTGGTATTTAGTATTGCCCCATTCAATACATTAAACTTAAAACCTAGTTGGTGAAATTTGGGCGTACTATACACGGTAATGTTATGTAGTATTTCATGCAAAAAAAAAAAAAAAAAAACGTTTTTATGGCAGCTATGACCACACTCGCGTTTTTTCCCTAAAAAGGAACAGAGTTGCCAAATTAACTAAACATAACTGTTTTTAAGGCAACTATTTACACTGCAAAATCACAATTTGCGATCACATATAAGAATAAATTATTTAAAACTATGTATACATTGTTGACGAGCTAAATATCTAACTTATGTACAAATAATGTAGGACTAAAACACATTTACAGGGCCGAAATACATATATTTTATATTTACACTGTCATTTATATTTAGGGGAAGAATTACATTAAGTAAGAGATTTAAACATTTGAAATACACAAAAGTATTTTTTAAATCTATTTAATTTCAAGAAAGTAAAGATCCAAACGATAATTCTTGAGAAGCCCAATTTCGATTACGAATCATTTACCTAGTTAACAGGTATAATAAATATTTAGAAAAATAAAGTCGGAATAAACTTAAGTCGAGAGTTCAAAACCGACTAACGTAAAGACTCAGAGGATATTATAATTTCAGCTTTATATCTAGTCCAGTCTAAACTAAGCTAGTCTCAGTACAAAGAAACTGAGGCCAAGACTGGGGTACTATAGTTTGACCGAAACTGCTGTACCTGTACCGCACCTTTGACAGCGCGTGGCGAGACGGGGAGCAGTGCAAGCTGCTCATTCGGCAATGCTCACGGCGTCCCACCGCTCATTCGTCAACACTGCCGCCGCCTCTCCGCGCATTCCTAAGGTACAGAGGTCTCGGTAAAACTATAGCGGCCTAATTAGAAATACAGGTCGTTTACAAAGTAAAAAAAATCTTACACCACTTTCCCCTAAATGTGTTTGACAAACACTTTTATTATATAATATTTATAATAGTGTAAATATTTACTTTAGTTTCAACATATAACTTTTTGCTATTCTGTGTCGCTTGAAAGCTAGTATATTTAATAAATATTTACAACTGTACGTTATACTACAAATATATACGATTTAAAAAGAATTATAATATTTACATTTTTGACTATCATAGTTTAGTACATCACATTGAGTGATATTTTTAATTAGTTGTAAGTCGCAGGCCTGTTAAATGTATAACTATTTATATAGAACGTGATTTTCACTATTATTATAGCATTCCATAAAGGACTTTTCATATTTTTTTCCAATATTTATACGACATTTTTGAAATGTTTATTATGTTTTTTTTTTTTTATAGTATATTATATTTTATAAAGTGATTTATAATGTTGCTATTCATAACTAATTTTAGGCAACTATCTGAACACATTACCATTTCAGCTTTAATTACATTTTTAATGAAAATATTAGATTTTCCTTTAGCTAAAAGTTGACTTGTTAATAAATATTCCTTTTAAGTTGTAAAAATATGTAAATAAAGAAATGCTTGCTCAAAAATGATCAAAAAGTAAAAAAAAATATATACAGGGTTTATCTTTAATGTTCCTTAAAACTTAAGCTTTCAAGTTCAAAGTTACATCCAAACGGGATTGTTGTTTTTTGTACAAATGTTTTCGTAGGTTTTATAAAAATGAACGAAAACAAGACAAAACCGTTAATTAGTTTTTCAATGGTAGACTTTAATACATCTTAACTTCACAATATTTCTCTGAAAAAAAAAACAAATTTTAATATTATTTATGAAAACAATTGTGTGTATATTTTTTTTTTTTTTTGTAAATTGTGTAAATAAAACAAAACATCTGAATATGGTGCCATTGCTGTTACCATTATACTGTAGTAGAAATAAAAATAAAAATACTTATATTTTTGATATATTTTCCAAAACGAAAGTACTTAAAGCTTGTTCATTGCTAAATGACAAGAAATAGTTTTAATTTTTGTATGTTCATAGTTTATAATAATTTTGTATAAAAATGTTAGTTTGATTTCCTTAGAAATTATGTCGTGATTATTCAAAAATTAATATAAAAAATCTGAAAAGTAATCATTCAAAAAATCCACATGCTGTATCATTATTTTTTAAGTTATTTGAGGCTAATTCAGTAGTTTATTTTTTATTTTTCCTTTCCTAGAAAATTGATTCTTATTCTTGAATAATCATTTCATTATCATAACGGTAAGCGTTGCATTGTCAGTGAATATTGACAATATTTTAAGTACAAAGTATTTTGTCGAAAAATTTTTTAATACACTATAATATTTTTATAAAAATCTGACAGAATTATTGTAAAATTATATTGACAGTACATGGTGATAGTGTGACGCTGTTTACTATAAGATTGAGTTGTTAATTTAAATTGAAAACGTTCAGCCATAACTCGACACTAGACCCATATACCTAAATAATATATATTTTTCTTTTAAGTTTTACAAAATATTATTTTAATATTTACAATAGTGTAAATATTAAAATAATATTTGTTTATTTTTATTATATTTTTATGGTACTAGTATAGACTAGTAACATAAAATTATAATAAAAATAAACGCAATTATTATAAAACAAAAAAAAGGGTAATTATCATCACGAATGATTTCAATAAACTTAAAACAATCATTTATGGGAACATTTTTTTTTTTAAATCCGTAAGTAGTGGTTTGATAAAATATGGAAATATTAGATATCAGAATAAAATTACATAATATTGCTTGCGTTTATTAACAGTTGTGGTTAACTCAACATTTCCAAACGGAATTTTTAACAAAAAGTAGTGTCATTCTGTTTTTCTATTTAAAATTTTATATGTGTAGTGTCGAATTATGTCTAAACATTTAAAACTGAGATTACCATTACGAATTTCATAATTATTTTTGTAAAATAGCATTACTGTTTGCATAAGTTGAATCTATCGAATTTATTATGTTTTCAAATCGATTTTATTTAATTAAAAGACATGATTTCGTAATTTGACGAGTTTTGTATTTTATTTGAGTTTATAAAACCAACATATTTTAATAACGAAAGATACAATGATCTCCTGACTGAAATAAAAAGGTTTTCGTAAACTGTGACTTTTTCTTACAAAAATAAGGTGGTCGGGTGTCAGTATATTTTAACTTATAACACCATTCTATTTTCGTGATATATATACACTTTGACATTATCCTGCAAAACGCCCATTGAATAACAGTAACATTTTACACACAAACTATGAAATTTCGTAGTTTACGAAAGTCCTAAAAAATCTTAACGTTTTAAAGTAATAGTTTCATTCTATTCCTCTCACTAATGAACGCTTGAATAAAGTTATGTCATGAATATCGTCAGTCTCACCATACATTTATAACTGACTCAAAAACAGATGGTTCTGTGTTCGGCCCATATGCGTGTATGTTTGTGATTTTCTCAAAAACTGCTGAACAATTTTAACGTAATTGAGGTATTATAAGCTTTTGGTATCTTTATAGAGCGTTTATTAGTGAGGGTCTATAATTAACACAATATTGTTACAGTATAATGCATGATTATGTTGCTTGACATATTTTTCATTACACTTGTCTGTCAAAAAGCACCTTTTTCACTATTATTTAGCTGTTATATTTATTTTACTGATTTTTTATTTTATTTTTGTAATAAAAAGATGATTTTTTATGTTTTTATTTGCTTTTTTTGTTTTAATTTTTTTTTTTTCATTTTGTGGTCGTATCATTTTCTCGAATTATTTTTTGTATTTTTTATGAAATTTGAGACTTGGTCATTTTTATCATGTGTAAATGAAATGTCTTCAGTAATTTTGTGTAATTTTTTTATAGCTCGCAACGTTACTGTGGTTGCTGACTTTTTTCAGCCGAAAGACTGAACAATACTTGACAATGTCTGCCGGCAATTTTTTACTTTTTTGGGCTATTTATATTTTGTATTATAATGGAATAAGTAGCTAGTTCAAAAATAATTAAATTAAAAACTTAACTTTAAAGAAATTAAATTATTGTTGCTTAGTATTTGACCGACAATTTGCAGCGCAACTATCACCCAACAGTTGCGATACAATCGTGCTGTTAAATATGAAAACACATATTAGAAAGTAACAGTCGTTTGTTTTATTTTAAAAATAAACTGATTGCCTATTTATTTCGTTATAATAAAAAAAAATTGTCCCAAAACTTATCGATGTTTTAAATGTAACAGCTAAATAATAGCTTGCGCGCAGCTGTGTATATCGTGACCTCCTGGGGCTCAAGGCTTTTTCAAACAAAACCTCTTTACTTTGAAAAAGTCAATTTTGGGTTGCAAACGCACATTATTCGCTGGGAACCCTCGCTTTTTAAAACCCTGGTGGCGGGAGGCACATAGCACTTCGGATTTGTAAAAAGAACAGCACTCGAATTTCGTAACCCATTCGAAATGACAATTCCTGTCATTCTGACAGTTCAACAATATTCATTGCGTTAAGGCCGTAGTACACATGCTTGCTTGCGTGTTGTTGTGCCATATCAACTTCTGATTGGTGAATGTCACAAAGGCATGCAATCTTGCACACTTTTGAGCACGTAGGCATGTGTATTAGCGGCTTTATTTCTGTGGACAGACCAATTTTTCAAACATGTGGCGATGGATTTTGTTGTAAAGTCAAAATGAAAGAGATTGACATTACGAGTGTATTACGCAATTAGGGTGCTGGTTTCTATTGCAATCCGAGCTGTAAATGTGTATAAAAAAACACACAGCGGTGGGATAATTTCTTCGTTTTTGAGATCTGAGATTCTGTTTTAGTTGGAATTCGTTTTTAATTTATTTAATGATTAGATGAATTTCGACGGTCCCAAACCAGTACTATTAGACAGACACCCGGTTTCAGAAAGACCAATCAAATCTCTGCCGATCTATTTTGTAAAAATATCACTGAAAACTTGGGTGAAGTGAGCTGTCATTCCGTCTTATGCTAGGGATTGATATTATTGACACCTCAGTTTTCACGGTGATTTTTAACAGAATAATTCGACTGATATTTGATGGGCCTTTTTGAAGCCAGGTAAGTCATTTTTATTTAATTTTCTATAGTTCTTCTCGTCCCATTGCTGTGCGTGACCCTTGCAGCCTCATTAGGAACGACGACACACGGCTGTGCGCTGAACTGGTCGAACGTTTGCAGGTCGTCGAGCAGGCGATGGGCAACGGTCACGTGGCCAAGTGACGTCAGCCCCGTCCGCGGTAGCGCTTCGTGTGTCGACGTTCCTCAAGCAACAACTATCGGACCTCAATAGTGTAGTGAACCTACGGTTAAAACCTTTTTTTTTAAATCAATAATCACCTGTTTTAATTTTTTTCTCTTCTCCTTTTTTTAACAGCGCACGGTTTTGGTTCGTTTTTGAAATTCGAATGTCTGACGCCGCAGCTGTGTCGAAGTTTGAAAATGAACACTGAATTGTAAATTATCATTAATTACAGCACTTTTGTAAATAAAATGCAAGCAGTTGTGACGGTTTTCCAAACGGACTGTTTGTTTTTGGAGCCAAAATCGTGTGTTGCCTGAATTCAAAATGGCGGGATCTAGGTGCGGGGATGCTAGCTATACTAATAAAACGGCCACTGACGCCGTCGCCCACCCTGGGGATGAATGGGCTTGAAATGATATGTATATCAGTGTCATTTTAAGCGATATTTTTAAGGGCTGTTAAACAGTTTCGCAACATAATTATCTACCAACACAACTCAATATCTACTAACTAAACAAGTATAAGAAGGGACAGTTGCTTTTCTTATATTTTTTTTCTGGAGTTTTATTGTAATTTTAAATCTTAAATTAATTCTGTTTCAATCTGATACTGACATACGCATTTTTTCACATAAATTCGACAGCCAACCAGAAGTTACTAAACTAAAAATACAAAAAAAAATTACAAAAATTATAACTTTTCGGTTGGTTGCCGATAGTGACTGTTGTTTGTAAAATGGTGAGATTTTTGTTTTAAATAATTTTAATGTAAGTGTATATTTTGTAGGTATTAGGGCCTGTCTAGATTCTAATAGTATTTTTTTCCTATTTCTGGCTGGCCCAAGACTTATCGTACAACGCGGATGCAGTGACATCGGCCAACTTCGTAAAACACGAATGATGCCGAAGCTAAGACGTCACCAACGATGCATGCCAATGTCACTGCTACCCGCATTGCTGAAGTGTCGATAAATTATTATTCCGTAGATATCGATGCTCTACGATAACAAAAAGCTTACTTTATGTATATGACGATTCTTATGAATAATTCTGATTAGGTGTTAAAAATAAATTAAAAAAATACAAAACAAAAATATTATGACGTAGCGTTGAGTGATTGGACGAATGAATTGCAAAAATAAAATAAAAATATTAAATTAAAAGCAAAAAGCGATTCTAGGTATTGAAAGTTAGCTTTTAAGATGTCGTTAGTTAGACAATTGTGAATTTTTAAAATAGTATCATTTTAGGGTTGTTGCAAATCGGCGATTAGTCGCTGCGACTTTTTCGTGCGAGTTTAGGTTACTTTGAAGTGAATGGAAATACTGTAAATTCAACGAATAGTTCTTAAGTTTGTGTTTGTCTCGCATTTAGTGTGAATTATATGAGGAAATACATTTTGTACAAGAAATATGCAAATTCGTATAATATTATGGGTCCCTCTTTTCCTTCTAATATTGCCGTTGCATGTTCAAAGACTAAATAAATTTACAGTGTTCAATATAACTTGAAACTTGCTTTAAATGTATGTAACGTATAGGAAATAAATGTTTACGATTTTAAATGGCTATTTAAGAAACTAAGAGTATTCATACAATATGTTGGCTGATAAATCTAATGCGACTAATCGCAACTGCAATTAAGACTTCTAACATTGATTTGTGGGGTTATATGCTGTAAAAAGAAATTCTCATTTAAGAGTACTAAGGCTATTTGAAAGCCCTTATTTCTTCTATAACCTTGGATATAGATTTTACTAATAATAATTTTATAAACACCATTTTTAAACCTTTCCTGGCTGTACATCAAGAGAGAATCGCGCGAAAAAGTCGCCCAGCACACCAACAGCCCACTTTTTTAATTTAGTTAGACGTTAGCAATTTGTTAAAAAACAAAAAGAAAACTTGTTAATTTCTTTCCTAAGGCTAGGTATGGTTAAGTGTACATAATTCGTGAAATTTCAATGTAGTTGAAGTTCTAGCCTTCGCACCTATTTCGTTTTGAAACTGAACGTCAACTGTTAGTGAACTGGCACGTGTGTACTATCACGGACACGTATATCTTAACACCGTAAGGACTATTCCTGCTTGCAGCGCTCGGCCGCTAGAGTAACAATCACCTACAATAAAAGGGGGCGGTAAACAGATGTGGTCATCGTGTGCACGGAATTTTGTTTTCTAAGTGGAGGTAGCGTGGCCGCGATGGTACATGCTTATGTTTCAAAATGTACCGCCCGTGAACAAAGAGTGTGTTCAGGCTGGTCAGCTTGTGAGTACTGGGCTCTGATTGGCTGGCGCTTTTTTTTATCTTGCAGAATGCGACACCGCGTTTTAATTAGAGATTTTAATTTAGTTTTTACTGAAATAAGTTTAGTTTCGTGATTTTCTTTTACGAATGAAGCGTTTTTTTTTAAGTTTATGGGGTTTTTGCAGGTATATTCGCAAATAATCATTGCTCCTTAAATATTTACAAAACAGAGCTTGCTAGTGTTGCCCCACAATCGCCCAACAGTTGCGCCACAGTCGTCCGACTATCTGAACACACTCCAACTTAGTCAATGTATTTATGAAAAAATAAATAATTTTGTAAAGCAAATGATATAAGCGAAGAATCGGCCAGGTTTCTTAATATGTTAAAAATGTGATATAATAGATGTTTTGATTCAGGTAAATAATGGTTGTAAACATATATATTATTGTATCGTCTATACGTAAGTTGATTTTATAACGAAATTAACAGTTTTTAGCCCAGTTTTGTTCAACCGACAGACGTTGTCCTGTCGCATACAAATATCCCATAAAAAATGACATCAGTTTTTCCCGAATTTGGGAAACTTCAAATTTTTTTTTCCATAAAAACCTAATTCGAACATTTTAAAGCAAAAAATAGCTAAATCAGTCCAGCCGTTCTGAAGTGATGCGCTTACCAACGAACAGCATTTCATTTTTATTTATAAAAAGTGTTACAAAAACCCTGTCCGATCCGAAAAGGGCACATAGGCACTGCGATAACATTACCAACAAGTAATAAAATAACTTATTATTATTGAAAATCAAAAAATGATAGAATGAACCCGAATCTATTAAAAATTGGCAAATTTTCAACAGGGCTATGACTTGTAGACACCCTCTAAGACGGCCACATGTAATATCTCGGTAAAATTCTCCATTGAAAAAAATGCGACTTTTTTTCTGAGCATTATCATAACAATAGGCTCTCCGTACCATTCTTAACAACACCCTCATGTATCAGACACGGTTTTGTTACACGTTGTATAGTAGATTAGCCTATAAAAGCAGTCGAATGAAATTATTCTTGACTCCCGGCTACCCAGCTGTCAGAATCAAAATCTAAGAAAGGTCATGTCGATACTAAGCTCATTATAAATTTCTATAACCAATGGACCAGGACGGATTCAAATTAGATGAAAAAAAAAAAAAAAAAACCTAAATTCCTATCACCCACATGAATAACATTATAAAACAGAAACTACCCGCAAAAAGCAATTTCATTCAAAATAAAATTTATTGGCATCGAGCGAAATAGTTGTTAGAGAACTTAGTCTCACGAATAGGCGCGCTCCTATTACTTGATGCTAACATTTGACAGGCGGAATGTGGGATATGTTATGAATTAAAACTGGACTAAAAATTATATATAACCGCAAGACTTGCTACCCCCGAAACGTTGCGGTAGAAGAAAGCTTTCTACAAATAGTGAACGTCTGTGGCTTATTGTAAAAATAGCCTACTTTTCAAAAACAGTTTTTTTATCTAATAAAGAAAATGAAGAAAAGAATCTATTATATGCCTACTTATATCTGAAGCTCCCTTGTTGGCCTAACAACCGCAAGCGGTACTGCTAAGGGTATTGTTATCGCTTCGCAGCTCGGGTAGCGTTGAGTTACTATCTAGATTTTCTCTCCAGAAACCCATAGTCTGCATTTGTATAAATTAATACGTAATTATGACAGTTCCGTTATAAACACAGTCATTTTAATTCCAATTTGCATAACTCTATACACATCATAATGATTCATATGAAAAAAGGAATAAGGTTAATTTTACAAAAGCTACAGAGTCCAGCTTACACTATAGTGTTTATACAAATATACTTGGCATTACTTAGGTTTTGCGAAAAACGAAGTTTCCTTTCAAATTGCTGGTCGTATAGGTGACAATTTTTATTAGCACGAGATTTTGGGTGAACTCATGTGAAACGTAACAAATTTTTTACAAAAAAATATAAGTAATTAATGTAGGATTCATTTAAAAAATGTCGCTTGAAATTATGCAGGCGTAGTGTGGCTTGAAATGTTTAAGCACGATAAAAAGTGGCTTGAAATAGCTATAATCGATGGAGTTTCCAACACAAAAATGTATCTTAAATCCGCCCAACGGATTTCATCAAGAAGCAATAAGTGGCTTGAAATATTCATATATATAAAATATTTATATTGTTGGCGTACATTAAACAAACTATGTAAATCAAATGTACGGGCAGCAGCTCCGCACACTGATATGTAGGATGTAGGTGGATGAATCACTCGGGATGTGTACAGGAAATAAAATCACTGTTTTGTGTCCGATAATGATTGACCATTTATTTAATAAAACAACGAATTATATAATGCCAAAAGTAGGTGGCTTGTGGCGGGCGTAATAGCTTAGTCAGCGAATGTACATAAATCGGTGAATTAGCAACTGCTTGATCAGGTAAAAACTAAAACAATAAATATCATGTGGCGATGCTCGTACATCAAATATGCCAGGCTTATATAATATGTATTTGTATTCATATGAAACGGGCTATTAATGTTGAAAATTATGTACCGAACCAGAAAATTGTTTAGGAATGTATAAAAAATTGTAAAATAAATGTGATAAAAATGTCTTCGAAATCTAATAACACGCGAATGTTATATAACTGAAATAAAAATATTCGCGTTAATATTTTGTTTCTCTATTTTTCCAACTCCTTTTTCGTCTGTCATCATTTTATATCAAAATTAAAATTTTATAAGAATGAAGATGAGTTCACCCAAACTCAAAATAGCTATTTTATAAAAATATGCAAACTTAAGATTTTTTCCAAATATTCAAACGTAATATCCAAAAAAATACTAAAAACATATTTATGAAACAATATTATTAAAATGGGGATAAAGATTCGCCTCATAATTTAGTATTTAAAAAGTACTAGATATTTTCCTGTAGCTTTTTCAGTATTTTTTATAAGAACACTGTAAATAGTTGAGAAACGTACCTATATCATTAATTCTAGGCTTCCGTTTCATAATTAATTATAATAATCACAATAATGTACACAATGACATCATGAAACGTCACTAAGGTCTAAAGATACGGTTTTCTGAAGAGCGGTGGCCGTTATATTATAACGGCCGTAACGAAAATTCATTTTTCACCAGTATTTGACATTAACGTGTCAAAAACTCTCTGTATTGGACAGCCAATCACCGCTTTCTTAGGAAATCAAAGCTTTATGTAGGTAACCTTGTCATTTTATAAAGTGCAAGTGACATTCAACCTTAGGGTGGCAATTATTAGGGCGACTGTACCTTGTCTTCTGTAAATACTTACTGCCTGTTCACTTTCGTTGCCTTTATTTTCATTGATGAGGAAGAGGTCCATTTAGAAGAAAAAAAAAAAACACGTCCTGAGAACTGACTACATGACAAGTAGGATTGGGAGTTCTATAGTTAAAATAAGCCCTCCCGATCATACTTATTGAGAAGATTTTCCACAAGAAAACCTCTCATAATGCTCGTTTTCACTAATACTAGGCGACACCTAGAAGCGCGTGTTGGATTTTCATCTCTCGGCTTAGGGCCGAAAGTAGGAAATCCAAAAATACGCTTTTATTTAGGCATTAAGTTAGGTGTCCTCAAGTGTTAGTAATAAAACGGGCATAATAATAAGTCTTGTAAAAATATCTAACAAATAAGCAGAAATAGAAATAAACGTGAATAGACAAGTTAAACTAAGAAGTTGCGGGAAAAAATCTAGTATTTTTATTTTACCTACAAATTATTGGCTGCAATTTTTTAAATAACTTTCTCACAAGCGTAGTATTTCATGGCATTGCGACTTGACAGAACATCGTGATTTCTTTATTACATATTGGTTTTATATTAATGAGTTCTACACATAACCCTTCCGGAATAAATTCACTAAATGATGTTGTTAACATCAAAATCCGTTGCGTAGGTAGTTTAAAAGAATGTTTAGAAGAACAGCGCAGTCACACAGACAGACACGAACAGCGACTACATAGGTTTAGCCTGGCTGATATTACATACGCGGCGTAACCACTTGTGGCAAGATTCACAAAGTAAGCATCGCATACAAATGTGACTATTTTTATAGCATTCATGTTTATAATAATATTGATGAAATGCTTGCTCACACTCGCTTATACCAATATGAACAATACATCTATAACGATAAGGTTCACATTCGTATCGAACACTTAATTTGTGAACTAGTGAATTTTGCCCTATCATTCTCGGCTGGACCGCCTGCTTGATTGTGAACCAAAAACGTGTCTATTTGTATGGATGATAGAGTTCAATTTGAAACTGAGTTTTTCTTGTTTTTTCTGGTAGTTAGCTTTACCAATTTTGGAATTGTACAGAAGTATCAGGGTTTATAAGGACCTGTTAGACGTTTGTCGAACTACGCTTGTGTGAAATCCTCGACAAAATATAGTCACATTATTGACAAAAATTCTAAGGATGAATTTTTAAATCATTTTCTTAGCTTTTCTTCGCACCTTTTAGCTTTAGACTTATTCTGATATCCTTATCCAAAAATTGATTTTTGAAATAGGTAGAGAAAATAATCATTTACAACCCGGTCACATTATCTCGAGACCTGGCGTCAATGACGTCACGTCGCGTATCGGCAACGAAAGTACTAACCGTACTGACGCGCCGTGGCGAGCGCGGGGAGGTGAAAGGAGAACGGGGGGGAGGTTCGCATTCCAGCGAGGTCTCGAGATAATGTGACCGGGTTGTACTTCTCGAACATGTTGTCATGTGAACATGTAGTCAGAAGATGTAAGAGTTACGCGATAGAAAGAGAGGCAACTTCTGGTGAATATAACTGTAGGTGATTAGCGCTGTGCGACCTGAATCGCACTTTATTGTGTCGTATCAAGAGTCGCTTTTTATTTAAATGATTTTGCGGAGTGTCCTATCTGTACTAATCTGTGCCTTTACTCGAATCTACCATAAAGAAAGCAATTTTTTTCTCTTATAACGCGAAAGGCACCCTTTTCCATAATTTCTATAGTGTAGGCTTAAAGCGAGATTCAAAGACTGCGCAATGACTTTACTTTGCTAAGTAAGCGGTTCATATAAATGTAAGCCGTGTTTTTATGTGCATAAAGTCCATATGTGAGCAAGTGTTTCATACGAATATGAACATTAATGTTATACAAATAAAGTTCACATTCGTATGAGACGCTTAACTTACCAAAGCGAAATCAAAGTGCGGTCAGAAACTTGCCTTTAGTGGTACCTATTGTTTAAATGCTTTAAGACGTTATAAGCTCCGAAATGAGGAATTTCAGACATTTCACTAAGAAATTTTCGGAGATTTCTTATGCATTGATCCAACCTTTTGTCGTCATCCTAATAAGATTAGCAACAAATAGGGCATTCAAATGACTCAACAACCACGTAGTTCATCAAAACGCCGTCTTGTATCAATACGCCGCTTCGTACCAGTACGCTGTTTCGTGTTACGAAATTTCGTAGTTTTCTCTGTATAAAATAAGCTATAATATAAAAAAAAAAATTGGCAATAAAGCACTACGACAAAAGTACTCGCAATAACTTTGATATGTTATAGTTAACCGGAGATTATTGATAATTATTTTAAATTAGAAAGATACTTCTGCAGTGCATTTCACATCTTAGCATGACTTTGTTTTGATGTTGGGGTTAGGACCTCTGCCGGCCTGAATCTCACCGTGAAAACTTAGCTGAAGTGAGCTGTCATTCCACTGACGCTAGGGATTGACACTATTGACAGGTGACTTCACCTAAGTTTTCACCGTGAGATTTTAACAGAATAGACCGGCTAGTATCGTTTAATTTGTCTGCTATATAGCAGGCTCGGACTAACAAGTTTTTATTTAAAACAACAATTATTATTGATCATTAGTTTTTTTTCCAAAGATGTATACTCTGGATTATTTTTTTAGAAAAAAGTCGGGAGGAGTGCTGCCAATAATGTTGTATATATAGTTTTTAATGGAAAATAAAAGCATTCTTTCTGTAAAATGTGTTTTATTATAACCCAATGTCAAAAGTTTACAGCACGCAGGTAATCACAACATATTTTTACTAACTTTATCTATGTTTAGATAAGTACGGTCAGCACCGTCGAATAATAAAAAAATTAAATTACGCATGAAAATATTCATAAAAAATCTGAACTGATATAAAATTTAAAGAGCTGAAAAGCAATGAGTTCGTGTTTTTTCGTATAATTTTAGATAATAATACAATCAACATTGGTTAATAGACTTTACTGACTGTACAGTACCGACCAAAAGTCCATAGGCAATCGCACAAAGCAATAGACTGACGCTTCGGTTTGACTTACGACCTTCTTCTATAAGATGTTACAATACTATAGATACACACACACTCACTTTGTCTGCAACTCATAGTACTTCATAATTGCAATCTATATAAAATACGGCGTGCTAGCTCAGTGGATAACGTGCTTTGGTATGTGCGATTATGGCGAGCCGAGCGAGGGTTCAAATCTCATCTGTGGTTTGCTTGTAATTTTTAATAATTACTTTCATAGTTTTTGTTATTTTTTAATAATTATTATTCATAGTTTTTGTTATTTTTTAATAATGACTAGTTCAATAATCATTCGTTTTTTGTTTCGGTCGTCTTGTTCACATAAATATTAAGGTTTAGCAGGTAGACCACAGAAAACTAAGTAAATCATTTCGATTTCTGTGGGGTAGACAGACGCAGTTCGTTACGCGTATTCGCGATTGCTACGGTCTGTTCCCAGCCAATCTCAAAACTTTGTTGGTTCGTGGTTATTGTTGGTGACGATTATTTAAGTATTAGCGGTGTTGTGGTTATTGTTTTCAAAATGCAGTCAAATATAAATATTGAAGGGAGATCAAATATTATTGCGCTGCGTAAAAGTGAATGTAATTTACACAAATATCTAATGAGACCGGACTAAGTGTGAGTGTTATCATTTAAATATTTCATATTTTACTAAACATAAATCTTAATCAAAGGTATTGTTGATAGAACAGAGGTATTGTTGAGACAGAAGATGCCTTTAAAATTTTAAATTCATTATGAGGTTTAATTCGATTAGTGAATGATAAATAATTATTATGTGTAATAAATACAATGTTATTCTTTGTTCTAGAGAAATACTGTGAGGGTTAAGAGGAATGAGGAAGAGGCTTATTATCGAGCAGTAGCGACGCGACGTCAAATGATGGAGGAATATGAAACAAATGGTTTCATACCAACGAGATATTTTGCTGAATTATTAAACACGTCATTATGAACCGTTCGCTGTGCACTCTGAAGACTTGTATCACTGAAGACCAGCTAGGAAGCCGTTTTCGACAGAAAGGCATAAACAAGAACGTTTAAGTTTCGCACGATAATATTAAGACTTCAAGTGGGACACTGCTATATTTTAACCTTAAAATATTTACCGTACCAACTTAATAAACAACAGATTCGTTATTGCATGAATTTGTGGTAACGATTTTTTAAGCAAGTTACAATATGTTGTTTGTCGTATTTCTCGCAGATAGACCGAAAATGTTTAAGATTATTTTAGTAATATTATTATTTTAGGATTACAATTTGAGGTTAAGTTTCAATCTTCTTTTCGTAAAGAAAATGAATACTTAAGCTATAACCTCAATACCAACCAATATTTACTAAAGCCAAATAAAATGTAAAATAAATAATGTAAACAAACTGCCCATACTTTACCTTAAAATCACCTATTTTGTAAGTAGTTTTTTTTTACATTTTGATTAGTCTTATATTCTTATTTATTGCTTAATTACTTCGACCATGATCAAAGCTAACTAATAATAAGCTAGCTAATATTTATGGTGAAAAAATCAATTTAAAATTAAAAACATTTCATAATACAAATATGTCAAAATAATATAAATTACTTCTAAGTTTTTTGACATCTATTTCACATCTTATTGAGCTGACGTAATGACAAATAATTGTAGCAATATATTATCTATAAGTAAAATAAATATAACGAATACAATTTTTTAATTTTGCTATCACATATTACGCATTTTTAATTCTAAACCCTTTATTGCAATAACAGCATTAATAAAAAAGGCAGCAATAGTTAAGATATAGTATTATTGCAAACAAAAATATTAATATTTGCAAAAACTGCATTGTGCTTGACGAGGTTGGAACCTAAGCCAGTTCGCATCTCAGACTAATGCTTAACGCGTTCTGCTATCTGCACACGTAAGTTTGGATTGAATTTTAGCATTGCCATAAACTGGCCAAGGTCAAGCGCATGATGCGTGTTGTCTAACAAAAGCGACGGAAATATATATTTGTTTCGGTAGTGAGGCGCAAGTACGCGACGATACGACAGTGTGTAAAGCGCAATAGTGCGTTCTCTGTGGTGTGTGTGCCGTGTTGTTTACACATACAGATATACGGACTATACCGCGTGTTCACAGCAATATGATTCTTAACGTGCTTATGCACTTTTGAACGCTTACACGATACACGATACACACGATATCTTATTTTGAGTAGAGTTGGTGTTGAGTCGGTAAATGAGAGGATGTGGCTAGCGAACCCAGTAGTGATATTCTGGTGTGACTGACACTGGCATGGCCACCATCAGGGATTTTTGATAACCCAAAAAATTGTCGCTAATTCGTCGAAATTTGCCGCCAAATATCAGAATTTGTCGGTCACTGGTTCAAAAGTTATATGGGTTTATAGGTGGCCGATCTGAGGACCATCTCCCCAACTTTGCCCAATTTAAATTTACTTTGCTCAAAAGCTAGGGCACCTAGCGAAGATCTGTTTTCTCTCAAATTTTTTTGCTAATTAGTCGCAATTTTTCGCTAAGTCACAGATTTAGTCTGGTCTTAGTTTAGAAGATATGATGAGTTCAATTCTTAAGTATAGTCCAAGAGCTGAAACGATGAAATGATGTAATGAATTATTAAAATAATTTCATTTTACCTAATTTTATATGCTATTATGAACATTTTCTATAGTTCACATTTGAATTAATATTCAATTAGTCTTTAGTTTTAAGTTACTAACAATAGTGATTTAAGTGCAAACATGTTTCTAACAATTTATGGATGTTTTTGTGTTATCCGAAATATAATGATTTTATTTATTTATTTGGGTTAGGTTAGTTGGGTTTGGGTTGGGTAGCATTTGGGTTAGGTTAGGTTAGGTTAGAACAGTGACCATTAACGCGCGAAGGCGAGCGAGCGAAGCGAGCGTGCCGCGGGAGCGGCCGCCGAGCGCCAGATGCCCTTTATCATTAGTGAATCATTTGGGTTAGGTGAGGTTATAACAGTATGATGTATGCTTACTGCATCTTCCTAGAAACATCATTCAACCATCTTCACAGATAGTTTTCTAATAAGTACGGAGGCGCCTCCGCGGCCACTGTTAGAAGCGGCATTGTCAACACTTCCTTTATAAACTAAGCGTGTCACCGTGTACTCGCACTACGACATGAATGACGTATAAAAACTGACGGCTTTTAATTATTACGCATTATTATTATTTGCGTGTTATGATATTGCCGAACTATCCGGCAATATCATAACACAGGAGTACAATTGCTGCTTCTTTCTCCAACAATCGAGGAATTCTATAATTTCTTGCGAAATCGTGCTGACGTTTTAGAGACCTTGCAGTATCAATTATTTGTATTATTCTGAATGTTAATTTATAATAAAATTGATAAAAATTAGGTTTTAGTGACAGAAACAAATCGCTGTAAATCCGACTCCATGCATTCTTGTCTGCCCTACTCCTAGAGTGTAATTTAGAATCGCGTAAGCGTGGAGGGGCGAGGCGGCCTGCGAGTTGAGAAGCAGGTGGTTGTAACGCTCACCGCCGCGGCTGAGGCTGGCCGGCGAAACATATTTTAAAAAGTTTCCTATAATCTCCATTACAACCGTTTTCAGTTTTTTGAGTAACAAGTAGTTTCAAGAATCGAATTTAGAGAGCTTCTAATTTATCCAAGTTCGTTTTGAATATCAATCCATAGCTGTCAAGAGCATAACTCGTAATAGAATCTACTAATGACATGTATATAAATTATATAGATTAATAGATTAGGAATAATAGGAACCTTAAAGCTTAGGTGGTACATTTTAATTAATAATATTCTTAAGTTACTACAAATATAGTCCATGTGTTGGGACCAAGAAAAGTTCTCATCTATTTTCATGCCAAGGTAAGTTACACAGTCAACTCTTGCAATAGGTCTACATTTACAGTCCAGTAAGTTGTTATGGTGGCACATATAATCATGGGTAAATAAAAGTGGAGTCGCACTATGAGGTCGTAAATATGGCGAATGAATTAACATTAATTTAGTTTTTATCAGCGTTTAATATAATGCCACTGTTATAGGCCAGCAATGGGGCGGTAGTTATTAATACAGTTTCTATTCCCTCCCTTATGTACTGGATGTACTAAAGCTTTTTTCAAGCACAAGGGGAATACACCGGTGCTGAGGCAAAGATTAAATAAGTACGTTAGTGGGGGAACAAGCAACGTTTTAGAAACTTAGTAGAAATGCTGTCCCATCCAATAGCAGCATCAGTTTTCAGAGACCCGAGCAGCGCTTCGACCTCACTCTCATCAGTGTCAACCATCACAAACGAGTGTAAGAGTGAGAGTGCGCAGGTGTGGGATTAGTGGCATGCAGTGGGCCTTGGATATTACTATGGTGAGTAAAAAGCACTCGCAAGATTTCTGCCTGCAAATGTCGACAAAAAAAAAAATCGTTAACGCAGTCTACCGATTGTTGGGGAGAAGCAAAAGGAACAAGTCAGTCAGTAGTTGGATTTTTTGTAACTTCCGTGTTTGTGAGAGAATGAGAAGAGAATAAAGAAATCGATCCAATGTATATAATGGCCTGTTTGTTTATATATAGCAAAGCATATAAAGCCTACTTAAGTTCTTACCTGTAACGTTCCCACTGCTGGGACACAGGCCTCCTCTCTGTGAGAGGGACTGGGCCGTAATCCACCACGCGGGCCCAGTGCGCGTTAGTGGATTGGTTGGTTTTAATATCGCGTAGGTATTTTGCATGCAGGATGATAGAGACACTCGTGGCTAGGGAACAACCGCACGAGTCGATGAAGGTTAAGCTACGCTTACCGCGGTTAGTCTGGATGGGTGACCGTCTGTTTAATACTGAGAATTTCTCCAATACTCAGTTTTTACCAGAGTGAGACTCACGTAACAAGATTATATAAATTTAAGAAAACAATTTTATTACAAGCAATATAATTTATTTTAAAAATGCGAAATGAAATCTACAGTAGGTTTGAACATTGTGCATTGTTACTTAGATACAATATTAACTCTATCAATACAAAATCAGTCGAGAGGTGTAGTGCGACACCCGGTTGGAACGAAGTTCCTTTAGCTTTTGCAGTGTAACATTTTGACCGACACGACACTGTTACATAAAAAAGGTGTCGTGTCACTTATTTTGGTCTAGCTCTCATTCGCTAAGTGTGCAGACATGCGATAAAGAACTTCATTCCAAAAACCGTTTCCAATCGTCGAATTATTTAATCATTGAGTACTATCTCCAAATGGTGGATATCCTTACAGTTCCCGTATTCAGAACATCTCTTGTAAACTGTGACGAGCTTAGCAGGATCCCCATTGTTATGATATTCATCTGCAAAATAACACAGTTTCATTATAAGGTTAAGGTTGTCAACGGAGACTACTGAGATCGGACAAAGAAAATTATAAATCAAGTCGAAAATGGTACAAGCTTTTGAAATTATTCTTCTATACTTGTCACGGAAAACGATCATTGCACTGAATGGCGCGAAGTCACTAAGACGTTCCTGTGTTATGACGTCAGATGCTACTAGTTCTGTCTCTGTCTAGCATAGACTTCAAAATGCATAAAATGTTGCAATTTTTGAGATATTTAAACATTTTTATTAATGTGTTTTTTTTTTCTGGGTTTCGAAAAATCCACAAAAATGAAAATTCAGGATTGCTTAAATTACCGGATTACCTAGTAACTAGATGGTGATAGTGGCAGATGAGGGGTTCGAACCTAGGACTACATGCTCAGCAGTCGCGCTTCGGGCCACTGGATCAAAGTGGCAGTACAGTAATAAGTTGGGTAAACTTACTTTTTTGATAAACTTGTATATAGCTCCCATCTGAAGCTGGTCGGCTGGTGGTGACAACGTCTGAAATCACGAAACTACAGTCAGTCAACAGTAGTTTAATGAAAGACATACCAGTAACATAAACATAACATCACGCATGTAATCTCCGTAGGGTTGGGCAGAGGTGTACCTTAGTATAATTTCCCCTACCAAAAATCGCTCAATGCGCCTGAATAAGTTTTCGCTTCAAAAAATTTGAAATTGCCCTTCAATACCTATCTCTGTAACCAGAAGTTTCCCAGGTACGCTCCAGTCAAAACTATGATCACTCGCACTTCGTTGAACGTATTTTTGCAATAATATGTAGTAAGAGATTTAATTTATACAATGCAAAAGATAGTCTTACAATCTTCAGCAGGCCGAACGATATTTTCAAATACTAATCAATTAGTTTACGCGCTCTTGTGGTTGTGGAGTAGGACCAGCTTTACGGACAGCAGGACGTAAGCAGATGGGGCAGGGGATCCAACCCAGGAGCATCTGCTCATCACTCACACTTGCGGCGTCTCCTAGAATAACGAGGCAGTACCCACGAGCTACTAGTCATATAATAGGATTGGTAAACTTACTCTTTTGACTCGGTATAATAATATAATAGCTTCCATCTGTCTCTTTTTCGTATTCAACAGTACCTCCATACGTTGACTGAGTAGCAACATCCGACTCCGTATCGGTGGTAATGGTGGTTTCGGTGGACGTAGTATAATCACCTGCAATCACGAAACTAGTCAGGTGCTTATTCTTGGTATGGCTACAATTTGGTCAGCGTCAGTTGTACAACAGTTTAAAGTTTCGAGACATAATTTGAATGAAACTGTCTAATTATTACGTATACAAACATTATTGTTTAGTGTTTAATTAACCTGCCTGTAAAGTATCAGATGCTTAACGCGAAGGAATTCGGATTGCTCGAGTTGAGATGTATTTTTTGTTAGGGTTTTATCACTAATCAAACATTTGAAAGCAAAAACATTTAGCTTTTTAATAGAAAATTAACTGTCTCAACAATAATTATTAGTTTCATTTTAGTGTGCTGAAAGTGATATACTTAACCTTATTATCACAGAAAAAAATTGATTACCTAAATAAAATAAAGAACATGATTCTATATCAACATATCTTCGACTTCCTGACAGATTTGCATCAGATATTTTTTATTGTTAATAGTACATATTTTAAGATAAATTTTAGGTGCAACTTACAAAAGACGTCCGAGTGAAAAAAGAAAAATGATAAATTCAGGCATATTTATTTTTCTATCATAGCGATATCTTTTCTGTTTCGCCTTTGCAATACCTTGTCTATAATGTCAATAAATTTCAAAAACAAATTTTAAAATATTTTCATCACATCGTTTATTTTGGCGTTTTTCTGAAAAACCCAAATATTCGAATAAACATTATAACTATATTTTAAAGTATATTTAAGATCCGAGAGTTCCACTCTCGCATTCAAAATAGTTCATACTTTCGATTAATAGAATGCAACAGTGATATCCCTTTTTTGAGGCATTTTTCATATTGTGCACTGGTGCGGCCTACCGTCTCTACCTAGGTACGGTACACTCCTTTCATAGTGGTACCTACCTAGGTACAAAAGTGATATCCCTTTTTTGAGGCATTTTTCATATTGTGCACTGGTGCGGCCTACCGTCTCTGCCTAGGTACGGAACACTGTTTTCATCGTCGTACCTACCTAGGCAGGACGATTAAAGGAGTGTTATAGCTGTTAAGATAGATAGATAAAATACTCTATATTATGAACATCATAAATATTTCAGAAATACTTGTAGAAATTTTACAAGGGGCGGTCTTGTCGCTTAAAGGCGATCTTTTAAAGACAACCTTTGGATAGATTAAGGGAGTAGGAGAGACATTACTGCAGGGAGTCTGTGGTGTACCGTTTAGATAATAATATACAATAACATACATACATACATAAAACATAAAGTAAGTAATTAAGTAGTTGGTGTGACTCAATGGAACCAAAATCGAAGCGGTAACTATAAGAGAGTTAAGTTTCTTCACATTAGTCGTATCAGCGACCCTCCAAACTACTTATGGGTGAGCGACAGACAGTGTCAGTATGACAATGTACAAATGTTGCCAAGTCACAAAACCGCATAACTGATGCTGACATTACAAAATATGTTTTATGAGAACAATATTTTTACAAGTGTTATATCTAATATAGAATATCTTTTCACACACATTGTCATTTTTAGTTTCATAATGTCAGCTGCAATTATATGCCACGTACCGAGAGAATTTACCAGTAGAAAGCCCCATTAAACCTACCTGCATTGTAAATATTGTACCAGTTTAGTGCCAGGGTCTTCTTGCAAATGAAGGAAAACTCTACTGAACAGAATAGACCGGCTGGTATCATTTAATTTGTCTGCTATATCTCGGACTAACAAGTTTTTATTTGAAACCACAATTATTATTCTACTCTGGATTATTTTTTTAGAAAAAAGTCGGGAGGAGTGCTGCCAATAATGTTGTATATATAGTTTTTAATGGAAAATAAAAGCATTCTTTCTGTAAAATGTGTTTTATTATAACCCAATGTCAAAAGTTTACAGCACACGCAGGTAATCACAACATATTGTTACTAACTTTATCTATGTTAGGATAAGTACGGTCAGCACCGTCGAACAATACTCCTGTTTTGAAAAATTTTAATGATTGATCAAAATATTCATAACAAATCTGAACAGATATAAAATTTAAAGAGCTGAAAAGCAATGTATTCATGTGTCATTTTGTATAATTTGAGATAATAATACAATCAACATTGGTTAATAGACTTTACTGACTGTACATACACGATACAGATGTTCTATGTCACGAAGTCCGTTTGGCTATGAATGTTGTCAAGCGTGCACATGCACATTGTTTTTGTGTGCGTAACCTCGAGAGCGCTCAGTGTCGATCGGGACACGGTCCGGATCAGTAGTGGTTTTTAGTTCGCGCCAACAAAACGAAGAAGAGTTGTCCATAGTGAGCTAATATTTATTTATACGTTTTCAATTAAAATGTTATACAAAGATACTTAATATAGCAATAGAAGTATTTATAAAATGAATGTTTTTTTGTGTTATAAAATGTTTATATTACTTAATTAATTTGATTACATTTTGTTTTAGGGTCGAAACATGATAGCTAGTGTTTATCATTTTCTGCGAGAAGAATATGAATTTACAAAATCATTAATGGAACTCAACTGTGATTTGTCTCATTTACGAGACATTACACGCCGTACAGCTGAAGCTACGGGTGTGAGCCAAAAAACAGTTCAAAGAATATTAAAAGAAAAGAAGGAATTACCATCCACTTCATCAAAATTCACTTCACCTATGAAGAAAAGGAGAAAGCGAGATAATAAAGTGGATATAGATAATTTTACAGCCAATGTGGTTCGCAGTACTGTACAAGATTTCCATATTGTCCATAAAGAAATTCCAACATTAGCTAAGTTAAGAACAGCATTGAATGAAAAAATCGGATTCGAAGGTGGTTTAGAAACTGTTCGCAAGTTACTGTTGAAATTAGGTTACAAGTGGCGCAAAACAGAGAACAACCGTAAAGTCTTGACGGAGCGTCATGATATACAAATGTGGCGTTTAAAATATTAAAAAAAAATAACAGAGTACCGCTCTCAAAGTCGGCCCATTGTCTACACCGATGAGAGCTACGTCCTTTCGACACACGTGCGAAACAACACCTGGGCAAAAAAAAGGAAAGAACTCCGTTTTTAAAAAAAAATAGCACAGGCACTCGCTTTATTTTAGTGCACGCGGGAACCAAGGATTGTTTTATTGAAAATGCTTCCTTGGTTTATAAGGCCAACTCAACAGCTGGTGATTATCATTCAAATATGAGCTATGATAACTATGTAAAATGGCTAAATGAAAAGTTACCACCCAATTTACTTCCGCGCCCTGTCATTGTCTTAGACAATGCATCTTATCACAACACACGGGCTGAACGACTATCGACGCAATCTACAAAGAAAGCTTATATGCAGCAATGGCTCAGGGATAAGGGTATAGCATTTGATGAATCTCTTCTTAAATTGGAATTGTACGATACAATAAAGAAGTACAAAGCCCAACACGTAATCTACAAGATTGACGATTTTATAAAAAGCAAGGGTTTTGATGTCTTACGCCTTCCCCCTTATCACCCAGAATTAAATGCGATTGAAATATTTGGGGGATCGTTAAAAATTATGTCGCATCTAAAAATATCGAGCAAAACATGACGAATACGGAAAGACTGATCAATGAAAGTTTGGGCCAAGTTAGCAGTGAAACGTGGCAAAAAACTTGTGCTCATGTTGAAAAAATTGAAAAAGACTATATACTTGAAATATTTTGATCTCGATTTTGAATTTATAATCAATGTAAAGGGCTTGAGAACACGATTCCAAAAATATAACATCTATACATATAATAAAATCGTAGCGAAGTCAAAACTGTACATTGAATATTTTTGAAAAAAGTAATTGATGCTACGTGGTCTGGGAACGCTTCAATCTCCAGGATCCATCATCAGATCGTGACCAAATGACAATGGGACCGACTTAGAAGTATGCCCGTTTTCCTTTTCCATTAATGCGACATTTATTTTGAGGCTCACAAATAAATGAAAACCACTAATTCCAGTTGACATGGAATCATGAAAGGTAAAAAGCAAGGTCTCAAGGCACAAGTACAGGAAAAATTCCGAAAATCGTGAATTGTTGTAGTAACCCCGACTAAACGGGTTCGAATTGGCTGCAGAAACTAAGCTAGGGCGCCCAGACCATATGAGTTAGGTTAGCTTAGAACTGAAACCAACCGTGCGCGAGCCGTGCGAGCGCTACATCCCAGTTGGTCGCAGTCACTTGGCCATTTAGTATTTTTAGGACCCCAAAATAGGAATTATTCGAGGTTTACAGAGAGATGCACAATCAATGTACATGTATATTAGAGTGTTGAAGCTACTAGCATAAACCCGCGACTTCGCGAGAAAAAAAAAAAAACAAATCATTTCTGTATGGGCACCCCTTTAGGTCATGCATAAGCTATTCGTATATGAAAAAATATTTGGCCTAGGTCTTAAGGGGGAGGCGTGAAAATTGATTCGCTATTACAATGTATATATATTAATGAAGATGATAAAAAAAAATAGAAGCGCAACATTGGAATTACTAGAGGTTTGAATAAAAATACATGCCAAAGTAAAATATATTTCACAAAACTAGCAATATTTGTTATGACAACATAAATAGAACTTGAATTTTAATCTAAAAAAAATATAAAAAAAATATGGTACAAGGCGCGTTCCGAAATTGTATAGTTTTCTTATTAATTGCACATGAAATAAATAATCACCTGTCAATTTATTTCCATCATTTATATACTTTTTACACTTTATATACATTTTATATACTTTTTTCAAAAAAAAAAATCACTACTAATAAAGTAATTGTTTAACTAAACTAGTACAGGCAGATAATTTGAAAATATACACCAACACTACATCGGGATTCATCATCAACATTCGCAACAAAAACCAACTTTGCTCTCTTGTTGCACAAATAACTATTCTTGTGTTTCCTTCCTTCCTTATATATATACCTGCGTCAGATACTGTTATTACTACACATACATATCTACTGTTATTGAATGGGTTAGGTTAGGTTAGAACAGCGACCATTAACGCGCGAAGGCGAGCGAGCGAAGCGAGCGTGCCGCGGCAGCGGCCGCCGAGCGCCAGATGCCCTTTATTGCTCGTGAATCATTTGGGTTAGGTGAGGTTATAACAGTATGATGTTTCTTTCTCGCTTACTGCGTCTCCCTAGAAACAGTTGAGAAAATTAGAAGTCTTTTTACGAATACTTTAATTGTTCCGGTATTTCCTTAACTAATCTTATAAAAACTAGTTTGTAATGAATAATCCCAAAAACTACTGAATTCGGATTATTTTTGGATACAAAAGGTTTTATTTTTTATTTACGTTTAAATACTAGAAGAAATTACTTAAAGACTAGATTCTAACGTGAATAAAGTATAATCAACTGTGATACTTAATACGAGGAAAAAACAGAAAGACAGGGTTATGTTTTTCACTTGTATCTGGATATGTATGTGGTATTCTTTATACCCTCGAAGCATCCCAACGCCTGGATGGATATAAAACCATGAGGTGTTTATTGATTCCTCTAAGCCGTGCAATGGTTATAGGCTAGGTTTTGTTTAAAAAAAAAAAAAAAAATGGCGTATCTTAGGCGTCATCTTGAATATTTTTTTTTTGTACCAGGGCCATGTGGGGTATCAAAATAAAGGGCTTGAGAACACGATTCCAAAAATATAACATCTATACATATAATAAAATCGTAGCGAAGTCAAAACTGTACATTGCGTATTTTTGAAAAAAGTAATTGATGCTACGTGGTCTGGGAACGCTTCAATCTCCAGGATCCCACCATCAGATCGTGACCAAATGACAATGGGACCGACTTAGAAGTTTGCCCATTCAAACAAAAAAAATGTGTATCGTAGATCGTATTAATTCACAAAAAAATTAAAACTTCGTATGCAATAGGAAATTGCTACAGATCTGTCCTAGCGAATTTAAATCTGTGTGTGGACGTGAAATATTGAAGTCGCGCTATTGAAGTTGCTACGAGTGTAGCATAGCATTATTTTTCAGAATTTTACATTACTGGCCTACCCAGTCCCATCATAGAACCATTTCACTTCTCTCCGGTCACCTTGGACGAAATTAAAACGATCATCTTGTCCATATAGTCCAAGGCTATGGGCCATGACGGCATCAGTCGTAGTATGGTCGTTTGGATCCTTGATATCCTTCTCCTTTTGATTACCCATATCATCAACTTTTCGCTTGATTCCGGACAATTCCCATCCCTGTGGCGTATGGCCTATATACGTCCACATATTAAAAACTATTAAAACTCATTACTGCCCGCTAAAAGTTTCTTATAGAAAACACTACCTTTGGGTGTACTTAAAGGCGAACCAAGTCGTCCTTTTCGAATAGATGGAATGAAAAGTACTTGTATAGAACATTGGTTCGTAATTTAATATGAATAAAGAGCATAATTGCGTTTACAAAACCTTTAAAATAAAAATACTTGCATAGAACATTGATCCGAAAAGTAATGTTTATAAAGACCACAATCGCGTTTACAAAAATGAGATGTCGTCACGATGCACAGTGGTTCGAAATCGACGCTCCGTGGACATTGAAATCAAAATTTCTTTAGACGAGAAATAAAAATCGGAATGGCTTTATTTTAGTATTATTTATAATATTTGGTAATATGACAGCTATAGACAGCACCATCTCCGAAAAAAAAAATATTTAATATTTTTTTGTATGAAGAAAAACACAAAAGTCGTTTTTTCTCATAACTTAATAAAACTTAAAGCCTGCGGCTTACATGGGGTGTTGTCCTACATGAGGCGATTCCGAAATGCTATAACACGCACACCCATGCGCGCCGCTTCACTCACAGCAGAGTGTTGAATTTCGAGAAATTCAGTTAGAGATTTTTACGTTGATTTATGTGTGATCTTGAAAATATACAAAGTAATTGACTTTAGTTTGCTAATTTGATTAGTTATAATGAGAAATAATGGAATATACAATATAAAAATACTAAAAAAAACACTCAAATTGAGACTTACAATATAAATAGATTTTGCAATCTTTCTTATAATAATTTAATTCGGTGTTAGTAGATACACAGTTTGACTTCTTAATTAACATTAAAAAAAAAGTACAAAAACTTATAACTAATACAGAAAAATACTAAGAATAAGCAATTGTATAATTGAGAAATATATAAAATTTACACAAAAACATCAAACATTAAAATTTTGTCTACTGAGTTTCGTCATCGCTATCAAAGAATTCAAAATCAGAATCCATCATACTTGGCACCTCAACAAATTCAATGTTTTCCTTATCCATGGTATCCGGGTCAATTAAAAGAAGAGACTTCATTTCTTCAGTTAAATCATTTCTACTCTTATTTGTCAGTTTAGGTCGAATGCTTGACAAATATGGGTCTGAGGATACGATGAAACCATTAAAGATGTCATGGTTTGTCGCTCTGCGACAAAATTTCCGCGTATGATGTTCCCTGAGTTTTCTAAAATCTTTGTTTCGGGCCTCAGATGCCTCTTCTGATAGCTTTCCTATAGGCAAAATGTTGAAATGTTTTATTATTTCAGTTCCATGCAGCAGAAGTTTGTGGATACTGGAAGGCATGAAATACCAGCCATACAGTTCCACATACAGCTGCGCAGTTTCGTCGAGATAATTGGCAAACAAATCAATATTAATAGACTGTCCTGATGATACAACACGGAGAATAGTTGCGAATTTTTGGATGAGCTCCTGACTCAATCCAGTGATATTTGCAGTCTTCTCAGGACACTGGAAAAAATTTCTAGCCGTGTTGCCATCATTCGTGGTCCCAGCACCTTTATATAAAAAATACTGATATGAGAACATTATAAGATAAGTTTTATAGTATTACACTAACTAAAAAACCCTTTGATATTATACAAAATAAATAAATCAACTAACCTTGTTTTACGATATCCACCAGGAGTCCCATTTCCTCTCGAAATTTTCGCTGTATCGTCTGTTTGCGACTTTTCAAAGCTGCTTTACTAGCTTCATCTCTGGCTTGCCATTTTTTTAAATCTAATCGGTAAGCGATATGCAGCAGGCATTCCATGGATGTGATCCATGCATGCAAAGTCGACAAACCGTACTTGTAAATATCAGATGATACAGATTTCCTAAAATATGAATAAAAAGGTTAAAAGTGTTTTTCAATAAGAAAAAAATAAAAAAAATTAACATACATTTCCAATATTCAACTTACATGTGAATCTTCTCCAAATCATTCATTTCACTTGGTACAGCTTTACAGATGTCACATGTTTGCATCGAGGTTTGTGACAGGTGAGACGTTATTTTGCCATCTATCATGGTCATTAACATTGAATGTTTAACTTGTATATTATTTTCAATGATAGATGGCTTCAATGCTTTAATTTCAGCATCGATCAAACCCATTTCCTCCTTCATGTCCAACTTATTTTCGCTGACAAACTTGAAATAAATTTGTCTGCAAAGCATTGTAGAAGAAGGTTTTGGGTTTTCCCAGACCAAATCCTCACCACACATCAATTGCAAGGGTACAAAAGAGCTCATGAAAACACTAGAGTCGTCTTCATCTGCATTCATGCATTGCTTGTAGTTGCTTTGATTTGACGCACCATCGAAGCCCCATTTGCAGATTAAGATCAGTTCTTTATCTTGCAAATGGTCCAAGTTTAATGTTTTGGCAAGTCGAGTGACAGTGATGTCCAAAATAGCTTGAAGTTTTACTTTAACTCCTCGTTCGGTCACTTCAATATCGCTCTCAGGAGGATAGCATGCCTTCTTGGCATTTAAAACCGAATAATATGATGGGTACAAATCTACACCACTTTCTTTCGCAGTTTTCCTTAAAGTTATATACTGCCACTTCGACAATTTCAAAGAAATAAATATACCCAACGCTTTCTCTGCTGAATACTTGTTAGTAGTTGTCTTGCCTTTCAAAAAATTCTTGATCTCTGCTGCTTTTTCAGGATGCTCGGTAATATATTTTATTAAATCTTTCACGTCCTCATTCTCCTCACCACATCTCACTGCAGTAGCATATGCAAGTTCCTGAGAGTCGTGCGTTAAAAGTTCTTCTATTCTTCTGTTTTTGGCATAATTCTGAGAAAGGTTTTCTTGGGCTCCTTTTTAGTGTTGTAGTGCTAACAGTACATGTAGTTACTTTGGACGTGGATGCACCATCATTTATACCACTAGCACTTGAGGTTGAAGGTTCAACAGTATCAGTAACAGAGTCGATTGATACCAATCCAATTTCTTCACTTTGTACAAATCTGTCTTTAATGAAGTTGGGCCATTTGATCTCTTTTTCTAGCCATGTCTCATACTTCTTGACAAATGTATGCATTGTTCGATTACACGATTTCCAATTTCTATGCAAAACACACATATACACTTGACAAAACTGTTTTAATTTTTTTTATTTTTTTTTCAGACAAATTTGTCGCTTTGGTTAGAAGTGCTTCTAACAAAATACTAGGCTGCGAAAAGCAACTTTTTGTTTTCACAAATATGAATATGTCCAAATTTGTATAAAATCCTTCCATGATAATAAGTAAGTACGTAAGCAAGAAGTTAATGTTATAGCGCGAACAGTTGCTAAAAAAAACTAATGATTTTGACGATGTTGTCCCTATTTATATAAAAGTACCCTCTTAATCGTATCTTAATTAATAGTAGTTAGTTAAACACTTCGTAAAAATAGCCCTTAACTAATGTATCTTAACTCGTTAACAATATTTGCAATATGCACTAATGAGATGAGACTAAATTACCATCATAAGTTAATTAGCATGCATTAAGCATTGATTTCCTGCTAAACTTGAGATTACGAATAGCTTACATCAAACAATCATTACTATGTAATTATCGTTGCCCATTGGTATGTGCACCTATCCCAAAGATATCAAATAATATAGTATTAAATTCCTTCGAGAAATCCACTGAATTTCTTGAAGTTCATTACTCTGCTCTGAGTGAAGTGGTGAAATAATATATTTCTCAATTATACAATTGCTTATTCTTAGTATTTTTCTGTATTAGTTATAAGTTTTTGTACTTTTTTTTTAATGTTAATTAAGAAGTCAAACTGTTTATCTACTAACACCGAATTAAATTATTATAAGAAAGATTGCAAAATCTATTTATATTGTAAGTCTCAATTTGAGTGTTTTTTTTAGTATTTTTATATTGTATATTCCTTTATTTCTCATTATAACTAATCAAATTAGCAAACTAAAGTCAATTACTTTGTATATTTTCAAGATCACACATAAATCAACGTAAAAATCTCTAACTGAAGTTCTCGAAATTCAACACTCTGCTGTGAGTGAAGCGGCGCGCATGGGTGTGCGTGTTATAGCATTTCGGAATCGCCTCATGTAGGACAACACCCCATGTAAGCCGCAGGCTTTAAGTTTTATTAAGTTATGAGAAAAAACGACTTTTGTGTTTTTCTTCATACAAAAAAATATTAAATATTTTTTTTTTCGGAGATGGTGCTGTCTATAGCTGTCATATTACCAAATATTATAAATAATACTGAAATAAAGCCATTCCGATTTTTATTTCTCGTCTAAAGAAATTTTGATTTCAATGTCCACGGAGCGTCGATTTCGAACCACTGTGCGATGTCGCGAAATCAATGGTTTAGTCCCATCTCAAATGCCCAGCGCGCCTAAAGAAGTTTTCACTTCAATAAATATGTACACAGATTAGATAGTTTATTAGTTAGTGTCTACCTTAGGTATCTACTAACCAACTATAACTAGTATTACGTTGTTGTGATTTTTATGTTATTCTGATCGTTTTTAGGGTTCCGTAGTAAATAAGGAACCCTTATAGTTTCGTCATGTCCGTCTGTCCGTCTGTCTGTCTGGCGGCTTAGCTCAGAGACTCTTAGTACTAGAAAGCTGTAATTTGGCAATAAAATCGACCCATAATTCATGAATAATCGACCAACTTACATTTGCAACTTACTACAAAGTTAAGCTTGTTCTTGGGGTAAATCATGAAAAAATATCGCCGCGATTTTATTACATCCGTGAGAGCGTGGGCTTACTGAGTAGAAACATTTTTGGATTTGCATTTTCATCGTCTTGGGATACATAAATTCATCTCAACTACGGAACCCTTCATTGTGCGTAGCCCGACACGCACTTCACACTTTAATTATTATTCTTGAGGATGGAGCGCATAACCTCTTCGCCCCCTCCTCCCCTCCTCCATACTTCTCTATTAGTCAAATATATTAATATTACAAACGTTCGTAACTAAGCTCAACAATACCCAACAACGTCCCACTATTATACACCCATTAAATAAATTTGGTTTCGAATCTACCCTCAATTTTTATGTATTTTATGTTGACTAGTTTAAAATATTAAATCCAACATAGTGATTCTTCGACATTCGCTGTCTATTTCTCATTGCTATAATAAAAAAGCCAGCGGGCCGCGATAGGCCTGCGAACTGAGGGAAACTGTTATATACCGCGCTCATTCTGTTTGGATCATGCTGAACGAGTGCAATATACGGGTGAGTGTAATGAGTGTGTGTGTGTGTGTGTGGGATATGACTTTATAGAAGAAGGTCTCAAGTGCGACGAGTTAGGATGCGATTTTTTTATTTATTTCTCTTCGTTTTAATTAGGTAGCTTAGTTGTCCCTATGTTACTTTAAAAGCTCGTGCAGACCAGCGCGATATTGCGGGCGCTACAAGGGTCGCGCTGCCTGTCGCGCCCGCGATATCGCGCTGTTCTGCACGAGCCTTAAATCCTAGTGTGGTGTTATTGTTTTTAGGGTTTCGTACTTCAAAAGGAAAAAACGGAACCCTTATAGAATCACTTCGTGGTCCATCCGTTCGTCTGTCTGTCTGTCAAGCAAAGACCGTTTTTCTCAGGAATGCATGGGGGTATCAAGTTGAAATTAATATCAAATTCTTACGTAGGTCTACGGCCCATGGAGCTCTAAAAAATCAAGATCTAAATAAACGCAATAAGAGATACTTACGGTGATTTATGTGACAAAATTAAAAATAAAACAAAATTAAAACTATTTTTATTTCACATAGACCAACATGGGCACTTATGAAACGTCAGAAGCATATTTTGATATTCGCAAATAAATCAAAACCTTTAGAGTGGGTACTTTCCGTATACCTAGAATCATGAAAGGCGAGACACAGCACAAGACATTTTTTGGTCTCACAGCACGAGTAAAGGAAAAAGTTAATTTGTAGTTTTATCACATCATTTTTTATTTATTTTTTTGTGATTACAAACTTATATTTGCAGATGTAGAATTGACCGTGACGTATTTCGATGTATTTTTAAGAATGTATATTTTCAACACAACTTTCAAGTTTGTTCGTGGTATAAATTAATCCCAAAGGCAAATTACGGAACCCTTCATTGTGCGTGGTCCGACACGCTCTTGGCCGGTTTTCCCTTTCTGTATCGCATTTTTTTTTTGTTTCAGTAAATGCAAATGCAACATCTCGAATTTGGTAGCTGTGAGGTAGGCGGTAACCGGTGTGGGTAGCGGGGGACGACACGTCATTGAGTGAGGGCATCTGTCATTGACACTTGTCTTGCTTAGTGAAAAATAAACAGCGCTGTGACTGGTCTTTAGTGCGTTCATTATCATTTTTCTAAACTTAATATTGCTTCAAAATGCCACTGTCCCGTAAAACAAAAAAAGCTACCGTTGCTAAAAACAAATACAATACGGAATCTCCCCGGTCACATAAAAAACGCCTCAATGACATGAAAGGCAGAATGGCAAGATATTATAGCCAACTTTTGCCATATTCAAAAAAACTATTATCACAGAAAAATAATGCTTATAAAAGAGTTGGTACGCTTACAAAGGAGTCTGAAATCGATAAAGAAGAGAGGTTGAGTCGCAAAAGAAACCACAGTTCTTTTAATCGTGATAACGAATCGCCTTCGTCGCGAGCAGCTAGATCGAAGCGAATGAGGGAGTATGCTACATCCAGCAGGGTGGCTGAGTCACCCTCATCCCGAGCAGCTAGATTAGAGCGAATGAGAGAGTACGCTACCTTCATCAGGGAGACCGAGTCACCCTCATCCCGAGCAGCTAGATTAGAGAAAAAGAGGGAACAAGCGTCTGAAACATACACACAAAGGTCTCCTAATTCCCGCGAAGAAAGACTTTCGGCCATGAGGGACAGATGTCGTGCTCGAAGGCGGCTGCTGTTCAGTGGATTTGAGGAAGCGATATCACAACTGGCTGTAGTTCCTTGCTTTGTATGCAAAAAATTGCTATATCCCAAACAGTGCCATAATTTTACCGTAACCGCTAACATAACAGTGCTACCCGTCAACTCACCTGAACGTATAATTTGTTGCGATAGATGTACAAGGAAGCTAACAAAGAATCAATATCCTTCAAATGCATTTTGGAATAATATGACTGTTTCACCGATTCCTAAGGAACTTGCTTGTCTATTTGAAATTGAATTGAGACTAATATCGCGAATAAAACCATTTGTTAAAGTTCTGCGCTTGGGCGGGCGATACGGTCAGCAAGGGTTTAAAGGACAAGCCATACTGTATCCTCAGCAAATCGAAGAAGTGGGGCAACGGCTTCCTTTGTCTGGAGTTAACACGGGAATTGCTATCGTGACAGAAAGTCTTGATAATGTAACTGGAAATAAAAGGTATGGTGTAGATGCAGATAAAATTAAAAGAGCACTTTCATGGTTAGTGCAAAACAATCATTTGTACAGGAGTGTGCAGATTAATTTTAGCATTAGTAATGAAGAATTACATGAAAGTCTTTTACAATCAATAACAGTCTTAGAATCTCAGGGGGAATTTAATGTCATCAAAACGCCACAAACCAATTTTAAAGAAATAAACAATGATAAAAAATAAATTTTGCGTGGAAATTTCCATCAAGCGAATGAAAGATTTGGCCTTATGAGTGGACGTCAGTGCACAGCCATGGCTGCTACTGCTATTGCCTACTCTCAATTACAACCACTCCCACAATGGAATACAACTGACATTGATTGTGTTCTGTTAGCAGGAAATGCATACTTCATTCAGTGCTTGTCGAACTTGAACCACGAACCGCAGTACTTGAACACTGAGGAACTGTTGTCATCAATGTCTATCGCTGATGCCGAACTGAACTTGTATATACAACCCGATATTGTCGTAGGTATTGTAAATGCTAGTGCACCGTCTGATATATTAGAAGGATATTTTAATGGATTAAGAGCGGGGTTCGATTTCTTTTTCTTAACCCATGATAAAGGCATCGTTACTTGCGAAACCATGATTTCCGTTGCAGTAATGTATTTCAATGATGAATATTATTTATTCGACTCTCATGCTCGGGGCCCTAAGGGTCATATTGCTGGTAGAAATGGAACAGCAATGGTCATGAAGTTTATAAACAACGAGAGTATGTGCAATCATCTTGCCGTAGTATTAGGGGTGCGTGGTCAGCAGCAAGATTTACAATATTCTGTTACTGCTGTTAATGTAACGGTAGTTAGAGGCGATCTCACGTCGTCATCACTTAACGATGAAGTTTTATTTAAAACCACAATTATTATTGATCATTAGTTTTTTTTTCAAAAGATGTATACTCTGGATTATTTTTTTAGAAAAAAGTCGGGAGGAGTGCTGCCAATAATGTTGTATATATAGTTTTTAATGGAAAATAAAAGCATTCTTTCTGTAAAATGTGTTTTATTATAACCCAATGTCAAAAGTTTACAGCACACGCAGGTAATCACAACATATTTTTACTAACTTTATCTATGTTAAGATAAGTACGGTCAGCACCGTCGAATAATAAAAAAAATAAATTACGGATGAAAATATTCATAAAAAATCTGAACTGATATAAAATTTAAAGAGCTGAAAAGCAATGAATTCGTGTTTTTTCGTATAATTTTAGATAATAATACAATCAAAATTGGTTAATAGACTTTACTGACTGTACATACACGATATCTTATTTTGAGTAGAGTTGGTGTTGAGTCGGTAAATGAGAGCTTAACTGCCGGATGTGGCTAGCGAACCCAGTAGTGATATTCTGGTGTGACTGACACTGGCATGGCCACCATCAGGGATTTTTGATAACCCAAAAAATTGTCGCAAATTCGTCGAAATTTGCCGCCAAATATCAGAATTTGTCGGTCACTGGTTCAAAAGTTATATGGGTTTATAGGTGGCTGATCTGAGGACCATCTCCCCAACTTTGCCCAATTTAAATTTAACTTTGCTCAAAAGCTAGGGCACCTAGCGAAGATCTGTTTTCTCTCAAATTTTTTTGCTAATTAGTCGCAATTTTTCGCTAAGTCACAGATTTAGTCTGGTCTTAGTTTAGAAGATATGATGAGTTCAATTCTTAAGTATAGTCCAAGAGCTGAAACGATGAAATGATGTAATGGATTATTGAAATAATTTCATTTTACCTAATTTTATATGCTATTATGAACATTTTCTATATAGTTCACATTTGAATTAATATTCAATTAGTCTTTAGTTTTAAGTTACTAACAATAGTGATTTAAGTGCAAACATGTTTCTAACAATTTATGGATCTTTTTGTGTTATCCGAAATATAATGATTTTATTTATTTATTTGGGTTAGGTTAGTTGGGTTTGGGTTGGGTAGCATTTGGGTTAGGTTAGGTTAGGTTAGAACAGTGACCATTAACGCGCGAAGGCGAGCGAGCGAAGCGAACTTGCCGCGGGAGCGGCCGCCGAGCGCCAGATGCCCTTTATCATTAGTGAATCATTTGGGTTAGGTGAGGTTATAACAGTATGATGTATGCTTACTGCATCTCCCTAGAAACATCATTCAACCATCTTCACAGATAATTTTCTAATAAGTACGGAGGCGCCTCCGCGGCCCCTGTTAGAAGCGGCATTGTCAACACTTCTATTATAAACTAAGCGTGTTACCGTTTACTCGCACTACGACATGAATGACGTATAAAAACTGACGGCTTTTAATTATTATGCGTTATTATTATTTGCGTGTTATGATATTGCCGAACTATCCGGCAATATCATAACACAGGAGTACAATACGCGCCACGACAGATGAGACTTGACCGCGCCTCCCGCCGCTCCTTCCGCCGCCCCGATGACGCCCCGGCGCAGACTTCATACCGCTAAAGAGACCCATAAATCGTCTACTGCGCAAGTCAAACCACGTGGTGTGTCAAGTCTCATCTTTAATGGCACGCACTGTACTATTGCTGCTTCTCCAACAATCGAGGAGTTCTATAATTTCTTGCGAAATCGTGCTGACTTTTTAGAGACCTTGCAGTATCAATAATGTGTATTATTCTGAATGTTCAATTATAATAAAATTGATAAAAATTAGGTTTTAGTGACAGAAACAAATCGCTGTAAATCCGACTCCATGCATTCTTGTCTGCCCTACCCCTAGAGTGTAATTTAGAATCGCGTAAGCGTGGAGGGGCGAGGCGGCCAGCGAGTTGAGAAGCAGGTTGTTGTAACGCTCACCGCCGCGGCTGAGGCTGGCCGGCGAAACATATTTTAAATAGTTTCCTATAATCTCCGTTACAACTGTTTTTTTGAGTAACAAGAATCGTATTTTCAAGAATCGAATTTGAAGAGTTCTAATTTATCCAAATTAGTTTTGAATGTCAATCCATAGCTGTCAAGAGCATAACTCATAATAGAATCTACTAATGGCATGTATTAATAAGTTAACCTTAAAGCTTAGGTGATACATTTTATTTAATAATATTCTTAAGTTACTACAAATATAGTCCATGTGTGGGGGACCAAGAAAAGTTCTCATCTATTTTCATGCCAAGGTAAGTTACACAGTCAACTCTTGCAATAGGTCTACATTTACAGTCCAGTAAGTTGTTATGGTGGCACATATAATCATGGGTAAATAAAAGTGGAGTCGCAGTATGAGGTCGTAAATATGGCGAATGAATTAACATTAATTTAGGTTTATCAGCGTTTAATATAATGCCACTGTTATAGGCCAGCAATGGGGCGGTAGTTATTAATACAGTTTCTATTCCCTCCCTTATGTACTGGATGTACTTAAGCTTTTTTCAAGCACAAGGGGAATACACCGGTGCTGAGGCAAAGATTAAATAAGTATCTACGTTAGTGGGGGAACAAGCAACGTTTTAGAAACTTAGTAGAGATGCTGTCCCATCCAATAGCAGCATCAGTTTTCAGAGACCCGAGCAGCGCTTCGACCTCACTCTCATCAGTGTCAACCATCACAAACGAGTGTAAGAGTCAGAGTGCGCAGGTGTGGGATTAGTGGCATGCAGTGGGCCTTGGATATTACTATGGTGAGTAAAAAGCACTCGCAAGATTTCTGCCTATGTCGACAAAAAACTCGTTAACACAGTCTACCGATTGTTGGGGAGAAGCAAAAGGAACAAGTCAGTCAGTAGTTGGATTTTTTGTAACTTCCGTGTTTGGGAGAGAATGAGAAGAGAATAAAGAAATCGATCCAATGTATATAATGGCCTGTTTGTTTATATATAGCAAAGCATATAAAGCCTACTTAAGTTCTTACCTGTAACGTTCCCACTGCTGGGGCACAGGCCTCCTCTCTGTGAGAGGGACTGGGCCGTAATCCACCACGCGGGCCCAGTGCGCGTTAGTGGATTGGTTGGTTTTAATATCGCGTAGGTATTTTGCATGCAGGATGATAGAGACACTCGTGGCTAGGGAACAACCGCACGAGTCGATGAAGGTTAAGCTACGCTTGCCGCGGTTAGTCTGGATGGGTGACCGTCTGTTTAATACTGAGAATTTCTCCAATACTCAGTTTTGACCAGAGTGAGACTCACGTAACAAGATTATATAAATTTAAGAAAACAATTTAATTACAAGCAATATAATTTATTTTAAAAGTGCGAAATGAAATCTACAGTAGGTTTGAACATTGTGCATTGTTACTTAGATACAATATTAACTCTATCAATACAAAATCAGTCGAGAGGTGTAGTCCGACACCCGGTTGGAACGAAGTTCCTTTAGCTTTTGCAGTGTAACATTTTGACCGACACGACACTGTTACATAAAAAAGGTGTCGTGTCACTTATTTTGGTCTAGCTCTCATTCGCTAAGTGTGCAGACATGCGATAAAGAACTTCATTCCAAAAACCGTTTCCAATCGTCGAATTATTTAATCATTGAGTACTATCTCCAAATGGTGCATATTCTTACAGTTCCCGTATTCAGAACATCTCTTGTAAACTGTGACGAGCTTAGCAGGATCCCCATTGTTGTGATATTCATCTGCAAAATAACACAGTTTCATTATAAGGTTAAGGTTGTCAACTTATACTGAGATCGGACAAAGAAAATTATAAATCAAGTCGAAAATGGTACAAGCTTTTGAAATTATTCTTCTATCCTTGTCACGGAAAACGATCATTACACTGAATGGCGCGAAGTCACTAAGACGTTCCTGTGTTGTGACGTCAGATGCTACTAGTTCTGTCTCTGTCTAGCATAGACTTCAAAATGCATAAAATGTTGCAATTTTTGAGATATTTAAACATTTTTATTAATGTGTCTTTTTTTTTCTGGGTTTCGAAAAATCCACAAAAATGAAAATTCAGGATTGCTTAAATTACCGGATTACCTAGTAACTAGATGGTGATAGTGGCAGATGAGGGGTTCGAACCTAGGACTACATGCTCAGCAGTCGCGCTTCCGGCCACTGGATCAAAGAGGCAGTACAGTAATAAGTTAGGTAAACTTACTTTTTTGATAAACTTGTATATAGCTCCCTTCGAAGCTGGTCGGCTCGTGGTGACAACGTCTGAAATCACGAAACTACAGTCAGTCAACAGTAGTTCAATGAAAGACATACCAGTAACATAAACATAACATCACGCATGTAATCTCCGTAGGGTTGGGCAGAGGTGTACCTTAGTATAATTTCCCCTACCAAAAATCGCTCAACGCGCCTGAATAAGTTTTCGCTTCAAAAAATTTGAAATTGCCCTTCAATACCTATCTCTGTAACTAGAAGTTTCCCAGGTACGCTCCAGTCAAAACTATGATCACTCGCACTTCGTTGAACGTATTTTTGCAATAATATGTAGTAAGAGATTTAATTTATACAATGCAAAAGATAGTCTTACAATCTTCAGCAGGCCGAACGATATTTTCAAATACTAATCAATTAGTTTACGCGCTCTTGTGGTTGTGGAGTAGGACCAGCTTTACGGACAGCAGGACGTAAGCAGATGGGGCAGGGGATCCAACCCAGGAGCATCTGCTCATCACTCACACTTGCGGCGTCTCCTAGACCAACGAGGCAGTACCCACGAGCTACTAGTCATATAATAGGATTGGTAAACTTACTCTTTTGACTCGGTATAATAATATAATAGCTTCCATCTGTCTCTTTTTCGTATTCAGCAGTACCTCCATACGTTGACTGAGTAGCAACATCCGACTCCGTATCGGTGGTAATGGTGGTTTCGGTTGACGTAGTATAATCAGCTGCAATCACGAAACTAGTCAGGTGCTTATTCTTGATATGGCTACAATTTGGTCAGCGTCAGTTGAACAACAGTTTAAAGTTTCGAGACATGATTTGAATGATACTGTCTAATTATTACGTATTTTCACAAACATTATTGTTTGGTGTTAAATTAACCTGCCTGTAAAATAGATGCTTAACGCGAAGGAATTCGGATTGCTCGAGTTGAGATGTATTTTTTGTTAGGGTTTTATCACTAATCAAACATTTGAAAGCAAAAACATTTAGCTTTTTAATAGAAAATTAACTGCCTCAACAAAAATTATTAGTGTCATTTTTGTGTGCTGAAAGTGATATACTTAACCTAATTACCACAAAAAAAATGATTACCTAAATAAAATAAAGAACATGATTCTATATCATCATATCTTCGACTTCCTGACAGATTTGCATAGATATTTTTTATTGTTAATAGACAGTTCTAAAAAATATTTTAAGATAAATTTTAGGTGCCACTTACAAAAGACGTCAGAGTGAAAAAATAAAAATGATAAAATCAGGCATATTTATTTTTCTATCATAGCGATATCTTTTCTGTTTCGCCTTTGCAATACCTTGTCTATAATGTCAATAAATTTCAAAAACAAATTTTAAAATATTTTCATCACATCGTTTATTTTGGCGTTTTTCTGAAAAACCCAAATATTCTAATAAACATTATAACTATATTTTAAAGTATATTTAAGATCCGAGAGTTCCACTCTCGCATTCAAAATAGTTCATACTTTCGATTAATAGAATGCAACAGTGATATCCCTTTTTTGAGGCATTTTTCATATTGTGCACTGGTGCGGCCTACCGTCTCTACCTAGGTACGGTACACTCCTTTCATAGTGGTACCTACCTAGGTACCGTACACAATTTTCATCACCGTACCTACCTAGGTACAAAAGTGATATCCCTTTTTTGAGGCATTTTTCATATTGTGCACTGGTGCGGCCTACCGTCTCTGCCTAGGTACGGAACACTGTTTTCATCGTCGTACCTACCTAGGCAGGACGATTAAAGGAGTGTTATAGCTGTTAAGATAGATAGATAAAATACTCTATATTATGAACATCATAAATATTTCAGAAATACTTGTAGAAATTTTACAAGGGGCGGTCTTGTCGCTTAAAGGCGATCTTTTAAAGACAACCTTTGGATAGATTAAGGGAGTAGGAGAGACATTACTGCAGGGAGTCTGTGGTGTACCGTTTAGATAATAATATACAATAAAATACATACATACATAAAACATAAAGTAAGTAATTAAGTAGTTGGTTTGACTCAATGGAACCAAAATCGAAGCGGTAACTATAAGAGAGTTAAGTTTCTTCACATTAGTCGTATCAGCGACCCTCCAAGCTACTTATGGGTGAGCGACAGACAGTGTCAGTATGACAATGTACAAATGTTGCCAAGTCACAAAACCGCATAACTGATGCTGACATTACAAAATATGTTTTATGAGAACAATATTTTTACAAGTGTTATATCTAATATAGAATATCTTTTCACACACATTGTCATTTTTAGTTTCATAATGTCAGCTGCAATTATATGCCACGTACCGAGAGAATTTACCAGTAGAAAGCCCCATTAAACCTACCTGCATTGTAAATATTGTACCAGTTTAGTGCCAGGGTCTTCTTGCAAATGAAGGAAAACTCTACTGAACAGAATAGACCGGCTGGTATCATTTAATTTGTCTGCTATATCTCGGACTAACAAGTTTTTATTTGAAACCACAATTATTATTGATCATTAGTTTTTTTTTCCAAAGATGTATACTCTGGATTATTTTTTTAGAAAAAAGTCGGGAGGAGTGCTGCCAATAATGTTGTATATATAGTTTTTAATGGAAAATAAAAGCATTCTTTCTGTAAAATGTGTTTTATTATAACCCAATGTCAAAAGTTTACAGCACACGCAGGTAATCACAACATATTGTTACTAACTTTATCTATGTTAGGATAAGTACGGTCAGCACCGTCGAACAATACTCCTGTTTTGAAAAATTTAAATGATTGATCAAAATATTCATAACAAATCTGAACAGATATAAAATTTAAAGAGCTGAAAAGCAATGTATTCATCTGTCATTTTGTATAATTTGAGATAATAATACAATCAACATTGGTTAATAGACTTTACTGACTGTACATACACGATACAGATGTTCTATGTCACGAAGTCCGTTTGGCTATGAATGTTGTCAAGCGTGCACATGCACATTGTTTTTGTGTGCGTAACCTCGAGAGCGCTCAGTGTCGATCGGGACACGGTCCGGATCAGTAGTGGTTTTTAGTTCGCGCCAACAAAACGAAGAAGAGTTGTCCATAGTGAGCTAATATTTATTTATACGTTTTCAATTAAAATGTTATACAAAGATACTTAATATAGCAATGGAAGTATTTATAAAATGAATGTTTTTTTGTGTTATAAAATGTTTATATTACTTAATTAATTTGATTACATTTTGTTTTAGGGTCGAAACATGATAGCTAGTGTTTATCATTTTCTGCGAGAAGAATATGAATTTACAAAATCATTAATGGAACTCAACTGTGATTTGTCTCATTTACGAGACATTACACGCCGTACAGCTGAAGCTACGGGTGTGAGCCAAAAAACAGTTCAAAGAATATTAAAAGAAGAGAAGGAATTGCCATCCACTTCATCAAAATTCACTTCACCTATGAAGAAAAGGAGAAAGCGAGATAATAAAGTGGATATAGATAATTTTACAGCCAATGTGGTTCGCAGTACTGTACAAGATTTCCATATTGTCCATAAAGAAATTCCAACATTAGCTAAGTTAAGAACAGCATTGAATGAAAAAATCGGATTCAAAGGTGGTTTAGAAACTGTTCGCAAGTTACTGTTGAAATTAGGTTACAAGTGGCGCAAAACAGAGAACAACCGTAAAGTCTTGACGGAGCGTCATGATATACAAATGTGGCGTTTAAAATATTTAAAAAAAATAACAGAGTACCGCTCTCAAAGTCGGCCCATTGTCTACACCGATGAGAGCTACGTCCTTTCGACACACGTGCGAAACAACACCTGGGCAAAAAAAAGGAAAGAACTCCGTTTTAAAAAAAAATTAGCACAGGCACTCGCTTTATTTTAGTGCACGCGGGAACCAAGGATGGTTTTATTGAAAATGCTTCCTTGGTTTATAAGGCCAACTCAACAGCTGGTGATTATCATTCAAATATGAGCTATGATAACTATGTAAAATGGCTAAATGAAAAGTTACCACCCAATTTACTTCCGCGCCCTGTCATTGTCTTAGACAATGCATCTTATCACAACACACGGGCTGAACGACTATCGACGCAATCTACAAAGAAAGCTTATATGCAGCAATGGCTCAGGGATAAGGGTATAGCATTTGATGAATCTCTTCTTAAATTGGAATTGTACGATACAATAAAGAAGTACAAAGCCCAACACGTAATCTACAAGATTGACGATTTTATAAAAAGCAAGGGTTTTGATGTCTTACGCCTTCCCCCTTATCACCCAGAATTAAATGCGATTGAAATATTTGGGGGATCGTTAAAAATTATGTCGCATCTAAAAATATCGAGCAAAACATGACGAATACGGAAAGACTGATCAATGAAAGTTTGGGCCAAGTTAGCAGTGAAACGTGGCAAAAAACTTGTGATCATGTTGAAAAAATTGAAAAAGACTACTTGAAATATTTTGATCTCGATTTTGAATTTATAATCAATGTAAAGGGCTTGAGAACACGATTCCAAAAATATAACATCTATACATATAATAAAATCGTAGCGAAGTCAAAACTGTACATTGAATATTTTTGAAAAAAGTAATTGATGCTACGTGGTCTGGGAACGCTTCAATCTCCAGGATCCATCATCAGATCGTGACCAAATGACAATGGGACCGACTTAGAAGTATGCCCGTTTTCCTTTTCCATTAATGCGACATTTATTTTGAGGCTCACAAATAAATGAAAACCACTAATTCCAGTTGACATGGAATCATGAAAGCTCAAGGCACAAGTACAGGAAAAATTCCGAAAATCGTGAATTGTTGTAGTAACCCCGACTAAACGGGTTCGAATTGGCTGCAGAAACTAAGCTAGGGCGCCCACACCATATGAGTTAGGTTAGCTTAGAACTGAAACCAACCGTGCGCGAGCCGTGCGAGCGCTACATCCCAGTTGGTCGCAGTCACTTGGCCATTTAGTATTTTTAGGACCCCAAAATAGGAATTATTCGAGGTTTACAGAGAGATGCACAATCAATGTACATGTATATTAGAGTGTTGAAGCTACTAGCATAAACCCGCGACTTCGCGAGAAAAAAAAAATAACAAATCATTTCTGTATGGGCACCCCTTTAGGTCATGCATAAGCTATTCGTATATGAAAAAATATTTGGCCTAGGTCTTAAGGGGGAGGCGTGAAAAATTGATTCGCTATTACAATGTATATATATTAATGAAGATGATAAAAAAAAATAGAAGCGCAACATTGGAATTACTAGAGGTTCGATTAAAAATACATGCCAAAGTAAAATATATTTCACAAAACTAGCAATATTTGTTATGACAACATAAATAGAACTTGAATTTTAATCTAAAAAAATATAAAAAAATTATGGTACAAGGCGCGTTCCGAAATTGTATAGTTTTCTTATTAATTGCACATGAAATAAATAATCACCTGTCAATTTATTTCCATCATTTATATACTTTTTACACTTTATATACATTTTATATACTTTTTAAAAAAAAAAATCACTACTAATAAAGTAATTGTTTAACTAAACTAGTACAGGCAGATAATTTGAAAATATACACCAACACTACATCGGGATTCATCATCAACATTCGCAACAAAAACCAACTTTGCTCTCTTGTTGCACAAATAACTATTCTTGTGTTTCCTTCCTTCCTTATATATATACCTGCGTCAGATACTGTTATTACTACACATACATATCTACTGTTATTGAATGGGTTAGGTTAGGTTGGAACAGCGACCATTAACGCGCGAAGGCGAGCGAGCGAAGCGAGCGTGCCGCGGCAGCGGCCGCCGAGCGCCAGATGCCCTTTATTGCTCGTGAATCATTTGGGTTAGGTGAGGTTATAACAGTATGATGTTTCTTTCTCGCTTACTGCGTCTCCCTAGAAACAGTTGAGAAAATTAGAAGTCTTTTTACGAATACTTTAATTGTTCCGGTATTTCCTTAACTAATCTTATAAAAACTAGTTTGTAATGAATAATCCCAAAAACTACTGAATTCGGATTATTTTTGGATACAAAAGGTTTTATTTTTTATTTACGTTTAAATACTAGAAGAAATTACTTAAAGACTAGATTCTAACGTGAATAAAGTATAATCAACTGTGATACTTAATACGAGGAAAAAACAGAAAGACAGGGTTATGTTTTTCACTTGTATCTGGATATGTATGTGGTATTCTTTATACCCTCGAAGCATCCCAACGCCTGGATGGATATAAAACCATGAGGTGTTTATTGATTCGTCTAAGCCGTGCAATGGTTATAGGCTAGGTTTTGTTTAAAAAAAAAAAAAATGGCGTATCTTAGGCGTCATCTTGACAGGAGGAGACGCCCAGGGCGTCGGGAATCGCGAGGCGATTTCCGGCCACCGTAGGCGCGGGCTTGCGGGCGGTGAGCAATGGGTGGCTCACCGTCCGATAAGGACCAGGCCCGGGTCGACGGCGCGTTGTGTTCCACGCGCGCCTCAAAGAGATGTCAGCAGAATTGAAGGGGTCCACTAGGGCCGATGCCTGCCGGGGTTGCGAAGAAAACCGAAAGGGAGATCGTGGCCCCCGGCGACAGGGCAACCGAAGGAACACGGGTGGGTTTTAGTCAGTAAGAGTCTGACACGCCCTCTCGCTCCGCCCAGAGCGGGAGAAGTTATTTGATGATTTCCCACCCTCAAAAAAAAAAAAAAAAAGGCGTCATCTTGAATATTTTTTTTTTGTACCAGGGCCATGTGGGGTATCAAAATAAAGGGCTTGAGAACACGATTCCAAAAATATAACATCTATACATATAATAAAATCGTAGCGAAGTCAAAACTGTACATTGCGTATTTTTGAAAAAAGTAATTGATGCTACGTGGTCTGGGAACGCTTCAATCTCCAGGATCCCACCATCAGATCGTGACCAAATGACAATGGGACCGACTTAGAAGTTTGCCCATTCAAACAAAAAAATGTGTATCGTAGATCGTATTAATTCACAAAAAAATTAAAACTTCGTATGCAATAGGAAATTGCTACAGATCTGTCCTAGCGAATTTAAATCTGTGTGTGGACGTGAAATATTGAAGTCGCGCTATTGAAGTTGCTACGAGTGTAGCATAGCATTATTTTTCAGAATTTTACATTACTGGCCTACCCAGTCCCATCATAGAACCATTTCACTTCTCTCCGGTCACCTTGGACGAAATTAAAACGATCATCTTGTCCATATAGTCCAAGGCTATGGGCCATGACGGCATCAGTCGTAGTATGGTCGTTTGGATCCTTGATATCCTTCTCCGTTTTTCACCCATATCATCAACTTTTCGCTTGATTCCGGACAATTCCCATCCCTGTGGCGTATGGCCTATATACGTCCACATATTAAAAACTATTAAAACTCATTACTGCCCGCTAAAAGTTTCTTATAGAAAACACTACCTTTGGGTGTACTTAAAGGCGAACCAAGTCGTCCTTTTCGAATAGATGGAATGAAAAGTACTTGTATAGAACATTGGTTCGTAATTTAATATGAATAAAGAGCATAATTGCGTTTACAAAACCTTTAATTTTACGTTTAATTTTACAAAACGTTTAATTGACCGTGACGTATTTCGATGTATTTTTAAGAATGTATATTTTCAACACAACTTTCAAGTTTGTTCGTGGTATAAATAATTAATCCCAAAGGCAAATTACGGAACCCTTCATTGTGCGTGGTCCGACACGCTCTTGGCCGGTTTTCCCTTTCTGTATCGCATTTTTTTTTTTTGTTTCAGTAAATGCAAATGCAACATCTCGAATTTGGTAGCTGTGAGGTAGGCGGTAACCGGTGTGGGTAGCGGGGGACGACACGTCATTGAGTGAGGGCATCTGTCATTGACACTTGTCTTGCTTAGTGAAAAATAAACAGCGCTGTGACTGGTCTTTAGTGCGTTCATTATCATTTTTCTAAACTTAATATTGCTTCAAAATGCCACTGTCCCGTAAAACAAAAAAAGCTACCGTTGCTAAAAACAAATACAATACGGAATCTCCCCGGTCACATAAAAAACGCCTCAATGACATGAAAGGCAGAATGGCAAGATATTACAGCCAACCGGGTCCATTAGATTCGCAGCAAATTAGCTGTGACAGACACACAGACAGACAGACACACGAGCGATCCTAAAAGGGTTCCGTGTTTTCCTTTTCCATTAATGCGACATTTATTTTGAGCCTCACAAATAAATGAAAACCACTAATTCCAGTTGGCATGGAATCATGAAAGGTAAAAAGCAAGGTCTCAAGGCACAAGTACAGGAAAAGTTCCGAAAATCGTGAATTGTTGTAGTAATCCCGACTAAACGGGTTCGAATTGGCTGCAGAAACTAAGCTAGGGCGCCCAGACCATATGAGTTAGGTTAGCTTAGAACTGAAACCAACCGTGCGCGAGCCGTGCGAGCGCTACATCCCAGTTGGTCGCAGTCACTTGGCCATTTAGTATTTTTAGGACCCCAAAATAGGAATTATTCGAGGTTTACAGAGAGATGCACAGTCAATGTACATGTATATTAGAGTGTTGAAGCTACTAGCATAAACCCGCGACTTCGCGAGAAAAAAAATTAACAAATCATTTCTGTATGGGCACCCCTTTAGGTCATGCATAAGCTATTCGTATATGAAAAAATATTTGGCCTAGGTCTTAAGGGGGAGGCGTGAAAATTGATTCGCTATTACAATGTATATAATATATATTAATGAAGATGATAAAAAAAAATAGAAGCGCAGCATTGGAATTACTAGAGGTTCGATTAAAAATACATGCCAAAGTAAAATATATTTCACAAAACTAGCAATATTTGTTATGCCAACATAAATAGAACTTGAATTTTAATCTAAAAAAAATATAAAAAAATTATGGTACAAGGCGCGTTCCGAAATTGTATAGTTTTCTAGGCAAGTTCTCGCGATACGTTCGGAAATACTAACGGAGTTCCGGTAGTTTAACTAATTACTTATGGGATATTATTAATTGCACATGAAATAAATAATCACCTGTCAATTTATTTCCATCATATACTTTTTACACTTTATATACATTTTATATACTTTTTTCAAAAAAAAAAATCAATACTAATAAAGTAATTGTTTAACTAAACTAGTATAGGCAGATAATTTGAAAATATACACCAACACTACATCAGGTACGAAAATATGACAGTCACATTATCATAAATACTGACTGCACGGCAAATTAATTAGAACGTACATACATAATACATAGCAAAATAACTATCCATGTAACGTATGTATAAGCATCTAATAACTCAAGTCCTAAGTACCCGGAACCGAACTAGTTAGATTAGGTTAAATATTTTTACTCGCAATAAAAGGTTAGGTTAGGTTAGAACTGTGACCCCCAGCCTAAAACGACTAGAAAATATAGAATAAATATATTGTTGTCTTAGCGATTCGAAACGAAAGCCGTTAAAAAAAATAGAAACAAATGAACACAATTTTTAATAGTTTTTTTACAAAGAAAATAAAATCAAAACAAATAAGAAAAATAGTATGGCACCAAAATAACAAATTGGAAAGGTCTTACACCAACGGCGGCTCGGAGCAGAAAAAGGGGCGAGCATTGGTCTGCACTGCCTCTTATACTACCCAGCCGCGCGTAGGTCTAATCCCCCACTCTTCTCTTCTATTTTCTCCTATACGGCCTCTCCTGACAGGAGACCGTACTCGGGCTCCCATCTAGCTGCGTAGATCAGACTCCAGCAGCGGCATGGAGAGTCCAGGTCCAGAGTCAACCTCAGGCAGAACTTGGGCTTGCGGCTCGTCAGTCCTGCACACGTCGGGAGTACCGGTTGGTGGATCTTCAGATAAAGCGGCAGCTGAAGTACTGGGGAACGGCTCGGCAGGTCTCATCGTCTCAGTTCCTGCGGTTACGGGAGAGGACTCCTCGTTGTCCATGTCTGCGCCTTCAACACAATAAAATTACATCTTGTTAAGTGGCATAACACAAGAAACATCGTAACACACATGAATAAGTCATAGGCACTACGTTGGAAGATAGAGGCACTACGTTCGCATATCTTAATCCCTGGCAAGATAGAGGCACGACGTTCGCATATCTGCCCACAATAGTTAGGATAGAGGCACGACGTTAGCGTAACCTGACCATTGCATAACCAGAAAGGAAGCACGACGTTCGCTATTTCTGGGGACACATCTGTAAGACAGTTTGCAACATGTCTATACAGACGGTCAAGCTGCTTACCTTCAAAATAAGCAGCACACACTTCAGGAGTCCACTCCCCGCGCCACGGCACCATGTACTCTGCCGCGACCTGAGTCGACTTTCCGTATGACCCAGCCAGAAGTTGTAGGTCGTAGCGCCCATGTGGCAGTACCTTCGTGACACGGTACGGGCCACGCATGCCGGAGTCCAGCTTCCCGGTTGACTGAGCCTGTTTTCTGACAAAAACTAAAGAGTTTAGTTCGTAATCGCGGGGTGGTTTTCTCCCTTGGTTCACATAAGCATCTTGACTTTGCTGATTCTGCCTGAGACGCTCTGAAGTTCTTTGCCTGCTCATCTCACGCAATGCTTCCCTGTTAGGACTGGAACCTTCCAAGGCTACGTCGCGCACCAGACTTCGGATGAGAGGCGTCGCCGCGTCGATACCCACCAACAAGTTGAGGGCTGAGTATTGGGTGGTCCTGTGCTTGGTGATATTAAGTACCAGCTGAATCTTCCACATGACGCTGGGCCACCTTTGCTGCCGATAGTTTGCCTCGATGCGGACCATATTAAGCACTGTCCGGCAGTAGCGCTCGACTTGTCCGTTGGATTGATGCATCTCCGGCGTAATCAAGTGTGTATCACAACCCATTGACTTAGCCCAGTCAAGAAAGTCCGTGCTTTGGAACATGCGACCCCTGTCAGCAACAATTAATTTGGGAGCGCCAAACAGCGAGATTGTGTTTGTAAAATTACGTTTCAGTTCGTTAGTATCTTGTCGATACATTGGGTAAAGAAGGCAGTACTTTGAAAAGGCATCGATAACGATGAGAACGAAACGATAGCCATCGGCTTCTGGAAGCGGGCCTAGTACATCCATATGGATTGTCTCAAAGGGAAGTTCTGGTTTTTCCCATGAATGGATGGGTTGTAATGGGGCTCGAGGCACCTTTTTGTGGGAAATACACACTATGCAATGCGCGATGTATTTTTGGACAAAACCCCTTATCCCCGGGAACCAGAAGTGTTTTGTGATCAAATCAACAGTCTTGTCAACCCCCAGATGGTCGTGCTCATCGTGGAATACACGAAGTAAGCTGAGTCGATGCCCCCTTGGGATGTAGCAAAGAAGGCGGGAAGGCTCCCCAGTGGGTGAATACTTCGCATACAAGAGATCGTTTTTGACGACATAACGACTAGTGTCTAATTGTCCGTCAGTCAGTTTTTGGATGAGAGTCCGAGTCTCTTCATCGGCAACCTGCGCAACCTGTGCCCAGTTTTGTGGTTTTTGAACCGTGCACACATTGACAGGGTTCCGACTTAGATAGTCGGCGTGCGACATGAGTGATCCCTTACGGTACTCAAGGCGAAAGTCAAAATCCTGTAGGTATACCCACCACCGTGCCACACGAGGGAGCAAATCCTTCTTGCTCTTTGTAAGTTTCATCGCGTTGCAGTCGGTGACTACGGTGAAGTGTAGACCCACAAGATAATGCCTGAAGTGTTGCAGGGCTTTGACCACGGCGAGGGTCTCAAGTTCGTACGAGTGGTACTTACTTTCAGCTCCTTGCGTCAGCTTGCTATAGTAAGCAACCACTCGTTTATGACCCTCCTCGTGCACCTGCATCAGCACAGCTCCATAGCCAATAGAGCTGGCGTCTGTGTGGACCTCGGTCGGCAAAGAAGGATCATAGACTGCAAGCACCGGTTCACTGGTCAAGCAATCAATGATCTCCTTTCGAGCAGCCTGCTGCTCCGGTCCCCACTTAAAATCGACCCCTTTTCGCGTCAAGACCGCAATACGAGCAGTCTTCTGAGCAAAGCCAGGTACATACCGGCGAAAATAGCTGGCTAAGCCCATAAATTGGCGTACCTGCTTTACGTCCTTTGGTTCGGGAGCATCTGTCAAGGCTTTAACTTTACTATGACTCGGCCGCACCTGACCTTCACAAATGTTGCGACCTAAATACTCGATTTCCGTTGCAAGGAAAGAACATTTTTTCAAATTTAAGGAAAATCCAGCATTCGTCAAGGTCGTGAGTACCTTGCGCAAGAGAACAAATCCGTGGTCTATAGTTTTGCTTAAGATCAACACGTCATCGATATACACCAGGATCTCACCAGACTCAATAAATTCGCGAAGGGTCTTTCCTATTATCCGCTGATATACGACTGGGGCGTTCGCCAGGCCGTAGGGCATCTTTAAATATTCGTAATGCCCCTCGGGCGTAACAAAACCAGTGAGAGGGACAGACTCTTTTTCTACCGGAATCTGATGGAACCCTGTTGCCATGTCGAGGCTCGTAAAATACTTGTTTTGGCCTAAACGGTCTATGTGGTCATCAATTCGAGGGAGAGGGAACCGGTCCTTCATAGTGACATCATTCAATTTTCGGTAATCGACGCACATTCGGTCCGACCCATCCTTCTTCTTGACAAGAAGGATCGGGCTCGCGTAATCAGACTCCGACTCTTGAATGATTTCCTTGTCCAACAAATCTTTAATTATGTCGCGAACACGTAGTGTCTCGCTGTGCGAAAGTCGATAGGGTCGGTAATTGACCGGAGTGTTGTTGTTCAGTCTGATCGTCATACTACCCGTATTTACAGTGCTTGTGGCCGTACCAGATATAAAGTGCTGCGAGAATTCATTTATAATTGCCAACAACTGTTGCAATTGATCATCAACGAGAGGCGTGTTAATAGGAATCGACGGATCAGACTGAACGATCATCACCCGACTTGGATCGATTGTCTCTCTTTCAAGTGTTTGAGAGTCACGCGTGCGAATATACCGAACACCTTCTCTATTAAGGACGTCTGTTCCTACAATAATCGGGGTGTTCATGAATTCGGAAGCCATAATAAATAAATCGACCTCGAGTGTAATGCCATCGAATTCAATAGGTAACGTCACATAAGAAGTGCTTTCGAGTTCCTGACTCCCCAGTCCCTTCAATACGCGGAACGCTGGCTTGCGTGCGCAATTGAAATGTTTTACCACCGATGACGAAACAAGAGATATCGTTGAACCACTGTCAATCAAAACGTCTACCGGTACCCCTTGAATGACGGCTACAATAATATCATTGTTGCGGGTAGTTTGATTTTCTCGACATAGGTTAACTTCGTTCCTATCTCGTGACTCAGATTTTTGTTTGGCAAAACAAGTTTCAATTTTGTGGCCTGTTTTTTTTGCAAAATGCACATTGTTCGGGCTTAGTCGGGACAAAAGCAGGCTTAGAGTTTGACGAGTCAGCGTTAGAAATAGAAGGAGCTTGATCGACCTTAGGTTTTTTATTACAGTTCGCCTGTCTGTGACCCGACTGGCCGCACACAAAACATTTTCCGTCATCAAACCGTCGTTTTCGCGAGTTTACATTTGGATTGATTTTATGTTTACTGGCGGATAAATTTTGAGGGGTAGTAACACGAGTAGAACTATTTTTAGGCGTGCTGGACTTTACGTATATTGAAAAAAACTCAACCAAATCGTTCGGCAACAGCTTAGCGTTAGTTGCCGATGCTCTTATCTGTGGGTCAGTGATGCCGCGTATCACAATCGCCGATATTAACTCATCACTGAGCCCCCGAACTATACGAAGACGAAGTAGTGAGCGACGAGCGTAATCGGCGTAAGTAGGGTAACTATCAGAGTTAGTACTCATTACATCGTACAAAATATTCGCAACATCAGGAGTTTTTGGACACAAAGGTTTAAACTCCCTCTTAAAATTACTCCAGCTCCGATCACTAGACACCCACTCATTCAGCCACGTACGTGAGTCTCCCTTTAGGCAATTTCCGATTCGCGATAGGCACTCATGGTCAGTCCAGTTGTTAAGATTTTTCGCGCGGTCCACCTCCGCGCACCAGTCATCAATATTGTGTAGACCGGGGTCAAAATTCGAGATATAAAAATGATTTGACCTCACTACCGTATTTATCGAGCGAATGGCATCTACAATCCGATCAGTGACGGTAGACGGCGCGTTAATCTCACTAGCCACACGTTCGGAAACATCCCCCGTTCTATTCACATGCGACTCATCCGGCGCAGGCGGCGGCAATTCCGGCGTCCCGGAACGGTCGGCGCCACGTAAGCTTGACGCAGAACGATCGAGAGAGACCGAAGTTCCCCGACGATTCACTGAGGTAGGCGGCTGGCGCCGAGATGGCGGCGACGAGGCGCGCACTGGCGATGTTGTATTTTGCACGTTAGCCGGCTGGTTTTCTAATACTTTAAGGCGGGCCAACATCGCATCCATCTCGCGCCTCAGGCTACCTTCTGGAGTATAGTCGCGATATCCACTACGGCGACGGGATCGCTTACGCTCGCGAGAATCGCGATCGTAGCGACTTCGATGACGATTACGATCGGACATTTCCTTCTATTTATTCCCGATCCTATCGTTTCAAATCAATAAAAACAGAACAGCCGATAGGACAGAACTAGTTGGTTCTGATCCCACTTCTGATCTTAGCGATTCGAAACGAAAGCCGTTAAAAAAAATATAAACAAATGAACACAATTTTTAATAGTTTTTTTACAAAGAAAATAAAATCAAAACAAATAAGAAAAATAGTATGGCACCAAAATAACAAATTGGAAAGGTCTTACACCAACGGCGGCTCGGAGCAGAAAAAGGGGCGAGCATTGGTCTGCACTGCCTCTTATACTACCCAGCCGCGCGTAGGTCTAATCCCCCACTCTTCTCTTCTATTTTCTCCTATAGTTGCTTATTTAGTTATATTTTGAGTTGAGTGTTTTGATGTGCAATCAGTAATTTTGATTGGAATTCGGGTTATTTTTGGATACAAAAAGTTTAATTTTTTAATCGCGTTCAAATACTAGAAGGAACTACTTAAAGACTAGATTGTAACGTGAATAAACAACTGTGATACTTAATACGAGGGAAAAAAGAAAAAAAAAACTCATATTTAAATATATTCTATTATTTGAAAATGTTGCATGCCGTATGTTAAAATGTATCAGTGTTAGTATTACAAAAAATCATCTTATCTGTATACCTACATTTTAAGCAAATAAATGGTTTCTAATTCTATTTGTGTTGGTGATTCTAATGAACATAATTCTATAAATACATATTCGCACTAACTAGCATTGTCTTATTAAATAGTTGTCACAAAAACAATCAATCACTCTTGTTTTGTTTTTTATTTCTGCCATCTTGGATTTGGAAATAGGTTTCGTATACCCATGAATTATTATTTAAGTATCAATTTATTATTTCGCAAAAAAATAAACATTGTGATTTTCGGTTTTGATATTTTCCGAAGTTGTAATACAGAATGCTCAGTAAATCTTAGGTAGACGGGGTAGGCCTAACTAGTAAAAATTAGTTTGGGGGATTTTATGATATATGATGTTTTTTTTATAATATTCTGTTTAATAATGATATTGTAAGTTTTTTTACACGTCATTACACAACACACACGACATTCAATCTCCGAACTAATTGTTGCTACTCCTATAGAACATAATAATATTGGGCATTCTGTATCACAGGGATCCTTCCGTTTTGCCAAAATTATTTTGACAAAACTTCATTATCCAAACAAATTTTAGCAACCTTTTTTATACCAATGCAATGTTTTAAATGATTTTACTACGCACATTTTCATTTATTCAAATTTTTACACGGCAAAATATTACCAAGGATAATGTCACTAAGGCATCTGGTCTTTAATCAAATTATTTACTACAGCAAACAATCTTCAGACAATAAACATTTAGTCAAATGATTTGTTATGACAAAAAATATAAAGGCAAAAATAAGATTACATGATCTTTATGTGCTTGAATTTGTCTGAAACAAGTCAAATTTATGGCTACGGACGACGTACAAAGAACGAGCTGCTAACAGAACTGTAGGTTAAGTTAGAATCCATTTAATATTATATAATATTAATTGCAATGTATAGTTGTTAATTTCTTAGAGATTAGTGAAATTTGCAATGTAACACGCTTAAATCTTTTTTTAAATCGAAACAGCTAGGTTAGGTTAGGTTAGAACAGTGACCACACAACGGCCAGAAACGGTACTCCCTTTCTTCTCCTAAAAATGTTTTGTCCGAAATACATTATCTACAAAACGTTTCCTATAAATCTCCTAATTTTGCATGAAATATATGTCCTAAGTATTGTATTCTACAATTTGTTTTATTCTGAATGTTCATTTATAATAAAATTGATAAAAATTAGCTTTTAGTGACAGAAACGAATCGCTGTAAATCCGACTCCATGCATTCTTGTCTGCCGTACCCCTAGAGTGTAATTTAGAATCGCGTAAGCGTGGAGGGGCGAGGCGGCCAGCGAGTTGAGAAGCACTAAGCTGCGATGATGAGCTTTAAACCATCTGCGACGATAAGCTCGCGCGGAACCGCCGGAGCCGTGTCAGAAACGATGTCTGCAGCAGACTTTAAAAACATTATTATGATAAATAAACATTAAATAATTTTAATTTAGAACTTATAAATACATAAAGATGCAAATCTTTCGTCATTGACTAAACATTTGACTGAATGGAAATGGCAAATTGAAAACTGACGATACTAAATATTTGGCTTGTTTTATTTTGCGTAAAATATGTTATACGAACTGAAATATTTGATTTCATTAAAATTGCTAAAAGTACTAGTTGGTAAGCAAGTTATTGTTTAATCATTTATTTGCCAAACAGCGTTAGAATTATTTGTGAAGAGTTTATTTACTAAGTAATTATTTGGCAAATTAAATTATGCGGAATATTGGTTGGGAAGTGATAATTTGTACATTTTTGAAGTGAAAACTTCTTTAAGCGCGTCGGGCATTTTTGAGATGGGACTAAACCATTGATTTCGTGACATCGTGATGGCACCAGCTTTTGACCATTAAAAAGACACCAACGCGTTGATTACTACGGTGCCGATTTTTTTTTTAAGTTTTCACTTCTGTCGGCACTCCCGGAGCGCCACTGTTTTTTTTTTATATTCTAGAATTTATTCCCGAAGATTGCAGTCAGTAAACCTTACCTTGTTTTATATATATTTTTCGTGCTATTAAAAATACACCGCATTAAAGTTTGCTTTTATGCAGAAGGACGGTAGATTGGATATTTTTTTATTTTTCTTACTGTCATACAGCAAAATATTTATTGTATTTCAAAACTATTGCGATCTAGTTAGATTTCGGGAGCGCAAATGAAACGGAGTTTGCGGGGAAGTAAGAGTTTATTACGACCCGAGCTTTACAGAAGTTCATGTAAAACTAACTTAGCCTATCTTAATTCTAATACATCGCAAAACTTTCTCATAGACCGGTGGTTGGCCCACCCGCGGTCGCGCCACACGTCCTGTCACGTACGCCTAATCACAAAAGGTGCCAGGTCAGCGTCTAGACTCTACCACATACCACAGCGTTAGGCTGGGAACATAACTCCTCCCCCCTTAAATCAAAGTTATCGGAAAACAGGAGTTTTCCGAGAACTTTGTATAATTACAAATTAGAAACTACAATTATCACTTATGACAAAAAATAAAATGATCAAACTATTCCTATAATAAAGTCACAACTTGAAAATTGTAAAGTCAATCAAACTACACTATTTGCGCTGTAGCATGGTGCGGGTGACAGTTTCAGTAACATTTCGTTTCACTCTTGAAAGTTGCCGCGATTTACAATTTATGACTTAATATTTCAGTTGTACCACATTCGTAATATATTAAATAATTAATAACTGTAGTAAATTAAATTAAACCCAACCAGAATGTTCTAATCAAGAAATAAAATCAAATTGAATGAAAAATTAAGCAAAGTGTTATGCGTATAACGTAACGCCATAGACGTATTTAGTGATGGGATGTACTGCTACGATGGATAGTCGATATTTTTTATAATAAAAAACGTATATTGTGCGTAGGTCAATTTTTATTTTTAAAAGGTCTAATTATACAACAGAACATTTATAGGGTAAGGTTGCTTAAAAGGTTGCTAAAAAAAAATACATGTTATTCGTCTAAACTCATATCAGAGTCAGGAACATCTGAATTGTCACTCAATTCATCATCTGAATCTGTGACGGATATTATTAACGATGACTCAATTATGTTGTCAATATGTATGTCACGATCCCAATCAGACATAATGTCCCTTTTTGTTTTATTCACGACCTTCGACCAGTCTTCAGGTTGAACATTGTTGATGGCCTCTTGTAATAGGGCCAACATCTTATTTGCCGTAAATGGCGGCGAAGTATTATTTCTTGCGGCGTAACCTAAAAATAAACGAACTTATAAAAAAAAGTATTCAAATAATCATCAATCAGCCTAATCTAGTATCTGGTAATGTTTTTAAACTAGGTACATGCTACGATCGGAAAGCTGATTTTTTTATAAAGCTTCAAAATGGGAATTGAAATTAAAAGCATACCTTTTATTTGGGCCCAAATCAGCTCAATAGCGTTATACTGGCAATGGTAGGGTGGTAGTCGAAGGACCTGGTGGCCTTTTTCTTTTGCCATCTCGTCCAGAGCATAGGTAGGAGTTGGTGGCTTATGGCGTCGGACTAAGGCAATAAGCTCCGTCTTTAACATTTTTATATCTGCTGTAACTCCGTTTTCACTCAGCCACTTCACCAACTCGCTTTTGCGGTTGGATTGGTTTGGGGGTTTATTAACTTGCACCGAATGGTAGGGTGCGTTGTCCATTATTATGGTCATAGGCTCTTTTAAATTGTTTAATAGACCTATGAACCAATCTTTAAATTTTTCGTAATTCATCTCCTCATGATACTCCGTAGTTTTTTTTGACTTAAAAGCCAGCAAACAATCAGGGACGAATCCACTTGCTGTACCTGCGTGACAAATAATAAGGCGTTCGCCTTTGCCTTCCGGCACTTTGGTACACGATTGTGCCGTATCGTCGGTCCAACTTTTACCCACTGTGTGGTTGGCGTTTAGCCACGTTTCATCCAAAAAGACAACTTTGCTCCAATCACTTATGTTTTTGGCCTTCCTTAAAAATCTACATCTTGCTAGGGCAATGTCAGTCCTATCCATAATAATCTTTCTTTTGTTAACTTTTTTGTAAACAAAGCCAATATCTTTTATAACTTGCCGTAGCGAAGTAATACCTCCTTTGAACAAGTCAGCTTCTTTTAATGATTTTAGAAGCTTGAGCAATGTGGGTAGCTCCATTCTTCTATAATAATCATAAATATGATTTCTAATAGCAACCTTAGCAAAATCATCCAAATCTGTGATTGGCTTCACCTTGGTCCGCTTTTTGTTGGGTGTCGATAATTTATTTTCAAACATCCCATCTTGGCCAATTTTCTCACGTGTTATACGCGAAACAGTATTGCGGCCAATATCAAGAGCTTCGGCTACTCGTTCTACAATATGATTCAATGGTAACAACGGTCCATTATTTTGTTGTTCTCTTTCAAAGTAGTCTCGGAGGCGAACAACAAGCTCCCTGGCCTGACTACCCAAAACAGTTTTTTTTGTATGCTTAGGCATGGTAATAACAACAAACTCAACAAACTTATAACAAATAACAATTTAACAAAAATGAAAACAAACAATGAAATCGTAATACGTGTCACATTAAGTCACAATATAACGCGCTTGCACTCGTACTCGCACTCACAGCATCGCACGGGTAAACAACATGGCCGCCGCGCCGATGCACCATAGAGCAAAAATGTTGTCACGAAAAAAAAAACATAAACCCGATTTTGATTATTTTATATAAGTACAAAGATAATTATGTAGCCATAAAACATTTATATTGACAAGTTTATACACGTAGCACACACGTAGTTACACTGCACAACTGAATAATACACTAATTTTCATAACAATATTAAAGAGAACTAGATTCACGCTGCGAGTATCGTTAGCGATAAAAATGAATTGCATAACCTCACATCCCTACGTGGTACTGACAAATGTCAACGTCATACGGGCAACTGTCACCCGCACCATGCTACAGCGCAAATAGTGTAATAGTATAGGTCTTTGATTAACTTGACCGTCCTCAGGTTGTGCGGGATTATCCTCAACAACTCCCGCTCTTTACAGAATTTTCTTATAACATCTAAATACTTATATGTAATTACAGCTACTGACAATAAAATGACTACCGCGTATAAGACATAAAGGGCGACACTAACACTTTCACTTGTGGTTTCACTTTTCACTGTATTTGCACTATTCTTCAGAATATTATTCAGTTGGCGTATGTCATCCAAATTTACTCCGTTCAGATTTATAGGTTCGATCCTTGCTGCGTCACGAGTTAGATCTATCAAATCAGGTAAGTTCAATAAGGGAACAGGCATATAATCCGTTTGTAGCGAGTAAGAGCGCCGTCCATGTATTTGAATATTATCTATAGAGACATCACATTGTCCTCGTACCGTTAGCAGATATGTTCCTCGTATGCGTTCTTTTGTTTCATCATTATTACAAGTCTGTGATATGACTTGGTTGTGTTTTGAATACACTATCCAACTATTGGGACCAATTCTTTGAAGTTTCAGGGACTCAGATAGTATCTTACGTGGGAAACAGCGCGACAGATTGTCGTGGTATTTCATTAGTTCCTCAATGCAAGTTTCTTCCCCATATTGAATTAGTTTATCTTCAGAGCAGAGGTATTCTTTAGCGGTTATCTCTTGACACGGTTGATCAGTTGGACGATACCTTGACCCTTCTACTAGTAGGTAGGGAAATTCAGGAATAACAGCAAAGGTAAGATTTGAGGAATCATCTGAGATAGGAATGGAATACAGTTTATAGTAACTATAAGTTGCATTATAAATAAGTGGAACTTCGATTACAAAAGTTAATTCTTCATTCTTAATGTAAGCTTTTACAGATAAGGATTCTTCTATGTTTATTAAATTTCGTTCATTTACAGGGTACATTAGATTATCATATTGGCTTATATATTTTAACACTTTCAACAGTTCGCTAGGATTCATTACGGCCTTATGTAATACTGATAATTTACTGAATGCAATGGCCGTTTCAAGTTCGCTGAGTTTTATATCAAGTGTTCTAAAGTTTACAATAAATTGGTTTAGTAATCCGAAGACATAGGTCATATAAATTGAGTGATTATCTTTCTTAGTGAGATCGGTTCCAAGACCTTCAAGTAATTTAATGCGTGCGTCTATTATTTTTGTATTTTCATTGATTATTTCGGTAGAATTCAGAAAATGATCCAACATTTTAGATATCATCGTAAATTTGTTAGAAATTGCTTGTTCCTCGGTCTGAATACTACTGATTATATTGTCATATCTGACTGCATCTTCATGGTTAAGATTACCCGTTATAATTTTGATGATAGAGCCAAGAGGGTTTACAATACCACGTTTGAATCTTTTAGATGGAATTAATTGCTGTAATTTTTCTAGAGTCTCATTTTTTATGTACTCCACCTGTATTTTAAGGCTCCTGAACTCATCCGCATACGATTATTTTTAATATTATAATCAGAATATTTTTTAATATTAAAGGAAAGATCTGTACCAATGCATTGGAGGTTGATTATTTTAACAATAGACCATTTATCATATTGCATAAATGCTTGACCTAATTTCGATTAGATACAATTTCTATCGCTTGTCCTAATTTGCTAAAGGCATCGATTAAAGTTAAATAGTATTTTGATTTTATACTGAACAGATCTATAAATATTTCTGGGTTTGTGTGAGCTGCAGTACAGGTTTAATTGGTTTTCTGTCATACTTAGAGGTTTTACAACGATCACATGAGTTAATTATGGTGGAAACGGTTTCGGATAAATGTGGCCAATGATAATTACGACGGATTCTTTTAACAGTTTCTGTAATGCCGCGATGACAGGTCTTTCCTTCATGTAACTTAATCACAATGGCTTTCTGTTCCTGTTCATCTTCGACGTAAATAACGCGCTCGGTACATTCATAAAAATTAACCATATCTTTCTTAAATAATGAAATTATAATATTACTAAAGTGTTTTCTGTGTTCTGGATTCTCAAAATAAATGAAATATATAATTTTGGGTTTTATATATTCTTTTAAAAATGTTTTGATATGATCTTGATTATGAAGAGGCAAAAATACTTCCAACACTTTTTGTTTGTCCCTAGACAAGTCTTTTACGTGGAGCTCATTACGAAACCAGCAAAAAAACTAGTATTTGATTAGGTTTGGTGTCTATTGCTTCCTTCAATATCGGTATTCCATGGGATTCGAGATCTTCGGCTGAATGAACTGTTTGTATACTAGAAGGTTCAGAGGGTATAGGATAATTATTGGGTGATTGTTCCAAGTCTGTACGAGTATCGAAATCTAAATCTATGGTCATTGGGATAGCTGTTGCGGTTCTTTCAGAGTCGGAAACAGAAATAGTCCTTGAGTCATCAGAATTTAGTGTGGCCACGTCTTCTAAATAATTTTGAAGTCTACTTTCTTTTTCGTTTATATTAGCAATCATTGAAATGTCGTCGGAAACGTTGGCTTCTCCCAGTGCTTTAAGTTGAATTCGAGATAGCGCATCTGCAGTTACATTCTGTTTACCATTTTTAGATATGACATTAAAGTCATATTCTTGCAACTGCAAGCGCCAACGCGTTAGCTTGTTATTAGGTTCCTTGAGTTGATACAGCCAGACTAACGGTCTATGGTCAGTGTAAATATCAAATTTATGTCCGTATAAATAAGGTCTAAAGATCTAGTGCTTCCTGTATCCAACATAAATTTACCGTTTATGTCGGGAATGGTTATATAAGGATGTTTAAGATTAGCGTCAAACTTAAGTTCTATCATTTCGGGTGAACACGAATCAAATTTATTTGAAAATTTGGAACATCTTTTGCGACATCTTTAGAGTCTACTTTATTTTCAGCTGAATGCAAATCATCAGCCTTTTCAATAGCTTTGGGAATTTCAGTATTTGGGTTCTGATCCACGCAATCGTTGTTAATGTACATATTTGTATAGTCATAGTCACAGTATCCTAGATAACATATACCATAATCATTGTAATTGGGGTCATAATAGTACTGTTCATTACTGGTATAAAGCTCGTTAGTAGGAAAACTTTGTGGTTGCTTAACAGGTGCTGGAGCACTTCTCATTGTTGCGTCACGATCACCCAATAAATTGTTAGGGGGGCGGTGGCTCGAAGGTTGTGGAGCTCTATAGCCGAATTGTCCTACTTGAGGTCTATAACCGAATTGTGCTGCTTGGGGTCCATAACCGAATTGTGCCGCTTGGGGTCCATAACCGAATTGTGCTGGTTGGGGTCCATAACCGTATTGTGCTGCTTGAAGTCTATTACCGAATTGTTGAGGTTGTTTATTCCCAAGCTGCGGTAATTGCGGTCGAAAGCCTATTTGTTGATTCGGCATATTCGGACGTACAAAAACTTGGTTAGGTATACCGAATTTAAATTGAGTTTGATTTGCAGACAGCCTGTGGTAATTATGTTGCAATTGAGGTGCTGTAAAGGTAGGTTTCGGATTGTTTGAACTTGAATTAACGCCTTTTTCAGATGACGGCAATAACTGATGACCTTGTGGCCGATGTTGTAACATTTGGCTGCGTAAATTATATTGTTCCTGGAAATTAACCTCTTCAAGGACAAATTGTAAGGCTTCTTCCAATGTACTAGGATTTTTCAATCGAACAATCCGCACCATATGTTCCGGTAAATTGTACATAAAAACGTTAAGCGAAGTGTTATTATAAATTACTTTCTTAGCTTCTCTTAACGTAGCGGAACCGTTCTGATTAACCTTAGATATTAAAATAGCACGAATATCTTGTATACGGCTGCAAAATTCTAAATATGACTCATTTGATTTAATTTTTAGGGTTTCGAGCTCAATTGCCACGCATTCCTCACTTCTGGGATCACCAAAATGTTGGATCATTAAGATTTAAATTCAGAATAAGTTTCAAGGTCACCCTTTTCATTTAAAAGAGCCGCTGCTTTACCCTTTAATTTACTGTAATATTCTACATTAAAAATTCGTTTCGCTCTGAAGTCTCTTGATATTTTCCGATTACATATTCGTACTTTCGTAAAAATAAACTAAGTATATTAGTTTCACCATTAAATTCGGGAATTAATTTTAAAACATCTTGAGGTATCAAAGAATCTGGCAATTGCATCGGAAACGGAGTTTCAGAACGAACCGAAGGGGTCGCCCCTGCCGCCGCCGTCGCAGATAAAGGAATTTGACCTTGATTCATTTTAGACAACATTAAAATTAACAATGTAATTTAAATTGTAAAATTAAAAGATAAACCTCAATTTATATGTTAAATTACACCGTAGAATTAATAAAAATAGGCAGAAACATTAATGTTACTTTCCTCTTAAAAAAAAAAACTAAATTAAACTAATTCTAATTACGTCTGTGGCGTAGCCACAATACATTAACACACTATGTAATAGAATACCTATATAAGTACTTAATAACAAATATTTATAACTACATATATAACATACTAAATACACAAAATACAAACACAAACATTAAGCATGCACAATAATACATTACATAAATAACTAATATCAAACTTACCAGTACCGCATAGCCGCATCGTTGAGTCGTCGAGCGTCACCGCGTCGTCGTCGTGTCGCACCGGGTAAGCGTACACCAATTCCCGCTACTCACCGAAACAAAGGAAGTCTCGAACCATCGCCGGCGCAGCGACGCGCGCGCCCGCGCCCCACCAGTCCGTCTCGCGCGCTCACAGCTGACGCACGCCCGCTTGCTATACTATAACGCTTACGGTCGCCTACGCATATAAACTAATCTATTCGCATGTGCTTCTTATTGTTATTATTTGTGGTGAGAAATAAACTGTCGTTAAAGTGCCTGGACTGTTTTACTTGTGTTTCCTGAAGACAACCTCGGTCACGACGAGAAGACACACCGACACTCGCACCTCCTACATTGGTGACCCCGGATCTTGGACACAGCACGGAGCAGCATAAAAACCGTAAGCTAGTGAAAACAGTATTTAAAAATGTCTAAAAACGCCACGTCATCCGACAAACAAAGCGACGAAGGCGGGTCGTTTTCTACAGAGAAGACATTTATACCTTCCGACATTTGTCGTGTCGGGGTACGACTTCCGCCGTTCTGGCCCGAAGAACCTGCAGTCTGGTTTGCGCAAATAGAAGGAAGTTTTGCACTCTCAGGAGTCAGGGATGACGACACCAAATATAATTACGTCAGTGCCCAACTTGAAAACCGATACGCCGCAGAGGTGAAAGATATTTTAATCAATCCACCAGCCAGCGGCAAATATGAAAAGTTAAAAAGCGAGCTAATTAAAAGGTTATCCGCGTCGCGTGAGAAGGAACTTACCCAGTTGCTGATGCATGAGGAGCTAGGAGACAGGCGACCATCCGCGCCCAAGCATACCGGACGATTTTATAAAGACCGTGTGGACTAGCCGCTTACCGGGCAACATACAAATAGTCGTAGCATCACAGCCAGAGTCGTCACTTTCAGCACTCGCAGACCTGGCTGATAAAGTCCACGACCTCGTACCACCCGCGCCACAAGTGGCCGCCACAGACGCAGTTCCAAATTCAGTGATCGAGAAATTGTCTAAAGAGATTGCAGAGCTTAGTCGTCAAGTGCAGGCCCTCTCAACAAGAGATTCTAGATCCAGGACGAGGGATAGAAGCCAACGGGGAAGAAGCAACACGCGTTACCAAATCATAGGAAGTACCCCACCTGTATTTTCCACCACAGATATGGAGACAAGGCACGTAGATGTCTGAAACCATGTGATTATCAATCAGGGTCGGGAAAAGACAAAGGCAATCATCAGTAGCGACACATGATTGCCATAGTTCAACTACCGGTCGCTTATTCATAACGGACAGAAGGACAAAAACGCAGTTCTTAGTCGACACCGGGAGCGACATCTGCGTTTTTCCCCGCTCCGCCCTGAAACAAAGGCGACCGCGCACAACCGAGCTCAACGTCTTCGCAGCGAACGGAACACCAATCGCCATTTACGGCGTCCAACAAATGGAACTGGACTTAGGTCTTCGCCGCGCATTTTCCTGGCAATTCATAATAGCTGACGTCACCAAGGCTATCATCGGGGTCGACTTTTTATCGTACTACGACTTAATCGTAGACTGTCGTAATAAACGCCTGATCGACAACAAGACCAGCCTGTCAGCAACCGCAAATCCAGTTCCAGCATCTGATGCCATAACTTCAGTCAAAACGATAACAGGCGAGTCAAAGTACTTGAACCTTCTTCGAGATTTTTCGGAAATCACTCGGCCAGCAGGTACACATCGGATCATACGTCACAGCACGGTTCACCACATAAGAACAACCGACGGACCGCCCGTATATTGCACTCCAAGAAGACTTGCTCCGGACAAACTGAAGATCGCAAAACAGGAGTTCGAAGAAATGCTGAGAGTAGGGACAGCACGACCGTCAGAGAGCCCATGGTCGTCGTCCCTTCATCTCGCCGCAAAAAAGGATAACGGATGGCGACCATGCGGCGACTATAGAATGTTAAATGCACGAACGATCCCCGACCGATACCCCATCCGGCACATCCAGGACTTCACTCAGAACATAGCTGGCTGCCAAATATTCTCAAAAATCGATTTAATAAAGGCATATAACCAAATACCTGTTAACCCCGAGGATATCCCTAAAACGGCCATAACCACACCCTTTGGAATGTTCGAGTTCCCTTTTATGACGTTTGGTCTAAGAAACGCGGGACAAACGTTTCAAAGATTTGTGGACCAAATGACTCGTGACCTGGACTTTTGCTACACATACCTAGACGATTTTCTGATTTCCTCCCCCGACGAAGACACCCATTACCGTCACTTACGCCTCCTCTTCGAACGATTGAAAGAATACGGAATGGTCATAAACACTTCCAAATGTGTATTTGGGGCGGAAGAAGTAACTTTCCTCGGCTGTAGCGTATCTTGTGCTGGTATCAAACCACTGGATAGCAAGATCCAAGCCATTAAGGACTACCCTACCCCGAAAACCGTTCGAAAACTCAAACGATTCCTGGGGATGATAAATTTTTATCGTCGTTTCTTAAAAGACGCTGCCACAACTCAATCGCCGTTGCATAGTCTGCTCACCGGAACCATAAAAGGCAATCATCCCATAAACGTCACCGGAGAAGCACTCCAAGCATTTGAAGACTGTAAGAAGAGTCTATGCCAATCAGCTCTCCTAGCGCACCCAGACATGGACGCCAAACTAGCGTTAGTCACGGATGCATCAGACGTCGCAATCGGTGGAGCTCTACAGCAGCAGAAAGACGGGGGATGGCAACCTCTCGCCTTCTTTAGCCGTAAATTGAGCCCATCACAAAAGAAATACTCGCCGTACGACCGGGAACTCCTAGCGATTTACGAGTCCATAAAACATTTCCGACACCAAGTGGAAGCAAGACACTTCACAGTATTTACAGACCACAAGCCAATCTGCTTCGCATTCCAAGCCCACAAGGAAAAGTGCTCACCGCGTCAGTTTCGGCATTTAGATTATATAGCTCAATTCACCACGGACATCCAACACATACCGGGTAAAGACAACATAGTTGCCGATACTCTCTCAAGAATAGAGGAAATAGTACAGCCAGTCGAGTCAAAGAACTTGGCTGTTTCACAGGGTAACGACCCAGAACTAAGGCAACTCTTAAAAGGTGGAACTTCGCTAAAACTTGTCAAAGTAACAGTACCAGGAACAAAACTGGAACTTTACTGCGACGACAGCACGCCAAATCCACGACCTTATGTACCGAAAGAGCTCAGAAGGCAAGTCTACGACAGCCTACACCCACTCAGCCATCCTGGCGCTAAAGCCTCCGCAAAATTAGTGGCTCAGCGCTACGTATGGCCAGGAATAAATAAAGATTGTCGCGATTGGACCAAGCTCTGTCACGCGTGTCAACGCTCAAAGGTCACTCGGCACGTAACTCCACCGGTGGGCACCTTTAAACTACCAAACGGCAGGTTTACCTACGTGCACATTGATATCATTGGTCCATTACCCCTTTCGGACGGCTACCGTTATTGTCTCACCGCCGTCGACAGATTCACTCGATGGCCCGAGGCCATTCCCTTGCAAGATATCACCGCCGAAACAGTCGCCAAAGCTCTCGTTTGCAACTGGATATCACGTTACGGTTGCCCGACAGAAGTTGTGACAGATCACGGGAAACAATTCGAGTGTGCGCTGCTGAAACAACTTTCAGAACTAGCCGGATTTCAACGCAACAGAACCACTGCGTATCACCCTGCAAGCAACGGAATGGTGGAACGGATGCACAGACAACTTAAAGCAGCTATAATGTGCCATGGAAACCAAAAATGGACGGAAAGCTTACCTCTAGTACTACTAGGAATGAGAAGCGCCTTCAAAGAGGACATACAAGCGTCACCAGCCGAACTCCTCTACGGCGAACCCCTTAGACTGCCTGGAGAGTTTCTGCAGCCAATCGCCGACCAGCATACGACCAGTGACCTCACCGAATTCTCAGCACGACTGCGTTCCATCATGAACAATATTCGCCCTCAGCCAGCCGCAAGACACAGCAGACGTAACATCTTCGTGTACCGAGACTTACCTTCTGCTACTCACGTTTACGTCCGAGACGACACCGTGAGAGGATCCCTCCAGCCGGCGTACACTGGGCCATATCTAGTCCTGCAACGAGGCACAAAAGTCTTTAAGCTACTGGTTAAAGGAAAAGAACAGACAGTATCGATAGAGAGGTTAAAACCAGCCTATATACTTACACCAGATACTCGTCCAGAGACCCCTCCGCTTGAAAATGAAACACCAAACCCTGTAAGCAAAGAGAAAGAAGTAAGAATTACTCACTCAGGAAGAAAAGTGAGATTCCCTGACTATTATCGCCCATCCTAGGATGGTCTCAAGGGGGGAGTCATGTGGCGTAGCCACAATACATTAACACACTATGTAATAGAATACCTATATAAGTACTTAATTACAAATATTTATAACTACATATATAACATACTAAATACACAAAATACAAACACAAACATTAAGCATGCACAATAATACATTACATAAATAACTAATATCAAACTTACCAGTACCGCATAGCCGCATCGTTGAGTCGTCGAGCGTCACCGCGTCGTCGTCGTGTCGCACCGAGTAAGCGCACACCAATTCCCGCTACTCACCGAAACAAAGGAAGTCTCGAACCATCGCCGGCGCAGCGACGCGCGCGCCCGCGCCCCACCAGTCCGTCTCGCGCGCTCACAGCTGACGCACGCCCGCTTGCTATACTATAACGCTTACGGTCGCCTACACATATAAACTAATCTATTCGCATGTGCTTCTTATTGTTATTATTTGTGGTGAGAAATAAACTGTCGTTAAAGTGCCTGGACTGTTTTACTTGTGTTTCCTGAACACAACCTCGGTCACGACGAGAAGACACACCGACACTCGCACCTCCTACACGTCTATCACAATAATAGTGTAGGGAATGAGGAAGGATGTAGAAGGTTACTCACATGCCAACCGCTTGATATATTATCACCATCTCTGCTAACCCACGTAATTTGCGCGTTATCTAAACTTATTTATTTGGTTCGAAGATTGCCCAATACAGAACGCCTCACTGATTTTAAGCACGACGACTATACGTATATAATCAGTAACCACTCGCGAAACACAGTCCACGCGTTCTCATGTATTTCACAGATTTTCACAATTGACTTTTCGCGGAGGAAAACTGTTTGCGGCAATCCTACCGGCTGCCACAGTTAGATTTCGGGAGCGCAAATGAAACGGAGTTTGCGGGGAAGTAAGAGTTTATTACGACCCGAGCTTTACAGAAGTTCATGTAAAACTAACTTAGCCTATCTTAATTCTAATACATCGCAAAACTTTCTCATAGACCGGTGGTTGGCCCACCCGCGGTCGCGCCACACGTCCTGTCACGTACGCCTAATCACAAAAGGTGCCAGGTCAGCGTCTAGACTCTACCACATACCACAGCGTTAGGCTGGGAACATAACTATCTCGATATATGTTATGGTAATTAAAATGACTAGGTACTATAAATTGCAGTACATTCTTAAGTTCTAAGGGTGGACAAAAACTTTGTGCAAATGGATTCATTCATAACAAAAAAAAAAAAAGATCACACATGTAATAAAGTAAACTTAATTAGATTTGTGAACGAAAACGTGCGGAAAAATTTATGTGTCGTGCTGTAAGAATAGTCAACATGGAGATGATTACAGACTGTGGTTAAAATATATGATGAGTAACATAATCATGATCCGGAATAACCGGAACCAACACGGCTGTCCGTGGCATCTATAACTGATAAAATCAAAACAGATTCAGAAAAAAAAAAACAGCTGGTCCATACATTTTGACCACGTTGGTCACTGTTCTGCTGTTTCAGAATCATGTACTGAATCCATGGTAACAGTTTTCGCGTCGATGTCCCGGCCGCCGGGAGCTAGATCCCCTCTATTGTTGGTGAATCATTTGGGTTAGATGAGGTTATAACAGTATGATGTTTCCTGATATTTACTTATTCATTACAGAATATTGGCTGAAAATGAATAAATATGTAAATTGGGTCAAATGAAAATTATACTAAATGTTAATAGAGCAAAAGAAGGTTATATGAAATATAACATCTGATCACATGAAATTAAGTAATTTGTTTTTATAACATATGAATTATATCAAGTGAACATTATTTCATGTGATATTTTATACTATCTGTTATTATGTCGTATATTACATGGGTGTGTAACTTTGAAATAATAACAAAAGCTCTAAAAATTTCATTTATACTTTTTTTAACGATGAAATGATATAATGAATTATTGAAATAATTTCATTTTACCTTATTTTATATGCTATAATGAACATTTTCTATAGTTCACATTTGAATTAATATTCAATGAGTCTGTAGTTTTAAGTTACTATCTAACTATTTAGATTTAAGTGCAAACATGTTTCTAACAATTTATGGATCTTTTTGTGTTATCCGAACTATTATGGTTTTATTTATTTATTTGGGTTAGATTAGTTGGGTTTGGGTTGGGTAGCATTTGGATTAGGTTAGCTTAGAACAGTGACCATTAACGCGCGAAGGCGAGCGAGCGAAGCGAGCGTGCCGCGGGAGTGGCCGCCGAGCGCCACATGCCCTTTATTGTTCGTGAATCATTTGGGTTAGGTGAGGTTATAACAGTATGATGTATGCTTACTGCGTCTCTCTAGAAACAGTTGAGAAAATTAGAAGTCTTGTTGATGTTGGGGTTAGGACCTCTGCCGGCCGGAATGTCACCGTGAAAACTTAGCTGAAGTGAAGCTCACTTCAGCTCATTGACACTATTGACAGATGACTTTACCTAACTAAGTTTTCACCGTGAGATTTTAACAGAATAGACCGGCTGGTATAATTTAATTTGTCTGCTATATCTCGGACTAACAAGTTTTTATTTAGAACTACAATTATTATTGATCATTAGTTTCTTTTCCAAAGATGTATACTCTGGATTATTTTTTTAGAAAAATGTCGGGAGGAGTGCTGCCAATAATGTTGTATATATAGTTTTTAATGGAAAATAAAAGCATTCTTTCTGTAAAATGTGTTTTATTATAACCCAATGACAAAAGTTTACAGCACACGCAGGTAATCACAACATATTGTTACTAACTTTATCTATGTTAGGATAAGTACGGTCAGCACCGTCGAATAATACTCCTGTTTTAAAAATTTGAATTATTAATCAAAATATTCATAAAAAATCCGAACTGATATAAAAATTTAAAAAGCTGAAAAGCAATGGATTCGTGTGTCATTTTGTATAATTTTAGATAATAATACAATCAACATTGGTTAATAGACTTTACTGACTGTACATACACGATATCTTTATTTTGAGTAGAGTTGGTGTTGAGTCGGTAAATAAGAGCTTAACTGCCGGATGTGGCCAGCGAACCAAGTAGTGATATTCTGGTGTGACTGACACTGGCATGGCCACCATCAGGGATTTTTGATAACACAAAAAATTAGTCGCTAATTCGTCGTAATTTGTCGCCCAATATCAGAATTTATCGGTCACTGGTTCAAAATTTATATATTTATATGAGTTTATAGGTGGCCGATCTGAGGAGCATCTCCCCAGCTTTGTCCAATTTAATCTCAAAAGCTAGGGCACCTAGCGAAGATCTGTTTTCTTCCAAATGTTGTCGGTAATTAGTCGCAATTTTTCGCTAAGTCACAAATTTAGTCTGGTCTTAGTTTAGAAGATATGATGAGTTCAATTCTTAAGTAGGTTTAGTCCAAGAGTTAGATCGTAAAGTTTACGAAAAATCTTCGATCTAGCTCTTCTTCGATCTAGCTCCACGGAATGGTGTATGTGTACACATATTCGTTAGTAGGAAACTGACAGGTGTCAATAACGCATTCTCTCACGACGAGTTGGACTGTATCATGTTTCATTGTGTTCCTTAAGAGTCCTATTACATTTTTTTACGGAAATTCGTAATTTTTGACGTTGTAATTTTCATTAACATTATGATATTTTAATTATTTAATTACAATAACGATAGTGCCATTCTCTTTCTTATAAGTTGGAGTTACACATTATTTTCAAGTGATTTGCTGAATTGACGCGGAATATATAGTACTTTAATTTTATTTATGGTAATTTTTTCTTATTATATTGAGAAACGAAAACTAATGAAACGTATTCATTGTAGATAGAAGTTTTATACCTTATTAGTTTATTTGATAAAATTTTGTTTATTTGGAATATAATGGACGCTGAATCAAGTTATGTTTTTCATTTGTATCTGGATAATATGTATGTGGTATTCTTTATACTCTCGAAGCATCCAAACGCCTGGATGGATATAAAACAATGAGGTGTCTATGGATTCGTCTAAGCCTTGCAATGGTTATTGGCTAGGATTTAATTTAAAAAAAACAAAATGGCGTATCTTAGGCGTCATTAGGTAATATTTAGAATATTTTTTTTTGTACCAGGGCCATGTGGGGTATCAAAATCAAGGGCTTGAAAACACGATTCCAAAAATATAACATCTATACATATAATAAAATTGTAGCGAAGTCAAAATTGTACATTGAATATTTTTGAAAAAAAAGTAATTGATGCTACGTGGTCTGGCATCGATTCAATGTCGAAAAATATTTTTTACCGAAGACACGACTACAAAGAAAATTACTTTGATCAGTATTTAAGTTTTTTGCTACCGACTTCCGAAATTAAAGTTATTTTTCACTTTGTAGTTTGGAAGTCGGTTGTATTTTTGGTATTTTTTTTTTGTTTCACTTTTTATGTGTGTTGATCCTAGGTGGACACCTAGGATGGCTTCCTCAATAATTGGAGACATGAAAAGAATTGAAAAGAATGGAAGGAGCCTTTTTCCAAGGAATGATAGTCCAGGTTAGGACAAAAAAAAACATAGGTATAGCCCGATGCAAACTTTATGGCCGCTCCTGAAAAAAAAATAAAGGTAAATCCAAGATGGCGGCAGTGAAAATTTTCAAATTTCTCGTCATGGGTGTCGTTTTCAAAGTTTTCGAGGGTGCTAAAGCCGATAATGACATTAAAATGTAAATCCAAGATGGCGGTTGTGAAAATTTCACATTTTCCGTCATGGGTGTCGTTTTCATAGTTTGTGAGTGCGCTAAAGCCGATAATGACATTAAAATGTAAATCCAAGATGGCGTCTGCGAAAATTTTGAAAGTTTTCGTCATGGGCATCGTTTTCATAGTTTTTGAGCGTGCTTAAGTCGATAGAGAAGTTAAAATATAAGTCCAAGATGGCGGCTGCGAGAATTTTGTTTCTTTTTTAAATCATACGTGAGAAGGAACTTCGTTCCGAAGAAAATATATGAAGTTTATCTCGTTGTATTTTTTACCTTTAGTAATATGTTCTCGCTGCTGAGGTGAAAAGTTGTATGTGTTACACATGACCTTAGTTATTTGCATCTCGTTTCTTTGAATCCCTCGCTGTGCTTAGGATTCTAACCTAGAATCACTCGCTACGCTCGTGATTCAATTATAGAATCCTTCGCTTACTCGGGATTCGTCATCAACATTCGCAACAAAAACCAACTTTGCTCTCTTGTTGCACAAATAACTATTCTTGTGTTTCCTTCCTTCCTTATATATATACCTGCGTCACATACTGTTATTACTACACATACATATCTACTATTATTGAATGGGTTAGGTTAGGTTAGAACAGCGACCATTAACGCGCGAAGGCGAGCGAGCGAAGCGAGCGTGCCGCGGCAGCGGCCGCCGAGCGCCAGATGCCCTTTATTGCTCGTGAATCATTTGGGTTAGGTGAGTTTATAACAGTATGATGTTTCTTCCTCGCTTACTGCGTCTCCCTAGAAACAGTTGAGAAAATTAGAAGTCTTTTTACGAATACTTTAATTGTTCCGGTATTTCCTAGACTAATCTTATAAAAACTAGTTTGTAATGAATAATCCCAAAAACTACTATATTCGGATTATTTTTGGATACAAAAGGTTTTATTTTTTATTTGCGTTTAAATACTAGAAGAAACTACTTAAAGACTAGATTCTAACGTGAATAAAGTATAATCAACTGTGATACTTAATACGAGGAAAAAACAGAAAGAAACTCATATATAAATAAATTAAATTATTTGAATTAAATTATTTTAATTATCTGATCAAGTTTAGTTTGGTGTGGTTGTTATCTGCCCCAACATTTGGAGACCACCGACGTGATTAAATGAAGCTTGATGATCTGGCGGCGGCGTGCTTGGCGACGTCGACCTCTATGCGTGCTTAAGTGAAACACGAGGCGAGCTGGTGATTGGAGCTCCGCTACTAAAAAGACTCACCTACCATAAGGTCCTGTGTGTAGTGATTGGTGTGCATACAGGAAAGTACGCCCAATTTTAGTATACTTAACCTAATAATACCTTTCCTTTGAAAATGCTTATAGCCGAGTTCTGTGCACCAGTTTCCCTCTTAAAACTGTATATGGAGTCAGATAATTACTTAATGATAATTTCTTGCTAGGTAGGTACCTACTTATTTGATGAAAACTATACCTACCTAACTACTATTCTATTTTAAAACCGTCACCATTATTGTTGGTGACCTTTTTGAATTTGGAACATCTTAGTGTTCAGCGCCAAAGAAATCGAACGTAAATATTGAAGTATATTTAATTTTTTTCTTTATTTCTTTATCTTAGATGTTTTCGTATAACGAAAACGATGTTTAACAATTGAGGTTAAAGTTATAACCTCAATTTTCGTCGATAATTTTTCAATTACAATTTAATAATGTTATTCAAACAATAATTGTTGGAAAAAGTGATGAGATTATAAAGTTGGAACCTTGTAAATAATGATGTAATGAACGTGTTAGTAATTTTCTTTAGTGACTTTTGCGTAAGAATTTAAATTAAACAGGGTTTGTTTACAGTTTTATCAGATACTCTTGGAACAGATAGTTACTATAATGATGGTATGTGTGTGTACCTTTTGCATTTCTTAGTCTATGGCTCTACCTAGAAAGCGTTCAAACATCATATTGGTATCTACATACAGCGCTGTAGTAAGCTGGATGCAAGCTGCATACATAATGTTCAGTTTGCATGCGATTGTTGCCTGTATTACTCGGTCAATAATAAGGGAAGACATGCAACCAGCGAATTTATATGAATTGCTATTGTGAACTACATTGTGGATGACGGTGGATGTTGAATATAAAATATGAGAATATTTTAACGCGTTGGCTTCATTATTGTGAAGAAAATATTTCATTTTTGTTATCCTAATCATTCGTATCGTAATCGTTTTTGTTAAATTAACAACATTTGTATATATTTTTGTAATTACGTTCCGAAAACGGCTCTAACGATTTCGATGAAAGTTTCAATATAGAGGCTTACAAGGGGCGAAAAATCGATCTAGCTAGGTCTCATTTCTGGGAAACTTCGTTTTCTCTATTTTGACCCGAGCGAGCTCGGTCGACCAGTATCTGTTAAACGCCATTGTAGAATGAATTGTACCGAGTATTTCATTTCCATTTGATCTGCATTTCATCTTGGTAAGATATTTTGCAAGGGCGATAAGGAAACAATACCCTTTGGAATCCATTGCAGGTTGGACTATTGTACACCTCTGCTTAGCTCTTCAAGGAAAACAGTCGTGATTTTATTTACGGGTTGTTTCAGAAGTTAATTACGAATGCGTAAGCATAATCAGTCTATAATGTTCCCATTGCTGTGACACAGGCCTCCTCTCTGTGAGAGGTAGTGGGTCGTAATTCACCACGCGGGCCCAGTGCGGGTTGGTAGATGTCACATGTCTTCGATTTTTTGGTTCTAGGACATGCCGGTTTCCTCACGATGATTTCCTTCAGCGTTTCGAGAGCAGTGGTGATGAAACTATTTACACAAATTAAAGCGCCTTCTTGGGTTCGAACCCACTGACTCGTAAGGCAGTGCCGCTACAACTGGGCCACCACTGCTCTCGATAAGTACGGATGGCCTCCTCTTACGGCTGTACCCAATCACCTATCTATCACCAGTTTCGGCATACTGGAGATAGAAAAACCTATTTATCTATGGTTTTAACGTCCGTCCCAATAACCTATCAGAGAATAAGACCCTTGTGAAACGGAATTGTGGGACAACTTTCTGTTGACATCTGTTTTTTACTGAAAATAGGTTTTTGGGTTCGGCCGTTAATGTAAAGACCCTATAGGCGGAGTCTAATGACATCAACGTATAGCAACGTCATTACTTAACACACTTGCAAATCGCCATAGCTTCATTTTCGATAGCTCAATCATTTGTAATGTTTGAAACATTAGATGCACTTACACCATTAAAAGTGCTACTTTATTAGGTATATACATTCTCTGTTTTACCATCTAATATTAAATTCATTCATTAGTCACTTTTAAAACCAACCGCAGGAAGAAACGATCTGACCTCATTCCAAGACCACAGGGAGTGTTGCAGGCAACATTTAGCTCAAATTTAATACGAGGTAAGTCTTATTTTTCAGTAGCATAACTCTCGTAACGTGTAACATACATAACAATATGAGTTAGCATGCGTCGTCACTATAACTTAAGACTGGGCAGCCCACACGTAACTTTGATAATAAATTCTACCCACATCTCCAATGTTGGGTACACTCGACAAAGCTGGCTGTGGACCACCTTTGACCCTTTGCCTTTAGTTGTAAGGTTCAAAAATGGTTGAACAGAGAACATTGCCGACTGTACGTCTTATTTTGAAGAGTACTTCTGGTTTTCTTGACAAAACAAGGTTTTAGATTTGTGGGAGAATTTGGGATGAAGGACTGCTAAATGGGTGAGGAAAAACAAGATAATCTGGTTTGAAAAAACAAAACTCATTAGCTCATTTTGGCTTACTTCCTGCAGCTAATACTTAGTTCTGAACAAGATTTGTTATTTATAATACACCTCAATGTATATAAGTTTAAGATATGAGCAGAGTTCTCAGCCTGTTCTAAAACAAAGAACAATCAATGGAACTTATTCGCTCATTTGTGTTTTCTTCAAAGGAGCAAACAAAATGAGCTGATTCAATTCTTTAATCATTACAAAGTTTAAACTTAACTATTCAGCAAGGAAAATCCAGAATTCTTGAATTGAAAAGTGCTCTATTAAAATCTACAGACAATGATGTTGGAAACTCTATTGTATGCAAAAAACTTCTCTAAGGGCTTAAAAATATGTAGCACCAATTCTGTACCTAGTACTTATACTCACAAAAGTGGAGTTGAAAATTTCTTCATCATTACATAAAGTGGTAACAGGTGCCCTGAGCAAAGTTAAATAAATAATAGTGCCTTTAGCAAATCATTTCGAATCGAATTTCTGAAGGTTAAGGTCAAACAGTTGAACTTAGTTCAATGACAGGCTCAGTTTCACTGGCTTCATTATTATTGTTTATTTAGTGTTCAGTTTTTCAGTTTTGTTTTTTGCCCTTTACTCTATTGTTACAGTCGCTTCATATTTCAATGTCATCAGTAGAGGGCCAAGTCTGGACTATAAATACTGAAAAAGATTTTGTAATGACGTTAGTATATCATTATTTTATGACGAAAATAGTAATAGGAGGTAGATGTTTTGAAAGATTATGGGTCGTAGTTGAAGCTGTTAATAAAGATAAATAACGTTATTATTATGTTCAATAAAACACGAATTAGGTAATTCACTGTTTTATTTCGTGGATAGCATAAGCACTAGGTAGTCTTACACTGATGCGATATATTTTCACATGTGGGGTACTTGTGCAAATCTTATTAGTCAAGAAGATTTCCAAGTACCTACATTAAACATACACAACATACCTTTCCCCTAGGTATGCATGAACAATGTAAAAATATAATTGAAATATAAACAAAACATAAAGCATTATAATCTTCTCAATTCAACTAATGTAACAATTAATTAAATGGGAACAAAAGCAATTTTAAACACATAACATTACACTAAATAGTTACTGTGGCTAGGCCTGACATATGGTGACTTTGCATAAGATGAAACTTTGGTCTTCAGTTTTCCACTTGGATATGTGGTCTCTGCCCCACTAGGTATCCCAAGCATCTCGGCCCATTCCTCCGAGCTAGGAATTTGGATTATTTGTTCATCAACTTGACTTGACTCTTCCACCTGCTCCTGTATACTTTCTTCCTTTTCCTCTTCCGGTTCCATATCCTCCCTGTCCTCCTCTCCTGTTGTTAAGCTTGATGGCTTCTTCTGAATCAGTTGATCAATATGTCTGTTTACAACATTTCCATTGTCTGATGTCACCTGATAGCTAGACGGGCCATCCTTACTTGTTATAGTGCCTGGTAACCAACGGGGCCCTCTTCCATAATTTCTGTACATCACGCATTGACCAATGTCCGTTTCTCTGCGTTTCCTTTGTGCGTTTTTGGTAATTTGTTGCTCGACTTTCATGTGCTATTTATTGACTAGATGAATACTGTCCAATAAAGTCCTTAATCGTCTGTTCATTAACAGTTCTGAAGGGCTCTTGCCTGTTCCTGAACATGGCGTTACCCGCAGTCCCAGTAACATGTTAGGTATCTTCACATCCCATGACACCTCATCCATTTTGCGTAACTTGTTCTTAACTGTCTGCACCATTCGTTCAGCCAATCCATTTGTAGCAGGATGGTATGGTACTGTCGTGATATGCTTAATTTTATTAGACTCCAGAAATTGTTTCATTTCAGCTGAAACAAATGCTGTTCCATTATCTGAAACCAATGTCTCACATAATCCGTGTGTAGAAAATAGCATTCTTAGATGCCGAACCACAGTTTCTGTAGTCATGCTACTTACTACAAATACTTCAGGCCATCGTGAATATGAGTCCACAATTATCAAAAAGACTTTATTTTGGTATGGACCAGCAAAATCAATATTTATGCGAGACCAAGGTCTTGTAGGTACTACCCACTCGCAACTTGTCTTGGGAGGCATGTGCCTATTTTCGAGACACTTGGTGCAATTGTTCACCAATGCCTCAATGTCGTTGTTTAATTCCGGCCACCACACATAGCTTCTGGCCAAAGCTTTTGTTTGAACTATACCACTGTGTGCCCTATGTAAAACACGTAAAATATCCTTCCGTAGCGGTGGTGGTACCACCACGCGACAACCCAGCAAGATACAACCATCATGTAAGGAAAGTTCAGTACGATGTAACCAATAACTGTGCAGAGCTTCCTCTGTGACTTTAGCTGGCCAACCAGATAACACGTAATGCATGACTCGTGATAAAGTCTTATCTGTTTTTGTAAGCAGCTCGATCTGATTAACATCAACTGGAAAGTCTTCGGGAGCCTCGGCCATCAATAAAATATCACAAAGTTGCTGTTCAGGTTCCTCTGGCACCGGTTGTGGCCAGCGACTGAGACCATCTGCATTTCCTATTTGTTTACCAGGCTTATACGTTATATCATAACTATGTGAAGTCAAAACAATTGCGATTCTAGTTAATCGGGGCGATATAATATTGGGTATTGGCTTCTTAGGATCAAAAATACTGACCAGTGGCTTGTGATCCGTTACTATTGTAAAAGTTCTTCCCATTAGATAGTTATGAAATTTTTGAATTCCGAACATGATTGCTGTAGCTTCTTTATCAAGCTGAGAGTATTTACGTTCGTGTGAATGTAATGTCCTAGAACTCATAGCGATTGGTCGTTCTTGCCCATCCTGCATCACATGTGACAATACTGCGCCTACACCATACTCTGAGCTATCGCATGTGAGTACTAAGGGTTTATTTAAATCATAATGGACTAAAGTAATGTCTGACGATAGTAACCGTTTCGCTGCGTCGAAACTTTCTCGTTCACATTCTGTCCACTGCCACTTGCGAGACTTATCAAGCAACCTATGGAGCGGTTCGAGGACAGTAGCTTTATGAGGTACGAACCTCTCATAAAAATTGTACAACCCTAAAAAAGCCTGTAGCTGCTGAACACTCTGTGGTTCTGGAGTTTTGACAATCGATTCCACTTTGCTAGGAGCCGGATGAATCCCGTCGGCGTCAATAACAAAACCCAGAAATTCTACACATTCTTTAGCAACCTTACACTTACCTGCATTCAGCCGCAGGCCAGCCTTTTGTATGCGTTCTAGTACAGCATCCAGTCGTTGACTCATATCTGTCAAGGTATGCCCACTTATAATAATGTCATCAATTAGTACTGCGACGCCTGAAATACCTGCCAGTAAAAATGTCATTAACCTTTGAAAAATGCCTGGACATGCTTTTACTCCGAACGCCAGCCTGTGAACAGTGTAAAGACCTTTACATGTATTTAATGTTAGCAGTTTAGCCGTGTCTTCATCCACAACAACTTGTGTATATGCACGCTCTAAATCTAAAGTAGTGAAGTACCTTCCTACAGCAATTGTAGCAAATACTTCATTAGCAGTTGGCATAGGGTAAGTATCTGACTCGGTAGCCTGATTCACCGTGCTGCGATAGTCTCCACACAGGCGAATCTCGCCTGTTTTCTTAACAATGGGCACCACTGGTGTTGCCCACTGTGAGTAAGAAACAGGGCGTAGTACCCCCTCAGTCATCAATCGATCTATTTCCTTTTCAACTCTGTGCTTAATTGCAAAAGGAACTGGGCGAGCTTTAAGAAACCTAGGAGTAGCGTCCGGTTTTAAATGTATAGTTACCGGTTCGCCTCGGTAAGTACCAAGACCCTCTTTGAAAACTTCAGAGTGTTTTTGTAACATTTCATTAGTCATTGATATGCCAGTATTAGACACAGAATTAATACAAACTTTTATATTAAGAGCGGAAAACCAATCACGACCAATTAAATTGGGGCCTGAGCCTCTAGCTACAATAACCGGTAAAACACACTTAATGTCTCTAAAGTTTACGTGCACTACTGTCTGACCGAGCACTTTAACCGGAGTCGCCGTCCAGGTACGTAGATTGTTGTGTACGGCGCGCAGTTCGGGGCGCGTCTTTGCGTTGCGCAGGCCTCTCCACGTGCGCTCGTTCACGAGTGAGAAACCAGCACCGGAGTCCACCTGCATAGTCACTGACATCCCATTCAGATGAACCTTAACATCATACGCTGGCACCCGCAATTGACTACTATCGAAGTTGTATATACCATTCAACTGAACGTGTGACTCATCCTCTTCTGTGAAATTGAATTTACTGTTCGAGGCTTTCTTCTTTGCGATGCAAACCTTTTCTATATGTCCTACCTTCTTGCAGTATCGACAAGTAACCTTAGCAAAACGACATTCTCCAGCATGGCGATCACCACAGCGGTAGCAACGTTTCATGTTTGTTTGCACTGCATTAATGTCCATGGGCTCCGGAGCTGCCGGCATGGTCGTCGATGTACTCGCCGTCGAATCGAATCCGCTTGCAACGTTGCTGGTACTCCCATTTACATTTTGTATCATGCGAACATCTCTTACCGCGCTTTCGGAAGACAACATAGCCTCAACCACATTGTCATAACTAAGTTTATCTCTTTTCAATAAATCATATTGCAGTCTGTGATCTTTCATTCCACACACGAGTCTGTCACGTAACATACGTTCTAAATCCGAAAAATTACAATCCGAACTAATCTTCCTCAGCTGAGCAATATATTCCGATGCTGATTCGCTTTGTTGTTGGTCACGTTTATAGAACTTACATGACACTGATATTTCGTTAGGTTTAGGGCTATAATGTTTCGTTAAAACGTTCACGATTTCCGTAAATGAGATATCACTGGCTTTTTTAGGTGTAATTAAAGCAAGAAGCGTATCAAACACTTTCGATCCACACACTGTGTAAAAGTTTGCTCTTAAACTTATGTCCAACACGACGCCATTTGCTTCAAAGCAAAATGTTAGCCTGTCTATGTAATTGTTCCAATTGTCTGTTTGAGAATCGAATTCCGAAAACTTCACTGCCCTACACTCCATTCTTAAAAGTTTATTCCTCGGAGCCACTATTATGTTCAATAAAACACGAATTAGGTAATTCACTGTTTTATTTCGTGGATAGCATAAGCACTAGGTAGTCTTACACTGATGCGATATATTTTCACATGTGGGGTACTTGTGCAAATCTTATTAGTCAAGAAGATTTCCAAGTACCTACATTAAACATACACAACAGTTATAATCCGATAACCTGGATTCTCTTAAGGTCGCAGAGGTTAAAGGAATTGCATTACATATACGTACTATAAATGGAACTGATGATTTGTGGTATTTACTTAAGCAAACAAGGAAGAATAATAGCATCATAAACTTAAAAAATACAAATAATTAATGTTTGCACACTGAATAACACTGTTAGAGAGTTAAAAAGGCTAATACAAATTTTCCGCTTTTCTTTTAAAATCTAGTGCAGTATAAAAGGCTAGCTCGTAAATCACGCTTCAAACCAAAAGAAAAAAGGTAATAACAGAATTTCCCTGGCTTTCCCATATTTTGCACAACTCCACAACTAAAACCATACATTTGGAGTGCAGACAATTCATTTTTCAAATAGCGGACCGGTGTGGTTGGGCAAGTTTCAGTCTCGGAACTTCTAAGAAAGTTGTTCATGAACTTTTGATATTCGTAGTCGAAGCCGTTCGTCCAAACCTAGTCTTGCTTAAATTCCATAATTCGAGCGTAAGCCGCTTAAGTTCGGTGGTTTAAATACAGATGGATAACTCTTTAAGGTTAAAGCTTTATTAGTGGATAAGTAAACAGAAACTTTAAAATAATATTGGTTTTAGAAATGAACTTTGGGATTATGTCAAATTCTCTTCTCAACGAAAATGGCCGCATGATATTTGCTCCAAACTCGATTACTTGGCATATTACAGCAACAGCTCTTGTTAAAGTTATTAGAAATAAATCAAAACGTCTGAGCGTAACCAGTAGTTGTTAAGTTGCAATCGTTATAAATCAAACAATATCGAATTATTACAAATATTGGTACAACATTAATCATTTTGCAATTATACCTATTGATAGTTAAGAGGCAGGTACGCATTACTTTAAAATGTTGTGTGAAACTAAACAAATATCTTCATCATAGATAAAATGCTTTATTGCAAACAAAACGAGTAGAAGATGCAATGCAATTTCAACCTTACAAGTCTTCAGAACACTTCAAAGAAATGAAAGACGCTCTTCAATACAGCGCTCTGCATTACAGTTCTAACAAATGCAAATGACACTATCATTAATGGCGGCCACTATGTTGCGGCCGTTGTTATGTGGCGGCCGTTATTTGGCGGACGTTATCTAGCGGTTATGTGGCGGCTGTTAACTGGCGGCCGCTATGTTGCGGCCGTTATGTGGCGGCCGTTAAATGACGGCCGCTATGTTACGGCCGTTATGTGGCAGCCGATATTTGGCGGCCGTTATGTGGTGGCCGTGAAATGGTGCCTCCTATGTGGCGGCCGTTATGTAGCGGCCATTAAATGGCGGCCGTTATATTGCGGCCGTTATTTGACGGCTGTTATGTGGCGGCCGTTATTAGGTGGCCGTTAAATGACGGCCGCTATGTGGCGGCCGTTATGTGGCAGCCATTAAATGGCGGCCGTTATGTGGCGGCCGTTAAATGGCGGCCGCTATGTTGCGGCAGTTATTTGGCGGCCGTTATTTGCGTCCGTTAAATGGCGGCCGTTTTGTGGCGGCCGTTATATTGCGGCCGTTATTTGACGGCTGTTATGTGGCGGCCGTTATGTGGCGGCCGTTAGATGACGGCCGCTATGTTGCGGCCGTTATGTGGTGGCTGTTAAATGGCAGCCGTTATGTGGTGGCCGTTAAATGACGGCCGCTATGTGGCGGCCGTTATGTGGCAGCCGTTAAATGGCGGCCGTTATGTGGCGGCCGTTAAATCGGCCGCTATGTTGCGGCCGTTATTTGGCGTCCGTTAAATAGCGGCCGTTTTGTGGCGGCCGTTTTTTGACGGCCGTTAGATTGCGGGCGGTATGTGGCGGCCGTTATTTGGCGGACGTTATTCGGCGGCCGTTATCTAGCGGCCGTTATTTGGCGGCCGTTATGTGGCGGCCGTTAAGTGGCGGCTGCTGTGGTACGGTATGGTACATTGGTTTCTCGCTTTCAAACACCCACACACAACATTTCTCACACATTTCTCTGGCGACTGTAATCTAATTCCAAGGGAATGTTTGTGTTGTTGAACAACCGCAGTGGAAACGGAAGTCAAGAAGGGGTGCAGGGGCTCGCGGTTTGCGGGTGTCTCGCAGGGAGGCATCCTGAGTCTTGGGTCACGTAATATATAATTTGGTTTAATCTAAGGCGTAACATGTGTTTAAAAGATGTTTTTAATGGGTAAATATTGTGTAAGTAACAAGTGTATGTGTATTTTTATGTTGGTCAATAAAATTATTATAATTATGATTTATTATGTCTGGCGAATATGGGTGCACAACCCTCTAATATAATAATGTTTTTGTTATGTATCTTTCTTTAGTCTTCATTAAATCTACAATTTTGTACCGTGCAAATTATTTATTTATACTTTTGTTATTTTTTCCTAAAAAAAAAAACAAATTCTCTTCATATTATTTAAAAAAATGACATGTTTTTTTTTAAATATTCTGTTTAATAATCATATTGTAAGTTTTTTTACACGTCATTACACAGCACACACGACATTCAATCTCCGAACTACACACATCAAAAGTGTCTAGGGATCAAGCATTTTTATGCGGATTTCTTGAGATTGAGATGTGGCTTTGTAATAAATTTATGATTATATAAATTTATATGGATCCTTTTTGGTGCATTTCATAATTTGAAACAGGAACTGTTAATCAAATTCGAGTAAAAGATGAAAATCAGCTGTCAATATTTTCCCTATAAAAACATACAACGCATTGAAGACATTATTAGTGCTACTGTTTCCCTACTACTGATTAAAACCAACGTTATTATGGAGCGGCGACGTCATTTAAGCAGGGAAGAAATGCTCAGAGCCGTGGGAATGATAGAAGCTGGTTCCCGGCAACGTACTGTGGCTTTAGCTCTGAATACAAGTCAGAGTGTTATCAGTCGACTTTGGACACGTTACCGAAGCACTGGTACCGTGGCTGAGCGCCATGGAGGACGGTATCGCTGCACCACACGGAGACAAGACCGATACATTCAAATCTTAACTCGAAGAGCTCCAACAATAACCGCCATGATGTTAGCCGTGAGGCTTCATCACTCTTCAGGGAACTTAATTAGCGACCAAACAGTCAGAAACCGCTTGCATGAAGTGAACCTTCATTCCCGAAGACCGCTACGGGTACCACCTATAGCAATGCACAATCGTAGGATTCGATATCAATGGGCTCTTGAACACAGAAATTGGGCAGAAGAACAATGGCGTTTCGTGTGCTTTTCTGATGAGTCTCGTTTTGGTATGAGACCGGATACAAGACGTATACGACACTGGAGAACCCCTGGACGCCAACAGCGATTAAAATCCTGCCAGGAAGTCCATCCTTATAGTGGTGGAACCATCATGGTATGGGCGGGTATTTGGATCGGCGGAAGAACTGAGTTGATTTGGATCAGAGGCAACCTCAACGCTCAAATTTATGCTGAGACGATTGTATCTGACGTCATCGTTCCTCTACAAGTGCAAATCGGTCCCTTATTTCAGTTAATGCATGATAATGCACGACCGCACACCGCAAGAGTTGTAAGACAGACTCTCGCCGCAGCTAACATCAATGTCCTGCTCTGGCCTGCTCAGTCGCCAGACTTGAACCCGATTGAGCATGCATGGGATATGCTACAGAGAAGAGCTCTGCCGAATATGGAGGGTATCCAGTCGCAAGAAGACCTTTTTTGTTGTTGCAACGAACATGGGCGGCCATTCCACAGCGTGATTTGGATGAACTCATTTTGAGTATGCCAAACCGATGTTCTTGTGTTGTTAGTGTTCGCGGTAGAAACACGGATTATTAATTGTTTAAGTTACCCAATAAAATTTTAAAGAAAACTGTTATTTCAGTCTTTTTTTCGAACTTTAATGTTAGTGGTTCAAATGTCAAAAATCCCTTTATTAGGAAAATGGCAAATTTCTTTATTAATGCAAAGGTGACTTGGTTTATCGTTACTGTGACAAACGAAAACACTTTATTTGATGAATCCTTAAAGAAAATTTTAATTAATATCAATCAGGAGAAAAGTTATTGCAAAAATATATGTTGATCCCTAGACACTTTTGATGTGTGTAATTGTTGCTACGTCTATAGAACATAATAATATTGGGCATTCTGTATCACACGGTGTTTGTAACGGAGCTGGAACGCTGTGATGTTCAAGAACTCAAGAACTGTCACTTTACGTCGAATGGAACGCACCACGGCTCTGCTGACCCGCGGCTGCCATCTTTTCTTCACTTTTCTTCTACACGAATTCGACGGCGCGACGTACTTTATTGTCGCGGCGAATTTTACATCTGTTAAACCACTGAAACTACTTATTATACTGAATTGTCCTGTTCTCAGCATCTTTCATTGATCTGATATTGTTTGGTGTGGTTGTTATCTGCCCCAACATTTGGAGACCACCGACGTGAGTAAATAAAGCTTGATGATATGGTGGCGGCGTGCTTGGCGACGTCGGCCTGTGTGCGTGCTTAAGTGAAACACGAGGCGAGCTGATGATTGGAGCTCCGCTACTAAAAAGACTCACCTACCATAAGGTCCTGTGTGTAGTGATTGGTGTGCATACAGGGAAGTACGCCCAATATACTTAACCTAATAATACCTTTCCTTTGAAAATGCTTATAGCCGAGTTCTGTGCACCAGTTTCCCTCTTAAAACTGTATATGGAGTCAGATAATTACTTAATGATAATTTCTTGCTAGGTAGGTACCTACTTATTTGATGAAAACTATACCTACCTACTATTCTATTTTCAAACCGTCAACATGAGTCCGAAAGAATCACACTGTTATTGAATTCACTGGATGTTGGAAGGTGTAATAGCATGCTCGCGTCTCCATTGTCGACGGACGCAAGACACTTGTATAAGTTAGCAAAAATAGGATTAAGGTTATAAGGAATAATTGTTTGTACCGATGAGGGTGGCATAACCAGTTTTTGATTAAACCTTCTATAAATTAAAAAGAATAAAAAAAAAACCGTCAACATTATTGTTGGTGACCTTTTTGAATTTGGAACATCTTAGTGTTAAAACGTGTTAACGTAAATATTGTTTGAATAAAGACTGGCCGGTACGACGGCCCATAGTCGCGCCGCCGGCTGAATAAAAAAAAGAAATCAAATTAAAAACGCGCGAACTACAACCCGCGTTTTCGTCAATTTTCTCGGATTGTTACAAATTCATGTTTTTGTTAAAACGTGACCATTTGAAAATAGAACCATGACCATTTCAGTGTTTCTAATTAATATTCAGTTACTATAATATTCAAAATCTATAAGTTACGATTAATATAATTTAGAAACGTCATCATTTGGGTTAGGTTAGGTTAGAACAGTGACCATTAGCGCCAGGTCCCCTTTATTGTTGGTGAATCGTTTGGGTTAGCTGAGGTTTTTCATTACAGAATTTAAGCAGAAAATTAGTAAATATGAAAATTAGGTCAACTGAACGTTATAGAAAAGCGCATTATTTTAAAAGAAGCCTACTAAAAATTAAAGAATTAGAAGCCTTTGAACTGCTACCACACCCCGCGTTTAGTGCCGACCTAGCACCATCCGATTATTACCTTTTTCGATCAATGGCACAATTTTTTCGTGGAAGAAATTTTCAAAGTATTGAAGAAGTCGACACTGCGGTGACTGAATTGTTTGCATCTAAAAATAAGGATTGGTTCTATCAAGCTTTTCGAGAATTAGCTGACAGATGAAAATATAATCCTTGATATTGTATAACCTTCCCCAGGTTATACAATATCCATGTTATACAATATATATATCTATCCATGTTATACAATATTTTGAATATTAAAAGACGTTTCCTTAACTAAATTTTTAGTTTTGAATTTTTATATTAGGAATATAAAAATTCAAAACTAAAAATTACCGACATTATTTATGGGACAACCTAATAATTATTAGTATTTCCAAGTAATTCGGAATGGCATCGTTTGAACTACCTATCTCGTCGTCTTATGCGTCGATTACGACGCATTGGGATGAAAAATAATGTTATAGTGATTACACTGTTTTGTTTTTATTATCATCATTTGTTTATACCGCCACATGACGGCCGTAACATAGCGGCCGTCATTTAACGGTCGCCACATAACGGCCGCCATATAATGGCCGTCAAATAACAGCCGTCAAATAACGGCCGCCACATAACGGGCGTTAGCCCGCAACATAACGGCTGCCACATAACGGCCGCCACATAACGGCCGCAACATAGCAGCCGCCATTTAACGGCCGCCACATAACGGCCGCCAAATAACGGCCGCTACATAACGGCCGCCATATAATGGCCACCAAATAACGGCCGCCACATAACGGCCGCCACATAACAACGGCCGGAATATAGCGGCCGCCATTAATGACAGTGTCATTTGCATTTGTTAGAACTGTAATGCAGAGCGCTGTATTGAAGAGCGTCTTTAATTTCTTACTCTCTCTTCGTCTACCAGTGGCTTATTCCTAGACTTAAGTTCGGCGTTTGATACTGTAGAACATTGCATTCTAATTCATAAGTTAGAGCATTACGGAATGACCCTTGCTAAATAGAGGAACACCTATTATTTACTTCGAAATATGTTTACTTCTCACTCTTACTAAAGCGGTTAGCTACGTTAAAAAGAGAAGCACTTAGTATTTATTATCCCTAAAAATACAGTTGTTGGTCTTACAAGAAGAAACTAACGAAAAAATGTGACTCCTAAATTAGGTCGTGTTACCTGTTGCTGACCTGTTACTATTTAAAAAAAAAAAAACTTAAGACGAATATAAATAAAGAAGATATTCAATTGATATATAAATAGTATTTATCATCCGTACAAAAATAACAGGCTATTATTTAATAACAGATATTTGGATCTGTTATTTTTGTGTAACAGTAACAGCGATAACAGATATCGTGTTTAACCTGTTACAACACATCTCTAGTGTTTATGCTTATGTTTATGTAGTTACGGAACCACAGCCCTTACAGATTTTGCGTGTATAAGCACTTTCGCCCATCACGATCTGTTCGGTCGCTGAGCTTGCATACTTCATAGAATACGACTGTTTAGTTCGTTGGTTCGCGATTTACATCTAACTCTGTAACACGTCTCATCATAGAATTAATTAATTATTTTAGTTTTTTGAAGTGAAAGTTTCTTTAGGCGCATTGGGCATTTTTGTGGTGGGACTAAACTATTGATTTCGCGACACCATGACGACACCTTATTTTTGTAAACGCAATTGTGTTCTTTATTCATATTAAGTCTCGGATCAATGTTCTATGCAAATATTTTTACTTTAAAAGTTTCGGAAGTTTTTTTTTTTGTAAACGCTATTGTGCTCTTTATTTAGATAAGGTTACGGAGCAATGTTCTATACAAGTATTTATCTTCCACCAAGTCAATCTTGTACAAGGTTTCACTTCTGTCAGTACTCCCGGAGTGTCATCAATTTTTTTAAGTCCTTTAACTACTATGTTATTTTTCTCTATGTGTTTTACTATGTAAAACAGATAGAGTTTACCAAGTAAATTGTTAAATGCTCCAATTAGTAATGATTTTCTTTCTTTTTGGTGGTAAAATTCTATTAATTTATTAAATACATTGCAAACTATAGTTTTGTATAATTTAGAAGCATTTTTATTTTTGTAAATGTAAGACCATGGAGCCGTTTATTAAGTTATTAAGATGTATGTTGACTTGAAAGAGCATGGCAGTAGAGAGTAGGTATGTCATGCTCACTTAAATATCTCGCTGATGGTGGCGAGTGTGTTGGATCATTCGGTTCCCTACAAAATGGTTGATGCTGATCCACGCGTCATGTTCGTGAACGGGCGCCTTCAGTTGAAACTGGTAATGTCTTATCTGCCAGGGCTTATTTTTAATCTTATATTTTCAATTGCCCAACTCTACCCTTTTTTTTTTTTTTTTTTTTTTTTTTTTTTTGTCGCCTAGAAATGCATTACGCATCCCCGCTCGTGGGGGACGAGTCGGGGTATGTGGGACTCCCTGTCACTAATGACAGTATACCCACTAAAACTCAGCGGTGTTCCCACATCGCCGTGATGGGAGGGTCATGGGAAACCGGCTCAGCCTTGACTTCCACAGCCTTCCCGGCGCATGCCTGCCTAACTGGCCGGCCCCACATGCCCCCCAGGCTGAGGGGCTACGGGAATGGCCGGGAACACCTGGCCATTCCCGTCCGGCACTGGTGGAAGCCTGTGCCCCCGCACCCGTTGCCTGCTGGCCTCCACCTGGGAGGAGTCGGAGATGACTTTCGAACTGACGTCTTCTTCGACCCCTCCTCCGCCTTCGGAGCGGCGCCGCGGCAGGATCGTCCTCCCGCGTGCGCTCCGCCGCCTCCTTCTGGGACATGACGTGTTCGCAGAAGGAGGCGACTGCCGCCCAGGACCTCTCATCCCTCAGCATGGCGTTAACCAAGCCGGGGAGTGAGAGGTCCGGTCCGATCACCGCGATGAGATTGCGGCGCGGCTCGGACCACGATGGGCACACCTCAAGGGTGTGCTGCGCCGCATCCTCCGCCGCGCCACAGTGGTGGCACGACGGCGTCTCCTCCCGTCCAATTCGGTGCAGGTAAGATCCGAAACAACCATGTCCGGACAGCACCTGCACCAAACGGAAAGAGAGGAATCCATGCGACCGCTCGAGCCACTCTCGCAGGACCGGCCCAATTGCGTCGAGGGCTCGGCGGCCGAAGACTGCGGCGGCAAGGTCCTCCGTCCAATGGACGACGATGGCGTCCCTCGCCTCCCGCCGAACGGCCTCCCGCTCTTCCGGGAGTGGGCGTTCTCCTCTCGCCCTCCGTCCCGCCGTCCATTCATATACTCTGGCGAGCACCCATGCCTCGAGTTCATTCCAAGGAGGGGTGCCGGCCAGAGCACATGCCGCCGCAAAGCTCACCGTGCGGTGGGCCCTCGCCACCCGCTGGGCTATGGCCCTTTGGGGTGCCCTCAAGGCGGCGGCGTTCTCCCTTCTTTGGAGTGATTGCTCCCAAATCGGGGCCCCGTAGAGGGCCATGCTCCTCAAGATGCCAGCGTAAAGTTGCCGGCATCGCGCGCTTGGCCCCCCCAAGTTGGGAAGCAACCACGAGAGCGCGCCCGCCGCCTTCAGCAGGCGCGACGACAGCCCATTAAAATGTGGGCCGAAGCGCCACCTGCTGTCAAGTCAGGCCCAGATATTTCATCTGGGCCTTCACCTCAATTCTGACGCCCTCCACGAAAATGAGGGCGTCAGGTGGCTGGCGCTGCCGCGGGCCGTGGAAGAACACGGCCTCGGTCTTGTGCAGCGCCACCGTTAAACCTAGGCGGCGGATCCTCCCCGCGACCAAGGATCCGCCCGCCGAGGCCAAGTCAGCCGCCTCCCTGAAGCTCCCCCCCCGGGCGGTGAGGAGAGTGTCATCCGCATAGCATATGACACTCGTGCCCCGGAGGAGAGTTCCCCGCAGGAGCCAATCATAGCCGACGTTCCAGAGGAGAGGTCCTAAGACTGACCCCTGTGGAACGCCGGCCCCAACGGCGTACCGCCGGACTCGGCCACTCCTATTTACCAGGAGGATCGCTCGATCCTCCAGGTAGTCGGCCAGCAACCTGCGCATGTATTGAGGCACTCCGTGGAATCGGAGCGCCTCTAGGATGGTGGAGTGGGGAACGGAGTTGAAGGCATTGGCTATGTCGAATGACACGGCCAACAATCCGTCCCCCGCTTCCATCGCCTCCTTTACCTGGCCCTTAAGGCAGGCCAGCGCGTCCACCGTGGAACGCTCAGCCCGAAAACCGAACTGAGCGTCCGACAAATCTGGCCCTATACTCCGTAGGTGGAGCTTTAGGCGGGCAGCGATTATCCCCTCGAACATTTTGCTGACCTCATCGAGCAGAACGATGGACCGGTATGCCGAGGGGGAGTCTGCTGGGCGGCCCTCTTTGCGGAGGAGGCACAACTGCCCCTCCTTCCACGGTTTCGGGAACCTTCCAGACGCAAGGCATGTGCTGAACAGGTCCCGAAACCTCTCCTTCATTTGAGTGGCAGCGATCGCCACCACTCTTGCCGGAACACCGTCGGGGCCCGGAGCCGTCTTCTTGGCGCGGATATGGAGGATCGCCGCGTCAAGTTCCGACTCCGTGACATGAGGGGCCTCCTCTTCTTCCTCAGCTGGCGGAGCTATCCCCCGCGGTGGGTCCATCACTGGTGGAGTGAAGTTGTCCCCGCATGGAAAAAGAGACTGAACCACCCCATCCAGAAATGAGGGCTCCAGGGTCTCAGCCACCGGGGGACCAAAGGGGCGCAGTTTGTTGCGCGCCGCCTTATATGGTCTCCCGAAGGGGTCGTTGTCGAGACCCTCCAGCAGCTCCGCTCTCGCCGAGTCTCTGGCAGCGGTGATGGCCCGATCGAGGACCATTTTTGCCTCCATGTAAACCTCATAGAGGTGGTCCTCGTTGGCCTGGTCCCGTCGACGCCGCCGGCGACTCCGCGTGTAGGCCCTTCTTGCCTCCACACACGCTGCTCGAAGCCCCGCCAGCTCCGCCGACCACCAGTACACGGCGCGTCTGGGTAGTGGTCGGCGAGACCGAGGCATACTGGAGTTGCATACCTCGGTCAGAGACTCCCTCAGGTGCCCCGCCACAGTGTTCACGTCCAGGCCGGCAGAAGGCGGCGAAAGCCAGTCCTGGACGAACGCCGCCTCCGTCGCTGCCTCCCTGTCCAGGCGGGCGAGAGCCCACCGTGGGAACGGTGATCGCTCCGAGAGGGGCCGCGTCTCTCCGGGTTCACTGGTGGAGATGTCGAACCGCACGTAGCGGTGGTCCGACATAGTCTCCACCATGTCCACTCGCCAGTTCAACACGCGCGCGGCCAACGCAGAGGTGGCGAAAGTGACATCCACTATTGAGCCACCCTGCCGTCGCACACATGTCTGGACGCTTCCTCTGTTCAAGAGGGAGAGTCCAGAGGAGGCTGCCCACATCTCCACTGCCCGCCCACGCGCGTCCGTGGCCCGGTTGCCCCAGGTCACCGACTTGGCATTCAGGTCACCCAGTACGGAGACCTGGCGCGGCGCCGCCCTGCTGACTACGGCAGCCAGGACTCCGAGATAGTTCTCGAAGTCCTGAAGAGGGCGGTTTGGGGAGAAATAGACGCCCACAAGGGCTAAGTCTCCCCACGCGGCGGCCACGTATCCCGGTCCCTTCTCTAAAAGCGAGAGGGGAGGGGAGTCTGTGGAAGACCGCGCCGCTAGTGCCACCGAGTCGTCCTCGTCACCCAGCCAGCTGCCGGGGATTGAGTAGGGCTCGGCGACCACCGCTACGTTCACCAACCACTCGGCCATGACCTGCACCAACAGGTCCTGGGCCGCTCTGCAATGGTTGGTATTCGCCTGGAGTATGCGGTAGTCGGAAACCATTATTCCGACATCGCACCCGTTTCCTCAGCTACCACCGCTGGAGTTACAGCGGCGACGACAACGGCGGCGGCGGCGGTAGCAACAGGGCGAACCCGCGCCGGCACTATGCCCTTCTTCACAGGGGGCTTACAGCTCTTGCCCGTCATTCTGTGGTCCGCGGGGCGGCCACTGGCGGCACACGCCGCGCAGTGTGGCGCAGTGGCGGTGCGGCAAGCGGCACTCTTGTGTCCCTCCTGCCCGCATTGGTAGCACGTGTCTCCCCAGTCGAACTTGGAGGGACACGTCGCTCGGGTGTGGCCGAACGCGAAGCACTTGAAGCAGCGAACAGGCTGTTCTTCAAGTGGCCGGACCACGGTTGAGCTGAACCCCACAAGCAGCCGTCCCTTGTTCGCAGCAAGGACGGCCCCAGCCGCGGCGACCGGGCAATCAACGCGGATGACGCCCATGCCGCGGCGGCCGGGCCTGATGGCTCCACCCTTCACTGCACCAGCGTCGCAGCCTCCAGCCGCCGCGATGGCTGCCACCACATCCTCTTTGGTGACCGAATCATCCAGATCGGTCACCTCCAAGGCTGCGGTCTTAACGGGCCTGACGACCGTTGCCGCATCCGCGATGACCTCTTGCAACTTTGTTGCGAATAGGTCCGCATTTGTGCCGCGCTGTTCCCCCGAAAACTCGAAAATTCGAGCCCCGGTTAGGGTTGGGCGGCACGTGATGTTGCTGATCCCCAGCCGGGAGGGATCAGCATTGGTACGAGCCCGTTTTAGGACGGATTCATACGTCTCGCCCCGCTTCAAGGCCTCCGCGGTGACGGTCACGACGACAGCCGCGGTTTTGGGGGGAACCAGCTTTCTCCCGCCAGCTGGAGCCTTTTTGGCTGCAGGACCCTTTTTGGCTGCAGGACCAGTCGCAGCGGGCTTTTTCCCCTTTTTGCCCTTTCCTCTCCTAGCCACTTTCGTCCACGGCTGGTTGGACGGGGTGGTGGACGGAAGAAGGGCGTCTACCTCCTGCGAGTTCTGGGGAGCCGCTGCTGCTGGAGCAGCAGACGACCCAGACGCTCCCTCCGCGCTTGTTGTGGGGGTATGAGGAGCCACCTTGGTCTTCTTCCCCTTGCCTTTACCCTTGGATGCCGGGCCTGCTAGAGGCGCAGGTTCTGGCTCCCTCGGCGGTGGTCTCTTGTCCGCCGCTAGCGGCGGGCGGAGCCGCCTTTCCGGCAAGAGCCGGTCCTCGATGCCTGCGAGGCAGGCTCTTATGAAGGCCCTCTCCTCCATAACAACCCCGCGAATTGTTGCCTCAAGGCTGGCAGAGGAGGAGGACGAGGAGCCTCCCACCACTGGACCTGGGGCAGATTGGGCAGGCTCGGCCGTGGCATCAGCCAGCTTCTGGTGTAGCTGGCTGACCTCCGCCTGCAGGCGATCCACCTTGGCCTGCAGCTGCCGTGTCTCGTCCGTGGCCGTCCGCTTCACCAGCTCCATAATGATGCCGTGCATGCTGGCGGCCCGGCATTTGAGGGCCTTCTGAAAGGTCCCCTTCAAGTTTGAGGACTTTGAGGCGACCTCCAGGATCTCCTCCTTGTCCTCTTGCGCCATGCGCTCCAGTTCTGCCAGGGAGTGGTCGGCATACAGTACACTGGATGCACCATAGCCAGCCCTCGCCCTGGCAACTTGCGCCTGCTGCTCCTTGGCAGCGACCCTCTCCTCCAGGTCCAATTGGAGTTGCCTCCTTCTTGCCAGACTAAGCTGGCGCTCGGCGTCCACCAAGCCCACATCGTGGGTCGAAGCCGCAGAAGAGGTCGTAGCCTTTTTAGACTTCGACTTCTTCTTCGCCCTACCTCCAGTCGACTCCGAGGAGCCCTCGGACCTCTTCCGCCTGAAGCGGCTGCCTTCGGCCGCCGACGTGTCCATATTGGAGTCGTCGGAGTCCGACAACTCGTTTGGCCTGCTGAAAAAGCTGGCCGCAGATGGTGCGCGGTCAGCTTCCGACGCCGAAGCGCCGCCGGCGTGGCCCTGAGAAGGGCCGTTGGTTTGGCCCTGAGAAGGGCCGTTGGTTTGGCCCTGAGAAGGGCCGTTGGGTTGGCCCTGAGAAGGGCCGTTGGGTTGGCCCTGAGAAGGGCCGTTTGAATCGCCCTGGGAGGAGCGTTTAATAAAACGTCCAGCGGCGTCACGCATTGGCTTGTCCATCTTATTCGCAGACGTCCGCATTAAAATCTACGAATCACAGCGCACTTTAGCCGCCGGTCTGCCACTCCGTTACGGTGGTCAGACACGGCGTTGCCCGGGGGAAACCCAACTCAACCCTTCCCAACCCAACCCAACTCTACCCAACCCTTCGGGAAAACAAGGCGTGATGTTATGTATGTATGTATGTATTTTCAATTGCTTTTGATTATTTTTTGTACATTGTTCTCACATATAGAAGCAACAAGAATGACGTACCCAGGATTTTGTAATATCTATATTTAAAAGAGTGTCCTTGGAGTTTCTTGCCCGTTCTTCTCCACAGAGATGTACGTTTTGGAATGGGCAATTAGCTTCTACTTTCTGACTAACTGACCGACTCTTTGTCAATTCAAAAATGGTTTAATTGAAATAAATGCTTTGAATTTTGAGCTTTTTTGAGTTTTGTGTGCTCAGACCAAATAAAAAACTAAGAAATAGCGCTGTGAACAATACAGTGAAGCATGCCAAAACTACACCTCCACTCTGTGCATACACGCTCACACGCACACATTTACAACCATTAACAATGACACTACAGAATAGAATAGAATAGAATTTTATTTTGCAAATATGGGTACTACATAATAGTTCTTAAGATTACATTTAGCTCAGCCACATTTTACCAATCGGCATGCAAACATTTGAAATTATTTATATCACTATTATTACAATTATCAATTTATAAATTACCATTATAAAATTCTTAAATCATCAACTTAATTCAAAATATAGGTTTGTATTAAAAGAAAAATATAAATTAGTATCATAAGATTAAATATCATGTCATTACTATTACAAATATAATACCATTGTCATTACATCATTTAACATGTCATTACTATTACCAATATTATTATTATTACAATTCCAAAATCAAAATGTCAGAAATCAAAATGTCAAAGATCAAAATGTCAAAAATCAAAAATGTCAAAAATTTTTTTTTTTTTTTATATCAAGATTTCACTAATTAACAGATATTTTTCTCCGATAGGAACTCAGTTACACTGTAGTACGTTTTGTCTACCAAAAATTTCCGCAATCTACTCTTAAATTGTGCTGTATTTAAAGCTTTCCAACTACTCGGTAATTTATTGTAGATAATGGGGGCCATGCAAGAAACGCTCTTACGCATCAAAGTGGTTCGACATGATACTTGACATAACTTGCTGTTGTCACGCCTATTCCTTGGGAAGACAACAGCCAGGCGCTCAAAACGAGATGGATTTTGCTTGACAAACATAACTACTTCAAAAATATAGATACACGGAAGTGTCAAGATTTTATGTAACTTAAAATAAGGCGCGCAACTGTCTGTCGATTTAAGTTTTAACAATGATCGGAGACATCTTTTCTGGGCCTTAAAAGCTTTATCTCGATCAGTTGAGTCCCCCCAGAAAATGTTACCGTAGCGTAAGTGCGATTCAACTATTCCGTAGTAAGCCGTTAGAAGTGTTTTGACATCTACTATGGAGGATAACCTATATAACACATATGCGGAGGAACTCAATTTTTTACACAAACTGTCTATATGTGCTTTCCACTTTAAGTTGCAAACTATTTGCAACCCTAAAAATTTGGTATCCTCTGCTTCCTCAATTTTGTCATTTTTGTAATGGATGTTGAGATTAGTTCCGCCGGGAGTACGTTGTCTGAAATGCATTATTTTTGTCTTACCTAAATTAATATTTAAATTATTTTCGTCTAGCCATTTAATTAGTGCGTCAAGAGAATTATTTATGTCATTTTCATATGTATATGTACTTTTACATGGGATTGTTATAGTGCTATCGTCTGCAAACATAGTTATAGGATATTCAAGGGACATGGGCATATCATTAACGTAAGTTATAAATAAAAACGGGCCCATCACGGTTCCTTGTGGTACACCGTATGAGATTTTACGTTCTCGAGACCTTATAATGTCTTCATGTTTGGTAACTATGTTAATGTTGCTAACTTCAGTAATTTGTGTTCTGTTTTCCAGATAAGATTTTATAAGTTCGAGCACGTTACCTCTAATGCCATAGACTTCTAATTTATTAAGTAATATATTATAATGGACATAATCGAACGCCTGGGTCATATCGCAAAATATAGCGCATATGGGGGATCGTTTATCCATGCTACTCATAATAGGATTCAAAAAGTCATAAATTGCCATATTGATGGTTCTGTGCTGTCTGAATCCTTTCTGTTCTTCGCAAAGTATATTATATTTTTCCATATAATTATATAATTGCCTGCAAATGTATTTCTCAAAGATCTTCGAAATAACCGGTATGAGCGAAATAGGTCTATAGTATTCCATCAACTCCTTATCTTCTTTCTTAAATAAGGGTTTATTATAGATGTTTTTAAAGCATCTGGATATTTACCCGTACAAATGATAAGGTTGAGTATGTGGCTTAAATGTTCGCATATCGCGGTTGAGACAGACTTCAGTATCTTTGTGGCGATTCCATCATAACCAACACTGTTAGTATTTTTTAGCGACATTATTATTTTATTCAAATCGTGTGGTGTGCTGGGTGCCATAAACATTGAGTTATGTTTTATGGACGAGATGCATGTTTTCGGCTTACAGTCAACATCTATTTTCGGACGTATTTTGTCAACGAAAAAGTCATTAAAAGCACTAGCGATATCATAAGGTTTGTATAAAATTTGATTACCAACTTTAAGTTTCTCAATTCGTTGTTTAGGGATATTGTACTTTGTCTGATTAATTACCTGCCATGTAGTCTTTGATTTATGATTAGATTGCTGTATTTTGTGGTTATTTTGAGCTTTTTGTGTCAAGTTAATTATTACAATCAAACTAAACCTCACTAAGTGCACACGTTTACGAAACCGGCTTCACGTTACTGTTGACAGCGTTCTCTTCGTTTTTCATTTGGTCTGACACTGTGTACATAAATAATATTGTAAATTAATAAAATTAAAAAAGACATCTAAACCTATATGGTACTTACCGTTGACTTGCCGTCGGCAAGAAGCAAGGTCTCACAGCATTAGTAACGGAAAAACTTTTACAAAAACAAAAAACAACCGACTTCCAAAAAAAACACTACAAAGTGAAAAATAATTTTAATTTCGACTTTCAAAATTAAAGTTATTTTTAATTTTGTAGTGGTTTTTTTTGGAAGTCGGTTGTTATTATTGTAAAAAGTTTTTATTTTTCACTTTTTAGTTGTGGTACCCACCTCACATAAAATTCGAATACCACTAACCGCTATGTAAATAACAGTGACAGGAACTTATCATCATCCACATCCTAAGTAGAAAAACATACGTATTATTAAAGCTAACTCTAAAACTACACAAGCAAAGTTAATACAATTTATATGGGACCTCCTCTGAAGTATGACCTACCAAACAAAAAAAAGAATAATCAAAATCAATTTATAATTGGAGGAGTAATCGCGTAACAAACATACAAAAAAAAAACATACAGTTGAATTGAGAACCTCCTCCTTTTTGAAGTCGATTAAAAAGCAGATAAAAATAATTAAAAAATAAGTAAGCACATTATTTGTTATATTAAGAGCTTACATTTGCATTTGGAACATCGATCGTTATGTAGACCGATATACAGCGTGTATCAGAATGTAGTCCATATTTAAGGATGTGGTTCAGCCTAGTTATACCATGAAACTGAACAAATTTCTCTCATGAGTCGAGTAGGTATTGAAGTCTTGTTTGGGACAGTTGATATTTCGTCGCGATTACGATATTAGTCCCATGGAAAAAATTGTTCAGTTTGATGGTTTGTACCACATTCTTAAATAGGACTACACCTTTCTGACACATGGTGTATTGTGGGAAATTTTTATTAAACTTACCTTTGTGTTACACCGTTGATTTTGATTAGATACGGAACCCTAGTTGTGAGAGACCAGACTCGCTCTTGGCCTTTTTTTAGTTAGATAACGTATCTCGGTCAAGGGTCATGTTGTTAAAATAATATAAAATGTCTCATCAAATGTTTTGAGTGTGACACAGTGATAGTATATATTTCTTGAAGAGTACATGTACCGACAAGATGGCCGCCGTGAAGATATACTTTGCTTTTTTTTTATTCTTTGTTTTCATTTCCGCTCTTTCGGCTTACGGTTTCGGAGATATCGAAGAGGAGAGAGAAATTGATCCAATGAGTGATGGTAAGCTTGTTTTAATTTAATATTGAGTACTAGCTTTTGCCGGCGGCTTCGCCCGCGTGGTGGTCGGGCCGGAATAAAAACGGATGGACCATGTCCTTACCCAGGGCATGGCCAAATTCAATCCAATACCGGAAAAGTAACAGTCAGACAGAATAACCGACGGATAAACAGTTACTTTCCCATTTGACTAAGTACTTGTTGATAGGCCTACACTGTCCACTCATATCTATTAACACTGTAATTTGAAAACATTGTAAAAAGCCTTCTATTTTTAAAAGAGTAACCGTGGAGTTTCTTGCCGGCTCTTCTCCATAGGAAACGACCAATTGGAACCGTGCACCTAGCTTCTGACGTTTTATAAGTGCCCTTCTAGGTTTATATGAAATAAAACATTTTGATTGATTGATTGATATTAGTATGGATGTATAGACTGTGTATGCATAATGATTTACCCACATTCTTTTCCCTAATGGTAGATAAGCTACCTTTCTAGCTATTTACCTGTACCTAGTAGTTTTCCGTTAGTGCTAAACGGACTCGCAGAAAACTACTTAAGGGGACAATTAAAGTTGATTTTATACTGAAGATGACGTCTAAACGAGAAGTGTTAATGATTTGGAAAAAATATATGTTAAATAAAAGGATTTTCCTAATATTTTAATATAGGCATATTTTGGATTATTTTTATATTATATAGTGAAATTAATTTGTAAAGTTAGGTCTAACACGGATAAAAAACTTAGAATCGCGCAAAATCTATCAAGCGTATTTTTCTGAAACATTCACGATTTTAAAGATAATTTAATTATTAATCTTTTAGTAGACGAGCTTTATTAAAATATCTTTTGTTATATGTATAATAAATTAAAAATGCGTTTAATTTGGGACAGCGCTCCTTGATGGGCGAGTCCTGTTACTGGCTGGAGGTACGACGCGTTGCATGAGCTCAGTACAAAACACGCAAGCTAACCACTCAAGGTCACTGTCATATATCTGCCAATATCCAATGTCATATATCCAATAAATACAACACTGAAGATTTGTATAACCTATATCTCCGAAAAAAGTCAATTTCATCAAAACTTTCGAAGTAGTTTGGTCGTTTCCGATATATTTTCGGTCTACGTCTGTTATTTACGTCGAATATAGTAGTAACAGTTTCTAAATTTTCAACAAATTCAAATAAATCACTATCCATATTCGTTGCTTGAGAGATCACTTACGTATGTGCCGGTTTATGGCCCCACATTTCGGCCACCTAAATTTAGGGGACCTTTTAACGTCTAACTGACCCCTTACTTCTGGTGAAACAGAAACAACCACCTTACAGCCCCCTAACCAGTCTTAGGGGATCCCATAAACTTAGGGGATGTCGGTGAAAACGGGCATTAAACTGTGAGTCCTGCCTGGGTTAAATGCCCGGGTTGAGTAAAATGTTACCGAGTTTTTCCAATAGGAAATTCGCATTAGCAGCCCGAAATGTAGATGAAGCTCATCCCTATTTTATTATTTGCCAGAGTCAGGAATTCATTTTCTTTTCCACATATGTTTATTTACCTTAAAAGAAAATTAACAAAATGCACTTATCCTAATCTAAATTAACAAATTAAGTTGAGGCACTTTACAAGGCTAGCGATTCGCCTTTCTAAGCTTATGAGAGATAGGTACACAGATATAGATAGACCTAGATAACGCAAGTATCACAATCTGTATGAAAACCAAGCGTGCCATTTTTTGACTACCTACTATGACGTCACAAGCACTAGGAAACGTTTCCTTTATTTTTTCTCCTCGCATTTGCACACTTTTTACAATTTAATAACAGCGCAATTAACCAACTTCACACTATCACGTGCAAGCGAGATGCACGGATACAGTACTCAACGTGTTAGATAAGAATAGAAACAAAACGTATGTTTGACATTTTGACGAGATGTCTTATCTTTTGTTTAGATCCACAGATGGTCAGCAATTATGGCGACCTTTTTTTTGTTGTTGTTTGATCTTAGCTAAGTTGATAGGAGTGGGCACGTATTTACCTAAAATGGATCAGTTACAAATAAATTTGCTGTGCTTTCGACATGGTACTAAAAGTTGAGCATAATGGCATAAAATTGTTAAAAAATTTCGTCCTGAAACCGTAAGAAAATTACTATATTTAGAAATATTAAAAAAAAAACTATCGTCAATTGAATCAAAAACATCCATTTTTTCAACAATACAGGAGCGCGAGAACACGCAGAGGCAAAGCACATTAAAACCTCAAACAAAACAAACGTCAAAACATTATTTATTCCCTAGAATAAGGTACTAACTGAGGCTTGAAGGGACAGTTAACTTTATTACTCAGTTACGGGTTTTATTCGTCAGATACTTACTATCTGGCTGTTGAAAAATACAGAATCATGCTATCTATGGAATAAACGCTATTCAATTGTTTATCTGAGGATTGAAAAATCGGCCCTTAGTTGATCTTTAACCAGGACTGTTTATATAGGGATAACTTAACTTCATCTTTATAATATAATATTCATTTGAAATTTTACTTAAAACCGATTTCAATTGATTTCCTGCTTCGGAAACGAAATGCGTAACAAAGATTTACCATGCGAAGTACCTCAAGTTTCCTCGTAAAATTATTCATTTAGCTCAAATTACCTGTTCGGCAACTGTTTTAATAATAATTATAATTTGTTTTTGATGAGTTTTTTTTTATATTAGTAAATCTATACTTATAATTATAATATTAGGGTTCCGTACCTCAAAAGGAAAAAACGGAACCCTTCAGGATCACTCGTGTCTGTCTGTCTGTCCGTCTGTCACAGCCAATTTGCTCCAAATCTAATGGACCGATTATGTTGAAATATAAAATATGTAATATAAATAAACAAATTTTGATTATGGGGGTCACTTTTGGGAGGCAAATAAGAAAATGTAAAAAAAAAAAAAATTGCAAACTGTACCGTGTGAAATGAAAGGGCTTGTTGCGAGGATCTTAATTTATTTTTAATATTTTTAAATAAATACCTTTAGCCTAAAATGTAGAAAAAAATGCAGAGAGTGGTTCTGTACACGAGTAAAGAACCACTCCCTGCATATTTTTTTTTTTTGTTAAAACTTATAAGACGTCTATGGTCTTAAAATAACATGGTAAATCTCTCAATATTGTGCCTACAAACTTACATTTGCAGTTTTTTTTTCAACTATAATGTTAAGTTTGTTCTTGGGATATAAATTCATCCCAACTACGGAACCCTTCATTGTGCGTGCTCCGACACGCACTTGGCCAGTTTTTTTATATAATATTATAAAGAGGTAAAAAAATATTATTGGTAAGTTTGTACGCAGGTAATCTCTGGAACTACCAGTCGGATTTGAAAAAATCTTTTTTGCATTGGATAGCATAATTCTCGAGGAAGGTTATAGGCTCACGGACGAAGTTAAAGCTAGAACGTAATAAATAGGGTTGCCATCTCTTGTCAGTCAAAATCCGGGAGAAAAATGTTTTTTTTTTAATTTTGATTTTTTATTTTCCATTTGAACGTATAGACTTCAAAATATGGTCTTGAAATAACTGTAAAAAACTCTTTGCAGTCCATTTTAAAAATGAAAAAGTTTGGATTTATGTCTTGAAATGTTCGTAATTTCAGCGGGTTCTTTCTTTTGTCCATACTATCGAATACTATTCTAATAAAAACACGCTCGCAGGCAGCGTTTGATACAGGAATAGACAAAACGTAGTTTCGAGTGTCGCGAGTTCGCAACTGCATTAGCCAGCAGCGTTCTACCGTGCGCGGTCGTACGATTTTTGCTACTATCTAAAAAGTAGAAAGAAAGAAGATACGAATATTTGCGGTAAACATGTCTGGAAACATGAAAAGAACAAGTTGGGGGAAAATATGCGTCATATTTCACGCAAAACAGCTATCGCTCAGTATAATGCTGCGACCCTATGCGAGACAGAGCCCCAGCTCTGGTTTTCAACGACAGCCGGTGTTCACGTTATGACGTCAACCGCTGCAGCATACAATGAGATATAAATAAGATATAAAAATAAAATAAATACGCAATAGTTCTACATGTTGTCTGTCAATTATTCCGCCAGCGTGCATAAATTTTAAATTCCGGATGAATTTTGTTTATTTGAAATTCCTTTCGGGAGCCGTATATTTTCTTATCTGAATTCTGGGAGACTCCCGGAATTCCGGGAGAGGTGGGAACCCTAGTAATAAAGTGGTGAATTTTCATTTTTGTTTCGCTACAGTATGTAAATAAGTACTGACAACCGTGCCACCGGTCATCAGTCATCAGTCAGTCAGGAAAATTAACTGTTAAGCAAATTAACTAGGTACCAACTTAAATTGTCCAGAGTACAGTCGCTGTCGCAAGACGCGTGTCGCTTGAACGTGCAGCTCTTGCACACGGGGTAATCATTTTAACAATCTTTTTATTTATTTTTTAGGTGGTGCATTCAAAGTGCGCACCGACAGACTAGCGACAATTTCTAAAATGCAAGCACAGTATAGACAGGGCATTGCCAACAGATACAACAGCCAGAGGAATTCATATTGACAGCGGGGCATCAGACAGGCACTATCTGTACAATCAGCGTCATCAATTCACCCGAAACACGTCCACTGCTGGACATAGGCCTCTCCCAACCTTTGTTCTGTTTGATGTTATTTTGTAAAGTTTTAAAATGCAATTGAAGTGGATATACCTATGTAGTAACCTGTTCCGCTTAGCTATTACTAAAGAGTCTTAAAAAAAAAAACCCTGAAAGAAATCGACAATTATTATTACAATATTATTATACAATTATTGTTTCACTTCTCAACGAGGCATCTTCAGGATGACGATTGACTTGTCGTGAACTCAAACACAACGTGTTGCCGCACCAAGCACTGAACGCAGACTGAACTGACTGTTTCAATCTTGGTGTGGCAACACGCCGTGTTCGAGTTCGAAGTTATTTTTTTTTAAGACTCTTTAGAAAGCTGAACAGGTTACTAAATATATCCACTTCAATTGCATTTTATAATGGATTTCCGCAAGGTCACGCCTGAATCAATTAACTATTGTAAAGTTTTGTTTGATGAAGACGTGTGTTTATTATCTACTGTTTTGTTTAATACGTTAAATGTTACCTTGGTGTTCAATAATAAGGTGTTAAAATAAAATTACGCGTATAAAAAAAGCTATGTTTTAAATCATTGCATGCTTATTGCATTATGGCGAAATTTATCCTGCGGTTCACTAATATCTCACCAAAACACCGTTGACAATTTTTTTACAACCAACGTTACATATATAGGTACTATTTAGGTATTTCACA